>CM044317.1:36619729-46619729 GCA_024291935.2 Okapia johnstoni | reverse complement strand
TCTAATATTTGTATGCGAGCTAAAAATACAGCACATGCATCTGTAGCTCACTGTCTTTTTGGAAAGTTTTTTTAGGAGTCTGAATATCAGTATTATCACCAGTGGAAGATTATGATGACACTAAGTCTATTCTTAAAGCAAATATATTTTCTAAAAAAAACAACAACAAAAAACGAGCACACACAAAATTGACAAAGTAACTAACCTCCCAAAATTGAGTTGAATATATTATACCTCTGCCTTTTCCTGGATCTTTAGATGCAGATTAACACAGATTTGCCCCCACTATACTGCTTATGATTGAGGCTGAAACATATATTAAAGAAAATTAATTGATTAGGAAAAAAATCAAGTATCTGTAAGAGTAGGTCTTACCTCAGATGCTCATTTAGCACACAGTGATCTGTCTCACTCCTGCCAGGCAAGTGGGAAAGTCCAGTTTATGCTCGGCATGATGATCCTACGCAGAGAGTGTCTGCTGCCATGTTAAATAAAGAAAATGATCATTTAAACCGGGGCTTTTGTCTCCCAATATTTCCTCCTGCTGCCCCTTTCGCATCAAAGCCCAGAGAGGCAGGCACATCTGGCGGCAGTCCCTGCCCCTGACCGCAGCTGCCTCTGGAGAGCTCCCTCCTTCCTTTCAGCTCCTCTGCATCCCCTTCCTGGGCAACTTCAGCCCCCTAAAATGGGGGAAAGAAACGATGACATTGCAGGCAGAATATCAGACTGTTTGTTCAGCTTCTGCAGCCACCTCCTTCCTGTCTACATATTTTACAGAAAGGGAATGAGAAGAGGGAAACAGCGAAGGTGCTCTGAAAATCAGTCAGACACAATGCAATAGGGAGATGGAGAGCAGGGAAAGGAGAATGAGAGAGCGAGAGTGTGTGTGTAAGGGGGGGTGGCTGTCAGTGCAGATAAATCTGCATATGGAAATTAGGGTTATCCTGGGTACAGTTTTATTTAACTATGATCTACTGTTTTTTTAATTAGACCAGAATTTTAGCAAAGAAAAGGAAGAAGGAAAGTGAGTCTTGAAACCAGAGACAGAAACTTCTAATTCAACAGACTTAAAATTTCATAGCAACTGCAAATAGCAGATCTAGAAGTTGTAGGAAAAAGAAAAGGAACAATAACAACCACAAAACAAAAAGGACATTTTCTCCTGTTTTGTTTAATAAGCAAGAAAACCTCCCCAGCTCCAAAAATAAATAAATAAATAAATAAACAAGGAAATTGGGGTATGACTGTAAAGCACTTGAAAAGAAGGGGGAAAAAAAAAACCTCTCATGGTCTGTGTAAAATTTTTCCTTAAATGATAGAAGAATCATATGGGACAAAGGAATTGTCAAAAGTAGATAATTGGCATTACATGCGAAAACCACTAGTGACAAATTCTGCATTTTAATATCAGAAGTATAGCACTGTGGCTTAGATGATAGAGTCCGTCTGCAATGCAGGGTTCAATCCCTGGGTCAGGAAAATACCCTGAAGGAGGGCATGGTAATCCACTCCAGTATCCTTGCCTGGAGAATCCCATGGACAGAGAATCCTGGTGGGCTATAGTCCATGGGGTCACATAGAGGCAGACACAACTGAGTGACTAACACACATAGTATGGTTTTTACCTTCCGGAGACAACTTTTGCAGCTCTAACCTATGGCAAAGTACTACTGGCTATAATCAGTTTAAGGTTGTCATTCACATAGACAACTACTCCTTTTGAAGTGCTGGGAGTAAAACAATGTGACCAAGACTACAGGAAGTCGGCTGGTATTCTGGGCAACGAGCCCTCCACCGGAGGTGCTGATTGGATAGCAGTCTGACCAGAAGGAAGCATAAGTTAATTCTATAATCTGTGAGTGGGGAATTTCAAGGAATGAACTAATGTTTATAATCCACCTACAACATGGCAAGCACTGTAGATGAACACTGCATGGTTTCTGCCATCATGAAGCCAGAACTCAGTGGAAAAAATAAACTAAAAATGAGGTGAAATTGCACTTTTATAAACAAAGGAGCAGTTCAGATAGTCTAGATTTGAGCAGTGAGGAGATGTCAGTGACCTCAAACCTCTCCATCCTCATGGCTGATGGGATCCTTCAAGATCAGCTTAAAGTTACTTTGTCTCTTTGAACTTTAGTTTCTTCATCTCTAAAATACCTGCTTTTGAAGTCTGGGATATGAGATAACAAAAATAAAATATCACCTTTTGTCTGGCTCATGATAACAGTTCAAAAAATATCAAATCAATTATCATTTCAGATGGCACCTCCTCTGTGAATCCTTCCCCAATATCTACAAATAGGCTCAGAGGCTTCTTCTGCCAGTCTCCCACTGTTCTCCATTATATTATATCCTTGTCATTTTCAGCAGGTCTGTCTCTTTACCAGTGGTTTTCAACCAGGAGCCATTTTGTGCCCTTAGGGGATATTTGACAGTATCTGGAGACATTATTCATCTTCCTAACTGGAGAAGGAGGGTTGCTGTTGGCATCTAATAGGCACAGGGAAGGGATGGTGTTGAACAATCTATGATACAAACAACAGATCCCAAAAGGCCAAAAATGTTAACAGTGTAACAGTGAGCCCAACTATCACCCAGATATTGGTTTCTAATAAAAGGAACCAAGGGTCCTTGGAAAAAGGATGATTTTAGATCTCGAGCAAGAAATATAATTTTAACAAACATGCCATCTTAATGTAAAGTGTTAATAATAGGGGAAACTGGGTACAAATGTACAGGAACTCTCTACTATCTTTGCAATGTTTCTCAGAAAAAGAAATATTTGTTGAACAAATGAATGTATGTAATTTTTTTCTGGATAGATTGTTAATTAAAGAACTCTTCAAAAGTTGTTTTTTCCTAATCAGTTCACATGTTCCCACCCCTTCCTAGTCTTACTATAGTACATATTTGTTCCATTCTACCCATTAAAGGTAAGATCTGGCCATGGTGTTAGCATCCTGGATTATATCTTCTTAGAGCTGTTGCATATATGTATAGTCTCAACAAACTCTTTATTTTCAAAATTAAAAGCAAATCTCTTCAAAATGACTAAGTCACAGTTTCCTGGGATGCTGCTTTTCTATTCAGGGAGAGAAATCTAATGTCTTAGTAAGACAGTTTAAGGAAAATGGGATAATTATGATACATAATTGGATCCTTGAATTAAAGGGTAAAGTGTTGACAGGTCACAAAAGGTATCAGAACTAGGAAATTTAAAAGCCTTTAAGAACAATTTAGCTTTTATTTTTTGCTTATTCTCAATCTCATTCTTATTGTTTAATTCTCTCCCCTTTCTTTGGACACATAGTCTATTATTTGTACTTTTGTATGCTTTTTTCTCTTCTCTCAGGTATCTGGCTTTCTCTGTTTATATATGTGGTAAAAGGTGACTGTCCCACGGCTCCTGAATCAGAATCACCTCAGATCAAGAGCACAGGCCAGAATAAGCTAGACCTTTTCAGTTCTCATTACAAATCCTCCAGAGAGAGAATTCTTTAGATGGTCAGGGAGGCAGTGCCTTTTACCCTACATATAGCTTCCAAATGGTGTCTAGAAGGTATAAAGGGAGGGACATGGGGCACAAAGATTCTTAAAAAAAGAAGGTTGTGATGAACTGAGCAGATAACCACTAAAGGTATCTACTGCAGCTAGAAATCAGATGTAAATAATCATGAGGATTCTTCTTTTCTTAGGTTGGTTTGGTCATTTCTAATATTCAACAATACAAACTTGTTACGTGTGCCTTCATTTCCATCTTCCAAACGTTAGTAATTTGGGGGGGTATAATGTCTGTGTAACCACACAGATATAACATTGGCGTGATATATAAATGAGTTCATACTACACATGTAAAGCTGAAACTTAAAACACATCTTAAACAAAAAGTAACAGCAAGTAGGCATATTCTCTCAGTAGGAGATTGAAGTTAAATAATAGTTTTTTTCCTATTTGACTGGTCTCTGCATCCTCTAACCCAATACGAAAATTATATTTAATAAGTTCACCTATGATCTAGTGCTGACTAAAACAAAATAAGTATACACTAGAGCCCATATTTCCCTCCAAATGCAACCAAAAACTCTGGACAAATACAAAAATCAAATACCTAAGGATTCTGAAACTCAAAGAATACCAGGCAGATTGGAGGGGAAAGTCAAAATTTAAAGATGAGCACAGGGATAATGAGAGATTCCTAGTGTCGTTCCCGTAGCTCGAGCTTTGATCCAAGGCTGGACTGAATTGGGAAACCCCACTGTGGGCAGGTGCAGCTCAAGTCCAGGAGGAGCCCGTCTTTCTCACTGGATCAGGAAAAGGGGCCCCTTCTCAGCCCTTCCCCAATCACAGCTGTATTGTCATAGTTGAGGCAAGGTGGACACCCATAATCTGGAGCTAAAACCCAAATCTTGGAATGGAAGAACAAGGAAAAGTTGCCTCTGTTGTGCAAAGAGTGTGTGGAGGAGCGTTGAACCTCTGGTTTATTGTTGTTTCTCTTTCCTTCCATTGCCTTTTCTGGAGAAGGGCCTTAGCACGTGGCACTATGTGACAGTTCAAGAAGTCCCTACCTGAGAGGACTCCATATTTCTAGCATAAAGAACCAGGAAAAAGAGTACCTAGAAGCCAGGGAATGTGGGGAAGTACCGTTAAAGAGAGAGCTGGAAGAGATCATCTACTTCTGTGTGTGAATCAACAGAAGTCTTAGACTTACCCCTAAGTTATGCATGTATGGAGCATAACCAGAGGAACAAAGCAAAGATTTTGAGAACTGAACATATATATAAACTACTGCCCAAGCCTCAAACTAATCCCCAAGGGGCATATGAAAAGGGCAGATCCAGCAGCGTAGCAAATCCTTTAAAAACTGAAAACACATTCATCCAATAGAAAGTGCAAAAAAAAACTGACAGCTTGAACCTAATTGGACTATTGCTTGGGAAAACAAACAAATTGATAAAACCCTCAAAAAAAAAAAATAGGCAAACAAATTATTTGGAGGATTTTAATAGGTTCCCAAAGTCTCATAAAGGCAAAACTTCAGGAGATATAATTCAAAAATTATTGGACATGTAAAGAACTTGGCAAAAATCTGCTCAAATTTCAGGAAAAACATAGTCAAGAGATGCCAATCCTGGAATGACAGATATTTAAATTATCAGACAAGACATTAAAGCAGCTATTATAATCGTCCTACAAGAGGTAAAAGTGAACACTCTTGAATAGAAAGATAGTTTTCTATAGAAAAGTAGAAAATGAAAAAAAGCCCATAAGCAGTTTGAAATTAAAAATTATAAATTGTACATAAGTTCATAAGATGAGTGAAATAGAATGGAGATGATAGAGGGAAAAAAAATCTGTAAACCTGATGCTTAATAAGTAGAAATTGTACATTATGAAGAACAGAGAAAAAGGATTGAGGAAAATGAGAAAAATATTGAAAGACCTAATATTCATGTAATTTAGTTCCTGAAGGAGAAGGAAAAGAGATTAATGCAGAAAATATATATATTTTTAAAGAAATAATGGCTGAAATTCTCCCAAGTTTTATGAAAGACATAAATTTACAAAATTCATAAAGTCATTGGACTTCAAATAGGATAAATTCAAAGGAAACAATGTTGGGGCACCCCTAGTGGTCTAGTGGTTAAGAATTCACCTGCCAATGCAGAGGACACAGCTTAGATCCCTGGTCTGGGAAGATCCCACATGCTGCAGAGCAAATAAGCCAGAGAGCCACAACTACTGAGCCCATGGGGCCACAACTATTGAAGCTTGCACACCCAGGAGCCTGTGCTCTGCAGCAAGAGAAGCTGCCACAATGAGAAGCCCATGCACCATCATGAAGAGTAGCCCCACTCACTGCAACTAAAGAAAGCCTGCATGCAGCAAGGGAGACCCAGTGCAGCCAAAAGGAAATAAATCTTAAAAACAAAACAAAGGAATCTATGTCACATATGACATGATAAAACTGGGGGAAGCCAAAGTTGGGGGGAACCTAAAAGGCACTGGAGAAAATTGACATGATATATATAAGGAAACGGGGCTTCCCAGGTGGCGTTAGTGGTAAAGAACCCACCTGCCAATGCAGGAGACATAAGAGATGCAGGTTCGATCCCTAGGTGGGGAAGATCCCCTGGAGGAGGGCACGGCAACCCACTTCAGTATTCTTACCTGAAGAATCCTCATGGACAGAGCAGCCTGGTGAGCTACAATCCATAGGGTCGCAAAGAGTCAGACACAACTGAAGCGAACTTAGCATGCACACACACATGCATATGAGAAAACAATTATTCAAACAACTGTAGATTTCTTATCAGAAAACACTAGGGCCAAAAGGCAGTAGAATACCACCCTTAAAATGCTGAAAGGAAAGAACTGTCAAACCAGGACGGTATATCTTCTGAAAATATCCTTCAGGAATGAAGATAAAGACATATAAGATGAAGGTAAACCAAGTATTTATCACCAGCAGACTAACTCTAAAAGAAATGCTAAAGAAAGTTAATTCTTCAGGCTGTAGATAAATGATACTAGAGGGAAATCTGGAACTTTAGAAATGAAGGAAGAACAACATAAACAACAAATGTCTGGCTAAGAATAATAAACAATTAATTATATCTTAAGTTTAGAAAAGTACTTATGACTCTTGAAGTAAAAAATCGTAACATTGGGTAATTTTTCAATATATGTATGAAAACTACAACATAAAAGGTAGAGGGGTAAAGGAATCTGTACGGTGGTAATTAAGACCTACCAGGTGGGTGGCCCACAAACTGGAGAATAATAAAGTAAGGAAGTTCTCCCACTGTTGTGAGGATTCTAGGCCCCTCATCAGACTTCCCAACCTGGGGATCTCGCAGGGGGACTGGGAATCCCCAGGGAATCTGACTTTGAAAGACAGGGGGATCTGATTACAGAAATTCCAAAGGACAGGGGGAAACAGAGACTCTTGAAGGGCACAAACAAAACCTTGTGCACACCAGACCCAGGGGAAAGGAGCAGCAGTCCCAGAAGAGACTAAGTCAGACCTGTCTGTGACTGTTTGAGGGCTTTCTGCAGAGGTGTGTGTTGGCAGTGGCCTGCTGCAGGGACAGGGGCACTGGCAGCAGCAGTACTGGGAGGCGTGTACTGGCATAAGTCCTTTTGAAGTTCACTTTTGGCCCTACCTTAGAGCCTGTAGACTCCAGCACTGGGTCGCCTCAGGCCAAACAACTAACAGGGAGGGAGCACAGGCCCACCTATCAGCAGAAAATTGTATTAAATATTCATTGAGCACGGCCCTGCCCTCCAGAGCAAGACCCAGTTTTCCCCATAACCAGTCCCTCACATCAAGAAACTTGCAGAAGCCTCTTATTCTCACCCATCAGATGACAGACAGAAAAAGCAAGAACTACAATCCCACAGCCTCCAGAACGAAAACATAATCACAGAAAGTTAACCAAAATGATCACATGCATCATAGACTTGTGTAAGGCAAAACGTGGTCCACTGGAGAAGGGAATGGCAAACCACTTCAGTATTTTTGCCTCAAGAACCCCACTAACAGCATAAAAAGGAAAAAAGATATCACACCAGAAGATGAGCCTCCAGGTCAGTAGGTGTCCAATATGCTACTGGGGAAGATAAGATAACTCCAGAAAGAATAATGAGTCTGGGCCAAAGCAGAAACAATGCTAAGTTGTGGATGTGTCTGGTGGTGAAAGTAAAGTCTGATATTGTAAAGAACAATACTGCATAGGAACCTGGAATGTTAGGTCCATGAATTGGATATGGTCAAACAGGAGATAGCAAGAATGAACATTGACATTTTAGGAATCAGTGAACTAAAATGGACAAGAATGGGCAAATTTAATTCAGATGACCATTATAGCTACGTACGTGGCCCAGAATCCCTTACAAGAAATGGAGTGGCCCTAGAGTCAACACAAGAGTCCAAAATGCAGTACTTGGGTGCAATCTCAAAAATGACGGAATGATATCAGTTCGTTTCCAAGGCAAACCATTCAACATCATAGTAATCCAAGTCTATGCCCCAACCACAAAAGCCAGAGAAGTTAAGTTGAACAGTTCTATGAAGACCTCCAAAACCATCTAGAACTAACACCACACCAAAAAAAGATGTCCTTTTCATCATAGTGGATTGGAAGGCAAAAGTAGGAAGTCAAGAGACACCTGGAGTAACAGGCAAGTTTGGCCTTGGAGTACAAAATGAAGCAGGGGAAAGGCAAACAGTTTTTTCACGAGAACACACTGGTCATAGCACATACCCTCTTCCAACACCACAAGAGACAACTCTACACATGGACATGACCAGATGGTCAATGCCAAAATCAGACCGATTAATTCTTTGCAGCCGAAGATGGAGAAGCTCTATATAGTTAGCAAAAATAAGACCTGGAGCTGACTGTGGCTCAGAACATGAGCTCCTTATTGCAAAATTCAGGCTTAAATCAGGTCATTCAGGTATGACCTAAATCAAATCCATTAATGATTATACAGTGGAGGTAACAAATAGAGTCAGGGGATCAAGATCTGGTATACAGAGTTTCTGAAGAACTATGGATGGAGATTTGTAACATTGTACAGGCGGTGGTGATCCAAACTATCCCAAATAAAAAGAGACCCAAGAAGGAAAAACGGTTGTCTGAGAAGACCTTAAAAATAGCTGAGAAAAGAAGAGACGTGAAAGGCAAAGGAGAAAAGGAAAGATATACCCAGCTAAATGCAGAGTTTCAGAGAATAGCAAGGAAAGATAAGAAAGCCTTAAGTGAACAATGCAAAGAAATAGAGGAAAACAATAGAATGGAAGTGACTGGACATCTTTTCAAGAAAATTGAAGATACTAAGGGAATATTTCATGCAAAGATGGGCACAATAAAGGACAGAAATACCAAGGACCTAACAGATGCAGAAGAGATTAAGAAGAGGGGTAAGAACATAAAGAACAATACAAAAAAAGATCTTAATGACCCAGATAACCACAATGATGTAGTCACTTACCTAGAGCAAAACATCCTGGAGTGTGAAGTCGAGTGGGCCTTATGAAGCATTACTATGAGCAAAGTTAGTGGCACTGATGGAATTCTAGCTGGGCTATTTAAAATCCTAAAAGATAATACTGTGAAAGTGCTGCAGTCAATATGCCAGCAAATTTGGAACACTTAGCAGTGGTCACAGGACTGGAAATGGTCAGTTTCCATTTAAATCCCAAAGAAAAGCAATGCCAAATAATGTTCAAGTGTACAACTGTGCTTATTTCACATGCTAGTAAGGTAATAGTCAAAATCCTTCAATCTAAGCTTCAACAGTATGTGAACCAAGAACTTCCAAATGTATAAGCTAGATTTAGAAAAGGCAGAGGAACCAGAGATCAAATTGCCAACATAAGCTGGGTCATAGACAAAGCTAGGGAATTCCATAAAAAGATCTACTTTTGCTTCACTGACTACACTAAAGTCTTTTACTGTGTGGATCACAACAAACTGTGGAAAATTCTTAAACAGATGGGAATACCAGACTACCTTACCTGCCTCCTGAGAAACCTGTATGCAGGTCAAAAAGCAGCTGTTAGAACTGGATATGGAAGAATGGACTGGTTCACAATTGGGAAAAGAGTATGCCAAGGCTGTATATTGTCACCCTGTTTATTTAATATCTATCCAGGGTCCATCATGGGAAACAATGTGCTGGATGACTCATAAGCTGGAAACAAGATGGCTGGGAGAAATATCAACAACCTTAGATATGTAGATGATACCATTCCAGTGGTAGAAAGTGAAGTAGAACTAAAGAACCTCTTGATGGTGATGAAAGAGGAGAGTGAAAAAGCTGGCTTAAAACTCAACATTCAAAAAACTAAGATCATGGCATCTGGTCCCATCACTTCACGGCAAACAGATGAGGAAAAAATGGAAACGATGGCAGATTTTATTTCCTTGGGTTCCAAAATCACTGTGGACAGTCACTGCAGCCACAAAGTTAAAAGATGTTTGTGCTTTGGAAAATGCTATGACAAACATAGACAGCATATTAAAAAGGAGACATCACTTTGCTAACAATGATCCATGTAGTCAAAGCTATTGCTTTTCCAGTAGTCATGTAGAGATGTGAGAGCTGGACCATAAAGAAGGCTGAGTGCCAAAGAATTGATGCTTTCAAACTTTGGTGCTGGAGAAGACTCTTGAGAGTCCCTTGGACAGCAAGGAGATCAAACTAGACAATACTAAAGGAAATTAACCCTGAATATTTATTGGAAGGACTGATGCTGAAGCTGAAGCTCCAATACTTTGGCCACCTGATGCAAACAGCCAACTCATTGGAAAAGACCCTGATACTGGGAAAAATTGAGAGCAGGAGGAGAAGGGGGCAACAGAGGATGAGATGGTTGGATGGCATCACCGATTCAACGGACATGACTTTGAGTAAATTCCAGGAGATAGTGAAGGACATGGAATCCTGGTGTGCTGCAGTCCATGGGGTTGCAAAGAGTCAGACATGACTTAGCCACTGAGCAACAACACAGGTAAGACACCTCAGAGGAGGATATTTAGTGTGGCAATCAGTAGACATAAACAAATTAATTTTATATTATTTTAGGTTCACGTCTTTTTATCTTAGTACTCACAATTGCTAATTGGAAAACTGAAACCTGGGTAACCAATAATGATGTTTAGTAATGGATTGTTGCTGTTGTTCAGTCTCCCAGACATGTCCGACTCTGATTCTGAAGGACAGGGAAGATATTGAAGGACAGGGAAGCCTGGCGTGCTACAGTCATGGGCTCGCAAAGAGTCAGACATGACTTAGCGACTGAACAGCAATGACATGGTGGTAAGACTTTTACAATTTATGTAAAATGATAAAAATTAACTCTAATGATATTCTTCCTGGAGAAGGAAATGGCAACCCACTCCAGTATCCTTGCCTGGAAAATCTCATGGACAGAAGAGTCTGGTGGGCTGCAGTAGAAGGGGTCGCAAAGAGTCAGGCACAACTGGGCGACTAACACTTACTTGCTGCTGCTACTGCTGCTAAGTCACTTCAGTCATGTCCGACTCTGTGCGACCCCATAGACGGCAGCCCACCAGGCTCCGCAGTCCCTGGGATTCTCCAGGCAAGAATACTGGAGTGGGTTGCCATTTCCTTCTCCAGTGCATGAAAGGGAAAAGTGAAAGTGAAGTTGCTCAGTCGTATCTGACTCTTAGCGACCCCATGGACTGCAGCCTACCAGGCTCCTCCGTCCATGGGATTTTCTAGGCAAGAGTACTGGAGTGGGGTGCCATTGCCTTCTCCAGACACTTACTTACTTATTTACTAATGATATTCTTAAAGATTAAGTACGTACAGTGTGATCCCTAGAGAAATTACTGTAAGTATGCTACAAAGAGATATAGTAAGAAAGGTAGTAGATAAATTGTAATATTAAAATATAGCCAAACATATTAAAAATAGTATTTAAAGTATAATCCAAAAGACCATAAGAAAGAGTGAACATGGGAACAATAACAACAAAACCCAGAAGGGACAAACAGAAAAGTAACTAAAAAACATGACTGTATCACATTAAATGAAAATTATCTAAACACACCAAGTGAGACATAGACTGTCAGGTTGAATGGAAAACAAAATGCAAGTATATGCTCTTTGTAAATTGACCCAATTGTAAGAGATCCACTAATAACATGACACATGTTAAAAGAAAAATCATTGTATTTGTGAAAGGAAAGCTGGAGTGGCCATATTAATATCAGAAAAAATAGACTTTGTTGCATGTGCTGTGCTGTGCTGAATTAAGTCCAGCTCTTTGCAACCCCTATGGACTATAGCCCACAAGGCTCCTCTGTCCATGGGGATTTCCCAGGCAAAAATACTGGAATAGGTTGCCATGTCCCCCTCCAGGGGATCTTCCCAACCCAGGGACGGAACCCAGGTCTCCCGCATTGCAGGCAGATTCTTCATCCCCTGAACCACCAAGGAAGCCCAAGAATACTGGAATGGGAAGCATATCACTTCTTTAGGGCATCTTCCTGATCCAGGAATGAAACCAGGGTCTCCTGCATTGCAGGTGGATTTTTTACCAGCTGAGCTACCAAGGAAGCCCTTTGTTGCATGTGTGTGCATCACTTCAGTCGTGTCCAACTCTTTGTGATCCCATGAGCTGTAGCCCACCAGGATTCTCTGTCCATGAGATTCTCCAGGCAAGAATACTGGAATGGCTTGCCATTTCCTACCCCAGGGTATCTTCCCAACCCAAGGACTGAACCCACGTTTCTTATGTCTCCTGCATTAGCAGGCGGGTTCTGTACCATTAGCGGCACCTGTAGTGTTTCGATATTATGCAACACACTACTAAATAACCAATAGGTCAGAAAGAAAGTCTCAAGAGAAACTGGAAAACATTTTTAACTAAGTGAAAATGAAAATACCACGTATCATAATATATGGAATGCAATTGCTTAGAGGGAAATTAATAGCACTAAGTGCTTTTACTAGAAAAGAAGAAAGCTTGAAATCAATAATTAAGCTTCCATCTTGAGAAACTAGAAATAAACACTAAATCACAACCAGAACAAAGAGAAGTAAATAAACACTAAAGGTAAAAGCAGAAAGTAATAAAATTTAAAAAATAAAAACAATAGAGTTAAGCCACACATTGGGAAAACAAAATTACAAATTATGTACAGGATAAAACATTTCACCAAAGAACATATATGAATGGCCAATAGTGTCATGAAAAATTACCCCAGGTCATACAGATGACAATAACAGGTACTGACAAGGATATTGAGAAAAGGGAACCTTTATATATTGATGATGAAAATATAAAACACTGCAGCCATTTTGGAAAACTGTTTTTCAATTTCTTAAAATGTTATACATAAATTTACCTTAAGACCAGAAATTCTATTTTTACTCCATATTTACTCAGGAGAAATTAAAGCATACGTCTATGTAAAAAAAAAACTTGTATACAAATGTTCATAGCAGCTATATTGATAATATTCAGAAAGTGGAATGCATGCCAAGTCTCTTAAGTTATGTCTGGCTCTTTGTGACCCTATGGACTGTAGCCTGCCAGGCTCCACTGTCCAAGGGATTCTCCAGGCAAGAATATTGGAGTGGATTGCCAAGAAACAAAGTATTGATACATACAACATGAATGAACCCAAAATACATTTGCCAAGTAAAAGAAGCCATATTAAAAGGCTGGATACTAAAGAACATAATTTATATAATATTCTGGATCAGCAAAAACACAGGGACAGAGAATCAATTAGTGGTTGTCAGAAGTTGAGGAAGGAGGAGAGAAGGTTTGATTGCAGTGTTTGCCTGAGAAAATTTCAGGGGGAGTAATAAAGTTTTGATGGTGATTACACACTATGAATTTTTCAAAACTCATAGAATTGGACAACAAAGAGTCAATTTTACTATGTTAAAGTTTAAGTTAAAATTTTTTACTGTTTCACTATGACTTTTCTTAAATTAATACTTTCAACTGGAGGGAATGGAAAGGAAAAGTTCCTTCCATTCTTTCAATTTGAAAAATGATAATTCAACTTCCTTTATACCTATAGATACTTTGGAGAACAATTATAAACCGATATCATGAAAATTTTGCATACGTTAAATCTATCTTTATCTATCAGAGATTCCCTGAGAGCTCAGTTGGTGAGGAATCTGCCTACAATGCAGGAGATCCCGGTTTGATTCCTAGGTGGGGGAAGATCCACTGGAGAAGGAATAGGCTACCCACTCCATTATTCTTGGGCTTCCCATGTGGCTCAGTTGTAAAGAAGCCACCTGAAATGTGGGTTCAATCCTTGAGCTGGGAAGATCCCCTGGAGAAGGGAAAGGGTACCCATTCCAGTATTCTGGCCTGGAGCATTCTATGGACTGTATAGTCCATGGGGTTGCAAAGAGTCAGACGCGACAGAGCAACTTTCACTAACTCTATCTTGGTCTTCATTTTCTAACATATTTCCCATTCTACATCATTTGAACTTGGTTTCTCACTTATATATTTCCCTAATCATTTTATATTTTAGGTTTTGTCTGTGTAATAGAATTAGAGGTTTCCTGAGGACAGGAATCATGACTTTTCATGATTCTTTAACTATCATAGTGATAGAAATGTCTTAGAATTTTTGTAATTCCTTTTGGAATAGAATGAAATCAAATAGGGTAGGTGTTACATGTTGGATAAACTAAAGTAATGGAATAGAAGAAGGTCCCCCATGCCTCTAATAAGTATTATCCTCCAATTCTTAGGTAATAAACCTGACATTCAGAGTTTAAGAAATTTGACCAAGATCATACAACTAGAAAATACAGACTGTGGGATTCAAACTTAGGTATGCTGATCTATGAAGTGTCCTTCAAACAATGATCTCCACTTCAGCTCATCCTATAACATGGTGAACAAATTCCCATGAAGCTGAATTGACAAAGACTCTTGACATTAGAATTTCAAAATATCAAGAGGAGGCTACAGTACTTCAGTCTTTGCTTCTTACAGAAGCTCAGATATTAGATAGCAATGAGAGCTCCCTTAAAATTAACTTATCATATTATTGTAGAAATAGAACTGACTTTGGCGCCCAAAAGTTCTGGCTCTTCCCCCTCCCCAAACCTGTGCCTTGTGAAATCTGTAAGATTCGGCTTCCTAGAATCAGGAAATTAGGTTAGGTGCTTTTTGTTGGTGGGAAGACTCTGAGGCAGAGTTTAAGAGGAAAGAAGTTTATTAAACAACCATCTGTACAAGAAAAGGGAAGGAAAGTAGGAATGGACAGAGGGAGATAATGACTGCAATGTAATCTCAATAAGGCCTCAGCTAACTGATGGGAGCTCTGAAGTTGAGATCACCCTTCAGAGTTATCCCAACTTATGGCAGGGAGAAGAAGGGCTAAGCACTTATACCTTCATGCCATTGTCATTGGATTCCAGATGTCCCAATTTGGGCAAGCAAGCTCTCTTTACTGAAGGCAATTCTGAAAAGGCTGACAAGCAAAGGCTGACAAGAGCATTTCAGCAGCTGGAAGGAGAATCTTGGTGGTACACCAAGTTCCATAAAGTGACTTCTAAGATCGTTCTAGCTCTGGTGGCATCACAAGGATTAACTAGAAAATAATTCCAAGTGAAAAATTGAAAACGTCTTCAACTCACACACCTCCCATAGAAAACTGAAAATTAAAGAAGATACTAAGCAGGGGGGAAGTGTGTTGTAGGAACATAATCACTTATAACTGCTGGGTTTCAGAGGGATAATCATAAAGCTCCAAGGAAATTTATGACTCTAAATAGATGTTATTCAACAAATTTACTAATGTAATTCAGGGGGTGGCAATTCTGTTCCATAAAAAGCCAGACAGTAAATAGTTTAGCCTTTGTGGACTGTATACTCTTAGTTGCAAACCTTAACTTCACAGTTGTAGAGAGATAGTAACCACAAACAATATATCAACTAATGTGTGAGTCTGAGTTCCAATAACACTTTTCTTACAAAAACAGGTGACAAGCCAAACTTGATCCATGGGTTATAGTTTGCTGACTAATATAATTGAATTACATGAAATTTAACTCATTCCCTTTCTAAATACCACAGAGCACCATGCAAACCCTAGAATGACTGTTTGACTTTCATGTGAAAGATAATAAAACCTTTTTCCTGGGAGATCATTTTCAAGATGAATTTTCTGTTACCCAAGATATTATAAAAATTTACTTTAGATTGAGTGACCAAAAAAAAGTTTCTCTGAGGGAGAAGAGTCTTAGCCTCTGTAACTTAGTGTTGTAAGAAAATAAAACTGATGGGTGTTTGTGAGGGCAGCCTCCAGTTGTCCATCATATTTAATCTGTTCCCTAATTTTAGTTTGACAGGATAAAGGTTGTATTTCCCAGCTTGCCTAACTTTCAGCTAAACGTGACAGAGCTAAACGAAGAATAAGAAGTACTGAATTGGATCAGAAACTGGGTGAAATTCCTAAGTACATCTGGGCGTTGAGTATTGTTTCCAAAATAAGTTCTATGATGTAGTATGTGTAAGTGAATGTAGTGTGAGCAACTTTTAGAACTGAGCTTAAAAGGATATATGCCCTTGCCCCTTTTTCTCCTTTCTCCCAGATGGAAAGTACATGTGCTGGCTACAACAGGAGCAGCCCTTATGGACAATGAAATGAACTTAAAATTGAAGCTCACACATTGTGTAGACACAAGATATAAGAATCCTGGAATCCTGAAACCATACAAAAGCACTAGACTGATTTCATGACATTCATGGGAAAAGATGCTTTTCTTTATTGTGCTGTGCTTAGTTGCTCAGTCGTGTCTGAGTCTTTGTGACCCTGTAGACTGTAGCCTGCCAGGCTCCTCTGTCTGTGGGGATTTTCCAGGCAATATTGGAGTGCATTACCATGCCCTCCTCCAGGGGATCTTCCCAACCCAGGGATCGAACCTAGGTCTCCCACATACCAGGTAGATTCTTTACCATCTGAGCCACCAGGGAAGCCCATGAATACTGAAGTGGGTAGCCTATCCCTTCTCCAGGGGATTTTCCTGATCCAGGAATCGACCTCGGGTCTCCTGCATTGTAGGAAAATTCTTTACCAGCTGAGCCACCAGGAAGATACAGTTAATCTGAGTTTTATGCCATTTGCAGCTTTGCCCAACTCAAAGTATTACAGAAATTCATGTTAAATTGAGAGTTGAACAGAAACCTCTATAAGGGAGAGAGGTTTTAGCTAAGATCTCAAGGACAAACAGGAACCAAGCCTAGACAAAGCAAGAGGAAAAAAAAAAAAATCAATTCTGGCATAAGGCACAACATTTTGAGACAGGAAAGAATATAGTGTGTAAGAGGAACTGGGAGAAGGCCAGCATGGCTGATGATTTGTGAAAGAGGTAGAGGGTGGATATAGGAAGGGGTCAGATCACAAATGTGAGGAGTTAGGTTTCACTCTAAGAACAACAGGAGGCCACTGACAGATTTTAAATAACCAAGAGATTTGCACCTCCCCTTGACAAGTGTGAATGACTGCCCCCCAGAGTCTGACTGCCCGTGCCTACCTCCAGCCTCTTTTTAAAAAATTTTTATTTTATTTTATATTGGAATATAGTTGATTTATAGTGTTGTGTTCGTTTCAGGTGTATAGCAAAGTGATTCAATCATACATACGTATATATCCATATACACACTACTATATATAACACAGATAATCAACAAAGACCTACTATATAGCACAGGGAACTCTATTCAATATTCTATAATAACCTATTTGGGTAAAGAATCTAGCCTTTTTCTGTTGGTGTCACCCGAGCCCTTCAGGCAGTCTTCTTCACAAACTTCCTCCCGAGTATACCTCAGGTCTTGCTCCCTCCTTCAGGAACCACATATCATGTATTTACCCCAGAGGCATTACAGCTCATTCCCTCCACAGCACTCTCCTGACTCTGCCACCATGAGCCACACCAGTCAATCTTCTGCTTTGTCAGCACTGAGACAGGGACCTGTGCGCCCCCAAACACCAGGGAATACACTTCAGCCCATCTAAGTGGTTCCTGAAGTTCTCCTTCCTTGACCTAAAGAAAGAGAGGGGAAACATTTCTATGCTTAGTCTCTAAAGAAATCCTTACTCTTAAAAGTCTAGCCACTAGTGAATTCTTTTTTTATGTAGACTGAAGGTGGATGATCAGTTAATGATGATAAAACCAAATTTTGGCTACCTACTTTGCAATAATGATCTATTACCTCAGATAGAATATTGGGTTATAGTTAATTTTCTCAGGGTGATGTCTCAGCTGAAACTGCAAAACTAAGAAAGTATAATTATAACAACTTTCAAAAAGACCCCCCAAATACAAATATTGATAAAGACAAGAGGCAACATTTCATTCATTTATTCAAAAGTCTTTTTAAGGGCCTACTAAGGTATTTTCCCAGATTCTGAGGACATAATAATGGACAAATCTCCAGCTTATTGCCTAGTGAGGAGACAGATATGGCACAATTACTCTGTGTATATGAAGTATATTATCCTGCATATATATGCTATGTATAAAAGTTATGTATTCTACGTGTATGACCTGAAAATCTAACTCAGGGATGTTTAGGAAAGAATAGAACCTTCGATGTTTCTTTGAACAGAGAAGCAGAGTACCAGAAAACCAGAGTCGAGGACTTTGTAAGGCAGACCATAAGACGACATCCTGAGCCAGGCAAAAAAATTACCAAATTCTTAGCTAGAAATAGGGCTGAGGTTATGTAACTTGGGCAGGCATCAGGAAAAGAGTAACTGGGTAACTGAAGAAGAGGCAGAGCAGGAAGCAGTACACTGTCTGTGGGGTGGACATTTTTCTCTCTGGAGGAAGCTGTCTCTCAGAGACAGGCAGATACATCACAGCTCTTTTGCTGTAGCACAGTAAAGGTAATAATATAGTACTTATTACTTACACAAATGTAAAAAGAATAATTTATTTTTCCTAGACAGGGAGATGTTATGGCAGGATGTGACAGCACAGAAGTGATATAAGTGTCATATAAGAAGATAATCCCACCAGGTATAGAAGGGGAAAGGAGTGTTGGGCATCTGTTGCTTTGCCTGTACAGCATTTCATCTTCCTTCTTTTGGTAACAACATTCTGCTTTTTCTTTGGAGAATCACCCCCTCTTTCATTTCCTGTTCTCTTAGAGGGATTATAAATTAAGGTGTCCTATTCCCTATCCGGAGCAGTGTATCCTAAAGATCAGTCCTGGGTGTTCATTGGAAGGACTGATGGTGAAGCTGAAACTCCAATACTTTGGCCACCTCATGCGAAGAGCTGACTCATTGGAAAAGACCCTGATGCTGGGAAAGATTGAGGGCAGGAGGAGAAGGGGACGACAGAGGATGAGATGGCTGGATGGCATCACTGACTCAATGGACATGAGTTTAGGTAGACTCTGGCAGTTGGTGATGGACAGGGAGGCCTGGTGTGCTGCGGTTCATGGGGTCGCAAAGAGTTGGACACGACTGAGCGACTGAACTGAACTGAACTGATCCCCTATCCACTTTCTAACTCTAAATAGAACCATATATTAATACATATGTTAAGAAGCAGGAAGTAAAGGGCATGCGTGAGTGCATGCGTAGTTGTGTCTGACTGTTTGTGACCCCATGGACTGTAGCTTGCCAGGTTCCTCTCTCCATGGGATTATCCTAGCAAGAATACCAGAGTGGGTTGCCTTTTCCACCTCCAGGGGATCTTCCTGACCTAGGGATTGAACCCGCATCTCCTGCGGCTCCTGTATTGGCAGGCAGATTACCACTGAGCCACCTGAGAAGCCCCAAGGGCACAAAACAGTTTAAAATAAGTGTTTCCAATCCATCTTCATTCTCACAATGATACTCTGATATAGACCAGAATTCGGGGATTGCAAACTGGCAGCCAGAAGGCCAACTTGGCCTAAAAATGTGTTTTTCTTGACTTGTGTAATGTTTTTCTAGTGTGTTCATATGTCTTTACACAGGGTTTACAATCTTCTGATTACCACATACTTCAATACTAGTAGTCTAGTGTTAGTCGCTCATTCATGTCTGACTCTTTAAAACCCCATGGACTGTAGCCCACGAGGCACCTCAGTCCATGGAATTCTCCAGGCAAGAATACTAGAGTGGGAAGCCTTTCCCTTCTCCAGGGGATCTTCCCAACCCCGATCTCCTGCATTGCAGGCAGATTCTTAATCTTGTGAGCCACCAGGGACCTTCTGCCTTATACCAGCCCTAAGGTCTCAGGTGGACATGAAAGGAGGCCAGACTGCTCATATTGTACTATGTCAGAAGCTTTACTTACATTTTTAATGTAATTGCCACAACAAGCTTATGAGGTACAAATGGAAAATGATACAGGCTTTGAAATCAGATCTATCTATAGAATCATCTTGAGTCTTTCTACCATACCTAAAACCCAATTCAACAATACTGTCACTCATTTAATAGCCATTCATTCTTTTAATATCCATTCACTCTTTAATATCGACTTATTGAACATCCTCAAGATGCATTTTTGAAGGTATAATGTTAAGTAAAAGCAGACATGGTTCCTCTTCTCTTGAAGCTTACATTGTAGTGTGTGTTTTAGTCACTCAGTTGTGTCCAAGTCTTTGTGACCCCATGGTCTATAGCCCCCAGGCAAGAATACTGCAGTGGGCTGCCATTTCCTTCTCCACGGGATCTTCCTGACCCAGGGATCGAACCTGCACATCCCACAATGCAGGCAGATTCTTTACCATCTGAGCCACCAGGGAAGTAGTATAGGATATACATATTACCAATTACATATGTTACTATAAAGTTGCACCTGTGGTGAGTCCTTCCAAAGTGAGCTCCATGGATACCTATAATAGAGGGAGTTGGTATAATTTACAGAGATCATGGAAGACTTCTCTGAGGGTTAGATATATGAGAAGAGATCTGAAGGATGTGCAGTAGTACTAAGAAGGGGAAGGAAACACACTGGAGGCAGAGAGAACAACAGGTACACAAACCTTGCGGAAAAGTGCGTGCATGCCACATGGCTTCAGTCATGTCCAACTTTTTGGGACCCTATGGACCATAGCCTGCCAGGCTCCTCTGTTCATGGGATTCTCCAGGCATGAATACTGGAGTGGGTTGCCATGCCCTCCTCCAGGAGATTTTCCCAACCCAGGGATTGAACCTGTGTCGCCTGCATTAGCAGTAGGATTCTTTACCCATTGAGCCACCAGGGAAACCTTCAGTGTCTTATGTTGTTGTTGTTCAGTCACCCAGTTGTGTCCAACTCTTTACAAGTCCATGGACTGTAGCTCACCAGACTCCTCTGTCTATGGAATTCTCCAGGCAAGAATACTGGAGTGTGTTGCCATTCCCTTCTCCAGTGCATCTTCCCAACCCAGGGAATGAACTTAGGTCTCCTGTATAGCACACAGATTCTTTACAGGCTGAGCCACCAGGGAATCCTATTTCTTCTATAAATGATAGTATTTTTCTCTTTATATATATTGAAGCTCTGTTATTTGATATATATACACTGAATATTTTGTCTTCTTGATGAAATTAATTCCATTTCTGTCAGATTCTATTTTTTCTTCAGCCTGGACTCTACTCCATGAGGCTGAACTTTATAAGTCACATCCTTGCCCTCTGCTTTTAAGTTGGCTTTGGCCACCAACGATGAAGGACACTGGTTGGCTATTACATTGGGGAGGGGAAGAGATTTCAGTATAGGTGTACCTTGGCAATATTGTGGGTTTGGTTCTAGACCACCACAATAAAGTGAGTCACATAAATTGGTTTCCCAGTGCATATAAAAGTTGTGTTTACACTATACTGTAGTCTATCAAATGTGCAATAGCACAATGTCTTAAAAAAATAAGGTCTATAACTTAATTAAAATATACTTTATTACTAAAAAGTGCTAACCATCATCTGGGACTTCAGCAAGTCATAATCTTTTTGTTGATGGAGAGTTTCGCCTCAGTGTTGAGGGCTGCTGACTGATCAGGGTAGTGGTTTCTGAAGGCTAGGGTAGCTGTGGCAATTTCTTAAAATAAGACAAAAATGAAGTTTGGCATATTGATGACCCATGAATGATTTCTCTGTAGCTCAGAATGATGTTTGATAGCATTTTACCCACAGTAGAATGCCTTTCAAAACTGAAGTCAATCCTCTCAAACCCTGTTGAGCTAAGTTTATGTGCTGGTCTTAATCCTATGTTGTCATTGCAACAATTGATTAGGTTTGTTGCCTTACATGGGCCTGGTTCGTGGCACCCCAAAGGAATCATAATAGTATCAACGCTCACAGATCACCATAATAAATCTACTAATTAAAAAGTTTGAAATATTGTGATACACCAAAATGTGACACAAGACATGAAGTGAACAAATGCTATTAGAGAAATGGTACCAACAGACTTGTTAAATGCAGGGTTGCCAGAAACCTTCACTTTGTAAAAACACAGTTATCTGGGAGGCACAAGACAAACCACAACAAAAATGAGGTCTGCCTGTACCTAATCCTTTAGTTCCTTCCTGTTGGGTTCAGGTTGACATTGGCTGAGGTAGCATAGGTGGCTATCAGGTGGGTGGCATCTCCAACAGGAGTTAAGTCTCCCTGGGTCCTGGCAATCCCTTTTCCCTTACCTCTTAAGTCTAAAAGTAATCATGTCTCTGATTCATTCTGGGAGCTTCACCATCACTTTTTGTTTCCTGGTAATACCATCCACATCTTTGTAAAGTGCCCTTTCATTAAGCACCTTACAACTACCTCTCTTCAGCATGCCATATGTTACTTGCCGGGGGTTCATACTGATACACCAACTATGAAAGTACTAGCTTAAACTATTTCAGAGAATTTATTAATTCTTTACACTTCACTCACTTGTTTAACCAAACTGACTACTCAACAACAGACACTTGAAAAAGGAAAAAGGGGTCTATTTCGCTATTACACCCAGGACAAACTATATTTGGACGAAAGGGCAATGGAGAATACTCAAATTACAGCAGGACATTTAAATGAGAAATTCCCATGTTTTCTTGAAACTGAAGACGGCTGAACGGTGTTATCTCTGATTTAGACTGAAAAGTCTTTACAGAAGTGTCCAAGGTTAAGCGTCTTAAACCTGTCCAGATAATGTTGCTAACGGGGGGAGGGGGGGAGGCGCGCAACAGTTTTTATACAAAAATCAAGTTCCATATGACCTACTCAGTGTTTCCACCCACTGGAGTACCCTCATTTTTGCACCTGCCTTGTCCACAATCCATGAACAAAAGGCATCTACGACCTCGACAAAGCAGTTGCTGGGACTAGCCCAGGAACTAGAGGCTCAGGAGCGGCCCTCAAACACCCGCTTGCGATTGGCTCCAGTGGAGCTCTTTTCTTAAGTTCGGCCAGACTACAAACCCGCGGCCCCTAAACCTTGTTTACCTCAGCCTGTTTCCTTCTTAAGTGAGGTCCCGCCTTCCGGCCCAAAATACCAATTAAAACTACCAAAGGGAGGAAAAAAAAAAAAAAAAGAAGAAGAAAGTAAAAATGCAAGTAGCCTCACGGAGTCCTGGGCTGGAAGATTCTCGCGAGAACTAGAGGCGTGCCGACGGGTCCCTCAGAGATCTCGCGAGCGCACCTCCGGGGGCGGGTTTCTCCGTGGCCCCGCCCTTCTTGACGCCGGCGTCTTGGCGGGAATTTCGTCTGTTTGGGGTCTAGACCCCACGGACTCGCTGGCTCTGGCCGGGACCGCTGGGGCGGATCTCGGGGACTCACAGTGAGTAGGTACGACGTACACCAAACCAAGGGCGCCGGGGAGATTGCTACCTGTGCGGACCTGGAGAGACTTGCCCAGGCGGGGAGAGCGGGGATTTGCTCTGGGCCCTCTGGATCCACGCCTGGAGTCGGCCGGGGAGCTTGCAGTTCCGACACTGCGGGGAAACTGGCTCAGTGCGGTGTAATAACTTAGCGGAGGGCGCAGGTCTAGTCGAGCTCTGGGCTTGAGGCTGAATCTGTCCTGCAAACATTTTTTTTCCTCCCCCACTTCACCCTGTACTGGGCTGCAGGGTCTGACGTAGAGGGAATTTTTAAGTTCCTGCCACAGCCAGTCCCGGGCGCAGTCTAAACTCTGACAGCCTTGATCTAGGGGAGTCGGTGGGTGGAGGCGGGTTGGCGGGGGGGGGGGGGGCGGTATATATTTGTTGAGGATTTATTTCGCTTCTCGTTTTTTTCCTGTGTGCTGGGGTGGGGGGGCGTTTGGGGAACTTTCTGAGGTCAGCCCTCCCCATCTCCAGGAATCACATCATAACTTCTTTGGAGCCCTTACTGATAGTTATTAATGAACTCCAAACATTTCAGGACATGGTAAACAATGGATAACTGTCCCCCTGAGTCCACGTTTCTGACCGACAGCTTGGAACTGGAACTGCAGACAGTATGGTGCAATCCCCCTTGCTTTTCTTGTGCTTTTGACAACAGAGGAGGAGGAAAACATTTTTCTGAAGAGTCCTACCTTTCCAGCGGAGCTCTTAAGCGGTAGGTTAAAAAAAATCAGAAACTATTTTTCCCTATTCAGAGTTTAGGAGTCTGTTTAAGAATGTTATTTAATTAAGACTTAAGTCAATTAAACTTTAATGTTCATCAGGCACTGTTTTTGTAAATCGGCTCGAATTACCATACAGATGAACGCTAATAGTTCTGTTGGTTTCCTGTAAAAGCATACACATACCTGAAAGACTTTGGATAATTTCCTTGTTACCTGCTGTTCTCTTACCTCACCGCTGCCTCAGTTTTCGAGTAGGGAGCCGGACACTAGTTTTACCTTTTACTTAAAGTGAATTATAAACTATCTGGGCTTTTTGAAGTGGCACATTTTTTTTGTTGCCCCAGCGTCTTCTAGTTCTGTATATTTATATGTAGAGAAGTCGTACAGTCTTTTTTTAAGCCTTTTTTTTTTTTAACTTTCGAGTAAATGCTCCAGATTGTGTAAATTCACAGAAATATTATTCTTCAAATCTCTTGTCTTGAACAGTTGTATATTCATATTTCAGTAAAACTGCTGTTATTGAAATATTTTGGAAATACCTGCTGAAGCAGTTTTATTCAGAACAGAAACCATTTTTGTTGATTTTTACAGTTGTACCTTCTTTCAGACCTTAAGAGATGTTATTCAACTAGCTTATGACCTTCTTTAGACATGGCTCAGAATAACTTTACCTGTTTTAAAAATTAAATGTCCCTTCAAAGGGTGAAATTCTACAACTGAAGACCACTGCTAAACACAGGTGAAAGTATGTCCCCTATGGAAAGTATGTTCCACCTTTTTCCCTCAAATTATAGTGGCCTTTAGTTAAACCTTTCTTTTTAAAAAAATCACAATAGAGGGTTGAATTCTAAATATAGTTCATTTGTAGCATTAGCGAGATACAAGGTACCAAGGCATTACCTGACTTTTAAACATTGTTGACATGTCATGGGTAATATGGATTCATATAATGCCAGAAACTACTGCTATAGTATGAGTTATAGCATACATTTTATGAAATTGAATCAGAATTTTTATTTCAGAGTAATTTTGAATCTTGATCCTTTACCAACTAATTTTGAAGAGGATACAGTGGAAATATTTGGCATTCAGTGGGTTACTGAAACAGCATTAGTGAATTCATCTAGAGTTCTCTTTCATCTATTCAGGTATGTTTTGTCTTTTTTAAAAAACTGCCATTGAGTGAATATGCTGTTCAGTTTTTTTGTTTTTGTTTTGCTATTCAGTTTTATATTTCTGGGTGGTTTCTAATACTGATATTACAGAAACACCTGTAGGATTGTGATTGCTGCTCACCTGGTTATCTTATCAGTAACAGCACTTAAGCAGTAATGCTTGATGAAGTAATGGTTTTAATGAGTTTATTTTTTAGTGGTTTTGCAGAATTTTCTTTCTGCTGTATTTGACATCAGGCTTCTGCAGTGGCTCAGTAGTAAACGATCTGCCTGCAGTGTAGGTGATGTAGGAGACATGGGTTCAATCCTTGGTTCTCGAAGATCCCCTGGAGGAGGAAATGGCAACCCACTCCAGTATCCTTGCCTGGGAAATCCCATGGACAGAGGAGCCTGGTGGGCCACAGTACATAGGGTCACAAAGAGTTGAATACAACTGAACACACACATATTTGACATCATTTATTGAAAACAAATATTTAAGGCTTTGAAGTATACCATAACTTTGGAAGAAAAATAAAATACATTTGTTGCTTTTTGTTGTTCAGTCGCTCAGTCCTATCTGACTGTTTATGACCCTGTGGACGGCAGTGCACCAGGCCTCCCTGGCCTTCACTATGTCCTGGAGTTGGCTCAAACTCATGTCCATTGAGTCGATTATCCTATTCAACCACTTTGTCCTTTGTCGCCCCCTTCTCCTGTCCTCAGTCTTTCCTAGCTTTAGGGCTGCTTAATAGGCATAATTTTTCAGTAATCTTTAGAGAATGAACTCAGACTTTTCAGACCGTGTAATAGAAATATGATTAATTAATCTGGACAACATTAAAAAATGTTAATGAAAAATTTTAAACATACTCAAATATAGAGAGAATAGTATAATGAACCCTCGCATACCGCCCCTGACTTATGATAAACGTCATGGTTTTATCACATTTCCTTCTGTCCCTTTCCCTCTACTTTTGGCTTAAATATTTTTAGAGCAGATTCCAGGTATCATGCCATCTCACCCTTAAATACTTCAGTATATATCTCTTAAAAATATGAACGTTAAAAAAAAAAACATAAGCATTACCTCATTATCACAATTAAATACATTGAAATGATTCATTATTATTTAAAACCCAGTCCATAATTCAGATTTGAGATTCGGAGTTACTTATCAAAGGCAAATATTGTCTCAAAATACATTAAGAATGTATACATGGTAATTCTAAAGTTTACCTGAAAGCACAGAAGATCCCAAATAGCCAAAACAACCCTGAGAAAGAAGAACAAAGCTGGAGTCATCACACTTTCTGATTTCAAACTATATTAGCAAGCTATAGTAAACAAAGATCGTGTTATTGGCATAAAAATAGACATGTAGATGAATGGAACAGAATTGAGATAAAAGAAATAAATCAACACCTAAATAGAGAGTTAATTTATGGCAAAGGAGCAAAGAACATACAGTAAAGAAAGGGCAGTCTCTTCAATAAATGGTGCTGGGAAAATTAGACAATCACAGGTAAAAGACTGAAACCAGGCCACCGTCTTATACACAAAAATTAACTCAAACTGGATTAAAAGCTTGAATATTAGACCTGAAACAATAAAACATCTAGAAAAAAATAAAGGCAGTGACCTCATTGACATCAGTCTTAACAATGTTTTTCTGGCTCTGACTCCAAAGGCAAGGGAAACAAGCAAAAAATAAATAAATGTGACTACATCAAGCTAAAAAACTACGCACAGCAAACAATCATCAAAGTGAAAAGGCAACCTACTGAAGGGGAGAAGGTATTTGCAAGTCATACGTTTGGTTAATATAAGAAGTTAATATCCAAAATATATAAAAAATTCATTTAGCTCAACAACAACAAAAAATCTGAAAAAATGAGCAGAGAATCTGAATAGATACTTTTCTAAAGAATAGTTGGGGACAGCCAACAGGCACATGAAAGGATGTTCAACATGACTTAAGGAAATGCTGTCACCTCACATCTGACTGTTATCAAAAAGAAATAACAAAATGAAGATATGGAGAAAAGGGAACCCTTGTGCCCTATTGGTGAGAATGTAAATTGCTGCAGCCACTATGGAAAACAGTATGGAGGTTTTAAAAAATAAGATAGAGATACCCTATGACTTAGCTATTCCACTTCTGGGTATTTATCCAAAGGACATAGAAACACTAATTTGAAAAGATATATTCATCTACTATGTTCATTATAGCATTATTTTTAGTAGTCAGGATATGAAGATACAGAAACAACCTATGCATCCTTTGATGGATGAATAGATGGAGAAATTTTAAATGTATATATGTATACATTTTTATATATACATTTTTAAAATTATATATACATACACATATATACACAATGGAATATCATTCAGACTTAAAAACGAATGAAATCCTGCCATTTGCAGCAACATGGATGGACCTCGAGGGTATTATACATAGTGAAATAAGCCAGAGAGTGGCAAATACTGTATGACTTCACATGGAATCTAAATAAAGCAAATGAACAAACAATGAAACAAAAACAAACTCATCGATACAGAAAACCAGTTAGTGGTTACTAGAGGGGAAGGAGTTGAGAACGTGGGTGAAAAAGGTGAATCAAGTTGACTATATGGTGATGGAGAATAATTAGACTTGTGATGGTGATCGTGTTGTAGTGTACATAGATACTTGAAACTTACATAATTAAAAAAGAATGTATACATAATGCATTTAAATGAAAATAGAAAGGTTGAGTGATTTCTCCTCTCACCCTGATCCCATGGAACCTATGCCATATTACATGTTTTGTTGAGAAAACAGTCTGAGTGATTCTGTATAATCTTAAACATTAAAGAATGAGTTTAGTCTTATCCAGGACATAGGTTATAAATATGGCTCCGTCTTTAGGGAGTTAAACAAGGCAAGTAGGAAGAATGGCAAGAGAAGATTATTGTGAGAAATTAAGGTGGAACATCATAAATTAAAATTTTCCCTGATTTGTCTACATTACATATTCTATTCCTTTTCAGAACTCCTATTGTGTAATTATATGACACAGTTTAACATTTCCTTATGTAACTGTTAACCTAGGTTGTTTAATATAACTAACTTAAACTTCTTAGAGATATAAACAGTATCTTCTTGATGTTGAAATGTATGCTATTTTATTTAATTTTTGAGATAAATGTAGCTCTTAGATATTTTTGGGAAGGACAGGCATATTTTATCTTCTGTCAAAGTGTTTACTACCTGAAGGTGATGCTAATAAACATTCATGAAGCATCAAATATTATTCAGGAATGAGAGGTGTTGAAGCTGTATAAAAGATTTGTAAACACTATCTGTAACTAATTGTTATATGCTTTAAACTATTCGAAAACTAATTCTTACCCTACATTTTTTAAATTAGGCAACAGCTATACAACTTGGAAACCTTATTACAGGCCAGCTGTGATTTTGGTAAGTTTTAAGTGTGTTTAAAGACAAAAAGAAATGGTTGTCTTTCAGTGAATTGTACATGGGTCTATGATGTGTCATTGGATATCATCATAACGTGAAGGAAGTGTTAGTTCAGAAGTTTAGGAGACAGTTATATTTAGCGTTCAGAAAAAGTATGACACTTACATTTTACTCATAAATGAAATTTATGGTATTTTTCCAAATCTGCAAGAAAAATTGATTTAAGGCTAAACATCTCTGAAGTGAGTTAGTAACTTGCTTTGGGGGTGGGGAGTGTGGTGGAAATGTAAAGTGCCAGACCTCATGCTATCTTCTTGTTTTCCTTTTCTGCTTTCTATTTTTGTTTTTATGGTGGGGCCATTAGTATAATTAAGGTAGTGAAGGGAATTGAAGGGCAGTGTGTTTTAGTACAGGCTAGCTGCCTTTCCTTTGAACAGTTTCAGTATAGTACAGTCTTCAGAATCATGAGTATGTGATCAGCCTGGGTTCCAACCCTAGCTAATTGTAGTCCGCACACCAGGTAATAGTCCCACCTCACTGAGTTCTCCTGAGGACTAAATGGCATAATGCATGTTAGGTGCTTAGCCTAGCATCTGTTGTTACGCCCAGCAACCACAGATCACGTGAAACACACCTTTGGTCAAAGAAGTGTTTTATTAGCTTACGAAGCAAGGGAGAGAAACGCATCATGAGGAACAGTTGGGGCCTCTCAGCAAGCAGAATTAAGGAGGGGCTTGTGTAGGGTATGCACTTGCGCAGACTAATTTTGGGTAGAGTTTAAGAGGGCTACGGCTTTATTCTGGATTTGATGCTGTTAAGAAGATGGAGCAACTTGATGGCTGTGTAGGGTAATTTTAAATTTTTATTTAGACGGTGGAACAAACAGAAGAAGGCAAGGGTAGGTTCCAGTTCGTGATGAAGCAATAGTCATATTAGCTGGATGAGGGGGATATTCTGTTTTTGTCCTTTGTTTTCGCGTGGTTGTGTAGTGCCCTGTTTCTGTGTCAAACATGATTACTGAGGTTTGTTTTTTTTTTCTTGTTTCACCAAAATCATGGAGTGACTTTGTGTGATTATTTTTGATAATATATGACTGTTTAATTTCATTAGGAAACTTCATGGCCTTAATTGTTGTCTGCTGCCAGGGGGTCTGTTTTGCTTTCTCAGTTTGTCCTCAGTAAATATTGAATATCCCTGTTCCGTTGTCACCCAAATCCCTCCTTCTTGTGCAAGGTGCTGATGAATCAGAGAGGAAAATTATGCTACTGAAGAGTTTGCAGTTGAGTAAAACAGATAAACAAGCATAATTGGCATGGCAAATGGAAAAGTGTAATAATAAAGACATGTGCAAGTTGCTACAGGAACCGAGGGGTTTATCTGTTTACGTGCCCATCACTGAATGACACCAGATCTGGGGCTTCAAGGATGAGGAGGACTTAGCCCGCAAAAGCTTGTGGAGAAGTGTTAGGGATAGGCTGAGTTCAGGTATGAAACAACTTTGTGACAAAGACTTTGATGTGTGTAAAAACATAAAAGCTGGGAAAAAAGGGAGTAAGTGGTAATTATGTAGGTTGGACCTGACTATGTTAGGGATTAATTTTTGGAAGGGAGGCAATTATAGGTGTCTTTGTAAGCAGTGCCACAAAAGTCACAAAAAAGTCACAATTTTACTTTTAAACCCCTGGGAAGCCTCTACAAGATTGTAGTGGAAACAGCGACAATACCTTTACTATAAAGAATGACGTAATTAAATTGGGTTTGTGGCAGGCATTTATTATGCAAGATTATTCCTTGAAAAGCAGTTATGGACCTAAAATCACTACAGTGGGCCATTTATTGAAATGGTTTCTTGTTACACTGACATTTTGACCTGTTTCGATGCTTAAAAAATAAACAATGACAGATTTATTGGGCTGGTTAGCAGTATTGAAGACTATCCCTACGTCAGCTTGGGCTTCCCAGGTGGTGCGATGGTAAGGAATCTGCCAATGCAAGAGATGCAGGTTCCATCCTTGGCTTGGGAAGATCCTTGGAAGCAGGAAATGGCAACCTGCTCCACTGTTCTTGCCTGGAGAATTCCATGGACAGATGAACCTGGTGGGCTACAGTCCATGAGATTGCCAAGAGTTGGACACGACTGAGTACACAGCACACACACATCACCTTACCCCTACCATGCAGCTGTACCAGGGGTTTGTTAGTAAACTCCTGTAAACTCTTGGCCCTCAACCCTCTCCAGAGAGCCCTTATGTAGGGTCAGTTACTGATGTACACGTGGTTCTTGTTCTCCTGTTGATTTTACTCCAAGGATTGCTTTCCTGTTGAGGCAGAATAGTATACATAATATAATGTATTTTTTGTTTGTTTGTTTTTTTTACTGCTACCTGGTATTAAATATAGCTGTTAATGTTACTCCTTTTTTGGTATTGTATTTTTTTGTCTCTAGGCATTTCATCTGGATTTTTTTTATGTTTTCCATTTCTGTTCTCGTATTTTTTTAATCTGTCTTTAACATACGGAGTATATCTACAGCTGCTATTTTTAACTTTGACTACAGATTCTTTCATCATTGTCATTTCCGGGTTTGTTTTTATTGACTTCTTCCTCCTAGTTTTAGGATATATTCTTCTGCTTTTTTGAACATTTAGTAGTTTTTTATTGTGTGATGGACTTTGTAGCTTTTACATCGCTGCTTTCTGAATTTTTTTGTATTCCTAAAACTAGTGTTGAATTTTGTTCTGGCTCATTGAGTACTTGTAATCCACTGGATCTTTTTGAAGCTTGTAAATTTTGTTAGGGCTTTTAAAAAGTAGCCTTTAGTCTAATGTTAATTCAGCTCTAGTAAGGCTTCTGAGGATTTTTTCTGGTTTATTACTTTTTTTTAATTCTTGCTGGTGGGAACTTGAACTGTTCCTTGATCTTCATAAGCTTTGTAGGGAATTGTTTTCTGGTATCTTTCTCTGGCCTGCAGATCAGTACTTAGTCAAAGATTCAAGAGGGACCCTCTGCACATCTCCAGGTACTTTTTTGTGTAGCCGTTTTTTTTTCTTCTTTGGTACTTTTGCCCTGCAAATTTAGACTTCCCTAAACTCACATCTCATGTTTTCTCGAATCAATGATCTGGTCTCTGAATTCTCTGCCCCTGTGCTGCAGCCTGGAAACTGTCTCTAGGTGGGATCCTGGTACATTCTTGGAATTCATCTCCTCTCTGGATTAGCAGTCTTGTGTATCCAATGCCTGAAAACTCTTGTTTCATGGATTTTTTTTTTTTTTTTTTTTTTTTTTTTTTTTTAGTTTTCTAGTTTTAAGATGCTGCTGCTGCTAAGTCGCTTCAGTCGTGTCCGACTCTGTGCGACCCCATAGACAGCAACCCACCAGGCTCTGCCGTCCCGGAGATTCTCCAGGCAAGAACACTGGAGTGGGTTGCCATTTCCTTCTCCAGTGCATGAAAGGGAAAAGTGAAAGTGAAGTCGCTCAGTCGTGTCCGACTCTTAGCGACCTCATAGACTGCAGTCTACCAGGCTCCTCTGTCCATGGGATTTTCCAGGCAAGAGTACTGGAGTGGGGTGCCATTGCCCTCTACAGTTTTAAGATGAGAAATGAGTAAATACGATTTCCTTTACTGCATTTTGGCTGGATGCAGCATTTCACAGCAGTTGTCTTTTTAAGAGTACTGCCTTTTTGGGGCTGAGAATTGTGACACTGGGGGATTGTTATGACTTTTGTAAGCAAAGTAGAATTAAGCTGTAGACATGCATTGCACTTGTTGATATGTAGATACATGCACAGTATGTTTACATTTACATTCATGTTGGTTTTGCCAAAATGGTATCCATGTTTGCTCATCTGAATACAAATTTTAAAATAAGTTTTGCTTTATGTTTAATATGAGTAATTATTCATTGCCTATAGTAAGGGGTTTTGTTTGTTTTTCCTCTTTTTCCTGCCTCTTTTATTTCGACTCCTCCTCAAAAGTGAGTGAAAGTCACTCAATCGTGTCCAACTCTTTGTGACCCCATGGACTATAGAGTCTGTGGAATTCTCCAGGCCAGGAGTGGGTAGCCTTTCCCTCCTCCAGGGGATCTTCCCAACCCAGGGATCAAACCCAGGTCTCCCGCATTGCAGGAGGATTCTTTACCAGCTGAGCCACAAGGGAAGCCCAGGAATACTGGAGTGGGTAGCCTGTCCCTTCTCCAGTGTATCTTCCTCACCCAGGAATTGAACCAAAGTCTCCTGTATTGCAGGCGGGTTCTTTAGCAACTGAACTGTCAGGGAAACCCCTTCCTCCTCAGGTCTACTGCTAATAGTCAGGCTCCTGGAATCTCCTCCCTGTACATCTTTTCCTACATGTACCATCTCATCAGTTCCTTTATTTCTAAGTGGTAACAACACCGAAAGTTGAAACATTCCAGTCTCCTTTGCGTTCAAGGCTTTACATGTCAAACTGCCTTGGATTGTTCAATCCAAGTATATCCGTGATATCCTCCAAAACCAGCTCATGCTGCCCATGTTTTCTCCGCTTATTACCTGGTGCTAACTGTTGCCTATAAGTCATTCTTGATTCTTTCATTTCCTTTAAACTCATATCTAATCTATCAAATTCCCAGTAGATTCATGATCAAAATATACTTTCAACCTATCCATTTTCCTGTGAGCTCTTGAAATACTGCTACAGGTCTCAACACATCTTCCTTAGCCCTTCTATAATCTTGAGTACGAAACCTGCTTTAAATGTATATCAATTCCTGTTCCTCCTAAATCAGAACCCAGTGAAAGGCCATCTACTGTATATAGAATGAAATCAAAACTCATAATGACTTGTAAGGCTGCCTATCACTTATTCCTTCATTCAGCCTCAACCCATGCCATCTTTCCCTTCAGTATTTACATCAGCAAAAAATTATCTGGGTGGTTACTATGTGCAAAACACTCATAACCACTCTAGGGAAAATGAGTCAGCCAGAAAACAAAACCAGAGAAAACGTGAGAATTATAGGAAAGTGAGGAGGAAGGAAGACTGGCAGCATGTGGTATCAATGAACCAGGTGTGGGGACTACTTCTGTAAGGGCAAGTTAATTGAAGACAGGTGGTGTCCATTAGATTGGGCAACATGGGTTTCACTGGTGACCTTCATAAGAGCAGTTTTTTTGGGGGGAAGGGCAGGGGATAGTGAGAATCAGTTGAAACAAATGAAAAGATAGAGAATTTCTGCTTATACAGCTTACAAAATTTTTTATCACTGATTCTTTAAACCATGATTAATGTTACCTGTTTTGGTTTTAGGGAAGATATCAACGCTGCATTGCAAAGCACACAATATTAGGCAGCTCTGCATAACATTTCTTCATTATGTTAAAGTTTTCATCTTCAGGTAGGCTGTCAGATGAGTAATGCGAATAATACATGAATTTCTGAGTGCAAATTTATCCAGACTCTAATTGCCTTTTGGATCTCATCATGTTTTAGGTCCCTGCAAGTACACAATGCTGAAAGTCACGTTCCTGTCCATCCTTACGAGACTTTGGAGGCACAACTTCCCTCAGTATTGGTTGATGAGCTTCATGGGTTACTCTTGTACATAGGACACCTGTCAGAACTCCCCACTACAAATACAGGAGCATTTGTAAATCAAAACCGGACTAAGGTTTGATTTGTTACATTTAATTTTTGAAGTATCAGTTTTTGTTCTCTTCTCACACGTAATTTTCATTGAAGAATGAGGAAAATTAGTCAAGAGTGTAGCTCTTGGACCAGACTGCATGAGTTGAAATACTGGCTCCTCCTTCTATTAATTATGTGCCATTGGGCAAATAGCACCTTTTGCTTCAGTCTTCTCATCTGTGTAATTGGTTTAGCTTCCTGAAGTTATTGGGAGAATTGAATAAAGTGCATTAAGTGCTTAGAAATAGTTTATGTTGAATTACTGATAGCTATTCTAATTTGTAACAGTGCAAATGCTTAAAAGTTTCAAAGCAAATAAAATAACCTTTATGTTCTAAAATTCGTATCCTCTCTCCCATTGATCAAGGTATGGGCAAACCCTAGTTTATTTTATAGGAAGATTTAAGATCATCACCTTTAAAAAGTTAGGCTTTCAAAACCATATTGTTATATTTTCTGGCTTTTGAGATATTTTCAGAATATGAATGTTTTGACCATGCCTGCCATTTTTTTCTGTCTGTGATCATTATTCTCTCTGAATTTTGGCTTTAAAAAAATTGTATTGTTAGCATGACCCAGCCTGTGGATGTATTGAACAAATTCTCCATAGGAAAATGTGAGCTTCTGTGAGCGAATTATAATTCCCCATGAGATTTCCTGAGTTATGTCTATTCTATTTGACTTCACCAATTTGGATAACATTCAGCTTTTAGGAATGAGTCTTTGCCAAAATACATAAGGTACAATAAAGTGTTTATATTTCTGTGAAATTTAACAATTAAAAATCCAGTTTCTCAGGGATCAATATATGTGATAATAAAAGTAAATAGAGTTCCAGCTGTGTTCACAGTTGAATATATCTAATCCATAGAAACCAGTTAGGTAATTGTTTTTAATCATGTCAATAAAGATTCATGGATGGATTGTGAGGAGGAGGGTAATTTTCCTTTTTAGTCTCTATAAATTGGACTGGCTTTTATTTCCTGAATATCCATCAAATGCTTAAAAATAATTTATATAGAAGCATAAATTAAAAGATGCACGCAAGGGTCCTCAAAATAAGTTTTACTTTTCATAGGCTTTTAATTAGACAGACTTGTTGAAAATACAGGTTACTTGAATGGAATCACTAGCACATAAAAAAGTCATACACTGAAATACTGTTCTGCTGCTGCTGCTGTCGCTTCAGTCATGTCCAACTCTGTGCGACCCCATAGACGGCAGCCCACTAGGCTCCGCCATCCCTGGGATTCTCCAGGCAAGAATACTGGAGTGGGTTGCCATTTCCTTCTCCAGTGCATGAAAAGGAAAAGTGAAAGTGAAGTTGCTCAGTCGTGTCTGACTCTTAGCGACCCCATGGACTGTAGCCTACCAGGCTCCTCCGTCCATGGGATTTTCCAGGCAAGAGTACTGGAGTGGGGTGCCATTGTTCTGAAACATCAGCAAAACCAAAAAATCATGAAATAGCATCTTTCAAGACTTTACGTATTTCTTATGTTTTGCCATTCTCATATGCAAGATAATGCTTTAATTGGTATTTTCAGTTGAACATCTATTCTTTTTAAGGGACTTTTTCAAATTAGTAATATTATTTCTTGGTATTATGTATTACAAATATTTTCATTTATCTTTTTCAACAATTAAGCTGACTTGCTAGGTACATTTTTTTCTGTAAAATTATATCAATTTATAATTCCTATGCTCTTGTAAAATACATACATTTTTTAACATTTATCTCTAATTCATCTTTTAAAAAATATACCTTGAAGTAGGAAATCTAGTATCTTGCAAATGAATAAGTTAATAATCCTGACTCTTGCTGAATGACCCATGCTTTCCCCACTGATCTGAATGTGTGTCCACTTCTCGGATTGGGGGCAGGAGGAGAAGGGGATGACAGAGGATGAGATGGTTGGATGGCATCACTAACTCGATGGACATGGGTTTGGGTAAACTCCGAGAGTTGGTGATGGACAGGGAGGCCTGGCGTGCTGTGATTCATGGGGTCGCAAAGAGTCGGACACGACTGAGCGACCGAATTGAACTGAACCACTTCTCTCTTCCTTATGTTTGCTGTTTATCATCTATTCCTGAGCCAGTGTTGTTTTACTAGTGTTTTGTTTGTATGTTTCATAAGGCAAAATCCCTCTCCATCCTTCTTAGATGTCTTAATAAAAAAGTACGAATCATTGTATTTTAGTGAATCAAAATGTTGATTGAAGAAAATTTATTGATAACCTGTATAGCACAGTAAAGAGCACTGGCTTTTGAATCGAATAGAATTAGGTTTGAATCCTAAGGAATGAATTGAGGGGTAAATTTCTTCACCACTTTTAACTTCAGTTTCTTTATGGATGTGACAGTAGTATCTTAAATGATTTGAAAGTTCTTGTTAAAATATTTTATGGACTTTCCTAGGTATTCATTACATTTAAAACCATATTTCCTGGCTAAAGTCTAAAATAAAATCATGAAAATGGTGTTTTAAAAAAATTCATTTACTGGTTTGCAGCTGTAGAATCTCTCTTGGTTGGTAGGGACCTTTACTATGCAAGTCTGTTCTATTCAGCAGCCCCAGGGTGGGTCTGTCTTCAACATCAGTTAAGAATATATCCTATATCCTGCTTTTAAATATCTCTAGTGAAAAAAATCCTCAACAAATAAGACAGAGGTGTCCCTTGCACTTTTGAATAGTGGTAGGTTAACTTGTGCTTAGGGAAGATTATTGTGACATGCTATAAAATACCTAATGAAGTCTTATGAATTTTCAGTCACAGTTGATAATATCATTCACAGCTTTACCCACCATCATGGCATTTACTGCATCTCCACCTAGATATCCATTGGCTGGTGCTGGAAATTCTTCACATGCTTGGTGAAAAATTGAGTAAGTTTATAGCTTTCTGATTTATGTCCTTTTTTTGAATCGAAACATATTTTAATCTAAATTGTTTAAGATTATACAAGTAATAAGTGCTTTCTGGTTATTATTTTCAATCAAACAGTAATGAAACTAGAAAGCGAAGGTCTTCTTTTTTCTAGAGATAACTACTGGAAAGTATGGTCCATTTATCCATCCATCCATACTTATTGTTAGTATACATATATAGAATCATATATAGGTAGAATTTTTGTTTCTAATCACAAGTGGTTTCATATTGTTCTGTGGAGGGTTTTATTTAATAGTGCTTTTAGAGATCTATTCATGTTAGTACATATAGTTTTACTTGATTCATTTATGTTATAGATCTCTTGGACCTATAATTTTAGCCAACTTTTTTAATATTTCTGTTTATTTTAACATTACAAATTATATTTCACTGAACATCATTGTGGTGTATATACATCTTCAAATACTTGTGCAAGCTATTTTGTACAATAGGTTTTTGGAATTGAAGTAGCCTATTGCACTTTTAATATTGTATATGCTGCTCTGGTGTTGTATAATAAGTTTCCCCAATTTTATGCACTTAACCATGAGCATATCTTTGCCTCCTACTCTTGCCAGTAATGGCTATTATTATTTCTATTTTTTGCCAACTAGTAAGTGAAAAATGATGTTGAATCTGTTTTGCAATTTCCTGATTATCAGTGAAGTTGAGCCTCTTTAATTTTATTTCCTTTATATTTGCTTTATTAATTATTCATTATATTTTACAAAACATATGTTGCATTATTTTTTGTTTCACTTTTTACTGTTTTTTTGAAGTAGTTTGTATATATTATGGATGGTAAAATTTTATTTCACATGTTACCTATTTATTCTTGGTCTTGTTCTTTATACATATTATCTAGTTGTAGATTATTAATTATTTAGGTTATAAAGACATTCTTTACCTCAGTACTTGTTTTTCAATGAATTAATGCAAAAATACATATATGTATCCATGTGTAAATGCGAGCACTTACATGCATATATATGAACATAGAATGATATACACAAATGGCATTTCCTCATGTCGACTCTATTTCAAACAATATTTTTTTAAAGCAATAGTTGGGTGAACTTACTCTGACGCAGGTACAAATTTTGGTACCTGTTACCTTGGTTTGCTCTATTTCATGCCAAAAACAATTACACGTGGTTAGTTTTATCAGTATTTGTTAAAAGGAAAATGTTTTAAAAGCATTATTGGTTAGAAATATGGGTAAAGATTTTCTAGTGTTTCCCTAATATTTTTTTCTCTTTTGTTGCATTGTTGCTCTTTAGATGGCCATATTAAGGAAAGAAAATCTATTAAACGGTACTTCAGAGGATTGAAACATCACTGCTCATATAAGAAAGGAATTGTTTTCACATTTAACTTTTATTTGCAGAAAAAAAATTTTTTAACTGTTTCTGTTGCAGTTTTGTTATGTTAATTTAAAGGTATATAGTCACTTTCTTCCTTCTGAATTAGTAAAATATGCTGTAGTTTTAAACAATTTATTTCATTTTTAGAACAAGTTGTATATAGTCATCAGTTTATGAATCGGGCGGGTGACAATTTAACCAATGTCAGCTTATTTGAAGAACATTGTGAAAATCTTCTTTGTGATTTAATAAACCTGTCCCTCAACAGGTATGACAAGGTAATGCCTTAAGAGTTTATTTGCATTTTTGGTATTTAATGACAATAGTCACTTAATACGTGTGGTTTGTTCTATAAGAATTTAACACAAAATGATTTACTTGTTAATTCTAATTTTATATGTACTTTTATTTGGGAGTTGGTTGGGAAAAGAATTTGAGTTGAACATTTAAAACAGGCTAGAATTAGTGTTTTAGAGCTTTTTTTTGAAAAAAAAAAAAAAAAACCTTTTCTATTGGTCAAATAAATAAAACAATGTTTATGATTGGAAATTTCTCTTCAAATAGAGACCAGCCTTTTAATAATCTATTGTTACATAACAAAATAAAGGAGTACTTAGCTAAAGCTAGTTGACACATTTAAAGAGTGGTTTTGTTTGCTTGTTTTCATAAAAGGTCTAGAATTGGGGGACATTGTGTGTTTTTACTAAATTACTTATCATAGTGCTTAAAGCAGTGATTTAAAAGTGCTATGGTGTACATTTATTTTCAATCAATGGAAATCTGTTGACTGTCAGAATTTCAGGTTACAAGCATAATTGTTGCCTATGAGAAATTGGGATTTTTAATTTTTTTAAATTTAGATCATGTTTTATGTATTGTCTAAATCTAGTCTGTGTTTATAATATAATTAGTAGGTTAACTAGATATGATAAAGTAATATCTTGATGGTTATTTTACTATGTTAGAAAATTGTATAATATGTGAAAGAATGAACACATTATGAATTTCAGAAGTCTGACTGTCCTTGCAAATATAGTGCATATTTTCTGTATGCCACTGAGGGTATATTTAGGAGCATTGAGGGTATGTGTGTTACAAAAATGTTAAAATTGTCTAATCTTTATGAATTCCTAATAAGTTTGCTTAATTATAAAAAATTTTAGTCTCAATTATGGTGAATTTAAACTTATTTTCTAATCATTTTCTTAGAAATCTTTTTATTTAGCTGATGGATTAGATCAAGGTTTGGAAACCATGACCCTGTAGACAAATCTAGCACATCAACTTTTTGTAAATAAAGTTTTACTGGAACACATTCCCATCCTTTTTATCCACTGTCTGACTAAAGCTGCAGAACAATGGCAGAGTTGAATAGTTGTAACAAAAGCTATGTCACTGTTAAAGACTCAAATATTTACTGTCTAGCCCTTTATAGAACAACTTTGCTCTCTGTTGGACTAGATGATTAAAGCAGTTTTTTTTTTAAGTTGGAAGTAAATTCATTGTGTACTTTTGTTTTTTACATGGGAATTTATTTTAAAAGTTAATGAAATGGTATGTTTTTTATAAGCAATTTTATGTAATTGAGCATAAATTTTAAATCATCAAAATCAATCTTTTAAAACATTTGAGGGGAGATATGTGGCGTGTAAAATTCTGCTATCTTGTAATATACTCTTTTTGGTTCTTTTCTGAAGGTTAGGCCTTCTGAGGCATTAATGAGTCACCATTGCCCATGTCCATGCATTAAAGAATTATGGGTTCTACTCATTCACCTTCTTAATCACAGAAGTAAATGGTCTCTCTCAGAAGTAAGTTATAAAACTGTTAGTTATCATTACTAACCCTTACATTGAACTTATGCAGTTGGTTTGGCAAAGAAAAATCTTACAAAGTTGTTTTCTTTATAAACAGAGCACTGGGTACTAAATACTTACTGTATTTTTAACCCTAAATTGGCAATATGAAAATTCTAGGACAGGTATGAGATTTGACTCATAATTTAATCTTCTCAAGTTTTTTTTTTTTTTTCTATCAACAATCCATTAGGCTAAAATACTTAAAAAATGTTCTAGTAATTTAGGAAACATTTAGTCAGGAAATGAGGCAGATTTAGATTTATTAATCAATTTTACAGTATCTTATTTCAAGGAGGGAGAAAGAAAAACACAAAGGGGAAGGTGGCAAATATTATTTTACCTCACTTTGAATCAAGTCTTCAGAATGGGACTTTATTTTATTTCAAGTGTTATGGATTAGGGGGAAAAGAGAAATAGCCATATGCAGAAGTAAACAAATAATTAATTGTGAAATAATACTTAAAGTAGTTTATATGTCTTATTCAGTTAGGAGTTTAGAATGATTTCTTCCTGTATACATTTTCAAGACTTTATCCATAAATTAAAAAAAATAAAATAAAACAACTCCTCTGTAGCTCTCTGAGTCAGAAACTCAATTGTAATATTCTAAAAATTTCTTTAAAGACACTACAAATTCAGGAAAAAGCAAACTGAAATAACAGAGATACCATTCCTATTAGAATGACCAAAATTGGGAACGCTGACAACTCTAAATGCTGTTGAGAATGTGAAACAATAGAAACTTATTCATTGTGGTAGAAATATAGAATGGTACAGCCCCTTTGGAAGACATTTTGCCCTTTTGTTACAAACCTAAGCATGGTCTTAGCATATTGATCCAACAGTTGTGCTCCTTAGTATTTACCCAGCGAAAACTCATGTCAGCACAGAAACCTGCACATAAATGTTTATAGCAGCTTCTTTTATCAATTATTTTATAATTGCCAAAACTTGGAAGCATCCAAGATATCCTTCAGTAGGTAAATGGATGAACTGTGGTATATTCAGACAATGGAATATTATTTAGCACTAAAAAGAAATGAACTGTCAAACCATGAAAAGACATGATGGTGGAGATGGTATTGGTTTAGTCACTCAGCGGTGTCTGACTCTTGCAATCGCATGCACTGTAGCCCACCAGGTCCCTCTGTCCATGGGATTTCCCAGGTGCGAATATTGGAGTGGGTTGCCATAGGAACCTTAAATGCATATTACTAAGTGAAAGAAACTAACCTGAAAGGTTATACAATGTATGATTCCAACTACATGACATTCTGTAAAAACCAAAACTGAAAACAGTAAAAAGATCATTGGCTTCTAGGGGTGGACAGAACATAGGGGACGTTTTAGAACAGTGAAAATATTCTATATAATTTTAATAATAACTTAAATTTTAATAACATTGGAGACAGAAGAGATTAAAAGCATTCTGACAGAAAAATGCTGCTTTGAAAAGAATGGCAATTAGACTGGCAACTGATTTCTCCACAGCCGTGGGCCAGTGGGAATTGTATCATCATTTTACTAAAACAAACTAATTTTCAACATAAAATTCTTCATCCAGCACAATCTTTCAAGACTTGGATGAAACAGTTTTCATTGAAGCAAAATTAAAGGGAATCCTGAAAGATAAATTTAGTAGAATAATAATAATGCCAAAGTGAAAAGGAAGTTTATCTGAGCTGTAGGAAGGAAGAGAGGAATGAAAGTGATAAATGTTCTGTATAAATTATAATCAAGTGGGGTTAAGAAGTAAAGTACACAGTAATACTAGCTTATAAATTGGGTAGGGCATAAATGTGAGTATTTTAAAGTCTTTGTTTAGTCCAAGAGGAGAGCAAGATATATGTGAACTTACCAAGATATTTGAATGTATGCTGTTGTTTCTAAGGTTTCACTAAAATAAAATGTAGATTATTTAACTTAACAGCCTGATAAAGGGGAAAATATTGAAATTCTCAACCCAAAAGAAGGCAGGAAGGAGGTGTAGATGGAAAAAGTAGGTGTATAAATAGAAATACAGAATAAGGTGGTAGATTTAAAACTAAATTTGAGTCATTACAGTAACTGCAAATGGACTACTAATTGCTCATTTAAAACATATACTGTCAAAGACTAAGCTGTTTATAAGAGAATCTAAAAAAAAGTTCAGAAGAATTTGAAACTGATAGTAAAAGATATAAGAAAAGATATATATCAAGTTATCAAAGAATGGAAGCAAGCTACTTAAGAATACAAACACATAAAAAAAGATGAAGCCAAACCATGTGTAATTAAGGCTTGTATATTTAAGTGGTAAAACTTACAAAACTAGGGAATGATATGGAAGTCAGGATAATGGTTACTCTTGGATGGGAGAAGAAGATGTGATTGTGGGAGATGCAAGAGCTAGTCATTTTCTAATTTTTAACCTGGGTATTTTTATTATTCTCAAAGTGTAAATGTTTTGTATTCTTTTGTGTGTATTTCCTTATAAATATGAAGGAAAAAACCCAAATCAAGGTTTCTGGATCAGTGTCTGAATTTAATTGAATCATAATATCTCTGTTTCTATAGTCACTAAAATCTTGAAACCTACATCTCCAGAAATGAGTCTTTTGAGGGAAGATATTTTCAAAATTGGTCTTTTTTTCTGGGGATGATTACAAAGCTGTCTGATCAACAGGCCTAATCTGTGAGCCTGTAAAAATTCAGATTTTTTTAAATCTGGAGATCCTGTTTTAGTACTATAATCTGGTCTGGAGTTTGGAAATGCTTAGTTTTGAAAAGCTCTATGAATGTCTATCAGGTATGGAAACCACTGCTTTATGAAATATGTTCCTTGATGGACTTCACATATTTTTCTCTTTTTGGAATACTGGGCAGAGCCCAGAAATCATGCATGGAATCTGAAGGTCAGTTAGTATTGACATAGTGTTGTAGAAATGAATAAGGGCCTCTAAGTGATCCCTTAGTAATAAAAGATCCTTTAGGAGAGCCCAAGATAAAGTAAGTTAAGTCAGAAAGTGCTCTGACAAGTCCATATACAGCTCAGTATCAATGTATTTAAGCATTTTACTGACTCTTTGAGAGAGAGTAATAGAATGAGCTTCTCAGAGAAAGATCGTATGTCCTTTGTTTATGCTTGTGAGTCCTTCCCATGCTGGTGTATGGAAAATGATAAATGCTATTATTACTGTAGAGGTGCTCTTACTGAGTATCTTAATGGAGTTAATATGGTTGTGTTTCACTTCTTTTAGTTCTTAAAATACTAGAACAACAAAGAACTCAAAAAATTTACCTATAATTCAAAGGTCTTTGCATAAGCATTTTTATATCTCTTACCTTAATTCTTCCAAACACATATTTCTGATTTTAAATCACTGTAAATGAATATGGCAATTAGTTAAGCACTTCGTGAGTTCCTGTTGAGTGGCTATCATAATAATAGGTGCCCATGATAGGATACTCATGAAATAAATAGTGCTGCCTCTTCAAGTAACATGCTTTCAGGTTATTAATGCTTGCTGGAACTGCCATTAACACTTATTTCAATAAGCGGTGCATTGCAGTAGTGGTTGATATTGACCCCTACATACTCCCAGTATGGTAGGTAATCTAGCCACATTAATATATATCATTACTATTACTATTGTAGTGTTGAATTGTACTGGTACAACCCTCAGTCGCCATTGCTGAAATCACCCTTCTGTTTCATACAGAGAACTCCATAAGACATTATTGCTTTTATTAGCTCTGGATCAAGATAGTGAAAGAATTGTCTGTATTTAGAATAGATTAACCTATGTCTTTTAATATTGCCAGTAGTTCTTTTATGATTTGCTTTTGTCAAGATACATATTTTTTTTTAATCTTTAATATTATGTAGAAGTTCTAGAGAGATTTAGAGGAAAGAGAGCCATGTGTTAGTCGCTCAGTCGTGTCCGGCTCTTTGCGACTCCATGGACTGTAGCCCGCCAGGCTCCTCTGTCCATGGAATTCTCCAGACAAGAATACTGGAATGGGTTGCCATTTCCTGCTCCAAAAGAGAGCCAGAATATTTGGGAAAAAACTATTTTTATATAATACAAATAATAAAGATGTGTCATACATGTGTATATATGTCAAATAGATTCTGCCTTTATTCATGAGTCCTCAAAGAGTTTCAAACATTTCTTGATTTCTTAATGGCTTTAAAAGAAAAACTCACTCTCCAGTTAATGATAGTTTTCATTAGGGTTGATACCTTCAGCATTTTGCATTTGCAAAGTGTTAAATATCTCAGAGTGACTATCGATTTTTATCTCAGTGAAGAGTTATGAAGTAGGCGAGAGATTAGTATTATATCCATTTTACAGGTAAAGAGACTGAGGTACACAGTAGTTGTACTGTGTACAACTAAAAAACAGTAGCTACTAAAATAGTTGCTACTAAGAAAAAGTAGCAACCTATTTTTTATTACTTAGATAAATTTGATATTAGTGACTTTCTGAGGACTTCATCTTATGAATAGGTCTCTAGGAAGGTAACCACGTGTACCAGTTTGCCAGGGACAGTCCAAGTTTGTGTCCATTTCCCCCTCATTCCATCTGGTTAGTTTTCCCCCTTTTATTCTCAAAAGTTTCTCAATTTGGTTTATAAATCATATAATTATTTTAATCTTTGATCATAAGGATATATTAACTCATTCTTTCAGAGATTATTTAAGATGTTAATTTGTGTCTGAGATCTACTTAGATCAGAGTTTTGAAAATTATCTTAATTTCTTTTCTCCTTATGATGTATTAGCATTGCCAGCTACTGTATAGAAAATGGTTATGCATCGATCATGCTTTATTCCACTAAAGAATTACCTTGTGTGAGAGGATGATAGAAAGCAAGAATGATTAGTCATATATTCTGCAGCAGAGAACTACCTCCAGTCTTGTGATAATCGTAAAGATGTTCAGTTTTTAAATGTAAACTGCTTTGCCCTGAAGGTTAATGTGAAATCTTTCCATTTTAGGTTGATTTCAGGTATGGTTAATTTTTTTTTAAGTGTTTGTAAACTAGACATTAGCTATATGTGTATTTAAATAAAAACTTGCCAGTTGCTTAATACTGGCTTATAAGAAAAATTTGGTATCTCACTTTTCATTCTAGAGGCTTTATATATTCATATATTTCTGTTTAATGCTTGTCTCCCAACCTAGATGTGTTATCTTCTTACAATCCTAGGCATGTTTTGCTTTTATTCCTTAGAAATATAGTTGATTTCTAGTGTTTCAGGTATACAGAAAAATGATTCAATTATATTCTTTTTCATCTTCCATTCCATTATAGGTTATTACAAGATACTGAATATAGAGTTCCCTGTGTTACAATCCTAGGCATGTTTTGCTTTTATTCCTTAGAAATATAGTTGATTTCTAGTGTTTCAGGTATACAGAAAAATGATTCAATTATATTCTTTTTCATATTCCATTCCATTATAGGTTATTACAAGATACTGAATATAGAGTTCCCTGTGGTATATAGTAGATCCTTGTTGTTTATCTATTTTATCTGTAGTAGTGTGTTTGTAGTAGTGTGTATCTGTTAATCCTGTATTCCAAATTTATATCTTTCCCCCTTTCTCCTTTGGTAACCATAAGCTTGTATTCTATGTCTATGAGTCTTATTTCTGTTTTGTAAATAAGTTCATTTGCATCATTTTTTAAGATTCCACATGTAAGTGATATATAATATTTGTCTTTCTCTGACTTATTTCACTTAGTGTGATCTCTAGGTCCATCTGTGTTGCTGGAAATGGCATTATTTCATTCTTTTTTATGCCTGAGTAATATTCCTGTGTGTTTGTGTGTGTGTGTGTGTGTGTGTGTGTGTGTGTGTGTGTGTGCATACAGACACAACATCTTCTCTATCCATTCATCTGTGGATGTACGTTTGGGTTGCTTCCGTGTCTTGGCTATTATAAATAGTGCTACTATGAAAATTGGGGTACATGTATTTTTTTGAATTAGTTTTTGCCTTTTCTGGGTATATGTCCAGGAGTGGGATTGCTGGATCATATGGTAACTCTTATTTTTAGTTTTTTAAAGACTGAAGACTTCTTACTGTTCTCTATAGCGACCGTACCAATTTACATTCCCACCAACAGTATAGGAGAATTCCCTCTTCTTGACACCCTCTCCACCATTTATTATTTGTAGACTTTTTGATAATGGCCGTTCTGACTCATGTGAGGTGATAACCTGATTATAGTTTTGATATGTATTTCTCTAATAATTTGCAATATTGAGCATCTTTTCATGTGACTATTGGCCATCTGTTTGTCTTCTCTGGACAAATGTCTGTACAGGTCATCTCCCCAGTTTTTGATTGAGTGTTTGGTTTTTTGATATTGAGCTATGTGAGTTGTTTGTATATTTTGGAAGTGAATCTCTTGTTAGTCACATCATTTGCAAATATTTTCTCCCATTCTGTAAGTTGTCATTCATTGTGTTTATGGCTTACTTGCTGTACAATAGGTTTCAAGTTTAACTAGCTCTCATTTGTGTGTTTTTGTTTTTATTTCCATTACTATAGGAGATGGATCCAAAAAAACATTGCTGTGATTTATGTCAGAGTGTTCCTATATTTTGTGGTATCTGCTATTCCATGTAGGTCTTTATTCCATTTTGAATTTATTTTAGTATATGGTGTTGAGAGAATGTTCTAATTTCATTCTTTTACATGCAGCTGCCCAGTTTTCCCAGCACTGCTGGTTGAACAGGGTGTTTCTCCATTGTTTATTCTTTTGTCATAGATTAGGTGACCAGAGGTGTGGGGGTTTATTTCTGGACTTTATCCTATTCCACTGATCTATATTTCTGTTTTTGTGCCAGTACTGCACTTATTTTAAAATTACTATTATAGATCTCTAATATAATCTGAAGTCAGGGCACATGATTTCTCTAGTTCCATTCTTTTTTCTCAAGATTGTTTTGGCTGTTCGGGGTCTTTTGTGTTTCCATACAAATAAAATTTTTTTGTTCTTGTTCTGTAAACAGTGACATGAGTAATTTGATAGGGATTGCATGAGTAATTTGATAGGTAATCTGTAGATTGCCTTGGGTAGTACGGTCATTTTAACAATGTTGATTTCTTCAGTTAAAAGTGGTGAGAGTGGGCATCCTTGCCTTGCTCCTGATGAGTGTTACCTCTTACAATTTTAATCACCTATTTTACAAGCAAATATAGTTTAAAGAGAATAATTACTTTGGGACATTGCAGGGATCATCAGTACAATCAGTCTGGCCAGCTGGTTCTTGTCTTTGAAACTTTTGGAATAGTGATTAGATAAAGGTGTGAAATACAACCTTAAAATGAGCATTGCTTCAGGTTACCTAGTTGGCTGGACGTGGAGACTCAGTTCAGTTCAGTCGCTCTTGTGTCCCACTCTTTATGACCCCATGGACTGCAGCAGACCAGGATTCTCTGTCCATTACCAACTCCCAGAACTTGCTCAAACTCACGTCCATTGAGTCATTTTGCTTCATGCCAAAGTATTGGAGCTTCGCATCAGCCTTCCAATGAGTATTCAGGGTTGATTTCATTGACTGGTTTGATCTCTTGTTGTCCCCCTTATTCTCCAGCACCACAATTTGGAAGCATCAACTCTTGGACGGGGACTCGGTGCCATGATTTTAGTTTTTTGAAACTAAACTAAACTGTTAGCATCAATGTGTGACGGTATGCAGGGGAATTTTGAGCATTAACTTGCTAGTATGTGAAATGAGCACAACTGTACAGTAGTTTGAACGTTTGGCACTGCTTTCTTTGGGTTTGGAATAAAAACTGACCTTTTCCAGTCCTGTGGCCATTGCTGAGTTTTCCAAATTTGTTGGCTTATTGCGTGTAGTACTTTAACAGCATTATCTTTTAGGATTTGAAATAGCTCAGCTGGAATTCAATCACCCTCACTAGCTTTGTTTGTAGTAATGCTTCCTAAGGCACACTTGACTTCATACTCCAGGATGTCTGGCTCTAGGTGAGTGACTACACCGTCGTGGTTATCTGGGTCATTAATACCTTTTTTGTACAGTTCTTTTATGTATTCTTGCCACCTCTTCTTAATCTCTTCTGTTAGGTCCTCGCTGTTTCTGTCCTTTGTTGTACCCATCTTTGCATGAAATATTCTTTTGGTATCCAATTTTCTTGAAGAGATGTCCAGTCTTTGCCATTCTGTTGTTTTCCTCTATTTCTTTGCATTGTTCACTTAGGGCTCTTTTCTTTCTGTCCTTTGAAACTCTGTATCTTTCCTTTTCTCCTTTGCCTTTCGCTTCTCTTCTTTTCTCAGTTATTTGTGAAACCTCTTCCAAAAACCAGTTTGCCTCTTTGCATTTCTTTTTGTTTGGGATGGTTTTGGTCACCCCTTCCTGTACAAGGTTGCAAACCTCCATCTATAGTTCTTCAGGCACTCTATCAGTTCTAATCCCTTGAATCTATTTGTCACTTCCACTGTATAATCGTAAGGGATTTGACATAGGTCACACCTGAATGGTCTAGTGGTTTTCCCTACTTTCTTCAATTTAAGTCTTGATTTTGCAATAAGGAGCTCATGATCTAAACCACAGTTAGCTCCAGGTCTTGTTTTTTTGTTTTTTTTTTAATAAATTTATTTATTTTAGTTGGGGGCTAATTACTTGCCAGTATTGTAGAGGTTTTTGCCATACATTGACATGAATCAGCCATGGGTTTACATGTGTTCCCCATCCTGAACCCCCCTCCCACCTCCCTCCCCATCCCATCCCTCTGGGTCATCCCATTGCCCCAGCCCTGAGCATTTGTCTCATGCATCGAACATGGAATGGTGTTCTATTTCATATATGGTAATATACATGTTTCAATGCTATTCTTCCAGGACGTCCCACCCTCACCTTCTCCCTCAGAGTCCATAAGACTGTTCTATGCATCTGTGTCTCTTATTCTGTCTCGCATATAGGGTTATTGTTACCATCTTTCAAATTCCATATATATATGCGTTAGTATACTGTATTGGTGTTTTTCTTTCTGGCTTACTTCACTCTGTATAATGGGCTCCAGTTTCATCCATCTCAATAGAACCGATTCCAATGTATTTTTTTTAATGACTGAGTAATATTCCATTGTGTATATGTACCACATCTTCCTTATCCATTCATCTGCTGATGGACATCTAGGTTGCTTCCATGTCCTGGCTGTTGTAAACAGTGCTGCAATGAACATTGGGGTACACGCGTCTCTTTCAATTCTGGTTTCCTCTGTGTGTATGCCCAGCAGTGGGATTGCTGGGTCATATGGCAGTCCTATTCCCAGTTTTTTAAGGAATCTCCACACTGTTCTCCATAGTGGCTGTACTAGTTTGCATTCCCACCAACAATGTAAGAGGGTTCCCTTTTCTCCACACCCTCTCCAGCATTTATTGCTTGCAGACTTTTGGATAGCAGCCATTCTGACTGGTGTGAAATGGTACCTCATTGTGGTTTTGATTTGCATTTCTCTAATAATGAGTGATGTTGAGCATCTTTTCTTGTGTTTGTTAGCCATCTGTATGTCTTCTTTGGAGAAATGTCTGTTTAGTTCTTTGGCCCATTTTTTGATTGGGTCGTTTATTTTTCTGGAATTCAGCTGCTTGTATATTTTTGAGATTGTTTGTCTTTTGCTTCGTTTGCTATAATTTTCTCCCATTCTGAAGGCTCTTTTCACCTTGCTTATAGTTTCCTTTGTTGTGCAAAAGCTTTTAATTTTAATTAGGTCCCATTTGTTTATTTTTGCTTGTATTTCCAATATTCTGGGAGGAGGGTCCTGGAGGACCCTGCTGTGATTTATGTCGGAGAGTGTTTTGCCTATGTTTTCCTCTAGGAGTTTTATAGTTTCTGGTCTTACGTTTAGATCTTTAATCCATTTTGAGTTTATTTTTGTGTATGGTGTTAGAAAGTGTTCTAGTTTCATTCTTTTACAAGTGGTTGACCAGTTTTCCCAGCACCACTTGTTAAAGAGATTGTCTTTTCTCCATTGTATATTCTTGCTTCCTTTGTCGAAGATAAGGTGTCCATAGGTGTGTGGATTTATCTCTGGGCTTTCTATTTTGTTCCATTGATCTATATTTCTATCTTTGTGCCAGTACCATACTGTCTTGATGACTTGTGGCTTTGTAGTAGAGCCTGAAGTCAGGCAGGTTGATTCCTCCAGTTCCATTCTTCTTTCTCAAGATTGCTTTGGCTATTCGAAGTCTCTTATATTTCCATACAAATTGTGAAATGATTTGTTCTAGTTCTGTGAAAAATACCATTGGTAGCTTGATAGGGATTGCATTGAATCTATAAATTGCTTTGGGTAGTATACTCATTTTCACTGTATTAATTCTTCCAATCCATGAGCATGGTATATTTCTCCATCTGTTTGTGTCCTCTTTGATTTCTTTCATCAGTGTTTTCTAGTTTTCTATATATGTCTTTTGTTTCTTTAGGTAGATATATTCCTAAGTATTTTATTCTTTTTGTTGCAGTGGTGAATGGTATTGTTTCCTTAATTTCTCTTTCTGTTTTCTCATTATTGGAGTATAGGAATGCAAGGGATTTCTGTGTGTTAATTTTGTATCCTGCAACTTTACTATATTCATTGATTAGCTCTAGTAATTTTCTGGTAGAATCTTTAGGGTTTCCTATGTAGAGGATCATGTCATCTGCAAACAGTGAGAGTTTTACTTCTTCTTTTCCTATCTGTATTCCTTTTATTTCTTTTTCCGCTCTGATTGCTGTGGCCAAAACTTCCAAAACTATGTTGAATAGTAGTGGTGAAAATGGGCATCCTTGCCTTGTTCCTGACTTTAGGGGAAATGCTTTCAATTTTTCACCATTGAGGATAATGTTTGCTGTGGGTTTGTCATATGTAGCTTTTATTATGTTGAGGTGTGGTCCTTCTATTCCTGCTTTTTGGAGGGTTTTTATCATAAATGGATGTTGAATTTTGTCAAAGGCTTTTTCTGCATCTATTGAGATAATCATATGGTTTTTATCTTTCAATTTGTTAATGTCGTGTATTACATTGATTGATTTGCAGATGTTAAAGAAACCTTGCATTCCTGGGATAAAGCCCATTTAGTCATGATGTATGATCTTTTTAATATGATCTTGGATTCTGTTTGCTAGAATTTTATTAAGGAGTTTTGCATCTATGTTCATCAGTGATATTGGCCTGTAGTTTTCTTTTTTTGTGGCATCTTTGTCTGGTTTTGGAATTAGGGTGATGGTGGCCTCATAGAATGTGTTTGGAAGTTTACCATCTTCTGCAATTTTCTGGAAGAGTTTGAGTAGGATAGGTGTTAGCTCTTCTCTAAATTTTTGGTAGAATACCGCTGTGAAGCCGTCTGGTCCTGGGCTTTTGTTTGCTGGAAGATTTCTGATTATAGTTTCGATTTCCTTGCTTGTGATGGGTCTGTTAAGATCTTCTATTTCTTCCTGGTTCAGTTTTGGAAAGTTATACCTTTCTAAGAATTTGTCCATTTCTTCCAAGTTGTCCATTTTATTGGCATATAGCTGTTGGTAGTAGTCTCTTATGATCCTTTGTATTTCTGTGTAGTTTGTTGTGATCACTCCATTTTCATTTCTAATTTTATTGATCTGATTCTTCTCCCTTTGTTTCTTGGTGAGTCTGGCTAATAATGGCTTGTCAATTTTGTTTATCTTCTCGAAAAACCAGCTTTTAGTTTTGTTGATTTTTGCTATGGTCTCTTTTGTTTCTTTTGCATTTATTTCTGCCCTAATTTTTAAGATTTCTTTCCTTCTGCTAACCCTGGGGTTCTTCATTTCTTCCTTCTCTAGTTGCTTTAGGTGTAGAGTTAGGTTATTTATTTGATTTTTTTCTTGTTTCTTGAGGTACGCCTGTATTGCTATGAACCTTCCCCTAGCATTGCTTTTACAGTGTCCCATAGGTTTTGGGTTGTTGTGTTTTCATTTTCTTTCATTTCTATGCATATTTTGATTTCTTTTTTGATTTCTTCTGTGATTTGTTGGTTATTCAGAAGCGTGTTGTTTAGCCTCCATATGTTGGAATTTTTAATAGTTTTTTTCCTGTAATTGAGGTCTAATCTTACTGCATTGTGGTCAGAGAAGATGGCTGGGATGATTTCAATGTTTTGGAATTTACCAAGGCTAGATTTATGGCCCAGGATGTGATCTATCCTGGAGAAAGTTCCGTGTGCACTTGAGAAAAAGGTGAAATTGTTTGTTTTGGGGTGGCAAGTCCTGTAAATATCAATTAAACTAATTTGTCTATTGTATCATTTAAAGTTTGTTTTTCCTTGTTAATTTTCTGTTTAGTTGATCTATCCATATGTGTGAGTGGAGTATTAAAGTCTCCCACTATTATTGTGTTATTGTTAATTTCCCCTTTCATACTTGTTAGTATTTGCCTTATATATTGTGGTGCTCCTATGTTGGGTGCATATCTATTTGTAATTGTTATATCTTCTTGGATTGATCCTTTGATCATTATGTAGTGTCCTTCTTTGTCTCTTTTCACAGCCTTTATTTTAAAGTCTATTTTATCTGAAATGAGTATTGCGACTCCTGCTTTCTTTTGGTCTCCGTTTGCATGAAATATGTTTTTCCATCCCTTCACTTTCAGTCTGTATGTGTCCCTAGTTTTGAGGTGGGTCTCTTGTAGACAGCATATGTAGGGGTCTTGTTTTTGTATCCACTCAGCCACTCTTTGTCTTTTGGTTGGGGCATTCAACCCATTTACATTTAAGGTAATTATTGATAAGTATTGTCCCGTTGCCATTTACTTTGTTGTTTTGAGTTCGTGTTTAAACAGCCTTTCTGTGTTTGCTGTTTAGAGAAGATCCTTTAGCATTTGTTGGAGAGCTGGTTTGGTGGTGCTGAATTCCCTCAGCTCTTGCTTGTCTGTAAAGCTTTTGAATTCTTCATATCTGAATGAGATCCTTGCCGGGTACAGTAATCTGGGTTGTAGATTTTTCTCTTTCATTACTTTAAGTATGTCCTGCCATTCCCTTCTAGCCTGAAGAGTTTCTGTTGAAAGATCAGCTGTTATCCTTATGGGGATCCCCTTGTGTGTTATTTGTTGTTTTTCCCTTGCTGCTTTTAATATTTGTTCTTTGTGTTTGATCTTTGTTAATTTGATTAATATGTGTCTTGGGGTGTTTCGCCTTGGGTTTATCCTGTTTGGGACTCTCTGGGTTTCTTGGACTTCTGTGACTATTTCCTTCCTCATTTCAGGGAAATTTTCAACTATTATCTCCTCGAGTATTTTTTCATGGCCTTTCCTTTTATCTTCTTCTGGGACTTCTATGATTCGAATGTTGGGGTGTTTCATATTGTCCCAGAGGTCCCTGAGGTTTTCCTTATTTCTTTTGATTCTTTTTTCTTTTTTCCTCTCTGCTTTGTTTATTTCCACCATTCTATCTTCTACCTCACTTATCCTATCTTCTGCCTCCGTTATTCTACTGTTGGTTCCCTCCAGAGTGTCTTTTATCTCCTTTATTTCATTATTCATTATATGTTGACTCCTTTTTATTTCTTCTAGGTCCTTGATAAACATTTCTTGCATCTTCTCAATCCTTGTCTCCAGGCTATTTATCTGTAACTCCATTTTGTTTTCAAGATTTTGGATCATTTTTATTATCATTATTCTAAATTCTTTTTCAGATAGATTCCCTATCTCCTCCTCTTTTGTTTGATTTGGTGGGCATTTCTCATTTTCCTTTACTTGCTGAGTATTTCTCTGCCTTTTCATCTTGTTTAGATTGCTGTGTTAGGCGTGGCCTTTCTGTATTCTGGTAGTCTGAAGTTCCTCTTTATTGTGGAGGTTCCTCACTGTGGGTGGTATTGGACGGGTGGCTTGTCAAGGTTTCCTGGTTGGGGGAGCTTGTGTCCGTGTTCTGGTGGGTGGAGCTGGATTTCTTCTCTCTAGAGTGCAATGGAGTGTCCAGTATTGAGTTTTGAGATGTCTATGGATTTGGTGTGCCTCTGGGCAGCCTGTATATTGATGCTCAGGGCTATGTTCCTGCGTTGCTGGAGAATTTGCGTGGTATGTCTTGCTCTGGAACTTATTGGCTCTTGGGTGGAGCTTGGTTTCAGTTATATGTGGAGGCTATTGGATGATCTCTTATTAATTAATGTTTCCTCTGGCTTTCAGTCTTATTCTTGCAGTAACCTCAAGACTTCTCCATCCACACAGCATCAATAATAAAACTTTTAGATTAATGGTGAAAAGATTCTCCACAGTGAGGGATACCCAGAGAGGTTCACTGAGTTACTTGGAGAGGTGAAGGGGAGTGGGGGGGGTTGAGGTGACCAGGAGGAGAAGAGGGGGACTCAAACGTGGAGAGAGCAGTCTAGCCAGTAAGCACTTCCCTCTGTGCTCTCCACAGTCTCGAACCCTCAGAGAGGTTCACAGAGATACATAGAGAGGGGGGAGGAAGGTAATAGAGGTGAGGATGAGTAGAAAGGAAGGAATCAAGAGGGGAGAGAGAGATCTGGGCAGTATTCTGTTCCCAAAGTGTTCTCTGGTACCCAGAACACCCTCAGAGATTCACAGAATTGGGTTGAGAAGAGAAGGAGGAGGGTGGGAGATAGAGGTTCCCTGGGGGAGAAGAAAGAGCATCAATAGAGGGAGAGAGTAATCAAGCCAGTAATCACACTCCTGAGTAAAAATGGGTACTAAAGATTGGGTTCTTAAATGTACAAAATTGATATCAAATATGTAAAACAAAGATTAAAAATCTAGAGTAGAGGTTAGACTCTTATAAAAAATACAATATTAAAAAAAAGAAAAAAGAAAACAGTATAAAAAGAAAAAAAAACAGTAAAAAAAGTAAAACAGGAACAAAACAGTAAAAAAAGAAAACACAAAAAGTATAAGATATATGTATGCAGTTTGCTTTAAAAATAGGCTTTTTTTTGTTTTTTGGGTTTTTTTGCAAGGTAATAGTGGGTTATGAAAATGAAAATTAAAGATGTAATAGAGGACTCCTTTTGAAGATAATGCGCTGTCTTTCTGGATGCCTGATGTCCTCTGTCAGCGTTCAGAAGTAGTTTTGTGAAGTTTGCTCAGCGTTCAGATGTTCTTTCGATAAATTTGTGGGGGAGAGAGTGGTCTCCCCGTCCTGTTCCTCGGCCATCTCAGCCCCGCCTCCAGGTCTTGTTTTTGCTGACTGTATAGAGCTTCTCTGTTTTTACCTGCAAAGAATATATAATCAATCTGATTTCAGTATTGACCATCTGATGATGTCCATGTAGTTCTCTTTGGTCCAGGACAAACTCTGTATTACATGTTTTTTCCTGATAAATATTTTGCATGTACTTTATTTACATAAATATATTTGAGAAAATCAATAATCCCTTTCTAAAAACTACATCATTGTACAATACTAGTTATCTACTGATGTGTAACAAAATTTTGCTCCTTAAAAGCATGAACATCTCACACAGTTTTTGAGGGTCTGACATCCAGTAGAAGCCTAGGTGGGTCGTTCTGGCTCAGGATCTCATGAGTTTGTAGTTCAGCTGTCCTCTGGGACCTCAATCTCTGGGCTGGAGGGTTTACTTCTCGCTAACCTTGACAGAAGGCCTTGATTACCCATCATGTAAGCCTCTTCGTTACTGTTCTTAGCATAACTTTTCCCAGGAGTCAACAAGAGAGATTGTCATTAAGACAGAAGCTTCAGTGTCCTTTAATCTTGGGAGTGACATACTTTCAGTGCTATTAGTGCTGGTATTCTTCTATTAACAGACCAACTCTAGTACAGTATGGGAGGGGATTGAATAAGGGCATGAATTCCAAGAAGCAGAGATCACTAGGGGCTGTCTTAGAGCTGGATACCACAGTCACTAAGCACTTTTATCAAGGAAATATTTGTTCAGTGATTTCTTGTAGTTAGCATCTTACATGAGCATTATCCAGCCACTTACAATCTGAACAAGCTTTAACTTTTTATTGGTCACTGGAATTTATCCTTATGAACAGCATGGGTGCTATAATAGGGATAGGAGGGTGTGAGGAAACTCTTTGCCTTTATTCTTTAAGGCCTCTGGCTTAGAAGGTCTCAGGCTTGCTTTTGCACCATTTGTTCTTCCCTTGTTTGAAACTTGCTGTGATTTGCATCTTTGTGAATGTACTTTCTTTGCTACTGGTTTTGACCAGTATCCACATATCCAAATCTTTAAGAACTGAATATCAAGTGAACTAGCCTATGTGCTCAGTCATGTCCAACTCTTTGCGACCCCGTGGGCTCTAGCCTACTGGGCTCCTATGTCCATGAGATTCTCCAGGCAAGAATACTGGAGTGGGTTGCCATTTCATCCTTCAGGGGATCTTCCTGACCCGGAGATCAAATCTGGTTTTTCTGCACTGCAGGCAGATTCTTTACCACTGATCCACCTGGAAATCAAGTGAACCAGGCATCCTGTGAAAAGTTCCTCCAGGTTTTCCCTTTGGAAAAGTAGAGTTGTTCTCATTGCTTAGCCTTTGTGAAATATGTTGGCTTTTTGAGTCGTTTTTATCTTTCTTCTTTATTGTATAGGCTTCTGGATAGTTGAGGTTGCCTGGTAAGTGACCACTGGCTAAATGAGGTACCAAATGTGTAAAAGTTGTTTTACAATAAATTTTTTAGTTACTTGTTTACTAAAGTAGACCATTTTGAGGCCATTAGCATAAAACAAAGGTAAAAATTTCTACTGAGTAAAGTACAGAATAAGGAAGACACTCTGGTGTAAAAGACACTAAAATTTACTTAAAGTTTTTTTTTTTTTTCTTATATAATAATTGACAGCAAAAGTTTACTATCTGTTAAAATGTTTATAATTTTATAGAAGTACCACTTTAATAAAACAACTCCTGATAATTGGAGTATTTAAGAGCAATAATTTTAATGCAATATTTTCTCCCTTTCTAGAGACAAATGGAATCAAATTGGAACTTTGTAGAAGAACTGCTGAAAAAGTCCATCAGTGTTCAGGTACACATTTAAAGTGACATGGTTTGTGGGCTTTGCTAAATTTTTATGTTACAGATTTTATTTTTAAGAACCAAGCAAACTGTTAAAATGATTTAAATAACAAACTTGGTTTACTTATTAAAAACCTGAGATAAGAATCATCATTCTTTGTTAATGCAGGGTCCTTGTACAATAGTTTTTATTTTGAAGATTTTTATTTTAACACTGAGTTGCCAGTTAAAGGACAAAGATAATTATCCTAGTTGGTGACTTTGACAAAATGTATTCAAAATAAGGAGCAGATGCTTCAGAATCAGCCATTCCTTGACTATATGATATCAAGTCTAGGAGACACGATGAGGGAGATAGTCAGTGGCATTGGAAATTCAGCTGCATCCTCGTCACAGCAGGAAGGTGACTTGCCTTGCTGAGCAATTTGTCTTAGAGGCTTGGATCATACTCTGACTGATAAGGTCCTGGTTCCTGAGCCCTCATTTCACAGCTTATCATTTTTCTTTCTGCAGAACTGTTAATGCAGTGCTTCATGGCCCAGAGGTCAGATGTGACCTCCTTTTAAAATAGTTTTAAGTGTGCTTTTCGTCACATCTTTAAACATATTTTATTATAGTTCTGTAAAGTTTTGTGGCATAAGTTGTTTATGTAAGATTTTAAAGGGAAATTTTAGTATTTTTTTTAGTTTGGGTAATAGACTCATTTTATGTTAAGAAATGAGGATTGTTAAAAACCTGAAGAGGTATAAAAAATATAGTAGTACAAGACTGCTACACATATACACATACATTTATTTTTTACCCATATCTTTGAAAATCGTTTTAATAGCTTAAAACTTTGTTTTCCCTATTACCATTATTCTTAATTTTTTTAGGTGAAAATATAAGTACATTTAATTGTAAGATAAAACTTCTAATTATGAACTAAGAATTCTAGATTAGAATGCCAAAGAACTCTGAATACATCAGTTGCATCAGAAGTAAAAGAGCTGTTATCTCAACCATTGTAAAAATTGTTGTTTCTTTTTTTGTATCATTTTAATTGGCTTTCTCCTGTGTTCTTTTTGAGAATATACTGATTTTAGTAGCTCAAAGTTTCAGACATGTATTTTTTTTTACTTCAAGAATGTATAGAATCCCTAAAAAATGGCCATTATTTACATCATCAGTCTTTTAATGATATCTGCTAAAGCTGTTGTGAAGATACATCCCTAATTCTTGTAAGGAGGTAGACTGACCATGTGGATTTACCTGGCTTGGGATATCCTAAGATGTGGGACTTACAGTGATAAAACCAGGGGAGACCTGAGAAAACTGGGCCAAGTCAATCATCTTAGAAGCAAGGATAGTACAGCTAATCTTAGAAACTTTCTCTGTGAATTTAGGTCTAGCATGAAGTCAAAGAAATATCTTTCCTGTGAGAGAAGAGGTCATTGTAATATTTAGAAAAAAGCAGTCCATTCTCTCCAGTAATCTCAATTTTGTCTTGTCTTGATTGTATCAAATTAGATTTTATAAGTAGTATAGGACTACTTGCTGGAGTTCTTGAAACCAATTTTGTGGGTTCAGTAGGTGGTCATAAAGAATAAATAATATGTTTGGATAGAGCTATCAGTTTGATTATCTGTTTTCCCCCATTGAGGTAAATTAAAATCTGACCATACTCGTGTGCTTTGACTTCATCTCCAACTGTGAGAGTCTGTTTGCAATATTAAAAAAAAAAAAAAAAAATGTTTTTTACATATACAATAATCTTCAAATAAAATTGGTGGGCATTCTACTGTAGTTTTGATTAAGCAAATAATGTTCCAAATCTTTTTGTAGCCATACAGAATCTTCCAGAAACAGACACTGAGCTTTGTTAGTAAAGAGAACATATATTGTTGTTTTGCTTAAACTGAATAGTTAAGTATTTGCTCTAAAAACGTCTTATGAGATAATCCTGTGTAATATTTGTGAATGCTGACAGTAAACATTTGTTCATGTTTACAACATCATTTTCATATGAAAAGGGACATTTTTAGTTTTATGCCACTTGTTAAATAAAGCCTCATTGTTTTCTGAGTTCACAACAATTTTCTTTCAAGGTCATGAAAGGGTGTAAGAAGAAATCCTAAGCAAGCCTAATATTTTTAAAATATTTTTATTTGTCAAAGAATCCTGAGAGTCTTAAGGCTAAAAACAACTCAGAATATGATTAATTCTGAATAATATGGGTCAATAATCTTCTAATTACTAATCCAGAATTACTGTGTTTCTTGGAGAGAAGGATTTTGACTGGGATATTGAAGTCTAACTCTTTGTTTAGTCACTAAGTCGTGTCTGCCTTTTTCTGACCCCATGGACTGTAGCCCGTCAGGCATCTCTCCATGGGATTTCCCAGGCAAGAATACTGAGTGGGTTGCCTCTTCTCTTCCAGGAAATCTTCCCAACCCAGGGATCGAGCCCAGTCTCCTGCATTGGCAGGCAGATTCTTTACCACTGAGTCACCAGGGAAGCCTCTAACTCTCTTTATCCAATCCTAATAAAATCCCATCAAACTGACAGTTACTATTTAGCTTGAACATAAGTTTTATTCTCCAGATGTTTTCTGATAGGCAAGTTAGTTATGCATAAAAAATGAACCCCCAGTTGATATATTGCCATTTCTATAAAATAAGCTAAAAAATGTTTCTAGTTCAGTAAAACAATTTGGTGCATGGTATACACCTAAATTTAATATGCCTGCATTTGATCTTTCAAAATAAAAGTTCTAGGAAGATACCCTTTTTAAAAGGACTGAGAGATCAGCAGCAGACACTGTGGAGTATTCTCGGATTGCTTTTTATATGAAATAGTTTATATGTACTCATTCAGCTGAGATGAGACACCCAGAGAGCCCACAGGATGTTGTGATAAATGTAGAAATTGAGTAGCGTGGGCTCTGGATTTGAGATAGGTAGGTTTGAATCTACATGGAAAAGAGCCCCACGGGCCTTCTGGTTTATTAAAAATCAGAGAGTGTGGATTTAGATAATGTTAATCAAAATTCTTGGTTTAGGTAGAGTTTGGCTTCAACACTCACAAAATTAAAATATGTCCACTTAAGGTACAATAGTGTGAATGTGTTGCATTTATTATATGATTGTCAAAACTCAATGTTTCAGCTAAAAAAAATTCACTCAAAGTGATAGCTGTCACTGTGTGAGCACTGTACATAGCACTAAATGTACATTTTCCACTTACGACAGTCTTGTGAAATTCCATTTTAGACATTAGGGAAACTGGGACACAGAGTAAGGTTTGTCCAGCTTAATTCAGCTAGCTAGGAAGAGCCCACCAGGCTTCTTCGCCCATGGGATTTTCCAGGCAAGAAGACTGGAGTGGGTTGCCATTTCCTTCTCCAGGGGATCTTCCCAACCCAGGGGTTGAACCCCGGTCTCCCACATTGTAGGCAGATGCTTTACTGTCTGAGCCACGAGGGAAGTTCTAGAAGAGAAGTCATTCCAAACTCCCTCAAAACACTTGACCTTGTAAGATTCTTAATAAAACTCTGCTTTTTTTTTTTTCATTATTTTAAAACTTTCTGTTTTAAAACTTCTTTGCTGTTGTCTTTGATTAGTAATGTACTTTGATTTGTAAGATCTGTTCTGATAATAACTTGTGGAAAGCAACTATCTCAATTTTCCACTTTTTTAAATTTGTTTTTGTGATCTTCTCCCTCTCCAATAAGTCTATGATGAGAAAAATGTAAGGTAGGAAGAAATTAATATACTCAGATGTTCTCAAACATTCTTCCTCACCATATTTCAGCTGTTTTTCCATTATGAATTTGAACTAAGTTGTCTGTTGGCTCCTCTACTTCTAACTGTTGTAAATTCTTATCTCTTTGGCTTTCTGAACTTGAAAATGGGTAAATCGTTTAATTCAGCTGATGTACGCCCACCCACACAATTTTTAATGGAAATTTTTAAGAAAAACTAAGGGAACATGGTTCAAAACAACATAATGGTTGAATATACAAAACATGAGAATGGGCTTTACAACAAATACTATCTGTGATTAATTTAAAAAAGAAACTTGCTTTTCAAGTCACACTCAGCTGACTTACCCTTTCAGAACTGTGGAGAAAATTATATTTTATAAGACAGTTCTTTTCATTTTAATCTGTAGCCACTAGCAAGAAAAGGATGGGGAATTTATCTCCTTTCCTTAAAAAAAAAAAAAAAGAAAAAATCCCCCAGGATACTGTATGTAATTTCTTCTTGATTGGTTACAGTGGAAAGAGCATGGGCTTTGGTCTCACAAACTTTCATTCAAATCTTGCTCTGGTCACTAAGAGCAATCTTGATCAAATCTGGTGTCGATTAGATGTTCATTTTTTTCCTCATGTTTTTGGAAGGTGGTGTAGTATAGTAAGTCTAACAAGCTTTGCAGTAATGAGTCCTAACTCCTTCCCATATGCACTTGGGTAAGCCATTTATAACTTCTGAACATCAACCCTTTTTTTTTTTTTGGTAAAATGAGTGTAGTAAAACTGAGATGGTATGAGACATATATGAATAACATACGTGAAACATCATACAATACCAGACACATAGTTGGTATTTAACCTTTTGTTTTTCCCAAACTTTGTATATTTTTATGGTTTAAATACCTTTTTGTGAATTTTACATGTAAAATGATTTTCAGATACCAAAGAAAGCAATATAAAACTCTTCAAAACGAACCCAGTTTTTTCGTGTAATTCACTTTTTAATCTTGCAACATAATTAAATTAGTACATTTTAATTCACATCAGTAGTGTGCCATGAGAATAAACCTACATCTAGTTTAATATTTTCATGATAAAATCAAAGAATGTTAGTGACCAATGAGGGTTCAGTTCAGTTCAGTTCAGTCGCTCAGTCGTGTCTGACTCTTTGCTACCCCATGAGTTGCAGCACGCCAGGCCTCTCTGTCCATCACCAACTCCTGGAGTCTACCCAAACCCATGTCCATCGAGTCAGTGATGCCATCCAACCATCTCATCCTCTGTCGTACCCTTCTCCTCCCGCCCCCAATCCTACCCAGCATTAGGGTCTTTTCCAATGAGTCAACCCTTCACATGAGGTGGCCAAAGTATTGGAGTTTCAGCTTCAACATCAGACCTTCCAATGAACACCCAGGATTGATCTCTTTTAGGATGGACTGATTGGATCTCCTTGTAGTCCAAGGGACTCTCAAGAGTCTTCTCCAACACCACAATTCAAAAGCATCAATTCTTCGGCGCTCAGCTTTCTTCACCGTCCAACTCTCACATCCATACATGACCACTGGAAAAACCATAGCCTTGACTAGACGGACTTTTGTTAGCAAAGTAATGTCTCTGCTTTTAAATATGCTATCTAGGTTGGCCATAACTTTCCTTCCAAGGAGTAAGCATCTTTTAATTTCATGGCTGCAATCACTATCAGCACTGATTCTGGAGCCCAAAAAAATAAAGTCTGACACTGTTTCCACTGTTTCCCCATCTATTTCCCATGAAGTGATGGGACCAGATGCCATGATCTTAGTTTTTTGAACGTTGAGCTTTAAGCCAACTTTTTCACTCTCCTCTTTCACCTTCATCAAGAGGCTCTTTAGTTCTTCTTCACTTTTTGCCTTATTGCCGAATTCAGACTTAAATTGAAGAAAGTAGGGAAAACCACTAGTCCATTCAGGTACGACCTAGGTAAAATCCCTTATGAGTATACAGTGGAAGTGACAAATAGATTTAAGGGACTAGACCTGATAGACAGAGTGCCTGATGAACTATGGACAGAGGTTCGTGACATTGTACAGGAGACAGGGATCAAGAAAATCCCCTTGGAAAGAAATGCAAAAAAGCAAAATGGCTGTCTGAGGAAGCCTTACAGATAGCTGGGAAGAGAAGAGAAGTGAAAAGCAAAGGAGAAAAGGAAAGATATTCCCATCTAAATGCAGAGTTCAAAAGAATAGCAAGGAGAGATAAGAAAGCCTTCCTCAGTGATCAGTGCAAAGAAATAGAGGAAAACAACAGATTGGGAAAGACTAGAGATCTCTTCAAGAAAATTAGAGATACTAAAGGAACATTTCATGCAAAGATAGGCTCGATAAAGGACAGAAATGGTATGGACCTAACAGCAGCAGAAGATATTAAGAAGAGGTGGCAAGAATACACAGAAGAACTGTACAAAAAAGATTTTCACAACCCAGATAATCACGATGGTGTGATCACTCACCTTGAGCCAGACATCCTGGAATGTGAAGTCAAGTGGGCCTTAGAAAGCATCACTACGAACAAAGCTAGTGGAGGTGATGGAATTCCAGTTGAGCTATTTCAAATCCTGAAAGATGATGCTGTGAAAGTGCTGCACTTGATATGCCAGCAAATTTGGAAAGCTCAGCAGTGGCCACAGGACTGGAAAAGGTCAGTTTTCGTTCCAATCCCAAAGAAAGGCAATGCCAAAGAATGCTCAAACTACGGCACAATTGCACTCATCTCACATGCTAGTAAAGTAATGCTCAAAATTCTCCAAGCCAGGCTTCAGCAATACGTGAACCGTGAACTTCCAAATGTTCAAGCTGGTTTTAGAAAAGGCAGAGGAACCAGAGATCAAATTGCCAATGAGGGTTAAATGAGTTTAATTATCAGAGGAACTAAATATCTTTCCCTAAACCATAGAGCTACTTGATGAAAAGAAACACTAGAACTCAGTTCTGTTTTGTTGATAAAACATTTATGGAGTCTCTTTGGTGAAGCAGGCACTGTGCTAGCCCTAGGGAGCATTATCGCAGCCTTTAGGGAACTCATAGACTTGAAGGCAGATAGGAAGGTAAGAACTGTGTGTGAAGTGTCAACGAAGGTATGTAACTTTGTACAGGAAGTGCTGACCCCCTTCTCTTTCTGAAATACTTCTCTCGGAGTCCATGATGCCTGGTTTCCTACCTACTTCATTGGATTTTGCTTATAGGCCTCCTTTTTCTTGATACCTAAATTTTGGAATAGCAGTAGACTGTCAGTTCTGGGTTCTTTTCTGTTTTCTGTCCACAGTCTTTCCTAGATTGATCTTACCTAGGCTTTTAGCTCTAAAAACCATCAACATGAAGGTAATATCCAAATTTGTATCAATAGCTCTGACTTTTTCCTTGAGCTGTAGACCCATAAATTGTCTGTGTAATATTTCCACTTGGTTGCGCTGTGCTCTCTCTCATCTGTTCCTTCCCTGTTCTTTGCCACCTTAAGAAGTGGTTCCATCAATCCATTTTCTTAAGCCAAAACTTAAGACTTCCCCTTAATTACTATCTTTCCTTCATACTTTAATATAAGTCATCAACAAATCCCATCAACATAACTCTAAAATTGTCTGCCTGTCTTAATCTTACAGTTTCATAGTTATCTCCTAGAATTTTAAGTTGGTGGGAGGAGAAGGAAGTAGAAAAAAGACATTTTAATCTTCTGTGATGAAATAACCACACACCTTTGTTGAAAAGAGACAATACTGAATCCATTCAACAATTATTTACTTAAAGCATACTGTATCCCAGGTACCTTCACATTTCCAACATGTCTGCTTTGTACTTAACCTTTGTCTGCTTTTCTGTTATACTGAAAGTTCTCTTTCAGCTCTTCTACCTGATCTTATACCTCTGCTCTTATCTGCTATTGTCATCTTACTTGATCCAGTGTAGCATTTTTGAAACATTCATTTCATGTCACCGCTGTGTTTACAGTCCTGTAAAGGCTTCCCAACATAATTAAAATATAGTCCATACTTCTGACTGTGACCTGTAAAGCCTTAAATGAGATATGATTCCTGACTATCTCTGACTTAATCCTATACTACCAAGCTTACTGCTAATTCAGGAAGTTTCCATGTCGTTTCTCTGCCATCAGTGCTTTACTTTCATTTCTTTCTGCATGTGGTTCTTTCTTTCCCATCCAATCATTTAACCCAAATTCCATCCCTCAAAAGCTCAGATGGTAAAGAATCTGCCTGCAATGCAAGAGACCAAAGTTCTATCTCTGGGTGGGGAGGATCCCCTGGAAGAGTAAAATGGCAACCCACTTCAGTATTCTTGCCTGGAGAATCCCATGGACAGAGGAGCCTGGCAGGCTGCAAGCCATGGGGTCACAGAGACTCAGACATTACTGAGCAACTAACACTACTACTGCTAGCCCTCAAAAAGTCCTTTCAATTAATAGTTCCTGATTAAGAAAAATGACCCACATCCTCTGTCAGTTACTCTTCCACATTACTCTGCTTTTGTTTTGCTTTTTGTAGTGGTTGTAACTGTTTACATTTTCCATTCTCCCCTAAGTGTAACTTCTATCAGTGTGTGTACCACGTCTGACTCATTTATTGCATTATGCCTAGTACCTTAGAATAGTGCCTGATATATAGTAAGCTTTGAATAACTGATTGAAATTCAGTGTTATGTCAGCTTTTAACAAACATGTGTGTTATTTGATATATAAGTTTAAAGTGTCACTTTTTTACTCTTACCTATTGCCACGTTCTAAAAGGTTAAAACATATGTACTCTGCCAACGCTCTGGTTTTTAGAAGAATAACTCCTATATTTCTATAAAGAATTACTTAAGTATAATTGAGTCTTCTGTATTTTTAGATAACTTATGCTTCTTTCTGGTTAGGGTTCTTTTCAGTTTCTGGATTCTACACTATTCAGTTATGAAATACCTGTTGCAGTTGTTAAATAATTGAGTTAAAAGTCAAACTGAGTTATGTAATTTCAACTATCATACTAACCTCCTCTAAAGCAAAGCGATATACCTTATGCTGATTCAGACCTTCTGGTCTGAAGATGAGAATGGATATGACTTGGTGATATACATTTATATTCTTTTCAGGAGCAGGTTATTCGCTGTAGTGTCAAGTTATAATAATGTGTGTTGGTCATTATTTAGTTCCTCACAATTTCAGTTTATTTTTTAGGCTGGTATACTAGAAGAGCAGTTACGAATGTATCTTCACTGTTGTTTGACCCTTTGTGATTTCTGGGAGCCAAACATTGCAATTGTTACCATTCTGTGGGAATATTACAGTAAGAACCTGGTGAGTAAATAGAGTATGAATTTGTTACAGGAATTTGAAGAATTTGAACATGGTATTTGAGGAATGTTTTTATGATTCAATTATATATAATTACGGTGATTTCTTAAAATTAATTTTTCAAAGTAGATTAGAGTAGCTAAAAAATATCTTTATGTTTCACATTGTCTAAAGAGCATTGACATAGGGGAACGGAGCATCTGACATCCCTTTTCTCTTAAGGGTGAGATTAAGCAAAGAAACTAGAATTGTGCCAGAAAGATATTTTTTAAAATCCTCATTTATAAATGTTTTCTAAACATTGTTGTGCTTGCAACACATTGAACAGTTAATGCTATCTTGAGTAAGAACTAGTCTTGGCATTTGAGTAGCTTCTAGGCTACTAGGCAGAAGTACACATATTGTAGAAAAAAAGAAAAGAGTTACAATACTCTGGAATGCTAGAGGAAGGAGTATCTAACCCAGTGTATGGACTTGTAGAAGACTTGATGAACTCATAATTTTTTAAATTGGCCTGGGAAACAAGTAGAATTTTCCAAGTACAGAAGAAAATGAGCATCCAAGCAAAGGGAATAGTGTGGACAAGTGTATAGAGACATGAAAGAACATGATTTATGCCTACTACATTAAATAGTTCTAAATGATGGGTCTGAGGTGACTGGAGAAATAACAGGAGATGAAGAAAGTAGAAAAGTTAGTCCATGGTTGGGTTTTGAAGGGTTAAAGATAACATGCAGTTGAGTTATGATTTATCCAGGAGACATTGGAAAGCAAAGATAGGACACATTATGTATGTGTTTGAGAAAGTTTTTTTTTCTGAAAGTACTATAAAGGAAGTGGGTACAGGTGAGATAGTAGTCCAGTATGGTAGTATAAGCAAATAAGGCAGCAAATGAGAACTAAAATAGGGACAGTGAATTTAAAAAGAGAGGGTAAATTTGGAAGAGAAAGTTTTAAAAGTACATTTAAAGGATTGTTACTTGTTGTGTATGGAGAGAAGAGAAGATTTGGAATGTTTGGTTTTCTGAGTAAGTATATAGTGAAACCTTCAACAAAGATAGAAAAAGATATGGAGGACTTACAAGTAAATTACAAGTTTGGGTCTGTACATAATCGAACTTATTAAAAATGAGAAAAATACCTTTCTCTGAAACATTGTCAGTCTGGCTGGAGAAATGACCAATTCTAGTTTTCAGGCAGAATGTATACAAGATGGGTCTGTAATGTCTTGTTATACCTGAAAACAGAGAAGGTATCCAGGTAAGCTGAAGTCGTGTCAAAAGAACACAGAAGCCTGCTTTAAGGAGCTGCCATTTCCCAGTGCTGGGTAAATTTCGGCATGATAAAGAATAAAGACAGCTGTGGATTATGTATTTAAATCCTCAAGTTTGTGGTATTTTTAGAAAAGTTGTTATTCTGGAAACTGTAAATAAAGGAAAATATATACTTTATTTTAGAATACCAAATTCCGAGCTAGTTTAGACAGAATGATAGAATTAGAAAATCGCTATCTTGCACATCTGTTGAAATAAGCCATTTGGATGATGGTCATCCCTCGCTGTTCAAACGGTGGGGATCACTCAAATGGATCAATCAGCATTGATCAGTCTTAACATCACAAAAAGAATGAAAGTCAGAACTTACGTGCCTCTTTGCTAACTGAAGTAGGAAGTACTCAGGACTGCCATTGGAAGATTCTCACCAAAAAACTTGACCTGAATCTGATCAGTCCACTAGATAGAGCTACCAATTGACAGAAAAGACAGCAGATGAAAGAATACATTAAGTGACTCCAGGAAGATGTAAGGAAGATCCTGAAATGTAGGAAGATATAAGCCCCTAAAATCAGAATTTAGGAAATGCTGCACAATAAATTACCTGTTAAGTGGTATGATGAAACCATTGGAAATTTTTATAGGATAAAAGATTGAAGAGCCGTGTCAACCAAATGCAATATATGAATCTTGACGCTATCCTAATTTGAATAGACTAACTGTTAAAATGACATTTTGAGGATAATCCAGGAATTTGAAACACCCCTTGGTATTCTGTGCTTGAATGGAATTTTTATTTTAGGGAGAATATGTGGTAATGGCTGTGTACTTTTTATGATTAAGAAGAGTCAGAATTTTAATGAGCTAGTTGGGATTTACAGCTTTCTGTTATTTATTCAGAGATTTAATACTTGTTTTCTGTTTTTTTCCTTTTAGAATAGTTCTTTCAGTATTTCTTGGCTTCCTTTAAAAGGTCTTACGTATATCATTAAGTCACCCTTGTCTATGCTAGAAATGGTGAAGACCTGCTGCTGTGATAAACAAGATCATGACCTGTATAAATCCTGCAGTAGTTACACTATTTTCCTTTGCATTTTGGCAAAAGTTGTCAAGAAAGCAATGAAGAACAATGGTCCTCATCCTTGGAAACAAGTCAAGGGAAGGTGTGTGCCGTATCTTTCTTTGTCAGGAATGTTCACTTACATCTTTGGAAAAGTTTTACTATTTGTGTTTTTTAAGATAATTTGTGCTTTGTATGTCTTTATGGTTTACATCTTTAATGTATTTGTTAAAGGACAGCAAAATATGGAGCATTTTGATCTTGCCAATTTGTTATAGTAAGAAACCAACCTAATATCTCTAACTTGGGGAATATTTTAGTTTATTTATCTCATCAGTCCTGAAGAGTGAAATCCCATATATTAAGTGCAGCTCTAAAAGAGAATTGTTGTTTTTCTTGCCAAAGTTAATTGTAATATTTCATGTAATTCCTTGCATATATTTTATTAAAACTTAACAGAAATAAAAATCTTGTCCAGATTATGCATTGGCAGATGATACATTCAGTCTATAAAATTTTGTGTTGAGTCCACCAGTCTCACAAGCCCAGCTTTCTTGAATGAAAACTAACCAGAGTATAATAGAACCAAAACCTCTGATGTTCTCATTTGAGGAGTATGCCATTTTCATTTCTGGTGTGATAAAAATAAAGGTTTGGTTACATTTGTCTAGTGTTGTCCTTTTTTGAGAGTTTTGCTTGTTAAATGTGTGTGATTCTTACTGTCTTCCCTTGTTCTACTTTTGCCTGTGAGCCCCTTTTCTAGCCCTCTGTGCAGCTGACTGTTCTCCACCGCTTGCTTAGCTTAAGCAATGGAAGCTCTTGCAGCAGAATACTTATTATTTCTGGTAGATGCTTCTCAATAATCTCTAAATGAAATTCCTGTTTGATTCACACAATGAATAATTCTTGCAACATTATGGTGATACAGTTTGGTTTTTATTTAGAATATACTTTTTTTTTTTTAAATGGTATCTTTTTTAAACCTCCAGTAATTAGGTAGTTCAAACAGTAGTTACTCTTCTTTTGTTCTGTTTGCCAGTTTGGTTTGGAATCTTAAATATTTTTATGAACTTTATTGCTTAAAGAAATTGGAATTCATAACAAGACTGTATACTAAGCCTATCATGGGTATGATGGGGAGGATATGAAGATAATTAGATCTTTATTTTCAGGAGTTTATCAGCTTCATTATTTATAAATAAACATTTAACCTCTCATAAGCATTATGTTTTGAATAAACCAATTATAAAAGTTTCAGAGAAATTGAACAATCTCTAAGATTAAAAATGAATGGTGTTCAATTCAGATCCCTTAATTAAAGTATATCAACTCTTAAATTATATTAAGTAGTATTGACAACAGATTTTTAAATGGCTAGTCTTGGATATTTGAGCACTGATAATTTTTCTTTGTGAGTGGGTAAAAATAATTTTTCCAGTACTTTACGTTGTCTTAACATGTAAGTATAGTAAGAGCCAGGTCTTTGTGAAGGGTAGAGGGAGAAAGAATTTAAGGAACATTGTTATATAAAATTGCCCTTAAGAGTTCTATAAGGTACATCAAGTTGTACTTGAGTTACATGTTCTTTCTTATTTGTCAATAAACATTGAAAAAGAAAGGTAATGGGATTAAAATAAAAGGAAAAGCCAAGTACTATATAGAAAATAGTATTTCTACTGTCCTTTGGGGAAAGCCACTGAATCCTTTGATTCACTTATAGATGCTTGCTGCATCCTTGAGAAATTTGAAGGTTGAGAGGGAAGGCATATTCTGTGAGTTTTGTTTTCTAAGCAACGAAAGTGATACAATAGCCCCATTATGTAGAAATAGCTAAAAATTTAAAGTGATGAGACTGTCATGAGTATTGAGTTAAATGTTATTTTAAAAGATGGATTTTTGTGAATGAAACAGTGTTAATTCATTTGTTTTAATTTTACAGGATATATTCTAAATTCCATCAAAAAAGAATGGAAGAACTAACTGAAGTTGGTCTGCAGAACTTTTTCAGCCTTTTTCTGCTGTTAGCAGCTGTGGCAGAGGTGGAAGATGTAGCAAGTCATGTTTTAGGCCTCCTAGATTTCCTCAAGCCTACTTTTAAAACATCTCCTCTCATTTGGAAGGGCCAGATGGCCTTCCTCTTGATGTATACCCAGAAAAATCTGGACATTGGTGTTTTGGCTGAGAAATTTTCAAATGCTTTCCGGGAGAAAGCAAAGGAGTTCTTGGTATCTAAGAATGATGAAATGGGACAAAGACAGACTCTTTGGACACTTCTTTCCATATATATGGACAGTGTTCAGGAGGTGTTTGAGACAAGCCATTGCTTGCATCCTTCTCATGAAAAACTGCTTAATGATGGCTTTAGTATGCTTCTACGAGCTTGTCAAGAATCTGAACTTAGGACAGTATTGAACTTTCTACAAGCTGTTCTGGCCAGAATCAGGTATGTTTTCCAGTAATGTGCTAATGTATTAATTTGTTTTATATCCTTACCTGTGTTGATTCTGTTAGTTTTCCTTTTGACATACTTATGAAATTCAGTTGTAAAGAGAGCAGTTAAAGGAAGTTTTACTGCAATGTAGTGTAAATCAGTAGTTTTCAAACTGTCCTTTCAAACAGTGCTTCTTTGAAAGAAAGCTTACATGCAAGCTTATAAAACTCAACTCTGGTGCAATCTAGGAGCCATGCCTCTTGGCCCCATCTTGCCTCTCTAACTCTCCTAAAAACATTATTATCCAGAGGGATATTTCAGACATTCTAAGCAAGACCATGAACTCAAATCTGAGGTGACTTTCATTGAAATATATGCAGTTTGGTGTACCTAAGGAGATTTTGGCCACACTGTACCATTAAAAAAAAAAAAAAAAGTTATTTTCTTTAAATAGTTTGCTGCAGAGTTGTAGCCTCAAACACATGAAATGAGCTGTGCTTAATCACTCAGTCGTGTCTTACTGTTTGTGGACTATATAGCCCACCAGGCTCCTCTGTCCATGGGGATTGTCCAGGCAAGAATGTAGGAGTGGGTTGCCATGCCCTCCTCTGAGGGATATTCCCGACCCAGGGATCGAACCGAGGTCTCCTGCATTGCATGTGGATTCTTGACCAACTGAGCAACCAGGGAAGCCCCAAACACATGAAATACTCCCAGCTAAAGCAGTATATTCTAAGAGTGAGATAGGATTGTTCTACAGCAAGTTTTGTATAGATGATGTTCACCAGTCATCTATACAAAACTTAACTGTTCTCAGATCTGTGTGAATTATACAAATGTGCAGATGCACTCAGACCCAAATCGTAATGGGTGAGAACAATGGTCATGCCGTTTATTGCCTTTAAGGCTCTTTTCACATAGCAGTTTCACCTTTGAAGTTCATGTTCTTAAGAAGTTAGACACTACGCTCAGTGCAGTTAGATATAGAGATACAATTTTATTTAAAATCATGTCTGAAGTTAATGAAGAGACTGCTTCCCTTTCCTTAGTTGCACATTACAAAAGTAGCATCTTTTTCAAAGATACTAAACTTAATGAAATTTCTGAATTTTGTATATTCATTACCAATTTCATTTATTAATGACTTTCTTAATTTACTTTACATTGGGCTGTGTGTTCATGGAGATAAATCCACGGATTTTCACTCATTAGGTTTTATGTAGTTTTTATTTTCATGTACTCTAGTTCTTGAACAGATAATCATCTCCATATCCCTAAATGTAAGCTGAATCAAATATTTGGATGGACGGATAGATAAATAGATAAGTAAATGAAGAGCCAACTTCATTAGAGGAAGCTTTTACTGATTCTGGATCTTCTCCATGAAATACATTTGTTTGTTCTTAGTCTAGTAGAGTTTATTAGCAGATGCTATACTTTTCCAAGTGCCAAATTCATTTTGTTTGTTCAGTTTTTAAATAAGTGATAAGCAGTATTTTCCTTTGCTTCTTGGGCACAGTTAGAGATTTCCACATTTCTGGTACCATTTTTGGTTTGTTTATTTATATTCGTCTGAATATACAAAGCAAGAAGGAAAAAGAGGGAACTGGTCTAAACCAGCCTGGTGATGTTGCTGCAGCCTGGGGAAAGGAATAGGAGTTTTTAACATTAAAGCCAAAGCAGTTTCAGGAGTGTTGGGAAAATATTGCTTGTAAGTACCTTGTAAGCTGTTCACTATAATGCATTTTTTGTTGAATCCATGAGGGTCACTATTCAGAAGTATAGAGGTAGGAATCAAGAGGGCCTAATGAAGACTGTCAGTTATATAAAGTGAGAGTAACTTTACATTTATATTAGGAATTTCTTTAAAACTGGATCTGGTTTGAGTGTGTTAATTTGGTGTCATCTTGAACAGGGGGCAAGTAGTGTGTGCTCTACAGGACTAACCAATGAAAAAAAGGACACAGATGTTTATGCTGATAATATTTAATTCCTTGTAGAAATGTTTATTTTTGGTGTTGCTTTATATTATTCTACTATGATCAAAAGCAATTGCTATAAGAGAATGTGAAATCATGTGTAACTTTCTGTCACCAAAATTATCAAGCAGTTTTAACAGAAGTATGAGGTCAATGTGTGAATAAGAATGGTGTAGTAATGTGCAGGTCATTATTAATGCTGTCATGGTACAGGCACTGCCATCTTTTAAGTTTCTGAAGCTTGCATAGTAATTTGCAACATTCCTTCAATGAGACTGATTGCAGTACATAATAAGAGGGACTGTGACTTGCATGATTTTATTTTATTCCATCAATCTTCAATACTTCCAAGCAAATATTGTCAAGACAGACTTGCTTTAGTTTGGGATATTTGCAGGGAAAGGGCCCCAGAGATCATTCAGGATTGTTTACCTTAAAAAGAAAAAAAAGAAGGGAAGGAGGGAGGGGAAACACACAAAAAAGTCCTCTAGGTATTTGATCATATGGAGATGTGTTCCTTATCTCTTAACTCCAAATTTGGAACTTCATTGAAGTTCTTTCTAGAGGACTCTTTTGGGTATGCTGTAATATTTTTACTATTAATATTATTAGGAAGTTCAAAAATAATTTGAATAGTTGTTAAAAATTAAAGCACAAGCTTTTTTCTTTTAAGAACAAAGCTAAATTCTTTGAATTTTTGATTTAGATGGAGAAGGTGGGTTACACAGATTGATGATATTTATTCCTGACTGCATCCCTGGTAAAGAATGAAATACTTTAGCTTAGCAATCTCTTCTGTTTCGTAATTCAGGTGGGAGTAAGGTACCAGTCCTTGCATAAATGTGTGTGCAGGATATGTGCATGTGTGTGTGTTGAACTGGGTAATAGTTTTATAACTGTATGACAGTGAAATTATAGGTAGGAAGGAACTAAGATCACTGATTAAAGAGAGAAGCGGCTCCCTCTAGGCTGTTAAAAAATAATAACTTCATATGCCACTTTCAGCTAACTGGAGCTGATGGCTCACCAGAGCATTCTTTATTGCTGATTAAGTAGCATTATGAAAATACTGACTTGGTTATGTTAACTAAATGCCTCCATGTTTAAAATTCCGAATGTCAAATGGTTTTAGCAGTCATCTTTAACATTTCACATTACCTTTCTGGAATCACATTTCTAGTTTTCACTTGGCTGTTATTTGAGGTTAATATAAAAATGGCAATCTTTCATTTGTGGAGTTAGGTGTAGCCAAAAGCTTTTCTTTAATTATATCCATTCATGCTGCTATAGTTAAGGGTCTGTCAGCATTTCCATTATAAACCTCCATTTTCAGGGTTTTATAACACAGCTCTGAAAATTAGCTCTGGGCAAAAACTTGACATACAAGGCCTCATGAGATTCTCCCTCCTCCCCATCCCTCTGTTTCATTTTTACTGAAGTAGAGGTGAGTGATTTCAAAATGCCTTTTGGCATCAGCAAATATCATTTGGAGTTTAAAAAGAAACAATAAATTTTTAGGCTTTGTACCTGTTTGTTCTACCACTTAAGGGAGGTTGTGGACTTATGAATTTAAGCCAAATGGATATTGATCAACTGACATCCTATTTTGTATTAAACAAGAGCCTAGTTTCAAAGAAGTCTAAAGGCAGCTGAAAACTTGTCTAAGGTGTCAAATGTGCAGACTAAGAAATAGTTCAAAAGGGAAGATGACCTGTTTTTGATACTGCTTGTTGTGCTCAAGTGCAACTCCTTAAAAGATTTAAGATTCTTTTTCCTGGCTTCAAAATACATTTGAAAATACATACATTTGTTCATTCTTTTCTTCTTTTTCCACGAACTTGCAAGTTCATCTGTTATATATCTTTTTTGACATTTGGGATGGGGGTGTGTGTGTGTGTTTGCACACATTATACAAGAGCTATGTGTAGCATTCTCCTCAAATATTTTCCATGCTCAATAGTTCTAGTTATTTTAATCTTTATTGGTATGACATCATTTATTCTAAAAAAATTTTTATTTTAATCTTTCCTTTGGGAGACAACTGGAGATTTTCTAGGCAGGGAAGGAGGTAGTTCAAAAGGAAAGATTCTTGTGAGGCTGTACTGACTGCCAAATAATTTACATGATTTTTCAGAAAAAAATAGAGAACTGTTGACAGTATGCAAGCCTTTTCCTCCTTTTGTTATTGGGTTTTCTATTAGTATAATGGGTTACAGCTTTTAATTATTGAAGAACTGTTTACTACAAAACAAGTTAAAACCAATATGATTTTTTTAATAATCAAATTATTTTGAGTTATTTATTTGCAAAGTTTGATTAGTGTATCCCAGATTGCCCAAAACATCTGGGGTTCTGCTATTTCATCATGTGTATATATGAACATCTGTGTATATGTACATATATTTGTATGTGTGTCATATATACACATAGGTACATCATTTATACTATATATATGAGATGTATACTTTATGCAGATTTTGATTTGATTTGATACAGATTTTTAGGACAGTGTTCTAATAATTTGAGAGAGGGAGCACATGAGTATGCCCCATGGAAAAATACATTCACAGTTTTTATTTGAAAAATCAGACAGTTGTGTTGCTCACTAAGAGTGATCCATCTACCAGTTTTGGTTGCTTCAGAGAAAGCATAAGCATCTCTAAGGGAATATACTAGTATTAATATTGTGGAAATATATAAAACGTATAGATTTCTTTTCATTAAATAGTTCATAATGAGATTTTTATATGTATACTGTGAATTAACTTTATTTGCTTATGTACTCTTTGCCAAGCTTGAATTGCACAAAGCTTGTTTACTATAGCCGTTTTATATTGCATATTTTATAAATTCATGCAGTAATATAAACCTCTTACCCTAATAACTTGGAATTTTTTTTTTTTTGTATTTTGCTGAAACATATGCTATTTACTTAATTTTTCATGTATAAGAGTTAATATTTGGGTCATTTATTTAGTCTCCAACTAGATCTATTAATAGGTGTGCACTCTCCTTGTATAAGTACAAAGTGATTCTTTTAAAGTATTATAAGGGAAAAGTTATGTGTCCAAATTTCAGCCTTATTGGTAAAATGAGGATAATAGCACAAACCTTACCAGGTTATTTTAAGGGTTAAATATAATATAACCCTAGTAATGTGAAGTACTGAGATACAAATCCCTCATCAAATATGATATACAAATATTTTCTCCCATTTTATGAGTTATCTTTTCATTTTCTTTCTTTCTTTTTTTTTACTTTTTGGCCACACCATTAGTTCTCCAACCCAGATTCGAACTGGAGCCTCCTGCATTAAAAGGTGGAGTTTTAACCACTGAACTGATGGGGAAGCCCCTTTTCACCTTCTTAACATCTTTTGTAGCATAAATTTTAAAAATTTTAATGAAGTCCTATTTTGTCATTTATTGCTTCTGCCTATCTCATATTCTCTTGCCATATTTATCTTGTTGGAGAGCAATTCTGCTTATGTCATTGTGTACTTTAACACCTTTAATGACATCCTGATAAGACACAAAGAAAATGTAATGTCTAATTCCTTATCACAGTTTTCGAAGTTATCCACAGTCTGGCTTTACTTTATTTCTGTACCTTTTTCTTGTGGTTCTCCTTTAATCAAATGAAACTATTAATTACCAAGATATCTCCCAAATCTTTTTTACTGTTACATTTTCCTGTCAAAACCAGTTGAGGGTTCAGATCAGAGAATGGCCAGGACAGTAGACTTGATCTGAGGACTGAATAAGCTGCAGATATGTGATAACCAATGATTAGAAAAGGGTTAAATTCAAGGAGTGAAAGCAGTTGTTAAGATCACAAGTCAGAAATGGTCAGTGTTGGTTACAGTAGGCAAAGAGATGGGGTGGCAGAGTACAGGAAAAGAAAGGGAAAAAACCTCAAAAGACTTAGAGGGATTTGGGAAAAGGAAAAGGTGATTTGAGAAGTTGGTAGTACGTAGATCAGGGCTAGAGATGGAATCAGTGAGCTTCAGGTAGGAGCACTGTACATGGGAGAAGTCAGGATTTCAGGCGGTAGTGGACAAATCCCCACCAATGAATTGTGCTTTTTTTCTTCTACGTGTTAAGGAAGTATTTGTGTGTTCTTCCTATTGCAGCATAGTATAAAAAGCAGGAGTTTTAGGGTCAGTAAACCTGAGATCGGGATTCCCTGGTGGCTCAGATGGTAAAGCATCTGCCCGCAATGCGGGAGACCTGGGTTCGATCCCTGGGTTGGGAAGATCCCCTGGAGAAGGAAATGGCAACCCACTCCAGTACTCTTGCCTAGAAAATTCCATGGATAGAGGAGCCTGGTGGGCTATAGTCCATGGGGTCACAAAGAGTCGGACACAACTGACATATAACTTTTTGGGGCTTCCCTGGTAGCTCAGATGATAAAGTGTCTGCCTACAATGTGGGAGACCTGAGTTCGATCCCTGGATCGGGAAGATCCCCTGGAGAAGGAAATGGCAACCCACTCCAGTATTCTTGCCTGGAAATTCCTATGGACTGTAGGCTACAGTCCATGGGATCGCAAAGAGTCGGACACGACTGAGCGACTTCACTTTCACTTTTCAAACCTGAGATCAGATTGTCTCTCCTCTGCTTACCAACAGTGCAATCTTGAGAAATCACTTAACCTTTTCTAAGCTTCAGTTGCAAATTTGTAAAATAGTCCTTTATAGGATCTGTATGAATATCTGCTTAGGTCTCTGCTGTCCATACACACTACCTGTGTGTGACAATTTAAGTTAATGAATATAATATGACATACAGTGCCTCCGTTGCACTAGTTCCATACCAGGTGCTCAGTGGCTATTCGTAGTTAGTGGCTGCTGTAGTGGGCAGCACTGACTTAGATGCTGTGCCTCCCCAGACCACTGACCATAATAATGTCTCAATTTGTTTATTGTGTTCATTTACGTTTTCTTCATTTTTATGTGAACAATGTTATCCTTTATTCTAGGCTTCTCTTGAAATGTATGCTTGTCCATGTGTCCACAGTCTTAAATAACCTCACTTTCCTTGGAATTTCCTTAACACTTTCTCTTGAATACTCTTTATTGCATTCTACTTTGTATTTTTTTTTCCTACAGAGGATACATCAAACAAATTATTCAGCAAATCCAGCTAATATTTATGAGTGCCTATAGTGATAACAGGCATTACCGTAGGCAGGCACTTGGCATACATCTGTAAACCAGTTAAGTGCAGTGTATATGATATGCACTCATGTATTTATTACATGAAAGACTGAGAAAATAGAAAGGTACTTTAAGTGTATTGAAGCCATCACCTTTTCGTCGTTTTATATTTTATTATTTCAACCATTCAGTATTATTTGATAATGATTTATACTTGTCCCCAGATTTTACCTGCTTATCCAAGAATTCTTGCCAGTATCCACATGAAAGTAGAGAACAGTATCTGTGCAGCCAGGCTATGGGTTTAATGGATTTAATACATAATCTGCATTTCAACTCTGTGCTTTTTGTCTTCTAAGCACCGATGGGCAGGAGGGACTTCCAGAAGAATGACAGGAGTCCATTCTTCTCAATTAATTGGAAGGTTTTTGATGTTATAGAAAAATGAAACTCATGTCTACTCTTGCTGAAAATTTGGGGCCATTTTTTTATAATCAAAACTATTCTCCCACTAAATATGGAAACAGGTGGAGTAAGTAGGCCTTTGAGCTTTTCCCTTGCTTTTGAGTTTCCAAAACCTCTCCATTGACGCTGGGTCCACAGGAACACTTTGAATGTACAAGTAGAGATCATCTGTATTTGGATTGGGTTGGAAGCAAGGTATTAAATATTTGGAAGAGGGAACTGAAATAATGGAATGGAGGAAATACTTGATAAAATAATTTTAAGCAGCTCCCTGGAGTGGAAGATCCTTATTGAAAGGGCCTTTTGAGTGACTATAGCACAATGTAAGAAAATAAGACTAACAGCAAAGCACGCTGTGTGAATTTCAGAAGGCTTGGTACAAGAAAAAGATATCAAAGTGTCCATGGACTTCTCAGTCTTGGCCACTTTTCTTAGTCTTCTTTTTTTTTCTGTTTGCTGTGCCCCTGATGTAATCTCCAGTTATAACTTAGGTCAGATCTAATATTTAGCCTCATCTCCAAAATTATAAAAGTAGAGAGATGAATAGAACTTTATAGATTTTTTTCAAGATTACTTTCAAGAAGTAGATGAATGGAGCTTTATGACTTCTGATTCATAGTTGTTTGCAAAGTTTGAATGAAAGCAGTAAATTCCACCTCTCATAATTAGGAAAAGGAAGGTAAGAGTGGCGTAAGAACACTGGAAATAATTATGATAAACATCAGGATAAAAAACGACAAGGGCAAAAGAAATACACTCTTGAAAGGAAACATTTCATTCTTTTGAAAGTGGATGAGCTCAGGGAATAGAAGTGCCACAATTATTTTCTGTACCAAGCACTGGAATATTTCTCTTTAGCAAAATGGCAATAAATCAAAAGATGCTGGGATGACGTGAAAGTTACTTTCCCCAGTCTTACTTATATGCCTCTGATTCCTTTTCTGAACTCCATGGTTCATTACAGGTATTTGGACCACCCAGATCTTTGAAACTTTGGATGAAATTCAGTAGGCTTATAGGAAGGCATTTGCTACTGTGCTCTTTCATGGCACCACACAGGGCTATGTTTCTTAAACCAAAGAAAAGTTGTTACAATAAATATATCGAAGACCGCTAAATCCCATTTGTGATGGGTTTGCTGAAGTTAACTTGTTTCCAGCTGTGGAATAGATAAAAAGACCTGAAATTATGATTTCAGTAGGCGGACCCAGTCTTAAGAAACTCAGGAGATAAACTACTGTTGTGGCTTTTGGCTTTAAAAGGGAAGTGCTCAGAGGAAACAAGTGAGGAAGCAAGTAATAATTTAAGCATTTATGTTCAATAAGTATAGTACAATAAACCACTCACTGATTTTTAATGATGTGATGTGTCAGAGAAGGAAACTGATCTCTTAATTATCCCATTCTTTTTAGATTAATAAGATCTCAGAAGGCACTATAAATTGTAGAAAAGTAGATATATTATAGATTAAAAATGTTCCTACGTATCCTAACCATCTCCTGATAATTCCCCTGAAGTTATTTTAAGATGTGTTTCTTAGAAAACATCAGAATACATTTTTGTTTTATGATATGGATTTACTTTTGCCATCATATGGCCTATAAGGAACAATTCCTTACCTTTCACCATCTACCTTGTGGAGAAGGGTGTAAGTAATTGCTCTGTTTCAAATTTTATTTGTATTTTAACAAAATTGAGAACAACTATAAGGAGTGAAACTAGCCTTTGGAACTCTTAATTTCAATTGTTTCTTCTTTACCTTACAAGATATATATTTTTCTCTCTTTAGGATATCTCTTGTCAGATTTAAGGCTTATTTAAAATGAAAAGAAAGCTGGAGCAATTTTCTTTATTCCATTTCAGTCTCCTAAGGCCTATTTCCCCCTGGTGAGCTCATAGCAACAGGGGGGTTTAAGGGAATTCAGCTTTCTGCAAATTAATGTCTCACATCATGAAAATTCAGGACTTTTTTTTTTTTTTTTTATCTTGAAAAGTAATACAGTGAGTGCGAGTATTATTTCTTGCCAGCGGGTGGAAGATGAATGATTTTGTCACAGTTTTACTGCTTGATGAGCAGTATCCTGAGGGTCAGGCTTAAGTCTGTGTCACTATGCTGCTCATTACTCTTGAGCTAAATAAGGGCTGATTGGATCTAAATTGCCTAGCACATGGGCCACAGATGAGCTCAGTGAGCAGGGGATGACCTGCTATTCAGTCTGGGAGTAACCCCGGTGTGCAAATGCAGCATTAGAACACCGTGGGAGAATGAGAGGCTACCGGCTGCTGCCAGCAAAAGAAATCGAAATGTAAAAACTCTTTGATGCTGCGATGTTAGAATTTGAAATGTAGGAAGTGACAGGTTGATGGTACTTATCAGCTTTGGCTGGATTAGAGAACAGTGTCATCTTGCTTCTATAATGACAGAAGAATGAAGCCAGCAGCTAACTACTGTGCGGAGTGAAGCCGCCGCCGTTGCCACCAGTCGTTGCTGCCTCCTACCGGCAGTTTTCCTGGAAACCAGTAAAAGATAAGGAAGAAAAGAGCATCCTCTGTAGATTTCCAGGAGTTTGGAACTCCTTGGTGGTGAAAAGCTGCCCGTGATAAGAGGCAAAGGAAAGGGTATTTTAGAGCATACTTAATAGTAAATTGCTTTAAAAAACATTATTATTGAGAAATCGATTGTTCAAAAAATTTCTAGTTCACCAAGAGTTAATGCATTTATGAAATGAATCTACTGAGATCAAGAAAGCCCAGTATACTCTTCCTGTAGTAGTTTTCATTCAGCGGCCTCAGCTGGGTTTGTTTCTCTCTCAATTATGTATTTTTATAAATAACAACACTTTACTAACAATCTTCAAGATCTAATTCAGACTACCAACCAGTGTTAGCACAGTTTCCAAGGTACCTGATAAAAATACCAATACAAAGTGAAACACGCTCTTGATTGTGTAGCTTATGTTGCATAAATCTCCTTCCTAAGAGGGGGTTGGGATGGAAGGAAAAGTTTTTTCCTGTAAGTCAAATGATTAAAAAAAAAAAAAAAGCAAAACCTAGCATAACCCTATGATGTAGGAATACTTTTGTTTCATTTTATTCCTACAGTTGTGATTTAAAAAAAAAAAATCAGTGTTAGGCTATTATGTTTATGATATAAAACTTAGAATGAAAAAATGGGGTTATGTACTGTTTAGTGGCCTGCTTTTTTTCACTTAATATATCATCAATCACTTTCCATATCAGTGACGTCTATGTTATTTTTAGTGGTTTCACAATATTCTCATAGTTTACTTGACCAGTTCTTACTGGTACACTGTTTTGAAATTTATCCAGTAGATACAAAGTTGTGATGAATGCCTCTTTGAGTTTCTTGGTAGGGTTCTTGAGAACTGTTGTGCAAATTGTGCACTGCACAATTCTAAAGGTGCCATTCTCAACATTGTAAATGAGACTTTGATCTTCATGGACTTGTTTGATTATATGTGGAAGATACTTTTTAAACGATTAGGTTTAAAATGTAGAGCCTTAGACATAGTTTTGTTTTGTTTTTTAATTGGGAGATGGGAGAAGGGGACAACAGAGGATGAGATGGTTGGATGGCATCACCAACTCAATGGACATGAGTTTGAGCAAACTCCAGGAGTTGGTGATAGACAGGGAAGCCTGGCATGCTGCAGTCCATGGGGTCACAAAGAGTCAGACATGACTGAGTGACTGAACTGGGAGCCATGATTTAATTATATTCAAGGTTTATATTTACACAGATTGAAGGCAGAAGGAAAACGGGATGGCAGAGGATGAGATGGTTAGGTAGCATCACCGACCAAACAACAAAAAATACATAGTTAAATACATTCTATAGAAGCAAATTTTCAACTAATAGTAGAAAACTTTAGACTAGAAAAATAAAGATTTTTGCCCTCTTTGGAAGCAAACTATAGTTCTTTAGAAAACTACAGAGAAAACTTGTAGTGTTTGTAAAGCTTTCAATATAACTTAAGTACTCAAAGCCTTTAGAGAAGGTTTTTAGTGCTTCTCTGTATTATTTTTATATTATCAAAATTCACGTATCCTTTAAAGAATATAAATAATATACAGTTGTATGCTGTAGAAAATAAAAGTCATTCCCTTCCTACAGCTACGTCCCATAAAGGGAAGCACTATTAACACTTTGTGGAATATTCTTCTAAACTGCTGTTGCTTCTCCTCTTATCCATACTGCCTCTTTTACCACTTATTATTTTAAGTGGGATTAGATTATACCTTGGAAATTTCTACAACTTGAGTTTTTTGTGTTTTTTTTTTTTATGAAAGGGGATATCAAAGGCATCTCTCTAGATACACATATTGTATAAGACTGCATAGTTTCTTTCTGTATAATAAACCTTATTTAACCCCTGCGAACATTTAGGAGTTATAGGTGATTTTAAGTTTGCTTGGCTCTTGTACCTATATCTGATTTTTCAAGATCCTGGTTGAAAATTTAGATTGCTCAGTTTATTTAAGATATTAGTTGTAGTTCAATTCTGTGAGTTAATATATCAAGCATCAAAACCAGCAGAGCACATTTCCATTTCACTCATTTTAATTTCTATGAATCACACGTGGAATTACGTCTTTTGCTTATAGTAAAAAATATTGCTGTATTTTTTTCAAAAGGTTGCAGATGTGAATTTTAATTCTGACTCTGCCCCTTTTCTTTCACTTTAATCTTCAGCAAGTCGTGTAATCTCTTTGAACCTCAGTTTTTCGAATCTGTAAAATGTGTGCAGTAACATATATTAAAGAACTGGTTTGTAACCCAAAAGAGATAACATAAGTCACTTGTCTAACAGAGTACCTAAGCAATGATTGCTTTTATTACCATTACTGCTTATCCACTGGATTCAGAGAACTGAGGTGAAAGAAGGTATTACACTACAAGTAAATTTAAGACAGTTTCCCACTCCAAGATTTTTACAATCAGTTCAATTTTATTCCCTGAAAAAAATGCTATTTATGTTTAAAGTGAAAGCAGAAATTATTCTTTCTTTGTAGTGTCTTCCTTCCCCTCTTTTTTTCTTACAACTTAGAGAATTTTGACTGTATTAGTTTTGTGCCTTTGCATGAAACAGAAATAACTATATTTTTCAGTCAATCCTCCTTTACTGAGTGCCCAGAAAGTACTTGCTGTGGCAGACTTTGTGGTGGTGTTGGAGGAAACAGAGATGCTGAAAACAGATCGCTGCTCTCAAGTGCCCCACAGTGTAGTGAAGCCAACATATAAACAAAGAAATAGCACAGTGATCGATACACAAGCATTGAAGAGACTCTTCTTAAAACTCTTCTACATCACTTACAGAATTTTCTCTGAGATTGCCCTCTACGAAATACTGTATGTGATTATTTGGCAGTAAGTCATTCACACTGTGTCTCATAGATGATTGGTGGCAGAAAAATTAGAGGAGAGACATTATAAATGTTTAGCAGCTTGTGCTTAGGTAGATATTCGTTCAAAAGTTTTTCATATGGTTTTTGACATCTTTAACATAGTTCCTCTATTAATAGAAATAACTTAGCCACTTATAAGCATATGGAATGGTCTTTGGTGAATTTTTAATAACAGCACTATGTCATTGATACATTTTTCTGCATTTCTTTTTCTGACATCTATTTTTTTCCTATTCCCATTCTACAAAACCTTAATGTATCTTTTCTTCCTACCTCTTTAAATGTTCTATAAACTTTTGATCTTTTCAGGACAGCATACTTTAATATTAATTTAATGTGACAAAATAGAATCCAAAACCAATATGTAGTATTGCCTTGTACATTTTCAAAAGTTTACGTAAATGCTGTCATACCAGAGATACTGTGTACAGCTGTGCCACTATCTATTTGGTTTTATACTTTTGAGATATACTGCTAGAGAAAACGTCCTACAGGAAAACAAAGGATTTAGCCAAGAACAAGGAACATCTTGGGTTCACGAAAGGAAGAATCCAGAATAGAATAGTGAAGGGATGGAAAAGAGTTTTACGTCTGGCCCAGGCAACCACCATTCCAGGTTTAAATAGAATGATGGCAAGCTTTGAGAGGAAGGCCCTCAGGAAAAAGTGGGGAAAGAAAAATTATTTTTCTTATTCTGGGGGAGAGTAAAGCAATTTTATTATAAAATGAACTTTTCTTTGAGTCTATAACACTGAATAGAGATTGTTCTAATGACCTCTCAGTAAGAAACCTTGTTTGATTTTTAATAATTTACCATAGCAAATTACATATACTGGCTTAAATACATCAACTTTAGGAACATCCTGTATGTTTCAAATGCATTGAAATGTGCATTTTACATTTCCTTTTGGATATATAGAAGTTTTAAGGCTTTTATGTACATAAGTGTCATAATCTTTAAAAAATATTTATATATACATACTCATATTTAACAGTTGACAGTTTTTTTCTATTGGTTTTCTGGGAGGAATTCCAGTGCAATTCAGCATACATTTCTTGGATACTTTCTGTGTCAGGACTGTACTAACAAGTGTTCTGTGTGCATGAAGCTATATCCTATACTTGTAGAGCTACAGTGTAGTGGAAACCAGCTATTTAATGGTTCCACATTTTTATATCTGCACAGTTCCTCTTTTCCAAATTCTGAAATGTCTGAACCATTAATTTAATCCAATATATGAATGGTGTTTTCTTATATTTTGAAGATCACACATGTAAAATGGTAGGTTTGATAGTTTGATAGGGCCAAATTAATGGTCCAGGCTTTTCAGAATTAACTTTACAGTATGAGTTTTGTGACAAGATGTAATTATATATCCGGGTTTCCCAGAAGACAAGTCCATCTTGCCTACTTTAGAGATCATAAACACAGTTCTGTTTTCCCATTTTCATGTGGACTGATACAGTCATATCTTGTAATATATCATGATATAGTCATAAGTCATATGTCTTTTTGGATGCTCTTCCACATTTTTCATTTAGGTTAGGACTAGTAGGCACTGGAAGCTTGTATCATTTAATATATAATCTTTTAAAAACTTTGGGCAGATGATGTCTTAGTCTGTTCAAGTTGCCATAACAAAATACTACAGACTGACTAAGTCACTTAAATAAGAGAAATTTATTTACTGTCAGTTCTGAGGGTTGAAAGTCTGAGATCAAGGTACTAGCATTGCTCATTTCTAGTGAGAGTTCTTTTACTAGTGAGAGGGCCTTCTCCCTTTGTGCTCACATGACCTTTGGGGGAGGGGAGAGAGTCTGGTGTTTCTTCCTACAAGGATGCTAATCCTATTGGGTCAGGATGCTAATCCTATTGGGCCAACCTTATAACTGCATTTAACTTTAATGACTTCCTAGTATATGAATCTGGGAAGATACAGTTCAGTCCACATCAGATAGATATATTTATTCCCATTGGAATAATGATGCTGACAACAGAGCGAGAGCAAAAAAGGTTAAATTTTCATATACGTTACTTCTCTTGTCTTTTACTGGAGAAGAAAATGGCAACCCACTCCAGTCTTCTTGCCTGGAGAATCCCGTGGATAGAGGAGCCTGGTGGGCTGCTGTCCATAGGGTAGCACAGAGTCAGACACGACTGAAGCGACTTAGCATGCATGCATGCATTGGAAAAGGAAATGGCAATCCACTCGAGTATTCTTGCCTGGAGAATCCCAGAGACAGAGGAGCCTGGTGGGCTGCCATCTATGGGGTCGCACAGAGTCGGACACGACTGAAGTGACTTAGCAGCAGCAGCAGCTTGTCTTTTACACCTTTTATTTTGGAATCATGGAAGTTAGAGAATCCTTTACACACTCTTGTTTCAGTTCTTTTCATGTTTAATACAAAGTTTCAAAGTTAGTGAAAAAAGTTAAAATCGCTCCCTGTTTATTTTTACCTGTTGTCTTGCATATTAAATACATTGTATAAGTCCTCAAATATTCATCAATACAATATTTACATTTTAAGAGAGAGACTGCTGGTTTAAGAATACATTAAATTTCTGTGGAGAAGCAAATTGAGATGGGATATGAAATGATAGTAAGATCTTTTACTACTCTAACTTTGGTGGGACCTCAGGCTGACACCCATATTTTAGTTCTTTCACCTGAAGGGTAAAGGCTTGGATTAGCTTACTTCAGCATTTCAGATTCTGTCAATTATATGTTGAATGGTTTAATATTTTGGGGTAAATTTTCTTTTCATTTTAAAGTTGATAAATGGAAATATGATTTAACAGTGGAAACAGTGACAGATTTTATTTTTTCGGCTCCAAAATCACTGCAGATGGTGACTGCAGCCATGAAATTAAAAGATGCTTACTCCTTGGAAGAAAAGTTATGACCAACTTAGACAGTATATTAAAAAGCAGAGACATTACTTTGCCAACAAAGGTCCGTCTAGTCAAGGCTACGGTTTTACCAGTAGTCATGTGTGAATGTGAGAGTTGGACTATAAAGAAAGCTGAGCACGGGAAATTGATGCTTTTGAACTGTGGTGTTGGAGAAGACTCTTGAGAGTCCCTTGGACTCCAAAGAGATCCAACCAGTCCATCCTAAAGGAAATCGGTCCTTGAATAGTCTTTGGAAGGACTGATGTTGAAGATGAAACTCCAATACTTTGGCCACGTGATGCGAAGAACTGACTCACTTGAAAAGACCCTGATGCTGGGAAAGATTGAGGGCAGGAGGAGAAGGGGACGACAGAGGATGAGATGGTTGGATGGCATCACCGACTCAATGGACATGAGTTTGAGTAAACTCCGGGAGTTGGTGATGGACAGGGAGGCCTGGTGTGCTGCCGTCCATGGGGTTGCAAGAGTCAGACACGACTGAGCGACTGAACTGAACTGAATCAACATGGTTAAACTAAAATTTACTTAATTGGCTTTATTTTTTTATTTTACTTATGCAGAGCTGTTTTTATCCCGTTTCATGTAGCATGCACAAAATAAAAATACAAAAAAGAATGACATAAGGAAACACTTGTCTTTAGCACCAACTTATATCACTACAAATATTATCGAATATTTTTACTTTGGTCAGTAGTTGGTGGGTTTTAGTTAACTTAAAAATAAGTTAATAAGTACTTAGGTTGGTACTTTGCGTAGGTTATTTATTTATTTTTTTTTTAAGATAGAGGCATAATAACCAAGTCAGAGTTCATTGCTAAACAGCATATATGATGAAAGCTTCTAGTATGTAATTAGAGCTTTAGTCAGTTTGAGTTCTCATTTTCCTATGCAGGGTAGAAAACTTTGAAGAATTAACAAATTTTAACTAAGTAGGCTGAGTGGGTGAAAGGTACGTGGATAGCCAACCAGCAAGTCCCTTCCTCCCTTGTGCCTTCTTGTTACATATTTGTATCTCCCAGGGTGGTTATCACTTGAAACACCATCATCTGTCTTTGTCCATCCTCTTCACTGGAGGGATACTTTTTGAGGGCGGGGGGGATTTGTCTTATTTGTATTTTTATTTTCAGCACTAGGTATCCAGCTAAAGTGGCTAACATACCATGTTGCTCAGTAAGTCTTTGATGGTTCTGTCTTGATGGGTTAAAAAGTTAAGGAAACTAAGTAGAAAGCTATTGTGAGTGTTTTTTTGTTTTTGTTTTTTTTTTAACTAGTATTATAAAAATATATTTTAAAAAATAAAAGTGATTTTAAAATGCAGTATGGTAGCAAAGAGCATTAGTTTTGAAGTCAGGACTAAATGATAGAGAGAATAATGGAAAGGAATGATCTGATGACCCAGGTTGGGGCTGTGTAATCAGGCAATAATATTCAGGCAATGTTTTGAGCTATTATGGACATTTTAGGTTTAGCGACTTCTTCAAGACTGCTGAAATTTTTCGTTTGTTCTGTGGTCTGTGATTTCCTTCATTGGTAGTATTGATCTCATTACCCTAAGGATGTAAAAAAAAAAAACCCTTTAATATGATGTTATTTCATCTGGTATTTCAGCCATGTAAATGCAGAGGTTGTAATTTTCCATGACTTCTATACAGTACCTGCACAGTTTTCTTCCTTGTGTGATGTTCTTATGCAGTTTTGAAAGGGATTGTCCGAATATGAGACCTACCCCTTAATTTTGATACTTTTTCAGCAGGCTGGCTATGTATCTGTTGTCTCTGCAATCAGAGAAGGTCCTGTTTATCTCTGGGCAGGGTTAATTAAGCCTTAGGGCAGTGCTGGGTACACAGAGATCTGACAGAAAATCTGCCTGTGACTGGAAGATTGGTATGAACACTGTATTATCCCTATCCAAAAAGGATAGAAATAGTGGGGATGGGGGAGGATCCAAGAGAGTCCTTACGGTACAGCTTCTGAGAGTTCCCTTTTGAAGTAGGGCGATGACTTTTAACAGATGGTCACGTTTGTGTGAGAATTTTATCTTTTGTAGTTAATATTGTTCTTCCTAAAAGCAGACAGTTGTAATGAAATTATGTTTTCAGGCTATAAATGCATCTTAATTTCTATGACTCATGCATATTATGCATTTAAGTGTAACACATGGCGTTAGGCTGGAGACTTCTGTTCTTTGTTTCATATGCAAACATAATTGTCCAGTGGAGCACTTGATACCTTTGATGATCGCTCTCCGAATCCAGTTTTCAAAGCATACTCATCAGAAGCAAACTTGATATAATCATCTGCTCTGCTATAATTTCCTTACAACCCTGGAAAATTCAATTATGAAAAAATGAGTGGAACATTTTTTCTTATCTCTTGGAAGGAGTTTACCGCAAACTTTTATTAGTTGTATGTTTAAAATAGAGAGTTCCCACAAATATTGTATTTTTTTGCCTCCAGCTTGAATTGCTGAGGTTTTACCTGTGCTATAAAATACTGTAATTTTAAAGCTACTATGTCTTACCTTGGTCTCTACGTCTTTTACTTAGCATTAGGTTGTATTTTATTTGTCACTTAATGATGGGAGAGAAGGGAGTGCTAGCACAAATTGAAATTTTAAAATTGCTGCTATATTAATAGACTAATTTAGATAACGATTATTCCACACAAAATATAGAAGTTAGTAGCTAACTTATAGAACTTAGTAGCTACCTCTGTATTTGAGTAAGTTTGTCACGGTCCTGATAATGGATATTCAGTGTTTTCTTTTAACTGTATTTATGTAACACTGAGAAATTTTATTCTGTCTTTCCCCCACCCAAATGCTTCACTTTCTTTTGAGGCAGTAAGGGGTTGTTTTAAAGAAACAGGAAAAAGCTAGTGTCCCACCCCTTAGAGTATACTTTGAAGGTATATCGTTTGACTGTTGTGAAAAACATTATGGTATATGCAAACTGTATTGAATTTCTTTGTCCTCTGTAAGATAAAAATATAAGGATATAGAACAGAATTTATTTTAATTCATTGGTAAGATGTGTTAGTCTAGTGTTGTATTGAAACTTGTAGTTTCTTGAGAGTGTAAATTTCTTTTGGAAGATGTGTATGAAATGTTTTAATTTTACTGAAGGCGTAGTGTACATGCACATGTAGATGACAGGAGAGACCCGTTTTGAAAATTCTCTTGCCACCTCTATTTTTCTTCTTACTTTAGATATGTTATGTAAATTGTGCTTCTAAAAGGTAGGGGGGAATGTGGTAAGAGGAAAGTCGAGGAATTAAAAATCATTCCAATAAAATGGTTTAATTTATGCCTCGGCAGTTAAGCAGTGCTCCTGGTTAACAGAAATACCCTTCAGCTACACAGGATTTTGGAGGGTTGGAGGGCACTCATTTGCACATAAATAGCCATTAACTGATAAATTCCCAGAGGTCTCCTGTTGCATCTTAGTGGTTCTGACCTACTTAGCTAGCTTAAATTTGTTTTACAGAATTATTATAATTCTATCCTTGGTGCTTAAACTTTGTGATTAATGCATGTCTCACAATACAATTAAAGTATAATTATACAGTTTTGCAGATTCCTATCGTGGTGTTACTATTACCAAGATCTGGATTTTGCAAATATTAGAAGAGTTAAGGTTTTGATATTTATTACTTTTGCTGTTATTATGTGATTATGTTAAATGAGACCTTTTTATGTCTGAAGAATGGATTGGAGAGAGGCAGACCATTCGATGCAGAATTTGTTAGCTTGGAAATGATTGAATCAGTCACTGTGTGATCACTGGGTGCACTGCGTGGATTGACAAGTCCCAGTTTTTTCTTGCTTAACCTTTTTCAAATGTTTTTGAAGTACAGTAGATTCTTCACACCATTCCCCCCCAACACACACTCCCCGGAAGCAATGTTGGAATAAATGTCGGGAAGCAATAGAAAAACCCCAGAGTGGGGTTCAATAGATCTGAATGCGATACTGACAGTTACAAAAAGAACTCATGTTCCTGGGACTCTGTGTTCTCACCTGTAAAGTGAGTGATTTGGACCAGAAAGGGTTGGTGAACCAAGGTGTTGCTGACCAAGTCTGGCCCATGGACTGTTTTTGTATAGCCGTTGAGCTAATAATGGTTTTTACATTGCTTTAACTTTAAAATAGCAGAAACAGGTGACTCTATGTGGTCTGCAAGGCCAATATAGTTACTAAAAAAAATTGTGCCAACTCTCTGACTAGATGTTTCATAGGGTTTCCCTCAACTCTTGGCTTTCAGCATTAAATTATTAGTGATTTTTTTTTTTTTAATGCTGATGTTTTATATATAGCCATGCCCATCTGTTTGGGGTTTCACTTCTTTCATGTTTACTATTTAGAGTCATCTGTGACCCACAACCTTCTCTTCTGAGCCCATTATGAATCCAGTTAGTATCCTTTTAAATTTGGGGGTGATGACTACTTTTTAAAGAACTGTTACTTGAAATTTAGATTTCTATTAAAGGAAATTTCCAGTAAAATGAGATAGTATGGTGTCCGTTCTGTCGAAAGGGAAGAAGAAACAGTTATTTGAAATACTTCACACTTTGAAATGCTTTAAAAGTTGTGTTGTTTTATAGAAAAGTTACATAAGTGTTAAATAATATTTTCTAACAAACTTCAGAAACCTTTTCTATAAATTATTTCTGAATATTACTTTTGGCTGACATATGGTATTGTATGACAGTAAGGGTTGGCATTCCCTTGCCCCAATGTCACTGAACGTGGAATTACGGACCACTGTTAAAGCTTGGAAGCATTTGAATGATGGTCAGCTATGACAGCTAGAGGATTTGGCATCATCTATTGTTTGCTTGTTAATATGCATTAAAGATAATGAGCGAAGTAAATTTTAAACCATTTTTATTTACTGTTGTGGGAGGCATTTTGGGCCCCTCAAGAAAAACGCAAGGTCAGAAACAGGAGCCGCTTTGTAAAGTTGGCAGGCAGTCATCACATTTCTCCAAAGAGAAAATGGTTACCCTGTAATAATCAGTCTAATGAATTCAGAAATTCATTGATTGTCCTAGCTCTGGGTAGATTAGGTAGAGACTTGCTTCAAGGAGTGGAATTTATGAAATGTTTGCTGCATCCAGCTAGCAGAGCCGCTATAATACAGCTGCCTCCTCAGTGCTTTGCTTTGATCCTGTGGAATGAAAGGACAGGAGGATCAGCTCAGGTCTAAATGAGATTACAGCTGGTTCTGCAGCTTATCTGGTCTATTGCCAACTAGTGTGGCTTTGCACGTCCTAAGGGGTTTACAACAGAAACTGTTTATTGAGTATCATCGGTTTACTCAACACAAGCAGGCTAATCCTTCCCAGCTTCAGCGTGTTGTAGAATTGTGCAAGAGCCAAACCCAAAACTGGTGTAGCCAGACCCTCTAGAGCCCTTTGTCTCGCTCTATATTGATTTTTACCTGAGTTAAAGACACTAAAAAAAAATAATAAAACCAATAACCAGTCCTATTGTGAGCAAAAGGTTAATCTTACCTAAAATCTTACAAAAAGCATCTGTTAACCCTACAAGAGACAACCTTCTTCTTTTTTTCTTTCTAGACAGGTGGGATTTTCTAGTTTCTAATTGTGAAGAACAAGAGAAGAAAAACAGTTTAAAAGATCTTACTAGACAGTCCAAGTTAAATGCTTAAGTCTCTTCTGGTTGTACCGTAACAAATGGCTTTATGTATGGAATATAGGATGATCTGTTTCTAAATACTAAGTTTTTGTTTTATATCCATTTTTCACACTGCAATTATTATTATTTTTAGCATGGCAAACAAAATGCATGAAAGCAAGGCTGCAAACCTTAATTAAAGAGTTCAACTACCAGAGTTAATAACCAGTAGTCATTTTGCCTGGTGATCCCTTGATTAGTAGTATATTTCTTCAGTGAATGAAGACTGGTGATTAGGAGTATAATAAAGATATACCAATTATAACTAATCTTGTGTGTGTTCAAGTTTTGTTTTACTATTTTATTAGGCACTTATTGAAAACTTCAGGTGTAAGATTTTAATTACTGCAGTCTCATCTTGACTGGGGATTCTCAGTATGGCTTATGGAGGAAAATGATTTGGAATTGGACACACCTGGATTACAATTCCACTTCTGTTATTTATTGCTCAAGTCATTTAGCCTAAGTCCATTTTTTTCACCACCAAATGGAGATACTATTTACCGTGCAGTATCTAAGCAAACCAAAGAGAACATAGTAGCAAGTAACACTGAGTTAATCACACTAGTCAAGGCTACTATAGTTGGTCAAGAACCTAGAGGCATTGAAGATTATGTGTGTGGGATCCCTCCCATGCTGCTAGAAAGGATATTTAAAAGCTGTGGTGCAGTAATCATGACAGCTGTGCTCTGCACCTATAGATCAGAAACACCCTTTGCCGTTTTTAAAGGTGTCTAAATTTTGGGCAGGTGGATAGAAGTTGCCAGGTAAATACCTTTCCCGTCATGCAGAGAAGTAGCTACTGGAAAAGCCATATGGAGGATGAAATCTAGGCTGGTTTAAAATTTCTAAGAAGCCCTGAATCGTAAACTTGTATTTCAGATAGATAAGTGAGCCATGTGTTTATGTTCATTCCTACTTGAGTGATTATTTGGTTGATATATGCACAGCAATAAATGTGTAAATACTGACAGCTGTATTAAGTGCTAAGTAAAAGACAAAGGTATACTGTTTAAGAAGAATTCAGTGGTCTCTCCGTTTACTTTCTCCTAATTGGCAGTGAACATGTATCCTCAGCTATGTGTAAGCACAAAAATGTTACTATGGAAACATTTGGAGGCTTTCTAAATGTACTGTGTGATGGAATCAGCTAAGACTGATGTTTATCTTAAACACACAGCTTGTCCAATATTTAAACCTAATGGACAAGATGTGTGCCAGTTGAAAATGTAATATTTATCCAATCATTTCTATTCTATCAAGCCTAGCTCTAAAGCAATAGGTTATACTCATAGAGTAATAAATTTTTAGTGCATTTGGAGATAAAGGCTATTGGTGGTGATTGCTTAAACTCTTTTTGCTCAATCATCTGAATGGTGCAAATCAAAGCATTTTGTCAGACTGTGAGAAGTTTCACCTAGATATTGCTTCCCACACACACAGGTCACCATATAAATTACGTTCACGGTTTTACAGCGTCGCTGGTGCTAGAAGTTAAATTGATGCCCAGTGGTGGAACTCGTAAAACATTTTCCTGTTAACACGACCAGGCAGATTTGACACTGTTGATGGTGGGTTCGACCTAATAAACCATTGGTTCTAACAGTGATTTTTGCTGTGTTTCAAAGGTGATGATGATACAAGTTTAGTGATCCAACAGTTCTTCCTGAATGACAGAAAATTAGCTCTACTATCTATATTACCAAATGCTGAGAACAGTAGGATAGGGGGTGATTGAAGCCTAATGTAACCTCAGGTTCTGAAAGATGATGAATTACAGGAGCAAACTCTTAACTCGATGTGTACCTTCTTCACAAAGAAAAATACTGATTTTTCTCAAAAGAATTGTGTTATATATCATCTGTTGGAAATTTGGAAATAACCTTGTTATTACCTTGTTACTAGAATATGTAGGATGTGCTTTCAGAATCTTTTACACAGATGCTTTTTAGGCTGATTATCCTTTCTGAAAGGAAAGCAATCTTACATTTGGTTACCTTTTTGTTTCTATGTTCTCTAAAGTTACTTTCCTTTAAAGACATTAAGCTTTATCAAAGGCTTTTCAATTAAGAACCACAGCAACAAAAATCGAAACATTTTTTCCCCATGAAAGTAAATTTCAGGGGTTAATTTTCTTCTGCTGGTTATAAACGATGGGGACTATGTTAAAGTTTATTTTGAAATATTTCTTTGGTCATAAAGCTTCATCTTTTCTTGTTTAAAGTATATTAGTTTTTTCTCATTTCTGGTTAAAATTCACAGAATGGTAACAAAGCCCTTCAGTTTTATCACTGTAAGCAAGGGTCTTTCTAATCCTTCTTTTTCGGTGCTGTGTTTGGTCTTTTCGCCCTATTGCACATTCATACACAATTGGTGAGTTTCCTGTAGTTTAGTTCCATTTTATGAGAGATCATAAGTCTTTATTCACCTCTTTACCATTGCTTACCACAGTTTATGCACAAATTTATTTTCTTTACTTCAGGAGATGAGCTTTTTTGTTGTGCAGATAAATATTATCAATTATGCTAAACAGATGAAACCTGCCATGTACAAATAGCATGTATCAGGCCTCAAGCATGCAGAACCAGATAAATCAGCTCATATGCTGAAGCCTTGCAAAAAAAATAGTGATGTTAACAAAAGCCTTTGAGGCTCTCAACCCTAGTAATGGAGCTTCATATTAACCCTCACAGATTGTTGACGAAAGGAGTAATCTTTTAGCAAAACTTTTTCCCCTTCTATCTCTTCCTCCCTTTTAAAGAACTGTCAAATGGCATCTCCAGAAAGAAATGCATGTATAACTAAGTATCTGAAATAACTACAAAATTAAAACTAAGGAATGAATGGGCTGTTAACATGCAGTTTTGTTCCAAAGAAGCTTTTACATTTATTTATTTTGATAATTGATCTTACTCATTGACTAGTAGCTGCTTTTTCTATATAGAATTAAGATGAAACTTTCAAAGTTAGACATGTGATACACAGGTTATACAGCTGGGTTGTTGAGGACAGGAGAAGCACAGAGGGTAGAAATGAAAAGGAGGGAGAAGAGGAGTCAGGGCTGGAAATCTATAGGAAACATTTAGTGGGAGACAGGATCTAATTAGTGGGTTTCATTCATTTGAAGCAAACCCTTTTTAGAAGTCTCGTGAAACCTTTAGTCTTTCTCGTCACAAAAATATATCTACACAAATTTTACACATAATTTCAAGGGGTTTATAGACTTCTAAAGCGTATCTACCCCAGGTTTTGCATTATATTAGTGATTAAGCTATTATTCCTGTTGGAGTTTGGTTATATTTTTGATAAAGAATATTTTTTCTTATTGGCTTCCCAAGTGGCTCAGTGGTAAAGAATGCGCCTGCAAATTCAGGAGACCCAGGAGATGCGGGTTTGATCCCTGAGTCGGGAAAATCCTCTGGAGAAGGGAATGGCAACCCACTCCAGTATTCTTGCCTGGAGAATCCCATGGACAGAGGATCCTGGTGGACTACAGTCCATGGGGGTCGCAAAGAGTTGGACACAACTGAGCGTCTGAGCACACATCCTTCTACATCAGTAGGTACTTTTTAACTCTTTTTGCTTGACTGAATTTTGAAACCTGAAAACCTGATCAGTAAGTAGGGCTGATGATGAGGTTTATTAGATCCTTTATCACAATTGGCAATGGTCAGTGGTGTCTTGTTTTGTAATTTACTACATTTCTTGAGTGTAAGAGAAATATTGAAGATGCAGAATGCCTAAGAGGTTTTAGAAAAAATATTCATCAAGGAACACTACTTTTCCCATTGCATTAGCTATTGTAATTATACATTGGTACAATCTGTTGACATAGAATTGGATTTGATTTAAATGGAAAGGAAAAAAAAGACTGGACACTTTCAATATTTATTGATACACCTAGTCCATTAAGGTAAATTATGGAGCAGATTTCACTGTGACAGGAACATTTGGGTTAATGTAGTTAAGAATCAGTCAACATTGCCATTAAACCCTTTCTTTTTAGGAATTTATTACCACCAATTAGGAAAAAGTGCTCACAAATGGAATTTAGCCCAAGCTTACTTGTTGTAGAATATTTGACCTCCCAAATGTTTGAGTCTTTAATAATATGATCCTGAATTCTTTTGAATCAAACTACTTTCTCCAACGTTGCAACTAAACACATCTAATAAGATGTGTAATCCTTGCAGCTGTAAGTAGAGGGAACAGCTGACTATATACTGTTTTCAGAAGTGGCTACTGGGATGGTGAAAATTAAGCTAGCTTTTGAAGGATGGTTTTATTAATTAGCTTTAAAAGATGAACTTCACAAGTTTGCAAACATGCTACCCTATATCTAGGGATTATTAAAATGAAACTTGCTTTTAAAAACTCAATTATTAATGAAATGGTAAAGCAACAGAACTGAATAAAATTTTTGGAGAGTAAATGTGATACTATCTCTAAAATGTCTCAGTAGTTGCTTGTTAATAGATATTCTGTGGTGGATAGTTAGGAAACTAAAGTTGTCTTTCTTCAAATAATCTTGTCTTTGCAATTCATTTGTCCTAAAACAAGTCTAGAATTTCTGAGATTGTTGCAGATGGTCTCTTAGAGTCTTGAAACATAGCTGTTTCATCTTAAGTTTGCCTTTGCACCATTGCAGATACCACCTCTTATTTATACTTTTAATGAAGAAAAGTCTTTGTTCTTCCTCATTTGAATCCTTGAATCAGGTCTGTCTCTTTATCATCTTCAAATTCCTAATTTCTACCATAGTACTTACTATATGGTGGGAGCCTGTTGTTTAAAGCATAATAAACCATGCCAAAATTTAGTGGCATAAAACACCCCCAGAACAACTTTTTCATAATACAATGCTTACAGGTCATGTAGGTCAAGAATATGGAAAGCCAAGGACAGCTCTTCACTGCTCTCCTGTGTCTTGGGCCTCAGCTAAAATATTTCAGTTTGGGATAACTAAAAAAGCTGGAGACTTTTTGGTCTCAGTGCAAACAAAAGTCAGCTTATACTATACTGTAATCTATTAAGTGTGCAGTAGATTATGTCTTAAAAAACAACATACATACCTTTATTAAAAAATACTTTATTGCTCAAAAATGTTAACCATCATTTGACAACACCGTTGCCACAACCTTTCAATTTGGAAAAAACACAGTATCTGAGAAGTGCAATAAATGAGGTATACCATTATTGCAGAAAAAAAAATACATTCTGATTTCCTCTTTCAACCAATTCATAAGGTCCCCCTCCTTTTTTCTTGTATGAGAATTCTATAGATAGCTATTTTGATAAGATCTAATGCATGTATGGTTTCTCTGTTATACATATCCACTTAGAGTTAAAGAGGAAGAGAACCATATTTGAAATCCCAAAAGACTGGTATGACAACTTTAGATACTTTATCAAAGGTGTGTACATTTTGTTGTGAGACTTCTTATAGGGAGGGTCTTTACTCTGAGTGCTTCTGACATCAAGGACAAAGATGCTGGATCATTCATGTTCTTACCCACACAGTATTCTGGTAGCAGGCAAACTTGGAAACTAAATAGTTTTATATTGAGCCCAAATCCCCCCCCTCTTACTTTCTTCATTATCTTGTACCCATATACTTGCTATGAAATTTGGAGGGTAAATTCCTGGAGAGAAGGGGTCTAACTGAACATAAGCAGTACGGTGTAACTGTAGCATTACTCCTTTGAAAATGAGTTGTCACAGGCAGGTGATGATTACTCTCTTGTTCTTTTAGAAGTCCTTCTAAGTCATGACATCCACCTGCCTATGGTTTCTTTCAGTTTTAATGTCAAAGAACTTTAGCCAAGCCTTTATGTAGTCTTTACCCTCAGCCATTTATTTCCTTGAAGGCATCTTAAGGTGCTGCAAAACTTCAGTCTTAATATCCAGCATCACACTGTTTCTTTGAGTCATTGTGTTGAGTTCAGGACTATTACTTGTTGATCACAGGCTAAGCTGTTCCTCCAAACAGAATAAATGGCAGTAACAGACCACAAAAAAATAAGCATTCAACTTAAGATAGAGACCCCATTTGCTAAGAGCATTTGCACTACATTGTGCTAATAATATGAATGGCTCTAGATCAGGCTCAGTTTTATTAAATTAGAGCATAAGATAGCATTCAAGCATTGGCAAAAAATATAAAAAGGGTATTGTGATGAGTGGTTATTTGTACTGTTGACCCTTGAACAACATGGGTTTGAACTGCCCAGGTCCATTTATGTTAAGATATTTTTCAGTAATAAATACTACAGTACTACACAGTTCATGGTTAGTTGAATCTATGGATGCAGAGGAACTGCAGATTTGGAGGACGTATATGCAGATTAACCTCTCCGTTGTTCAAGGGTTAGCTGTATACGTACCAAATCATGCATGTGTGTGTGCGTGTTCAGTCAGGCTGACTCTGCGGCCCCATGTACTGGAGCCCATCAGGCTCCTCTCTCCATGGGATTTCCCAGGCAAGAATACTGGAGTGGGTTGTCATTTCCTTCTCCAGGGGATCTTCCCGACCCAGGGATCAAACACGTGTCTCCTGCATCTCCTGCATTTGCAGGCAGATTCTTTACTACTGAGCCACGTGAGAAGCTCCTAAGTCATATATGCACATACTTAAGAGGTTGAATTTTTTTAATGAAGATATTTCAGAGACAAGTAACATTGTAACATTGCTCTGTGCAGTTACACGGGGTGTTTAAATGTATGTTTGTCTAAGATAGGACTCAGAAGCGCTAGGTTATATTGAGAACATATGTGGGTATGTTGGATGTATAAGTTGGTTTGTTTCTCTTAATTCAACCCACCTTAAAGAATTGTTTACTTGTATCTAACATTTTAGATGGCATGGCCCTCTGTGACCTGGTCTCCATCAATAGTATAGTTTCATTTTCCATCATTCTGCCCCTTGACTTTTCATCTTCTGAAAATACTAACCTGTTCATGAGTTTCCTCATACACCATGCAGTGTCATGTCACTTTGCTTTACTTATGTTATTTCAACTTCCTTCCTGAAGTTTTTTGTGTTTTTTTCAGTTAACAACTTCCATAATCTGATAATAGTGTATTTACTCCTTGAGGCCTTCATCAAACCCCCAGGTGGACTAAATGTTTCCTTCGTGTGTATCATAATACTCTGTAGATACCTCTGTCTCCTCACTTAATTGTAAGTTCTTTGAGAGTACAGACCATATTTGATTGCATCTAGTACACTACCTCAAGTAACTAATAGACATTAAAATGTTCATTAAAATCAGCTGAACTACTGGGCACAAGTGACTTCTGAGTCTGAATGTACTCTTGGACTCTAGGTCCGCATTTCCAAAAACTTTGGGGATTTTGTTACTTAAATGTTCTGCTTGCAAATCAAATTATACTCTTATAGTGTAGTAATTAACTGTCCCTCCTACCTTTGTTTCCCTCTCCCAAAAGTTAGCAATAACATAGATAGCTCCTTTCTCTCCTTCACAAAATGCCAAATAATTATTGTTAGCTTTCTTGTTTCTTCATAAAGTAGCTTAAATTGCACATTAACTCATACCTGCATGTTTACAGAAGCTTCATAATTGGGCTCTCCTGTCTCTCATCAGTTTTTATTCTAATCCATTCTGTTTACCATTACCAGATTAATCTTTTCTAAAGCACTGTTCTCATTATATCACTCCTCAATTCAAAATCTTTTAGTGGTTCCTTACTATTAGGTTGGTGCAAACATAATTGCGGTTTCAGACCATGAATTTTAAATCATTATAACTAGGCTCAAACACATCTTTATTAATCAAAATAGGAACCATTACAATCAACATGTTTTTGCCAATGAGAAATAAGTTTGTTTATTCCTGTAGTGTAAAAGTCCATGTTGCAGGATTCAGTGAACTCTTAGAAAGCATTTCCTGCATCGTGCTGGTAGTGGAAGCGTTTTCCCTGCAAGAAGTTGTTGAGATGCTTAAAGAAGTAGTAGTTGGTTGGCAAGAGGTCAAGTGAACATGATGGATGAGGCAAAACTTCATAGCCCAATTTTTTATTCAACTTTTGAAGTGCTGGTTGTGCGACTTGCAATCAGGTGTTGTCATGCAGAAGAATTGGGCCCTTTCTGTTGACCGGTGCTGGCTGAAGCGTTGCAGTTTTCAGTGTATCTCATTGATTTGCTGAGCATACTTCTCAAATGGAATGGTTTTTCTGGGATTCAGAAAGCTGTAGTGGATCAAACAGGCAGCAGATCACCAAACAGTGACCGTGACCTTTTTTTGGCGCAAGTATGGCATTGGAAAGTGCTTTGGCGCTTCTCTGTCTGACCACTGAGCTGATCTTTGCCTGTTGGATAAAATCCACTTTCTGTCACATGTCAACAAACCAGTCAAGAAATGATTCGTTGTTGTTGCATAGAATAAGAAAAGGCGATACTTCAAAACGACAGTTTTCTTGATTTGAGGTCAGCTCATGAGGCATTCACTTATCAAGTTTTTTCACCTTTCCAATTTGCTTCAAATGCTTAATGACAATAGAATGGTCGATGTTGATTTCTTTAGCAGCTTCTCGCATAGTTATGAGAGGATCAGCTTCGATGATTGCTCTCAATTGGTTGTTGTCAACTTCTGATGTCAGTCTCACTATCAGCTCCTCATCCTCAAGGCTCTTGTCTCCTCTGCAAAACTTCTTGAACAACCACTGCACTGTACATTTTTTAGCAGTTCCTGGGCCAAATGTGTTGTTGATGTTGCAAGTTGTCTCTGCTGCTTTGCGACCCATTTTGAACTTGAACAAGAAAACCACTCAAATTTGCTTTTTGTCTAACATTTCCATAGTCTAAAATAGATATAAAATAAGCTGCAAGTAATAAGTCATTAGCAATAAACTATAAAGTGAGAAATGCACATTAAAATGATGTATAACATAACTACATTTATTTAAGAATGTATTCCAATATCAAAGGCAAATTTCAACAATGCAAAAACCACGATTTTGCACCAATCTAATACCTACAGAATGAAGTCTAGATTTTCTTTTTTTAAGAGCAGGATGTGCCTTAATCCGGAGAAAGCAATGGCACCCCACTCCAGTACTCTTGCCTGGAAAATCCGATGGACGGAGGAGCCTGGTAGGCTGCAGTCCATGGGGTCACTAAGAGTCGGACACAACTGAGTGACTTCACTTTCATGCATTGGAGAAGGAAATGGCAACCCACTCCAGTGTTCTTGCCTGGAGAATCCCAGGGACGGGGGAGCCTGGTGGGCTGCCGCCTATGGGGTCGCACAGAGTCAGACACGACTGAAGCGACTTAGCAGCAGCAGCAGCAGTGCCTTAATCGTTTCTATACCTCTGGCTTCGCATACAGTGACTGGCATTATAACTTCTTGTGAAGTGAATGAGGAGAACATGTGGCTAAACCCATATTGTCTTTATTTTCTACTCTTAAATTTATTGCCTTCTAATTCTACTATAAAAATTCTCCATTATCATCAGAGTGGTTACTGTTTTTTTCCCCTTCCCCAAATACCTTGCTTTTTCCTTGGTTCCTTTTAAGAGAAATTATATAACACTTCTGCTTTGTGGCTTGTTATCTACTTTGATTTTATCTGAAGTTCTCTGAAGAATCTACTTAATCTGGAACTCAGTTTCCTCTCTGATTCATCTGCTTTTCTTTCTGTCATCCTTTGTGCTTCAGCCAACTGGCCTCCTAATTGTTGTTCTTGAGCCCACAAAACCACTAGCCTAGGCACCTATGCACTTTTGTTTCTTCTGCCTGGAATTCTCTCTCCACGTGTACCCATGTGGTTCTCCCCCTTACTCACTTAAGTCTTTGCTCATGTGTCACCTCTTCAGAAGGTATTTCCTGATCATCTTAGTTGAAATATCATCAACACTCATCATCACTCATCATCCCTGTACCTTGATTGCTATTTATCCATAAAGCTCACCACAACCTGAGGTGATCCACATCTGTGTTTAATTATCTGTCTCTGTTTAAAATACAAGCTCCAGGGCAGAGACTTTGTTGTGATGACTTTGTATCCCTACTGCCTAGAACTTGTGTAATATGCATTGAATTAGAGTAAATGTGTGGAATTTATATGCCTTTGTGTTTTTAGTTCCCTCATTTTTACTTTTTTCATCCTTAACCTGTCCTCTGAGAATCATTTCCATGCCCATTTTATTCTGCCATCAATGATCTTTAACTTCTGAACTACTATAAAACCTATATATTTTTTAAATTAATTTATTTATTTTGATTGGAGACTAATTACTTTACAATATTGTAGTGGTTTTTGCCATACATTGACATGAATCAGCCATGGGTGTACATGTGTTCCCCATCCTGAACCCACCTCCCTCCCCATCCCATCCCTCAGGGTCATCCCAGTGCTCCAGCCCTGAGCGTCCTGTCTCATGCATCAAACCTGGACTGGTGATCTATTTCACATATGGTAATATACATGTTTCAATGCTGTTCTCTCAAATCATCCCACCCTCGCCTTCTCCCACAGAGTCCAAAAGTCTGTTTTTTACATCTGTGTCTTTTTTGCTGTCTTGCATATAGAGTCATCATTACCATCTTCCTAAATTCCATATATATGTGTTAATATACTATATTGATGTTTTTCTTTCTGACTTACTTCACTCTGTATAATAGGCTCCAGTTTCATCTACCTCATTAGAACTGATTCAAATGCATTCTTTTTAATAGCTGAGTAATATTCCATTGTATATATGTACCACAGCTTTTTTATCCATTCATCTGCCGATGGACATCTAAGTTGCTTCCATGTCCTAGCTATTGTAAGCAGTGCTGCGATGAACATTGGGGTACATGTGTCTCTTTCAATTCTGGTTTCCTCGGTGTGTATACCCAGCAGTGGGATTGCTGGGTTGTATGGCAGTTCTATTTCCAGTTTTTTAAGGAATCTCCACACTGTTCTCCATAATGGCTGTACTAGTTTGCATTCCCACCGACAGGGTAAGAGTGTTCCCTTTTCTCCACACCCTCTCCAGCATTTATTGTTTGTAGATTTTGATAGCAGCCATTCTGACTGGCATGAGATGGTACCTCATTGTGTAAAACCTAAATTTTGTTTTACCCTTATGCCTATAGAGTACACGAATGATTATCAACCTTCTCTGATACAGAATTACAATCGAATACTCAGTGTGATTCATGGACTACTTGTTGCATGATCATTTCTTCATCTGTTGCAAGAATCAAGTAAGACATATTCAGTAAATGGAATATCTGTTATTGTTAGCCAGAAAATCAGACTGTTAAATGAGAATGTGTGTGGCAACCCTATTCTAAGTGTTTGTCCTTAATAAACTGATTTAATCCTGTAGATACTATTATTGTCACCATTTTATAGACAAGAAGAGCCAGGAAGGTAACTGCCTAAAGTGTGGCCATGGGCATACAAAATCTTCCTGCTAGACAGGTAGACTCTCAGGCCCCTCCCCAGACCCACTGAGTGAGAATTATTTTTAAAATAAGCTTTGACCCTAGACTTATAGATGCAGTAGGATCTTCAGTGAAGTCAGAACTTCCATATTTCTAGAAAGCTCTCCAGATGATTTTGATGGTAGTCAAACTGAGAAACTACCAGGTAGATCCCTGTTATTAGTCTACCATAAAATGCAATGAAATATCGCCAACACTTTTCAGTCATTTGAGACCCATGCTGCTGCTGCTGCTAAGTCGCTTCAGTCATGTCTGACTCTGTGTGACCCTATAGACGGTAGCCCACCAGGCTCCCCCGTCCCTGGGATTCTCCAGGCAAGAACACTGGAGTGGGTTGCCATTTCCTTCTCCAATGCATGAAAGTGAAGTCGCTCAGTCGTGTCCGACTCTGAGCGACTCCATGCATTGCAGCCTACCAGGCTCCTCTGTCCATGGGATTGTCCAGGCAAGAGTGTGCCATTGCCTTCTCCTTGAGACCCATAGTCATCCACATATATAAGACTAATAAAATTATAAGAATAACTTATAAAAATAATCACTTTTTATTGATGTATTTTCATGCTATACCCTATTTTGGGGATAGGGACAAGGAAATTTTTTCCACAGGAAAATTTTGAATGGTCACACGACATTGAAATTTGGAATCCCTATAGAATTCTCTACTTCCCAGAACTATTAAACTTTGAATATGTGTGCATCTTTTGTGCCATCAGGATTGGATGCAATATTGCTATGTAACTACCCCTTATAGGAACTTAGCATTTGAATGAATACACAAATAATGGCATTTAAGACATGTATTACTTATTTGGGTAGTAAAATGGTATTTGGGGTAGCTGTAGCATAGTTGCATAATAGATTGACTGCCTGGATTCAAATTCTGTCTCTGCTGCTTACCAACAGCAAAACCCAATCAAATTATTTATTCTTTCTGTTCTTAGATTCCTTGTCTACAAAGTGGGAGAAATAATACCTACAGAATTAAACTAGTTAATAAAGGTCAAAAACCGAGTAGGGTAGCACATATATTCTCACTAAACAGTCTTTGATTCTCTGGCCAATAATATTCCATTATTCCATTTATTGAATATGTTTTCTTGAGAGTTCTTGTAACAATTGAGGAGATGGCCATACCACTAGTAAATGAGAGAGTAGGATTTGTTCTCTGGTGTGTCTGTCTCTAAAGCCCATGTCTTTCTAGATAATGCTCTACTGGATGTGTGGACATGATTGTTAGAAATTGAATGAATAACAATGGATCTAAAGTAAATATTACCTTGCCTTATAGACTATAAATTGTTTTTACCTAAGTTCTGTAATTTGACACTTTAGCAGCTCTATAGAGGATCAGTTCAGTTCAGTCAGTCAGTTGTGTCCGACTCTTTGTGACCCCATGAATCACAGCATGCCAGGCCTCCCTGTCCATCACCAACTCCCGGAGTTTACCCAAACTCACATCCATCGAGTTGGTGAGGCCATCCAGCCGTCTCATCCTCTGTCGTCCCCTTCTCCTCCTGCCCCCAATCCTTCCCAGCATCAGGGTCTTTTCCAATGAGTCAGCTCTTCGCATCAGGTGACCAAAGTATTGGAGTTTCAGCTTCAACATCAGTCCTTCCAATGAACACCCAGGACTGATCTCCTTTAGGATGGACTGGTTTGGTCTCCTTGCAGTCCAAGGGACTCTCAAGAGTCTTCTCCAACACCACAGTTCAAAAGCATCACTTCTTCGGCGCTCAGCTTTCTTCACAGTCCAACTCTCACATCCATACATGACTACTGGAAAAACCATATAGCCTTGACTAGACGGACCTTTGCTGGCAAAGTAATGTCTCTGCTTTTTAATATGCTATCTAGGTTGGTCATAACTTTCCTTCCAAGAAGTAAGCATCTTTTAATTTCATGGCTGCAATCACCATCTGCAGTGATTTTGGAGCCCCTCAAAATAAAGTCTGACACTGTTTCCACTGTTCCCCCATCCATTTCCCATGAAGTGATGGGACCAGATGCCATGATCTTAGTTTTCTGAATGTTGAGTTTTAAGCCAACTTTTTCACTCTCTTCTCTCACTTTCATCAAGAGGCTAAATTTTTAGTTCCTCTTCACTTTCTGCCATAAGAGTGGTGTCATCTGCATATCTGAGGTTATTGATATTTCTCCCGGGAATCTTGATTCCAGCTTGTGCTTCTTCCAGCCCAGCGTTTCTCATGATGTACTTTGCATATAAGTTAAATAAGCAGGGTGACAATATACAGCCTTGACGTACTCCTTTTCCTATTTGGAACCAGTCTGTTGTTCCATGTCCAGTTCTAACTGTTGCTTCCTGACCTGCATACAGGTTTCTCAAGAGGCAGGTCAGGTGGTCTGGTATTCCCATCTCTTTCAGAATTTTCCACAGTTTATTGTGGTCCACACAGTCAAAGACTTTGGCAGGATAGTAGGGTAGTATTCCCATTTAACAGATGAAAACTTTAGTCTTAGTTTTCCAGGGTCACAGACTAGTCTTCTATCCCCTACACAAGTGTTCATTGGAATAATTTTCCTCACACCTTGAGGAGGCTTTTTATTCTTATGTTGTTGTTGTTCAGTCTCTAACTCATATCCAACTCTTTGCAACCATATGAACCACAGTACGCCAGGCTTCCCTGTCCTTCTCTATCTCCCAGCATTTGCTCAAACTCATGTCCATTGAGTCAGTGATGCATCCAGCCATCTCATCCTCGGTCACTTTCTTCTCCTCCTGCCCTCAATCTTTACCAGCATCAGGGTCTTTTCCAGTGAGTCGGCTATTTTGCATCAGGTGGCGGAAGTATTGGAGTTTCAGCATCCATCCTTCCAATGAATATTCAGGGTTGACGTCCTTTAGGATTGACTGGTTTGATCTCCTTGCAGTCCAAGGGACTCTCAAGAGTCTTCATCACGTCAGTTGGAAAGCATCAATTCTTTAGCCTTCAGCCTTCTTTATGGTCCAACTCTCACATCTATACGTGGCGTTGGAAAAACCATAGCCTTGACTCTACAGACCTTTGTTGGCAAAGTGATTATCTCTGCTTTTTAATACACAGTCTAGATTTATCATAGCTTTCTTCCAAGTCACAAGTGTCTTTTAATTTCATGGGTGCAGTCACCATCCACAGTGATTTTGGAGCCTAAGGAAAGAAAATCGGTAACTGTTTCCACTTTTTCCCCGTATACTTGCCATAAAGTGACGGGACCGGTTGCCATGGTCTTCATTTTTTCAATGTTGAGTTTTAAGCCAGCTTTTCACTCTCCTTTTTCACTTTCATCAAGAGGCTGTTTAGTTCCTCTTTGCTTTCTGCTATTAAAGTGGTATTATTTGCATATCTGAGGTTGTTGGTATTTTTCCCAGCAATCTTGATTCTGGCTTGTGAGTTTATCTAGCCTGGCATTTCTCATGATGTACTCTGCATAAAAGTTAAATAAGCAAGGTGACAATGTGCAGCCTTAATGTGCTTTTTTCCCAATTTGGAACCAGTGCTTTGTTCCATGTCCGGTTCTAACCGTTGTTCTTGTCCTGCATACAATGGTGTGTTATATGTGACCAGAAGTATCACTGCCAGTACTGGGCTTTTTTTTTTTTTAATTGCTTAATAGTCAAAACAGCCAGTAAACTCCTTGCCTTGACCTTGCATATTCACTGCATCATTACCACCCACTCACCTCCTCATCCGTGTACACACAAATACATGGAGGCTCCATATCAGGGAGGCCCCTCAGGCTATGCCTGGGCTACTACTCACCAGCCTGGTTTCTGACCTGTTCGTCTCCCTGATAACTGGATATGCACAGAATTGTGGGGCAGGACTTAAGTTCCCATTATGTTCTAGTGAGACTTTGCAAAATTCTCTTTATACCTAGAGTCTATTTTTGTTTTGAAGACAAGATTGGATTGAATGATTTTTAAGAAACCTTCCAGCTTTAAAACCTTGTTTTGGGGGGGTTGTTTGTTTGCTTTCTGGTAATTTCATTAGTTTGGCTATCTTGTATTCTTTCTGAGTGGTAAAGCAGATTATAGCCCTCTTTTATAGATGTGCATAAGAACAACAAGAAGATCCAAAGTACCTAAAGTTTTTTTTTTTGTTGTTTTGTTTTTAGTAAATTTAACTGAAACTAAAAATGGTAGAGTATTCTGATTCCCATCCAGTTTTCCATTAGTTACATTCATCAGACACTTGGAATCATCACTCATAATGGTTTAGAACAACTTTTTTTAACTTAGAGCTTCCCATTCTATTTTTTCACTGATGTAGATTGAAGAAAGTTGGCAGGCTTTGAAGTAGAACTTAAAAAGGGATTCAGTTATTAATTGTTGTTAACCCCCTTCCTTTCTGTTAGCTATTATCAGTCATATTAATAGATGCCTCAGTATATTTGTATGTCTTTGTGAGGATGGGGAGGTGGGAAGGTGAGATATATAAAATCACTACAAAAAGTAACATGAAAATAAAAACAGGAAAACAAACCTTGGAAAACGGAGCACAAGAACAGTTACATACAGGATCAGGAAAGTGCTTGAGGTAAGCCCAAAGAAGCAAGATACCAGAGCTATTAATAAAACAGAAGCATACGAAGACCTGGATAACTCGGTATGTACAAGTTTGGGCATTTCCATAGTGTAGCGATGGGCTTCCCAGGTGGATCAGTGGTAAAGAATCTACCTGACAACCCTGGAGATGAACGTTCCATCCCTAGGTCAGGAAGATACCCCAGAGAAAGGAATGGCAATCCACTCCAGTGTTCTTGCCTTCGAGATCCCATGGACAGAGGGGCCTGGTGGGCTACAGCCCATGGAGTCGCAAAGAGTCTGACACAACTTAGTGACTAAACAACAACATAGTATAGTGATAGGTTCCTGAACACTTTTGAGGATGTTATTCTTCACATGTAATCTTCACAGTAACCTTGGTAGGTGAATGATAAATGATCTTTCCTAATTTTAACTCTTTAGAAAATGAACTTTGGGCTGTTACTCATTTTTTTTTAAGGTCACACAGCTCTGAGTAGCTTTGCTAATAACCAGCAGTTTTACCCAACACAAGCTACTTCTGTTGCCTCGGTTTCCTCGTTTATAAGATTCAAATCATTATTATACCTACTTCATAGGGTGAAAAACAGTGCTTACAAACTTCCTAGTGTGTTTCTTGGCACATGGTAAGTACTAGTAAATGCTAGATGTTGCTATTGTTTCTGTGAAAGCTGCAATTTAAATAACTTGGCATTCAGCACATATTTTTTTCTGCTATGTTGGATCTTTTAGAACATAAGTGGGCTGGTTATGCATGTATATTTCCAAAATGATTTTAACCCTGTTAAGTCAGTCTTCTACTTAAAAGCTATGTCCCTACCACTTTATAAAGCAAAGCTACATATGGCTTGCCCAGCTTCTTTTCTTAGACTTAGTAAAATTTCTTCAACCCAAGTAGGGAGAGAACAAAATTGATCAGTATTTTAATTGTGTGTGTGTGAGCGCACACACATGCACATCTTAGTGTTAAAGTGTGTGTGTCTTAGTGTGTAAGTGAAAGTATGGGCTTCAGAGTCAGATTTTGATTCAGATTATGGGGCCAGGTCTTCTTAGCCATGTGACCTTTGGGGATATCATCATCATCTTTATCCTCTATAAAGAGGATTAGTGACACCCATCTCATAGAATTGTTCTGATTTTTAGTTAAGGAATTTCCAACTTCATAAAGGATGATCAGAAATGATACCCCTTCCTGGAGAATAGATTTTAAAGAGTGAAGAAAATGGCTTATTTTATTTAGAAACAGTAAAATCCGTCCTACCCAAGTATAGTAAATTATTTATTATCCTTTGAGACCAATATACTTGAAAAAGCTTTAGATGGGTTTTGCAGATGGTGGTATTTCACTTGGACTCCAGTGTCTTGAAATGTACCTATGAATTTTGCTTTGTTGATACAGGCAATTGAGTTAGTTGCCAAATGGATTTTAGTGGTTTGATATTCATCTTACTCAAAGCTAAAGGACCTGAAATAATCTTTAACCACTAGTTCAAGTTGAAAGCATCTCAGGCGAGTTTTACACGAAGAGGACATAGCAAATATTTGGTTAGTTTTTATGAAACTTGCTTACTTTGGTATTCTTTCTCCAGGTAGTTTGAACCGCCCCCAGTACTGCAAGTAGCATTAAGTTGTGTCTCGTGGTTATCCAAGAACTCCAGTGTAGAGAGACACAGAGTCCTAAGGTTATATAACTTATACTTAAAATCTTTACATTTGTGTAGTTATGTGAAAAATACGACGATGTGGTCTTGCAACTAGTTTGATCTTTTTCTGGAATTGCTTTAGATACATGCATTAGTTAGTTCCATATTTTATATAGTTACTTTGAGTGTCCACTTCCTCTTGATGAACTGACTTAAAACATCAGAAATGTTGGACTTGTGTAATTTTCCTTCTTTTTTTAAAGTACTAGTCATTTTTCTTAATGGAATACTGCTACTATCAAAGGAAGTATTCTGGCTTAGCTCCATTGGTTAATTTTCACTGTTTGCTCTTCAATTGAAGAAAACAGGTCTAAGGATGCTGTTTATGCATTTGTGTCTATTCAATTGAGATGGCAGTTATATATACAGAAATAGAAATAACATTACAGTTATACATACAGAAACAGGAATAACATCACAGTTTCACATTTAGTTTTAAATAATATTATTGTTGGGCATATTGCATTAATGCCTTCTATTCCAGATCACTGGAAAAATCTTCTGGTACTCACCCCTGTTATGTTTCTGTTAAGATCTTAGAGATGTCTCAGTTTTCCATAGGAAAAGTGAATAAAAGACAAATCAGAACTTGAGGCAGTATTAAATTCATGCTTTACTGATTTATGGAGAAGAATGATTTTATTATTTTCTACCATGTGAAAATGATTATGGGTCTTTTGGGACCAAAGGACTAATAATAAGGTTGTGTCCGGCACAGTTTTATATTCTAGCTTAATGTCTCTGTCTACTCTAAACAAGGAAAGTATTTTAATTTAAAATATCACATATAAGCCATAAATACTTTCCTCTTGGTACATCATATCCTAAAGCTCACAGGAGAAGTGGCTTAAAATTTTGTTTTTATGTCTAGATTGTAAGTAAAATCACTTGTCATAGTGAGTTGCAAAATGCAAACCTTCATTTTGAAGCTGCCTGTTTCTCATTTGGATCTGACATATTAAAAAGCATATAATTAATGCTTGACATTAGTAATTAACATTAACTTTATGGTGCTTAATATGCCATCGCTCATCCATCAAATAACCAGAAATGCATAATGTCTTGGCATAAAGGTTTTAATTAGATAGAACTGTCCTTCAGTTTTCACATGGTGTAAATGTTAAAAGCCCAAAATGTATTTAAAGAAAAATTTTGTATTTGTTTGTTGTGTGTTAGCTGTATTTTTATTTATTTATTTTTTTTAGGAGTATGCATCAACAATTGTGTCAGGAACTTCAAAGGGAGAATGGGGACCTCATTGTACAGTCTTCATTATCGACTAAAGAGCGCCACCTCGCTGCGGTTGCCAGTGCACTGTGGAGGCATTTCTTTTCATTTTTGAAGAGTCAGAGAATGTCACAGATAGTGCCTCCCTCACAACTCGCGGATACAGCCGCAGGTCAGCGTTCTTAATTTGCCAATTAGTTTCTCATTTTGCAGATTCTGTCAGTGTTTTCTTCTGTTTGCTTAGTAGCAAACTCTTGTTTTATACTCCAGTGCAATAAATATTTTGACAACCAGGAAGAAAAGAATTATATATTTTAAAATTAGGATTCTTTGGCTTGTTTATTATTTTCCTGTTAGTAAAAGTAAAAGTTAAGTGATGATTTGCTAAAAAGATCATTTTTAACCTTAAAAATACTGACTATACGTGATCTTTTCTTATTCATGCGTTATTTGGAAAGTAAAGCAGCATTTGACTTCTAGTTCAGGTCGTTTATTTTCAGATTGTATGTGCAGATACCTAGTAAAATATGAAATTGAATAAAGAGCAAAAAGAGATGGCATGAATTCCACTTCAACATAAAGCCGATGAAATCAGAATGACATGGAGTACGTAGAATATTACTGTTCAGACTTCTGTTAGATTCTATTTTAGGTTGTAATTTTTACTTAATTTGATTATTAGCTTATAGACATGTCCTTAGACTTTAAGCGACTCTGAATCAGATGAAATTATAGGCAAGAATTTGAATATATATATTCACATATGCACTTTCCCAAAAAGAAGTCTCTATCTTTTTCAAAGGGATATTTTATCCAACATATGTTAAGAAGTACTGGAATAGAGATCAATATGGTGACTACATGTACTTAAATGCGGTTTTTAAGAAGATGTTTAATGTATTTAAATGTAAATGCTTTAAAAGCCTAAGCTCTAAACCAAGGTTTATTTTACCCTAGTGTGAATAAGGAAAACTGAGCTAAAAGCATTACGTAAAAGACTTCATGATATGCATTTTAAAAGATTTTGAATTCTGGTAGTGCTTGCATAATTAAGACTTTACAGTAATACGGAGATTGGAGAACTGTGACAGGGCAGTGGTTTTCCAACCACTGTAATGTCTATGAAAATAAACACTGACTTTCAGTTTAACCAAAGCAGTCATTACTAGTCGATATGACTTATCTTTCTACCATTCATCATCCCAACTCCCACTTAATGACCAAAATGATACATTAGTCAGTATTGTCTTAGGTACTGAAGATAAGTAGTAATATAGATATAAAGCAAATATATATGGGTTTGGGGTTTGTTTTGAAGTAAAGACAGGAGGCAAAAATTTCCTGTGTTAAAAAATAGTTAATGAATACTTTGCCACTGGGGATTTATCAATGGGAAAAAAAGAACTACAATTCCTTTTTTCATGCATAAGCTCCACGTTCTTATGGAAGGAAGAGAACATAGGTAAATAATATGTCAGATGATGATAAATGGAGGAAAAGAAAAATATAGAAAAGGATACAGATAGGAAACCTGGGTTCAATCCCCGGGTTGGGAAGATCCCCTGGAGGAGGGCATGGCAACCCATTCCAGTATTCTTGCCTGGAGAATCCCCATGGACAGAGGAGTGTGGTGGGCTATAGTCCATGGGATCACAAAAAGTAGGACACAACTGAGCTATTAGGCACAAGGGAAGATCACAGGCAAGTTATAATTTTAAATAAGAGTTGCCTGGAAAACTTGTATGGGTATCATTTGAGCAAAGACCTGAAGGAGGTGAGATATGCAGCTATGGAGATATGAGCTATGCAAAAATCCAGAGGCAAGAGCATGTCTGGTATGTTTGAGGAACTACACGAAAGCCATCAAAGCTCTTGTGGCATAAGAAATGGAGAAAGAGTAGTCAAAGATGTAATCCACAGGCTATAGAGAACTGCTTTCTGTAAAAATGTTCGCTTTTACCCTGAGACTAGAAAGTCTTGAGCTGAGAGGTGATATGATTGCTCTGGCTGCTGGACGGAGGTTAGACTATCAAGAGGTGGGGAGGTCACGTAGAGAACTCTTGTAACAGCTTAGAGACGGACAGCTGGGGCCACAGTGGGAGCAGTGGAAGAGGTGAGAAGTGGTCAGATTTCCAGTTTGAAAGTAGAGCTGACAAAATTTTCTAAGTGGGTTTGATATGGTAAGCAAAATAGACAAAGGGAGAAACCTTCGTTTGAGATGAGAAAGATTGTGGCAGGAAGAAATTTTTATGAGTGAAGACTGGGATTTTGACTTTGGATATACAGATACATATATATACATATATGTATATCCCTTAAAATCTGAGTAGGGATGTTGAGTAGACCCCTGGATAATGAACCTGGGTTTCAGGGAAGAGGTCCAAGCTGGAGATTTAAATTTGGAAACTATTTATGTACAAGTAGTCTTATAAAGGCTATGACCTGGATAAGACTACTCACAGAGTAAGTAGTAAAAAGAAAAGTTTGAAGACAGGTCCCAGGATATTCCCATGTTCAGATTTGTAGGATTAGAAGGAACCAAGAAAGGAGACTGCAAAGAAATACCAGTGAGGTGATGTGAAAACCCATTAAGTGTAGTGCCGTGGAAACCAAATTACAGAGCATTTTAAGGAAAGAATAGTAATCAACATTTCAAATGTGTTTAATGGGCCAATTAGGATGAGGCCTGAGAGTTGGTCATTGGATATAGTAGGACAGAGGTCACTGGTGACCATGAAGAGCAGTTTTTTGCTGTAGTGGGTAGAGGCAAAGGCCCATTAAAGATATCCAAGAGAAAACGCGAGAAGAGGAATTGCTGGCTACAAACATAAGTAAATCTTTTTGAGTATCACCACTAAAAGAGGCTTCCCTGGGGGCTCAGATGGTAAAGAATCTGCCTGCAATGCAGGAGACCCAGGTTTGATCTCTGGGTCAGAAGATGTCCCAGAGGAGGAAATGGCAACCCTCTCCAGTATCGTTGCCTGGAGAATTCCATGGACAGGCTACAGTCCATGGGGTCGCAAAGAGTCAGACTCGACTGAGTGACTAACACACACACATCTATAAGAAGTAGAAAATATGAGGATGTTAGCTGGAGAGGGAGGTGGGGTCAAGGAGGGTTTTTAGTTTTGTTTTTTTTTTTTTAATAACATGGGAGAAACTCCAGCATATTTATAAGGCTGACAGGAGTCTGTAGGAGTGAGAGAAAACTTGATGCTGCAAGAGAGTCATTTGTGTTTTAATGCCCAGAAGAAATGGGGTCTCATAGAGGACTCGGCCTCAGATCTCCTGTGGAAGCAGAAGAGAAGGTAGAGTAAATGGGTCCACTTGGAGGTGGCAGGGTAGATGTGGTGGTTCTCTTCTAATGCTTCTCATTTCTCCGTGAAGTAGTAAAAGTCATTAACTGAAAATGAAGATGGGGAGGAGATGCTAACTGATTGTGGAGAGAGGAGAGAAGGTATGCAATAATCCTCTAGGAGAATGAAAGACCAAATGGACTAGGGAAATATGGTAGGAATGATGGCCAGCTCTAAGGACCCACTTACCATCTGTAATCATAAATTTAAAGTGAGATCAGTCCACATGGTTGTTCACCAGCCACTTAACACTGGTCATAGGTTCCTGTGGGGAAAAGACGAAGAGTTGTAATTAAACAGATGGTGTTTTTTTCCAGGCAAGTTCAGTAAATCAAGTAAGAGGCAAGGGAATTGATGGTATATAAAAATGAGTATGATGATGGAGCATTCAGTCAAGTTACCTGAAAAGGGAAAGGAAGGCACAAAGTCCTTGAGGAACATAGGGAAAGTTGAAGGACCAATGAATCGTAGGTCCTGATGGAATCAAAGGATTGCTGGAGGAGTTGGGAACCTAAAGGAGGAGAGTTGAAAAGCTAATTTGATGCCAGAAAGAGGGGGTCTTCAAAGTAGGGATTTTGGTGATATTGTACTTATGGGCAGTATCAGATTTTCTGTATCACCATGGGAGTGAGTGGCTAAAGTAGTGGAAGATAGTCTCACTAAAGGAGAGAAGTTCAAGGCCAAGTGACTGGGAGAAAAAAAATCATCAAGAACTATGACAGGAGTGCAGTTGGAAACGATGGTAGTGAGCTACAATCTTCAAGGAATGAAAGGTGGTAAAGGAGGAAACAGTAGACAGGTGCAACGAAGAGAGGGTTGGTGTAATCTGATGACCTGAGACTCAAAGCCAAAGGTTTTCAAGAAGAGGAAGGGAGAATGGTCTAGAAGCAGCAGTGTGGGCCAGAAGTTGCTCACCCTTTGTGGGTCCAGTGTATGAGAGTGTGCGAGGATATAAACAACCACCATTTGAGAGAGCATTACAGGAGGCCGTGCTTAATAAATAATTTATTGATAAACATAAATTGATGTTGGACAAGGAAATGGCAACCCACTCCAGTATTCTTGCCTGGAGAATCCCATGGACAGAGAAGCCTGGTGGGCTATAATCCATGGGGTCACAAAGAGTTGGACACAACTGAGTGCACATGCACATAAATTGATGTACTACAGATTAGGCTGGGGAATCCCAGGAAATCACAAATAAAGTCTATTTGTTTACCATGGTGACCTAAGAAATTCTGGTTCCTAGGCTTTGTGAGTTCTGAGGGAAGTGGATTATCATTGATTGATTGTAGGAAATCATTGTTTACTAGAAGAAAATGTCCAGTGTCCATGGTGAGTGAGAGCTCTTCGTCTGTGGTCAGTGAAAGTGGGAGTCGCTCAGTCATGTCTGTGGTAGGTGATGAGTAAATTAACTTGATTGGAAAAGAGTGGATGCTAGAAATATTTTTGGTAATGGATCATTTGAGTGAGAGAGGCTCTTTAGCAGAGACATCAGGCTTAGAATTTGCCATTTGAGGGCTTTCCTGGCAGTTCAGTGATAAAGAATCCTTTGCGAAGGCAGGAAACATGGGTTTGGTCCCTGATCTGTAAAGATCCTACATGCCTTGAAGCAACTAAGCCTGTGCACTATTGAGCGTGCACTCTGGAGCCAGGGAGCTGCAACTACTGAAGCTCGTGCTCCCTAGAGCCTGTGCTTTACAACAAGAGAAGTGACTGCAATGAATCAATCAATAATTTTTTTTTTTAATTTGCCATTTGAAGGGCCTTTCTATTATAGATGCATTGTGATGATGCTGAGACAGATTTTTCCAGACTCTTTCTTGGAGATGCAGATAATCAGCACAGAAATTTCTTTGACAGTATGAATTTAGTTCAGTTTTAGCTTTCTGTTCTACATTTCTAAAATGTGACATTTACTGTTTAGTGCTGGTTTTTTTTAAAAAAATCACTATTAACATAATTTGAAGGGAGATAGTGGCTTTTTGGTTTGTTTTTTTTTTTTTTTTTTTACATTCTCACTGTAAGTTTCTCTCATTCTAAATCTAGATTTTACTTTGCTGGCAATGGACTTGCCCAGCACAGCCCCATCAGATCTTCAGCCTCAGCCAGTTACATCAATGATACAACTCTTTGGTTGGGATGATATCATCTGGCCCCAAGTTGTAGCCAGATATTTAAGTCATTTCCTACAAAATAGGTAAGTGTTTTTATTTCAGGTGTACACATTAATGTAAACCCACAATAGATTAGTTCACCAGGAAGGTAAGAGTTTCCAAAATAAAAACTGATCTTTGCTATGTATACTTTCACTTGGGCAATTTGTTGCTTTTCTGTGTATCCACATTTTGACTGTATTAATAGTAGGAAAGTTTTCTTAAAACGATGTTGCTGCTGCTTTGTCAAAATGGTTTTTATAGGACTGCCTTAACCTCATCCTGAAATGATCTTTCTACACTCACCATTGTGAAAGAAATTATACAATTAAACCGCTAAATCTGTAAGACACTGTTTTATTATTACAGTTTTAGTTTAATGGTAGCTTTCCTCTTCACACTAGATTTTTAAAGATCTGACTTTTGTGCAGTGATGAACAAGAGACTTCATCACCTTGAACTTTGATTTTCATGTCTTTAAGTGTCTGCATTACATAAGAGATCTGAGGAACCCCAACAGAAAAAATACACAGTCAGTAATAGAAATGGTACAGGACAATCAGGGTGATTCAAATAAGAATATCAAGATAAGGGAAAATAAAATAAATACACAAACCTAAGAGACCAATGTATATCTGGTCCCAGCTGCCAGTCAGTGAAAATGAAGAGAAGTATTTTTCTCAAAAGGAAGTTCATTAAGCATAGTCATTAATCATTTTCTCACTAGCTTTCAGTTACACAGTAAGGGAGTTCAACTTCAATTGGATTACTTTTAGGATCCCTTCCAGCTTAAGAATTCTTTGATGACAACAAACATTTGTTTATATTATTTGTTAAATACTTGTGCTGAAATTATCTCAAAGGATTTGTTTTTAAAATAATATTGGTATGTTAGCAGCAAGAAAGGACTAACTGAAATGAAGCAACTGAAGTGAAATGCAAAGATGTTAAGTAGCATTGGGAAGTTGTATAGGTAATAAACAACCCATCTGAGTTCTGTTTTTTGTTCTCTTTTTTTATGAAAATGTATAATCAGTGTATTTCAAAACAGTAACTTTTAGAGTTATGATTTATGTATTTTTCAAGTGTCTAACTTGACACATTTATAATTAGGTTAAGACTGTCTCCATCCTCTCTTATAAAATGACTAGAAATCAGATTAAGCCAGACCTTTGACTCTGTAAAATAATTAAAGAAAAACTCTTGTTCAGATGTTATTTTGGAGTTCTTTAATGATGACTGCCTGTGGGCGGGGGGAGCAGGAAAGGAAGGGATGGGGGTTGGATTGGTTGGGAGACCCTTGTAGAAATGTATTTTATCTTTTTTCTTCTGTATATGGTCATGACCGCTTCTCTGTTTTACTCTAAGGGCCACTGTTTTTTATTGTGCTTGCCACTTCCTTCAGTATTATCACACAAAACTACTTCCTTGTTTTTCTAATTTTAATCATGTCTCTCCCTTGGCATAAGTCATATGTATGCCACCAGTGGAAAAAGGAAAATTTAAAAATTAGGGCATTATAAATGAAAGCAAGAATATTTGTCTAAAATATTTTGTGGTATCTGTAGTGTTTATTTTCAGCAGAGCATGTCTGCATTCATGTGTTTGTAAAATAAGTGAGACCAAAAACTGGGGGGGTATTAGAATGTTTTATTTCTGAATCTCTGTACTCAGGGAACACATTGTCAGGGTTTTGTTTTGGTTTCTGTTTTTAATATTCATCAACTTATTTTTACAGCATGTTATGTGAAGCACTTTCTCATTCAGGGTGTGTATCTTTTCAAGCCCTAACTGTAAGATCATGGATCCGTTGCATTTTGCAAATGTATGTAAAAAACCTTCATGTGCCAGATGACTCATTCATTGATATAAATCCTGAACAAGCAGTTGGTAAGTACTGCAAGTGTTTTGCTTTCTGGATTACTAAGTATGTTTAGAATTTCCTGTTTTGTTACATAAATTAATAGAACAGATTAAAAAATGTATTTGTAAGTAGATATTAATATGAACAGAAGTTTATTTCCATGTGAAGTCTGTTTCTTTTTTCTTGATATTTTCCCATTACTGTATATGACAAATTTCTCTCCTATAAAGATAAAAGAACTTATTTCCTTGGAAGCTTGGAACAAAAATTTGCTCTCAGGTGACAAGCTATTTTTTTACCTTGAAGAAACTGATCAGAAAAAAAAAGGCAAGATATGAAGTAAATAACCAGATATCATAGTGTGAACACCCTATAAAGAAAAATATCCAATTATGAATAATTTCCTCCTTTTTCTTGTAACTTTTTTTTTTTTTTTTTAATATTCCATACTGTTCTGGTTGCCTGGAGCGTGTACATTTTCCTAAAGCAGTTGTTTATGGCCAGTTGTAAATCTTGGAAAGGCTGGACTGAAAACATGTTCCACGTTTACTTTTATATTTTATTCTATCAGTTGGCTTTACATTAATAACTTTTGGGACTAGGATGTTCACAAGTAAATGTTTGTTTGTTTTTAAATAAAGCCTTCCTGTAGTGAGAGAAACTTAGTTTTTAATAATGTAGAAATTTTAATTTTAAAACAAATCATTGTCACAAATGAAGAATGCTACATTCTCTCCTCTCTGGTGTGTGTGTGTGCACATGTGTGTGCACACGTGTGCTCAGTTATGTCTGACTTTGTGACCCTATGAACTATAGCCTGCCTGGCTCCTCTCTCCATGGAATTCCTCAGGCAAGAATACTGGAGTGGGTTGCTGTTTCCTACTCCAGTAATGTATGTATATATACATATATATAACATAAGTTTATACAGTAAACATATAAATATAATTTATTTTGACAGAAAAGGACTACATGGAACAGTTGACTGAACTGACAAGGTTGCTATTTAAGCTATCAGAAGTAAAGAATATTTTCTCAAAGTCTCAAGTTGAATATTTACCCATCCCAGAAGATCCTAAAAAAGCACTTGTTCGGTTCTTTGAGGTATTTTTTATTCATTAATATAATTGTCCAAATCAGTTACAATTATTTTTCCAAAAATCCTGAAGTGTTCATTATGTTTTTCTATAAAATGAGTTATTTTAAACTGAATCATAATATTGGTTGCTGCTATTATAAAATTCTGGAGGAATAGAAATGTGAATCTAAGGTATAGCGTACAATTCATTTTTGAGGACAGCAGAGGAATTACATTTAATGAAAAATAATAAGAGTAAAGAATGCCACATAAAAACCTTACTCCAAATCTGATCGAAATTGTAGGAGTATTTTATTGCTAAAATTGCTGGATAACCATATTCTTCAGGTACTTAAATCTCCTTATATGTGGTCCATAATAGTTCCAACTTAATGTTTACCACCCTGTAACAAACTGTAAATTTTACAGTAAAATTTTAGTGTGTATTCAGCATAAGCACCAACTACTTCATATCCATAACATGGTTCGGGCTTTAAAATCTAATCCATTTGTTTTGTTTTGTCTCTGTAATAAATAGTCCCATTCAACATTTTGCTTTTAATTATTAATTTTGTAGGGATCTATCTTACGTGATAGTCTTTGTTTTATAGCCTACTTGAGGTTGTTAATGTGCTTGGATTAGTGTTTTTGTAAGTTATTCACTAAAACTTGGTTTGTTTTCTCACAGTGGTTGATATTAACTGCAATGAAAATCATTACAACCCATAAGCTCTTTCCATAAATGTGAATTCTTCCATTGGTTTTCATTAAGTTAAAATACAATTGTACAACAGTTAGAGATGTCGTATTAATCTTAAAAATATTTCATAATGGTATAGTGAAAGTGAATATGAAAGTCGCTTAGTTGTGTCCGACTCTTTGCAACCCCATAGACTATACAGTCCACGGAATTCTCCAGGCCAGAATGCTGGAGTGGGTAGCCTTTCCCTTCTGCAGGGAATCTTCCCAACCCAAGTCTCCCACATTGCAGGCAGATTCTTTACAGGGAACCCCAAGAATAATGGAGTAGGTAGCCTATCCCTTCTCTAGGGGATCTTCAGTATATGCAAATGTAAAATACACATGTCTTTGGAGCCTTTTCTATAGTTGTTGATTGAATCTCCATCTGTAATTAAACACCTTTGCTAGGGACCATCCTGGACCAGAAAAGGATGTAAAAGTCAAGCACCCTACCAAACCATTCAAAGGCTCTCCTAATTTAATCCTATCCAAATTAACTGTTCTTTCACCACTCACTAAATTATAATTATTCGCTAAATGCTAGATAGTATTAAGCGAAGAAATCTTAGGGACTTGAAGAACCAAAAGAACTAGTCCTTGATCTTAGTGAACTTTTACTTGTCTGAGAATACAAGACATGCCCAGAGTTTAAAATAATAGTATAAGATAGTATATGATAAGTGCAAACTAGTTGATAGGTCAATCAGCAGGTTAAGAATTCAGTGCATCTTGTGATAAGAAGTTTAGATTTTATCCTGTGAACAGGCTTTATAAATTTTTAAGTAGGTCTAATTTGATCAAATGACTTTAAGAAAATTGGTAACAACAGAGGACAGAGTACATTAAAGGCTCAGGAACACTAATGGCCAGAAACTAGTGGGATTTAGGAAGAATTGAAGATTGAACTAGGAGATCTTTGAATGATTATGAAATACTGTGTTTAACTAGAAAAATGATGATGTTAAGCAGAGATCATGATTTAGGATGGGGCCAAAGTAGGTGAGAAGCCTAATTTTAGACCTGTTTAGTTTCAAACTGTGTCAGGGGGTGCTCAGGGGTCTCTCTCCCCCACCACATGCTATGACTCACAGAACTCAGCATATAGTTGTACTTAGGTCTATGACTTATCACAGTGAAAGGTTTCAAAGTACAGTCAGCAAAGAGAAAAGGTACATGGGTGACATCTGGAGAAACCAAGCACAGTTTCCAAGAGTCCTCTTTTAGTGATGTTACCCTGGACATGCTTAATTATTCCAGCAAGGAATTGTGAGAGCACCAGGGAAATTCTTTACTGGGGGAGCTCTTAAATGACTGAGTGCCCAGGGTTTTTTGATTTTTTTTAATGGGGGCTGGCCACCTAGGCCCTGTTTGTTCAGCACTTTTAAAAATCCAGATTCCTAGAAGGAAAGCAGATATCCAGCATAACTGTATTGGTTGCAAAAACTGTTGAAGCACAGTGAGCCATTCTTATCAGAAAATGATGGGGAAAAAATACAAGGTTCCAAAAATCAACCAAGGGCCAACCTTGCATGTAAGCCTTTTAAGGATAGTGACACTGGGACCTGCTATGTTAACTCTTCTTAGCAGAGAAATGGTAGCATGGGATGAAGATGGGGGGCTAGTCAAGGCACTGAAAAATACGCGTCTCATAATTTGGAGAGGTTAAGGCTAAACATAGAGAAAGATGGAAATCTAGGGCACTGGTTTTCTCACAAGTCTCTTTCATAGACTTCTAGGAGTCAGTGATTTTCAGGGTTTCTGTGAGCTCAAAAGTATATTGGTGTTTATACAAAGAACATAAAAGCTGTAGTAGAAATCAACACCACAGCCCAAGATTATACTAGTAATCATTATAATTTTCAAGGCCATGCAATCACACAGGGGGAGAAAAGCCAGTTCACTTAAGAATATTATTAATGAAGCCATAAAGTTATTGATTTTAATAAATTTTGATACTTGAGTACATGCCCTTTTTGTATTCTGTGAATGACGATAGGAAGTGTATTTAAAGTACATTTGCTGCACACTGAAGAAAGACTGTTTAAATAAGAAACACTTACATAATTGAGTTGCAAGCTGAACAGACACTTTTATCATGAAAGAACAACTGACAAAATATGGTTATTCAGACCTGAGTATTTGGTAAATATTTTCTTAAAAATGAGCCTATCACTTCAAAGAAAGCAACTTTGAAATCACTTCAAAGACAGCATTTTTGCTAATAATATAATTTAAGCTTTTAAGAAAATTAGGATTTTGGAACACTTATATTTGCCACCAGGAGCTTGAAAACTTCTTGATAATTTAAGACTTTTGGATAACATTGATGTTAACAAATACGATTATTTGTTATATTAACAAATAATGATTTTTAAAAAATACAGACAGTGGAATGTGGTGTCCAAATTGGGAACCACAATTTTTCAGATGACAAGTACACACTTTTTAGAAAGCATGCATGGGTGGAAAACATGCATTCAAAGCACAGGATAGACCAATGGCTTTTAATGTAGCAGAGTACAGAATATGCATTAAAGTGACTTTGAATGCCATATTACAACTCACGTTTAAGAAATACCTCTTGTCAAGTTTTGGTGTAATATCAAAAAGGAATCCCACAATTATCTGAAAAATTTATTCAAATACTTTTTCTTCTTCCAGCTGCATGTATTTATGAGACTTATTTGTTTTTATCTACAACATATTGCAACAGATTGTATGCAGAAGCAGATATGAGAATAACTATCTTTTATTAAGCCAGACGTTAAAGAGATATGCAAAAATTGTAAAAAAAAAAAAAAAAAAAAAAAAACCACTTTTCAGTACGTTTGTTTGTTTTGGAAAAGGAAGTTATTTTCACTAAAAATATATTACTTATAGTAACATGTTTATAATTAAAAAAATTAAAATTTTCTGTTGTAATTCCTAATATAATAAATATCAGTGGATATAGTTCAAATAATATAATAATAAGCCCTTTAAGATCCTCAATTTTTAAGTGTATAACAGGAAACTGAGACAAAAATTTGAGAATTTCTGGTCCAGGAAAAGAAGTATAGAAAACCAAGGGCAGAGACCTAAATGGAAAAGGGGATTTGTTGAGTGTGTATCTTTTGTTCTCATCTGTTCACTTCCTAATCACTCAAGTTCACTAGGTTTCTTATCTTTTCCTTCATTCTACATTTTATCATCAACATGGCTAACTTTAATATCACCTTGGATAGCTTATCTTGAATCCTCATTTCAAATCTTCTCCAGTGGTCTCTCAGTGATCTTCACTTCTGCTCTCATCCATCCACTCCCATGACTAATCACTGAACCATGGTCTCACTTAGTGCATCTGAAAGTTCACTGACTGTCACCACTTTCCTTCCAACTCTTTGAGTGACTTCATCAGGACCTTCCTTTCCCCTTTTTTTCCAAGTGCAACATCCTCTGATGGTCTCACTCTCTTCTCTATCTACCTTAACTAAACCTCTTGGAGGCCTCATTTCAACTACTCTTAACCAACACCCTCAAAATCTCCCATCCCTGTCTTTTGGTTACAGCTGTAAACCTTCCAACGTTGGATCAGTACAACCACCTGGTTTCTTTCCTTTGTCTTATCTTCTGAGAGCTTCAGGAGAAAAACCACATAACCATGTATACTGGTGCCATTCATGGTCCAATTTGGGTGATTGAAATTCATTGTAAGTTCTCAGTAGTGGCTTAGAAACATTACTACTGTCCTCAAACCTCACCCATCCCTAGCCAGTTTTTTCTTGATTCTTTTTGTGACTTCTCAGCTTTTGCTTATTCTTATCTTTTCACAACTAGCCTCTCACATATTTACCTTCTTCTGACTTCACCATTATTTTTTTACTACCTCATCTCACACTTCTCTGCCTCCCCATTTTGCCATTTCTACCCTTTGTACCTCATCCTTTTTTTTTCCTCTGAGAAAGTTAAGCTGGCAAGTGTTGGCTTATAAACAAAATTCTGAGGAAAAAATCAACTCATATCATAAAGCTGAACTTTATTTATGGAGGTCTGACTTGTGAGAGTTTATTAACCTCACCAGTAGGTCTTTTTTGTAGAAATTTGCAGATTTAGAATTCCCAGTTATGTGCTAGAAATATGGTGAGCCATCCTGTTTGGAATGCCTAATAGGAAATTTGTTTATAAGCTTCTTGTATATTAGTTCCATGTTTCTCTAACTAATACTTTGCTGACTCATAATTATTGGTGAAATGATTTTTTTTATTCTTCCTTTAGCCTTTATTTTAATCATAAAAGGCAAGATAATTCTTTTTTCTGGATTTTAATTGCTGTGAACATTTATTAGAAAGTTAAGGATGAAGGCTTAAATGTAAGGAATATGTATGTACATGTGGGTGTGTGTAGAAAGAGGAATTATCTATATTTTTCAAAGTCCGTATTGTAGAAAACTTGGAAAGCTAAATCATGTTTTTTCTTATTTATAGGCTGTTGGTATAACTTACGGGAATCTGCAGACATTTTCTGATAAATCTGCCATGGTCACAAAGTCCTTAGAATACCTTGGTGAAATATTAAAATATATAAAACCTTATTTGGGGAAAAAAGTTTCCAGTGCAGGGCTGCAACTGACTTATATGATGATGGGTATGTATTCCTGACTTTATTAAAACTTCCTAGACTGAACCTATGGTATCATGATGGATAGAAATATACTGATACACTGGCTAAGTCACTACTCTCCACACAATCTTAAGAATAATCTGAAAGACAGTGATTTAGTTTAAAATAATTCATGTTGACTTTCAAGTGTATCTATGTCTTGCCCTACCTCCTTTCAGAACTTTTCTTCTTATGCTTGGTTAATACTAAAATTAATTATGACCAATACAAAAACACACCAACTCCAGCTTGCTACAGACAGTCTGTTGTAAATCATTCACATTGTGAATGCCTGTATAATTAAAATGAACCTTTTTCCAGCACTTATCTATGCTTTGTTAGAATTTAAAACTTCAGAAAACCATCACTTCCTTCTATTTTTTATGGTCTGCTCTGTATGAAGGAGGTCAGGAAAGGATTTATTATAGTGCTAAAAGATATTTATGCTTCAAATCTTGTTTCTCACAATATGTTTTCTCCTTTCAAAAAGAAAAGAAATCTTCTTCTGTGTCTGCACTATAACAACAGAGGTCATCCTTCTTTAGGAAGTCAGTAATTTGAATATCTTTGTTCACTAAAACCTTGTTGCTAACCAAAAATAGGAACTGGATAAAGGGAAATGAGAAGGATTTCCTTAGAAGTTTTTATACAGAATTTAAGTTTTTTTTTTTTTTTTTCTCTGTGGCCAAAACCTTATATCTGTTCCCTTTGATCTTGTGAACGTAAGAATAAACCTGATCTGGGCTGTCTGAAACCTTTTATCTTTGTTGTGAAAGATAAAGGAGAATGTGAAAATGTGTAAATGTGGATGATGTAGGGTGTAGTGAAAGCAATAGCAGCAATTCAGTCATTTTAATTTTAGAGAAAAATATAAGTGTGAATTTATTATAAATTTAACTTAGTAAAATGTAGATTAACATGTATTTCAGCATTTAGGCTTATAATTTATTAGTTGCTATTAGATTTTTGCCAAGGTAAATGTATGATTTTAGAAGGATGTCTTTATTTTACAAAATACATGATTGTCTTATCAAGAACTGTAAAATCATTTGGATTGGTGATACGTAGACCTGGGACATAATTCTCCTCATGGAGAATTGGGGAGCCTTCTTTGTTTTGTTACATGCTTGATTTTTTTATTTAATGGCCTGTGGATATGGTATTCTTTCCCTTTGTCTAGCTCTCAGAGTCTGGGAATAGAGTACACTGCTATAGCGTTGCCCATTTAGTCAGCAGAAATTAGGAACAAATGTCTTTTACAGGTGCACAGGTTTAGAAGAAAACAGAGAAAGAGCAAATAGAAATTGTTGAGAGTTGGAACCTGTTTTGGGTGTGTTGGCGTTGGGATATCACATTGACTAGAGTAAAAGAAAATTAACCACAGAAACATTGGTACTTTGTTTACCTGGCTGGTTCCTCCCTGGGGATAAATGCCTCTGCTATTCAGTTGCACCGCTGCTAGTGGAGGCAGTAACTCTTGACAGCATCACTCCAGATTAAGGCATCTGGGGTCTTAATTGTCTCCAGGTAATTTCTGAGAAGGCAAGATTGATCTTGCAGTAGTGTCTTCAACTTTTCTTCCCTTTATGTCCTTTTTTTTTTTCTTCCATTCTTTATATCTCTGGTTTTTCTGTTTCCATGACTTTCCTCTTGATCATCTTTCTCTCTTGGGATCATTCTTCCCAAAGGATCTTTCAAATTGAAATTCGACACATGACCCTTCACTGTCCAGCCTAGGAAGAGCTGCTCTCCCTGACTCTGCTTTATCTGTCCTTCTCTTCTGACTTTTTTTTTTTTGTAGCTTTCCATTTATTACAATTATTTGTGTACTTGATATGCCTCCAGTAAAATTTAAACTTGCTTATGGTTAGTGGCCGTATCTTATTATTCCCATCATTGTGTTGTATTCTGAACAAATAAGAACATTTACTGAGTGTATATCAGGCACCTATTTGGGAACTTATGATACAGTGGTTAGATTCTCCAGTGTAGAGGATGGCATATATTAAGTAAATATTTCTGAAACTTAATAATTTTAAATATAAATCTAGCTATTGGTATGTAGTGTATTTTGTAGTGTTACTAAATGAGCAAAGTTGCTTTCTGTTAACTACATCTAAAAATATATAATGATCTCAATTGTCTTTTGTTTTAAGGCTTAATATATACATAGAGTAGAAAATAAGTAAATACATAAGAACTCTTGTCATGTGGCTGTCAATTGTGGGAATATATTCCCCACAGTTTTCCTATATTTTCAGCTTTATCAGTAAGTAAGAAATAGTTCTTGTTGGTGGTTTAGTCACTAAGTCGTGTCCGACTGTTGTGACACTGTGGACTGTAGCCTGCCAGGCTCCTCTGTCCATGGGATTCTCTAGGCAAGGGTACTGGAGTCGGTTGCCATTTTCTTCTCCAGGGTGTCTTCCTGATCCAGGAATTAAACTCAGACCTCCTGCATTGCAGGCAGATTCTTTATTGACTGAGCTACAAAGGAAACCAAAATGAAAGTCGCTCAGTCCTGTCCGACTCTTTGCAACCCTCTTGGAGTTCTCCAGGCCAGAATACTGGAGTGGGAACAGTTCTTAGCCAGGAAAAATACTTGGTCTCTTGCAAAGCTACTCTGTGTATTTAAACCTTTTCCAGAGTTTTGTACTTAAAATTTTTTTCCTTTGCATTTTTAATTCCCCACACCCTTGAATGTTCTTTCCTGAAACTTTCAAATTAGGGGCTTGATAGCAGTAAAACAAATATATCATCTCTACCTTCTATGAACTCATGAAATTTCAGGTCTTTATCAGTGTTATAACCACTGCATAAGATAAAATACAAGGGTAGATGCGTTTTCAGTTGGAAGGTCCTTGCTCTTTATAAGTTAATACCTGTGTGACACTTAAGAGTGATATGAATCATTTCAAATGTTGGTGGTGATGGCAGTTCCTCTTACCAGTGTATTAATGTTGTTTAGAATGTGAGCTCTTTTTACATTGCTGTCATCCTCAGAATTTTCACCTACAGGAAAAATGAGCAGCAGGCCAGCGTTATTTAAAATATTGCTAAGTGAGCATTGTGTTTCTTTATGATTGATTATTGTATTTCCTTTTACAACAGAAGATTAATGTTGCTGTTTGTTCTTAGAAGTGATTATTGGTTGTTGCTTTTTTTTTTTTTTAAACTGTATAAGCATATTTTTGTTTTCTTTCAGAGCTTGAACTTTAAACTTTCTGTTTTATGGAAATGACTTTGAATTTTACCTTCTTTTTTGCTTTTCTAAGATGAAATAAAATATAAAAGTTTATGCAGCAACTCTGCCACTGCTGTTTGGACAAGTGCTTAATGATCTCCTTTTAAATTCATATTTTTTTTCAGTAAAAGAGGGTTCAGTAGCAGTAATATACTCTAAAGGGAAGTATATATCTGCCCTTAATTACATTATTAAGCAAAAAGTGCTCATTTGTTGTTTTACCATCATTCAGTGTAGCAGTTTTTTGACAGACTCCTACCATTAGGAAACCATAATACAGTTCATGTAGTAAAGAAGTCCATTTCTCTTCTTTTAGAATCAAAATTTAAATTCAGTGTTTATGTTAAATAGCTAGAAGTTATAAAAACTGAAATTCCAAGAGGTTAAGTGATTGCTTCAAGATGTTACAGCTAATCTTTTTTCCTACTTCAACAATTAAATTTAGTGATCCCTCTTGTGGCAAACTGGGTTCAGACAGCCTGTAAATGTAATTTAAAATATAAAGAAGTAAGACTATCAGTAAAATTTAGAGTAGCACGAAGAAGCCCAGGGAAAAGTGAATATATACATAAAAGCATAATATATGGTCTTATAGTGTTCTTAAAGTTGGACTGCAGATTGGCCTCTGAGTTTCCTAGCAGCCAGAGCAAAGAGAGAGGGAGAGAGAGATCCTGCTAATTGCAACATTCAATCTATAACTTCACATAATGTATAACCACACATTGTGTGTATGTATTAAATGCCAGTTGCTCAAGAAATGTATGTTTTTCTTGGCCCAGAACTCTGAGACAGTTGCCTCTTTAGTGAAATACTTGGCATATGTCTTTTGACTGTTAATACATGTTTCTTCCTATTGCCAACTTTAACTTGGTCCTCTGTGTTTTAAATATACATTTTTTTTTTTACTGGAATGACAATATTTTCTGGTTAGAAGATAACCATAATTTCTCTTTCCACTCCTCTTTGTTAGGAATTCTAGTTAAATCATGGGCACTGATCTTTGCCACCTCTAAAGCCCAAAAATTACTATTCCGGATCATAGACTGTTTACTGCTGCCACATACAGTATTACAGCAAGAGAAGGAGCTGCCTGCACCTATGTTGTCTGCAATTCAGAAGAGTCTTCCTTTGTATCTCCAGGTATAGTAAGTGTGACTGCTTAAAAGTAAAAGGAAAAAAAAATTGACACTTGCCTTAAAGCAGTTTACTAATTGCAGATTTCAAAACCATATGCTGTATTCCTAGTGTACATGTGTGACGATGTACTTCCACTGAACAGGTTTAAAATTCTTTTGTGTTGAGCTCTGAAAACAAAGATGAAAGCGGCAAAACCTCCATTCTCAAGAAGCTTAAGCTTGAGCGAAGAGACTGACTAGCGTAGACAATCCAGCATCTGCTCAGTATTTTCCTCAGAGGCCTCCTCTCTCCGTCAGCCAGACTGGGCTGAGGAGATGCAAGAGAAGATAACTGTAGTAAAGGATATTTAGGTGTTAAAGAGCAGAGTGGGTAGGAGTTGAAGGACTGCTCCTGTAAGAGGGAACAGCATGTGGAGAGCATAAGCTATAAGAAAACATGACTCATGGGGAAAGGCAGATAATTCTTTTGTGGCTGGAGGCTCATACAGGAGGAGCCACATAGTGAAGGGTTTTGTGTACTGTTAAGAAGTTTGGACTTGCTCTTGTACAAGGGGAATGTTGTTGGATTGTGAGCAGAGAAGTGGGAGTGACATACCATATTTACGTTTTAGAAAGGTGATTCTGGTGGCCACATTTAAGTTGACGAGGAGGTTAGACTGGAGATTTGGTAGGCAGGGGGTAGTTCATTATCTGAAGGTGTGGAACTAAGGCAGTGGGTACAGAGCACACAGCAGATTTTAGAAACATTTAGGACCACCAGTCACAGAGTTGCTGTGTATGAATGTTGTAGAGCAGCGGAAAGAAATAGAATACTTCTTAGATTCCATAGTGGCTGCTTATGTCAATAGTTGTGTGGAGTGCTTGCCCCAGCATGGCCCTCTGATACCAAAACAGTTCACATAATAAGAATTCTTATAAACTTCCTAAGTTAAAAAATTTGTTGAATTATCCATTTGGCAGAACTGACTTGGAGCTATATCTTGAACTTCTTAAAGGTATAAGCTCTTGTCATCAGAATTTTTAAAAAATTATTCATTTATTATTTTATCTTCTGATATAATATGCTTTTCCTCAAACAGAGCATGAAAGAAATGGGTGGGGGAGTCCATTGTTTTGTTTTTTTCAATTGTTGTTTAAGTGCTTATGTTTTAACAGCTTTGTACTGTTCATTAGAAATAAAGTTTCAAAATTTCTTACTGGACAAATACCATTTATAATTAAAATAGAGACATGACAGTCATTTCTGATTATTTCTCTGGAAAAACCACATTGTGAAATCACCAAGGTACCAAATTGTAAGTGAACTTTTAGAGCATAATTTGTTGCTCTGTTGGTGATTATTTAGTAAAATGCAATATTTAGTAATATTAGCAGAAAAAATTTTTTTCTAGGGGGTTGATTTGTTTGTAAGTATAAAACACTGCAATCCATGTGAAAGTATCTCATTAACTCTATACAAATACAAGGGTTTAAATCAAAAGACATATAATAAGACATTGTGAGTTCTGTTTGACCTTCATCAAACTCTTCTCTAAACATCAGTTTCTCCAGCTGTAAAATCAGAGATAAAACACTAAGTCACTGAGGATGTTTTTTGAGAAATTTAAATGAAATAATGAATACAAAACATGTGGCACAGTGCTGACATATAAAAAAACCTCAAAATCAGTTGTCATTATTCCGAGTCTTATCTTCTGCATTTCTCTCCTTTTGTTATTTTTATTTAAAAAATGTATTATGTTTCTTAACATTGAAAATTTTTAACATAAATTTTAGTCTTATTCAGATAAAATGACCAGTACTACAAGTTTTAAAATAGACCTGATGTGTATTTTATAACATTGTAATTACATATATATTTCACTGATGAGTGTGGTGGTGAAGTTTTCTGAAAATGAGACTTTTCTGAAGAGCTCCCAGAAGGGAGCTTCACCTGTCTTCCTACTTTTCTCCCCTGCTTCCTCTGGGTGTGCCCCAAACACAGCTCTTCGGTTAGGTACCATTACATAAGTTAACCAAACTCAGCTTCTCCCTGAGCTTCATACAAACATTACCTGTTGATTATGGAAGGTGTTCTTGTTGACTGTGTTAAGTTACACATTCTGATATAAATATCAATGCCGGGGGCAAAATTAGTAACTTCCTAATTTTTTTTTTTAACTTTATCTTTTAGTATTTCTCTCTATTTTTTTCTCCTGTAGGGCATGTGTATTGTGTGTTGTCAGTCTCAAAATCCAAATGCCTATCTAAATCAATTGCTGGGGAATGTTATTGAGCAGTATATCGGGCGATTTCTTCCACCCTCAGCTCATGTCTTAGGGCTTGGACAACATCCTGTTTTGTTGGCATTGAAGAACTCAGCCAGTGTTCCACCGATGTCATTGCTAAAGAAATGCATTGTCCATGTCATAAGGTACATCTAAATATTAAAAATAAGTGGTATTTACAATGTATTATTCTCTATTAAAAACAGAATGGTTTTTTATTTTCTCTATTAAATAATAATTTTCTCTATTAAAAAATAACAAAAGTATTAGCAACCTGTAGGATTCTGAGTTTAGAAACATTTTTCCTGAGAAGTATCTCAGAATTTATCAGAATGACTTGGCAGCCTAAGACAGAGCTCTTTAAATTGTTTGTTTTCTCTGAATTGCTTGTTTTCTCTGTATCACTATTATTTTTCTCATATGTCCCGCTGCTGCTGTTTAGTCACTAAGTTGTGTCTGAATCTTTTGTGACCCCGTGGACTGTAGCCCACCAGGCTCTTCTGTCCATTGGATTTGCCAGCAAGAATACTGGAGTGTGTTGCCATTTCATTCTCCAGGGGATCTTACAAACCCAGGAATTGAACCCACATCTCCTGCTTGGCAGGCAGATTCTTTCCCACTGAGCCACCTGGGAAGCCCATATATGTCACACGTGTGTGTGTGTGTGTATATGTGTGTGTGTGTGTTGGAGAAGGAAATGGCAACCCACTGAGCCACCTGGGAAGCCCATATATGTCGTGTGTGTGTGTGTGTGTGTGTGTGTGTGTGTTGGAGAAGGAAATGGCAACCCACTCTAGTATTCTTGTCTGGGAAGTCCCACGGACAGAAGTGCCTGGTGGGCTACAATCCATGGGGTTGCAAAGGAGTCAGACATGACTTAGCAACTAAATAACAAGATGTATATGTATTGTTTTTTATCAGTTAAACACTGATTGTGTACAAAATGAAGTAATTATAAGAGATAGTTAAGTGAAAAGAAGAATGCTAATATGAAAAAGGAAGCAATATGAAGTCCTTTTTCTTTTAGTCTTCTCTGTCTTAATAACTCAGTTTTATTATTAGGCAAATGAATCAATGGAACTTCTTAGGTTTTCTACTAAACTCCGTATCTTCTAACTGCAACATTAGAAACCACCTTTATTTTTTTGGTCTTCATGAAGTATTTAGCTTCATATGAAATTAGTTTTTAAACTTTTAAGATGCTATGGTGATATATATTATTCTTGGTTTTTTTTTTTTTTTAATGATCTGATAGCTTTAATATCCTAATACTATCTGTCACCTCACTTTACAGAATTCCATGTCTGAGATCTATTCTCCCTCTGACTTTCTCTGTGTGTTCCTAGTATTCTGTTACTCAGGTTTGAAAGCTTCATGTGCTTTGTTTCCTCTCCCTTTGCAACCTTTGGCAAATGATCGTCTCCTTCCCTTTTCACATCCCTTTTTTATCACATTATACCTACGCTATTGCCAGAGTCTCATAACTAATTTCACTATCTCTAGTCTTTTCTTCCAGTCTCACCTAAACAATTCCCCCAGATTACTTTTCCTAAAATGTTTTTCTAGTATGACACTTCTTTGCCCTCAAACTTTCTTTGTTTGCTGTCCATGATCTGTCACTTAACTTTCCCATATATATGTTGTCATATACAAACCCTAAAGAGATTGGTTTAATTATCACCCTTCCAAAATGCTTCACATTCCCCTATATCACAGCTTTGTTCAGACCATTTTCTCCATTAAAATGCTATCTACTGGGCTAAATACACCTAGGCTTTATGAGACCTACACCTAATATCTCAGTGTACCGTGACACTTCTTTCCTTCTTCTGGAGCCATGTGCTCTGTATAATTCAGTTCTCAGAATCATGACAGTTTTACCTTAACTTGTATATGAATTTTGCAGCAAGATTGTAGTACTCTACCACTGTGTTTGAGGCATTGCATAGGTAATTTTAGTAAACCAAATGGCAAGTGCTGAAATGAAATCAAATCCTTAAGACCTGAAAGCTGTTAAAGCCCAGTGTTTAGGACCCTGGCTACTTTCCTTGACTTTCCTCTTTACTTTGTATATAGTGAAAATGTTTTTCTTACTGTTTCTAGTTGAAGACCTAAACAAGTAGCAATTCCTTTTTCTTTTTTTCTTTTAACACTCAGGAAAGCCATAGAGATTGTCTCCTTTGACTTCCTCTATTCCAAGCTTCTCTACTCCTGTAATTCCCTAGCTTAGGACTCCTTCTACTGAATTCCCAAGAATTCTGGGATATCTTCCAAAGCATCTATCACACTATAGTATAATTGTTCTTTTCTTCCTTATCTAACTTTTCCACTGGACAGTGAGCTATTGCTTTCAGACACCATATTTTACTTTCTTATTCTTAGACTTGTACCAAGCACACCACATACTCAATGAATGTTTGTTTTAGGCATTAGAAATTCAGCATTAAACAAAACACATAAAACAATTAACCTCAAAGAATGAATAAATTTTCTAATATGTAATATTTGTTGGAAGTCATTGTATGGAGTAGAAATGATGAAGTCATAGTTTCGCCCTTAAGGGATTTATAATATTTAGTGATTTCTATGCCCCATTTTGGCAAATTATATCTCTTCGCAAAGTATATGTAGATGTCTGGTTTAGATTTAGCTATATTTGATACTTTTTCATATTGTCTACACTTTTTAGAAACTGTGCGATTTCCACTTTTCATTTATTCATGTAAAAAAGTACACTGAACACCTGCTATGAGTTGAGACCTGTTCTAAGAGGTAGAGATACAAAGATGAGGCAGATGAGTTATCTTTATGACCTCTGAGTTCAAATGATAAAAGTTGTCCTGCTTTAAAAGAAGATATTAAATCCTAAATTGCTTCTCTTTTATTTCATAAGGGAAGGAAGGATACAGGTTGGAATGGAAAGATGATTTCTAGCATAGTTCTCTTATTTATTTGGAAAAATAAGACTCCCTTTCAAATCCATACATAAATAAATATGAGAAGAGAATCTTTATGTAAATTCAAATTAAGAAAATGTATCATTGAGGAACTCAGGGGAGATCAAGCTTACATTAGAAAGGAAAAAAAAAAATAATGGATTTTTATTAGATTTTGAATTTTGATTGTTTCTTTTTAAGACTGGGTTGCTTCATATTTAGTTTGTATCTGTATTCTGCTTTGGCCTTTATAGCATGCCAGAAGGATGTGCAGTCATTGCTTCAAAAATCTTAGGTTTGAAGAAAATATGGTAAAATATAGTTAGTTTTTAAAAATTGCACTTTATGGATTTTGGAGATAAAATAGGCCATCATCTTTCAAGTGTATGACATTTGATTCTGCTCTATTGAAACTTTAAAGAGAAGGAAGAACAAAATTGTGCTTCTTTTCAGGAAGTCCTACTTTGAGTTTAAAGGATCCTTGCTCCCTCCTCGCTTGGCATCCATTCTGGCCTTCATCCTCCAACTTGTTCAGGAAACTAACACTGATGTTTCTGAGATTGAACTACTCCTTCCTGGAGTATTAAAATGCTTGGTGTTGGTCAGTGAACCTCAAGGTTAGTTCATTTAAGAGTTTGTATTTGTTATACTTTTATGTTCACAAATTAAGAAGGTATTCAGTTCTGTCAGTTAAATTGACAGTTATGGAAATATGTGGTTATTTCATATCAACTTAATTTTTGTCATGGCTAAAGAATGAACTCCAGCCAATAGCTAAGGTTGGGTGTGATAAAATGGTTAAAAACTGACATGATTCAGTCCAGGTTTTTTTTCCCCCCCTCCCAAATAGTTGGTTTGTGTTTATTTAATTTTTATTCAATTTGTCTCTGATACTGAATGCAATTTGCTAAATATCAAGTGGTGAGGGGGCAGCCTCCTTTCTCCAATTCTGGATTCTGCTATAATATGTAAGCTGATCTCTGTGCAAACCTGTAAGTACATGTTGATCCTTTTGTTTTCAGTCTCATCAGCCTTACTGCCTGTGATCACTTAAAAATATTATTTATTTAGTTCTTGCTGTGAGTAGCAGGCCTTAACAAGCTTATTGGGAATATGCAGAATAGTGGCTGTAGTTCTATCCTGAAGGGATTTTTAATGTAAATAGATGTTTTGTTTGTGTATTTATCATTATAATGTGATCATTTGGGGCAGGCTTCTCAAATGCTTCTACTTAAAAGTAGTACTTCTAACTTCTGTGATAAGTGACTACAGTATATATCCTAAAGAATACGAGGGCAGCATGCAGAGTGGCAGCTAAAAGCTCAGACAGTTCTTTGAAATGTTCTGTTTTATCTCAAAAACGTATGCATGTTTTGTTTTAATCCATGTTATTTTGATATTTAAAAACAGTCCTCTCTGCTTCCAAGCTTGGTTTTGTGAAAAATGTTGTATTATGTTAATGTAAAATACCCTTACTTGATAGTAACACCTCTTCAGTAAAGAATATCCAGAGATAGATCCCAGACTGTTCTTTAGAAATTTTACCTTCTTTGAAAACGTTTGCATGCTTTTAATTTCAGTGAAAGTCTGTTGTACTATACAGTACAAAATTTGAGACAGAGCAGACAGTATAGCATTTTACCTAGCCTGTTGTTTCAGTGAGTGTAATATTTATCATGAAGGAGGTCAGGTTTGGGGAGGGGAATTTTGCTGTTCATCTGTAGCTAGTGGTGCGTTGCGTGTTCCAGATAGCAGGTATACAGAATGAATGTTCTATCTCCACATTGTCCTACAAGCTGAAGGAGCAATGTTTAAATACAGATGTGTGTGATTGGCTCAGAGAAGATTCTCTGACTCTCCTTGTAGTCTCAGTGTTTTAGAAGGACAGTTTGTAAAATTGTAGACAGTTAGTGTTACGCCCAAGGATATTTCAGTGTCTACCCAAAATACCTGTACCCAAGAGCTTGAGTTCACTTCCAGCATGGTGACATGAGGAGCTCTGCAGCCTTGATCCCCAGAAAAACTGGTGAAAATTATTTAAAAGAAAGCATTTAAATTCTATGGAAATGGTCCTAAAAGGGTACACAACAAATGGAGAAATTGTATTTAAGAGAATCTACTGAAGCTTGATAGGAACAGCAAGTCTTTGATATTTGAACCAAGACTACTACCTTCTCTCTTCCTCAGAGGCATGGCAACTCTGATAAATTAAAGAATGAGGGTTCCCTCCCCTTGCAGCTTCCAGGAGGAGGGCTGTCTTTATAAGAGAGCAGAGTATCAGTGTTTCTCATCCTGCCTCCTAGCCACCTGATGCTAAGGTTATATTCCAGGGGAGTGTGGGTGAGAAGTGAGGCCTTCATTCTTCCACTCAGCTCCCACTTGTGAGGTGGAAGCGCTATACTGAGTATGGTATCAATGAGAATACTGGAGTGTTGATTGTCCTTGCAGCAGCTTAGAGGTAGGGAATTCATACCGAGGGGATCTGTAGTTAATACCCCTCCTTCCACAAGCATGCAGCACCTAACATGAGTATGTCAGTCAGAAAATAGTGGGCACCATGATCTCTGTCCCCAGCAACAGAACTTCACCTCTAAATTTTGCCTGAGAGTGGGAGGGGGTAGGAGAAAGCCATAGGACAGATAACTCTGAATCTCTCCCAAAGGAACAGACTTCATTTGCGACGAAATGTGAAAAAGTTCAAGCCTGAGGGTGTTGTCAAAACAGTGGAGTTTGTGGTTAAAAGGCAATAGGTAGGAGAATGTTAGATTTATTGAAGGTGTAAGCTAATCCGTAGGTCAACTAGTTTAGTGAGAGAAATGGCTGCAAAGAGAGCTGGGGTGAGAACAAATATCAACACTAATCTTAGAAATCCCCCCTTTAAAAAAAGCCTGGATTTGGTAAGATCATACCCTTTCATTTACTGAGGGAAAATCAGTCAACAGATCCTGCCAGTATGAGCAATCAGATATAGGATTTAATAAACAAAGACTTCAAAGTAGCCATTATAAAAATGTTGAGAAAGCTCAAGGAAATCATGATTAATAAAGTAGAGGAAGATGTGATGACCATGTCACATCAGAGAATATCAGTAGAGAAACAAATTATTAAAACAGAAAATAACCAAATGGGAATTCTGAAGTTTAAAAGCTAAACTGAAAGTCTTAATTTTAATTTGAATTGATAGACGAAAGAATTAGCAAACTTGAAGGTAGATTGTTAGGTGTTAGGCATTCCAAAAAACAAAACAAAACAAAAAAACATGAAAGAAATGAATAGAGCTTTAGAGAACTGCAGGACATCATTAAGCACACCATCCTACATAGAATATCAGGAGAGGACAGAAAGGAGCAGAAAAGATAGTGAAGAAATAATGGCTGAAAATTTTCAAAATTTATTGACTAATACCAATCTATACATTCAGGAAGTTCACCTAATTCCAAATGGAATAAACTTAAAGAGATCCACAGACAGCTGCAACTTAGTTGGGGGGGGGGGGGAAGGTTGAAAGTCAAAGGCAAGGAGAAAATTTTCAAAGCAGCAAGAGGAAAAACAATTCTACTTTCAAAGGAACCCTGGGAAGATTAACGGCTGACTTCTCAGCAAAATCAATGGAAACTAGAAGGCAGTGGGATGACACTCTGAGTGATCAAAGAAAGCCCTGTCAACCAAGAATCTTATAGTCACAAAGCTGTCCTTTCAAAAATGAAAGTGAACTCAAGATATTTGCAGATAAAAAATGAGAGAATTTGTTGTTAGCAGACCTGCCTTATAAAAATTACTAAAGGAAGTTCTTCAGAATGAAAGTTAAAGTGAGCTCAGACAGTAACTTGAATCCTTATGAGTAAACAAAGAACAGCAAAGGTAATCATGTACAGTTGACCCTTGAACAGCATGGGTTTGAACTGCACAGGTCCACTTATTTGCAGCGTTTCTTTTCAGTAAATCCATACTATATTACTACACAAACTATGGTTAGTTGAATTTGTAGATGCGGAACCCTGACTGAACCCTTTCTGACTTTGCAGTCAGAAAGCTGACTGTAAAGTTAAACATGGATTTTCAACTTCATGGGGGATCAGCACTCTAAACCTTCATGTTATTCAAGTGTTAGTTGCTCAATCGTGTCCAACTCTTGCAACCCCATGGACTGTAGCCCACCAGGCTCCTTTGTCCATGGAATTCTCCAGACAAGAATACTGGAGTGGGCTGTCATTTCCTTTTCCAGGGGATCTTCCTGACCCAGGGATCGAATACGGGTCTCCTACATTGCAGGCAGATTCTTTACCATCTGAGCTACCAGGGAAGCCCCGTGTTGTTCAAGGGTCAATTGTAGTTGAAAGGCAGCATAAATGCATATTTTCACCTTTTTTCTTTCAACTGATTTTAAAAGTAAATGTATGAAATAATATGTATATAATTGTCCTATAATGTATAGAAATTTAATATATTTACCAATAACAGTATAAAGGAGATGGTGGGAACAAAGCAGTATTAGACTAAGGAAGTAACTTCAGATGATAGCTTAAATAGGAACAAATGATGAGAACAATAAATGATAGGTAAATTTAACAAAACCCAAAATATATGTGTTCTCCTTTCTTAGTTTCTTTGAAAATATAGGAATTTTATAAGGTAGAAATTATAATAATGTATCGCTGAGTTTTAAAATTTGTAGATGTAACATGTATAACAGTAATTCCACAAAAGAGGGGAAAGTGACTAGAGCTGTATAGGAACGATGTTTCTATATTTTGCTGGAATTAAGTTCATGTAAATCTGAAGCTCTGAAGAGTTAAGATGTACATGACAAACCCAGAGCAACGACTAAGGAAATAATTCAAAACTAATGGACAATCATTAAAATAACTAATATGCTACATTTGAAAATATTCACTTAATGCAAAAAGAAGAGAGATTAGATGGACAAAAACATAAGACATTTAGAAAGCAAAAGGTAAAATGGCTGATGTAAATCCATCTGTATCTATAGTTATATTAATAGTGAAAAAGTTGAACAATCCAATCAAAAGACAGAGATTATCAGAATTTTTCTTTTAAAAGATCTATCTATATCTGCAGGAAACACTTTTGATTCAAAGATTGGAAGTTAAAGGATGGAAAAGGATGCATCATGCAAATTGTAACCGCAGAAAGCTGGAGTAGCTATACTAACATCAGACAGAAAAGACACTAGGCAAAAAAAAATATTACTAGAAATAAAGAGGTAACATTTTATAATGATAAAAGGCTGAATCAGGAAGATTTAACCATTATAAATATATGTGTACCTAATAATAGCAAAATACAAGAAGAAAAAACTAAGAGAAATGATGGGAAAAATAATTCACACTAATAGTTGGAGGAACTTTGGTTTCTGCTATAATAATAAAGAGCTTGGAAGTCATCACTCACCCTCACAATAAGAAAAACTCTGGACAGCCTGAAAAACAATTCTTCTTAGGTGCATCAGAGAATTGAGGTCATAGGGCAAATCACTGCCCTCAAAACTGAGCATACAACAATTTGTCAAATTCAGCTTAAATATTCCTACCAATACCAGCTACATCAGAAGGCTTCTGCTCCTGGCTAGCTGTGATTCTCTATCCACATTTCTGTTTAGTTTTAACTTATCTAATAGGTAATTTTTTTTTAAAGAGGTAAAGGATGTACTAAGAGGAGAGAAAATGTAATCATACAAAGTGCTCAATTAAAACCTTCAGGGAAGGCAGGAAAAGAGGGAAAGTTTTTTGTTTTTTTTTTTTTTTTTTAAAAAGGTCCAGAGCAAAGACTAGAAAAACTATGTATAGAGTAGATATTAATTCAACTACTTCAATAATCATTGATATCAATAGTCTAAATAAACCAATTAAGAAACTGACAGTGGATAAAAAACAAGGCTTAACTATATGTCAGCTACAAGAAATCCACTTTAATCATAAAGACACAATTAGATTAAAAGCAAAGGGATGGAGAAATATATACAGTGCTGACAATTCAAAACACAGGTGTAGCTATATTTCACACAAAGCAGACTTCAGGACAAGAAGAACCATCAGGCATAAAGATGGGCATTACATAAAGATGAACTGGGAATAGAGGGGAGAACTGCTTCAATTAGATAAAGGACAATTTTGAAAATCCTACAGTTGATATCACACTTCAGATGCTTTCTCCCTGAGATTAGGAACAAAACCAGAATGTCCACTCTTGCCACTTCCTTTCAATATTGTACTAGAAGTTCTAGTCAATGGAAGAAAAAGAAATAAAAGGCACCTAGGTTGAAAAGGAAGAAGTAACGTTATCCATGTCAGCACGTGATATCATTTTGTTGTTGTTCAGTCGCTCAGTAGTGTTTGACTCTTTGTGACTCCATGTACTGCAGCGTGCCAGGCTTCCCTGTCCTTCACCATCTCCCGGAGCTGGCTCAAACTCATGTCTGTTGAGTCAGTGATGCCATCCAGTCATCTTATCCTCTGTCATCCCCTTTTCCTCCTGACTTCAACCTTTTCTGGCACCAGGGTCTTTTCCAGTGAGTCGGCTCTTCTCATCAGGTGGCCAAAGTATTGGAGCTTCAGCATTAGTCCTTCCAATGAAAATTCAGGACTGATTTCCTTTAGGATTGACTGTTTTGATTGACTGTTGGATTGACTGTCCCTTGCTGTCCAAGGGACTCTCAAGAGTCTTCTCCAGCAGCACCGTTTGAAAACATCAATTCTTTGGTTCTCAGCCTTCTTTATGGTCCAACTCTGACATCCATACATGACTACTGGAAAAACTATAGCTCTGACTATACTATATGGATATGAAGTGAAGAAGTGAAGTCACTCAGTCGTGTCCAACTCTTTGCGACCCCATGGACTGTAGCCTACCAGGCTCCTCCGTCCACAGGATTTTCCAGGCAAGAGTACTGGAGTGGGTTGCCATTTCCTTCTCCAGAGGATCTTCCCAACCCAGGGATCGAACCCATGTCTCCCGCATTGTAAGCAAGACGCTTTACCATCTGAGCCACCAGGGGATCTATGTGGATATATATGATATCATATATATATACACACATATATATATATATGTGTGTATATATATATATAGAAAATCCTAAGGACCCATTGAAAACTGTTAGAACTACTTCAGCAAGGTTGCCTACCAGAATTCAGCAAGCTTCTTTGTAACAAAGTTGACAGACTGATTCTACAGTTCGTGTAATCCTACAAGGGACCTAGAATAGCCAAAAAAATCTTAAAGAAGAACAAAATTGGAAGATAACACTTTTCAATTTGAAAACTTAGTGCAAAGCAACAGTAATCGAAACAGTGTGGTGCTGGCATGAAGAGAGACATATAAATCAGTGAGATAGAATTAAAGTCCAGAAATAAACCCATGTATCTATGGTCAACTGACTTTTTCTCTTCTTTAAACAGGGATGCCAGGATGATTCAATAGAGGGAAAATAGTCTTTTCAACAAATTGTGCTAGATCAAATGGATAGCCAAATTCAAAAGATTGAACTTGCACCTTTATTTCACTCTATATGCAAAAAGTAATTCAAACAGGATTATAGACCTAAATATCAGAGTTAAAACTATAAAACTCTTAAAGCAAGAGAAAATCTTCATGCTCTTGGATTTGGCAATGAATTCTTAAACAGGACATCAAAAGCACAAGCCACAGAACAAGACACATAAATTGGACTTAATCAAAATAAAGAACTTTTGTGTTTCAAAGACCACTGTCAAAAAAGTGTTAATAAAAAGACAACTCAGAGAATGGGAGAAAGCATTTGCATATTACTGATGTGATAAGGAAGTTGTATCAAGAGTATATGAAGAATAAAACTCAGTAGTTTTTTTTAAAAAAAGGCAAAGGATTTGAATACAGTTTTCTCCAAAGAATATAAACAAGTGGCTAAAAAGCACCTGAAAAAGTGCTTACTGTGATTGGTCATGAGAGGAATGCAAATCAAAACTACAGTGAGATACCACTTAACACTCACTAGGTTGGCTATAATGAATAAGATAATAACAAGAATTGGCAAGAACATAGAGAAATCTGCATCCTCATTTACTGCTTTTGGGAATGTAAAATGGTGTTGCCACTTGGGAAAGAGTCTAGTAATTCCTCAAATAGTTGAACATAGAGTTACCTTTTGACCTAGCAATGCACTCCTAAGTTTTAATATATACCCAAGATTAATGAAAACATATGTCCACACAGAAACTTGTACTTTAATATTTTAGCAGTATTATAATAGCCAAAGGTAGACTCACCGTCAGCTGATGGATGGATTTTTTTAATGTGATATATCCATACAAGACAATATTATTTGGGTATAATATTAAATATATATTCAATATAAGGAGTGAAGTACTAATTCATGCTGCAGGAAGTATTACTACAGCATGTATTGCTATAGAATATACTGTACACATTATTATAAGTGAAAGAAGCCAGTTAACACAAGACCACATATTATATGGTTCTATTTATATGAAATATCCAGAGTAGTTAAATCTACAGAGATGGAAAGTAGATTAGTGGTTGCTGAGGGGGTATTGGAAGATAGGAGGTAATAGCTTTAAAGGGCACAGTGTTTCTTTTCAAGATAAAGAAAATGTTCTAAAATTGCAGTGAAAGTTGCACAGTTCTGTAAATATACTAAAAACCATTGAATTGTACGTGTTAAATGGGTGAATTATATTGTATATAAATTATATGATAATAAAGCTGTTATTTAAAAAAAAAAACTGAGAGATAACCCAGTTTTTAAAAACAATGTCCAGTTCAATTAAAGAAGTAAAGAGGATAGATTTTTTTCAGAAACCGTGTACACTAATGCTCACTACAGTATTATCCATAATAGCCAAAATGGAGGCAACCCAGATATCCATCAACTATTCATCTAATGAACTGATAAACAAGATGAAGTAAATCCATACAATGGAATGGTATTTGACCATGAGAAGGAATGAAGTACTAACATATTCCATAACATGAGTGAACCTTAAAACATTTTGCTAAGGAAAAGAAGGCAGTTACATAAGACCAAATCTGTATGATTCCATCTATATGAAATTCCCAGAACAGACAATCCATAGAGACAAAAAGTACATCAGTGGTTCCAGGGACTGAGGGAGGAAGAACATGGGGAATGACTGCTAATAGGTATAAGGTTTTGGAGGGAGGTGATGAAAATGTTCTGAAATTAGATAGTGGTGATAGCTTCACAATTCTTATGAATATACTAAAAGCCAATGAACTGTACACTTTAAAAGGTTAGTTTTTATATGTGAATTATACCTAAATTTGTTACTTATAAGAAACAGCTTACTGTTAATACTTTATGAAGGGTATTTCTTCATGTTCTGGTACTTTTTCCACAAAAGAACTTGTGGGTTTTGTTTTTGTTTTTTTTTTTTCCAAGGAAGCATCTTTAAGAATCATTTATACTAGCTCTAGAATTGCATCTAATATGAGAACTTACTTGTTCAGTAAAGACAAGTATGCTATATCTTCCTTATCCACTATCCTCATGCTATGGAAAACATTATCTGCTACTTAATTAATTTAGGTTCATGTGCATTACATACTTTGTACACTTGCCATAGTGGATTACAGTTTCTGAAAATTTTCTTGTTCTTTAGAGAAAGTAATTTTTCTCCCCAGCTACTTATATTTAATATGCCAAGAACAGCATAAAAAATGTATTAACACTTGGAACATGGTGAATTTAAGGTTCTTTCTTGATTTTTTTTTTTTTTTACCGTTTTTATGTACAAATGCACAGCTGTAAAGGATTTGGTTAAATACTGAAAGAACGTAAATTATCTCTTTGTAACTTTGCTGTCTTTAAAAAGGAAATTAGCATCAATAATAGTTGGGTTTATATATAGAGAGAGGGAGAGACCATCAACTGATGGATTTATGCATATATGCAGTTCATGGTGTGGCAGTCAGACACAATTTAGCGACTGAACAACAACAAATATATAAATCTGTTTTTAAGAAAAGAAGAACTATTGGTAGTTTCTAATTTACTACATATATATTTGTGAATGGAAGGAATATGAATTTAAAAAATCAATCTGTAACCTGAATTATTAAAGGTTATCTGTTGTCAGTGTGTAACAGTGTTTGCAGTGTTAGGATGGTAGAATGTTTTTGAATACGGACTCTTTTTTGATAGAAAGGTGTATCTTCACATGTATTTTTTCAGTTACAGTATTTTTTCAGTCACATGTGAAAAACAGACTCAAGTAATTTTCTTAAAATGGAAGATAGGGAGACTTTAGAACAAAACAAAAGCTCATAACTATTTCACTTTGAAAAAATAACAAAAAAGCATGTACATACTTTACGAAAACAACATGTTTTTCTAAATCTAGAGTGCTTATGAAAATGAGGATCCAGATGGTGAATTTAGGCACAATGTGTAATGCTGTAATTTTCCCTCCTAGTTAAAAGGCTGGCCACCGAGAACCTGCAATGCATTGTCAAAGCCTGCCAAGTGGGGTCAGGAGGAGAACCTGCCGCCCAGCTGACTTCTGTGTTTAGGTAACTGGAAATATGCCAACTGGCAAGGAGACTATTGCCAGCCATTTGACAGTCAACATGTTTTTTAAATAACTAATTATCCAAAACATAATGTGTTACTACTTGTTTGTAGTTTCAATTATTATATTTTTGGCAGTAGTTTTGCTATGTTGTTGTTTTATTAAAAAATAAAATTACTAGGGGGAAAGATGACTTAAAATTACCTGAGAGTTTAGTAAGGAAGATGCCTACGTGTGTTTCAGAGGAAAAGTGGAAAACGTGAGTCATGGTGACAGGTATACAGGCTTTGGAGCTGCTAAACGTGCTCCTCAGCATCCAGTGTGGAAGCGCCTGCCACTGGTCTGCGTGTTCACTTTAGATGCCGTGAACCCACAGAGCTCCATTGGATGTAATTCATGAAGCACAGACTTTATATATAGATCTGTTCCTTCATAAGAATAACTGCAACTTGTAGAACGTTTTTTGTTTTGTTTCTATTTTCCTGCCTTGCACCATATAGAATCTTAGGCTTTTTGTTAAGGCAGTACTTTTAAAGTATATCTTTCTCATAGTTTCTACCCGTTGACCTTCATTTCATGTATCTCCACCATACCACCACTATGTTAAATAGTTTGGGTCCATTTCCTTCATTCTGTGTGGGATTTTTGATTCCTCAGCTTTCTTACGACATAGTTGGGACTTGTCAGTTGTTTACAGTTTATTTACAGAATATAAAAATTGTGATTATTTGAAGTAAATACTGGGTTTAAGAAAACTGTAAAACCGTAAGAGACGAGGAAGGATTTTATATGAACAAAGATTACATGTTTGTTAAATACAGTTTACTAATCTAGGTGATTTTTGGCAGGGGTGGGGAGAGTGGAAATTTTACGGTTAAAATATATAACTCTTTTTTATGTAAAGAATTATATATTCTTTATATATAATATATAATTATATAAATATAATTCTTTATAAATTATATATTCTTCATATTTTATTCTTCTGTGGGTCTAAAGTCTCTTGTTCAATTAAGGAATATAAAAATTATTAGAAGTAACTTGCTTTCCTCATAGAAATGTTGTTTGATTTATCTAGAGATTGGAATAATTATCTAAAAGATACACAAAATAACCAGGAAGCTGGACTCGTTTTCTGTTTTAGTCTCTTCTACACCCTTACCACCCAGATTAACCACATGCAGAGTGTAGCAGGGAAGTCCCCAGTGTTAGATTTTTCCCTCTTAATTCTTCCTCTTGGGATTCCAACTCTTCCTTCTCCCTCTTAATGCCGTCACTCTGGTCATGGCTCACGCTGAAGCCATTTCTTTTCTTTATTTTCAGGTTTCAGTCTTTGTATGGCGTCTGTCATAGATCCTTATGATAATCTTACATAAAGTGATTTTTCTTGCATTCAGGTTACAGCTCATTGCTGTAATTGGGCTAGATAGATACTAGCCCAAGTAATTGCCCCAAGAGTAATTCTAAGTGACCTGTTTTACTTTCAGGCAGTTTATTGAAGATTATGGTATGAGATATGATTATCAGATTTACAGCATTTTAGAAGCAGTAGCAGCATTGGACCAGCAGGTTGTCATCCACTTGGTTCCTACCCTTACTCAGTCTCTGAAGAATTCAGAGCGGAAATGGGGCCTTGGCAGAAATACTGCACAGAGGTATGTTTGATAATTTGATTATACCCTTTTAGACAATGATTATGAAATCTACATTCATTTCCCTAGTAATGGCCTATTTTCCAATTTATAAAGATGTGGAGTCTGTTCCAGTGAATAGGGTTAGTGATTCAACTAGATAATATGCTTTTGGTCAAAAATAGATAAAAGCTCTTTTTTTTTTCCTATAGGCTTATGACTGAATATAGTGCTGGACTATTTAGAGTAGTGAAACATGGTGGGATGAGTCTGTATATCCTAGAGACATTGTTTTAAAAGAGAAAAGACCCTGATGCTGGAAGGACTGAGGGCAGGAGAAGGGGGCGACAGAGGATGAGATGGTTGGATGGCATCACCGACTTTAATAGACATGAGTTTGAGCCAACTCTGGAAGATAGTGAAGGTCAGGGAAGCCTGGAATGCTGCAGTCCATGAGTTCGCAGAGTCAGACACGATTTAGCGACTGCACAGCAGCAATAAATATATCTCTCTCTTCTTTTTTTTTTTTGTCTTTACAGGGAAGCTTATAGCAAACTTTTATCTCAGCTAGGACAAGTGGGACAAGATGAGATACAGAGACTGGAAAATAATCATGTTGAATCTATTTTGTGATTTCATCCTCAACATTAATTATAACTACCTAAAGCCACTTTGTACCATTTGACTCCTACTTTTATTAATTGTATAATGTTCTGTTAAAAATACTTTATAGGATCTTTTCCGTACATACCTGTAAGTATAAAGTATATAAATAAGAAAATAAAAGTTAATTAAATGTGTTATAGAATCTTTGGAACTTGGTAAAACTGCATTCTGTTTTGAAGCAGTTTTAGTTCAGCTAAAGAAACTTCAAGTTTTCCTATCTGGGAGTGTTGTCTGTGTATGTCTATGCAGGTTTGTACTGATTGATCCGTGGGCATTTTACTGCGGTGTGACTTTTCTGCCTTGTAAGTAATTTATTTCTGTTTTTTGTTTCTTTACAGATTATGTTTAATCATGATGCTATTTCACACTACCTGCCTGCGCTGTGCTGGTTTTGTTGCTTGGTTGCTTTCTTGTTTGCTTGTTTTTATTGTTTCGTTTCTTTTGAGGAATGGTCAGGAGATAGGACTGTGTATTTGTTATCCTTTTTTATACTGTGTTTGAGGCAAGTTAATAAAATTCTTTCAGAGCACACTTAACTGTGAGCAATGACACTGAATCTGGCTAAGGGATGATACAGATATATATATAATTTTTTTTTTGACTTGGGCTAACAGTGTTTATACTTGGGATCCAACAGTTGCCAGATGTTTTTCTCTATTCATCCTTTCTTTTGGAGTTGTCATATCAAGAGGAAGATAAATAAGAGCCTTTAAAAAGAGAATAAATAATATTCTAGAATTTTTTTAAGGTTACAAATTAACAGAAGAGTTCTGAAAAGTCAGCCAACTTATCTACTTGCTCTTCAACTAGAGCCTCTTATAAACTAGCATCTTACATATTTTCAGGGAACCAGCTTAGTTTCCTTTAGCAGTTCATCTCTCAACCCTTTGACTATCTGAAATTTCAAATTTATTTTACTGGTTGGGCTTTGTCCTTAACTCCTTTTTCTAGTGAGCATTATTTGGTAAAAACAGTTCCAATCTTAGTGCTGAGAACCCATGTGGGTCTTAAACTCAGCTCTACTTTGTGACCGTGAGCAGATTCTTAATCTTTTCTGAGCCTTAGTTTCTTCATGGAGAAAAATGAGTGATAATACTTCTTGAAATTTCACAATGTTCTGGTAAGAATCAGTGGGATAACTGATTTATAATCATGTAATTAAAATGTATGTGAAAGTATTTGGTGACCTACATTCTATTAGGCATACAGACATGATTACTGTATCTCATGCACAAAAGTAAAGAAACTTCTCAATTTTGTTCTCTAATGGTATGTCCTAGATGAATGATTGTACTTCTTTTCAGTGTTTTCTTACATGTCATGTTTGCTAACTTTGAAATAATTTGTTTTCTTCTGGGGCCTCAAGTATTTACCATGGTTTTACTATTCCTTCAGGAAAACATTTTCAGCCCTTTTCTGGCTCAAGTCTTTTAAAATGAAATGCACTGCAGTCAGGAAACTATAGTTAGTTAATAGCCCTTTGCTAATAGGAATTTGTGAAGTCTAAAGGACTCCATGACTTATAAATGGTCTATTTTATCCCTAAATAAATGAATTCAATAAATGGGATGAATAAAAGCCTCTTTAAGGTTACGTAAGACTTCATAGCAATGAATTTCTTTTCATTATAATAGTGACTTACTAATGATGTGTTATTTTGCAAGTTTTAGCAAGTGAAATTTAAAATATTTAATGGAGTGCCTTTAAAGAGGTTATTTATATGTGTGTGTGTATGTGTATATATATATATTCCTCCCCAAGGGAAATTGATAAAGATGTCTTAGATAATCTTGCTCTTAGCTTTTATGAAATTTTTTAAGGGTTAAGAAAATCTGTTACTGAATCATGCATTAGGATATGTACCTGTGTATATTAAGAATAAATTTATACATAAAAATCAGTAACAAAGTCTGTAACATGTATATCAGTAAAATTTTAAAGAAACTGTTTTATTCATTGAAGAAAAAAGAAAATTTATGATTCAGTTCCATTTCTGAAAAATCTTCACTGACCCTTATTACTATAGTCTTATCTCTTTCCATTCCCAGACTTAGAATAACCTTATAGTTTCTTCCTTAATGTTCTTTTCCCCCTAAAATCCCTTTAATATCTGAGGTGACTGCTGCTACCATTGTTAAGGTAAGCCAGTCTCTTGTGGTCGAATCTGGAATGTGTTCTCATTTTCCTTGGGGTTTGGCGCCTCTGTGACATTGCATTCTCTTTTATCTTCTCATCCCTTACTCAGCGATACTGCTTCTTCTACATACACCTTTTCCCTTCTTTTCCCCACTGGTAAGATCTGGCCCTTCACCCCCTCTGTCTCAACATTCTTCTGGTAGTGAACTGAGAAGACTAGCTAATAACTTTATCTTTCACATCTGTATCTAGTACTACTTTTTCGCTAAACCTGTCTAGTTGGATTCTCCTGGAATCTCAGGGAAACATGTCAAGCTGCCTTTGTCACCTTCTTTTCCAGAGAAGGTGACACTGTCTTTGCCTTCATTTTCTACCCAGAGCATACACCACTTTCCCAGTTCACTTAACCTTGACGTTTCCTGGATTCTTCATTGTTCCCCACTTTTCATCTGATCAGCAGTACAAGCTCTTGCTATTTTTTTTCTTTTTGCCATCACGTGCATCCAAATTTATTAGACACCATAATCACCTCCTATCTCCAGACTATTGAAATTTATTCTTCAAATAATTCTGATGTTAATGTTCCTAGAAGACTACTTTCATCTTGTTACTTTTCTGCTCAAGGACCTCCATTTACTTGCAATTGTTAATAAGCTGACATTGAAGCCCTTCTGTCAGGAGAATTCCTGCCACCTGACACTATACTTTTTCTTTCCAAACTCAACTCAAGTAGGAGAGTAGACCGTCTTGGCTGCTTTTGCTGAATGACATGTTCATTCTACACTGTGGGCCTCGTTCAGTTTGTCAGCTTACCACCATTTTTACAGAAACCTAACTTTAAGATACTCAAATAGGAAAATTAAAATATACATGTTAGGTTTCCTTGGTGGTTCTGATATTAAAGAATCTGCCAGCAATGCAGGAGACCTGGATTCCATCTGTGGGTCAGGAAGATTCCCTGGACAAGGGAATGGCTACCCACTCCAGTATTCTTACCTGGAGAATTCCATGGACAAATGAGCCTGGTGGGCTACAGTCCGTGGGGTTGCAAAGAGTCAGACATTTGTTCAGTTGCTCAGTCATGTCCAACTCTTTGCGACCCCATGGACTGCAGCAGGCCAGGCTTCCCTGTCCTTCACCATCTCCTGGAGTGGGCTCAAACTCATGTCCATTGAGTCGGTGATGCCATCCAGCTATTTCATCCTCTATCATCCCCTTCTCCTCCTGTCCTCAGTCTTTCCCAGCATCAGGGTCTTTTCCAATTAGTCAGCTCTTCACACTGAGTAGAGTAGAGTAGCATTGCACTGAGGAGTAATGAGTAGAGTCAGACACTACTCAGTGACTAACACTTTCACTTTCTATACATAAGTATTCCAGTCAGTTTCTTTAAAATATCAGGTGGAGTGAAAAAGATGATTGAAGGACAACACGGTGATGAAAAAGACTTTTATTAGACACTCAGATTTGGTTATGATTTAAATTTCAATTGAACATTTAATTAGGTTTTCATAGGTGAGAAGACGACATGGATGTATTGTCTCTACAAAATCACTCAATATTCAGTGCATTTGTACTAGAAGAGTTTCACAGTATAAACTTGTAACATCTTTCCTTATCCCTAGCATATTTCCTTTTCTTACTAAGCATATTTTTGACTTCTTTGTCTTTTTGGGGTAAGTAAAAAAAAATTATTTGTGGGTTGTTAGGTGTGTATTTTCACTACACATTGTTATTTTTATCTTCTTCCGTGGTTCATCACAAATCTTTAAAACTACTGTTTATAACTAATTACATGGACTCCTTTCCATGTACATTCACAGAAGCTTGGCAGTTTTTATTTTTAGGATTATTTAATCATATAAGAATTTGACAAGCTGTTACAGTTGGGGAAAACCTTTAGGAAAACTACTTTCTCTAAGTTCTACGCATCAACTTAACACTTTGTTTCAGAGATTAAAGGCAGATATCATAGAAGCTTCACCAAAAACTGTGTTATCTGTTCTAAACCACTGGTTTTTGATTCATACTCTTTTTTTTTTACATAAACCTTATATCTTCCAAAAACTGATCTCCTGCCTCCTCCTTCTAGGGTTAAAAATATTGCTTTGTCAGTCAAGTGGAGAGTATGCTAGTATAAATAACAGGCTCTGTTTGTGTAAAACGGTTAGGGGAACTAGCAAAATAGTATATTCTTTCACGTTTCATGTCAGATATGAGATTTATATTTTGATTCTGTGATAAACTATATTGTTTACCAAAATCAGTATCAAATGATTAGAACTGACCAACTTCTGCTTATTGAGGTTTTTGGTGTGAAGATAGTTGCTCAGTTCATTGCACTTGTGAATTATACTTTTAGAAAAATTCTGGGCATTTTTATTTTATACACACGTTTTAAGTTATTTGTGTACAAAGTAATGAGATATAATAAAAATGCACATATTAACCTTACACTGCACTTGTGATTATTCAACTTCCTCTTTATGACAGATTGACTCTTTGAAAACCAAAATAAAAATGAACCATGTTACCTGGAGGAATATTTTTTTATCTTATTTACTCCTGTTGCTTTTATACTCTGCCTTAACGAAAGAAAGTTAATTTTTCAGCTATTGTAATGGCTGAGGGTATACATTGTACATATGGCTAAACTGTGAGGAAAATACAGAGAGAAATGGTGTGAAAAATACCCTAAAAATAACCGATTGGCATTTTGCTCTTAAAGATCTAAGGAATTTTACTGCATTTTACATACATGTTATTTTAGAGATTCATGTCTTTTCTAGCTTTTCCTCCTAGAGTAAGAACACTGCTAATATCTGTGTTACTGCTTTTTCTTTTTTAAAGTACAATCTTGAAATATTTAAATTGTTTTAAGTTTCATGATTTTATGGAAATTGAAATTAATAAATACAAATACAATATGGTCTTTGAAGAGTAAAAATGGAGGATGTATTACTGTAGAATAGTTCACTATAATAGAAAACATGTATTTGAATAGTTTCAGTGGACTTTGGTTTTTATTACCAACCATTGTTTCCTAGAATTTTTTTTATTAGCTCTTATGATTGGTAATTTGAGGAATAGGATCGAATTATAAGTGATCTGGATTTTTTCTTTGTAGGGAAGGGTTGCTGTACTTTGGATGCTATTCTTTGTTTACAATTATATGTTTCTGAAAATTATGTAAAATTTATATAAAAATTCTGACTTCAATTGTATAGTATTACTACTATTATACAATTATTAGTTATACAATTATTACTGAGTAATACTATACAAGGAAAGATTTGATAATATATACTTATTTGTTTTAAATGAATAGTTAGAAGTTTTCACAGAAATTAGAATAATCTCAGGCTGCCTTTCCATTTATCAGTCAAACAAGTTCACTTTTAGACCATTTCCCTTTTAACAATTGGGTAGAGAATCTGGGATTAAAAATAGATTGTTTTAATTCCTGGAGGGAAGAAATCTGTGTGTCAAGTAGAAATTTTAGTAAATCTGAAATAATTGTTTAGGTCTTTGTTGAAAAGATTTCTGAAATGTTGGAGTCCACTTTCCTGACACTGTAAGTAAGGCATTTTTAAAAATTTGGATGGTTTACACCTTGTAAAGAGACTCTATTTTCCTTCTAAATATCAATTATCAATTTTCAGAACTGTAGAAATACTCCTCTAAGGTTTTTTGTTTGTCTAAACTTAAAATCTTTTCTTTTAAAATTTTACCACTCTTTTTCTTACCCTAGTCTTCCCTCCTCCCTTAATCTGAACAGCCAAAAATTATATATTTATATATTTTTTTAATATATTGATATTTAATACATGTTTAAAATAAGTGTTTTAGGTATTATATAATATATAAAGTTAGTGATTTCTGTATTTAGGATAAAAAACATTTTTATTCACTTCTGCTTACTAAAAGTGGCTACATGAACAAAATGACAGTTTCCTATAAGCCAAGGATTGCTGAATGCTTCAACTATACAAAGGAAAAAAAGTGAAATCTTCCTTTTAAGAAAAGTGACTTATCGTAACAAGATTAGAGAAAGGGGAAAAACTCACATTATAGTTGCGGAATTTATGTTCAAATGTGATTATTGAGTTGTTGCATTTTTTAACTTTCTGTTATATACAAAGCAAATCCAAAAACCTAGCCTAAAAAAATTCTTATGCATTATTAAAAATGTTAGTAATAAAATATGTATTGGTGATGGAGAAGAATCCCACAAGCGCTCAAGATTGACATAACCTTTACCAAAGTGGAAAAACTTTTATTAGAACTACCGATTCTAGGTTCAAATTTATGTCAAAGCACTTTATGATACCAAAATTAGTCCAACTAATTTTTTTTCGAGCTTTAAAATGTCACTTTTCACTAAATAGTCTTAAATGAATTTGAGGCAAGGGTTTGTACAAGCTTAGGAATCTTTGGCTTTGGTAAACTCCCTGTTTTCTAATTAGTATGTCTCTTTCACATGCTTTTCAGAATCATGTCATAGTATGTCTTCCAGGTTCTAGCCAGTAATTTTTTAACTTCAAAAATAATCTCCCTGTTCAATTACAAAGTTCTAAAGACAGTAAAATACCTCATAATTTGATATTTTTTCTTAGGCAAAGTACTTCAGAGTATTTGCCTAATCCTCACAACGGTCTCCTGAATTGATACGTAAATCAATATTTGCCCTCCTTAAAAAGTGAGAAAACTGAAGCACTGTAAAAAGTTAAGCCAAGGTCACAGAGCAACCAAGGTGAAAAATCTGGGTACTCCATCTGCTGTCCCAGTGTACTTCTGTTATTCATATTACCTTGAATAAAATATGGCATTTAAAAATCTATGATTTCATAATGGTGAGTACTCTGCTTATACAGCAGGGTTGTATAATGTTGGATTTTTAACAGAAAACTTACAAACCCAGGGTTTCGTAAAGAGAGTAAGTATTGACAATTTTTTTTTAAGATCACTGATGGCAGTACTTGTAAAATAAACTGCCTCACTAAGAGTGGAGTGTCCTGGACAGCACTGATTAGACAAGGTGTATAAAGAATGCTTTAAAACCCGTAGACCATTCAGTCGGCCCTAAGCTAACACCACAGTAAAAGTCATACATACTATATATCGATACGCACGGAGAAGAGTGACAGGCGTTTTCAATAATGTGTATTTTAGAAAACCTCATTTTTTGCTTATGTTTATCTGAATATAATAAGATCTAGAAAACAGAAAGAGGAAGCATTGAGCACTGAGTATTTTCATGCCCAGTATCTAAAAGTCAGGCTTTTTTTCCTCCTGTTCATGATGGTTATTAAGAAAGCACTGGCTTTTCAGACAGTGCCAATCCTGTGATGAGGCACTTGAAGAGTCTGAAGGTTAGGGCATGTGAAATACGGAGCAGGGAGGAAGCATGCTGCTATTCCATTGGAGGCAAAAGGGAGTCTAGGCCCATAGAATACTTCTTCTTTGCCTTCTCTACTTACATCCAGTACCTACAAAGGAAGGGAGAAATCTGTATGTTAAAGGTGATTGTTCAAAATAAAGCTGTGTACACATGAAAGAAAACTTGCAGTTAATTTCAGCTATGCTGACATGACTATATCTTACATATCGCTATTTTTCTCACAGTGTTGTACCAGAAATATGTATTTAGTTCCTGTAAAATGCTATTCTACACATTTATGTGTATGTACATATGTACACAGATGTTTATTTATAATAATTTAGTCTTTAGAACAAGCGTTGAGATGTAGGCAGCATTATCATCCTTTAATAAAACTGCCTTAGATTGGTTAAGTAACTTTCCCAAACTAGTAAATGTTGTTTGTATGCTGTCTTACAAATCCTTATCTGCAATGTGAAAACAACATTGACTTTGCAGCTTTGCTGTGAAAACTGGTGAGATCATCTTGCTCAGGGTCTGGCACAGAGAATATTAGAGCTTCATAGCAGGTTCAAGAAAATCAGTTGCTTCTGGAAATTTTTCCCCAGTTATTTTCCTGTTAAGCTGGAATTTCATCTCTTTCCTTATATGGAAAAGAATCTTTGTTAAGTCAGTGCCTGCTGTCACCTCACTGATTTCTGGTTTAATCTTACTACTAGGAAGATTCTTACAAAAGACAAGCTGGTCATGTCATATTTGTCGAACCCATAAAACTCCTAGCCCTCAATCACCTTATCCTCTCTTCATATGACCTTCTTCTAAGTTCATTTAAAATTTTTCCTCCCTTGGGTTCTATGCCCTTAAAAAAAGAGTTTGTTGTTCATATTGTCCTGTTGTCCACTTCTTCCAGCCACATCCTAAATGCAGACGTGCCCCAATATTCCAACCACAGACCCTGTGGCGCTCTTCAGTGGTCTCGTCCACTCTTAACACCCACATCTGTCACCTAAGTGGATAATTCTTAAGCTTTTAATGCAATAATGCATTATTTAAGATGAAAGGGGCCCTTGAGATTTGGGGATCCAAGCCCATAAAGAAGGACATCAGTAAGGCCTAGAATAAAAGATCAAACCTGTAGCTTTTTTTCCCCAAATGGACATTTAGCTGTCCCATCCCATTTACTGAACAATATGCCTGTCACTAATTTTAAATAGCTCCAATACATGCTAAATACAGATTTTTCTTTGTTCTCTTTTGTTATGTATCTTCCTACAGTAGCACATTTACAGTTACTTTGGGTAAGGGCATGTCTGTCATTCATTTTCGAGCATTTCTTGGTTATTCTTATATTCTTTCCTGGAGAAACTTCAAGATCAATTTGACAAGTATTGTTCCCCCACCCTGTGAATTTGACTAGCTGTGTGACTTACTCAAGGTCACACAGCTAGTAAGTGGTAGAGCCAGTTTTTTGGCCCTGGGTTGCAACCCAAGAAAGAATAAGGATTTTATGCTATTTTGTGACATCCCCTCCCCGACTGAATATATTTTTAGAACACAAAAGTTGAAGTTACCATCCAGAGAATTTTTGTCTGGTTTCCTGGACCAAGAAAGACTGTGTATGCTAAGTGCTTATGTGTGTGCTCAGTCAGGTCCAACTCTTTGCAACCCCATGGACTGTAACCCCACCAGGTTCCTCTGTCCATGGGATTCACCAGGCAAGAATACTGAAGCGGGTTGCCATTTCCTACTCCAGGGGATCTTCCTGACCCAGGAATTGAAGCCATGTCTCTTGCATCCCCTGTACTGGCAGGCAGACTCTTTACCACTATGCCACCTGGGAGGCCACTAAGCAGATGTAATTTATTTAATCTGTAAGACAGGGAAAACGAAGAGTTGGTGGTTTTTCTCCAAAACACTCCCTTGAAAACTGGCAGAGAGAAGGCATTGGGGAGAAGGAGGTGCCAACTTGGCAGCATATCCTCCAGCCAAAAAGAAGTAATCATAAGTGAAGAGCAGTGGAGGTGATCTGACAGCACAGACTAATCACTTAGGCAGCTGCTCCTTTATGCTTGTCATCCACAGGATACCAGACTAGAGTCAAGCTCTGTGCCAGCTGCTTGCTTACACACCCACTGAATAAACAAGAGCACCTGACTCCTCAGGACTTGACTTAACATTTTCCATGAGTAAGTATAACTAACAAGTCCAAAGCTCAATCTTTAAAGTATTTATTTAAGAGCATCTCAGCTTTTCTCTTGTTTCAGTTGTCCTCATAATGGGTTAAACAGTTTGTGGTAAGTCACATAGCAGAAAAGAAGATAAAAAAGTATGGTTTCTCAACATTTAACATGCTTCATCCCTGTATGGCTGAATCCTACAAATGATAGTTAAACTTTAATGAGAGTCCAGAAGGGTCAGTCTAATAGGCTATTGGCTGGTATTTTCAAGATGGAAAAAAAAAAAAGACTAGTCCTTCTGGATGTTAACAGACCAGTCTGTGAACTATTTAAGTGTGACTTTCACTAATCTTAGCCAGCCATGCCTTTACAATCTAAGAACTCTACATATTTGTGACTTTAAAAAAACTTAAAACTTTTGATATTTTTAACATCTGTACTATTTTCTCCACTCTTTCCTATACGTTTTTCCTTCACAGATCATATCTCAATTTATTCACTATTTTAGAGCTTAAAAATTGTTTTTTTTTTTTTTTTTTTTTAATTTTTATTTTACATTATAGTTGGTTAACAATGTTGATAGTTTTAGGTATATGACAAAATGATTCAGTTATACATATATCTATCCTTTTTGAAATTCTTTTCCCATTTAGGTTGTTACAGAGTATTGAGCCACGTACCCTGTGATATACAGTAGCTCCATGTTAGTTATGTTTTAAATATAGTAGCATGTACTGGAGAAGGAAATGGCAACCCACTCCAATATTCTTGCCTGGAGAATCCCAGGGACAGCGGAGCCTGGTGGGCTGCCGTCTATGGGGTCGCGCAGAGTCGGACACGACTGAAGCGACTTAGCAGCAGCAGCAGCAGCAGCATGTACATGTCAATCTCAAACTCCCAATCTATCCCTCCCCCTACACTCTCCCCCCATGGTTATCATAAGTTTGTTCTCTGTGAGTCTGTTTCTGTTTTGTAAATAAGCTCATTTGTATCATTTTTTTTTAGATTTTGCATATAAATAGTATCATGATAATTTGACTTTCTCCAGCTTCACTTAGCATGATAATCTCCAGGTCCATCCATGTCATTACAAATGGCATTATTTCATTCTTTTTAATGGCTGAGTAATATTCCATTGTATATATGTACCACATCTTCTTGATCCATTCCTCTGTTGATAGACATTTAGGTTGATTTTATTTCTTGGCTATTGTAAACAGTATTGCAATGAAAATTGGGGTGCACGTATCCTTTTGAAACATGGTTTTTTCCAGATACATGCCTAGGAGTTGGATTGCTGGATCATGTGGTAGCTCTATTTTTAGCTTTTTAAGGAACCTCCATACTGTTCTCCCTCATGGTTGAACCAATTTACATTCCCAACAGTGTAGGAGAGTTTCCTGTCCTCCACACTCTCCAACATTTATTGTTTGTAGACTTTTTGATGATGGCCATCCTGACTGATGTGAGGTGACACTGTAGTTTTGATTTGCATTTCTCTAATTTTTAACGATGTTGAGTGTCTTCTCATGTACCTCTTGGTCATCTGTGACCAAGATGTGACCATCTGTGACAGATGACACAGATTTAGGTTTTCTCATTTTTTGTTTGGGTTTTTCTGATATTGAGCCACATGAGATGTCTGTAAATTTTGGAAATCCCTTGTCAGACGCACTATTTGCAAATATTTTTTCCCATTCTGTGGGTTGTCTTTTGCTGATTTTTTTTTTATAGTTTCCTTTGCTGTGTAAAAGCTTTTGAGTTTAAGTCCCATCTGTTTATTTTTGTTTTTATTTCCATTATTCTAGGAGACAGATCAAAAAAGATACTGCTGCAATTTATATCAAAGAGTGTTCTGCCTATGTTTTCCTGTAGGAGTTGTACAGTATTGGGTCTTATATTTAGGTATTTAATCCATTTTGAGTTTATTTTTGTGTATTGTGTTAAAAACTGTAATTTAATTTTTCCCACCACTAATTATTGAAGAAACTGTGTTTTCTCCATTGTATATATAGTCTTGCTTCCTTTCTTGTAGATTAATTAATCGATGGTGCATAATTGACCATGAGGCCTTCTATCCTGTTCTGTTGACTTATATTTCTGTTTTCCTGCCAGTACCATACTGTTTGATGACTGTAGCTTTGTAGTACTGTCTGAAGGTCAGGGAACCTCCTTCCTCCAACTCTGTTTTTCTTTCTCAAGATTGCTTTGGCTATTTGGGGTCTTTTGTGCTTCCATATAAATTAAAAAAAAATTTTTTTGTTCCAGTTCTGTGAAAAATGCTGTTGGTAATTTGATAGGGAAGGCATTCAATATGTAGATTGCCTTGGGTATTATGGTCATTTTATTAATAACTATATTGATTTCTTCCAATTCAAAGACACTGTATATCTTCTGTTTGTATAATCTTCAATTTTTTTATCAGCATCTAATAGAGTCCTGGTCTTTTGCTTCCTTAGATTTATTCCTAACTATCTTATTCTTTTTGATGCAATGGGATTATTTTAATTTCTCCTTCTGATCTTTCATTGTTAGTGTATAGAAATGCAACAGATTTCCTTGCATTTATTTTGTATCTTGCAGTTTTACCAAATTCACTGGCAAGCTTTAATAGTTTTCTGGTAGCATCTTTAGGATTTTGTATATATAGTATCATGTCATCTGCAAACAGTGACAGTTTCACTCCCTCTTTTCCAATTTGGATTCCCTTTATTTCTCTTTTTGGATTACCATGGCTATAACTTCCACAACTATGTTTAATAAAATGGTATGTGTAGACATCCTTGTCTTTTTCCTGATCTTAGAGGAAATGCTTTCAGCTTTTCACTGTTGATTATGATGTTAGCTGTAGGTTTGTCACATATGGCCTTTAATTCTTTTAGGTAGGCTCCCTCTATGCCTATTTTCTGGAGAGTTTTTTAATTGTAAATGGGTGTTGAATTTTATCAGAAGCTTTTCCTGCATCTATTGAGATGATCATATGGGTTTTATTCTTCAATTTGTGGGTGTGGTATATCACAGATTGATTTGCAGATATCGAAAAATCCTTACATCCCTGAGATAAACCCCATTTGATCATGGTGTATGAGACCCTTAATGTATTGTTGCTAATGTTTTGTTGAGGATTTTTACATCTATGTTCACATCAGTGATACTGGCCTGTAATTGTTTTTTTGGTGCATTTCCAATATCTTGCATTTGTGCTCTCCTCACAGTTGCTGATTTTGATACCATATTTGTGTGCAGATGATTTCCTACCTTTACTGTATGTTTGTCTTTACCAGTGAGCTTTCCCATTAGTAATTTTGTTTCTAGTCATGGCCTTTTCTTTTCCACCTGGAGAAGTTCCTTTAGTATTTGTTGCAAAGCTGGTCTGGTGATGCTGAATTCTCTTAGCTTCTGCTTGTCTGTAAAGCTTTTGGTTTCTTGTCAAATCTCCAGGAGAGCCTTGCTGAGTAGGTTGCAGGTTCTTCCCTTTCATCAGTTTAAATGTATCGTGCCACACTCCCTTCTTACCTGCAGAGAAATCAGTTGATAACCTTACGGGAGTTTCCTTGTACATTATTTTTTTCCCTTATTGCTTTTAGCATTTTTTCTTTGCCTTTAATTTCTGTCAGTTTATTACCGTCTCAGCATGTTCCTCCTCGAATTTATCCTGCCTGGAACTCTGTGCTTCTTGGACTTGGGTAACTGTTTCCTTCCCCATGTTAGGGAAGTTTTTAGCTATTTTCTCTTCAAAGATTTCCTCAGGTCCTTTCTCTCTTTCTCTTCTTCTGGGACCCCTATAATGCAAATGTTAGTTCATTTACTATTGTCCAGAGGTCTCTTAGACTATCCTTATTTCTTTTCATTCTTAATTCTGTTCCGCAGCAGTGATTTACACCATTCTGACTTCACAGCCACACACACCCCCACCCCCACCCATGCAGGAGAGCCTCCAATATTAGCAGGTAAGTCTGGCCTAGTCTCATACAAGGACAACGACTCTTTTCCCTGAGTTCTGGTACACACAAGACTCTGTGAGTGCCCTCAAAGAATGGAATTTGTTTCCTCCAATCCTGTGACCAAACCACACTGGCCTTCAAAGCCAGATTCTCTGGGGGCTCCCCCTGTTGCCAGACCCCCAGGCTGGGGAGCCTGATGTGGGGCTCAGAACTTTTACTCCTGTGGGAGAACGTCTGTGATATAATTAGTTTTTGGTTTGTGGGTTGCTCACCCAGCATGTATAGTATTGAACTTTATCACAATTGACCCCTCCTACCATCTTGTCGATGTAGGGTATCTTTTTGGTAGCTTCCAGCATTTGTCAGTGGTTGTTCAGCAGTTAGTTGTAATTTTGGTATTTCCATAGAAGAGGTCAGCTCATGTCCTCTACTCCACCCTCTTGTCTTGTCTCTTGTGATTTTCAACCTGATGATATGTACTCAGGAATTTCTACTGTCTAGTCAGTATCTTCTCATAAATACTATTTCAATCTCATTATCCTACTTCTCTGCTGGATATTCTTCCAGGAAGTAGTACGGAAATGGCTTGAACATGTAGGTAGTCTCTTCAACCATCAACATATTTACTGTTAATGAAACAAAATAAATAGTTCTGTAGTCACCCAAAAAATACACACTTGAGCCTGTACAGCCATGGTTCAGAATGAATGATAATGTAACCCATAATCAGCTGTCAGTAGCTAAAATCGAAGATATATGATGAGTCTATTATCCATGAAGACTTAACATTCCAAGCCTCTCTTTAAATGACAATTCATATGCTTATATGAACTTATTATCTACAAACAATAAAGGCTCTTAAAAGCCTTTATCAAGTTTATCTGTGCTTTGTGGGACTAACATGCCAGCCAAGGAAATAAACACAGCCTTTGCAAATGATTTATTGATGTTGTACTTCAAAGTGACTATGGGAACACAGAACTACCCATAATGCTTATTTTTTAAAAAAGCAGATACATTAGAATCTTTTATTATCTAATCTCAGAGATGAAATTTATTCCATTAACACAAGCTTTGATTAAAACTTATTTGATTAAAATGTATGAATTGCCTCTTTCAGAATAACCTTAATCCTGAGGCTACTCTAGAATATCCTCAGTGGCTTAAGATATACACATGTACTCCTTCATCTTTTTTAAAAACAGATTTGTTTGGGAACAGCCAGATGTAATGAGGAGTTAATTAGTGTACATGATTAGTGACCCTTGTGCACTATAGGTAGGGAAAGCATGTAAATTGGTGTAGCTTTGTTGTTGTTCAGTTGCTAAGTGGTATCTGACTCTTTGCAACCCCATGGACTTCAGCACAGAAGGCTTCCCAGTCCTTCACTATCTCCCAGAGTTTGTTCAAACTCATGTCCATTTAGTCAGTGATTCTATCTAACCATCTCCTACCACCTCCTTCTCCTTTTGCAGCATCTTTCCCAGCATCAGGGTCTTTTCCAATGAGTCGGTTCTTCATATCAGGTGGCCAAAGTATTGGACCTTCAGCATCAGCCCTTCCAATGAATATTCAGGGTTGATTTCCTTTAGGATTGACTGCTTTGTCCAGGAGACTCTTTAGAGTCTTCTTCGGCACCACAGTTTAAAAGCATCAATTCTCCGGCACTCAGACTTCTTTATGGTACAACTCTCACATCTATACATGACTGCTGGAAAAACCATACCGTTGACTAGGTGGATCACTATTGGCAAAGCGATGTCTCTGCTTTTTGATATGCTGTCTAGGTTTGTCATAGCTTTTCTTCCAAGGAGCAAATGTCTTTTAATTTCATGGCTGCAGTTTCCGTCAGCAGTGATTTCAGAGCCCAAGAAAATAGTCTGTCACTGTTTCCATTGTTCCCCCATCTATTCCCCATGAAGTGATGGGACCGAATGCCATGATCTTTGTTTTCTGAATGTTGAGTTTCAAGCTAGCTTTTTCACTCTCCTCTTTCACTTTCATCAAGAGGCTCTTTAGTTCCTCTTCACTTTCTGCCATTAGAGTGGTATCATATGCATATCTGAGGTTGTTGATACTTCTCCCAACAATCTTGATTCCAGCTTGTGATTCATCCAGTCCAGCATTTCTCATGATGTACTCTGCATATAAGTTAAAGAAGCAGGGTGACAATATACAGCCTTTACATACTCCTTTCCCACTTTGGAACCACTCCATTGTTGCATGTCCAGTTCTAACTGTTGCTTCTTGGCCCGCACACAGGTTTCTTAGAAGACAGGGAAGGTGGTCTGGTATTCCCATCTCTTGAAGAATTTTCCAGTTTGTTGTGATCCACACAGTCTAAGGCTTTAGCATCGTCAGTGAAACAGATGTCTTTCTGGAATTCCCTTGCTTTCTCTATGATCCAGCGAATGTTGGCAATTTGATTTCAGGTTCCTCTGCCTTTTCTAAACCCAACTTGTACATTTGGAAATTCTCAGTTCACATACTACCGAAGCCTAGCTTGAAGGATTTTGAAGATAACCATACTAGCATATGAAATGAACACAACTGTCTGGTGGTTTGAACGTTTTTGGGACTGCCCTTCTTTGGAATTGGAATGAAAACTGAGATTTGCTGACATTGAGTGTAGCACTTTACCAGCATCATCTTCTAGGATTTAAATAGCTTGGCTGGAATTCCATCACCTTCATCCACTAGCTTTATAATGCTTTCTAGTAGTGATGCAGCTATTATTGAAAAAAGTATGAAGTTTCCACAAAAAGTTAAGTTAAAAATACCTTATGATTTGGTAACTCCACTTCTGGGCATTTATGCAAAGAAAACAAAATCAGTATCATCAAGAGACATCTGTACCATGTTCACTACAGCATTATATATAATAGCCAGGACATGGAAATAACCTAAGTGTCCACTTATGGATGAATAGATAAAGAAGCTGTGAGATAGATATCTATCTATCTACACACACACACAAACACAAATATATAGAAAGAGACATTAAATAGGAAGTCCTTCTTTTGCAACAGCATATATGGACCTTGAGGGCATCATCATTCTAGGTAATGGGTTGGCCAAAAAGTTTGTTCAGGTTTTTCTGTACCATCTTATAGATAAACCCAAGCGAACTTTCTGGCCAATCCAAAAAAATATGTCAGAATAAAACAAAACTCTATGATCTCACTTATATGTGGAATAAAGAAAAAAAAAAAAACTCATAGAAAGCAAAGACAGAGTGGTGGTCAAAAGAGGCAAGCAGGGGGGAGTGACAGAAATGGGTGAGGTAGTCAAAAGATACCTCAAAAAAGTGATAAGTTCAGGGATACAATGTCCTGAGTGTTGACTACACTGTATTGCATATTTGAAACTTGCTAAGGAAGTAAATCTTAAAAGTTCTTGTAAGAAAAAAGTACAAATGTGCAACTATGTGAGGTAATGGATGTTCAATTTACTGTGGTGATTACTTAGCAATGTATAGGTATATAAAACTATGTTGTATACCTTAAACTAACACATTACATTCCCTCTGTTAGATCAGAAACTACATCCATCAGGACAAGCCTGTTAAATATTCATTTCCATGCTACCTTTGCTGACTTAAAACTACTTATCTGTATCAACAGTAAAAATAAGTTAAAAATCCCCAGACAAATCTTGGGCAAGATAGATCAAGAATGGAAGCGAAAAAAAAAAAGCAATATTACAAATGTAAAGTAGAATATAACCAACTCAATATCTATATACTATAATTTTTGAAAACTTGGAAAACATGGAAAAGTTTCTTGAAAAAAGATACATACCTTATGAAATGTGAAGAAGAAATTAAAAGCTCAAATAGTCCTGCAACTATTAAAGACATTGAAGCATCTGTTTAAAATCTTCCCACAAAGATGAGGTTAGATATTATAAATAGTTATAATGATATATTTTTCTGGAGACCAGGGAAAGGTCAGGGCTAATACATGTCAATATGTTATCAGAGAACTCAACGTAGAAAAACAGCTCTGGTAAGAATTGTAAAAAAAAAAAAAAAAAAAAAAATCCATAAATAATACCACCTTGAGTATATATATCAACAACAGCCATTGCTGTTCTGAACAGCCCAGCTAGCAGCTTGCCTAGTCTGGTCTGCTCATATGTTGATGTGCCAAGGATACTCTAGGAGCAGAGGTCCCCCCCTCAGACCAATCACAAAGCACAACTACTCACTTCTGCTAGGAAAGAACACCGTTGTAGAAGGCACTTGTTAAATGAACAAATTGGAATATACAGAAAATAAGTTTTGCAGATGTGAAAGTACCAAGATTTCAACAGGTTTTGGTTTATAAAAAAGGGAAAGGCATCCCACTTCCCCTACTTCCCATATATATTATGTATACTGTTAAAGCTCATTCCCATCTTTATTTTCAACAGGACTCAATCATTAGATACCATTTTTAGGATGCAGAATGAAGTTTAGTGGTTGAACTAGCTGCACAAAGGAGCTCAGTCTTCTTTCTACATGTAAATATTCTCTTCCTTCAATTCAGCATTGCAAAAAAATAACCTCACTGAACCACCTCAATGAACTTCAAAAAGGGACTTTAACCACTCACCTGGATACAAGCCAGAGGCTCATTTGTCCAAATCGAATATCCACCAACTAAGTATATTCTCTCATTATGGACAGCAACTCCAGATTCATTTTGGCCTAAAGTAAAGAGAATTGAATAAGAGAGGATAAATAAATCCATTTCCTTGCATGTCTTAATTAACCCTTTTGCCACTGAGGGATAGTTTTCCCCTGTGGCACACATGTATACTCAACGGGATTTTTGCTGCAACTAATCCCTGCCTCCCAGGTCTCAGAGGGAAGAATTAACCACTCTCAGAGAATGAATCTGTGTTGAGTCAGAACCGGGTTATAACACTTAATAGACAGTCAAATTAGTAAAGACAGCATTAAAGACAGCAATAATAGGCCATATAGAAGAGTTTCATACCATGTTGTATGCCCTTAATTAATACTAATGGAAATAAAGTATATTTTAGGAATGCAAAACACTCTTGTTCTACTGAATACAAATACTTTTTAAGGCAAGTGCTTACATCTGTAACAGCTGCACCCCCAAGAAGCAAATAAAACAGACCCATGCCCCTAGCGTGCCCCAAATGAAGACAAATGACAGAAAAAGACTGATAGTTACTACCTTCCTTTTTCTTTACATACACAACAGTTTTAAGACTATATTAAAGTTCCTGAGCTGGGACCAGCCTGGGTAGTCCCTAGATATAGACATGCCAAAATGATGAAAGGTTCCTCCACCATTAAAAAAAAAAGAATAACTCACTACCACATATTCTTCCCCGGAGGCCATCAGAGAGTGAGACAGTCTCTTCTTATTGATGGGCTGACACAGAATTGACTCAGGTAATAAATAAGCTGGATCCTATAGCAGACAGAATCACAGATCGAGGGACCAAGGGGCTAAGGTACCACTATGAGAACTTAGAGTTAAGTGCTTGTAGGTGGGCCTCAGATCATTTTTCAGAAAAACAGCTCGGTATAAAGCATCTAAACCTCTCACAGTGGTTATGCCCCCAATGTGGCCTCCTTAGCAGCGGCTGTGAGTGACTGAGTGCCCACTCAGCATATTAAAATGCCTTCAGGCCATAGTCCTGCCCACCCTTTTGAATCTGTGATCTTAATAATGGAAGGGAAGGGATCTTTATAACGCAAGCCAAGAAAGGAGGAAGTTTTCAACTCCATAAAGAAATGTCAGGGGTAGGCTGTTTGCTGCTTTCTTTTCATTTGCTTTAGGATGAGGATGGTCCCTACCTAGTACTGCTCGTGGTGATGGCTGGATAGGTCTGTGTGGTCAGAAGTGCTGCCAAATCCCTACGCATAGAACATCTCCAGCGTTTTCTCTTTAGGAAAATACAGGCAAAAAACGATATCTGACAGTGATAAACAGTGAAGACCATTCTCATGAACTCATAAAAAATAAGACTAAAAGTGAGGAGAGAAAAATAAATTGCTCCTTTAGAGGCATTAACTCTTTCAGCACCTGATCCCTCCTACTTATACCAGTGTTCCTACATGAATATTGATTGACAATAATGGACCTGACATGCCTCTCTCAACAATGTGAGAACACACACAAAGGTAAACACAGGCCCTGATAAACTGATGCTCAGCCAATGAACTGAGTTGGATTTTAACTGAGTCAGAGATAAACAATGTTCACCTTTTGTAATAAAACCAAGTTGTTCTACTATCATGCATTTAATATTTAGAGCTGCCCTCAAGATGTCTAAGAAAACAAGTTTGTCAACTTCCTGAATCTCTTTCTCCTGATTTACTTAAAGGTACTTGCCAGTCAACAGGTTAAAATTGCAGCGCGTCCACTGGTCAGTGTCTATGTGGTAGGAATCTATATGCCGCACGAGGATCCGGTCATTATTGTAATCCAGGTCATTGCCTCCAAGAACATAAAGCTTCCTTTGAACCGCAGCCATGGAATGGTAGACCCGCCTCTGCAGCATAGGGCTACGGCTTATCCACTTATTCTGAAAAGAAAAGAAATGCAGGTAAACTGTTAACTGGAGATGTCCATGGCAGAAAACAGCAGTGCCTCATTAGTAGTTGTTGGTGGACCGCATTCTATTTAAATATTGTTTACTTAGTTTGAAAGGAATGGGTGTCTTACCTGAGAACAAGTGCAGAAGATCCCACATGTTCTAACTCTGTTTTGCAACTTACATAAGGCATTTCCTCTTGTTTGGGTTGCATTTTATAGGGCATTTTGCATTTGTAAGAGGAGCATATGAGAATTTAGAAGTTTTCATGAGAGTTATCTCCCAGTTGAGAGAACATACTCCTACAAATGACTTAGGAGTGCACATGCATAGGTATTTGTGTACAGTGGTGTAATGATAACAAAACAGGCTCTGGATCCAGGATACCGAGTTTATAATTTGTGTGTGAGCCTGGCAGTTTACAACCTGTCTGTGCCTGTTTCCTCCTCTGTAAAACGGAGATAACAGTACCCAACTGACAAGCCTGTTGTGAAGATTAAATGAGCTAATGCACTTAGAACAGTTCCTGGCACACATATCTGATAATGTGCACTTTAGGAAACTTGACTTAGGCCATACCTGAATGGTCTAATGGTTTTCCCTACTTTCTTCAATTTAAGTCTGAATTTGGCAATAAGGAGTTCATGATCTAAGCCACAGTCAGCACTGGAATGTGAAGTCAAGTGGGCCTTAGGAAGCATCACTATGAACAAAGCTAGTGGAGGTGATGGAATTCCAGTTGAGCTATTTCAAATCCTGAAAGAATGAAGCTATGAAAGTGCTGCACTCAATATGCCAGCAAATTTGGAAAATTCAACAGTGGCCACAGGACTGGAAAAGATCAGTTTTCATTCCAATCCCAAACAAAGGCAATGCCAAAGAATGTTCAAACTACTGCACAATTGCACTCATCTCACACGCTAGAAAAGTAATGCTCAAAATTCCCCAAGCCAGGCTTCAACAGTACATGAACTGTGAACTTCCAGATGTTCAAGCTGGATTTAGAAAAGGCAGAGGAACCAGAGATCAAATTGCCAACATCCATTGGATTATCGAAAGAGCAAAAGAGTTCCAGGAAAACATCTACCTCTGCTGTATTTACTACACCAAAGCCTTTGACTGTATGGATCACCACAAACTGGAAAATTCTTCAAGGGATGGGAATACCAGACCACCTGATCTGCCTCTTGAGAAATCTCTATGCAGGTCAGGAAGCAACAGTTAGAACTGGACATAGAACAAGAACTGGTTCCAAATTGGGAAAGGAGTATGTCAAGGCTGTGTATTGTCATCTTGCTTATTTAACTTATATGCAGGGTACATCATGAGAAACACTGGGCCGGATGAAGCATAAGCTGGACTCAAGATTGCTGGGAGAAATATCAATAACCTCAGATATGCAGATGACACCACCCTTATGGCAGAAAGCGAAGAAGAAGTAAAGAGCCTCTTGATGAAAGTGAAAGAGGAGAGTGAAACAGTTGGCTTAAAGCTCAACATTCAGAAAACGAAGATCATGGCATCTGGTCTTATCACTTCATGGCAAATAGATGGGGAAACAGTGGAAACAGTGACAGACTTTATTTTGGGAGGCTCCAAAATCACTGCAGATGGTGACTGCAGCCATGGAAATAAAAGATACTTGCTCCTTGGAAGAAAAGTTATGACCAACCTAGACAGCATATTAAAAAGCAGAGACATCATTTTGCCAACAAAGGTCCGTCTAGTCAAGGGTATGGTTTTTCTTGTAGTCATGTATGGATGTGAGAGTTGAACTATAAAGAAAGCCGAGTGCTGAAGAATTGATGCTTTTGAACTGTGGTGTTGGAGAAGACTCTCGAGAGTCCCATGGACTGCAAGGAGATCCAACCGTCCATCCTAAAAGAAATCAGTCCTGAATATTCATTGGAAGGACTGATGTTGAAGATGAAATGCTAATACTTTGGCCACCTGATGCAAAGAACAGACTCATTTGAAAAGACCCTGATGCTGGGAAAGATTGAAGGCAGAAGGAGAAGGGGACAACAGAGGATGAGATGGTTGGATGGCATCACTGACTCAACAGACATGAGTTTGAGTAAACTCTGAGAGCTGGTGATGGACAGGAAGGCCTGGCATGCTGCAGTCCATGGGGTCGCAAAAAGTTGGACATGACTGAGTGACTGAACTGAACTAGGAAACTTACTGTGATGAAATCACTGGCTCACAGGGACCCTACATAAGTTAATGTGAGGGCAGCTTTGCTGTTGCTTTCCAGGATGAACCTCCTGAGGTCAATGGAAGAGCAAAGTTTTGATTCAGCAACAAACCCCTCACAGCCTTTAATGTATTTACACTCACATGTTCACCAAATTGGGAAAAGTTATTTCCAGGCATATTGTTATTTGGTCTTCTGTTACAGAAGACCAAATTTTCTGTGATAACTTTAGGAAATGGTGAAACCTCTAATGTTTGGTTCTATATCACACTCAGGATTGAGAAAGATATTCTCAACTCCTCCCAAATAAGGTTATTTAAAATATAAAAATAGATGAAAATCAAATATGACTTTAATTTAAATCTCAAGCAGTGGACAGGTAAATAAGCCTAACCATTTTCTTTCTATATAAACACTAAACATACAGGAAGAACACAGACAATTTCTTTTTGCCAAGAAAAATTTGGCTTTCGACCAGAAAAATCATGATGTTTTGAATACATACAATTTCACCAGTTCACAGAGGTGTAAAAGCAGAATCGAAAAAAAAGAAGTTTTGTATAAATATTGATCCATTCATTAATGGCATACTGACTGGCTCACTTCTAATTTCTCTTTTAAAGATACACTCACAAGAAAAAAGAAAGTGGTGTGTCCAATTGTTTAAGGCTTGCATTCATCTGCTCCCCCAGTTTTAAACATGTCACAATAAGAATCTCCTGCCAGTTAATTGTATCTTTAATAAAAGTTAAACCTTTCTTTCAGATATTGTAATACCTTTAATACATTACACACAAGTGGATTTAACTCAAAACACTGGTGGTGCTTTCTATGAGGCAATGCATCACAGTGTGAGGACTCAATGTTTGCACTAGCAGCCCAGTCCCCTGCCACAGGACTATGGATGCCATCTGGTTTGCAAAGCCTGCCTGCATCCCCTGATTATATCTTTAGCTTCCTTCACTGCCGTGCCTGCCAGGTGAGCCGCCAACCGCTGCAAAGGCAAAGAAACAGAGGCCTGGTGGGGTCATTCCTAATAAGCTAGCGTGTGAATACTAATCAGTGCTGAGGAAGCAGAGGTCACCTCGGTCTGCCTGTTGGCAGGTAGCGATGTGCTCTGTGGCAGATGGCAGGCATTACTGACTCTCCACAAAGGCCTAGAAGAGAAATAAGCACCAGGGCTGAATGATAGAGTTATTGAGATTCTGAGCAAGATGCAAGCAGATGTGATGTTTGCCAGTACCCACCGTAAACAATATGCCAGCAGAATTTTAAAAAAGAGCATGTATGTACAAACATGAAACAGAACTCATTTGAGAAACACCTTCTCCCTCTTTAACCACGTGTGCACCAAACTCAAGCAAATGTAATTAACGATCCCTCTTGAGACACCCAGCCCAGGAACACATGGTCTCCAAAATCTACAGCTTCTAATGACATCAGGAAACACACTTGCAAACACAGAAATACTTTTGTTACACTCAGAATCAATGAATTGTAAAAAGTAAAAGATACAAAATAGACTGAGGTCACTCTGAACATATATTTGATGGCTAATCCTGACCCAGACTCTCAAAGCCAACCTGTTGTTTCTGTGTTCCATTATCTTCAGCTGATGAAGATTTGACCTCCAAATCATTTTGGAATATTGTCATAACCAGGAAAAATACTTACATTACCAAAATCACAGAAATGGCAAAATTCAGCAAACATGTGCCACAGTTACAGATACTTTGGTAGAAGGAAAAGAAAATAAAAATAGTTCTTCTTTTGTGGGGAAAGAAGTCATGAAATGTGCATGAGAAGTGGGCAGAAGGGACAGGCACCATCCTAATGTGCCCAGTCCAGGCCCAGCTCTTAGATGAAAAACATATTCCAACTCTTCAGATACTTCTCCTTCAGACTTAGCCTTCACAATGCCCTGGGATATGCTGGCTACACAGGGTTAAATAAAAATTACTATTTATTTGGGAATAAAAAAACCATAAGCACGCTCCCCTCCTAGAATGACAAGCCTTCTCAAAGGCTGCAGCAACAGGACAATGCAAATCCTTTCTTAGGATATCTTAAAGATGAACAGACACTTGAGATAAACAGAAATAAAGACATTTAACTCATCAACATATTTTCCCTTTTTCCTACATTATGCAAAACTCTGAAAAAGTTAAGCATTGAGTAGAGCATAAAACAAAAAGAGCTGAGATTTCATGTTTTGTAAGGGAAAAAAAAGCAACCCAAAACAGTTTTATCCATATGCTTCCTTTTCTCTGTGTAAGTTTAAGATGCATGTGTGTGTATAGACTTGGCATCCCAACTCCTAATTACTGGAGGAATCTTTAAAAATTCATTTTAATTAAGGTAATGAGCTTTTCTTAGATGAGTCTTACCTGGTTAGGTTCATATACCATTAGTCTGTTCTGATATTGTGCCGTGTTAGTTACTCCACCTGTAATGGATTAGCACATGTTAGTGCTTTCACGAATAAGAAGTGGGATAGTCCAACATAAGAATGAGATACAATTAAAGGAAAATTAGCTACTGCTGAGGATCTGTACACCCTCGTGGTGAACCCATGACACAGTTAAGAAGCTTATTGTTGAAGCCGTTTCATTTTCAAGAAACATTTCAGAAGCAATCCAGTTGAGAGCAAGCAACAAGTACGCTGAGATTACCACAAGGCCCCCAATTCTGGCAAGCTGCTCTGCATGGCCAGAATGAGGCGCAAAATATGGTGAGGGAGTGGAAGCAAGCATAGCACACTTAACACAAATCTCTACAATATTTATGCCACGGACATAGAAAATTCTTGTCCTTGGCTAACTTGGTCATTTTATAGCTGTAGTCTTAGATGTGCTAACACAGTGAACAGTAACATCCTTTTTTTTTTTTTAAGACTTTTTGATGTGGATCATTTTTAAAGTCTTTACTGAATCTGTTACAATATTGCTTCTGTTTTACATTTTTTGGCTTTCTGGCCCAGAGGCATGCAGGATCTTAGCTCCCCAACCAGGGATCGAACCCATATCCCCTGCACTGGAAGGCAAAGTCTTAACCATTGGACTGCCAGGGAAGTCCCGACACAGTGATATCCTGATGTCTCTTTGGAAGAACCATATCTAAAAAAACATATTACGTATCAAAAGAGATCTAGAGCCAGTGCTGTCCAATAGAATAAGCACCACAAACAGGAGTCACATATGCAATTTTAATTTTTCCAGTAGTCACATTAAGCAGAAAAAATAAATCCTTTACTTTAAACTTAATATGAATTTAACTCAATAATAATCCCCCCCCTTATCTCTGAGGGATACATTCCAAGACCTGCAGTGGATGCCTGAAAGTGTAGGATGGTACCAAATGCTGTATATACTTTGTTTTTCCTATATACATATACCTATGATAAAGTTTAATTTACAAGTTAGACACAGTAAGAGTACAACAATAATAATGAATTTGAACAATTATAAAAATATACTCTAATAAAAGTTATGTAAATGTGGACTCTTTCTCAAAATACCTTATTGTACTATACTTCTGATGATGATGATGCGGATGATACAGCCTACTTGATGAGATGAAGTAAGGGGAATGACATAAATCATTTATGACGCTTCCTGCAAGTTTTACAACCCAGGAATATCTTCCTTGAAAACCTGGGAGCCATCCCATTGAGATGTTATCATCAAGGAAGATAATGTTCCCATCTCTCAGTTTCTATGGAGGCTAGGAGCCTAATTCTGATGGATGCAAATCAGGAAACACAAATGACCAAGCCACAGAGAAAAACATTTACAGATTCAGGGTAACTGAATGTGCTCAACACATCACACAGATCAACCTTCCTCCAAAAGTACTTAGGTATATTTCTTCTAGTTCACCCCAATGCTTACAAACCCTATTGTTTCTAAGAGGAGTTGACTTCAGACTGCATTCTAATCTCTCTCCCCTAGTGCAATAAATAGTCTTCAATCAAGTCTTCCTTGTCTGTTTAACTCTGTCCAGTAAAATTTTTGATTTGGTAGTTCAAATACTTTGGATAGGTCACGACTATCAACTCTATGGCCAGAGGTCAAATCAACCAAACACCACAGAATTAGTGCATCAGCTTAACGAAAGTGGAATAATCAATCAATACTAATGGATATATAAAGGAGAGGAAACCAGTCCAGAGCAACCATTACTGTCTCAATCCCTGTAAGGAGAGTATATCTTTCATGTAACTGACCATAGCTACTATTAACTGGAAGGCTTTTTTTATAAGTTCTCTCTGAAGCTTGCAACCACTTTCAAGATCAAGGAAAGTGGTTTGTCTGCAGAAGACATCCACAAAGAACAGAGAGAAATGAGCTTCCTGTCCTCAAACAGTCTTCTCTGGATTTCTCCCTTAATGTCTCATTTCTAAAGATGAAATCAAAGAAAAAGATAATACACTTAAGAAAGTTGGGGCTGAAATACCTATGTAGAGTCAAAATGTATGTCAAATACAGAGGGATGTTTGCTTTCCCCTCAACCTTTTATTTTATCTGATTAAAAATTGAATGTCCAATAATTCTTTCTCAGCATAACTACAGAAAAGTAATCAAGTCTATTGAGACCTCACAAGTCTTCAGGGTTAAAATGATTGCCAAGTGCTTTTGATCTGGCCCATAACCTCCAGATTAATGTCCAGCTCGCCTATAATCATTTCTCCAAATGAGAGGGAACAGCAGGTGAACTCCCTCCACATTATTTCAAAACTCTGACAGTTTCTCTACTTGTTTTAGAAATATGAGACAGAATGAATATCTACTGCAGTAAACTATCTGTTTATGACACCATTTGAAGATATTTACACTACAATACGTATCAAACTCTGCCCGTTATAGATTAAATGTGCAACCAATGGGTTAGAATGCAGCTACTGCACCCTCTCTCCCAAGCAGGGCACACCACTTATCTTCCTGCTTTTCAGAATTACTATTTACTGTCTTCCTCAGATGCGTTTATAATACAATTTTTCCCCCTTAATCTGCGCCTAGTAATTAGATTCCTTACCCTTACATACAAATTTTCACTCTTATGACAATGTTTAGAAATGAGATATTGGGTTACTAGTTGGGGGTAAGAATAAAAGTCCTAGTTAGTTATTTGGTTGATTACTTCTAGAATGTTAAACCGCAGGAGGTGCCTAAAAAGCCGAGTGCTGTAACTTTTGCCAAGTCAGGATGGCAAGGGAAAAACCTTAAGAATTGGTTCTATTGCTTTCCCCCTTTGAAACAACTTACAAATGAGCATATAAATAAAAAGCATTTCTTCTCAGTACAAAAAATAAATTTTAAAAAAGCATCCAAGTTTGCAGCCCACATTTCTCTAGAAGTATTACTCATTTTCAGAGCTTTATCATTACATTCCCTTCACATAACACTCTTCACTTTTAGATTAATCTTCTGAAATGAGATGCTAAGGATTTGCATACAGATTTGACTATACAAAAATAGATATGGAATTAATAACAGTCTCTATATGTTTTAATTTCTCCTAGACTGGAGTACCCTTGCCTGCAGCAGTATTCCTGGCTTTGAAAGTCATCAAGCTGATTTGTCTGCTCTGGGTTATGATGCCACATGCTGCTATACTGTCCCCTGCAATCAAAGCACTTGCAAAGATAGATTCCATGCCTTCCTCTATCGAGTATATTTTATAGATTGGCAGTTTTGATCTCCCTCCCCCACCCCAGGGGGGATAATCTGCATCTTAACAGCTTTCTATAGATACATCTGTCATTAAATATGCCATCTCGTATCAGCAACCATTTTTAAAGCCAAGTTTTCCCTAACTTTGAAGTGCCAGAGTCAAAGTTAAGACTTTTCAGCCAAAATTGAAAATGAACAACCCTGTCTTATACTTTTGAACTGTGACTTAAAGATATACGGCAGGTTCCCTCAAAGTCAAATAAGTCTTTAAAAACTGCCAGAAGGAATGAAAAGTTACCACCATGCTACCAGCAGTGAGAAATGCTTTCTATCATCAAGACAAGAGTAAAACATTTTTCTTAAGCTTCCCTGTTCAACTTCCCACAAAACGTTGTGACAAATGGATGAGTGCATGCCAGGGAGAGGATGACAGGTGACTGCCAAACAAACAACCTTTGTCTCCACTACTGCGAGCTCACTACTTCTAAATTCACTGTGCTCAAAAGCAACAACTCACCAGTGCTGACAATGTCTATAAAATAGTGTTGGTCAATATATGTTAGTCAAGTTAGGTCAAGTCTATTGGCTCTGCTTTTTTTTTTTTTTTTCCAGGGATCTCTGTTGATAAGTAGAGAGTACTAAAGTCTTTAGTAGGAATCTGTGGTACCTAATGTAGTGGTAGTACCCCTACTGGAACACAGCAGGATGCAAAGAACTGAATGTGCCCATGCTCTTAGCTGAAATCAAGATTGCCAGGAGAAGTATCAGCAACCTCAGATATGCAGATGATACTACCCTAATAGAAAGTGAAGAGAAACTAAAGAGCCTCTTGATGAAGGTGAAAGAGGAGAGTGAAAAAGTTGGCTTAAAACTCAACGTTCAAAAAAAGAAGATCATGGCATCTGGTCCCATCACTTCATGGCAAATAGATGGGGGAAAAGTGGAAACAGTGACATTTTCTTTTCTTGGGCTCCAAAATCACTGCAGATGGTAACTGCAGCCATGAAATTAAAAGATGCTTGCTCCTTGGAGGAAAAGCTATGACAAACCTAGATAGTATATTAAAAAGCAGAGATATTACTTTGCCAACAAAGGTCCACCTAGTCAAAGCTATGGTTTTTCCAGTAGTCTTATATGGTTATGAGAGCTGTACCATAAAGAAAGCTGAGCGCCAAAGGATTGATGCTTTCGAATTGTGGTGTTGGAGAAGACTCTCAAGAGTCCCTTGGAGAGCAAGGAGATCAAAGCTGTCAATCCTAAAGGAAATCAACCTGAATATTCACTGGAAGGACTGATGCTAAAGCTCCAATACTTTGGCCACCTGATGCAAAGAGCTGACTCACTGGAAAAGACTCTGATGCTGGGAAAGATTGAGGGCAGGAAGAGAAGAGGGCGATAAAGGATGAGATGGTTGGATGGCATCACTGGCTCAATGGACATGAATTTGAGCAAACTCCAGAAGATAATGAAGGACAGGGAAGCCTGGTGTGCTGCAGTCCATGGGGTCTCAAAGAGCTGGAACTACTTAGCAACTGAACAACAACAACCATGCTCTTAGGGAATATGCTCCAGGCTGGAATTCCATCAGCCAGTTCAAGACTGTGGAAAGCCATCTAGAGTTCTTTGCAACTCTCTTGAAGGCCTGCAGTGCCAGCTTCACAGTAATCTGGGGGTAGGGGAGGAAGAATTTCAGCACAAGCTGTGTTACAGCTCCTTTATGACTCTATTCTTGGGTAAGCCATTTAGCAGCCAAGCCCAGGTTCCTCCTATGCAAAATGTAGACTGAAACCTCTCTCTTAGGTTTCAAATGAATGAGTGTACTTGGAATAGCAGCCATCCATAAAGGGAAGTTTACCATGATATTGTAGTAGTTTGTTCATAAAGGTTTCTTACCATTTTCATAAAAGGTACAAATGACTATATATGGAATACTGTAAAAGTAACTGAGTGTGGAATACTGAACTAATAAATGAATGAATTTTGTAGTCTGAAATAGATTCCTTATAGTTGTTTTTTCTAATAACCAGAATTACTGACCGGTTTATAAGGGTATCAAAGACTTTTTCCTTTTTAACAGTTTTAGCTTCTGCTCTGTATGTAAACTTGCTCCAATTTGCAAAAGATTTTTAAAAACTTCACACTCATAGTCTAATTATCAAAAGAATAAACTGGCATTATTTCAGTTCATATAAGTCATTTTTTAAAAGAGCCAAACTCATTAATATTCCTTGATAAAAGGGATATCGTGAGAATATTTATAATGAATGCAAAAATAAACATTTTATTATCTTATTTTTACATGATATTATACTGCCCATATTTTGGGAGTGTTAATACCACCACATAAACAATTAAAGCCAAGAATCTTTCTACTAAATTAGCATCTTGAATAGAAGCATCCTTAATCCATGCATTAAATTAAAACTAGAATCCATATTATTTCTGTCACACTTGAGGAAACAACACAAATGGATAGGTAATTAATACATTTGAAATCCTGCAAAGAAAGTCTCAAATTTATAAAAAATACCTATAACGAAAAGATTGATGCACTTGAAAATAAAAATTTTATATATATATATATATATGTCACCTAGAGTGAGCAGATATAAATTCGTAACCCAAAATATGTAAAGTATGCACCATGTGTTATTTTAACTAAGTGAAATAATAAGTGATAGTAACATCTACTACAATGTAGATGTCAGCTAACCTTTAAAATCTCAATAAAATCCACTCTAACTCCAATTCCTCATTCTGTAGAAAGCTGGAATACTGCCTCCAAAGATTCTGCAGGTTCCTAGCAGGATTAAACTCTAAAGGTCACTACTGCCTGTCTCTAATGTCCTGGCTTTGCTGTGTTCTTGTTGAATCTCTTACCTTTTTCCTGCTATTACACAAACTCTTCAACCAATTCCCTATTTCTATGATGTACTGGGTTGGCCAAAAAGTTTATTTGGTTAGTGAATAGGTTTTTCAATCAGGTTCCTAGTGAAAATGAAAAATATGTATTTTCCCTTAAAATTGAACAAATTTTTTGGCCCACCCAACAGCTTTACTCTTCTTCTCTCCTCTTGAGAATAAAGAAAAATGACATGTTTCTCATATTCTTAGGTAGAACAATTCAGCTCACTCTTTTTTCTACTTTCTTTTTCTAAATTCATCTAGACAGACACAAATTGATCATCTGAACAAAGACTGTTCTCTCCATGAAAGAAATGGAGCCAATCGCTGTTTTGTTTTTTTTTTAACCTACTTAAGCTACCAATTTGAAAGGCCATTAGGCTACTATATTATAATATGTAATCCTTTCAGAAAACAATGTTCTAATCTAAGCCAATATATTGATACTTTATAGTAGTCCATATTATCACTGTTCCTTTATATATTTTAACTTTATATCATTTCTGTTTCAGAATCTAAACTATAGAAACACAACTCTGTGCCCTAAGATGGTCAGTTAATTAAAGACAATCAAATGATCATTGATCCTACACAAATGTCCAGGTATGAACTATTCTGCATATCATTAACTTTCAGTCACCCCATTTGGAAGTTCTTTTTACAATGTAAGTATCTGTTTTTGAGATCTTTCTTTGTTGTAACTGATTTGTGTGGTTTCATGGGAAAAGTATGGTTTTCAAAAACTAGAGACACAGAAATCAAATTCCTTCTTCACCAAATAATCACTGCGTTATCCAAAAAAGCCACTTAACCTCTTTAAGCCTCATTTCTTCAGGAGCAATGTGAGGGGAAACCAAATGCTGCTTCAGAATAAAAGGAAGTCAGTTTAGGATGAAAGCTTTGTTGATTATTTTGGAGAATGTGTAGGCGATCTGATTGCTTTCTCTGAACCATTTAGGTCTTTTAACAGCATTATAGAATGGTTCATTTCTGTTTGGCTTCCATCTCAGTATAATACTATAATGGTTTTGTTTTAATCTGTTTCAAATGGGGAGGAGTAAAGGCTGGAGCATAACTGGCAGGAGGGTGGGGAAACAACAGAAGAAAAAGTAACTGCTGGGACTAGCTAGCTGCTAGGACCTAAAACAACAAAAAGATTATTTCATTCTTAGTGGAATTCCAGCTTACTAGAAACTGAGGCTAAAGAATCTGCCAGGAATGCAGGAGATTTAGTTTGATCCCTGGGTCGGGAAGATCTCCTGGAGAAGGAAATGACAACCCACTCCAGTATTCTTGCCTGGGAAATCCCATGGACAGAGGAGCCTGGCGGGTTACAGTCCATGAGGTTGCAAAGAGTTAGATACAACTACTGAGCGACTAACACTTCAGGAACTTTTTAGTGGAATGTCAAGCTATCAAGCCCCAAACTCCTCCTCAGGAGCAAGAAACAGAGCCTCTTAGGCAGTCATTCCACATCACAACAAACTTATTTCTCCCTCAAGCAAACCTGAGGCCCTGGACCCCGCCTAACTGGGATCCCAGCATGCTGAACTCTTACAGTAGATCCTCTGGGCCATTCCCAGTCTAAAAACTTTCCATCATGAGTGAATTCAAGGATTTGCCCTCATCAACTCGGCTGAGTACCACCAAAAAATAGAACAGAAATTTTCATACTGGGATACCATAATTTTGCGGTTTCTAATTTAGCATGGGTTCTGACACAATTTGTATAAACATGTTAGTTCCCTCTGTTTTCTCTCAGAAACTTTTCCCAAGTCCACTGCCCTCAGACCCTCTTCCTGATCCTGAAATGGCACGACCTCCACCAACAACTCTGCCTCTTGCTTGACCCTCATCAGGTCCCTGCCCCTCCTCTCTGAGTTCATCTAGGTCCACAGCCAGCCTGCATCCTGCCTTGGAGCTGGGGGGTGCTCTCTCCTCCTGTCCAAGCCTGATCCCCTTCCTAACTCCCACTGTCCTGTCTGGGACCCTGTGTCTGTAGTCAATACTGTATCCCCCACACTTATTCCCATTCCTGGTACCTATGAGCTGCTCTCAGCACTTACAACCAGAAGATGCCCCTAGTCCTTCACTTCAAATTCACTCTGTCCTTCCCCTTAGCTATAAATTTGATTTATGCACTCATTCCTCAAAAAAAGCTTTTTTTTCCTCTAGCTAATCTCCATTCTCTCAGCCAAACTTCTTTGTCTTTCCTTCCGTCTTTCCTCCTTTATTCTTCCTAAAGCCAAAATGTTATTTATTAATTTATAATGAAAAGTATGGCTGTCACCCAGACTGAAGTATGTGTGTACCCAGCACAGTACCATCTCTCCCTGCAGGATGGAGCATGGTAATAAGAAAGTTGAGGGGAAGGCTCAAGTTCAGGGAGTCAAGTTTTGATGAAATCCCAGCGTTGTGCAAAGGTGGCCTATACTTGCAGCTTTCACTTCTTCACTCTCCATCCACACCTTTGACTGCTGCATTCTAGCTTCTACCTTCTCTCTTTCTCCTGAACCTGCTTCCAATAAAACTACCAAGTAGGTCCTGGCTGAAAAATGCAGAGGAAATATTCTGGACTTGGATGTCCCCACAGTACTGGACACCTCTCACCCACCCTTCTGCTCTGGCTTTGGTTTCTATGAGGCACCTCCTCCTCTGGCCTTGCCATCACACATTCTCAGGCTCCTTCCTTTGTTCCCCTTCCTCTGCATGCTCCTCGCTAGTGTTTCCCAATCTTCTGCCCCTTTCCAGACCATCTCTGGCTCCTCTGGCTCCTCGCACTCTTCACTACCTTCTCGTACTTAATTTACTGCAAGAACCTCCTCACTTCCGTTTGCTCTGAGAAACAGGGGCAGGAAGCTAGTGAAGGAGGGTAGATGAGACTCTAGTGGTGGGGTATAGAGAGGACTTGGGGGCTGAGCAGATATATATACCAAACCCCGCTTAGTTGGCCTCCTCCCACTGAGCTCAGCTGCCCAGGTACACGTAACAAAGTGGACCACAGAGTTTTTCCAACACTGGGTGCTTGCCAGAGACTAAGAGAGTTATGGAAATGGTTGGACCGTGAAGCCCAAGCCTGAGCACAGGGAGGGGTTAATGGGCAAGTAGGAAGCAGCCAAAGGACCTGGGGCTAAGTGAAGCTGAAGATGCCACAAACTTCCATAAAGCCTCTGGCTCCCCTACACTGATTCCTCCCTGCTTCACGCTAATTCTGTATCTTGGGAAGACATCTCTCATCACACACACATCATGCGACCCTGTCATTATCCATTTAAAAACCGTGAGCCCCATCATAGGACCTGCCTTTGTGTCTTTGCGGCTGCAGCACTAGCCCAGAACCAGACTCAAGGAGGTGAGGAAACTTGCTCAGTTTGCTGGTTGGTAAAGAGTGGAGCAAGTTTCACACGTGCGTGAGCCCTCAGTCTGTGAACTCAGTTCACACAACCAGCCTCAGTCATGTCCCCTGCTTGTCCCCAACATTTTGTATACAGTTTCTTTAGATGCAATAATATTTGCACATTAAAGCAATAGCTGTGGCATTTTCAAAATGCTAGCTATATTTTATATTGTTCTAATTATAACGAATACCAGAAAAATTAAAGTCCTTTTAGTGGGTTTGAATAAATAAAAGTTATTTTAAATGGGAAAAATGCAAACTTCATCTAAATTTAATCAAGATGAAAATAAACATATATTCTAGGGAGTTAAAGAAGCCCTAGCAAATGTTCTTTCACGAATGAGATAGCTGGAAAAAACTCTTTGATTGTCCACTCCTAGAGGGTAGGAAGTGTGTTTGCTGATTTAATCTTATGTATCCATGATCCAGCACTGACTTAATAAGGATAGACCATTTGCTGAGAGAATAAAGACAGCACTCAGTGCCACTTGTGAGGAAATGCAGTACCATCTGTCTTGTCTTTGTAGTTTTAAGGCACTAATTTTGTGGTTAGTGTCCCATTATCCTGCTGCCATTTGACAAAAATGAAAAGTAAGTTATTTTGCAAGATGAGTTCGGGATTCACTTTCACGCACAGAAAAAGAATCTTTTCAGTAGTCACAAACAATCTCTTACAATGGAGAGCATGCCTTTAAAAAGTACAACAGCAGGATACTTAATGCTTACTTCAGGATTGTGAATTTCAAGTAGAAATGATGTGCACGTTTGTGAACTGGGTCACGATGTCATATGCTAGAGGAGCCTGTAAAATCTGACTGTCTCTAACATCTTTAATCACATGCTAATGGGCAAATTTGCACAGCCCGATTTTCTGAATTCATCTCTGCTTGTCTCATTTTAAAAACCAGGGGCAGGTTTCTAGGTGTCCTGATCCTAAAATGGACAGTGAAGGGGAGAGAGTATGGAGAAGAGAGTGAGCACACTGGAAATACTGAGTCTCTAAAGAAACATTCATTTTGTGTTCTATGGAACAAAAATAAGCCCCTAAAATCCACGTCACCCCAGGCAAAGTTTACAAAATACCAGAAGGATGCCAATGACCCAATCCACCATCAATTAAACTGGAAAAAATTAATTATTTGGTAAAGGATAAGGAATGTCCTGAAATATTTTTATCTACTCCAAAAAGAAATCAGGTTAACACTTTTAAATCAGAGACAGTCAGGGTGAACTATATACCCCTTTTTTTTAATTTAAAGGGCCCCTAGCAACCCTTTCCTATCCATGGTTAGATTCACAACTGATTTATTATAAGCTGGGCCTGAGGAAATAGGCAGACGACTGAAGGTATCAGAAATGTCACTGGTGATTTCCTCTTCTTTCCAATTAAAGGTATTGTACTGTACACAGGGAAGTAAGCTTTTCATCTCAAGTACACAGTAGGGAGAAACAAACCTGAGAAAACTGTGATTGTTTTCATTAAGTATGGTTAACACAGGCAGAATATATTAGTGCAAAAAGAGAACAAAGGAAATTATTTCCTTTCACAGTAGGGAAAAAACCAAGTGATACAGCAGCAGGAACTGAAATAAATTGATACATTTAATAAAACGGAAAAGGAAACATACAGACCCACATGGAGAGGAAAGTCAGCTAGATACCTGGTTGAGAGATCTAGATCTAGGCTAAGATAAGCTTCTCTGCTTTCTTAAGGCCTCACTCAAGAAAGTGTTAAGTAGTTATACCTCTAAGACTATGTAAGGGACACTCCAGCATTTTTTAAAAAGTTTTATAGCCAAAATTAAAAATACGGAATAATCATTAAATTACGAGAAGTTCATACAAAATTTAGAAAATGCAATGCAAAATTTAGGAATGCAATACCTAGCCGTATGTGAAAACTGAATGAGTCAATGAAAGGAATGTTAAGTTGGAAGACAATATAAAGTACGCTGATTTTATAAACCCATCATTGTTTTGTTATCTAAGTGAAGTACAGATCCATTCTTTTTGACAGCAATGACTCTCTTGTAGCCAAGTTTAAGGTTTCTTCAACAAATCTAACAGGATATAGTCCTGGTGGCTTTTTTCTTAACTGCTGAAATATATACTTAAAGGAAAAGGAGTAAGTCACCAGATAAATGAGGTCTTATCTATATCGACATATAATAGCATACACACTCATATCGAATGTTGATTTGGTATACAGGACCAGTAATTTATCCTCATTTACCCTCTTCCTTGGTCTCAATCTTCATTCATTAATTATCGAGCACTTAAATCCAGACATGAACCAGGTTTATTCAATAAAAATCAGTGAATTGCCAATAACGGAGGCACCTACCCAGAGACGCCAAAACTACAGTAGTCTCCCTAGTTACTGAAGATAGCAGAAGGAAAAATGGGCAGAGTCCAGTGAATTTACTTAAAATTCAAGGCAGAATTTTGTTGGAGCAGATTTTAAACTAGAGAAGATTACTGAAGGAAACTGAGAAGTCTTCATTAGTGTACTTAAAAGTGATTGTTTCTTCCAAGTACAACATCTCTAAGTTACTCTTAGTATTTATTTGATTTGACTACTCCTCTTTGTCCTTGACACAGAAACCTAATAAGTTCCATTTGGGTCACAAAATGAGTATCCTCCAACTGAGAGGAAATGCAACTTTCTTCCCTAATAGGCAAACCTTTCAAAGGAGTACATATGAGGTTTTTTTCAATAACAGGATTGGAAACACAAGTTGATAAGGTGATGTTAATAACACATGCCTCACAGGTTCCTTCTGCAGCAGTGCAAAGGCAGCCATGAGAAGCTGGAAGTGGCATGTGAGTGTGAATGAGCCAAGACTGGCCCCGAGCAGGTACCTGCTGAAGCTAGGTTATAGGAGCATGGGATTCATTTTATTAGTATCTCTTCTTTTTTAATAATCAAAAGCCTTCCAAGAAAACCAAATACAAAAAAAAAAAGTAAAATAATAAGAACACCCAAATAATTAGGAAGAATGGGAAAGTAAATAGGAATAAAGGACTGGGATGACATGAGAAACTATAATTCACAGATAAAAAGAAAATGTTATTTTAGCCAATAATTTAAACCTCTTCCCTCAATGCACAGCAATGGCTCTGACCTGGATCTAGTCCCACTGCTATACCCATCCATATGGATTAACTGGGCTTTTCTTCACCTGCCCTGTCTTTGATAGAATGGCTCCTACTCAGACAGCCCAAGGTGAAAGGAAAAGCAAAGGACCACAAGGAGTGCAATACAATCCATGAATATGAAAAGCTGACAATCTAAACAATAGAAGGTTTGGTAGGAAAAAAGATGTAATGGGCCATTAATTTCCATTTTTGAAATTTTACCCCACTAATCACTCAGAAAGTCACAGAAAGGTCAATTACTTCCCCTTACACTGCTCTCTATAGAAACAGGTGCCCAGTAAATGAATGTGAATTAGCTAAAATGGCATCCTTGGCTGAATTGTTCAGACACATGTGGCCACAACTACCAAAGCTTGACTTTTCAATTTATGAATGAAAGTGTTTTGTAATAAATGCAATCCATGAAGCATGTTCTACCTGATATCCAAAGAAGACCATCAGCCACATATCCAGCGTGACAGGACAGGGACCGGTCAAAGGACTGGACAAAAGTCCACTTGTTCTTCTTGGGGCAATATCGCTCCACAGTAGGCAGAACCTGACGCAGTTCATTCCTGCCCCCGACAGCATAGAGGTATTCATCCATGGCTCCCAGCACAAAATGCTCCCGGCAGTTTTTCATGGGTGCTATCTCTGCCCAGGAGTTACTGCGGGGGTCATAGCGACAGGCAGTCCTCACAGCACACGTCCGACCACTGGCATGCTCAACCTCGCCTCCTGCTACAAACAGGAAGTCCCCCATGACCGCCACGCAGTGGTGGCTCCTCCCCACGGGCATGGGAGCCAGCTCACTCCAGTTGGCCACGGCAGCGATGAGGGCATTCTCCTGATCCACGGGATTGAAGTACCGGAGTTCCTTGACTTTACAAACCTCACGCTTCTTCCCACCAATGATGTACAGGGTATCTGACTGGAACCGCGGTTTGGTCCTGCGAGTCTGCCACACGGGCTGTGCGTAGATGCTCTGGTGGTATTCCAGGGCCTCGTTGACCAGAGCTGTTGCCGTCTCGCTTGCCTGGACCAGGGGGTGGGACAGGGCAACTGTGTGAAGCGTATCCACGTCCATGAGGCCGAAGCGGATATACTGTAGGAGCTCATCCATGTACTGGTAATGGCAGCTGTGTTCCAACCACCTCACGGCTAGCTGAAACAGAGGCAGGGAGGCGGAGAGAGCACAGAGGTAAGAAAGAGCCAAAGCAAGGGGGCGCACAGGCCTTGCCATGTATTCTTTCAGACACTTCATAATTTACTTGTTTTCCTTACAGACCATGTACCACTCAAATATTGTGATACCCAGTTGAGGGATATTTTTTTCCCCTTTCTGCATCAGCAGAGACACAAAAGAACTCAAAACACTGTTGGAGAGATTAGGAACAATATTCAGTAAAATTGACAAGACTTAAAGTATCACTTGGGGTGAACAATAATTACTTTTCAAAAAATGAGAATATGGTAGAGCAACAGCCTGTTCTCTTGGGTTTTAGGCATAAGAGGCTTGGTGCCCCCCACCACCAGGAAGTGTCAACAGTGAACCATGTCATCAGTGTAAGCAACATATGTCAACCAGCGAGTCAAGGTGCTGTATCAATACGAGTAATGTGAGAAAATATGTGAGCATCTGAGACCAGAGGGTGTACTTGAGAGAAAATCAATATGACACTAGTAGCATGATTTAAAAAAGAAAAAGGACTTATTTTCCCCTGCTCCTTTGGTAGGTGTATCAGTCAGGAAGCAAGAGAAGAAAAAGAAAGATTGAAATCTATCAATTTTATTTTTTCTCAATTAGTTTTCGTTTTGAAGACAGTTGTTGTTTGCACTGTAAGATACAGCAATTTGATAGAGCTATTTTCATAAAAATAGGATATAGAGAAAATTATCTTCATATATGGACATAAGAGCAGAGTTTAATCCTAGCCTTTATGTTGAGGTCTAGAAATCTTTCAAGAAGGAAAAAGTAAAAACTTTTGGCTACAGAAAAATAGAATTTATTTTAACTAAAGCAGGTGCATTAAGTCATAAATAACAAAATTGAATAATAGTTTAGAAAACAATAGCAGTAAAAAGTCAATTCATGATATGGAGCACTTAAAAGTAAGTTAATTAATGTGACTTAATATTTAAGTTTGGCAAAGTTTTCCAAACACCAGCATAAAGAAGTATATCTAATAATTCCAATCAACATATTTGATAGAAACCCAAGTCTCCCACACTGCAGGCGGATCCTTTACCAGCTGAGGCATGAGGGAAGCCCTTTATTCTTAATAGTACCTATATTAAACTTGATCTCCTAAGCAATATAAATGTGGACCTGAAGGAATTAACATAAAAAATAAAGGGAATACTGAATAATTTTGCTGTTTTACTTGCTTTCTGACCAATGGAACTGGGGTTCTGGGCTTCCTTTTTCAGCTGACTCACTGCACTAGAGAAAAAACGCTACAGAGAGAGAAGGAAATGTCATGGCCTCAGGCCATTACTCTTTGACAAACATGAGCCGGGTTTTCATCCTGGTGAAAAGGATTGCTAAACTCTCTGAAGCATTAGATAATTTCTGACTTGTATACATTTGACAAAGGGCTCCAAAAGGCAAGGCATATTGCGGGCATGTCTTTTTAGTTTTCCAGATGAAGAGAATGTAGCCAGTGAATCTGCTTCCAATATATGCTAAATTGCATCTGTTAATGAATGAGTGAAGAGAAATGGAAAAAGAATGTCATTGGGTGCCAGGCAACCTACAGATGCCACACAGGCAGACACCATGGAGGGGAGATGAGTGACACTCTAGCTGTTTTTCCAGAAACTAGTATTTTTTTTTATTTAAATAAGATACTAGCTTGATGAAAAAAATTACCTGTGTACAGTAAGACAGTAATAATCAAAGACAGTGAAGAAGAAACAGGTCACTCATCAATCACCAGGTCTCTGCCAGAAATGTAGAGTTTTCCCACAGGCAACATCCTGGTTTTCCTCCACCCTAATTTTAGAAGTTTCAAGAAATGGGTTCCAATTATTTCCCTGGGGAGATAATTCTACAACTTAATAAAAGATTTTCCATTCTTTGTCCCACAGAGCTTTCAAAACTTTTCAGAGACAAAGTCATCCCACTGAAGGTCACTCCTTCTGTACCAGGTAAAATTTTCTGAAACTTGATACTTCATATTGCTCCTAGTTTGAGTCATTCCAGCTGGTATTGCTTTGTTTTGTAACAAACTTCTCAGACTCCTTAGAGCCTAATGTGCATCTTGCACATGGATATACAGGAAAACACCTCTGGAGAATTACCAAATAAATGCTCATGTCTCTATAGCCTCTTTTTATAGCACAGTGCTGCCCATTTAATTACTTTCCTCCTTCCTCATAAATCAGTTCTTCCCATGCCCTAATCAATCTTCCAGCCCATCTCTTAACACTGTCCAATCTACCTTGATCTTTCTAGTGAACATTGTCACTTACTGTGTGAAAGGAACATAAGACACAGCCAGGCTCGGCCTTTAAGAAAATTTCTAAGGAAACAAACGTGCAGTGGAACAGTGACCACTGTGATCTATCACTGATTCATTTCTGGCTTCCTGTCTACTTATCACCCCTTACATCACAAATATCATGAGAGGGTCCATGCTCAATTTCCCCAAGTATTATGTATTACAGAAAACTTTGTGCACATACATTTAGTCTGCATTTTCTGGGCTCTTTTTTCTTACTTACTGCCTAACTTATGCCTAACTTGTCACATTTCTCATATAATTTTCACACATTTATTATTTATAAATATTTTCACACTACACAGTCATTCCTACCTGTTGGGCTTATCTTTTCTCCAGATCAAAGGTAAATAGAACTTACAGTTCTGCCAAATTCAAACCAATCTCACCTGGATAGATTTAAATCCAGTGCTTCTCAAACCTAACATGTGCATGAATTACCTGGGGTTTCTGGTCATAATACAGATTCTGATTCAGTAGGAGGAAGAGGATTGCAAGTCCACATTTCTAACCATCTCCCAGGTGATGTGTATGCTGCTAGCCCATGAACCACAATTTGAGCAGGAAGGTTTTAGACAGATTCCCATCCAAGAGACTGTAAACTGCTGCTGTATTCGAGTCAACTAAGTCTGCTGTTTCAAATTTTAAAAGGCTTAAAATCAACTGAAACTTAAGTAGGATGCTTTAATAAAGATATAGGGCATGTGTAGCTAATACTATGGGTAAGACAATGTGTTCTCTTTATAGTAAGATGGGTAAGATCTTACTATAGGCAAGACAGCATACTTTCAGACCTTGGCTCTATAAATCAGCAGCTGATTCTGATGGCATAAAGGAAGCCATATAAACACTCTGCAGTTTTGCTTTTGCAATAATACATAAACAAAAGTAAAAGTGTTGTCGTACTCAGTTTTCACTGTGGTGACAATATAAAAGAGAAAAATCATTGAAACCATGGATAACTCTTACTTATCCAGATAATGGAAGAAATGGCAAAGAAAATCCAAAACAATGAGCTACCTTAAAATCACTTCTATACCATGAACCTCACTGGAGCACTAGTCATTGCCATGTTGAATTTAGGGCAAGGCGGTACATGCAATCCTGGAGCCATTTAAGAGGTTTAGAATAGAAACTGTTCTAGGGCTTCCCTGGTGGCTCAGTCAGTAAAAAATCAGCCTGCAACATAGGAGACCTGGGTTTGATCCCTGGGTTGGGAAGATACCCTGGAGAAGGAAATTGTAACCCACTGCAGTATTCTTGCTTGGGAAATCCCACGGACAGAGGATCTTGGCAGGCTACAGTCCATGGGGTTGCAGCATCAGACATGACTTAGGACTAAGCCACCACCACTAGAAACTCTAGTATACACAGAAGGTTGATTCATCATTAGGCATCATGAAACACAACGACTACAGGTAGCTTTGTAGTGTATTTTGGAGCTTATATTTGCAAATGTTTATTTAAGGAACTTTTGGTTTTTTGGTGATACTACACCTAGAAAGCATAACTCAGGGAAGGCAAAAATCCTATTCTATCTTAGTATTCTGACACACTGACATTCCCATCACCCTAATTTCTAGAAAATTTTAACTGGTGGGGTGTGAGCATATAGTGAAAGTTTTATCTCTCACTTGCTTAGGTGACAAAGACAGCAATAGTGGAAAAGAACACAAGGATTCAGTTTGAAAGGACAGATCAAAGAGTACTCAGGAAACGGCATTAGGCAAGGTATTTCCTAAACCATCTGAAACACAGGGACTGCCACCTCCAAAGACCACAAGAGATCTCCCAAGCACCTTGCCTACCCAATCCATTTCATCTTGCCCTGATGGACAACTGTTTCTTCCTCAAAGGAGTATTTGCTGCTGCTTATTCCAGTGTCAATATATCTCTCAGTTTCTTGATAAAAACAATGTCTAGTACATAGTAGGCTATTCATATTTGGTGCATAATGGAAAATTCTTTATAAGTATTCTTAGGCTATTTCTCATATTTCTTTTGGACCAATGACATCAGATTCTGTATATATCCATACCTGTCTATCTGTAGGCTTCCCCAGTGGCTCAGATAGTAAAGAATCCTCCTGCAATGCGGGAGACCTGGGTTTGATCCCTGGGTTGGGAAGATGCCCTGGAGGAGGGCATGGCAACCCACCCCAGTATTCTTGCCTAGAGAATCCCCATGGACAGAGGAGCCTGGAGGGCTACAGTCTATGGGGTTGCAAAAAGTTAGACATGACTGATCTGTCATAGGCTTCAATTTCCTATTTCATTATCTCATCTTTGTGGCTTTCCTATAAAGCCCTTATAAGCTCTCAAAACTTCACAAGGCAGCATGCACTGCACTGGACTTATTTATATATGGTCCTCGTTTTACTCCCACCATGATTGGTGCTGGCCACCTATATTTGAAATTCTTAGCAATGCAATGAACACTGTAATATGCTAATCCCTCAAATAAACTGTAAAATATCAGGGCAAGAAAAAACTTTTGAGTACATTTGGCTCAAACTTCTAAATCTTATAAAGAGAAATCAAAGCTGGACAAGTTATTTGACATACTCTAAGTCATGCAGCTGATTAATGGAAAAGCTGGAACCAGAAATACCATTTTCAAATTATAAATATGTTCTATTATATCATATAATCATTATTTGTCCATCAAAAATTATTTTAAGATAGAATCCAGGCACTCAAAACCAAACCCAACTTCCATATTGTCTAAATTAGAGGAAAAAGTCTGTTTTTTTAAAAATGCATGCTTTGCTTTAGATAGGTGAAAGTGTTTTTCAATGACTCTCATTTATGGATTATTTTTGCATAAAAACCATGATTTAATGGTGCTAATTATAGAGCTTGTAAGTAAAGAACAAGTCTTTAGAGGAACGGGCTCCTCTGAGTATGGAACTTCTTTCTCACTTTTTAATGGGAATATACATTTAAATTCTAGGTTATCCCCTGTTAACTAAACCTGGCTCAAAAATATATGGAAAATAGTCCCCTCTTTTTGGTTTTCTCAATGTATCCCCACTGATTGCTATTCTATGAATAGAATATATAATACTAAATATAAAAGTATATAATTTTAAATTATGCAAAATTTTCTGATTCAATTAAAGTATTCAACCTATTTAGATGTATTTCACAAATATGTCAAATATATGAACGAACGTCACATTCCTAACATGATAAGCCCTCCAGCTGTGATCCAAATTCCTTCACTGTTCTTGCTCAAACACACTGAGATAGAAGCTGCTGTTTTAAAATATAAAATTCCTGATCCTTTGAAAGAAGCTGCTATTTTGAAATCTAGCTCTGCTTATATATGTCCACATGTATGTGTACTGCCCAACATGACCCCCAAAGCAATGCCAAAGCAATAAGAAATTTTATATTCACAGATTCTCTGGAAAATATATGAATTAGGAAGTTATCCCAAATCCAAGAATACATATCAATGCACTCTTCCATAAAACTGCCTTTATAGCTTGCAAATATATATATTAAAATGACCTTTACAAAGCAGTTCTCATCAGATGAGTAATCGAATATTTTTAACCAACACTAACAAAAGATAAAGCCCTGTTGAAAGCAATAACTCTTTCTCTTGGTTCACAAGTATTCTTTTTCACTGAGGAGGATGTTCGCATCACAGAATTCATCAGCCAAAGCTGAGTAAGCAAGAAGCGGCATTTTTGCCCACAGTCTGACTCTACCCCCTTGGCCCAGGGCAGCTATAATTACTCTCTTATTCTAAAACTTGGTTGCAAACTGCTTTGTTGATGGACAAAACTGAGACCTGCCTTTTGCAGGCGCCCTGCTGTGAAGGCACAAGTGTCTGTATCCTTGCCAGTCCTGTCATCCTACTGAGATAAGCCAGGGCACCCGTCTCCCCTCAGTGACCAAGAGGCAGCACAAATTCCACACTTCTGCAAATTCAGAAAGGAACAAAGGAAGGGCATAAAAGCAAGTCAGCAACCATCTGGAATTCCTGAAGCTCCACCAACGAACCTGGCATGTTAAAAGAGTGCTTGGGAAACAAGGAGTGGGGAGCAGAGCGCGTGTTAATGGAATGAGTGACAATGCACAGAGAGAAGTTTCACTTCTAAACAGAGGATCAAGGATGCTCACCATCTTCTAATACAGGGCCTCAAAGGGAAGCTGCACTGACTGTTACAGATGTTGTGTTCAGGTACACGAACTCACGTTATTTTATAATGCCTTAAATTTCAATAAACTGTTAACACTTTAGCAAGATACCCTTTAAATATTATACACAGTTTCTTCAGCTGAAAAATGTGGAAAGTTTCCCTCATGCAAGTGAACAGGTGTTGAGACTTGCCATGTTCGACTACACAGAAGCTCATTTATTTAATATGAGTCATGTTAAAGCTCTAAATAGTGACATACTACACCAGAATAATGACTGACATAGAGGAAAGTTCATATTAATAAATAAACGCACAGAATTTTACAGCTTTATTCTCCTCTTTGAGATGAAATGAAGGATTTCTGTTCAAAAAGGCAACAATCTTATCCAAAAGCAGCAGAAACTAGGGACATAAGATCAGAGTACGTTGCTCTACCAGAACAATGAAAATGTTACGATGGAGGAATATTAAAAATTACAACAGTGCTCACTCGAGTGCTATAATTAAAACTGTGTCAACATTTTGCTTGTAAAACAGTTTTCAAGGGAGGTTGTACATTAACCATTACAGCTGACTACACACTGACATAATACACATAGGCTATTTTTTCCTCTGAGAAATATATTTCAATTGAATCAAAACTGATGAGGTCCCAGGTTCATATACTGTCAGGAAAAAAAAAAAAAAAAGACCTGACAGATTTTAAATAGAATATTCAGCTTAGCAGGTATGGTAATAACATATTCTTTCATTGTTCATTTAAAACTTGATGAAGTTGAAAGGTTGACAAATGCTCTTATTTTTACCTTTAGCAAAAAACTTTGTGCTTGATAACACTCTAGTCTCTCTTCAAATCATATATGTCTTTTGCCTTTTACTAAAGATATCCGTGGAAAAGAACAGTTATGAGGAGTTTTTTTAGGGACTTAAAAAAAACAGTCATGATGTATACAACTTACCCTCAAATGGCTCAGAAGAAAAGCACACATGTTTGTTCTCTCCCTCTCTGCCTAAATAGCTATTCTCCTACCAGATATTTATAGAGAGACAGATATCTAGAGATGGAGGCAGAGAACATATGATTAAAGCAAATGAAGTAATTTGCTAAGAAATGAGCAAATCATATGGGTGTTCTTTACTATTCTTATTCTTGCAACTTTTCTGTAGTTTGAAATTATTTTGAAACAGAAAATTGAAAGAACAAAAAAAGTGCCTGTTAATCATCTTTAATATACATTTTGCTCAAAAAAATACATACTGCCAAGCATCAAAAGCAAGAGCCCTTGCAACCAATGATGTCTCCCTTAGACAGTGTCAAACACACAGGACTGGAGGAACTACAGGAAAAGTGCCCTGAGGCCTGCCCCACTTAAGTTCCAGGTATTTGTGAGGGCAAATACAAGGACTTGAGTTGTCCTTTGGTTCAGTCTTCTAACACAAGGCAATTTTTAAAAAGGTAAATCATATATCAAGTTCAAGAAAAAACAAAAGTAGGAGAAAGAGATGAAGTCAGTATACCATGATATCTTTTCCATCGATAAGAACTGGCCACCAATTTGAGCTGATCTTTGAAAAGTCAATACAAAGAACAGCAAGAGTACATGGCCAACACTGGACCAGTCATTTGGCATCTCATCTGTAAAATGAGTGAGTTGATGCAAGAGTCTCTTTATCTCTGGCATATATGTCACTTACAAATCCACCAAAAAGTAATATTTTAAAGTAGAATCCTCAAACACACACTGTAAAACAGACAACTAAACAAGGACCTACAGTACAGGATAGAGAACTATACTCAATTTAAAAAAAAAAAAAAAAAAACCTAAAAGGGAAAAGAATCTGGAAAAAGAATGTTGTTGTTGACAGTCACTAGGTCATGTCTGACTCTGTGACCCTGTGAACTACAGCACTCCAGGCTTCCCTGTCCTTCACTATCTACCTAAGTTTGCTCAAACTCATGTCCATTGAGTCGGTGATGCCATCCAAACATCTCATCCTCTGTCACCCCCTTCTCCTCTTGCCCTGAATCTTTCCCCACATCAGGGTCTTTTCCAATGAGTTGGCTCTTCACATCAGGTGGCCAAAGTATTGGCACCTCAGCTTCAGCATCAGTACTTCCAATGAATATTCAGGATTGATTTCCTTTAGGATTAACCAGTTTGATCTCCTTGCTGTCTAAGGGACTCTCAAAAGAGTCTTCTCCAACACCACAGTTTGAACCCATCAATTCTTCAGTGCTCAGCCTTCCTTATGGTCCAACTCTCACATCCATACATGATGACTGGAAAAACCACAGCTTTGACTAGATGGACCTCTGTTGGCAAAGTGATGTCTCTGCTTTTAATACACTGTCTAGGTTTGTCATAGCTTTTCTTTCAAGGAGCAAGCATCTTTCAATTTCGTGGCTATAGTCACTGTCCACAGTGATTTTGGAGCCCAAGAAAAAAATCTGTCACTGTTTCCACTTTTTCCCCATCTATTTGTAATCAAGTGATGGGACTGGATGCCATCTTCATTTTTTGAGTGATGAATTTTAAGCCAGCTTTTCACCCTCATCAAGAGGCTCTTTAGTTCCTCTTCACTTTCTGCTGTTAGAGTGGTATCAACTGCACCTGAGGTTGTTGATATTTTTCCAAGCAATCTTGATTTCAGCTTGTGGATATATATATATATATATATATATATATATATATATATATATCCATATTATATATATATATATATATATATATATATATATATATATATATTAATATATTATATATATAAATATATTATTTTTATATAATATTATATATATATATATATAATATATATATATATATATATATATATATATATATATTATATATATATTATATATATATTATTATTAATATATATTAATATATTAATAATATTATTATATATTATATATATATATATATATATAATATATATATCCAGTAATTAAAGATACAGGATTTTGTTAAATTTCAAATTAGAGAAAAATAGATGAGTGAATGAACAAATGAATAAAAAGAGAGACACAGACATAAACTTAGTTGTCTCTGCACAACACTCAGTTTATATTCACTTTCTTTACTTGGTTTGAATGTCCCATTAAAAATATTTGAATTCAAGTCCATCAGTTCCCTTAAATCTCAACTCAGTTAATTTAGTGCAAGGAAATTATATGTATATACTAAGCTATCTGACTTGAGAAAACTAAAATAATGATTGATTAAGTTGATTACTTTCTTTTTTTTGCTCTGGGGTAAATGATATAATCATGAATCTTTTAGTATTTTTATTCATCCATTCCTCAATTTATTTTTTTTTAATTTGTATTTCTTTTATGATAAACCAAGAATTCTCTTACTTCATTTTCTTTTGACTACACTGTGCGGTCTGTGAGATACTAGTTCTCCAGCTGGGAATTACACCCACATCCTGTGCACTGGAAGCAGGAGTTTGAACCACCGGGCCACCAGGGAAGCCCCTTCAGTTTCTTATTGAGTGTCCATTATGTGCCAGGAACTTACCCGGTGAGAAAGAAAGTCTCACTCTCTATATATATACAGTCTTACTTGCCATTCAGTTCCAAGTTCTGTTAGTACCATAAAACTCAAGCCTTACTCTTGACCTCAAGTGTCTTAACGTATCCCTGTAAAACATACTCAGGGAGCATGGAATTAGGGGAAGAAAAATCCTACAATTTTAGAAGCTTCAGTCTATTGGAAGCAGCTTTTCAGACACAAGCAAAAACCATCTTTTAATGTTGCCATGTCCCTTATGGGTGTTTTAAATATTGCTGGTACATTTATACATTTTGAAGTTTGTTCTGTTTTGTTTTTAAAGCTGTTTAATTTGTAAACACGCCCTGAAGCATCCTCAGAGCATCAAGCCTTTGAATATTTCTTTACGAACTGATTCAACAATAATGAATCAATTACAGGCTCACTGGCACATACACTCGCCACCTGAAATGAAACCTTTAATGACCAAAAGGAGCTCACAGCCTTAAGCAGCTGCCCCCGATCACAGACACAGAGATAGTGAAATCCCTCAGATAGGGGTACCATGATGAATTAGATGTTCAGGAAGTACCTAAGCTGCAGGTAAGGGTTAATGTTGGCAGCCTCCAAAGAAAAAGAAAAGAATCCTCAAAGGATACTTTAAACATTAATTGAGAGCTGAGAGTACAGTGATTGGAGTGCGGAACCCACTATCTGGAGCATATGACTGAACACAGTCGGAGGCCAGCCTCTATTATCAGGAGATGGAGCTGGTGGGCTGGGGTACCAGGGCCTACACTCAGTAAGTTGCAAAGAACACACATAGATGCCATGCTGACCACTAAACCACCTTCACCACCCGAATTTCAGCCTGGCTACTGATGTGTGAAAAAGATGCTTCACACTGCATTTGTTACCTTCATTTCATCACAGTATAAATAATGGGGAACACTGAATCCTCTGTTCATACCCTGAAGCACCTTTGAATATAATATGAAAGTGATATTTTTGTCAAAAAAGATACACTCTTTTCAGCACAATTGTGATTTCGATTGGGGGAGGTGACTTAGAAAGCCAATATATAATAGCCATGTATGGAAAATGGGTAGTTATGTATAGATGTAACTACGTATAGATGTAGTCATGTAAAGAAGGCTGAGTGCTGAAGAACTGATGCTTTTGAATTGTGGTGTTGGCGAAGACTCTTGAGAGTAACCCTTGAACTGCAAGGAGATCAAACTAGTCAATCCTAAAGGAAATCAACCCTGAATATTCATTGGAAGGACTGATACGGAAGCTGAAGCTCCAATACTTTGGCCACTTGATGCAAAGGCCAACTCATTGGAAAAGACCCGGATGCTGGGAAAGATTGAAGGCAGGAGGAGAAGAGGGTGGCAGAGGATGATATGGGTGGATAACATCACTGACTTAATGGACATGAATCTGAGTAAACTCTGGGAGACAGTGAAGGACAGGGAAGCCTGCATGCTGCAGTCCATGGGGTCGCAAAGAGTTGGACATGACTTAGTGACTGAACAGTAACATGGAAAATAGGTGTGTGGGAAGACAGGCCCAGTGCAGGAGAACCAGCGGCTTGACAATCTCAGAAAACCTATGAGGGGTGAGGGGCTGCAGTGGGTGAAGGAAGGAGCACTAGGAGGAATTAACAGTAGCTGTTATCCTGAGAGAAGGAGCATGTTCCACTCTATCCTGAGAGAAGAAGCATGTTTCAGTCCCATGGCCTGGCATCCAGAAGGAAATCTGTAAGTATTTGCTGAAGGAGAAAAAAATTCTTTTTGGTCAGCAAAAAAAAACTTGCTGAAGGGATTATGAGACTGCAATATGAAGAAGTCACAGACCCAAGACATCTTTACCAGATTCAGAGGAATAATGTGTTGAAACAACAGGGGGAACCTCGAAGGTAGAGACAGAAGAGTTGAAGAGGAAAGAGAAACTGGCGCCAGTAACTGAGCCCAGCCCTAGGAGCAGAGGCCAGGAGATGAAGTGTGAGACACTCTGGGGACCCTGTGACAGGGGACATCACTGCTGAGGGGATGCAGTCTCAGGTGAACGGAGTCACCGTGACAGCACGGTTCTGGGAATGTGGTGGGGAGCTTATAAGGACACAGAGAAAGTTCTTTATCTTTAGATATTAGTTTTCCACCACAGGTAAAGGGTTCAGCAGGCTGGGGGAAGGTAGAAACACAGTCAGGCTTGGGCCAAAAACGATTTGAAATAACGTTATACTTCAAAAAAATTTTTTTTTGCTTAAGTCTCGTTAATTTGCAAACAGGATGAATCTAAAAATAAAATATAGATACCACTGTGGCAAGTCATCTTATTTTTTAAATACTAAAAAAGAAAAAACCTCTCTTGATTGATTTGACTGAGACTTTTCTCCCCTAATTACCTTTTTATTCTCCACTGCTGAAATAAAAACAAGACATAACTAATCAGTAATTTTACTAAGCATCCCTGAGGGTGATTTTATCCATGCTATCCAGAGAGCTAAACAAAAATAATTATTCGTGGTCTACTGCAATGAAGAATCTGGTTAGACTATATATACATACATGCACAACCCTATTCTCATATATTTTTAAATATTTTAAACAGCACTGTTACTTAAATAAGGGCTGCCTTAAAATAGTAACTGAATTCAGTGACTTAATTCATTTTTTTGAGCCTCTTCATGTGAGACTGAATTATCGCTTAATGACTCCCTTTACCATTCAAAAACGAATAGGTTTTTTTTTAAGCAAGAAATAATGTGAAAATAGAACACTTGAAGTAAAATTATAATCATTATGAGGCTGTCACTTTAACATCTATACACTTAATTGTTTTACAATTGACATGTAAAAAAAATGTCCCACAGCTAAGTAGAAATACGCTGCTGAACGTTCACAGTGTGGGAGGGAGAGCCGGAAGACAACATAAATGAAACGCAGGACAGTGATTCTGCCTCTCAGGTGCCTAATCTATGAGACCACTATTCAGAGCTTGGGGACAGAAATGAAGGCCTTCCTTTATTTTTTCTTTTCCTTCATTTTTTGCTTTAAAAGGTGTGCATAAAAGAGGACTAAAATGAGCTATGCATTGTAAACTCCAGCACTATTAGACGCCTGCATCTCTTTTACCCTATGCTTCAAAAAGCAGCAAGATTAGGTGCCGGGATGATACAAATTGAAATTTGCAACTTTTAATAACCTTCGTTGTTCTGTGGACAAATATCTGTCTCCCTAGCTCAACCCCTCCGCTCATGCTTCCCAAGGAGGGAAAAGGAGTCAGAGGCTGGAAACAACGATTCATCAGACTGCTGTGAGACTTGCTGGTGAGAGCAACATAAGGAGAATGGAGCCTTCAGCTCATATATGCGTCCATTTTGAATTTCCCAGCTTTGCTGGCTGGTGTAAGAAACAGTGCCCAACCACTGCGGGAGCTGCTGCATTAGCAAACTGGCCAAAGCACCCCCGCCATTTACACTCCCCCACTGCACAACCAGGATGGGAACATTTGCTCTATTGGAAGGCAGCGATAAGGATGGATTTTTTAAAGTTTCCATTTTTAAGTGAAAATGAAAGAAAAATGCTCTTCTAGATGTGTTGTGCCTTTGAGCTCCATTTGAGAAAAGAAAAAAAAAAAAAGGCAGAGAAAGCTGCTGTGAAGGTCACTGAGTGAAAGAACTTCCTCGGGGCACAGAATAAATTAAATCCCAAGGAAAAAATAAAATGTGATTTCCAGAGTGTGAGGCACAAACTCCAAATGACAATGATTGACAGCCAAACTATATCCGTGCAATATCCAAGACTGCACGTTCTCATTTACCTCAGTGTAGCCAGCAAGCGCCCATTAAACATCCGTCTGATGCCCAAATTAACCTTCTTGGCAAACTGAAAGAGGCACAAACTATCATAATCAACCTTTCATTATCACAGCAGCCTCTAGTTAAAGGGTCAGAATAATTGTGCCATCAGAGCCTTGATTGTTTTCAATCAACAGACGGCTGGAGTGACAGCTCGGTGATGGAGGGGTCTGATGAAACCGCACCAGGCCTAATCAGAGCAGATGAAAGGAAGGCATGATTGGTGCAAATGAACAGTCGTGCCTCTCCTTTTCATTTACAATCTGAAATTACTCTTAAATTTGTGGGGTTTTTTTTTTCCCTCCCTTATGAGCACCACTGAAAGAATGTTTGACTTATTATGAGTTCTGACAGTGCAGAGTTATAAAACACAGGTAGGGTTATCAGCTGAGGCTTTAAGTGGGTATTCAGCATAATTCTAACAAATTCACTCTTGAAAAGCACAAAATGACTAAAAAGGCTTCCAATGACCTAACCTCTCAGTGCTGTTTGATTAACAGACCCATTTACTCCACTGGCATTCTAAATGATGCGATGATAAAACCCAGGGCAGAAATATCTTGTAAATGTTTTCTCTCAACCCCTCTGCTCTGCTTACTTCAGTACCAGTTTCTCTGCCCCAAATCCTTTACTGTTCTCAAAGACCACATTAGGAGCTCAAAGGAACTCATCCATCAGAGGGTACAGATCAAATAAGGGTGATTTTGAGTTAGGAACACGTAGGTGTACTGGGAACCACAGGGGTAGGTGGAACCCACCAAAGCTATGTTGACATTAAAAAGAATATTTGAGGAAAAGGAATAAAAATTTCTGTGACAAGCCAGGCGAAATTTGGCACAAAGAGATTTGGAAAAAAATTGAGATAATTTTTGCTGCATTCATGCTGCAACTACACAGACTATAGTCATTAATATTCTTAAATAATTTATGATAATGGAATATACACCTGGAGTAGCAAAAATAAGTTTCTAACTTCTATTTTCTTCTTTAATCTTGGGATCAACCAGCCAATCATGAGAGTATTATGATTCAGGTCAGTAGTGCAAAACAAAGGAAAGTTTTTTAGCTGTAAAAATCAATATGCATGCAAACTGTGATGTGCGTGTGTCTGTCTACCTGCAAGTGTGTTTGTGTGTGTGGTGTGAACCCCATCCGTATGTGTGTAAGAGACAGGGGACAGGATAGTTTTTAACCTCTCCACTCAAAACTTTTACATAAAACTTAGGCCATTTTATTTGCTAGACTGTGAGTCGGAATGATATGATAAGGGTATATAATAGACAAAGTAAAAAGAATTATTAAAAACAGCCTGGAATTTTCCATGAGATATTTAGTCTCCTCATAGCTAGATCTCCTTTTATGGGTCAAGTGCTCACCACAAAAGTATCAAGAATGTACAAAATTTCCATAGTTCTACTTACATGTACATATACCTCAAGCAGGATATTGCTAAATTTGCCATATGACTTTCTAGCATCTCAAAGTTTTCATTCTGTTTTTAGGAGACAATTCTCTTAGAAAGATATCTGGCAAATGGTTCAAACACAATTATTTTATAAAACCATCTTCGCTCTCCCACCACTTTCTCAGGCGGCTCATCCTTTTACAGCCATCTTACATCTTACATCTTGTGGTGTGTGCACAAGGGCCTCCAACAAGCTTTATTAATGACCAGGCTCTGCATCTCCTGAGGGTTCCCTTCTCCCTGAGTAGCATTGGTTTTTAAGGCACAGACTTCCTTCTGCCCGAAAGTAGTTTGTATATTGGTCAATTAAGAGTGGCTTTCGGGGACTTCCCTAGTGGTCTAGGGGCTAAGACACCAAGCTCCCAATTCAGGGGGCCCAAGTTTGATCCCTGGTTGGGGAACTAGATACCACATGCTGCAACCAAGACCCAGCAGAGCCAAACAAATAGATAAATAAAAATATTAAAAAAAAAAAAAGGGGGGGGGTGGGGGTGGGGGTCAGGATGGGGAGCACATGTGGACCCATGGCTGATTCATGTCAATGTATGGCAAAAACTACTACAATATTGTAAAATAATTAGCCCCCAACTAAAATAAATTAAAAAAAAAAAAAAAAGAGAGTGGCATTGGGACACTGACAGCACGTGGGATTTAAGAGAGAATTTCCTTGGCTGGTTCACAGACCAGGAGGATGAAAAGCAGGCCGACCTGTGTCCGTGTCTGTTCTAACCTCTTGAATCCAAGAGGTGTGGAATTCATCATTTGAAAGCACTACACAGCCCCTCTACGTGGCTTAAATTGTACAAGAGATGAGAACAGAAAGATTCTTCAGGAGACCTGGCAACCTGACAAATCAATCCCTTTGTTTACTTTATTATTTACTCTCTGTGTTGGGCTTCACTCCAGAGTATACAGTCCCAGCAGTGAGCAGAATAAGAAATTGCTTACAGCCCTCGGCAGGTTCAATGTCATTCTCACAGCCAAAGAGAGGGATGTCTAAAGTCTATTTGCCTCTTAACTAAGCGTTGTCCTTTCTGGATGGAGAATTCTAGTTTTACTTTCAGCTGTGAGTAATTTCCCATTGTGATTGGCTGACTTATAGTCAATATAGTATAATTAATGCCAAATTATATTGTAATTCACCTAGAATTACAAATTAAAAGCTATATTAAGAGCAAATGAGTTAATCAAAATTAATGATATTATGCTCACTTGTTCTAAAGTGTTAATAAGATAGGTCCCCTTAAAACGTTTAAACTTCAGCACACCATCCATCACTACTTCAATTACCTGACTTCCTTGTGTGGCCAGAGGAGCTGGTGTGTGGGCATTTCTCATCAACAAGAACACACAGAAAGAAGATAAGTGCATTCAGCCTCCAGCTGGCTCGGCTCTTTTTAGCTTCTGCTCTTGAAACATAAGTAGTATCTGTACCACTTGCTGAAACTGACTTCCTATAGACAAAGAGGAACAATGCAAAAGCCTGTGCTATTTATCTTTAGAACTCATCAAAAGATTTTTTACCCAAGAGAATTTTTCTTTCTGGTTATGTTTTGTCTACTGAAATCTGTTTTCATTCCTCCAATGTGGCACCCCAAGTAACAAAGAGGTGGTCCTATTAAAGAGGAGAACCTCAACTATTCATATTTCTGAAGACTGCCCATGATTACTATCTTAGAATGGCCACCTTTCCCCTCCAGGTAAGTTGAGAGAGGTTCTTCTTTAGTTTTAATTGTAGCCAAAGTCCTGGAGGCAGGGGTGAGTGAAGCAGAGTGAAAGGATGTCGGCATTTAAAAATAAATGCCAAAGGTTCCCCAGACATCTCTTTGGAATATAAACAAACCTAGAGCCTCTGGGTCACTCCACGGCTAAGGTGAGAGCCTCTCCTCTAGAATACCCAGAACAGGCAATCTCCATGGCCTGATATGGCCAACTGGCACAAACACCACGGGCAACGGGCACCCAACTGGCCTGGTAAGGATTCCTATAGAAATAGTCTGGCAATGCAGGACATGGGGTACAGGCTCATTTCTACTGGAAAGACACTAACATTTATCAGTGTTAATAAATTAATAGTTTTCTCCCTTTCTCTTAAATCCCATACCTAGGCCATTACCCAGATGTCATTTTCTACTACATAAATTTCTCAATTTTAATATTCAGGTATAAAATGAAGATATCAGGATTAATAATTTCCATGTGATCCATCCTCACTCTCACAACAGTCTGAAGACTTTCCATCACTCAGTCTGCAGGGCTGCAACAGAAATAACCGTGTTTTAAGTTCTTTTTCACACTAATTGAAATCTCTTGATCGGATTTTAAGTGATCCTCCATATGGGCTGTCTCTTCCTGCTTTGCACTTTATCACTTTGTACCTCCAAGGAATGGAAGGTGGTTCCCTACCTCTGCCAGAGTCCTCCATTCACTCCTTCCCATCAAACCATCTAGAGCCTCAATCTTCCAGGCTCTGATAAAAGAAAGACCTTCAGTGACACTTTTTTGTATGACTTTTATTAAGAGTCATTTTTGCAACTTCCCACAAAGCAGCACAACAGGTGAAAGTGAAAACTGGTAATTTATTAGGAAATGTAGACTGCTGGCTCACGCATTATAGAGTAATATAATCGGTCTGACTTTTGAGAAGCTGTATCAGGTATGCTGAGTTTCTGTTTTCTGAGTGATTTGGAGTATCTGAAGAGAACACAGTGAGACCTACATTGAAACATACTGTGAAGGGAGTCAACCACTTGTCCTCTGTGAGTTTTCATTTCCTCACCTGTTAAAATTTGGGTGATAGTTGCCTTACCAACCTTAACAAGGCTGATGGGAGACTTGAATGAAACGATGTGTGTAAAAATGCTTAAAAACTATAAAGCTCTCTAAGGATTGTAAAAATTATTATTGCTGTTATTATTATTGATGAACTTCTGTGCCTGGCCTCGAGGTTTCTACCCCATGTTTAGCATACAGTTTGGGTTTTATTTTTAAATCCCTGATAACCCAGGTAGCAGCAATATGACTGCAGGCTACCAATGCATAAGTAATATTCTCCAGTCATCTTTTTCCTTCTCGCAGCAGCAACAACAAAAATATCAGTCTGGAAACAACATGAATCACAATGAAAATTAGAAGCAGAGAACATAAATATGTCATATCTCATAAATCACCTTGTTGTTCTGTTGTGCTCATTTAAAACAAAATAAAAGCAAGGAAAAAGAAACTATTAACTCATGGGAACAGCAGCACATGAATACAAGTTAGGTCTCCTGTAATTCCAGATAATCACTGCCCTGCACGGCCTCTTGACAATGCACAGCTCTAGCACTGAGGATTAGCTGGAGCAAAGTCCCTCTGAAATGAATGTGTCATGCGTCTCTCAAAGGCACACAGTCCAGAGGAACAACAGCAGGACCACCGGTCAAGCTCCTCAGGGATGAGTCTGCACAGAGAATCAGCTGCATGTAGATCAGGACAAATGACTGAATCCACACTCTGGCCCCTCTGAGCACCAAGACCTGAAATAGCAGAAGCTCTCAGTGTCCAGCTGGGGGCACTCCCAGGATGAAACATCCTCCGGGCACAGCACTATTTGGGATGTGAATGAACCACTATTTATTCTCAGTGTAACATCTAGAAAAAAGGAAGTGAAGATGCCCTCATCACATTTGTAGAAAAGACTGTAGGTATTTGGGAGGAACTGCCAGAAGCTTCAGGAAGAAAACTGAGAAATGGTACACATTTAGTTAAGATGCCCGCCCAGAAAGGGCCTCTCTGAAAAAGTAGTAATGATACATGCATATATGAAATTAAACTGAGGAAGGGCAGGGATATAATGAAAGACTGTAATTAGGGGGTGGGGATAAGAGTTCTCAGGCCACAATATTTTATTTCATTTCTATCTACCAAGTGTAAGAATGAGGACACTACTTATGCAGTTTTTTGATTAAATGGTCACCCACAGTCTAATTTCTTTGAGGCTTGGACTCTACTGCAGTGATTGACAAAGGTTTGCAAAGCTGTTTAAGAGAGAACATACAATGTACAAAAATGAACAATGAGAGACTTCCCTGGTGGTCCAATGGCTAGGACTCCACTGCGTTCCCAATGCAGGGGGCCTGTGTTCAATTCCCAGGCAGGGAACTAGATCCCACACGCCAAAACTAAAAAAGATCCCACATGCTTCAACTAAAACCCAGTGCAGCCAAATAAATAAATCATTAAAAAAAAAAGAATTAACAATGAATAAAGCACTGAAGAAAAGGCAAAGGGATACTGGGTGACGTTGAAATGTCCAAGCAAAAGAATTTTGTTTTCCAATCTACCCACATCACTTCAGCACACCCAAAATTAGCAAAGAAATCACTACTGTATTTGGCAGAGGTCAGTCCCCACTGGGAAGCACTCAAGGCACAAGGTGAGGGTGCATAATTAAGCACAGGGAGCAGAGAGTCAGAGTCAGAGTCAGCCACGTGACACAGGCGTGAAGGCGCAGAGTTGGCCATTACCCCTGCAACCTGCTGGCACCACACCAGGGAACAGGAACAGCCAAGCCTTTCCTAATTTCTCTTCAAGTCACAGGATTAACCTGATGCACCTCTGTGTCCACCACACCCCAAGTATTTTTGCGCTTCTATTATGAACTTGCCAGCTATGGGCCAAAGTGGGAAAAACCCAAGAATTAGAAGACGTGAATTTGATTTCTAGCTCTGTTACTTCAGTTTCCCCATTTGTACCACAGGAGCACAAAGCAATGCAAAATACAGACACATTCTGGAAACCGGGATGTGATATTCAAATGTGAAGTGTTACGATGGTATTGTTGGACACATAGTACTGTTTGAAGTCCTTCCTTCTCTCTGGCCAGAGGTGTATCTGGGATAGTTTATCATCTTAGAGATAAAAGACGAACGCTGAGCACATTGCTAGTGTCCTCTATTTTCCAACTATAAAGAGATAGAAGCTTTTTGTTTGGGTTCACTTTCTGGGACTCCTTTTGAGGGAAATGATTAAATCAAACCTAAGGTGGGTAGCTTGTGGAGTAGATAAAAGCCCAGGAGGGGCCTGTCGAAAAAATCACTGCATCAGAGGTTGTTGACTACTCTAAACAATATGTGACTTACATCTCTAGAGATATAAGGTGAAAGTGTTACTAACAGTATGACTTACAGAAGCAAATTTCCAACTGAAACACAAGGAAAAAATGCTGTTTTAAAAGGTGAAACTCATTTAGGATACCAATTTTCTTAGAATAAATCCAGCCTTTTATAGGAATAATAGGATGCCTTATTATCCATTCAATACATTCTAATATGAAAACTATACATTATTGTTTTTATTCATTATTTATAGAGTATAAGAGAACAAGAAGGTAGCATTCAACACAAACCCTACAGGCACAGCCTCTGGCTCTGGGGATGAAGAATCAAAGACAGATGTAAACATGATTACCCACTCCAACCCCCCTAGCCCCAAACCACGTGACATGGTTCCTCTTTGCCAAACTAAAACGGGACATGACTAGGATAAAAAAGACTTTCCCTGCCAAGGTCTGGTCTTGTCTGACATCAGTGATGTGACCACTGAATTGTCTGCTCTTATTATCTGCTGAAGCCCAGGCAAAGTTAGGCTCAAAATGTAAGGAGGAGCCCTCCAGCCAAGGTTAATAAAGGATGAAAACCACTGATGTATAATGAACACTTATTAAATAGCAAGTGCTTTTCACTTAAAAGTAGGAAACAGTTAGTAAGAATTAAAGGTAAACAAAACTTTTCCATGTTCAGAAATAAAGCTAAGCTAAATCTCTCTAACCCAACAACTGAACACTTTTAAAGAGCTTTTTACCCCAGGATCTAACTTTTAACGCCGTGCCGAGCACATAATAGGTATCCAATAAATACTCATTTGTAATTCAACAATCTACTGTACCCATTTTTAAATATCCTTGTTTCTGCTACTTCAGAGATGAAATAATAATCCAGAGAGCTGGGTAATGGTTTAAAACCAAAAGGATCCTTCCCAATTGGGGTGAGGATTAGGAGAGGGAAATGGAGTTAGCTAACTTGTCCTCTGCCTTACATTCCGTGGTTTGGGGCATTTAGTAGGTGCTCAATTTATACTGATGGATAGAGACTTCCCTGGCAGTCCAGTAGTTAAGACTCAACACCTCAAGTACAGGGGTTGTGGGTTTGATACCTGGTCAGGGAACTAAGATCCCACATGCCATGTGGTGCAGCCGAAAAAAATATTGACAGGTGGACAGCCACACTCTCTCCCTACACTAGCAAATATAAGGATTTACATAATATATAGGTTTTTCTACAGACTACACTATCATAAACGGTAACTTCCCTTTTATTCTCAGAAAAGAGACTGTAGTTAAAAAAAAAAAAAAGGCAGAGAATATACTTTCCTGAGGAAAAACAGATTATCCAGTACCTCCTATGAAATGAGAACAGACCCAGTATGTGGGAGTGGAATGGAACTGTTTCATGGCTTCACTCTAAACTTTAGAGCAGGACCCCTGGCTCAGTAGTCTGAAACTATATGTTGAATCTAAGGAGAGAAATTTAACAGGCCCCTGCTGAAACAAACTCCTAAGTCAAAGCTAAAACCTGAAAGCAAAATAAAACTGGTGGAGATTTGCCAGGTCATGGATGCCAGTAACCTCACGCCCCACGTTTCCTCCTCCGCTGATTTGCTCGTTTTTAGTCTCCTCTTTCTTTGAACCCAATAACCAATTTGGTATCTTTCATCTGGAATCTGAGAAATTGCTGGCCTTGAACTCTAAGACAAAATTGTTGAGCTGAATTGAACTGAATTTAAAAAAAAAAAAAAAAGATTTTTTTGAGGGGACTTCTCTGTCTTTATATATCCAAAGTGTATACATGGTAAAGTCTCAACTGTACCTGTGACTATAAAGTGAAGTTAATGAACAGACCCAGTAGTTTCAAGCTATGGAAGGGAGAAAATAATTGTTTAGGGGGGATGAAGAAGCCTCTGTGAGAGAGAAGACTTAAGATAGAGTTTAAAAGGTCAGATGGAAGAAAAAAGAGCAGACAAAAAGCATAATCTCAGGGGATTTCATAGGTTTTTCAGATGCACAGAATGGTTATCATGGGCTTTAGCATTTTAGTAGGAAAGGGACTGGATAAGGGACAGCAGGAAAAAGTAAAAAAGAAAAAAAAACTCTGTTCAGTTAGGATAAAGTGACAGTTCTTATGACATGTCTTTAGAGCCAAACTGTGTGAAGTATGATGAATAATAAAAATTGGGCCTTTTGCCAAATAAAGTGGATATCCCGGATTACATTACCAGTAGATCAGAGAGTGGAAGAGCCACATGCGGAAGGGTGTATGTGTGTGTTTACTGAGCTCTCACATAAGTTACCAGTTGCACATAATCAAACAGCACCATCCGTCCATACGCTTTTCTATTACTTGTCCTACTTTGTGCCAATTTTCTGTTTCCTTCCCAACACCCCTAGATTCACTGTTCTTCTTTAAGACATGGGATAGGGATTTGTCAAAGTCAATGAGCACTTTATTACAGTGAGAATGTTCCGTAATGAACAATTCAGCAATTTAATGAGATTCTGTAGATCTGTCTCCAACCTGTCCATCAAGTTTCACTTCTGTAAAGTCACCCTGACACTAATCCTCTGGCATACCCAATCTTCACCTTGGGCTGAATATTAGATTCTTCCCTGGTATACTGCATTACCAGTATAACCTCAGCAAAAAGGATGAACTGAACTATACTTGAGGTGATATAACTGGACTGATCTGATTTTTCTCTGTTGGGTTGAGTATGAGGGAATTACTTATTTACTAAGATAATGCAAAAACAGTTTCTTATTGCCCACTGAAGGCCTAAATTGATAATATTTCTGTGAGTCTTCTAATTCTTTCTTTAGGACCAGGTCTAAGAAAATATTGCCTGCAGCATAAAGCAGCTTTTGAGATTCTACATTGTAATATTAGTAACCTTTAGAGAGGCAATTACAGTAACTCCTGTGTGAACAGCGTGGAATTTTTGGACACTGGCACGTCTGTACATGACCACGCTGATATCTGGCAGTGCTTTCACCTGCAACAAAACAGACAGAAGCCACAGGGCTGGCTGGCTCACATCTCAATTTGGTTAGAAATAATCAAATGCAGAATTCATTCTAAGTCTTTTTCCCTTTGGGAAGTCAAGAAAAATACGACAATTCCTCATTTTGAATTAACCGGAGTAATTCTGATGATTTGTGCTTTCCACAGATAATTAAAATTCATACCCCAAACTCATCCTCACCAATACTTCTGACCCCTGCCTGAACAAACATTATGAGATATACCTAAGAAGCAGAAAATAATGTGCGGCTTGTTTTTTTCACTTATATTTTCTTGTCAAGACAGTGTGGAATACTTGAAAGATGAGGGCAGGTGTCAGCAAACATGGATTTGAAGCCTTGCTCTACTCTGTAACCCTGAGGCAAGACACTGAAGCCTCATTTTGTTTGTCTGGAGGATGGAATGATAACAGCCATCCTTCAGGCCTGTTGTGATGATAAGTTAGTAAGTTTGCAAAGAGCCTGGGTCCTGGAAGGCCCTCAATACACTGCAGCTCTTATCCTCACTGGTGGAAGCAATGGTGAAGAGGAAAGATGCTGGTTAAAATAAGATAAACAAAGAAATTAGGGAGGAAGGCATCAGGAAAATTAGCCATCAGTAGAATCAGATGTGGGCTTCCCAAGTGGCTCTATGGTAAAGAATCTGCCTGCCAATGCAGGAGACGTGGGTTTGATCCCTGGGTCGGGAAGATTCCCTGGAGAAGGAAATGGCAACTCACCCCAAGTATTCTTGCCTGGAGAATCCCCATGGACAGAGGAGCCTGGCGGGCTATAGTCCATGGGATCACAAAGAGTTGGACACGACTTAGCAATTAAATCACCACCACCAGAGAATCAGACATTGGATAATTCACAACTACCTATGACTCCATTTCAGCCAGAATTAAAGTACTCTCTGAATGTCCTTTGATAAGATACAAGGTGCCACATCTGCTAATAGAAGACTTCATATTTTCCCTTGTATTCTGTATATAAATATTTTTCAAATGACCACGAAATCTTGAAGGTACGGAATCCAAGAAGTAACAAGATGGCTAGCCACTGCTTCAGAGAGGAAGACATAAAGTATAAGGAGAAGCAGGGAAAGATTGACTCTGACTGCCTTTGGAAAACAGTCAGACTGTGGTGACTGTGTGATGACAGTTTTCCAAAGACACTGTGTGGATTGTTCAAGTATAGTAGTCACTGGAGATGAGCACAATGGATTTCAATTGAATAATCAACTTGAAAACACAAAACATCCTCTGTCCCCTAAACAAAGGGTATCTGAAAGGAATGCTTTGTCGGGTGAAAAGGCAGGGCATAGGAAAATAGCAATGAGCACAGAGTGAAGAAAGGAAAGAGATTTTCCCAACGTGAAGCAGAAAGAGCTTCGTCTCATGTAAGGTCCCAGCTGCTCTCTACTGCAACAGAGGCCTGTTTCTGAACTGTTTACAGGAAAGCCCAGAATTTATTCTGATTCCATTGGTCTTCAATAGGCATAAAGACTACTTTACAACATGTCCTTCTCATATTCAGCTTCAGTAACTATGTTCGGCAGGAGAATAAAAACCCTTGACTCTTTCTGATGTAACCCCCTTAGGTTCTGGAAAGCCACGGTGAGGGTCTGAGGAATCTTACCTGTGATTCCCTCAGTTAAGCTGAGAGGGATGAAGCCTCAAGGGCTGGTGTTCTCCAATTACTTGCCCATCAAGGACATGACTTCTAAGACTTCAACCCCAATGTGGAGCAAACCAGACAAAATAGTTGTCACTGTTCCTCAATCCTTTAACTTTTAATCATTCCATGACTTCGCTCCGAAAGAGGACCCATGCAGAGTGCCCTTACCTGCCAGATCTGCTCTTCACTCAAGGAGGTCAGGCGGTCGCTCTTCAGTACCTCCTGAAGCAGACAATAAGGCAGCGTTAGAATGTCCTCCGGCCGACTCTTCAGGAGCTCAGAGAGGTGTTTCACTAAGAAATCGATCACTGCCTTCTCCAACAAAGTGAGGTTAAAGAGGTCAGCAAGTCTGTACAGATCCAAGTAATTAAAGCTATTTAATTCCTGGGTGTCAAAAAAATAAAAATAAAAATGGAAAAAGATCTCTTAGAAATCAATCCAAGAAAGAATAAGCCAGAAATTCAGACTCCCTTAAGTTTGCAAGACAGAAGTGGGAGAAAGGGGACTACAGAAAACAACAAAACCCTCATTATAAGGCTCTGGACAGGGAACTGGTGTTCTAGAGTTTAACATTTTCCCCTTCTTTTGCCCCTCTTAAAACCCATGCACTTAAAGACGTCTTAATAAAGGGACTGAATGGGGTTTCTGGTTTCACTGGCAAAAATGTTACTTTGCAACATTTTAGGAACATTTTCCCAGTGAAAACAATTTTTTCATTTTATAGCTCTCAGGTGATACATTTTTTCCACTAAAGATAAAATGAGGGCAGGTAGAGTGGGAGCCCTTTTCTTTTTCCAAAACCTCAAATTAAAGACAGAGTTAAAAACAACTGACAATGAACTAAAACAAAGATTTTTACATGTAAAGTCTCAGGGGATGAGGAAATCTCACAGAAAAGGTTCCTGTCCTGAGTAATTCTATACTGAACCCACCTGAGATGAATGATCTATATTTGTTCTTTGCTTTTTGGAAGCCTCAACAATTCAGACAGTCAATGGCAATCTTTTCAAAGAGTTTCCGTAGCAATGCTTCATTGTGAGAGGGTGGGGTGGGATTTTACCTGTCTCTACAAGTTCTCAAACTGGTAGCCAAGCTACAAAAAAATGCCCCCCAGAAGCCAGGACATCTATGAAATCTCTGCCTTGTAACTCTGCAAAAACCATATTGGGCATGCAGGTTTGTTGATAGGAAACTTACCTATTTCAAGTAGACTGAGAGTAGGCTCTGTCCTAGTTCTCCTCATTTTCAACTTGCAATTATTATTACAATATTTTCCAATAACTTAAAGAATGCAGAACACCATCAAATAGGTATTTTACTCCATTGGTTGATTTATTTTCAACATATATTATTACAATATTTCCCAGTAACTTAAGGAATGCAGAACACCACTAGATGGCTATTTTAACCATTGACTGATTTATTTTCAACATACTTAGCCCTGTTTTTAGTAATCTAAAAAGTATTAAGAACTCTTTCTAAAACCTATATATTCTAATATATCTGTTTCCATAATAGTTTAAGGTTTAAAGGAATATTTTCACAAAGAGTCTGAAATTAGTATGATATTGAGATGTGCTGTGTTTAAATATGGAAATGACTTGACTGAGTATGAATGCATGCATAATGTTAAATATATATGAAAGCAAAGAGTAAGAAAAATAGAATGTAAAATGTCTCATTAATAATTTTTATATTTATTATATGTTGAAATGATATTACTCTGGATATAGTAGACTAAATATATTATCATTAATTTCACCTTTTTTTTTTACTTTTAATACAGCTACTAGAAAATTTAAAATTAACATATATGACTTCCATTATGTTTCTACTGTACAATGTTTTTCTAAATAATGAAAAGTATAGTGAAGATGTAAAAACAGGTCTCAGAGTAACAGTTGCATCATCATCACAGCCACCTAATTCTTTTTCTTTAGATTCTATTTCTTTTGGTGGGAGATGACACTTTAATTACATTCCTAACAGGAGTCAAGCTACATGACTTCAGAAACAGACATAAGATTCTGGCTCTTAATAGCTCTATTTGCCAACACAATTGAAAAAGAATAAATAACTTGTCTTTGAAATGAAGTTTACCACAGTTAACCACTAAAATTCATTACAACTCAAAATATCTAAGGGTCTACTCATAGCCACTCAATTAAAATGTGTTGGCTTTCCATTCAGCAGACTTTATCAAAGGAATACTGCAGATTCTGCCTCCAGCACCAATTTTTTAAAGTACTGTTTAAACTCATACTCCAAATCTTACCTTTTCAGATTGGTAAATTCTACTATGGAAGGAAAGAATATGTAACCCTTGCAAATGGAGCTTCTACAGCCAACTTTAGGACCATCTTCTCAGAATGAGTAAGTTATTTCTAGTCAGTACATCTAGGAAGCAAGTTTAACTGCTTCTGGCCCCTGGATACGATTTTAGCTTCCAGGTAAGTGACTCTGCAGCCGTCCCTGGAGGCTCAGCTGCTAAAGAATCTGCCTGCAATGCGGGAGACCTGGGTTGGATCCCTGGGTTGGAAAGATCCTAAGAAGGGAGAGGCTACCCACTCCAGTATTCTGGCCTGGAGAATTCCATGGACTGTATAGGCCATGGGGTTGCAAAGAGTCAGACACGACTGAGCAACTTGGCTACTACTACTAAGTCACTCTACAGTCCCTCAGAAGTGGGGTGTCAGCGCCTTTCAGGCACCCAAGGCGCACATCTAAACCTTGCCTCAAGGCGGTGGGGCAGCAGCCAGTGGCGCCGCACAGAAAGCCGAGCCTGCCCAGAGGCAGAAACAACCAAGCTCGGCAAAGTAAAAGATGAGCACGCGCAGCACAGAGATGGTGGTTTTTTCCCCACTCATTCTGCCAAAAAGGTGTACATGACCGTGAGTCTGGGGCTGGATTATGCAGTAGCAATCAAATATTCTTTTTTAAGTATTTTTGTATAGAGATACTGGGTTTCTTCTGATTAGAAGTCAGTCCAATTCAAAATTGCAGAGAACCAGAGAATTAACTTAATACGGGATTTTAAAAAGTGTGTTTCTCTTCTGCGGTGTTCCTTTTGAATGTAATCATTTAATGCCTACTTCCACAGTCCTGAAATATTTTTGTTTCCTAAGGATATAATTTTATATCACTTCCAAATCCAATCTAACAAAGCATTTGATATTAGTGGAGAACGAAGGCTAAATGGACAAGTGTCAATGCTTGAGTGAAGAGCAAAGGCAAACTCAACTGACATATTCTGGTGTACAAGAGAAACAATAGTTAAAAGTCTGCTCCCTGCCTTTACCTTTTCATTTCTCCTCTCTTTAATTTCCCCAAATCACCAGTGCTCTCTCTGTTTGTCAAAGCTTCTGGTTCCCCTTGCTATGCATACTTAGCATCTTGGTAGTCAGACTGTGTAAAATGGGGAGTTGAGAGGAATAAAGAAAACTTTCACTGAGATCTTGATACCACAATATACATCCCTCCTACTGGGGCCATGTGCTCATGTAAGTCTTGAGCAAAATCATCACTTCTTGTTCTATTGGCTAAGACCATGTGCAAGCAAAAAATAATGCTGCTTTTAAGGATTCCCATTAATGTGATGGGGTGGGAGGTGGGAAGCAATGGTTAAACTGCATTGAATGTTCACCTATAATTCTCTGCATGGAAAAAAAAAATCATCACTGTTATGGAAATAGTGCCATTATGTGTCTGGTTATAAACAGTAATATATTCGTTCATTTCATAAAACTCAGGAAGTACAAAGTGTGGAAAAGAAAACAAAGAATCATCCCTATTTCACCATGCAGAGATAATCACTATTAATGTTTCTGTACATACTTCTAGATTCTTTTGTAAGAACTCTTTTATATATATAAGAAAGAGAAAGAACAATTGTATTCAGGAGCAGAACAAACCATCACAGCCACAGGCACTCAGAGGCAATCCAGGTTGGTGGAGAAGAGCAAAGCCCACAGAATCAGGTAGACCTGGTTCAAATCCAGCATGTTAATTATTATTGTTGGCTATGACCTTGGATCAGTCACTGAACCTCTGTTATTCCTCATTTACAAAATGGAGAGTCCACCCAGTTCATAGGGTTGTCATAGAGATGACAGAAAAGCACTTAACACAGCTTGGTCCCTAGAAAGCAGATAGTAGATTTGGCAGGCAAGGAACCATTAAGTACATTTGAACATTGTTGTTTGGCATCTATAAATCCTGATTCATCATTGATGCAAGGAGGGCAAAGTGAAGAATATGGTCCTTTCATGTATGAAAGTCTTAAATAACCTGCACTAGTAAGTCAGGGAAAAGGAGGTAAGCCAAGTAAAAACCATACAATTGAGTCATAAATTGATTACGTTAAGGCCTCTCACATCTGTATTATTAGCCCAAACCTCTCTCCTAAGCTCTGAATTCATTTTCCCAACTGCCGATAAGAGGATATCTTCTCTTGGATATTCCACAGCCATACTAAACTCAACATACCAATGCTGAACTTATATTTTGCAAACTTCCATCTTCTCCTATATCCCCCTTCTTGGAGAATGATCACATTCTGTCCCCACAGCAGGGTCCCCAAAGGTGGGCCATATTCCTGCCTCATAGCCCGTTGGTCACCCAGTTCTGTTTGCTCTTCCTCCTTAGCATTTCTTGTTCTATTCATCTCCTATCCAGGCTTCATACAATAGGGTCCTGAATTGCAATTTCCTGCTCCCAGTATCAGACTCTCAATCCTCTCTTTTTACAAGAATCTAACCATACTGATCATCTATTTAAAACCCATCAATAGGCATCCATTTGCTTAATGGAGAAAGTCCAAACTCAGTTACAATGCATAGCCTTCCATAACCTGCTGACCTGCTGACCTCGTAGTGTAACAGTCCCACACACCCTCACTTGGCTTCTGCCATTTCAATGACCTATACATTCACATCATGTGCCAGAACCACACCAGGCATAAATAAAACAGAAATGAAGAAAAACAGGCAGGTCCTAGGCTTCATAAGATGTATAGTCTATTAGAAGAGCAAGCCATTAATAAAAAATGTTGAAAATAAATGGAAAATTATCACTGAGGTAAAGGTTACAAAGGGTAGAACAGAGGGCTATAAATGCCCATAGTGGATAGATTTGACCTGGAGTGAAAAGATACTAATGATGTCCCAGAGAAGCCAACATGGAGCTGATAACTGAAGAGTCTTCTCCAGCACCACAGTTCAAAAAACATCAATTCTTCGGCGCTCACCTTTCTTTATAGTTCAACTCTCACATCCATACATGACTACTCGAAAAAACATAGCTTTGACTAGATGGACCTTGGTTGGCAAAGTAATGTCTCTGGTTTTTAATATGCTGTCTAGGTTGGTCATAACTTTTCTTTCAAGGAGCAAGCGTCTTTTAATTTCATGGCTGCAGTCACCATCTGCAGTGATTTTGGAGCCTCCCAAAATAAAATCTGTCACTGTTTCAATTGTTTCCCCATTTGCCATGAAGTGATTAGACTGGATGCCATGATCTTAGTTTTCGGAATGTTGAGTTTTAAGCCAAGTTTTTCACTCTCCTCTTTCACTTTCATCAAGAGGCTCTTTAGTTCTTCTTTGCTTTCTGCCATAAGGGTGGTGTCATCTGCATGTCTGAGGTTACTGATATTTCTCCCAGCGATCTTGATTCCAGCTTGTGGTTCATCCAGCCCGGCATTTTGCATGATGTACTCTGCATATAAGTTAAATAAGCAGGGTGACAATATGCAGCCTTGACATACTCTATTCCCGATTCGGAACAAGTCTGTTGTTCCATGTCCAGTTCTAACTGTTGCTTCCTGACCTGCATACAGATTTCTCAGGAGGTAGGTGAGGCGGTCTGGTATTCCCATCTCTTTCAGAATTTCCACAGTTTGTTGTGATCCACACAAAGGCTTTGGGTAGTCAATAAAGCAGAGCAGATTTTTTTCTGGAACTCTCTTGCTTTTCTGATGATCCAACGGATGTTGGCAATTTGATCTCTGGCTCCTCTGCCTTTTCTAAATCCAGCTTGAACATCTGGAAGTTCACGGTTCACGAACTGTTAAAGCCTGGCTTAGAGAATTTTGAGCATTGCTTTGCTAGCATATGAGATGAGTGCAACTGTGGTAGTTTGAACATTCTTTGGCATTGCCTTTCTTTGGGATTGGAATGAAAACTGACCTTTTCCAGTCCTATGGCCACTGCTGAGTTTTTCAAATTTGCTGACATATTGAGTGCAGCCCTTTCACAGCATCATCTTTTAGGATTTGAAATAGCTCAACTGGAATTCCATCACCTCCACTAGCTTTGTTTGTAGTGATGTTTCCTAAGGCCCACTTGACTATGCATTCTAGAATGTCTGGCTCTAGGTGAGTGATCACACCATCGTGGTTATCTGGGTCATGAAGATCTTTTTTGTACAGTTCTTCTGTGTATTCTTGCCACCTTTTCCTAATATCTTCTGCTTCTGTTAGGTCCATACCATTTCTGTTCTTAATTGTGCCCATATTTGCATGAAAAGTTCCCTTGGTATCTCTAATTTTTTTGATGAGGTCTCTAGTCTTTCCCATTCTATTGCTTTCCTCTATTTCTTTGCACTAATCACTGAGGAAGACTTTCTTATTTCTCCTTGCTACTCTTTGGAATTCTGCATTCAAATGGGTATATGTTTCCTTTTCTCCTTTGCCTTTCATTTCTCTTCTTTTCATAGCTATTTGTAAGGCCTCTTCAGACAACCATTTTGCCTTTTTGCATATCTTTTTCTTGGGGATGGTCTTGATCACTGCTTCCTGTACAGTGTCATAAACCTCTGTTCATAGTTCTTCAGGAACTCTATCAGATCTAATCCCTTGAATCTACTCATCACTTCCACTGCATAATCATAAGGGATTTGATTTAGGTCATACCTGAATGGACTAGTGGTTTTCTCTACTTTCTTCAATTTAAGTCTGAATTTGGCAATAAGGAGTTCATGATCTGAGCCACAGTCAGCTCCCTGTCTTGTTTTTGCTGACTGTATAGAGCTTCTCCATCTTTGGCTGCAAAGAATATAATCAATCTGATTTCAGTGTTGACCATCTGGTGATGTCCATGTGTAGAGTCTTCTCTTGTGTTGTTGGAAGAGGGTGTTTGCTATGACTCGTGCGTTCTCTTGGCAAAACTCTTAGCCTTTGCCCTGCTTCATTCCGTACTCTAAGGCCAAATTTGCCGGTTATTCCAGGTACCTCTTGACTTCCTACTTTTGCTTTCCAGTCCCCTAAAATGAAAAGGACATCTTTTTTGGGTGTTAGTTCTAGAAGGTCTTGTAGGTCCTCACAGAACCGTTCATCTTCAGCTTCTTCAGCATTACTGGTTGGGGCATAGACTTGGATTACTGTGATAATGAATGATTTGCCTTGGAAACGAACAGAGATCATTCTGTTGTTTCTGAGATTGCATCCAAGTACTGCATTTTGGACTCTTCTGTTGCCTATGATGGCTACTCCATTTCTTCTAAGGGATTCTTGCCCACAATAGTAGATATGAGGGTCAGCTGAGTTAAATTCACCCATTCCAGTCCATCTTAGTTCACTGATTCCTAAAATGTTGATGTTCACTCTTGCCATCTCCTGTTTGACCACTTCCAATTTACCTTGATTCATGGACCTAACATTCTGGGTTCCTATGCAATATTGCTCTTTAGAGCATCTGACTTTAATTCCATCACCAGTTACATCCACAACTTGGTGACGTTTTTGCTTTGGCTCTGTATCTTCATTCTTTCTGGAGTTATTTCTCCACCCATCTCCAGTAGCATATTGGGGCACCTACCTACCTGGGGAGTTCATCTTTCAGTGTCCTATCTTCTTGCCTTTTCATACTGTTCATGAGGTTCTCAAGCAAGAATAGTGCAGTGGTTTGCCATTCCCTTCTCCAGTGGACCATGTTTTGTCAGAATTCTCCACCATGACCCATCCTCTTGGGTGGCCCTACACAGCATGGCTCATAATTTCATTGAGTTAGACAAGGCTGTGGTCCATGTGATCAGTTTGGTTAGTTTTCTGTGATTGTGGTTTTCATTCTGTCTTCCCGCTGATGGATAAGGATAAGAGGCTTATGGAAGCTTCCTGATGGGAGAGACTTACTGAGGGGGAAACTGGGACTTGTTCTGATGGGCGGGGCCATGCTCAGTAAATGTTTAATCCAATTTTCTATTGATGGGTGGGGCTGTGTTCCCTCCCTGTTGTTTGACCTGAGGCCAAACTATGGTGGAGGTAATGAAAGTGGAGGTAATGGCAACCTCCTTCAAAACGTCCCATGCACGCACTGTTGCACTCAGTGCCCTCGACTCTGCAGCAGGCCACTGCTGACCCAGGCCTCCGTCACTGACTGCTAGACACACACAGGCAAGTCTAGGTCAAGTCTGTTGACTACATGATGGTGGAGTAGAAGGACGTGCGCTCATCTTCTCTTGTGAGAATTCCAAAATTACAACTTGCTGCTGAACTACCATGGAGAGAATGTTGGATCCCACCAAAAAAAGATACCCCATATCCAAGAGCAAAGGAGAAGCCCCAGTAAGACAGTAGGAGGGGAAAAATCACATTTAGAATCTAACCCCATACCTGCCAGACAAGCTTAGAGGGCTCTAACAAATCTTGTGTGCACCAGGACCCAGAGACCCCATAGAGACTGAGCCAGGAGTGTGTTTGAGTGTCTCCTGTGGGGGTATGGATTAGCAGTGGCCTGTTGCAGGGGCAGAGAGCCACCAGAACTTACACAGGACTGGGGAAACAGACTCTTGGAGGGCACAATCAAAACCTTGTGTGCACCAGGACCCAGGAGAAAGGAGCAGACCCCATAAGAGACTAGTTTCACCATACCTGAATAATAATAAAACCTACATTTTAAAACAGGATAGTGATAGGATTGAGGGAGAATACTCCAGAAGAAGCAACACTTGCACAATTCCTATGGATGAGGAATCATGTTTCCATCTTTCTGTCTGACCTTATCTGAAGGAGCATGTCCCCCTTCCTCTCCATGCCTCCCTCTACCACATTACTCCATTGTCTTTGCCTTGAGCACGCATCACTCTCTGAAATTATCTTCTGCATTTATTTGCCTACTTATTCATGATGTGTGTGTCCCCTTACCCAAGTCCCAAGTTCTATAGGAAAAGGGACTTATCTGTTTTATTCACTGCTATATCCCTAATGCCCCAAACACTGCCAGGCACAGGGTAGGGGCTCAAGCCACACTTACTGAATGAATGAATCCATTTTACTTTTTCAGCTTCCCTTGTTCAGGTCAAATTGATCACTTCCTTCTTTGTGCCTCTACCCTGTCCTCTGTAGATTTCTAGCACTCCACCTGTCACTGTAAGCAAATGCTCTGTGATTACAGATCTGTCTACTAAATCTAAAGTGCTAGGTGCCAAGGATTGTATTGTGTTCCTGGTGTTTATCAGGGAACAGATGCTCAATACATAGGAGTGTAATAAAAAAATAGCCATGAGCTTTTTTCACATATTTATAACCAAGCAAAACCAAAATGGGCCATGCCTCTTCAACACGTCTACCCAATTTTGAATATCACCCAAAGTGGGCCATTTTCATACCTCACTGGCCTCCCTCATCTTCCCTGTCTCTTTCTGGTCTTCCTTCCTACACATACGCAAGGCAAAGTCAGTGGCCAGTTTTCCAAATGGGAAAATTGTTACTAATATCTAGAGTTGAAAGTGTTTAAAGACAAGCGCAATACAACAGCTCTTCTGTGAAAAAAATTCAAATATTTCAATCCACCCAAAATTTCTTTTTTAGCCCAAGAAAATTCCTTTCTCTATCAAACTGGCTATTCAGATCAAAGTAGCTTTTCAAATGATACTTTCTTCTAGTTACGAGATTGTCTCCCTTGTCTTATATGCTGTGACTTAGAAATCCAAGTAACCAAGTAGAGGCAGTGGTTTTGAACTGAAGTTATAGCTCAGCAACAAGAAACTCTCTTGAGTAAAAGGAAAATCTTTTATTTTTCTAAAAAGGTTTCATTTCTGTCACACTGCTTCTCACTTGAAATTTACTTTCTATTCAGAATTATAGTGTATACATTGTTGTTCTTTGGGGAATCTTTTTAAATAGTATTTATTTTCCTCTGGTTTAGGGCTATTTGGCTTCTCACTTCCCTTCTATTTGTTTCTTATAGTGTGAATGACAAGTTAAATAAGAGAAGAAGAGCCATAAAATGTGTCCCCAATACTATACTAGCTATGGAAGAAATACCAGTTTTGCAAGTACAATAGTTCTTAAACCTTATATACTCCCCAAATTCAGTCTTTTGGTGTGGCCTATTTCCTTAATTAATTAAAAATGGTTACTCCCCAGATTAGCTATTGAATACACAGTAGGGAAAAGAAAGCACAGGAAAGGAAAATGCTATCTTATTTTGGCTCTTATTCAAAGGTAATTACTTTTGCAAGGCAAATTATCAGGTGGTAAGGATGTAAGTGAAAGTGGGGGCAGTTTGGGGGCTGTGGGTGAACTCAGAGGCCCCTTTACCAAACCAAGAGAAACAGAACACTTTTGTGATGGATGGCAGGGTTCTCATCTGTAACTGAGTGACTGGCCTTTATGTATTAGCAAGTGTCTTTCAATATCCTAATTAAGGATTAATAATTAGTGATGAAAGTTCATAAAAGACAAAAGAAAGATCAGAGAAGATTTAAGCCTATCCCTGAACCAGTGTCACCCAGACACTGCATTCTAATGCACATTCCTTAATAAGAGAAAATGGTGCAGCCTTATAGCTGACATCTGCAGGTTCACTGTATATAAGCCACAGCCTAGCTCATGTATGCCACAGCCTAGAGATGTGTGTTGATATGTGCCAACACTGATACAAGCTGGAAATCAACAATGCATATTTCTAATACGTAGTCTGTCTTTGTTTCAGACACACTCACGTGTATCCTGGCCTGTCAGTAACCCCTGGCCCATCCAGCACAGAAGTTTAATCATAGCCCTGGCACGGGAATTATGCAGAGCACAGAAAATACTTGTTGTCTTATGACTGCATCTACTGTAGTGTATCCCCAATGTCAGCCCCACAAATACTCTTCCTCAAATCTAGGAGTCCGTGTTAAAATGACAAGATTAGGAAATCTAATGAAGATGCTTTAATACCATGGATACCTATGCAAAACATAGCCTTAATAACACCGATTTCTCTTGTCACTGCATGTAATTCTGAGACCATTATTGACTTGCGAAACAAAAATGAGCATCAACAACCTGTACAATAGAATGGAAAACTATGAATTATGCTCAAGATAAACAACCTCTCTCAAGGTCAAATTAAAAGTAATGCTCTTTTGATTTCCTGAATTCCCCACCCCTCCCTCACAAGAAGACCAAATTGAATGGGATTCCAAATTTTTCAAGGTAATAACACTTAAAAGATGTGACTATTTTGACAATGCGGTGTTTCATCATTATAATTATAACCTTTCTTTTCCAATTATTGATCCCCTTCATTTATACCTCCCTTCAAAATGTCACCTCAATTACCACATGTCAATACTCTACTAAGATAAAGATGGTCAGGAGAGAGAGTGGTTTCTATGCCTCTCATCTAATAGCATGCATGAAACTTGAAGTTCTATTATAAAATGTTGATAATGTCTGAGGATGTCTCTAAATGAAAAGTCACTCTTGCTATGGAAGTCAAGAAGTCTTAAAACAAAACAAAACAAAAAAACTATTCGCAAATAGATGCAAAATAGCCTGCTACAGTTACTCTACATGTAAAACCAGTGTGATCTGATTTTTAGCAAGTTAACTAGAAGTTAAATAAAAACACTGTATTGGCTGCTTATAAAGACCAAGTACCAAGTCAGACATAGTAAATATGAAGCTTTTTGTCACTAAGTTCTCATGTTTCCCACTTCAAATCTCCTGTCACATCCCAATGAACTTGTCACTAAGCTGTTCATGCAGATATCTTCCAATAAGTAAAAAGCTTCCAGTAAGCTAGTAAAAGGTAGGTTTTATATCTTATGCTCAGAGAAGGCAATGGCATCCCACTCCAGTGCTCTTGCCTGGAAAATCCCATGGATGGAGGAGCCTGGTGGGCTGCAGTCCATGGGGTTGCTAGGAGTCGGACGCGAGTGAGCGACTTCACTTTCCTGCATTGGAGAAGGAAATGGCAACCCACCTAGTGTTCTTGCCTGGAGAATCCCAGGGACTGGGGAGCCTGGTGGGCTGCCGTCTATGGGGTCGGACAGAGTCAGACACGGCTGGAGCGACTTTGCAGCATATCTTATGCTTTTTGTATCCTGTACAATACTAATGGCAATGCTTTATCACAGATTGTAATTTAAAAATATTTGTTGGATTATGAATTTTAAAAACACATTTGGTTTTTGTATTTTAAGAGTTATGTTTTATTTGGTGGGAATTTTTAGGACTTCAAGCCCAGGAGACAGCATCTCAAGTAACCCTGAGAGAACCGCTCTGAAGAGGCAAGGTTCTCTGAGAGGGTAAGGAGGGAGGAGTCAGGTTATATAGAAGTATTACAACAAAGGGCAGGTTTTCTGAACATCAGATTATTGTTAATTAAAGAAAACCAGAGATCTCAAATTAAGGAATTTAGTGCTTTTTTTGTGTGTAGTTCTTTAGATCTTCCTGTCTTCATCAAGTGGCTACTTTATAAATTTTGATTGGTGGATAGCGAATAAATAATAAAGATTATCAGATCTTTAAGAATTCAACTTTTATTGCCTTTACTGCTTAGTTTGCAGGGAAAACACTGATTATCCTACTTCTCTAAAAGTATTCTAATATTTTAAAATATTTGAATAATTTGTTATATACTAAATAAACTGATTACATATTTTTAATATATAAATATTTAAAATGCCTAGAACGTTAGCCACACTGGAAATAAATATGGTAGCCAGGAGGCTTCTCTGGTGGCCTGGTGGTTAAAAATCCACCTGCCAATGCAGGGGACATGGGTTTGATCCTTTGTCTGGGAGAATCCCACAGGTTACAGAGCAACTAAGCCTGTGCTCTAGAGCCTGGGAGCCACAACTCCTGAGCCCATGCATCGCAACTACTAAAGCCTGTATGCCTAGAGCCCACGCTCTACAACAAGAGAAGCTACCACAAGAAGCCCTTGCACCACAAGGAAGAGCAGCCTCCAGTTGATGCAACTAGAGAAAGCCCACACACAGCAATGAAGACCCAGCACAACCAGAAATAAAATAAATAAATATACAAATATGGCAGCCTAGAAAGAGAGAGAAAAAAGTAGTTATTGCCTAAACTTTTCACGATTGTATGTTGTTTTGAGGCTACAATTCAATAGTAGGTATATTGCTATTCTTTATAACTGAGAAAAATTAGAAGTTCAACTTCTGCATGTTTATTTGACTTTATAATTTTATATTTTCCCTGTCTCTTTCTCTAGGTTGTAAGTTGTGTGGACAAGGAACTGGCTGCATCTTCAGTCTGGTGTGGCAGGGAAAGCATATGCGTTGAAGCTGATACATATGGATGGCCTCAGCAAGTGATGGACCTCTCAGTAGGAAAATGGAAAAAGGAAGTCCAATTCTTTGAATGGAAAAGGTAAGTCTAATTTTTTCATTAGAAAAATGGGAAAGATGATCTGTGGTAAGGATTGCCAAAAACATATGTAAAGAACCTTCTACATAGTAGATGCTCAACATAGTAGCTATCTTATTATTGTTATTTATGGGCTTCCATTGTAGCTCAGTCGGTAAAGAATCTGCCTGCAATGCAGGAGACCTGGGTTCGATTAATGGGTCAGAAAGATCCCCTAGAGGAGGAAATGGCAACCCACTCCAGTATTCTTGCCTGGAGAATCCCATGAACAGAGGAGCCTGGCAGGCTACAGTCCATGGGGTTGCAAGAGTTGGACACGACTTAGTGACTAAATCACCATTATTGTTATTCCTTTTTAAAATACTATTAACTCTTCTTAAGCTATAGCTTTGCATATTCCACAAATTTTATTCACAGACAGTGTAAAGAGAGGAAAATGCTGAATGTCTAATATAGACTTTATTTTTCTACAAATGACAGCAAAAATCATAGTTGTAAAACCATCATTACTTTTGTACTTACAAAACACCTTATCAGAGATAAAAAGGGAGAATAGATTGAGACATTATACCAGACCATCACCAGCTAGGTATTACTAGAATGTACTCTGGTTCCCATGCTCTGTATTACATACAGCCAAAAAGGCACACAGAGAAATCTAAGGATGGAGGAGCTGCATTTCTTTATGACCTTATTTGAAAGATAAACTCCTTGGGGAAATACAATTTATTCAGATTATCAAGACCCTGCTGTGCAAATCTACAGTCTGGGAGCACACTATGGAGATCAAAAAATATTTACTTTATTCTGTTGGGTATAAAAGCTTTTAATGAATGCATAATTAAGGCAAAAAAGAGTGTATACAGCTTTAGAAATTCCACTGCTGAGCCAAGCCATTAATATCCAAGGCACCATACCCAGTTGTGATTCCACCTGTTTCCTATTTGGATTACAACCGAGTTATAAATCAAGGTATTATGTGACTACATGACCTGGTGCTGCAGAAAAGGATTGCACTCCAGGATTAGAGAAAGCAACATAAAGGGCTTTGTAGTGGATGTGTGGTGAAGGGTTGGCCCTTTGGAACATGCTGAAACAAATAAAATCCGATGCCTGGAGATGAATCATGTAGAAAAAAGTCATCAGACATATCAAGCATGTAAAGGAACCTGTGAGCTTTCTCCATAATATATTAGAGTTGATAGGATAAAATCTAATAGCTATAGAAAAAAAGATGAGCAAATCATTGACAATGCAGGCCAGATTATTTGTGATATGATAAAATAATGTAAAACCAGATATTTTTATTTGTATAAAAATACAGATAGATATATTTGTATACAAACATAAAAATACATGGACAACCGAATGCAACTATATATTTGTGTATTGATATAAATATGCATAAATACAATGTGCTTAGACTAAAACAAGATATTAGCAGCAATTCAAAAATATAAGAAAAAAACCCCAGCATGCTCTAATTCTTGAAGTCGTTGAAGGCCTGTATAAATATATTTGTGCTGTATAACAGAGGAACTCTACAATTAGGTTACTAGTACATTTTCATAATCAACTGTATGCATAAATATCCAAGGCTCATAAATAATTTTATACTGTTCCTTGGAAAAGTCTGTAGTAAGCCGGAAATCCAGTATGAAGGAAGTATAGAGATACAGCCATCATCAACAAATAATAATTCTGGCCCCGGTCACTATGTGCTGCAAAATGCTATCAAAAAGTTTACTAGAGCTGCCTCAGCACTTCAGGCAATTACCACTGAATTATGGACTCTATAGAGGAAATTAATGTATACTTTTCTTTTTTTAGTTGAAAAATAGTCTATCTGAGCAAGTGGGGCTTCAAAATGAAAATTTCAAGAATCACAAACATTTTTTGAATGATGAGAGGCCAAATAAGTTTAAAATATTTTTAAAGAATAGTAGAACCTGGAAGTAATTATGATGCATTTCCATATATCATAAGCTGTGCTACTCAAAGTTAGTTGCTGAAAATTAGCTCAACGCTGAAGAATTTCAACAATATCTCAGCTTATTCACATAGACTTTGTCAATCATTATTATACATAAGAATGAAGTCTGGTAAGGTTTTCTGTTTGTTTAACTCTGCATTGTTTTGTTTTTTTATATTTTGGATGCTATGCAGGATATATAATATTTTACATCACATTTACAAATTTTATTATATAATGTAAAAATTTTATATAGTTGTAACTGGGACCAGTTCAAATTTATCTAGATGTTATGACACTTTCAAAATCTAAAATCAGTTACTTAACAGGTTGGGAACTGATGTGTAGTGAGGTGGCAAAAGCATCAGGACAGTGGCTTTCAAACTGTGGTCCCCAGACCAGTAACATTAGCATCACCTGGGAACTTGTTAGGATGCAGATATCCAGGCTCCTTAGATCTCCTGAATCAAACTGTATGGGCAGGGCCCAGCAGTCTGTTTTAACCATCTATTCAGGTGATTCCATACATGGTCAAGTTTAAGAACCACTGATGCACAGTATACATTTGAGTGAAGAAAGGAATAGCTCTAACCTGCAAAAACATATTCAAGCAGCAGAACAAGCTGCAAGACCCCAGTCCCTCATCCCAGACTCTGAAGTGGGCAAACAATATACTGAAAGTATGAGACTGAGGCCGTGGTACGTGCGTGTGAGTGTGAGCTCAGTCGCTCAGTCATGTCCAACTCTTTGCGACCCCAGGACTGTAGCCCACCAGGCTCCTCTGTCCATGGCAGAGAATATTGGAGCAGGTTGTCATTTCCTCCTCCAAAGGATCTTCCCAATCTAGGGATCAAACCTGCGTCTCCGTGTCTCCTGCATTGGCAAGCAGATTCTTTACCACTGAACTACCTGTACATGGAGCTAAATTAATGACACAGATAAGCCATCATTTCCCAGGGCCCGAGCACATGTCCCCTGAAATGCAGCAAGAAAAGGCTGGCAGCCCGCTCTAAAGGGTATTTGTGGAGGGAGCGTGGGAAGTGGAGGTGGGAGAGGCATCGAGGAAGGAAAGACACCTGGAGGGAGGCAGACATATGAATAGCAGTCTTCCGGTAAGGAATAACTTACACTTTTCTTCTGTTAAACAAAGGCACTGCTTATATATCCCCTAATCAGGGAACTCGGGACACCATGCGGCTGTATTACAAAAAATTCTTCTCACAGGGAACTCACTTGGCACATGTAGAAGGAATTCAAACAAACGTGTTTCTAAGCAACTACGATGCACTAGAGCTAGAAATAAAGATTTTTCTAATTTCTCCTTGAATCCTATAAATGAGGAAGGAGCAAGATGTTTTATTTACAGGAAGGGCAGGGGGAAAACAGTAAAACAAAAACTTTCTATCTACAAAGCAGCAGCACCAACTATTATGTTGCTTTTTAAAGCAGCAATTTTTACTATTTATTAAAGTATAATTTCAGTGTTGTGTTTTCACTTATCAGAGGAAGGGAGAAAGAGATGGTTCATATAATTATTTGTGAGTTTTTTTCTAAAATAATACATGCACTCTACAAAAGCCAAGAGAAGTGGCCCACAGGAAAAATACATTTTCCAGAATGGTTTTTATTTCCAAAATTTCCAGGAACAGGCTTGTCCAATATGCTGTTGATTGGAAGTTGGTAGTAAAGTTTGTGACATTTCCAGGAATGAAGGAAGACAGGAGTGATGGAAGTGGGTAGGAAGGTAACTGTGGAATTAATAGAGAAATTTACAAGCGAGCATGCCACTGTACTGGCTCTGGTTTTCAGGATACCTACTGTGTGTAGGGTACTATGCTACAATATACTTTGCATGTACCATATCATGAACACTTCAACACCCCTAAGATGTATATGATATATATGATATCATATCTGAATTTTATAGATGAGGCATGTGGGCAAAGAGGTTGTGTAACCTCTTTTTATGTGACTTTTGCCCAAGGTCACATAACTCTGAGACATGAATTTATATCACAGGGAGACAGAGAAGTAAATCAAGAGGTAATATGGTGTGATCAGCACCCCAGAAGAATGCTCCGTAATTAATGAAAAGGAGAGAAATCTAACTCCAATGAGATGGACTGATCAGCTCTGGAAGAGGAGATAACATGTGAGCAAAGTCCTTGCAGATTAAAGAGGAACTCATAGGGTGACACTGTGAGAGAAGAAAAATCCACAGAGAAGGAGGCTTCATGTAAAGAGATTTAAGAAAGGGGACATGCATGAAGTTTGCAATGACTGTGTTACAGCATGTGGGTAGTAAACTGTTTTTTAAAAGGCTAAAGAGATAGGATGTTTCATAGTAAAAATAGAACCTGTGTTGGGACTTCCCTGGTGGTCCCATGGTTGAGACACCACATTCCCAATACAGGGGGCATGGGTTTGATCCCTGGTTGGGGAACTAAGATCTCACATGCTGCATGCAATGAATTTTTTTTAAAAAATGGAACATTTGAACCACTTTCGGATGAATAAACCTTGTTTTGGAGTGAGGCAAGAGCAGACAGGTAGGTTCATTGGTTATCAGGAAGTTTCTCTAGTCCAGGAAATAAGTATTGAGGATTTGAACTAAGATGGTGGTAACAGAAATAGAATGATAGAGATTCTTAAAAATTAAGGGAGTTTATGCAAAGTCCTGCACACAGATGTTTAAAATAGCTCATCACAACTGCCTAAACTTGAAGTGACCAAGGTGTCCTTTAGCAGATGAATGGATAAATAAACTGTGGTATCCAGACAATGGAATATTATGTAGAGCTAAAAAGAAATGAGCTATCAAGCTATCAAGAGACAGAGGGGAAATTTAAATGTGTCTTACTAAGCAAAAGAAGCCAATCTGAAAAGGTTACATACTGTATGAACCCGACTATATGACATTCTGGAAAAAAATGAAACTATGGAAACAGTAAAAACATCAGTGATTCCAGGGATTGAGATAGGGAAGGAGGGGTGAATAGGCAAAGCACAGAGGATTTTTAGGGTAGTGAGACTATTCTTATGATACTATAATGGTAGATACATGGCATTATACATGTTGTCCAAACCTACAGAATGCAAAACACCACGAGTTACCCCTAATATAAACTGCAGACTCTGGGTGATGGTGATGTGATAGTGATAGTAAGTCCATCGTTTGTAACACATGTGTCTACTCTGGTAGAAGATGTTGATAATGGAGAAGGCTATTAATATGTTAGGGGTACAGGGGAAATCTCTGTATTTTCCTCTCAATTTTGTCATGAACCTAAAACTCCTCTTCAAAAATAGAGTATAAGAAAAAGTTAAGGAGGTAAGATTGAAAGGTTTTGGTGATAGCCTATGTGTAGCACAAAGAGTTGGAGTATTTCAGGATGACTCCTAAATTTCTGGCTGGGGTTAACTCTCAGAAAGGTCACATGTCTGTGGAATATCCAAGAGGAAATGCTGACTAAGCAGTTGGCTTAGAGATGGTAAAACATGCTATCAGCACAGTAAGAATAGGGCACATTAAGGAGATGAGAAAGAAAAAGGACACGGTTAGAAGCATAGTCTGTAACCAGGAGAAAAGGATGAACACTGAAGCTGGAGTGCAGGAGAGGGGGCAGAGGCCCTGCACATGTGGATGAAAGAGAGCGAAGGTGAGCAGAAGAGATGAGCACCCATGCGGCGCCACAGTGCCCAGGGGGATGTTCATGGAGCTGATGGAAGAAGAGTCTGTAAAAGAGCTGAAAAGGAGGAGGAGGAGAACTAGGAGAGAGCCTTGAGAAAAGAGAGGTGTAGGAAAGAAAGGAGCTACCAGTATTGAAAGGCTATATAGAGTGGTCACATTAAAGACCATAAAAGCCCACTGCCTTTGACAATTTGGAGGCTTTGGGGACCTTTGTTGGAACAGCCTTTGAGGAGTAATGAAGGCCGAGGACTGAGTTCAACAGAACTGAAGAATGAATAAGTGGTAAGGACGCACAGACACTGTTCCCAGTTTGGTTGTTAATAGGAGAGGGCTGTGGTGATGAGAGAAGAAAAGTTTCTCCCATCTTATTGATCCTATTTTAAAAATGAAACAAAGGTACCAGCAGAGAAGATACTGAAACTATGGGAAACACAGGAGGTACCTGACAGATCAAGCTGCTGAAAGGCAGTTTAGCCTTGGGAGAACAGAGCAGACATTTAACTATGGGCAGAAATATTTGCAGGTGGAGGGTGGGCAGGAGGATGAATATCTTAAATGAAACATAGATTTTCTTTTAATGCCTCTAATTTTGAGTATTGATAATGGAATTAAGTGTGATTGATTTTGTTTGCTTTATTGATTCTGAAGTCTGGCATTAGTAAAGCATTGGGAACATTTTATTTTTGAGAAAAATATATTGAAAGTGATTTTAAAATTGCTCACTGGACAACAAATAGTTAGCTGAAAATAGAAATGACTAATATTAGAAAAATCCTTCAAGACATTCTTCTCCTTAAAAACTCACAAACAAAGAAGACACAGTGAACCCTAGATTATCCATATAACAAATTAAAATGACAAAATGACTTCCTTGGCCAGCCAGCATGTCTCCGGGCTGTCACTGACATCCTCTGGAGTGGGCTTAGGGAAAAAGAGCCAACTAAGAGCGTGTGAAACAAACTGACTGGGATCCTAAAATGGCTACTAAAAAACATGGTATATTTTAGAGCCAAATATTAATGACATTTGGCAAATATGACAGTCTAGATTACCCATGCCAGATAGCAAATAGTCATGATTAGAACAAATAATTAGTAGTTGGCGACGATTAAGTAAAGGCTGATACATTCCTACCCTTTCTGATCATTTTTCCTGACTTAAAAAAAATTCTGAAAAATTAACCTGTTTGTAATGTATTTTCCAAAATTCGTACATTAACTTTCTCCAAATACAAAAGCATCAGCTCTAGTGAACTATGGAATAGCACACAGTATATTTGATTAGAGGCATATTAAATATATATGTTGGTACAATCATCTGTCTTATCTAATGTGAGAAAAAATAGCTCAGTGGTGGAGAAAAATGAATGTAAGTTATAACTTCTCAACCTTGAGGATAAATTATTCCATTTAGAACACTGACTATATATTATGAATCTGGGAGACAGTGCTAATTTAATAATTAAAATTATAATAATCATTGTTTGGAAGAGATAACCTCCTATAAGTCATTTCCATATTACTTAGTTAAAAAATGATAATCTATTAAAATACTGTAAAATATGCAAGACCTTTAGTGCTAAATGCAATCCCCATAGAAAGTATTTTCAACTTAAAAAAACTGTATTCAACGGGTAACAAAAGACTTATTTATTAACATATTTTCTTCCCATAATAGAAAATTTCAATATTTAAGGAAGAGAAGTTTACTGAGTGGATGTACCATTCTCAGTACACACTGCTCTGGACTGAACTGCATCCTTCCAAAATTTGTATGTTTAAGTTCTAAGCCCCAGTGTGATGGTATTTGGAGGTGTGCCTCTGGGAGGCAGCTAGGTTTAGATGAGGTCATGAGGGTGGGGCCCTCATGATGGGATGAGTATTCTCCTAAGAAGAGATACCAGAGAGCTTGCGGTCTCTCTCTGTCATATGAGAAAACAGCCATGACAAGAAGGTGGCCATGTGCAAGACAGGAAGAGAGCCCTCATCAGAGCCTAACCATGTGGGCACTTGATCTTAGACTTCCTGCCTCCAGAACTGTAAGAAATAAATATCTGTTTAAGTCACCCAGTCTGTGGTATTTTACTATGGTAGCCTGGGCTGACCAATAAACACAATGAGCCCCTGTGATGTGACAGGAGGGAGGGGGTAAGAAATAGGTGTCAGGCATGACCCCCGCTTTCAAGAGCCCCACAGTATAACTGGGGTGGGTAGGACACTTTCAACCACATTAGCCCATGAGGAAATTGATGCAAAACCACTCTGATACTTTCTGCTTCTGTGAAGTTATTTCAAGGATCCAGCGCTTCTCAAAGTTGAAAGGGAAAAAATAATTTCTAATTAAAAGAACACTAAAAATCACCATTTATGAAAAAAAAAAAAACAGTATACCCCAAATTCTTCCTAATACCCTCATGGGAGAATAACATTCTTTACACCCCTGTACCTTCACTGAAGAGAGAAAATGACTAATTCTCACGGCAGCCCATTTAGTGTAAAACTAAATGAAGACAAGGGATGACTAATAAGCATCAGTCACAGAGGAGGGAGATTTAGGGCAGGAAGTCACTTCCTCCCCCCTGCTCCCTTTACGTTATTGGCTTCTGAATGATTAATAGTAAGAATTTTGGCTTCGGTTTACGAGGTGATCCAAAAATGCACACCATAAACAGAACAATCCCTTCAATCTGGGGAAATGCTCTTTCATGGTTGTAAAAACAGAAAACAAAACAAATTAAAACAACCCCCCCCCCCCAGTTTTCCTTATAGTGATAAAAATACTCTACCTAGAGCACTCCTACCCTTTGCCTCTCACATCGCAGCAGCACGTCTCCTCTTTCAGGTCACGTCTTCCCCATAAAAGTGCTAAACTAATGCCGCTTAATGACAAATTAATGTCCATGAATAAAAAATACACCTCTAATAGCATAGAGTAATTTGCCATTACAATATCATCATTGGACATGCCCCTGGTTTAATACGATGTATTTAATTCATAACCTAATGAGTGATATATAAAAAGAGGGAGATGAACCCTGCAATTACATTTATGTGAGTCTGTCACCTTATTTGTAAAACCTTAGAGTCATTTACATTCAAATTAGAACAAATGAGTGATTTCACAAAGTGTGGTGATAAATGACCACAGCAGCCCAAGACAAAACTGTATTTCCTGTGAACACATTAACAGTTTCCTATTATTTGTTAAAAATTACAATGCATATTGCCCAGTGTGGTGTGAATAATGACTTTTTTACTGATTAGGTCAGAAGACTAATATGTAGCAAAATAAATAATTTTTCATTTCATTTTTTCTGATTTTTGCTTTAAATTAACTACTGAATTCTGGTGGATTCACACTGCCATCTGCTGCCTAGGAGCAGATACTAACAGCATATTCCTATCAAAAGGAGTTAATTCACCACTTTGGTGGTCTTATTCAGAAAGTCTAGTGAGAGTTCTTTCTCATCAGTATATTTAAATTGCATTTCATAATAAGGGCTGATACTTGGCAAACCAAAAGATCACTTACTAATCAAATAATAGTATATACCATGTGTTATTTAGGGGAGGGAGTATAAAATCTACAAACCTTTTTTTGAGTACAAAATCTACAAAGCTAACTACAAAAAAAGTCATTTTCAGCAAAGCATGTGTATCTCCTAAAACATCACTTTCAGAGGATACAGCACAAAATCCAGTGGCTAGTACCCCTTATCTTATGCTAGGGGAGTTTTGGGGAGGGTCGTGTGTGTGTGTGTTCCCCACTCTTGACCCTTGGTACAATCCGAAGGTGATGACTGAAGGGGCTGCCTGTCCACTGAGAATCTCCACCACCTAGTCCTTCCTCCCAGTGTCAAGTTCCAATATGAAAGGAAGGCCTTAGTGTCCAGAACAGAGCAGACTAGGAAAGGCGTGAGGACAAGATATGAGGCTCAGGAGGATCAGGCCTGGCCTTGGAGACCAGGCTAAGGGTTTCTGCAGGTGAAATGATGCTGCCAAAGGGTCATTAGGGAAGCTACTAGAGTTTTCCAAACCAGATCAACATCCTAGCTCTGACTTTAAGTTTCTCCATCTGTAAAGAGAAAAAAAATACTCACCTGCCTTAAGGGGTTGCTCAGCAGAGGAGAAATGGGAATCTCTGTGCAAAAGACTCAATACAGATAGGCTCTCAATAAATGTTGGTTCTCTTTCCTGTGAAAGATAATGACGACTCTGGGGACTATGCTTTGGCATAGACAGAGATGAGAAACAAGCAGACCCCTTAGGAGGAAATTATGAACTATATCATATAGCCAGTGATGGTGAGAGACTAAAGAAAGGTAAGAAAATTAGCACTGGAGAAAAGGACCTGGTCTGAGAGATATTTGGGAGGTAGAATCAACACAACTTGATAGCTGATTGGATACAGTGATGAGGAAGGGGGTTCTGAGACTCTGTTCAAATTTCTAGACAACTAACAGATCAATGGTACCCAAGAGAGAAAAGGATAGGTTTTCTTATGTTGGATCTGAATTGCCTGTGTGATGCTTAGATAGAGATGTTCAGAAGCTAACTTAAAAAAGGTAAGGAAAAATCAAAGTTTAGGAAAACCGGACTCAAAAAGTTTGTAATGTTTATCTGAAGGACTCAGTAAATCAGCAGCCACATCAGAATCCCTTTATTCACAGCCCATGTCCTCAGGATGGTCTGCAGAGATTCCTTTATAAGATTTAACAGTGACTGACATGCGTGTACACATGCATACTCTGAAAAATAAGAAAATTTACATGTTTTACTGGGCCTACTTTAAAACAAATATTGCTCTTTAGTGAACTGGTTCACCTTTCTGATGAAATTTTTAAAAAGAGTACAGTGGGCAAGAAAGAGGAGCAGAAGGCAGAACAGGGAAAGTAACATTCACATTTCATTTGAGACTGAATATCAGATAGCAGGTAAGTCTGACAGGTCATGCTTATTAATAATATATAACACGACAGGCTATACAGGATGGAATCCTACAGAATTTCATTGCAAAGCAGTGAGAAAGGATGCACACTTGAGGAGTTGTTTATAAACCCCTCATCTTGGGATGATGGGCTATTACAGTAGCCACTCCTCCTTGAAGCCACCCTGTCCTCAACGAGTTAGCTGTTTTCACGGCCACGCTACCAGTTAATCCCACCAACATGCACTGAGACCACGTGTGTCCTCAATGAGAGGTCCAGCGAGAGGGCCTGGGGCCAAAAATGAGTAAGCGAAGACCTCACAGGATAAGGAAGACCTCACAGTCTGAGAGGATAATTCGTGGTTATCCTCCCTGACACAGAGGGATACTGCTCTTGTGATGTGGGCTCCTGGCCCTCAACAGCCTGCTAGAGAAAAAGCAAGAGAAAGGAGGCCACATAGTGACCTCAAAGTGTCCCTTGCCTTGGCTGGGGGGCAGCAGCAGTATCTAGGCATGTGCAGAAGAAGCTTCAAGTCAATGCAATAGATGATGGCTGGGGAGGCTCAGGGTGGCTTGGGTGGGGCAGTGGGTTTCTGGAAGTGTCCACCTAGCACGTCTCCTAGCATATGCTTTTTAATGAGCCCTAGAGGACAGGAGGAGGTACCAAAGCCAAAGTCTACCCTTTACATCTCTGAAATAATGGTAATCTGAGAACAATAAAATAATACCAGGCATCTTAGGAAAATGGCTTCACAAACTCCCTGTTGTACCGAACAACGACTACTCCAGTATTCTTGCCTGGAGAATCCCATGGACAGAGGACCCTTGTGGGTTACAATTCATAGGGTTGCAAAGAGCTGGACACAACTGAAGCGACTTGGCAAGCACCAAACAAGGATGGAGAATATACTAGCTTTGATGTTGGGTCTTAATTTCTAAGTACAGTTAAAGCACTAAGAATTTTTCATTTTAACAGAAAATGTTTTATATACCCAATAAAATGATTCCATAGGAAATTAAAAACTAGTTAAGCAATAATACCAAAAAAATCATAAACAGGTATAGTTATTTGACTCTGTCAAAACATAAAAGCAAACTGACCCCTTCTGTTAATTTGATAATCCTAAAAGAGTGGCAGGGGATATATTTGTAAAAAGACTGACATAATGAAGGCTTCTGCACACAAATGGTTTTAATCCACTTATAGTCAAATTTCCTTCTAAAAGTTGAACATCTTGTTAACATCAGAGATAAAAAGGAAAAGGAAGTCACGTAAGAGAATGAAATGAAAACGCTGGTGAAAAGAAAGTGAAATTTTTAACCCCTGCTCAAGCAGGCTAATAATAAATGGCCTGTCCAAAAAACACATCTGTATGCAAGTTACATTTTTTTTCCAGAGCAAACAATGAACTGCAAGAATTAAAAATTCCAAAGTGACACAAGTTAGCCAATATTTCGACAGGTTCATCTGATGGGCAGGGAAAAATACTCATGAATGTCCCATGTTCATCTGGAATCCTCATTTGGAGAGAATTATAGTTTACACACACACACACAGACACACACACACACACCTCTGTATATACACACTATTTTAATACACATCATGATAGCTAGCACCATAAGCAAACTTTTATCAACACACATCATTAATTATTATCTACCAGGGAAAATCGATACTTTTGAACCGTGGTGTTGGAGAAGACTCTTGAGAGTCCCTTGGACTGCAAGGAGATCCAACAAGTCCATCCTAAAGGATATCAGCCCTGGGTGTTCATTGGAAGGACTGATGTTGAAGCTGAAACTCCAATACTTTGGCCACTTGATGTGAAGAGCTGACTCATTGGAAAAGACCCTGATGCTGGGAAGGATTGGGGGCAGGAGGAGAAGGGGATGACAGAGGATGAGATGGCTGTATGGCATCACTGACTCAATGGACATGGGTTTGGGTAAACTCCGGAGTTGGTGATGGACAGGGAGGCCTGGCATGCTGCGATTCATGGGGTCGCAAAGAGTCAGACATGACTGAGCAACTGAACTGAACTGAATCAGGGAAAAAGTGAATCAGGTGATGATGCTGAAAGCACAAGTTGTAATATTTGTTGTAAAAATGTCAAATAAAAGTAATTTCGATTTCACAAATCTAACACACAGATTCGAAGTCTTATAACCACTGTTATTCTCATTTGTTAATTGCAGTAAGGGATTAAAATAGCTATCCCATATCACCCAATGATATTGAGGGGAATCAGAAGGAAAAGAAGACAATACATTTAAACATTTACTATTAGATTAAATATGCTGAGATAATGATAAAACCTTCATCCACTGTATTGGAATTGCCCCTTAGTTGAACACGGCTGACATTCCTTACACTGTCTCCCTAGGGAGCACTGGTTCCTATTTCCTGAGGTTACTGGGGGGGTGTAATAATATGATATATGAGAAAGGGCTTTGGAAATGACCCAATGAGTAACAGAATGGCTATATTTAAAATTAGAGAAATTATTGGGAAGGAAATAATTAGGCAGAAAAAATAGGATTTTTCTATTTACTAATAACATGTCATGTGCACAAGGATAGTAGAATTAAATTATGCAGATTTACTGTTTTTTCAAATTTACTTTCACTGTTGTTATAATCCTGTAATAAATGCAAGTTAACCGTCATACTAGTAGAATAAATTGGTGGATCTCAAGATAGGGGGTTGGTAGGTACTTAACTCTCTGCAAAATAAGAGACTCATAGCCGTACTACCTGCCTAAGATGTCCCGTGTCTTCCTACTGAAACAAAGGGTTTTCATCCAAGAAGAAAAAAAAGGTCTTTGGAATCAAAAAGGCCTCTCACTCACCAGGTATAGGCAAACTGGGATTATTTCAAATCTTTGATTTTTTATAAAAATGTGCACCCTGTTGTTGAGGACCAAACGTGAAGCATCAGTGAGCAAGTGGCAGGTGCTCAGTGGATGGGCTATTCTCCCCCTCCCCTTTGCAAAGCCTTTCCTGCAACCCTAGCAAATCAGGGCAAAAATGCACACATCACTCATCACTTCTCCAGAATTTACTGCCCGAGAAGTTCATGGAGCAATTAATTATATATGACTTCATGATATGTTAGCTACCGTTACTGAAATCTGAAATGACTATCCAACTTTTCGTGCATTTCCACAACCAGACAGCATTGGTTCAAGTCAAGACCCTTCCTGGTGTCATCTCCTAGGGCCCCAGCAGTGAACCCTGTCTGTGGTTGTTGAGTGCTCTGCCGCCCAAGGGGAGTGGAGGCCTAGGGTGGGCAGGGAGGGTTGGGGACATGAGGTAGGAGGACACTGAGAGCTGCAGCTACCTTCCTAGAAGCCTCAGCTTGTGTCCTGGAGAAATTCCACCACCACAGGCCACATCTCCCACCTACCCCTCTTGTATTTTATCTGTTACTGGACTCCAGTTGGTGGGTTACTGCAGGGGGAGGAATGTGCAGGGCATACTAGCAGGATGCAAGCTTACATACCTGGATGAGATAGTGAGAACATAAATTGAGAAGCTCCAGTAACTGTAGGTGACTGCCAGCTGCTAACACATCCTGGATCACGCCTGGCTCCAACAAAATCTGTTGGTTTTTTTTAATAAAAGAAAATAATCAGTTACTTAAAACTTGTTTAATATGCAAATATACTGTATTTAAATTGTTCCTTAACATACTATATCTGAATTAATACTGTTTCTTATTATGGAAGTCAGTCCTTTTTTTCTGTTCTGATTAATGAGCTGTGGGCCTCATTCTAACAGCTGAGTTCTCATTTCTAATACTCATTTCTGGTGCACAAAGCTCCACACAACCACTTATTTTTGCAGGAAGATATGAACATTTGCAAAGACCAATATAATAGTCTTAAAATTCAGTTTGTGATGAATGTCATCTTGTAAATATAAAAGAACTGAATTTTAGTTTTCCAACGTATACTTCAGAATGTTTTTCTTCAGTAAATTGCAGAAACAGTAAACAGGTATTTTAGGGAAAACGGCTTACATTTCTCCTTGAAATACAAGACCAGAGGTAGACATTTACTCCATTTTACTTCTAAATCCTATAATAACTTCAACCACAAGCTTTCATTTTTTTTTTCCTTCTCGATCTCTGATTCTCTAATCCTTTCTGTTTCAAATAAATGATGTAGAAATAGTATTTTTAGAATAGAAAGGCATCAGAGAGAAAGCAAAACGCCCCAGATATACTGGCAATAGCACTCTTCATTTTTTTCTGATTAGGTCCAACTTTGGGCCACAGCTGCCAGCTCTTGAGCTGGTAAACAGGACTGGAGAAAAACACACAACTAAGTTGACTAAATTCACTTTACATCCAAGACTGCCAGGCACAGGAGGACTTCAATGCTGCTCCAGGCTTCCTCACCCATTTCCCAAGCCCAGTGGTTCCTAAAGTCTAGTCTCTGAACCAGCACCATCAGCGTTACCTGGGAAATCCTGAAAATTGCAAATTCTTAGGCACCTCCCCAGACCTAACTGAATCAGAAACTTTCAAGTAAGTCCTAGCAACTAGTGTTTTGACAAACCCCACTGGGGCTTCCAATGCCCAGTGAAGCCAAAAAACACTGATGGAGTCAGCTCACTCTCTCGCTCTATTCCTTCTCACACGCTCCTCTCTCCTCAAGCCTCCAACTCTTTGTCTCTCTTCCTATGCTAACCTCATGATGTTCCAAAGGCTCCCACCACCAAGTCTACCAACCCACCTACTCATATGTGTTCCAGCACATTTTATTCTCCTCCACACTCCACTTGGGCACTAGATCCCATCTCTCTCTGCCTGATACTTCTCCTCTCGTTCCTGTGTCATCAGCTGTTCTCTTCTACTGGATGATAACTCTCAGCAGCATACAAATATGCCATTCAAGCTCTTAAGAAATAAAGATCCCGTCCTTTGACCCCAAAGACCCTTCATGCTTCCCATCATAACAAAGCTCCTCAGGGGAAGTTGTCTATATAAAACCCCATTGCTTGCTCTACTCTGCTCTCTTTCAAATCTGTAGTTGTTGAGTTTTGTTCCCATGGTTCCTCTAAAAAATGCTGTCATCAAGGCCATCAGTGACATCTACATCCAAGAGCCACTTCTCAATATTTAATCTTACTCAAGCCAGCAGCAGTTAGCAAAGCTGATTGCTCCTCTTCTTGAACAATTTCTTCCCTTGCCCCTAGGATAACACTCTCTCTCTCGGCTTCTTCTACTTCAATAACCAGAGCCTTTCCATCTCCTCCCCAAACTGTAAGCATTGGAGATGCTCAGAGCTCAGTTCCCCTATCTCTTCTTTCCTCTCTCTACTAACTCCGTGGATGACCTCACATAATCCCATGGCTTTAAAACTACCCACACACTGATTACATTCAAATTTGCTTCTCCAGCCCCAACCTCACCCTTGAACTTCAGACTGATATTCAACCACCTATTCCATGTCACCCCTTGGGTATCGAACGGGCCGCTCGACCTGAAAGTGCCCCACACTGAACTCTCCATCATCTCCACCCACCACCAACCCTGCTCCTATCCCAATCCAGCCATGTCAGCAAAAAGCAACGCGCTTATTTACACGAAAACCCCGGAGTCATTCCTGACTCCCCTTATTTTTTCTCATACCTCACACCTGACTCATCAGCCACTCCTGCTAGCTCTACTTCAAAACAGTTCCAGAACCAAACATACTCAGTACCCCTTTCATCAGTATCACTCTAGTCCAACCTACTGTCTCCTATATAACAGCCTCCTAACTAGTTGAACTGCTCTCTCCTTTGCCTCCTCGTACTGCTTTTAATATCAAACGGTTCTTTAAAAACAGAAATGAAATCATGTCACTCTTTCATTCAGAACTGTCCAACAACTTTTTATCTCATTGGAGAAAAGGCCAAAGTGTTCACTACATCATACAAGTTCCTTTCGAATACACGGAGCACCTTAGCGTTTACATCTAGCCGCTTTCTTTGCCTGGATTGCTCTTCCTCAAGATATCAGAGAGGCTCACTCTCGCGTGCTCATCAGACCTCTGCCCAGACAGCACCTTACCTAGGAGGTCCTCTCTGACCATCCTATGTAAGATAGTACCCCTATCCCCAACCTCTTTGCTTCATTCTTCTTCACAGCACTTAACATCTCTCAACATACTACGTATTTGTCTTGTTGATGATTTTCTGTTCCTCCACTCACTAGGATACATGATCCAGGACAGTAAGAACTTGAGCCATTTTGTATCCCTAGTGCTTAGAACAATAACAAACAAAAAGCTTTCTCTTAACATTGATGAATTTACCTTATAGTAATTTATTGAATTAATTTATCTCTGAAAGTGAAAAGTGAAAGTTGCTCAATTGTGTCCACCTCTTTGCGACCCCATGGACTATAGATACAGTCCATGGAATTCCCCAGGCCAGAATATTGGGTAGACTGTCCCTTCTCCAGGGGATCTTCCAAACCCAGGAATTGAACCGGGATCTCCTGCATTGCAGGCAGATTCTTTAACAACTCAGCTATCAGGGAAGAATTTATCTTTAGATATGCTTTAATTTTAAAAAATTATTTATTTATTATTTACTATTGGCCACACCAGGCAGCATGCAGGATCTTAGTTCCCCAACCAGGGATAAAACCTGCTTCCCCCTGCAGTGGAAGCATGGAGTCCCAACCACTGGACTGTCAGGGAAGTCCTCTAGATATGTTTTTAAATTCAGAATTAACTTCATTAATAAGCCTAACATGAGAGGAAAGAGGGAAAAGGAGTGTACATTTTATTTCTCAATGATCAAAGAAGTGAAAAAGTTACGCATGTGTGGCAAAAATATCAACACTCATCTTATTCTGAAAATTCTTTACAGCTCCTTTCCTGTCTAGTCAGAGGGAAAAACCTGAATTTTTCTAACTCCTCAAGGAGAAAGGCTTTGACTGACATTCAGGAAATTATTGCAGCTCCCTTCACAGAAGCAAGGATGTAGTGTATTCTTGCAGAAGAGGCATGGCCTAAGGCGTAGAATGGGGAATAGATGGATTAGAAAGGTTAGTCTTAGCCTTTAAATCCTGTCAGTTGTGCTTATTTCACACAACTGGCATTCACGATAACCTCTAAGGCTCGGTAATGCCAAACACAAAGACAGATATCACAGAGAGACGTTACACGTCCAGTGGGCCACCTGGAGAAACCTCAGAAGAGAAACCCATACTGGGATTGTTTTTTTGTCTTTGTTTCTTGATTTCTGTTCTGTAGTTTTTTTCTTCTCTCATTATAACATAAGTTTCTCTAAAAAAAAAAAAAAATGCTTTAGCACAGAAAATCCCTAAGTGATTTTAAAGGGAGTGGTTTGAAAAAAAAAAAAGAAACCTACCAGAAAAGCTGGGTCTCACTTATAGAAATAGAACCAGCATTTCCAAGTTCCACTTAAATTTATTTACGTTAGTCACTCAGTCGTGTCCAACTCTGTGCAACCCCATGGACTGTAGCCTGTCAGGCTTCTCTGTCCACGGGATTTCCCAGGCAAGAATACTGGAGTGGGTTGCTATTTCCTTCTCTAGCGTATCTTCCCAACCCGGGTCTCCCGCATTGCAGGCAAATTCTTTAACATATCAGTCACCAGGGAAGCCCTTAAAGTCTTTTCAATTCAGTTCTGTAGCTTATTGGTGACTGGTTGTCCTCATATATTTTCCCAGAGAATTTGTGTTTGGGCAGAAAAACAAAGGTTGGATCTCATCACGGTGTACAGTATGGCCAACCTATCAGTTGTCTAAAAGAACTGGGTGAAAATGGCCTTCTGTAGAAGGAAGGGCTCTCCCACACGTCAGTGCATAGATGACAATGGAGATCACTAAGTTTAAGTGTTGCAGAGCACATGCGGGTTACACTTAGGCCTTTCAGGAATGCATATCCACCCACATCTAGTCTGGCACTCAAAGCAGGTCAGATGGGAAGAAGGATCACTCCAGGACCACCCACAAAGGGAAGGGTGTCCCCTGACAGTTCAGAGAACACAGGGTCGTAGGGCGGGAGCTTGACACATCCAGTCAATCATCAAACTGGGGGAGCTTAGTGCAGATGAGATAGAGGACAAGACCAATGTCTGAATAACAAAAAAGATCAAGAAATGCAGGATGCATAAAGCCAAGTAGTCCAGAAAAACACTAATGCCACTCAACTGGGCTGGCATTGCCTCTTTCCTCAGTGATGTTCCCCTGCCCGGGTGGAGGCAGAAAGTGGGATGTCTTCAGACTGTTCAAAGAGGTTCTGATGCAATCTCAGGTGGGCAAGAGCTGCCTATTCACAGGCCATCATATGGAACATGCTTTCCCTGCCACCCACTCACACTTGACTTCCAGGTAACAGGATACAGAGGGCTGATCTTGAAAGAGGGGAGCTGGACAGTCCTAGCTGGGGAGGTGACAATCTCATTTCAAAAGCTTTCCTGCAGCTGGTGGCAAGCTAGTCCATGTCAGCTGAGGAAAGATCCACTGCTGACCCCTGCTCCAAATGCTGAGACTCTGCCTTCATTGTGATCAGCTGAGGATAAGAAGTGGTCAGTGGCTGTAGTCAAGGTGACACTGGGTAGTGTGACAAAGCAACAGAGGTAAAAGCCACAACTACAGTTGAAGGCTGCTGCTGCTGCTAAGTCACGTCAGTCATGTCGGACTCTGTGAGACCCCACAGACGGCAGCCCACCAGGCTCCCCCGTCCCTGGGATTCTCCAGGCAAGAACACTGGAGTGGGTTGCCATTTCCTTCTCCAATGCATGAAAGTGAAAAGTGAAAGTGAAGTCACTCAGTTGTGTCCGACTCTTAGCGACCCCATGGACTGCAGCCCACCAGGCTCCTCCATCCATGAGATTTTCCAGGCAGGAGTACTGGAGTGGGTCACCAGTGCCTTCTCCACAGTTGAAGGGGGTGGTCTCTAAAGATACCAGTGAGAGTTACCACATCTGAATTCAGGCATGAAGGGTCCAACTGCCCTGCCAGAAGGAGGCACTCCTGAATACTCAGACCAAAGGTGTCCTCTGGCCACTGATCTAAGCAAGGCTGGATCTGCAAAATCTTTGTGTGTGCTAAGTCCCTCAGTTGTGTCTGACTCTTCGTGACCCCATGGGCTGTAGTCTGTCAGCCTCCTCTGTCCATGGGATTCTCCAGGCAAGAATACTGGAGTGGGCTGCCATGCCCTTCTCCAGAGGATATTCCCAACCCAGGGATCAAACCCCCGTCTCTTGCAGTGGCAGGTGGGTTCTTAGCTACTAGCGCCACCTGGGAAGCTGCACAATGTCTAACAAAGGCCTTCCAAATTGGAATGAGACTGGGGCTCCCGGTCCCAGCAATATCGTTCGGCAGGACACAAGGCCAGAAACTTAAGAAGAGTCTGGGGGAGAGGTGAGAGTCTGCAGAGGCTACAAGACGAGCCATGTCCTCACCTGGCAGGGCTCTGGGAGGACAGGGCTTGGGCTAATGTAGCACACAGACCCCAGGGCGTTCCTGCCTTTCCTTCTGCAGCTCCTTCTCCCAAATCACCAAAGGTCTGTTCATCCTTTTAATTTTGCCTTCTTATTGTTGTTCTTCTCTTTATTTTTTTCTCTCACTTTACCTTGATTCTTGGAGTTGCTACCAGTAGGGACTGTCTTTAATAGCCATGGCAAGTCTTGGTGTGATCTTTTATCCTGCTTTATGAATAGGTGAGTTAGCATCTTCAAAAAATGTATATCTCAGTTCTTCAAAGCTATCTTCCTCATTTTTTGCTTCAGGAGATGTTTAACTTACTTACTTCTGGGTTTGTGGATAGAGGAGTCCGAAGGAACTGAACATGTTGAAGTCAAACAGTGAAGGTCTTTACCAAAGAAACAACTGTGCACACAGGAACATAAAGCACTTTTGAAAGCTCTCATGTAAGTGAAAATTAGATGCGGCTTAAGACTATGTATAAGAATAAATGAGCACATTTATTCTTCTTTATACTTGTTTCTTTGGGAAATTTTTCCTATGTAATATAGCAAAAATGGCAAATTATCACAATTTGAATTTATAAATAAAAACAAATAAATTGAATACAATAGTGTAAATAACTTTTAAATTATCATATATTAAGGATACATAAAATGCTTTGTATAAAGTTCTTCAACAGACTTCCTGTAGACAGAATTTGAACAGTAAGATCTAGCTGTGAGAAACTGCCATCAATTCAGTGTTTCTTTCAAAACCATTACACTAAGGATTTTTTAAACCACAAGGTGGCGCCTAAGCTTAAAGTAAAAGGATTTTCTAAATTAGGAAGAGTATTTTTATAAGACACATTATTTCTAAGAAAGAAAAATAATAAATAAGGATAATAAAGTATGAATTCTGCTTTCTAGATGTACCTATAATTTGGGGAAATGTTCATAAACATTTCTGTTGAAACACTTAATACGAGTGACACCAATCAAAATTCAGTAGTTCTCTATAAATCAGGTCCCATTTTATGAAAATAAGTTCAAACTTTTTGTCTTTGTATTCAGAAATTCTTACGATGTGGCCCCAACATAATTTATAAACCTTCCAATTCTGCAACCCTATGGTTTCTTTGCTAAAGCCAATAGTCCACTGTCTTCCACATACAGGCAGTATCTTTTTCTCCACCTTGAATGCCCTCCTAACTTCTTTAATCTCTATATCAAAATCCTACTCATTTGTCAAGATTCAGTGAAGTCCACTTCCTATACAAAGCTTTGCAAGATTTCCCTTCACCCTAATCTGAAACTGGGATTAATCTCCTAGGACTCCAAATTACCACAGATGTCTAATGAACTAAAACCATGAGCTTCAGGTCACACCATCTGACTTCAAATCCCAGCTGGCAGAATGAGATTGAGACAACTACTCAATTCTGCCTCAGTTTCCTCATTTATACAATGAAATTATAATACCTATCTCAAAAAATTGTTTTAAAGACTGAGAAAATGCATATACGTCATTACAACTGTATATGGCTGTGGTAGCTAGATGGCTTAAACAATTTGGGACTCATGAACACCTTAGAGGAATACTTCAGGAATTATTTAGTAAAGAAATTTACAGGAGTAAAAAATACAGGTCCTGGAGAAAAAGTTAGAAGATGTCAAAAGCCTCCACGAGAGAGCCTGGTCACATGCTAATCAAGGATTATCTGGTTGAAAGAGTTAAATAAAAGGACACAACAGACATTTCAACTAACAGTCGTAGTAATGTGCACAAATAAAGGTCACCTTCCGGCTGGATGTTCTGTATGATGAATTTGTGATTTGATTACTGATTCCTTCAGTTTCAAATTTTGTCAGGTAGTTCTCTTCCAAACATAGTACACTTGTACAAATTCCTACAAGATCTTAATATCAAACACTTAAATATACTAATTGATTTTCAATTTATGAAAAAGTAATCAACTTTTCCATCTATTAGAATACAGAAAAAGAGAAAATGAGACTTGATTTTCAGAATATCTTGAAAAAATGCTTAAAACCACAAAGGTAAAACCACAATAAAAACATACTAGAAAAAAAAAAGTATGGTGATAATCACTTAGAGATTCTATTATTTTCCTTCACAAGTTGACACACTCTCATTTGCATCATTTGAAGTTTCTAAGGTTATAGACAGACAGTAGAAGCATAGTCCCTAATATGCTAAGAAGAAATCCTGGAATAGATAAGGACACCAGTACTACATTACTGGGACTTCCCTAGTGGCTCAGTGCTCAAGAATCCACCTGCCAAGGAAGGAGACACACGTTCAATCTTTGGTCCGGGAAGATCCCCTGGAGAAGGAAATGACCACCCACTCCAGTATTCTTGCCTGGGGAATCCCATGGACAGAGCCTGATGCACTATAGTCCATGGGGTCACAAAGAGTTGAACATGACTTAGTGACTGAACCACCACCACCACCACTATATTACTAGGAAACTCTATGCTGCCCTACAAAAATTTTATTACCATTAATGAAACTTTAAAAGTCTACATATGTTGCTCCTTATTCTTCCTTGCCTATTTTAGGACACGTGAAAGGGTGAAGGATTAAATACTTGAGCCAGGTGCTCAAGAAGAGAAAGAAGGGAGTCAGATGCAATTACTAAACCGCTAAGATAGCAGTAGGCACAGGGTGCTACAGGAGCGCTTGGCTGGAGGTGCTTCATGTCAATGAAGCTGTGAAATAATTCTTCACACAAAAAACTTGGTCCCCTCAGATTGCATGAGCAAGCCTCATTTTCTTTCGGCCCCTTTTCCATTTTCACAGTTCTGGTATTTCAAAGCTCTAAGATCAATAATTCTGTCAGATAGCCACTTCCAACAGTTTTCTTCATTGTGTTTAAATTAACAAAATATATTATTTAACAAGATGTAAAGATGAATTATATATACTTACATTACTTTAAAAATATGGCCTAATTACTTGAAAAGGCAGAACAAATTTTAGGAGTTTCTAACTCCAAGAGAAAGAAGCAGTCCCAGCAATTAAATATAATGAAACATGAAGGTCATTACAGGTTATAAGAAAAGCCCAATTAATTATTAAGATTCACTTTTATAACCAGTGCTCTTTCAAGTGTGATGAACATGGGCGGTTTCACTCCATTAAGCTTTATGAATGAATCTGAGCTTTTCCATACTGAGCTAGTTTCTTATAATGCTAGTATGGCCAAAGGAAAAAGAAACATTACTTTAAAATACTGACGTCCAAAGATGGAAGGTCTCTGGGAGAATGAATAGGGCTGGCGCCAGTGTTCATTTATAGCTGGCTACTGTGATGTCACTGCTGGGTGCTTGAGCACAGACAGAAGCAAAGAGCCAAAAGGAATCATCATGCTTTAGGCTGTGACAGCGTGGGCACAGGATGCTGCAGGAGCACTTGGCTGGAAATGCTTCATGTCACTGAAGGAAGCTGTAGAATAATTTTTCACATGAAGAAATACCTCATTAATCTTCAATTCCATGTTCATTTGGGGAAGTCCTTGTATTTGCTTTATAAGAAATGGAAGTAAAAGTACGGCTTCAGGAGCCACTGTAGCAACATGGGCAAGTTATTGACATGTTTGTTTTTAGCATCATTATATTTTAAAAAGGGGGATGACTACTACCTACTTTCGTAAAGTCTTCATAAGGATGAAATGGAATAATCCTGGTAAAAATCTTAGAATAATCTCTGGCATGTTTCACAGGGTAAAAAATATAGGTGCTATTATTATTGTTGTTAATTCCACGAACAGAAAATAATTACTTCACAAATAATGACTTCTATTTCTAATGTTTACATTGCCTACTGCGGACCAGGTGCCATGTGAGGTAATTTCATACATATTATCTCTCTTTCTTATACTGTTCCCACTCCTCACTCCTGCAAGGTAAATATTAACCCCATAAGGCAAATGAAGAAACTGAAGGCAGAGAAATTCACCCATTCAAACAGAAAAATCTTTTCTGAGTGCTACACTGTCTAGGCACCTTTCTAGGCACTTTGGGTATGAACATGAACAAGACAAACAAGTTTCCTCATTGTACGGTACTTAGAATCTAGGCTTTGGCCACTAGGATAGACTGAGGTACCATCAACTGGCAAGAGTAAAAACAAAGGAAGAAACAGATTTGAAGGAAATATCAAAAGTTCCATTTTGGAGGTATGTTAAATGTGTGGCTTACTGGATGTCTATTGGTCATCCAAATAGAGATATCAAGTAGTCAGAAATATATGAGTCTAGTTAGCAAACTGTAAGTCCCAGGTCAAATTTTTCTTTCACATACTTTTTGTATGGCCTGTGAGCTAAGAAAAAAACGGTTTAAGACAAAAATTTTACTTGCATTTTTAAATTTTTTTTTTCATTAATAAACTTCATCTTTTAGAGCACTCTTAGGTTCACAACAAATTGAGCGGAAAGCAGAGTCCCATATAATTCCTAATCCTGTATATGCATAATCTCCCCCATTACAAACAGTTTCCACAGGATAGTACATTTGTTACAGTCAGTGAACCCACACTAACACAGTGTTAGCACCCAAACTCCATAGTGCATATTAGGGTTCACTCTTGGTTTGGGGTTTGGATGAACATAAGGACTGAGTACAGAGTATTTTCACTGCCCTAAAAATCCTCTGTGCTCTGCCTTACTCATCCGTAACTCCCCAAGCCCCTGACAACCACTAATCTTTTTATTATCTCCATCAATTCAGTTCAGTTCAGTTACTCAGTTGTGTCCGACTTTTTGTGACCCCATGGACTTCAGCACGCCAGGCTTCCCTGCCCATCACCAACTCTGGAGTTTAACCAGACTCATGTCCATAGTGTTGGTGATGCCATCCAACCATCTCATGCTCTGTCCTCCCCTTCTCCTCCCGCCTTCAATCTTTCCCAGCATCAAGGTCTTTTCAAATGAGTCAGTTCTTTACATCAGGTAGCCAAAGTATTGGAACTTCAGTATCAGTCCTTCCAATGAATATTCAGAACTGATTTCCTTTAGGATGGACTGGTTGGATCTGCTTGCAGTCCAAGGGACTCTCAAGAGTCTTCTCCAACACCACAGTTCAAAAGCATCAATTCTTTGACACTCAGCTTTCTTTACAGTCCAACTCTCACATCCATACATGACTACTGGAAAAACCATAGCTTTGACTAGACAGACCTTTGTTGACAAAGTAATGTCTCTGCTTTTTAATATGCTGTCTAGGTTTGTCATAGCTTTTTTTTCCAAGGAGCAAGCGTCTTTTAATTTCATGGCTGCAGTCACCATCTGCAGTGATTTTGGAGCCCAAAAAAATAAAATCTGTCACTGTTTCCACTGTTTCCCCATCTATTTGCCATGAAGTGATGGGACCAGATGCCATGATCTTAGTTTTCTGAATGCTGAGTTTTAAGCCAACTTTTTCACTCTCCTCTTTCATTTTCATTAAGAGGCTCTTTAGTTCCTCTTTGCTAAAGAGGGTGGTTTCATCTGCATATCTGAGGTTACTGATATTTCTCCCGGCAACTTTGACTCCAGTTTCTGCCTCATCTAGCCCAGCATTTCTAGTACTCTGCATATAAGTTAAATTAGCAGGGGACAATATACAGCTTTAATTACTCCTTTCCCGATTTGGAACCAGTCTGTTGTTCCATGTCCAGTTCTAACTGTTGCTTCTTGACCTGCATACAGATTTCTCAGGAGGCAGGTATTATCTCCATAGCTTTGCCTTTTCTGGGATGCCATATAGTTGGAATCCCAAAGTATGTAACCTTTTCAGGTTGGCTTCTTTCACTCAGCAGTAAGCACTTAAGTTTTCTCCATGTCTTTTCATAGTTTGATAGGCCATTTCTTTTTAGTGCTTAATAATATTCCATTGTCTAGATATACCACAGTTACCCATTTGTCTACTGAAGGATGTCCTGGTTGCTTCCAACTTTTGGAAATTATGAATAAAACTGCTATAAACACCTGTATGTGTGTTTCTGTGTGAATGTTAAGTTTTCAATTCTTTTGGGAAATACCAAGGAGTGTGACTGCTGGATTGCATGATTAAGAATATGTTTAGTTTTGTAAGACGTGTCTTCTGCGAACATTGTCCCCCAATCTGTGGCTTGTATGCTCATTCTCTTGATAAAACTTCTGCAGAGCAAGTTGTAATTCGAATGAAATACAGCTTATCAAATTATTTTTTTCATGAGTCATGCCTCTGGCATTGTATCTAAAAAGTCATCACCATATCCAAAGTCATCTAAGTAATCTAAGTGTTCTCCTGTTACCTTCTAGAAGCTTTATAGTTTTGCATTTGACATTTATGTCTGTGATCCATTTTGAGTTGATTTTTATTTGGGTGTAAGGTCTGGCTAGACTCATTTTCTTGAATGTGAATGTTCAGCTGTTTCAGCACCATTTGTGAAAAGGCTATCTTTGCTCCACTGCATTGTCTTTGCGCCTCTGTCAAAGATCAGTAGACTATATCTATCTGGGTCTATTTCTGTTTTCTGTATCCTGTTCCATTGATCTATTCATCTATTATTTCCAGCCAATACCACAGTGTCTTGACTACTATAGCTTTATAGTAACTTGAATTCAGATAATGTCAATCCTCCAATTCTTTTTCTTCAATGTTCCATTGGCTCTGGGTTCTTTGCCTCTCTTCATAGAACTTTTTGGAACAGTTTGTCAGCATCAACAAAACAACTTACTGCGATTATGATTCAGATTGCAAGGGAGAGTGACATGTTAACAGTGTCACATCTTCCTATCCATAATCATGGAAGCTTTTCCCATTTATTTAGTCCTTTGATTCCTTTTATCAGAATTTTGTAATTTTCTCACACAGATTTTGTTCATATTTTGACAGATTTCTTCCTAAGTATTTTATTTTAGGGCGCTAATGCCTAAGAATGCTTTTAATTTTTAAAAATAGGTTGGAAAAACTTCAAAATATGAATAATATGCTGATATATAAAAAAATATCCAGCTGAGCTATATCAAATCCTAAAATATGATGCTGTTCAAGTGCTGCACTAAATATGCCAGCAAATATGGAAAACTTGGGAGTGGCCATAGGACTGGAAAAGGTCAGTTTTCATTCCAATCCCCAAGAAGGGCAATGCCAAAGAATGTTCAAACTACTGCACAATAGAACTCATTTCACATGCTAGAAAAGGAATGCTCAAAATTCTCCAAGCCAGGCTTCAACAGTACATGAACCAAGAACTTCCAAATGTTCAAGTTGGATTTAGAAAAGGCAGAAGAACCAGAGATCAAATTACCAACATCCATTTAACTTATTTAAGTAGTCACTCAGTCATGTCCAACTCTATGCGACCCCATGGACGGTAGCCTACCAGGCTCCTTCGTTCATGGGATTTTCCAGACAACAGTACTGGAGTGGGTTGCAATTTCCTTCTCCAGGGGATCTTCCCGACCCAGGGATCAAACCTGGGTCTCCCGCATTGCAGGCAGACGCTTTACCATCTGAGCCACCAGGGAAGCCCGTTGGATCACATAAAAAGCAGGAGAATTCCAGAAAAACATCTACTGCTTCATTGACTATGCAAAAGTCTTTGACTGTATGGATCACAACAAACTGTTGAAAATTCTTAAAGAGACAGGAATACCAGACCACCTTTCCTGCCTCCTGAAAAACCTGTATGCAGGTCAAGAAGCAACAGTTAGAACTGGACATGGAACAACAGACTGGTTCAAAATTGGGAAAGGAATATGTCAAGACCGTATGTTGTCACCCTGCTTATTTAACTTATATACATAATGCAAAATGCCAGGCTGGGTAAAGCACAAGCTGGAATCAAGATTCCTGGGAGAAATATCAATAACCTCAGACATGCAGATGACATCACTCTTATGGCAGAAAGCGAAGAGGAACTAAAGAGCCTCTTGATGAAAGTGAAAGAGGAGAGTGAAAAAGTTGGCTTAAAACTCAACATTCAGAAAACAAAGATCATGGCATCTGGTCCCATCGCTTCATGTCAAATAGATGGGGAAACAGTGGAAACACTGACAGACTTTATTTTCTTGGGCTCTAAAATCACTGCAGATGATGACTGCAGCCATGAAATTAAAAGACGCTTGTTCCTTGGAAGAAAAGCTATGACAAACCTAGACAGTATATTAAAAAGCAGAGACACTGCCGACAAATGTCCATCTAGTCAAAGCTACGGTCTTTCCAGTAGTCATGCATGGATGTGCGAGTTTGACTATAAAGAAGGTTGAGTGCCGAAGAACTGATGCTTTTGACTTGTAATGTTGGAGAATACTCCTGAGAGTCCCTTGGGCTGCAAGGAGATGAAAGTAGTTCATCCTAAAGGAAATTGGACCTCAATACTCATTTTAAGGACTGATGCTGAAGCTCCAATACTTTAACCACCTGATGCAAAGGGCTGACTCACTGGAAAAGACCCTGATGCTGGGAAAGACTGAATGCAGGAGGAGAAGGGGATAACAGAGGACAAGATGGTTGGATGGCATCACTGACCCAATGAACATGTGTTTGCGCAAGCTCCAGGAGATGGTGATGGACAAGGAAGCCTGGTGTGCTGCACTCCATGGGGTCAGAGTCACAAAGACATGACTGAGTGACTGAATAACAAATGTAAAAAAATATGAAATTCAAATTTCAGCATCCATAAATAAAGTTTTATTGGAACATCAGTTCAGTTCAGTTCAGTCGCTCAGTCATGTCCGACTCTTTGTGACCCCATGAATCTTAGCATGCCAGGCCTCCCTGTCCATCAACAACTCCCGGAGTTTACCCAAACTCATGTCCATCAAGTTGGTGATGCCATCCAACCATCTCATCCTCTGTCATCCCCTTCTCCTCCTGCCCCCAATCCTTCTCAGCATCATGGTCTTTTCCAATGAGTCAACTCTTCACATGAGGTGGTCAACATAATGGAGTTTCAGCTTCAACATCAGTCCTTCCAATGAACACCCAGGGCTGATCTCCTTTAGGATGGACTGGTTGGATCTGCTTGCAGTCCAAGGGACTCTCAAGAGTCTTCTCTAACACCACAGTTCAAAAGCATCAATTCTTTGGTGCTCAGCTTTCTTCACAGTCCAATTCTCACACCCATGCATGACTACTGGAAAAACCATAGCCTTGACTAGATGGACCTTTGTTGGTAAAGTAATGTCTCTGCTTTTTAATATGCTATCTAGGTTGGTTACATAGCTATGCTCATCTATTTACTTATCTGTCTCTGGCTGTTTTCATTCCATGACAGCAAAGTTGAGTAGTTGCAACAGAGCTGGATATGGCCTGCAAAGGCTGAATTATTTATTATTTGAACCCTCACAGAAAAAAATTGCTGATCTCTAGTCTGGAGTGCACGTGGAGACTAGCAGTCAAGAGCATAATGTTGTACCAAATAACATGGGTCTGGATGATGGTATGGAGGAAGCTGTTTAGACATAAACAGGAGGGTTTTGACACATGAGGAACTCAGAGCCTACAGAAGGCGGAGCAAGCAAAGACACTTGAAAAGGAATGACGGGGAGGAGAGCTGGGGGTACAGAATAAGAACCCACAGAGTGTGGTGTCTTCACAAAAAGGCTTCAATGGAGAGGTAAGTTGACTGTGTTGAATGCAGCTGAGAGGACATAATGAATTAGTCTGGCAACATCTGTGACTATCAGATCAGTTTCAGTGGGACGCTGAAGATGGAAACTTCCAGACCTGATGAATGGAACAGGGAGTAAAAATGAGGAAGGATGAGTAAGTTTATGCAACTCTTTTCATAAGTTCTGCTGTGATGTGAAGGAAAGCAGAGGAATAAATGGTAGTTGAAGAAGAAGAGAAAAACAAGAAAGGTATTTTTGAAAGATGAACAATAAAGCATGTTTTTACACTGGTGGGAATATAGCAGTGGAGGAGAAACGGATGACAGAAGAGACAGACATAAGGATTCAGAAATGATGTCTGAGAGGATAAGAGGAAGGAGGATTCAGAGCTTAAGTGGAGAGATTAGCCTCTCACAAAGCAAGGATGTCTCTTCCAGCATAAAAGATGGGAATATACAGAATAAGCGCACAGAACCTGGGAAGTTTGGGGATTTGATGGTGAAAAGATGTATTTCCTGTCTGCATGTTCCTCAATGGAAGATGAGTTTCCCTTGTGGTATGTGTACCAGGGCAGGGTATTGAGAGGGCAACAGGGTTTGAAAAGAGGAGAAGAAAAGAAAAACTTAGCAGGAAGAGAAGGAAAGCAAATTTACCAGGGAAACAAGTTAGCACTGCCTGGCTAGGGTGAGCATCCAACTGAGATTTGGGAATCTGAATTTGAAGTAAAAATGTTCACTTTTTCCAGCAACAGTCAGCGGAGTTGATACTTATAGTGGAATTCAGTCAACAATTCTCTAAAGCTGCCACAGGCTGGAATCATGCTTGAGTCCCTCTAGGTCAGTGGTTGTATTCTTTGCGTTGTGCCAAACTGTTACTACCCTGATACACATATAATAACATAAGGATGCATGGTTATAATCAATTTTTCAAGAGCTGCATCTATTCAGTTACCATGTGTCAAATGGCTACCTTTTTTCCCTGCAAAGTAAACTGCAAATAGTACTCTATAAAGTATTCCAGCTCAATTATTCATTCTCCTATCTGAACTAGTGTAACTTTTGGAGCACTGAACATTCTCAGATACTTCACCATGCTCCATACACTAATAACTCAGGCCCCTGGTAATCCATTTCCAATAAATGCAATGGTGTGTTGATCTGTAATTTCATTGTTCAGCCCACTGTGAGAAATCATTCACGGCATTCCTTTCATCAACACAACCCTAATGTCTCATGAGTCCTTAACACATAGTAGGTGCTCATTAACCATTTGATGAATTAATGGATCTCAATTTGAGGACAAACTATAAATGGTTTTTTATAAAGGATACAAAGAAAATAAAGTATTCACAAATTAACTTAGATCATTCAGTGCATTTGAATTAGCTCTTCATTTGAAATGTTTGCATGATTATTCCACTCAAATGGAATATCAACTTGCAGTATAAATCTCAAAAGCTTTGTTTGGCTAGTTATGTTTTTATCTTGACATTAACCACAAAGCCCACATATTTTTGCTATCAGGTTGTTTTCTTTTAAAAAATCTTACATTTAGAATTATAAAATTCCCATCTATTACTAACTCAATAGAAATACTAAACGCTTCCAGCAGAGGGCTCAAGAATTCTTTTTTAAGACAAAAAGTTTAGGAAAAAATTTAGGAAGCAAGTAGAATGGCTTATTTATGGAACAACTTGGGATTCTGGGGACACTTAATTATTGGAGGCAAAACTAATAGGATGTAGCACCACTTTATTCATGCCTAAATAACATTAAAGTACCCCCTGGGATTCCAGAAATTTTCAGATAGAGCTCCTAAATATTTTCATTCACTTTTCTTATTTACATATACTCATTTACAGAAGGATCTGAGCCATCAATACAAGCATTTAAAGATTAGAAACATAATTCAAGCCAGGAGAAAATAAGAAACAATGTGAGGTTGAGAAGAGATATAACTATTAATAATGGCCTGCAAATATGGCTCTAAGCCTCCTAGCATTAAAATCAAAATAGAAAATGTAGCTTAATATAAGATAAAAAGATGAAAATACTGAAATGAACTCTAGATTCTCCAGGCCCTGAGATCTAATGGAAAACTTCCTTCAGACATTATGACTATCATTGAATGACCTACCTGGTGATACTTTTTAATACCAACATAAGTATATTTTGCAAACTTTGCATAAAAAGTAAAAGTTAATAAAGAGACTCTTCAAAATTCAGATGTAGTTTTCTGATTTTCTCCCTTGATATCTTGATCTAGATATAAGATTTAGAGTAGATGAGCAGTGGTTCTTAAAGCAGGCAGTACAACTTTGTAGGGAGCAATTTGGAAATGCATACAGTTATTTTTGGTTGTCCCAGGAAGGGGGATACTACTGGCCTTTATTGGACAGTAGCCAGGCAAAGCACAGGACAGCCACCAAATGCAAAGACCTGCCCTCAGTCCTGCATATCTGAGTACCCTGCCGGACATGTGTGTGCGTGCAAGCTCAGTCATGTCCGACTCTTTGCGACCTTATGGACTGAAGCTCATTGAGGTTCCTCTGTCCATGGGATCCTCCAGGCAAGAATACTGGAGTGGGTTGCCATTTCCTTCTCCAGGGAATCTTTCTAACCCAGGGTTTGAAACCGAGTCTCCTGCATTGGCAGGCAGATTCTTTACCACTGAGCCACTTGGGCAGACAGACATGTAAATAAGTGAAAAACTTGTTTATAAAACCCTAAGCCCAGAATTGAACTCTATTTTACATATAGACAAATTTTTATTTGTTTTGCATCAAGATACACTGAATTTTCCAGGAATCCTACCACAATAAAAACCAAGAGAAGACTACTGTTTTATTTTGTAAGGAATTTTACTGAAAGTTATTCAGTACTTCAGAAAACCATGTTGCCTACGCATGCCCTTGTGGTATCTCTCAGTTTCCAGAAAAACATCCTTTTGTGTCTCTCTGCATCTATATGCAGCATGAGGATTCTACCTGTAGCTACAGACAAGCAACTGTTTCATTATGTCTTGTGAAGAGTCCTGCTCCAGCCTCTACATACTGAACTGCACATTATTTTCAATATATTTTCTTTCCTTTTGTTTGTTATTTATATATGGTTACGATATTCTTGGCCTCCCTGGTGGCTCAGATGGTAAAGAATCTGTCTGCAATGCAGAAGACCCAAGTTCGATCCCTAGGTCAGGAAGATCCCTGGAGAAGGATATGGCAACCCACTCCAGTATTCTTGTCTAGAGAGTTCCATGGATGGGCCATAGGCTACAGTCCATGGGGTCGCAAAGAGTCAGACATGACTGAGTGACTAACACACACACAAGATATTCTTACTAGTGTTTAGAGTAATTTGCGTGGGTAAATTATATTATTAGGAATTTCATTTCAGGATAGTAAAGGTGGCCTTGTATATTAAGGCTGGATAGATGAGGTTGAGAATCACCAAGCCAGACTGGCAGGCTGCATATCTTCTGAGAATTCATTGTATGGATAATTCCTCCCAGTCAACTTTTAGTGAGAGCTTTCTAGCAAACAGGCTGAGAATGGAGTGTAATTATTCTCTTTTGCTGAATAAGTGGAAAAGTTCATGTCCTTTAAAAGCTATCAATAAGCTGACATCTTCTTATGATAACTAAAGAGCTAATCAAGAATCTCCACTAAATAAACTGGTAAGCTCCCTCCACTCAGAGATGATTTCATGAGATACCTAAAGGAAGGGTCACAATTTCCTTAGGGAATGATTCTGAGTACAGCCAACCTTCAGAAATTCCAACGATCAAGAAAGAACACAACTGTAACGATGTCTGCTCAGAAATACTCCAAACAGGAGTTGCTACTCATCTGCCATAGCAACGGAAAAACTCAGACGGACATGATGAAATGAAAAATGTCTAGCAATGGGACTTCCTGCCAAAACAGAGAGAAACAAGTGCACAGAAGTGCAAAATCCACCCTGAGTTAGCTTAATGGGGCTGACCTACTCTTTTGAGTTACTGAGTATTTTTTTCTACTTTGGAGGACATCAAATAGAAAAGAAAGGATAGTTTATTGCTCCACTTGTGACAATAAAGCCATTATCAAGAGCATACAGGAAACACTTCTCTTTCTATTCCCCATCCTGGCAGTAGGGTGGTGCTGGGAGGTAGAGTGTGGGAGAGAGAGAAGAGGACCCAAGGAACAAATCCAGCTCATTTACATCAAGTTTTGTATAATGAAGACAAAGTTAAAACAGAGAGGGGTCACACTCATCCTTGTCATCTAATATTATCTCAGATATCCAGAAACACTGAGTGTCATCAGTGTGCATGTTCTGTATGCACGAGCTCAAATACCTTGGTTCACAATGGGTCCCGCAGCACAGAACTTATGCCAAGAAAGATTATAAATGCTGTAAGCATACTGTTCAAACACATTTTGTTTTCAATAAGTGACTGAGTTTCACAGTGCGCCAAAGGAAAATGTCTGTGCCTAAAATGTGACTATCACTCAAGCAAAACGCTACACTAACACAATGGAGTCCATCTCCATTTTTGACGTGTGATTGGTGACAGCTCTCAAGCCCCACCACTCCCTCTTCCCTACTTGCTCCACACCTGGGGGAAAATACAGGAAAAGTCTGAGGTCTCTCTCCCTTGATGCTAGTGCAAAGTTCAGACCACACAAGCCTCTGGCTACATGGAGAATCCTCCAGCCCACCTCCTAACCACAATAAATACCAACGCTGATCAATTGCCCCTATTGGCTCTCTGAAGACACATTTGGACCTATTGGAAGCCATCCTTTCAGCCCCGAAAGCCTCACTATGTGAGTGACAAACCCTTTCCTAACCTCTTGGTCCATGTGTGCTGTTATCAGTCTCAACACTGCAACAAACGCTGAGTGGGTGAGGGGGCCATTCTGTTTCTGCAGTGACTAGCAGACAACCAAGAAATCCTACATTTATAAATTAAGAAAAAGCCAGGAAATACTTTTTTTTTAATCAAAATAATAAGTTTTATTACCAAATTGGAAAGCTGACCTCAGAAGTGTGGCCACAGTTAGACTTCCTCACTCTGCAACATTTTAGACATTGCTATGCTGAGCAGATGGCTCTGTAATGCCTGCAGTACAAACCACAGCCTGAGTCTTCTCTGAGCAGACACACATAGGGATTTCATGAGGGATAAAGGGATATGAGTCAATACATGAGTTCGAGTAAACTCCGGGGGTTGGTGATGGATAGGGAGGCCTGGCGTGCTGCAGTCCATGGGGTCGCAAAGAGTCAGACACAACTGAGCAACTATACTGAACTGAACTGAAAGGGATAACAGGCTGGCACAGGTAGACTGTCAGTTAGAACTGACCCTGCTCTACAGGTAGGGGCGCTCCCACAGACCTTCACTTTGAGTCGCTGTCGACCATGAGGAATAGACAGGTTTTGGGTCCAGTGACACTGTTCCTGGGTCCTCAGCTGAAAAAAGTAAGCTTCTGGGGTCAGCCAGGATTGGAACTTTTAAAATCTCACTCCTCAGTTTTTCGCAATAAATGTTTAGGTCCCTAACCTGTCCTTACAGTTTTGACCACCAAACCACATCAAGCATTATCATTTTAGTTGACATCCTGAGAAGCCATAAAAATTTCATTTGGCATATGGTTCCTGTCAAGTTGGTTGACACTTTCTAGGAAACCACGCATAGGAACCTGTAACGCCCTCAGCCTAAAACATTAAGCAGACACACCTGCTCCTTTGTTTCAACAATCCACTGATAAAAAAAAGAGAGAAAATCTCTCTAAAGGCAATAATATAGAGTTTCAAAAGTTCCAAGAACGTGAAAACTCACTGATGGAATTCAAAATCTTCCCCTTCATTTCACTCTTCTCAAACTTTCTCTGTCAACAATACAGTTATGGACTCTGGCACAACTCTGACAAGAATTAAGAAGAAAATAATCGCTTTCTGCACAATTCAAAATATTCTTCCTTAGACCGTGGATTGTAGGCTGTGTGCCCTGGAGCCTAGGGCACAGGGTGCTTACCCTGGGGGCCTCTTACTTGCCAGGCTTCTGTAGGTACTGCCAGGTGAAGAAAGAATTTTGCAGCTAAAATATTTAAACCACTGAATGGTCCTAATGCTACTCCCAAGAGAAGTATTTAAAAAATATTTCTCCCAGATTTTTTCCATGTGTTAATAACATTTAGTTCCACCAGGTTATATTTATAATAAGTAGATCTGATGGGGACTTTTTCTCATGTAAAGTGACACATCTTTTCCTGAAGGAATGTTTTATGAGAAGGCAGTTCCAATTAAGATTCCTGTCACTCTGCTGCCAGGCCTGATGCTCAGGTCTCCAGAGAAAAGTATTCCATTGCAGAGAATAAATACACTTTCAATGATCATCAAAATAAGGCTACAGTGTCTGCCTTATTAGGGCTATAAAAAAGTCAAGTGAACATATTAGATAAACAAATGAGAATCAGGCAGAAAACCTTGACTACACAAGAGCAAGAAAATTAAGGAGCTATGTCTTCTAGTTTTCAATTCCTGATTACATGAGCACAATTACAGCTAAAAAAAAAAAAAGTCTTTCTCACTTCACAGAGTGTCATACTTTTCTAGATTTCCAAAGAGTTCAAAATATTAATAGTTATACAAAATATCCTTGTGAAGATTCTACTAAAGCATTCTCTGCACCAGAGAACAGTAATCAGGATGTGTGTCCCCACAGAGATAGGTTCTTCCATGATGCTGCGGAACCAGAGTCTGGAGCTACTGGATATGAAAAGAAAGCAAGGCAACAACAGATATCAAAGAATCCTTTTCATCTGCCCAGATATGATGTGCCTGGTTTATGGCTGACAAAGTTAGCAGTACCTAGAGGGGTACTCTGGGAAATTCAAAGGGGATTACAAACCTATCATTGAGTGCACAGTTTCTCTCTTTACTGGGTTTCTGGAAATGCTCCATCAGGCAGCAAGGGACAAAACACATGGAATGGAGAGTTCTCCGGAAAGTTAAGAGGAAGCTAAGGAGCTTGAACCCCTTGCCCCACTATATGCAAGGCATTTAGTCCCTGATAGCTCAGCTGGTAAAGAATCCACCTGCAATGCAGGAGACCTGGGTTTGATCCCTGGGTTGGGAAGATCCTCTGGAGAAAGGAAAGGCTACCCGCTCCAGTATTCTGGCCTGGAGAATTCCATGGACCATACAGTCCATGGACGTATTGTCTGGGGACGCAGAGTTGGACATGACTGAGAGACTTGCATTTTAGCACAGTACTTGGCATATAGTCTTTCGTCCTTAACATCATGGCAGCCAGAGTGTTAACACAGCAAACTTTACTGTAGTTCTCAGTACTATTTGTTTTCATTTTTGGTCCTTACCTACTCAAATTCCAAGAGGCATAATCAAAGACCTTTAGTATTTCATATTCTTCCACTTGTTAAGCTGGTGGCTCAGACAGCAAAGAATCTGCCTGCAATGCAGACAACCTGGGTCTGATCCCTGGGTTGGGAAGAGCCCCTGGAGAAGGGAATAGCTACCCACTCCAGTATTCTTGCCTGGAAAATTTCATAGACAGAGGAACCTGGTGGGCTATAGTGCATGGGGTCACAAAGAGTCGGACACAAATGAGTTACCAACACTTTCACTTTTTTTCACTTACACTTGCTGAGCAGTGCTCGTGTCTTTATGAAAGGGTCTTGGTGTTCGGTGCTCCTTACTGGCTGGCTGGGTTTTCTGAAGCATCATCTGAGGCAGGCATCATCTCCATTAGAATCCTTCTTTTAAAAAAATTTTACTGAAGTGTAGTTGGTTTAAAATCTTGTGTTAGTTTCTGCTGTATAGCAAAGTGAATTAGTTATACATATAAATATATCCACTCTTTTTTAGATTCTTTTCCCATATATGTCACTACAAAGTACTCAGTAGAGTTCCCTGTGCTATACAGTGGGGCCTTGCTGGTTATCTATTTTATATACAGAAGTCTGCATATGTCAATCCCAATCTCTTTCTTTTTTAAAAAAGTTTTATTTATTTTTTAAGCAGTGGAAAGCTGCTTTATAATTTTGTGTTGGTTTCTGTAGTACAATAGTCAGTATTACAGAACAACTGTACTGTGAATCCAGTTATAATTTTATATATCCCTTCACTCCTGAGCCTCCTTCCCTCCTCCCATTCCTAGACAGTTTTTTTCCCCTTCTTTTTCATGTCTCTTCTATCAGGACTGGGCTGAAATAGGAATGGATTCCTGGCCAGAGTTGGAAAGCAAGGAGATTGAGGGACAGCAGGGGAACAGGATTCCCTTGCTCACCAGTAAGTAAAAGGTGGTGTTTTCTCAGGTTCACTTTGTCTTTTTCTCCCTATGGCAGATCTGCCCAGTGACAATTCTGCATCATACTCTTTGCTTTTAACCTGGCTCCTGGAGCCAGCCCAGAACAGGACTTGCAGTCTGGCTCCTCTGCTCTCCATGGCCAGTTCCGCTGTGTAGAGCTGTGCAAGGTCACCCACGAGCACTGCCATGCATGCGGGGCTCTGCTCAGGCTGTGACCCAAGCAGGGTGTTCCCACAGGAAGGGTACGCCTCGAATTAGCGGGAAGCCAGAGTGTGTGTGTTCCTTGAGAAGAAAAGTGCACGCATTCTCCGAGGATGTATTAGCATTAGGAGGAAATTTTGATTTTTCTGTAAAATTTCCTGGATGATATCTGTGACCAATTTTAAAAAGGCTATGCTTTAGAACAGTGTGTAGGAGGAACACACACACACACACCTTGTTCCACAGTGGCACTCATTCATCACACCCACTCTATACTTTCAATTTCCTTCCCAAGGCAGTAACGATTTTCAGGCACTTAAAATACTTAACATTTTATACTATGCTTACTACAACAGACTGAAGGTATAATCAACTATCAGTAGGAATAGCTTAGGTAGATAATTTAAATGTTAACTCAGATTTTTACACATCTACATACATAGCATGGCTGAAGACCATCTTTCAGCAAATATCCATAATAGTAAATAACAAGTAAAAAATTGAAGAACCATGCTTTTATTCATGTTTTTATTCTAAACTCTTTGCTTAATGTTCATTTCATTTCTAGAGTAAGACAAAGCTTTTTTGCATTTCCCAAGTATACTACAATTCCATTTTTTGCCATCATCTATGTTCATGTTTCAAAGAGAAAACAGATTTATCTCAAGTCATTTTGGTGTTTAAGAAACCAAACTGCCATGGATGTTGTTCAAGAAAGACTGTATCAACTTCCACTATGCAGCAAAGAATAATCACATACAAAGTACAAATGCAGAAACTCAGAGCCCTCATGAACTAGCACTGGAAAAGCACCCAGGTCGGGAGAACCATCAAAAAGAGTTTGCTTTCTAAAATGTCCCAATACTTCCATGTCTCCTTCATCAAGGTATAACAAATATGACTTAATCTTTTCTTAATGACATAGAGCATTAAGAAAGGGTTAAGAATAAATGAAAAGCATTCAAAATTAAGAGGACTGGGTTTGACTCACTGGGTCAATATGCCCTGGGAGATTGATCTTAGTCACTCACTGCACCTTCCAGGGCTTGTCATCTTTGTGACAGGATCACTAAATTCCCCAGAGCGGTCTCGAGTATTAGGCTACACAGCACACATGAAATGCCTGGGGCAGTGCCCTTGTTCTTGCAGAGGGTGCTCCATGAAATGCCAGCTCACTTCCTGTCCCTTCAGTGCACAATCTGAAAAGATGAGTTACTGCAGGACTGTCACCTCTGTGTGGATGCAACATCAAGAATGGGTCACTGGGCAGAATAAATGCAACTCTAAGTCTCCTCCTAGAACTTTGTTTTTAAGTGCACACACACACATTTGTTCTTCTGCAAACTTCTTCTCTATTCCCTAGCAGTCTCCTTACCCTTCAAAAGGCTTCCCTTGTAGCTCAGCTGGTAAAGAATCCGCCTGCAATGCAGGAGACTTGGGTTCGATCCCCGGGTTGGGAAAGTCCCCTGGAAAAGGGAATGGTTACCCACTCCAGTGTTCTGGCCTGGAGAATTCCATGAACTGTATAGTCCGTGGGGTCGCAAAGAGTCAGACACGGCAGCAACTTTCACTACCCTTCAAAAGTCAGCTCCCCTAATGCCCTAATCTTCAGCTCAAGTTTCATAGGTCCTTTGTGCAACAGGTATGCTACACACACAGACACACACTGTGTCTGTGTATTGTTGCTCAGTCGCTAAGTCATGTCCAACTTTTTGCGACCCCATGGACTGCAGCACGCCAGGCTTCCCTGTCCCTTCACCATCTCCCGGAGCTTGCTCAAACTCCTGTCCATTGAGTTGGTGATGCCATCCAACCATCTCATCCTCTGTCGCCCCCTTCTCCTCCTGTCCTCAATCTTTCCCAGCATCAGGGTCTTTTCCAATGTCTGTATATACATATATGTGTGTATATATGTATGTGTGTGTGTGTGTGTGTATAAAACTTCATCATAATCACCAAAAACTGGAAGCAACCAAGATGCCCTTCATATATCCATGCAATGGAATAGTACTCAGCAATAAAAATGATCTATCAAGTCATAAAAGACACAGAGAAAACTTAAATGCATATTGCTAAGTGAAAGAAGCCAATCTGAAAAGTCTACATACTGTATGATTCCAGGTATATGACATTTTTCAGAAGACAAAACTATAGAGAAAGTAAAAAAAAATCTGTTACTGGTTGTCAAAGAGAGAGGTGGAGAGATGAACAGGTGAAGAAAAGGGGACTTTCAGGGTAAGGAAATACATAAGTATATAAATGCATATACAAGTTTATATATACAGAAGTTTATACATATATTTAATACATGTAATATGTGAACTTAACTTTTGTGAAAAAAACCACAAAACAAGCAAGGCAAACAATAAGGCAGCCTCTTATATCTGAGTGTTTTACCTCAGCATTCACAACAGTTTTTGTGCTCTGTCGTTTACTAGTGATTTAAACATGCTTTGCACCCTATGGCCTTTAAGCTTAAGCCATTTTGTTGTTAAGGCATCTAAGTATAAGTATAGAAAGTACTTATCTGGGTAGGTTTATAAAAAAACAATATTTACTATTGTATCCCCATTGGTCACCAGTGAAGTATGAGCTATGGGTTATCAAACGTACTTTAGACACAGGCAAATGCAGGTGTAGCTGTAATTCAGGTGTGGAGAGAGAAATACACACAAGACACAAACTAGGGCTGGTGTCTTTCTTTACATCTATAAGCTAAACAGCACACAACACATTATTCACTCACCTCACTACGAATATGTTTTGACAACTCTGTGAACAATCACTATCTGCTTTCCTAAGGCATGAAACTTGCCTGGGCTGATCTTGAATTTGTGATCCATCTCCTTTGTATTCTCCTTTGTACCCACTACTTGATGGCTGATTTTTTTTCCTTTCTGCCTACTGTTTTCATTCCAGTTGCCAGAGCTGCCCCAGTTATTCTATGAAACCTATCTCAAATTCTACCAGTTCTAGGAAAGAGAATGAGCAATATCATATACCTTAATATGCCTCTGAAGAAAGAATGCTAGTAAAAAACTGAACTCCCAACATTTTTCAAGACCCAAATACCACCTTCTCTGTGAAGGTTTGCACTGAGGAACCGAGTTACCCACATCCTCCCTTTTGTCCCCACTGTGTCCTGTATTCTGCTTCTATTATACCCCCCACCACAGTGAGGACATGGGATTATGTATATGACTCTCCCCCACCAGGACATGAGCCTGCCAAAAGAAGCCCCTATTTTAGCACCGAAGACACTGAACATAAGTTGGATGAAATGAAATTAAAGAACAAAACTCTATAAAAGAAGATAAACAACTACGCGGTATCTGGTCTGACATAGTTGAGTAGCTCTCAGATGAAAGTAGGGGGTGACGAAGGTGGGCAAAATGGGTGAAGGGGGGTCAACGGTACAAACTTTTATAAGATATAAAAGTTGTAAGATAAATAAGTTCTGGGATGTAATGTACACCATGGCAACTATAGTCAACAATACTGTACTGTATATCTAAAACACGCTATGAAAGGAGATTTTAAAAGTCCTCATCACACAGAAAGTTTGTCAACTATGTGTGGTGACAGACATTAATTAAACTTATTACAGCAACTGTTTTGTTGTAAATCATTCTGTTGTACATATTGAAAATCATTCTGTTGTATACCTACAACTAATACAATGTTGTATGTCAATTATATCTCAATTAGGACTTCCCTGGCAGCCCAGTGGTTAGAAGTTCACCTTCCAATGCAGGGGGTGGAGGATCACTTCCTGATCAGGAAGCTAAGATCCCATGTGCTTGGTAGCCAAAAATCCAGAACATAAATAACAGAAGCAATATTGTAACAAATTCAACAAAGACTTCCAAAGTGCTCCACATCAAAAATAAATCTTAAAAAAATTACATCTCAATTTAAAAATAATTCTATAAGGAAGGGTTTTGTGTGTTCAAATAGCTGTTTCACTAACATGCAACTAGGTAAGAAACACGAAGCTTCAGATGCCTGTTCATACTGTTCATATGCAGTTTTGTTTTGATTTTCTCTGACAGTCAAACACTAACATATGTTAGTTGTCACTATTATTCTTTCATTTAAAAAGCAAGAAATAAAATGATTGTTCTCTGGAGATTCCTGTAGGTCCTCTAACAATTTTAGTGCTGAAAAAACTTTGGCTTTTAAACCATCACATTCTAATCTATTACTTGAGGCCCTGACCCTGAAATAAATGCAGAGGATAGGGTGCCAAGATGTTAAGACACAGCTCTTTAAAGCTTTAATTTGGTATTTTTTGGTCAATAAAGCCATGATTGAGTCACTGAGCTTCAGTGAACTGATAACAATGAAAATTCGAGTTACCTTGCAAACTCTTTCCCATATAATAATCCCTTAGGATATTTAAAAATCTTAACAGCAAGCCACTGAGCTAAGATTAAAATACTATGTTTCCTGGGTCATATTTAAAATCAAAGTGTTCTACTTACCTTTCTATTATTTTAGTCATTAAGTAGAGGCAAAACTTTTTTTTAACATTGACATGAATAACAAGAAAAATAACTAGACCTCATCCCTCAAGGATAATCTCCTCTGGTCATGTGAAGTTAAGCCTCTCGGTGACATCTGGTACCATACCTGTCCTGTGTATGCAAACTCCAGAGCCTGCTTTAAGCCAAGACTGGTCACACCGTGTAAATTCACCTCGTCAGCACCACTTTCCACCATACAAAGACTGAACATGGCCTGAGGTAGGAGAGAAAGGAAGACAGTTACGGGACTTAAAAAGCAAGGGAACACAATGAAGTCCGAGAGAAACTAAGAAAGAAACAAGTTAAAGATTGATTTTGGTTTCTGAAATGCTTCTACAAGGCTTCCTTCACACAAGCCACTGCAAATCACTCCGGCGTCCAGTTACAGTAACACAAAAAGGGCTCTGCATGCCTCATACACAGAGCAGCACTGAATCCCACAGCTCTTCTCTGGGGGGTGACTTGGGTTCAGGCTCTCTCCCTGAACTCATTGTCTCCATCCTGAGGTCCCAGAGCTAACCTGAAATCGGGAGCATTCCCAAACGTTCTTGCCAACAGGACATGAAAAGTAGTGCCTTGTTTCCTGATTTCTTTGCCTTTTTTCCCTGCCTCGTTTCAGTGACACATCTCTTTCCTCACACCTGACATACATCACACGCTCTATTCCAGTGGTTCTCCAAGTGTGGCCCCTGGGTCAGCAATATTAGCATCTCCTGGGAACTCCTTAGAGTATACATTTATGGGGCTCCAACCTAGACCTTGGAGAAGGAAATGGCAACTCACTCCAGTGTTCTTCCCTAGAGAATTCCATGGACAGAGGGGCCTGGTGGGCTGCTGTCCATAGGGTCGCACAGAGTTGGACATGACTGAAGCCACTTAGCATGCATGCATACATTGGAGAAGGAAATGGCAACCCACTCCAGTATTCTCACCTGGGAAATCCCATGGACAGAGGAGCCTGGCGGGCTACCAGTAACGTGGGTTGTAATAGGCCATCCAAGTGACTCCGATGCTTACCAGAATCTGAGAACCACTGTCTTAAGATATTCAGTGAAAATCAATCTGCCCCTAAACCAGTTCTCCAAGTGGCCAACTGATTGTAAATCAGTTTGTCAAATGAAGACTTTGAAATTTTAAAAAATGAAGGAATTTCCTGGCAGTCCAGTGGCTAGGATTCCGGACTTTCACTGCCAAGGGCATGGGTTCGATCCCTGGTCAGGGAACTAAGATCCGATAAGCCACGTAGTACGACCAAAAATAAATAAATAAAAATTTAAAAATGAAAAGCACTAATTTGTACACCTATAACAAGTTCGACTTAACAGGTAATAAAGAGAATATTCTATTTTGGACCACTGATGATGAAATACAGTATTTAGAAAACTGTACATCTATGTAGTGAAGAATTAACCTTATCCAAAGGACCTCTCCAGGCCTAAGAATATATTGCCTGAAAGGAACATCTTTGTTCTCTGGGGCTATGGCCACTGACAGTCTAACAACATGATTTATGACAGGAGCTTTGGTTCATACTGTATCAGCTGTGATCTACAGAGGAGCAAGAGACCAAAGGTAGTAGTCTGACCTCCAGGAGAGGCTAGAGATGAAAGTTCAGCCACACAGGATGACTGTGAGTAAGCACCAGTAAAACCTCTGGACATCAAAAACTTGAGAGAGCTTCCCTGGTCGACAGTCCCCTGCACATACTGTCACAGAGCCTCGTCAAGAGTGGGTAAGGCTAGGACTCCATAGGTGGAGGAGGGCCAGATGCTCCATACTGGGTCCCCTTCTGGACTCTGCCCTTTGAGTCTCTTCCCTTGGCTGGTTCTGATTTGTTCCGTTTAGTTGCTCAATCATGTCCGACTTGTTGCGACCCCATGAACTGCAGCACGCCAGGCCTCCCTGTCCATCAACAACTCCTGGAGTTTACTCAAACTCATGTCCATTGAGTCAGTGATGCCATCCAACTATCTCATCCTCTGTCGTCCCCTTCTCCTCCCACCTTCAATCTTTCCCAGCATTAGGGTCTTTTCAAATGAGTCAGTCCTTTGTATCAGGTGGCCAAAGTATTGGAGTTTCAGCTTCAGCATCAGTCCTTCCAATAAATATTCAGGACTGATTTCCTTTAGGATGGACTGGTTGGATCTCTTTGCAGTCCAAGGAACTCTCAAAAGTCCTCTCCAACACCACAGTTCAAAAGCATCAATTCTTAGGCGCTCAGCTTTTTTTTTTTTTTAATTAATTTATTTATCTTTTTTTTTACTTTACAATATTGTATTGGTTTTGCCATACATTGACATGAATCTGCCATGGGTGTACATGTGTTCCCCTTCCAGAACCCCCCTCCCACCTCTCTCCCCATCCCATCCCTCTGGGTCATCCTGGTGCACCAACCCCAAGCACCCTGTATCATGCATCGATCCTGGACTGGCGATTTGTTTCACATATGAAAATTTACATGCTTCAATGCCATTCGCCCATATCATCCAGCCCTCGCCCTCTCCCATCGAGTCCAAAATACTGTTCTATACAACTGTGTCTCTTGCTGTCTTGCATACAGGGTTATCTTTACCGATTTACTAAATTCCATATATATGTGTTAGTATACTGTATCGGTGTTTTTCTTTCTGGCTTACTTCACTCTGTATAACAGGCTCAGTTTTCTTTATACTCCAAGTCTCACATCCACGCATGACTACTGGAAAAACCATAGCCTTGACTAGATGGACCTCTGTTGGCAAAGTAATGTCTCTGCTTTTTAATATGCTGTCTAGGTTGGTCATAACTTTTCTTCCAAGGAGCAAGCGTCTTTTAATTTCATGGCTGCAGTCACCATCTGCAGTGATTTTGGAGCCCCCAAAAATAAAGTCTCTCATTATTTCCCCATCTATTTACCATGAAGTGAAGGGACCGGATGCCATGATCTTAGTTTTCTGAATGTTGAGCTTCAAGCCAACTTTTTCACTCTTCTCTTTCACTTTCATCAAGAGGCTCTTTAGTTCTTCACTTTCTGCCATAAGGGTGGTGTCATCCGCATATCTGAGGTTATTGATATTTCTCCCGGCAATCTTGATTGCAGCTTGTGCTTCCTCCAGCCCAGCGTTTCACATGATGTACTCTGCATATAAGTTAAATAAGCACAGTGACAATATACAGCCTTGACGTACTCCTTTCCCTATCTGGAACCAGTCTGTTGTTCCATGTCCAGTTCTAACTGTTGCTTCCCGACATGCAAACAGATTTCTCAAGAGGCAAGTGAGGTGGTCTGGTATTCCCATCTCTTTCAGAATTTTCCACAGTTTGTGGTGATCCACACAGTCAAAAGCTTTAGCATAGTCAATAAAGCAGAAATAGATGTTTTTCTGGAACTTTCTTGCTTTTTTGATAATCCAATGGATGTTGGCAATTTGATCTCTGGTTCCTCTTTTTCTAAATCCAGCTTGAACATCTGAAAGTTCACAGTTCATGTACTATTGAAGCCTGGCATGGAGAATTTTGAGAATTACTTTACTAGCATGTGAGATGAGTGCAACTGTGCTGTAGTTTGAGCATTCTATGGCACTGCCATTCTTTGGGATTGGAATGAAAACTGACCTTTTTCAGTCCTGTGGCCACTGCTGAGTTTTTCAAATTTGCTGGCATATTGAGTGTAACTCTTTTATAGCATCATCTTTTAGGATTTGAAATAGCTCAACTGGAATTCCATCACCTCCACTAGCTTTGTTCGTAGGGATGTTCCCTAAGGCCCTCTTGACTTTGCATTCCAGGATGTCTGGCTCTAGGTGAGTGATCATACCATTGTGATTATCTGGGTCATGAAGATCTTTTTTGTATAGTTCTTCTGCGTATTCTTGCCACCTCTTCTTAGTATCTTCTGCCTCTGTTACGTCCATACCATTTCTGTCCTTTATTGAGCCCATCTTTGCATGAAATGTTCCCTTGGTATCTCTACTTTTCTTGAAGAGATCTGTAGTCTTTCTCATTCTATTATTTTCCTCTATTTCTTTGCATTGATCACTGAAGAAGGCTTTCTTATCTCTCCTTGCTATTGTTTGGAACTCTGCATTCAAATGGGTATATCTTTCCTTTTCTCCTTTGCTTTTCACTTCTCTTCTTTTCATAGCTATTTGTAAGGCCTCCTCAAAGGTTCTGATTTGTATCCCCTGTAATAAGCCATATCTGTGAGTATACAAGCTTTCAGTGAGTTGTATGAAACTTTCAAGCAAATTACTGAACATGAGAGTACTATTTAAGTTCATACTAAATATTTTTAATTTTAAAAAGTGATTTTTTTTGTTTTGCCAATGGATTAATATTCATATTATAGCAATATTTTATTCTGACAAATTCATTTTTGATCTTCACAATTCTTTATGTTTTAAATTAATATATATGGGATGAGTGGATTTAATTGATGGTTCATTATTCTTTCTGCGGGGTAGTAAAGAATCTGTCTGCCAATGCAGGAGAGGTGGGTTTGATCCCTGGGTTGGGAAGAACCCCTGGAGAAGGAAATGCCAACCTATTCCAGTATTCTTGCTTGGAAATCCCATGGAGAGAGGAGCTTGGCAGGCTATAGTCCATGGGATTGCAAAAGAGTCAGACACAACTTAGTGACTAAACAACAACATTCTCTCTTGAGGTCCTCATTTCTATTTCACAGAGTAGAGCTGTAAATTTCATAATGAATAAGATTCTCTTTGATAACTTATAGTTAACATTATAACTTATTAGAAATACAAAATTACTGTTCTCTTACCATTTGAGAAATTTTTTAAAGAATGTTTTAAATGCTTACAATGTGAGGAAATAAAAAATAACATTCAAAGTGTCCTAAAGACATTGGGAGTATGTAACATGTAGCACATGCAATTGCATTTGTAAGATTAAATAGCAAACATTCAGAATATATTTAACTTTCAAAAATTTACTTTATTATGAATAAGTGAAATCTAATATTTGCTTAGAAATTGTCAAAGGTGAATGGTCAATATGGAAAACTTGACAACTTGGTGAATTAGTGAGTTGATCTGACTTCCCACTGATGCCATTGGCAATAAAGGTACTATGCATAGGTTAAGAACACTAGAGGCAAAATTACATAATACTTGGATAGGTGAAGGACAGTGATAAACAGCAAACTTGTAACCAAAAGTTTGAACAATCACAAGTGACTCCACAAACACATACCCTCTCTGTGATTCAGTTTTCTTACCTGAAAAATGGGGCTAAAAATTGTACCCATTCATGAACTTGAAGATTATATAATAGTACATATATTCAATAGAGTGGCTGATATATGGTAAGCTCTTAGTGAAATTATTTATACTTTATGATGACAATGAAATAGAACAAAGCTTATCCTATGCATTGTCTGGTTAAAAGGATTGACATATCAGAAGTATCAGTTCTGAGAATTTTTTATTTTGCTTTATTTTTTAAATTAAGTATGGCTATAGATAAAAATGCTCATAGGAAAGACTTAAAGTTAAGTGAATTCTGCTTAGGCATTTGTAGAAGATCGGAAATTTAAAAATTAAAAAGCATAGGTTACAATACAAAACTTTCAATCTATGTAATTCTAAATTTGTTTCTAGTTTTCTTATAGCTTCTTTTAAAAGAAACTGAAAGAAATTTCAGTGTCCTTTTTTTTACATTAGATGAGTATTTCAGTTTTTAATATTCCCCACATTAATTTGATTTTTTCAGGTTTCCAAGTTGTAATTGCACCTGATATGGTAACCAGCTGCTCTCCATCAACCCATAAACAGAGCAGGACATAAATGACTCAATCTGCAAAAAAATTATCTGGGTTAATGAAATGGAAAATGTTCCTTTTCAGAGTAAGGTTTAAATAACAAAAAAACCTGTCAAAGGAGTGTTTTTAATCTGTTTTCATAAGGGTCGTTCAAAAGCAACCAAGACAATATTGCACAGAACAGGTTTCCATCCTCAACCAGAGACTTGTGAGCTATGAACCTGAAACCTGGCTTGGCAGAGCTGGGGAAAGAATATAACCCCTAAAAAATGTTACATGTTTGTATAAGCAACAAAGCAACACCAAATTGGTCACTGTAGTTATATTATAGAGTAAAACTATAGAGGGAAGGAAGGAACTACTATTTTACTCCATTCACATATAATATTATTTGGATCATTATCATGAACATGTGTTACCTGTGTATTTCTAACAACTATCTTTTGAAAACTGTCATATTTTTAAGGTTATATGTTGTGCAGGAAGATACATCTGATTCATATCCTGGTTCTATAACCTACTTGGTCATGGAGGCTATTTACCTTGAACAGATGACCTTTGGATAATTTGTTAACTTCTCTAAACTTCAGGCTGTTATCTGTACATGGGGACAATACCAACCTCACAGGGTTGACTTGATGTTTAGATATAATTATGCTTAATGTCAAGCATAACCCCTGGCACAGAGTAGATGCTCAACAAATAGAAATGCTTATTTCTAATCCAGAGCTAAGAAACAGCCTCCTCCACCCACCCTCTGCCCAAATCCATTCCTCTCAGACTTTCCTAATGACAATTCCATTCAAAATTCCTATGTCTGGCCACAGGATTTCACATTCACCACATACGCCTACACCCTACTTTAAGGACTGACTCCATCGTACAAACCATCACCTCCATTTCTAAAAATACCTAACTTCTATTCTGATATCATATCATTTGGTCTTAGAAGCTTAATGTTACAAACAACACATCATTTTAAAAAATCAGCAAAGCTCATTAATTAAGAGGTAAAAAAAAGGGGCCTTCCCTGGTGGTCCAGTGGTTAACAATTTGCCTGCCAATGCAGGGGACATGGGTTTGATCCCTGGCAGGAAGAGTCCACATGCTGTGGGACAGCTAGGCCTGTGTGCCACAACTACTGAGTCTGCTCACCTAGAGCTCGTGCTTTGAAACAAAAGATGCCACCACAATGAGAAGCCTGCACGCCTCAATGAAGAGTAGCCCCTACTTGGCGCAACTAGAGAAAGCCTGCACATAGCAACAAAGACCCAGTGCAGCCAAAAATAAATAAACAAATTTTTAAAAAAGGGAACTAAAGAATCAAAGTCAATGTCGTGAGTTTAATAAATTTACTGGGCACCTCAATTAGGAAGTGCCTCACTAGATAACACCAAATGAGGAAGAACCCAGCCATCTGACACAGTGAAATACCAGCTGCCTAGGCTGCCTAAGCTTGGTAAAAATGTCTGGAGACCTGCTAGAGCCCATGGGGAAGAACAGAGTCTCCTTCGGTAGCAGAAGAGGTGATGAGACCAAGGGTGTTATTTTGTAGCATCAAACTTACTGAAAAGTTAAACTGTAATGTGCATAAAAGTGAGCACCATATTTGCCTTCTCCACCATGAAACCCCTAGACCCGAGCATTACATGCGTGTAATAAATACAGGGAAATGAATGAGTGAATGAATGAATGCCCTGACAAACTCTAAAAATTCAACTTCAGATAATGACCAGCTCTTCTACATCATCATAAACAAAAATAATTTGACATAAGAAAGAATTTCTGGATATAAGGTATTTTAGACCCTGGGATAAAAAAAGTACAAAAGTTAAAGAGAAAGAGTATCTACCAAATTAGTTCAAAGCTAGACATTTAGAAAAAAGTAAGAACATATGGCAATGTCCTCTATCAAGCCACAACATTCTGCCAAAGCATGGGAGGCTTCTGCTTAGAAACAGGAAAACACTGCACAGACTCTTCTTGGTTCACACTGTTTTGTCTCTGGGAGAGCCTTGGCCAGGCTGAGATTTACAGTCATCACAGCTTAGTCTTGGCGGATAATGTGCTGCAACCACCACAAATCTTTCTAATGGAAAACCCAGTTTGTGAGAATGCAATCCACTTGAAGTGCCTACCACAGATAGAGCTATGGATTTATAGTGTGTCATTCCTTCTGTAATTCACACAGAAATGACACGAATTGAGTCCTAAAATCATAGTACATGAATTAAGTTTCCTTGGATCACATTAGTTGTCATGCAGTCACAAGATGAGCTACAACCAATTTTAGGTTGGGACTTGGGACATTAGCTACAAAACTGACCGATGGCAATTCCACTACATCCTCAAAGATAAGTAGAATGACAGATGATAGACTTAAGTTAGGCACTTGGTTGGTGAAATATGATCTCTTTACCTGGCAAGCTACATGTAGCTTTGGAGTTGCACTGGATAGGAGCAAGATGTATCGTGAATTCTCATTTTATCAGGAACACGAATGATTTTACAGATGAAATAACTGGATTGTTTAGGGCACATTCAACTCTTACCTTTTGTGAGAGATAAATAAAAGTAAACATGTCTAAGGGAGGTATAGAAAAGAGCAATTCGCAAAGACTGTGGCAGACCCAGCCTGATCCTCAAAGCCTTTTATATATTATGTAATTAGTGATGTTTACAATGGCCATGAGGCATTACAGAGATAGGAACTAACCTCTGAATCAACAAAGATTACATTTTGCTCAATTTAGTGTTAATGGTGATTATCCTTTATTGCATTTTGGTTATACCTCACATATAAAACAGGTAGTAAATCTCAGTTGATGAGACTGTTCAATTAACCACAATAGCCCATTTCCTTGATTTTAAGGATAGAAGGGTCTTGACCATAGTTTCAAACTGGACTATTTATCTTTTTTATCTCACAAATGCAAAAGCAATCCAAGCCATTTGAGGAGCTTAATGGCCTGAAAGAGTGGGGATATTTGGTTGGAGTGTTTCTTCCTCTCTGTACATTTATGGCTTTTTAAAATTCTCTCTCAAACAATATAGTAACACTCTCAGAGAATAAAGTGTCAGAGCAAATGAAAACGGTAAAATAATATCACTACAAATATAATCAGACAGAAGACAGGCGAATTTATTTCTGAAATACCAGTTTTCCCTCACTTTAACCATGGAAAGGAAAAATCCACCTTATATGAGAAAAGTTGTGAAACATATTGATTTTCCCAACACCTTCAAATACGTAGCTTGTTTACTCCGAGAATCTAACTGTGTTTCACAGCTTTGCTCTTGGCACGTTACATCTTAAATTAACTACATGGTGATAATGAGCCCTTCAAAACCAGCATGATTACGGTTTATCCTACTTCTCCTTAGAACTCTCCTCCTAGATGTTTCAACTACTTGGTTCCGCTGAGGGAGAATGGAGTGGAAAAAGGACACAAATCAAGTTGTTCTTTGCTTAGCTAAAGAGACAGTACACATGAAAACCAGAAACTGTTGGCCCATCATGAAGTCAGGTTATATTTATCTTTGTCACCAGTTAGATACTCTGGAAAAGGACACCCACACATCTGGTGTTAGCCTTGGGTCACCCTTTCAGATCCCTCATTCCTTTAATGCCTCTGATGTTATCCTCTTTCTTGTTGTTTAGTTGCAAAGTCATGTCCGACTCTGGGGACCCCAAAGACTACAGCTCACCAGGCTTCCTCTGTCTGTGGGATTTTCCAGGCAAGAATGCTGGAGTAGGTTGCCATTTCCTTCTCCAGCGGATCTTCCTGACCCAGGGATCGAACCCACGTCTCCTGCATCGGCAGGCAGATTCTTAACTGCTGAGCCACCAGGGAAGCCCTCTGGTACCTTCTAGTCTGTGGTTGTATCCCATGGGTATGGGATTTCAGCACTTCACTATCCACCACGTAAAGAAACTCATTCTTTTTACATGTCTTTCAGATACTTAGGGATGGCACTTTTACTCTTCTTTATTGAATAAACTTGATAAGCTATTATTGTATGAATCTTTCCTACACAGAGACCTTTTCGGTCTGTCTTTATACGGCAGACAGTGGCACAATCCTGTCTTTCAAAATTTACTAAGGACACAAGGACTAAGACCAAACCTGGATTACATTTTGTAATTACATTGACAGCTGTCCTAAAAAGCAGAATTTGGGGTCCACATGAAGGAGTGACCATGCAGATGTGAAATAGAGTCTGCATGAATCAGGGGAAGTAGTTATGAAGAAAGGAAATTTTTAGAGGGCTGTAATATCAGACAAGTTTGAAAGCCTTAAGAGAAAAGGAAGAGGTAGGGCTACTGAGAAGGCAGACTGAGAGATTCTGTGTTGATTAAAATATAATAGGTATTAAGGGAGAATTTTGCGAGTAAGACACAGAAGGGGCTCTGATGTGGCTTATCAGAGCTGCACAGTATGTGTCTTAGGTATCATAAGTAAAACTCTAGCTTTTTTTTTTTTTTTCTGTAAATGGAATTTTAAAATTGGAGGGTACTTTAGAGATCACTGGCCTCTCGCTGCTCAGCATGTGGTCCCTAGGCCAGCAGTACTGGCATCAAAGAGAACTTAATAGAAATGCAGAATCTCAGGTCCACCCACACCTACTGGATGGAAAGCTGCACTTTAACATGAGCCCCTAGTAACCCACATGCACTTCAGAGTCTGAAAGACATAGCTGTGGTCAGTACTCTACCCGTTCAACCCTCCTTGCCTATCTGAATATTTGAAGTGCTGAGACACTCAATACTTCCCTTCTCCAGGGGATCTTCCCAATCCAGGGATCTAACCAAGGTCTCCTGCACTATAGATGCATTCTTTACCAGCTGAGTCACAAGCGAAGCCCAAGAATACCGGAGGGGGTAGCCTATCCCTTCTCCAGCAGATCTTTCCAACCCAGGAATCAAACTGGGGTCTCCTGCATTGCAGGAGATTCTTTACCAACTGAGCTATCAGGGAAGCCCCAATACTTCACAGGAGAATGCAAAGCATTAGCAATACTTTCAGAATATTGAATCATAGTCACCCCCCTGACAACTTTCTCCCCTTAGTCTTAGTAGAAAGTCAATAAATTCACTTTCATTTCTGCTTACTGGCCTTTCCAATATGTGATAACAGTTCTTAAGTCTACTGGAAACAGCACCTACTCCATATTATCTGGGTCATAATATGTTAGCGCTCAAGGTCAATGCTAGAAATCCTGCAATCCAGGCAGGAGACTGGAGTTCAAACTCTCAAAAACAAGAACTGATCTCAAGATTTAAGGTGAAGGGAGGGGAAGTTACTGCTTAGTTAAGGACAGACCCACAGTTCCAAGAACAAGGTCTTAAAAAGAGTAAATCATCCAATGTTCTTAGGCAGTGGCAGCAGTAGGAGTCTTCAGACAAATCCATCACTTTACCTTCCTATTCCTAATTACTTCAGTTGACTTTCTCTGGTCCATTTCCTTCTTATATTTTCCTGAGGAGGAATCTTGGGTGGCCACCCCAAACTTACTATTGACACAAATCCCTCAGACTCATTTTTACAGAATTCAAAAGTAGAACCTTTTAAGGATTTTCAATTTGCCATAAAGAATGGCAAGGCAACCCAGGCAAAAAATGGGCAATAGACATGAACAGACATTTCTCCATAGAAGATATATAGATGGTTAATAGGCACATGAAAAGATGTTCAAGATTGCTAATTATTAGAGAAATGCAAATCAAAACAACTGTGAGATATCACCTCACACCTATCAGAATGGCTATTATCAACAAGTCTACAAACAACAAGTGTTGGCGAGGACTTAGAGAAAAGGGAAATCTTGTACACTGCTGATTAGAATTTAAATTGGGGCAACCACTATAGAAAACAGTATGGAGTTTCCTCAAAAACTAAAAACAGGACTACCATATGATCCAGGAATTCCACTCCAGAATATATATATGGAAAAAACAAAAACACTAATTCAAAAAGACACATGCATCTCAGTGTTTATAGCAGCACTATGTACAACAGCCAAGACAAGGAAACAACCAAGTGCCCATTAACAGACAACTGGACTAGGAAGATGTGGTATATAAGTGTGTGGAATGGAATGGAATATTACTCAGCCATTAAAAAGAATGAAATACTGATATTTACAGCAACACGGATGCACCTAGAGAGTATTATGCTCAGTTAAATAAGTTGAACAGACAAACAAAAACACTGTATGATGTCACTGATATGTGTAATTTAAAAAATAATATAAATGGCTGTATATGCAAAACAGACTCATAGATACAGAAAACAAACTAGCAGTTACCAAAGGGTAGAGAGAAGGGGAAAGGGACAAACTAGAGGTATGGGATTAACATAGACAAACTGCTTTACATAAAAATTAGACAAGCAATAAGGATATACTGTATAGCACTGGGAATTATAACTATCGTCGTATAATAACCTATAATGGAGTATGATCTGCAAAAACACCGAATCACTACGCTATATACCTGAAACTAACATGATATTGTAAATCAACTATACTTCAACTTAAAAAAAAAATGCCAAAAGAAAACAAAAAAAACCAACGCCAAAGTAGTTTCTTGCCTGCCCAGACTAATATTGGTAGTGGCTGGTGGAGTCCTGTTGAGAGCTGTGAGGCCCCATCCAGGCTCAAGTGAGAACAACCAGGATCTAGTTATTATGTCTATCACATGGATAGAAAGGGAGCAGAAGCAGATGTACCAGCCCTGTACCTTAGAGTATGCATATGTACAATCACTAAAACACAGTTTCTGTCCTAAAATTCATGACATCCTCATATAAAATGCTTTGCCTCTTCTCTATACAGAACATTTTTGAAGAATGTTGAAATAATAGCGTGGGAACACCTCAATTATCACTTTTTAGTCTACTCTTTAAAAACTCAATGTAAGTTAATGATTGTTCTTAAAAATTTAACCCCAAATTTCAACAGTTCCTCTTTGATTTTCAAAGTCCTCCCTTAATATCTTTTTCTCCAACATGCTCACATAAAAGAAGACATGTAAGACTATAAATACAGGCACCCAGTCCAGCTGCGTCACCTCTTTTCAATCTTTCCTTTTATTCACCGCTTTGGTTTGACAGCTGTGAATCAGGCAATACACACTGAAGCCACTCTCCCCCTGTTAGGCGTTCACACAGAGGAGAGCAAGAGGCAGTTAACACACAGTTTTCTCTAACTCCATTAGTTGCCAGGCAACCACTTCACTGGAACCTTCCTGATGCAAGGCAGAACAGGCCAGTTTAATATAAAGTGTTTGGGTCGTCGCATATGCTCAAGTTCACTCCTTCTGCAAATACATTTGATGCTTTGTCGATGTGGGCTACATGCAAAGTCTCTACATCTTACAAAATGGGAGGAAAATAATTTAAGAATAATCCACAAGAGCTCAAATACTTTCAAAAGTAAATGGAGAACTTCTTTTAATCCTATGAAAATATATATGCATAAATGTATAATTTTTAAAGTGATATGAATGATTTGATATGAAAATCTCTCTCATCACTTCAGAGTCACATCTCTCTAAATGAGAAGAAAACTGATAATTCAATCCTGGATTCCGATCCAGGCATGCAGGCCCAAAATCCAATCAACATCAGATAAGCTAATTAAAAGCAATTGATTCAGCAAGCAGCTGGATCATCCCACAGTGTGGACAATTCATTTTGAACCAGTTTTTTTTTTTTATAAAAATGATAAACAGAATCAGGGCTTATCTATAGATTCCAATAATTCTTTCACCAACTCATCAGATTCACATGATCAGCTATCTTTTATATCATGTCCCTCTATACATTTGTCTCTGCTCAATACTCAATCTCTAAAGGTTTAAAGTCTTCATTATCTTCATTATACTTCAAACGTGTTCTTGTTCTTTCCAATGAAGCTAAGGTTGACTGTATTACTGTGATTAAATAAGCATGAGTGAAATTGTGATTTTAAATAAAGCAGTATGAAAGTCATAAATTTAAAAGCATAAAAAAGATATGGCGGAAAAGGCAAAAAAGAAATCTTTCAATACAAACTTAAATACATACAAAGAGCCTAGCACAATGACTGCAGAGAATTAAATGAGGAAAAATTAGCTGCTATTATTACAAGTATTTATCTAGCTTCATAGTGTTTATATTCAGTAGAAATGAATCAGTTTAAATAAAGGAATAAAATGCAGACCAGAGTTCACCATTCTCCACTCACTATAATGAACACAGTGCATTAACAGCATAATAATGAAATTAATGGTTATCTGATCCAAAATGTTAATGATTTCTCTAGCAGTGATGTACATAATTTTAAAAGAGAATGTGACAATGATTGTTTAGAAGCTCTCAGCTTTCTATTTAAAGAGGAAATAACAGTTGCTCACTACAACTATGAACTGGTACTTCACCTTGAATAGACAAAGGGGATACTGTTTATAATGAATGTGTTCAGTTTCAAAAGGAAATTATGAATCCATTTTAATTTAACATACAAAACAAAACCCCAACCCCATACATATTTTGGTGCTCACAAGATCCTATCTCACAGTATATCTAAAATCAGCCTTCTCCTGGTTACTCAAGCACCACAGCTTCTATAACAGACAGATGTGTGGCTGTTCATTGTCAGCCAGGCAATTAATGCTTATCGAACATCCAATGGGTGTGAGGCTCCGTAACAGACTGTCTATAAAATGTCAGATTGACTGCTTAATTTGGCTTTGCTGAATGTCAAGGCCATCAATAATGGTGCTATTTTTTCTGGCTAAATTTAAAAGCTAGTTCATGAGGCCTCTTCTTGGTAGATATTAACTAAATGACTAATCAGTGGATAAAAGTTGCAAAACGCCAACATCTACTGACAGATAGCACATGTTTATGACTTAGGTGAGAAATTCAACACATTCTCAACTACGATTATTTCTGTCAATTTCTATGACTCCTTGGAGAGCTGTTTGTTGGCAGGGTTTTCTTTTTTTTAAGTCACAATCACCCTAAGAAGTGTACTGCAGCATTTTAAGTACCTCTGCTGGACCAGATTCCAGTATTTTTGGAGTTATAAGCTGAAGGGAAGCAACCAAATGCTACTACATTAGGTCCCCAACTAATTAGCCAATGACTCTAAAACTTACGAGTAGCTAGCTTCTGGTTTTCCCAGGGTCTTAATTCCCTATCGGCTTCAGGTGATGTTGCACATGTCCAACTAGGCCAGCTGGATCCGAGAAAACAGCAAGACGTCTGCTGGGTCAAAAGTCTTTGGAACTGAGCATTTAAGTTCCCTTTCCAGTAGTACATATCCACTAAGAATCTAAGAAGTTCTATATTGGGGAGCTAGTATAATCATCACTCTCCTAGGTTTTAATTCAATTTCAGTATCAGTAAGGCCATATTCTCAAGTGTGAGAAGAAAATAAATTCAGTGTCCCAGTGTTCCTGAGCCATCCTTCTGCTCCCCTACCTTCACACCAGTTAGTACACACAGAGATCTGGACAGATAAAAACAAAAATATTATTTAGTATTAATAAAGATCGCTTTTACTTGTGAAAGCTGAAACAGGTATCACTGCTGCTGCTGCTAAGTTGCTTCAGTCGTGTCCGACCCTGTGCGATCCCACAGACAGCAGCCCACCAGGCTCCTCTGTCCCTGGGATTCTCCAGGCAAGAACACTGGAGTGGGTTGCCATTTCCTTCTCCAATGCATGAGAGTGAAAAGTGAAGTGAAGTGGCTCAGTCGTGTCCGACTCTTCAAGACCCCATGGAGCATAGCCTAACAGGCTCCTCCATCCATGGAATTTTCCAGACAAGAGTACTGGAGTGGGTTGCATTTTCCTTCTCCAACAGGTATCACTGGTCAGTTTTATATTCACAACTGTATATATGGACACAGGCATTCTTGTCACTGGTGAATAAATACAGTCCAAATTCCATAGGAAAAAGATTTAGCTGACTGTACATATGACTCCAAAAGTTTACAGAAACTAAATGGTGGCTTTTGTCTTTACCATTTTCTAGTTATATACTTAATACATAAATATAGTCTTCTTTAAAAACAAGGTTACCATAGATAAAATTAAAGTCTTACATTCTGAGAAAGTAGTATTTGTGCAAAGATCTGAAGGGAACAATGGAGAAAGTCATGTAGCTATCAAAGAGAAGAGTAATGCAGGCAGAGGAAACAGCTGTGCAAAGGCCCTGAGGTGAGCATAGGCCAGGCATGTCTGAGAAACAACAAAGAGGTCAGTGTGATAGGGATGGAAGGGCAAGGGTCATGGGAAAGAGGCCTGATGATGTAGAATCAGGTAAACTAAAAGACACTGGCTTTCACTCTGAATGAAAGTGGAAATCATCAGAGAATGTTGAGCAGAAGCAATATAATCTGACTTGCTTTCAAAAAGACTACTGCAGCTGAAGTACTGAAATAGACTCCAGGGGCTCAAGGACAAAAGTAGAAAGATAAAATAAGAAGACACTAAAAACTCCAGGAAAAATGATCCCAGCTTGCACCAGGGTGGTAGGAGTAGGAACAGTTGGGGTCTCAGTATATTTTGAAAGTAGAGAAATGGAGCTTACTGGTAGTTTGGAAGCAAAAGAAACGACTCCCAAATTACCCAGCAGTTTGGGGCCTGCACTATCTACAGAGTCACTGTTAACTGAAATGCAAAATACTATGCAATAAGCAGCTAAGTGGGAGGAAACTGGGAGCTTGATTCAGACATATTTGTGATGCCTCTTCAACATCCAAGCAGAGATACTAAGCAAGAAGTTGGATATAGGGAAGGGTCCATTCTGGAGATATGAAGTTGGGAGTCATCATCTGTGATAATAAAGCTTCTTTTCAACTTGATTGGGTCACAGGAAGCCCAGATATTTGGTCAAACATCAGTCTGTGTGTTTCTGCATGAAATTAACAAGTGAATTGACAGTCTGAGTAAAGCAGACAGCCTCCCTAATGCAGGGGGGCCTCATACAATCAGGTGAAGGCTTGAATAGAACAAAAGGCAGAGTAAGAGAGGATTCTCTTTGCCTGGCTGCCTTTACACTGAGATGTTGGCTTTTCTTTTTTTTTGGCCACACCACGCAGTTTGTGGGATCTTAGTTCTCTGACCAGGAATTGAACCCAGACCAATGGCTGTAAAAGCTCTAAGCCTTAACAGCTGGACTACCATGGAACTCCCAGGGCTTTTTCCTGCTTTTGGACACAAAACTAAAACACTGGCTCTTCCTGAGTCTCAGACTATAGCTTTCACATTGAGACTGTATCACTGACCCACCTGGGTCTCCAGCTTGCTGGCTGGGTAGATCTTGGGACTTGTAATTGCATGAGTCAATCCCTTATTAAAAAAATCTCTATATATAATCTTATTGGCTCTGTTTCTATAAAGAACCCTGAATAATGTATCATTTTATATTACATATATATGTATAATGGGGCTTCCCTGGAGGCTCAAACGGTAAAGAGTCTCAAGCCAAGTGAAGACAGTGCTTCAAGGAACAGGAAGTAATTGAGATGAGAATGAGTTAGAAAAAAGCAGACTGGAAATAGACGTTGGATTTGGCTTTATTTTATTGACAATTTCTGTTATGCTCTTAAGTGAAATTAGGTTCTCATTTCTTTTGCTGCCTTTTTTTTGGTAACAGAATTACCTCAGCCTTATAAAATCAGGTGTGTGGCTTTCCATTTTCTTCTAGACTTTAGACCAGGTTTATGGGAAACAGCTGTTACATAAAGAGTTAGTGGTACCAGTATGTAAAAAATCTGGGCCCACTGCCTGTCTGAGGAGGTATACAGATACTTTGACTACTCCTCCAATTTCTTATCTCTTCCCTTTTCTTTTGATTCAACTGTGGTAATTTATGTTTTCTTAGAAATATGCTAAGGTTCGGGTGTTTATTGATATAAAGTTTCTATGGTTTCTTTAATAATCATTTTTCCTTTCTTCATCTATAAATGTCACCTTTTTCATTTTACATAAATTAAAAGAATTTTTTTATATATTGACTCTTCCTTTTCTAAAACTCTTAAGTAAATTTGGCCAAAGCTTATCTAAATAATATTAAAATATAGCTTAAGAATATTGGATATAAAAATATATATGTATGCTGTTTCAAGAATACTTGCTTTTATTCATATTCCCTCCCAACTATTTATTAGAGTTTGTTTTATAATTTCAGCTTTTGGATTTGATAGCATAGTTCATCATTCCAGATCTTTCCTATTTTTTTTAAATAAATGCAAATGGCTTGGAAAGGACACTGTGATGTGGCCCCCTGGTCCCCTTTAACGAAGAATCTGTGGTCCCAGCTGCTGGGAGAACTGTGGGCAGACTGACTTCAGCCCCCAGCCTCTTCAGGGACTGCCCAGCTTCTGAGAGTACTTTGTCCAAGGTCCTGCCCCTTCCTGGGTGGCCCACAATCAGTGAGTGATCAGTGCAAGAATATAAAGTCCTGGACACCTTGGCCCAAAACTAAAGGGCATTTAGCTCCAGAGTTTCTTGTTGAGTCAGCTGAGACTGTTGTTGGACTGGCATCAAAAGTCAGCTTCTCCTCCTAAACCCTGCTTTCTCCACCTCCCTCTGTGGGTGCTGACTTCAAAGTCTTCCTCCCAGGGAACCAAACTGCAAAGAAGGCTGTAACTGTCCTTCTTCAAATTCATGTTAAGAACAATGCTTTAATTAATATTCAGTTTTAAATATTTTGTAATTCTGATGTTTTCTTTTTAATTAAGGAACTGCTGAGTGCTTTTTAAGAAAAAAAATTGCAAATATATGGGGTGTAAGACCATTAATTTTTGTTACCAATTTCTTTTAATGAGTTTCTTATGATCTACTTACAATGTGGTCGGAATGACCTACTTAACTACAATTTTCACAACTACTTCGTATGTGTTGAGAATGTATGCTATCCAGATCCTCTAGATACATTTTTATTATTTTGAGTCTATGTGATCTGTGAGTTTCAGAGAGAAGAGTGTTAAAAATCTCCCACTATGACTGAGAATCTGTTGATTTATCCTTATGATCCTATTATTTTCCTAATATTCTTTATTAAGTGGATATAGGTTCATAATGAATTCTAGAAATGACCCCTGAAAGTATGGACCCTGATTCTGGGGAAGTTTGAAGGCAGAAGGAGAAGAGGGCAACAGAGGATGAGATGGTTGGATGGCATCACTGATTCAAAGGACATGAACTTGGTCAATCTCCAGAAGATGGTAAGGGACAGGGAGGCCTGGGGTGCTATGGTCTATGGGGTTGCAAAGAGTCGGATATGACTGAGTGACCGAACAACAACAAGGTTCATAACCATTACCTTTTTGATGGATTGTTACTTTGGTCAGAAGGTCACTTTTTGTCCCTTCTAATTGACTATGCCAAAGGCTTTGACTGTGTGGATCACAACAAACTGTGGAAATTCTTAAAAAGATGGGAGTACCAGACCACCTGACCTGCCTCCTAAGAAATCTGTATGCAGGTCAGGAAGCAATAGTGAGAACTGGACATGGAACAACAGACTGGTTCCAAATTAGGAAAGGAATACATCAAGGCTGTACATTGTCACCCTGATTATTTAACTTACATGCAGAGTACATCATGAGAAATGCTGGACTGGATGAAGCACAAGCTGGAATCAAGATTGCTGGGAGAAATATCAATAACCTCAGATATACAGATGACACCACACTTATGGCAGAAAGCAAAGAAGAACTAAAGAGCCTCTTGATGAAAGTGAAAGAGGAGAGTGAAAAAGTTGGCTTAAAACTCAACATTCAGAAAACTAAGATCATGGCATCTGGTCTCATCACTTCATGGCAAATAGATGGGGAAACAATGGAAACAGTGAGAGACTTTATTTTGGGGGCTCCAAAATCACTGCAGATGGTGACTGCAGCCATGAAATTAAAAGACACTTGTTCCTTGGAAGAAAAGCTGCGACCAACCTAGACAGCATGCTAAAAAGCAGAGACGTTACTTTGCCAACAAAAGTCCGTCTAGTCAAAACTGTGGTCTTTCAAGTAGTCATGTATGGATGTGAGAGTTGGACTATAAAGAAAGCTGCGCGCTAAAGAACTGATGCTTTTGAACTGCAGTGTTGGAGAAGACTCTTGAGAGCTCCTTGGACTGCAAGGAGATCCAACCAGCCCATCCTAAAGGAAGTCAGTCCTGAACATTCATTGGAAGGACTGATGCTGAACCTGAAGCTCCAATCCTTTGGCCACCTGATGCGAAGAACTGACTCATTGGAAAACACCCTGATGCTGGGAAAGATTGAAGGTGGGAGGAGAAGGGGACGACAAAGGAGGAGATGGTTGGATGACATCACTGACTCAATGGACATAGTTCAGGTGAGCTCCGGGAGTTGGTGATGGACAGGGAAGCCTGGCATGCTGCAGTCCACGGGGTCTCAAAGAGTCAGATACAACTGAGCAACTGAACTGAATTCTGTTCTTGAATTCTAGTCTAGGCCATATTAATACTATCATACATACCTGTTAGTGTCTAATATATTTTTCTGAGGTATGTTTCTTATAAACAAAATATACTTAGATTTATATTTGTAATCAACTTAAGTTTGTTCCCCTCAGTGAATGACTTTGAACAGTTCACATATATCATTATTACTAAATATTACTACTAAAATGTCTGTTTTGTTCTAACTTCTGCCATCTTATGTTGTGTCATAATTTTTCACATTTTTTATTTCTCTTTTCCCTTTGTACATATGTAGCATTGAAAAGTTTTTTCTTTCAGTATTACTTATACTTAATGTAAAATCTCTTTCTGACTGTATCAATAACCATTTTCCACTCCGTCATACTTTCAACCACTTGTTGAGTCTGTTGATAATTCTGTATTAAGGCAATGTAACATTAGGTAGTTTTATATTAATAACAGATATAGCCCAAATTCCCATGGCTTCACTCATGACACATCCCAGTATGAGTATTCCTACATAAGCCACTATGCACATGTTTTTTTTAGGGCCCTTTCATCTCATGGATCTGCTCTCCTCCAAGTCCTTTCAATCTGGCTTGTAGACAGAGAAGACGACTGTGAAGCAGGTATATCTGCTCAAAACCACTTTGTCCCATGAGTAACTTATACCTTTTCCTCATATCCTTTTGGCAAGAACTTGTCCTGTGGCCCCAACTAGATGTAAGGGGTGTTAGAAAATGAAAACCACAACTGAGTAGACATTTAGAAGCAACAACTCCAGAAGGGGATGGGATTACCTGGCATTATCTGTCACATTCCAGCTTCTCTGTGTTCCTGAATTATTTGGTTTGTTTATCGCTACCTCAAGCATGGAAAACCCTGGCCCCTCAGCATGCACGATTCATTTCTTTATGCTCCATGCTCTCACCCACTTAATCCTTGCATGAATCCCAGCCTTCTGTTCTGTGTTTGGCATTATCTGTTCCATCAAACCTTCTCCAGAATGAGATGCTATCCGCATCCCATTGGGATGCCATAGGTAAGCAGACCAGTTACTCTCCCAATGATGAGGGTATTCCCCCTGTTAGCCTAAATCATGAAGAAGAATGCTGGGAATACAGAAATCTCCCATTGGAATTAGCTTTGCCATCTGTCTCTGAGCTCAAGTAAAATCTTTTAGACACAACCAGACTCAGCTTGTTAATCCCCCAAGTCCCAAACACACCTATTTACTTTCTGACAATTATACGTATCAGTCTTTATAGTTAACTTTGCTATTACGTTTTCACTGCCTTTTAATTTTAAATCCTTTTTGATAGATTGCTTTTAGCAACACACATGATTTCACCATAAAAAGTCAATTCCTATTTATCTAGAATCCAAAATCTAAGAAGCCTATTTACTTCTTGTTTCCATGGCAACATAAATGAGGATTGAAATTTGTATTAGAAACCCTAAGGCAGGGAAAATGCCAAATGGTTTTTGAATCTCAAATAGATTAAACTTCATCAGAATGGTTTAGCCCAATGATAAATCACATGTCTGTGTTTTACTGTATCAAAAATTTATACTTATAGATAAGCAAACCAGTTTCATATAAGGTTTCACACCTACTGTATTAGATACAATAATCTAAACAATGATATAAAAAGAAAACATTTTCCCTTAACTAAAAATTTAACTAACATATGTTCCATTTGTCCAACTGATAAATTATCAACATATGCTTTAAAGTCTACTCAATATAATGCCAAAGTGTGCATTTATTGTTTAGGGAGATATTTTTAAGAGGAAAATCAGTGAAAAAAGATAAAAGAAAAATGAAGACAAGAGAGAACAGTGATAGAATGTCAGAGAGTACCATGGACCAAGAGACGTACTCATCTTAGTTATCCAAGCAGAGGAGAGAAAAATGACTCAAACTTTCCCGTAACAACAACCATACTCTTTTATGACATGTTACTATGGCTATTCTGCACCTATAAGCAAAATGGCATGTTGCTTCTTGGTATATAACACCAACCAAGCAAATTAATATATTCAAATTAATATGTTCACTCAGTAACTTTTAGTTGAGTGCTTACTATATGCTCTGCTCTGTTAGAAATGTTGCAGGTTTGGTAGTGAATTAAAAAGACAAAATCTCTGCCCTGATGACGCTTTCAAGTGGAACTGAGTTATCTGTCTATAGAATGGAGGTTTCTTTCCTCAACTGTGCAGTAACTTTTCAACCTAAATGCCAATTCCTTAAATTGCCAACAATTTCCTTTAACCTTGGTTTTTAGTTTCTGACCATGTTAGAAAAGCTGTGACCTTGAATACATGCATCACTACAATCCTAGTTCATACATGAAAAGGCTAAAATGTTCAATATTACATTCTGTATTCCGTTTCACTATTGTAGTACTCTCCAAGCTTTTTGCTTGTACAAATATTATTGACATGTTTTGAGCAGGAGCATTAATACTTATAATTTATAAATTATGTAGACAGATACCAATCTGTTTACACACATTATAACATAAACCCCAAAGCAGAAATTAAATTGATATAAAAAGTTACAGATAGTAAGTTTTCCCCTACATCCCCAGGACTCATCTGCCCCTTGAGGGGTACACAAAGCTCCATGTGAGAAACCACTGCACTTAGGCTAATTTTTCACTCTTTTAAACTTTATGACAACAAACTTATAAAATAATCCTTTATCCATTTTGACAAAAATTGTGACAAAGAAAATAATCTGACTCGGTAAATCACAGCAAGTTGCAAAGTTGGCTTGCCATAGTTTGCTGTTTTCTTCCTTTGCCTCAGTAGGTAATAAACATTTCAGTTCTGGTCTCACTGAAAAATTAATATAAATTCTGATTGAAGATTTTCATGGAGCTTATATCAAAACAATGAATAACTTCTTAATAAACACTTTCATCATTTACTAAATGTTACTTTATCCTTTCATGGGATCCAAAGGCCTTACTGGACCTTTCATTGCTAGATTTGGTGTGGGTACGTGTGTGTGAATGTGTGTGTGTATGAACCAGGGCCTTTCTAACTAATAACAAAAATACTACCCAGCATTGGTGTAGCTATTATTCCTTTCCAACACTGACATTTACATGTCAGCTATTTCTATTATCTCAGCAATTTTTTAACAAGACAACAGAGTAGGTACTATTATCCCAATTTTACAAACAAAGGAACCAAGGCAAAAGAACTGCAGTAACTTTCCTAAGATAATGTGGTGAGTTAACAACAGAGACAGAAGATTCTAAAACAGAATTCACCCAACACTAGCCCAGAGTGCTTTTCTGATTTCAAACTGCTCTGATATACTCACTACTGAAATCTGCATCTTCTACTACAACATGCAACTTCACAAATCTTTTCTTCACAAAGTACCAAGAAAGTTATTCCACACAAGGTTTATTTTAAGAGCACTTACTATCTTTCACTTATTTAAGGGACAGGGGATATCCTTTTCTCACAAAACTACAAGTCGCGAGATTTCTTCTATTTAAGGTTAGAGAGTTCACTGGTCACACAGTGATCTCTTGTTATTTACAAGGCAAAGCTGAAACATTAAATAGGGGCTCCTTTTGAATTATGGTGCTCAGGAAGGAACAGTAAAAAATAATAACAACTAACTGTAACAAATTCTGCACCAATACATGAAACCCATCTGACTCGTGATATTTTGCTTTGAGATAAAGGAATCCCATCAGTTCTTAAACAATGACCCCCATATATAGTTTAATTGTTCTTCAAATCTGAGACCTGCGATTTTGTCATTACCCAACATTATCAGGCAGCACCTCTGACAGTGGGGCTACAGAAATGATAGTAAGCAAAACCATATCTGAAAACTCACAAACATCAAGGGAAAAACCACTTCAGCTAGTTATTGTCAAGATGTTGATATTAGTTTCCTACTGTTGCTACAATAAATTACCACAAACTTAGTGGTACACAAATCTTAACAGTTCTGGAGGTCAGAAGTCCAAAATGGACTTAGTGTGCAAAGACCAAGGTGTCAGAGGCTCTAGGAAGAATCTGTTTCCCTGACTTTTCCAGCTTTCCAGAGGCTGTGACATCTCTCGGCTCAGGGTCCCTTTCGTCAAAGCCAGCAATCACATCACTCTAACCTTTGCTTCTGTTGTCACATCTTGCCTGCCTCTTCTGACTCCCTCTTCCATCTTTCAGAGACCCTCATGATTACATTGGGCCAGCTGTATAATCTAGGATTCTCTTACCTCAGTAGCCTTCATCACATCTGCAGAGTCCCTTTACCATGTGGGGAAACATTCACAGTCTCCAGGGATTAGGATGTGAACATCTTAGAGGCCATTATTCTGCCTAACAATGCTTGCGTCTAGTGGGAACCAGCAGAAAATTCTCTGAGGTTCACATAGCTTGGTGTCAAGGAAAATTTAGGGAGTTTGGAAACATGTAGCCCTAGACTGGGATTTGACTCTGGCATAGAGAAACTGTTCAATCTTTAATTATCCAGCACTGAGCAAGCTCAATTTCCTTGTCTGTAAGGTTGCTGTAGATATCTACATCTGATGGTTACTGGGGGATTAAATGAAGATAAGGAATCTGAACACAGGGAGTACTGAGGCTGGTAAACAAATACAGATGTTAACTCAATGACATAAATGGACAAATGTTTAGACTTTGCAGTATGAATAACAACTATTACTTCCTTAGTAAGAAATATATTCATTTCCTGGCCAATCCGTATACTACTAATATTCTTTTCCCCTAAGTAGTTTCCAATGTTTATTTTAATATTTAAATAACTAGGGGATTCATTTGCAGAGATCCTGATGCTTAATTTTAATTCAAGATAAATTACTGGTCTGAAAAAAATACTTCAGTGAGTTGGGGTTTTAGAAGAATTTATAGAGCTTTTAAAGTTTATGGTAAAGGAATTCAACATTTTTATAATTTAAGATTCTTCTTTGCCCTTTTAAAGTGACATTTTTCATTCATTATATTAAAAAGCAAATGCTTCTTTTTATCATAGCTTTGAGATTAGCTCCCATCACACATATACTTTGTGATGAGTAATTAATAATTGTCATCTCTATTAGAAAGCTTGTCTCGTTCCAACTATCAGGACATAATTCATTGTCTTTTCTAGGTGATTTATCACAAACTTCTTGAAACTGACTTTTGGCTACAACATGAAGATATGGTTCATATTATTTTCAGCAGCCATCTCTTGCAGCATTCAAAGAAGAATATGTCCATGATTCTAAAAACCAGATATTTTATTATGACTTCTAATGCTAACCTAATGGAAATTAATGTGTACTTGGCTACACCAGAGATGAACAACCCAGTAACAAACTCATAGCATATATGATAAACACATCGCATTCCAACACTATCCCTCCTCCCATCCCTGCCCCTTGATATAATAACACTCCATGGGGAATCTCTGATTTACCAGCTAGAAGCAGAATGTTATAAGCAGACAGCAGCATATACCAGATGTAAGAGTTAGGTCCAGAAAATACTTCCACACATTCACAAATATTTTTGCTTTGCTGGAAAATCTCCAGTGAAGAACAGTAGTCTTGCTACTCCACATTTTTAACTTGCTGCCCAAGACTCAGTGAAACTAGTGACTATTTTGCTGCTTAGAAGAAGAAAAAGAAAAAAAAAAAAGACAAATAAGAGATACAGAAGAATGTACTTTTTATTCTTCTAGGTTACTTTTCCTTAAAGTATTTATTTATTTGGTTGCACCAGGTCTCAGTTGCAGCATGTGAGATCTAGTTCCCTGACCAGGGATCAAACCTGGGCCCCTGCACTGGGAGCACAGAGTGTTAGCCACTGGACCACTAGGGAAGTCCCAGTTAGTTTTATTAGATATAAAAAAATGATATTTCCTTTCCTAGGTGGAAAGGTTGAAAGTCACTTGGATTTTTTTCAATATTAGAACCAATTATAATATATAGGATATTAACAGATTTTTTTCTTTAATAAAACACTTTTTCAGTACTTTACGCACACACAAAACTGAGAAAAGATAAGGAATAATCGTCTGTATCTAAGATAACATGATGATGCCTCAACAGAAATAATTTAAGAAAACAAAGCATTTTATAGGCCTCAATTTATAAAATTTTGTGATGATGTGAATAATGCTCACAAATGTTTCAAAAGATATTTGCTGCACTAGTTATGTGCAAAGGCCAGGGCTGAGTATTCAGTGAGGGTCAGGGAGATGAGGGAAGAACAGACATATGTACAGGTCCTGACTCTGTTCTACCATCAGCCCTCCACCCCAAGCTGTACCAGAACCTACCAGTTTTTTCCTCAATCACTGTCCTTATATCACTACCTGTTCTGTAGCTTCTACTATTTTTCATTTATTGATAATCTTTAATGAGCCAGAAGCATGTCCTAGGGCATTCTATATTCTCCTATAAAGTGAAGTTAAAGTCCTTGGAAGGAAAGTTATGACCAACCTAGACAGCATATTAAGAAGCAGAGACATTACTTTGTCAACAAAGGTCCATCTAGTCAAGGCTATGGTTTTTCCAGTGGTCATGTATGGATGTGAGAGTTGGACTATAAAGAAAGCTGAGTGCCGAAGAATTGATGCTTTTGAACTGTGGTGTTGGAGAAGACTCTTGAGAGTCCCTTGGACTGCAAGGAGATCCAACCAGTCCATCCTAAAGGAGATCAGTCCTGGGTGTTCATTGCAAGGACTGATGTTGAAGCTGAAACTCCAATACTTTGGCCACCTGATGCGAAGAGCTGACTCACTGGAAAAGACCCTGATGCTGGGAAGGATTGGGGGCAGGAGGAGGAGAAGGAGACAATAGAGGACGAGATGGCTGGATGGCATCACCGACTCAATGGACATGAGTCTGGGTAAACTCCGGGAGTTGGTGATGGACAGGGAGGCCTGGTGTGCTGTGATTCATGGGGTCGCAAAGAGTCGGACACGACTGAGCAACTGAACTGACTGACTGAAGTGAAAGTCGCTCAGTCCTGTGCGACTCTGCTCGCTTAAAAAAAAAACAGTCCCCAATCCTTTCTGCTTCAAAGTCAAGGGAAAAAATCCAGTAGCCTGATGGGGCCATCTCAGCTTGTTTATTTTGCCTTTCTCTGTAGAAGGCTGAACAGAAGTCCTCACAGTCTACAGGCTGGTGACACAGCAGCCTGTGAAGCTCTGACTGACAACGCTCCTCAGTCCCCAGAAATGGTATCAACGCTCTTTCATGAGGAAGACAAATTACCCCCAAAAGCTAATCTCTGTATACATTTTTAAGACACTAGGATTAAGGTCAAGAAATCCCTGACATACTTTTAATATGTGAAATCATATGATACTGGGAAGGTGTGAGCATGAAATATACACAGCCTTCCTTTCTACCACCCAGCAGTAGCTCACAGAGAAGGCAAGGGCACCCCACTCCAGTCCTCTTGCCTAGAAAATCCCATGGACGGAGGAGCCTGGTAGGCTGCAGTCCATGGGGTTGCGAAGAGTCGGACACGACTGAATGACTTCACTTTCACTTTTCACTTTCATGCATTGGAGAAGGAAATGGCAACCCACTCCAGTGTTCTTATCTGGAGAATCCCAGGGACGGGGGAGCCTGGTGGGCTGCCATCTATGGGGTCGCACAGAGTCGGACACGACTGAAGGGATTTAGCAGCAGCAGCAGCAGCAGCAGTAGCTCACCCCACTTCTATCAAACAAGGAATTCAAAGTGGAAAACAAAGTCTGTTCAAAACAGTAAACACACTCCAACAACAAAACATACACGCAAATTCCACTTTCGTAAAACATGAAGCAAAGGAACATTTCACTTGCATTTCTTTTAATCACATAAAAAAAAAAAAACTTTGAAAACATTTAAAATTATGTTTACAAGTATCCTGGATTGTAAATTAAAGCAAAAGCAAGCCATGCCTGGCAAATCCTAAGGAAATTAACTGTGAAGAAAATCTAGGGTGCCTTGGAGCATTTCAAAAGACTGAAGAGTTAGAACTCAAGAGTACTGCCTTGGGAAAAATAATTTCTAAATAAACGAAACTTTAAAATCTAAGAAACAGACAAAACTGGCAAAAATTATCTTTGCTGAGTAGTCTTAAAATAAGGCTTCTTCTTAACAGAATTTTCAGTTTAAAAACCAAAACTGCTCTCTTCTGCTTGGAAAATAAAAACTAACATTAATACCAGTAAACCATCAATTTAGCACCCAGGATGTTTCAGACCCTTGGTCTGCACATAACATTTATGATCTCATTTAATTTCCACATCAGACCCATGAAGTCAGTGAAAATTCAACTACTTTTACAACTGGAGGAGAAAAAAAATGAGACTTAGAAATAAAGTTGTTTGCACAAGGACATATACAGTCAGAAAATATTTGGAGAAAGCAGTTATAAATCAGATTGGTTTTGTCTAAAACTGTATTGACTCTATAATTCTTATAAAAATGTGAGTTCATTACTGGAATACAAAAATACATTCTCTTTTGCTGTTAAGGTGTATGACATTTTTTTTTAATAAAGTTTTTTATGGGAAACCTTAAAAAATGAAATCATTAGAGGCAACCAGGAACACCTGAGTCATGTCAAGGAACTGAGAGCACACCGGCCTCAAGAAGTTCAGGCAGCTCCCTGAACAAGTGTGGCGAGCTCCCTAGCGTGACTTGCAGGGAACTGAAGGAAACACAGCTTGTGGCCAGCCTCTCCTTTCATCTGCCAGTGGAGGGAAGGGGACAGGGCACCATTTGCCACATGGTGTAAACAACGTGATAAAACAAACGCCAGTCTTGGCTCTGCATTGCTGCTCCACAGCTCAGTAACCACAGGACTTTAGGGCACTTCCCCAACATTTTCAGTCTTAATTTTCTTTCAAGTAGGTGGGAATAGCTGTTACACCTGGATGATGTCACAATCAAATAAGACTGAATGAGTAACTCACTGGTACAACAGCTGCCACAAAACAAGAGGCGCTACCATGATTTCTTCTGCTTGCCCTCACCTCCACGATCACCTTAGTGCTACCCAAGACTGGAAAGCACCCCTGGGACTTTACCGTATGGGTGAAAAAGAAAAGTGAAGTCGCTCAGTCATGTCCTACTCTTCGTGACCCCATGGACTGTAGCCTACCAGGCTCCTCCGTCCATGGGATTTTCCAGGCAAGAGTACTGGAGTGGGGTGCCATTGCCTTCTCCAGAGGATCTTCCTGACCCGGAGATCGAACCCAGGTCTCCCACATTGCAGGCACAGACGATTTACTGTCTGAGCCACCAGGGAAGTCCTTACTGTATGGGTAAGAGCCTCCTTTTCCAAGAATCTCCCAGCTAACTACAGACCAGTGTTTCTCCATCCTTCAAAATAATTCACTTCTTCACCCATTTATTCTTCAAAAACATTCAATGTGTTATTGTGCTCAAGATACTTTGCTAGGTAATACAGAAGACTGAAAAAAATTCAGTTTTTCCCCTAGGTAGTGGACACTCAAAGAGATGAAGGTATGCAGTCATTACTGTAGTGAGCCTGGTGTTTTAGCCATGAATAAAAACATCTACCTAAAGGGCTATTTCAAGAATCAAATGAGAGTGCTTTTGGTAAGCATTATTACCATTACTATTAGTACTGTCAACACTGTACTGTTTCGGGGCACTCCTTTTGCTGTTGAAGTATGCATGCTTGGCCCCCATCAGATGAGAGGAGGCTTCCAGTTGGCACTTTCAGCCCAGCTCTTGACCTGGCACGATGTTGTATACATAAAAATACCATCTGCTCGATGTTCCAGTTCCACAGAAACTCAAGACCTTTGTATGATTTCATTACTAAGATAATATCCTACTTCTAATCTGTACAAAACCCACCACCACTATAGAAACACAACTCTACATAGCTACTCTGCCAGACTCCAGAATGCACTTATATTGCAACCTACCTGTAGCAAAGTTCATATATTCAATCCTCAAGTGCTCAGTGAGCACAAGCCATGTGTGAGGTACTGCACTGAAGTTAACAAGATCCTATGATGAAGACCAAAACCTTTCCCCTCACGAAAGCCTCCACCTGGCGGGCAAGACCATAGGTGCACAACTACTAGATAACATGTGGTAAAGCCTGTATTTTGTTGTCACCATAACCAAATGACTGCAAAACTAGTCTTTCCACAACATTCCTAATCACAGTAAAGACAACTTGAGCCCTCCAATGCCTTACACCAATGCCTTGGAATCAGCCTTAACACTTTTCTTTCTTTCTCACTCCAAGCCCAGTTCACCATCAAATTCCCTGGGCTCTTCCTTCAAAATGCCTCCAACAGTCCCCAACACCTCCAGCCCCACTAGCCCAGGATAAGCCACCATCTTGTTCCTGTCTCATTCTAACAGCCTCTTTTCAGAATCCTTACATCCACTCTCATCTCCTGACAGAAACTGGAGAATCGCCTTTTCAAAACAGAGGTCAAGTCATGTTACATCTCTGTCAAAACTGTCCAACCACTTCCCACCTCACAGAAGTAAAAACAAGAGCCTACACGGCGGTCACAGTGTTAACCTGGCTGGGTCACAGGATTCCCAAGTAAAGAATTATTTATGGGTAGGCAGTGAAGCTGTTTCAGGAGAGATTAATATTTGAATTGGTAGACTGAGTAAAGCAAATGGCCCTCCCCAATGAAGGTGGGCCTCATCCCATCAGTTGAAGGTCTGCATAGAATAAAAGGCTGCGTTAGAAAAAATTCTTGCTGCCTGACTGTCTTTGAGCTGGGGCATCAGTCTTCTGCCTTCCAGCTTGAACTCAGACTGGAACTTGCACCATTCTCTTGCAGCGGTCAGTACAACGTCCTGTGCCTAAAGCTGCTCAGCACACTGTGCAGAGGATGGTGACACCCTTTAATGGAAGAACAAGTCAGATCACCTCCAGAGTGCTGCTCGCCATCTCAGCATACCCAATCCTGCTAATCTTAGAATCATGACTTATTGTATGAAAGCTGCCTATTCCCGAAAGGGCTATGTTTCATTTTTCACAACCTAATTGTTCACTCAATGCCCCAAAAATAGAATTGGAAGGTCATCTTCCCTGAAAACAACAGAACAATTACGAGAAAGCAGTGACGTATCTGTAATATATTTTCTTTCATTAAAAATTAATAACTAAAGATTAATTAATAGAATTATTTTTAGACCAGTTTTAGCTTTACAGTTAAACTGAGCAGAGAGTACAGAGAATTCCACATAACCCGTTCCCACCAATATCACCATGCCAGTGTGGCAAAACTGATGAAGTAACACTGAAACATCATTACCAACCAAAGCCCACAGTTTACATTAAGGGTTATTCTTAGTGCTGTACATTCTATGAATCTGAAAAATGTATAATGACCTATATCTACCATTATCATACCACACAGATAAATTTCACTGCCTCCAAAATCACCTATGCTTAATCTATATATCCCTCTCTCCAGGCCCTGGCACAACTCATCTTTTCACTGTTTCCATAGTTTTTCCTTTTCCAAAATGCCACATAGTTGGAGTCAAATAGTTATGCACCTTTCAGATTGGCGTCTTTTACTTAGTCATACATATTTGAGGTACATTCCTGTATTTTCATGGCTTGATAGTTCATTTTGGTTTTTGTCACTGAATAATATTTCATTGTATGGTGGGACCATACTTTATATAATTAGGAATGAAAGAGGAGACATTATAGCTGTACCATGAAATACAAAGGATCATAAGAGACTACTATAAATAATTATAGTAGCTTAATAGTAGCCAACAAATTGGATAAGCTAGACTAAATGGATAAATTCCTAGGAATACAATTTACCAAGACTGAGTTATGAAGAAATAGAGTCTAAATTGACCAATTACAAACAAGGAGACTGAATCAGTAATCAAAAAAATTTCAACAAAGAAAAGTCCAGGACCAGATGGTTTCCACAGTGAATTCTACCAAACATGTAAGGAAGAATGAATGCCAATTGTTTCCAAACTCTTACAAGAAACTGAAGAGGTGACAATACTCCCCAACTTATTTTATGAGGCAATTATTACCCTGAAATCCAAATAAGGACACTACAAGGAATGAAAAATACAGGCCAACAATCTTAATCAATATAGATGCAAAAATTCTCAAGAAAATATCAGCAAATAAAATTCAATTGTATATTAAAAGGATCACACACCATGATCAAGTGGGATTTATTCCTGAGATACAAGGATAGTTTGTCATATGCAGATTAAATGTGACATACCACATTAACAGAACTAAAGATAAAAATCATATAATCATCTCAGGGGATGAAGAAAAAGCATCTGACAAAATTCAACATCCTTTCATGGAAAAAATTGTCAATAACCTAGAAGAAAACATAGGTGGTAAACTCCTGGATGTCAATCTTGGTGACAACGTGTATCTTGTGAAATGGTTGCCACAATAAGGTTAGTTAACACATTTATTGGGTTTGGGTAGACTCCGGGAGTTGGTGATGGACAGGGAGGCCTGGCGTGCTGCAGTTCATGAGGTTGCAAAGAGTTGGACACAACTGAGCAACTGAACTGAACTGAACACATTTATCACCTCACATGACCACACACCTCTTTGTGTACTCTCGTAGCAACTTTTAAGTCTCCAATACAGTATTGTTAACTGTAGGCACCGTGATGTACATTCACTTTGCATAATACCATCAAGGTTTATCCATATCACAAATCGCAGGACTTCCTTATTTCCCGTGAGCAAATAATATTCCCTTGTTAAAACAGTATTCATTTGATGAAAAACAATCATCATTTTACCATACAATGCGTAAGTCAAATGCACTATGAAAATGATATTCTGGTGCATCTGTGATTGATACACAAAATGCAGATATCAAGGAAAGAACACAGCAGTGTGCAAATACGGAAGAATTAGCAAGGCTGCTGTTTCAGCATCAACACCCAATAACCACAGAACTCCATGGTGCTCATTTGGCCTAAAAAAAGGTAATTAATACAGGCCAGGCCAGTGTAAACTGACTATGGAAAATATTGAACATAATGGGATTTAATTTTAGAGATATTCAAGCACCCAGTCAAAAAACTGTACAATAATGCTTTGCTCTTTAAGACAGTAGTAGATATTTACATGTTTACAGTAACCATCAAAAAGATACATTAAAAATAATTACTATATGTACTCAAGGATTTGAGGGTTATTTTACTATTATTTTTATTCATTTTTTTTCTGAAAAGGAGGTTAGTTTTAAATTACTCCTAGCTAACAATTTTTAAGGACTGTACTAATCAGATTGTGACAACAGTCCTGTGGATCAAGAGTGAATCCTCATTATAGCATGGAGCCCAGAGACTGGTCAGAAGGTTCCCAGAAGATAACCTGCTGTGGCAGGGGTGACTGAACAAAACACAAAAACGGACTATGCAAAGTCCTTTAATATTCATACAGGTAGCACTGACAGTATTCCATGTACATTTAATTTTATTCTTAATTTTATTTGTTTAAGCAAAAAGACACTTTACTGGAAACACTGGGAGGTCACAGAGTCAGTGAGGAAAGCTCATGAACAGGCAAGGAATAAAGGCAAGAGGCTGCAGGCTTGGCAGCCAGAAGCAACGTAACTGTCAACAGAATGATGCTGTTTATCCTCAATGTGATAAACACAGTACGTCTCATATAGGATTTCTGAAAATCAGAACTGTTCATGAAGAGTCTCTAAAACAACCAAATAAGAGACAGCATGAACCCAACAATTTGTTTTTGTTTTACCCTGCTTTAAGGCTTGCCAGAATCTTAATTCCTGGACCAGGGGTCAAACCCATGTAGTGGAAGCATGGAACCAACCACTGGACCACGAAGGAATGCCCTCATTTATATGTTTGAATGTCAGCAGTGCTATTACCTTAAAATCTTTATAGGAAACCTGCTTAAGAAATAACATGAACTAATGTGTTAACCAGAAAGTACATATAATGTGTGTGAGGAAGATGGGTTTAAAACAAGGTTCAAGCCCTCCACCACCACACAAATCATTGACATAATTACATTACACTGTAGTTATTTGGTCACCTGTCTGCATCTCTTACCAGACTATTAATTCATTCTGCATCTAGAAAATAGTAGGTATGTAAGAAATGCTCACTGAATTAAAAAAAAAATTTGTAATTATATATCATATACTTATTTAATAGCCTTTAGTGCCACTGTAATCAAATAGTGACTGGAGAGTATGATTATAAAAATATATGGAACACAGATTTTTTTTTTTTATTATCATGGGCTTTTCTTCATCTCTCAAAACTAAAAAGTCATATAGGCAGAGCACACTGAGGTTCCAGTGAAAAATGATGCTCAAATATTTAACTCTCCAAAATGTCATATTTGAATCACTTTGCCATCACATATGCAAAGCTATGTTAGACAGTCAAGACATCTGTTTCCTTGGCCAGAAAGTGTAGGCATTCATGGAGACTGAAGCTGGAGATAGCAAATGTTAAACAACAGCCTCCAGAAGCTGCAGGGTGGCTGCAGCCCAGGACTGCCACAGGGGAGAGGGTGCGAGGCTGACTCCAGGTGTTGATGCTGAAACAGCAGCCTTGCTAATTTTTGCATATTTGCACACTGCTGTGTTCTTTCCTTGATATCTGCATTTTGTGTATCAATCACAGATGCACCAGAATATAATTTTCATAGTACATTTGACTTATGCATTGTATGGTAAAATGATGATTGTTTTTCACATACACTCCAGATCATAAGGCCTCCAGCCCCTCTCGCTACCTCTGGTTCAGTACTTCCTCATTCAATTCTGTTCAACAGTACTTTGATGACCTCACTAGTGTTCAGCCAGTCACAGTCACTCTCAGAGATATCACTGGTGAAAGGGACTGGAGCACGTGACACATCAGCTTCAACTCCTTTAAAAACAAATTTCCAGCTTTACTGAGATATAACTGACACATCACATTGTGTAAGGTTAACGTATACAATGTGATGATTTGATACACATATATACTCTGAAATGATTGCCACAATAAGGTTAGTTAACACATCCATCACTTTACATAGTTAACTTGTGTGTGTACTAAGAACTTCTAAGAGCTACTCTTTCAGCAACTTTCAAGTCTACGATATAGTATTATTAACTATAGTAGTCACCCTGCTGCATCGTAGAATCCCCAGAAGTTACTCATCATATAACTGGAAGACTGTGCCCTTTGCCAGTATCTCGCCATTTTACCTCCTCCACAGCCCCTGAAAACCACCATTCTATTCTGTTTCTATAAGTAAGATCATACAATATTTGTGTTTCTCTGACTTATTTCACTTAATGTTGCAAATGGCAGGATTTCCTTCTTTCTCACGAGTAAATAATGTTCCATCACACACAGAGAGACACACATACGCACATATTCTCTATCCATTCATCCATGGACAAACACTTCGGTTGTTCCCACAGCTCAGCTATTATGAATAAGGCTTCAATGAACTTGGGAGTGCAGACGTCTCTCTGAGATTCTCATTTCATCTCCTTTTGAAATATACCCAGATGTGGGATTGCTGGATCACATGGTAGTTCTATTTTTCATTTTTCTGAGAAACTATGGTTTCTATAGTGGCTGTACCAATTCACATTCCCACCGACAGTGTATAGGGTTTCCTTTTTTCTGCATTTTCACCAACATTTTTTATCTCTTGTTTTGGTAATAGCCATCCTAGCAGGTGTGAGGTGATTTCTCATTGTGGTTTTCCCTGATTAGTGATGTGAAGCATGTACCTGTTCAGGCTCATATCCCTGTTGGCCAGTTGTGTATCTTCTTCGGGAAATGTCTATTAATATCTCTTGCCTATTGTTAATCACAGTATTTGGCTTTTTGGTATTAAGTTGTATGAGCTCCTTACACATTTTGGGTATCAACTCATTAGGTTGCCCTTTCGTTCTTGTTGACCTTTTATTTCTTGAGGAAGAAAAGCTATAGTTTTAAGCCTTCAGAAAAGAGGGACATTCTGTATGAATTTAGTGAAGTGGCAGAGAGTGCACAGGATAAGGCTCTGTGCAGGACAACACACTTGTTGACTGTGATAAATCTTTGAAGACAGAAGGTAGACTAGAGGTGAGGAGGAAATTAAGGTAGAAGGAATGGTAATCAGCAAGGCTGAGAGGTGGGAAAGCCCTTAGGTGGAACAGAGTGTTTGGAGAACAGTTATGGCCTTAAATCAAATGAACATATGGGAGAACACCGATCAGCGTGAATGATAATCACACAGCACGGAGGCCACTCCAGGGGCCTGGCAGACATGCAGTGAGGATCTCCAGAGGGCCTGAGCAGAGCAGGGAAAGTTCATCACAGTCATCGGCACAATGGTTTGCCAAGGGACAACCAGAGGAGGAAAAAGTTAAATGGCCGGTAGAATGTTCTAAGCAAGAAGGAAAGTGTCAGACTCAGAAAATGACAAGATGGGAAACACTATGGCCCAGATGCATCGCTCAGTTGTGTCTGACTCTTTGTCCATGGTCTGTAGCCCACCAGGCTCCTCTGTCCATGGAATTCTCCAGGCAAGAAAACTGGAGTGGGTTACCATTTCCTTCTCCAGGGGATCTTCCCAATCCAAGGACTGAACCCGAGTCTCCTGCATTGCAGGCAGACTCTTTACCGACTGAGCCACCAGGGAAGCCCTAAGATAGGAAAGGATGAATCCAAAAGGCTATTGTGACTCATCAAAAGGTGAGAGTCTGAAGTTAGGTAAGCCTAATGATGAGCAGTCTTCTTTTCCCACAAGTGGCCAGGCAGACTGACCGGGAATTCCAAATTAAACAGAGATGTTTGTTGAAGGTCTGCTGTGCATCAGATACAGCACTGAGTGCATTACAGACCGTATCACTTTTGAATCTCTGTATCAATCTATTCTGAGAGTTATGCTTTATGATCACCAACTGACAGATTAAAAAAATCTTAGGTTCACAGAAGTCAGAGGACGTGGCCTATATCAAAGAATAAATAGTGAAAGAGGGTGAATAACAACAACAATAATAATAACAACAATAATAACTAGAACAGCATCCGCTGTTTGTCAGGGATTGTGGGCAACAATGGTCCACAGGGAGATACACTCCCTCCCGCTATCTTCAAACTCAGGTCTGACTTCTGCGTTCTTCCTTTTCTTCCTTCCGCTGTTGCTTTACTCTTGAAAAAGGTGCCCTTGGTCTGACACAGTTATAGCTTTTGATTAATGCCATGTTGTGCTGCTATTAAGCCTAAATTTTTTCTTTTAAAGAAGATTTTATTACTTGGCTGAAGAATGTGCCTCTACTCTTTCATTTAAAATGTTGATGATTACAGAAAGCCACAGTACTTTGTGCTCAACTGCTCATTATTTATATTTTAAGCCAGAAAAGCTGATACCATCTCTCAGATCAATATAAAGAAACTGTTTACATCAAAAGTTGGGTCTTCTCACTCGTGCTGTCCCACATTTCCTGAATCAGAACAATTTAGCTTCACAATAATCCGCCAGATGTCGGAACGTTGTTGTCGTTTAGTCGCTAAATTGTGTCTTGACTCTTTGCAACCATGTGGACTACAGCATACCAGGCTCCTCTGTCCTCCACTATCTCCCAGAGTTTGCTCAAATTCATGTCTACTGAGTCAGTGATGCTATCTAACCATCTAATCTTCTGCCACCCCCTTCTCCTTTTGCCCTCTATCTTTCCCAGCATCAGGGTCTTTTCCAATGAGTCAGCTCTTCCTATCAGGTGGCCAAAGTACTGGAGCTTCAACATCAGTCCTTGCAATGAATAGGCAGGATTGATTTCCTTTAGGATTGCCTGGTTTGCTCTCCTTGCAGTCCAAGGGACTCTCAAGAGTCTTCTCCAGCACCACAATTCGAAAGTATCAATTCTTTGGAGCTCAGCTGTCTTTATGGTCCAATTCTCATATCTGTACACAACTAATGGAAAACCATAGTTTTGACCATACAGACCTTTGTCACCAAAGCGATGTCTTTACTTTTTAATACACTAGGTTTGTTTGTCTAGGTTTGTCATAACTTTCCTTCCAAGAAGCATCTTTTAATTTCATGGCTATAGTCACCACCCGCAGTAATTTTGGAGCCCAAGAAAATAAGGCATGCTTACTGTCCAGTATAGTAATGTTTTCCTCCAGAGCAAAGGACAGTCATGTTTCCTACCCATTTACAAAAGATTCAGGTTCCCAAGTTCAATGATCCTCTCCTATAATGCAGTCCACTACAAGTTTCATGTCCTTATATTAAGATAATCTTAGGGCTTCCCAGGTGGCTCAGTGGTAAAGAATCTGTCTGCCAATGCAGGACACGTGGGTTCGATCCCTGATCCAGGAAGATCCCACATGCTGTGGAGCAACTAAGTCTGTGTGCCACAACTATTGAGCCTCTACAGCCTGGAGGCCACAACTACTGAAGCCCATGTGCCTTAGAGCTCGCGCTCTGCAACAAAAGAAGCCACCGTGGGAAGATGTCCTCACACCACAACTAAGAGTAGACCCCACTCGCCACAACTAGAGGAAAGCACGAGCAGCACAAGGACCTAGCATGGCCAAATTGAATAAATAAAATAAAAAAATAATAATAACCTTAAAAAAGCATTCTAATATACATTAGGTCCAAACAAATACTGTTCAATTCCACTAGTATGAGGTGCCGACGGCAGTCAAATTCATAGATTCAAGGGGTGTACTGGTAGATGCCAAGGGTGGAGGTGGGGGGAAGGGGAATGGGGAGCTGGTGTTTGGTGGGGATGGAGTTTCACTTTGGGAGGGTGACAGGCTGGGGAGATGGATAATGGTGAGAGTCGCATGGCAATGTGGGTGTGCAGAGTGCCACTGAGCCATGCAGCTGAAGATGGTTAAAATGGTGTTTTATGTTATGTGACTTCTACCACAATAAAAAAAAACATTAAAAAAAAAGAGTTTCATTTCTTCTCAGCTTCTCTGAACCTGTGATAGACTAACTTGCTGGCTTCCAACTTGGATAAACCACAGATCCTTGACAGTTCTTGACAGTGGTAGGTTGCAAAAATAGCAACAAATTCTTCTCCTGCCTGCATCCATGTCCTTTGGTATACCCTCTTACACTGATTCAGCTTGGCCATGTGACTTGCTTGATCAATGAGACATTAGTAAGCAGGACACAAACAGGAGCTTGAAAAGCATCTGTGCATTGAAGCTAGCCTACTAGCTGGTTTTAGAATTTAGTTGTCATGTGAAAAATCCCAGGCTAATTTGTTCATGAGAAATACATGCCAAGTGTCCCCCTGAACCCCAGCTGTGACCCTACCAATCACCAGACATGTAAACAAAGTCAACTGAGATCATCCAACCTCCACCCGACTCTTCAGTTAACTGCTGATATGGGAATGAATCCAGCAGAGATCTGGGAAGCTGTTAGACCAGAGAAACGATCCAGTTTCTAAGTTTTGCGGTCTTTTGTTATGCAACACAGGTTAATAAAGATACAGGGTACAAGGGAAAAATGACTTCCAGTGTAATAACTGTATTACAAGTTCTATAGGGTTCAGTCTATGTCTGGTTAAATACTGTATAACTACAGCACTTAGCATAGTGCCTAGGAAAGAGTTAAATGCCAGTAGATCCAAGTTTGTCTTAGTTTTTCCACCTTAATAACCGACACACAGGCACTGAAATTTCATTTCACAAGCAGGTCTTGAGATTGAAGGAACTGTGTATGAATCCTGCAGGGCACATGATTATGTAGAAAAAGCACAACTTGGTACTTAAAGAGACAAACGCTCCGATGGATGAAAATCAGCTCTCCTACTTACTATCTAGCAGTCCTTGGGCAAGTTATTTAAACACATTGCACTTTAGTTTCTGTATCTGCAGGATGGGAATAAAAAAGCTTTCTTCACAGGCTTTATAACATCAGCATTTTAAAGGAGGCACTCTGTGCAAGACCTGTCAGAGTATGAGGGGCAATGTGGCAAAGAGATAAACTTGAAGTAGCAGCAAATATTGTTAAATGCCAACAATAAGCCAAGTGCTCTTTGGGGCTCACATGTATGCACTCACTTGCACATCCTCTCATATACACACATGCACAAAATCGAACCCCAATTAAATTTAAAATGCAACCCACAGAGATCGAGGAGGAAAAAAGCTAAGCACCAACAGGGCTATATTGTGATCTATAAAAAGACAAAACACATATTATATAATGTGCACAAGTTATACATAACAACCCAAAGTATTTTGTTTCAAAATCCCTCCAAGTAATATGAGCTTTCTGGAAGAGTAATGCCTGATAATGTAAGTGTATAAAATGTAAACTATATTTATGAAACCAGAAGGGTACCTTACAGACACTGCTTCATTTCTACAGTTTAGAAATTAATTCCCTACTTTTAACTTTAGATAGATATTTTAAGTTTAATTTAAAATAGGTATTTATCCTCTACATCACCAGGTTTCACCACATTTAAAATACTTCTTAAAAAATTCTTTCTTTTATGATTTGGCATCTTTGAAAATTCTCTTTAAATGCTAATTGGCAATTGTGTACAGTTGATATTGTCTCGTAAACATCAAAAAACAAGATTACTACTAAAAATTTTCAAATCAGGGACTTTCCTGGTGGTCCAGTAGTTAAGACTCCATGCTTCCACTTTAAGGGGCATGGGTTTGATCCCTGGTTGGGGAACTAAGATTCCATACACCATGGCCAACAAAGGAAAAACAAAACTCCAAATCACACCAACAAATTGGCCCAGGCTGGAGTTGGTTTCTTTATCATTTTGAGGCTCTAGAAAAGATTGTATGCTATTATATTTAAAAAATATTACCTACTCACTAGTTAACTGATAAAAGATTGAAAAAATTAAATAGCAGTTAAATAAGGTACATTCATAGTTTAGTATTTCAAAAAATCTGATGATTTTCTTTCTTCTATCCACATTAGGGGTAGTACAGAGTGCTGGTTAAGACTTGGGCATGGATTTCAGTTGTAGATCTGCCACTTCAAACCATGTGACTTATTACTTAACCTCTGAGATTCAGTTTCCCTACATGTAAAATGATTTTTATAGTATGTGTATATGTTTATAAAATGGATTGTTATGAAGATTAAATGAGATATGCATTTAAAGTCCTTTGCCTATGACCTGAATCATAAGAAATACTAAATAAATAACATTAAATTTAGCTATAACCATCCCATATATTCACCTTCCAAAATAACAACAACAAACACATCATCACATATCATTAGCCACTAGAAAAAAAAATCTAAAGTTCTACTAAACAAGACAACATGTCTTCAGAGAAGCAGGTACCCACATGTCAACCATAAATACCCCTTATGGGGCCGAATGCGTCTCTGTCCCTGGAGCAGAGAGTTGGAAAGCATTAAAACAAGAACATCCATAGAAAATAAAAAAATCAGACACACGACATATACTTAGGGACTTTAAAAAAACACATTGTTTCACAGATTGTCCTTCTGATCCTCAATGCAGAAATACCCTGCCACCGGCCTGCACTTCTGTTACGGCACACTACAATGCCACACTTCCTTATGGTGGTGAACTGTCGAACACCCCTCAGCTCAGATACAAAGGAGAGGTCTACTCTCCACTGAAGGGCCATCCAGGTGTCCAGTCCAAGGAGGATCCCAAGAGCACTCCAATCTCAGCCTGACCAGGAAAGGCCCCCAACATTCACAACTCTGGAGACTTACCTAACTGGCTGATGACTATGCGACAGTTCAGGAAATCCGTCATCTTCCGTTTATCTGTATAATATCCTAAGAGGAACAAATAACAGATTGCCTTGACTTACCCGGAAGTAGTCGCTGCAGGCTGCTAGGACGGCCTTGTGAGCATGGAATTTCTGCTCCTCGGCAATCAGGGTGACATCGCAGAGGATGCCGTCACTTCTCTGCTGATTCAGTGCTGCCAGGACACTATCGTTGTGAGATTCCGAGTGGCAGAGCCTCTGGCCTGTCAACATTTCTTGAATACTGCAGGGAGAGTGAGCAAGTTAATGTTCTTCCTCTCAACAGCCCAGCCACCCCCACACTCTCTCCCTCACAGCAACTCAGGGAATGCAGATTCCGTGCCTGTGGCAGTGTGGCCCTCCTAGCCCCCCCATCTTGCTCCACACGCCTCTTGCTTTCTTTGTCTCTAATTCTCTCTTTTCCTCACCCCCACAGCCATTCTTCCTTTCCTACTATCCCTCTCTTTCAGAATTTGTGTTTGCTGTGTGTCCATCCGTGTCTGTGTATTGGCCCATATCTGCAGGCCTGTAAACCTCTGCTTCTGGGTCTCTGTCTCCTCAGTATGTGTACATCTGAGCACACGTCTCTGGATGTGTATATACATATGCGTGTGACTCCTTCCACTCTGGGACCCCATTCCTAGTCTCTGATCCCTTCTCTAGCTTTGTTAACATCTGTGTGAGGTTAGCACACGCTCAGAACGTGATCTCTGGCATGCACTGAGCCAGCACTGAATCCATGAGACCTACATGACTCACCAGAGACACAGGAAGTCACCATGTCTCCTCACAAGACACAATACTCCATTAATAAATAAGACAAAACCAAGCAAATGTTGGGTAGGGTAAAAAAAAGGGCTGCCTCTGACCACTTCATGTAAAAGGCCATTAATTAAGCCATAGCAGCTTATTATTAAACTTGGGAAATTATGCATCACCAAGAGTATATCAACAGAAATGCCATTGTAAGGAAAAACTTTAAGGCTGAAAGTAAACTGCATCTGTATTATTAACCTGCAGTATCTATGTGTGGTCACTGTACTAGACTTACGAATGATGATGCCATCTATTTTCTGCTCTATTTTGTGCAACTGCTAAACCTACTCATTGTGAAACTTTCCCCTTCACTCCCAACCCTAACCTAAAATATCCATTGCATGTCCTTTCAAAACTCCCAGGTGAAACCCCACATCTTCCTAAAAGAGTGTGGAAGTAATGCTAATAAACACCAAATGCAAACTGAATTTCTAGATAGTTATAAACAATTCCAGCTTAGATACATGAAAATCTCCATGGCACTATAGGAATCTCAGAATCGGCACTGGACTAAGGGGAGATGAGAACAAGAACTATCAAGCTCTATTTCTGGCCTGTGGACTCTTCTTGAAGTCGAGTAAAGATGCCATAGGGATGGGTGAGATTGCTCTCCCAATCTGACAACTCCTGTGTCCAGTTCCTGAATGTGAAAGAGCCACTCAGGGGAACCAAGGCGTCACCACCAGTCTAACCTGCATGGCTGGTTTATCTGACAGGGCTGTGGTGGCAGCTGGCTGATAAAGTACAGTTCAGCATAAATCACTATCTTAAAGGAAACCAAATGCTTCCCATAAAATGCCAGAGTGCAGCCAGTAAGCTTTATTGGACATTTTTGACTGGGAAGCCTCAGAAATGTCAGAACTACTGAAAGAAAAAAAAATTTGACAGGAGGTGATGATATAGTAAGTTCTCGTGGGAAGGTGGGAGGATTATTTTCAGCTGAAATACAGCAGTGAGTTTTGAAATGGTTACTGTCATCAAATATTCATCTAGCATCTCTAGCTATAGGCAGACTTTTAAAGTCAGTAATTGAAAATCATGCTTGGAAGCATAAATACCTCTTATACATATTGCTATGCAAAGGCTAGAACGGAGTTAATTAGCATGGCTCAAAGAAATGAAGAAACAGAGTAGTAATAGAAGTATCATATCAGCTAAATGAGCTTTAAGACAGTCTTTGAAAAATCTTTCCTAAAAGGATGACATTTTTATACATTTCACAAGCACAAAGCCCTTACTATGTTCCATGAATTATTCTTAGTGATTTACATTAACTCATTTAATCTTCATAACAACACTATGAGGCAGGTAATAATATCTCTTTCACAGATAAGAAACCTGATGGCCCAAGGGCAGGCATTTTGAGAATCTATTACCATGTATATAATAATGGCATTTGTCCTCCTGCATAAAAAATAAACAACAAACAGAAAAACTGAAACAAAGGCAAAAAATGATCATCTAAGATCTCAAAAATCTATGCTAGAGGGGGAAAAAAAATCACAAAGTCCACATTAATTATATATTTAGATTGTGCCTAATCTCAAAATCAAAGTATCTTTGAAAAATAATACACATTAGCATAATAACATGAGATAGTGATAAGAAATGTCTGAAATCAGGCTTCAAAAACATTTATCTTTGCAATGATTAAGTTTGGAGAGAGAAAATAGATTTTAATTATGATAATCTTAGAACATTTATGTGAAACTCTCATAACTTTTCTCCCTTTTAATATACCTTAAAAGCCAAATAAATGTATTTTGAAATTTCATTTGTAGTGGAACAAGAGAATATATTAAAATAATTGCCTTATAATGTTTCTTTAGTCATTTTCCAAATATAGAGCCACAATTCACATCCTTATTATTAAGACTGAATCACTGTTTGCATTTCAGATATCTATTGACAGAGAATAAATCTTGCCAGGGAAAGAGCAGCTGTAAACTGAAATTTGGCAAAGAATAAAGGGCTCAGCTCTGAAACAATTGGGATGCTGCACAATCTCACAGGATCGTTCAGCTGGGCTTGAAATATTCAAGCTTAAAGAAAACAGCATGCTAAATATTTAAGGCAACACTTGGCACAAGATACCAAATGTTTTGGAACCAATATGTTAGGAATCCTTAAAAGCAGAAACAGATACTCCAACATTTGGCAAGAAATAAAGGCCTATTAATCAACAAGACACCATATTGTATTCTGAAAGGAACTTCCCACTCAACTCTCAAGATGTAAATCTGCAGAAGACCTCAACTCTTTAACTGCGAAGGCACAGGCAGCCACAGAACACAGCTGCAAGGCCTCAGGTCCACAGGATAAAGCCAATAACATAAACCAGGGAGGAGGTGACTCAAAGACTATTATGCACCATCTCTGAACTAGGGTGGGGAGCAGACATATCCCCGCAAATGGCTTCCTTGGCATCAAACTTCTGCAAATTAGCAAACTACCAACTTACATCTGCTGCTGCTGCTAAGTCGCTTCAGTCGTGTCTGACTCCTAGCGACCCCATGGGACTGCAGCCTACCAGGCTCCTCTATCCATGGGATTTTCCAGGCAAGAGTACTGGAGTGGGGTGCCATTGCCTTCTCCACAACTTAGAGCAGTGCCCCTGCCATTCCTTGGGAAACAAGGAAGGAAAAACATATTTCTAAAACTTCCTAAAATACTAAATAAACAAGCAAACAAAACATAAGACAGGAGCCACATTTTCCAAGGGTATACAGGTTTGAAAGTTATCCTAAAATTGGGAAAAGTCTTCCATGGAAGCAATATTGCCACCTTGAAATTCACAAGTGAGTGCAGAGGGTGACCTGTGATCTGGCTTCAGCAAGGCAACCCCAAAACCCTTTCCTCTGAGGAACTCCTTAAACCTGCACTGTCCAATATAATAGCCACGAGCTACATGTGGCTACTGAGTAAAACGTGGGCAGTCCAAATTGAGATGGGCTCTAAGTGGAAAATGTACACTGGATGTCAAAAACATAGAATTAAATAAAAGAATGCAAAAATATCTCAATATTTTTATACTGATTACATGTCAAAATGATAATATCTAGGGTATATTGGGTTAAATAAAATATATTGTTAAAATTAATTTTACTAGTTTCCTTTCACTTTTAAAAAAATGTGTCTCCTTGAAAAGATTAAATGATATATATACTTCATGCTATGGTTTTACAGGACAGTCTACAAGTTCCCTGGGGATATGTTTCTCATTTCTTTCCACATGAACCATGTAAGGGTTTCAGATACCCTACCAGGCTGCTGATGAGTCTGGCTGTTCTTGATTCTCACAGGGCCTGGCCCCTCTCAGGTACAACACAGGAAGCCCCAGACTCCCTGAGCAAGAAATTGCTTTTTAGTGATGCCAGGGAGCAACCATCTGATTGGTCAAATGTAGCATCCAGTAACAGGGAGATAAATAAATGAGCTCTCAAGGAACAGAACTATTCATGACTTTAAATCTTTAACTTTCATTCTGAAATTGATGATAAAAACTAAAAAATCAAATGCAGAGCATGAAGTTCATAACATGGTACAGCTCACTCACAGGGAAGCACTGCGTTATCACAAACCACTACTTTAAGCTCACAGTGAATGTTTCCAATCACAGAAATCTCTCAGAGTCTCATTTTTATAGCATAAATTTTGACTGAGGTCACTCAGTTTATAATACATAAATTCCAGAATGATTATCTGGTTTTTAAATATCTGAAATTCAAATTTAAAAATTCAAGTCAGTTTCCATATCAATGTTTACTTAGTATTTAGATACACAAAATACATGCAAGTAGTTTTCAAGTAAGGTTACCAATAAGGTGTTGCATACTTGTATATCAAATACAGTCAAGTACTATAGAGATCCTCATTTCCTAAATACATTACGCCAAAAAGAAAAGGACTGGACAAAAAAACCTAACAGAACTAGGATTACGCATGATTATCTCAGTTCTGTCTATTGATAGTTCAGTTCAGTTCAGTCACTCAGTCATGTCCAACTCTTGCGACCCCATGAACCACAACACGCCAGGCCTCTCTGTCCATCACCAACTTCTGGAGTCTACCCAAACCCGTGTCCATCAAGTTGGTGATGCCATCCAACCATCTCATCTTCTGTCATCCCCTTCTCCTCCTGCCCCCAATCCTTCCCAGCATTAGGGTCTTTTCCAATGAGTCAACTCTTTGCATGAGGTGGCCAAAGTATTGGAGTTTCAGCTTCAACATCAATCCTTCCAATGAACACCCAGGACTGATCTCCTTTAGGATGGATTGGTTGGATCTCCTTGCAGTCCAAGGGACTCTCAAGAGTCTTCTCCAACACCACAGTTCAAAAGCATCAATTCTTCGGCACTCAGCTTTCTTCACCATCCAACTCTCACATCCATACATGACTACTGGAAAAATCATAGACTTGACTAGACGGACCTTTTTTGGCAAAGTAATGTCTCTGCTTTTAAACATGCTATCTAGGTTGGTCATAACCTTCCTTCCAAGGAGTAAGCGTCTTTTAATTTCATGGCTGCAATCACCATCTGCAGTGATTTTGGAGCCCCAAAAAATAAAGTCTGACACTGTTTCCACTGTTTCCCCATCTATTTTCCATGAAGTGATGGGACCAGATGCCATGATTTTAATTTTCTGAATGTTGAGCTTTAAGCCATCTTTTTCACTCTCCTCTTTCATTTTTTTGTCTATTGATAAACTGTGCCCTAATCACTTCCATTCTACAGTCAAAATATTTTAATACAAATTAAATACATTAATATTAAAAGAACATTATTTATTTAAGTGGTGCTTAGTTGCTTAGTCATGTTGGACTCTTCAAGACCCCACTGACTGTAACCTGCCAGGCTCTTCTGTCCATGGGATTTCCCAGAATCCCATGAATACTGGAGTGGGCTGCCATTTCCTTCTCCAGGGTATCTTCCTGACCCAAGGACAGAACCTACATCTCTATGTATCTTGCATTGGCAGGCAAATTCTTTACCACTAGCATCACCTGGGAAGTGGACAGGCTGTTAAAAAAAAAAAACCAAGGAACTTAAATTTATTTTTAATAGAACACTTTACAATTTGTAAATACTTCTAAATTAATGCTAACAAAAGTAAGGGTCAAAATAATAAGCAAAGAAGATACAATATGCTTAGTAAATGACCAAGAAATAATGAAGACTATGCAGAAAGGAATGTATTTATAAATGGATAATCTTGTTTCATTACTTCCTTCCTTTATTCACTCATTTACTATCTTGTGCCAGGTATCGTACCAGGTTCTGGAGATAAGATGATGAACACTTTATCTGCATAGCAGCCTTCACAGAACCCTCAGTTTTGTGAGGCAATTAAACTTTAATCAAATAAGCTAGCCTCTCTGATGAAGTAATGCTGGAGCTGCAGGCTGAAGGATGAGAACAAGTTACCATGGCAAAAGGGGAGAGCAGAGTTTTACAGGCAGAGGAACAGCAAGTGCTCTGATCCTGTGGCAGGAGGGAGCAAAGCCCTGACACCGAGTCTACAGAATACTCACACTGGAACCCTGAGGACTAGCACAGGCCTAGAGCAGGATCTGAAGCTCAGGAAGAGGTCTTGTCTAGAGGTGCAAAACTCATCTGGATGGAGAGAATGACAGAAGCACAGCTGTGTCTCCAAAACACAACAGTCAAAAGCTGCTGAGAAGATAAGAAAGATAGGATTCAAAACACAGAAGTAGGGCTGGTCTCAGTTGTGAGAAAGGACTGCTTTTTGAGTAGTAGGAGGGAAGGAATAAATGAGGCAGAAACATGCATTAAAACCTAGGGCATTTTATTTTTTTTGCTTGCTGAACCTAAACATTCAGTGGAACCAATCTCCATGGACAATGTAGGCATGAAAACACAGATATTTGGGATCATCTGGGTTGCGGTTTTGTCAAGCAAATGCAGAGAGCGAGAGAAATTAAGGATTTAAAAGAGCGACAGATTCTAAACTGGTAAAGGAGGGAAATGAGAGACGGAAAATGTTGATGGGTTTGGTGGAGTGGCCCGGCCACTGAATGAGACGCTGCAATGACGTCAAAGTACCACCATGGCGAGGGCAGGTAACTCAGGAAGCTAGAAGGAGAGAAGGTCCTGGTAGGAATAAAACGGCGGATGCAGTGGCTTCAGAAACTGAGGAACTCCTGGTGATGCAAGATCCATGGCGTGACCACGGGAGTAGGTGGCTCAGTGAGGCAAAAGGTCACAAGCAGGTAGAAGATCCAAGGCCATAAAGTCAGGCAGATCCTCCATGTGAATACGGAGGTCATCGGGAAGTAGTAAAGGGTTTGTGGTGAAAGGAGACTGTCGGCCCAACGCCAAACACACAGTGAATGAGAGGAAGTCACCCTGCTGGCGTGGGGAGGAGGAGAGGACGGGAGAGTTGAAGAGCACCACCTTCAGAAGAGCCCGTGTTTGTTGTCGTTTTCTCAGACAACCAATATGAGGAGTAAAGACTGAGAAGCAAAACTATGCCCCAGGTTGACAACAAGCTCTTTACCCATCCCTAAAGTCCATGAGGATTGAGGAAATAAGGCCACCACTTCAGAGAGCTACAAAACAAGTGGTGCCCCAGACAAAGACAGGGCTCAGAGAAGGCAGGAGGTGCTCAGAGCTTCTCAGGGCAAGGGAGATGACACAGCTGCACACATATATGACCTGGTGCAACAGTTGCACAGGGCACAGAGAAAGTCAGAAATGGGGGGAAAGGATGGTCTGTGTTGCAGCAGAGAAGGAAAGTCCATCGCAGAGATGATGGTGCTACGGAGGACAGATGGCAGTGGGATCAGAGTTTGTCAGAGATGGCAAATTTAAAGTAAAAAATAATTTAGAGAAGAATCACATGGATCGTGGTAGCCAGAAATAAATCACTTTGCTTAGTGGTGGCAGACAGATACCGTGGTCTCCTTCCATGTGCTATATTGGTTGGATGCCAGATCTAGAGCAGGGTTAATCAACCCCAGTGAAACTGACATTCTGACATTTTTTGCTATGGGCATTATCCTGTGCACTGTAAGATGTTTAGAAGGATCCCTGGCCTCTACTCACTAGATGCCAATAGCACCTCCAAGCCTGGTGCCAACCAAAAATGACATCAGAGAGAAGACCTAAATAGACATTTCTTCAAAGAACACATACAGATAGCCAAGAGGCACATGAAAAGATGTTCACTACTGCTAATTATCAGAGAAATGTAAATCAAAACTACAATGAGATATCACCTCATACTAGCCAGAATGACTATCATCAAAAAATCCACAAACAGTAAATACTGGAGAGGGTGTAGAGAAAAGGGAACCCTTCTAAGTTGTTGGTATGAATATAAACTGGTACAGAACACTATCCAGCACAGTATGAAGGTTCCTTTAAAAACTAAAAACAGAGCTACCATATGCCCCTGAAATCCCACTCCTGGGCACAGATCTAGAAAAAAAACATGATCAGAAAGGATACATGAAGCCCGATGTCCACTGCAGCACAGATTACAACAGTCATGACATGGAAGCAATCTAAACATCCATCAACAGAGGAATGGATAAAGAAGAGGAAGGAAAAACATATTCCTAAAACTTCCTAAAATACTAAATAAACAAGCAAACAAAACAAAAGACAGGAGCCACATTTTCCAAGGGTATACAGGTTTGAAGGTCATCCTAAAATTGGGAAAGGTCTTCCAGGGAAGCAATATTGCCACCTTGAAATTCACAAGTGAGTGCAAAGGGTGACCTGGGTTCGGCAAGGCAACCCCAATACCCTTTCTTCTGGGAACCTTTAAACCTGCACTGTCCAATATAATAGCCACGAGCTACATGTGGCTACTGAGTAAAACGTGGGCAGTCCAAATTGAGATGGGCTTTAAGTGGAAAATATACACTGGAAGTCAAAGACATAGTATGAAATAAAAGAATGCAAAAACATCTCATTAATATTTTTATATTGATTACATGTCAAATGATGGCTTTAAAAGGGACAATAGTTATGTATGTGTGGTTTTCTGATTATTTATTAGATCATATATATTTACAGATGTATACCGTTAGTTTGAGGGAGGTTAGCATCCTAAATAAAGAAAAGATAAAAAGAATAAAAAGTATACTTTGAAATACTTAATCATTAAACATATCTAAGTTTGGGCAGTAATTACATCTTAGTGGTTAGCCCTTGTGCTCTTGTGCTACCAAACTAAATTCACATATACTCACAGACTGCTTTGCTTTAATTCTTTCAATACTTGCTGAGTGCCTTCCCTGTGCTGGGTCCTAGACACTGCAGCAGGAGGATTTCAAGTCACAGAAGGCTCACTACCCCAAGCCAAGACGTATCCACAGTGCCCACCTGAGGAAGCGTTCAGACGGCATTCTCCAGCTGGGTTCCTCAGGGTCTTAGCCTTAGAAGGTTGCAGAGGAGTCGGCAAGCATTCCAGCTAAATGAAAAGACACGAAAGAAAAGCACAGTGACTTAAATGCAAAAGAAAAGAAAAAAACAAACAAACATACTCTGGGCCTTCATGATGCTAATACTTTAGAATCTTGAAGAGTTTTATAGACAAGATACAACAATCTGACTGAATGCTCTTGTGATAGGCAATGTTTCAAAATGCTTTAAGTTTTAAAGTTTTTTCACCTTATTAGAATTTCAGGGACTAAAAATTAAAATTTGAGAACCAAAAATAGGTAAATAGTGACGTTAAAATTAAAACATCAAATGGCCAAAGGGAAAAATTAAGATTTGAAAAAATATTGTTACGATTTATGTCAGAGAACATTTTACCTACGATCTCTTCTAGGAGTTTTATGATGTCATGTCTTAAATTTAGGGGCTTCCCTGGTGGCTCAAACGGTAATCTTCCTGCAATGCAGGAGACCCAGGTTCAATCCCTGGAGCAGGAAGAGCCCCTGGAGAAGGAAAAGGCAACCCACTCCAGTAGTCTTGCCTGGAGAATTCCATGGACATAGTCTTTAACCCATTCTGAGTTTCTTTTTGTTTATGGTGTGAGGGAGTGTTTTAACTTCATTGATGTACATGTGGCAGGCCAGCTTTCCCAACAACACTCACTATAGAAATAAAAGCAAAAACAAACATATGGGACCTAACAATCTTTTTCACAGCAAAGGAAATCATAAACAAAATGAAAAGACAACCTTTGGACTAAGACAAAATATTAATATTTGCAAACAATGTGACAAGGGCTTAATTTCCAAAATATATGAACAGTTCATACAGTTCAATATCAAAAAGACAAACAACCAATCCAAAATGGGCAGAAACTGACTTTTTTTTCAAAGAAGATACACAGATGGCCAACAGAGACATGAGACATGCTCAACACTGCTAATTATTAGAGAAATGCAAATCAAAACTACAATGAGGTACCTGTCTGACACCTCACACCTGTCAGAGGGGACATCATCAACAGGTCTACAAATAATATATGCTGAAGAGGGTGTGGAGAAAAGAAAAAACTCCTATACCCTTGGTGGGAATGTAAATTGATGTAGCCACTATGCAAAACAGTGTGGCAATTCCTTAAAATACTAAAACTCTAATTCAAAAAGATACATGTACCCCAATGTTCATAGCAGCACTACTTATAACAGCTAAGACATGAAAGCAACCTAAGGGTACATCAACAGATGAATGGATAAATAAGATGTAGTGTATATGTATATATGTATGTATGTGTATGTGTGTGTATAAAATAATATTACTCAGCCACAAAAAAGAAAAAATTTTGTCATTTGCAGCATCATGGATGGACTTTGAAATCACCATACTAAGTCAAGTCAGGGAAAGACAAGTATTCTATGATATCACTTATAAGTAGAATCTAAAAAAATAATATGAATGAGTTTATTTACAAAATAGAAACAGGTTCATACAGACACAGAAAACAAGCTTATGATTACCAAAGTGGAAGGGGGGATAAATTAGGTGTATGGAGTTAACAGATATACACAACTATATACAAAATAGACAAACGATGATTTACAGTACAGAACAAGGAATTATATTCAGTATCTTATAATACTTATAATGGAAAAGACTCATAAAAAGAAAATATAAATAACATTTATTTATATATATAAACACTGAATCCATGACTATGTTTTACAATCCTCATTAGAGGGTCTAGCTCCCATTTTCTAATACACCCGAGTATCAAAATTAATTCCAGTTTGAATCATCTTAAACAGGCTCTCTTCTAAGTTTCATTTTGAAAAGCACAGTGTAAAAACACATGAAAGAAATATGTAAAGCTGTGCCTATTTCTGCTAATTTTATAAAAGAGAGAACTATGATTTCCAATCTAAAATACAGCATTTGTTACACTGTATCCAAACCTTCAAACTATACTAATTCACATAAATATATCATAATTCGCTGAGGATTCATTTCACTGGCGTCGAACATCAAGTTGTTTCAAACATTTCATACATTCATACTTATTTCTTGCTTTTTTAATTACTGAAAATAATATACCTATACTTTTCATTTATTTCTAATTTAAGTTTTGACAAATCTAAAAATGAGCATCATTTTCAATTAATTCACTACAACTGAGCAATAAAGAAGATTGGAATAATTCACAACACATTGTTTAACGAGCTTAGAGACTTTCCTAGCAACCTATCAACTGCTACAGATTCCTTTCATAAACTAGGTTACAAACTCCAGGTTCTTATTGCCTAACACAAAAACTACAGAGATGGACACTTTAAGATGGCATAAGAATATTTACTATTATTATTATTATAGAGACATGAACAAACCTTAATCTTTCTGAAATTCTAACATTTTAAAATGCTCCCAATAACTAGGTGAATACAGAACAATAATCCTAAAAGTTACAATGATCCAAAATTAAAGGACACATTTTATTGATATTTTTCAGACATTCCAAATACAGCAATTAAAAATCTCAAGATAAATTCCTTTATTGTTTGGAGACCAAGTCACTAAATTAATTCTCTTCAGAAATTATCTAATTACAATCTGTTCCATTCTACAATGTTTAGTGAAATGAACACCATTTTAAAGGCTAGGGGTTAAAATGAGTTAAAGGATGAATCAATCCCTGAAAATTATTGTTATTTATTATTTACTAATATTCCTTGTATTTTATTACATATATTTTATAGTATCATTAGATTATGTATTGCATATGATAATTTATCTTTAATTCTGATTATTTCATAAATTGGTGTATTTTTAATACCAGTAAATTAGTATATTTTAATGCCAGTACATTATCACCTGGTGTGCAGTAAATGATATTAGATATCCCTTTAGTCTGAAAGGTAAACATTCAAGGGTACTCCACTGGTATACTTTCCTGCATGGAACATCATTCCTGAAGGTAACAAGGATGCTTGCCCTTTTAGAGGGTGAAAACATCTAAGCTCTCCCTCCAAACAAAAAGACGTGGAGACGGCTTAATTCTAACAGGAAAAGTCCAATGTGTGATTAGAGCACAGTTTACCAACTGAATAGAAATTTAGGCCAAAAGAACACAACTGTCCTGTTCTTACAAAACCCTACAACTCTTTTAATCTATAAAAGACAATCATTCAATCTTTAGTCCTGAGATCACAATGTTAAAGCCTCTCTATTAAATATTTGCTATTTTAACTTAAAATTATAAATAATAATCACTTTACCTACTCAGTTCAGTTGCTCAGTCATGTCCGACTCTGCGACCCCATGGACTGCAGCACACCAGGCTTCCCCGTCCATCACCAACTCCCGGAGCTTACTCAAACTCATGTCCATGGAGTCAGTGATGCCATCCAACCATCTCATCCTCTGTCATCCCCTTTTCCTCCTGCCTTCAATCTTTCCCAGCATCAGGAAAAGACCATCCCCGAGAAAAAGAAATGCAAAAAGGCAAAATGGTTGTATAGCTGAGAAAAGAAGAGAAGTGAAAGGCAAAGGAGAAAAGGAAAGATATACCCATTTTAATGCAGAGTTCCAAAGAATAGCACAGAGATAAGAAAGCCTTCCTCAGTGATCAATGCAAAGAAATAGAGGAAAACAATAGAATGGGAAAGACTAGAGATAGCTTCAAGAAAATTAGAGATACCAAGGGAACACTTCATGCAAAGATGGGCACAACTAAGGACAGAAATGGAATGGACCTAACAGAAGCAGAAGATATTAAGGAGAGGTGGCAACAATACACAGAACTATAAAAAAAGAGAAGGAGATGACAACCCACTCCAGTATTCTTCCCTGGAGAATCCCAGGGATGGGGGAGCCTGGTGGGCTGCCATCTATGGGGTCACACAGAGTCGGACACGACTGAAGCAACTTAGCAGCAGTGGCAGCAGCATACAAAAAAGGTCTTCATGACCCAGATAACCACAATGGTATGATCACTCATCTAGAGCCAGACATCCTGGAATGCAAAGTCAAGTGGGCCTTAGGAAGCATCACTACGAACAAGCTAGTGGAGGTGATGGAATTCCAGTTGAGCTATTTCAAATCCTAAAAGATGATGCTGTGAAAGTGCTGCACTCAATATGCCAGCAAATTTGGAAAACTCAGCAGTGGCCACAGGACTGGAAAAGGTCGGTTTTCATGCCAATCCCAAAGAAAGGCAATGCCAAAGAATGTTCAAACTTTACCTACTACCACAAGCCAAATACTTTCTTTGCTCTTACAGTAAGAGGTATTTCATATGCATGATCTCATTTAATACTCACAACAACCTAATGTGGATGATATCATTTTCATTCTATTGATAAAGAGCCCAGGGGTATAAGTAATTCACAAAAGGCACAGGACTAGAAATTGGTAGTCTCAGGGATCAAAACTGTTTTGACTCCAAAGTTTGTACTCTTAATTATTCTGCTCTAAGTTTTATCATAAATCATAAAACTACTACTTTTGAAGTCACACTAAAATCAAAATATATAGATTGTATGAAAATTAAAGAAGAAATAGAGTCAGTAAGATCTTGTTAACAATATAAGTGATAAATAGGTATATAATGATCTACTGAGTATTTATTATCCTATGAGAGGGAGAAAAAAAAAAAGATGAAAAGTTAAATAAATATCTTTTCGCAGCTGGATTTCACTAAGGGTCACCAGGACACAAAGCTACCATAAACTGACCCAGCACAGTAATCCCAGATAAGTATATACTCATGATAGGGAGAAAGAAGCAAATCCTTTTAAAATTACGGGACACATCAAATCATCAATTGTTTTGAATAGGGTGATAGGAAACTACATGTATCTAGTTAGGAAAGGAGCGCCAATATCCATGGAATCTATGAAAGCTCATGCAGCAGAGTTTCTAGGTCTTCTATACTATTCTATTCCACATTTTACATATTTGAAAGCATCTAGTATGGTATAGCATCTATCATGCAGATCCACTCATCCACCCTTCAGTATACTGGCACCAACCATCTTCTCTGCCCAGAACTTCCCATGTCCTTTTTACCTACTTAGCTCCTATTCATCCTGCAAGTCCTAGAGGTCACCTCCTCTGGGAAGCCATCCCTAAAACTCCCCAAGGTCCCAGTTCCTTACTCTTCTATGAGCTCCAATAACACCTATACACCCAAACACACAGCATAATTAGCACTCTATATAATTACTTCTTTGGGGAAGGGGGGTTAGAAGCTATTGGCTTAGCCTCGTTTCTACCCCTAGCCCCACCCCAAGACAGTGAGCTCGTTAAGGAGAATGAGCCATCTTGGAGTAGCCACAATTTTGTCTATTGTCCCAGTGTAATTACTAAGTGCACCCCCATTTATTCTCTGTGGTTTTCCAGTTTCGATCATAAATAATTTGATCATCCTGTCTATATAGTCAGGATCCGTATCTATTTTGCTCACTATCTTGAACCCCCTGGGACTACAATTATTCTCACAAAATCCCCCAAAGTAGAAAAAGTAAAAGTATAATGTAGCCCTGTTTTAGAATGAAGAACATGCGGTCATAAGGCCAGCTTATTTGCATGTATTAAATCACAATGTTTTAGTGAATATTATCAAAATGTTGTTGTTAAGTTACTCAGTTGTGTCTGACTCTTCTGCAGCCCCATGGACTGTAGCCCACCAGGCTCCTCATGGTATTTCCCAGGCAAGAATACTGGAGTGGGTTGCCATTTCCCTCTCTAGGAGACCTTCCCAGATCAGGGATTGAATCCAGATCTCCTGCACTGGCAGGTGGATTCTCTACCACTGAACCACCTGTGAAGCCCATACTATCAAAATGCATACCCTAAAAGGAAATGCTACACTGAATATTAAAAATTCCTCTAGTGAGAACAAGGATGAATATGCAGTCACCCTCATGAATATAGCTGGAGACCTTGTGAACCAAAATAAAATATAATGTTTAAGTCGGTTCTTCCAGTCACATTAACACCCCCTTTTCCAGTTCTTTAATTTTTAGCTCCATCACTCCTCTATGAATAGAAACATAAAATGCTTGGATCAGTTACACAGTCTTGTCAAAATAACCTAACCTGCAATTATAACATCCTAATGTGCTTTTTAAAAATGTTGCCATGAAAACTTTTTCATTAAAGAATTTCTTATAGTTCTCAGACCACTGAAAATTAAACCAACCATTTACAACTCTATAGATGATAAAATGCAGATCTTGAGTATATAAAAATATTTGTATGACAAAAATATTATTGTATGGAAAAAACAATATGCTACATTTATATAATTGTTTTATTTCATTAAAAAAATCTGTATGAAAAAGTTATTATTCAGACAATGAATGAACATTCTTCTTATTAATGACTGCCTTCTAACAGATAGAAAACATTCAGTTCACAGTCTTCTAACATATGATCTAGATGTAATCCAAACTCCATTTTCAAACAGAGAAAATTTTACTGTTAAAATTAGGGCTCCTCTGTTTATGAGAGTCTCCAGGCAAGAATACCGGAGTGGGTTGCCAAGTCCTCCTCCAGGGGATCTTCCTGACCCAGGGATTGAATCTGTGTCTCTTATCCTAATAGTACAAGACATTCTGCATTTTCTTCAGCTGGGAGATTCACAATTTCCTCTCATTTTACAACTTCTAAAATTGAAGTTGTACCTTAAATCGATTGCTGATGTACTGAAAAGCTGATATGTATCTCACATGTGCAAGAAGCATTAAAATTGGTGTAAAAAAAAAAAAAAAAAAAAAAAAAAAAAAGAAAAAAAAAGAAAAAGAATAAAAGAAAATAAAAAATAAAAGAAAGAAGAAAAAAAAATAAATAAAATTGGTGAAGCACCACAGTTCAAGTACTTAAATAAAGAAGCTAGGATTACATGCAATATTACATATAGTTCTTACACTGACCTAGCATTATAGGAATTATGGACCCATTTTTTCCAAAGAAAAAGCAGAGGCCCAGCAAGCTAAAATGCTAGAGGTTTAAAAAAAAAAAAAAACAAAACTGGGAATTGGTAAAGCTGAGACTCAAATTCATCCGCTACATTCTGCTGCACTACATTGCCCTACCAAAGGCAAGCTGGATGTTGGTTAGAATAGTGGAGGAAGGTAAGTGGCGGAGCACTGAAAGACGCAGAGAGAGAGGAGGAGGCTTTCCAGATGAAAAGTACAAGACACTGAAAGGTAAAGAGGCTTCTAAGTTATACTCTTGTAAAATAAGAACTCTGTACCAGCTGAAGATGCAATGTAGACCATCTTTAACAGGAAACCCTTTTAGTAAGTCTTATTTTATGCCCATTTTCCTGATTAGGAAATCAGGGTTTAGAGAAATTAAGTAACTTCAGGAAGGTTATACAACCAGTATGGGAGCTAGGGTGAAAACCTAGGTAGGTAGTCTACATCCTAGTACCAGTGCTCAGTCTCTCAGTCACGTCTGAATCTTTGCGGCCCCATGGACTGCTGCCCACCAGGCTACTCTGCCCATGGAATTTTCCAGGCAAGAATATTGGAGTGGGTTGCCATTTCCTCTTCTAGGGGATCTTCCTGACCCAGGGATCGAACCTGCGTCTCTGCACTGGCAGGCGGATTCTTTACCACTAGTGCCACCTGGGAAGCAGTCTATATCCAGACCCACTCTTTTTAATCAGTAAGCTATCCTGCATCTCCAGCTATATAGGGTTCTTATTTTACAAAAGCATAACAGAAGCCCCCATATCTTTGAGTGTGTTGCACTTCTCATCTCATAATAAACATGTGAATTCTCTCAGACACAATATTTGGTTTTCCATGAAAACAGAGATCTGACCAGGCTTGAATAACAAAGAATTTACTATAACTATTCACTAAGCATCTCTCTCACTCATTCAACATTTAAACTGCTTTTACCATATGCCAGGACGGCATGTAAAAGAGTAAGATTACAACGACTTTGTAAAACAAAATGTCTCTTTTTCCCTAACATGACAAGTGATAAAAGCTACTGCTTTTTAAAGCATAATTTTCTTTTACAAAAGAGATGTAAAGTAGAAGAAAGGATGTGGGCATGAGCTGAGTTGAGTTGAGCTGAGTTGAGCTGCACCTTAACTGATATCTTTATGAATTACAGTGGTAGGGACCATGTCCTGCTGATCTCTGTGTAACAAAGAACTTTGTGAAGACTTGGTCAAGAATGAATTGTTTATAAAATAGTTATTGTTCAGGAAGTTAATGCAGTTTTACCACAGATGCAGAAGTTCCAAACATTTCCAAAAACACTTTTCTCTGTCATTAAAAAGGCACTACAAGTCTTTTACAGGATATGCACATAATCCTAACCAAGATATCAAAACCAAAAAGAAATCCAAATTTCATTTACAAATTAATGTGACTTTAAAACTTTAGGGCAACACTGAACGAAACAATGTGATGTGACAGAGTCGATGCACGTCTGGTCTGAGTGGTCAGGGAGATCTCTGAAGAAATGAAGTTCATCTAAAACATCACTGATGACAAAAGAATATGAAAGAACAGTCCAAAGTCAGACAAGAAAGTTTTCCACATTGTGTTTTGTGATTTGAGACATGTTTTGAATTGCTCCATGATTTTTTGGCATGAGTCAGAAGAGGAGGAGGAGAGTGGAGTCTGTTTTCTTGGCTCAGTCAATAGGCTGAGGTGGGCTCAACAAGTGGGAGGACAAATCTCAGAGAGAAGAGTGTGGGGGAGCTCGGCGAAGGGGGGGAAGGCTGTCAAATCCATCATGTTTGGTATTTCACAATGACTGAAGCAGAATCCTTTCTTTATCAACCCTAATTTTCCCAATGCACCAATCTAAGATCACACAGTTTTTAAGTGTATTTTCTAATGAAGACATCATTACCCTTTGGTGATATTCTACCTCTTACAGGATATATGGTATATAGTGCTATATACTATAAGTAAAACAAAACCACCATTTTTATTCCATGAAGAAAGCACACCATAATTGTATCCTATGGTTTTGATAATTCTCTAGAAGAGAAAAACAGACTTGGCCACTGACATCACAAAAATTTTCAGTCCCAGGAACTATTTAATGTCTTAGCTAAATACTTCTTATCCACATACCATTAAAAACAATGAGAACTTTGAGTCTCTCTGGGGAAATTGCCAAGAATGCCACCTCTAGGTATCTACCAAGCAGATTCCAATATCAATCCAACATCAAGTTTGAGATAAATATGAAGTAACTGTCCCAAGGTCAATGAGCTAGTAAGTGACAGAGCTGGGATTAAGGACCTAGCAAAGTCTGACTAGAGTTCACACCCCAGTCACAGACTGTGTTGCCAGCTGAATGAGCAATGCAGAATAGCTAGACTCCAGGGATTTCCAGTAAACAAAAATTGCTTTCATAAATGGTCAATAATTTCCAAGATGTCAGGTATCAGAGATAATTTTCTGGAAAATATTCAGCATAACCATTTCTCTGTGGACCCTCTAAAATCTGGTCTTTGGCTTCAGAAAGGCATTTAGCACAGGCTAACTGTGCAAATATTATCATGAAACTGTCTGGTTTCAACTCCCCGCCCACTAGCAATATGCCCTTGGACAAGGATGTAATCCTTCTGTGTCTGTTTCCTCTTTCTATAAAATGATGTTAATAACACTACCTACCTCACAGCATAGTTACAGAGGTTTAAGAAGCCAGTATAAATATTAAGGACAATGCTAAGAACATAAAATCAACAAAAGTTCTAGCTGTCGTCATCAAATAACGCCAGAGTAAAAACGGCTACAGACTTCAACCCTATCATACCTCCTCATCTGTACCTTCAAATTATTGCCACTCTACATACTAAAGCATAAGGTGAATAAAAGCCTAGAGAAGGTGCTGTGATAACCCTGGAAGGATCTCTGGAAGACACTGCTCAGGACATTCACTATATAGCATCCTTTTCAATGAAAATCTAGAGAGGGATTTCTTTATACCAGCTCTCTCCAGTATGAAGAAATGAATTGTACTGATGTTTTGGAACAAGGGGTTTTGTTTTACTCATAAATGCTTTCAATAAAGTAACTAATCAAACTTCACATTTTACAAAAATTGCCAAGCACATTTAGAATGAAACATATCCGCGCCCCCCCCCCCCTTAGTATCTGGAGCCTAAAGGTATGTATCATCCTGTAATTGCTCTTGGTTCATTTAATGGCCATCCCCTTTCTTTTTCCTTTGCCAGCCAATCCGCATCAAGTTAAATTTTATTCTTTTTAATAACTAAGGTATGAAACAAAGTATCTGGATGAGTAGGAAAGGAAATAAAAGTAAGAGTGGTGATCTCATTAGGATCTTCCTCTAGGTCTGTAAGAGCAGGGTTGGCATCTGCTGCTGAGCTGGAGGCTTAGGAAGAGCCAAAGCATAAGCTAAAAATCACAAATTTGAAAGTAGCCTGCCACAACTACACACTCACCCATAGGTAATCTGTCCAACGATCTATCTCATAAAAGAGTTCTCTATGTCCCTATTCTTCACTGTCTCTTCCTCACAAAACACATATAATTCCAAGTTCATAGATTTTTGACTTAATAATCAACAAGTATTTGCTGAGTGCTTCCACATTTCAGGCATTTTTCTAGACACTTGGAATATATCAGCAAGCAGAACATACAAAATGCATTCCCCATGGAGCTTAACTTATACATGAGAAGATAAACCATAACCATGGCAAATAAGTAAATTATAGGGTGTGCCAGAGAGTGATAAGTGATATGAAAAAATCAAGCAAGCTAAATGGGATCTGGGTGAGGGCTTTATGTAAAAAAATAACTCAGTAGAAACTGAAAATACTATAATAATTTTGAATGGTTATGTTGGTTAGAATGATACATATCAATTTTTCAAAATAGATTTTTTTTGTCCTCAACCCACATTTAAAATGTTTGAAACATTAATTCTGTTGATATTTCTTCAGTAAAGTGAATACTTTTTCATAAAACAAACTAAATCACATCTTATCATTCATATACACCCTTTATTTCTCAGGCACTTCAGTAAAAACTAGGATTCCAGAAACTGTTTTATTTCCTTTCTGGTCTTGCACCCACACCTATAATTTTGGAAACTCCAACTGCAAAGGGAAGACAGGTTGTCAGTTTTAGGATGTATCTCATGGACTCTCAAAAACATAACCATCCTCTTAGCACCCCTATTCTCACTTGTCTACTGTGCAACAATGCCCACTGCTGAATCTACGGATGTGTACCCCAGAGGGCACAGGCTCCTGCTAAAATCACTGACAGTGGCAGTAAAGCTCATGACAGTCCTGAGATGCTACAAAGACACTCATCTGAAGTACTCACCACCCAAAAGTACCCTTTCCTAAAATGACCACAATTCTAAGTGCCAGCACAGTCCACTACTACAATGCTACCATGTATTCAGGATCCCTTAGAGATTTCAACCAATGCATTATCTTTCTCGCTCATTGTCAAGAATACCTCCCTTTCTAAAACCTGGGCTTGAGTCCACATGGACTTGGGCCAGAGGACAATCTGGTGGCAGACACTATGTTGTACTTGGATTCAAGCTTTTGCTCTGACACTGGCCCACTGGGCTGGAACTAAGCTTGTAAGCTTTGATTCTCTCCATAAGGTCTGTGACATACAGAAGAGCTTGCCCCAAAACGTTCTCCTGACATGCCTCAATCTTAGGGTACATCCTGGGATTTCAGATCTAAGGGAGCTGGATGTGGGCTTCCAGCTCTCTGGGAGAAAAAGCACAGTTATGGGTTAGATGGCCGCAGGTGAGCACTGAAAAGTGTTAAGAGTTGGCCCTGCTATGCACTGTCTATACCAGCACGAAGAGCTGGCACAGCAATGTGCTGAGATAAGGGGGTAATGATCAAAAATAACAAATAAAAATGAAGTCTGGGAAGCTACATAAAATTTCTCAAAGAAAAGCTTTCCAAATTAAAACTACAATATTTGAGAGTAGGTCACAACAAGAGATTTACAAATTCAATACAAAAATACGGGAACATCCAATATAGGGTAGTCATATCCTATACGTGAAAAGAGTTATCAAAATAGTTATATTCTTAGAGTTATAGGTTTCCCTGATGGCTCAGACAGTAAAGAGTCTGCCTGCAATGCAGAAAACCTGGGGTCAATCCGTGGGTCAGGAAGATCCCCAGAAAAGGGAATGGCAACCCACTCCAGTATTCTCGCCTGGAGAATCCCATGGGTGGAGAAGCCTGGTGGGCTGTGTCCATGGGGACACAGACACGAGAGTGACACAAAGAGTCAGATGCAATTGAGCAACTCACTCACTCACTCAGTTATAAATGTAAGAGTAAAAACAATCAATCTTCCAGCGAAGAAAATTTTACAAGTCTATTAAAAGCATTTTTCCCTTCCTGTGACTATTTATTCTTTTGATAAAGATTAGATCCAAAAGAGTCCTCCAAAGAAGACAGTATCTCTTATATTTTCCCCTAATTACTAGAAATATAGCAAACATATATTACAGAATTTTCTGCCACCTGACAAATTTGGAAAGTGTTACGAAATCACAAACAAATCTTACATTCTAACCTAACCTCACAATGTATGATTTGTGTAACTTGGGCAAATCAATCAGCCTTTCTTAGCCAACACTCACTTCTCCCTAAGACAGGGTAAAACAACTTCTTCCAGAAATATTTTCACTAACATTAAGTGAAACGATGAGTTTGAACATACTTTCTACACATGGAAGTGCAATGTAAGCAAACAACCTCATCAAACTCACTCTAGCAGATGTACTCATTCTGCAGGCACATGGGGCATTTATCTATCTCACAATAACCTGATGAAGCGAAGAAAACTGACTTTTTTGCCCTAAACAGCATTCCTCCAGATCTTATAACTCTATTTTGTAAAGAAGTTAAAAAAGACAACTGGTTCAACTCAAAGATAATTACCTCCACAGAGCAATTTTAGCCAGAATATCTGAAAAAAACAAGAATGAAAACATTATATTATTTCCTGTCGCTGTCATGTTTTAGTCGCTAAGTCATGTCCGACTCTTTTGTGACCCCATGGACTGCAGCCCGCCAGGCTCCTCTGTCCATGGGATTCCCCAGGCAAGAATACTGAATCGAGCTACCATTTTCTTCTCCAGGGGATCTTCCTGACCCAGCGATGAACCTCATCTCCTGCATTTCAGGCAGATTCTCTACCACTGAGCCACCAGGGAAGCCCTTTTATTACTGCCTAGGCTACTCTATATAATGCCTTTTTTTTCTGACACCTTGAATCGCTGCTTGCCTCGTAGGTAACATTTTCAATTATTCAAGCACTAGTTACGATTGCTGGTGTCGGCATGATCAGTAATTACTGTCTTAATAATCACAGGCATCTGATTCCAGCTGCTCCCATCTTTGATATAACCATGAGCAACAGCCTGGAGGACAGGAGCTGACAGGCAAAAAATTCAGCTGGGGGTCAAGTTAATGCTGGTGGTATACGAGCTTTCAATGAGCTACCAAAGCCAGAGAGACATGCTGAAAAGTGAGATCACAGATTGAGAAAGAATGAATGTCCCGAGGGTTTTGTACAAAATAAAATATTTTCTGAATATGAGAACGGCTTTTGAATCTAAATCTGAAGAAGCTGGCTAAATAACTCATACCTTCAACAACCTTGTTCTGGGTAATTATAAAAAGAATTCATCTGCATACTCATTCCCCTGCCAGATATGACTTTTCCCTTCCCCAGATGGCTGGGGTGAGTGTCTGTGCATATGGCAAAGGAATAAGAGCAGGAGCTCCAAGTCTTTAAAAAGAAGGGAAGGCTTACAAAAATGTGTCCTGTGTGCGACACCAAAGGGACTATGAAACCAAAGAAGACCGACTAACAAACGAAAAGTCTGGGAGACCTGTGTCCTGGCCCCAGCTCTGTCTCCCTTGGATAAGCCAGTTTGCTTCTCCATGCTTCTGCTTTCTCATGTGAAAAGTTTTCAATTAGCAATAATCGCAGCTGGGATAAACCTCACGGGCTACGATACTGCCACTGCACAAAGCTTGCTTTTTCATGTGGACAGTAGTGTGATCCAACTCAAATCAGTCTGGAGAGTTCTCTGTGGCCTATGGGAAATTATCCAATGTGAGGCTCAGCAAAAACAGGTAAAGCTGTGCCCCTCAATATCCACCGGGGATTGATTCCAGGAGCCACTGCAGACACCAAAATCCACAGGCACTCACATCCCTTGGTTGGTCCTCGGTGAGTGTATATCCCATGGACACAGAGGTCCAGCCATAGAAGACCATACCACCACTCGGATCCTGTGAGAATACCACCAAGAGACCCAGTGCTTTAGGAGCTCTCCTGTAAGTCCTTTTAACCCCTAAAATATGGAAATCTGCATCTACTATAAATCAAATATATTTTTACAAAAAAAGGGGAATGAGAATGTGTGTGCATGGGTAAGGGATACACAAGTGTGTTCAAATGTGTGTAAAGGTATGTAGATGTGTGTTTCAGTGGGTAGACAGGAGCAGACAATCCACAGAGAACTCATTTCTCTATTCTTCCTGTCTCTTTTCCCTCCTAATCACTGGCACTGATTGCTCATTTACTTTTTAAGCAAAGCACGTGGGCAAGGAAGAGGTGAAACAGGTTGCCTACTTATTTCCCAGGCTAGCTCGGAAGCCAGTCTGCATTAGGGAGTGATTCTCACAGATGGGGGACAGGAGAGGATTAGTGATGGTGGTAGAGAGGGAGGCAGGGACATCAGAATCACCTGAATAAAGGCTTTTTCAATCTCTCTATGCGTTTTCCTCTCTCTCTCCCTCCTTGGGATTCTCATATGACCCTGAAAGGATAGTCTTATCATACCCACACATACATACATACCTACACCAACTCATCAGAGCTGTAAGTTACTGCCACTTTTTTGCTAGGGGAATAAAAGATGAAGGATTCCACTACCAATGTCCTTTCCTGCTCTGACACTGTGGGACTTTGCTCGTGTCATTGATACACTTTCTAATTAAGGAAACACTCAAACTGACCACAGAACAACAGAAGGCTTCACCACATAGCCATGTAGAAAACTGAGTGGCAAGTAAAGGAGAACTAAAATAAGGAAAAATACTCTCTGGCAGAGCTAATCAGGAGTGGGTTTTCATGGGGGAAATAAGCATGGCACTAAACCTTGGTGCACAGATCTTAGAATGGAGGGAGGTACAACCACGTTGAGCCAGGGGTCAGGCACACATGTTCAGGATCAAACATATGCAGGAGGGCACGAACTGGAAAGACAGCAAGGGGGGACAGCCACAGTGCTGGGAGTAGTGCCAGGTGTGATGCCTGGGATAAGCAGGGTCAGTTGACCTTCGGCTGCAAATGGCACAGTGTCAGAACTTAAGAGCAGCAACTGTGGAGTCACCACTGGCTCTAAAACAAATACGTGCTAAGTGGCTTCAGTTGTGTCCAACTCTTTGCAACCCTATGGACTAGCCCACCAGGCTCCTGTCCATGGAGATTCTCCAGGCAATAATACTGGAATGGGCTGCCATGCCCTCCTCTAGATCCAGGAATCTTACTGACCCAGGGATTAAACCTGCATCTCTTCTGTCTCAGGCATTGGCAGGCGGGTTCTTTACCACTAGCGCCACCTGGGAAGCCCCTAAAGCAAGAGACTACTACAATGAAAGATGTGTCTGAGAAAGCGCCTTCAGATCCTGGTGCCCAGGATGGTCACAGAAGATTCCAACGTGCGATCCATGAACAGACTTCAAGCACGCGACAGCCCCTGCTGTTCTGTGCCATTCTTTTTCTGAAGCTGCAAGCATGCATGCATTTTGTACAGGAAAGAGGAATTTATTAAATTCTCAAAAAGGTATGTGACAACCACTTTCCCCATCCGACCCCCATCCCACCCACACACAACACAGGAAAACTGAGAATTCAGTAGAAGAAAGTGTTTGCCTATTTTCCTTGTGGGTGGGGGAGGTGCAGGTGGGAAAAGTGAAGGGTAAAACACAGAAAAACAGTGGCTGGTAGGCACCATTCCAGGTGATCCCTGTACAGCAGGGAACCCAAACGGGAAAACTGAGAAGGCGCTTTTCCAGGGTCACTTTCAGGGAGGTGCTAATAAAAGGGGCTTTCATGTATTATGTGAAGTCAGTTACAACAGCAGTCTTATCCTGAATTGTTTTATGATTACCCCCTCATATCAAACCTCTTTTGCATTATAAAACCAGTTTCTCAGAACTAAAATTTCACATAAAATGTGTTTTAAATCCTTCAGGAAACATTTAAGGAATGAGATCAAGTACAGTTAATTCTTAGTGGAGATACAAACAGACTTCCAAAAAAAGCAAGAATCACATTTCTTAAGTCAAATATCAAAATCCACATTTGACCACTTCCACTTATTCAGTAGGGACATTTCTCAAAATATTAAAAAACTAGAGTCAATCCAGGTTGAAAGAACAAAGACATACCTTTTTCACTATATTTTCTACCAAAAGCAGTGCTGACTTTTTGGGTACTTCAGTTAAATTTCGTTTGCTATTGGAACGTATGAATTGTAAAAGCTGCACCTTTAAAAGAGTTTTCAGAAAAATTTATTTTTTGAAATTTCAACCTGGTAAGCAAACCTTTGAAAATTTGTTTGCAAAAATACAGAGGAAAAAGCAACACCTGAGAAAGTCTAATGAGCTACCAGTGATGCTCTGAAGTAAATCCTAAGGTGTTAATTATCTCAGATTTCCAGGAGGCTTCTGGCCCCTAAATATGCTGTTTTTGGTTGTGCATTTCATGTTTCTATTTTTGATTGTGCATTCCAGATCTTCTACTAAGCTTTCCATTCTCTGAATTCCTACAATTTGTGCCTGTGTTAGGGATGCGTACGTTAGGCCTAGATGACAGTTACACGTGATTGTCATTAAATCCAAATGTCATTTTCAGTCCTTGACTTACTGAATATTGGCAGCATTCAAAGCAGATAAATGCTTTCTCCTTTTGAATCTTGCTACTTCCTAGGCTTCTATGATTCCATCCTCTCCTGGTTTTCCCTCTTCCTCTCTAGCTACAAACTTTTCTTGCTCCACTCTCTCTACCTAATCATTACGTGCTGCAGTTCTGTGAGGTTCAGAGTTCAGTGGTCTACTTTATCTCTAGGCAATTCCAACCCCAATTAAAAACAGTATCAGAGTTTTCTATGATAACCAAACATAAAATAACCTCCTATTTGACATCTTCAGTTGAACACCTTAAGACAGCTCAAATTTAATACTGCCAAAAGCACACGTAATTTCCTTCACCCATCCCACCCACCCACCACCTCTTCTAGAATCTCTTTTTTTTTTTTTTTTCCAAAACACTTAATAACTTTTATTGAAAACAATACAGAAACACCAGATTCTCATTTTAAAGTAAAACTGACAGCATCTTCCAGAACTTTCCTAGTATTCCACCATTCTTATCACTATTTAAAAAACAAAACCAAGTTCCAGATCCAAAATAATCAATGAACCTGCTGGTAAACATTCTTCTCATGGTTAGAGCTACCACCCTACTTATTTTTTAAATTGGACATTTGCACCTTTTCAAGAATGAGTAGCAATTTTTTATTAATATCTGAGAACTGGACTTACTTTCTTCATATTAATTAAGAAACAAAACCACACACACCCTAATCAAACTCAAAGGAAATATACATTTGTTCATTAAAGCTCACCTGCTTTAGATAACCTTTTCTCATCACACATCAGCATAGTAAGCCAATGTTTGATCCATGCTGTAAGTTTTACAAAACAAAAAGACCTGTTAATTCCCGAGGGAAACCTTAAGGCAAAAACAAAAGCCTTACCCTACAAAAAGGGAAACAAAGCAAGTCATGGGGCCTGTGGAGACGGCTCGAATGAGTAAGCACCACAAGGATGAAGAAAATTTTGTACAAACAAATGCGAGTTTAAAAAAGCGCACTGAACACCCATGTTTCCCGCAGAAATGATGATCGTGTCAGATAAAATGACTCCAGAAACAAGTTCTGCCTGGATTTTAATTAACAGAATCCTGCTAGTTCTCTCCTATATATAGCCGTGGTATCAGAGAGCTTGTTCAGAGAGCTCTTTCCTACTATTCACTGTACAGACCTGGATCCCAAGCCTGTCCAACACCCCTATAGAGGACAGTGTTAAGCGTGTGTGTGTGTGTGTCCTTTGGAAAACTGTCATCTCTTCACCCCAACACTGGGACTAACTCCAAATTCCAGGCAGTCACTTCCTCTTTATGAGCTGTAGCAGAACTAACTTTTTAGCGTGGAGACTTCTTTAAGGCTACAAGTTGGTCCCATTAAACAATGACCTAGAGGCTATCTCTCCAGAGCCAGTTCGCACACTGGTTACCTCGCGATCTTCTAAACTATCACTCAAAGTTAGGCTGTAAACATCACTGAAGAGCTGGGTTTATCGATTATGCAAGGGAAACCGAGGAGCAACAGTAGCACAGGGTAAAAAACGCCTCGGAGGAAAAACCTTGTCTTTGTATTTTCCATTGCATTGTCAGAGGCAAGGAGGGCAGCCACAACACTACTGGCTATTTAATCAATAGAGCTACACTGAACTGACAACTAATATACAAGTTTCAGAGCCTCTGTTAAATTCCCCAGCAACAGGCCTAAGCTACTGTCATCTTCCTCCTCCCCAGTCATATCTAGTCACCACTGTAAACAGAGCTCATTTATCTGAAGATGAAGTTGTGGCTCAACTGTCAGGGCACACTTGTAGTGAGGAGAGTACTTTTTTTTAATGCATCTTTTTCAACTCAAGTGTCTGAATATTCTCCAAGTATCTGAATGACTTAGACAATGTGACAGATGACTTAAAAGTCACATACAGCTTCTATACTTGACTCTGCAGAATGTACCCTCACATTCCTTTAATAAGCCCCCTAGTAAACTGCTTTTCCCTTGAGACAAGTTTCCTTGGCAAGAAGTTGAATTTCCAGAAATGGCTACCCCAAATCAGAGTCCCACCCCAAATCACAGGTGGAGATATTACACCCGTTTCAAAACTTTCAAGTCCCTATACTGTACAAGCAGGCTCATGACTGAACACATAAGCCTCTGCAATGTGACAACTTTAGTGTAGAAACTGGTTTCTAGAGTTCCATCTCCTCTTCTGTGCAAGCAGCTGTCTCCAAACTATTGTAAACAGGCAACCCTGTTGGCCGAGGTTCCAAGAACAGTTCAGTTCTTTGAGGAAAGGCAGTGCCAGCAGCTGCGTGCTTAGTTTGGCTCTCTCCTGTGTAGTTCTTAGCATTAGATGACGGCTTTGGCTTATCAGAAAGGAGTTCAGGGAGAGGTTTCCAGAGCACAAGCTCCATGGAAGGACGGCTCATGGACTCAATCATTTTCTTTGTAAAGATTTCATCAAATTCCCTCTTCAAACCTGTTTTCATGGTATCAGAAAGGACAAGGCTGGGGAGACGGTTAATATTTCTGTCAGCTTCAACTTCTTCATCTTCGTCAATTATTCTGTCCTCAATTTCCTGAAGCCTCCTTCGGGCAACTTCACACTGTGGTTCCCCCGTTGTCTGATCCATCTCTTCACAAATAACATCTAACATGCCAGGTGCAGAAAGGCCACTAGTGCACGGATTTACTCCATGACCCTCTATATCCTGATGTGCACAAAGAATCCAGTCATTAGGACCAGCACAGAGCCCTGCTTCAGTTAGCCTTTTCTTTCTTACTGGACAATCATCCTCCTCCTCCTCTCGCTTGTGTTTCTTTCTACAGTGAGTTGAAATACGTCCGCGCGCCGCGCTCCCGCCGGAGCTGCTCGGGGTGGCGCGAAGTCCCGGCCGTGGGGCCAGCTCGGCGCCCTCCGTCGCCGGCGGGAAGGCCCGACCGGCGAAGGCCGGCGGCGGCTGCAGGAAGTCCGAGCCACCGCTCAGGGGAAGGCCGCTAAACGGCCGGCCGAGTGCCGCCATGGCCGGGGAGACGAGGAGGCTGCGCCCGCGGCCCCGGCCGTCCGCGGCCCCGGACCCGGCAGCAGCGGCCACAGCGACTGCCGAGAGGTACCCGCCTCTGAGCCCTAGAATCTCTTTCTTGATGAATTTTACCAACATACACCCAACTGCACCGGACGTCACCACCATCCAGCTGTATGGATTGGTTTCACCACCATGCAAATGGTGCCTCCACCCACACAGCTCTATGGAATAGCACCACCCTCAGAGACCCAGGACTCGTTAGGGTCCTCATTCTCAATATCCGATCCAGCAACAAGACCTGAAAATTCTACCTTTCCGCAGCCCTTAAATGGTCTTCTCTCTTTCTCGCCACTTCCTTTCACCAAGCTACTACAATCCTCTCTGACCTGAACCAGAGCAACAGACGGTCACGCCTTCCTATAGCGGTGTGCTCTCCTCCAATCAGAAGCCACTGTTAGCTTTACAGGTGCTGTCACTCCTTGACTAAAACCCCTCCTCAGTGGCTCCCACTGTTTTTAGACTAAAGACCCAGGTGTGGTCGGTCCTGCACTCCCCACCCTCAAGCATCATTTCCCTGCTCCCTCTCCCTGGCTCTCAGCACCCCACTGCACTCCACTGTCACTACCTTCCCCCTAACACTGCACTGGGCCTCTGCACATGAATTTTTCTCCTTTATCTGAAGCATTCTCCACCCTCTGGCTTTCTCTTCATTATCTCGTCACATCCTTCAGACCCCCAACTCCACCTTCTCAGGGAAGGCCCCCTCACCACCACCTGAGAGCAGGTCAAAAGCCTTTTTACACTTTTCCCAACACCACGAGCCTCAGCATTTATTTCTATTGTGATTTTACCCTTATTTGAGGAATGCCCCTCACTTCCACTAGAGTGTCAGCTCCAAGATGATGAAGCTATGATCCGTTTTCCTCACCATTGAATCAGCAGAACTTGGCACAGAGCCTGACACTGAACAGATGCCCCATAACTATGTGCCGAATGAGCATTCTTGACGGAACAGAATAATATTAATAAGAAAACTGGAGATGCTTTCATAAGCAAAAACACCAGCGGCAGCATATTTAATAAGTGACAACAACACAGGATCTTTTATACTTTTCATCCTGAAATGAGAGTACTAGGGTCATACAAGCACAACCAGGTGTGGCCCATGAATCACAGCTTTAGACTCCGAATACTGGAAAACAGAGGTGATAGTCAAAACACAATTGCTGACATTCTCATTACCCCCATACCCAGGGAGAGGTGATAACAGGAAGAAAGATTGCTCTCTCCAATAACAGGGGAGCAATCTTAGCTCCCAGGCCCTCCTGCCTCTGCTTAAGAATAACCATAGCAGTAGATTTACTGAGCGAAAAAAAATTTACTGAGTGCTTACTTCCTTGCTGAACAAGGATAACATATATACATTATCACATCTGATCCACATAATTATACCACAGAGTAGAGATAACTGTCTCCAGAGTAGAAATGAGGATACTCAGGTTCAAAGAGACAAATAACTTTCCCAAGACCAAATAACTGGTAAAAGAATGAAACAGGTTTCCATGTACGAGCTGTCCGTCTCTAAAGCCATCCCATGGATGCACCACCTCACCGCTGCTGATACACAAAATAAAGGCAGCTACAAGAAGCCAGAGCCCCCCTGGCTGTGGAGGAGGGAAGTGGCTGGTGGACACTGTGGTCCAAAGACTGTTTTAATATCACCAGTCATCACAAAGGGCCAGAGCAGCTGAAATCAGTAACAGCATGGAGAAGATGGGGTGTAGCATCTGCAGTACATGAGAAGGCTGGATCCCAGAAGAAAAAGTCTCCACTGTGGACCCCAGTCCCGCCCAGTACCCTCCAGCAGGGAACAACAGTGAACACAGAACAGAGAAGCAGAGCCAAGAACTGTTCCTGATGCTGGAGGGCCTCAGCCAGACACGTGGTGTTTTGTTTCCACTATGGAATTAACCCTGTAACTTCTCTTCGCCACACTGGTGGCCAGAGAAACCCCTGGTTAAATTTTTCTTTAAAGTGCATATAAAGCGAGTTTGGAAGAGTTGTTTTGAGGATACTCAACATAAGAAACTATAAGAGAGATAAATTACTGGATTCCTTTAAATAGCCAATTCCCAGAAGCTTTAAAGTTTTTCTTTTTTTTTTATTAAATCACATGTTACTCGACAAAGAGGCTTAGGAATCAGACAATTCGAGGTTGCAGAGAAATCAGTACCTCCTGAAGCCCTGTTTACTCACAACGTCTGAGAAAGGGAGATGGTTCACACTGTGAAGAATTAGAAGGCAGGTGGGGAAACGCTTTTTGAGACTAATTTAGCCACACATCTTAGAGAGCTGCGGGAGGGTTTTAGAAAGAAGAATGAGATAAAGAAAGCCAAGTTTCCAAAGATATCAATCTGACAAGAGTCCACAGGAAGGGATGGAAGAAAAAAGAAAGCAGCACAGAGCTATAGTGCTGAGGACCTCAATCAGAAAAGTGGCCAGAAGAACCGAGGGGAGAGAAGGGCTCCGGAGCCAGTGGGAAGGAGAAACTGAGAGGCTTGGGGACTGCATACTGAGATGACAGCCTAGTTAGCCACAGAGAAGATCAGACACACTTGAACAGGGTAACAATTGAATTTTACATAAACATCCAGCTCCTTTAACCCACACTTCCTGAGCACTGGTGATACCAAGTCTGAGAAGCCGGAGATTCAAATGTCCAGAAAGGGCACATTTATTGATGCAGAGATTAGAGGTTACCTAGGGTGGAGGGGGAGTGGAAATAACTGTGAAGGGGCACAAGGCAGCTTTGGGGGTTGATAGAAATGTTCTAAAAGTGGGCTGAGGTGACAGCTGCACAATTCTATATACATTGACTAAAAACTATTGAACTGTACACTTACAGTCTGTAACCCTCCATAAATCTGTTCTTTAAAGTGATGAGAGCTGTGGAAAAGGGACACTAATACAGGGTAAGGAGAACTGAGAATGAAGAGAGGGGGGAATAGTTTACATTTTCAGTAGGTGATCGCAGTGGGCCTCAGTGAGAAGGTAACATCTGAGCCAAGACCTGAAGGAGGTAATGGAGGGAGTCTGGGGACAGGCAGGAAGAGGAGCAGTCCAGGCACAGGAAACCTGGGACGATGTGCAACACAGGTTCTAAAGCAGAAAAGGAGGCCAGCGAGACCAGGGCAGGAGTGGACAGGAAAGAGTAGAAGATGAGGACAGGGGATAGGAGGGGAAAGATGGTGTGGACCGTGTTGCTTCCTGGGATGGAATCTATTGGAGGTTTGAGCAAAAGAGGAAGGTGATCCAACTCTGGTTTTAGAAGGATCACCCTGGCTGTGGTATTGGAAACAGTCTACAAGAGGCAAGGGTTTCCCAGGTGGCGCTAGTGATAAAGAACTAGCCCGCCAAGGCAGCAGACACAGATATGTGGGTTCGATCCCTGGGTGGGAAAGATGTCTGGAGAAAGGCATGGCAACCCACTCTAGTATTCTTGCCTGGAGACTTCCACGGACAGAGGAGCCTGGCGGGCTACAGTCCATGGGGTCGCAGAGTCGGACACGATTGAGCAACTAACACTAACTACTACAAGAGGCAAAGGAGACCAGCTGAGAATCTGTTACAGTAGTTTAAGCATCAGCTGGTGCTGACTGGGGCAATGATGGGAGCAGGAATATGGTGAGAAACGGTCAGATTCTGGGTGCATTTTGAAGGTAAAACCAACAGAATCTCCTGACTGCCTGGATGTAAGTTGTTCAAGAAGGAAGCAAGGTTGACTCCACAAGGCTCTGTGCTTGAGTAACTAAAGATGGGGAAGCTCTGGAGGAGGCAGGTTTGGAGGAAAAAAAATAAAAAGCATGTACTGGGAACTTTGCTACTAAAATACATTATATATGCCAAAGTCACGACACATAATTTTGGTAACTTTCTCTTAAAGGTCAATTTCATTACAGGGTTTCCTTCCAACATATTCATCAGTTGGGGTATTTTAGAGAATGAATTGGCCACGCAAATTTTAGAAATGTCTATTTAAAATCCTGATTCTTGGCCTTCTTTTTATCTGTAGGACTGTTGAACAGCTTATTTTCTTATAACTCCTTAATTATACTTCTAATGACATCAGACTTACCCCGCCTGGAAAGGTCCTGCCTTTGGTCCAAGTGAACCAACAAAAAAGAGCAGTGACACCAATGACAGTCACTCATCCCTCAGTGATTCTCCTTAATAGAGCTGGTGAGCTGAGAAAAGGCCCCATCAATGAATTTTGAGATATATTAATGAGCTCCACCCCCTATAAAAATATCAACTTTAGAGCAGAATCCATGAAGCATCATGAAGAAGTGCTGAAAATCAAGGTCAGTCTCTCCTGTAGTTATTTCTCCTTAGAAGAAAGCTTTCCTAGTGGCCCAGATGGTAAAGACTCTTCCTGCAATGCACAAGACTGGGGTTCAATCCCTGGATCAGGAAGATCCCCTGGAGAAGGGAATGGCCACCCACTCCAGTATTCTTGCCTGGAGAATCCCATAAACAGAGGAGCCTGACAGGCTACAGTCTATGGGGTCACAAAAGTCAGACACAACTTAGCAACTAAACCACCAAACCACCAGAAGAAAGCTACCATAAGGAGATGAAGGTAGAAAACACTAAATTCCTCGCTGCAGATTTAAATAATACCTATCATTATTTAACTTAATCTTTTAGAACATTTCTATCAATACCCATCATTTCACGATGTAAAACACAGATTTTTCTTTCTTGCACCTCTAAATTTCTATGCGTGTATTTGGTTCCCTTGATTTATTCTAAACATTTGGCCACCGGACTTCTCCGTGTGATCATTATCATTTATAAATGAGTTAGAAATACATAGTAGACTCAGCAGCTGTGCCCAAGGCCATTACTTACTCTAATTTGGCACAGATGGCCAAAAAGATGCTAATGGCAGAACAGCCAAGTGCTAACCACCTAATGAAGCTGCAGCCTTAAAAACCAACTGATGGTAAATACAATTGTACAGTTAACTTCACCCTTATCTCTGTCTGTCTCTCCTGTCCTCGACACAAAAGGGAGAAGAAAGCGTATACCCTAACTTCAATTTGGTAAAGCTCTAAACATATCACTTCATCTAATTTTCCAGGGAGGAAAAGGTAACTCAACAAAACAATTCCAGTTCTAAAATGGTCATTCTTTAGGTCAAAGACTTTTTCTTCAACTCAAAAATAATCCTGCAAAAGGGATTAAGCTGGTTTGTACCTAACTTAATAACAGAAAAACCATCACAACAGTCATAATAATGATTACACTGATCACAGACAAATAAATATAAGTATGATATCTGCCTGTCTTTCATATACTCACATGCCTTAAAATGACTTCTCTTATATTTATAAATAGGCAACATCCTCACAATGCATAACTTGGATCATTTTCTCTGATCAAAATCATGTATAATTTCATAAGTGTCTCATGACAAGGCTTCCTTTTCTCCTTATCTATATGCTGGTGCTTAACAATTGCATGTCTCCTCAAAATGCCTGATATTCAAATATTTTGATGCTTTAAGATAATGATAATTAAGACAGTCATGAAATTCCCCTCAGACAAAAAATACACACACACAGTCACACTGTTTCAGCCAGTTTCTAAGAAGAGAATATTAAATTTAAAAACCTATATAAAAAAACCCTGCAAAACACCTTCTAAACTGTCCCTAAAACAAAGAGCAAACAACAATTCAAAATTATGGCTCCTCTGCTCCCAAAATCCTTCTGTAAAGATCTACACTATTCTGTCACAGTTCACTACTGTTAATCAATGACTCAGGATTTCATCCCCTGTGGAAATTGTATTCTCCATTTGGCTTATATAATGTCATGTAATCACCATCAATGCACTAAATCTAAAAAGGTATAAAATAAAAAGCATCTCATTTCATCTTGTGCAGAAATGTCTGGTGTGATCCCTTAAAAGGGAACAGTATTAGTCACTTAGTTGTGTCCAACTCTTCATGACCCCATGGACTAAAGCCCAGCAGGTTCCTCTGTCCGTGGGATTCTCCAGGCGAGAACAGAGTGGGTTGCCATTCCCTTCTTCAGGGGATCTTCCCAACCCAGGGATCAAAACCAGGTCTCAAGAATCTGTCTGCAATGCAGGAGACCTGGGTTTGATCCCTGGATTGGAAAGATCCCCTGGAAAAGAGAATGGCAACCCACTCCCGTATTTGTGCTGGGAGAAGCCCATGGACAGAGGAGCCTGGCGGGCCACAGTCTGTGCAGTCACGAAGGGTAGAACACAACTAAGTGACTAAGCACACACAAAGAAATGTCCATTTTTAAATCAATCAAACTACTTCAATATTGGGTAATACTGCAATGAGGATATTTACAAAGACGCTCTCTGCAGTAATTCACTTGATTTAGTTGTACACAAATCTGAGTGGAAAATCCTAAGTTCTGTTTCAGCAGGGGAGACGTTAATCACACGTTACAACTCTCATCCAGGGCACTCGGTTAGTAAAGAATTGCCTGCAATGTTTAAACGCCGGTTGAGTATCCAGAGAGCATTGTGACTCAGGACTTATTTGCTGTGTTATTTTTTATTAAGTGTGAATGGAAAGAAAACTGAGGCCCAGATCCAGGAGGCCCGGTGGGTCCTTGGGAGCAAGGAATAGGAGCAGGGTGTGACCAGGTCCCTGTGCTCTTGACCTGCAGCTCCGGGATTAGACCCACCATGAGAATCACTCAGGAAAGGTGTCCTAATACACTGGGGCTCAGCAACCAATATAGATTCCAACACAAAAAATATAGAGATTCCAGGAATCTGTATTTTTAAAACAACTTCAGGTCCTTCTGAAGATCAGCCTGGTTGCAACATTAGGGCTGGACTTACTTGCAGAACAGTAATCAAGGATGATTTTCTAAAGCAAGGTTCCAGAACAGCCAAACAAGCCAATAATATAGCTCTTTTTTAATAAACAGAGCTTTAAAAACATATCCAATTTTGTTCTCATGATTCTATTATCCCAGTTTATAAAGAAGGAGACTCGGACACAGAGCTCCCCTGGCAGAGCCGGAAAGAAGAACACTCTGACTCCGAGGGTCACTGCCCTCCTGATCCACCTCACTGTGCCTCACCTCAAGTGCAGAAACATGATCAGTGAAGGATTCTCAGTTCTGCCCTGGGACCCAAGCAACCACAGGTAAAAGCAGCCTTAAGAAGAGGCCTTATCAAAACTGGCACTGCCCTCAGAAAGCCTGGGAGGGAAATATGGCTGGTTCTTGTGAGATTCTCTTTCCTGGCTAAGATACTGATGGGTGCTTTGCCACCATCTAGAAAAACCCTTTCCTGAAACTCTCATTTCCACTCCCAGCCCTGAGGTCAACCATGAGGTTCCAGATAAGAAGAGAAAACAACTAAAAAAGTTCTTGAGTCAGTGATATCTGGGCTTCTTAAATATCTTCATCCTCATTGGTTACTGTCCAACCCACTTAATGGGCTCACTTAACACTGAGATACAAGAGGTCCTCTTTCATCCTTGCCTCTGTCTCTTCATCAATCAACACATAAGTAAACAAAAGGAACAGCATACCAATAGCTTCTGATTGAGGCACTGCAAGTTTGCACATGAGCAAAGAATGACAGCAACAAAATTCTGAAGCAATCACAGAATATTGGTATTTTCCAAAACGGGGTCAACATAGAGGAAGAACTCTAAGACACAGCGCCTGAAAAGAAGAACACAGTAAGCAAGGCACATATTGAGGGGATCTGGGAATTTCATGCCCCATTAGGTCCAAGGGCAAAGTATGTCCTCATTTACAAAGGCAATACATGCGGCTGATGCTATGTAGTTGAACCATGTAACTGACTCCTCTTGTCCCAATTCCATGCTTACCAGACGTTCAGCCACAAAGAGAGAAGGTGCTGGTCAAAGAGTTCCACCCACACTTACAAACCCCTTGGCAGTTACATGCATTAAATATATCAATAGTCCATTTTAAAGCAATTAATAATATGCAATGACTATAATTTAACTACAGACTTCTGGAGAGCAATATTGATAGAACAACATGAAACAGAAATCAGAAGTTGACAACTCTGTGAAATATGACAAGTTAAGAAAATTTTAACCATAAAACCCTATGGATGACACATTCACAAATTAATAAAGAGTTTCAGTAAAAAGTCAACTTAAATGCTGTGTAGAAAGGCCTAAGGACTGTGCATGAGTTTCTCAAATGATATTTGGTCAATTGGGAAGCCCTATCTCTAGATGATATGAAATACCTTCAGGAAATGATAAACAGCTTTGACCTAAAGCTAAAGACGATAAGCTGTGCCCAAATTAAATCAGACTGTAGTTAATTAATGTTTCCATAGAAGGAAAAGCCAAAACTTTCATTCCATAATTCTTTAGGCTCTGTATTCTAAAAAAAAAAAAAAACAATCAGCCATATCAGCTCAAAGACATCAGTCTGAGAAAGACTAGTGAATCTTTGCTGTTGAGGGGTTACTGGATTACATCTACACTACTGCCTATCACAAAAACAGCATCTTTTTTTAAAAAAAAGTCTCTTTCAGGGAATGTCAGACAGAACAGATGAGGATGCAAGTCAATGAGAGACTCTATCAAAATAAATATCTTCCATTTGGATATCTACCTCAATTATGAACATAAATCTCTAAAATAATAACCACAGCTGTCACTTGGGAAGTGGTTGAGAATATGCTCATATTTAAAGGCTCTTTTTCCTTAGCAATATGATTTTAGAACTTTGTTAGTATCTGAATTGGATGCAAACACAAGATCTGGTACTGATATCTTCTTGGCTACCATATTTTTCCATCCTGGGATTTGCACCTCACTGTAATTAATATCTACTATATACTGAATCTTTTTAAAAATTTTACCATATTATCTTCTGGCTTCTTAGAGAGTAAAGAAATAGGTAAAGGATATTCTGTCTTTGACAAACGATCACAAATTCGGCATGAACAAATTCCCTAAGCCCTTATTTTAGACATCTAAACTGATGTTACTTACTAACTAATAAACATATATCTGATTAAATTGCAACACATTTAAACAAAATTGAAATAAATACAAACATATATACATGTATATATGTATGAGTTTCTTAAATGTGCATTTTTCTCAAATGACACACGTAGCACAAGAAACAGTCTTTTCTGTAAATGAAGTGCTTTGTAATTCACTGCATGATAAAAACAGAACTTAGCATGATATTTTGTTGTTCAGTCACTAAGTCATAACTGACTCTTTGCAATCCCATGGACTGCAGCACACCAGGCTTCCCTGTCATTGACTATGTCCCGAAGTTTGCTCCAATTCATGTCCACTGAGTCCATGGGGTATATAGTTTCCTAAAATTACTGCTCATGCTACCGTTCTATAAATATTTTTTGTTATTAATACTACAAAAGTTACCAGTATGGTAGGCTGCCAGTAGTTCCCATTGCTTCCTGAGTTACCTCAGGCCTGTGAGCTGGAGGACAACCTCAAAAAAATTCAGGACACACTAACCTCATCTGCACTTCTAGGTTGTCAGAGAATCTAATGATATCCAAAAAAGGAGGAAGATCACTCTGCCATTTGTGAAGATGAGGACTTGCTTTGCGGGGGCAGGGGAGAGGGGACAGAAAATGGTACAGAGGAAAAAGGGAAAAAAATAGATTTAACTTTTAGAAAGTATTCTCTTCAGGAAGACTTTAATCCTATCTGACTTGAAAGTGAATTTGAGGAGTTTTTTTCTTTGAGCCTGGGGAGCTCTTGACCTTTTCAGAAAATTTACATAATTCAGCATGAAGGGAAACCCCAGGTTGAATAGAAAGATGTTGGCAGCAAGAACGTGACCTCACAGAAACGGTAAGAGGTCTGTACCCACCAGATACTAGGTGCTGCTTTTACTAATCCACAGGGGACACAAGAGGCAGCTTTGTGCTTCCACAGAGGGGTCCCCTGAAGAGATCCTATAATAAAGCCCGAGCGAGTTGCCTCCGTGGGGAAAACTGACCCTCCTTCTTTTTCCCTGTGGCTCCTGGAACAGCGGAAAAAAGAGGGGAGGCTTGCCAAAGCCTCTGACAGACATAACCCCAACATACACATTCCTCTCCCCAGGGGAGCCCAGCTAAGCAGTCCACTGCTCACTCAAACTCCAATACACAAGAGGCTGCTCCTCTCTTAAGGCTGATGGACCACATTAAGACATTTTATATACTGTGAAAGTCACTCAGTAGTGTCTCTGTGACCCCATGGACTGTGGAATTCTCCAGGCCAGAATACTGGAGCGGGTAGCTTTTCCCTTCTCCAGGGGATCTTCCCAACCCAGGGATGGAACCCAGGTCTCCCCCATTGCAGGAAGATTCTTCACCAGCTGAGCCACAAGGGAAGCCCAAGAATACTGGAGTGGGTAGCCTATCCCTTCTCCAGCGGATCTTCCCGACTCAGGAATTGAACCAAGGTCTCCTGCATTGCAGACAGATTCTTTACCAACTGAGCTATCAGGGAAGCCTCTTATATACTAATAGAAGATAAAATTTAAGTGAATTCTACCCTCATGTTGAAGAAGGAAAAGGTAGGCGGGGAAGGGGAGGCAAAGGGAAGGAATTAGTGAGTACTGAGATTTTATTATGCACCAGGCATTGTGCTAGATGTTTACTACACATATCTTATTTGGTCTCAGAATAGTCCTGTCATCAGCGTAATCGAGTTCCCATTTTACAGATGAGGAAACTGAGATTGAAGGGGGATAGATATGTAGCTCGATCCCAGAGCCAGTACCAAGATCACCGAGCCGAGAAGTGTCAGGTTGAGCATTTGAATCCAGGCTCCAAGGCTGTGTCATGCTACTTTGTACAGACAGTGCACAAGAACTGGAAGAACTAAAATTTATAAATAATAAGATTTCTAAATAATGATTTAAAATGAGGCACCAGAACTCACGTCATAAAAACAATTGCAAAATGCCTCCTCCACTGCTCTTGGCGTCCGTCCCGTTAGCAGTGACTGTGTTCCCACTGAAGCAATCATCCGGGATGGGACTACTTACTCGAACAATATCCTGTAAGCCAGACAGGCTGTGCTGGGGAGGAGAGGGATTATAGGAAAGTCCTGCTTCTAAGTAACTGGAACTAGTTCATCTGGCAAAGAAAGCAGAATATATTATACCTCAAATAAACATGTAGGAGTAAGTCAAGAGTCGATGAAAACTGCCAAAGATTTCCCTTCTTCATTTAAAAATCATCTTATCAGTCACTAATTCCAACCCTGCAAAACGTCGTTAGGCAAATTCACAGCTTTCCGTGCTTTCACCATATGCAGAACTAATCTGACTCCAAGTCAGGTTTGCAAAACTGTTAATTTTTTATACATAGTTCTTTTTAAAATCTTACCGAGGTTTACAGCACCATATGTCTAAATCAAGTTAAGCTAAATGCATTAATGCATCACAATGTGCATATGAAATAAGACAAAAGAAAGACAAAGAAAGCTGAGTGCTTCTTCTACGTCCTAGGTAAAGATCTTGGCAAGTAGGGTATGAGCAGGAAGGACCCTATCAGAAGTACAGAACCAGAGAATACATGAACAAAATTAATTTCAACTATTAATTCCCAATAAGAGGATGTTCTGGGATAAATTCTCAAGTTCTACTCTCCAAACTGGAAGAAATTCTCAGATAAATCAGGTATAGAAGGAGGGAAGGGGAGAGTAAGGCACTGCCTGACACAGAGACAAAACCAGGTCTGTCTCCACCATCACAAAAAGCTCCATTTAATAAGAAGGAAGGGGACTCTCCTGGTGCCAATGCAGGGGATGTGGGTTTGGTCCCTGGTCCTGGAAGATACCACATGCCACGGTACAGCTCAGCCGGTGTGTGCCACAACTACTGAGTCAGCACTCTACTAAAGCCTGAAAGAAGGGCTCCTAACATCACCTGTTCATAATATTTTCCATTACTTGCCAAATATATCTGTGAAGAGAAAATCATCACATTGGCTTATATTGTACTTGACTGGAATTAAAATCCCTCCAACTTCAAAGCGAACTCCTGACAAGCCAAATGTCCTCAGTGCTAGACTCTAACTGGCTATGTCATGTTTTCCATTTGATTTCATCCTGTTACTTTGTGCCCATCATTCTAACAGGAGTTCTCCCATCCAGTCATTCCAGATCTAGTACTTGAATTCAAATCTAACTTTCCCTTACTTGTCACATTTTTTCATATTTTCACTCAAGTAACAAAAAGTTGAGCCAGTCAGGATCAAGAAAAGTACATTTATCTGTCACTGAAGGCTTCTCTCTGAGTGTGACTATAGATTTCCAAACAGCTAACACACCATACATTTCTCCTCGCTTATCCCACAGATATGGGATAAGACTTCATCGAAGATGTACCTAACATTAAAATCTCTATTTGCAAAAGTCTCTCTAACCTCCAAGCCTATGATGTTTATACTGATATTTACACTAATAAATGCTCTTTTCTCATCTAATTTTCACAATCTCTTTCCCATTTTTAAAAATTCAAATATTTGTCCGTTCTAATAGCATTCATATAAAATATCTATAATTTTGCCAACAAAGGTCCATCTAGTGAAAGCTATGTTTTTCCCAGTAGTCATGTATGGATGTGAGAATTGGACTATAAAGAAGGCTGAGCATCGAAGAATTGATGCTTTTGAACTATGGTGTTGGGGAAGACTCTAGAAGAGTCCCTTGGACTGTAAGGAGATCCAACCAGTCAATCCTAAAGGAAATCAGCCCTGAATATTCATTGGAAGGACTGATGCTGAAGCTGAAGCTCCAATACTTTGGCCATCCAATGCAAACAACTGACTCATTAGAAAAGACCCTGATGCTGGGAAAGACTGAAGGCAGGAGGATAAGAGGACGACAGAGGAAGAGATGGTTGGATGGCATCACCAACTTGATGCACATGAGTTTGAGCAAGTTCTGGGAGATGGTGAAGGACAGGGAAGCCTGGCATGCTGCAGTCCATGAGGTTACAAAGAGTTGGACATGACTGAGCGACTGAACAACAAAATATTTATAAATGTTCCTTTCCACAGAAAAGTGATAATATGAGAGGAAATTATGTGCCAGATGTTGGCTGTGAAGAATACAGACACACCATTGTAGTTAACCGGTATTTGCCATGTACCAGACTCTATGTAGAGATCATAATACTTGGTTCATCCTTTGCCTTAGGTTCACTCTTTTCGAACAATCAGTACTACACTCTCTGGATTCTGTCTACAACTACGCTCCTGGTCTCATTCACCAACCCAACTTCCCCACCCCCTCTCTACATCCCCAGTTCTTTCTTCTTGCTGCATTCCAGTTGGAGACAATATCTCTGCCTATGTCCTGCATCATCCCTTTAGCTACAATGATGAGCTCATCAATAGCAGAGATCATGTACCTTATCCTCTCACTGCACAATTCCAAATGACTGTCTGGCAGAACCTTCCATCTTTCAACAGCTAAAGGGATCTTCATTTACTATAATCAGATCCACAAAGCCATCAAGGTCCAGCACTAATTCTCCTTCTACACAGGACTTACCTGACCTTCAGAATCAGAATATTTTTAAGATTTTTCTCATATCTGTGTTTCTGTGGAATTCTGTATCTCTGTCATAGCATTTAACACACAACTGCCTCAAAATCACAATTATGTGCATATCTATAACACCCATTAGGAAACTGGCAGAGAAGTGTGGGTGTCAAGTGAGGAATGTTGTTGAGGTTTAGAGTTTTCTTTCATTGGTCCAATTAAACTTCAAATAATCTTGTTCAATGGTCAAACAGAAATAACATGCTCACTTTATAGGGATGTTATGAAGACAACATGGAAAGCAGTTTGCATGTAGAAGGGGCTGGAAAAGTAAAAGCTGCCAGGAACAATATGCTTGTTTGCTTTGAGTCTTTAAGGGCAGAGGTGTTATCTCCACAGCACCCAGCCAGGACTTCGTTTTATTAGTACTGACTAACATCTGCCTGACTCTTTACTCCGTGTGCAACACACTTTCAAGAACTGAAAACTGAAATTCACTTATTTATCACTAAAGCCTCCTTCAAGAGAGTAATTTTAGAATGACAGAACTATCAGAAGCTACTGTCCAAACGCTGGCTTTTTCTTTTTTAATGAGACCTTATTTGAATCCACAAAAGAAATGATGGAAATAAAATACCACTCCTTTCTGACTACCAGGTCTGCTTCGATGAAGTCTATGGACATCTCTGTAATTTTAGTAGACATACGAGAAAGTGGCAGCCTCTCAAAAATATTTGCTTCATTATAAGATTAGTTAAGGAGTAAACAGCATTTTCTCTGCCAGGGTCCTAAAATCAAATGTCTCTTTGAGTTTCCATTTACATTTGTTCCTTTGGAATCTTGCAATATTTTGTGGTAGGTTTTAGTTAACTAATTACCTAAATCCTTAAAAGGAACTTTTCACTGAAAGGTTCAGGATGCTCTTTTTTTTCTGTTCAACTTTTCATCCTACCTCTTCCTACAACGACAGGTAACCAACCGACTTGTTCTGTATGCAGAATAAATTAAATTAGGGGCATGGAACATTTTAAACTATAAATGATTTTGTTTCACCAGATTCAAAAATTCTTCTTCCAGAGCACTTCATGCTCTTTCATTTCATCTGAGGGATAAGAAAGAGACCAAGGAACCCTCAGAAACACACTTGGACCTGTTTATTGGATGTTGAGCAATTTTGCTAGAGATTTTAATATCAAAATCAGGAAACTCTTAATCACTCTCTTAATAACGGATGTATTTGTTTACATTAGTATTCTATTACAGAAAATCAGTTTTCAATTGAATGAGACTTCTGTAGTTATGGATAGCAAACCAGTAGGCCCCAGGCCACTTACTGCCCAGATATATTTTTAAAGCGGTCCTTAAAGATTTTTAAATTAAGTGTTAGTCACTCAGTCGTGTCCGACTCTTTGCAACCAGGCTCCTCTGTCCCTGAAGTTCTTCAGGCAAAAACACCGGAGTGAGTTGCCATTTCCTTCTCCAGGGGATCTTCCCAACCCAGGAATCCAACCTGGGTCTCCTGCACTGCAGGCAGATTCTTTACTGTCTAAGCCACCAGGGCAGCTCTTTTAAATTAAAGACACTTCAAAAAAAAAATCTGGAAGTTACTTTTTTTCTTGAAAAAACAAGAACGTTTTAGAGCCAGGGTGGCAAACAGCAACAGGCCAGTAAGAGCTGCTCCATTTAGAGGAGCATGAAGGTTCCAGAGGTCACAGTCCACACCCCCCTCACCCATGTGCCCCCTACTTGGCCTCATCTTACCTGTCAGACACCTGCACACACTGGACAAGCAGACACACGATTTTCTTAAAGGCAAAGAGCCTGGATCCAAAAGGGGCTTTCCCATTCACTAGCTCTGTGACCTTCAGCAAGCTCTGAGTCTAGGTCCCTCAGCTTTAAATCGAAGATAATTCTGTGACCCTACAAGGTTGTTATGGGGGTTAAAATAGAAGTGCACAAAAAATACTCTGTAATATGGAATGTAAAATGTTTGTCATCATTATTCTTTTCCCAGTCCCCGTCAGTTACACAAATCCCCTCTACCTACCTCAGTTATTACTGCTTCTGTTCTTTCTCTTATTATTACACTGTATGACACAGCTTAAAATCTAAATAAAAAGAATCTGATGCATTTCCTGGCTTCATTTAATTAGAGAGAGAAAAGAAGAACAAATATCAAAGGAAAACAAAATGAACTGTTCAATGCCAGTGGTCATTTCTGTTTGTAATGAAGGCATGAAATTAGTGCAGAGTTTAACTACTCGACTGCTGATCTCTCCGAGTGCTGTGTTATAAGTTCACATTAGGCTCCTGAGGCCTCAAGGTAAAACTCACAGCCCAGTTATTAGGGGTTCCTGTGAGACAAACCTCTTCAATGGGCCTCACGCAGTGCTCCAGGAAAGGATCCAGGCCATCAGAAAAAAAAAATCCAAAAGGATCTTCAAAGCTTTTCTGGGCTTCTTTCCTCTCTACATGTTAATATAAGCTCTAAAAGCTTAGAATCTGGTGTATTAAGCCAGGGCACACATTTTATATCTATATGTATCTACATATAGATGTATGTCAGAAGCCAATAAGAGGAGATATATGTATACACATAGCTGATGCACTTCGCTGTATAGCAGAGACACAACACTGCAAAGCAACTATACTCCAACAAAAAAAGACTACTGCTAATCACCAAAAGAAAAATAATAAGAGATTTGAAAGAAAACAGAATCTTCTCAGAAAAAGGGCAGAGGAGCAGAAAACTGCACTTCAAGAGTGATACGGTAAATACAGAAATGTTAGCAAAGATGTATGCTATGAACGCTATCTCCCTACATGAAGACTTCACATATGCATTCCTGTTCTGGTCACTTTACAACAGAAGATCATCCTTGTGTGAGGAACCACAATTAATTCATTTACTGCTTTTTAATGTTAAGACAATCACACAATCACGCTTGAGTGAACTGCAAAATATAATGGGAGAAGAAGGGATTTTAATTGGAATCAGCTTTCTTTATAAGATCACCAAAATGGGAGTAATTTACGATTTAAGACACAATCCGTTGAAAAATCCCTGACGAATCCTTTTTAAAGCACTTCATACAGGGCAATTACCGCTTTTCTTGAAGTTGAATGAACCCTTCGCCTGAATACAGATGAACGAGTGTCAAATTACCACATGGTCCTCGGTGTACGTTTTGTTTTTTTAAAAAAATCAAAGTAAATAACAGCATTATTTAAGAAACCAGTTCTTTCAACAGACGCCCCAAGGCTGATGTTTAAGCAAGTCTCCTTGGCAACCAAGGAGCCAAGTACATCTTGGGCTAGGAGGAAGGGAAAAAAGGGACAGCAACTCTAAGGGGTGGGTAGAATAAGTAACCTGGAGTAGTAACTGCTCCCGCTAGACGACGCTGCTAGAAGCTGCATGGGCTGCAAAGCCCCTGAAATTTCAACTCTGATCTCGCCCCCACTGGCTCACAAGCAGACTCCCACCCTCTCCCACCGGTTTGAAGGCATCAACTCCGAACAGGTAACGAGGAGAGAGGGTGAGCCGTCTGCGGGGCTACGTACCCGAGGCGGCAGCGCAGGCACCTGGCTCTCGCTGATGCACAATGGTCGTGCTTCGCCCCACGATGCCCGATGCCGAGGTTAAGACAAACCGCAGTAGCTTCTCTCTGCCGGTTTGGGGATGCGGTTGTGAAGAACGAGTGCGCTAGCGTGTGTGTGCGTATGTGTATCCGTGAACGTGTGTGCGAGCGTGTGTATGTGTGTCTGCGCGCTCCCCGACTTTCCCGCGGGGAAACGGTGTTTCCTAGTAAATAAAGGCAGCAGCCAGCCCTGCGGGTGGCGCGTCCAGCTCGCTCCGCGCTAGGCGACAGCGTCAGCCTGGGAACGCACCCCCCGCGGACCCGCGCGGCTCAGACTGCGAAGCGGCTCCGCCCCCTCGCGCCTCGGGCGAGTCAGCGCGCACGCTCGCCCCGCCCCCGGCGAGCACGCGCGCCCCTCCCCCAGCATCGCCGCCCGGGAGGCGCTCACGCCGCGCACCGCTCTCCCCGGAAGTCCACCTCCCCCCGCGCCGCACCTTTCTTGCTTTCTGGCACCTGCGCTGCCCACTGCTGGGTCGCTTGGACCGCCTGCAGTTTCATCAGCGTTGCCTTCTGCGACGACCGAGACACTGGGAGCCAGCCTGCCTGCTCCCAGACTGCCTCTCAGGGCTGGAGAGCGACCTGCGGGAACAAATGCCGTGACCCCAACTTGGGGTGGCCGCGAGCTCCGGCCCTCTGCTTCCCTCCCCCGACCCAACCACTTGTCAAGTTCAAATTTCCCCTTTTCCTGGTGGCCGCTTTGCAGGACCTATATCTCGGCCCTCCTTAGAATAATACACTTTATGGTACTGTAGAAAAGGGCTTTCCAGTAACCTTAAGAAATGACAGGGGATCCCAGAGTTGGATGGAAGCCCTGAACCTGAGGAATGAGGAAGACTATTTGGTTGCAGCTAACCCAGCATCAAAGCTATAAACAGACGGCATCCCCAGAATACTACCGTTAAGTTCTGCGGCATGGCCCACACTGGTGTCACTTGTGGGTCATTCATGTCATTTTTGTATAAAACATGCTTAGAAGCAAAGTGAATGATTTTGATAGGTAAAATATTACGTGTTACGCTTTGGAATTGAAAAAATTTTATCCAGTGTTGAGTTATGCAGCCAGTTAACAGTGAAAGGGGGCTTCCCAGGAGGTGCTAGTGGTCAAGAACCCGCTTGTCAATACAGGAGATGTCAGAAACACAGGTTTGACCTCTGGGTTGGGAAGATACCCTGGGGGAGGGCACGGCATCCCACTCCAGTATTCTTGCTTGGAGAATCCCCATGGATAGAGGAGCCTGGAGGGCTGCAGCCTATCCAGTCAAAAAGAATCGACTGAAGCGACTTAACCATGCATGCATGTAACAGTGAAATGAAACTCTAAATTGAAGTAAACTGTTTTGTAGAAGATCAGAATTTAACTTCTAGGAAGATGGAATTTCACAGTTGAGTCTCTGCTTGCAGGTTCTTCCACTGTTGGGCTAGGGAACAGTGCCCTGATCTATTTGAGGTGGTCTAACATTCTCACTAGTCTCAAATCAATCGTTCAGCAATTTTTTTTTTCGCTTTCAGTCAACAGGTTTTCTGGGGCTGCCCCACACTCACTCCCTTGTAGCCTCTGTGGCCATTCAGTGCTTCATTGCTTTGGTCTTGAAATTTGCACTTTAGATCCTCAGTCCTACTTATCTAGCAGTCCTGGACACCAAGATGGGCAGAGGAAGAAGAAGGACAAACTGATTACAAACATTAGGTGCAGTGTCATTCTCTAGCATTTTAATAAGCAGTTTTATATTTTCCATTAAGTGTTATCTTATACCAGAAGTTCAAATGTCGAACTATGCTTGAACCCCAAATACTGACAATGACTTAGTGTCAATAAATACAACACTCCTTTAATATTAATAAAGTATTTTGAATGTGCTTAAAGTTTAAACTCATCTATAGTATGATGATTAGATTATCTGTTTGTTTATAGAATTGTTCAGTGATGAGGTTGCTGAGTCGTGTCTGACTCTTTGCAACCCCATGGACTGCAGCCTGCCAGGCTTCCCTGTCCTTCACTGGAATAAATAGAAGCTATTTATTAAAAAAAAAAAAAAACACAAATAGAAAAGCAAAGAATATAACTGTATTTACAGAGAAAAAATATGTCACCAACTCACTATCTGTGTGACCATAAAAAGGTTTCTTACAGCTCAAGTCTAGTCTGTCTTGTTCATCACTGTACTCCTATAAGCTAGCAGAATGCCTGTCATATATTAGGGGCTCGGTAAATATTGTTGATGCATATATACTGAAGTTTAAAGAGGAAAATATATATTAAATTGTCTATCAAAATATTTAGTTCAGAGAGGGCAATTTTCTCCTAAATGCCTCCTTTAGACTGATTTAAAGTATAGTTTTTTAAGTTAAAAAGTCTTTTATTTCTCTGAAATAAGACTTGGCATTTTGTTAAACAGCCGTAAAAACTCAACCCAAGTGTGTTTTCCAATATACTCTGTTACCAGAGCAAATAGATTTTAGGCACTGTTTCTCTCTTGGGTACCACTACATATGGTCGTTCTCTTTGTTAAGAAAATAGTTTAAAACAATGCTTCACAAAAGCTATGCAAAAAAAATTTTGAGCTCTTAAAATGTATTTCACAGAATGATCAGCGTAGGGCTTCAACTGTCAATAATTAGATGTTTTCCCTGCTTCAGTCTAGTGATACGAGAAATAAGCTTTAACTCCAGAACAAACACCTGTCATGGCTGCCTTGTCCCATAGCGAATGAGGAGCTCAGTGTCATTCTTAATGCCACTATCATGGTTTTCTGTCATAAGCCAGTAGTGACATGAAGGAGTTGCTGAGCCAAATTTCTAATCACTATTCTTCCAGGAGAAACAGATCATCATAAATTATGCCTAAATCAAAATTGATTTTTTTGGCTGATATTCTGTAGTTCTCAAGTGGAAAATACAAAATAACTAGCTTAACAAAACACCTCAATTTATTCAGTTACCTGTTGGGTACATTTTGTAGCTAATTCATGCTACTTATTGGGAGCTAGTGTCACTCAAAATTAATAATGCCATGGGAAAATCTTTTACCATTCATACTTTTGATATTTATATTCTCTGCCACATTATCTGGTACCAAACACTGTTGTTCATGTTGTTTTTAGCCTAATTCAGTATAATCAAGTAGACAAATAATGGATGCTTAGAAAATATTTACTGTTCTGAACACAAAAGAGTCCTAGCCCACAAGACAGAATATTTTAAGTGCTTTACTAAATAAGTACAAATAAAATACAAAAGGGGCTCTTAGTCATCATTAGGGAGGCAACTTTTAAAATAAATTGAATTTTTTTCATGTATCGGATTAACAAAGATGTAAAAAGATGATAATATCCGGTGTTAGAATATGGATAAATAAGAACATGAATGCACATGGATACAAACACTTTGGATAACCACTTGTCCGTATTTACGTTTTTTTAATGCACATTCCTCTTGTTAGAGCAATTCCACTTCTAGGAATTTATCCTGGGGTTACTGTTGGTTTGCAAACTGGCCCTCGTACATGGAGGGCAAGGAGAGACTGAAAAAAGAGGCAGACCACTCCAGATTGGGAGGTGGCTGGTTTAATAAGCAAGGGAACTTACACAGGAGTAGAGATCTCTGCACCTGCCCTCCAGAACCTTCAAGGTTTATATAGAGGCCTTAATGGGGTTCCATCACACACGTCATTCAGACAATCTCAACAATGCTTTATTCTTTCAAGGCTATGTCCTTGGAACAGCTCCCAAAGTAGGAAAGATGGGCAGAACATGTATTCCAAGAATGAGGGAAGCGATGAGGAGCCTTCAATTGCCTGAGTCCATCTCATGAGTCAACCAGTGGTTATGTCCTCTCTATGACCTCCTCTAGGACTTACCTCTATTGAAAAATGAAAAACTGGGTGGAAGATCTAAGTAGATATTTCTCCAAAGAAAACATACAGATGGACAAAAAGTACATGAAAAGATACTCAACATCATGAACTATTAGAGAAATGCAAATCAAAACTATAATGGGGTATCACCTCACACTGGTCACAATGGCCATCATCAAAATAATGTATGTGTGTGTTCAGTTGTTGTCATGTCCAACTCTTTGCAACCCCATGGACTGTAGCCCACCAGGCTTCCCTGTCTACAAACAATAAGTGCTGGAGAGGGTGTGGAGAAAAGGGAATCCTCCTATACTCTTGGTGGGAAGGTAAATTGATGTAGCCATTATGGAGGTCCCTAGAAAACTAAAAACAGAGATACCATTACATAACCTCATACTATGTTATGATGCAACAATCCCACCCCAGGCATATATCTGGAGAAAACCATAATTTGAAAAGATACATGTACCCCAAGGTTCATTGCAACACTGTTTATAATAGCTAGGACATAGAAGCAACATAAATTTCCATCAGCAGAGGAATGGATAAAGAAAAAGTGGTATATATATACAATGGAATATTACTCAGCTATAAAAAGGAACAAAATAATGCCATTTGCAGCCACATGGATGGAGCTAGAGATTGTTGCACTGAGTGAACTCAGACAGAGAAAAGTATCACATGATATCACTTATATATGGAATCTAAAAGAATTGTACAGATGAGCTCATTTACAAAACAGAAATAGAGTCACAGATGTAGAAAACATACTTATGGTTATCAAGGGGAAAAGTGGGGGGGGGGATAAATTGAGAGACTGGGATTGACATATACACACTACTATATATAAAATAGATAATAAGAATTTACTGTATAGCATAGGGAACTCTACTCAATACTCTGTAATGACTTATATAGGAGTGAATATATGTATGATGGACAGGGAGGCCTGGTGTGCTGCAATTCATGGGGTCGCAAAGAGTCAGACACGACTGAGCGACTGAACTGAACTGAGCTGATATGTATATGTATAACTGATTCACTTTGCTGTACAGCAGAAGCTAACACAACATTGTAAATCAACTATACAGCAATAAAAATTAATTTTTTAAAAGTGCAAAATTTTATGTAAAACAATATTCATGATCGCTTTGTAATAGCAAAAAGAAACAGGGAAAGAGAAAAAAATAGGGAGAGGGAGGGGCCAGGTGGAGAGAATTAGAGTCCATCATTTGAAGAGAAGTCAAATTATTAGGATACTAAGTGTAAAAAAACAAGTAGATCTTTAAACACTAATGTCAAAGATATACTCAGTTCAGTTCAGTCACTCAGTCGTGTCTGACTCTTTGCAACCCCTTGAACCGCAGCACACCAGGCCTCTCTGTCCATCACCAACTCCCGGAGTCCACCCAAACCCATGTCCATTGAGTCGGTGATGCCATCCAACCATCTCAACCTCCATCGTCTCCTTCTCCTCCTGCCCTCGATCTTTGCCAGCATCAGGGTCTTTTCCAATGAGTCAGCTCTTCGCATCAGGTGGCCAAAGTATTGGAGTTTCAGCTTCAACATCAGTCCTTGCAATGAACACCCAGGACTGATCTCCTTTACTAACTGTAAAAAAGCAAGTTGAAGATCAATAGGAATAATATGAACTAGCTTGTATAAAAGCAGAGCAAGAGTGAGAGGAAGGGAAGGGAGATGTGTACATAATAGTATGTTTTTTCATTTTACTGGCTCAGGTGGAAAGGGGTGAATCTCAAGCAGTCAGGAAGTCCTGACATTAATCAAGCCACACTGGCAACTATAGAACTATGTGTCTGTTAGTCACTCAGTTGTGTCTGACTCTTTGCGACCCCATGGACTGTAGCCCACCAGGCTTCTCTATCCGTGGAATTCTCCAGGCAAAAATACTGGAGTGGGTTGCTATTTCCTCCTTCAGGGGATCTTCCCAACCAAGGGATAGAACCTGGGTCTCCTGCACTGCAGGCAGACTCTTTACCATCTGAGCCACCAGGGAAGCCCTCTACCTAACTATACCTGCATATAAGCCTGATAAGGATATAAGACTAAAACACAAAGAAACAGAAACATATAAACTGACCTTATACTTCCAACACTTGGTAAACAAAGACCCAAGATTCCTCCCTTTCAACTCTGATTCCAGACTCTTTCCTGATTTTCTCCTTTTCTTTTTGGCCATGGTCACAAACCAATCGCAATATTTTGCTCAGAGTCTCCTATATTTGTCACAGTTTGTTGAATTCTGTTTTCAGTGGCAGACACTGATTCTTAATCACTTAAGCAAGAATGCACTTTATTGGAAGGGCACTGGTGACTCAGCAAATAGAGAAGGGCTGGGAGGGAAAGTCCAAAGAGCTAAGCTTTGAAAGACCAGAAACCCAAAATAATATCATTCTAGCCAAGATTCAAATTCCCAGGAGAGTCTAATTGAGTCAGTCTAGGCCCTAAGTCCATCATGATGTGGTTTGTGATTGGAGAGGCAGTGGTGTGGGATGGATCTGACCATACGGAATGGAATGGGAAAGTAGTTCCCAAAAGGAAAAGAGTAGTGAAGTTCTCTTACCCCCCAAAAAAGGCAAGGGATGCTGGGCAAGCAAAACCAATGACTGTCCATTGCTGCCATCTTTTAAATGGACACATAACTAAAGAATTTGTATTTCCTTTTATTATCTACTCTCCCACCTTTTAACTGCTTCAAAACATATTTCAGATGGGATGGAAGCTATTTTGAAGCAAATTAATGAAAGTTCTTTTTTAAATTTACATTTATTTATTTGGCTGTGCCGTATCTTAATTTCAGCATACAAACTCTTAGTTAAGGCATGTGGAATCTAGTTCCCCCACGAGGGATCAAACCTGGGCCCCCTGCATTGGGAGTGTGAAGTCTCAGCCACTGGACCACCAGGGAAGTCTCCAAAATTCTTTTCAGTGATATAAATTCTTTTAAAAGTGGAGAGTAACCTATTAAATACAAGGATGACACCTCAAGGATCCTGTTTAGAAAAATTTCTTCCTTATGTTTAGGCCACCTATTGTGGAATTTAAATGGAACACTTGATGATACATCAAAATTTTAGTTTCTAATCTTAGAACTATCTGTGTGGGATCAATGTTCACAGAAAGTTCAAGACCATCTTACAGTAGTATAACGCAGATGAAAGTTCCTAATGCTTCAAAAATTCTAATCCCACAGCAGCAATGTATGAATTTAAGCATGCCATTAAGAAAAAAATTAACTTCATTCATTAAATTCATCCTTTCATTCAATCATTACTAATGTTTCCCAGGTCACATCAGCCTAAAGGTAAAATAGGTCGTGCAGCTGTCAAAAATAACAAAAATATTTTTCCAGCTTCAGCCTGCCACTTAACAGAAAGCATCAGCCCCACTTCAAATTGTCTCAAAGGCATTTTACCCAGGAGCTCTGATGACTCACCCGACTTATCTTTGGTAACAGAAGAGGCAGCCTTTTTGCTGCAGACACAGTACATGCGGCTTCCACTTATGCCTTGGACATCAACTCTTGTCCTTTTACTGACTTTTTTTTTCCTTAACACCTCCTTTCTTCCAGAACAAAGGCAATCTTGCCTCCCAGAGGCATCATGTCTGGAGATGTTAGTGTTTTTCATGACTGCAGAAGGAGGATGCTACTGGCATCTACAGGATAGAGCTCGGGATGCCACCAAACACTCTGCAATGCACAGAACAGCCCCTCACAACAAGAAATATCTGGGCCCAAATGCCAATAGTGCTGAGGCAGAAAGACCTGAGTCTCAGAAAGCTGGCCTACAGGACAATCTGAGAACAGTGGCTCTTCCATTCTCAAAAATCACCTCTGGTATTTTTAAGCTAAATATGCTCCTCCTCTTTGCCCCTCCTTAGGATGATAGGATTCTTGCAACATTAAAGGCAGACTTGCCTCCTCTTTAGAGAATGTTACAATCATTTGAGACACTGAACAAGAAACAGTCCCTCGGTCATAGCTATTGTTTTCTGTTACCACACTCTCTCTGGCCCCATCCTCCTTCTGGTAACAGATCCTGCTGCCTTGACCTTCCGGGGTGGGCCTATAACTCCAGTGAGCCAAACAATAGATCTTCCCCAGGTTTTTCATTTTCACTCAAGGTGAGGAAAGAGAATCTCTTTTCTGGTCTGATGGCTATATAGTAAGAGGCTCTGGGGGAAAACATCTTGAGATAATGAGGCTCTCCTACAGAGAGAAGGAGAGAGGAGGAAGTGAGAGAAAGTAAGCATTTTCATCCCAGGTCTTCCCAAGTCCAGTTCCATTTCCATACATCCTACCATTGATTTTATGTGCAGTTTTCATCTTCTGTTTAAGCTAGGTTAATCAGGGTCTTTATCACTTATCCAGCATAAGAATTTTGGCTCATACACGTGTCTTCAAAATGCTTATAATTCAATACAGCAGTATAGAGTAGCAGATTAAGGTGGAGCAGGACCTTGTGGGGCTCCTGGGCACAAAAGTCTTGCTGGGCCCTCCCTTTCTTGCTTGTAGGAAACAGGTTTCATTCAGCCTCCATGACCTTCCCTGAGTTCCAAAGGGCAGGTTTAAACAGTTGCTAATTAGGAAAGAGAGGGGGTGTGGAGACTAGAAAAGAGCAATCAAGAAACAATGTTGCAGCCTTGGGGCCCAGGGTCCTGGTTAACTCGGAAAGGATATAGGTAAAAATATCTTTGAGCTGTTTTGCAGATACTAAAACTGCCACCAGGTAGAAGAAGTTAATCATATGCTCCCATAAGCATGTTGGAGTAGGAAATGGCAACCCAATACAATATTCTTGCCCTGAAATTTCCATAAACAGAGGAGCCTGAAAGGCCACAGTCCATGGGGTGGCAAATGGCTGTGATCTTGGATGGCCTCAGCCTGTAGCGGCTTGGAGCAGGGCCTGGGTTCCCAGCCGGAGACTGGGCTGGGTTGCGCAGTGAAAGCACAAGATCCTAGCCACTAGACCTGGCCCTTTTGACTTTTCAGAAAAGAATTCCCACAAAGACAGAAAGTAATGAAACAAGTATAGAATTTATTAAGAGGAAAAAGAGTACAATAAATGTGGATAGACACACAGGCAGACTCAAAGGGAGAGTCCCAGAGTTGTGCCCTCATGGCAGTTTGAATTACTTTTATGGGCTATTTCTTCCAGGTTTCCTTTGGCCAGTTATTATCATTTGCCTTGAAGGAGGAAACAGAGCAGGCTCAATCTTGAAAGCAGGACTCCATCTTGACTGTGAACTTTGAGCTATATGCCCAGTATCTATGGAAATGATATACCAACAGGAAAACCAGGCCTCCGGAAGGAAGAGCTCCAGGGCTCATACCTAGACTCTCCTAGCTTAAAAGAACACCCTCATTATCTGTGTAACCAAATAGAATCTTACATTCTATTATGCTTACTGGGGTATGACCACAGGCCTATTGATAATTGTCTACTGTTAACCACCTAGGCTTAAGGCACATGAATCACAGGTTAACTCTGATGTATCTTTTTTTCCCCTTTCTTCAGACTAGTTTCAGGGAATCTGGGGAGGTGGGTTTGGGCACGTATACAAGGTTTTCACAAAAACTGGTCGGGGTCCTTGGCTAAGAGGAGATTCTGCCTTGGGCCCACTGGTGTAATAAACTGTACTCCACTATCTGCATTGTCCTTCTGAGTGAGTTTGTTTCCCGGAACGCGTAGCTACAACAGCCTGGTTCACAGTCCATACTTGGTATATCTCAGGATCCTCCCATGTGTGTACATGAGTCTCTTAACCAAGATGGATCTTACTGAAAAGGCATATGCGTAGGGAACAGCCCTTTACATAACTCCCCTTTAGCCTTCCAGGAGCCTTTTCTGTGCATGTGTGGTCAGGGAGGTCTCCTGGCTTCACGAACAAGAAATACGTGGTCTAGCCAGGGCCCAGCCTTCTCCCTTATTTGTCCTGCTATTCTTGTCTTGGAGTTTCAGTCCACAGGGAATGAATCTCCAACTGCTTTACCCTAGAGGGGCTCCCATCTGCCTTCTGCCTCACTAGGACATGACTGAGTACACACAGAAGCATGTAGACCCCCAGACTGGTTGGAAACAGAAAGTTGATGATGCTGACTACCAATTACCTCACCACCAACCAATCAGAAGAATGTCTACAAGGTGATAATGCTCTTCTCTTTACTGTAAAACTCACTACCACCCTCCAGGTTGGGACACACAATTTTGAGGGCATTGGTGTGGCCTCCACTTTTGCCTGGCAAAGCAATAAAACTATTCTTTTCTACTTAACCCAAAACTCTGAGATTCAACTCTATACCAACATACAGAGGCCAAATTTCAGCTAGTGCAGCATGAAAAGTGCCCCAATGAAGTACATACTGGGCTGCTGAGGTTCTAGTTATGTTTTGCACTCTAAAAAGGATTCAAGATTATTCACTTTACAACTATCCATTGAGTTGCATATTTGTTTTATGGAAAAAGCAGTTCCTTTATGATGAGCACTAGTGGAAGTTGCTCAGCCGTGTCTGCCTCTTTGCCACCCCATGGACTATACATACAGTCCATGGAATTCTCTAGTCCAGAATACTGGAGTTGGTTGCCATTCCCTTCTCCAGGGGATCTTCCCAACCCAGGGATCAAACTCAGGTCTCCCCCATTTCAGGAGGATTCTTTACCAGCTGAGCCACAAGGAGGCTAAATAGAAAATTAAAGGAATTTAAAGGAAAGAAAAAACAAATGATATTTGACCTCAGCCATTAATAATGGGTTTCATTTAAATAAGTGTAGAGGAGGAAAAAAGAAACAACCTTTTCCTCTACTCGCTTCTGTTATATGCCTGAGACCCACGAATTAAACTGTCAAAAAACAGATTAACAGGAGAGAAAGCATCCAAACTTTATTTGATGCTAATATTTTAATTTTTATGCACATGGAGGTCTCATAGAAAAGAGTGAAGACACAAGAATTAGTTACACCTGGGGGCTATATAACATTTTTTAAAAAGGGCAGTAAATTGTAGACAAGACAAAGGAAAGGGGGTTTGGGTTTTCAGGGTGGTAAATTGTGGGAAGGTAAATGTTGGGGGAACAAATGGAAGATAAGGGCCACTTAAGTGAAGTATGTTTGTGCAGACCCATCTCTGTGCTGATTTTCTGGCTCCAATGAAAAGCCTTGTTCTCCTGTGAGAAATGGAGTGTTTCCTGCCATATCAGTAAACAAGGATGTCACAGTCATCAGCAATTGCAGCCCTCCAATATGAGTTCCTGAGCATAAGGGCACTTAGGAAGGGGATGAATACCTGCCATTTAGCAGCCATCAGAACTGCAGCCACTCCCCATGGTGAGCCCCAAGGGAGCTCAGGATGTGAAAAAACACTGGATACTGGCTGGCCCAGGATAGCTGAGATGCAGATGAAAGGAACAATTTCAGTGAGCCCAGACTCTGGCATCTTCCCAGACATAGAAAAGCCTAAATTACTTCACTTGGGATATCTGGTTTTCTTTAATTAACAACAATCTTTTGATGTTCAGATTACCTGTGCTTTGTTGCAAAACTTCATATAACCTTGCTCTTCCCCTCGCCTCCTCAGAGCAGTTCTCTCAGGGTTACTTGAGACGTTGTCTCCTGGGTTTGAAGTTCTAAACATTCCCACCAAATGAAACATAACTCTCAACTTTTAGGTTGTGACTATTTTTTAAGTCAATACCCGGTCAGTGAGGGGAGGGGAAACACTGTCAGAAAGGAAAATTTGAGCAGATGGAGGGAAAAGAACTCTGTGTTTGCTGCTTCTCAATTGCTTTCAGCAAAAAATAATCCATAGGCCAAAGAGGCATATTTTGGGGTGGCATGCTCTGATTCCTTTCATAAGTAAACTGGAATCTTATTTACATTATTCAGATGCAAGAGCGTTCTTAATTCTCACTTTACTACTCACAGTTCTATAAATATTCTTTACCCCATTTTTTCCTTTATGAATAAATACTTGGCAATTCAACTTACTTCATCAAGAAATAAATTGCAGAACTGGGGCCAAAATCCAGGTTTCCAGCTCACAAACTCAAAGTCCTTTTCATTGAGGTGCAACTGCTTCTGAATAGGAGTAGGAAATCCCTGAGAAGACAGATGAGGCCACTCACTGCACCTCCCCCTCAGCTTGGCCACCAAACTCCCAGGGAACCTGCTATATAGCCCTAGCATTCATTGTCATAAGTTACTGAACTTTCGTGTGTATATTTAAATATCCTCCATTAGGCTGTAAGTTTTACCCTTTTGTTTTTGGTCTTACATTTTCCCATGCCCAGGACAGTTGTTAGAAGAGTACTTAGTAAATGTTTGTTAGATGATAAGTGGATAGATGAATGCATGGATGTGAAGCAGTGAAATGCAAAACAACTTTAGGGATCATTGTGATTGAACTATACAACTCAGTAGAGGAATACTGAGAAATACCTTCAGCAAAGTAGATTGGGGCAAAACTATAGGAAGCTGTGAATGCCAGCTCAGGGTGTTTGTACTTTAGCCAAGAGGCACAGGTGATATTAATTCTTTCTCTTCTGGAGGGCTGACCTTCCTAATGGGTTGGAGGAAGAGTTGGTATAATAGTCTATGATTTAAGTGCTGGGCGTGTGGCTGCAGGGGCTGAGGAAATGGACACGGAAGGAACAATGTTGGGGTTGTCACTAGATAAATGCCCTTCTGCCTCATGAGCACATGATGAAAGGTCACTAGGCTGGTACCTGGTACGTGGGCAGTGGTGCAGGGAGCTAGACAATTCGTCTACCAAGCCAGGTTTCAAATGCCAGCAAGATGGAGTACAAGTAAGACCAAAGGGCAGAATCGTAGTTAAGGTTGCAAAGCCACAGGATATGGAGTCAAAGTTAAACAAGTCCTTAGCAAATGCAGAGGGTCCTTAGTAGTGTTTAATAGTGATATCCCTTTGTATTCATTGCCTATTGCTGGAGTAACAAAGTTATCACAAAAATAGAGGCTTGAAACAACACGAGCTTAATTATATTACTGTTCTGTAGGTTGGAAGTCCAACAGGGGTCTCACTGGGCTAGTATCAAGATGTCAGCAGGGCTGAGTTCCTTCCTGAAGGAACTAGGAGCAAATCCCTGGCCTCTGCTAGCTTCCAGAGGCTGTCCATGGTCCTTCACTCACGGACCCTTCCTCTATCTTCAAAGCAAGGAACCCTGGGACAAGTCACGCTTAGGATGCCCTCTCCCAGGTTCTCTTTCTTCTGCCTTTCTCTTCTACGTTTAATAAGCCTTGAGATTACACTGGGCCCCCCTAGATAATCCAGGATAATCTCCTTATTTTAAAGTCATTTGAATAGCAGCTTTAATCCTACCTGTACTCTTAACTCTCCTTTGCCACATAAGGTTACATATTCACAGACTGCACAGATTAGGACATGGGCACCTGGGTTGGTCATTATTCTATCTACCATACCCTTTTCCCTGGGAGAGATGGCATCAGACCTCGATTACATGATAAGAGCCCTACTTGCTGAGGGGCAAATATATCCAGGGAAAGTCTAGAGACCATCTGAGCCAGGCCAGTCTCAGAAATCACACTTTCTCTCAGACTTTTTTTCCAGTCATGATGAACGTTTATTTGCAGAAAAAAGTTCACATAGTTCCTCTACCACACTCATCCGTACTGGTGTGCTGGAGCCAGATTGTAAGGCTTTCAAAAAGCTTTTATTACATTTTCAAAAATTTTGCAACATCAGGGTGACATTGGCTACGGTAGGACTATTAACACCATAGAGATGAGCAAACCCTGCAAATGAGGGCCTTTGCCCTGGGAGATACAGTTATTACACATTTGCCACACCACTGAGTACATATCATCAGCAATCAGGCTGGGACCCACATCATTTCAAAGATAGTAGCTGGCTGCTGCAATTAGTCTGGGTCTCCCAGACAAACACTAAAACCATATATTACAATTTTGTCTAATGAGCTTCTGCTCTCCAGTAGGACACACAGAATTCAGTTTATTAGTTGCTAGGGTGTTGCCAAGGTCAATCGGAGTCACGATGTACCTAAGCTGGGTGGGCATGCCAGGAAGGCCTTCCTCCATGAATAATATTGGTACATCTTGATCTTAACAAGATTACAAACACCCATAAATCCACCCTTCATGAGGGCTCAAGCACTTAAATGCTCATCCAGAAAGTAGAGAATTAGCAGAACAGGAGACAATATTCTCTTGGAATATGGAATCATGAAATGGCAACCCACTCCAGTATTCTTGCATGGAGAATCCTGTGGACAGAGGAGCCTGGAGGGCTGCTGTCGATAGGGTTGCACAGAGTCGGACGCGACTGGAGCGACTTAGCATTGCATGCATGCATTGGAGAAGGAAATGGCAACCCACTCCAATATTCTTGCCTGGAGAATTCCAGGGATGGGGGAGCCTGGTGGGCTGTCATCTATGGGGTCACACAGAGTCAGACACGACTGAAGCAACTTAGCAGCAGCAGCAGCAATCCAATATTACATTGGAATCATGTTTCATCAATATACTTTCAGTCAACCAAAAAATTTGAGCTTATACCAGGAATAGAAGGATCACAGGCTACCTTGGTTGGAATTATGTGTGTTTGTATGTATGCATGCGTACAGGCAGTGGGTAGAGGAGAAAACAGACAGACAAATGAATAAGTGATTACAATGCAGGGTGACTGGTTCTTGGAGTACTCAGTTTTCATGAGGGTCAACTTACTGAGGTTGCCCGGGGTCAGGCAAGAAGTCCTGGATGAAGTGACATATAAGCTGAATCCAACAAGTAGTAGTAATAGTACCAATAATAACTAATATTTATTGAGTACTTCCATGCTTCAGTCTAAGCCCTAAGGTCTTAAACTCATTTTACTTCATTTAGTTCTTCTGACACCCATGAAGTAAGTATAATTATTATCCTCATTTTACAAATGAGGAAACTGAGACACAGCTAAGTTAAATAAAGTTGCCCAAGGTCTTATAGTGGGAGTAGGACTGGGAGAGTATGAGTTAGGGGATGTTGGAGAGAAGATTGTTCCTGCAAAGAGAATAGCATATGGAAAGTCAGGATGGGTTCTAGGAAAAGAAAACAAGTTTATCTGATTAAACATTCAAGTGGAGGGTGATGAACTATGAAAGCAACGAAGAAAAGCACAGATTAGATCATAAAGGACCTAATAAGCAATGTTTATTTGTTTGCTTGCAGGTAATGAGCAAGTTGGTTTACCTTAAAAGAATCATTGCAGGATAAGTATGGAAGCAGAGGGAGAAAAGCCAGAGAGGAACATGTAATCCAGGAAAGAGAAGGAATGAATATGCGTGATGAAGGGGGTATAGAGGGGGTAAGAGCTGAGGATGCTTCCCAGGTCTGCCTCAGATCACTGGAGAGGTGGTTATATTCATCGCTGTGATGGGAAACACAAGAGGAAAGGTAACTGCCTCCTGGATTTTCTAGGGGAAGATAAGTTCCAGTTCAAAACACATCTGAAAGGCCTATAGGACACCTGGGAGGAAGTGTCCAGGTAGCAGGTGGCTCAATGGGTTTGTTTCTAAATAATACTATATGCTGTGTAAGCACAGGTATACTGTGCTGTGCTTAGTTGTTCAGTCATGTCCGACTCTTTGCGACCCCATGGAGGACCTCCAGGCTCCTCCATCCATGGGGATTCTCCAGGTAAGAATACTGGAATGGGCTGCCATGCCTCCTCCAGGGGATCTTCCCAACCCAGGGATCAAACCCAGGTCTCCTGCATTGCAGGCAGATTCTTTATCATCTGAGCCACCATGGAAGTTCACAAATACTGGAGTGGGTAGCCTATCCCTTCTCCAGGGGATCTTCTCAACCCAGGAATCAAGCTGGAATTGTATAGTTATAACACTGTGGGAAAGTGTTAGAAAAAGTTGATGTCATCTCTCAGAATATGGGAGTAACAGTGGTGTGGAAAAGGCTTTGATTGATGGCCATTTGTGAGTGCAAGTGTTGGTGGGTCCACCTGCCCCTCTACCAGCTGAACCATGAATGCTGGAAACTGAATACTGTCATTCTATACAACTACAGATGTAGCTTCTCTATCACCTGTTTTTTCCTGGTGTCAAAAGACTTAGTACAGAGGTCTACAGCAGAGGCCCCACATCTCTCTGCCCTGGCTTACAGAAAAGGGGGTTTGGCCTGACAGCTGAGTTTCTCTAAGCTAAAGGCTTTCCCAAACTGTCCAGAGCATCATAGTGTTCAGAGCAGAGAGTTAAATGGGAATCTACAATCAGTGAATCATGGAAACTGCCCCCTTGGAATCACAAATCTAAGAGCAGAAACAGTTATCAAAAGCTAGGAATGGCTGTCAGGGATTGGAAAGTCTTGCTGAAAAGAACAGGAAGCAATGGGTCCAGTGAGGAAGTGGCAGGAAACTTTGGCTGAACACTGGAGAGCTGTTGTTGTTTTGTTCAGTAGCCCTTCCGTGTCCGACTCTATGACCCCATGGACTACAGCACGCCAGGCCTCCCTGTCCCTCACCATCTCCCAAAGTTTGCCCAAGTTCATGTCCATTGCATTGGTGATGCCACCCAGCCATCTCATCCTCTGGCTCCCTCTTCTCCTTCCGCCCTCAATCTTTCCCAGCATCAGGGTCTTTTCCAATGAGTCGGCTGTTTGCATCAGGTGACCAAAATGCTGGATCTTCAGCTTCAGCATCAGTCCTTTCAAGGAGTATCCAGGGCTGATTTCCCTTAGGATTGACTGGTTTGATCTCCTTGCTGTCCAAGGGATTCTCAGGAGTCTTCTCCAGCGCCACAGCTCAGAGGCATCAATTATTTGGCATTTTGCCTTCTTTACAGTCCAGCTCTTTTTCTTTTTTGTCTTTTTATTGAAATACATATTTTTAAATTTTATTTTTGATTAAATGATAATTGCTTTAAGTTTGTATTGGTTTCTGCTGTACAACATGAATCAGCTGTAAGTATCCATATGTTCCCTCCCTCTTGAGTCTCCCTCCCACCCCCATTTCCCGATTCTACCCATCTAGGTCAATACAGAGAACCAAGCTGAGCTCCCTGTGCTATACAGCAGCCTCCCACCCGCTATCTATTTTACACATGGTAATGTATATATGTCAATGCTACTCTCTCAATTTGTCCCACCCTCATAGTGCTATTCTTGGTGGAGAATGATTCCACTTGTTTCCAGCAGTAAAGTATGGGGGAAGAAGAGGCAAAGATGCCAACAGACTTAACATGTCACTGAGTTGCTTGGATCAGAGGCACATTCAAGAAAAACAAGAGCCACAGTGAAACAACATACCAGCTTTCCTAATATTTGATCAAGTGCCCAAGAAATTTCCAAGCAGAAGAAAAACATAAGGCTGCACACAGTGCTTATATTTAAGGTTACATGGGGGCATCCTATGTCTTCTTCCCGGAATCTGCCCATTTGACTCCTAAGCCTTAAGTGTGAAATCTACCAATAACCGAGAGAAAGCCCAGTCTAAAGCACACTTACCAGGGATAGGGGTCATTATTGGTAGAATAGACCCTGATAAAAACCATCCCCTTCCCTCGTCCCCCATACAGTGACTGGTAAGCATGCAGGACAGGAGGCTTCGGCCCAGGAGCTACTGTGCCTGCCCGGAGCTTTTGATTCCCTCTCTAACCCTGTGACATGAAGGCATCCGTCAGGGAGGGGAATGGGCCGGCTGTATCCTGGCCGAGGAGCTGGAACTACTGGTGGGGTGGCTGGCCAGAACTGCCTCCTCTAGGAGAAAGAGCAGACGCTTGGCTGGTCTGTTTTCAGGATGACATCTAGAAGTACAGGGAAAGAGGAAGCTGCAGGCCTGGGTCCTGCCTTGAAGGCATAATAGCTTCATCCAAAAGAATGTGACCTAAAGAATGTTTATCAATTACATTCATCATTCTTCCTGCTCCTACGTGGGAGCTAAAAATGGGGTAGAAAGACATTTCATCTTCTCTGCCATAGTTAAGGAGCAGAATCAGGCCTGCTTTGCAGGAAGAAACAATTGATTTGAACAAATCAATCATTTAGTTAGACATAAAGAAAAATTTCTTTTTTACATTTACTTTTATATTTCTCTGGCTGCACCAGGTCTTAGTTATGGCATAAGAACTCTTAGTTGCAGCATGTGGGATCTAGTTTCCTGACCAGGGATTGAACCCAGGACCCCTGCATTGGAAGCATGGAGTCTTAACCACTGGACCACCAGGTAAGTCCCTAGACATAAAGAAACATTTCTTAACGTAAGAATGTGTCAATCCTTAAGGAAATCAGTCCTGAATATTCATTGGAAGGACTGATGCTGAAGCTGAAACTCCAATACTTTGGCCACATGATGCAAAGAACTGATTCATTGGAAAACATCCTGATGCTGGGAAAGATTGAAGGCAGGAGGAGAAGGGGATGACAGAGGATGAGATGGTTGAATGATATCATTGACACAATGGACGTGAGTTTGAGCAAACTCCTAGAGATAGTGAAGGACAGGGAAGCCTGGCGTGCTGTAGTCCATGGGGTCTCAAAGAGTCGGACATGACTGAGCAACTGAACTGAACTGACTGAAGAATGTGTAGTGGGTGGAACTGTGTCCCCTAACTCCAGATACCTCTGAATATGATGACCTTATTTGGAGATGAGTCACTGGAGATATACTTAGTTATAGTGAGGTCATCCTGCAGTGGGACCAGTGACTAATCCAATATGAGCGCTGTTCTCATCAAAAGAGGGAATTTGGATATAGACACATACACACACACAGGAGAATGCCATGTGAGGATGAAGGCAGAGATCGGCACTTCTACAAGCCAAGGAACACCAAGGATTGTCAGCAAACCACCAGCTGCCAGGCGAGAGGCCTAGAATAGATTCTCCCACAGCCCTCAGAAGGCATCAACCCTGCCAAACCTTGAGCTCAGATTTCTAGCCTCCAGAACTGCAAGACAATAACTTTCTGTTGTTTAAGTCATCCAGTCCGCAGTACTTTGTTAAGACAGCCCTAGCTCACTATATATAGAATGTCAAAGCACTAAACGTAATTTTAAAAAGATATTTAAAACACAGTTGTATCTTATATTTGTATTTATTTTTTAAAATTTATTTTCAATTGGGGGAAAATTGCTTTACTATGTTGTATTGGTTTCTGCTGTACAACAATGCAAATCAGCTTTACAACTATACATATATCCCCACCCTCTTGAGCCTCCCTCCCCTCCCCCCCTCCCCCCATCTAGATCATCAGAGCACCAGGCTGGGCTCCCTGAGTCATATTCATATCAAATTAATCATATGCAATATATAAATAACTATAACTTTAGTAAATAGTAGAATTTTAAATAAACAGTTACTTACTCTGCACAAGCACTTGCTTGAGTGTCAAAGCTTGAGTTTCTTCTAGTTTTGTGTCTTCTAATTTTATCAACAAACTGTGCCAAATCTAATTGCTTCATGGTAATCCAGATTTAAATCGTATTTCTATTAATAACTGAGGATTTACCTAAAAGGCTTAAGGGATTACATGAGGAAATGCAGCAAAGATTGAGGAATAAATCAGTAACTCCTATTAAGGTAAAACTGATTTTTAAAAATAAACAAAAATTATAAACTTGCATTTTATTATAAGGAACAGAGATCTATTAAGCATGTATTTCAGATCACCATATACAGTGATGGAGGTATATGGAGGAGGTGACAAAGATACCTCTCCATGGGTCCTACAATACAGTTGGGAAAGCCAGTGCAAAAGTAGAAGCAATAAACAACATAAGTCAGAGTGTCACACAAAATGCTGTTGCTTATCTAAATACTGTTTACTTTTTTTGTAACAGTATTGGCATTTTTGAACAAGAGACTCAGTCTTCTCTCTACCATATAAACTTATCCTTGGATATTGCCCTATGAGAAACCTCTCTGACAACTGTGAAAAAAAGGAAATCTTTATTTTTTGCCTATCTTCTATAGGACCAGGGTCATTAAAAACAGAGGTCCTACATGTAGGACCTCTCAGATGCCATTCTCTGGTTCCAAAGGAAAGAGACTCTATGAAAGGGAAATGTCGTAGGTAGTGGAGAGGTCCGTTGAGGGTGCAGGAACCTGGTACAGCTCTTCACTCCTCAAGTGAGAGGCTGCTATTGCAGGGTCTGGCGGAAGTGCCATCTCAGAATAGAGTTGCAGTGGGCCTCAGTAACCTGGCTTGCTTCCCAAACTGGCTACATGTGCCTTGTCTCTGAACTCCTGGCACATACCTCCAGTCTTCCTCCTGCCACTCCTCTTTCCCCACTGTCACATGGAAAAGTGCAGTGTCATTTAAATCTTCTGATTCAAAACTATCATCCATCTTCTTAATAATTACACAATTCCAGCAGGACAAATGGTTGATATTCTATTGCTCACTTTTTTTTTTTTTTAAAGCTGCAATGGGTCTTTGTTGCCATTCACGGGCTCTTCATTGCTGCGTGCAGCGAGCAGGGGCTACTTTCGTTGTGGAGCAAGGGCTACTCTCGTTGTGGAGCAAGGGCTCTAGGACACACAAGCTTCAGTAGTTGTAGCACACAAGCTTAGCTGCCTCACAATATGTGGGATCTTAGTTCCCAGGCCAGGGATTGAACCCATGTGCCCTGCATTGGCAGGCAGATTCTTAACCACTGAGCCACCAGAGGAGTTCCTATTTCTCACTTTTAATGTGTCCAGATCATGATCCCACGCCTGCATACAGAAGACACAGCACTTTCAAACTCCTCTCAACATGCTGATGTCCTGGCAATAGCTCTGCCTGGTTTCCTCTTATGAGTAGCTCTCAAATGCTGGACTGACAGTCCATGCGGAAGGAAAGAGCACTGGATGGGGAATCAGTATACTGGATTCTAGTTCTGAACCTTCCCTAACCATCCATAGGATCTCATCTCTCGTGAGTCCTGTCTCTCCAGCTGTTGATTATGGAGCTCAGAGATGGGACTGACTTAGCTGAAGATTAGCCCAGAAAAAGGTGACCAGGGCAGTAGAAGACTGGCTCTTTTTAAAGCTGTGGGATAAACTGGATTACAACCAACCATAGTCCAGAACCAAAATCAAGAACAATCACACAAGGTGTTGAGTCAAAAACAAGGTCATTAAAGCCATAAAGAGGCTCCAAAATAAGCCTTTGTGAAACACATGAAATTCTAGTGAAAGTTGTAGTTGCTTAGTCATGTCCGACTCGTTGTGACCCCATGGATTGTCCATGAGGAGACCGCCAGGAGACCCCAGGCTCCTCTGTCCATGGAATTCTCCAGGGAAGAATACTGGAGTGGGTTGCTATTTTCTTCTGCAGGGGCTCTTCCCAACCCAGGGATCAAACCTGGGTCTCCTGCACTTCATTGCATGGGTCCTTTACTGTCGGAGAACCAGGGAGCAGAGAGTTAATTTTAGGAGCTGACGGGAATGGTTTTCTCTAGGCAGTGTGTCAGTCTTTACCTCCCTCACCTCCACGAGGTTCTGGTATGTGTGCATGTTCAGTTGTATCCAACTCTTTGTGACCCCCATGGACTACCAGGCTCCTCCGTCCATGGGATTTTCCAGGCAAGAATACTGTAGTGGGTTGCCATTTCCTTCTCTGGGAGATCTTCCTGACCCAGGGATTGAACCTGGGTCTCCCACATTGTAGGCAGACGCTTTACCATCTGAGCCACCAGGGAAGTTTAGTGTATCAAACTTATGGATTAATTTGTGGAATAATTGACATTTTTACACTGTTGAGACTTTGCATCAAGGAACATGCTATGTCTACCACTTGTTCCTTTTTTGTCTTTTTGTAAATTTTGTGGTTTACTTAATTCGGGTTTTGCACATTTTTGGAAGTTTATTCCTAGATGCATAATAGTTTTTGTGACCATTGCACATGGAATTTTTTGGCCATTCTATTCTCTCACTTGGAAAAGGCAATGGCAAGCCACTCCAGTACTCTTGCCTGGAGAATCCCATGGACAGAGGAGCCTGGTAGGCTGCAGTCCATGGGGTCGCTAGGAATCAGACATGACTGAGCGACTTCACTTTCACTTTTCACTTTCATGCATTGGAGAAGGAAATGGCAACCCACTCCAGTGTTCTTGCCTGGAGAATCCCAGGGACGGGGGAGCCTGGTGGGCTGCTATCTATGGGGTCGCACAGAGTCGGACACAACTGAAGCGAGTTAGCAGCAGCAGCAGCAGCAGCCTTCTCTCACTGGTGTACAGAACAGCTAGCTTATTGAATTCTTTTTAAGATCTAATAATTCTTTGAATGATTTCCAAAATTTTCTGGGAAGACAGAGACACTGACTGTTGAAAAGAACAAATAGTTTTTACTTCCTTTATTCATTCTTTATTAGCTAGGACCTCCAGCAAAATGTTGAATAGGACTAGTAGCAAAAAGTACTGACTTTACTGGTCTTTCTTCTAACATTCACCATTCCAAATCATATTTGTTACAATTTTTTATATGTACTCTTTATCAAGTACAGGAGGCTTCCTTCTATTCTCGACTAGCCATATTATTCCTAATGGGTATTGAATTTAACCAAGTGTATATTGTGAATCAGTTGAAATACAGTACTTGACTGGGCTGTGTTAATTTCTGGAGGTCCTCTTTCAGGCTCATGCAGCTGTTGCCAAAATTCAGTTAATTGTGTTGTGAGACTGAGGTACCTGTTCCTTTCTGGCTGTCACCTGGGGGCTGCCCTTATCTCCAAAAGGCCCCTGATATTCTTTCCCACGTGGCCTCTTACAGGTTCTCTGTTGTTGTTCAGTCACCAAGTCATGTCCAACTCATTTCGACCCAATGAACTGCAGCACGCCAGGCTTCTCTGTCCATCACTATCTCCCTGAGTTTGCTCAAACTCATATCCATTGAGTCAGAGACGACATCCAACCATCTCATCCTCTGTCTCCCCCTTCTCCTCTTGCCCTCAATCTTTCCGAGCATCAGGGTCTTTTCCAATGAGTCAGCTCTTCGCATTAGGTGGCCAAAGTATTGGCGCTTCAGCTTCAGCATCAGTCCTTTCAATGAATATTCAGGGTTGATTTCCTTTAGGATTGACTTTTTTGATCTCCTTGCTGTCCAAGGGACTCTCAAGTCTTCTCCAGCACCACGGTTTGAAAGCATCAATTCTTTGGCTCTCAGCCTTCCTTATGATCCCCTACATCCACATAGGCTCTCTAAAGACCCTCTAACAACGTGGCAGCTTGCTTTTCCAAAGCCAACAGAAGACTCTCACTCCTGATTCCTCAGATGGAGTCTTACTTTATGTAAAGTTATCAGAAAAGTGACGTATTCTATTCTATAGTCTGTTCTGTTCTATTTGTTTTTTAGTTGCTCAGTCGTATTCGAGTCTTTGCAACCCCCTGGACTGTAGCCCACTAGGCTCCTCTGTTCATGGGATTTCCCAGGCAACAATACTGGAGTGGGTTGCCATTTCCTTCTTCAGGGGATATCTATGCCTATTTGATTCTATCCTGTCCTATTTCATTTTATTCACAGTTCCCACATTTCATTGGCTATAAGTCAGTCACTCAGGGAGAGGAGATCATATATTAAAGTTGTATATAAAGTTGCATCTATCACTTTCTCTCATTTAAAAAAATTCTCTATATTTGTGATCATACTCTTTCCAAAAAAATCCCTAAGGTTTTTTATTTGTGCCTTTATTTTTACTTAGATAGGTCAGATTTTTAAATTTTCAAAGAACTATCTGGTTTTGTTTTCTATGTAATTAATTTCTGCTTTACCTTCAGTTCTTTAAAAAAAATTTTGGATTTATATTTATATTCTTTTTCTTGTGCTTTTGAGTTGGATGTTTAACTCAAATTCATTTATCTTCAATCTTTCTAGTGTTTTAACATATGTATTTAATAGAAACACACACACACATTTTCTTTAAGTACTGCTTTGCCTACATCCCACAGGTTTGGATAATTGTTTCTTTCAGTGTTGCTCATTTACAAAGGGTTTATACAAGGAGAATGGCAGAAGGAAAAGCTACTGGGAGAGGAGCTGGGTGTGGTGCCTTCTCAGCCCCATGGAGGGTTGTAGACGCCTTTTTTCTGCTCTGATTATTCTCTGGTTCCTTTCTTTCCTTCCCTTTCCCACTTTTTCCACTGGCCTCTGCCTCTACTCTCTCTCTCCCACTTTTCAAACAGCTCTCTTCTTCCAGTCCAAGTCCAAAGAACTGATCAGTTCAGTTCAGTTCAGTCACTCAGTCGTGTCCGACTCCTTGCGACCCCATGAACCGCAGCACGCTAGGCCTCCCTGTCCATCACCAACTCCCTGAGTCCACCTAAACCCATGTCCATCGAGTCAGTGATGCCATCCAACCATCTCATCCTCTGTCGTCCCCTTCTCCTCCTGCCCTCAATCTTTCCCAGCATCAAGATCTTTTCCAATGAGTCAGCTCTTTGCATCAGGTGGCCAAAGAACTGATAAACTCTTCCACAAATGGCCTGCCTTCCCCAAGAGTACCTGCCTTTTAAAAGTGGATTAGATAGAGAAAAAGGAAAAAAAAACATTAATGGAAACAAAGGAATAGATGGTGATTGTGAAATTCTAAGCTGAGAGAGAAGCAATGGAGTGGGAAGGAGAGAAAGGTGGTAGAATTCTGGTGACTCTAAGGTGCCATAACTAGGAAAAGCAGTCATGCTGCTTTATATACAAAGGAGATGATGGAGTTGGCCAAAAAGTTTGTTCAGGCTTTCCATAATATGTTACAGAAAAATCCAAACAAATTTTTTGGCCAACCCAATACATACTCTTTCTCACTGAAGCTTGTCAGACACAGATGCTCCAGAGAAGGTGAGAGAATGGGACCCCAGAAGAATTGCTTCTCAGTGCAGTGTACAGATCTGGCAAAGTACTGACAAATTGACTAGTAAGCTTACTGTGGCTCTTAGGCAAACTCTAAAAGAAAGACTACAACTGCTTCAACAAAATGGTTTTATTCTTTCAACAACTAGGTTGTTTCTTTGGAATATAAGCATTGTGGGGCTGAACAAAGAATACTAGCCTTTCTCTCCATTGTTCTAGTTTTGAATTTTACTGATTTGATCATACACACACAGGTAGATACAGATGTTCTGAAGACAGTGACTGTACTGGGCAGAACATGGACCTCCAAAGACATCCTGAAAAATGTACTTTGCAGATGTGATTGAATTAAGGATACTGACATGGGATATCATCCTGGATTATCACATTAGGACCAATGTAATCACAAGGGTGTAATAAAGAGAAAAGGGAGGCAGGGAGTCATAGTCAGAGAAGGAGATAGTACAATGAAATGATTCATTTGCTGGTTGCCAAACGCTGGAAGTGTCCAGAAGCCCAAAAAGACCAGAAAAGGAATTTTCTTCCAGAGTCTCCAGCATGAAGACACCTCTGCCGACACCTTGATTTTAGTCTCTGGAAACCCATTTCCAGCTTTCCGAATTCTGACCTCCAGAAGTGCAAGATTATAATTTGCTCTGTTTCAAGGCACTGCTGCTGCTGTGCAGTGCTCAGTCATCTCCAAGTCTTTGCGACACTATGGAATGTAGCCTCCCAGGCTCCTCTGTCCATGGGATTTTCCAGGCAAGAATACTGGAGTGGGTTGCCATTTTCTCCTCCAGTTTAAGGCACTATTTGGCAGTAATTTGTTAGTTGCAATAGGAAACTAATACAATACCAAAAGTCATGAGTGTGGTGGCCACAGTGTAGGCATCTGGGTATAATTGCTGGTTGATAATTCTAATCTATGAAACCTAGAGTTTCTCAATATGAATACTGGATCTACCAAAGCCTACTAGTTTGTTCTGGTTTTCAGGATTTTTTTTCTGAAATATTCTAGGTCTCACAAATGCACAACACTACATCACAATGGAATCGGTGAAGTTTGGGAATCTGGTAAATGACCTCAGCTGTACTCACAAATTCGTTGGTCCCTGGTATTAGAATCCAGGGCCTGGATAAGCTCCATCTGGACCTGGACATCTCTGCCAGGATGAGCCATTCCTCCACAAATTTGCCATGCTGCTTACTTATAATGGGGGTTTGGTTAATGAAACCTCTGAGCATCTTGACTCACCTGTCACATGGGTTTAGTGACTGCCATCCTTTGGAGAACACAGAATGCCTTTGAATTATGTTCAAAGAAAGGCGTGCATGTACACTCACTCATGTCTGACTCTTTGTGACCCCATGGACTGTAGCCCGCCAGGCACCTCTATCCATGGGATTTCCCAGGCAAGAATACTGGAGTGGGTTGCCATTTCCTCCTCCAAGAGAAAGGAGTGCAGGAAGGTAAAAATCTAGACAGAGAGAGAAAGACTGAGGATGAAGGAAGGAAGCAAGGAGGGACTCTTTCTGCTGCCAATGCCAGGCAAAGCCTGGTGGCGAGCTAATGACTCCCACCCAATTTTCCACCTTAATGGGCCCAGCAATGCTGTGTGCAGATCATGCTAATCAGAGAATAAAAACTGAAACTGGAATACCTATTTTTTGAATTAAATTCTTGAAGAACTTGAATCACTTTACTTTCAGATATTTATTTTATTCATTTTACTCACCTATAGACCAGGGCTTCAGAATATCTGCTCCTTTTTCAAACTTCTTTTTGTTCCTCTGAAAAATGGAAACCAATGCAAATACTCAGTGTCATATTCTGAGCTAGGCACTGTATCAGACACTTCATATTTTTAAATGGTGAGAAATCCATTAGATAATTACTATTGTCCCAGTTCTAAGATGAAGTGAGCATAACTAGAGTGAGTGACTTTCACAAGGACTCATTTCTGGTAGAGGGGCTGGTGTTCAGGCAGAAACCTATCTAAGGCCTAGATTCTTGAGGCCTCTGCTCATCTTTGTGAGGTGGAAGTTGCTCAGTCATGTCCAGCTCTTTGCAACCCATGGACTGTAGCCCACCAGGCTCCTCTGTCTATGGGGATTTTCCAGGGAAGAACACTGGAGTGGGTAACTGTTCCCTCCTCCAGGGGTTCTTCCCAACCCAGGGATTGAACCCAGGACTCCAGCATTGCAGAAAGATTCTTTACCATATGAGCCACCAGGGAAGCCCCTGCTCATCTTTGGGTTCATTTAATGTTTATCTGGGCTTCTCTGGTGGCTCAGCAATACAATATCTGCTTGCAATGCAGAAGGTTGGATTTGATCCCTGGATCAGGAAGATCCCCTGAAGAAGAAAATGGCAACCAGCATTCTTGCCTGGAGAATCCCATGGACAGAGGAGCCTGGCAGGGCTACAGTCCATGGGGTTGCAAGAGTTGGACATGACTTAGTGACTGAACCACCACCACCCACCAATATTTACCTGACATTTGTTTAGTACCTACTGTGTACCAGGCATTGTTCAGTGAGATGCAGACAACAGTGAACAAAGACAATAATTACTGTCCTCAAAAAATTTACATTCCACTGTGTTGGCAAGACTCTGGGTTTACTTCATTGGTACCCTAGGATATTCAGCAATATATACATCATATGGCAGTCAGAGAGATGATTAATTCTGACCAACATCCTAGTTATATTTTCCATGGGCACCTGACTTCAACCTTAACATGAGCCCAGAGAGAGTTCTGAGTTCACACATCATGTTAATTTGCATATTTAACAAAAATGGTTGGAATTACACATTTGATTCAGGTTTTATCTCTAGATGACTCCCAAGGGATGACAGGCAATTGTGTATTTCTCAAGTACCTCCGCCTTCTGTCCTGCTCTTTGAGGACTTGAACACTCCAGGGCTAGCAAGGCAGCTGGCCTGGACTGGATGTTCCTTAAATACTGAATCCAAGTATGTGTGTGTGATTCTCTCAGTTGTGTCTGACTCTTTGTGGCCCCATGGACTGTATCCAGCCAGGCTCCTCTGCACATGGAATTCTCCAGGCAAGAAGACTGGAGTGGGTTGCCATTTCCTACTCCAGGGGATCTTCCTGACCTGGGGATCAAACCTGGGACCCCTGCATTGCAGGCAGATTCTTTATTGTCTGAGCCACCTGATACAGATGCATTGAATCCAAAGTCTCCTTAATGTGGGAATTCAATAAATTCTTTCATGTGGGTAATTCCCATAGCTCCCTACACTTCTTATAACTTCTGTCTCACATTACTTTTCCATGCTGCCAGAAGTATAGTGGAATTTCTATGAAAATGAGTTTTTCACTTTTAAAATATTTTTAACAGTCAGTGAATGGAATTACTACCATAATTGTTGAAACACATAGATGTGTGAGGCAAAGGAAAATGTTTTGGTGTATATATGTAGAAATATGAATACCTGTGCTATAAAGCCCTTATAGGCATGCGTGTCTCAAAGATGGAACTCTTGGAGCAGCCTGCCACCTTCAGGATAACTTCACAATTAACACAACCAGCGAACACTGGTTCTAGCCTCTGTAAATTTCAAATACCAATTCCAGTAAAAACATTTCACGATAGTCAATGGTGGAAGATATGTTCCTTGTAGAACTTTTGCTATGATTACAATATGCAATAATTTTGTTAGTTTTCTTTAAAGAAAACAGCCCTTTCTTTAGTTTGAGATTCTTTTAAAAATCATTACTTAACTTACCGTGTTATATCATTTCACTGTTTTTGAACCTCATTTTGCTAAGGAGAGCTGAGAACCCTAAAAACAGATCTTGCAGCCACAGTCTGCAAAATACTGTAACTCTGGAAACTGCTACTTTTTAGTGGGTTCTTTATGAATTAATGACAATATTTTTGAAGAATCTTAAATAAAAGCAACACAGTAATCCTTTCAGTGGGAGGAGGAGGAAGAGGGAGAGAAGGGGAGGGAGGGAGAGAGAGAGAAAGAGGAAGATTACGAAAACATGTAACACCATTCGTTTTTGTTGTTGTCTTGTTTTTTTCCTATTGGCTATTCCTTTCACTAAGTTACAAGGTCTCCGTGGCTTAAAAAGAATAAGAAAGGTATAGAACAAAGGAGAAATAGGCTAAGGAATGACGCAATGACTCAATACTTAATGGCATAGAGACACAAATTAGAATTTAAAATACACAGAAAGAAGGAAAAGGAGAGCATAACAGAAATCGATAGGTCAAATGCGTTACGAGAGCGCGATGTAAAAGATTATGGAAAAAGAGAACAGGGCTCCGATTCAAACGCAACAGGAAACGGGATAGAAAAATAAGCGACATTTACACAGAAGAGCGACAGAACAAATATTCATCGAGAATGAGTAAACTTTCACTATTTTCCTTTCACAAAAGGAGGAAAGGGCTGTTTTAGAACCTTCTTTTAACCATTAATTCCATTTTTATTGGCTTCCTCTGGTTGCACCGACCTGTACAAGGACTCAAGGTCAATCTGCTTAGACTTTGATTCTCAGCCTGCAACTTTGGGGTCACGTGGCAAACTTGAACCAACGCCAAGCCTCACTCGTGACGGATTAAATCAGAAAACCTGGGGGAAAACCCGGCAAGAAAATTGTTTTCAAGCTTCCCGCCTGACTCCACCGGCTTGTAGAGCGTAAAAACAAGGCATGCCCAAGCCCTAAGTCCCGCCCCCAATCGCGGGAAGCAGCCACGGGTGGAAGCATGTCTCCGCCCCAGAGGGAGGCGCTCCCTTTGAGATACGCTGGGTGGAGACGCGGCGTGTGCCCTCCCGACCGCTAGGGGGCGAACTGCACGCATTTAGCGCCCGTTTGCAAGCTCCAGCGCGGGTCGACCCCAGACGTGCGCATGCTCGCGTGTGTCCCGGAGGTCGCCCGCGCCGGTGTTTAACCACGTGTGGTGTAACTGAGGGCATCATGCTGTGAAGCAATGGGGGCTGCGGTGGCTCGCGCAATCAGGAATTTCAACCTAGAGAAGCGGGCGGAACGGGAAATCAGCAGAATGAAGCCCTCCCCCGCTCCCAGGCACCCCTCCACCAAGAACCTCCTGCGAGAGCAGATGAGCAGTAAGTGGTGCCGGGGCGCCTCGGCCCCGGCGCTGGCGCTCCGGGTGCGGGTTGAGTGGTGGACCTCGGTGCAGTGGTGGGGGTGCCCGGGGTCGGCTGCAGTCACCCGGGCCAGCCGAACTCGGGAAGGCGGAGCCACCGTGCTGGTGACATTGAGACTGTCTCCTTGCTCCCGCGGAGTCGGCGGCTCCGCCTACTCCGTAGTCCTGGAGGTGTCGGCGTCTGCCCATGCTGACCCCGCCCTCGCCGGCTTTAATGCTCTGCGGCATGGTACCAGGAATCAAAATCAGAAGGAATCGTATGCAAGAGAACTCTCTAGACGTCTTCGCAGAACAGTGGACACCGAACTTGACCTCGCATTATGAGTTACATTTAGGACACGTCCTATTGTGTTCGAATGAATGTTGATTAAGCAAAAAATAAAGTGACTCTCAAAGAGAAAGCAACTCACAGATTTAGAAAACGAATTTATGGTTGCGGCGGGGTGGGGGGGGCGCGGTAAGGGATAGTTAGGGACTTTGGGAAGGTCATGTACACACTGCTATATTTAAAATGGGTAACCAATAAGGACCTATTGTATAGCATATGGAATTCTGCTCAATATTATGTGCTAGCTGGATAGGAGGGGATTTGGGGGAGAATGGATACATGTATATGTATGGCTGAGTCCTTTCCCTGTTCACCTGAAACTACCACAGTATTGTTAATCAGCTATACCCCAATACAAAATAAAAATTATAAAGTTCGGGGGGAAAAAAAGACTGTTTTAAGGTTAGGAACTTATAGGAAATTTTCTTTGGCTTTACAGTTGTAACATTCTTTTTCTTTCCTTAGGCCATCCAGAAATTAAGGGAGAAATTGATAGAAAAGATGACAAACTGCTGTCATTACTAAAAGATGTGTATGTTGATTCCCAAGATCCCGTGTCTTCTTTGCAGGTAATATGTGTTTTCATTAAGTAAATATATAATTTAACTCCTTGGCGCTGCAGGAGAATCAGGTAGAGAAGTGTGGCAAATAGTAAAAGAGAGTGAGGGCTCTGCAAGTGTAAAAGAGTCAGTGTGCTTCTGAATCAGATTGCAGAGCTTTGGCAAAGTTGAAGCCCAGAGGTCTAAGCAAGGTACAGATGCCTCCGTTCATTGGATATTTACAGAAATCTAAAAGATGTTAAAAAATAAGTAAAAGACTTGTGAAAGTATTGGTTGAATGCACCTCTGTTATTTCAGAATTTATAGGATTTGGTAGGGAACTTCTACCAAATGACAATTGGTCACTTGAATGACATTTGAATGACACCAAGAGAAAGCTTTAATACTATTTTCTCTTCAGTGGTTTGAGATATGTTCTGATCTCAGAGCATTTTTTAGTGTTGTTGTGATTTCCCTGGTGGCTGAGATGGTAAAGCATCCACCTACAATGTGGGAGACCTGGGTTCAACCACTGGGTCAGGAAGATCCTCTGGAGAAGGAAATGGCAACCCACTCCAGTACTCTTGCCTGGAAAATCCCATGGACAAAGGAGCCTGGTAGGCTACAGTCCATGAGGTCGCAAAGAGTCAGACATGACTGAGTGACTAAACTTTCACTTTGGACTTCTGTTGGTTTTTTAAGGGAAAAAAACCAACTTTTTTTTGTTTGTTTTTTAAGAAAATATTCAGATAGGAGTTGTAAAAACAGGGAGATCGCAGAATACATTGAAAGTGGGAACCTGTATGTAAATATCAGGCACAAGTGCTCTGGGTACAGTGATGAACACAGCAGTTCTAGTCCTTGCTCTCAGAGTGCTTAAAGTGTGTGAGGGACACAGGCATTAAACAAATGAGCAACCACAGGATAATTACTAAGTCTGTAAAGAAGAAATGTAGGCACTGAGCCTGTCAGAGGGAGCTTTTTGAGACAGAAGGATCAGGGATGGTTTCTGAGGCAGTGGCATTCAGACTCAGGCCTGAATAATGAGTGTGTTAGCCAGATGAGTTCATGGGGGCAGGAAGCGTCTAAGTAGGGAGAAGAGTTTGATTAAAGGAGAAGGAAGTGCCAGTGACAATTCCCTTTTCATTCTAAAATTCTCCAATGTCTTTCTCTGTAGATAGGCAATAAACTGCACAGATATGTTAATAGTTATTAGTATAATTTTAACTAGGGAAGAGAAAACTCAAATGTAAAATAAGATTTCTAACAACAGTTACAGGGTTCAGTTATCAGATGGTCACACACACACACACACACACACACACACACACAAATAAATATATAGGCGTTGATGTTTGTGATCTTTATATTATGTTTAGACAGGCGTTGGATAATAGTTCGGGATTGTTTCTCTCACATGTACTTATTCATTCTAAAATTAAACTCTTGGGGAACAAAAAACATTTAATACTTCTTATGTATAAAATACAGGAATGTAAATATAATACTTAGGAGATACACAGTGGTGTTAAAATTTCTTGGAGGAGTATTAGGAAAAATCTGAAAAGACTCATTTATGGGCAAGTGATAGTGAAGAAAAGGTTGAAGTGCCTATTTATGTTCTTTGTCTCTTTTTTCTTTTGGGCGGTTCATAATTTTCTTAATGACTTGTGATGTCTTTAGACTAATTAGTGGTGCTGTGGCTGTCATATGTCAAATTATTTTTGTCTGACTTTTTATCTATTGCTATTCAAAATTTTGTGAAATATGTTAGCCTTTTTGTCTTTCATTGTATGGACTTAGTCTAACATAAAGACAGTCTTATATATTTTCTCAGTACTTTTATGATTATATATTTTATGTTAAAATCTTTATTTGGCATTAAATAAGGTTTTTGGTGAGGGAGAACTTTTCAACTAGATGGTCAGTTGTCTAAATATAATTTATTGAATAACCCAGTCCTTTTCCCACTCATTTAAAATGCTAATACATGCACTTATAAGTCTGTTAACAGATTCATCAGTTCTATTTATTTTCCTATGTCTACACTAGAATTATACTATTTTAATGAATAAAACTTTGTAAAGTATCTTGATACCTGTTATGATCTTTCTTTCTTTCTTTTCAGAAGTTCTTTGACTCTTGCCACACATTTTTTCCCCATATGAACAGGTTCTTAAAAAGTCCTATTTTGATTTTGAGTGTAACTAAATTGGAATTTATAGATTAATTGGGGAGAATTAACATTTTTGTTTTATTGAGTCTTTGGAGGGTAGAGGGAAGATTGTTACTATGGGATCTCTTTTCTCCCTAAGTTTTTAAGTATTTATTGCTAATATGTCACACAAAAAAGTGATTTTTGTATTGCAGGTACCTGCTTTGCTAGGTTATTATTTCTCTTTGTTTTTCAGTTGATTCTCTTATATTTTTCTAAAGATATTCTCATACCATTGGAATGGAATTACAGTTTTCTCTCTTTCTGGTATTTATACTTAATTCTCCTCTTACTGTGTCTATTCTATCCTGTTCTTTCCTTGCATAGGGTGCCTGTAATTAATTAAAATAAAGTGATTTGGTCTGATTGAAAAATACTTTTATCACAGTTAGGATGTTTTGTTCTATTTTTAATTTGCTAAGAGTTTTTTTTTTTAATTAAAAGAGGATATTGAATTTATCAGATTTTTTCAGTGTCATAATATTAATTTTAGTATTTAATGTTAAGTGGAAGGGAAAACTGAATTTAAAAAGTATGTATTAGATGGTAGGAAGATACAGGAATAGGAAGATAAGGGAAAGTTGAGTTTTTGGAAAGTGAAGAAGTTGTTAGGAGTGTTTCAGGCCAGAGTTACAATATGAAGGTAGGAGACTGTGTGGTGCCTTTTAGAGTTCAGTACAGTTGGGAGCTTCCCAGGTGGCTCAGTGGTAAAGAATCTGCCAGTGCAGGAGCTGCAGGAGACTTGGGTTCATTACCTGGGTGGGGAAGATCCCCTGGAGGTGGGAGGCAGTGGCAGCCCACTCCAGTATTCTTGCCTGGGAAATCCCATGGATAGAGGAGCCTGGTGGGGTTGCAAAGGGTTGGACACAGCCGAGCAGCTGAGAATGCACACACCCACAGTTAGAAGAAAGTATGAGGGATGAATTTGGGTTGATGAAGTGGGATGGGGTAGAAAGCAATAGGGGCCAAAGCATGAAGGTCGTTATTTGTCTTGCTAAGGAATTTGAGTTTTATCCTGAGAGCAGTTGGAAGTCATTGGAGAGTTTCCTGTGGAAGAGTGACTTTCAGATTTGCTTCATTCTTAGGGCAGTTTTGACGGTGGGCTGGGAGGGAGGGAGGGAAAGGCATTTTATCCAGTTAAGAGGAGACCAGGCTTTTGCAGTAGTTTCTGTAAGAGATATTGGCTTGAACAAGGGTAATTAGTGACTGGGAGAGAAGTGAACAGGTTTGAGAGAGACTTAGAAACATGAGCAGGATTTGGTCATTGATTGGTCATAATGAGTGAGGAGAGGGAAATGTCGAATATAACATAAGAGAAACTTCTGAGTTTTGAAGTGGGCTGTGGGAGGTGGGTGGAGTTGGTCACTGAGCTAGAGAATATGGGGACAAAATTGTATTTTCAGAGAAAAGGAATAAGTTCAGCTTTAGACAAGTTGATCTTTGAGGTACTTATAGGTTATCAAGTAAAAATGTAGTCAGTCATTTGGGAATTGGGATCTGAAAGTCAGGAGAAAGGTCAAGGTTTGAGACCATATTTGAGAATCTTTGATGTGTGGATCATAATAATAAGGGGGTGGTGGGATTGTTTCGGGGGAATGTGTAGAGTGAGGAGAGGGCCTGGGCCAGAACTTGGGGGCATACTAACATTTACAGGGTAGCTGAAGCGAAATAGACCACAAAGAAGGAACCACTGCAGAGACAGATGGAACACTTAGGAGAGAGGTGGTACGAAAACCAAAGAAAAAATAGTTGTGGGTATGTGGGAGTGGTCAGCAGTGTCTGCTTAAAAAGTGTCCTCTGGATTAAGATGTAATCCTCTGGATTTGAGATCACAAGTACTATTTTTTAAAGCTGAACTGAAAAGAAGGAAACTGGTCATAAAATAAGAGTTGGTGTTGGGTTTGATAAGTGTTTGTAAAAGTTGGTGACTAGGGCACTTGCATATTTTTATAAAAAACAATAGTAGGCAGGGCACATTTGAAAGGAAAAGTAAAGGGGCAGGGGCCTGTAGTTGATGTAGCTGATAGAGGAATGAAATAAATACAGAGCACAAACCCGAGGATTAAGCTTGGATCAGACAGGTGGGAAGACGGGTGTGGATAGGAGGTTTTATTTATATTTGTTGAGATCTTGGAGGCATTATTTCATTTCCTCTGAAGAGGCAAGATCTCTAGCAACATTTGAGTTCACTCAAGGTGTTTGGAGGCACATAATGTAAATCTGATGCTGTAAAGAGCAATATTGCATAAGAACCTAGAATGTTAGGTCCATGAATCAAGACAAATTGGAAGGGATCAAACAGGAGATTGCAAAAGTGAATGTCGACATTTTAGGAATCAGTGAACTAAAATGGACTGGAATGGGTGAATTTAACTCAAATGACCATTATATCTCCTACTGTGGGCAAGAAGCCCTTAGAAGAAATGGAGTGGCCATCATAGTCAGCAAAAGAGTCCAAAATGCAATCCTTGGATGCAGTCTCAAAAACGCCAGAATGATCTCTGTTCGTTTCCAAGGCAAACCATTCAGTATCAGGGTAATCCAAGTCTATGCCTTGACCAGTAATGCTGAAGAAGCTGAAGTTGAATGGTTCTATGAAGACCTAAAAGACCTTCTAGAACTAACACCAAAAAAGAATGTCTTCTTCATCACAGGGGACTAGAATGCGAAGGTAGGAAGTCATGGAATACCTGGAGTGACAGGCAAATTTGGCCTTGGAGTACAGAATGAAGGAGGGCAAAGGCTAATAGAGTTTTGCCAAGAGAATGCACAAGTAACAGCAAACACCCTCTTCCAACAACATAAGAGAAGACTACACGTGGACATCACCAGATTGTCAACAACGAAATCAGATTGATTATATTCTTTGCAGCCAAAGATGGAGAAGCTCTATACAGTCAGCAAGAAGAAGACTGGGAGCTGACTGTGGCTCAGATCATGAACTCCTTATTGCCAAATTCAGACTTCAATTGAAGAAAGTGGGGAAAACCACTAGACCATTCAGGTATGACCTAAATCAAATCCCTAACAATTATACAGTGGAAGTGAGAAATAGATTTAAGGGACTAGATCTGATAGACAGAGTGCCTGATGAGCTATGGACAGAGGTTCGTGACATTGTACAGGAGACAAAGGGTCAAGACCATCCCCAAGAAAAAGAAATGCAAAAAAGCAAAATGGCTGTCTGAGGAGGCCTTACAAATAGCTGGGAAAAGAAGAGAAGCGAAAAGCAAAGGAGAAAATGAAAAGATATTCCCATCTGAATGCAGGGTTCCAAAGAATAGCAAGGAGAGATAAGAAAGCCTTCTTCAGTGATCAGTGCAAAGAAATAGAGGAAAACAGTAGAGTGGGAAAGACTAGAGATCTCTTCAAGAAAATTAGAGCTACCAAGGGAACATTTCATGCAAAGATGGGCTCAATAAAGGACAGAAATTGTATGAACCTAATAGAAGCAGAAGATATTAAGAAGAGGTGGGAAGAATACACAGAAGACCTATACAAAAAAGATCTTCACAATCCAGTTAATCACTATGGTGTGATCACTCACCTAGAGCCAGACATCCTGAAATGTGAAGTCAAGTGGGTCTTAGGGAGCATCACTACAAACAAAACTAGTGGAGGTGATGGAATTCCAGTTGAGCAATTTCAAATCCTAAAAGATGATGCTATGAAAGTGCTGCACTCAATATGGCAGCAAATTTGGAAAACTCAGCAGTGGCCACAGGACTGGAAAAGGTCAGTTTTTATTCCAATCCCACAGAACGGCAATGCCAGAGATTGCTCAAACTGCTGCACAATTGCACTCAGCTCACACACTAGAAAAGTAATGCTCAAAATTCTCCAAGTCAGGCTTCAGCAATACGTGAATCGTGAACTTCCAGATGTTCAAGCTAGATTTAGAAAAGGCAGAAAAACCAGAGATCAAATTGCCAACATCTACTCGATTATTGAAAAAGTAAGAGAGTTCCAGAAGAACATCTGTTTCTGCTTTATTGACTATGCCAAAGCCTTTGACTGTGTGTATCAGAATAAAATGTGGAAAATTCTGAAAGAGATGGGAATACCAGACCACCTGACCTGCCTCTTGAGAAATGTGTATGCAGGTCAGGAAGCAACAGTTAGAACTGGACATGGAACAATAGACTGGTTCCAAATAGGAAAAGGAGTACGTCAAGGCTGTATATTGTCACATGCTTATTTAACTTACATGCAGAGTACATTATGAGAAACGCTGGGCTGGATGAAGCATGAGCTGGAATCAAGATTGCTGGGAGAAATATAAATAATCTCAGATATGCAGATGATACCACCCTTATGGCAGAAAGTGAAGAAGAACTAAAGAGCCTCTTGAGGAAAGTGAAAGAGGAGAGTGAAAATATTGGCTTAAAGCTCAACATTCAGAAAACAGATCATGGCATCTGGTCCCATCACTTCATGGCAAATAGATGGAAAAACGTGGAAACAGTGGCAGACTATTTTCTTGGGCTCCAAAATTACTGTAGATGGTGATTGCAGCCATGAAATTAAAAGACGCTTACTCCTTGGAAGAAAAGTTATGACCTACCTAGATAGCATGTTAAAAAGCAGAGACATTACTTTGCCAACAAAGGTCCATCTAGTCAGTCAAGGCTCTGGTTTTTCCAGTGGTCATGTATGGATGTGAGAGTTGGACTATAAAGAAAGCTGAGCAGCAAAGAATTGATGCTTTTGAACTGTGGTGTTGGAGAAGACTCTTGAGTGTCCTTTGGATTGCAAGGAGATCCAACCAGTCCATCCTAAAGGAGATCAGTCCTGGGTGTTCATTGGAAAGACTGATGCTGAAGCTGAAACTCCAATAGTTTGGCCACCTGATGTGAAGAATTGACTCACTGGAAAAGACCCTGATGCTGGGAAAGATTGAAGGCAGAAGGAGAAGGGGACGACAGAGGATGAGATGGTTGGATGGCATCACCGACTCGATGGACATGAGTTTGAGTAAACTATGGGAGTTGGTGATGGACAGGGAGGCCTGGCGTGCTGCACTGCATGGGGTTGCGAAGAGTTGGACACGACTGAGCAACTGAACTAAATATGAATACAAAACTGAGAAAAAGGATGAAGATTGTCAGGTAAGCTGTTAGAGCAGCATCAGGATCCTGCCCTTCTAAAGCAGTTTATTTTTTCCAATTAACTTGTTATTCTTGTTATTCATATATTAATATGAAGTAATGTGGTGAGTGGATGGTATCCATTTGATTGTTTTCTACCTAAATTTAATGATTGAACTATGGTTGTGAAATGGTGATATGGCAGAAGCGCCATCAAACTATGACTCATCATAAAGAGAAAATATAGTTTGGAGAAGCATGGGTAATATTTGTTTGAAGAAGAATAATAGAGATTCAAGGCACGAAAGTAGATGTCAAATCTTTGCTCTCATCCTAAAAGCCTGTTTTTTGGTTTTCGTCTTTTGATACTAGGTAAAGGATGCCAGAACACGTCAGAAGCCTAAGGAGTTCAGGTTGCCGAAAGACCATCAGTTTGACATGATGAATGTTACGAACATTCCGAAAGGCAAAATTTCCGTTGTAGAGGCATTGACACTTCTCAATAATCATAAACTTTATCCAGACACATGGACTGCTAAGAAAATAGCTGAAGAATACCATCTAGAACAGCAAGATGTAAATTCCCTTCTCAAATATTTTGTTACTTTTGAAGTCAAAATCTTCCCCCCTAAAGGCAAGAAAGCAATACAATCAAAATGAAGAGAGTCTTGACAGGACTTTTCCTGTCCTCATCCCCATGCCCTGTTTATTTTCCTCATTTGTAGCATGTTAAATTATATAAATTACCAATTGTGTCGAGCTCCCTCCTGAGAGCTTGCTGTTTATGAACTCTTCTGAATTTTCAGCATGGCTGATAGGATTGATTTTTCTCTCTTTTAAACTTTAGTTTGGTTTAGTTTGTGTTCTTATGTAATATCAGCATGACTAATCAGCACATGTATAAATTTACTGTAAATAAAAGTTACTGTATTTTAAGCAAATCTATCATCAGCTGTTAAATTGGTCATGTAGCCTCTTGGGAAATGTCCTGAATCCTTTGTTTAATATTCAGAGCTTCATCTTCCAGTGCAGGTGGCTGGTTTATTCTTCCTGTGGAATAGTGAAAGGGACAGTTTTCCTGACTCTTAAGACTGTGACTTTTTTTGGTTGTTGAGGAAAGGGACGCTTGACATTGAAGTCCCATATAGTGTTTCCTGAATAAAGGCAGACAGGAGACTGGATACAAAACAGTAAAAAATATATTTTTATTACCATTCCAGGGAATAAGAACTAGCGGAGCCTTACTTTGTTTTGAATGAGTTTTACATATGAAATAACTTTTAAAAAATACAAGCAAGAATAGGTGTTTATAAAATTTTGTCAGCCTCTGCTTTGACAACCAAACAGGTAAGTCCAAAAGCTTTCAGAGAGGCAGGCAGTGGAAACTCTCTGAAAAAAAATAAGTTTTCTGTGGACTTAATGTAAAAGTACAAGAAAATTTTAAAGCGTAGTTAAAGAACCATGGTAAATTGAATTTGGTGATCAAATACATGTGTTTTTTCCAATTTAAATACTGGTTGAAAGAGATAAAAAATAGCAAGTAGAAATATAAAGTGTGATCACTGGAAAAGACTTGTAAAATTGCTGTCTCGATCATTAGCACAGTGTGAGTCAGTACTAGGGTCTCAGCAAGACTGTGTAAGTTTAGCTCTGTCATATTACTACCTCTGGGAGTTTGGGTAGATTGCATAACCTCTTTGAGATTGTTTCCTCTATAAAATGAATATAATGCTGCTTTATTAAGTCAAAAGGTTACTGTGAAGATGCATAATAACTACAAAGGATGGAACAAATTCGACTTGAATTTTTGCAGTTGAGATGAGAAGCCTGGGAAAGTTTCTTGACCTATTTAATATTATTCTGTAGTTTATGACATAGTCAGGCCCAGAATTTAGGATTTTATAGTCCTAGTGGTATATTTTTTCTGTGAGCTGTGGGAATATTCATAGAATGTGGTAAGAAAAATTTCAAGTTATCAGTGTTTTTCTGAGGGAAGACAGGCATCCCCTACTTCCCAGGGATTTCCCGTGGAAATAATATGGAAGCTGCTGAGGAATTAAGCATGATGATGAAGTGAGGCCTTTGTAATGCTGAGAAGAGAAAAACTGACAGAGATGGGAGAATTTTAAGCTGTGTTCAGATGCAGTTTCATTATGTGAATAAACTATACCTAGACCATATTTGGTTCAAAACTGTTTTTTTAAGAAAACAAGAATTCTGTCTATAAAATTGTGTTTTAAAACTGTGGTAACTCAAATCATCCACTTTTTCTTAACCAAATAAAGGTCAATACCTGTACTTGAATCATGGTAATGCTGTTTCTAAGCCATCTTCACTATTCAGATCTACACTGTGGATAGGTAGCTGTAAATATGGCTGTGGTTATGTAGTATTGGATGATCAAGTCCTTTCCATATCATTGATTAACCTATTACTGCTTTGTATCATATGTAGGAGAGTGTTGGGTAGTAGTGGTGTCACAGAAGGCATGGAGTTGAGATTCAGAAAATTTGGATGTAGATCTCAGCATCGCCTCTAGCCACATGATGTTGGAAGTGTCCTCAATTGTAAAACAGGTAATAATTGCTAGCATCTTTAAAGCAATTGCTGTTCTAGGCATTGATCTGGGTGTTTTACATGTATTGACTTGCTTAATATTTACCACTGGTAGGAGGATAAGTACTGTTACTGTATTTTACAAGGAAAATTGAAGTACAGGGATCTATAAAAGATTGCCTAACAAATGTTGGAACCTGGATTTAAACTCTATTTAAGTTATTTTCAAAACCTTGTGCCCCTGACCGCGGCACTACCTTCATTGTTTTTCTGTGGGATTATAAGAGTTAAGTGTGATGGCATGCAAGGTGCCTGGACTGTGTGAAGCCAGGATTACTCAGTGCCCTGACTATGAGAATCCTCTGTGGACCTCTGGAAAAATACACATCTGGGCCTTCTCTGCTGTGGTAGACTGCTTTAGTAAGGCTGAGAGACTTCTTTGTTGATGAGCTCTGGATCAGGGATGTTTTAAAAATACTTAATGACCAGTGTGCTGCGCTGACCATCTGTGCAGTTTGACTAGAACATTTTCTGTGTCTAAAGTTTCCTATGAAAGAAGAAAAGAGATAGGAGATAGGAGGGTAACTTTGAGGGAGTTTGAAGGAGAGAAATTTTATGGGGCATGAAAAAGGAAGAAGGGGATAATTCCTGGAGGTTCGTGGTTAGCAGGGTTAGGTGAAGACACAGGGGAGGTTAATCATAGGATGAGCAGAACTGGGATCCATGAAGCTGATACAGAAAAGCTGCCCAACTGAGCGGATTTGGCAAAGTTCTGCCATAAATAAGGCCACCATATAATTTATTGCTCAAACTGAGACACTTGAGAGTAAAAAGGGCACCAGTTACATTAGGACAATAGGCATAAACTGGAACGTCTTGGACAAGCTAGGAGGTATGATGAAAAGGCACTAATAGCCTGGCCACTTGTAATCTCGCTGCAATCCCCTGAGCTCCATCCACATGGTCAACATTTAGCACCTCACCATTAGCCACTCAGGAGTGGCTCCTGTCTGCCAGAAGGCTTTTTTTGGTCCCAACTAATGCTTATGCATGGACATTCCCTCCTCCATATCTACTCCATGCTCTAAAACACCCATAATCCCAAGGAAAGGGGGGTGGGGCCCTGGAGGTTTAGGTTAGTATGATGATGCTTCTGTACTCATACCTACAGGGATTGAACTGAAGTGGCTCAAAGTGCCCTGAATTGGGGGTGAGCTTAAAGACAGCTTATTGGGTACAAGCTAAAAATATATAAGAAATGAACACAAAGGATTAAAATGATTTTATGCATCCTAAATAGCCATCACTTATTATATAGCTCATCACTTTATAGCTACTCTAGCTTACTTGTCTTGACAGACCATTAAATTTTTTGAGAGGACTGTCTATCCATTCGTTTGTCTGGCTACTCCATTTCTTCTGCTTTAGGAATGTTATAATAGAACCGAGTTACTTGTTAGGAGAAATGGTGACATAACAGAAGCTCTTAGATCTAAGTCCATATGTAAAAACTCAAAGCTTTACCTTCAGCGCATTTAGGTGACTAATTCTGTGGCTTTTCTTTGCCATTGTCTGCACTCTGACAATAGAACTGTGTCTTGGGAAGAACTGTAGGAGTTAGAACAGGATCCTGAGCAGAGATGAGGTTCTGTAGGTTTTAATGTATTAATGTTGTGAAGTACATAGCAGGTAACATCCAAATTGGTTCTTCCTTACTTCCTGTGAGGAAAAAGGCAATGGGTAGGTCACTATAAGGATGAATAATTTGGAGATAAGAATTCAGTCAGAATGAGATAAGCTAGTACTTGGATGTTGAGAAGTAGTCCCTGAGATGAGAGGAAATAAGTAGCAATGTAGTCTTGAGGAACAGAAAGATTTCTTGGTTATTTGAGAGAATATAACCTTTGGAAAGTTGAATTTTTAAAGAAGAGAGTTGCAACAATGCCACCTGAATGACAATGAACTCTGCTTCTGTTTCCAAAGAAAATAATAAAAGTATTTACTCATAGGATTGATTACTGACATTCACATCTGGAAACAGAGTGGGGCTACTGAGGAAAAAAATAAGTAATATCTGATTTATTTGTAAAATAAGTCTCAGGCCTTTTTCTTTTTTTCAAAAGAATAAGTAATGATTAAATTTAATACGTGTATATTTTGTCATAAAAATTCCGTTTAGAATGATTTGAGCAAATTTGCTATTTTAGTATACCTTATGTATGGGAAATATTATAGCCAGATTTTTCTTTAAATGCCTTCCTGCATTTCTAGGAAGGTATAATAATTCAAATAAATTAATAATTTAACTGAAATATGTAATGAAGATTATTTTATTTTGTAATTATAGTTTCATTTTTTAGTGATGCTTATTACACAATAGTATGTTTCTGTGTAAGATTTAAATTGTATTTTCCTTTTACTTTGGTTTTTTCAATATATGGCATATGGTTCCACATAAATTTTTATGAATTGGTGAATACATAAACAGATGCTGCTTTTTAATTATTCAATTAAGAAACAGTACAAATGGGCTCCTGTATATTACTTAAATTTCTATTACTGTGGGGAAACCCCTACGCAGAATATTCAACTCTTACAAACTCTGTGCTTCAGGCTATTTTATATTTGTTGTACAATCATTTCTATTTCAGCCTTCCTATCCTTAGTGTTGGTCCACACTGATGCTTTTGGTTCAGATAAGGGGCTTAGAAATGAAAAAACACAACATATGACAATGTCACCAAAGCAAATGAGCACCTTTTCTTCTCTTTGGTTATTCTTGTTACATCTTTTCCTTTTATTGATGACCATGGTGCTTCAGGAGGAATAACAAAAGGTAAGATAAAAGATTTTAAGAGATTCTAAAGCCTTTAAAACTTTAAAACAGCATCCTTAATGAGACCTTTATTAAATATTTAGGTTGTACATTCTATTTTTTAAGGGACCCACTTTTAGGTAGGTCAAATGAATGACCCACTTCTGAATGTAGATATAAGATTAATAGCATGATTTTTTTTTAAACTTTGCTTGCTCAAGTAATTTATTAAGGCAAGAGAAGACAAACATTTCAACTTTGCTTCATAGTGTTGAATAGAGAAGTGGGTTTTCATATCATTTCCTCGAATCAGTAATATTGCTGATTATTCATTTGTTTATTCATCACCACAAATATTTATTTTTCTATTTACTGTGTGCCAGGCACTGTTATAGAAGCTAGGAACACAGGGAAGATAACATGGAGCTTACGGTTTTACATTAGCCGCTGTTTTAGTTATCTGTAGCTCCACAACAAATCATCTCAAAATCTAGCAGCTTAGGGATTTCCATCGTGGTCCAGTGGCTGAGACTCTATGCTCCCAATGCAGGGGGCCCGAGTTCAATACCTGGTCAGGGAAGTAGATTCTGCATGCCATAACTAAGAGTTCATATGCTAGAACTAAAGATTCCACATTCCTCAATGAATATTCCATGTGCCGCAACCAAGACCTAGCACAGGAAAATAAATAACTATATTAAAAAAGAAAACAAATTAGCAGCTTAAAAAAAAAAAATTCCTTATTATCTTCCAGGGTTTTGCAGATTGTTGGAGCTCAGCTGGGCAGTTTTCCCTTGTAATCTCTCGTGCAATTACAGTGGAAACTGGTGTCATCTGAAGGCTGACCTGGGCTAGCGTCCAAGGTGGCCCACACATGTGGCAGGCAGCTGTTGCTGGTTGTTGACTTGAGAGTTCAGCTAAGACTGGATCAGTGCTCTGTAGGCAAGCTCTCTTTGTGCCATAGGCTTCTTATAGCATGGTGACTGACTGGCTTCCAAAAGCAAATATTACAGGACAAAGAAAGTAGAATTGTCAGAAATTGTCAGAGCATCACTTCTTTTGTCAGTGCAGTCACAGAGCATGGGTAGGGAGCATGGGTAGGGATTCAAGGGTAGGGAGCACTGGCCATACCTTGCAATGGGAGAGTGTCAAAGAATTTGTTGTCATCTTTGCCCTTTGCAGTGCATCATATCTGGAAATGCATACTGTCAGTTTGTCATTTAGATGATGTTAACTTTGATAGCTTGGTTAAGGTAGTATCTGCCATATTTTCTCTGTAAAATTACTATTTTTTCCCTTGTAATTAATAAGGTATTGATTAGGAAGGGGCATGAGAGGTACTTGAAGTATTCTCTATTTTGATTTGGGCGGACATTGCATTAGTATGTACCTATGTACAAATGCATCAAGATCAAGCCATTCATTTCAAAATAAAGCATTTTACATACTTGAGTGTAATATGCTTAATATTTCAGTAAAAAAAAGTCTTAAATCTTCATCTGTATATGTTGCCTGGTTGTACTTTGGTTGATTTGACAATGATTTCACTAGTCTCCCAGTTACAAAGACCAAAACACTCAGACCTCTCTTGACTGTTCTTTAATTCAACCCTGCCTGCAGCTTCCAGCCTCCATCATGACTATAATTCATTTTCCAACTGACACCTAGACTTATTTTTCTTAAAAAATGCAAATGTGAAACTGTTGTTCCCCTGCTTTAAGTTCATTTCATCACCCCTAGGATAAAATGCAAGTTCCTTGAATTTTAAGGAGCTCCATGCCTGCTTAATCTCTTTAAACTCATTTCTCATGACTTTCGGTGTGAACACAGTCTTCCATACTCAATTTCCTACTGAGGTATATATTTGTCTATGACCTAAAAGGCAAAATAACACTTCAGTGGTTTATCAAATGGTAATTCAGTTCACTTCAGTTTGATAAATATTACTTGAGTGTTAATTGGGTGCAAGTCTCTGACATAGGTAGAGGTAAGAGTTATGACAAGGAATGAATGAAGTCCTTGCTTCCTGTTGGAATAAAAGAAGTGTACAAATCCCCCCCCGCTATAGGGCAGAATTTAATAAGTGCCCTAAGAATTATAAATAAAATGCAATGGGAATTCATAGGAGGAAGAGATGAGAACCCTGCTGAGCAAGGTTTATTTGTCTTATTTAATGCTACTATCTCAAGGAAAATGAAGGGGAGAATCATATAAAAGTAATTAGCTAGTCAAAAAGTTAAGGTTCCAGAGAGCCCAGTCCGTTGATGTGGGTGGCATATTTGGTGGCTGTGCAAACAGGAGGTCTTTCACTCCCTGTAATATACTTTCATATTTCTTGAGAGGTTACTGAAAGTATGTGTGCCTTTTGTGTGGTTTCTGTTTCCATTTTTATTTTCTCCTTGCAGAGCACTGCTGTGGCTGACGCAGTGCAGGCTCACCCTCTCTATAATGCTCACTAGAGGGCTTTTGTGCTGAGCGGGCTGTTGTGAGAAGGATTATTTTAATGTTTATGGAGAAGATGTGACCTCTCAAATCTTCACATTTCATTAGATTCCTAGTGTTCCTTCTACTTAGTATTTGTATTTATGTACATTACAATGCTTTGATTATATAGCTGCTATAGAAGAACCAACTGTATTCATTTTCTAAGGTTGTCATAACAAGGTACCACACACTTGGTGGCTGAAACAAACACACCTTTCTCATAGTTCTAGATTCTAGAAGTCTGGGAGCAAAGTGTTGTCATGGCCGTTCTCCTGCGGCCTCTCTCCTTGGCTTGAAGGGAGCCCTCCTCTCCCCGTGTCTTCACAAGGCTTTTCCTCTGTGCCTGTCTGTGTCCTGATTACCTCTTATAAGAACATCAGTCTCATTGGATTAGTAGGGCCCACTCTGGATGACCCTGTCTTAATGGCTCAGCAGTAAAGAATCTGCCTGTAGTGTAGGAGATGCGAGTTTGATCCCTGGGTGGGGAAGATTCCCTGGAGGAGGAAATGGCAACCCACTCCTGCATTCTTGCCTGGAGAATCCATAGACAGAGGAGCCAGGTGGTCCACAGTCCTTGGGGATTGCAAGAGTCAGACACGACTTAGCGACTAAGCGACTAAGCCACCACTACAACCACCACTACACCAAATACAGTCACATTTGGAGGTATTTGGTGTTAGGACTTCAACAAATGAAGTTTGAGGGAACATAATTCAACCAGTAACAGCAACCTATGTCAGATTTTAGTTGCATATAATTATTTTTTTAAGGACATAATTCAGTCTTGGTGTATTTTGCATTGCATAAAGTTCAGATTGGTTTATGCAGCAGTTTAGAATGCACATTTCTATTAATGATAGTGGGGACTTCTGTCCATTGAAGCATCCTATCGCATTGGATGATATTTTAGCCAGAATTGGATTCATCACCTTCATTTTGCAGGTTCACTGTCTAAAGTCAAACAATTCAAAGCAGAGTCTAGGAATTCAGGGTCCTGGTTCCCCAGTTCACCATGGACCTACATTGTAATATTACTTAGTTTCCTAAAGGTGATCTGGAAACACTGTAAGAGTGTCTTTTGTTATCAGAAATAAAATTAGTAATAGTTCTAGTTTTAGGCTTACGGCATTTAACTGTATTCTAGTGCTTTGAAAATATTTACAATCTGTATGTAATACCCTTGTTAATTGTTCATAAGTGAACTAGAGGTTATTTAGCATATTAGCAAGGTGTACCTGTGTTCAAGTGTCAGCTTCTACCATTTATTGGGAAGTTACTTAAACATTCTCAATTTCATTCCCCCAGCAATGAAGTTCCCCTACTATTTAGCTGTGAGAATATTTCAAAATAAGAAATGAAATGTCTAATTTTTGTAAACTTCAAAATAAAACAAAAATCCCTTATCATAGCAATGTATCATTTTTATGTTTCTCTACCATAACTGTAATAATGATTAAAAAATGGTTTGGGGGCCTGTGGCAATTCTTTTTTCACGTTATTATTGTATTTATATCTTTGTAAATTTAAATCCTTCCTACTTCATATCTGTTTCCACATTTATAAACATTTTTCATAATTTTGAAATTTTTTCAGAAATGACAATACAGCTTATAAGTAAAATAAAGTGGTTTCACTAATTGAGAGTTTAATTAAAAGGAAAGAGAATTCTGTAAAAGTATTAATTTAAGAGGAATGTCAAACTTAATTTGTGATGAGTTATGAGAGAGGCTATGAGATATAAGACATTAGAAAGCAGATTAATTCTTAATTATTTAACTTGATATTTAGTGTAATATAATCAGACTCTATCACTTGGGATTTTTATTATTTGCCAGTACTGGACAGAAGCAGACCATTTAAATAAAAGTGATTTCTAAGAAGAAAGCAAGTGATAGTTTGCTGAGCAAACTTTTGGACACATTTAACTTGTTCTGGAGAATAAATTTCTTTTAAAACTAAAATTTGCTTTACAGACTTAATATATTATTATGTATTTGAGGAGAGTATGCTAATTACAAATGTGTGATTATTTTTTCTCTAACACTTCTGTTTAAAAAGTGTGTATGTTTACATATCTTTGCTTGTCCAGTGAATTTACGAGAGAAAAACTGCATGCCTTTAAAGAAAAAAAATATTTTTAGCTGTGCTGCAGTTTACGGGGTTTTAGTTCCCCAACCAGAGGTTGATCCCCAACAGTGGAAGCGCTGAGTCCTAACCACCAAACTGTAAGGAATTCCCTAAAAATATTATCATTAGTGCATTTACCAATTCTGTCAGCTTGATTAGGGAGATTTCAATCTAACTCTAATGATGGTCAATTTTTATGAAATAAATAATCTGTATGAAACCCCAAAGTAAAATGTCTTATTCCTTCGTGCGTGCATGGTAAGTTGCTTCAGTTGTGTCCGACTCTTTGTGACCCCGTGGACTGACTGTAGCCCTCCAGGCTCCTCTGTCCATGCGATTCTCAAGCAAGAATACTGGAGTGGGTTACCATGCCCTTCTCCAGGGGATCTTCCTGACCCAGGGATTGAACCCACATCTTTTGTGTCTCCTGCATTGGCAGATGTGTTCCTTACCACTAGCACCATGCGGGAAGCCCTTATTCTTTTGTGCATGTGTGTTAAGTCACTTCAGTCATGTCCGACTCTTTAGGACCCCATGGACTGTAGGCCACTAGGCTCCTCTGTCCATGGGATTCTCCTGGCAAGAATACTGCAGTGGATTGCCACGCCCTTCTCCAGGGAATATTCCTTTGCAGAGTACTACAGATATGTGAACCACTGAGTTCATCATGCTAATGTTGATAATATTTTTGTGGCATGTATTTGCAGTGTTTATTATTTATTGGACATAGTGGTAACTACTTTACATCTCTTATTGCATTTTATCCTCCCAGTTACTCTGTATGGTAGCTTTTTTTTTTCCCTGCTGCACCACAAGACTTGTGGGATCTTGGTTCCCCAACTAGGGGTGGAACCTGTACCTCCTGCATTGGAAGCGTGGAGTCTTAACCACTGGACCACCAGGGAAGTCTTTATAGTAGCTTTTTAAAAATTATTATCCCTAGGTCATAGATGAGAAAACTGGATGTTAGAGTGCTAAGTATCTACTTGATTGTCAGTCATGTAAGCCGATGGGAGAGGGGCTATCCCAGATGCAAGTTCTGGTCCAAAGCCCTGCCCTTGACCACAGTGGGGGTGATGGGCTGCTTTACCATCACCACACCTATATTCTACTTGTCATGCTCAGCACGCAAGCAAGACTCTTTAACTTTGAGGCTGGAAACAAATATGACCTACAGTAAGGATTCCCAGAAAGATAAATTGCAGAGTGAAGTGATATGCCATAATGAATCTTACAGGAGAAGTGGTTATTGGGCTGCATATAAAAGGAGAGCTAGGAATTTGGAGGAAAGCTTTTCCTGGTGGCTCAGAGGGTAAAGAGTCTGCTTGTAATGCAGGAGACCTGGGTTCTCATGCCTGGGTGGGGAAGATCCCCTGGAGAAGGGAATGGCAACCCACCCCAGTATTCTTGCCTGGAGAATCCCACGGACAGAGGAGCCTGGTGGGCTACAGTCCATGGGGTCGCAAAGAGTCAGACATCACTGAAGCAACTAACACTTGCACTTCTTTTTTTTTTAGTTTAGAGAGACAGAATAATGTATAAAGACTGGAAATACTCACTTTACCCTGTGTTTATGTATTTATTGAGTATGGGTCAGTAGTTTGCCTTATATTCTTTTCTCCTACATCGTCTCTGTCCCCCTAGGGAGGATTGGTTTCTTTATTTTCACTGATTTAGAGGACCTCGACTATCTTGTATTGCTAGAGCTTCTCTAACACCACGCTCTGTCTTGAGAGTGTTTGTGGCCTTGCTGTTTGCCTCATCTTTGATGAATCAGTGCTGGCCTTTGAGGTACACACACATAGTTCTGCATAGTATCTTTGGTGATGAGATGCTGATAGAGGCTTTCAAATGCTGATTAACTGGACCTTCATATTCAGACATCTCAAGGGCTCAGAAAAGAAAGGTCATCTGCCTAAATGAGATTCCTAAAGATATGCACCAGAAATTCTCTACTCTCTTGACAACATCTTATTATGTTAATTATGGTAGCTTAGTTGGTTGTTTTGATAATAAAGGGAAAGGAGACTGAGAAAGGAAGAAGTGGTAAAAGATTTGCTTTGAGGGGAGGGAAATAGGCTTCAGCATCTTTTACCAGATCTCACTTTTAGTAAATGGTCTTGGCTATCACGTCACCTCTGTCTGTGATGCTGGTATGTTTTCCATACATAATGAATATACTTAAGAATACTGGAAAAGTAAGAAAAGGATTATGATATTTGTTCTTGTTTTCTTTCTAGTCTAGTCTGACTTTCTGACTTTTTGACTAGTCTCTGTCATCACTTAAACCTCTTGATTCATATTTATAGTCATGTCCTGAAAGCAGTACTGATACGGCACTTACATGTTAACAGCATTTAAAGTTTTCACAGTTGTTTCTCTAGTTCTATTGCTCAGGTATCTGATTTTAACACTTATGATTAAAACATACTCAAGTAAACACTTGGTCCTTACAATTTTTCAAGGCTCAGTTATTAACTTCTTTAGGCAGAATTAATCCACCCTATTGGCTAAGATTTTGGCAAATGTGACCTTCTTCAGAAAACTAAGATCATGGCATCTGGTCCCATCACTTCATGGCAAATAGATGGGGAAACAGTGGAAGCAGTGGCTGACTTTATTTTTTTGGGCTCCAAAATCACTGCAGATGGTGATTGTAGCCATGAAATTAAAAGAGACTTATTCCTTGGAAGGAAAGTTATGTCCAACCTAGATAGGATGTTAAAAAGCAGAGACAGTACTTTGTCAACAAAGGTCTGTCTAGTCAAGGTTATGGTTTTTCCAGTAGTCATGTATGGATGTGAGAGTTGGACTATAAAGAAAGCTGAGTGCAGAAGAATTGATGCTTTTGAGCTGTGGTGTTGGAGAAGACTCTTGAGAGTCCCTTGGACAGCAAGGAGATCCAACCAGTCCATCCTAAAGGAGATCAGTCCTGGTTGTTCATTGGAGGGACTGATGTTGAAGCTGAAACTCCAATACTTTGGCCACCTCATGCGAAGAGCTGACTCATTTGAAAAGACCCTGATGCTGGGAAAGATTGAGGGCAGGAGGAGAAGGGGACGACAGAGGATGAGATGGTTGGATGGCATCACCGACTCAATGGACATGAGTTTGGATGAACTCCAGGAGTTGTTGATGGACAAGGAGGCCTGGTGTGCTGCAGTTCATGGGGTCGCAAAGAGCTGGACACGACTGAGCGACTGAACTGAACTGAACTGACCCTCTTCCTGCCCATATGTAGCAGTTTTGACTGAGAGGGTTTTGAATAGCTAGAGATCATAATGAACTTTACCTGGGCTTCTCTCCTCCCAGCTGATAGTGATAGAATGTCTTTTTAAAAAGACACCCTGTCAATCAGATATTGGAGTGCACTGCTGACATTTTTGGGTATGAAAGATGAATAGCCTCCTTGAGTTAATATAGTCTGCTATATTAACTCAAGATCTGGGGAGACAGAGGTTGGCCTAGATTTCCTTCTGGTCTATTTGAAACATCAAAGAGTAAGACAAAGAAATTGGACACCACAAAATGAGAAACCTTTTGTTGAAAGGTAAAGGTGGAACAGCCATCTAATTTATCATTTATCTTTTCCCTACACTCATTGCCCATTGTCAATTAGGAGTAAGAAGCTCTGGTCTCTCTTTTTTAAAAATTTTATTTATTTTTAATTGGAGGATAATTGCTTTACAATGTTGTGTTGGTTTCTGCCACACATGAGCATGAAGCAGCCATTGGTATACAAATGTCCCCTCCCTCTTGAAACTCCTACCCCATCTCACCCCTTTAGGTTGTCACAAAGCACCCAGCTCTGTGCTGTACAGTAAATTCCCACTGGCTATCTATTTTACGTATGTTAATGTATATATGTCAATGCTTCTCTCTCAATTCATCCCACCCTCTCCTTCCTCCAATGTGTCCACAGGTTTCTTCCCTCTGCATCTCTACTGCTACCCTCCAAATAGGTTCATCAGTATGGGTCCCTTTTTGAAAAGGAAAACAAGGAAAAGTTGGCAAGAATTTGAAGAAGATGGTTTGAATTGTGTTTTTTCCTTGGATTTTCAAAAACAGTATTTGCACATATAAATACTTATCATCTAAAAGTGAAAGAGGAAAATGATTATTTTTGAGAAAGGGCAGGCTAGAGATAAAAATATCTGTATGAAAATTTTAAAATAGTGTAACTATCCGCTGCAGTCTTGATTTACTTTCATTGTCATGGCAGAGGGCACAGAGAAAAGAGATTGAGCTGTTTACCTCCTCTAGGACTCAAGCTCTTTCCCAGAAGTCTATTTTGTATTTTTGCAAAATCCCAAATCCATGTTTACTTTTTCAGTGTAGTGTACGATTTAACACATCATTTATCTTCTTCATTGTTTTGTATACTTAAAGTCTTCATAAATATCTCATTCTCAGAATTCCAGAAGACATTGAAGTCCCACAGGCTTCTTTCCCACTTTACCTCAGAACAACACAATAATAATATCTGGGTATTTCTATTTTTACCCTATAATGAGGACACTCAACCTAAAATTGCACACAGCCCTGAGCTGTTACATTTCTGGTTCACTTCAACCTGAAAAAGGACTTCAGATTTTCCTGAAACCAGATGCTTGCAATGCCTGTTTGAAGGCAGTACATGGCTTGTTACCATCAGAATTCAATGTTTATTTCTCATTGTGATGAAAATGGCCCTCTGGCCTTACCAGCTGTAATCTTTCACCAGTTCTGAATAAACATTTCAACCCATAATGAGTCATTGTTGAATTTGATGAAGAAAATGGAATTAGAGACAGAGTAATTTACATCTGTGCTGGCCACCCATGTGAGTTTTTTAACAAATGTGAGGCAGAAAGATGGCTGTGGTTTTCAGAATGTGGAAAAACATTTGAAAAAGACTGCTGTTACTCCAATGTACTGATACAGGAAAGAAACAGGCCAAGCAGCTGGCCTTGCTGGAGTGACTGACTGCTATGCTGACCTCCTGCTAAATGGCAAGAAAACTTCCATGGAGATGAAGTTGGATGCCCAAGAGCAGGGCCGGAATTTCCACCCTGGGGACTCACCACCCAGGATCCATCCCTGCCCTAGGTCACAGCACTTTCCCTTTCTCGAGATGGGAGTTTTGTTAGAGAAGGAGGACAGTTCGAGGGAGATGGTTCCTGTGTTAAGAGGCCTGGGTCAGCTTCCTCTCTAATCCATGTGTCTCCCCTTGAGGCCCTGGAGTTGCTGCCCTTCTGAGTGAGTCAGATCTTTTGGGCAGAGCCTGCTTTGGAGAGCCCTAGTTAATTGAAAGCTTTCCCAGGTGTTTCAGGGAATTTTTCTCAGCTCCAAAATCACTGTGAACAGTGACTGCTGCCACGAAATTAAAAGACACTTGCTCCTTGGAAGAAAAGCTATGACAAACCTAGATAGCATATTAAAACGCAGAGACATCACTTTGCCAACAAAGGTCTGTATAGTCAAAGCTACGGTTTTTCCAGAAGTCATGAACGGATGTGAGAGTTGGACCATAAAGAAGGCTGAGCACCAAAGAATTGATGGTTTCAAACTGAGATGCTGGAGAAGACTCTTGAGAGTCCCTTGGACAGCAAAGAGATCAAACCAGTCAATCCTAAAGGAAATCAAGCCTGAATATTCACTGGAAGACTGATGTTGAAGCTGAAGCTCCAATACATTGGCCACCTGATGCGAAGAGCCGACTCATTGGAAAAGACCCTGAAAAGATTGAAGGCAGGAGGAGAAGGAGACGGTGGAGGATGAGATGGTTGGATGACATCACTGATTGAATGGACATGAGTTGAGCCAACTCCCAGGAGACGGTGAAGGACAGGGAAGTCTGGCATGCTGTAGTTCATGGAATCGCAAAGGGTCAGACATGACTTAGTGACTGAACAACAATCAAGCCTCAATTATCTGGAAAATTGCTTAGGGGGAGCCCACCTGCATTTCCTGTAGTTCCCTTTTATGCCCTTGAACCACCAGAAGCATTTTTCTCAAATGATCAACTGAACAGTCAACATTTTATCCAAAACTAGTCTAATTGTACAACTTTAGCTTCTGAGTTTTCCACATTTTCAAAACTCTGGCCTTGGTGAAGAAAATGTTCTTCTTAGTGTAAAACTGTATATGGACTTTTGTGAAAGATCAGGAGCCTCAGAATGGTGAATGTGATGGCATAGATAAACAGGTTACCACAAGAAAGAGGGAAAGGGAAGCTTGAGAATCCAGTTAATAAATATAGGCTACAAAATGCAAAACCTTCTGAGCATTCAGCATGGCTCCTTGGAGCAAAGCCCCACACCCCGCGTCTTCTAAGTTGCCAGCTTCCCTGCAGCCTGTGTGCCCTCTCAGAGAAGAGACAGTTTCCTTAATTTTATATTCACTGGTTGAATTTCCTTAAGCCACTTTAAATATTAGAGCAGCATTCTTACCATAAACAGAAATGTTGTTCTGAAATGATTATTTAAATGAGTTTGTCACTCTCACAGACTGGAAATCTTTTAGGGAATTTTGTTTCCAAAAGGACTTCAGAGAATACTAGTAAAGATCTTTTATTAAAGTGAGACAAGTGATAAAGAACCAAGTCTTTCTAAAATTACAGATTGTGAATCACCGGAAAAACGGATGGCTTTTGCATATCAAATCTGTGCTCAAAACATCATATTGCCAGAAGGCTGTGACTGGAGTGCAGACTAGAAAAAAGATGCAAAACGTCAATGGCAAATGTGTAAAAATGATCAGCCAAATCATTTTTGACAGAAAAGCAGATCTGGTAACTATATTTTTACTTCTCTAGCAGACAACATTGCCCACCGTAGATGCTGAAAAAAGACCTCTATGTGATGATTCCTAGGGAAAGAAAAATCAGATTATTTAAAAAGATACTGACATTTACATGAGCTATTTTTGCTTACAATGGCAGTGCCTTTTTTTGAATAATGACGTTGGGTTCTTGAAAATAATTTGATTCTTGTATCTGAGGACATGATGATTATAAAATCTGAGATAACAAGAGAAAGTTATCCTCAAAGTCCCTGTGGACGAGAGCAACAGATCAACTCTTTCAAGTTTTTGCTTTTTTAAAAAAAATATTAAACACAGTCTCCACCATCCCACTTCATGTGTCCTTTTTAGGACATTGTGATTGTGCCAAGGAGCTCTCTCCTGGGTGTTAGTTGTGCTTACCCCTATAGAGAAGGAGGATTTCATGAAGTAAAAAAAAAGAAAAGAAAAAGAAAAACTATGAGTTTTAGATGTTGGTCTTCCCTCTGTTTGAAAGTAGAGTGGTCTTTTATATTTCTGCATTTCCTTTAATACAGAACAAAGAAAATGATCCATAAGTGACTTTTGAGTGAATACATGAATGAACACACTCAGACTAGAGCAGATTTCCATATAGACAGAATTCAGCACATATCATCTCTAGAATTGATGTAGCACATTAAACAAACAAAGTTCTCTTCAAAAAACAGGTTTTGAAGAACATGTAAGCAAAAATTGTTTTTTTTCTCATGTGTCTTCAGAGTACACTGCCCCTGAGTAGACATTACCAGGTGGCACAGTGGTCAAGAGGCACAAGTGATGCAGGTTTGTTCCTCAGGTCAGGAAGATCCTCTGAAGTAGGAAATGTCAACCCATTCCAGTAATCTTGCCTGGAAAGTCCCAGTTAGTCCCCTCTTATTATAATTTTTTGAAGGTAGGGACCTGTGAGTGAAAGTGAAGTCCCTCAGTCGTGTCTGACTCTTTGCGCCCCCATGGACTGTAGCCTACCGGGCTCCTCGGTCCATGGGATTTTTCCAGGCATGAATACTGGAGTGGGTTGCCATTTCCTTTTCCAGGGGATCTTCCCAACCCAGGGATCGAACCTGGGTCTCCCACATTGTAGGCAGATGCTTTACCATCTGAGCTACCAGGGACCTAATGTTGTTCATTTTGTTAAAAAATTGAGGTATGATTGTCATGTGGTAAAACAAACACACAGTAGTGTATAGCTCAGTTACTTTGTACGTCTGTATTCATCCATGTAGCCAGTACCTAGATTAGGATATAGACTATTTCAGAGATGTGCAGTCATCTCAGAAAGTTCTCTCCTTATCCTTCTCGGTCAACAGTTGAAAATGCCTCTGCCCCCACTCTAGGTAACCAGTATTCTGATCCCTATTATATAGATTAACTTTGCCTCTTCTTGAATTTCATATAAATGGAAACATTCAGTGTACATTCTTTTGCTCAGCATAATATTTTTGAGGTCCATTTGTATCACTGTATCTGTTGGATGTTTTTTAGATTCTTATTTATTATTGCGTTGTATGAGTGTATTACTTTCCTGTTGATGTATATTTGAGTTTCCAATTTTGAGCCATTATGAATAAAGCTGATATTCACACTGGTTGTACGTGTCTTGTTTTAGAACATATGCAGTCATTTCTCTAGGAGTGGGATTGCTGCATCGTAGGGAGACATATGTTTCACTTTATTAGAAACTACCTAATAGTTTTCCAAAGTGATTGTACATTTTACTGTCCCGCCATTAATTAACCTTGCAGCAGGTCCAAAGCTTCACCAGTACTTGGTACGGCCAGTTGTCTAATCTTAAGTCTTTTGGCTGGATATGTAATGAGGCTTTAATTTGTATCTATCTGATGAGTAATGATGTTGAATACCATGATTTGCTTATTGGCTATTTGAATCTCTTTTGCAAAATGTCTCTTCAAGTGTCTTACATATTTTAGAAATTGGATTGTCTTCTTTCTTGTTAATTAATCATGTTACTTTTTGAATTCCCTGTGTTCGGTGACTGGGAATACTGACTGACATGAACAAATATTATTTAAAGATTTGTTGAATAAGACAATGAGAGTAAATAAACCTGGCTCTATTTGCAGATTTTTCTCTGTCACTGGCCACAGGAAGTAGGTTGTGGAAGTAATTAGCTTCTATGGTGCATTTAAATTTGTTGGTTTTTGAAAATATCAAGACATAAATTCCAAACACAGCTGGTTATATTTGTGATAGAAGCACTTGTGATTTCATGTTAAATTTTGGTTCATTCATGCATTTAAAGTACTCATCATCATAGTGTCTGGAAGCCCAGAAAAATTTTGGACTAGAATATAAATTGTAATTTTACTTTCTGTTCTCCTTTCTTCATGTTAATAGGGTAGATTAGATATGATATCCAAAATGCAGGTTTTATTCCACTAGTAATATTTTTATTTTATTTCTAGACTAGACATATGCTTTCAAATTCCATGAAGATGAGTTTTAAAAAATATGGAAAAAAATTTAAAGTCCAGATTTAAATTTATTTTATATTTTAATAATTTGTGTAATTATCAGGTAAAGCTTTTTGTAATTATCAAAGTAAAACTCACATGATTTTGAATATTTAGAAAATACGTCACTGTAAAGAGAAAAGCAATCTTTTTTATTTAAGTATAATTGATTTACAACATTGTATTAGTTTTAGGTGCACAGCAAAGTTATTTTTTTCTGACTATATTCCACTATAGGTTATTAAAAGATATTGAATATAATTCCCTGTGCTGTACAGTAAATCCTTGCTGCTTGTTTATTTTGTGTATAGCAGTTTGTATTTGTTAATCTCATACTCCTAATTGATCTGTCCCCTCAACTTCCTTTGCAAGAAAAAGTTCATTTTTTAAGTCTGTGAGTCTGTCTCTGTTTTAGATGTAGTCATTTGTATTAGTTTTTAGATTCCACATGTAAGTGCTATCAAAGAGAATTTAAACTTCTCTGACTTACTTCACTAAGTATAATATTCTTTAGGTCCATCTGTGTTTCTGCAAATGGCAATATTTCATTTTTTTTAATGGAAAAAGTATATTCCATTGTATCATATACACCACGTCTTCCTAAACCAGTAATCCGTCGATGGGCACTTGGGTTGTTTCCATGTCTTGGCTACTGGTAACAATGCTGCTGTGAACATTGGGGCGCATGTATCTTTTCAAATGAGAGTTTTGTTTTTTCAGGATATATACCCGGGAGTGGGATTGCTGGATCATATGGTAGCTCTATTTTTAGTTTTTTGAGGGAACCTCCATACTGTTTTCCATAGTGGTTACACCAGTGTACATTCCCACTGATGGTGTAGGAGGGTTCCCTGAGAAAAACAATTTTAATTTAAATAAATACAGATTCCTACTCTGAGCATCTGGCCTTCTTTCTCTGTTTTGTGTGTGTGTCTGTGTGTGTTTATACTTACCCCTACATATAGGTGTAAACATGTGTGATGTATGTAGCTATATGTTTATTTTGTAGTTCCACTCATCTTTCCCCTATGGGAGATTAGGGGATTGTTTGTATGTATATTTGTATAAAGGAGAAATTTAGTTGTTCAGTGTCTCTGGTATCTTTTGTATAGCTTTTTGCTCATCTAGCAAAGCTGAAAATAGGTATTGATTAAACCTATCCCACTCTCTGTACCTCTTTGGTGTAGGAAGTATGTCCATCTTTTACACCCTCTAGCCCCTAACATTATGCCTTTGTATGCATTATTAATAATAGCAGGCACTCATCAGAGGTTAGTTTAATAACGGGGAGACATGCTGGCTCTGTTAGAGGCATCTCCGTTGTAAAGAGAGGTCAGATTCTGTGTCCTCAGTAAGAATAGGCCTTTCTGTGTGATTCCAAGTAGATATAAGAAATTCACGGTTTGCTTCTACTGTTGAGGTTTTATGGACTCAAGGAGCTCAAAGGGATCCTTAAAGGTCTTCTCATTCACTTCTTTGCATCCAGGCAGATGACCTGGTGTGGAGAAGGAAATGGCCACCCACTCCAGTATTCTTGCCTAGAGAATCCTGTGGACAGAGGAGCCTGGTGGGCTGCTGTCTATGGGGTCACACAGAGTTGGACACAACTGAAGCGACTTAGCATGTATGCATGCATTGGAGAAGGAAATGGCAACCCACTGCAGTATTCTTGCCTGGAGAATCCCAGGGATGGAGGAGCCTGGTGGGCTGCTGTCTGTGGGGTCGCATAGATTCAGACAGGACTGAAGAGACTTAGCAGCAGCAGATGACTTGGTGAACTCTAGGACAGCCATGAATTCTCCTGAAGCTTTTTCCAGATGGAGACTATTGAAATATTTTATCAAATACAGTCTCCAGCAAACGTAATTTCTTGAGTAAATTTAATCAGTAATTTAGTTATGTTTAAAATAGCTCAATTTCAGCTTCCACTTTTCTAACCTTAAAACAGATAATTATATTCCACATTTAGGTGGTAAGAAGAAAATGATAGCAGAAAGCAATAGACAGAATTTACAATGAGATTTATTCTCTACATTTTGAATATACAAAGTTTGGCTCTGCAAATTAATGTGACATATAGTTTTAAAATAAAAATCTCACTTATGGAGAAATAAACCCAAAGGAAATATAGAACTATACTATAGTGATCTCTGATTATATTAACATATATAAGGGTGTATTTTCCCTTGTTCATTTTAATATTAATAAATGCTTTCAGTGTTATTATACCTTTGAAATTATGTTCAAACATTATTTTCTTTTAAAGTAAAGTTTACATGGATCACTCATGGAAACCTTACATTAATTTACAATGTATGTCTTTAAAAACTTTCAATAGGTTTAACTAACAAAAATAAAAATGAGCCCTGACCCCAAACTTTTCCCTCAGGCAAAAGATGATACTAGATGTATGGAAGGATACCCCCTCCTGTATCACTACCTCTCCAGAGTTTTCTACTAAAGTAGAGAAAGGATCTACAGAAATCAAGTCCAAGATGCTCTGGGAAATAGGTGTATAAGCTTTTCTATTCTACTAATTTTCTGGGAGTTATAATGTTAAAACTGTGGAATATTTTTAGAAGCTATGGTACTCAGTAGCTGACCCCAGGAATGCTGGCCCTATATAGGTAAATGGATTCTGCTTTCTCTTTCTCTGCTCTCCTCCCTTGCATAAGGACTCACTACCCTAGTAGGTTAGTATGATGCGAGTACATCAATTTTAGTTTTGCAGTTGATTATGGTTAATAAATAGGCAAATATTTAATCAGTACCCAATGTGGCACTGAAGTCCTATCATGAATCTAGTTCTTCTTATATTTGAAATATCAATTTAACTGAGTCTGAGAAAAACCAAACATTGGGTAAGCTTAATGAATTTAAGTTCCTTGAGCAGTTCCACATCAAAGCACTTAGTGGGGTTAAAATAATGTCATACTATATATATTGCAACTTATTTCATACTAAGTATAGGACATTAAAATGCGGGTTGTGCTTTTTGTAAAAAATGGAGTCTTTGTGTGGCTTACTCTTTTAAATTCATCCCTTTAAAATAAATAAAATAGATAAATAGACAAAAGAGACACATTCTACTGTGAATCCCCAATGTTCCCTTTCCTATTAGACATCAGGTCTGTTGATCACTGCTCAGGAGACCTTGTTGGCCCCACGTGTCTTTAAAATTTCCAATTAGCAGTCTTGCCCAGATGCAGCTTGTTACCAGTCACAAAGCAAGGATGTTGTTTAAAAACAGGCAGCTCATTTCTCCCATGATTGGGCGAAAAACATGCAAATAGGGCTACGTGAAACAAAGGATGGCTTTGAAGTTGTTGAAATCATTCTGAAACTGAGAATCACTGAAAATGTTACCATATGCTTGAGTACCTCTCCGCTGAGGGTTAGCACCCTGGAGACTGGAGGCGATGTTTTGCTTCACTCAGTGCAAACTGCTCTGAGACTCTCTGACATCATTAAGTCAAATTTTAGCCCAGACGTTTTACTGAGACTTAAACTCTGAATGACACTTACTTGGTTGATTAAGAGGGAACTAGGATATCTGGGAACTGCTTGTAATGTGATGCAAATGGTGAAGAGTTCAACTTGGGCTGAGATATACATATAGGCATATAGTCCATATTATACACCTATATCTATATTTATCTATCATTTATTTATATATGTATGTATCTCGGCTCTCAATGCTGTGAAGATTTTAATTCTCCTGACTCAAGTCAGCCTGGTTAATAATTCAGGTCCATGGCACTTTTTTTTTTTGAGAAACATGCATACTCTTCTGTGTGTTCTGTCCTATTTCAGCTTCCCACCCCTCATTTTCTAGCCCAAAGCAGTATTTGCCTTTCCATTTGTAATCTCTTGTGTTTCATTATTTTAATACAGTGATACTGAGTATGAACCTGTACAAAATGTTGTTGCCTAAAGAAAATAATACTGGGCCAAGTTTATAAAAGGTATATAAATCTAGATCAGTTCAGTTCAGTTGCTCAGTCGTGTCCGACTCTTTGCGACCCCATGAATTGCAGCATGCCAGGCCTCCCTGTACATCACCAACTCCCGGAGTCTACCCAAACCCATGTCCATCGAATCAGTGATGCCATCCAACCATCTCATCCTCTGTCGTCCCCTTCTCCTCCTGCCCCTAATCCTTCCCAGCATCAGGGTCTTTTCCAATGAGTCAGCTCTTCACATCAGGTGGCCAAAGAATTGGAGCTTCAGCTTCAACATCAGTCCTTCCAATGAACACCCAGGATTGATCTCCTTTAGGATGGATTGATTGGATCTCCTTGCAGTCCAAGGGACTCTCAAGAGTCTTCTCCAACACCACAGTTCAAAAGCATCAATTCTGCGGCGCTCAGCTTTCTTCACCGTCCAACTCTCACATCCATACATGATCACTGGAAAAACCATAGCCTTGACCAGACGGACTTTTGTTGGCAAAGTAATGTCTCTGCTTTTAAATATGCTATCTAGGTTGGCCATAATGTTCCTACCAAGGAGTAAGTGTCTTTTAATTTCATGGCTGCAATCACCATTAGCAGTGATTTTAGAGCCCCCCAAAATAAAGTCTGACACTGTTTCCACTGTTTCCCCATCTATTTGCCATGAAGTGATGGGACCAGATGCCATGATCTTAGTTTCTGAATGTTGAGCTTTAAGCCAACTTTTTCACTCTCCTCTTTCACTTTCATCAAGAGGCTCTTTAGTTCTTCTTTCTGCCATAAGGGTGGTGTCATCTGCATATCTGAGGTTATTGATATTTCTCCCAGCAATCTTGATTCCAGCTTGTGTTTCTTCCAGCCCAGCGTTTCTCATGATGTACTCTGCATATAAGTTAAATAAGCAGGGGGACAATATACAGCCTTGATGTACTCCTTTTCCTATTTGGAACCAGTCTGTTGTTCCATGTCCAGTTCTAACTGTTGCTTCCTGACCTGCATACAGGTTTCTCAAGAGACAGGTCAAATGGTCTGGTATTCCCATCTCTTTCAGAATTTTCCACAGTTTATTGTGATCCACACAGTCAAAGTTTTTGGCATAGTCAATAAAGCAGAAATAGATGTTTTTCTGAAACTCTTGCTTTTTCGATGATCCAGCGGATATTGGCAATTTGATCTCTGGTTCCTCTGCCTTTTCTAAAACCAGCTTGAACATCTGGAAGTTCACGGTTCACGTATTGCTGAAGCCTGGCTTGGAGAATTTTGAGCATTACTTTAAGTATTGTATACTTAATCTTGTTGAGATAAGATCTGGCCACATGCCATTAAGTATGCTAGAAGTGATATCAATAATAAAAGTGTTAATGTTTATTGCAGTCTTAATTGTAGACATTATATAAAGTACTCTACATGAATAATCTTTTCTAAGATAAATTTAACGGTCCCCATTTTTAAAATGTAGAAATTGAGGCCCAGAGAGGTTAAGTAACCAGCGTAAGGTCACACATGGCAAATGGGACTCTGGTGGGACAAAGACCTAGACTGAATCTGCCTGACTCAAAGCTGACATACATGGCAGTGAAGTATCTGTATAAGGCATTGAGAGATTGAGTGTTCAGAAGTATAGAAGAATGGAAAAAAAAGAAAAAATAATTTGAGACTTGGGTGGTTAGGAGAAGTTCTGTGGAAAAGATGAATGCTCTTAGAAGTGGTAGGTTGGAAATGTGAAGAAAAGGAGCCTGGGAGAGCTCTTGAGGGAAAACCCACACCCTTTGCAAATCTGTGCAGACTGTTCCATGTTGAGTCTTTAAGTCCTCAAGGTCCCCAGGTTTGTCAAAGTCGTCAGGCAGCCAACAGAGAGAGCAAAAATTGTGTCCATTCACTATGTCTCTGGTTGGCCCTCTATGTAACAAAGCTGGTGGGTTTGGTATGCATTATACCATTGACTCACAGATTTGGGGAAAATGTCAACATTAGCTTCAATTAGAGACATATCATTTGTCAGAAACTTTGTGGTTTACTTATCTTTTTCAAGAGAATTATCTCACTTTGGTTCTATCAAAATGGGACTTCATCGTATTGGTGAAGAAATTAGAGTTCAGAAGAGCTTCATAAGAACAGTATCATAATATAAGCATAGGAATAGTATTTTCTTACACTGTTCTTTTTTCTTCCTTAAAAAAATATATAATCAGCATATTAAATGATTAAAAATTCTTTCACAGCATAATTTTAAGTTGTTGCATACAATTTCCTGTTACTCGAGGTGTTTCTTGGCTTCCTACTTTTGCATCCCAGTCCACTATAATGAAAAGGACATCTTTTTTGGGTGTTAGTTCTAGAAGGTCTTTTAGGTCTTCATAGAACCGTTCAACTTCAGCTTCTTCAGCAGTTCTGATTGGGATACAGACTTGGATTACGGTGATATTGAATGGCTTGCCTTGGAAATGAACAGAGATCATTCTGTCGTTTTTGAGATTGCATCCAAGTACTGCATTTCGGACTCTTTTGTTGACTATGATGGCTACTCCATTTCTTCTAAGGGATTCCTGCCCACAGTAGTAGACATAATGGTCATCTGAGTTAAATTCACACATTACAGTCCATTTTAGTTCGCTGATTCCTAGAATGTCGACATTCACTCTTGCCATCTCCTGTTCGACCACTTCCAATTTGCCTTGATTCATGGACCTAACATTCCAGGTTCCTAGGCAATATTGCTCTTTACAGCATCAGACCTTGCTTCTATCACCAGTCACATCCACAACTGGGTGTTGTTTTTGCTTTGGCTCCCTGTCTTCATTCTTTCTGGAGTTATTTCTCCACTGATCTCCAGTAGCATATTGGGCTCCTACTGATCTTTTTGCCTTTTCATACTCTTCATGGGGTTCTCAAGGCAAGAATACTGAAGTGGTTTGCCATGCCCTTCTCTAGTGGACCACATTCTGTCAGACCTCTCCACCATGACCCGTCTGTCTTGGGTGGCCCCACACAGCATGGCTAATAGAGTTTTGCCCAGAGAATGCACTGGTCATAGCAAACACCCTCTTCCAACAACACAAGAGAAGACTCTACACATGGACATCACCAGATGACCAACACTGAAATCAGATTGATTATACTCTTTGCAGCCAAGGATGGAGAAGCTCTATACAGTCAGCAAAAACAAGACCAGGAGCTGACTGTGGCTCAGATCATGAACTCCTTATTGCCAAATTCAGAATTAAATTGAAGAAAGTGGGAAAACCACTAGACCATTCAGGTATGACCTAAGTCAAATCCCTTATGATTATACAGTGGAAGTGAGAAATAGATTTAAGGGACTAGATCTGATAGACAGAGTGCCTGATGAACTATGGACAGAGGTTCGTGACATTGTGCAGGAGACAGGGATAAAGACCATCTCCAAGAAAAAGAAATGCAAAACAGCAAAATGGCTGTCTGAGGAGACCTTTCAAATAGCTATGAAAAGAGAAGTGAAAAGCAAAGGAGAAAAGGAAAGATTTAAGCATCTGAATGCAGAGTTCCAAAGAATAGCAAGGAGAGATAAGAAAGCCTTCCTCACTGATCAGTGCAAAGAAATAGAGGAAAACAATAGAATCGGAAAGACTAGAGATCTCTTCAAGAAAATTAGAGATAACAAGGGAACATTTCATGCAAAGATGGGCTCAATAAAGGACAGAAATGGTATGAACCTAACAGAAACAGAAGATATTAAGAAGAGGTGGCAAGAATACACAGAAGAACTGTACAAAAAAGATCTTCACGACCCAACTAATCACCATGGTGTGATCACGCACCTACAGCCAGACATCCTGGAATGTGAAGTCAAGTGGGCCTTAGGAAGCATCACTACGAACAAAGCTAGTGGAGGTGATGGAATTCCAGTTGAGCAATTTCAAATCCTAAAAGATGATGCTGTGAAAGTGCTGCACTCAATATGGCAGCAAATTTGGAAAACTCAGCAGTGGTCACAGGACTGGAAAAGGTCAGTTTTCATTCCAATCCCAAAGAAAGGCAATGCCAAAGAATGCTCAAACTACCACACAATTGCACTCATCTCACATGCTAGTAAAGTAATACTCAAAATCCTCCAAACCAGGCTTTAGCAATATGTGAACCATGAATTTCCAGATGTTCAAGCTGGTTTTAGAAAAGGCAGAGGAACCAGAGATCAAATTACCAACATCTGCTGGATCATTGAAAAAGCAAGAGAGTTCCAGAAAAACATCTAATTCTGCTTTATTGACTATGCCAAAGCCTTTGACTGTGTGGATCACAATAAACTGTGGAAAATTCTGAAAGAGATGGGAATACCAGACCACCTGACCTGCCTGTTGAGAAACGTGTATGCAGGTCAGGAAGCAACAGTTAGAACTGGACATGGAACAACAGACTGGTTCCAAATAGGAAAAGGAGTACGTCAAGGCTGTATATTGTCCCCCTGCTTATTTAACTTATATGCAGAGTACATCATGAGAAACTCTGGGCTGGAAGAAGCACAGGTTTCTTGGAATCAAGATTGCCAGTAGAAATAGTAACCTCAGACATGCAGGTGACACCATGCTTATGGCGGAAAGTGAAGAAGAACTAAAGAGCCTCTTGAGGAAAGTGAAAGAGGAGAGTGAAAAAGTTGGCTTAAAGCTCAACATTCAGAAAACAGATCATGGCATCTGGTCCCATCACTTCATGGCAAATAGTTGGGGAAACAATGGAAACAGTGGCAGACTTTATTTTGGGGGGCTCCAAAATCACTGCAGATGGTGATTGCAGCCATGAAATTAAAAGACGCTTACTCCTTGGAAGGAAAGTTATGACCAACCTAGACAGCATAGTAAAAAGCAGAAACATTACTTCGTCAACAAAGGTCTGTCTAGTCAAGGCTATGGTTTCTCCAGTAGTCATATATGAATGTGAGAGTTGGACTATAAAGAAAGCTGAGCGCAGAAGAATTGATGCTTTTGAACTGTGGTGTTGGAGAAGACTCTTGAGAGTCCCTTGGACTGCAAGGAGATCCAACCAGTCTATCCTAAAGGAGATCAGTCCTGGTTGTTCATTGGAAGGACTGATGTTGAAGCTGAAGCTCCAATTCTTTGGCCACCTGATGTGAAGAGCTGACTCATTTGAAAAGACCCTGATGCTGGGAAAGATTGAAGGCAGGAGGAGCAGGGGATGACAGAGGATGAGATGGTTGGATGGTATCACTGACTCAACGTGCTTGGGTTTGGGAGAAGTTCAGGAGTTGGTGATGGACAGGGAGGCCTGACGTGCTGCGATCCATGGGGTTGCAAAGAGTTGGACACGATTGAGCTACTGAACTCAACTGATAGAATTTCCTCATGTGTATATGATAAAGTTGCTTTAAGCAGTTCTTTGCTGTTAGACATTTAGATTGATGATATTCCTCTATTGTCAATGGTGTGAGGAAAGGATCTCCTATACTGTATGTATTGTGGGTGAGAATGTTAATTTGACAATATCTATTAAAATTTAAAATATGCATGTTTTTTGAGCAAGTGACACTACTTAGAAAAATTTATCCATTAAAAATATTTACATATTTACCACAGCAGCATTGTTTATATTTGCAGAAATATTGGGAAAAACTTATACATTCGTATATTACAAATTAGATAGGTCATGTTATATTCATACAACAGATACTCTACAGTCATGAAAAAGATCCACATGTACTGTCATGGAAGGCTTTTCAAAATATGTTTTAAGTGAAAGTATCAGATTGTAAATAGTATGAACCCATTTTTAAATATATGAATAGAGATATATATGCATAAAACAAATTTGGAGTAATATAATGCAGGTCATAAAATGTGATCTTTTCAAAATTTATTAGGTGGGTACATGGAAATGTAAAGAGACATGGGTTCCATCCCTGGGCCAGGAAGATCCCTGGAAGAGGACATGGCAACACACTCCAGTATTCTTGCCTGGATAATCCCATGGACAGAGGAGTCTGGAGGGCTATAGCCCACGGGGTCGTAAAGAGTCAGAAATCATTGAAGTGACTTAGCACACATGCATGCACGCCTATGTATGCTGAGCAAGAAATTAGAGGCAGCTTTGTATTTTATACTTTTCTGGTTTTCCTTAACTTTAATATTACTTTTATTTTAAAAACTTTTTTATTTAAAAAAATTTTTTTAATTTTCTCTGGGAAAAAATAAACAAGTGTCACAGGTGGTAGCTAAGTTCAGTTTACTTCAGTTGCTCAGTCATGTCCAACTCTTTGCAATCCCATGGGCTGCAGCACACGAGGCTTCCCTGTCCATCACCATCTCCCAGAGCTTGCTCAAGTTCATGTCCATGGAGTCGGTGATACCATCCAACCATCTCATCCTTTGTTATCCCCCTCTCCTCCTGTCACTGTCTGCATTGTTTCCCCATCTATTTGCCATGAAGTAATGGTAGAGAGACCCCTCAACATGGCTGGCCCAGATTCAAGCTGTGTTTCAGATGCTTGGTGTGTCCCCATTCCACTGCTGGCTTTTGGCTCACTGGAGCTGCCCTTACTTTGGGGACTTCCTACCCACCTCCACTACCCTCTCTCCCAACACCCAGAACCAACCAGACTGAACTGTTCCCTCACCTCCTCCTGTCTCTCACAACCTGCTTTTGCCCTTCCAATCAAGGAATTATTTGTGAGGTTTTTTTTTCCCATTTCATTTTCTCAGAGGTCAGGCTTCTTTTGTGTGATGATTGGACAGCCAAATCCTGGGCTGTTCTTCAGTCTGGACTGGTCTGCTCTGCATCTGATAGATACCTCTTGAAATTCCTGCTATTTCAGTGGTTCATTTCCAGTGCTGGAATCCTTAGTCTCTATTTTTACATTTCCTTAATTGTTTTGGTCTGGAACAGAAAGGGGAGAGTTGTCTGTCTCTACTCACATTTCCTTCTTTATGTGGAACTCACAGTGCCATGTAGCAGTGAAGCCAGACCCAGGAGTGTGTACCAGGCAGAGGGAGTAGCACAAGCAAAGGCACAGGCATTAGAGAGAACAGGGTACATTGAGGAAATTGCAGGTGATTAGGCATAGCTTGTGATTATGGTTTCAGTGTGTCTGCCCTCTGATGCCCTCTCCTAACACCTACTGTCTTACTTGGGTTTCTTTTACCTTGGACGAGGGGTATCTCCTCACGGCTGCCCCTCCTGACCTTGAACGTGGAGTAGCTCCTCTCAGCCCTCCTGCGCCCGCACAGCTGCAGCTCCTTGGATGTGGGGTAGCTCCTCTCGGCCGCTCCTGGAAATAGATGGGGAAACAGTGGAAACAGTGTCAGATTTTATTTTGGGGGGCTCCAAAATCACTGCAGATGGTGATTGCAGCCATGAAATTAAAAGACACTTACTCCTTGGAAGGAAAGTTATGACCAACCTAGATAGCATATTAAAAAGCAGAGACATCACTTTGCCAACAAAGGTCCATCTAGTCAAGGCTATGGTTTTTCCAGTGGTCATATATGGATGTGAGAGTTGGACTGTAAAGAAAGCTGAGTGCCAAAGAATTGATGCTTTTGAACTGTGGTGTTGGAGAAGACTCTTGAGAGTCCCTTGGACTGCAAGGAGATCCAACCAGTCTATCCTAAAGGAGATCAGTCCTGGTTGTTCATTGGAAGGACTGATGGTGAAGCTGAAATTCCAATACTTTGGCCACTTCATGCAAAGAGTTGACTCATTGGAAAATACCCTGATGCTGGGAAGGATTAGGGGCAGGAGGAGAAGGGGACGACAGAGGATGAGATGGCTGGATGGCATCACTGACTTGATGGACATGAGTTTCGGTAGACTCTGGGAGTTGGTGATGGACAGGGAGGCCTGGTGTGCTGCGATTCACGGGATTGCAAAGAGTCGGACATGACTGAGCGAGTGAACTGAACTGAACTGAGGCATAGCTTGAAGATGTTCCATAAATATAAAATATGTGCCCTTAAACTGTAATCGCACCTCCATCCACTACACATACACTGATTAATTATGGAGGTGACCTCAAAATCCGCCTCCACAGACTCCCCATGAGCCATCACCTGTGGGTAATAGTTTAAGAGGAAGCTCATTCCCGTCTTAACTGTAAAGCTTTCCCTAAGGCCCCACGTAGAGTCATTTACTATCTCTGTAGTGCCGCCCTGTCTATAGCAGACATTGCAGTACTATGCTGACAGTATTTGATGGGTGACCTTCATTCTAATTTCTTTAGCAAGCAGATATATTCACGAGTCTTCCTATTCATCCTTGGTAGGCAAATGGCTGTGTAAGGAGATAAGACTGCTTGAGACTCTGGAAAAGAACTTCACTGCACTTGATAAAATGTTCTCAGAAAAATGTTAATATGTCTCACTGTGATTACATATTTTTTCTTTTCCCTTATATTTCTTCTGATTTTTGCTGTATGTATCTTTGTTTCTTTGTTGTTATGTGTCTAATGGTTATGATGTCTATCTTCTTTGTGAATTGTACCTTTTTTCATTAAAAATATTCATCTTTTGTTTCATTAAAAAAAAAAAAGAACTTCACTATGTGGCTGAGAAAGAAGTGCAGGGCTGAAATGTTCATTTTGATCTAAGAGGGAGCAATGGAGCTACTTTTCTCTGCTGATGTGTAATTTATCTCTTGAATGTTTCCCACATTTTCCACTGGATCAGTATTTCTTAAGTTTATTGTTTTGTTTTCAAGTTTTGTATTTATATTCCACATTTATTTGCTGACAAGATCAGCTTTAACCAAAGACAGGGAAATTTAGGACATTTAAAATGAATATTTCAGTGTTAATAGTTGGGAACTGAAAATATTTATTTTATCAAGTTATTTTTATTTCTGAAGCAATTAACATGCACTTCTACATTTGACCGTTCACTTTTTCTCTTGAATGAATAGACTCTTGGAGGTATTTACAGTCTAAAAAGCCCTGCAATTATGGATTGAATTTAACTCTGAATCATTCAATACTATTTCACTTTCTCAGTTCTGTTTTCAGTTAGGAGGACTTTTAATGATCATCATTAAAATGTTTACAGTTAAATTTATATTCAGTTCTTTATAGTGAATGCCATAAGCAACATTTGAATTAATAAAGAGAAAACAACGTTTTCCTGTAATTTTTGTTTTAAAATTTATTTTCTAAACCATATGAAATCAAAATGAAGGAAAAAATGATCTTCTCACAGTCATATCCTCCAACATCTCCATCTGTTTTCATTTTTATCTGTCATCTTTAAGTCCTTGTCTATGTATAACAGAAAATTTAAAATTGTACTGTAACAGAAAACAATGTTTATTTTTATTATAGTAGGAATTACATTTTACAGGTCATGGCCAGTGTGCAAATCTTTGTAAATATCAGCTTCTTTTCTGATGTCATGTTTTCCAAACCAAGATTTCTTGGATTCTCTCCTTTTCAGATGTGTTCTATCACCAAATTTACATGTCATATAGTCTCATCACTTAGGAAATTACTCCTTCATTCATTCCATAAAGCAAAAGGCAAGGGAACCATCAAATTTTGGATATGTTGGCTTTTTGGATAACCAAGGGTGGTTCAGTCTTTTTTCTGATATTGTAATTCAATGTTGCCTGAATTCCTGTTTTTAAAACATGGCATTTATATTTTTATAAACTGAAAGTATTTGATACTGAATGAAAATGAAATTTTGTAGACTATCAGCACAATAGATCCATCTTCAATCAGTTCCTGTTTTTAAAACATGGTATTTATATTTTTATAAACCTAAAGTATTTGATACTGAATGAAAATGAAATTTTGTAGACTATCAGCGCAGTAGATCCATCTTCAGTCAGTTCAGTCGTTCAGTTGTGTCCAACTCTTTGCGACCCCATGGACTGCAGCATGCCAAGTTTCCCTGTCCATCACCAACTCCCGGAGCTTGCTCAAACTCATGTCCATTGAGTCAGTGATGCCATCCAACCATCTCATCCTCTGTCGTCCCCTTCTCCTCCTGCCTTCAATCTTTTGCATCATCAGGGTATTTTCTAATCTTAGCTAAGTGGAAAAAAGTAGTAGGTTTGTGCCCAGTAGATAACTTGGCTGTGGAAGTGGGTTCTTGAGGCCAGTGACCCAGGATGACTTGGTAAAGAGGATGCTTTCATTGGTACAAGAAATTGTGGCCATGGAAGGGCCTGAAGCCAAGATGTTTGCTTCTCTAAAATACAGTGACCTTGAAAGAGGCACAAGAGTTACTCTCTTATTCATGATGGCCCTGAATAACTTAAGTATCAACTCTTACCCACTGTGTGTCACAGAGCAACTTGTGAATGGCTATTTTCAGTTTTAAAATCAAGGCTTATGTTTTTTCTATATTCTATAGACTTTACATTTTCTTTGTAAATGTTAAAATCCCATTGATTTTTATAAGTTATAGCCATATCTAAGGGCAAGGGTTTATAATCTGCTAGGCATTTGTAAGAGGAATTTTTAAAAATTCCTTTGATTCTCCTGTGAATTAAGCACTGTTATTGTTTTGTCCCCATTTTTAGGATGACATGACCACTGCAAAGAAAGTTTAGGTAAGTCACCCTGCTTAAGAGGAGGAGCCAGGAAGGTGAACCAGGTAGTCTGTCTTCAGAGCCTACAAACCTATCCTCCAGCTACAGTAGCAAGGCATAGAGCAAGAGACTGTAAAACTTGAGTCTGTAAAAACTTGTTAGGGAAGCTATGGCTACATGAATAGGAAATGGGTGTTGATAGAAACATCCCACCTGTATTAACTTTGAATATTTCAGAGAAGGAATCTGAGTTTCAAATTATTTGTAGAAAATAGCTATTGTTGTTCAGTCACTAAGCCGTGTCCAACTCTGCAATTCCATGGACTGCAGTACACCAGGCTCTTTAGTCCTCCACTGTCTCCCGGAATTTGCTCAGATTCATGTTCATTGAGTAGGTGATGCTGTCTAACCATCTCATCCTCTGCTGTCTCCTTCTTCTTTTGCCTTCAGTCTTTCCCAGCATCAGGGTTTCTTTTTCAGTGAGTTGGCTCTTTGCATCAGGTGGCCAAAGTATTGGAGTTTCTGCTTCAGCATCAGCCCTTCCAATGAATATTCAGGGCTGATTTCCTTTAGGATTGACAGGTTTGATCTCCTTGCAGTCCAAGGAACTCTCAAGAGTCTTCTCCAATACCACGGTTCAAAAGCATCTGTTCTTTGGTGCTCAGCCTTCTTTACAGTCCAACTCTCACATCCTAGATGGACCTTTGTTGGCGAAGTAATGTTTCTGCTTTTAATATGCTGTCTAGATTTGTCATAGCTTTTCTTCCAAGGAGCAAGCATCTTTTAATTTCATGGCTGCAGTCATCATCTGCAGTGATTTTAGAGCCCAAAAAAGTAAAATCTGTCACTTTTTCCATTGTTTCCCCATATGTATGCCATGAAGTGGTGGGACCAGATGCCATGATCTTTGTTTTTTGAAGGTTAAGTTTTAAGCCAGCTTTTTCACTGTCCTCTTTCACCATCATCAAGAGGCTCTTCAGTTCCTCTTCACTTTCTGCTGCAGGGTGGTGTCATCTGCATATCTCAGGTTATTGATATTTTTCCTGGCAATCTTGATTCCACCTTGTGATTCATCCAGCCCAGCATTTCACATGATGTACTCTGCATATAAGTTAAATAAGCAAGGTGACAATATACAGCCGTGATGAACTTCTTTCCTAATTTTGAACCAGATATGCTTCCCAGGTGATTCAGTGGTAAAAGAATCTGCCTGTCCAGCAGGAGACGCTGGTTTGTTCCCTGGGTTGGGAAGATCCCCCGGCATAGGAAATAGCAACCCACTCATTATTCTTGCCTGGGAAATACCACTGACAAATGAGCCTGGCAGGCTATAGACCATGGGGTCGCAAAAAGAGTTGGACACGACTTAGTGGCTAAACAACAACAGCACGAGGAATATAAGCAAAGCCACCCCTATTTTGTAATTTTGCATAGAATGCAGAGGAACTGCATGTGATGTGATGGATGTGATACTCCAGTGAACAGGGAGATGCCTTCCAGAGTTTGGGTGGAAGCCCTTTTAGGCTGCATTTTAATCTCAAATTCCAGATATGCCTTTGTCTCTTCACACAATAGCACCACCCAGACTCTCTTCCTTAGTCTTCTTTTTCAATATAAAGCCTCTTACCCTGTGCTCGCTTCCAGTGATGATCATGAGATAACCCATGTTATCATTATTATGCTGAGCATCAACACTTACGCTCCAGCAGGCCATGGAGAGCTCAGTCTGAGACGAGCTCAATAGGATATCTGAGGTAAACAGAAATCCTAGACTTCTAAGCACATTTCAGATCAGAAGTGATTGCATCTAATTAAAAAAAGAGGCTGGGAGCACAGTAGTTGAATGTGAGGTAGAAAAATAATCCTCCTTAAGATTATGCCCAGAGCCCACCAGGCTGCTACATCCTTCTTCCTCCTTCCTCACTTGGGTACAGCTGGGAGGGAGGAGGCTTGCTTTTAATGGAGACTTGGCTTCCCTTTGATTTACCTATTTAGATTTCTTGAACTAAATCAGAGGTGTCAATGATCCTATCTACTTAGGATTATTTCACTTCTTTATGCCTCTTGATAATGGTGAAATAAGTCATCTCTATTTAAATCACTGTGAAGCTGGCTCAAGAAATCCTGGATTGTTTGTTAAAAGCTCCGTATGGGTGGAAGAAACAAGCCCAAGCCTATTGCTGCTGCATTTTACCATTGGTTTGTTTGTTTAGTTTTTATTTTAAAAATCCTACCAGGTGAAAAATGAGTAAATTATTAAAGATTCCAAATTTGAGTTCTACTTGGTTTAATAAACCAAATGCTCCCACGTGGAATTTTTAAATTTGTCTGTTTTTGGTTGCTCTGGGTCTTTGTTGCTGTGTACAGGCTTTCTCTAATTGTAGTGAGCGAGGGCTACTCTCTAGTTGTCGTGCACGGGCTTCTCATTGCGGTGCTTTCTCTTGTTGCAGAAAACGGGCTCTAGGCACATGGGCTTCGGTAGTTGTGGCTCACACGCTCTAGAGCGAGGGCTCAGTAGTTGTGGTACACGGGATTAGTTGCTCTGTGGCATGTGGAATCTTCCCGGATCAGTGTTTGAACCTGCGTCCCTTGCGTTGGCAGGCAGATTCTTATCCACTGTACCACCCGGGAAGTCCCCCCATGTGGGATTTAAACAAAAATCTTAAAAAATAACCAATTTGATTCTTTTAGTGAAAACAACAACAGCAAAAACAGGAAACTCCTCCTTCCTGTAAAATAGGGCTGCTCTGTGAATAGAAAAATGAAAAATCCAGGCTATCCCAAGAGAGAAGTCAGCAGACATGGACAAAATTGAGAGGAGAAAGAGAGATTCACGGATGCTTGCCGATTCTTGGCTTCTGGCCTGTCCTTGTGTTGGTTTCTGTTATTCTCAGCTAGAATTATTTTCACTAATATTACAAATAATAGGAAAAGCTATAAGGTCTTAAAAATAAAATTCATGACATACATTTTGCTGAAAAGAAGTGTGTTGGAAATACTCAAACGCTGAGATCTGTTTGCCTTTTAAGGTTGAACAACGAATGTCCTCGTGGGGATGGAATTGCTGCTAGGACAGCATTTCTCAGGCCAGACCTTTACACTCAGAGGGGAAAGAATGTAACCAAAGGGTAGGAAGAGGTCGTAGAGTTAACACAGGAAAGCATGATTCTGTCAGGGTAAGAGAAAGTGCAAACTTCTGTTTATCTATTTTTGCCTTTGGCTCAGGGAGTTGTTCACTTCTGTGCAGCAGAATCCTGGGCATTTCAGGAAGGGCTTGTGGGACAAGATTCTGACAGGGAGATGCCATCTGTACAAGATCTGTTATTCTGACAGCACTTCCTAATCCCAGAAGATACTCAAAAGAAACCAGAAGTAGAGAATGGAAAGAACTTAGAATAACTTGAAAAGACATAATATAAAATTTAAATGGGTGAAATACAAAAAATACTTGTCTCGATCTTGAAGTTGCTTCAACTGGTAAACAGAGAAGAAGCATGAAGTTATATGGACTTTAGACACCTTAAAATGTTTTGAGGGAGGAAAAAAATGGGTGGATGAAAATAATGTGGAACAAGTATGATTGTGAGGCGCGTAATAATATAGGACTTGAGAAAATAAACACGGAGAGGGCAGGATGTGAATGTGTTCAGTTTAGACACTTCATAAATTTTGTTTTGTTTTATCTTTGATGCCCTAGATATATAAGTCAAAATATTTCCTCACCATCCAGGAGAGTTTAAAGAGACAGCCCTTCCTGCCTTTAGGGAAAGAGAAAATCGTTTTTAATATTTAGGCTCTGGGTGTAATGGGCTTTCACAGCTCATTGTGAAAGAACAAGTGGAAGTAGAGATTTTGTGAAAAGCAGCAGAAGAGCATGGAGTAGCTGAGGCAAGAGGGGACTTCTTCAGCCTGGAAGCAGGGAGCAGAAGGGGCTCAGAGCATTCGGAATCTGTAGTTCCAGGATGGCTGCACAGTGAGCCTATGAAGGTGAGATCCTAAGAACCAAAGTGGCCAGTGTCCTGGAAGATCCCATGTCAGGCTCAAGGCATGCAAGCTAAGAGTTTAAGAGACTTTGTTAGGCTTGCTTAATGAGGATGCCTACAGCAGCCATGGCAAAAGGGATATTAGAGATCATTTTTCTCCAGACTTTCAGAGTGCCTTCTGGCTTCTGACAAAGCTCTGAAATGGGATTAGGGTCCTAATAAAGAATCTGCCTACAATGCAGGAGACCCAGGTTCAATCCCTGGGTCAGGAAGATCCCCTGGAGAAGGAAATGACAACCCACTGCAGTTTTCTTGCCTGGGGAATTCCATGGACAAAGGAGCCTGGCTGGCTACAGTCCATGGGTCGGACACGACTTAACAACTAAACCACCACCAATGATCCAAATAGAATTTACCTCCAGTGAGATAGGCTCTAAGGTAGAACTTGGATTGAATTCATGAAAATGAGGTAACTTTTTCCTTTATGCCTGAGTTTGTAGACGGAGTTTCTTGCCAGCTACATAGTTTTACCCAATATTGGTCTCTGTCCAAACACTCACATGCATCTTGTTTTCTGTGAAGGTATTCCATGCGGATGCACACCTCTCTATGAAGGCTGTATTGGAACTCAGCATTTACCCCTCCCCACCCCCCCGCAACTCCTTTTTTTTTTTGGTCTTATGGAATCTAACAGAAATACTGAGAATGAATAAATTATCCTAGATTTACAAGACTCCCCGAATATGTGAAAATATTCCCTACCCATCATTTGTTTGCGTGTGTGCTCAGTCACTTCAGTTGTGCTTGACTCTTTGCAACCCTATGGACTGTATTCCAGGCTCCTCTGTCCATGGAATTCTCCAAGCAAGAATACTGGAGTGGGTTGCCACGCCCTCCTCCAGAGATCTTCCTGACCCAGGGATTGAACCCATGTCTCCTGTGTCTCCTGCATTGCAGGTGGATTCTATACCCACTAAGCTGCCTGGGAAACCCATCATTTGTTTAATCCTGTTTAAAAGGATTAGGTGTTAACATGTATGATAAGGGTTTCTTTGATAAGGTCAGGTTCCCTGCATTTGGATACTAATTTGAAATGTCTCCTCTTCTAAGTAGATGGGATGGTGGGAACTCAGATTTACATGATTTGTTTTGCATAAATAGAAGCCTACAATTTAAAGAAAAAGTTTTTGGTTGAGGTAATCCTTCCTTATAAAGTTATATTCAAGTCCCTCTTTCTCTTTCTTGGGTTAATTCTTAGATAAAAGGCCTAGAGTATGGAGTAGGAAAGTCTTAAGTCTCTGATGATAACTCAGGGGTGTTGACTTGAGAGAAATTTCTATGAAGTAGAGGGCGGGTTTGGAGTTGATTTGGGCAAGTGCTACTGCTTATGAAGTGCTGAACTTCCTTTGTGATGGAAATGTGAATTCCAAGGTGAAGACCAGTAATACCATAGACATGCTATTGTATTTATGAAATATGTTGGATCAGATGTAAAAAAGGGAAGAAAAGAAAGATACCAAATTTGTTTGAAGAGTTATCGTTTCCTAAAGATAAAAGCATTACTTACTCAACTAAGGAAAATATAGAAAATCAAAGATAGAGAAGAAAAAAATCTAGCTTCATCCAGAAATAGCTTTTATAAACATTTTGGTGCATTTCTATACAGCATTTCTCTGTATATGTAGATACATATAAAATACATATACATATATACTGGTATTCCATCAGAAATGTGTAGTATAGCTTATTTAACCCTTCTGCTTTTTTAAGGGATTTTTTTATGATGAAAATCATTGCACATAAACCTTAGACATACTTTGATTTTTTCCCTCGGGACATATTAGTAGATATAGAATAACGTAAGGAGACAAAAGATATGAAGTTTTTTGTGGCTCTTAATTTATAATATGAAACTATTTTCTAGAAATTGTACCAGTTTATGCAAGGGTGATAATTTCATTATTTCTTGAAGGTCCTGAACAGTATCTTCTGAGACTCTTTACAATTCAAAAATGCTTAAAAGATTATGATTGTTTGAATTTGCATTTTTTGACTGTGAACTTGAACATATTTCATGGTTAACTAGTCACATACATTTCCTCATCTGTAAATATATCTTTTACTTTTCTATTGAGGGTTTTAGTATTTTTCTTAACACATCTGTTGCTATATATTGAAGGCAGTAATCCTTTGCTATATTTGTGATATATGTTATGAATTACATGGTATATGTGTGCTTCTGTACTAAAACTATACAGCTGTTCATCTTTGCTGGAATCTATTTTTGTTTCATGTACATATACTTCTCTGAAGTTTTTACCAATTCTTAAGGGACCAACTTAAGTCTTATATCCTCAAAACTGTCCAAGATCCCTGAAGTGAAATGAAGCCTCTCCCTTCCACATTACCATCGTATTTGGTTTCATTACCCTATACCACTTGTTTCCAGCTGCTTTAGAAGAAAGCTTCCCCATTTGGAAATAGTCTTTTTTTTAACCCATTTTGATATCCCTTCCAGTGCTCACACAATCCTTTGCACAAAACAATTGTTTAATATATACTCATTGTGTTAAATGAAGTGACATCAAAAGCATTATAACTTAACTTTCAAAAGATAGTAGGTTTTTATCATCTTGTAGTTGCATGTGCAGTAGACTTGACAAAATCAGCTATAATCTGGTTGAATTAAAAAGAAAAATTCACCATGAATTTTTCTTTCATAATCCAAGCACACTTTGTGACTCTATAGTAGTTTGGTTCAAGTTAGTCACTATTATGAGCTTTTTCTAAACTATAAACTTCCATATAATTAAATTTTCTCTGGAAAATATAGCATAAAAACCACTAGAAGTAACACAGTTATAGAAAAAAGAGAAACAGAAGCTAGGCAGGCACACTTGATCACAATTTCTAATGGGATTAGAAATGTGAAAACAACCACCAAAACAAAATGTCCAAGAATGAAGTTTGCAGAGTTGAAATTTCCAGAGTGATTATGAGCAGTGTAATTTTGTTTTATTGGTACATGAGGCCTTTAAGGATAGAGAATAGAGTGATAAACATAACCAATAAATAGGATAGTACATGGTGCAGTGGTGGACCATTCACCAGGAATGCAGGTATAAAAGGCTTTGACTTTTCAGTGGCTAAGTCATGTCTGTCTCTTTGTGACCCCATGGTCTGTAGCCCACCAGGCTCCTCTGTCCATGGGGTTCTCCAGGCAATAATACTGGAGTGGGTTGCCATTTCCTTCTCCAGGGGATCTTCTCAGACCAGGGATTGAGTCCGCATCTTCTGCATTGGCAGGTGGATTCTTTACCACTGAGCCATCAGGGAAGCCCTGAAAAGCTTTGACTACTTGTTTGTAACACTCAGAGCCTGAATTTTCTTTGAGAAGCAAGAATTGTCTTGCTTTTTTAAGGCATATTTCTATGAATATAGATCTAAAGGCTGGGCTAAAAGTGGAGCTGAGGAGTGCCATTAAGATGCTAATTAATAGCAGGATGACCTGTACCCAGTCATTTGGCTCAGCAAGGATAGAGATCTACCTGGTGTCTGGGTGTGCTCACTCCTCCAGGTTGACATAAACTATCCCTGAGGCTTCTACCACTGTTGATATATGGGAAATTATTTCAGAGTAAGTGCATCCTCTATAACCCAGAAGCCAAAAGAGAAGGAAACTCTTAGAACTCAGCTCGGTGCTCTGTGATAACCTAGAGGGGTGGGACAGGGTGGGGGGTAGAAGGGAAGCTCATGAGGGAGGGGACATATGTATACCTATGACTGATTCACGTTGTTGTACAGCAGAAACCAACACAACATTGTAAACCAATTATCCTCAAATTAAAAATAAATAAAAAAGAAGTAAGCCCTTAATATGAAACCTGCTATTTTCTTAAGCTTTGATGTTCTCAGTGTACAATCTAGGTGTGGAGCTCAAGAGAGGTGGAACATCAGTTGTTCTGCCAGCAAGATAAGAGTTGTAACACCGAGTCACAAAGGTGGAAGTTCGTGACAAAGAAGTGCAGCACTCTGCCTCTCCAGCCCTCCCTCCTTCCTGTCCTCAATTCCTCTCCAACAACACACTTTTTTGATGGGGGATACAGCAGAGAACATAAGGGAAGACATCCCCCATTACTTTTTGCAAGATCCCAAAGTAAAGAGAACTTTTTCTCAGCAAATGTTCCGACGCCACCAGGCATGGGAAGTCTAACAGAGATGGTGGCAAACATCTGATGGATCCATATGAGTGCTCACCTAAAATAAAATAATATTATGACCAAAAGTTACATGGTTCATTGGAGCAGTTGTAGAAAAAACTAGTTTTAGAACGGGAATGCGCTTCAGTGATGACCTATTCAAACTCTTACAGACGAGGTGCTCTGACCAGAAAGTTTAATTACTTAACATAGCAGCTCAGGTCATTGGTGGCAGAGTCCAGATTAAAATCCAAGCCTCTGTTGCCCCAATGCTCCTGCTCTCCAGGACCCCAACTCGCCATCCTCCTAGCATTTCTAAACTCTGGTCCCAATTGTTTCTTTTATAGCTTTGCATTTTATAATTTTTTACATAATTAAAATATTTTATTACAGCATAAGCTATAACAAAGTTATTTTAAAAGAGAAAACCAAAACTCTCAGAGGGACTAGGAAGAACAGTAACAAGGCTGAATCTAAGTTTCTTCTATTCTACTCGACAAATTCAACTATGTTAACTCTTTTCTTCCTTGTTCTTCTAATATTCCTTTTGGTCTTTATCTCAAAATAAAATACTGATATGTTTATTGATTAATTTATGAACTTCAGATTTTGCTTACGGATTTGATTGAAGAGAATTTAGTTTGTTACACCTCCCTCCTGTCTTTCTTCAAAACCCACACAATCCATCACCATGTATTACCACTGGCTCTCTTTCATTTTTTTTTTAATCATGACCTGTGTAGAGCATTGTTGTCCTTTTCCTTTATTGTTTTTTAAACTACATTATTTGATATGTAATTATATGTAGATTACATACTTAATGCAGTTTTAATATCTATATGTGTGATGGTTAAAAACACATTGCTCAGGGCTTTCCTGGTGGCTCAGGGGTAAAGAATCTGCCTGCCACTGCAGGAGACATGGGTTCCATTGCTGGTCCAGGAAGATCCCACGGGTCGGAGAGCAGCTAAGTCCGTGTGCCACAACTATTGAGCCTGTGCTGTAGAGCCCAGGAGTTGCAACTAATAAAGCCCACACACCGTAGAACCTATGCTCTGCAACAAGAGAAGCCACTGCAATGAGAAGCCCTTGCACCAAAACTAGAGAGTAGCCCCTGCTTGCCACAGCTAGAGAAAAGCGCATGCAGCAACAAAGACCTGGCACAGCCAAAAATTAATTAATTAAAATTTTAAAAAAGTTATCACTGTGGAAAAAAAAAGTATTGTGCAGTTTGTTTTTGAGCCCTAAAATATCTATAGTTAGTTAAAGTTAAGTTGCTCAGTCGTGTCCAACTCTTTGCGACCCCATAGACTGCAGCCTACCAGGCTCCTCCATCCATGGGATTTTCCAGGCAAGAGTACTGGAGTGGGTTGCCATTTCCTTCTCCAGAGGATCTTCCTGACCCAGGGATTGAACCCAGGTCTCACGCATTGTAAGCAGACACTTTACCGTCTGAGCCACCAGGGAAGTCAAAATATCTATAGCGGCATATTATTTTCTATTTTTACATCACTATGTTTTTTCTTTTTCTTTTTTTATTGGAGGATAATCACTTTACAATGTTGTATTCATTTTTTGCATACAATGTGAATCAGCCATAAGTATACATATGTCCCTTCTCTCTTGAACCTCCTTCCTACCTCCATTCCATCCCATCCCTCTAGGTTGCCACAGATACTGGGTTGAGCTCCCTGGGTTATACAGCAACTTCCCATTAGCTGTCTGTTTTACATATGGTAATGTGTATCTTTCAGTGTTACTCATAATTGAAAAGGACACATGTACCCCCAGTGTTCATTGCAGCACTGTTTACAGTATTTAGGACATGGAAGCAATCTAGATGTCCATTGACAGATGAATGGATAAAGATGTGGTACATATATGCCATGGAACACTACTCAGCTATAAAAGGAATGCATGTGAGTCAGTTCTAGTGAGTGGATAAACCTAGAGTCTGTTATACAGTGTGAAGTAAGTCAGAGAAAACAAATATCATATATTAACGCATATATAAGGAATCTAGAAAAATAGTACTGATGAACCTATTTTCAGGGCAGGAATAGAGATGCGGACAATAGAGAACAGACCAGTGGACACAGCAGGGGAAGGAGAGGGTGGGAGGAATTGAGAGTATTAGCATATTTTAAATAGTGTTCTTGGATTTGTTTTCTTTACTCAGTATTTTATCTCCAAGAGAAATTAATTTTTCTTTTTTAGTTCATTGTAACATCTTTGTGATATCCTGTTGTGTGAATGCATTACAGTTTATTCATCATTCTTCTGCTGTCACTATGGACATTTGTTTTTTCCTTTTCTTCCCCGTCCTGTTGGGAACATGGAGATGAGAAGCATTCTTGTGTCTCCTGGTGTGCATATGCCCACAGTTTCTCTTGGGTGCATAGTTAGAAGTCACCTAAGTGTATAGTTGCTGGGTCACCCACTCTAACAATGTTCAACTTTTAGAGATACTGCCAAATTGGTCTTTCCCTCACCCGTATATGCTTAATTGCTCAGTCATATCGGACTCTTTGTACTCCATGGACTGTATCCTGATAGGCTCCTCTGTCCATAGAATTTTTCAGGCAAGAATACTGGAGTGGGTTGCTATTTCCTCCTCCAGGGGATCTTCCCGACCCAGGGATGGAAACTGTGTCTCTTGCATCTCCTGCATTGGCAGGTGGATTCTTTTACCACTGCAACACCTGGGAAGACCTTCCATTTCACCAATGTTATATAAATTTCCACTGATCTAACAGCTCTCCACAACCACTGTGAAGTGATGTTTATGAGATTGAATGTTTTTTTCATTTTATATATTGATTGGCCATTAATTTTTCTATGGAAAGCCTACTTACATCTTTTCTTGATTTTTCTATTAGATTGTCCTTTTCATATTGATTTGTAGGAGTTATTAATTTATTATGAATATTGATCTTATGTTTGTTGTGTGGCATAATCAGCAATAAGAAATATATTCAAACTTATGGTTTTTCCAGTAGTCAAGCTAAACACCAAAGAATTGATGCTTTTGAACTGTGGTGTTGGAGAAGACTCTTGAGAGTCCCTTGGACTGCAAGGAGATCCAGCCAGTCCATCCTAAAGGAGATCAGTCCTGAGTGTTCATTGGATGGACTGATGTTGAAGCTGAAACTCCAATACCTTGGCCCCTTGATGCGAAGAACTGACTCACTGGAAAAGACCCTGATGCTGGGAAAGATTGAAGGCAGGAGAAGAAGGGGGTGACAGAGGATGAGATGGTTAGATGGCATCACTGACTCAATGGACATGAGTTTGAGCAAGTTCTGGGAGTTGGTGATGGACAGGGAACCCTGGCATGCTGCAGTCCATGGGGCCACAGAGTTGGATATGACTCTGTGACTGAACTGAACACTGAACATGAGCTCACTGAACATGAGCAACTGAACTGAACATTGATAATCAGCAAAGGTCCTGGCAGGGGAAAAAAAACACATACACATCAATTATTTGAACAGGAAAAATTTAGTATCAAGTATGTTAAGTAGTAGAAGGTAGTTATCTTCTAAAAGGGGTGAAAGATGAAGCTAACAGGTCCAGAAGCAGCAGGTGCATAGCCTCTCACTGCCAAGGGAAAGACCTCTTCAAAAGCCTGCTAGTGGTGAAGAGAGTTTTGAGAGGGAGCGGCCAGAGCCAGTCTGTTAGAAACACCTACCAGTTCAGAAAGGTGTGGGCAAGCTGAGTGTGGTCTCTGGAAATGGCTCACCATTGCTGGGGGGGTATAGGTAGGTACGAGCTGGTCTGTAGGAGCCACCAACCATTGCAGATGATGTAGTGGCTGGGGAATGGCCGAGGTTATGTCTTAAGGTTTGATTAGATTCAGATTAAACATTGTTGGCAAAACTACTTCATATTAATAGGTGATATTATATTCTGCTATTCGACCACACCAGGAAGCAACTACTTATAATTAGTTCTTGCTGTGCTTTAGAAAGTTCCATGCTAAACCGACAGTTACTCTTTCATATAAGATAAAATGAAATGTTGCACTCTGAGAATATATTGTTCCTTGACAACCTTTCATATAATTTTATAATTAAAAAAAATTTTTTTTACCTTCCTGGATGGCTCAGTATGTAAAGAATCTGCCTACAGGAGATGCAGGTTTGATCCCTGGGTCAGGAAGATCCCCTAGAGGAGGAAGATGGCTACCCACTCCAGTATTCTTGTCTGGACAGATAAGCTTGGAGGGCTACAGCCCATGGGGTCACAAAGAATTGGATATGACTGAGCGACTAAGCACACAAATATACCTTGGAGATTGCAGAATGGTGATGATTCCAATTTTATGGAACTGTTTGCATTTATTAGCCTGCATTCTTCTGTAAAGAAGTACTTTCTTTTTATTTTTTTCTTATGATAGCAAGTAACCAAACACCCAAAGACTTGTGTCAGTTCAATTGATAATGTCAAAAAACTAGGAAGTAGAAAAATGATGATGGCCCATCTTCAATGCATTTCTTAATGTCTTGGTGACAAGATGACCTTAAGGCCACTTGGTGGGGTATGTTTAGGAGGTGGCTGAGAATACTGCATACACTTGAAACATTCTAATAATTTCATCTCCTGTGCTTTCATATGCCTTCTTCTATAACTCTGGGTTTCAAAGTGTGGGTCTAGTACCAGTAATGTCAGCAATTACCTGCACATTTGTGAGAAATTCAGTTTGTTGGACATCAGCCTGACCTACTGAATCAGAAACTCTGGGGTGAATCCCCCAAATCTGTGTTTTTAAAAATCCTTCCGAGGTTCTGTTGCTTGCCTAAGTCTGAAAACCAGTGCTAAGGGGCACTGAAAGCACACCGTCTGAGAAGTGCAGCCACCCTGAGGTCACCAAGCTGGAAAGACTACACAGAGAGACTACATAGGAACAGAGAAAGATGCCTGAGGACCCCCAACTGATCCAGCCCCTCACTGTTTGACATTCACTTCTGATGTCTTTTAATATATCTTTGAATAGATATGTGACCTGAGAAATGTGTTGTGTGTATGTGTTTTTCACTTACATACGTAATATTGTCTTGACTTGTTTCTTATGTTTTTTACCTAAAAGTATATTTTCATATATTTCTCACCACTGCATGGTGTCAGGGGAACTTGTAATTTCCTTAGTTCTGTCTTGCCACAGCAAAAATTTGAAGCGATGGATGGACCAGTGTTACAGCTTGGTGTTACAGCTCAGTTTACATCAGGGGAGTGTGTAATTTCCCTAGTTCTGTCTCGTTGCCGCAAAAATTTGAAACGATGGACAGACCAGTGTTACATCTCGGTGTTACAGCTCAGTTTTATTTGGCAAGCAAAGGAAAATACATCCTTGAGGCATGAGGGCGGGCCAAACCAAAAGATGGGAAAAGAAAAGACTCAATTTTGGCTCCTATTTTTATATGTATTTTTCTCCTCCATCGAACCTGCCCTATGTAAAATGGGCTAGCCAGGAGGGTGGTTTGTTTCACCTGAGGTTCTCACTCCGGTCTTTGGACCTTCCTTTGTTCTATTTTTGTGGCCTTTTTCTTTTTTTTGTCTTTTAGCCACTACTATTTTGGGCTTATTTTTCCTATTCTAACTACCTAACAATGGTAATTCTTTATATGTATCTACTACCTTTAACATTCATTATCCAAATAATGGGCATCTAGATTGCTTCAACATCTACTACCACAAATGATGATCAACATCCTCATATGTGCCTTGCCTCACTTCATGCCCTGAAAAGAATATACTGATGGAGAAAAACTTACATTCCTATTTTTAATTAGAAATAATTCTATTAGAGGATAAATCTTTTCTGTCTGAAAATTTAAAAGACTGATTGGGAGACAGTCAATACAAAGAGCCTTAATAATTTCATATATATATGAAATATATGTGTATATGTCACATACATACAAACATAACTCCATGTTCCTGATTTTTATGTTGAAACAAACAAAAAAGTCACACAAGTTGTTAATAGCTACGAAATTTTCTACCAAAGTTTGTACTAACTGATGCTTTTTAAAATAAAGTATGTACAGATGAAAACAGCTGAAGAGTTCATTTCCCGTGGGAACGTGAATTCCTTAGATGGTTGGCAATAGCATGGCCTAGTAAATACATAATCAGTTGTCACTGAAGGAGCCATGGTTAGGGCTAATTGCTATAAGAATATTCATGGAGTTAATTGCTATCTTAACAACAGATCATTCTCTAGGACATTTGTATCTGTTACTTTGTAAATTTCTTAACCATTCAGAAACAAATATTGTAATGTCCTTAGAAATAAAAACAATATATACACTATAGGCCTCTTGAAAGCACTTCTAGTTTATTACATATTATTTAAACTGTGGTATCTTGTACACATAATTTAACTGTCTATTACCCATGCTTTAAGGAGAAGAATGAGGAGTGACTGTTGTTAGTATGAGGTTTCCTCAAATTCCATCACTGCCCCTCCTCCCCTGTGGGATTCCCTTGCTGACAGAGTGGTATATTCTTAGACTAAGCCAGCTGGGGAAAGAATGAACAGGTCCATTTATTAAGGCTTCCCTGGTGGCTCAGTGGTAAAGAACCTGCCTGCCAGTGCAGGAGACATGGGTTTGATTACTAATCTGGGATCCCACATGCTGAGAAGGATCCCACATGCCGAACAGCAACTAAGCCCGTGTGCCACAACTATTAAGCCTGGGCTCTAGAGCCCAGTAGCCACAACTGCTGAAGCTCATGTGCCTTAAAGCTCGTGCTCCACAATTAGAGAAGCCACAGCAACGAGAAGCCCAAGCACCACAACTCAAGAGTAGCCCGTTTGCCACAACCAGAGAAAAGCCTGCACAGCAAGGAAAACCCAGCAGAACCAAAACTAAAAAACAAAACAAAAACTGTACTCTTAAAAAAAAAAGAGAAAAATAACCAAGAGCATATCTGATACTTCAATCAGTTCAGTTCAGTCGCTGAGTCATGTCCGACTCTTTGCAACCCCATGAACCGCAGCACGCCAGGCCTCCCTGTCCATCACCAACTCCCAGAGTTTACCCAAATTCATGTCCATTGAGTTGGTGATGCCATCCAACATCTCATCCTCTGTCGTCCCCTTCTCCTCCTGCCTTCAATCTTTCCCAGCATCAGGGTCTTTTCCAGTGAGTTAGCTCTTCGCATCAGGTGGCCAAACTATTGGAGTTTCAGCTTCAACATCAGTCCTTCCAAAGAACACCTAGGACTGATCTCCTTTAGGATGGACTGGTTGGATCTCCTTGCAGTCCAAGGGACTCTTAAGAGTCTTCTCCAACACCACAGTTCAAAAGCATCAATTCTTCGGCACTCAGCTTTCTTCACCATCCAACTCTCACATCCATACATGACCACTGGAAAAACCATAGCCTTGATTAGACAGACCTTTGTTGGCAAAGTAATGTCTCTGCTTTTCAATATGCTGTCTATGTTGGTCATAACTTTCCTTCCAAGGAGTAAGAGTCTTTTAATTTCATGGCTGCAATCACCATCTGCAGTGATTTTTCAGCCCAGAAAAATAAAATCAGCCACTGTTTCCACTGTTTCCCCATCTATCTGCCATGAAGTGATGGGACCAGATGCCATGATCTTAGTTTTCTGAATGTTGAGCTTTAAGTCAACATTTTCACTCTCCTCTTTCACTTTCATCAAGAGGCTCTTCAGTTCCTCCTCACTTTCTGCCATAAGGGTGGTGTCATCTGCATATATGAGGTTATTGATATTTCTCCCAGCAATCTTGATTCCAGCTTGTGCTTCTTCCAGCCCAGCGTTTCTCATGATGTATTCTGCATATAAGTTAAATAAGTAGGGTGACAATATACAGCCTTGACATACTCCTTTTCCCATTTGGAACCAGTCTGTTGTTCCATGTCCAGTTCTAACTGTTGCTTCCTGACCTGCATACAGGTTTCTCAAGAGGCAGGTCAGGTGGTCTGGTATTCCCATCTCTTTCAGAATTTTCCAGTTTATTGTGATCCACACAGTCAAAGGCTTTGGCATGGTCAATAAAGCAGAAATAGATGATTTTTTGGAACTCTCTTGCTTTTTCAATGATCCAGCAGATGTTGGTAATTTGATCTCTGGTTCCTCTGCCTTTTTTAAAACCAGCTTGAACATCTGGAAGTTCACGGTTCACGTATTGCTAAAGCCTGGCTTGGAGGATTTTGAGCATTACTTTACTAGCATGTGAGATGAGTGCAATTGTGTGGCAGTTTGAGCATTCTTTGGCATTGCCTTTCTTTGGGATTGGAATGAAAATGGACCTTTTCTAGTCCTGTGACCACTGCTGAGTTTTCCAAATTTGCTGCCATATTGAGTGCAGCACTTTCACAGCATCATCTTTCAGGATTTGAAATAGCTCAACTGGAATTCCATCACCTCCACTAGCTTTGTTCGTAGTGATGCTTCCTAAGGCCTACTTGACATCACAGTCCAGGATGTCTGGCTCTAGGTGAATGATCACACCATCGTGATTATCTGGGTCGTGAAGATGTTTTTTGTACAGTTCTTCTGTGTATTCTTGCCACCTCTTCTTAATATCTTCTGCTTCTGTTAGGTCCATACCATTTCTGTCCTTTATTGAGCCCATCTTTGTATGAAATGTTCCCTCAATATCTCTAATTTTCTTGAAGAGATCTCTAGTCTTTCCCATTCTATTGTTTTCCTCTATTTCTTTGCATTGATTGCTGAGGAAGGCTTTCTTATCTCTCCTTGCTATTCTTTGGAACTCTGCATTCAAATGGGTGTATCTTTCCTTTTCTCTTTTGCTTTTGGCTTGTCTTCTTTTCTCAGATATTTGTAAGGTCTCCTCAGACAGCCATTTTGCCTTTTTGCATTTCTTTTTCTTGGGGATGGTCTTGATCCCTGTCTCCTGTACAATGTCACGAACCTCCATCCATAGTTCATCAGGCACTCTATCAGATCTAGTCCCTTAAATCTATTTCTCACTTCTACTGTATAATCGTAGGAGATTTGATTTAGGTCATACCTGAATGGTCTAGTGGTTTTCCCCACTTTCTTCAATTTAATTCTGAATTTGGCAATAAGGAGTTCATGATCTGAGCCACAGTCAGCTCCCAGTCTTGTTTTTTGACTGTATATAGCTTCTCCATCTTTGGCTGCAAAGAATATAATCAACTTGATTTCAGTGTTGGCTATCTGGTGATGTCCTTGTGTAGAGTCTTCTCTTGTGTTGTTTGAAGAGGGTGTTTGCTATGACCAGTGCATTCACTTGGCAAAACTCTATTAGCCTTTGCCCTCCTTCATTCTGTACTCCAAGGCCAAATTTGCCTGTTACTCCAGGTGTTTCTTGACTTCCTACTTTTGGATTCCAGTCCCCTATAATGATAAGGACATCTCTTTTGGGTGTTAACCCTAACTTTAGTCAAGACTACAGTAAAAACGGAATTGGCTAAGTCAAAGAGGTATCTACTATGCACTTGAATTGAGTATATCCAGGCTGCTGGACCTAATTCCTAACCCAGGAAAGAATGGGGGAGAATGTCTAGGTATGATGGGGAGATTGTTTAAAGGAGGCTGAAAGCTTACCCACTGCACACAGGAACACAACCTAAAGAAAATGGTTGGTTTAACACAATCAATCTTCCTTTAAGACACAATAACATGGTAGGTAGGTAAGTGTGACATAGTGAGGGTTGACCCATCCAACAAACATTTACGGAGAATGTAGTTAACCAGATACAAAGAACACACTTTGTCTTTATTCTGAGTTCACAAGCTAGAATAATCTTTTTCAAAATGTGTATTCCAAAAAATAGATGCTTGATGTAGAAGAGATCTGTGGTCAGGAAGGTTTGAGACATGCTGGATTGTTTGGCCTGTTTGGACTGCTATAGCAAAAATCCCACAGACTAGGTGACTTAAACAATAAACATGTATTTCTCATAATTCTGGAAGCTGGGAAATCCAAGATTAAGGAACCGGCAGATTTGGTATCTAATGAGGGCCTGCTTGGGCTTCCCAGGTGGCTCAGCAGTAAAGAATCCGCCTTCAATGCAGGAGATGCAGGAGACGTGGGTTCGATCCCTGGGTTGGGAAGAGACCCTGGAGGAGGAAGTGGCCACCCATTCCAGTATTCTTTCCTGGAGAATCCCATGGACAGAGGAGCCTGGTGGGCTACAGTCCATAGGGTCACAAAGAGTCAGACACGACTGAAGTGACTGAACATGCATGCACGCATGAGGGCCTGCTTCCTAGTTCATAGCCAGCTGTCTTATTGCTGTGACTTCACAGGGCAACAAGAGAGTGAGAGAACACTCTGGGGTCCTTTTGTAAGGGCACTATATCCCATTCAGAAGGGGGCATTACCCCCATGACCTCCCAAAGGCTCTACCTCCTAATACCATCACACTGGGCATAAGGATTTCAACATATGAATTTGGGGGGACACAAACATTTTGTCCATCACATGGGTTATAAATATTCAACAGGTTGCTTTTGGCAGGACTTCCTAGAGCACTTAATATGCAGAGGACACTGTGATTCTCCAAAGGGAACAGAGACTGTAGTATTTCCCAAACTTACTAAGGAACTAATTTGGAACACATTTCAAGAGACACTGACCTCATCTTTCCCTCTCCCCTTCTCCAGGTGCACTGATCTCTGTTCTTTGAGTATTCCAGGATCAGTAAGAGGCATGGCCTTGATGCTCCTCCTGCCTGGAGCAGTTTTCCTCAGATAGTCACTGTCCTGAACCTCTGCAGTAATTTTATTAATTGTTCTTCCAACCCCCTTGTTCTCTCTTCCCTACTTTCTTTTTCACCGCTGAGTTGGTCGTCGCTGGTTGTTATATAAAATTCACTTTTTGTTACAGGTCACAATCTGATCAAGAAGTGGTTCATTGTTGCATAGAATAAGTGAAGATGACACTTCAAAATAAGGATTTTTTTTTTTTTTTGGTCAGCTCATGAGGCACCCGCATAATGAGCTTTTTCACCTTTCCAATTTGCTTCAAGTGCTGAACGACCATAGAATGGTCGACACTGAGTTCTTTGGCAACTTCTTATGTAGTTGTAAGAGGATTAGCTTCAATGATGGCTTTCAATTGGTCGTTGTCAACTCCTGGTGGCCGGCCACTACACTTCTCATTTTCGAGGCTCTTGTCTCCTTTGCAGTTTCTTGAACCACCACTGCACTGCACGTTCATTACCAGTTCCTGGGCCAAATGCATTGTTGATGTTGCAAGTTGTCTCTGCTGCTTTATGATTCATTTTGAACTCAAATAAGAAAATTGCTCAAATCTGCTTTTTGTCTAACATCATTTCCCTAGTCTAAAATAAATATAAAATAAACAGCAAGTAATAAGTCATTAGCAAAAAAATCATAAAGCAAGAAATGTGCATTAAAATGATGTATAACATAACCACATTTAAGAATGTATTCCAATATTAAATGGCAAAACTTAACAATGCAAAAACCACAATTACTTTTGCACCAACCTAACAGTAAATTGTTACTGAAACATATCCTTAACTAGGGTCCTGTGAACCTGAAGAAAGGTAACGTTTCCTTCTTTTTTCCCCCCATCTTATGCTGAATGCCTGTTTACTGAATTTTCATTGAACGTAACTTGATTAAATTGTTTTCAATTATGTTTATGTCCCTGTATGCCACAACAAGGCTAGCTGGTTACAAATACCAACACAAATAAGAAAGAAGAAAGTAATACAACTCATTTTAGTTTCATCTTTCTTTAAAAAATAAACTTAGGAAAATCAGTCTACTTTTCTGATGTAATTATTAAGAAGTGTTGGGTATTAATTCAAAGTTTTAATTGGACTGGAATAAACTTTAATATTACTTTTGTATTATGAAAGTTTACAAACAGACACAGAAATAGAGAGAATAATACAATAACCCAACAGATCTCTTCTTTAACTTCAACATCTATCAGCATTATATCATACTAGAATTTAAAAAATACGAAAAACGAGTCTTCATTCCCAAAAGAAGTCCTGTTTTAAGTACTACATCAAGTCAGATTCATTAAATTGTAAGGCATATCTTGATCTCATACCAATTAGCTCAGTGGATAAAGAATCCACTTGCAATGCAGGAGACACAGGAGACGCGGTTTCATCTCTGGGTCTGGAAGATCCCCTGGAGGAGGAAATAGAAACCTACTCCAGCATTCTTGCCTGAAAAATCCCATGAACAGAGGAGCCTGGTGGGCTACAGTCCATGGGGCTGCAAAGAGTCAGACATGACTGAGTGGTTATTAGGTGTCTATCTTACAATCAGTGAAAAATGTTAATAACTGAAATTGACCAGTGAGCAAAGAACTCTGCTTGAACTATGGTCCAGGCATAAGGTTGTGGGATGGGGTGGGATTCCCCATACAGTGGTGGGAGGGGAAAAAAGAAAACTTTTTCCTTTTATTTCCTATTTGTCCTCCTCTCAAGTTTATCTCACGTAATAAAATAACTACCCTTAATATTAGTTACCATTTATTGTGTTGTCTTCTCTGTCCTAGCCAATTTCTTATTTCCTTTACAAATATTTATTTACTCAGTTTTCACCAACTCTAGAAGCTAGTTCTTAATACATCCCCATTTTACAGATGAGGCAATTGAAGAGCAAAACAGCTAAGTAAGTTTCTATGGTTGCACAGAATCTAGAGAACAGGGCTGGGATTCAAATCCTAAGTCTGCCTAACTGACCATATACACACTAGTTTCTCCCCCACCCGAGGCTATGCCGTCCTTAGTCCATACTTGGTGGCTTTTCTGTGAGACTCCTTTGCAAGTCTTCATGTAGAAGATGCTGTCATAGTCCTGCTCAATCCCCTTGGCAAGTAATACTTGCATGCAAGCTAACTATACTTCTGACTGTCAGAACCTGCATCTCTGCCTGTGGGCTCTTTCCCACTCTGAAGTCAATTCTTTCCCAACACAGTATAGACTGGAAGTTCCAGAGAATACCTACTCCCTATTCAACTAGTGATTGTGTGTGCTGTGCTCAGTCATGTCTGATTCTTTGCAACCCCATGGACTGTAGCCCACCAGGCTCCTCTGTCCATGGGATTCTCCAGGCAAGAATACAGGAGTGGGTTTCCATTTCCTCCTCCAGGGGATCTTCCTGACCCAGGGATCGAATCCACATCTACCCATGTCTCCTGCATTGCAGGCGGATTCTTTACCACTGAGCCAACAGGGAAGCTCCCTCATCCTTGAGAATGCTAACTCTGAAGTGCCAGCTCTGCCCTGGCTCCAGAGATTCTCAGCAGTGTTATATTCTAGTCGCACACAGTGGAAACACACCCTTTAATGATTTTTCTCCCTTCTGTCCCATTTTCCCATCTCTTAACTTCTCGCAATCAAATTTTTGTCAGGATATGCATTTAAAGGAACTAAGTAAGGCTCTTTATATGCCTCAAGCTCCTTAACTGTAAAAAGTGAAGGTGTTGTTTGAGGTGAATTTAAGAATTCTGTAATTCTATTTTATGTAACATCAGACATCAGATGGAGACTTCTTGGCTCTTATGAACCAGATAAAATGACCTCAACACCATCCACCCCAAATTCATGGCCATGGAAATCCAAAGCCTTCTCAAGAGTTCTTAGAATTTCTGAAGACTTGAGCCTTTACGCTTACATCTATCTCCCAGGCTTCTGCTTTTTTAGATATTCTTGTCTGTACCATGTAAACCTAGGTAGGGATTTCAACTTTGAATTATCTTAAAGAAAACCTCTCATGTGACTTGGAGGTAAAGAATTGGCCTGCCAGTGCAGGAGACATAAGAGATGTGGGTTCTATTTCTGGATTGGGAAGAGCCTCTGGCAAAGAGAATGGCAACTGACTTCAGTAGTCTTACCTGGGGAATCCCATGGACAGAGGAGCCTGGTGGGCTACATTCGACACAACTTAGCAACTAAAAAACAACAACAAAACCAACAGCCAAAAATAATTGTTCTAAAAGCGCTTGTAACTTAGTGGGCTTTGGTGAATTTCTGGAGAGATGAAGGAATGATCTGTGTTCTTGAAACACAAATAGCTACACAGCAGCACAACTTTATCACAGATCTTACAAGGTCCTGAGGACTCCACTGCTGGGGAGCTTTACTTATCCTTTTTCCTTCCACTTTCAGGCCATCTCCCTTTCCTTCTTCCTCCTCTTTTTGGCTCTTCACTCTCTCTCTTTGTTTCTCTCAGGAGCAATAACATCCCACCATGTAATCTATCATCTCCCTTCTGGAATGTTCTGGCGTGTTTGTCATCTAAGCCTTAACAGCCTTGCTTAAATCAGCGGGCCTTATCAATTTAGTCTCCCAAATGATGACATGTTCCTACTTAGGGAGACTTCTGGTTCAATGATTCATTCCTTCACTTTCCCCAACCCCTTCCCTAGGAGTTAGAAATAGTTCTTTTCTTTCTCTTCCTCTAGTGGGCACTGCTATTATTGCTTTGACTTACCAAAACACAAATCCTACATTAGCTTTCACTTTTTCTGTTTCATATTTCTAAACTGAAGTTACAGTTGATTTATAAAATTATATTAGTTTTAGGTGTATAGCATAGTGATTCAGTATTTTTACAGATTATGCTCCATAAAAAGTTATTACGAGATAATAACTATAATTTCCTGTGCTGTAGAATATATCCTATTGTTTATCTATTTCATGAGTAGTAGTTTGTAGCTGCTAATTCCATATTACTAATTTGCCCCTCCCCCTTCCCTCTCTCCATTTGCAACCAATATTTTGTTTTCTATGTCCATGAGTCTGTTTCTATTTTACATGTACATTCATTTGTATATTAGATTCCACCTATAAGGGATATCATTGGAGAAGGAAATGGCAACCCGCTCCAGTATTCTTGCCTAGAGAATCCTATGGACAGAGGAGCCTGGTGGGCTGCTGTCCATAGGGTCGCAAAGAGTCGGAGACGACTGAAGTGACTTAGCAGCAGCATAAGGGATATCATACAATAATTGTCTTTCTCTGACATTTCACTAACAATTATATTTTCTAGGTCCATCCACATCTCTGCAAAAGGCAGAATTTCATTTTTTTTATGGCTAAGAAATATTTCATGTATATCTATATATATCACATCTTCTTTATGCACTCCTGTCTGTTGAATGACACTTAGATTGCTTCCAAATTTTGACTATTGTAAATAGTCCTGCTGTGAATATTGGGGTGCACATATATTTTCTTGTGTTTTGCTTTTTTTTAAAAAAAAATGTTATTTCGTATTGCTTGTGCATGCGTGCTCAGTTGCTTCAGTACTGTCCAACTCTCTGTGACTCTATGGACTGCAGCCTGCCAGGCTCCTCTATCCATGGGATTCTCCAGGCAAGAATACTGGAGTGGGTTGCCATTAACTTCTCCAGGGGATCTTCCTGACCCAAGTATCGAACCCAGGTCTCCTGTAGCTCCTGCATTGTGCAGGGGAATTTTTTACCTCTGAGTCACCCGGGAAGCCTATTTGGTTTTGGCTTTATAGCCAACTGACAAACAGTGTTGTGATAATTTCTGGTGAACAGCAAAGGGATTCAGCCTTACATATACACGTATCCATTCTCCCCCAAACTTGTGTATCTTTCTGAGGTAGTGTTCTTTTTTTTTCAGATATATGTCCAGGAGTGGGATTGATGGATCATATGGCAACTTTGTTTTTAACTTTTTGAGGAGCCTCCCTGCTATTTTCCATAGTGGCTGCACTGATTTACATCCCCACTGACAGTATGCAAGTGTTCCTTTTTCTCCTCATCCTCTCCGACATTTGTTATTTGTAGACTTTTTGATGATAGCCATTCTGACAGATGTGAAGTGATATCTCATTGTGGTTTTACATGCACCCCAATATTCATAGCAGGACTATTTACAATAGCCAAGATTTGGAAGCAACCCAAGTGTCATATTTGATCTCATATTGGTTTTGATTTATATTTCTCTAGTAATTTATGTTGTGCCTGTTAATCATCTATATATCTTCTTTGGAAAAATACATAATTATGTAAAATAAGGAATGAAAATGATTTTATGTGGCAATTTTGAGGATAATTGTTTTTTATTAGTGATTTTTATTCTAAAATGGAGGCTTTTGGCTTACTTACAAGAAAACCAAAATATTCAAACAAAATTCCTTTTAGCTCAAATAAATGTTTATCTTTTTTAAAAAGCTAAAATACTGAGATTTTATAACTTCTTAATAGTTATAACTTCTAAATATTCTTTAAAAGTTCTTTGTAAATCCAATTATAATTGTTTTTAAAAATATCAATTGTATTAAAAACAAGTCATTATAAAACAAATAAAATGGGATTTCCTTAGTGGTTTAGTGGTTAGGACTCCTGAGCTTTCACAGCGGAGGTCCCAGGGATAGAAGACAGAAAAGGTGATAAAACTTACTATCCCCAGGGTAAGAACCACTTCACTTGTTAAAGAATTCATGCTGAAAACAATAACCCTGACTGTCAATGACACTGATATTGAATATTGTTAATTATATTTCTGAGGGGAAAATTTTCAAATTAGCTGCCTATTATGCTACAGTTTTCTAAAAGGGAATGAGATAAAAGAACACCTAGAAAATACAAACTCTGTGTCATTTGTAATAGTGTAACATGCACTGATGTTAACTTCGTATCAGAGACTAAGTGTTTTAGATCAATGTCTTAATCCTCATAACACTTCATTCTTATTTTCAATTTACAGACCAAGAAAGTGAGGGTTGAAGAGGTTAATCTCCCTGTGTCCCTCTATCATGGTGGTACTAGAAGCAGAATTTGTGATTATCAAACTCCAAAGGATTTACTTATCCACTTAACTACCTTTCATTTTTAGTGAAGTCCCTGCACAGTTAGGCTAGCAATGTGTGAGCTATGAAACTTCGTCCTGCTTCTACAGATGAAAGGTAGAATCTCAAAACTCTTGGTTGCTTATGAAATACCTTTGTGAATTTGTTGTATCCTCAAAGTAGCTGTACTTTTTATTCATTTGGGATTTTTAAAAAATTGACCAAGTTTTTAAAATTTAGCTTTACCTAAAGAATACCCAGGAGACTGATGTGCTTGTTACATTTTCTAATTCATAACAAATTAAATACACATAGTAAAGGTTACCCTCTCCTAAAATTGGATCTTGTGTCAATATAAGTCCAGACACCAGTGTTGGAGAAACACTGGACTAAGACAAAGACCAAAACCAGACTGAATGGCTGCTCTCCATCTCCTCTCACTGGTCTTGGCCTGCTGCATCTTACCACCGCAATGTTTATTTGGTATATGTGTGTTTGTGCGTTCACGCTTGAGTATCCACCTTCTCTGGGGTGAGGGGACAGTGTGATGGGTAAGATGGGGTGGGAAAAGGCCAAGAGATTATGTTTTCATTGCAGCTTACAAAAAAGAGAGGAACATCCAGCCAGTTGGTCTCTATGGACTTACCTGTAGACTTCACCATGGGCATTCTAAGGTGGAGGCAGCCAAAGCTAGTCATTGGACAGTTACCGGGGCACAGAGACACTTGTAGGGGGCACCTGCAACACAGAGAGCAAGCTATGTTGGGGGATCGAATACTCTTCCTGCAGAAGTGAAGTGAAGTGAAGTGAAAGTCACTCAGTCATGTCCGACTCTTTGTGACCCCATGGACTGTACAGTCCATGGAATTCTCCAGGCCAGAATACTGGAGTGGGTAGCCTTTCCCTTCTCCAGGGGTTCCTCCCAACCCAGGGATCGAACCCAGGTCTCCCACATTGCAGGCAGATTCTTTACCAAGTAAGCCACAGGGGAAGCCCATGAATACTGGAGTAGGTAGCCTATTCCTTCTCCAGGGGATCTTCCTGACCCAGGAATCGAACCGGGGTCTCTTGCGTTGCAGGTGGATTCTTTACCAACTGAGCTATCAGGGAAGCCCACAGAGTCCCTCCTTTTGTCCAATTCTACCCCACTGAAGCAAAAAGATTGGCTTTAGAGCTTTGTCTCCACTGTGCACTGACTTAAACCATGTCTTGAATGTGACTAGTAACTACTGGTCAAAAATATTATAATAAAAGACTTCTGAGCCTAAAACTTTGTTTCTAAATATACTCAAGATGTATTAAGGCCCATACTTATATATATTTATCACTGCCCTGTTGGTGAAACCATGAGAAGGATTTTAATAAAAGATCAACTCAACATCCAATACATCAAAACACAAAGCTTTTTTTAAAATAATAACTTTGTTAGGGGACTTTCCAAATATATATACACAATAATGGGAAGTAAAACATAATAAACCTCCATGTATCCGTCCCCCAGCTTCAAAACTTATCATTTTCATCTATTCCTCCATCTATTTTTTACAAGATGATAGAATTCTTCAGTATGTACCTCTGATGACATTTCTTTTTATATGTAATTGTGATGTTATATCACATCGAACATAATTAACAATAATTCTTTTATAGTATCTAATACTTAGTTATAACCTGATTTTCCTGACAGTCTCAAGGGTTCTTTTCATAGGTGGTTTGGTCAAAACAGAACACAAAGTCCACACACTGCATTTCATGATCATTATTCTTTTTTATTTTTGTCCATACCTTGAAACATATGGGATCTTAGCCCCCCTGCAGTGAAAGCACTGAGTACTAACCCCTGGACTGCCAGGGAGGTCAGATTTTGATTATGATTCTTAAATCTCTTTCATTCTTTTATAATTGGCTCCTTGCTTTTTCATGCCATTGACTTGGTAGAGAAGCAAGGTCAGTTTTCTTATTGACTGTTCAACATTCTAGATTTGACTGATTGTTTCCCTGAGGAAGTTTTTAAACTTAATCCTCTGTTGTATTTCCTATTAGGTCTAGAGGCTTGATTAGATTCAGAATCAGGCAAAAAGACCTTACCCCTTCTGGGTACTGGTTTTGTCTTATCATGAATTACATAATGTCTGGGTGTTGGATTTTTGGGTTTTAATTTTTTTTTTCTTGTTCTTTCTTACTTAGTTGCTTCCTCTCTTTGGCAAGATTCCAAATTATGCCATATTTATTATCTTTGTCCAACCCCCCCAAAAAATATTGAGATTTACATAGACAAAATGACTAGGTGGAATACCAGTGGTTCTGAGTCTCTTGGATAGTCTGTATTTGAAGGAAGCTTTTCCTGCTTCATACACAAAGGGATTGACTGTACAAGGGAAAATGTGTAACATATGAACACTTAGGGATTACTGAATGTAAAATTACAAAAAGCACATCACTAATTACTATATTTAGAAGCTAAATTATTAAAAGTCAGGATGAAAATAGCTGAAATGTAATGAGTCATTTGCTAATTATTTAGCTTATGGATTTCCAATGCCATTTGCTTCCAGCTCTTTTCCTCTTCCTTAGGGAATTTTTGGTGGCATTTCACTGCCTTTTAACACCTCCAGGAACTACTGTATGCTGATAACTAACCATAAATTGTACATGTGGCGAGACACATGAGAGATTATGACTCAGGATCCATGCTGTGTTATTGACTGAGATAAACAATGAGCGGATTGCACCAGAGTTGAAGATTTTCAGAGCAGAAAGTAGTTAGAATTCTGATGACTATGTAGCATGTTATCTATTGCTTGGTAAAGAAATAGAAGCATAAATCATCAGGTCAATGTGCTCACTGAAGAGAGGCCATGTACCACCATGCTTCTCAGGTGCTAGATGTGTTCAACTATGGGTCTAGCCCATGGGTTTGCAGCCACGACTGCACCTGGGCAGCTTCTAAACTTACTCATGCTTGGACTCTACCCCAGAACTGAGTCTGGGTCTCTGAGGGTGGTTTTCAGGCATTGGTATTTTGTAAAAACTCTTCAAGTGGTTCTAATATGCAGCCAGGGCTGAAAATCTTCAGTACAGCCAGCAAATAAGAGGTACCATTTGTAGGTCTTACTCTGTAAAAAGACTGTGCTGGAGGGACTTCCCTGGTGGTCCAGTGGTTAAGACTCTGTGTTCCCAATGCAGGGGGCCTGGGTCTGATCCCTGGTTTGGGAACTAGACCCCACATGCCACAACTGAGAGCCTGCATGCCGCAGCTAAAATAATCCTGCATGCCGCAACAAATATCTGGAGTGCTGCAACTAAGACCTGGCACAGCCAAAAAAAAACAGTTGTGCTGGAAATCTCTTGCACATAAGGAAAACGATGCTTGGAGAGATGTTATTCATTCACTGTTTTGCTCTGAAGTGTTTCACACTATTCTGTCTAGATTCAGAACTATGGCTTTTGAAACCTTTTTGAAAGTGACCCCAAGTAAGACATGAAATTTACATCATAACTTAGAACACAGAAGATAATGAAACTAGTTTAACAAATAATCTTATTAAGTATGATGCACTCTGATATTTTTCATTTTGTTTAATTTAAAAAATACTGGCCAAGCAACTATTGAAGCCCATGCACCTAGAGACTGTGCTCCATAACAAGAGAAGCCACCCCAATAAGAAGCCCGGACACCCCAACTAGAGAGTAGATCCCTGTTCACTGCAGCTCAAGAAAGCCCACACGCAGCAACGAAGACCCGGCACAGCCAAATAAATAAATAATTCTTTAAAAAAAATACTGGTTAAAGTCTACTAAAATAATTTCATGACCTGCAGTTTGAAATACTCTCCTAAACCATGACAGTGCAGATTTCCTTACAGTCCAAATTTCCTTTCAGTCCAAACACATGGCAAGACCTTTTACCCATCAGAGCCTTCATTTTTTTCTTTTTTGGCTATATCAGGTCTTGATTTAGACATGCCGGCTCCAGTTCCCTGACCAGGGATTGAAGCCAGACCCCTTGCTTTAGGAGTGCAGAGTCTTAGCCACTGGACCACCAGGGAAGTCCATCTCTGCGTTTTTTAAAGACCATCAAGTTGGTTCCTGGCTGAAAAGCATTTCTGAGACTACTTCAGCTCATTGTGTCTCTTACTTCAATGCCTATAGTTAACACAGACTCATCATGCCTTTCTGTACACTAACGTGATATACTGTGATTCTCTGAAAATTTGTCCTATATCTTAGATGGTCATGTCTCCTTGACTAAATCTAACCTCTCGACGGCAGTGATCATGTTATATGTTTTTCCTTCTTTACTTTGTGAAATGTCTAGCACAGAGCAGGGCAGATCACAAACTCTAAAAACAGCCCTATGACCCTAGACAACTCAATCTCTGCTTTTAAATCTTCCTCCTTAAAGTAAAGGGGGATGTTTTAGGTTAATCCTGAAGGTTCCTCCAGGTTTTTAAATCTGTTTGTCTAGAATATCTATGAACTAATTCTATAAATACAGAAATGAAGGAAGAATACATTAAACATTTTTATCAGCAACCAAAGAGAAATTCTTGTGTGGGAACAAGGCTGAAACTATTTGGCATTTTTGATAGGCAAAATATAAACTCCTCTGTGCTATCTCTGAAAAGATAATGAAGAATTTATTGGAGTTTGGAAATGGAGTTGGACTTGTGTCACTTGGATACTGAAACGTGATTATTCATAGGCTTCATTTCTTTTTCAAGTTGAATGTATATTCATAGACTTATAATTGATTATATAATAACAAGGCTTAGCAATGAATGGGGGGTTGAGGGCGTGTGGAGGCAGAAGTAGCATGATTTAGAAAAAACATTATTGAATACAATTACAGTTTAAATGTATATATATATATTTTTTGCAAGTGGTTTGTTAACATTACTGAGGCCCTTCTGAGTGGCTTCTGAGGCCAAAGGATGTGACTGGTTGGGTCAATTACTTGTATTCTTCTGAACCAGAGGCTATAGGGAGAGGGGCAGAGAGGTAGGTGCTATGTATGTGTGTGTGCATTGGGGAGTGGGACCGGTGGGGAATAGGTTGTCTATAGACTCTGCTACTGCTGCTAAGTCGCTTCAGTCATGCCCGACTCTGTGCGACCCCATAGACGGCAGCCCACCAGGCTCCGCCGTCCCTGGGATTCTCCAGGCAAGAACACTGGAGTGAGTTGCCATTTCCTTCTCCAGTGCATGAAAGTGAAAAGTGAACTACCTGTATAATATTCATTTCATCTTTGTTAACAACAGTAAGTGTCCTTTGGGGAACCTCCTCTTTCCTGCTCAGCCCATGTGGTTTGGATGTGTTTTAGGGGGAAGGGACCAAATCTGTCTCCCTTGACCTTTCTCAGACACAGGCAAATGATGAAACCTGGCGGTGCATATTCCAGTCCGTGGTTTTACTGGTTGGTTCAGAGATGGGCAGAGGATCTAAGCAGCCCAGGGAGGCTCATTCCTTGGCTTGCTTTCTTGTTAATGAGACCAATTGCTAAGGAGGTGGGAGGAGGAGAAAAGCCTGGGGCTGTAGATTTAGGCCCTGATTAGAGAAGATCAAACCAGTGCAGAGAAAGCACAACCGTGATATGAAGAGAAATGAAGCCCCAAACTCTTTGAACTCCTGAAGAAAAAAGAAAAAGGATTCGAAAAAGCTTTTTTTTTTTTTTTTTGCCAGTTTTACTCTTGGGATTTCAACCTCCTTCACTGTAGGCTTTCAAAAACCAGTTTGATTCAGGTACCTATTACATCTAACTATCCTGACTAACCAAGACTTGATCATGAAACCACTGTAGCTTCACTCTTGCTGGCTACTAACCTCCTCTCTCATCTTATCCTTTGGTCTGAAAGCACCCTGTCTCTTGCTTTTATGAAGCCCAAAACTTGTTTCCTCTCCATCTGGTAAGAAAGTTTCCTCCAGCCTTTTGTATATTGCTTCCCACAAGTTCACATGTGTTTGTTTCACAACCGCTGGTGGCAGGAGGGGAAGAAATGAGGTCCAGTCTCAGGCAACTGATTCCAGTGTCTTGGTGTGAATTAGAAAACACCTCTCCCCCAGAGTCTCCCCTTGTCCCTGTTCTTTGGAGACCAGGCTGGATCTTAATCTTGAATTGCCTGCCCACGGCCACCTCAGCCAGAGGACACTGTGCAGGGTACAAATAACACAAACACCGGGCTCAGGTCTCACAGTATTAAGAAGCAAGAGTTGGAACCAAGAGGTGAAAAACAACCTCTGCTGCCCACACCCACCGTTTCTGTGGTCTCTTCCTGGGGCATTGATAGCTGCTGATGCTGTGTCTCTGGGCATCCCCACACTGGGCACTTTTCATTTTGCTCTTAGCAGTGATCACAAATGTGGGTGAGAGCTGGAAAAACAGTATCACTTGTCACTTGAAAGCAGCATCGGCAGTATCATTTTGATCTTAAGGTGATATCTTTTCTGAGGGGCCTTTCAAGAATTCAGTTGGGTGATCTTTACAGCCAGTCTTGGCTGTAAAGCAAGAAAGCCAGTGGTTCAAGAAGTCCAGGGGGAGGCCACCTGGCCACTGACTATTGGACGAGGACAGCGCACATAGTAAAGCAGGGCATTTAGCAAGTCTCCCATGCCACACATTAGTGACACCTTCAGGGGTCGGTCTAGGGGCCCCTGAAATCTTTAATTATTTCAGTCCCCTGCCCTCCCAGGGCTGGGGTGAGACTCTCATCACTCTATTGGAGATAGAGGAAGAAAAAGCAGAAAACACAGGACGAAACGCAATTCCAATGGGCAGTCGCCAGCGGCGCGCATGGGCTTTGGGGGCGTAGGTGTGCGCGGCGCCGCAGAGGGGGCGGGAAGACAGGACCCCAAAAAGGCTGGGAGCGGTTAGGAGAAGGGGTGAAGTTCCAACACAGTCGTGGGGCGCCAGCCAACGGCGAGGGCAGCCGGCCGGTGCCGGGTGCCAGCATTTGCCCTATTTTTGCCCAGGCGGAGCGGCGACCAGACCGGCGGAGAGCGGGGGAGGCCCTCTCCGTCCTTGCGGGTCCTCCCCCTCTTCCCCTGCCCCCTCCCCCTGGCCGCCGTCCTAAAACGCGGCGGGCGCCTTTAAGAGGGAGCTCGGTTACCCTGGGGGCGGGAGCCCCTCGGCAGAGAGGGAGGCGGCGGCGCTCTCCGCGATGCTCCTCACTTTCTGCTCCTGCTCCCGCCGCGACTGCCGCCACCCTCGCCTCCTCCTCCCCCATCTCCGCCTCGAAGCGTCGTTTTCTGCAGCCGGGGACAGAAGTGCTATGTCAGGAAAGTTCCGGGAGGGACTGGCTGGGGCCATGCTCCCCGGGCTCTCCTGCAGGCGCCCGCGCGCAGCCCTTTGTACGAGGTGAGGCGTGGGGTCCCCGGCCCCCCGGGGACAGGTAGCCGTCCGCGGGGAGCGCTTCGATTCGCCGCGGTGGGAAGGGTTGTGGGGTTGGGCGGAGTGTGAGGCGGGGGACGAGGCCGGTGACACCGAAGTTGTGCTGGAAAGCTTGGGTTTTCGGGAAGGTTTTTACAGCTGGACTCGAGGGATTTCGGCAGCCGGCGCCACACGGTGGGGCCCGGCCGGGACTCGGTGGCTCCGAGCCCCGCCTCGCCTCCCCTCCCGACGCCCCCTGCCCCGGCCCCTGCCCGCCCCAGCCGTGAGGCCTTCGAGGAAAGCGCTCGGCTGCAGGTCGGCACCCGGCCCTCCCCTCGAGATGCTGTGAAGTGCTGGGAGTGAGAGGAAGGGGATGGAATCCTCCTGAACTTTTACACTGCGGGCTCCTCACTCCTTAGGGATGCAGTTCACCTGGTTTGCCCAAGTCGGAGGACTCCTTCCAGCTCCAGCAGTTCGGAGAGATTGCCTTTTACATGTGGGTGAGCTTTCGGCGCTGTGGTCCGTCTCTCAGCCTTGATCGGGCTTCAGCATTGCACTGATTTTAGTCCTCATTTCTCCGCCCCTTTTGGGATTTTTTTTTTTTTAAAGAAAAAAACAATATCCTGGAGGATTAGGGTGCTGAAATAAACAAGCAAACAAAACAACAAAACCCAACAATGTATTTTTATGAAATTTACCCCCAAGGCTGACTGAAATGTTCCAAGTGATCTTTTTAGTCCTCATGAAATATTTAGTCTTGATCTTAACACTTACGAAAGGCAGGTATTCCTATAGTAGGATGCAGTATTTTTTTTTTTTTTTTTGGTGGTGAGATGAGGTTTTAAGCATGTTTTGTTAAAGAAGGATTTTCTGTTTATTGGTGAATTTGGTTTTCATTATATCTTAAATTAAGAAGACTCCAACTAATTTTAGGAGTAGTATTTCTAAGAATCTTAAGTAAAACCTCATGTTTCTTGCATAATCCTTCTTGCTTCAGGCAATTTTACTCTTGGATAAGGTATGTAATAGATGTAAGTATTTGATGAAACTTAATACATATAAGTTCATTTATTGCCCAAATGGCTAAGTTTTCTTTTTTCATGTATCCTGTGGGTAAAGGAAGCCCATTTTCTCACATTGCCAGTTCTCTTCCACACCTTTCTATCCCTGTTTCTGTCTTCTTCACTCACATTCTATACATCCGATGTCACATGCAGATCATAGGTGCTGATGGCAAGTCCCTATACTTTGTGAAGTGTTGAATAGCCAAATTTAAGTGATGTAATTGATTATATCCAGATTATTTTGAAAAATAAAAATAGAATGTGGAAGCTTTAAAGAGAAGCGTCATGAAGTATTTTAAATTGTCAGGTATATGCTTTACATGTAATTTGTGTGTGGAAAAATGTACTACAGAAATAGACAGGGGGTATGGTAGGAGACAACTTACTTGTAGTGGGGAAGTTTTGAAAGAAAATCATTCTAGAATAAACATTAATATGATAACTTTTTGTTTGGAGTATAGATTTTCATTTCTGAGCACAGTTTTGTCACTCTGCTGTCAAATATGTTAAAGCCTTAAAAAAAGAACTCTTCAACTCAAGCATTTTCTGAAAATTTGTAGCAAACTGAGCATTCTTGGAAAAAATTTGCTTAGAAAAAGTCACATACTTAAAACCCACACTGCAGTTACTAGTTTGCCTTAAGTTTTCTGGACTCCAGGCAATAAAATACTGCATTCAGAAAGAATTGGGGGTTCTAAGGTAGATGTGACTTATTTCCTAGAACTGTGTGGATTAATATGTGTACCTTGAGATTTAGTATACGATTTATTTGATTGAGATGATGGTTTTGTGAATAATCCTTTTTGAAACTATATATTCCCATATATATCACATATACATATGACAAAATTCATATCTATCTGTAGATGTGAGTGTTCATATATTTCTGTATCTCTGTATATCTATAAGAGCGTAAACTGTTCAGGGACTCAGTAATACTCCTGCACTAAGAATAGCAGATCTAAAAGATGAGAAACTGAACATGTTTCTTGCTAGGGCTTGTCATTGATTTTAGCAATTTCATCAGTATCAGATAAGTTAAAAGATACTGTGTTTTTCAGCATGTTCTTATTCTCACACCAGACTTGAGCCAGGTAGCCATATTCCAGTGGTCCTAACTCCATATTTTTAGAATGGACTGAGTTATCACACAGTTGGTTGATTGAATCAGGCATTTCTTAAGCTTCAGTAATTTATCTTCAGTAGAGGAATCCTGGCAAAATTTAGCTTGTCAATATAGTGTTTTTTTTTCTTCTGATTACTTTCAAGCATTCCCTGTTGGTCTGGAACTTAGAAAGTAGACCTCAATGGCATGGGAGATAAACCTTGGGTCAGTTTTGGTGCTCTAGTTTGTGAAATGATGTCTTGAGTATTTGATATGAGAGAGATACCCATTTATACTTGGGAAAGTAATACATTTGATACAGTACTCCAATCTCAATAAGCAAAACTTTGGAATATTTCTTATCATGTTCCACGGCTAAAGCTGCTGCATCTCAGCATATGTATGAAAATTAGAAATGAAATGATCTTTTAGACATTTTTTTCATTTGCTGGGCATTTACCAGAAATGAGTTTATATTTGCTGCAAATGTCCTTTACTTTGTTGCTTGTGGCAGTTTTTTCTTTTTCCTTTTTTTTTTTTGCTACTGTGATGTGTATATTTAGGATGAGTTCTTAGTGTTTACTTGAAATGGACAGTGCTGTGTTTCACAGAGTTTATTTTGTGTCTTTGCAGCTTAAAAAATAATATTTGAAATGTTTGACTATACGTGTGAGATAACAGACTTTCAGAATGATGGGATCTTGGTCCATTACAGTTTCGGTTTCCTGGGAATTTTCTGTTTAAGGTCAGATGCGGCCCTGCTTTGAACTGGATGATCCACAAAATAGGTACTTTTGCAACCACAAAATGTGGAGAACATTCCAAATAATTTGCAGTGTGGGTAGCCCAACGAGCTTTAGTGTTTAGTTGGCTTGAGGCAGTGTGCCATGCTTGTAAAAAATGGTTTTTGAAGCTGACAGCAAGCTGTTTTACTCTTTGAGTTTGACACTTAGGATAAAGTGCCTTTTAGCCTCTGTGCCAGTAAATGTGGACAGGATTGGTATTATTAATAAAAGTACTTTTGTTCCCATTTCTGTATGATAGATTCAGAAAACTCAAGAATGAAATAGCTTAATATGCTGGGAAGCTCATTCATGTTCATTCACAATGTCATGAAGGTTTGAGAAGGTTGGATTTTAACAGAGCTTTTAAATCCTGGGCAAAATAGTGTATATTTGCAGTTAGGAGGATCATCAAATGGTCACTCTACTGAAATTAATAATAACACTATTATTAACAGTATTTCCTTTGAGTGATAAACCTCCCAGGCCCAACTTTGATTAAAAACATCCCCACTGTGCCAATCACCTAGCATGTATATTAATTGATTCTTAATAATTTGAAACCCTCATGTGTCATTGTAGTCATAAGCTTTAGGTACCTTTGGTTTTTGACTGAAGCTTCTTGATTACCTTCTTTTCTATCAATTGATGGAGCCCAGTCTACATCATTAAAACTGCTTTTATTTATTTTTTTTTTGGCTGTGCTGGATCTTCTGTTAGTAGTTGCAGTAGGTAGGTTTAGTTGCCTTGGGGCAAGTGGGATCTTAATACCCAGACCAGGGATTGAATCTGTGTCCCCTTTATTGGAAGGAACACTGGACCACCAGGGAAGCCCCTTCATTAAAGCATTTTAAAATATGTTACAAATTTTTTTTTTTTTTTAACATGAAAATGTCTAAGGATTTGCTTTGGGGAGGGAGTGTAGAAGTGACATGATTTGATTCTGTATTGTAGCTCTTACCTTCCAAAGGAAGGTGTTTTCACCTCTTCCTTTTGTTTTTTTTTAAGCAAAAATAAATGCATAGGTAATTTTAGAGAAAGAACATTTGCAGGCATTTAAAGATGCTTGAAGTTTCAATCAAAATAAGGGTTTCAGCTCAGAGTTACCTAAGAATAAGTTAACGTCTGTACCAGGTGTTCATTACAGTTTCTGGCTGAGAGTGTCTGCTGCTGATCTAAGTTGGGATCCTGGGAAGCTATAGATTCAAAGAGAGTTGAAATGAAAAGGGGCTAATCCCAGGCATAGCATCTATTGCCTTCCAGAGCAAAAAATATTTGCCTAAGTGTGTACTTCTAATAAAATGAACTTTTCATCATTTTAGCTTAATTTTTCCATTTTCTCCAGGCTATAAATGAAATATGGTGTCTTCATTTTTGATTAACCTTCCACTTCTAAAGTTTCACACTGTTCAGCACTAGCTTTTAAGACTCTGAGCTTGTTCCCAGCAGTACTTTCCAAATGTTTTCCCTTCTTTTGAATTATTGAGTTCTTTAATGATACATTATGAGTTTTGAATTTAAGGTTCCTCCATCTTCCTTAATAGGCCTTAGTTGAATTTACTTCTACTTAAAGGTGCAGTGATGTTGGTCACTTTTCATTTTTGTGTCTATATTTCATGTACAGTTGCTCTTACAGGGTTTCAAATCTTTATTCTTTATTCATATGTGTGAAAAATTTAGAAAATCCAGACAGGCCAAAAAAGGAAAAGAAGAATTATGCCTATTAACATTTTGATATATATTTTATGTGCATAAAGAAAAAACTATTTCATTTTCTTAAAATGATACTTTACTTACTATTTTGTTTCTTTTAATCTTTCATACAAAGATGAATCACATCCCATATCATAGAATGATCTTCTGTAACATGTTTTGAATACTAAATAGTATTTTGTTCTATGGATGTATCATATTTCATTGGAGATATGATGTAATATCAGGCAGTTTTTCCTTTTTTAAAATTGCTGATATATAGTAGTAAATATCTTAAAGCTCAGTTTTTGTATATATCTGTGGTTATTCCCTTTGGGTAAAACCCTGAAAGTAGAATTTGGGGATAGGGATAAAGGGCATTGATGTTTTTCATTGACCTCAAGGCATTTTATTAGTCCCAATATAAAATCTGTAGAGTTCGTCATAGCTTTCCTTGATTACCTTCTACGATCTTTTTGGTTAGTATAATATGAAAGACTCAAGTCAGATTGCATTTGAACTCAGACCTGACTGACTGGGGCTTTATCCAAATTAAATAATGTTAGGTATAATATTTATAAAAACTCAGCTATAAGGTACAGCCTCAACACCAAACCATCCATTAGTGCCCAGTTGCAGCTATAAATGCTATTTCCACCTAAACAGGAATAGCAGTTGATAGCGTGCCCTGAGAGTTCTCTCTTATTCTTTAAAAAAATTTTTTTTAAAACATATTTGTTTGACTGTGCTAGGTCTTAGCTGTGACATGCAGGATCTTCACTCTTAATTGCACCGTGTGGGATTTAGTTCTCCGATTAGGGATCAAACTCAGGTCCTCTATGTTGGGGGCATGGATTTTTAGCTACTGCACCACCAAGGATGTCCCTCTCTTCACTTTCAGTCTCCTTACTATATTACCATCTGAACTCCTGGCCATGTACACTGATATATCCATAATTGCTGTATGGTAGAGTAATTAAATATTGTTTCCTATATAGCCATCTCTAAGATTTAATGATTCTGCTTTCTGCCCTTTGCTGCCAACAGCTAGACTCTTAATGTCCTCTGTGTGTTTATATCTCTATATCTGTATTTTATTTATTTATCTCTTTCTCCCTCTCTGTCAGTAATACAGAACTTCATCATAGCCAGAAATTACCTTTTGAAATCAGATAAGTGTCCCTCTGACTACCGCAAAAACATAGTCACTCCTGGGAACAATTTAAAGGATATAAAATGGCCAAAAACTAAGAAAAGGACTTGTGTGAAAAGCTCACGGATTGGTAGTTTAATGTAGAGAAAAATTCTCTTCTTCATTTTTATGACTAAAGTTATCTTTAGCTGTCAGACGTGACCCTAATGACGGCAGAATGGCATTTGTATTTTCATGTACATTTTTCGTTTTTAGAATTTAGTGCTGGCTGTAAAAAGGAAACAGAAAATAAACACACACACACACATTCTCAAACATATTTTCTGGGTCAGTTGTTCTTTTTTCAGACATTGTCTTCTGCACTGTGTGGAGACCATGTCCTTTCCTCCTTTTTCTAAGTCACGCCAAGCTTCTCTGTCCCCTTTTTAGTGTTAGTTGCTCAATTGTGTTCAACTCTTTGTGGCTCCACGGATTGTAGCCTGCCAGGTTTTGTGACCCCATGGACTGTAGCCTGCCAGGCTCCTCTGTCCATGGGATTCCCCAGGCAAGAATACTGGAGTGGGTTGCCATTTCCTCCTCCAGGGGATCTTCCTGATACAGGAATTGAACCCAGGTCTCCGGCATTGCAGGCGGTTTCTTTACCTACTGGGTGCTTACCTGTTTTAGCATTTCAGAATAAATTTTTTGTTTAGATGAATATCATTTACCTCTTTAATATTTCAGACAACAGGAATCATATCTTTGTATTTTGGTCCAGATTATAATAGGCTTGTAAAGATTGAACAGGTACATTTTCTCATGAGATTGTGTGGATGTTCATTGTTTATATGGGAACATTTGGAATATGTTTCTGAAACTGATCTTGCTACATGCTTTTAAAAATATTTGTTGTGAAGTACCTAGGTGATGCTAGTGGTAAAGAACCCACCTGCCAGTGCAGGAGACAAAAGAGACATAGGTTTGATCCCTGGGCTGGGAAGATGCCCTAGAGGAGGGCATGGCAGCCCACTCCAGTATTCTTGCCTGGAGAATCCCATGGACAGAGGAGCCAGGTGGGTTACAGTCCAAAGGGTCGCAAAGAGTCGGACATGACTGAAGTGACTAAGCAGGTGCACCCATGCACCATGTACATATGCTTTCCAGATGGCACTAGTGGTAAAGAACCTGCCTGCCAGTGCAGGAGACATAAGAGATGTGAGTTCGATCCCTGTGTCAGGAAGATCCCCTGGAGGCGGGCATGGCAACCCACTCCAGTATTCTTACCTGTGAAATCCCATGGAGAGAAGAGCCTGGCGGGCTACAGTCCATAGGGTCACACAAAGTCAGAGATGACTGAAGTGACTTAGCATTCATGCATGCACACCTTGTACATATGATGCTGTAGAAAACATACTTGTAAGTTAAAAAGAAATAGAATATCTTTGGACCTACTACCAAGGTTGAAAACTATGATATATGTATAATCTCTCAGTTTACCCATTCCCCACCTTAAGTCACCTTGCTTTATGTCTGAAGCAATATATTCTTTAGTTTTGGTTTTTACACTTTACATGAAGGGAATTATTATATATGTCTTATATACTTTTATGTTTGCTTCATTTGTTTACTGTTACAATTTTGAAATTCATCAGTGTTGATAGCTGTAATTTGGTTTTGGTTCTGTTTAGTGTTTTACTGTATGGATTTTGTAATTTATTCATTCTACTTTTATGAGGCATTTGTCATTGTAACTAGGTTTTCAAAAGCGTAAAGTATAAGCATAAGTTTTTCATGATATCCTTTCATCTGTTTAATCATTGCCATATCTGAGACATGTCCCCTTTCTTTTTTGCTCTTGATGCTGCTCATTTCTGTCTGTCTGTCTCTGCTGCTCTGTGTTTCCTTTCTCAGTTTTGTTTTTTTCCTTTTGGCCGCTCCACCTGACATATGGAATGTTAGTTCCCAGATCATGGGTTGAACCCTTGCCCCCTGCAGTGGAAGAATGGAGTCTTAAGTACCCAACCACCAGGGAAGTCCTTCTCCTCCTTCAATCTTGAGATGTATCTCTCTTAATAGTTTCAAAGAACCAACTTTTGGCTTTGCTGATCATCACTATTACATTTTTTTTTCTTAACTCGTTTTTGCTCCTTTATTTTCTTTCTTCCATGTTTTTCGGTTTATTCTGCCATTATTTAGATTTCTTAGTTTGAGTGCTTAGCTCATGAATTATGATCTTATCAGAGGACATTGCTTTTTCCTTGAATCATCATCACAGTAGCTGCTTATTGAGTTTTTATGTAGTGCTTTTGTTATCATACAGTTCTAAATATTTGCTATGGTTCCTTTGACTCATAGATCCTAGATCCATGTCAAAGATGTTGTTTTCTAATTGCTAACCATAGCTTGTTGTTGCTGTTGCTAATTTCTAACCTACTTGTGATATAGTCAAGACTATGTGGTCTTTGTCATACCAGTCTTTTGTTGCTTTTTGAGGTTAGCTTCATGGTCTAGGGCAGATGTTCTCTTTTTAATAAATGTTCCATATTTAGCTTGAAGATCATGTATATTCTTCAGTTTCTGGGTACAATGTTCAATGTGTATCCATAAGATGCAAATTTTAATTGTGCTATTTAAGTCTTCTATTCCTTGTTAATGATTTTGTCTGCTTGAGACTCAGTTACTGAGAAATTGTAGTAATGGATTTATCAATTTCATCTCCATAGTTCACCTTCTGCTTTTCATATCTTGAGATTTGTTAAGAGTCTTTACAATTAGATTTTTAAATATTCTTGTGTAAATTAAATCTTTTGTCATATGTAATGACCTTGAAGGTCTCTAATTGTGCTGTTTGACTTAATTTTTTTCATTGTTATTCATAAAACCATGTAGGGTTCTCTATAGGCTTCCCAGGTGGCTCAGTGGTAAAGAAGCCGCCTGCCAATGCAGGACATAAGAGACTTGGATTCGATCCCTGGGTGGGGAAGGTTGCCCGGAGTAGGAAATGGCAACCTGCTCCAGTATTCTTGTGTGGAAAATCCCATGAATAGAGGAGAAAGCCTGGCGGGCTGTAGAACGTGGGGTTGCCTAGAGTTGGATATGAATGAGTGCGTGCACGCACGCGTATACACACACACACACACACACACACACACACACACACACACACAGACACAGGGTTCTCTATAGATTTCTATTGACTCCATATTTTTTTTCTCTACTCTTTGACTTTCAAGTTGGATTTATGTTCTTGTTTTTAGATGTGTCTTGTAAATAGCATGTAGCTGGATCTTTGCTTTTAACTAGAGATTTTAGTCTTTTTATATTTAGAATGAAGACTGATGATTCTGGATTTATTATCACATTATAATGTATCTTCTGTTCTGCCTTATCTCTTCCTACTCTCCTTTGTTGTCTTCTTTTGAGTAGGTTGATTCTCTCCCCACACCCTTTTACTATTATTTTTAGGGTTAGGGGACTGGCTGTAAGCTCCACACCTATTCTTTTAGTGGATACTCAGACAGTTTTACTATGCATATTCATCTTAATCTAGTTTAAAGTTAATCAGTACCTTTGCCTTCTGCTGTAGACAGAATTGTGTCTGTCCGAATTCATATGTTGAAGCCCTAACTCCCAGTGTGAATGTATTTGGAGATTAGTTTACAAGGATGTAACTAGGGTTAAATGAAGTCATATGGGTGAGACCCTAATCTGATAAGACTGGTGCCCATAGAAGAGGGAGAGACACCAGACATGGGTGTCTTCCTTTTACCTGTGCACAAAGGAAAGGCCAAGTGAGGATGCAGTGAGAAGGTGGCTGCTCTTAATTGCTTATGTTTGTCTTTATCATTTTAAGTTTCTGTTATTTTTGACTATGAGCCACTCACTTTTCTTTAATTTTATTTGCTGTCTCTTTTGGTATGGAGGAGTTTATTTCTTGTTCACTTTTCACATAGCAAATTAGCCCTTTGAAATCTTGGTTGCTCTTGGGGTCTTCTGAAAAAGCAGACACGAATGTATCAAGCTAAGATAGGAAAATGCTTACTTTTTTCCCTTTTAGCTCCAGTTTTATAATTTATCATTTTCCTCGATTGATACATTTTGAATTTCTGTATAGTACATTGGTATCAGCACTTTCCTAAGCCCTAAACTTCATCTTGTTTACAGTCATTTAATATTTCATTTTATATTTTGTTCTTTAGGAAGTTAGCTGTTCAGTTGTCTGGCTCTTTGTGACCCCTTGGACTGCTAGGAAATTAGTCCAGGCATCTTATTTTAAATGAGTTAGTTACATCTGGCTGTATTTTCAAGCTTGAAAGACACTGCCAATTGCATTTATTTTTCTATTGCTTCAGATTTCTGGGCTTTGCTTTTAAAATGGTAGTCAGAGAGTCAGTGCTTAGTTGCTCGGTTGTGTCCAACTCATTGTGACTTCATGGACTGCAGCCCTCCAGGCTCCTCTGTGCATGGGGATTCTCTAGTCAAGAATACTGGAGTGGGTTGCCATGCCCTCCTCCAGGGAATCTTTCCAACCCAGGGACTGAACCTAGGTCTCCCGCATTGCAGGTGGATTCTTTACCATCTGAGCCACCAGGGAAGCTCAAGAATACTGGAGTGGGTAGCCTATCCCTTCTCCAGGGGATCTTCCCGACCCAGGAGTTAAACCAGAGTCTCTTGTGTTGCAGGTGGATTCTTTACCAGCTGAACTAGGGAAAGTTAAAAAGCTACCTTTGGTCTGCATTGCCCTTATTTATAATCTCCAAAGCAAGTTAAGATGGCAGACTGCAGCGTTCTTCTGGATAGTTCACTTTTGAAAAGGTGTAATTATTCTATGTTTATTTCAAATAGTTACATCTTAGTAAACACTTAAGAAATGTTTAGTTTCTCTCGTTGTTATTATACTCTATTTTCCCCTTTAACTCTTTGTGGTATAGACATGTGGATGCATCTTTGGTTGTAATGAACGGTTATTAGTAAAAAATGAAGAGTTTGAGAATCTCAGCATTTATATTTCTTAGTGCTCAGCTGCTGTGGGTTAGCTATAAAAACTTAGATACAGCGGTAAAGTGAAGGCAAGTACAAAAATGACTGAAGTCATAAACTTGATTACCTTTGGGTAATTATTTCATTCATCAGGTCATAAAACTAAGCTTTTAATATTTTCTGTGTTCCTTTTATGATATAACTTTTCTTTTGCGTTCCAAGTTTTGAAATCTTTTCATCCTACTAATTTCTCTCTTCTTGCATAAGGACCCACTAGAATAGAAATGATCTCTGAGGCTCATATAACAGAATCTCATTCTGGTAAGGTCTTGGCTCTTATCTGGATTCTAGGTTGGAATACAATTTTAGGGAAAGATCCTTCAGGTAATTTTTTCAAAAGTGGATAGACAGGGAAGACTCACATGAAAAGCATCATTGCATAACATAAAACATCCATTTGCTTTGTGGCCCTTGTAGAAAGGAAATTTTCTGTTTATCTAATATAAACTTGAGACTTGGAGTGATCACTGCACTGAATGCTGTTGCTTCCAATGTTTATGTTAAATTCTTATTCTGTTCAGTTCCAACATAATCAATATTCTGCATATAAGAGGAACTTTCACATTTGTTTCATTAGCCATCAGATAAACTCTATATTTGCACCATTCTAGGGCAATGGTTCTTGCCATTATGAAATCTGCATTGAGTTCACCCACATGGCGCAGCCGTAAAGAATCTGCCTGCCACAAGGATAGAAATATAGATCAATGGAACAAAATAGAAAGCCCAGAGATAAACCCACGCACCTATGGGCACCTTATCTTCGACAAAGGAAGCAAGAGTATACAGTGGAGAAAAGACAATCTCTTTAACAAGTGGTGCTGGGAAAACTGGTCAACCACTTGTAAAAGAATGAAACTAGAACACTTCCTAACACCATACACAAAAATAAACTCAAAATGGATTAAAGATCTAAATGTAAGACCAGAAACTATAAAACTCCTAGAGGAAAACATAGGCAAAACACTCTCCGACATAAATCACAGCAGGATCCTCCATGACCCACCCCCCAGAATATTGGAAATAAAAGCAAAAATAAACAAATGGGACCTAATCAAAATTAAAAGCTTTTGCACAACAAAGGAAACTATAAGCAAGGTGAAAAGACAGCCTTCAGAATGGGAGAAAATAATAGCAAACGAAGCAACAGACAAACAATTAATCTCAAAAATATACAAGCAACTCCTGCAGCTGAATTCCAGAAAAATAAACGACCCAATCAAAAAATGGACCAAAGAACTAAACAGACATTTCTCCAAAGAAGACATACAGATGGCTAACAAACACATGAAAAGATGCTCAACATCACTCATTATTAGAGAAATGCAAATCAAAACCACAATGAGGTACCATTACACACCAGTCAGAATGGCCGCTATCCAAAAGTCTACAAGCAATAAATGCTGGAGAGGGTGTGGAGAAAAGGGAACCCTCTTACACTGTTGGTGGGAATGCAAACTAGTACAGCCACTATGGAGAACAGTGTGGAGATTCCTTAAAGAACTGGGAACAGAACCGCCATATGACACAGCAATCCCACTGCTGGGCATATACACCGTGGAAACCAAAATTGAAAGAGACACGTGTACCCCAATGTTCATCGCAGCACTGTTTTTTAATAGCCAGGACATGGAAGCAACCTAGATGTCCATCGGCAGATGAATGGATAAGGAAGCTGTGGTACATATACACAATGGAATATTACTCAGCCATTAAAAAGAATACATTTGAATCCGTTCTATTGAGATGGATGAAACTGGAGCCCATTATACAGAGTGAAGTGAGCCAGAAAGAAAAGCACCAATACAGTATACTAATGCATGTATATGGAAATTGAAATATGGTAATGGTAACCCTATATGTGAGACAGAATAAGAGACACAGATGCATAGAACAGTCCTGTGGACTCTGAGGGAGAAGGTGAGGGTTGGACGTTCTGGGACAATAACATTGAAACATGTATATTGTCATATGTGAAGCAGAACACCATTCCATGTTCTATGCATGGGACGGATGCTCAGGGATGGAGCGTTGGGATGACAGAGAGGGATGGGAGGGGGAGGGAGGTGGGAGGAGGGTTTGGGAGGGGGAGCACATGTGAATCCATGGCTGATTCATGTCAATGTATGGCAAAAACTACTACAATATTGTAAAGTAATTAGCCCCCAACTAAAATAAAAATAAATAAATAAATAAATAAAAAACAACAAAAAAAAAAAGAATCTGCCTGCCAATACAGGAGATACAAGAGACACAGGTTTGATCCCTGGGTTGGGAAGATCCCCTGGAGAAGGAAATGGCAACCCACTCCAGTATTCTTGCCTGAAAAATTCCATGTACAGAGGAGCCTGGTGGGCTACAGTCTATGGGGTTGCAGAGTCAAACACAATTGAGCACACGTGCGCATGTGCACACTCATACACACATTTGCACCCTCATACACCACTTTCAGATATCATTGTTATAGGCCACATCTGGTAGAAGAAATCAAATGAGAACCAGGCATGAAATGAAGTATAATAAAACTGGAAGAACTCCACATAAGTATAGACAGTGATGCTTATACAGCAGTATTTAGTGTTTTTTCTCACTTTTTTGTTTAAGAGGAAATCTAGGAATTGTAATTCTCATGATTATGTGTACAGTTGACTTTGGAAAAGTGAATTCCCTATGGTTCCTTGGTCTTAACTCCCATGTGTCAGTTGAATCAACACTTTGTGAACTTGCAAAGCTTTGCTGATGCTTTGGTTTTTGAGTGGAGGGCCAGAGGACTTAGAATCAGGTACTTACTGACTGGCACCATCATTGGGGCACTACCAGTGGGGAACCCAGCAACAGATAAGCATCACCACCAAACCCCAAATTCATTCTCCCTTGTGATTTTGTGATGCATGTTGAGAAATTGTTCTTTCATGTTTAGAATACAGCTATTTTATCAACTTTTTTATTTCTAAAGGTTCAAAATGAGCATTCCAGATTTTCTTTAAAAATCTTCTTTGCTAAGGCATGATTTTTTTGGTAGGGAGGGAGCATAGAAGGTGTTGGGAGGTGATTTGCAGTACTTTGAATTTAGAATGACAATTATGTAACCATTTTTACTTAGATCAGTGCTTCCCTATTGTTGGATACACAGCAAACTTGATTGAAAATTAAAATTTAGAAATAATAGAAATGGAAATAAGATTGTGTTAAAGGAGATGATTATTTTATTCATGAACTCCTTCCTTTACTCATGAAAGGATTTAGTGGAGAATCCTTCAGCTATCAAGATTTCAAGAAACACTTTCTTGAATTTAAAATTATTTGTGAACAATTTGGTTTTAGAAGACTCTTTTAGGACCACATGCATTTAGTAAAATTTTATTCTTGTAGTGAAAGCTTCCTGCTTTTAGTGTTCATTTATTTTCTTTTACGTCTTACCCTGTGACCTACTTTCTCCTTTTGATGGAAGGCATCAAAAAATAAAGCAGAATAAAAAACAAACTATAACTTTAAAATCAAAATATATAGGCATATCTCAGAGATATTGCAGACTTGGTTCTAGACTGTTGCAATTAAGTGAATACTTAATTAATAATAATACTTAATTAAGTGAATACAGTAAATCGAGTCATAGAATTTTTAGTTACCCAGTGCATAAAAAAGTTATGTTTATGCTATACTGTAGTCTGTTAAGTGTACAATAGCATGATGTCTAAAAAAACAATGTGCTTAACTTAATTAAAAAATACTTTATTGCTAAAAACTGCTAACCATCATCTGAGCCTTCAGTGAGTCATAGTAGTAGCACCAAAGGTCACTGATCACAGATAACCATAACAAATATATATAATAATATATATAATTATATAAATATAATAAAAAATTGAAATATTGCAAAAATTACCAAAATGTGGCAGACATGAAGTGAACAAATACTGTTGGAAAAATGGCAGCAGTAGACTTCCTTCAATTTGTAAAAGATGCAATATTTGCAAAGCACAGTAAAGCAAAGCAAAATAAAGCAAGGTAGGCATAAGAGACCTGGGTTCTATCCCGGGGTTGGAAAGATCCCCTGGAGGAGGGCATGGCAACCCACTCCAGTATTCTTGCCTGGAGAATCCCATGGACAGAGGAGCCTGGAGGTCTATAGTCCATGGGGTCTCAAAGAGTCAGAAAGGTCTGAAGCGATTTAGCACACACACAGGCCTATACTAGTCTTCAGCCAAGTACTTTTGCATTTGTGCTAGTATGTGATATCATACTATCATAGGACATAACATTAGAGAATGTTGGAAGAAAATATGGACAAATAAATGAGAAATTATATTTTCTCTTGGGGCACCCTCATTTTACAGCACAGGCAACAAGGTAAAATCCAGTGGTTACTTTGTGTTTGTATGTTTGTTTGGTATGAGTCAGTGTTCTCCAGAGAAATAGAACCAATATGAGGTATATTTGATTTATTAAAAGGAGTTGGTTCATGTGATTATGGAGACTGAGAAGTCCCATGGGTGGCCACCTGCAAGCTGGAGACACAAGAAAGCTGATGATGTAGTTCTGAGAGTCTGAAGGATGTTGGTGTAAGTACCAGTTGAAGAGAGATGCTTGAAGTCCCAGCTCAAACAAGCAGAATTCGAATCCCCGTTTCTCGACCTTTTTGATTTATTCAGGCCTTCAGTGGATTGAGTGATATCTACTCACTTTGGGGAGGGCAGTGTGCTTTCCTCAATCTAATAATTCAAATTCCAGTTTAATTTGGAGCAACACCATAGACGCACCCAGAAGTAATGTTTAATCCAGGCACCCTGTGTCCTAGTGAGGTTAACATACAAAGCTAACCATCACAGTGAGTCTCCCCGCTAGACTTGAGAGTTACGTAAGATGAGATATACTTGTTGTTTTTCATTGTATGCCGTGCTTAATCCGGAGAAGGCAATGGCAGCCCACTCTAGTCCTCTTGCCTGGAAATCCCATGGACGGAGGAGCCTCGTGGGCTGCTGTCTATGGGGTCGCAGAGTCGGACACGACTGAAGTGACTTAGCAGCAGCAGCATGCTTAATCAGAAACTGGTGGACAGCAGATGCTTAATAATGATTTATTAAAAGAAGAGAATGAATGTAAAGAGTATATGTTAAGTTGAAAAGTATATGTCAAAGATTTATATATAACATGAATAGCATGCTGAAAGACTGAATATCAGGTGGATGTTAAGATGTGCAAGTCAGGTAATTTTAGTTGGCATATGATGATTCTGTTGACTTTTCCTTTGTCTTTATGTGGTGGCCACCTCAAATATTAAAAGTAAAGTCTTCATAGATTTTTGAGCTCCAAGAATTTGAAGTATGACCTTTAGACTTTTCAGAATCTTCCCAAGTTAAACAAATGACTTTGATCATGGCAGTGAATCAAGGTCAAAAGAGAATTGCCATTACCTCTGAGGATGAGTCAGCTTTGCTCTTCAGCGGTCCTGTTTTGAAATGGTATGCCAAGAGCAGAGTGATCTTTTGCTCTATGCTGTTTCTCTTGTACTGTTTTCTAGCTTCCCACTTAGGAAAATATTTAGTAATTCCATATTTTCCCTCACACTGATTATTGGCATTTGCTAGGTAATAATTAGGTTTACACGGCCAAGGGACCAAGGATTTTAGCGTCTTTTTAAAGGTATACATAAAAGTAAGATTGATGCTTTTGAACTGTGGTGTTGGAGAAGGCTGTTGAGAGTCCCTTGGGCTGCAAGATTAAACCAGTCCATCCTAAAGGAAATCAGTCCTGAATATTCATTGGAAGGACTGATGCTAAAGCTGAAGCTCCAATACTTTGGCCACCTGATGCGAAGAACTGACTCATTGGAAGAGACCCTGGTGCTGGGAAAGATTGAAGACAGGAAGAGAAGGGGGCGACAGAGGATGAGATGGCTGGATGGCATCACCGACTCTATGGACATAAGTTTGGGTAAACTCCGGGAGTTGTTGATGGACAAGGAGGCCTGGCATGCTGCGGTTCATGGGGTCGCAAAGAGTCGGTCATGACTGGGTGACTGGACTGAACTGAACTGAACTGATAAAAGTAAGATATATATTAATGTTTGATTATTAGATATACAAATATATACTCAGGAGGTTATTTGAAGTATCTGGTGATATAATTATGATGATGTGTTCCAGATCCACATGCTGTGACATTTCTATTATACCACCAGAGAAGATGGTCTGCTGCTGCTGCTGCTGCTAAGTCGCTTCAGTTGTGTCCGACTCTGTGCGACCCCATAGATGGCAGCCCACCAGGCTCCGCCATCCCTGGGATTCTCCAGGCAAGAACACTGGAGTGGGCTGCCATTTCCTCCTCCAGTGCATGAAAGTGAAAAGTGAAAGTGAAGTTGCTCAGTTGTGTCCGACTCTTCGCGACCCCATGGGCTGCAGCCTACCAGGCTCCGACGTCCATGGGATTTTCCAGGCAAGAGGACTGGAGTGGGGTGCCATTGCCTTCTCCGAGAAGTTGGTCTAATTGATGCCAAAGTGGGTGGGATACTAAGGTAGTGGGGATGGAGAATCTTAAAACACTGTCTTATACCAAGAGATGATCCTTGGAGGAGACCGTAGTGTCAGTGTAAATGTCCCCTGTTTGTTTCTGATAGCATGTCCATGAATCTCCAACAGGTAGCACACTACCTGGCACATGGTCGATGCCCTAAACATTTTTGTTGAACTGACTTGGCTGCACCTCTCAGGGGTAGTCATAGTCAGCAACAAAAAGTTTTTTTCTGAAAAACAAGAAAGCCGTACTGTAGTTGCATCTGGCGGAAGAGGAATAAACTGGGCATGGTGGTAGTGGACTGTTTCTGGTTGTAGGAAGGAATATACAGACTTCCACCAAGTTTGAAGCAATGACAGAAAAACTGTATCTCTTTTGTTCTGAAAAGAGACTTTGAGGGTCACTTCTCTGAAATAAATGAGGCAGAAGCTGGAGTGAAGAAGGTCAGAGGAAGAGAACCAAAGGTATTGTGTCAGAATCACAGTGTAGAATCTTGAGGTGAAAAACAAGTTTAAATTCAGTTTGTATGACATATGGTTGACTATCCTGGTGGCTCGGGTGGTAACAAATCTGCCTGCAATGCAGGAGACCTGAGTTTGATCGCTGGGTAGGGAAGATCCCCTGGAGAAGGGAATGGCAAGCCACTCCAGTATTCTTTCTTGGGCAGTTCCATGGACAGAGGAGCTTGGTGGGCTACAGTCCAGTGGGGTCAGAAAGAGTTAGACACGACTGAGCGACTAACACTTTAACATATGGAAAATAGTCATTTCCGAGGGTGAGGGATAGAATGCTCCATGTCACTGAAGTGCTGGTGTTGGGGAGAACGTGGTTTTCTTTTCTGAGTAGAACTGCTAGCTTGTAAGTCCTGGGCACCGACTGTGTGCCGCTTCTTTACATGTGCTGTTTCATTTAACAAGGCCCCACTGCAGCTCTAGCAACTAAGGTACACCTTAGGCATTTTTCTGAGGAGGACCTGAGAAAATGAGAGAGTAAGTAACCTGCCCAATGACACATAGCAAATAAACAGTAACCAGGCACCCTGACCCCTGCTGAGGTGGACACAATGGGCATCTGGAGGAAGGACTTGAAAGTACTCAATAAAAACTTATTTTTACCCTGAATTTTGATTCCCTCCAAAGGACATGCCACAATCATATGTTGTTAACAGAAGTGGAGAAGAGAGTAGCAGCAGTTTTAGAAGAAATATTTATGATGGTGGAAACATTTAGTTTTAATTAGATAACTTAAGGCCTTGGAAACTTTCGTGGTGCCTTGTGACTATTAAAGAAAAATTAAATGTCTAATCCTCATATAGATATTTGTGTAGGGTCAGATGGGTTATAGATTTGCTTAAGGAAACAGTTTTAAAAAGTGGAGTGGTAAGCTGAGCTGTACCCAGAAATTCAGGTGACTGTAAAGCTGGATTAAAAAAATAAAGCTTTTGCGGAATAGCATGAAAGCAAACAATAATTAACAGCTTTTTAAAATTTCATTGATTCCCAAGAGATGTTTGTGGGAACCAAAAAAGTGATCTAGAGAGTACTGTGGAAAAGATAGGCACTATTTTTTAAATTAGTAGGTAATATTGGAAGAAATACCGGGTACTTTTAAAAGTAGTGGTGATAGGTTACCATATTTAAATTTTGCACATTGAAGGATAAAAAAATTCTGTTCTTCTCATGTTTCTTATGCCCTTTACTGATCAGAGTACATTTCTTGCATAATAACAGTACACTTGACCAAAGGATGAGGAACATTCTAAAAACTTTTACTTTTTATTGATGTATAGATTTACGATGTTGGTGTATTCATTAACAATGTTGTGTTAATTTCTGTACAGCAGAGTGATTCAGTTATACATATATATACATTCTTTTTCATGTGTTTTCCATTATAGTTTATCACAGGATATTGACTATAATTCCTTGTGCTATACAGTGGAACCTTGTTGTTTATCCATCCTATGTATAATAGTTTGCATCTGCTAACCTCAAACTCTCCATCCATCCCTACCCTGCCACCCCTCTCCTCCTTGGCAACCACAAGTATGTTCTCTGTGTGTGTGAGTCTGTTTCTATTTCATAAATAAATTCATTTGAATAATATTTTAGATTCTGCATATAGTGATATCCTGTGATATTTGTCTTTCTCTGATTTACTTCACTTAGATGATCATCTCTAGGTCCTTTCATGTTGCTGCAAATTGCATTCTTTCATTCTTTTTTATGGCTGAGTAGTATTCCATTGTATACATGTATCACATCTTCTATATCCATTCCTCTGTTGATGGACATTTAGATTGTTTTCATGCCTTGACTACTTTGAATAGTACTATTATGAACATATGGGTGCATGTATGTTTTTGAATTAGACTTTTGTCCAGATACTTGCCCAGCAGTGGGATTGCTGGATCGTATGGTAATTGTATTTTGAGCTTTTTGAGGAGCCTCTGCACTGTTTTCTGTAGTGGCTGCACCAACTTACATTCCCTCCAACAATGTAGGAGGGTTCCTGAAGGATAAGGAACATTTGAATAACTCTTCTTGTCACCATTTTCCAAATTTTTAAACACTGTCTTCTGTTCTACCCATGAACAGTAGGCATGTTGCGATAGGCAGGCAAATGCTTATTTTGCTTCCTTACTGTCAACACATGAGGAGTAAAGTTTTTTTGTAAAGGAATGTCTTACCATTAAACAGAAATGTTAATGTTTGTATTTCATGTATTTATAATATACGAAAATATTCTTTAAGGAGAAATCTTGAATGTAAGAAAACTACTCAGTTTACGAGATTTAGAAAATGAAGAGTAAGAAAAAGTGTAAATCACTGATATCACTGATGCTCTTGTTGGTCAGAAACATCTGTTCATATTTTGATATTTCCTTCTAATTCCTTATAAGAACTTAAAAAATATATCAAGAGCATACAGTATATATGGCTTCATAGTCTGTTTTCTTTACTCAGTCTGCTCACATAATATTTTCTTGTATCTTTATTAAACACTGTTCAAATACAGCTTTAATGGCTACATAGCATTCTGTTATATAAATCGCATAATTAACTCAATCTGTTTCCTTAATGTGAACCTTTAGATTAGTTTCATTTTACTCTGTACATGAATTTTTAACAGCCTTATTAGATATATTTAACATATCATAAAGTTCAGCCATTTCAAGTATATAGTTGTTTACTGGTGTTTGATAATTTTACCAAGTGGTGCAACTGTTATCATAATCAGTTTTAGAACATTTTCTCCCCCACCCAGTGAGACTGCTCATGTCCATTTATAGTTAATTCTTCATCTTATCCCTAGTTTCAGGTGACCACTGATCTACTTTCTGTCTCTCTGATTGTCTTTTCTAAGCATTTCATCTAAGTGGAATTATGCAATACATGGTTTCTTGTGACTGATTTCTTTTGCTTACTGTATTTTTAAGGTTCATCCATGACATAGCATGTATCAGTACATTATTACTTCTTATTGCTGGGCGTATTTCATTGTAGGGATACACAGGCACACCTTGTTTTATTGTATTTCACTCTATTAAGCTTCACACATTGTGTTTTTTACTGTTTTTTTTATAAGTTGAAGGTGTGTGGCAACCCTCTGTTATCAGATGATGGTTAGCACTTTTTGGCCATAAAGTATTTTTTAGTTAATATATGTACATTGTGTTTTAGACATAATGCTCTTGCACACTTAATAGACTACCCTATAGTGTAAACATAACTTTTATATGCACTAGGAAACCAGAAAGTTTGTGTGACTCTCGTTCCTGTGATACTTGCTAAAATTTATTGTGGTAGTCTGGAACCAAACCCACAGTATCTCTGGGATATGCCTCTAATGCATTCTGTGTATCCATTCACCATTTGATAGACATCTAGGTTGTTCCTAGCTTTGTGCTATAAAGAATAATAATGCTGTGATCATCGACGTGCAGGTCTTTGTGTAGATACACATTTTTGTTTGTCTTGGGTCAATACTTAAAAGTGGAATTGCTGAGTTCTCTAGTAGTGTTATCTGTTCTAATTCTTTCGCTTATCTTTCAACTGGGTTTATTTATTTTTTTGATATGTTTGTCCATATGAGTCCTTTGTCAGTTACATGATTGCAAGTGTTTTCTGTTTTTTGGCTTACATTTACTTTCTTTTGGTCAGCTTTTCAGTCTTTCCTTTATATCTAGTGCTTTTGGGGTCTTATTTGTGTTTTAAAAATAAACTTGATATGGAGACTTTGTTAAGATTAAGAAACGTAAACTTGAGCTAATTAGAAGCTGGTGTTTGGTGTTATGAGCCCTCTCCAGTTTCCTGTCCATGCCTCTTCCGGGGGTGAAGTCCTTCAGAAGTCTTTTCTCCCACCCTCCCTGGCCCTGAGCACAACTTCCAGCCCCTTGAGACTGACATGGACTCTGTTCTGCTCAGTTTCTCAGCCTCCCAGCTGGCTCTCTTACTCAACTTTAAGCTTCTCAACTGTTTTTAAGCCTTTCAGCTGCCAGTTTTCAGGCTCTCAGCTTCTTGCTGCCTTAAGAAAACCTCTGAGCTGGCATTTGAGAACTGGCCCATGCCTCCAGGGGAAAAGTATCTTTGAGTGCTAAGGTATCTCACTTTTCCATACTTACTTCTCTACAAGCTCTAGGCCTCTCAAGTTATCCCTCCTTTGGTAGCTCTTAGATGACTTCAAAGAGGTTTAAAAAAATTATTCAGGCTCTTTTGCTTGTTTTTGATTGGTGCATTGGTCTGCCACAGCTTGTTTTTCTTTGCCAGGACAGGAAGTCTCTAGGAATTTTTTTTAACTGAAGTATAGTTGATTTACAATGTTGTGCCAACCTAGAAATGTTTTTTTAAGGCTGTTGATAAGCTTGTTGAATTATATTAAGGCTACATTTCCATTGATGGAGTATTACTTTGTCAGAATTATTTTCATCTTTTTTAAACCTCTGAAAATTTGCTAAGCAAAAAAAAAAACCTTGTAATTTTTATTTGAATTTTTCTTTTTCTTTTTATTCTAATGAGACTGAACGTTGTTTCAAAAAATGATTGGTCTTTTGCATCTTCCATTTATGAGTTACCTATTAATTGCCATGGTTTTTCATTGATTTTTAAGAACTATGTAATGATGCTTATATTAATAAATAAGAATTTGTGAATTTGAAGATAAAGAATTGTTACCTTAGTGAATTTAAAAATAATTAGCATTTCCCTTGGTCTTTATAGTGTTTCCAGGCTCTTGAAGGCAGGGGTTGTGTCTCTTCTTTTGTGTTCTTTCTTGCTATGTGGTAAGTGGAATAGTCCAGGTTATCATGAAGCAGATTGCAGAGAAATGCCAATCAAAACCACAATGAGGTACCATTTCACGCCCATCAGAATGGCTGCTATCCAAAAGTCTACAAGCAGTAAATGCTGGAGAGGGTGTGGAGAAACAGGAACCCTCCTACACTGTTGGTGGGAATGCAAACTAGTACAGCCACTATGGAGAACAGTGTGGAGGTTCCTTAAAAAACTGCCATATGACCCAGCAATCCCACTGCTGGGCGTACACACCGAGGAAACCAGAATTGAAAGAGACACGTGTACCCCAATGTTCATCACAGCACTGTTTATAATAGCCAGGACACGGAAGCAACCTAGATGTCCATCAGCAGATGAATGGATAAGGAAGCTGTGGTACATATACACAATGGAATATTACTCAGCCATTACAAAGAATACATTCGAATCAGTTCTAGTGAGGTGGATGAAACTGGAGCCTATTATACAGAGTGAAGTAAGCCAGGAAGAAAAACACCAATACAGTATACTAACACATATATATGGTATTTAGTCACTCGGTAAAGATAACCCTGTATGTGAGACATCAAAAGAGACACAGATAAATAGAACAGTATTATGGACTCTATGGGAGAAGGCAAGGGTGGGATGATATGGGAGAATGGCATGGAAGCATGTAAATTATCATATGTGAAACAAATCGCCAGTCCAGGGTCAATGCATGATACAGGGTGCTTGGGGCTGGTGCACTGAGATGACCCGGAGGGATGGGATGGGGAGGGAGGTGGAAGGGGGGTTCTAGAAGGGGAAAACATGTACACCCATGGTGGATTCATGTCAATGTATGGCAAAACAAATACAATATTGTAAAGTTAAAAAATAGAAAATTAATTAAAAAAAAAAAAGTAAGGCAGAGATAGGATTAAGAAGCTCTTGAAGATTGTTCCCTATGTTCACTGTGAAAATTTTCTTTGTTGATTTATGTTATTTCATTTAGGAGCATGGCCTCAAGTCTTTTACCATTTTTGAGTCATCTTCTCTCTCATATCGCTTCACATCACTGATGTAGGCTCAAACTCTCCTTTGTGCTGTCTGTCCCACATTTATTAGGGACAAATATCTGCTTCATAAATCTCCACAAATGTAAAAGAGGAATTATGTCTCACTTTCCTCACATGAAACTGAATTAATGTCATTCCTAGAAGTAGCATACAAATGCTGAATGGCAACCTTGCCAGTTGCATTTTAAAAGAGTTTAAGGATAAGACAGTTTTAGGCCGACTTCAGAGTTCTAAAGCATGCATCTAAAATTTTTAAAAAGCTAAAGCATTCTTCATTCACACTGTAACCCAGTGTTTGGATTTTAAGAAATCATCCTGACAGTTAAATTTTTACTCACATTATGAGAATAGTCTCTGAGGATGAGGGATAGTGGAATTTTCCTTATCACGTTAGGCATACTTTGTTTCTCTTATTTTGGAAATATAATTTGACTCCCAGAATGTCCTTGTTTTAGTCACTGCCCTACCTTCTTTTTTTGGTCATTTCGTTGACTCTGCATAAACTATAATATTTGCTCTCATGCTGCTGCCTCTGGCCCTTGGGGAACGGTATTCTGAAGAAAAATTGGAGTCTGGGGAAGGCTGGTGTAAAAATAAAACCCTCAAGGTGTCAGAGCTAGGATGTGGGCCAGATCTAGGGACAGCATTTTTAACATCGCTGTATTAAAGGGGACAAACGAACCTCTCTCTTCTCCAGGTGGTGAGGTGGGCAGCGAAGCATTTTGAAAAGAGTAGGGACTTTGGATCCAGGCTGCCCTGGGTTCCAGTTCTAGCTGTCCCACCAGCTGTGTAATCAGAGACAAGTCACACTCTGAGCCTCGGTTTACTTGTCTTCACAATGGGGAAAATAGCTCCTATCTTTGGGGTGATTTGTCAGGAATAGTAATAATATATGTGAAAGTCTGGTACATGGTGGGTGTTTAAGAAATGGGAGATATGATTACATTTTTAAATTTTCTCTCTTATTCTGACATAAGACTTTTTTCCCTCCCTTCATGATAATGATTCATGGACTAGAGCCAGGTTACCTAGGTGCTAATCCTAGCTCTGCAGTTTATTCACTGTGTGACCTTGGGAAAGCTACCTACTTTGTAGCTCAGCCTCCTCATCTATACATGAGGATGGTTTTGATGCCCACCTCCTAAATTTGTTACAGATACTAATATTTGTAAGGTACCAGAATAGTGTCTGGCTAATATGTAAGCACTAAGAATTTGATATATAAAAGTAAACACTCAAAGCTGACATGAATTGGTTATTAGTATTGATAGAAGCAATATGATTAGGGTTGGGTCTGAGGCACTGTTGTTGTGTGATAAGTGATCCCCCACAGGTAAGAGAAGTAGATTCACAGGATTTTGGTGAGATAAAAGTTGGCAACTCTGAAGTTGTCCCAAGTTCAGATGGCTGCTGTTCATAAGTAGGAACATCAGAGTGGTGGAGATATTTGCTTTTAGCTCATTCTGATAAAAAGCAGAGACATTACTTTGCCAACAAAGGTCCGTCTAGTCAAGGCTATGGTTTTTCCAGTAGTCATGTATGGATGTGAGAGTCGGACTGAAGAAAGCTGAGCACTGAAGAATTGATGCTTTTGAACTGTGGTGTTGGAAAAGACTCTTGAGAGTCCCTTGGACTGCAAGGAGATCCAACCAATCCATCCTAAAGGAGATCAGTCCTGGGTGTTCATTGGAAGGACTGCTGTTGAAGCTGAAACTCCAATACTTTAGCCACCTGATGCGAAGAGTTGACTCATTGGAAAAAACCCTGATTCTGGGAAGGATTGGGGGCAGGAGGAGAAGGGGACGACAGAGGATGAGATGGCTGGATGGCATCACCGACTCGATGGACATGAGTTTGGGTAAACTCCAGGAGCTGGTGATGGACAGGGAGGCCTGACGTGCTGCAATTCATGGGGTCGCAAAGAGTCGGACACGGCTGAGCGACTGGACTGAACTGAACTGAATGAAAATCTGCAGAGAAATGTCACAAGAATGGTTTCTGCTGTGTTCTCCACTGTTAGGAAAGAGACCTAAAGGAACAGGAACATGACTCGGGCAGAAAAGACTTCCTTGCAACACTCAGCTGACACTGGCATTCCACAATGCCAGATAGCATCTCCTTTTGTTGGTAAATATATATATTTATATGTATATAAATAGTATGTTTCATGTATAAAGTTGGTGGTTGAACAAATCTAAGGATTATTTTCTGAGTACCATTGAATGTCATAACCATAAAATATTTTTTTTTCATTTGCTTTGAATTAGCATAAATAATACCAGCATTGTCTTTTTTGTTGAATTTTTATAATAATTTTCTTTTATATACTACATTTCAGGTAGTGTGAATCTTCACCTAAGGCTTTGTTTTAATACAAGTTAAGTATCTGGTGGACTCATATAGATGTTTATATGTTGCCATCCTTCACAGTTCACCCTTACATACAAAGACCAAAACAAAAACCCATAGGTACTGTTCAAAGAGACATCAAAGAATTTAAAACACATTTTAAAGGTGAAACAAACTTGTAGGGGAGACCCAAGAATATGTCCATGTCTCTAAAATGAGATACAGAATGCTTTTTATGGCAGAGTGATCTTTCTCTCCATCTCAAACATTAGAGGTTTTCTTGTTGTTTGTTTAAAGAGAAAGAATAAAAACAGATGTGTTCAGTAATTTCTTAGCATCAACATTGAGGCTACTTTTATGACTGGGAATTTTTGGAAAGTTCACCACCTCTTGTTTTCTGCAGATTTCCATTGCCCTTAGTACATATTTTAAGTTAAGATTTACAGAGTTGTCCATTTTCAGTAAACGGAAGAGGAAAAATGAAAAGCTAAGCTGTGATCCACATGTGCACTGTTTTTCTTCTACCTGCACAGCCGCCCTGTAGGACAGAACAGCTTAGCATTTCTACCCCAGTCGAAAACCAGAGACTTCTTTTCTCAAGAAATCAAAGTGCCTGCCTGGGAGAGAATGGACTTGATTAAGGTAGTGCATATGCCCCAGTAAAGCCCTTATCTTCTTTCTGTTTGAAGACCCATCCCTGCTCATCCTAAAATAAAGCCTGTCTTTTGTTAAGTCTAACATTTCCCTAATTTCCCTACACAGACCTCCCTGCCTGCTGCCTTATACATAGAAGAGACTTTCAAAAAAGCAGAGGAAACCTACACCAGCCTTAGAGGGAAAAGCTACTCTCTCTTTTATTCAAAAATATCTACCAGATATATGACAAGAAACAAAAGAGTGATAAAACAAACGGAATAATTGTCCTTGGAAGAGACAGACTAAATAAGGAAGGGAAGAGACTATATGAAAACTTTAGGAAGTTTCAAGAAAATGACATCTGGGAAATAACAGGATGCATTAAAATAGCAATATCAAAGAGTAAGGAAGAACTCTTGAAAACTAGGCATTGTTTGCTGACATTAAAATAATTAAATGGAAATCTTGAAAGTGAATATTAGAAATTTCCTATAACACAGTGCAAAAAGAGAGGCACAAAACTTAAAGGCAAAGAGACAGGCTCAGTCAAGTTGGTCTAATATCTGAATACCTGGAATTCCAGAAGATACAGCAGAGTAAATGAGGAGTTGAAAATATCAAATAAATAATAGAAGCCTCTCTTGTGCTTTGGGAAATAATCCAAATCTTTGGACTGACAAGTTCTGAGGACCCAGCAAAATGGATGAAGGCAATATTCTTAGGACATTTAAGAACACTAAGTATAAAGAAAAGATCCTGGAGAGATCTTTTAGAGAGAAATCTAGAGAGAAAAGGGAGATTGTTAGGTCACCATTAATCTTTTAACACTTCTTTGCTTTCTGGCCCAGTAATGTACTTCAGCCTCCGCCCATACTGTTCCTACCCTAGAACTGGAGTCAACCATTTTTCTAAGGAGCTGTGGTTTCTTTTACTGGTGAACATGTTTAGAAGCCAAGATACCCTGGGCACTCATTGTATCTGTAGTATTGTAGCCTCTAGAGTTTTTAAGTAGATAGAGCTGGGTGGGGAAGTGATAAATGTATATATGCTTTTTCCCATGATACAAACAAAATAGTTTTACCAAATACCAATATCGCTACTAATAGTAAATAAGCTAAGTAAAGTTCAGAGTTTTTTTTGCAAATTTTCTTTGTCCTTAGGATATAAGGTGTTCTAAGGGCTTACAATCGAGTGCTGTGTTCAGAGATAAATTCTTTCTTCAGTGCAACTATCAGTTTGATAATAGGTTTAAGTTCATTTATTTTTTATTGATTAAATCTTGAGGGCTTACATTTTTGTCCCGTTAATATTAATTTTTGAATATGTAAAATATTTAAATGGTTCAGATGTCCAAACTACATTAAAAATATACTCAGAGAAGCGTCACTAATATCTCTGTCTTTTCCATCTAAATACTCCCCAACTCCCTGTTTTTGGTCTATCTTATTTTCAAAAATAAACAAATAAACGCATATATTTATGTTTGTCCTTCTTTATTTCACAGAACAACACATTATATGTACTCTTCTATTTTGCTTTATTCAGTTTACAATGTATTTGGAAATCACTGTTAGTTTTTGGAAATCTTCAGTCTAAACAAGGTCATAGTATTCCATTATGTGGATGAGTAAATTTATTTACTCAGTCTCCTAGATGAGCAGTTAGGTTGTTTGCGGTATTTTGCTCTTATAATCACTACTGCAGTGAGGTTTGATTTGTGACCCAAGATGTGGTCTATCCTGGAGAATGTTGCATGTGCACTTGGGAATAAGGTGTATTCTGCATTTGGATGGAATGTCCTGAGGATATCAATGAAATCCTTCTCATCTAATGTATCATCTAAGACTTGCGTTTCCTTATTAATTTTCAGTTTTGATGATCTGTCCATAGGTGTGAGTGGGGTGTTAAAGTCTCCTACTGTTATTGTGTTACTGTCATTATCTCCTTTTATGTTGTTAGTTTGTCTTATTATTGAGGTGCTCCTATGTTGGGCACATAGATATTTACGATTGTTATGTCTTCCTCTTGGATTGACCCCTTGGTCATTATGTAGTGTTCTTCCTTATCTCTTGTAGTCTTTATTTTAATGTATATTTTGTCTGATAGGAGGGTTACTGCTCCAGCTTTCTTTTGCTTCCCATTTGCATGGAATATATTTTTCCTTCCTCTCACTTTCAGTCTATATGTGTCTTGAGGTCTGAAGTGGGTCTGAAGTGGGTTTCTTGTAGACAGCATATATATGGGTCTTGTTTTTGTATTCATTCAGCCAGTTTATGTCTTTTGTTTGGAGCGTTTAATCCATTTACATTTAAAGTAATTGACATATATGTTCCTATTGCCATTTTCTTAATTGTTTGGGGTTGATTTTGTAGATAATTTTTCTTCTGTTGTATTTCTTGACTCTTTAAGTCCCTTTAACATTTGTTGTAAAGCTGGTTTGGTGGTACTGAATTCTCTTAACTTTTGCTTGCCTGAAAAGCTTTGTATTTCAGGCAAGCAAAAGTTATTTGTATTTCTCCATCAGTTTTGATGAGATCCTTGCCGTGTACAGTAATCTTGGTTGTAGATTTTTCCCTTTCAGTACTTTAAATATATCCCACCACCCCCTTTTGGCCTGCAGAGTTTCTGCTGAAAGATCAGCTGTTAAGCATACAGAGTTTCCCTTGTATGTTACTTGTTGCTTCTCCCTTGCTGCTTTTAATATTCTTTCTTTGTGTTTAGTCTTTGTTAGTTTGATTAGTATGTGTCTTGGTATGTTTCTCCTTGGGTTTATCCTGTATGGGACTCTTCATGCCTCTTGGACTTGATTGACTATTTCCTTTGCCATGTTGGGGAAATTTTCACCTATAACCTCTTCAAAGATTTTCTCATACCCTTTCTTTTTCTCTTCTTCTTCCAGGACCCCTAAAATTCAAATGTTGGTGTGTTTGACATGGCCCCAGAGGTCTCTGAGAATGTCCTCAGCTCTTTTCATTCTGCTTACTTTATTCTGCTCTTCAGAAGTTATTTCCACCATTTTATCTTCCAGCTCACTGGTTCGTTCTTCTTCTTCAGATATTCTGCTACTGATTCCCTCTAGAGTATTTTTAATTTCAGTAATTGTGTTGTTTGTATGTTTATCCTTTAATTGTTCTCAGTCTTTGTTAATTGATTCTTGCATTTTCTCCATTTTGTTTTCAAGGTTTTGATCATCTTTACTATCATTATTCTGAATTCTTTTTCAGGTAGTTTGCCTATTTCCTTGTCATTTATTTGGATTTCTGTGTTTCTAGTTTGTTCCTTCATTTGTGCAGTATTTCTCTGCCTTTTCATCATTATTTTTTTTAAGTTGTTGTGTTGAGGCCTCCTTTCCCAGGCTTCAAGGAAAGTTGAATTCTTTCCTTGAAGAAGGTTGAGTTCTTTCTTCCTTTTGGTTTTTGCCCTCCTAAGATTGGTCCAGTGGTATGTGTGAGCTTTGTATAGGGTGAGATTTCTGTTGAGGTTTTGTTTGTTTGTTTTTCCTCTGATGGGCAAGGCTGAGTGAGGTGGTAATCCTGCCTACTGATGGTTGGGTTTGATGAGGCATCCTGCACAGGGTGCTACTGGTGGTTGGTGATGCAGGGTCTTGTATTTAAGTGGTTTCCTTTGTGTGAGTTCTCACTACTTGACACTCCCTAGGGTTAGTTCTCTGGTAGTCTAGGGTCTTGGAGTCAGTGCTCCTACTTCAGCTGCTCAGGGCTTGATCTCTGGTCAGGAACGAAGATTCCACAAGCGGATGTTATGGCATTAAATGAGATTAAAATAAATATCCAAAAACAAGAAATCAAAAATCACAGTTACAAAATCATGCAAATAATAATTAAAATAATGGAATATACACATACACATATACACCCATGAGCAAAGTGAAAGCAGTCCAACAAAAATACAGCACAGTAGATTGATCTGGTGAACAAAGGAAATCAAAAATTAGATTTACCAGCTAAGAACAAAACTAACTAGAGCACAAACTGGAAAACAAAACTAAAGTGAGGTGCCAAGTGGGGAATAAAGCAGTGAAAACAAAACTAACAAATATGTTGAGAGGAAAGGAGAGAAAGAAAAGACAGAATAGATATGCAAAGTTAAATAGAGGTAGATAAAGAAGACTTATAAATGTTAAAGATTAACTGCAAGGGGAAAAGAAGAGTAGGAAAAGCAAACAAAGGAATAAATGTAGAAAAAATAATAATGGGTTTAAAAAATTAAGAAAAAAGGAAAACTCCACAGAACTGCAAAAGCCCAACGTAGAGGCAGAGGTTTATGATGACAATAAAAAATGTGACTGAAAAAACAAAAAAGCTGAAAAGCTTAATTGGATTTCTTAGTGCCAATAAAATTGACAGCTACAACAGAGGGAGAAAAAAAGGAAACAAAGAAAAAAAGGAAACAAAAAGAAAAAAATACAAAAGAATCTACAGAACAAGTCAAAAAATAAGACATTTATTAGTCTTATTAGTCTAACCCCTAAGCATTACTCAGCAGTAGCGCATTACTTCCATGGCTTCCCAGCTTTCCTCCACAGGCATTTCCCACCGCAATCTCCCCCCTCGCATCCCCTCAATCCGTCTCTCCACAGTCAACAGCAGCCCTCACCCTGGGATTGCTCCGCAATCCCTAAACTCGAGCTCCCAGCGGCTGCGCCTTCTAGGAGACCCGCATTCCTGCCTGGGGTATGTATGGCTGCGGCAAGGACTGTCTGTTCTCATTCCATTTAGACTGCCCCAGATCAGCTGTTTCACTCTCAGCCTTAAATGTTTCTCCTCTGACCCAGACAGTTGCCCGGCTGCGGGGATCGAACCCCTGCTTCAGTTCTTCAACCCGCTGAGCACAGGTCCAGTGCTACTAACACTCCTGTTTTTCCCCTAGTTCCTTCATCCTTCCGAATTTTGCGTGGTTCTGTATATTCTTTCCCACGGGTCAGGTCCTCCTGTCTGCTCTCAGCTGGTGTTCTGCATGCACTTCTGTGTCTGAGGGCGTGTTCCTGGTGTGTCCGTGGAGAGAGATGTACTCCAAGTCCACTTACTCCTCCGCCATCTTGTTTCTCAAGATTCTAATACACTCGAGTCACATCGGTATAATTGATGTGATTCTGAATGCTGGCGAGGGTTTTTTGTTATTTTTTTTTTTTAATTGGAGCAAGTATTCCATAATTGATTTAAAGATTAATATGTTCACTGTAAATTTTTGATTATTTGGAAATGATCAGTTTGTACAAAAACAAGAACTAAAGGTTGTTTGCATATTTCCTCAGTATTTACCTCACCTAGAAACTAGGGAAGCCATGACCAAATCAATGAGAAAGTATTCTTTCCTCTCATTCTTTCCATTTCTCTAGTTTCTGAATATTTGGTTTATATACTTAAGCACTTTGGAAATATAGGATGGAACATAGTACAGAATTTAGCTTTTTGGACTTTGGAAAACATGTCAAAGAAGCTAGCATTTTAGTAGTTGGTACATCTGAACGTGCCAAGGCGCTGCAGTTGTGTCCGACTCTAGCCTGGCCCAGAGGACAGGCTCGTCTGTCCATGGGGTTCTCCAGGCAAGAACACTTAAGTGGGTTGCCATGCCCTCCTGCAGGGGATCTTCCTAACGCAAAGACTGAACCCACATCTCTTACATCTCCTGTATTGGCAGGTGGGTTCTTTGCAATGAGCGCCACCTGAGAATTTCTAGGAACTGGTAACTATTGTTATATGTTTCCACAAGTCCTGGCCAGTGCCGAGTTGAGCTGATTTAACCCCACTGGAAAGGACTTCCCAGATGGTGTTAGTGGTAAATAACTTGCCTGCCAATGCGTAAGACATAAGATACGTGGATTAGATCTCTGGGTCAGAAAGATCCCCTGGAGGAGGGCATCGCAACCTACTCTGGTATTGTTGCCTGAAGAATCCCATGGACAGAAGAGCCTGGCAAGCTATAGTCCATAAGTTTGCAAGGAGTCGGACACGACTGAAGCGACTTAGCACCAGCACCAAACTCGAAACCTCAACAACCCCTGGAGAAAGCCCTGTTCCTGGAGCACAGACAGGGACAGTTTCACATCTTCATGGCTCCATCCCTACTCTGAGACCATGAGTAATGGGTGTGCTTCCTGATTCGCTGGTAAGGTGAAGGCCAGGCACAATCTCTGCACTTTTCCTTAGGTTAGAACAGCATTAAATGTGTAGGTAAAGCTACAAAGGTTTGACAACTAAAAACAACCTGGCCAGTGACCCCCTGCACCATTACTGTTTAGTGGACCTAGGAATCACCTCCAGGATCTTTTAAAAATGCCCATTCTGATTCAGTGGCTCTGGAAATACTCTGCATTTCTAACAAGCTCCCAGAGGATGTAGATGCTGCTGGTCCACAGTTTGGCCCCCCTTTGAACAGAAGATTCCTTGATGATATTGCAGATTTGCTATTTCATTTGACACGAAAAACATGTCAAAGCAGCTAGCATTTTGACATTCCAAAGGCAATGGCAAAATGGTTTGTAGTAAAGGCTTATACATTAATTAAATCAAAGAGTATGTGTGAAATGATGGGAGATAAAAGACACAGAAGAAGGAGCAAAGAGGAGCATATAGCCAGGGCTATGGAGACATCCTTCTGGGAGCATTAGTAGCAGCCTGCACTGCAGGAAGTAGGAGCTTTGGTGAGAGTGGAGGCTGAAGACTCTTAAGCATGCATGTGTGCTGAGTCACTTTAGTCATGTCTGACTTTTTGCGACCCTGTGGACCGTAGCCTGCCAGGCTCCTCTGTCTGTGGGATTCTCCAGGCAAGAATACTGAGGTGAGTTGCCATGCCCTCCTCCAGGGTATCTTCCTGACCCAGGGATTGAACGTGCCCACATCTCTTATGTCTCCTGCATTGGCAGGTGGATTCCTTACCACTAGCATGAGATGAGACGCCCTTAAAGCTAGAGGAGCTGTCAAATTGGATGTGGGCAACAAAGGAATGGAGAAAGAAGATGTGGTGTATATATATACACAATGGAATGTTACTCAGCCAGCCATGCAAAGAATGAAATAATGCCATTTGTAGCAACATGGAAGGACCTAGAGATTATCATAGTAAGTGAAGTCAGAGAAAGAGATATATCATATATCACTTGTATGTGAAATCTAAAATCTGACACAAATGAACTTATCTCCAGAACAGAAACAGACTCACAGGCATGGAAAACAAACATATGGTTACCAAAGGGAAAAGGGAATGGGAGGAAGGGATAAACTAGGAGTTTGAGATTAACAGATACATGCTACTATATATAAAATAAGCAACCAGAACCTACTGTATAGCATGGGGAACTGTATTCAATGTCTTATAATAACCTATAATGGAAAAGAAGTATATCTATATCTGTATATCTAACTGAATCACCAAATCCCTGTTGTACACCTGAAACTACCCAACACTATAAATCAACTATGTGTGTGTATTCTTAGTCGCTCAGTTGTGTCCAACTCTTCATGACCGCAGGGACTGTAGCCGCCAGGCTTCTCTATCCATGGGGATTCTCCAGGCCAGAATAGTGGAATGGTTTGCCATGCCCTCCTCCAGAGGATCGTCCCAACCCAGGGATTGGAGCCAGATTTCCTGCATTGTAGGTGGATTCTTTACCATCTGAGCCACCAGGGCTTAAGAATACTAGAGTGCTTAGCCTATCCCTTCTCCAGGGGAACTTCCTGATCAGGAATCGAACCAGGGTCTCCTGCACTGCAGGCAGATTCTTTACCACCTGAGCTACCCAGGAAGCCCATATATCAACTATACTTCCATTTTAAAAAAAAACAGATGTGGGAATAACTCTGCTGGGATGGTGGTGGAGAGTAGATAAGAACTGCTGTTCTCTGCTTTAGCGGAAAGCACAGGTGTTGGGAACCTCTTTGAAATGTGCATCCCCATGTGGGTGTCACATACAGTTGGCACAGTCACCCCAGAGACAACCACATGCCCTACTGTGGAAAGCCACCATTCAGAACCTGTCTTTCTGCAGTCTTGGGAACTCTCAAGATGTACAGCATCAGACCAGCCATGAAGCTGAGCCCGGTGTTCTGCACATCTGTATTTTTAATGATATCCCCAACATAACTGGAGAGGCTAGAGAAGTGAGTAGTACTTGTCAAAATATGTCTGTCATCAAGAGGGTAAAGCTCTTCACTCACCTCAGTGGTAGTTGGGGCCGTTGAGCTATAATGAATAATTCTTATAGACTGAGGTTTTACTGTATTAGAATTTCAATGAGGCATGGCTTCATGCTGCTTTTTCAAATACATTGAAAATATTCTTTTGGATTCAAGTTAATTTTATTTTCTCATAAAACTAATAAGAGCACATTAAAAAGTAGAAAGAAAAGGAAAAGCTCACAGACTACCACCATTAACATATTAATTTCAGCATTTGGATGATTATTTCCTTTGAGTCTGTGTGCGTGTGTGTAAAATAGTTTTAAGTACATAAAATGCAATATTCCATCCTGTGCTTTATGACTTTACATTATAAGCATTTCTGAATGTTTTTACAGTCTTAATTAATACTTAAAATGCCTGAATCATGTCTTACTGAGTTAACTAGGCCTCTGAATATTGATCATTTAGGTTGAAAGAGTCTTAAAGAGCTGTCAGCATTTGGATGTACGTGGGGGAATGGGAACTAGAAGCAGATGAGTAGGAAAAGGAAATGTTCTTTCTTTTTGGTAGCTTTTTTTCTCCTCTAGGTTTAAAAATATCTCTAAATCCTAAAGCATGAGACAGTTCTGTTACTTTATTACACGGATTCACAGAGATACGTTATTTGAGTTGGTGGGTAGTTATACTTAACATAATGTATTTAATCTAAGGGAATCCCAGATAACTTTTAAAAATCAGTCTTCTTTCACCATCTGGCCTTAGTGAAAGACCTAGTAGAAACTTCCCAGCAGATGCTTTGCTTCTGGGAAGAGACTCACTGCAGTGACAGTTTAGAGTGCTGCCTTGGGGTGTGCAGAGAGTGCAGTTGGGACACAGAGATGAGATTCTTAGTCCAATTTGCAGCCTTATAAAGAGTTCCTGGAAAGAATGAGATCTTAGAATAAGTGTATGTGTGGGTAAGAGTGACCTGACCTAGAAATGTTGAAGGCCCTCTAGGTAGAGGGACCAGCAGGTGTCATGGGCCTGTCCATCCCCAGACTTGTCACTGCTTGACAGTCACATGGCTGCCTCCATGGCCCAGGGCCCTGTCCCTACCAGATGATGGGAGAAGTCAGAAAAACAACAACAAAACATCTAGATACATTATAATCTAGAAGAGCCCAGAGGAGAGAAACTTCTCCCAACTACACATGCATCCTTCAGAAATTTTGATCCATGTTTTGGAGGTGACCATATCACTCTCAGCCCCTGAATTCTTATGAGTATGTTGGATCCCTCAGGTTGTTGAACAGAAGGAAAAGATTGATCATCCTTGCTATATAGTTGATGGTGATCCATTAAGTGTTTAAATGATTGGGATTGTGAATTAAAAGTAAGTTGGCTACGGTTTGGTGGGTGGATTTAAAAGGAAAGGGCAAGACTGAGAAGGCCTCCATTTAGGAGGCTCCTCCTACCTGGATGTGGTCATAGGGGCGTGGAGAAGAGGAAAGAGTTAAACAACTACTTAGGTGGTAAGATGGGAAAGCTGGAGTGGCTGGTTTGGTGTGCTGTCAGAGGGATGAGAAGGAATTGTTTGACTCCCAGGTCTTTTGTTGTTGTTCATTCAGTCGTGTCCAACTGCTTGCGACCCCATGGACTGCAGCATGCCAGGCCTCCCTCTCCATCACCCACTCCTGGAGCTTGCTCAAACTCATGTCCATTGAATCGATGATGCCATCCAACCTCTGTTGCCTACTTCTCCTCCTGCCTTCAATCTTTCCCAGCATCAAGATCTTTTCCAGTGAGTTGGCTCTTTGCATCAGGTGGCCACAGTATTGGAGCTTCAGCTTCAGTATCAGTCCTTCCAATGAATATTCAGAGTTGATTTCCTTTAGGATTAACTGGTTTGATCTCCTTGCTGTCCATGGGACACTCAAGAGTCTTCTCCAGCACCACAGTTCAAATGCATTGATCCATTACGTTTTCAACATACGAGTTTTTGGGGGACACAAATGTTCAGACTATAGCAAGTCTCTGGCTCTTAACTTAGAGAACAGATGAGGGTCAAATGCTTCTAGATATCTGATTTCAATTAGTCACTGTATTACTATGCTAATCTCTGTAATTTGCTTCCCAAGTTGACAAGATTCACCAGATATTTTAATAAAAAAATATAAAGGCAATACTTTAGAATAAACTTTAGGAAAGGTTTTCACAAAGGGACTAAAACAAGGAGACATTGGGTTATGAATGTGATGACAGATTTTTAAAAGTTAATGACTCAGTAGCTTTTTATTGGGAAAGATTGAGGGCAGGAGGAGAAGGGGGTGACAGAGGATGAGATGGTTGGATGGCATTACTGACTCAATGGACATAAGTTTGAGCAAACTCTGGAAGATAGTGAATGACAAGAAAGCCTGGCATGCTTCAGTCCATGGAATCACAAAGAGTCGGACATGACAGCAACTGAACAACAACAGCAAGCTTTTTATTGAGTGTATACTATAATATGCTAGGCTCTTAGCTGGGTTTCAGGATACAATCCTGAGTAGAAAATATATCACATCTCTGCCTTATTAGAGTTTGCTCTCCAGTTGGATCAAGGACAGGGCAGACCTCGGCACAGATATGTATCTAGGGGTGTGATGGATGACTGTAAAGTGACTGCCGATGGAGTCTTATCACAAAGAAGTACATGTTGGGACGAGACAGCAGGAGTGTTGGCTGGCCATGTCTTGGCCAGAGAAAATTCCCATAGTAATGGCAGAGAAAGAGTTCACAAAGCAAACGGGCTGTGAAGATGGGTGAATAGTTAGCAGGAGGCTGTTAGTCATTTAGCAAATTGTTTACTGAACTTGGACCATGTGGCAGGCATAGCCTTCGGTGTTGGGAATCATTTGTGAGTAACCCAGGCAAAAATTCCTGCCTCATGACACTTATTGGCAGTTTGGACTAGGATGATGGCAGAGGGATTAGAGAGAAGTGGCCTGAGAGGAACGCTAGTTCCTATATAAACATAATAAATAGGTTATTTTTATGTGTGTTTTATAATAAAACACAATTTTAGGGTTAAAACTGATAGTTCTTGGGGGAAGGAATGAATTATAGCTGAGGGAGGAAGCTGTCAAGGTGATTCTTAGGCTTCTGGCTTGTATAACCAGATGGGTGGCAGTCCAGTCACTGAACATGGGAACTCTGGTGGGGGGTCACTTGGAGTGGGAGAGACCATCCCCCTAGTTAATGTTAATTAACATTAACATTAATTTGAACATTCAAGATTTGACGTGCCTTTGAGATAGCCAAGTGCGGATGTTAAATGAGCAGTTGTGTACGTGAGTCTGGAACTCAGAAGTAAGGTTCAGGCCATTGAAACATATTTGTCAGGTATCTGCATTCAGGCAGTAACTGAAGGGGTGGGTAGGGAGGAGATTGCTTATGGTATGAGAAGAAAAGAACCAAACTTAAATCTTTTTTTTTAATGTGTTTCTCAAAATCAGACTACATTATACTGCTTTTAATTAGCGTGTAGGTTTTAATGTGAGTGCCCATGTATTCCCTTAGGTGTAAAAAACAAAATAAAACATGGTTTCACCTTGTGCTGTATGCAAGTAGTTTATAGGTGAAAAAAGGAGGTACTCAAATTTTAACACAGCAGTAATAATTCTAGGCAGATCTATTAGAATAAGATTCCAGGTTTATCACCTAATAAGATTTGCTATTTCCTTGAATTTATAATCTAACACCTCTGTGAGAAACATCAATGGTAGGCAAATAATGTGTCAGAATTATTCAATGAGGCTGACAAAATTAAATTGGCTGACATTTTCCCCAATAATATTCAAGGCAGGTAAAGATTTCTCAGCAGAACAATGACCTAATGAATGTGAGCCAAAGAATGATAATTAGAAATAGGAGACAAAAAGGAGATGAATAAAACCCATCACCCATGGGGCTCATCATTTCTGTTGCTTTTTGTATTCCTGGAAAAGTTCTATAAGGTTAATCTTCTATTAGCCACTTAAAAAATACATTTTCCTAGTTTTTAATTATAATTAATTTACTTTTCTATTAAATGTTGACCTTTCTTGCCACTTGAGTTTCAGTTTTGTCATCAGTAGTTACTTAGAATATTTTCCTCTGAAACAAAGCCCTTGCTGACATTTAGTTTAATTTCTCCTTGGTGATTGCAGGAAAAAGTAACACGAATGCAAATAAATCCTCATGCTTAATAATCTAATTTTAAAAATATCCATGGAAGAACTAAATGTTCCTTTAAACATTCATGAGAAAAATTCTTCTTTTTTTGTGGTGGGTATTCTGGTTGGAATTAGAAATATATTAGGAACGGAACAGTGTTATAAATAGAACATTGCTATGGTTCATACTTAAAATGTGCACACAGCATTTTTCCCCTTCAGCTTTATTGTATGTAGGTTTTAAGTTAGAGATACATTGATAGCAAGTGAAATTTTGATGCAATGGTGATTATCTCTGTATAAAAATGACTTCAAATAAGCCTTCCTCTACCCCATCCACTCTACTTGATTGTTAATATTTCCTTGTGGGACTTTCCTGGTGGTACAGTGGATAGGAATTTGCCTTCCAATGCAGGGGACAAGGGTTTGATCCCTGGTTTAGGAGGATCGCACATACCACAGGGCAAAAGGAGCCAGCAGACCGCAACTACTGAGCCTGCAAACTGCAACGCTGAAGCCGGTGCACCTAGGGCCTGTACTCCATAACAAGTGAAGCCGACACACTGCAACCAAGAGTAGCCCCTGCTTGCTGCAACTAGAGAAAGCCTGCATACAGCGACGAAGACCCAGTGCAGCCAAAAAAGCTAATAAATTAAAAAATATTTTATTTTCTTCTGATTAGTTTGTTCAAAGCTTCCTTTTACTCTATCTACAGATAAAACAACAACAAAAAAATAGCAATTCAGCCCCAAAAAGTAGACATTGCTATAGTGATATAAATTTTTCTGTAGACTATTTTTTAAAATTTTCAAATAGGATGCTTGATGAAGATGATCGCTTTTGTAAAAATGAAATGAAGTTGAAATTTGGGCTATTTCTGAGGTGAAATGACTGGTCCTTTGTTTCTGTCTCCACCTACCCTTTTGGAGAATTCAGAAGTAGACTCAGTATATTTGCATCCACTCCAGTGTATTCTTTTTCTACCAGTGCCCTTTTCTAACTGGCATCTCTAGAAAAGTGTGAAGGGCCTACTACAGGCAGAGGAGATGGATTTATGTGCGATGCATGGTATCTTTCCTCTCTCAGTTTTAGTTTATTTTTCTTTCCTGAATGAGAGGAAAGATAGGGTGGAGGGAGGAAACCTTTGTCCTTCATTGCTGAGTTGGAGGAAGAAGTTCACTTGAAAGAGGTTCGCTTCATAGCTGAGTGCAGTATCAGAGGAGGACCGTGCTGAGACTTTTTCTCCTCCAGCATCGCCTCTGGCCCAGAGTGGGAAAGAGATGCTCAATAATCCAGGACACGAGCGCTTCTTTCTCTTAGACATTTTCCTTTCCTTTAGATTTTCACTTTGCTCAAGACAAAAGCAGGTAAAAGTCTGAGTGAGGCCAGTATTCAAATTCTTACCTGTTTTTATTCTGTTGTGTAAGTTATGAATTTGGTAGAACACTGATTATCCTATTCATCTTATGCTGACTTTTACTCGAGCCAAATATGTGTTTACTTCACTCCTTCTTAAGGGGCAGAAGAATTCTAGAGCAGCAGCAGTTGTTTTATTTGCTTGACCTTTCCCAGCAGCCTGGGCTCAGTGGACTCAAGGTCACCCTTTAGAGTGTATGCAGTTAGCTAGGATCTGGGGAGGTGGGAAGTGTCTTCTGGGACCCCTGAGAAGCCTGAACCCAGGACCTTCACTGGGCCCAGTTTGTCAAAAAGATCCAGAAACTAGAAGACTTGCTTCTCTTCTCCATGGTTAAAGGGTACTCTAAATGGTTATTGCATTGTTCGTATCACTAGAGTACACAGCTTTGTGTTTGGGCTGATAGGTTATAAAAAAGATATGCTGCAACTTGTGTCTTGTTTGATACAGGAAACAGTGAGGGAAAGTTCCACTGAATAATAAACATCAGTATTGATTGAATGTGAAAAAAACTTTTAAAAAGCCAGAAGGAAAGAAGGAAAATATATTTTGCACCTTTATTTTCAAACCAGAGAGAAAATCCTTTTTGTCAGTTTGTGTGAATTCTAATATTTGTATAAACATACAGATATACATGTATGTCACATACATATATACATTTGCATACATATACAACAATAGGACTGTGTGTCATTCTGCAAGCTGATTTTTTTTTACTCAGTGTATGATGAATATTCTCTAGTGTCACTATTAAGGATTAGCTATTGTTTGTGACAGTTCAATGGTATTCTTTCTCTAGCATGTGTGTACTCTAATTCATTTAGCTATTATTTTTACTGATGATCAATTAGAAGGGGTCTAGTTTTTCAACTCTTAATGCTGTAATAAATATTCTTATCTGCGTGTTTCTGCCTTTATTTCTATAATGCGTAATTCCAAATGGTGTTTAAATAGTTTATTATTTTTAACCTTTTAAAATTATTTATTTATTTATGGCTATGTTGGGTTTTTGTTGCTACGTGTGGGCTTTCTCTAGTTGTGCTGAGCAGGGATAACTCTCTAGTTGTGGTGCATTGGCTTTTCATTATGGTAGCTTCCCTTATTGCAGAGCACCGGCTCTAGGCACGTGGGCTTCAGTAGTCATGGCCCATGGGCTTAGTCGCCCTGCGACATGTGGTATCTTCCTAGACCAGGAAGAACCCATGTCGAACCCATGTCCCCTGGATTGGCAGGTGAGCTCTTCACCCCTGGACCATCAGGGAGGTTCTAAATTGTTTGTTTTTGATACTGAAAAATACTTCCTGTTTACCCTCCAAAAAGTTGAACTAGTTTATACTCCCACAAAGGTGTATAATAAAGACATGAATTGCATAAAATAGTTGAAGTGCTGTAGAAAGATCATGGTTATATGTTATATTTTGATGGCACTTTATATTTTATAATCCTCTTCCAATCTGATTTCTCACAACCACCATGTGGTATATGGTTTTATATCTGCATTTATATGGATTGCATTGAATCTATAGATCGCTTTGGGTAGTATGGGTATTTTAATAGTACTCTTCTATCTACTCTTCCATGAACTCCCATTTTTCTGTCTTCTGCAGTTTCTTTATCAAAGAAATCTTGTAGAAATCTTTTACCTTCTTGGTTATACTTGATGCTATTGTAAATGAGATTGCTTTCTTAATTTCTCTTGCAGGTAGTTTGTTTTTAGTGTATAGAAATGTGACTGATTTTGTGTATTGATTTTGTATCCTGAAACTTGCCTGAGTTTATTTGTTAGTTCTAAGAAACTAAGTCTTTAGAATTTTCTCTAAGATCATGTCATCTTTAAACAGCAATGATTTTACTTCTTTCTTTCCTGTTTGGATACCGTTTATTTTTTTTCTTGCCTGTTTCTGTGGCTTGGACTTTCCAGTACTATGTTGAATTGATAAGATTGGGCATCCTTGTCTTGCTCCTAATCTTAGAAGAAAGGCTTTTCACTTTTGAGTTTGATATTAGCTGTGCATTTGTCATATATGCCCTTTATTAAATTGAGGTACATTCCTTATATACCTAATTTATTGTGAGTTTTTATCTTGAAAAATAACCTGAATGTTGTCAAATGCTTTTTCTGTATCTATTGAAATGGTCATATGAGTTTTATCCTTCCTTCTTTTAATGTTTGCATATGTTGAATCATCCTTGCATCCCAGGAATCAATCTCACTTGGTCATAGCGTATGATCCTTTTAATATGGTCTTGAATTCTGTTTGCTAGTATTTTGTTGAGGACTTTTGCATCTGTGTTTATCAGGGATGGTGTTAGTCGTTCAGTCATGTCTTGACTCTTTGCCACCCTATCGACTGTAGCCCACTAGGCCTCTCTGCCCATGGAATTCTCCATTCAAGAATACTGGAATGGGTAGCCATTCCCTTCTACAGGGATCTTCCCAACCCAGGGACTGAACCTACTTCTCCTGCATTGGCAGGTGGATTCTTTACCATTTGAACAACCAGAGAAGTCTCTTATCAGGGATATTGGTTTATAAATTTTATTTTCATGTAGTATCTGTGTCTGGCTTTGGTATCAGGGTAATGCTGACCTTATAAAATGAGTTTGAAAGTATTCTTTCCTCTTCAATATTTTGGAAGAGTTTGAGAAGGACTGATATTAATTCTTTAAATGTTTAATAGAATTCATCAGTGAAGCTCTCTGGTCCTGGGCTTTTATTTGTTGGGAGATTTAAAATTACTGATTCAATCTCCCTGCTCATTGTTGGTCTGTTCAGATTACTTTATGATTTAATCTTGGTAAGTTGTGTGTTTCTAGGAATTTGTCCATTTCTTCTGAATTATGTAGTTTTTTGGCATTTAATTCCTCATACTAAAATGAAGATTTTACTAGTAATAATCTCAGAGTTGCTGTGAAAGTTTTTAAAAGCTGATTTATACTAAAACTGCTTAAGACATTCTTTGACACTCCACTTTCTAGAAAAACTCAGGAGAAAAGCAGTTATTTTCTTTAAGAATACACATTTCTGCTTTGAATACTGATTAAATATCTTGATATGCTTCTAACTGCTTAAAAACAAAATCTAGGAGGGAAGGGACATGGGTGTACCTATGGCTGATTCTTGTTGATGTTTGACAGAAAACAACAAAATTCTGTAAAACAATCATTATCCTTCAATTAAAAAATAAACAAAACAAAATATGAATGTTGTATTTTTGAATTTCCACTGTTTTATTCCAAATGTATAACTGAAAAGGTAGAGATTTTTAACTTTCTGATTCTCTGTTTACATGTGGAATATTCTGTGAAAGAAAGGAAGTATTAAACATACTGATCTTATGATTGACAGCTTAATTTGATAAAAATTATCCAGGATATGGGTGTATTCCAATGAGAACCCAGTGTTCCATGATGGAAGTAGTCCATGTAATCAGCTTGCCACCAGATGGCTGGTGGGTACCCTAGAGAATGATGACACATTTACTAAGTCAAGTTTCAGCCTTAATGTTGTCACATTGAGTACTAAGTAGATATAGCCAGATTCATTTTGGTGAGTGAAACTCCATGTTGTGGAGCCCACATACAACTTTCAACTGTACTGCATGGCCACTTTATTCATAATCCCTTTTGAGAGGAACAACAGTAGAGAAAAAGGTTGGTTGACCTCTGAAGAATGCATCATCTTGTCTACCTGATTAGCTCCTTACGTGTAAAGTGCTATTTGGTGAGCATTTATATGGCCAACCAAACCATTAGCTACTGTCCATAAATGAGTGTAAATCAGTCCTTCTGGCATGTCTCCTTCAAGATGAACAACCTGGTACAAAACAAAATGGCCCTCTGTGGGTACAGTAGCTGTGTACCAGATGCCAGTGAATGTGCTGATTTACTCCAGCAGAGAAGTCACATTTGGTACAGTATCTGCACTCTCCAAGATCCGTCTGCTTTTCTTAAAGGCCAAATAGGCAAGCTGAATATGAATGTGTTAGGAATCATCACCTTCATCCTTTCAGTCCTTGATAGTGATCCTAATCTCTACAGTCTCTTAGTTGCAGCATGTGGGATCTAGTTCTCTGACCAGGGATTGAACCCAGTCCCTTAGCATTGGGAGGGGGGAGTCTCAGCCACTGGGCCACCAGGGAAGTCTCCTGGTTTCCTCTTATTCAAGAGGTTCTAGATCTGTGTATTAGTTCAAGTTTGGGAATTGATGGAGAGGTAGCATTTTTCTATTTTACAGTTTTGCTGCTTATACAGAAAAAGTAGGACTTGGTAGGTTTGTAACTATTTCTCTCTTAGAAATACCATAATCAAGCACCAATGATCTCTGCAAGTTAGACTATTCCAATTTCAGCTTTTGCTTGCTGCCCATTTTGGTAAGCATGCCACCTCATCTTTTGTTGAGTACTGTCACTGAGTCCCTGCCACTCTGGGATACTATGGTCCCCATTCAGTTTAGGAACCCATTTCTTGGGTGGCACCATTGCCTGTTCTCATTCCTGGTCTGCAGAGAATAGCTGCTATAGAGATCTTCAAGTATGCTGGTGATCTTTTCATCCAGTGTATCTCAGCATCGGTGAAGGAAGTGCCCTCTGGATCCTACCAGGTGATATAGGCAGGTGAGCAGGTCTTACATGATAAATCCAGGTCAGCATTCCTATCTGCTGAAGTCTTTGCATAGCTTCCTGTTTACCAAGGAGGTAGTGTCATCTCATTTTCATGTAGTGTAGGCAGCATCAGCAGGTTACCTTTAGAACCAGGCGTCCATCAACCAAGTGAACAAACTGTTAGAGCCATTTGCAGCCATTTGAGGTAGCACAGAAAATCCAGAATCCCAGTTTAGTGTGCCCATATTAAAATTTTTTATCTATTCTAGCATTATATTCCTTCCAACCTGATTTAATACCCTCAGCATCTATTTCCATACATGTTCCCTGGTTTCTGTCTATATAAATTGTAATTATCTTGCATATCTTTTGATATAAATTCTATTTCTTTCTCGTTCACAGTTCACACTACACACTGGATTCTGCTGGGACTTGATTCTGGTCATAGGTCTAGAAGCAAGAGAGATAGCTGGGGCAGGGTCCTAAGGAAGGCCAAAGTCCCTGGCAAGATGCCATTGTAGGTAAGGCTCTTACTGATTCTTCAGGCAAGGAAAGACCAACCTCATTAAGCAAGGAGGAAAAGCTATTATTACTGACAGATAAAACTGCAGCACAGGGTCCTCAGCCTCAGCTTCCTAAAAATCCCCTTGGACAGGAAGGAGATCAAATCAGTCAATCCTAAAGGGAATTAGTCCCGAGTATTCATTGAAAGGACAGATGCTGAAACTGAAGCTCCAATACTTTGGCCACCTGATGTGAAGAACTGACTCACTGGAAAAGACCCTGATGCTGGGAAAGATTGAAGGCAGGGGGAGAATGGGATGACAGAGGATGAGATGATATGGATGGCATCACCGACTCGATGGGTGTGAGTTTGAGCAAGCTCTGGGAGTTGGTGATGGACAGGGAAGCCTGGCATGCTGCAGTCAATGGGATCACAAAAAGTTGGACATGACTAAGCAACAGAACTGAACTGATTCTCATCCAAGCTTTCAGGCCCCCTCCTTCCCAGCCAGAATCCCAACTTTAACTGAAGAGACTCTAAGTGGGAATTCAATTTGCCTTGCAATATTGCCACCCATAGGATTAGACTTTTAGTTTTAGAAATCCCATCTCCGGGGCAGTAGGAGATAAGTTTTCTTCACTGTGGTTAAAGAGGCTTTCTGGCTCTTCCTCTAATCCTTGAGATTGGAATTTAACGTTCTCAATTGAATTTTTTCTTTCCTCTGGAAATTCAAATTCCAGGCCCCAACCTGGACTACAGACTTAGAAACTTGTGGGTTGGGGACCCCATTTTAATAGGCTCCTCAGGTGATTCTTATGCATGCTTAACTTTGAGAACCACTAATGTGGAACAACACCTTCAAAATTCTCAGAGAAAATTATTTTCAACTGAGAATTCTAAACCAAGACAATTAATGTGGATACAAATAAAGACTTACACATACAAGGACTCAAAATTTATGTCCCTTGTGTTCTTTATTCAAAAGCAGTTGGTTCATGGAAAGCAAGGAAGTCAACAAAGAAAGCAATGAAGTGGAAGAGAAAGAACCTAAGAAATATGGAAGCCAAGAGCCCAAGGCAAAAAGGAGGATTCCAAGATGGTAGTAAAGAGACGTTTCCTGCTGGCTTCTGTGTAACAGACCGAGTGTCACTCCAGGGAGACACATGAAGCTGAATGAATGACTTCAAGATAAAATATGTAGCTGACATATCTGACCTTCCGAAATATGATACTTCAAGATGTAAAATATGTCTGGTAGAGCAGGTAAAAAAAATAGGTATTTAAAAAAAATAAAATTAGAAGTATATAAATTATTAATTCTAGAAAATGCAAAATTTATACAGGAAAGAAAAATATTTTTTGGGTTATCAGTAAATATACTATTTGCGCAAATATATTAATAGATGCGCTAAGTTCTGCTGTTCTTCAGAATTTTCAAATAAATATTTTGGTAGTATGAAGAGATAAGAAGTAAGTTGGGAGGTGCTGTGGCAGCTAAACCTTTACTATCCTAATAGAAAATCAGGAGTTCATATATAATATTGATGAAAGTATCAATTTCTTCATGTTATTTAGATACATAAGTACTTTTGAAAAAAAACCTTTAAAATAATTAAAAATGGCTACTCTCTAAAACCAGATGTGGAATGTGAAAGGTAGTATAGGATTTGACTGTCATTTTACAACTCATTTGATGATTTTTTAAGTGAAATTATGTGCATATAACATATAAATAAATAATAAAAAGAGAAAAGAAGAAATTCTCTGATTTGATAAAGCATAATGCAAATAAGGGCTTCCCTGGTAGCTCTGCAGTAAAGAATCCTCCTGCAGTGCAGAATACATGGGTTCCATCCCTGGATTGGGAAGATTCCATGGAGGAAGGCATGGCAACCCACTCCAGTATTCTTGCCTGGAGAATCCCATGGACAGAGGAGCCTGGCGGGCTACAGTGCTTAGGGTCAGAAAGAGTTGGACACGACTGAAGCGACTGAGCATGCACGCACACAGTGCAGATTAATTTACCATGTATGTATTGAGCTGTGTGCAAAGCATAGTAGTCATAGGGGACAATGAGATTTATAAAATCAATCTGCCTTCTAGGAGAATATACTCTTTTCAATGAAACAAATATCTAAAGCACTGAAATAGCAGTTTAAGACTAAAGGATGAAGACTGCGAGATTTCTACGGCCTCCACTGCCCATTCCAGCGCCTGAAACCCCATTAATTGTGACATCTTGGCATTCTCCAAACATGAAACACTTACTGTATCACTAACCTGATTGCCCCTGCGTTATTTCTGTAGATACTTGAGACAAGAGAAAGAATCATAAACTCAATAATTTCTGCCATATCTGAGGTTTACATGTGGGGTGTGTGTATATGTATGAGTGTGTATGCTGCTGCTGCTGCTGCTAAGTCGTGTCCGACTCTGTGCGACCCCACAGACAGCAGCCCACCAAGCTCCCCCGTCCCTGGGATTCTCCAGGCAAGAATACTGGAGTGGGTTGCCATTTCCTTCTCCATTGCATGAAAGTGAAAGTGAAGTCGCTCAGTTGTGTCCAACTCTTAGCGACCCCGTGGACTGCAGCCCACCAGGCTCCTCCATCCATGGGATTTTCCAGGCAAGAGTACTGTAGTGGATTGCCATTGCCTTCTCCAATGTGTGTATGAATATATACATAAACATACACCTTCACATATAATTTTAATTTTTTCTCGGAATATGTAATAAGAGTATCCAACAAATGGCAAATAAAGACTAGTTTAGATTAAATATTAGGACTGCTAAGCAAGTATTACCAACCTAAGCGAATTTTCTACTGTTCTTATGTTGCTACTGTCCCATTTCCTCTGGAAATGCAAATTTTAACTATAAAACTTTGATTTAGTCTTCTGTGCAATTCAAAGAAACTGTAGGTCACAATGTACTTGATAAGAATTTCTAAGAGGAAAGAATCTTTTGACACAGTTATAATGAGTATTCAGAAGTCCTACTTTTTCAGCCAGGAGTAATGAATGAAGAGCATATAGATACCAGGGCAAAAGTGTTATTAAGTTCATGTATGTTATGTTCTCTGACATTAGAAATTTCAGATCTCCCTCGGTGTTGACCTATAACATTGCTTTTATGTAAGCCTTTCATAGACTATATATTTAGGAAGTTAAACTTTTATATTTAATAGGCACTGAAAAGCTGATTGGAAGCTCTGTGTGCATGGGTTGGGCTTGATAGTAGGCGGGCTTCAGTATACAAGGTAACTGGGCACCAAGCGGGCATTTTTCTTGGGGCACCATGAAAGGTTAGTATCTAGAGTTTTTTTTCCTCTGGGGCTTTTTAGTTACTGGAAAAAATGAGTGCTTCATTCCTTTGTGGTAGTGTATGCCTGGCTGCTGGCCATAGGGGAACAGCATGGAGAAGGGGGCTAGGTTCTCATGCTGAATGTGCAGACACCCATCCAGTCCTGCTATGTTCAGTTATGCACTGTTACGCTAAAGTTTTGTACTTATCAGGTTCAGTTGTGCCAGTGACTTGGGCTGCTAGCATGGGGGTATGTTTTTTCATATGGTTGCTGGAGAAGATGAGCCACAAACATAGAGTGAGGTTCCAATAGCTCTGTATATAGATTTTTCAGTCAGTTTCCCAGTTTTCTACCCCGCCCAAACTTAAAGTACTTCCTGGTATCTCCTAATCCACAGCTTCTCTGGGGATCTACAGGGTTTTTCAGCTTCTTCTAAGCATGTTTCTCAGGAAGTATTGAAGATAAAACGTTCTTTGTTCTGCTCTGTTCAGTTACCACACCACCATCTGCCTTTGCTTTAAAACATTTACAGAAACTCTTATCTATTGATGCATCTTTCATTCATACTTGTCCTTTTGGGTTGTAAATTTTGTTTAAAAAATATCCCTATACTGTCATTTCAGTGTAATTTTGAGAAGCAGGATCTATGTTTCGTTTGTCTAGTTTTTAAGCAGAAATTCAGAAATCATTTGTTCATCAATGTTTCTCCAGTGCTTCGCTCATTTTTATTGTTCAGTCACTCAGTCATATCCTACTCTTTGCGATGCAGTGGACTGCAGCATGCCAGGCTTCCCTGTCTTTTCACCATCTCCCGGAGCTTGCTCAAACTCGTGTCCGTTGAGTAAGTGAGGCCATCCAACCATCTCTTCCACTCTTGTCCCCTTCTCCTCCTGCCTTCAATCTTTCCCAGCATCAGGGTCTTTTTTGATCAGGACATCTGCATATATTCCTTTAGGCTTGACTGGTTTGGGGATTATGGATAGATAAGAATATGTTAGAGAGCCCATGATTTGGTTCAAGTGCTGGATCTTGGGTCTCACAAATGAAATGCTTCTACTCTCTATACTACAAGAAATGAATAAATGGACTTCTGGCACTTACTCCTAAAATCATTCAGTAATTGTAAGTTCAAATAATGAGAAAATTATGGCATCATCTTAAACAATTAATGTGGGGCTTCCCAGGTGGTGCTAGTGGAAAAGAACCTACCTGCCAATTCAGGAGACATAAGAGACACAGGTTTGACGCTGGGTCGGGAAGATCCCCTGGCAACCCACTCCAGTATTCTTGCCTGGAGAATCCCATGGACAGAGAAGCCTGGGAGGCCACAGTCCACTGAGTTGCAAAGAGTCAGACACAGCTAAAGTGACTTAGCACACACACATGCATGCAAACTACTGTGTAATTCCCTCATCCCCAATCTTTGGATTTATTAAGGAATATACACAGACATCCAGTGAGAGTTCTTTATAATTAGAGAGGTTAAAGCTACCTCTCCAGTAGGGAAGGAAAAACCTACATCACAAAAGTAGGTTAGGAAGATAATAGATTAAGAAAGTTGTTTACAGAAAAGTCAAGGGTTACAGAAATTGTTAGGAAGTTGTGGGTAAGGAGAAGAGAAAGGTGATAAGAAGCTTTTTGGAGCAAGAAATTGAAATGTCTTTGTAAGTTTTCTAGAGTGCATTCTTCACACCTGAATATTTTCCCAGTCATCTTCTTTAGAATCCTTTATTTCTTGGTTGACATTTTTGTCAAGTTGCTGACATTACAGTAAGGTTCATCTTAGGAAGAAGAAATTGAGAAGATAGGAGTATTTGTATCAGAAAATAAAGGATGGAAATGGGTGGGCATGGGAAAGAAGAGAGAATATGAGGATCAAAGAGAGCTTTGGAGAAAGAAAGGAAGTTTTCAAAATATGACCAAGACATTTTACAGATAATTTTTCTTCCTTTCTTGAATAACTTCTTCAGTAGAGTGGTAGGATTCTGGGGAAAAACACAAATCAAATAGAGCCAGAAAACTGCTTCAAACCCTCATTGAAAGTAAGGGTAGTGTCTACTTGTGAAGCTGTGAAAGCAAATGTGTTTGATTATCATGTATGAAATAGGAAACTGATTTCAGGGTTCTTTGCCAACTAGCTTCAGGTTAGTGTAAGAATGGAATATGAACCTGTACCAAAGAGCTGTCGAGAAAAGTATTAATACTCTCAGGACAAACAGATAATAAAATCTGTATTAATAATAACTGTGAAAAGGCTATGCTGCTCCTGGAAATTTGAAAGAAAAATTACCTGTAAGGTAATACTTTTGGCCTTTGAGGCAGTAATACTCTTCTATTCTTTTCACTTTCACTTTATATATGGAAGTCATGAAATTTCCATTATAGTTGACTAAAAACAGAACAATATTTTAGTGGTGACTAGAAACTTAAATATTTTTAAAGGTTAAAAAAAGTAAAATGGGTCCTTCAGAATGAAGAGTAAGGAGTCAAATGATATGTACAAAACTCATTCCCATTTATTTTTTTGTGTTTTGGACTTGTTTTCAGGCAAAAGGACTCCTATGGAAGATGGACACCTTTCTCCCATTTCCAGAATATGTTTCCAGGCTCATCAGTGAAACCTGATCCTGCTGCTCTCCATACTGGGGCATTCCAGAATATGTTTCTCCATGTGTCCCCAACACCAGCAGCTTCCAAGAGCCTCAATACTCTTCGGCATAATGCCTTGAGGATCCACAGCTACCCTGAAGGTATATGCCTCAGCCAGGCCAGCAAACTGGGTCTCATGAGTCTCCAGAGACCCTTCCAGATGAGCATTGACATGGGCTTTAAAACGCGTGCCTTCACAACCATTTTGATTCTCTTCGCTGTCTTCATCGTCTGCTGGGCCCCATTCACCACTTATAGCCTTGTGGCAACATTCAGCAAGCACTTTTACTATCAGCACAACTTTTTTGAGATCAGCACCTGGCTACTCTGGCTCTGCTACCTCAAGTCTGCTTTGAACCCACTGATTTACTACTGGAGGATTAAGAAATTCCACGATGCCTGCTTGGACATGATGCCTAAGTCCTTCAAGTTTTTGCCGCGGCTCCCTGGTCACACACGGCGACGGATACGCCCCAGTGCTGTCTATGTGTGTGGGGAACATCGGACGGTGGTGTGAATATTGGAACTGCCTGACATTTTGGGTGATGGCTGTTCTTTATCTGACTTTGAATTTTCTTTCTCATGGCTTCTCCACTTAAACTTTATTATTCATAGGGTATGTATATATGTGTATGTTTGCAATGTAAAGAAAGAATGGTGATTAGTTACAAGTCTGTTACCAGGGATACACAATAGGGAAGTGATCCCAAGTGTTACCTCCAGGGTTCAAGAGAAATCCTTGATTTAGGGTGGGGAGATGGTTTTCTGTAACTTCAGTTGATTTTGTTTTTGTAGTAGGAATCAGGATTGGGATTTATTGAGCCTGAAGTTACATTGAATTTTAGGTATATTGTATGCTGCTAAGATATGCTTAGTTAAGTTTGTCAATTTTTTTTTTTTTTCCTGGAAGACACTGCTGCTTTTTGCCATCACGTTGGAGCCAAAAACCACATACATCTCCGTAGATAGTTAGTTTTATTTAAGAAAAATAACCCAAGGGAGTGAGTGACATTTCAAAGGTCATTAATATTTACTTTGGTGCACTTTAAGAAACAATGTACAGACTAATTCAGTCATGTTTTTAAGAATTGCTTTTATACATGACATGCTGTGCTTTAGGAAACGTTGCATTATTTCTAGGAAGATAGTTTTTTTAAAAAAATGTTTTATCTGCATGTACAGTTTTAAAAGAGAAAACATAGAAATGTAGAACTTCTCCTAAGCACAATAGTGAATCTTCAGAGGAGCAGGGCAGAGTTGAGAAGGTGGAGCTCCCTCAAAAAAGTAAATGAAATGCAGAGAGGCTGTGGCGGTGTGGGCTGTGGTGACTCCTTTTACTCACAGATTCTCTGAGTCCAGTGCAGAGAAGGGTCACCCTTTATTAGACACCTACCAGGGGCCAGGCACTGTGCATCATTTTACCCTCACCGTGTGCTGTGAGGGGGGTTATTATTTCTTCCTTTTGCAGACGAAGAAGGCAAGTCTCAAAGAGGCTTAAACCCTGCCCGAGGTCAGTGGTAGAGCTGGGGTCAGAAAATCCTTCTGAGTCCCGACACTGCTGTTCTGCTATACCACACAGACACCTCGTTCAGGTTTGGAAGTTCCATGACCAAGAGGGAACTATGTGTATTCTTGCATTTTTTTTTTTTTTAGACTGAAACCTTCTTTTTAAAAAAAAAAGAAAGCTTCATTTTTTTTAATTACCGAAAGGAATTACATTACAGAAAGCCTGGAAAATAGAAAGGAGAAAAATAAAATCATTCATAACCTCCTTTATAAAGTGGAACTTAAAAGTCTTAGATAAGGGTGTAAGGAAATAAGGCAGATTTTTTATCTGCAAAACAAGTGACAATTACCGAGACGTTAAATACAGCTGTCTATAGGTCTTTGCCCTGTAGGTTTGGATGTTTCTAGTTGTCCAGCTATATTTCTCGATGTTCTGGACAGAATACCATGGTTGCGCCGGTGCTTGTCCAGAGCAGAGCTGGCTGTTGACGAATGTGAATATGCTTAGAGGTGAACAGAAACCCTGGTCTGAGCTTCGAGCAAGTTTTCATTGGGGCAGGTCTGGGGTTTCAAATTCTTCTTCTCTTGCTGATAATCTGCCTCTCCCCTCTGCCCCACGTGCATCCGGGGCCTTTGGTGCCCTTTTCTCTCCAATTCCGGGAACTAAACAGCCCCCAGAGATGGGGCTTCAGATTAAGGCCATAAGTGCTGAAAGTGTAGCCTGTTGACTACATCATGGACTTTATAAATAGTCAGGTTAACCATGAACCCCTTTTGGATTTATAACATGATTTCAGAATTGTTGTACTTTGTCACCAGTGGGAAGTGAGCCTCTGTTTCTTTAGCTGTACAACCAGAGATTTGGACTAGATGAATCGTCAAGATCTTTTCTAACTATAATGTGAGAGTAGAGAGTTTTGAAGAGCCCAGCTGACATCAGCATCACTCTTTGGTCTCCATTATTAATTTTCTTTACATTTTACTTCTTTATATGTTTCTTAAAGTTGAATGTCTGAAGAGCATGTGGCACCATGGCAGGAGTCAGGAGTTTGGGAGGTGGATGTCATCATGAAAGACCTGAGAAACATTGTTCTTGAGGCAGTGGTCGTGTTATTGGGACTCATTTTCCAGTTAACTTCTCCTTGGGGACTCAAGCATGTTATTCAACATGTTTTGAGATCATCGTCTGATGAGACTCACCTACCTCTTTGGTTTCTTATTTATATTATTCACAGGTAAAATTGCTTTTATCCATCAGGATCTTATAGAGCATAAACACTGTAGTAGATATTAGTAGCACATTGAAGTGTATCATGCTTTCCATTTTCAATATAAGCTAGATTTCAGGCAGATATTAATGTCTATTTGAAATTAGACTTTATCTGAGTAAAGTCAGCATGATCTGTATTCATCTTACATGTTGGCAGTAGATCTTGAGACACCCTACATGGTTGAATTTGAGACAGCTTTGTTTCCTTTGTCCTGTTTTTATGAGCAATCCAGTAACTTCAGTGCTGCTGGTAGGCAGTGCAGCATTGGGAAGAGTTCTGGAGTGCCTGCTAAGAGGCTCAGTGTTTGTGAAAGATGACCAAGAGGGGCTTCTGTGAGAATTCAGCACCCACACCGAACAGCAGTTCTCTTTACACTGGATTGTCTCGATCGATCAGATGACAGTTTACAAATCATTTTGAACATTTTTATCACATATACATTTTGAAAGCTTAAAGTATTGTGGTGTACTTTGAACAGTTTAGGTGTAGTATCATATGTTGCCTATTCTATATTTTCTTGATGGAAAAAAATGCCACTAGGAGTTATCACCACTGGCTGATATCATCAGAAATGTTTTTCTTTTTCCTTTGGGCTAATAAGTAATAAGCAGGAAAGAGATAATGAAGTGTTTGTGGTCAAAAGAAAGAGTCAAAAGAAATCCTTAATAATCTGAAATAGTGATATTCAAACTTTCAAATATTCGTTTGCATTTAAGTCTTCCCAGGGGGGCTTGTTAACAATATAGGTCACCAGGGCCCCCAGAGGGGCATTGGGCCCACCAAGGCTCACTTTTATCTGTTGGTATTTGGTCTGATTCTGGTTCAGATGGTCCCTGGGGCATACTTCAAGAAACACTCCTGTGGGAAATACATTCACTTAAAAATTGTCTGTTTTTTCCAAAAAATGTTTGATTTGTGTTGGAAGCCATTATCTCCCAGTGCATGGATAATCCACATTGAGAGGAAAATCTGTGTATCATTGTGCCTGATTTGCTGCCACTTGTGTTAGTGCTGGATCACTCCAGTGTCAGCTTTATCATCTTTCAACTGGCAGAGTTCTGATAAAACATATAGTTTCAAAGTAGAGGGAAAAGGTGACTTCACAATTGAAAGTGATGCCTTTTAGGAGTCTGATTCCTCTCATATTTTCTTTTCTAGTTGAGAGGTATCTTTATTGTATGTAACCTCCTAAAGAGTAAGGGGAATGCAAAGATTCATCCAGTTCCTATTGCTCTGGTTACACCAGTTGTGTTCAATGGAAGCATGAAAAAATAAAACAACCATTTAAATCCATGTATTTCAGTTGCTGAAAAGGATAATTAACTTAATATTTGCCTTCTCTAAAATCTAAGGCCTTTCTAAAACCTACTTTAAAATCTTTAGAAAATATCATTCATTTTTATATGAGTTTCAGTTTTTGCCAACTAGACATGAGAGTTTTATTTTCCTTTTCACTTATATGCAAAAGCTAAATATATTTATTTTTCAGTTACAATAGAAGATTGATTTACAAAGGAAGGTTGTCATTGAATCTACATCTAATTGTTCCTTTTGAAATGGAAAGGTAAGATATAGCAAAATAGAGGAAAATGTTGAATTAAAAGCATGTTCACATCTACTGTGAAAATAATTAGCTCCATTCAACTCATAATAAAGAGAACCTTTAGGAGAAGTGTCTACCTTCTATGTCAAGGTGCAGTCAGTTAGATTTAATGCAAAAAGAAAAAAATAAATATTTCACAGGTGTATCAGTCAGGATTTAACCCAGGGAAGCAGAACTAGTAAAATGATTTATTATGAGATCTATAGCAAGAGTTGGCTTACATGGTTGTGAGGCTGGCTGCGCATATTTGAAGGCCAGAGGGTGGGTTGTCCTGTAGGACAGGCTGGAAATCACAGGCACAAACTAAAGTTGCTGTCAGTTTTTACTGAGGCAGAATTTCTTCCTCCTCAGAAAAGCCAAACTTCTGCTTTCAGCCTTTCAACTGCTTCAGTCATACCTATCCAGATTGTCTAGGAAAATCTCTCTGTTAAGGTGGACTGACTGTAGATTTTAACCACATCTACAAAACATCTTCACAGCACCACTTAGATTAGTGTTTGATGGAAAAACTAGGGACTGTAGCCTGGCCAGAGTTCAGATCAGTCATTCAGGCATGTCCAACTGTTTGTGACCCCACGGACTGCAGCACTCCAGGCCTCCCTGTCCATCACCAACCCCCGGAGTTTCCTCAAACTCATGTCCATTGAGTCGGTGATGCTATCCAACCATCTCATCCTCTGTCATTCCCTTCTCCCGCCTTCAATCTTTCCCAGCATCAGGGTCTTTTCAAATGAATCCTTTGCATCAGGTGGCCAAAGTATTGGAGCTTCAGCATCAGTCCTTCCAGTGAATATTCAGGACTGATTTCCCTTAGGATGGACAGGTTGGATCTCCTTGCTGTCCAAGGGACTCTCTCAAGAGTCTTCTTCAACACCACAGTTCAAAAGCATCAATTCTTCGGCTCTCAGATTTCTTTATAGTCTCAACTCTCACATCCATACATCACTACTGGAAAAACCATAGCTTTGACTAGATGGACCTTGGTTGACAAAGTAATGTCTTTGCTTTTTAATATGCTGTCTAGGTTGGTCATAACTTTTCTTCCAAGGAGCAAGCGTCTTTGAATTTCATGGCTGCATTCACCATCTGCAGTGATTTTGGAGCCCCCAAAAATAAAGTCTGTCACTGTTTCCATTGCTTCCCCATCTATTTGCCATGAAGTGATGGGACCAGATGCCATGATCTTAGTTTTCTGAATGTTGAATCTTAAGCCAGCTTTTTCACTGTCCTCTTTCACTTTCATCAAGAAGCTCTTTAGTTCTTCTTCACTTTTTGCCATAAGGGTGATGTCATCCGCATATCTGAGGTTATTGATATTTCTCCCGGCAATCTTGATTCCAGCTTGTGTTTCTTCCAGCCCAGCGTTTCTCATGATGTACTCTGCATATACGTTAAATAAGCAGGGTGACAATATACAGCCTTGACGTAATCCTTTCCCAATTTGGAACCAGTCTGTTGTTCCATTTCCAGTTCTAACTGTTGCTTTCTGACCTGCATACAGATTTCTCAGGTGGTCTGGTGTTCCCATCTCTTGAAGATTTTTCCACAGTTTGTTGTGATCCATGCAGTCAAAGGCATTGGCATAGTCAATAAAGCAGAAGTAGATATTTTTCTGAAACTCTCTTACTTTTTAGATGATCCAGTGGATGTTGGCAATTAGATCTCTGGTTCCTCTGCCTTTTCTAAATCCAGCTTGAACATCTGGAAGTTCATGGTTCACATAGTGTTGAAGCCTGGCTTGGAGAATTTTGAGCATTACTTTGCTAGCATGCGAGATGAGTGCAATTGTGTGGTAGTTTGAGCATTCTTTGGCATTGCCTTTCTTTGGGATTGGAATGAAAACGGACCTTTTCCAGTCCTTTGGCCACTGCTGAGTTTTCCAAATTTGCTGGCTTGTTGAGTGTAGCACTTTCACAGCATCATCTTTTAGGATTTGAAATAGCTCAACTGGAATTCCATCACCTCCACTAGCTTTGTTTGTAGTGATGCTTTCTAAGGCCCACTTAACTTCATATTCCAGGATGTCTGGCTCTAGGTGAGTGATCACACCATCATGATTATATGGGTCGTGAAGATCATTTTTGTATAGTTCTTCTGTGTATTTTTGCCACCTCTTCTTAATATCTTCTGTTTCTGTTAGGTCCATACCATTTCTGTCCTTTATTGTGCTCATTTTTGCATGAAAATTTCCCTTGGTATCTAATTTTCTTGAAGAGATCTTTGCTACTGCTGCTGCTAAGTTGCTTCAGTCATGTCCAACTCTGTTGGACCCCATAGATGGCAGCCCACCAGGCTCCCCCATCCCTGGGATTCTCCAGGCAAGAACACTGGAGTGGGTTGCCATTTCTTTTCCAATGCATGAAAGTGAAATGTGAAAGTGAAGTCGCTCAGTCGTGTCCAACTCTTAGCGACCCCATGGACTGTAGCCTACTAGGCTCCTCCATCCATGGGATTTTCCAGGCAAGAGTGCTGGAGTGGGGTGCCAATGCCTTCTCCAGAAGAGATCTCTAGTCTCCCATTCTATTATTTTCCTTTATTTCTTTGCATTGATCACTGTGGAAGGCTTTCTTATTTCTCCTTGCTATTCTTTGGAACTCTGCATTCAAATGGGTATATCTTTCCTTCTCTCCTTTGCTTTTCGCTTTCTGTCTTTTCACAGCTATTTGTAAGGCCTCCTCAACCATTTTGCCTTTTTGCATTTCTTTTTCTTGGGGATGGCCTTGATCCCTGCCTCCTGTACAATGTTATGGACATCCAAAACATCAAAAGACCATTGTAGTGATGACATCCAAATTTAAAATATCAAAGCTATGGTTTTTCCAGTAGTCATGTATGGATGTAAGAGTTGGACCAGAAAGAAAGCTGAGCACTGAGGAATTGATGCTTTTGAATTGTGGCGCTGGAGAAGACTTGAGAGTCCCTTGGAGTACACGGAGATCAAGTCAGTCAATCCTAAAGGAAATCAACCCTGAATATTCATTGGAAGGACTGATGCTGAAGCTGGAGCTCTGGTACTTTGGTCACCTGATGCAAAGAGCCAGCTCATTGGAAAAGACCCTGATGCTGGGCAAGATTGAAGGCAAGAGGAGAAGGGAGCAGCAGACATGAAATGGCTAGATGGCCTCACCGACTCAGTGGAGTTTAGGCAAACTCTGGGAGATAGTGAAGGACAGGGAAGCCTGGCAGGTGGACTACAGTCCACGGGGTTGTGAAGAGTCAGTCTTAGTGACTGAACAACAACAACATATAATGCTATAATGTTAGCATAAAAAACTCAGTCACATAAATCTCAGTGTTGAGATTAATATCATGACCAAGATAAGTATGTTGAAGAGGATGGGAAACATTCTGACTGCATTATATTCAAATTCACATAATCACTGGACATAGTATCTGTGAATTTCACAGCACTGTGAAACTTCTCAAAAGGGAGTAATAATAATTGATCAGGTGATTTCATAAATTAACTTTCTTCTTATATAAACTTTAAGTATTTGTGATACTTGGCAATGATGATGCCTTTCTTCTAAATAATTTGAAAGCATAAATAGTTAAGACAATATTAACTCACAACATAAAAACATGCTAATAATGATGATGGGTGCCATGTTTTAAATGGGCTTCCCAGGTGGCTCAGAGATAAAAGAATCCACCTGCCAATATAGGAAATGCAAGAGACATGTGTTTGATCCCTGGGTTAGGAAGATTCACTGGAGTAGGAAATGGCAACCCACTCCAGTATTCTTGCCTGGAGAATCCTATGGACAGAGGAGCCTGGTGGGCTACAGTCCAAGGGGTCACAAAGAGTCGAACGTGACTGAGCGACTAAGCACGCAGGCCATGTTTTGGCCACTTAACGAGTCAAAATACACTTTATTTCAATCAATAGTATTTTCTCTTTTTCCAATTATGTTCCCAAGAGATAAGTAACTTTTTCAGGTGGATTCAAATCTAGGCCTAATGCCAAAGTTCACAGTTTTCTAGACCACCTTGCACCTATTATTCCCCAATAATAGAGCTGAGTTTCTAGTGAGATTAGTATACTTACTAAGCATCATGCTAGGTGATTATTCCTCTCTATGCATTAGATAAAATAATCATGGCAGAAAAACCTATACACAAAGTTGTAGGTATTAACACAAAACCTAGATTGGCTTATTCTTTAAGTCATTAACTAGATTTGACTAAATCAAAATTGAGTTGTCAAGCTATCTGGGCCCCTGGAGCCCTGGGTACACCAGCTTTAATATCAGGACCTTCAGAAACTTGCTGACTGTGGCAGAAATTTTCAGAACACTTAGCTACCCAGACAGTTTCCTAGACTGCACAGATATCACAACCCCTTTTGGAAAAAGTTTCACGCTGGTGCATAATTGGGATTCAAGAACATATTGGTTTGTCTGAACTTCCACAGGATTTATAGTAGCCAGGACTTTGGAAGAGAAGGTGGAGGTGATAAAGTCAAGAACCCTGGGGTCCTGCTGCCAGCTTTGACACTCCTGCTATGTTGCCATCCAAGACTCCTTCAGCCTGACATAAAATGGCTGTGTTTTAACATCCTCTTATGATTGGTATAGTAAATAAAATTCATTAGTTGACTGCAGCATTTGTATATTAAAAAAAAGCCCTCTTTATATATAGTTTTGCAAACGAAAAAAATTTAATTATGTAATTTATCTTATTGACTATCTGTTCAGGTACACTCACATTTGAAATTTTTTAATAGTAAATACTCTAGACTACAAGATCCATGGTTGGTCAAATGTTGGCTGCAAGAGCCGTGGGGCTGGAGCGCTGACCGTTAAGTTCTACCTGAATTTCCCACTTTCCGGAGGGTGAAGATACCTAACCCTTCGTTCGGGGATCAGCTGTATCCACTAATAAGCAGATGAAGAAACAGGTTTAAATGATTAAACGACTTTCCCAACGTCTCGCAGCAGTTAGGAGGTAGAACGGGAGTTCAAGCCCAGCTCATCAGCTCCCAACTTTAGAGCTCAGAAGCACTTAGTGGGATTTTAGCGTCAGAGAGAGAAGGGCCGGAGGATGAGCTTGCCAGCTTTGGAAAAAATACAGTAACCAAGTAAACAGAGGTCAAATAAATAATCCTGGAATGTCTCTTAATTGAATATGTGCATTTTCACTAGTAGAAAGAATAATAGAATGTTTATATTTGTAAGAAAACAAGTTTTTTTAGTTCATCATCCAAGATTTACTGCTAAAAAGGCTGAGCTTGAGGACGAAAGGCACACAGGCCAGGAGCGGCTGGTTCCCAGCGTGGGTCGAGCATTTTGTTCTCAGTTTGAACACAAACCTCGGACCTACCATGAATGTACATACCCCAGACTTGTCTGGTAAGTATCGCTATTGCTTGTGCTTTTCTGGACCTAGGCTGGCAGGACTTTTTCTTCGTGGGTGCTGAGGACTCCTTGGGAAAGTGTTAGTACCCAGGGAATTTCACTGTGCTCTCACTCCACCTTCCAGGATTCATCTAATGAGCAAAGCAACTGCAAATGGCTCAGAAGACATTTGCCTCTGACAGGAAGAAAGATGGAATTTTCTTGTATAGCTTCCCCAAAGCTATACAAATGCTGTGATTAACTTGGATTGCAAGACAATATTTTATGTTCACCTTTGTGAAGGCTGCAATTGCCAAGCAACAGGTTCTGTTAGATCTCTCTCCAGGGCAAAAGGCTTCTCATGAAAACATTTACAGTAAAACAAGCTGCACACCGAAGGGAAATAGAGAAATAGAGGAATGGAATCTGACAGAGATGTGTTGACAACCAAAAAACAGAAAAAAATCAGCTTGGTCTTGATTTCTAGCCCTCCCTTTCTCCCTAGAGTTCACCTTTCTTTCCTGCTATGCCCTAAGCTCCCTGAGGGGAGGGCACTGTGCTTTTTTGTTGTTTCTCCCGTGCCTAGCGCCATGGCTCACAGAGAGGGGTGGTTCCTAGAAGTCTGGAAATGGACTTTTGATAAAAGAATCTTGATGGTTAAAATCAGAATGAACTTACCCAAGCCAAGCAGCAAGTGCTAAGATTGGCACACAGAGCCTCAGTCTCCAAGTCCAGTGAGCCGCCCACTATATAAATCTGCTGCCTTGACTTAGGGGAGAAAGTAATTAGAGGATTTTAAGGCTAGTTTGGGAGACGATTGTGTGGAATGGATAGGGCTGCTAAATTTTTATTTGCTAAACCTGGCAAACCTCAGAGTAGTGCACATATGTATATAATTTTTTTGACCCTGTAATGTGCAAGTCATGGCACGGAGGAGGTCCTCTGTTCCTCTTGTGAGGCTGGTCTGTGGCTACATCTTGCGGTCTTGCCTAAATATGCTGCTGTTCAGACTTCAAAGGGTAGAGCAGGACGTGACTCACTGTGCAGCTGAGAAGCAGATGCAGATGGACCGATAACAGAAGGAAAAGGTGTGTTTCATAACTGTTTTTGTGTGATCTCAGTTTGTTGGTAAATGAATGATGATGGTGATGTGGACAAGATGTATTTAATAACCACCTCCATTGGGGAGACTTTGGTTGGAAGAAGTTTCCTATTGCTAGAATTAGACATCCATATGTTGAATGCCATTGGAACATTTGCAATAGAAATTCAGAGTTTAAATCACTTTCACCATAGTTTTGGCAGGACTGGGAACACATTTTTTTTTTTTTTTCAGCTGTTCTTCCTGATGGGGGCTATAAATAGCTTTGGAGAAGTATATAATTATCTCAAAGTAGAAGCGAAAGATAAAAAGCTGCTTGAGATTTTAAAGGAACATTTAATAGTTATTATTATGTAACATTTATTAAGCAAGCTCACTGTGCTCATTATCTTTGCCAGGAAGAAACTTGGAATAAAAAGTCAATCCAAGACATGACATGTATAAATCTACCAAAAGGTACATTAACGTGGTGCCAGAACAAAGGGTTGATTCAATAAAAAAGAAACTTTAGGTGAACAAAAAAGGCAGCCAGATCAGTACAGTGTTGTGTGGAAATGCAGAAACCTTATATTTAGTAACATAGTTTTAAAATACTGACAGTTTAAAACAAAATGCATAGCCATATAGAAACAGGTAACAATGTGGTATATGCATGGGTAGTGCTGTGTTTGGGGCAGCTAGCTCAGCCTTTTATGTATAAAAGGAGTTTACTTACTATGTTCAATGAATAAATACTAAAAGGTCTAAGTACTAAATAAAGGTTAATTTTGATTGGAGCAGGATAGGCATTATAAAGAATAATTTCAGTCACTGGCTCCTGGATAAGACTGTGATTGCTGTTTAAAGCCTATAGGAAGTCCACAACCAAGTAATCATAATGACATCCATCATTTATTTGATGCCTGTTAAATGGTGCAAGTACTATATTAATATATAATCTCTAATTCTTTTTAAAAAATATTTACTTGCTTAACGAGCTAGCAACTAGCTGCACCGGGTCTTAGCTGCAACGTGTGGAATCTAGTTCCCTGACCAGGAATCGAACCTGGGCTCCCTGCATTGAGAGTGTGGTGTCTTAGCCATTGAACCACCAGAGAAACCTCTAATTCTTATAATAATTCTAGGAAGTAGACATTATCAATCTGTTTTACAAATCCTTCAAGGTTTTAAGTTAATAGTTAAATGAATTTAAGTGGCCACAGGATATATAAAGTGGAGATACAGTAATTCAACTCTTTGTCAGCACCGAAACTCAGGCTTTTTTTTTCTTTTTTCACATTGTGGTGCTACCTATCCAACTTCTTACCTATGCATTCTTACTTCCTTCACGTTAGTTCTCCTTCACTTATGAAGGATTTTCCTTTAGAACCTGATTGTCCCAGTCAACCTAGTTTGGTCTTCATGATTCCTCCTGTTGCCTCTGATCCTGCCCTCAGCTTTTTCTCAACTCTTCTATGATTTCCTAGCTTTGGTGGTCTGCCTACATTTATCATACCTTCATTTTGGTAGATACTCGATTCAGCATTACTAAGACTGAGAACTCCTCTGTGCTGATAATCTGCACAGGTGCCACCCCCAAGATGAATATCCTTATTATGGCCTGAAGTCATGTGTTTCTTGGAGACAAGCACAAAAAGCCACAGATCCTTATGAAGCTTTATTGGCCTGTATGTCCTCAGAGCACTTCCTAACACAGGGCAGAAATCCAGACAGGCCAAGCAGGCACACAGCTCTTAGAGGCTGGGGCCAGCACAAGTCTTTTGAGATCTAAATAGTCCAAACAATAAACAAAGAATAATTCTTTGCATTGGGGTTCTTCCTGGGAAGAGGTTCAGACATGGTAATCACTAGAGAAGCAGGTGAGATTTGGGTAGTGGAGAGGGACTCAGGCTGGTGAAGTTCCTATTCACACCTTCAACCCACATCTGATACCTCCTTCCTTAGGAATGTTAGGTTGGCTAAGAGATCATGGAATGCCTGGATGTGTGTGGCTTTTGTCATGAAGTCCTGATGTCTCAGAAACAGGGTTTCCTGAGCGTTTGCCCTCCTCTGCAGCCTGGGGGCTCATCTGGCTGCTTTTGGCTTAATCCCAGACTGGGGACTGACACACACTAGTATTTATGCCAGTAAAAGTTTAACATGAGAGTGAAAACAGCAGTCTTTCTCTACCCCCAGTAACATACTCAGCAATCAATTACCAGCTTATGAAACAAGTGGAAATCTAAGGCACAGATATGGTGAAGAAGTAGAATATGAAAATACCGTCAGTGTGTGACAGGTCCAGGACAAAGTTAAATAAAAGAATTTGGGAAATGACTGGCCCTTGAGAAATGGGGTTTGCAGAAATGAGACCAGTGAGTAGAGTCTTCAGGAAGCTAATGGATAAAGAGCTGGCTATTAAAGATAGTGACAGACATTGTCTGAATTTGCACAGAAAATGGACCTTTGCTGCCCTCATATCTCTGCCCAAATCCTACACCATGGGCTCTGTTTGTCTTCATCCCCAGAACCCAACTCACTACAGGCCTCCTGGCTCAATGTCCCTTACTTACCTTGTTGTGAATGGCTTCCTTCCTTGGCGCTGACTTTTGGGAATGCTTTCCTAGCAGTTAGGTTTGTTTCCTTCTTATACTGCAATTGCAATTCTTTATCTATGGTTCCTCAGGCCACCCTGGGCCATTGTCTCCCCTGATCCAACCATAACTCGGAGTGTTATTATCCCAGCACCACAAATGTGACATGAACATCAGTGCACGTATTCATTAAAGTAGTGCTAGCTTTTTTGACTACAAAGTCCTCAGAGCAGTAGTTTAACACAATAGTTTATTTCTTTTTCATATAACAATTCCATTTACACATTCCTGGTTTGGCTCCAAGTAATCATTCAGGAAGCCAAGATGATAGAAACTCTACTATCTTCAGCCTGTGAATTTTAATGTGCCAATATCAGTAGACTGGATAAAGTTACCATGTCTGGACACCTGGGAGACTTTTAAGGGCCAAGCTTGGAGGTGGCATTCATTGCTTGTCCCCCATATTCCACTGGATAAAATTTTGGCCACATTGGATATATCTTCTTGCAATGGAGACTGAGAAATGTGGTCTAGTCGTGTACTCCTGATGAAGAAGATATAAGTTTTGGTGAAAACACAGTGTTTTCTGTCTCAGCAGAGCCAACAATGACCTCTTCATTTCTGACCAGAGTATCCAAAGAAGAAGAAACCACTGAAGAACACTGGACTTCCTCCCAGTTTGGTAGTGGCCCTGGATAGTTGCCCCACATGCAGATCCAGCTTCCCTAAGATTTCCCCTGACATAGTTTGGCCCCTTGATTTCCTTATACTATTGTTGAACTCTGTATCTACGGCTGTGAAATTTATGGGTGAGCCAGAATAAGTGACTATCTTGATATCCCAGCTGAGAAGAGAGACAAATGAATGAACAGTCCCACACTCATGACCAACTAGACTCCTCCTGAAGCACCATGCAGGATTTCTGAAAGAGTTTTGGACCATGTCAGATCGTCCTACTTGGCAGCAAGTGCCTCCATCATCTCTCACTTCTATGAGGGCATCAGACAATGTGTTGCTGGGTATAGGAAGGCATCCTGGTTGTTGGTACATGTTTTACTTAAGAGCAGGGGGGACCTGAATGTCTCAGGAAGGCTTTCTGGAAACTTACACGATATTTTCATGATTTATTGTTGTTGTTTAGTCGCTAAGGGATGTCCAACTCTTTGTGACCCCATGGACTGCATCATGCCAGGCTTCCCTGTACTTCACCTGGAGTTTGCTCAAACTCATATCCATTGAGTCAATGATGCCATCCAACCATATCATCCTCTATTGTCCCCCGTCTCCTCCTGCTCTCAATACTTCCCAGCATCAGACTCTTTTCCAGTGAGTCAACTCTTTGCATCAGGTGGCCAAAGTACTGGAACTTCAACTTCAGCATCAGTTCCTCCAGTGAATATTCAGAGTTGATTTTCTTTAGGATTGACTGGTTTGACCTCCTTGCAATCCAAGGGACTCTCAAGAGTCTTCTCCAGCACCACAGATTGAAAGCACGAACCCCATGAACAGTGTGTAAAGACATGATTTATTAGTGTAGACTACAGAATCAGTTGTCTATGCATGGAAAGTTGGCAAGCCAGCCATACATTCTTGTTGGCTGAAGACTGGAGATAAACTGTGTGAGTGAAGGAAGTGTGTCATTGCTGTGTGAAGGTGCAGTCAGTGGGGCTGTTTACAGTTTCATCATAGAGAAGCCAGCTAATTCTGTGAATAATCCCCTCCTTCTACTCAAAGTGCCCTTTACTCATGATGGGAAATGTTCATTCTGCTCTAGTAAGTGCAACTGCTGGTTTTTCTCTTCTCTTCCTCTACCTTGTGCTCTTCTCTCTGCTTCCATTTTTTATATTTATTTTAATAATACATGCTCCATATTGGACTCTGGATGCTCAGAGGACTGTGATGGACTGGGCACAAACCCATAGAATGGTAGTTGTAGAAAACCCTGTTTTCTGGATCCTGGGTGCATAGGCCTTGCTGCTGCTGCTGCTGCTGCTGCTAAGTCGCTTCAGTCGTGTCCGACTCTGTGCGACCCCATAGACGGCAGCCCACCCGGTTCCGCCATCCCTTGGATTCTCCAGGCAAGAATACTGGAATGGGTTGCCATTTCCTTCTCCAGTGCATGAAAGGGAAAAGTGAAAGTGAAGTCGCTCAGTCGTGTCTGACTCTTAGCGACCCCATGGACTGCAGGCCTTGCTGCTAAACTGCCCCAACTTTGTACAAGTCTGAGTAAATACCCCTGACTCCCACTGAGGGGTGGACACTGGGGAAGGGCTCCTGACCCATGAACATCTGGGTAGAAGATCACATAGAACCCATGGTGCTGGAGGTCAACCATGTGACATACAAGTGCAACATGTAAAAGTGGATCATAAACATCCTCATGTGTCTGTGACCTTAGGATTTGTGAAAACTCATGAATGAGATTCTCCTACCTTCTACCCATAGTTCTTAATTTTTCTATTTATGAATTCACTGTAATTTTAGGATCTGCTGCTTGGTCATAAATTCTTACTGTAACTTCTTGACTATGATTCATATTCTACCCCTGGAATCAAGGTTGCAAGTTTCCTTGGAAAAATATTTTATCTGGCCCAAGATTTCCCCAAGATTCCTGTCAACCATCTAAGCCTTAATCTGTGGTTCTCTTGCTGGTACTTCCTGGGCCTCAGGAGCTGAATATGCCCATATTTCTTGGCATATGTGACCATTTGAACAGATAGGACAAATCCTCAATGAAAGTCAGTGCCCTAAGTTGCCTGTATCTCAGATTATTTTCCCCTAAATTACTATACTCCAAATATTTAAGTGTATGTGGGATAAGCCCATTTAATTTATTAAAAGTACAGAACCCCAACCAAGACCTACTGGGACAGTTTGGTCCATAGTTTGTCTTTATAGGATATACTCTCTTGTTCATTGTTTTCCATGGCTATATCTTATATATTGGGCATATCCTAAGATATCTTAGATATTGGACAGAATGAGCTATATATTGATATCATCAAGGAGCATTCTACTTTGAACTAGTTAAAGGGGCCTAGGAATTGATTTGAGAGTTAAGCCAGGCAACTTCTTTAACAACTTAGAAGTCTTCCCACCCACTACCTCCCTTTCATTCCCTGGATTCCATGGACTGACATCCAAAGTCAGACATCATATCAAGACATCTCAGTAGCTGGCATTGCCTTAGTCTCAGACTTTAGTTTATGCACTTGAGTCTCAGATTAATGGCTTTCATTTTGGTCTCTACCTAGGAATAACATTAAACAACAACTGTGCTTTGAGCCACGAGTAATTTACCTCTTGATCCTAGGCTCCATCCCAGCTTCTGCTTTCCATTTAAGTTATTTGTTCCCTCTGTCAGTCAGTCACTCCTGAGTGCATGACAGCAGATAGTTGAGTGGGAACACATCCCAATTGTGTCTCCTGGGATGACTCCTCCCTGCCTTTTCTGGCAAGAACCTTAACTAACAGCAGAGCGTTCCATCTTTTCCAGTCCCTGGTTTCATTTCATTGGATTTTTAGCCAACTCAGATCACAGGCCACAGGCAGAAATTGTTTCCATCAGCATATTCCTAATTTTCATTCCTTTGTGCTTTGAAATGGGCCAATTTCAGCTGAGCCTAAGTGAGGTTTTTCATTACGGGACCTTACAGAAGGCCACAATAAGCAGCACACTTAATTCTTTCTTTATCAAGTTTTTTATTGGAAAAGTTCAAGAGGCACATGGTCTCAATTCCAAGAAATAAGATTAAACATTTTACTCTACTCCTTACCAGGGATTATTAGCTTTCTTGCCCATGATGGAAAGTCTGCTTTCTATCCTATGTTTGCCTATCCCATCTTTGTGTTTTTTTAAAGATGTATTTATTTATTTTTGGCTGCACTGGGTCTTTGTTGCTGCACACGGGCTTTCTATAGTGGTGGTGAGTAGGGGCTACTCTTCGTTGTGTTGGCCGGCCTCTCATTTTGGTGGCCTCTCGTGGCAGAGCACAGCTAGGATGTGTGAGCTTAGTAGTTGTGGCTTGAAGGCTTAGTTGCTCTGAGGCGTGTGGGATCCTCCCAGACCAGGGATTGAACCAGTGCCCCTTGCATTGGCAGGCAGATTCTTAACCACTAGACCACCAAGGAAGCCCCTATTCTATCCTTGTTGTCCTCATTTCTTATGCTTCCAGTTTCTTTCTTTTTTAATTCTTTAAAAATTGTGTAAGGACTCTTCCCATTTTAAGTGACAGAATACCACATGGTCTGGTTTGGGTCTAGGGAACATACTGTACTCTGGAGACCAGAAGTGCATGGGCTAAAAGTAGGGGAAGAAATGGGTGGTTCTCCAAGAGAGAAATTGGAGTACAGTGATTAAAATGATGGTCTATGAATATTGAGTGATTAAAAATCAACACATTTCCATTACATTTGGTTTCTCAGCTTAGCTGCTGAATGCTGCTGGAGATTATCACACAACCCTAAAGACTGGTGACATTTCAAGTTCATGTTCTTCAATTTTATTTTGACTTCAGTCCTACTCAGCTAACTTTTCACAAAGCCAGTGAAGTTGAAATAATCTTCAGGGCTTTTCATGCCTGAGCCCTTTTCAAGGTTCTGGGTGAGACCTTAGCAGTGTATTCGCATGATCACATGTATTTATACAATGTGCAAAAGTAAGATATTTTAATGGTAATATTTCTGTATTCTTTCTCACTCACTCTAGGACTCCTGACTCCACTTTGACTTACCTCTATCAAATTGCTTTGTATTTTGGAAGGAAGTAGGCATTTTGGGATCCAAATTGAATTGGGGACACACTTTAATTTAGATTTAGTGAGATATACAGTTAAGTTAAGCTAAGTTAACTTAAGTTAAGCCTATACAGTTAAGTTACTGCTAGCAAACCTAGGGTAGGGATGGCTTCCAGGAATCCTCCCACTCCTCACTGGGCTGACTCACACTTGACTGTGACGTGAAAATGCATTTTGGTGCCTAACACAGGCATTACGAAGATAGTGGGGGAGAAACAATATTTGCAGTATTTGGAACCAGAAGCTAATCTGTGGAAAGTTCTTCCAATCTTCACAAATGTAAAATTACAAGTAGAGAATTCAGCTCTCACTGAAACCTAGCAAAAAGAGAAGTTTTCTGTTGGGAACATATTAAATAATACAATTAAAAATTCAGCTCACATGTAAGTATCTTTGGGGATGGGAATAATGTAAAGGCGAATTTATCAGAATTCCTGTTTGCAAAGCAGAAACCTTTAGCAGTATTCCAAATGCCAAGTGTCTGTGTTGACATCTCATGTTTTATACATTCCAAACATTAATATTAAAAAATAAAATTTGAGCAATGACCTCAGAATGACTGAATCACCCTCTTGCTATCCATTTGAAATGTATCCCCAATTCAATTTGGGACCCGTCTCATTTTATTTATTTTGTTAGATGAAAAGTGGAATATTTACACATTACTCTTTCATTGCTACATCTACGTGCTCAGTCGCTAAGTTGTGTTTTGACTTTTTGCAGCCCCATGGTCTGTAGCCCACCAGGCTCCTCTGTCAATGGGATTTCCCAGGCAAGAATACTGGAGTGAGTTGCCATTTCCTCCTCCAGGGGATCTTCCTGACCCAGAGATTGAACCTGTGTCTCCTGCACTCCTGCATTGCCAGTGGATTCTATACCACTGAGCCACTTGGAAAGCTCCACTTTATTAGCAAACCAAATAATATATAATTTGCCTTTTCTATTTATTGTGCTCTACATTGCCCATTTTTCCCTCTCAGCGTTTGTCTTTGCCTTGGCAATTTGTAAGAGTTTTTCTAATGTACAGAAGACTTAGCCTTTGCATCAGTTTATCTTGGCTCTGGCTATCTGCTTTTGGTTATGTAAACCACTTTCTGACATTCCTGTCTTCCTGTGTTCTCTCTTCTCCCCTTTTTTCAGGTCATGAGCATTGCTTAGGGTAGTCTTCTGTAAAATTCTCCAACCCTATTTGTCAGTGATAAATCCTTTGCAGTCTGTTCCAAAGTGTAACTCTCTATACTTACTTTTCCGAATGCTATTTACAGTCAGAATTCCTTGTTTATTGTTTGCCTTCTGCAACAGTGTAAACTTTATTAGGATGAGGATTGTGTAACTTGTTTACTTTTGTGTGGCCAGAGTCATCACTTCTCTGCTCTCTTTGCTAATAGAACCCTATTCTGGTATCTACCCTGTCCCCTCCCCAGCTCAGCCCATGTTCCTCGGTAGACTATATGCACACCCTACCCTAAGAGTAGCCCTGATTGATCTAGTATCTATCTCCTTCGCCAATAAATTTTTCAAGATTGGGAATGTGCCGCTTTTGAACCAGTGAGGCACCAGGAGAGATTTGATGGGAGTATTTACTTTGTCTTCTGGGGAAACTTCCAGAACACAATCCTCTCTTCTTCTGGACATGTGATATGTGGAAATCTGATTCTTCTGTAAGACTGAGGACGAAGTCAGTGCATGAGAAAGGGAAAGCCAAGAGAATCTCAGTGAAACGGAGCTGGTGTTCATAGATTATGTCACTCCTGAAACCCACATGACTGCTGGACTTCTGGTTATGCGTGCCAATACGTGTCTTTAGTTAAGTCATGGGTTTTCTACTGCTTGCAGCCAAATGCACTATACCTAAGCTATATGACCATTCTTAATACTCAACAAAAACTTATTGGATCAAACAGAAAATTCTCACCCACATATGATACATATGTTTTCCTTGGTATATAGTTTCTTTATTTCCTCATGTTTTTGTTTTGTTTGATTATAAGATAATAAGTATTCATTTTTAATAGTCAAAGCAATGTAGACATATAGAAAAAAACCTTTACTTTCTTCTAATTTTACCTTTCTGTGGTAACCAATTGACCATTAGTTATATGTACTTAGATATTTTCTTCTATGATTATAGAAACTTATAAACATCTATTATATTTACTTTTGTTTGCTTATTTATTCATTTTATAAAATCTGGGGTCATACTATATACATTATTGTAGAATATCTTTGTTTTTTAATTAATAGATCATGGCTGTTTTTATAGGTCTGTCTACATAGATATAACTCATTCTTCTTAATAACTGCCTACCACTGCTCTCCTTGGTGGCTCAGATGGTAAAGCGTCTGCCTACAATGCAGGAGACCCAGGATCAATCCCTGGGTTGGGAAGATCTCCCGGAGAAGGAAATGGCAACCCACTCCAGTACTCTTGTCTGGAAAATCCTATGGATGGAGGAGCCTGGTGGGCTGCAGTCCATGGGGTCGCAAAGAGTTGGACACGATTGAGCGACTTCACTTTCACTTTTACAGCTCTATCTCTTTGCTTCTTTGCTCTGCTCAAATGTTTCCCATAGAGTTTTATTCAAATTATTTTCTTTAAGTCTGGACCTTTAGCTGCTTCCTCTTTTATTGTTCTACTTTAATTTTGCCTCTGAATTTGGAGCATTAGAAGAAAACAGTGATTGATGGGAGTCACTTAGGGAAAAGTGAGTAAACTTCACAGCATTAAGACAATTAGTTTACCATTTGGAATTTTTTTTATTTATTTATTAAAAGACAGGTTGTCCTTTCTTCTGCTTATAATTGGAAAATTGTTTTTCTCTGTGCCTTTTGTAAGAAACTGCACCTGAGGAACAGCCCCAGGGAGACTTCAGCTACCACAGGGATCCAGAAATTAGATAAAAGCCAGAAAGATCCAATATTTTAAGCCTAACCCAGCAAATAAGGACTGTGTTCTTCTTTTGAGTTGAATATTTAACTCTTAGGTATATTACTTTATTTATCGTCACTGGGGGACACACCTTTTATTTTTTAATATTAATTCTTGCCGATTAGGGATAGTTTAATTCCTTGTTAGTAGATACGCTCTAGTAAATGAGTTTATGACGTCAGTTATATGGCACTTCTCTCCACCTCCCTTGGAAGGCAGAAGAAGATATGGAAGAAGAGGAAACAGTGGTTTTAAACGGAGGGGAAACGAAAATGACCTGCCACAGTTATGCTCAAGGTGACAGGCAAGCAGGGTTTTCCCTGGTTTCTCTAAGGAACAGTCCATTCTCGACAACCGCAAAACCTAATTTCAGAGAGAGAAAAAAAAAGAGTCGAGAGAGGGAGAGGAAGGATGATATGAACTAAATTGGACAATATCATAAGGGCAAGACACAGGGAGTCACAATATTTCCAAGCAGTTTTTATCATCTTAACGCCAAGGAGAGCCAAAGTGAACACCCTGTGGAAAATTAACCTATAAGCCAAAGAGATAAAGGCAGCTGTGGTTTCTGTGTAAGTTCAAAGCACAGATGAAAATTAGCTCCTCTGGGTATAGTCATTTTAGACTCCAGGAACAAGGGTAATTTTCTGAGGTTAGAAATATTGCAAAAGTCGAAAGAATGATTCTTCCTGAGATAACCGGACTCAGCTTGTCTAAGTATTAAATGAGCCAAGGCTTAGGGGGAATCAGTCCTGATCTATTCATCAAGTCATTGAAAACAGAAACAAATGAGCCAATAGATGAACAAAGCAAGACCAAAAATCCTTTTACTTTTATTCTTAGGATAGAAATGTCAACATATTTGGGTTTTCTTAGTTTTGATTTTTTTTTTTATCACGAGCTGAGTTTTTATTTTATGAAATACCCTTTTTCCTGGATGGAATATGCTGATAGTCTTCTGTAGGTGGAGTGATAAAGAGAGAAGCTTGAGAACAGAGGGAAATTCTCTCTCAGTTGTACTAATAGCCTAGAATCTGTAATCCACCGAAGGTTAATAAAAACAAGTTACTAAGTTCATTTACTAAGTGCATTTACTAAGTTCAAGTTACTGGGGTTCATTTGGATCCTTTTTTTTTTGACATAATCAGAATTTTCTATTCTGCAGCCAGTAGTATTTTAAAATGATGATCCAGGTAATTTTAGTTTGCTCTTTGCATGATTTTGTTATAGCATATAGGGGCCTATTTCTAGGAAGATTGCATTTTGAGCACCAATTTCTACTTTAATTTAAAGGCTCCATGTTTACTGGCTTCAAAGTAGTTAACAGCAGAAAATTTATCTTTAATAGCTTAAACTTAATTTAATCAGGCAGCAATTAGCATGCCAGACTGCATAATCTGCAATTAGAGAAGAATTCTGGCATGCTCTGACCCTTCTCTTACCAGAGATACAAATTACCACAAGTTTCTGGCTAAGTTTTATAGGTCAGCACAGGGTGACAGGAATTTAGTGAAATTTTGGTGCAGATGGAGTAATTTTTTTTTTGGCTTTACTGTGAGTCATGTAGGACCTTAGTTCCCCGACCAGTAATTGAACCCGTGCTCTCAATGGTGGAAGCATGGAGTTTTAACCACTAGACCACCAGGGAAGTCCCTGGAGTAGTCTTTCTTTACTTACTCATTTAATCTGCATCATAATTTAGATTCAATAGAGTTCCAATGATGATGTTTTGGCAATGTTTAAAAGAATGGAAATTGAGATTAAAACATGTAGCTTGAATATTTTTATACCTTGAATATATTTATACCTGGTCTCCTTTAAAATTCATTTAGGTGACAATATGATCCACACAGTTCAATAAGATAAAATAATTTAAGGGAGCATAAGGACAAGAAGGCTAAGGATGTAAGATGGAATTGGAAATAAAGTGAGTATACAAAGTGCATGTGCGTGGCACAAACTCTAATCTGAGCTTCTTACAGCCAATTCAAAGAGGGAAATACAATCTTTCAGGAGAATCTCAGAGTCCACAAGATAAGCAAAATTCAGTCTCAGTAGGAATAAAACTATTCCTGACATTGAGATCAGAAATCACTTCCAGTTTTCTTTCAAACAGAAGACACTGGAGATCATTTTGAATAGAATCCGTAATATCACCTTAACAGAAAGCATTCAGTTCAGTTCAGTTCAGTCGCTCAGTCGTGTCCGACTCTTTGCGACCCCATGAATTGCAGCACACCAGGCCTCCCTGTCCATCACCAACTCCTGGAGTTTACCCAAACCCATGTCCATCGAGTCAGAAAGCATAGTTTCCTAGAAATTTCTAAAACTTTCTCACTATTGGTCAAAAGCATCATTTAAGATCAAATTTCAGTCAGAACAATTACTCAGGAGGGAGAACTATAAAGCTGAACATGTACCTTCCTTTCTTAGTCTGGCATATACTGGAACTAGTGCTTACTGAGGGGAATTGATAGTGTACTGACCCTTTAGGAAGTCTTCCATAAAGAGCGCTCCTTTCCAAAGAACTTCTGAACACTGTGAATTTGAAGTAATGTTCTCTAAGCTGAACCATGGCAGTTTGTGTTTCATTAAATGCATTGCTAGGAGCCTTGGCTGGGTGTAGTGACAGCATCAGGTGGAACTGCCCAATCTCTTGGACACTAGCCTCACAGTTTATCATAATCTCTAAAACAAATGAAACTCAGCTTAAGAGTCCCAGTAAATGGAGTGATAGCAACTGTACCTGCTAGCAGTTCTATTTTATTTTTCAGTTGACCTCTATTTTTGAGGCTGGTTGCTTTTTTTATCTCTGCTACTGGATTGTGTAAGTTCCTTGAGGACAAGAACTGAAGAGTTTGCAGATAAAGGACTCCAGTTCTGAACAGACTGTGGGGACTTGATCCCTGATGAACGAGTTAGTGTTTCCTGGGAAAATTTATTTATCTTTTTGAAATCTCACATTCTCATCAGTAAGATGATGATAATAATGTCAACTTTATAGAGTTGTTGTGAAGATAAAAATGTAGTTAATGTATAGTGTTAGATATTATTGCTTTCATTAGTTTTAATCTTTGTGGCACGAGAGCAGTGTGATATAATGGATATTATACCATCTTCAAAGTCAGGTCTATGGTTGGGTTTGTGCGTTCTTGAACAACTTACTTAATATTCCTATTACTCCAGTGTCCTTGTCTCTAAAGTGGGAGTAATTGCGCTACCATCTAGAGTAGTGTGGAGTTTGAAAAACACAATGTGATCACATGTTATACATAGGTGTAACTTTCCTAATGTGTAAAGAATTCCTAAAACTGTAAATACCAGCAACCCCATAAAATATCATTAAAAGGCAGGAGCAATTATAGAAAAAGAATAAGAATGTCCATAAACATATGAAAGAATGTTCAACCCCACTCGTAATATGAGAAATAAAAATGAAATACATGAGATGCCATTTCTCACATATGAAGTTGGTTGAAATCTAAAAGCTTGAGAACACACTATCATTTGCTGGCTGCAGATGTAGCAAAATGCTACAACTGTGGAAGAATATCTAGCAATAGCGACCAAAATTATAGATGCATTTTATTCTTTGTCCCAGAAATCTCACTTCTGGGTATCTCTTCTATAGTTATATGTATGTGTGTGCTCAGTTGCTTCAGTCATGTCTGACTCTTTATGACCTTATGGACTATAGCCTGTCAGGCTCCTCTGTCCTTGGGATTCTCTAGGCAAGAATGCTGGAGTGGGTTGCCATGCCCTTCTCTAGGGAGTCTTCCTAATGAAGGGATTGAACCTGAGTCTCCTGCATTGCAGGCGGGTTCTTTACTGACTAAGCCACCAGGGAAGCCCATAGTTATATGCTGTTTTTGTTCACTCACCCAGTCATGTCCTACTCTTTGCAACCCCATGGACTGCAGCACGCCAGGCCTCCCTGTTCCTCACCATCTCCTGAAGCTTACCCAAGTTCACGTCTTTTGCATTGGTGATATTATCCAGTTATCTCATCTTCTTTTGTTCCCTTCTCCTCCTGCCTTCACTCTTTCCCAGCCATCAGGCTTTTTTCCAATGAGTCAGCTTTTTGCATCAAGTGACCAAAATACTGGAGTTTCAGCTTCAGCATCAGTCCTTCCAATGAATATTCAGGGTTGATTTCCCTCAAGATTGGCTGGTTTGATCTCCTTGCTATCCAAGGGACTCTCAGGAGTTATACATTATATGTACACAATATATATAGTTATATGAACACAAATACAAAATGGCACATGTATAAACCTAGTCATTATGGCTTAGTTTCCAATATCCTGGTTTTCCAATAGCAAAAGAGGGGAAACATCATGAGTGACCAGTAATGGGGACCTGGTTCACCACACAATGGTGTACTGTGCAGTTGCATAAAGAATGAGGGCCTCCAGACTATGAACACAGTGGGGGAAGGAAATGGTGGGATGTATGGAGAGAGTAGCATTGGAACATATACATTACCATATATAAAATGGATAGCCAATGGGAATTTGCTGTATGACGCAGCAAGCTCAAACCCGGTGCTCTGTGACAACCTAGAGGGGTAGGACGGGGTGTGAGATGGGAGGGAGGTTCAAGAGGCAGGGGACATATGTATACCTATGGCTGATTCATGTTGATGTACGGCAGAAACCAGCACAATATTGTAAAGCAATTATCCTCTAATTAAAAATAAAATTTAAAAAAACAATAAAAATTTTACAAGGATTATGAAAATAAATTAATTAATTAAAAAAAAAAAGAATCTCTCTTCTCGCTCTCTTTAGTTGCTAAGTTGTGTCTGATTCTTGGGACCCCATGGACTGTAGCCCACCAGGCTCCTCTGTCCATGGGATTCTCCAGGCAAAAATACTGGACTGGGTTGCCATTTCCTTCTCCAGGGGATCTTCCTGACCCAGGAATCGAACCTGGGTCTCCTGCATTGCAGGCAGATTCTTTACCGACTAGGCTATGGCATCCATATTGTGCTGATGTGAAATCTCCAGAATACATTACTGTTAACTGAAAAAGCCAGGAGCAGTGTTGTGTACATTCCAAGCTACCTTTTATCTAACAAAGATGAGAAAAGAGGAATATATGTTTGTGTTTGTTTATATTTGAATGAAGATGTTTTAGAATGATTAAGAAACTAGTTTTGATTAGATTTAATTAAATTAATTTTAATTATACTACTTGGATGAGTGGACAAGGTGAACAGGAATGGGGATGGAATTAAGATTTCTCGATACATTAGGAAAATTTTAATACTTTATTTTTTAGTGAAGTTTCAGATTCACAGCAAAATGGAGTGGAAAGTACAGTGGTTTCCCATATACCAACTGTCCCCACACACATGCATAGTCTCACTCATTGTCAACATTCACCTACAGAATGGTATAATTGATAAATCTATACTGACACATTATTATAACCGATAGTCCATAGCTTACATTATGGTTTTCTCTTTATATTCTGTGGGTTTGGACAAGTTTATGATGACTTACATTCACAATTTTAGGACAGAGTAGTTTTACTGCCCTAAAAATCCCCTGTGCTCTACCTATTCATTCCTTTATTCTAACTCCTGGCAAACACTGATATTTTTTAACTATCTCTATAATTTCTTTTCCAAAAATGTCCTGTGGTTGGAATTACACAGTAAGCAGCCCCTTCAGATTGACTTCTTTCACTTAGTAATCTGTGTTTAAGGTACCTCCATGTTATTTTCATGGCCTGATAGCCCTGACCAGGGATCGAACCCAGGCCCCATGCGTTAGGAGCATGGAGTCTTAGCCATTTGACCACCAGAAGTCCCTCAACAAATATTTTTTGAGAGCCCATTATATACCAGTTATGTTCTTACCATATGTAACACACCAGTGAACAAAATATACAAATATCCCTTTCCCCCATTACAGCTTGTATTCTCTTGAGGGAGAAACAGAAGATAAATAAGTAAATTATATAGTATCTTAGACGATAAGTCCATGCAAATAATAGAGCAAAGGAGAGTGAGGTAGGAGGTAAGTTTCTATTTTTAATAGGGAGGCCAGACCTTATCATGGTGATGATATCTGAATAGTGATCTAGAAGAAGAGATGAAAATTGGCATGCTGATATCTGGGCAAGAGTGTTCCAGGCAGAAGAAAATACAAAAGCCCCAGGACTAGAATATGCTTGGCATGGCATGAAACTCCACAGTTTCATGAGAAGTGTAAGCAGAGAAGAGCATGGGAGAGTAAGTGGTCTGGGGGTAAAAGTTCACATCTGTAGAGCCTCATAAGCCACTGTGAGGAGCTTTGATATTCACTGTACATAAGTTGAGAAGAACATTTAAATTTTAAAGTTTAATGAGAATAGTATTTAATTTTCTCATTAAGTAGGAACCATCTGTTGATACTGAGGTAGGAAGAAGAGCACTGGAGTTGCGAGTAGAATAGAGTAAAATTGAAGCCACTGTGGAGAGAGGGAGTTAAATAGTGCATCATAGTTGGAACGGCAGGTAGTGTTGGGAGCCTGTTTGGGTTGACGGATGTGAGTTTATTATTTTAAAACTTTATTTATTTTAAATTTTACTATTTATTTCTGGCTGTGTTGGGTCTTCATTGCTGCATGGGCTTTTCTCTAGTTGTGGTGAGTGGGGCTACTCTCTAGTTGAAGTGTGTGGGCTTCTCACTGCTTCGGCTTTTCTTGTTGCAGAGCACAGGCTGAATAACTTGTGGATCTTCCTGGATCAGGGATTGAACCTGCGTCTCCTGCATTGGCAGGCAGATTCTTCACCACTGAGCCACTAGGGAAGCCCTGGACGTGAGTTTAAAATGAAATCATTCTACCTTATCTTATGATTTTTGTCAGCCAATATAAAGAATATAATAGTTACAGTCAAATAGGTTTGAGATTTTTTTCTAACAGCAGCAGAAAAAGCATAAGAGGATAAGAAAATTTGAGTATTTTAAGACTCTAGTTGAAGTTATAGACCGTTTAATCAATATAAATAAGAAAGGAAAGGAAACATAGACTGAAAGCAAAAAGATTGGTTAATGAAGCAGAGATCTCAGTGAGATTGAGGGAGGAATAGTTTAGCCAGCTAGCTGAAAGGAGAGAAGTTTGTGGAATATTTGAATAATTGATTTTAGATGTATTGAAATTAGAGAGTTAGAAAGTTTCTAGAAGATAACTGGACTGGAACCACAAGACAAGGGTTTAAAATGGACACTGAAGTTTTTTCAGAATGATGCTAAAGCTCAGGGTAGAGAGGAGGGTTATAAGCCAGGTGCCACTGTCTTTGGAAGGGGCATAATGAGATGGTCTGTAGGGGACAGCGACAGAGAAGTGAGGAGAGAAAATGACCCCCACGTGACCAGCATTGTTTGTTTAGTTTCATTTATTAAAAAGTGGAGGATTTATCTCCTGGAAGACAATGAAGAACAAGAAGTGCCTCAATCCATTCAGTCAGGGTTTTGCTTAGACATAAAATCTTATTATTTAGAAAGTTGGGATTTTATTTGGATTTGATGGAATGCCTTTGGAGTGTCTCCAGCAGAAGTATAATATGATCCATTTCATTATTCAGAAGAATGACTTGGCTTCCTTGTGAAGTGTGAATTACAGTGGTTGAATGTGAAAGTAGGAAGATGCTCTATTAGTGGAGGTGGACAAGAGGGTGGGTTGTACTTGGGTGGCAGCTGTGGCAAGGTGCGAAGAAGTCAAATTCTGGAAAATTTCAGTGTTTCGTTTTCTTTAGTGGCCATATCAGTTACTCACAGGACACCTACCAATATGGACTCAGTGGGAGGGCAAGCTTCTAGCCCAGAGTCCAAATATAAAAGTTGATTCCAAAGAGGTAGACACTGGCAAGGCCTCCTTCTGTTTGTCCAGCTTTTGTCCAGCATTCCAGTGCTTAGGTTGCGACTCATGAAGCTCTGGCGAGTGCTGAGTGTGCTATAATCAGCACACAACAAGGATCAGTCATCTCAACTAATATGGTCTGAGAAATATGTAGCACTGTAGAATGTGAGAATACTGTGTTCTCACTGGAAAATTTGCATTTAAACTCATCCAACCCAAAGGTACTCCTGGGCAGGTGAACAAGAGGGCCCTTAGCCTTGGGCTCAGCATTCAACTCCTATTCAATTCCATGCGGCTTCTCCTCAGGACCAGAGTCTGCTGAAGTCACCTTGTCTTCTCTCTTCTCAGCTTGAGCTTTCTGCTTTCCCTTCTGGTGACCTTTCTCTTTTTGCTGGGTCTTCTTGGGCTAGGCTTCCCTGGTGGCTCAGCAGTAAAGAAGCTGCCTGTCAATACAGGAGTTGTGGGAATCCCTGAAAGATTCCCTGAAGAAGGGAATGGCTACCCGCTCGAGTATTCTTGCCTGGAGAATCCCAAGCATAGAGGTGCCTGGTGGGCTACAGTCCACTGGGTTGCAAAGAAGTTGGACACAACTTAGCGACTGAACAGCAACAACTGAAGAGTATTCCACAACATCTTAGGCTAGCTCCCTGCAAATGTTTTAACATAAAATTAGGCCATTTCCTCATATGCAATTTTTTTTCCTCCACAAATAAAATCTCATATGAGGTAGTTATAGCTGCCTCAAGACAGTACAGAATTGGAGTTGGTAGATTCAGGGAGGGAACCAGTGGTTGGTATGGAAACCCTGGGGGGAAGAAGTCTCCTGAAACTACCTGTTAAGACACAGTGGGATGCAGCCAATGATGATAGTAGCTAATGAGTCATTTTCACCCACCAGGAGCATCGTAGTCCTCTCGTAAGCCCCCAAGGGCTCCAGGGTTACTTGACATCCTCCTTACTGAGGTTCAAAGGGCCTGGGTGCTGGTTACAGCGGGAACACAGTATTGATGCCAACAAAACACAGCTATTCATTGCTCACTCTCTTTGCTCTCAAGCACTCAGAATCTGTCACTAACAGGTATTGTGATATCCCAGGTGGAAATTTGCAGAGAAATTCAGGTTGGAAGTAGATTTTGCCCAAAATGAGATGTGGTTGTGCTGAGAGTCCCATGTTACTGAGAAGCGATGATGACCTTCAGGCTTGGAGTTGGTCTCAGGATTTGTGCACAGGGCCCTGCAGGAAAAGGACTGTCTAGAAAACTTTTGAATGTGGACGAGCTGACAGGACTTGATAGTTTAGATGTAGTATTTGTGAGAGAGCAAGAAGCCAAGAGAATACTTAGATTTTGGATCTCTTTCGGCTTTATCTTTTACAATGTTTTAATTTTCTTCTCTTCTGTGAACTTTCTCTATATTTTGTGAGCTATTTATTTGTGGGTTAATTAAGGTATGAGGTCTGGAAGAAACAGGGACTCATATGCTTTTCCACTGGGATGTTTCTAGGAATTTGCTAATCCTCTATTTTCTTGTTTAGAAAACTCACTTTGTAAGCCTTACAAGATTAGCACATAACTTATAAAATAAAGAAAAAAAAACCTTAGAGACTGATAGCTTTTCACCTACTACTGACTTCTCATTGCAGTGCAAATGCCAAATGTGCCTTTCGTCTTTCCCAGTAAAGTGAAACGGGAACTCTGGTACAAGTTAAAGAGATTGAGGTTAGTATGATCTGGATGTCCTAACTGAAGAGTAATTGAGGTCTTGTGATTTTTCTATTGCGTGAACTTAGGAAACAATGAGGTACAGAAAAAACCTAGGAAATTTGTCAAATGGTATGAAGTCTGGAATTTGATGAAATTTAAAAATGTAGGTGGCTAGCATTGTTCTGTTTGGATAAGGAACTGACAACCCCCTCTAGTATTCTTGCCTGGAGAGTCCCATGGACAGAGTAGCCTGGTGGGGTACAGTCTGTGGGGTTGTAAAAAGTTGGACATAACTGAGTGACTAACACACACACAGCATTGTTCTATCTGCTCTCTTGAAGTTTAAAACTTTTCAAAATGCTTCATATGGACATTTTCTCCTGCTTCTCTATGTAATCATACCTCAAATTCAGGCTTTTTAGGACAGAATTTTTGGAAAGCTTGGGTAAACAAGGGGAATTTTCAGAAAAGACTAGGCTAGGGATTTGGCTAGAGCTGAAAAATCTACAGCCCAAAAAACTACTGACTGTGTGAAATCTTTAATTTACTTAAATTCTTCTCATAAGGGTCTGCTGAAAATCTCCCTAAAGTCATTTGAATAAGAGTGAATAGTTGTGACTTGGGAGCATATTAAATATCCATATGTTTAAAACTTCCAAGTAAAAGTCATTGTATGTGAGGATGCTTATAATACAGCAGTGTAATTTTTGTAGTCTATTAACATTGAAATAATTGAATGAATATCTGTAACAGCCCTTAATCTAAATCAGAAGGCGATGGCCTATGTGAATAAGCTTTTTCAAGAAACCTGGGAATTAACTTATGTGCTCCTTTACAGTTATAGAGCAGCTGCTTAAGCATACAACATGTTAAACATGAAAAGAGGGATTTTTTTTAGGACTCATGAGAAGAATTATGGTCTTACCTCCAAACACACTGTACTATTTTGTAGCACTTTAAAATTTCATCTAAAAATGATTTTGTTAGCTCACTGACTCATGACTATCATTTGCAGTGTCTTTGTTTTTTTACTGACCTCTAAAAATGCTCTCAATCAAAGCAGATTGTATTGTGTTTAAGTCATTGACAAGTAAATTTCTTGGTTAATTTCAAAAAGTATGATATAAAAATGACAGTATCTTATTGAGGTGGCAATAACCCAGGTGAAGAGCAAAAGTAGCTGTTTAAATCATGGGCAGGATTAAATGAAACGACATGAAAAAAACCCTTGCATGGTTAAAAACAGTTGTTAACACATTGTGTTGAAGCTCTCTTGATCCCTCTTGCTCAATTAAATGTCTTCTAAAATATTTGATTCATCTTCAGAAGAGAATACGAGATGTTTAAAAATGTTTCCTTTCAAAATTGCTTTCCATATTCCCAAATAAATTAAGCATAATTACTACTGTGATTATATTATAATCACTGTAATTTTATTTTTATTCATGTATTTATTCTTTGAGAAAGAATTGCACTAGAGTTAAAGAATTGTGGTGGTTAATATTAATATATGAGAAATTAGTTGGTGGTTATTTAATCAAAAGGTGATGTTTTTGCTATGTAAAAGGCAATTCCTCCTACTCAATCATGTTGTTTTTTCCAAGGTTAGCTGATCTTTTTAACTGAGAGGTTGAATATTCAGTGTGTGGATTAAGGATCTTTGTATAGCTTGCCCCCTTTTTTCCCTTGACTGGTGACATCATAGTGATGGTCCAGGCTTGACCACATATGCCAACCTAGAAATCAAACCTGTGCCATGCTATGTTATGCTCAACACTTCCATTTAATAGATTAAATAACTGTAACTGATGTTTTCTTAAAACATTTAATGAACATTTATACTGTGTAACATTTTTGTGTCAGACATGTCGATCTAATTTATTTCATTAAATGTTTACATTTGTGACTTAATAGGGGTGTTCCAACTTGTGAGTTAGTACAGAGTGACTTCTGGACTAGTTTAATTTACAGATAGCTTTTCAATTTATCCAGGTATTTTCCAAAAAATTATGTTCTTTGAACACTAGTCCACAGAAGAGGAAAATAAAAGACCCCATCTGCTAGCTTCTCATGTTTGAGAGGACTGATCTGGACTTTATTTTCCTGGATGGAGGTGGGCAGGACATTGATAGCTCCTGTAAAGCACCACTTGCTTTCTTGGACCACTATTTTCAGTTAGTTTACTTTGGGACACTTGTAAAATGAGTTTCAAAGTTTTCCCTTCTTGCAGATGCCTCCACTGAACAACTGTCCTTCCGAGCATTTATATAAGAAGTGAGCAATATATGAGGATATTTGACAAGTGAGTGATACTCTTCATTGATTTACTTCTTCCTCTGCATCCAGTTGGAGGGAGGAGGATTCAGTGATATTTGGTTCCATTATGTCAGTCTAACTTAGAAGTTTAGCCGTGCATGCATGCTCAGTTGTTCAGTCATGTTGGTCTCTGCGACCCCATGGACTCAGCCCACCAGGATCCTGTGTCCATGGAATTTTCCAGGCAAGAAATAGTAAAACTCAAAACATTTCAAGCCATTTTGAATAGTTTAAAAATAATTGCTGATTCATGATAATTTTGAGCCAGAATGTACTCTGCATCCTGAATCTTATAAGGCTAGCATGGATTTCTTTTTCAAAGTGAAGAAAAAATAAAAAGTTTCCATGAAAGAAAAGCTTTATTACACAGGCTAATATCAGTTTGACCCCTTGATCCCAACTAACATAAGATACAACTTCCCAGGTAGCACAGTGGTCAAGAATCTGCCTGCCAATGCAGGAGACACAAGAGACATGGGTCCCATCACTAGGTTGGGAAGATCCCCTGGAGAAGGAAATGACAACCCACTCCAACATTCTTGCCTGGAAAAATTCCACGACAGAGGAGATCTACATTCCATGGGGTTGCAAAGAGTCAGACACCACTGAGTGACTGGGCATAGCACACACAGCAAGGTAAGATAGTAAAAACCATGAAAAATATCAAGGATCAAAACAAAACATGAACTGGCTCATCAAGGTCTAGTGCTCATGCCACTTACTCATCCAGTTCCTGGTGTCTCTTCCTGGTAAAGATGCTGATCAGCAGCTATTGCCTAGTGGTGGGGATAGGAGTGTGTGGCTAGGATATAATATAATATTATGGCTAACCTCCATTTATAACTGCCTCAAAGTAAACTAACTAACTGCAAATGGGATTCAAGAAAGCAAATGGTGCTCAGCACCAGAATATATTCTCCATATGGACAAGGACTTCAGTTTGTTTACTGCTGTATTCCCAGTGCCCAGTCCCTCAATTATATTCTTTGAATGATTTAATGACTCTAACAGTAGTAATTTGCATTCAGATAGACCATGTATTAGTTATGGCAAACTATTTTGATTTCTATGAAACTCAATGTCCCTGTCCTTTATTTATTTTTAAAATTTTAATTTTATTGGCTGTTGATTTACAATGTTGTGTTAGTTTCTGGCATATAGCAAAGTAATTCAGTTACACATTTACATATATCTGCTCTTTTTTAGATTATTTTCTCTTATAGGTCATCACAGTATATCAAGTAGAGTTTCCTTAAGTAGAGTGGTGTACAGTATGTCCTTGTTGGTAATCTATCTTATATATAGTTTCTTATATATAGTAGTGTGTGTGTGTTCATCCCAAGCTTCTGATTTATCCCTCCCTCCCCTGTTTCCCCTTTGGTAACCATAAGTTTGTTTTCAATATCTGTAAGACTGTTTCTGTTTCGTAAATAAGTTCATTTGTATCATTTTTTAAAAATAAGATTCCAAATATGAGTGATATCATCTGATATTTGTCTCTGCCTGTCTGACTTACTTCACTTAGTAGGATAATCTCCAGGTCTATCCTTGTTGCTACAAATTTCATTGTTATTTTTTATGATTGAGTAATATTCCATTGTAGACACACGTACCACATCTTCTTTATCCATTCTTCTGTCGATGGACACTTAGTTTGCTTCTGTGTCTTGACTTCTGTGAATACAGCTGCAATGAACATTGGGATGCATGAATCTTTTTGGATTGTGGCTTTCTCCAGATATATGCTCAATCTCTATCTTTTAAAATGAGGATAATCATGCCTACCTTATAAGGTTGTGGTGAAGATGAAATGCTATGAGATAAAGTGCCTGGGGCAGTATCTGGGATTCAGCGGGTGTTGAACTGACAGAGAGACCTCTATAGAAAGGGATGGCTTAAAAACGAGCAGCTTAAACATCAGCTGTTGCCATTTTCCCAAGGTGTAAGAAAAGGACTGTGTGCACTTTTGCTTGTTTGTTAACAGCAGGCTTCCTTTCTCTGGGAGGTTTTATGCAGTGTTTCTTCAAAAGGACTTCATATATGGAACTTATAATGGATTCTAGAAATAAGTGTTTATAAAGGTAGAGGGGGATCGGTATTAGATTTAATTTGAAAGATTCTTTCCCTGGAAGCAGGGCTTCCAATCTTAGGTTCTGCCTGAGGTTCTTTAACTATTCACAAAGCTCTATAAATTTTCACACCTGTCACTTTGACACTGTGAAGAGACAATGCCCAGTCAAAAAGTATATTGTTTTTGGCCTTGGGCTGAGTGTGGCAGTTGGCATGATTGCACTGATTATGTGGTATGTATCAGATGGCAAGTTAACATACCTTTGATTAAAAATGGGGAAAAAAGTAATTTATAGAAGTTCAGTTTGGAGAGGGACAGGGAGGATGGTTTAATTAAAAAAAATAGAAGAACGAGAAAGTGGAAGTGCCCTAGGTTTGGCTTTGCTAGGTTGCCCCCAAATCCATTCCAGTGATCTAAAATTTACCTCTTGTGGTTCTCAAAGTCAACTGGTGAAAATCACCTGTGAGGAGATTAACTATAACACTATCTCACGTCACCTTAAAAAAAAATCCATCACCCATACTGACTGTTTCATTTGTTAGAGAATAGCACCTAAAACACTCCCATCTTTTAGTCAAAGTTTAAAAATGTTTAGTCTCCCTGACTCAACAATATTATTTCTGAGTTAAAGTCTTTTATATTTCCTTCAGAGTCTGTCTTTGATCTCTGTATTCTGAAGCCAATACTAAATCGAGTGCCACCTATTCAGGGATACACTTTCTACACTTTGTAAAGAGAAGGTAATTGCTCCACCTCCCCCTGACCCCCTGCAATGATAGTAGCAACTCTCCTATCACAGCTGGTGATCTTATCTTCCCCACGGATCTTTGTGGCATTTCACAAAGCCCAAGGGAAACCCAGAACCCTCACCGTTCTGTGCTGTCTCCACTTCTCTGTTGTGGAGTTCTTTAGGTTTATAACCCTTGCTTTCCTAAACAGCTTTGCCTCTTGTTTCCATGTTTGTATCCAGTTTCTAGACATATTTTTAAACTGGAGCTCCCAGCTGGTGCTGTCTCCCTAGCTGGCACCCTTTGGGACCCAGTGAAGACCAGTATGCCCTCTATGATGTGCCACATCTCATCCGAACCTGGCCTTTCTTCCTGTTTTGAATTCCTTCGGTTTTGGATAAGTGTCCTTGCTTTCAGGGCAGCACTAATATCACTTCCTGCCATCCTCTTCCTTTGGGGTATGGCTGGGGAACAGGATAATGAAGAAGCAGTTGCTGGGTCATCAGTGATCTAAAAGTTGATGCACTGAAGATCTGCGGGGCTGTGTTAGGCTTGCATTGGCCATAGAAACAAGTGGCACATCTATCAGACCTGCAGCTGTTCTTATAGTATCCCTGCTAATACCATACAACTTGTACAGATCAATTCTCTCAGTTGTTGGAGCTTTGGTCTCTCCACATGGGACTTTGCCTTCAAGAAATCCAACTCCTAAAAAAAAAAAAAAAAAAAAAAAGAATCCAACTCTTTTTGCAGGTTGATGTTACTGAGTGATCTGTGCTCCCCAAACATGTACATGTACCCAAGTCTGCTTGCTAAACTGAACCATACAAAATGGTCATTTTCAAAAGAAAATTAACGACTGAAAAAAAAAATGGTCATTTTCATACATCAAAAATGGTCAAATAACTTTAATCTTACGATTTAACATAACATACCTGCTGTTTGTAAAGTGACGTGTGTGACTCTGTGGGAGTTGTGAGAACGTGTGCTATTGAAAAAAAAGCAAGTTTGAAAAAGGTTGAGTGGCTCCTCGAACCACCAGAACCCACCTTGGTTCTGACTTGAGTTTCTAAAACATGCAGGAAATGGAGGGTAGACTGCCTTCAATACAGATTTGACATTAAAAAATGGGAACAGGTTATGGCTTCAGAAACATTGCTAAAGGACCCTGCCCTGCCCAACAAGAGAAAGACACAGATTTATCTACATTTTTTTTTCATATTTAACAAAATGTTTTAAAATTATATGTAGCCAGTCTTTGACCCCTTAGCAAAATTAAAATACTGTTAAGAACTTGCAATATAGAAATTTTAATGAGACTATAAATAAAGGAGCAATAAAAAGTTTTATAACAAGAATGTTTTATGAAATAAAGGGCATAAAAGTATAACAAGAATGTTCATTAAAATATTGCTTTTAATATCAAAAAGAAACATAAAAACTAAGTGCATTTTAAAAATGTTTTGGTTAAATAAATAGGGAAAATATATTTTGAAAAAATATTTACATTGATGAAGATATAATGTATATAGACAGCAAAATATTTTAATAATATAATAAGTAAATGAAACAAGATGAAGTACATTGTTTAAAAATGATTCAGTTTTGTAAAAAATCTGTATATATGTACAGTAAAAAATCTGGAAGATATAAAGGAAAATATTAGTGGTTATTTCTTCATGGAGACATTAAGGCTGATTTTATTTTTATTCTTTAGAAATAGTTTCTGAATTGCATGGAAATTGTTTAAACTGAATATTTAGTATTTTATAATCTGAAAAGAGAAAACTATTTTCATTTTGAATGAGGTAATAGTCTTAATAGACAGCCTAGGGATTTAGGAAAACCATTGCAATCTATGAACTGTTATTTTAGCATATTTGCATGGACTTATTCCTTTTGACTTCATTGCATAGTAGTTCTGTTAGTGAATAACATGGTGTTGAATTACTTTGTTTCTCAAGACACAGATTTAATTACAAAGTTACTGACAACACAGCTATAACAAGCAGCTTATTTAGCCTAGGCAGTTACACAATTAAAATGATTAGTTGCAATTATGCCTAAATTTCCAATTTAAGGATTAATTTCCCTGTGATGTGTAGCATCAGTTCAGTTCAGTTCAGTCACTCAGTCGTGTCCAACTCTTTGCGACCCCATGAACCACAGCACGCCAGGCCTCCCTGTCCATCACCAACTCCCAGAGTTTACCCAAACTCATTTCCATTGAGTCGGTGATGCCATCCAACCATCTCATCCTCTGTCATCCCCTTCTCCTCCTGCCTTCAATCTTTCCCAGCATCAGGGTCTTTTCAAATGAGTCAGCTCTTCACATCAGGTGGCCAAAGTATTGGAGTTTCAGCTTCAATATCAGTCCTTCCAATGAACATCTAGGACTGATTTCCTTTAGGATGGACTGGTTGGATCTCCTTGTAACATCAGTACACATTAATATTTAACTTTAAGAAGCTCAATTAAAGAACTTCCTATGGAATCTAAGATTACTTTACATAACTTCCAGTCAATGAATTAAGCACATTTAAGTTGAATTTACAATTCTTTCAAATGGAATAACACATCCCTCTCTTTCTGAGAAGTTCTTCTATTGAAAATGTTTATGGATATGATGAATAAAATAATTGAATGAATAACTGAAATAAGGCACTTATTTCTCCAGGTTAAGCTATTAGGAAAATACCTACTAAAGACATTTGTATGATTTTGAATTACAGTATTCTCTCCATAGTTCTTCTCATCTCTAAATTAAAGTTGTGAGTCAGTCATGTCTGACTCTTTGAGACCCCATGGACTGTCACCTGCCAGGCTCCTCTGTTCATGGGATTCTCCAGGCAAGAACACTGGAGTGGGTAGCCATTCCCTTCTCTCCAGGGGATCTTCCCAACCCAGGGATCAAACCCGGGTCTCCCACATTGCAGGCAGATTCTTTACTGTTTGAGCTATGAGGGAGGCCCTTAAATTAAAAACAGAGGCAAAATATCATCTTAATTAAAAAAAAAAAGAGTTTTCAGTAGAAAATGTACCTACACACATGAAAAAAATGTTTTCTGAGACAGTAGGTTATTCTTCTTCAAGAGAGGGGAGAGCTAAAGATATGCACTGTAAGAATACATAGCTATCTCCATTTAAATGGATGTGATCAGAAATAGTAGTGGTGACAGTCTCTAGGTCCATCCGCATCTGTACAAATGACTGAATTTTGTTCCTTTTTATGACTGAGTAAAATTCCATTGTATATATGTAGCACACCTTCTTTATTCACTCCTCTGTTGATGGACATTTAGGTTGTTTCCACAGTGAAGAAAGTCAGAAAGGGAAAAACAAATGTATTTTAACACAAATATGTGGAATCTGAAAAACTGATATAGATGATTTTATTTACAAACCAGAATTAGAGACATAGACATAGAGAACAAGCATATGGATATCATGGATTCTCTTTTGCCTGTGATGAGCATTACATTCTGGCTAATGAGCATTCAATAATAAAGTTGTTTTCTCTCTTCAGTCTTTGTGGAGAGGTTTTCTAGGCTAGGAAGAGATTTTGTTTTTAACTATATTTTCCCAATACTTGGAACACTCTACAGTCTCTGGTTCCAACAACCAATCCTTTGCCCAGTCTCTGAGTAAATGACTACATTATCCTTCTTCCTACTGGCACAGGCCAGCTGCTGAGTTTTGCCCTGCTGCATAAAATCCCCGAGGCAAATGAACATTGTGAAGGTTTGAATGTGAAACAGGAAAGAAGGGGCAGGGCACAACATTTAAAAGTAGACATAGAACCAACTGGGTCCAAGATGGTGGAATATTCAACTTCCAGCAGACCTTGAGCCTCATCATAAGTTCATCGTAATACGTTAGCATGCTAAATGATACATCCACCAGTGCCATGACAGTTCTGAGTCTGACCAAAAAAGGCCAAATAGTGGGTGGTGGTCCAATGCCCGGAAATCCCCACCACTTCCCTGAAATAATAGGAATAACCCTCCAAGGCCATAAATACTAACTACCCCATATTTCGAAGCTCTCTCTTACCTTCTGAGATGGCCCACACTCTACCTGTGGGGTGTGTTTCTGTCTAAATAAATCTACTTCTTACCTATCACTTAGTCTCTCACTGAATCATTTCTGTGATGAGACTTCAGTTCGGTTCAGTCGCTCAGTCGTGTCCAACTCTTTGCGACCCCATGAATTGCAGCACGTCAGGCCTCTCTGTCCATCACCAACTCCCGGAGTTTACCCAAACCCATGTCCATCGAGTCAGTGATGCCATCCAACCATCTCATCCTCTGTCATCCCCTTTTCCTCCTGCCCCCAATCCTACCCAGCATTAGCGTCTTTTCCAATGAGTCATCTCTTCGCATGAGGTGGCCAAAGTACTGGAGTTTCAGCTTCAACATCAGTCCTTCCAATGAACACCCACGATTGATCTCCTTTAGGATGGATTGATTGGATCTCCTTGCAGTCCAAGGGACTCTCAAGAGTCTTCTCCAACACCACAGTTCAAAAGCATCAATTCTGCAGTGCTCGGCTTTCTTCACAGTACAACTCTCACATCCATACATGACCACTGGAAAAACCATAGCCTTGACTAGACGGACTTTTGTTGGCAAAGTAATGCCTCTGCTTTTAAATATGCTATCTAGGTTGGTCATAACCTTCCTTCCAAGGAGTAAGCGTCTTTTAATTTCATGGCTGCAATCACTATCTGCAGTGATTTTGGAGCCCAAAAAATAAAGTCTGACACTGTTTCCCCATCTATTTGCCATGAAGTGATGGGACCAGATGCCATGATCTTAGTTTTCTGAATGTTGAGCTTTAAGCCAACTTTTTCACTCTCCCCTTTCACTTTCAAGAGGCTCTTTAGTTCTTCTTCACTTTCTGCCATAAGGGTGGTGTCGTCTGCATATCTGAGGTTATTGACATTTCTCCTGGCAATCTTGATTCCAGCTTGTGTTTCTTCCAGCCCAGCGTTTCTCATGATGTATTCTGCATATAAGTTAAACAAGCAGGGTGACAATATACAGCCTTGATGTACTCCTTTTGCTATTTGGAACCAGTCTGTTGTTCCATGTCCACTTTCTAACTGTTGCTTCCTGACCTGCATACAGGTTTCTCAAGAGACAGGTCAGGTGGTCTGGTATTTCCATGTCTTTCAGAATTTTCCACAGTTTATTGTGATCCACACAGTCAAAGGCTTTGGCGTAGTCAATAAAGCAGAAATAGATGTTTTTCTGGAACTCTCTTGCTTTTTCGATGATCCAGTGGATATTGGCAATTTGATCTCCGGTTCCTCTGCCTTTTCTAAAACCACCTTGAACATCTGGATGTTCACGGTTCACGTATTGCTGAAGCCTGGCTTGGAGAATTTTGAGCATTACTTTACTAGTGTGTGAGATGAGTGCAATTGTGCAGTAGTTTGAGCATTCTTTGGCATTGCCATTCTTTCGGATTGGAATGAAAACTGACTTTTCCAGTCCTGTGGCCACTGCTGAGTTTTCCAAATTTGCTGGCATATCGAGTGCAGCACTTTCACAGCATCATCTTTCAGGATTTGAAATAGCTCAGCTGGAATTCCATCACCTCCACTAGCTTTGTTCATAGTGATGCTTTCTAAGGCCCACTTGAGTTCACATTCCAGGATGTCTGGCTCTAGGTGAGTGATCACACCATCGTGATTATCTGGGTCGTGAAGATCTTTTTTGTACAGTTCTTCTGTGTATTCTTGCCACCTCTTCTTAATATCTTCTGCTTCTGTTAGGTCCCTACCATTTCTGTCCTTTACTGAGCCCGTCTTTGCATGAAATGTTCCCTTCATATCTCTAATTTTCTTGAGGAGATCTCTAGTCTTTCCCAATCTGTTGTTTTCCTCTATTTCTTTGCATTGATCACTGAGGAAGGCTTTCTTATCTCTCCTTGCTATTCTTTGGAATTCTGCATTCAGATGGGAATGTCTTTCCTTTTCTCCTTTGCTTTTCGCTTCTCTTCTCTTCCCAGCTATCTGTAAGGCCTCCTCAGGCAGCCATTTTGCTTTTTTGCATTTCGTTTCCATGGGGATGATCTTGTTCCCTGTCTCCTGTACAATGTCACGAACCTCCATCCATAGTTCATCAGGCACTCTGTCTATCAGATCTAGTCCCTTAAATCTATTTCTCACTTCCACTGTATAATCATAAGGGATTTGATCTAGGTCATACCTGAATGGTCTAGTGGTTTTCCCTACTTTCTTCAATTTAAGTCTGAGTTTCAAGAAACTCAAATTTACCAGCAACTAATGGGACGGGATGAAGACATGTGACTTGGAGAACAAAATTGAAATCTATAAGACAGTAAGAAATACTGGAAGAAACTGGAGTTTGTGTTGAGAATTAGTCTTTTAGGGACAAATAAAAATTAAAAATAAGGAGCTTAATTTTATTGGAAATAATTGAAGAAACTTCTCCCTCCTTCTTTATCTTAGAACATTCGCTTTAAAAAATTCTAAGTAATTTTTCCTCTCTTTTAAAAGTATGTATACCTTTTTGGAGACTGTGAGGGCTTCTTGTCAGCTTTATGATCCTCGAATATCTTTCTCAAAGTTTCCGGAGCCATCTCTTTGAAAGTAAACATCAAGTAGGTAGCTTCTCCCCAGTTTCTGAGGGAGGGTAGGAGCCCAGCTGCAGTGAGCCCTTGCTCCAAGTTGCTCCTTTCATAAAAATATGAGAAATTTGTTCTTCTTTGGATAAAGTATTTTCTTTCTCTACTGGAAGAGGATTTCTAGGGTGGGAAATGATTTTTGATTTTTAATTTTATTTCCCTGACATTATCAAATATGGCCTAGTTACCCACATATGGTGGACCCTGAGTAAATATTTTGAATTTTGTCTTTGTAATTGCCAACTGTAGTCTACCTTAGAAATATCCTCACTGGTAATTCCCACACTTCTTATACATCCAGGTTGCCTGCTTTCTAATAAATTATTTGTCTTATTCTGTAAAGTAATGAAGCCACTGCTAATAATCAACCCAAGATCATATGATGTTTAGAAAATTCTTATATTATAGATGCCACCTGTTTTTCTTCTAATCAGTGGTTTTATTTACTCCAGTGATGTTGTAGATGTGTGAATTTAAATGGAATTTTGAGAAGTAGGACAGTGGCAATAGTGAGAATTTAAATGGCTCTTTACTGCTTAGAAATTACATCAGTTGCAGGTTAAGATATAGATTTTGGCTTGTTTACATTCAGTGAAGACTTATAGTACCCTAGCCCAGTGATTGCTTTGAAAATACAACTCAAATATTATTTTATAGGTAGATAATTAAACATACAATTTGATTTAATTTGCATAATTAATCACATTTTACTCTCCTCCCTCTACCCTGATGGCTCAGTGGCAAAGCATCTGGCTCCTTTGAGATGCGGGAGATGTGGATTTGATCCCTAGGTCAGGAACATTCCCTGGAGAAGAAAATGGCAACCCACTCCAGTATTCTTGCCTGGGAAATCCCATGGACAGAGGAGCCTGGCAGGCTATAGTCCAAGGGGTCACAAAGAGTCAAACATGACTTAGTGATTAAATCACCACCACCCCTTTACCTAAGATAAATTATCAAGAACCTGAGTTTTTTAACAGGAGGAGGAAGTTGTGTGGTGATGCTAGGTTAATAATGAATAGTGAATAATCTTTCCTAGTAAGCTATCATGGTCAGAAACAACAACTATTCTCCAGAAGCCCTTCTATTTGTTATTAGAAAGCTAACTTTGACTAAACGTAGTTCCTATGTCTTCTTTGCATTTCCTAAGCTTTCTGAGGTATAAAAAAGCTTCTACTGCTGAAACTTGGCAAAATGTCAAAGGAAAGCGGTGGAATACCTGAGCAAATCAGAGCTTGATATATATGGAGAGAACCACTGTCAACTTTAGTGTTTGGGAGTCAGTGGTTTTTAACATGGCCTCAGTAGCTTTCGAAGATCAATAGAAGACACTAAGTCTTATTCATTCACAGGCCAAAATGAGAGCATGTCAGAGGCTGATAGCCCTTTACCTTTAGGTGTTATTTGGAGTCCTAATCATGTTTGGGTTATTATTGGACTCTCCTCTTTCGGGTGACAGAAAGATGATCACACCCTCCTGCCACAGAGCCCTGACTATTCTCATTTGAGAACCTGTGTGAACTAGGCCAGTTTACATATAAATGGACTCTAAGACACCTTTGTTATTATAGTCACCAAATGTTCAAAGCTTCCAAGTGAATAGTAGTCACTGGACTGGAACAGCAGATAACCACTAAGGAAATGTGAGTCTGATCTTAAAACGAACTGAGTTCCTGCTGTAAAGCTCAGAATGTAGTAAGGTGATGGCCAACAGAATTCCAATTATCCATGAGTATTTCATCCATATTTCTTACTCAGAGAAAGGCATCAGTGCACTTTTTAGACAAATGGAGAAGGGTTAGGGAGGAATAGAAAACAAAGGAAAATCTCCAATCTGTTAGGAGAAATGTATTTGTGATTTCTACTTTTTCCCCCAGAGTCTCGAGTAACAAGAGTCTCTGTCATTTAAAGCTGTTTCTGATTGCAGCAGATAATAGTTTTGCAAACCTAATTTACAGTTCCTTCCTATTGTTGCCATTAATACTGAAATCAAATGTGGACTTCATCAGGGCCTTCTGACATGAATCGACATAGTGTTGGAACAGATTTTGATATAAAAAGGAGCATGTTGTAATCACCTTCAGCTAAGTATTACAGGAACAGTTCTTTATCACTTTATTCACATAATCTATCAACGGGCTCATTTCTTGGCTTGATGTATCACGCACAATTGTAAATGGACAGAATGAAAAGCACCCAGGTCATGAAGACCAAAGGTTCTTAGAAAGCTATTTAGCCTTCTTCACACTCTTCATTTACACTTGTTTTTGTTTCTGAGCATGACTTTGTTTATACAATGAAGAAAGAAGTCAAGGAAAATTTGAAATATCTACTAGCCTTATTTAAGTCATAATCTACTGATTAATGCCTTTGACTATCATTTAAAATTGGAGACACCAAGATTTTATATTTCTGAATAAAAGCAAAATGTTCCATCAGTGACTTGGACTATAATGCTGAATGAACAAAACATTTTGTATAAAAGGACGAATGTGATTAAATAGTAATAATAATAATAATAGTTGTTGGAAATAGAGTTTTTCTGTGCAGATTATAAAAATTTTGCTATTATATCAAGTTAAACTTGGTTTTTAGAACCTGCTGATTATCTTGCTCATCTAAAGTATCTTTGTTGCATCTTTATTATTCACCTTTATTTGCCTTCCTCCATATCTCCATGTTTGTTTTTTAAAATGCAAATAATCTCTTTTAGAAATTCAATTCCTTTCTCTCATCACTAAAATGAAACAAACAAAAAACTCAAAATAAATGTACAAAACACACACACAAAACTTCACCGCAATTTCTGCTTTGTCTCTTGTTCTCTTAAGTTTAGTTCCTGTAAGGAAAGGTTGTCTGCCATGGAGAAGGAAGAATTCATAACACTTTTATTCTCAGTCATTTGGGGGGACACTGGTGGTCTGAGAAATCTTCATAGAGATGTATTTTATTTCTCTTACCTATTAGTGGCCATGATATGCATTTTAAAATTAATTTATATTGGAGTATAAAGTGAAAGTGAAGTCGCTCAGTCGTGTCCAACTCTTTGCGACCCCATGGACTGTAGCCTACTAGGCTCCTCCCTCCATGGGATTTTCCAGGCAAGAATACTGGAATGGGTTGCCATTTCGTTCTCCAGGAGATCTTCCCCACCCAGGGATCGAACCCGGGTCTCCCACATTGTAGACAGACGCTTTACCGTCTGAGCCACCAGGGAAGTCTCTTACTGGAGTATAGTTGCTTTACAAAGTGTTAGTTTCTGCTGTACAGCAAAGTGAATCAGCTCTATATATACATATATCCCCTCTTTTTTGGATTTCTTTCCCATTGAGGTCACCACAGAGCATTGCATAGACATAATATGCATTTTTTTCACTCAACATAAATCAAGTGATTTCTTATGATAGTCTCTTTTAAAGTTACACCATTCTCCCTAGTCTCAGTGGGGATTTTGCTTGGCTGGTTTGTTGTTTTCGGTGGAGATGAGGTTTCAAAGAAGACAGGGGACCCTCAGAAGACATCAAGAGGAACTAGTGGTCTGGCCTCTGTTACTGGGCTCCTCTTATGAGTATTTCTTTGGTGAACTTATCAGAAAGTGGCCTTCAGCCTTAAAGGGTTAGAAGCCTGACTTGTCAGTACCCCCTAGAATAGGTTAGTTTTTCAAGGGTGAGTGTGTAGTAACCAAGTTCTGGACAGTAATATATAATCAAAAATTCCAGTTGATTGAGTTGTATAATAAATTACAAGGGCCACATATCACAGAATGTTCCTGTTGCCATGGCTTATACATTCTTTCATATACTCGAGGCAACTGGCTGGCAGGTACCTGATGTCTAGTAGAAATACAGTCAGCAGGAAAGGGCTGCTCTCTTGGTGTTTCTGTACTCACCATGGTCTATCTCTAGCTCTCAGGAACAGGTTTGAGAAGAGCACTTTTGTAGGGGAAACAGGTACTTGTGCTAATCCCTGCAGCGGGACCTGGTGTGGGGTGGAAGAGCTTCATCAGTACCTGCTCATCTAAATTTGGATAAAAATCTGGATCGGCCTCATAGATACATTCTGTCTCAGGTTACAAAGATGTAGCAATGGGTGTCTAGGTGATTCCAGCTCTAGCTTGTCTCTTAAGTCACACTGACAACTGGTCACAGCTGAAATCCTTGGGTCTTCCTTTTCTATCCTTGTGTTTTCTTTCTCTGTTCTGTATTATATCTCCTGTTTCCTGCATCCCATTTCTTTTTTTGTCTCTCTTGGTTTTTTCTTCCTCATTGTGGTAAAGTACATCCTTAAAGGGCTTCTTAAGAATGGGTCATGGGTGACAAATGCTTTGATAACAAGCATATATTAAAAACATTTTTGAGGAGAACAAGATGGCAGACGAGTAGGTAGTCGTGGAGTACATCTCTCTCCACGGATACATCAGGAATACACCTTCAGACACAGAAGTGCATGCAGAACACCAGCTGAGAGCGGACAGGAGTACCTGACCCGTGGAAAAGAATATATAGAACCACGCAAAACTCAGTAGGATGAAGGAAGTAGGGGGGAAAACCTGCCCTTGGTGGGTGGGGAACTGAAGCAGGGGTCTGATCCCCACATCAGGGCAATTGTCTGAGTCAGAGGAGAAACATTTAAGGCTGAGAGTGAAGCAGCTGATCTGGGGCAGCTGAAATGGAATTGTTAGGTAGTTAGAATAGGAAACAGGAGTCCAGAATGGCGGTGGCTAAAAGATAAGGAAGGGAAAAGCCCGGGAAAATAGAACAAAGGAAGGTCCAACGACCTGAGTGAGGACCTCAGGTAGAACAAACAACACTCCTGGCTAGCCCAATTTACATAGGGCAGGCCCAGAGGGAGAAAAAACCATATAAAAAGAGGAGCCAAAGGGTCCGGGCTCTCTTTCTCTCCCGCACTCTGGGGCGCTCTTCTCTTCGCGTCTTTGGGTCGACATGCTCTCAAGCCTCAAGGATGGATTTTCCTGCTATTTTCTAAATAAAATAGAGCTCTAACACAGAGCTGTAACACTGACTTGTGTAAGAGCTATAACACAGTCTGTCCGAGACCTGAGAGCTATAACACGATCTGTCCAAGACCCGAGAGCTGTTACACGCTGAGGGCTTTAATGTCTGTCACTCCAAATCTTTGTTGTGACAAGACAGAACCGAGGAGTATACACTCACCTGACAGAATGAGAATCAGACAGTCCTTGCTGCAGCCATACATACCCCAGACAGTGCAGTGGCTGGGAGCTGGAGTTTAGGGATTGTGGAGCAATCCTTGGGCAAGGATTGCTGTTGACTGAGGAGAGACAGATCAAAGGGATGTGAAGCAGGAGATTATGGCGGGAAAAGCCTATGGAGGAAAGCCAGGCAGCCAAAGAAGCAAGGCGATATGCTGAGTCATGCATAGTGGGTGTGGCCATCACCATAGCCTCTCTCCCCCCAGCACACCAGCACTGGCAGCGGAGCAATAGAGAGGCTGGCCCATCCAACACCTGACGCACTGAACTAGAGTAGGACCCTAGCCAGGGGGCCCCTCTATGTGCCTGATGCGCCAAACGACAGAGAAGGACCCCAGTCCAGGAAGCCCTTTACATGCCTGAACGGGTGGAGCTACGGAGAAAGATTGGCCAAAGAGGCCTTCTGATCACCAGCTACAAGAGGCTGGAAAAAAGACTCTGATAGGGCCATAATTCCTGCAGCAGAGGCAGTCCATGTCGCTGCACACTTGGTGCTTCCAGGGTCCCCGCAAGCCAAGCAGCTGCGCTATCTTCACACTCAGCTCTCACTGGGGCAGAGCTGCCACAGGCTAAAAAAGTCTTGCGTCTATGTGCATAGGGTAACTTCGGTCCTGTCTGACTCTTTGTGACCCTGTAGACTGTGGCCTGCCAGGCTTCTCTGTAAGGGAGGGGGGTTCTCTGGGCAGGAATACTGGAGCGTATTGGCCAATACTGGCTGCCATACCCTTCTAGAGCACTATATTTCCTGCTGTGATAGCTGCCAACTCCCCTGAGTACCTGGTGCTGCCAGAACCCCAGTGACTCAAGCAGCTGCACCACCTCCACACCTGCTCTTCACAGGGGCAAACCCAAGTCCTCCAGGGCAGCCTCAGGAGCAAACCCCAGTGAACAATCCATATGCAGAAGTGGATATAAAACCACAATTGAAACCCAGGGGCAGTGTGGCTACGGAAGAACACCCAAAACCCCTCCCACCAGTTGTACAAGCTGCAGATTAAATCTGCTCAATCAACTAGACAGACTCTGTGTCTATGGAATAATAAAGGTCACTGAGAGCTCCCACAAAAGAAAACGCACTAGTTCTGATAGCTGTGGACATTGGAGGCAAGAACACAGAGAACTAGGAGCAGATTAGAATCTGAGCTGCCCCCACAGCAGGTCCAGAGATCAGCACAGTGTTAGAGGGCATCCTAGGGAGGTGAGGTGGACTGTGACTCCCAGCGAGGGAAAGGACTCTGACAGCAGTGACTCAAGAAAAACATTTATTATTCTTATGGTTTGACTTGTTCTGTAGATTCTTTTGTATTTTTTTTTTTTTCCTTTTGTTTCCTCCCCCCACCCCCCCACCCCCGCCTTCTGTTGTAGTTTTTTTTTTATTTTTATTGGCGCTATGAAATCTAAGCTTTTGAGCTTTTTTTTTTCCCTCAAGTCACATTTTTATTGTTGCTATAAACCTCTGCCTCTATGTTGGGCTTTTGCAGTTCTGGGGAGTTTTTGTTTTTTTTTCTCTCTTTTTTCAGTTTTAATGTTTTAGACCTGTTATTATTTTTTTCTACAATTATTCCTTTGTTTGCCTTTCCTATTGTTCTTTTCCCCTTGCAGTTAATCTTTAACATATATAAATCGTCTTTATCTGCCTCTATTTAACTTTGCACATCTATTCTTTCTCTTCTTTCTCACCTTAGTCTCAACATATCTGTTAGTTTTGTTTTCATTGCTTTATATCCCAGTTGGCACCTTGCTTTTGTTTTGTTTTCCAGTTTGTGCTTTAGTTAGTGTTGTTCTGTAGACATGATTTTTGGTTTCCTTTGTTTGCCAGGTCAATCGATTGTACTTTATTTTTGTTGGACTGTTTTGATTCTGCTTATGGGTATATATGTATATGTATGCAATCACACTTTTTATTGTGGTTATAAACCTCTGCCTCCACGTTGGGCCTTTGCAGTTCTGTGGAGTTTTCCTTTTCTCTTTCTTCTTCCATTTTCTTTTCTTTTCTCCTTTTTATAATTTTAATTTTTAAATTTAATTTAAATTTAAAATTAAAATTTTAATTTTTTAATTTTCTTAAACCTATTATATTCTTTTACATTTATTCCTTTATTTACTTTTCCTACTGTTCTTTTCCCCTTACAGTTAGTCTTTAATGTATATAAGCCTTTTCATCTACCTCTATTTAACTTTGCATAGCTATTCTTTCTTTTCCTTCCTCTCAGCAGGAAAACACAGGCAGAACACTCTTTGACATAAATCAAAGCAAGATCCTCTATGACCCACCTCCTGGAGTAATGGAAATAAAAACAAAAGTAAACAAGTGGGACTTGATTAAACTTAAAAGATTTTGCACAGCAAAGGAAACTATGAGCAAGGTGAAAAGACAACCCTCAGAATGGGAGAAAACAATAGCAAATGAAACAACTGACAAAGGATTAATTTCCAAAATATACAAGCAGCTCATACAATGCAATACCAGAAAAACAAACAACTCAATCAAAAAGTGGGAAAAAGACCTAAACAAACATTTCTCCAAAGAAGACATACAGATGGTTAACAAACACATGAAAAGATGCATTGCTCATTATTAGAGAAATGAAAATCAAAACCAGAATGAGATATCACCTCACACCAGTCAGAATGGCCATTATCAAAATGTCTACAAACAACAAATACTGGAGAGAGTGTGGAGAAAAGGGAACACTCTTACACTGTTGGTGGGAATGTAAATTGATATAGCCACTATGGAAGACGGTATGGAGACTTCTTAAAAAACTAGGAAAAAAAACACTATATGACCCAGCAATCCCACTCCTAGGCATATACCCTGAGGAAACCAAAATTGAAAGAGACACATGTATCCCATTGTTCATTGCAGCACTGTTTACAATAGCTAGAACATGGAAGCAACCTAGATGTCCATCGACAGATGAATGGATAAAGAAGCTGAGGTACATACACACAATGGAATGTTACTCAGTCATGAAAAGGAATGCATTTGAATCAGTTCTGATGAGGTGGATGAACCTAGAACCTATTATACAGAGTGAAGTGAGTCAGCAAGAGAAAGGTAAATATTGTATTCTAACGCACATATACAGAATCTAGAAAAATGGTACTGAAGAATTTACTTACAGGGCAGCAATTGAAAAACAGCTAGGGAATAGACTTATGGACATGGGGAGAAGGGAGGGGAGGGTGAGATGTATGGAAATAGGAACATAGAAACTTACATTACCATGTGTAAAATAGATAGCCAACGGGAATTTGCTGTATGGCTCAGGAAACTCAAACAGGGGCTCTGCATCAACCTAGAGGGGTGGAATGGGAGGGAGATGGGAGGGAAGTTCAAAAGGCAGGGGATATATGTATAGCTATGGCTGATTCATGTTGAGGTTTTACAGAAAACAAAATTCTGTAAAGCAATTATCCTTCAATAAAAAAGTAAATTAAAAACACCATATTTATTCTACCCTCATACTTGATTGATGGATTTGATTTGGTATAGCATTCTAGATAGTGAGTTATTTGCTTTCAAAATTTTGAAGGTGTTGATATATTATTGCTACTGGTGTTGCTGCTTAGAACTTCAAAACTGTATGATGCCTCATTTTTTTTAAATATGATCTTTTTTCTTTCCTGCCTTCACAAAAAGTTATAGAATCTTCTCTTTGTCTTCATTTTTTATTTCTAATTTTTTTGTTTTCTATTTTAGACATAATATTTTGTATCTCTTAATTCCATATTCCTACCTTGGCCTGCATCTTCCCTCTTCCCACTTCTAACACCAGATCATTTTCTATATCTGTGAGTCTGTTGCTGTTTTGCTATATAAATTCATTTGTTTTATTGTTTTGAGTCTACATATAAATGATATCATACAATATTGTCTTTCTCTGACTTGTTTCACTAAGCATAATATTCTCTAGCCCATTCACTTTGCTGCAAATGGCAAAATTTCATTCTTTTTGAACCATTCTTGCATCCCAAGTCCACTTGATCAAGAACTGTGCTTCCATTTTCTTATCTTTTTCTTTCTTATTTTTTTATTATTTTGTCATTTTGCTCTACTCTATGGGGTAGATATCTTCTAAGTTTTCAACAGTGGTTAAAAAATTTCTGCTAGAATATTTTAAAATTTGAAATTTTTTTTTTTCTTTTCTTTTAAAATGTGCTCTTGTTCTTGTTTCATGAATGCAGCATCTTTTTTTATATGTCTGAGGTTTTCAATGATGGTTGCCTAGATTGTGTTTCCTCTTGTTTGTTTTATCTCTTCCATTTTTGTTTGAGCTTTTGCCTAGATAGTTAGTAGTCCTTGATTGTCTAGTCATGATTTATGATGAAGGAGTAAAAAGATGATTCATGATTTTGAACGCTTGGATGCCGTTTTCGTATTTGAACCTCAAATCTCACCCTGAGTGAGCCTGTTGTTAGGGAACTCTCTTAGGTATTTCCTTTAAGAAAGTCTATTTCTCTGCCAGGACAGTGAATGCCCAGCTGCTGGAGTCTTTGGAGGCTGAATGAGATCAGGGGAAAGTGGGATCTGCAGTCAAATTTCAGTGGGTTCAAAGTTACTATATCTGCCTATACTTTATGCACTTCACTCTGCCTCATGTCTTCAGCCTTTTTCTTTTTAAATAAATATTAAAGAAAAATGAACAAACAAACGTCTAAGATCCTGGCATCCAGTCCCATCACCCCATGGCAAATAATAGGGAAAAAAGTGGAAGCAGTGACAGATTTTATTTTCTTGGGCTCCAAAATCATTGTGGACAGTAAATACAGCCATGAAATTAAAAGATGTTTGCTCCTTGAAAGGAAAACTATGACTAACCTAGACAGCGTGTTGAAAAGCAGAGACATCACTTTGCCGACAAAGGTCTGTATAGTCAAAGCTATGGTTTTTGCAGGAGTCATGTATGAATGTGAGTTGGACCATAATGAAGGCAGTGCACCAAAGAACTGATACTTTCAATCTGTGTGTGGTGATGAAGAAGACTCTTGAGAGTCCCTCGGACAGCAAGGAGATCAAACCAGTCAATCCTAATGGAAATCGACCCTGAATATTCATTGGGAGGAATGTTTTACCCTCCTTTTCTTTAAACATTTAGTTACTGTAATTCTAGTAGACTTTGGAGAAGGAGTGAAATAAGATGAAAGTTTTCAATCTGCTGTCCTAATCTGGAATGTACAGGAAGGTTTTCAGCCATATCTTTCACAAGAAGGCCTATTTTAAAGCTACACTTAATTTTAAGATTTAAAGGGAATAGTGGTTACTTGGTATAACATCCTAATTTTACAGATCAGGTAACTGAGGTGCAGAAACTTTATCATTTGCTGGCTGAGAGTAAGCCAGGTTCAGAGATAGAATTTGAATCATATTTGTTTTATATTATTGAATGGCAAATACAGATGTGACAAAGAGAAAATGTGAGATACAGAAACAAAATGAGGTGTAAAAGATGTAAATTTCAGGTATACCTGTTTAAGGGTTTTTTTGTGATCTTTATCCTAAGGAAAATTTCTGCTCATGTGATATGAGCAGAGAAATACCCCTACTGATATAAATAATTGTATTGAAATACTGTATCTAAGAGTAAATTTAGATATATAACAATGGAAAAATACCTTGTTTAGTTTTTTTTTTTACAAATATACACTTACACGTTTTAAAGTTACATTGCTCGTTTTAAAGTTATTTTGCTCTGTAAGTCCAGGCTATTGAGTTGTTTTTGTGTGAAATTTTCCAGGTTTATAAGTGTGGTGATGAAAAGGAATGTAGAGAAAACTGGCAGCATACAGCCTTTGTGGGTGGTCGTATTTTAAAACAGATGGAAAACTAAATATTTAAAGTCATGTTTTCCAATGACATACAAACATTTCAGAGTAAGACAATTACATTTTGAAAATTATGATAAAAACATTCTTTCTAAGAATTTGAATCACTCTTAAGACGAATCTGTTTTTGAAAACCTTATAAAAATGTTCTGCCATACCGGATATTTTGTCATTTTGATGTTTCAATTTAGCTTCCCTGAGAGACAGAGTTCTTTGTGCTTTTCTAAATTTATCTAAACATCCTGCTGATGCACACAATCAGATTCAGGGCTCTGGACATCATCAACACTAAATAAATGTTGCCTGACAGACAGAAAATAGGAGACATGATGTAGAGATGTTTGAAAGGGTTTTTTTTTTAAAATAGCAAACTATTGAAAAACTTAACATATAGAGTTCTTAAGTAAAAATAGAAATTATGACTTGGGTATGTAAAGTTTTTCGTTGTTATTGTGCTATTTTTGTGTGTTAACTGTGTCATGTCTACCAAACATATCTAGGGAGTTTTTCCTGTCAGTGCTAGGATTGCTCTGAGTCTGCTGTCACAGCTAAATAAATATAGTAAGAAGACATTTATTCACAATATGTCTGTGAAAATGACTGCCAGCAGTTTCAGTGACCGAGAGTGCATGTGTTTAGAATTGTCTTGAACAAGGAGAGGATTTCTCTCTGTGTAATTGTGAGCTGTAGCCAAGTTCACTTAAAACCTTTTACTGTTACCAGCTTGCAGGCCAAAAGTGCTTTCTGCTTCATCTAGCATTCATTTGAAAAATGTCTGACATAGATGTCGTAACAAATGACAGCCCCATTAAAACTCTCTGGATATACATCAAAGAATTTCAGGAGAACTGGCACAGAGCTGAGCTGGGGGGACCTGAATCCTCGAGCTTATACCTGTGGGAGGACATTCAAAACAGTTACTGCCCTTCAGCTGGAGGCAGGCTTTGATTCTCTGTTCTAATCAGGCCTTTGATCTTTCCAACACCTAACTTGGTTTCCCCAGCCCGTGATTTCTTTGAAGAGGAATATCTAACTGTAACAATAGCTCCTCAACTTGTTCCAAAGTATGCTCCATAGATAGCACATGTGTCCAGAAAGATGTTAATAGGTATTCTGGGGGAAGTAAAGAGTTTTAGCTAAAATCAGTTTGGGCTGCTGCTGACTGAATGCCAGCTTGGAGGGCCACGGTCTCAGGGCCTCTTTGTCCCTCTAGCTCTGGCTGGGGCAGCCAGCTTTACAAGGTATCACCCTGATAGACCATCCAGTCTCTCCTAACACATGCAGTCTGGAAAGGCCAGGGGGCTAACCCCTTATAGGGCCATGCTCAGGGCCAACAGGCAACAGGACCCAGAGCATAAGGGCTGTGTTCTCCACACTTTGGCATTGCTGAAGCTTATTCTATGTTGCTCTTCAGAGGCTTCCAGGGAGATCTAGCCCACTTTCCCACTGCAGTGGCTGACTCCGTTACATACCCTTGTATGGATTTCTTCCTTCACTATGTTACTATTCCCATCCTCTGGTTCTCTGGGATTACTCCCCCAAGTTAAAGCCCTTGTGTCAAAGATTCTGCTTTTGACAGGGGGAGAGGTAGGCTAGGGCAGTCACGATGTACGTTAGCTTATTGAAGTCTCCTGAGAGCTCCTGCAGTTAAAAAACACACACACACACAAGCACACAAACAAGAAACAAAACTAAAGACTTGTTCAGCACTGTTTCCCAGTTTATAGCTGCTGTTGTTCAGTCACTCAGTTGTGTCCGACTCTTTGCAAACCCCATGGACTGCGGCACGCCAAGCTTCCCTGTCCTTCACTATCTCCCGGAGTTTTCTCAAATTCATGTCCATTGAGTCATTGATGTCATCCAACCATCTTATTCTATGTCTCCCCCTTCTCTTCCTGTCCTCAATCTTTCCCAGTGTCAGGATTTTTTCCAATGAGTTAGTTGTTCACATCAGGTGGCCAAAGTATTGGAGCTGTGGAGTTAGAAAAACTTTTTATTTTTTCTCATTCACCTTGTTACTGAACAGGAGATCTTCAAAACCTGAACCAGGGTTGGCTTCATGGGTGTGTGTGTCCTGTGCAGTAGCATCAGGCCCTGTGCTTAGAAGGGCCCTGAGCCTGGTTTAAATCTCTGCTGCCAGCTTTCTGTAGTTCTCAGAAATTTATGAAAAAGGGGCTTCACATTTTTTGTTTTATACTAGCTTTGCAAATTATATAGCTGGTTCTGGCCTGAGCCAAACTAGAAAGAAATTCAGACCTTTGCAGTCCTGTAGTCCTGGAAGTTGAAAGAACCCTGCTTTAAAACTTGGGTCTTTAATCCTTTCTTTGCTGTTTTTTATTTTATGTAGGTAGATTAGTGATTGGGCCTTCCTGGGCTTCAGTTTGGTAATGTCTGATAAATGAGACCAGCCTCTCTCAACCCTGGCTGCACATTAAGATGATCTGAGGAGCTTTGAGAAATATCAGGTCTGGATGGGACTGGGTCAGCAGTATTTGAAAGCTCACTCTGGTGGTTGAGATACTCAGGCAGTGTTGAGAACCCAGGACAAAATGATGCCTGAACTTCCACCCAGCTCTGATGCTGTGTATAAGGTTAGATACAGGCTCAGACTTCACAAGCTTCCACAGTTCTCATTTTAAAACACAGAATAAATTACCAAGAGAACACTGAAAACTGTTTGAAGTACAATAGAGTCTAGGGAGAAAAGTTTAAATTTTCACGCACGTGTGCTAAGTTGCTTCAGTAGTGTCCAACTCTTTGCAACCCTGTGGACTGTAACCCACCCAGCTCCTCTGTCCATGGGATTCTCCAGGCAAGAATTCTGAAGTGGGTTTCCATGCCCTCCTACAGAGGATCTTCCCAACCCAGGGACTGAACTTGTGTCTCCTATGGCTCTTGCATTGCAGATAGATTCTTTACTGCTGAGCCACTGGGGAAGCCCTTAAATTTTCATAGGACCTTATTATTGGACAGTATCTTGGAAGGTTATAGTCCATTTTTACAGCTAATGTAAATAATATTTGTAATACTTCAGCCAAACAGACAGAAGCACAATAAATAGAGTTAAAGAAAAGAGAAGCAAAGTTCAGAAGAAAGAGAAAATCCAGATGGCTTTACTGTGAAGAACTACTCCAATATGTTATGAAAACAAACAAGCAAGTAAGCAAGCAAATAAAACCAAGTGTTGAATCACTCTTTGTTTCAAGGACAGAAATACAGCTCCAGACAGAAGCATCCCCAGGACCATCTTGAGGCTTGCAGAACTTTGGGGGAATAGAATGTTCTTAATTGGGGAGAGAATAAGTCCAAATCAAGGAGAAAACTGAAGAAAAGAGGGAAACAATCATATAAAAATGAATTAATTTGCTTCCTCTGTCTAAAATATGTCAAAACTTGAATTAATATGCAAAATAGACTTATGAATAGTACTTGATGGATTGAAAATATGCATCACAGATTTTTCTCTGATAATATAGAAGGAAACTAATAATAATAATTTGCTGTCTGATGAAAGCTGGAGTAATTTTGTTGTTCTTGTTGTTTAGTTGCTAAGTCTTGTCCGACTTGCGACCCCATTGACTGCAACCCACCAGGTTCCTCTGTCCATGGGATTATACCGGCAAGAATAATGGAGTGGGTTGCCATTTCCTTCTCCTGGGCATCTTCCCGACCCAGGAATTGAACGTGCATCTCCTGCATTGCCAAGTGGATTCTTTATCACTGAGCCTTCAGGGAAGCCCTGGAGTCATTTTAGAATCTAACTTTTGCATTATTAATATGCGTTTCATTGTGTTTTCCTCACATACCAATTATTTTTCTGGGGAGGAGGAAGTTAGTTGTCTGCCATTTTTCTGACAATGTGTTTGGCTGTTTTTTCCACCTGGGACCTCTGGACACTTGATGAGAAGAAAACCACTTTTATTTATTATCAGCCATGAATGTTTATTTACTTAAGTGCAGAGTGCATCAGTGAGAGGTCCATAAAAATAAATCTCTATTTTCTTTTATTTTAAACAATAATTATGTAAGACTAAACTCTGTGCCTTCACCAGCTGGTTTCCGCATTAAATGTGGTGCTGCAGGATGCGAGTGTTACTGTGCAGCGCACTGCGTGCCCTGGGCTACCTGAGCTGTTTATTCTATCTTCTCAGTCTTTTTTACCTCAGAAATCTGAGTCTTCCTCTGGAAGTGCAATCAGGTCAGTGAATTAGATGGTATCAGCTGCAAATCTTGTGTCCTCTTTCTGCCTGCCAGATTTGGTAACAGGGTCTTCCTCTGTGCTCCCGCCTGCCTCTCGAGAATGTGTCAAGCTTTGGATGAGTCCATCACCCTCAGATACACTTTCTATTCAAAACCTAATGTTTGTTTGTTGCTATGAAGGCTCAGGTGGGCTTTATTCAGTTTTGGTGAAAAAAATGAGATTGACAGTCCTAACTGTCCTGTGGATCATGAAGATGAGCTTTTATTCAGAAATTAAATAAACGAAAAGAGAACAGAAAACAGCTTCAATTTTTATTTTTATAAAATCTGACACAGAGGCTTCATTGGTATTCTATATGCTCAGAGAATTATGTCAGTGGAATGACAGGCTGAAGAGATTACATTAAGTGGAGAGAAAATTATTCTGGAGGAATCTAGGAATATTTTGCTGATTCTTCACTCGATGACTTAGCTATATTTCAGTTCTACAGTTTTGTAAAACCAACAGTAAAAGAGTAGCATATTACCACTTAAGATTAACATGCCATATCTTGCTTGAGCGTATGTGTTATGCCTATCACTATTTTAAAAATATTTATAGTATTCATATGTATTTAATAGAAGGAGAAATTGGGATTCAGAAAGCTTAAACACTGTACCTGTAGTCGCTTCATCTAGAACTCAGGTCTTTTTATTTAAGTATTTGCTAGGTTGATCACTGTGACTTTCAGGTAGTTTTATAGTCTGTGCCATTTTATTTTATATGTATCTTTTAAATTATATATTTATATTTATTAAAAATATATGAAGTCCCATAGAGAGATCCTTTTCTTTTTGATATCTATCTATCTATCTATCTATACACAAAACTATAATCCGCCTGCCTTATTGAGCTCGTTTTTGTTGATGAAATACTTAATGGAAACAATATAATAGTGAATTTTTCAGTGACCAATAAATTAACTTAAGTATAAAATTCAGTTCTTTGAGTATCTGTTGAAGTGAGCTTTACATACACATGGTATACAACCCGCTTTCTCGTTAGTTCTCTGGAACTGATACAGTGTTTTTATAGCATAGGCCCTCATTTGAACTTGCAAACTGACATCTTTCCCTTATTTAAAGCTTAGTAATTCTTGAGACAGCAGAAGTGTTTCTTACATTTAGTAATCTCAGCAGAACAATAAGAATTTTTTCCAGCCTTGGAATTTTATAGTAGGAATACAATAACTATTCTGAACTCACAATAACTTTGGTATGCTTTAAATGGAGAATTATGTAACATGTACAGAAAACATGTTTTTTTTCTGTGTAACATGTAAAAACATGTGTAAAAAATGAATTTTACACATAGGAAAAGGATGCACTTTAGTAGAGTGGCCATATACCAGTTTAGGGGTAAACATGAAATTAATAATGAGTGATATTTCTGTAGGGATAATAAAAAGAAATATCCAGTTTTATACATATATATATTGTTTATATATACTGCTTATTGTTTATATATATATATAAGATCCATTATGGTTTATTAATATTTTGGCACAGGAGTAGACTAAGAAGATGATATTTTTTATGAAGCCCTTACCTGCATAGCCTCTGGGGTTCTAATCCAAATCCTACCACTAACCCATACTTGTCAAATGGATCCTCGGGCTCCATTTAGGTATCTATTCTCCTTGATCTCTTTACTTTTTTACATTTCTCTTCCTCTCCTACTTGGGAAATGTTCTTTTTCTCTTGGACTTGGGGTCTCTGAAACTTTGGTTCTCCTTCTGGATCTATCGCTGTGTTTTCACTCTGTGTTCTTTCCTCTTTCTCTCCTGGTCCTGCTTTGCAGCTGCTGCGCAGCTGAGCCGTCAGACCATTACTATTTCTTTTTCTCACTCCTTCAGCTGTCATTCACGCGCTTGTCTTCAGCTTTCTCTTCTGCTTCTATATATAAAGCTTTTGAAATGGCTTTCAAAGGATTTTCCTTTCTCAAATATTTCTTTTTCATTTCCTGTGGTCCAGTCTTATTAAGGCTAAGTCAGAGACCAATAATTATTGCTCTAAGGAAGGAAGGAAGAGATGCTGTCTACAACTCAAATGTTTTTGTTCACCTTTTAATTTCAAATCTGACACTCAAAAAGCCATAGAGACACAATAGGTTTAAAGGTGGGAGGGGTGTTCAGGATGGGGAACACATGTAAACCCATGGCTGATTCATGTCAATGTATGGCAAAAACCACTACAATATTGTAAAGTAATCAGCCTCCAACTAAAATAAATAAATTAATTAAAAAAAAACTTTAAAAAAGAGGAAAAAAAACTCAGATAAATCTGGAAAATTCAGGGTTTCCAAAGGTATATCCTGAGGGAACCTGCATGATCTCAGAAAAGTCCACATTGAATACTAGAATGAATAGTAACAAAGACGAAGGCAGGTGGCCTAGGCAGTTGGGCCTGATAAATACTACACTGCATTGAGTACACATTGTAATGATGCAGAGAAAGCAACTGAGAATCCCAAGGTCCCTAAGAGGAAGAAGACATAGAAGGGCTGGGAGGAACACAGGAGACCTTTCATAAGGATGAGATATGAGGAGGTTAGAATGAGAATGAAGTGGTTGCACCATCCTGCAGCTGGAGGCCACGGCACCTGCAACAATGCCATAGTGATGCTCAGATGTCCACATGGGATGGTCTCAACTCAGCAGAGATCAGTTAAAGACACCCAGGGACCTGGTGGGCCATGGCACAGTTCAGCGGACATATGAAGACTCAGGAGATGGCATAAGGACTGGGCATTCCTCCCTGTCAAAGCCACATGGATATATACGGATTCTAGAATCCAGATGCAAAATCGGAAAGAGGAGGAAAGGAGATCAATTAAGAGAGAGATAAATCTTTATGCTGCTGCTGCTGCTAAGTCGCTTCAGTCGTGTCCGGCTCTGTGCGACCCCATGGACAGCAGCCTACCAGGCTCCTCCATCCATGGGATTTTCTAGGCAAGAGTACTGGAGTGGGTTGCCATTGCCTTCTCCTATCCCAATGAGGCTATTTTAAAATCAGAAATGTCTACAATACATTTGATTAATAAGAGCAGATATGTTCCCCATCAACAAACATGTCCACTATCTACTAGGTGTGGTTGGCTGTGTGTGCTTAGATTTGTGGTAAAGAGAAAAAGACTATATTCTTGCTTGCACGGAGTTCACAGTTAGTTGGCACTATTTCTAAGTCATTTTTGTCTCTCTAGTAGTAAGGTCTTATTTGTCTAATGGGTATGACATCAGTATGCTAAACTCAGTGTGTGCAACACTCAACTAATAATCTTCCTTAGCACTTACTATTCTTCCTAAATTCTCTTATTCTCTTAATTATGCTTAAGAAATTGAAATATAGTTGACTTATAATATTGTGTTAGTTTCAGGTTAAAGGCAAATATACATAGATATATATTTTTTCAGATTATTTTCAAGTATAAGTTATATAACATTGAATATATTAATAGTTCCTTGTGCTATACAGTAAATCCTTATAACTTCAATTATTATTCTTACACTCAAAATTTATGTATCTTCTTTGAATTTTTCTTCCTTTTTCTGAGTTCCTTGGAGATAATCTCCAAGCCTCTCCCTGTGTTCCTTTCTCATTGCTACCACAATTGTTTGGAAAGCTGTGAATAAATGTAACATCATGATTTATCTTCAAATGATTTTATTTCCATCCCTATCTTAGAAATACTCAACGCATGAAAGGGATATTCCTGATTATCTAGTATGGCCCTCAAATTTCCTGATAACTTATTTTTTATGTAACAAATTACCACAAACAGAGTGACTTAAGAAAACAGACATTTAATGTCTGACAGTTCTGGAGGTCAGAAGTCTAAAATCAAAGGGTTGACAGGGCTGGATTCCTTCATGGGAGAATCTGTTCCCTTTTCTTTTCAGATTGTAGAGGCCACCTGGGCCACATGCATTTCTTGGCTTATGGTCCCTTTCTCTTATCATTCAGCCTCTTGCTTTCATCATAACATTTCTTTCTACTCACTCGGATCTTACATCCCTTTATAAGGACCCTTGTGATTACACTGTGCCCATTTGGATAATTCAGAATAATCTCTCAAAATCTTTAAATCACTTCTGCAAGGTCCCTTTGCTATATAAGGTAACAAACACAGGTTTCAGGGTTTGGACATGGATGTCTTTGAGGGGCCCTTATTTTGTGTATCCCACACTCTGACCATTCTAAGCTGTCTTTCACTGTATCAACCTCTGCTGTAGCTACTACTGTCCCATGGATGGACCCTGTGCATTCTCATTTCAACACCTTTGCTCTTGACTTTTCCCATATCTGGAATGAATGCTTTTACTTAATGACAGCAGCCACTGAAATTCTACTTATCTTTTAGTTCTCAGCTTCCTTTCTTACTACCTCAACCCACTGTGTTTTTGTCTTCCCAACCTCTTGTAATTGTTATTTCATACATGTGTGAATGAAGGTGTTTACTGTATTATATCTTGCATTGTTATTATAATTATCACGAAAAAATTTAATCAAGATATACAGTGGATAAAGCATTAAGTTTGGATATTAAGGGAAATGTAGACATATATAAAGGTAATTCCTGACCTAACAGAGTTTATACTCTGATAAGAAATAAAAAAATATTACTAGGCCAGTGTGATGTGTTGGGAAAGAACATAGATGTTTTTTCATCATAACATCATGAGTTGAATTATAGCTCTAACTTGGGGCAACTTATTTATCTCCACTGTAATTCAAGTCTTCTCATCTGTGAAATACAAATTTTTCACCATTAAGATTCAAAATGAAAAAAACTAGATTGCAAAATATCTGGTTCATAATATAAATTCAATAAATTTTCCTACGCAAGATTTTAACACTTAAAAAAAAGTCTACGGGTGTTCAGAGGACAGAGAGACCATTCAGTCAGTCAGAGTAGGCTTTGTGGAGAAAGTGAAATTTGAGTTAGGTCTTAAAATCTGGATATAATTTACATCTTGGATATAGAAAACACAATCCTGGACATGGGAATTTGGTTCCAAATGATGTATGCAAACAACCATTTGTATGGGGGGGGGGGTGGGGGAGGGGGTGCAAGTACAGTACTCTTCTGCAAGTAATGCTTAAAATATAGGCTGAAGAATTTGAAGGACAGGCTAAGGGTTCATCCTGTTGTCAAGAGAGAGTGATTTCATTCAGAAGCCTTTGTTTAGGGCTTCATCATTTCTTACCTATGCTATTAAAAGCTCTATGATGATAGGAGCCATATCTGTCTTGTGCATTTCACATCAGGACAGAGCTTGGCATGCAATTAAGCACTCCAGAGATGTCTATTGAATAATCAAATAGATAAGCACAGGAAGATAAACATTACCATATAATTATTTTATTTTCTTCTAGTACAGAACAAAATTATCTGAAGACAGTGATACCTTGTATATCTTTTCCAAGCTTTTGCTCTTCCTAAAAACCAGTAGTGAGGACTATAAATGGAAGGAGATAAATTATCTATTGTGTTGGAAGCTGGAAATACCTGCAAACATTTGAGTGCTTTTAAAAATACAGTAAACAGAAATATCTTGTGTTTTAAATCTCAAAGTCATTTCTGTGAAAAACTATTAGCTATTCATCTTTTTCATATGATTCTGAAACTTTGAGTGCTTTGGTAATTTATGGTGATAGTTTTGTGTATGGACTCAGGAGGATGGGTTTCATAAATAATTGAAAAGAATAAACATTCAATTTGCTGATGCTTTATGGTTTTTAAACAATTTTATATTTTGCATAATTCATACTGTCTCTCACCAAGTTTCTCTCTGCCCAGGAAGTCATAATGACCGTATGATGCATAAAATGCTTATTTCTTTGAAGACTGATTGCTGAGTTGATGAGGGAAAAAAAACCCACATCATGGACACTAGAGAAAAATCTGTTGGATATGAGAGCCTGAATTGTTTTCTGATATCCAAACTTTTGTTTGAGAACTTTGGGTCTTATAATCTGCTAATAAACTGAAACTTCTTTTCTACTTTTAAAATATACTTTCTAACCAGCATAAGGAAGCAAGTTTAATCATTAATAGGTAGATAACCATGGCAACTCCATAGTTACACTGCTATAATCAGCATCATTTTCTATCTGAGCTAAGAATAGCATAACACGTTGAGAGTTTTTCTTTAAATATGATTTCTAAGACTGGAGGTTGGTAGATAAAAAGGTTTAAATGCCTCAATATAATTGTCCAGCCAAACTTCTGCATTTTTTTCACAGATAATGGAAGCAAGTTATTGAGATATCAATGATATCTACATGAAACATTACTTGATATATTTCCCCCATATCCATCTACATCTTAAAGGATATGTAAAATTTTTAATTAATTATATTACTCAGGATTAGGGAATTAGCCACTCCAGAAGTGGAAAGAAAAAAAGAAAGACAGTCATGGAATTGGGGAAATATAGAAACCTATTTTTTGACGTATGTGGCAAAGCCTGCATCTAGTTGGTTACCATGAGACTGATTCTTACCAGTGGAACATGAGAAGTTGTAAGCATTACCATTGAAGATGAGATGATCAGAGCAGGTGTCTCCTTCTTTCTCTTATCACTTGTCAGTTGTCCAGATAGAGAGGACCTAGCAAAGGAAAGATGGTAGAGAGAAGTATGTGTAGTTCTGGAATCATTCCATAAAACAGAGTCCATCACCTACCCTCACCATACTGTTACATGAGCAAGAAAGTTTGTGTTAAGCTGCTGAAATTTACATGTTGTTTGTGTCAAGGATTATCCTAAAACAAGGGATGGAAGACTTCAAAAGTCAAGGAACTTCCACCTTCTTCAGATGGTTCAGACTTGGGAAGCAATACTGGCATGTGTATCAAAATATATTCACAGATTTCATTACTTTTTCCTTATTCAATGAGCTGGGGCAGGGTCTGGGATATCCTGCCCCTTGCTGTCTCTTCACCTGTGCTTCTGAGATGCCTGTTCTAACCAACAAAAGCCACACCATATATCCTGCCTTGAATGCACAACAGAGAGCCAACTTGTTCGAAGTGACTTGTCAAAACCATCACAAGCGCACAAATTAAGAAGGTTAGCTAAGCTGCTACTAACCCATTAGCACTTTTTTTTGCCAGTAAATATAAAGCTGGTAAAATAACTTCATTAATTTTCTCATTTATAAGTGTTTGAGTCTCAGGATTTAATTTACTTTTTGTATGGTGCAGAGATATTGATAAAATCCTTAATGAAACCTGGATTATTTTTATATAATTTCCTTTAATAGCATACTTTATATTCAAGAAGGAAAGAAATTGACAATTTCTAATTTAGAGTGAAAAAATTTTTTTAACATTTGGTGGTTCTGAGTAAAACTTAGGGATATTTATTCTCACATAGGAATTTTTAAATTAGCCAAAAGATCTTTGTTTTATTTTTAAAATATTTCTTCAAGAAATATAAAATGGGAAAGTCATACAATCTTCTGGATCTTGGATCATTTATTTTTATATATTTTATTCCAATATAGTTGGTTGATAATGTGTTAATTTCTGCTGTAGAGCAAAATGATTCTTTTTCATATTTTTGGAGATCATCTATTTTGAGCTTAAATTTAAAAAGAAAATATCTTTTCAGCTTTCTCTTAAAAAGTTATCTATGAAGGTGTTGCTGAGAATATTTGTAAGAAAGTCACCCATAGGAAGATGACATATTGGATGATTTAAAAGTAGCTTTTCTACACAAAAGCCATTTTCCCCCTAGTTTTGGGTTTGTGGCTTTCTGCTTGGTTCATAGTAAGAAGTATTGGCAGCTCCAAATCCAGGTATAAGACACGGGTGAATTCTGTCTCTTGCAGAACTGAGAGTGACAGATAATCTTTGATCAATTTACTGAGAAGCAGAGAAAAGCAGGGAAAAGGCAGACAGAAAGACATAAGGATGTATGGGTGCTTCCTCCCATCTTTTAGTGCTTTAAATGATAGAATCTTTTAATTTAACCTTTGGTTTCTGTAAGAAGCCCCAAATATGTCCAGTTTGACGAACTTAAATTCCTTAAAAATTAATTACATATTGTTTTTAAGACCCCTGAGTAGCTTCTCATAACTACAACAACTGCAAAAGTGTTATAGAGAAAACTCAGCAAAAATAGTATTTTGCTTTCTTTTCTCTTTCACTGTCCCAGAGGATTAGAAATTATTTTAGTTATCTTTTTCTGTGTAAGGGAGCACCTTCCCCCTCCAACTTAGTGGGATAAGGCAACAACAATCTTGTTTATCTTACACTTCCTAAGGGTCAGGAATTCACACAAGGCATTGTCTTTGCTTTGGGACCTCAGCTGGGTTGACTCAAATGGCTGGGGCTGGAGACACATATCTGGAGCTTCACCAGGGAGGGCTCAAAGGCTGTGTCCGGGGACCTGCTCCCCTTCCTGTAGCCTTTTCATGGCGTTCTTGGGGTAGCTGAACTTCTTACCTGATAAGAGAGAGCTCCCCAGGAAAGTTTCCAGCACATCAGGCTGAAGTTTCATGATTTTGTGATTTATCCTCAGAAGTCACATGGTATCTCTTCCTACGTGCTCTATGTGTCAAAGAAGCTGCGGCCTACCACATTCAAGGGGAGGGTACGTAGACCCCTCCTCTTGATTGGAGAAAGATGGAAGTATTTGTGGCCTTGTCTTAACATGGCCATGGGAGGAACATATGCAGATGAAACTGACAGTCCTACAAATATTTATGTAGGCCTCTCAATGTTCTGAAGTCCAGGTGTTTGGATATCAAATTTTCTCCTTTGGACCACCCCTACCTTTCATACCCCTATATTCTGTATTCCTGAGAATGTAAATTTAATTTTTCCTGTGATTGTCCTTCTATTTCTGAGCTTCAGCAAACATATACAAAGTAATATTAAACATTGTTTCCTCTGTGTTTAACTAAGGGGTTCCCTGGTGGCTCAGATAGTAAAGAATATGCCTGCAATGCAGGATACCCAAGTTTAATCCCTAGGTTGGGAAGATCCCCTGGAGAAGGGAATGGTAACCCACTCCAATATTCTTGCCTGGAGAATCCCGTGGACAGAGGAGCCTGGCAGGCTACCATCCATGGGGTTGCAGAGAGTCAGACACAACTGAGAAACTAACACTTTCAACCTCTGTGTTTAACTGGTGACAAGTATCATTACCAAGACTAGAGAAAGCCTTGCTTGACAGTGATACAATATTCTTTCCCTGGAAGAAAGGGAACCGCTATTGATCTAACTGGGGTAAATTTCAGGGTGTGATGTATTCCTTTTTTATCAGCTTACACAGAGCTCATTGTTTGCTCCCTTGGGTTTTCTGTCATAGGGATTGGCTTCTCCTATAAGGAAAGAATGATGCAGACTAAATGGTGGCATCCAACTTGCCTCAACCTGTAAGGCACTGACTTGATGTGCTTTTCCATTCATCCCTGCCTTTGTCTTCTTTTGTTTTTGTACCTCCTGGTTTCTGTCTAGTCTTCAAGAAATATTCTCTAAGCCTGATCATTGGATACACCCTTCAAAGACTTCAGATTGGCTCACTTTATCTGACTGTGCTTGTACTTACAACCTTCTTTATGTATGTGACAAGTCAGCCAGCTCCTGAATCCTGGTGTTTCTCTGTTCTCTTGTCACAAACCATAACTTCTCCCTGCCTGAGGCTAACAGAGGCTCCCCCTCCCCACAGTCCAGCGTGACAGTAAAGAACAGACTGCTAACCTATGGAGAAAAGCTTCCCACATGAATCCTGGCCAGATGGGAGGAAAAAGTCAGAGTGGTGAAGGGGGTGGGGTTGACAAATTGCACCCATCAGTGTTAGTGCTTTCACATTTTAGTTCTACTGTATGATGGGGCCACACAGTCCTATGAGATAAGCACTAATTATCCAAAGAAAAATGTCCAGTCGTACTCTTTATTTGCTTGTGAAATAATCAGGGATTTTGTTTGTTGGTTTAAATCAGTTATACTTGTTACTGTAATTGTTTAATTAAATAATACGGAAGCAGTGAAATATGAAGTGCAAAAAGAGAGCTGTGGCTTCTTGGGAAAATAAATTAAATGCTTTATTGAGCAAAATCTTTGTAAGATTCTGTGTGAGAGAGATAAGTATAAAGGTAGACTTTCAAGGCGTGCACATACACACAAATGTGTCTCCATCAAATATCTAATTACCTTCTCAGGAGGATGTGTTGATGGGCACAAGCTGTCAGATGATGATAAATATATATCTGCTCAAATGATGTATTGTGGACCCAAGTTCTCATTTCAAGGGATTTTAATAATCTAAAATTGAACAACAAAAAAGTTTCACATGATACAGCCTCATTTCTGTAGCTAACGTTGTTCACCTGCAGAACAGCCATGTGATTAAATGGCATGCAATGATGAGAAATGCACAGAACAGGGAGGACTTGCCCGATCCCCCTATTTAAAATTGCAACCCTTACTCCATCCTTTGTCTGTGATTCTCCCTACCTTCTTTCTTGCTCTTGTTTTCCCCCCATAAGAATTATCACCTTCTTATAGATAATACAATATTCTTATTTATTTTACTGCTTTTCTTCCCCCACAGCCTCAACTATGAATTCATAGGAACAGAGATTTTTCATGTTTAACTATGCCATAGTTATGCCATAGCATTAAAAACAGTGTCTGACTACATACGGTAAATACATGCTCATGCATATATGCGTACACAGGCACACATTTTTGAATAAAAAATTTATGAATGAATAATAAAGTGTGGATTGGTTATATGAATAATTATAGAACTTTCCCACCATAAAATAAAGCTTGCCTTGAAATCACCCCAGTATTAAATTAGATTATTTTGGATTGAGTTAGATTATAGACATGGACACAAACACGTCCACACACAAAATCAGGACATGATCAGTGATAAATACTTATGTCCATAAGGATAACTTTGAAGATGATACTGGATTTAAGAAACAGAAATCCATCTCAAAATGGCTTAAACAATAGTACTTATAACTTTATATAACAAGAGGTTCCAGGAGCAGTGTTGCTCCATACTGTCTAGTGTGTGTGTGTGTTAAATTGCTTCAGTCATGTCCGACTCTCTGAGACCCTGTGGACTATAGCCCATCAGGCTCCTCTGTCCATAGGATTCTTCCAGGCAAAAATATTGGAGTAAGTTGCTATGACCTCCTCCAGGGGATCTTCCTGACCCAGGGATCAAACTTGAGTCTCTCATGTCTTCTGCATTGGCAGGTGGGTTCTTTACTACTAGACCCACCTGGGAAGCCCACTGTCTAATATGGGAGTCCAACAATGATATCATGGACCCAGATTCTCTGAATCTTTCTGTGCTTTTATTCTTAAAAGAACCAGATTTGTTCTAAGGCTTCAAAGTAGCTGCCACAATCCAGTCATTACAACTAAATGCAACAACGTTCAGAAGAATAGAATATTTGCTTCTATGTGTTTCCTTCTAAAAATTAGGAAACATTTCCTGGAAGTCCTCCAGCAAAGTTGCCTTCATGTCTCATTGGTCAGATCATGTGCCTACAGTGCTAACCAATCACTGGTGAGGAGAACGGGCATCCGCATGGTGACCAGTGAAGACTCACCTTCGGTCCTGTTCTAAAGCACATGGTTATGAGAAGGAGGGAAACTGGAATAAACAGATTTTAGGGGGAGGGGAAGATGGGAGGGAGCAGAAATAGATGCTTGATAATGCCTGCTGCAACACTAAATGCATTTGTACGTGGAGTTAAACCTAAATATTTGTAGGCTTGTTTGAAGTAGGTAGTTTAAAACATAATAAAACCAACCTCTTTAATGGTTTTATATTTTTCCTTATAACTTAACCAACTAATTCCCTTTTTCAGAAGGGATATTTGTCTATTTCATCATTCTTCTATTTTGTTTCGGTTTTAAAAATTATCCTGTTGTTTAAATTCAAGTAAAATACTTCTTAAAATATTACATATATTAAAAACTTTATATATATATCTATCCATCTCTCTATTATTTTATATATATTTATACATAAATAAATATGTGGAATGAAGCTCATTTAATGTTATTGAGAGTTATTTTTAGTTGCTTACATTTTGTATATATTTTTTGCTACCTTTTCTGTACTTTTTGGAGAGTTTCAATATTTTGGAATGAGAATGCTTCATATTTATTAAAATAGTAACATTGCTCTAAAAAGTAAAAAAAAGGCAAGTAGATGTATAATGTTGTAAAAGTATTTCCATGTTGTTAAATCCAATAAGCAAATTGTAAAAAAATATAATCCCATTTTATAAATAAATAGTAAAAAGGGAAAACCATATTATTAGATAAATAGAAAAATTCTAGACATCTATACATATTAACAGATAACTTCTGGAAATGATGCTGGCTTAATTTCTGTATTGTTTGAATGATTCTTCAATGATTGTATAATTCCTTTATAAGTATTAAGTATAGTAAATATAAATATATAAATAATAAGCAATCCCATCCCCAATAATTAGTCCCTTTTGTTGGGTTGCTCTCCCAAAGTTGCAAATCCTTATTTCCTGCTGCCTCTGCAAAGGCCATAGACAGCCTGTCACTTTCTGCTGCTCAACACAGCCCCCAATTGTCGAATCACTCTCCCTAAGGTTACAAAGGTAACAGGTGCCCTCCCACTTGTGGTAAATGCTGATGCTCTTTATTGCTGCTGATGCCAGTTCAGTGAGAGGTCAATGACTCTGGCTTTCGTGTTTAGATTCCCCACTCAGCCCTCCTTGAGATCTAACAGGAGTTATCTTGGCAAGAGCCTACCCTGAGTGCACACCAAATGGTGACCCTGAACCACTGCTATAAAATTAATGATAAAATGATTCCTTCTCTTCTAGTGCCTCAGGGACATCATAGGTAATGCCAGTTCTGTGCAGGCAGTTGGAATTTCTTTATAGCTGAGCACATCAGATTTTAAGACTCAGAGAGGTTGGTTTTTAGGTATTTGTTTCCTACTGGATTTTGAGTCCAGTTCTTCCTGACACTGTCAACTTTACTTCTCCTTTGTTGGTTTAGGAGATTAACTTTTCAACAGAAGATCTCTTTCTGAATGCTTAAACATATTAAACTTGAGAGTTAATAGAGTGTTAGCTTTAGGAGCCCTTCGCATGCATTCTTAACTTCCCACTGAAATATCCATGAATATGTGCAAAAAGACAAAATAAAGCACACACCACGACTAAGACAGTTTCAGACAGTTCTTGCCATATTTTGGTGGCATTTCATTAAGAGAAAAAGATGAGGAAACAGCGTTAAGAATTACTAGCTTTCATGAAACAGAGTATTAAAAAAGCTTTGCCATGAAAATAGCAATTGATCCCACTAGAACAAACATAATGGGCTGCCATAACAAAATACCACAAGCTGGGTGGCTTAAGACAAAGTACAGTTATTTTTTTCATAGTTCTAGAGAATAGAAGTCTCAAATCATAGTGTTGGCAAGGCCGTGCTCCCTCTGAAGTTTCTGGGGAGGAATTCTCCTTTCCCTCTTCCTAGCTTTTGTTAGCTTCCAGTAACCCTGGGTGTTCCTTGTTTGTAGAAGCATCAGTCCAGCCTCTGCACATAACCTTCTGTCTTCACATAGCTTTCTTCCCTGCATCTGTATCTCGGTGTGTCCTTTTCTTCTCATAAGGACAGCAGTCATTGGATTTAGGGCCAACACTTCTCCAATATGCGCTCATCTTCTGCAAAGACCTTATTTCTGAATATGGTCACATTCACAGGCACTGAGGATTAAAACTTAAACTTGCTTTTTGGGGGGCGGGGTGGACACAATTCAACATACTACACTACCTCAAACCAGGGGAACTATACATCAAATGAATGCATACTAGATCCTAAGTTGGTCAGCTTTTGTTAAGTAAAACAGTGATGACAAACCAGACCTGGGATCTCAGTGACATACAATAATAAAGATTTATTTGTGGCTTGTATTGAATGTCAACTATAGATTGACAAGGCTTTCCTTCATGTATTTCCTTCATTCTTGGATTCAGGATGAAAAAGCAGTTGTGGTGTGGGACATTGTTATGTGTTGAAGTATGTCTCTCCAAATTCGTATGTTGAAATCTTAACCCTGAATTCTTCAGAGTGACCTTATTTGGAAACAAGGTCATTGCAGATATAATTAGGTAAGATGAGATCACTAGAGTGTGCCCTAACCCAATGTGATGTGTCCTTATAAAAAGGGGATATTTGGACACAGAGACTGACAGGCACAGAGAGAAAAGTGATATGAAAACACAAAAAGACAGCCATCTATCATCCAGCAAGAGACACCTGGAACAGATCCTTCTCTCGCACCCAGCGAGAAATTATTTTTTTTTAAAAAATACAGGTCTCTATCATCCAGAATGGGTGGTATTTCTGGATTTCAGTGCTGTAACAAGGGTGGAGTCTCCCTCTTGTGAGTGGCCATTTCAGTCCTTTGCCTCAGGGGCTGTGACCTCTGCCTCTTCTTATAAAGTTGCTTCCATTTATGAAAACTGATTCTCAGGGAAAATTTCTCCATCAAATTCACAGTTATTTCAGCTGGAGAACCCCCTTTCTGCATAGAAGCTTCCTTCAAGAGGCCATGTGAGGATCCATGCCCATGTTTTTTCTCCTCAATATTCAGATGTCTGAGACCTTGACCAGCCATTTTACCATCTTGTTTTCAGTCCAAGTGGAATTTGTTTCTATTAACCTCTCTTACTTCTCCTTTCTGCTGCTCCTCTCTTAGGAAGTCTCTGTGGCATCTACCTGTTTATTCTGCTTGTTATGTTAGTGTCTTTACATCTCTCAACAATAATGATAATAAGGACAATAGAGTAGTAAGATCGTTACCATATGCAGACATTGCTCTAAAGACTTCTTTTTTTAAGATTTTTCTTGTACTTACTCATTTTATCCTCACATCACCTTCATTATTATTCTTGTCGTAATACTATATTTTGATATAATAATATATAATTATATTTTGTTATAATATATTGTTTATTCTTTACTGGTATAAAGCTTCTTTGTTATTTTTGTTATAATAGTATATTACTTATTATAATATTCTCCTCATTATTGATCTATTCTGGCCTTAAAAATCTCATATGTCCTTTAATATCTGCAACTGTTTCCTCAGATCTTAACCTTTCTCCTGAGGAAATTTCTTTCTTCCTCCAGTTTAATCAATCTGTCTTCCTTGACTTGTTTTCATTCTTCCACAGCCCTTTTTCTGAGTATAATACTGAATCAACTTTTTTTTTTAAATCGCTCTCAATTTCTCTTTGATTCCTGAGCAACTTGATTTCTAGAAGCAGAATGTTCCAAGCACAGGCTTTTTAAATTGCCATCTGTGTTTCTGCAATATTTCTTTGAGCCCAAGAAGGTAGCATGTGTCTCTGTATTAAAGGCCACACTCTTACTTTTTTATTTATTAATGAAATATGCCACGCTTCCATGAATTTAGCCACAATTTGAGAACTGCATAGTTTTTAAGCTGTTTAAGAACATAGGTAATTAACAATCGAGCCATCCTGAGGTCATAGAGGGGGAAACTTTCAAGACCCTGTGGCCAAGCCACATGTATCTAAGCTCAGCTCCCCCACCATTTCCAATTTGTCATGAGTGAAGTTCAGAATAGCATAAAACATTACAGAATTTGGAGAAATCTATCTCACTAATGACCTAGGCCTCATTGGAACAATTTAAAGCTAAAAATTCATACCCGATTTTTCTGTAGTTCCTAAAGACATAGTTACAATTTAAGATTCGATCTAGTTGGCAAAACAAAACAACAAACAATAGAAAACCTAAGCAAAAGCACCAAATAATTTACATGACCCCCAAATATCTAAAAAGCCTCACATGAAAAGACTTTTTTTTCTGTAATCAAATCCTCTCTACCATTCGTGAGGCCCATCTGCGTTTGCTGAGGTTCCAATTGCATTCATTGTCTAGCCTGGCACCTGTGTAATTTTCACGGTTAAGTTATAGCAGCATTCAGCCTGAGGCGTGCACCTTTGCTGATTCTGGGACAGCCTAGGAATCAGACTAATGCCGAGACCAAGGCACCGTGTGCCTTTGCTGAGGCAGGATTGAATTTTCCTGATGCCTGTGAAGATGTACAAATAGTCATTTACCTATGAACAAGTTTATAGTTCATAAACAAAGTTTAAAGAAGCTTCTGTGCATGTCAATGAAAAAGTGCATTTGTGCAGATTTAATTACTTCCTTTCCTACTCTTCCCCGTCACGCTTCAACTCTTTGAGTTCCCCTGTGTCATATAGCAAATTCCCACTTGTTTGCTGGCAGAAGTTCCTCAGTGTTTGTGTCTTAATCCCTTCTTATAAATTCATCAGCAGTATTACATTAGGACCCACCCCAGTAACCTCATTTAATCTTAATTACCTTTTAAAGAGCCTATCAATGGGTATAGTCACATTCTGAAATACTGGAGGTTAGGATTTCAATATATGTTCTAATTTGAGGGGACACTATTTGATCCATAGGAGAGGTTCATTCATTTGTTCAACAAATATTAATTGAAAGCTTACTAAGTATCTCTTTGTGTGAGATTCCGAAGAAAGATTAAGTAGCATATTTATGATCAAGCAGCTGATTACTGGTAGAAACACTGTTTGATGTCAAAGGATGTTCTCTTAACTATTCTAATGTCTTTTAATAGCAAAAATCAGAAAATGAACTAAAAAGTAGAGTGCTATATAATCTTTTGTTGGAATACTATGCAGCTTTAAAAGGCTGAGTAGGAAGATAAGCAATATGAGAAAATTCTTTTGGCAGAAATAGAAGTTCTGGTTATTTATACCTCTACATTAGGACTGCATCTCTGTACAACTACATAGAAAATAAAAGCCTGAAAAGAAATATATCAAAATGCTAATAGTAATTTTAGTGGAGCAATTAGAGTTCTCAGAGTTTTGGGGTTTTTGGTTTTTTACTTTCAAAATTTTCTGTAGTATAATATACTTTTTAAAAATTTTCTGAGATTGACTAATGAAAGGTGATTATTCTTGATTGGAAAAGACCCTGATGCTGGGAAAGATTGAAGGCAGGAGGAGAAGGGGATGCTCCACTAAAATTACTATTAGCATTTTGATATATTTCTTTTCAGGCTTGCAAAGCTAAGCCATCCATGCTAACTAAGGCTACAGATCCTGTCAGTGAGCCTACAGATTGAAGAAAAAAACCTGAAATTTAGACTCAGGTTGAAAACAGTTGTGAAGGACTTTATATTTGAGATATACTAAGCTGTTTCATAGAACAAGATTGTTATTTTCCTCTGGCCCAGTCTTGAGAAGCTGGAAATAGTTGGGAAGAAGAGTTTGATTGTTTGAATAAATAAAGTGATTACTTGTACTTTGGATGCAAATTTGCAGAGTTTGCAGCATCCCAGACTCCCCAGACAACTGCACTCCAACTGAGTCTGTGAAATTCCTCTTCATTACTTTACAATATTGTAGTAGTTTTTGCCATATATTGACATATTACTTTTTGATGAATCTACCCCCTGATGCAATAGACCTTGTAGGAGGTGGATGCAACTAGGGAGGTCTAGGTGGGATATAGTTGGTTACAAGCCCTGGAAATTTACTAATAAATGAATCAAAACCCTTTTCTTTTTCTAAAACAGTGTTCCTAAAAATGTGGGTCTTTCCCAGAACTGCCTTAGAATCTCCTAGAGAATGATTGTTAAATACAGATTCCTGGTCTCACCAGACACACTGAATTTCCAGGGGATGGTGAACTGGAGCTACATCTTTAGACAGTATCCAAGGCAATATTGTTGGGCACCAGTCTTTGAAAATTTTGCTAAAGCAAAAGAGCAAAAGAATAAACCATCTCTTCTCTCTCGGGCTTCCCTGGTGGGTCAGATGATAAAGAATCTGCCTGTAATACAGGAGACCTTGGTTCAATCCCAGGGTCTGGAAGATCCCCTGGAGAAGGGAATGGCTCCCCACTCCAGTATTCTTGCCTAGAGAATTCCATGGACAGAGAAGCCTGGTGAATTACAGTCCACGGGGTTGCAAAGAGTCGGACACTACTGAGCGACTAACACACACACACACACACACACACACACACACACTTCTCTCGCTCAGATTGCCTTGTAGTAAACTTTTTTTTCCACCAAAGTTACCTTAGAAGGTGCGCCTTAGTCCTTTGGGGCTGCTATAACAGAATATTATAGACCGGGTGCTTTATAAGCTACAGAAATGCATTTCTCAGTTTTGGAGGTTGGGCAGTTCAAGATTAAGCTATAGGCAAGTTCAGTTTCTAGTGAATACAAGCTTCCTAGTTCACAGAGAGCTGGCTTCTCACTTTGCCTCATGGGAAGGAAGGGCATGGGAACTCCCTGGGGTCTCTGACTCCCATTTATGAGGCCTCTATCCTCATGGCCAAAGAATGTTCCAACTACTGCATAATTGCACTCATCTCACATGCTAGTAAAGTAATGCTCAAAATTCTCCAAGCCAGGCTTCAGTAATATGTAAACCGTGAACTTCCAGATGTTCAAGCTGGTTTTAGAAAAGGCAGAGGAACCAGAGATCAAATTGCCAACATCCGCTGGATCATGGAAAAAGCAAGAGAGTTCCAGAAAAACATCTACTTCTGCTTTATTGACTATGCCAAAGCCTTTGACTATGTGGATCACAATAAACTGGAAAATTCTGAAAGAGATGGGAATACCAGACCATCTGACCTGTCTCTTGAGAAACCTGTATGCAGGTCAGGAAGCGACAGTTAGAACTGGACATGGAACAACAGACTGGTTCCAAATAGGAAAAGGAGTACTTCAAGGCTGTATATTGTCCCCCTGCTTATTTAACTTATATGCAGAGTACATCATGAGAAACGCTGGGCTGGAGGAAGCACAAGCTGGAATCAAGATTGTGGGGAGAAATATAAATAACCTCAGATATGCAGATGACATCACCCTTATGGCAGAAAGTGAAGAAGAACTAAACAGCCTCTTGATGAAAGTGAAAGAGGAGAGTGAAAAGTTGGCTTAAAGCTCAACATTCAAAAAACTAAGATCATAGCATCTGGTCCCATCACTTCATGGCAAATAGGAGGGGAAACAGTGGAAACAGTGTCAGACTTTATTTTTTTGGGCTCCAAAATCACTGCAGATGGTGATTGCAGCCATGAAATTAAAAGATGCTTACTCCTTGGAAGGAAAGTTATGACCAACCTAGACAGCATATTTAAAAGCAGAGACATTACTTTGCCAACAAAGGTCCATCTAGTCAAGGCTATGGTTTTTCCAGTAGTCATGTATGGATGTGAGAGTTGGATTGTGAAGAAAGCGGAAGAATTGATGCTTTTGAACTGTGGTGTTGGAGAAGACTCTTGAGAGTCCCTTGGACTGCAAGGGGATCCAACCAGTCTATCCTAAAGGAGATCAGTCCTGGGTGTTCATTGGAAGGACTGATGTTTGAAGCTGAAACTCCAATACTTTGGCCACCTCATGTGAAGAGTTGACTCATTGGAAAAGACCTTAATGTTGGGAAGGATTGGGGGTAGGAGGAGAAGGGGACGACAGAGAATGAGATGGTTGGATGGCATCACTGACTCGATGGACATGGGTTTGGGTAGACTCTGGGTGTTGGTGATGGACAGGGAGGCCTGGCGTGCTGCAATTTATGGGGTCACAAAGAGTCGGACATGACTGAGCAACTGAACTGAACTGAACTGATCCTCATGGCATGATTACCTTCCCAAAGGACCCACTTTCAAATGCCATGATACTTGGGATTATGTTTTAACATGAATTTGGGATGGACACACCCTTTCAGTTTATAGCGGTGTGTGTGTGTGTGTGTGTGTGAGAGAGAGAGAGAGAGAGAGAGAGAACATGGAGGAGGTAGAAAGGGTAGGCAGCAGGAATGAAAAAGTTTGATAAAAACAGATAAAATTAAAGATGTCTCCCTCTTTATATCTTAATGTCTGAGATCTTCCCTTGGGACTTCAATATGTAGATTCTACCATAAGTATTCACAATTTTTAATATGTCTAATTCATGGAGAGAAATTTATTGAAGGCTGAACAGAGCAGGAAGACATCAATAGCCAAAGAAAAAGTATTACATTTGTTTCTGGCCAAATTAGGGGTTTAGATTATTGATTGTATGTGCTCTGTGTAACAGAGCTCTCTGCATATTTGTCATTGTTGTTTACTGTCTAAGTCATATCTGACTCTTTTGCGACCCCATGTACTGTAGCGCACTAGGCTCCTCTGTCCATGGGATTTCCCAGACAAGAATATAGGAGTGGGTTGCCATTTCCTTCTCCAGGGGATCTTCCCAACCCAGGGGTTGAACCCACATCTCCTACAGGGTTGGCAGGCAGAATCTTTACCACTGAGCCACCAGGGAAGCCCTCTGCATATTTGAAGTATAATGATACTCTTTTTATTTATCTGTGTATCAACTCAGTATTTATCACATTGTAAATGATAGGCGTTCAATAAATAATTTAGTGAGTGCTTGTTCTTTGCTCTGTTTGCCATTTATTTGATGCTGAGTGGTTGATCATGAATATAGCCTCAGTTCTGTTGCTGAAGAGATGGTGTGGTATGATGGAAGGGTCTCAAACTAGGGAGCTTTTAAAACTGTAGCACAGTAATGGATATACAACCAATGACAAAAGTTTGGATCCTTTAGCTTTGTCCTAAAGGAAAAATATGATTCCCATTATAATATATGTTCCTAAAAAGCGACTAATAAAAAGCAGGGGGTTTAGACAGACTATGATGAATTGATAAAAACTTCTGTGGATACTAGGGCAGGGCTATATTGCTGGATGCAGAAGCAGCACAAAGCACAATGGTCTTTTTCAGAAAATGCAAGAAAGGAAGACAGACAGCTCTCAAGAATGCAGTTTCCATCTCTCTTGGGTAAACATAGATAACAAACAGAACTAAACACACAAATATTGTGCAGAGGATATGTACTGTAGATACTGTCTGCATAGGTAATCTTTTAACTGTTCACTCTAGATAACAAGCAAACCTTTACCCAGCATTGCTTTTTCACTGATTCTTGGATAAAAGCTGAAGAATGAAAATTCTGTTTCAAGGATATATAGGCAACTAGAATTTGAAAATAACACCAAGTATTTAAAATCATTAAGTAAGAGAAAAAGGACACTTTATCTGCTTTCTGACCTTAGACAATTTACTTAGCTTCCTTTTAAACCTGATTTTACATATTTGTAAAAATGGGAAGAATAACATCTAAAGAGATTTTGTAATTATTAAATAAAAAGTATATAAAGTGTTTAGCATGAAATGCTCAGTGAATGGGAGCTACTTATATTAAATGGAACAAGATGGAATGACAAATATTAATCAGAAATAAGTTATTGAAATATGGCTTTGAAAATAAGAATGGGGGGTGTTGAACCTAAAACTGGATTTATTTTGACAACACTAGATATTTCCAGTCAGCTTGTGCAACTGTCAATTGCCTTCTCTTCCTGCTAACACACAATATTTTCAGTGCTGAGGTAGATTTTAAAAATGGTTTAGAGAAGGTACTTGGCTATCTGTCTGAAGTTACTGTAATAATCCCCATAACCCCTCAAGCCAGCAATGTTCTTTTACCTGAGTAAATTGATTTAGTGAGTCGTGTGCAATTTCTCTACAGTAAGTTGCACAGAAATTTTGATGAATATATTTTATGGAAAAAATTATACTTTGGGAAATGATTTTTCCCTCATAGATATGCAATTGGCAGCCAAATTTCAGACTACTATGCTTAGAGTTTTACAATTGCTGTGAATCAGTTAAGCCAGTAGAGATGAAGATATGAATGGGGTTTATCTTTTGTTTTAAATCTTGGTGCTTTTTCAAATAAATAAAAGAGGAAAAATATTTAAAGGCTTTAGAAGTTATTATATATCCTTATGTATTATGGTTTGGATAGTTTTAATTCAATTAAATGAACCTATGTGTATTGCACTGGCAAAGGTATAAGAATAAGATACAATTCCTACAATTCCTTATCTAAAGGAAGGGAAATAATGATATAAATAATATGTTTAGTTTAGTAAAAACCAGATGAGGTGTACAAAGTGCTGTGTATGAAGTACATAGCTCTAAGGTGCTGAAAGTGGAGAGAAAGCACAATTTGACTTGGGCTTTAAAGGATTTGTAGCTCAAAAAGATTTGTATTCTACATATGCAGGAATGGCATAAACAAAGTTAGAAAATACATGTCAGACTAAGGGAACAACAACAAAAAAAAAAAACAACCAGCCAATTTTGGCTGTTGCAAGGGTCAGTGGAAATCATAGGTAATGAGCCATAATGGTAGGCTAATATCATATGAAGCATCATATCCCCAAGAGATGTAAGAAAATGAATCATTACATTGAGAGATAATTCTGACGGAAAATTGCTTTTATGAATAGTGGTGGTGACAGTTAACAGATTGAGAACAAACTACTCAATGGAAAATAGTTGCTTTAGTCAACAGAAAAGCTGATTATTTCTAAACAGAAGACTGATATGATCAAGAAATTAGGAGACTCTATTAACTTACTAGACCAGAGAAAATAAAGGCCGATATCTAGTTAAGCAGGGAAGTTGAATTGAACTTTGGTCCCCTTCTTCCATCCATGCTAAAATGACAGTGAAGAGACTTTAGCTTTTCAAACTAAAAGGACAAAGGAAATTGAGAGGAGCCAACTGCAAAAATCTGGGAGCTGGCAAGGTAGGTGGATGGCCAAGAACTTGATTAGCAGACCTGAGGAATCTGAAGAACTGGAAAATAACTCGAGTTGTACTACAGAGTTCTCAGTGGCTGAGGACTGTGTGGCATGGTGTGCCTGTGGGAGTGCAGGTGAAGTGGGGGCTATACACAGAAGAACTAGGGGCTCTAAACAGAAGGGGGTTTGTGATGGACAGGGAAGCCTGATGTGCTACAGCCCATGGGGTCGCAAAGAGTCGGACACGACTGAGCAACTGAACTGAACTGAACTGAAACAGAAGAGTTAATTGAAAGTTTGTGGAGGTAGAAGACAATCCTGTAGAGGAGGCAAAATTTTTACCTCTGCCATCTTAGGCTTTCAGCTGGAACTCTTTGACAAGACAGATTAACAAGAGAAAGACAGCGGTTTATTATTGTAGGCTGTATACATCAGCAAGAGAAATCTAAACCCAAAATAATAATTCAAAATGGTGGCTTACAAGTCCAGCCTATACAGCATTTTCCATAAAGGACAGTATGTTCGTAGAGAAATGTTTCAACAAAGGAAGGCAGTTTTAGGCCTCCAAGGCCAGCAAAATGGCACAAGGTAAGTACACGGGAGGAAACTAATGGAGTAAAGTTTGCTTGCAGATTGCTCTGGTGCCATCTCTGGGCTGATAAGAGTGTCTTTAGCAAAAGGAGAATTTGTATCCTGCTTTTAGGCAGAAAATGGGGAGCTTTTCCTGAGTTTTCTGCTTCTTGATTGCTTTCAGTTCAAAATAATTTTTATGTCAAAGAGGCTTATTTTGAAGTGACATATCCTGGTTTCCTTCAGCTTCTCTGTTCATTTTTCTATTGCATAAAGCCAAAACAATATCCTCTTTTAACCAGGCAGAAAATCAGAGATTTATTCTCTAAGAATTGTAAACTGTAGGGTCTTTGGACTCCAGAATATCAGGCAGATTTGAAGGCAAGATTATTGTATGAAGACAGGGGCATTAAGTGAAAAATTTACTCTGAATCTGAGACACTCCCTCCAACTTACCATAATGCTGGTAAGTATTATTATTGTATACATAATAATACAATTATTATTGTATGGATGTAATCTGTCCGACTAAGGGAACAACAACAAAAAGAAACCAGCCAATTTTGGCTGTTGGAAATGGTGGCTCTGATGGTAAAGAATCTGCCTGCAATGCAGAAGACCTGGGTTTAGTCCCTCGGTTGGGAGGATGCCTTGGAGAAGGGGATGGAAACTCACTTTAGTATTCTGGCCTGGAGAATCCCAGGTAGACTCTGGGAGTTGGTGATGGAGAGGGAGGCCTGCCCGTGCTTGTGGTTCACGGTGTCGCAAACAGTCGGAGACGACTGAACTGAACTGAGCTGATTCTGTTGTCTGCTCTACAAATAAAGTGAACAAGCAACCTGGTTCCTAGAGACCATGACCATATGCGATGTAACATCTACAAGTGGGCATAGTACTTTGCATCTGCACACTGAATTAATACTGTCATTGCACTTAATGTTGTCAATGCAATTAATGTTGTCATTGTATTCTCACAGTAGATCTGAGAGTCCTCTGGTGGCTTCCCAGGTGGTGTTAGTGGTAAAGAATGTGCCAATGCAGGTAAGAGGTGTAGGTTCGATCCCTAGATTGGGAAGATCCCCTGGAGGAGGGCATGGCAACCCACTCCAGTGTTCTTGCCTAGAGAATCCCATGGACAGAGAAGCCTGACAGGCTACCGTCCATAAGGTCTCAAAGAGTCGGACACAACTGAAGCAACCCAGCGAGTACACACTGATTTATACAATAATAAAAAAATTTAAATCCTAGGAAAATGATAGATTTACCTGATTGTAACTTCCAGTAATAAGAGTACAGAAAACAGTCGGGTGTGATAGGTAGGAAATGAAACTACTAGGTTGCAAAATGAAAGAGTAAAAGTAGTAGTTCAATTCATGCTTATTTTATTGAATACCCTATCTCTTTGTAATCCAAATCATTGATCTATGTGCTTGAGGAAAGCAGAACAAAATGAGAATTAAACAAAATAGAATCAAATAGAATGAGTTCTTGGGCTGGATTGAAACAGGGCTAACTAACCACAGGTTAAGACTTACAGTATAGATTTTCACTCATATATTTATGGTCACATCATAATCAACATCTCAACGTTTCCTTACTATTTAAGCATTCTTCAAAAATTTTTATAATATTTCAGCATTAAAAATACATATGCAAGAAATCAAACACAACACACAGAATATCTATTACACCCTCCATAGTGTCTGTGTAATCATGACCCTTGGGCTTCCCAGGTGGTGCAGTGGTAAAGAATCCACCTTCCAGTACAGGAGACACAGGTTCGATCCTTGGTCCAGGAAGATCCTCTGGAGAAGGAAATGGCAATACACTCCAGAATTCTTGCCAGGAGAACCCCATGGACAGAGGAGCCTAGCAGTCTACAGTCCATGCGATTGCAAAGAATGAGACACAACTGAGCACATACACACAGTCATAACCCTGGGTTTTTAATTGTGTCTTTGCAGAAGTGAAAGAAAAAATGGAAATCCTTCATGTTCTACAAGATGTGTCATGTTAGATGGGCCAATCTTAGATCAAGAGAGATAAAGAAAAGAGATACTCAAAGTTCTTTCATTGCCTATCAAAAACTGAGTTCTGCACATGTCGGTTTCCAGTAACCATACCATCGTAACAATGGATTTATGCTCCATTTTACACTATAGACTTAATGCTGTAGGCACTCAGTTGCTGATCAGAGTTAAACCTGTGTGTGTGTGTGCACGCGCACATGTGCGCTCAGTCATGTCTAACTCTTTCGCGACCTCATGGATTATAGCTTGCCGGGCCCCTCTGTCCATGGAATCCTCCAGGCAAGAACACTGGAGTGGGTTGCCATTTCCTCCTCCAGGGATCTTCCTGACCCAGGGATCAAACCTGAGTCTTCTGCACCTTCTGCATTGGCAGATGTATTCTTTACCACTGTGCCACCCAGGAAGGCCGAGTTAAACAAATACTCAGCACTAATGAATGATTCTTAAGGTTTTATGTGGGGAAGAGATGTGGCCCAGTTCAAGCTAGTCAGCGGGTGAGAGTCACCTCCAGTGATAGACAATATTTTGGTTATTATGCAGAGTTTCCTGTTGCAAGTACTAGATTGCTGAGATACAGCAAGACATGGGCAGAATAGGGAGGGCCTGGCTTCACAGGTAGAGAATTCGTGTGTGCTAAATGTCTTTGGCCAGTGCTTAACACATCAGTTTTGTCATCTGTAAAATGAGGATAATAACACTTTGCAAGGTTCTTATGAAGGCCGAATGATTAAACATAAAAATAATGTGACCACATCAGAGTCTGGCACATATTTAGAGCTCAATAAATTTTAGTTATTTTGTTTATTTCTCTCTGAGTGGAAAATGGTCTTAGATAAATGACTGCAAAACTTATCTTCGCCTACCTGGAAATAAGAGAGGAGTTTACCCTTGTAATCACATCAACCTTTTTGCATTTTTTTGTGGCCAGAGAGGTAAATGTCTGTTGGCTCCCCGTTAGCTTGAAACTGCACATTTTTTCTTTTAGTGGGGTGAGGCTAAGAACGACAGTCTTAGTCAGATGCCTGACACTTGTGGTTGCTCAACTGATATTAATTAATCCTCAGTAGCAGCATTTTGGCAACAGATCTTGACTCCTGTGACCTTTCATGCTGGATCGAATTACTTGCCGATGTTTCCTTTTCTCAGCCAAACCCTTCAGAACTTCCTTAGGCTGTTGGCAGAATTCCATGAGCAGGACAGTTTCCTGAGAAGCCTGAAGTTGGCAACTTAAATGTGTTATTGCTAAATAAGTAGAATGTGAGACATTACATATCCAATTTTGGTGATGGAAGGTACCCAAGTAATCATCGTAAATATATAAAAATTCCCCCTCTGAGCTCTGCGGAAGCTCAAGAGAAAGGATTCAGGAAATAGACTCCTGCCTGCAGTCTTTCACAAGCCCTGTGGTTATGCGGCACGTCTACTCACCACGACAAGGGGTACTGCTGGGAAAACAACTGCCCCTCTCAGAGGATAAGCAGCTTAGGTTTGGTGCCTTGGGTAGCACTGGGGTTTGATTAATTTTAGTCCCTTTTTCTCCTGCTGTTTATGAAAAGGTGTTTTATTATGTGATTTTATTCTGTGTTTGCAATGAAGGCAGTAAAAGTCCCAAAGCTGAAACAAAGAGGTGACCCTCCTAGCCCTACCTTGGTCTCTTTCTGCCTGAGATGACAATGCCCAGGCACCAGCTATGACAAGGAAGGGACATGTGATGTCCAGATCATCTTGTACATCCCCAAACTGTAGTTTCTTGTAGAAAAGTTTGAATGCAATTTAAAATTCTACTGTAAAGGTGATTTTCAAGAACTTGGTAATAAGAATTATCATATTCTTGGTAATAAGAATTATCTTGGTAATAAGAATTATTGGAGATTACAGCTGTTACTACTATGTTGTTGTTTAGTCACTATGTCACGTCGGACTCTTTGGGATCCCATGGATTGCAGTCCACCAGGTTTCTCTGTCCTTCACTATCTCCCGGAGTTTGCTCAAACTCACGTCCATTGAGTCAGTGATACTATCTAACCATCTCATCCTCTGCCATCCTCTTTTTCTTTTTCCCCCAATCTTTCTCAGCATTTCCCCAGTCTTTTCTAATGAGTCAGCTCTTAACATCAGGTGGCCAAAGTATTGGACTTTCAGCATCAGACTTTCCGATGAATATTCAGGGTTGATTTCCTTTAGGATTGACTGATTTGAATTCCTTGCTGTCCAAGGAACTCAAGAGTCTTCTCCAACACCACAGTTTGAAAGCATCAATTCTACTATTAATGCTTTTTCTTTCCTGGAACTTCACAACATTGGCACAATGTGTTGAAATGGTCAGTTTACTTTTCTCTCTCCTCCACTATATTTTAAGATTTTTTTTCATTGCATCCCAATCACCTGGAACTGTAATAGGCACAGAGAAAACTGTTCAATAAAGATTTGCTGGACTAGTGAACGACAAGGTCCTATGAAAGTAGTGGGATGCAGATGATAGTGATGTAGCCAAATATTTACAGACCTAGTCTGGTGAAAAGTAGTATTATTTGTGTATGCTTTCCCCACCTCCAATTTGCTGTTAGTTAACACCAACTTTAGGCTTCCCAGGTGGCTCAGCATTAAGGAATCCACCTACAATGCAGAATACACAGAGACTCAGGTTCGATCCCTGGGTTAGGAAGATGCTCTGGAGGAGGAAATGGCAATGCACTCCAGTATTCTTGCCTGGAGAATCTCATGGACAGAGGAGCCTGGCAGGCTATACAGTCCATGGAGTCACGAAGAGTCAGGCACAACTGATCATGTAGGCAGCGGCATCCTTCAGATAAAATGAGTTTCTCAAGCAAGTCTTTTTTTCATGCAGTTTACCTTTTAAGCTTTTGAAGTGCATAGGCCGTGGTTGTTTTTGCCTAATGTTCTATTCCTGGCACCCAGCACAGTGCCTGGCATGCTATAGACACATAACAAAGATTTGTTGAAAAATTACTCTCTGCTCTGACTGAGCCTCTTTTGTCTACCTACTATCAAATTTCTAGGCATTCATCACATTTCATTTAGAACACTTCAGTGATCTTCTTGCTGGACTTCATCCATCCAGCCACTCCACACTAGAATGGTCTGGACACTGCTGCCAAAATAATTTTTACAAAGCTTTGCTCAGGCTGTAAATGTCCACAAATTGCTTTCAAATTACTCCTGTTTATTCACTTGTAAGGGCTTCCCAGGTGGTTCAGTGGTAAAGAATCCACCTGCCAATGCAAGAGACATGAGTTAGACCCCTGGATCTGGAAGATCCCCTTGAAAGGAAATGGCAACCCACTCTAGTATTCTTGCTTGGAAAAATCCATGGACATAGTAGCCTGGTGGGATACAGTCTATGGGGATGAGAGGGTAACAGGCAGGAAGGCCAGGGGTCTCCAAATGGAGGAAACAGGCTGTAAATGTCAGACATTTTCTATCTCTCTCTTAAGAGGCAGGAGGAAACAAACAAGTGTTAGATTTTTTTCCTCTTCTCTATACAAATTTAAAAGGAGGTTTCTCTTAAAATTCTGTGTTGCTATGATGATACCTGGCTCCACCTGAGCTTAACTTTTCTCAAACCTTGAGCTAACCAATGCGTTTTTCCTATGGAAATGCTTTTCTTGAGCTATGTTAATGAACTATGTATTTACCCTAGACTGTCTTTCTTCCAGTTGGTTCCACTTAAGACTCAGAACCAATAAGGGCTCAATCTGTATGTTTTACTCATACATTGTTCTCCTAATCTATGTTAACGAAACTATATATTTACTTGAAAACCTGAATTTCTTTAAGATTCATGTGCATCTTTTTATGGCCCGGGTGACTCACCTGGTACCAATGTTATCTCGAAATGCATGTTGTGGGTGAGGGGCCTGGCACCACTCTGAGTTTTGGGACATCTCCTTTCTCTAATTAACAGCTTGCTGATAGGTATATAACATACTGCTAAAGGCTAGCAGGGGGTGGGGGGCACTCTTTCTACCCCCTTCTGATGTCTATGTCAGAAGCTTTCTCAATCTCTTTTATACTTTTAATAAAACTTGCCCACACAAAAGCTCTGAGTGATCAAGCCTCATCACTAGCCCCAGGTTGAATTCCTCTCTTCCAGAGGCCAAGAATCCCAGCATCTTTCATGGCTCAGCAACAACCTTTCAGGGTCACAAAAGAGTCAGACAAGACTCAGTAACTAAACAACAATTCACTTGTAAACAGACTTCTAAGTTTTATACCAGTTGACCTCCATTATCTTTTTGAAATCTCATTTTTCCATAGAAGTTGTTTGTACTACTCAAGCCATTTTTTTTTTTTTTTTTTGCTTTGTCTTTAAGTGAAGGCATATTTCTCTATGGTTATGCCCAGCTTCTTGTCTTTTGGGTCTTCAGTAACGTTTATATCGCATATACCATGTATCTTACATGTATGAAAAATACTCAGAAATATTTTAGCTGCACGGAAGATGAGCTTTCAATATTCAACAGCAAGTAACATGAGCAAATGAACCATACATAGAGAGAGACTTAAAGTATTCAGTAATCTGAATAAAACTGTAAAATAAGCTGATCACAGGAATAGAAGGAGAACTTTCTGTGACTCCAGCAGGAAAAAAGGGAGAGAAGCAGCAGAGAGTGGGATTCTCCCCCTCCCCACTGATGCTGTGTCATCGCTGCCTCACTGATTCTCTTTCTGAGCTGGAGAAGGGGAAACGGAAGTGTGAGTCTTGGAAGTGAGTGGGAGCATGTGGAGTTGGTGGCGGTAATAAGTAGGTAAAGGCAGGTAAGCAGTGTTGGCAGCAGCATCAATTGGCTGCTGGAAGTCAAGGCCGGGAGCCTGATAAGAACAGCCAACTATAGTAGAAAGAAATGCAGCCTTGGGAAGTCTTGGGACATCTCTCAGTCAGACTATCTTAGTAAAACTAAGTTGCCACTCAAAATGTGCGATGCAATCCATAGTCTATAACATTTTTTGCCTTTTTTGTTATATTAGCTTGCCTCCAAAGATGATTATTGTTTAAGTCTATTAGATGAGGAAGTACACATTTTATTCTCTAAAGACTCTCCCTGTGCTGTTGGCCTACAAAATCAACTATTTGGGTAGTTTTTTCTTCTCAGAGAAAACTATAAATATTAATGGAGTTTGTTGATTTTATGGTGAATGTCAAAGAAGATATAATATTGAACCACAAAACCCCCCCGAGTGATTCTTACAAATGCAGCTATCATGGATGAGAAAATACTCATTATCATGAAGTTTTTAATCACCAAATCTTAAAAAAATCTATGGAATAGATTTAGTGAACTGTATGACAAACTTATTATACCAGATCAAATTCTTTTGTGATTTTTGTGGATGGTTCCTGAAAATATGCCTGAGTTTGGGACAAAAATAAAGAATGTCCTTCACTTTCAAGCCAGAAGTAATGAAGCATTTCTGCGAGATTGGAAACTTATATAGAAAGCCTTTCATTAAAGATTAATATGAATTTTTGCAAGGAGAGCAAGTTCAGTCAATAAGGAGACTATCTGCAATGCAGGAGAGACCTGGGTTTGATTCCTGGGTCAGGAAGATCCTCTGGAGAAGGAAATGGCAACCCACTCCAGTATTCTTGTCTGGGGAATCCCATGGACAGAGGAGCCTGGTGGGCTACAGTCCATGGGGTCACAAAGAGTCAGACACGACTGAGCGACTAAACCATCGCCACCAAGTTATTGTATGGGAATTTGATAATATGTTTGCTATGAGGAGTATGGAATAAATGCTACATAGACTCTTCCTAAATTCTTAAAATTTCGGGGAAAATAAAGTCAAATTTCCGTAGAGTTATAATACCACCAGAGTATGGTCAAAAAGCAAGAAAACAAGCAAAAAGATCAATTTAAAACTGCTTAGTGTGGACTTTTAATATAAAATAACATCCTTTCATTTTTAAAACTGTAATGTGTACTAGTCATTTTTTTCCCAAATGAATATGGATTTATGTTCCCCTTATCTGTTTTCATTTAATACATAGCAGTTTCTAATCATAACAAAATAAAAGATTTTCTCCGTTTTGAAGTATAGTGTTTCTTATCAAATTAAATTGCCAATTCCATTTGTAAGCAACTTTTGTTCTGAGCTGTTACAGCTGTGTACTCCAAGAGTGTACAATTGGTTTATTTTTTTCTCTTTAAATTCAGTATAACCAACCATGATTAAATTATGTTTCTCCATTATGTCTTTCATCCTTTACTTCTAATCTGTGTCTTCATATGAAAATTGAATTTCTTGTAGACAACATATACTGGATCTTGAACTTTATTTTTTTTTACCCTCTTATAGTTGCTATATTTAATTGGTACTTAGGTCATTCATATTTAAAATGATTATTGATATTTTTTAATATCTTGCCTGTCTGTAACCGTTTTCTGTCAGTTGCTGTATGAACAGATCATCCAAGATTGCTGTTCTCTTGCTCTCTGTACATCCCCAGCTTCACCTACACTCTACTCATGTGACTGACCTTCTCACATACTTGCTCCCTGCCTCAGCTAATTCTTGTTCTAATCTTTAGAGCAGAGCATCACTGACCTTCCTACATACTTGTGCCCTCCCCCCACCCCCAGCTGGTGATTGTTTTAATCTTTAGAGCAGAACATCTCCATCAGAATAGCTAATCAAAGGGGTGGTAAGGGGCGTCTCCCTCTGTTAGTTTCCCTGGTAACTGATGAGCTAACCAGATATCAATTCCCCTACAGCTATAAACTTCCACTCCGTCCTCCCAGGGAGCAGAGGCTGCTGCCATGTTTGTCCTACCTGTTGTCTGCTGCACGAGGAGGTGGAGTGTTGCTCCAGGACCTGGCTCCAGAAAGGTAAGCTCCCCCTATCCATGAAATCATTGATATCTCTGTTGCTGACTCCAGGCTCTTTCTTTGGTCTTGAAGCTGGGCAAGCACAGGGCTTGCAGGCCTGCAGGGTATCGTCCAACAATTGGTGGAGCCAACCAGGAGCACTGAACTGGGAAACGAGGGTGGGGAACGGAAAGTTGCAGCGGCGGTCCACTAACGTATGGAGCCAAAAAGTTATGGGTGTAATTCTAGCGTGGGTGTACACTAATACAGGGCCCAAGAATTCCAGGGGTGATCCCAAAAGTTGTGGTAATTTTGGGGTGGCTGTCCCCTACTATGTGGGGCCCTGTGGTGGCTGTCCTTGACTAATGGAGTGTGCCATGAGAGTACAGAGAACTCATAGACACCACCACCCACCCCCGCCCCCAACTCCCAAGGTTTCTGCTGAGATATTGGCTGCCATTATGGTGGGAAGAAAGAAGGTAGATGATAAGGCAGTGGGCACAGATGTAGGCTGACCACTGCTTCTTTTTGTTTGTTTTCTTTAATATTTATTCATTTGGCTGTGCTTGGTGGGTCTTAGTTGCCACATTTAGGATCTTTAGTTGTGGCATGCAATTGCTTTTTAATTTTTTTCTTCATGATTTATATTTTAAATTTATTTTTGTCTGTGCTGGGCCTTTGTTGCTGTGTGCTTTCTTGGGTTGTGGTGAGTAGGGGCTATGTTCTAGTTGCCGTGTGCTGGTTTCTCATTGTGATGGCTTCTCTTGTTGCAGAGCATGAGATCTAGGGTTTTCGGGCTTCAGTACTTGTGGCATGCCAGGCTTAGTTGCCTTGCAGCATGTGGGATTTTGTTGGACCAGAGATTGAACCCATGTCCCCTGCATTGGCAGGGGAATTCTTAACCACTGGATCACCAGAGAAGTCTGCCATTGCTTTTTGTATGAAGAAAGGCCGCAGAGGCTGAGCTAACTGCTGAGGTGAGGGTAAATTAAATGTTGATTCCTGTTCCTCTGAAAGTGAGGCATGTGAATATAAGTGAATAACACGTATTATTGTCTTACTGTTGTTTAAACTGACTTGGCTATTTAGAAGCTGAAAAAAATCACTGAAAATGGCCGAAAGTCTTTGACACTCTGAAACAGGTTTTTGCATATGCCTTAGAGGAAGTTAGTTTTCTAGAAAGAATTGGTATTTCTCTTTCTGCGCCTTTGAGATGTAAATAATCTACGTGGACTCTCAGAAACTATAATCACCTGTGATCTCTGAGAGTGGAGAAAAAAGAGGCCTTTTAAATTCCAGCAGGAAACCTGTGCCATTTCTGTGTGTATATAGATCTAAGAAGAGAATTGACTATCTGGGTCATTTCAAATAGGATAAAATATTGGAGTATTAATTGTTGTGTATGCTAAGTTGTATCCGACTCTGTGCAACCCCATGGAGTATAGCCTGCCAGGCTCCTCTGTCCATGGAATTTTCCAGGCAAGAAGATTGACGTGGGATGCCATTTCCCACTCCAGGAGATCTTCCCAATCCAGGGATCAAACCTGTATCTTCTGCATTGGCAGGAGTCTTTATCTCTGAGCCACCTGGGAAGCCCATTAATTGCTGGGCAGGTCTAAGTTTATCTACATTTGCTTTCTTAGCAGAAAAAGACTAAAGTATATGTTTTCAGTTAAGGAAATGCTTTTATGACAAATAGTTTACAATTACTTGCTTCTTGGTTTTTGCCAGAGATTAAGGTTTTTAAGGATTAGATTATAATTGGTCATAATTCTATTTATTGTAGCCAAGTTTCTTTAATAATTACATTGTAATCAGATGTTTAGCCATGTATTTAAAAGTCTTTTGTCATTTATAGTTATTGTACTTTGATGCTATTGCAAAAGTGCTTCTTGTTCAAGAAAATTTACAGGGAGGACTGTTTGACAAGGCCTGACTGCTTATACAGGCCTCTGATAAATTTCAGATCATGCTACCAAACAGGGAAAGAAATGAAAGAATCCTAATGGAAAACCTGATGGCTCCATAAAACTTTCACAAAAGGATTGGTTACTGAGTGAACTGGTAAATATGGTTATAATGTTTATGGGTTTTGTCTGGAATGTTGGTTTTGATCTGTGCTTTTCAGGAGAAATCCCTCCTCTCAAGTTAGTTATGACTTACAGCAATTTGGTGAACTATGTACATGTGGGTAGAATTGAAACATTTTTCTTCTCTCTCTAAGCGGTGCCTCCAGAACCTGGAGATTGCTGGGTTCCTAGTAGCCTTACCATGTGAAGGGGAAAAAACTGTCTCCTGGCAAGTACAGGAGTCTTGATATTTGGGGGACCTCTAGAAGAGAGAAATCCACCAAGGTGGGTCCTGAGGGCAGGCCTTTGGCAGGGCTTTTTCGGCCTTGAGAGGCCTTTTGGAAATTCAGTCTGAGACTCCTTTTGAGGAGTTTGGAGGAGCCTGTGTGGCCAATTGGCCAGATTTAATTTGCAAATAAATTAGTCTTGGTTTGGCTTTGTTTGGAGATGAGGGTAATTTTAGAGAGAAAAATACTATGTTTCAATGGATATTAAATTCTAGTTCTGCTAATTAAGGTCTATATTTATGTTGTGTTAGCCATACTTTTGCCCTGATGTTCAGGATGGAAAAAAAATTCTCTAGTGAAGTTGTCACAGAGTATAACTACTCATGATGTGTAACATTGCTTTCTTTAAATCTGTTGATTTTGTTTAGAAAGACCTTGTGGGCTCATCCCTGAAGGCACTCAGCATAACATGGAGTGGCAGACCTATACTGTGGCTGACTCCTGGCACCAGAATGTTTCGCTTAGAGCCAGGGCCTATCTGTCCCGATGGAGGTAGTTCTGGGTTCATAAAAAACCAGGGGTGGCCTTACCTTCCTTTTAACTGAACAGGATGCTGCTACCATTAACTCCCTCTCTGTTGAACTGATAAGCCCTTGGCTCCAAAATTTGCCTGCATCCTGGCAAATGACTGTTCAGAACATACTAGGTGTCTCATTCTTGGTACTCTTTGACTGCTGCTGTTTTGTATTGTACTTCTGGCATATGGTTGAATTGCCATCCTACGTCACTGACCACAGGGATCTCATGGAGGACGGGTGGGCCAAGATTGTAAGGGGTGTGCAGGCTCTATAGGGGTGGAATGTATGATCAGGCCACCCAAGATGACTATTCTCTTGCTCTTTGTTCATCCTCTGCTTGACCAGTGCCTGCTTCACCTAAACCCTACTCACCTGACTGAACTTCCTAAATACTCCTCCCACCCTAGCCTCAGCTGATAATTGTTCTGATCCTTCGATCAGAATATCTCTCCCAGGATAGCTTATCAAAGGGGCAGTGAGTGGCCTGCTAATTTCCCTGGTAACCAACAAGCCAACCTGATGTCAATTCCCCTTTAACTGGGAACCTTCCTCTTCCCCTGGGAATGAGACTGCCCCCATGTCCTGCCCACTTGCTGTGCACAATGCTGTGTTGCTCCAGGACCTTGCTTCAGACCTGGAAGCTCCCACATCCATTAAACCATTGATGTTTCTGTTGCTGACTCTTGGCTCTTTCATTGGTCTTGAAGCTGAGCAAGTACAGGGCTTGTAGGCCTGTAGTGTGCAGCAGGGCAAATAAAGGCCCTGCTCTTTATTTCAGTCTTCTCTCTTTACTTGCCTTCTCCAGTTTTAATTGAACATTTTACATGATTCTTTTTGCATTCATCTTAGCATATAAATTATACTTGTCTTTAGTCATTGCCCTCGAATTTGCAAAATATACTTATAATACAACTAATATATATCTAGAGTCCCTGGTGACTCAGATGGTAAAGCGTTTGCCTACAATGCGGGAGACCTGGGTTCAATCCCTGGGTCGGGAAGATCTCCTGGAGAAGGAAATGGCAACCCACTCCAGTATTCTTGCCTGGAAAATCCCATGGATGGAGGAGCCTGATAGGCTCTATATAAATCTGCTTTCAAAAAATGCTATTATGCTTCATGGGTAGTATATGTACATTATAACAGTATACCCAATTCCTCCCTTACATTCCTTATAACATAGCTGTCATTGATTTCACTTAGCCATAAGCTGTAATCACTAATTACATCATTGCTATCATTATTTTGAACAAATTAATTAGATCAATTAAAAATAAAAAATAAGAGGTCTTATTTCATCTTTGTGCTAAGTTGCTTTAGTCATATCTGACTCTGTGAACCTATGGACTGCAGCCTGCCAGGTTCCTCTGTCCATGCGATTCTCTAGGTAAGAATATAGGAGGGGGTTGCCATGAATTTCACCTTTACTTATTCCTTATCTGATTCTTTCTTTTTTTATGCAGATTTGAGTTTTTAACCTATGAGTTTCAGACTTTCATGCCTGAAGAACTTTTAATATTAATATTTATGCAAGGCAGGTCTACTGGCAACAATAACATAACAATAAGTTTGCTTGTCTGAGATGTATATTTCTCCATCTTGCTGCATTCAATTTTCTAGGTTAGTGGTTTTTTTCTGAACACTCTAAATATTTCACATCATTATTTTCTTGTATACATGGTTTCTGAAGAGAACTAGGATGACTTTCTTATACTTGCTTCTCCATGTATTAGGTAGTTTTATTTCCTCTGAGATTTTCAAAATTTTCTCTTTGCCTTTGGTTTCCTGAAGCCTGAATATGATATAGACAGGTGTAGATATTTTTTTATTTATCCTTCTTGCACATCTTGAGGTTTCTGTATATATAATTTTGTCTGTCATTAATTTTAGAAAATTCTCAGCCATTTTTAAACTAGAGAATATTAGAGGGAAAATCTCTTAAAACTTACCAGTCAGGAAAGATACTCTATGAACAAAGAATGACAAGTAGATAAACAGGAAATTTCTTACTCAAAAATAGGTACTTGAATACAATAATATGACATTTAAAGTACTGATAGAAACACTTTTAATAAGAAATTCTATATCCAGATAAACTATAATTTAAGAGTGAGGTCACAATAGAAGTACTTCCAGAGAAAGACTAAGAGAGCCTACTAGTATATTCTAACTCTTTTTAAAAGAGCTAAAGGATATAGTTTTAAAAAGCTAAAGGATATAGTTTAGTAAGAAAAAGAATCCATAAGGAATTCTGGATTCTGCCAAAAGAAAACTAGCTAATTTATATTTGTTAGTATGGTAGACTGTATATCCTGAAGAATCTCCCTCAGTAGAATACAGACATTCTAAACATATGTGATACTTAATTCATTTAAGTCCATAGTTCAAAAGATCAAAAATTTAGAAGTTGAGATCATAGTTGTGAGTGATCACAAATACTCTGACTGCCCTGAGAGTGTTTATTAATTAATTTGGATCTATGGCTTACTGGAATTAGACACAAGACATAGGAGTGAGTTGGGAGTGTTATCCTTCTCTCTTCTCATTCATCTAATAATCTTACGGTATATGACATATTGTTCCCAGTTTTTCACCTCTTTCTTTATCTGTACCTTTTGCCATGTTGTAACTGAATGAGAGGCAATGACCATAGTGACAGACTTTTGGCATGAAAATAATGATCTCTTTATGAATCAAGTAATATTCTAGCAAGCTGTCAATATATTTCATTCTCAAGGACACTCCAATCTACTAGCTCACTAAACATCCTTATGAGTCAGAATATTATGACCACCGCTAGGTGCCTGAGTCCTTTTTTATTTGAAATATCCCTATTGTCTTTGGCAGCAAAGAGCTAAAATTTGGTCTCTGCTATTTTGAAGTCTCCATTGTAATGAGGGGACCCATCTCAATGGCAGTATCCCAAAGGTCACTGGTGCCTAAAGAAGAGAGCAAGCACAGATATTTCTGAGGATATCCTCATTAATGTTTTCCTCAATGTCCTAGTAAAGGGAATATCTTCTGGGTCTTCTCACAGGTATAACTGGTGTGTGTTGCTGTGCAGATTGTTGTTGTTGTTCAGTTGCTAAGTCAAACCCAACTTTGCAACCCCATGGACTGGAGCATGCCGGGCTTCCCTGTCCTTAACTATCTTCCTGGGGTTTGCTCAAATTCATGTCTATTGAGGCGGCGATGCCATCCAACTGTCTCATCCTCTGTCGTTCCCTTCTTCTCCTTCTCTCAATCATTCCAAGCGTCAGGTCTTTTCTAATGACTCAGCTCTTCGCATCAGGTGACCAAAGTATTGGAGCTTCAGCATCAGTCCTTCCAATGTGAATATTCAGGGTTGATATCCTTTAGGATTGATTAATTTGATCTCCTTGCAGTTCAAGGGACTCTCAAGAGTCTTCTCCAGCACCACAATCAAAAATATCAATTCTTTGGCATTCAACCTTCTTTGTGGTCCAATTCTCACATGACTACTGGAAAAATTATAGCTTTGACTATATGGACCTTGACTATTTGACTGAATGTCTCTGCTTTTTAATATACTGTCTAGGTTTGTCATAGTTTTCTTTCCAAGAAGCAAGCATCTTAATAGCATGGCTGCAGTCACTGTCCACAGTGACAGTGATTTTGGAGCCCAAGAAAATTAAATGTTTCCACTTTTTTCCCATTTATTTGCCATAAAGTGATGGGACTGGATGCCATGATCTTGATTTTCTGAATGTTGAGTTTTAAGCCAGGTTTTACACTCTTCCTCTTTCACCCTCATCAAGAGGCTCTTTAGTTCCTCTTCACTTTCTGCATGAGAGTGGTATCATCTGCATATCTGAGGTTGTTGATATTTCTCCTGGCAGTCTTGATTCGAGTTTGTGATTCATCTAACCTGGCATCTTGCATGACGTACTCTGCAAATAAGTTAAATAAGCAAGGTGACAATATCCAGCCTTGACATACTTCTTTCCCAATTTGGAACCAGTCCGTTGTTCCAAGTCCAGTTCTGTTTCCTCTTGACCTGCATACAGGTTTCTCAGGAGACAGGTAAGGTAGTCTGGTATTCCCATCTCTTTAAGAATTTTCCACAGTTTGTTGTGATCTACACAGTTAAAAGCTTTAGTGATATCAATAAAGCAGAAGTCAGTACGCATTAGCAAAATATTGCAATCCTTTTGGTATTTAAACTACTTCCTCTCTAATCACACCTCTATTTGACCCTCTGGAGCAAGTTCAAATTTGACCCTAGTTATGGCTCTTGTGGCAAAGGAATAGTTAGAGCACATTTTGAGCAGAGCAGGCATTCCCTAGTAAAACATCTGTCTAAGGTGAGGTTATTATAGGATTTACAAGCAGAGGAAGGGGATTCTTACAAGGGAGAGCAAGAAGATTTTCTTGATGAGGAAGGCTAAGATTGACTCAGGGTTTGAAGATTCTCATTTTATCCAAATCAGATACTCATATTCTCAGTTTCAAAGACCTATTTCTTGCCAAACAGCACCCTAAGTTTTTCCTGAGAAACTTGGAAAGGCTGCAAATAAACTCTCTGTAATTTTGCAACCCACCTATTAAATTTTGCATGCAATTTAAGTTAACGATTATTTATATTAAATTTTTCCAGTTCAGTTACTGGTGTAATGTCTGTCTCCTGACCAGATTCTGACAGGCACCAAACATGAACTGCAGAAAGTTTTGCTCAAACATTGACTTAAAGATAATGCTGTTGTTAGAAGAGCAACACTGGAGTAGCAATGATGATAAACAATATTGACTAGTAAAACAATAGATTTTATTGAATCCATTTGAGTCCTTACATGAAGCAAGTGACAAGCTCAACTCAAGTCACCATCTGAGGACCAAAGAGTGAATTTCTGGAAATCATGGGTCAGATAATTGCTGGAAAAAAGTCTTTATCCTCTAGTCTCATCTTTGGGCACAACCTAACATCAAGGCAGTTGGCAAAGAAGAAAAGTAGTTTGAAGAGTTCAGATCCAACTTCATAAAGCAGGGAAGACAGGTAGGTTTGCTTTTAAGAGGCAACAAGATAAGAGCTTAAAACCTCAACTGGTACAGATAAGCAGCTTGAAATTGAAATAAGTAAATAAATTTCTCACAGATTGCTCTGTGATTCATAAGGAGAGCTTTAACTTTTGTGTAAAGGGATAAAAAAGAAATTCATGATTTAACCACTCAATTTTATAGTCATTTGTATGTATAAAAATTATACCCTTAAAATAGAGATTGTGTGGAGCACCACTGTATGGAATTTCAGGGAGGGAAATTTTGTGTTTTTAGTTTTCCGGTGAATCTTCTTGTCTTTGGCATGTCTGGATTATACAGTATTTATATTAACACACTGTATTCAAGTCAAAATTCATAACCTAAGGGGAGATTAAGTCAGGCTTTATTAATCGTTAGCCAGCAATTTGCTGTTTTTTTCTTAATTGGGTAAATATATTGATGCCTTTGGCTTTTTGTTTCATTATCTGTGAAATGAGTTTTGAGGTTTATTATGATTCCACATCTATGCAAGTACCTCACAGGGTGTCTTCACTTTGCACTGGGATTTAGAAGAGGTGTCTATAAGAAGTCAGAGCTACATTTCTAGTTGCCTGTTTTTCCAGTCAAATGGTAAAGAGGAGGAGGAAAAAAACCTTTTAAATGACCCCACCACAAGCTTTTAATGCTAAAAATACACAGATGCACCAGTGTTTGTGGGTTTTATGGTAATAAGTCAGGTTTTCATGTGTGGGGATTTTTCAATTTCTCATTTTAAGATGTTATGAAAAATGTTACTATAGCAGAAGTGGAGAGTATTCAGCTCCTTAAAAGACAGAAGCAGTGAAATACTAAATTTCTTTTTTTAGGTTTCAGATATAACTGTAGCACTCATGAATTTCCAAGGTTTCAAACTTGACTATTTCCATCCATATTCATGATTCTGTTTTTATCTGTAAGTACTACCCACTAGGTTTATTTTAGATGATCTTGTTAATACCCTGACAAGCAGTGAACCTCTTATCTTTAGGACTCAGAAATGTGAAATACAGATTTGGTGGGGAGGGTGATAGAAAAGGGACACAGGGGAAATTCCTTCTGTTGTTGCTCAAATATCAGCATGAAAGTATTTCAGTGGTTGGAAATTATTCTAAAATTTAATAAAATAGAAAAGATAGATAAAGTAATCTAGTGATTGAGACTGAATATTTAATTCACTATATTAAATTAATTTCAAAGTAGAAGAATATTTTAAACTACATTAGAGATGTATTTCTCAAAGATCTCTAAGTATTTAAAGGGGTACATTTGGCTCTTTATTTAAAAAGAAACCTGATATCACTGAAGTATTGGTAACTATGCCTTTTGATCTAGGACATTAATTTCAATTAGTATATAAACCATTTTGTTAAAGGAAAAACATTTTAATGAAATGATAAAAATATAACATAAAAAGTAGACATTGCTGACTTTTAGTGTAAAATCTTTAGCCACAATAATGATTCAGCCTTGAGGTAAACCTACGTCACTTATTTAATCTCTATTTCTGATGTCTAGTCATTTTTTTTTTTTCTTTCAAAAATGCTGGAATCTCTGGTAGATGTGTATGTTGCTGTAAGAAAGAGAAGGAAAAGAGAGATGGGCTTTTAAAAATTGATCATCATCTGTAAAATGATTTCTTTTTTTTGCAATCCAGTAACTTTAGTAACATACTTTTTGAAAAGTGTTTTCAAATATATCTAATAATGAAACGTCAATTAGGGGTCCTGTCATCAAATTGCTCATTAAATTGTGAACATTTGTTGGGACCATTGTTGGGACCATTGTTCCACTTTACGTTTGACAGAATGGATGACATATGTAACTTGTCAGTGTTTAATGTGAAGTGTGTTCAGGACCTATTTTGCTGGGCATTTTATAAAGGCAAATTTCTGAGCACTGCTGGTTCCATTTTGAGATCAAAATTTGAGACTGAAATTTTAGAACTCTTGAGAAAATATATGAGAAGTGAAAAAGAAGTGTAGAAAATTCTTATTTTAATATTTGTCATTTAAAGTATGCCTTTTTCTTACAGTGTGAAAAAAACCATTGCCACGTTTATACTGTTGATCCTTTACTTCATGAGCCAAAAGAATTGCATTTAAAAGAGGGTTTTTATTGTAGCCACCAGAAACACTGAAGTGACAATGATATCTGTATTTTAGATCAGAATGTATCACTAACAGAATGAATTAGCATGACTAAAAATCAAATGAATCTTATTTCTATTCCCTCACCGCCTTCAGAGGACTTATCTCATTTTATTGTTTTTGCTTATTTAATTTTCTGCCTCGGGCAGTATAAGCTAAGGGCAGGATCTATATACACTTTTATTTTACACTGTTTTCTCAGTATTTGGTACAAGGTTTGGCTCACGGTAAATTGTTAATAAGTATTTGTTGAACATATGTCTGGGAAATAAATAAATGAATAATGCTGTGATTGCAATTGCTTAAGCAATGCTCTACTGAAAGGAGGGCAAAAATTTTACATAAGAGAACTAATAGTCTACAGTAAGAATGATCAAAAGATCAATTCTTGACAAAGGATCAGTGGCTGAGCTGGCAATAGTCAACGTACTGGGAAATTCTAAAGTTTAGTCATTTGTTAATCATCTTTTGAAAAGCATGTATTGAACACCTATTATGTACTAGGTTCTGGAATGGCCATAATACCCAACAGTAGTATCCAACACGACCCAACTCCCACTTCCCTTTCTGGTGGTGTTTTGCAGCTTGTGTGTTTTCTTCTTTTTTTTTGTCAAAAACATGATATTTAGTGTCAGGAGCCAGAAACTCTAGACATCTTTCAGTCTGCAGGACAGTCCTTCAGTAAAGAATTGTGCCAGTTTCCATAGATTTTTAAATATTTTACCATACATTCACATACCATATTTCATTTGATATGATATCACTGATTTTTAAGATATATGATTACGTGTAACTGAGAAAGGTGAAATGCCATTATGACATGTACCTTTTCTCTAGTTATATGAAACATAGGTCACTCTCCATAGCTCTTGTATCTGTGAAATTTCTTTTACCTACTCTGAGGGGCCTACAGTTCCCCTGACATCTGTTGCATTGGGTGACGTGTGATAAGAAATCTTGCATTTGTTTCATTAACTACATGTAAGCTGCCATCTTCTTATTGTGTCTACATTCCTTAAGGAATGTATGCCTCTTTCTTAAAGGAGGAAGCAATTTAGATGTACCTTTGGAAAAAATTGCATATGATAATCCTGATCCCAATGATTAATATTTTAAAATTGCAAACCGATGCTCACCTGCACTGTTTCCATGCCTTTGAATACTTATTTCAATGTTGTATCATAGCATGATCTTTTAAAAGGAATTGTTACATAGCAATTAAACTCAGCACAGGTAATACCCACAAAGCAGATAATACAATTGAGTGATGACATGATGAGCAGGTGATTGAGTTTGCTGACTTTGACTGCCTCTCAGTTGAAAGAGACTGTAAGGAGCCCTTGACTGTAAGATAAATTTTCTAATTTCAAAGAGATTAAAATGTGAGGGGAAAATATTACCCAGGACAGTAGGTGAAAGATTTGTTTTTGTAGTTATGAGTAAAGAGCTGAAATCCATTTTATTTATGTATGGATTTATGTATTGCATTCTTTTCCAAGAATGCAAATTGTGTGTAAATCACAGTTAGATTGTTCTTTTCTTTGTTCAGAACATGCCAAGAGTTGTTCATGATTTTCGAAGGTCAAGTCACTGGTGGAAGGGATATTTGTGTTATTAGACGCTCTTACCTCACACACCTATAACTGTCAGCATTGAGTCAGTACATTCAGTGGAATTCTCCATATTGCAAGTATCTGAATAAGTCAAATTTTGTCCTGTTCAAGAATTTTTATATTGACATAGAACCTCCTTAATTATAAGTAATTTCCATTTATTACTCCATATGCTAAAGTGAAGATATTTTGTTGATTTCTTTTGAATACATCTTACTGCTGTATTATATTTATAGTGGCACAAAAATATAATTTCAAATGACCGTAACCATAATACATATTTTGATTTGTACATATTTGATAGCTTAAATAATACTTGAAATTCACTGACATTCTTCATACAGATACATCCACATGTTTTTCTAAAGTCTATAAACTTTTAATCTGATCTTATTCATATTCTTAGAATTTTCACACATCCTTAAAGAGTTAACTAAGCTCAGGGAAATTTTTTCTAAAAGAACTGGGCTTTTTTTTTTTTACAAAGGAATTACCCCCAAAGCAGCTGTTCTTAATAGCTGATAGGATACTGATAGCTTTTTATTTTTTTCATTGGAGGTACTGATAGTTTTTGTTACAGTTCTATTAAGAGAAAAAGCAAAAACTTTCACTTGGGCATTCAGACCACCCTTTAAAGATTGACTATATCCTTGAAACAGAACTCATTTGAAGGCATTTTCAGTCAGCTATTTCCATTTTAATAGTCAGATGATGATTGTAGCCTTTAAACTTAAAATCTTCAGATTTGAAGTCATTAATTATCTCATTTTTTTGAAGACTGTGAAATTAAGGAAAGATCTAATTAGCTTTTAATGGTTCATTGTGATTTAAATAATCATGAGTCTTTGTTTAAAGTCTCTTGGCTTCAGGTCTGTGATGTGTGAGATCATATAAGTGATGCTGAAAGGCCCCTTGGGATGATGTCCCCTGTCACCTGATGAAGTTCACTGCTCACCAAAGAACTGGCTACTGGCATGACACAAGTGCCAATGAAGGGAGCATTTTTTGGGGGTGGCGAAATTCTAAGCACACCTAATGACTCTTTTGTCATTGGGGTTAGTTTTGCTGCTGTCAATACCTTTGGCAGTTGGTCTACATGACCATGAATAATCTGGCTCATCTCTTTGCATTTTGTCCCAGTGTCTCTACTGAAAGGCTTGTTCCCAATCTTCTTCTGCTGGAGAATCCAAGACTGTCAAAAAAGGTTTTGGGATTCCTTGGCATAGTTGGATTTACTCCCTTGGAGGACAGTTCTTCAGCATGTGTGGATGCCTTGATTCGCTCAGTTGTGTCTGACTTTCTGTGACCCCATTGACTGTAGCCCTCTCGGCTTCTCTGTCCATGGGGATTCTCCAGGCAAGAATACTGGAGTGAGTTGCCATTCCCTTCTCCAGGGGATCTTCCCAACCCAAGAATTGAACTGGAGTCTCCTACATTACAGGCGGATTCTTTACCAGCTGAGCCACCAGTGAAGCCTTGTGTGTCTTATGTAGGCTGTGTTAACTTTGGGTTTCATATCAGGATAAAAAAGGGACCAAATGTATTTCTCAATAGAAGGAGTTGGTCTGATAGGTCAAAAATGCTCTTCCTGCTCTCGGGTAGCTAATAGTGTCACTGAAGAGGTGGAAATAAAGTTTCAGCAAAATGGAAAAAATTTTGTGATAGTGGTAATCACACGGTGGTTATAAAAGCATGCAGGAGGACACCTGGGAGGCAGGGCTTCCTTGGGAAGGGAATTTCTGAGTTGACTTGAAGAGAGTTGGAATTAGCCAAGTGAATGGAAGTCATTCCAGGCAGATGAGCAAAACTGTGGAGAGGTGAAACCAAAGACAGAGTCTTTTTTTTGGTTTTTTTGTTTTTTACAGAGTCCTTAAAAGTGAATCTAGATTTCTTTTAAAGTTTAAACCCCCCATTCTTCCACCCCTACTACCCATGACAGTGAGTATAAATCTATAGGCAAAAGGAGAGTGAGAGGGGATATTGGTGAATACAAGTTTATTACAGTTTGTGAATTTGTTTATTAGCAGTAGGGCGGGTATTTAAAATATTTGAAAATAATTATGGCATCAGGTGCCAGCAACCAAAAAGAACTGCCAGATATAGCGTCAGAGCAGTTCTCTGGGGACACTCTGTGAGACAGTCATGTGCTGCATGGTCTCTGTCAACCTTTTGTTTGTCTCTTTAGGTTCACTACCAACCTGACCCTCAGGCTGAAAGGGCTCTCTTGCCCTTTGGCTTCCTGTTGGTTCAGCTAGTGGAGGCACCAGGGAATGTCAGGGGTCTTTACTCCAGACCCTGGCTCTTTCCATGCTGTGTCAAGGTTTGGCAATGTCTGCTGTGATCCATCTAAGACCACAGTTCTTGTAGTGTGACAAGGATTCTGTAGCAATAGCTCTGCTTAGTTGTGACAGCTCTTCCCTTTCCTTATTTGTTCAGCTTTAGCGGAGGTGATAGCTTTCTAATCTTGATGATTCTGGGGTCCTGCCCCATCACTTCTTGGTTTCCCTTAACCCTTCCCACATCTCAGTCAGTGGTTTCTTCATTGAACCTTTCAGGGATCCATTTTAGGCTGCCATCTGTGTCCCTTGAAGAACTGTGTGTGTGCTTTTCCAGGAGATGATGTGGGGGCAAGAGAATACACAAGGAGTTTTGGGGTGGTGGCTAATAACCAACAGGTACAAGAGTATTTCTATTTCAAAAGTTTGCATGGCCAAACGGGTGAGTGCCTATTGAATATCAACAATGGGTAGAATAAATACTACATACTTACCAGAGCAGAAGCTTATACAGAAGAGAGGAGGGCTTATCTGCTCCCTTAAATGCACAGAGTCAGAACTTATGGATGGTACAGATATCAACATACAGGAAATAAAGTCCAGAACTGAAAATTGTATAGGTAAAAGCGTTTTATTTTTTTCTGTATATAGAACTGAAACCTGAACTACTATTTCCAGACCTCTGTACCTTGAATAAGTAACTACATGTATAGCCTTCAGACAAGAGATTAGAGGTCATTCTCTAGAAATTGAACAAGAACTGCTTGGGATTTATAGCAAGTGCAGGTTATTAATTGAAAGGCTTCATTCAAGGATGACTTAGATCTACTCTCTTATCCCATCTGGCCTATATTGCGTGTATCTCCAGTTAGGAGATTGAAGAACTTTTCTCTGGAGAACTGAAGAGTTCTGGGGGAAAGTCCTTCATATATTGAGCTGCATATGGAATAGGAAGTCTAGAAATTCCCCGATAGAATTATGGTTCCCATCCTGTCACCCCAAACCAAAACCTGTCAGTTGACACATCTCATTCACACATAGGAAGCTACCAGTTAGCTTTTTAAACATTCATCTTTAATATGTATTGTCAACCAAAGATGTCTAAGCATGAGTAAAGGCACCTAAATGAAAAAGAAAGTCCTGTCAACAAAGCGAAAAGACAGCCCACAGAATGGGGGGAAATATTTGCAAATGAAGAACTGAAAAGGGATTAATCTCCAAAATAAACAGCTCATGCAGCTCTATGTCAGAAAAACAAATAATCCAATTGAAAAATGGGCAGAAGATCTAACTAGACATTTCTCCAAAGAAAACATACAGATGGCCAAAAAGCACTTGAAAAGATGATTAATGTCACTAATTATTGGAGAAATGCAAATCAAAACTATAATGAGGTATTACACCAGTCAGAATGGCCATTATAAAAAAGTCTACAAACAATAATTGTTGGAGAGGGTGTGTATAAAAGGGAGCTCTGCTCCACTGTTAGTGGAAATGTAAATTGGTATAGCCACTATGGAGAACAGTATGGAGGTTCCTTAAAAAACTTAAAATAGAAATACATATGATCCAGCAATCCCACTCCTGGGCATATATCTGGAGAAAATTGTAATTCAAAAAGATTAATGCACCCCAGTATTCAATGCAGCACTATTTACAATACCCAAGACCTACCTGTCCATTGATAGAGGAGTGAATAAAGATGTGGTGCATATATATAAGGAAATATTCAGTTCAGTTCAGTCACTCAGTCATGTCTGACTCTTTGCGACCCCATAAATCACAGCACGCCAGGCCTCCCTGTCCATTACCAACTCCCAGAGTTTACCCAAACTCATGTCCATCGAGTCGGTGATGCCATTCAGTCATCTCATCCTCTGTTGTCCCCTTCTCCTCCTGCCCCCAATCCTTCCCAGAATCAGGGTCTTTTCCAATGAGCCAACACTTTGCATTAGGTGGCCAAAGTATTGGAGTTTCAGCTTCAACATCAGTCCTTCCAATGAACACCCAGGACTGATCTCCTTTAGGATGGACTGGTTGGATCTTCTTGTAGTCCAAGGGACTCTCAAGAGCCTTCTCCAATACCACAGTTCAAAAGCATCAATTCTTCGGTGCTCAGCTTTCTTTATAGTCCAACTCTCACATCCATACATGACCACTGGAAAAACCATAGCCTTGAATAGACAGACCTTTGTTGGCAAAGTGATGTCTCTGCTTTTAAACATGCTGTCTAGGTTGGTCATAACTTTCCTTCCAAGGAGTAAGCGTCTTTTAATTTCATGGCTGCAATCACCATCAGCAGTGATTTTGGAGCCCAAAAAAATAAAGTCAGCCACTGTTCCCACTGTTTCCCCATCTATTTGCCATGAAGTGATGGGACCAGGTGCCATGATCTTAGTTTTCTGAATGTTGAGCTTTAAGCCAACGTTTTCACTCTCCTCTCTCACTTTCATCAAAAGGCTTTTTAGTTCCTCTTCACTTTCTGCCATAAGGGTGGTTTCATCTGCATATCTGAGGTTATTGATATTTCTCCTAGCAATCTTGATTCCAGCTTGTGCTTCCTCCAGCCCAGCGTTTCTCCTGATGTACTCTGCATATAAACTAAATAAGCAGGGTTTCAATATACAGCCTTGACGTACTCCTTTTCCTATTTGGAACCAGTGTGTTGTTCCATGTCCAGTTCTAACTGTTGCTTCCTGACCTGAATACAGGTATCTCAAGAGGCAGGTGAAGTGGTCTGATAGTCCCATCTCTTTCAGAATTTTCCACAGTTTATTGTGATCCACACAGTCAAAGGCTTTGGCATAGTCAATAAAGCAGAAATAGATGTTTCTCTGGAACTCTCTTGCTTTTTCAATGATCCATCGGATGTTGGCAATTAGATCTCTGCTTCCTCTTCCTTTTCTAAAACCAGCTTGAACATCTGGAAGTTCACGGTTCACATATTGCTGAAGCCTGGCTTGGAGAATTTTGAGCATTACTTTACTAGCGTGTGATATGAGTGCAATTGTGCGGTAGTTTGAGCATTCTTTGGCATTGCCGTTCTTTGGGATTGGAATGAAAACTGACCTTTTCCAGTCCTGTAGCCACTGCTGAGTTTTCCAGATTTGCTGGCATATTGAGTGCAGCACTTTCACAGAATCATCTTTGAGGATTTGAAATAGCTCAACTGGAATTCCATCACATCCACTAGCTTTGTTCATAGTGATGCTTTCTAAGGCCTGCTTGACTTCACATTCCAGGATGTCTGGTTCTATGTGAATGATCACACCATCATGATCATCTGGGTCGTGAAGATCTTAGACCTACAAGACCATTTAGAACTAACACCCAAAAAAGATGTCCTTTTCATTGTAGGGGACTGGAATGCAAAAGTAGGAAGTCAAGAAACACCTGGAATAACAGGCAAATTTGGCCTTGGAGTACAGAATGAAACAGGGCAAAGGCTAATAGAGTTTTGCCAAGAGAATGCACTGGTCATAGCAAACACCCTCTTCCAACAACACAAGAGAAGACTCTACACATGGACTTCACCGGATGGTTAACACCGAAATCAGATTGATTATATTCTTTGTGGCCAAAGATGGAGAAGCTCTATACAGTCAGCAAAAACAAGACCAGGAGCTGACTGCAGCTCAGATCATGAACTGCTTATTGCCAAATTCAGACTTAAATTGAAGAAAGTAGATAAAACCATTAGACCATTCAGGTATGACCTAAATCAAATCCCTTATGATTATACAGTGGAAGTGAGAAATAGATTTAAGGGACTAGATCTGATAGACAGAGTGCCTGATGAACTATGGACGGAGGTTTGTGACACTGTACAGGAGACAGGGATCAAGACCATCCCCATGGAAAAGAAATGCAAAAGAGCAAAATGGCTGTCTGAGGAGGCCTTACAAATAGCTGAGAAAAGAAGAGAAGTGAAAAGCAAAGGAGAAAAGGAAAGATATTCCTGTTTGAGTGCAGAGTTCCAAAGAATAGCAAGGAGAGATAAGAAAGCCTTCCTCAGTGATCAGTGCAAACAAATAGAGGAAAACAACAGAATGGGAAAGACTAGAGATCTCTTCAAGAAAATTAGAGATATGAAGGGAACATTTCATGCAAAGATGGGCTCAATAAAGGACAGAAGTGATATGGATGTAACAGAAGCAGAAGATAGTAAGAAGACGTGGCAAGAATACACAGAAGGGAATATTACTCAGCCATAAAAATGAATGAAATAATGTCCTTTGCAGCAACATGGATGGACCTAGGGATTATCATATTAGGTGAAGTAAGTCAGACAAAGACAAATATCAGACAATATCTCTCATATGTGAAATCTAAAAAACGAAACAAATAAACTTATTTACAAAACAGAAACAGACTCACAGACTTCAAAAACAAAGTTGTGGTTGCCAAAGGGGAAAGGCGGGGGGAGGAGGAATAAATTAGTAGTTTGGGATTAACATATACACACTGCTATATTTAAAACACATAACCAACAAGGACCTACTGTATAGTACAGAGAGCTCTACTCCATATTCTGTGATAACCGATATGGAAAAAGGATCTGAAACAGAATAGATGCATGTATATGAATAACTGAATCACTTGGCTGTACACTTGAAACGAATGCAACATTGTTAATCAACTATGCCTGTGTGCTTAGTTGCTCAGTCATGTCCGACTCTTTGTGACAACATGGACTGTAGCCAAGCTCCTCTGTCAGTGAGATTCTCCAGGCAAGAATACTGGCGTGGGTACCCATTCCCTCCTCCAGGGGATCTTCTTAACTCAGAGACTGAACCCGGGTCTCCTGAGTACAGGCAGATTCTTTACCATCTGAGCCACTAAAAGAGTCCACTAATCAACTGAATTCCAATATAAAATAAAAATTAAAAATAGAGTGAAAATGGAAGGAAATAACACAAGAAATATAGGAAAATATTTTAGAATTAAAAAAAGGAGTGTCCAGATTTAAAGAACTTACCAGTTTGCCACTGCCAAGAATGAAAATGATTCCCACTAGGACACTTCAGTAGGAAATTTCAGAGCACAGATGTCCTAAGTATTAGGAAAGACCACATGTAAAAGATTGAGTATCAGAATAGAATTGGATATCTCAAGCCCCAAAACAAAAAGACAGTAGAAGATGATTTTCAAAATTCTGAAGTAAAGTCTGTCTAACTGCCTATTAGCTAGCTATCATCTATCTCCATCTGTATTTCTGAGAACTTTAAATTTTTTTTAAATACAAAGACCTGTTTTATTTTCTATTGGAGTATAATTGCTTTACAATGTTGTGTCAGTTTCTGGTGTACAACAAAGTGAGTCAACTATTTGTATTCATATATCCCTTCCCTCTTTTACCTCTCACCTTGACCCCACACCTACCCATCCAGGTCATTGCAGAGCACGGAACTGAGCTTCCGGTGCTTTATAGCAGGTTCCCATGAGCTATTTTACACAGAGTGGTGTATGTGTGTCAATCCCAATCTCCCGATTTGTCCCACTCTCCCCTCCCCCACTGTATCCACATGTCTGTTCTCTACATCTATGTCTCTGTTCCTGCCCTGGAAATAGGTTTATCTGTACCATTTTCTAGATCCACATATTTGTGCTAACTTGATGTTCATACTACCAGTGAAAAGTAGGGAAGATATGGACCTGTTCAGAAGGCTTGCTTTCTGTGCAAACTTTCTTAAGCTATTAATAGAGGATGTTTTCCAGACAGTTGGACAAATACATCAAGAAAGAGGAAAAGACAAAACATAGGAAACCATGTCTCTAACAAAAGAGAGTAAGGAAGAGGGGTGCCAGCATCAAAGCTGTTCAGCAAGCTGAGAGAACAGTCAGTCTTGTTTGGAGTAGGAGAACAGAAGCCTTAATGAGGGAGAGCTCCAGGAAAACATGTAGATTGCATGAAATTGTAGGTAGTAAATTAGAGATAAAGTATCCAAGATATTTACATGGAGGTTATATAAGACAAAGTTGTCATAATAATAAGCTCCATAAGATAGGAAATAAATCTTGATAATGCTTTTCTGTGCAGTAAATCATATTTCCTAAACCATATTCATTAATTGATTCAACTAGTAGCTTTTAACCATATTAAAATAATAGAGAGGAAATGGACATATAAGAAAATGCACATGTATCAGAAATGGAAATTGGTAACATGTAAACTGTTGATATAAAAGTGTAAACTGCAATAAATCTAGAATCAGAAGTATGAGTATATGTAGCAGAGACTTCTAGCTGTCACCCAGTAGCCTGTCAGTCCTGCAGTGGGAAGAGTTGGCACACGGCTGGCTAGCGCGAGCCCTATGTCTCCATCCTCTCTGTGGCTGGGAGGAGGTTTTGGCAAAGAAGATACATGTGTACAGTTTTAAGTGATAGCCTCTTGAAATCTCCCTTGAGGGAGAAAGCGCTAATATGACCTTTTTTTTTTTTTTTGCTTCTTTGTTTCTTTCTCCCTCTTGCTGCCTGAAGCATGGATTCTCCCTCAAACCAGGAGAAAGGCCATATTCTAGTGGTAGTGGAACAGGAACTGGGAAAAGTCTGGGTCCCTATACTGCAAGTCTTTTAAGTGAGAGAAAAAACAAGCACTGGGCAAACAAACCCCTCTCCTCTCTTAACTTTGCAGAACCAAACCTAACACTATTAGAGGGTATGGTGAGAAATATGGAGCTCACATCCAGAAGAATCAACTGAAAGGATAAAAACTGGTTGTCTTTGGGGAGCGGGGCTGGAGCTAGGGAGAGACAAAGCAAGGAACTACACTTTTCCATTACGAGTTTCAGTAATAATAGATTCAAAATGAAATTGCTGCTTCTGTATACTGAAATTGAACATCAGCAATTTCATGCAGTTCAATCTAATAGATTTTTGTCAAACTAGATGCATGTATTGATATGATTAAAAAACATTTGAAATCACACACAAAAATGAGACTGGGAAAACAAACAGGAGTCATCTTGAAGGACCTTGTATGTTTTGGTAAGGAGTTTGTAGTTGAATGAGATCAGATTGGTGTTACGGAGATAACTCGCACAGTAGCATGGAGAGCTGAAACGGCAAATGAAGAAGTGAAAGTGTTAGTTGCTCAGTTGTGTCCAACTCTTCTGCGACCCCATGGACTATACAGCCCGCCAGGCTCCTCTGTCCATGGAATTCTCCAGGCAAGAATACTGGAGTGGGTAACCATTCCCTTCTCCAGGTGATCTTCGCAACCCAGGGATCGAACCTGTGTCTCCCGTCTTACAAGCAGATTCTTTACCGTCTGAGCCCACCAGGGAAGCCCCTGAAAGGGCAAGAATACTAAACAAATGGCAACTATACTAAACAAAACTGAAAGAGACTTTTATGGTAATTAAGTAACAGATAAAGAAGACTAAAGGCTAATGAAGAGAGGATCAGGTCAGGGAATATTCGGCTGGGCAAAGTTCATTTGGGTTTTTCTGTAAGATATTACAGAAAAATCTTGAACGAACTTTTTGACCAGCCCAATATTAGAGAGCTGACTCAACAGAACTGTACTGCCAGTCACAAGAAAAGGGTGGGAGATGGAGGAGGCGGGACCACCAGGTGGTTCAGACTCTGTCCCTGGAGTCCCCCATCTGCGGCTGTCACTCCTGTTTGCCTTAACAAAATTCTGTGAGGATGCTGTGCTCCTTCTCTGCAACATGGATATAATAAGAGTACCTCCATCCTGGAGTTGTGGTTGGCATTAGATGCAGGAGCACATATGAAGCACTCAGTGAACTGCCTGTTACCGACTGAATATCAAATACATGTCAGCTGCTATTGTGACTGAAGGTTGATCCATTCACAGTGAGGAAGCATGGGAGCAGACTCAGAGTGAGGAGTGGGAAGATGTTGAACTCTTCTGAAATATGGAGCTTGAGGTCATGACTAATAAGTGGTCTGTTCACTAGAGGTGATTTACAGTGAAAGAGTTTAGCTATACATAGGGGTCATTGGTATTCAGGTAGAATTTGACGCTATGGGAATGAATGAATTCTACATCTTAGAGCAGTGCTCAGAGGTAGGAGAGCATATAAAAGCAGGAAAACTAATTTAAGGGAAACAGAGGCTTCAAAGAAATTAAGGAGACAGCAGTTTGAGAGGGGAACAGAGAAGTAACACATTCAAGGAGTCTTTGAGCATGCTCGCACATAAGAAGGTTTTGGGCATGTTCGCTGGCTTTAGCACCCAAGGGGTCTGTGCCAACCGTGTGCTTCAAGGAACACAAAACTAGCGGGCAGAAAGCAGAAGCACTGCAGCATGAAGCAGGCAAATTGAGCCCCTGGGCTTAGACTACTCTTTTCTAGAAGCTTGTCTGGGAATAAAACAACTGGGAAAGATTTGAGAATGTGTACACATGCAAATAAACAAGATGTCAGAAAAGAGGAACGAGAACAGGGGAAAGGGTACACATGAGGGCACAGGGGTCCCCGAGGATCTGTTCTCCTGCGATTCTTTTATTCTTTTGCTTACTCAGATAAGTAGGAATTTGTAAATCCAAAAAGATGAATCATTTTTCTTGGCACTTCCTTACATAAGATCTGTCTTAAAGCCCTCATGGGAGCATGTGTTTTGTCCTATTACATATCCTTTTTCTGTATGTTTTCTTTAAATAACAACGTATTCAAAAGAACAGTGAGAGGGAAATCAATCTGAGATGACATCACATGTCTGGGGATTATTCTCTGTGTCCAAACAGAAACAGTTCTTTCTGATAGCTTTTCCTATTAACATTCCACCTCCTGGAAGAAAAGGAAGGTGCTGTGCCTCACAGTTGGAAAACTATTATCTATTTTAACTTCTCCAAAAAGGTAGTTGAGTGATTTTATCTGTCTATGAAAGTAGCAGGTGTATGTGTGTGTTTAAGAGACTTGGGAGTTGAACTTAAAAATCTTTATGTAATTAGAGATATTTTCAAATTGTCAGTGAAAACAATCATAAATAAAATAAAATATATTTGATCTCAGGATGTAACAAAAGGCATTTCTTGTAACAAGCAGTGAATGCACACAGCCCCAGGGAAGGGGGCTCCTATTCTGAGCTCTGTGCCTGCAGGCCTGCTCCATAGCCACTATAAATAGCATATGGAGGAGAATCATGGTGCTTCTTTGCATCAGCATTTGATTGATCCCGAGAAATGAACTGCTATTAAAGCTGATGAAAAACCTGGATGATGATTTTCAAATTATTTTAGATAGACTTTCAATGGATATGCTGCTTGACATGTAAGGAAAAAGTTATTTACATATGTCACTTTGCGAGAGCTGAGAGAAAGCTCAATGAAAAATAGCCTTCCTGATGATTACCAAGCACATATCCTTCTAGGCCAAAATACTGTCATGTGTGTTCTTCATGTGAATTCTGATGATTTGCCAGTTGCTGTGCTGTGTACTTTAAAAGCATTTGCAATTTAACAATTACAATCCCATGGCATAAATACTGGTATCACCCCATTTAGCAGAGGGGGAAATCGAATCTCAATTAAATGACTTTCCTACTTTGAGATTTGGTATGTGGGATTTAGAGCTACTAATGGGGGGACCAGTCTTCCTACCAGTCTGCAAATTGAGTGATATTTTGGGGCAAAACAACTAAGATTGAAGAAAATAGCCTCATGTTATGAAATTGATATATTCCTTAAAAGTTTTGGGCCTGTATGTGTATGCACACACACACATATATGTATATAATTTTTTTGATAAGCATCTACAGCTCTATTTGAAGGGAGCCCTGCTATGAACACTGAGTAAAGTATTCTGTAAGGAAAGAATATACATGATTACTTCCCAGATAAACACATATATCGAACTAGCTGCACACATGGGGACCTGAATGCTTCAAACCGTGTGGCTAAGATGTGGCCTCCTGTAAACTGAGCGCCATGGCACATGGTGGCCGCTAGAGATGGGGCCTGCACTCTCCCAAGGCCATGGAGCCTGGGCCCGGGTTTGCTCACAGCAAACGGCAAGCCGTCTCCCATGCCTTTCTTGCTAAGGGTGCTCTAGCATAGACTTGTATGATCCCTGGTATATTTCCATGATTCCAAATCTTTTTTTGAAATATTTTTGTAAAATATTCCATAGTTTCCTAAGGAAATTTTACCATGTACTCCTTTATTTCTTACTTGTTATTTTTATACAAATTCAAACTTACAGAAATAGAATAGTTCAAAGAAATACATCCATACCCTTAAACAGACACACCAGTTGCTTACATTTCTCCCATTTTCTCTCACTCTAAATGCTTATTTTTTTTTCTGAAACACTTAAGAATAAATCTCAGACATTATGCCCCTTTGTCCTAAAGACTTAAGTGTGTATATTCTAGGAACAAAGATATTCTCCTACATAACCCACATAGCCCCAATTATAATACCATACTTGACAATGATACATGACTATTATCGAATGGTCCATATTCAAATTTTATCATTTGTCTCAATCATATTCTTGTTTTTTTCCCAGTCTAAGAGCCAGTCTAGGACTTTGCATTGTGTTTAGTTATCACGTCTCTTTAATCTGGAACTGCTTCTCAGTCTTTCTTCATTACTCATGATTTTGACAATTTAAAGAAGTACAGCCTAGCTATTTGATGGAATGTCTCATGGTTTGGGTGTGTTGGCTATTAACTCATAATTAGACATTAGACCATGTGTTGTTAGCAAGAATTCCAAAGAAGAAAGGTATCCTTCTTAGAGTTTCACAGAGGGTAGCAGAAGCTTCACTTAGTCCCATTACTAATGGCCTTGATTTTTACCATTCAGTAACATGGTGTCTACCAAGTATCTCCTCTGTAAATTTATTTTCTCTTTGTCATTAATAAATAAATTTGTGGGGGACTCCATTGATGATTCTTGCCTGAATCAATTATTATTATGGTATTTCAAAGTGATAATTTTCTTTTTTAAATTTGTTTTTAATTGGAGTTTAGTTGCTTTACAATGTTGTGTTAGTTTCTGTTGTACAGCAAAGTGAATCAGCTAAATATATATATGTATATCCCCTTTGTTACTAGAGAGCATTGAGTAGAGTTCCCTGTACTATACAGTAGATTCTCATTAGTAATCTATTTTATACATAACCATATGTATATATGTCAATCCAAATCTCCCAGTTCATCCCACCTGCCACTTCCCCATGTCTATACATTTGTTCTCTACATCCATGTGTCTATTTCTGCTTTGCAAATAGGTTCATCTGTACCATTTTTCTAGATTCCATATATGTACATTAATATAGAATTTTTGTGTTTCTCTTAATGATTTCATTCTGTGTGACAGACTCTAGGTCCATCCACATCATTATAAACGACACCATTTCTTTTTTATGGATGAGTAATATTCCATTGTGGGGCTTCTCTGGTGGCTCAGTGGTAAAGACTCCGCCTGCCAATGCAAGAGACATGAGTTTGATCCCTGGATCTGGAAGATCCCCTGGAGAAGGAAATGGCAACCTACTCTAGTATTCTTGCTTGGAAAATCCCATGGACAGAGGAGCCTGGCAGGCTACAGTCCACAGGGTTGCAGAAGAGTCAGACACAACTTAGCAATGAAACAATAACAATATTCTGTTGTATATATGTGCTGTATCTCCTTTATCCATTCCTCCGCTGAAGAACATTTAGGTTGCTCCCATGTCCTGGCTACTGTAAATAGTGCTGCAATGAACATTGGGGTGCATATATCTTTCTGAATTATGGTTTTCTCTGGGTATAACCCAGGAGTAGGATTGATGGGACATAGGATAGTTTTGGAGAAGGGAGTGGCTACCCACTCCAGTATTCTTGCCTGGAGATTTCCATGGACAGAGGAGCCTGGTGGGCTACAGTCCATAGGGTTGCAAAGAGTCAGACACGACTGAGTGACTAACACACACTTGATAGTTGTATTAAGTTTTTTAAGAAACCTCCATCAGTTCAGTTCAGTCACTCAGTTGTGTCTAACTCTTTGCAACCCCATGGACTGCAACAAGCCAGGCTTCCCTGTCCATCACTAACTCCCGGAGCTTGCTCAAACTCATGTCCATTAAGTCAGTGATGCCATCCAATCATCTTGTTCTCTCTGGTCCGTTCTCTTCCTGCCTTCAATCTTTCCCAGCATCAGGGTCTTTTCAAATAAGTCAGTTCTTTGCATGAGGTGGCCAGAATATTGGAGCTTCAACTTCAGCATCAGTTCTTCCAATGAATATTTAGAGTTTATTTCCTTTAGGATTGACTAGTTTGATCTCCTTGCCATCCAAGGGACTCTCAAGAGTCTTCTCCAACACCACAGTTCAAAAGCATCAATTCTTTGACTCTCAACTTTCTTTATGGTCCAACTCTCACATCCATACATGACTACTGGAAAAACCATACTGTTCTCCATAGTGGCTGTGCCAATTTACATTCCCATCAAGAGTGTATGAGAGTTCCCTTTTCTCTACACCCTCACCAATATTTATTATTTGTTGATTTTTTGATGTTGACCATTCTGACCTGTGTGAGGTAATATCTCATTGTAGTTTTGATTTTCACGTCTCTGATAATTAGTGAAGTTGAGCATCTTTTTATGTGTTTGTTGGCCATCTGTATGTCTTCTTTGGAGAAATGTCTAGGTTTTCTGCCCATTTTTTGATTGGGTTATTTGGTTTTTTGATATTGAGCTTCATGAGCTATTGTATATTTTAGAGATTAATCCCTTGTCGGTTGCTTTGTTTGTGAATACTTTCTCCCATTCAGAGACTTGTCTTTTTGTCTTGTTTATGGTTTCCTTTGCTATATTTAAAAGCTTTTAAGTTTAATTAGGTTCCATTTGTTTATTTTTGTTTTTATTTTCATTGCTCTAGGAGATGGGTCAAAAAAGATCTTGTGATTTTTGTCAGAGTGTTCTGCCTACATTTTCCTCTAAGAGTTTTATAGTGTCTGGCCTTAAAGGTCTTTAATCCATTTTGAGTTTATTTTTGTGTATAATATTAGGTAGTGTTTTAATTTCATTCTCTTTCATGTAGCTGTAGAGTTTTCCCAGCACCACTATAAGAAGAAGTTGTCTTTTCTCCATTATATATTCCTGCCTCCTTTATCATAGACTGTGTGATCATAGGTGTGTGGATTTGTTTCTGGGTTTTCTATCCTATTCCATTGATCTATTTCTGTTTTTATGTCAGTATCATACTATCTCAATTACTGTAGTTTTGTAATATATCAAAGTGGTGATTTTTCTAACTCTTTTTTTCTATAGCAAAGACATTTTTCTTTCCTTTTACATATATACTCATTTATATCAGTTTGGACTCATGAATTTTATTTTATTCAATAGGATTCAGTATTTCATTATCATTATATGAGGTGATGAGTGTATTAATAAACTTGATGGGAGAACCCTTTCACAATGTATATCAGATCATCACTGCATATATTTTAAATATTTTCTAATTTTTCTTAGTGATGATACTTTAATAAAGCTGAAAAAATATGTTCTCATAGCATGGAATTTGACTAATATGTACAAAATCAATTATGAATAGTCAATGATTTTGAAGCCATATCTTTGTTGTAGTTAGTGTACAACTTCTTGAACAATCTACGAATATTTCTTTTTTTAAAACTAGTGTAGTATAAAGTTCACCACTATCAGTAGGATGACTCTCTCTTCTAGATTTTAGGTTCTGGTAAATTCACATTGCTGTTTAGTCACTTAGTTGTATCTGACTCTTTTATGACCCATGGACTGTAACCCGCCAGGCTCCTCTGTCCATGGGATTCTCTGCAAGAGTGCTGGAGTGGGTTGCCATTTTCTTCTTCAGGGGATTTTCCTGACCCAGAAATCGTACCGACACCTCCTGCATGGGTCTTCTGCACTGCAGATGAATTTACTGCTGAGCCACCAGAGAATCATGCCTTTCATAAGATTTTTCTACTTTCTTTCTTTCTTTTTTTTTGCTTAGCCACCCTCTTAACCTCAAAGAACAACTTGAAAGGTCAGAAATTGGTTAAAATATATGCTGATAATAGTTACTTCTGATTATTTATTGATCATTTCTTTTTGTAGTTTAGTCCAATAAGTATTATCCATTTGGGCTCTAACAGTATGTTTTGTTTGGGATGTCTTTAGGTCAGTCTCTCTTTGAAAATCCTAAATGTAGAATTCTGAAAATTGGATCTTATTTGCATGTGTAGAAATCTACAGATTTACGGACAAAAGTGAAATGGCATAAACTTACATGTGATTACCATTGTTTTTCATTTTTTCATAAAACAGGAGTGGTATGATATGGTTTAATTGAAATTGCACCAAGAAAATTCTATGTACCATTGTTGAGAGGCTACACAATAAGAAATCATGTATCTAAAGCTCATGTTTATAGACATAGAGAGCAGACTGTGGTTGCCAAGGGGGAGAGGGTTAAGGAAGGGATGGAGTGGGAGTTTGGGATTAGCAGATGTAGGCTATTACATATGAAACGGAAAAACAACAAGTCCTATTGTATAGCACAGAGAACTATATTCAGTATCCTATGGTAAACCATAATGGAAATATATATATATATATAAATGAATATATTTGTATAACTGAGTCACTTTGCTGTATAGCAGAAATTCATACAACATTTTAAATCAACTTTGTTGTTGTTGTTTAGTTGCTAAGTCATGTCTGACTCTTTTGTGACCCCATGGACTGTAATCCACCAGGCTTCTCTGTCCATGGAATTTCCCAGGAGAGAATATTGGAGTGGATTGCCATTTCCTTCTCCAGGGGGTCTTCCTGACCCAGGGATTGAACATGTGTCTCCTGTATTGGCAGGCAGATTCTTTATCCCTGTACCACCTGGGAAGCCCATATCAATTATACTTCTGTAAAATAAATAAATAAAGCTCATGTTTGTTTTTAAAAATCTAATTCTGAAACTTCCTGGAGAAAAATTACCTGGAAGAAAATTAGAGCTTGGAAGGATTTCAAATTTAGATCAGAAGTATGGAAAACATATAGTACCTTTATGATTAGGGCCTCTCCTTCAGCTTTCCAGGTGGCACAGTGGTAAAGAATCTGCCTGCCAACACAAGAGATGCAAGAGACACAGTTTTGATTCTGTGTCAGGAAGATCCCTGGAGAAGGAAATGGCAACCCATTTCAGTATTCTTGCCTGGAAAATTCCATGGACAGAGGAGCCTGGTGGGCTACAGTGCATGGGCCCACAAAGAGTCGGACTCGACTGACCACACATTTCATGAATTTAGGAAACAGATAGGGTAATTAGGAGTGAAAAAGGGATTTTTCTGGCTGAGAGGAATTGAAATAGGACTAAGTTTTTCATTTAGCAGGTTATTTAGGGTTTGTATCAGTTTTGGGCTTAGCCCAAATAAGGCATTGTTTTCCTTGAGGAAGCATTTACTGTAGATGTTCTAACTCCTTATTTTATTCTGTGATAATTTTAGAAGATAGCCTTGACTCTCTGTTAAAGGGAGGTTTACTCAAGTTTGCAAGTTGTTATTTTAGATGATGAAAGCCACACAGTTGTACATCTTCTCCATAAATACGGTTTTAAGTAGTACTTAATCATATTTAGATACTTCTGATGGAGAAACAGTTTTTGTTTTCTTTTAATTTTAGAGGAATGGTATCTATTTGGCAGTGGCCTATCTGAAATGATATTGGTGTTGGAAACACAGCGCTCTATAGCAAGTTCACATTTATTTTCTAGGATGACTGATGCAGAAGCTTAAATACCTCTGTGCTTCCTAAGCAGTACACAGAAAATGAGTTCAGACGGCCGTCTTCTATCTCCAGATGCTCTGCTTCCATTCTTCCCACACAGATACAAACAAGCTGAAAAATAAGTCAAACTGTAGTCATTGAAAGCTGCCACTCTGGTCTGTGGGTGCATAATGGCTTTCCCGTTCAACCCTGCAAAGCTGGCTGCAGTTCAATGATTACACACCAGCTCTGAGGCAGAGAGCTTCAGGATGAGGGTGAAGAATCTATCCAAACTCAGAGGCACATGGCTTACACTCATTTTAATCATTGACCATATACTATTGCTGTCTACCATTTTTCTTCACAAGAATATAAACATTTACTTATAATTGGTTGCTGCTGCTGCTGCTAACTTGCTTCAGTGGTGTCCGACTCTGTGCGACCCCATAGCCAGCAGCCCACCAGGCTCCCCCGTCCTGGGATTCTCCAGGCAAAAATACTGGAGTGGGTTGCCATTTCCTTCTCCAGTTCATGCATGCATGCTAAGTCACTTCAGTCGTGTCCGACTCTTACAATTGGTTAGTCAGGAACAAAGCATCAGGTAAGTAGGGGAATGTATTTGTTTTTAAAAGTGATTTTATTATTTTTTTAAAAGTTCTACCAACAGTTGTATAAGCAATTATACTTTCTTGTGAGTAGGCGTGTCTTTAAAATTTTTTTTAATTGGAAGATAATTGCTTTACAATGTTGCATTAGTTTTTGCTGTACAGCAATGTGAATCAGCTGTAAGTATACATATATCCTCTCCCTCATAAGCCTCCCTCCAACCCCACCCCTCCATCCCAACACTCTAGGTCATCACAGAGCAGTGAGCTGAGTTCCTTGTACTATATATTTGCTTCCCGCTAGCTGTCTGTTTTACACATGGTAGTGTGTATATGTCAATGCTACTCTCAATTCATCCCACCCTCTCCTTCCCACACTGTGTCCAAAAGTCTGTTCTGTACATCTGCAGGGAAACTGTTTTTATATCATAGACTGTGACTCAATTATTTCCTCATTTTTATGACCTAATGACAAGTTTCAAGTTAGAAGCAAATGTTGACTGATAATATCTATTAAGCACATGCAAATGGTAAATGCAGTATAAAACCTAAAAAAGTTGTATTTACTGTCATCTCACAGCTCATAATCTCAGAAAAAAGATAGTCAGAAGTTCAGCCTCTTCCTTCCTTACCCATTGGATCCAAAGGAGAGTGACAATAAGACTGTAGTGAAAAAATATCTTCCCTAGTTATTCTTAATTCAGCTTTTTATTAAGTGGATGATACTTGAGAATGCTTGTGAGAGGGGCAGTTGATTACAAGTGGGCCCAAGGGAACTTTTTGGGTCATAGAAATGTCTTATATTAATATTTTGATTCTGTTGGTAGTTATACAAATGAATACATTTTTCAAAACACAGCAGACTGAATATTCAAAATTGATGAATTTAATATATTTACATCATACCTGGCTTCTAATTTATAAAGCAGTCCTGGAAATTAATATTAAGTCCAAACTAACTGCTGGGAAGGATTGGGGGCAGGAGGAGAAGGGGACGACAGAGAATGAGATGGCTGGATGGCATCACTGGCTCGATGGACATGAGTTTGGGTTAACTCCGGGAGTTGGTGATGGACAGGGAGGCCTGGCGTGCTGCGACTCATGGGGTCACAAAGAGTCGGACACGACTGAGCAATTGAACTGAACTGAACTGATAGAATGTTCTTCAAAGGATATGAAAAATCAATTGACAGAAAAGGAAATACAAATTACTATGAAGAAAATATGCAGATGTTAGACTCCTCTCAAAATAAGGAAAGGCAATTTAAAATAACAAGGCTAGTTTTTTTTTTAATTGAGGAAAATTATTGATAACAAATGCATTGTATAGAAAAACAGGTGCTGTCAAGAGGACAACATGAAGGATCCTTGTGATGATGGAAATGTTCTGTGTCCAGACTGGATCACTGCCAACATCTGGCTGTTGTATTGTGCTGCAGGTTTTCAGGATTTTACCATCAGGGGAAACTGGGTAAAGGACACAGGATCTCACGGAAGTTATTGCTTACAACTGCATGTGGCTCTGCAATTGCCTCAAAATAAAATGTTTAACAAGAGTCCATGTACAGATAAGCATGTGTAATTGGCTCCTTTATATATAAAAGGTGTGAGAAACGATCTATAATGGAATGCTAGAAAGATGGAGAAGGAAATGACTACCCACTCCAGTACTCTTGTCTGGAAAATTCCATGGATGGAGGAGCCTGGTGGGCTATAGTCCATGGGGTTGCAAAGAGTCGGACATGACTGAGCAACTTTAGAAAGATTAAGAAACTTAAATGTAGGATAGAGGAATGGAGGGAAGATGAGGGACACAAATAGAAAGGATAATCTTCATTATATATTCCTTTTTAAAATTTTATTTATTTGTAACTGGAGGATAATTGCTTTACTGTATTGTATTGGTTACTGCCATACATCAACATGAATCAGCCATAGGTATAGATATGTTCCCTCCTTCCTATCTCTCACCCTATCCCACCACTCTAGGTTGTCACAGAGCACCTGTTCGAGCACCCTGAGTCATACAGCAAATTCCCACTGGCTTTCTGTTTTACACATGGTAATGCATATATTTACATAGTACTCTCTCAATTTGTCCCACCCTCCCCTTCCCCCACTGTGTCCACAAGTCTGCTCTCCATGTCTGTGTCTCCATTGCTGCCCTGCAAATAGGTTCATCAGTAGCATCTTTATAGATTCCATTGTTGTTCAGTTGCTCAGTCATGTCTGACTCTTTGTGACCCCATGAACTGTAGCATGCCAGGCTTCCCTGTCCTTTGCTATCTCCTGGCGTTTGCTCAAACTCATGTGTGTGTTGAGTTGATGATGCCATCCAACCATCTCATCCCCTGTCACCCCTTTCTCCTCCTGCCCTCACCTTTCCTAGCATCAGGGTCTTTTCCAATGAGTCCACTCTTCACATCAGGTGGCCAAAGTATTGGAGCTTCAGCTTCAGCAGCTGTCCTTCCAATGAGTACTCAGGGTTGATTTCCTTTAGGATTGACTGGTTTGATCTCCTTGCAGTCCAAGGGACTCTCAAGAGTCTTTTCCAGCACCACATTTCAAAAATATCAATTCTTTTTTTTTTTAATTAGTTTATTTTCTATTTTTTAACTTTACAATATTGTATTTGTTTTTCCATACAATGACATGAGTCCACCATGGGTGTACATGTTTTCCCCTTCCAGAACCCCGCTTCCACCTCCCTCCACATCCCATCCCTCTGGTTCATCCTGGTGCACCAGCCCCGAGAACCCTGTATCATGCATTGAACTTCGGTGCTCAGCCTTCTTTATGGTGCAATTCTCACATCTGTATATGATTACTGGAAAAACCATAGCTTTGACTGTACGGACCTTTGTTGGCAAAGTGATGTCTCTGCTTTTTTAATACACCGTCTAGGTTTGTCATAGCTTTTCTTACAAGGAGTAAGCATCTTTTAATTTTATGGCTGCAGTCACTGTCCACAGTGATTTTGGAGCCCAAGAAAATAAAATCTGTCACTGTTTCCATTTTTTCCCCATCTAGTTACCATGAAGTTATGGGACCAGATGCCATGTTCTTAGTTTTTTGAATGCTGAGTTTTAAGCCAGCTTTTTCACTAGATTTTTCACATAGATTCCATATATATGCATTAATACTTGTTATTTGTTTTTATCTTTCTGACTTACTTTGTATAATAGGCTCTAAGTTCATCTACCTCAGTAGAACTGACTCAAATGTATTCCTTTTATTAGTGAAAGTCACTCAGTCATGTCCAACTCTTTGCAACCCCATGGACTATACAGTCCATGGAATTCTCCAGGCCAGAATACTGGCGTGGGTAGCTTTTCCCTTCTCCAGGGGATCTTCCTAACCCAAGGATTGAACCCAGGTCTCCCGCATTGCAGGTGAATTCTTTACCAGCTGAGCCACAAGGGAAGCCCAAGAATACTGGTGTGGGTAGCCTGTCCCTTCTCCAGCGGATCTTCCCGACTCAGGAATTGAACCAGTGTCTCCTGCCTTGCAGGCAGATTCTCTACCAACTGAACTATCAGGGAAGCCCTAGAAAATGATGATAGAAAAAATTACAGAAAAGAATTTTCTTTTATGAAAATTCCTTTTATGGCTCAGTAATATTCCATTGTATATCTTAATGTGTACCACAGCATCTTTAGCCATTCATTTGTTAATGGACATTTAGGTTGCTCTCACACTATATTCTTTTAAACTTCCAATTTCTATATGCTTCTGTTTTAGGTTCTAAACTTCCAAAGTTCAAGTATATGTGTTTTCATGACACAGACCTGCACCCTTCTCCTTGCAATCAGTTATTTAGTAACTTGTTTAATGTTTGGTAACTGGTTTATAAACGTAGTTATAAGATTGGCCAAGAGGACAAATCTAGTTGAATAAAAATATGGAACATGGATAATGGATTAAATAAAGCTGGAAGTTGAGTGATAAAATAGAAGATAGTAAGACATATGAGAAATAGACATACTTGTGAACACTTACCAAATGTAATTTTTTGCATCATTATTTTCTTTGTTATGAGCTCATCATTATGAAGCTGTCAGCTCTGGCTATTGGTTAACTGAACTTCCTAATTCTTGAATCAGTGTTCATTTAGTCTATTTGCTTCATTGACTCAACTCTTATCTTGTTACTGCTTGAGTGTGTGTATGTGTGAGAGAGAGAGAGAGAGCGAGAGAGACAGAGAGAGAGAGATGGAGAAATAGAAAGAAGGAGAAATTGTGTATCCTACAGTTTTGTCTTTGGGTTTCTAGTCATTTCTCAGTTCACTTTCTATCCCAAAGAGGCCACACATTTTAAACAATTAGATGCCTGGCACCAAGTAAGTACTTTATACATTTGTTAATGTAATCCTTGTAGCAATGCTGTGATGAAAGTTGTATTATTACATACTCAGCTTTATTCTTCTCATCTTCAAAATGAGTGAGGTGTACAACTTCCCCAATCTTACGTGCCTACTCAGGAATGGAGCCAAGACTGAAGTCCACCTCTGACACCAAAGTGTTTGCTCCTTGCTGCTCTGCTTATCTGACTGAGGAGCTATCATGTGAGCAGAGCAGAGGTGATGCTGTGCAGCACAGCTCCAACAGAGTTAATGGGGACAGAGGTGAGAACTGGGTAACACCTTGACCAGGTTATAGTGGTCTGTATAATGAAATGCCTGAGAATATCATGGATGCTTGGGTCATCATGAAGGAAATGTGTATTTTATAGAGAAAATGAAACATTTTGTCAAAAAATTGAACATGGGAGAAAAGAACAAGACATTTGATATTCTGTATTTGGGATAAGAACATGATGGTGTCTTTTACTAGTGAAAACTGATAGCAGAGTTGTTTAATTAAAAACGAGAAGGAATGCTTCTATTGCCCAGTTCTGCTATATGTGTAGAATGTTCTTAATAGTCAAGGGATGAGGGAGAGGATTGGTTCTTGGACACGAGGGCAGGGACTGGCGATGTGAAGGGTATGAGGAGGTCGTGACTCAAGGCAGTTAGGCTGGGTAAGCTTCTATGATGACATGTAAAGGGGAAAAAAAAAAGTGAAAGTTTTAGTCACGTCTGACTCTTCATAACTCGTGGACTGTAGACCGCCAGGCTCCTCTGTTCATGGGATTTCCCAGGCAAGAATACTGGAGCAGGTTGCCATTTCCTTCTCCAGGGGATCTTTCCGACCCAGGGATCCAACCTGGCTCTTCTGCATTGCAGGCAGATTCTTTACCATCTGAACCACCAGGGAAGCACCCATACATACTTGGAAAGAAAAGAATGGGGCCAGAACAAAGATGAAGAAAATGAAACTCTTACATTAGAGAAAAAGGGGAGGAAAGAGAGAGACCATGAATCATTTCAATGACAGACTGATAGATCTGAAATAAACTTTTGAAAGAAAAGAATCAGATATGTTTTATGTATCTGATGAAGATAGAATGTTTCACTGTGCTGAACAATATAGGGTATAATTTTCAGTTAACTTTAGGCTGGTAGAAATATCACTTTTGTGAAGCCTACTGTATCTCCCTTCTCCTTGTGTTTGAATTTCTTTTCTTCAAAGTGCAGCCCAGGGACCAGTGCCATAACCAAGTGCCAAGTCCCATTCCAACTCTGAAATTTACCACATTGGCCCTTTGGGAACCTCAAGGATAGAAAGACTATGGTCTTAAATTGTCTCCTTTCCCTCCTGCAACTCTTCACTTGGTGAGGCCAGAATATACGCCTGACTCTCTCAGATGATTGTTGAGTGGCTGCCAGTCCTCATGGGACAATAGTTTAGAAAAAGTCTCTCTCACTGATTTCAGGGATTTTGCACATAGCATGGGAGTTTTCGGGGCATTTTGCCTTGCTGTTGCCCACCCCTCCAGGATTCCATGGACCAGGTGACAACATATAAGGAAGCTCTACCTGGGGAGAGAGCCTCCATGTTAACCCAGTGATCTTCAAGAGGGAAAGTCTGAGCCCGTAGAGATGCTCTCAAGATTACTCCTCTTTGAGAGTCCTGTCTTTAAAGTCAGCTTCCTTCTGTTGCATTGTCCAGTTGCAATGGGAGTTTCTGTGCAGTTTAAAAATTATTACTCAATCCGCAGTCTGGAGGGTGTACAGTAAACTTCTGTGTTTTGCTAAATCGCTGTAGTCTGCTATTTCACGCAACATGTGCTACTGACATTTGACCCAGAAGAAACTTTTTTTTAAAAGTAAATGATTACTAAGGAGATTACAACTATTTGACAAGAACCAAACATAGTCTAAGCTTTGGAGAAAGTGCGAGGGAGAAAAACAATATAAATTGTGATATACTGCCGAGGCCCTTTGTATTTCTCCTGATTAAAATTTGCCTGATAAATTATTTTCTGGAAGTAAACTGTAATTCCTCAACAGTAACCTGTGCTTCTTAAGACCAGGGCATTCAGTAATAAATGGGACCTAGATAAAATAGGTTCTAAAAATGTAATTTTTACTTTATCAGATAAATGTTATGTTTTCTTAAAAAGAGCCTCTTTAGAGTGTCATACTGAAATATTTGCAGTTGAGGTAGTGTGACGTCTGGGATTTGCTTGCAGTAACCTGTGTTTGATGGGAAGGGAATAAGTAGAGGTATAGGGAAAGAGATTGGCCCAGAGTTAAAAATTAATTGAATTTAGGTGATGAGTATATGTGCTTATTGTACTTCTCACTGTACTTTTACATATGTTTTCCAGCATGAAAAGCTAAAAAATAATAGCACATAATGGTCACTCTTGCTGCTGCTGCTAAGTCGCTTCAGTCGTGTCCGACTCTGTGCGACCCCATAGACGGCAGCCCACCAGTCTCCCCCGTCCCTGGGATTCTCCAGGCAAGAACACTGGAGTGGGTTGCCATTTCCTTCTCCAAATGGTCACTCTTAGAGGCATTTAATTCTTGTGAATATGACTGACTGTCTTCCTCAAAGACAGATGATCCCAAACTTCATAGCAACCATACAGCATACTTACTACTTAACACTGCCCCCGGGTATTTATTTAGCAAGAAATGTTGGCAAAAAGATATATTTTTCAGGAGAAAGCTGCAAAGAATTCAGCCTGATTAGGCCACATGTGGAAGAATCCATAGCACATCCACCTGCATTTCTACAGAAGCATTCTCACAGGTCAAGAGAGCTAAGTGTTCAGATTCCAGAAAAAAGTGAGGTTCTAAAAAGAGAGGACAGTGTGAATAGAATGTAGTTTTTATTAGTCTCTTTGAGGCTTGACATCAAATTCATGTCATGGATGTTTATAGAATTTATTCAATTAGGATTCTCTTGAAAATTCTAAGAAGTGCATTTAAAATTCTCTCTTGCAAAATACCAGGGATTACTGAATTCAGTTATAATTTCTTCCAGAAAAACAGCAGCACTCCCAATGTACTAATTTTTTCTTAGTTAGTCACTGCCAAAGCACAGTTCCCAGACAGAGTGTGCCAATTTTCCAATGAGATCAGCAGCTATGTGTTAAAAAACAATGTTCGAAACTATTGTTGGTGCAGGTGCACTTTTACATATAGGCAGAAAGAGAGATGGATTAATCAACCATTTATGAGGGAATTATGCTATAATGGTATAAGCTCAGGCTCTGAAGCCAGACTGCCAGGAAGAATCTCAACATTCTCTTTCTGTGTGGCCTTGGGCAAGTTTTGAAACCTTTTCATGTCTCATTTCCCCCTAACTCTTTCATAGTGCAGGGGATTAACTAAGTTAATATTCACAAAGGCTCCATAACAGAATTAGCTCCTGCAGTCACAGAGCTTATAATAATAGATATGCTATTAGATGAGGAGGAAATGGCAACCCATACCAGTACTCTTGCCTGGAGAATCCCATGGACAGAGGAGCCTGGAGAGCTATAATCCGTAGGGTCGCAGAGAGTCAGACACGACTGAGCAGGAGCCCATTAGACATCAGTTCTAGAATATTAGAACCTGAAACACTAAAATGTCTAGTCTAATCCTCTTATAGCTGAGGAGGATTGAATGAATACCAATGTTCAGGTTCCACCCTCGGAATGCTGGAGTAGGGCCCTTGAGTGTCTAGTGTGCAACCAGAGGTGAGAAAGTTGACTTGAAAGTTACAGAAAACTGTCCTATTGCAGGTCTTTCTGCTTAACTATACTCTCTGACATCTGGATGGAACATTCTATGGAAGCTTTCAGCCCTTCACCCAATGTCTGTGCATCTGTTTCCACTATGTTAAAGGAAAGCAACACAAACATATGATTAGCATGCTCATACCTAGGATTTATTACTGTGAAAACCTCTGATTTTTCTTAACCAGCTTAAAAATAGTTGTTTGCTTTAAAATGCCATGTGCGAAAAGGCCAGCATTGCAAAGCATAGAGGTGAAAGCAATTTGCCTAAATCTGAAGTTTAGCCAAGAGCTTGGACTAATCTAGAAATGTCACTTTAGACAGTAACAGTTTTCTGCCACCTAGTGGATAATTCAAAGAATAAACCCGTCTTTATTTTTAAAAAATCAATATTGTCACAAAGCTATGATTTCTGAATGTCCTGCCATGGGAAGGAAAGGTTTAGTGTTAGTTAGACAAATAATTTTCCACAAATTGTCTCAAAGGTAGTCTTCCATTTTTATTGATATATTGACATTTTTTCATTGCAAAGAAAATTCATTATGTCTTTTAATGTTGCTAAAAAAATTGTGGATACACAAAATAGAAATCCAAATATGCCCAGTTCCTTTATGATTACCACCCTTATGGCAGAAAGTGAAGAAGAACTAAAGAGCCTCTTGATGAGAGTGAAAGAGGAGAGTGAAAAAGTTGGCTTAAAGCTCAACATTCAGAAAACTAAGATCATGGCATCTGGTCCCATCACTTCATGGCAAATAGATGCGAAAACAACGGAAACAGTAAGAGACTTTATTTTGGGGGCTCCAAAATCACTGCAGATGGTGACTGCAGCCGTGAAATTAGAAGATGCTTTCTCCTTGGAAGAGAAGCTATGACCAACCTAGACAGCATATTAAAAAGCAGAGACATTACTTGGCTAACAAAGGTCCGTTTAGTCAAAGCTATGGTTTTTCCAGTAGTCATGTATGGATGTGAGTGAAGTGAAGTGAAAGTTGCTCAGTCGTGTCTGTCTCTTTGCGACCCCTTGGACCCCTTGGAATTCTCCAGGCCAGAATACTGGAGTGGGTAGCCTTTCCCTTCTCCAGGGGATCTTCCCAACCCAGGGATTGAACCCAGGTCTCCTGCATTGCAAGTGGATTCCTTACCAGCTGAGCCACAAGGGAAGCCCATGGATGTGAGGGTTGGACCTATAAAGAAAGCTGAGTGCCAAAGAATTGTTGCTTTTGAACTGCGGTGTTGGAGAAGACTCTTGAGAGTCCCTTGGACTGCAAGGAGATCCAACCAGTCTATTCTAAAGGAGATCAGTCCTGGCTGTTCTTTGGAAAGACTGACGTTGAAGCTGAACCTCCAATACTTTGGCCACCTGATGAACTAACTCACTGGAAAAGACCCTAATGCTGGGAAACATTGAAGGCGGGAAGAAAAGGGGACAACAGAGGATGAGATGGTTGGATGGCATTGCCAACTCGATGGACATGAGTTTGAGTAAGCTCCAGGAATTGGTGATGGACAGGGAGGCCTGCCATGCTGCAGTCCAGGGGTCACAAAGAGTCGGACACAGCTGAGGGACTGAACTGAACTGAATGCTCAATTCCGAAAGTTTGCATACTTACAGGTCTGTGATATAGATGGATGTATTTGTATTTGGCTCTTATAAAATTTTTCCATTCTAGAAGAAATTAAAATATTGTCTACACTCTAGAAGCTATCTACAAAAACATTCTTAGGACCAATAAGTGGGTTTAGCAAAGTTGCAGATACAAGGTCTTCATAAAAATCAACTGTATTTCTGCAAACAAATAATGAACAATGGTGAGTCCAAGTTTTAAAAAATAAAACCTACACACAAGCTCCAAAATAACTGAAATATTTAGGCATAAATCTAACATGACTTAAATAGGATCTGTATGCTTAAAATAACCATGAAAATACCCATTGCCAGACAAATAACTATTCTGCAACCCAGGCAATTAGCTACCAGTCAAAGTATAAATAAGGCTCAATAAAGTTCAGTAACAAAGTAGTGTTCAAAATAATAAATAACATTGCTTTACTTAAAAAAAGTTGAACTTTTCATTATTGGGGGTGGTAGTGTCCAAGCTTAAGAGCATGAACTTGAAAGCCAAACCTCCTGACTTAAAATTCAGGCTCCCCCTTGCACTAACTGTGGTACTTGGAAAACTTACCTCTTTGTGCCTGGGCTTTCCCATGTGATAAGTATCATACCTCAGAGGGCTGCTGAGAAGGTGAAATTCAGTCAAAGTTCTTAGTGTCAATGGCATTAGTAATTTTGCTAATTTAACATTGTTGTTACTTTAACTATTTAACATTGTTAAAAATGTTAAAAACAATGTTAAAACATTTAACTACTTAAAAATGTTGTTGTTTACATGTGTATCAGTATTTATGGGGAAGAAATTCAGAAGTGGTTTGTTCTGAGACCAAATTCACTTTAAAAAATTAACAAGCATTTGTTTAGGCTTATTTTATACTCAACATTAGAGGGAATACAAAGCTGAATCAGACATTTCCCTGTTTTTGAGTCAATGTTCTCATAAATTAATGGGGGAGAATTAACTATAATTCAGAGCAAGTATATTGAGTGTGAGACTAGAGTTATCATAAAGGACAGAGGTGAGAGAGGGTGTTTCCAGCTGGATAAGTTGACTTATGAGCTGTAGCTTAAATAACGGATAAATTTTAATGGAAATTAAATTGCCTAAGTGGAGATGGTAGAGTGGACTCAATGGGCACATTTTTTAATCTTTTAAATTTTTCTCTAAGTATATTTTCTTTTAATGGAAATGGAAAGGCATTTTATTTTAAATATAACAGTGTGTATGAACTTATTTACAACACAGATACATATTTTAAGCAAAGGAATCAAGTTGGGAAAAAATATAAGGCATTTATTTTGGATTCAATGAGTAATAAGATTCAGTTAAAGCAGAAGGTTTCTTCATTCTTTCACCAAATACTAATTTGAGCATCTACTCTGTGCCAGGCTCTGTTTTAGGTATATGTATGATGTAGAAAAAGACTCTGTCCTTAAGAATGCATATTCCATTGCAGAAAGAATCCTGAGAGAGATGTCTGGGAAGAGAGGGTGGGACTAGTTTTGGGAGGAGACCTAATGAAGAGCCAACAAAGGCTGCTGAGTAAGATGGAGCCACAATCAGGTGCTACCTGAGAAATAGTTACCTGGTGACGGAAGTGTGCATAATAGATGTAGGGATGAGGCCATAGGGGCACAGAAACATATTTCAGTAGGAGACAATTTAAAAAGTCCAGGGCAAGAGGTCATGAAGTCGTGAACTGTGGAAGCAAAAAGGAGAAAACACTCAGAAGACATCCAACAGGTGGGGCAGGACTCGGACCAGCAGAAAGAAAGCATACGAAAAATAATGCAAGATGGCTTGCTGCAGAGAGAGGAGGCAGAATTACGTAGTGTATTGTCAGCCTCACTGGCAGCATAGAATCTGGAGTCAGACCTGCCTGTATCATAATGCCTCAAGCCAATTGTTTTATCTCTCTTAACCTTTGTCTCATCAGCCCAATTGGAATAATTAAAAGTACCACTTTATAGGATTGTTGTAGGAAATAAACACAGTTACTTCACGTCTCACTGCAGACATGGTGAGGGCATCGCCCTGGAGGCTGTTCTTGGGGAATGTTAAGAAGGCTAAGCAGAGTCACCCTCACTTGCCTGTATTTAGCATCAGATTTGCTTGTAGGAGGGCTTCCCAGGTGGCACTAGTGGTAAAGAACCCACCTGCTATGCGGGAGACATAAGAGATAATGGGTTTGATCCTTGGGTCAGGAAGATCCCCTGGAGGAGGAAATCGCAACCAACTCCAGTATTCTTGCCTGGAGAATCCCATGGACAGAGGAGCCTAGCAGGCTACAGTCCATAGGGTTGTAAAGAGTCAGACACAACTGAAGTGACTTAGCACACATGTGTGGACTTGTAGGGGAGGTTGCTCTCACCTTAACGCTGACAATTGTTCACAAAAAAGGGTAATTAGCCAAGAAGTTTTCAACATGTTATTCCATGTTAGAGAATGAACCACAAATGAAAGGGCCTTATTTTGCTTTTGGGAATCCCAGCAACTAAGAATTTTGGTGATAACTCTCCTCATAAACTGGCATAGGCCTCATTTACAGCAGCTAGAAACATACCTCATTTCAGGAAGAGAAATTTCATGAAAAACCTAAGAATGGGAATTGGACTAAAATTTCAATAGCCAGGGTGTTTTCAGTCTCAGGATCTGTCTCTGAACATTTGCCAGCTGAACACTTGTATTACCTTGTCTTTAGAAGCTGCATATAATATCAGGCAGCAGAATTGTGGGTGCTTGTTAAGGACCAGACAATATGGATCAAGAAGTATGCCTAATCTAGATTAAAATCATTAACACTAGTAGGAAATTTCAGCAAGTTTCCTGGATCTAAGATAAATATATAAAAATCAATAGCATTTTTAGGTACTAGGAACAATTAGGATTCCCTGGTGGCTCAACGGTAAAGAATTTGCCTGCAATGCAGGAGCTGCTGCTGCTAAATTGCCTCAGTCGTGTCCGACTCTATGCGACCCCATAGATGGCAGCCCAGCAGGCTTCGCCGTCCCTGGGATTCTCCAGGCAAGAACACTGGAGTGGGTTGCAATTTCCTTCTCCAATGCTTGAAACTGAAAAGTGAAAGTGAAGTCGCTCAGTCGAGTCCGACTCTTCACGACCCATGGACTGCAGCCTACCAGGCTCCTCCGTCTATGGGATTTTCCAGGCAAGAGTACTGGAGTGGGGTGCCAGAGACCCAGGTTCAATTCCTGGGTTGGGAAGATCCCCTGGAGAAGGGAATGGGAACTCACTCCAGTATTCTTGCCTGGAGAAACCCATGGAGAGAGGAGCCTGGTGGGCTACAGTCCATAGAGTTGCACAGAGTTGGACATGACTGAAGTGACTTAGCACAGCACAGATTTTTTAAAAAGACACCATATTGACAAAAGTAATAGTTACGTAACCACCACCATCACTCCTCAAATTTCCCTTGTAACCCTCTCAATTCATACCCTCACCCCCAGCCTCTAACACCACTGATTTCTGTCTCTATAGTTTTTACTTCCTCAGAAGTTCAACTAAATGTGATCATCCAGTTTATAGTCACTGCTCTCTGATTTTTTCATTTTTATACATGTTTTTCCGTGCATTAGTAGTCTCTTAGTTTTTATTCTTGGGTAGTATCTCACTGTACGGATGTACCCTGGATTTTTATCCAATTACCCATTGATAAACAGTTGTTGCACCTCCATCTCCTGCATTGCAGGCAGGTTTTTTTACCACCTGAGCTACCAAGGAAGCCTGTTATTATAATAAAGCTGCTGTTAATTAATAATCTTTATTAATACAGATTTGTATACAAAAAGTGTGCTTAGATGTCTATTTTCTGGAATTCCTTCCAAAGTAATTAAGTGAATAGTCTGAATCTCTGTCCAGAGGGAAGTAACACCCATCAACAGAAAGAGAACACTGACATAGAGAAATGGGGACCTCTGGAGGACCAGGGCAGCCCATGCATGATGTTATGGTATGATAAGAGAATATAGGATGCTCAGAGCTGTCTGTAGTCAGCAACAGGTTAAAGTAAAATCCTCCGCACTTTTGAGAGACACAGAGAATGCACTCTGGAGTTTAAGCAAAGTAAGTACAATTACATTTCTAACTGTAAGTACACGATCCAAAACTTGCTGGCCGGCTTGACTCCATATTTGGCAGGCGTATTTGGGATGGTCTGGCTTGACATAAAAGCTACTTTGCATGCAAAATCTATTTTGAGGAACCAAGAGGAAACTTCAAGTAAAGAGTTATTCTCCAGGGCACCTAAAGATTAAGTGTCTGAAGACACCCTCATGAGTTCTGGTTGAAACAAGTGCATCCTACAGATCAGTAGTCTCTGGACAAAGGAAACAGTGATAACAAGATAGAAAATTCAGAGCAGATGCTTGAAGTTGCAGGTGCTGATTTGCAGTCTAGCTGCTTCTCACATGGGCAACTTCATTTCACACAATCAAGATGAGAAGCAAAAAGGATTTACATATTTATCATGGTTACTGATAACATCAAATATTATTATAATAACTCTTTCACAACTAAAATTTAATTTAGCGAGTATTTATTGCTCTTCTACCAAGTGCCAGACATTTTGTTAAGCTCTGGGTTTATTAATGATGAATAAAAGCATTATCTAGGGGTAGCGCAAGGATAGAAAGAAAGGTGACAATAACTGACATCTAGTTTTTTAGTAAGTGAAATGTTTTAGGTAGATGTGAAGCAGCTTGGATCTATTTCATTTAATATTCAGAGCAGCTTTTTGAAGTTTGTATTATAGATCCCCAATTCAAGATGGGAAAATCAAGACTCAGAGAGTTTAGTAAATACCAAGTGTCACACATCAAGGGAAGTGGCAAGGCTGAGACCTGTGCCTGGTATGTCTGGCTTCAAAGACCATCATCTTTTAGTTAGATTTTCTCCCATGTCTGACTGTAATGTAAATCAAGTTATTTAAACTGCTCACAAAATTTTTAAAGAAATTGAGGAAAATGGTGAATTTTTTTCTAAAGGGATGTCAGTAAAGATTTGACATAGGCGATAACTTTGGGCTTTGGAGGTTGATTAACATTTTGACAGGCAGGAGGCTCCTAGGCGCAGGAAGTGTAAAGGAATGAAGCTTGTGGAGAATGACAAAAGCTTGCAAGGGAAAATTTTTAAATTGTGGCTTTTCTTATGAGAATTAGGTGTAAGGGATTGGGGAGGGGGCGGGATCCAAGGCAGATTTAAAAAAAAAAAAAAGCTTTATGAGATGTACTTTAGGTATCAGATAATTCACTGATTTCAAGGATAAAATTTAATAGTTTTTTTAGTAATTTTACCAAGTGGTGGTGCCATCATCATCAAAAATCAGTGTTAGAATATTTTCATTCCCCTCAACAAAGATCCCTTATGCCCATTTATAGTGTATCCCCATTCCTTCTCTTTGCCTTAGGAAACCATGGCTCTACTTTCTTCTTATAAATTTGCATTTTCTGACATTTCGTATAAATGGAATCATACATATATTATCTTTTTTGTCTGATTTCTTTCATTTAGAATGACGTTTTCAAAATACATGTTGTGGCATGTGTCAGCACTTCATTCTTTTTTTATGGTTGACTAACACTATATTGTGCTATGCTTGTTTATCCATTCATCAATTGAATGCTTGGGTTGTTCCACTTCTTTGGCTATTAGGAATAATGCTACTATGAACATTTATGTGGATGTGTGTTTTCATCGCTCTCAGGTAGATAACTGGAAGTAGAATTGCTGGACTGTTAGATAGTTTTGTATTTAACCCTTTGAGAAACTGACAAGCTATTTTCCAAAGAGGCTGCATCATTTTACATTCCTGCCAGCAGTGTGTGAGTGTTCCTATTTCTCTACATCTTAACAGCACTTGTTATTGCCTAACTTAGAGATCACAGTCATTCTAGTCCATGTGAAATGGTACCTTGCGGTTTTAATTTGCATTTTCATAATGACTAATGGTGTTGAGTATCTTTACACATGCCCAAGATATAAAATCTAAAGACGCTGTTTGGATGATACATTTAACTAAGATGCAGAACGTAATAAGTGGAATTTGTAGGAAGAATAATTAAGTTGTGAGCTGTTCACATGATACTGAGTTGCAGATGTTCAGAAGGCAGAGAAACACTCAGGTCTGGAACTCAGAAGAGAATTGAAGGCAAGACATGTATATTTGGGCTCAATTACACAGAAAAGGCAATTGAAGTCAAGAAACTAGATGAGTTCATTGACAGAGAAAATGTAGGAATATCTGTTTTAAAGAAATGGATAAAGGGAGGTACTTTAGGAGACATAAGAGAAACAAATGCCGTGGATGCCACTGGAAGACAATTTTTAAATTTTGCTAATGTTCATATTTTATTATACTTCCTTGCAGTGTTTTTCTTCACACATAAATTAATAAACTTAGTAACATGGACATATCATACATATTTAATAATATTTTATTTCCACTCAACCTTGAGTCATGAACATTTTCATGTCACTAGTCTTATTTTTTAATGGCTAATTTAAAATATTTAATTATAAAAAGATACCATAATTGATTTATTTTCTTATTTTGGACCTTATTAAAGAATACTGAAGTAAACCTTTCAGTACAAAATATTTGTGTGGCTCTCCAATGATTGTCCCAGTATAAATTCTTAGAAATTGGAATTTCTTGTTAAAAGCATATAAAAAAAATTAAGACTCTCTTTATATACATTGCCAAAGTTCTTTCCAGAAGTACCTGTCTCTCCCCAGCAGTGTACGAAAATAATAAGCCAAATGTATAAAACATGAAAAGAGTATCTCATAGACATAAGGAAAATATTTAGCATCATTATTCTTTTAGGAGATCCATTTCCAAGATTGCCATGAGCACCTATTGATGGCAACTAACTGGAGAATTTTGTTTTTAATTTTTAAAATTATTTAAGGTGTACTACATGGTAATTTGATAGATACATATAAAAATCAACATCTATCTATATCAATACACACACACACACACACACACACATATAGTGAAAAGATTACTCTAGTCAGATTTTGAAGGATCAGTGGAAGACCAACAGTAGCAAATACCTCACAACAGCATTGGAACTGTGAATATTATTGACTTCGGTGACTATGTATCTGTTGGTAGTATTTGAGAGTAATTTTCCCTTGAGAGAGGTTATGCATGCATGCTAAGTCGCTTCAGTCGTGTCCGACTCTTTGCGACCCTATGGACTATAGCCCGCTGGGCTCCTCTGTCCATAAGATTCTCCAGGCAAGAATACTGGAGTGGGCTGCCATGCCGTCCTCCAGGGGATCTTCCCCACCCAGGGATCGAACCTGCACCTCTTACGTCGCCTGCATTGGCAGGCGGGTTCTTTACTACTAGAGCCATCTGGGTGACAGATATCAAATTGTAGTTCTCGTGTCAAATTTTATCAAATTTTCTTTTCCTTTGCCCATTTATTTTGCTTTCTTCAAATGCCTTGCAGTTTTGAAAATGTTTCATTATGTCATAGGGAAAAATGTCTTTAAAATCAGTTAAATTTTCTATTTTTTTCCAGGAATGTTAATTTTTTATCACCACTCTTTTTTTCTTCATTTCTTCTTTATTCATACTCCCTCATTTATTTCCTTTGGTTAGAGTTCTCAGATAAACAGCTTCGTAAATGATGCTACAGAGGCAAATCAGGAGTAGGCTGTCACTTGTATAAATAAAGAATAAGCCTTTTGGATTCGGTGTGTTGACTTCCATAAATGTTAAACCTAATTTTTGTTTTTAGATGTGATGGGAATAGCATTTAATGTCACTGTTTGAGTCATTGAATGGATGTCTGTTGAGCTCATTAATGTTCCTCATTCAGAGAACCCTTTATGGACATCCACTCCATAAGTTTATTACCATTTGTGGGAAAATATTTGACCCAAATACTCTTTGCTTCTCTGTGACATGGATCATAATTCTATCACAGTGAGCGGTTTCCTTTCTCAACCACAGAGATATACAATCCAGGCATTCTGAATACACATAAACTCTGTTATTTCCTGTATAAACTGAAACTTGAGCATGAATCATTTCCACTCCTTTCCCCTCCTTTTTGATTCTCAATTTGAGAAATATCTCCTCCAACCCGACATTCAACAGATGTGTGCGGGTGTGCTCAGTCGTATCTGACTCTTTGCGACCCCATGGACTGTAGCCTGCCAGGCTCCTCTGTTCATGGGATTCTCTAGGCAAGAGTACTGGACTGGGTTGCCATTTCCTTCTCCAGGGATCTTCCGGATCCAGGGGTCAAACCCACATCTCCTGCATTGGCAGGCAGATTCTTTACCGCTGAGCCACCAGGGAAGCATGATCGATCTCCTTTACTTCTTAGAAAGAGGACCACAAAGTTCCCCAAACATTTCTTTACAGTTATCCCAACTGACTTTTGGAATGTTTCTGGTAGGACAGTGAAGATCTAAAGATCTGATAGTTCTGAGAGAAGAGCTTCATGATAAAAGTATATCCCAGCAAGTATAATTTCTAGTAATATTCTGACCATTTCATTGAAGAAACACCATTCCAACATGTAAATGTTTATTGAGTACCCATACGAATTTCATCATTTTTCAAAGCTTAAAAAAATGCACTAGAAATGTTTGGTGAGAGATATTTTTCTGAATGTTTCTTTGCGGAATACATTGACGTTAAATGAATCATCTAATGTAACTCTAAAGAGAACTTAATTGATGCTTGTAGTATGGATTAACTGAAGTTACGTGAAGTCTATTACAGATGCAGATTTTACTTTAGACAAAATCAATAAGAGATTAAAAGCAATAAGAGTCTTAACAATTCCTCCAGTATATAAATGAAAAGAGATTAGCAGAAGACTACCTCAGAATAAGAAATAAGAAAATGCAACTGAAGTGAGATATCTCTGATAGAATATTTATAGAACCACAGGTATAGTAATTAAAATGATTCTTAGTTTAGAATATTTTAAAATTTGATCATTGTAGGACAGAACATAGATATGGAGATATTACTGTCTGGGTCATACAGAATTGAATTATGCTATTCCTGTTTTAATACTCTGAAATGATATTTGAACAGATAATTAATTTAGGTGTTGTAATAGTGAAGATAAAATTCATAACTACTTATGTAATAGACATATAAACACTATAAAGTTACTTCATATCTATCTTGCTTACTGCACAGTTAATGTAAAAAATAAATCTCTAAATACAGTTTGAGAAATATGTACTATGAAAGCTTATTTAGCATAAGAAAATTTTGAAAACCAGAATTTGTAAAACAAGGAAAAATGATATTATTGTAATAATGAACATCTATGATTGTATTTGAGAATAATTTCTGTGCCCAGTGAAATACACCTCAAGCATATTATAACCATCTTTTCCTATTTAAAACATGAATTGCTATCAATATACCAAAAGTAGGTTAAAAAGTAATTTTTTCTTAAACAATGATGTTATTAATACTAACAACAGACATATATTTTTAGGTTAATTTTTCATTTGTAGGACTAAATTTTGCAGTGATATTTAACCAAGGTCTTTTTTGACAGTGTGATTCATTTTCACCATGGTTGAGGAATCTTTCCTTCCAAAGTACAATTTAATGTTTCTTTTTTTTTTTTAATAAGTTTTCAACCCATGATTATAGCACCATTACACTTCACTTAACCAGCAGGCCCTAGATTTTTCCAGTATAATGTGTTACGGTTTTGTTGAGTGAAAAATGAAGACTTGGGCACCCTTCCTCTTATGATGAAAAGAGAAATTCTTTTCTGCATTTTTCTTTTCATCTCTAACCGCAACATGACAGCATAAAATATTTGATTCATTGACTTGTTCACACATCTGTGTCATCAAATCCAGCTCTTGGTTTGCGTTACCTATTTCTGCCTGTTCCTTCACGTCTGCAGCTACTAATCAAAGGTATTACTGGGGTCAGATATCTTCACCTTCAGAAACTTGCCCTCTTCTGTTCTAGGCCACATGTAATCATTAGCAAATGTTCTTTACACAGTCATAATGCTTAGCACAGTATTCTTTACACGTTTTTCTCCTCTTTTTAAGAATAGTAACTAGCTTTCTCTTTCCTATTAAATATAAACCTTTTATCCTAGGAGTTCATATTTTCCCTTCATCTGATCCTTTTCTTTAGCAATCCCATTTCTTCTTCCTCTTTGGCACAGTTGCTCTGCTACTTCCAAGCCATTGGGTTGTTGTCAGCACACAGGATTGGCTTCTAACTGCTTTTTATTTGTGCAGATGTCATGCCCTGAATCTTGGGAGCCCACTGCTTTCTGAGACAGTCCATTCCATGTTGTGATAAGTCAGTTTAGAGGGGTTTTCTTTTTATTGACCTAAACCACCTATCACATATTACGTATGATTTTTACTTTTATCTTTATATGTCAGTCTAACTGTGTCTTTTCTCAGTTGTTGTTGCTCTGTGTGTGTTATGTCTATAGTGGTGCTTTTTATGAGCTCTCTGCATCTGGCATTCCAATGCTTCCATACCCTGATCTACTTCCCCACCACCCCAGAATCATAGCAGCCTGAGCTCTAACTGTGCATCAGTTCAGTTCAGTTCATTTCAGTCGCTCAGTCACGTCCAACTATTTGCGACCCCATGAATCGCAGCATGCCAGGCCTCCCTGTCCATCACCAGCTCCCGGAGTTTACCCAAACTCATGTCCATCTAGTTGGTGATGGCCATCCAGCCATCTCATCCTCTGTCATTCCCTTCTCCTCCTGCCCCCAATTCTTCCCAGCATCAGGGTCTTTCCCAATGAGTCAACACTTCGTATGAGGTGGCCAAAGTATTGGAGTTTCAGCTTCAACATCAGTCCTTCCAATGAACACCCAGGACTGATTTCCTTTAGGATGGACTGATTGTATCTCCTTGCAGTCCAAGGGACTCTCAAGAGTCTTCTGCAACACCACAGTTCAAAAGCAACAATTCTTGGGCGCTCAGCTTTCTTTACAGTCCAACTCTCACATCCATATCTGACTACTGGTAAACCACAGCCATGACTAGATGGACCTTTGTTGGCAAAGTAATGTCTCTGCTTTTTAATATGCTGTCTAGTTTGGTCATAACTTTCCTTCCAAGGAGTAAGCGTCTTTTAATTTCATGGCTGCAGTCACAATTTGCTGTGATTTTGGACCCCCCAAAAATAAAGTCAGCCATTGTTTCCACTGTTTCCCCATCTATTTGCCATGAAGTGATGGGACTGGATGCCATGATCTTAGTTTTCTGAATGTTGAGCTTTAAGCCAACTTTTTCACTCTCCTCTTTCACTTTCATCAAGAGGCTTCTAAGTTCCTCTTCACTTTCTGCAATGTTTAATATGTGTTTGATGACTAAGCTACCCACGAAATGTGGAAGAAATATCTTCTAAAAATAGAGATAATTCCACATTTAGAAGGTAGCTTAGTGATATGATAGTATATATATTTAGCTATACTTATCAAAGGTTGACAAAATCTCTGTCTTGGAAATGATTCTGTGAATTAAGTAAAAATGCCTGATCATGTGCATACTCACATCCCCCCAGTCTCACACAGCAAAATGCCTGAACGATACCAATTGTTTAATAAAAACCATTTTGTGTGTTTACTTCTAATTGATTAACTGAGACAGTATTACATATTGTATATCTACACAGATTCAGAATGGCTTGGCTTTCTAAATATATGGTTCACTGTTATTATATTCTAAAGCATTGAGCAATTGGCATATTCAGTTCTACATGTGCAATTTCAAACAATGCAGGAAGAATTTTGATATTTTTGCCTACATTTAAATGTTAATATGAGAAAATATCTTGGCATTGTTAATACCAAAAAAGTACAATTATATCTTTCAAATAGCCTATGAAACCTGACCTTTTATTTGTATCTCTAAATTGCTGACATCTCCAAATGTTCTTGCATTTTAAACTTTTTCAAAAACTGTGTTTCTATAACAATTTTAATCGAATCTTCTGTGATGCTATTTTAATCATTGTCGTCAACCACAGCATGTAATTAGACTTCAGTCAGAACCTTTAGTGCACTAATGTGAGAATGCTAAGTCACCTCAGTCGTGTCCGACTCTGCGCGACCCTGTAGACGGCAGCCCAGCAGGCTCCGCCGTCCCTGGGATTCTCCAGGCAGGAACACTGGAGTGGGTTGCCGTTTCCTTCTCCAATGCATGAAAGGGAAAAGTGAAAGTGAAGTCCCTCAGTCGTGTCCTACTCTTCGCGACAATAGACACTTACAAAGATGTCGCGTCAGTCTGGATTTCTTCTCCTGACGTGTCTCTGCTGCACCCGTGACGCTATAACCAGGGTCATAATTGAACGAGAGCAGAGGTTGATTTCCATTTATTCCACATAATGTGGAAAATTTTGTCCAGGGGCAGCTAGTTAGAGTCATCATCAATAGATGTGTGGTATAAAGATAAACACATAGTTACAGGTTTTCATTAAGGCCATGACCAATAAACACACTGGTTTATTTGTAGAATGGCGCCTGGAGGTTGAAAGTGCCCCTCAGAGTCAATGTAGGAGACTGAAGCTCTCCGCACGGTGATGTAAGTAGCATGAGTGACATAAGTAGCACAGGTGATGTGGGTAGCCCAGGTGTGGAGGAAGACTCACTTACAGACCTTATTGCTCAACTGTGCTTCTTCACAGGTCCTGAATTATCAGCAGTGAGTTATTCTTTTTCAGTTATTATTATTACTAGATTTCTTTAAAACTCACTTTTATGTCTTCTCATTAATCATCAAATGTTGGAAGGCAAAATGTGTGAGGCTCAGAGCTAATTATGCATTCTATTATGCCTTTAGATATCTGGATGAAAGTCATGTTCCAACACACAATCCCTTCCCTAAAACTCATTTCTACAAGTGATGATTTAATGATCAATTTACTTTAAAGGTTTGCCTTTGGGGACAATGATTATCCTGGTTTGCTCTTTTTAAAGAATAGACTTTTCTTTCAGGGAATATGTAAATATTTAGAAAAAAAATTTCATTGTGGACTTTGAAATGCTTTTAACACAAAATGTGTTGAAACCTATGCTTCGACTATCCCTGGGGGGAAAGGACACCTTTGCATCTATGCAGAGAATGAGAGGCGTGGTGCCAAGAATTCTCAAATTCCTTTGATTAAATATGGTAACCAACTAGTTGTGGAAGTGGGGAGGATGAGGGCAAGTTGCAGCTGTGTTTTTCAACTCCAAAGTTAGTACTTGTGAACAATAAAAGAATGATATAATGACAAAATACCTAAACATGATGATTACTAATGTTTTCCCCGACCATTTTTGTTCTTCTACTATTCACAGCCAAGCATGTTACGTATAACTAGTGAGGAATGCAAACATTAGTCTCATGTATTTGTCTTTCAATTTGATCTTTTGGTATTCTTCTTGCTCTGCAGTTTTGAAAAACATCAGTTTTCAGTAATAAAATCCATGACTTCTAGGTATAGGTTATACATTAGATTACAATAAAGAAATATTTTCCCATATTTTCTAACAGCAGAGTGCAGTGTTTTGCAAGGAAAGGTGTCTTTGTGATTTAGAGTATATTCATTTCTGTTAGACTGTGCTTTGTCTGAGCCCTTATAGTTCAATTAGAATGTGTGCAAAAACACTTGTGCTATAAACTCTACATGAATTTTTTCTAAAAATTAAGTCAGAAGTGCAATGTCAGTTGAGTTTTGGATTTAGTGAGAACAAAAGCAAGGTGGATTTCCGGTGGAGAGGGACTGTCTCCTTCTAGATGTTGGTGTCCACCCCAGAGCCACATTTGCGGCAGAAGATTTCCTTGTTGTGAGTCAGGAAGCCTTCCCCCACCAAGGAGACTGAGCACTTCCCACAGTTAAAGCATTCACTGTGCCACTGGCGGTCTTGAAAGCAGATAAACTTGGCACCTCTGAGACCTGTAAAGCAATTAGAGAAAAAGAGTAGTCCATTCTTTCAACAAATAGATGGAGCATTCTATCAGGTACACTTCTGGGAGCTGGAGGTAAAACAGTGAGTAAGACCACACCAAGAAAGTAACCAAGAAATGATGCCACCCCCAAATGGCCTGTGTCCATTCAGCAATGACACCCACAGTTTCTTCCTTTGAAATCCAGCCGGATACCCAGTCAATTTTGTCCCATAATCTACATAAGTAAGTTGAATTTGAGTATACAAAGCACATATTTTTGGAGACAGTTCCCAATTACCTCTTGCATAAGGCTTCCTTTGTGGCTCAGAATCTGCCTGCAATGCAGGAGACCTGGGTTTGATCCCTGGGTTGGGAAGATTCCCTGGAGAAGGGAAAGGCTACCCACTCCAGTATTCTGGCCTGGAGAATTCCATGGACTGTATTAGTCCATGGGTCACAAAGTTGTACATGGCTGAGCGATTTTCACAAGACATAAAAAAATACAGGGTAGTGCAATGGGAAGAAGGAATAAGTTTTGAAGTCAGACTTCAAAGTAAGTTACTTATCTTACTTATCTAAGTAAGTTACTTACTTATCTAAGTAAGAATATTTTTTCCTTCCTCATGACCCCGTTTACTTTGAAGCAAAGTTAAGGTAAAATAAATGAATACTTTCCAGCCTGGTATCTGATATTTTAATGACTTTTAGTTCTCTTCTCTCTTTTCCCATGTTTAATTTTATTCAAGATAAAGTCCCACGGTTATATTGTGGCTTGAGACACAATTTCCAAAAGTCTCCAATAGAGAATTTCATACAAACTGTCCTTAAGTAGCCTCATATGATAACCTTGTTACCTTGCCCAGAGTTGACTGCAGTGTAGGCTTGCAACAAAGATGTGTGAATCTGATTCCTGTGGCCACTGAAGCGATGTTACCCAATGACATCAGCTCCCCCATTTCAACTTGGGCCTTAGTTAAGCCATAGGGTTTCTATTAATAAGAAAGGTATGAGAATTTGAGTCTTTGATGAGACACTATCTCTATATCCCAAATATGAATCCAGGGTACAGTACAAGGAACTGATTTTGAGGAGTTGTAGAAAAGGAGAAAAGGTCTAAGGTCTGGTGAGGGTTTGGGATGCCCTAGACTTGAATCTTCATTTGCCAGGTTTTCTCCAAATGATCTTAGTGCTATGAAATTCTTGTGGTTTGCTTATCACACTTTTAGTGAGGCTAAAATAGTTCATGTGCTGATTCACATATAATTTCCAACTATTCCATTTGGGATGGTAAAGCAAAAAAGGTGAATAAATATTTTATTTCAGGTAAATTCTCCTTAGATAAGGAACTTTTGTTTCCTTCCTGAAAATGTTTTTCGATGTCTTCACATATAATTTACTAGTTCAGGGATACATTTACATCAAATTCTTATACTTTTCTTGATTAAATTTATAGCTTATTTATGATGCCATCACTACTTTCTAATGAGAGTAAATCAATAATGTACCAATTAATCCCCTTAATGGTATTCAAGACATTAATAAGCTGATTGCAAGAATAATGTTCTATATATACATAAACCACCTCTGTTCATGAATTTAATTATTACACATCTAGCATTTTGATGTACATGAAATTTTCTTGATTTTGTTATTAAGCTTTGCACAGGTGGCAAATGTAAAAATAATTCTTCTAGAATTTTACAAAGAAGAATAAAAAGGAAGCATCTGGTAGCAGGGATATAAGAAAGTCTTGACTTAACATGTGAGATGGTTATAAATTATTTTGATTTTGGATGTGTTTACTCCCTCAGATCATAAGGGTCATTTTCAATAAGAAAGTCAAACAGGAAACAGGACTCTGACACCTGTTTTATCTGGCTGAATTTATTCCTGAAAATTCAGTAAAATAAGAGCTGGCCTTTGTTGAGCTCTTAAAGATGAACCAGTCTCCATTCCAAGCCTTTTACTTCATACACTCTCACCTCACTCCATGGGGTAGTTATTACCATCAACCTGAGTTTGCAGACAGTAACTGTCAATCAGAGAGGTTAGCCTCTTGGCCAAATCACCCAGCTGCTAAGTGGCAGATCTGGGATTCAATCCTAGGCCATCTGTTTCAGAGTCTGTGCTTTCCAACTTCACCAAATTAAGTCTGAATTTTCTTTCTTAAAGAACATAACCAGAAATATTAGCATCCCTGTCCAAAGAAGTCAACATTTGAAACTCACTTTACTGAAAATAAACAGAAATAGAAAACAGCAAAGATGTGATCTTACTTAATTCCTCATTTTGCAAAGAAGACAAATAAGGACCTTGGAGGTGAGTTGCATACCTATAGTCACACAGTAATCAGGACCAGAGACAAGGCCATGGTCATTTACTCCCTAGATCAGTGCTCTTCCCACTAGGTCAAGCTGCTTCATTTATCCCCTTAGAAAGGTAAATCCTATCTTAGAGGAGGAGAAAAAAAATTGTAGTTACATCTTGAGTTTGTTCCTTATAGATCTAGTTAATTTAAAGTGATGTTTTAAAAACAATTCTAACATAGTTTCTGGGAATGACATATTGTTTGCCTGAATGTACAACTTTCAGAAGATAAATGTATGGTATTAAGAATATAGCTCCCTGTGGTACATTAATTCAAATACCTCAACTTTAAAGAAGCACTACTACAGAGAATATGTATATATATGTATGTATATATTTAAAAGTGTTAGTCGCTCAGTTCCTTTCTGACTCTATGACCCCATGGACTGTAGCCTGCCAGACTCCTCTGTCCATGGGATTCTCTAGGCGAGAATACTGGAGTGGGTTGCCATGCCCTTCTGCAGGGGATCTTCCTGACCCAGGGATCAACCCCAGTTCTCTCACATTGCAGGCAGATTGTTTACCGTTTGAGTTACCTGGGAAGCCCATATATATTTAAAATCAGATCAAAACATACTAAAGTGAGTTGGAAAGTTTTTGCAGGCATTTAGTTTCTGGTGTGTCTCAATCACAGAGCCAAAAGAAGATTAAGATAATGATCAACAGACTGATTATTCTAAATATATATCCTGCATTTGGATTACTTTTGGGACAAATCTTTGGTTCCTGATCATCCCTATGTTTTATGTGGAAAATGTGGTTTTTCTGTCTGATTTTAAAAAGCTGAGTTCAGTATTTGACCTGCAGCAGTCCATCAGAAAAATCGCTTAGACACATGCATCTGTGGTGATGGATCAGAATGGAAACTCATCAAGTTCAAAGCTTGTATAGGCTCTTTCAGATCCATACTAGCCGTTTGAGTCCCTGGAAAGTTGTCAAATATTTTTAAGTTGTTAAAATTTCTCATTTCTTCATGGAAATCCACCTCCAGCCCCTTCCCTGCCCTGCCTTTTCTGGCTAATTCAAGAAAAGTGTTGTAGAATAAATTGTCTGAGTCCATCAAGCTGTGATTGCATATTCTACTAAGTTTTTGGAGCTCCAGTTACTGTTACATTTTTGGAAGTTTCATTTCTAACTAGAACCAGTAGAGAGGGTGGTTTATTCCCTTGGCTGCAGGAGTTGCCAGATATGTAGAAGCAGGAGAGCAGAGTGATTAACAGGCCAAGCTTTGGAGCCCTATGGTCTAAAATTGCCAGTGTATGTCCCTGAAAGGGCTGCAGAGGTGGTATAGCTGAATGACTGTGGGAGGAACAAAGGGGGCATGCCCTACACAGTGGGCCAGTCACTCAGCTCCCTGCGACAGTGACCTGACTAGGAGTGTGAGGGCAGTATGCCCACCCCGGGCAGGCTCTTCATTTACTTTTTGGCTAAAGAGATGGATTTTACATTAGTTGTTTCCAAGTTTATGCAGGCCAAACAAAACATGCTTGCTGGTCAGATGTAGCCCATGGGCCAGTGTGAGATTCTAAAAATTATGGTGCCTTGTATGGAGAAACAAAACCATGGTCTGTTTATCTAGGAAACTTCCTCCCTTGCAAGAAAGTGAAAGCCTATCAAACTAGGCTTGCAGCAAAACTATTTACTTGAAGATAAATAAATATTCAATTTTACTTGTGATATATCTGAAGATAGAGGAGGAGAAAAGGGTTAAAATAATCTGTAATAATCCTATGTTATATAAACTGAGCTAGAAGTGAAATATGATCTAAGAGTACTAGGAATGGAGAACAGAAATACAGTTCTGCCATGTTATTTGGTGACCATACCTAAAAGAATAGCTATTGGAATGGAATATTACTCAGCCATAAAAGAGAACTTATTTGAGTCAGTTCTAACGAGGTAGATGAAACTAGAGCCTGCTATACAGAGTGAAGTAAGTCAGAAAGAAAAAATAAATACCATATATTAATGCATGTGTATGGAATCTAGAAAGACGGTACTGATGAAATTATTTGCAGGGCAGCAATGAAGGCATAGACACAGAGAACAGACTTATGGATTCAGGAGCGGGGGAAGGAGGGAGAGAAGGGACATATGGAGAGAGTGACATGGAAATATACATTACCATATGTAAAATAGATAGCCAATGGGAATTTGCTGTATGACTCAGGGAACTCAGATCGGGGCTCTATAACAACCTAGAGGGGTGGAGTGGGGATGGAGGTGGGAGGGAGCTTCAAGAGGGAGGGGACATAGGCATTCCTATGGCTGATTCATGTTGATGTTTAGCAGAAACCAACACAATACTGTAAAGCAATTATCCTTCAATTAAAAATAAATTTAAAAAAGGAGAGAAAAAAAGAATAGCTATTGGGTTTCTCAGGGATGAGTGTCAGTTCTCTTATGACAGGATTAGCATTTTAGAAGCGAGTGTTCTTGCCTGGAGAATCCCGGGGATGGAGGAGCCTGGTGGGCTGCCGTCTAAGGGGTCACACAGAGTCGGACACGACTGAAGTGACTTAGCAGCTGAGGAAAATACAATGTGCTTTTTACCTTGAAAACTCATTTAGCACAGATAGACCATTTATGTTATTTTCAAATCATATCACACATATTTTGTTCAACAGAATGTTATCTTGTTTTATCTATTCATAATTAAAACTTACTGTAAGTGAACAGAATGAAAAGAGAATACATTTGTTAGAATCATCTTAAATTGAGGTTTAATTAATTCCTCACCTATGCTATCATAATTATTATAACTTCTGATTTCTGCACAGTACTTGCATTTAATTAAAACTTTTTCTATTTTAAGGCCCATTTACACGTGTTTAGAATTGAGCAGCATTTTGATTTAAAAGTATCCCTTTCTCCCACTCAGTTTCTTGAAGTTCTACCTCAAGTCAGGCCTCCTTGTGAAGGTCTTCCCTGTTCATCTTACTCTCCTTCTTTCCTGAACTCTTACTTTACTTTGAGGCAGTACCATGAAGTTTAGTATTAATGACCCTCTACAGAGCCTAGCTGCCTTAATTATACTCTATACTTACCTTGAGGGCTCTGTGTAATATTCATATTTATATATAGGTGCTCTGTTTGTTTCAAAAGGAAACATAAGGGAAAGATCATCCTTTTTAAAATGACGTTTCCTAAATAAACTATATAGCATTTTCAGAGCCATAACTTTTTCATGCTAGGACTATATCAAACTTACCAGTAATAGGCTTGGTGCAGGCGGCACACTTTTTGGCATAAAGATGGTTGTAGCAGTCCAGGCAGAATGGATAGTCATCTCTGGACATAAACTCTTCCTCACAGAGCTCTTTCCTACAGCCGCTGCACAGAAAACACTCCTTATGCCATGGCTGGTCATGAAACGTTATCCCACCTGAAGTTATCACCTGGCAAATGATCACAAAAAAGGCGATGACCATGGAATGTCTTTTGTGATTCTCTTCTTTGTCCACCTTGTGTCAGGATGTCTTTTTCCCGTGATTTTTTTGAACCAAAGTAAAACAAAAGGCTATCTCGATCAAATGGAGCCTATGAGAATTATCCTAATTTTTCTCCTACAGTGATATCGGAAAGAAGCAGGGTCATGATGAACTCAGGAAGATGAAAAAGATATAGGCCCTTGATTTCTTTGCTCATCTTTCTCTTTCTTGTTGGTCTTCAAAGATCCTCCATTAGACTTAAGATACTTTCTATGCTGTTCTTATGTTCATGTATAACTTCTAAAAATCCTAAAAAAAAGCTAATTTTTCCTGAATGCTTTATTCAGCAGTAGCAACCCTGAAAGGATTTCCTCAACACCATTCCCAGATGGTGCTAGTGATAAAGAACCCATGGGCTAGTGCAGGAGCTGCAGGAGACTCAGGTTCAGTCCCTGGGTTGGGAAGATCCCCTGGAGGAAGAAATGGTAACCCACTCCAGTATTCTTGCCTGGAGAATTCCCATGGACAGAGGAGCCTGGTGGGCTACAGTGCAAGGGGTTGCAAAGAGTTGGACATGACTGAAGGGACTTGGCGTGGCGTGCATCATCTGCTAATAATGACTAATATTTCTAAGAGGTTTTTTCAGTCTTTAGTTCTGTGCTTAACCTCTTCTTAACATTCTCAACATCCTGACACAGTATCTTCCCTCTTTAGAGATGAACCACTCCAGAGAGTTAGAGCAGTTACATCACTTGCTAGGGACACACAAGCGAGAATTCAAACCTGCAGTCTGATTCCACAGTCTGTGTGCCTAACCGTGAACATAGTACTGAGAAGAGATTACTTTGCACTGATAAGCCACTGACAAATCTTTGTTGAATGAATGAAGAAACACCAAGGGAAAAAATGTTTGGAAAGCAATTCTAGTATTGTACCTAGCACAAATGAAATGACTGTGGGCAACTGTGTGTTTTCAGCACTAGGATTCAGTCATCAGTGCTGTACATTGAACCTTAATGTGTGATGTGTTAGGGTTTTGCAGAGATGCTTGTTATTCCTCCATAAAATATTTTCTAACCCAGTTTAATCCATGGATTCTACCTTTTAAAAGACTGAGATATCTCTCTTTAAAAAATCAGATGGAAAAATATTAGACAACTTTTCTTGTGTAGCAATTTTTAAGTCCTAGCATCTTTCAAATCCATGGCCATTCAGCTCTTGGGGGTGGCTGGGGAACCTGGCAAGTGTTCATAGACATGTCTTCTAATGACTGAAGCAGTGTGATATCTGAGATGGCACCTGTAGCCTTTGAATGCAAATTAACTAGATATAGGAAAAGTCTATTCTAAGCCGTTCTATTGTGACAAATTAAATAACTGTCTATGCTCTAGGCTTTTGAAAAGATTATCCTAAAAATATTTAAAAATTTTCCAGTGACTACCTTAATAATTAAAGATATTTGATAGAAAGTTTTTTTTTGTAAAGGAGAAAAAAATATATACTGTTCTAAATAAGAAAATGGGAAACATAATGGTGTGTGTGAACTAAATCAATTTAAAATACCCCCTACTGACTTCAAATGCCTTACAACAGGCACAGCAGAATTCAGGATTCTTTTGATTTGTTTGGTCAAATGATTAGCAAGCAAGGCTTAAAAGATTCAAAACTTGAAAACTGTATTCACAGCAAAATGAAACTTGATGTACACACTAAAGATTGTTTCATTAGGGAGAAGAAACTCTGGAACATTAAAAATAACTTGCTTGTGATTATATTCCTTTTGAAGAGGCAGACAGGCTAAGATGAAGTCTAATATCCAGGCCTGGTTTTTGATACCGATTGATCCCAGGATTTAGAACAAGTTTCTTCTCTGGCAAAGTGGAGGCAACAATGATTTTGCACTCAGTGGATGACAGCTGATCAATTTTAGAAACATGTGAAACTTGTGGAGTTTGAATTCAAAGCACTATTGTTTGAGGTTACTTACTTTCTAGTAGAAAATACATTTTAGTTTCACAAAATAAAATCTATGAAAAAATTCTATGGGCTGGTTGTCAAGTAGTTTTTGCTTATTTTCTTTTGTTTTATATTTGGTCTTTGGCTTGGGTTGAAACAAATTGTTTTTCTTCAGCTTGGATCATCTTGATTAGAAACATTTATATCCAGTTTTCCTTAAAGGACTTGTGGTTTTAAAAAATTAAATAGAAAATAATCTGGCATGTTGTGATCTGTCTACTACCCAATACAAACATTTCATAAATTTCTGGGGACTTAAAATCATGTCCTAAATATAGGGCAGGCTCCTCTAACCTGGGAAACACCAGGGCTTTGGTCCCAGACAGTGCTCAGCTCTGACATACTAGAGAAGATCTCTTGAATCTTTATAGCACTGAAGGAAACTTTACATCGTGTGCCCAACAGATGATTTTAAGATGACTCCCACAAGTCTCATTTTAGTGTAAGTCCTTAAGAAACACAGCCTAAAAATGGCCAACTTAGTTGTCCCTCAAAACAGTCAGGTCAATCTATCCATTTTATTTCCATCATCTCTTTCTAAATGCATTTCATTGACTGATACTTTTGCAGAGCTTCATGTTCATCTGTCTCAGGGTTATAGGGTCTAATTGTTTCTTGTAAAGTCATTTTCTAAGTCAGTATTTCTGATAGAGTAATGGAAGTCTCCATGGTTGAGATGGTTTTGTGTCATGTTACTTTCAGTTGTAATTTTCAGCCACCACAATCCTAAAGTAAATCAGTCCTGAATATTCATTGGAAGGACTGATGCTGAAGCTGAAACCCCAATACTTGGGCCACCTGATGTGAACTGACTCATTGGAAAAGACCCTGATGCTGCGAAAGATTGAGGGCAGGAGGAGAAGGGGAAGACAGAGGATGAGATGGTTGGATGGCATCACCAACTTGATGGACATGAGTTTGAGCAAGCTCCAGGAGTTGGTGAAGGACAGGGAAGCCTGGCATGCTGCAGTCCATGGAGTCGCAAAGGGTCGGGCATAACTGAACGACTGAACTATAGTGTAATTTAATAATTGTAACTTGGGAGTTTATCGATGTCTCCTCAAATGCAGTCTCAGTATTTTAAATATATGTAGAAACTCACTGTGTGTGTTAATTTGTAGAAAGTGGTAATGACATGCTAGCTGTACAGATGCAAATATGCAGATAGTTTTAAGAGATCTGCTGGAGCAGCCTGTAGATCAAAAGTGTTTAGAAACCACTGTACTGAATTAGTACGTGTTTCCATGATTCAGGCTTTCTGAACACAACTTACAGGGGCTTTGAAACTTATGATACCTCACAGGTCAAGGATTTCTTTGAGAACATCAATATATGTTAATGGATTACAGACATGTTACCAAGGTGAAAGAGATGAGTGACTTTTTCATATAAAAGCTTAGAGGATAAAAAAAGAATTGTACCAAGTTTACTTGAAAAAGGTGACTTTTCTTCCTATTGGAAAAAAAAAGTTTGAATGGGTATCCAAGTTAAAAGGCCCTACATGAAGCTTTGCAACTGGAGGCAAAGGAAACCGCTTGCAGTTCTTAGCCTTCTTTCTGTCTAATGAATGAATTTCCCTAATGATCTTGTCACTCTTGAGTGTCATTCTCTTATCTCTCTACTGCTAGAAATATAAAAGCTTCAAGCCAAGAAGACATTTACATTGCTTGGATATAAAGTGAGAAGTGAAATATCCTGTTTAAATTGGTTCCCTTAGTCACTCTGTGAGACAAATCAATCTCCCTCTGAAATTATATGGATCAAAAATTTCCTAAGAAGTATTTGTATTCTAAGAGAGATGTGGGTCCTTCACCAGAATACGTGAAATCTTGCATGAACAGCAGTGAATGGAACTGGAATATCAAATCACTTGAGCTTTTGGAACATTAAATTCCTGTTCTGGTTGGCATTTTATGGTGATAAAAATAGATGGGCTTCCTCACTGTGACATGTAGTGCTTTTGAACTGGTTGGAATTCAATACTAACGTGAGTGTGCAAAGATGGCTATAATATGATAGTATCAGTTCATTACAAATATATAATGCTGCTAAAAAGCAATGGCTTGGAAGATTTCATAAGCTTCATGCTCTATAGATATTTACCTTCTTACAAAAGCTGCAGTAGTGAGCAAACTCCTTCTCAAAACACGGCACACAGTAATTGCCACTCTCTTTGGAAATCAAAGGTTTAGTTCCTATTGGCTGTCGGCAGTGCTCACACACAAAGCAGGTTTCATGCCAGTAGTTACCCTTAAATTCCATTTTGCGGGAACCTGGACCCCAAAAGTAAGAGTCTATTAGTACAAATCAAGTTTCATTGTTTTCTTTTAAGCAGTAATACATCAAATCACTTAAATTATATGTTAAGGTGATAAATTAATCAGCCACATAGAAAAAAAAAACTGTTTAATTTCCAAAACATTTATCTGAAAAAAGAGGTCAATAAAGTTCAGCCACAATGATGGTGAATCACTCTTTCACTTGAAATTCTTGTGCTGTTTCATAATTTTATTATGTGAAAGGACTATAAAAGTAGACTCTGAAAGGCTGCACATGGTTTAGATAAATTGGGTCATAATAAGAATTACAAGGATATTAGGAATGCCCAGGGCACAGACTCCTGAGATTGATGTTGTGCAGTTACAGTCTCATAGAAAAATCTTTGAATCTATAATAAGAAAATGAGAGAGAATTGTTCTTATGTTGCTGTCCATAGGTATGAAGAGGATCAATGAAGAGGATTGTTACTTGCCTAAAGGTGTAACAGTTTACATGGATCCTTGTTTTCCCTGAGAGAAAAGAAAGATGACTGACCCTTAGACCAGTGTTTGTTAAGATACAAATGATGCTTGATTCCATTCTCCTATGATGGGCTGTGCTTTTTGATGCTATTGGTTCTGCCTAGGACAGGGTGTTTAATGCAGTTTTAGCATTATTTATTGGTGTAGATTTTATTCCCTGGTTCAGTTTCTGGTTCAAAATGTTTCTATGAATTATGTTTATGACAATATATAAAAAGACAATACACTTTGCCCATTGGAAACATAAAGTAGAATCTTTTCTAAAGTACACTAAATGAGATAAAGAGATAATAAGAAAGATGTCTTTCTGAAAAGCAGGGTTTTGTGTAAGAGTCCCCTTTATCTGTGGGGGATACATTCCAAGATCCCCAGTGGATGTGTGACACTGCAGATAATACCAAACCTTATGTGTGTGTGTGTGTGTGTGTGTGTGTGTGTGTGTGTGTGTGTGTGTATACACCGTGTTTTTTTCCCTTTACATACAGACCTATGTTAAAGTTTATAAATTAGGTATTGCAAGAGATTAATAACAATAAAATAGAACAATTATAAAACTATGTTGTAATAAACATTATGTGACTGTGGTCTCTCTCTCTGAAAATATCTTGCTGTACGAATTTAATGCCTTTTCCATCTTATCTAAGTACTTACCATGCACTGTGGCTGTAACTTTTGCAGTTTGAGTCATGACAGCAAAACTAGCATAAATTTCTTTTTCCTTCTTCATGATTTCATGGATGGGGAATTTGTTCTTACATTAGGTCTTAGTAACCTCAGCACACAATTTATTTCCTTATTAAATCAAGAACTGTCTTTTCATTTGAAGGAAGCACTTTATGGCTTTTCTTCGGCATACCTGAATTTCCAGTGTCACTACTCTTGCACTTTGCGGCCATTACTAACTAAAACAAAGGTTTCTTGAACATAAGCACTGTGATACAGCAACCGTCTGATCTGGTAACTGAGATGGTTATTAAGCGACTACTGGCCAGGATGCTCTGGACAAAGAGATGAGTCACATCATGGAACAGATGCAGAGGGGTTTCATCACACTACTCAGAACAGTACACAATGGAAAACTTAAGGAACTCTTATTGCAGGTATTTTCCAGTTAATATTTTCAGACTTAACATTTTTTAACCTTGAGTAACTACAACCATGAAAAGTGAAACCATGGAAGGAGAATGGGGATACTAATGCACTACACTCTTCCTGTGCTTGGATTTAATTTAAAGCATTGTAGCTTCAGTTATAGACCAAAAGGCCTTGAGATCTTACCAGGCATGATGGTCTTCTTGCAGTGAAAGCACTTGGAAGAGCACTCGTTAGAATAGCACTCCGAGCAGAGCAGGCGCTCATCCTTGGCAGCAAAAGGCTTTTCCACCAAAGAGTGATTGCATTTGGTGCAATTAAAGCATCCTTCATGCCAGTGACGGCCTTTGTAACAAAGATCCTTTGAGACAGTGAATAAAAGTTAATTAAATGTGTTTGTGATCAAACGGGCCATTTTGTAAGACAATGCTAAACACTCTGGGGCTCTGGTGCTAGTAGGTTGTGCTGGTAGCTTGAGGACCTGATGTTATTGATACTACTACCTGGAAAGAGGAGGCTCTCTGCGCAATTAATAGCTAGAGCCTGGGGCTTCCTTGGTTGGTCACAAAAGACAGATGGAAAATAAGGGGACTCTCCTATTTCTTCCAATTTCCTGAGAAGATTTTTATTTTTAGATGATAACATCCTATTACTGTTTAAGATTTAAGTAAACAAAATCTCAACACTACTTAACTAAAGCAAAGATTAAAAAAAAGAGAAAATATACAATAATGTGCATTCTGGTAGGAATGGGCTATATGTATGAGAGGTGTCAGGGCACAATGTCTTTAATGAAGATGAAACCGATTCGAAGTTAGGAAATAAAGGTTTTTGAATCTTTATACTTCCAATTGTTTACATAGTCATTTATACTCTTGTCATTCTAGAAAAATCATTTTAGCTGTGTAACTTTGGTCAAATAACTTCTTTAATCTTTAGTGTCCTAAACTGTCTCCTAAGATCACTGTAAGGATTAAAGCATGTGTTATGTTTCACAGTGCTGAGCATAGTGCCTTGAACATCAACTTGATTGATGATAGCTTTGAAAATCCTTATATCTAGTAGCAGAGCATTAGATTATTAAAGAAAAAGAGGCATCACAATGCATTTTTCTGCTGATTATTCTGTGCATAATTCTGCAATAATTCTGTGAATTAAACCCACCTTGGAACCCGATACAATCGGTTCTTTGCACTCCTCACAATAGTTAGAAAAGATACGATCGTAACAAGAAACACAGTATGGATTGTTATCCTTTAGTACATACTTCTTCCCGAGAAGTGATGCCATGCAGTATTGGCAATAAAATTGAGCAGTTGTCATTTTGCCTTAATCCTGTGAATAGAAAAATAATTCACATACATAAAGGCAAAATTTTTGATAAATTATAAAGCCTCAATACAGCATGAGTCAAGCACTTGAATGGATTTATATTTTCTTATATGAACACCCACCAGTTTAGGAAATACGCTGTAGTCATGGTGGCACTTGGAGGGATTTAGGAAAGGCTACTCTCCCATCTTGGCAGTTCCTGTGTATTTTGTTAGCAAAACGCGTCAAGCCAGCAGCCAGAGTGTGAAAAAACATCTTGTATTCATCATTCACTCGTGGAATTCAATGAAAAAGTGACATTTGTTGAAATAAGATGGTTTCACCTCAAGGATATAAATATGAACTGTTGATAGAGCTTTCACTAACTGTCATCACTTACTGAGCTTGCTGAAGAGAGCTGGAGGTGGAGTTCCATGGAAATAAGACTTTTTTTTTCCTAACTGAAATATAAATTACTAATTAAGTACATTGTCATTTTCTATGCCATCCTTTTATTTCCCAAATCTTTGGGCTTCCCAGGTGGTGCTAGTGGTAAAGAACCTGCCTGCCAATGCAGGGAGACTTAAGAGATGCGGGTTTGATTTCCGCACATTAGTTAGTTCTAAGGTCCCTTGAGACATCCTCCTTATCTGTGGCTTCACCCTCCCCAACTACACTGTTGTACTTGCCATTGAGCAATATCCCATATATAGACATGCAGTTAAAACCATCAGTGGTAGAAAAGAGATATAGGCTTCTTAAGGTTTTAGGGCTAAACTAACATGTACATAGAAGGAAAAATAGCAGCATTTCATAGAATGAAAAATATAAAGCCAAGGTTAAGAGAAGAATTATAGTTATTTTGTAAGTTTAGGAAAACCATTAAACAAAATACATGGATTTCAAAAGGTTTTTGTTCAGTTGTGTCTGACTTTTTGCAACCCGATGAACTGCAGCACTCCAGACTTCCCTGTCCTTCACCATGTCCCAGAGTTGCTCAAACTCATGTCCATTGAGTCATTGATGCCATCCAACCATCTCATCCTCTGTCATCCCCTTCTCCTCCTGCCTTCAATCTTTCCCAGCATCAGGGTCTTTTCCAGTGAGTCAGATCTTCGCATCAGGTGGCCAAAGAATTGGAGCTTCAGCTTCAGCATCAGTCTTTCCAATGAATATTCAGGGTTGATTTCCTTTAGGATTCACTAGTTTGATCTCCTTGCTGTCCACGGGACTTTCAAGAGTCTTCTCCAGCCCCACAGTTCAAAGGCATCAATTCTTTGGCACTTAGCCTTTTTTTTTTTATTGTCCAGCTCTCACATCCATACCTGACTACTGGAGAAATAGCTTTGACTATACAGACCTTTGTCGGCAAATTATTATGTCTCTGGTTTGTAATATACTGTCTAGGTTTGTCATTGTTTTTCTTCCAAAGAGCAAGCATCTTTTGATTTCATGGCTGCAGTCACCATCTGCAGTGATATTGGAGTCCAAGAAAATAAAGTCTCTCACTGTTTCCATTGTTTCCCCCTCTATTTGCCATGAAGTGATGGGATTGAATGCCATGATCTTGGTTTTCCAAATGTTGAGTTTTAAGCCAGTTTTTTTCACTCTTCTCTTTCACCTTCATCAAGAGTATCTTGTAATTCCTCTTTGTTTTCTGCCATAAGGTGGGGTCATCTGTGTATCTGAGGTTATTGATATTTCTCCCAGCAATCTTGATTCTAGCTTAGTGATTCATCCAGCTCAGTATTTCACATGAGGTACTCTGTATGTAAGTTAAATAAGCAGGGTGACAATATACAGCCTTGACATGAAAAGTGAAAGTGTTCCACTCCGTTGTTCCATGCCTGGTTCTAACTGTTGCTTCTTGACCTACATATAGGTTTCTCAGGAAACAGGTAAGGTGCTCTATTATTCCTATCTCTAAGAATTTTCCAGTTTGTTGTGATCCACACAAAGGCTTTAGCATAGTTAATGAAGCAGAAGTAGATGTTTCTCCAGAATTTTCTTGCTTTTTCTATGATCCAACAGATGTTGGCAATTAATTAGGGATTAAATATGAGTTTTTTGTTGTCACCAAAAGCAGCACCACTGATTTTCTTGGAAAATAAATATATTATGAACTACAGATATTTTCTAACTCTCCATCTCAGAAATTTGTTTTTTTTTTTTTTCCAATTTTATCAAAATGAGAAAATCCACTATTGTGATGCTTTTCACAGAATTTTTAGTGCTAGTTTTTATTTACTTTATTTAAATTGCATTGCCACATATTTTGCCTTCTTTTATTTTAATGGTAACATTTTCAGCTGAGTGTCTTGCTAAATGTGCACTGTCATTAATTCTGTATATAGCAGATCTTCAGTAACAGAGAAAAGACAAGATTTGGAACATGGGTGTCTTTTCCAAGGAAGGACGAAAATTCAGACTAGAAGTTCCCAATGGAACCTGCCAAAATGATCTGTGAAGAATATTGAATCCCCTATTTTCTTAATTCCACAGAAATGTCCCTTTTTAGCAAATACAAAACACACAAAAAGGATTGCTGAGGGCTTGGAAACAGGAGGAAAATAAATGTGAGTCCCCTTGAAGGATTTTAAAACTCAAATTTTGTTCATGTTTACAGTGATCAAGTGTTTTATCTCTTAATAATGAAATAAAATATATACTTTTAACTTTCATCACTTCATATGAAAAATGCCATTTTCATTAGTCATGTACTTCTTTAGTCTTAGATGTGTATCATAGCACCATGAAGCATAGCTTCTCAGGACTTAGAAAATCCCAGGCTACTTCCATTTTGTGAGCCTTTTAGTATACTTTAAAATGAAGAAGCAACCAAAGTGATCACAAAATTGGCAGATTTTCAAGTTTTTATTTTAAACCACACTTTAAATACAATAATACTTGTACCTCATTTGGTGATCAGATGTCTAAATATAAAATCTAAATCTCTAAATATTTTATAAATATTGATGTAGAAGTATATATCAATGAATATAAATACTTATCTAAATGTAAGTACAGGAAGATATGGTTCTGCCCCATCTCCATTATAATTACATAATAGGTCTTGCTCCACAAAAATTCTTAACGAAATGGACCATATTTTCTTCAGTTTCTTTTTAGAGAGAAAGGACGTCTTATTCCACCTGTTTTTTTTTTAAAGCAATGTCAAGAAGCTGGGGAGGGTGAAAGAGTCAGTCCAATATCTTGAAACTGTATAATTTTGCATTTTATAGAATGATACGGTGGGAGCAGGCATTTGGTCCAGGTCAATGTGTATTGAAATATCTACTCAGTAATAGCTGAACTCTCTGCCCTCAAGAAGTCTGGATCCTCTTAGCTCTTACCTTGGTTACAGTGAATATAATTTGAGATAGAACAAACTGAATGTTCACCCTCTTATTCTTGGTTGGGAAGAGTACACTAAGAAATTCAGTCCTCATTTTCATGAAGTCTGTCATTTAATTATGGGCATAGGAGTACATCCATATAGAGTTTCTTAAACAGGAGTGTTATAACCATATGGAATATGATACACATTCCCCTAGAACCATAGAATTCTTAGTGACTAATAGAAAGGAGTGAGGAGCTACAGCACAGGAAGACCTTCCTAGGAAGATTTTAAAGAAGTTAAGCTTTTGCAAATCTATTAGGAAGGAAGGAAGAGAACAAAGATCTTGATTAGCAGGCAAGAAAGAAGAGAAGACAATGAGAGAAGGCACGGGATTACATCCAAAGTTGGGGAATGGTGAGTCTGTCAACGGATTTTCACCCAGGTATTCTCAGGATAAAAGACCTTCCAACTATTTAAAGCTATTTGAACCTTTGATACAAACAGTTCTAATTGGGGTTGGGGGTAGGCAAAAATGCAAGTGTATGAATTTTTCCAATTGGGTCACATTTTACTGCTTTATTCTCTCCTAAACATAATTTTGTACTTTTTTTTTGTCTTTTTTCCTCCTCTTTATCCCTTTCATTAATATTTCTGAATAATCAGGGAATAATTTGTACCCACAAGAACAGACCAAATGGCTTGTTTTCAATCATTTTCTAACAGGGAAAACTGTAGGAAAGGGGATAGGGACCATGTGATTCTTATCTCAGGAGCCCCCATCTGAGGGTTAATTTACCATCTGAGGGTTAATTAACCCATCTGAGGGTTAATTTGGCAAAGATATTTAAAAATGTTTGCTTCCAAATATTTAAAATCCTTGAACAGAGCTGATTTATGAGTCATAGGAAATCTTAATATTAACAGTAGATCCCAACTGGATAGCATTTAACTTTTCTAGGCGTGAACTTAGAAATGTTAGTATCAATATCAATTAGACACTCATGTCAAGCTTTTCAATGGGATAAGATTAGATATATCCTTGTCAAACTTCCTTCAAAGTCATTCTGCAGTTACACAACAGTTTAAGTACAGAATTTTTATCACTGTATACTGAGGTTTTAGAAGATGGATTTAGAGGTACACTGATACATCCAAGAACCTATGAAGATAAGATAAATAGCTCAGAAGTTCAATGTCATGGATGGACTTGGCTTCCTTCTTCCAATTCTCTGCTTTAGATTTTAGATTTTTGCCTAAAAGGATGTGAGTCTATGGTCATAGCTTTCATGGGTGAAAATGCTGTTGGATACATGTTATTTTTAAAACCAGGAATAATTTTGTGTCAAGTAATGTTATATGGTGAGTTAATGATTAGAAGGCAAACGCTGTGGGCAATATACTCATATTTTTATTATGCTGAGCAGAATTAATAAATTCACAAGAAGTATACTTCAGAGAACATCAAGCAGGAGAGAGGCAGGGACTTGAGGCCATGCAGGTCATCTTTAACATGCTTGTGTTTGCAGGGCATCACACACCATTCACTCATTCATTATATAAACAGGTAAACCTTTTTTACTTGCAAAGTAATCAGCTAGAAATCCGTGAAGGATGTGAAAATAGACTAGACTCAAATTCTATCCTCAGAGAGCTTATAATCTAGTAGGAAGAGTAAGGACATTTTATAACTAAACAAAAATTTGGAGCTGATAAGGGGAAATGAAAATTTATAATAATTTAGAGCAATGGTTCTAAACACGATGCACATTAGAATTTAAAAAATTTCCCCCAAAGTGCATCTGTATTCCAAACCAATGAAATCAGAATTTCTTGGAAGGTAGAGAAGGAGAACAAGTATCTTTAAGCTCCCAGGAAGTTGTAAAGTCCAGTGAGAATAAAAAAAAAGCCCCAGTTGAGAAAAGGGATTACTTTTAGCTTGGAAAAATTCAGGAACAACTTAGAGAAAATGGCATTTGAATGGATCTTTTAGCTTGGAAAAATTCAGGAACAACTTAGAGAAAAGGGCATTTGAATGGATCGTGTGGTAGGTATTATGGACTTGTTCTCCCAACCGTTGTTCTATCCTCCTTCTGGCTGGAAAGGTCAGGAAGCTAGAGATTTCTCCTGGACCCTCTTACAGCTAATATTCAGGGTACAAATTTAGCTGTTAACTCCAAACAGGTATGTACATGGGCAGGCGGAAGCGAAGTGAAGGACATGTTCCGGCTGCTGTTGCTGCTGGTGGGCTGAGTCATAGAGTGGTGTGTGGTTTCCACCATTCAGAATGCTTGGGATTCAGGTTTTCCAGGGGCCATGGACTTGGTTTGGGGCTGTGCAAGACATCTGTGGCAGTGGTATTGGTGGCAGCAGAAAGTTCCTGACCTCTGGATTACAGGGAAGACTGGGTGCTGAAGTGGGCAGAGAGCAGCCTCTGCCACCCTTGGAGAAACTGTTCAGATACTAACAACGAGAGCTAATGTTCCTGGGCATTTCCTGAGAGCCTGTGTTAACCACTTTATGCAGATTCTCTATTAATCCTCACAACAGTCCTGTAGGATGGGCCCATTATTGTTGTCCCCATTTGGCAGGTGAAAAAAACCAAAGCTTAGAGAGGCCAAGACCACTTGAAAATGTTGAATCTAAGATTTAAACCTACACCTGTCAGAAAGTGAAGCCCAGAATCTGAGCCTGCATAAACCTCTCCTTTCCTGAAGATGAGGGGAAGGGCATTGAGACTGACCAACATAATTAGGAGGAAAGATGTTTATACTTCATACGTGAAGCCTGCATGGAAAACAGCAAGTAAGTTATTTGAAGTGGTTGGTAGGGCATGAAAAGGTACAAACTGGAGGACAAGTTTGAAAAGGTAGCCTGGGTAAGATCATCAATGGCTTAAGCTTCAAAGTAGAGATGAATGTACTTTTTTGTATAGGAAAAGATACAAGCATTGATGATTGAGAATAGATGAGTAAAGTGTTTTGAACTGAGATCTGTGAAAATTAATCTAGGAATAGTGATAGAAAGGATTGGAAGGTAGATACACCACAGACAGGAAACTGATTAGCAGTCTATTTTTCAATATTCCATTTAATCTTCAAATTATATTATTATCTCCATGTAAAAGGAGTTGTTTTATGTATTTTGGTGGGAATATGAGGGAAAATTTTTGTTGAGGAAATAATGGCCAGTCTATTAAAGCTAACAAATTCATCACGTTACAAATTTAAAAAACAAACCAAAATCTATGAACCTCACCCAGAATGAAGACACACAACCTAGGCTTCTCTGGGTAAAGCTATTAAAAATTAAAGAAAAATAAGATCTTAAAAATAGGTCAAAAATATTACTTTCAGAGTAACAGTAAATTGAGAAGTTACCTACTTCTCAACAGAAAAAATGGAAGGTAGATGATAGAAAAATAAAATGGCTGGAAAAAAAATGGGAGCCTACCTAGAAGTCTATACTTTATCTTTTGATAATAAAGCTGAAAAAAAAAGATTTTTTTCAGACAATCAGAAACTGAGTATATCAATAGCACACCCTTATTAAAGTAAATACTAAACAGTATTCTTCATGGGAACGAATATTGAGCTCAGACTGAAGCTCAGAGATCGATGGGTGAAAAACAACCAAAATTATAAATATGTAGATGAATCTGAATAAATATTAACATGGAACAACTTTAAAGAATTTGAAAATTTAGGCAAAACAGGAAACTTCTAAGATAAGTAAAACATTAAGACTTAACAAGAAGAAATATAAAATTTCAACTGGTTGGTAACTATTACAGAAACTGAATTTGAAATTAAAAGCCTACCTACAAGGTAAAATACAAGTTCACATGGCTTCTCCAGTGGATTTTACCAATCTTTTAGGAAGAAATAACAATAATATTAGCAAACTATGCCAAATAAATAAACACAAAACACATGATCCATTTAATTTTGAACCCATTAAAATTTTGATGATGTTGTCTTAGTCATTAAGTTATCTGACTTTTGTGACCCCATGGACTGTGGCCCAACAGGTTCCTCTGTCCTTGGGATTTCCCAGGCAAGAATACTAGAATGGGTTGCTATTTCCTTCTCCGGGGAATCTTCCCAACCCAGGGATTGAACACCCATCTCCTGCATTGGCAGGCAGATTTTTTTTTTTTTTTTTTTTTTTTTTTTTACCACTGAGCCACCAAGGAAGCCCAAAGCTTTGATGTCAAAATCTAAAAACATTATGAGAAAAAATGTTTAGGCCAATCATACTCATAATAATCAAATTTGCAGTAATTACAAGAAAGTTAGCACATATAGTAACTAACTGAATCCAGTGATATATGAAAAAGTTAATATGATAAGTTGAGTTTATCCCAGGAATGGAGTTTTAGTTTAAAATTAAAATAATCATTGTATTTTAGCACATTTACCAAATAAAAGAGAAAGCCATATTCTTAGCAGATGCAAAAAGACATTTGATAAAAAATTTTACTTCAATTCATGATTAAAAGCTTAGGAAACTAAGATTAGAGGAATTTTCTCAATGCAGTAAAAAATACAGCGAGTATTATCCTTGCTGGCGAATGTTGGTAGTTTTTACTGAGATCAGAAAAAGGAAAAGAATGTCCTTGATTATCATTTCCGTTCAGTTTTATACTGAAAGTTATAGACTGTGCACTAAGATGAGAAAAAATATAAGAATTGAAAAGGAGCAAATACACTCTCATTTACTGGTGACTGATTTTTGTGCAAAGAACATCCATGTAATTCTATATTATTAGAATTTACAAGGGAGTTATCAGTTGCTGGATAAAATGTATAAAAATCAATTGCATTCTTATAGCAAAACAGAGAAAATGAAATTTTAAAAAATATATAATTTATAATATAATTAAAAGACCCTCAAATGCATTTTAATCTAATAAGAATGTGTGAAACCTCTACATAGAATACTTTGAAGGAACATAAAGAAACCTCAAAGAAGTGTAAAGATATACTATATTGATGGACTTCAAAATTTACTTTTGTGATGGTGTTATTCATCTTTTAGCCCTTTCAAAATATATAGGAACATGTTTTCATTAACTTGTAACAAGGAAAAAGTTCTTAAACAAGGTGGAGAGAGTACTAGCCAAATAGGGGAATTTTAATAAATTAAACTACATTAAAATTAAGAACCACTATTTTTCAAAGGGCTTTCTTGGTGGCTCAGTGGTAAATAATCCATGTGCCAATGCAGGAGATGTGAGTTTAATCCCTGGTCTGGGAAGATACTCTGGAGAAGGAAATGGCAACCCACTCCAGAATTCTTGCCAGAAGAACCCCATGGACAAAGGAACCTGGTGGGCTATGGTCCTTTGGGCCCCAAAGAGTCAGACACAACTTAGTGACTGAACAATAACAAATTTTTCAAAAGACACAGAGAGAGTGAAAATGACAGCCAAAGTGTCAGAGAAAGTATTCAATGCAAAAATCAACTAAAGAATCACATCCAGAACACATAAAAATTCTACAAATCAATAAAAAAAAACCTAGACAATCCAATAAAGGAGACAAAAGCTCAAATAGATACTATACAAAAGAGGATATTCGAATAACTGATAAACATGAACTTGTGCTCAGTCTCATTAACAGTCACTGAAAGAGAGTTTAGCAAGTTCTTTGATACAAAACCAATATATAAATCTCACAGAATTTCTATACCCCAGAAACACAATGTTAAGAAGGTTTAAAATAATAAAAATTATACTTGTACTAAATGTAGTACAATATATCTAAAAACTTTGATAGTAGGAGGGCTTGTCATGAAAACCAAAACTTAAAGTAGTTAAGGCAAAGTACTAGAACTTGATAAACCAAAAGATCTGTGCAATGTAATAGAAAATCAAATCAAACATTTACACGCATGCAGTAATAGTTCAGTAAAAGAAAAAGTATTCAATAAATGGTACTGAAGTAATTGGTTATTCACATGTCAAAAAACTAAATTGGGTCCTACCTTACACCATATTGAAAACAATTCTATAATCAACATAAAAGCAAAGCTTAAAATATAGAAGTAAATTTCTATGATCAGGTTAGGGAAAGTTTTTTTAAAAGATGCAAAAGCACAAGATACAGATAAAAAGATTGATAATTTTAAAAATTTCTCATTGAAGGATACTATTAATAATGAAAAGACAAGCCACAGAATAACAGATTAATGGATATTTGCCACATATATAACTGACAAAGAATTACAATGCAGGATATATAAAACATTCTCATGAATCAACAAGAATTAAAGGTAAACCAATAGAAAAATAGGCAAAGACAAGCAAAAATTCTTCTTTCTAAAATATTTTAAAGGAAGCTCAATCTATTCAGTGAAATTTGGATTGACCTGTTCAGCAAACGATGATATATACTCATGAGGTCAGAAAAAAACTATCAAGTCTGAAAATACGAAATGTTAGTGAGAATAAGGAGCAACGAGAACTCACACACTGAAATAAGACTGAAATATGGATGGACAAAACTACTTTGAAAAGCAATTTTTTTCATTGGATTGTAAAGTTGAACATGTATCTTTCAAATGACTCAGTGATTTCTCACCTAAGTGTGTGAATCATAAATCTTGCAGGGATGACCTGAAAGAATGCTCATGGCGCAGTTGATAGTAGCCCTAACAGCAGGAAACTCTGAAACTCTATCAAAGGAAAAGTGGATAAGTATTAATAGATATATGGTTATATGACATACTGCTATACAACAATAAAACAGATGAATTACAAGTGCCCTCCTTAATACAGATAAACTTCACAATACTGAGTGACACAAATTATAAAATAGTACATACGCCAGGATTGCATTTTTATAAAGTTAAAAAGCAGCCCCAATTGATTATTTGGAATTATAATAAATATATGTTATGTTATTAAACATAATAAACATTATTAAGGCTATTAATGCACACAGATGATAAACACAAAAATCAGGATTCAGTTTAAGATTAACTTCTGGAGTTAGATTGGAATTGGTAAGTGGCAGAGGGTTTCAAATATATAGAAAATACTTGATTTCTTTAAGCAAAATTATTTCTTATACTTTGCATATACTAGAAATATTCTTTTATATATATCTGTTTTATTTTTAACAGTTAAAAAATGAGTGTTAAATGTGCAGAAGTATTATAATATATTAAAACCATTCTTTTGTTATGTTTGTCAACAGAGAAGTAATCCAGATGCATGTAGCAATATCTTGAGGATATTTTTGCATGCTCATGGTGGTTATAGTATTGTCCAAACAAGGAAAATATGAGGATAGTTGAGGGCTGATTCAAAGGGCAGTTGCTCAGGGTGATCATTTTATTTAATTTATTTATTTTTCAAGAAGAAAAATGAAATTGTATTTAAGCCAACCTGAGAATGATAACCTAGGAGATAAACTGTCAGGAAACTCTGAGAAATGTCCCACTTGTTACAAGTCTAATATGCAGTTATATACATTTTCAAGACAGAGGATTGTACATCCAAATGCTGTACTGATATTTTACATAAAGTTCACTAGGAATACATAGACTAAATAAGCATGTACAAAGTGGTCATCAAATCACCATGACCCCCTACTGAGTTGGGAGTGACATTTAGAGGCAAAAGGGAAGAGATGGAGACAAAGTTTTCTCTCTCCCAATACTCATTACCATGAATTGTGCAAAGCCAGAACGTGGTTCCAATGTGCACGAGATTCATCTTACTACTTTACAATAAGACATGAGCTTTGTCTTATTACTTTCCTGTCAGACATTACAAGCTTCAAAAGTAAGAGGGCCTTTATTTTTTATGATGAAGTTGAAATGTGTTAGTTTTAGTCTCTCAATCGTGTATAACTCTTGGTGACCCCATGGACTGTAGCCTGCCAGGCTCCTCTGCCCATGGAATTCTCCAGACAAGAATACTGCAGTGGGTATATATTCCCTTCTCCAAATTATATCCTAGAAGTAGAAATGTACGATATAATTTGGGTCTTTTGGTTTCCAACAATGTCTGTATGTTGGTGTGGTTTTCGGGAATTTTATTTGGTTAAGGGAGTTGAATTACCATGTATCCTTTATTCTAAATATCAAATATAAGTTGTTAGATTGATTTGATTACAGCTTTTTAGTTCCATATGGAGGCAGGAAGTACTAAATAAATTCATGAAGTTGATTATGTGTCTTGATAAGAGGATATACAGTAAATGGTATTTAAGATTACTTCCATCTCTACTACATGATTTGTAAATTTTGCTAAATAGATGAAAATACTGCCGCAATCATGGAAGGACTGATACTGAAGCTGAAACTCCAATACTTTGTCCACATCATGTGAAGACTGACTCATTTGAAAAGACCCTAATGCTGGGAATGATTGAAGGCAGGAGGAGAAGGGGATGACAGAGGATGAGATGATTGGATGGCATTACCGACACAAAGGACATGAGTTTGAGTAAGCTCTGCGAGTTGGTGATGGACAGGGAAGCCTGGCATACTGCAGTCCATGGGGTCATAAAGAGTCCTGAACCGAACTGAAAAGTGTACTATTCTAATTAATTTTTTAATTGGAGTATAATTGCTTTATGATATTATGTTAGTTTCTGCTGTACAACAATGTGAATCAGCTAGATGTATACCTGTATCCCTTCCCTTCCAACCCGGTCATCACAGAGCACTGAGCTGAGCTCCCTGTGCTATACGGTAGCTTTCCACTAGCTATTTATTTTACACACGTGTGTGTGTTAGTCACTCAGTTGTGTCCGATTCTTTGTGATCCCATGGACTGTAGCCCACCAGGCTCCTCTGTCCATGCGATTCTCCAGGCAAGGGCACTGGAGTGGGTTGCCATTCCCTTCTCCAGGGGATCTTCCCAACCCAGGGATCAAACCCTGGTCTCCTGCATTGCAGGCAGATTCTTTCCCATCTGAGCCACCAAGGGGGCTGGTAGTGCACATATAGCAATGCTACACTCTCAGTTCATCACACCCTCTCCTTCCCCACTGTGTTATCTATGCCTGTGTCTGTTCTCTACCGTTGCGTCTCTACTCCTGCCTTGAAAATAGGTTCATCAGCACCATTTTTCTAGATTCCACATATGTACATTAATATACGATATTTGTTTTTTCTCTTTCTGACTTACTTCAGCCTGTATGACAGATTCTAGGTTCATCCACAAAGTGCACTGTTCTTTAATTCAAAGTTTGCTGGACTTTCTGGCTTAATCTTCATCTGGTTATTCATAGTAGCCTTATTCAGCCTGTGTTAATACATCTCTACTCATCTGGGAGTGCTGCATGACTGCTTCAATTGCTCATTCTGGTCTTTCACTGATTCTGCAAAGTAGATCTGTTTCTGCTTTTCTTTAGGAAAGAAGTTGAAAGAATTTAAATCCAAAGGGCATAAGGACTATTAAAATGCTCTTGAAAAATGTTAGTTCAAAACATTGAAGTCTTTGAAATGTGTGATTGATATACAGAGCTTGGATGAAGACTAAAAGTGGATGAAGAATCTTAATTTAAACTATGCTGAGATGAATTTACTTGGGCTTAATTTCCCCATTTAGTATTTTAATTTGAATTGTTGCTCTGAGGGAAGGTAGGGGCCTGATGGTCAGTACAGAGCATTTTGAAAGCCTCATCGAGCAAAGTATATTTTTCTATGCTCTATAAGGAGTTACAGAGACCATGGTGATACATGTATAACCATGGCAGCTAGTCTGCCAACACACTTGTTTCAGTTGTTCTCTCCTCCCTCCCTGCCTGTTCCCCCCTACATATCTTTATTGTGGTGGTGCTGTTTAGTTGCTAAGTCATGTCTGACTCTTTTGTGACCCCAGAGACTGTAGCCTGCCAGGCTCCTCTGTCTATAGGATTTTTCCAGGCAAGAATACTAGAGTGGGTTGCCACTTCCTTCTCTAAGGGGTCTTCCTGACCCAGAGATCTAACCCGCATCTCCTGCATTGGTAGGCGGATTCTTTACCACTGAGCCACCAGGGAAGCCATATCATATCTTACTGATTCCACTTCAGAGGCATTCCTTAAACCATTGTGTACCCCTCCCCCCTTATATCTCTGGTGGACAATAGGGGCTTACATAGAATTGAAGATATTATTAAAAATTTCTCATTCTATTGAGTGGAACCAAGCACATTTCTACTAAGTGACTTTTGCTCTCTAAATAAGATCAGTTTCCCTGGGAATTCCAGAACATCCTTCACAATGCTCAAGAAAATTCTTTCTCAGACTTATGATCATCTCCTTTCCCTGGAGAAAAATGTGACAACTCTTCTTTGACTATAAAATCAAGTCCCTGACTTATCATAGAGACCATTTACTACTTTGTCTACATTTCTCACTATCTCTTTATCCCTTCCCTAACCTTGGGCCATGTAGTACACACACACACTACACACACACACCAACCCTTCACCTATGCTTTAGCCATTTCACATGGCCCAGTGATAAAGAACCTGCCTGCCAGTGCGGGAAACATGAGAGCCTTGGGTTCGATCCCTGAGTTGGGAAGATCCCCTGAAGGAAGGCATGGCAACCCACTCCATTCTTCTTGCCTGGAGAATTACTTGGACAGAAGAGCCTGGCAGACTACAGTTCATAGGGTCACAAAAAGTTGGACACGACTGAAGCGACTTGGTATGCATGCATGACCGCCTATTCTTCAAATGCACTACGTCTTTTTACACCTTTGAGTCTTCACACATGACTTTTCTTCTATCTTTAATGATCTTCTCCTTCTCCCCCCCAACCTTGTCCACCTCCTCATGGTTCAAGGTCCAGCTGAAAATCCTTCTCTATGGCTCGCTCAGATCTCTGAAGACACAGAAGTTGCTCTCATTAGTTCATACATATGTGGGTTTTCACCACATTTGTATTGTGTGTCTTTCTCACTTCTGAGCCCCTCAAGGGAAGGATGATGCCTGCTTCTGTGTCTCATGTCTGAGCACAGTAGGGCTTCAGTACATGCTTTATGACTGAAGAAATGAATGAATGGAAAACTTCCCATTTCCCATGAGCTTGGAATCCAAGACAAGTACTAATGAAAACACAGAGGATTCTATCAATAGCATAAAAGATAAAAAGGCTCAAGAATAAAAAAGTTAAGAATTTGCGTATGTTGACTTCAATAGTAAATTAACTCAAATCTATTATATCTTTGGCAAATATATCCAAGGACTGAGATAGAGATTAGGGAACAGAAGGTGAAGCTCCAAGGAAGCTTCTTGTCTATGGCAAGGAGGGTCAGCTAGAATGACCCTGAAGAGGTCAGCTAGAATGCCCTTTAAATCCCAGCTGAGGACACTGCAGATGGTGACTGCAGCTGTGAGATTAAAACAGACTTGCTCCTTTGAGGGTTTGTCATAGACAAACCTAGACAGCGTATTAAAAAGCAGAGACATTACTTTGCTAACGAAGGTCCATCTAGTCAAAGCGACGGTTTTTCCAGTAGTCATGTATGGATGTGAGAGTTGGACTACAGAGAAGGCTGAGTGCCAAAGAATTGATGCTTTTGAACTGTGATGCTGAAGACTCTTGAGAGTCCCTTGGACTGCAAGGAGATCCAACCAGTCCATCCTAAAGAAAATCAGTCCTGAATATTCATCGAAAGGACTGATACTAAAGCTGAAACTCCAATCCTTTGGCTACCTCATGCGAAGAACTGACTCACTGGAAAAGACCCTGATGTTGGGAAAGATTGAAGGCAGGAGGAGAAGGGGACGACAGAGGATGAGATGGTTGGATGGCATCAACGACTCTATGGACATGAGTTTGAGCAAGCTCCGGGAGTTAGTGATGGACAGGGAAGCCTGGTGTGCTGCAGTCCATGGGGTCGCAAAGAGTCAGACACAACTGCGTGACTGAACTGAACAGCAGAAAAATTTAAATTCTCAGGTTTGAAAATACTAAGGGGTTAGAATAACTAGTAAAGTTATACTCTTAGGTTTTTCCTTTGTTTCTTTTCCTAGTTCTGATGGTGAAGTTGAGTAGACCTGTGTGTACTTTATTATCTGGTTTTTGCTTATAACCCAACACATAATATACAGAGAATACTGGGTTGGAACGCAGTGGCTATAGTTTGTCGCAGTAGTTGCTTTAGCCCTAGCATAGAAATGAGTGCTATGGAAACAATTTCATCTTTCTGGCACTTACTTTCCTTAACTATGAAATGAGAATATCATTAGCAGCGTATGATCCCACTCAAGTATCAAGTGAGATTGGGTTGGAAAAGGCATGAGTGAATTGGCTGTAGGTGTACTTGACTTGATGGAAAATGTGCAATTATAACTGTAGTTCCCATTTTGAAGAAGGAGCCTATTTTCCTAACCCCTCAAACACTGCTTTTGAAAACTCAACAAACAATTTTAAAAATAGCTAAAGCCATAACTTCAGGCCATTAATCAAAAATAACCTAAAACAAGCATCATAGAATTGTGGTGGAATGTTTGATATTAGTCTCTAGGGATGTATTCACAAGCTCAGTTTGTTGGAAGCTGAATGTTTTGTGTAGAGAGGTCAAATGAGAATTCTCCTGAGAGCTGATGGCACTGCTCTCCCATGAAACAAAACAGCTGACAAGAGCTTTCCATCTGGTTAATTTGTTCTGTGGATACTAACAAAGAAAACAACTGCTTTGTATGATTTTCTTGGAGGGATTACATTCAGAATCATGTAGTTATGGCAGCTATTACTGATACAGAGGTAAAATGTAGTTCATGGTACTATATAAGAACAACCATATTTTATCAAATGTTATATTCTTTACAAAATAGAATAAGTAGGACTCTTAAAAATGCATGGTTTTAATACCATCCTTGATTCTTTTCCTCACTGGGATATAAAGAAAAATTTCGACACATAAAGAATACCACCTTTAATGTGAAACTGCATTATCTAGGCCTCCACCTATTCAAATACGAAACTTCCTGCTTTTAAATCCATCATTAGGCTTGTCTCTGTTTTTATCCTGAAGGAACCACTATCATTTCAATAGTATAAGTTGTCTTCCCTTCTACTCCCTGTCAACTTGCTACTATTTCTGTAAAAGTTGTTCTGGAAGAGCAAATACTGTTCCTAGGTTGCCTGAGGATCTCCTCGAAGTCTTGAGTTCTCATTTAAGTGCTGGGGTTTGGTATATACAAGGACTGAACTAAATGTGGTGATTTATGTAAATGTGTTTCACATAGAGTCTGCACACGGTAGCCGCAGAGTATTTCCTGCCTGTGAATCCCCCAAATCAACCTCATTTCCTGGAGGTGGATTCTAATCTAAACATAACTGCAGATCTGATATAAATATTAGAGAATATTTCCTTCACCCATTTCTAAGCTTTTTGAAAAATTCAAGTACTGTATGGAATACTGAAGATAGTAGTTGCGATAGTTTTTTGGTTCTGTTTTGTTTTGTTGCTCTTCTTTTCTATTTGAGGTCACCTCCATCATGCTCACCAACTGCTATCAGTATCTGAGCCCTGTGTGCCATGCTGTGCTAAGTTGCTTCAGTCATGTCTGACTCTTTGAGACCCCACGGACCATCGCTGGCCAGGCTCTTCTGTCCCTGGGATTTTCCAGGCAAAAATACTGGAGTGATTGACATTTCCTATTCTAGGGGATCTTCCTGACCCAGGGACTGAAACCACGTCTTTTATGTCTCCTGCACTGGCAGGTGCATTTTTTACCACTAACACCACCAGGGAAACCCCATCTGAGCCGGAGTAGTTTTCTCAACATTGGGGAGGGAGCTCATTGATTTGTCTATTTAACACTGTTTCTATCTGCTTCTTCTTGCATCTATTGACAAATACAAGTATATTTAGCAAGAAGTGTGACCTTCCATTGTAGAAACTAAGTCTACTCTAGAAGGACTGAATCTCTAACACATGCTAGTCAGCTGAATTCCCTACAGGGCCAGGTATGAGTTCACAAGGTCACAGGAGAATTTTGCTATGGCCTAGTGGAATGGGCTTCATCAGACAGGAAATGCAATGCCTTTGTACCTTTTTTCCTTCAATTTTTGAGTTCAATGTCATGTGTTATAAAGACAGTGTGACTTGATCACTATAAAACCAAGACAGCTATTTTCTTTTCTTGGTGTTTTAAAATAAACTCTAATTTCCTTCCACAGTTAGTAATGAGAAAACTCTATCCTTAATTAATTCACCTTAAGATCATAAGGTGATCTTATGATCGTATTCACTTCACACAGTGGCTTGAGAGCAGGTTAGGGTAATAACCATGGACCGAGGAATTTAGGAAAGATGAGCTGAATGCTCTAATCACTACAGTCTGGTCGATGCATCTTAACTGCATGTAATCTTGAAAACCTAAAAGTAATGCTACTCAGAATATAGAAGAATCAAGCAAAAAATGCTTTCCATGATTTTCCTTCCAATAAATACATTTTTAAATATGAGAAACCACTTCTATTCTGATGAAAAATAACATTAGAAATTCTCCAATGAAGTGAAGAATATGTTTTATTTGGAAGGTGGCCAATATAAAATGATAAATGTATCCTTTATCTAATAGACCCTATAAAGTAGTTTTCTAAGTTGAAAAATGGCTTAAAAATGACAACTCCAGTTAAACAAATTAGGAAGAACTTTCAGTCATTTAACTAAGGGCACTAAATGAGAGTTCACAATCAATCACACAGTTCTTTCCTGAGAATAAAACAAGTCTAACCATATAATATACTGGTTTTTACGTATCCTGGCATTAATGTGTATTATAGATTCTTTTGGTTTATGACCTTCTAATTCATAAAACATAATGATGGAAGATGAGCTCTTTCCTGGGCCTTCTGAAATAAAGAGAATCTATCAACAAGTTCTATTTCAAGTATTAACTTAAAGCTGCAGACATTTTTGCATTTTAAGGTATATGAATTTATATTATAATGTATATATAAAGTACATGAGTTACATTTACAAGTTGTATTACAATATGTTCAATGAAGGCCCTTTGTGTTTCTCTTAGATAATTTTTATATTCTAACTTCTATTATAAATTATGGAGGAAGACGAGGTTATTGTACTCCTTATGACCACTGAGGGCAACCACTGTATTTTTGTTGTTGTTCCATCACTAAGTTGTATCTGACTCTTTGCAACCCCATGGACTGAAGCACGCCAGGTTTACCTGTCCTTCACTATCTCCCGGAGTTTGCTCAAATTCATGCCCATTGAGTTGGTGATGTTATCTAACCATCTCATCCTCTGTTGCCCCTTTCTCCTTTTGCTTTCACTCTTTCCCAGCACCGAGATCTTTTCTAATGAATCAGCTCTTCACATCAGGTGACCAAAGTGTTGGAGCTTCAAAATCAGTCCTTCCAGTGAATATTCAGGGTTGATTTCCTTTAGAATTGACTGGTTTTATCTTCTTGCAGTCCAAGGGACTCTCAAGAGTCTTCTGTAGCATCACAATTTGAAAGCATCTATTCTCTGGTGCTCAGCCTTCTTTATGGTCCAACTCTCACCTCCATACATGACTACTGGAAAAACTATAGATTTGATTAGATGGACCTTTGTTGGCAATGTGATGTCTCTGTTTTTTAATATGCTGTCTGGGTTTGTCATAGCTTTCCTTCCAAGAAGCAAGTGTCTTTGAATTTCATGGCTGCAGTCACTGTCCGCAATGATTTTGGAGCCAAAGAAAAGAAAACATGTTACTGTTTTCATTTTTTCCCCTTGTATTTGCCATGAAGTGATGGGACAAGATGCCATGATCTTAGTTTTTTGAATGTTGAGTTTTAAACCAACTATTTCACTTTCCTCTTTCACCTTCATCAACAGGTTCTTTACTTCCTCTTCACTTTCTGCCACTAGGGTGGCATATCTGAAGTTGTTGATATTTCTCCTGGCAATCTTGATTCCAGCTTAGTGATTCATGCAGCCTGGCATTTCACATGATGTACTCTGCATATAAGTTAAATAAGTGGGTACAGTACACCCTGATGTACTCTTTTCCCAATTTGGAACCAGTCTGTTGTTCTGAGGTTGGTTCTAACTGTTGCTTCTTGACTTGCACACAGATTTCTCAGGAGGCAGATGAAATGGTCTGGCATTCCCATCTTTTTAAGAATTTCCCACAGTTTGTTGTAATTCACACAGTCAAAGGCTTTAGCGTAGTAAATAAAGTAGAATTAGATGTTTCTGTGGAATTACCTTGCTTTCTCTATAATCCAGTGAATGTCAACAATTTGATTTCTGCTTCCTCTGCCTTTTCTAAGCACAGCTTGTACATCTGGAAGTTCTCAATTCAAGTACTGCTGAAGGCTAGCTTGAAGGATTTTGAGCATAATCTTGCTAGCATGTGAAATGAGGCACAATCTTACAGTAGTTTGAACATTCTTTGACATTGCCCTTCTTTGGGATTGAAATGAACACTGATCCTTTCCACCCCTGTGGCCACTGCTGAGTTTTCCAGATTTGCTGGCATATTGAGTGCAGCACTTTATCAGCATCATCTTTTGTGATTTGAAAGAGCTCAGCTGGCATTTCATCACCTTCACTAGTTTTGTTCTTAGTAATGCTTCCAAAGACCCACGTAACTTGGTATTTTACTCATTTCTGTACTCTACATGGACCCTGGAAGTATCCAGCACTTACTGGATGATCTTTTAAAATGTCTCAGATAAAACTTATAGTCATTTTTTACTGAAAGTGATGATGACTCAAGATCAAGAAAATAAGTTGAAGTACCTCCCATCTTGAATATTCTGTTGGAAGGCATCCTTATGAATCTCGAGTGACTAGAAGCATGCCAGGTATAAACTATCTTCCCTTCAGTTCTAGGGAGGAGACACCAGATACTCTTTCATTTCTTCTGAACTGGTAGGGCAAGTCAGAGGGTAACAAATGTCTTGTCTTTGCAAGTCTACCAACAGTTTAATAGATGGATACAGGTTTGGAGTAGATGTCTCTTTGGACCTTTTTATTCTGTTTTCAGCAGTAATAGTCACTGCAGCCTTTATACTCCTGTGAACCTCTAGTAGGGGTTCTCCTTGGTCCTTCACAGACCAGGGGTGAGGGTGGCAATCCCAGCAGTCTGTCACTGAGGGCTGACCATAAGGCATAAGGGCCCCTTTTCATAGGAACACAATTTCCACTCATTCTCGAAATTCTTAACTCTCAGTTGATCATTTTCATGACTTTTGCAAGGACAAGTCAAAGAACCTGTCTATAAAACTACTCTAAGCAGCATTCCATTTGGCATTTTGGCAGCATCTAAATACATATATGGCAAAAAAAAAATATGACATTTGTATTCTGCCTTATAAGGTAGAATATTGTAAATCATACCCATAAATGGTGCTTTGGAGCAAATTAGATAATATATATCAAAATACCTTAAAACAATTATGAGTTATGGAAAAATACACCTTGCTGAAATATATAGGAATTAATGGTAGGTAGAAAATTTTAAGAATATATATAATTTGTTATCCTAATAGTGCTATAACATTTGGTACTGATCAAAAAAAGCTTACCTTCTCATTAATCAACATTTAACTTAAAAATACCTAGTCACTCTTGAAGAAACTCAAAACAGCAATGAAGAGACTGGGAAGGTAGGGAGATTTATTTTCTGCTTGTATATAGTCTTTTGTACCTTTTGAATTTTGTACCAAGTGACCTATTTTAAAAACTAAATGAAATCTTAACACAAATCAAAAGACTAAACTTACTTATTTTAAATCACTTGTTCTTGATGATAGAACATATGGACTAGAAGAGATAGGTCAATTTTAGCTCCTTATTTTACAGGGATAGAAATGAAACTCCAAAGAGGATATTTATAGATCTAGTATTTTTTTCCAGAAAAATGGAATATATCTTCCAAATAAAATTTTGTAAATACTTAAAAGGAAATACCCACATTGCTAATCAAAATGAATTTTAATAAAACTTCTTTTCAGACTAGATTACCAGTTAGTAAAGATTGAACTTTAGGACCAAATTGTTAAATAGAAATGAGATTTTCTTTAAAATCAGCCAAAATTTAATGCCAGTTTAGTGACCCACTTAAGAGTCTTACATGTACCACCGTTTTGGTAATTTCACACAATTAGTTTCTCAGTTTTGCTCTGCATGGTCTCATTTCTCTAAAGGAAAAAGAAAGAATTGACTTCCACTTTCCAATATATTAGTTGTACAACCAACCAATCTTCAATATTTTACTAAAATAATTAAATCTCAGTTATTACGATAAGGATGAGGAGAAATAGGGAAAGGAAGGGAGGAAGATGTGGAGACAGAATTATAGAGAAACTTGGGAAAAGGAATCCCCTATAGATACAATAAGATATTTAGAGAGAAAGCCTCTAGTGCTGCAGTCATTCTGATATTTTTCGTTCTCTTTAAAAAATGCTTCTGATTTCAGCCCATTTTCACAGTACCACTAGATCTAGGAGCTGAGAGGGATTTTTGAAATCCTCTAGTTTATTCCTCTCATCTATCAAGTGAGAGAAACTGAAGTCCAGGAAGGCAAATTGACTTTTTTTAAGCTTACAGAGTGGTCGTTGAAAAAACTTCATCCAGAATTCAGATCTCCAGGCTCCTTATAGAAGCCATTTGCTATGGCTGTTTTCATACAAACACAGGCAAAAACTTTGTATGAAATGACAGCTTTGGTTACCACTGTGATTTTTTTAAAAAGGGAAAAGGTGAAGTTCAGTTCAGTTCAGTTGCTCAGTCACGTCCAACTTTTTGTGACCCCATGGACTGCAGCACGCCAGGCTTCCCTGTCCATCACCAACTCTCAGAGCTTGATCAAACCCATGTCCATTGAGTCGGTGATGCCATCCAGCCATCTCATCCTCTGTCGTCCCCTTCTCCTGCCTTCAATCTTTCCCAGCATCAGGGTCTTTTCCAATGAGTCAGATCTTAGCATCAGGTGGCCAAAGTATTGGAGTGTTAGCATCCAGTCCTTCCAATGAATATTTAGGACTGATTTCCTTTAGGATGGACTAGTTGGATCTCTTTGCAGTCCAAGGGACTCTCAGGAGTCTTCTCCAACACCACAGTTCAAGAGCATCAATCCTTCAGTGTTCAGCTTTCTTTACAGTCCAACTCTCATATCCACACGTGACTACTGGAAAACCATAGCTTTGACTAGATGGAACTTTGTTGGTAAAGTAACGTCTCTGCTTTTTAATATGCTGGGTTTGTCATAGCTTTTCTTCTAAGGAGCAAGTGTCTTTTAATTTCATGGCTATAGTCACTATCTGCAGTGATTTTGGAGCCCAAGAAAATAAAGTCTGTCACTGTTTCCACTGTTTCCCCATCTATTTGCCATGAGGTGGCGGGACCAGATGCCATGATCTTAGTTTTATGAATGTTTAGTTTTAAGCCAGCTTTTTCACTCTCCTCTTTCACTTTCATCAAGAGGCTCTTTAGTGCTGGCACTATCTGTATCCGGCACTCTACCTTTTCACCGTGTCCAGGTTACAGTCTCACATGTATGAAGAGAGACGATCATTTCATGCCTGAAGGCAAGCTGCCACTAGCTGTACAAAACTATGTCATGAGCCTCAAAAGCAAGTACACGTTCTCCCCAACATTCGAGACGGTTCAATTTCTATTGGTTTTTGCTATAGTTGTGTGTGTGTGTTAGTTGCTCAGCGTGTCTGACTCTTTGCATCCCCATGGACTATAGCCAGTCAGGCTCATCTGTCCATGGGATTTTTCCAGGCAAGAATACTGGAGTGGGTTGCCATGCCCTCCTCCAGGGGCTCTTTCCAACCCAGGGATCAAACCTAGATCTCCCACACTGCAGGCAGATTTTTTACCTTCTGAGCTACCAGGGAAGCCCTTTGTTATAGTTATTACTGATTAACTGTGCAGTTGGGAAGAAAAGCTTTATCTTCCACATCCTCACCTAAAAAATTGAGATAGTGATGTGTGTGCATGTGTGGTGTATGTGTTTGTGTGTATGTATGTGTGAGTTTATGTGCCATGAAGAGGGGGTTTGGGTTTGGGTTGGAGAAGGGGTGGAGGTTAAGGCTAGCTAATTTTCCTAGTATTTATACCTGAAGCAAAATAATCTTCCTACCCAGAATGTGATTTAAAAAGATACAAGGCAGGGTTATATCCTGTACTTTGTTGAAGACACTAATCAATAATTACAAGCTACTCCCTTGACAGTTTCAAATTTGTTGGTGATGGAGTGAGTGGCCACTGAAATAATTATAGGGTAATCTTTAAAATCAGCTTTAATTTTTATCTGTTCTCAGTCGCAGAGATTTAACCAGATTCAATTCTTGGTATCTGTCAAAGGAAAATGATTGGACCCAAAGTATTCATGGCCTTCACTCAGCACTTGTGGGTTACAGCTTTGGCAATACAATGTATGGATCTCGGGTTGCTTATGCTAATTCTGTGTATAAAGCAAAGGGGAAAATCTGTTGTCATTCCTTTGGAAACCAAATATTCACAGTATTAGTTGACAAATACTGGTTACGATTTAGTGTTATTTTCATTTTCACCCCAGGCCTCACTCGATGTGTGAATTTTTAAGGCCTACCAACTTGTCACACTAGCAGTAGCAGAGCCCTCCGCCTTGTTCAGGGCTGTGTCCCTGGCATCTGAAAGACAGCCCGGCCTAAGTATGTGTTGAATGAATGCAGGAAGAAAGTTGCAGCTTTGGCCATAGGATCTTAATGATTTAGGGCCAAACTGCCACTCCCCTCCCACTTTAGAAATAGGACTGATCCAGAGTCTTTAGATGACTGTCTTTAAATCACATTGCTTTCTGTGATCTATTCCTGGTCTAAGTTCTTTAGCATAGAGTTTCAGACCTTTCAAAATCCGGCATCTGCGTTGACCTGGTTTCTTCAGTTTTAAACCCAACAACATCAAACCGTTCTCTGAACACAGTGAACTTTATTTCTGTAGTTTTCACAAAGAGCTCTTGAGTGCCTAACATAGTGCTTGGCAGTGAAGGTAAAACCGGGTCTGTCCTTGTGAAAAACTTCTACTCTGGCATGGGAGAGACTTACAAAAAAGCACTTTACTCCATCACTCTGCCACCAGCCCTGGCTCTAAAACTCCATGGCTCTCCGTATGTCAGCACACACTGTGCACCGCAGCCCTAGTTAACCGTCCTTCCTGCTCAACAGGGAGCTTCAGGCAGGACAGATGCTATGTTGGCCCAAACTAGCTCGTGTGTAGCATATTATCAACATGTGCTGGGCATTCACTAAATATTGTGAATGAGAGGGAGTGAGGGGAGAAAGGAGAGGGCATCTGGACATGCTTGGATGTAGGCACAGGATGCCCTGAAATTTTAGGAAATTTCTAGAAAATGTAAGGTAAAGTTTCTTCCAGAGCTGTAACTCAATGGTAAAGAATCTGCCTTCCAATGCAGGAGATGTAGGTTCCATCCCTGGGTAGGGAAAATTCCCTGGAGGAGGAAATGACAACCCATTTCAGTATTCTTGCCTGGAGAATCCAATGGACAGAGGAGCCTGGCAGGCTACTGTCCATGGGGTTGCAAAGAGTTGGACACAACTGGGCACCCATGTGCGTGTTTAGATCTGTAACTTGAAGGTGGAATAAAAGCGAGTCTCTAAGTAAAGGTGGGGAAAAGCAGCAAGGACTCCACCCAGCTATGTGGGAAGCAGTAGGTGGAGATGTGGACTAGGCCAGAGATCATTGCTACAGCTGCTAGCGGGACCACACTTGGAGGGTGGTCCATACCTGGATAGGTGAAAGGTCACTTACTTTTACATGTCAGAACTTTCAAAACTCAACTACATGTCACTATGAATAATTTTAGCCTACTGTTTTGTTCTTGGTCGGCTGATGACCATACTGTTAAGCAGGCCTGGGACGTATACCGTCAACTGAAAATCTCTCTTATTTGGCATTTCAACAATTTACATTGATGGCTTAAATTTATACTAAACTAAAATTACAGTTGTTGTTGTTGTTCAGTCACCAAGTTGTGTCCGACTCTTTGCAACCCCATGGACTTCAGTAGGCCAGGCCTCCCTATCGCTTACCATCTCCCAAAGTTTGCCCAAGTTCATGTTCATTGCATCAGTGATGCCATCCAGTCATCTCAACCTCTAATGCCCTCTTCTCCATCTGCCCTCAATCTTTCCCAGCATCAGGGACTTTTCCAATGAGTCAGCTGTTTGCATGAGGTGACCAAAGTACTGGCGCTTCAGCTTCAGCATCAGTCCTTCCAAGGAGTATTCGGAGTTGATTTCCCTTAAGATTGATTGGCTTGATCTCCTTGCAGTCCAAGGGACTCTCAGGAGTCTTCTCAACACCACAGTTTGAAGGCATCAATTCTTTGGCTCTCAGCCTTCTTTGCAGTCCAGCTCTCACACCAATGCATAACCATTGGAAAGACCACAGCCTTGACTATATGGACCTTTGTCAGCAGCGTAATGTCTCTGCTTTTTACCACACTGTCTGAGTTTGTCATAACTTTCCTGCCAAGAAGCAATCGTCTTCTGATTTCATGGCTACAGTCACCACCCACAGTGATTTTGGAGCCCAAGAAGAGGAAATCTGTCACTACTTCCACCTTTTCCCCTTCTATTTGCCTTGAAGTAATGGGGCCAGATGCCATGATCTTAGTTTTTTAATATTTAGTTTTAAGCCAGCTCTTTCACTATCCTCCTTCACCCTCATCAAGAGGCTCTTTAGTTCCTCTTCACTTTCTACCATTAGAGTGGTATCATCCACCTATCTGAGGTTGTTGATGTTTCTTGCACCTATCTTGATTCCAGCTTGTAACTCATCCTGCCTGGCATTTCTCATGATGTGCTTAGCATATAGGTATAAGCAGAATGACAGCAGACAGCACTGTCATACTCCTTTCTCAATCCTGAGCCAATCAGTTTTTCCATACAGCATTCTAACTTGCTTCTTGACCCGCATACAGCTTTCTCAGGAGACAGGTAAGATGGTCTGGTATTCCCATCTCTCTAAGAGCTTTCCACAGTTTGTTATGATCCACAGTCAAAGGCTTTAGTGTAGTCGATGAAACAAAGGTAGATGTTTTTCTGAAATTCCCTTTCTTTCTCTATGATCCAGCGAATGTTGGCAATTTGATCTCTGATTCATCTTCCTTTTCTAAACTCAATTTGGACATCTAGAAGTTCTCGGTTTGAGTAGTGCTGAAACCTAGCATGCAAGATTTTAAGCATGACCTTACTAGCATGGGAGATGAGTACAACTGTCCTATGGTTTGAACATTCTTTAGTACTGTCCTTCTTGGGAACTGGGATGAGGATTGACATTTTCCACTCCTGTGGCCACTTCTGGGTCTTCCAGATTTACTGACATATTGACTGCAACACTTTAATAGCATCATCCTTTATGGTTTTGAATAGCTTTATTGGAATTTCAGCAGAGTTCACATTTATACAAAGAAGCAAGAATATGTTTTGAATTAAAAATCATATTAAAGAATCTCTCATTTCTCTCAGATTTCTATACTGGCCATGTAAAGGAATTTCTGTCTTTGGAAAGTTTTGGAGGTGAAATGTTTGTCCTTTCGCTTGCTGATTCTGTTCTACCTGGGGTGTCACTTAACTGAGAAGCAACTGGGCAAAGGACCCCACTCAAGTGTCTCCCACTTCCCTCCAATGGGACTTGCCAAGGCAGAGGCCTAAACTCTGCTCTCCTGGAGGGAGCCCACTACAGCCACCCAGCCACAGGAAGGAGCACTGAGTCCAAGTTTTCTACCTCTCTGCAAATAAGCTCAGTTCAGGCTGGGAGGCACAGTCTCAGGGAAAAGCTCTGTTTTCCAACCCAGTCTTAACAATAAAAACATTGATGATGAATTGATTCATATATGACACTGTGTTTGTTTCACAATTGTCCTAGAACTCTGAAAGGAGAGGTTCATGAGTAAGTGGGACTTTCAAATCCATACATAACATTCCAATAAAGAAGGCTTTATTACTAAGTCCTTTTGCTGTGCTGTGTGCATATGTATGTGGCAGGAGGGGAGAAAAGACAGAATTAGATATATATATATACATACTAGTTTTTATTAATCAGAATGGTAAATTAGGATTCTCTGATTATTTTAAGTTTGTAGTTTAAAACTTAACAAAAACAAAATGAAGGAATGAATAGCGTTATTTCTAAGCTCTTGGCTCAGTCAAAAAACAAACAAACAATAAATATTTTAACTACCTTGATCATAATAACCATTAATTCTATTTTAAATGTCTTTAGTAATTTAACTTGTTATCTAGTCCCTCTTTAGATTATAGTTTGTAAGATTTTTGAATTTTGAGTATCAGTTTTTCAAATAGAATTCTGATAATGCCTACATTTATTTTCACTAATCAATTTTTTTTTCAGATCACTTGGTGTCTGAGTAAAGAGTATCATAAGCAAAGTCCTAATAGGTATTTTAATAATGATTTATGGTTTACAAGGGCTTCCCTGGTGGCTCAGACAGTAAAGAATCTGCCTACAATACGGGAGACCCAGGTTTGATCTCTGGGTTGGGAAGATCTCCTGGAGAAAGGAATGGCAACCCACTCCAGTATTCTTGCCTGGGAAATCCCATGGACAGAGGAACCTGGCTGGCTACAGTCCATGGGGTCGCAAAGAGTCGGACACGACTGAGCAACTAACACACACACATGGTGTACAAAGTGCTTTCAGGTCTATTATCTAGAACAGTAATTCTTAAACATTTTTAGCTTAAGAATTTCTTAGCACCTAATAAAAGTTATTTACCTCTCCTTAAGAATATATTCACATTTCTGTGTTCATGGAACTTTTTCAAACTTGGTGAAGCCAAGGTTCTTGGAACTAGGCTGCTGAGTGGAGGTTGCCAACTACATCTCAAGAACAAATCCAGCCACAATTTGTGTTTGCATGGCTTGAGGCCTAAACATAGCTTTTACATTTTTAAGTGATCAAAGAAAATCAAAAGAAGGATAGTTTTTTTGACACGTGAAATTATATGACATTCAATTTTCAGCATCTATAAAGTTTTATTGAAACACAGCCTCTTTCATTTATAGCCTGTGACTACTTTTGAACTATCACTGCAGAGTTGAATAGTTTTTGAAATCTAAAATATTTACTGTCTTTTCCATTTACAGAAAACATAAAATACATTTTGTGTTTTTTAGTTATATTTTGTTGAGTGTTTATTAAATTATACTTAACTAGGTGGAGAAGGCAATGGCACCCCACTCCAGTACTCTTGCCTGGAAAATCCCATGGACAGAGGAGCCTGGTAGGCTGCAGTCGATGGGGTCACTGAGAGTTGGACACGACTGAGTGACTTCACTTTCACTTTTCACTTTCATGCATTGGAGAAGGAAATGGCAACCCACTCCAGTGTTCATGCCTGGAGAATCCCAGGGATGGTGGAGCCTGGTGGGCTGCTGTCTATGGGGTCGCACAGAGTCGGACACGACTGAAGCGACTTAGCAGCAGCAGCAGCAGGGTTTGAAAAGAACTTCTGCACACTGCTTAAAAAATATAAAATTATTTACTAAATGACTTTTAAAATGACACTAGAAATTATTAATATGGTGTTTGGAAAATTAATGACATGGCAAAATGCTCCTAATATTGCTTTAAGTGGAAAAAAAGTAGGAATTAAATAATCAATGTGATCTTGACCACATAAATATTTTTGAAGAGTAGAAAACAAGTTTAGAGGAAAATATGCTCAAATGTTAAAATTATTGATTAAGGTTATAGATTTTTAAAAAGATTTTTTACTGTTCATTATTTTTTAAATTGTACATTGCATAATATATCACTTTGAAAATAAGGAAAAATATTGAACAAAATTATATTGTAGTGATACAGTTTATTAAAACTCTCAGTGATTAGAATCTTCTGTAATAGTGTCAGTGTAGAAATGTTCAAGGGATCAAATTAATAGAATGAATGTAATTACAAGACCAGAAATAATTTTTACACCTTACTTCATTTAGGTGACATGATAGCTTGGTGTCAGATGCATTTTTTCTCCCTGCATGCAAATTATATCTGTGAACTGCTAAAGAAATGCTGAATTTAATGTGAAGAAAAAATTTTTATATAAAGTCAAAGCATTGTTCTATACTGAGAAGCCTTGGTCAAAATTTATCATAGGCATCTCCTTGTTCACCTATGAAATGGTTATCAGCACAGTGGAGAGATTCATGATATAAGAAAAATTGAACACCTTGACTAATATTTCTATAGATATTAATACTATACTGACTTTATCTACTTGAATGAATGAGTGAATATATGAAGGAATGAACATGACTTTTTGACTCTGTCAGGAAAATGATAAATAGTTTGATACCTTGACCAGGACAGCTATTAATAGACTTTTAAAAAGTAGTAGGAATTGCATGATAATGGCATCTTACTTAAATTGTCTTAAGAAAAGCAAGAATCATTAAATATAAAAGATCTTTAAAGAGAACAGAATCAAGCTGGAAGGCAAGAGTCCCAGAAGCCCATTTCCCCATCATCTTCAGTGCATGTTATCATTGCAATTAAATTGAAAATAAAACCCAAAGTGTATTCTTAAATAATGAGAGGGGAGAACCTGATACATCCAAATGGTCTACTGCAAAATAAAACTCAGGGTCCATTGATAATTCTGCTCTGGCAAAATGAATAAGCAAAGGAAAATCTCAAATCTTTGCCAATAATCAAGTTAGATGGATTTAAGATCCAGTAGCAGCAGAATTGTATAAGCAGAATATGAGAAGATATAAAAGTAAAAACGACTACTGGTAGCATTATTCTAAAACAAAATTCTATAAGATGGGTGTTTTTATTCCATCTTTAAGGAAGTGAGGCAAACTAATTTGCTCAAGTTCACAGAGGACTCAACATGGACCAGATTCAAAGCTTTGACTCTTTCCCCTATATCACACTATCACTCTTGCACTGACTTTTTAGCCTTGCATATTTATTTAATGAATTAAAAATTTTTTTTCCCTTTCCAGTGGGTTAACAGTGCAACCCAGAGGCAGCATTTGTAGAGAAGCTCATTCTATTACGTCAGATCTTAAATCTTTGTTCCATCTCCATGTCTCTTTTTATGGTCTTTGGAAATGTGTCTATAAAATGCATTCTTTCTTACTGATCATCTTAAACTTGCAGTAGTGTGTAGGATGCTAGAAATTCAGCAGTAATTGCCATAGTCCCTTGCTCTAATGGAGCATACAGTCTTATAAAAGATAAATAAATGAGACTATAATGTGAACCAAAGAGGGTACATTGGCAGTTTGAGAATATGAAGAAGTGGTACCAAACATAGATTTGGGTAGAGGGTGGTCTGTAGGTTCTTTCCAGAGAAAGGAGCACCTGAATACAACTAAGGTGAGTTAGGTCTGCGGGCAGAGAGCTCTGTGGAGAAGTGCCCATGGAGGCCTGGCAGAACAGAGGCCTTTGCTCAGTTCCTACTTTGCTGAAGGTCATTTGCTGTGACTGAGATGTAGAGTGTGTTGTGTGTGTGTATGCGCACATGTGTGCGTTCCTGGGTGTGCCCATCAGTGCAATAGTAAAAACTGTTTTGGAGAAGACTATAGAGGCTAAATTATTCAAGGTCTTGTGCTCAGGGCTCAGTTGCTCAGTTGCGTCCAATTCTTTGCAACTCCATAAACTGTAGCCCTCCAGATTCCTCTGTCCATGGGATTTTCCAGGCAAGAATACTGGAGTGGGTTGCCATTTCCTTCTCCAATTCAGAGTCTTAACTAGTAAGAAAAACAACTTGTGCTTAATACTTATTCTGTGCCAGACACTGTTGTAATTTTAATATAACAAATTTATTCCTCGTTTTAAACCTAAGAAAAAGTTATACTGTCATGATATTCATTTATATACAAGGACAATAACACACACACACACACACATACACACACACACACGTGTGTGTGCACTAAGTGACTCTTCTAAGTTATCAGATTTAGTGAAGAATACAACAGAGACTTGAGCTCTAGCCAATCTAGCACAAAAAGTATGGTCCATGAACCAGTATTACCAGCATCACCTGGCAACTTGTTAAAAATGCAAAAACTGAGGCACCAACCCAGACCTACAGAATCAGAATATACATTTTAACAAGGTGGTTCCTGAGCAGTTTAAAGTTTGGGGACATCTGCTGTAACCCACTGAACTCTACTGCTTCTCTTTAACTTTGAGAAGTACTCTGGACATTATCCTAAGGCCAGTGGAGAGTCAGAAAAAGGCTTGAAGTAAGAGATGGACAAAATCAAAATCTATTTTTAGACCAATAGTTTCACGTCAATCACTCTGGCTTCAGTATGGGGAGTGCAGCCGAAGAAGGCAATTCTGGAGGCAGGGAGACCCATGAAAAGACTGCTGCTGCTGCTGCTGCTAAGTCGCTTCAGTCGTGTCCGACTCTGTGCGACCCCATAGATGGCAGCCCACCAGGCTCCGCCATCCCTGGGATTCTCTAGGCACTATTCACCAAATAAAGGAGGATGGCAGCCTGAGATAGGGTGATGGCAGTGACAAAGGAGGGAAGCTGGTGAGTGGATGAGGCAGTGTGGACAGAATTTGGAGATTCTTTGTGTATAGAAATTGAGGGAGAGGTGGAGTTAGTTCACCTCCAGTTTCTGGCTTGAGCAACTGGTTGTATCATGGTGTCATTTTCTGTGCGAGGATATTTGCGGGGAGCAGGGTGGAAAGTATGAGAGGCGGTTGATGAGTTTACTTTTAGATTAAAATGAGACTTGAGAGGACAGTGGGAAAGTCAGGGAGAGCTATTCAGTCAGGTCCAAAGAGCGAGTGCGGGGAAACCACGTAAATTCCTTGGACATTTTGAAAGGGGTCCCAGGGCAAATTCTAGGTCAAAATTTCTACCTGGCTTGCCCTTCATGTTCCTCCACTTACCCCATTGTATTCACTAAGGTCTACACCTGCTCTGGGAAGTCCTATATTCAGCAGACAATCAGACATAGAGGTTTGTTGCTCAGGAAAGATATCTTAGCTGGACATAAAGATTTGGACTCCTAAGCATACAGAATAGACTGTAATTGAAGCTGTGACATTGCTCAGAAAGAGAAAATGAGTCTAGGATATAGGGAAGAGGAAGAGGAATCTGTGAAACTGACTGAGCACAGTGGTCTTAGAGGTGGGAGGAAAACTAGGAGCTGGACATCATGGAAGCTCTGGGTGAAGAGTGTTTCAAGATGGGGAAAGGGGAGACTAAGGTAAAATGGTTCTGAAACAGTAAGAAGAGAATAAGAAATTTCTGCTGGATTTAGCAATATACTAGCAATTGATCACCTCAGTGAGAGCAGGGGAAAACTGATGAGGATCAAAGCCAGACAGCAATAGATTGAGAAGTGAGGGCTAAGAAATTGGGGATTCTTTACAGAGTGTAGACAATACTTTCAGGATATTGATCTATAAAGCTTAGGAATGAGGGTAACTGGAAAAGCTTGGTAATGAAGCAGAAGCTTTTCAAAATGGGGGATTTGAACATGCTTAAATGCTGATGAGAGGAGCCAATAAAGAAGGAAAGATTAAAGTCCGTGATCCCTGAAGTAGAGGATATGAGATAATGGGCACTGGTTTAGATCTTTCCTTTTATGCCCCAATCTACCAATAGGTTGGTACGGGGATTTGGGAGAATGGCCAGAGAAGAGGTACATCCCTCTGCAGTCACCTGTTCGACATTCTGGGGTCTCTAGAGGCTTAGTCCTATCACCTTTCCATTCTAAGCCTTAATCTCCACAGAAGAAACTGTTTTGATATTTGAATCTTCCACTCTTATATCAGTGGACACGCTGCCCAGAACAAGTATGACTATGGATTAACTATGTGTCTGCTTTGAAAATTAATCCTTAAATGTCATCTTCAGCTAAAATCTTTGCCTTAACCTTACCTGTCCTCGGGTAAATTGAGAGAGACAGACATACTTCCACCTTAATCCGTTTAAAGATTGCATAAACCTACCAACTCCAGGTTATGTCTGGTTTCGTGGAGAATAGTAATTCATAATCAGGACCCCTCAATAATACCCAAGGACAGGTTTCAAGAATATATCAACCCCAGAAATGTTAAGGAAAAAGAAATCTACAAACAATGTGCCTTTTTTCTTCTGAGACATGTCCATTGATTCTCAGATTGTTAAGAGAATCTGTGATCCCAAGTCTAATGTGGAGATAGTGCTCAAGCTGATAATTTTGGAGGGATTTGAGATGTTATGACAAGGGAGTTCCCCTTTCCTCCTTAGCCTTCTCTTTCCCCTCCTATTCACAGTTCCTTCCAGGGGGCCAAAAGGTAACCAAGAAAAATGATGACAATCAGAAAGAATAAAGAGAATTACAAGAACATGGAAATGTAAGGTTGTTTAACTGACATCTGATTCAGAACTTTCCATGTGAACCCAAGTATTTGGTTTTCAATTCTAAAGAGATCATTTCCTAGATTGAAAATGTGAAAAAACAAATCTAAGCTTATGCAGCATGTTATAGTAGAAAGTTGCTAGCCTTGCTTAAGGAACCCAAATTAATCCAACTTTACTCAGAATGTTGTTGGCAAATATAATAAAAATAAGAGATAGACTTGTCACTGAGATGATGTTACATTAAAGCACAAATCTGCTGCTCTTGTTTAGGTAGAACAGTCCCGGAATTGGCAACTAATGACAACACATGGGAATAAATAGAACAAGTGTAGAAAACAGATGTCAGAGTTTACCTTTCCCACCAAGCAGTTTGGATTATGGCTTTAGGCACACATCATAACAAATATGTTAAGAAATATCCTGTGCGATGTGTATATTTGCAATTGTGCTAAATTTTAACCCATATATGTTGCTAGTAAAAATCCTAGAACCTATGCATGATAATATTGTGAATGTGAAATGACAACTAAAATGAGTTGTTACATTTTATTTATAAGAATTACACATTTTATTAATGATTTTTTTTGGTTCCCACATTTCCAAAACCCAAATTGACAAGTTGAGGAGTTGCATTTCATTTTCAAACGGATGACAGACACCAAAAAGAATCTGATTAAAGTAGAGAGGGAAAAAGTATAAACACATACGGGAAGCATACTTCTGCTTTCATAATACCATCTCAGTTTCAAGAAGCAAAGTTTTAGATTCATTTGGCATATTACACATGGGTCAGACACACAGACATTTTAATTCAATCTTAGAAAGCCTAAGATTAGGAATTGTCTTTATGCCTGCTTGTGAAAAACAGGCAGTTTTTCTTTTTTTAATAGCAGGAATCTCACTAACTCAAAATCTGTAAATGACTTTAAATTGTGCTCTGGATATATAAATCCAGCCATAAAATATCCTTAGTGATAAAGTTAGTCATTCAAATAAATTAAGCCAATTAAAACTTCAGAATCAAGTCATTCCTTTTTTTATGAATACAATGAAGCTGTATCTCCAATTATAGACAATTTTCAGAACACAAGAGACAACTCAAAAGAGTTATCTGGCTACTATGTTGCCTTTATACACATGGCATCAAATTGAGAAATCTGAAAAGCTCAGCATATAAAGTTTGATAACTGCTGGCTCAAATGCCTTTTAAAAAGTTTCTAAGAAACTTCAAGATATGTACTTGCTTGCCAAGTAAAACCAAGTCACCACAAAGTTTCCTTTAAGTAGCTATGAGAAAGTTTATAAGAATCTCCTGCACTTAAAAAAAAAAAACATGAGAAATGCAAAGACAACATTAAGGAGAAGAAAACAAAACTTACTTTGTCTTAAAGCCGCTTCTTCCAACAGTTTACACAGGATGAAAGTAGAATATATGATGATTTACTTTCCCCTCCAACACATTCATATGTTACCTCCAAGAGGAACAGAATGGGCCACCAAAACTATCTGAGGGTCTCTCCCATCTGCAACCTTTTTAACTTTGTGGAAGAAAATAGGAGGGTGTGTGGGTTTCCTCCAAGTCTTGTGACATGTACATAGCTGACTCCTACTGGGCTGAAAAAGCACTCGTCAATTTTTACTTAAAATTATGAGTAGCAAATTCTCTGCAGGACATTCTTAAAGGGAAATCCTGCCAGAATTAGTACATGAAACGTCTAGATAATCTCCAGAAAGTTTAAAATATAAAGTGCACAAACAGACATTCATGTACACTCAAGAAATTCCCACTGCCTAGGCTAAATTGAGGGTATATTTAAATTAAGAACTTTTTCTATAAAGGATGATGTATTTCCTTTTTTGTTGTTGTTGCTGTTATTTCAATGACAAAATCCTTCTTACGGGTTGCTGTGTGCTGTGCTTAGTCGCTCAATCGTGGCCAACTCTGCGACCCCATGGACTGTAGCCTGTCAGGCTCCTCTCTCCATAGGGATTCTCTCCAGGCAAGAATACTGCAGTGGGTTGCCATGCCCTCCTTCAGAGGATATTCCCAACCCAGGGATTGAACCCAGGTCTCCTGCATTGCAGGCAGATTCTTTACTGTCTGAGGCACCAGGGAAGCCCCCAAATACTGGAGTTGGTAGCCTATCCATTCTCCAGCAGTTCTTCGCATCTCAGGAATTGAACTGGAGTCTCCTGCATTGCAGGCGGATACTTTACCAACTGAGCTAAAATCAGATCTTCTTATAGGTTGGAAATGGACAAACTACAGAGCTTTTCTGTTGAAATATCTGGAAAGAGATGAGGCCTGATGTTCTCACCTGTAGCGTTTTTGGTAGCTTGAGAGATGAATTGTGGGGTGTGGTCTCTATCACTGCCTTCCTGGGAAACTGGTGAACTTTGAGCCTTGGATTTGACTAGGATAACTCAGAGTAGTTACCTGCTTCCTGCACCTGTACTGTGGACCTGGCATTCCCTGTTGCTGCCTCTTTCCCTATGAGCTGGCAGCAATTGTTATGTCACGTCCACAGCTGTATGACTTCACTTAAGCACAGACTCAGTCTTTTGAAATCTGGAGTCAAAACTTAAAAAGTGGCCAGATATTTCAGGAGTTGGATCTGAAGAAATATTTGAATACTGAACTAATCTACAACAGGAGTTCTCAGTGGGTCATATTTATCTATTAAGCAAGTGACATTTACTTTTAATCTCTCTGTTTAAGGCCATTTCTTCGGTTTGTAGAGGTGGGTGAGGAAGGAAATGTTCCGCTTTGACTCCATCTATTCCCAGACCAGACTTGAACTGTCCTTGTTTCAAGTGCCAAAGAAATATGTTAATGTTTTCTGAGGTCAAACTCAGTTACATACAATCAAGAAACTGGAGCTAGGGAAATATATAAAGGCAATCAACTCAGTGCCTTGTTATTCACCTGACTTTGATGATAAAGATATTATGAAAACGAAAACATTGTGATGAGCAGCAACAAATTGATTCAGTGAAAGGACATGAGAACATTCAAACTATTATAAAACATTCAATCTAGCATAAAATCTATTATTAGTAATAGCTTTTAATTCTCATGATGCCACAGATAGACCGGCATTCTTTTTAGAAAAAGTCTCCTTTTAAAGGTGAGGAGTAGAATCTAGGAGACATAAAGTCGCCTATGTCCCCATGTAGTTATGGAACCCTCTTTATTGCCTCCGTGTTTTCCTGAGAGGGTAATCTTCATTCACTCATCCAACCTAAGATCCTCCTACTCCCTTCTCAAACTACTCCACATAGCTCCATTAAGCTCATAAGATATCTTAGTTGACACTCCAAAGAGTACTGTCTTTAATCTTACCTGAAATTTCTCATCTCTGCCATGTCCATTTCTTTTTGAAACTCTCTTCCCTTGGTTTCACTAAGTCATTCTCTCCTAATTTTCTCCTTGGGCTTAGCATCTTCAACCTCCTCTCCCTTTATTCACCTCACCCTTCCCTAGAACTTCATTCTCAGTTCAGAATGCTTGTCTACACTCCCCATGGGTTTTCTCATGAAAACAATCAACAATATATTTTGACTCCTAAACCTGTATTCTCTGCTGGTATTGCTCGCTAAGGTTCTAGGCCTGTATCCTGTTGTCTCTTCGCTGTCTTTGCACAGAGGTCCCTCGGCATCCCAAACTCGGCAGTCCAAAATAAACATCTTCATTTTTTCCCCACCTCCCACTGTACAGATGAGGTCTGCTGTATTTCCTGTCTCAGGACACGGCACAATCACCTAACCCATCATACCTTGGACTTTTCACTTTCCTCACTTAGTCTCCACCATCCCCATCATTCATTCCCATCCTCAACTTCTAGTGGTTCTACTTTGTTAAATATTTACAAGATTTGTCATTATCCTTGCATTCTGGCCCTCACATTTCTCACTTGGATTGTTGTTATCAGTCATAAAACATTTGTCATCTGCCTTAGTGTAGTCCCCTTCTATAATTTCTTTGTATCACTATAAAACAACATTTAAAGATACGTTTATTGAATTATAAAATACACACTTCTTGCAGAAATTCTGAAATAATGAAAAAACTTGTTTAAAATGACTTGCAATACAAGAGACAGTCACAATTCATCACTCAAATATCTTTGAAATATTCTGTATGCATACATATAGCTATACAAGGAAATGCTTATGTAAATATTTTCATGCAAATGCTTACACAGCTACAGTTAAATATGTTAATAAGAAAATAAAAACCACACTGCATTTATCTTTTTTACTTAATATACTGTGAATGATTTTCCAAATCAAATATTTTTGAAGTGGTTGCAAATAATGGCTGCAACATAATGAAGTATGTGATGGAATAATGCTTCCTCTTTTTTCTCTATGATCTGGTTTCTTCAACACCAAAACTTAGCCTGAGCATTTGTAATTTGTGACTCACAAGACTTAGATTCTGGTGGGAAAGAGGGAAGAAAAAAAATAGAACACTCTAAGTTCATTAATTTAAACTTAAACATTTAGTTTAAGGCTGCACTTTACTAGTAAGTAAAGACAGTTCAGTAGGAAAACAATTTGCTAAAATGATTTTTTCCTCTTTATAATGAATAATAAACACAGGAGGAAAACCTGTGGGGATTTTGTCTTAGCTTGACTAGTCAGAGAAAGGACATTTCTTTGGTGGAAGACTGCCTCCTTTCCTTGAGAGCTATATCATCCGCATTTCTCTTCTATCAGAGGCTGGGGAAAAGATTTGTACATGTTTTTAAATGCACATTTTACTTCTCAGGAGACATTGATCTCACAAATAATACATACATTTTAAAGGATTTTTGCAAACTGTCAAATTGCCTTTCAGAATGGATGATCTTTTTAAGAGACAATCACCTCACCTCCCTGGTTAATCTTTAAAGGCAACTTCTTGCTTTTAGGAGAATGGCTAACTTCTCATGTTAAGAGAAGTTAACTTAGCATGTAAGCCATTTTGTGATTCCTCCTCTAGTCTCTCCAGCTTCATCTTACACTACTTCCCCAAATCATTTTTCATATTTCTCATACTTTAGGGATTCCCAAACTTCTCATTTCGTATTATCTTAGTAGTCTGGAATCTCCTTTTCTCTGCCTGGAAATGCCCTTACCAGGCTAGTCCTACTTTTCTTAAGGGTCACCTCCAGCTGGTTCAGTTCCCCTCCCTGCAGTGCAAGACAGTTTGACTTTCTTCTCCCATTACATCCTTTGCTTGCTGCTCTCCAAACACTGGATTGAACTATAACTGTTGATTCTTGCCATCATCTTGAAAGCAAGACACATTTTTAAGATTTGTGTTCTTATTCTTTGCACTTAGTTGTCTTACAGGATCCAGGAGATTATTGAGCCAAGGATTGAAACTCACCATGTCCTCCCTTTCCTCCATCACACCCCAGTATAATCCCTTCCTTCCTGCTCTTCAAACACACATCCAGGTTAAATCTTACTAATAATCATTCAAGAGGAACAGAGGTGCAAATAGAGACAAGCCTGGTAAAACAGATAAAACACAACATTGGGAACTTTAAAAAATTTAATACCTGTTTAATGTAGTTGTTCCTTCTTTTTGTGTGTGATGTAAATAGAATAAACAGGTTTTGAAGGTCGAAAAGTCAGGCTTTCTTTCTTAAGAAAAAGTCTGACCTGGGTTCTATTTTTTTTTAATTTATTTATAGTTGATTTACCATGTTTCAGATATGTAGCAAAGTGACTTTTTAATGATATATATATATATATATATACACACACACACACACACATGTATGTGTGTATACACACACACACAGACACTTGCCTGGTGGCTCAGATGGTACAGAATCTGCCTGCAATGCAAGAAACCCAGGTTCGATCACTGGGTCAGGAAGATCCCCTGGAGAAGGAAATGGCAACCCACTCCAGTATCCTTGCCTGGAAAATCTCATGGACAGAGAAGCCTGGCAGGCTACAGTCCATGGGGTGACACAACTGAGTGACTAACACTAAAACACACACGCACACACATATACATATATACTTTTCAGATTTTTCCCCATTATTGGTTATTATAAGATATTGAATGTAGTTTCTTGTGCTATACAGTAGGTCCTTATTCTCTATTTTATCCCAAACTCCTATCTCCCCGTTACCCACTGCTATCCCCTCTGGTAACCATAAGTTTGTTTTCTATGTCTGTGAGTCTATTTCTGTTTTGTAAGTAAGTTCATTTATATGGGCTTCCTGGGTGGTACTAGTGGTAAAGAACCCAACTGCCAATGCAGGAGACATGAGACTCGGGTTTGATCCCTGGATTGGGAAGATCCCCTGGAGGAGGAAATGGCAACACACTTGGAATCCCGTGGACAGTACAGTCCATAGGGTCACAAAGAGTCAGACACGACTGAAGTGACATAGTATACATGCATTTTTTAGATTCTATATGATACCGTCTCTGACTTGATTCACTTAGTATGAAACTCTAGGTCCATCCGTGTTGTTGCAAATGGCATTATTTCATTCTTTTTTAATGGTTGAGTAATATACTAAATGAAAAGTGAAAGTTGGTCAGTCGTGTCTGACTCTTTGCAACCCCGTGGACTATACAGTCCATGGAATTCTCCAGGTCAGAATACTGGGGTGGGTAGCCTTTCCTTTCTCCAGGGGATCTTCCCAACCCAGGGATCGAACCCATCTCCCACATTGCAGGCGGGTTCTTTACCAGCTGAGGCACAAGGGAAGCCCAATATACTATGTATCTATGTATAATATATTATGCCACATCTTCTCCTTCCATGTATCTTTTGATGGACATTTACAGGTGTCTTTTATGTCCTGGCTGCTATAAGTAATGCTGCTGTGAACATTGGGGTGCATGTATCCTTTCAAATTAGTTTTTTGTCTTTTCAGGGTACGTGCCCAGGAGTAGATTGCTAGATCACATGGCAACTCCATCTTTAGTATTTAAGGAACCTCCATATTGTGCTCAATAATGTCTGCACCAATTTATATTCCCACAAACAGTGCAGGAGGTTTTCTTTTTCTCCATACCCTCTTGAGCATTGTTGATAGACTTTTTGATGGCCATTCTGACCAGTGTGAGGTGATACACCTCACTGCAGTTTTGATTTGCATTTTTCTAATAATTATGATGTTGAGCATCTTTTCAAATACCCATTGACTATCTGCATGTTTTCTTTGGAGAAATGTCTATTTAGATGTATTGCCCATTTTTAATTGCTTGTTATTGAGTTGTATGAGCTGTTTGTATATTTTGGAAATTAATCCCTTATCAGTCACATCATTTGTAAATACATTCTACCTTTTGAGGGTTGTCTTTCCCTTTCCTTTGTGGTTTCTCTTGCTGTGCAAAGGCTCTTAAGTTTAACTAGGTCCCATTTTAAAACTTGTTTTTCTTTACATTACTCTAGGAGACAGATAAAAAAAAAAGTCACGCTTTATGTAAAAGTTTTGTGTGTTTTCCTCTGCAAGTTTTATAGTATCCAGTGTTACATTTAGGTCTTTAACTCATATTGAGTCTAGTTTTTTATATGGTGTTAGAGAACATTGTAATTTCATTCTTTTACATGCAACTGTCCAGTTCTTCCAGCACCACTTGTTGAAGACTGTCTTTTTTCCATTGTATATTTTTTCCTTCTTTGCTGTAGATAATTGATCTTAAACACATGGACTTATTTCTGGGCTCTATTCTGTTCCACTGATCTGTGTGTGTGTTTTTGTGTCAGTATCATACTTTGATTACTGTAGCTTTATAGTCTTAAGTCAGGGAGCAGGACTCTTCCAGCTCTTTCTCAAGACTGTTTTGGCTATTTGAGGTCTTTTGGGTTTCCATACAATTAAAATTTTTTTGGTTCCAGTTCTGTGAAAAATAAATTGGTAATTTCATAGGGATTACACTGAATCTGTAAAATGCCTTGAGTAGTATGGTTATTTTAACAATATTGATTCTTTTAATCCAAGCACATGGTAATCTCTTTCCATCTGTGTGGGCTTCAATTTCTTTTATCAGCATCTTAAAGAGTTTTCTGAGTACAGGTCTTTTGCAGTTAAGTTTATTCCTAGGTATATTATTCTTCTTCATATGGGTTTCCTTAATTTATTTCTAAAATTGCATTGTTAGTGTATAGAAATGTAATGGATTTGTGTATTTATTTTGTATCCTGCAACTTGACTGAATTCATTGGTGAGCCCTAGTAGTTTTCTGGTAGTATCCTCAGGATTTTCTATGTCAAGTATCATGTCATCTGCAAATAGGGACAGTTTTACTTCTTTTCCAATTTGGATTCCTTTTATTTCTTTTTCTTCCATTGCTGTGGAGTCCTGGGTTCTATTTATTCTCCTGTTTGCTTAGTGTGGCCTTCAGAGGGAAACAACTTGAGTGAATCTGTAGGTTATTTTAATAGCCATAACTTTAATAGTGCTCCCAGATTTTGTGGAAAATGTACATGCCAGAATTTATAAATGTGTTTCTTTCATTTTCCTTATATACCATATACACTGCGGTCAAAGGCTTCACTGGTATTAGTCAAAGACAGCAAAACTTCCATTGTCCCCACCCCTACCCAACTCACATAAGTTAGTTCTTGATAGAAAAACAAATCCCATTTGGCTGTGGGTCAAGTGGCATTTCTGAGGAAGGAATGAACTGTTTCTTTTCACTCTACAGACACACTACTATACTGCTGCACTTTGACTTCACCCTTGGTGCTTCATGGTCTGACTAAAGTACATTCTCCAAAAAGTTCAAGATGGGTCTACATTCAGCTTAAGCAACTTCTACATTTATTTTTCTAATTTTGTGTTAAAGTCTTTTTGGGAAATACACTGTGATTTTTGGTTAAGATATGCCACTGTTCACTGATTCTTTCTAATGGTCAGAAATGAGTTTCCTTTGACTATTCAAAAACAAATGGTCTGGAGATAGAACATATGAACATAAATACCTGAGCATATTATTCAAATATCCCTGCCATTATGTGCAATAGTAAGAAGTACTAATAGCAGATAAAAGTTTAGCTATACATTTGCAGAAATCCAGGTAACTCAAAATGATTTATTAAGGTGAAATGGTTCATGAATGGCAAACTTGCAAGGAATGAAAGACACAGAGGACTATGGAACTATTTTTGTGTACAAACATAATAAAATCCTCTAAAAATATTCAGAATACAAATTTAAAAATGTAAATACATTACACATATACATCAACCCTAGTAATTAAAATAATAGAAGATTCAAAGTACATAAAATTTAATAGAAAGAAAACTTTATTCTAAATAACATTTTTAAATCTGCCCACTAAGAGCATAGTAAACATTTAACAGTTTTTATTTTATTCATGAAATTAGATTTTTACATACAAAATCAGCTAAGTGATTTTATTTACAAAAATAATGAACTGCTAATTTACTGTGGAAAAATAACCATTTAGATAAAAGAAAAAAATTTAATGAAAGTTTAATGCAACAAAATAAGAATGGCTTTTTGTTTCATTGTCTGATACTTTGACTTAAATGTGGATTACTTTAATATCTCTTGAAACCTAAGTAATAAGATCCTTATACAAGCACTTAAGAAAAAATTGTGTTGATTCAGCTTCCAGAATACACCCAACCTAAGTGGAGTTTGTGGTCACAGAGGATTTGTCATTTTTCTTCCTTTGCCCTTATGAAAATACATTAATAGAAAATTACTAATGGAAAATATTTTAAAATTTGTTATATTCCTATCAACTTTGACACTGCTTAGCAAATTATATTAATTTCTTTCAATCAATGTTAATACTTTGTCTAGAATTAGGGTAGAGGTAGACAGATCTTTGTATTCAAACATTTTAAAACATCGTTTTAAATGCCATATAAGGAATAATATAAAATAGTATTTTTTAAAATATTTGAGATTTACTATTATATTTTAAATAATTAAATTCCTTTTTTATATACAATAAGTTGTTGCTTAAAAATAATTTGACTAAAATTATTACTCCAAGGAACTATTTTAGTCTTTTAATTACTACTCTTTACAAATTAAGAATACCTATTTCTTAATAAGTTTCTATTTTTGGAAAAAAGTTCCAATGATTTAAATGCATTATAGATCCCCTACAACAAAGTATTAGGTGACAGTGTCTACTGATATGAAAAATGAAATTCAGAAATGCAAACTGGGTTATAGAAAACTATTTGTATTACATTTTTAGTAAATGTGATTTAACACCTATAAGTAGTAAATTATACTTTTTCTCTCACCCTTGTTAGCATCTTATTATAGAATAGAGCACAGAAATGCATGTGACCCTCAGGTATTCTTCTATATCTGTAAACACATCCCTGAAGCCCCCAGTCACACAGAAGTTCACTCTTGTGGGGGAAATGAGAGGCCCTCTATCTGCCAGGAATAAGAGCAAGGGCTTAGTAATAAAACAAAAACAATAGTTGGCAAACTTCTATATTTTGGGTTTGAAGCATTCTCTATTAAAGAAAAATACACTACTTTCACTTTGACACCAAAAGTTTCTCCTTTCTTTAAAAAACACTGACCACATTTTAAGTTTCTATGTAAATTTTATACTTACACATGTCACCTGAAATCTAGTAACACAACAAATGAGTCCTTTCCTAGAGATAAAAGATATCAGAAAATTTATTTTTCATTCAGTTTCTAGGAAGAAAATAAACTTGAAATGTATAATTTTTAGAATAATGTGAAAAAGAAACCTTCCAAGGAGAGCCCAATTTACAAACATTTACATTTTTTTAAACTTACAATGAATACAATGCTACTGTTTTAACTGAATTGTGGGTGTGGGAGGTGCTATTGGGGGGTTCTGGATTGTGAAATGAGTATTTTTTTTTGGTAACCACTCACCTAATTTTTGGGGAAAACTATTTACTGTATGATAACATTAAGTAATTAAAATCATCACTCTTCTGTCACTGATGACTTTCTAGATTTGAGAACAAGGTCTTTAATGGACGGAGAAAGCTCCTGAAGTTCTTTACGAGTTGTATTGATGATATCCTCTTGTTCTTTGTCTAATTCATCACTCAAGGGATCTTCTCCCTGCCCAGTCTTCTTATTTTGACTGACTAAATGTTTTACAACCAAACCTTGATACTTTACTAAAAGAGTATGTTGATCCTGTGAAAAGAGAAAGGAGAGGAAAGTTAACAACCATGATTTAATTTTCTGTGGGACAAAGTAAGATTTATTCAACCATTATATATTGCAGGTCTTCATCTTTACAAATTACTGGTCAAACAAGTAGAAAGCTGAATCTAGCAAGGTCCTTGCTCTTAAGGAGGTTCCTTGCTCTCAAGGAGGTTAGTTTGGGGGAGATAAAACATGAATACAGATCATTTTAATGTAAGTTGATGGAGCTGGGTTCTATCACCAAAGATAAAGTGACATGAAAGTTCAAAGAAGCCAGTTTACTTTTAGCTGAGAAATCCCTCAGAAGAGTGTGTGTTGGGTAAGACTTTTTGAACTGATCCTTGAAGGACAGGTTAAACCTGCATAAACTGAAACGGAAAACTGAACATTATTATTATTATATCACTTCCAAAAGCTTAATTTCTAAATTCAGAATATTCTTTACCATAGATCTTAAAGGATCCTAAAAGATTCCTGAACTAGGCTGAGTTTTAAAAATCAATCTACTCCTTCACTGTTCCCATTCCAGGAAGCAGAAACATGATGTTAATATGTTCTGTGTATTAGATTCATATTTATCTACTCAAAATATTCAGAATCTAAAAGTTTTAAAAGTTTCAAGTACACTGAAATATAATACCTCTGGAATTTTACTATTCAGAAAAGCAATGATCTGGGGGACACATCTTCCAGGTGCATGGAGCATGCTATGGGTTGAGAACTGAAACAACAGAACCGACGTGAGATGCAGAATAAGAGCAGGGTCTTCTGTGACTTTTAGCTGTTCAACCAGTGCTTGTCGATGCTGAAACAGTACCTGCCTAAACAAAAAGAAAGTAACATAAGCACATTATCATATTCTAACAAGTTCTCACCAATTTCAGTTCTTCCCTTCTGTATTCATTTTTAGCTTTCCCAGTTTAGTTTCATAAACAATTTAAGGGACCTTTTATGCAACAGACACATAGTTCTGAACAGCATGGATAAACTAATATGCTAAAAAATGATAGAAAAACTATATAGATAGAAAAACTATACACCAGGGATTCTCAAAGTATGCTTTTTATTTTGAATTGTTAGGTATCAAACAGAAGTGCACTGGTTTAAATAAGGCTTCCTATAAAGAAGCTCTTAAGGCTAATAAGAATTAATTCCTAAGCTTGATCAGCTATGGGATTAAGAACTCTGATACCTATTCCATTGGGTCAGAGAGGGACACCTAAGGATATGAAGACTGACTACGTTTGAAGGTCTATAGCCATTTAGATACAACAGTTCTCTTTGCAGGATTCAGTCAGACTCCAATTTCAGACATTAATTCAGTGTTACCTTTCTCTTTTTTTGTCTCCCTTCTTCAACATAATATCACAAGCTTCTGCTGCAGAATCCAGATAAGCAAGAAAGTCTTCTATGCTCTGGAAAGGTGTTTAAACCATTATTTACTTTTATAAACAGTCGCCTAAACAAAAGCAGACACTTAATACTGTTTTATAATTTTATAACCTGAATACATTTTTTAAAAAGGTCATTTTGTCATTAGGTTTGAAACTGTGATTTAGGACTATAGACAGTAAAGTGTCCCCAGCTTCGTCTCTTTCTTCACCCTCCAAAGAGATGTCTTGAGTGTAGGATTAATAGTTTTAAATTTAGTTTTCAGTTATTTTGATAAAAATCTATTCAAAGATCACATATTCTAGTTCAAATATCTAAATACAGTAAAACTTTATTTACCTTTTCATTCAGAGAGTTGTGGAGTTTTGTGAGAGCCACTTTTGTTTCTTCTGATAATTTACTTAGAATTTTTTTTCTTACCTATAGGGCAAAAAAAAAAAAATCCTTTGAGATTCTATCTTTGACATGTAGTGAATATGCAGAGTACATCATGAGAAACGCTGGGCTGGAGGAAGCACAAGCTGGAATCAAGATTGCCGGGAGAAATATCAATAACCTCAGATATGCAGATGACACCACCCTTATGGCAGAAAGCAAAGAAGAACTAAAGAGCCTCTTGATGAAAGTGAAAGAGGAGAATGAAAAAGTTTGCTTAAAGCTCAACATTCAGAAAACAAAGATCATGGCATCCGGTCCCATCACTTCATGGGAAATAGATGGAGAAACAGTGGCAGACTTTATTTTTTGGGGCTCCAAAGTCACTGCAGATGGTGACTGCAGCCATGAAATAAAAAGACGCTTACTCCTTAGAAGAAAAGTTATGACCAACCTAGACAGCATATTAAAAAGGAGAGACATTACTTTGCCAACAAAGGTCCATCTAGTCAAGGCTATGGTTTTTCCAGTAGTCATGTATGGATGTGAGAGTTAGACTATAAAGAAAGCTGAGTGCCAAATAATTGATGTTTTTGAACTGAGGTGTTGGAGAAGATTCCTGAGAGTCCTCTGGACTGCAAGGAGATCCAACCAGTCCATCCTAAACGAAATCAGTCCTGAATGTTCATTGGAAGGACTGATGTTGAAACTGAAACTCCAATACTTTGGCCACCTGATGCGAAAAGCTGACTCATTTGAAAAGACCCTGATGCTGGGAAAGACTGAAGGCAGGAGGAGAAGTGGATGACAGAGGATGAGATGGTTGGCTGGCATCACCGACTCAATGGACATGAGTTTGAGTAAACTCTGGGAGTTGGTGATGGACAGGGAGGCATGGTGTGCTGCAGTCCATGGGGTTGCAAAGAGTTGGACACGACTAAGAGACTGAACTGAACTGAATATACGTTCAAAGCAAAACAAAAAATGTGTATCATCCTTGTTCTTAAATTTCAGACTGCAAACTAGGGATAAAATACGCCAAAACACTTTAACATCAGAATGCTAGTCAACAGCCAGCCAAAGAGGCTAGATGTAGCCCACACTCATCCCATTTGCTCCTACAGTAAAAGAGGAGGATCAGAGAGCACGTGAGTGAATGAGCATATACCACTGTTCATCTTACAAGAAAAAGAGAATTTGGGGTAAGAGGCTGCTTCTTCTCTTTTCCATTGTGGTGGGAAGAGTGTTTTTCCCTAAGGCCAGATGAGGGAGCCCCACTCATAAAGATCAAGCATATCTATAAGTGAGGGGACTTGAGCCATGGACAGATGGATGCTATACTGTCTGGTGTGTGGAACGTTACTGCACTCTGCCCCAGATATGCTTTGTAAAGTTTGGTGGCATTTCTGGACAGTCTTATGGCTCCTCCTAGCGCAAAAGTTCTAGAGGAGGCCTTACTGGAATGGTGTGGGCCACAGGCTCTAGAATTACAGTGTCTTGGAAGACTGGACAACCTACTGACTCCTGCCGTCCGTGTTACACCAATCTTCCTGTGGCCCTTGAAGGGCATGGGACAGAACTCACGTATTTCCCAAGGCAGAGGTTGGCATGCAAGCAGGTACATGAAACAGTCCACACAGCTGGCACTCACTGTTCGAGCTGAAGAACGGAAGGGAAACAGTGCGTTTCTAGGGTAGGAGTAGGAGATAAATGGACCTCTGTTTGGAGGTTTAGGGAGAGTCCTTGCTATGAGAAGGAGTTGCATGATAATAAAAACATTTCCCTCAAACAGCCTATCCTACTTATGTGACAAATGTCACTTCAGGAAAGGCCACAAGCATTAGGCTGATTTGGTTTGCCCTGGATCAATGCCAGTGATATGCAGTCAGTCTTACAAAGGCACTTTTGTCTCTTTCCTTCTTCCTAATCTCCAACCTCAAGTAGATATAGGGTGTGGAAGGAGAGGAGGCCTATACTTTTCTTCCTCTAGGCAAATGGGAGCCATAGCTCCACCTTACACTGCAAAAAGGGAAGAGAGGAGCTTTGAATTTGAGATTAGAACTTAAGCCAGTCTATCCATCCTACCTCTTTGGATGGTCACCTTCACTCTCTGCAAGGTTATCTGGTGAAATTAAATCCAATCTGGGTCATCCGATGAGCTTAAAAGAAGATTTTTGTATGCTACTGAGCTTATTTGTGTGTGCATGCTTAGTCAAGTCCAACTCTTTGTGGCCCCTTGGACTACATGTAGACCACCACGCTTCTCTATCCATGGGATTGAACCTGTGTATCCTGCACTGGCAGGTGGATTCTTTACCACTGTGCCACCTGGAAGCCCAAGAGCTTATTTATTTTTTTTAAAGAGATGATGTTCTCCTGTTGCTTTATATATGCTAATAGGAAGTAGAAGGCCAAGCATGCATGCTATCATATTTATTACAGGCATTTCCAGACACAATGACTAGTATTTCCTTTTATTATTACTGTTAATAGACTGGTCATATTACCAATCCTGGTAGCAACTGTATATACAGTGTACTAAACTTGAACTAAAAATCTGACAGATTTCTAAAAGCTCCTTCCTGAATTTCATTTTCCTTTTAGGATGTGAGAAAATAATATGTGCTTGGACTTCAAAGCAAAACACATCAAGAGTGGCAAGAAAAACACTAACTTACTTCACTGGTAATGGTTGCAGGATCATCTACTGCCATCATTAAGTCCGAAGCTAAGAAGTTGAAAATGAGATTGGTGATATCAGTACACACTGTTTTCAGCAAGTGTTTGGTAAGAGCAGCCTGGGTATCATCTGTAAAATAAAGATGCTTTATTAAAATGAATGTTCAAGAACAACTGAGAATCAACGAAAAAATACTGTTAAAGTATAATACCTGTGAAGAACTTTATCCCTTTTTCAAATAATCGAATATTATTGTAAAGATTTGAAACCTCTTCTTGCAAGTCCTTGATAGTGCGCTTTCTACCAGTTCCAGAGGCCGAAGTTGAAGACATGTAAACTGAGTGTACCACTTCGAGGTAAGTTTTATTTAAAGGTCTATGAATAAGATAAATATATTTGGTTCATTAAAATGCACTGGCTTTATGTAGATAAGAAATTTTGCTTCTATGGAAATAAGGCTTTAAAATGATCTCTATTTAAAAAAAAGATTTGGAGAATGGTTCACAAGAATTTTTCCTCAAATTCCAGAAATTAAAATTGAGAATAATTAATTTGAAGTTATAAAGTAATCAAATTTATTGCACTAAAGACAACAAGAAAAACAGTTTTAACAAAAGCTTCAGTTCAAATTCAGTTCAGAGCAGCTTTTTAAATTAGGTAATCTGGTATAAATACAGCAGATTATAAATTTGTTTTCCATCCTCAGGAATAATAACTTATAACTTAAACTCTCAATTTCTAAAGTACTATAAAAAGATCATATTTTAAAAAATCCTTACGCTAAACACAGAACAGACTTTTAAAATGTAGTGGCAAATGATTAATAGTAGCTATTTCGACTTTTTATATATGAAAAATATAATTATGTAACGTATTTATGCACAAGAGCGTTCATTTAAATGTTTTAAAAATTTGACTACAAAAGCTCTATTTCTAAATTCAAAAAGGTAGATGCACTAGGCTCCTGGATTGCATTTAAAGAAGCTTACACACACAGACTAACTTGTGGGAAAACTTCATGGTAGTTAGGGATAGTCATTATATACAATTTATTTCTGTATAAAAATAAATTTAGCCTGGCTCATTTATAAGGTAGTGCTGTCTAAATTTATTCTCTTTGACGGCAGTTTGTTACTTTATCTTCTCTCTAAAAGTGCACTGTTTATCTTCTGTTTGACAGAGAATAATCTTTTCATTTTAGATGTTACTTTTCATGCAATGTTGGTTTTCTTCCAGCTAGGACTGGAAGAGAGAAGGAGATGAGACTGCCTCCACATTCCTGCCCTGTATTTTCGGCACTGCCTTGCCCAGCACACTTAAATATTTGTTGAACTACGTCTATCAGCAAACAAAATCTGGAATTTAGTGACTGTTAAATTTGAAGTTTTGCAAAGAAAACACCTATATTATATGTTTTCTATGAGGTTGTGAAAATTTTAATAACTCACTAAATTTCTACCATAAAACAAAAAACATATACTTGCTTTATTAAATACTCTGCAAGCTCAGAAATAAACTCCTCAGGGGCATCTTGTAAGTGTTTTCTTAAAAAATCCTCAATCTCATCCTGGAACATAAAAGTAATCTCTGGCTTCTTCTTTCCTGTAATAAAAATGAGCCACAGGAAAAAACAACAAAAATAAGCAACCTACAAGCAAATAATATATTTAATAAGACAGTAATTTATTCATCGCTGATCATAAAGTTTCTAATGTTGTTAACTTTTGTCACCAAAATTGCCCATGTCAAATAGCAATAAGCAATGAAAACACTGTTAGAATATATAGTGGCATTTCGAGTAATAACATTTTAACTTGTTTTCTACATGTCAATCAAAAATAGCAATGATGATTCTCCTCCTAATGCAAATATCTGGAAATCAAAACAATCAAGTGGATTGTTAAAATCTTAGGATAATTTTTTTGTTGAACAATGGATACAGAGCAGACTGTCCTTCTTTATAAATATTTACTAAAAATCAAATCATCCTTATAATCAAGTAAACCACAATTCTAGTAGAATGAAGCTAAAAACTGTCTTTTTGAACAGGCATGGATGACATTTTATAGCCATAATTATTTTTGCTCTCACAAAAATAATTCTATGCCAAGGAAAATTTGTATGTAATGTAATGGTATTTGACTAGTTATTAAATTGTATTATTTCCTTCTAGGAATCTTTTACACAGAGCTGATCATGTATTTTAGCTGAGAATCAAACTGCATCCCCCATTTCTGAGATTACAACAAAACAGTTTTTCAAAAGCACTGAAATTGCCTTTTTTTTTTTTATTCTTTTATAGCTCCTCTCCTACTAAACTATACACAAAAGGAGTATCACAATGCCTCAATTACTTAAGACTACAGATTTTAGAGAAGTATTTTCTTAAATGCCCCTTCACTCCTAACTCCTTGTTTAACCTCTGAGGAACTCACACAGAATAGTCTTAATGCTAATTAAAAATAAGGGTTGAGTTCACAGTTTCTAAGCTACTTTTCTGTTAATTAATATTGCTTTATGTATGTTGAGAACAGTACCTATTTTGACTTATTTTAGAATACTTTAGACGGATCTTAAGCAATTGTTCTATTACAAGTAGTAGTATATTAACATCTGAAGCCTTGTCACTTGATATTCATATTTCCCAAGCTGATAAATAATAAATTCTGTGGAAGAGGTAAAACATTTCAAGTTTCTCTTTGTGCTGGGGAGAAGGGAAGGTATCATGGTTTCATTAATTTTTAAAACAAACATAAAAAAAATCACATTTTTATTTAGAAAACCAAAGTAAGGTGTGTCTTGCTAACTTAACCATACCAAATACTAACTAAAGTCTAGACAAAGAAAGATGCTTATATCTAGTTCCTCTGCTCAGATAGAAGCAACCAACCAATTAGGGGGTACCATAAAAATTAAACATGGATAAAATTATTTTTAACTTAAATTTGCAGAAAGTTACTTTTCATAAAATGTTCTAATTTGCTTTGCAAGGAAGCTTGGAGACCATAAAAATCTATGCAAGCTGAAACTGAAAAGTGTTTCTAATAAACAACGGGAAAATTTATAATTGTTCTGTAACCTTTTAAAAATGTTTGTGAAAACATTCAAAGTTCTTATTGCTGGTTATGAATGTATATGGAAATGAAAAATAAGACTAAATTCTAATTTAGTACACTATAATTTAGTGCATCAGAAACACTGAGAATGAAAATGTTTTCTTTGTAAGAAATCTTATCAAGAATAATTTGAACACTGCTTGCCTTCTTCTCATCCTGTAACTTAAAATACAGAGCAAGCATCTTTTCTATGCCTGAGCAAGCTGTCATATTCCCTTTTTAACTCTCAATCAGCTTCCAACATTTTATTCTTTGCCCTCTCAACACTGTGAAACACTTCTGAGAATTCCTTTAAGGTGAAGCTTGTCAATTTCACGCCCTAAAGACATCTTTATCCTTTTTGTCATAATCATTTCGCTTATTTACGTCAACCAAGCTCCTCTGCGCAGCTAGAGTGTCTTGAACAGAGGCAACTTCAACATTCCCACAGTCAGGTATTACTTCTACAACTCCACTTATTCTTGATTCATATTTCCAGTGTTTCACTTTTCTTTGCCACACATTCATCTTTGTTGGCCAATTTCCTCTTTTGATTATCCACTTTTGTAAAATGTCACATGTATTTATCACCAGGGGACAAGGAGGTAACACAATTACATGCTGTGTTTTCAGTGCATAAAGCAAGTTAAGAAACGCACAGCGATCAGTCTCTGACAAACTTGGAAATAAGTGATGTGACTGTCACAGATCATGATGCACATCTGTTATTTATGTGATCTGTGGACTAAGGAGCCAGCAGCAAAGTCTGTACTTTATGCAATTACTCAGTTAGTACACTTTATGCAATTACTCAGTTAGTACACTACCCTGGTAACTGAAATATGAACTGCACTGTTGGGGTGATGGTGTTATTTAACTGTGAAATTGTGTCCACTGAAACTCTGCAAAGCAAGGACTTCCTGCATAATCACAGACACCTAACTGTATGCATCTTAAGAAAGTAAGTTAAAAAAAACCACGCACAAACAAAGGAGAAGTGAAATGAGGTACACACCTGTGTGAGATGACTCATCGTCACTATCGTCATCTTTTCTTCCTTTCTTCTTGGTTTTTTTAATTTTGTACTCTCTGGCATTGCCGCCACCTCCTCCTCTCACACTTCCACTGCCCTCTGGTGGGAAAATGATGTTAGTTAGTATTACCTAATAATGTTTTTAGAAATAATGACACTATTGTCATATTTAGAGTAGAAAAAGAAAAGCCAAATGAACTTAACTTTTAGCCACTTTTTAATGTTGTGGTTTATTAAAATATTTTGTAAATTCAAACAATAAAAATTAATAAATAATAAGATGAAATATTTGAATTAAAGCAACTCACTTAGATAGCCTATCTACTCTAAATGCAATTTCTCTATAATAATATCTATTTTCTGAAGCTTTGACTTTTTCCTGGCCAAACCCATCCCTTTACCTTCCTTCTATCTTCCTCAAAAGTGCCCTAAGTTGCTCATCTCTGTTACCACAGCCTCACTAACAGCCCCTATTCCAGTACCTCACAAATTTGGTTTTGTCTTCTTGATTGAAAAATTATTCTCCAGGTTTACAGGAGACATGCTGACTCTCCCACCAGCCTAAAAAAGACAATGAACTTCTTGACAGTAGGGAGCCTCTCTCACTAATGTTCACATCCTTGGGGTTAAGGCAATGCTGGACAGATAACAGGTGCTCAATAAATGTTGACCATAAATTGGTTAAGTGGAAAAATATCAATCACCTACTGGCTAAATGAAGACTAAAAAAAATACAAACCAAGAAACAGACTAAAACACTATAAGTAACAGTAAAAACTCGAGGTATTTCTCTATTATATCTACATTTAAAATATTCAGCAAAATAAAATAATGGGATTGTAACATTGAAAAATATTGAAATATATTTCATAAAAGATTCATTTTTTAAAATAGAATGATATATATAAACAAAGATATTTTTTTTCTAAACTCTAAGTAGAATTCCCTTAAAGTCAAAGTGAACTGAAAGTCATTCAGTTGTGTCCAACTCTTTGCAGCCCCATGGACTATACAGTCCATGGAATTCTCCAGGCCAGAATACTGGAGTGAGTAGCCGTTTCCTTCTCGAGGGGATATTCCCAACCCAGGGATCGAACCCAGGTCTCCCACATTGCAAGCAGATTCTTTATCAGCTGAGCCACCTAGATTTCATCATATTCTATAAGTTCTATTGATTTTATGATAGAAAAACACAACTTTCAAAAGTTTAAGGTGAATGTGTTTTTTACATTTGGTAATAAGTTTCTTATGGTAAATATGTTTGACATTATTCCATGAACTATAATTAAACTGTTATAATAGCACTATCAGAACGAAACACCCGATGACCCTGAACTTTAAGAAGGATATAAAACAGACTAGTTATATTGACATAAGTACAACCAATTGATTAAGTGGATTTAAATCTTCAATTAACAAAATACACATTGCTATGAAAATTATGATTACAGTAATTTACCATATAGTTTTCCTAGAATAGAGAAATTTCAAAATATCATTATTGATTCTGTAGACAAAGATTTTTGAAGAGAAAAATAATGTTAAAGTAGTGAACTTCCACAGCAAATAAACTTTTTATAATGCATGTTCAATATAGTGTTTATTGATTAAACACGTTGAATATCTAATTTCTTTAACCTTGATGTAGCACTAATAAAATTTTTCATACTACAAAAAGTATGGAAAATACGTGTTAATTTCCCAATGCAAGTTATTAGTATACCAGTGATACCTAGGATAATTTCCAGTGATTCTAAATTAAAAGAGTACATAAAAACAGGCCCTCGGGAAATTCATTCACTCAATAAATATTTATGGAGCACTTAAAATATGCCAAGTAGTGCTCTAAGTATTATGGAAACAATAAATGAGATGGAGAAGATTCCAAAATGATAAATGACATCACAGTGATAAAAGTGATGTAAAAAACTAGGAGAATAATATATGGAGACGGACAGTGTTGTCTACTATTCTGGGTGGTGGTTGAGGAAGCCTCTGTGAGGAACTGACTTTTCAAGGGGAGCTCTTGATGATAAGAAGGAAACAGTTACTTGAAGTTCATGAGACCATTCCAGGTAAAAGTAAACATAATGTTGCAAAAGTCTGAGAATCAAGAAAGAAAAAACAAAGCTACTAGGGCTGGAACATTAAAGAGCAATGGGAACAGGAGGTCATAAAATTAGCTTAATTCTCACAAAAGAGTAACTATCAACATTTTCATTTTCATAATCAAGTTAATTCATTAGCAAAAGATCTGGTTAATATCAGCAGGTGAATTAAACAAACAAAAGGCATTCCTAAAGATGTGATAAATACAAAGTTCATTGCAATGAATAAAAAGCTCATCTTGAATCTTCCATGTTATTAATAATTTGTTACCTGTTGCCTTCCTCCTTCGTTCATCCTTTTTATCCTTTTTACTTGTATTAATGCTTTCTAAAATGGAGATTTGTTTCAGATCTTCTTCAGTGATTAAATGAACAGGATTATTTTTCATTTCCTGAAATAAAACATGCTTATTTTTTGTAGGCAAAAATACAAAATATTACAAAATGCATAAAATAAAACTTGTTTATATACTCATATCCTAATTGTTTTCTGTTTGGTTTCACTGCTAAGAATTATAGAGCTTTGTCTCAGCTGCCACGCAGACTGTTAGTCCTTGCCCCAAATCAATCTCCTTCCTTGTTGTCCTTGACTTTTTCTATTTATCACCAGGTAATGAGAAATCCTATGCCTGATCACTTAACAACTAACTGGTCACACAGTACTGGATGTAATCCTCTTAAATGTTATTGGCTAATTTTGCCACTGCCTAACAGGTGACCCTTTCTCCCTCTCTTTTCAAGACTCCCATGGTCCAGTAACCACTTGGATATCTGAGATTACTAGAAAGATAATGAAATCTCCATTCCCACAATAATGATCACATATGAGTTGCATACTTAGTCATGTAAACTTTTCTCTACTCTGGACTCATTCGTGATCTCTGCTTTTTTATAAATTTATGTTAGAAACAATGAACTATTTCAAAGTTCAGAAAATGGCTCTAAATCTGTAGTGAAAAATATTTTCTTGCTGAAAATACTTCCTTTTCAGTTTTCTAATGAAATGTTATATCATTTTGTTTGAGTGTCATTTTATTTGAAATGACAGTTCAAACAAAGGAATTTTTTTCCCTGAATTAATTTTTGTGGTTGGAGGGAGGAGAACAAGAAAAAAAATGATAGTGTGAGACTGTAGTTTAGTAAAAGGTCACAAATGAGAATAATAATGTAGTCCTTTACTGACTGGCAGCTAACATTTAGTATCGGACATTTTCTTTACATCACTCCTTAATTCACATTTATCCCTGTAGGAATAGGCATCACCATCCTTTTCTTTGAAGATGGGAAAACTGGAGGTCTATTTGTCAAACACCTACAGGGTAAACAAGCTGAAATTAGAACTCGGGTTTACAGATATCAATCCAGTGTACTTTTTACTCCTCTCTGCTGGTTTGCAGGCCAAATATAGAAAAGTTATGTCATTTTTAAGACTGTTAAGGAGCTTAAAAGGAATACAGATAAATACAAATTATATACTTAATAAGCCCTCATGAATTTACTAATAGTCTGAGATATAAATGGGCTTTTTCTACCTATTTTTGAGCAGGCTTATAATGGGGGTGCTGTTAACCAGAAACATGAATTCAACAGTCATTAAAGCAGACATGGTATGACCTCTGCTTCTAAACACTTCCACAGCAGTTGCTCTGAGGAACTAATCAATTTGGATAGTAACAATTTCTTTCCTCAGTAAGTTATCTGGCTGGTAACTACTAAACAGGTAAAATTATGAGGCTCTGCTAGATATAGTAAATATAATGTGTATTGATAGATAGATACACTCTATATTATGCATATAATCCACTGGTATCATTTTTACGGATTTTAATGTTGGACCAATACTCTCAGGTGATAAGTGTATAATTTCATTGATAAGATTTCGATTTATAGAATCAGCTTCCTATGTTCTAACTTCTATACTCTGATGGGAATGAAGGAGGAGAAAAACAAATCCAGGAGAGGAAATAAAAAGGAATGATGCACTGAAGGAAAACAATGTATGAAACAGTGTTCATCTTGGGTATGCTGCTTACCTTATTTTCAAAAGTCATCAGATGACTGTAATGTGAAAATATTGTTAATCAGTAGGTGAAAGGAAATCTGGCATACCTTTTCAGCTTTCTGGTGCATCAGTTCACTGAATAGGTCTGTACAATCATTTATAAATTTTTCACTGACTACAATAGTATCGCTAAAGACTACAGCTGAAGCCTGTTTGCTGAGTGCTCTCATTATATGTTGAAGCAATATTGCAGCGTCTTCAACTGATAAGGAACTGGGTAGCAGAGGCTAGAATTACAAACAAAATGAAAACAATGTATAAATGCAATATGATACAGATCAACCATCCATTTGTTATATATATGCTCTCCCTAAGTGATCTTATTAAGTTCAATGGTTTTGGAACCATCTATATGCTGAACAACCTCCCAAATTATATTTTTCTAATTTTATCACCACTCTGAACTCTGAAATCACGTATCCTACTGCTTCCCTAACCTACCTTGACTCATACCTAAAAACAGGCATCTCAAACTTTAACATGTCCTGTTCAAAACAACTTGGTTTGTGCCTCTAGGTATGCCCAGAACCCAGTTCCCATCTTCTCTTTCCCATTGTTCCCCCATCTTAACCAATGGACCCACTTTCCATTCTGTTGATCAAGCCCTAAACCTACAAGTCACACTTTGTTCCTCTCATAAACTCACAATCTAACTTCAATTCTTGATACCTTTGCCTCCAAAATACATTTCTTCTTAGCTCTTTCTACTATCTGAAATTATCATTTTCATTAATACCCCTCTCCTCCCCCAAACATGAAAGTATTCCTCCTGAGAGCTGTATCCTAATTCTTAAAATGGTCATATACTAGTGAAATACCAGCTGTCCTTGGCTTAAAGGAAAATTAAGACGAAAAAGATAAAACATACTGCAGTATCAACCCATGTTCCAGAGCTGATGGCTTCCTCTACTGATGCTTCCACCTGATCCACTAGTCCTTGGCCAACACAAGCTGCTTTCAAAAACAAGAGTTGTGTAGTCTTATATCTTTTCTTTATGTAGCTCATAGCATCTGGGATTCCAAGTCTGGACAAAGCATCAAATTCTAGAAATACATTACAAGATTGGAATAGAATTGTTAACCACTCTTAGAATTCTAGAAAATGCTAAGTTCTATCAAAATCTATTCTTTGGGAATGCATTGTATTTTAACAGAATAAAACATATCATAGCCTCTTTCCTGGTTATGTTACCTTGTGCCGTTGTTTGTACGCGTGCTCAGTCGTGTCCGACTCTTTGAGAGCCCCTGGACTGTAATGCGCCCGTCAGGCTTCTCTGTCCATGGAATTTTTCAAGCAAGAATACTGGAGAGGGTTGCCATTTCCTTCCCAGGGGATCTTCCCAACCCAGGGATCAAACCCTTGGCTCCTGCCGCATCTCCTGCACTGCAGGCAGATTCTTTACTGCTGAGCCACTGGGGCCCTATGTTACACTCCCAAATTTTTATTACTAAACATATTTGTAGATAAATGGGTTCAAGTACTTCATTAATCCTGCTTTGTCTTTTACTCTCCAACTGAGGAGTCGAAGGGAAGCATGAGGACAAAAGACAAAAGGGCAATAAAAATAGAACTGAGGATAAAGGAATGTAATGATTAGAGGAACAAAAATTGAAATTTTGCTTATCACAGTTAGCTAAAGGAATGGAATTTATTTTTCAGATGTTTTATCAGACAACTGACGACAGCAATTCTCTAGTCTAATTTATACTAGTAAAAGATCTAGTACATAAAAAGTAAAATATTTAAGTCTTAAATTTGCAGCCATTAAGTTACTGGAGATAGCTACCAACTTCTCTCTGTCCTCAAATAATAATATTTAAGAAAATTAATTACAACACAATTTTAATTCAAGTCCTTGGCTGAAGAAAACTGCAAAGGCACATTATAGAACGTCAAGTCAAGAAAACATAAGACAAGCCAGTACTCATTCTAGCACACATTTCAACTGAACGCTAATGACTTACAGGTTTACTTATTTTTAGGTAACTTATCTCCTGGGTTTCTCTAGTGGCTCAGGCAGTAAAGAATCTGCCTGCAATGCAGGAGACCTGGATTTGATCTCTGGGTCGGGAAGATTCCCCTGGAGAAGGGAATGGCAACCCACTCCAGTATTTCTGCCTGGAGAATTCCATGGACAGAGGAGCCTGGTCGTCTACAGTGCATGGGGTAGCAAAGAGTCAGACATGACTGACTAATACACATACACACACATTACTTGTTATAAAAACAATGACTTTTTATGAATTAAAAAGAACTTGAAGTATTTTATATATAGTATCACATTACTGGAAGGCTGGTAACAATCAATACCAGCTTTGGCCTTTCTACATTACAACTGTTCAGTGACTATGGAATTAAACTCAGTTACATGGCTCACAAAAACCTTCAATGTGACTACTTTCATATTCAAAGAGAACCACTCCAGTCTGCTGGCCAACAGTAAAGTACATGTGTACTCACTTCCAGAGTTAATACAGTCTTTCTAAGAATGTGTTTAACATTAGAAATGATTTTTTGTTTAAAGAAAAAAATAAAAGTTACCCAGATAGCCATTCTGCCTGAGAAAAGAATCCACCCAAGTACTCTGTGTTCTGGAGTAAATGTCAGGGATAAACACTGCCTTATCCTGTCTCCCACCAACCACAGTGCCTCGTAAGCGTCCATTATTAACAAGTTCTTCAAGAACAGCTTAAAAGAAAAGCAAACAAATAGAAACAGAGCAGGTAAAAATCTCAAAAAGTAAAACACTTTATAATTTCATCATTTATTATCCTTTAAAAAAGCAATTTAAAATTTAAGTTGCATACTAAATAAAGACATTATATTTTAGACAAAACTTTCCTGCCATTTATGAGAATACTCATGTCATAAATTCAGGAAAATGTGTCAACTAGCTAAAGATGCTGAACTGTAATTCAAACTAGTTAATAATAATGTTGAACTGTTTAGTCTGAGTTATTTTGGAAAAACATTCCATTATCTATCTCATGATTAAAAGTAGATGACTATACACTTTTAGAATAGATAATACACAATCACTGGTGTAACCAAGTTCAATATTCTCATATTTAGAAAATCAAGACACCTGGATCCTATTTGAATCAACAGCGTAAAATGAAGCCATGAAAATCTGTATAAATTATTACACTTCCACTGTTTAAACTGAAGCAACACATTTAAACCCTACCTATAACAGAAGTATAATGCCATGGTTAACAGGATGGGTATGGACCCAGATACCCTAAGTCCAAACTTCAACCCTGCCGCCTACTGGTGCTGCCATTAACACCAAATTTATGCTTTTTATTTAAACTGTAACATTTAACTACATACTTTGTTGTTTTAAATATCCCCTAAAAAAAAGATAAAGCAGATAGGAAGGAGTTATTTCTAAGTGTACCAACAAGAACATTCAAAAGATGTCTAGGACAAAACGATTCAGGAAACTTAGCCTTTAACAGAAATAAAAATTAGTTTACAAACGAATTTCAGAATTCCAATGCTGAGTAAATTAGAATACATCAGAAAGGTCTAGATTTCAAACACATAATTTAAAATTTTGTGTGACTGTACAACACAAATCCAAGCTAAACTCAGACCAAAATTATCAAGTTATCAGTTATTACTTAAAGAAGTTTACATTATAATGAAATTTCACCAAACCCAATTAAGCAGATTCCAAAATACATCACATTTTTAATTTTAAATTTGTCTTAAAAAATTTATCTCCACATTCTGAAAAATATAGTGAGCAAAAATTAAATTTTTGGTTCTGTATTTGAATTTCTTTTCTATTATTTAATTCTTACACTTGCATAGATACCTGAGTTGAAAAATTAAGCCACTGCTTTTAAAAATTACTCCTACCAAGCTTAGAAAAAAAAAAAAACCCTTCAAAACCTCTTAAGAGTTTCACAGATGAACAGCGAAAGAACTCAGCCATACATATAAACTACTACATTGTTAACTGGCTGTACACCAATACAAAATAAAATGTCTAAAGTTTGAAAAAAAGTTTCACAAACACACAAAATAGGCAATGGACCAACATTATTTTAGAGAAATTACTGTATTTTTTAAATGCTAAGAATATACTTTAAATGCTATAAGCTTTTTGTAAAATTTTTTTAGCCAAACACCCCAGGGACTATATAGCCCACCAGCTCCTCTGTGTATGGCATTTTCCAGGCAAGAATACTGGAGTGGATTGCTATTTCCTACTCCAGAGGATCTTCCTGATCCAGGGATCGGACCCGGGTCTCCTGTATTGCAGGCAGATTCTTTACCATCTGAGGCACCAGGGAAGCCCCCATACACTTACTTTCATAAAAAAATTTAGTAAAAATTGATATGAAACAAAGTGAAAATTATTCTTAATCCTAAAATTTTAAATCTCTCTATGTGCATACACACAACAGAATATTTTATACACATACAATTTTTCAAAAAATTCCATTCCTCTTGAGGTACCTAATACTAAATGGTGGATATAACAGATAAGACACATACATGAAAAATGGTATAGAGAAACTTCGCAACAGGAAATATTTTAATAAGTTTTAAGATTAAAAGAGGTAAAAATATTATAATTAGTTAAGTTTTATATTTAGTCTACTCAAAAGCTAATTAAGTGAAATGTAATTTAAATCAAACTCACAATAAAGAAGCTGCTCTTGAAATCCGTATCTTGAAATCAAAGAATTCACTGCTGTAGGCCTTTATGTAGAGGAAACAAAACAAAAACATTTTCACTGATTATAGAGTTGCACATAGTTAGGAATGAAATAAACTAGGATGATTAGTTTATGAAAAATATAAATTAATTTAGAAGAAAAAAAATGAAGGCAAAAATTGCACCAGAGATCAAGACGGTGGAAAAGAAAGATGTGGAGTTCACCTCCTCCCACAAATACATCAAAAACACTTGACATCTACATGTGGAGTAATTCTCACAGAATACCTTCTGAAAGCTGACAGACCTCATACAACCAAAGTTGCAAGAAAGATCACCAAGAAACTGCGTAGGAAGAAAAAAAAGAGTTGGGACAGGATCTATGCCCTCAGGAAGGACCTGTGAAACAGGAAAGGTTCCTTCACCCTGGGAACCCCTTTCACTGGCTGAAATGTCAACCGGGGTGGAAAGAGAGCTTCAGAGACTCAAAGGAGAGTGCAGTAACTGGTCTGCCACAGGCAGAACAGAGAGAGATCGGCACTAACGGTCCTGACCACTTTGCTGCAACCCCCAGCCAAGGACACACGTCTGCTAGTGGACATCGCGGGCTGGGTGCTGAAACCTGGGGTCTAGGGGACAGACCTGGGGACAGGACAGGGGTTGGCTGTGCAGAAACAGCCTGAAGGAGGTGGAGTGTGCTTCGGAGGTGTACACAGGATTGAACCTGGGTTGCTAGAAGCCCCATTGTTAATACAGTAACCCTCGAGAGAAGGGAAGGGCAGGGCCCCACCAGAGCATCTTTAATTTCTGTGTGCTCAAAGCAGTGTGGCTCTGCCTTTATGAGCTCTGGGAGGATGCAAGAGTTGGAGTGATGCCCATGTTTGGAGGTGGGGCTGAAATCTGAGCTATGTCTCAGCGGCTGATCGATCTATGGATTTATGCCATGCTGGTGGTTTTGCAAGCTCAGCACCTGTGGGACATACAAGCAGATTACTGGCGCTCCTGTGGCTGGGGCAGGTCTGGCATGAACAGTTTCAAGCTTTGGGGGCATGCATATATATAGGTGGGACTGGGGTCTGTAGCTCTCATGGCAGGTCCAGGTGTGTGACCATGACAGTTTAGGTGCCTAACTCCAGCAGACCTGAGCCTGTAGATCTGTGCTAGTGGTTTTGTGAGCACGGTGCTTGAGGGTAACCCAGGCCAATTGGTTGAGAAGGGGTCAAGGGCCATTCCAACAATGTACTTTATGAGCCCACACGATGACTGACAGGCAACACCACAGAGCGCACTCCCAGTGGACAGCTTCTGCAGAGGAATTATGCAGTGGTTTCTCTCCCAGTGGGAGCACTCCAGTCCAGCCTTTCTTACACCACAGCTTTGAAATGGATCTGAGGACTTCTACTCCAACAACTGGGGAGCAGCTCTGTTCCCAACAGGGCTCTGAGAACCACAGAACAAAAAGGAGGCCCTGCTCAATATCCACTGGAAGCTCTGGTCACAATACCAGTCACACCCCCATCAAGGGGATAATGGCCAGCACATACTGAGAAAAGACTTGACAGGCACCCATACTAAAAAGAGCCCTCGCACCAAATATTAGATTCATACAGGCTACACAAGGATGCTCCTACATAAAATCAGTCCTCCAAGACCACAGTAGATAGCTATTTCTCCTAAATTAACAGAGTCAGAAAAATGTAAGTAAAATGAAGAGGGACCATACCCATTTAAAAGATCAAGACAATTCCCCTGTAAGGAAAAGAAAAAAAAAAAAAAAAGAAACAAACTTGTCAAGTCTACTAGACCCCGAGTTCAAAAAGGAGGTAATAAAACTACTGAAGAATTAAGAAAGGTTATCAATAGAAATGCAGATCTCTGTAACAAGTAACTAGTAACTATAAAGAGGAATCAAGAAAAGCTAGAAAACTCATTTGCTAAGATTAAAGTCAAGTTAAAGGCAAACTGAATGATACAGAAAATGAATAAATGATCCGGAAGGTAGAATAATGGAAATCACCCAATAAGAGCAGCAGACAAAAAGACAAAGGAAAAAAAATGAAAGCAATATATGAGACCTATGGGATAATATAAAGTGTGCCAATCTATGCATAACGGGATCTCAGGAGGAGAAACGAAAAGGGGATTAAAAACAGTGGAAGAAACTTGGCTGAAAATCTCCCAAATCTAAGGAAGGAAACAGATATCTAGGTAAAAGGAAGCACAGAAGCTCCCCCCCCCAAAAAGAAGAACCCAAACAAACCCACAATAAGACATATTATAATTAAAATAGCAAAGTTAGAGAAAGATTTCTAGGCAGCAAAAGTAAAAACAGAGTTACGAAGGGAACCCACTTAAGCCTATCATCTGATTTCTCTACAAAAAGGTTTCAGGCCAGCAGAAAGTGACATTTGATGTCTTGAAAGGGAAACCTACAACTCAACAAACTCTACCCAGCAATACTGTCATTTAAAATAGGAGAGATAAACTTAAAAAAAATACAGCAATACTAAACCTATCCTAACAGAAATATTGAAAGGTCTTCTCTAAATAGAAAAGAAGGAAGAATCTGTACGGGGAAAAAAAAATCACAGCTGGAAAGTACATCACTTAAACAGGCCACTACACAGATTAAAAAAATATTGTGAAAGAAAGTGACAATAACTACAATGACCAGCAAAAGGATAAACATGAAGGTGTGAAAGAGGACATCAAAATCATAAAATATGGGGGAGAAGAGCAATAAAATATAGATTTTTAAGAGTATGTTTGAGCCTATATGATTACCAGTTTGAAGCAAGGGTTTGGAATGTGTTGGAAAATAGGGTAATCACAAATCAAAAACACACAATAGATTCACAAAACCCAAAAGAGAACAAAAGCATAATACAAAAGAAAACCATCAAACCACAAAAGGAAAGACAAAAAGAAAAAGGAACCATTAAGAAATACAAAACAACTGGAAAACAATGTTTAAAATGGAAATATATACCAATAATTACCTTAAAGGTCAATAGACTAAATGCTCCAATTCAGAGTCAAAGAGTGGCAGACTGGATGAAAAAAAAATAAGGACCTACAATATGCTGCCTACAAAAGATCCACTTTAGGGGGCAAATGACACATATGGATTAAAAGTGAGGGGATGGATAAAAGTATATCATGCAAATAGCAGTGGCAAGAAAGAGAGGCTAGCAATACTCATATGAGGAAAAATAAACTTTGAAATAGAGACTATAAAAAAAGATAAATTAGGACACTGAATAATGATGAAAGGATCAATACAAGAGGATATTACACTTGTTAACATATATACACCCAACATAGGAGCATCTGAATACATAAAACAAATACTAACAGACATAAAGGGAGAAATTGATGGGAATACAATAGTAGGAGACTTTAGCACCATATTCACATCAATGGAGAGATCTTGCAGACAGAAAATCAATGACACACTAGAACAGATTTAATTGATACTTTCAGGACACTACATTAAAAAGATCCAAGAATACACATAGTTTCCAAGTGCACATGGAACATTCTCAAGGAGTGACCACAGATAAGGCTATAAAACAAACCTCAACAAATTGAAGAGGGTCGAAATTATTTCAAGTATCTTTTTTGACCACAACAGTATGAAACTAGAAATCGACCACAGAAACAGAAACAAGAAAAAAAACTATTAGTGGAGACTACACAACATGCTACTAAAAAAATAATGGGTCACGATGAAATCAAAGAGGAACTCTGAAGATACTTTGGGATAACTGACAATGAAAGCACAACCATACAAAATCTCTGGGATGCAGCAAAAGCAATTCCCTCAGGGGGAAGTTCATAATGATACAGGTCATCCTCCAAAAACAAGAAAAATCTGAATTAAACAACCTAACCTAACACTTAAAAAAACTAGAAAAAGAAGAGAAAATAAAACCTACAATGAACAGAAGGAAGGAAATAATGAAGCTCAGAGAAGGACAAATAAAATAGAGAATAAAAAAAATAGAAATAATCCAATGAAAAAATGGGCGGAATACTTAAGACATACATTCCAAAAAAGACATACAGATGGCCAATAGGCCCATGAAATAATGTTCAACATTGCTAATTATTAGAGAACTGCAAATTAAAATTACAATGAGGTATCACCTAACACCAGTCATAATGACCATCATCAAAGTCTACAAATAAATGCCAGACAGGATGTAGAGAAAAAGGACCCCTCCTACATTGTTGGTGAGAATGTGAATCTGTACAGGGACTATGGAGAACAATATGGAGGTTCCTTAAAAAACTAAAAACAGAGCTACCATGTGGTCCTGTAATTGCACTCCTGGGCATACAGCTAGACAAAACTATAATTTGAAAAAAACATGCATCCCAATATTCATTGCAGGATAGCAACGTAATGTCCATTTAGCAACCTAAATGTTCAGTGACAGATGACTGGATAAAAAAGATGTGATACACCTCCCCCCACACACAGTGGGGTATTACCCAGCCGTAAGAAAAATGCTGTCTTCTGCAGAAACATGAATGGAAGTAGAGACTATCATACTAACAGAAGTAAGCCAAATAGCATATGATATTGCTTACATGTGAAATTTTAGAAAATGATATGAATAAACTTATTTACAAAACAGAAACAGAACCACAGGGATAGAAAATAAATTTAGTTACCCAAGGGGAAAGTGGGGGGAGAAACAGAGGAGGGATAAATGAAAAGCTTGGGATTAATACATATACACTACTATACATGGGGCTTACCTGGTGGTTCAGATGGTAAAAAATCTGCTTGCAATCTGGGAGACCTTGGTTCAATTTCTGCGTGGGGAAGATCCCCTGGAGAAGGAAATGCCAACCCACTCTGGTATTCATGCCTAGGAAATCCCATGTACAGAGGAGCCTGGTGGGCTGTCATCCATGCAGTCGCAAGAGTTGGACACGACTTAGTGACTAAACCACCACTGCTATACATAAAACAGATAAATAAGAACCTACTGTATAGTATGGGCTTCCCTGGTGGCTCAGTTGGTAAAGAATCTGCCTGCAGGAGAGAACCTCTAGTGCAGGAGACACAGGTTCTATCCCTGGGTCAGGAAGTTCCCCTGGAGACGGAAATAGCAACCCACTCTAGCATTCTTGCCTGGAAAATCCCATGGACAGAGGAGCCTGGTGGCCTACAGTCCATGGGGTCACAAGAGTTGAACACAACTTAGTGATTAAACCACCACCCAAGCCAGGCTTCAGCTATATGTGAACTGTGAACTTCCAGATGTTCAAGCTGGTTTTAGAAAAGGCAGAGGAACCAGAGATCAAATTGCCAACATCCGCTGGATCATTGAAAAAGCAAGAGAGTTCCAGAAAAACATCTATTTCTGCTTTATTTACTATGCCAAAGCCTTTGACTGTGTGGATCACAATAAACTGTGGAAAATTCTGGAAGAGATGGGAATACCAGACCACCTAACCTGCCTCTTGAGAAATCTGTATGCAGGTCAGGAAGCAACAGTCAGAACTGGACACAGAACAACAGACTAGTTGCAAACAGGAAAAGGAGTACATCAAGGCTGTATATTGTCACCCTGCTTATTTAACTTATATGCAGGGTACATCATGAGAAATGCTGGGCTGGATGAAGCACCAGCTGCAATCAAGATTGCCGGAAGAAATATCAATAACCTCAGATATGCAGATGACACCACCCTTACGGCAGAAAGTGAAGAGGAACTAAAGAGCCTCTTGATGAAAGTTTTTTTTTCTGAAAAAACTGGCTTAAAACTCAATATTCAGAAAACTATGATCATGGCATCTGGTCCTATCACTTCATGGCAAATAGATGGGGATACAGTGGAAACAGTGGCTGACTTAATTTTTTGGGGCTCCAAAATCACTGTAGACAGTGATTGAAGCCATGAAATTAAAAGACACTTACTCCTTGGAAGGAAAGTTATGACCAACCTAGACAGCATATTAAAAAGCAGAGATATTACTTTACCAACAAAAGTCCATCTAGTCAAGGCTATGGTTTTTCCAGTAGTCATGTATGGATGTGAGAGCTGGACTGTAAAGAAAGCTGAGCGCCGAAGAATTGATTCCTTAGAACTGTGGTGTTGGAGAAGACTCTTTAGAGTCCCTTGGACTGCAAGGAGATCCAACCAGTTCATCGATCGGTCCTGGGTGTTCACTGGAAGGACTGATGCTGAAGGTGAAATGTCAATACTTTGGCCACCTGATACAAAGAGCTGACTCATTGGAAAAGACCCTGATGCTGGGAAAGATTGAGGGCGGGAGGAGAAGGGGACAACAGAGGATGAGATGGTTGGATGGCATCACCGACTCAATGGACAAGAGTTTGGGTAAACTCTGGGAGTTGGTGATGGACAGGGAGGCCTGGTGTGCACAAAGAGTCGGACACGACTGAGCAACTGAACTGAACTGAGCCACTGTATAGCATAGTGAGTTGTACTCAGTATTTTATAATAATCTATAAGGGAAAAGAATCTGAAAAAGAATATATATACACACACATATACATATATAAATATAACTGAATTGCTTTGTTGTACACCTGAAACACAACACTGTAAATTAACTATACTGCAATTTTAAACAAATAGAAAAAGAAAATCAATAAAACCAAGAGTTTTTTCTTTGAAAGGGTGAAGAAAATTAGCAGGTCTCTAGCCAGGCTCACCAAGAAGAAGAGAGAACCAAATAAAACTAGAAATGAAAGAGAAGAAATAACAACCAATATCACAGAAATACAAAATACCTGTTATAAGAGAATACTCTGAATAATTACATGCCATCAAATTAGACAACCCAGAAGAAATGGACAAGTTTCTAGAAATATACTGTCCACCAAAACTGAATTAAGCACAGATAATTTGAACAGGCTGATCACCATAAGTGAAATAGAATCTGTAATAATAATAATGATAAAAAACACTCTGCAAACAAAAGTACAGGGCTGGATGGCTTCAATGAGGAATTCTACCAGGCATACACAGAACTTATAATGATCCTTCACAAACTCTTCCAAAATACTGAAGAGGAGGAAATACTCCAAAAGTCATTCTACAAAGCTACCATCAGCCTGATACAAATATTAGACAAAGATACACCTGAAAGTAGCACAACACTATAAACAACTACACTTCAATTTAAAAAAATAGAAAAAAAAAATCAGCCCACCAAAACTGAATCAAGAAGAACTACATAATTTGAGCAGACCTATCCCTAGAAGTAAAATAGAATCTGTAATTTAAAAGCTTTCTACAACAAAAGTCCAGGACTTGATGGCTTCATAGGCAAATTCTACCAACCATATAAAGGATCATACTGATCCTTCTCAAAATATTCCAAAAGACTGAAGGGGAGGAAACACTCTGAAAGACATTCTATGAAGCCACAATCACCCTGATACCAAAACCAAACACACCATCAAAAAAAAAAAGAAAAGAAAATTACAGGTCGGTATGTTTGATGAATACAGATGCAAAAAATATCAACAAATTAGCAAACTGCATCAAACAACACATAAAAAAGACCATACACCATGACCAAGTGGAATCTATCCCAAGTTCACAAGAATGGTTCAACATACGCAAATGAATGTGATAAACCATATAAAGAAATGATAGGCAAAACCACATGATCTCAACAGATGCAGAAAAGAATCTGACAGACGTTCATTATAAGCAGATGACATGATACCATATATCAACACCCATTCATGATAAAAGTTCTTACCAAAGTCGGTAAGACAGAACATATCTCAACATAATAAAAGCTATGTATGACAAATCCACAGATAAGGTAATACTCAACGGTGAAAAGCTGAAAACCTTCCTAATAAAATTTTGGAAAAAGACAAGCGTGCCCACTCTTACCACTTCCGTTCAACACAGTATTGGAAGTCCTAGCTGCAGGAATCAGACAAGAAAAAGCAATAAAAGGCATCCAAAATGGAAGGGAAGAGGTAAAATTTTCATTACAAGCAGATGACATGATACCATATATAAAAAACTCGAAAGATTCCAAGAGATGATTCTACACATGGACATCACCAGATGGTCAATATTCTTTGCAGCCAAAGATGGGAGACGCTCCATACAGTCAGTAAAAACAAGACTAGGAGCTGACTGTGGCTCAGATCATGAGCTCCTTATTGCAAAATTCAGGCTTAAACTGAAGAAAGCAGGGAAAACCACTAGGCCAGGTATGATCTAAATCAAATACCTTATGATTATACAGTGGAGGTGAATAGTTTCAAGTGATTACATCTGGTAGACAGAGTGCCAGAAGAACTACAGATGGAGGTTCATAACATTTTACAGGAGGGGGTGACCAAAACCATCCCAAAGAAAAAGAAATGCAAGAAGTCAAAATGGTTGTCTGAGTAGGCTTTACAAATAGCTGAGAAAAGAAGCTAAAGGCAAGGGAGAAAGGGAAAGATATACCCAACTGAATGTGTAGTTTCAGAGAAGAGCAAGGAGAGACAAGACGGCCTTAAGTGAACAATGAAAAGAAACAGAGGAAAACAACAGAATGGGAAAGACTACAGATCTCTTCAAGAAAACTGGACATATTAAGGGAACATTTCATGCAAGGATGGGCATGATAAAGGATAGAAACAGTAAGGACCTAAGAGAAGCAGAAAAGATTAACATAGCAAGAACACACAGAAGAATTATAGAAAAAAGTCTCAATGGCCTGGATAACCATGACAGTGTGGTCACTCACTTAGAGCAAGATATCCTGGAGTGTGAAATCAAGTGGGCCTTAGGAAGCATTACTATGAACAAAGCTAGTGGAGGTGATGTAATTCCAGCTGAGCTATTTAAAATCCTAAAAGATGATGTTGTTAAATACTGCACTTTCTATGTCAGCAAATTTGGAAAACTCAGCAGTGGTCACAGGACTGGAAAAGGTCAGTTTTCATTCCAATCTCAAAGAGGGGCAATGACAGAGAATGTTCAGACTACTGTACAATTGCGTGAGCTTATGCTACGTGCTCGGAGAAGGCGACGGCACCCCACTCCAGTCCTCTTGCCTGGAGAATCCCATGGACAGAGGAGCCTGGTAGGCTGGAGTCCATGGGGTCGCGAAGAGTCAGACACAACTGAGCGACTTCACTTTCACTTTTCATTTTCATGCATTGGACAGGGAAATGGCAACCCACTCCAGTGTTCTTGCCTGGAGAATCCCAGGGACAGACGAGCCTAGTGGGCTGCTGTCTCTGGGGTCGCACAGGGTCAGACATGACTGAAGTGACTACACAGCAGCAGCAGCAGCATGCTACATGCTAGGCTTTAGTAGTTACGTGAACCAAGAACTTCCAGATGTACAAGCTGGTTTCAGAAAGGGTAAAGGAACCAGAGATCTCTCGCCAACATTCATTGGATTACAGAAAAAGCAAGAGAATTCCATAAAGACATGCTTCTGCTTCAGTGACTACACTAAAGCCTTTGACTGTGTGGATCCAACAAACTGTGGAAAACTCTTAAAGAGATGGAAACACCAGACCACCTTACCTGTCTCCTGAGAAACCTGTATGCAGGTCAAGAAGCAATAGTTAGAACTGGACATGGAATAATGGACTGGTTCCAAATTGGGAAAGGAGTACAAGACTGTATATTGCCACCCTGCTTATTTAACTTCTATGCAGAGTACATCATGTGAAATGCTGGACTGAATGAATCACAAGCTGGAATCCAGACTGCTGGGAGAAATAGCAACAACCTCAGGTATGTAGATAACACCACTCTAATGGCAGAAAGTGAAGAGGAACTAAAGACCCTCTTGATGAGGGTGAAAGAGGAGACTGAAAAAGCTGGCTTAAAACTCAACATTCAGAAACTAAGATCATGGCATCTGGCCCCATCATTTCATGGCAAATAGAAGCTAAAAGAGTCGACATGGTGACAGATTTTCTTTTCTTGGGCTCCAAAATCACTGCAAACAAGCACTGCAGCCATCAAAGACACTTGCTCCTTGGAAGGAAAGTTATGACAAACATAGAAAGCATATTAAAAAGTAGAGACATCTCTTTGCTGACAAAGGTCTGTATAGTCAAAGCTATGGTTTTTTTAGTAATCATATGTGGATTTGAGAGTTGGATCATAAAGAAGGCTAAGCACTGAAGAACTGATGCTTATGAATTATGATGCTGGATAAGACTCTTGCAAATCCCTTGGACAGCAAGGAGATCAAACCAATCAATCCTAAGGGAAAGAAACTCTGAATATTAATTGGAAGGACTATCGCTGAAGCTAAAGCTCTAATACTTCGGCCTCCTGATGCAAAGAGGCCACTTACTGGGAAAGATCTTGATGCTGGCAAAGAATGAAGGCAAAAGGAGGCAGGGGTGGCAGAGGATGAGACGACTGGATAGCATCACCAACTCAATGGACATGAATTTGGGCAAATTCCAAGAGACACTGAAGGACAGGGGAGCCTGGCATGTAGCAGTCCATGGGGCTGCAAAGAGTCAGACATGACTTAGTGACTGAACAACAACAAAAGACTCCACACAAAAACTACTAAAACTGATAAACGAATTAAGTAAGGTAGCATGATACAAGATTAACATATAGAAATCTCTTTCATTTCTTTACACTAATAGTGAAAGGTATCAGAAACAGATGTAAAAAAAGCAATCCTTTTTAAAATTGCATCAAAAAATAGTTAGGAATAAACCTCATCAAAGAGGTGAAAGACGTATATGCTCAGAAGTACAAAACATTAACAAAGGAAACCGAAGATGATGCAAACAAACGGAAAGATATCTCATGCTTTAGGACTGGAAGAATTAATATTGCTAAAATGACCACAGTATGCAAAGCAATCTACAGATTTAATGTGATCTGTATCAAATTACTCACGACATTTTTCACAGGACCAGAAAAATCCTAAAATTTATATGAAACCATAAAAGACCCAGAATTGCCAAAGCAATCCTGAGGAAAAAGAACAAAGCAGGAAGCTCAATCCTCCCAGAATTCAGACAATATTTTAAAGCTATAGTAATCAAAACAGCATGGTATTGGCACAAAAACAGACATCTAGATCAATGGAACAGAAAAGAGAGCCCAAGGGATTCCCTGGTGGTCCAGTGGTTAGGACTCTGCATTTCCATTGCTGATGGCACTGGTTCAATCCCTGATCGGGGAATTAATATCCTGCAAGCCACATGGCAAAAAAAAAAACTCCCCCAAACAAAATACAGAGAGAGCTTAGAATAAACCCACCACCCACAGTCAATTTATCTTTGACAAATGAGGCAAGAATATACACAGAGAAGAATCTCTTCAGGAAGTGGTGTTTGGAAAGCTGGAGAGCCATATGTAAATCAATGAAATCAGAACACTCCCTCACGCTGTACACACAAAAACACCCTCAAAATGGCTTAAAGACTTAAATGTAGGACATGACACCATAAAACGCCTAGAAGAGAACACAGGCAAAATACCATCTGATGTAAATTGTAGCAATGTTTTCTTAGGTCAGGCTCCTGAGGCAACAGAAATAAAAGCAAAAATAAACAAACAGGACCTATTCAAACTTACCAGTTTTTATACAGCAAAGAAAACCATAAACTAAATGAAAGGACAGCCTACATATTGGGAGAAAATATCTGCAAATGATGTGACCAACAAGGGATTAATTTCCAAAATATACAAACAGCTTACATATCTCAATTAAAAAAAAAAAACCCAATCAAAAAACGTGCAGAAGACCCAAATAGACATTTCTTCAGAAAAGACATACAGACAGCCAATACGCACATGAAAAGATGCTCAATGTAACTAGAGAAATGCAAATTAAAACTTCAATAAGGTATCACCCTCACATGGGTCAGAATAGCCATCATCAAATAATAAATACTGGAGAGGATGTGGAGAAAAGGGAACCCTCCTACACTGTTGATGGGAATGTAAATTGGTAAAGCCACTATGGAAAACAGTATGGAGGGTCCTTAAAAAACTAAAAATAGAGTTGCCATATGATCCAGCAATCCTGCTTCTGGGTATATAATCTGGTCAAAACTATGATTCAAAAAGATGTATGCACCCAATGGTCAAAGCAGCACTGTTTACAACAGGTAAGACATGGAAGCAACCTAAGTGTCCATCAACAGAGGAATGGATAAAGATGTGGTACATATATACAATGGATTACTACTCAGCCATAAAAAAAGGATAAAATAATGCCATTTGCAGCAATATGGATAGACCTAGAGATTATCATACTAAGTGAAGTTAAGTCAAACACAGAAAGACAGATATCATATAGTATCACTTGGATGTGAAATCTAAAATATGATACAAATGCTCTTATTTAAAAGACAGAAACAGACTCAGACACAGAAAACAAACTGATGGTTACAAAGGAGAAAATGGGTAGGAGAGGGATAAATTAGAAGTTTGGTATTAGGAGACACTAATTACTATAGATAAATAAGGTTCTACTGTATAGCATAAGGAACTATACTCAATACCCTGTAATAAACTATAATGGAAAAGAACATGAAAAATATATACATATATACTTACACCTGAATTACATGCTTTACATGAGAAATGAACACAGTACTGTAAATTAACTTAAAAAAAAAAAAAAAAAGAAACTGCACCAAACTTTACATCCTTAAGCAGAATTATGCTACTGAAATACCAGGTAATTGATCTGTCTTCCTATTCCAGGATCAATTTCCTTTCCAACCAAAATTTAACTTCAGATTTAGTGATCTTGATCCTGGGTGTTCATTGGAAGGAGTGATGTTGAAACTGAAACACCAACACTTTGGCCACCTGATGCGAAGAGCTGACTCACTTGAAAAGACCGTGATGCTGGGAAAGATTGAGGGCAGGAGGAGAAGGGGACAACAGAGGATGAGATGGTTGGATGGCATCACCGACTCGATGGACATGGGTTTGGGTGGACTCCGGCAGTTGGTGATGGACAGGGAGGCCTGGTGTGCTGTGGTTCATGGGGTCGCAAAGAGTTGGACACGACTGAACGACTGAACTGAGCTTAGTGATCTTGACTATCTGCCTTGCCCTTTATTATATAGTAAGTTTTTGTTTATTCTATTCTTTCTGTCTGAGAGACTGTCCTCACCTGGGAAGTTACTGAATCTTATATGATTGTATTTTTGAAAAAAATGAGATCATACACAAACTGAAAGGAAACTGGAATGCTGTATTCCAGTTAAAGAATTTGACTGGGAGAGATCCACTTTAATTAATCTCTTTTGTTTATCAGTATTTTCTCTAATGACTACACATATTTTTAAAAACAGCTTTAATAAGATATACAAAACTTACATATAAATCTAACCAATTCTAAATATAGAATTCAATGACCTCAATAAATTAATAGAGCTGAGCAACCAACACCACAATCCAGTTTTAGAAGGTTTCCATCACCCAAAGTTTCTTCCTAGATGTCTGCAGTTAATTCCTGTTGCCACTTGTAACCCAGAGAACCAATGACTGGATTTCTGCCTCTACAAATGTGCCTTTTTAGAGATTTCTCATAAATGGAGTCAATATGTGTCTTGTGCATCTGGCTTCCTTTACTTAGCATGTTTTTGAGGTTCATGAATAATAAAGCAGGGATCAGCATTCATTCCTTTTTATTGCTAAAGAGTATTCTGGTATATGGATATACAACATTTTGTTGTTTGTATCCATTATCACTTGATGGACACTTGGATTATTTCCAGTTTGGGGCTATTATGACTAATGCTGCTATGAAGATTTGCTTTCATGTCTTTGTGTGGAGATATGCTTTAATTTCTTTTGGATAGATTCTTGTGAATGCTTTTCTTTTATAATAATTATAATTTATTAAATTATTTTTAAAAAATCCAGATTTTTTTCTGACTCCAATTCTTTTCTTCCCTATTTATTTTAAGCCGATTATACCAGTTCTCTGGTTTAGGTATAGTCTGTATTTTTGTTCTCATGCACCAGCCAGAGACTCTTACAGGGCACAAACAAAACCCTATGCTTGTGCTCACCAGGATCCAGGGGAAAAAAGGAGCAGTAACCACCACATGAGACTGAGCCAGACCTGCCTCAGTGTTTGAGGATCTACTGGAGAGGTAAGGTCAGCAGTGACCTGCCATGGGGACAGGGACACTATTGCCAGCAGTCCTAGGAGGTGCAGCTTGTTGGCATAAATCCTCTTGGAGGAGGTTGTCATTAGGCCTAACAGAGACTATACCCCTTCCATAGAGACTACAAGACTCCAGGACTGGGCCACCTCAGGCCAAACCACAGGGAGGGAGCACAGTCCCACCCATTAGCAGATAATTGGATTAAACATTTACTGAGCATGGCCCTGCCCACCAAAGTGAAACTGAGTTTTTGCCACAGGCAGTCTCTCCCAACAGGAAGCTTGCACTAGCCTCTTCTTCTTACCCATCAGTGGGCAGAGAGAATGAAAACCACAATTACAAAAAGCTAACCATATGATCACATGGATCACAGGCTTGTGTAACTCAATAACACTGTGAGTCATGCCATGTAGGACCACCCAAAATGGACGGGTCATGGTGGAGAGTCCTGACAAAACGTGGTCCACTGGAGGAGGGAACAGCAAACTACTTCAGCACTTTTGTCGTGAGAACCCCATGAACAGCATGAAAAGGCAAACAGATATGACACTGAAAGATGAACTAACCAGGTCAATATGCTATTGGAGAAGAGTGGGGAAATGCTCCAGAAAGAATGAAGAGGCTGAGTCAACGTGGAAATGACGCCCAGTTGTGGTTTGTATCTGGTGATGAAAGGAAAGTCCGAAGCTGTAAGGAACAGTACTTATTGTGTAAGAACCTAGAATGTTAGGTCCATGAATCAGGGTAATCGGAAGTGGTCAAACAGGAGCTGGCAAGAGTGAACATCGACATTTTAGGAATCAGTGAACTAAAATGGATGGAAATGGGTGAATTTAATTCAGATTACCATTATATCTATTACTGTGGGCAAGAATCCTTAGAAGAAATGGACTAGGCCTCATAGTCAACAAGAGTCCAAAATGCAGTACTAGGGTGCAATCTCAAAAATGACAGAATGATCTCCGTTTGTTTCCAAGGCAAACCATTCAACATCATAGTAATTCAAGTCTATACCCCAACCACTAATGCTGAAGAAGATGAAGAATGGTTCTGTGAAGACCTACAAGACCTTCTAGAACTAACATAAAAAATAGATGTCCTTTTCATAACAGAGTACTAGAACGCAAAAGTAGGAAGTCAAGAGATAACCTGGAATAACAGGCAAGTTTGGCCTTGGAGTACAAAATGAAGCACAGCAAAGGCTAATAGAGTTTTGCCAAAAGAATGCACTGGTCATAGCAAACACCCTCTTCCAACAACACAAGAGATGACTCTACACATGGATCATCAGATGTTCCATACTGAATCAGGTTGCTAATATTCTGTGCAGCTGAAGATGGAGAATCTGTATACTATCAACAAAAGCAAGACCAGGAGCTGACGGTGACTCAGATCTTGAATTCCTTATTGCAAAATTCAGACTTAAATAGAAAAAAGTAGGGAAAACCATTAGGCCCTCAGGTATGACCTAAATCAAATCCCTTTTGATTATACAGTAGAGATAACAGATTCAAGGGATTAGATCTGATAGAGTGCCTGAAACACTGTAGACAGAGGTTCATAACATTGTACAAGAGACGGTGACAAAACCATCCCCAAGAAAAAGAAATGCAAAAGGCAAAATGGTTGTTTGAGGAGGCCTTACAAATAGCTAAGAAAAGAAGAGAAGCAAAAGACAAAGGAGAAATGAAAGATATACACATCTGAATGCAGAGTTCCAAAGAATAGCAAGGAGAGAGAAGAAAGCCTTCTTCAGTGCAAAGAAATAGAGGAAAACAATAGAATAGGAAAGACTAGAGATCTCTTAAAGAAAATTAGAGATACCAAGGGGACATTTCATGCAAAGATGGCTCAATAAAGGACAGAAATGGTATGGACCCAACAGAAGCAGAAGATAGGAAGAAGAGGTGGCAAGAACACACAGAAGATACAAAAAACATCTTCATGACCCAGATAACTATGATGGTGTGATCACTCACCTAAAGCCAGACATCCTGGAATGTGAAATCAAGCTGTCCTTAGGAAGCATCACTACAAGCAAAGCTAGTGGAGGTGATGGAATTCCAGTTGAGCTATTTCAAATCCTAAAAGATGATGCTATGAAAGTGCTGCATTCAATATGTCAGCAAATTTGGAAAACTCAGCAGTGGCCACAGGACTGGAAAAGGTCAGTTTTCACTCCAATCCCAAAGAAAGGTAATGACAAAGAATGTTCAAACTACCAAACAATTGCACTCTTTCAAGGTAGTGCTCAAAATCCTTCAACCGAGGCTTCAACAGTATGTGAACCAAGAACTTACAGATGTTCAAGCTGGATTAAGAAAAGGCAGAGGAACCAGAGGTCAAATTGCAAACAACCACTGGACCATAGAAAAACGAAGGAAATCCAGAAAAACATCAACATCTGCTTCATTGATGACGCTAAAATCTTGACTACATGGATCACAACAAAATGGAAAATTCTTAGAGAGATGGGAATATCAGACCACCTTACCTGTCCTCTGAGAAACCTGAATGCAGGTCAAGAAGTAACAGAACTGAACATGGAAAAATGGACTGGTTCAAGGAGCACATCAAGGCTGTAAACTGTCCCCTGCTTATTTAAATTATATGTGGAGTACATCATGTGAAATGCTGGGCTAGATGAAGCACAAGCTGGAATCAACATTGCTGGGAGAAATATCAATAACTTCAGATATGCAGATGACACCACTCTAAAGGCAGACAACGAAGAGGAACTAAAGAGCTTCTTGATGAGGGTGAAAGAGGAGAGTGAAGTAGCTGGCTTAAAACTCAACATTCAAAATACTAAGATCATGGTATCTGGTCCCATCACATCATGGGGAAAAAAATGGAAACAATGGCAAATATTATACTTTTGGGCTCCAAAATCACTGTGGACAGTGACTGCAACCACGAAATTAAAAGACGCTTGCTCCTTGGAAGAAAAGCTATGACAAATCTAAACAGTGTATTATAAAGTAGAGATATCACTTTCCCAAAAAAGGGCCATCTAGTCAAATCTATGGTTTTTCCAGTAGTCATGTATGGATATGAAAGTTTGACCATAAAGAAGACTGAGTGCTGAAGAATTGATGCTTTCTAACTGTGCTGGAGAAGAATCTTCAGAGTCTCTTGGATAGCAAGGAGATCAAACCAGTCAATCCTAAAGGAATTCTACCCTAAATATTCATTGGAAGGACTGATGCTGAAGCTCCAACACTTTGTCCACCTGACGCAAATAGCTGACTCATTGGAAAAGACCCTGATGGTGGGAAAGATTGAGGACAGGAGTAGAAGGATGAGATGGTTGGATGGCATCACCAATTCAATGGACATGAGTCTGAGCAAACTCCGGGAGATATGAAGGACAGGGAAGCCTAGCGTGCTGCAGTCCATGGGGTCACAAAGAGTGGGACATGACTGAGCAACTGAACAACAAAAATATGACTAACAGACTTTTAGGTTATTCAAACTACTTGACCCTCTCTTGTTGACTATTTAATACATTATAATTTTTCCATATGACAGACCTAGGAGAGCAGAAAATATTAATTCAAAATATGACTTAATATTTAAAACCTCTATATGGGGATTTTTGACTAAATTATTACTTTTACCAAATTTCTATACAGGCCAATTTGGTTTTATTATTTTACCTAAAATATTCAGCTAAATTATCTACAGTTCCTGAAACCAATTAGCCCCTTCATGGATCACTGTCTTGTGGTAGTGAATGGGCGTGTCAAACTCAGTGAAGCTATGAGCCATGCCATGTAGGGCCACAAAACACAGACAGGTGAAGCAAAGAGTTCTAACAAAACATGGTCCACTGGAGGAAGGAATGGCAAACTACTCCAGGATTCCTGCCATGAGAAGCCAATGAACTGCATAAAAAGGCAAAAAGATATGACACTGAAAGATGAGGCCCACAGGTTGGATGGTGTCCAATATACTACTGGAGAAGAGCAGAGGACAACTACTAATAATAGCTCCAGAAACAGTGATGTGGCTGGTCCAAAGCGGCAGTGACGCTTGGTTGTGGATGTGTCTGGTGATGAATGTAAAATCCAATACTATTAAGAAAAGTATTACATAGGAACCTGGAATGTTAGGTCCACAATCAAGGTATATGGGATGTGGTCAAGCAGAAGATGGCAAGAGAAAACATTGACATCTTAGGAATCAGTGTACTAAAATGGATGGGAATGAGTGAATTTAATTAAGATGACCATTATATCTACTACTGTGGGCAAGAATCCCATAGAAGTAATGGAGCAGTCCTTATAATCAACAAAAGAGTCTAAAATGCAGTACACTTGGGTGCAACCTCAAAAATGACAAAATGATCTCGGTTCATTTCCAAGACAAGCCATTCAACATTAGAGTAATCCAAGTCTATGCCCCAACAGATGTGGAAGAAGCTGAAGTTGATCAGCTATACAAAGACCTACAAGACCTCCTAGAATTAACACCAAAAGAAGGTGTCCTATTTAACAGAGGGGACTGGAGTGCAAAAGTAGGAAGTCAAAATACCTGGAGTAACAGGCAAGTTTGGCCTTGGTGTACAAAACGAAGCAAGGCAAAGGCTAACAGAATTCTGCCAAGAGAAAACACTGGTCAAAGCAAACACCCTTTTTCAACAAAACAAGAGACGACTTTACACATGGACATCACTAGATGGTCAATATCAAAATCAGACCGATTACATTCTTTGTAGCTGAAGATGGAAAAGCTGTATACAGTCAGCAAAAACAAGACCTGGAGTTGACTGTGCCTCAGGTCATCAGCTCCTTATAGCAAAATTCATGCTTAAACTAAAGAAAGTGGGGAAGACCACTAGGCCAATCAGGTACAACCTAAATCAAATCCCTTATGATTATACAGTGGAGGTGACGAATAGATTCAAGGGATTAGATCTAGTAAATAAAATGCTGAAGAACTATGGACAGCAGTTCGTAATATTGTACAGGAGGCAGTGAGCAAAACCATCCCAAAGGAAAAGAAATGCAAGAAGGCAAAGTGTCTGAGCAAGCTTTACAAAGTGGGTGTCTGAGGAAAGAAGAGAACTGAAAAGCAAGGGAAAAAGGGAAAGGTATACTCAACTGAATGCAGAGTTTGAGAGAAATGCAAGGTCAGAGGAGAAGGCCTTCTTCAATGAACAGTGCAAAGAAACAGAGGAAAACAACAGAATGGAAAGACTAGAGATCTCTTCCAGAAAACTAGATTATCAAAGGAACATTTCATCCAAAGAAGAGCACAATAAAGGACAGAAACTGTATGGACCTAACAGAAGCAGAAGTGATATAGAAGAGATGGCAAGAGTACATAGAAGAACTGTACAAAAAAGATCTTAATGACCCAGATAACCACGTTGGTGTCATCACTCATCCAGAGCCAGATTCTGGAGGTGTGCAGTCAATTGGGCCTTAGGAAGCACTGCTGTCAGTAATGCTAGTGGAGATGATGAAATCCCAGCATAGCTATCTAAAATCCTAAATGATGATGCTATTAAAGTGCTGCATTCAATATGTTAGCAAATGTGGAATATCTAGCAGTGGCCCCAGGACTAGAAATCTTCAATCTTCATCCCAAATCCCAAGGGTAATACTAAAGATATCCGAACTATCAGACAATTATATTCATTTCCCATGCTAGTACGGTTACACTCAAAATTTTTCAAGCTAGCCTTCAGTGGTGTGTGAACTGAGAACTTATAGATATTCAAACTGGGTTTAGAAAAGGCAGAAGAACCAGAGATCAAACTGCCAACATTCGCTGGATCACAGAGAAAGCAAAGGAATTCCAGAAAAATATCTACCTTTGTTTGACTGACTATATTAAAGCCTTTGACTGGTGGATCATAACAAACTGTGGAAAACTCTTAAAGAGATGGGAATACCAGACCGTATTATCTGTTTCCTGAGAAACCTGTAGGCAGGTCAAGAAGCAATAGTTAGAACCTTGTATGGAACTACTGACTAGTTCAAAATTGAGAAAGGCAAATGACAAGGCTGTTTAATATCACCCTGTTTCTTTAACTTGTATACAGAGCACATCATGTGAAATGCTGGGCTGGATGAGTTACAAGCTGGAATCAAGATTGCTGGGAGAAATATCAACAACCTCAGATATGCAGATGATACCACTTTAATGGCAGAAAGCGAAGAGGAAGCAAAAAGCCACTTGATGAGGGTGAAACAAGACAGCAAAAAAGCCAGCTTAAAATTCAATATTAAAAAAAACTAAGATCATGGCATCTGGTTGCATCCCTTCATGGTAAACAGAAAGGGAAAAGGTGGTAGTTACAGATTTCCTCTTCCTAGGCTCTAAAATCACTGCGGATGTTGACTGCAGCCATGAAATTAGGAAACGAATGCTTTTTGGCAGGAAAGTTATGAAAAACCTAGACAATGCATTAAAAAGCAAAGACACCCCTTTGCTGACAAAGGTCTGTATAGTCAAGGCTACTGTCTTTCCAGTAGTCATGGATGGATGTGAGAGCTGGACCATAAAGGCTGAGCGCCAAAGAACTGATGCTTTTGAACTGTGGTGCTGGAGAAGACTGTTGAGAGTCCCTTGGACAGCAAGGAGATCAAACTAGTCAACCCTAAAAGAAATCAACCCTGAATACTCATTGGAAGGACTGACGTGGAAGGTGAAGCTCCAATACTCTGGCTAACCTGACGTGAACTGTGGACACACTGGAAAAGACCCTGATGCTGGGAAAGACTGAAGGCAGGAGGAGAGGGTAACAGAGGATGAGATGGTTGGATGGCTTCACCAATTCAATGGACATGAACCTGGGCAAACTCCAGGAAATGGCAAAGGACAGGGAGGCCTGGTGTGCTGCAGTCCATGGGCTGCAGAGTCGGACACGACTTGGCAACTGTACAACAACAACAAACCAATTAGGTCCAATTATACGCTTTGTGAATTTTGCTCTCCTCTGTTTATCTTATTACAAGCTTCTCATGTTTTTTGTTTCTACCTGAACGTATTCCTACAAACATGCAAAGGGCTCCTTGAAGAACTTTATCTTAAAACTACTGGGTGCATAAATTATCGTGGGTGTTCAATAAAAGTTAAATTGGACTGCACAAAATTTCTAGCTTTTTTAGTACAATGAAACTTAGCTGTTGGATTTTTATTTCAACTTGGAATTGCAATGTAGTTTACTTTACCTACATATCTCATTCTTCTAACTAATTACTTCACCGAACTCATGGTTTTTGATACACAAAAATAAAAATGCAAAAAAAAACCCATATATATATATATAGGGGTGTACATGTTGTCGTTGTGCCACTCAGTCGTGTCCAACTCTCTGTGATCCCACGGACGCCAAGTCTCCCTGTCCTCCCATGTGTATCCTTTAGCTTGTCTGCTGAGGGCTTGGGAGCAGGAACAACCCAAACAGCAATAAACAATCTAGTATCCAGAGCTTGGTTTCTAAATGCTCTACTGAAACAAACTATGGGTCCTTGGAGAAATGGCTGATTCTAAGGTTGACAGGCAAAGGATGAACTGAGCCTGGAACTCCTTCATGTATCAGAAAGAAAAGAAGTGTTGGAAAGACTGAGAAATGTCAAAAGAACAAAGAAGCCAGGCTGAAGGGCATTCCAGTAGCCTAAATCAGAGCCAACTTGAAAATCTAAATAATGATAACAGTGGATTATAATCCAAAGGATAATATAGAAAGCCATAAGTCTGTAGTGATTTAATAAATGAATAAATTGAAAATTTGATGAAAAACAGGGTAACTCACAAGATCTCAAATTGCCCTCCCCACAAATAATTATAAAGGGAAACAAAAAACCTTAATGAGAAATCTACATACCTTCTTATTAAGAAGTTACAATGCACCTCATCAGTAATTCCTGGAGAAGGAAATGGCAACCCACTCCAGTATTCTTCCTGGAGAATCCCATGAACAGAGAAGCCTGGCAGGCTACAGACCATGGGGTTGCAAAGAGTCAGACAGGACTGAGCACAACACGGCAGCATCAGTAATTGGAAAAATCTAAATTGCATGCCACCTGATAGGGTTCAATGACAAAGACATATAATCACTTCTGTGATATTCCTGCCAATGATGAATAACCTGAATTATCAGTAGAAAAAAGTAGCAGAAAGGAAAGAATGAATATTCTCATGAAAGTAAGGTGGGTGTTCAAGATTGAAAGTGACCAAGGAGACTCAACAATTAAATGCAATATGTTATTCTGAACTGGATCCTTTTTCTATATAGAATACTATTAGGATTCAACTGGTAAATCACAAATGGGATTCAAAGATTGGATGGTAGTAATGGATCAAGCTTAATTTTCTGATTTTGATGTTTGTATTATAGTTTTATAGGACACTGCCCTTGTTTGTAGGAAACAGACTAAAGTATTTCTGGTTATGGGACATAATGTCGGCTACTTTCTTTCAAATGGGACAGAATTTGAAAAAAAGGTTCTCTTTCAACTTTTATATTAATATAAGTGTGAGATTAAAAAAAAAGAGAGAAAGAATACTATTGCATTAGATTGTGAGCTCTCTCTTCTAACCTTCTAGAGTTTTGTTCTACTAGGGCCCTGCATGTGTCAGGTATTCAATGAGTGCTTCTCATTTACTACTGAATGACAAAAGGAAATCTCTGTGGCTGCCATGCAAAAGAGCATCCTGAAACACAGTAAGAATAGAAGAAGAGGGACTTGTTAGAAAGCTACTAAAACAGTCCAGTAAAAAATGGCCTGAATTGGTGAGAATGGTGATGTCAGATAAGTAAAGATTACATAAATATTTAGAATATGAATTCAAAAGATGTTGTGTTATGGAAACGGAGGTGAGAGAAAGGATGGCATAAAGGATTGACTCCCAGTTTTCTGGCAAAACCAACTTGATGATGGCATTTACTGACAATGGAAACATAAGTGGAAGAATTCTGAAGAGATGACGAGTGGGACAGCTCAGGATAGTGAGTTATTTTAAATATGTTGAATCTGAGGCACTTGTAAAACACTTCAATAGAGATACTGTACAAGTTGTATGTGTCTGGAACTTAAAAGTAAAAGCACCTATGCAGGTAGTGCAGGACTGAGAAGAGAAGATGGCCTGAAAGAAAACTTTCAAGGCTAGCGAATGGAAGAAGAGCCAGAAAAGCTGACTTAAAAGGCACAGCCAAAAGAGGTAAGAAGAAACCAGGAAAGTGTGATGTTAAAAAAAAAGAGAGAGAGAGAGAACATTTCAAGAAGAAGACATAATTGGAGTTAAATGGTGCTACAAAGTCAAGTAAAACAAGGATAGGAAATACCCATTAGATTTAACGAGACTGACATCATTGCTATGTAAGTGGAAGAAGCCAGATGGGTAAGCTGAGAAGTGACAGAAGGTAAGAAAACTGAGACAATAACTGCAGACATCAATTTGAGATGGTTCCCTTTAAGGAAAGGAATAAACAAGATGGTAGAGGGAATGGAATCCAGGGTTAAGAGAGGTTTGATTGTTTTACAATGGAGAAATCTGGACATTTACATGCTGGGGGACCAAAAAAACCACTGAGATAAATTTAATGGCACAGGAGAAAAGAGAAAACAGAATGCAAGTTTTCTTAATTCCACACTGGAGTTTGTCACAGAGGCCCCAAACATTCAGTTAAAGTGATTTTGAAAATACAATGGTTATTCATTAGACTACTAGAATTTTATTTAGTCAAGAGTTCTAAAGTCATCCAGCACCATCTGAGGCTCAAAGAAGTTAGGTGACTAACTTACCTGCTCAAGGTCACATGGTTACTATATGATAGAGCTATGACCTAGGGGTTTCTGACTGCATGCTCTTCCCACGATCCCAGAGTAAGTTTATATATGATCTGGGTATTCTGCAGAAGTGCACTGGGGTCTTAAGGGTGGTGAAGGTAGGAGAAAGAGATGTGGGTTGGAGAGAATGTGGACACATTCTAGAGTCTGGAATCCCCATTCCTATTTCATGGAAGTTCCCCTTCTGTTTAATAAACTACGGTCCTGAATAAGATTTAAGGGAAAAAAAAAAAAAAAGGCAAACAATGATCAAAGAAATGTAAAAATGTAGAAATACACATACTTTAAAACTTGCTTACCGGGTAATAGCACTGAACAGTCCACGGATGCGTGCTTTATGTCTAGATACAAAAGCTTCAGTAAATATTACTCCTCTGTTATCAAGATCAATGTGTCCATTAATAATTCTACCGAATCGCTGAGTTAGTGCCTGAGGGTAAAGATGGATGAAAATTGTTATTAATATGATAGAACAAAATTACAGATTTACATTTGTGCAGGTTTACTAAAGTCATACTGCATGCTGATGTATTAATCATACGATTGAGTAATTTCAGCAAGCATGAATTAACAAGATATATAAAGTAAAATGAAGACTTAGGATCTAGGAAACTTCATAATCTTATGGTGAAGACAAGAATTGAATAAGTCTAATAACTGATACGTTAAAAAACTCAGCTACCTGCTAATAAGGCCTATTTACAGGGTAAAATAAGAGATTAACCAGTTTTCCAGATATAGGCAGCCTGAAACACAGACAGTCAAGACATTTACAAGGATCCTGGAGAGGATCTTGTATGGAGCCGCTAATGCTAACAGAGAGAAATTAATATCCCAAGATTCTGCAACCTAGGGATACATAAAACCTGAAAAGTTACACTCTGTGATGCAAATATTAACAAAATGTGTCCATAAATCTATACTGACAGACAACCTGATTTCTTGGTAACCTAAGGAGAGCATTTCTCCACAGCTACACTATGACTGGGATCAAGTTTGTGAAATAAGTTTGGACATATTTCCCTTTCCAGGACAAGTTAAATCTACTCAAGTCAGCCTGGCTGATACTTCTATGGTACAAAAAATGCTTTCCAAACAACTTTTTTTTTAAGGATCCATTGTTTTTGCCACACCATGAGGCATACGGGATCTTAGTTCTGCGAGCCAGGATTAAACCCGTGCCCTTAGCATTGGAAGCTCAGAATCTTATCCACTGGACTTTCAGGGAAGTCCCCCAAACAACTTCTTAGTGAGTTTTTACAATATTGCCTATGATACTGAGAAAAATTAAAGCTGAAAAAAGAAACCACATGTATTTCTAAAATGTATCAGTAGCACAATAAGAAACCACTTGATCTATTCTGATACTTTAATGTAAAACTGACTAAAAATATCTTTTTTTTGCCTTCTGTGATTTACATGTATTTGCTCATTTTATCTTCTGTAATTTACATACACTTGCTCAGGAACTTAGTCTCCTGAAATGCTTTGTAAAACAGACCTATATGCTCAATGGTATTTTAGATGCAATGAGGAGAAATCACCCACTTAAAATGAGTGAGTAAATCTGTTTCATTATAATTAATCTCATGCAATTATGGTTTGGTAATTTCTGTAAGCTCGATTTTCTTAAAGTATACCTAAAATGATTTGGCTTTTCCCTTATTTGTTCCAGTAAATATATAAACAAAACCATCATTTATTGAGTACTTCCTCTAGGCCAGCCATTTCACCAGATATACCATGTATATGACACTTCACTGACATCTATGACAGACAATTATTCCCATTTTCAGATATGTAACTTGAAGCACAATAGGCATAAAAAATAATTTTTCTGACCCTAAGTAACTAAGCAGTGTCATAGACAGAATTCAAATCATGGTCTGTTCAACTTCCACTGTTTCAAACAGACTTCTAAAATGTTAAACCACTTTAAGAAAACCAAAATAACAAACAAGGAAATAGTCTCTATTTTCAGGCACCATTGTAATTTAACTTATAAAGATAATCTGATTTGAGTATTGACACAAGTACCAAAAATTAAGAGACTATAAGCCATTCCTTGATTCCTCTCCCTATCACACTCTCAGTTTAGAGGAGGAAAAAAAGTAACATCAAAAGAAGTTGGTACTATTGACATTTGGGGAAGAAAATTTTCTATTGGGAAGGGATGCTCTGTGCAGCGCAGGATGTCCAGCAGCATCTGTGACCTTTACCACACAAGATGCCAGTAGCACCTCTTATAAATTATAATCTTCATCAGTTGTTTCTTAAACTATAACTAGCATGGAGCCTGGTAGGCTACAGTCCATGGGGTCGCTAAGAGTAGGACACGACTGAATGACTTCACTTTCACTTTTCCTTTGCATGCACTGGAGAAGGAAATGGCAACCCACTCCAGTATTCTTTCTTGTCTGGAGAATCCCAGGGATGGCGGAGCCTGGTGGGCTGCCATCTATGGGGTTTCACAGAGTCGGACACGACTGAAGCGACTTAGCAGCAGCAGCAGCAGCAGCAATCAGAACTGAAGATATCCTTGCTAAAGAAGCATTCAATAAAGATATACACTTCTGGTATACTTGCTACTGCATCCAAGCAGGCCAAGACCTGAAGTCTACCAAGTTTAGGGTATCTCTGGGTTCAGGAAGATTAAAATCACTTCTAAACAATTTTATCAGAGGCATCAATGTTTAAGTATCCCCCAAATACACTGCTAGAACATAAGTCAAAACTAGAAAATAGTCAAAACACTTGCAAAAAAACAAGTAATAGTAAGTCTAGTTTTTTTTCTACCCTCTCAACTCGCCATTTATTTGAAAAGACAAATTATACCATTAAGGAAAAAAAATACCTGTGTCAGAAAGTTTCCAGGAAGATCATAGGTTTTACACAGTTCTGCTATGGTTACTTGACCACTTTCCTGTAATTTATCATTTACTTCTTCTGCTAAACGATCCAAATAGTTCCTAATAGTTTAAATAAAAAAAAAAAAAAAAAAAAAGGAAAAACTCAATTAGGAATAATAATTTTCCTCTATCTTTTTATGTTTAATTTCTGCTGCAATAAGGCATTCCCCAAAAGTAATTAATATGGTATGTTTAGGTAAACACTATTTGTTAATCATATTATGAAATTTTTCTTATCAATGTAACTAAATGGAAGGTTAATCAAATAAGAAATGCTGAAATTGTTTTCAACAATTAAAATTCTACAGTCATTTTCATTAAGACTTTTGGAACAATTCTGCTTTCAGAGTTAAGCTCACATAGGAAAGATGATAAAAATTATGTTTTGTGTTACTTTAAAACAACAGAAAACATTAAAAGTTTGTATTATTTCCAAGTGTTCCACACAAGTAAGCACTTACTTTTTAAGTACAATAATGAAAATAAGTACTAGAAGAATTCTAAAAAATGCTGTAGTGCCACAATTATTCTAAATTTAAGTATAAACTTACAAAAAAGAAACACAAAAAGGTATTCTTAATTATTGTACTTACTCATCTATCAGTTGTCCCAATACTAGTTGAACATGTTTTTCTGATTTAACAATGTCACCAATTCTATTTTCAATATGAGTCAGATCCACATTAATTACCTGGAAAATAAGTATACATTCTATTAGTGATAAGTTCATATTGTTTTTAAATTTGAAATTATGTATTTTAGAAGTTTAAAAAAATGGAAACTTTTTCCCCTTAGGTTAATTTCAAATTGATTTGAAGTATTATAAAAAATCTCAAACAATTAGGGGCTTATTGCTTATTTACTTTCATTTCTGAACCTGTACACTTTCACTCGCTAAGAAAGCTTGCACTACAAAATCACACAACTTCAAAGGTCTTTTCTCCTCCAGAGTCTCACCTAGACCCCAGGGAGGCAGACAGGAGTGAGAGGGAGAGCCTGAAGCAGTGCAACAGGCAGGTCCTGACCTGCTGACATCATGCAGTGAGTCTGTGAGTCTATGACCCCAACTGCCCACTGCCTCTGAGCAATCGCTGGACTGCTGGCCCATAGGGAGCCTCCTGGCCCAAGGACCATCCCAGCCCTGACTTGTTCACTCAAGAGAGGCTCTGCAGGCCAGCCTTCAGGGGGTCAAGCCTGCTGATACATCTCAGCCATGGTGTGATCCATGGGCTTGCAAAGAAGTCAGCCAAACCCACTGTCAGCTTTGTGAATGAGGTTTCTCAGCAGATCCTGGCTGGTGGTTCCGAGGTAGGAGGTAGATGGGTCCCTGAGCTGAACAGCTGGAGTTTGTCAAGCGGAGTAAACTGGAGCTTTGTTTCCCCTAGACACTTCAAGGATAAAGTTAATAGCAGAAGCTGAGCGCTGCTGGAGTCAAGAAATAAGATGACTGCATCTATCACTCCTGAGGTCAAGGAGATCTCCAGGACTGCACATGTATAGAAAGACTTGGGGGTCAAAAAGGGAGGGGCACTATCCCATAATAGGTGCTGTCAATCTCCTATAGGCTTCCACGCTGGAATCCATCTTGGCAAAAAGACGCATAAGTATATCAGGAAGAGCCTTGGGTCAAGTCTGAGGTGGGAAATGAAGAAAGATGACTGGCCAGAGGAAATAAAAAACCCAGGGAAAACTGCTTCCATATAAGTGATTTAAATCACCTCTCTGGGATGCTCCCTGGGTGTGTATTTCTGCTTTGTTTTAAATAGACTGCTTCTTTGTTCTCTTTGCATGTACTGTGCTTCTAATAAATTCCATGTCTGCTTTAAAATGTCTCTTTGTGGAATTCTTTCTCTGAAGAAGATAAGAACCAAGGTCCTCTCACTTGCCAACATCATCTGGTGCCATGGTTCGGATTGCTGTCAAGGTAATTTGCAGGTCTCACTCAACTATGGCAAGAGATCTCTGCATGCACTATCTTCCTTGCTTCTCCTTTGGATTGTGCCTTTCTTTCCTACTTATTTTGCACAGAAGGACCTGTTTTGCACTACATATGTTCAACATCCTCCTGGGAAAAGATCTTTTGCTTTTTATTTCTAAACTGCCAGTGCTGTCTTCATCAGGCTGAGTGCACAGGCTCCGTGAGGTCTTATCTTTGTTACAAAACACACACATCTGAAATAATTATGCTCCTCAATTCCAATTCCTCCAAGAGTTTTTCCTTTTACTTCTCAGCTGCCCCCTCACCCCACCCCCAGGCTTTGGCAGCCCATACACTGCTACAGACAGACTACTGAGCTGGCCAATTCTCAGTAGATCACAACATAAATTTTATAAATGCTCAATCCTGAGGAGTATACCCCAGTGTAGGAAATCTTGTTATAGGACACAGGGGAGACCTGTTGTCTATAAAGACTTAAGGGAAAACCTGGCAACTGCTTTGCACTGGTTCATATGTCCACCCTAGGCAGGGAGGGAGAGCACCTTGAAAGGAACCAAAGCTGACCAGAGATGTCTGGTTAGAAATTAGTGAGGGAGTAGAGGATGCTCCAAAGCCCATCAGCATAAAGATCAAAGGTAATTCAGAGGATGTTCTGAATCCCTTACAGGTGCCTCCTAGTAACGTTTCCAGGATGCTGGACTTCATTTCTAGGAGTGCTGTTCTTGGTTGCATGTTATTCAACATGGGAGGATCTCCTTCTAAACCCAAAGAAACACCCCTTGAAAACGCTCCTAGGGCACTAAGTTTTTTTTGTTCTTTCTGTCCACTTTCAGTTATAAACACCATGGATGGTACCCCTGAGACAACATTTCATCAGCCAGTCTTCCCCTCTTATTAGTGTCAATTTAAGCACTATTTGGTCTAAATTTTAGCTATAAAACTATGAATACAAAAAAAGATAATCTTTTTTGACACTGTGAGACCACAATATTCTTTAGATTCCAGAGAAAACTGGTTAAAACTCTTGAAATTGCAAAATTGGTTCTTTTTTAAATTTGTTAATTGGAGGATAATTGCTTTACAATATTGTGTTGGCTTCTGCCATACAACAACATGAATCAGTCATAAGTATACATATGTTCCCCTCCCTCTTGAACCTCCCCCAACTCCATCCCACCCCTCCAGGTTGTCATAGAGTACCACTTCGAGTTCCCTGTTTTACAGCAACTTCCCATTAGCTATCTATTTTATACATGGTAATGTATATGTTTCATGCCACTCTCTCAATCTGTCCCACCTCTCCTTCCCCAACTCTGTCCACAAGTCTTTTCTCTATGTCTGCATCTCTATTCCTGCCCTGCAAATAGTTTCATCAGTACCACTTTTCTAGATTCCACATATATGCATTAATAACATACTTCACTTTGTATAACAGGCTACAGGTATATCCACCTCACTATAAATGACTCAAATGCATTCCTTTTTATGGCTGAGTAACATTCCATTGTTTATATGTACCAAAACTTCTTTATCCATTCATCTGTCGATGGACATCTAAGTTGCTTCCATGTCCTAGCTATTGTCAATAGTGCTGCAATAAACACTGGGGTACATGTGTCTTTTTCAATTATGGTTTTCTTAGGGTTAAAGTTCCAAAATATAAAAGCAACTCATGCAGCTTACTTAATATAAGAAAAATGAAAAACTCAATGAAAAAGTGGGTGGAAGACACTTCTCAAAAAAACTGGTTCTTTTGTATAGGCAATTAGAGAAAGTTAGCTTGTTAAAATACTTTTTTTTCCTCTTCGGAATTCTGACCTTGAGGGAAAACACGCCTAAAAGAAAGCCTGAAGCTAACTCTTACTATGTCCTTGAGATACAAACACAGCCCACTTTTTCTGAGACTTTGCCCTTGGATTAATTAGTAGAACTTCAAGCCAAGGTTAAAAAAAAAAAAATGCAAAGAGGCATTTTAAACCTTGAGCAGAAACTGTGAGATCTCTGTTAGTCTGGATTTATGTATGTCTCCAGTACGTGTCTTTGTCTTTAGATAATACTGCTGAAGTTAATCCATGTGGATCACAACAAATTGCAGCAAATTCTTGAAAGAGATGCGAATACCAGACCACCTTACCTGCCTCCTGAGAAACCTGTATGCAGGTCAACAGTTAGAACCTTACATGGAACAAGTGACTGGTTCACAATTGGGAAACAAGTACATCAAGGTTGTATATAGTCATCCTGCTTATTTAACTTATATGCAGAGTACACCATGTAAAATGCCAAGCTAGATGAATCACAAGTAGGAGTCAATATTTCTGGGAGAAATATCAACAACCACAGATATGCCGATGATACCACCCTAATGGCAGAAAGTGAAGAGGTACTAAAGAGCCTCTTGATGAAGGTGAAAGAGGAGAGTGAAAAACCTGGCTTAAAACTCAACATTCAAATAACTAAGATCAGTGCTGTTCAGTTCAAGATGGCGGAGTAGCATGATGTCTGCTCACCTCCTCCTGCAACACCACAAAAACTGCAACTAGCTGTTGATCAACCATTGACAGGAGGATGCTAGAACCCAGCAACTAAGATACCCCGTGTCCAAAGACAAAGAAGAAGCCACAGTGAGATGGTAGGCGGGGGTGCATTCACAGTAAAATCAAATCCCATTTCCACCGGGTGGGTGACCCATAAACTGGAAAACAATAATATCAAAGAAGTACTCTCACTGTTGTGAAGCTTCTGAACCACACATCAGGCTTCCCAGCCTGGGGATCTGACGAAAGGACTGGGAACCCCCAGGGAATCTGGCCTTAAAGGCCAGTGGAATTTGTTTGCACAACTTCCACAGGACTGGGGGAAACAGAGCCTCTAACCTTGGAGGGCACAAACAAAATCTTGCAGGCACCAAGACCCAGAGGAAAGTAGCAGTAACCCAACAGGTGACTGAACCAAAACTACCTGCTAGTGTTGGATGGTCTCCTGTGGAGGCATGGGTTGGCAGGGACTCACCACAGGGACCAGGGCCTTGGCAGCATCAGGCTGGGAAGGTCTCCCTTGTAGTTCACTATTAATGTTACCATACAGCCCACAGGAATCAGAGGTCAAATTGCCAACATCTGTTGGATCACTGAAAAAACAAGAGAGTTCTAGAAAAACATCTATTTCTGCTTTATTGACTATGTCAAAGCCTTTCACTGTGTGGATCACAACAAACTGTGCAAAATTCTTAACAGATGAGAATACCAGACCACCTGACCTGCCACCTGAGAAATCTGTATGCAGGTCAGGAAGCAACAGTTAGCCTTGACTAGATGGACCTTTGTTGGCAAAGTAATGTCTTTGCTTTTTAATATGTCTAGGTTGGTTATAACTTTTCTTCCAAGGAGCATCTTTTAATTTCATGGCTTAGTCACAATCTGCAGGGATTTTGGAGCCCAAAAAAATAAAGTCAGCCACTGTTTCCCCGTCTATTTGCCATGAAGTGATGGGACTGGATGCCATGATTTTAGTTTTCTGAATGTTTAGCTTTAAGCCAACTTTTTCACTCTCCTCTTTCAAGAGGCTCTTTAGTTCTTCTTCACTTTCTGCCATAGGGTGGTGTGATCTGCATATCTGAGGTTATTGATATTTCTCCAGGAAATCTTGATTCCAGCTTGTGTTTCATCCAGCCCAGCATTTCACATGATGTTCTCTGCATATAAGTTAAATAAGCAGAGTGACAATATAAAGCCTTGATGTACTCCTTTCCTGATTTGGAACCATGTCCAGTTCTAACTGTTGCTTCTTGACCTGCATACAGATTTCTCAGGAGGCAGGTCAGGTGGTCTGGTATTCCCATCTCTTTGAGCATACTCCACAGTTTGTTGTGATCCACACAGTCAAAAGCTTTGGTATAGTCAATAAAGCAGAAGTAGATGTTTTTCTAGAAATCTCTTTTTAGATGATCCAGATGTTGGCAATTTGATCTCTGGTTCCTCTGCCTTTTCTAAAACCAGCTTGAACATCTGGAAGTTCAGGGTTCACGTATTGTTGAAGCCTAGCTTGGAGGGTTTTGAGCATTATCTTCCTAGAGCATGAGATGAATGCAATTGTGTGGTATTTTCGATTCTTTAGCATAGGCTTTCTTTGGGATTGGGATGAAAACTGATCTTTTCCAGTCCTGCAGCCCCTGTTGAGTTTTCCAAAATTGCTGACACAGAGTGCAGGACTTTCACAGCATCATTGTTTAGGATTTGATATAGTTCAACTGGAATTCCATCACCTCCACTAGCTTTGTTCGCGGTGATGCTTCCTAAGGCCCGCTTGACTTCGCATTCCAGGATGTCTAAGTCTAGGTGAGTGATCACACCATCATGGTTATCTGGGTCATGAAAATCTTTTTTGTATAGTTCTTCTGTGTATTCTTGCCACCTCTTCTTAACATCTTCTGCTTCTGTTAGGTCCATACCATTTCTGTCCTTTAATGAGCCCATCTTTGCATGAAATGTTCCCTTGGGATCTCCAATTTTCTTGAAGAGATCTCTAGTCTTTCCATTCTATTTTTTCCTCTATTTCTTTGCACTGATCACTGAAGAAGGCTTTCTTATCTCTTCTTGCTATTCTTTGGAACTCTGCATTCAAATAGGTATATCTTTTCTCCTTTGCCTTTCCTTCTCTTCTTTTCTCAGCTATTTGTAAGCCCTCCTCACACAACCATTTTGCCTTTTTGCATTTCTTTTTCTTGGGGATGGTCTTGATCCCTGCCTCCTGTACAATGTCACAAACCTCTGTCCATAGTTCTTCAGGCACTCTATCAGATCTAATCCCTGTAATATATTTGTCACTTCCACTGTATAATCGTTAAGGGATTTGATTTATGTCATACCTGAGTGGTCTAGTGGTTTTCCCTACTTTCTTCAATTTCAGTCTGATTTGGCAATAAGGAATTCATGATCTGTGCCACCGTCAGCTCCCAGTCTTGTTTTTGCTGACTGTACAGAGCTTCTCTATCTTTGGCTGCAAAGAATGCAATAAATCTAAGTTCAGTATTGACCATCTGGTAATGTCCAAGTGTAGAGTCTTCTTTTGTGTTGTTGGAAGAGGGTGTTTGCTATGACCAGTGCATTCTCTTGGCAAAACTGTTAGCCTTTGCCCTGCTTCATTTTGTATTCCAAGGCCAAATTTGCTTGTTACTCCAGCTATCTCTTGACTTCCTACTTTTGCATTTCAGTCCCCTATAATGAAAAGGACTTTTTTGGTGTTAGTTCTATAAGGTCATGTAGATCTTCATAGAACCGTTCCACTTCAGCTTATTCAGCATTTCTAGTTGGGGCACAGACTTGGATTACTGTGAAATTGAATGGTTTGCCTTGGAAATGAACAGAGAGCATTCTGATTCCTAAGATGTTGATGTTCACTCTTGCCATCTCCTGTTTGACCACTTCCAATTTACCTTGATACATGGACCTAACATTTCAGGTTCCTATGCAATACTGCTCTTTACAGCATTGGTCTTTACTTCCAGTACCAGTCACATCCACAACTGGGTGTTTTTTTTTTGCTTTGGCTCCGTCTCTTCATTCTTTCTGCAGTTACTTCTCCACTGTTCTCCAGTAGTATATTGGGCACCTACCAACCTGAGGAGTTCATCTTTCAGTGTCCTATCTTTTTGCCTTTTCATACTGTTCATGGGGTTCTTAAGGCAAGGATATTGAAGTGGTTTGCAATTCCTTTCTCCAGTGGACCACGTTTCTCAGAACTCTCCAATATGACCCGTCCATCTTGGATGGTGCTACATGGCATGGTTCATGTTTCATTGAATTAGACAATGCAGATGGCCAAAAACATGAAAATATGGTCAACATCACTAATTATTAGAGAAATGCAAATCACAACTACAATCAGTTATCACCTCACACCAATCAGAACAGCCATCATCTAAAAATCTCCAAACAATACATCCTGGACAGAGTGTGGAGAAAAGGGAACCCTCCTAACACTGTTGGTGGGAATGTAAAACTGGTACAACCATTACAGCAAACAGTATGAAGGTTTCTTAAAAAACTAAAAATATAACTACCACATGGTCCAGTAATCTCACTCCTGAGCACACATCTGGAGGAAAGCATACTTTGAAAAGATAGATTCACCCCAATGTTCATGGGGGGCACTATTTCTAACAAGACATGGAAATAACCTAAATGTCCACTGACAGAGGAACAGATAAAGAAGATGTGGTACATATATAGAGTGGAATACTACTCAGCCATTAAAAAAGAGTGAAATAGAAGACAAGTGAAAAGCAAACGAGAAAAGGAAAGATACACCCATTTGAATGCAGAGTGCCAAAGAATAGCAAGGAGAGATAAGAAAGCCTTCCTTAGCGATCAATGAAAAGAAATAGAGGAAAACAACAGAATGGGAAAGACTAGAGATCTCTTTAGGAAAATTAGAGATACCTAGGAACATTTCATGCAAAGATGGGCTTGATAAAGGACAGAAACGGTACAGACCTAACAGAAGCAAAAGATAGTAAGAAGAGATAGCAAGAATACACAGAACTGTACAAAAAAGATCTTCACGACCTAGATAATCATAATGGTATGATCACTCACCTACAGCCAGACATCCTGGAATGTAAAGTCACGTGGGCCTTACGAAGCATCACTATGAACAAAGCTAGTGGAGGTGATGGAATTCCAGTTGAGCTATTTCAAATCCTCAAAGGTGATGCTGTGAAAGTGCTGCACTCGATATGCCAGCAAATTTGGAAAACTCAGCAGTGGCCATAGGACTGGAAAAGGTCAGTTTTCATTCCAATCCCAAAGAAAGGCAATGCCAAAGACTGCTCAAACTACCACACAATTGCACTCATCTCACACGCTAGTAAAGTAATGCTCAAGATTCTCCAAGTCACGCTTCAGCAATACATGAACCGTGAACCTCCAGATGTTCAAGCTGGTTTTAGAAAAGGCAGAGGAACCAGAGATCAAATTGCCAACATCCGCTGGATCATCGAAGAAGCAAGAGAGTTCCAGAAAAACATCTATTTCTGCTTTATTGACTACGCCAAAGCCTTTGACTGGGTGGATCACAATAACCTGTGGAAAATTCTGAAAGAGATGGGAATACCAGACCACCTCACCTGCCTCTTGAGAAATCTGTATGCAGGTCAGGAAGCAATAGTCAGAACTGGACATGGAACAACAGACTGGCTCCAAACAGGAAAAGGAGTATGTCAAGGCTGTATATTGTCATCTTGCTTATTTGGGCTGGATGAAGCACAAGCTGGAATCAAGACTGCCGGGAGAAATACCAATAACCTCAGATATGCAGATGATATTACTCTAATGGCAGAAAGTAAAAAGGAACTAAAGAGCCTGTTGATGAGGGTGAAGGAGGAGAGTGAAAAGACTGGCTTAAAACTCAACATTAAAAAAAAACTAAGGTCATGACATCTGGTCCCATCCATTCCTGGCAAATAGAAGGGGAAAAAGTGGCAGCAGTGACAGATTTTTTTCTTCCTGGCCTCCAAAATCACTGCAGATGGTGACTGCAGCCATGAAAGTAGAAGATGTTTGCTTCTTGGAAGTAAGACTATGACAAACCTAGACAGTGTATTAAAAAGCAAAGACATCACTTTACTGACAAAGGTCTGTATACTCAACACTATGGTTTTTTCAGTAGTCATGTACAGATGTGAGAGTTGGACCATAAAGAAGGCTGAATGCCAAAGCATTGATGCTTTTGAATTGTGGTGCTGGAGAAGACACTTGAGAGTCCCTTGGACAGCAAGGAGATCAAACCAGTCAAGCCTAAGGGAAATCAACCCTGAAAATTCTTTGAAAGGACTGATGCTGAAGCTAAATCTCCAATACTTCTGCCACCTGATGGGAAGAACTGACTCATCAGAAAAGACCGTGATGCTGGAAGAGACTGAAGGCAAAAGGAGATAGGGCAGAAGAATATGAGACAGTTGGATGGCATCATCGATTCAATGGACATGAACTTGGGTGAACTCCAGGGGATGGTGAGGGACAGGGAGTCCTGGCATGCTGCAGTCCATAAGGTCGCAGAGTCAGACATTACTTAGCCACTGAACAACAACAACAAAACCCTTACTGATGACATGTACACTTGTATTTTCTAAAAATATCTTCTGGGTTTAACTTCCACATACTAAAAACAAGTCACCATGAAACCAGTCACCATTTTTCTAGTCAAAAGTACATAAACTCTATAATTACATAAAATGGTAACTATGAGTTTATTTTGTAAAGAATAAAGTATAAGCAAGTCAACTGAGAAAGAAAAACTTGTTAAACTGATTAAATGTATCAGTGAAGGTCATATAATTATGTCTTCACAAACACAATATGATACCAATATCAAGTGACTAATTAAGGCATTGAAAAAATTAGTAACATAAAAAGTTGAGAAATCAAAGTAAAAACTGTTATAAAGCTGAAATTTACCTGTTGCAGATCAACGATGTTTACTCGACCTTTAAAGAAAAGACATTCATTTAAGTTATCAGAAAGTACATACCAGCCCCAAACTGCAAATTCCAACAGATTTATGTTTTGGACATATCAACATACAAAACATAAATCTTTCTGAAAAGGACACAATGAAAGTGAAAAGTGCGAGTCGCTCAGTCGTAACTGACTCTTTGTGACCAGCCAGACTTCTGTCCATGGAACTCTCCAGACCAGAATACTGGAGTGGGTAGCTGTTTCCTTCTCCAGGGAATCTTTCCAAAGGAGGGATCGAACCCAGGTCTTCTGCATTACAGGCGGATTCTTTACCATCTGAGCCACCAGGGAAGCCCAAGAATACTGGAGTGGGTAGCTGTTCCCTTCTCCAGAGGATCTTCCCAGCTCAGGGATCAAACCAGGGTCTCCTGCCTTGCAGGTGGATTCTTTATCAACAGGGCCACAGTAATTAATGTCTTCAAAGACAAGTTATTAGCATAATAAGTATCCATGGCTAAAATATAGAGGATAGCTTATTTTCAAAGTTCCATTTGTCATATCAAACCAATAACCAGCATCAGGTGATACCAAGTTGGGCAGACATATGAGGGTTATTTTCATCCCTTCACAATTTATCTACTGTGACCAAAGACATATTAACAACAAAATTCAGATAAATTATTTTCAATTATTTGAAACTGGTAGGTTATCACTTATTAGCAAAAGAATATCTGTTAAGCATTTCAAATTATAGCTAGTATTTTATTAGGACTATGCAGTAAGATAAAAAACAAACCTCAAGGGTATATCTAATAACATCTAACAAGTTGTTTTCACAGATGCATCTATTTTAATCAAATGGTATTCAAATTTGCTCAGTAATTTCTTCATATTTCAAAAAGGCAACGGAAACAAAAACTTTTTTGTATTTGTAGTAGCTTTTCCTACAATCTGATACAACACCATACTAAATTATTTTGTAATTTGCAAACAAAATTAAAAAAAGACATGGTAGTACAGTCTTGATTTTCAATGATCTGTAATTTAAAACCTCTGTTCCCTTTTCATAATTATCACCTGATAACAGACAGCTAAGTCCACCCGAGTCACCCAATAAATTCAAGAACTGTGAAAAGAAACAGCTGATTAATTCACAAACAACACATAACTCAAAATAAAAAAATGCGATTTTGTAAAGTGACAATATTTGACTTCATTTAAACTATATAATGTTCACCCAAATCTGTTTAAAAGTATTAAGGCTGATTATCATATTAACAATTGAGAAGGGTGTCCAATAACCTCCAAATCATTTATGATTTATGGTTTGAAATGTCACGGCCCAGCCCCTTTCTGAAGAACCAGAAGAAAAAACTAAGGAATTACTTACCACCTCGAACATGTAGCTCATCTCTCATTTCTTTACTAATTTGGGCTGGAGTAATATATTCCTTCCCATCAAGTGTGTGAACTACTTCTAGCTGTTTCTGAGCAATCAATTTATTCACAATCTCAATGCAGTTCCTCTCTGACAATCTGAGGGAAGCAAGTTTTAAAAATGAATTTGATACATCCAGCGCTCAATATGTTTAAGGAGATGTATGACAATGGGTTTTTAAAAGGTTTGGAGAGTCATTAGGGTCTATATTACAGCATCTGCATCTTTTTTCATATAATACTAATTCAATACATTTTTAAAAATTCTAGGGAGTAAACAGGTTTTACATTAACTTAAATCATGTAGTTCATTGTCACAAATCTATTGTAGATTTCGAGTTTGCTCTTTTAGGCCTGCTTCTAATCTTCAAATCTGAATAGAAAAGTAAGGACATGTAATTTAAGTAGAAGAAAAAACATATCCTACTTTTATTTCAATTTTCCCTTTCGCTTCAGTTTAAAAAAACAAAATTTTCTTATATTAAATGCATAGTTGCCTCACTCCTATCTATAAGCTTTGTAAGCAGGACACCTGGCCTAGGAAAACCATAATTTGCAACTGATAGTTACACAAACACTTAAGCGTCCTCGTTTGCTAGCAGTGATATAAAACACAGCATCAGGGGATTAAAGTCTTCAGCTCCAGAAGGAACAAGGCAAGAAGTAATCAACGGATAAAAAAGGATTCTATTAGCATTATATGTGTTCCCTAAAGGTAAAAAGCAGACTTAGGGGGCTTTTTCAGGACACACCCCCCCAAAACATCAAGTGTCTGGAGTCCCTAAAAATGACAGATGGGAGTATGGCACTGGCCTAGCACACCTATACTGGTGAACAAGAAGGCAAAATGTTTACGGAGTCAACATAGTATTTGCAAAATACTGTACCTTGGGATTAGCCTCTCTTTTCAAGCTCTTTCTAAGTCAGGAATTGTGTAATAGGCAATGATGCTATAGGGGACTTGCTAACAGTTAAGCAAGGATCAGAAGTCTTCGGGGTGTCACCAAGTCACCAGCCCCAGCCGTCGAGGTGGGGTGGCCTCGCCTGCACCTGGCTGGGGCTTGGAGGGGGTGGGAAGGAATATTCTAGGTCTTCCCCACAGAGAACTATTTTTGGAAGCCGCACTTCAGGCTCTGGGAGGAAGGGAGGGGGCGAGAACGCTGACAGGGGATGGGAAGGTCCGGACTCCAAGGCCTGGGGTTTGCAGCCTCAGATCCCGGCGTGGCCACCCGAGGCTATTCTGGACTCCACAAACGGAGAAGGAGGGTCAGGCACCTTTGCGTGGCCTCTGCGAACTGCGCCCGCTGAAAGTCTGCCGCCAAACGCCTAATCTCTTCCCAGGCGTCCGCCATCTCGGCCCTATTCGCCCAGCCGCCGACGAAACGCAGACACGTCAGCCCAAAGGCCGCGGGAGCCGAGGCGGAACGGGCCGCGCGGAGGGACAAGAGACTCTCCGCGACGCAACTACGGAACGTGCGTGACCTGCGCCGGCAGGGGCGGGGCCAGAGAAGCCGCAGCCCCGCCCTCCCCTCGCGGGAGGTTTGTCCTGGGCTGTGCGATCCCTGCGTGGCTGCGGAGGGCCAGGCTTCCGGTCTCTACTCGTCTGCCTTAAAGCAAAGTTAATGAAGTGTTACTTCAAGTCTTTGTTTGCTTTATTCCTAATATTTTGGCACAGTGATAATCAAGTTAACCACTCTTGGTTTTTTAATTTTTTTTCTTCCCTGCCCTCTATTTGATTTATTTTGGGGAGGGGTGCGAGAGGAGCTGTGCCCCTATCTGCAGTTACATTCATTCTTCTCTGTTAACGTAGGGCAGTTCGATTTGTGTAGGGAATCATGCTATGGGTCACAGAGTTTGTTTGGATTTTCCCCTAACATCTTACGGGAAAACCTGAACGAAGCCTTTGACTAACCCAATAATATTTTCACTTCAGTAGCTCAGCCGTGTCTGACTCTATATGACCCCACGGACTGCAGAATGCCAGGCTTCTCTATCCTTCCCCAGCTCCCAGAGCTTGCTCAAACTCATGTCCATCCAGTCGGTGATGCCATCCAACCACCTCATCCTCTGCCATGCCATTCTCCATTCTCCTCCTGCTTTCAATCTTTCCCAGCGTCAGGGTCTTTTCCAATGAGTCAGCTCTTTGCATGAGTTGGCCAAAGTATTGGAGCTTCAGCTTCACCATCAGTCCTTTTAGTGAATATTCAGGACTGATTTCCTTTAGAATTGACTGGTTTGATCTCCTTGCAGTCCTCTCAAGGGGACTCCCAAAGACTCTCAAGAGTCTTCTCCAACACCACAGTTCAAAAAAATCAATTCAAGATTGTAGTTTGTAGGGACAGCTTGTGCTGCCTAAAAGGATAGTCACTAAACAGATGAAGCTATTTAAATTAATTAAAATTAAGATTATATCAGAAACAAACAAGTTGAGATTGAAAACATAATGTTGTTTTCAGTAACAATCCCCCAAATGAAATACTTAGGTATAAATCTAACAAAATATGTATAAGATCTACACAAGGAAAACTACAAACTCTAATGAATGAAATCAGAGAAAAACTAAGTAAATGGAGAGATAGTCAATATTCATGCATAGGAACAGTCAATATTGTCAAGATGTCAATTCTTCCAAACTTGATCTGTAGATTCAGTACAATCCAAATCAAAATCCAGGTAAGTTATTTTGTGGATATCAACAAGCTCTTTCTAAAGTTTCTATGGAGAATCAAAAGACCCAGAATTGCCAATATGGTGTTGAAGAAAAACAAAGTTGAAGGACAGACACTGCTCGAATCAAAGACTAATTACAAAGCTACAGTAATCGAGACAGTGTGGTAATGGTGAAAGAATAGACAAATATATCAATGAAACAGAATAGAGAGCCCCAAAACAAACCCACATAAATATAATCAAATAATCTTTGACAAAGGAACAAAATCAATACAATGGAGCAAAGATAGTCTTTTAAGTAAATGGTATGGAAACAACTAGACATTCACATGCAAGAAAGAAAAGAAGAATCTAGACATAGACCTTACACTCATCATATAAATTAACTGAAAATAGACCACAGACCTAAATGAAAAATGAAACTATGAAACACCTAGGAAATAACAGGAGGAAATTTAGATGACTTCTAGTATGTCAGTAACTTTTTAGATACAACTCCAAAGGCACAACAGATAAAATAAATCATTGATAAGATGGACTTCATTAAAATTAAAAATTGCTCTGCAAAAGCCCATGTCAAGAGAACAGAAGACAAGCCACAGCATGGTAGTAAATATTTGCAAAAGACACATCTGATAAAGAACTGTTTTTCAAAAGATATAAAGAAGTCGTGACATTCAACAATAAAAAAAAAAGATGAAAAATGGAGCAAAAACCTTAACAGATAACTCACCAAAGTAGATATACAGATGACAAAGCAGCATATGAAAAGATGCTCCATATCATATGTCATCAAAGAAATACAAATTTAACCAATGAGATGCCACTACACACCTATCAGAATAGCTAAAATCTGGAATGCTGACAACACCATATGCTGGCTAGGATGTGCAGCAAGAGAATCCTCATTCATGGGTGGAAATGCAAAATAGTACAGCTATCTTGGAGACAGTTTGGCACTTTCTTACAAAGCTAAACATGCTCTTAACATATGATTTAGTAATCACACTCCTTGGATTTCACTCAAAGGAATTGAAAAATTATGCCCACATTAAACCTGCACACAGATGTTTATAGCATCTTTATTTGTAATTGCCCAAACTTGGAAGCAACTAATATTTCTTTCAAAGGTTGAATGGATAAATGAACTGTGGTACATACAGACAATGGAATATTATTCAATGCTAAAATGAAAATGAGCTATCAAGTCATGAAAAGACCTGCTGAAAACTTAAATGCATATTACTAAGTGAAGGAAGCCAACCTGAAAAGCCTACATACTGTGTAATTCCAACTTCATGACATTATGTCAAAAGCAAAACTATGGGGATTGTAAAAAATAACTGGTTGGCAGCGTTTGGGAAGGGAAGAGGATGAACAGTTGGAACACAGAGGCTTTATAAGACAATGAAAATACTCTATATGATACTATAATGAGAGACACTTGTCATTACACATTTGTTCACATAAATTGAATGTGCAACATCAAGAATGAGCCATTACATAACTATGGGCCTTTGGATGGTTTTGATGTATAAATAAACGTAAGCATATCGATTGTATTAATAGCAAATGTACCACACTGGTGGGGGATATTGATAATGGAGAGGCTATATGTGTGTGGGGGAATGGGGTATATAGGAAGTCTCTGCATCTTCCTCACAGTTTTGCTGTGAAGTTAAAACTGCTTTAAAAGTAGTTTTTAAAAATACATGTATTATTTAATATTAGTTGTTTAGTCACAATAGCTACCTTTCAAGTGCTCAATAGCCACATGTGGCTCATGGCTATCTTATGGGACAGTATGCTGCTGCTTCTGCTGCTAAGTCGCTTCAGTCGTGTCCGACTCTGTGGGAACCCATAGATGGCAGCCCACCAGGCTCCGCCGTCCCAGGGATTCTCCAGGCAAGAACACTGGAGTGGGTTGCCATTTCCTTCTCCAGTGCATGAAAGGGAAAAGTGAAAGTGAAGTGGCTCAGGCGTGTCCGACTCTTAGCAACCCCATGGACTGCAGCCTACCAGGCTCCTCCGTCCATGGGATTTTTCCAGGCAAGAGTACTGGAGTGGGTTGCCATTGCCTTCTCTGATGAGACAGTATAGAAAACCAATTTTATCCTCACCAAAAGTTCTATTGGATAACTCTAGTTTAGACCATTGATAAGGGCACACATTTGTTCAGACTCTGAGATCATGAGATTCAAAGCAACCACCTCCAGTTAGCAGCCACGTATCATAACTGCAATTTCAGTCATTTTGAATGAGGCATAAGAATTTGAATGGGAAATAGTTCAGTGTTGGCCAGTATCTGATAGATTACCTGATAGGATAATGGTAAATAGCACAAGTGGCTACTGAATAAGAGATGAGAGATTCCTTTTAAGAACAAGCTTGTGTAGATTTGAAAAATAGTATTTCAATTCTCTAGAATATTTTCTAACAGTTTGTGTCTACAAACCTAAGTCAGATTTTGACATGTTCATTATGTGGAAAGGACTCAAGGTCTTTTCAACTATACTAGTATGTGGTTGTGGAGAAGGCAATGGCACCCCACTCCAGTACTCTTGCCTGGAAAAGCCCATGGATGGAGGAGCCTGGTAGGCTGCAGTCCATGGGGTTGCTGAGAGTCAGACACGACTGAGCGACTTCACTTTCACTTTTCACTTTCATGCATTGGAGAAGGAAATGGCAACCCACTCCGGTGTTCTTGCCTGGAGAATCCCAGGGACGGGGAGCCTGGTGGGCTGCCGTCTGTGGGATCGCACAGAGTTGGACACAACTGAAGCGACTTAGCAGCAGCAGCAGTATGTGGTTGTGGCACCATCCTTAGATTCATCTAAGGCTAATTAGATATTCTAACATTCGTAATGTGGGTTGTTGACTTCACTGAGATGGCAGGGGATGTGATCCTGTAAAGTTCCTCCAAGATAAACTTTCTCCAACTCAACTAGGAAAATGAAACGAAACAATGGCAAAATGGGTATTTTCAGGCAAGTCAGTATTTGCTATTTGTTACTGTACAGAAATTACAAATATATTGTTAATTACATAGCTAACATTATCTTATTGCCCTTTGGGATTTAACAATTACCTCAATCCCACCATCAAAAATGCCACTATAATCCTATACATAGAAAGCATCAATGTCTCAGGAAACTACTATGAGTCACGGGTGGAAGAAGTCCATTTGCTTTTAGGGCAAAGAGGTTGAGATTTTTTTTTTTCTTTTGGTTGCTGTGTGGAATGTGGGATCTTAGCTCCCCAACCAGGTATAGAACTCATGCCCCTTGCATTGGAAGAGTGGAGTCTTAAACACGGGACTGCCAGGGAAATTCCTCGTTGTGACTATTAAGAGGCAATTTCTTTTTTCCCTTTTGAGGTTTCAATGAATATTTGATTGTAGGACTACCTCACAAACAAATGAGACTAATGGAAGAAAGAGCAAAGAGAACTAATTGGATATTAAATAAAAAGAAAAGTCAATGAAAACAGAGATTATTATGATGTTGAAGAGATAGGCAGTAAATCACTCAGGGCTTATAGAATCAGAGAGTATCAGGGCAGGAAAGGCTCTTCAGATCCTCCACGCTAAGACCCATCCACAGCAATAATTTCTTTGCAAGGCCCTGGCAGATTATGTACTTTTCGCTTGAACACTTAAAATGATGAAGTGTTCCCTTCTTTGCAGGGCAGATTAATCCTGTGGGGGACAAATCTAACTGTTAGAAATTCCTTCCTTATACTAAAGCAAGATCTGTTTCCCTGTCACTTCAATATTCTTTCCTTGGGTGACTCAGAGGATGACTCTAATATATCTTTCCTATGGCAACTCTTTAGATATTCAAAGCATGTCCCTCTTGCCTTCTTTTTCCAAGTTAAACATCTCAGATACTTCAATTATATCTCCTGACAAGATCTCCAGATTTCTAAATATCCTGGCTACCCTCTCTTGTTAAACTCTAGTTTGGCAATGTCAGCTTTAGAAAGTGAGGTCCAGAAGGAATTTAGTATTTTACACATAGTCTGACTAGAGCGGTGACAGTGAGATTAATTTCCCTGGATATTATACTTCTGTTAATTGGACTCTTGGCTTAAATTGAGCTGGTAATGAACTGTATCTGACTGGTATTTATCTAAATTGCTATCAAACTAAGTTCAGTCTATTCTGTACCTGAACAAATTAATTTTATTTGACAACTTTCACCTTGTTATTTTTGACCCATTCATTCATTTATTCTTTCAAAAAATAGTGTTTGAGGTCTACTATATGCCAGACTTTATGGTATACCCTGGGGATACCAAGAAGAAAAAACTATTATTAAGCTCAACTAATTAGCTGAGATTAGTTCAAAAATTAACTGTGTCATTCAATATTGTTATTTCTGCCATCAGCTGCCTTCTATAGTGATTAAGTATTCAACTTAATAACAAAATTGATTAAGAGTGAATCAAGGATATATATCTGTGATAACTGGTGACACTCATACATCTTAGATTTAAAAGATTTTAGAGCCAGAAGAAATTAAGGAGCATCTAATAGTGTGATTCATTTATTTTTTTAAAAGAGAGTTAGCATAAGTATAACATGGCTATAGTTGCCTTAAACACCATGCATGTGTCTGTTCTAAGTTACTTTAGTCATGTCTGACTCTTTTTGACCCCATGGACCTTGCCAGGAGCTTGCCAGGCTCCTCTGTCCTTGGGATTCTCCAGGCAAGAATACTGGAGTGGATTGCCATGCTCCCTCCAGGGAATCTTCCTGACCCAGGAATTGAACTCACATCTCTTAAGTCTGCATTGGCAGGTAGATTCTTTACCACTAGCACTACACCATGCTAGTCCTTTTGTTTAAGGGGTAGATCATGGAATGTCACCTGGTTTATAGAATTTCATAATTCAAATTTATTAATCTGAGGAGGAGTAAATTTTTAAGATCTACTCTTAAGAAATTCACAGTATTTTCTACTAACCACTATTTTAAAGATTTAAACCATATGAAGTCATTTACTTAATGATTTCTCTTAGAATATGTCCTGTTTTGCAAATTGTTCTTTTTCTGCTTACTCCAAAATAAGGCTTAAAATTCCCTTTTGATATCTGTTGGTTTTGTTGGGAGGTAAGGGAGCAAGTTCCTGCTCATTGTGACCTTTTCCCCTCATCAGTTCAGTTCAGTTCATTTCAGTCGCTCAGTCGTGTCCGACTCTTTGCGACTCCATGAATTGCAACACGCCAGGCCTCTCTGTCTATCACCAACTCCCGGAGTCTACCCAAACCCATATCCATCGAGTCGGTGATGCCATCCAACCATCTTATCCTCTGTCGTCCCCTTCTTCTCCTGCCCCCAATCCTACCAAACATTAGGGTCTTTTCCAATGAGTCAACTCTTCGCATGAGGTGGCCAAAGTATTGGAGTTTCAGCTTCAACATCAGTCCTTCCAATGAACACCCAGGATTGATCTCTTTTAGGACGTATTGATTGGATCTCCTTGCAGTCCAAGGGACTCTCAAGAGTCTTCTCCAACACCACAGTTCAAATGCATCAATTCTTCGGCGCTCAGCTTTCTTCACCATCCAACTCTCACATCCATACATGAACACTGGAAAAACCATAGCCTTAACTAGACGGACTGTTTTTGGCAAAGTAATGTCTCTGCTTTTAAATATGCTATCTAGGTTGGCCATAACCTTCCTTCCAAGGTGTAAGCATCTTTTAATTTCATGGCTGTAATTTCATGGCTGTAAAGAGCAATATTGCATAGGAACCTGGAATGTTAGGTCCATGAATCAAGGCAAATTGGAAGTGGTCAAACAGGAGATGGCAATAGTGAACGTCCACATTCTAGGAATCAGCGAACTAAGATGGACTGGAATGGGTGAATTTAACTCAGATGACCATTATATCTACTACTGTGGGTAAGAATCCCTTAGAAGAAATGGAGTAGCCATCATGGTCAATGAAAGAGTCCAAAATGCAGTACTTGGATGCAATCTCAAAAACGATAGAATGATCTCTGTTTGTTTCCAAGGCAAACCATTCAATATCACAGTTATCCAAGTCTATGCCCCTACCATTAATGCTGAAGAAGCTGAAGTTGAACGGTTCTATGAAGATCTACAAGACCTTCTAGAACTAACACCCAAAAAAGATGTCCTTTTCATTATAGGGGACTGGAATGCAAAAGTAGGAAGTCAAGAAACTCCTGGAGTAACAGGCAAATTTGGCCTTGGAGTACAGAATGAAGCAGGGCAAAGGCTAATAGAATTTTGCCAAGAGAATGCACTGGTCATAGCAAACACCCTCTCCCAACAACATAAGAGAAGACTCTACACGTGGACATCACCAGATGGTCAACACAGAAATTAGATTGATTATATTCTTTGCAGCCAAAGATGGAGAAGCTCTGTAGAGTCAGCAAAAACAAGACCGGGAGCAGACTGTGGCTCAGATCATGAACTCCTTATTGCCAAATTCAGACTTAAATTGAAGAAAGTAGGGAAAACCACTAGTCCATTCAGGTATGACCTAGATCAAATCCCTTATGAGTATACAGTGGAAGTGACAAATAGATTTAAGGGACTAGATCTGATAGACAGAGTGCCTGATGAACTACGGACAGAGGTTCATGACATTGTACAGAAGACAGGGATCAAGACAATCCCCATGGCAAAGAAATGCAAAAAAGCAAAATGGCTGCCTAAGGAGGCCTTACAGATAGCTGGGAAGAGAAGAGAAGCGAAAAGCAAAGGAGAAAATGAAAGATATTCCCATCTGAATGCAGAGTTCCAAAGAATAGCAAGGAGAGATAAGAAAGCCTTCCTCAGGGATCAGTGCAAAGAAATAGAGGAAAACAACAGAATGGGAAAGACTAGAGATCTCTTCAAGAAAATTAGAGATACCAAAGGAACATTTCATGCAAAGATAGGCTCGATAAAGGACAGAAATGGTATGGACCTAACAGAAGCAGAAGATATTAAGAAGAGGTGGCAAGAATACACAGAAGAACTGTACAAAAAAGATCTTCACGACCCAGATAATCACGATGGTGTGATCACTCACTTAGAGCCAGACATCCTGGAATGTGAAGTCAAGTTGGCCTTAGAAAGCATCACTACGAACAAAGCTAGTGGAGGTGATGGAATTCCAGTTGAGCTATTTCAAATCCTCAAAGGTGATGCTGTGGAAGTGCTGCACTCGATATGCCAGCAAATTTGGAAAACTCAGCAGGTGCCACAGGATTGGAAAAGGTCAGTTTTCATTCCAATCCCAAAGAAAGGCAATGCCAAAGAATGCTCAGACTGCCGCACAATTGCACTCATCTCACATGCTAGTAAAGTAATGCTCAAAATTCTCCAAGCCAGGCTTCAGCCATACGTGAACCATGAACTTCTAGATGTTCAAACTGGTTTTAGAAAAGGCAGAGGAACCAGAGATCAAATTGCCAACATCCGCTGGATCATCGAAGAAGCAAGAGAGTTCCAGAAAAGCATCTATTTCTGCTTTATTGACTATGCCAAAGCCTGTGACTGGGTGGATCACAATAAACTGTGGAAAATTCTGAAAGAGATGGGAATACCAGACCATCTGACCTGTCTCTTGAGAAACCTGTATGCAGTTCAGGAAGCAACAGTTAGAACTGGGCATGGAACAACAGACTGGTTCCATATAGGAAAAGGAGTACGTCAAGGCTGTATGTTGTCACCCTGTTTATTTAACTTATATGCAGAGTACATCATGAGGAATGCTGGGCTGGAAGAAACACAAGCTGGAATCAAGATTGCCGGGAGAAATATCAATAACCTCAGATATGCGGATGACACCACCCTTATGGCAGAAAATGAAGAACTAAGGAGCCTCTTGATGAAAGTGAAAGAGGAGAGTGAAAAAGTTGGCTTAAAGCTCAATGTTCAGAAAACTAAGATCATGGCATCCGGTCCCATCACTTCATGGCAAATAGATGGGGAAACAGTGGAAACAGTGTCAGACTTTATTTTTTGGGCTCCAGAATCACTGCTGATGGTGATTGCAGCCATGAAATTAAAAGAAATGACCCTCATCAGTAAAGCAATAACCAGCACCACTTCTAGTTCCCATCAATTTACCTTTGGTATATAATCATTGTAGTCTTGATCTATGGAGTCAAATGCATGTAAATACCTTGTAAACTATAACATTTTATGTTTTCCTCCCTATTTATTCCTCACTAGTGTTATTTGTGATTATATTGTCAGAATTTCATTTTAGAGCCACACCTTTTGTGCTACTATTTATTCCAAAAGCACTAAGCATTCTTTTGTTTCCAAGGGAACAAATTCTATATTAGTCTTTTCTGGTTTCACTTTTCTCCCAATTCCTTCACAATATTGTATTTAGAGCCAGATTCATTAGCTCCAGGCAACACTTGCTTTCCTGTATACACTTCTCCACAGTGTAACTCCCAGGCAAAATGACAAAAAGGCAAATTCGTAAAGGAACAAGTTAGTGCTCTTGTCAGTGCTTGGGCTTTGTTCTCCAAGGATTTGAAAATTCTTCTATTTCACCGACAAAATATGATTTAAAAGAATATATTGCTAGCTTGTATCAGTGCTAAGGCAGTTGTGTGTAGAGTTGATAGACACAGGAACACATTCTAAAGAAATACTTAATATCTGTGCTTCCTGCCAAGCAAGGGAAAAGTTAGGCTGGCTAAGATCTCCAGGAGCAACTTGTGTCTTTCTTTTTCGTTTTCTCCCCTTGTTCTTCTCCTTGTCATCACCATCATCATTATCATCTTCCTTCTCCTTTTACTTCTTCTTTTTTGGTACCTTTTGACAATATTCACCTTTTTCACCCACTCCTAATCCTTTACCTCTGGCAACTGCTAGTCTCGTATTTGTATCTATGAGTTTAAAAAAAAATTTTTTTTAAGATTCAACATATAAGTGATATCATTCAGTATTTATCATTGTTTGGTTTCTTTCTTCTTTCTCTCTTGTTCTGCCTCCTCTTTCAGTTTCCTCCTTCTTCCTGTATGTATCATTTATTAATTACCCCAACAAGACGACATATAAAGGAATAGGACTTGCAGCAGATGCCACACTATAGCAGCAGCAGTGACAACATCTTGGAATTGTCAAGAGCCACAGCTGGCATCCTTAAAATTCACCTTCCTAAATTTCATTCTGAGGAGATGGCTTCTGAAAGTAAGTTCGTCCAAGTTCCTAAAATGCCATAATCAAGAGTAGTTGGCATCTATCCTAGTTCGTGTGAAAGGTAAAAATGTCTTCAGATATATAGATATACAGGCTATACAACTGCAAACTTTTAAGGCAAATCTTATGCTCTTTTAAATGAATTTGTTATTCTGAATCTTAAAAAATATGCTTATATTTTAAATGAATTGAGTGCTTGTGAGGGAGATATTGTTGCTGTTATCTATTATTATCCACCATAGTACCTATTTTTTTTTCATAGTACCTATTTTTTGGGGTAATTTTTTCATGTACTAAACATTTATTGTCTTGCTCTATAGCTGTTTGACCACAGCAATTCTAATCGATTTTATAGGGTCAGCAAACACACATATACAAGCTCATACATCTAGGACTCAGGGCAGACCACTAATCAATGATGGCATTTGTCTTGCTAAGCCTGGAAATACCTCAGATTTCTTCGCAATGTTCCAGCCAACCACTAACAATATATCAGAGTCGGCACTTGCTGTGAAATATATTTGCCATTCCAGAGCAAGGCCATATCTCTGAGAAATAACCTCATGTAAAAAGATCTGTGGGCAGTGGTATCAGAAATGTAAGGGTCACTGATCAAGGATGTCAGAAATCTCTGATTGGGGAATTTTGCCAGGAAAATCAGATAGAAATCCTAATTTCTCAGGAGCCAGGAACTGATGAAAGGTAATTCTGGTTTGGAGTAAATGTCAGATGGAAGTGGAAAGAGAAAACGAACTTTGGGGCTGTACCTCTGTATCTGTAGACTGTCTACCTGTGTAGCCGTCACTCATATTCCTCTCATTCTATTGAGCATTTTTTTTGTGTGTGTTCCAAGATGCTGCCCAATCATGACATCATAGGTGTTCCCTGGGACTAGCAGTCCAAAGGAGGAAAGGGAAAACATTTTTTTTTTTTGGTTTTGTGTTCCTACTACATAGAGGAAGGAGCTCTTTCTTTTTAACCTTTGTCGTTGTTCAGTTGCCAAGTCATGTCTGACTCTGCAACCCCATGAACTGCAGCACACCAGGCTTCCCTGTGCCTCATCATCTCCCAGAGTTTGCCCAAGTTCATGTCCAGTGAATCAGTGATGCCATCCAACCATCTCATCCTCTGTTGCCCTCTTCTCCTCCTTCCCTCAGTGTTTCCCAGCATCAGGGTCTTTTCCAATGAATCAGCTCTTTGTATCAGGTGGCCAATGTATCAGAGTTTCAGTTTCAGCATCAGTCCTTCCAAACAATTGTTGTTGGGTCGCTAAGTTGTATCGCACTCTTTGCTATCCCTTGGACTGTATACAGCCCAACAGGCTCCTCTGTCCATGGGATTTTCTCAGTAAGAATACTGGAGTGGGTTGCCATTTATTTCCTCAGGGGATCTTCCTGACCAAGGGATCAAACCCGAGTCTCTTGCATTGCAGGCAGATGCTTTACCACTGAGCCACATAAGAAGCCCCTTCTAAAGAGTATTCAGGGTTGATTTCCTCTAAGATCGACTGGTTTGATCTCCTTGCTGTCCAAGGGACTCTCAAGAGTCGTCTCCAGTACCACAGTTTGAAAGCATCAATTCTTTGGTGCTCTGCCTTCTTTATCACAACAAACTGTGGAAAATTCTTAAAGAGAGGGGAATACCAGACCACCTGACCTGCTTCCTGAGAAATCTGTTTGCAGGTCAAGAAGCAACAGTTAGAACTGGACATGGAACAATATGCTGGTTCCAAATCTGGAAAGGAGTATATCAAGGCTGTATATTGCCACCCTGCTTATTTAACTTATATGCACAGTACATCATGAGAAATGCTGGACTGGATGAAGCACAAGCTGGAATCAAGATTGCTGGGAGAAATAACCCCAGATATGCAGATAATACCACACTTATGGCAGAAAGCAAAGAAGAACTAAAGAGCCTCTTGATGAAAGTGAAAGAGAAGAGTGAAAAAGTTGGCTTAAATCTCAACATTCAGAAGACTAAGATCATAACATCTGGTTCCATCACTTCATGGCAAACAGATGGGGAAACAATGGAAATAGTGAGAGACTTTATTTTTTTAGGCTCCAAAATCACTGTGGATGGTGACTACAGCCATGAAATTAAAAGATGCTTGCTCCTTGGAAGAAAAGTTATGACCAACCTAGACGCATGTTAAAAAGCAGAGACATTACTTTGCCAACAAAGATCCATCTAGTCAAAGCTTTGGTTTTTCTAGTAGTCATGTATGGATGTGAGAGTTGGACTGTAAAGAAAGCTGAGCGCCGAAGAATTGATGCTTTTGAACTGTGGTGTTGGAGAAGACTCTTGAGAGTCCCTTGGACTGCAAGGAGATCCAACCAGTCCATCCTAAAGAAAATTAGTCCTGAATATTCATTGGAAGGACTTATGCTGAAGCTGAAACTCCAATACTTTGGCTACTTGATGCGAAGAAATGACTCATTTGAAAAGACCCTGAGGCTGGAAAAGATTGAAGATGGGAGGAGAAGGGGACAACAGAGGATGAGATGACTGGATAGCGTCACCAACTCAATGGACCTGAGTTTGAGTAAACTCCAGGAATTGGTGATGAACAGGAAAACCCAGCGTGCTGCAGTCCATGGGGTCACAAAGAGTCGGACATGACTGAGCAACTGAACTGAACTGCCTTTTTTATTGTCTTTTTAGCTTAGTGATTCTCATTTTTTACTCTCAGGAATATTTTGTGGTCTTAAACATTTTGAGTATCTCCTAAAGAGCTTTTGTATATGGGTTATATCTCACAATATTTATCATGTTAAAAATTTAAACAAATAAAATAATCATTGACAATGTCTTCAGTAAATGCCTGTTAACATATTTATCTGTGGTAAAATTATCAGTCTTCTAGAACAAAAAAAGTACTGAGAAGAATGTATTGTTTCACCTTTTTATAAATTGCTGTAACATTTGGGTTTGCCAAAAGAAAATTCAGAGAACTTTACTTGATACAAATATTTTATTGATCAAGAAACAAATAACTTGTGAACAAGGAGACTTCATAACTAAGGGTGGTTAAAGATTGATTTTCAGAGTTACAGCTCAGGTTTACAAAGCATGAATGAGGAAGTACAGTTTCTTATTGTGATTGGTAACTAGAATTTTACAATCTTTTTAGGGTAATAGCAATTTATTATCTGAATTGTTTGCATATATGTTCACTTGATTGGCTAGGAAGCTGTAAGTTGATGCTCATAAGAGGAAAGCTAAAGTTTTCTTTAAGGTCAGAGTCAGCATTATAGGGAAATTGAGGCAGGTGTAAATTTTGGTTACAAGACTATAAGCATTTAGCCTAGAGGTATATTCAAACTGTGCCCTCCGTTTTAGTGTCTTTTTAAAATGTTAATAGAAAGTAGCTAGTTTCTTAATTCAATTTGTTAAGCTTTCCACACATCATGCAGTCTCCGGAAAACCTCACTATATACTCTTGATAAAATAAGTGTAAAAAAGACAAATAATGTCTTAGTACTATTTTGAAAATAGTTTTGACCTTGCAGAGCCCACCTTGAAAAATTCTGGGGACAGCAGCGTTTCCTGACTGATGTTCCCAGACCTGCCTCCTTAACCCATTCTGGGAAGACTGCTGACTTGTAAAATGAATGCTGAAAGTCTCTTGCTAGGACTGTCTTTGTCATTTTTTACCATGCAAAAAGTGTCAAGCCTGTGGAAACAATATATGTTGACGGAGTCAATTTATTCAATTAAATGTTTATTGAAGATATTTTAAAAATTATTGATTCAGAAATAAACACTACTTAGCTGACAAAGGGAGAAGGCAATGGCACCCCACTCCAGTACTCTTGCCTGGAGAATCCCATGGACGGAGGAGCCTGGTAGGCTACAGTCCATGGGGTCGCTAAGAGTCGGACACGACTGAGCGACTTCACTTTCACTTTTCCCTTTCATGCACTGGAGAAGGAAATGGCAACCCACTCCAGTATTCTTGCCTGGAGAATCCCAGGGACAGTGGAGCCTGGTGGGCTGCCGTCTATGGGGTCGCACAGAGTCGGACATGACTGAAGCGACTTAGCTGCAGCAGCAGCAGCCAACAAAGGTCTGTCTAGTTAAAGCTATGGTTTTTCCAGTAGTCATGTATGGATGTAGCTTTCTTTCTATGAAGAAAGCTGAGCCTTGAAGAATTGATGCTTTTGAACTGTGGTGTTGTAGAAGACTCTTGAGAGTCCCTTGGACTGCAAGGAGATCCAACCATCCTTTAATCCATCGGAAAGGAAATCAGTCCTGAATGTTCATTGGCAGGACTAATGCTGAAGCTGAAACTCCAATACTTTGGCCACCTGATGTGAAGAACTGACTCATTGTATAAGACCCCAGTGCTGAGAAAGATTGAAGGCAGGCAGGAGATGGGGATGACAGAGAATGAGATGGTTGAATGACATCACTGACTGGATGGACATGAGTTTGAGCAAGCTCTGGGAGTTGATGATGGACAGGGAAGCCTGGCGTGCTGCAGTCCATAGGGTCGCAAAGAGTAGGACATGACTTGAATGACTGAACTGAACTGATAAATAAAAACTGGGCTTCCCAGGTGGCTCAGTGGTAAAGAATCCTCCTGCCAAAGCAGGAGACGCAAGAGACACAGGTTTGATCCCTGAGTTAGGAAGATCCCTTGGAGTAGGAAATGGCCAGCCATTTAGTATTCTTGCCCGGAAAATTTCATGGACTTAGGAGCCTGGTGGTCTCTTGGAATTGCAAGGAGTCAGACATAATTTAGCACTCACTCAAATAAAAAACAATCTGGTGTAGGGAAATACCAGAAAAACCAGAAAGTTGAGATCTGGAGAGAGAATGATACTGTAGGGTTTCCCTGGTGGCTCAGTGGTGAAGAATCTGCCTGCCCATGCGGGAGACACAGGTTCGATCCCTGGTCTGGGAGGATCCCATGAGTGGTGAAGCTACTAAGCCTGTGCACTACAACTATTGATCCTGTGCTCTAGAGCCTGGGAGCTGCAGCTACTGAGCCTATGAGCCACAACTAATGAAACCTGTGCACCCTAGAGCCCATGCTCTTCAACAGGAAAAGGCACAGCAATGAGAAGCCTGAGTATGGCAACAGGAGAATAGCCTCTGCTCACTGCAACTAGAGAAAGCCCATGCAGCTATGAAGATCCAGCACAGCCAACAGGTAAATAAACAAATAAATGAAAATTTAAAGTGACAGTGTAGATATTCAGGCCATGTAATGTTGTAAAGTTGCTCATTCATTTGTTTAATAAATGTTTATTGAGCACCCTGCCAAAAAATTGATGCTTTTGAACTCTGGTGTTGGAGAAAACTTTTGAGAGTTCCTTGGACTGCAAGGAGATCCAACCAGTCCATCCAAAAGGAGATCAGTCCTGAGTGTTCATTGGAAGGACTGATGTTGAAGCTGAAACTCCAATACTTTGGCCACCTGATGCAAAGAACTGACTCATTTGAAAAGACCATGATGCTGGAAAAGATTGAAGGCGGGAGGAAAAGGGGACAACAGAGGATGAGATGGTTGGATGGCATTACGTATTCAATGGACATGAGGTGGGTAAACTTCAGGAGTTGGTGATGGACAGGGATGCCTGGTGTGCTGAAGTCCATGGGGTCATAAAGAGTTGGACAGGACTGAGCGACTGAACTGAACTCAACTGATCAGGCATAGGGGATACATGAATGTGACTAAGACAGTCCCAATTTTTACCTTTATTGAGCTTATCTTCTAGTTGTATCGCTTGTATCCTAAATATGACTTCAAGTAATACAAGAATGAAACAAAAAACCAAAACCAAAATCAAACAAACAAATATGTCAATCACAAGATTATCATTGAGAAAAGTAAAAAGGACCTCTCTGGGGAAGCAAAGATTTTTGGAGATGTTTTGGAGATGATTTTTGGACATTTCCTACAGAAATGTCATAATGGACTTCATATAGCTATTTCTTAAAGCCTGCATTGATGAAAGCTGATGGCATGAGAACAAAATGCAGCTGAGAATATCACAAAAACCACTTTTTATGAAACTAACATTATAATCCATTTGTTGCCAGTCTTATGAGACCATGACTCTAAAATGAAATTACTTTTCCTTTTTATATTCACATTTTCATAGTACAAGCCCCTACTGGTCCATTAGAACTGCACACTGCCTATTGAAAATTAGTCCCAAGGCTCTAGCTTACAGCAAGAGGGCCAGGAAATGTAGAGGAGCACAGGATATTTGATGGGAAGTAAACGTCTTATACAGAAGGAACTTTGAGGGAATAGTTCTTTTGAAGGGACGTTTTTGTTGCTACTGTTGTTTTCAGAGTGGGTAAGAATGGTTTATGTTATGCCCTGAATTGTGCTTGCCCCAGATTTATAGGTGGAAGTCCTAACCCCCCTCCCCCCTACATCAGAATGTGACTGTATTTGGACATAGGGTCTTTAAAGAGGTTATTACACTAAAATGAAGTCATTAGAGTGGTCTTTAATCCAATATGATTGATGTCCTTATAAGGAGAGGAAATTAGGATACAAATTTACAGAATGAAGACCATAAGAAGAGAGAGAGAAGAGACTGCCTTTAAGCCAAGTAGACATGTCTCAAAGGAAATTAAGCCTAACAACACCTCAATCTCAGACTTTTAGCCTCCAGAATTGTGAGAAAATAAGTTTATGTTGTTTAAACCTCCCAAACTGTGATACTTCATTACGGTAGCCAAAACAGACTGTGAATATATGATGAGGGAAGGAAACCATTGACAAGGAGGAGTCAAAGGTATGAGGGGAAGGGAGGAAGAGGCAAGAGGAGGGGTGGGAATCAGAGGGAGAAAATCTCAGCAGAGGTAGGAAAGTATGGGATAAAACCACAGATAGATGGTATGGTAGGCTGAAAAAGATATTCCTGTTAATTCCCTAAAATCTGTGAATAATATTTGATAAAAGAAATGGTAAAGTTAAAGCTCTTGAGAGGAAAGTTTTATTTTGGATTATCTGTTGTTGTTTAGTTGCTAAGTTGTGTCCAACTCTTTTAAGACCTCATGGACTATAGTCCACCTGGCTCCTCTGTCCATGGAATTTCCCAGGCAAGAATACAGAAGTGGGTTGCCATTTCCTTCTCCAGGGGAATCTTCCTGACCCAGGGATCAAACCTGTCTCCTGCAATGCAGGTGGATTATGTACCGCTGAGCCACCAGGGAAACCCACTCGGATTATCGGAGTGGGCCCTAAATGCAATCACATATATCCTTGTAAGAGATAGGTAGCAAGAATTTTAAGACAGACACCAGAAGAGCAGAAGAGAAAGTGATGTAGCCTCCAGTCAAAGAACATCTGGAGCTGCCCAAAGCTGGAAGAGGCTAGGAAACTTCTGTTATTTAAGTATGCGGTAATTTGTTTCAGTAACCACAGAAAACCAAAGAGGACTAAGCTTGCATATCAGAGGCAACATTTTTTCCTTTTAGACCTGAAGTACAAAAGTAAGTATGGTTATAGAATGATTATCTTGGAGGTGGTGGCAATGCAGTAAAGTAATTGGAGACTCTCCATTTTGTAAATAATGAACCTCAAGGACTTTTCTGATTTTTTAATTAGGTAGAAAACCCAGAGTTTAGACTGGACCTCAAATATAATAGAAAGCGTTGCGTTTCCTTTACATTTTTAAAAAACTTTTAATACCAACAGTAAAGCTTCTTAATTTGCTTCTTTAAGTCTTTAGTTATAAATAAAACATTAGAGGGTAAACAATGGGTCAGTAAGAAAATACCCAACTCCTCAAGGTGTGTATTTTTCATAAGTTGTTAGAAATTTTCAATTGCTTTCCCTGAGGTTGAAGCAAATTTCATAACAAGATTGCTTCTTTGAAATACTGTTAACATCACAATGTTCTATATTATGATATACTGCAGTATGTTAAAAATCTAGTGATTTTTCCTCATAAAAGTCTGTAATATTACTATGATTGAACTCTGCTTCAGCACTTGGTAAATACATGGTTTTTCTAAAATCTTCTATTTGTTATCACACTTATTGTGGCAGGTGGGGGAACATTTGGGTGAATGTTTGTTGTTAACAGAAGGATGAATTAGTTCTGCAGCATGAGTTGGCATTCTGTAAAATCCATTCACAAAATAATTGCTTACTGGAGTTTTTCATCATTGTATCTGAGAAAAAGACACATCTGTGCTCCTTGCAATATGAGACATTCATCTATCAAGCAAACGATACATGCTAGGCTAGATTGGGATACAGAGGGAAAAATATTCAGTAGTTCTACTTGAAACTGATTCTTACACTAGCAGCAGAATTGAGGTTCAACTCTATAGCTATACCATGAAAAGCCACAATAACCATATGGAGGTTTCACACATTTTAATTCTGTCTATGACAGCTTTCTTTTGGATAATTTGGTAGAGAAAAACAATATGAATAAGAAACATGTTTATAAGTCCACAAAGTATTACTAATTATTTATGGGCTTTCAGAAATTTGATATATTGCCATCTTAAGTGGAGAAGAAATGCTCTGATTTAAATATACAGTATGAAATAATATTCTAAATCCAAAAATGTTTTCTCTTCCTAAAAACATTTGTTCAACAACATACAAGCCAAAAAATGGAGAAGGACACTGTATGTGCCTGGGTGTTAGTGAGGGGAACAGGAGGTGCAGGAAAAGCAACCACAGGAAGCATCTTTTGGTACTTCTTGAACCCCAAAGATTCTTTGCCTCTTATCTCTGACATGCTTCACTTCTTTCCAATTCTAACAACCACCAGCAACCTGTCTCATAAATTACCTAAGTCTAGGGACAAAGTCATCCATTTTTGTACTCAACAAAGGTGCACAGCACAGTGCCTTGCTGTTCTTCAGTTGCTAAGTCATGTCCGACTCTTTGCGACCCCATGAATTGCAGCACTCCAGGTTTCCCTGTCCTTTGCTGTCTCCCAAAGTTTGCTCAAATTCATGTCCATTGAGTTGGTGATGTCATCCAACCATCTTATCCTCTGTCATCCCCTTCTTCTCCTGTGCTCAGTCTTTCCCAGCATTAGGGCCTTTTCCAATAAGTTGGCTCTTCACAGCAGATGACCAAAATATTGGAGCTTCAGCTTCAGCAGCAGTCCTTCCAATGAATATCCAGGAATTTCCTTTAGGGTTGACTGGTTTGATCCCCTTGCTGTCCAACGGACTCTCAAGAATCTTCTCCAAGACCACAGTTGAAAAGCATCAATTCTCGGCACTCAGCCTTCATGTTCATGTTCCAATTTTCACATCTGAACGTGACTATTGGGAAAACTATAGCTTTGACTAGATGGACTTTCATGAGCAAAGTGATATCTCTGCTTTTTACTGTACTGTCTAGGTTGGTCATAGCTTTCCTTCCAAGAAGCAGGTGTCTTTGAATTTCATGGCTGCAGTCACTGTCTGCAGTGATTTTGGAGCCCAAGAAAATAAAACTGTCACTGTTTCCATTTTTTCCCCCATCTAATTTTCAAGAAGTGATGGAACCAGAATCCATGATCTTAGTGTTTTGAATGTTGAGTTTTAAGCCAGCTTTTTCACTCTCCTCTTTCATCCTCATCAATAGGCTCTTTAGTTCCTCTTCACTTAGAGTGGTATCATCTGCATATCAGAGGTTGTTGATATTTCTCCCAGCAATCCACCTTATACTTGATTTTTAGCAGCTGAACAACAACTTGATTTATATATATATATATTATATGTGTATTTTAAATATATAATTATTTTATAATTACAGTTATTTTTGTATATTTATAAAAACAGTTATTGAACTGTTTTCTTGATTTTTTTTACACTGAGGTTTATACGTGTTTATGTTTTTGTTTGTTTTTGTACGTTTTATTGCTGTTATTTAGTTGCTAAGTTGTGTTTGACTCTTTGCAACCCTTGCACTGTAGCCCACCAGGCTCCTCTGTCCATGGGATTTCCCAGGCAAGAATGCTGGAGTGGGTTGCCCTTTCCTTCTCCAGGGTGTTTTGTTGATTTCAGTTTACATTTCTATAACATATCTGTATTTAAAACATAACTGTATTAAAATACAGCTTAAGTCATACCACTTGTGCTTTTAAAAACATTTGATGGTTCTTCATTGTCAAAGAAAAAGACTCCTAAAAGTCCCCTGAAATAAACCTACACAATCTATTCCCAAATAATAGCCCCAGCTGCAGCCTAAAGAAGGCTGGGATCCAGCCTTGTGCCACATTATCTCTCTCTTAGTACCTGCAGGATTCCTGGAAGACAGTGCAGATTTACACATAACAGTTTACCTTTCTGAAATACCCTTCCCACTCTTGTTCATCCCTGGCAAAGTAAGTTTCTCCCTCATTTTTGCTCTAACAATCTTTATCTGCTCTACTCTTAAATATTACAAAGACTTGTGAAATGGAATATTTCCTGCCATATCAATATACAAGGGTGTCATAGCCATCAGCAATTTCAGTCCTCCAGAGCAACCAGGAAGGAGAATAATACCTGTGATCTGGCAGTGCTAGGAATCAATGCCACTCCCTATGGTGAGAGAGGAGCTAAGGATGTGAAAAATCAAATCTCAGAATGTTGGCCCCAGACAGCTGAGATGCATGTGAAAGGAATGATTTCATTATCTTCCCATACACAGAAAAGTGTTAAATCCCTTAACTTGAGATAACTGGTTTTCCTTAAATAACAATAATCTTTTGATATTCAGACTCCTCCCCAACCCTCACTTCCCCACTCCTTAGAACAGTTCTCCCAGGGTTACTTGAGATGCTGTCTCCTGGGCTTGAAGTTCTAAAAATTCCCACCAAATAAAATATAACTCTCAACTTCTAGGTTGTGAGTATTTTTTTAAGTCAACAGACCTTAGAAAACTTTAATTTTTCCACTTATGTGATTTTTAAACTCTATTCTACTGTTTTTATTCTCTAAATTAGTCAGAGGTTTAACATTTTCTTTCCTCTGAGTTTCATCTTTCATCTATTCCTTTCTTGGTTCAAATTACTTCATTATGAAGTAGATCCATTAGTAATGCTCGCTTCAAAGAGCTATTAGTAGTAAAACTATCATAGCCTTTAACTATTCATTAGTAAATCCCATCAGATCCTCAAAATATCTGCAGAAATCCAACCACTTTTCACAACCACCACCACCATCATCCTGGTCCTCTCCAAACGGGTGATGGAAAGAGTTCACCAACTGATTGTCCCGCTTCTATGCTTAAATATTGCTAATTACTCCCCAAAGATCCATTCTCTCCACTTTCGTTAAAAGTTATATCTTAACTACAGTAGAGTAACAAAGTAACTACATGAAAAAATTTCAGTTTCTCACATTTATTGCAAATGAAGGGGTCGAGGAGATGCCAGAGTTGCCTTTGGGGGAAAGCTCTTTGAAGTTGATAAATCTGGGAAGAAGTTTCTCTTGCCTCTTCCTGCATTTTAATGCCTATAATGTGGATATGATAGCAAGGATTTTAGGAGCCACTGAGTCCACAAAGTAAATCCAGGAGAATTACTGAGACTTTGGTACTGAATCTTTGGCTAGAGTTTATGCTGCTGCTGCTGCTGCTGCTAAGTCGCTTCAGTCGTGTCCAACTCTGTGTGACCCCATAGATGGCGGCCCACCAGGCTCCGCCGTCCCTGGGATTCTCCAGGCAAGAATAATGGAATGGGTTGCCATTTCTTTCTCCAATGCATGAAAGTGAAAAGTGAAAGTGAAGTCACTCAGTCGTGTCTGACTCTTAGCGACCCCTTGGACTGCAGCCTACTAGGCTCCTCCATCCATGGGATTTTCCAGGCAAGAGTACTGGAGTGGGGTGCCATTGCCTTCTTCAGAGTTTATGCTAGTGATCATCTAATAGCTTCTCAATAGCTTTCTTGGTATTTATCTCTTCTAGGTTTCCTAATGCTACCTGAATCTGTGGCTTGATTTCTTTTGCCAGCTTTGAAAATTCCATAGTCATAATCTTTTCAATTATTTTTTAGCCTCATTTTTCTCTCTGCTTCTTCTGAACTGCCGATTACACATCTTTTCAAACTTTTTACAGTATTCATTATCAATCTCCTATGTAATTTTCTCTTTTTTCCCTTCCTTTTGTTTCTCTGTAATTTATTCTGTACATTATTTTCTGACCTATTTCCCAGGTGGCTTATTCTTTTACATCTGTAGCTAATTTACTATGACCCTATATATTGATTTCTTAGTATTTTGTCATTATGTTTTTTCAGCTCTAGAATTTTTATTTGATTATTTTTTATGCAACTTTTAGTTATCTGCCATGTTTTAAATCTTATCTTTTATTGCCTTGAAAATATTCAAATCTATTTCTAATAATATCTTATTTGAATTTTTTGTTTGTTTCTATTATCTGTTTTTCTCTTAGTTGTGATCAAGCTACCTTGTCTCCCTTTATCTTGTTTATTTTTTAATGTAAGCGTCACATTTAATGCAAAGTAATAGAAATAATTTAGGGGCATATTAATGTCATCTTCCACCAGAGAGGATTTATATTTTTTCTGGTAGTTAGCTAGAAATTCCAGATCATCTAATTTAATGAAAGTTTGAGGGCTTCAGTTCTCATAAAAGCCTGTCTTTTAATGATAGAACCACATTTGTAGGATATATTTCTTTGAGGTTCCAAATCAGTGTCCAAGGTATTTATCATTACCCCTGTCCTAGGCAGGCAGTGAACTCCAATGTTGGTTCCCTTGGCACAATGATCTGTTCAAAATCCTGCTAAGTTTCTGATTCTCTCAGATGTTCTTTATGATATAAACATGTACATAAAAGTGGCCTCAAATTCATAACTCTTCTTTTTTATTTCACCTCCTAGATCTTGCTCTTTTATTTAATCCCTGCCTCTTTCATCCTCAAATGGAATCTAGCAGATTTAATAAAAAAAAATTTTTTTTGCCAGTTTAATAGTTCTTAGCTTGAAGGTGGAACTGATTTACTTTGCCAAGAATTATTGGAAATGAATTTTATAAGTTCTGTTTTATACTTTTAAAACATTTTTCTACAAAGTCTCCTTCTTCTGGTGTGTTTCAGATTCCTTTTATACGTCTATTTTTATTCTAAAGATAGTTATTTTGTAGTCTCTATTCAATAATTACATTATTAGAGGTTCTTGGAGGGTATAAAGGGTTTCCCTGGTGGCTCAAACAGTAAAGAATCTGCCTACAATGCAGGAGACCCAGGTTCGATCCTGTGTGGGAAAGATCCTCTGAAGAAGGTAATAGCAACCCACTCCAGTATTCTTGCCTGGAGAATTCCATGGACAGAGGAGCATGGTCGCAAAGAGTCAGACATGACTAGAGGATATAATCCTATTTTTATTGTGTTTTGTTTTTTTTTTAAAGGGAGTTCTAGATTTACATGGGCTTCCCTGATAGCTCAGTTAGTAAAGAATCCACCTGCAATGCAGGAGACCCTGGTTTGATTCCTGGGTTGGGAAGATCTGCTGGAGAAGGCATAGGCTACTCACTCCAGTATTCTTGGGCTTCTTGTGTGGCTCAGCTGGTAAAGAATCTGCCTCCAATGCTGGAGATCTCGGTTCAATCCCTTGGTTGGGAATGTCCCCAGGAAAAGGGAAAGACTACCCCCTCCAGTATTCTGGCCTGGAGAATTCCATGGACTATACAGTCCATGTGATCACAAAGAGTCTCACAAATAGTCAGACATGAGTGAATTTCACTTTCACTTTTCTAGATTTACATACTAGATTGATCCCTTAATTGTTGTGTGACTTTAGACAGTCTGCTTAAACTTTTAAGGCTTGATTTTCTCCACCTTTTGAAATGGAAATAACGTTAAACATAATTTACATAGTTAGCTGTTGCAATGTAGATTTTTATATTTACCTATTAATATAATAGTGAGGAATCATGGATGATTTTTTTGCTTTCTACCAGAAAATAAGTTATAATACAAATGTTTCTTTCTGTAGATAAATAAAACATGGTATTTTGGAGCTCCTCATAACTGCGATGATTCAGTTTGACATTACCTTTACAGACAGAACTCACATTTTTACTGCTAGAGAAACTTCAGGATTTTTGCTTTCAGCAATATGGAGGGCTAGATCACCTACTACAAATGCACTGGATAAAATGCAACAACATTTTAAAGTTCACAAGGACAATCCTCATTGTTTACAAAAAAGAAAAAGCAGCAATCTGGCATGGTAAGTCTATATTAGATTTGTGACTGCAAGCAGGTATTTTCTGATTCAAGGAGACTTGTATTTTCATGATTCAATACCTTTCACTTATGCAAAGTGATCCCTATAGTCAGTTCCTTCAAAGGAATATTTGCTCAGTGAAGACGGGCTAGGAAAATAACATCTTCTTACCAGCAAAGATATACGACAAGGTCACTTGTTTGTCCTTGGCTCTGATTCTAGGTAGGGCAAAAAGAATATGCTTCTTAACAATTTCTAAATATAACCACAACTACATGTGGAATCTGTAGTTGGATTTATATAATCTAAATCCTGGAAATTAAAATAATGTGGTCGGGGGTATCTGGTAGAAACAAATAAAATTACTCTCTAGAAAGAACCACACTTAACTCAATCCCCGTATTATAGGTTTAGATTAACTGAGCTTAAAATTCAAAATCATAAAACACTCAAGAAGTAAATCATCACAAATGGGAATCAATATGAACAACAATGGAGTTTGAAATACGGTGCAGCATCAATGGGAATTTTTGTTTTGCTTTGTTTTGTTTTGTTTTTAAGGTGGAATAGACTTAAGTCTATTTCTAGGTCAAGAGGAAAAACAGATTTTAGATGGGAGAGTCAGGAGAAATAATTGATGGAAATTCTGCCAGTACACTGGAAGACAGATGGAGAGCAGAGGTTGAAGGGAGAGGGCCCATTCATCCCCTGAGGAAGGGAAGCTGATGTTGACATGTTGAGTTAGAAATGGACAAGTCCTTGACAGATTCATGGTTCAATTTTCTCAGGTAATAGGAAGACAAAGAAGGTGAGAGTGGGTAGTGGAGTTGGAAGCCTGTGGAGCTAGGTAAAAGTTCAGATACTGCATGAGAGAGAGAGGTGAACAAGGAAAAGAGAAGGGCTGCTGATCAGTGTTGACAACCTGAGTATGGACATGGAAATTTGAAATATACTCATTTTGTGATGTTGTAACATATCAGCCATGGAAATGTGGAGAAGCTGTAAAAACCACAATTATAATTAAAGGCACATTTAGAGCAAAGGCAAATGAGTAACAAGAATTCTTGTATCAAGAAAAAGATGAAGTTCTGTTTAGTGTTCAGATTTTAAGAAAGAAAGAAATTATTATAGGAATTTTGAAGTCTTTGGTTGAAGATTATTGTATTATAAATATAATTATATATATTCTATCACAAATATAATATTATTACAAATTATTATAAATTTAAAGGTTTCATGCTAGAAGAAGTAAACTATCATGAAAATTTCCTTACATCTACCAATACTGGACAAATGAATTCTTACTGAATTTCTTTACTTTTTACCTGATTAAATTGATTGCCAAAATCAATTTTTTAAATTGTTTTTTTCCCTCTTTCTCAATGTGTATTTAGCAAAACATAAAGAAAAAAAAAATCAATCTTAAGTCTCTTTCAAACAATATATTCAGAAAGTGGCTAAGTACTATGCATGTTAAGTTTGAAATCTTGATAGCCAAAGAATGTGTGTATGAATTTTAAGTGGTTTCCAATATCTTCATTTCAACTCCACTGGAATCATTCACTGTGTTAGGTGTTCTAATCATTTATTGATCTTCCGGTAACTAGCATGGCAGCGTCAACAAAAGCCCTACTGTATTTCTGTCCAGAATCCCTGCTGCACTACAACACCTGCTGTGAAGAAAATTAAGTATGGATGAGAGATCCTTGCTGATTTCATTCCCAGCAGGCCGCATGAGAGAAAACACACAACGCACACAAAACTTTGGTTCAGGAGATCCTGAAGCAAAAGAGAAAATAAGGAGAAATGAGGAGGATCTTAAATGATAAGAGAAGAAATAAGCTGAAAAAGTAAACAAGGTCTGACAGTTTTAAACAATTGTGAAATCCAGAGATTATAAGAAGGAAGAGTATCTCCAGTAATGGTTTGGTGAGAGAATTCAATTTGGTAAGTGCCCAGAGTCTAAGAAAGCAGCAACTTGATCTGATTCCAGTTGGCATCTCACACAGCTCTTTGGCAAGCACACCTCCTCTGGAGGCTGCTAACTGCTTAGGGCCCTTCAGGGGGAGTTTATGCAGAACACTAGGTAATCTAGAGCCTTGTTTAACTTAGTTGCTACATCCAGTTGGTTGCCAACACTTTCTTTTTGTTATTTGATACCATTGTGATGTTAATTTTGAAGGACAGTGAGAATTAATTAGAATGAGGTATATTTTAAGTCTGACTAAAATATTATCAGTGCCAAGAAACTTCTCACCCCAAATCTCTTGGACTCATTATTTTGACTCAAGCTAGGAAGCTCAAGGAAGCTACTATTTCCAAACCACTCGGTTGTTTAATCCCTGGACAGCATGCTGCTTCGGTTCCTCTGCGCTCTGCTTCAGCTTCTGCCTTAGGAGAAGGAAGCACCTAGTGGGGGGTAACTGAAAATCCACAGAAGCACACTCACTGAAAACATGCTTAAAAGAAGGAAGATTTTTGTTCATGAATGTGACAAACTGACTGCTTCTTTCAAAATGGTGGTGATATACCATAAAAACAGAGCATCTGAAGTGAGAGAAAAATAAGAATGGGGATGTTTAAACATCACATCATAAACCCATAGGATTTATTTTACAGGAAATCCCCTCAGGTCCTCATCCAGAGCTGTTTTGTGTATTTTGTGTAACACTCCTACCTGCCTGATTTATCTACTGTTTCAACTTACAAGTGCTATATGGAATATGTAAATCTAGATAACTGAGAAATCCACTATCAAGCTCCATGAGGATAGAGGCTGTATTGATCTCATTCAGTTTTTGGATTTCCAGTGCCTAGTATATGCCTACCATACAGCAGCAACATGAGAAATATTTGTTGAATAAATAAATGAATGGAAATTAATTAGAGTTATCAGGAAATCTAGATTTTTTCCATTGAACCAGATGTGTGATATATCCCGAGAGACTCGAAAAATGTCTCAGCTGTGATGCTAACAGTGTTACTTTTTAGAGGTAATTGGAATGGAAAATATTTCACCATTTTTCCCTGAAGTCTGTCAGCTCTGTCTTGAATGACCTAAACTGTGAAATCTATAACAGAATATTCACAACTAAGTAGATTGAAAACAACTCAACCATAATCAAAATAGTGACCTCCAATAGAAAATCAATATCCTCTTATTAGCTTCTTAAGCCAGAATTTGGGCTTCCCTCATGGCTCAGATGGTCAAGAATCTGCGTGCATTGCAAGAGACCTGGGTTTCATCCCTGAGTCAGGAAGATCCCCTGGAGAAGGGAATGGCTACCCACTAAAGTATTCTTGCCTGGAGAATCCCATGGACAGAAGAGCCTGGTGGGCTATGGTCTATGGGGTCAGAAAGGGTTGGACAGATCTGAGACTAACACTTTAACTTTTCAAACCAGGCTTATTTTTAATGTGTCTTGCATGTTTGAAACATAGCCCTTACCAAACTTAACTCTCAAGTACAATGCATATGACCTAAATCTTATCTCTACTAAGAATCTTTTAATGAAACTAACAATCTACTTATTGATTTAACTCAACGCAGAGGAGCTAGTTTTATTTTACAGTGGAATACAATATCTGAAATAAAATAAAAGAGCAGGTGAGATGGAGTGGAAGAAATAGACAGGGGCAGATTATGTGGGATATTGAAGGCCATATCCAGAATGCTGATTACAATTCTAGGTGTAATGAGAGCCATACAAGTGTGTTAGAAGAGTAATCTCAGTTGTTGCTGATAATTGGACGGACCCTTTCACAGTAACAACTGTAACACATACGTGCGTGTATGTTTGTATGTATGTAACTTGAAGGCATTGAATAATAACTAGAAGCAGAGAGAGTTAGGATTTAACCCTTAAAAGAAGATACTCACATGCATAGGAGATATTCACATTTATATGACCCCCTTTTTTTTTACACAAGTCTCTCTGCTGTCTGCATAATATAGAACATCTAGACTTAAGCAGAAAGCCAGAACACTTGAGAAATTAAAAGTTGGTGTTCAAGGATGCCAGACGGGCTGAAAATTTGGGAGGACACACTATAAGAGGAATCACTAGACAAGGAGACACAATAATATGAAGATGAACTCTATTCAAATACTTGGCTGACTTCTAGACTATGTAAGTATGAAGGAGACTCCAAGAAACCCATTTAGAAAGTAGTAGCTGAAAGGATGAAAAAGTGAGTAGAGATATTTGATGCTTCTCAAAGCAGAAAAGACAAGAGTTTTGAGTTTGAGTTCTTTCAAATTAAGATTTTGATAAACTCCCAGGGTTTTTTAACTACCTACCCTAGCAAATCATAACAATAAGCCTCCACAAATTCTAGGTGATCATCCAGTAATTTAACTCACTAATGCTTAAAATTCTCCAAGCCAGACTTCAGCAATACATGAACTGTGAACTTCCAGATGTTCAAGCTGGCTTTAGAAAAGGCAGAGGAACCAGAGATCAAATTGCCAACATCCGATGGATCATCGAAAAAGCAAGAGAGTACCAGAAAAACATCTACTTCTGCTTTATTGACTATGCCAAAGCCTTTGCCTGTGTGGATCACAATAAACTGTGGAAAATTCTGAAAGAGATGGGAATACCAGACCACCTGACCTGCCTCTTGAGAAACCTGTATGCAGGTCAGGAAACAACAGTTAGAACTGGACATGGAACAACAGACTGGTTCCAAATAGGAAAAGGAGTACGTCAAGGCTGTATATTGTCACCCTGCTTATTTAACTTCTATGCAGAGTACATCATGAGAAACGCTGGGCTGGAGGAAGCACAAGCTGGAATCAAGATTGCCAGCAGAAATATCAATAACCTCAGATATGCAGATGACACCACCCTTATGGCAGAAAGTGAAGAAGAACTAAGGAGCCTCTTGATGAAAGTGAAAGAGGAGAGTGAAAATGTTGGCTTAAAGCTTAACATTCAGAAAACTAAGATCATGGCAACCGGTCCCATCACTTCATGGCAGATAGATGGGGAAACAGTGGCAACAATGGCTGAGTTTATTCTTCTGGGCTCCAAGATCACTGCAGATGGTGATTGAATCCATGAAATTAAAAGATGCTTACTCCTTGGAAGGAAAGTTATGATCAACCTAGACAGCATATTAAAAAGGAGAGACATTACTTTGCCAACAAAGGTCCTTCTAGTCAAGGCTATGGTTTTTCCAGTAGTCATGTATGGATGTGAGAGTTGGACTATAAAGAAAGCTGAGCACTGAAGAATTGGTGCTTTTGAACTGTGGTGTTGGAGAAGACTCTTGAGAGTCCTTTGGACTGCAAGGAGATCCAAACAGTCCATCCTAAAGGAGATCATCCTGGATGTTCATTGGAAGGACTGATGTTGAAGCTGAAACTCCAATACTTTGGCCACCTGATGCGAAGAGCTGACTCATTGGAAAAGACCCTGATGCTGGGAAAGATTGAGGGCAGGAGGAGAAGGGGACGACAGAGGATGAGATGGCTGGATGGTATCACCGACTCGATGGACATGGGTTTGGGTGGACTCCAGGAGTTGGTGATGGACAGGGAGGCCTGGCGTGCTGCGGTTCATGGGGTCACAAAGAGTCAGACACGACTGAGCGACTGAACTGAACTGAGAAGAAAAATCAACAATCTTCCAGTAAAGAAAATAGATTACAGTATTTTACAATGGAACATAATACCTGATGTGAGATAAAAGCTATAAACATGCAAAGCAGAAGAATGTGACTTTTAATCAAGGGGGAAAAAACAACAACAACATGAATCAGGTGTAAAAATTAGCATATGAAGACTTTAAACTTGATTTTATAAACAATGACCCAAAGAAAACGATGGTTATAAAGAGTGAACATGAGAAATCTCAGTAAAGAAAGAAAATCTATTCAAAAAAGAAATTTTAGATTTGAAAAGTAGTTTTTGAAATGAAAAAAAAAATCACTGAATTGGCTTAACAACATGTTGGATGATGCAGAATAAAGTCAGTAATGAGAAGACAAGTCAATAAAAATTATCCAATCTGAAGATGAGAAGGAAAGCAAAGACTGGGAAAATTATTATATCTTCAATGGCCTCTGGGAGAAGGCAATGGCACCCCACTCCAGTACTCTTGTCTGGAAAATCCCATGGACGGAGGAGCCTGGTAGGCTGCAGTCCATGGGGTCACTAAGAGTCAGACACGACTGAGCGACGTCACTTTTACTTTTCACTTTCATGCATTGGAGAAGGAAATGACAACCCACTCCAGTGTTCTTGCCTGGAAAATCCCAGGGACGGCAGAGCCTGGTGGGCTGCCATCTATGGGGTCACACTGAGTCGGACACGACTGAAGCGACTTAGCAGCAGTAGCAGCAATGGCCTCTGGGATAATATTGAGTGATCCAATGTATGTCTAGTATGAATTCTGAAAAAGGAAAAGACATAGAAGGGGAAGAAAATGTTTGAAAAACTAATGACCCAAATTGAGTGAAAAATATAAATTTACAGATAGAAAGCTCAGAATACTCTAAACAGGACAAATCAAAGAGAACCAAACTTTAGGTACATCATAGTCAAAGTTTTGGAAAAGCCAACATAAGTTTAAATTTTGGAAGTGGTCAGAGAAACAGGACACATTACATACAGAGGAATAATGATGTGAATGGTGGCTGTCTTCTCACCAGAAACATTGGAGGACTGAGGGCAGCAGAATGACATTTTTAAAGTAGTGAAATAATGTATGTATATCTCTACCATCTATGGTTCTATATCCAGTTAAAATATTCTTCTAAAATAAAAGCAAAATATAGATGTTTTCAGATAAATGAAAGCCGACAGAATTAGTTATCATCAGGTCTGTTCTTTCAAGAAATACTAAAGAACGTCCTTCAGGCCAGAGGGAAATAACACCTGATGAAAACTGAATCTACTGCAGGGGAGAAGAGAACAAGCAATGGGAAATATACACATAAATATAAAAGACAATTTCTTTCTCCTTTCATTTCCTTTATAATACAATTGACTGAGGTTTGGGAAACATTTATAATACAAGTGAAAAATAATAAAAATAGCACAAAAGAGGAGATAGTTAAATGGAATTTTACACCTATAAGATTCCTAGTTTTATATTAATTAACACACTATTAAGAATAAGTAGAGTGTGGTAGGGAGAAGGCAATGGCACCCCACTCCAGTCCTCTTGCCTGAAAAATCCCATGGATGGAGGAGCCTGGTAGGCTACAGCCCATGGGGTCGCTAAGAGTCGGACACGACTGAAGTGACTTAGCAGCAGCAGCAGCAGCAGCAGAGTGTGGTAATTAATCCCTAGGATAACCACGACCAAATAATACAAATGGTAGTTCTAACTAAAAGGTCAATATATAAGTTAAAATAAAATAATAAAAATTATTTGATTAACCCTTCCTTCCTCCCAAGAAAGGCAAGAAAGGAGGAGCAGAGAATCAAAAAACAAAACAAAACAAAGACACAAACCAGGGCGAATAGAAACCAAGTAGTAAAGTGGTCTAATTACAATCAACCATCTCAATAACTGCATTAATCTTTTTTTTCATTTTAAAAAATTATCTTTATTTAGGTTTCTGATTCAGCACATGTCTCAAAGGCTAATCAACATAAAGAAGTAAGTAAGACATTAATTGGAAATCTTACATCTCTCTAAATTCTGACCAAGAAATGTCAAGATTGCCACTATTAGCAGAACTCCAACTTAGTCAAGTTGTAAATAAGCTATTACGAATGATGTACAGTGAGCACAGATACACAGAGGCCAAAGACATGCTAGCACTTGGCTTTCTCCTCCTCCTTGTTGATATCTTTCCTTGGGACAGTCTACTTTTGCTTTCCATACCTAGTTCCAAATAAACTCTAAAGAAGGCTCGGGGTTAACCTGATCCAACACTCTGCTGGAGGAATGCATTCTCTAACTGTTGTGCTGGCAACTTTGTTTTTGCCAGGATGAAGTTCAGATTGAGATGTGCAATACAATCTAGATGATGGGGCAGACTAGGTCAAGAACTAAAGTTGAGCAGTAACCCGAGTTAAGGCTTGAATGCACACACACATGCTCGCACACACACATGCACACACACAGCACCCATGCTATCATGAATAGAAGATTCATTATTTATTTATTCATCATTTAATTTAATTGCATTAAATTTAAATGGTCTACTGGACCAATCAAAAGGCAAAGTTGATGAGAGTAAAGATGGAATTAAAAGGATGAAAGGGAGAAGTGCAATGGTAGTAGGTGCTTGCTATCATTGTTCAGGAGAAGGTGTATAGTGTGAAGATTATCTGATGTAATGTGATATTGCTGTATTGTATATATTAGAGCTTTGACTGCTTTGTCAGGCTTAACTTTAAACTACAAGTAGAACGCCCTATTATTGCTGGTTTACTTCATTCTGTGCACACTGGAAATGAAAGCACACATCCAGGTACTAAATTATCTTTCTTTTGGATGTTTACAGTCTGGAAAGCATTGAAATAGCTAAAGAATAATGAAACAAGAGAACTGGGGCCAATGCACCCCTGGTTATTTCTCTCCTGAGTTATTACTTTCCTTTATATCATCCGGCACAAAATGGCATGTATCTATTTTTAATGACACCCGGGGGATAATATTCCTCTTGGAAACTTAGAGCAATGCTTAGCAGGTTTCTCTGTAAAGGGATGCTTTATATGTAGCATGAATCCCTCATGCTGCTCTTTGAGTTTATTTTGAATGAATTAAGAATTTGTTGAACACCTGCTATGCACTATACACTGGGGAAGGATAATTAAAGTCAAAAGCAATATTAAAAGAGTGTCTCTATCCTTATTAAAGTCAAATTTATGTGGAGAAAGATATATAAATATTCAAGCAGTTAATTAAAAATACAAGGAATATGATAAATATTAATTGGCTAGCAAAGATAATAAACACAATACAAATCACTAGTAAGTATAGGGACTGTGAAATGGGCTGATAAGGAAGAACTTCAGAGAAAACATGTGACTTTCTCTGAACTGAAATCATGGGTAAGGTTCAGATGGTAGGGAAAAGGATGAAAACTCATTCCAAGTGAAGAAAATTGGGGTACAATACTGTGCCACAGTGAATCACATGTTGTGCTTGAAAGGCCAGACAAGCCCAACTAGAAGAGAGACTTTGAGTGGCCATGCACCAGGCTTTAAGGAAGGAAATGCAGGCTGGACAAAACCTATAGGAGGCATTGAAGGTAGGATAGGTTGCTTCAGCTTTCACCAGGAAGCCACTGGTTGTGTTTGAGGGGAAAAGTCACATGGCAGACAGAGTTCATGAAAACAGATTAATCTGAGTGTGAAGAGTTGCAAGGACAGGAGGGGAGAAGATTCCTCTTATTTTGCCCTTAGTATACTCAGAGGAGGAGTTGAATAAAGCAAAGATGTCTGTGGAAAGAGTAAGTACATTTACTATAGTCTACCTATAGCCTACTATAGTCTACTATAGCCAATAAGGAAATGCTAATATTAATTGTGGAACTGTTTCAATAAGAATATTACACATTGTTGAGTATCTTCTAATTTTTGGTTGAGAAAATTTATGTGACCTCAGTTATGATCTATTAGTAATCATATAGTTGTATCCTCTAACACAGAGAAGGCAATGGCACCCCACTCCAGTACTCTTGCCTGGAAAATCCCATGGACGGAGGAGTCTGGTAGGCTGCAGTCCATGGGGTCGCTGAGAGTTGGACACGACTGAGCGACTTCACTTTCACTTTTCACTTTCATGCATTGGAGAAGGAAATGGCAACCCACTCCATTGTTCTTGCCTGGAGAATCCCAGGGATGGGGGAGCCTGGTGGGCTTCCGTCTATGGGGTTGCACAGAGTCAGCCACGACTGAAGTGACTTAGCAGCAGCAGCAGCAGCATCCTCTAACAGCCTAGAACTCCTTTTGGATGAACTGCACTGGGTCCCTAGGAGAAAGGGCTTGGAATTTTAAAGTCTTCATTGGTGTGTCTTTATTAGCTCTCCTTTGTTCATGGGGGATAGAAGCTATCCATAAAAACTTAATTTTTTTAATAAAAATAAAATTTTAATGCCTCCATAGAGACGTTCATTCTGTATTTCATTTTGACTTCAGGCTTATTTCAATCATCTTTGTGATAAAGTGGGAAAACATTTTTATCATATTCGCTGTGAAAGATTTATGTAATTCAGGTACCAAAATATCTAGAACACCTGCATAAACCTGGAAACTTTATAGTACTAACTGGCAATATGGTACGCTGCCAGATAAGCAAATAAGATGGAACTCTTTAAAAAGAAGTATCAAAAACTCTTTTTTGATAGTGGCTAAATTTGTTTACTATGAAATAATGGAAGTGGAGTTAGGGGCCAGACTGGGAGAGAATTTAAGAAGATATTTTAATGTAAAAAAATTTTAGAGAAAAATTTATTCTTTTGAGCTTTCCTTGTGATGTATCACTTGCTTCCATGATGCTAACGGGCATCTTAGTCAATGAAATTTTCTATGAATTCTACTCTACCTTGTATATATCATCCTGGTATATGAAGGAAGCTCTATCTATCAAAGGAAGTTCTGGGAGCAGTATGGATAGGACTTTGCAGTGCGATGATATGATCATACTATATGTTAGAGCATTTCATGGAAAAATTTGGTAATCATTAGACTAGATATGATTTATTAAACAGTTATGAATGAAAACTCTAGGAACCCATTCAATTCTGATTTCTTTTAATTTTTAGCATTTACATATTGTTTTGAATCACATAAGGTTACTAGGATTTGGTGAATGAAGAGATCATTTACTATTATCCAGAATTCTACAAACCTAATATTATTTGGAAACATTGTAGATGGTTAGAATTACTGACCTTAGATGAATGAATGGTGTACATCAAGATAATTTTATATGCAAAGTTTAGTCATTTCTAAGACATAATTTTTTAATTACTTTCTGCTCTTACATTGCTTTAAAAGAAACATTAAAAGAAATCAGGGAAAATTCTCTTGCAAAAAGTATCCTGCATGTTAGAATCCGGACATGTTCTTGGCCAGGCCATTACTACCACAGAAAATTCTAAGATAAATATTCTTAACTATTTAAGAATAGCCATTCAGAATATGAGAGTAAGAGAGCAGCCATTCAGAGATGAAATGGCTTATTCTATCATCCATCTTCTTGTTCTGAGATTTCACGTGAATAAAATTTTAATTTCCATGAAATGAAAGCTTCCCACCTATAAATGTGAAGGATGAATATGCAAATATTCACATGTTGACTTTTATCTGCATCTCTCAATGCTTTAGAGATGTTCTACTGAAAGGTTGTTGCTGAGCCATGAAATACACCAGGATTCTTGGCCTCCGGAAGAGAAAAAATCAATCTGAGGCCAGTGATGAGGCTTGATCGCTCAGAACTTTTATGTAGTCAAGTTTTATTAAAGATTAAAAGAGATAGAGAAAGCTTCTGACATAGACATCAGAAGGGGGCAGAAAGAGTGCCCCCCTGCTAGCCTTTAGCAATGTTATATACCTATCAGCAAACTGTTAATTAGAGGAAGGAGATGTCCCAAAACTCAGTGGCACCAGCCCCTCACCCACAACATGCATTTTGAGATAATATTGGCAACAGGTGAGTCACACCAGGCCATAAAATGATTGACATGAATCTTGAAGAAAGACAGGTTTCCACATAAGTGTATAGATTCATTAACATAGATTAGGAGAACAATGTATGAGTAAAACATACAGGTTTGTTGAGCCCTTATCAGTTCTGAGTCTTAAGCAGAACCTATTGGAAGAAAGAGTCTAGGGTAGTTCAATTAACATAGCTGAAGGAAAACATTTCCATAAGAAAAACACATTGGTTAGCTCACGGTTTGAGAACAGTTAAGTTTAGGTGGAAATAGGTGTCGTCATGGCAACACAGAATTTTAAGAGAAACGTCTTTTTAAATTTGTATCAGTCAGTCAGTCAGTTCAGTCGATCAGTTGTGTCTGACTCTTTATGACCCCATGGACTGCAGCACACCAGGCTTCCCTGTCCACCACCAATTCCTGGAGCCCACTCAAACTCATGTCCATTGAGTTAGTGATGCCATCCAACCATCTCATCCTCTGTCGTCCCCTTCTCCTCCCACCTTCAATCTTTCCCAGCATCAGGGTCTTTTCAAATGAGTCAGTTCTTTGCATCAGGTGGCCAAAGTATTGGAGTTTCAGTTTCAGCATCAGTCCTTCCAATGAATATTCAGGATTGATTTCCTTTAGGATGGACTGTTTGGATCTCCTTGCAGTCCAAGAGACTCTCAAGAGTCTTTTCCAACACCACAGTTCAAAAGCATCAATTCTTTGGTGCTCAGCTTTCTTTATAGTCCAACTTTCACATCCATACATGACTACTGGAAAAATCTTAGCTTTGACTAGACAGACCTTTGTGGGCAAAATAATGTCTCTGCTTTTTAATATGGTGTTTAGGTTGGTCATAACTTTTCTTCCAAGGAGCAAGCATCTTTTAATTTCATGACTTCAGTCACCACCTGCAGTGATTTTGGAGCCCAAGAAAATATAGTCTGTCACTGTTTCCACTGTTTCCCCATCTATCTGCCATGAAGTGATGGGACCGGATGCCATGATCTTAGTTTTCTGAATGTTGAGCTTTAAGCCAACTTTTTCACTCTCCTCTTTCACTTTCATCAAGAGGCTCTTTAGTTCTTCACTTTCTGCCATAAGGGTGGTGTCATCTGCATATCTGAGGCTATTGATATTTCTCTCTTGATTCCAGCTTGTGCTTCATCCAGTCCAGCATTTCTTATGATGTACTCTGTATATAAGTTAAATAAGCAGGGTGACAATATACAGCCTTGATGTACTCCTTTCGCACTTTGGAACCAGTGTGTTGTTCCATGTCTATTTCTAACTATTGCTTCTTGACCTGCATACAGATTTCTTGGGAGGCAGGTCAGGTGGTCTGGCATTCCCTTCTCTTTAAGAATTTTCCATGGTTTGTTGTGATCCGCACAATCAAAGGCTTTGATATATTCAATAAAGCAGAAGTTTTTCTGGAACTCTTGCTTTTTCGATGATCCAATGGATGTTGGCAATTTGATGTCTGGTTCCTCTGCCTTTTCTAAAACCAGCTTGAACATCTGGAAGTTCACAGTTCACATATTGTTGAAGCCTGGCTTGCAGGATTTTGAGCATTACTTTGCTAGCATGTGAGATGAGTGCAATTGTGCAGGAGTATGAGCATTCTTTGGCATTGCCTTTCTTTGGGATTGGAATGAAAACGGACCTTTTTCAGTCCTGTGGCCACTGCTGAGTTTTCCAAATTTGCTGGCATATTGGGTGCAGCAGTTTCACAGCATCATTTTTTAGGATTTGAACTAGCTCAACTGGAATTCCATCACCTCCACTACCTTTGTTCATAGTGATACTTCCTAAGTCCCACTTGATTTGCCTTCCAGGATGTCTGGCTCTAGGTGAGTGATCACATCATTGTGATTACCCAGGTTATGAAGTTTTTTTTTGTATAGTTTTTCTGTGTATTCTTGCCACCTCTTCTTAATATCTTCTACTTCTGTTAGGTCCATACCATTAACAAGAATCAAAAACAGTAACAGTGGCCAAAAGCAACTTGTCAGTAAGAGAGATTTGAAGGTTGGAAAGGAAGCACTGGTCACAAAATAATGGAAAATGTAGAAAACTTTGATATATTTATGGGTGGAGTTTTTCTCTCTACCTAAGGGATAGTATTAGGAAACATTCTTTCCTGTGGGATGAAAATAACAAAAAACTTTTTCTTCTGTTTCTCATGAAATTTCTAATTATAAACCAACAAATGTAACTAGTTGCTTATGTCCTATCCTCCACTGTGTAATGTCAATCCTCGAATGCTGACAATAGTTTACCCAAAGGTATGTGCACAGAGAGGGACGGAGAGAGGTGCTGAGGCTCTTGGAACTACCTCATGCATACACCATCTGGTCTCTCTTCTCCTGAAGAAGTACATGGCTTATCTGGGCATGGCAGGTGGGACTCTGACCCCCTGGCATGGGCGATAGGCTGAAAGGCAAGATGTTCTGACTCCTGTTCATTCCCATTGTGTTCTGAGTGAAGGATTATTCTAGTGCGTTGCCCATGATAGACGACCGCTTTAAAAATATTAATTATGAAGGATGCTATTTATTTCTACTTTGAATTGCTTTCACCTTTTTTGCTTGATCCTATTTATTTTATATAAAATAGATAAATAACCAGTTTACTTTATAGAATTTTAAAATGACATTTGGAATGCATGTCTAAGTTCTATTTTTACGGTCTTTCACTATCACTGCCTTTGTAATGTTTACTAAATATTTGTCTCTAGGTGGCAGCATTTCAAGCCTTTCTAATACATTACATAAAAACATATAAAAGGAGGTGTTCCTGAGTGTGGCTAGTGATGATTTGGGGGAAGCCTGGTAAGATAACCTAATTTGCTGACAAAAATCAAGGACTTGTTGAATTTTCAGGACATGTTTGGCATTAATAAAATCCAAAGTGGCAGGAAAATAACTGCCCATGAAATAAAATAAGTCTGTTTTTGTTCACAGCTGGGCCTTCCAAGGACCATCAGTGTGATTCTCCATCCACCATGCTGATTAGAGTTCTGGTGGAAAGAAAATCCTCTCCAGTCATCCTTCTCAGAGCATGTGAGTGCAAAGAGCATTCTCTGCTGTAACATCTGTGTGGCTTCTTAACCAGAGTGGCAAGGGAGAGGGGAACTAGGACCTTGCCTGGGCTGCATGCCTCGGACAATAACAGATCAGATGCCTATCATTACAGTTGTCACTTATTGCCGGTTTATCCTATGCTTGCTTCAATCTGTTTACTTGGCAAATTCTTATGGATTTATTCTTTACAATAACTCCAGCAGGTAGGCATTGCTATTCTCCATTTGCAAATGATGTACTAAGGTGCTGAGAAGTTAAGTAACCTTGCGCAAGATAACACATCTAGAAAAGTGGTAGAGCTGGGATTTGAACTTGACCATCATGCTGCAGAGATTTTCCACTTATCTACCAAGCTATGGGCTTTCCTGGTGGCTCAACAGTAAAGAATCCACCTGCAATACAGGAGATGTGGGTTCAACCCCTGGATTAGGAATATCTCCTGGAGAAGGAAATGGCAGCCTGCTCCAGTATTCTTGCCTGGGAAATTCTGTGGACAGAGGAGCCTGGTGAACTACAGTCCACAGGGTTGCAAAGAGCTGGACACCACTGAGCAACTGAGCATGCACACACCAAGCTACACTGTGCCATCTTAGCTGGAAAAGGCCTGGAGGGAGTGAGAAAAGTACAACAGAAGGAATGGTGAAGCATTATTGGGCTTAGGGGAGAAACATCACTTCTTTATGCTCAATGGCCTGTAGAGTATTCTTCTGAAGGTTTTGAGACTACTTTCTGACCTGGTACTTAAATTCAGTTCAGCATACCTTTATTGAGTTCCTCTTGTGATCTAGGAATCATGTAATGCGCTAGGAACAGCAAGACAGGTAAGACACAGATAAGAATCTGCATTAAATCTTGAAAAGATGTTCTTTATTTTATAAATGTCCTCAGATGGCATTCTTTGCTAATGCCCTTAAGGTAGCAGAATGATATAGTGAAAATGTACGGTTCCAAATGTGTGCCTGTTTCTTACTATAGGTCAACCTCTGTTTTTGTTCACATCTCAAATCATTCAGGGAAGTGCCACTGAAGATGTTTGTATCAGATGAATCCAATTCCTAGGATCCTCTCTGGCCATCAGTAGCAGGCCATGACTGCTTAAAGCTGTTTATTAACCTGCTGGCTTACTGAGCTTAGACCACAGATATGCAATAACTGAAACGGAAGAATAAGAGCCAACTTTCTTCTTCCATCCCAGTATTTTAGATCTTTTTTTTTTTTTGACTCCTGACTTTACTTGTTCTCTAAAATAGCAACTAGCATGTAGAAAAAGCCATCATCTGATAGTCATGCAAAAATGGCAAGGTGATACTGCCTCTCTAGCAATGGAGGCATCATCTGAAAGAATATTTACTACCATCAAATTCTGTAAATTCCATAAAATAATAAATAAATGGAAATCTCATTCTTCATCTGTTTAGCAGCAACTGCACTTCTTGATTCTATGATTATTTTCAACAAGTGATTTTGAGCAATTAATTAGGAATTAGAAAATGTGAAAGAAGATGCTTTAACTTCACAGATAGTATATTTATATAAAGGACTTACTATTTCTATGTCTCTAAAATCTATGGGTTAAGCAGCAGCTTTATAGATGGAGATGATTTAGGGCCATGCTGTTGGCTCTCCAAGTATTTCATGATAGCTACAGCACTAATCAGGTCAGGCCTTGGGCTAAGTATTTAACATGAATCGTCTCATTTAATTCTCCCAAATATATCTTTTTCATCTAAGAAAACAGACTCATAGAGGTTATTTGTTCAAGGTTGTGTGTGTGTTTTGTGTATGTGTATGTGAAATGGCTTCAGTTGTGTCTTACTCTTTGCAATCCGATGGACTCTTCTGTCCCTGCCAGGCTATTCTGTCCACGGGATTCTCGAAGCAAGAATAGTGGAGTGGACTTCCATGCCCTCCTCCAAGGGGTCTTCCAGTAATCAAACCCTTGTCTCTTGTGGCTCCTGGATTAGCAGGTGGGTTCTTTACCACTAGTGCTGCCTGGGTGTTCAAGGTTACATAGATAATTGTGGCAGAGGGGGACTCCCAAACTGGGAGATTTATCTAACCAGTCTATGCCCATGGCTACCCTCCCATTCTCTCTAACAAAGTCACTTTATTTATTATTATTAAGATAATTTTTAATTAATTAATTAATTACTTTTCTAGCTGTGTCTTGAAACATGCTAATCTTATTTTCCTGACCAGGGATGGAACCTGAGTGCCCTGCATTGCAAGTGAGGAGTCTTAACCACTGGACTACCAGGGAAGTCCCCCACTTTATTTATTGATTGCAGTTAGTGCTCACCAATTTAGCATATCACAGCTATAAGCCTTTCCTGATTTCCTGAATTTTTGTGGATTTATTGCAAGAAATAAATTCATCTCCCAATTATATACTTACTGCTCCAGAGATCTTTTCATTTTACATTTCATTTTAAATTTGTGTTGCAATTTCATTAGTGTTAGTTATCGATTGATATAATAAATTACTCCAAAACTACGTGGCCTAAAACAACAACCATCACTTATTATTTCTCATGGTTCCTGTGGGTCAGGAATTCAGAGAGGGCACAACAGGGATGGCTTGTTTCTGCTCCATGATCTCTGGAGTCTTACTTGAAGCTGGAATTGTTTAGAGGCTTGCTCACTCTCCTGTCTGGCAGGCGATGCTTGCTGTCAAAAGAGTGTCTACCATGGCTTTGGTTGGAGCATCTGTATGGAGCCTGTTCATCAGTCCTGAGTTTTCCTCATAACATAATGGCAGGTTCCAAGGACAAATATTCCAAGAGAGTGCACCAGTGCAGAAGCCATACTACCTTTTACTGGGGGGGGTGGGGAGTGGAGGGCGGGCAGTGGTGGTACAGGTTTAGTAAGACATAATGCACTCTTATGGCAGAAAGTGAAGAAGAACTAAAGAGCCTCTTGATGAAAGTGAAAGAGGAGAGTGAAAAAGTTGGCTTAAAACTCAACATTCAGAAAACTAAGATCATGGCATCTGATCCCATCACTTCATGGCAAATAGATGGAGAAACAGTGAAAACAGTGACAAACTTTATTTTTTGGGGCCCCAAAATCACTGCAAATGGTGACTGCAGCCATGAAATTAAAAGATGCTTGCTCCTTGGAAGAAAAGTTATGACCAACATAGATGGCATATTAAAAAGCAGAGACATTACTTTGCCCACAAAGGTCCGTCTAGTCAAATCTATGGTTTTTCTAGTAGTCATGTATGGATGTGAGGTTTGGACTATGAAAAAAGCTGAGCACCGAAGAATTGATACTTTTGAACTGTGTTGTTGGATAAGACTCTTGAGTCCCTTGGACTGCAAGGAGATCCAACCAGTCCATCCCAAAGGAAATCAATCCTGAAGATTTATTGGAAGGACTGATGTTGAAGCTGAAACTCCAATACTTGGCCCACCTGATGCAAAGAATTGACTCATTTGAAAAGACCCTGATGCTGGGAAAGATTGAGGGCAGGAGGAGAAGGGTATGATAGAGGATGAGATGGTTGGATGGCATCACTGACTCAATGGATGTGAGTTTGAGTAAACTCTGGGAGTTGGTGATGGATAGGGAGGCCTGGAGTGCTGCAGTTCATGGGGTCACAAAGAGTTGGACATGACTGAGTGACTGAACTGAACTGAATGCACATATTAGAAAATTCACTCATTATAAGCATATTGAATATTAAAGTCTATGCCATTGGCATTCATGTGAGTCAGTGTATAGTTAAATAAAATATATACTGATAGTGGGGTTAATGATGAAGTGAAAGTGCAGGTCATTCAGTTGTGTCTGACTCTTTGTGACCCCATGGACTATACAGTCCATGGAATTCTCCAGGTCAGAATACTGGAGTGAGTAGCCTTTCCCCTCTCCAAGGAATCTTCCCAAGCCAGGGATCAAACCTAGGTCTCCCATATTGCAGTTGGATTCTTTGCCAGCTGAGCCACAAGGGAAGCCCAAGAATACTGGAGTGGATAGCCTAGCCCTTCTTCCCGACCCAGGAATTGAACAGGGGTCTCCCGCATTGCAGGTGGATTCTTCACCAACTGAGCTAGGGTTAATGATAAAGTGAAGATAATTAGATGTGTTTGAGGTATTCCCTAAGTTATCTCAACATCTCTGACTATGGTGCCTTATTTAAAAATGGGAGTTATTTTGGAGAAAAACATGTTGAGTGCCAGGGCCCTACCCTCCTTCTCATACATACTGTGGATATTTGTTGGGAACTTTCTGTACATATGTAGCTACCCCAAAAGTGGTCACACAAAATATCCAATAAATGTGGCTTCTCCTGTAGTCAAGCAAGGAGTTCCAGATGTAGACACTACTAACTCCACTTCATTGTGAACAAAACCTTGATTTTCTTCAGCTATATGAGTGAAATGTGAGCAGATAAGGTGGAGTTCCACTCATGTCTCCTCCCTCCAAGGAATAAACTGTAAACTGAAGCCCACATTCTTCTTTCATGCCCTAGGAGATATAGTCTGAGAGTAAGAGGCTTGGAGGTGTTATAGTCATTTTGTGACCATGAGGGTAGAGCCAACAAAGTAGCAGGGAAACCCACCCAGAGTCCTGATATTTCTGAGCAGCTGAAGTAACCAATTCTAAAACTTCTACTTCAAAAAGTCAGGATAAGTGAGTCACTAAAATATGTTTAATATTAAATCCCCTTTCATTCACATATTTTGTTACTTGAAGTAGCACTTCTCCTAAATGAAAAATTCTTGTGGAAAGAACAAATTATGTTTATTCCTGTTGGCAACAGAATAAAAGTATACAACTACTTGCTCTTATTAACACTTGCTATAAACTGTATTAATCTTGAGACTATTATAACTTATAATTTTTCTTTTGGAAATTCAGTGCCAGTAACACTGTTTATAACTTTAAGGCACCAGAGGCCATAATGACTGTGTGCTAAAGATATTAAGTCAATATTAAACTAAAAATGATTTTCCCAAATTTTAAACTCTGTGCTTTAAAATATTAGGGAATATAGGGAGAAATCTCAGAAGAACTGAGCAACTGATTTAGAAAATAAAAAGTTGGGAATTGGAAACTATAAAATATGTAAGAGGGGCATAGTCTGCTAGGTGAGGGGTCATTTTGTACTGCCGAATTGCGTGCAGGATTCCTGCTGGACTCAATCAGAGTCATGTGCAAAAATCGATGTCAGGCTCTTTCCCAAAAACTGTAAATGAGGAAAGCTGAGAAATCGGAACTATTTCTTGATAAATGTATGGGAATGTACCAGTTTTCAGGGAGACCAGGTGTTTGATGGAAATTAATGTTCTTGAGACCCTAATATTGCTGGTTATATTAACAAGAGAGAATCCCATTCATTTTTTTTTAACTTGAAATGATTTGTTTAAGACCCTTAGAATTTCTTCAATTTTTTTTCAGTTAAGTATTTTAATGAATACTACTCACTCTTTGAATAAATGGTATAAGATTAGGTGTTTTTCTTTCCAGTATTCTTAGAAAAAAATTCCTTTCTTGTTAGACCTAAACTTAACCTGTGGATCAGAGGTTAACATTTGTGTGCTCTTTTTTTTCTGAAGTAGGAAGTTAATATTCACCAACCATTTTGAGTCTCCCTGATTGTTAGAAAGGGGGTGAGGAAGGAACAGTGGAACATTTGGCAAGGTCAGGTCTCTGAGAACAATTTTTAAAGAATTTTGTCACGGAGGCTCAAGAGAAGAATTAAAAATCATCTTATAAGTCCTGATATGGTTATAAAGTTGGAGTAGGAAATGGCTACCCACTCCAGTATTCTTGCCTGGAAATTACATAGACAGAGGAGCCTGGCAGGCCCATAGAGTCGCAAAGAGCCAGATACAACTGAGCACACTACTATGGTTATAAAATATAAGCAGAAGTTATGATTTATTAAAATAATGTTTTAACTGAGTAGGTATTTAAAGAGCCAGCACAGAGAATCTTGCTTGTAGTTGATCAGTGTTGATTAGAAGCCTTTTGAATCGGTTATAATTACAGAGGGAGTTTTTTTCAATTTTTGTTTTTTAATCTTTAGTTATAAAAATTTTCATAGGCATTGCCAGGACAGGTCTGTAATTTACAAACTCATCATTCATGGGGATAAATGGTTATTGTATTTTTTCTGCTGCCTCTTGTGGGACATATTTCATCATTTTTATTAGATTTTTATCACTCTATAGTATTTAAGTTGGCAGCAGATATTTACAGTATGCCTCATTTTAGTCTTCCATATGAGATCTAAGGCAATTACGATAAAAGTAATAGTATTGATTCATTGATTGAATGATCTACCTTTTGTTGTTTTTGCAAGAATCAGAGGTTCTCAGTGGATAAGATCAAAGGTGTAGACAATCAAGTATTTGTGGACAGAGACCTCATGAAATTTGCAGAAAGTGTGATTTTTATAGAATTTTGTGGAATTTGATCATTGAAGATCAAGCTCTATATCTTACACTTAAGGTACTGGAGGAATCCCTAAAAGTTCCATTGTTTTGTCAAGGACTACACAGTGGGTCCTTTTAACTCTTGTCCAGACTATATCATAATATCAGTCTTGCATAGCACCAAATTTCTCTGATAATCTACTGTGGTCTACCATGTTATAGTTATCCGAACCCTTGTTTTTCAATGACATTTGCAAGGTTACAGGTTTAAGCTAATATATAAGTACAGAAAATTTGCATTTATTTTTGTCCTAAAACAATGTCTAAAATTTTAAGCTCACTTCTCATCCTAGTGTTTTGGGATTTAGAAAATTATCACACAATCTACTTATGCTCTTTATAATATAGCTTTCTGGGTTTCAGTGGGCTCATCATAAAATGAGAATGTTGCTGTAATTGATCTCTCAGGTCCAGCCCTAGAATTTTCTTAATCTGTATACAATTAAAATTTCCACTTACTCTTCAGATGAACTCTTCCTGGTATTAGTATTTTATTGTGCTTCTCTCTTTGGGGAATAAAGACTTTCTTTGTGTCTGTAAAATAATTTTAGGCATGAATGGTTAGAATTTTTTTTTTTTTTTTGGCAAGTGTCCTCTTTATCTCTGAATTAAATTGGCCTGATGACTAACCCCAGAGGTAAAACCATTGTAGTCTTTTACAATGCCTATGAGCTTCCCTGGTGGCTCAGACAGTAAAGAATCCACCTGCAATGCAGGAGACCTGGGTTGGGAAGATCCCCTGGAGAAGGCAATGTCAACCCACTGCAGTATTCTTGCCTAGAGAATCCCATGGACAGAGGAGACTGGTGGGCTATGGTCCATGAGGTTGCAAAGAGTTGCACATAACTCAGTGACTAACACACATGCACACACAGAGTCTGGATTAGAAGCGAGGTTCCTGGGCTCCTTTCTGTCTTCCATGTTCTTTACTGCATGTCTTTCTTTTCTGAGGTCTCAGTTCTTAAATTCTCAAGTACCAGAGATGTAGAACCGTTACTCAATCTACCATCTCCTACCATTCATACCTGCCTGTACTTGTTAAACCTAACACTCTGGATAAACCATGGCCTCATTTTCCAAAGTTCTGAGGGTCTTAAGTCCTCTGTTACCCAGAGATCCTTGATATGTTGGGGTGGTCCAGTTATTAGGTGCACAAAGACTTCTGACTGTGGTAAAGTGTCACGGAGAGCACTGATGGATCTGAGCATATATAATATCAGTGCCGGAGGAGAGGTGGAGTCAGTGGTGCTGGTTTTTCTAATGTGTCAGCACAGTAAAATTGCAATGGGTGATGATGATGTTTACTGATGGTGGTTAAGAGAACTAAACAGTAAATGCCACTGGGGAAAACTGGAAATCTGTGCTTATAATAGATACAATGTAAGGAGGAAAATTTTGAATTTATACTTATTACAGTACTACTAATTATAAAAACTATAGTACTTCTGTGACCTAATTTTAGCTTACGTTTATTTATTGAGAAGTAAAATAACAATTAGGTATAAAGCTAAAAATTCCATATGAATTTTATTTTATTGACACCAATATTCCTATTTACTCACATACTTATCAGTATTCATATAATCTAGTCCCATACTCAAGCAATGGGATTATTGTTTCAGATCTTAAAAATAAAATTAGATTGCATCCTAACTAAGGTAATTTTGAGCTTAAAGGATTTATGTGAATGCTAATGACTGCCACCTGAGGACTGTTAGGTATGTACAGGCAAATCTTGAGATGTTGGAACAGAGGGCTTTTAATTGCATGCTAATTTATTGAACAAATTAAAAAAATAACATTTCTTGGTTTTTCATACATGTTCATTGCAAAAGTAATGGAAATAGAGAAAACTTAATACATTAAATAATTGTTTGCACTGCAGATTGACAGGCACCAGTGACATTGTGACATGAACTCTTATAATTCTTTCATATACACATACACACACAAAGGGATGACACCCCACTCCAGTACTCTTGCCTGGAAAATCCCATGGACTGAGGAGCCTGGTGGGCTGCAGTCCATGGGGTCATGAAGAGTCGGACACGACTGAGCAACTTCACTTTCACTTTTCACTTTCATGCATTGGAGAAGGAAATGGCAACCCACTCCAGTGTTCTTGCCTGGAGAATCCTGGGGATGGCGGAGCCTGGTGGGCTGCCGTCTATGGGGTCGCACAGAGTTGGACACGACTGAAGTGACTTAGCAGCAGCAGCAGCAGCAGCACACACACACACACACGTACATTTTTGGATACAAGATTGCTCTCAGTCTATTTGTTTTGTTTATACTTTAAAATATTAACTTCTATGTGTTTCAATAGATTCATCAGAAAATTAGACTGTTGCTATAATTGATCTCTGAGGTCTATCCCCCCATTATATGAATATTAAATTTTCACTTAACCTTTGGATAAGAACTCTTACACAGTAATACAAAAATTCTTTTTAATTCACCATTTCACATCTAACAATGCTTTGTGAACATTTCTATGGCATTTAATATTATCTAATATTATGATCTTTAATGGTTTATAGTATTATATTAGATGATTATATAATGTTCCTATCAATCTTTTTTTAAGACATTAGGGTATTTTTTTCTAATTTTCCTGTTATATTTTATGCTAATCATTGCCTTTGTAAATGAACTCTTATGCAAATGTTTAATGATTTGTATATAATAAATTCCTAAGTGTACCATTTATGGGTCAAAAAAATTCCCCAAATTTAGGTGTTTCAGTGAAAATTACTTCCAGAAATAATGTGCCAGTTTATATGTTCCTGAATTTTAGCTCAGCATATTTAAAATTCTTATTAATCAAGTTTAATATGATAGTATACTGTTTTATGTTCTTTGTTTACTAAAATTTTGCCACATATTTATCACTTGTATTCGTTTGCACATTTTTGTGAGTATTCATTTACTTTATTGATACCTTCACATATTAACATTTAGTCCTGAGTTTGCAGTTATATTTTCCTCAGCGTATTACTTGACACACTAGCTTTGCGATCTTGGCCAGCTGTTTACCTTGCCTGTGCCTCAGTTTCTTTAAATGAAAGTGAGACTGATATAGCCCATCTCTTCAATTAATGTTTTCTGGATCTGAGACCTTGCTAAGATTTAGGGATTAAGATTGTGGCTTTTTATTGTTGAGATCATCCTGCTCTTCCTGCTCTTGCCGTTTTAGAGATGGAAACTCACGTTAAAGAAAACTAAGATCATGGCAGCAGGTCTCATCACTTCATGGCAAATAGAAGGAGAAAAGTAGAAGCAGTGGCAGACTTTATTTTCTTGGGCTCTAAAATCACTGCGGATGGTGACTGCAGCCATGAAATTAAAAGGCTCTTGCTCCTTGGAAGGAAAGCTATGACTGACTGTTTGTATTAAAAAGCAGAGATATTACTTTGCCAGCAAAGTTCTGTGTGTCAAAGCTATGGTTTTTCCAGTAGTCATGTAGGTACATGAGAGTTGGACCATGAAGAAGACTGAGCACCAAAGAACTGATACTTTTGGTGCTGGAGAAGAGTCCCTGGGACAGCAAGGAGATCAAATCAATCAATCTGAAAGGAATCCGTTCTGAATATTCATTGGAAGGACTGAGGCTGAGGCTGAAGCTCTAGTACATTGGCTGCCTAATGTGAAGAACGGACTCATTGGAAAAGACCTTGATACTGGGAAAGCTTAAAGGCAAAAGGAGAAGGAAGTGGCAGAGGATGAGATGATTAGCTAACATCACTGACTCAATGGACACAAATTTGAGCAAACTCTGGGAGATAGTGAAGGACAGAGGAGCCTGGCATGCTGCAGTCCATGGGGGTAGCAAAGAGTAGGACATGACTTAGTGACTGAACAACAGCAACAACAGACACTGGGTAACAGCACCATTGACTGCATGTCTACCTTATCTCTAGAATAGGGGTCCCCAACCTCTGGGAACTAATGCCTGATGATCTAAGGTGGAACTGATATAATAATAATAGAGATAAAGTACGCAATAAATATAATGCTCTGAATCATCCTGAAACCATCCCCCTTACCCCTGGTCTATGGAAAAATTGTCTTCCACAAAGCCAGTCCCTGGTGCTGAAAAGGTTGGGGACCACTGCTCTAGAGAGATGAAGCTCTGCTAACAACTCCTGGCTGGTCAAAGCCTCTGAGCTGCTTCTCTGGTCTTGCCAATTGTCCAGGTAATTGTGGCCTCCTGGCATCTGCTGCTAAGCCCCACATCCCAGGCTCATCTCTATGGATAGAAACAAACCCAACTCTGCGGCCTCCTCTGCCACACTCAGGCCTGCACTGCAGAGAAGGCCACCACCAAACTACTTAGTGATGCTGGCGCCCAGACCAGTACATGCCTCGTGGCCTTGCTAAATAGTTCTTTACTTGGTGTCCCATTCTTCCACTGAAACATTAATCCTCTGATGAATATTCTAGCCTTACATTTATTCCAGCATATCACTTCTCTCAGCCCCTGTATTCTTTACCATCTGTTAGTGTGGGACATCAATTTCTCAGACTTCCAGGAGCCATTCTGGTAACAAATGCACCCACTCCCTGAGTTTCCTGCCAGGTTGTTAGACCTTATGCCCTGTGAAAGTGTTCCAAATCAATAAATCCCTAGTTTATCTGGTCTTATATTCCGACACTTTGGTTAAGCACCCTCTAAGTCCAATGCCAGATGCATTCTTCTGGCTCCCACTGGTGTTGCTGCTCCTGCGGGGCTTAGTTTCCTTCCTCCCTTGCTGCACCCAGCTTGGCCTTGTGCATGTTATATTGGAATTTAACCCTGGTCATCAGACTGGTAACCAGGAGAGGAAGTGCATGTGAGCAGCTTCCAAAAGGGGCACCCATTGCTTTACATATGTTACACCTTCTAGTGCAGGGACCTTTGTGTCAGGCTACTCTGGTTTTCCACCACAGACCTTCCTTAACTATTTAATCATCTATGGAGCCCTGCATCTTTAACTTTCAGAGCTTCAATTTGCTGCTCAGCTATGTCTTCTTTTCTATTTGTAAGAGATTAAACAGGTCAATGGCTCTCTCACTTAGTCCTTGACTGCCTTTTAGCAACGCTCAGTTTCTTATTATTCCTTTGCAGTTAGCAATACAATTTATCAGTAACCAACCACCTCTGCTGCTTTGTAGGTATTGTTTCTCTTGATATTCCAAATGCCTTCCATGTCATCTGCAGTAGCCATTATTCTTGGGCTGCCTTGGGCCAAGGAGTGTCCAGGCCCCACATACCACTCAGTATGATAGCGTTTTAGGCTACTGGGCAGTGAATGAACCCGCCCCTAAAACTCATTGTCTTTTTTCTTGAACTACAAGTGGTATCATTTGTATTAGTTCAGATCCTCAAGAAGTGGGACAATGAGACAGAATTAGAGATGTGTATTAATTTCCTGTGGCTGCCTTAACAAATTACCGTCAATTGAATAGTTTCAAACAGCACACATCACACATCTATTCTTCCACAGTTCTGGAGGCTGGAACTTAGTTCGAGAATCAGTTCCCTCGGTTGAAATCAAGCTGTGGGCAGAAGCACACTTCCTCTGGAGGCTCTAGGGGAGCATCTGCTCCTGGCTTCTTCCAGCTTTTGGTGGCTGCCTTCCATTACCAGTATCTTCAAATCTCTCTCTCACTGTTGCCTTTCCCTCTGCTTGTGTTTATGTCAAGTCTCACTTTAAGGGCATTTATGATGGTGTTTCAGGCCCATCTGGGTAATCTAGGATATTCTCCTCAGACCAAAAATCCTTAACTAACCACAGTTGCAAAGAAACCTTTTCCAAATAAGGTACATTCAAAGATTTCAGGATTTTGACCTGTTATCTTTGGATATTAAAATATTAAAAAATAGTCCCCCTGCAACATGCAATAGATTATTGAGGAAATACCTGTAAAGGCAAAAAGGAAGGAATATGTAGAGGCAGTGGGGAAGTGCAGTTCTGACATATCTGAAAAGGAGTGGAAAGGAAGGGGCAACATGTACAGAGTGTATCAGGCCTCAGTGGAATTCTAGAAAAGTTTGCCTAGGTTACAGGGAGTCCTTGAACCAAAGTACTTTGTTTAAAATTCCTGTGCCTGCAGGAATGGGTCTGCATCTGTAAGCCTTTGTGCAAAGTCACTGGCTCAGTGCAACACACGGGAAGTGAGGCCTGGACAGGACTGTGGTGGTGGATCCAGAAGAGCAATAGCTCAATCCATCAGTTATGCTCCATGGAGCTGGGGAGCTGAGCAAGGCATTTTCACGGTCAATACGTCCATCCATGTTACTTTTTCTCAGTTCATGCTATCATAAATCTTCACATTTCTAAGGTCCCTGGCTAGCTAGATAACTCATGAGGCATTAACCAATGATTAGTTTAGATTTGTACCCATCTACCTCTCCTTCTACAAAAAGTGGAGCACAAATTATTGCCTGAAGATCTGCTCAGCAGGAGAAGTTCCCTCTCCTACTGTCATTTACGGACATGTAAAAGTGGGACTGTAATAAAGCAGTGATTATTCTTGGCTGAAGACACAATACCTTGTAGATTTAACTCTTAAAAAGGCCTGTGATTTTTCCTCCTCTATAAGCTAGTCATCAGCCTCTGCATATGAGTTCATAGATGTTGGTGAGGGGGAGGCATAAAGGCAATAGCAGCAACTGCCCTGGTGTCTGATTCCCCAACTCATGTGATTCAGTTGTGCTTTCTGGACCACCTTGAACCTGGTCTTGAGTGTACCACTTCAATTTAAGAGTGAAATGCTGCTGCACATGTCCAACTTCATAATTTAGCACATCAAATAAGTCTCATTTCACAAAGGAGAGTCCTAGACACAGTCACATAGAGTCTCATATCTTTGGTGGACCCAGTTCAAGGCCACTTTTCAAATAAAGGATAGTTGTTGGAAGCATATAGCATGTCTGTATTCCCAGATTCTAAGATCTGTGTTGTGGTGCTTCTGTTGAGCCTCTGTCGGCCAGAGGCACTTTAGGTATCATTGAATCTTCTTGGTCATAAAGCCTAAATTGTAGGACCATTTACACCACAGCTTGTACCCAACACTGAGGCTTCTCTTACTCTGGAGCCAGCTTAAAATTGTCAGCTTTATATATTACCTTGTAATTGGATTGGGACAGTACTTCCAAATAAGGTATACATTCTTTCGAAAGTTTAAAAAGTTCAATCAAGTGCTACACCTCTTTCTTCGCAGTGGCAGTGCCAAGTGCAGCCAACTTTTCTCACTTAAGAGAAGTTATTCTCACCTGCTACAGTCCACTGCCCCTTTAGAAACTTACCTATGTGGCTGGTCTCTGAACTCTCATGAGTTTTATGTCGCCTCTTCCTGGCATGCATGGTGGGCCTTTCAAAAGCATCTACTTCTCCTACTTCCTGATCACCAGGTCTACTTAGTATGCTGTCATCAATATAATGAACCAGTGTGATACTCTGTGGAATATCAAAGCAATCAAGGTCCCCCTAGGATATTATGGGACCAAGAACCAAGAGCTGACATAGCCCTGAGGTAAAAGAGTGAGGGTGAATTGCTTCTAATTTTCTCTATTACCTGGTAGAGAAAATAAATGTTTGCTGAATCAGTGACTGCCTGTAAGGTGCCAAGGGCTATGACAGTGTGCTCCAGTGATGATACCACATTGGGAATAGCAGCTGAAATTTGTGTCACAATCTGATTAACTTTATCATCATACAGAGGTATCCCTGAGCATATATCTGGAATTTGTACTAACTAAATAGGGGAGTAAAAAGAGATTATAGGAATTGTTACAACTGCATGTTTCATGTCTTTGATGGCAGCACTAATTTCCCCTGAGAAACCTCTATGCAGGTCAAGAAGCAACAGTTAGAACCAGACATGGAACAACAGACTGGTTCAAAATTGAGAAAGGAGTACATCAAAGCTGCATATTGTCACCCTGATTATTTAACTTCTATGCATCCTGGCATCATGAGAAATGCCAGGCTGGATGAAACTCAAGCTGAAATCAACACTGCCAGGGGAAATATCAATAACCTCAGATATGCAGATGCCATCACCCTTATGGCAGAAAGTGAAGAGGAACTAAAGAACCTCTTGATGAAGATGAAAGAGGAGAGTGAAAAATCTGGCTTAAAACTCAACATTTAAAAAATGAAGATTGTGGCATCTGGTCCCATCACTTCATGGCAAATAGATGGGGAAACAGTGGAAACAGTGACAGACTTTATTTTCTTGGGTTCCAAAATCACTGTGGATGGTGACTGCAGTCATGAAATTAGAAGATGCTTGCTCCTTGGAAGGAAAGCTATGACCAACCTAGACAGTGTATTAAAAAACAGAGACATTACTTTGCTGACAAAGACCTTTATAGTCAAAGCTATGGTTTTTCTAGTAGTCATGTATGAATGTGAGAGTTGGATCATAAAGATGGCTGAGTGCCGAAGAATTGATACCTTTGAACTGTCGTGCTGGAGAAAACTTTTGAGAGTCCCTTGGACTGCGAGGAGATCAAACCAGTCAATCCTAAAGGGAATCAGTCCTGAATATTCATTGGAAGGACTGATGCTGAAGCTGAAGCTCCAATCCTCTGGCCACCTGATGCGAAGAGCCGACTCATTAGAAAAGACCCTGATGCTGGGAAAGATTGAGAGTTGGAGGAGAAGGGAGTAACAGAGGATGAGATGGATGAATGGCCTCATTGACTCAATGGACATGAATTTGAGCAAACTCCAGGAGATAGTGAAGGACAGGGAAGCCCGGTGTGCTGCAGTGCATGGGGTTACAGAGAGTTGGACTGGACATGACTGAGTGACTAAATCACAAAAATTTCTGTGATAGCCAGTGATGTAGTGTCATATCTTTTTGACTTTTCATACTGTTCACGGGGTTCTCAAGGCAAGAATACTGAAGTGAATTGCCATTCCCTTCTCCAGTGGACCGCCTTTTGTCAGAACTCTCCACCATGACCTGTCCATCTTGAGTGGCCCTACGCAGCATGGCTCATAGTTTCAGTGAGTTAGACATGGCTGTGGTCCATGTGATCAGATTGGTTAGTTTTCTGTGATTGTGGTCCTCATTCTGTCTACCCTCTGATGGATAATGATAAGAGGCTTATGGAAGCTACCACTCCAGTATTCTTGGGACTTCCCTGGTAGCTCACATAGTAAAGAATCTGCCTGCAATGTGGAAGACCCAGGTTTGATCCCTGGGTCAGGAAGATAACCTGGAGAAGGGAATGTCTAACCCATTCCAGTAATCTTGCCTGGAAAAGTCCATGGACAGATGCCTGGCTGGCTACATACAGTCCATGGGTCCCAAAGAGTTGGACACATTGAGTGACTAACACTTTCACTTTTCAAGTGGTTTTTAATCCCCATTACAGTCAAGTTTCCATTACTAGACCTAAAATTTTTTTCCATTTGTACACATCAAGCAGTATTTTAATGGCTGCCTATCTATTTTATTCCTAGGGATTTTCATACTCAATTAACTACCACCAGAGATCATTTTAGGATAAAAGACTTTGATTACTGCCCCACCTCATTGGCTTATTACAGTAATTGCACACAGCAAGTCTCTAATGATTCAACAGTGGCACCTGGTTTCTATCCATCTGGAAATGAAACCAGGGAGCCTGATTTTATGATGGCATCTGCCACCATCATCTCTAGTCTACAGAGAACAGCCACTACAAAGCTTTTAGAGAATGTTGGTCTTCCCCACACCAATGTATTCCTTAATACTTTGGTAAAAGAGATATCCTTCTGGTTTTAATCCAATATTATCTCCCTGAGTCTTTGTAGTTCTTCCTCTATTCTAAGCCAGAGTCTGGTATCCTATCTTTATTGTCCGGAGGCCACTAATGAGTTCATACTTTAAATTTTATTCATTATTTCTAGGTGTTTTATATTTGGATTTTTTTTCTGGTTATATAGTTTGCTGGATTTCAAGAAATGTGTTATTCTTATGGTTTAAGATTTATGTTTTATTAGCTAGAATCCCATCTATTCATTAATTCATACTTGACTACAAGGACCTCATTATGCTTTAATTATGTGTTAAATATTCGTTACCATACATTAATGTTGTTTTAAGTTTTTGAGTATAACCTTCTATTATAAACTCACAAATAATTTTTAATTTTGTTTCATGTTTTTATAAATTTCTTTGAGTCTGCTCTGCACTCTGGTGAGTTTCTTAATGCTGTCTTCCTACCTATTATTTCTCAATTTGACGGTCTACACTATAAAGTTTATCCTCTCTTTGCATTTTCCATTCTTTTCACTTTATTTATATCTCCAACATCTTAATTTTAAAATTTACATATCTTTATTTCTGTTTACTTCTCATTCTTTCTATTATCTTTTTTTAAAAAATTAAAGTTATACTTTCATCTCATTGAATATTTGCAATATATTTAAAGTTTTTGTTATATTTTAAAAAATGAGATGAAATTCATCTGGAGTGGATTCCATACCAATTATTGATTTTGTCAGTTGCCTTTCCTAGCACTGGTTTCCTATTAGTATTTTATTGCTGTGCAACAATTAGGGCTGTCAGTCATTCACGTACCCCCATGCCTTATACAGGTGCTCCATAAACATTTATTAAATAAGTGAATAACTATCTTTACAGGTTCATATAGTCTGAACATCTGCACTGCCATTTAAAAAATTATTTATTTTTTTGGCTGTACTGAGTCTTCATTGCTGTGTGGGCTTTTCTCCAGTTGCAGTGAGTGAACTACTCTCCAGTTGCAGTGCGTGGGCTTCTCACTGTGGTAGCTTCTCTTGTTGTGGAACACAGGCTCCAGGCTCATGGGCTCAGTAGTTGTGCAGAGGCTTAGTTGCTCCATGGCATGTGGAATCTTCCTGGACCAGGGATCAAATCCATGTGTTCTGCACTGGCAGGGTAATTCCTATCTACTGTGCCACTAGGGAAGTCTGAGATTTTTTAAAAGAAATTTTTAATTGGGAATAATTTTAGATTTATGGAAGAATGAAATACAAAGATAATGCAGAGAGTTCCTGTATACCATAAACTCAACCTCCCCTAAATCTTATACCTGTTTTCATCATGGTTCATTTGTCGAAACACTGGTACTTCACTTTAACTGAATTTAGACTTCATTCAGATTTCTCCAACTTTTCTATTAAGTGTTATCTTTCTGTTTCAGGACCCAAACAAGAATATCAAATATCAAGTCATGACAAATAGATTTTAAAAAGTAACATAGATTCAAAAAACATTTCATTTGACAACTCTAGAGGAAGCTGTAGCTGTGCCTAGGATTGGATGCTGTGATTCATAGGGACAACTGATGCTTCTTTTTCTGCAGAGACTTACCATTAGAGCCACAGACTACATCACATATAAGAAAGCACTTCCTGTTGGTTGCCCTGACACTGTGGAGTGCAATAAAAGTGGAGAAAACTAAGATATGAAGGTATTGATATCATGGTTAGTTGTGCCTTCTGATTTGTTGCTAACACAGAAAAGAAGTATCAGGAATTTAGCACAGGTCAAGCTGATCCAAAGGAGAGTCACAAGATGGATAGCAGGCCATTTAAAACTCAGAAATATGGACTCTCTGAGCTGGTTTCCCTAGTCACTGGAAGACTACCTACTCAGTGTAGTTGATTAATAAATTGTTGACCATATGAATAAGTAGTCGAAGAATATACTATGTGTTAATATCGGGGCACATGGTTACCAGGAAGGCAAAAGGCCTACAGGTAAATGAAAAAAGATACTCTTTTTACCCCTTACTAGTAGTCAAGAGGGGTGGAACTTAAATGTCCTTACTCTTAGCTCTCTTAGATGATCAATGCTCACAGGATTCAGAGGAACACAAAGAATAGCATTTTGGTCTCCAGGCAGACACCCCAACCCACACAGAACCCAGTAGAATTTAGGGGCGGCTTCTCTGTCCTACTTCTTGCATGTCCAACTTTTCAAGTTCAAGTCTTGTGCTGCTTTATGAACTTCCTCTCTCACAGTTACTAGTAAATTCAAAACCTGTTATTTCTGATTTCTGCTTTCTCTTCACACCTCCCAGCTACCACTGGCCTGTTTTCTCCTCAGCCTCAGGGGAATTATTCTTTAGTCCCATCTGTTTCTACTTTAGATAGAGTTGGGATTGTGTGGGGGTGGTTGTATTTTGGATTCTGTAGGAAGGGAAGCCAAAAAGCAATAAGACTTATTACTCAGACATATTCCAATGCATATGTCCTGTGCACTATTGTGCTAAGAGCACCATGGTTTCTATCTCTAGTTTTAGATGCAATACCAAATGTCGACTTTTCGTCTTGCTGAGATATGTGATAAGAAGCAGGAAGGGAACTGGCATTTTCTAGGAATCAGGAATGGAAGGTGGGGGAAGTGGGAGGAGAATGAGGAAAAGGCTTCCTTCTGCTTTACTTGTGACTTGCTTTTGAGTTCTTCAGACTTGCCAGTTTCTCTTTTTTTCTTTCCTGAATTCCTATTTGGACTCAGTGTGTTGGCTTGTTTTTGCCTCTGGTTAATTGGAAAGTCTACATTCTACTTTTATTGTACTAATGGTTATTTTTGATGTTTTATACCATATTGGAAGGTCTTTCACTCTATTGATCAATGTCAAAAATGAGAAAATGTTCATTGCACAGCTGAAATGCATACCTAAGCAGTTTCATTCCAGCATTGTTGTTCTTAATTATTAAGCGCTTAAACCTACACTATGATGTTTCAATCCTCTTCTCCCTTAGCTTTTATTTTTAGCATTATTTTCTAGCCTTTTTAACAAACATTATTTGGCTTCCCCTGTGACTCAGCTGGTAAAGAATCTGCCTGCAACACAGGAGACCTGGGTTCGATCCCTGGGTTGGGAAGATCCCCTGGAGAAGGGAAAGGCTACCCACTCCACTATTCTGGCCTGGAGAATTCCATGGACTGTATAGTCCATGGGGTCACAAAGAGTCAGACATGACTGAGTGACTTTCACTTTCTTCATTGAGAGCAAGAGTTCTTAAAGTTGGATTATACACTCCTGGTGTATTCCTTGCTACATTTATCTTAGCCAGTAAAGGCTGGTTTGTTTAACTAGAATGCTGATTATCTGAAGACTTGGGAAAGTATTGTTGAAAATTTGGTGTCATATATATTTACAAGGGAATCAGAAGTATTCCAGTTCTTTGTGTATCTTCTGTGTGCAGTATATGTATGAGAGAGATTACCTAGAAAAAAGAAAATATGCAGCTACTGCAAATCTGTCAGACAGGATCAGGGATGTGTGATAGTTTACTCAGTCAGTAGAGGTCCATATAGCTGTTTTATAAAAAAATAAAATTCACCACTAGAACATTGCTTCTTTTCCAAATTTAATTATCAGTCAAGTAAAACTTAGCTCCATCAGTCAAATTAATTCAAATAGGTGCTGAAATTGTGCTTTATTCAGTTTTCATTTAAAAATTTATAAATTTGCTTCTTTCCGTTTCCAACCAAAGTGAAGTCCCTTTTCACAAAAAACCTCAGTTATTACCTTTTATTATTTTGCCTGTCCCTCTATATATTACTCAAATGTGCTCATTTATCTTAGGTATATATCTTTGTTTGAAACCTGGATCTGTGATGCCCAGTTGTGAACAGAAAGTACAAAGCGTGATAAGGAAATTGAGAACAATACGAAATCATCATAGATTATGGTAATGAAGGCATTATTCCTAAGCTTCCCACAATGAACTTGACAACAAAGAAGTTGAAAGCTCTCCCAACTACAGCCACTAAATTGACACCAAGCCGAGTTATCAATCGGAAGAAGCTTCTGTGTACTTTGAAGCCAGTTTAAAAGTACAAGCTTTTGTTACTGCAGAAATGCAAACGAACCTAGATTTTGGAGCCTTTTATGTAAGAAAACAATGAGTAATAACTTCACAAAATAACCATTCTTTCCATGCCAGTCACAAAAGCTGTATTTTTTATTTTCATGCATGTAAGGTTTCTCTATTTTCCCCAAACTTCAAGTTCAGAATTTCATCAGAATACATTTAAATATACATTTTCTCATTAATTATTCCCAGAACTTTGAACTTTTTAATTTTTGAATTGCAAACTCGGGTTTTTTGTTTGTTTGTTTGTTTTGTTTTTTCAGTGAATAAGAGCTTTTCTTGATTAGCTTTTAACTTTTTAACTGTTTCTTTTCTTCTGTTCATCTTATCTTGGAATTCCTGTCATATGTAGATTTAATATTTACATTTGTCTTTTCAGTTCAGTTCAGTTGCTCAGTTGTGTCTGACTCATTGCAACCCCATGGACTGCAGCACACCACACTTCCCTGTCCATCACCAACTCCCAGAGCTTACTCAAACTCATGTCCATTGAGTCGATGATGCCATCCAACCATCTCATCCTCTGTTGTCCCCTTCTCTTCCCACCTTCAATCTTTCCCAGCATCAGTGTCTTTTCCAATAAGTCAGTTCTTTGCATCAGGTGGCCCAAGTATTGGAGTTTCAGCTTCAACATCAGTTCTTCCAATGAATATTCAGGACTGATCTCCTTTAGGATGGACTGATTGGATCTCCTTGCAGTCCAAGAGACTCTCAAGAGTCTTCTCCAACACCACGGTTCAAGAGCATCAATCCTTCAGTGCTTAGCTTTCTTTATAGTCCAACTCTCACATCTATACATGACAACTGGAAAAACCATAACTTTGATGATGGATCTTTGTTGGAAAAGTAATGTCTCTGTTTTCTAATATGCTGTCTAGGTTGGTCATAGCTTTTCTTCCAAGGAGCAAGTGTCTTTTAATTTCATGACTGCACTCACCATCTGCAGTGATTTTGGAGCCCAAGAAAATAAATTCTGTTAGTGTTTCCATTGTTTCCCCATCTATTTGCCATGAAGTGATAGGACTAGATGCCATGATCTTAGTTTTCTGAATGTTGAGCTTTTTCACTCTTCTCTTTCACTTTCATCAAGAGGCTCTTTAGTTCTTCTTCACTTTCTGCATAAGGGTGGTATCATCAGCATATCTGAGGTTATTGATATTTCTCCCAGCAGTCTTGATTCAGCTTGTGCTTCATCCAGCCTGGCATTTTGCATGATGTACTCTGCATATTTGCCTTTTAGGAATTGTCATTTGCATCTCTTAAACTTTTCTTCTTCTTTAGGTGATTTTCCTAACTTTGTCTTCTACTTAAGATATTCAGGTCTCCTTAGACAACACTTTCCGCTATTTTGGGGCTCTAAAACAATTTTTTTCTTTCTTTATGTTTTAGCAATATGCTGTTTGATGTGTTATGCTTCCAGAAGTGGTGGGTATAGCTTCTTTAAACAATTGAAAAACAACTAAACCATTGTAAAACAAACCAAGAGTTGGAAAACTATGAACCAAAAAAGTCTGGTTGAGGGCACTGAAGGATTCCCTGGTAAATAACACTTGTAAGACTGAGACATGAAGAGAAGGGAAGACCAGGGAGGTTATGTGTCAGACATTTGTTTCTTTCTTTTCCCCTTAACGCATTCACTGATTTGAAAGCAGTGACTGAGGCTGGGAGGCTATGCAGGATTTCTAGCAGCCTCATGGCAGTGGCAGGACAAACACTGGAACTGGGGTAACAGGAAGTACTAGTAAACCAGTACACTAGGATTTCAGTTGGAAGTTTTACCCTTAGGAGCAAGAGTATAAGAAACATAAACTAACTCTTGCAATGCCTGCCCTTAGCTTAGTCGGGGGAGTTTGTAATTTCCTCAGATCTGTCTCATTGCAACATAAATTTGAAGCAATGGGTGGACCAGTGTTACAGCCCTGTGTAATTTCCTCAGACACCAGTGTTACAGCTCCATGTTACAACTCAGTTTTATTTAGAAATCCATCCTTGAGGGATGAGGGTGAGCTGACCCAAAAGACGTGAAGAGAAGAGAAGCCCCTGGCTCAATTTTGGCTCCTCTTTTTATATGTTTTTTTCCTCCTCCCACTGAGCCTATCCTATGGAAATTGGGCTAGCCAGGGTGGCTGTTTGTTTTCACCTCAGGTCCTCACTTCAGGTCCTATTTTTGTGAGCTTCCTTTGTTCTATTTAGCCACCACCATTTTTGGAGCTTTTCCCCTTCTTTGTCTCCCCTTTCAGAGATACCCCCATTGAGATCTTTGGACTCCTTCCTCCTATTGGTGAGGGGCATTAGGCCTCCCCCTTTGCAAGTCTCTAAGCCTCAGAGTCCTTAATTCTGTGTTGAGATCTCTAAGGGTGAGCTGAGATTTTCCACTGTTGGCTGTAGTTTTATATATCCTTGTTTAAGGCATGTTGTAGCTTGTTGACCTGGGCAAAGACAAAATGGGGTTAGACTATTGATAAATACATGGAGCAATCAAAAGCAGCATCAATATGGTGATAACAGGGATTAGTTGAGTAGCCACGCCCAAGAATCGGAGGGCTCACAGGTGTATTGAGTGTTCTCTTCTGTTTTCTTCCATGAAAGTATTACAGGGTAGGGGCCCTTCCATGTGGGCTGGAGTTGAGCCTTTGGGGACCCATCTTTCCAGACTTTAATTAGGACTTGAGTCCCTGGAGCATATAGTGGTGACTCTTTAGAATCTTTTGGGTCCTGGTTGACACCCCACAAGTGTATATCCTGTTGGAATTGCCCAGTGGCCATGGTATAAGACCAGAGGGTCTGAGCCTCTGGATCTAGGAAGAGGTCATTGACATAAACAAAGGGTCTCCCATATAACATCTCATAAGGGCTAAGACCAGCCTGTTCCTTAGGGGCAATACGGGTGTGGAGGAGAGCCTCCTTCCATTCCAGGGAGGTCTCCTGGGTTATATTTTTTATCACTGATATTAAGAATTGGTTGGCTCTTTCTATTTTTCCTGAAGATTGAGGCCTCCAGGCACAATGGAGATAATAAGTAATCCACAGTGCTTCAGAGACCCCTTGGTTGGACCTTAGAAGTAAATGGTGTCCCATTGTCATTTTGTAATGACCTGGGCAGACCAAATCTCAGAATGATTTCATGGAGCAGTTTTTTTTTTTTTTTTTACCACCTTCTCAGCCTTCTCAGTCCGGGTGGGAAAGCCTTCAATCCATTCTGTGAATGTATCTATCGTGACTAATAGATATTTATGCCCTCGAGAAACTGACACCTGTGTGAAGTCCATCTGCCAGTCCTCTCCTGAGTAGGTCGCATGTCGTTGGACAGGCTGAGACAGCTGGGGTCTTTGAGCTCCTTGGGGGTTGTTTAACTGGTAAGTGGGACAAGAGGAGAGCACTTGCCTTATAGTCATTTGGAGGCCTGTTCCTCTGAAGGACCTTTCTAGTAATCTTTGGAGGGTCTTCTCCTCTAAATGAGTAGTGGCATATAAGGAGTTAATTAACTTCCATTGGAGGTTCCCAGGCAGAACAAGGAGTCCCTCCTTTTGGAACCATCCCATATGATCTTGAAAGCCCTCACTCTTAGCTTTAAGAGTCTCACCCTCAGTATATAAAGGACATTCTGGCAAATTAGTGTGTGGAACTAAGGTGGCAACCCCTATTAGGTCATTGTTCTGTAATGCTGCTCTTTTAGCTGCCTGATTGGCTGCTTGGTTCCCTCGTGCCACTTGTGAGCTCCCTTTTTGGTGTCCTTTACAGTGGAAGACTGAAACCTCAGCAGGCAGATACATTGCCTCCAAGAGCCTAAGGATTTGATAACCTTATTTGATTGCGGACCCTTGGGTGTTCAAGTGGACTCTTTCTTTCCAAATAGCAGCATGTGCCTGTAGCACCAGAAAGGTATACTTGGAGTCAGTATACCTTCAGGAGTTGTTTCACTCCGTGGCTGGTAAAAATAGTTAGTTTGAAAGAAATCAAAGAGGACACAAACAGATGGAGAAATATACTGTGTTCATGGACTGGAAGAATTGATATAGTGAAAATGAGTATACTACCCAAAGCAATCTATAGATTCAATACAATCCCTATCAAGCTACCAATGGTATTTTTCACAGAACTAGAAGAAATCATTTCACAATTTGTATGGAAATATAAGAAACCTCAAATAGCCAAAGCAATCTTGAGAAAGAAGAATGGAACTGGAGGAATCAACCTGCCTGACTTCAGGCTCTACTACAAAGCCACAGTCATCAAGACAGTATGGTACTGGCACAAAGATAGAAATATAGATCAATGGAACAAAATAGAAAGCCCAGAGATAAACCCACGCACCTATGGACACCTTATCTTCGACAAAGGAGGCAAGAATATACAATGGAGAAAAGACAATCTCTTTAACAAGTGGTGCTGGGAAAACTGGTCAACCACTTGTAAAAGAATGAAACTAGAACACTTCCTAACACCATACACAAAAATAAACTCAAAATGGATTAAAGATCTAAACGTAAGACCAGAAACTATAAAACTCCTAGAGGAAAACATAGGCAAAACACTCTCCGACATAAATCACAGCAGGATCCTCCATGACCCACCTCCCAGAATATTGGAAATAAAAGCAAAAATAAACAAATGGGACCTAATTAAAATTAAAAGCTTTTGCACAACAAAGGAAAATATAAGCAAGGTGAAAAGACAGCCTTCAGAATGGGAGAAAATAATAGCAAACGAAGCAACAGACAAGCAATTAACCTCAAAAATATACAAGCAACTCCTGCAGCTGAATTCCAGAAAAATAAACGACCCAATCAAAAAGTGGGCCAAAGAACTAAACAGACATTTCTCCAAAGAAGACACACAGATGGCTAACAAACACATGAAAAGATGCTCAACATCACTCATTATTAGAGAAATGCAAATCAAAACCACAATGAGGTACCATTACACACCAGTCAGAATGGCTGCTATCCAAAAGTCTACAAGCAATAAATGCTAGAGAGGGTGTGGAGAAAAGGGAACCCTCTTACACTGTTGGTGGTAATGCAAACTAGTACAGCCACTATGGAGAACAGTGTGGAAATTCCTTAAAAAACTGGGAATAGAACTGCCATATGACCCAGCAATCCCACTGCTAGGCATACACACCGAGGAAACCAGAATTGAAAGAGACGTGTGTACCCCAATGTTCATCGCAGCACTGTTTACAATAGCCAGGACATGGAAGCAACCTAGATGTCCATCAGCAGACGAATGGATAAGGAAGCTGTGGTACATATACACAATGGAAAATTACTCAGCCATTAAAAAAATACATTTGAATCGGTTCTATTGAGATGGATGAAACTGGAGCCCATTATACAGAGTGAAGTAAGCCAGAAAGAAAAACACCAACAGAGTATACTAATGTATATATATGGAATTTGAAAAATGGTAACAATAACCCTATATGCGAGACAGAATAAGAGACACAGATGCATAGAACAGTCTTATGGACTCTGAGGGAGAAGGTGAGGGTGGGACGTTCTGGGACAATAGCATTGAAACATGTATGTTATCATATGTGAAACAGAACACCATTCCAGGTTCGATGCATGAGACAAATACTCAGGGCTGGGGCAATGGGATGACCCGGAGGGATGGGATGGGGAGGGAGGTGGGAGGGGGGTTCAGGATGGGGAACACATGTAAACCCATGGCTGATTCATGTCAATGTATGGCAAAAACTACTACAATATTGTAAAGTAATTAGCCCCCAACTAAAATAAATAAATTTATTAAAAAAAAATAGTTAGTTTGCCTCCAAGAGAGTGTTTTAAAGCATCTTCCATCAGATCTGCAACAGCTGCAAGATTTCAAAGGCAGGGCAAGTTCTCTTCCCAATAAGGGAGTTGGACACTCAGGGACCACCAGAAACTGATGGGAAAATGTTTGTCCATCCCAGCAACAGAAAAATGCTTAGATGAATCTTTTTGTTAATTGTTTTTCCTGTAGCAGCCAAAATGGTACAGTTTTGGGGGGAGAAAGCTCTGGAGCAGGAGGTCAGGACAGAGCAGGTAGCCCCTTTGTCAACCAAGAAATTCTCGGACCTACCAGCCACATCCATTTGTATCCTTGGCTCCAGCCCCATGATGGTTGTCTGTGACAGGCGAGCTGGCTGGAGTGGGCCACTTCAGTCCTGTTGAACCATCATGAGGGAAGGCTTTGTGCTTGACCTTGAGGCTCTTGGGTCCTGAAGGCAGAGTGCCGCCCAATGTTCCAGTTGATGGCATTTGTAGTAAGCTATTTTAGGAGACTTGTCATGGTTTGGACATTCTTTGGCCCAATATCCTGCCTGTTTATATATTAGGCATTTGCCTGGTGCCTTGTTCTTTAAGAACTTGGAGTTTGCCATAGGGCTTCCTTGGAGGGCAGCGAGCATCTGGGCATGCCTTATCTCTTTCCTTTTCTCCCTTTCCTGGACCTTGACCTCCCTCTCCTGTTTTGTTATAAAAGGTATTGGTGGCTTTCTGGACCATGTCATCTAAAGAGGCAACAGGGTCCTGCTACTGTAGCTGTTGTAACTTTATCCTGATGTCTGATGCACATTGGGATAGGAATCTGTCCTTTAAAATCACCTGTCCCTTGTAAGAGTCTAAGTCCAGATTGGTAAACTTTTGGAGAGCCTCTTTTAGACTTTCCAGAAAGGCAATGGCGTTCTCGTTGGACTCTTGAGTTATTGCTGAGACCAGGCACAGTCCCACAACTAATAGGCTTCCTTCTATTTCCATGGGTGTACTTCCTTAGGGGTGAGTCTTTCTGAAGCTTACCCTACCCAGTACTGTTGCAACCTGAGAGCTAGGTGTCCTTGGGTCAGGGTGCAGATCCCCAGGCAGGCTAAGGCGTGAAAACCTCCTGGAGATAGAATCTCCAGGCAGGTCAAGGCAGGTCGACCTCCTGGGACCCCAGGACTGGAGTTGTGTGTCCCCAAGGACCAGTGCTGGATAGGATTAAGGGGTTGTAATCTTAACTCATTGCTGGTTTGCCCACTGTGGATGGGAATAGATACCATGGTGTAAAGCAATCCAAGCCTGTGCCCTGAGATTGGGAACCTGGTGAAGCAGCCATAAGTCTTATCCTCTTACTGCTCTGAGGGAATGTAAGTCATTAATTTTCTTTCTAGTCCTCCATAAGAGCAGGTTAGGGTGGCTCCAGTGGTAAACATTTCATTGTTATAGACCCACTTTAGGTAATAGGAGAAGTAATGACTAAGGAGCGGGTTATCTGGTCCTGTTAGAGGCATTAAGAGTATTTTCTTAATAGGCTGGGTGGAGCAGTGTTGTCTACAAGGGGGCAGGGTCCTGGTTGTAGGAGTTAGTAAGTGACTTAAGAACAAATTGATAAGATGTTCCAAAAAAGTGGAGTGGAGATTTGATCTGGGGATATGATTGTAACTTTAGGAGAAGGGTGGTAAGGGTTTGGGCCCAAACAGCCAGCAGGGCTAATTCCCAAAGTGGCAAACATTGTCCCTGAAAGCCCAGTTGCGCTTGAAGGGATGCCACCAACAGATGGATTTCTAGCAGGCATTGTGTGCCTGTCACCCGCCCTAGCAGGTTCACTGAGAGATGCTGTTGTTGCACATGTTGTAGGAAACATGGAAGATGAAGGCCTCAATATCTAGAGGGATTGGATATTATACAGTATTTCTCTCCCAGCTATTTTCTGGTTGTTCCTCCAGAAGATTGTAGAGGCAACATTGTGGGCCCAGACAGGGCTCAGGAAAAGAGCATGGAATAGGAGGGAAGGGGGCAGGGCAAAATTTTTGAAAGAATGACATAGCCCAAGGGAATAACATAAACCGATTAAAATCAAATGGGTCCAAGATGACAAGTCAAATTCAACTAAACCTTGATCCTCAATCTGCAAGTTAACCACACCACAATCTATGGTTGATACTGGAGCCCTCTGCAAATGACATATCGCTGTGTTTTCTCACTGACTATTTTTGCAATGAGACATCAGAGCCTGAGCTTCATTAGGTCCTGAAGCCAGGAACCGTGGGTTTTGGTCAGGCTCAGGTCCCAGTTGGATAAGTCTAAGTGACTAAGCATAGCACAGAGTTCCTGCCATGTGGGTTTGAGTCCCAATCTTAGGTAAATGGTTTCAAACACAACATTCAGAAATGGAAAGATGATTACCTGCCCAATACTTTGTAAGCAGTGGCATAAATGGAGAGACGAGCTGAAGGACGGGAGGAAAAAGCAATGCGGAAAACGTACAGAGAAATCACCTTCATAATCTGCCAGAAAATCTGCTAAATATCTGACTGTGCTCACAGTTTTCATTGGCTTGATCCTTGGCACAAAGAAGATTAAGGATAGAAGAACCCCCACCCACCTGGGCAACAGCAACTAGAGTGCAGAGGATAGTGGAGCCTTCAGGACACCCTGGGGAGTAGCCTCTCCAGAGTCCCTCAATTGCACCCACTGCAATTGCACCTGTTCATGGAGAGTTCGAGGAAACAAGAAACGAGAGGTTGCAAAGGAATTAAGATTTTGTTAGGCATACGTCCTTGAAGCCATAGGAGCGAGGAACTCCTACCTTAACCAGAGGTCTTCTGAGACTGAGATGCGGGAGCTTTCTGCTGAGTTTGTTTTTCACTGACCCAGTTTCCAGCATGCTGGTCTTCTTGTCACTTCCACTGCACGGGGTTTTCTTTGCGTTCAGCTTCCACCACAGGAGCTTTTGCTGAGTTGGGCTTCTGCTGTTTTTGGCCTCTGCCTCTCAGGGGCCGAGCTGAGTTTGCTTCAGCCAGGTTAAATCTGAGAAATGGGACCATATATGTCGGGGGAGTTTGTAATTTCCTTGGTTCTGTCTGATTGCAACAAAAATTTGAAGTGATGGGTGGAGCAGTGTTACAGCCCTATGTAATTTCCTCGGACGGACCCGTGTTACAGCTCCATGTTACAGCTCAGTTTTATTTAGAACGTAAAGGAAAATACATCCTCGAGGCATGAGGGTGGGCTGATTCAAAAGAGAAGAGAAGCCCCTGGCTCAATTTTGGCTCCTCTTTTTATATGTTTTTTTCTCCTCCCACTGAGCCTACCCTATGGAAGTTGTGCTAACCAGGAGGACTGTTTGTTTCACCTGAGGTTCTCACTCTGGTCCTCACACCTTCCTTTGTTCTATTTTTGCAGGCTTTCCCCTTCTTGGTCTTTTAGCAATCGCCATTTTGGACTCCTTTTTCCTATTCTAACCATCTAGCTTCAAATTCACTATTCACTTATTCACTGTTGGATTAAGGAAATAGATTTTAGACTTATTCTTGGCAGAAGCAGAGCAAATATATTTGGATGAAGAAATAAATTATATCTTCAAATGATCCCTAGATATTTCTGCATGTAATATTCAAGAATCAGTGAAAAATAACAAAACAAAAAGTTACACTAATTGATTAAAAAACATGAAAAACTTAACATATTTTAAAGAGATATAGGTATTAAAGGTAGCAGATACACTCTTTAAAATTACTGTGATAATATATGTAAGACATTCAATTGCAAGCTGACATTTTTAACTAAAGAAGTAAAGATTATAAAAAGAATTTAAATTTCCATTTAAATTAAAACTAAAAGCTAAAATAAATATATTTAAAATAATAAACAAAATTAATAAAATTAAGTATTTAATTAGACTTTAACAAGAGATTGGATGCAGTTGTGAAAAAAATAGTGAACTGGAATATAGGTCTGAAAAAATATCCAGACTGAAGTAACTGAGACAAAAGGATGGAAAAGAACATATGAGGAACATGACTTGCAGTTAAAAAATGTCTGCATCTGGAATCCTTGAAGGAGAGAACAGTGGTTGGTACAGAAGAAATCTTGGAAAAGATATGGCTAAAATGTTTCCCAAATTAATAGACGATATTAAACCACAGATGTAAATGTGTATAACCATCCAACAGGGTAAGTACAAAGAGAATTCCACACAATAAAACACTTGAAAACAAGACAAAGATAAAATCTTAGGAGAAACTAGAAAAAAAGTTGTATCACTTCAAAGAGCAGCTGTGAAATGACAGCTGACTTTGCAGAATACAAGGGAATAATATCTTCAAAGTGCTGCCAAAAAATAATTACCAACATAGAATACTATAGTCAATGGAAATATTCTTCAGAAGGGAAGACAAAGGCATTTTAATAGAAACAAAAACTGAAAATTAATCAGCAATAAACCTACAGTACAGGAAAGTCCAAAGGGAGATTATCAGGCTAAAGGAAAATGACATAGACAGAATTGAAGTAAAGAGGGAGGAAGTAATCAGAAATGATAAACATCAGAAAGGGCCCAATTCTTCTCCATGACAACGCCTGTTACCTAGTGTGTGTGGGGGGTCTGGCTGCTCGCTGCTCAAAAGCCAATAAACAGGCCAGGCTGGTGGAAAGGAAAGTTTGCTTTATTTCAGATGATGGCAACAGGGGGTGGGGGAGGGTGGCAAACATTTGTCCAAAAGCTGACTCTCGCCCCCCTCCCCCCCAAGCAGGGAGTGAGAACTTTTATAGACAGAGTGTGGGGAGATGGGCTACATGCAGAACGAGCACAGTCATCTCTAAGAGTCATCTTCAAACTGGTGATTGCTGTTCTGACCAGCATCATCTTGGTTGTTTTAGGTACAGTTAATCTTTACTTCCAGGGTCCATTTATTCCCATTTCTTTGCAGCCAATCCTCAGAATTGTGACAGCTCGTGTCCTGGGTAAAGTGTAGTCATCATGTAGTTAACTTCTTCACTTAGTGTTTTAGTATCTATAAGACAGCTCACAGGATATGGCTCATAATATTATCTATAGCCCTTGAAAAAGAACTAAAGGTCCTTAACTATGCTTAATGACTACATTTTTATTATTATTTGGTCTTCTTTGAGTGTTTTTGTTAGTTTCCCCATTTCTTACTTCTCTGATTAAACTTATTCTTTGACTAAAGTTTTCCACAGACAAAAGGTAGGCAGAGGACATAGTAGGGGGCAAGGACCATAGAGTCCTACTCCATTTCAATCCCTGCTTTTTTTGATACTCCTCAATCTTGAGGAGGGACAGGTACAGAACAAGAAAAGCAATAAACTTTCATAGTACCTGAACAACATTTGAAATTTATTAGACACATTATAATGAGAAAAAGAATAAAAATGCATTTTGTATTATTCTCTGTTTTAATGATTAAAGCAAAGTACAATGTATGTATTAAGCCACAAACAGGCTGTTTTGGTTAGCCTGAAGTTCAAATTAAATCATGTATAGGCCAGAATGACTTTCTCATACCTCAATATGTGAAAATTTCTTCCATCATTTTCCTCTTTTAATTGTAATTCCTTTCACAGAAAGCATTGATAATCAATATATTTTTCCAATGTCACCAGAGTGGTTCACTTGCCTGCTCTGGGTCCATCCATGTCCCTCGGTGCTAGGCTTCTTTGTTTATATATGTGCCTAGTTGTCCATGTTGGGGGAAAACTAATCATATATCATGAACAGGCTCTGAGGATAACAGAGCTCCGTATGTTAATAGGGAAATGCTTTATAGGCCATACATTTTATCATTTATACCTAATTGTAAAATTAGAGATACCAAGGGAATATTTCATGCAAAGATAGGCACAATAAAGGACAGAAATGGTACAGATCTAACAGAAGCAGAAGAGATTAAGAGATGGCAAGAATACACAGAAGAACTGTATAAAAAAGGTCGTCATGACCTGGATAACCACAATGGTGTGATCACTCACCTAGAGCCAGACATCCTGGACTGTGAAGTCAAGTGGGACTTAGGAAGCATCACTATGAACAAAGCTAGTGGAGGTGATGGAATTCCAGCTGAGCTATTTCAAATCTTAAAAGATGATGCTGTTAAAGTGTGGCACTCAATATGACAGCAAACTTGGGAAACTCAGCAGCGGCCACAGGACTGGAAAAGGTCAGTTTTCATTCCAATCCCAAAGAAAGGCAATGCCAAAGAATGTTCAGACTACCACACAATTGCACTCTTTCACATGCTAGCAAAGTAATGCTCAAAATCCTTCAAGAGAGGCTTCAACAGTATGTGAACCAAGAGCTTTCAGATGTTCAAGCTGGATTTAGAAAAGGCAGAGGAACCAGAGATCAAATTGCCAACATCTGTTGGATCATAGAAAAATCAAGAGAATTCCAGAAAAACATCTACTTCTGCTTCACTGATTAAGCTAAAGCCTTTGACTGTGTAGATCACTACAAACTGTGGAAAATTCTTCAAGAGATGGAAATACCAGACCACCTTACCTGACTCCTGAGAAACCTGTATGCAGGTCAAGAAGCAACAGTTAGAACTGGATATGGAACAACAGACTGGTTCCAAAATGGGAAAGGAGTACGTCAAGGCTGTATATTGTCACCCTGCTTATTTAACTTCTGTACAGAGTACATTATGCAAAATGCCAGGCTGGAGGAAGTTCAAACTGGAATCAAGATTTCCAGAAGAAATATCAGTAACCTCAGATATGCAGATGACACCACCCTTATGGCAGAAAGTGAAGAGGAACTAAAGAGGCTCATGATGAAGGTGAAAGAGGAGTGAAAAGGCTGGCTTAAACTCAACATTCAGAAAACTAAGATCATGGCATCCAGTTCCACCACTTTATGGCAAATAGATGGGAAAAAATAAAAACAGTGATATATTATCTTGGGCTTCAAAATAACTGTGAACAGTGACTGCAGCCATGAAATTAAAAGACACTTGCTCCTTAGAAGGAGAGCTATATCAAACTTAGAGAGTATTCAAAAACAGAGACATCACTTTGCCAACAAAGTCCATCTAGTCAAAGCTATGGTTTTCCAGTAGACATGTATGGATGTGAGGGTTGGACCATAAAGAAGGCTAAGTGCCAAAGAATTGATGCTTTCGAACTGTGGTGCTGGAGAAGACTCTTGAAGTCCATTGGACTGCAAGGAGATCAAACCAGTCAATCCTAAAGGAAATCAACCCTGAATATTTATTGGAAGGACTGATGCTGAAGCTGAAACTCCAATCCTTTGGCTGCCTGATGTGAAGAGCCCGCTCATTGAGGGCAGGTGGAGAAGGGTGCAATGGAGGATGAGATGGTTCGATGGTATCATTGACTCAATGGACACGAGTCTGAGCAAACTCCAGGAGATAGTGAAGAACAGGAAACCCTGGTGTGATGCAGTCCATGGGGTTGCAAAGAGTTGGACACAACTGTGTGACTAAACAACAACCTAATTGCCATACAACCAGGTGCTTTAAGCAGTTAACTTGAAGCCAGCAGTGCCACACACCATGAGTAGTTATACTCTGTGACAACTTTACTGGACAATTTTTCCATCTTGTTAGAGTCAAAAATATGATTATAAACAAAACAATTACTTTTCATTAGAAGTCTCCGTTACTAAAATCAGGTCAATATTCCAGAAGAACTTTGCTTCCTTAACAGAGGAAAAAAAAAAGTCAATCTTACAATCAGTTTACTGTTAATAAAAGCATTCATATACCTAAATTAATTTAGTTTAACCTTAATCCTGACAATATATAAAATTCTTTTCTCAAAGTTCCTTTTTCATAAACCCTTTATCATTTTATGGATCCAAACAAATTTTCCTGTATTTCCCTATCCAGAAACATATAACTGTAGGAGAAAATTATCATCATTTTTCTTCAACAAAAATATCTCTGTTTTTATTCTTTCTCTTCACCAACAGCACATATCCTACTTATTTTACATATAGAAATGTTTCTGTTATCATTTTTACATATCACAATTTTTAACCCTTAAAACCTTAACAAAACTAAGTGAAATGTTACACCAGCATTTTCTGATTGGTAAACTTAAGAACATATTCCATAACCTATAAAAACATACATTTTTTTTCATAGTGTAATTTTTCTTCAGTGGTACAACATGCATGTTTAATAAATCAAAACATCTTTAGTTTCCCTCTTGGTCTTACAAGAAGACAAAAGTAGGTAAATTTACATTTGTGTGATTCGTAAGCGCTTGTATTTTTTTAAGGCCAATTAAGTAGGGCTTCTTTACATATTAACATCAGCAATATTATCCAAAGACAAAAACACATATTGAGACATACAAACCTCCAGACAAATAGAAACCTCATTGTTTCATCTTTTTACATTTCATGAATTAGGCATTGCGGCTAAACTTATCAGTTTATGGATAATAGTCAGAAGAGCCGAAATTACATACTCAATCTTAAAAGGCTTCCCTCTTTTTTTTTTTTTTTTCCTTTGACTTGAACTTTTACTAATCAACCAAAGGGTGATGGCCCAGACAAAGTGGGCTGTATTTGTATTTCAAGGTCTTGATAAGAGTTAACGTCAAGTTTTCTCCTAGGCATATTTTTGTTTCTTCAGGATCCGAAGAAAGTGTTTTATCAAGCTAGCTTTCCCTAACCACATATGCAAAAAGAACTGGTTTGTTTTTTTTTTTTAATTTCAAGTTTCATCTTAACTAATTTTCCTTGCATCTAAACAATACTGTTGCCATAAATTGTCTGAAAAAAAATCTTTATTTTTCTTAGTCATAGTTTCACACACAGCTAAAATTTTTCTTAAAGAATGGAACCTGAATTTCCCATTTTACATAAGGCAACAAGAGTGCCAATCATACAAATGGAATACATGCTCACACACCAAATGATAGATCTGTCATAAACCCTCTCTGAGGGTGATCAGTATGGAGTTCCAAACAAACACTTTCCCAAAACAAATGAACTTCAATGGTAGTCAGACAACAGAACCAGTTGGCAAAATGCCCAAATGACACTCAGTGCTCACAAACGTTCCTCAACAGTAGACAGATGTTAGAACCAATTGTCAAGAATTCTCAAATAGCATTTCATGCTCACAAACAGTCCTCAGTGGCAGACAGACCTCAGAACCAATTGGCAAAAATGCTCAAATAGCACCTCATGTCCCCCAAAATTCTCAACATCAGACACACATTGGAACCCCTGCCAAGAATGCCCAAATAGCACTAGTGCTCAAAAACAATTCTCAACAACACAGACATCAAGACCAACTGGCAAGAATGCCCAAATAGCACTAGCACTTACAAATGGTAAAGTTGCCCTTGTGCACACCAGTGGGCTTACCTGGTCTTGAAGCTTGTTGTGCTAAGTTGCTTCAGTCATGTCTGACTCTTTGCTACCCTATGTATTGTAGCCCAGCAGGCTCCTCTGTCCATAGGATTCTCCAGGCAAGAATACTGGAGCTTATCAGCTTGTCCCAAACGCAAGATTCCATTCCACCAAAGAAAAGCCTAAGTTGGCAGCCAGTGCTGAGCAGGGCAGAAACAGGGAGGATCCTCAAAACAAATGGTTTTGGCAGCTGCTAGGAACATCCCCCAGATCCCCTACTCAGGGCTAGCAGCAGGTTCATACACTGTCATGGCCTGGAAAACCCAGGAGAGCCAGGTGCCATGAAAGCACAGGAGCCAGCGGCAGCCAACCCCACGTTGGGCACCAAAAATCTGTTACTGAAAGAACATGTGTGGCGGGGTTCTGGCTGCTTGCTGCTCAAAAGCCAGTACACAGGCAGGTTGGTGGAAAGGAAAGTTTGCTTTATTTCAGATGCTGGCAACTGGGGTGGAGAGTTGGGGGAAGGGTGGCAGACTCTGAGAAGGTAGCGTGATATTGGGCTACACAGCTCTCTTCATTGGAGGAGAATTTTGGAGGCAGGACTCAGCTGTGAGTTATCAGCAGCCAACATTCCCAGCAGCTGGGGGAAGGAGTGCCTGTGTCTTGTAGGGGAATACGGTCAGCCCACAACTTGGGAGGCTACTGTTCCTATTCGTTCAGCCAGTCTCCTGTGAGCAGCATTACAAGGAGCTTCAGAGAGTAAGCTTTAGAAACTCCTGTGACTAGAAGCTGGACCCACCACTTACTATTTGAGTGGCCCAAGGCCAAGTGGGTTTCTTGGTTGAAGTACCTGTGTTCCTCATCTCTATGTAACTATAATAATATTTCTCTCATAGGGGAGATACAAGGAATATATGAGATAGTAAAATTAATGCTAGACAAATGAAAAGGAGCCACGCAACATGTAGTATTAACAGGTCAGGTGGCTTCGGCTTTGTCAAACTGGAAGGAAAACTCAGACATGCTGTGTCTCTGTTTCTTTTGGCTACAGGTTCTGGGAGGAATTCCTGCTGTTTTGATTTAGGTTATTTCAGATTCCTAGTGAGTGCAACACCAGCAGAATCCTCATCACTTCAGCTCCCTGTCAGCTGGGTCTGTCTGCTCCAATGCATGTTCTCAGTCCTGTAAGTCAGGGGTTGTTACTGGTGGTTTCTAGGGTCTATTTCATTTAATTCCTACGTATACTCACCTTTCTAGGTCATTCTTTTCTCCATCAGAAATTCCAATAAATATTGATAAATGGAGAGCATCCCACAGAATTTCTCCCAACTTTATACATTCTGCCTTATTCCATGGGAATCTGGGAAAGGGGATTTAATTTCTGTGATGGCACTAACAATTTGCCTCTGGGTGTCTTGGATGATGACTATGGAACACACAGGCTCTAGAGACTATGAATAAGACATGGCTGCATTGGACCCCCCAGGAGCTTACAATAGCTGCCTCTTGAAACAATCCTTTACACAATTCTGCCTGTAGAAAGTAGATTATTATTTGACAAACATTAATTGATTAGTATTTATATGTTGGGAACTAGGCTAGGAGATATATTTAACAACACATACTCTACATTCAATACTCTTCATCATTTAGATCCACTCTTGCTCCTATTAAGTTTTGCTCTGTCTTGACAGAGCTTCTTCAGAATGGCATTGTCACTCAAATTTTCTATTAGAAATGATTTACAGTGGAAATGTTTGTAGGACAAGCTATACTCTCTGATGCTGCTGATGCTGAGATCACAACTGATACATTCATCATTCATTTCTACATATTCCTCACTCTCAGCCAACATTTCTGTTGATCTGCTTTGCTTTTTCCAGAGCTTTACTCCTGAGGAATGAGATCCTGGTTTCTGTACCCTTGTTAGGCAATGGTTGCTACAACTGCCCCTTAAGAGTAGTCACAAATGTGGAAGTACTCAGAGATAAGCCAATGAATTTGTCCAGTCCCAGACATTCTGCCCATTATGTAATAGCAGCTGTATCTCCTTAAGGTAATCAAACTCAATTACTCCTGGCAAAGTATGTATACATGCAGCATTTTTTTGGCTTTTATTTTTCTGACATGAGGAACTTAAAAACTGCCAGACGTAAAACATAAATTTAGATTTAATGAACCCTCCACAGTGTTCCAATGGCAGCATCTCCTCCTTCACTCCCAGGAACCAGAAACTCTAGACCAGCAAAGCCAAAAGTCATGGGAAGAGGAAGCATAAGTTTTCCAAGTGGGTTATTAAGAGTGGCATTTAGATAAACCACTTCTGTTTCTATCCTTTGGTTCCCAGCCCCTGCTATCAGAGATATAACACTATGAAACAGCCATTGGTTTAATGTATATACTGTACTTTGAAGGACAGCACTGCACATGTAAGCTAGGATCTCAGTTGTACTATTAACGGGCCATTACAACATGAAATCAGGAAGGCAACTTTTGAGTGATGATGTTTTCGTAGGAGTAGGGGCGTCTGTGTGTGTGCTCTTCATTGCACCACTCTTCCTGTGGGTCCCTTAGCCTGTGGTGATGTTATGATGGATCCCGTGATAACAAATCAGACACTCTGTAAGTTCTTCCAGAGTGGTGCTAGTCAAGGACCTGCACACAAGGACAAATCTATACCCAGAATAAGTACCAATTCTATTAAAGAATGAATTGCTGCCCTTCTGGAGTTGAAAAGATCTGAAATAACCAATTTTCTATCAAAGTGGCTGATTTCGTCTTCCAGAGGGGTGCTATCACTTTGAGGACTTAGTCTCCACGGTGGACCAGATAGACTTTCAGCTGTGGCAGTAGCTAAATCAGCAAGGCGAGAGGGAGCCTGCACTTTGAAACCCACATGCAGGCTCTGGTACAGATTGGACCATGGTCTGATTGGTCTTTCCAGGCTGATTAGTGCAACGGGAACTTTCTTTTCACAGCAGAATGAAAAGCTCAGAGTGAATTCTTCTGGTTATTCTCTCATAATTGAATATTAATCCTAGCACTCCACTCAAATTCATACCCCTAGCATTTATTTGAAATGGATACATTTCAACTTTGGATATATCGCTTGCTCTGTTTTGCATTTTTAGGTGCCCTATTTTCAGTCTGTGCGGTCTAATGCATTGTTCACTGTAAAATCTGAGAGAGCAAATTTTTTTTTTCTTGGTAATTCTCTTAGAATTACATTTATTAAATATATTATAACAGTGAAGGCAATAGCTATTATTATTGAACAGTGGCAGGCAATATTCTTGAAATATGTTTCACAAAACCAGGGCTTTTTTGCTGTGTTTATATGCTGTGCTCAGTCTGACTCCTTGCCACCCCAGGGACTATAGCTTGCCAGGCTTCTCTGTCCACGGGATTATCCCAGCAAGAATATTGGAGGGGGATGCCATTTCCTCTTCCAGGGGATCTTCCCCACCCAGTGATCAAAGCCACATTTCCTGCAAATTCTTTACCACTGAGCCACCTTGGAAGTCCCTGCTATGTTTATAACATAGTCCAAGAACCTAGAAAAATGACTAGCATGTAGTCATGTCAAGAAACATTTATTGACTAAATAGACTCCTAAGGGGTTTTATTATCCCTATCTTACTGTTGTTAAAAGGAAAAGCTCAAAATGGCTATGTGACTTTCTGAAAGTAACACAGTCAGTGAGTGGCAGAGGAAATTTGAACCTAATTCCATCTGACTTCAGAAGTGTCATCTTTCCCACTACTCAATAGGGATAACAGGGTGACCCTGATGGTCAGACAAGTCATTTGTGTCTCCCAATATATGGAAAATTCAATGGTGGCAAGAAACTTATCAGATTTTGTAGCCTTAGGGGCTAGCAAAGAGCTTGGCATGAAATAGGGCTTCTACAAACATTTGTTAAATAAATGACTCTGACTTAGTCAAATAACTAAGGTGAATTTGCTTCCATGGTAAGTGTGACTGATTAATTTTGCTGTGTCTATTTATTGATCATGACATTGCTCTTTGAGTGTAATTGTTTTGCACAAGTTTTCTGATTCTGTCATACAGGACTCAAAGATGTAGCCTCAGACACAAAGGATGGGAGCTCATTTACCAACTGATCTTGGAAATGAGAAGATATGAGGGGGAAGGAAAAGATAGGTTCACAATCTTATCTCATCCTTATAAAACAGCAAAGAGATTTCCTAAAAGCTTTAACATAAATATAACCTGTCATCCTTGGTTAGAAAATTGTCACTGATTAATTATTCTGGATTGATTTTTCTTTCTATTCTAGTCAAATGATCCCTGATGACTGTGGAGTTTTGTGCTGTGCTTAATTGCTCAGTTGTGTCCGACTCTTTGAGACCCCATGGACTGTAGCCCGCCAGACTCCTCTGTCCATGGGGATTCTCCAGGCAAGAACACTGGAGTGGGTTGCCATGCCCTCCTCAAGGGGGTCTTCCCAACCCAGGGATCAAACCCAGGTCTCCCGCATTGCAGGCGGATTCTTTACCAGCCCATATCAATTAACTCACACAAACTTGGATTCACTATAAGACTTAAAAATCGGAACAGAAAATTTCTCCTTGGACTTGGATTAAGTGACTTGACATTTTTAAACTAGCATATTCAGAGCAGGGGCATTATTGAAAACATTTTTTCATTTTCATAGACTTTATAGGCATATATTTGTTTTGAAATTTGAAAATAGCTTGTGCAAATCTAACAGAAATGCAGAAAAAAAAGAAATATTAACAAAACAAGATTATTTGTGGGATTGAGAAACATAAGGGATGGTAGTTCTAATCATAAAGGTGAAGAGAAATTAAGAAAATAATCATTTAATTTCATGTTTTGATTCAATAATTCAATATAAGCTTATGTTTTTCCTAGTGAAAATATAGCCAAAAATATTTGCTTTATCAATCAACAAGACTCAATATAATTCCAAATACAAGAAGGACTAAAAAAAAAATGAGGAACAGTTTTTACTAGTAACAGTCAAACTGGTCTGACAGACTGACAGCATTGGAACACTGCACTGGTGGATGACAACTGGGTTTTAAAAACTACTTCCTCAAATATCAGAAAGGAGCCATTAAGAATTTTGCCTTATTTCTTTTACCTTGGAATTTTGAGTGTCAAAAATAAGATGAAAAGGGAAAAATGCCACCAGGAAACTTAGATTGTTTTAGCAAGTTAAATTTTCTAAGTTTAAAATTTTTAGATTCTATGAAGAAAGTGGAGTTTCTTTAATATTTGATTCTGGAGCTTCCCAGGTGGCCCAGTGGTAAAGAATCCACCTGCCAATGCAGGAGAAACGAGAGGCATGGGTTCAATCCCTGGGTTAGGAAGATCCCCTGGAAGAGGGCATGGCAACCCACTCCAATATTCTTGCCTGGAGAATTCCATGGACAGAGGAGCCTGGCAGGCTGCAGTCCATGGGGTCAAAATGAGTCGGACATGACTGAAGCGACTTAGCATGCAAGCACACATAGGTCATCTAAATATCTATTTTAATATTATTTAATATTCTTTTGGATCTGGATAGTTACTTTGTGTGTGTGTGTATGTGTTTGTGAGAGAGACAGAGGAGATGGGTGGATGTAGGGTGGAGGATGGGGAGAAAGAGAGAGAGACGGAAAGAAAGGTGGGTGTATTGCTAGTTAAATCTATCACATGTCAAATCTGCTAGCATAAACTTTTGAAAGATTTAGCCTGAGGAATATCACTGGCTATTACCATCTTCTTTTCAACAGTGGGGCCGAAATATGAATGCATAACACTAGATTGTATCCCAGTGGAAAAGAACTGAGAGATATTTCTGAAACAGAGTAGGGAGGTTTGCACCATTCTGTTATAATTAATGCTTTTCCTGGTCTTTGGATAAAGAAGCATTTATTGCCCTTTGCTCTAAGCTGGCATCCTCTATGATGAATTTACTTTGAACTGTAAAACAAAGAGATTTTTCAAAGTATAGACTATAAAGAGATGAAAATTTCTAAGAGGGTGACCAGTATGCTGAGAGAAATATTTTCATTCATCATGTAGGTTTATATTTTACCTAGTGGGATTAGGAAAGAGAAAAGCACTCTTTCTGCACAAGGATCAGTGAAATAAATCTCAGTAATAAATGCAAAGTTGAATTTTATAATTCTAAATTAATGAATACAGATAATAATAAAAAGCAGCTCCAAATCAAATTGATCAAATGCTTAAATAAATTTAAGACCATAAGTAATATCAATATCATCATATGAATATTGCCAGAACAATATAAGAGGCCCTAGTGGGGGAGATGACAGGAGGACCAAGAAATTCATGAGGTATTTATGAGATAATATCCCAGGAACAACCTTACCCAAGTCCCCACATTATGGGGTTCTTCCATCTGATGGTTTCATCTGGTCAGTTCTGGTATTGCTACTCCTCAGCACCTGAAGTTATTTTTTCAACCTGGAACATTTAGAGAGGCACAGAGTCCACCAAATGGCATGAAATGTATAGAGGTGACCCAAAACGAAAATATGGCATGGTCATAGAAGAACAAACCCTTCTACTGAGAAGGGTCGTAGGAGGAAAACACCCTTCAACTGGGGTACCCTCATCATGGCATGACAGGAGATATAAAAATTCTGAAGTCATGGAAATGGAGGGAAGACAGGGAAGCCAGGTAGTAAATTTGAGACCTAGGGTATTTATGCACAGAAAGGAGCCAAGACTGCACACCAGGATTGAATGTTTAATGGAGAGCTGAGCCAGAGCAGCACCTTTGTCAAAACAGAACCCCGGAAAGCAGGTGAGCTAGAGGAGGTAGAGGGGCTAGGTCATCTAAGTTAATTAGGTAAAGTGCATCTCTCCCTGGCCTGAGGCTGTTTATAATAGGCTGGCTGGATGCCTGGCACAGGAAGGTGCCAACTGTCACTTGGACACAAGAATACTGCTGAGACTATAAATAGAGCTGGGTCCAGTAACACCTCTGGGACAGCTCTTTCTGCCTGAATCCTCTGGTTTAAGTTGTTCTCTGCTGGTGCCTCTGATTCTGAGGTCCATATGACATGTTCATCTGGCTGCTTCCTGATATCTGCATGAACAATTTTTTTCAGTAGGGAATTTGAGATTGGCTTTAGAATAGGCAAGCTTTGAAGGGAGTTGAAATTAAGTAGAGCTCAATACGAAACACCTAGAATATGAAGTCCCGTTAGTGTCTCGTGGCAATAACAGCATTCTGGTTGAGTAAAGCCTCCCCCCTGCCATACCCCTTTTTGAGGTTCCAGGCAGCAAATACCTTCTCAATCCATACCAACTTGGTTATACATTCTGGCCCACTACCCACAAAAAGTCCCTAAGCCAGGTTCTTCTGGACCCTTAGTAGAGCCACAAAAAGATTGATAGGGTGGATCCAAGATGTCTGTGACAAAGTCTCCAAGAATGACTTTCTCCCACTCCTGAAAGCTGGATGGAGTGAGGAGCAATGAAAAGTCCTTGTTCCTTAAAGTTTTCCTCAGGATATCACTCACTGTTTAATACTCCACATGATAGGGTGGAAAAGTATATCAAGGATGAATTGTTGTTCAGAAATGTTTCTCGTTGCTAGGAGTTACAGTTTGTAATTTTGAGCTAGGAAATAGTAGTTTTAGTCATTAGTAAAGAGAAAAACAAATATCTTATATTAATGTATGTATGTAGAATCTAGAAAAATGGGTATAAATGAACCTGGTTCCAGGGAAGGAATAGAGACGCAGACATAGAGAATGGACATGTAGACACAGGGGAGGAAGCGGGGGGGGGGTGGGGGATGAATTGGGAGATTATGTTTGATATAAATACACCACCATGTGCAAAATAGCGAGTGGGAAGCTGCTGTATAGTACAGGGAACTCAGCTCAGTTCTCTGTGGTGACATAGAGAGGTGGGATGGGGTTGGTGGGAGGGAAGGTTAAGAGAGAGGGATATATGTGTACACATAGCTGATTCATTTCGTTGTACAGCAAAAACTAACACAACATTTTAATCGTACTACAATTAAAAAAAAAAAGAATGAGAGAAGGAGGGTGGAGGTTTTAGATGAGACTTCCACAAAACGGTGTACTGACATGAGTCCTGACAGCTGAGTGGGAGTCATTCAGGGGCAAAAGCTGTGGGCAGGTAGAGATTTGCAGAGAGGACTTCCCAAGCAGAGGAGATGAAAGCCTGGAGATGAGAGAATAGAGCACATTAGAGGAAACTGCAAGTAGTGTGATATGTTGCTAGTGAGAGAAGGAGGGTGGTGAAAGATGAAGTTGGAAGCATGATAAAGGGAAGGGTCATGAAGAGTCCTTTCTGGCTCTACCAGGGAACTTGAACTTCCCTCTCATGAGCATGGGGAGCCCAAAAAGATTTTAAGTGGTGGAAATCATGTTCAGATTCCTACCTGTTAGCCATTTATATGTCTTGTTTCTTATCTATTTAGGTCTCTGCACCTGAATAATCATTGGAAGTACTGATACTGAAACTCCAATACTTTGGCCACCTCATGTGAAGAACTGACTCATTGGAAAAGACTCGGATGCTGGGAAAGATTGAAGGCAGGAGAAGGGGATAACAGAGGATAAGATGGTTGGATGGCATCATCAACTTGATGGGCATGAGTTTCAGCAAGCTCTGGGAGTTGGTGATGGACAGGGAGGCCTGGTGTGCTGCAGTCCGTAGGGTTGCAGAGAGTTGGACACAACTGAGCAACTGAACTGAACTGAATGTTGAAAAGATGGGAATGAGAGTTTCTCTGCTTTCTTCTCAATATGAACATCTCTGTTAGTGGCTTCTGCAAAAGTTCTATAGAAGAATACCTTTTGTGACAAGATAGGTGGATTTCATATTATTTGTATAAATTTGAGTAGGAATAATATTTTTCAAACAAGTATTCAATAGAAGGATTCCATTATTTTGACGATTTTCTTTTGGTGATTGCTTGCAATCTCACGCCAACTACCCTCTGGTTACAAATGGGTCTCAAGCTTTTTGCCTGCAGCATTATGGAAGTCATTCTGGCTGTGGTTTCATGTTCAGTCAGGCTAAAAAATTTCCTCCAAGAGTCTGAGTTAGTATCTCTGGCGACCTTTCAACAAGATCAACAATTGGAAAGCATCTGGGTTCATAAGAATCCCCTGGGGAGCTTGTTAAATAAAATATTCCTATATCCTACTGTCAGGTACTCTGTCTCAGTCGTTACAAGATGGGACCCAGAACCTCCATTTTTAATAAATGCTCTAGATGATTCAGAAACAAATGGTCTGGTAATTATACTACCTCCCTCCAAACCCCTGAAGAAGGCAATGGCACCCCACTCCATACTCTTGCCTGGAAAATCCCATGGACAAAGGAGCCTGGTAGGCTACAGTCCATGGGGTCGCTAAGAGTCGGACACGACTGAGCAACTTTACTTTCACTTTTCCCTTTCATGCACTGCAGAAGGAAATGGCAACCCACTCCAGTATTCTTGCCTGGAGAATCCCAGGGACAGTGCAGCCTGGTGGGCTGCCATCTATGGGGTCGCACAGAGTCGGACACGACTGAAATGACTTAGCAGCAGCAGTAGCAGCAGCTCCAAACCATTCCCTTTCTATAATTTGTTTATATTTTACCTGATTTCTGAAGTGGAACTTAAATCTATTAAAGTAAATAAGGAATAAAGACATGATATTACATTATATTCATTTCACTATTTTTATAAGCTGTATCAATTTAAAATAATGAAGATGTGGAGCTTGTTAGGTGAATGGTAAGGTATTCCTGGAGGTTGGAAGTGGCCTTGCATGACATTTAGAAATTAGAATAGCCTGATAGGGTAAAGCACAGTTGTCTCTTGCATATATTAGAAGTGGAGGTGTATTCTGGAGCAATGAGACCCAGGATATGTCCTTTAGTTTGGCAGCATCAGCATCACTTGGGACATGATTAAGAATGTAAATTCTTAGCCCCACCCTAACCTATTGAATCAGATCTTTAGGGGTGGGGGTCCAGAAATCTGTACTTTAACAAGCCGTCCAGGAGATTCTGATGTATATGAAAAGTGAGAATAATTGATTTAGTGCAATTCTGTCTCTCCATGGAGACTATATGTTTGGTTTTTTTTTTAAGTTTAATAGTATATCTTACACTGTGGAAATGTTGCTGGACTTGTTTCTCTAGAATAAATTCACGTCTTAGAGTGATTTAATTAGGATTTGGTTCACCCTAAAGAGACAACAATAAAAACAACAGTGAATTTAAAAGGGAGAAACTGCTTTCTCTCTTAAACTACAAGTTAGAACAATTCAGACCTAAATTGACTTTCCATGATATTAGAGCCCAGGGATCCTTTTATCTTATTGCTCAGTCTTATAAGCATGCATCCCCAGATTGACTCATTTCCTCTGAGGTTTGCTGCAGCCAGAGCACATACCTCTGCATTCCAGTCAGCAGAAAGGCGAGAATGGACTGGGCACAGGAGAAACAGACACGTGGCCACTTGCATGCCGTTGGCCAGGACCAAACTATTGGTGGTTGTTAGCTCCCTGGAAGATGGCAATATGTGGTTTTAATTGAAAAAGGTAATATACCCAACTCAAATTCAAGGGTTTTATCATTGAGGAAGAAGAGGAAAAGAGAAATTGGGTGAGGAGTTGGGGATGGAGTTGTTTCTTCTGCCACAATGGGAGTAGACACTTATCTCGGAAACTTATTTCTGATATGTTCCTTTTCTTTCTTTTCAAACCTTTACTTCCCTTGCATATAGTTTTAAAAGATGTTTTCCATTCTTCCACTTCATATTTTTAGCTAGTTCTTGAGTCATTCTTAATGGTTTGAGGAAAAGATTGCTTAATCCTATAGCAGTTATAATGATGAAATGGTTTTTGTTGTTTATCTACTTATCTCTATATCTGTCTGAATGTGTTCATAATGTTTCCATGACAAACTGCTGCTGCTTTCCTGGCATATGTTTATGTATGTGAATATATAAGGAAATTCCCACTAAAAAATAATGCTTCTAATGTCCCACTTTCTCAGAGTTTATGAGTTATGTCATGTCAGAGAATGATTCCAAAACCTTTAGGGAAATACCAAATTTACATGGTAATATCAATGACTTATTTTAGACAGCTTTAAATGATTTGCTTCTCATTTTTTCCAACTTAATATTTCCTGACATTTGAACCAGACAATGGCTGAATACAAATGTTTTATGTGCTCTTTAGTGGAGACACCTACTATAAAATGGTTATTGAAAAGCCTATTAATCATCCCTTTCTCTGAAATATTCAGTTCTTTAAAGCTGATTGCTATTAGATGTTCATATTATTTTAATTAGAAGAAAACATGGCTGCGGAAAATTAGCTGAAGGTTCTATAAATAAAAGTATCCATCCTGCAGAGTCAAATTTTAATTAACCTTTTAGCATGCTAACCTTTCCACTGGATTTTTTCAGGGCTTGCAGCCATTCATTTTGTTCAAAAGCCATATGGGCCATTTTTCATCTGCATGTAATCCAAATCTGTGAGAGAGTGCTCATGGAATACAAACACTGTTCATCAGCTGTCACTTAAATACCTTTATCGAAATGAAAAGACATCTAGATCAATAGAGTATGGTATGGTGGACGGGGAAATACACAAAACAGAATTAAATAACTCTCTCTTCTTTTTCCTATTTATCTTGTCATGTGAGCCATAATTGGTGTCCTGACTTGCTTTGCACTTGTTAGTTTCTTAAAGATAGACTACTTGTTCATGATTAAAGCAACATCAGGCTGTAATTCCTGGGAATCAGACAGCCCACTTTTATTTTTAGTTATTATTTACATGAAAGGTGTTTTTATAAGCTATTTGTTAGAAAATCCATATGTGACATAATTAAGCATTTTCTGCTGATTGATTTCATGTGTTGCTATGACTGAAGTGCTGAATCAAAGCACAAAATGTGGCTGGACCCTGAATTCACTTCAGTTCCCTGTTACTAGAAAAATCAGTTTTGAGAAAACAATGTTTCTAATTGTTATGCAGTCAATGAAAACCATCAAATATAACCATAGCAACCACTGTCAGAACCTGACCTTAATAAGCAATGAAGACTGATATTAATTCAGTTTCTATGGTTATATTAAAAGCAAATGTGGTATTTTCCTATTTAAAATTTACAACTCTCACAACTCTCTGTTTATTATAGTAATCAACTATATCAAATTTATTGTACTTAGTAAAAGAACCAAATGATAAAATTTTGCATTTTGCAAATAACAGTCTGGATCTTCAGTGGTGATTTGGTGACTCTAATTTTAAGAGGGAAAAACAAGGGTTACCACTGAATGCTTGAAACTATTCATTGCTATTATCATATACTACCTGGAAGCTCCTACTTCTCTGACCACTGCTTTTCTGCCTTTTGGTTATGGTTCTTCCTGAAACCCAGTTCCTTACAGGGAAATGCTTTGTAATCTGTACACATACAAGATATAAATGTTAGTTTGTGTATAAATGTTAGACATATGAATGTCTGTTATTGGTCTCAACAGAAAATTAGACAGTCAGGCCAATGGTTAAAGCCCAAGAGTTCAATGAGTATAGAACCTATACTTTGTCCTTCTTAGGACAAAGTGAGAATCTAGAATATTGGATAAAAAGAGACAGAAAAGAACAGATGTGGATTTATAGTGGGTGATCCATAGAGTCAGGCAGCTCTGACATGTATTCCAGTCTTTGGTTCTCTCCTCCAACCTCTGAAAACACTTCCTGTCCTCTCATCATAAGCATGAGTGATAGGCAGTCTCTGTAATGAGCCCCAATGATGATGATCCCCACCTTTTGGTATTCACCTCCTTCTCTAATGGATTTAGTGACTGGCAATTGATGAATTGAATACAGCAAAATTAATTGGTTATGACTTCTGTGATTTGATTCCAAAAGACAGTGACATCCATCTTACCAGCACTTTCTCACTTTTTAGCTTTCTCACTGTTATGAAAATTCTAGGACCTACAACAGATTTCCAAACCTGGGGATCTGGCAAAGGGACTAAAACCCTCAGGGAATTTGATTTGGAGGCCAGTGGGATTTGATTACAGAACTGACAGAGGAATGGGGAAACAGACTCTAGGAGGACACAAACAAAATCTTGTATGCACCAGGACCCAGGAGAAAGGAGCAGTGACCCCAGAAGAGAATGACCCAGACTTGCCTGTGAGTCAGGAGTCTCCAGTGGTGGTGTTGGTCAACAGTGTCCTGCTGTAGGTTCTGGGGCACTGAATACTTCAAGTCCTTTTGAAGGAGGTAACCATTATCTTAATTACTTCTAGCATAGTTTGGTCTCAGGTCAAACAACAGGGAGGGAATACAGCCCCACCCATCAACAGAAAATTGGATTATAGATTTACTGAGCATTGCCCTGCCCATCAGAACAAGATCCAGTTTCCCTCACAGTCAGTCTCTCCCATCAGGAAGCTTCCATAAGCCTCTTACCCTTATCCATCAGAGGGTAGGCAGAATGAGAGCCACAATCACAGAAAACTAACCAAGCTGATTACATGGACCACACCCCTGTCTTACTCAATGAAACTATGAGCCATGCTCTGTAGGGCCACCCAAGACGGATGGGTCGTTGTGGAGAATTCTGATAAAACATGGTCCACTGGAGAAGAAAATGGTAAACCACTTCAGTATTCTTGCCTTGAGAACTCCATGAACAGTATGAAAAGGCAAAAAGCTTTGGCACTGAAAGAAGAACTCCCTAGGTCCATAGGTGCCCAATATGCTACTGGAGAAGAGTGGAGAAATAACTCCAGAAAGAATGAAGAGACGAAGCCAAAGGAAAAAAAGCACCCAGTTGTGGATGTGATGGGTGATGGAAGTAAAGTCCAATGCTGTAAAGACCAATATTTCATAGGAACCTGGAATGTTAGGTCCATGAATCAAGGCATATTGGAAGTGGTCAAACAGGAGATGGCAAAAGTGAACACTGAAATTTTAGGAACCAGTGAACTAAAATGGACTGGAATGGGTCAGTTTAATTCAGATGACCATTACATCTACTACTGTGGGCAAGAATCCCTTAGAAGAAATGGAGTAGGCCTCATAGTCAACAGAAGAGTCCAAAATTCAATACTTGGGTGCAATCTCAAAAACAAAGGAATGATCTTGGTGTGCTTCCAAGGCAAACCATTCAATATCAAGTCTATGCCCCAACCAGTAATGCTGCAGAAGCTGAAGTAGAATGGTTCTATGAAGACCTAGAAGACCTTCTAGAACTAACACCAAAAAGATGTACTTTTCATCATAGGGGACTGGAATGCATAAGTAGGAAGTCAAGAGATATCTGGAGTAACAGGCAAGTTTGGCTTTGGAGTACAAAATGAAGTAGGGCAAAGACTAATAGAGTTTTGCCAATAGAACAAACTGGTCACAGAAAACACCCACTTCCAACAACAGTTGTCCAAGAGACAACTCTACACATGGACATCACCAGATGTTCAATACTGATATCAGATTGATTATATTCTTTGCAGCCAAATATGGAGAAGCTCTATCCAGTCAGCAAAAACAAGATGGGGAGCTGACTTTGGCTCAGATCATGAACTCCTTATTGCCAAATTCAGACTTGAAGTAGGGAAAACCACTAGACCATTCAGGTATGACCTAAATCAAATCCCTTATGATTGTACAGTGAAGTGACAAATAGATTCGAGAGATTAGATCTGATAGACAGAGTGCCTGAAGAACTATGGACAGAGGTTCATGACATTGTACAGGAGGCAGTGACCAAGACTACCCCCAAGAAAAAGAAATGCAAAAAGCCAAAGTGGTTGTCTGAGGAGGCCTTACAAATAGCTGAGAAAAGAAGAGAAGCTAAAGACAAAGAAGAGGAAAGATATGCCCATCTGAATGCAGAGTTCCAAAGAATAGCAAGGAGAGATAAGAAAGCCTTATCAGTGATCAGTGCAAAGAAATAGAGGAAAACAACAGAATGGGAAAGACTAGAGATCTCTTCAAGAAAATTAGAGATACTAAGGGAACATTTCATGCAAAAATGGGCTCAATAAAGGACAGAAATTGTATGGACCTAACAGAAGCAGAAGATATTAAGAAGAGGTGGTAAGAATACACAGAAGAACTATACAGAAAAGATCTTCATGACCCAGATAATCACAATGGTGAGATCACTCACCTAGAGCCAGACATCCTGGAATGCGAGGTCAAGTGGGCCTTAGGAAGCATCACTGCGAACAAAGCTAGTGGAGGTGATGGAATTCCAGTGAGCTAGTTCAAATCCTAAAAGATGATGCTGTGAATGTGCTGCATTCAATATGCCAGAAAATTTGGAAAACTCAGCAGTGGCCACAGGACTGGAAAAGGTCAGTTTTCATTCCAATCCCAAAGAAAGGCAATGCCAAAAAATGTTCAAACTACTGCACAATTACACTCATCTCACATACGAGTAAAATAATGCTCAAAATTTTCCAATAAGGCTTTGATAGTTGGTGAACTGAGAACTTCCAGATGTTCAAGCTGGTTTTAGAAAAGGCAGAGGAACCAGAGATTAAATTGCCAACATCCACTGGATCATAGAAAAGCAAGAGAGTTCCAGAAAAACTCTGCTTTATTGACTACGCCAAAGCCTTTGACTGTGTGTATCACAACAAACTGTGGAAAATTCTTAAAGAGATGGGAATAACAGACCACTTTATTGCCTCTTGAGAAATCTGTTTGCATGTACAGAAGCAACAGTTAAAACTGGACATGGAACAACAGACTGATTCCAAATTGGAAAAAGAGTATTTTGAGGCTATATATTGTCACCCTACTTATTTAACTTATATGCTAGTACATCATGTGAAATGCTGGGCTGGGTGAAGCACAAGCTGGAATCAAGATTTCCAGGACAAATATCAATAACTTTATATATTCAGATGACACCACCCCTCTGGCAGAAAGTGAAGAGGAACTAAAGAGCCTCTTGATGAAAGTGAAAGAGGAGAGTGAAAAAGCTGGCTTAAAACTCAGCATTCAAAAAATGAAGATCATTCATGGCATCTAGTCCTACCACTTCATGGCAAATAGATGGGGAAACAATGGAAACAGTGAGAGACTTTATTTTCTTGGGCTCCAAAATCACTGCAGATGGTGACTGCAGCCATGAAATTAAAAGACGCTTGCTCCTTGGAAGAAAAGCTATGACCAACCTAGACAGCATATTAAAACCAGAGACATTACCTTGCCAAGAAAGGTCCAACTCGTCAAAGCTATGGTTTTTCCAGCAGTCTGTGTATGGATGTGAGGGTTGGACTATAAAGAAAGTTGAACACTGAAGGATTGATGCTATTGAACTGTGTTGCTAGAGAAGACTCTTGAGAGTCCCTGGGACTGCAAGGAGATCCACCCAGTAAATCATAAAGGAAATAATTCTTGTATATTCATTGGAGGACTGATGCTGAAACTGAAGCTCCAACACTTTGAACACCTGATGCAAAGGGCTGACTCATTTGAAAAGATCCTGATGCTGGGAAATATTGAAGGCAGGAGGAGAAAGGGACAACAGAGGATTAGATGGTTGGATGGCATCACCGACTCGATGGACATGAGTTTGAGCAAGCTCTGGGAGTTGGTAATGGACAGTGAAGCCTGGTGTGCTACAGTCCATGGTGTCCCAAAGAGTTGGACATGACTGAGCAACTGGACTGAACTGAACTGTTATGATGAGCTGCAATGTTGTGCTGTGAGATGCTCTATGGTGAGGTCCACATAGTGAGAATCAAGGGAGGCCTTTCGGCCAACAGCTCAGTAGGAAGAAGGACCTCAGTTCAGGCTCTATGAAGATCTGAATCTTTCCAACAATGCCAGGAGTAAGCTTTAAAAATAATCCTTCCAGATGAGCATGAAAGTTAAGCCATACCTGCACTCATGATCCATAGAAATTGTGAGTTAATTGCTATTGTAATTTTAAGCCACCAAATTATAGATTATTTGTTACACAGCAATAGATAAATATCACAACCAGACTCTGAAACAGCTATACAATCCAGCCATATAGAGGGCAAGCTGGAAAGGATTGGAATATGGAAGGGAAGGATACCCTTGCCATGCAGGCAGGTCAACATCTGGGGACATGATCAGGAAGAGACAAAGGGAAAGAGAGTGAGATAAATAAAAAGAGAAATATCAAGCATAATCTCACTCAGGGGTCAGTGTTTAAACTGGAAACAAGGACCACAAGAACATCATCTGAAACCAGATAAAACCTTGGCACTCAGAGTGGAGCCTGTCACAGGATCTCCTCCTCCTCACAGGTTACCACAGATTCGAGGAATCACAATAAGGGAAGTAAAATTCACTTGTTCATGATAGATCTTGCCACAATATCCTCTATTTAAAAATGTTTACTGTTGCAGGACAAACAGAACTTAGATTTATGAATCACAAATTATATACCTCATATTTCATATTTGATTATAGCGTTTTCTTCTTTCTCTGATTCATATAGATGTTACAGGACAGTGTAGGTGGGATGTGTGTGTAATGTCACCCGAGGAAAGTGCACTGTCATGTGCTATCTGAGACCATTGACTGCAGCCGTCCCCGCTGAGACGCTTCTCACTCACAAAGCTTGGAGTTTGCACGGTGTGTCACTTACAAAAAAGGCATGCTTCCGCAGTTATCTGTGGCTTGGCTGATAACAGCAAAGAGCTTTCTGCAATTGTCATTCAACGTGGGATTCAGAGAATTCTCACAGTTCCATCAGGGACTGTTGAGAGAACTGTTTCAGGAATATGATGAGTGATAATCTTAGATAGAAAAATATTCCCTTAGGTCTTTTTTTTTCTTTTTTTTAAATTGGAAGACATTCACATTTATTTTTACTTTCCCACATCACCAATCAGGGATATGGGTGGCTTGTATCTCCATCTTTTTGCCTTTACATACTGCAAATCTCTATCAGGAATACATAGCACTATCAAGTGACTATTACATCCAATGGTGAACTAATTCTTTGGCCATAGCCTTAAGAGCAACTGGATTTGGTCCCATCAGCCCTCTTTGAAATTACCTATCATTCCGTCTTTTGAATTGGAGGATTTATCAGGAAGACTTGCTTTAACAGCTTGTACCTAGGCCTACAGAGCAAATAGCTTCATCTAACTGACTGGCAAGCTCTCAGCACACCCCGCTTCCTATATATCTCAGGTTTTCCAAAAGAGATTTGACTGCAAAGTGCTGGACATGACACCTATAATCACGATCAGCTCTCCTTTGACCCAGCTAGTGATTCGTGTCTCTGGAAGAGGAAGACATGGCTGCTCTATCCCTGTGGATGCCCCACTGGGCTACCCATGGGGTTGAGCTGAATCATACTTAGTATCATATGCTCTTAAGTGTTAGCATTTTCTTGATATTTACTCTAGTTCTGCTTTGCTCACAATACTCTAGAGTCAATGGGTATACTGTATTCTCTTCCATATCCTGCCCAAGATGCTGCCAGTGTTGGCAGCCAGAGATTCAGAATGGTATATATCAAGTGTAGGCTTCCATTGCCCCTGGAATCTTGCTCCTAATATTTAAGACGTGACACTTAATGGACACCCTCTGACAAGTCAGTGTAACTTGAAACATCTCTCTTAAATCTTCTCATCTCTTAGAACTTTGCTTCCATGAGAAATGAGCTCATTTCCATGGGAAATGAGCAGTTTCTTCGAGTACATCATTATAGATCCAAATTTCAGTTGTAAGCATAAGAAGATATGTTTATAAAACTGTTTTTGAGTATTGATTTCGAATATGATCTATGACCTTTCTCAGTGATAAAATTTCATTTCACTTATACCAACCTCCTTCTCTTTTCCTGCTTTCAATATAATTTTATCCCTTTTTATTTTACTTATTTATTGCTGTATAATTTTAAATAATAATACTTAAAATTTGTTGATTTATCTTTTATAGACTGCCTTCCTTTCTCCTTTCTATACAGATGATCTATTACTTAAATTACAAGGAAACAGTTTATTTGTCAAAATTTGGTATGAATACTTGTATAGAATTTTATTTTTCATTATGTACTCCTTTCCAACAGCTGCCTAAGAAACAAAGGGAAATTTTGTAAATCTTTGCATGACTGCAAATATCTTTATTTCACTTTTATACTTAGATGAAAAAAAATCTAGGTTGAAAATCATTTCCTCTCTGAATCATCGGGTGTTGGTTTTGAAAATCTTGAAGTATTTCTGATTCTCCATCTTTGGCTGTGATCTCTTTGTTGTTAATTGTTTAAGATTGCCTCTTTAACATAGCATTCTAAATGTCATGACACACTATACTTTGTTTTGGGTGTTTAAAGAAATTAAGTGTACTGGTAATTTTTTCAATTTGGAAAAGTACAGTCTTTAGTTTGGAAAAACTTTCTTGGTAAAAAAAATATTTTTTATATTCATGACCTTCCTCCTATTCTCTTATGAAACTTATATTCATTGGTTATTTGAGATCTTGGTTTGATGCTGTTAGTTCTTAGCTTTTCTCTCACATTTTCCATCTTCTTGACATTTTTGTTTACTTTTAAGTTTCTGTAGAACTTTTGCTTCAACAATCTTATCTTAACTAAGAGTTCTTCCTTCTAAACATCATCCCTTTTTTATTGACGCAAAACCTTCCATCTACCTGATGTATTAATTTGAATATTTGTTTAATTTTGAGAAATTCTTGCATTTCCTGCATTATCTTTCCTCTGAATTTCTTTTTTGGATTTGCTTACTTGGCCTCCATCTTGTGGCTTTCTGCATATTTTCATGATTCTTGATGACCATTCTTTTTTTTTTTTTTTTAATTGGAGGCTAATTACTTTACAATATTGTAGTGGTTTTTGCCATACATTCACATGAATCAGCCATGGGTGTACATGTGTTCCCTATCCTGATCCTCCCTCCTACCTGCCTCCCCATCCCATCCCTCAGGGTCATCCCAGTGCACCAGCCCTGAGCACCCTGTCTCATGCGTTGAACCTGGACTGGTGATCTATTTCACATATGATAATATACATGTTTCAATGCTATTCTCTCAAATAATCCCACCCTGCCTTCTCCCATAGAGTCAAAAGATCTGTTCTTTACATCTGTGTCTCTTTCACTGTCTCGCATATAGGGTTATCATCACCATCTTTCTAAATTCCATACATATGCGTTAATATACTGTATTGGTATTTTTCTTTCTGACTTACTTTGCTCTGTATAATAGGCTCCAGTTTCGTCCACCTCATTAGAACTGATTCAAATGCATTTTTTTTAATAGCTGAGTAATATTCTATTGTGTATATGTACCACAGCTTTCTTATCCATTCTTCTGCCAATGGACATCTTGGTTGCTTCCATGTCCTGACTATTGTAAACAGTGCTGCGATGAACATTGGGGTACGCACGTCTCTTTCAATTCGGTTTCCTCAGTGTGTATGCCCAGCAGTGCGATTCCTGGGTCGTATGGTAGTTCTATTTCCAGTTTTTAAAGGAATCTCCACACTGTTCTCCATAGTGGCTGTACTAGTTTGCATTCCCACCAACAGTGTAAGAGGGTTCTCTTTTCTCCACACCCTCTCCAGCATTTATTGCTTGTAGACTTTTGGATAGCAGCCATTCTGACTGGTGTGTAATGGTATCTCATTGTGGTTTTGATTTGCATTTCTCTAATAACAAGTGATGTTGAGCATCTTTTCATGTGTTTGTTAACCATCTGTATGTCTTCTTTGGAGAAATGTCTGTTCTTTGGCCCATTTTTTTGATTGGTTTGTGACCATTCTTAATTAGCAACAAGGCTTTCAAATTTTGATTGAAAGCTCTATAATATCTGTGGTTGTAAAGCACTCCTCACTCTTGTGGAATGGGCCTGAATGACGGCCAATCAGCCCCCAAATTTCAATGCAGGAAATTCTATCTTGGGAATCTTTTACTACAGAAAAAATTCTCTGATATTCTACCTGGAGCCTGACCATTGGTTTCTAGTAATCTGTGTAGCAGGTGGGGGGACAGGTCTTAGAGTTACACTATCATGTCTACTGTGGGTCAACAATTACTCTTACTTTCAAGTATGCGCCTCTTTCTTGCTCTACTATGTGCCTTTTGTTCCAGTGACTTTATCTTCACCTGTTATCAGTGATTCAATGCTCAGTTTCTGGCCTCAGAGATTACTTTCGTTCAGTGTGTGGGAGTGGAGGAGGAGAAGTGAAGGTGCTGAACATCGACTTTCAAACTACCGTCCATCTCCCTTCTCCACCCACTCCCTCCACACACCTTTTATCTTCTCCATAATTTTCTGTCCTCCTCTATCAAATCCTTCCAAATCTTGTCCTCTGCTGGGATACTGAAATGACTAGTGGTGGAGACCAGCTCACTTTTTATTAACATCTCCCTCTGCATGGCAGGAGCCTGAGATTCTAACTACCAATGTCATTTTGCTGCTCTAACAGCTAAAATTTTCCTGAGATCTCTTGTTTTTTAATCTTGGAGCTGATAAACATGTGTTCAATATGGTATTCTCAACTTGAAGCTGTCTTATATAAGATAAACTATATATATATGGATATCATTTATTGAGCACTTAGGTAGCAGACGTTTTACTAAGCACTTTATTTCATGTAGCATTCATAATTTTCACTTTACACACGAGGAAGCCGACCATCAGAGAGATAATAAAGGATGGTATAATGATTTCAGTGAAAATTGTATTTAACTTCAAAAAAGTTTAATTAACTATAAGAAAATAGACTCATATGAGTGAGAGTGTGTTTCATTCCACTAGACAAGCCTGAGCTAATGTCAAGAGTATGTGAATGTTTTCTTATGATAAGTTTATATCTCAGGCAATTTATATCTAATGAATGACAGAAAGTGTCACTTCTAATAAACATTGAAAATTTGGAAAAGAATGGATAATTTATTATTTTGTATTTTTTTCTAAGAGTTACTGAGAGTTTATCTGAAATATATATCCTTTTTAATGTGGCTGTCATAAATATTACCTTCAAGGATTGAATTCTAATCAGAGTTAATTAGTGAGTGAAAAATTTGCTGTAATTTAACAGATAAAGGCTGTAGACTACAAGATATAAATAAATAGAAGAAACTTTCTAGCAAGGAAAAGGATGCAAATGTCCTGGGATTGCACTCCTAGAAAACTCAGTCCATTTTCTTCTCAAACAAAAAGAATCTTGATCTCATTAAACAGAATGTTTAAACCTCACACAGATAGTGATAGACAGTGCTCAAACTGCTGTGTGTGTTTCGAATCTTCAGAATAGCTGTAGGCTTACAAATATCCAGCTACTTTAGAAAAAGTTTTCTTTATCATTTATAAAAAATGCATCAAAAATCTTTCACCAACAATAAAAGATTTTTTTTTCCCTAAGGTAAAAGAATAATCAGTGTGATTCTTGCTTCCTTACTCCTATCCTTACAATCAAACTAGAGAACCAGACTTGAGATGAAGTCGTGTATTATCTTTGGGAACTTTTCCTAGTAGAGTGAGATTGGAGCTCTTCTCCAACCCATGTTTTGGAGCTATACTTCAAAGACCCTGAAGCTAGAAACACTGGAATTTTTCAGTATTTTTTTTCTTTTTTTGACTCTCCAGGGGACAACATTTTTGGAGGAAGAGTGGGAAGAGGGCCTGATATATATTTATCAATTTGTTTGTAACTTTTTATTTTGTTATGCTTTTAAACTCACAGAAGGTTTTCAGGAATAGTACAAGGAACTAGGAATACCCACATAACCTATATTATACCTGGATTCAACTCTTTACTTTTTGTCCCATTGGTTTCTCTCTATATACTTGCATATTATTATTATTTTTGTGAATTATTTGAAGGTAAACCAGAGAGATGAATTTTAACCCCTAAATAATGCACTGTTTGTTTCCTAAGAACATGTTTATTCTCTTACCTATAGTTAACATAGTTATCAAAATGAAGATATTTTCTTATATTTTCTCTCTTCAAGATCCAAACCAGGAACATCAGTTCAGTTCAGTCCCTCAGTCGTGTCTGACTCTTTGCGACCCCATGGACTGCAGCATGCCAGGCTTCCCTGTCCATCACCAACTCCTGGAGATTACTCATGTCCACCCAGTCGGTGATGCCATCCAACCATCTCATCCTGTCACCCCCTTCTCCTCCTGCCTTCAATTTTTCCAAACATCAGGGTCTTTTCAAATGAGTTAATTCTTCACATGAAGTGGCCAAAGTATTGAAATTTCAACTTCAGCATCAGTCCTTCCAATGAATATTTAGGAATGATTTCCTTCAGGATGGACTGGTTGGATCTCCTTGCAGTCCAAGGGACTCTCAAGAGTCTTCTCCAACACCACAGTTCAAAAGAATCGATTCTTCAGTGTTCAGCTTTCTTTATAGTCCAACTCTCACATCCATACATGACTACTGGAAAAACCAGAGCTTTGACTACATGGACTTTTTTGTCAAAGTAATATCTCTGCTTTTTAATATGCTGTCTAGTTTGGTAATAGCTTTTCTTCCAAGGAGCAAGAGTCTTTTAATTTCATGGCTACAGTCCATCTGCAGTGATTCTGGAGTCTAAAAAAATAAAGTTTCTCACTGTTCGATGTTCACCAGAAATATGGATCATATTTATATTTTTATGTCTCTTTGAAAATGAAAGTGTTGTTCGCTCAGTTGTGTTCGACTCTTTGTGACCCCATGGATTGTAGCGACCGCATGGATTTTAGCATGCCAGGCTCCTCTGACTGTGGAATTCTCCAAACAAGAATACTGGAGTGGGTAGCCATTCTTTTCTCCAGGGGAGCTTCCTGACCCAGAGATCGAACCCAGCTCTCTGGAATTGCATGCCGATTGTTGATCATATGAGCCACCATTTGGGACAGATCCTCAGCCATACATAGTAGTTTTTGCCTTAAATATTTTAATGATATAGATCAGTTTTTTTTTTTTTTTTTTTGCAGAATACCCCTCAATTTGAATTTATCTGATGATTCATTGTTGTTAGTTTCAGGTTATACTTTTTTGTCTGGAAATCCACTGAAATGATATTTTACCCTTAGTGAATCATATTGGTGCACATGATTCAGACTGCACTAATATTAGTGATATTAGTTTTGATTGCTTGGGTAAAGTGGTGTCAAACAGCTTTATCCATGATAAAGTCACTATTTTCCCTTCCCAATCAATAGGTAATTGCAAAGAGGTACTTTGAGATTAAGCAAATATCCTGTTAATCAAACTTTTATCCACTAGATTTGCTATCTGCTCATGGTTTTCTAACTCCATCATTCTTTCTTAATTTATTGATCTCCATTCTACCATAAAAAGTTCATTTCCTTTCCCCTTCATTTATTTTATTTTTAATTTATTCATTTATTTATGTCAGTGTGGCATTATAGATGTTTATTTCAATCAACACAGGGTTCTCAAGGCAAGAATACAGAAGTGGTTTGCCATTCCCTTCTCCAGTGGACCACATTTTGTAAGAACTCTCCACCATGACCCGTCCGCTTTGGGTGGCCCTACATGGCATGGCTCATAGTTTCATTGAGTTAGACAAGGCTGTGATCCATTTGATTAGAATGGTTAGTTTCCTGTGATTGTGCTTTTCAGTCTGTCTGCCCTCTGATGGAGAAGGATAAGAGGCTTATGAAAGTTTCCTGATGGGAGAGACAGACTGAGGGGGAAATTGGGTCTTGTTCTGATGGGAGGGGCCATGTTCAGTAAATCTTTAATACAATTTTCTGTTGATGGGTGGGGCTGTGTTCCTTCCCTGTTATTTATCTGGGCCAAACTATGGTGGAGGTAACAAAGATAATGGCGACCTCCTTCAAAAGGTCCCATGCATGTACCGCTGCACTCAGTGCCCCTAGCCCTGCAGCAGGCCATCAGCGACCAATGCCTTCGCCGGAGACTCCTAGACACTTACGGACAAGCCTGGGTCACTGCTCCTTTCTCCTGGGTCCTGGTGCGCACAAGTTTCTCTTTGTGCCCACCAAGAGTCTGTTTCCCAGTCCTGTGTAAGTTCTGGTGGCTGTATGGTGGGGTTAATGTCAACCTCCTCCCAGAGGGCTTATGCCCAACCTAAGTCTGCTGCACCCAGAGCCCCTGCCCCTGCAGCAGTCCATGGCTGACCTGTACCTCCACAGGAGACACTTAAAGACTTCAACAATATGTGAACCGTGAATTTCTAGATGTTCAAGGTGGATTTAGAAAAGACAGAGGAACCAGAGATCAAATGGCCAACATCCACTGGATCATCGAAACAGCAAGAGTTACAGAAAAACATCTACTTCTGCTTTATTGACTATGCCAAAGTCTTTGACTGTGTGGACCACAAAATACTGTGGAAAATTCTTAAAGAAATGGGAATACCAGGCCACCTGACCTGCCTCCTGAGAAATACATATGCAGGTAAGGAAACAACAGTTAAAACTGGACATGGAACAACAGACTGGTTCCAAATCGGAAAAGGAGTACATCAAGGCTGTATATTGTCACCCTGTTTATTTCACTTATATGCAGAGTACATCATGTGAAATGCTGGGCTGGATGAAGCACAAGCTGGAATCAAGATTGCCAGGAGAAATATCAATAACCTCATATATGCTGATGATACCACCATTATGGCAGAAAGCAAAGAACTAAAAAGATTCTTGATGAAAGTGAAAGAGAGGAGTGAAAAAGTTAGCTTAAAACTCAGCATTCAGAAAACCAAGATCATGGCATTTGGTCCCATCACTTCATGGTAAATAGATGACAAAACAGTGGAAACAGTGTTATTTTCTTGGGCTCCAAAATCACTGCAGATGGTGACTGCAACCATGAAATTAAAAGACGCTTGCTCCTTGGAAGGAAGGTTATGACCAACCTAGACAGCATATTAAAAAGGAGAGACATTACTTTGCCAACAAAAGTCCGTCTAGTCAAAGCTATGGTTTTTCCAGTAGTCATGTGTGGATATAAGAGCTGGCCTATAAAGAAAGCTGAGCACTGAAGAATTGATGCTTTTGAACTGTGGTGCTGGAGAAGACTCTTGAGAGTCTTTTGGACTGCAAGGAGATCCAACCAGTCCATCCTAAAGGAAATCATTCCTGAATATTCATTGGAAGAACTGATGCTGAAGCTGAAACTCCAATACTTTGGCCACCTGATGCGAAGAGTTGACTCATTGGAAACGATCCTTATGCTGGGAAGGATTGGGGGCAGGAGAAGAAGGGGACGACAGAGGATGAGATGGCTGGATGGCATCACCGACTCGATGGACATGAGTTTGGGTAGACTCCAGGAGCTGGTGATGGACAGGGAGGCCTGGCGTGCTGCGATTCATGGGTCGCAAAGAGTCGGACACGACTGAGCAACTGACCTGGACTGAACTGAATTGAACTGATTTCACTCACCAGCTTATAATCCATTACTACCAATATTTATTTTGGTGGTCAAATTGTCCCAGATTTAGCTGGGGGGAGTCTTTTTGAGCTGAATTTTGTATTTGTTTGACATGTCCCTTTATTCTTTACTCCTTACTTTTTGTCACAACAGCCTTGTCTTGTACTTTCCATGTCTTAGCACTGGTATTGTCTATTTCTCCTAGGATTCCTGATTCCCTTTAGTGGAGAACAGAATTTATAAAACAAGATCTGAAAATGACAAAAGGTGGATCCTAATTCTTACCCACAAATCACTGTTTTCATCATTAATATTAGAAGTAGAGAATTATTAACAATATGGATCTATTTCTTTCATAGGATAGTATAATATTACAAACACTCTAAGAATTCTATCAGAAAATAATGCTACATGTTAAGAAAATATATATTGGTCTTCTGGAAAATATAGCTCAGCCTATGATTGACTGGTGGCTCAGATGGTAAAGAATCTGCCTTCAATACTGGAGCCCCAAGTTTGATCCCTGGGTTGGGAAGATGCCCTGGAGAAGGGAACGGCAAACCACTCCAGTATTCTTGTCTAGAGAATTCCATGGACAGAGGAGCCTGGTGAGTCCATGAGGTCACAAAGAGTTGGACACGACTGAACAACTAACACACACACACACACACACACACACACACACGTATATATATATTCTTCTCTCTATATATATATGTGTGTGTATATATATATATATATACACACATATGCACACACAACTTGGAGTTGTACAGTGGCAGGCTAGTGGTTATGGCTCTCTGCGACCAAAGCATAACCTGGCTGGATGCTAATAGTAAGAGCTACCATTTGCTTTACTACTTATACTTCCACAAAATGTAGAATATTTTTATGAACATTAATTGCCTCTTCAGCTTTTTTAGTACATTATTAAGGTACAGCATAGAATGGAAGGGTACAGTAGCATGTAACTAGAGAGACACAGTTATTGGGAAAAGCAACTAGGCATAAATAATATTAAATCCTGTGCTTGGGCTTCCCTAGTGGTGCAGTGGATAAGAATCAGCCTGCCAATACAGGAGACACTTGTTTGATCCCTTGTCCAGGAACATTCCACTTGCTGTGCAGCAGCTAAGCCGGTGTGCCACAACTACAGAGCCAGTGCTCTAGGGCCCAGGAGCTGCAATTACTGAGTCTAAGTGCTGCAAATGCTGAAGCCCACATGCCTAGAGCTTGTGCTCTGCAACAAGAGAAGCCACAGCAATGAGAAGCCTGAGCACCACAACAAAGAGTAGTCCCTGCTCATTGCAACTAGAGAAAACACATACGTACCAACGAAGATCCAAACCCAGCCAAAAACACCACCACCAACAACAAAAATCACTCCTTATTTTTTCCCACAGTATTTTAACTAGTCTTTTCAAGTCAGTCTCCCAGAAAATGAGACAGTAAGACAGTTCTAAAACTTTTAAAAATCTAAGTTAACTTAATTCATGGGCACATATTGATGCTGTCTCATACATAATTGACTCAGATGTGAAATCAAAATTACAGCCCTGATGGAGAAGGGAGGTTTGAGCAGTAAATCAGTGATTTAAAAAAGTTGCCCAGGTACTTCTAATGTACAGCCAAGGTTAAGGACTTGTGTGCTAACCTATGGCCTCAAGGTCTCACTTTCAACCCTAAATTGCTTTTCACCAAAAGAATTATATTGCCAGCTTTTTAAAGAAAAAAGCCATCTTTCATTTTTAGCTTTGTAAATGAAGACTACTTTAAAAAAGCTATTTAATAATATATAATTACAGAAACACTCAACTGTCCTGGAAGAGCAAAGAATCTGCTTAAACATTTAATTACTTAGGAACAGCTGGTTGACCAAATACATCACATTTTGACACATAATACATTTTCTGGGAAGTTTTACTTCTAAGATAAGGTTAGATGAATAATGTCAGTGAAAATCCTCGTAACCATTCCTGAGAAGGTGAAAGCCATAAACTTGGGGTCAGATATATTTTCAACTTAAAGCACAGTTACATTTCTTCTATCTTCTTTGACCCAAGTCTTTAGTAATTGATTTGACCTCTGGGAGAAGTATTAGGAGTGCTTATAAGCTGTTTCATGTTTCTTTTTAGCTATTTGACGCTTCTTCACCTTCATTGACCAAAGTCTTCTGGATGATGCTATAGCTACTGACAATCACAAAAGACTGCCTTGTGGAAGTCATGTTGAGAATAAAAATGTATTTCGTCTTTAACTCTGGAGGTGGAATGGGCGAAGTGTGTACACACACACACACACACACACACACACACACACACACACACACACACACACATACAGAGCTTCCCCGGCTTAGCGATAGAAAATCTGCGTTCAGGGCAGGATGTGAGTTCAATCCCTGTGTCAGGAAGATCCCCTGGAAGAGGAAATGGTAACCCACTCCAGTATTCTTGCCTGGAGAATCCCAAGGACAGAGGAGCCTGGCGGGCTATAGTCCACAGGGTTGCAAAGAGTTGGACAGGATTGAAAACACACACTGTACTGTATTTCATGAACATCTCCTCATTTATTTCCATTAGATTTGCTTTCTGATAAAACTAGGATTAATAAGTTTATACAGAATTTAGGAATAAATATAAAAATATTCTGTTTCTACATCGGAGTGGGGGTGGAATGAAGAAAAAAGTGATTTCCTTTCCCTTGCATACTAAGTCCGAACACCAAGCTTGCAGCCTGCTCTATCCAGAATGGCACCCAGAGGAGGGGGAGGAGAGAAAAAAGCGCCCCTGATTACTTAGGCATTAGAAACCCCACTTCAAGTGATTTGGTAAAGAAAGTGAAGCTACAGAAAGGTTTCTCAAGCCTCTGTTTCTCAAGGGGGACTTTGGGCCTTTCGAGGTAACTCTTTCACTGATTTCGCTTTAACGAAGCAGGTGAAAGGCCATTTGGCACCAGCCGGTTCCTTTTACCCCAGCTGGCTGTGATGAGCGCGGTTGCCGGGCAACCAAGTCTCAGGCTCTCTTTGTGCCTACATCAGGCTAGGAAATTTGGAGGTTTTCAAAGCGATTGTCTGCTGCAGACAAGTTACACTGAAACGCCTTTAGGTTTTTAGGACTATTTTTTAATTCCTTACAGTAAAACTACATTATCTTTTCTAATTTTCTCTCCTTTGTAGAAGAGATTATTTAAAGTGTATATGGCTATATTTCTACAGGAAAATATCAAGATCTTGACTTCAAAATCAGAAGTAATTTACATTTTAAAAGAAGAGCAAACGAGCATCACAGCTGCATCTCATATGTTCCTTCTTGTCAGCTTAATTTCTTTCATTTTCTTTCTTCTCCTCTTCTTTTGCTTTAAATATTTTTTATTGGCTTTCCTCTCTTTTTTTCTTCACTCCACCCCACTTCAATATGCTTCTTTTATCTCTCTCTTATGCTCTCCAGTGACATGAACTCTGTGTTATTAATGCATTCATCTTTAATCAATTGCTAATCCCATAAATTTGGAGCAAATCAAGCTTTTCTTTACAAACTCACTGGTTTATATTTTCTTCTTACTTCTGAACTCCTTTTATTATTATTATTACTATTACTATTATATCTGTGGCTGGGGAGACTTAAGGGGAAAGAGCTGACAAAGTATTCCCAGTTGTTATTTGGACTTGTCTTGTTCCTGACAGAGAAACCTGAACCATTGCTCTTTGAGCCTCACAGTGTGGCCTCTCTGTTTGTATGGTGGCCTTCTTGGCACCTTCCAGTAGCCTTGAACCCACAGAGGTGTCCAAGTATTTTGGTCCTACATTAATGTGAGACATTCTCTTATGGACTTAATATTATAAAGATATTTCATTGAGTGCCATTCAATTGAAAAAGGCATGAAAAAGATGTGCTTCCTTTTGTTCTTTATCTCTGAGTCTGGCAATGATTCATGGAATAAATGAGATTGAATTGATCTGGATGTGCTTTTACTATAAGTGATGACTCTGCTGCTGCAAGGGGAGAAAAACCTGGTAATATGACCAGGAAAAGGCCCAAGTACTCCTAGGAAGGTGTACACTCAAGAGAGCAATGCATTTCAAACTTGGGCACATTTTGGTGACCCCTACCCCCATAAAAAATATCCTGTTACTTATTTATCATCATGAGGTAACAAGCAGTACAAGGGGTTTGATTTACTTGTTCACTTAGAATTTGGTATAATATGGAAGTCGACTTGCTGAACATCATTGCCTGAAAATCCACTGTTGCTGATAAATATATCTGTTAAAACTACTAAAATGATAAATGGGCTAAGTGGTTAATATTCTTACGGTTTTGATTTTGAGTTAGTAGATATGCAACCAATCACATATATTTCTGGAATTTATAAGTAAAAACTGTTCTCTCTCTATGACTCAATATTATGATCTCTCATGTTTGCTGTGGAAGACCTAATAAAGAGTTATGTCCTTTTTTATATAATAAAATAAAAGTACTATATTACAGTAGGCCAGAAAACAGAAAGTATGGATTTTAATCTGAGTTCAATCCCTAGCTAGCTTTTTGACTTTGGGCAATTCCCTTAATCTTGGTCTCAGCTCCCTCTTCCATAAAGTTGTAAGGTGGGAGCAAGTATTCTCTGAGATATATTCTGCTATTAAAATTCTATTATTGAATTTGAAAGCCACTAACCTTTTCAGTGAGTCTGATTTAGGAAAGGGATGATATAACTTTTTTTTAAGCTGGTAAAGTTAAGTGAAAAAAGTATTTAAACCTTCTTGTATTTGTTAATTGAGCTATTTTTTAACTCAGACATGCAACTTCAAAATTTATGTCTCTTTTCAACTCTATAGCCAGCGGTTAAAAAGTACAATTTCTAGAGATGGCCTATGCTTCGATTTGCCTCATCATTTGCTAGTTATGGGTCATGGGCGTGCTCCTTAACATCTTTGTGCTCAGTTTACTGATCTGTCACTTGGGAATAACAACAGTACCCATCACATAGGGATATTGTGAAGATTAAATGCTGTAACTCACTTAAGCCCTGAACAAATGACTAGAGCATTACTATCTACTTTAATAGAGTAGATATTCCTGGTATGTGTCAGCTTTTACTGTCACCAGCTATCCGACTCTATTGTCACCCTATTCTTTATTAGTGTAACAATAACCTCTTAGTTTTCAAGTCTCTTTCTTAAAGACCATTCTATACGTTTCTTCCAGTTTAAACTGCCTAAAACACAATTGTCATAATTTCACTCCCCTGCTAAGAACTATGGCAACAGATTTCAATGAACCTATACCCAGTAGAATTGAATATAAATTAGCCTGGCATTTAAAGCTCTCATTAATATATTGGTTCAATTTATCTTCCCAGCTTCATTCTATTTCCTTCTCATATAGAAATGCTCTGCCTGAATGCAATTCCCAAATGTCCCTGAGAACAAGTGCTCTGCTCACCCGTGTTAAGCAATTAAGGGCAGAGGCTGTGATGAGTTTTTATACCTCATCAATCCAGGACCTGGCACATAGTGGGCATGCAACTGTTGTTGAAATAAACTGCTTCTACTCATACTGTTTTCTCCCAAAGATACTCCTTATCTTTACCTATATCTCTTATCCTCTCTTATCTTTACCCATATCTACCCTCCAAGGTCCTATCCAAATATCATGTTACCACAATTCGTAAGCTACCTACTTCTTCTCACAGTACTGTCATGTATCTATCTGGTAGCACTTATATTCTGCTGTGATTCTAATGATTTTTGTCATGATTTTATGTCCTAATTTTTAAATATATTTCAGAGCAGTGTACTATATCTTACTCAATTTTATTTCCTACAGTGCCTAGCATTTGCTTTGTTAGCTGCCTGTAGCTAGTTGTTGACTGCATGAATATGACTAACAGACTAATATTATCCATTGTTTTGTTATGATTCTTTTTAAAAAAAGAACTATCCTATTTCCATAGAAGCAAATCTGCATTGCTTACGAGGCTTCTCAGTCTCTGCAAGCACAATCACATCCTCTCTATCTAACGTAACTTTAGGTAGCTGCTGAAGCCATATAGGCCTTCTCACTATTCCATAGACAAACCATATGCAATCTTACCCCATCCTTCCACTGATGTTTTCTCTGCCTGAGCACAGTCTTGTCTTCTTTGTGACCCAAACCTTATTTAAAGTTCCATCTCAGTTCCTAAATTCTCCATAGAGCACTCTGTGATAATTTCTGCAACATTTCTTCTCTTTTACTATTGAAAAGAGAAAGTAATACACTTAATTTAACAATCATACAACTTAATCATACAAAGAAACCCCCCTTGCCCAGAACAGTGAAACTGGAAGAGAATTTAAAAGTAGGGCACTACAGAAATTCTGACATGGAAACTTTAGAATGACTATTTCCATATTAATTAACCCTTTGAAATTTCATTTTTCTCCTTCCAGGGTTACCCCTGTATTATTTATACAGATATCATTCTTGGCTACTTGTTTGTAGGATATTTAAGCAACTGAATCACTGTCTAAATAGTATGACTTTTCATTTAGCAAGTGCTGATGATGTTTTAATTCAATAGAAAAATACAATTTAAATTTGTATCTTAATTTTTCATGTGTTATAGTCTTTCAACCCATTAGATACTAAACCTTTCAGGGCAGAGGTCAAATCTGGAACTTCCTTTGAATTTCTCACATTAGCAAGCATAGTGCTAATCACACTGGACATTTTTATCATATGAACAGTATTCATTGTTAAATGAGACCTACCTGCCAAAATAGCCTGGTTCACTTTATACTTATTTCACAATACATGACACTCTAACTTCATTCCATTTTTTCCTGGACTATTGGTTCTAAATTACTGCATACTTAAAAGTTTTTTTTCCTGGTATCTTGCTTTCCAATTTACTATGACACTTACTGGACTTCTCACCAAGTAAGGCATCTAAAGCTGTATCTTTGGAGAAGATTTAGATATCTTGGAGGCAAGGTACACAGGGTGGGATAAAACTTGCTCTCTCTACTGCATTCATACTATTTTTCATCTTTTGACTGAGGATGGAAATGAAATGTATTATAAACATTTGTTGAGTGGCTTATATGAAGAACATTATGTTAGACCCTTTATATATACCACCTAATTTTATCTTCTCAACAAGCCTATGTAGTCAGTGCTACTAAACAACATTCATAGATATGAAAGCTAAAGCTAAGAAAGCTAAAACTAAGCTGTCTTTATCCTTAAACTTGATCTGAAGCCTTTATGATTCCAAGGTCTAATAGAAGAGGATGAGATAGTGGATCTCCAACTTTAATGAGCAGAAAAGTTACCCAAGGGACTCTTTAAAATACGTATTACTGAGATAAACTTCAAAGGGTCCATTTTGTTAGGTTTGAGGTAAGACCCAGGAATATGTATTTTAAGAAACACACAAAAAAGCATTCATTTGAAAACATTTTGAGATAAGGAATAGTTAAGATAATAATAGTAATAGTGATAATAATAATAATACAACAACTATACAACATATGGATCAATATCACACTGTCTCCCAGTTACTGCACCACCTTACCATTTGTCAGGTATTGTGTGTTAAGCACTTATGACATATTTTGTCACTTGAGTCTTACAACCACCTAATGAAATATATATATAATTATCACCTCCCTTTTATGTGAGGAGGGAACTAGAATCAAAGAAGTTGCATAGTTGGTAAGTGCTGGAAACAGCATATGTCCACAATGCATGAAAGAGGCCGTCAAATAAAAGGAAAGCCAGGGAGACTGCTTTCATAGAGCCTACAGGAAGAGAGCACATCAGGAGCAGATGATGTCAGTTCCTCAGAATTAAGTGAGCTAGGTTGTGAGAAGTGTTCCCTGATTTGTAAATGAGGAGGTCATTGTTGATCTGAGCAAGATCAACTTGAGTGAGCAGATGGGAGTAGTAAGGATATTGGGAGTTAAAGAATGAATGGAAGATGTAAAAAAAATAGAGAGTTAAATCCCCATTTATTGAATTTCCAACAAAAAGTAAGCAAATAAAGAAAATTGTTTTAGGGGTTGATGCAAATTTAGTGAACATTTGAAACAATATAGGATAGTCATGAAAATATTCAGGGGAATGTACAATGAAGAAAGAGGTAGATAAGAATGAAAATAAATAAAAGTAATGAGAGTCTTGGAGAAGATGGGATAGATCTGTTAGCTTTGTACAGAAGCACTTATTTTTCTGGGAATTGTGAAGGCAGCTGTGGATGTAGATCTAGGTATTTGACTAGTGGTACAGTCATGGATATTTATGTGCAGGGAGATGGGAAGTTAAAGTAGTTCCTATGTGATGGATTTTATTTTTTGTGTTGGGAAAATTAATAGGGTCTTCAAATGAACTAATAAAGATTTAGGATAGCTACTGTGAGGAAATAGAGGCAGAATTCTAGAAATAGGTATAAAGGATTGCTGTGGGGTTAAACACCCAGCTAAGAGAAAAGATCATATATTGTAATAGTATCATTGTATGGCTTTTATTCAGTGGTGTTCAGTGGTAGAAGCAGAAGTAGGACTGGAGTCATTTTAACTTAGGGATTTAGTAAAACAAGTGGTATGAGCAACAGTGAAACATGCTTAAAAGCATTGACAGTAGGCTTTGTGAAATGAAGGTCCCTGGAACTGGAAGTTTAGGGAAAACAGTAAGGCTAGTAGAGGCCTACAGACATGGAGAAAAGGGCTAAAAATTGAGTTTTAAAGAGATGGTAAAGTAGTAAATGGTAAAAGTGGTGAAAGAACTGGAAAAGTAGGCAGTTGTGGGATGAAAATGGGAATGAGTGGGGTCTAATGTGTTTTAGTTACACAGCAGCAACCTAAAAGGAATGTGAAATGTTTTCGCTCACATGATTTAATTTATTTTCTTCTCTTACTTTTTAGGAAATCTGAGATCTTAATGTCTTAAGGAAGAGACAGTCAACTGTCTCATTACTTTTATTTATTTTCATTCTTATCTACCTCTCCCTTCATTGTGCATTCCCCTGAATATTTTCATGACTATCCTATATTTTTTCAAATGTTCACTAAATTTGCATCAACCCCTAAAACAATCTTAAGTGTAAGATTGGCCTTGTGTTTCCTCTCAGGTTCTGTGAGCTTTCTGATTACTTGGACTTTCTTTCCTTGTGTCTACATCACCATCAATTCTGCTACCACTTGCTCTTAGTCAGATTAGAACAGAGAAGTATTTATTTCTTTAATTTCTAGAATAATGAGTGCAGGGCCGTGCATCAGAATCACCTGGAGAGCGTGTTGAAAATTTATATTTATGGCCTTTACGCCAGACTCATTTAATCAGGATCTCTGTGGGAGTAGATTCTGAGGAATCTGAATTTTTAAGAAACTCTACAGGAGATTCTGACTCATGTGACTATTTTAGGAGAAGACAGTTTCAACAAGACACATTCTTTTCCTTTAATTTATCAATTCATACTCAGTATGTTTTTTGCTGTTAACTCCTATTTACTGAACAATAATGCTGAGGCTTGTGGGTTTTGACATTGGGATGGAGAGGCAAAGAAAGCAACAATTTAATCTTGAAATTAGTACCTTTTTAAAATTTCATCCTTACATACAACCTGGCCCTCCCAACACATGTATCATATCTCCATCCACTGTTGATACCAACACCTAATGCATTTGGTAAAGCAAAGCCAAGGTACAGGTGAAAGTGGAAAAGATTTATAAAATTAAGAAGCTTGACCAAAAGACTCTGAACAATAGAGACGATTCCAAGTAAAAGGTAAATAGAGATTGGGTAGGTGTAAAAATAGACAGGCAAGTAAGAATTTCAGTTCAGAAAGAGACAGAGATGTGCTGATGATGACTAGAAAGGTAGTGTTCTGCTTGTGATCGAATTAGACATATGATTGATGCCCACATATTTGAAGCCTACTGCCATAGTTACCTTGTGGGTTTTTTTTTTTTTTTGGTATCTCTGTGATCCATTAGTAATCAATGAATTTTCTTGGTGCTGAACTCCTGTGCTGTTACATTTCCCACATTGAAATTTCAGTTCACAAAGAAAAAGAAATCTTGTTTTTGGTATCTTGGTACCTGGAGGTAAGTAGAGAATATATTATTTTCTTCACTATCTGCTGACAGTTTTCGAGGAACAAAGGCACAGTGTTGCATCTAAAATCTCCCCTTAGTGACTTAGAAGTCAGGCTTCTGTATATTGGAGTTATGAATCATACAACAAACAAACACACTCATGGATGAAGAAAATCATCACTTGATAATATTCTGCATGGTGATATACTAATCCATAAGCAATGAAAAAATTTTAAGTTTCCTTTTGTGAAGAAACTATATCTTAGATATATTTTTATATTCACAAAATGTGCTTCTATTATATCTTTATTAATGATTTCTGTTTAACCTAATACAAAGGCTCTCTCTCTCTCCTTCTTCTCCTCTCTCTCTTTCTCCTGTACCACCTTAGCACTCTTTTTTTGTTTCTATGTGTATATAGGCTCATTAGCATCCTTAATCCTTTATGTTAGAGATCTTACTACAGAAAAAACTAGAAGGAAAAAACTCAGAATTGCATAACCCAAATAAAATTTAGAATATGGAACATGCCTTTGTTTGATGAAGAATAAATGACTGGATGTAAAAATCATGCAAGTTATTCTTTACTTGAAAATACATGAATTAAGTTTCAACATGAACCATGTAAGTTTCACCTCCCTGAAGGGAATCACCATCATCTCATCCCTTCTGCTTCTAGTCCTTGTGTCCAGGTACATGAACTGCCCTTGTTCAGGCTGGACTGAATGACAACAACAAACATGACCATTCAGTTACTCTGACAAGTATTATTTTGAATTGTTCTCAGTGAGAGAAATTTCTCTTAGGTTTGGGTCAGAATACTCAACATTAGTTCAATTGATTCACTTAATAAATTCTGTCCAAAATTACAGTTGTAAATGAATGTATGGCCTCTCTCTTATAAAATCCAAAATCTAGATGCCCTGTTCAGTTTGAACTCTGGCTAATGATGCTAATACCCTGCTCCTGAGCTATGTCTCTTGGATACATTGCTACTTTAGGAATCATGCCCGTCTCTGGAGTAGCTAACCCTTGCCCTTGTTTCCATTTTCTGATTCTGAGCCTTAGCACAACTTGTTGTGCTTTCAGTGCTCTGACCCCAGTGGTCTCTGATCTGAATTCTGGGACCATGAATGAAACCATGGCCATACTGCCCTTTGTTTTAGTCCCAAGGCATCTGACTTTGTACTCACTATGTAATCCTTTCTCACACTGTAGCTGTCTACCTTCATTTAGGTGTAATTACCTCACACTTAGATAATGGAATTGCCTCTGAATTCTGGGACCATGAAACAATCTATTCTGTATTTTTCACCTTTCTCCCCGAAATACTCTCCCTCTCTAATTCAGTTATGAAAATCCTACTCATTTCTTAAGTTTCCATTAAATTCTTTCTCTTCCATGAGATTTTCCATCATTTTCATATGAAGTTATCTCTTTTATCTGAATTTCTATAGGTTTATGTTTTATTCATTTGATGCTCACAGATATTACTGGAGCTATTTTGGAACATAGCATATCTACTCAACCAGAAAGCAAATCCTGAACAAAGGAAACTCTTTCTTATGTATCTTTGTATTTCAAACAGAGGCTTGGGTCTAATAGGTACATGGGAAATATTTTTAATATAAAATAATGGCTACTATATCAAAATAAGATACTGTCTTGGAGATAGTAAATATTAATTTTTAAGACAATGATGATCACCCTTAAAGCATGAGGGTTGAAATTTACTGCTCTATTAGAACACTTCCATGGTGCCCATATAATTTCAATAGTGTATATTTGCCTTTCAAAACTATTTCCAACCAGCATGCTCTAGATTTAATTGAGTTTATAAAAGAGAGTAATTAGTTTCTTAATTTATATAAAAAGAGATATTAGAGCACCCTAGGATTTACCAGTTACTAGGTCAACCTTAGCTTTATTGTTTGTAAAAAACAAAAAAAAAGCACTTCAAAAACAAGCAAACAAAAGAACTCTATAGTATTTGTTTTATGGATTCATTAATTTATTTTTTCATTTATCTAAAAATGGTTATTGAGAATTGACTATGTAAAAGTCAATGAACTCAGAACTAGGGCTAGGATGGTGAACCATTCCTGGCCCATGAATTGGTGAAAATTAAAGTATTAAGGTACTATTATCCTACAGAGGGAAAAGAACATTTGTATTGCAAAGATAAACAAGAGAACATGGACTGTTTGGGGAAGATGAATGATATGTTATCAAATCTTATGAATTCCTCAAAAAAAACCCCATACCTAAACATCTACTATGTGCCATTGACTGTGTTATGCAATGAATGTAGGGCAGCTGTTGTAAAAGTTATTACTGTTTGGTTATTCATTGTCCTCTCCCCCAACACATCAGCAGCCTATACCTCCCCATTCCATTGATTTTGGTCCTGTCCATGTGATTGCTTTGACCAGTGCAATATGAGGCTTAAGGATCACGGTTTCTGTTTCCTGTTGCCCTATTGACATTTGACATACATGCCCCATGTAGTCACTGTTTCCTGGTTCTGATTTTGGTTACAGAATAAGAAACAGAGCAGATACAAACCCAGACAGCAGCCTAGAGTTATGCATAGGCAAGCTCAGAAGAGTCCAGCTGGGCCAAGCTGCCATCACAAAATCATGAAGAAGAAATAGATTTGTTGTTCTAATACTCTAAATTTGGTTGTCAATGCAGCAAAAATTAAATGAAGTAGGTATTATGTCTACTGGGAAAGAAAGATATTGCCAAATGGATAGTTATCAATGTTTTTTGTGTTTTGGGAAAATGGAGTGTTCCTACACATGTGTATAGCAAGTGGACTTACATTATTCTGGGGAAAAGGAATATCTTCTGGGGTGGCAACTACTTATATATAATTCAATTTCATTTAGCTTCTAGTCATCACTTAGTCAGAGAAGGCACTGGCAACACACTCCAATACTCTTGCCTGGAGAATCCATGGCTGGAGGAGCCTGGTAGGCTGCAGTCCATGGGGTTGCCAAGGGTCGGACATGACTGAGCGACTTCACTTTTACTTTTCACTTTCATGCATTGGAGAATGAAATGGCAACCCACTCCAGTGTTCTTGCCTGGAGAATCCCAGGGACGGGGGAGCCTGGTGGCTGCCATCTGTGGGGTTTCACAGAGTTGGACACGACTGAAGTGACTTAGCAGCAGCAGTGGCAGCACTACTTAGTGTATCCCACACCAACTGCTGCTAGGGAACAGATGCATCTTTTGGAAACAATTTTCCAGAAAAATCAGATGCAATATCCACAACAGAAAGTTATTGTCCCTTTTACCTCATATTGTAGTTCTGCATAGTTATGAATTATTTTAATGAAGGACTAAAAGGATCCAGTTCTGTATTTTCACTAGGATCAATATACTTGTGACTTCTAGATGAAAAGTAACCTCTACAGGAACAAGCTTATTCTAGTAATGGAGACTATTTCTTTTAAGTTATAGACTATAGACTATGTAGACTGGTGTAGGCCTTGAGATGACCTGGCAAACAACTTCATTTTGCAAGCCAAGCAACTGGAGTCCACAGATGCAAAATTACTTTCCTAGGGCTCCCACTGGAGTTTGGGAAGGGTCAGATGTTGAGGTCAGGAGCTCTGACATGTGGATCACAACCTTTTAACTTTGAAAAAAATGTTTCTCCATATAATTGTCTTTGGATGAATTTTAAGGAAAAATTAATTATAAATATTGCAAATTTCTGTGATGATTCAACTTAGAGACAAGAGGTAAATTTTAGAGGGTGAAAATTTTGATTAACTGTAGGCCAGTGGGATCCAGCTGAGCTGGATGATGCTCCTCCTAAAAGATGATGCTGTTAAAGTGCTGCACTCAATATGTCAGCACATTTGGAAAACTCAGCAGAGGCCACAGGACAGGAAAATGTCAGTTTTCACTCCAATCCCAAAGAAGGGCCATGCCAAAAAAATGTTCAAACTGCCAAACAATTGCACTCATTTCTCATGCTAATAAGGTTATGTTCAAAATCCTTCAAGCTAGGGTTCAGCAGTATGTGAACCGAGAACTTCCAGATGTACAAGCTGGGTTTAGAAAAGGCAGAGGAATCAGGATCAAATGGTCAACATCTGTTGGACATAGAAAAAGCAAAGGAATTCCAGAAAAACATTTCCTTCTGCTTCATTAACTATACTAAAGCTTTTGACTGTGTGCATCACAACAAACTGTGGAAAATTCTTCGAGAGACAGGAATACCAGACCACCTTACCTGTCTCCTGAGAAACTTGTATCCAGGTCAAGGAGAAAAAGTTAGAACCGGACATGGAACAACAGACTGGTTCAAAACTGTGAAAGGAGTATGACAAGGCTGCCTATTATCACCCTGTTTATTTAACTTCTACGCAGAGTACATCATGTGAAATGCCAGGCTGGATGAAGCTCAAGCTGGAATCAAGTCTGCTGAGGGAAATATCAACAGCCTCGGGTATGCAGATGATGCCACTCTAATGGCAAAAAGTGAAGAGGAACTAAAAAGCCTCTTGGTGAGTATGAAAGAGGAAAGTGAGAAAGTTGGCTTAAACCTCAACATTCAAAAAACTAACATCATGACATACAGTCCCACAGTTCATGGCAAATAGATGGGGAAACAATGGAAGCAGTGATAGACTTTATTTTCTTGGGCTCCAAAATCACTGTGGATGGTGACTGCAGCCATGAAATTAAAAAATGCTTGCTCCTTGGAAGAAAAGTTATGACCAACCTAGACAGCATACTAAAAAGCAGGGATGTCACTTTGCCAACAAACATCTGTATAGTCAAAGCTATGATTTTTTATAGTAGTCATGTATGGATATGAGAGTTGGACCATAAAGAAGGCTGAGTGCCAAAGGATTGATGCTTTTGAACTGTGGTGTTGAAGCAGACTCTTGAGAGTCCCTTGGATAGTAAGGAGATCAAACCAATCAATCCTAAAGGAAATCAGCCCTGAATATTCATTGGAAGGACTGGTGCTGAAGCTGAACCTGAAGCTCCATTACTTTGGCCAACTGATACAAAGAGCTGACTAATCAGAAAAGACCCTAATGTTGGGAAAGAGGCAAAAGGAGAAGGGAGTGACAGAGGATGAGATAGTCAGATAGCATCAATGGATGTGAGTTTGAGCAAACTCTGTGAGATAGTAAAGGACAGGGAAGACTGCCGTGCTGCAGTCCACAGGGCCTCAAAGAGTCGGGCACAACTCAGTGACTGAACAACAATGGGATCCTTAAGATATCTACCAAGTTTTCCTACATTTCCCTGCCAACTCTGGTCATATTATATATTTTTATGTTTGGCATTTTTCATAGTTTTTCATAATTATTGGTGTGGTCATGCCATTAATGTCTGTCACTTGTATCATCATCCTTTTTGGCCCATTAGTGAAGTGAAGTCGCTCAGTCGTGTCCAACTCCTTACGACCCCATGGACTGTAGCCTCCCGCGTTGTAGGCAGACGTTTTACCATCCGAGCCACCAGGGAAGTCTCATTAGACAGAGGCCCATTAAGACAGAGACAATATGTCCCCATTAACTAGTACAGTATCTGATACATGCTAAGTACTCAATACACTTTTGTTTGGTTAATGAACAATCTTTCACTGATCTCACACAAGTACAATGATCATACTTTGTCATATGGTATGAAGTATGTCCCATGATCAATAATCTCTTGTTGCCACATAGTCTACATAATACATTTTTCATAAAGTCTGAAGGAAATGAATTAATGGGTTACTTTCATCAGATTTTATTAACAGATCACATAATGAATATAACTTTAAAATATAGCATTATTAATAACAAAGTATAAATTTGCACAGAATGATTGCATTAAAATATTTCATTTAGAAGAAAATAAAAGTGTACAGTGACTCATTGAATGAAGATCTATTCAAGTGGAATTAATAGAATTACTAATAAAAGATTTCAAAATTATTTAAATGACTAATGCTTAAGGGAAACTAAAAAGGCAATAGTGATCTAATTTACTATCTTGATATTTAGAAGAAATATCTGTTAGATTAAGGCAGCCTCATTGCCTAACTCTTAAATGATGCATTACTGATTCATATAAAAAAATAAAGTTTTAGGGAGAATAATTTAGGTCCTGAATAGTTATTTTACCAGCATTTTTGGAACTCCAGGACTAAAAGGATAAGAGGAAAGGGAAAACCAATATATAGCTCAGTAACTGCTTTTATAGTCCTGATGTATGGGAGGAACCAGCTCCCCAAATGATCTCCACTCTGCTTCCTTTGCTGTTAGACTTGCTGCATTCTCAAGAGATTACCATGGCCAGTTTAAGAATGATATGAGGCCCTGGTATACAAAATTATGACAACATAGAGCAAAACTTAAACCAAACAGAACATCTGTCTTGTTATGTAAATGTTAAACATGTGCACTTATCACTGCAACTTCACTGATGAAATTTTTGAAGATGATATTCTTTATTATGGACATACATACATCTTTTCTACATGATCACTAAACAATGTGAGAAATAAAACAAACAAACCAATATGTGAGCTGAAATAGCACGTTTATCATTGTTGGAGATAAAGATGCAGATTATGGCACTAGGTCTGCTAGTCAAATGGGCCTGGTACTGGGATCCTAGAATTAGGGGACTTCATTCATTTACAGCAAGCATGGACTGAGGAAGGTCTTCTTTAATGACACTCCCCAGACCCAGCTCCTACCTGACTTCTAGCGCGAAAGTGCAAACCAATAGTCTCTGTGTGAAGCTGGCTTCAAGAGAAAACTGGAGGGTGGAGCATGTCTAGTTATTGTTTCTATGTTTTCATGCAGAAAAAGCACTCCATCTTCCAAAGAAGAAAGTGACTAACAAGTACAAACGTGCCAAAAGTATATTAGTTGATCTATCTCAACACAAGGAAAACTAAGAGTAGATGGAAGCTTGCCCAATAATTGTGAAGATGTCTTTAGTAGCAATATACTTACATTCCTATCTCAAGAAAAGGAGGGATAAAATATTCTTGAGGTCTTTCAAGAAAAAGACCTCACTTGAAAGTGAAAAGTTGTAGAAATTTCTGGCCATATATTTATTTTGATGTAGACAATAGGTCTAGGAAATTTTCTGTGAAAAAAATATTGAACTATTGAAAATCAATTGAAAGTTGTAAAAAAATGCAACTTAATTTATATTTTTAAAGGAGGGATATATTTAAAATACATTCATCTAATTTTTAGAGTTGTTAGGAATCACGTTTGCTGTAAATTATTTAGAAAATGGAAGGAAAAGGATCTTATTGATACTTCTCAAAAGCAATTACTCTTCATGTTTATGTGTTTCATTGCAAGTTTTTCTCTATGTTTTCTCATTAGATCATGTAGACTATGCAGTTTTATGACATAAGAAATTCATGAGCATCTCTGGATATGGAGGTGGTTTGGTCAGTAAAGAATCTGCCTGCAATACAGGAGACCCAAGTTCAATCCCTGGGTCAGGAAGATCCCCCGGAGGAGGACGTGGCAATCACTCCAATATTCTTGCCTGGAGAATCCCATGAACAGTGGAGCCTGGAGGGCTACAGTCCATAGGGTCACAAAGAATGGGACACGAATGAGGTAACTTAGCATGCGTGCAAGAAGGTTTAAATGAAGAGACTTTTATGAAGCAACTCCAGACAGAAGTGTGCCTAGAATTAAGAAACAAAACAGGTGATGCTGGATCATCAGACACTTGCAATAAAGGAAGTTATGGGGCTCAATGAGCAGAATAAAGACATGTTTTTTCTGGAGCTAAGTGGGAACTTAAGTTAACTGTGTGATGCAGTCTTTAACAGTTGATCTCTCAAAGACAGATCAGGGAACAAAATGGAAGAGAATGGATCTGGCAGAGTAGGGAGCCAAGTGGACAATAATCAGCATACCAGTGTTAAAAATTTCTTGTTAACAGATTTTTATGGCCACATAATATTTCAATATAATCATACCATGTATTACAACTACTACCTTTTGATTAACTACTTAGATTGTATCAGGTGTTTTTGCTACTATAAACAACATGGCAATTCATATATTTCTTTACTTCTATAATTTTCTTAGAGAAATTCTTGGGTGTCGAATTATTACATTAAAAAGTACAAACGTCTTTAGGCCTTTTAAAACTTGCTAGCAGTGTTTTAAATCCATACATATTATTCTTTTACAAGCAATGAAAGAATGTGCTTATTTTACTGCATACCATTGAGCATTGCATAGTCCCATAAAAATTATTTCTTATTTTGAGGAGAGTTGTCCACAAAAATAACATCTGTGTATTTTTCAAAAGAAATCTTTAGAACTACATCTCTTTAATTTAATAAAATTTTTTTCTGTGTGCTTTTTGAATCACATCAGCATGAGGTAATAATAGTACATTGTTGCTCCTTGTTGCTACTGCTGGGCCAGCATCATTGATTTAACTATCCTGTCTCTCCAATGCTAATTTGAGTTGCTTCCTTAATCATTTAGTACATTATTGCATACATTGATATATGTTTTCTGAACTATCTGAAATATAAATATTTCAGTCTATTTTAGAGGGTAATGTGACTGAAATAAGGCAGCTCTGGTGTGCCAAGCTGTCCATAAAATAGCTTGACATTGGAAGATGACAAAAGATAGGATCCCTGTTTCCTATGAGGCCCACTACCTCCTTCTTTACCTTTCAGCCTTGTTTATCAACGTTAATAATAGGACAAGAACAATACAAGAATCTGTTGAGCGTTTACAATGGGACAGGAATTGTGAAGAAGATACCATATGTCAGCTTAAATCACAGCCACACTGCCTCTCTTTTGGGTCAGGGATGTATTTTTTGGAGGCTTATGTACCAAATCTTGCTAATTCTACTTTCTAAATACTTTTTAAGTTTCTCCACTTTCTACTCCTATTGCTAAAACCCTATTCAAGCAGTCATCCTTTTTTGTGTGTGCTGGATTAATGAAGCAGACATTTTCAGTTCTTAAATGGTTTAATTTTTAGTAGCCTGATGTTTAACATATCTATTTATGTATTTATTTTTAAATTTTCAATGACTATCTTATTTCCAAAATCTCTATTTTGTTCCTTTTCAAAAACATCTGAGTTTTTTCTTCATAAAATCTTTATTCCTTGTGAATTCTTTTGCTGCCTTGATCTCTCTGAATATTTAAAATAAGCTTATTTTAAAACATCTAATTTCTTTGATCTCTATTTCCTTAGTATGAATGATCCCATTATGGCTTTTCCTGGACTTGTCTCCAGTGGGGGTTTTTTCTTTTTTTTTCTCTCTAAAAGGCCTGGACATTTCTTAGATTTTTCAAGAGTCTCTATGTTGCACTTTCAATGTTAACCAGGGTCTATTGGGTCACCAGTTGAGGACTATGCTTATATAGCAGTTCTTAGGTGAGGTTTCTGTACCTCAGGGATCTTGTGATTTTGGGTCTCATCCCCATGCATACAAACATTCAAGTGTTCCCTCACAGTTTGTTGAAAATACCATTCTTCACCATTGAAATGCTTTTGTACCTTTGTTGAAAAGAAATTTACTATATTTGTAGATCTACTTTTTGTCACTCTTTTCTATCCCACTGATCTATGTGTCTGTCCTTTAGCTAATACTGCATCTTTCAAAAAATTCTTTACTTTTATTTTTGGTTGTACTGATTCTTCATTGCTTTGCACAGGCTTTCTCTAGTCGTGGCAAGTCGGGGCTACTCTTCCTTGCAGTGTGGGAGCTTCTCATTGCAGGGGCTTCTCTTGTTGTAGAGCATGGGCTGTAGGTGGCAGGCTTCGGCAGTTGCGGCTCATGGACCCTAGAGGGTGCAGGCTTCAGTAGTAGTGGCATGCGGGCTCAATAGTTGTTCCCAGGCTCTAGAGTGGGGGCTCAGTAGCTGTGGCTAAAGGGCTTAGTTGCAAGTGGAATCCTCCCAGACCAGGGATCAAACCCATGTCCCCTGCATTGGCAGGCAGATTCTTATCCACTGCAACACCAGAGGAGTCAGCTAATACTGTGCCTTGATTACTGTAGATTTATAGTAAATCTTGAAGTAGGGTGAGTTCTACATATTTTTTCTTTTTTTTGCTTCTTCAGTGTTAGCTATTCTAAGGGTTTTGTCTTTCTATATGAATGCTAGGATCAGAATTACTTTCTCTGTATTTACAAGATGGCTTGCTGGGATTTTGAGTGGGATTACATTTAATCTATAGATCAAGTTGGGAAGACTTGACATCTTAACAATATTGAAACTTCCAATTCATGAACACAGAATATTTCCCTATCCATTACCTAAGTGTGGAAAAATTCTTGCATCAGCTCAGTTCAGTCGCTCAGTTGTGTCCGACTCTTTGCGACCCCATGAATCGCAGCACGCCAGGCCTCCGTGTCCATCACCAGCTCCCGGAGTTTACCCAAACCCATGTCCATCGAGTCAGTGATGCCATCCAACCGTCTCATCCTCTGTCATCCCCTTCTCCTCCTGCCCCCAATCCTTCCCAGAATTAGGGTCTTTTCCAACGAGTCAACTCTTCGCATTAGGTGGCCAAAGTATTGGAGTTTCAGCTTCAACATCAGTCCTTCCAATGAACACTCAGGACTGATCTTCTTTAGGATGGACTGGTTGGATCTCCTTGCAGTCCAAGGGTCTCTCAAGAGTCTTCTTCAGCACCACAGTTCAAAAGCATCAATTCTTCGGCACTCAGCTTTCTTCACCATCCAACTCTCACATCCATACATGACCACTGGAAAAACCATAGCCTTGACTAGACGGACCTTTGTTGGCAAAGTAATGTCTCTGCTTTTTAATATGCTATCTAGATTGGTCATAACCTTCCTTTCAAGGAGTAAGCGTCTTTTAATTTCATGGCTGCAATCACCATCAACAGTGATTTTGGAGCCCCCAAAAATAAAGTCTGACACTGTTTCCACTGTTTCCCCATCTATTTGCCATAAAGTGATGGGACCAGATGCCATGATCTTAGTTTTCTGAACATTGAGCTTTAAGCCAAATTTTTCACTCTCCTCTTTCACTTTCATCAAGAGGCACTTTAGTTCTTCTTCACTTTCTGCCATAAGGGTGCTGTCATCTGAATATCTGAGGTTATTGATATTTCTCCCGGCAATCTTGATTCCAGCTTGTGTTTCTTCCAGCCCAGCATTTCTCATGATGTACTCTGCATATAAGTTAAATAAGCAGGGTGACAATATACAGCCTTGACATACTCCTTTTCCTATTTGGAACCAGTCTGTTGTTCCATGTCCAGTTCTAACTGTTGCTTCCTGACCTGCATACAGGTTTCTCAAGAGACAGGTCAGATGGTCTGGTATTCCCATCACTTTCAGAATTTTCCACAGTTTATTTTGATCCATACAGTCAGAGGCTTTGGCATAGTCAATAAAGCAGAAATAGATGTTTTTCTGGTACTCTTGCTTTTTCGATGATCCAGTGGATGTTGGCAATTCTTGTGTAGCCTTAACTTAAAAAAAAAAATCCTGAAAAGCCAAATTCTAGGTCTCTTTCTAAGTCTGGGTTTAAGGCTTTGGGTCTAATCCATATGCTGTATAAAATCCATCTCAAAGGTGTATATCATGTCTTTCCCACTTTCTAAACCATAGTTTCCTTCAACTAGAACTCACTGATTCATCTCTGAATGCTTCAGTAGACTAGATTTATTTACTTGATTGAAGTACTTTACATACTTTTCCTATAGGCTTTTAAAATGCTAATCATTTCCCCCTGAGACCTCTGCCTTTTGCTGGACACTCATCTTTAAATATGAGTTTTGACACCTTAATCTCAGTGAAGTGCCTTCTGACTCCTGATTAAGTTGAGGTCCCCCAGTCATGTACCTGGTCCTTGTATATTTACCTGCTTAAAAACCATGCAGGAGAACCAAAGTAATTTGAAAAGAATACAAAAACCTTTCACTTGCACTTATTAAACATCTGAAAGATACACAAAATCATCAAAATTCTTTCTTAAAATCCTTTTGTATTCCTCTTGCATCTTCTGCCAACACAAACCTCAGCTTTTTTAAATGCCTCTGTTCTCAAAACCATGGCGGGGGTGGGGGGTGGGAACTCCTTTGACTCCTAAGAACCATCAGTCCTCTCTAGTTTCCACATGTTTTTATGTTCTAGAAGTTTAGGTTTTCCTTAGGTTTAGTAGCATATGTATAATTATTGTAGTTTGCGTGTATTAAGATACTTCCATTTTCTTTCTTTCTTTTTCTTTTTTCGCTGCTAACAATTCTTGACTTTACTAAAATCTTATGCTTTAGTAGTTCAGAACTGATTTTACTCACTGTTTTCCTTCTCTGGGATTCAAACTATAGTGATCAGTTCTTAGCCTTTTGTGTAAATATTGAATTCCCAAGGCACAATTTATGATTTTTATCTCTAGCGATTCCACTGCACTTCACGCATACTTTTAGAACCAATATTCCCACTGGATGGTAATCATTTGTGTGTATGTTTTTTTCCCTCATTTGACTGAACACAGACAGAATGAGCATCATCGATAATTACACACAGTGGCATCGTATGAGAAATTTATCTTCATCCTATGACCTATAAAGTTGTATATGATTTTTATAATTCTACCCAAAAGAGTCAGTCCTAGGGGACAGAATGCAATTCAGTTTCTGTTCAGAATAGATGGGAAACTAATATTTAAGTTATATCATGTTTCAGATAGGGCTTCCCTGGTGGCTCAGAGTAAAGAATCTGCCTGCCAATGCAGGAGATGCAAAAGACTTGGATTGGATTCCCAGGGTCAGGAAGATCCCCTGGAAGAGGAGATGGCAATCCACTCCAGTATTCTTACCTGAAAAATTCCAGGGATAGGGGAGTCTAGCAGGCTATAGTCCATGGTGTCTCAAAGAGCTGGACATGACTGAGCACACACTCCACATTTCAGATACACTTGAACCCACCTCTGTCCTAAAAGGAAGCTGAATGAAAAGTAAGCCAATTTGAAGATCCCTTCCATCCAATAACAACAAAGGCAGACCAAATGGTGAGATACTGATGGGTGGGCCATACCATAACCAGATTAACCATTTCAAGGAAGGAGAATGATTAACTTCAATTGCTGCATATAATTATTTACAATCCCAATTTCTAAATATTTGCAAATTGTGCACCAACATTTAGTTACTTCCAATAGTTACTATAGAAATGCCTATTTTATAAATTTTAAAATACAGAGAGTTGTAAGATGATAAATGTTGCAGTGATACTGAGAATTATTAAATGTCTTCCTAAAAAACAAAACAGACAAGACGTAAATTCATAAAGTTTACTGGTGACAGATAACTATCATCTATTCTTCACTGGAAGGAGAAGAAAAGTGAGTCTCATACAGATGAATGAGCAGAGTTTATAAAATGAGTAAAATGTAATGAAATATCCATGAAGAGCGAAACACCTAGGAGGAGAAAGGAGTATATTAACATTAAATAGCAAGGAAAATTATATTTCAGGGAGCATAAAAATAAGCAAGTTTCATAGTTAAGGGGGAGTTAGGAGAGCATGCATAATGGGAAATAGAATAGAAAGAAAATTTAAGTTGGAGTGGGTTTTCTGAAGCATCAAACTATGAAACAGCTAGGTGACAGTTCCTTTCCATTCTGCAGTGAAAATGACACAGCAGGAGATACAACTTTTCACTTCTCCTAGGATTTTTGCCATTTAGGAAAGGAATATGTGAGGAAATTTATTCTATTTGAAACAAAAATAGAATTTTAAATATGGGATCATGAAGCGAGATTTGAAATATTAATAATCTGGTTTACAGTATATCTTTATGGAAAAATGGAAGTAACTGAATTTTCAAGATAGTCCAGGTATTTGATATTAGCTTAGAAAGCTACTAGGGCATGGTACATTACTACAAAATATTTGAAGATTGTAAGCATCAAAAGGAAATGGCAAACCATTCCAGTACTCTTGCCTGGAGAATCCCAGGGACAGCAGAGCCTGGTGGGCTGCCATCTATGGGGTCACACAGAGTCGGACACAACTGAAGTGACTTAGCAGTAGCAGCAAGCACCAAAAGGGGAAGGAGAATGATGTCTGATCTGAAAGAGAAAAATGAAAAGAAATATGAGGAAATTGAGCAAAGTCATTTTATATTACTATCCAAAAGATTGCTCAACGATGATAGGGAAACAGAGCCCCAAAGATGTGTTAAAACCTTGATGATGTGAATAATTGCAATGTCTGCATTTAATTGAATAATCTTTTTGAAAATCATGCAAAAAATAACTGTCTAGGCTTGGTGGAAGAGGCACCATGTAGCCAGCATTATTTTTCTCTAATTTATGGCATCCTTAATAGATTAGGATCATATATATTGTGCACTTATTACTATTGTATCTGGAAATATGAATGTATGGCACATAGGGAATAGCCAAAAAGAATCAATCATTTAAAAATTACAGAGCTGGAAAAGTCTAAAGAGACAACTTTACAACTCAACTTGTCATTTTGGATTAAAGAACAACCTAACCAGCCAACTAAATAAACAACAACAAGCACAAAAACAACAGAAAAAAATCCAAAAACCTAATGCCTGACAATAAGTGACTCATTTAAGGTCATATGATTAGACTGGCAAAGCCAAGACTAGGACCCATATTTCTTGATAGACAATCTAGTTTTCTTTCTTCCGGAAGTTGATGATGGACAGGAAAGCCTGGTGTGCTGCATTCCATGGGGTCGCAATGAGTCGGACACCACTGAGTGACTGAACTGAACTGAAGTTTTCTTTCTGATCATACTCCCTAGCTGATTAAGGGTGTCCATCAAGTGCTTAGTACCCGGATGCTAGGCACAGATGAGGCCTCATAGCTTCCTTAATTTAATCTACCTAAATACACCATGTCTCCATGGCCTGAACTCCTTAGAATGGCTTAGCTGCTACTGCTGCTAAGTCACTTCAGCCGTGTCCGACTCTGTGCGACCCCATCGACGGCAGCCCACCAGGATCCACCGTCCCTGGGATTCTCCAGGCAAGGACACTGGAGTGGGTTGCCATTTCCTTCTCCAATGCATGAAAGTGAAAAGTGAAATTGAAGTCACTCAGTCGTGTCTGACTCTTAGCGACCCCATGTACTACAGCCTACCAGGCTCCTCTGTCCATGGGATTTTCCAGGCAAGAGTACTGGAGTGGGGTGCCATTGCCTTCTCCAGAATGGCTTAGAGCAGAATCTTAAAAATCAGATGCTACTGGGTATAGACTGGTAATATAAATTAACAAAGAAGATAGACATTTCAATATCAAGTGAATAGAAATAATTCTCATTTATTTTAAAGAAATATATACCTTATTTTCTTAAAATATATCAGGATCATTATTTTCTTTTGATTTTCTACTTTATATTGATCATGCAACAAATATTTAAGGCAGAAACAAGCTTGACATTTTTAAATGAGAACAGAAGGCCAATGTGGCTAGAGTAGAAAGATTAAGGCTAAGAGTAATGGGAGATGATGGTAGAGGCAATATTGCATAGTTGACCTACTGCATAGTAGAGGTTTTAATTTTATCTGATTTTATTTTATTCTGTATATAATAGGATGACCTGCTACCTCAAATTTCCTAGGACCAAGGGAGTTCCTGGGACATAGGAATTTCATCTTAAATCTAAGAGTGGCCCAGGTAAATGAAAATGATCTGGTCAAGCTAGTGATGGGAAACAATCTGGTATTTTTAAGCAAGGGCCATAACGTGACATGACTTAATTGTTATAAAGATCACTATGGCGAAGAACTGACTAGAAAGGTGAGAGTAGAAGCAGGTAATAATTGCTATAATCTAAGTGAAAGATGACTGTAGTCTTTACTAAAGTTTTAGTGATGATCCACAGTGAGATGAGGTCAGATTCGGACAAATATCTTGAAAGAAACGTGAGTAGACATTGATAGATTACATACCAGGTGAGAAGAAAAGAGATGAGATAAGCATGAACAATTGGATAATTGTGGTTCCTTTTACTAAGGTGGGGAAAGTTGAGGCAAGAGCAGCTTTGAAGAAAAAATTCAAGAGTTTGGGTTCAGACATGTATGCTTGAGAGTCTAATCTTTATTCAAGTGGAGATGTTCAATTGGTCTGGGTCATGATTGTAACTAGAGAATTCTTAGAGTCATCAGTATATAGAGAAATAGTTAAAGCCTACAACATGAGTAAGGTCAAGGAAGAGAAGATATGTGAAGAATTAGATGTAGGACATTAAATATAGATGGAAAAATAAGCAGTAGGGTACAAATAAGTTGAAGAGGACCCTTCAAGGAAGCCTGAAAAGCATAAGTGAGTCAGGAGGAAAGCATGACAGTGTAGCGTTATGGAAACCAACAGACAAAAGTATTTAAACAAGGATTTTTGGAGAACTTCTCAAATCCCAATGAGATATTTAATTAAGGTAACAACAAAGAGTTTGTTTTGGGATTTAGCAAGATGGAGGTTACTGATGACTTTGACAAGTGATATTTCAGAGGTGTAGAGGTAATAAATGCCCGATTGAAGCGGCTTTGAACAGAGAGTAAGAGAGGGAGGAGATACAACTCATGCATCAACTAGTTGCAATTTTGTTTTGAAAGGGAAATGAGGCAGTGGTTTGATGTGGGATGTGAAAAAAATGGAGTATTTTAAAGATAGAAGATATTACTGCATTTTTGCAATGTGATAAGAATAAGCCAGTTGAGAGGGAAAAACTGAGAGTGCAAAATCTTTGAATATACAAAAAGAGAATGGGATTCAGAGCACAAGTGATGGGTTGACCATTGGAAGCCTCACATTTTATCCCTTTTAACACTAAGGAAGGCAGAAAACATGGGCACAGATACAGGTAGATCAAGTACAGGAAATATATCTGTATTTAAAAAAGTAAAAGAACAGAGCCATAGATGTGAACCCCTTGACTTTGTGGTGGGGAGTCCATGTACAGTGGAAGCTTGTGGACAAACGGAAAGGACATGCCCTTGGTGCGGGGGCAGCTGCTACTTGGCTCTACACAGTTTTTTGTTTGTTTGTTTGTTGCCTTATCTTAGGATAGTTCACTGAAATGTGGGTTTTAATGGAATATCTCTGAATTTTAAAATGTTGACTTAAATTCTATAAAACAAGGCGAATAAGAGCAACGACAAAAGCACTGTATATGACAAGCAAGTACTTCTGATATCTAAATCTAGCCTAGGGGCTGTGAGTTGGGAGCTTCTGTTCTGGAGGCTCAAAACCTGGTCTCACACCTATAAGGGCAGTTGGCATCTGTTCATTGATTCAGAGGAACCAGAAGTCAGGCAAAGAACAGTACATATCAACCCTCACTCTTGCTTCCATTCTGAGAGGGGAAATTTGACTTCCTAAAGAATCCCTTGCCTGGAGAATCCCATGGACGGAGGAGCCTAGCAGGCTGCAGTCCATGAGGTCGCTAAGAGTTGGAAACGACTCAGCGACTTCACTTTCACTTTTTACTTTCATGCACTGGAGAAGGAAATGGCAACCCACTCCAGTATTCTTGCCTGGAGAATCCCAGGGACAGGGGAGCCTGGTGGGCTGCTGTCTCTGGGGTCGCACGGAGTCGGACATGACTGAAGTGACTTAGCAGCAGCAGCAAAGAATCCCTAGTTTCCCGGGGACTTGCCTGAGCAGTCCAAGAAGGACTTGTGGGGAAGCTGCTGGTTACCCACACATGTGGACCATATTCTCCAGGGAGATTTCTTTTTACTCATAAATGGGTAAATGGGAAAAATTAATATAGGAACCAAGAAAGAATTGATATAAACAAAACAAACAAACAAAACCTCCACAAACAAAACTGGAGCAGGATTCTGAGAACTCAGAAAACAAAATTATGCCCCAAAGAACTACAAACTAGAAGTCAAAGAATTTGTTTAAATCTGCTTATAATACCAGTAAATAGTAATCATTATAAAACGGTAATAGCAGTAGTAGCAGCAGCTGCTATCAGAATCTATTGAACTTCAGTGTATGCCAGACACTGTTCTAGATGCTTAATAAGTATTAACTTATTTATAATTCATATCAATCCTGTAAGGAAATTGCTACCATTGTTTTCATTTTATAGATGTAAACTGAGGCACAGAGAGGGTAGATAAATATTTCTAGGATGCAAAGAGTTAAATGTAAAATAATATAGCAAATATAATGCTAAGTCGCTTCAGTCATGTCTGACTCTTTGCAACCCCATGGACTGTAGCCCGCCAGGCTCCTGTGTCCATGGGATTCTCCAGGCAAGAATACTGGAGTGGATTGCCATGCCCTCCTCAGGAGGGTCTTCCTGACCCAGGGGTTGAATCCTTGTCTCTCATATCTCCTGCACTGGCAGGCAGATTCTTTACCACTAGCGCCACCTGGGAAGCCAGCAAATACAATACGTTGCTTTAATTTACTTTATATTTTAAAGTAAAGTATGTGAGCTTTGATTTATATACACCCCAAAATGGCTAACATGAGGTGGGTGGGTGAGTGGGTAGGAGAGTAATCATAATTTGAAAGACTTCCTTTAAAGTCATCATTCATGACTCCAAGGGCTTCCCAGGTGGTGCTAGTTTTAAAGAACCTGCCTGCCAATGCAGGAGATGTAAGAGACATGAGTTTGATTCCCTGGGTCAAAAAGATCCCCTGGAGGAGGAAATGGCAACCCACTCCAATATTCTGGCCTGGGAAATCACATGGGCAGAGGAACCTGGCAGGCTACATTCCATAGGGTCACACAGAGTTGGACACGACTGAAGTAACTTAGCACACGCATGACTCCAAAGGCAATAGTTACAAGTAAATCAACTCTATCTTTTGTTAGAACTAGATAGTTTGCTAATCACTAAAAAGGGGTGTGAGAAATAATTTTCATTTGTGAAATTATTGATGTTTAAGATATGCGGATTGTTCTCCAGAAAATACAGATGTGGTGAATCCCGGAGGCTGCTGATCATATTATCAAACAGAATGCTCAATGCAACTTAAACACTTTTCTGATTAACATATATATTAGCAGGTAAGACCATTCACATCAACAGTGAATTCCTCACACCACAAAATTATCATAGGTTCCTTTAGTGTAGCACCTGATCAAGTGTTAGTTACATATCGTTAAATTCTTGCAGAGAGAGACTCAAAAAGCTGAAGGATTTCACAGTTCCTTTATGTGTAAGCATAAACCAGAAATTTAAATAAAACCAATCTCAATCATTATAGAAAAAGGTCTATAACTCATGGGGTGGTTTTCTTTTCATTTTAGCCAAAAGGAAGTTGAAATATTGAATACTGTGTTTCAATTCCACATATGCTTTGTATGTGTCAAATCACTCAGAACAAACCAAAAAGATGTGTACTATTACTTACCCTCTCTTACTGCTAGAAAACCTGATGCATAAAGTAAACTTACTTGCTAAATCTTGCATGTTCAGTGGTAGACCTGGAATTGAAGTTCTGGGATTCAAACCCAGATATGTGACTCAGGTATGCTCTTAACACCAAGCTACACTGAATAGGCTATGTTTGGTGTTAGTATACTTAGAAAATATCTATATGTTTTATATCTTAGCCTTAGCCTACATGTGCATGTGTGCTCAGTTGCTCTGACGTGCAAAGTCATGTCCAGCTCTTTGCAACTCAATAAACTGTAGCCCACCAGGCTCCTTTGTCCATGGGATTTCCCAGGCAAGAATACTGGAGTGGGTTGCCATTTCCTTCTCCAGGGGACCTTCCTGACCCAGGGATCAAACCCACGTCGTCTGCATTGGCAGGCAGATTCTTTACCTATAACATACATACAGGTATATATACGTTCCAGAATTTTCTTACATACGTAGTAGAAAGTAATAGGTAAAACTTGAAAAATCATCAAGAAACCCTGCTGAATACTCTGTAATCAGAATATCGAATTAGTGAACTCTTGAACTTTTTGCCCTAGGTAATTTGTATGCGCATCTAACATTCCCAGTCTGTGTGTAGGTGGAGTATGCTCCCATCTTGTTTCACAGAGTTAACCCAACCCTGAAACCCAATGTGGTAAAGATGTCACAAAATAGTAAGTCATATCCATCTTACTTTTCAATATAGATGTAAAAATGTCAAAAAGCATTTTAGGGAATAGTTTAAATATATAAATAACATATCATAGACAAATATGGTTTATCCTAGATTGCAAACAAGAGTTAAATATTACCATATTAATTAATGACTATATCTATATCATATAATTAAATTGGTATTAAAATAAGAGAACACTGTTCAGAGTATGGCCCCTACTTGCTTCACAGAGATCACAGCTACCAGTTTTGTACAGTGATATTTCCCAAGATGGGCCTCCCAGGTGGCCCTAGGGGTAGAGAACCCACCTGCCAATGCAGGAGACATAAGAGATGCAGGATTAGGAAGATCCTCAGTAGGAGGGTATGACAACCCACTCCAGTATTCTTGCCTGGAGAACCCCATGGACAGAGGAGTATGAGGGGCTACAGTCCACAGTGTCACAAAAAGTTGGACATGACTGAAGCGACTTAGCACTCACACATGCATTTCCCAGGCTGATCTTTCTCAATACTCTATTCCAAAGATACTACTAGGAATTAATGAGTGTGCTATGAAAGGATAGTTCCATGCTCTTTGACACTCTGTTCTTGTACTTATCCTTCAAGGTTTAGCTCAAATGTCACTTCCTTCAGGGCTATCTTTCCTGACCCTGCCCCTCCCAAGCAGAAAGGAGCCCCTGCGCCTTCATTGCTCTTCACAGGATTCCCAATTTATGGCTGCTTTTAACTTTCATCTTGTGTTGGAATTATTTGATGACATTTTATCTTTACTCTTAGATTCTAGGCTTTTTGACGTCAGTGTCTTGATACCCTCCACACATAAAATAAAGCATAATCCCACTTGTTAATATAAATAACATGATTAATTTATTCATGTTGAAAGCTAGAGATGAAAGTACAATAGTCATCTAATCCTATCCTGTTATTTCTCTTTCTAGATAACTCCAACCCTGAAAGAAGTTATGAAAGCTGCTTAGATCTATGTGAATGATTTTTAAAGATTATTATTAAAGACTAGTTCAGGTATTGAAAATCTAATGCAATACTTTACTGACTGATTTTAATTGACTTTAAAAACATGCCATTATATACAGTAAATATATGTTTTCTAATGCACAAGCTAATGATATAAAGCAGATTTCTTTCCTTAAAAAATTACCCAGTGGAACATAAAAATGAAGCTTTATAGAGATATAAAATGATAAGCATAAAATTATTATAAATGAGGTATCTGATGTATAGCCTACTATTAGTTTTCTATTAGCAAGGGTATAAAAGAGTTCCATTTGTTTTAGAAAGATGCATTATATAAGGGACTGAAATCCCAGACAGAAGAAAATGTACATTGATTTCCTTGAAAATGATTTATGATTTAAGCTCTGGTGGGAAATCATTTTTTTCTCATTTTACATCTCACTTGAAAATGCTCACCTAATTCAGTCCAAAATGTTCTTTTTACTCCTAAAACTCTCCTCTGTTAAATGAAAATTTCTAGAAAAATTTTATATTTTCTGTTTGTTTTAGAGGTCAGGGTTTTTAAAATCTATTTTTAAACTTTTAAATTGAAGTATAGTTGATTTATAATATTGTGTAAGCTTCAGTTGTACAGCACAATGATTCAGTTATACATATATATATATATATATATGCGCGCGCGCACACACACACACACACACACACACACACATATATATATATATATATATATATATATATATATCTCTTATTCAGATTATTTTCCCTTATGGGTTTTTACACAGTACTGGATATAGTTCCCTATGCTGTACAGGACCTTGTTGTTTATCTATTTTATATACAGTAGTTAGTGTCTGCTAATCCCAAATCTGAATTTATCCTTCCCCTACCCTCTTCCCCTTTGGTAACCATAAGTTTGTTTCCTATGTCTATGAGTCTGATTCTGTCTTGTAAATAAGTTAATTTGTATCATATTTTAGATTCCACATATAAATGATATCATACAATGTCTGTCTTTCTGATTTACTTCACTTAGTATGATAATCTCTAGGTCCACCCATGTTGTTGCAAATGGCATTATTTCATTTTTTTTTTTATAGCTGAACAGTATTACAAGTGAAAGTGTTAGTTGCTCAGTCATGTCTGACTCTTTGCGACCCCATGGACTGTAGCCTGCCAGGCTCCTCTGTCCATAGAATTCTCCAGGCAAGAATACTGTAGTGGGTTGCCATTCCCTTCTCTAGAGGATCTTCCCAACTCAGGGATCGAACCCAGGTGTCCTGCATTGCGGGCAGATTCTTTACAGTCTGAGCCACGAGGGAAGCCTGTGTTAAGAAACTTCTTTATCCATTCCTCTGTTATTGGTCATTTAGGTTGCTCCCGTGTCTTGGTTATTGTTAACAGTGCTGCTGTGAACATTAGGGTGCATGTATCTTTTCGAATTAGAGTTTTCTTCAGATAGATGCCCAAGAGTTGGACTACTGGATCATATGGCAACTGTATTTTTAATTTTAAAGGAACCTCCACACTGTTTATAATAATGCCTGCACCAGTTTACATTCCCACCAACAGTGTAGGAGGGTTCCCTTTTCTCCACACCTTCTCCAACATTTGTTACTTGTAGATTTTTTAATGATGGCCATTCTGATCGGCGTGAGATGATACCCCATTGTAGTTTTGATCTGCATTTCTCTAAAACTTAGCAATAATTTTGTTTAGCATCATAGCATTAGGATTATTTCTACTTGATAGCAATAAGATTGATTGAGGACCAATTTCTGAAAGCTCTGCAAACATAAGAGTTTAGTTTTGATAGTTCAATTTTTTGCAAACGTGAAATAATATTATAGAAGACTTTGGTGTACAAAATTTCCCATTCAATATGTAACTGTGGAACAAGTTAGGAAATTAGGTTCAATTGCCCATATAAGTTTCCTATGAAATAAAGCAGAAAACAAAACCCGAAATAGAGCCTTGAAAATTCAATTTAAATAATCTATTCTGTTTATGGTGATCTCAACATCATATCAGACCATTTTAGACTAATGTTTCTATAATGAAACAGCTTTCCCTATCTTTCTCTAGATTTTCAACACTGCAAAATACCAATATTTTCCATTGCACTTAGAGAACAAACACACTATTCTTCATTAAAATCATGTTAATTTTAGCTTGTGATTTCTTTGTCTGAGGTACTACTCTTAGTAACACTTAGAGCTTTGTGAAACTAGCATGGAGGAAATGAGCTACATGAATATTATTATTCATCACTTCAAGCAGCTCATGAAGATATCTATTCAAGCTCATGTACAAGGTCAGTTTTTTGACTAAGTCATGAAAAGAGTCACAGTGTTGTGCAATAAAGATAAACTTTTCACAAATGTTTATTGCTTACAAAGGAAAATTCTATTAATATATGTGTACTTGGAATAATGCGCTTAAAAATACTGCAGTGTTTTTGATACATAAGTTTTAAGACTTAATGAAAATGTTTTCCTTTCCCAAATTAAATTATTTTCCTTGAATTGCTTGCTTCCATACCTCCCTTCCCCTTACTTTTACTTAAACATGTTTGTAGAACTCTGCATTCTTGAATACCACTTCCTCCCAACCCTGACCCTGCCAACCAAAATTCAAAATAGAAATTGCAAAATAAATTATTACATTTTGCTCTGTCTGTAGATTATAAATTAGATATGAAATTAATTTTTAACCTCTAGAATGTAAACTGAAACATGTTCCTTAGACTCCAACTACTATCTGGTGTGGTAGACTTACTTAAATGGCAGAAAAAAGCAGCAAGTCATTAGTAGTTAGGAGAAGATACCTAAAGGTTAAAAGAAACTGTGTTTAATACATTAATAATTCATTATAAAGTTTGAAAATTTTAACCTTTTGGGTTTCATTTAACGGAAAAAGAGAAATCAGTAAGAAGTCAGGGGAAGGAGTTAATTGACTGCATTTATGTACACTGCCCCTAATAAAACTGCAACTTTAAGACTGATTCTATAGAGAACACCTAAAAGATGTTAATATGCCATAAAGACTGGTTAAATTCTCAGCTTTACCACAATCATATTTTTAGGTGTGTTAATGAGGGCATTCATCACACAGTTGTGATTTAAAACTTTAAATTGTATATAATTATAGTTGGGTGACAGCTCTAGAATTTCTCTTTGTTTGCTTTATCAGTCATGTTAACTGATATTTCAGCTTGGATGCTGATTTCTTAGTGCTCAAAAGACAGATGTATGAATGTCATAGGTTAAAGGTGGAAAATGCAACATCAGTTTGATTAATATTTGGAGCTAATGGGAAAATAATGATTGATTTTAATCTCCTTCACTAAAACAACCATGCTGGTGCAACAACCTGCAAAATTATCAAGTAGAGAATTGATGTGGTGCTCGTAGAGGTAGTCCTATCACAAAGGTCAGGAGCCTAGGCTCTGCAGTCTGACACCTCACCTTCCAATGCTAGTTGGACATTTCTTAATGCCTCAGTTTCCATATGGGTTTATTAGAGATTCAGTAGGTATTACCAAAAAAGCACCTAAAATAATACCTGGTACCACAATGTTATACCACTAGAAACCCATCAGAATGACCAAAATGAAAAATTCAAATAATATTGTATAGGAAAAAAATGTGAAACACTTATAACTCAGTTTGCTGGGTGCAAATAATACAACTTCAGTATATAAACAAGTGAAACATCAGAAAATCTGTTAACATTTGTAACTCAGAAAGATGAGCTAGTGACACCAAGGCAAGTCTCATTCACCTTAGAATAAGTTATCTTCATTTTCAGTGTTGGTGTTGATGCTTAACCAGGCTGTATCTCTCTCTATTGCTGCAGAAACCTTACTTCCAAGAAGTTGTTATTGTTTAGAGTGTTTTCTCTATTAGGTAAAGAAAGTAAAAATTTGGAGCAAATAATACAGCTTTCTTTTTCTTTTAATTGATGAAGATAATGGGATCTGTCAACAGTGAAATGACATAACTTAGGAAAGCAGGAGATATACCCGTGCCTTATTCAGTATGCCCTCTTCTTCCCTAAAAATACTTTTTTTCTCATATGACTATTATAAAAATAAAGAGACTATAAAAATTTTCTCTCTGCATTTCACCTAATTAAAAAAACTGCTTTTAATCTTATCACGTTGCCCTCTGTTGCTTGAATATATGTGCATACACGTATATATGCATGCATATGTATATGCTGACCTTGGATTTTATTTTCTGTGTCACTATTTTCAATATTTAAAATTGTTGCATGGCTGTTCATTGGTCTACTTCATTATTTACCTCTCTGTATGTATTTTTTTAATTTTTAGGATAGGTTTTTTTTTTTTCCTTTTAATGTGACATCTAACCTAAATATAATACAAAATACTGGCTGTATTTCCCTGTGGTATACAATATAGATCCTTGTTCTCATCTATTTTATACATAGTAGTTTATATCTCTTAGGACCTAGAGACTTTATGCTTAGTGAAATAAGTCAGAGAAAGACAACTCTATGTTATCACTTATATGTGCAATCTAAAATTTTTTTTTAAATGAATGTATATAATAAATTTTTTAAAAAGCTATAATTTCCTTAGGATTATTAGGTCAAAGAGTAAACACTTGGTTGTGATTCTGGGTAAATACTGTCATTTTGTTTTCAAAAAAGTACCAATGTAAAGTTTTTTGCACACTGTACATTGCAAATATAACCAAGTTCAGTCACATCTTGGTGATGAGATGACATGCTGGTTAGTATGAGATATTATCACTAACTTTTAGTAACTTACCAGATAATAAATAAACTTTAATTATTTTAGTCAACATGTGGTTATACATCTCCTTAAATATTTACTTAAAATTGGATTTCCCCTTCTTTTGAATAGACTTTAATGTTCTTTGTTCTTTCAACTATTTGAATCTTTTTTGTTGTATGATTGATATAATAATCTGTATAATGTTGGTATTAGTCCTTGTTTACCATCTGTTAGATTCCATTTCATTTATTTCATAATAGTCAAAGTTATATATGTTTTATTCCTTTGGTCAATATATTTTTGAACCAATGATGTAACTTTTTCTAATTCTTCTGTTCATTAATGCCGTTCTCCTTAGCTTAATTTTAATCTTTTACATTTAATTCAAGTACCCTAAAGTTAAATATCTCTTTAATTTCCATCAAGTTTTTTTTGTAAATGTCATTAGATGTGATCTAAATAATTTTCCTAAACATTTTAGCTTCATTGCGTATCACCAAAACAAACAAGCAAACTAAATTTATCTAAACAGAATTAAGCCTTGCCTAGAGATAGGAGTCATCCCTGATTTTGATAAGTTCCAAATACAATGTGACAATAAAAGTGAGAGGCAAGAATTCTCTAGTGTTAGGCTTGCATTTTTATTTTTACACTTATGATTTATACCAGTATAACCCAGATGTCAACTGGGGTCATGACATTTCTTGAGAATTAAATGCAAATTGAGTTAAACTTCTACCACAAAAAATGATGAGGTCAATGTTTCTCTTAATGTGTCAGGACTGCCTGGAGGAGTTGGACTTTTATGTTGGAGTTCTGTAACTTCTCATTTTTTCCTAGCAAGCTTTTGTTCCCATTGAATTCAGTCTTAACCTATTTTTTCCTCCTAGAGCTGCTATTCTTTTTCTGCTTCAGGAATAAATTATATAAGCCACATAACTCTTCTTTCTCATGATACCATTTACCCAGAATTTTATTTGTTCAACACGCTTTGGTATTTTCCTTCTCAACTGTAGTATATATATATATATATATATATATATATATATATATATATATATATATATATATATATGTATATATATATATATATATATATATTTACTCAATAATGATATATCTTGTTAGCACTTAAACTAAATTAAACATTGTTCTTATTATTGTTCTGTCTCTAAGTCCTGTCTGACTCTTTGCAACCCCATGGACTGCATCACCCCAGGTTTCCCTGTCCTTCACTATCTCAAACTCATGGCAATTGAGTCAGTAATGCCATTCAACCATCTCATCTTCTTTTGCCCACTTCTCCTCCTGCCTTCAATCTTTCCCAGCATCAGAGTCTTTTCCAATGAATTGGCTCTTCACATTAAGGGATTAAAGTATTAGAGCTTCAGCTTCAGCATCAGTCCTTTCAATGAATATTCAGGGTTGATTTCCTTTAGGATTGATGGGTTTGATCTCCTTGCTGTCCACGGGGCTCTTAAGAGTCTTCTCCAGCACCACAATTCAAAAGCATCAGTCCTTCATCACTCAGTCTTTATGATCCAATTCTCACATCTGTACATGAATACTGGAAAAAACATAGTTTTGATTAGATGGACCATTGTTGGCAGAGTGATGTCTCTGCTTTTTAATATGCTGTCTTGGTTTGTCATAGCTTTCCTTCCAAGGAACTAGCATCTTTTAATGTCATGGCTGCAATCACTGTCTACAGTGATTTTGGAGGCCAAGAAAATAAAATCTGTGACTGTTTCCACTTTCCCTCCATTTATTTGCTATGAAGTGATGGGACAGGGTTCCATGATCTTAGTTTTTCAAATGTTGAGTTTTAAGCCAGCTTTTTCACTCTCCTCTTTCACCCTCATCTAGAGAGTCTTTAGTTTCTCTTCAATTTCTGCCATAAGGGTAGTATCATCTGCATATCTGAGGCTATTGATATTTCTCCCAGCAATCTTGATTCTAGCTTGTGATTCATCTAGCCCAATAGTTCACATGATGTACTCTGCATATGTTATATAAGCAGGTGACAACATACAGCCTTGACGTACTCCTTTCCCGATTTGGAACCAGTCGGTTATTCCATGTCCAGTTCTAACTGTTGTTTCTTGACCTGCATACCGGTTTCTCAGAAGACAGGTAAGGTGGTATGATATTCCCATCTCTTTAAGAATTTTCCACAGTTTGTGGTGATCCACAAAATCAAAGGCTTTAGTGGTGTTGGAGAGTCCCCTGGACTGTAGGAGATCCAACCAGTTCATCCTAAAGGAAATCAGTCCTGAATGTTCATTGGAAGGAGTGATGCTAAAGCTGAAACTCCAATACTTTGGCCACCTGATGTGAAGAACTGACTCATTAGAAAAGACCCTGATGCTGAGAAAGATTGAAGGCGGGAGGAGAAGGGGACGACAGAGGATGAGATGGTTGGATGGCATCACCAATGAGATGGACATGAGTTTGAGTAGGCTCCAGGAGTTGGTGATGGACAGGGAAACCTGGTGTGCTGCAGTCCGTAGGGTTGCAAAGAGTTAGACACTACTGAGCAACTGAACTAATAGTCAATGAAGCATAAGTATTTGTTTTTTCTGGAATTCCCTTGCTTTTTCTATGATCTAATGGATGTTGGCAATTTAATCTCTGGTTCCTCTGCCTTGTCTAAATCCAGCTTGTACATCTGGAAGTTCTTGGTTCACATACTGCTGAAGCCTAGCTTGATGGATTTTGAGGATTACCTTGCTAGCATGTGAAATGAGCACACTTGTGCGGTAGTTTGAAGATTCTTTGGCATTGCCTTTCTTTGGGATTGAAATGAAAACTGACATTTTCCAGTCCTGTGGCCACTGTTGAGTTTTCCAAATTTGCTGACATAGTAAGTGCAGCACTTTAACAGCATCATCTTTTAGGATTTTAAAAGCACTAATTTTTCCAAAAGATTTTATAGACTCTGCCATTAACATTCTCATTTATATCCACACTGTCCAATATGCTGCTATGCAATTTGGACTAATTTTTTTCTGATCCATGAGCTCTTCCCCCAATTCCAAATTCCTGTCAAATGGCTATCTATATCCCTATATTTTAGGTGTTTTTTTTTTTTTTTTTTTTTTTTTTTTAGCTCTGCTATGTCTGTGAAGGACACACTCAGGCTTTGCTGTTTCCCTCCTGAGAATGCTATTAAGGTATTTCCTATGCAAAGGCACTTCTCTCTGGGAATCTGGACCCAGCTGCTAAAATACACCTTTATTTCTCAGTGCACAACAAATACCTCCTTGTTTGGCCAAAATAAAATGATACTTCCCTCTTTCTCCCATTTGCTTATGTATGATGAGGGAATTTAATTGTGTGAGATGAGACAGGATTTCAACTTGATGAGCTTATTTTTTTTTCTTTCTCTAGATTTGAAATTTACTGATATGACTGAGAGTCGGACACACAGTCGTATCCGACTCTTTGCGACCCCCTGGACTATAGCCCACCGGGCTCCTCGGTCCATGAGATTTTCCAGGCATGAATACTGGAGTGGGTTGTCATTTCCTTCTTCAGGGGATCTTCCTGACCCAGGGATCGAACCAGATTCTCCCACATTGTAGGCAGACGCTTTACCGTCTGAGCTACCAGGGAAGCCTTTATTAATATGAATAAATGGAAAAGATGATGACATTAGGTATCTCTAGGAAAGACCACAAATCATTTTGTACTAAAGAGTTTAAATTCCTGTGATAAAGTAAAAATCATGGACAGTATTGAGGGTCAGAAGACCTATGTTTTGTTTCTGGACATTCCATTCTATTTGTAATTTGGGGAAAGTCATTTTTGCCTTCCCAATGTTTTTTGTAAAATGAAGAAATTTGACTAGCTATTTCTTTCTAAAGTGATAATTTTGGCCTATTTAAAAGATCCTACTTTAAAATACATTGATTTTTGCTTCCAAGCTTCTGACCTTTCTGGTTTACCTAAGATAGCATACCTCTCTACATATTCAATAGCTTCTTGGCTATTTTTAAAATAACATTTCATTTTTCAAATTATAGAACAGCTAGGCTATGTGGGAGGAAAATCTTTCTAACTATAGAAAATAAATATTTGCCACATAGAACCTAATTGTGGAAAAACAAACTTTTCTTAGTTTATTCATTTCATACAACTTGGAAAGAACTGGAAAAATACCAAACAAAAAAAATTGTGGAGTAAAAATTATAGGTAACTCACAACAGAGAGATAACAATGAAATATTGTTATATAGTTTTATACATTTTTTTCTGTTCTGAAATTTTTGTGGAGGATCATTAACACAGTCTTCTATTTGTTTACAATTAGGAAACATGTGAAGTTTAACACTTAAATTTAATGGCCTATCATTCAAAAAACTAAGATCATGGCATCTGATCACATCACTTCATGCCAAATAGAAGGGGATAAAGTAGAAGCCAGTGAACACCACAGTAATCCAAATCTATTATGCCCCTACCACCGATGCCAAAGAAGCTGAAGCTGATCAGTTCTGTGAAAACCTAGAAGATCTCCTAGAATTAACACCTAAGAAAGATGTTCTTTTCATCATTGGGGATTGGAATGCAAAAGTAGGAAGTCAAGATATACCTGGAGTAACAGGCAAGTTTGGCCTTCGAGAACATAATGAAGCAGGGCAGGTTAACTGAATTCTGCCAAGAGAATGCACTAGTCATAGCAAATACCCTTTTCAACAACACAGGAGTTGACTTTACACATGGACATCACCAATTTCGGTCAATGCCGAAATTAAATTGACTACATTCTTTGTAGCCAAAGATGGAGAAGCTGTATACAGTCAGCAAAAAGAAGACCTGGAGTTGACTGTGGCTCAGATCATCAGGTTCTCATTGCAAAATTCAGGCCTAAACTAAAAACAAACAAACAAACAAATGGGAATAACAATAGGCCAGCGAGGTATGACTGAAATCAAATCCCATATGAACTTGCAGTAGAGGTAACAAATAGATTCAAGGGACTAGATCTAGTTAACAGTGTGCCTGAAGAACTAGGGACAGAGGTCCATAATATTGTACAGGAAGCAGCAAACAAAACCACATCAAAGAAAAAGAAAAGCAAGAAGGCAAAATGGTCATCTGAGGAGGCTTTAGAGACAGCAGAAGAATGAAGAGAAGTGAAAAGCAAGGGAGGGAGGGAAAGGTACATCCAAATAAACACAGAATTCCAAAAAATAGCTAGAAGAGACAAGAAGGTCTTCTTCAATGAGCAATGCTTAATGATAGAAGAAAATGACAGAAGGGGAAAGACTAGAGATCTCTTCAGGAAAATTGGAAATATTAAGGGAGCATTCAGCCCAAATATGGGCACAATAAAGGATAAAAATGTTAGAGACCTAGTAGATGCTGAAGAGATCAAGAAGAGATGCAAAGATTACATGGAAGAATTGTATAGAAAAGATCTTAATGAACCAGGTTACAATGATGGTGTGATTATTCTCCCAGAGTTAGACATTCTAGAGGGTGAAGTCAAGTGGGCCTTAAGAAGCACTGCTGTTAATAAAGCTAGTGGATGTGATGAAATTCTAGCAGAATTATTCAGATCCCTAAGGGATGATGCCAACAATGTTTTGCATTCATTATGTCAGCAAATCCAGAAGACCCAGCAGAGGCCACAGGACTGGAAAATGTCAGTCCTCATCCCAGTCCCCAAGAAGGACAGTACCAAAGAATGTGCTAACCATCAAACAATTGCACTCATCTCCCATGCTAGTAAGGTCATGCTTAAAATCTTGCAAGCTTGGCTTCAGCATTATGTGAACCAAGAACTTCCAGATGTCCAAGATAGGTTTAGAAAAGAAAGAGGAACTACAGATCAAATTGCCAACATTTGCTGGATTATAGAGAAAGCAAAGAAATTTCAGAAAACATCTATCTCTGTTTCACTGACTACACTAAAGCCTTTGACTGTGTGGACCATGACAATCTGTGGAAAGCTCTTAGAGACATGGGAATACCAGACCAGCTTACCTGTCTCCTGAGAAACCTGTATGCGGATCAAGAAGCAACAGTAAGAACCTTGTATGGAACAACTGACTGATGCAAGATTGAGAAAGGAGTACGACAGGGCTGTCTGCTTTCACTCTGTTTGTTTAACCTATATGCTAAGCACATCATGAGAAATGCCGGACAGGATGAGTTACAAGCTGGAATCAAGATAGGTGGGAGAAACATCAACAACCTCAGCTATGTGGATGATACCACTCTAGTGGCAGAAAGTGAAGAGGAACTAAAGAGCCTCTTGATGAGGGTGAAGGAGGAGAGTGAAAGACCTGGCTTAAGACTAAGTATTTAAAAAAGTAAAATCATGGCATCTGGCCCCATTACTTCATGGCAAACAGAAAGGGGAAAGATAGAAGTAGTGACAGATTTCCTCTTCTTGGCCTCCAAAATCACTGCAGATGGTGACTATAGCCATGAAATCAGAAGACGATTGCTTCTTGGCAGGAAAGCTATGACAAACATAGTGCGTTGAAAAGCAGGGACATTACTCTGCTGACAAAGGTCTGTATAGTCAAGGCTATGGTCTTCTGAGTGGTCACGTACAGTTGTGAGAGCTATACCATAAAGAAGGCAGAATGCCAAAGAATTCATACCTTTGAACTATGGTGCTGGAGAAGATTCCTGAAAGTCCCTTGGACAGCAAGGAGATCAAACCAGTCAATCTTAATGAAGATCAACCCTGAATAGGCACTGGAAGGACTGATGCTGAAGCTGCAGTATTTTGGTCATCTGATGCGAACAGCCAACTCATTGGAAAAGTCCCTGATGCTGGAAAAGGTTGAGAGCAGAAGGAGAAGAGGGCATCAGAGGATGAGATGGCTGAACAGCATCACTGATTCAATGAACATGAGCTTGACCAAACTCCAGGAGATGGTGAGGGACAGGGAGGCCTGGTCTGCTGCTGTTCATGGGGTTGCAAAGAGTCTGACACAACTGGGCAACTGAACACCAGCAACAAAGTAGAAACAGTGACAGACTTTATTTTCTTGGGCTCCAAAATCACTGAAGACGGTGACTGCAGCCATGAAATTTAAAGATGCTTGCTCCTTGGAAAGAAGCTATGACAAACCTAGACAGCATATTAAAAAGCAGAGACAACACTTTGCTGACAAAGGTCCATCTAATCAAAGCTATGGTTTTTCCAGTAGTCATGTACATATGTGAGTGTTGGACCATAAAGAAGGCTGAATGCCAAAGAATTGATGCTTTTGAATTGTGGTGCTGGAGAAGACTCTTGAGAGTCCCTTGGATAGCAAGGAGTTCAAACTAGTCAATCCTAAAGGAAATCAACTCTGAATATTCATTGGAAGGACTGATGCTGAAGCTCCAGTATTTTGGCCTCTTGATGCGAACGCACGACCCATTGGAAAAGACCTTGATGCTGGAAAAGACTGAAGGCAACAGGACAAGGGGTGGCAGAGGATGAAATTGTTAGATAGCACCACTGACTCAATGGACATGAATCTGGGCAAACTCTGGGAGACAGTGAAGGAAAAGAAAGTCTAGTGTGCTGCAGTCCATTGGGTGGCAAAAAGTAATATACAACTTAGCAATTGAACAACAAACAGTCTTCATTAGTATTTTCAGTGTTAAATAACATGGCTCAAAGTCCTTGTTTCCAGGTTTTTTTAGGCAACTTGCTAAGTACTTCATGTTCACAAAAAAGTGTTCTTTCTTTATCAAAGAACCTTTTCCGTCTTTTTTTGTATACAATTAACAAGAATGTTGAAAATACACCAGTGCTCAAGTCTCATAATCCTGTGTGCTTGTGGATGGGTGGTTTCAGCTGAGGTAATAAGGTGAGGAGGAGAAATCTGTGGTTGGTGGTAGCATTTTAGGTTTGGAGTCAGAAACCTGAGTTTGCTGAGGATAGTAGTACACATTTCCCTGGGTTAGTTTTAGAGAAAAATGAGATTCTCACAAAAAAACAAAGTGTTGTAAATTATGCCAGGAACCAGTACCAGTGGCATGCTGTGATGATTTTTCATGAAACATTTTGTTCCATAGGTCCTGGGTCATCATGTTTTCTTTGGGGGTTCTGTGGTTCATGTGTTTGAAGCTGCAAGGATGGAGGAACAAGCAGATTCTTTTTATTTTTCCATTGGAATTATTATAAACACAGCATCAAGTACATTCTTCTGATTTCCCAGATGAGTGATATACTCTAGGAACATGGAGGGCAATGTAACTCCAGTGTTACAAAGAATGAGACACTTAGGGAGATAGAGGGCTGCTGGCAAACAGGGGGTATGGGGAGTGTCTCATTTCAGGAACTGTGAAAATTCAAAGTGCCTTTCAAGTCTTTGCTGTGTTCTGTGTCATAGAGTGGGATGGGAAGAGGCAAAGGGACTTTCATTCTTTAAAAAAAAAATTTTGTTTTATATTGGAGTATAGTTGATTAACAATGTTGTGTTAGTTTCAGGTGTAGAGCAAAGTGATTCAGTTATACATATATGTGTATTTACTTCAAATCTTTCATAAGTCCCTTTTGACTGACTCCTGCTTCTGGATAGTTTTTTATCTTTGCCCTGGGGTTGATCCAAATGCGGAAACATCTTCACATTGGGATCAGAACATTCCAAAGCACCACAGATCAAAGGAAATTACATGAAGCAGCTTTTTAAACTAAAGCTTTACTAAAGGGTCAGCTTACTCACCTCACAATAACTTAAAATCACAGTTTATTTCCCACTTAGAGACTCTGTAGCTGTTCCTAACCAGGTAGCACCCTGGCTGACTGCCAACTTCCTTGCTTTTCTCCTGACCTTCCCATCCCTTCTCCTCACTGCCCTCTCACTATTATGTAGAGCAATATTATCACTAGTTCCTGGCCCAAACTTGCAGCGCTACTGCAAAATGCAGTAGAATAATAAAAATGCATGGAGTACAAATAACAACATCCCTGCTCCTTCTAAGGCACTTGGGATTATACATAAAATTATTACTTTTCTCTGAGGCCAAGGTAGCATTTTCTATCTGTAAATATTTGTGTAATATTGTGCATTGGCTTATACAAAGCTGAGATGTAAATGACTATTGGAATCACCTTGTAAACATAAGTGCATCCAGACTTTCTGTGAAAATGGCAATTAGAGTGAGATTCTTCCCTGTCTTTGCCTTAAAGGGTGTTTGAAGGTCATCGCTTGAATGTGCTTCACATTCTTCTGGAATTTCTTTGCCATTTTTCTCCTGAGTGCCAAGTCCACACTCTGGATATTTTTTCTTGTCAACTTGTATAGTAACACTACTTGTAAATACCATGCTATAGTTTTTTTTTTCTTTCTTGTAGAACTGTTGATATAAGTCTAATGAAATTCATTCCTTGTGCTGTTGATTTTTACTTTATAAAAGTATGTTTTAGCATTAGAACAGCTGAGCCATTAGCATTTGCAAAACATCTGTTGTAGCATTTGATTAAATTAAATTTTGAGTTTTTTAAATCATCCTTGTACACTGATGTCATAGTTGTTGCCAATATATATATATATTGGTACCATAAGGACTCACCTATTTCCATATTGGTGGCATCACAGCAAATCATGATGCTCTTTGAGCTGAGTAAAGATAGTCTAATCCTAGCAATATCCTCAAGCATATTTAAACAAACTTTTAAAATGTCAGCTGAGAGCTCAAAGATGTAGAGCTGGAAACAACATCATTCCCACCCCTGTAACATGAAAAAAGTGGACTAACTGCAAATTAAAGAATTTTCAGAGCAAATAACTACTTCCAAAAAATAGTGAGACACAGGGAAAAACAGAACTCTGAAATCTGATTACTTGGACAGATGCTACCAAAAAACCATATTGACCAATATGAAAATGTAGCTAAAATTCTTTTGAAAGTATTGCTAAATGCTGCATATGAGCTACTGTGAAAACTTTGGGGTCACAGGTATAGGTAGTTTATATCCTTTTGTAGATTTTCCTCTATGACAGCCATCAAATGCTCACATGGAAGATCATGAAAAATTCTGAGAATGGTTTCCTATGGTTCTGACTGGAAAAGGGGAACAACAGTCCCTGACAAAGGCCACCCAGATCCATGTTCTCTATTTCACTTACAGAGCAGAAGTCTTGATGGACTTTTGCACATGGAAGAACAGCCAAAGCAGCAACAACAACAACAAAAACCCCCAAAACTGGTCCATTAGAGCACTGGGTTTTTGCAGAAGTGGGAAGAAAATGAGAAGGGGAATAAAAAAACTCCCCCTCTGGAAAGGGGCAGGAATATATGCCAGACCCAGAATTACAGCTAGAGGGGGAGCAGGAATATTGGTGAAAGCACAATATGCTGGCACAACTTGATAGTGCTGCCAAGAATGAGATTACACAGAACTTCAGAGAAGGCCTCCTTTCCCAGACCACTACCTTCCCGGCTAACAAATATCAATTAAAAAATGAAAAGAGTGAAATACATCTGAGTCAGATCCTCTCTTGAGAAGATGGCAAGAGGGGGACCCAAAGCCAAGTGGGGAGCAAACATTAAGGAAAACCTTCTAACCACTAGACCGTAATCTAAACACAAAATATCAGCAGAGGAATTTGAAGTCTCTGGTGCTTTGTGGGTATCTGTAGCAATAACAAACTTCAAACACAGTCCCTTTCCTAACCAGATTAACAAAACCCTTCCCTGAAAGCATAGCAAAGGAGAAAGTTTATTCACCTCCAAGAATAAAATATATTATCCCAGTATCAACAGACCTATACATATGTATAGCTTCAACAAATATTATGCAGTACATGATGTGGCGAGAAAAAAACAGTCTGAAGTGAAAAAACAATCTTTAGAAAAAAATTCAGATGATACACATGTTGCAACTACCAGAGGGGAAATCCCATTATTTATATGCTTACATTTATAATGTTGATCAGCTTCTTGCAAGACTGACCAAAAAACATAAACAGAAGACATATAATAATATCAGAAATAAAATTAGGGCATTACTATAAACCTACAGTTACTAAACGAATAGTACAGGATTATTAAAAATATCCTTGTGCCTATATATTCAACAACTAAGGACTAACAGCTAAGTATTTGAAAGACACAAAATACTAAAATTCACTCCAGAAGAAATAGATCATATGGTAGCTCTACTTTTAGTTTTTTTAGGGAAGCCCCATACTGTTTTTCATAACAACTATACCAGTTTACATTCCCACCAACAGTATAGGAAGGTTCCCTTTTCTCCACGTCCTCTCCAACATTTATTGTTTGTAGACTGCCAGATGGCCATTCTGGCAGTGTGAGGTGATACCTCATTGTAGTCTTGATTTGCATTTCTCTAATTATTAGTTATTTTGAGCATCTTCTCATGTGCTTTTTAACCATCTGTATGTCTTCTTTGGAGAAACATCTATTTAGATCTTCAGCCCATTTTTTGGTTGGGTTGTTTGTTTGCTTAATATTGAGCTGCTTGATCTGTTTGCATATTTTGGAAATTAATTCCTCATTGGTTGCTTCTTTTGCAAATATTTCTTCCATTACAAGTGTTGTCTTTTCTTTTTTGTTTATGATTTCCTTTGCTGTGTAAAGGCTTTGTAATTGCTGTGTAATTAGACCACATTTTTTTTTTAATTTTCATTACTGTATGAGGTGGATCCTAAAAGATTTTGCAATTTATGTCAGAGTGTTCTCCCAATGTTATTTTCTAAGAGTTTTGTAGTATTTGGCTTTACATTTAGGTCTTTAATCCATATTGATTTTATTTTTGTATAAACATGTAACTGAAGAAAGCCATAATTCGAAAAGATACATGCACTCCGATGTTAATTGCAAAATTGACAGATTGGGACTGACATATATACACTACTATATATAAAATAGATAACTAATAAGGACCTACTGTATAGCACAGGGAACTCTACTCAATACTTTATAGTGGCCTATATGGGAAAAGAACCTAAAAAAGAGTGGATATATGTATATGTAAAACAGGTTCACTTTGCTATGCAACTAAAACTAGCACAGCATTGTAAATCAACTATACCTCAATAAAAATTTTTAAAAAAGAAAAAATGGAAAACCTAAATAGTCTAAATCTACAAAAGAATTAAACCATAGTTAAAACTTTCCAAATAATAAAATTATAGGCCTAGATTTTTTTCACTGGCAATTTCTATCAATATAAATAAAGAAAGAATACCAATTCTATACAGTCTCTTCCAGAATATAGAAGTAATAGTCCCATACTCATTTTATGAGGCCAGCTTTACATTAATACCAAAACTTGAGAAAGACATTATACAAAAATAAAACTGCAGACCAATATCCCTCATGAACCTAGACATAAATATTCTCAACAAGTATATGTACATCAAATCTTACAATATCTATTATATTAAAGAAGAACAGTATATAGAAATCTGTGGGATTTATTCAGAGGATGAAAGACTGCATCAAAAATTTGAAAAATCAATGTAATTCACCATATGAACAGACTGAATAAGAAGAAACATGATCATATCAATAGGTGTAGAAAATATTAAACAAAATTCAATTTACCTTTGTGATTAAAAACACTCTCAGCCAACTAAGAATAAGGGAAACTTCCTTTACTTAATAAAGAGCATCTGCAGAAAACTTACAACAAACATCACACTCAGTGTTGACATTTTAAATGTTTTTCTTTTAAGATGTGAACAAAGCAAGGATGTTGTCTCTGACCAATCCTGTTTAATAATGTACTGGAAGTTATTGCCAGTGAAATAAGACAAGAGTAGGAGATAAAAGGTATTGATTGCATAGGTGAAAATAAAATGATCTATATTTGCAGACAACAGGATTTTCTGCTTAGAAAAATCCCATGAACTCTACAAAAGACATCTGAGAGTAGACAAGTAAGTTTATCAGATTTGTGGATTAAATGGTCAAAATTCAAAAGTTAGTCATTCTTACATACCATCAATGAACAACTGGAACTTGAAAAACAACATTTACAACTGCTGCAATGGAAAAATAGGTATAAATTAAACAAAAATGTGCAGATTCTGAGTACTAAAATCTTTAAAACTCTGATAAAAGAAATAAAAGATATCTAAGTAAGTGAGGAAATACACTGTGTGTATTGCTTAGAAGAATCAATATTGTTAAGATGTCAATTATCCCCAAATGATATATAAATTTAATACAATTTCAAATCCTGAGCAAAATAATACTTTTAGATATCAATAAGCTGATTCTATAACTTACATGGGCTTTCCTGGTAAAGAGTAAAGTGTCTGCCTGCAATGTGGGAGACCCGGGTTCAGTCCCCAGGTTGGGAAGATCCCCTGGAGAAGGAAGTGGCAACCCACTCCGATACTCTTGTCTGAAAATTCCATGGATGGAGGAGCCTGGTAAGCTACAGCCTACGGAATCGCAAAGAGCTGCATACGACTGAGCAACTTCATAAAAAAGCAAAGGAACGAGGATAGTCAAACTAATTTTGAAAAAGAAAGATAAATTTTGAAGGCTGATTATCTGATTTCAGGTCTTACAATAAAGCTACAGTAATAATTTTGTATAGTAATAGTGAAAGGGGAGATATATAGATCAGTGAAACTTAATAGAGAGCACATAAATAAACCCATACAAAATTTAGACGGCTATATTCAATTCATTTTGAAAAAGATGCAAAGGCAAATCAATGGAGAAAGAACAGTCTTTTCAAATAATGGTGCTTCAACATTTGAGCAATCATATACATAAACATATACATAAACAAAATAAAATAAAAAATAACCTCAATACAACCTCAAACCATTTGCAACACTAACTAAAAATAGATGATAGTCCTAAATGTAAAATCCAAAGTTACAAAACTTCTAGAATAATACAGAGGAGTAAATTTGAATCAACTTGGGTTTGACTGTGTTTTTAAGTATGATACCACAAGCATGATCCATGATAGAAAAATTGGTCAGTATTATATTTATTGACATAAAAAATTTTATTCTGTAAAAGATAATGTTAAGACAATGCAAAGCCACAGATGGAGAGAAAATACTTAAGTATCACATATCTAAGAAAAGAGTTGTTTTCGGTATATAAGGAACTTAAAATTCAATAAGATAAAAATAGAAAATGAGTCTTACAAATAACAGAAGTATAACTTACAGTTCTGGGCATTGGGAATCCATGGCACATAGCACTAGAAGATCCCATGTCTGGTGAGAGCCCACTTCCTGGTTCATAGAGGATTGTGTCCTAACTTGGCAGAAGGGAGCTCTCTGGGATTTCTAAAATATCAGTAGTCCCAATGAGGAGGATACCACCCTCATGACCTAATAATCTCCCAAATGCCCCATCTCCTAAAATCTTCACATTGGGGTTTAGGTTTTAACATGAATTTTAGAAGGACAGAAATATTCAGTCTATAGCAATAGTCTTCCCTCCAAAATGTGGAGCTTAGTTTCCCCTGCTCTTGAGGGGGCCAGACATAGTGATTTGTTTGTAACAAACAGAGTTTGGAAGGGTAAACAATACTTTTTACATTGGAGAAAAGAGGCAGACAACATCTCAACCACTGGTCAAAGTTAACATAACCAATAATAAGTTAGGCTGATATCATATACACCCAATACAATGCCATGAAAAGGGAATGTCATCTCTTTGGTACTCTTCCAAAAATGCATCGCCTCAGTATAATCATTACACAATGTAAGAAAAACCAAAATTAAGGGACTTTCTGCCATATGTCTGGCAAGAACTCTTCAGAAGTGCAAATTCATGAAGAAAAGAAAGCGACAAGAAACTACCACAGATTGGAGAAGACCAAGGAGAAATGACCATGTGACATCCTGGGTTGGATCCTGGAACAGAAAAAGGACATTGGTGCTAAAACGGGGTATCTGAATAAAGTCTATAGTTTAAAACTGGCAAACTGTGAACTATGGGCTAAATCTAGCCTATTGCCAGTTTTTGTAAAATTTCATTAGAATGGAGCTGTACCCATTTGTGTTACCTAATGGTAAGGATATCCAAGGATGCTTTAACTACAGCGGCAGAGTTGAATAATTGTGATAGAGCCATCTCACTCACAAAGCCTAAAATATTTACTATATGACTCTTTACAGAAAAAGCCTACAGATCCCTAGTATATGAAAATATCTGTGTATTATATTTTTGTACAGTCTTCTGTAGGTTTAAGATAACTTCAATATAAAGATTTTTTAAAGTCACATGATTTACATCATCTGTCCATTTTAAGCTACCATTGTTTGAGAGCTTGCTATTTGTGAAACACTTTGCTAAATGTTTTTCATGTACCACCCTAGTTAATTCTCTCAGCAGCCCTTTATAGTTTCTCCTATTGTTATCTTCCTTTTACATCTAAGGAAAACCAAGGTTAATTAAGTCAATGACTTGCTGAAAGACACAGTTCACATGGTTAAAAATGCAAAAGTGTTAGTTGCTCAGTCATGTCTGACTTTTTGCGACCCCAAAAATGCAGTTAGAGTTTAAACCAATCTGCCTGAGAGCAAAGTCCATATTATTCTATTCTGTAATCCATATGCATGGGTCAACTGAGGATATTCAGGGTCATCTTCATCTAAAGTTCAGAATTCATTTAGTCAACATATTGAGCACGTACCATGCCCAACACAATTTTTTGAGATCCACAGAATGACAATTCCTTTACCCACAGCACCTCCTGAACTCTTCTTTGCTCCTTCAATGCTCTGATTAGATTTATGATTATGTATATAGCCCTCCTTCCAGCTAGTTTCCTCTCTTACCTTTCCAGTTACAGTGCCTCAAATAATAAAATGCATACCAAAGGATAAATCTACATCACCTTTCCCTTACTCTTTTCACATAATTTTCTATTCTGTGGTGGCATGTTCTTTGCTGTATCCTTGATGATCTTTTACTTTTTTTGTAATCAGTAGACACACATACCTGGTCTTTATTTGAAACTCATTTAAAGACCAATATTATTATAAATTCTAGAAATGACAGGTTGACTTTTTTTAGGCCATTAAAAATATCTAAAACACCAAGTTACCTGAGTCTATTCCCTATTTGCATTCCCAATAGATAGTTGGGTTTAGATAGATAGGTGGTTTACTATATTTCTTTATTCTAATTATTAAATATTGAACCCAGTTATAAACACATCTTTTAAAAACAAACCCTGGAAGAACATATCTATTAGATATTTACTCATACTGAAGAGAATTTCTGAGTACTGCAGTTTCCATTACTTGAAAAAGGAAAGGAAAACAATCTCTGTGGTCTGTGGGATACTTCATGGTTGGGGAAGGGGGCAATGCTCCTCTGGAGGTTTGTAATTCATTTTACTAGAGGTCTACTTCTGGTTGACAGGATGTTTTCAATGTGCAGATAAATGACTGACAAAACATTAAGCCCGATTGAACACAGTTAAGTATTCTTGGTATCTGAGTCCTGCTTTGACATAGCAGAGAATGATTTTATTTGAGCCACACTTAGAATTCATGACAGGTTCACTTTCAAACACCACCACTCTGATGGCTTTGTTGTCTTTACACAATGCTTCAATTCCCTTTTAAGAGGATACAATACCTGTCTGGATTTGACAAGTAAAACTAAAGTTTTAATAACTCCTAGGTTGTGCCATCGCTGGAAAAGAACTGATGAAAGGTTTAAAAGAATTATTTCAAAAGTGCCTTATTACTTTCATATCAGAATGCATTTAAATAAAAAGCAGACAGTTTCATTACTGTCAAGAAGCACATTTTCAACTATACATTTCTATAGGAACATCTCTATCTATGGCAACACTTCATTGTTTAATTTGAGATATAGACTACATGAGGAACATGTTTCATTGCCTTATTCTATAGGCAATTCCTAAACCTGCTTAGGAGTGATACCAACATACAGACATTGATAAGAAACCCAATACAACAGTTTGTTGGGTGGAGGAGAAAGAATTGTGATTCAAAAATAGTAATGTTAAGGTTTACTACTAAGAGATCATCTTAAATCTGGTATTTAAATTCCTCCTCAAGGATGTCCACTTATAAATGATTTCTCCAAATCCCTTGGGCTACTTTGTGGTCAGCATCTCTCTAATCCTCAAAATCTACTTTCCACTATTGCAGATCACAATGTCTTTCTGAACTTTTTTTGTGATTTCCTAGAAGTGGAAGTGGAAGTCGCTCAGTTGTGTCTGACTCTTTGTGATCCCATGGACTGTCCACGGAATTCTCCAGGCCAGAATACTGAAGTGGGTAGCCTTTTCCTTCTCCAGGGGATCTTCCCAACCCAGGGATAAAACCCAGGTCTCTCGCATCGCAGGCCGATTCTTTACCAGCTGAGCCACAAGGGTAGATGTCTTTTTTTGTTTGTTTTTTCTGTTCTCTAGTTTTGGTTGCTGCTTTTATTCTTTTTAAATGTTGCTCTTCCCTCTTCGTTATGTAATCCCTGGTTCATATCATGTTGATCTAAGTGTGAAACTCCATACTTTTTCTTAAATTTTGCCAAACAAACCACTCACACAAAGGCATTTGAGTAGATGGATTTGGCAAAGGTTTGAAAGATGAAGGAACATGGCAGCATTACAAACAATTCCAAAATCAAAGTTAGATATTCCTGGTTTTAGGTCTCTTCACTATTTCAGTAATGAGGCACCATTTGCCTGTTACATTACTTTACCTTCCCTCTTCTCCATCATTCTGTTCCACTTTTCCAATTTCCCTGTCTTCTCTTTGATCACTCTTGACCCCAAACACACTTCAGCTCCCTCACCTATAGCTTCATTCCAGCTGAACCTCAGGTCTCACCTTCTTCCTAAATGATTCCTTAAGTTCTGTTTTTAAACAAAGGCATATCCCTTATTAAGAACAATTTTAGTAACAGCTCTTAGAACATTTACGCCATCATACTTGGATATAAGAGCAGTTTCATGTAAGGTCAGTGTGACCATTAATGTTTTGGGCTTGATAATAATAAAGTCATTTGAAGCTTGGCTCAAATTCTAGATTGTCTAATTATTATCGGTGCCATTTCCCATCTGTTTTAAATGGAAACACAACCTTCCTCATAGTATGATTTTGAAAATTAACTAGTGCTCAATATACACTAAGTTCCTTTCCATCCTTTCTCTAAACATTCATGGGTTCAAAATCTGATGATGAGCCAGATTTCAAACTCATTTCCTTTTAGCCAATACCACCTTCTGATGGCTTCCACGAGGCTGGTCACATCTTCTGATCTATACTGGCATAACTGGGGGCAAACTTACCACTTATTCTTTACACTCTTGCCACTCATCCTCGCATTTGGTTGGGATTGAATACCAGCCTTATACTGCCTTAGTTACCTGTCGTGGTTTATTTCTTAGCGTTGGCATACTATCCGATTTCGTAGATGTCTGAGGAGTTAGGCTATATTGCTGGGATGGCTGGTGTTTTCTCAGTGGCTGGTGCTAGGACTGGCCAGGCACCCACTAAGCTGGCCCTGTGGGCCTTGATGAATGTAGCTTCCTGGCTGCTCTAGCTGTTGCTATTCTGATTCATTTTGTGATTTCTTGAGTTCATGCCTTCCTGCTCCCAGCCTGTATGTCTACTGTAGTCTTTCCTATCATAGGTTTGCTAACAGTAATCACTGACTAAATGTTGCCATGAGTTTCCTTTTTATTCACCCTTTTACCTGTATTTCATGGTATCATGAAGTCGTCTAACAAAATAACATAGTGAAACTAGGATGTATTTGGGCACAATCTCAAAATTTATTAAAGCTCTAGGAATTTGCTGGCAAATACTGTGAAGATAGAGTAGTTATATAGCAGATATTAGCACTATGGAAACGACACAGTTGGAGTAAGAAAAAGATGAAGTCTGAAGTTCCAGGCTGTCACTTTGGTTTTTGGTGCCATGCATTGGGAGGGGAAAGCTATAATTTATGGAAAAGGAACTTACTGTGACATACATTAAAAGTTAGACTTGTGTGTAGAAAACAAATGGTTACCAGAGGGTAGGAAAAGTGGGGTTTAGGTAAAATTGGTGAGGGGGATTAAGAGGTACAAACTTTCAGTTATAAAATAAATAAGCCTTGGGGATATAATGTGTAGCATAAGAAACATAGTCAATAATATTGCAATAACTTTGAATGGTTACTAGACTTATAGTCATGTATATGTATATGTGTCAAATCATTATGTTGTACACCTGAAATTAATATAATATTGTATGTAAACTGTACAATAAAGAAATTCTAACTTTAATAAATTGAGTTTCAAAACCAACTCTCTAAGCTTAATGTAAAAATATCATTTTAAATTTATTTTTTTGCTTAAATTAAATACTCATTCTGTTTTTTTTCTATTACTATTCAATTAGGCTATAGATTTAGCAGATTTGGGAAATTTAATTTCCTAGATTTAATGCAATTTAATTAGTTGATTGGGCTTCCCTGGTGGCTCAGACGGTAAAGAATCTGCCTGCAATGCAGGAGACACAGATTTGATCCCTGGGTTGAGCAGATCCCCTGGAGAAGGGAACGGAAATCCATTCCAGTATTCTTGCCTGGAGAATTCCATGGACAGAGGAGCCTGGTGGACTATAGTCCATGGGGTTGCAAACAGTTGGACACGACTAAGCGACTAACACTAACTGACTGACTGAAATAGTTGATTAATAAATACCTTTAGCTATGTCAACTAAAATTTTAAATCTATTATATTGAATTTTCTTTAAAAATTAAATACAAATAAGAAAAATCTATAATTTAAACTAAAGGGGCTTCATAGATTCTTAAATATGTCTTATGAACCTAAAAGTCTATTTATATGGATTTAATAAATTGTTTTTTCCTTGGCTTTAAATATTGTTTGAAACAAAGATTACACATGCTTTATATTAATATCATAAGTATAAATGACTCAAATTTTCTTAAAACATTTTTAAAAAGCAAGTCTAATACTATAACAATCAATACTCAATTTAGAAACTACAACCACTCTGAGTATTTTACACCGAAACCTATGGAATAACATTGGGAATCCTTGAAAGACCTGAGAAGCAAGTCATAGCTAGAGTTATTGAATTTGAAAACAAACCAAGAAGTCTGCTGTCCAAGCACCAGAAAATTTCTTTGTCCACAGACACTTTTGATGCCCCAGTTTTGTCTCAACCTCCAAGAAAATGATGACTGGGCTCTGAATGACAAGTTCAGCTACTGCATCTTCCTTTCTTTTTTTTAAATTAAATTAGTTTATTTATCTATTTTTTAACTTTACAATATTGTATTGGTTTTGCCATACATTGACATGAATCCACCATGGGTGTACATGTGTTCCCCTTCCAGAACCCCCTCCCACCTCTCTCCCCATCCCATCCCTCCGGGTCATCCCGGTGTACCAGCCCCCAGGACCTGAACTGGCATCGAACCTGAACTGGCGATTCGTCTTCCTTTCTGCCCTTCTGGTTCCACAAAACCACTTGTCCAGGTGGATATAGTGACAGAGGGTGTCCTCTGCTTCTTTTCTACCTTCCAAGTCTCCTCAGAGTATGTCTTACCAGCAGAAGTTATTTCATATACAGAGTCTTAGCTGCCAGGAAGTGTGAGTGCTGCAACACATAGAAATAATTTCAACAGTAGTGGAACTAAATTTCTGTTATAATGAAATGTTTTACAACATGGTTTTGCTGAATATTGTTGCTTCTATGTGTGCTGAGATAGGTATTCTCTTTAGAAAAGTGAAATTTAAACCTTGAAAATTACTCGTTTCTTATGAGAGATTGCAAATCCTTTTCATCTTGTTATATTTGTGATGTACATGTTATTCTGGCAAGTCAAGACTGGATTTTACAGTCATGATAGTATCAGATATTGGCTTAAACAATAATTCCTTATTTTTTAAGCAATTGTATTTGATCCTCTGGTAAAATAACCAACCACTTTTCAGTTTATGGTTTTTTAACCATTTATTTATTTACGTCTCTATTGGACTCTAAGAAGATTCAGAACAAAACCATCATTCTGTATTTTTACAGCATCCAATAGAAGTGTTGTGTATGTTGTAGATCAGTGCTTTTAAAATCTTTTTAAAAAATCTGCTCCATTTTTCCTCAACATTTTTTCACTTTCTTGAATGCTATTTAAAATTTCAAAGTAAAATAAATGTATCATTGAAATCTGATAAAGATGATAATTTCAGAAGAGAAACAGTTTGATCTTAAGGGCTACTCATCTCTTTTTTAATATACTTTTTATTAAAGTATAGTTGATTTCTCAAAAATGTTATTTTATTGAAGTGGGCTTCCTTGGTGGCTCAGATGGTTAAGAATCCGCCCACAGTGTGGAAGACCTGAGTTCCATCCCTGGGTTGGGAAGATCCCCTGGAGGAGGGCATGGCAACCCACTCCAGTATTCTTGCCTGGAGAATTCCCATGGACAGAGGAACCTGGTGGGCTACAGTCTGTGGGGTCGCAAGGAGTTGGACACGACTGGGCAGCTAAGCACAGCACAGCACACATTTTATGGAAGTATAGTGAATTTACAGTATTGTGTTTCTTTCTGATGCTCAGCAAAGACATGGGTTTGATCTCTGGGTGGGGAAGATCCCTTGGAGAAGGAAACGGCAACCCACTCCAGTATTCTTGCCTGGAGAATTCCATGGATAGAGGGGTCTGTCAGGCTATAGTTCATGGGGTTGTAAAGAGTCAGACACAACTGAGCAACTAACACTTTCACTTCTTTCATTTCACAAGTTGCTAATATAGTACTGAGAGTTCTATTACACACCATACCTAATTTTTCCTATTATTAGCATCTTATATTAAGTATGTTTTTCATCGTTAACAAACTACCATTGGGAATTCCCTGGTCGTCCAGTGGTTAGGACTCTGCCCTGTCACTGCTGAGGGCAGTGACACTGCTGTTCAATCCCTGGTTGGGGAACTAAGATTCCATAAGTAGCATGGCCAAAAAAACCACAAACAAACAAGTAGGGAATTCAGCTCAAGCAGTCCTTCAACTACTGAACCCTGCTCCTACCTGCCAACCTCTGCCAGTGACTGTTTACCATCTTCTTACTTTTGGCCTTTCCAGAAAGTCAAATAAGTGAATTTCTGTATTAGCAACCTTTCAGTCTGGCTTTCACTTAGCAACATCCATTTATGATTCATTCATATCTTTGCACAGCTTGATAGCTCATCATTTCTATTACTGAATAGTATTCCATTTTATGGCTATACCATAGTTTGTTAATCCATTCACTTATAGTTTTCGGCAATTATGAACAAAGCTGCTATAAAGTTTGTGCACAGGTTTATGTGTGGACATACAATTTCAAATCATTTTAGCAAATGCCTAGCAGAATTATTGGCAGATTTTATGTTAAAACTATATTTAGACTGTAAGAAACTGCCAAACAGTTTTTAAAGAGGTTGCACTATTTTGTATTCCCACCGACAATGAATGAAAGTTTCTATTGTTCCTCATTCTTGCCAGTAATTGGCATTGTCAACTTTTTGGGTATCAAGCATTCCAACAGATGTGTAATGCTATCTCATTGCTGTTTTAATTTGCATTTGATTAAAGACACATGATGATGAGAAAATTAAAACAGCAACAGTTTCTCTGCCAGCAACTGTTACTGAAAGTTATGGGAATATTACTTATTCTAATAGGTGTATAGTGGTTTCTTAGTGCCCATGGGCAAGTGATTGGTTTATTTTCTTCAGTGAGGTGTCTTCAGATATCTAGCATATTTTAAAATTGTGTTTGTTTTCTTAGTTTTGAGATTCAAGCATCCTTTGTATATTTTGTATAAAAATCCTTTATCAGGTATATGTTTTGCAAATATTTTCTCCCAGATTTGATTTGCTAATATGTTTGCTGTGGATTACGATGGCAAATATATGTACAACATGGGATTCTCTGTATTATCTGAACCACAGAAATTTTTGAAAATGCAAATTTCTCAGAGAAGATGTCTAGAGTCATTAGAATCGCAGAATTATAGAAAGTGATTTCATTTTATAGCACTGACTGCAAAATCTAGAGACTTGATTTCATCCTCTTTCAATATAATGAGGTTGGTATAATTTTTGTCATTTCTCAGTTTAGAAAGCTGACCATTCACAATTTAAGAATGATGTAAAGATCACCTGACTGATAAGTGATGAAGCTCTGTTTTATACCCAGGTTTTTATGTCTTGAATATCCATGTTTTTCCCACCACAGACAGTCTTGCTAAGAGTAGCAGAGGTGGAAAGCTAATACATTAAAAGCCATAAAGTGAATCATGATATCTGTATTAAAGTCATCGGCCTAAGGTGCATAGGTATGTACATACGTATGTGTGTATGTATATATCTATTTTTCAGTACTCAGCACATATAATTGTGTATATTTTATATGCTGAGTATTGAAAATATACATAATATAAACATTGTATAATATAATTTGATATTATGGAATATATTTATATACCTCATACTAATATTAATATATTTATTATGTGTTACAGATGCCGAGTACTGAAAACAAACTTCCTAACTCATATTCTAATGCAGAAGACTGGGGTAGGCACAGGACCATTTATATTGAGAAGCTGATAGGGAGTCTATATAACTCAACTCTATGTTTCTTTTAAAACTATGAAAAAGTGTTTTGTTTCCCTGAACCTCAAACTCATTTTCTTGGACACAGTGTTCTCTTATTTAGCAGTGTCTTTGTGAAAATTATCAATGCAACACTATTAATCATTTATCAGCTGGTATAAGAAAGAGCCTTTAGGAGATTTGGGTTTATGTACAATTCAGAAATAATAATTTGCTCACTGTGCTGCACAAGATGCCTGTCATTTCATTCAAATGAACCAGAGACACATCTTACATTTTTTACATACATCTGAAATTGGAATGTTTAGTGTATGTTTCTTTAATAAGCCTTATCATATTTATAATTTAGTGCTATGAGGATAATATGTAGATTCTTTGGATGAAAGATTAAAGGTAAAGGAAACATTATCTTTCGATTTTCTTTAAGTGGCTTGGTTTTTATTGATTAATAATGCCAAATAGCAGGGAAATGTTCAACTGCAATTTGCAAAAGATACTAGAAAATTTTTAAAAATTCCGTATAAACTAAGAAGTTTCAGAATGTGTAAGATGTTGCCTATGATGACTATGAGTTTATGAATATGGGACTGGCTAATTAAATTTTATTTTAGTATCTTGGGGTGCTATGTTTATTGTGTGGTCAAAGGTTATAAGCTAACTGACATATCTACTATAAGATTATCTGGAAAAAGGCACACTTTTCATTTAAGTTAGTTAAATCACTGTGCTGTGCTCAGGTGCCCAGTCATTTCCCACTCTTTGTGACACCATGGGCTGTAGCCCACCAGACTCCTCTATCCATGGGGATTTTCTAGGCAAAAATATCAGAGTGGATTGCCATGCCCTCCTCCAGAGGATCTTCCCAACCCAGGGATTGAACCCAGGTCTTCCACACTGCAGGCAGATTCTTTACCACCTGTGGCACCAGGGAAGCCCAGTTAAATCATCAATGCTTGTATTTAGAAAAAACAAGTTTATGTGAGGGAGAAAAAAACCTGGCAAAGTTCTGTGTATGGTATTCATTTAGAGGATGAACATTTGAGGTAATCTGTCATCTCACGTTGCACGCTAAGTCCCTTCAGTCGTCTCTGACTCTTTGAGAGCCTATGGACCATAGCCTGCCAGGCTCCTCTGTCCATAGGATTTCCCAGGCAAGAATACTGGAGTGGATTACCATGCCCTTCTCCAGTGGATCTTCCTGACCCAGAGACTGCCCCAAATAAATTTGTCTTTTTCTTATCAAAGTATTATTATTGTCTCAATTCAGTTTTTAAAATGTTGAATTTTAAAAAAATTAAAAAAAAATGCTCTGGTCTAGGTAATGTCAAGTAAACTCAGAGATTGTCCTTTTCCCAACTGATTCCTTTTTTCTACGAAATCTTTTCACATGTGTGCTTTAACAAGCAAGACAAGGTTCTGCCCTTTCAATGATTCTCCCAGCAAACAACCAAAATCTTGAATAATTACTTTAGGTGTTCAGATCATCTAAAAGCTGCACCTGTTTGTGCCAGTGTAAAGAAGGCTAAAGTCAGAGGGGCTGAGGATCAGTCATTCTCAGCGGCATCACATCAGTCTGTGGCTTGTCACGACATAAAACCACAGTGTCACTGGAGAGTATAAGTCCTTGGAAAGAAGTGGTACCAAGTACAGCTAAGAAGCCTAGGTTCAAACTGTCTGGGCTGAAACTCTGGGCTCCATCATTCACCAGCTGGCTGACCTCGAGCAAGCTACTTAATATCTATGTGCCTTGCTGCTGCTGCTGCTGCTAAGTCACTTCAGTCGTGTCCGACTCTGTGCGACCCCATAGACGGCAGCCCACCAGGCTCCGCCGTCCCTGGGATTTTCCAGGCAAGAATACTGGAATGGGTTGCCATTTCCTTCTCCAGTGCATGAAAGGGAAAAGTGAAAGTAAAGTCGCTCAGTCGTGTCCGACTCTAAGCGACCCCATGGACTGTAGCCTACCAGGCTCCTCTATCCAAGGGATTTTCCAGGCAAGAGTACTGGAGTGGGGTGCCATTGCCTTCTCCGTCTCTGTGCCTTACCCCCTTCATATCTGAATGGGAGTAAAAGTGGTACCTATCTCATAACATTTTTAATTCAATGACATAGCCCACTTTTAGCACCTAACTGGCACTTGAAAAATACTGCATAGTAGGAATAATCCCAGAAGCACTGTATGAAGACATATACTCATATCTATTGTTCACATTCTTCCCACATTTCCTTTGCTATGTCTCTATCTGCTTCAAAAATAGATGATGTTTTGCTTTGCATAATGTAATTTCAGAAATATGTGTTGCATCATTTTCCAAGTGGAAAAGTAGTTTCTAAAATTCCAGTTGATCAATAAATTTTATAACCAAATAAAATGTAGATTTTTTTCATTCATGTTAATTATCTGCTAAGCTTGAAAAACATTGGGAAAGAGAGAACTTCTGTGTGATGGAAAAATAATGAACTCAGATTTAATTTGCATTGCTGAAAGAAAATTTAAATCTCATATTTAATTGATAAGACTGATGGCTCAGACAGTAAAGAATTCACCTGCAATACAGAAGAACTGGGTTCAATCCCTGGGTTGGGAAGATCCCCTGGAGAAGGAAATGGCAACCCACTCCAGTATCCTTGCCTTGGGAATTTCATGGACAGAGGGCTATAGTCCATGGGGTTGCAAAGAATCAGATAAGACTGAGTGACTTTCACTTCACTTTCATATTAAATTGCATTTTAACTTTTGTTAAGATGAAGCATCAGAACTCAACATCAATTCCCACTGTGAAACAGGAGGAACTTTAAGAACTTTTATGTAATTAACAATAATTTTTGACTAATTATTAATAATGTATTGTTCCATCTATCAGTTGTTTTAAGCATTCTAAGCATTACATTCTTAATTTGACTTATACAAAGTCCTCCTCAGATTCATTTCCTACCTAGTTTTAACCCATATGAATTAAATATTTTTCCATTTCCAACTGGAACATTATTTTGATTTGTGACTTCATCACTCATGAAGACTTTAAGTTCCTCACAGGTGTTTTGGCTGATATGGACATAAATGATCATAAAGAGATAGAAAGTGGAGCCTCTGTCAGAGCCACAGTGAGTGCTCTGAAGAGTGTGTGTTTATACATATATATACGCATGGACCAATATAGATATTTTCGCACATATTCTTTTTGATAAACATAAATGTTTGTTCTAAAATTCTTGAACATAAATGTTAGATGATGGATGAATAATTCAAAAGAAAACATGTAAAGAATATGTCATTTAAGAACATTAATTCTTAACAATTATTAATCTTATTCTTGCCCAACTTTATTTGTTAGATCCCTAAAGAAAAAAGTTTGGTGACTTATCTTTCAGGTGATATTAAAACACCAGTTTCATATACAATTATGCTTCCTGATTAAATCATGTTGCTTCTGTTGCTATTGTGGGCTTCACTTAAAACTAAAATACATAGGACACTCTGGTTCTCTTGGGGACTTCTCTTGTTTGTTCATTGTTATAACGTAGTGCTTAGCAAAGTACTCAGCATGTAGTAAGTGCTCAACAAATATTGCATTTTGTAACAAGTAAATGGCTGAGTCAGTGCTGATTGCAAGAGAACTTTGAGCATTTAAGAATTTTTGCAAACATTGACTTTTTTGTCAAGAATAATATGTATACATTTTACAAACTTTAGAGAATACAGACAAGCATATAGTAAAGACATTAAATTACATAAGAATCCACTATTTATGCACAGTTTTCTAAGCATTTGTTATATTCTCTACATATTATCAATGTAGATAGGAGAGATGCAAAATACAAGAAGCAGAAAGGGGTGGACAGAGGCCCATCCAACAGAAAGACTATTTGAAACAGAGATGGAGGGAAACAGGAGGCAAAGCCTGTGCTTCTATCTTAAAGCCCTGTTCTCTGGTTGGGCCCTATTTAGCCCGTGTTGTATCTTAGTGAGAAAAGAGGGGCCAGCAAACCCCATGAAGATGATTTATAACAAAATCTTTGGGAGACTTAAATGGTCAAGGATGAGAGCATCCAAGATGGGCAGCTGAAACTGACGTAGGAATCTTGACCGTGGCCCCATAGTCTCTTCAAATAGGTTCCTAGACATGGAATTATTGGGTTAAATGATACGAACTTTATATGCATTTAATTTGCGTTACAACCAGACTGTTTAGAAATGTTGAAAAAGTAAAAGTAATGATTATTGCCTCTATTACAACATAATAATCAGCTGAATACCCATTAGTTAAATGTGTACAACAGGAAACTTTACTTTTCTAATAACTAGTATCAACTCTATTCTTGAGCCTGCTTTATGCAATAGAGTAAGAAACTTGTAGTAAACTTGACCAAATAATTTTAAAGTCAGAGTCAGAGTCTTTATCATTAAGTGTCAAGAGCTAGGCCACAAAGCTCTGTAGGCTCCAGCTGCTTGTGTCCATCCCTGACTGGTCTGTGATACAGATGCACCCCACAGTTGATTTAGACAAATGGCCCACTTGGGGACCCAGGTGGGCACTTACCCTACTGTTTGCCATGGAGGATTCTAGAGAAACATTCCATGGTCTTACTGATACAGGTTTTATTCCCTTCCAAGCTGTTTTTGAAGCTGGCAAAACCAGCTCCTTTCTTCCCCTGCTCTTCCCTTTACCTTTCAAACTGGCTCAAGCCCTATTCCCATAAGAAAACACATGTATCTTTGAACTTTTGTGGAGCTCTTTAAGCATTCTGTCCATCTAATTATACCACTGTAGGGATATTTTCTGTTGATGGACGGGGCTGTGTTCCCTCCCTGTTGCTTGACCTGGGGCCAAACTATGGTGGAGGTAATGAAGGTAATAGTGACCTCCTTCAAAAGGTCCCATGCACACACTGCTGGACTCAGTGCCTCTGACTCTGAAGCAGGCTGTTACCTACCCTCACCTCTGCTGGAGACTCCTGAAGTCTCACTCACCTAGAGCCAGACATCCTGGAAAGTCAAGTGGGCCTTAGGAAGCATCACTATGAACAAAGCTAGTGGAGGTGATGGAATTCCAGTTGAGCTATTTCAAATCCTAAAAGATGATGCTGTGAAAGTACTGCACACAATATGCCAGCAAATCTGGAAATCTCAACAGTGGCCACAAGACTGGAAAAGGTGAATTTTCTTTCCAATCCCAAAGAAAGGTAATACAAAAGAATGTTCAAACTACCGCACAATTGCACTTATCTCACATGCTATCTCACTCATTGGCATGTCTGGGTCAGTTTCTGGTGGGGTCACTGCTCCTTTCTTCTGGGTCTTAGTGCACAGAAAATTTTGTTTGTGCCCTCCAAGAGTCTGTCCTGGTGGTTCTATGGTGGGGTTAATGGCGACTTCCTTCAAGAGGGCTTATGCCATATGCAGGTCTGCTGCACTCAGAGTCCCCGCGGCAGGCCACGGCTGACATGTACCTCCACAGGAGACACTCAGACACAGTTCTGGTTCAGTCTCTGTGGGTTGGGCTGGCATTTTGTGCCATTCCCATGTCTGAGCAGCTCAGGCGACCAGGTGCTTGGTGAGCGCACTGTCCCAGGTGAGCCTTGTGTCTTAATGACCTCCCTGGTCCCAGCCATTTGGTTTCCTGGGTGCATCACGAGAGCACTGTCTCAGGTGTGCTGTATATCTCCTCTGGAGAGCTGATCTCAGGCTGCAAGCCTCCTGGAGGATGTGAACCATCCAGGATCTCAGGAAGACATCAGCAAAAACAAGACCAGGAGCTGACTGTGGCTCAGATCATGAACTCCTTATTGTCAAATTCAGACTTAAATTGAAGAAAGTAGGGAAAACTACTAGACCACTCAGGTATGACTTAAATCTAATCCCTTACGATTATACAGTGGAAGTGAGAAATAGATTCAAAGAAAAAGATATGATATACAGAGTGCCTGAAGAACTATGAATGGAGATTTCTGACATTGTACAGGAGGCAGTGATCAGGATCATCACCAAGAAAAAGAAATGCAAAAAGGCAAAATGATTCTCTGATGAGGTCTTACAAATAGCTGTGAAAAGAAGAGAAGCTAAAGGCAAAGGGGAAAAGGAAAGATATACCCATTTGAATGCAGAGTTCCAAAGAATAGCAAGGAGAGATAAGGAAGCCTTCCTCAGCGATCAATGCAAAGAAATAGAGGAAAACAATAGAATGGGAAAGACTAGAGATCTCTTCAAAAAAATCAGAGATACCAAGGGAACATTTCATGCAAAGATGAGCACCAATAAAGGACAGAAATGGTATGGACCTAACAGAAGCATAAGATATTAAGAAGAGGTGGCAAGAATACACAGAAGGACTATACAAAAAAGATCTTCATGACCCAGATAACCAGGACGGTGTGATCACTCACCTAGAGCCAGACATCCTGGAAAGTCAAGTGGGCCTTAGGAAGCATCACTATGAACAAAGCTAGTGGAGGTGATGGAATTCCAGTTGAGCTATTTCAAATCCTAAAAGATGATGCTGTGAAAGTACTGCACACAATATGCCAGCAAATCTGGAAATCTCAACAGTGGCCACAAGACTGGAAAAGGTGAATTTTCTTTCCAATCCCAAAGAAAGGTAATACAAAAGAATGTTCAAACTACCGCACAATTGCACTTATCTCACATGCTAGCAAAGGCTTCAACAGTACATGAACTGTGAACTTCAAGATGTTCAAATTGGATTTAGAAAAGGCAGAGGAATGAGAGATCAAATTGCCAACATCTGCTGGATCATTGAAAAAGCAAGAGAGTTCCAGAAAAACATCTACTTTTGCTTTACTGACTACACCAAAGCCTTGACTGTGTGGATCACAACAAACTGTGGAAAATTCTCAAAGAGATGGGAATACCAGACTAGCTGACCTGCCTCCTGAGAAATCTGTATGCAGGTCAAGAAGCAACAGTTAGAACTGAACATGGAACAACAAACTAGTTTCAAATTGGGAAAGGAGTATGTCAAACCTGTATATTGTCACCCTGCTCATTTAACTTATAGGCAGAGTACATCACGCAAAATGCTGGGCTGGATGAAGAACAAGCTAGAATCAAGATTGCTGAGAGAGATATCAATAACCTCAGATACACAGATGACACCACCCTTATAGCAGAAAGCAAAGAAGAACTAGAGAGCCTCTTGATGAAAGTGAAAGACAAGGGTGGAAAACACGACTGAGGAACTAAACAACAGTTATATTGTGTTACAGATGTGTGAGTATGTGCTTATGTGTGTATGATATACATAATGGTACTTGCTCATTTGGCCTTAGTTTTCTTTTGCATAAGTTGGGTAAGCACTAGTCTTTGTGATAACTTCAGATGAGAAGAATTCATTATGCTTCTGTCTCAGACTGCAAGGGAAATTCTTCTAGGGATGGGAACAATCAAGGTAGAGGCACAAATCACCTTGTCCACATACAGCTATCACCCCCCACTCTCAATGTCTGCCTCTTTTTCTTTCCATTTTATTTATGGACTCACTTCTGTTAGTTAGGGCAAGACAGAAACCAGTCCTTTAGTTTTTTCATTGTTTTAGTCTTACATCTTGCAGGATATTGTAGAGTTTAGCTACCTGTAGTTTGGGACATATTCTCCACAAATAAAGATAGGGATGGTTGTAAGAGAAGGCAAAATGACCTAGGACTGGTAGTTGGCATCTTTATATGCCACTCCACCTAGTATGTCATTCCATTAGAGCTCTGGCAATCAACAGTGTGGTACTGACAAAATAATTAATGTGCAGAAAATGGAATGGAAAATGCAATGATGTATCTCTGAATTGTGTGGGTGTGCTCAGTCGTGTCCAACTCTTGGTGACCCAGTGAACTATAGCCCGCCTGGGTTCTCTGTCTATAGGATTTCCCAGGCAAGAATACTGCAGTTGGTTGCCATCTTGTCCTCCAGGGGCTCTTCAAGACCCAAGAAGTGAACCCACATCTCTTATGTCTCCTGCATTGGCAGGTGGGGTTCTTTACCTCTGTGCCACCTGAAATATATACTAATGGAAGCATTACAAACCATTGGTGAAGGGACACCTTTATTTAATTATCGAGCTGTATGGGGAAAAGTTATTTCCAGATGGACTGAGAAATAAACAGGAGAAAAAATGAAGAGCTTTGAATATTGATGTTTTTCAAATAAATAACATTTAGCTATGAAAGTGAAATATCTTTATTTTCTGAGGTTTAGATAAATGAACCTCAGAAAATTTACCACACAAAGAGTACCTTTGAAATTACTCTTATAGAAAACCTCCAGGAAAAAGAGGATGAATATAGGATGAAGAGACAACATGGAGTAAGAGCTTATCGAGTGTTGTTATTGCCTTAATAAGTAACAGCAATAACAAACAGACCCCAAAGTAATCCAGAATTAAAATTTCAAGTGATTCTAATATGACTTGGTATGTTGGACATTAAGTGGGGGCTGAGAATAGTTTAAGAAAAATACAAAAATATTAATAAATTTAGAAATTGAGACAAAAATAAATGCAAAGTTGGGCTTTAGTTACAAATAATCACATAAAGACAAAAATAGTATGTCTGCTATTTTACATAAAATTCAAGACACCATCAATTGTAAAATACACCATTATTTCATTTACCGCTATGAAAGAAGAAATGCTGCCAACTGTGAAAAGAGACTGCCAGTCAAGACACAATGCATTCTTATTTAGAATTTTTTTTTCAGATTGAAAGAGCTCTTTTAGACCTATCATTCTCATAAAACTACAAAACGAAAAACCAAAATAATACTGGTAAGTATATGCCTAAAACTTCTTCATACTGAGTCCAACTCTTCTAAATGACTTTTTAGTCATTAATACTTGTTTTTTCACACAAAATAATCCTCTGTGCTATGAAGAGTTGTGATGAAATATTTTAAAAATGAATTTATAGAAGCTACTATGTATTCTTTGTAGAACAAGCCTACTTTAGACTTCTCCTGAGGAATGTTGCTAAATATGTCCAATTCGTCACCCACATCAACATCTTTTCCAGTATCTTTTAATTCCCAAGGGTTAAATATATTCTTTTCTCCACTATTTTCTCTACGATTTTCTTCCAAACTCCTGGCCTCTAATATACAGGCTATGATGCTGGCTCTTTTGACATTCCTGAAGGCTCAGTGAATGACAGCTACGTCACTACTACTGCCTGACCAACAGCGGTCATAAAACAGTGCTGACTTCATATTTTTCCTGATTTCAAGATATTACAACACCAAATTCATGCATTTTAGATATGAAACACATGCGTTTTAGAAACCATGAAATATAAAACTTTCAACCAACTAAAAAAAATCAATCTTTCTAATATTAAGAAGGAAAGGAGAAAAAAGTGAACAATAAAAATATAGTAATGCAGAACACTAAGCATTACACAGACAAATCCCATTATAGGAGTAATTTTGATAAATATGAGTTCAACTTAAATGTCTAAAGATAGAGACACACAAATTGGATCTGAAGTAACATTTACCTGTATGCTGTTGTATTAGGGGTTTCCCTGGTGGCTCAGACAGTAAAGAATCTGCCTGCATGCAGGAGACCCGGGTACAATCCCTGGATTGGGAAGATCTCCTGGAGAAGGAAATGGCTATATTAGTCAACATCCCTCCAAAAGAAAACAAAATGTAAGTATTTACAGGGAATTTAATACAGGGCATTGGTTATGTAGTTGTTGAATAAGTAAAATGCAGAAGATTCTTAGCAGGAGCGAAAAGAAGAAAGAGTGGTACTCAAAGATCAGAAGTTTGCTGACACGTCTACGCTGCAGTCCAAGAGTCTACACCTGCTGATGAACTGCTAGAGATGTCACATCCTGTTCAGGATTCACCAAAGAGCTGCCTCTTTCGCAGGGTTGGAACCATGGCCTACACTGTGTCTACAACCAATGCTGTCATATGTGGCTGTGCTGTCACCACTATTGCTCTGTTACTGCTTCTGCTGCTGCCACCACTCAAGATTCTGCCAGAGACAGGATGTAGGATGAGAGGCAGTTCTCCCCTCCTCCACCATACAAATTCCTGTCAGGGCTCCCGTTAGCAGAACTTGACAGAAAGCCAGTTGGCAAGAGATCTTGGAAAGTGTCATTTGCAGACTCCCAGCCTCATCCAACACATACACGAATACAGAAGGGGCTTCAAACAAACAAAATTAACTGACACCATTATCTGCAAGACGTGCATTTAAAACAAAAGGACAGGGAACTGTTTATTCATTCATTCATTCAACAAATATTTATAGCATGCCTTTTAAGTGTCAGATCCTCTTCCAGGTGCTATGATACAGCAAGGAGTAAACAAAACAAATGAAATACCTGCTCGGCATATTTTTGACCTGCTAACTCAGGATAGCTAGACAGCAAACTAAATGAGTAATTAAATCCTACAATATTTGAGGGTGTGACAAATGCTAAAGGAAAAGTGAAGCCGGAGGAGAGAGAGGGAGGCGTGCATACTTAGTAGCTTCAATCATGTCCAACATGGAGTGCAAAAATCCTCTGTCTATTGCATTTTTCAGGCAAGAATACTGGTGTGAGTTGCCATGTCCTCCTCCAGGGGATCTTCCTGACCTAGGGATTGAACCTGCGCCTTCTGCATTGCAGGCAGACTCTCTACTGCTGAGCCACTGGGGAAGCCCAATAGGGAGGCAGGGAACTGCAATTTATTCAAACAGCAATCTGGCAAGGCTTTTGAAAAAAGATAAGAAGGAGGAGAAGAAAGATGTCTGAATGAAATGTGAACTAGTTATTTTAATAATACTCCAAGTAAGGATTATGGTGAAAGTGCAATAGGGATAAAGAAGTAAAAGAAATCTTAGATGGAGAAGACTCAGTAATGTGCATAATTTACAGTGTATCAGTGCAGCCCAGAAACATAAATAGCAACAATGGAATGCAAATCACAAATGCAAAAATTTTAATGGCATCAAAATGGACAATTAAAAAGAGTGTCAGCAAAATTCAAAGACAAGTGGGAGATTCGTAGAAATTGCGTGTTACCTAGATCACAGAAAGATAAATATCCAAGATAAATAAAGAATAGATATAATGAGATTTGACATGGGAGAAGGACTCAACACATCATTGCCGGTTGTTGACAGAGAAAGAATGAGGGCAACCTCTAAGAGCAGAAGCTGGTCCCTGGCTGATATCCAGAAAGAAAAGGCAGACCTCAGACCTGCAGGCTCAAGGAACTGGGTTTTGCAAAAAATCTGAATGAGCCTGGAAGTGGATTTTTTCCCCTAAGGCCCCACATAACAATTTAACCCAGCTAACACCTTGACTTTGACCTTGAGAGATGCAAAGCAGAGAACCCAGCAGAGCCTGATTGGACTTCTGATTGGCAGAACTGTGAGATGATATATAAGTGCTGTTCTAAGCCACTAGTTTGTGATATTTTGCTACATAGCTATAGAAAACTAATACAATATTAAAATCCAAAGACAACATCTACCTAAGTATTGTAGAAAATATCAGATGAAATATTACATCTTCTTCCAGGCTTCTAGATGTCTAAATCTTAGAAAATTTCCAAAATGTGACCAAATACAGATTATTGCAATATTATAGCTTAAAAAATAATAAGAAAGACAAACCATTCTAGAGAACATAGGCAAAGGCTGTGAATGGCTAATAAAAATGCAAAAGATCTCTAAATTTAAGAATGCCGCATGCATGCTCAGTCATTTCAGTTGTGTCTGACTTTTTGTGACCTTGTGGACTATAGCCCACCAGGCTCCTTTGTCCATGGGATTTTCCAGGCAAGAATATTGGAGTGGGTTACCATGCCCTCTTCCAGGGGATCTTCCCAACCCAGGGATTGAACTTGTGTCTTCTGCATTGTAGGCAGATTCTTTTACTGCTAAGCCATCAGGGAGACCCCGAATTTCTTAATAACAGCTTACAAAATAACTTAGAATGAAATAACTTTCTGTAGCTTCAGATTGGTAAAAACTGTATAACACCTATTGTTGGAAGGAAATACAAGTGGAAGGAAAATGAAAACTCTTATTCACTGATGATAAGAGAGTAAAGAAGACCAAAACTTTCACTACTTTGGTAATAGTTACTATATTCAAATATGTCCATATACTAGTATCAAAAATTCTATTTCAGGTATATTTTATCAAGTATATTTTCCATATTAAAAAGACTAAAGAACTGTACTTAAAAAAAAAAAGCTTTGTTATTTTAAAGGACTGCAGTGCAGAAAAAAGCAGGCCTAGTAGCTTGTTCTGGTGATGACGATATTTCATTTCCTTACATACCAAAATTAGAGGATTAAAAAAAATAGCTCAGTGAATTCAAGACTTATACTCTCCTATTCTCTATATACAAAGACACGGATTCAGAGATTTCATGTCCACTTGATAGGGATGCATATGCACATAAGAAACAAATCTTGAGAGAGAAAACTGAATATACATTGTTTGAAAACAAGTTAACCATATACACTTTTAAAAAAGGCAACTTGCAATATTTACTTAGAACAAATATTGTGGGACTGTGATATTAAAGATCTCTGGGGGTGCTTATTTTATAGAAAAATATTATGTCAGCTGAGTATTTAACTGAAAAACTAACATGAATGTCTTTTGATAGTTGGGACTGATTTTGTCATCACATTCTTGTGCCACTATATGTAGGAAGATGTGCACAATAGTTTTCAGTGTAGCATTATTTGTACAGTAATAAGAAAAAATATGAAAACTCCAACTATTCATCACTGTGTGAATATAGAAACAAATTTTGGAAGATTTGTACAGAGGAATATTATACAGCTTCTAGAATAATCTAGAGCTAGAAATAAAAAACTCAGATTGAAGAGTGCTGAGTGGAAGTCATTTTAGTGCAATATGCAGCCCACTCCAAAATAGTATCTAAACTTTGATGGACAGGTTTGAAGGAGGAAAATGTGATGAGTCTTTCAAGGCTGAAAAATCTCAAATCATCTCTGTCTATATTTGGAAAACAAAGTCTCATAGTACAGCTGATCCCACTGAGAAAGGTTTCAATGGCACAGTTCACTTTGAACTTTGCCTGGCAATTTGGGTGTCTGACTACCATTGTTGTTTGATTTGGAATTATGGTACCCAATTATTTTTTAGTAAAGTCAAGTCTGCCCCCACTTAAAGCAGACTAAGTATCAACATAGGAAGATCTCGAAGACACAATATTGAAAGCATATGGCAGAATCATTGAGCAGTGGGAGCCTTTATGTAAATTATGCAAATTTATGAACACATGCAAAAAATGTGGCATGTTGTGTTATTTTGAACATATTTAAGAAGAATATTCTTGGGATGACTATTAGTTACTTGTAGATTGTGTCTGCGTAATCCTCCTAGACACTGAAATCAGAAAAGAAAAAGCTAAACACATATGGCTAACTGGATTTGTGTACCATTTCATCAAAACAAAAATAAGAGTAGCCGTTTCCCTCTTATAGAAGTTTAGACCTGGCATCAGCAGGCACAAGCGCCTCAGTTGATTTGTGGAGTCAGGGGTTGGAATTTCAGGCTACTGAAATGCTGTGCTACTTGCCCTATTGGTAGCTCGTGAATTGACAATGTAGGAATGATGGCCCTGTCCTCCCTTCAGTATTTTCCCGTTCTGCTTTCAGTGCTGAAAAACAGAGACATGAAGCTTTATGTCAAAGCCAGACAGACTTCTCTTGAGGAGCCATTGCCTTTCAGGGACTTCTGGGGAGAACACTAGGCATCAATATTTCCTTTTCATCCAGTGGCAAAAATTCAAGGACCACGGGAATCACTCAAATATTTATAGGAGCTACCTATCCATGCCAATGCCTGAGCTCTCATCAAACTTAAAGAAAAGCACAGACCTTGTCATCAAAGGCAGTTACTTTCAAAGGATAAACAACACACACTCTCATATATCTTCAATACAAAAACAAATCTTTGTTATTTCTACTGAATGTGTTGGTGTTGAAGGGATAATGATCTGTTTTTCTATCCTAAGAAATAAAGAATGTTGAAATTTATTCTCCAATGTGAAAAATTTTTCACTTTTGGAAAAGTGTCTGTGGGTTTGACCAAGCTTCACATTAAATCCCTGTCTCTGACTATCCTCACTAATTAGTTTTTTCCCACAAACAAAGCCACTGGAACAAGGTCCTCAAATCTGCTGCTGCAGCTGCTTAAGCCTCACTGAGTGGTCAGGCAGCTATTTTCCTTGCCCCTAACCCACACCTGCAAACTGCTGGCTCAGCAATCCAGCTGCAGAAAGCATGACCCTTTGCTTTTTCTCAAGGATCGGCTCTTTGCCATCTAATAATGTAGAGTGTATTTTCCTATGTTATTTTGTTTTTAGATTTAGTCAGGATTGTCAGAGGCTTTTATTTTCACAGCCAGACCTCATGTGTTCTGTGGGCTCCTCTGTGGACCATTTCAGTGTATGTGACCTGCTTTCTTTTTTATTTTCATCTCTTTATCTTTAAAAAACTCAGCCCGTTTCCTCCTTTCAGCTGCATTGGCAGTGCTATGTGGAACAGGGTTCAGTACACTTCCATACTGTGTACTGGTAGGCATTTACACTGGGTGTTTTAAAATTTGCTTTTCAGCCAAAGTTTTACTAGAATGCAATAATTATTCTTTCATCCTTGATGTAGTCTTTATATCATCAGTTAAGTAAAGCTGTGACTCTACAGAATGTTTAGGAGTGATATAATTATTTATTGCCAGTAGTCAAACATCTGCTGAAAGCTGCAAATTCCCCCAAATATGTTAAATTAACAGATATGCTAATCCATAGATACATTCTAAATACCAGTTCTTGGATTGGTTAATTCTGACTATATTTGTGTGCATCCAAGTTTCTTAAATAAACTTTTCGAGTCAGTTTAATAAACCAACCAATTAGATCAGTTGAGATAAAATTGCCGACCTGGTATGACTGTCTATTTTGACTCATTATATCACCAAATTTAAGTTTTTATAACAATAGGCTTTTAATCTTGTAGTTGCAGTCACCACCACTCTGATAACTTTACATGTAATCTGAATCCTGGCCAGAAGTTCTCAGACCTATTTAGCCTTCCTCCAAGTTGGTTCTGAACAATGAAAATTCAATCATTATACCTAATTCCTAATCCTGCTGTCAAGTCATTTCACCATCTCCTACTTCATCCATGTTGTCTTTTTTCTTTCTTTTTTTTTCATATTGTTTTTCTCTTAATGCCATTGTTTCTGAATATGTTTTATGGAGTTTAATATCTCATCTTCTGATTAGGCTCTCATTGACCTCTTAAAGAGTATTTAGAAACTTTAACCTTTCTTTGGCCCTTCAAATTTATTCACAAACTAAAGACTCTTTTTATTGTGGTCAGACTTTCATTATCTAACACCTAGCTTCATTTGGATTTTTACATTTAGCATTCTTTCTTCCTCCCTTCATGCAATATTTTGACTTAATTTTTTCAGGTACAATATTTGCCTCCTCCTGCAGTTTAGTCCTGAACTTCAATACTGTAGTTCCCAGAGAGAAGAGAGTATGTTCTGTTCTAGCTTTTCCTGCTTCATGGCACCTCTGCTGTTCTCTCTGTTTTCAGAGAGAGCTCCTCACCTCTGCTGCTTCTGTCTCCTTGGGGTCTGGAACTTGATAAAGGGTGTTTATTTATTTATTAAATTAATTAATTTATTTTAATTGGAGGATAATTACTCTTCAATAATGTGATGATTTTTACCATACATCAAAGGGTGTTTAGAAGGAAAGGACCATGACCTTACTGTTTGCTCCACCCTGTGCTGTTCCCTGATGCTGATCACGCCTGTTTCAAAGGACTCCCAGCTCCTACTCTTACGAACAATACCTCAGGAGTGTTTTAGAAAGCTCCCTTCAGTATCATCTTAGCCCTAGTAATTTCTGAATGTTCACCTGGTCCCTTAGTAGAAAAGTTCACTACCTCACGATTGAGCTCTGACTGTTCAAGATTTTCTCAGTTACACTGTCTATTCCAATTCAACCATCAAGGGCACTGCAAACAGTTTCTAATCTTCAGATTCATCCTAACTAGAGACAAGTACCTGTTGCCCTTCATTCCCAAGCTTTGGAGAAATCTCCAGTGTTCTGTTCTAACCTTACATGGGTATGGCTTTTTGCAGCTTATCTATCATCTAAAGGAACTAAGAGGGCAGTCTTGCATTATGAAAAATATTGCCCCAAATATCAGAGCAGGGCACCCATATTCCCCTTCTTACTTGGACTGGGAGAATGACACAGAGTGGAAAAGAAACACTGAGGCATACTCTACTCCATCTTCAAAGAGTCTTCTCTTCTCAATAAATTCTCAGACTTGAGATGATATTCTCTAAAGGTTTCTTGAACTTTTGTCAACTGTTAGAAAGCCATCAACCTAGGGTTAATTTAAACAATTTCATGCTATAATAAATGAGGCATTTTGGCTGAAGCTAAATTTCTGTAAACAACACAAATACGGTAATGATGGTTAAAACAGATTCTGATTTCGTTTTATCTATACTATGTAGTAACCTATTTCTCCCATTTCCTTTCCCTATTCAAATTGCAAGGCACCTTGAGGCTTCCCAGCTTCCCTGGTGGCTCAGACGGTAAAGTGTCTGCCTGTAATGCAGGAGACCTGGGTTTGATCCCTGGGTTGGGAAGATCCCGTGGAGAAGGAAATGGCAACCCACTCTAGTATTCTTGCCTGGAAAATTCCATGGATGGAGTAGTTTACAGTCCATGGAATCACAAAGAGTCAGACATGACTGAATGATTTCACTTGATACTTTTCATTAAACAGACTGATCCAATTCTCTTATTGGCTCAAGTTTATAGTTTTTGACACTTACATGATTGTAAACACAATGGCAATTTAAGATTTTTATCCAGGCAATTATAAGGTGTTTATTCAGGTGGTTAAGAATATCTTTGCTTTAAATTATCACTGGGGTACAGACTTTCGATATGTGTATGAGCCCTGATAGAAAAGCATTAACGTGGACCAAATAACTTTGTGTGCTTTTTCAAATATAGAGTCGTTATGACTTTAACAGCATACAATATTCCCTTTAAATTAGTCCTTTATGTGGTTGAGGACACGCCAGTGTTAAAATCAAAGTTGACCTTTAAGAACACTTGAACTGTTCCCTTTTTATAGAAACCCACCCTTTCCCAAAATTGTCTCCCTTAAAAATGGTACAGAAAACTTGCCTGTAGATATATGTGAGACATGTTACTTTTGTCTACTAGGAATATCTATATAAGGGGTGTGCAATATAAATTTCATAATCATGTTAGAAAGAGAAGGTAAGCTTAGTTCTCCATGTATCTTATCCCAATGTCTAAGTATTTTTTAAAAAGTTCTTGAAATGTTTTATTATATTATTGATGGTGGCTCAGATGGTAAAGAATCTGCCTGTAATGCAGGAGACCTGGGTTCAGTTCCTGGTTTGGGAAGATTCACCTGGAGAAGGAAATGGTAATCCACTCTAGTATTCCTGCCTGGAAAATCCCATGAACAGAGGAGCCTGGCAGGCTACAGTCCATGGGGTTGCAAAGAGTCAGACATGACTGAACAACTAACACTTTTACTTTTAGAATGCCTGATCCTATCAGTGTAGCTTTGTAACTCCCAGATATAGACAAGTATATGGAAAAAAGGGGGCTCCCCTGGTAGCACTCAGGTAAAGAATCCACCTGCATGCAATTCAGGAGACCCTGGTTCGATTCCTGGCTTGAGAAGATCCCCTGGAGAAGGGATAGGCTACCCACTCCAGTATTTTTGGATTTCCCTTGTGGCTCAGCTGGTAAAGAATCTGCCTGCAATGTGGGAGACCTGGGTTCGATCCCTGGGTTGGGAAGATCCCCTGGAGAAAGGGAATGGCTACCCACTCCAGTATTCTGGCCTGGAGAGTTCCATGGACTATACAGAAAAAAGGAAAAGAAAAAGATGGTAAAAACCACCTACTATTACTTGACCATCTATATTCTATAACATGGTGGAGTAGAAGGACGTGTGCTCATCTTTTGCAAGAACTCCAAAATTATAACTTGCTGCTGAACAACCATCCACAGGAGAATGTTGGATCCCACCAAAAAACATACCCCACATCCAAGGACAAAGGAGAAGCCCCAGCAAGATGGTAGGAGGGGCAAAATCACATTTAGAATCAAACCTCATTCTCACCAGAGATGTTTAGAGGGCTCAAACAAAACCTTGTGCACACAAGGGGGCCCCACAGAGACTAAGTCAGGCCTGCCTTTGAGTGTTTGAATATCTCCTGGATATTGGAGGTATGGGTCAGCAGTGGCCTGCCACAGGGGCAGAGGCTCTGGGAGCAGCAGACACGGGTGTGGCATAAACCCTCTTGGAGGAGGCCACCATTAACCCCACCGTAGAGCTGATAGAACTTACACAAGACTGAGGAAACAGACTCTTGGAGGGCACAAACAAAACTTTGTCTGCACCAGGATCCAGGAAAAAGGAGCAGGAACCCCACAAGAGACTGACCCATACTTGCCTGTGAGTGTCCTGGACCTCCGGTGGAGGCATGGGTTGGCAGTGGCCTGCTGCAGGGTCTGGGGCACTGAATATGGCAGTGCATGCATGGGACCTTTTGAAGGAGATTGCCATTATCTTCATTACCTCCAACATAGTTTGGTCTCAGGTCAAACAACAGGGAGGGAATACAGCCATTTCCATCAACAGAAAATTGGATTAAAGATTTACTGAGAAAGGCTCCACCCATAGGAACAAGACCCAGTTCCCCCTACAGTCAGTCTCTTCCATCAGGAAGCTTCCATAGGCCTCTTACCCTTATCCATCAGAAGATAGACAGATGAGACACACAATCGTAGAAAACTAATAAAACTGATCACATGGGCCACAGCCTTGTCTAACTCAATGAAACTATGAAGCATGCTGTGTAGGGCCACCCAAGACAGATGGGTCATGGTGGAGAGTTCTGACAAAATGTGGTTCACTGGAGAAGGGAATGGTAAACCGCTTCGGTATTCTTGCCTTGAGAACTCCATGAACAGTATGAAAAAGCAAAAATATATGGCACTGAAAGATGAACTCCCCAAGTCTGTATGTGCCTAATATGCTACTAGAGAAGAGTGGAGAAATAACTCCAGAAAAAATGAAGAGACAGGGCCAAAGAAAAACAGCACCCAGTTGTGGATGTGACTGGTGATGGAAGTAAAGTCCGATGCTGTAAAGAACAATATTGCATAGGAACCTAGAATGTTATGTCATGAATCAAGGTAAATTGGAAGTGGTCAAACAGGAGATGGCAAGAGTGACATTGACATTTTAGGAATCAGCGAACTAAAATGGACTGGGATGGGTGAATTTAACTCAGATGAATGTTATATCTACTACCATGGGAAAGAATCCCTTAGAAGAAATGGAGTAGCCCTCATAATCAGTAAAAGAGTTTGAAATGCAGTACTTGGGTGCAATCTCAAAAACGACAGAATGATCTCTGTTCACTTCCAAGGCAAACCATTCAATATCACAGTAATCCAAGTCTATGCCCCGACCAGTTATGCTGAAGAAGCTGAAGTTGAATGATTCTATGAAGACCAACAAGACCTTCTAGAACTAACACCCAAAATAGATGTCATTTTCATGATAGGGGAATGAAATGCAAAAGTAGGAAGTCAAGAGATATCTGGAGTAACAGGCAAATTTGGCCTTGGAATACAAAATGAAGCCAGGCAAAGGCTAACAGAGTTTTGCCAAGAGAACACACTGGTCATAGCAAACACCGTCTTCCAACAACACAAGAGATGACTATACAAATGGACATCACCAGATGGTCAATACCAAAATCAGATCGGTTATGTTCTTTGCAGCCAAAGATGAAGAAGCTCTATACAGTCAGCAAAAACAAGACTGGGAGCTGACTGTGGCTCAGATCATGAACTCCTTATTGCCAAATTCAGTCTGAAAAGGAAGAATGTAGGGAAAACCACTAGATCATCCAGGTATGATCTAAATCAAATCCCTTATGATTATACAGTGGAAGTGACAAATAGATTCGAGAGATTAGATCTGATAGACAGAGTGCCTGAAGAACTATGCATAGAGGTTTGTGACATTGTACAGGAAGCAGTGATCAAGACCATCCCAAGAAACAGAAATCCAAAAAGGTAAAATGGTTTTCTGAGTAGGACTTAGAAATGATAGCTAATGGTGAACTATGTTGGATTTGTGATCTCCAAAGAAGAAGATTTAGCTTCAGGACTAGGGACCAGGCTTGATAACTCAATAGCTCTTGTGTAGCAGAGGTATATTAAACTGAAAAAGGGAGAGAGAAACCTTCTGACATAGGCATCAGAAGGGGGATGGAGAGTGTCCCATCCCTAGCCCTAGCAAGGGAATTATATACTTTTTAATTGGTTATTAAGATAAATCAAAAGATGTCTCATGGTTGTAAAGATCTCACTAGACTCATTCCCATAATATACATTTTAAGATAACAGGATTAGTCAGAAGGTTTTCAGGAAGGAGAAACATGTCCTCAAGCAGGATACATTATTGTTATATAATCCTTACTAAAGAATGTAGAAAAAAAGTTTGTCCTTTCCTCCTCCTTGAGGATTCCAGGCCCCTATCTCCTCCTTGAGAGCCCCAGACTCCTTTCTCCTCTTTGGAGACCCAGACTTTTTAATCAACCTTCCTAAGAATTGACTCTCTCATTCCCCCTTTTCTTCTAGGAGAATTATGTTGCTAAGGGAAAGGGGTGTCGTTTTCATTCCATAACTACTTCCTGCTTTTGAGGTGCATGGTCCCTAAATTGTTGAGGCAACATATTCTCCTAACCCTCATAATGAGGGTCTCTGATTCAGGGGCCCAAGTAATAGTTGGAGGAGGCTGTGGCACTCGTAGGAGCCTGGACACCCATTTGTAACTTAAAAGCTTTCAGACGGTTAGAAACAAACCCCCTTTTACAGTTACAGATGTAAGGCCAAATAGTGATTAAACCAAGTTAAAACCTAATCAAAATTAAAAGTCATATTATGTCCATAGTTAGGGTACAATATGTCATACCAGTCCATCTTAGGATTGTTAAATGTCATCAGATCAAAAAGAAGCATCACATAGGATTGTTGTTGGTGAAGGTATTTGCCGAGTTGAAGAAAGTCCTTTCCTTGAAGTGGAGAAATTCACCATGTGAAGCCTTCAATTGATGAGGAGGGGGAGTGCTCCGCAGACCCAGCAATTAGACCCATTGTGGAGGCTGGGTCAGGGGTCACCTCCCAGAGTTTTCGAAACGTCTGTTGAAAAGCTGAAAGCTGAGTCACATAGTTAATTCCAAGGTTCAGGATCTATGATAATATCTGTGCACAAAAACCGTCTGTCATTGAGATAATCCCATTTTGGGGGGGGGCAGTTCAAGCCCTCCTTAAAGGTATAGGTAAGATTTTAAACCAACTGTCTTGTGTTCCCTGAGTTAGCTTACGTGAATGTCTTCTAATAATGTCATTAGGCTTTTCAACTTTTTCTGAAGATTGGGGTCTCCAGGAACAGTGTAAGTGATATTCTATTCCTAGAGTTTTTGATACCCCTTGAGTTACAGCAACTTCAAAGATGGAGCATTGTTGCTCTGAATTTTATAGTTTAAGATCCCACTTACACCATGAAAAATTAGTACAGTAAGATTTTGCCTATTAGTAAACATGAGCTTTGCTAAGTCACTTCAGTTGTGTCCGACTCTGTGCGACCCCATAGATGGCAGCCCATCAGGCTCCCCCATGCCTGGGATTCTCCAGACAAGAACACTGGAATGGGTTTCATTAGCAAAACAATAGCAGCAATTACCCTCAAGCAATGTAGCCATAGCCTTTTTTCAGTAACAAGTAAACTAAACCCTGATCCTGTTGGGAAAGCTCAAAATTAGATCCTGCAGGAGAGCAGATTGAAGAGTCCTAAAAGCCCTTTGGGTGTCTGAGGACCAAACCAGCTTGTCAGCTTGGGGCTAAGTTTATATAATGGCCAGGCAAGTTCCCCATACAATTATAAAAAGGTCAAAGAGACCAGGAAAAGGTGACCGATAAAGGCAAGTTCAGTCCACACACTCCGCCCATTTCTGGCTGCTTCCCTCACAGGGACCTTGGGTGTCTCTTGGCATTAGCAGGTTGGTATAAACCTCCAACAAGGCTCCCCTTTCTGGGACTGCCTTCAGTCATTATGAGGCACCCCGAAACCACAAAGCAGGGCTCATCACTTGTTTCGCACAGGGCATGTCATTCATTCACACAAGCACACCATAGAGTAAGTAAAGCAGAAAACGTGTATACTGAGACAGTAGAGAGCCTAGAGGTCTGAGTGTTCTTACTTTGTCCTGAAAATCCCAGACGAGCCCCCAAGATGATAACTTACGGTGAACAATGTCAGATTCGTGATCTCTGAGGAAGATTTAGCTTCCGGACTAGGGACCAGGCTTGATCACTCAAGTGCTCTTGTACAGCAGAGTTTTATTAAAGTGAAAAAGGGACAGAGAAAGCTTCTGACATGGGCATCAGAAGGGGAACGGACAGTGTCCCCATCCCTAGTCTTAGCAAGGGAACTATATACTTTTTAAATGGTTATTAGAATACATAAAAAAAAGTCTCAAGATTGTAAAGATCTTACTAGACCCATTCCCATAATAAACATTTTAAGATAATAAGATTAGTCAGAAGATTTTCATGAAGGAGAAATGTCCTCAAGCAGGATACATTATTGTTATATAATCTTTACTAGCGGATGTAGGAAAAAATGTTTGTCCTTTCTTCCTCCTTGAGAATTCCAGACCCCTATCTCCTCCTTGAGAGCCCCAGACTCCTTTCTCCTCCTCAGGGACCCTGGACTTTTTATCAACCTGCCTAGGAATTGACTCTCTCACAAATAGCTGAGAAAAGAAAAGACACTAAAGGCAAAGGAAAAAAGGAGAGATATACCCATTTGAATGCAGAATTCCAAAGAATAGCAAGGAGAGATAAGAAAGCTTTCCTCAGGATCCTTGCAAAGAAATAGAGGAAAACAACAGAATGGGAAAGACTAGAGATGTCTTCAAGAAAATTAGAGATACCAAGGGAACATTTCATGCAAAGATGAGCACCAGTGAAGGACAGAAATAGTATGGACCTAACAGAAGCATAAGATATTAAGAAGAGGTGGCAATAATACACAGAAGAACTGTACAAAAAAGGTCTTAGTGACCCAGATAACCACAATGGTGTGATCACTCACCTAGAGCCAGACATTCTAGAATGCGAAGTCAAGTGGGCCATAGGAAGCATCACTACAAATAAAGCTAGTGGAGGTGATGGAATTCCAGTTGAGGTATTTCAAATCCTAAAAGATGATGCTGTGAAAGTGCTGCACTCAATATGTCATCAAATTTGGAAAACTCAGCAGTGGGCACAGGGCTGGAAAAGGTCAGTTTTCATTCCAATCCCTAAGAAAGGCAATGCCAAAGAATGTTCAAACTGCTGCACAACTGCACTCATCTCCCACGCTAGCAAAGTAATGCTCAAAATTCTCCAAGCCAGGCCTCAACAGTGTGTGAATGGTGAACTTCCAGATGTTCAAGCTGGATTTAGAAAAGGCAGAGGAAACAGAGATCAAATTGCCAACATCCATTGGATCATCAAAAAAGCAAGAGAGTTCCAGAAAAACATCTACTTTTTGCTTTACTGACTATGCCAAAGCCTCTGACTGTGTGAATCACAACAAACTGTGGAAAATTTTTCAAGAGATGGGAATACCAGACCACCTGACCTGACTCCTGAGAAATTTGTATGCAGGTCAAGAAGCAACAGTTAGAACTGGACATGGAACAACAGACTGGTTCCAAATCAGGAAGGAAGTACGTCAAGCCTATATATTGTCACCCTGCTGATTTAACTTATATACCGAATACATCATGTGCAATGCCAAGCTGCATGAAGCAAAAGCTGGAATCAAGATTGCTGGGAGAAATATCAATAACCTCAGATATGCAGATGACAACACCATTATGGCAGAAAGTGAAGAAGCACTAAAGAGGCTCTTGATGAAAGTGAAAGAGGAGAGTGAAAAAGTTGGCTTAAACCTCAGCATTCAGCAAACTAAGATCATGGCATCTGGTCCCATCACTTCATGGCAAATAGATGGGGAAACAATGGAAACAGTGACAGACTTTATTTTCTTGGGCTCCAAAATCACTGAAGATGGTGACTGCAGCCATGAAATTAAAAGACACTTGCTCCTTGAAAGAAAAGTTATGACCAACTTAGACAGTGTATTAAAAAGCAGAGACATTGCTTTGCCAACAAAGGTACATCTAGTCAAAGCTATGGTTTTTCCAGTAGTCATGTATGGATGTGAGAGTTGGACTATAAAGAAAGCTGAGCGCCAAAAAATTGATGCTTTTGAATTGTTTTACTGGAGGAGACTCTTGAGAGTCCCTTGGACTGCAAGGAGATCCAATCAGTCAAACCTAAAGGAAATCAATCCTGAATATTCATTGGAAGGACTGATGCTGAAGTTGAAGCTCTAATACTTTGGCCCCCTGATGTTAAGAACTGACTCAGTGGAAAAGCTCCTGATGCTGGGAAAGATTAAAGAAGGAGAAGGAGATGACAGAAGACAAGATGGTTGCATGGCATCACCGAGTCAATAGACATGAGTTTGAGCAAGCTCCAGGAGGTGATGATGGACAGGGAAGCCTGGTGTGCTGCAGTCCACAGCAAATAATCGGACATGACAGAGCGACTGAACTGAACTGAACTGAATTCCTTGGCCATAGCTGCTTCATCAGTTGTTGCTCTCAAATGTTGTAGTGCTAGATGGTTTTACTAAGCACATCAAGTTTCTGAGGAGCATATTTTCCATTTCTCTATATTCTTCACAGATTCTTTTGCAGATGCAAATGTAGACTTCTCTCAATAGACTCAAATAAATGTTAAGATAAACACTGAATGTGACTCAACTAGTTGGGAACAGGCTTACTGGGAAATTTTCTATGAAATACTGATTCAAATATTTTGTAATAAGAATCAAAAGAATAATGCATGATCTTAACTGAATTTTACTGTTTGTTTCTCTGACTCCTACATGGAAGAAGATTGTTCAGAACAGATCACTTCAAAACCTATAAAAAGCCAACAGGAAATCACAGGTTTCCCTCCCAACCACATAACTCAAGGTATAGACTCTTCTGATCTTAATCTCTTAGGTCTCATTCCAAGATGCTTCCGCTTTTTATCTACAGTCTGCATTCTTGATTTTGATGGTCTATGATTTGTAAGCATGCTGTGCACGACACAGTAATATTATTCTGTGTCTCTTATTCTCAAAGGTGCAAATAGAGACCAGTACTTATTTATTCCCCCAAAGGTTGATCTCAATATTTGCAAATATTTTAATAATAACACCACCAAAGTTTCCATAAAATGCCTTCTATTTTTGTTGCAGTGTATTTCTAGTTTTTCCCAGCTAGAAATTTAGTAGTGGGTTTTGCCTGAAATGTACAAGTAGACCTTATTTTTATTTTAACTTGCTTATTTTTACTTAAGATTAAATTGCATTTATACTATTTTCAGTGAGAAAATTATTTTAAACAGTTGCTCATTAAGGTTACCATTTATAATCCCCCTTACTATATTATATTTGCACCAGAAAATGATAAACCAGAAATGTTTAGCTACAGTTGGCAAGAAAAAATTTACGTAATAGCTGGGCGAATAAAACCCTTCATTTTGGTCCATAAATAGATGGTTTTAATAATTAACTGATTTATGAAATAAGGCACATTATTTTGTAGTTAAAATCATGAGATATTCAACTACCATAAGGGAATTTTTGGTTGATTTGAGCTTGCTTATTTTATCTAAAAAACATATTTATGATTATATGAATTTTTCAATGTATACTGTCAAGGTGTATATCACATACTATGTTTATACCCTTGTAAACAAAAAGGAAAAAAATATACACAATAAGAATTGTGTAAGTGAAGCGAATATCTTTAAGCCAATATCTAAAAATAACTGAGTTACACAAAGCCACTAATCAAAATCTAAGGAGAAAAATATTCTCAGCACTGTTCTCATTTTCTCCTGGTAATTGGTTTTCTTTTTTCATACCTTTGGAATTAGAGGAGACTTAACAGTGGAAGAAGAAAAGGCACACAGAGAAAATGAGAACTTGAGAGATCCACAGGATTAACATCAGCTTTCTCTTCAGACTTGTTAATGACAGACTTGCTCATAATGCTGTAACTCTAGGAAATCTCATTCACTGGTGTCACTTTTGGATTTCTTTGTATTTGTGGCAGATGGTATATATTTGACTGGTTTTCTTCCTCGCATTTTCTTTTTTATGTTTGTGTGAAATACTAGTGTTGGGTGGCAAATATTGAAATAAAAGTTGCCTTTCCCTGGTTTAGCCTTTAAAAAAACTAGAGAAACTGTAAAAATGAGGGTAGAGCTTTGTCCTTCTCTAGTACCCTGTTCTGTGTGTCTCTCTATTTCCTTTCAAGCAATAACGAACTGAGCATTTCATAATATATAGCAGTAGATGCCTTGAGATGAATTGTTGCCAACAGAAAAGTCTGGAACTCAGAGTAGTGGAGCAGAAATATCTTTACACAAGGAATCTGGTCAAGTCTCTTGGCTCTAGTTTAAAACTTCTTCCTATGGCTGATTCATGTTGATGTATGGCGGAAACCATCACAATATTGTAGAATAATTATTTACCAATTAAAATAAAATTAAAAAAAAGGAAACTTCCTCCTGTGTGTCACTGTTCCTCAATCACTCCACAAAGTCAACCCTTTATCTATGATTCCCCAGAGCAAAAACCACAATTCTCTTAAACTCTGTAATTAGGATTTCCCCCCTATTTCACTTCTTGAATGTTAATCTCTCATCATACTTATTGTATCATTACTGTAATACTTGATGATGAAAGTAATATATTTTCTTTAGAGAAAATGTGAAAAATAAAGAAAATAGGGAGAGCAATTAATCCTATCCAAAGATGGGTCAGTAATAATAATTTTGATACACATATTGCAAGGTTTATTTCTATGCATACAGGTACTTACTACATACATTAATGTCTTCAGGGTGCAGAGGAGTATAGTATATGCTCAATAAATACTTATTGAGTGGACCATTGAATGTAGAGATCATGTTGGGGCAAGGAAGAGACCAAGACATAGTGAATGTAAAAGGCATATATCTAAGGAAAATGAACAATGTGGGAAATGAGGCAATATCACATCCACAGAATTCCTTCTTTGTCTTACATGCTAAATTACACAATATTTAGCATAAGGATTGTAGATTCAAATTCCAATCTAATGCTTAATTTCTGGAAATGGAAGCATGTTCTAGGGCCATCTGTGCCAGAGGCTGTCTCCTCTCCTTTGCACTGTGATTATTTTGTTTGGGGGCAAGATTCCTACTTTCCCTACAGGGTCTCTTTTTATTCTACTCTCTAAGCATCTGCAGAGAAGGCAATGGCACCCCACTCCAGTACTCTTGCCTGGAAAATCCCATGGATGGAGGAGCCTGATAGGCTGCAGTCCATGGGGTAACTAAGAGTCGGACACGAATGAGCGACTTCACTTTCACTTTTCATTTTCGTGCATTGGAGAAGGAAATGGCAACCCACTCCAGTGTTCTTGCCTGGAGAGTCCCAGGGACGGGGGAGCCTGGTGGGCTGCCATCTATGGGGTCACACAGAGTCGGACACAACTGAAGCGACTTAGCAGCAGCAGCTAAGCATCTGATTTGAAGGAGTTTGAAATTGCTTCATACAATTCTGTCACTTTGAGGAACACAGTAAAGTCTCAGGGGCTAATTTACAGACAGATATAATCAGTTTAAATCCAAAGCATGATATATTCAAATAGAGGTCCAAGTTTGAGTAAGTTTTGTGAAGGAAAACTTGTAAATCTTTTCAAGTACTTCTTAAACTTACTCTCAAGAGAATAGTCTATTTCATATCCTCCATTGAGCTGCATAAATTTCCCCTGTCAATAAGAGGACCTTTATCAGAAGCCCTGGTAACTTCCTCACTTTTTCTCCCTTGATCATATGTTTGCTTACCTTGTATTGTGAGCTCTATGCAGTGAATCAGGGATTACACAGAGGTTCAGTCAATTAATGTCTTTGATCAAAGGCACCACTCCATGGTTTCTTACATTCATTCCATATGTTGGCAGTGATTTTTATGGAGAAAGATTACTAGTTCTGAGATTACACAGATTGAACTTGAGTACTTGGACAAGTTTTCTTGATGCCATAGTTGATTTCAAAGAGGATTTCATTTCACAAAATGACAAGATATTGAAAAATTATAGGAAGGGAGTCAGAGAACTCTGACTGGATGGTATGAAAAAGCTCTCTATGAGGGAGAGTATGAGGGAATTCTGAGAGAAGGAGGGTGAGAGACAACTCTGAGAAAGGGAGGATGTGAGGGAATTCTGAGGGAAGGAAGCTGCTAGGAAACTCAGAGAGGGAAAGTGAGAGGGAATTCTAAGAAAATAAAGGTGAGAGTAAATTCTGAGAGAAGGGGAGTAAGAGGGAATACTGCTAGAGGGAGAATGAGAGGGAAATCTAAGTGAGGGAGGGTGTAAGGGAATTCTGAGAGAAGAGTGAGAGATAATTATGATAGAGGACAGTGTGAAGGAATTCTGAGAGAAAAGGGGAATTCTGAGAGAAGGCAAGTGAAGATATTCTCAGGAAAGGAGGATGTGAGGGAATGCTCAGTGAGAGAGGGTGTGAGAGAAATATGAGAGAAGGAAAATGAGAGGGAATTCTGAAAGAAGGAAGGTGAAAAGGAATTCTAAGTAAGGGAATTGTTGTTGTCGTAAAGTCCCAAAGTTATGTGCCACACTTTTTTTGTTTCCAGACTCCTCTGTCTAAGGGATTTCCCAGGCAAGAACACTGGAGTGGGTCACCATTTCCTTCTTCAGGGCATCTCTCCTCTCCAGGGATCAAACCTGAATCTCCTGCATTAAATGCAGGCAGATTCCTTACCTCTGAGCCACTAGGGAAGTCCAAGTGAAGGAGGGTGTCAGGGATTTCTGAGAGAAGGAGGGTGAGGAAATTCTGAGAAAAGGAGGGGGCAGAGAATAGTGAGGTGGAGAGAGGGTGTGAGAGAAAGAGAATGAGAAGGAATTCTGAGTGAAGAAAGATGAGAGGGAATTCAGAAAGAAGGTGTGAGGAAATTCTGAGTGAGGGAGGCTGTGAGGGAATTGTGAGAGAAGGAGAATGAGAGGGGATTCTTGGAAAATGAGAGTGAGAAGGAATACTGAGAGAAGGAAGGAAAAGAGGGAATTATGAGTAAGGGAGAGTGTGAGGGAATTCTGAGTGGAGACTGAGAAGGAATTCTGAGAGGAGAAAGGTGCGACAAAACTCTGATAGAGAAAAGGTAAAAAGAAATTCTGAGAGAAGGAGAGTGAGAGAGAATTCTGAGTGAATGATGAGAGAGGGAATTCTGAGAAAATGAGAGTGAGTGGGAATACTGAGAAAAGGAGACTGAGAGGGAATTCTGAGAGAAGAAGTGAGAAGGAATTATGAGAGAGAAAGGGTGTGAGGGAATTCTGAGAGAAAAAACACGAGAGAGAATTTTGAGAGAAGCAACCTGAGATAGAAATCATAATGAGGGAAGGTGTGAGGTAATTCATAGTGATGGAGGGTATGAAGGAATTATGAGAGAAGGGATAGGTGAAAGGGAATTCTAAGAAAAGGATGTATGAGAAAACTCTGGCAGAGGGAGAGTTAGAAGAAATTCTGAGAGAAGGAGAGTGAGGGGATTGTAATAGGAGAGTGAGAGGGAATACTGAAAGAAGGGTGAGGGAATTGTAAAAGAAGGAGAGTGAGAGGGAATTTTGAGAGAAACTATGAGAGGGAATGCTGAGCAAGGGAAGGATAAGGGATTTCTGAGAGAAGCAGAATGCGAGGGAATTCTGAGTGAAGGAAGGTGACAAGGAATTCTGAGTGAAGGAAGGTGACAAGGAATTCTGAGAGGAGGAGAATGAGGGTGAATTCTGAAAGAGGAAGGGTGCTAAGCACAGCAGCACAGTAGGGTAAGAGGGAATCTGAGTGAGAGAAAGTGTGAGGGAGGGGAGAAAGAAGAAAAGAGAGGAGAGAAGGGGGGAGAGAAGGAGAGGTGAGAGGGGGAAGGGGAGTGGGAGAGGGGAGAGAAGAGGGGGATTCTGAGAGAAGGAGAGTGGGAGGAAATTCTGAGAGAAGGAGAGGGGGAGGGGAGGATTTCTGAAAGGGGGGGGGGGAGGAGGGAGGGAAATTGTGGAGAGGGGGGGGGGGGGAGAGAGATTCTGAAAGAAGAAGGGGGAAGAGAGAGAATTCTGAGAGGAGAGTGATAGGGAATTCCAAGAGAAGAAATGTGAGAGGGAGAGGGGGGGGGAGAGAGTGAGGGTAAAGGACTCTAAGAAAAAGGGAATGGGAGGGAATGGGGGGGAAGAAAGTGTGTGATTTATTGTGAGGGGAGGTAGGGGGGGAGGAGATCTGGGGGAGGGGGGGGGTGAGAGGGGGGTGAAAGGAGTGTGAGGGAATCCTGAGAGAGGGAGGTTGTGAGGGAAAGGAAGGGGGAGGAAAAGAGGAATGAGGAGAAAGAAAGGGGGGGGAGAGGGGAGGAGGGAGAAGGAGGGGGGAAGAAGGGGGGGGGAGAGGGGAGAGGGGGGTGTGGAGAGAGGGGGAGGAGAGGGGAGGTAAGAGAAGGAAGGTAGGGGAGGGGAGGGAGAGAGTGGGGTGGGGGGGGGGGGGGAATGAGGTAGGTAAGAGGGAATCTGAGTGAGAGAGGGTGTGAAGAAATTCTTAGAGAGTGTGAAGGAGTTGTGAGAGGAGAGCATGAGGGAATTGTGAAAGAAGAAAGATGAGAGGGAATTTTGAGAGCAGAAAGGTAAGAGGGAATTTTGAGTGAGTGTTTATAAGGGAATTCTGAGAGAACAGTGAGTAAACTCTGAGAAAAGGAGAATGAAAGGGAATTTTAAAAAGAGAAGAGCAAGAGGAAATTCTGAGAGTATGAGAGTGAGAAGGAATTCTGAGAGAAGAAAGTTCAGATGGAATACTGAGTCAGGGAAGGAGAAGGAATTCTGAGTGAGGGAGTGTGTGGTGGCATTCAAGAGAGGGAATTCTGAGTGAAGGATCCTAAGAGGGAATTGTGAGAGAAGGAGAGTGGGAGGAAATTCTGAGAATGACAGTGAGAGGGAATTGAGAGGGAATTCTGAGAGAAGGAGTGATAGGAAATTTTAAAAGAACAGTGAGAGGGAATTCTGAGAAGAAAGGTAAGGAGATTTGTGAAGAAAGGAAAGTGAGATGAAATTCTGAGAGAATGAGAGTAAGAAATTGTAAGAGGAGAGTGAGGGAATTCTGAGAGAAGGTATGTGAGTGGGAATTTTGAGTGAGTGAGGGAGGGTGTGAGGGAATTCTGAGAGAATGAAAGGGATTTCAGAGAGAAGAAACGTGAGAGGGAATTCTGAGTGTCTGAGAGTATGAGAAATTTCTGAGAGAAGGAGTGTGTGAGGGAATTCTGAGTGAGAATAGGTGACAAAGAATTCTGAGAGGAAGAGAAGAGAGTAAATTCTGAGAGAGGAAGGGTGTGAGAAAACTCAGAGAGACAAGTGGGGGATTTCTTAAAGAAGGAGAGTGAGAGGGAATTGTGAATGAAGGAGAGTGAGAGGAAAATCTGAGAGAAGGAGGCTGTGAAGGAATTCTGAGAGAGGGAAGGTGTGAGGAAACTGAGAGAGAGAGAAGAAAGGTGTGAGGAAATTGAGAGAGGAAAAGTAAGAGGGTATTCTGAGAGAAGGAGAGTGAGAGGAAATTCTGAAAGAAGAAAGGTGAGAGGGAATTCTGAGTGAGAGTGATTGTGAGGAAATTGTGAGAGAAGGAAGGTGAAAGGCCTTTCTGAGAGAAGAGGAGTGAGAAAATTCTGAGAGAAAGAGTGTGAGAGGGAATTCTGAGAGAAAGAATGTGAGAGGGAATTCTGAGTGAAAGAATGTGAGAGGGAATTCTGAGTAAGGGAGTATGTGATGGTATTCTGACTGAAGTAGGGTAGGAGGGAATCTGAGTGAGGGAGGGTATGAGGGATTTCTGAGAGAAGGGAGAATGTGAGGGAATTGTGAGACAAGGAGAGAATGAGGGAATTATGAAAGAAGAAAGATGAGAGGGAATTCTGAGAGCAGAAATGTAAGAGGGAATTTTGAGTGAGAGAAGGTATGAGGATATTGTAAGAGAAGGAGAGTGAGAAGGAATTTTGAAAGAAGAAAGGTAAGAGGGAATTTTGAGAGAAGGAGGATGAGAAGGAATTCTGAGAGAAGGAGAGTGAGAGGAAATTGTGAGATAAGAAGAGAGAGAATTCTGAGAGAAGAAAGGTGAGAAGGAATTCTGAGTGAGGGAGTCTGTGATGGTGTTCTGATTGAGGTATAGGGTAAAAGGGAATTTGAGGGAGGGAGGGTGTGAGAGAATTCTGAGAGAAGGAGAGTGAGCAGGGAATTAAAAAAAAAAAAGAAAAAAAAGAATGAGAGGGAATTCTGAAAGAAGAAAGGTTTCAGAGGCAATTTTGAGTGACAGAGGGTGTGAGGGCATTCTGAAAGAAGGAGAGTGAGGGAATTCTGAGGTAAGAAGGGTGAACAGGAAATTTTAAAAGAAGAGTGAGAGGATATTCTGAGAGAAGACAGGTCCAAGGGAATTCTGAGTGAGGGAAGGTGTGAGGGAATTTTGAGTGAGGGAGGAGGTGACGGAATTCTGAGGATGGGATGTTTAAATATATATATACTTGAACACTTTTATATATGCTCTTTGGTAAACATTTCTGTTGGATCTATACACAGGAATGTAATTGCTGAATTGTGAGGATTATATTTGTAAAGTTTTAGAAGATACTGATGTTTTCCCCGGTTATTTTACTAAATTAGACTGTCACCAGCAGAATAAGAGTACTTTTTACTACCACAACCTGTCAGCATTTGATATTGTCTGCATGTTTTTTCTTCTTTTCAATCATTTTGCTAGCAGTTTTGTTAGTATTTTATTAGCATTTTCTTAAGAACCATATATATTGAAGTGTTTAAAAAGTTAACTGTAGGTGATTTTTTCACAGTATATCATTGTTGTTCAGTCACTAAGTCAAGTTGGACTATTCGTGGCCTTATGGACTGCAGCAGGCCAGGCTTTCTTGTCCTTCATTATCCCCCAGAGTTTGCTCAAATTCAAGTCCATTGAGTCAGTGATGCTATCTAACCATCACATTCTGCCACCCTCTTCTTTTGCATTCAGTCTTTTCCAGCATCAGGGTCTTTTCCAGTGAATCTCTTCTTCAAGTCAGGTGGCCAAAATATTGGAGTTTCAGCTTCAACAGCAGTCCTTTCCATGAATATTCAGGGTTGATGTCCTTTAGGATGGACTGATTTGATCTCCTTGTTGCCCAAGGGACTTTAAGGAGTGTTTTTCAGCATCCCAATTCAAATTCATCAATTTTTTGGTGCTCAGTCTTCTTCATAGTCCAGCTCTGACATTTGTACATGACTACGGGAAAAACCATAGCTTTGACTATATGAACCACTGTCGGCAAAGTGATGTCTCTGCTTTTTAATATACTCTCTAGATTTGTCACAGCTTTTCTTTCAAGGAGTAAGCATCTTTTAATTTCATGGCTGCAATCACCATCTACAGTGATTTTGGAGCCCGAGAAGGTAAAATCTGTCACTGTTTCCACTGTTTCCCCATGTGTTAGCCATGAAGTGACGGGACCAGATGCCATGATCTTAGTGTTTTGAAATTTGAGTTTTAAACCAGCCTTTTCACTCTCCTCTTTCTTTCACCCTCTTAAGAAGCTCTTTAGTTCCTCTTCACTTTCTGCTATTAGTGTGGTATCATCTGCATATCTAAGGTTGGAATGAAAACTGACCTTATTCAGTTCTGTACCTACAGCTGAGTTTTCCAAATTTGCTGACATATAGAGTGCGGCATCATCTTTTAGGTTTTTAAATAGCTCAGCTGAAATTGCATTACCACCACTAGCTTTGTTGCTAGAAATGCTTCCTAAGCTCCACTTGACTTAGCATTTCAGGATGTCTGGCTCTACATGAGTGCCCACAGTATCATGATTATCTGGGTCATTAAGATTTTTTTCTATAGTTTTGTGTATTCTTGCCATCTCTTCTTAAGCTCTTCTGATTCTGTTAGGTCCTTACCATTTCTGTCCTTTATAGTGCTCATTCTTGCATGAAATGTTCCCTTGATATCTCCAATTTTCTTGAAGAGATCTCTAGTCTTTCCCATTCTATTGTTTTCCTTTATTTCTTTGCATTGTTCACTTAGGAAAGCCTCTCTATTTCTCTTTGCTATTCTCTGGAACTCTGCATTCACTTGGGTATATCTTTCCCTTCCTCCTTGGGGCTTTTTGCTTTCTTCTTTCCTCAGCTACTTGTAAAGCCTCCTCAGACAACCACTCTTCTTGCATTTCTTTTTCTTTGAGATGATTTTTGTCACCGCCTCCTGTACAACATTAAGAACCTCTGTCTATAGTTCTTCAGGCACTCTGTCTACCAGTTCTGATCTCTTGAATCTATTTTTCACTTCCCCTATATGATCATAAGGGATTTGATTTAGGTCATACCTGAATGGCCTAGTGGTTTTCCCTACTTTCTTCAATTTGAGCCTTAATTTTGCAATAAGGAGCTAATGATCTGAGCTACAGTCAGCTTCAGTTCTTGTTTTTGCTGACTGTATACAGCTTCTCCTTCTTTGGCTGCAAAGAATACAATCAGTCTGAGTTTGGTATTGACCATCTGGTGATGTCCACATGTAGAGTCTTCTCATGTGTTGTTGGAAGAGGGTGTTTGCTATGACCAGCGTATTCTTTTGACAAAACTCTGTTAAGCCTTGCCCTGCTTCCTTTTGTACTCCAAGGCCAAACTTGCCTGTGACTCCAGGTATCTCTTGACTTCCTACTTTTAAATTCCAATCCCTTATGATGAGAAGGACTTTTTTTGCCTGGGGAAGGTTAGTTCAAGAAGATCTTGTAGGTCTTCATAGAACCATCCAACTTCAGCTTCTTTGGCATGAGTGGTTGGGACATAGACTTGGATTACTGTGATGTTGAATGATTTGCCTTGGAAACAAACTGAGATCATTCCTTTGTTTAAAAGATTGCACCCAAATACTCCATTTCAGGCTCTTTTGTTGACTATGAGGCCTACTCCATTTCTTCTAAGGGATTCTTGCCCACAGTAGTAGATATAATAATCATCTGTATTAAATTCACCCATTCCCATCCATATTAGTTCACTAATTCCTAAGATGTTGATGTTCACTCTTGCTATCTCCTGATTGACCATGTCCAATTTACCTTGGTTCATGGACCTAAGATTCCAGGTGCCAGTGCAGTATTGTTCTTTACAGCATTGGATTTTACTTTCACATCTACAACTAAGGGTCATGTTTGCTTTGGCCCAGCTGCTTCATTCTTTCTGGAGCTATTCATAATTGCCCTCTGCTCTTCCCTAGTAGCATATTGGACACTTCTGACTTGGGAGATCATCTTCCGGGGTCATATCTTCTTGCATTTTCATATTATTCATGATGTTCTCTTGGTAAGACTACTGGAGTGGTTTGCCATTCCATCCTCTAGTGGACCACATTTTATCAGAACACTTCACTATGACCTGTCCATCTTGGGTGACACTGCATGGCATGGCTCATAGCTTTATTGAGTTATGTAAGCTCCTTCACTGTGACAAGGCTATGAACCATGAAAGTGATTTCACAATGTGTATATATTTATCAAAATATCAAGTCATACAACTATATGCAATTTTTGTCAACTATGCTTTAAAAATAATGGAAAAAAAAAAGCTGACTATAGTGTACATAATTTTACCCATCAGAAATACGTGGGTACTGAAATGTAGCTTTCCTTATTTTTTAAGCTGATTTCTTACTTCTTTAAACCTTCACTCTTTCTATGAGTAGACAAAGAGCTTAAGCTTAGCTTATTCAAATTAACTTAGCCTGTATCATCTTAAACAGTTCTTTTCAGGTCAATATAAAATTTAAATCTTTCTCAGGAATTTCTGACCCCTCCAAATGTCTCCTCATCCCATGATGGTGTGTGTGTGGAAGAATGTATCCTCAATATAGCAGTGAATTTCTGTCTTTGCCTTGTCTCCTTGTCTGGAATAGTACTATTTCTTGTTGATCTCTGCTTGATGTGGCTTCACCTTGTGTTGTTTTAGAGGTGCTGTTATTTTTATGGTTTCTTTCAAGGAAGAAGTGTCAGGTTTATTCTTTCCCTGTGAGACAAACCTTGGAATTTTCTTCTCTTCCTTCTCTTTCTTCTTCCTTCTCCTTTCTCTCTTCTATTTTCCTTCTTTTCTTCTTTCCACCCTCCCTCCCTTCCTTTCCTTCTTTTTCTTTCCCTGTTAATTTGTTTTCTTCTGTCTCTATTCTATATTCCATATGAAATATATGTTAAATTGCTTTTTAAAAAATGTTTGCATTATTCTATTGATATTTATTAAATAATTTTCTCCTTTAACTCAGTAATTCTATATAGACTAATCTTCCAAACAGTAAAAAAATAAGATGTTCTACAAACATATATACTACAAACATATATGCTACAGTGAAAAGCTGAAATAGCAAAATGTTTAAACAAAGTGAATGGTAAATTCATTCTGGAACATTCCCATGTGTGATCTTATATGGTAAGTAAAATTTTCCCAAGAATATTTAAGAACTTGGTTAAATATTCATGATAAGTTAGGTTAAAAAATTTAGACACAAAACTCTGATACACACACACACACATACTATACACATACACACACTGCATAATTTCCTTAACTTTTCTTCCAAATCATCCAGTAGATCTTTTTCAGACATATGCTGTTTGAGTCTCCAAATGCTGTATTTTTTTCCATTATTATGTAATATTTTTTCCTTTGTGTTCCATGACTACTCTCTTTTCCCCATTAAAGATGTTTTAAAGCTCAGATTGTTAGAATACAGAGTGAGTATGTCATCCTTGGTCTTGCTCCTATTCAAGAGCAGTGGTTAAACCTTTTTCTCAGATTGACAGAGAATAGGTTGATTCAATGCATCCTTCTTATTTCATATTCCAAGATCCAGTACATACTCACAGGTGCATCTCTGCTCAATTGGAGGTTTATCTTCCGACTGCCTGTGTCTCTGGTTATCTGCCCTTCTCTGAAGTCACCAGTCCCTGAAAAATTGTGCTATTCTGTATTCATGGCTACAGAGTTCTTCCCACATCTGCTTTCACTATAGTAATTTTGTTTTCTGATTTATATAGGACGTGGGTGTTTGAGTTAGAAGGTATAAGAAAATGTAAGAAATACGTTGCTGCAAGTTTTAGGTATTTTCTTTCCAAAGAAACAGAACTTGGAATAGATGCAAAGTTCCTTCATTATTGAATCCTATTTGTTTAACTAAAACACATTGCAAACTTGAGCAAATGGGAAGAGATTGCTTGGGATGCTAAAAAAGGCCTCATAAACTTGAGGATTTGGGAATATCAGACCACCTGACCTGCCTCCTGAGATATCTGTATGCAGGTCAGGAAGCAACAGTTAGAACTGAACATAGAACAACAGACTGGTTCCAAATCAGGAAAGGAGTATGTCAAGGCTGTATATTGCCACCCTGCTTATTTAACAAGTAAAGGCCTCATAAACTTGAGAATTTGGGAATACCAGACCACCTGACCTGCGTCCTGAGAAATCTGTATGCAGGTCAGGAAGCAACAGTTAGAACAGGACATGGAACAACAGGCTGGTTCCAAATCCGGAAAGGAGTATGTCAAGGCTGTATATTGCCACCCTGCTTATTTAACTTATATGCAGAGTACATCATGAGAAACACTGGGCAGGATGAATCACAAGCTGGAATCAAGATTGCCAGGAGAGATATCAATAACCTCAGATATGCAGATGACAGCACCCTTATGGCAGAAAGCGAAGAAGAACTAAAGAGCCTCTTGATAAAAGTGAAAGAGGAGAGTGAAAAATTTGGCTTAAAACTCAACATTCAGAAAACTAAGATCATGGCATCTGATCCCATCACTTCATGGCAAATAGATGGGGAAACAGTGGAAACAATGACAGACTTTATTTTGGGGGGCTCCAAAATCACTGCTGATGGTGACTGTAGCCATGAAATTAAAAGACGCTTGCTCCTTTGAAGGAAAGTTATGACCAACCTAGACAGCATGTTAAAAAGCAGAGACATTACTTTGCCAAAAAAGGTCCATCTAGTGAAAGCTATGGTTTTTCCAGTAGTCATGTATAGATGTGAGAGTTGGACTATAAAGAAAGCTGAGTGCCGAAGAGTTGATGCTTTTGAACTGTGGTGTTGGAGAAGACTCTTGAGAGTCCCTTGGATTGCAAGGAGATCCAACCAGTACATCCTAAAGGAAATCAGTCCTGGATATTCATTGGAAGGACTGATGCTGAAGCTGATACTACAATACTTCAGCTACCTGATGCGAAGAACTGACTCATTTGAAAAGACTTCTTCTAACTGGTCTAACTAGATTTTTGGTTTCTTCAGAAAAATCAGAAGACTCTTATGAGAAGTTTCGGCCGGCAAACAGCTGGAGCTGAATAGTACCAAGCTCTGTAAATGGGGCTTATTCCATTTCATTTCATTACCCACCCACTCTACTGTGCATCTGCTTGCTTCTCTTAGGGGTGTTATCTGCCCCTGCCAGAAGAAATGTGTTGCAGCCATGGCCCTAGCTGCACTTTTTACCATATGTCAATGCTTTTATATGAGTATTCTTTCAAAAAGCTTCTTTGAAAATTCACCTAAAAAATGTCATGTGCAATTTTGTAAATAAAGTTAAATGACTATATAGCAACTTTTATGAATACTTAGAGGTTCCTGATCCAAATAACTTTGAGAATAGACTATATATGAATTGTTCTTTGTCTCAGAACTTCTCAACCAAAAGCTAGGAATGCATACTTTACTGAAAATAATCTTTTACTGTGTCTGTGTTATGGCACTATTAATATTTTATTTGTTATACTTTATCGAAAGCAGACACAGCCTCTTATGCTGTAACTTAATTTTTCTTTCTCAGAGGTCATATGGAGAAGTTGTTGGGAAAATTTCCCTTGTCTAGCACTGAGGGAGGGTGTCTTAGAAAGGGCACTCATTGGCTTCTAACTGTCAAAGATACAAAGTGCCAACTTCCTCAGTCTTTGCAAAAATTTGAATTTAAATTTGTCTGTCTTCAGCCTTTTAAAGGCTATTTGGCTACAGGGGCACAAGGGCAAGGAACATGAGAGCCTGCCTTACTGATTGATCCCTATGAATTTAATCTAATTGGGTAGAACTATGATGTTGTAAGGTGACTAGATATCTTTGCTAAAATGTAAAGACTAAAATGTGTGGAGTAAATTGTTTTATTTATGCTGCTCACATAAAGTGACAATATGATGGTGTGATTGAATGAATGAATAATTAGGCTTTTGGTTTTCAATAAGTGAATTTAAAAGCAAAAGAACTCCTAACTGACTGAATCTAAAGGTAGCAGAAACACCTGTGCCAATCTGGAAGCCAACACTTTATCTGAGTATGAAGCTTTATTTTAGGCACAATTAGACTAATTACACTGCCAGGTTTTCTACAGGTGATAGAATTTTCTGCAGAATTCAAATAAGAGCCTTTTGTAATATTGCCTTTTCTGTTTTATACATATCGTTTTACCAGGAGATGGATGTGAATTTGAATAGATTTTAGAAATATCTTCATGATATAATTGAAATAGCAAATGACATATAGTTTCTCTTAGGTCTGCAGAAGGAAGCTTTGTGTTTTTAAGGCAATAAGTGTAAAAAATGAACTCTTTTGCCAAGTACCATGATGGAGTTACATAAAGGTAAAAAATCATATTTAAGATGGCTGTCAATTATATTCTAGTTAGGGTCTATTACTTTTGAGTAAAGAACAGAAGAAATGGCCAGCTATATCATTCAATCATTTAAGACGTTTCCTAATGTTAAAGAAAAGGGGAGGAAAATATATTAAAAGTAGGTGTTTGATCTGAAAAAAATTTTCTTACTAATTTATATGATTCTGATATCATTTTCCCCAAATTTAGAGCTCCCTTGTATGTAGCATATCTTTTATTAACAATAAAAATATAATGTGCATCTTCTGCTTAAAGTACATTTAAACAGGATGTATGTTCATGTACATACATAATTTTGGCTTAACATATCATTTAGTGACCAATTTAAACGTACCAGTGATTAGAAGAGTCTTTTAAAGGCAATGGGTCAGTGAAATTTTGGCTATCAGTGAACCCTCTGAACATCTTTATAGATGCAGTCACTGTGAGGAGACAGAACTCAAGGGGTCATCTACACCTGTGCTTTCCATATGGACTAACGGAGCTTATTTGTTAGGATTTGCTAATATTGAAGGAAATGGCAACCCACTCCAGTATTCTTGCCTGGAGAATCCCAGGGACGGGGCAGCCTGGTGGGCTGCCGTCTATGGGGTCGCACAGAGTCGGACACGACTGAAGCGACTTAGCAGCAGCAGTAGCAGCAGCAAGGATTGATGCTGGCACTCTCAGCAGGTATGTGTGTCATAACTCATCCCTCATGAGCTGTCCTGAGAGAGGATTAGGTGTCTTAAAGGTGTTAACACAAGTCTTCTGTGCATCCTTTTGATTTCAGTATATCGTGATTTTTGCAATTTATTTGTGCCTGATTAGGTGGATTTGTCGATCATATTAATTACTTTTGATGAAACTGCTGCTGCTGCTTTTGCTAAGTCGCTTCAGTCGTATCCGACTCTGTGCGACCCCATAGACAGCAGCCCACCAGGCTCCCCCGTCCCAGGGATTCTCCAGGTAAGAACACTAGAATGGGTTGCCATTTCCTTCTCCAATGCATGAAAGTGAAAAGTGAAAGTGAAGTCAATCAGTCAGGTCCAACTCTTCGTGACCCCATGGACTGCAGCCTACCAGGCTCCTCCGTCCATGGGATTTTCCAGGCAAGAGTACTGGAGTGGGTTGCCATTTCCTTCTCCAGTGCATGAATGGGAAAACTGAAAGTGAAGTGGCTCAGTCGTGTCCGAGTCTTAGCGACCCCATGGACTGTAGCCCACCAGGCTCCTCCGTCCACGGGATTTTCCAGGCAAGGGTACTGGAGTGGGATGCCATTGCCTTCTCAGCTGTTACATAGTCATTATTTACAAATTGTGGGGCAAGAGAAACGGAGCACGCCATCTTGACTTATTTGCTCTCTCTCCGCACCATCATATTTTAAAAGTTGCCCGGGTATATGTCAGTGCCCATCTACCAATTTATTCCTCCCCCTCCCTTTACCCCTTGTTACCATAAGTTTGTTTTCTACACCTGTGATCCTACTTCTGTTTTGTAAATAAGTTCTGCTGCTGCTGCTGCTAAGTCGCATCAGTCGTGTCCAACTCTGTGCGACCCCATAGACGGCAGCCCACCAGGCTCCTCCGTCCCTGGGATTCTCCAGGCAAGAATACTGGAGTGGGTTGCCATTTCCTTCTCCAGTGCATGAAAGTGAAAAGTGAAAGTGAAGTCGCTCAGTCGTGTCCGACTCTGTGTGACCCCATGGACTGCAGCCTACCAGGCTCCTCCATCCATGGGATTTCCCAGGCAGGAGTACTGGAGTGGGTTGCCATTGCCTTCTCCGGTAAATAAGTTCATTTGTACTTAAAAAAAATGATTCCAGGTGTAAGCAATAGCGCACACTACTATATATAAATAGATAACCAATAAGGACTTACTGCATAGCACAGAAAACTCTATTCAGTATTCTGTAATGACCTCTGTGGGAAAAGAATCTAAAAAAAATGAGTAGATATATGCATATGTATAACTGATTCACCTTACTGTGGTGCTAGTGGTAAAGACCCTAGCTGCCAATGTGGGGTACATAAGAGATGAGGGTTCCATCCCTGGGTTGGGAAGATCCCCTGGAGGAGGGCATGGCAACCCACCGCAGCATTCTTGCCTGGAGAATCCCATGGACAGAGGAAACTGGCAGTCCTTGGGATCAAGAAGAGTTGGACACAATTGAAGCGAGTGAACACACGCATGTACACCTGAAACTAATGCAGCATTGAAAATCACCTATACTCTAAAAATAAAAAAATAAAATTTAAAATTTGTATGTTTAAATTAACAACAAAACAAAAAAGCTACCCAGGAATCTTCCTGGACACATGCACTCAGGAGTTTCATGGCACTTTCCACAGTTAGAGGTCTTGACTGGAATCCTTATCCAGACTCACAGCATTTCATACCAGCTCACAGCATTTCTAGAATTTGGCTCACAACATTTCATACTAGCAAAATACCCACTAGCCTCTCTTCTGTTTTATAATAAAACATGTAAAGGAATGGAAGCATTTTAATTTCCTTGTGTAGCCTTTAAAAAATTTTATTTATTTATTTTAATTGGAGGCTAATCACTTTACAATATTGTGGTGTTTTTTGCCATATATTGACATGAATCAGCCACGGGTGTACGTGTGTCTCCCGGTCCCTAACTCCCCTCCCACCTCCTTCCCCATCTCATCCCTCTGGGTTGTCCCAGTGCACCAGCTTTGGGTGCCCTGTTTGATGCATCAAACTTGGACTGGTCGTCTTGTGTAGCCTTTTAAAAGCTGTCTTGATCCTCCCTCTCCATCCCCACTCCTATTTGATAAATGTGATCCTGGTTGATTGAAATGTAAAACAAATGCAGCCCTAAAAATTTCTCTGGTACTTAATTTTGAGAACCTATGTGTGAAATTCTTCAAAGTATAGCACTAAATGTGTATGATGCTGCTCTGTCTTGGGAATTAGCTTAGTAAACCTATTTCTAATGTTGCCCATAAAACAGCAAAGCCATTCCCTTCAGTTTGTTCCATGGAGCTTTACTTCCATTTATCAGCCATTCCCTCTACAAGCAGAAGAGGATCCTGAAGAAATATATGTAGGCATCGCTGTCACACTTTATTAAAGACAATGAATCCTTCATGTGAGGGTTTATAGTTTGAGCTCTATCATCTGTGTGACAAATGAAAAGCAAGACAATAGCAGTAAATATTTATCTTAGTCAAAATAAAAGCTCAAAAATACTCTTCCTGTGTTGTTAATTCCTACCTCTTCCTATCATTAGCTCTGTACTATTTCTTGTCAATTTCACACTGGGAAATAGTGCGAAACAAATGGAAGAGAGTTTCTGGCATTCCCTTTCTCTAAAAAAAAAAGAAATCCCAACTGAAAGTAACATTTAAGTCAAGCTTATGGTTGCTCCTTTTGATATTAAACATGTTTTGAGATGGAGAGTAAAATCATAGATTTAATCAATGATTAAATCTCTCTCTCTCTTTTTTTTTTTTATCAGTTTCCATTTATTCCTTTAGAAGCATTTGCTAATTTTCAAAGTGAGTGAGTAATTCCCTTGATTTGTGTTTTAAGTCTGAAAACTGTTATCTTGAAAAGGAACATTTTAGAAAGAAGACATACATGATACTTAAATCCTTTCCATCAGCCTTTTGTACCATATGCAGTGGATTATGTCCTTCTTGAATTCATAATTAGAGGAAGAAGCAGATGACTAGGACTTATTGTAAAATTATCCACCATTAAATAGTAACTTACGCATTCTCAATGACTACTGTCTGTAGTGAGATGAGCCAAACATTTAAGGTGATGTTTTATTTTAAAAGAAGAAACAAAATACATTTTTGCTTTTAGATTACTTGCTGTGTACATCAGAATCACTTCACAATTTACTTTCCAATTACTAAACACTAAGAGTGTGGGATTTTTGTTCCAATCCTTTTCATAGACATTGTGACATAGACATCTTTGGAACAACAATCCTTACAATACAACCAGCAAGTTTATTCCTTTTCACTTATTTTCAAGTCCTTCTTCTATGAAAATTATTTTCAAAGGTATTTGACATACTTCATAGTGATCTTAGGGTTCTTTCCAAAAAAGATACATCTGGGCATGTGCCTCATTAGTCCATAGGTAGAGGCAGGTGAGCTAACCCATCATTTTCTGATTTTGTTCTAATTCTACCCAGAAGAGTAGAGTAACCAAATGCCAGGGTGAACCCCTCTATTTCCTGGTGTTACCCACACATTCTCAGCCATGACGTTAGAGGCAGATCAGTAATTCATTCATTCTCATACATAAACCCTTCCACATTTGTTGAACACTTGTGATTAAAAAGCACTCTTTACTTCTTTTCTGTGTATATTTTGGAATTACCTTCTGCTAGCTGTTGACGGACAAAGCATTCTGATTTTATGAGAAATGAGGTCCAAAGATAGTCAAGTACAATGCTTTTGAAGATTTTATTATACCTTTAGCATTAGGCTTTCAGTGGGCAGATTCATTAAAGTATGGATTTTGTATTACAGAAGCTACATCCCTGGAAGGGAGTTTTTGGAATGAGCTCTCTTTCTATACACTCAGAATTTTGTTGGCCATGTACTTCTACATTTTCTCCACTTAAATGTTCTTTTAGGGAAACTGTGGGGCCTCACCTGGTGACTAAGTCAATAATTAAAACCATGAATTTCATTTTTATCCAGCCTCTGTGTTCTCCTGTTAGCTAATATATAATTGTTAAAGAGTCTTCTTCGAAAAAAAGGAATATTTGTATTACATATCAACAATTTTGTGGAAATTCTGGAAATCTCTGCTTTGTCATTTAGTGAAATAAATATATAGATGCATAAATAATATTAAACAATATAATGTTAGAAAAACAATGTTAAATGAAAGAGGTTGCTCAAAATTCTGATGAACGTAAAATTAATGTCTTCATAACTGTGAGACCAGATATTCTTCACAAAGATCTTTTTAAATACATATTACATGGCTTTTATTGAGAGAAAATTATTTCTGAATTACTTTCATGCAAACAGTGAAAGCAATACAAAGAAGGGAGTGATGTTACGTTTGCAGTAAAGTCTGTCTGGGCCTTATTGCTATGTCTAGTTTTAACAATCCTTACATATTTAGAACCAACTACTTAAGGAATCAGCTCTGAAAGCAGAAAGGAGATTTGCCTGGAGGACCTCCAAAATGGCCTCAGGCCAGATCTTGTTATCTTCAAGGATTCCACTGTTTAAAGAACAACCAGAAGTTTAGGGAATATGGATACTAGGAGGATTAGGAGTCTGCTATGTATTTCTTTCAGGTTCAGAAACTTAATATTAGCCTAAAGCTTTCCTTCTATAATCCCAGGGATTAGGGTTGACCATTCTTGAACAGACTTGAATTGGTCCTCGGAAGCATGTTAAGATTTTTCAATCAGAATTCTGTCTCCTCAGACTTCTAGAGATACCTTTCTTAAAGTGTTAGTTGCTCAGTCGTGTCTGACTCTTTGCAACCCCAAGGACTGTAGACTTCCAGGCTTCTCTGTCCATGGGATTTTCCAGGCAAGTATACTGGAGTGGGTAGACACTTCCTTTTCAAGAAGATCTTCCTGACCCAGGGATCAAACCCAGGACTCCTACGTTGCAGATGGATTCTTTACCATCTGATCCAAAAAGTATGTAAATATGAGATTTTAGTGGAAATAATATATCTATTTCTTCCTCCTCTCAACTGGTCACTGTTCTCATCTGAAATGTACCCCTCTGACTGATACAGCTTTTGTGGTTGATACATGAATTTAACGAATCATTGGATGGTGCTCAGCATGAATAATGGAGGTGGCATTCTACAGAACAGCAGAAATAATTGGTGTCAAGGTGGACTTGTGAATCAGCAAAAAGAAAAATCAGTTGTGATTAATATTAATTATGTTGGCTCAGTAAGGGCATAAACTTTTAGTTAACTATTATAATATGTGAGAGTTTTTATAAATCCGTAATATAAAAATATAAGTTGCTTATGTGAGAGTGTTACATGTATATATTACATATAAATACATGTATGTTAAATTGACACTTCCATTCTAATCACCTCTCACTCATTCATTTTAAACAGAATATAGTATGCCTTGTAATAATGTTTGGGAATTTTTAATTTTGCTCATTACCCTCCCTTAAGATTCTGTGATTTTTTATTTTTGTCTTTAGTTTTCCAGCTTTATTGTTCTGTATTGTATTTTACATATAAAGATATGTACTTATGCAGGAAGCTTCCCAGGTGGCATTCATGGTAAAGAATTTGCTTCCCAAAGCTAGAGACACAAGAGATGTGCATCTGATTCCAGGGTTGGTAAGATCCTCTGGAAAAGGAAATGGCAATCCACTCCAGTACTCTTGTCTGGAAATTTCCGTGGACAGAGGAGCCTGGCAAGTTACAGTCCGTGGGGTTGCAAAGAGTTGGACATGACTGAGGATGTACTCATGCACTGATTTTATTGTACTTTGTTTATAGGGCTTCACAGATATTGCTTTTTTTTTTTTTTTTTTTTTTTACAGATTGCAGGTTTGTAGCAATCTTTCATCCTGCATGTCGATAAGCACCAGTTTTCCAACACTGTTTACTCACTTCATGTTTCTACGTCACATTTTGGTAACTCTTGCAATATCTTAAACTCTTTAATCATTATATTCATTAGGGTGGTCTGTGATCAGTGATCTTTGATGTTACCATTGCCAAAAAATTACTACCTGCTAAAGTCTCAGATGATGGTTAATATTTCTGAGAAATAAAAAAAGTTAAAATTAAAGTATGTATTTAGTGCTTTTTTGCACATAATGCTATTGCACATTTAATAAGCTACAATAGAATGTAAGCATAGCTTCTATGTGCTTTGGGAAACCAACAAATTTCTGTGACGCTGCTTATTGTGGTATTTGCTTTATTGAAACGGTTTGGAACCAAACCTACGATATCTCTGAGATATGCCTGTATTATCTTTTTCTCACATTCATTGCCTCCAATAAACTGTAACTATGAAGAGTAAACTAGCCAACATAAAATTGGATTTTATCTTACCTTTTTAATTTTTAAAAAATTGCAGTGGGAATTTATGATAATTCTAATCTGGGATAGGCATTATGTGAAAAAACTTATATTAACTATGCTACTGATAAGCTTTTTCTCTCAATATTCTAAATTTAAGAAGCAACTGAAAATGTTCACTTAAAACAAAAAGGAACTTATCTAGAGATTGATTTCTAAGCTAGGAACATATGCATTATCACTTGTCGGTTATATACTCTCTGTTTGAGTATACATTATGCAATAGTCATTTCTGATAAATCTGTGATTAGTACCTGGGACTAAAGATTTTCTAGTATACTTCTGACTCTACATAGATCAAGGTAAGGGGCTATTTATTTTTATGGTGCTGAAAATATGGATTTCCAGAATATGTTCATTAAAAAAACAATAACTCAAACAGGGGCTCTAACAACCTAGAGGGGTGGGATGGGGAGGAAGATGGGAGGGAGGTTCAAGAGGGAGGGGCAATACGTATACCTATGGCTGATTCATGTTCAGGTTTGACAGAAAACAACAAAATTCTGTAAAGCAATTATCCTTCAATTAAAAAATAAGTAAATTAAAAAAAATGACCTCTCAGAAACTGACTGTTAAAAATAACTATCTAAACTAGGACTTTTTCCCAGGAAATTCCTGATTTACTACCTTTACCAGAATTAGCAGAATTTCATTTCTGGCTTTCCTCCTTGTGCTGGATGCTACACCAGCAAATAACCTCAAGAAGTATATCTTAGACATCCTTCCTAAATGTTTAGATCCAAAAGCATGGGACCCAAAGCCTGTCTTCTCAGTTTGAGTATCAGGAACTATTTCTTTGGACAATCATCATTTGTTCAAGGACTGGTCCATATCAAGGTACATGATACTGTTAAAATTTGATTATCAAAAATTAGATATAAATAAAATCCAAAAGATACTCTTAAATACTTGCAAGAATTTAAAAAAGCAATGCATTAAGTTCATTCTCTAACCAGGGGAGAACAGTGGGAGGAAGGAGCATAGGGAGTTTGGGATGGACAGCTGCACATTGGTATATATAAAATGGATTATAAACAAAGACCTAATGGATATAGGATAATTAGGATTATCCTATATACATTAGGATAATCCAAAATGGATATAGCACAAGGAACTCTGCTTAGTGTTATGTAACAGCCTAACTGGGAAAAGAGTTTGAAAAGAGAATAGATACATGTATTTGTATAACTGAAACACTTTGCTGTATACAAGGAACAGTGGACATCTGTGTATCTACCAACCAACATAGAAAGAAATCCATTCCCTTGAGGTCACAGACACTCCTTTATGAGTTCCGATTCTATTTCCTTCATCCTCAGATGTAACTGCTGATTTGAATTTCAGGTTTATTATTCCCTTGTTTTTCTAATTTTATGTTTAGATCCCAAGCAATCTATTATTCAGATTAGGTGTTTGAAGTTTATGTGACTCACTTGAATTTTGCAGTTATATTAATATATTTTTCTACAATTTTTTTTGCCACTCAAAATTATTTTCCTTTAACATTATGGTATTTAGCTGCAATTTATTTTTCTGCTGTATTGGATTCCATTTGCAATCATTTGCAGCCATCTATTTACAGATTCTACTGTTGATGGATGCATGGCATTTTGACAAGTTAATTTTTTGTGTCCACTTTCATATTCAGTACTTTTTTCATTTTCATTCATTTCCAATTCCAAAATACTAAGTCATTGAATTATGAGCATTTTAAAACTGTTATTGAATTGCCCTCTCTGATATCATACTCTCTCTAGTTTCCTTCCGACCTGAGCAGTTTTCATTCCAGGCATACATGTTATGTCATTTTACTGTACTCTGCTGAGGGCAATGATGTATGAGGAGATTGGGTGGTAGCCAAAATTTAGAAGTTACTGTTTTCTATATAATTTCCTATGAGTTTTTGCTAGGACCTTTTTGTTCTTTTCATCACTTGATTTAATCTGTTGCCAGAAAACAATTAGAGTTAAATTCCCCCTGGGATATTAATGCTTTATAAAATGAGTAAGAGCTTATTGTGATCAGGGAGATGTAGTGCTATCTTTGGGAGAAAGTAAAGGAAATTTATAAGGGAGATTAGAAAAGGGGCTGAGATTTTAGCCAAAAAACAGAGCAAGTAATTAACTTCATAGAAGAGATAACACAGTTCATATCATAAGTCCTTTTTGGGAATGTATGATTTTTCTTTATTGATTGATTTACTGCATTGTATGTGTCAGAGAAAATGCAATGAGGCTTAAAATTAAAATGCCTTACTCTGCACATTGAGTAATTTTAATGTACTCTTACGTGTTTCTTATGTTTCAAAGGGCTTCCCAGGTGGCACTAGAGGTAAAGAACCTGACTGCCAATGCAGGAGACATAAGAGATGCAGGTTTGTGTCTTTTATTTCCCTGTACTTGTTTCGAAGACATGTGTGTGCATGTGTGCTAAGTCACTTTAGTTGTGTCCAACTCTTTGCGACTCTATGGACTGTAGCATGCCAGGCTCCTCTCTCCATGTGATTCTCCAGGCAAGAATACTGGAATGGATTGCCATGTCCTCCTCCAGGGGATCTTTCTGACCCAGGGATCAAACCCGTGTCTCCTGTGTCTCCTTCCTTGTAGGCAGATTCTTTACCACTGAGCCACCTGGGAAGCCCTTAGCACAGCATTACTGTTGTTAAATTGTGACACCTTATACTGCAAAAGAAGAATTTTTACTTCATTCTCCTTGTTTCTGTGACATACCAGCATGGATCTCTTTCTTTGTTAAAAATAAACCTCAGAACGTGGTGTTGAGAAGGGATAGTCTTGAAAATAGAGGTAATGTGTAATTTCTCATAAATGAAGGACTTAAAACTGATGACTATTTAGACTGAAGTACGATCCATATTAGTTTGTTTAACTTGCACAGTGATGGTAAGTTACATTCTCAGGAGAGTGCTATTGCTGAAACAGGATGGGGATATTTATTACGGTTGAAATGTTTATGGCTGGGCCAGCAGGCCTAAGCAAGAGTGTAGAGGGACAATGTGGTGCAAACTAGATTGAAAGATGCATGGTATGCAAATACCCTGACTCTATGGTTATGCCAGTCTACCAGCGGTGTTACATTGACCTTGGGTTAATAAAAATCTTTGCTTTCCATTTCCTCATCTGAAAATTGCTGAAACCTATACCTGATCTATCTACTTCACAGGATTATTAAAATCACTGAAAAGAAAAAGACATGAAAGATTTGTAAACTTTTACATATTCATTTTAAAAGTAATAACAATATTGTTTGTGTTCATTTGATTTTCACAGCGGTAGAAATTCTGGTCCAGATGTTTTTTAGATGGAAATGTAGCTCAGAAAGTCAAAATGTCACCTATAATAACACTACTTACATGTTTGGTGTTTCTTTCTAGGGCATTCCCTACGGACTCTGTTTATAAAATGTTTCAAAATAGAGTAGATTTTGCTGGGTTGGGGAATTGTTTGGTTATTATATATTAGATAGAACTCTATTTAAGCTGTCAGGGACAGACCCAAAACGCTGCTGCTGCTGCTAAGTCACTTCAGTCGTGTCCGACTTTGTGCGACCCCATAGACGGCAGTCCACCAGGCTCCGCCATCCCTGGGATTCTCCAGGCAAGAACAATGGAGTGGGTTGCCATTTCCTTCTCCAATGCATGAAAGTGAAAAGTGAAAGCGAAGTCGCTCAGTCGTGTCCGACTCTTCGCGACCCCGTGGACTGCAGTCTAACAGGCTCCTCCGTCCATGGGATTTTCCAGGCAAGAGTACTGGCGAGGGTCGCCATTGCCTTCTCCCAAAACATGCTAGCTTAGAAGAAAAAAATAAAAAGGAATGTGTATTTGTTTGCATAATTAGGTATTCATCCTTGAATAATGCTCAGTCACTCCCCATTTTCTACTTAAGCGTGGTTTCCTCCCCTCCCACTATATCAGAGTTAGTCTGTATGACCGACCAATAGATGATAGTATGTGACTTCTGAGGACAAATCATGAAGGATGTGGTAACTTCTACCTTGCTCTCCCTTAAATTGCTCACTCCAAAGGAAGCTATCTGCTAAGTAGCTCCTTGGAGAGATCTATGAGATGAGAAACTCAGGCCTTCTGAGAAAAGTCAGTGAAGAATTAAAGCCTCTAGTAACAGCCATGTGTGAATGAGTCATGTTGGAAAAAATCCTCCAGCCCTAGTCAAGCTTTCAGATAATGATCTCCTCAAATGACATCTTGTCTGCAATCTCATTATTGTTGTTAGTTGCTAAGTCATGTCTGACTCCTTGCGACCCCACAGACTGCATTATGCCAGGCTTTTCTATCCTTCACTATCTCCCAGAGTTTGCTCAAATTCATGTCTATTGAGTCAGTGATGCTATCTAAACATCTCATCTTCTGCCACCCTCTTTTCTTTTTGCTTTAAATCTTTCCCAGTTTCAGGGTCTTTTCCAGTGAGTTGGTGCTTCACATCAGATGGCCAAAGTATTGGAGCTTCAGTATCAGTCTTTGCATATATTCAAGGCTGATTTCCTTTAGGATTGACTGATTTGATCTCCTTGCATTTCAAGGGACTCTCAAGAGTCTTCAGTAGGTTTAATGGAGGTTTAAGATGATTCAGTAGGTTTAAAAAATAAATTAAAGGGTAGTGATTTTATCTCAATATATAATATAAACTGTCATGAATGGCTAGCTTGGAAATCATACATCTGAAGTTCATGTTAAAATGCTCTAAAGAAAAAAATCAAAAGCCTGAAGTAGAGCATGGGGGTCATTCTGGAGAGTGGAGAACATCGGTGAGTAGATTTGAAAAGGCAGTGAATATTTACAACATTAAAACTTCCCAGGTCAAGTCCAAGGGAATTCTATTAGAACTTAAGTAACTGTATTAATGTATTTTTATAAATAGATTAGTAAAATATATATTCAATACAATGAGCCAGCAGAGTCTCTAAGAACATAAATCAAGAGAATCCACACATGTAATTCATCCTTCCCTAGTGCAAATATATAAACATCTTACAGGTATAAAAAGGAACAATGACTTTGCAAATTTACCTAGACCAATGGAATAAGATAAAATGCTCTTCCCATAAGAAGAAAAAATTATTATATGGTATTAGGGAGTTATACAGAGGGAATTTCAGATCCCAAGGAGAGATTTTTTTGTGATGATACCTGTAATAATATATTTAGCCATTGTTCTATAACTGGAAACTTGGCTTATTTTCTGTTTTTCACCATTAAAATAGTTCTTTCTAGGATCTTAGCTATTCTTGGCCCTTCATTCTTCCATATACATTTTAGAATCACAAAAAATTGTGATTTGTTTGTTTTTAGTAGAAATGGCACTGAATATTTACTTACTATCCATGGAATGGTATATCCCTCCATTTTGTTGTTGTTAAGTGGCTAAGTAATGTATGACTCATCTGAGACTCCACGGCTTGTAGCCCACAAGGCTCTTTTGTCCGTGGGATTTTCCAGGCAAGAACAGTGGAGTGGGATCCTTCTCTAGGGGATCTTCCTGATCCAGGGATTGAACTTAAGTCTCCTGCATTGGCAGGCAGATTCTTTACCACTGATCCACCAGGGAAGCTCATGCCTCCATTTAGGTAATTTTAATTTTAATAAGCTATTTAATGAGCTATTTCAAATCCTGAAAGATGATGCTATGAAAGTGCTGCCCTCAATATGCCAGCAAATCTGGAAAACTCAGCAATGGCCACAGGACTGGAAAAGGTCAGTTTTCATTCCAATCCCAAAGAAAGGCAATGCCAAAGAATTCTCAAACTACTGCACAATTGCACTCATCTCACACGCTAGTAAAATAATGCTCAAAATTCTCCAAGCCAGGCTTCAGCAATACGTGAACCGTGAACTTCCAGATGTTCAAGCTGGTTTTAGAAAAGGCAGAGGAACCAGAGATCAAATTGCCAACATCTGCTGGATCATGGAAAAAGCAAGAGAGTTCCAGCAAAACATCTATTTCTGCTTTATTGACTATGCCAAAGCCTTTGACTGTGTGTATCACAAAAACCTGCGGAAAATTCTGAAAGAGATGGAAATACCAGATCATCTGACCTGTCTCTTGAGAAACCTGTATGCAGGTCAGGAAGCAACAGTTACAACTGGACATGGAACAACAGACTGGTTCCAAATAGGAAAAGGAGTACGTCAAGGCTGTATATTGTCACCCTGCTTATTTAACTTTTATGCAGAGTACATCATGAGAAACGCTGGGCTGGAAGAAACACAAGCTGGAATCAAAATTGCCGGGAGAAATATCAATAACCTCAGATATGTAGATGACACCACCCTTATGGCAGAAAGCAAAGAAGAAGTAAAGAGCCTCTTGATGAAAGTGAAAGAGGAGAGCGGAAAATTTGGCTTAAAGCTCAATGTTCAGAAAACTAAGATCATGGCATCTGGTGCCATCACTTCATGGGAAATAGATGGGGAAACAGTGGAAACAGTGTCAGACTTTATTTTGGGGGCTCCAAAATCACTGCTGATGGTGATTGCAGCCATGAAATTAAGAGACGCTTACTCCTTGGAAGGAAGGTTATGACCAACCTCCATAGCATATTTAAAAGCCGAGACATTACTTTGCCATCAAAGGTCCGTCTAGTCAAGGCTATGGTTTTTCCAGTGGTCATGTATGGATGTGAGAGTTAGACTGTGAAGAAAGCTGAGCACCGCAGAATTGATGCTTTTGAGCTGTGGTGTTGGAGAAGACTTTTGAGAGTCCCTTGGACTGCAAGAAGATCCAACCAATCCATCCTAAAGGAGATCAGTCCTGGGTGTTCATTGGAAGGACTGATGTTGAAGCTGAAGCTCCAATACTTTGGCCACCTCATGCGAAGAGCTGACTCATTGGAAAAGACCCTAATGCTGGGAAGGATTAGGGGCAGGAGGAGAAGGGGACGACAGAGGATGAGATGGCTGGATGGCATTACCGACTAGATGGACATGAGTTTGGGTAAACTTCAGGAGTTGGTGATGGACAGGGAGGCCTGGCGTGCTGTGATTCATGGGCTTGCAAAGAGTCGGACACGACTGAGCGCCTGAACTGACTGAATTTTAATAAATTTTATATCATTTAAATAAAATCTTATATAGCTTTAGGTGGATCTTATGGTTAGCAGATTGCATTGTAAAATTCTTGCTCCTGGTTAATAAAATTTAACTGCCTTTTAGTGTAATCTATATTCAAGAAGCTTTAATACTCTCTTACTAAGTCCAATAATTTATCTTTAAATATTTTGAGGGTTTTCTATATAGAAAATATTTTAGCTGAAAATAATGACAGATTTTTCCAATCCTCATACCTTTTTCATTCAGATCAGTTCAGTCGCTCAGTTGTGTCCAATTCTTTGCAACCCCATGGACCACAGCATGATAGGCCTCCCTGTCCATCACCAACTCTGGGAGTTTACCCAAACCCATGTCCATCGAGTCGGTGATGCCATCCAACCATCTCATCCTCTGTCGTCCCCTTCTCCTCCTGCCCTCAATCTTTCCCAGCATCAGGATCTTTTCAAATGAGTCAGCTCTTTGCATCAGGTGGCCAAAAGTATTGGAGTTTCAGCTTCAACATCAGTCCTTCCAATGAACACTCAGGGCTGATCTTTAGGCACCATCTTCAGTGATTTTGGAGCCCCCCCAAACTTAAATCTGTCATTGTTTCCATTGTTTCCCCTTCTATTTGCCATGAAATGATGGGACCACATGCCATGATGTTATTTTTCTGAATGTTGAGTTTTAAGCCAACTTTTTCACTCTCCTCTTTCACTTTCATCAAGAGGCTCTTTAGTTCTTCTTCATTTTCTCCCATAAGTGTGGTGTCATCTGCATATCTGAGGTTATTGATATTTCTCCTGGCAATCTTGATTTCAGCTTGTGCTTCATCCAGCCCTGCATTTCTCATGATGCACTCTACATATAAGTTAAATAAGCAAGGTGATATATATCTTCAGGTATTTGCCACCAGGTATTTCTTGACTTTGTACTTTTACGTTCCAGTCCCCTACGATGAAAAGGACCTCTTTGTTGGGTGTTAGTTCTAGAAAGTCTTGTAGGTCTTCATAGAAGCATTCAACTTCAGCTTCTTCAGCATTACTGGTCGGGGCATAGACTTGGATTCACTGATATTGAATGGTTTGCCTTGGAAATGAACAGAGATCATTCTGTCATTTTTGAGATTGCATCCAAGTACTGCATTTCAGACTCTTTTGTTTACTATGATGGCTACTCCATTTCTTCTAAGGGATTCTTGCCTACAGTAGTAGATATAATGGTCATCTGAGTTAAATTCACCCATTGCAGTCCATTTTAGTTTGCTGATTCCTAAAATGTCAGTGTTCACTTTTGCCATCTCCTGGTTGACCACTTCTAATTTGCCTTGATGGAGGTTCCTATGCCATATTGCTTTTTACAGTATCGGACCTTGCTTCTATCACCAGTCACATTCACAACTGGGTATTGTTTTTGCTTTGGCTCTCTCTCTTCCTTCTTTCTGGAGTTATTTATCCACTGATCTCCAGTAGCATATTTGGCACCTACCAACCTGGGGAGTTCATCTTTCAGTGTCCTGTCTTTTTGCCTTTTCATACATTCATGGGGTTCTCAAGGCAAGAATACTGAAATGGTTTGCCATCCCCTTCTCCAGTGGGCCACATTTTGTCAGAACTCTCCACCATGACCCATCCGTCTTGGGTGGCCCTACACAGCATGGCTTTGTTTCACTGAGTTAGACAAGGCTGTGGTCCCTGTGATTAGATTGGTTAGTCTTCTGTGATTGTGGTTTCAGTCTGTCTGCCTTCTGATGCCCTCTCTTAGCGCCTACCATCTTTCTGGGGTTTCTCTTATGTTGGATGTGGGGTATCTCTTTATGGCTGCTCCAGCAAAGTACAGCTGCTTCTCCTTACCTTGGACGTGCTAATTAAATATGGTAGAAACCTAGTTTATAATGGCTTGCCATTGCTTCCTCCAAAGTATCTTCCAAACCTAGGAATCGAAACAGTGTCTCTAGCGTTGCAGGCAGATTACTGCTGAGCCACCAAGAAGTTTCTTCAGACAATATTGTTATTTTTATTGTTAATTACATATAAGATGAATTTCTTCTTTTTATCTAAATTTTCAAATATTTTGACTTAAAGTTATTCATAATACTCTTTTAAGTTTAACCTCTCCTGAGCCAGAAATTATGTTCCCTTTTTCAATCTTACTGAGTGACTAATTGGTGCTTTTCCCTTTTATTTTTTGAACAATATTGAAAAAGCTCCACAATTTTACTAGTTTTACCAAAAGCCAAATTTGGCTTGATTATTATTAAATTAATATAACTTAATTTTTTTCCATTTCTTTCATTTCTTATCATATGTATTAATTCTACATTTTTTATTTTCAAATTTATGTGCCTCATTAATATTCAGCTTTATTTCTTTCCCAAAATTAATATATAAGAATAAAAGTTTCTTAACTATTGATTTGGCTATGTCCCAATAGGTTCAAAGAAACATTTTCATTATTGTACAGTTCTAATTATTTCTTAGCTTCTGTTATAGTTTCTTCTTTTGCTCATTAATTATTGACAATTTTATTTAAAAATTTTAAGCATATTATTTTTAACTTATTATTATTAATTCTTAACTTAATTGCACTGTAGTCCTTAAAACTCACTTTATGATTCAGATTCTATTAAATGTGCTGGTATTTATTTTCTGGCCTAGTAAATTATCAATATTTGAAAGTGTTTCATGTGTTTAGAGAAAAAAGGTTATTTTCCAATTGATGGCCATAATGGTTCTATATACCAACTAAGTCAAGTGAGCTGATTGTGATTTTTAAAATCTCCAGTCTTAAAATTCGTTTGTTTACTTAATCTATCAATTAGATAAATTCACCCATTTATTCCTGATATCAGCACCTTTGTTTTATGCATGTTTATTAAGTTCTTTATTATTAAGTTCACAAAGATTTAGAATTTTATCTTCATATGAATTGAAATTTATAATTTTTTATTATTCTTAATAAAACTTTTTGCTTCAAAGGCAGTTGTATCTGATGCTAATATGGCTATACTGAGGTTTCTGAGGTTAGTATTTTCTATGTATACATACATTTTCCTTGTCCTTATATTTTCCTTGTCATTTCCTATATTACCTTGTCATTATATCTTATGTTTATACCTTGTATGGTGGTGGTTTAGTTGCTAAGACGTGTCAGACCCTTGTTACCTGGCGGGCTACAGTCCACAAGATTCTCTGTCCATGGATATCCCAGGCAAGAGTACTGGAGTAGTTTGCCATTTCCTTCTCCAGGGGATCTTCTCGACTCAGAGATTAAACTTGTGTCTGCATTGCAGGCAAATTCTTTATCACTGAGCCACCAGGGATACCTTATATCTTGCATACCAACGACACTAATACTTTTTATAATGTTGTTTACGATTATATAGCTGTATTACCCAGGTTGCTGTTTTTCTTAGCTTACAAGTTTTTTAATCCCTGACTGTTTTCTTATTATTTTTTCTTTCGTAAGTAGATTCCTTAGAACTATCTTTTGTGAAACACTTATAGCAAACTTTCTTTTTGAGTATATGAAAATATCTCTATTTCAATCTTACTTTTGAAAGATTGTTAGCCAAATACAGATTACTAGTTTGACTGTTAGTTTCTCTCATGTCTGAAAATAGCATTCTTCTATTTTTATCATAGTTATTGAGGAATTGTAAATCATTGAGAAATTGGAAATCATTCTAATTATATTTACTTTGAATTAACTTTGTACATAATCTCTTAAAAATTGATAGCTGTTTTTAATACCTTCCCTTTGTCTTCTATAGTTTACATTTTTAGTATGATATTAGCTGGTATAAATTTCTTTTTTATTTCCCCTGTTTAGGTTTCATTCAAGTTTCTGAATTGAAAATTACACTCTTTCTTCAGTTTCGGAAAATTCTCAATTACTATCTCTTTACATTCTCTCCTTCTGATACTCTAGTAGGTCTTATATTACATCTTGTCACTCTTTGAATTTCCTGTTTATCTTTGTTTTTCTTATTTTGCAATTTTATAGATTCATTTTTCAGTTTATTTCTACCTGTTTCTAGTCTGCTGTTAACTCACAACACTGCTTTTGTTTGCATATTTTTATCTCATACTTCTATTTTGCTTTTAAATATTCTGGTCAATTATGATAGATTTTTATTCCTTCATCATACATTTAATTATTTCCTTTATTTGTCTGTATGCATTAAAATATTTATATTTAGTACTGGAAAATTCTAATATTACCTTTCCATTTTGGGCAGATACTATAGTTTGTTTTTGTTGATCATCTTATTATCAGCTTGCCTTCTAATATCATTAGTAAGTTTTTATTATTAGCTCATATTTCCTGAAACTCTGTGGTGATTCTTTGAGTGCTAAATTCTATGTATGTCCATCCATCTGCTTCCATCTGTGCATGGAAACAACAGAAACATAGGTGGTAAAATTTCAGCTTGGATTATTTTAGGGCCATTTGGGTAGGATGAAATCAGAGGCAAACCTTTATGAATGGGGACTTGTAATTTCAGTAGGTATTTTTTTTTGTCATCACAAAACCCAGAATCAAGTTCAAGTTTTGTCTTTTCCTCCAGAGTCTCTCTCTTTGGGAATCTGGTTTATCCACTGAGTCATCTATATTCCAGGGACTCCACTGTTATCAGCATTCTCTAATCAAATGTCCTAGGTTTTCTCCTTAAAATCCCAGCTCTCATCTACCTGGGATGGGCAGACAATTCCAGGGTTAATGCAGTCCCAAAACTCAAATATAGATTCTTATTGTTTCCAACTTTAGTGGATTTCCTTTACTTAGATTTAAAAAAAAGTGTTATACTTGGATATATTTCTCTTTATATCTTTTCTGCCATTATGTTAAAATGGAAGATGTAGGTGCTCTTTGAAACAAATCATGTTCCTCTCCTACTGAAACACTCTGTTGTGACTCATCCTATTTAGAATAAAATTAAAAACCTTTCCATGACCTGTACAAACTTTATATGGATGGATCTCTAGCTACTTCTCCATCTCTTTCCCCACAACTCTTACTCCTGGTCTCTCTACTTCAGTCTCAATGAACTCTTTGATTTTCCTCTACCGTACTAAGCTTGCATTAACACTGAGGCTTTTTAATCTGCTTTGCTATTGAGTTTGAATGTTCTTCCCCCAAATCATGATGTGGCTCCTCATTTCATTCAGATCTATATTTGAGGCAGGAGGTAGATAGGCCCCTCCCATGGTAAAGCAACAGGAGATTCATTTCTTGTGGACGAAAACTCTAAGATGAGAATAGCAGGAAAATTAAGAGAGGAGGCTGGGCCCTTCCTAGACCACATATTCCTTGTTCCCAAAGTCAGGAATCTCCCCAACCACACATATGCAGACAGGCTCCTTAGAGGTCAAAGGAGAGTGATGCTAACTGATGCTCTACCTATTGGCCTCTGCGATAAAATCCATCGTAGCTAAGAGATGCACTCACACACATAGGAGAATCCTGAGACTTAAAAATTATGGACTCTGAAACAGGCAAACTAAAATGATTGGCAGAAGAAACCTGGAAGAAATGCCCCATAAACGTAATTCAAATTGTCATAAGGGCGCGACTCAGGGGCTTTCCCTCTGAGTCTGCCCGTATGTCTATCCACACTGACTGTACTCTGTTTCTCCTAATAAACATTTTGTTTCACTACTTTCTGTTTTTGTGGGAATTCTCTTCTGCAAAGTCAAAGGGCCAGGGCCTTGTCACTGACCACCGGACTGGGAGCTAGGATGTGGTGCTCTCACTGCCGTGGCCCAGCCTCAATATCTGGCTGGGGAACTAAAGCCTCACTTCAAGCTGCTGCAGGCTAAGGCTACCGGAGATCATATTCAGTGTGTGTATATCATTGCACATAGGTTTTCCTTATCTATCCAGCATAATATAGCATCCTCTTACACTATTTCTGTAACTTGATTTTTCTTCATTGTGTATATCATCACTTGATGTTTACACACACACACGCATGCACACACACACACACACGCATACACACACACACGCATCAGCTTTTTAAATCTTGGCACAAAGTAATCATTCAATAAATATTTGCTGAATCGTTTAGTTGATGCCTTCAATTCTGTCACTTTTTTCTTGTGGCTTCTTTTGTTCTCACGTCAATTTTATATAAATTGTCTTCTGTATTTTACCTTGTTGTATAATTTTGTTTAGCTACTATATACTGTGTTCTCCTATATGTTAAACAGACACATGTATCACTTTACTCGATTTGAAAAACAACTGATTTGTGAATTATTTTCCTTATTTCACAGTGAGGAATCTAAAGCTCGGGAGAAAGAATAAAGCACCTAAGGTTATGCACAGCTAGTTTGAGTAGCAGTCCAAATTATATTTGTTATCACCTCAAAGCAATATTCTTTACAAAAACTGCTGCACTTATCCTCCCTCTGAAATTTACTGGGCTTCCCAGATGGCTCAGTGGTAAAGAAGCCACTTGTCAATGCAGGAGATGCAGGTTTGATCCCTGGAGAAGGAAATGGCAACCCACTCCAATATTCTTGTCTTCAAAAACCCAATGGACAGAGAAGTCTGGTGGGCTACAGTCCATGAGGTTGCAAAGAGTCAGACACAACTTAGCAACTGAACACATACACATATATACACACACAGAAATTTACTACAGTGATCAATCAATACAAATGGAAAAACTGGTGAAATACAAATAAAGTCTGGAGTTTTGTTAAGTAAAAAAAATCAACCACTTGTATAAGCAATGACATTGATGAATCTCAAATTATGCTAAGTGAAAAAAGCCATATATTTTTGTTCACATACCAAATAATGCAATTTACATGAATGTCTAAAATGGGCAAATGACAGAAAGCACATCAGTGGTTGCCTGGATCCAGCAAGTGGAATGGAAATTGACTGAAAATAGGCCCGAGGAAATGTTTTAGTGAGAAGGAAATGCTCTATATCTTTTTGTGGTGGTTACACATGTGTCCACATTTTCAAAATTCATAGAAATGTCCAGTTGAAATAGGTGCAAGTTATGGCACATAAATCATATCTCAATAAAGTTGATTTAAAACACATAAACTGAATATTCCAGACTTGTGAAAATATCTTGAGTTAAAGCCAATATTTTATATTTTGTAAATATCAGAACTTTGAGATCAGCAGGCTGGAAATAAGAGTCCTGTTTCAATCACTGAGTGGATGTTCAGCAGTTCTCTTAGTTCCTCTGGCTGTGGTTTTATCATCTACAAACCAAAGGGGTTCCTACAATTTTCAAGGTTCTATCAACTCTGCAGTATTTAGATACAACTCTGTTACAGGTAATATTGTTTTGTCCTCCATGACTTCTGGAAAATCTACTGCACAATTAGTCAAGCAACATTAGTCAGCTAACTATCCAGAGAAATGGACAGAAGTAAGAACATGTGGGGGTGCCCATAATCTGCGGAGCAGTTTAGTTAGATTATTATGGTATTTTGCTTGTTTTTTTTGTGTGTAAATATTCAGGATTTGGAGTGGGCTAAAGACATTCTGGTAGGCAATATGTGAAGGTAATATAGAATTTGGCTATCCCAGAGAAGACTATGTATTTTTCATTATAAGACATGTCTCCAAAAGTTCTGCACAAATGATAAATAGTTGTAAATAATATAGCAAATGTGACTGTATAGAATTAGATTGTTTTTTTAAAGTAAAATTATATTTTGATTACAATCCATATGTATTTATTTAATGCATCATTTAAATCTACTAACAAGTGAAAACAGCAAGTTGCACAATGATACAAAGAAAAGGACCTCATTTTAGGGTTTTTTAAATTATTTTTTCTGGGTGTTTGTATCGGCTATATTTTTTAATAGCAGGAATTATTATCATTATTATTATCTAAAATAGGTCCTAATTGGTTATCTATTTAAAATATAGCAGTGAGTATATACCAGTTAGAATTAGATTCTTAAGATAAAGAATGCCTCAGTTCAGTTCAGTCACTCAGTCGTGTCCGACTCTTTGCGACCCCATGAACTGCAGCACGCCAGGCCTCCCTGTCCATCACCAACTCCAAGAGTACACCCAAACCTATGTCCATTGAGTCGGTGATGCCATCCAACTGTATCATCCTCGGTCGTCCCCTTCTCCTCCTGCTCTCAATCTTACCCAGCATCAGGGTCTTTTCAAATGAGTCAGCTCTTCGCATCAGGTGGCCAAAGTATTGGAGTTTCAGCTTCAACATCTATATGTCAACAAACACAGTCTTTGTACCCTGTCTTTTACTGAGCAAAGGAAAGGAGAGGAGAAGAAATGTATTATCCACGACCTTCAGGAACTTACCATATAGAGGGTAAAGGAGATAAGACACATTTCTAATTTGTCACATTGAAATAGGTGTAACAGTAGAGGTACTATACCCATGGGAATTTAGGGAAGAAAAATAATTCTGAATAGGACATCTGGGAAACTTGCTAAAATATTCATTATTTACAGTGGACTTTGAAGAATGAGGAAGGCTTTCAGAAATGACTATAGGAAGGAAAGTTATTTCAACAAGTACTCTAGAGAGACTAGGAGGCCTGTGGGAGACTCCCCAGAGGAACTCAAACAATGAGTTTGAAGCAGGTTAGGCCATGGTCTCAACACTCCTGTACTGTGCTTTAGAAGACATTACACAAACAAGCACAGGATTTTTGACCAGGAACCTTATGTGACGTTAGGATATAGGTCTTGTTGAAACACTTTTATTTTAGCTTTTAGGATTTATTGGGAATCTATGTAAAGGTGAGCCACATTTCCTAATTCAAACTTCTTGATAGTTCAAGGAAAAATGATTTTATTCCAGCAGCTACACAGCTGTACTGTGGAAACAATAGCAAATGTCCATCCTTATTGCCACAAATGAGTTTGTATGTGTTCAGGTTCCTAGTCTGCAGCCATTTGGGAGAAGCACAGTGGAACTGACAGCAATCCCTGAGCTTGAGGTGATTGGAATGTCTTCTTTCAAAGTGTGCATTCAATTGGAGTTTAGAATGCAAAAATGGAGACAGTCAGGGATTGGTATTTTTATTGTAATTCACATCCAATCATTATTTTGAGTCTGTGGTAATTTTTTAAAAAATGATTTTCTCTTTTGCTAGGTCGCTCTTCCTTTGGTGCCTGTCATTCCTAGAGGCCTTTCAATGGAACTTTGTCAGGAAGCAGTCCTTAATCAGCTTTCTTCACCTTTGAAGATTTAGCTAATGGTCATCTGAATGTATTTTTCTGAAGCAGCCTATGGAGCAGGCAGTCTGCAGGCAGGGTGATGTGAAAAAAATGTACCAGTTTGCAGGAGAGGCACTCTCAAAATCAACTCTCAACTCTTCTGCTTGTTGGCTCTGTGTATGGGTAGTCGTATAATTTCCATTTTTATGTGGATAAGATGAGACTAATAATTCATTCTCTCTATACACAATTGTGAGAATTAATTGTGCAGATTGGTATTAGCAATCTAACAGGACTCCACTCCCCCCTGTGGCAGTGTCCTTCTCTATACCTGATCACAAAGGTGATTTCATTCTAGCCTCATGTTGTAGGTATGCCATAAATGATAGTTTCAAATACAAGCAATAGTAATCATTAAACTTTAAACAAATTTAGTGCAGAGCAATGATATTTAATGCAGGGCTTCCCACGTGGCATAGTGGTAAAAAATCCACCTGCCAATGCCAGCGATGCAGGAGATATAGGTTCGATTGCCAGGTTGGGAGGGTCCCCTGGAGAAGGAAAATATCAATCCACTTCAGTATCCCTGCCTTGAAAATCCTATGAACAGAGGAGCCTAGCAGGCCATAGTCTATAGGGTCTCAAAGAGTTGGACATGACTGAGTGACTATGCTAGAGCCTCTGAAAGAAGAACGCCATTTATCCGAATACAAGAAGACAAAGCCAAGTATTATTCTTTGAAGAAAGTTTTCAGAACTTTGAACACATTTTTTTAGTAGCTGACAAAGTATAATAGCATAAACATTTTGGGGAAGAAAGTGTTTGAAGAACAGAGCTGAGTTATTAATTTCTGGTGAAAGACATCACCACAGGAAGCAACAGTTAGAACTGGACATGGAACAACAGACTGGTTCCAAATAGGGAAAGGAGTATGTCAAGGCTGTGTATTGTCACCGTGCTTATTTAACTTATACGCAGAGTACATCATGAGAAACGCTGGGCTGGATGAAGCACAAGCTGGAATCAAGATTACTGAGAGAAATATCAATAACCTCAGATACGCAGACGAAACCACCCTTATGGCAGAAAGCGAAGAACTAAAGAGCCTCTGGATGAAAGTGAAAGAGGAGAGTGAAAAAACTGGCTTAAAACTAAACATTCAGAAAACTAAGATCATGGCATCTGGTCCCATCACGTCATGGCAAATAGATGGGGAAACAGTGGAAACAGTGACAGACTTTATTTTGGGGGGCTCCAAAATCACTGCCAAAGATGACTGCATCCATGAAATTAAAAGATGCTTACTCCTTGGAAGAAAAGTTATGACCAACCTCGACAGCATATTAAAAAGCAGAGAGATTACTTTGCCAACAAAGGTCCATCTAGTCAAAGCTATGGTTTTTCCAGTAGTCATGTATGGATGTGAGAGTTGGACTATAAATAAAGCTGAGCACTGAAAATTTGATGCTTTTGAACTGTGGTGTTGGAGAAGACTCTTGAGAGTCCCTTGGATTGCAGGGAGATCCAACCAGTCCATACTAAAGGAAATCAATCCTGAATATACTTTGGAAGGACTGATGCTGAAGCTGAAATTCCAATACTTTGGCCACCTGATGCGAAGAACTGACTCATTGGAAAAGACCCTGATGCTGGGAAAGATTGAAGGCAGGAGGAGAAGGGGATGACAGAAGATGAGATGGTTGTATGGCATCACCGACTCAATGGACATGAGCTTGAGTAAACTCCGGGCGTTGGTGATGGACAGGGAGGCCTGGGCTGCTGAGCAACTGAACCGAACTGAACAGAAAGACACCAGTATTAAGTGCATTTTATGGAAGATGTTTCTGAGGGATGAAAAGTCAGATTGCAAACACATTTGAGAGCTGAAGACATATTTGCTCATTGTCTCTGTGCCCCTGCTTTTTGCAGGTTTATGAAGCTTCTTGTGCTCAGAAAGGATTAACTTATTGGATACTTTTGTTTCTGTATTGGAGTCTTTTGAACAAGAAGGAGCCATTGATCAGTTTTCTCCTTGTGCCAGCTTCTATCATCATCTCTGTCAGGTCTACTGATTTGGCTGACGAAGTACCTCTTTGAGGTGGCTCATGAATAAGCCCATGAGAATTTTTAATAATAGACAGACCTGTGGGCTGGGCAAGATATTAACAGCAGAAAGCGTAACTAAATCTCTACATGGGAAATTTTTGGTCATACTGTTGCTTTGGATTACTCATGCAACAGGGAGATGTGTGTAACTCGAGTTAGTTCTAACTCCTTAATGAGAAAAAAATACTCATAGCAGAAAATCTGCAGCCCAGGGAACACTTGGATACTACTTGGTATGCAGCATGCTTTATGGTCTTCCAGGAGCAGAAGAGCCACTTTAGAATTTATTGTATACATTAATTTGATTGCACAGTGATATATTTGTTAGACAAATTACCCAGGTCTAATTAAAAGGCAGTCTTAAAGCCACCTGATTACTGATTTACGTTAAACATTTATTCGATTCCAATGTATTTGTGGATATAAATTAGATGTAATTTCCAAGTAGTAAAACTTAAGTGGCGTAAAATCTCAAGGTTACTAGATCAGAAATGAATGGAAAAACTCAACCACATACTGGATAATGTGAGTCATTGAATGAGGTATTGTGTATCAGCATATAAGCAATGTATTCGATCAAGAGACTGTTTCTAATGTCTTTTTTGTTGCTGACTTGTGGAATCTACACATATCTTCCCATTAGGCACTTCAATGTCTTCATTTGAAAATGAGTTGTTTGGATTTACTGTCCAGTGTTGTTTGTAAGAAAATGAACAAGATGGGGAAGTACTCTGCATTCCCAGGGATCTATGATAACAGATGATGAAAGCTATCTCTTCTGATAAATTTGTGAACCCTAGGCCACACGAGCTGAAGAAGCTGGTGGGCTACAGTCCATGGGTAAAGAGTAGGACGTAACTGAGCTACTAGCACACACATTCTATAGCAATCTGGAATGGATTTGTGGTATCTGAGTTGTTTATCGTGTTGCCTGCACCTGAAGACAATCTGTAAGTACGTAAATTATAATTTGCCATAATACCAGTAAACATCTGGACAAAATACATATTTATTAATTCTAAGCTAATGACTAAATTAAATGTAGTATAAAAATAACCCACTATTTATATCTCTGAAAACATAAATTATTTTCCAGCTATTCCAAATCCAGTAATGGTTGAGTTATAATATTAAATACTCATCTTTAAAATTAAAAAGGAGTTTGTGACAGAAAGAAGGATATCTGTCAGTGTTGATGTTGTGTCTTCATCCTGACTCATTAATGAAATTTACTGATTCTTTTTTTTTCATGTTGTGACACTGATAGGTTTGAGCAAATTTACCAGAACATGGGCAACACTTCAGACTTTTGAACTAGTCCATGAGAAGATAGACAAAATTAATGAGGAAGGAAACTGCTTTAGAAGGTGGATGGGAACTCTCTTGAGAGTTCTTGTAATATGAGACCATCCAAAGGAAATGCCTTCCATGTTAGGAAAGTGAAGGCATGCAAATCTCTCTACCTGCCCCATTTCTCTCCGTGTGTGTATGTGTGTACAATTATAACGTAAGGCATTTATAGAGGATTCTTTTTTCTCATCTTGTCCTGCCTGTGGTGCTGGGAACCTTAGGCTGTATGGGCAGCCCCATGCTTACTGATTTTGCCATCTGGTGTTTGAGCAAAAAGTGACTTTCTTTATCTTTTGTTTAAGATGTCTCTTTATCCTCATTTGTCTTTCCTACCAAAACCTCCAAGCTATTTGTATGCATGAAAGAAGATTTTCCTTCTGCCTGTGGTTAAATTTTTCTTTCTTTTTTTGTTTCTAGTAATTTATGCTCCTTGAGTGTCTCTTCAATCTGTTGTAACCAGTCACCTTCATAATTTATTTATTCCTTTCCCCAAACTGGCATGTTTATTTTCTACACATCGTGTCTCCTTTAAAGAATTATTTCCACTGTCCTCACTTTTTTATTATCACTCCTTGTTTTATTTCAATCATCAGATTTTTTTTTTTTTCCTAGTGTGGGACCTAGTTTGTGACACATATTAGAAAATTCAGTTAGCTAGTTTAGGCTGGGAAGTGGAGATAAGCTGAACTGCAGATGACTAAGATGTTTTTTTATTTGTAACACTTTCTAAAGTTAGATTAAAATGTTTTCCTTTTGAAAACATTATCAGTAAAATCATTCCGGGTGTGTCTAATTATGCAGTTATCAACTTGAGAACCCAATCCTGGGGCTCTAAATTTTCAGATACATGTATTAAAATATTTTGAACCATCTCTGGAAAGGGGCTTCCCTGGTGGTTCAGACAGTAAAGAATCTGCCTATGATCCAGGAAACCTGGGTTTGATCTCTGGGTTGGTAGATCCCCTGGAGAAGGGCATGGTACCTACTTCAGTATTCTTGCCTGGAGAATTCCATGGACAGAAGAGCCTGGGCCACAGTCCACGGGGTTGCATAGAATTGGACATGACTGAGTGACTAACACTTTCACACTTTCACATCTCTGGAAGGAATAAGCCAGACTTAAGAATTGTATTTCCATTCTCACCACAATAGCCCTAAAGCTGTGAATAATCTCTGGGTGATAGTTTCTTCAATTAATTAATTGAATACTAGAACTCAGTAATTTCTAATATCTCTTCCAGCTCTAAAAGATGACTGGATTCATGTTATGATTTTATCACTTTATTGTTCAATTTCTATAGTTCTTTTTTAGTAGTAAAGAATGAAATGAATACTTCCTAATAAAATGAGATTATATTACCCATGCTTTCATATAAAGACTTAGTGATAATTAAACACTGTGGATGAATGGTTAATTGTTTTGGTTGAAACAGAAAAATTTAAAAATCATTTAAGTTGTTATTCTTTTGTCAAAATTATATTTACAAATAAATTTTGACTGAATTTAGCTTGAAAGACAAGAGAATAATGGCAGTCAACTTGCAATACATGAAATTTTTAATTTGCCACTGGTCAATCATGAATATGGTCTTCCTGGTGGCTCAGACAGTAAAGAATCTGCCCGTGATGGAAGAGACCTGGGTTCGATCCCTGGGTTGTGAAAAGGGAATTGCTACCCACTCCAGTATTTTTGCCTGGAGAATTCCATGGACAGAGGAGACTAGCAAGCTATAGCATATGGAGTTGTGAAGAGTCAGACACAAATGAGCAACTAACACTCTTGAATATAACTGATTTCTTAGCCAATAGAGAGTTTTAAAAAATCTTTTTAAAATGTCTTTTGTGCTTTGCTTATAGCTAACATTTGGCCTTGACAATGATATATATGGGTTTATGTGTGTGTGTGCTCAATCACTCTTTGCAACTGCATGGACTGCAGCCTGCCAGGCTCCTCTGTACATGGAATTTTCCAGGCAAGAAAATTAAAATGGATTGCCATTTCCTCCTTCAGGGCATCTTCCCAACTCAGGATTGAACCCACCTCTCCTGCACTGGCGGGTGGATTCTGAGCCACCTGGGAAGCTCTATACGGGTTTATAGTATTCTCCATTTTGTGCCTTCTCTTATTTGACCTGATTTAAAACATAGTAGGGAAGATAAATGGGCACAACACTGGAAGTTAACAGTCTAGTATTGATTATGTCAACCATGGACAATACAACCTTGAGAAAGTCACTTGATTTTTCTGAACTCTGATTTTATAAAATAAAGAAATTGGACTAGGTAGTTGACATTATTTCAGGCTTTGTGAAGCAGTGAGTATTTCTGTTTTGATGTGACCACTTTGTATTTTATGCTATTTGCTTTTTCTCTTTACTTGAATTTTTTCCATGATAACCTCTGAAGGAGATTAATTTGTGAGATATATTTGGCATCAAAGTATCCTGTAAACATGCCCAGGTTCTACTTAGATTCCGTTTCTGGTAAAGATTTTATTCTAGACTCTGTATTGGAATTCATCATTGCTTTCTAACTTATTTGTATTCTCAAATTAGATTTTTGGTTCATTTTAATAATAATTTGTGAATAATAGCTTTAAGTCACACACTAGTAAGTAAACACTAACATTAGTTTTAGCTTAAAGTCTATACATTCCCCTCAAAAGTCAATTTCTTCAAAATACTAGAAGCAACTGTTTTTTTAACATTATATTTCTAACAAAGGCAGATTTAGTAATGTTGATAACCAAAATTTAAATTTCATGATGCAATGTAAAAACAATCAATATCTAATACTATAATGTTTAAAATAGCTACTTATTTCTGATAGGCTTGATTTACCTAGAAATTCACATTTTTGTCTATAAAAGTTAATAGTAATGATAATAAATAAATTACTCTACTAATACTATAAACATGTGTTCTCCTAGCAATTCTATTAGGTAATGCTCAACACATTTACACTTATAAATGGAAGATTTAAGAAACTTGTATGACATCTTCAAAGGGATCCATAGACTTATAAGGCACTATGTTGTAGCATGTTGAAATAATCTACCAGAAAAGCTGAAGCTATTTGAATGTATATTTCTGCAATACAACTTGGGTTACAGGTGATCAGCAAATAGGGAAATGTCAATTTAAAAATAGGCAAGTGATTTTTCCTAGGGTGCAAACATGTTTGAAGCATGTAGAAACAACATTCACACAGAGAAATTTTTAACAATATGTAGCGGTAGTGGTTTTCTGAAGCACTGAGTGTTTTATTCAAACAAGATATTTGGTGCTGCCTCTGTGCATGCTGGGGGCTTCCCAGGCAGCACTAGTGGTAAAGAACCTGCCTGCCAATGCAGGAAACTTGAGACATGTTTGAACCCTGGGTTGGGAAGATCCCCTGGAGGAGGGCATGGCAACTCACTTCTGTATTCTTGCCTGGAGAATCCCAAGAATAGAGGGGCCTGGCAGTCTACAATCCATAGAGTCACACAAAGTCGACTGTAACTGAAGTGACTTAGCATGCACTGCACACACTGTAAGTGCTGAAGAAGAAACTGTAAAGATAATTGTTAAGAGGAACAGAGGGAAAAAGGGAAATTAAAAAAAAAAACCCTGAATCTTGATACTAATTTATATTTTTAATCAAACAAGAATCTATTGAAAGGAAACACATTCAAAGACCTACATCTCCAATAAGGATTAATTGACCAAGGTGCTGGGTGCATATTTCTGTGGCTCTTTAACTATGTGAAGATTTCTAATCATTATTGCTGTTTTACTTTTTTCATTAGTCTTGCTATTTTTGTGCACAAAGCATAATGCAACCGTCACAGCAGAAAATTCCTCAGTCACCATCTCTGTTACATTCATATGCATAGCCACTTAGCTCAGTTGATAAATGTCATGTTAATGAGATTATCATCTAGTTCAAGGCTTCACACTGTTCTAAGGCTGTAGTTTATACTTAAGATCCTTGATGAAATTAGAAAAAAAAAGAATGTATATGAATTAGTGCAAATTAGTCCTCATTAACAGAAAAACCCTTCAAAGAATTAAAAATTTTTAAGAAAAAGAACCTACATTGTAAGAAACATTTAGATCAAGTGGAATGCCTTTTAAAAATTAAAACAAATGCAAACAGTAACATTAACAAATTTAAAATCACCAATATTATCCCCATCATAACTAAACTATTATTATGTTGACATATTATATCCAGACTTTGTCGTTTCTCTCATTAATATACATATACGTTTAAAACAGTTGTAATTGTAACGTTCGTAATTTTTACATTTGTGCTTTCACTTGTTCAGTTACTTACTTTCGTTTACTTTTTGATTTACAAGTAGTTTCATAAAGCATCAGAAACATGATTGGTGAAGCCTCTCCTACTGTTTGGTATTTGAATGACTTCCATTTTTTTCTATCATACTTAATGAAGAAAACATCTGTATCAAAATAGCTGTATTGTTAAATCATTATCTTAGAACTTATGATAAAACTAAAGATTACTGAATAAATGAATATTTCTTTATAGATAAATAAAACTATTTATTAGAGCTTATATATTTTACAGTAATGTTTTCCATAGTGGGTGAAAAGTTTAGAATTCCATCAGCTGTATATAAATATGTTTGTCTCACCACTACATTGTCAACATTTATTTGACCCATTTATGTTCAAAATTGATGAGCGGTATGAAACTATATTTCAATATTTCCTTTATTTGCATTTTTACTAAATGCTGGACAGCTTCCTATAAAAACTCTCTATTTACTATTTATTCAGCATGTAAATTTTTAAGCCTTTTAAAAATGGATTATTGAGATATAACTGACATACAATAAATTGCATGCATCTACAGTATAAAATTTTAAAAGTTTTGAAATATGTATATACTTCCATCACTGCAGTCAAAAACAAGAATATATTCTCTTCTAGAAGATTTTATATAGAATTGACATTATTACTTCCTTCAAGGGCTGGGCCAAGAATGCAGAGTAGAAGGACATGTGCTCATCTTCTGCAAGAACTCCAAAATTACAACTTGCTGCTGAATAACCATTGACAGGAGAATATTGGATCCCACCAGCTTCCCCAACAGTCAGTCTCTCCCATCAGAAAGCTTCCATAAGCCTCTTACCCTTCTTCATCAGAGGGCAGACAGACTGAAAACCACAATTACAGAAAACTAATCAAACTGATCACATAGACCAAAGCCTTGTCTAACTCAATGAAACTATGAGCAATGCCATGTAGGACCACCCAAGAGAGATGGGTCATGGTGGAGAGTTCTGACAAAATGTGGTCCACTGGAGAAGGGAATGGCAAACCACTTCACTATTCTTGCCATGAGAACCCCATGAACAGTATGAAAAGGAAAAAAGATAGGACACTGAAAGATGAACTCCCCAGGTCTGTAGGTGTCCAATTTGCTACTGGAGAAGAGTGGAGAAATAACTCCAGAAAGAATGTAAAGATGGGGCCAAAGTGAAAACAACACCCAGTTGCAGATGTGACTGGTGATGGAAGTAAAGTTCAATGATGTAAAGAACAATACAGGTATCAAGGTAAATTGGAATCAAGGTAAACTGGAAGTGGTCAAACAGGAGATGGCAAGAGAGAACATTGCCATTTTAGGAATCAGTGAACTAAAATGGACTGGGATGGGCGAATTTAACTCAGATGACCATTATATCTACTACTGTGGGCAAGAATCCCTTAGGAGAATGGAGTCGTCCTCATAGTAAACAAAAGAGTCTGAAATGCAGTACTTGAATGCAATCTCAAAAATGACAGAATGATCTCTGTTCATTTCCAAGGCAAACCATTCAATATCACAGTAATCCATGTCTATGCTCCAACCAGTAATGCTGAAGAAGCTGAAATGGTACAGTTCTATGAAGACCTACAAGACCTTCTAGAACTAACACCAAAAAAAGATGTCCTTTTCATCATAGGAGACTGGACTGCAAAAGTAGGAAGTCAAGAGATATCTGGAGTAACAGGCAAATTTGGCCTTGGAGTACAGAATGAAGCAGGGCAAAGGCTAACAGAGTTTTGCCAAGAGAACAAACTGGTCATAGCAAACACCCTCTTCCAACAACACAAGAGATGACTCTACACATGGACATCACTAGATGGTCAACACCAACATCAGATTGATTATATTCTTTGCAGCCAAAGATGGAGAAGCTCTGTACAGTCATCAAAAACAAGACTAGGAGCTGACTGCGGCTCAAATCATGAACTCCTTATTACAAAATTCAGACTTAACTGAAAAAAGTAGGGAAAACCACTGGACCATTCAGATATGACCTAAATCAAATCCCCTACAATTATGCAGTGGAAGTGACAAGTAGATACAAGGATTAGATCTGATATACAGAGTGCCTGAAGAACTATGGACAGAGGTTCGTGACATTGTATAGGAGTGATCAAGATCATCACCAGGAAAAAGAAATGCAAAAGGGCAAAATGGTTGTCTGAGGAGTCCTTACAAATAGCCAAGAAAAGAAGAGAAGCTAAAAGTAAAGGAGAAACGGGAAGACATACCCATTTGAATGCAGAGTTCCAAAGAATAGCAAGGAGAGATAAGAAAGCCTTCCTTGGTGATCAATGCAAAGAAATAGAGGAAAACAATAGAATGAGAAAGACTAGAGATCTCTTCAAGAAAATTAGAGATACCAAGGGAAAATTTCATGCAAAAATGAGCACAATAAAGGACAGAAATGATATGGACCTAACAGAAGCAGAAGATATTAAGAAGAGGTGGCAGGAATACAAAGAAGAACTATACAAAAAGGATTTTAATGACCCAGATAACAACGATGGTGTGATCATTCACTCACCTGGAGCCAGACGTCCTGCAATGAGAAGTGAAGTGGGCTTTAGGAAGCATCACTACTAACAAAGACAGCGGAAATAATGGGATTCCAGTTGAGCTGTTTCAAACCTTAAAAGATGATGCTGTGAAAGTGCAGCACACAATATGTCAGCAAATTTGGAAAACTCAGCAGTGGCCACAGGACTGGAAAATGTCAGTTTTCATTCTAATCCCAAAGAAAGGCAATGCCAAGGAATGTTCAAACTACTGCACAATTGAAGGCATCTTACATGCTAGCAAAGTAATCACAAAATTCTCCAAGTCAGGGTTCAACAGTACGTGAGCAATGAACTTCCAGATGTTCAAGCTGGATTTAGAAAAGGCAGAGAAATCAGAGATCATATTGCCAGCATCCTTTGGATCGTGGAAAATGTTAGAGAGTTCCAGTAAAACATCTACTTCAGCTTTTCTGACTATGCAAAACCTTTGACTGAGTGGATCACAACAAACTGTGGAAAGTTCTTTAAGAGATGGGAATATCAGACCACTTAACATGCCTCCTGAGAAACCTGTATGCATGTCAAGAAGCAACAGTTGGAACCAGACATGGAACAATGATGGTTCCAAGTCGGGAAAGGAGTACATCAAGGTTGTAGACTGTCACCCTGCTTTAACTTATATGCGTAACACATCATGTGAAATGCTGGGCTGGAAGAAACACAAGCTGGAATCAAGGTTGCCGTGGGAAATATCAATAAGCTCAGATACGCAGATGACACCATACTTATGGCAGAAAGTGAAGAAGAACTAAAGAGCCTCTTGATGAAAGTGAAAGAGGTGAGTGAAAAAGTTGACTTGAAACTCAACATTCAGAAAACTAAGATCATGGCATTCAGTCCCATCACTTCATGATAAATAGATGGGGAACAATGGAAACAGTGAGAAACTTTATTTTGAGGGGCTCTAAAATCACTGCAGACGGTTACTGCAGCCATAAAATTAAAAGACGCTTGCTACTTGGAAGAAAGGCTATGACCAACCTAGGCAGCATATTAAAAAGCAGAGACATTACTTTGCCAGCAAAGGTTCATCTAGTCAAGGCTATGGTTTTTCCAGTAGTCATGTAAGGATGTGCGAGTTGGAGTATAAAGAAACTGAGTGCTGAAGAATTGATGCTTTTGAACTGTGGTGTTGGAGAAGACTCTTCAGAGTCCCTTGGACTTCAAGGAGATAAACCAGTCAATCCTAAAGGAAATCAGTCCTGAATATTCATATAACTCCAAAGTTTGGCCACCTGATGCGAAGAACTGACTCACTGGAAAAGAACCTGATGCTGAAAGATTGAAGGAAGGAGAAGAAGAGGAGGATGGAGGATGAGATGGTTGGATGTCATCACTGACTCAAAAAGGACATGAGTCTGAGCAAGCTCTGGGAGCTGGTGATGGACAGGGAAGCCTGGCATGCTTCAGTCCTTGGGGTTGCAAAGAGTCGGACACGACTGAGCAACTGAACTGAACTGAACTGAATTTCTTTAATGTTTGGTAGAACTTGCCAATAAGCCATGCTTCTCTGGAAATTTCTTTGTGGAAACGTTGTTAACTACAAGTATAATTTTTGAAAACAGATATAAGTTTATTCAGATTATTTCTTTTTTTATTTAAATGAACTCTGGTAGTTTGTGCTTTTAAAAGATGTATATATTTTATATAAGTTTTGAAATTTATTGGCACAGAATTTCTCATTGTATTCCTTGATTAAGCTTTCAGTGTCTTTAAAATCTGTAGTTATGTTACTCCTTTCAGGCTTACTGTTGTCTTCCCTTCTCCATGATCACTCAAGTCAGAGATTTTTCAGTTTTATTCATCATCTCCAGAACCAGTTTGTGGTTTCATTGATTTTTTTCCATTAATTTTCCTTTTTCTATTTCTTTGATTTCTGTGCTTATTATTACTTTCTTTTCTTAACTTGGATTTAACTTTTGGTTTAATACAAATAAAATTGTGTATTTTATCTTACTGTGGATCATGGGCATTTTTTTATTCTTACAGATATTCTTGAGTTTTGTTTTGGACACACTAACTTGAGAATAGTTTGATCCTGTGGAGGCTTGCTTCGAAATATTGTTAGGTAGAATCAGAGCAGCCTTTAGTTGAGGACTAATTTTTTCCTTTTCTGGGGCACTACATTCTGAGTTCTTTAACCAAAATCCTGTGAACCTGAAAGTTTTTCTCTTCTCTTTGATAGGAACATAAACAAATCTCAGCCTTATAGTATTTCCAAGCATTTTTCCCTCTGATTCTTTCAGGTTATTTTTACACTTGTCTCAGGTTAATTTCCTCACATACATGTTTTGGTCAGCACTCAGCTTAATTCTTAGAGGAGCCCCTCTGCAGATCTTCGGATCTCTCTGCTTCTATCGGTCTCTGTCTCTCTCTCTGACTCTTTCCTGTTTTTCACTTTGCCCTGAATATATGTCTGTCCTTGTCTCTCCAGGCTACCAACATTGTCTCTCTTTTTTCTCAACTCAAGGGTCTTTCGTATCTCTTTCTGTTGACTTTTCAGAAGTGGTTTTGCTTGATTATCATCTATGACTGCTCTTCTCACTTGTCTATTTATTTTTGAGCAATAGGTATTATATAAGGGATATTATTGATGGTAATAATTGACAACTTGGCATGGTTTATCTTTCTTTAAGAAGATTTTTATTGCTAGCCTCATTTCTGGAGTCACAATCAATCTGTATAAATTGACACTGAGATTTCAATTTGAAGTTTTCTGGTTTACCCAGATGACCTGGTTACTGTCTGTGTAAGGGTGGTTACTACTTTCCTCTTAAAGTGGCTCTTTAAATCTAACCCAAATCAGACAGCAAAGTTTAGTAGGATTATACATATCATGGGTCCTGAAGGCTGATTTTTGTCACTCAAGACTTGTGATGATGTTAAAATGTATACAATAAGAAGTAGCTTGGTTTTGGTAGCTTAGATGGCAAAGAATCTGCCTGAAATGGAGGAGACTGAGGTTTGATCCCTGGAAGATCCTCTGGAGAAGGGAATGGCAACACACTCCAGTATTCTTGCTTGGAGAATCCCATAGACAGAGAAGCCTGCTCAGGCCATGGGTCCGCAAAGAGTCAGACATGCCTGAGCAGCTAACACTACTACGGCTTTTGGTAGTGATCCATTTATAATTGGATAATGCCCCAGGGAAAAATGCTCCCAATGTTCTCTTAAGAATCTCTGGATGCACATCTTTTTCAGGGTCTTGGCATTTTAATTCCCTACCACCCAACTCTTTGATAACTTTTGGAAGATAATTTCTTATGTTTCATCCATCTTTTTTTAGTTATGTTCATTGGAAGAGTTTTTCTGAAATATTTCGCTCACTGACTAATGATATTTTCCCTTTTAAATGTCAATAAGCAGTTTGTTATGGCTATAATGTCACTGTCTTAAATGGTAAATGTAGTAATACATAAATATTCTTAAATTATTACTATACCATATCCAACATTAAAATAATTGTGACAATTAAAAATGTCTCCTGGGCGGTCCTAAGATGGTGGAGGAATAGGATGGGGAGACCAATTTCTCCCCTACAAATTCATTGAAAGATCATTTGAACGCTGAGCAAATTCCACAAAACAACTTCTGAATGCTGACAGAGGACACCAGATGCCCAGAAAGGCAGCCTATTGTCTTCGAAAGGAGGTAGGACAAAATATAAAAGATAAAAAGAGAGACAAAAAAGTTAGGGACAGAGACCCATCCTGCAGAGGGAGTCTAAAAGAGAAGTTTCCAATCACCAGGAAACCCTCTCACCGGCGGGTCTGTGGGGAGTTTTGGAATCTCAGAGGGCAACATAACCGGGAGGAAAAATAAATAAATAATAAATAAATAAAACCCACAGATTATGTGCCTAATGGCAACTCCCAGTGGAGAAGTTACCCAGACGCTTGCATCTGCCACCAGCAAGCAGGGGCTGAACAGGGAGGCGCCAGCTGCATTGCTTAGGGTAGGGACCAAGCCTGAATGCCCTGAGGACAATCTGAGGGAGTTAACATGAGATAGCAACCCAAACTGTGGGATAGCCAGAAAGAGAGAAAAAAAGAGAGAGAGAGAGAACGTTCCCGGGAAAAGCTCTAACCTAAGGCACTGCCGGCCCGCTCACAGAACAAAGGATTGAGCAAATACCAGAGGAGAGCTAGCCAGCTGCAGACTGGCCCATCCCCCACCGGAGGCAGGAAGGCAGGCGGGCGACAGCCAGAGCCAGAAAGGCAATCGGCTTCAGAGACGGCATCCTCTACCAAACTGCAAAAGGCTCCCAGTTGCTAATCAAGTCTTCCTGGGATTCTGGACAGTTGACATCTGCCGGTAGGGTCGCAACCAGAGATCAGCTCCCCAGAGGAGACACATGGCACACCTGAGATGGCGCTCCTGCTGCACACCCGGGAACCGAGTGGCTGGGACCGAGGAGGTGATAAGATGCCCCGACCCACCTGGGGAGTGTGCACTCGCCAAGTACCTGGTCACCTGAGTTGCTTGGACCTGAGAAGGGCACAAAACGTAGGCCCAACTGAGTCTGTGCCTTTGTGGAGTACCTGAAAATCTGAACCTGAGAGGCTTAGACCTGGGAAGTGCACATAACCCAGGGCAGAGCAACCTGGATCCTGAGCAGTGTAGACGGGGAAAGCACACACGCTGTGAGTGGGGGCAAATCCAGTGTGGCCGAGACACTGCAAGCACTCCTCACACATGCCAGTGGTATTTGTTTGCAGTGTTCCTCCCTCTCAACAGCACTACTGAACGAGTGAGCCTAAAAAAATGACCACATTCGCCCCCTTGTGTCAGGGTGGAAATTATACACTGAATAGATTTGTAAACAAAAGAGGCCAAAATAAACAGAGGGAACTGCTTTGGAAGTGACAGGTGCAACAGATTAAAACCCTGTAGTTAGCACCACCTACATTGGAACGGGCCTATAGAACTTGAGAAGTATAAACTGGAACAAGGAACTATCTGAAACTAAACTGACCCCACACTGCCTGCAACAGCTCCAGAGAAATTCCTAGATATATTTTTATTATAATCATTTTTTAAATTAAAAAAAAATTTTATTTTAAAGTCCTTTATTACTCCTTTAATTTTCATTTTTATAACCTACTATTACCTTGCAAAAAACCCCCCTGTTTTTAAAGAAAATTCATATATATTTTTTATAATTTTTGTGATTTTTTTTTTTTTAATATTGTATTTTTGACAGTCTAACCTCTACTCTAGATTTTTAATCTTTGCTTTTAGGTATTTGTTTTCAATTTTGTACCTTTAAGAATCCAATCTTCAGTACCCATTTTTACTTAGGAGTGTAATTACTAGCTTGATTGCCCTCTCCCCCTTTTGACTCTCCTTTTTCTCCCCTAGGTTACCTCTATCTCCTCCCTCCCTCTTCTCTTCTCTACCCAACTCTGTGAATCTTTTTTGGTATTCTGGGCTGTGGAGAACATTTAGGGAACTGATTACTGGCTAGATCTGTCTCTCTCCTTTTGACCACCCCCCCACCTTCCCTTCCTGGTCACATCTATCTCCTTCCTCCATCTTTTCTTCTCTGTGTAACTCTGTGAACCTCTCTGGGTGTTCCAGGCTGTGGAGAGCACATAGGAATTTGATTACTGGCTAGATTGGTCTCTCCCCTTTTGATTCCCCCCTTCTCCTCCTGATCACCTCTATCTCCCTGCTCCTTCTTCTCTTCTCCATGTAACTCAGCGAACCTTTCTGGGTGTCCCTCACTGTGGAGAATCTTTTCTCCATTAACCTAGATGTTTTATCATCAGTGCTGTACAGAAGGAGAAGTCTTGAGGCTACTCTTAGAATAAGACTGAAAACCAGAGACAGGAGTCTTAAATCCAAAACCTGAGAACACCAGAGAACTCCTGACTCCAGGGAACATTAATCGACAAGAGCTCATCCAAAAGCCTCCATACCTACACTGAAACCAAGCTCCACCCAAGAGCCAACAAGTTCCAGAGCAAGACATACCATGCAAATTCTCCAACAACGCAGGAACATAGCCCTAAGCTTTAATATACAGGCTGCCCAAGTCACACCAAATCCATAGACATCTCAAAATTCACTACTGAACACTTCATTGCACTCCAGAGAGAAGAAATCCAGCTCCACCCACCAGAACACAGACGCAAGCTTCCCTAACCAGGAAACCCTGACAAGCCACTCGTCCAACTCCACCCACAGGGAGGAAACTCCACAATAAAGAGGAACCACAAACTGCCGGAATACAGGGAGGCCACCCCTAACACAGCAATCTAATCAAGATGAAAAGGCAGAGAAATACTCAGCAGGTAAAGGAACATGATAAATGCCCACCAAACCAAACAAAAGAGGAGGAGATAGGAAGTCTACCTGAAAAAGAATTAAGAATAATGATAATAAAGATGATCCAAAATCTTGAAAACAAAATGGAATTACAGATAAATAGCCTGGAGACAAGGATTGAGAAGATGCAAGAAATGTTTAACAAGGACCTAGAAGAAATAAAGAAGAGTCAGTCAATGAATAATACAATAAATGAGATAAAAAACACCCTGGAGGGAACCAACAGTAGAATAACTGAGGCAGAAGATAGGATAAATGAGGTGGAAGATAGAATGGTGGAAATAAATGAAGCAGAGAGGTAAAAAGAAAAAAGAATTAAAAGAAATGAGGACAACCTTAGAGACCTCTGGGACACTGTCAAACACCCCAACATTCAAATCATAGGAGTCTCAGAAGAAGAAGACAAAAAGAAAGGCCATGAGAAAATACTTGAGGAGATAATAGTTGAAAACGTCCCTAAAATGGGGAAGGAAATAGCCACCCAAGTCTAAGAAACCCAGAGAAACCCAAACAGGATAAACCCAAGGCAAAGCACCCCAAGACACATATTAATCAAATTAACGAGGATCAAACACAAAGAACAAATATTAAAAGCAGCAAGGGGAAAACAACAAATAACACACAAGGGGATTCCCATAAGGATAACAGCTGATCTTTCAATAGAATTTTTCAAGCCGGAAGGGAATGGCAGGACATACTTAAAGTGATGAAAGAGAAAAACCTACAACCCAGATTACTATACCCAGCAAGAATCTCATTCAAATATGAAGGAGAAATCAAAAGCTTTACAGACAAGCAAAAGCTGAGAGAATTCAGCACCACCAAACCAGCTCTTCAACAAATGTTAAACGATCTTTTCTAGACAGGAAACACAGAAAAGATGTGTAAACTCGAACCCAAAACAACAAACTAAATGGCAACGGGATCATACTTATCAATAATTACCTTAAATGTAAATGGGTTGAAGGACCCAACCAAAAGACAAAGCCTGGCTGAATGGATACAAAAACAAGACCCCTATATATGCTATCTACAAGAGACCCACCTCAAACCTAGGGACACATACAGACTGAAAGTGAAGGTTTGGAAAAAGATATTTCATGCAAATGGAGACCGAAAGAAAGCAGGAGTACCAATACTCATATCAGATAAAATAGACTTTGAAATAAAGGCCATGAAAAGAGACAAAGAAGGACACTACATAATGATCAAAGATCAATCCAGGAAGAAAATATAACAATTATAAATATATATGCACCCAACATAGGAGCAAAGTAATATGTAAGGCAAATGCTAACAAGTATGAAAGGGAAAATTAACAGTAACACAATAATAGTGGGAGACTTTAATACCCCACTCACAGCTATCGATAGATCAACTAACAGAAAATTAGCAAGGGAACACAAACTTTAAATGATGCAATGGACCAGTTAGACCTAATTGATATCTATAGGACATTTCACCCCAAAACAAGGAATTTCACCTTTTTCTCAAGTGCACACGGAACCTTCTCCAGGATAGATCACATCCTGGCCATAAATCTAGCCTTGGTAAATTAAAAAAAATTGAAATCATTTCAAGCATCTTTTCTGATCACAATGCAGTAAGATTAGATGTCAATTACAGGAAAAAAACTATTAAAAATTCCAACATATGGAATAAATAACACAGTTGAATAACCAACAAATCACAGAAGAAATCAAAAAAGAAATCAAAATATACATAGAAACGAATGAAAATAAAAACACAACAACCCAAAACCTATTGGACTCCGTAAAAGCAGTGCTAAGGGGAAGGTTCATAGTAATACAAGCTTACCTCAAGAAACAAGAAAAAAGTCAAATAAATAACCTAATTGTACACCTAAAGCAACTAGAAAAGGGAGAAATGAAGAACCCCAGGGTTAGTAGAAGGAAAGAAATCATAAAAATTAGGGCAGAAATAAATGCAAAAGAAACAAGAGACCATAGCAAAAACAACAAAACTAAAACCTGGTTCTTTGAGAAGATAAATAAAATAGACAAACCATTAGCCAGATTCATCAAGAAACAAAGGGAGAAGAATCAAATCAACAAAATTAGAAATGAAGATGGAGAAATCACAACAGACAACACAGAAATACAAAGGATCATAACAGACTACTATCAGCAACTATATGCCAATAAAATCGGCAACTTGGAAGAAATGGACAAATTCTTAGAAAAGTATAACTTTCCAAAACTGTACCAGGAAGAAATAGAAAATTGTAACAGACCCATCACAAGCATGGGAATTGAAACTGTAATCAGAAATCTTCCAGCAAACAAAAGCCTGGGTCCAGACGGCTTCACAGCTGAATTCTACCAAAAATTTAGAGACGAGCTAACACCTATCCTATTCAAACTCTTCCAGAAAATTTCAGAGGAAGGTAAATTTCTAAACTCATTCTATGAGGCCACCATCACCCTAATACCAAAACCAGACAAAGATGCCACAAAAAAGAAAACTACAGGTCAATATCACTCATGAACATAGATGCAAAAATCCTTAACAAAATCCTAGCAAACAGAATCCAACAACATATTAAAAAGATCATACATCATGACCAAGTGGGCTTTATCCCAAGGATGCAAGGATTCTTTAATATCTGCAAATCAATCAATGTAATACACCACATTAACCAATTGAAAGATAAAAACCATATGATTATCTCAATAGATGCAGAGAAAGCCTTTGACAAAATTCAACATCCATTTATGATAAAAACCCTCCAGAAAGCAGGAATATAGGAACATACTTCAACATAATAAAAGCTATATGTGACAAACACATAGCAAACATTATCCTCAATGGTGAAAAATTGAAAGCATTTCCCCTAAAGTCAGAAACAAGACAAGGGTGCCCAGTCTCACCACTACCATTCAGCATAGTTTTGGAAGTTTTAGCCACAGCAATCAGAGAAGAAAAAGAAATAAAAGGAATCCAGATTGGAAAGGAAGAAGTAAAACTCTCACTGTTTGCAGGTGACGTGATCCTCTACATAGAAAATCCTAAAGACTCCACCAGAAAATTACTAGAGCTAGTCAATGAATATAGTAAAGTTTCAGGATATAAAATTAACACACAGAAATCCCTTGCATTCCTATATACTAACAATGAGAAAACAGTAAGAAAAATTAAGGAAACAATTCCATTCACCATTGCAACGAAAAGAATAAAATACTTAGGAATAAATCTACCTAAAGAAACAAAAGACCTATATACAGAAAACTATAAAACATTGATGAAAGAAATCAAAGATGACACAAATAGATGGAGAAATATACCATGTTCAAGGATCGGAAGAATCAATATTGTGAAAATGAGTATACTACCCAAAGCAATCTATAGATTCAATACAATCCCTATCAAGCTACCAACAGTATTTTTCACAGAACTAGAACAAATAGTTTCACAATTTGTATGGAAATACAATCAAAACTTCGAATAGCCCAAAGCAATCTTGAGAAAAAAGAATGGAACTGGAGGAATCAACCTGCCTGACTTCAGGCTATACTACCAAGCTACAGTCATCAAGACAGTATGGTACTGGCACAAAGACAGAAATATAGATCAATAGAACAAAATAGAAAGCCCAGAGATAAATCCACGCACCTATGGACATCTTATCTTTGACAAAGGAGGCAAGAATATACAATGGAGAAAAGACAATCTCTTTAGCAAGTGGTCCTGGGAAAACTGGTCAACCACTTGTAAAAGAATGAAACTGGAATACTTTCTAACACCATACACAAAAATAAACTCAAAATGGATTAAAGATCAAAATGTAAGACCAGAAACTATAAAACTCCTAGAGGAAAACATAGGCAAAACACTCTCTGACATAAATCACAGCAGGATCCTCTATGACCCACCTCCCAGAGTATGGAAATGAAATAAAAAATAAACAAATGGGAGCTAATTAAACTTAAAAGCTTTTGCACAACGAAGAAAACTATAAGCAAGGTGAAAAGATAGCCTTCAGAATGGGAGAAAATAATAGCAAACGAAGCAACTGACAAAGAATTAACCTCAAAAATATACAAGCAGCTCCTGCAGCTCAATTCCAGAAAAATAAACCACTCAACCAAAAAATGGGCCAAAGAACTAAACATACATTTCTCCAAAGAAGACATACAGATGGCTAACAAACACATGAAAAGATGCTCAACATCACTCATTATCAGAGAAATGCAAATCAAAAACACAAGGAGGTACCATCTCATGCCAGTCAGAATGGCTGCTATCCAAAAGTCTACAAAAAATAAATGCTGGAGAGGGTGTGGAGAAAAGAGAACTCTCTTACACTGTTGGTGGGAATGGAAACTAGTATAGCTACTATGGAGAACAGTGTGGAGTTCCTTAAAAAACTGGAAATAGAACTGCCATATGACCCAGAAAACCCACTGCTGGGCATACACACAGAGGAAACCAGAATTGAAAGAGACCCATGTACCCTGATGTTAATCGCAGCACTGTGTATAATAGCCAGGAAGCAACCTAGATCTCCATCGGCAGAAGAATGGATAAGAAAGCTGTGGTACATATACACAGTGGAATCCACTCAGCTATTAAAAAGAATACATTTGAGTCAGTTCTAATGAGGTGGATGAAACTGGAGCCTATTATACAGAGTGAAGTAAGTCAGAAAGAAAAACACCAACACAGTATACTAACACATATATATGGAATTTAGGAAGATGGTAATGATGATCTTATATGCAAGACAGCAAAAGAGACACAGATGTATAGAACAGTCTTTTGGACTTTGTAGAAGGCAAGGGTGGGATGATTTGAGAGAACAGCATTGAAACATGTATATTATCATACGTGAAACAGATCGCCCGTCTAGGTTCGATGCATGAGACAGGGTGCTCAGGGCTGGTGCACTGGGATGACCCTGAGGGATGGGATGGGGAGGGAGGTGAGAGGGAGGGTCAGGATGGGGAACACATGTACACCCATGGCTGATTCATGTCAATGTATAGCAAAAACCACTCCAATATTGTAAAGTAATTAGCTTCCAATTAAAATAAATACATTTTAAAAAAAGACTATGCTAAAAGCTAAAAAAAAAAAAGTCTCCTTATTTGACAAATGACCCCTCAGGAGCATAATCACTCTTAGTGAGGAGTTACAGCTACTAAAATCTGGACAAGTCTTCCAGGCTCCACAGATAATCATCACATTGCCTCATCGACATGGTAGGTTCTGCCCTAGGGTAGGCAGGTTCTATTCTGGTTTCCACAAAAACCTGCATATCTCACTGCTGACACCTCCCCTGGGAGACACAAGGCTGTAATTAAACTAAATTATATTTTTCTTCTCTGCACTTCACATGTACTCTGTGCATATCAGTCAGTTCCCTTTCCTATCATTCATCTCCTTCTCTTCCTAAGACCTGCCTGTCCACATTAAATGCCATTTTTTTCTGTAGCCTTTCTTCATTTTCTTCTGTGCATTTCTCCCTCCTCTGAATACAATTTCTCCCCTAAGGGTATGAGTTATCTGAGGATAAATTATGGAATATAAAAGAGAATAATTTGTGTCTTATTTATCTGTCCTCCTCTAAAAGACAAAAGGTTCTTGCACCCAGGAGGCACTAAATAAATGTTTGTTGAATGAATAAATCATTGTTTTGTAAAAGAAGATAGTGGTCTTCTTTCATATAGAAAGAAATTGCTTCCTTTGCTTCCATTTTGAAGTCACTATAAATTTATCACTAAAGAATTTAACGAAATTATATGCTTCCTAAAAGTACTTGTTTCTTTGAACATATACTTTCTTGAAGCATTATGACATATACATGGGCTGCTAGTTAATATTGTGCTTTCATTTATTTATCTGAAAATGAGCTCTTCTTTTTCCTTACAACTGATTTTTTTTAAAAATTAAACTTTGGTTGGTTGTATCACATAATTCAGTTTTGTCTATCCATATTGACATTTTCATTAATTTTAGAACCTGTAGGAAGATAGTTCTATACCAATTGATATTAAACTGAAAAAAAATGCACTTAATTTTTGCTCAGTTTTCCTTATTGTTCATTTGTTTCCTATGTATTATTTTATTAACCCAGAACAAAAAAAGTTATAGGAACATTCTCCAAAGAATGTTCTCCTACTGCTTTCAGGTATTCCCTAAAAATAAAAAGTTGATGTTTATGTAAACTTTGGAAACTTTATGGTCTATCCTGCTCTGGAAAATTCATAATTCACAGCCACACATTAAGGTTAGCAAGGAATTCTTTAAGATAAATCAATCAATCATTGCTTCAGCCTCATTTAACCCAGTGTTTCTAACCAGTAGAACTTAGTGGTTAAGAATTGAAACGTGGGGTCAATTGCTTGGCCTCAAATTTCAACTCTATCTCTTTGCACATGTGTTAACTTGGGTAAGTGTCCCAACTTTTTGGCTGGGAAAAATAGAGGTAATGTTAGAACAGGTAGAGTGCTATAAAGATTAAATGAAAAAACATGTGAAGTACTTAGAATATTGCTTGGATTATTGAAAGCCTTTGATATATATTTACTACTATTATCATTTATACTTGACCGCAGAATTTGCAAGAACTACTGGGATCACTATGGGATCTGTTACAGAGATTTTGGGAGGATTGTTATAGACGTATTTGATGCAGTAGCCACTCATGGGATGTCTGCCCAGATTAATTACTTTTTATCTCTGAGGGCTTGCCTACCTGGAGAAGGGATAGCTAACCTAAGTAAGAATGACCAGTTAATACCTGTATGTGGTTGAATCCAAGTTGTAAAGTTTGGACTGAGGAGTTTTCATTTCCTTCCATGTTTGCTAAAATGTACTATCTGCCCAGAGACAAGAAAGAAGCAAGAAACCAAGAGAAAGAAAAAAACACTCCCTCATCCCCACACACAGCAGAGATATACAAATATATACATGAGCACATAAAACACAGATCCACACATTGAGATATACATACAGACATCCAAACTCACACAAGATCTACTCACCCCGTAGAGTACTGCTGAGGTTCATGTCATTTTCTGATTTGGTATTTTTAATGAACGTATAAGCTGTAAGATTTATTTATTTAGCTTTAAAATTTTATTTTGATGTATTCAGGGAATCTAGATGTTAATGTAAGTGGAAAGAAATTTCCTTAAATGAATGATTTTGAATGTGAGCATTATAAATAACCAGCAGTAAGTATTGCACATTTAAATTGAATTCTTTTTATTTTAAATATTCACAGTACAGGAGTTCATTAGGCCTGAATAGAACATTTTTATTTGCACATCCAAGGAATAATTCTAGTGGTAAATCAGTGAACTACTTACACTGAATATAGGAAATATGATTGAAGAGATTTCTGCTTACATATACAGGCTCAAATCTTTTATACATTTATTTCTGCCTGGGGATCATAGCACAGATTGAAGTCACTATTAATTGCTAAACAAAATTTCACAAAATTATAACTATAGCAAATACATCATATATTTATAAGCTCAGAAAGACATCAATGGCAAGGAATCCACATTATAATGGCATTTTTAAGGGAAAAAAATCTCAAATGACATCTCCAGTTTAATTCGTGGAAAACACAAGTTCTCCAAATAGCTGAATATACAGATCTTCAATGGCATTTTGCCTCTCATGGCTTATTAACATATTTGCTTAGCTGCCATAATGTGTTATGCTATTTACAGGTTGAATCAATATAGGGAACAGTGTGGTAGCAAACTAAGAGCCCAGACTGATGTTTGCTAAATGTCATAAACATACAACATCCTGGTCTGGGAAGTTGGCCTCCACATTGCTGGGACTCATTACTCATCATTTGGATTACTGCTTGACTCCAAGATGTAGCAAGACTCAGTTGCAAGATTTTCACTTGGAATAATAGCTAGAGTCAGCTTTTCATAACACTATACTAACTTCACTGAAGCTGTTAAAATAACCTGAATGAACCAAATGTCTATAAATAAATAAATAAATAAATGTATAAATAGGATCCCCACTGTTTTAATAACATAGCAATGAAATTACCTTCCAACAGTATAAATGTTACCTTGATGTTTAAGTCAACAAGTGCTATGTTTTAGCCTTACCATATTATGGTGAATAGCTAATTTCACTGGGCGTGGGTGGTGGTTGTTGGTCCACATTTATTATCAGTTTGGAATTAAGCCCTTCAAAAAGCATATTTTCTGAAAAAAGGAACACAAAAGCAAAAATAAAAACAAGACTTTGCTGAATGGAGTAATTTCTGCTTACATGGACTACTGCAAATTATCAGCACGCAGAGGCTTGGTCTTGCAGCCAAAATTCACATTTTTTCTTTACCCATGTTACTGAGGAAAAGATTGGCTTTATCTTTTTTTCCTCCAACCAGTTACACTGATTGGCTGTCCACACTGCCTGGATATTCTGCGTTATTGCCCAATTTAGTGTTGTGCAGATCAGGCCTCAAGTCTTTTTTTTTTCCCTAATAACCCCACTGGCAGTAGTACTGATTTTGGCAGTGTCAAAAAAAGACATACCATTCTTGACTGTAGAAAAAGCTGCCAGAATATTGTGTTCATAGTATGGAACAAATTGAGGTGATTTTTTTTCATGCTTTATTATAGGAAAATGCTATACAGTAAATTGTATCATTTGCCAACAAGTGATTTTGTTGTATTTTATTGACAACAAGAAACACCAAGAAGAAAATTGGGAGGAGTGGAATTTACCACAATATGCTGCAAAGTTAGAAAATAAGCAAAGTAGCATTGTCTATGGGCTCATTCACACCAAGAGTAACATTTTCACTTCTAGTTTAAAAAGGACTTTTGAAAGAACGTGAATCATGCACATGGAATGAGATGAAGCCTGCGGGTGAGCTGTCAGTTGAATCTCCCCAAAGTTGTGTGATTCACCAATGGCATGCATTTTTCACCCAATATAACAGAACCTTAATATTGTCATATAATTTCTAGCACATCTAATTTCAAGCATGCACTGGCTACTAAAATAATATTTTAAGGAAAAGCTGATGTTTGATATAAAATAATCATGTTTTTTTCAAGTGTGGAAAAATACTCTACAAAAAAATAAGTAAAAAAGTGATTTCTGATCAATGTATGATTTTATCTACAAAATTCACATGATCAATTAGTGTGCTTACAACAACCCTATTGGGTCTGCATGGCAATAATACACATATAGAAAGTTAACAGCCTTAAACAACTATTAGCACAATGCAATTAAATCCTTATCAGAAATAACATGAACCTATAAACTGTACATTTGGCATTTAGGCTTCAGGGTGTTTTTGAGTCTGTTTAAATATGACAATACAATAGTGCAAAATCACATACATGAATAAAATACACAATTACCATCCAGATAGTTTATGGATTACTGACCCTTACAAATCACATATTGGCTAGAATTGGCACATTTTGTTTCAGCATGATAGTTTGACCTTCCTTACTTGAGTATATGTCATTTTATTCAAAGTTACACTTAAACTACATAAAAAAAAGATAGATATAGGTGAATTTTTATGTGTGTTCTTGAGGATATCAGGTAAGAGAAAGTATATAGAATTCCTATTCTTCATCTATACATCTCTGTTGTTGCTTTCTTCTTTAGCAGCTCTTTAGTTATTGCCTGTTAACTTTTTTCCCCTTATGGCTCACTGAGCATCCACATGACCACATGGAAGGGAGCAGGGAGAAAAGAAGAAAAATTCTAGACGAATATATTACAGCTCATGTCCTGTGCCAGGCTAATTAAATCAGGATGTCTAATCAAAAAATTAAAATTTGTAAGAGCTTCTCAGAGGATGATAATGTAAAGTCCACTAAAATCAGTTGACAGATGAGAAATCTGTGGCTCAGAAAAGCTAGTGAATTATGCAATAGATTGTGTAAACTAGAGTTTGAGTTCTGATCCTTAACTCACTGTTCCTTTCCTTGTTTCTTGTCATCATGTTTCTCCTTTCTGAGCTTTGTGAACTTCAGTCTACCTGCAGACTTGCCAGCTCTTTATATTTTCCCTTTAAAAACATTATACACAAGTTGTTTTGGATTCAGAATAAACCACAGTATTCCAATGAAGATGGTAAATCTCAATAATTCCATTCAAATAATTTTGACCAGTTGCATTTCCTCCAGCAAACATTACTTCTTACCTTCATCTGACACAAGATTTATAGAAAAAATTTACAATGACTCCATTAATCTTGACTCCTACTGAACCAAACCTTCAAAAAAAAAAAAAAGGAGAAAGATAAAAGAGCAGGGTGGAGGGGGGAGGGGAAGACATATGAATAGATATATTATTTGTGAAGGTTGCCATCATACTGATTGCTCTAGAGATTAAATTTTTATTTTAAGAGTAAAAAGACATGCTGCTATTTTCACAGTTGTTTTTTTTTTTTTTTTTCCTGTCTCTATTTCCAATGGATTCCACGTAGTTTGCTAATCTTCCAGGGCAAGAGATTTTATTGATTTGAGTGTAGAGCATCTACAAGCTAAAAGAGACTTTTTGTTTTGTTTTCTTGATGTTCTTTGTCCATGGATTCATTATGTTAAAAATATGTAAAATATGTGAGATATGTCATCTGTTATCTAAGAAGTGCACTGCTCCCAGTTTTATACAGACAACCAGATAGTCTCAATTTGCTCAAGGGCTTTTGAAAACCAGTATATGAAAGGCCTGATCTTATTACAGTCCCTGGAGACACGTACCCTACATTGGTTGATAGTGAGTTCTCTTTCAGCAAAATTGCCTTGGATGAGGATGGCATCTTCAGGATTGTCTCATCTGAGGGACCAAAGGTGGCTAATGAGGCCCATCTGAGGTCAGGGGACGCATTGTTGTAACTCTGGGACATATTTCTTGCGTTATGAGTAATACTGGGTTGTTAATTTAGTCTGGATAGTGTTTCTGCCGAGCCTGCTTTTCCATCTCCTGCACTCTCATTAATCAAAATGGAATTGCAGTCATGTGTAGAAAGCCACCACTGTTAATATACCTCTGTGTAGAAATTGATTTTAAAATTTTTCAGATAAAACTTACGTTTTTCACAATGAGATTCAAGCAAGCTCTAACAACATATTTTATATATACACTTAATTCAACAAATTGGTTGCCAGAGAACTCAGAAAAATGACTTAATTCAGTTTTTGAAATTTTCTAATGTTGTATCTGAAATGATAAATGTTTCTAATATTTTTTAAAGCAATACAACTAGAAACTACTTAAAAATACTATTCTGAATATCATTTTTTTACACATTAAAATTTTTCCTTGAGTCTAAGTTTTTGTTTTCTTACAGTACGACCTACAAATTGTGCACACAAACAACTGAGATTATTCATGTCAAAACTCTTTGTATTATGCAACTAGGAATTAGAGGAGTCTTAACCACACCCTGGCTAATAATTATTTTATTTCTGCACCACTAAACAAATATATTCCTGCTTATTGAATGTATACCCTAATATTTTAAAAGAATCTTTTAGCATTTTTAAAAACTTTATGAAAAGTAGAGACTTGATTCTGTTTCCTAACTTGTATCATAACTAGTTCTGTGGCTAAACTACTGGACAATTGAAATGAGTGATTAAGTCAAGTTGTTGAATATTTCTAGGCCACTTTCCTTACCAGAAAATGATCTCTGAGAATCTTCCTGATATTCCATTAACTGATTGAGCCATACCAGCTATAAATTTGCTGATTGTTCATAAGTATGGAGAGAAAACTAGGTCTGCTTTGGGTTCCAATGATTTTAAGAAATGATGTATATATTTAGTAATGCAAATAATGCTTACATATTATGACTGTCAGCTTCCCACACCCCATACATTACAGAAGATGTGAATGCACGCTTCCACACTATATTTGTTTCACCTCTCCTAAAGATTATTCCTTTGGCTTCTTTAAATTTGGAATGATTCTTATACACTGTCTTCTTAACGTTTTCAGAGTCTCAGAAATGAAATTGTGGAAATAATTTTGGATTCCTCACAATGATCTTTCATTATAGTGGTGGTGGTAGTTTAGTCGCTAAGTCGTGTCTGACTCTTGTGAACCCATGGACTGTAGCTCACCAGGCTCCTCTCTCCATGGAATTTTTCAAACGAGAATACTGGAGTTGATTGCCATTCCCTTCTCCAGGAGATCTTCTCAACCCAGGGATTGAACTAGTGTCCTCTGCACTGCAGGCAGTTTCTTTACTGCTGAGTCATCCAAACCTTATTAACTGGATGCCTTGTATAGTCACTTAAATATCATTTCATTTGTCCTCACACACACAAAAAAAGATCAGGAATATGTTACCTCCACATGCATGTTACCTCCACATGCAAAATCTGAGGCTAAGAGAAGTCACGTAACTTGCGCATAATGAATGGAAGAGCTAAGATTCAACTCTAAATCTGCGGTCATCAAAAATCCATGTACTGTACAATATAAACTTGTTGCTTGTTGTGTACATCACAAGAAAAGGTAGCCATTATTTTCTAATGTAACTTTAAATGGCATAAGTCTATTAAAATGTTGAATCACTATATTCTACATCATCTACTATATATATGCATGCATGCTATGTTGCTTCAGTCATGTCCGACCCTGTGACCCTATGGACTGTAGCCCACCAGGCTCCTCTGTCCATGGGATTCTCCAGGCAAGAATACTGGAGGGGGTCGCCATGCCCTCCTCAAGGGGATCTTCCCAACCCAGGAATTGAATCCTCATCTCTTATTGTAAATCAATTTGCTATACTTCAATTAAAAAAATTTATGTACTATAGCTTGCTACTATTTTCCAATTGCAAATTACTTTCTACTCATCAAGCAAGGACTTTGGAATATGGGAAAGCTTATCCTTTATGTGTCTCTTACACACATATAGCAGATAAGCAGATCACAGAAGCTTAAGATTTTATGGCTATAAAGAATTTTAGTAATCAGATAGTTTAGTCCTTTCATTGCAAAATATAAACATGAAGTTATAACCCAGAGAGAGAATGAGAGGTTTTTTCCAAGATATATAACCTTTTCTTATCCTAACTTTCTCTTATCCTACTAATTCCTCCAGGCCAAGAATTGTTTATGTCTTTGGTGTAGACTGGTGGCTTCCAGAGGTGGCCCCATGTAAGCATCACCTGTGGAGACCCTGCATGGAATAATTAGGCACAGACAATGCTTTGGATCTTGAAGTAGAAGAATGAATACTTTACTGACATATTTGAAAGATTCCAGGTGAACTCAAGAAAGATGATAGCTCCTATCAACTGAGCAATAGAATACTTCCCATCTACCAGGTGGCTAAGAATCAGACTTCAAAATAGAGAGTGTATCAGAACTATCTGGGGAGATTTTAAAAATACAAATTTCAGCTCCCATCTCAGACTCAGAGAATCAGAAGCTCTGCATTATTAACACTTTTTCAAATGATTCTCATGAAGTTCCAAAGACATGTGTGTGTTGGAGAACCATTGTCTTATGATGGTTCACAAAATATAGCGTGGAAGAATCTAACTTAGGACATGCATTAAAAACATTTTTTTTTAACTTATATGAAGAGATTCCAATTGCATTAGCTGGGCCCAGGAATCAGTATTGTTCATAAATATCTCTGGTTTTTTTAAGTCAGGTGACCCAGGAACCAGGCTTTTCACTAATATTGACAAAGGCAGCTACTGTTTGAGAGGTTCTTTTAAAATTCTTCTTTAAAATATATTTAATTTAAGTCAAATGAATAAATATATATTAGCCATGAGTTTAAAAAATAGCTCAATTGTCCAGATGTATTCAACCTGGCTTACTCAGATTAGCTCCCTCCCCTATTTTGCTGTCATCTGGGAATTGACTATGCAGGTCCACTGCCTCCCTGAAATTTTTGCATCAGTAAAAAAATTTATATTATTCCGATAAGCATGGGGATAGTATAGAAAAATCTAAAATATTTTAAAATAATGCCTAGTATATGGTTATTTTTCTGCAGGCAATTAAGGTCTCAGGGAATAGTGAGTACATGAATTGCAAAGGAAGTAGGTAGAGAACTAAGAGGAGGAAGGAGTTAAAGAAGTAGGTTTAGTTAATTGAGCACTTGCTATATTCAAGCACTGGATTAGGGTTCTTTCCAAATATTAGATTAATAATCAGTTTTATACTTTAAATGCCTGTTCAGAGAAGTAAAAGGCAAATCTCTTGGAATATTTACCTTTAAAATGTTATTTTATGATGGTCATTGGAATTGCATTTGCAAACACACACATACATCAATTTAGATCTTAGATGAGAGAGTAACAGTGCTAAAAGGAACATTACAAACAGCAAGGTCCGGGGAGGTTAAGTGGTCTTCTCAAATTATAGTTTTTGGGACCAATAACCCAGCCTAGCATTACTCACATTTCTGATTTAGCAGGCAAAGTCTCATTTACGTTGTTGTTGTTGCATTGTGTGTGTGCTCGGTTGTGTCTCTTTGCGACCCCATGGACTGTAGCCCACAAGGCTCCTCTGTCCGTGGGATTTTTCAGGCAAGAATATTGGAGTGGTTCATTTATGCTATAAACTGCTTTATACAATGCTTGTGGATATGAATCCATTCAATATGAATTACTGAGAGGAAGAAGACTTTTGGTAGTAGTGGAGCTTACCCATTTGTAAAATGCTACGAAATCTCTAGATGAGAGACACCAGAAAAAAAAAAATACCATCTTAATTGACTGATGTTTGTGATATTAAAAAAAGTGCAGTTAGGGAGGAAAGAAAGATACTTCTCACAAGCATAGTTTGGGAGAAACTTGCTTTGTATTCTTCTTGCACTTTATAATATTCTTAAATACTAATTATTTTTCCTACTAGAAACAGGTAGTATGTTAATATTTGAATAGACTGTCAACATGTTTCAAGTTCTTAATCTTTCTTGCAATGTTACTACTTTGGGGGTTGTAGAATGCAGTGAGACTAGAAAGACCTTAAAATGTCTTTCTTTTGCATTCAGGCAGCAAATTGACCAATGAAATAAGTATATCACCTCAGGTGGGTACCAAGAAGCTGGAACTCATCACATTTAAAAAAATATTTTGCATGGTCTCTAATGCAATCTGTTTACTCATTCAACAAATATTTGTTGAGACTCTCCTCTATATTAGGCACTGGATTTATCTTTTAGATTCTAAAGTTTATTGTGTTTAACAGCTTGATTATAGTTAATGTATTAAGAAATTCCCTTAAATGAGATCAGAGTTTAAGGGCACTCAAAGATACGATAAAGCACAAAGTCATAATGAAGGATCTAAGCCTTGTTTTGGTAATTAAGTCATACAAAGACATTTCACAGATGATTACCTCAAGACTCATGGAATCTATTCTGAAAATAGGTAGGCAAAAAGATCTCAAAAGTATAGTTTCCAATTCTTTCCATATTTAACCTCCAACTGAAGACAGGAATTTAAAGGTCTCAGCAAATAATTTCTAAATATTTGGTTAATTTATACCTCAAATGCTCTGAGATTTCTAAGCCCTCACAACAGAAGGCATTTCTGCACATTCTGGGATTATCAGAATTTATGTAGTGAATATATAATTTTTAAATACATAGTGGTTTCTTATTTAGATAATTATTTTCGGTTTGTACTTCATATTGTCAAACTTATGGCTGTCATAAACTATGTCTTTTTTTTCCAGATATGCCCTACTCCTGGATTTGGAGAATTAAGTACATGTTCTTATTAATAAGGCCTATAATAATTAATATTTATATTTCTTTACTAGTAAGGCCTATAGTGAATAATATTTAAATATTTATATAATTGAAAGTAAAAGATTTTTGATATTTTTAAATAAAACTTTTTGAGTGGACTGTCATTTTTTTTTCATACTCACAGTTTACCTCCTGGCAAGTTTATTTTTATAACCAGCAGTTTTGCCAAATCTTTATTTTTCACCATGAGATATCCTTAAAAAGAATTGCAATCCACAGGATTTATTAAAAAAAGTAGTAGAGAAATAGTCACCATCTTGAGGGTTGCATTTCACTTAAAATGTAGTGAAAGACTACTTCCTTCTGCTAATGCTCAGCTCCTAAGATACTTAAACCAGAAAGAATGGTAAAAAGTTCCATGTTTTATTGACCATATGTATATATATTTTTAAGTCAAAGTGCTTCCACATAGAGTATAACATTCTACAACTCCTAATAATACCAATAAGATATTCACATTTTTAGAATTGAGATGTACTTCAGTGATAAGGTAAGAATATGATGAGAAAGAACACAGGATTGAGGGAGAAAGTACTCTGAAATTCTAATCTTGGCTATGTCAATATAGCTGTGGTGTGTGTGTGTGTGTGTGTGTGTGTGTGTAGTATGTGAACATATGTCTTAAATAAATATTATCTTTGAATCTAGTTACCTCATAAGTAGAATAAAGGGATTTGCTGGTAAACATTGCTATAATTTCTTCCAGTCCTAAAACCCACTGATCAATGGACCTAGAACTGAAGTTGACTCATTCATTTTTGGCACTTCAAATTAAGAAAACTTTTTCTTTGGAGACTTGATAATGGATTTTTAATATACAGATGTGCTAGCTAGTCACTTAATTATTGCCTTAGCTTGAGCCATATTATCAGAATATAATTATAGTCTCAGACTGAGAAAGATAACAATGACATAATTCATTTGAGTTGAGGGTGGAATATCTAGGAGGGCATCTACTTCTCTGCTTATATCCAGCCCTTAACCTTATGGAGGAGAAACATTGTACAGCAACTGCAAGTTCAAGGGTGAATTCTCTAAAAACTTAGTGTAATGAAAGTTCATTCTGGTTCTGTAAAACCCTGAGGGTGAAGGTCATATTGCCATTTATGGATAATTACAAAAATGGATATAAAACATCATCTCTAGTTAGCAACTCTAGACTAGAGCTGTCACTTTATTGAAATAAGCAAAGTTTTTCTGATGACATTAAATGTCATCCATTTATTAATTCAACAAATACGCATTGAGGTCTCATTTTGTGTTAGCATGTGTTCCCTACTTACTCCTGTTTTATTATGTTTAACGTTTTATTCTTAACACCTTGATGATAATTTTATTTATCCAAGTTGCTCAGTCATGTATGACTCTTTGTGTCCCCATGGACTAAACAGTCCATGGAATTTCTAGGCCAGAATACTGGAGTGGGTAGCCTTTCCATTCTCCAGGGGATCTTCCCAACCCAGGGATCAAACCCGGGTCTCCTGCATTGCAGGCAGATTCTTTACCATCTGAGCCACCAGGGAAGCCCTAATTTTATTTAGGCTCTTTTAAATAATAGGACAAACATCTCAAATATTATGTCAATTTAGATGTCCATATGGTGTAAGGAAAATGTTTTAGACATTGGGCCTTTGGAAAAAAATATTTTAAATTGGTATGTTAAAAATTGTACGTAAATGTACCATTTGTAAACATGACTTGTATCTACACTTAACATTTTCCCTTGTCATTTGATGAGATTATTTGTTTTATTATAATAATGAGTGTTAAGATCAGGAAGAAAACTATCTTAGCTTTTCTTAAGTGTTACTAGGATTATTTCCCAGGTACCAAAAATCACCCCAAATTGGATATTTAAAAATACTTAAGTAATTTAGCTTAATATCTTGAGAACAAGTGACTGCATTTGCAAGTCAACTTAATGGAAATAAACGAGAAGCCTAATAGTTTCCTGAATAGAACAGTTCTGCTCTACTATCTGGCTTATTCACTACATGAATAATTCTGCATTCACGAACGTAACAAACAGGTGAAAAACAGATCAAATAGAGAGAGTTATACACTATTCAACTTCAAAGTCAGAGAGGTTAGAATTCAATTACAAATTGATTTTCCTTTGCTTCATTATGCCAACTTGGAACTAGAGATGACAATGTTTAATGAAAATATTTCATATTTGAAGATATGTGTCTTCATTTACCAAGTGGATGAAACAACTGATCAGTGTAGGAACAACAATCAAATCACAGTTACATTAGAGATAACAAAAAAATATGAAAAAAAAGAGGTTTACAAATGATAGAGAATAATAAATTATTTTTCAGTGTACATAATTAGGTATATATAAGATAATTTAAAACCAAGTGGAGTGATTGCTGATGCTGCACTCTTAAAAATCTCCATCAAAATATACATGTCACCCGAGAGAGTGATACAAATAAATTATGACACAAAAGCAGAATAATGTCTCTTCTCATCCTTAAAACCTGGATAATATCTCATCAAAATGATTTGCCAAATGAGCAGATGATGGAAAACTTTAATTCCAAAACCATTTCTCTAAATTACCAACGGATTTATACTCTTGATGCCTTTTCACATGGTCACAAGCCAAGCATGCATGTGATTCCCAAAATCGTGGAAGATTTACTGTGAAATCTTTCCTCCAGTTGAAGTAATTAAGGTATAATTTATTGTTTTTGTCTACTTCCTTCAGATACTTAGCTAGCTCACTGGGAGAGTTATAATCTTCCACATGAATGAATGAATCTGCTGGAATATAATTCTCATAGTTTTCCCTAGACGGCCCCAAAACAACAGGCACAGAGCCAGCCAGAAAAGCATTGTAGAGCTTTTCTGTGATGTAATCTTTGTGGATTGAGTTTTCAAAGGAAAGATAAAATTTGCAAGTAGATATGGTAGGAATCAAATTTTTATCAGGCACGTATTCTCCAAATGCTTGCCCATAGGTATGGATTTCAATGCTTTTGCTTAGCTCATTGTAATACTTGACCCTGGCATGCTCAGGGTTCCAGTTACTTACAACCCAGCACACTAACTTCTCTTTGCTTGGCACTTCAAACACGAAGGGGTTTGTGCTCACGGTTAAGAAACCATAAGGCACTTGGATATCTGAGTCGCGGCGATAAGTCAGAGTCAGGTTGAACAGGTGCTCAATGCCACTCTTCTGTGGTGTGTGAGTCGGTGATTCCAAATTCATCCAAATCCATTTCTGGAAGGGTGGCCTCGCCTGCTGAGGTAAATTGGTCAGATCCCAACTGATGTCTCGGTGGTGGATCAGAACTGCGTGAGACTTGTTGTACAGAGAACGATCTGTCGTGAGATGGCATCCTTGGATGTTGAACATTGCTTGGCAAGATGTAAGGTCAAAGGTCTGTCCGAATGGCCACACCCAAATCAGAATAGTAGTTTCATTAAAATCACCAGTTTTGGTGGAGAAGAAATTTTTCATTTTCAGCACTGAGCTGGCTGACTCCATCGGGCTGAAGATCCAGCTGTTGGTGGGCTTGATGTAAATGAACAGACACACCATGAAGCAGGCCAGGATAATGCAGACAATTAAAAATGGGCGGAGAATTCCTTTGGATGCTGAGGTCATAATTTTTCCTGTGAGACAGAAAGGGAAAGATAGAGGAGTAGGTAGAGGTAGGGATGAAGAGTTAATCACAATTACATTTTGAGATAAATAGGTGGGTGGTACATCCTAAAATACACTTAATCACAAAATCAACTGCATTTTCCTTTTCAGTGTTACTGAAAATTAAACATGGTGTCTGCTCAATAAAATCAAGTTGCAAACAGTACCTGTTTCCTAAACGCTCACTCTCAACTAGGCTTGGTGCCAAGCACTTTGAACACATTACCCCTATCAATGAGCTCTTTATCACCTCTTCTCTGCAGAATAAGGAAATTGAGGGCCAAAAATAGGTAGCTTATACATTGAATTATGCTCTTTCTTGCCTTCTAAAATCCTCTTTGAACAAGTAATACAAGCATAAGTAATCCATTGAGGTGCATTGGCACCTCAAATTTTACTGTCTTGATTTCTTTAATCTCTGCCCTTTATATAATTGAGGGCTTCCCAGGTGGCTCAGAGGTAAAGAATCTGCCCACTAATGCAGGAGACGTGGGTTCAACCCCTGGGTCAGGAAGATGCCTTGGAGAAGGAAATGGCAACCAACTCTAGTATCCTTGCCTGGGAAATCCCAGGTTGCAAAGAGTTGGACACTATTTAGTGACTAACACTACCACCATTTACCCATGAGTTAAATTTTGATCAGTTTCCCTTAATAAGAACAATATCTGACACTTATCTGGTGCTCATTAGTTCCATGCATTAATATGAGGGCTTACATTAACAATATATGTATTAATTTATATATTTACACAAGTGTGTGTATCTCTGTGTAAGTATATGTACTAACTCATTATATTCTCATCTCATTCATGAAGAAATTGAGGTCCCAAATGGTTAAGAAACTCCAAAGTCATGCATAGTAAGTGGCAGAGCATTCTTTTAAACCCAGGCTCTGGGTCCAGAATCTGGGCACTTGATGACTCCATTTTTATAATCATTGATTCCCTAGGCTGCAGCCAGAGAATACAATCATCTTGATGATACCAGAACGTAAGCTTCATGAGAAGCTTTGTTTCTCACTGCTGTATCCTCATCACCAGGTTACAGTAGGTGCTTAATAGATGGTTAGTAGATGCTATATATACTGCATAAATGAATGGGTGGGTTGCTGAGTACCTCAGGTGGATTCTCAAGATATAAGTATTGGTAACTAGATAAATAAAAATAAACAAAGTGTGAATGAATGAAATTATACTTAGTTGCTTTCTTGGTATATTTAACACATATTCCTCTATAGAATGAAATGACTTACAGGTATTCTTACCAGTAGTTGAGCAAATTTTCCCAGTTTTGACTCTCTTTGTTGCATCCCAAAGTTGGCATATAGTACATTTTATTCCCACAACACTTTATTTGGCCAAATGGGAAAAACTGGTTGCTAGGCAGACACAATATTCCTTCCATTATGTACCTCTCAATTTTCCTGATTCCTGGACATTTTGAGTTTCTTGAGGTTCTTCTTGTTAACTCTCTGCATACTGTCTATCCTCTCAAATTTCCACTGGTATTGGGGTCAATTACTAAACAACAGAGCTGTTACTCAGTAACACCTGCTTTGTACAGAAACTGTCAGAAAGCTGCGCCTCTTGGAGCCAAATTGACTTCCCCTTGACAAGAACTTTTTCACCTATTCCTCATTACTAAAATTCAGTTGAACACCTAACATGTCTTGAATTTCTCATATAACCTATATTTAAAGGACTTGCAGTTTGTTACTATAGCTCTCACCAGAGACAGCAATACATATAAACATAAAGCTAATTTTAACAATAAAGAGAAAAATTAAAGTCTTTAAATCATTTTAATACTTTCAAGTAATGTGAAGAAATATAGTTTAAAGACTATAGCATTAAAAATAACGAAAACTTAAGTAAAAGTTGTAAGAATTGGCATGTGTATAATTGCATTCTCCATAAAGAGACCTTTGGTCATGCTTTAAGAATGATCTACTGAGCATTAAAGGATAGAAGAACTTGGAAAACAAAAGGTTCAGGTTGTTATTTTCAAACCATAAATATACTTCAAGGTATTAGGGACAGAAACGTGAAACTAAGAAGACTTCTTCAAGGTGTGGTAATTCTACTTTTGTGTGTGTGTGTTTTGAACCTTAACTTTAAATGGAAAGAAACAGGAATATACCTGGGAAAGAACTAATTTGAAAAGATACATGGACCCCAGTATTCTTAGCAGCACTATTCACAATACTTGAGACATGGATGTAACCTAAATGTCTGTTGAAAGATGAAGGAGATGTGACACATATATACAATGGAATATTGCACAGCCATAAAAAAGAATGAAATAATGCCATTTATAGCAACCTGGGTAGACCTAGAAATTATCATACTAAGTGAAGTAAGTCAGACAAAGACAAATATCATATGGTACTATTTATGAATCTAAAAAATGGTATCAAAATATCCTATTTACAAAATTAAAATAGACTCATAGACATAGAAAACAAACATGTTTACCCAAGGTGAAAGGGAGGTACGGATAAATGAAGGGTTTTGGATCAACAAATAAACAATGCTATATATAAAATAGATGAACAACAAAGTTCTACTGTATAGCACAGGGAACAATAACCTATAATAGAAAACAATCTGCAAAAGAATTCAGTTCAGTTCAGTCGCTCAGTCATGTCTGACTCTTTGTGACACCATGGACTACAGCATGCCAGGCCCCCCTGTCCATCACCAACAACTGATTTTCACACAAACTCACAGCCATTGAGTCGGTGATGCCATCCAGCCATCTCATCCTCTGTCACGCCCTTCTCCTCCTGCCTTCAAATTTTTCCAGCATCAGGATCTTTTCAAATGAGTCAGCTCTTTGCATCAGGTGGCCAAAGTATTGGAGTTTCAGCTTCAGCATCAGTCCTTCCAATGAATATTCAGGACTGATCTCCTTTAGGATGGACTGGGTGGATCTCCTTGCAGTCTAAGGGACTCTCAAGAGTCTTCCCTAACACCACAGCTCAAAAGCATCAATTCTTCGGTGCTCAGCTTTCTTTATAGTCCAAATCTCACGTCCATATATGACCACTAGAAAAAACATAGCTTTGACTAGACGGACCTTTGTTGGCAAGGTAATGTCTCTGCTTTTCAATATGCTGTCTAGGTTGGTCATAACTTTTCTTCCAAGTAGCAAGTGTCTTTTAACTTCATGGTTGCAGTCACCATCTGCAGTGATTTTGGAATCCAAAAAAATAAAGTCTGCCACTGTTTCCACTGTTTCCCCATCTATCTGCCATGAAGTGATGGAAAAGATGACATGATCTTAGTTTTCTGAATGCTGAGTTTTAAGCCAATTTTTTAACTCTCTTCTTTCACTTTCATCAAGAGGCTCTTTAGTTCATCTTCATTTTCTGCCATAAGTGTGGTGTCAACTGCATATCTGAGGTTATTGATATTCCTCCCAGAAATCTTGATTCCAGCTTGTGCTTCATCCAGCCCAGTGCTTGTACTCTGCATGATGTACTCTGCATATAAGTTAAATAAACACGGTGCCAATACACAGCCTTGATGTACTGCTTTCCCGATTTGGCAGTCTGTTGTTCCCTGTCCAGTTCTAACTGTTACTTCTTCACCTGCATATAGATTTCTCAAGAGGTAGGTCAGGTGGTCTGGTATTCCCATCTCTTTCAGAATTTTTCAAGTTTGTGGTGATCCACACAGTCAAAGGCTTTGGCATAGTCAATGAAGAAGAAGTAGGCGTTTTTCTGGAACTCTTGCTTTTTTGATGATCCAGCGGATGTTGGCAATTTGATCTCTGGTTCCTCTGCCTTTTCTAAAACCAGCTTGAACATCTGGAAGTTCATGGTTCATGTATTGTTGAAGCCTGGCTTGGAGAACTTTGAGCATTACTTTACTAGCGTGTGAGATGAGCTGCAATTGTGTAGTAGATTGAGCATTCTTTGGCATTGCCTTTCTTTGGTACTGAATTGAAAACTGACCTTTTCCAGTCCTGTGGCCATTGTTGAGTTTTCCAATTTTGCTGGCATATTGAGTGCAGTACTTTCACAGCTGTATTTTTAGAATTTGAAATAGTTCAACTGCAATTCCACCACCTTCACTAGCTTTGTTCATAGTGATGCTTCCTAAAAGCCCACTCGACTTCATATTCCAGGATGTCTGGTTCTAGGTGAGTGATCACACCATCGTGGTTATCTGGGTCATTAAAATCTTTTTTGGATGGTTCTTCTGTGTATTCTTGCCACCTCTTCCTACTATCTTCTGCTTCTGTTAGGTCCATACCATTTCTGTCATTTATTGAGCCCATCTTTGCATGAAATGTTCCCTTGGTATCTCTAATTTTCTTGAAGAGATCTCTAGTTTTACCCATTCTACTGTTTTCCTCTATTTATTTGCACTGATCACTGAGGAAGGCTTTCTTATCTTTCCTTGGTATTCTTTGGAACTCTGCATTCAAATGGGTATATCTTTCCTTTTCTCCTTTGCTTTTCACTTCCTTTCTTTTCATAGCTATTTGCAAGGCCTCCTCTGACAACCACTTTGCCATTTTGCATTTCTTTTCCTGGGGGCTGGTCTTTATCACTGCCTCCCATATAATGTCATGAACCTCTATCCACAGTTCTTCAGGCACTTTGTGTATCATATCTAATCCTTTGAATCTATTTGTCACTTCCATTGTATAATTGTAGGGGATTTGATTTGGGTCATACTTTAATGGGCTAGTGGTTTTCCCTACTTTCTTCAATTTAAGTCTGAATTTGGCAATCAGGAGTTCATGATTTGCACCACACTCAGCTCCTGGTCTTGTTTTTTCTGACTGTATAGAGCTTTTCCATCTTTGTCGGCAAAGAATCAATCTGATTTCAGTATTGACCATCTGGTGATGTCCATCTGTAGAGTCTTCTCTTGTGTTGTTGGAAAAGTATGTTTGATAGGATCACTGCATTCTCTTGGCAAACTCTATTAGCCTTTGCCCTGCTTCATTCTGTACTCCAAGGCCAAATTTGCCTGTTACTCCAGGTAGTTCTTGACTTTCTACTTTTGCGTTCATGTCCCCTATAATGTAAAGGACATATTTTTTTGGTGTTAGTTCTAGGTCTTGTTGATCTTAATAGAAATGTTCAACTTCAGCTTCTTCAGCATTCCTGGATGGGGCATAGACTTGGATTACTGTGATATTGAATGGTTTGCCTTGGAAACGAACAGAGATCATTCTGTCATTTTTGAGATTGCATCCAAGTACAACATTTTGGACTCTTTTTTTTTGACTACTCTTTCATTGGAAAAGAATATATATATTATATATTGCCTTAATCTGAAACTAACACATCATTATAAAGCAAATATACTTCAATTTTAGAAAAGAAAGAAAGAAACAGGGATATACTATAGAATATTATACAACACTTGCCTAAAAGTTTAAGATAGAACAGAACAGTTAGGTTGGTAACTTGCCACTTGGTCTTTATTCCCAGGTTGCAGTCACTACCCTCCTCTTCAACCCACCTCTCTATTTCACAGTAGCTAGGATGATGTCGGGTTGGAAGAGGTTCTTCCCTTACGCCATTATGAGTCCTTGGGTCAACATGTTTGATAATCCGTATATGGTACCTTTTCTATATGTTGTGCAAATTCATAATCAAACTACTTCTGTTAAGGCAAAACTTTTTAATCTTCAGTAAAAATGCATAAAAATCACAAACCCTCTGAACAGAACTTTGTATCTACTTGCGCATCTAGAGATCACCTCAGATCAACCCCAAAGACCTGACATGAATCACTGAAAATTGATAGGTGGATTGAAATTAGAAATGGTTTAAAAAAGAAGGAATGCCATATATAGTCACATTGCAACTTCTTTCCTGTTATATAAAGTAAAATTTTTAAGGTGCTTCCTATAGTGCCTGGACCATGCTGTTGCTGCTGCTAAGTCGCATCAGTCGTGTCTGACTCTATGCGACCTCATGGACAGCAGCCCACCAGGCTCCTCTGTCCACAGGATCCTCCAGGCAAGAATACTGGAGTGGGTTGCCATTTCCTTCTCTGCCTGGACCATAGAAAGCACGTGTTTGCTATTATATTATTATTTCTTGTTAGTCAAGAATCAGAGTTCTCATAACAGCTGAAATTCATTTGGAATAATAGATTCTTTCTGATTTCTGTGCAAATTATTACTATTTCTAACCACACAGATACTATCTCCCCTAAGTACAAAACAAAACTCATTAGTATTAATGTCTGGATAAAATACATAAGGAAATAAATTATAGTGAACTAGCAGCTGCAGCAGCAAGCAGAGTCTTTCAATAGATCATGAAATCAGCCTTTTCACAAAAGGTTGCTTTGTAAGCATATTGTGTTTAGATTCTGTGGCAGATATTTCCTGGTTTATACTGTCTGGCAATCACTGTCTTTTCTTCTGATAATAGTATCCAAATTTCCTACCAGGATATTCCTCTCCTTTCCTGTGTGCAATCGTCGTGACTCTTTCTCAACCACTGTTGAGGAGGGACGCCAGATCATTCAAACTCTCTCTCTCTCTGGGACTTTAAAACTTGCATGTAAGGGCCAAGAGAGAGAAATGTTGAAAATAATTAATTACAGTGTAGTTCCCTGAGAAGACTTATATAAACTCTGCTACCTGCCACCAAGGAGCTACTCTGAACCCTGCCTTCCTGGGCTTGGTTCTTGGGATATTCTTTCAGTTGCAAGAGCTACTCCATAAAAACAATAATTTTCTTTTTGTTTACATTAGTTATAATTGATTGTATTTCTTGAAACATAGAAATCAAAACAAAACAAAAACAAAAGCCCTAATCAAGCCAAAAATGAAAAAAACAAAAACCCAATTGATTCTCTTTTCTCCCTTTTTTCATTCTGCAGTATATGAAGCATCTAACTTAAATCTTTCAAAATATATTTACAATTATCTGGAACATGGTGGAGAGTTCTGAAAAAATGCGGTCCTCTGGAGAAGGGAATGGAAAACTACTTCAGTATACTTGCCTTGAGAACCCCATGAACAGTATGAAAAGGCAAAAAGATAGGACACTGAAAGATGAACTCTCCGGGACGGTAGGTGCCCAATATGCTACTGGAGATCTGTGGAGAAATAACTCCAGAAGAATGAAGAGAGGGAGACAAAGCAAAAACAACACCCAGTTGTGAATGTGACTAGTGATGGAAGCAAGTCTCTTCACTGATGCTGTAAAGAGCAATATTGCATAGGAACTTGGAATGTTAGGCCCATAAATCAAGGCAAATTGGAAGTGGTCAAACAGGAGATGGCAAAAGTGAACATTGACATTTTAGGAACCAGCAAACTAAAATGGATTGGAATTAGTGAATTTAACTCAGATGACCATTATATCTACTACTGTAGGGAAGAATCCGTTAGAAGAAATGGAGTAGCCATCATGGTCAACAAAAGAGTCTGAAATGCAGTACTTGGATGCAATCTCAAAAATGATAGAATGATCTCTGTTCGTTTCCAAGGCAAACCATTCAATATCATGGTAATCCAAGTCTATGCCCTGACCAGTAAAGCTGAAGAAGCTGAAATTGAATGTTACTATGAAGACCTACAAGACCTTCTAGAACTTCTAGACCTTCTAGAACCAAAAAAAAGATGTCCTTTTCATTATAGGAGACTTGATTGCAAAAGTAGGAAGTCAAGAAACACCTGGAGTAACAGGCAAATTTAGCCTTGGAGGACAGAATGAAGCAGGGCAAAGGTGAATAAAAATTGCCAAGGGAACACACTGGTCCTAGCAAACACCCTCTTCTAACAACACAAGAGAAGACTCTACACATGGACATCACCAGATGGTCAATATCGAAATCAGATTGATTATATTCTTTGTAGCCTAAGATGGAGAAGCTCTATAAAGTCAGCAAAAACAAGACAAGAAGATGACTGTGGCTCAGATCATGAACTCCTTATTGCCAAATTCAGACTTAAATTGAAGAAAGTAGGGAAAACCAGTAGCTCATTCAAGTGTGACATAAATCAAATCCCTAACAATTATACTACAGTGGAAGTGAGAAATAGATTTAAGGGACTAGATCTGATAGACAGAGTGCCTGATGAACTATGGACAGAGGTTCATGACATTGTGCAGGAGACAGGGAGCAAGACCATCCTCAAGAAAAAGAAATGCAAAACCCAAAATGGCTGTCTGAGGAGGCCTTACAAATAGCTACAAAAAGAAGAGAAGTGAAATGCAAAGGAGAAAAAGAAAGATATACCCATCTGAATGTGGAGTTCCAAAGAAGAGCAAGGAGAGATAAGAAAGCCTTTCTCAGTGATTAGTGCAAAGAAATAGAGGAAAACAATAGAATGGGAAAAACTAGAGATCTCTTCAAGAAAATTAGAGACACCAAGGGAACATTTCATGCAAAGATGGGCTCAATAAAGGACAGAAATGCTATGGACCTAACAGAAGCAGAAGATATGAAGAAGAGGTGGCAAGAATACACAGAAGAACTGTACAAAAAAGATCTTCATGACCCAGATAACCACGATGGTGTGTTCACTCACCTAGAGCCAGACATCCTGGGATGTAAAGTGAAGTGGGCTTTAGGAAGCATCACTATGAACAAAGCTAATGGAGGTGATGGAATTTCAGTTGAGCTATTCAAATCCTAAAAGATGATGCTGTGAAAGTGTTGCACTCTATATGCCAGCAAGATTGGAAAAGTGAGCAGTGGCCACAGGACTGGAAAAGGTCAGTTTTCATTCCAATCCCTAAGAAAGGCAATGCAAAAGAATGCTCAAGCTACCGCACAATTGCTCATCTCAGATGCTAGTAAAATAATGCTCAAAATTCTCCAAGCCAGGCTTCAACAGTACATGAACCGTAAACTTCCAGATGTTCAAGCTGGATTTAGAAAAGGCAGAGGAACCAGAGATCAAATTGCCAATATCTGCTGGATCATTGAAAAGCAAGAGAGCTCCAGAAAAACATCTATCTTTGCTTTATTGACTATGCCAAAGCCCTTGACTGTGTGGATCATAATAAACTGTGGAAAATTCTGAAAGAGGTGGGGATACCAAGCCACCAGACCTGCCTCTTGAGAAACCTGTATGCAGGTTAGGAAGCAACAGTTAAAACTGGACATGGAACAACAGACTCATTGCAAATAGGAAAAGGAGTACCTCAAGCTGTATATTATCACCATGTTTATTTAACTTATATGCAGAGTACACCATGAGAAATGCTGGGCTGGATGAAACACAAACTGGAATCAAGATTGCCAGGAGAAATATCAATAACCTCAGATATGCTGATGACACCACCTTTATGGAAGAAAGCGAAGAAGAACTAAAGAGCCTCTTGATGAAAGGGAAAGAGGATAGTGAAAAAATTGGCTTACAATTCAACATTCAGAAAACTAAGATCATGGCATCCTGTCCTATCACTTCATGGCAATTAGATGGGGAAACAGTGACAGACTTTATTTTTTTGGACTCCAAAATCACTGCAGATGGAGACTTCAGCCATGAAATTAAAAGATGCTTACTCCTTGGGAGAAAAGTTATGACCAACCTAGACAGCATATTAAAAAGCAGAGACATTAGTTTGCCAACAAAAGTCGTCTAGTCAAAACTATGGTTTTTCCAGTAGTCATGTATGGAGGTGAGATTTGGACTATAAAGAAAGCTGAGTGCCGAAGAATTGATGCTTTTGAACTGTGGTGATAGGGAAGACTTTTGAGAGTCCCTTGGACTGAAAAGAGGTCCAACCAGTCGATCCTAAAGGAAATCTATCCTGGATATTCATTGGAAGGACTGATGCTGAAGCTGACACTCCAATACTTTGGCCACCTGAGGCGAAGAGCTGACTCATTTGAAAAGACCCTGATGCTGGGAAAGATTGAAGGCGGGAGAAGAAGGTGACAGCAGAAGATGAGATTGTTGGAAGGCATCACTGACTCAATGGACATGAGTTTGAGCAAGCTCCGGGAGTTGGTGATGGACAGGGAGGCCTGGGGTGCTGCCGTCCATGGGATTGCAACGAGTCGGACATGACTGAGTGACTGAAATGACTGACTGATGTCTAACCTGGGTTTCCCTGGTGGCTCAGCAGTAAAGCTCTTGGTTTGGTCTGGGTCAGGAAGATCCCCTGGAGGAGGGCATGGCAACCCACTCCAGAAGTATTCTTGCCTGGAGAATCCCATGGACAGGGTAACCTGGCAGGCTACAGTTCATGGGGTCTCAAAGAATCAGACACGACTGAAGTGACTTAGCACACATGCACCTATGACGTCTTACTTCATGATTAGTAATCTCTTTAGTCAGGCTCAGGTAACAATTGCTCCCCATTATGGTATTTAGTGTCATAATATTAGTATCTACGATTCTGCAAAAGTCTTCTGAACACTACACTGAATGTTCATAATTAAAACTGCCCCTCTAAATAAATTGTGAGGTTTTTTTTTTTTTAGTTTTGCTTTTACTCTTCCTTACAATTTTTATGCTAAAATCCTTTACAAGAATAAAAATATAAGTTTTATACTTTCTACACTATCTATCAAATTATATTCTTCCTCAAAGTACTGTGTAACTTTATATATTCATCTCTTTATTATCAAAGACTCCCTTGACACCTCACATTCCACTAAACCTTTCTCATGGGCATTCCCGCTCTGAGTTCCCACAATTCTTTGCATTAAGTTCCTGAGCCAAATGCCTCCTGCCTTTGGGAGAAAAGCCATTTACTCTTTGGCAAGAAGACACTGGTCAATTTCTGGAATGCTATCAAATTGTGAACCATTTTCAAAGACCTTTAGATACAATCTCTGGTATTTCTAGGCATATGTTTGTGTTTTACTTCCTCCAAACACCAGAGAACCTGCCACCAAAATATGCCAGCTTTGGTCACCAATGCTTTTCCTGAGTATTTCTTAGAATACATTCTGACAGAACTAACAATCTCCTGACATATTTCTATAGTGGTTTCATTGATCTTACCTCTAAATACTCAAAGACTTCTCTCTACCCCCTGCCCCTTGCCCTCCCCTGCCACCTCCACTTTCATTTTTGTCTCAGACGTTTGTTTCCATTGGAGTGCAAGCTGCCAACTGTCACTTCTCCTGCACTGTACACGTTTTTATCTTGGGAAGTTTCTACATTCAGTCTCTGAAATTTTATTTTCAATTCAGGGATTAACATTTTTTTTTTTAGTTTGATCTTTTATCTGCTTTCTTCTCCCTACTTGTAATCACTAGTTCTTAATCACTGTCTCGATTCCCTTTAGAAACTCTGTTTACCAGCTTCGTCTGCAGCTAGAACAATCAGATCCGATTCTGAGCCCACGTATAACTTGGCCCATGTGCCACCTAAACATAGGAACACCCCAGACAGGACAGGAGCTGGTTTCTGGCATTTCCTCAGAACACGCTTTCTGGCTTCCCTTGAGGCCGTCTTTTCATAATTTGTCTGTCAGCACAGTGCTTTCTAAGGGCTTCCCTGGTGGCTCATACAGTAAAGAATTTGCCTGCAGTGCAGGCCTTGTGGCTTGATCCCTGGGTCAGGAAAATCCCATGAAGAAGGGAATGGCAACCCACTCCAGTATTCTTGCCTGGAGAATTCCATGGACAAAAGAGCCTGGCAGGCTACAGTCCATGGGGACACAAAAGAGTTCGACACAACTGAGCAACTAACACAACGGCAGCAAGAATAGTGCTTTCTATGATTTTTGTCAGATTTTAGAACATAGCAGCCAGCCATCAAAGGTCAGGAGGCCTTTAAAATAACAATAAAAAAGTCAAAATCATTTTGGGCCAATACATTACTATGTGTTTCTGACTCTGAGAGTTCCTTCCTTTCCAATGACAAAGTAGAGCAATTAACTCATTGGAATTTTCTTGATGTTTTCCTTTCCTTTAAATCCACACCCAACCCCACGCCAGACCTGACAATTTTGCCTCCTCAATGTTCCTAAGATTGGTTGACTTCTCATTTTCCCAGGTTAAAATGCACATCATTTCTTGTATGGACTATTGTCATTGCTTTTTTAAGAGGTCCACTTGGCACTCACTTTTGATCCTTTCAGTTCATTCACAATGCAGTAGACCAGTGGTTCTCAAAGTGTGTTCCCAAGACCAGAGGGTCAGCATTAGCATATCCTGTGATCTTGTTAGAAGTGCAAATTCTCCCTCTCAGTTCTAGATGTATGGAATCAGAAACTCTAGGGTGAAGTCGAGCAATCCCTTTTAAAAAGTCCTCCAAGTGATGCTGGCGTACACTTTTCAAATCACAGATCACAAATTATACTTCTGTTTAAGGGCATGAATTCCAATTGCTTTTAGAATAAAGTAAAAAAATCTTAACATGGCTTAAACAGTTTTGGATGATGGGGGCTTTGCCTCAGTCTCCACCCTAAATGCATGACCCTTTTGCATCGTCTGCAATGCTGTCCTTGGCCTTCTTGCATGGGTTCACTGCACCAGCTCTTCTGTTTCCCTGGACAGTTTCCTGCTCTCTTTCTTGATTTACTTTTCCCTTTTCAGGTTCAGCTCCACTGGCGGTTGCTTATGGAAGTATCCCTGACAATCTCCCAACAACCCCCACTGCCCAGCACACACACACCCAAGTATGTGTCTCAACCTGTGTCATTTTTACACAGCACCTAGCACAGTAGCAAGTTTACCTTTACTTGAGTGGGTATTTGATAAATAGTTTGCCTCTGTTCTACCTCAAATGTTAATGTATGGTAGTCATTGGGTGTTTTTCCTCACTATTTAATCCCTAGTACCTAGTCAGACCTGGCATATCCTTGCTCTCTACAAATGTTTTCAGAGTGACCACGTAACTAAAAACTACTGAGCATTTGCAGTGTTCTGGGCACCAGGCTAAAAGTTTTACATAGATTTTATCATTTTGCCCTCAGGAAAAATATACTTTTTGTTAATTTAACAAATAAGTATGCATCACTGTCTCTGTGACACCATGGTTCTAAGCACTTAACAAATATTAACTCCTTTAGATCTCACAGTTCTCAGATGAAATATACTCTACAATTATATTCATTTTTACAGATGAGGAAACCCATGCCTATCTATCTGTCTCATGTCATACAGTAAGTGGTCACTCAAAATGTGGACACATACCTGTCAGTCCAGTGGTTAAGACATCTTGCTTCCACTGCAAGGGGCATGGGTTTGATCCCTGGTTGGGGAACTAAGATCCCATATGCAGTGCAGCATGGCCAAAACAAACAAACAAGAAAGATTTGGACTCTAGTGGCTTGACTCCAAAATGTGTTGCTTTAAAAATACATGTTAAGTATTGAGGTTCCAGCTGATAATTGCAGAGAATGCCTTGAATTATAGGAATAACATTTTATGACATATATTATTCTGGAGCCATTGTTCATTGGGATAAACTAGATTCATCAACACTTCTCTCCTGGCTTTTATTCTAGAAAACAATGTCTGGGGACAGTGGGTCTGGAGTTCTAGAAGTTTAGATAACTCTCTTCCTGCCCCTAAGAGAGTGTGGAGAGGTAAATCAGAGCAAGGGTGAGTCTAGGTTGTTGTTTCTTTTTTTTTAAATTATTTGGGTGTTTATAAAGCAATTCAAGAAATACCAAGGATATTGACACATTTGTAATGGCTAATCCAAGGCCTCTCTGATAATTATATTCCTGCTAGCTACATTCTCTTTCAGATGAATTCCTTATGTGCTGCTTTGTTGACTTAGTTTTGAAATTCAACTAACCTCAAAGAGTTAAACTGGTTAAAAAAAACAAGGGTAGCGAAAAGAAATCATTTAAATAAAATTTTCAGTTCTATCCAAGTTTGTCCACATAATGTCCTCAGTTAATATTTTTAAAGGATTTACAAGTATTTATTTTAACCATTTCTTCAAACTTGATATGTAATTCCTTCTCTATTAATTTTTATATTCTTAATTCCCTAGCTCTCACCAGATTACTATATAAGGCCATATGCTTTGAATCACCACAGTCTGATAGTTTGATTTCCACCAGTTTTACTACTAGGAATGTCTCTTCTTCAAGATGTCCCTCAACTGTTCCTGTGAAAGACACACTAGTTTCACATGGACCCCAACTGGTCTGGCAGTAGCAGCCCCCATCTACGGTTTGTCCTTCTTCATCAAGTGGCTCCACTAGTTTGAGAATACACTTAATGCAGCCTCACTTCTCCTAACCACCCAATGTGTGGACCTAGAAACACAAATGCAGATTTTCCCTGACCTTGAACCATCTGAGTACCAGTTTCCAGGTTCATGTCGCAGTTGGAAAACCAGCTACTTGAATCAAGCTTGGTCGCTGACTCCAGTATTTCTGAATGCACTGAGACACTCACAACATCTCTCCCAGAACATTTCCTTCAATTTCTGGTCATTTGTCTGTTAACACTATAGGCTTTATTCTAATTTACAGGGCAAGTGAGTGAATCCACAGAAAATAAACAGCTTTATCTTCCCTGGCTCTTTCTTATACCCTTATCCCCAACATTAAATTCTTGTTCTTCCAGCTACAAAAATCAGAAATGGAAACAAAAACAAAATACCATCATGCATATCAAAGGATGTTAACAGATACTAAGAAAGAGGCTGTCAGAATGAAAGAGAATATCCACCTATAGACAGAAGTATTGTACTAGATGGGGCATTGCCATGACAACAGTTTCTGCACCACATCAAATTTTGCAGGCTGATCATCTTTTGAACTCATGTGAAACTAATTAGCTCCAGCTTTGCTGGGATTAAATAAAAACAGATCACTGTAGTTAATGAGGAGCTTCTGAAACTTCAAGTTAACTCTACAATAAAAGAATTGGCCAGTAAGAACTAAAATAGAAAGAATGAGCCACAAGAAGTCAACAGTCTAAGAGACAATATGATAAGTGTAGCTAAGGAGATTACAGAAAAAAAGGAAGTTGCAAGTTTAATCAACTTGCAACTGAATAATTTAAAAATCAACTGATTGATTAACATATTCAACAGAAGATAATATTATTAGAAGGAAGGTAGAAAGGGAGAAATTAGGAGTAAAAATTCCTGGAGAGAGAAATTTTTAATCTTGGAGATATAAGTATTACAGTCCTTGGAAGTGAAACAGAGCAGGACCCTATGGTCCTTCCCCTTCATGTCCTCTGCCTGCCTTTTGTCTGTGGAAAACTTTAGTCAAATAATAAGTTTAATCAGAGAAATGAGAACATGCAGAAACAAAGGAAAACAGTCAAAGGAGACCAAATAATAATAATGTACTCATTAAGCAGAGTCAAGGGCTTTTAATTCCTTCTCAAGGGCTATAGATAATATTCTGAGTCATATCCTGTGAGCTGTCTTATAGATACTGAAACCCTCACAAGGTGAAGTTAAACACACGATGACCAGACTTTTCTCACAGCATGAGCTGTCACAGTTCCGAGAGCTGACCTCAAAGAAACAGAAACAAACTGACTCTGGAACTGAAGATCAACTATACCTAAAACAATCAAAATGATGCTGGTCAGACCACCGATGACCTGTTTGAAAATGACTGTCAGAACTGACTGTGCTGTTTCTGCCTGTAGCCCCCTCCTTCTATCTATAAAAGCTCTTGCCCCACTGGTTGTCAATGGGAGGAGTCAGCCTTCAGACAGATGTTCGACCTTCCCCTTCTTCCCCCCAGTTTGCTGATATAAAGCAAACTTTCCTTTCTACCAACCTGGCCTGTTTATTGGCTTTGGGGCCGCAAGCAGCCAGAACTCATGTCTTTCGGTAACAGAAGGCATGGTGATTCATTTGGCCTCTATGGTTTATTTCTCTGTAGCCTGAATGAAACATCCTCAAGGATCATCTGTTTTATTTTGATATCATTCCTAATAAATAATCTTTTGAATATTTAGTTTAACATGTAGTTGGATACTCAGAAGAAAATATCATCATTTGATGAACATGATAGAGAAAATAGAGGACACCAAAAGAGAATACTTGTCCTTCCTTCCCCCACAGTGAAAAAGACATCTGTCTTCATATCTACAGCTTATCCCTCCTCATAATTCTGGAATCTGAATGAGTAAAGTGACCTCATTCCATTTATTATGCCTGATTTTTCCTACAGCATCAATTTAGACATATCTCTAATTGTTTTCCATTAGTATTTAAATATAATCGTAGTTCTCTTATCTTCTATTAAAGAACCTTTACCCTTTTTAGGAGGACACAAACAAAACTTTGTGAGCAGCAGGACCCAGGAGAAAGGAGCAGTGACCCCACAAGAGACTGACCCAGACTTGTCTGTGAGTGTCCAGGAGTCTCTGGTGGAGGCATGGATTGGCAGTGGCCTGCTGAAGGTTCGGGGGCACTGAGTATAGCAGTACCTGCAAGGGACCTTTTGAAGGAGGTCAACATTATCCTCTTTACCTCTACCATAGTTTTGTCTCAGGTCAAACGACAGGGAGGGAACACAGCCCTACCCATCAACAGAAAATTGGATTAAAGATTTACTGAGCATGTCCCCACCCATCAGAACAAGACCCAGTTTCCCCCTCAGTCAGTCTCTCCCATCAAGAAGCCTCCATAAGCCTCTTATCCTTACCCATCAGAGGGCAGATAGAATGAAAGCCACAATCACAGAAAACCAATCAAGCTGATCACATGGATCACAGCCTTGTCTAACTCAATGAAACTATGAACCATGATGGGTAGGGCCACCTAAGATGGACAGGTCATGGTGGAGAGTTCTGACAAAATGTGGTCTACTGGAGAAAGGAATGGTAAACCACTTCAGTATTCTTGCCTTGAGAACCTCATGAACAGTATGAAAAGGCAAAAAGATATGACACTGAAAGATGAACTCCCCAGGTCGGTAGGTGCCCAATATGCTACTGGAGAAGAGTGGAGAATTAACTCCAGAAAGAATGAAGAGACAGAGCCAAAGCAAAAACAACAAGCAGTTGTAGATGTGACTGGTGATGGAAATAAGTCTGAGGCTATAAAGAACAATATTGCACAGGAACCTGGATTGTTAGGTCCATGAAACAAGGCAAATTGGAAGTGGTCAAACAGGAGATGGCAAGAGACAACATTGATATTCTAGGAATCAGTGAACTAAAATGGACTGGAATGGGTGAATTTAACTCAGATGACCATTATATCTACTACTGTGGGCAAGAATCCCTTAGGAGAAATGGAGTAGCCATCATAGTAAACAAAAGAGTCGGAAATGCAGTACTTGGATGCAATCTCAAAAACGACAGAATGATCTCTAACATTTCCAAGGCAAACTATTCAATATCACAGTAATCCAAGTCTATGTTCCAACCAGTAATGCTGAAGTAGCTGAAGTGGAACAGTTTTATAAAGACCTACAAGACCTTCTAGAACTAACACCAAAAAACGATGTCCTTTTCATCATAGAGAACTGGAATGCAAAAGTAGGAAGTTAAGAGATACTTGGAGTAATAGGCAAATTTAGCTGGGAGTGAAAAATGAAGCAGGACAAAGGCTGATAGTTTTGCCAAGAGAACACACTGGTCATAGCAAACACCATCCTCCAAGAATACAAGAGACAACTCTGCACATGGACATCACCAGATGGTCAATACCAAAATTAGATTGAGTATGTGCTTTGCAGCCAAAGATGGAGAAGCTCTATACAGTCAGAAAAAACAAGACCAGGAGCTGACTGTGACTCAGATCATGTACTCCTTATTGCCAAATTCAGACTTAAATTGAAGAAAGTAGGGAAAACCACAAGGCCATTCAGAAATGACCTAAATCAAATCCCTTACAATTATACAGTGGAAGTGACAAATAGATTTAAGGGATTAGATTTGTTAGACAGAATGCCTGAAGAACTATGGACGGAGGTTCATGAAATTGTACAGGAGGCAGTGATCAAGATCATCCCCAAGAAAAAGAAATGCAAAAAGGCAAAATGGTTGTCTGAGAAGGCCTTACAAATAGCTGAGAAAAGAAGAGAAGCTAAAAGCAAAGGAGAAAAGGAGCGATATACCCCTTTGAATGCAAAGTTCCAAAGAATAGCAAGGAGAGATAAGAAAGCCTTCCTCAGTGATTAATGCAAAGAAATAGAGGATAACGCTAGAATGGGAAAGTCTAGAGATCTTGTCAAGAAAATTAGAGATACCAAGGAACCATTTCACGCAAAGATGAGCGCAATAAAGAACAGAAATGGTATGAACCTAACAGAAGCAGAGGATATTAAGAAGAGGTGGCAAGAAAACACAGAAGAACTATCCAAAATGATCTTAATGACACAGATGACCATGATGGTGTGATCACTCACCTAGAGTCAGATATCCTGGAATGTGAATTAAGTGGGCCTTAGAAAGCATCACTATGAACAAAGCTAGTGGAGGTGATGGAATTCCAGTTGAGCTAATTCAAATCCTAAAAGATGATGCTGTGAAAGTGCTGCACTCAATATGCCAGCAAATTTGAAAAACTCACCAGTGGCCACAGGACTGGAAAAGGTCAGTTTTCATTCCAATCCCAAAGAAAGGCAATGCCAAAGAATTTCCAAACTACTTCACAATTGCACTCATCTCATACGCTAGCAAAGTAATGCTTAATTCTCCATGCCAGGCTTCAACAGTACATGAACCATGAACTTCAGATGTTCAACCTAGATTTAGAAAAGGCAGAGGAACCAGAGATCAAGTTACCAACATCCATCAGATCATTAAAAAAGCAAGAGAGTTCCAGAAAAACATCTTCTGTTTTATTGACTCTGCTAAAGGCTTTGACTGTGTGGATCACAACAAACTTGGAAAATTCTGAAAGAGATGGGAATACCAGACTTCCTTACCTGCCTCCTGAGAATTGGACATGGAGCAACCGACTGGCTCCAAATTGGGAAAAGACTATGTCAAGGCTGTATATTGTCACCCTACTTATTTAACTTATATGCAGGGTACATCATGCAAAATGCTGGGCTGGATGAAGCACAAGATGGAATCAAGATTGTCTGGAGAAATATCAATAATCTCAGATATGCAGATGACACCATCCATATGGCAGAAAGCAAAGAAGAACTAAAGAGCCTCTTGATGAAAGAGGAGAGTGAAAACGTTGGCTTAAAACTCAACATTCAGAAAACTAAGATCATGGCATCTGGTCCCATCACTTCTTGGCAAATAGATGGGGAAACAGTGGAAATAGTGACAGACTTTATTTTTGGGGGGCTCCAAAATCACTGAAGATGGTGACTGCAGCCATGAAATTAAAAGACGCTTGGTCCTTGGAAGAAAAGCTATGACCAAACTAGACAGTGTTAAAAAGCAGAGACATTACTTTGCCAGCAAAAGTCAATCTAGTCAAAGCTATTGTTTTTACAGTAGTCATGTATAGATATGAGAGTTGGACTATAAATAAAGCCGAGTGCTGAAAAATTGATGCTTTTGAACTGTACTGTTGGAGAAGACTTCTGAGAGTCCCTTGAACTGCAAGGAGATCCAACTAGTCAATCCTAAAGGAGATCAGTCCTATATATTCATTGGAAAGACCGATGTTGAAGCTGAAACTTCAATACATTGACCACCTGAGGCAAGGAACTAACTCATTTGAAAAGACCCTGATGATCGGAAAGACTTAAGGAAAGAGGGGAAGGGGAGGACAGAGGATAGACTCTTGGATGGCATCACCGACTCTACGGACATGAGTTCAAGCAAGCTCCAGGAGTTGGACAGGGAAGCCTGGGGTGCTTGCAGTCCTTGGGGATTGCAAAGAGTTGGACACGAGTGAGCGACTGAACTGACTTACTGACTGACTCTTCCTCAAACTACTCCTCTTTTCTATCTTTCCAAATAGTCACATCATCTACATACCTGTCTAAGTCTCCAACTGGAGATCATGATTTATTCCTTCCACTCCCTTAACCTGACATATAGTAGATTACTACACTTCCTCAATTAAAATGCTGCAGCATTGATTAAATCTCACTCTCCTCCATCTTTTTTCAACTTCACTGTTTAAGTCTGCATCACTTATTTCCTGGATTATAGTAATCAACTGTTAGCAGTGCTGTTTGTCTTGCTTTCCTCCAAAACACTGTGGCTTCCCCCCCACCCCCACCACCCTTTCATTCTCTCTCTTTCAAAGAAGTTTTATTATAGAAGTTGTGCTGGGGAAGAAGGTATTAAAGCCGCTGGCCTGAGATTCCCCCTGATACCAGGGAGATGCTCCTAGGGAGTGGGAGGAAGGCAGGCAACCTGGTCTAATGTTCTTAAAAACATGACAACTTGACATCTGGGCCAACAGACTAATATTTGCTGGAAGGGAGAGTTTTTACCTAAAAAATACTTTCAGGAAGATGTTCTTGATTTAGAATTGTTTACTGTAAACAAATGTACACTTAAATGGATATATGAGGCATGGCTCCCTGGAGAATGTCACATAAGCTATACAACTCTCTTAAGTTAAAATAGAGATGTTTTCCTTTGCACACTGTATTATGATGCCTTATTTACCAAAACATTTTCAGGTATATGTCTGAATTTACTTCAGGGTTATCTACTCTGTTCTACTGATCTGTCCGTTGATTATAGCATACTTTAAATTGTTTATATAATTTTCCTCCTCATAATTATTTCCTTTAATTGTATATAACCTATTTATTCTTCCAGATAATAATAGATTTATTTTCATCAAGCCCATCTTTGAAAAAAATTCTGTTAGTATTTTGGAGAAATATTTCAATGTGTCTATTTAAATTATTGGAAAAAGATAACATACCCAAAGTATTTGTTCTTCTCAATGAAAACATGCTATGTCATTATTTTAAAATGGTTTATATTCTGGGTAAAGGTTGCTGGAATCTTATGTATAGAATATTTATTTTTTGAGGCATTTCATGTTCTTGCTGGCTTTGTCACTGCTATGTAGAATATCTTTTCTTTCCCCTCATGTTACTTGATTATTTCTGAAATAGAAAAAAACTAACGATTTTACATTTTTGTATCTTATTGAAACAGTTTACAGAACTCATTAATTTTAAGAATTTTTGTTGATTTTACTGATTTATCAAGATATATTAGCCTTTGTAAATAATAATATTTTCTTTACAATTTCAATAGGTAAAATACATAGTTAGTGGCTTAGAATTTTTGGAATGACATTAAATAATGGCTGGCTTTTTTGGCACATTTTTATTTGTAAGGACTGTGTCACTTCTGGCCATTTTGTAATATAGAGCTACTGTTGTCATGTTAAGAAAGTTACTTTCTAGTCCACTTTTAAATCAATTACTGGAGCTAGTTTTTCATTTGTTTGCTTTAATTAAGTGTTTTTTCTTCTACTAAAAGTATCATATGATTTTTTTATTAGGTCTTGGATTTGTTATGATATTAATATATTTCCTTGTTTGAATCTTCCTTAAATTATTGGCATACCACTATTTTTCGGTACAAATTAGTACTGATTTTTATTTAGGTATTTTTGTCTACATATCCAGAAGTGAGTATGTATTATTTTCTTATGGGGACCTCTTCATTAAATTTTGATACTAAAGCTAGACTATCCATACAGAGGATTAGATAATATAAGCATTGCACTGTTCCTAATACATTCTAAGTACAAATAAATACCAACTGTTATTATTAATATGTTTCAGACATTAGGTTGTATTACTGAGAAACTTTTGTAGCATGAGGATTATTTTTCCTTGAGAATTTGAAACCAATTTATTTATCCTGATCCCCTTCTTTCTTAGTTATTTGATGAGTTCCAACTTCTTCTATTTATAATTTAATTTTTTTCTATTACTTGAGTTAATTTTGACCATTTGCATTATCCTAGAATTGTCCATGGCATCTAGATTTTAAAGTATTAACATCTCATTGCATGTAGTATAATACATTTTAAAAATAACAACAGCAGAGGAACAACAATAGTCTCCTCTGATTTTGTTCTTATGTCATTTCCCCTGTGTCTAATTTTATTTATCCTTAAAGAAATCAGATGCAACATCACCTTCTGTTATAGACTGATGTTTATGTCCTCCCCAAAGTTATATGTTTAAGCCTTAATTCCCAGCATGGTTGTATTTGGAGTTGGGTCCTTTAAGGAAGTAATTACAATTAAATGAGGTTGCAAGGGTGGGACCCTGGTCTAAAAGGATTAATGTTCTTATAAAAGAGACACAGAGAGCTCTCACTCTTTTCCCTGCCCTTGCAGATCCACACAGAGGCGGTCATGTGAGCACACAGCTAGAAGGTGGCTTTCTGCAACCCGAGGGGAGAACTCTCACCAGGCACCAACCCTGTTGACACCTGCATGTTGAACTGCTAGCCTCCAGAATTGTGAGAAAATACATTTCTGTTGTTTGAGGCCACTCCCGGTCTGTGGTTTTTCATTATGGCAGCCCTAGCGAACTAATGTAGCTCCTCATCCAAGTCTTTTACTTGTTGACACTTTTTTTATCATGAGTGTTTGTCACAGCACTTTATTGTATTGCTCAATCAATACATCTTATACGAATGAAATAAACAAAAACTTATATCCCTCCTTTTGGATGAATAAACTCACCATTCAGTTACTTGTGTGCATATGTTAATGTGACTGATTACCTCTAGGTGCATTATCAAAATCCTGAATGTCTTCCTTTTGGATTCTGAGGGCCAGTAGTTGCCAATGTCATCTATTTGTCTCTGTCTAACTTTAAAAGTACTAGTCCAAAAGTAGTACATACAAAGGTAACAAATGATTCACTCACTTTGTGTTCATCTATGACTCAAACTTGTTTCTCACTTTTATACAAGTGCTAGCTTGTATCTTTAAACAACTGTAAAAAGGAAAACCACCCACTGGCTTGTGGCCCCTATGCGGAACATGGCACATTATTCTGTGACTGAGAACACCTGCTCTGCACACGGTAGGCCATTTCCAATTCTGAATCTACTTCTTGCTCTCTGTGAAGCTATATAGCAATATCCTCAACCTTTCCATGTGTCAGTTATTCATCTAAAAAATAAGAATGTTAAGCTGTCAAACTTGCGTATGTAAACTGAATTGATACATGTAAATTACCTGGAATAACCCCTGACACATAGCAAGCACCCAGTAATTATGGAAACTGTAATATTTGCTACATATACATGTGCAGGGCTTAAGACATATGTTTTTCCATTACTGAATATAAAATTTCCACATATAGCAGTAGCAATAATACATTTTGCACTTCCTCTGAAAGACAGGGTTGCAGAGGATTTTTCACGGTGTAACCTAGTCACTTAACCACTGAGCAGTCAGTCAGTCACCTCTAACAAAAAAGAAAGTGGTATTTTTCAGGATGAATGTGTCACTACTTGTCATTGGCCACAATGCAAAAGGCAATTTTCTCCATTTTAATTTGATTTTGTTCCATCTTTTAGAGTAATTACTGGACAATTATTCTGTCATAAACTGTATGCTCAGTAGGCGAATCTGGCTTCATGAGATTAAGAACTCATTTTCTCTGATGTGCTTTGCCCCTCTTTGACCTTCAGTTTCTGAAAACATACTTTTCAGGTGTTCTCTTTAGAATTGATTTTTTTTTTTTTACCCTTTTTCATTTCCCTGTCATTGTTTTTCTTTACTGAAATTCCTTTTCTCTTACAGCCAGCAAGCTAACTGACCCCAAGCTTTGCGTATAGCAAATGTTCATTAAATATTTTTTTAAGCTCCTGTGTTTATCTAACATGGTGTCATAAATGGAGGCACAATGAATATAATAAGTGGCCTTAAAGAACCCATAAGCCAAAAAAAACAAAAAATAAAAATGGTAAAGTAAGACACAGATCCTGTTGGATAATATATACTTTAAAATATTTTATCTCAATAAGAAAGACTTTCCTCCTCTGGGCCCTCATAGTCACTCTGTATCTCTCCAACATGGCACCATCTACTTAGAAGGGTGGTTATGAAGAAACGTAAAGTAACAGAAAACAGAGTATTAGTTTGAAAGTTATGAGCACATTTTTCTTTTCCAACTTTCTCCATGCATGACCTTTACCCTAGCTGACCTGTCCTACCTATCCTATCTTGGGGTGAAGTGGGGTAGGTAAGTTAGGATTTATTTGACAAGAAATGAGAATGTAATTTTCAGCTTCTGACATGTAGTACCAGATGCAAGTTCAATTACTATTTTGAGAGATTTTTCAAATGCATTTATTCTGTTTTTAACATATCAAAGTTTAAGATTGAAACAAGTTCTCTGGGCTTTGGCTTAAGTCGGCAGTATCAGATAATTGAGGTGTGATATTAAAATCAGAGGCAAGAGGGGAGGTCTCTTAAGAACCACAGGAAGTGTCAAAGTCAACTTGACCAGGGTGGTGAGACACCTAAGATCTTGAGGGACAGCTTCCCCAAGCATCCCTTGGTTCATCTCCAGTATAAGTGGATGAGATGTGGCTGGGAAGCTTGAGGGAGGGAAGTGTCATGATGTGGTGAGGTGGCCCCGCTGGTCAGCAGAGCTGATTGCCTGGTCTGAAACTAGGAGGCACCCACAGAACCCTGAAAGTTCTCAGTACTCGAGAAGTTGAAGGGAACCCATGGCAACCAGACTGCTTCACTGCATGTCATTACTGGTGATGAAATAAAAATTCATATTTTAAGATAAGAAAATTTAAACATTTTTCTCTGCCTGTTTGGACCTCCTCCCTCCCCTCCAGTGTGCTATGTACATCTGCACTATGCATTAGCCAGACAAGCCCAATGGCAGAAATACTTGCTCAACCACAAGGAATAATTTTTCTTTTTCTAGTGGCAACCATGTAACTCCTTAGAAGACAACATTTCTTTCTCAATCCCACAAAGGGTCATGCTCACCCTCTTACATGGAAACATCTTCGATGAACTTTACATACAATGCTGATGTATCATTTCCCTTAAAGACAACAATTGGTGCAGAACAGACTGGTCAGATGACCTGGGGAAATACTGGGGTGCACTGACTGTAAGTTCTGAGCTTAAACACTTACTTATGACCTTATTAATGTTACTATGTTGTATTCTGCCTATTTAACAAGATTGTTTCCTGCATTACCAAATGTGTGACTGAACCTCTGATAAAATTAACAATGATTCAGTTCAGTTCAGTCACTTAGTCATGTCTGACTTTGCGACCCCATGGACTGCAGCACTATAGGCTTCCCGGTCCATCACAAACTCCCAGAGCTTACTCAAACTCATGTCCATTAAGTTAGTGATGCCATCCAACCATCTCATCCTCTGTCATCCCCTTCTTCTCCTGCCTTCAATCTTTCCTAGCATCAGGGTCTTTTCAAATTAGTCAGTTCTTTGCATCAGGTGGCCAAAGGAGTTTCAGCTTCTTCATCAGTCCTTTCAATGAATATTCAGGACTGATTTCCTTTATGATTGGTTGTATTTCCTTGCAGTCCAAGGGACTCTCAAGAGTCTTCTCCACACCACAGTCCAAAAGCATAAATTCTCTGGCACTCAGCTTTCTTTATAGTTCAACTCTCACATCCATACATGACTACTGGAAAAACCATAGCTTTGACGAGACAGACCTTTGTTGGCAAAGTAATGTCTCTGCTTTTCAATATGCTGTCTAGGTTGGTCATAACCTTTCTTTCAAGGAGCAAGCGTCTTTTAATTTCATGGTTGCAGTCACCATCTGCATTGATTTTGGAGCCTCCCAAAATAAAGTCTGTCACTGTTTCCATTGTTTCCCCATCTATTTGCCATGAAGTGATGGGACCGAATGCCATGATCTTAGTTTTCTGAATGTTGAGTTTTAAGCCAACTTTTTCAATCTCCTTTTTCACTTTCATTAAGAGGCTCTTTAGTTCTTTGCTTTCTGCCATAAGTGTGGTGTCATCTGCCTATCTGAAGTTATTGATATTTCTATGATGATTTGGTGACTTGAAAGAAATGACCGAATATATAGTCCTATAAGATCAATGACTGAAGTAGTATAAATCTAGAGACAAAGGAGCAATACCAGGGAATGTTATCTTGGACTATCACAGGCTAGTAAGACAGGTGGTCCAAAGACTTTTTGGATACTGTCAACAAGGCTAGTCCAGTAATAGCACATTTAGTGACTTAACAAGGTAATCCTAGCCTGACCTGGGAATGAGCATTTCTAGTACTGTGGTACCAATTGGCCACAAAATGCCTCTCAAACATCCATTGAAATGCAGACTGAAATGGAAGGGACTGTAAAATAAAGACTAGCCCACCCTCCTATAATTCTTGTATAAGAATTAAGTCATTAGCCACTGCAGTCACTGACCTATAGTACACCCTGAAAGGAATTCAGGGTGAAGACCAAAATGAGGCATTTTGTGTTCTAGGAAAACTTACAGAACTGGCCCTCAGATAGATTTCTCTCTCTCTATCCTTTTTTTTTTTTTTTTTTTGCAATAACACACAACGAGCTTTATTGTGCAGTGTTTGGACAGGGGTGCATAAGAGGGAAAGTTTCCCATGGCATGAGTCCATTCAGAGGCTATGGTAAGTGGGCTAGCCCCAGAAGAGGAAGAGGGCAATAGACCTGGAGCAGAGGGAGATAGAAATAGGAACCTATGTGTATAGGAGATGTCAAGATAGATGTTTTAATGTGAAAATTTTAAGGACCCAGCTCCTTTTCCTTACAGAAAGAAGCAATGAAACCATTGACTAAGATATCTGAAGCTGAAGCTCAATACTTTGGCCACCTGATGCGAAGAGCCAACTCCTTGGAAAAGACTTTGATGCTGGGAAAGATTGAGGGCAGGAGGAGAAGGTGGAGACAGAGGATGAGATGGCTGGATGGCATCATCAACACTATGGATATGAGTTTGAGCAAACTCTGGGAGATAGTGATGGACAGGGAAACCTGGCATGTTGTTTAGTCCATACAGCCACGAAGAGTTGGACATGACTTAGCAACTGAACAAAGATATCTGTTCTCACGAATAGCAGTAACTTTCTACCAAGATGTGTGCTTGACCCAGAAATCCCACTACTGGGCATATACCCTGAGCAAACCATAATTGAAAAAGACACACATACTCCAGTGTTCATTGCAGCACTAGCTATAATAGCAAGGACATGGAAACAACCTAGATGTCTGTAGAGACAACCTAGATGTCTGTCAACAGAAGAATGGGTAAAGAAGTTGTGGTACATATATACAATGAAATATTACTCAGGCATAAAAGGGAATGAATTTGAATCAGTTCTAGTGAGGTGAATGAACTTAGAGCTTGTTATACAGAGTGAAGTAAGTCAGAAAGAGAAAAATAACTTATTGCATCTTAATGCCCAGGTTGGTAGATGCCCAATATGCTACTGGCGATCAGTGGAGAAATAACTCCAGAAAGAATGATGGGATGGAGTCAAGGCAAAAACAACACCCAGTTGTGGGTGGGACTGGTGATAGAAGCAAGGTCCAATGCTGTAAAGAGCAATATGGCATAGGAAGCTGGAATATTAGGTCCATGAATCAGGACAAATTGGAAGTGGTCAAACAGGAGATGGCAAGAGTAAACATTGACATTTTAGGAATCAGCAAACTAAAATGGACTGGAATAGGTGAATTTAACTTAGATGACCATTATATCTACTACTGTGGGCAGGAATCCCCTAGAAGAAATGGAGTAGCCATCAGAGTCAACAAAAGAGTCCAAAATGCAGTACTTGGATAGAATCTCAAAAATGACAGAATGATCTCTGTTTGTTTCCAAGGCAAACCATTTAATATCACAGTAATCCAAGTCTATGCCCCGACCAGTAACGCTGAAGAATCCGATGTTGAATGGTTCTATGAAAACCTACAAGACCTTCTAGAACTAATACCAAAAAAAAGACGTCCTTTTCATTATAAGGAATTGGAATACAAAAGTAGGAAGTCAAGAAACACCTGGAGTAACAGGCAAATTTGGCCTTGGAGTACAGAATGAAGCAGGGCAAAGGCTAATAGAGTTCTGCCAAGAGAATGCACCAGTCCTAGCAAACACCCTCTTCCAACAGCGCAAGAGAAGACTCTACACATGGACATCACCAGATGGTCAACACTGACATCAGGTTGATTATATTCTTTGTAGCCAAAGATGGAGAAGCTCTATACAGTCAGAAAAAGCAAGACTGGGAGCTGACTGTGGCTCAGATCATGAACTCCTTATTGCTGAATTCAGACTTAAATTGAAGAAAGTGGGGAAAACCACTAGACGATTCAGGTATGACCTAAATCAAATTCCTAATGATTGTACAGTGAAAGTAAGAAATAGATTCAAGGGACTAGACCTGATAGACAGAGTGCCTGATGAACTATGGATGGAAGCTTGTGACATTGTACAGGAGACAGGAATGAAGATCATCCCCAAGGAAAAGAAATGCAAAAAAGCAAAATGGCTCTCTGAGGAGGCCTTACTAATAGATATGAAAAGAAGAGAAGTGAAAAGCAAAGGAGAAAAGGAAAGATACACCCATTTGAATGCAGAGTTCCAAAGAATAGCAAAGAGATATAAGAAAGCCTTCCTCAGCGATCAATGCAAAGAAATAGAGGAAAACAATAGAATGGGAAGACTAGAGATCTCTTCAAGAAAATTGGAGATACCAAGGGAACATTTCATGCAAAGATGGGCTCAATAAAGAACAGAAATGGTATGAACCTAACAGAAGCAGAAGATATTAAGAAGAGGTGGCAAGAATACACAGAAGAACTGTACAAAAAAGATCTTCACGACCCAGATAATTATGATTATGATCACTCACACTCACCTAGAGCCAGACATTCTGGAATGTGAAGTAAAGTGGGCCTTAGGAAGCATCACTTCGAACAAAGCTAGTGGAGGTGACGGAATTATAGTTGAGCTATTTAAAATCCTAAAAGATGATGCTGTGGAAGTGCTGCACTCAATGTCAGCAAATTTGGAAAACTCAGCAGTGGCCACAGGACTGGAAAAGGTCAGTTTTCATTCCAATCCCAAAGAAAGGCAATGCCAAAGAATGTTTAAACTACTGAACGATTGCACTCATCTCACACACTAGTAAAGTAATGCTCAAAATTCTCAAAGCCAGGCTTCAGCAATATGTGAACCGTGAACTTCCATATGTTCAAGCTGGTTTTAGAAAAGGCAGAGGAACCAGAGATCAAATTGCCAACATCTGCTGGATCATCAAAAAGGCAAGAGAGTTTCAGAAAAAACACCTATTTCTGCTTTATTGACTATGCCAAGCCTTTGACTGTGTGGATCACAATAAACTGTGGAAAATTCTTAAAGAGATGGGAATATCAGACCACCTGACCTGCCTCTTGAGAAACCTGTATGCACGTCAGGAAGCAACAGTTAGAACTGGGCATGGAAAAACAGACTGCTTGCAAATAGGAAAAAGAGTACGTCAAGGCTGTATATTGTCATTGTGCTAATTTAATTTATATGCAGAGTATATCTTGAGAAATGCTGGGCTGGATGAAGCACAAGCTGGAATCAAGATTGCCGGGAGAAATATCAATAACCTCAGATATGCAGATGACACCACCCTTATGGCAGAAAGTGAAGAAGAACTAAAGTGCCTCTTGATGAAAGTGAAAGAGGAGAGTGAAAAAGTTGGCTTAAAGCTCAACATTCAGAAAACTAAGATCATGGCATCTGGTCCCATCACTTCATGGCAATTAGATGGTGAAACAATGGAAACAGTGGCTGACTATTTTTGGGGGCTCCAAAATCACTGCAGATGGTGACTGCAGCAATGAAATTAAAAGACACTTTACTCCTTGGAAGGAAAGTTATGACCAACCTAGACAGCATATTAAAAATCAGAGACATTACTTTGTCAACAAAGTAGTTGACAAAGCTAGTCAAGTTTAGGCTATGGTTTTTCCAGTAGTCATGTATGGATGTGAGATTTGTACTATAAAGAAAGCTGAGCACCGAAGAATTGATGCTTTTGAACTTTGGTGTTGGAGAAGACTCTTGAGAGTCCTATGGACTGCAAGAAGATCCAACCAGTCCATCCTAAAGGAGATTGGTCCTGGGTGTTCATTGGAAGGACTGATGTTGAAGCTGAAACTCCAATACTTTGGCCACCTGATGCGAAGAGCTGACTCATTTGAAAAGACCCTGATGCTGGGAAAGATTGAGGGCAGGAGAAGAAGGGGACGACAGAGGATGAGATGGTTGGATGGCATCACCGACTCAATGGACATGGGTTTGGGTAGACTCTGGCAGTGGGTAGTGGACGGGGAGGCCTGGCGTACTGTGGTTCATGGGGTCACAAAGAGTCAGACACGACTGAGTGACCAAACTGAACTGAAAGCATACATATGGAATCTAGAAACATGGTACTGATGAATCTATTTGCAGGGCAACAATAGAGACTCAGACATAAAAGAACAGATATATGAACACAGCAGGGAAAGTAGAGGTTGGGATGAATTGAGAGAGTAGTATTCAAATATGTACATTACTATATGTAAAATAAAGAGCTAATGGAAAGTTTCTGTATACCACAGGGAGCTCAACCTTGTGTGCTGTGACAACATAGAGGGGTGGGATGGGGTGGGACATGGGAGTGAGGTTTAAGAGGGAGGGGACATATGTATACCTATGGCTGATTTATACTGATGTATGGCAGAAACCAACACAACATTGTAAAGCAATTATCCCTCAATTAAAAATAAATAAAATTTTAAAAAAGATGTGTGCTTGATTGGACATACACCTTTGTCAAGATCAAATATACACTGCCCTCCCCTTACCTCTTTGGGAAGTTTCTCAGAGCTTTCTGAATGACTGCCTCCAGGTTATGATCCTCAACTAAAATTTTCCATATCTTTCTCAGATGACTATTGATTAATTTTTTGTCAACACTGGGGACAGAGTAAAACTTAAACCTTCAGAGAAAGCCAGGAGCAGGTAGACAAGAAGCATGGCCCTGAGATTGGAAGGTGTCAGAGAGAAAGATGCTTTCCCATTTTCTCTTGCACGGAGGTTTTATATGAGGTTTTTGAGAAAAGAAGAGGAAAGGAGAGAACATATGAGAGAATAAAATATTTCAATTGATCAAAACAAACTGCTTCAATAAAGGGGCAGCAAACTAATGCCTGGTGGCCAAATCTAGCCATTGCCTATTTTGTAAATAGAGTTTGGCTGAGAGCAACCACATCCATTTATGTACTGTCTATGGCCACTTTTGTGCTATAATGACAGAGCTGAACAGTTTCAGCAGGGATCCCATGGTTCACAAAGCCTGAAATATTTACTATCTGGTACTCGGCAGAAGACATTTTCAACCTCTGGTCTAAAGCATTAGGTAGAATTTATTTTAAAATGTAATGTGCAGTTATTTATCTTGCTATTTGATAGCTCGAGTGGAATTCAGCAGTGAACTTTCTCTTTACTGCTAGTAAAATATACGTTAAACTAAGCGCCTGTGACATCTGTATATAATTATCACTGCTAGACACAGAGTAGGTACAATATTTGATGACTGAATTTATATTATTTTTCTCTGCTTTTTCAAGATAACTATATTTCTTATATATTTCTTAGCAGATACTATGGTATTGGAAATGTATTTAGTTGAAACAGAAGGTGAGAGTGGCATAAGGAGAAAAAGAAAATAGAGTTCCTTGTCTTTACTCAGTGAAGGCAGAACTGAGCATGCTGGCAGGGAAAGAGATGGGGCCATGGCCTAGAAGCACCGTAGATTTTCTTTGAGGAGCTCTAAGATTTATTTCGGAAACTACAGCCTCAGGGAAGTGGGAGCCAAGAGGGCACTCCTTTAGCTTTAAATAGTCTCTGTAAGAGTCATGATATCTTGTTGAGACATTTTCTCAGTCCAACTTCAAGGAAGAAGTCCAGAGACTTAGTTAACTTCTAACTCTTAAGGGAAAGTCATGCTTGGCATATCAACACAATAAGTCCATGGCAAGGCTTTGTTTAAGATCCTGAAACATTTTGGAATAAAAAATTTCTTTGGATACATGAAAGCTTTAGAACTTTATCCTTAAAAAAAGTAAGAAAAAAAATTCATGCATACGAAATGGTTTGTATTCCATTTCAAGGGACTTTTTGAGGGGATGATTTCAGGTTAATTTGTTCAGAACTGGGCATGTATAGAAGTAATACCATTATTCACAGATCACTTTCTGTGAGTTCTTCTTATCTTCCCCATTTATTTCTATCTTCTTCAATCTCTCTAACCTACGCACAATTTCTGTATTGACTTTATCACTTTTTCCCCCTGGTTTCACATAAAAAGTACAGTGATAAAAGGAGAAAAATAAGATGATAATGTGTATATCTTGTTATTGCGGCAGTGGTCAGCTTTTTTTAATTTGAGCACCCTCGTGTCTATTTCTGGGGTTTCCCAGGTGGTGCCAGGGGTAAAGACTCTCTTGCCAATGCAGGAGATATAAGAGACGTAGCTTCGATTCCTGGGTCAGGAAGATCCCCTGGAAGAGGGCATGGCAACCCACTCCAGTATTCTTGCAGACTACAGTCCATAGAGTTGGACACTACTGAAGTGACCACTGCATGCATGCACACACATGTCTATTTCTAGCCAGGAGAAAAGCCCTGACAGATACTATTTTGTTTAACCTGTGACTTCAAGTAATCCTACACTTAACAAATGAAAGATAATTGTTCTCTTTCAAGAAACTCCTGCTACAGTGGAGAAAGGTATTTTTTAGGTATAATTTTCATTTTTCTTGATGCAATTTGAAACCATTTAATTTTTTTATTTCTCTATGTAGATGGAAAACATCTGACCAACCTTTTAACAGAGATTCTTATATTCTTGATAATAGTTATTAACAACCTTCAGCTCTCCTTTCTTCAATAGTAATCTAAGTTTCTGTAGCATATCTTCATAATGATTGGCTGCTCTTTAAGTACCAAGCCGTGATTGTTAGGACATGAATATCAGTTTTTTGCCAACTAAAGAATGTCAGTTGCCATCTGGTTCTATAAGAATAAAGTCACTAGCCACTGCAGTTGCTAACCTTTAACACACCCTGAAAGGAGTTCAGGGTGAAGGTCAGGAATTAGGTACCCTGTGCAAAAGTGGCAGAATAAGCCTTTACATAGTTAGGTGGTTTCAGGAGAAAATGTTATGAACCCAATTTCTTATATCTTCTCATACCCAGAAAAGCACTAAAATCATTAATAAAGATATCTGCTCCTTGTGACTAACAGCAATAATTTTGTGACTAGTAGCAGTCTTCTACCAACAAGTATGGTTGATTGCACATACTCCCTTCACCAAAATCATATATACACTGACCTCCCCCAGCACTTTTTAGAGACAATTCCTCAAAACTATCTGAGAGGTTATCTCCCAGACTATAGTCCTCAGTAACCCTCCAATAAAACTGAACTCACAGCTCTCATGTTGTATGATTTTTTCCTCCAGTCAACAGTTTTAGCAATCACAAAGGAAACCAGAGAAGACTTCTGTCCTTTACCTGAACTCTGTGAGGATCTGATCCTTGGTATCAGCAGAGGCTTCTTGTGTCCATTCACCTTCTTGGAGACTCCAGAAGAATTTCAGTGAGTCTTTCCTGGTTCTCTGATCTTCTGATTATTGGCTAATGATTCTGAGTTTTATTTGGCCATGTATAACAGATATCTGGGCCCCCAGATGAAATGCTAGAGAGTGACCCTCCAGTTGAAAGGTACTGCTCATTTGAGAGACAGTGAACAGTCTAAACTGGGTGATAGGTGAGGGGTTGGCCTAACATTTTTCCTAAATGAGGGCGTATCAGAAAGCCAGCCTCCAATAAACACTCCAGTCAGGTTTATGCATTTACAAAACTTATACTTACAACTAGTTACTTGAGAATTAACAGGAAATCTTGCATTGAAAATGGCCAAAATGGGGCTCTTTTATTGCATATGCAGTGAAGGAAAGTCAGCTTTATAAAACATCTTCTTGGAATTCTGACCCCGAGGGAACAAGTCTTTATAGAAAAACTTGCATTTCTCTCCCCATGGTTTGTGATGTAAATACTCTACGAGGGTTTTCAGGAACATCTATCTTACCTAGATCTTCTCTAACTCCTGAGACTGAGGGGAAAAAAAACAAAAACAAACAAAAAACAGAGAGAGAAACCTGTCCTTTTAAACTTGTCTTGTTCCAAATATTATTATAAACTGCTCAGTCACTTCAGTCATGTCTGACTATTTGCAATCGCAAGGACTGTAATCTGCCAGGCTCCTCAGTCCATAGGATTCTCTAGGCAAGAATACTGGAGTGGGTTGCCATGCCCTCCTCCCAGTGATCTTCTGAACCCAGGGACTGAAGCTGTGTCTCTTGCTAAGTTTAAAAAATGAAGCTATGAGATATCTGATTGTGTCTGTCTATGTGCACATTGTAAATATATCTCTCTACATCCAGCAGGTATTACTAGAATTAATTTGTAAATGAGTGTTATTTAATTGTCTTAAAGAAAATTAAGCAATTATATAAACTCTCAGAAATATAAAAAAAAAACTAACCCAAATGAATTTCAGTTTCAAATGAACTGGGAAATATTCAGTATTAAATTAATGTTTGATATTGAAGTTAGTTAAAATTTGTTGGTTTAATTAACACAACCATGCCTTTTGAATCATCAATAATAAATACAATATTTTTATTGTAGCTAGGTTTACTGGAAGTCAAATAAGATCTTATATCTGTTGCAAATGTCAGCAAGAAAAATAAATTGGTATGATGAAAACTTTCATAAATATATGTAAATGAGAAAAGACTTTTTAGGGAAGCTCTTTAGGAATAATTATGTTTTAGAAATGTCTACTTAAAAACATTCTCTCCAAATATTTGGTAACTTGAAACTTAAGTATTTTGTCAAATTAAGTTAAATGACTGATGCTTGTTAAATACCTAGGTCATTCCCAAATAAAATAAGATACTGAAATATTAATCACTGAACACTAGCTTTCTTTTACAGAGAAAAGTAAAGATATTTAGGAATATTAATAAATATCTTTGGTGTCACACTGAGATATTTTTTCTAAGAATACATGTGTTTCTAAAAATTATTGATATTTATAAGCTTGATAATATATGAGTGCTAATGTAAAATTGTTTACTTTTTAGTTTTCACTAGAAATTGTTTTTAAGAGTTGAAGATTCTAATTTAAATATGTAATTAAAGATACTAGAAATAATACGGGAGACATTTCAGTATACAAGGGAATTAGGATGTGTGTTTACAGTAAAAGAAGTTATGAGAAAAAAAAACACACACACACAACATTTTGTTAAGGAAAAGAAAGTAATTTGTCTTAAAGCTGGCTATTTCTAAATAGGAGAGAACATGCATTTGTACTCAGTCATGTCCAACTCTTGTGACTCCATGGACTGTAGCCTGTCCATGGGATTTTCCAGGCAACAATAATGGAGTGGGTTGCTACTTCCTCCTCCAGGGGATCTTTCCAATCCACAGATTGAACCCATGTCTGCTGTGTTTCCTGCAATGGCAGGCAGATTCTTTACCACTGAGTTACCTAGGAAGGCCATGATAGAACATGAGGAACAAATTAATGTGGATATAGAAAGCTATAGAAGGTTTGTGATATGGAGAAAAAACCTTTAGGATGGAATTGTTAGGTAGTTAGAATAGGAAAAAGTAGTCCAGATTGGTAGGGGCTAAAAGACGAGGAAGGAAAAAGCCTGTAAAAATAGAACAAAGGAAGGTCCAAGGACTGGAGTGAGGACCTCAGGTAGAACAAACAGCACTCCTGGCTAGCCAGGAGTGCTTACATAGGGCAGGCCCGGGGGAAGGGAAAAGACATAAAAAGAGGAGCCAAAGGGCCGGGGTCTCTCTCCTGCGCGTGCTTGTGCTCTCTGTCTCTCTTTCTCTCTCTCTCTTCTCTTCGCCTCTTTTGTGTCGGCATGCCCTCACACCTCGAGGATGCATTTTCCTTTATTTTCTAAATAAAACTGAGCTAGCTATAACACAGAGCTGTAACACTGTCTGAGAGCTGTGACATGCAGAGGGCTTTAATGTCCATGGATTCAAATTTTTGTTGTGACGAGACAGAACCAAGGAAATTACACACTCCCCTGACAGAATTCTATGTGTGGTCAGAACTGACTAAGAGTAGAATAACTTTAAATGAGTTTTAATGTTAAAGGCAAAGTGGTGCAAACCTAAATTTGGTTTCCTTATTAAGAGGACAAAGTTTTCTTTCTTAAAATATCGATCTGTTTTTGATAGCAGATTTTAAATTTTCTTTCCCTTTAACTGGTAATCTGTTATAACATTCTATATTTGGCTTTGAAATCTTTTATTGTCACTTTGGTTAAGTGAATGAGCATTGTTTCACAGTGACTTATGATCCTATTTGACTAGTGTTTTAAATCATTTTGATTTTTTTTGATGAATTTCCCCAAATCAAATTGTAATGAAGTTCCTTTGATCTCTAGCTAACTGGTATGCTTCAAAGGGCCCCTAACACATTCCAAAGGGACATATTAAGCTAATTAGGCTCATCAATTAAATCACATGGGAAGCATTGTTATATGAGTAATAAATCTTCTTAGGTTATATTGTATGGGTAAACATTATTTACCTAGATATTCTAGAAATTATATGGAATTTCTAACTATTTGGTATGTCCTGGAAAAATGTTCTGATCTAGTTATCAACGTAAAATTTGTGTCACAGCAGTAACCAACTTTCTTCACCAATTGCATTGTAATCAGGTCTTTATCTTTGCCTTCTCAAGTCGTTGGTCATTCATAGATAGTTATTGTTTTACTCTGATGCCTGTGCAAACATGCTTCCTTTTCAAGAAGATTCATAGCAGGGACTTTTTTTCTTTTAAAGTACAGGTTTCTTATAACTTTCAAACCATACTGCTGAATTGGATAAGATATAAAAGAATTCTAATGGGAAACTTGACTTCATTAAACAGTTAACTAAAAAGGATTAGTTATATAAGACTGAGTGTATTGGTGAATATGATTATCATTTTTATGGTTTCTGTCTGAAACATTACTGACTTTTAATCTATGTTTTCCATATTTAAGGAAATCCTTCTCCTCAAGTTAATTATGACTTACAGCAATTTGGTAAATTGTACCTTTGAAAGAAGAATTGAAATGTATATCTTTTCTCTCTACCCAATCTCTCTAGAGATTTGAAACTCTTGGGTTTCCAATAGCCTTATCAAGTGAATAATGAAGGCCACCTCCTGTCAGGTGCAGGAATCTCAAGAGACTTTGAGAATCTGGAGAAGAGAGGAATTCATCTAAATCTATAGCTATCACAGGTGGAATCTGATGACCTGCCCTTGGCATGGCTTTCCTGGCCTTGAAAGGCCTTTTAAAAATTCAATCTGAGATTCCTTATAAAAAGTTTCAGCAAAGCCAATTTTAAAGGAGCCAGTATGATTAATTGCACTTATGTAAATAATCAGGCCAAGTTTATTGAAACTAGGCTTATTTTGTAAACAAATTAGTCTTAGTTTGGCTGTTTAGTAGAAATTAGGGTGATTTTACAGAGAAAAAGTTTATGTCAGTAGATATTAAATTCTAATTTTGTTAACCCAGATTTGTATTTATTAACATTCACTTCCAAGATAGTTCCCTGTTATTATGCTATATTATTGCAAAATTTAATCAAATTATTAAAAAGACTCTATGATTTTTTTCTGATGCTTATCTCAGTAATCTATCTTTGGATGAAGATCAGATGCTCCATGACCTGCAATGAGGAGATTATGCATACTGGGAAAAACATAATTTAAAGGACTATCTCCAACCAAGATGGAAGGATAGGTACTCCTAACTAGCTCATGCATAGTGAAACTGAAGGGAATTGACCCTTGGATTAGTATTTCCCACTTAGGAAGGACCCCTGCACCGGACTGGTCATAGAGAGAACTGTTGACCTTTAAGTCACCTTAAAACAACACTCAAACAGAGGAGTAAACACACCAGGATAAGATCACAACATCAAAAGTAGATAGCTATCCCAAGATGCTGGATTAGACCCTTATGATTATTTCTAGTGTTTTCTCAATTTCTTGGACTTCCACAAATGTATCAAATGTTTTTCTATCATGAGCACAATCTTATGGAGAATCAAAAAAATTAATCCAGTTGTTGGGTTTATGATCAGTTAACTATAGCTAGTATTTCTGGGTTATCTTGGTGTATTTCTCTGCTCCAAAGCTCTAGTCGGATGGTCCTTAGGGAATTTATTCTAGAAGAAAGAAGATATAGTTCTATTGGGCCACTCTTGATACTACTATTAATAGATGGGACCCCCTCACTTGGCCAATCATTCATACTTGCTCTGACCATGGCCATAAATATGAATTTTCTTTAGGGTTACTTAAGCTCAATCAGAGCAGAGCTAAAGTTTGGCCAAAGAATATAACTTCCCTCAGTTGTGGGTTAAATTTATATGGCTAACACCAGGCTACAGTCATTTAAGTTTAGGGCCCCTCTTTGTTGCAGGCAACTAAACCATACTAAGGATAATCAGTCTCATACACTAGGAAATTGGGCTGGGTGCTTAAGGACAATGTCAACATATCATTTGCCTCAAAGATAAAGACTTGTATGGAACAGACCAAGTCAGACAACCTGGGGATGCTGGGGTGCACTAATGAAAGTGGCTTAAACGTTAGCTATAATCTTATTAATGGTACTAGCTATAATACTTGTATTCTGCCTATTTTACAAATTTTTTTTATTTCTTGCACAACCAAATGATTAACTGAGCCTCTGATAAATGATAACTAGGCAGCTTGAAACAATTGACCAAATGTATAGTTCTCTATAGGATCAATGATTGTAATAGTTTAACTCTTTTCAGAGTTAGGAAAAAGCAACAAGAGGGGATCTTATCCTGGTCCATAACAGACTAGTAAGATAGGTATTCCAGAGACTTTTGGCTAATGTTAACAGGGTTAGTCCAGTCATAGCCCATTGCATGACCTATCAACAAGGTCCTCCCCTCACCTGGGAATGAGCATTCCTAGCACTATGGGACAAATTGACCATGAAATGTCTCCCAAATCATGGTTGAACTTATGATAACGAAGTGGCAGTGCCAACTAAACAATGTCACTTGCCATCTGGTTCTTCAAGAATGAAGTCACTAACTAGTACAGTTCCTAACTTTTAACACATCTTGACAGGAGTTCAGAGTGACGATCAGGAATGAGGCACTCTGCACTCTAGGAAAAACTTGCCAAACAAGCTTTCAGATAGATATTTTATGAATCCAATTCTTGTATTTTCTCATACCTAGAAAAACACTAAAATCATAATTTCTTGGAACTAACAGCAACAATCTTGTGACTAGCAGCAACCTTCTACCAACATGTGTCCTTGATTATACATACCTCCTTCGCCAAAGCCAGATATATAGTGACTTCCCACCCCCACCCCCAAGTAATTCTAGGTTGTCTTGTAAACTATGGTCCTCAGTAAAGCCCATATAAAACTGAACTTACAGCTCTCACATTGTGTTTTTTTTAAGTTGATATGTTTCACACAGTGGTGAAAGTTTGCATCCATCCAATCATATCTTTTTTACCTCAATCTCTACTGTGCCTATGCATTTTTAAAGTGGGACAAGTACAAGTCTATGACTTCCAAAAAAATGAGAGATTTATTAGATCATTGGATTCCATATTTCCTGTCTCAACCAAAAATTCCTCATTTTAGAAGTCCTATTAAATACTTGTATTAATCTTAGTCTTGATTCAGAGGATAAAATTCTATATTTCTCTTTAGAAAAAAAGAATCAATGATCAACACAAATTATTAACTACTTGGTTATGAAAATGGATTTTTTTAAAATTAGTTTATTTATCTATTTTTTAACTTTACAATATTGTATTTGTTTTGCCATACATTGACATGAATCCACCATGAGTGTACATGTTTTCCTCTTCCAGAACCCCCCTCCCACCTGCCTCCCCATCCTATCCCTCCAGGTCATCCCAGTACACCAGCCCTGAGTGCCCTATATCATGCATCGAACCTGGACTGGTGATGGGGAGAGGGCAAGGGCAGGATGATATGGGAGAATGGCATTGAAGCATGTAAATTATCATATGTGAAAATGGATTTAAAAAATTTTAATGACAACAATGTGACAATCATTTTTATTTAAAAACTTAAAACTCTTAGTGATGCTATAAAATGATAGTAGATCTCATGAAATAGTAGTAGGAAAAAAACAAAAGAAAATCTGTAGGATTTTTCTTTTAAATGTTTGTAATACATGTTAAATGATCATATTGTAAACATAAAAGACCAGGTGTTCTATCCTGCCAAATGCATACCTTTGTGAGAGAGATGCAAAAATATTTTTATTTCATTAATATTCATTAATTTTTGCTTTGTTTTAATGAATAGACTTTAAATGAAGCAAGAATATAGTCAAGAAAACCTCTAGTGAACAGAGATTTTGAGAAAAGGACACACTCAAGCCCTACCTCCCATCAAGTTCATGTGGTTATACGTAGTAGATTCATCAATGAACTCAATACATATGATTTGTTATCAAGGTCATGTTGAGCACAATTCAAGCTGGTGTTGATACAGCAAATAAAGAAGATAAAGTCCTCTTCTCTCATGTTGCTAACACTTTAGTGGGGAGTGATAGACAATACAATAAGGACAAGTAAACAAGTCAGTATCAGTTAAGGCAAGTTATTTGGAGAAAATAAAATATACCACTAGAGAGTGACTGGTGCCTACACAAATAAAATGACATAGAGATATTTAAGGGCAGACATATTAGAAGAGTGGGGGCCAGCTCTTCAATGAACTGAAAAAAAGCAGCAAAGAAGAACCGAAGGAAATAGAAAATGCTATCACAACTGAACAGAATGCTGTGTGCCTTGTGGAACTGTATTATTCTTCACAACAAATACATTTCCTGCCCCTCTCTACCAGTCCAGATTCAAACCTCTCATTTTCTACAAATCCTTTTCCCAATTCATAAAACCATCTATTTTGCCTCCCTTAAAAAATTTTAAATATCTTTCAGTGGTACTGGAAAACTTCACACCTAATTATATATTACATAAATGCTTCTGCATGGCTCTCTGATGTCCTCAGAGTATATAATCATCTCTTCAAGAATGAGAATTGTGTCTCTTTACTTATTTTGTCCTCATAGTGATAATCCTTACGACATATGACATAAACAGGTTAAGAATCCTGAGACTTGTTTCAGTTCTACCAGTATTTGCCATTTAATCCTGGAATTCTGATTTACTCAACCTTGAGTATTCATTGGAAGTACTCATGCTTAAGGTGAAGCTCCAAAACTTTGGACACCTGATGTGAGGTAACAATCCATTGGAAAGGCTCTGATGTTAGCAAAGATTGAGGGCAGGAGGGGAAGGGAGCAGCAGAGGATGAGATGGTTGGATGGCATTACTGACACTATGGACGTGAGTTTTAGCAAACCCTGGAAGATAGTGGAGGACAGAGGAGCCTGATGTGCTGCAGTCTAGGGGGTCACAAAGATTTGGACACAACTTAAGTAACTGAACATCAACAATAACATCTGAGTTAAAATCACAGTGGGATACAGAGAATGACATAATGAAGTGTTTGGGAGCCCCTGCCAAGGAGCTTAAAAGAGTCTAGACTGCATGGGGAAGATGTGTGTCACAGACAACTCTAGTTCCACACTTCACTGTGCTCTGAGTCCCACCTGGCACTCAACCTCTTCTACAGTGAGGTGACCATCTCCATGCACCCCTCCATTGGCTCTGGCAGATGCAACCCAACAGTTTCTTTCCTTGGGTCACATAACTACCAATTACTGCTCAGAGACTTCTCTAACATGTTGAGTGTGGGATATTCTTGGTACCCTGCAAAGCATTCAGAAATGCTGGACACTTAATATCTGAGGAGTCAGCCTGTCCAAAAAGCGATAGGAACTGACAGATAAATGCTTTTGCCTTTCAATCCCTAAGCAAACAGCTCCGACATTTCATAAAGCTTCTCAGAATGTGTCATAGGCTGAGTAACAGTCACCTGTTTGTGGCCAAATTGATAATACACCCTAGAATCAACTTTTGCATTTTTCCTTTTTCATCTCCTTTCCTGTTCCTTAAACTCAGATGCTCCTCACAATTGTTGGCAATCAAGTCTTTGTCTCAGGCTCTTCAGGAGAACTGGAAGTAAGAGTGGGATTATAGGAAAAGAAAGAAGAAGAAGAAAAAAAAGGAATTAACCATGTATTGCCCTTAAAACAGTAGGCAATTTATTTATGCCCTAAATTAAGGCAGTGAGTAACTTAGAACAAGTGAGAGGGTTTTATAGGTAACTGGGATTTTCTCTGAATTTCTAATTGACTCAGAGCACAAGCCTCCAATGCCCCATTCTCCAGGGTTTCAAGTGTGTGGCTTGAATGGAGACCTAGAAAAGTATATTTCCTTCTAATACCAAGATTGATTGTCATTATTACATACTTAATGAGTTTTATTAATTTACAGTAGAAACCATAGGAGCACCATTATCTTCAACCTGTGAGGCAATGATTCTGACAGTAAGATTATTTTCTTTGTTTTATTCTTATTCATCAGTGTGTGTTTGTGTGAAGAGAGACAGAGAGAGATTTGGTTCTAGTTTAGCTGTTTTTAATGACTTCATTGGCTATTCTTTGTTTTGAAGAAAAAAGAGACAGTTTAATTTTGATACAATGTAGTTCATGACTCATATATTAATGTGGTCTATTTTCAGTTTATGGTTGATATAAATCCCTTAATAAATATTAAGATTTATTAACATTTAATTGTATTTATAACCTATTTTAAATTTTTGCAAAAGGTAATTTTAGGTTTCTGCATTTATCAACTAAAGCATTTAACTGTCATGGATCACAACATTAGGTTGACCTACTGTGCACATTGCCAACTACTTATACTCCATTCCCATGAAATTTAGCATCTCCATGAGATTTGTGTGGAAGTTCAGTTTTCCTATATTATTCCATGTCACTGATTTACAAGTAAGATAAATCTTAAAATGGCAGGGTGAAGTTGAGTTTCTTAGGATATTATATATGAACATATGTTCTATGAAATATTTTATTTGTAATTCTGTTAGACATTTCAAAACACACCAAAATGAAAACATTTTTCAGTATCTAGTTTAACTGGAGCTGCAAATGAGTACTATTTGTTTTCAGGGTTGGTTTTCTTTCATTAAGTCAGAATTACTTGTTTTATAATTACATGTGGAAACAAATAGCCTTTTCAAAAGCTAATGAAAAAAATCACTCACTCGACTTTATTCCATATTTATATGGCTGTCAGAAAGAAGTAATCTTTCACTAACCTTCACCATAAGAAATTCATTTCTCTATCTCAACACAATGAAAACTTTAATATAAATTTTTTCAACTCAGTCAAAATCATAAACATTTTGAAGAGCAAACAAATAAATGTTGTAAATATACAGCATTAAATTTGAACATGAGAGAAATAAAGTTTTATTTACAATGCCTATTAATTTTAAAATAGTTCTTCATTTAAAAAATCTAACAAGAAAAGTCAGATGTCTAAATTTAAAATGATTGTGTACTTCTTCAATAAATAGAAATTCTTCCCAAGAAATAAGTCTAATTCTAATCTTGAATAGAAAGAAACAAACCAAAGCAAAACAAAATCATAAACAAAACCCCCCCAAATTTCTATATTTGTCTCTTACATATTCACACTTAGCAATAGTAGAAAAAAACCTGTGACTTTGTATGAGCTATAATTTTGTTCTTTATTCAGCTTTACTTAGCTTGCATTTATTAAGTACTTACTATGTGCCTATACTCTGCTTAGTATTTTATTTAGACTGTTTCACTGAATCCTCAAAGAATTCTATCCTCCATGATAATAGCATTATTTTACTATACTTAACTGCGGGTGAATTTAAAATGCAACTGAAACCATCAGCACAGCTTAATTTGAAATTAGAATGGACATAATTACACTTGCTACATGTTCATCAGAATTTCTATGGGCAATAACACTAAACTGCCCCTTGGCAGATCAGTTATTCACTAGCACAATACAGCAGTTTCAAATCTCCTTATTCAGCACTTGGTGGGTCATTGTCGTGAACACTGTGGGATATCACTCAGCATCCTCCTCTAGTGACCTTGGCATTCACTTACTTCCCTTGTTGCTGGGCCTGTTGGTTACTGGTAGCTCACTGCAGAATCCCTCCACAGCTGAGAACTTCTCCCAAATTTGCTCCTATATCTACTGTTTTATCAAGGCAAGAGTACAAACCCCCCTAACTAATTCAGGCCCTTTTGAAGGGCTATCCCATCCCTAGAGCTACAGCTTACCCACATCCCAATGGACTGAAGGTATAAAATCAGTGGATTGCTGCTAAAAGAGCTGCAGGATGAAGGATCCATCTAGTAAGAGTTCTAAGGGAACTCTAAGAAAAACAAAGCACAAAGACAAAAGAGAAGGCAAAACTAGGACACTTGCAGAATGTAAGTACTCTGGAGCTATAGCAGATATAAATACCTACAGCTATAGCAATCTCTAAACAGTCAACTCCAAGCCAGATGGACATGAAACTTCACACTATATGCCTATTTACCTCCATTCCTATTTACTAATACACCACTTCTAGTGTTTAACAAGATTATAGTGTATGTTAAAAGGCAACAAAAAACACGTTCTGAAGAGAAAAATAAAGCAACAGAACCAAATTCAGATATAGTGCATATTTTGAAATTATCAGAAAGGGAATTTAAATGACAATGATTGATATGTTAAGGGCTCTATGGTGAAAAAGATAACTTGAAAACACAGATGATTAATTTCATTAGAAAAAAACAAAAGCTCTAAGAAGGACTCAAAAGGAGCCAAAATCACTAAACACAAATGAAATATGCCTTTGATGAATTGATTGGCAGTCTAAACATAGCCAAAGAAAAGAATCAGTGAATTTGAAGATCTGTCAAAAGAAACTTCTCAAATAACAAAGAGAAAAAATAGTGGGGGAACAAACCAAGACAGAATATCCAAGTACTACAGGACAAGACAATCTCAAAAGGAGTAACACACACATAATTAGAATATCAGATAGAGAAGTAAGAGATAACAGAGACGAATAATTAATTAAACTATTGCTGGTCAAGAATTTTCCAAAATTAATGACAGAAACCAAATCACAGATTTTGAAAGTTTGGAGAACACTAAGTAGGATAAATAACAAAAATTTCACACCTGATATATCATTTTCACGCTGCAGAAAACCAGAGACAGAGATAAATATGTTGAGTGAAGCCAGAGCGGTTAAAAAATAGCTTACCTATAAAAAAACAAAGATAATAATTAGAGTGCACTTTATACTAAAAACCTGATAAGCATGAATCAAAAGGAGTAAAATATTTAGTACTGAAAAAAAAACCTCACCATCCTAGAATTCTAATTCCTGAGAAATTATTTTTTAAAAAGTGATAATGACATAAAGATTTTCTCAGACAAACTAAAACTAAGGGAATTCTTTGCCAGTAGACCTGCCCTTCAAGATATGTGAGAAGAGTGCTTTCAAGATTATAAAAAAAGATTATGTTGGAAACTCATACCTACATAAGGAAAGGAAGAGTGCTGAAGAAGGAATAAATGAAGGTAAAATACAATTTTTTATTTTTATTATTCTTAAGCTAAAATATAACTGTTTAAAGAAGAATAGTAACAATATGTTGGGTGATTTTAGCATGTGGGTAAGTGAAATTAATGACAATTGTGTCATGATGGATGGAAGGGAGGACTTGGTAATGCTCTTATAAGTGATCTTTGCTGCGCATGAACTGGTATAGTGCTATTTGAAAATCGATTTAGATTATTTTAAAATGTATATTGCAAACTCTAGGATAACTACTAAATTGTTTTCTAAAGAAGTAAAATTGATATACTAAGGAAAGGGACAAAATACAGTCATGTCCAATTAAACTCCAAGAAAAGCAGAAAAAGAAGACATGGAAAAAGAAACAAAGGACAAATGCAATGAATAGAAAACTGTAGTCAACACAGTAGATATTTACACAGTTATATCAATAATCACCTCTAATATGAATGTTCTAAATGCACCAGTTGAAAAATGAGACTCTATATTATGTTGTTTACAAAAATCCTACTTTAAATATAAAGACTCAGCTGAAAAGTAAAGGAATGAAGAAAGACATGCCATGCTAACAATAATTAAGAGAACACTGAAGTAGTTATCTTAAGTTCAAACACAGTACTTCATGTTATTATGGATAAAGATATATGTTATGTAATGATAACTTTCCTAGTGATGATAAATGGCTTCCCTAAATATAGATGATAAATGATAAAGGGCTTCCCTAGTAGTTCGGATGGTAAAGAGTCTGCCTACAATGAGAAGACCCAGGTTCGATCCCTGGGTTGGGAAGATCCTCTGGAGAAGGAAATGGCAACCCACTCCAGTATTCTTGCCTTGAAAATCCCATGGATGGAGGAGCCTGGTGGGCTACAGTCTATGGGGTCACAAAGAGTTGGACATGACTGAGTGACTAACACTGGGATGATAAAGCAGTCATTTCACCAAGAAATCGTAACAATCCTGAACATGTATGTGGCTAACAATAAAGCATCAAAATACATGAGGCAGTAACTGATAGAAGTGGAAGAAATAAACCAACACATGTTTATTCTTGGGGACTTGAATACATTTGTTTCCGTAATTGATAGATTAAGCAAGTAGAAAATCAGTAAGAATGTAGTTGATCTGAATAGTACCATAAATAGCCATGTGTGGCTGTTCTGTATAGTAGAGTCCTATTCTCTTGCTACTCAAAAAACGGTCTTTGGATCAGCAGCATTGCATTGCTCTGGTGCACTCATAGTTGCTCAGTTATGTCCGAATCTCTGCAACCCTTTGGACTGTGGCCCACCAGGCTTCTCTGTCCATGGCATTTTTCAGGCAAGAATACTGGAATGGGTTGCCATTTTCCTCCTCCAGGGGGTCGTCCCAACCCAGGGATTAAATCTGTGTCTCCTGTGTCTCCTGAATTGCAGAAGGATTCTTTACCTGCTGTGCCACTGGGAAAGCTCATTTCGCTGTGTGGCTTATTAGAAATCCAAACTCTCCAGATGTATTGGATCAGAATTTTCATCTTTAGCAAAACACCCAGGTGATTTGAATGCAGGTTAAATTTTGAGAAGCACTAATTATGAGAAAACTAAAACATTCTCCAGAATTATACTAAGACATCTATTACTATGTATCATTCTAATGATTATTTCTATCTATTGGTAAATATCATTGGATCACATTTAGAGGTAAGAAATAGCAATGACATGGAAGTATTGGCATCTTCTGGAAGTTTTAATAAATAAATGGTGGCATTTGGCCCTTGCTAACAGATACAACTATAAGAGAATGAACTGCAGAATCTTAAAGTTCTGCAGTACCTAAATAATCCTGAAAATATTTGGTGAAGCAAGCAAACTACATCCTAATACTTGCCTCAGAGAACATCACTGCCTTTAGCAGATGGCTCTTGTGACTGATTCCCAAGCTGAACACACCACTGTAGTACAGCCCTAGAGACTCTGCCATTTATCAAGGTCCCAGCCTTGATAAAGTCCCTTGCCCCCAGGGAGCCTACACATGCAGCAAAGCCCAGCCAACTCTCCAGAGGTGCCACAGGTTTACAACCTTTCTTTCCTGCTGAACAGATGAAAAGGTCCCTCATCTTTGTGTACTGTTCCATTTTGTCAAATATTTTAATAACCGAGTAACTGAGCCTATTTTGCTGGGTCTTGATGGCTTTTGTATTTTACCTTGAAACTTCCTATAGATTGTTGGATGTACTTGCTAAGAAACCATCAGCAAATCATCATACTACTGTATGATATTAGACCTTCTTAGATATAACTCATTTTTAAATAGTTTCCCTGAAGATTAATATGATGCCAGATAAGCCAGTCTGGAAAAAAATCTTTAAACATTCAACCAAGTAAAGATTTGCAAACCAGTCATAAGTTTAAGCAGAAGAAGGACTTGTTTGATTTCTTGAACACGATAATACTTTTATTTTCCTTAAAAAAAAAATTATTGTTTGAAAACATTTCCTTATCTTAGATTTTTGGCATATTTTACTGGAGCTGTAGTGGATATAAGCAAGTGCTTTGAATGATAAAGGCACTGTTTTCTAACTGGTATTGCCAGTTATTCGTGTTCCATATAAAAGAGTCTGTCAGTAGAATGCTCTTCCTATTTCAATTTGGCAAGTCCACACTTTTGCTGCATCAGCTGGTAAACTTGCTCAGAGGAAGCAGTGCTAGTCCTTTGTGATACTTCACTATCTTACTGTGTGACCTCATTGGCTCTGGATATCACTAAGAACATAGAATTTTATTACAAAAGAGACTGCAAAAGAAATATAACACATTATGCAGACAATATATAAAAATTTAGAGCACTGCAGTTATAACATTCAAATATTGCTTGTACGTGCTACAATTTTTAAAGTCAAGTGTTTTCAAAGTTTGGAGAATCTTATGATCTTCTTGGGTGTCAAAGGATGATCATTTTTATGATTAAAAATGGACAAACTGGATTAAAAGATGCAGAATTTCAACAATTGGAATGCATAAAAAAAAAGACCAAATGAACATTCTAGAACAAAAACATACTATCTGAAATTAAAAACTCATTTGATATGTTTAAGAGTACACTGTGTTTGGAGTAAAAAACTAAAAAAAAAAAAAAAATGCTAGCACAAATTCTTGGAATGGTGAACACCTCTCTTTCATATCCCATAATGAAAGGCATAGAGGAGTGGGTGCATTTTCTTAGAGATACCTGGCATTCACCGTAATATAGAAATGATAGGGACTACTCTATTTTGTCTCTATATTGCAGTTTTTATTTAACAGAAACATGAATTCATAGTGTAGCTAAGTGTGTGAAGTTGCCTTTAGATCCTATAAATATTTTTATGGCCCACAAATATTCCTGTTCACATTCCAGTAGTCATCTCCTGTACTGAAGCTATTTACTCTTCTTTCCAAGTAAGTTAAATCGAATATGTCCATGTCTGTATCTATATCTGTATATTCATATCCAAAGCTATCTATATCTATATAGCGATAGGAATAAAACCTCTTCGTTGAGCTTGATCTTTCTTGTGTTAATTACGGTTTCTCTTTTGTGCCACAAAATTAAACTAATCCAGATTTCCCTTTACTGAAAGAATATATCCCTTAAGTATATATTCCTTCTATATACCCTATAGAAGTAGATGGAAGTTATCTGGGGACTTATAGTTTGCCTTTCCACAATCATAATTTGGGAACATTAATATTGTTTTCCTTTAACTTTCCTCTTCTTCAATTCTTTCTTTTCTTTCACTCTCTCTTTTTCCCTTTGTTCTTCCTTCTCTCTCTTCCTTCTTTCCTTCTTCCTCTCTTTCTTTCTGTCTCTCTCACACACACCCTCACACTCATGAGCATCATCATCACACTAAGTAAATAATACAGAGGGTGAGAGAAAAATCCACATGTATTGTGGGTTTTTCCAAATACATGGAAAGGGATAATATTTGTAATACAAATGCATTTATAGATAGATCTACATTTTTATTTTCTCATGGTATTTAATACCACCAGAGCCCCTTTCCACAAATAATTAAGAGCCTGACTGCAGCCATGAAATTAAAAGACGCTTACTCCTTGGAAGGAAAGTTATGACCAAACTAGACAGCATATTGAAAAGCACAGACATTATTTTGTCATCAAAGTTCCATCTAGTCAAGGCTATGGCTTTTCCAGTGGTCATGTATGGATATGAGAGTTGAACTATAAAGAAAGCTGAGCGCAGAAGAATTGATGCTTTTGAGCTGTGGTGTTGGAGAAGACTCTTGAGAGTCCCTTGGACTGCAAGGAGTTCCAACTAGTCCATCCTAAAGGGGATGAGTCCTGAATATTCATTGGAAGGACTGATGCTGAAGCTGAAACTCCAATACTTTGGCCACCTGATGAGAAGAGCTGACTCGTTTGAAAAGATCCTGATACTGGGAAAGATTAAGGGCAGGAGAATAAGGGGACGACAGAGGATGAGATGGATGGATGGCATCACCAACTCAACGGACATGGGTTTGGGTGGGTGGACTGTGGGAGTTGGTGATGGACAGGGAGGCCTGGCATGCTGTAGTTCATGGGGTTGCAAAGAGTCGGACATGACTGAGCAACTGAACTGAACTGAACTGTACAAAAAACATCTTCACGACCCAGATAATCATGATGGTGTGATCACTCACCTAGAGCCAGACATCCTGGAATGTGAAGTCAAGTGGGCCTTAGAAAGCATCACTACGAACAAAGCTAGTGGAGGTGATGGAATTCCAGTTGAGCTATTTCAAATCCTCAAAGGTGATGCTGTGAAAGTGCTGCACTCGATATGCCAGCAAATTTGGAAAACTCAGCAGTGGCCACAGGACTGGAAAAGGTCAGTTTTCATTCCAATCCCAAAGAAAGGCAATGCCAAAGAATGCTCAAACTACCACACAATTGCACTCATCTCACATGCTAGTAAAGTAATGCTCAAAATTCTCCAAGCCGTGAACTTCCAGATGTTCAAGCTGGTTTTAGAAAAGGCAGAGGAACCAGAGATCAAATTGCCAACATCTGCTGAATCATCGAAAAAGCAAGAGAGTTCCAGGAAAACATCTATTTCTGCTTTATTGACTATTCCAAAGCCTTTGACTGTGTGGATCACAATAAACTGTGGAAAATTCTGAAAGAGATGGAAATACCAGACCACCTGACCTGTCTCTTGAGAAACCTGTATGCAGGTCAGGAAGCAACAGTTACAACTAGACATGGAACAACAGACTGGTCCCAAATAGGAAAAGGAGTACATCAAGGCTGTATATTGTCACCCTGCTTATTTAACTTATATGCAGAGTACATCATGAGAAATGCTGGGCTGGAGAAACACAAGCTGGAATCAAGACTGCTGGGAGAAATATCAATAACCTCAGATATGCAGATGACACTACCCTTATGGCAGAAAGTGAAGAAGAACTAAAGAGCCTCTTGATGAAAGTGAAAGAGGAGAGTGAAAAAGTTGGCTTAAAGCTCAACATTCAGAAAACTAATTTCATGGCATCTGGTCCCATCACTTCATGGGAAATAGATGGGGAAACAGTGGAAACAGTGTCAGACTTTATTTTTGGGGACTCCAAAATCACTGCTGATGGTGATTGCAGCCATGAAATTAAAAGACGCTTACTCCTTGGAAGGAGGGTTATGGCCAACCTAGATAGCATATTTAAAAGCAGAGACATTACTTTGCCAACAAAAGTCCGTCTAGTTAAGGCTATGGTTTTTCCAGTGGTCATGTAGGGATGTGAGAGTTGGACGGTGAAGAAAGCTGAGCGCCGAAGAATTGATGCTTTTGAACTGTGGTGTTGGAGAAGACTCTTGAGAGTCCCTTGGACTGCAAGGAGATCCAATCAATCCATCCTAAAGGAGATCAATCCTGGGTGTTCATTGGAAGGACTGATGTTGAAGCTGAAACTCCAATACTTTGGCCACCTCATGCGAAGAGTTGACTCATTGGAAAAGATTCTAATGCTGGGTAGGATTGGGGGCAGGAGGAGAAGGGGACGACAGAGGATGAGATGGTTGGATGGCATCACCGACTCGATGGACATGGGTTTGGGTAGACTCCGGGAGTTGGTGATGGACAGAGAGGCCTGGCGTGCTGCAGTTCATGGGGTCGCAAAGAGTCGGACATGACTGAGCGACTGAACTGAACTGAAACAGACTTAAATCTAAGAACTTTGTTCAGCCTGATTCATAGCACATTCCTCAAGTAATTATTAGGCAAGCCCTTCCAAGCAAAAAGACACAAAAAGAAATTCACTAGAATAACAGAAAAATTACAAAAGACCCAAACAGCTTTACATTTTTGCTTATGTAACACCTACTTAACAGATTTTGAGGAGCTCAAAGACCTCCTCTGAGATACTTTCAGTGATTTTGGTAATAGGCTACTGTTACTACAGACAGAACTTGCACATGCATTTCATAATTCCATAAGGAATTGAAGGCTAAGATATTGATAATATTTTATAGAATCAGAGAATGAATACCAATAACAAGATCTTGTTTAACCTTATAGCTAGTCATGTTTTCTCTAGGGATAAGTAAGTTAAATCAGTTCTTTGGAGGACTTCAAGGTTTTAGATAGGAGCTTTGCCTTTAAGTTTTCTCTCTCTTTTCTTTAACAACAAGCCAATCCAACTTACTGGGAGCTGAGGGAATAAAAGAACATTTCAAACTGGCATTTCCTGCCCATAATTTCATTTAATGGTAACATACTTCAGTTCTTTAGATATAGGTAGTCACAATTTAAGGTCCAAATCATGGTGCACAGTAAAAAGATCTTTCATTTCTATTTTACAAGAAGTGAGCTTATGATGAGATGAAATCAAAAGATATAGTAGTTAAAAAAAAAAAAAAAACCAACAACAAGAATGTTCCCAAGGCTCCATGAAGAAAAGATAAGCTAATAACAACAAAATTAGAAAGAGTTCATTGTTATAGGTATGATAACTCACAGATCTGATCCTCAAAATTTTTGCAGGTTGGAGGGAAATTTACCAGTCCTGGACCAGGATAAAAACTTAAAAACTTTCTAGGAGCGTTACATATCCCATTGGTGAAGAGAAATGTGACAGCCTCACCAAGAATGAGAAGTATTACTTGAATAGCAACAAAGTAATTACTTCCTTCTGTGAAATTAGCTCCCCTCACTGCAACCACAAGACACTAAATTAAACAGAGGGAAGAGACAGCTTGGTTTTATAGTCTCCTGTTACATAAAAAAGGATAGCCAGCTTCAGGAGAAAAGTCCTAGACCAGAAATGGTTAGAATGCACCTAACAAAAGCATGTTAAGCAACACAGCTGGAAATTAACTGCTTTAACAATCAGATACAGAAAGCAAATAACACTCCTATATTAGTTTGCTAGAGCTGCCACAATAAAAGGCTAGAGACTTGGTGGCTTAACTAACAGAAATTAATTTTCTCACCATTCTAGGCACTGCAAGCCCAAGATCAAGGTGCCAAGAGGATTGGTTCTTCTAAGGCCCCTCTTCTTGGCTTGCAGATGCCACCCTCTGCTGCTTCTTCACATGGTTGTCCCTTTGTGGGTGCCCTTTATGTCTCTTCCTCATCTTATAAGAACAGTAATCATATGGGATTAATGCTTCACCTTAATGACCTCACTTTAATACCACTTTAAAGACCTTATTTCTGAAAAGGTTCTCTATGAGGTACTGGGGATTGAGACTTCAATATATGATTCTGGGGTGGACACAGTATAACCAGTAACACCTTCTGTTAGTAAAAGAAAACCAGATATTTCAATTTAAGGAATTTAGTGCTTTTCTATACATGGTAAGATGCAAGAGTCTGGGGTCACTGAAATCATTCCTTTGATATGCACCTCAGCTATCGGGGGCCAGTGTCCTCAGCTTTCTCATCCTGAGTCTTCTCAGGGTGCACTGTCAGGGGTAGCTGCAGTGGTTGACTGCTAGATGGGCTTGGCAGTGGCGGCCCATTTGTCTCCATCCTGAGTTCCCTTAGGGGTCACCCTCTGGACAGCTAAAATGCAATGGACTGATGGCTGCAACATCCTTCCTTCCTGATATGGCAGGCAAATTTTTTGCTCACTACTCAAATCTTAACTTCAGGGGTCAGATCTGAACTGAGTGTACAGACTTTGGTGTCACCAGCATATACACTGTGTAACCGTTATAGCCATGACAGAGGAAGAGGATGATCCACTGAAAGGCCAGTATCCAAGAAGAGAAACCTGGGTGATATCAGGGTTTCAAATGCAGGCTCCTTCCCTGTGGTTTCTCACATTATACTGATCTCACCCTAAGCAAAGACGGGAACAGTTTCAATGGTGTTAAATATATCTAATAAATTTTCAACAGGCTTTGGCATCAAGTGGACCCCTGAATAAGAGTGCCCTTTGATCCTGTTTTGAATGCTTCTCAACTTCAGCTAATTCATTGCTTGTATTTTTTCAAGATTTCCATTGTTTTCTATTTCTAATTATGAAGCTTGAGCAATCCTTTTTTTTTTTTTTTTTTTTAAAGAAACTGGCTCTGGTAATCAAAAATATTTTCAAAGTTTGCAGTTAGGTCAATTATGTAACTCCTTTTATATCTTTGGTTGCTTCCTGGAGAAAGCAAAAGGATAAAAATTGCTCCTTAGGTTCCAAATCTCCTGGCTGTAATCAAAGCTCATGATTGATGATGACAGTGAATCTGTATATAACAAAACTCTCTTCATTGCTTTGTGTAACCGGTCTCTTGAGAATTTAGAGGAGTTTTGTTCTACATAACTTTGTCAAGAGAACTGTCATATGCATGTGCTCCGAGGACATTTACAGTGCCCTGAAGCAAACAGGAAGGCAAGACTGATGTCTTTACCTAATAAAATCTTTCGGGAAGACTAGTCTCCTTAAAGTATGTCTGCATTTGATCTGATAACAGGCAAACAATTTCACTTCACCTTAGGCAGTGAAGACAAGAAAGGAAAGTATAATTTCTCCCATTCCCTTTGATGGATTTTCTTTTCTCTCTGTTAAAATGAGATTATCTCCTTTAGACAGTGTAATACATCTGGGGGAAAAAAAAGCTCTAAATTTCTATTATTTATATTCTATGACCTGACCCATGGAATAAGGCTCATCTGAAGTAGAAGTTACCCCAAGTATAACTCACTATCCAGTTTATTCAAGGCAGTTAAGTCTCCAGGAAGCAGGGGTCTCCTCTCTTTCCTTTAGAGTCCAAATTTCACATCTATATTAGCCTTCAAATGACTTTAGGTTAAAACATTTTCTTGCTGTTACCAAGTCTTTGAAAATCGCATAACCAAAATATCAATTAATGTTCTATGTGTTATCTGCAGATCTAAATTATGGAATCAGATTTTTCCTTTCTGTAGCCTCATTCATAAAGGTAGGGTCATCAGAGAGCTGCTATCAGTGTCACAACTCAAATCTCAAGATGAATTAAGTAACTTACTATTATAAAACTTCAAAATCTAAAATAGGAACAAAGAAAGAGTTGCTCGAGTCTTCTCTTGCCTTTTATCCCAACCTTAGGAAATTACATGCTCCAACAACTCAAGCATAGAAAGGTTTTTACTGTTCATGAATTTGGTATATTTTGAAAAGAGGTGGGTGGTCTTTCTATTGTGTGCTGTGATGTGGCTGCTGCTGCTAAGTTGCTTCAGTCGTGTCCGACTCCGTGCGACCCCATAGACGGCAGCCCACCAAGCTCCGCCATCCCTGGGATTCTCCAGGCAAGAATACTGGAGTGGGTTGCCATTTCCTTCTCCAGTGCATGAAAGGGAAAAGTGAAAGTGAAGTTGCTCAGTCGTGTCCGACTCTTAGCGACCCCATGGACTGTAGCCTACCAGGCTCCTCCATCCATGGGATTTTCCAGGTAAGAGTACTGGAGTGGGGTGCCACTGCCTTCTCCGCTGTGATGTGGAGGGTAGGTCAATTTTTGGTGGCTCGTGGAGTAGGTTCTACTCTGAGCTGTTTAACACCACCTCCTTCAATCCATCCTACACATGGCTGCCAGAATAAATCTCCAAAGCACAGTTCTTGTGCTGTCATTCCCCTTCTCAAAATCCTCTATGCTTGTCTAAGTCTGATGATTACAGGCTGTGTCAGGTATCCAAAGAGCTCCACCATTTGGTGCCTTATTGCCTACTGTTCTCTGACATATATAGGTGATCCTCTCAGTACATGCCTCACATGTCCCTCATCTCTGGCTTTCCCTCACATTGCTCTCTACTTGGAAAGCTAGATCTAACTCCACCCTCTAATTCCCACACTCTGATAGTCCAGGCCTATCAAAAATGCCACTTTCTATACAATGACTTCTTTTTTTAATATAAAACTTCAATATCTTTAATTCAGATTTTGCCTGGCATAAAGAAATACATATTTTACAATGTAACAATGAATATGCCCTCTAACTATGTATAATTATATTAGGTGCATCACTCTTTACTTGATTAAATTGTTGTTTTTGGTTTTGCTTTTACAACTTCGTGATCCCTGATCACTTCTTTTGCATTCTCATAGTGCTTCATCTAAAAGTCTCTAGCTTACATTATTTCTCTTCTATATTGAGGTTACTACTGGATATGTCTTGTCTCTCCTAAAAGAGTCAAGATCCAGGTGGGCAGAGATTATCTGTTGCTCTATCATTACAAAAAATTCAAGCCAAGAAAAGTTTGCTTTTGATGGGACTCACAGCTGTATTTTTTCTACCAGTGTCCATATTCCAATAAGGCTTATTCTTGGCTCTGCTGAGGATGGTGAATAACTGAGTTATGCCTGATGTTGATAACACAAACCTGATTTCAGGCAATCGAATTAGGCAATCAAATTAGTAAAAGAAAAGTACTTTCTAAAGAAGGGTTATTAAGTGAAGACATTTGTTTTAGGCAATAAAAAATTTGCCTATTTTTGGTCGTAAGGCATGGTGGGATAAATTTTAAGTCAATGTTTCCATTTTATCCCCCAACTGTTCCAATGTAGTTTCCAGCAGAGTCTTTTTTTTTTTCTTGTCTATCTTAAACTCTTGCATGTCATCTAAATTCGTAATCATGTTGTTCATTAAACCAAAAGCACTCTGGTGGTGGTAGAAGAATTAAATTCAATTTAGCAAAAATGCATAGAGTACTGACAGTGTAAGATGATGTTAGGGAATTTATAATGAAAGTAGTCTATTTGCCCAAGTGGTTCAAAATTGAATGACCCAAGTTTCAAGCTAGTCATACAAAAGCAGCTGGAGAACTTTTGGTCAGAATTTGTGGAATGTTTTGCATCAGAATGAAGACATTAGATTTGTTTAAATTTTCATTTATTTACACCGCTGCGTATGTGTTTATGTTTATCTGTAAGTTGCTCAGTCGTGTCAAACTCTTTGCGACCCCATGGAGTGGAGCCTGCCAGGCTCCTCTGTCCATGGAATCCTCAAGACAAGAATACTGGAGTGGGCTGCCATGCCCTCCTCCAGGGAATCTTCCTGACACAGGGATTGAATCTGGGTCTCCTGCATTGCAAGCAGATTCTTTACTGTCTGAGCTATCAATAGGAGTACTTATTTGATTTTTTCATATTTAAATGTCTTTTCAACTCTATTGCAAAATACATACCCAGAGCAATCCAGATTTGGGGCAATACAAAATTGTTATAGCCTGAGCTTCCCCATGGCTACTCTGGGCTTTCAAATATTATGTTTTACCATCCTCAGAGAGTCAAAGAAAGCGTCAAGAAGCCAGGAACCGTGAGCCTTCAGAGCACCTTTCCTTAGCTCAACTGATTACTAAAAGCAAAATGTAATTTTTAGTAAAAGCAAAATGGTAAAATCTGAAAAAGCCAGCATTCTGAGTCTGCTTTTAATGTGCTACAGAGCACTTACACCTTATCCCCTTCAAAGGTGGGGCTTGTTTGATGACTGTTTACTCAGCAGTTTCCGCAGTGGCTCACCAGGTAAAGAACTCACCTGTGATGAAGGAGATACAGGAGATGTGGGTTCCATCCCTGGGTTGGGACGATCCCTTGGAGAAGGGCATGGCAACCCACTCCGGTATTCTTGCCTGGAGAATCTCAAAGAACAGAGGAGCCTAGCGGGCTACAGTCCATGGGGTCACAAAGAGTTGGACATGACTGAGCTTGTTTACTCACGTTTTGATTATTTGGTTTTGGTAGGGGTTGTTGATTAGCTTTTATCCTCCAAACTTCCCAGAGCTCTCTGGAGCTCTTAGATTTGAAATAATTTTGGAGATAGGAAGGACTTGCTGATCTGTTTAGTTTCTCACTCTCAGGTAGGATTCTGAGACATAGAGTGGTTAACTGCTCAAGGTCGTTTCGTAACTGACCGTGACTAGAACTTCTCTTTTCATATTTCTAGCTTAGTGACTGATAAGTCTACTAGGAGAAGCAGTTAGAAAGAATTCTAGTTACCATCAGCTCCCTGAGGTATGTGGTAGGTTAAAAATGGTTTTTAACGAAGGACTAGCCTTCATTTAATTTCACAGGTGCTGCTCAGCTTCAATACTTTTTTCCCCCAACATAAATGTTTCTTTTGAAGGCTTCTCTTTGTAGTTGTCTCTAAAACTAATTTTCCCTTCAGTGATCTTTATCCCATGTTCAGTGGTCCTTTTACCTTTATCTTTGGTGTAAAACCATATTAAATGTACTTTTTTGCCCTAAAATATTAAGTGTATCTCAGCCACAGAATATCTTTTATCTAGCGCAGCTGTGATATCTTCAAAGTATTCCTGCAGATTAGTTATGCAAGCTTGGATCTATCTTGACTAGCCACCTTCAAGTGATGCTTTAGCATTTTGCATGAGATGATTGTTTGACAAACACCCTGGTGTCTTCATCATTTCAATAAGTACAGGAGGGCTGGAGAGAAAAGAAATTTTCACTGGAGATACTACTAGTTGTAAATCTTTGTATTGTTTTCAGATATAAGAAATCTTCTGTCTTCTGCTTAAGATTTATAATTATATGTTTTCCCTAACTTGGTTTTTCTCAGAAAACACATCAATATCTCTAGTCTTTCTGTATCCTAGATTTGCTTATCCTTTTGTTTTGCTTTCGCATAAAGATGAGAATAGTAGGTACTTTTACAAGTTTGGGAGAAAAGACTGCTATTCAGATATTGTGAAAGAAAAAAAGGAGCATTGCTTTATCTCCTATGTGAGAAGGTAAATTGTGTTTGTACTGATTGTTACTCTATGGCCTGTGAATTCTTTCCTTTCTATTTAATTTCTGGAAGACAGGCATTTGCTTGTAAGATACTTTACATTTCATTATGAAATAATAAGAGAGCTCAAGCAAGCTTGATTAAATTACAGCTATCCAAAGAAAGAGAATTTTCAGTTCCAAATTTAGTGTTGTACAATAGGGTCTGTCAATTAAGAGTAATAATACCATGGTTGGAGGAGACCCATGAGCATATTTAGCTGGCTCCTGGATGCATCCATTGAAGTAAATTTAAACTTCATTTTATCTTTGTATTAAAAAAAAAAAAAAACTTTCACCAAGTAGTAATGCTGTTCTATGGTGACATGGAAAAGTATGAGAAGGTTCATAAAGCAGACATTTAGAGATATCCCTTTGGCTTCTTTCTGTAACAAAGTGGCTCCAAAATCAATTTATTCCTCTTTAATGTAGTTCCAAAGAAGTAAAAGCAAAGAATATTTACCATATGCATGCTGCATCAAGAGAATTTTTTTACTATCATCAAATGAATCTATTTTTTAGGCATTTAAACTGGATTATAAAGAAAGGATTCATTGTGTTTTCCTTTGCAGGTTCCAAATTTGTCATTTTTGTGTTTTAATTAGAGCCATATTTTAGCATTGTTGCATAAAAGTTAACCACCATTAATAAACACTTTCCAGTGTTGATTGCATACTAAATAACAAAGTAGACAAAAAAGCTTTTGAATTGTCTACAAACCAGCAAAGTGATAGGATACAAACAAAAAGGAAATAGGGATTGTATTTGAAACTATGATTTTCTTAAAATACATTTCTGAATCCTATGTAAGAGCTACCATGTTGGGCTACTTAGAGAAATGTATAAGCTGTCTGGTACACAGTAGCGCCTCCATTTAGAAGCTCACATCTGAAATAGATCATTTCTCTTTTGTTCAGTATCAGCCAGTTTCCCAAGTCACTATGCTTAGAAATCAAATCCTTACTGTGACCTTGAGACCTAGCAGGTCTAACAGAATAGCACCTCCATCACATCCTTGCCATCTAACTGATGTGCTCTTTCAACACAAACTTCCCAGGCACGAGCATGCCTCAGGGCCTTTGTACATCTGCCTAAGGGCTTTCTTCTGAGAGCTACAAGGGCAGCTCCCTTACTGCATTCAAATCTGCACTCAAAGCTCTTCTTGGTGAGGTCTTCTTTGACCATGATCTTTAAAATGAAAACCCATCCCTACTTCACATTTTCTACGTATTTACCTTTCCTCACATTTATTAACACATAACACACTATATATTGTACTTATTTATATTTTCATTAACCTTTTTCAAATAGTTTGCAAGATCCTTGATGGAAACTGCCTTTCATATTATCTACTATGTTCCCAGTGCCTGAAATGCTGCCTGCCACACAGTAGATGCTCTGTAAATATCTGTTTAATGGATGAAAAATAAGACAAAAAAAGGTGTGTTCACTAACAGCTGTGATACAATAAATAATTATGAATGTACAAAAAGAGGATGGACTTAGTCCATTAAGTTATGGAATTCTACTAATCCATGTTTGGGGACCGTCTTCAGCAAGTGGAATTCTTTCCATCTCTGTTGTATTTCTGTGAAATGGGATTATGTGGTTAATAAAGTGCCTTCTCCCTCCTATAAATACTGATGGCAGAGTGCTATTATTTCTTTAGATTTTTTTAAATTTTAAAGAGAAGCTAGGAATATATCTATTCTTTTCTGAGAGTAATTATGAAAATACATCTTCAATTGTTATGAATAATTCTACTTTAAAAATACACAATGTTTGATAATAGATCTTAAATATGAAATTAATTTCTTCTTTTCTGATCAGCGGAGAAGGCAATGGCAACCCACTCCAGTACTCTTGCCTGGAAAATCCCATGGACAGAGGAGCCTGGTAGGCTGCAGTCCATAGAGTCGCTAAGAGTTGGACATGACTGAGCGACTTCACTTTCACTTTTCACTTTCATGCATTGGAGAAGGAAATGGCAACCCACTCTAGTGATCTTGCCTGGAGAATCCCAGGGACGGAGGAGCCTGGTGGGCTGCCGTCTGTGGGGTTGCACAGAGACGGACACGACTGAAGCGACTTAGCAGCAGCAGCAGCAGCAGCAGCAGTTTCTAATCAGCCTCTTCCTTTTTGGAGTATTAATAGCCGAAATAACAGAGCTGCTGCTGCTGCTGCTGAGTCTCTCCAGTCGTGTCCGACTCTGTGGGATCCCATAGACGGCAGCCCACCAGGCTCTGCCATCCCTGGGATTCTCCAGGCAAGGACACTGGAGTGGGTTGCCATTTCCTTCTCCAACGCATGAAAGTGAAAAGTGAAAGTGAAGTCGTTCAGTCGTGTCCGACTCTTAGCGACCCCATGGACTGTAGCCTACTAGGCTCCTTCGTCCATGGGATTTTCCAGGCAAGAGTACTGGAGTGGGGTGCCATTGCCTTCTCCAATGCATGAAAGTAAAAGGTGAAAGTGAAGTCGCTCAGTCGTGTCTGACTCTTTGCGACCCCATGGACTGCAGCCTACCAGGCTCTTCTGTCCATGGGATTTTCCAGGCAAGAGTACTGGAGTGGGTTGCCATTGCCTTCTCCTGAAATAACAGAGATCCATTGTGTTTTTAATCAAATTAGCAAGCAGATTTCCTCCCTTATTGCCCTTCCATAAAAATCTATTTAGCATAAAATAAGGATGCTGTAACATTTCGAGGCAATATTTGATTATGTACAGAATTAAATGATTCTAGTTCTAACCAATTATTGGAGGGTGCATCTAATTTATCTTCACTTCTAATTCAGCAATCTGTTTTTCCAGTTGTTTCAATCTGGCATATACTCTTTTTTTCCTCTCAGCAGAAAAACCTTATAATAGCCCTGCATAACACTGATCAAGCAGTTTCCCTAAATGAATAACTGGTGTTCTTTATAGGCAACACTGGAAGCTGCAAACAAATATCATCATTTGTTCAACTGATTGGAAAAACTATCACAAGGGAAAAAAGAGGATTACAAACCTACTGCCCACAGTAAAAGTCACAGTTGTGACATGTGTACATGCATGTGTAGGTGAGCACACGTGTGTATGATACAGGCTAAGGTCCTATGTTGTGAAAACATAGTCACGTGAGAGTATGGAAGGACAGAGTAGTAAACAGGAAACTCAGATTGGAGGGGAAGAGAACACTGATTAAGAGGTTCATTTCACCGTTTATGTGGAAAAGATCAACTCTTCACTGGCTAAATCAAGATTTTCTGAGACAGTTGCACAACCAGAGTTAGCTATCTCCAAGAGGGAAATAACAAAGTGGAGAAGATGGGGAGGTGGGGGAAGAATCTGCTTAAAGTATTTAGATGATGTCCTTTCACTAACCTCAGTCATAAGATTCCTTCCTGGCTTCTAACAGGGCAGTATGATTCCCTGGAAATGATGATAACCCACTCCAGACTTCTTGCCTGAGAAATCCCATGGACAGAGGAGCCTTGTGGACTCCAGTCCGTGGGGTCTCAAAGAGTTGGACATGACTGAGCAACTAAACAACAACAGTCTGGAATGCTGAGTTCTAGGAAACACTTTTTAAATCTCCAGACCTTTTCTACCCACTCCAGCTTAATACCTGTACTATCTATGCTCAACGTTTCTATCTTATTATTGAAATAAATTTAGTTATCAGGTTCTTCTGGAACCCTTGCCTTAAGTTCTAGGTTCGTACTTGAGGCTCCTCATTTTCCTACACACTACCAGCCTTAGAATTCTTTCTCCTCAACACTACTCTATTTTTTACCCTCTATCTTTGGGTAAAACCTTATGTATCTGATGCTCTGGCTATCCAGGTAGATTACTTTCTACTTTATTCCTTCTACCACCAATTTTCCTACTTCTTATTTTTTCCAACGACCTCTGAATTCTTTGGCATGTGACTCTCAACTTTAATTGTAATAACCTATAATTCCACAAATAGGTTATTACAATACATTGAATTTAGCACCCTGTGCTATACAGCACTACTTACAACAGCCCAAGTGCCCATCAATAGATGACAGGTTAAGAAGATATGGTAAATATATAAATACATATATATTTAAATATATGTATATAATGGAATATTACTGAGCTATAAAAAGAATGAAATTACCATCTGTGGTAACATGGATGGACCTAGAGAATATTATACTAAGTCAGATAGAGAAAGATATCATAAAATTTTATTTTTATGTGGAACCTAAAAATAATACAAATGAATCTATAGACAAAACAAAACAGACACAGAGACATAGAAAAGAAACATATGGTTACCAAAGCGAAAAGGGAGTGAAGAGGGACAAATTAGGAGCGTAGGATTAACAGATATACACTACTACAAACGAAAAAGATAAGCATCAGGTTTTTTTCTTTAAACTAATCCTGCCTTAATTGAGGGCAATATCAGTGTTCACACAGATAATACATCCAATCTGATAACCAATTTGTTGCTTAACCATGTCACCTCTAATGACATCCATCTGCAAGCTCTTTCTACCAGCATCTTCAATGGCCAAGGAGCATGACCTGTGGGTTTACTTTGGAAATCTTAACACTCAAATATCCTATAACTTCTTAGATTCCCACCTTTCTCACTTTCTCACTTCCACTATATGTGCTATCGAATTTGCATGAGCTGTAAACCTTCTGATTTCTACCTATTCCTTCATTTCTTAGACATTATCTCATCAAAACTCTCAGCTCCTTGGTACTGTGATCCTGGGGAAATCCAACAGGTTTCACATTTCCTGCATTCAGACCACTGATCACTTATAGAGAAAATCATGCAACCAATTAGTGTGGTGTCAAACAGATCCATTGTTCCTAACTCAACTGGGTCCTCAATAGCGTGAAAAACAAAAAAATCCCTAGTCACTCATCCATTCCTCAGAGTGGCTCCTTTATAATCCTCAAAACTTTTCTAAAGCCTCTATGATTTAAACTTCTTTTCATTCTTCAGTCAGTTCAGTTCAGTCACTCAGTCATGTCCAACTCTTTGCAACCCCACGGACTGCAGCAGGGCAGGCCTCCCGGTCCATCACCAACTCCTGGAGATTACTCAAACTCATGCCCATTGAGTCAGCGATGCCATCCAACCATCTCCTCCTCTGTCGTCCTCTTCTCCTCCCACCTTCAATCTTTCCCAGCATCAGGGTGTTTTCAAATAAGTCAGCTCTTCGCATCAGGTGGCCAAAGTATTGAAGTTTCAGCTTCAGCATCAGTCCTTCCAATGAATATTCAGGACTGATTTCCTTTATGATGGACTGGTTGGATCTCCTTGCAGTCCAAGAGATTCTCAAGAGTCTTCTCCAACACCACAGTCAAAAGCATCAATTCTTCGGTGCTCAGCTTTCTTTATAGTCCAAATCTCGTGTGACCCCATAGACGGCAGCCCACCAGGCTCCGCCATCCCTGGGATTGTCCAGGCAAGAATTCTGGAGTGGGTTGCCGTTTCCTTCTCCAGTGCATGAAAGGGAAAAGCAAAAGTGAATTCGCTCAGTTGTCTGACTCTTGGCGACCCCATGGACTGTAGCCTACCAGGCTTCTCCGTCCATGGGATTTTCCAGGCAAGAGTACTGGAGTGAGGTGCCATTGCCTTCTCTGATTCATACAAGAATACTGGAAAAACAATAGGCTTGACTAGCTGGACCTTTGTTGGCAAAGTAATGTCTCTGCTTTTTAATATGCTGTCTAAGTTGGTCATAACTTTTCTTCCAAAGAGTAAGCGTCTTTTAATTTCATGGGTGCAATCACCATCTGCAGTGATTTTGGAGCCCCCCAAAATAAAGTCTGTCACTGTCTCCACTGTTTCCCCATCTATTTCCCATGAAGTGATGGGACCAAATGCTATAATCTTAGTTTTCTGAATGTTGAGTTTAAGCCAACTTTTTCACTCTCCTCTTTCACTTTCATCAAAAGGCTCTTTAGTTCTTCGCTATCTGCCATAAGGGTGGTATCATCTGCATATCTGAGGTTATTGATATTTTTCTTGGCAATCTTGATTTCAGCTTGTGCTTCATCCAGCCCAGCATTTCTCATGATGTACTTTGCATATAAGTTAAATAAGCACAGTGACAATATACAACCTTGATGTACTCCTTTTCCTATTTGCGACCAGTCTGTTGTTTCATGTCCAGTTCTAACTGTTGCTTCCTGACGTGCATACAGGTTTATCAAGAGGCAGGTCAGGTGGTCTGGTATTCCCATCTCTTTCAGAATTTTCCAAAGTTTATTGTGATCCACACAGTCAAAGGCTTTGGCATAGTCAATAAAGCAGAAGTAGATGTTTTTCTGGAACTCTCTTGCTTTTTTGATGATCCAGCGGATGTTGGCAATTTGATCTCTGGTTTCTCTGCCTTTTGTAAAACCACCTTGAACATCTGGAAGTTCACGGTTCACGTATTGTTGAAGCCTGGCTTGGAGAATTTTGAGCATTACTTTACTAGCGTGTGAGATGAGTGCAGTTGTGAGGTAGTTTGAGCATTCTTTGGCATTGCCTTTCTTTGGGATTGGAATGAAAACTGACCTTTTCCAGTCCCGTGGCCACTGCTGAGTTTTCCAAATTTGACAGCATATTCAGTGCAGCACTTTTCATTCTTAGCAGAAGAAATTGCTTTTTACTCCAAAGAGAATATAAAATCTGACAGATGAAAAATCCTTTGATATTATGCATTTAAACTTAAGTTATGCGCTGAATTTATTTGCAAAGCAGAAACAAAGACACAGATGTAAAGAATAAACTTATGAATACCATAGGAGGAAGGGGAGATGGGATGCACTGGAAGACTGTGATTGACAAATGTATACTACTATGTATAAAATAGATAACTAATGAGAACCAAAGACAGGGAAGCCTGGCATGCGCAGTCCATGGGGTCACAAAGAGTTGGACAGGACTGAATGATTGAACAACAACAAGAACCTACTGTATAGCACAAAGAACTCTACTCAATGCTTTGTGGTGACCTAAATGGTAAGACAACCTAAAAAAGAGGGGATATATGTATATGTATGACTGATTCACTTCTCTATAGAGCAGAAGCTATCACAACATTGTAAAGCAACCATATTCTAATAAAGATTAATTTAAAAACTTAAACACAGTGCAGAATGGAAAAAAAAAACTGTTATCTTTATGTGCATTTATCATTACCCTTTTTCCTTTAGTCATTGTAAAAGATAAATCCCCCTAGATCTTGTCCCTTCCTGCTTTTTCATATATCTGAGTTAATCAAAGACCCCTTTGCCTATATTTTCAGTGTTTTCCCTTTTTATTGGCCCTCTCCCATATTAAGTATAATATAAAGGAGGAAGAAAATAAAATTCTCTACCTATGTCTCTGCTATTTACTATGTTGTCATTATCTTTCCTAAGTAATAATTGTTGACATTTACTATCTCCACTCCCTCATCTCCCACCTAATCACTTTTGCCTGGTTGTGCTGGCCATGATCATTAACAAGTGATTCATTACTAAATCCAGTGCACATTTTTCATATATTTCCAACTTAACCATTCTGTCTTATTGATAATCACTCCCTCTTTCTTGATACTCTCCCTACACTTAGGTTCTGTGACTCTGCTCACTTATGTCTTTCCACCTGAAGAGTCTACTTAGTTATTTAAGACATACGTTGCTGCTGTGTTCCCTATTGTTCACATTCTGACTACTGTCTCTGAGTGCCTTCATCCATTCCAATTGCTTTACCATCTATTTGCTAGTATACATTTTTAGCCTGAGTCTTTTTCTGGAATCCCATGGTTCTATCGAAGAAGGCAATGGCAACCCAATCCAGTGTTCTTGCCTGGAGAATCCCAGGGACGGGGGTACCTGACGGGCTGCCATCTATAGGGTCACAGAGATTCGGACACGACTGAAGTGACTCAGCAGCAGCAGCAGCAGCATGGTTCTATATACAACTATATATGGGGAATTTGATTTTCTGCAGGTAACTCAAACTCAACACACATGTAAACAGATTTTCTTAAACTTGACTCACTCTTGAATTGCAATCTCTGACATTCACAAAATCTTTAAATTCTGTTATTCAAAAGTATATTTCCTTTCTATACACTTTAAATCTTTTACATCTTTTCAATATGATTGTAACTAGTTGTGCTCATTTCCTTTTTTTTTGACTACAGAAAAAAATTCCCTAAATAGGTCTCGAATCCATCCTTCACGTTGCTGCCAAAGTGGTCATTCTGAAAAGAAATTCTGGAAAAGCTCTGAACTTATCAGAGAAGCACAAAAGGATCCTTCATAATTTGGATGTTGTTTGCTTGTGCAGTCTTACTCATATGCTCTCATAATATTTTTGGCAGGCATTCTTTCTATACAATTAACTAGAAATTTTTGTAAGTTAATAGAAACTTAGAGGATATCATGGTAGGCAACATTTCTGAAACTTATTTGATAATGGAACCCTTTTTTTTTTCATAGAAACAGAAGTAAAAACCTCTCAGAACTAGCAGTTTTCCAATATTTGACAAAATGATCCAGTAGCCTATATATTTTGTCTGGACTTTATCATCAGGATAAAGGTTGTTAAAAGATAAAAACCAATAAGAAAAAACACATTTCAGAAGAAACTTTTAAATCATTGCTTCCATATTGTGTTATAGGTAACCCATCAGAAACATAGTAACTTTGGGGTAACTTGAAAATCACTTTAATTCTAATCAAATAAACAATAATAAACCTGTGTTTGTCTAGATTTAGCAAAAAATATACTGTAGAAAAGCTCCTCTTTATTGTTCAAAGATTGAAGTTTTGACTTAATTATTACCTGATTTTTAAGGTCAATATAAGATCTGATATATTTCTTTTATCATTCAAATATAACTGCATTTCTGTAAAGAATTTAGGTGTATAATTCATGGTATACCTTAGGTATTTGAGCACTACATGAAGAATGAGACCGTTCTCAGTGGTGAAAGTAACTCATAAAGTCTTGTCTGGCACAGAAATGCTAATTTTAGCTACTGGTGCAATTTTTTTTAAACATGGAGATTGAGATTTACATTTTCCACACTGAAGGCAATCAATAACTGGTTGAAGAATTTTTGTGACAGGATGACTTCCGCTTTCATGGTGTTTCATTTATGTTATACTTTTTCTCTGAAATTTTATCTGAATGTTTCAAACTAAGATGAAACATTCCTGAAAGAGAAAATTCTACTTTAAAGGAGATAACATGTGCCACAGAAAGTACAGCCTTTCTTGATTAGTAGAATTCATTTGAAGATACTTAAAAATGTCTGTATATTACAAAGATAAGTGATGTAAGAGGTAGACAGAAAGGACGTGAAAGGATAACTTATTAATGAAGTCAACTCAGTCCTGTGTCTGGTTGCCAGAGCTTCTGGATTGCTGAGATGCTATACACCAATGTCATTTTAGCCTGTTAATTGTATCCTCAACACTGTTGCTAACCATCTTGCTAACAGTTTTTGTTGTCTCTCTCTTTGTTTAGGAAGTTCCACTGCAGTTTCCCTTTTTTTGGGTAACATCAAAGTGTAAAATAAAAAGTAGGTGCTTGGACTCTGTTACCCAAGAATATTCCTTCATATACCTTTCTTTGGAAGCTATCATTTTTCATTTCAACATTCTGCTCTATTTTTATAATGCAATGAAAGAAAATAATAGTGCATGAAAGAAAGAACAAAAATTAAGTGTAACTCCGCCTTTGCTTAGATTATCCTGCCTCTTTTATGTAAAGACTTTAAATACATCTTTCCTTCTCTGCAAAGTCATTTTGCCCAGGTATACAGTATTACCCAGTTCTGTGTTAGAAAACTATTGCTACCCTATTGTGTAGTCAAGAGAGGGCTGGACTGATTCAAAACTGATGAAGTCTGTGCCTTTTAGTAGTGTATCACTAAAAGAGACAATAAGACTGTAGACAAGTATGTAGAATTTCCATTAACAGAATAAACTGAGAGAACAGTTCAGTTGTTCAACAGATGAGCAGTCATGAGCACACATCTTCCTTCTTTTTATTGTCTCTGGGATGCTCCATAAATCTTCTTAGATTACAGCTTTAAGTAGCCCCTTACATAGGCTTCCCAGGTGGCACTAGTGGTAAAGAACCCGCCTGCCAATGGAGGAGATTTGGGTTCAATCCTTGGGTGGGGAATATCTCTTGGAGGTGGAAATGGCACCTCACTCTGATGTTCTTGCCTGGGAAATCCTGTGGACAGAGGAATCTGGCAGGCTACAGTCCATGGAGCCACAAAGAGTTGGACACAACTGACCACACAGCCCATTATATACAACTTTTTAATAAACTTTTAAATTCAGGATGGCTTTACATTTATATAAATGTCTCAAAGATAGGATAGAGATATTCTGTACCAATATACTTCAAATCCAGTTTCTCTTCTCGTTAATGTCTTACATTACTATGGTTCAGTAGTCAGTCAGTAAGGAACCAATACTGATATACTGTCATTCACTAAATTTTATATTTTATTCGAATTTCCTTTGTTTTTACCTAAAGTTCTTTTTCTGTTTCAAGATCTCATCTAGGATGCTACATTACATTTAATCATCCTGGTCCTTTAGGCAATTCTTTACTATGACAACTTCTTCAAACTTTCCTTATTTTTAATTATCTTGACAGTATTGAAGAGCACTGGTCAGATATTCTGTGGAACATCCCTCAATTTGGATTATTTGATATTACTCCCCTGGTTAGACTGAAGATACAGGGTTTTGGGGAGGATGACCAAAGAGGCAAAGTATCATTCTTATCACATCATTCTGATGATACAGGCTATCAACCTGACTTATCACTACTGCTGTTAACCTCTATCAGCTGGAGGCTCAGATGGTAAAGAATCTGCCTGCAATGCAGGAGACTTGGTTTTTATCCCTGGGTTGGGCAGATCCCCCTGAGAAGAGAATGGCAATCCACTCCATTACTCTTGCCTGGAGAATCTCATGGACAGAGGAACCTCTAGAGGACTCCTGTCCATAGGGTCACAGAGAGTAGCACATGACTGAGCTGGAGGTAGGCTTGTCAGGTTTCAACACAGTTAAGTTCCTTTTCCCTGTCACCACGCTATAACGTTTGGAAGGAAGTCGTTACCTCAGCTCACACTTATGGAGTTGGGAGTTACACAGTCTCTCCTTGAGGACGAAGCATCTACATAAATTGTTTGGAATCCTTCTGAACAGGAGATGTCTTTTTTCCCTTGTTTATTATTTAGTTATTTATTCATATAAGTATACACTCAAAGATACTCATTTTATACATTGGGTTTGGACTGCAAGGAAATCAAACCAGTCAATCCTAAAGGAAATCAACCCTGAATATTCATTGGAAAGATTGATGTTGAAGCTGAAGCTCCAATATTTGGCCACTTGTTGTGAAGAGCCAACTCATTGGAAAAGACTCTGATGCTGGGAAAGATTGAGGACAGGAGAAGAGGGTGGCAGAGGATGAGATGGTTAGATAACATCACTGACTCAATGGACATGAGTCTGAGCAAACTCTGGGAGATAGTAAAGGACAAAGAAGCCTGGAGAGGTGCAGTCCATGGGGTCGCAAAGAGTCAGACACGACTTGGTGACTGAACAACAACATATTGTGATACTACAGTATTTATTTTGTTAATAAAATTGCTCTGTTATATGCTACTCAAAATTGGCCATGGGGATATCTTTCGGTTGGCTCCTTTGTACCTTTGATGGCTCCTCATTCTTTTTTTTTAACAGTACCTTTTTAAATTGGAGAATGTTTTAGAATCTCTTTACATTTTGAATGAACAAGCATTGATTAGATATTGGAGTATGAAAAGTAATCTGGGATTGGTTTTAATCAAGGAATACAATTGACAAAGAAACATGTCCCTTGACAAATGATCTGTTAGTCAAGGAAATGGACTATTATGGGATACATTAAAATTACAGTACTCTCCCAAATGAAAACATATACGAATGGAAGAATTGAGGACAGAAGTAAAAGGCAAATGAGAATACCGGCACTTTGAGAAAATAAGTCATGTCTCATGGTTTTTACCACTACAGTGCCTCAGAATGTGCCTTAAATTAATAAGTTCTTGATAAATATTTGCTGATCAATCTAAGATAAGCAAGAATCTAAACATTTGCTTGATGCATACAGAAAACAAGAAAAGGTAAATGTCAAAGATTTATAAATGCTGTCTTAAGTTTCCATGTTCCTGTACTTTATTCTATTTTTCCGGTATATAGTATGTATGCTGAAAAGATAAAATCTGGTTTATAGGTTATATTTAAACTTTATACTCATAAGTCATATGAAAATTCACACTAAATGTTTTACATTGATTGGTTACAAATTGATTATTTGTGAAATGTGAGAATTGCTTTTGGTTTGAGAGTACCATCATAATTATTTCTTTTTCCTATCATTCTAAAACCTCCAAATGTTCTCAAACTCCTACACACAACTCTGCCACACTTAAGTGATTCTCTACACTTCTTTGGAATAAAATTTTCTCTCCTCTGAATTTAAAAAGCATTGGGATAGCATCCAAGGGCTGTGAAGAAAATATTTTTAAGCATGACATCAATCTTTCAGCATCTGTAGACCACTTAATAGATACTTAGCAGGCAAAAAGATTGTCAATTTTAGATACATGAAAATGCTTATCACAATTAAAAGACAAAGGTAAAATATAATAGAACATAATACAGTTATAACTGCAATAAGGGTGATGTCATTCATTTCTATCTCAAGGATAAATATGTGCTAGAGCATTTCATTTCTGAGTATTAGATCTAAACTTTCAATTATATCTATTAAGATTTACAGCAAGCATTCAGAGGCCCTGTTAGATAGTTTTGAATACTGAGATCCAACCTCCTATGCTTCATCCAATATTAAGTCAACATAACATGCTCAAAACTAAAAGGCTAAATGATTCAACTCACTCAACTATTAGGAGGTCAAGGTTAAGTAAATGAACTTTCTAAATTACTCTTTGATGGTACTTTAGTCTGAAATAATTTCTTTATGATCTAATGCAGCATATGGATGCCATTTTTAAATATGCCCAATAAAATACCATCAATATATTTCTCAGATGATAAAGAGATAAAAAGGATAGGAGACAAAGGAAAGCATCAAGTTTTAGGGAAAAGTTGATCTACAAATGATCGGATCTTTTGCATGATTTTCTTTTGGTCTTGTTAAGGGACCCTGTTATCTTTATCTTAGAAAAGTCATTTTTCTAGCAATGAGTAATTGGTTCTGGCTATGCTAGATACTGAATATATCATTAAGATGTGCTACTTAAGCAAGTCACCAGAAATCACAGAGACAGCAATACCAGCCTTTGGAAGAAATGTTTGTTCCATCTCTCTCATTTCAAAAGAACTTCTCCCTTCAACAAACAGTATACTGCAGAAGAGGAAAACCAGGGTTTTAAATTTACTGTGCATATCTTTAGACAGTACAGTTAGTGCTCTTAATCTTATTATACTCCCAATGCTCATTATTACCATTATTACTGATGTTAAACTATAGTCAGGATTAATTAGGTTGGTTGGTCAACTGGTCTCTGGCCCAAAGCAGTGTAAGTATTGGCATTAAGGCACAACCTCTGGCATTTGCGTATTAGCACCCTTCCCTGGGGCACAATAACTGGTACTTATTCATCTTATTTATTTCTAATCCCAGTAAAATTTGGTCTGAGGCTCCAATATTTCTCCAAAGAATAATAAGTAGGAACTAAAGACATATCTCTTCTCTGCTAGCACATACTTTTGGTGAACAAAATGCCCCTCATGTATATCAACCATACTAACAATCTATTATACTACCCACATCTGAGCTTTCATGTAACTGTAGAGAAAACTATCAGCTAGCAAACTCATACAATGAGAGTTTCTCTTCAACACTGTCTGCAATTTATGATATGTGATATTCAGTAAAGTCATTTGATAAAGAAATTTTACCAATAATTTGTTCTACTTTCTTTCCAAGAAACATGTAAGTTCTTAATTTTGCAACTAGTTTTATAAATGCATCAACAATTGTGTGATTTGTCTTTTTCTGCAAATGCCATGAAATGTAAATCTGTCATGTGGCTATTGATGAGGTTTCAAACAGACCATGCACTAGGGACTGGAGACAAAATGAACTGCAATTGTCCCAGACAACAGAATTTAGACTATTCATCAAAAATTGGCTAAATTTTCTGGAAACATTAATAAACTATATAAAAATTAAGATGTACATATAAGAGCAGGGTAGTATATGTAATGGTTATATACTATGTTTTTTTTTTAATCAGCCTCTGCTGATTCTAATTCTAGTTTTGTGTAGACTTTTATAAAATTATTCAACTGAATTAATCTTCAGTTACTCTATTTGATACGTCTGTTCAGTCGTGTCTGACTCTTTGTGACCCTATGGACCCTAGCCCGCCAGCCCATGGAATTCTCTAGGCAAGGATACTGGAGTGGGTTGTCATGCCCTCCTCTGGGGGATCTTCCTGACTCAGGGGATCGAAGATTGAGTCTCTTATGTCTCCTATATTGGCATGTGGGTTCTTTATGACTAGAGCCACCTGGGTAGCCCACTCTATTTAATAAGACAGAGTTAATGCTGGTACATATCTCACAGGATTTTTTGTAATTAAAATGAAATGCTCTTAAGACTGTGATTATCATATAGTTGCCATTCAACAATTGGTGCCCACAGTTGGGAACTAGAGGAAAAATATTTGAAGGACACAGAGCTTTGTACAAGGATAGAAGCACTGTTAACAATGTTCTTGAATGAGTAATTGATTAAAATTATGTCCAACAAAGAACAGAATACTATATAATGCTAATACATCATAATTCAATTCTATTGACTTATGTATTGACATAGAAAACATATAAGATATAGTAAAAAGACAAAAGAAATGTATAAAACTCTATGCTATAATCCTATCAAAAGAATCTATTAGCTCTATCTATGGACAAAAATACCTTCAAAAGCTATGAACCAAGATATTAACATTGTTCTCTTTATTTTTCTACTAACCGCATTTTTAGAATGAACATATGTTAATTTTATAATCTGAAAAATACTCTATTTTAAACATATTTTTCTTTCTATCATTCACATCCCTATTTTTCTCTCGTAACTTTCTCCAAAACTTATGTGTCTGATATTTTTAAATTTGACAATCTCATATTTTGTAGTCCTTCTCTGTTTAGAAGTTGTGAAAAAGAAAGTACTTAAATATACTAGTCTGAAATGATATAAAAAATAAAACCTACTTGGTTCAACTATCAAGTTTTTACAGTAAAAATTTAAGTGAAACTATTACTATCCACACTGGACCAAAACTTACAAAAAATAATATCTCTTCAAAGATCAAAGATAACATTTTTTTCCCCTTGTTATTTAATTGCTCAGTTGTTTCTGACTCTTTGCGATATCATTGACTACAGCATGCCAGACTCCCCTGTCCTTCACTATCTCCTGGAGTTTGCTCAGATTCATGTTTGCTCAGATTCAGGGCTGATTTCCTTTAGGATGGACTGGTGGGATCTCCTTGCAGTCCAAGGGGCTCTCAAGAGTCTTCTCCAAGGCCACAGTTCAAAAGCATCAATTCTTCGGCACTCAGCTTTCTTTATGGTCCAACTCTCATATCCATACATGACTCATATCCATACATGATTATTGGAAAAACCATAGCTTTGACCAGACAAACCTTTCTCAGTAAAGTAATGTCTCTGCTTTTTAATATGCTGTCTAGGTTTGTCATAGCTTTTCTTCCAAGGAGCAAAGTGTCTTAATTTCATAAATATGCAAGAATATTAATAAAAAGAAAAATGCTCGGGACCAAACAGAATTACATGCTTTTTTTGCAAATGTGCTTTTCATTTTGGAATAAGAGTCTGCAAACAGAGTTTTGTTCAGGGTGATGTTGATGTTTCACAACATTTTTAAGAGAACTTTTAAGGTCCGATACATGCTTCTTACATTTTAGCACAAATTCTATTAAAGTATCTCAAAACATGTTATAAAGTATTTCCTTCCATCAAAAGTATGTCCAAATCACTCAAAACAGAAGATAACAAAACAAGTTTGACAAAGCATAAATGACCAGCAAAAGTGGTGATAAGCCCTCCAACTCTTACCCCTCCCCATTCTCTAGTCCAGGAATAATTTTCAGCTTTTTTGAGAAGATATTGAAGATATTCTCCCATATTATGTGTCTTCTGCATTTTAATTCATATTCCTCTATTATGTGAACAATGGTTCTACTGTGGAATGTATACATACACACAACAAATACATTGTGACACTCAGCTGAAATCAGAGAACACATTCTATTTGAGGCAAAGGAACTGACATTTTGCTCATTTTCAGAAATAGATTATAAATGCTTGTTAGGAAAAGAATAAGCAGATATGTAAGACTTGAAACATTATTTTTTTGCTTAATTCCCTTGAATGATGTTGAATATTTACAAAATATGTTTAATGAAGAGGAAAAGAATTCCCATCCCAAGCAAATTAATAAAGCTTGTAGAAAACTATGTGACAAAAATATAACATAAAACAAAAGACCTTCATCTTCTTTCAAATATCAAGTGATGCAAATGCTAGGATTGAGAAACACAATGCATTATAGGGAATTTGGGGATTTTGCAGGGAGGAAGGAAGGAAACACAAACAATTGATAAATGGCATCATTTGCTTTGCTCCATTTCATGCTGCTGCTGCTGCTAAGTTGCTTCAGTCGTGTCCGACTCTGTGCGACCCCATAGACGGCAGCCCACCAGGCTCCTCCGTCTCCGGGATTCTCCAGGCAAGAATACTGGAGTGGGTTGCCATTTCCTTCTCCAATGCATGAAAGTGAAAAGTAAAAGTGAAGTCGCTCAGTCGTGTCTGACTCCTAGCGACCCCATAGACTGCAGCCTACCAGGCTCCTCCGTCCATGGGATTCTCCAGGCAAGAGTACTGGAGTGGGTTGCCATTGCCTTCTCCCATTTCATGCTGGGACACAGGCAAATCTCCAGCATTTCAGAGGCTTTCTCAGAAGAGAAATGGAGACTATGATAACCTCTTCATAAGACTATGGTGATAGTCAAAAATAATTTACTGACATGTTTTTAAGCAATTAACAAATTTTAGATCACCAACCCTTTGCTAATTTCTCTCCATACAAGAGGGAAATTGTTACTTGTTTGGGAAATGGAGAGATAATTTTCCCTATGTTATAGGGTAGAGGAAAAAGACGATTTCTTTTGGTTTCTGTGGTATCTGAAAAGTAATAGAAAATTTTTTTCAATATTGATTTCTTTGGGGGGATTTGTTGGAGTAACTCCCAGAGGACTCAGGGAATGAATTTGTGGAAACTAGGATTCCCTGAAGCATCCTGAGGTTAGAAAACAGCCACATACTTCTGTTGAAGGTCAAGAGGTAGTAGAATGAGAAGCTGTGTTGATTGAGTTTTTCCCTCAGAGATGGGAATCTGGAGCAAATGCCTGATTTCTCCTTTGGGTTAAATAATTATAATTAAGCTCAACAATGATCTAAAACAAAGGTGTGTGTGTGCATTTGGGGGAGTGTAACATCACCACCAAATTCAGACATCATCACCAAACTCAGACTTAAATTGAAGAAAGTACAGAAAACCAGTAGACCATTCAGGTATGACCTAAATCAAATCCCTTATGATTACACAGTGGAAGTGACAAATAGATTCAAGGGGTTAGATCTGATAGACAGAGTGCCTGAAGAACTATGGACGGAGGTCTATGACATTGTATAGGAGGTGGTAATCAAAACCATCCTCAAGGAAAACAAAAGCAAAAAGGCAAAATGGTCGTCTGAAGAGGCCTTACAAATAGCTGAGAAAAGAAGAGACGCTAAAGGCAAAGGAGAAAAGGAAAGCTACATCCATCTGAATATAGAGTTCCGAAGAATAGCAAAGAGAGATAAGAAAGCCTTCCTCAGTGATCAATGCAAACAAATAGAGGAAACAATAGAATGGGAAAGACTAGAGATCTCTTCAAGAAAATTAGATACCAAGGGAACATTTCATGCAAAGATGGGCACAAGAAAGGACAGACTAACAGAAGTAGAAGATATTAAGAAGAGGTGGCAAGAATACACAGAACTATACAAAAAAAGATCTTAATGAGTCAAAACCACAATGGTATGGTCACTCACCTAGAGCCAGACATCCTGGAATGTAAAGTCAAGTGGGCCTTAGGAAGCATCACTACAAACAAAGCTAGTGGAGGTGATGGTATTCCAGTTGAGCTATTTCTAATCCTAAAATATGATGCTGTGAAACTGCTGCACCCAATATGCCAAAAAATTTGGAAAACTCAGCAGTGGCCACAGGATTGGAAAAGGTCAGTTTTCATGCCAATCCCAAAGAAAGGCAATTCCAAACAATGTTCAAACTACCACACAATTGCACTTATCTCACATGCTAGCAAAGTAATGCTCAAAATTCTCCAAGCTAGGCTTCAACAGTACGTGAACCGAGAAATTCCAGATGTCCAAACTGATTTTAGAAAAGGCAGAGGAACCAGAAATCAAATTGTCAACATCCACTGGATCATAGAAAAAGTGAGAGAATTCCAGAAAAATATCTACTTCTGCTTTATTGACTACTCCAAAGCCTTTGACTGTGTGGATCATAACAAACTGTGGAAAATTCTTAGAGATGGGAATACCAGACCACCTAACCTGCCTCCTGAGAAATCTGTATGCAGGTCAAGAAGCAACAGTTAAAACTGTACGTGGAACAACAGACTGGTTCCAAATTGGGAAAGGAGTACTTCAAGGCCACTTCAAATGTGAATAAGGAAGAAGAAGGAAAGGAAACAAAGTTGAAAATGAGGAAAATGAAGCCACCCTTTGTTATTGTTCATTTATTTTTTTAGATTCCACAGGTATGTGATAATATAAAGTACCTGTCTGTCTCTGCCTGACTGATTTCACTAAACATCATACCCTATAGGTTCATCCATGTTGTTGAAAATGGCACAATTTCATCCTTTCTTATTCCTGAAACTATTCATTAGTTTAGGGATACTTAGATTTCTTCCATATTTTGGCTATTGTAAATAGTGTCACTATGAACATGGGGTGCATGAATCTTTTATTTTTTGAGCCACAGTGTTATCTGTACAATTCTGGATAGTTGAATTTTGGGAAAGTCATTGATGGTACGTTATCTTCATTTTTTGGTCATTTTGCTTCATACAGGTTGTTGGTTGGCAACTGAAGCAACATACAATTTAAACTGGAAAAGGAGCAAAATATAGAGCTTGTAGTGACATTTTCTAATAGAAGGAAACTAGGAACTCATGGAAAGAAAACAATGCTAGCAACTAATATTTATTGAAGATTTCATGTAAGATCTTCCCTGGTGGCTCAGATGGTAAAGAATCTGCCTGCAATCCAGGAGAAAAGTGAAAGTGAAATAGCTCAGTCATTTCCAACTGTTTGCAGCCGCATGGACTGTAGCCTACCAGGCTTCTCCGTCCATGGGATTTTCCAGGCAAGAGTACTGGAGTGGGTTGCCATTTTCTTCTCCAGGGGATCTTCCCCACCCAGGGATGGAGCCTGGTCCTCCCACATTGCTCCTCTGACACTGTCTGAAGAGACAGCTTTAGACAGTCGGAAAGATAACACCCTGTTTGGGTTTACAGTTCAAACTTGCGGGGCTCGCACAGAGTCACCAGACATGGGTTCTGAATGACTAAAGAACCACAAATCAACAATTCAAACAGAGGAGTGTAGAAGAAAAAAGAGTGGGTGCAAAGAACCCTGAATGGTTTCTGTATCTTTTGAGGAGGAGCATGTAAAGGCAGGTTGAATAATAATAATTTTAGCAATAATAGAAGTGTTTGAAAGTTTCATTCATGCTCATTACTTGCAGGGAATCTATCAGGACACCTCCATTTCTGACATTTGAGAGGCATTTTCATAAAAGAATAGAAGTCTATTGTTTTTCAGGCAATTCATTTCACAAAATTAAGCCCTCGTCTAATATAATTTTTGCAAATACATCTCCCAAGTTTTCAAATAAAAATGTTTTGTTTATAGTATCTGTTTTGTTATCCCAAATTTTTGATACTTATGTAGCTGAGTCTGTTACTTTTAAAATATATTGATTTAAATTTTTCCTAAGTAGTCCTTTACAATTATTGAAAGAAAAAGTAGTTTCTAAAAAGAGAAATTATCACCTCTCAGGCTAAATAATAACCTGAAACTTCAGAAAAACTGTGTTTTATGAATTATCATTTAGGTTAATAAGGCTTGACCCTTAGATCTAAATTCCTTGCTCAGTTATTTAATATTATTATAGATGGTTGTTCTTGTCCCTTTTAGTCATCAGTTTATATTTTGCATTGTCTGCCTGATCATGCTCTAATAAGCCCTATAAGAAAATTAAAGAATGCAGAAATGACATTGTCTCTGCTCCATGAAATTTATTTAAATCAAATAAGTACATTTATAATAGCAAATGACATGAGTTCAAGGTGTAGTTTGAAATTATGAACACATTTATAGAGATCATATTCAGTCTCCTAGTTGGAAGCAGGGGCAAAGAATATTTTGCTTTCAAATGCCTCAAAGTCTGAAAAGCCATTGCATATAATTGATAATTTCCAATGTCTCCCATCCCCAGCAGAGCATAAGGGGTGGCATAAATCTATTTCACTGAGTAAGCATCTTTCAAGTTTCAGAACCTCAGCAGTCTTTGCTCTGAAAGTCTCTACCCCAACAATATACTTCTCCTTTCCTTAAGTTAGCAATCAATTCAGCTTTGGGGTTTTTTGTTTAAGGTATTGAAGATGATTTTCATTTTTTTTAGCAGCTGAATACCCTGGAAGTTAACAACTTGTGTAACAGGTTTGGAAAGAATATGTGTAGTCATATTCCTTGCCTCGATAGTTTAATTTCTAGGAATTTGCCCAAATAGACACTCTGTATAATCTTACACAGTTTTGCATTTAATCCTTTTAACAATTCTACAATATAAATCCTATTTTTGTTTCCATTTTTTTCATTTGATGAAAGGAAGGCTAGGAAGATTTAGAACCATTTCCATAGCCACATATCTAGTATACTCTGAATATTTAGAGACTTGCTCTAAAGCCAGAATTCTACTTCCTCTGTTAGAGAAAAAGATCTAAAATGAAGACAAAAATATTTGATAAATGTAGGTATTTGAAGTAACACCACCAACACCCAAATATATGAAAAAAGAGCTAAGTAAATGCTCATTATTAGGACATATAAAATAACGAATATGTTAAAATGTTTATGATCTGGTATTGAAACAAAATCAAAGCACAATGATAGTTATACTACATAAAGTTGTGATACATATGGATTAGAAATGAAACAGACAAAAGGCTATGTGAATTTCTGGGGTGGTTGGGTTCTGAGTATAATACATTTTTTCGAGCTCTTAAATATCACTTTAATGTTTGTATAATAACAAAATTAAGGGCTTCCCTGGTGGCTCAGTGGTAAAGAATTTGCCTGCCAATGCAGGAGACACAGGTTTGATCCCTGAGTCAGGAAGATCCCCTGGAGAAGAAAATGGCAACCCACTTCAGTATTCTTGCCAGGGAAATCCCATGGACAGAGGAGCCTGGTGGGCTACAGTTCATGGGGTCGGAAAGAGTCAGACACGATTTGGTGACTAAACAACAACAAAAGTAACATAGATGTAAATAGCAATCTCTGCACTTGAGGTTCCTAATCAATGATTCCATGCTCTATAAAAAATTTAAATGTACCAAAAGATTTCTGAGAATTCTAAGGATTATGTAAACCTGATTATTTGGTGTTCTGAATTTCTACATTGGAGCTTTTCAAATTCTACGATAAATGTTCCTGTCTCTCTGACTGCTTTGACTTGGATATGGGACTCGTCTCTTACTTTCCCCCTAACTTTCAAACAAGATATAGTTGACAGGCAGTTCTGAAATTTTAGATAGAGTGGTATTTTATCATAGCAGTATAAACAAGTTAATGTTGAATTAATACTACTTTCCTAAAATTCTTCTAGCTGTCTAGCATATTGCTTATTTTCTGTTCCTTGAAGACTTACTTATAAGTTCTCCTCATTTTATCATGTAAGACAATTTTCCATCTTCACCCTCAACTCTGAGCATAGTGAATATGTGATATTGTGCACCCATAAAACCAAAGGGGCATATTCCAGATTTTACCCCTTAGAAGCATCGAGATTTACTGTGAGATAGATTATGACATTCCAAGCATGAGAAAGGAGAAATCATTATATTCGTTTTGGGGGGTTTAAATAACATTAATTTAAAGTTTCAAATTTTAAATTAATATCCTACTGTGCTTTGACTGTAAATGTGCTCAATGGTATTTTATTTAGAAATTCAATGCTTCAGATATTTTTAAGTACCTATTATTCAACAGAAAGTATAATAAGAAGGCTTAGTACAAAAGAGACAGGTCTTACAAAAAGGAATCAGTCTGAATAACCTCTTCAACAACAACAACAACAATGAAATAAGGCTTTTACTATGGTTGAAGGGATTTCGATTAGAAGAAAGAAAATAGTGAGAGCTCTTAGCATTCAAATATGGCAGAGAGATAGATTTGTGAATCTTCTTTCAATGCATTTTTATGCATTGTAACAGATATCAAATGAGAGTTAAGCATAGGATGAACCAGATTGATTTTTGCATTTGTCTTCCCTACCTACCATACTATTATTTGAGGGTATAAAACATGTTTTCTATTGGTGTATCTTCTTTAATTACTTATCATCCTCTCATATTCAAGAAGCTTTTCAAATAGCCTAATAAAGTATTTTCAAATTACCTAATAAAATAAGTTCCCTTAGAAGTCTGCATTGTGATTGCAAAGCAATAGGGAGAAAGTCTGATTTATTGATAAGTGAGACTATGCTATAAATTTTCTTCATTTTAGAACTGCCTATAGATGATGAGATCACTCCTACTTAGAGAAATTGCAGCAGACAGGGATAATGATGCCAGTACTAAAGAAAAGGATCACAATGTCCAAGGGTATATGCTTTGCTTTATAAAGTAAATGTATTTCTTCTTAAATACTATGTGGAAATCTAATGAAACTGTACCAGAGAAGATTGTTATCTAAGAAAAGACATGATAAATGTTTTTGTGAGATAATCATTTTATAATTTAAAAAAAAATCATTACTCAGTTTACACGTTTTGTGAACTTTTTTGATTCTCATCTTAGATTTCCTTAATGTGAAAGCATACTGTATCTAATATAACATAAGTAATGTAGCAAGAATTATTTCCAATCTAGTAGCTTAGGTCAGATTTTGAAGTTCAACAGAAAAATATTTCATGTGAGATTTTTGGCTTTGTGTGTGTGCTAAGTCACTTCAGTTGTGTCCAACTGTTTGCAACCCTATGGACTGTAGCCTGTCAGGCTCCTCTGTCCGTGTGATTCTCCAGGCAAGAACAATGGAGTGGGCTGCCATGCCCTCCTCCAGGGACTCTTCTCATCCCAGGGATCAAATCCACATTTCTGACATCCCCTGCATTGGCAGGTGGGTTCTTTACCACTAGTACCACCTGGTTAATATTTTTTTAATGAACTGAAATAAAATTCATTATAATGTCACTTATAGAAAAGAGCTCAGTCATCTCTGGAATTTAAAAAGCAAGAACATACTCTAACCAATAAGAATATTTCCATACAGCGTGGACTTTAAAAAGTTGTACAAAAGCCAAAGGATTAATTTAAGGAAGGGATGATTGTAAATGCTCAATCCTTTTAAGCTGTCTGCCTCTAGGTAAATCACATATCCTCTTAGAGAGCTTTCTTTCCTTATTTAGAAGAAGTGCGATTTGAATTTCCTACTTTACAAGCTTACTGCAAAGCTGATGTGTATAAAGAAAATTTTATAAAACTCTTAAAAGAGTGTAAGAGAATTTGGGCCTCATATTATTATTGTGTCAGATAAAGTACATAAGTCCTTAATTATCCTAATTTTAAAATGGCATTAATTTTGGCCACTTACTGGTTTACTTGTTATGTGAACACCCAGCCATTTATGTAATTAAAACTAATGTCTATATGACTAGCAAGATAGTATTGCCAAGAATATAGAACCAAATGGCAGTAAAAGAATTAAAATTGAATCATAACTTTGAATGGTTCAAATGTTGTGAATTGTTAAAAATGCAAATATATGTGAAGAGTTCTTAAAATTCTTAAATTTTAAATCATGATTGAACACTTTATGGCAAATTGAGAACAGAGGTTCTTAATGACTTAGAGTAAATGGAGAAAAATGGCAAAATATAATTACACTGAGGTAGAAAGGATGAGATTACACATAAGAAGACACTTCCTAAAGTAGGAAGTAATCAATCCTCCTGTATCTCTATCTGGCAAACACTCATTTGTTTCCTGTCTCTATGTTTTATCTTTTCTGGAATTTTGTACATATGGAATAATATAACATTTTTTGTGGAATTTCACTGCAAAATACATTAAAGATTTATCCATGATAGTGCATGAATCAATCATTCTTTCCTTTTCATCACTTTGCCAACAAAGGTTCGTATAGTCAAAGCTATGGTTTTTTTTAGTAGTCATGTGAGAGCTGGACCATAAAGAAGGCTGAGTGCCAAAATATTTTCATTATTTTGACATTTTGGCAATTACAGATAACCTTGCTATAAATATTTATATATAGGTTTTGTGTGAAACTATGTTTTTTTTCCAAATCACAACTTTATTTTCTAGAGAGTATGACAATATTCTTAGAAGATTCCAGAGAATTTTAAAAAATGCAGAGTTCAATGAGGTTGGATAAAAATAAACATGCAGAAAATTAATTATTTTTTTATCTGTAATTCATTTAGGAAATATAACTTTAAAATATTCTCCATAGCCATAAAATCCTTAAGTATCCTAGCAATAAACCTGACAAGTTTTAAATTCACTTGGGTAAATACAGAAGAGTGAGAATGCTGAATCATATGGTAAGTGCATGTTTAATTTTAAAACAAAATGACAAAGAGGTTTCCAAAGTGCAGTACCATTTTGAATTTCCTTCAATGACAAATTAAAATCACTGTGGTTCTGCATACTTATCAGCATTTCATGTTGTCAGATTAAAAAAAAAAAGTGTCCTTTTAAAAAGCTCTCTAGTGGTATCTCATCATGGCTTTAATTTGTAGCTCCCTAATGACTAAAGATGTTAAACATCTTCCCATATACATATTGCTTTTTCATATATTTTCTTTGGTAAAATTCAGATATTTTACCAATTTTTAATTTTTTTACATTAATTTTTAAGAATTCTTTATATACTTTGGGTACAATTTCTTTATCAGATATGTCATTTACAAGTCTGAAACTTATACTTTCATTATTTTAACAGTGTCTTTCACAGAACAATTTTTAAAAAGTATATTTTGTTTTTTTGGCTTTTGGTTCACATTTTAATTAAGAAGGGTTGTGATCAGCTAATGCCTTTAGTGACAAAACAGTATGTACACTGAAGCAAATAAAAAGTGAAGAAATTCCAATGTATCACAGTTTGAAGGTTTACATCTTGTATATTTTCTTATCCATAATTTTTCATAAATAGCTGGTTCTATAAAATTTATTTTAAGTTAGAAGTATAGGATCAGATAACTTCTCATTAAGGCTTTTGAAGTTATATGCTCCTTTGATGTGCTGAGGTTCACCTACAAAATCCATTAGATAGCAGAATTACATCATTAAATCAGTAGTTCTCTGGAAAAGTGGTCCAATATGGCAGCTACTAGCCACATAGGACTGCCAATTACATAAAATGTGACCAGTGTGACTGAAGCCATGGCTTTTATTTTGATGAGTTTATTTATTTCTTAAATGAATTAAATTTTATTGCAGTACAATTGCTTTACAGTGTTCTGTTAGCTTCTATTGTATAGCAAACTGAATCACCCATACATATACACATTTCCCTTCCCTTTTGGACTTCCCTCCCATTTAGGACATCACAGTGCATTAAGTAGAGTTCCTTGTGCTATACAATATGTTCCCACCCATTGCCTATTTTATATAAAGTATCCATAGTATATATGTTTAGGTTTAAAAACTGATGTTCAGTTTAGTTATTGAAAAAAACTTTCAATTATGTATGGGACAACTTGGCTTTGTGAATCTTTATCAACCGTAAATTTTATGAAATCAAAATACAGATCAAGTATACCCAGTAAAAATTTAGTATCAAAGTTGAGATGTACTATAAGCACACATTGGATTTGAAAGACTTAATATTAAAAAAAAAGAATGCTAAAAGGCCATTAATATTTTTTACATTCATCACATGTTAAAAAGGCTGAGTTTTGAATATATAAGGTTAAATACAATATATTACTAAAACCCTTATTACCACCTTCTTTTTACTTTTTGAAATGTGACCTCTAGAAAAATGAAATCACATGTGTCTCACATTATATTTTCTTTAGACAGCACTGCTTTAGAATCACATATTGTGTATTAAAGTGGTATTTTGTGTCAAAAAGCATTTATTAATATTTATTTTAGTTGGGGGCTAATTACTTTACAATATTGTAGTGTTTTTTGCCATACATTGACATGAATCAGCCATGGGTTTACACGTGTTCCCCATCCTGAACCTCCCTCCCACCTCCCTCCCCATCCCATCCCTCTGGGTCATCCCATTGCCTCAGCCCTGAGCATCGAACCTGGAATGGTGTTCTGTTTCACATATGATAATATACATGTTTCAATGCTATTCGCTCAGAACGTCCCACCTTCACCTTCTCCCGCAGAGTCCATAAGACTGTTCTATGCATCTGTGTCTCTTATTCTGTCTCACATAGGGTTATCATTACCATCTTTCAAATTCCATATATATGCATTAGTATACTGTATTGGTGTTTTTCTTTCTGGCTTACTTCACTCTGTATAATGGGCTCCAGTTTCATCCATCTCAATAGAACCGATTGAAATGTATTATTTTTAGTGGCTTAGTAATATTCCATTGTGTATATGTACCACAGCTTCCTTATCCATTCGTCTGCTGATGGACATCTAGGTTGCTTCCATGTCCTGGCTATTGCAAACAGTGCTGCAGTGAACATTGAGGTACACGTGTCTCTTTCAATTCTGGTTTCCTCGGTGTGTATGCCCAGCAGTGGGATTGCTGGGTCGTATGGCAGTTCTATTCCCAGTTTTTTAAGGAATCTCCACACTGTTCTCCATAGTGGCTGTACTTGTTTGCATTCCCACCAACAGTGTAAGAGGGTTCCCTTTTCTCCACACCCTCTCCAGCTTCTTAACTCACAAACAAGGAATAGAATCCCAGCCTTCCACCTTTCTCCTTACTTTTCAGAATTATGAAGTTAATAGTAAGAGGTTTCCTTAGAGTAAAAGTTATTTTTATTCTTTTTATTTAGCTTATTAATAAAATCGTGTGCATATATATACACACATATATGTATATGCATGCGTACACACACATACAAACACACACATGTGTATATGACTGATTTAGTGTTATAGGTATTATCTTGCCAAAACTGAAACCAGTTTTCAAAAATACAACTAATATAGAAAGAAGTTGACCTGACTTTGAAATATTATGCATTATAATTTTTAAAAGATATTTCAAGAAATCGTAATATCTTAGACTAAAATTTCACAGGTATAATATTTAAAGTTTCTTTTAAAAAATCAAGAACAATATAGAAATCTTAAAGATATTAAGTATAATAGTTATAAAAATACAACTAAACATCATGGGTATATTATTCTACCTCATATGACATAACTATGTTAAGTGTTAACTTTGATATAATGTTAAGTCCAACATCTCTTCATACAAGATAAACTTCTGAAACTATTCTTTACTTAAGATCAATTTTAGTTTGTAAATTTTTAAACAATCTAAGTTACTAATAAGTTCCAATTGAACACATTTCTCTCAGAATCCAGCCAGCTTGGGAAAGTAAATACATACTTACACTGTAGAGAACATATCATGGGAAGCACATAGACAGTTGAGCTATTCCACTTGACGACAAAATTCTTGAATTGTTACATCCTAAACCTGTTGGGACAGAGAGAGAAAAAATGAGCTAAATATACTGGGTGTACTATATATGTAGCTAAATAACCAAAGAAAACAAAAAGAAATAATACATCTTATAAACATAAACATAGATCTTTATGTATTGCTGTGTCATTTTCTTATATTAATTTATGATTTTTTTCCATTTTTAGGCAAATGTTATTGGATTATTTAAGTCATGTCAATATATAGGCAGACCTCAGAGAAATTGCAGGTTAGGTCTCAGAACACTGCAATAAGGTGGATGTTGCAATAAAGTGAATTGCACTAATGTTCTGCTATAACACTGCATGTAAAAGTTATATTTACCCTATACTGTAACCTATTCTGTGATAGCATTATGTCTAAAATGCAATGCACATACCTCAATTTAAAAATAATGCTAAAAATGCTAACAATCATCTGAGCCTTCAATGAGTCAATCTTTTTACTACAGTAACTTCAAAGATCACTAATCGTAGATCATCCTAACAAGTATGATAATAATGTTAAAGTTTGAAATATTGGGAGAATTACTAAAATGTGACAGACAAATGATGGGAGCAAATAATGTTGGAAAAAAATGGCACTGACAGACTTGTTTGATGCAGTACTGCTACAAACTTTCAATATGTAAAAATCCCAGTATCTACAAAGTGCAATAAAACAAAGCACACTCAAATAAGAAATATTATTAAAAGAGCTCTGCCTGGACAATAAGAAATATCATTAAATGAATAAATTGTGTCATTAAAACTTTAAGGAAATGAATATATTTTGTTAGCTAAATCTAGTTCATGGTCTCTATTTTTCACGCTTTCCACTTAAAGAATAAGTTGTGTCTAAAGCACAAAACACAAAAACAAAATGTCACCAAATCATCTGGATGTTTATTATTATCTGGATGCTTGACAGAACAAAGACCAAGTTTTTAGATGATTTGTCTGAACATCTTTAATTTTCACCTTAATGGATGAAATCTCTCTTATGGTCTGAATATCGTATCCCTCCCCCTTCAATTCTTACGTGGAAATCTTAGTGGTATCGAGAGGTGATTAGGTCAGGAGGGAGAAGCCCTTATGAGTGGTACCCATGTCTTTGTAAAGGAAAATCCAGGGAACTCCCTTGCTTTTCCACTAGATGAGAACACAGTGAAAAGTTGGTACTTATGATCCAGGAAGCTGTCACCAAACACCCAATATGCTAGCCTTCAGAACTGTGAGAAATAAATCTCTGTTGTCGATAAGCTACCCAGGCTGTGGTATTAACACTTGATTATAGCAGCCCAAATGGACTAAGGCACTTACCCTCATACATGATTGGGTATAAATGGAGCAAGTGCTTTCAAACCTTATTAAATTTCTTATTCAATAATGAATGAAGATATTAGCTCTAATACCAAGTGGGAAACCTACCCACTGACATTCATCTCCCCAGTGGAGAGCACAAATGTCGTCAAACTCTGGAATAATTTCAAGCACAATAAAAAGTGGGTTTAGTTTTCTCTTTAAAATAGTGCTTCCTAAAACTGTTATGGGAATTTATACACTGTCAACTTTTTTCTTTGTTGTAGAACATACTCAAAGAAGCCTCTCATACTTACAGGTAACTAAAATTGGTGGTTAGGTATCTTTATACTCAGTACACACACACACACACACACATGCATGCACACATGAGTGCACACAACCACAACCATATCTCTTGTTCCTATTGAATACCTGCCAAATACCTAACTTTTTTTCTTTCTGAATTCAGTAGATTTTAAAACAAAATTCAGTCAGATTTCTTTCTGAATTTACTCTAAGTGTTGGCTTGTGCTTAACAGTCTTATTATTTGGATGTTTTGCCTTACTTAAGTATATTTCTTCTTCTATTTACATTTCAATAGTGAATGCAAACATTTAAATATAAGCAAAATGTGGCGAGTAGATGTGGCATTTCTGCTTGTCTTTAATATCAAATCTCACCTAATTGTTATCTTTTCAAAGGCATGAGAAAGTAGATGAAAACTCATCTATATTTTGTAATACGTGTTGAATTTTCTCTTAGGTTTGTGTAATTGTCAAATAATCACTTAATAATAGGGTAAGGTGGGTTTTACTATCCTCATCTTATAGAGTTCAGATAATTCAAACAACTTGTACATATTAAGAAGCTGAAAGGTATTGTAGCTGGGAGTCAAATTCAGCCCTAACTTCAAAGTATCTACTCAAATGTGTCTTCCCTTGCATATGGCTCCCTGAATACTATGACATAATTCTGCCTAGATATCTATGTTCAGTACCACTTGAGTCTCCAATCTGAAACAAAAATTGAGATATATTTTAAGACAGATTAAGTTTCTCTGTTGAAATTCTATATCTTATGTTTAGAGTTGTTAAATAAGGAACACTACAAATACAGTGGTTGCGTATAACATATGTAATGTGTTGGTTATAAATCAAGACATAAAGGACCAATATATCTAATAAATTAAGAAAAATAGAGAAGGGGTATTTACAGCTTTGTCAATGGTTTTAGATTCATGCTTGAGCATCTGTGAATTTTCTTTTATGGTTTTCTGTCTCAGCATGAAATGCCATTCTTACTGTGTTTTTAACCACCCAACATATTTGATGCTTTTGAAGTGAGCATGGCTGAAAAGCCAGAAAAATCAAACATTTAGAATCCTATCTAGAATGAGAGCAAATAATGACAGCCAACAAGTACACATGTTCATGTGTGTATTTCAAACCCGAATAATGATACAGTATACTGAACAAATAAGACTCAAGGTATGGAGTTACTCTTATATGGTTATTATTTTTTGTTGATAAAGTTTTATCTGAATAAAGTTATTGTCAAGACCAGCTCAACAGGCAGGGTTTCCAAAAGCACAGTATGGTGAGAGAATGAGAAATGAGACACAAGAATTCAGAGAAAAGCGAGGATCACGGGACCAACACCGCTCCAAGGTGAAGGTGCCGAAACTGAATCCAAGCCAGCTTTATTATACTTTTAGCCGTGAATGAAAGAATATGCAGGGAGTTAAACTATAACTCATGTGGCCTTCAGGGCCAAAGAACAAAATGATCGTTAACCATTGAGTAATTAGGAAACATTAATCAATAACAAATCAGTAACTAAGACTAATATTCTAATTTATAGATTTTTCACCAGATACGTAAAACATGTGACTCTGAGACGCCAGATTTGAGAAACAGTCTGGGGTTGGTTTTCCCACCCCAGGATCATATCTTGTTTTCAAGATTATGAACTGTTCCCTTTGGACTTGTTCCAAGAGTCTCATGATTTATAGCATCCAGTTTATCAATAACTATAAATTTCTTTTGTGGCCCTTGCCAGGGCCTGCTTTTCTTTTGTTCTTCCTGTCTCCTATATCTCCCCGTTTCTGATTTTGCATGTGATGAGAAATGGTGAGAAATGTTAGTTGTTGTTGTTAGCTTTGTTGTCTCTTGATCGTTTTTTTCCAGACTATACAGAAACACAAAAACATAATTAATAGCACTCTCATAACCAGAGGAATTTCATGTCCAAATGTCTTGATCTGTTTTAAGGGTTTAAGAGAAGAAAGATTATCAGCAACAGTATCAAGAAAATCTGATCCAGAAATTACATCAAGATGTTTATTAAAAGCTTTTAATAAATCTTGTTGTAGATCTTGAATATCTACTGAAATATTACTTTAGTACAATAGGTGGTGTTTAACTTTATCTTATTTGAATTTTGTCTTATTATATTTGAAAGCCATTATACAAAAGGAAGTATAGTTTTAATCACATCTTAGTCTCACTTGTTTTTGTAAACTGACTAATTGATCTCCTAATAAAATAACAGATTGTTGAAGGTCAGCCACTGGGGAGGCCAACTTTTCATCAAATTTTGTTGAGTGGTCCAAAGGACATTGGCATCTTTATGCCATTTTTGTACATAATGAACTGTTTGTATAGATTTATGAAGAGCCATTCTGGCTACAGCTGCTGTAGTGGTAATAGCAATGATGTCTAAGATGGCAGCAATTAGCAATCTCAGAAAACGTTTAACAAGTTTAAGATTTTTCAATATTTTTTCAATAACATATAATGTAGGGCTCTCTTTTCAAGGTCGTTGAAAATCAACTGGAACCCATATGCCAGTTCTGCTTTTAAGAATGTAAATACTCTGTCAACTTTCATCAAAGGGAATGGTATTATTTATACATGTATAAAATGAACAGTTAATACAAGTTCAGTTCAGTTCAGTCGCTCAGTCGTGTCCGACTCTTTGCGACCCCATGAACCGCAGCATGACAGGCCTCTCTGTCCATCACCAACCCCTGGAGTCTACCCAAACCCATGTCCATCGAGTCAGTGATGCCATCCAACCATCTTACCCTCTGTCGTCCCCTTCTTCTCCTGCCTATATTGTGGACTATTTTGGGATCTATTTGATGATTGCATGATTTTTCTTTAACTCATTAATATATCATTGTATTTTTAGGATAAATCCTACTTGAACATAACATATTGCTATTAATCTGCTAGTTATAATTTGCTGCTTTATCACATTTTATTTCTGTTTTCATGTTTATAGAAGTATACTAAAATTTGCACTTTTCAAACTATTATGATCTGATTTAGTTTTAAGGTTATATTCACATTATGAAATTAGTATGGATATTTTTATTTCTCAAAATAATTTCTCACCCCCAAATTATTAAAGATTCAATGAAACTTCGTTCTAAAACCATTTGATCCTGGTTTTGTTCCTACTTGTCAACTTTTTATTTGAAAAATTCTCAAATTGATAGACTGAGGCATTATTAAGAAGAATATCTCCACACTCTTCGTCTAGTTTTATTGATAGTTAAGATTTCATCATATTTGTTTTCTCTCTTTCATTTCCTCTTACTCTCATTCTCTTTCTCTCTGCTTAACTATATGAAAATACATTTCAGGTATCACACTTCTTAGCTAAATATTTCAGAATAAATATCTTAAGAAAGACAGCATTCTCCTGCATGACCACAATGCCATTATCATACCTCAAGAAGACAAAAGAATGGCATATGGGTCTCAAGTATAATATTTTTCAATTGTGTACTAAATGTTTTTGAAACTGATTTCTTTTCAGACACAATCAATATTCATGCATTGCTACTAGCTGTAATGATTCAGTCTTCTTTCTATAAAAGAACAGCACTGAAATTTGGGGTTCTTTATATATTGATTCACAAAATTGAATTTTTTAAAGATAATATTGTAACTTATTTCACAAAATATCTCAAATTCTGTATTTGGGTTTCTCATGGTTAAACTGAGGTTAAACATTTATGACAAGACTACATAGTTAATTGTAATATTGCATCATATTGAGTCAATAACATTCATAGATATACAAAAACATTAGACTCAACAAAGTAAAAATTCTAATACATGGCAACCAGCAGAAAATAACCAAGCATTCAAGGAAGCAAGAAAATAAGATGTTCCATATGTTTAGGAAAGAAGAGGAAGAATGGATCATGATAGAAACATGGAAGATATTTTTTAAAGACTCATATTTAAATTTTAGATATAAAACTACAATTTCTGAGATAAACATGCACTAAATGGAATTAGCTACAGATTAGATACTGCAAAAGACAGAATAATGAAACTGAAGATAAAGCAATAGAGACTATCCCACATGGAGCACAAAGAGAAAAGAAAAAAGTAGGACATCAGATAGCTCTCGGAAAATTTCAAGCCACCTAACATACAAGTAATAGGAATCCTAAAAGGAGAGGTAGATAGAAACAATATTTGGAAAAATATGCTTGTGAACTTTCAAATTTGATGAAAGCTGTAAATATACAGAACCAAGAAGTCTTGTGCTATAAGCACAAGAAAATTGAAGTAAACTATATCAAGGCATATCAGAATGAAATTGCTTAAAAACAAAGTAAGAATATCTTAAAAGTAGTCAAAGAAAAAAGGAATATCATTTACTGACAGTAAAGATTGGAATAGAATACAGACTTCTTATCACTTCCCTGGTGGCTCAGATGGTAAAGAATCCACTTGCAATGTGGAAGACCTGAGTTTGATTCCTGGGTTGGGAAGATTTCCTGGAGAAGAGCATGGCAACCCACTCAAGTAATCTTGCCTGGAGAATCCCCATGGACAGAGGAGCCTGGCCAGCTATAGCTCATGGGGTCTCAAAGACTTGGACATGACTGAGCGACTAAGCACAGCACAGATTTCTTATCAGAAGCAATGAAAGCCAAAAAACAGTGGGGAAACATCATTAACATATTAAAATCAGAATTTTATACCCAAGGAAAATGTCTTTCAAATAAAATATAAAGACAAAATAAAAACTCTCTCAGACATATACAAGCTAAAAATTTCAAAATAAGCATATTTTTATCACGTTATGTTAAAGGAAGTCCTACAGCAGAAAGAACATGATCTCAGATGAAAATTTGAATTTATACCTAGGTATATGCTGGTATATCAAGAATAATTTTCTATTATTTTTAGTCTCTATAAAAGAAAATTTAATATTTAAAGCAAAAATAAAAACAACAGATTGTAAGGTTTATAGGATATGAAGAAGCGAAATGCTTAACAACAACAGCATAAAGTTTGGGATTGGAGGAACAGAAGTCAACTATTACTATGTCTTCTACTACAAGTAAAGTGTTATAACATTACTTGAATTTAGACAAAGAGAAGTTAAAAGTGTATTCTAAAAATACTAAAGCAACAATGGAGAATTTTTTCTTATAAGCCAAGATAAAATAGATGACAAAAACCATCCAAATAATCCAAAAGAAGGCAAATCTTCAACTTCAATTTCTGAATTTGTGTGTATAACACTTTTTCCCAATTAAAATTAAGAGCTAGGTTTTAAAAAATGGGTATTACAGGAATAAAAAAAGCTGAGAATTGGTCTTCACCCAAATGAATAATTGTTTGGCTCTTTTCTGATACCCATGTGTTAAGATGGCATGTGTCCCTCTGCAAGTTACACTGGAGGCACAGGTGCTAAACAAAAATTGGCAGGCTGCAACTCCTGAATTGCAGAGAACCTGTACTCTGTGACAGCAGGGTCCTGCTGCCAACATGTTTCTTTAAATACCTGAGTGTGGATAGTTTCTTTTTGTATAGGGGCTAAAAATAGAGACCATGTGGAGAAAACTATTAACTAACTGAGAAAATATAAGGGTATTTGGTAGATAAAGATTGCTTCATTGAGAATAAGGGTTAGAAACAAAGTCAAAACTTCTGTGTCAAAATTGAGCTTTTCATATAGTGAAAAACTAAAATTAGGCCATTAGTTTATGTTAATTATAAATTCACATTCTAGTTATGAAAGGCAAAACCATATAGCCAATGGAAGAAAATATAGAAGAACATCTTTAGATGGAGGTATCTTCTTAAACAAATTACATACAGTACAAGTGAAAGCTAAAAAATTAGTTGATTCATTACATTTAAATTAAGGACTTCTGTTCAAAGATAAAGTTAATGGGTAAGTGACTAATTGAGGGAAAATAATATCCAACTATAACCCTGATATCCAATGTGTATTAAAAGTGAGAAAAATCTGTGAATTTTAAATTAAAAGAGAAGACTATAGCTAACACATAAGTGCAGATAAGTACAGATGAAAAGAACACTGAAGGTATCAAATTGCAAGATTAGAAATTTGAAAATACTGTGTTGACAAGGAAGATGAAGACAGGTATCTTGTTGCTATCTGGAAAACAGATTGGTGTATTAAGTGCATGCATGCATCTATGATTCAGAAGACTATATATTCTTGTTTGCCAGGTTCTTGTTCACGCTGTCGTTCCAATAGTATTATTAATAATGCTTTCTTCCAGTCTCAACATTAGGTGTGGATGATAAGTTAAATGATTGCCCTACTAATGACCCAGCAATTCTATACCTGAGATTCCCAGGGAAATCCACACAGGTCTACAATGGAATATGTATGAAATGTACATCACCACGTTGCTTTGGTAGCTGGAAACTGGAGGCAACCTGGATCTCCATCTCCAAGGGAATGATTAAAAAATACTTAAAGATGAAATACTATTAATATCAAGCAATTGGAAAAAATAAACAAAATATATATTGTGAAGGTAGAGTTGATTTATAGTTGTATTGAGGAACTCTATCTTTATTTCAGGGCCACCTGGTGGTTTGGTTTTTATTCTTGGTCAAGAAAAGAGACAGTAGAATTTATGATCTGTTGGGGGCTCACAGGGCCACTTCCTTAAGAATCATTGCATCCCTGGTGGTCCACTGGTTAAGAATCCACATTGCAATGTAGGGTACATGGGTTCAATTCTTGCTTGGGGAATGAAAATCCCATATGCCACTGAGCAACTAAGCCCATGTGCAACAACTAGAGAATCTGTGTGCTGCAATGAAAGATTCCACGTGATGCAATGAAGATCCTGTCTGCTGCAATGAAGATTCAATGCAGCCAAATAAATAACTAAATACTTTTAAAGAAAATAGTTGCAACTAGTCTATTGGGGTCTGATAAGTCTGGCTGGTTGATGTTGCCAAAGGGATATAATATGGCTTCCCTGGGAAATTTTTCTTTGTATTTTCTTAATAATATGTATGCTCAGTCACTCACTCAGTTGTGTCTGACTTTGTGACCCCATGGACTGTAGCCTGCCAGGCAACTCTGTCTGTATGATTTCCCAGGCAAGACTATTGGAGAAGGTTGCCATTTTCTACTCTAGGGGGTTTTCCCAACTGAGGAATCAAATCTGTGTCTCTTGAGTTTCCTGCTCTTTGCAAATGGGATGTCTCTCGGACCTCTAATTCTCTCTTGCACTCTCTTTGGTTGTGCTGGTATATTTTATATTTAAGTACAAGCTCTGTAGAGTCTGGTGAGTCCTTCCAAAGAATTGAACTAGAGAAATCTTTACATACATTTATCTATGGGGATAGATCTTGTTTAGTAAACAAGAAACTGAACAAGATATCACACTATGCATCATAATATTCTCTATGTAAATTAAAAACTATGCACATCCCCAAAACTGTAAATTTCACAAGGATACACATATGACTAGGGATTATATCTATATCCTTATATAAATATATAAATATATATATATATATACACACACATATATGTATATACATATATCAAACATTGGAGAGCATGTCTATGGGGAGTGGGAGGAAACAAATGGACATCAATGATCAGGAGAAAATCCCACTGGAGAGACAGGGGACAACAGTACACTGATGAGTATGAGTAATACAAGGCTCAGTATCTGGGGATTCAAGGTAGTCTGTGATATATAGGATACAATATAATTTCCCACTGGGTATATGAGTATGAGTTTGGGTAAACTCCGGGAGTTGGTGATGGACAGGGAGGCCTGGCGTGCTGCAGTCCATGGGGTCACAAAGAGTCAGACACAACTGAGCAACTGAACTGAACTGAACTGAATATAAGTTTTAAGATTCTCATACTGCTAGCCAGTTCTTTCCAATTACAATGGGACATGTGCTTGCATATGTTAAGTCTAATTGGCTAACAGCTGAGCATAAGAGCAGGCAGTCTCAAATGGATATGTGATCAAATTAACTTTGTACTCTGATAAATATTCAATTTTAAAATCAGATAGGGTCAAGTTTTGATAAGTTTAGTGATGAACTATGGAAATTTAGATAAGTATTTTCAGTTGACAAGGATGATTGTGGTCAAAATTGAAGACTGAAATGTGGCATAATTTTTGGTTTTAGTTCTTTTTATTAATTAAAAAATATTTTGGCTACACTGTGTGGCATATGGGATCTTAGTTCCCCAATCAGGGATCAATCCATGATCCCTGCATTAAAAGTGCAGAGTCTCAACCACTGGACCACCAGGGAAGTCCTTGAGTTTAGTTTTTTATTCAAATAACTAAACTTCTTAATCAGAAGGTTAAGTCTATACCTTTAAAAAGAATACATAACACTTATGAAATACCAGATGGTCTTTCTTGGAAACCTAAGATTTTTTTGACAGAACTTTTTGGAGAAGCAACTCAAAATTATATTGAATTTTGACAGGAAATGTAAAGATATGATCTATATATTCTGATTTTTAGTGTGATTAAAAACTTTAGTCTTTTTAAAAAAATTTTTAAGGTTCCTTTATACATTTTTATGAAAACCATTTCATCTTTGTAAGTAGAATTAAGTAGAAGCTCTAAGTATCTATTAAATATCTATTCAATTGAGAAGTATTTCCTGAAAAGTTAATTTTAGTTTTGGGGGTTGTCATATAATGACATGTGAGAAGAAATGTTTTCTTAAATTACTATTGCTCATCACCGCTCTGCTTAGCATGTGGTGGCCACTCAGGTAGTTGCTGAAAAGATGCACATATGAAAGCAAAGATGTTAAGGATTATAAGAGAAAAATTAGTATAACTAGTTGCTGTTGTTTAGTCGCTAAGTTGTATCTCACTCTTTTGTGACTCCATGGACTGTAGCCCACCAGGCTCCTCTGTCCATGGGATTTCCTAGGCAAGAATGCTGGAAAAGGTTGCCATTTCCTTCTCCAAGGAATCTTCCTGACCCAGGGATCGATTCCACATCTCCTGCATTAGCAGGCGGATTCTTTATCATTGAGCCACCAGGGAAGCCCATAGGCTATTTAAAATATTTGAAGTGCTATCAAACTAAAAGAGACAGTTTTTTTTTTTTTTTTCGAGGATCTGGTAGTCAGAGCTTGGAACCATGATGGTGACCCAAGAGAAGCAAAATTTAGTTAGGTATGAAGAACTCTAACATAATTAGAGCTACTTGAAAATGGAATGGCAACCTGGGGAGAGAATGTGCTGCCTGTTACTGAAGGTGTTCAAGTGGAAGTCTTGTGGCTGCTTGACAAAGATGCAACAGAGGGTTTGGAACACTGGATGACAGGTGGAACTAGGTGACCTGTGATCAACCATTTTAGTCTATACCCTGTGTTCAAAGATAAATTGCAAATGAATGTATCCAGAGAACAGAAAAGAATAGTCAAATGGCCACCATTCCCCTTTATATCACCTGCTACCCATAAATACTATCCTTTGGTTTGCAATTCCACAATTTCAGCCCATGCTGGTTAATTAATAGCCAAGACAATCTATTTATTTTTGAGAAGTCAAAAGATTGTGTGAACTTGTGCATTCTAAAATACTAACAATATATGTGACTCACTTACTCACTGAGTCAGCAATTTTAAAAAATGACCACTTTATTTTAAACACTGGTGATACACATTGACAAGGAAAGATCAAGTTTCTACTTTCAGAGAGCTGAGTTCTGGTGAGAGAAGACAGGTAACAAGCACACCAAATAATAGAAAAGTTTCAGAATGTGTTAAGTGAGGAGAATTGACTATAAGTAGACAAAAGTGGAAGCAGAGAACCAGTTAGGAGGCTATTGCAATATTTCAGTTATGGAATTTTCAAAAAATGCTTACTTCTAGCACATCTTGATAACCTGGTGGGGGGAAACACCCTCTAATGCAAAAAAAAAACACATAAGATACCTAAAACAAGGAAACAGATAAGTAGGTAAATAAAATATGTAAAAACCCTTTGGGGAAAATTATAAAGCTTTATTAAAAGACAAAAAAGTCCTAAACAAGCGGAGAGGTATACCATGTTTCTGATGGAAAGGCGAAGTATGTTAAAGTTTGCAGTTTTCCCAAAACTAGCTTATAGACTCAATGTAATTAAAAAAAAAATAAGGTTTTTTTTTTTTTAAGAATACTGAAAAATACTTAAAGTTTATACGGAAGAATAAAGAAATAATAGCGAAGACTCTAGAATAAACATCAGGTGAGGAAACTTGCTATATAAGACATCAAGATGTACTATTATACAGCTATAGGTATTTAATATATCATGGTATTTGGGATAGGAAACAGATAGTGGAAAAAAATAGTCTAAAAAGATACCCACCACAAAAACATTAAAAAATAAAAATAGATCCATACATGTGTGGAGACTTGATCTGTTACACTACTAGTTACTGGAAAAGTAGTAGACTATTTCAGGAATTATGCTGAGACTTAGATATTTGTTCAAAATGACAAGTGAAATTAAATCCCTACAGGTGGCATCCATAAAACTTGTTTTAAACTGTTAAATATTTAAATGTAGAAGCAAAACTTTAAAAGCTTTAGAGGACAATATAGGAGAATATCCTTGTGGTTCAATGTTTGGAAACATTATCTTAAAGAAGATTCAAAAAATCCAAACTCAAAAAAATTCATAAATTTGACTCAATTTAAAAATATATTTTTATTATCAGAAGATACTATAAAATGAGTAGAAGAATAAGACCCAACTTGAAATAAAATATTTACAAAATTGTATCAATGTTATAATGTTGAAAATATAAAATTTCTACAAATCAATAACTATAAGACAATCAATAAAAAATCTGTAAATAACCAAATAAGAATTTCAGAGAACATGGAACATGAATGGACATAAATACAGGGAAAGATATTAAAACACATTAATAACCAGGAAAAAATGACTGCATAGGAATGAAAAGCTTTTAAACACTCAAAGAGAAGGAGAAACAGAGAAATAGCAGCAGCTGATATTCAGGGGGACTAATTTCAGGAGGAAACATAAGGCAAATGCAAGAAGAGTAACTGAACTAAACTTCATGGAGGAAGCTTCCACCTAAATACCCCAATAGAGGGAGAACAAGAAGCTGGTCACTATAGCCATGGCATCTTGGAAAGCTCAGCATCTGAAAACACCGAGTATCATAGAAATTAGAAGTTACTGAAAATGGAGGATTGCTTAAGAGGATGTATATGAAATCTGATATTCCCTGGTCCTCCTTTCCCACCTTTAAAAACAAGGTGACTACTAGCATGGAAAACAAACCACACATATATTTTCAAGAAAAAAGTAAATAAATAAACCACAGTTGTTCTAAACATGGGGACACTAAGAACAGTGAAGCAGTGAGGTGAGGATCACACCTAAACACAAGGATGCAGTGAGGGTATGAAAACATAATCTTGGGACCCTTTGATCTTAGACCTCCAGCCGCTGGAGCGACAGAGATTGAGGAGTCTTCTTTTCTGAAACTGAATGGCTGAGTCAGGGGAGCAGGACTCTAAACATTGTTGTCTCCTAATGAAAAGACCAACTTACTGATTAGTCAGTAAATGAAACACATCAAACAAATTCTATTATATACAAAGAGCTTCAATTACCTTTGGTTGACTTTACCTTCAAATACGAATGCATAATTAAGGACTGTGGGACTCTTTTTTTTTTTTAATTAGTTTATTTTCTATTTTTTAACTTTACAATATTGTATTTGTTTTGCCATACATTGACATGAATCCACCATGGGTGTACATGTGGTTCAGTGTCAGAGAATCTGCCTGCCAACCCAGAAGACATGGGTTTGATCCATGGGTAGGGAAGATCCCCTGGAGTAGGAAATAGCAACCCACTCCAGTATTCTTGCCTGGAAAATCCACGGATAGAGAAGCTTGGCAGGCTACAGTCCACCAGGTCACCAAGAATCAGACAGGACTGAGCAATCGAGCATGCACAACACTTGATTAGACGCTAATATAAAACATAGCGAAGCAAGCCCACTGGAAAACAGATCATGAGAGAAAGTACAGTGACTATCTCAGAGTTATAAAAAGGAGACGTGCTATATATGGAACAAAAACAGCAAGCAATGAAGCGGGAACAGTCAAATAACAAGCTCTTGGAGATATTACCAAAATTAAAACTCCAATGGAAAGTTTGGAAACAAAGTCAAGGGAATTTCCCAGAATAAAGAATAAAAACGAAAAAACTTGGAGTGGAAAAAATAAAACAACTAGTCAATTCTGAAGGTCCAATGTCTAATCCAATAGCATTCTAGAGTAAGACAAAAAGGAAATCAATTTAAGATCATTTTTAAAAACAACAAGAAAATAAAAGAACAGAAAAAACAAGAAACTAAGTGCATGACTGCAAATGCTCATCTGATAATTATTTTATATAAAGAAATACACACCAACGTGTTTCTTCTTGAAATTTCAGAACTCCAGAAATAAAGAGTAAATATTCAAGATTCCAAAACGGTGTGGGGCCAGATCACATAAAATGGAACAGAAAAAAGGAACAGATTCTGAATTCTCAGTAGTAAAATTAGATATCAATAGAAACTAAAATCTAAGGGAAAGTGATTGTCAATAGGAAATTCTACAACCAATCACATTAGTTGAGTGTGAGGAAAAAGAAAAGGTAGCATGCTCCAGCAGGAAAGTTTGCAAGAGGGAGAAAAGAAGCTGATAGATCATATGGTAATTTTTATATTTAAAATTTATAACTTTATCAGCTTAAAAATTATATTAAAGGATTTTGATAAATTTGATAAACTTGAAATGTTAGGAATAGTTACATTAAACACCAGGCATGTAAGTAAAAAAGAAATTATTATCTCTAAGAATGCTAAAAATTATAGAAGGATAGTAGCGAATTAGATCAGGAATGTTTCTATGCCATAATCATAATAATATTAAAAAATATTGATCAAAGTTTGTAATATCAGTAGTTTAGGAGGTTGTTTAAAACGGATGTGTGTATGTGTGTATGGGTTTGTAAGGATCATGATCTCATTTACCATAACACAAAGTCAAAAATATACATAAATCTTGTTTAATTAATTCATTGCAAATGAATATTACACCAGAACTATGTCTGGTATTATATATTTATCAGTACTGTGTCTCTGGGTACCAATCTTGTGGAAGAGGTCTGAGGAAGGATTGCAGGATTTTTTAAATTGTATTGTTTAATGGTTTTAAAGCTATGTGAGCAGATTGCTTGGATCAAAATTTTACAAATTAATAAATGAAGAGAGCTATCAGTGAACTAATAATCATTTATCAGTGAACTAATAAGATTTCCTTATTATGGTCTATGTGTTTATGTGAATATAAACTGTAAAAGTGTTCCAATTTGTGAAGCAGCATCTACAGTATTTGCTGCTGAGCCCTTCATGTGGTAGATGTGAGAACCAAAGAACTACTATTAGAAATACTTCAATTGCCCCTGGGAAAATAGTAATACAAACACTAAGCAATTTTATAATATAACTAAGCAATTTTATAATATAACATGCCCATACTAAATTTTGACTTTATTAGGAATTAAGTATTTATATTTTTATATATCAAACAGTATACTACTACACTGTCAATAACATATTATTCTTTTTATTTTTATGAAGACAATGCTGAGTATATATGTCCATCTCAGCAGCTCAATTTTCAGATTAAAAAAAAAAAAGGCTCACTTTGCCAGTTCAATCACTTATAATGAAATGCTAAACACATCCTTCTAATGGCGCTAACTAAAAAAACAAACAAACAAATTTTAGGTTAAAAGTCAAAAAAATAAGTGGATATTTGTCTCCTTGGATGAAGAAAGACTGTAATTTGTGTGTGAGAGAGAGAGACGATGGAGTAGGAGCAGGTGCACATGGAGTACATCTCTCTCCATGGATGCATCAGGAATACATCTTTAGGTGAAGACGATCCGGCAGAGCACCAGCTGAGAGCCGGCAGGAGTCCCTGACCACGGGAAAGTAATACATAGATCCACGCAAAATTCGATAGGACGACGGAAGGAAGGAAAAAAGAGGAGGACAGTGAGCAGAACCAGATCTGCACCGGTGCAGGGGTGCGATCCCCATATTAGGGCACTCATGTGGGACAGAGGCGGCTGTTGGAGAGGGAAGCAGCTGATCTGTGACAGTCTGAACGGAGTAAGAACTATGTGGACAATTCATGCCGGGGACCTCCATACCCCAGAAAAGGACTCAAGTTCATGGGAATGGATAGCAGCTGGGAGCTGGAGCATAGGGATTAGAGAGCAATCCCAGGACAAGGACGCCTGTTGATTGCAGGGAGATGGCCCAAGGGGATGGGAGAAAGGAGACTGTGGCGGGGAATGCCTTTGAAGGAAAGGCAGGCAGCCACGAAGGCAGGGTGCTACTGTTGAGTCCTGTGCAGGCGGTGGAGCCATCACTGTTGCCTTTCTCTCCCCATACACGAGCGCTGAGAGCTGATTAATAGAGAAAGATCCCAGAGAGGTGGCTCTTGAGTGCCTGATGCTCCAAGAAATACTGAAGGATCAGCCAGGGAGGTCCTAAAATGCCAGCTTCCAGAGGCTAGGAAAAGATTCGAATAGCACAATATCTTCTGCACCCATGACCGCTGGCTTCCCTGAATACCAGGAACTCCCAGGGTCCCCATGATTCCAGCAATTGCACCAGCTCCAAACTCGGTCCTCACTGGGGCAAACCCAAGTCCTCCAGCGCAGTTTCAGAGCAAACTCATGTGGATGATCCACAAGCAGAGGTGGGGATAAAACCACAATTGAGCTTCATGGGTAGAGTGGCTAAGGAAGGGGATTGAAAATCTTTCCACCAGTTATTCAAGCTGCATATTAAATCCACACAATCAACTAGGTAGACTCTGGGTCTATGGAATATATAAAAGGATAATGAATGTTCCCACAAAATAAAGCACTCCAGTTCTGGCAGCTGTAGACATTAGAGGCAAGAATATGCAGGATTAAGGCCAGATTAGAGTCTGAGCTGTCCCCACAGTAGATCCAGAGACCAGCCCCTGACCCCCACACCAATATTATAGGGCCTCCTAGCAAGGCGGAAGTGGGCTGTAACTCATGGCAGGGGAAAGGACACTGACAGCTAAGACCTGAGAAAAATATTATTATTATTCTTATATTTTGATTCATTCCATAGTTGATTTTGGATTTTTTCTCTATTGTTGTGGTTGTTGTTATTATTATATCTATTTAAGCTTTTGAGAACTTTAAAAACAAATTTGTAACTACATTTTTAATTTGCTTTATATACTTCCACCTCTACAAATGGCTCTTTGCTGTTCTGTGGGGTTTTTTGTTTTTGTTTTTTTCCTGTTTTTGTTTTTATTTACTGCTCTTTTCTTGGTGTAGTTATTTTTTAATATATATAAATCTTTTTTATATACTTCTATTTAATTTTGCTTTTCTATTTTTTCTTTCTGCTTTTCACTATGCTTGTTAGTTTGTTTTCTTTGATTTATTCCTCAGTTAGCTCTCTGCTTTGGTCTTCTTTTCTGTTGTGTGCTTTAGTTAGTGTTGTTTTTATTTGGTTGATATCATTTTTTATTTCCTTTACTCACCAGGTCACTCTGTTGCACTTTGTTTTCTTTGGAGTGTATGGGATATGTTTCTGTACCTATAACGTGTGTGTGTGTGTATGTTCGTTTTTGTTACTATTTGTCTGATTTTGCATTTATCATTTGTCTAGGGATCCGTTTTTTCCCTAAGTTTTTGTTTGTTTTTTGTGTGTTCATTTTAATACCCATTACTGCCATAATGAACAGCTTATGGGATCCTGGTTCCCCAACCAGCGATTGGGCCTGAGCCTGTGGGGTGGGAATGTTAAGTTCAGGACACTACACTTTCAGAGAACTCTTCACCTGAGGGGGTATTAATTCGTGAGAATTCCATGAAGGCCTCCACCTGTATCCAAGACCCAGCACTACTCAACTGCTGGCAGGGCCCAGCACAAGATGCATCACTTAAACAACACGCAAGACAGGAACATAAACCCAATCATCAGCAAACAGTCTTCCCAAAGACATCCTAAAACACCACCTCACACAGCCCTGCCCAGGCGAGGGGGAAAAATACCTCCTCCCTCCAGAATGCTGGCACAAGTCCCTCCCAATGTGAAGCCTATACAAACCACAGAACTAACCTCACCCACCAAGGGCAGAGACCAAAAATAAGAGAAACTATGACTCTATAACCTAGGGAAAGGAGAACTCAAACACAGTAAGTTAGATAAAATGAAAAGACAGAGAAAAACTGTGCAAATGAAGGAACAAGGTAAAAACCCACAAGACCAAATAAATGAAGAGAAAACAGGTAAAACTACCTGAAAAGAATTCAGAGTAATTATAGTAAAGATCATCCAAAATCTTGAAAACAGAATGGAGAAAATACAAGAATCATTTAATACATTTAATAAGGACCTAGAAGAAATAAAGAATAAACAAACAGTGACAAATAACAAAATTAATGAAATTTAAAATCCTCCAGAAGGAATCAGTAGCAGAATAACTGAGGCAGAACAGATAAGTGAGCTGGAAGATGGAATTGTGGAAATAACTGCTGAAAAGCAGAATAAAGAAAAAAGAATGAAAAGAATTGAGGATTGTTTCAGAGACCTCTGGGACAATATTAAATGAACCAACATTTGAATTATAGTGATTCCAGAAAAAGAAGAGAAAAATAAAAGATTTGAGAAAATTTTTAAGAGATTAAAGTGGAAAACTTCCCTAATATGGGAAAGGAAATAGTCAATCAAGTTGAAGAAGTGCAGAGAGTACCATTCAGGATAAATCCAAGAAGAAACATATGGAGACACATATTAATCAAAATTTTAAAAAATTAAACACAAAGAAAAAATATTAAAAGCATCAAGGGAAAATTAACAAGTAAATACAAGGGTAACCCCATACAGTTAACATCTGATTTTTCAACAGAAACTCTGCAGGCCAGGAAAGAATGGCAGGATATATTAAAGCAATAAAAAGCAAAAACCTACATACAATATTACTGTACCCAGTAAGAATCTCATTCATAATTGATGGAAAATCAAGAGCTTTACAGACAAACAAAAGTTAAGAAAATTTAGCACCACCAAGTATAGAACAAATGTTAAAAGGACTTTTATAGGCAGGAAAGCAAAAAGAAGGAAAAGACCTATAAACACAATTAAGAAAATGCCAATAGGGACATATATATCAATAGTTACTTTAAATGTAAATGGATTAAATGTCCCAAACCAAAGACTCAGAAAGGCTGAATGGATATAAAAACCATATATATGCCATCTGTCTACAAGAGGCCCACTTCAGACCTAGAGACACATACAGACTGAAAGTGAGAGGATGAAAAAGATATTCCATGCAAATGGAAATTAAAAGAAATCTGGAGTAGCAATTCTCTTATCAGACAAATAGATCTTAAAAAAAGGTTATTATAAGAGATAAGGAAGGACACTACATAATGATCAAGTGATCATTCCAAGAAGACATAGCAATTATAAACATTTATGTCAGACTTTATTTTTTTGGGCTCCAAAATCACTGCTGACGGTGATTGCAGTCATGAAATTAAAAGGCGCTTACTCCTTGGGAGGATGACCAACCTAGATAGCATATTTAAAAGCAGAGACATTACTTTGCCAACAAAGGTCCGTCTAGTCAAGGCTATGGTTTTTCCAGTGGTCATGTATGGATGTGAGAGTTAGACGGTGAAGAAAGCTGAGCACCGCAGAGTTGATGCTTTTGAACTGTGGTGTTGGAGAAGACTCTTGAGAGTCCCTTGGACTGCAAGGACATCCAACCAGTCCATCCTAAAGGAGATCAGTCCTGGGTGTTCATTGGAAGGACTGATGTTGAAGCTGAAACTCCAATACTTCGGCCACCTCATGCGAAGAGTTGACTCATTAGAAAAGACCCTAACGCTAGGAAGGATTGGGGGCAGGAGGAGAAGGGGACGACAGAGAATGAGATGTTTGGATGGCATCACCGACTCGATGGACATGGGTTTGGGTAAGCTCCGGGAGTTGGTGATGGACAGGGAGGCCTGGTGTGCTGCGATTCACGGGGTCGCAAAGAGTCGGACACGACTGAGCCACTGAACTGAACTGATGCACCCAACATAGGAGCACCTCAATACATAAGGCAAACACTAACAGACTATAAGGGGAAATTAAAAGTAACACAATAATTGTAGGGGATTTTAACATCCTACTTATACCAATGGACAGATCATCAAAAAGAAAATTAATAAGGAAACACAAGCTCTAAATGACACAGTAGATCAGATGGACTTAACTGAGCTTTTCAGGACACTCCATCCAAATGCAAAAGAATATACTTTCTTCTAAAGTGTACACAGAACATTCTTCAGGATAGATCACATCTTGAGTCACAACTCAAGCCTCAGTAAATTTAAGAAAACTGAAATTATATCAAACATCTTTTCTGAACACAACGCTATAAGACTGGATAGCAAACACATCAAGATTAAACAATGCATTTCTAAATAACCAAGAGATTACTGGAGAAATAAAAGAGGAAAAAGAAAAATACCTTGAAACAAACAACAGTGAAAACATGATGACTCAAAACCTATGGAACGCAGCAAAAGCAATTCTAAGAGAGAAGTTTATAGCAATATAATCATACCCTAAGAAACAAGAAAAACATCAAATACACAACCTAACCTTACACCTAAAGCAACTGGATCAAGAACAACAACAAAAAAAAAGCCCAGAGTTAACAGAAGAAAATATATGATAAATATCAGAGAAGAAATAAATGAAAAAGAAAGGAAGGAAATAAGAGTAAAGATGAATAAAACTAAAAGCTGGTTCTTTGAGAAGATAAACAAAATTGAAAACCAACAGGCAGACTCATCAAGGAATAAGACAAATTCATCAAAGGGAGAAGACACAATAAACAAAATTAGAAATGAAAAAGGATAGGTTACAACAGACTACACAGAAATACAAAGAATCATAAGAGACTATTACCGGCAACTATAAGCCAATAAAGTGACAGTGTGGAAGAAATAGACAGATTCTTAGAAAAGTTCAACCCTCCAAGACTGAACCATGAAGAAACAGAAATTTTGAACAAGCCAATCACAAGCACTAAAATCAAAACTGTGATAAAAAAAATCTCCCAAAAAACAAAAGCCCAGAGCCAGATTTTACTGAAGTGAATTCTATCAAACATTAGGGAAGAGCTAATGCCTAACCTTCTCAAAGTCTTCCAAAAAACTGCAGAGGAACAAACACTTCCAAACTCATTCTACAAGGCCACCATCACCCTGATACCAAAACCAAAGACATTATAAAAGAAAAAGAAAATTACAGGCCAATATCACTGATGAACATAGATTTCAAAATTCTCAACAAAATACTAGCAAACAAAATTCAACAACATATTAAAAGGATCATACACCATATTCAAGTTGGGTTTATCCAAGGGATGAAAGAATTCCTCAATATATGCAAGCCAATCAATATGATACACTAATACTAACAAATTAAAAGATAAAAATCATACAATAATTTCAACAGATGTAGAAAAAAACATTTGACAAAATTCAGCACTCATTTATGACAAAATTCTCCAGAAAATCAGCATATAAGGAACTTACCTCAATATAATAAAGGCCCTATATGATAAACTGAACTGAGAGCAAACATTATTCTCAATGGTGAAAAACTGAAAGCATTTCCTCTAAGATCAGGAAAAAGACAAGGGTGCCTACTCTTGCCACTATTATACAACATAGTTTTGAAAGTCCTAATCATGTCATTCAGAGAAGAAAAGAAATAAAAGGATTTGAAATTAGAAAAGAAGTAAAGCTCTCACTGTTAGCAGATGGCATGATAATGTACACAGAAAATACTAAATATACTATCAGAAAAGTACCAGAGTTAATCAGTTCAGTTCAGTTCAGTTCAGTTGCTCAGTCGTGTCCGACTCTTTGCGACCCCATGAATCGCAGCACGCCAGGCCTCCCTGTCCATCACCAACCCCCGGAGTTTACCCAAACCCATGTCCATCGAGTCACTGATGCCATCCAACCATCTCATCCTCTGTCGTCTCCTTCTCCTCCTGCCCCCAGTCCTTCCCAGCATTAGAGTCTTTTCCAATGAGTCAACTCTTCGCATGAGGTGGCCAAAGTATTGGAGTTTCAGCTTCAACATCAGTCCTTCCAATGAACACCCAGGACTGATCTCCTTTAGGATGGACTGGTTGGATGTCCTTGCAGTCCAAAAGACTCTCAAGACTCTTCTCCAACACCACAGTTCAAAAGCATCAACTCTGCGGCGCTCAGCTTTATTCACTGTCTAACTCTCACATCCATACGTGACCACTGGAAAAACCATAGCCTTGACTAGACGGACCTTTGTTGGCAAAGTAATGTCTCTGCTTTTAAATATGCTATCTAGGTTGGTCATAACCTTCTTTCCAAGGAGTAAGCGCCTTTTAATTTCATGGCTGAAATCACCATCAGCAGTGATTTTGGAACCCCCCCAAAATAAAGTCTGACACTGTTTCCACTGTTTCCCCATCTATTTCCCATGAAGTGATGGGACCAGATGCCATGATCTTAGTTTTCTGAATGTTGAGCTGCAAGCCAACTTTTTCACTCTCCTCTTTCACTTTCATCAAGAGGCTCTTTAGTTCTTCTTCACTTTCTGCCATAAGCGTGGTGTCATCCGCATATCTGAGGTTATTGATATTTCTCCCAGCAATCTTGATTTCAGCTTCTGTTTCTTCCAGCCCAGCATTTCTTATTATGTACTCTGCATATAAGTTAAATCAGCAGGGTGACAATATATAGCCTTGATGTACTCCTTTTCCTATTTGGAACCAGTCTGTTGTTCCATGTCCAGTTCTAACTGTTGCTTCCTGACCTGCATACAGGTTTCTCAAGAGACAGGTCAGATGGTCTGGTATTCCCATCTCTTTCAGAATTTTCCACAGTTTATTGTGATCCACACAGTCAAAGGCTTTGGCATGGTCAATAAAGAAGAAAGAGATGTATTTCTAGAACTCTCTTGCTTTTTTGATGATCCAGCGGATGTTGGCAATTTGATCTCTGGTTCCTCTGCCTTTTCTAAAACCAGCTTGAACATCTGGAAGTTCACGGTTCACTTATTGCTGAAGCCTGGCTTGGAGAATTTTGAGCATTACTTTACTAGCGTGTGAGATGAGTGCAATTGTGCGGTAGTTTGAGCATTCTTTGGCATTGCCTTTCTTTGGGATTGGAATGAAAACTGACCTTTTCCAGTCCTGTGGCCACTGCTGAGTTGTCCAGATTTGCTGGCATATCGAGTGCAGCACTTTCACAGCATCATCTTTGAGGATTTGAAATAGCTCGACTGGAATTCCATCACCTCCACTAGCTTTGTTTGTAGTGATGCTTTCTAAGGCCCACTTGACTTCACATTCCAGGATGTCTGGCTCTAGGTGAGTGATCACACCATCATGATTATCTGGGTTGTGAAGATCTTTTTTGTACAGTTCTTCTGTGTATTCTTGCCATCTCTTCTCAATATCTTATGCTTCTGTTACGTCCATACCATTTCTGTCCTTTATCGAGCCCATCTTTGCATGAAATGTTCCCTTGGCATCTCTAATCTTCTTGAAGAGATCTCTAGTCTTTCCCATTCTGTTGTTTTCCTCTATTTCTTTGCACTGATTCCTGAGGAAGGCTTTCTTATCTCTCCTTGCTATTCTTTGGAACTCTGCATTCAGATGGGAATATCTTTCCTTTTCTCCTTTGCTTTTCACTTCTCTCCTTTTCACAGTTATTTGTAAGGCCTCCTGAGACAGCCATTTTGGTTTTTTGCCTTTCTTTTCCATGGGGATGGTCTTGATCCTTGTCTCCTATACAATGTCACGAACCTTTGTCCATAGTTCATCAGGCACTCTGTCTATCAGATCTAGTCCCTTAAATCTATTTGTCACTTCCACTGTATAATCATAAGGGATTTCTTTTAGGTCATACTTGAAGGATACAAAATCAATATACAGAAATCCCTTGCACTACTATACACTAACAATGAAAAATTATAAAGAGAAATTAAGGAATCAATCCCACTAACAATTGAAACAGAAGAATAAAATACCTAGGAATAAACCTACTTAAAGAGACAAAAGACTTCTATGCAGAAAAATATAAGACACTGAAGAAAGAAATCAAAGACAACACAAACAGACAGAAAGTCATACCATTGCAACATACCATCTTCTTGGATTGGATGAATTAATATTGTCCAAATGACTACACTACCAAAGTAATCTACAGATTCAATGCAATAGGTATAAAAGTATTAACATCTATATGGAATCTAGAAAAATAGTAGTGATTCACCTATGTGTAGGGCAGCAGTACAAACGCAGACATATAGAACACATCAGGGGACACATCAGGGGAAGTAGAGGGTGGGATGGATTGAGAGAGTAGCATGGAAACATACACATTACCATATGCAAAACAGACAGCCAGTGGGAATTTGAAGTATGATGCATGGAGCTCAACTTGGCGCTCTGTGACAGCCTAGAGGGATGGGATGTGGTAGGGAGATTCAAGATGGAGAGGATGTATGTATATGTATGACTGATTCATGATGATGCATGGCAGAAACCAGCGCAATATTGCAATCATCCTTCAGTTAAAAAAAAATATACATCAAGACTCTATATTGTCACCCTGCTTATTTAACTAATATGCAGAGTACATCATGAGAAACGCTGGGCTGGATGAAGCACAAGTTGGAATGAAGATTTCTGGGAGAAATATTAATAACCTCAGATATGCAGATGACACCACCCTTATGGCAGAAAGTGAAGAGGAACTAAAGAGCCTCTTGATGAAATTGAAAGAGGAGAGTGAAAAATTTGGCTTAAAGCTCAACATTCAGAAAAATAAGATCATGGCTTCTGGTCCCATCACTTCATGGCAAATAGATAGGGAAATAGTAGAAACAGTGGGAGACTTTTGCGGGGGGGGGCTCCAAAATCACTGCAGATGGTGATTGCAGTCATGAAATTAAAAGATGCTTACTCCGTGGAAGGAAAGTTATGACCAACCTAGATAGTACATTAAAAAGCAGAGACATTACTTTGCCAACAAAGGTCCGTTTAGTCAAGGTTATGGGTTTTCCAGTGGTCATGTATGGATGTGAGAGTTGGATGGTGAAGAAAGCTGAGCACTGCAGAATTGATGCTTTTGAACTGTGGTGTTGGAGAAGACCCTTGAGAGTCCCTTGGATTGCAAGGAGATCCAACCAGTCCATCCTAAAGGAGATCAGTTCTGGGTGTTCATTGGAAGGACTAATGTTGAAGCTGAAACTCCAATACTTTGGCCACCTGATGAGAAGAGCTGACTCAGTTGAAAAGACCCTGATGCTGGGTAAGATTGAGGGCAGGAGGAGAAGGGGATGACAGAGGATGAGATGGTTGGATGGCATCACCGATTCAATGGACATGAGTTTGGGTGGGCTCCAGGGGTTGGTATTGTACAGGGAGGCCTGGCGTGCTGTGGTTCATGGGGTGGCAAAGAGTGAGACATGACTGAGTGACTGAACTGAAATGAACCAAAAAATAAATAAATTTAACATTTAAAAAAACAAAACTAAAAAAGAAAAGAAAGACTGTAGTTTATATTCACAAGTTAGGATAAGTTAATTCAGCAGGCACTTGAAAGCCCTCCGTTTATGACCAATCTAGACAGCATATTGAAAAGCACAGACATTACTTTGTCAACAAAGGTCTATCTAGTCAAGGCTATGGTTTTTCCAGTGGTCATGTATGGATGTGAGAGTTGGAATATAAAGAAAGCTGAGCTCTGAAGAATTGATGCTTTTGAACTGTGGTGTTGGACAAGACTCTTGAGATTGATTCCCTTGGACTGCAAGGAGATCCAACCAGTCCATCCTAAAGGAAGTCAGTCCTGAATATTTATTGGTAGGAGTGATGCTGAAGCTGAAACTCCAATACTTTGGCCACGTGACATGAAGAGCTGACTCATTTGAAAAGATCCTGATGTTGGGAAAGATTGAGGGCAGGAGAAGAAGGGGACAATAGAGGATGAGATGATTGGATGGCATCACCGACTCAATGGACATGGGTTTGGGTGGACTCCAGGAGTTGGTGATGGACAGGGAGGCCTGGCATGCTGCTGTTCATGGGGTTGCAAAGTGTTGGGCAAGATGAGCGACTGAGCTGAACTGTACTGAATTTCTAGATTACCAGTAAGATTGTTTATGAAGTGATTGTGCCATTTGTGACATTTTGTAAAGATATTTTAATGACTTGTTAACATATCCTCCTTTGGAGCCTCCCCTGCAAAGTCAGTCTTCCCATACTTGCTGAAAACTCAATATCAGTTTTTAAAACTGATGCAGAAAATGCAGACATTGTTTATTTGTATCTGCTCTTAATAAAAGCTGCTGAAAATCTGGGCTATGTTGAATCCTGTGGAAGTATTATCCACCAAGAAACTGACTGCCTTGAGTCACAGCTCACTTCAGACACACAGTCATTTCATTATTTATAGTAAATAATAGGCCAGTGAAACAGTGTGAATAGCATAGCTTGTGTAAGTATCCTTTTGTGGTATGTTTTAAGAGGCAGAAGACAAAGCTGCTCTAACAATAGTTTGGAGCTATAAATATTTGTTAATACCTATTACAAAACATGTAAATGGAGAAATGTCATTTCCCTAATGAACATAATGTGCATATTAAACTTTAGAATTCTATAGAGCTCTTTTATTGAACTTTTTTCAAGTCAGTCAGTGGACTTAAGTTGAAATGAAATTCAAGGAAGCAACTGATATTAATACTCAAGTGAAGAAGCAACAGACTGAATGAGATAAGCAGTTTGAAAAGTTTAAAGGTTTAAAATGTGTTTTAATTTCCATTAGACTCACTTACACATTCATATTACAAGAATATCCTAGTGTGTAAAATATTTAATACATTAATTTTCCTTTCAAAATATAATTAAATAAATTACTAAATGTTAAGAAAATGAAAATTATTTGTGACTTGAGTTTTTATATTTGGCAAATCAGCTTCTGCAAGAAAGAAAACTAGTGTTTATCTTTCAGAAAAGTGGGATTCATTTCTGGAGCACAGGATTTGTCATTTTCCTCCAGATCCTAAATATGAAATAGTAAAAAGCTAAAATTTGGGGATTCCAAACTTCCTCAATTTTTTTTTGTCAACAATTTCTGGTCAATAACTTTGTTACTGTGCATCCAAAGAGAACATAAAACCTTCATTGTTTTCCTACTGTTTACAATTTTTACCATCATTAGTTTCAAACTTGGCTCTCAACACAACCAAGTTCTTGATGTGTTTCTGATTTATGTGATGCAGTAGCTTTCTGTTAGTAACTGGGTCTTCTTAATAAGGCATAAATATACATTTATTTATGTATGCAAAGTCTAAAAGCTAAAATTTACATTATATTATATAAAAATATGTATTTAAGTGCACTGACTAAATCTAAAATCTCCTCAATCTGTTGGTGTACTACACAGTTACAACATTTGACTTTTTACAAGAACAAAGTTTTAGTGATAAAAATAATTTTCTTCTAAATAATATAGCTATGTCAGTTGATGACATTATTTTTAAATGATCTTGTTTTTGACCTCCAATATTTGAAAGAGCAAAGAAACTGTTTTCAAAATGTTCTTGAGAAAATCTTTGTGAAGTACTAGGTGAGAGCAATTATATGATCCTATCCCTTTAAAAAGTGACATGTCAGAAGGCTAATTTTAGTTTCTTCCAAGAATCTTATAATTAAATGAAAATCCCACTCCTAATTAGGTATCAATAAACTAGGCTTCTTCAGGAAATTCATGTTCCTAATTCTTTCTTTAATTATACTATTTAACTTCTTTTGAAGAAATTACTTTGATTTTAAATTCTGCCTTTTGTATTTTAACAAACCAAAGAAAATAGATACCATCATGTTTTATGTAAACTGCAGTGCTAATGGGCCAAGTGCAGCTGCCAGGCAGGCTACATTCTGAGGGTTGGGGACAGTGTGAATATTGTTTGGTGCAGTATCAATTTTATGTAGAAAAATCAACTATTTCAAGTATTCAATGAGCTGTTAGAATACTAAGTTTTCAGAACTAGCGGGGCCTCCAGTAACCATCTGGGCTAATAGTTTGCAATGTTTTCACCAGTAACAATACTTTTATTATCTTAATTGTAGATCCTAGAGATTTTGAAGGATTTAAAATGAGTGAACAAGCTGAAATGTATACTGTTATTTTGAATACTGGAAAACATTTTTTAAAAAAGAAAATGTGGCTGTTACCAACAGCAAAAAAAAAAAAAATAACATGGATTTTTAATTTATGAAGAACTCTGTTATTATATTGGGGATTCAGGTTAGGAATTAATGAATCAGTCTCAGTCCCTCCTATACAGAACAAAAGTTGTGCCAGTGTCATATGGGGTTATACAGCTAAAGGAAGGTTGCACTGGAGAGAGATATCAAGAATATCATTCAATATCCAGACCTATGTTTCCTATTTTCTTTTGACTACTACACTCTCATAGACCTTCAGGTCCTTACTTGACTTGCATGTTTACCAGTAATACCCTCCTCCCTCTTTTCAATGCTTCTTCAAGGAGAATACAAATTTCATCTCCTGTGAGGCATCTCCTTATTTCCATCCCCTGCCATGTTTGGAGAAGGAAATGGCAACCCACTCCAGTGTTCTTGCCTGGAGAATCTCAGGGACGGGGTAGCCTGGTGGGCTGCCGTCTATGGGGTCGCACAGAGTTGGACACGACTGAAGCGACTTAGCAGCAGTAGCAGCAGCCATGTTTGGGTAGAAACAGTGTGCTGTTCCCTGTGCTTATGTTTCAAGTTATAGCATTTGTCTTCTGTCCTGACTGATTGTTCACAAGTATCTGTCCAATTATATTGAAAGGCTCCCAACTGTAGGAAGAGTCTCTAGTTCCTCTTTGTAATTCTATTGCCTGCATAGGTTGACTTCAATGTGCCTGCCACATAAGGCTTGTGTGTGGTGTATAATCATGACTTGTTCAAAATACTAAAAGTATCCAATTGTATTTATAGTCAGCATAATCACAAACTTTACTTAGCTTTATTTATACATTTCTCACAGCAAAATATGTTTGTACTGAATAATTGAAATTCAGTACAAAATGGTAGCTTCAGAAAATCCTGTATTTTGCTAATAAACTGACTAGTGAACTTCATTATTCAGATGGAAAAACATATGGTCCTTTTATGAAAAATTGTAGCAAAGATATTACAAAAGTAACTATGTTAATACCATGTTGAAATGTATGCCAAATTTATAGAAAATTGTGTATATCAACTATTATGGACTACTAATTTCCAACATCATCCTAGTATTTTTTTACAGATCCCATCCTAGTGGGTACAAGGAGAAAAGAAATTGCTGTCTTTCAGTTTATTCAACAAAAGCACAACTTCCTACACTATCTAGTGAATTTAATGGACATCTTACACACTTGCAACAAGTTGTCAAAGTACTCTTGCTTTGAAATGAGATATTGGTAGAGATAGAGTGGAAGTGCAGTGCAATGGTTCTCAGTTTGAGATTTGCTGTCAACTAAGTCTGAATCTTTACTTTGCCAATTGCAGCTAGGTGACCTTGGGGAAGTTAATTAACCTCTTTAAGCTCCAATTTTTCTCATTAAAAATAGAGCTAATAATAGAACTGATTTTATAAAGTTGTTAAAACAGTTAAATAGAATAATGCATAGAAAGTATTTTGTGCCACACTTGGCTAAATAGCAACAATAAATGCAATTAACTAATACTGCTAAAATTGTGGAGTGGTTGTTATTGTAATTACGGTCATAGAAACAAGAACAGAAGGGACATTAGTGATAACTTTAAAACAAATCCTTTATTTTACAGTTGAGGAAATGGAAGTTTAGAAAAACTGTAAGTCTTGCTCAAGTTTGTTTATGTAGTAAATGATTAAACTAGTACAGTTTCCAGGTGTCCAGAATTGCAGGCCAGCGTTCTTTATATTCTTCACTAAAATGACTATTAAAATTCATCTTCTATGTAATTAATTTACCACAAACAAAACCATTTCTTACTTCCAGAATTATTTCCTTTGTGATGGTTTACTTGAGTGAAGAAAAGTGGCAGAAAACAAATAATCGTGATATTTGGGTAAATTGTGAAAATTGTTTTAAACCCTTTAGTTCACGTTATGTTTTTCATCCTCATCCTCCCATGATACACACCTCTCAGAACATGGTACTGCTCGCCAACAAGGAGAAGAATTCCTGTCTGAGATAACTGCACCCAGAGATAGGTCCGCATATACATTTACTTAAGGACACAATTCTAGTACCCGTCCTTCGTGAACAATCCCCAACCTGAGGTCAGTTTCTGCTATAGACACATCAGTTGTCAGAATTTTAACACTTTCTCTGATTCTGGAAACTCCTCTACTACCTTTCAAATTTCTTATTTGCTTTTAATTGATTTGTAAATACAAAGCTAACTTTCAAAGAATTTTTTCCTATATACATTAACTACATTAATAGACCAACATTGTTTTAATGTCACTTTTGATCAATTAATTTTGGAAGGTGCTCATATTTATTTTAACCTGGCGGTAATATTAAATACATGCACTGAATTTAAGTGAGCAGATGAACAGCTATCTGATAAGTCTTTCGTTACATACACTTTAATTTTTCTATTTAGATTACAGTATTCTTAGCAAAGCAATATATAATTCAGATCCCAAGAGAAAAAATGGTTTAAAAGATACCTAAGAGATATTACAAATATCCTGGTTTAAATGAAATTGCATATATATTTCTGCATCTAGCTTTTAACTCAAACTTTTATAAAAATGATTTCCTACGTAATTATAATTTTAATGCCTTCGTAATATTACATAATTTGAATGGTCATAATTAATATTTCTTGTTTGGTAGGACACTTAGGTTACTTTCAATATTAGGTTATTATAAATGATGTTTTAATAAGTATATTTAAATAAATGTCTTTTTACATTTCAATCTTTAAAATTTAGCAGCATAGAAATACAAATACTAGGACAAATAATATAGACATTTAAAGTACATTATTTTTGTCAAATAGGATAAGAGCCTCTCATACATCAGGTAATTGAAAATGCAAAATGATATTTCTTATTGTGCTTTTTACTTGTACAACTTTCATTATTAATAAAGCGAAATATTCTTTATTTCATTAGTGATTATGTTTCTAAATTAATGAATACTTTATAATTTATTCATGAACTATGTTTATTGAGATTTTTTCTCTTTCATTGATTTCTAAGTTTTAATTATTTTGTTTAAAAAAATACGCTGTAGTAATTTGTTATGTTTGCTATTTACTCATCTTTCTCCAAATTATCTAACCAAAGGTTGTTTGCTTATGTGAATTTTAAGATTGAATTTTAAATTTCCTAAAGGTATTCTATTGGGATTTTGTTTGAAATTAAATTAAATATATAAAAAATCTGGAAGTAATTTTTTTTCGTCTTCCCATTCAAATATTTATTTACTCATTCCATTAAGTCAAACAAAATATTATAATTCTTATTCATTTCTTGTTAAGCTGATTCTCAGTGCTATTTCACATTTGTTCCTATAAAGTAATTTTTCTACTATAACTTCTAATTGGTTATTACTTATAAAAGGAAATCTTTGGATTTTGGCTTTCTTGTATCTGGGTAGTATATTTAATTCAAAAAATTTACTTCTTTTTGTCTCCAGTTAATTTTCTTTTGCTTTCCATCTACTATTGTTTTCTTTCCTCAGTCCATAGGCAAAATTCATTTGCTCATCTGCTCTTACAATAGTGCAAATAATAACAAGGCAGCAAACTTAGATGGAACTTAATTCACTTTAATAGAATAATATGTTTACAATAATAATTTTACCAAGGCATAGCTTTCCTCATTTCTCCATTAATAACTTAGTCTTCTGAAATCTGAACTGCATACCAACTAATATCGCTTAAAATACTTTTTTAGTCTAATATTTATTTTCAATACATTCAGATGCTAATCAATGTGATAGGAATAGGATGAAAATAGCTTGCTGTGTCACCAGTGATTTTCCAATTATCAAATTAGTTAATTACTTAATTCATACTAATCACTTGTTGAATTCCAATGAGCACTCTTCAGGCTATGTCATACTTTTAGAACTTGACAGTGTAGTGTTCTTCATCTTCTTCATTACTGGGATCTACCTCATTGGTTATCTCACCCATCTTTCCATATTCTTCCATTAGGTCTCTTGAGTGATCTTCAGATTACTATGATGGCTCCTTTTCTACCCATAGATTAAATATTGGTATTTCCATGAGGGTTTCTTTGATTCATATTATCCCTCTGTTCCCCTCCACTTTTTTTGTGTTATCCTCTTGAGCAATCCAAACTGTTTCAGACTCAAATGTGACCTGTACATGACAGACTCCCAAATTTATATGTTAGCTATCATCTATTTCTAGAACTACATTGCTAATTACATGCTTGTCATTTCTACCTAGATGCCTGACAGAATGTTTGATCAGTCCAAACGGGATTCTTTATGTTTTTCCTTAAAATAATCTTCCCTGTTGGAATTTTTCTTTTTCGGGTAATGGCTTCATGGCCTCATTAAAAAATAATGATGCTCTATGATAACAGTGATATAATAGTAACAAGAAACATTTTTTTCAACAGTTACTATATTCCAGGAACTACTTAAAGGGCATTGCATATATTAATTCATGAAATCTCCCCAAAATCCTATGAGGTAGAAATAGCTATTATACTAATTTATAAGTAAGAAAGTTTAGGCACAAAGTGTTTGAACATTTGCCCACTGATACAAAAAATGGTGAAATCACTTATAGAGTCTCATTTCACTATAAACTCTGTTGTTCAGGATTTCTTCTGTTTTAGAACCACAATTCCGTGATTCTAAGCTAAAAACATCAGAGGCATCCCTGAGTCATTGCTTCTTCTTATATTCCTAAATAATTTACCAAGCCTATCATTTTGGTCTCTCACATATCCTTAGGTGACATCCTTCTCATCACCTCTACGGTCTCTTTGTTATTTTAAGCAACCACCAACTCAGTTTGGCAAAGATCATCTCAGGTATTTGATTGTCTTCAATAATGCCTTTAATATAGTCAGGCATGACTCAATCATTCTTCTGTTTAAAATCTTTCCATGATTTTTGTTCTGTACAGGATAACATTTAAACTCCTTGGCAAAGTACACAAGATGTTTTATATTCTAAATTTGTCTTATGTTTCCAGACATTTCATGTTTGCTCCTCAATCTTACCCCTAATATATGCTCCTAGTTGTACTGAGGGGCTTACCTGGTTGCTCAGTGGTAAAGAATCTGCCTGCCAATGCAGGAGATGTGGGTTTGATCCCTGGGTCAGGAAGATCCCCTGCTGGAGGAAATGGCAACTCACTCCAGTATTCTTGCCTGAAAAAACCCATGGACAGAGGAGCCTGGAAGGCTACAGTCCATGGGGTTGCTCATAGTTGGACATGACTGAGCGACTGAGCACACACACAGTTGTACTGAACTACTTGTCCTTACCTAAATATATATATATATACACATGTGTGTGTATGCGTGTATGTATATATACGTACATATTCATTAGGTTGTATGTGTGTATGTATAGGTTGTGTACATATATGTGTGTATACACAACTTAATGAGTATATATATATACACATATTCATTGGGCTAGGATTGTGTCTTCATTTACTTGTATTATTTTTGATTTTTAACAAAATACAATACCCTACACATGGCAGCTATTGAATAAGTTTTGGTTGAATACACGAATGAATTAAGAAAGCAATGAAGGAATGAAAAGTTTTTAGGCAACCATTTTTTATGGTTCATTATATTCATTAATTTGGTTCAACCTCTCTTACAACTGAGAGAATCTGAGTATGTGAGATTCAGGTATTAGGCAAAATTCTAGAAGAGGTACACCATACTCAGCTCCTTGAAAATTTAGGGAGCAGAATGAGGAAAATATTTACGATGTATATACTCCAAGTAAAGTTATTCTCAAGTAGTTCTGAAGACACAGTATATATACTTGTATCAGCTATACAATGATTTCTCCATACTTTCTCAGCTTACCAATTACCAGGGCTTGCTCTCCATTTATGGATGCTTGTATATTGGAGTCCCATTGTTTTAAGAAGTTTAGTGGATTCTAAATTCACCATCATGATTGCAACATAGAAGAATATGTTAAATTAGGAGAATGGTGGCCTCTTTTAATAGTAATTTAGGAGCAGTTATGGATATAAAGCCTATGGATGACAATAGTATCAGAAAATAATATTAGACCTGTGTTTCAACAGATCACACGTTGGGGAGTAAGAGGTAAAGAAGCAATTAGTGTCTACTTGTTAGAAATGTCTCATAAATATTAAAATAATTTTGAGTATTAGTCTCCTTAGTTCTAGTTTTTTATTTGAATTTCTAGCTTGTGTGTGTTTTGTCAGTTGTGTCTGACTCTTTGCAACCCTATCAATGGACTGTAGTCTGCCAGGCTCCTCTGTCCAAGGGATTTACCAGACAAGAATACTGGAGTGGGTTGCCATTTCCTCCTCCAGGGGATCTTCCTGACTCAGGGATCAAACCAGCGACTCCAGCTTCTTCCACATCGCAGGCCCATTCTTTAACTGCTGAGCCACCAGGAAAGCCTGAATTTTTAGCCTACTGATCTATTGAATATTCATTTTAATGTGAACCTTACTAAAACACATTTAGGAAATAAATGAAAGCATATAAAATTTTAAACACAAAGAAAAAAGAAACTGAAAGTAACCCAAGTCAATTAACTTTCTCAATTATTTTCTTTCTGTAAGATATATTTTGGACTAAACAACATATCACTCAAAAAAAAAAAAATCAAGGTTATATAACTCTAAAGAATGCAACAGTGACCCAAGTCATTTAGCTGCTCAACTATCTGGCAGGTGAAATGACAGCATCTAAATCATAGATTGGCTAGGAAGAAAAAAATAAAATTTTTGGACTAGAACAATTGCTTGATAAATGTATCCTACTTTTCTTCAATGTTTACATTTGATAAATGGCCAGACTTTGCCATGACTTTGTCTTGACATTTATCTCATAGTCAGTGGCCATTATCTTGTGACAACAATCTCTTTCTTTCTGTTATCTTGCAGCTCATAATTGTTAAGTCTTCTTACTGAAGACTTTCTCTCAGTTTTGTACTTAAAGACATATAGGCCAAAACTTTCAAATGAAGTATTTTAAGCATATGACTTATAACTAAAATTAACAAATAATAGGCTTAGAAGCAGCTTTGTGGTTTTTTATGCACATAACCTCTACAGGGAAAATTTTACAGAAAGCAAAGCAATGCTGACACTTTTAAAAATTCAAACTTCTTTAAACTCCATATAAATTCCTCAGAAAGTTCACAGACTGGCAGCTCAAGGAGACACAACAGTATTTAGCTCATTACCATACTGATCACACCCCATTGTATTGGATGGAGTAGCCACATTCCCAATGCCTTAGAAAACTGAGCAAGCTGCCAGGAATTTGTAACCATCAGCGTTCCCCTCACTAAACATATTTTTTTTCTTTCCTAAGTGTTATGGATCTTGTGTCCATAGGAGGCTTACTAGAGCACACTAGAAACAGCAGAATTGCAGGGCAAATCCTCTAAGAGGGTACTGTTTGTTTGGATAGTTCCTTTTAAAACATTTAAACTGAACAACTGGACAATCAGTTATACTGATAAGACCTGCACTAGCTTCCATGACTATCCGATTTAATTGTTCTGTTTTATAGAGGAGGAAACTAAAGCCCAGAACATTTTTATAACATGTTCAGGTCTACTCAGAAAGAAAGGAAAAGGCTTCATTTCATGTAAAACAAATGATTCTTCCAGAAATATATAATTCAGTGTTCTTTCTACTTATCATTGTTCTTAGAAGTCACAAGACTGCTGGCTAAAAATACAGATTTCTTGATCCCTACTACAAATTTGGGGTGAGGCCAAGGAATATACATTTTCACAGTCTAGGAGATTCTGATATCTAGAGGATTCTGATGTAACCAGTCTAATAACATATTTTAACAAATAGTGTTCTATATCATGTCTCTTCATAAATATAAGATCGTCTTCCTCAGTGCTTTGGCTGACAAACTAGACTTATCAGTAATGGGATTTCCTAACCATTCAACTTCAGAAATATCTAATGGAGACTGAAGCTGGGAGGGGATGGAGTGCTCTGTGTGTGTGTGTGTGTGTGTGTGTGTATGTGTGTATGCGCATGTGCGCACATGTGCACACAGGTGAAAGCTAAATATGAAGAATGGTTTGGTAGGACTGTGGTCTCAAACAAGCCAAGAGCATCATAGAGAAAAATATCAAATTGATTCAAGACCCAGATATTGTTATACAGTTGGCCCTCCCTATCCGCCAGTTCTGTATCTTTGGATTCAATCAACCATTGACCAAATTCTGCAGATGCAGAACCTGGGGTTTTGGGGATGGGGTCCTTGTATAAGGGACTTGAACATCAATGAATTTTGGTACCCTCCAGGGGTTCTGGCCCCAATTCCCTGAATATAATGAGGAACAACTGTATATTAGAACTACTTACATATATATATTTTTTGGAGGGGAATGTAGATAAATGTGTGCTGTTGTCACCAAGGAAAGATGACTTAAAGTTGGGGTCAGTGTCAACTTCTATCATAGGTAATGAGTAGACTCTGCTAAGACCAACTGGTTGTAACAATGTCATCAGCCCTTATTTTTTCATTACTGTCCTTATCATGCACTTATCTGTTAGTCACATCCTATTCATGTATTGCCTATATGGCATGACCACAACATCACTTTCCACGTGATCCTGTACTATGCTCCCTGTGACCTCCATCCAGCACACATCCCCATAAGACAGGCCCGACTGCAGTAGTCCATTCACAGATAACTTGTTTCCCAGAGAGCAACTATAGGTAAACACTGTGATAATCATGTTAACAGTGAGATGAAGGATGAGTTTCCTAGCATAGACAGTTGGTATGGATAAGCAACTTCTCCACCAGTGGTTAACCTGAGCTAAGAAAAATGTGAGATGCCAATATTTCTGGATTTTGAGCCCCAATATCCTATGTATTTGGCAGCAATTGTGCCAGTATAAGTTATAAATGGATCCACATAGGTGGTACCCCTGAGAATGTAGCCAAGATTTTGCTGGTTCAAACATTCAAATCATCTCATTGTCTCTTTTTGAGTCTTTTCCAGTGAGTTTAAATAAGAGGAAGAATTACTTTCTTGGACTGTAGCCCACCAGGCTCCTCTGTCCATGGGATTCTATCCAGCCAAGAATACTAGAGTGGCTTGCCATTTCCTCCTCCAGGAAGTCTTCTTCACCCAGGGATCAAACCCCAAGACTCCAGTGTCTTCTGCATTGCAGGCAGATTCTTTACTGCTAAGCCATCTGGGAAGCCATAACTGAATCATTCCACAGTGCAGCAGAAGTTAATGCAACATTGTAAATCAACTATACCTCAATAAAATCTTTTGCAGAATTTGCTTCAATGACACCATTGTAAAGTATGTTAATATTCACGTACTGTAATAGGTAAATTATAAAATTAAAGAAAGATACACATACTTTACTATTCCTGTAATTCTATGATTAAAAAACCCATGTGATTACTAGTGAATTTCAAGTTTAATGATCATTAAACATAAAATGCATCATAATGTGTACAAACTCACCTACGTTTGTGGCCTTTTATAATACTTTTGTCAAAACAAGGCAAAACAAAACAAAATGACAACACATTTACTGTCTTCAAACACCCTATCTCAATGTTATAAAAGGTCTTCTTAATTAATTGAGTTCTGTGATGTAGATGTCCAGCTAGTAATATCTCTGCAGATGGCAAGTGTACTGCAAGTTCCAAATAACCTTAAATAAAAATAAAATGATAAGGGTTTACTTATTTTAAATATTCCATTAATATGTTAATGATGTTAGAAGCCCTAAACAATTCAAAATAACCTTTGTGTATTCAATGGTTCTGTGTTTTATGTTGTGTCATTAAATCTAAATTAGTATGTAAATGTTATTGCTGCAATATTCCTTGGTACTTGAAATGAATTTAACTACGTATTCATATTCTATGGAATATTCTGGGATTAGATAGTTATTGAATTAAAGAGTTTATTTCCAAGGGAAGCCCCCCATAGGTGAGTTTGCATTTGTTCAATTTGACAATCAGAAAGTTTTAATTCAAATCAGGATCACTCTTCGCGTGTAGATAACTGAATGAGAGCAAGATGAAATTTTGTCAGATTCTGCTTTCACAAAATTAGATCTAATAAAGAAATTATGCTACTGCTCAATGCAAACAATAAGCAGTGTGTTTTCATGTGCTTCTTTTATTCTTAAAATTACTAAAGTTTAGTATTAAAGTTCAGGATGTGATTCCAGAGATACAAAAATATAAAGATACCATTTGCAATATTCACCTCAATAAGCCTATTCCAATCATGCTGCCATGCTGTGGAATATTTTGGCAACTCCATTTAGGGAACTGCTTTTAGAGATCGGATATGACTCACAAAGTCAGTCTTCTTGCTTTATTTTCACACTTCAGGAAAGAAAAAAAAAATGTAACATTTTTTTTTTCACTCAGAGGCCACACTGTGGGACAGGCTCAGAAATCATTCCAGAAACTAAAGTCAAAACAAGAACTAGAAAGTAGTGGTCTTCCAAGGTAACACAAGTCAGAACTGGGCTTCAACACCATGAATGAGGTAAAGATGAAGAGTTGATTTAGATGATTTTTAAAATCTCTTCTAGTCTAAAGGTTATTTTTGGATTCAGAATCCTGTCACACTGCACCATATCAGAGTCCCCCCTTCTTTCTAGGTCCCTGTGTATTTTGTTGTTGTGGCGCTAAGTCGTGTCCGACTCTTGGCAATCTCGCGGTCTATAGCCCGTCAGGCTCCTCTGTTCATAGGATTTCCCAGGCAAGAATACTAGAGTGGGTTGCCATTTCCTTCTCCAGGGGATCCTCCCAACCTAGGGACCAAACCCAAGTCTTCTGCAATGGGAGGCAGAGTCTTTACCACAGAGTCACCAGAGAAGCCCACCCCCTGTGTGTTAGGCAGCTATTATTCCTCTGCATTATCTCCATGGCCTGGAGTGAAATCATTGCTCCAAAGAAGAATGATATTAACCTGCTGATATGCATGCATGCAGGTTCCATGTCTGCTGATGGTGGGCCTAACTCTGTTCTCTGACTTCCCACAGATACAGTCGCTTCAGATTACAATGGAGAAATGAGTCTAAAGAAAGCTGGCACAAAGGAACCCTGAGGATATTTTGGGAAGATTGCCAGCACCTGATATCGTCTACTAAATAGGTAACATCTATTACTTTTAGCAGAAAACACATTTTCTTTCAACATGAGAAACGCTCCTGAGGTATGTTCCATTTTAGATCTCAGCCTCCACAATCCTCTACTCACATTTGTTTTTTTTATATCAACCGCAAATACCAATGATTTCCATAAAATACCACATGTAATAAGGTGTTAAAATCATGCAGTGTGTTCTATTAACAGGGCTAAAATCTATTTCTATATTTTCTGTATGAATGCAACTGCCTGTACAGTTTATATATATTCTGATGTATACAACTGTTTAAGGTGTCATTAGTCCTGAGAATTGTCATAGTTAGTCTAATTATCTTTTTTGGGATGTTCAAAATTCCGTTTGTAAGAGCATAAAATTCCACTGAATGAGGATGATCAATACAGAAAACATCATTACCATGAGCTAGACAAAGTATTCAACACCCAAAATATCAAGCAGTAAAACTTTGCCAGGTTTTGCATTGGTCTCCTCCGAGTAACAACATTGCTAATGTTAAAACACACATTAACAAAGGGGGCTACTGCTTGGTCTCACTACATTAAACATTTATAAATTCATTACTCAGTACTTCAAACATTCATTTATATTTTGTTACATGGAATTATTATGCATTTAGCTTTTATTCATTTAAAAAAGTTCCACTGCATTAGGTCTTCAAAGAGATTTCCAAAGTGTTCAATTACTTTTTCTAACTGCGGCTTTTTCTGTTTCTTGGAAAAAAGCCAGTTTCCCAGTCTTTGCACTTTTACTTTTACTCTCTTCATCCACTTGTTCTAGGAGTTGTGAAAAGAGGTTTTCTTTCATGACTGCCTCAACAGTGAGGGTTCATTTCTAGCTTTTAAAAATTCAAGCTTAAAAAAAAAAATTGAACTGGCATCTTTATAATGCCAGTAGCTTTTGCTCAGTGAGGAATCAAACCATCTGAACAATGACTGCTTGTCTAAAGCAACTATTCAGAAGGTACTGCCTTCTGGGGAATGGGAAGGGTTTTTACCTACTGACAAATGGTAGTTGCACAACAGAATAGAACTGAGCCCAAGGCAAAGTGCCTCACGTTTCCAGAGCTGAAATGATGGGATCAGTTACAGCCCTTCTGCCATCGACCCAACATAAAAGGGACACTGACAGTCCAGATGAGATCTTGGGCACTCCTTTCAAATGTCTTTAATTTACAGTCTTTAAAAATGTTTGGAGTGGTTGGAGACTTATCCCTATGTGTGAATTAAAACTTGATGATGGAACTCTAGTGAGAATCTGACAGACAGAAAGAATAAATCTTGAGAAAATTGTCTACTGTGTATAAATAGCTTTAACAGTTACTTCAAAGTTTAGTTTTATGTAATGTCATTTAGGTCTCACGACTTCCAAAGGCCTCTGAAAGAAATATGAACCCCATGACTATCATCTGTGTTAAGACCTCCTGCAATTTATTGGTCCCTCTCGTTCTATGAAGTACACGAACCAATTAGAAAGAAATAAAAAATGTTTCACTTTATCTTCCTCACTAGATTAAGCCATCATGACTGCTGGTGGGTGTTTAGATGAGAAAATATTTTAATTTCTTTATCCTATTCTTGATTCTATTGGTTAAAATAAAAATTGTGGGCAGGGCTCAGAGAGGCAGACAAGGTGGGGTGCTTTCACTCTCTGGGCTGTCTTATCTACTCCTCTCCTTCCTTCCCCTTCCCATCTAATCCCTTCCTGGTGCAGTGGTAGCTACAGAGACCTTGGATGTAAAAAGGAAGAAGATAAAAAAAAATGCAGGGGATTGGTGCAGCCACTATGGAAAATAGTCTGGAGGTTCCTTGAAAAACTAATTGGGCTCCCCAGGTGGCTCATTGGTAAAGAATCTGCCTGCCAATGCAGGAGACACAGGAGACACTGGTTCAGTTCGATCCCTGCATGGGGAAGATCCTCTAGAGGAGGGCATGGCAACTGGCTCAAGTATTCTTGCCTGGAGAATCCCATGGACAGAGCAGTCTGATGGGCTACAGTTCCTAGGGTCACAAAGAGTCAGACAGGACTGAGCACTCATACGTGAAAATAGCTCTAAAAATAGAGCTAACAGATCATCCAACAATCCTACTTCTGGACATATATCCAGAAAAGATGAAACTCTAAATTGAAAAGATACATGGTCCCCAACGTTCACAACAGCACTATTCACAATAGCCAAGGCATGGAAGCACCTAGATGAATGGATAAAGATGTGGTGTGTACACACACACACAGAATATAAAAAGAATGAAATACTGCCATTTTTCATAACATGAATAAACCTAGAGATTATAATACTGAATGAAATAAGTTAGAGAAAGACAAATATTATATGATATCTATTATATGTGGAGTTTAAAAATCAATACAAATGAATTTATTTACAAAACAAAAATGGACTCACAGACATAGAAAACAAATTTATAGTTACCAAAAAGGGAGAGATAAATTAGGGGTATGAGATTAACACACACACACTATTATAAATAAAATAGTTAAACAACAAGGACCTACTCTATAGCACAGGGAACTATATTCAACATCTTATAATAATCTATAATGGAAAAAATTTGAAAAAGAAAAAAACACATACGATTGAGTCACTTTTCTGTATGTCTGAAACTAACATGATATTGTAAATCAACTACACTTCAATCCAAAAAATTCAAAAAACTGCAGGGGAGGAAGGTGGCGGAAGCTGTGAGATAAGAGTAGAACAGGAACGGCTGAAGAGAGACCATGTTTTAGAGAAGAAACAAGAATTTAGCTAAAAAGTAAGGACCTTAGATTCCTTCTAGTGTTGTTCTCCAGGATCCCACTATTAGTAAGTGGTAAAGTCAACTCTAAGAAATGTCAGGGTGTTTTCTATTAGAACATAAACACATCAAGTTTCTTGGCTGTATCCTGAACAGACTTCTAATGCACAAACACATCACTTTATGAACATGAATCAACAGAAGCAAACTTTTTGGGTCAGTTTTATTCTTGAAAACAAGGAAACATTCTGATTACCTCTTATAAGGTCATCTGAACTACACATGTATAAACTGAAGAAGGAAAAACTTTAACTTTAGATATTTTCCCATATTTTTTCTTATGCTTAATTATACGTATTTGTAGTTGCTTTTGTTTTCTCTACCTTTCCTAAAATCCAAGACATATACTCTAATTATAGCTTTCTTAAAGACATCATAAAATGTAAGGGAACATAGGTTTTTCAAGGACTCTTCCTTAAATTGCTTAACACCTCTGATTTATCCAGAGCGCTGTTGCCTCTTTTGATGTGTCGTGTTTAGTATTCTCCAAAAGCAGCCTTCCATGGACATATTGCTTTTTATCCTGTGTTTAATTTTCTGTACCAAAGAATTCCCCCACTTTAGCATATGAAAGCAGGAAGTTTTAACCAAGCTTTAGGCATTGAGAGAGACTAATTTTGAGCTTTTCATGGGTGAATTTATAAAATCAATGTTGTAAAATGTGTCCAGTGTTACTCTGATAGTGTAGAGTTTCTTAGAAGAGAGTGGTTATAGGAGTGCTTTAGCAATTTAATTTTATTTTTCTTTCTATTTCTTTATTATTCAGGAAATGTGTGGAGTGTGGGGTTTGATGGCTTTCTCTTCTCTTTCCAGAATGGTCTAGTTTACTGCTCTTTAACACTTTCTAATGTTAGACATACAAGGAAAGAGGCAGACACAAACTAAAATAACTTACCACTTTTCAAATTTGTTAAAACATTTAAAAACAGATAGTAAAAAAATGAAATGCATCTGTTTGCATCTATTAAAGCTCTCTTTTATTAATATTACCATACAAAATCAAAAAGGTATACTGCAACTGTATGATATAATTATTATATTAGATAATTGACTAATAGAGTTAAGTTTTTAGACATTATTTATATTTGCTTGCATCAAAGTTGCCTTTTCTTCTCAGCTAGTACTATCTTGAGAATTCAATCAGTGATGGTCATAAAAAAGAGAAGGTTTTAAAACTCCTTGCATGTTTTTTGATCAAGGGAAGTTCAGTCTAAATTTACGTGAACAATTAATAAAAGCAAATTAAAAGCTGTTATGCATGTTTATAGAGCTTATTCTCCATCTGCTATTTTAATACAAGTGGCAGAAGAAAAACCATTTCTAGGTCTCATATATACGGCTTTGATATAGAGATTAACCAAATTCTACTTATTCTTTCCTACCCCATCCAAGTATTCTTATCTGGAGAATCCCATGGACAGAGGAGCCTGGCGGGTTACAGTCCATAGTGTCGAAAAGAGTCAGATATGACTGAAGTGACTTAGCACACATCCTATCCAAGGGGAAGCAAGGGTTTGGAAGTATTTGAGAAGTTTAAAGCAGATGTTGATTGTTGTTTCAGCTCCAGGCAAGAGAGTTTACAAGACAAAAAGCATTAAATGGGACACAAATTATTTTATAAAGGACAATATGTAATGAAAGTATAACAGGCAGAAAACAATTTTAAAATCTTTTAATACAATTTCATAGGATATAAATGTAAAAGACACATGACATGACATATTTTCCTTTATTATTCATAACTGAATTAAAAAACTGAAGCATTCTAATCAGTTCCTTACTGGGGACTGACATAAAATAATCATCTTCACAATTAAAATACAACTGTGGGATATTCCTAGATCAATGCTACTCAAAGTGTGGTACAGAATGCAAACTATGTGTTCCAATCACCACTGAGATAAGTTGAGAAAGAGAGAATAAGTGTTGAGATACTTTTATAACAATTTGACATGACTAAGATATTCAAATGTGTTTTTCTATTTCACAAAAATATTAGTTTGTGATCATTTGGAAGGAAAAATATCTCTTCCTGATAAGAGAGGCTGAAGGGCACTGAATTAAATAATGCAGTGTGCAGTTACCCATGAATGGAACACTAAATCACAAGGTGAACATGGACTGCATTTTTAATGGAGGGAAATGATGGTAAACAGAGCATTGTTTCTGTTAAAATATACCTATATATACATGTAAAGGTATGTATATATATTTATATGGGCTTCCCTGGTAGCTCAGATGAGATATATATATATATATATATATATATATAATTTTATCTTGTGTTAAACACAGACAGCTTCATGGGCTTGTAAAAATTATTAATAACAAATAGAAACATCAATTTAAATAGAAAGCCAGAAGGGGGAGCCCTCATACCCTATGACAACAGCAAAGCCCAACAAGAAGAAGAAAGGTTTTATCTTGGCAAAAGATCAGCCAATGAGAGGCTGTCATAATTCAGCCAATGAAAAGTCACTATACTTTGAACTTTCAATTTCTCCTAATTTCTGCTATTACTGCAGAGGATATTGGAAAAGAAACTATTACAAATTTAAGCATTTTAGGTTCCTTCAGCCTTCCAAGAGATTCCAAGGAAATACAGGGGGCTCTTCCCAATCTTTCCTCATAATTAACTTGGAGAAACATTTCTCCAGATTGGCTCTTCCAGTCCTAGTTGATGTGAGAGCCACGCTCTTGGTGCTCAACCTCCCTACTATAAAGAAACCCCTACTTCAGAGTACTAAAATATTTCAAGTAGTGGGGATCTCTGATTAACCTCAAGATGTTCCTGCCTCTGAACCTACTCTGTTTTAGGTCTTTTGAGATGTATACACCCTAGTCTCCTTAATTTCTCCACCCCTATTCATTTATTATGCTCAGAATTCTTAGAGAAACATCATGCTGATTTTTCTTTTCTCCCCAAAGGAGAAAATATTCTAGAATTTCATATCAGCCATCAAAGTAACCAATTAGGGAAATTAAATAACCCTTTGACCTCTTTCATTTACTCCATCTCTGATGACAGTAGAGTTGATTCTGGAAACACTGATCATGTGTTCGTATCAAACCAACTACCCTCCTCTTACCATCCTCTTTAAGGGCAAAATCTCCAACTAATAGTGGCAAAATTCACAGCAAACCTCCCTAACAAGAGTCAAATAAATCCCTCAAAACTTGTCCCCAGAACTAATCAACAACCTATAAGTAAAGAAGCCCTTCAAGGAATAAAGCCCATAATGGCAAATCAGAAGGCTCAAGGTCTCATTATCCCTTGCACTAGCCCTTGTAACACTCCCATTTACTGGTAAGAAAATCTAAGGGCCAAGGATAGAGATTTGTCCAGGACTTCCAAGCAATAAGCAACACTGTAATCTCTCAAAATCTTGCTGTTCCTAACTCTCATAGGCTGCGAAAATCCATTCCCTCTGGAAGCAAATTCTTAACGCAATCAATTCATGCAGTGCATTCTTTTATATTTCAGTTGATGAAGGTAGCCAATACCTTTTTGCCTTCACTTGTGTAGAAAAACAGCTCACATGGACAAGAATGCCTCCCAATTTTAAGAAAATTCTTGTTTCTCACAGATATTAAAGGCTGATCTGAATGATATTAAAGTTCCCTAGGGGCTCTACTTTGCAGCAATATGGGGATGATCTGTTTGCTATGCTTCTCAAGCTTCCTGTTTAACAGGAAGAGAGTATCCACTTGCTAACGCTTTTATACTGAAAGGGACATAAGGTGACCAAGGGAAAATTGCAGTTTGCCCAAACTCAGGTTTGATATTTAGGGCAACTGATATCAAAACAGGGGCTACACATATATCCAGATAGATTTCATGGTGTCCTTAGTTTCCTCAAATCCAAAACTAAGTGCCAACTATGAGGCTTTCTCAGGCTATCGAATCAGCTATCGAATTCCAAATTTCTCTTATGTATGTTTTACTAAAGAATAACAATATTGACTCAGTTCTTTATTAGAAGAACTAAATGACTTGGCCTTTAAAGCCTTAAAGAAGAGCTTGATGACCTCTCCAGTCTTCAGGCATCCTAATGATCAGATTCCCTTTTTCCTTTTTTTGTATAAGAAAAGGAAAGGAATGACCTTGGGGTACTCACCACAAAACAAAACAACAACAACAGCACCTCAGAGGGTAGTCTAACTAGCTTTTGGACCCCGTGGAATGGAGATAAAGCCCTTGCCTTAGAATCATTCCTGCCACTGCCCTTTCTGGTTAAGGCCAACAAGGAAACAACTGTGGGATCCCCTTGAACCATTTTTGCATTTCGTGCAGTAGAAGCCTTCCCAAATTCTCATCACACTCAACATTTCTCAGTAGCTAGCTCACCTCCTATGAAGCCTTTTGGTTAACCATTCATTACATAACCCTTTTACATTGTATAACCTTAATCTAGCTACTCTTCTCCCTTCCATCACCAAGAAAGTCCTTCATAACTGCTTAATGCTGACAGATCATCCCCTGACTCCTCATAATGATTAGCAGGAAATTCGTTTGGGTAACACTGACTTTTCATGGTTCACTGATGGTTCATATTTAAAATGTGACAATGGCAAATATTATGCTGGATATGCTATTACAACTCCTTTTGATGTTATTGGAGCAGCACCTTTACCTATGGCTATTTCACCTCAAAGGGTTTCATTAAATGGTTTTACACAGGCTTCTACTTTAGCCAAGGGCAAACCTGACAATATTTATACTGACAGTAGATATGCTTTCAGAGTAGCTTATGGGCATGTTGTAGAAGCAACATGGTTCCCTTACATCCAGGCAAAATAAAATTAAAAATATCTCTGATGTTTAGGAATTATTGGATACAATACTGTTACCTGTCATGTCAGCTATAATTAAGATTATGGGGCATTCTAAACTTGACTCTCTAGAAGCTAAGGGAAGTCACATTGCTCTCATTTCTGCAAGAAATGCTGCCCTTAAAGGAACGAGCAGCAGCCAAATCTGTGTCATGGTCCAAAGGATTATTTCCCCAAATGATAACTTTAAAAAATTGACTAGAGAAGTACAATAACTGGCTTCAAAGAAAAAAAGAAAAACAAGATTGTTGGAAACAGTTGTTGGTTTGGTAAAAAGAGAACGTCTTAGTTTGGACCAAATACCAACCCAGTTCTTCCAGATTCCCCACTCCTAACCACTGTCCATGCATTAAATCATTGGTCATGATAGACTCTGTGAATCAATATTGGTTGGGGAATATTAACAGGGTCACAAAATTTGCTTACCTCACTTATCCCACTATTCCAAAATACAAGCCAGGGAAGCCTATTTATGTTAGCCTATTTAAAATGTTCCCAGACATTTTAAACTGCCTGATGGACCACTTGAGGTCTGACAATTGGATTTCATACAACTTCTTCCAACTCATGGATATAAGTATGTTTTAGTCATGGTCTATATGTTTCCACACTGGACTGAAGCCTTCTCTGGAAGATAGGCTACTGCCTCTTCTGTAGGTAAAGTCCTTTTCTAAAAGATCATCCCTATCTGGGGGGCTCCTCTGTCACTGTGAAGTCAAGAGGATTTGTTGAAGTTCATTTGATTGGTCAGATACTTTGACAAGTCTGTGCTATTTGGCTGGTTTTTCAACATTTTAACTGTACTTAATACCCTCAACCCTCTGGTTTAGTTGCATGTACTAAAGATATTACTAGGGTTTCCCTGGTGTCTCAGTGATGAAGAACATGCCTGCCAATGCAGGAGATATGGGCCTGATCCCTGGATTGGGAAGATTCCTTGGAGAAGGAATGGCAACTCACTCTGGTATTCTTGCCTGGGACATCTCATGGAGCCTGGTGGGCTAAAGTCCATAGGGTCCCAAAGAGTCAGACATGACTTAGAGAATAAACAACAAAGGTATTATTAAGATTCAACTGGCAACATTTTAGAGGCACTCCTCCAAATACCTTTGTCGTTGTTGTTGTAAAGCATTGCCATTGATCCTTCTAAATCTCATATTCGCCCCTTTTTGAACTCATAAATTCTCAGCCTTTGAGATGGTCTTAGGACCCCCAATGCACTTGATCCCTACCTTTTCTGACCCACAATTTATGAAAGGAATGATACTCAAATATTTTGAATGCCTAATAGCTTCTACTAAAAATAATCAGGTTGGTAGAGCAATGTTTGCACCGTGCACTCTCACAACACGAAGACCTTAAGCATCACACCCGGCAACCTGGAGATTTTTTCTATTGGGAAGATACCTCCAGAAAGACTTTCTTCAACCTTGCTTGAAAGATCCCCATTAGATATTGTTAAGCAACTCCTTTCTTCCCAGCTCTTGGGGATAACTCTTAGTTCCAGGTGACACACAGAAAAAAAGCACCAAACCCTGACTAGACTTGGATTTATCTTGTGACCTGAAAGTAAAGAAATTCTGGAATTGAAACAGATCTCATCTGATGAGACAGCATGTGTGGTTGCTTGGATTAAATGGTGCCATTTGCTAATATCCAGCCTAGAGATGGTCGCATAAATTTGGGAATGATAACTTCAATAATACTGAACAGGTCTCATTACTACAGAAGCTTCTTAAAAACTTCAACAGGCCAACATACACTGAGAAGGACTACTGAGGGTTTAGAGTTTGCTGCATATCATCCCTTATTTGAGTCCAGAGCCATTTTCTGAGACAAACCTTCCGTTGAACATATTGGGCAATTGTGTCTCCACTACTCATTAGCTCTGTAAGTTATTTAACTTCTTTGAATGTCAGTTTCTCTTGCAAATAGAATGCCTTCTTTAATGTTTGTTATAAAGCTTAAATATTCTAGCATGTGCCAAACACCTACTAGGTACTTAATTTTATTACTGCTCTTTTTTCAAGCCGATCGAGTATATTCCATAGGGGCAATATAGCTAGCTTTGCATCATAAATCCCTTTCCAAGATTTTTGGAGATCTTGTTGTTCACCATGTATTAACAAAAATAAAACATTTTTATTTCATATGAATAGAGATATTGTTACTCATAATTACCTGGCATGTATTAAGTGCTCAGTAAACATGGCAGAAATGAATGAATACAATAATCATAAGCCAAAATGGAAAAGTATTTCAAGCATAGCTAGATCCATACCTTTACTTCGTCCATTAGGCAACTACCTTATTTATCACTTTCCTGGATTTGAAAATAAAGATCCTATCTGTCATATAGAATTATTATGAGTAATTAATGACATATAGTATTTCATATGGTATCTAACATCCGACAACTGTTCAGTCCCTCTTGCTATGCCAACATGTTGAGAATTTCATCCTTTCACCAAGGTTTTCTTATAATCCAAGTCCCAGGTTGTCTCTTTTCTATAAATGAAAATATATGCTCAAATAATTCATAATCCAAAGGAAATAATGAATATAGGTATAGCAGAGATTTTTTACAAAGTAAAAAATATTTTCTAATTAGTGTTTCTCTTTCCTGAACTTGAAAAAGTTGGGGCCAACAATCTGCTGGATCTCCTGCTTGGTTCCACTGAATCACATATGGACTGGTATTAGAACCACCCTTCCTATTCAAATCCATCATTTATAGCTTCCTTTGCATGTTGACTTTGAAATAAGCATGGATTCACATAAGACAAGGAAAAGTAAGGAGTTGTTAACTGATTTAATAATGCACGCATGCATGCTCAGTTATGTCTGACTCTGCACCCCATGGACTGCGGCCTGTCATACTTCTCTGTACATGGGATTCTTCAGACAAGAATACTGGAGTGGGTTGCCATTTCCTCCTCCAGGGGATCTTCCTGACCCAGGGATCAAACCCACATCTCCTGCTTTAGCAGGCGGATTCTTCACCACTGAGCCACCTGGGGAGCCCAACTTAATAGGATTAAGTATAATTCCTTCGTTAGATTGAGATACATAAATTGTGCATATATACATGTTTCTATTACGTGATTTAAATACTGAATTTTATCAGTGAATAGCATGTGTTTTAATACATGGATAACTGGCATCTCAGGAAACAATGTTATTATCTTGTGTAATTCTGAGATGCCACAGGACAGCAGCCTGGGAACTAGGGATTCCAGAGGATAATGAGGAGGAGGCCATGTCTTGTGGAGAAGCGACTATTTCCTGAGACTTTGTATGTCCCCCTCTACTTCTTAATTGTTACTTTCTGGCATTAACCAACCAAACTCTTACTTCAATAATACTCTTGCCACAGTTGCCTTCTTGCCTTTCCATAACTGTAATTACTATTCATTAAAAAGCTACCATGTGTCAGACACTTTTCTAGAAACTTTACATATGTTAACTCACTGCAAAACTACAAATAAAGATACTTTTATCATTATGTCTAGTTTTTTTTTCTTTTTTAATATTTATTTATTTGACTGCACCGGGTCTTAGGTGCAGCATGTGGGATCTAGTTTCTTGACCAGTGATTGAACTCCTGTATTGGGAGCGAGGAGTCTTAGTCACTGGACCACTAGAGAAGTCCCTGTGTCTATTTTAGAGGATAGGAAACTGGACTTTAAGATTAAATAATATGCTGAAGTGGGGACCTAGCAGGAAGTAGCAGAATCAAGATTCAGTTGCAGGAAATCTGACTTAAAGAAGGTCTCTGGTCTTCACCATCTGGCTTCACTCAATCTGTACAATACTCACCCAAAAACCAGACTTTGGATCAGCTCCAATGTACTTTGCTCACACCAGATTTTGCAGCACACCAGATACACAGGAGGTGTTTAGAAATATTGCTTAATGAATGAATATATGCTCATCAGAATCTTCAGTGCAGATTTTTTTTTCCCCTGAGCTTCAGTTCCATGGGAACATGCACTTTTTTCTTTTTTTAATCTGGATTCAGCACAGTATCACAGTGACCTTAAGTAAGTAAACAAAATAAACTTACCACTTATTGTCTTGCCTTCTAGCCCCCATCTTCATGACTAGAACTATCATTTCACCCTCTGCCCAAGTAAAAAACTTGGGAGTAGCTTTTTTGCTCCTTCCTATCCTTTATTTCTTTTTGTTAATTCACTACCCGGCAGGAACTACACAACCATTTGCAGGATCCCTGGACATCCCCTGAATCTTCTCTGTCTCATGCCTCACTGCTGCTGCTAAGTCACCTCAGTTGTGTCCGACTCTGCGCGACCCCATAGACGGCAGCCCAGCAGGCTCCGCCGTCCCTGGGATTCTCCAGGCAGGAACACTGGAGTGGGTTGCCATTTCCTTCTCCAATGCATGAAAGGGAAAATGAAAGTGAAGTCCCTCAGTCGTGTCCGACTCTTAGCGACCCCATGGACTGCAGACTACCAGGCTCCTCCATCCATGGGATTTTCCAGGCAAGAGTACTGGAGTAGGGTGCCATTTCCTTCTCTGCATGCCTCACTAGTCAAATTCCAAATAGTAATTTGCTGTCTCGGATGGTTATTACTTACTTCTCATTCCTTGGGTTTTTGGGTTTTTTTAAGTAACATGGGCTTCCCAGGGGGTACTAATGCTAAAGAATCTGCCTGCCAATGCAGGAGATGCAAGAGATGTGTGTTTGATCACTGGGTCAATAAGATTCCCCTGGAGGAGGAAATGGCAACCCACTCCACTGTTCTTGCCTAGGAAATCCCATGAACAGAGGAGCCTGGCAGACTACAGTCCATGGGGCCACTAAGAGTCAGACACAACGGAGCATACACGCTTGCTCACAGTATTGAGTTTAGTGTCTAGTTTAAAATCATGCTCAAAAATGAAGAATGTAATTGAAGAACTATCTAGGAATCAAGAAGAGAATATATCGGATGACGATGTTAGAAACCAGCTGTAGGTTGCAAACAACACAACCTAAAATAAAAGACATCTGGAACAGCATCTGAGAGCCAGGCCAAGTTCTGTCTGGCACTCTTGGCCCCATGTGCTTCAACTTAATCTTCTTGATTTTTGCTCTTGCATTTCTACAATAGCTGCTTTTCTTTCTTCAAGCCTGACAGTCTCTGGCTGCTGAGGCCGTGCTCTGATATTTCCACCAGCTACTTTCTTCCAGTATGATTTGCCTTTGCTTTCTGGTTTTTACCTCTTGGTTTGCCCCCGATAATGATGGTTGATGGAACAACCTGGTCCATCTTATCCTGCTGAAGGATCCATGTACCCCACGCCTAACTCACTGAATCCAATATTCCCCACTCCAACGAACCTGGCCCATGGCACCCCTTTCTTGCACCCAGTCTAGATTGACTTCCAATACTGTGCCTACATTTATCAAATGAGATTGGTTCCTGGCCTTTTAAAATACTCATATGACAGGTAGAACATATAAGATGATACATAACAGAAGTCATTAATGTTAAAATAAACAGGCTGAATTGATTTAAGATTGTTATTATTGAACTAACATGATTAATTTATACAGTACTTTCATAACTAGAGTAACAAAAGTATCACTTAAAATATATATTACTCATGAATATAGTAATTAAACAATTTTTAAAAGTATTTCTAAATAAAATATTTTCTATCATGAAGACTTAGTATAGACTGTATTATAAATAATGTGATTTTAGTTTAGGAAAAGAAACTGAACCAACTACTGGTCTAATCTGAGAGTTTCAATTCGTTCTTGTTTGCTAGTTGAGAGACTGTGTCAATGAAAATATCAAACAACATAAGAAAATGTGTCAAATATTTGATACAGCAGCACTGTTGGCAAATATAGTTTGCTTCATTATTTGCATGTTTAGTTTTTAGTTTATCAAGCATGATTGAGCTTTTCAAGAGATAAGGATTTTTGGAATATTTCCCTTGAAATTTAAGTAATTGTAAATGCTAATGGGCTGTTAAGTAAAGCCTGCTTCTTTGTGCCAACAAAAGTTAAATATCTAAATTCAGGAAATTCAGTGAGGAATCAAAGTCAGGTTTAAGGACAATTATCTGGGTCAGGCTGTTTTAACTTGATCTTTGCTCAAGGTATCATTCTTTCAATTTAGAGGCAAATTATAGATAATGGAAAAATCGCCAAGAAGAGTGGCTTTCATTTATACACATGTGCATTAATTTTCTTTTGAATGTGGGACAGGTACAAAATTATATAAGTTCTAATGTCTCTAGTACTTTGTTCCTCCCTCTTTCCCACATCTACTTATCCAAATAGTCATATAAATTAGTTACAGGTTTTTTTTTTTACATCAAATATTACTTTTGAAAGGTACAAGTCAGAGTCAAAGTCACATTAAAGCAGACAGAATCAAATGGAGTCAAAGACAACAAGATTACCCCAAAGTGACTGAAGCCTGAACCTGTAGAGGCTAGTAACTCTTGATCAAATTTACAGATAACAACAAAGTGCAAGGTTTTTAAATTATTTTTTAAATGATACTGACATCCCTATCTTCTTTGTCATTTAAATATGTATGTGCAGCTTCTCTATCTTACACTCTTCAAAAAATAGTCCCTTGGATATAAAAGAATCAAGTGTCAGAACAGAAACCTTACAGACCATTTGACTTGAGACCTGGGAGATTATAAAAAGTCAGAGTGGGATCATTTTTTTCAGTCATTCAAAAGAAAACTATGCTATTCAAGCAAGATTAATCATTCATAGTACTCTATTTCAGAATAACTAATAATCATAATTTTGTTAATATTCTTAAATCTAAAATTTATAAGATTTCTTAATTTAGTGCTAAACACTGAGGATTATGAGATTTGGGAATTTTTTTCTCCAAGCCAGGCTTCAGCAATATGTGAACCGTGAACTTCCAGATGTTCAAGCTGGTTTTGGAAAAGGCAAAGGAACCAGAGATCAAATTGCCAACATCCATTGGATCATCGAAAAAGCAAGAGAATTCCAGAAAAGCATCTATTTCTGCCTTATTGACTATGCCAACTTTTGACTGTGTGGATCACAATAATCTGTGGAAAATTCTGAAAGAGATGGGAATACCAAACCACCAGACCTGCCTCTTGAGAAATCTGTATGCAGGTCAGGAAGCAACAGTTAGAACTGGACATGGAACAACTGTCTGGTTCCAAATAGGAAAAGGTGTATGTCAAGGCTATATATTGTCACCCTGCTTATTTAACTTATATGCAGAGTACATCATGAGAAACGCTGGGCTGGAGGAAGCACAAGCTGGAATCAAGATTGCCAGGAGAAATATCAGTAACCTCAGATATGCAGATGACACCACCCTTATGGCAGAAAGTGAAGAAGAACTAAGGAGCCTCCTGATGAAAGTGAAAGAGGAGAGTGAAAAAGTTGGCTTAAAGCTCAACATTCAGAAAACTAAGATCATGGCATCCGGTCCCATCACTTCATGGGAAATACATGGGGAAACAGCAGAAACAGTGTCAGACTTTATTTTTCTGGGCTCCAAAATCACTGCAGATGGTGATTGCAGCCATGAAATTAAAAGATGCTCCTTGGAAGGAAAGTTATGACCAATCTAGACAGCATATTAAAAAGCAGAGACATTACTTTGCTAGCAAAGGTCCGTCTAGTCAAGGCTATGGTTTTTCCAGTGGTCATGTATGGATGTGAGAGTTGGACTATAAAGAAAGCTGAGCGCCAAAGAATTGATGCCTTTGAACTGTGGTGTTGGAGAAGACCCTTGAGAGTCCCTTGGACTGCAAGGAGATCCAATCAATCCATCCTAAAGGAGATCAATCCTGGGTGTTCATTGGAAGGACTGATGTTGAAGCTGAAACTCCAATATTTTGGCCACCTGATGCAAAGAGCTGACTCATTGGAAATGACCCTGATGCTGGGAAAGATTGAGGGCAGGAGGAGAAGTGGATGACAGAGGATGAGATGGTTGGATGGCATCACTGACTCAATGGATATGGGTTTGGTTGGACTCCAGGAGTTGGTGATGGACAGGGAGGACTGGCGTGCTGCGGTTCATGGGGTTGCAAAAAGTCAGACATGACTAAGCGACTGAACTGAACTGAACTGATGAACCAAAAAATCTTCAAATAAAATAATACTGATGTTTTCTTTCCAGTAAGAGCAATAAAACTACTAAATAAAAACAATCAACCATACAAAATATACCTGCCATCTATTGTTATTATAATTTAATAAAAGCAATTTCATTTGACATCGAACAATTATGAGGTATAATCTTATAGAATAAATGAGAATCCTATGTATTGACCCAAATAAAGTTTATAAAAACTCACTACTTTTTAAATGTATTTTACTTTGCCACACTCACGAAAATTTAGTCAAGGACCACAATGGTAGACTGATATCGTATAACCACTATTATAGAGACAACTAAAATGCTGAGTGTGTATTTTATTTGCACAGAGACTTTAATAAATGAAGCCTTTATTAATACCTATTTTAGGCTCTAATTCCCTTTTGTGCAAAATGAGGCCTACCTTCCTGAGATGTTGTGAGAATTCAGTGAGTTAATACACACAAAATCTTTAAAACAGAGTTTGTCACACAAATTAAGAGCTCAGTAAATGGTGTACATTGTTCTTATTGTCAAAGTAGGGTTTAGAGTTTCATTATTTTTAAGAATGGATTAATCTCTAAAATATCTGTCTCTCAAATCCACATTAAATAAAAGGGGAAAAAAAGAATTATCAACATACCCTGAATTCTAGTTAAGATATATATGTTGAAATGTACAGGTAAAGTATATTGATGTTTTTAATTTACTATGTATCCAAAAAAAGACAGTGAATTGACACAGGAATAAATAGAAACCCAAGCACAAAATAAACAAGAAAAATTCAGTGTAAAATCAGAGCCAGTTATTGTCGAAATTATTGCAGTGTCACCAGGAAATATTGGCATCACTGACTCAATGGACTTAAGTCAAGTGGCATCACTGACTCGCTGGACATGAGTTTGAGCAAGCTCTGGGAGTTGGTGAAGGACAGGGAAGCCTGGTGTGCTGCAGTACATGGGGTTGCAAAGAGTCAGACATTACTGAGACTGAACTAGGAACAATTATAATTTTATTTTAGAAACAGAGAAAAATACCTCAGATGCTTAAAAAATCCAATTAAAAAATAATATTAAACAAGTATGCAAATATTTGGCATCCTGTAGAAAGTTTCTAGATAATTTAGTATATGTATTCTTATGGATGCTATTTTTATTTTTGAGTAGGATATGAAAGTATGAAATACAATGGTGTAGTCATCTGTATGAGCAAAGAATGAAGCAAAGGTCAATTTCAGTCAAAAAGAATTCCGCTTTAGTCTCTTAGACACTTCTAGTAAACCTTTTTTTTCTAAATTCTTCATATAATAATTGCTGTTCTTTTATGTCTATAGAAGCATATCAGGGGATGATATTTTTCCACCACAGGGTTAGGCCATGACAAGAGGAGACTCATCAGGATTAATAAGAGGTAGAAGGGATGACTATATATAAACTAATAGATTGCTTACATCCTAAATACAGTCTCAAAAAAAACATACATCAGAGAAATTTGGAGCCAGAGATGCCCTTAGAAATGTTCTAATACATACAGGACAGTTAAAAGATGTCCATACCAGGGCCAGGTTAGTCACTGGGCCCGGTCTGTTTCTCCCACCCTACAATGCCAATGCCTCTGCAGGACTGATATTATTTTACTATGCAGAAACATGCTTTTAGAAGGAAAACCATATGGAAAATCATTTATCTTGATATGGATAGATGTCTGTTTATATTCAAGGACTAGCAACAAAGTTATATTTAGTTTTGAATCACTTATACAAGGTTTATGCAATTTACATATAGATTATAAATCATATATTTTGTAAAGCACAATAAGGAAGAACTAAATGATGAAAAATCCTTCTTCCTGTTTCATTTTTATTTTTTGTAGCTTGGGAACATTAAGTAAGAATTTAGTATATCAAATACTAGTTTTGTTAAACACTTGGTAGGTGCTTCATGGTACACATAAACCCTGCCCTTAAGAAGTTGGCAGTCTACTAAATGAGGAACACACTGGTATAGACAGAATGTTTACAGAGTTGTGCTTTACAAGATTGGGCAGGGGAGTGAAAAATGGAGAGAAGCATAGGCAGACATTAGGATGTACATCTGCCAAGTACAGGAAAGAAGCAGGAAGACTAAGGAACTGGGCCACAGATGGGAAGGAGTGGGCAGTGAGTAGCAGGCAAAGAAAAAATACTTTGGTTCAAAATCTGAAAATTCTGGTGGATCAGTTTCTCCTCTTTCACCCTCTCACTATATCTTCAATAGATCAAAAACAAACAAAAATTATAAAGTTCAAGTGCAGAGAAAGTGCTGTAATATCAACCCCAACAAACTTGACCCCCTTCCAGTATCTTTTTAAATGTTATCACCAGGCCTAAAACCAGGGAATAATCATAGATTGCTTCTTGACCTTCAAACCTCACATTGCATCATTCAATTTCCATTGATACCCCTTCCAAAATAAGTCGGGAAGATCCCCTGGAGAAGGGATAGGCTACCCACTCCAGTATTCATGGGTTTCCTTGGTGGCTCAGACGGTAAAGAATCTGCCTGCAAGGTAGGAGACCTGGGTTGGATCCCTGGGTTGGGAAGATCCCCTGGAGAGCATGGCAACCCACTCCAGTATTCTTACCTGGAGAATCCCCATGGAGAGAGGAGCCTGGCAGGTTACAATCCATGGGGTTGCAGAGGCGGACACGACTGAGGGACTAAGCACAGCACAGCACAGACACTCCTCTACACATTTTGCACCATTCTCACCTCATTTCTTTCAGTTGAAGTACTGTATCTGGGTTTACCCTCTCTAACCCTCTACTGGATTTTCCAGTAGCCTACACAATCAGGGTCATCACTTACAGAATAAAATTTCAGCTCAATTACCTGTCATTAAATGTATTTTGTGATTTGATCCTTATCTGTACCACCTTACCTCCCACTGCCGAAGTCCAGCTCCAGCAGCCAGGGAATCACCCTGAAGGGATGAACGGGGTCGGCGAACGAAAATGATGCAGTCTCTCGCTCAAAGCACTGGGCTGCATGTTTATTTTAAGCATCAGGTTTTCTTTTATACTTTTACAAAAACATTAGGTCAAAGGTATGACATCTTCAGTTTCCCCTCACCCATATTTACTGTTTCCATAAATCATCGTTGTCCTTCAGAGTTTCCTCTTAAGTGTCCTTGTGATAACATTTTAACTCAAGTTTGTCTCTAGGCTGTATAATACATTCCTCAGTTTATTTCTTATCTCTTTAAATCCTGCTATCCCCTAGTAACTTAAGCTCATCATCTCCTAAAAAGGCTTTTACCTATTAGTATTTCTAAAATACCTAGTTTCTATAAGCTATAGTAAAATATGCCAACACTACAACATACTTTAAACTTATAGTTTGTAACTATTCTTAATTATTCCTAACCCCTAAACTCAGCAAACTTCTTTTGCCATAAACATTCCCCTTACAGGCAGGTTTCAGATAACAATGTTTCCCATGGCCTCAGGCTGCAGCCTATGTGCTCACCCTAAAGCATTCTTTGTAAAGATTCTTGAACAAATGTCAACAGTTAACTTTATGGATTATAACATTCTTTCCAGTCAACTCAACCGGAGGAAGGAAAGGACAAGTCAGAATCACAAGACCTAACTCCTTCATCCCAGGACCGTGCCTTCGGGATGAGGAGAGGGGGTTGGGGCCGTGCCTCCATTTTGTCAGTAATGCCTATCGCGGCTCCCGACATCCCACCACCTCCTTTCCATTTCTATTAATACTTCCATTTTTTTTTTTTTTCCCAAGAACACTGAATATCTGTAGTTCCAGGAACATGCATGGTTCTGCACTGCTGGGCCTTTTCACTTTAGGAATACCAGCTGCTAGGCAATGTTCCATTTAGACCACATGACGGTACTAGTGAGTTGATGGATAAATAAATGAATTTATTGTTGTTCTTCTTGCTTGGAATTTTTCAGAGTCTCAAATAGTATGTGTTTTGTTCTCCTAAATGAACCTTAGATACATGGACCATTTAAACATGTAGAGCCACTATGTTATGAACTTGAATAACAAGGACAAACCATTTATATTTGCTGCCTAACAAGATAACATATAATATTCTGAACAAGTTAGAAATTTTAAATATCTTAGTACACAGAATGATGTATTAGTTACTGGCACTTGGCATGTAACATAAATCTAATAAATATTTGAAACTAAACAGGAAAGAAAGTAGGAAAGCAAGCAAGAAGGAAGAGACAGAGAAATACTTTGAATTCAAAAGTCTAAGAGGTATGATCTTCTCATATATTTTTAATCCAAACCCCTTTTACAGATAATTTTTATAAGAATCTGAATATGTAAATGAAATGTATCATTTATTCCATTAGGTCTACACACACTTATTGATCACTTGCTAATGCTTAGACTGGATTAAGTGATAGAGAAAGAATAAGATCTCTGTTCTCTTGAAAGTTTACATCTAGCAGTGAAGACAGATAATAAAACATGAGAAATTTTCAAATTGTACAAATAATATGAACATGACAGAATAGGATATTATGATTGAAACAAGGAGTTTGGCTTCTTCTGATACAGCGAGTAAGACCACTTCTGTTAGGAGGAGGCATTGCTTGAATTGAGACCTGGATACATGACGAGGAAGCCAGACAAAGAGATTGCATGCACAGGCCCTGTTGGGAAAACAAACTTGTCAAGTTCAAGAAATGGAATGAAAGAAAATGAGGAAAAGGGTGCACGGTATAAAATGAGGACAAAGTTATTGGCCTAATGATTAAAGGGTTTTGGAGGCATGCTCATGAATTGATGGGAAGCTAGCAGAGATCAGGCAGTAAGCATGGACATGATTATTGTTGAAAAAGGAGTGGGTCACCACCACAGGCTCTGAGAGCTGAAAACATCCTCCATGTTTCGTGCCCGCAATTCACATAATTGGCACTAGTTGAACTCCCTCACCTTGGTTTCAGTCAATGGCATATATAATATAGTGGTGCTCAGTTCAATTAAAAAAGTATTTTCTCTCCATATTGGTCTTGGTGATGATTAGTAAAATTTGACTAAAAAATAAAAGGCATCAAAAGCAAAAATGAACAAGGAGGAATATATCAAACTATAAAGTTTCTTCACAACAAAGGAAATCATTCATAAAATGAAAAGACAACCTATGGAATGGGAAAAGATGTTTGCAAATCATGTATCTGATAAAGGGTTAATATCTAAAATATATAAGAAACATACAACTCAATACTGAAAACATAAACCAATCCCCAAACATTAATCTAATTTTTAAAAAGTCAGAGGATCTAAACTGACATTTTTATAAAGAAGAAATGTAAATGGTCATGAAAATGGACTTGACATCACTAATCATCAGGGAAATGCAAATTGAAACCACAGTGAGATATCACCTCATACTTGTTAAAATGGCTATCATAAACACAAGAGACGACAAGTTTGGATAAGGATGTGGAGAAAAGGGGATCCTTGTGCACTATCAGTGGGAATGTAAATTGTTACAGCCATGATGGCAAATAGCATGGAGATCCCTCAAAAAATTAAAAACGAACTACTTTATTATTCAGCAAATCACTTTTGGGTGTATGTTTAAAAGAAATGAAAATAGGATGGCAAAGAGATTTCTGCACACATATGTTCACAGCAGCATTATTTACAATAAGCAAGACAGAGAAAAATCTTACGTGCCCATTGATGGGTGCAGAGATAAAGAAGATATGATACATAGACATGCACACACACACTCTCTCTCTGGAACATTTTTCAGCCATGAAGAAGAAAACAAGCTTTCATGCCTTTCATTTACAACAACATGGATGAAACCTGAGGGCATTATATTAAGTGATATAAGCCAACAGAGAAAGACAAATACTACATGGTTTGATTTATCATACACAGAATCTTAAAAATATGTATTAAAATTAAAACTCATAGAAGCAGGGAGTAGAAAAACAGTTGCCAGGGACTAGGTGGTGGGAAATACAAGGAGAGGTTGATAAAAGGTACAAACTTTCAGCTCTAAGAGGAATAAAGTCTTATAATCTGATATACAACATGGTGACTACAGTTGATAACACTGAATTATAAAACTGAAACTGCTTGAAAGAGTAGAATTTAAATGTTCTCACCAAAAACAAAAAAGAAAGAAAAGAAAAATATGTGAGGTGATGGATGTATTAAATAACTATATGATGGGAATCCATTCATGATATACAGGTATATTGAGTCACCTTCATGTATACTTTAAATATCTTAAAATTTTATTTGTTATACTTCAATAAAGCTAAAAAAACAAACATTTCCTGAGGACCTACTATGTGCCCATCACTGATCTTAGTGATAGGGATACAAAGATGAAAAACGCAGTTCTGGTCTTATCATACAATGCAGAGGGAAAGACAGGCACACTAACATAATTTTAGAATAAAGCATTAACTGCTAAGGTAGAGATATTGAAAACCTGGAGTGAGGATTAATTATCCCAGGCTGTTCGTTTGTGGGCCTGGAAGAGTTAATGGGTTAGTTTTGAGTTAATTAACCAGTCCAAGAAGGAAGCTCAATGTAGAAAGAGAGCATAAGCTGCATTTTCATATAGATGAGTGCAAGGAAAGTCTTTCAAGTCAGTATTACTAAAGCTTAAAACATGAACTGAGGACCAGTGGGAAATGAGATTTGGGACATAAACTAGAAACAGATCAGGAAAGGTTTCAAGGCCTCTTCAAGCTGTACAAACACTATTCTGAGGTCAATTAAAAGCCATTGATGGATGCTGAAGAGCAGACAGGACCTAGTGAGATTTGCAATTTAAATAGATTCCTGGCAGCTGATGGAGAACATCTTGGACATATTTTTCTCCAGCTACTATTCTGGAAGAGAAGTGCTTTTCTAGAAATGCCAAACTTCTTCTGAATTCTTTAAATAGCTTTTAACCATGACAGCTTTAAAGAGAGTTACCTTAATATTTTCCTCATAGTCTCCAACACTTTTTCTTTTCCAAATTAACTTTATAGTTTAGATGGATAATGGCAAAGAGGGAGAATGAAAAGGTGGTTTGTGGTTTGCCTTATTAGCCAGACATTCTGCTGACAGAAGCCTGAGATGTCCTTTGTTTTCTAATATTACTCCTGTCTTAGATTTCAAGACAGCAGTGAATTCACCTGACCCAAATAGGACAGGAGACCCTCTTTAATGAATATCTGCAATCTTTTTGTACCTTTCCTCTGAAAACTTTTATTCCTCTTCTGATTTGACTCCATAATTGGTAATTAAATAGAAAACCACAGCTTCTTAAACCTCTTATGATTATAAATTTTGCATTGCTTTTATCCTAAGGTATCCATTGTCATCTTAAACATCTTGCTTACTAGTTCACTAACCTTTGGGCAAGGCATGGAAGCACTGTTCTCTGTCTGTTTAAGGCACCAAATACATAAGATGAGGTGGTCTCACAAGCATGCTTCAAGTATCCATTTTAGGCTCTAATTAGCTATCTTATCTGGAAACTTTAATACCTTCAAAATCATAGCCCAGCTTAAAGTCTTGATCAGTGTTGATATGCAGGTTTCACTGATATTATAAATTTACTATTAAACTACTGTCCCGGTCAGCTAACCCATCACTGGAGTCTTTCTTCGAAGCACTTGTAATCCTGCCATTCTTCATAATTAGGCATAAATGGCTAATGAAAACATCATATAGATTATGAGTGTATTTCTCTGAAAGTTTAAACACTTGTTTTCTTTCTCAAGATTTAACAACTGATTATTTTCACACTAGAGGTTAACTGATTGAGCATTTGCATAGTTTCATCCAGATAGAGACAAAGATAAATTGAGGGGTTAATCTTTAAATTGTCTTTGCTGCCTTTGTTCCCCTTTTTCAGTTTGCTGTTCCCCACTTTCTTACATATCAAAGCCATTAAATCTCATTGATACCACCAGTTTCTCCTCCAGTCTAGGGGAAGGCCAAGTATACTTTTTCCTAGAAGAAAAAAGCAAAAAACAAAAAACAACTACCTTATTTGCATGAATGTGTTCATAGTCACCTATTTGGTCCTTCAATATTTCTTTCATTTACTGAATTATTAAACCTTCATCCTTTCTAATCATCACTTGAAAGACAATCTAGTACCACTGAAAGCCCCTGGACTAGGCACCAGAGACCTAGCAAGTCCTAGATTTGTAATTAGTTGTTTGGGCCAGAACATTAAACCTCCTTAGACCTTACTCATCTGAAAATGGAATGGGTTAAATCAGTAGCCACTTATCTTAATTAGGTCACAGCCCTCTTGCAGAATCTGATAACTATGAAATCATTCTCCAGAAAAGAAAAAAATGCTCATATCCATATATATGTAAAATTTTCAATTTAATTTCTTGAGAATCATGGAATTTTAAAACACATGTATGAACACTTGGGAATTTCAAAGGCTCCTGGTTAGGAACTGTTGAAGCAAATGGTCTCTGCCTTTAGAGTCCCATGGAGCCATCAAAGTGTAATTCACAGAGTAGCAGTTCAGCGAGAAGCTCCTTAGAAATCCCAGTTTTCATTCCAATCCCAAAGAAGGGCACTGGCAAAGTATGTTCAAACTATCGCATAATTACGCTCACTTCACATGCTAGCAAGGGAATGCTCAAAATCCTTCAAGCTAATCTTCAACAGTACATGAACCGAGAAGTTCCAGATGTACAAGCTGGATTTAATAAGAAAAGGCAGATGAACCAGAGATCAAATTGCCTATATCCACTGGATCATAGAAAAAGCAAGGGAATTCCAGAAAAACATCTACTTCTGCTTCATTGACTACATTAATGCTTTTGACTGTGTGGATTACAAGAAACTGTGGAAAATTCTTAAAGAAATGGGAATGCCAGACCACCTTACCTGCCTCCTGAGAAACCTATGTGCAGATCAAAAAGCAATAGTTAGAACTGGACATGGAACAACAGACTGGTTCCAAACTAGGAAAGGACTATGTCAAGGCTGTATATTGTAACACTGCTTATTTAACTTATATGTAGAGTACATCATGCAAAATGCCGGGCTGGATGAAGCACAAACCGGAATCAAGATTTCTGGGAGAAATATCAATAACCTCTGATATGCAGATGATATCACCCTTATGGCAGAAAGCAAAGAGAAACTACAGAGCCTCTTGATGAAGGTGAAAGAGGAGAGTTAAAAAGCTGGTTTAAAACTCAACATTCAAAAAACTAAGATCGTGGCATCTAGTCACATCACTTTATGAAAAATAGATGGGAAAAAAATAGAAACAGTGAAAGACTTTAATTTCTTGAGCTCCAAAATCACTGTGAATGGTGACTGCAGCCATGAAATTAAAAGATGCTTGCTCCTTGGAAGAAAATCTATGAAGAACCTAGACAGCATATTAAAAAGCAGAGACATCACTTTGCCGACAAAGATCCATATATAGTCAAAGCTATGGTTTTTTCAGTTGTTATGTACAGATGTGGAGGTTGGACCATAAAGAATGCTGAGCACTGCAGAACTGATGCTTTCGAACTGTGATGCTGGAGAAGACTCTTGAGAGTTCCTTGGACTGCAAGGAGATCCAACCAGTCAAGCCTAAAGGAAATCAACCCTGAATATCCTTTGGAAGGACTGATGCTGAAGCTCCAATACTTCAGCCACCTGATGTAAAGAGCCGACTCATTGGAAAAGACCTTGATGCTGGGGAAGGTTGAATGCCAAAGGAGAAGAGGGTAGCAGAGAATGAGATGGTTAAACAGTATCACTGACTCAAATGGATATGAACCTGAGCAAACTCCAGGAGATAGGGGAGGACAGGGAAGCCTGGTGTGCTGCAGTTCATGGGGCACAAAGAGTTGGATATAGCTTAGTGACTAAACAACAGTGACAATGGACATTAAGTTTGAGAAGCACAGCTATCAAGCTTGGTTTAAATAAATTTCATGTAAAAGCAGAAAGAAAGATAACGATGATAATTAGAATGGATTGGAGGTGCTTTCCTTTCTCTTCTCCTTCATGATGTCTCAAAATACAGACAAACCACAGCAAGAATTTTTAATCATGGATTCAGATCCGTGGATTCACTGAAAAGACCACCAAAGATAGAAACTTAAAATTTTGGATTTTTTTTATTCATGGAATAAGCATTTATTTATGGTATGATGTTTGTGTTAATGATAATCGTGATAAAATATATATGGTATTTGGGGAAACTATTACCACTGACGGCCCCACTTGGCAAAATAGGAAGAAAAAAACCAAAAAGTCAGTTTGACTCTATAAAAGTAATTCTTAATGACATTTATGTGAATGACTTAACATTTATGCCTAATAATTATGCAGAATTATAATATTATGCAATCCATAGACAGATTCAATGTTTTAGATTTACATTGCTGTAGGTTTTATTTAATTATAGTAACAAATCTTAGAGATACATCTAGTCTTCATAATTTGTCACTCATGCAGCATGGAAATCTACTCAGAACCTCTCCAAATTAGGGCAAATACTAGTTTAAATAGGACATATTCGAGATATGAAAGTTTTTTATATAAAGCTATTTAGTATTTATGTAATATCTTTACTCTGAAGCATAAATGTTTTTATTCAAATATATAAAAGAAATTTAAAACCATAGGTATTCATTTACAGATGTTAAACTTGAATTTTTATGCTATATCTACCTAAAGTTAAGGTAACTTTTAAAGCGCCCCTGGGTAGATGCCACAGTGGTCTGCAAAACTGGGAGCTCCTATATTTCCAAAATGACTTTGTAAAATGGAAGAAACTAAATGTTTTAGAAGCATGGGAGATACAGGGACTAAGGGAAAAGAGGAAAACAAGGTAAAGGGGAAACAAGGCTATGGGAGGTAAAGGAGATAGAGATGAAATGAACACAGTAGGGATCTCACGCATAAATTGCAGAGTGACATTTAAAGAGACAAGAAATAAAAGACACAAAGAAGGAAATAAAGTGTTTTTAAAGTGTTCATGCATCTTTTGTCATACAAATAATAGTCACTCAATAGAGCTTCATAATTAAACCCTCCTCCTCCACACCCCGCTCTCAAGACTCAAGGGTATAACATATTACAGAAGTTGATTGTATCATTTTATTTCCAGTTAACGATATCTTTAGTAACTCTATGACTTCATGTGAGTTAACTGAGTTGGTGGTTACTTATCCCTCTCTGATCAGAGCTTTTAGAAAACTACAGCTCATTTGCCTATGCCCTTTTATTTATGTCTTGCTTGTCTCCCCTTATCTAAGCCACCAGTACCTTTTAATTTCCAACCCATTTATCTCATGTCCCTGCTTTGGAAGTAAAGGGCAGTTGCTGTCAAAACAGATGTTTCTTAAAAACTTAAAGGTTGAAAAGGCAAGAAAAATAAAGCTAACTTCTCTTACTTCATCTCTAGTTAAGAGTTTTTATAACTTTCTTTGCACTTATTAAACAAGCACACTGAGTTCAATACAAGGGCAAGGTTTGAGTCCAGGGAGGCAAAGGTAAAAGGATGTAGGTGGTGGCTTCCTAACCACAGAATTAAATTGCCCTTCGGAGTACTAAGTCTGATAAGAACCATTCTGTTCCGTTGCATCTTAAATTGATTCATGCAAGTTTATTCATTTGCTAATATAAAGCATTTATCTTGCACTGAAACTTTCACATAATAGTTTAATAGATGTTTGTTGAATAAAGACAATACAAGCACATGATGTAGGAACATGCACTGTTCTACGTGAATTATATTTCACAGTCTGTTTGCTGCTGCTGCTGCTAAGTCGCTTCAGTCGTGTCCGACTCTGTGCGACCCCATAGACAGCAGCCCACCAGGCTCCCCTGTCCCTGGGATTCTCCAGGCAAGAACACTGGAGTGGGTTGTCATTTCCTTCCCCAATCATGAAAGTGAAAAGTGAAAGTGAAGTCATTTGGTCATGTCCGACTCTTCGCAACCCCATGGACTGCAGCCTACCAGGCTTCTCCATTCATGGGATTTTCCAGGCAAGAGTACTGGAGTGGGCTGCCATTGCCTTCTCCTCACAGTCTGTTTAGATATTGATTTATTATTTTTTTATCTTTTTGCTCTGTAGATTTGATTCCATATTGGATATGATTTCCTAGGTAGAGCAGGGATTGTCTAAGTGGGTAGTAGAGTTTTATAGAACCTAATCATAATGTCACATACAATTATCTTTTAAAAAAGTTATAATGATGGTGTACTTCTCTACTACTTTTAACAGTTATAATGATGATATATTTCTACCCCTTCCAAAGTAGATGCAGAGACTGCCTCTACTCCTGGACCTGCTTCATTCTTAGGACTGTTGTGCTCGAAGAAGGAGTAAAAGGAAGAATGACTCCACAAGGGTAAAGAAGTAAGATCCAGATGGAAACTGGAAGAGAATATTGAAAAAAATACTACAAACAGAAGTCATATTTACCTTGTTCATCTAGGTTTGTAAAGGGTTTACCTTTCATGTCTTTTTGTTTGTCCTATGGTTTCCCCTTTCAAGTTGAGTCTTCATCTTTATAGCAAATTTAGGAATTGACATTTTTTGAATTTCAAATATTTAAATGTCAGGCACATACGTGTGTGTATCTGTGTATTTGTGTATATGTTTACTGATGTGTGGAGAAGGGAATGGCAACCCACCCCAGTATTCTTGCCTGGAGAATTCCATGGACAGAGGAGCCTGGAGGGCTACAGTCCATCCACGGGGTCACAAAGAGTTGGACACGACTGAGTGACTTTCAGTTCACTTACTGATGGGTATATGTGTAAGTATATTTTCAAGTGTACATGTATGTATTGCATTTGCATGAGAGTATACATGTTTATGTATTTGGCAGTGTGTATTTATATGTACATAATATCTATATGTGTGTGTATTGAGTGTGTATATACATATGTTTGTATTTTGATTTATCAGGAGACAGGCAAATTTAAGAAAATACATAGCTCATGTATATAATCGGTTTGAAAAAAAAAATGAACTTTCAAATACATTCTGGGCTATTTATATCTGGTATCTGTCAATAAACTTTTTTGTGTGTTTCAGGAGAATAATTTTGGGATAAAGAGAAATTGACTTTGGACAATTTTCCAAGAATTCGGACACCTTCCAAGCTCGATAATTAATTATGACTTGTATGTTTTCTGAAGTGAAAAGTGTCAGTTGCTCAGTTGTGTCTCTTTGCGACCCCATAAACTATAGCCTGCCAGGCTCCTATGTCCATGGAATTCTCCAGGCAAGAATACTGGAGTGGATAGCCATTCCTTTCTTCAGAGGATCTTCCTGACCCAGGGATCGAACCTGGGTCTTTTCTGCACCCTGCTGTTTCAATTAAATGAAGAGTCATTTCCTTCTATAATCAATTTCAATTTTGCCTATGGATTTCTATACCCCATTTTAGAGGCAGCTCTGTCTCAACAGCCAGGAAAATCTTCTTATTGAATAGAAGTTCACTAACTGCTTAGCAGCTTTAATAAGTGATCAAGAAGTTCTCAGCGAGTCTTGAAAGGAAGGTCATGTAAGCTAAAAAATATTACAATTACTTTTTGTTCCATAAAATTCAACCCAATATATTTAAAATTTTAGAACAAAGCTTAGCAATGCTCATCAAACTACTGATACTAACTGGGCTTTCAATATTTTTCATACTTTTACCAGAAGAATGGTTTGCTTTTAAACTTCTTTTCTTTTTATCTGCATAAAGTATAATTAATTATACAGAATTTCAACTCCCATTGTAGAGAGCTGAAAACCACATGTAGTTGTTCTTAATACGTTGGATTCTTTCCCTGGTTAGCAGCATACAAACTTTTCAGGGAATCACAAAATTGTCCTGCCGAGTTGAACAGGATGCAAATATAGCCTGAAGTTTTCTTACGAATGCTGTAATAACACATACTGTTCATCAACTCCTCAGGTTGCCATTAGAAATAAAAGCACATTATCTCAGTAGGATGCTGCCATCTCTTAGGTTACATAGCATCTGCCTACAGTTAGGGCCTGGCTTAAATTGGGAATCTGAAAACATTGTGAGACCACATAGACAGGGAGATAATCAGAAAGTGACTCCCATTTTTCACACCTGGTTAAGAACACACTGATCTTGATGGAGGAAACATGGGTAAATTTTACTGCCTACTTTTATGTGTAAAATATGCCATAAACTTTCCCCATTTCATTTATTTATTTATGGATAGGTAAGAAGTGGATATATTCAGATTCAGAGAGAAGCACACTCCACAGAGAGTGGGCCATCACAGAGGGTGAGTGTGGCCTGCATTTATTCTTAACATTGAAATTTCCAAAAGGAGTCTTAGAGACACTAAGAAATTTGACTTTGTTTTCTCAGCTATTAAATAGTCAGAAGCCTGGTGTGCTGCAGTCCATGGGGTTACAAAGAGTTGGAAATAACTGAATGACTGAACTGAAATAGTCAGATGAGATATGAACCCAGAATTATCTGATTACAGATTTGTACTTTTCTTCTATTTAACACAGTGTTTTTATGCAACCTTGTATAACTTGGGTAAATCTTTGCTTTATCAGTTGATAACCTGCTGCTTTGTCCACTCTTCTCTTTACATTATTTTTATGTTCTCCTATTGTCCATACAGAAGACAGCTGGACCATAAAGAGGGCTGAGTGCCAAAGAATTGACACTTTCAAACTGTGGTGCTAGAGAAGACTCTTGAGACTCCCTTGGACAGCAAGGAGACAAAAGCATCAATTCTTCAGCACTAAGCTTTCTTTATAGTCCAACTCTCACATCCATACATGACTACTAGGAAACCATAGCTTTAACTAGACGGACCTTTGTTGGCAAAGTAATGTCTCTGTTTTTTAAATACGCTGTCTGTGTTGGTCATAGCTTTTCTTTCAAGGAGCAAGCATCTTTTAATTTCATGGCTGAAGTCACTATCTGCAGTGATTTTGGAGCCCAAGAAAATAAAGTCTCTCACTGTTTCCATTGTTTCCACATCTACTAGCCATGAAGTGGTGGGGCTGGATGCCATGATCTTAGTTTTTTGAACGCCGAGTATACACCAACTTTCTCATTCTCCTCTTTTACTTTCATCGGGAGGCTCTTGTTCTTTTTTGCTTTCTGCCATAAGAGTGGTATCGTCTGCATATCTGAGGTTATTGATATTTCTCCCAGTGATCATGATTCCAGCTTGTGCTTCATCCAGCCTGGCATTTCACATGATGTACTCTGCATTTAAGTTAAAAAAGCAAGGTGACAATATAGAGCCTTCATGTATATTGACTTGACTCCTTTCCAAATTTGGAACCAGTCCATTGTTCCATGTTCGATTGTAACTGTTGCTTCTTGACCTGCATACAGATTTCTCAGGAGGCAGGTCAGGTGGTCTGGTATTCCCATCTCCTGGAGAATTTTCCAGTCTGTTTTGATCTACACAGTCAAAGGCTTTAGCGTAGTCAATGAAGCAGAAGTGCGTAGTCAATGAAGCAGAAGTAGATGTTTTTCTGGAATTCTCTTGCTTTTTATATGACCCAACGGATGTTGGCAATTTAACCTGTGGTTCCTCTCCCTTTTCTAAATCCAGCTTTAACATCTCTCTGGAAGTTCTTGGTTCATGTACTGTTGAAGCCTGACTTGGAGAATTTTGAGCATTACTTTGCTAGCATGTGAGGTGAATGCAATTGTGCAGTAGTTGGAACATTCTTTGGCATTGCTTTTCTTTGGAATCGGAATGAAAACTGAACTTTTCCAGTCCTGTGGCCACTACTGAATTTTCCAAATTTGCTGGCATATTGTGTGCAGCACTTTCACAGCATCATCTTTGAGGATCTGAAAAGGCTCAGCTGGAATTCCGTCACCTCCACTAGCTTTGTTCATAGTGATGCTTCCTAAGGCCCACGTGACTTCACGCTCTAGGATGTCTGGCTCTAGGTGAGTGATCACACCATCGTGACTGTCTGGGTCATGAAGATCTTTTTTGTACAGTTCTTCTGTGTATTCTTGCCACCTCTTCTTATACCTTCTGCTTCTGTCATCTTTTGCTGCAAAGAATATAATCAATCTGATTTCAGTACTGACCATCTGGTGATGTCCATGTATAGAGTTGTCTCTTGTGTTGTTGGAAGAGGGTGCTTGCTATGACCAGTGTGTTTCCTTGGCAAAACTTTGTTAGCCTTTGCCCTGCTTCATTTTGTACTCCAAGGCCAAATTTGCCTGTTACTTCAGTATCTCTTGACTTCCTACTTTTTGCATTCCAGTCCCCTATGATGAAAAGGGCATCTTTTTGGGGTGTTAGTTCTAGAAGGTCTTGTAGGTCTTCATAGAACCGTTCAACTTCAGCTTCTTTAGCATTAGTGGTTGGGGCATAGACTTGGATTACTGTGATATTGAATGGTTTGCCTTGGAAATGAACAGAGATCATTCTGTCATTTTTGAGATTGTATCCACGTACTAAATTTAGACTCTTTTGATGACTATGAGGGCTACTCCATTTCTTCTAAGGGATTCTTGCCCATAGTAATAGATACAATGGTCCAGTCAATCCTAAAGGAAATCAGTCCTGAATATTCATTGGAAAGACTGATGCTGCAGCTGAAGCTCCAATACTTTGTCCACCTGATACAAAGGGCCAACTCATTGGAAAAGACCCTGATGCTGGGAAAAATGGAGGGCAAGAGGAGAAGGGGGTGACAGAGGATGAGCTGCCATCTAACCAGATGGCATCACTGACTCAATGGACATGAGTTTGAGCAAACTCAGGGAGACAGTGATGGACAGAGAAGCCTGGCATGCTGCAGTTCATGGGGTCGCAAAAAGTCAGATATGCCTCAGCGACTGAACAATTGTCCAATGCTTCATCTTTTCCTTTCTTTGCACAAAGCTGCCATTGTCATGTTCCAAAGAATCAATTCCTGACCTTCTACATTTAATCCAATATAATCCTATATAATCCATTTAATCCTATATAATCCAATCTCTCTTGTATCTAATTTACTCCAACTTTTTGTTATTCTAAATAACACACTTATTTATCAACTTTAAAGTATTCACTTGTTAATGTAGCTATTAAAATAATGAGGCAACATAGGGCAAAACAATTACCAAAGACCTATCTACTATGAGGACAACTTCAAAAATCCAGTTAGTAAAAATTCAAGAATTTAGAATTCTTATATTTCTAATATGTTTCTGGAACAAAAGCAGAAAAACACAGCCTTGAATTGAAGATGCAGCCAGCTCATGAACAACCAGCATAAACAGAACACAAGCCACAGAGGCCAGAATTTCATGTGACCCTTCAAGTTCACAGCATAGAAAAAAAAAAAAAGAGTAAACCTTAGAGAAAAGCTTTTTATTTATGTTTTTCTTATTTTTAGAACATGAGTAAGCAATAGAAATTAAATCTTAGGGAACAGTGAACTAAAATGGATGGGAATGGGTGAATTTAATTCAGATGACCACTATATCTATGGCAAGAATTCCTTAGAAAAAATGGAGCAGCCCCCATAGTCAACAAAAGAGCTTGAAATGCAGACACTTGGGAACAAACTCAAAAACAGGGATGATCTTAGTTCAAGGCCAACCATTCAACATCACAGTAATCCAAGTCTATGCCCCAACCACTGACGCCAAAGAAGTTGAAGTTGTCCAGTTCTATGAAGACCAACAAACACCTTCTACAATTAACACCAAAAATTGTCCTTTTTATCACAGGGGATTGGAATACAGAAACAGGAAGTCACGAGATACCTGGAATAACAGGCAAGTTTGACCTTGGAGTACAAAATGAAGCAGGGTGAAGGCTAACAGAGTTTTTGTCAAGAGAACACACTGGTCATAGCAAACATCCTTTTCCAGCAACCCAAGAGACAACTCTATAGATAGACATCACCAGATTGTCAATACCAAAATCAGATTATGTTCTTTGCAGCCAAAGATGGAGAAGCTCTATAGAGTCAGAAAAAAACAAGACCTGGAGCTGACTATGGCTCAGAACCTGAGCTCCTTATTGAAAAATTCAGGCTTAAATGGAAAAGAGTAGGGAAAACCTAGGCCATTCAAGTAGGACCTAAATCCCTTATGATTATACAGTGGAGGTGATGAATAGATTCAAGGAATCTGACTGGTAGACAGAGTGCCTGAAGAATTATGGATGGAGGTTCATAACACTGTACAGGAGGCAATGACCAAAACCATCCCCCAAAAAAAGAATTTCAAGAAGGCAAAGTGGTTGTGTATGGAGGATTTACAAATAGCTGAGGAAAGAAGAGAAGCAAAAGACAAGGGAGAAATGAAAAGATATACTCAACTTAATACAGAGTTTCAGAGAATACCAAGGAGAGATAAGAATATCTCCTTAAATCAACAATGCAAATAAATAGACAAAAACAAAAGAATAGGAAAGGATAGAGATCTCTTCAAGAACATTGGAGATATCAAGGGAACACTTCATGCAAGGATGGGCACAATAGAGAAAACAGAAATGGTAAGGACCTAACAGAAGCAGAAGATATTAAGAAGAGGTATCAAGAATACACAGAAGAACTATACAAAAAAAGTCTTAATGATCTGGATAACCATGATAGTGTGGCCATCTCACCTAGACCCAGACATCCTGGAATGTGAAGTCAAGTGGGCCTTAGGAACCATTACTATGAGAAAAGCTAGTGGCAGTTATGTAATTCCAGCTGAGCTATTTCAAATCCTAAAAGATGATGCTCTTAAAGTGCTGCACTCAATATGTCAGCAAATTTGGAAAATTCAGCAGTGGCCACAGGACTGGAAAAGGTCAGTTTTCATTCCAACCCCCAAGAAGGGCAATGCCAAAGAATGTTCAAACCAATGGTCACTAAGAATTCTTAAATAATATTCCAGCTCAAATATTCTACACATCTTCCATTTAGTTATTCCTCATGGAAAAATGATTTTCTAAAATATCTCATGGCAAGTTCAGTGTTGAAGGACATTTTTATTTTAGTTTACTTCTATAAATATTTATTGATTACACACCACGTATTAGTTGGGGGGCTAGACACAAGGGGTATGAAGATTGGTAAGCAAACATTTTCAGAGTAAGCCAATGGGGGAAACACATATAAATGTATCAGGCCAGTGTGATGTTGTAAGGTCACAATATGGTACAGATAAGCCTGCTGCTGCTGCTGCTAAGTCGCTTCAGTCAGGTCCGACTCTGTGCAGCCCCATAGGTGGCAGCCCACCAGGCTCCACTGTCCCTGGGATTCTCCAGGCAAGAATACTGGAGTGGGTTGCCATTTCCTTCTCCAGTGCATGAAAGGGAAAAGTGAAAGTGAAGTCGCTCAGTCATGCCCGACTCTTAGCGACCCCATGGACTGTAGCCTACCAGGCTCCTCCATCCATGGGATTTTCCAGGCCAGAGTGCTGGAGTGGGGTGCCATTGTCTTCTCCAGATAAGCCTGAACATTATACAAATACATACAGGACAAGGACTGAGGTATAAGAGACGCCTATTATAAAAAATTACAGCTATGCTCACTCTTGAACCAACAGTCTACAACTAAGCAAAATAAAATAGCAATGAACCTTTTTTCTTTTGGTTATTTGGAGAAGTTTATTTTTAAAACTATAAAGTAATACAGAAACATAGATTACCCCATTTTTATTTAAAATATATTATAATTATGGTTAATAGACAATTCTTATATTCTGTGCTGTGTGCTGTGCTTTAGTTGCTCTGTCATGTCCAACTCTTTGCGACTCCATGGACTGCAGCCTACCAGGCTCCTCTGTCCATGGGATTCTCCAGGCAAGAATACTGGAGTGAGTACCCATTCTCTTTTCCAGGGGATCTTCCTGACCCAGGGATTGAACCCAGGTCTCCTGCACTGCAGGCAGATTCTTTACCATCTGAGCCACCAGGGAAGCCCAGTATTGGAGTGGGTAGCCTATCTCTTCTCCAGGGGAACTTCCCAGCCCAAGAATCGAACCAGTGTCTTCTGCATTGCTGGAAGATTCTTTATCAGCTGAGCTACCCGGGACGCCCTATATTCTGTGGTTTAGGCTCAAATTTTTAATTTCCTGATATAAAAATTCTCAATTCTTTAATCTGCTTCATACTATAACCTATAAGTCAGGAGTAACCAAGAATCTAATGTTGTACTTAAATATATTTCCTTTAAAAGCTTCCTTCTTGGTTTCTTATTGAGAGATTAATCAACCTCAGGTCTCACATGTTTAAAGCATTCCATCAATAGGAAATCACAAGAATGAACATATAGCATACCATAGATAACGAGGCTACCAAAACAAGCATTTGTTGAAATCTTTTGCCACTGTTGGGAAAAAATTTCCCATGAGTTGCTTACATTTCTGCACATCTTATGAAAGAAGCAGTGGCTGCTTTTGTTCTGAACTATTTTTAAAAGATGTTTGTAAAGCAAACAACCTTAGAAATAGCATAGCATCTCCTTCTTGAGGAAAGGGAGGTAGACTTGCCATCCATTATAAAAGTTTTACATTCCTGAATTTCAGGATCACTTTCTTATAATGGTTAGGTATCATATGGTCTGATTTGTGTTGCCTTGTGGAAATTGGGGCTTCAGTTCAGTTCACTTAGGGAACCAGTATAAAAAAGCTGATACACCTACTATTGCTATGTGAAAAATAAACTGTCCTTCCTCACTGATCCAGGAATACAGTGTCTCCTAAAAGCATCTATGACTCTATGGAAGGCTTTTATATGTCAGCATGCAAGCAGGGAAACATCTTAGACTTTTCAGCGTTTTTTGTTTTTTGTTTTTTTATAACATTGGTAATGAGGATGGGATGCTTACAGAGACATGGATTTCATTCTGGAAAAAGAATGATGAAGACCTCACAGGTCCATTAATGGGATTCTAAAAAAGTCTGTGGGAACCATTAGTAAATGACATGGTCAAACGGACAATAAATGGTCCTCCACTTTTTTGCCTGTTAATGCAGAGGAATTGAGGAGGTCACCACAGCCTAAGTAACAGGAAATAGGTAAATACAGATATCAAAATGCTTCTCTGTTGTGAATTTTCCTCTAGGTGGAAGAACTGCCTTGCCAATAACGTGTCCAGATTCTGTTTGGTAGCACTAGTTGCAACTTATTACTAAGACTTGTACTGGGTAAGCAGACAGTTTCTCTCCACTTCAGACAACAGTTAGAGGGATGCACACAATGTGTGCGCCCAATCCCAAATAAGGGCAATGCCAAAGAACATTCAAACTACCACATAATTGCACTCATTTCACATGCTAGCAAAGTAACACTCTAAATTCTCCAAGCAAGGCTTCAACAGCACGTGAACTGAGAACTTTCAGATGTTCAAGCTGGATATAGAAAAGTCTGAGGAACCAGAGGTCAAATTGTCAACATCTGCTGGATCATAGAAAAAGCAAGAGAATTCCAGAAAAAACATATACTTCTGTGTCTTTGACTACACTAAAGCCTTTGACTGTGTGGATCACAACAAACTGTCAAAAATTCTTCAAGAGATGGGAATACCAGACCACCTGACCTGCCTCCTGAGAAACCTGTATATGTAGGTCAAGAAGTAACAGTTGGAACTGGACATGGATCAACTGACTGGTTCCAAATTGGGAAAGGAGTACAGCAAGGCTATATATTGTAACCCTGTTTATTTAACTTATATGTAGAGTACATCATGCAAAATCCCAGGCTGGATGAAGCACAAGCTGGAATAAAGATTGCCAGGAGAAATATCAACAATGTCAGATATGCAGATGACACTATACTTATGGCAGAAAGTGAAGAGGAACTAAAGAGTCTCTTGATGAAAGTTAAAGAGGAGAGTGAAAAAGCTCACTTAAAACTCAAACATTCAAGAAATGAAGATTATGACATCTGGTCCCATCACTTCATGGCAAATAGATGGGAAACAATGGAAACAGTGACAGATTTTATTTTTTGGGATTCCAAAATCACTGCAGATGGTGACTGTAGCCATGAAATTAAGAGATGCTTGCTTTTTGGAAGAAAAGCTATGACAAACCTAGAGGCATATTAAAATGCAAAGACATAAAAAAAAAAAAAAAAATGCAAAGACATTACTTTGCCAACAAAGGTCCTCCTAATCAAAGCTATGGTTTTTCCAATAGTCATGTATGGATGTGAGAGTTGGACTATAAAGAAAGCTGAGCGCTGAAGAATTGAAGCTTTTGAATTGTGGTATTGAAGAAGACTTTTAAGAGTCCCTTGGACTGCAAGGATATCAAACCAGTCAATCCTAAAGAAAATCAGTCCTGACTATTCATTGGAAAGATTGATGCTGAAGCTGAAGCTCCAATACTTTGGCCACCTAATGTGAAGAGCTGACTCATTAGAAAAGACCCTGATGCTGGGAAATATTGAAGGCAGAAGAAGGGGATGACAGAGGACGATGTTTGAATGGCATCATCAACTCAATGGACATGAGTTTGAGCAAGCTGCGGGAGATGGTGAAGGACAGGGAGGCCTGGCATGCTACAGTCCCTGGGGTCGCAGAGAATCAGACATGACTGAGCGACTGAACAGCAACAACACATATAATGGAGTGTGAAAGGGAGAACTTCATTACTAGAAACCAGGTAAATCATTAGAACTTTGACTGGTTCATATGGGAAAGGTGGCACAGGGCACATTTCCTTTTAAGGAATAATGACAAGTAGTGGGCTGTCTTATGGCCAAACCTCTTCTTGTTCTATCATGTCAAACTTAGATCCACTTGGAAGAGACAGTAAAATCTCTCAGCTTTCTATAGTGGGTTCTGTCAGCTCTAAAGGAGCTTTAGCTCTCTTGGGAAGATTTTTCTGAGACAGAAAACTCCTATGGAGAACCAGAGATGAGGCTTTGCCTCATATGCAAGCTTTTGCTGTGCTGTGCTTAGTCACTCAGTTGTGACCAACTCTTTGTGACCCCAATGGACTTAGCCTGCCAGGCTCCTCTGTCCATGGGGATTCTCTAGGCAAGAAAACTGGAGTGGGTTGCCACGACCTCCTCCAGGGGATCTTTCAAACCCAGGTCTCACACATGCAAGCAGTTTCTTTACCAGCTGAGTTACCAGGGAAGCCCCATGTGAGCGCTTAACTGTCCTGAATTGAGTTTAGAATTCTGACGATCTTGACCCACCAGAGAATGAGAAAAACACCCAAAGAAATTGAGATAAATTCTTGAGCTCTCACCACTGTATTGGAAAACTTTCCCAGCCTTGATGGTTGACATCATCAAGGATATCATCTAGACAATGGGGCAGCTAATGTCCTGAAATTAAGGTGGATTCCTTAAAGATGGTCACCACTGTGTAGCCAGACTGAGTAAGCCAGAAGTTGTAAACCCAAGGCCCTAGCAAAAAAGCAGTGTGGCTATGTTTTCTGAAACCAGGAATCCCAAGGGTTGAAACAGATGGTGTTAGCCATGACGAGCTTGTTCCTCAATATAGACTACTGGATGGGCCAAAATTTGTTCAAAGTTCATTTGGTTATTTCATGAGCCACCACCAAGTTATTTGAAAGTACAAATAAAGCCTCTCTTCCTAATCCCTGATTCCTCTCTCTTCCTCTCCCCTGGCTTACAATTTAAAGAAAATTATGAGCAGAGACTAAGGTATCCCTTGTTCCAACAAGGTTCACCTACCTGAGTATGCTGGAGTATTTCAGGAAGGAGAAGGAATCAAACTTTTATGGGCATGTTGGACATGGATGCCCACGTTGCACTCCCACCTGGATCTACAGAACACTCAGATTTGGCAAGATTCACAGTGAGAAAGACAAGATAACTCGGTCTTGTGGAGAAAGATCTTTGGGCCAATTAAATGTACCATTTTGTTGTTTCTATATCTGATTGTACAGCAGGAATTGATGTGTTATATGCTCATATTTTATCATGCATTAAGTGCCTGAAAGGATTATCACAACTGGGACAGGCCACATGTAGAGACATGCTAATGGAACATGTAAATCACTTTCCCATCTTCTGCCTGCTTCTTCCCAGAAACAGTATAAAATCCCTTGAGGAGAAAAGGAAATCACAGCTCTGCATATAGCCTTTAAGACAGCACAAGTGAGAAGAAATATAGAATCTTAATATAACATCCCTGGATGGCCAGTGGGAAAAGACGAGAACTGAAAGCTCTGAATGGATTATTACCTAACTGCTCACGTAACTGAACCCACTACACAGAGGAAACACTTGCTATATTATCATGGACTGTGTCAGTGACTTATGGGGACAAAGACCATTCACATTCATGTGTCACGGCCACCAATATACTACTGAGAGTGTGCATGCATGTTCAGTCTTCAGCTGTGTCTGACTCTTTGTGAGCCCCATGAACTGTCTTCCAGGCTTCTCCATCCAAGGAATATACATTTGCAATAACCCCTCAAATTACTACAGTTATTTCAGAGGTAGATAAATTCTGCCATTTGCCATCCATAGATGGGTAGTATGGTTGCCTCTATAGTACAAAAGTTTAACAAAGCTTTAATGATACGCTGTTGATGACAAAGTCAGAGGCTTCTGTTAGCAATGCCTTGACTGTAGTGTCACACATTCCTGCCAGATGGGGTCTCTGATAAGCCCTCACAAAACTCGGGGGGTTGTTTGTTAAATAAAGTCTCATGGGACTACACTGGCAGATTCACAATAATCAGTCCCTAGAGCAGTCAAAAAGAAAAGAAAAACACACACACAAAAAAAAACAAAACTGCTGTCTATTCAACTCCAACCAACAAAAAAGATGTCTAGCATCTTACTGGAATATCGAGGACTGGTAACAGTATGTACATCACCTAGACTATTTACTTGGACCTTTATATTGGCCAATATAAACACTAGCACCCTTTGAATGAGGTCTAAATGAATACTCCATGTTGGAAGTTTTCCTGTAAGATGTGGCATGCTATCTGTATTCGGGGCCCAACATCATGGATAAACCTGTGAAATACGTCTCTGTGACCAATAATTTTGTTGACCAGAGCCTCTGGAAAAGGGTGGCAACCTTCATTGTAGGTTCTCTTCAGGGTTTTGGACTAGTCACATCCGTAATTTGCAGGGCTCACCACTACTGGGTACACTTTTTTTGGAAAGCAGATATTAGCATACCTTTGAGCTGTTGTCAAAACTGAACTCGTAATCCATGGAGGTCTGTTGACTGTCCAGCCTGCTGTCTTCATTTTGGGGTGGGTCAACCCAGATTCAATGGCTCAATGTGAGAAAGAATCCTACAGACCTCTCATACCCACCCATCCATAAATGGAAGTGGAATATTCGAGCTTTCATCTTGCATAGCTCCAGTGTCATCTTGGTTTAACATGAAAAAAAAAATGGCTCTCCCAAACTGTTGCAAGGGTCCTAAATTTAACTCTCTGCTGAATCTGCCATCCTCAGCCAGACAGCTTTTACCATGATTTGATCTACAGTCCCCTTAATCTTAGCAAGAAATATATTGGAACTAGCAGGAGACGGTCCTAGCCCTGCATTTCCCTTGTGAAATACCTGTCAACACCTCTGGATGTCTTTCCTGCTCCCGTTTCTGTAACTATTGCTTAGCCGATTCAGTGGGGCAGACAAATGGCATCAGGCGGCTGATGTGGACAAATGGAGCAAGTTAGATTAACTGCCCTCGTGCAGCCACTCCAAAGCAAGGACTACAATCAATTATTCATGCTTAACTTAGAGGGTAAAATCTCAGACCCTTCATGGGTCTTGAAAATCAGGAGAAATTGGTTACTGAAATAGCCCACTTGTCTCCTACATGTCAATGCAGTGAAGCCATCGTTAACACTAACAGTTCTATGTCCCTGTACATCATGCACTCATATTTAATAAATGTTCACCATCAGAGTAGGTAGGGTACAAATATTTGAATTATCTGTTTAAATTTAAATATCTGTTGTTAAAATACTTTATAAACTTTTAATTATTGAATAGATATTATATATAGTCCACTGTCTACATTTCTTCTTTCTTCTGTACATTCTGTCCCTTTGAGTGTTCCTGGAAGATTTAGACTTCTTGAAAGACAAACTTGCTATTTCAAACTTATATTAAAGTGGATAATTAGTTACATATCCATTAGAAAAAATTACCCTAGGAACTACAAGGAGTGAACTGACTATTAGGTTCATTAGCAGGAGACTATTTTTGTTAATACTTTGGCCACTTGATACAAAGAGCCAACTCACTGGAAGAGACCCTGGGAAAAGATGCTGGGAAAGACTGAAGGCAAAAGGAGACAAGAGTAGTAGAGGATAAGACGGTTAGATAGCTTCACTGACTCAAAGAACATGAGCAAACTCCCGGAGATAGTGAAGGGCAGGGGAGCCTGGTATGCTGCAGTCCATGGGGTCAAAAAGAGTTGGACACAACCTAGTGACTGAACAACAATGACAACATCTATGTCAATGCACATTCATAAATAGCTGCATGGTCAAAACATTTGTGTTAGAGTTAGAAGTAATATGGGAAGCAATGGAAACATGTTTTTTTAAGGACATAGGTTATTTTTGTGCCAAACTTAGCCAAGTCACATGTCCATACATTTTGGCAAGGCATATTATGATTAAGCTGTAATCCTTTTGATTTCTCTCTGGACACCTGTGTTCAGCAACATGTTTGTTCTTATCTGTCTTTTCAGTTATACTGTAAGTTTCTTGAGGTCAGAACCTATATCAAGTTTGTCCTTATGTCTGTAGTCATCACTTCAGTTTTTGCCATACTCTGGACCTTCAATAAGCGGAGGCTGAATTACACTCCAGAAAAACTGGGTCAAGGGAGTCTTAAGAGATGTAGTTCTCCTTTCAGTCAAATCTCCATCTTAAATGGTTTAAAGAAGGCCTGTTCCCAAGACAAGACTTCCTCCTCAGCTTTTGAACCCATCACCCAGTGGTCTGAGATGGCAGATTCCCCTAACTTTCATCAACCTGGGCACTCTTAGATAAAGCAGTGTTGTTACAGACAACATCACTGAGTTTTCAGTCTATATTACCATGTTACTCTTCCTAGCTGAGATGACACTGATGAGTCATCATCACCAAGAATATATTTGAACGTTTATTTTTTAGCTAGTAATGATGACAATTCCCCATTGATTTAGTCATTCATTTTCACTGATTTCTCTGACCATCAGTGAAGAAAAGGCTAAAAGTGCTAGCACTTTCAACTATGAACTTGAAACTTGGTGCAACAAATTTATTTTCCTTGACCTCTTGAGCTATTCATAAACTATGGTGACAAAAAAAACACCCCAAACATATGGATGTACTAACTTTGTCTATGGTGGCAAATATCAAACATGCATAGAGATGAAACTATAATGAACCCTCTATAAAAAATTAAAATGGAAGTGTCCACTGATATACGATTACCATGAAAGAAATGTATACCTTATTATATCTGTTAGAATTTATGATGGCAATTAAAATTATTAAGTTAAAAAAATATTAAATTATTAAAGATTAAATAAAAATTTAAAAAAATTTTCAGGTAGACCAATGACAATTAAAATGTTTAAATATTTAAAATATTTCCCAAGTTCTAATCTGAAGATAGGATAGAGTAAGCAGAAAACCTTTCTTTCAACTATGATGCTTTGAGACCTAGGTATTTACTGAGGAAGCACAGACTTTTATTTCATTTCATTTTCGGTTTTCTTTTATTTTAAACTGACTTGAAATCAGTCCTGAATATTCATTGGAAGGACTGATGCTGAAGCTGAAACTTCAATACTCTGGCCACCTGATGCGACGGACTGACTCATCTGAAAAGACCCTGATGTTGGGAAAGATTGACAGTGGGAGGAGAAGTGGACGACAGAGGATGAGATGGCTGGATGGCATCACCAACTCAATGGACATGAGCTTGAGTAAACTCCAGGAGTTGGTGATGGACAGGGAGGCCTGGCGTGCAGCAGTCCATGGGGTTGCAAAGAGTTGGACACGACTGAGTGACTAAACTGAACTGAAAATAAAATAAGGGGGAAAACGAATGTTTATTTTATAAAAAGATATACAGGATGAAGTCAGGAGCCTCAAGAAACAGAGACATCCTGTTTCTATTAACTACTTAAGAACCTTGGGTAAATTATTAGTAAAATGATGAGAATGGAATGCCTTCTACATCCTCTAATTGACACCTAAGTTCTGTGATTCTTTCTAATAAGAGTGTCAAGAACTCCATTTGCAGCTAAATGAAGAAGAGTGAATTTCACAATCACATGTAAACTCAGAGAATCTAAATATTTCTTTCCTATAGGAATTTTAATTATACACTAGAGTTGACCTTATGAGAGTATCACTTTGACAGCACTGTTGTAAAACTTTGGTTGAATAACCACTCCTGTTTTGAAATATTCCTTTTGCTTCTTTGCTCTTTGAGAATGCTTTTTGTTAAATATTTCTTGAGCTATAGAATAAAGATAGAAAACAAAGTCATTTGTAAACATTTATGTAATCATTTGATACTTGAAAGAACAATTTCAGGATTTAGAATTCATAAAATTTGCAGCATTTTGTAATATACACTCTCATGAATTTGTAAATAAAAATGCAAATATCCATATATATGAATAATATATCCACAAATATAAGTAGGAAATATGAAAAATGTATATTAAGCTATGAAAATATTTTGTGTAGTTATCCCTTGACCGAATCATCTTGCCTTCATAAGACACTAAATCACTTGGTTGGCTCTTTATCTAATATTGTAACTTTAGGTGTGTGTGAGTATGTGTGTTTTCTTTCAAGGTTTTGCTTTTAAAGCTGTTTAGAATTTCATTTAGGTCAATTAGTTCACATAAAATAGCTTGCCTATAATCCCCAAGTCTTACTAAATAAAATCGAGGAGGCACTTCATCAAAAAAAATTATATTTTTATTACTGTAATTAAGGAGACATTTTTTAAAATGCAAGTTGGAAAATAGCTGTTGTCCCACATACCAAAATAATACAGCTTGTATTTAGTTAGTTTTACTTGAGTAAAGAATTTAATCAAGTATCCATAGGTATGTACCTGTTCTATCTCTCTCTTCTTGCCTGCTTTTCCTTCCCAGGCTGTCTCATCACCACACAGAAGCCAAAACACAATTTTACATGGAACAGTCAACTAATAGCAGACTATTGGTGAAATAATCTATATCACTTTCACAATTTTTAATTTCTCTTTACCAATTTTTGATTTCTCTTTACCACTGTAAACATTTCATTTCAACCCAGCCCATTCTCTGGGTGGCATATAATTCCAAGAATTGTAAGACTCAACTTAAACAAATGCAAAGATATGCCATTCAAATACTGGTATGTCTTGTCTCTGCATGTGCTATATCTAACTGTTTTTGCAGGACCTTAATAATGACAGGGACACTAAATTTAGGTAGATCTTCCTAAGTTTCAGCTCACCAAGTTATTAACAGAAATTTTGCCACTATTTATGACAGACTGATTATTTGTATTCTCACAGACAATTCTAAGGCCATTTTAATGTTGTACATTGTACAAGCATATATCCTTACAAAAGGTGTGCACTTCTGACATTGTTTAGATGTTGATGCTAAACAGAATAACATTAACACGTACTGCTGTGAACTTATCATTAACACAATTTTGGGCAATAACTAATAAAGTCAGCATTGTACTTGTTTTTTCCCTTTTGTTCAATGGAAATTTATCTTTTCCAATAGAGCTTCATAACTGTTGGAGACATTGTATTAGTAAGAATACACTGTTATCCACCATTATCCAAAAGGTAAAGGCATTTAGAGAAAAAAATGATCTTTTGATTCAGCTCATAACCTGCCTACTCCCTATCCACCTGATATGACCATGTGTGCATATCTGCAGTAATTACAAGTTTAAATAGTTTGAATATTCTTCATAGTCAACCACTAAATTTAACCAACTAAAATTTATGAATTTAAAAAACAATAAAGCCGTTATTCATAGCTGCTCCTGACTTTAGATGCAGCTCAAAAACACACTGAAAACCATCCCTTCCCAGTGACTTGCTCAATGCATTTCTACCTATCTCTACACAAGAAAAGAGAACTAAAGGCTCAAATACAGTCCAAGTTAAATTTCTTAAAAAATCTCTACATTGTGGAAGGAAAGCCTTTAAGACAATCTTCACTAAATAAATTCTTCAGGTAATTGCTCACCTTTCCCTGTTTCTTGTGTAGGCAGAGATCTGCTTGTTTAAGATGAGGTAGCATTCTCTCTCCCTCGACTGCAAGAACAAGAATGCCAACTGGATTCTTATTTTCTCAAAATTATTTAAAAGAATAAAAAAGTTATCACCAGGAAATTTATATTCACACACTACATACTCAAATGGGACACCTTTTAAAGTTTCTAACATCTACTTCTGCATACTCTTATCTGCATTGCTTCAAACTCGAACTCAAACCCTATGACCAAGGGTTCTAGAGAGTAAAATATGCTGAAATTAATACATTTCATCACTTCTTTGAAAATTCAATCAAAAATTGTGTGGTGGTAGTTTTGTTTTTAAGATTGCAATACACAAGGAATCAGGAGCACACATTTTAGCGTTTAAATCGGCTCTCCCTGCATCACTCATTGTCTCATCACCTTACTCATATTATTCCTTCATTGAACACAACTCTCTTTTTTTTTTTTCCAGCCTCATCACCTTCATTGAACACATCCTTCACTCAACACAACTTCCTTTTTTTCCCCTCAAACCAACTAGAAATACTAAAACGTTAAACATGGTTTTGGAAGAAAGGGCTGATGCCCTAAGAAAACTTCTACAGAAAGATTGTCTGGACGCTAAGATACTACTCAACACCTGAAGTACCCAAATAGTGCAGAGGCTTTTTAATACAACGTTTTCTGATCTTCTTATATCCCTCTCTCAGCCACTAAGCCCAAAGAAAAATAAGGGTTTGGCTCATTGCAAACTCAAAGGAGATTTTAAAGGGTGAGTTTGATGCTATTCTCCCCTTTCAAGAAAAAGCTTCTTATTCTCAAGAGTTGCTGGGCTTTTTCTGCCAGTGTTGCAAAGCAGATTCATCACTCAGTCAGGTGCACGGTTCTCAACCTGAAATTAAGACCGATTCCAGGGAAACAAGTAAAATAGGGGCGGTCCCCGTCCCCAACTAAAATGCCTCTAAATGAATACAAGGAATCTGAGCGACATAAATAGTTGTGCTCTTTAAAGCAACAATAGCAAAAAGTTTAGTCGCCAAAGGTTTGGTTTTTGTCTTTCTTTCTCATGTTTGATCATCCCCTAAACAGCCCAGGTGCTGACAAACACACAAAGTAACTGCACAGATGCCAGAAAACTGTCCGTATCAGTTTTTTGAGGTGACAGGAAAAGCTGGAGAGGTACCACCGTTTCGAGGGAATAAGGTCAGAATTCACCGGCAGAACCCTTCGCTCTGCGAAGAAATACGGCGGGACTGTAGGACTGTGGAGCCCGGCTTTCGAAAAGGAGGGAAGGTGGGTCAGGGACGTACTTTGTGAGGAAGGCTTTGTCAGTGCGAAACCAGGCGCAGGGTGGCAGGTGGGGGTGTCTGCGGGCTGCCAGAAGCGGGAAATCAAAAGGGGGAGACGCGGGGACGATGGGGGCTGAGAGGACCCTGATGGGGTGACCGGAGGGTCAGGGCCATTCATGGCTGCTGCGAAAGTGGGAGCTCTGGGGATGGAAGGTGAAGCGGGGACAGAGAGTTGCCCCAGCTGTCCTCGGGAGGGAGAGGGTTCCCAGCAGGTGGAGTTGAAATCAAAAAGCCCCCAAGGGATCAAGGAGCAGCGCTCTCCCGAGACCCCCGCCTGGAGGTTGAGGAATCACAGCAGGTGGTTTGGGGGGGTAACCCCTAATGCCAGAGGTTCTCTCAGCTGGCTGCCTGGCCGCCCGACCCTCTGCGCTTTCCAGGCTACTCACCGGTCCGGGGTGGAAAGCGCCATCCAGGCGCGCGTAAGGGCTGCGCGGCGCAGGCGGCGGGCAGGGCCGAGCGGTGGCAGCGGCGCTGTCCTAGGAGCGGGACTGGAGCCGGGGGACGCCGAGGCGGCGACAGCGGCGGCGGGGGCGAGGGGAGCTGCGGGAGGGGAGGGCGGCGGATCCGGAGCTGCTGCGCCGCGCGCGCTCTCTGCCCATCTCAGGCTCGGCTGAAGCGGCTACTGCCGCCGCCGCTGCGAGGGAGGGAGGCGAGGGGGAGGGGAGGAGGCACGCGGCAGGGAGGGAGGGAAGAGAAGGGAGATGGGGGGAGCAAGGGGAGAGGGGAGACGGACTCCCAGAGTGGGGAGGAGGGGGGAAGGAGGGGCGCGCGAGCCCCGCCAAGGTTCCTACCAGAAGGGCTCGGGGAGGAGGTCTCGGTGAGGAGGAGTAGGGTCTCTCCCCCTCCTCCTCTCCCCCTCCTTCCCCCTTCGCGCCCTTTCCTTGAGCTCTTCCTCCCGCGGCTTGGGCTGGGGGAGGCCAAGCTCGGCCGCTGCCGGGTCTTCGGCGCGCTGGTGAGAGTGCTGAGGCCGAGAGGCGGCTGCGCCCGCTCCCGGCGCGGTCGACCCGAGGCACCTGTGCGCGCACGCACCGCCTGCAGCCGAATTGCCGCGGCTCCCCGACTCGGATCCGCCGGCGGTCGCCTTGCCTCGCTCTCCTTTCTGGTCAGATTACGATCATGCCTGTGCATCCATAACATCTGTGTACTCCCCTATTGCTGTCTGCTTCCCCGGGCGCTCTTTGGCACAGGGTGTCCGGCCAGAAGGAGCCGCCGGCAGGGAACTCGATGCAGGCAACCGTCGCCAGCTCCTTGGAGCAGTTGCTTGGGCACGGGTGGCAGTGTTTGCCTCCTGGGTTGACCAGCTAATGAGGTAAAAAAAAAAAAAAAAAAAAAAAAATATATATATATATATATATGTTAGTAATCCTCTGACCCCGATTTCTTGGGACCATTCTCAGTAATCTAGGAAGGTTTCAGTATGAAGGGCACAGGGGCAGTCTGTTGCCCTCTGTCTTGGCTCTCCGCCTCTCTTTTCTAGATCTCCTAAAAAATCAGGACACGACTTAGCCAGTTTAATCGAAATATTTCTTATTTTTTTTTTAATTGCAGAGCTTTTTATTTTTATTCACATTCTCCTAGAATTGGCTTTGCTTTCCTGTTAGGATTTGCTTTGCTTTATTAGACTGTGAAACAGTCCTGTTTATTCGCAAACTGCAAAGACGCGCAAGAAAACAGATAATGTAGCGCCTGTACCCTCAAGATCCAGAGGGTGAATCCACACTTTGGTAAATGGAGGTTATTGACTGATTTCCGTGAACTGTATTTAGTTTCATAATCTTCACCTGGTAGTTGAGAATAGGCAGGGAGCAGGTAGATGATATGCATAAAAGATATGATTAGAAAAAAAGGTCTCCTAAAACTCTCCTCAAATAATCTAACATATAAAGTAGCCACATTACTCCCTGTGAAAAGTTTCTGATTTTTGTTTATATGTTATTCAAATTATTAGGCTTTTAGTTACTTAAAAGTCATCTTTTCAATGCCAAAAGAACCTTTTCTGTTAGAATAAGTGAAATGGGCATTTTATTTTACCTAAGTATGTCTCATATAACATGTACTCAAGTTAAAATAGGTGCACACTCAATTGTAAGTGCAGTATGGAGAAACATTTTTAATGCAGTAACGCATACTCAAATATTGATGAAGAGCCTATAGCTTTTCCCATATACATTCATGTCAGAAGAAAAAATGTTGGTGATAAAGTAGTACTAGATGGTATTCTCAACTTTCTAGAATCTGTCCTGCAGAGTTTATCTGTTAGTGAAAATATTTGGTTTCACATCTATCTGATAATCTGAATTCGAGAAGCACCTCCTCAGGGAACAAGAGATATCAAACTCTCCTAACACACCTCATCTTTAAAAAACCTGTTACTGTCTCCAGATGTTTACTGTTACACCATGCAAATTCACCATATGCTATTTTTTCAAAGAAGACCACAGGAAAGAAATGGTTGGTGAAGACTTACAGCTCATTTGACTCTCTAAGTCTTCTCAGTTGTGTCTATATTACAGAAATTTTCGTGTTTTTTTTTTTTTTTTCAAAATAGGAGTAGCTGTTGGGGCAAAGAGTGGTTACTGAGAATTAAATCTCTATTGTCTTTCCCCTGTTTTAAGATATTCCTATTCCTCATATATTTGATTATGAAACTATAAGAGCAATATCTGTATAATCTCATTTTGTGGTTGTAAAAGGTAAAGAAAAAATGCAAACTAAAATGCCTTAAAGCCAAACAAAGAGAAAGGATAACTTATAAAGCACAGCAAGATAAGCTTCTAACTCCTTACTCCCCATCCACTTGGTCCACCAGCAACAAGACTAGGATGATAAAAGATGGAATGACATCACAGTTCTTCTGCTGAAGGACTTGAATTTAAATTTAGATACTCAGGCTGGGTGTAAACTGTCCTATCTTCTCTACCATAGCATTCCTCCCCTTTGGTGTTTCTTTCCCCTTCTACATTTTTATTACTTACATGTTGCATTACAACCTGGGAAGCCAAGTAAATAGTTAAAATACAAAGCTTCATTTTAAACAATGACTCTTTGTATTTACTTAGTTGAAAACAAATACATTAAAATTTTCTGAAATCAGAAAGAGCGAAGACTCTATCCTTTAATAAATACTGCACTGGTGTCAAAGATTGGTTAGCAAAGAAATGTAATTTATCTGTTTATTGAACACATATTTGATAAGCACCCCTTGTGGGCAGGCAACACGTTTGGCTTCACAAATATCACAGTGGAGAAACTTAGTAACTGTGCCTTTGTGAAGCTTATAGTCTAGTGATCCAATAAAAGTCTTTTATCACTAAGAGTGTTTTATCACTAAGAAAGGTGTTATGACTATGATAAGTTTTAAATCCAAAGAAAAAAATATTTTTTAGTTAACTTATAGACATTAACAAAATTAAGGGTAAAGGAATATAGACCCTTTGCAAATTCTAGATGGCTATTTTCCCCTCTCCTTTTCCCAGGAAACTAGATGAGAAAAATTTAACTTGGTTAATTATGAGTGATTAAAAGAAAGAATGGGAACAGTATCAACACAAGAATAATATAGGAGAAGCATATAGAGGAGCACCAAAATGACCAATTGTTGAAGAACACACACCATAACAATGTTGCCATGGAGAAGTTGAAAAACTTGTTCTAACACTCTGCCATGAATTTTCACAAGGACACAATGAAGGGATTGCGTCTGTGAATGAAAACTACAAGGCTTTAGGCAAGAATTTCATTGGGTGAGGTTGAAGCTGCAATAGAAGATGATGACCAAAAGCTGGTAAAACTTAAGTAAAGAGTAACTAAAATTAAAACATCACAAATTAAGAATTAATATGGAAGAACATACACTGACATAAACATCGTAAGGGAAAGAGCACAAAAAATAAGAAAGACTAGTAAGACAAACTTGAAACAAACAAAGAGAGAACAGGATTAGAGAGAATATTAAAGATGGAGAAGACCGGGAAAAGTAAGAAAATACAAATCATGAAAAAGAATAAACCTTCAATATTATTAAAGAATAAAACATTCTTGAAGTGAAAGACTTGAGATTTTATTTTTAAAAGATACAGCGATCACTAAAAAAAATTATAACCATCAAGATGTATCGTAATACAATAACTAGAATGTAAATATAACAAAGAATCTTTGGGGTTGAAAGAGATGAAAAAAGCAATCACTAACTTACAAAGGAAAATATTGAGATTGGCCTCAAGATTCTTCACTATGACAAGATAGCAAAGTCCACAAAATGCCTGCATAAGAGTTAAGACTTTTCCTATTTAGCCAGTCCTTCAAATTTCATAGTTGTAAACAAAGTTTTGAACATCCAAGAACCAAGGGAATGTTATTCTCCTGAACCTTTCTTCAGAATAGAAGCATGGATTTTAGCTTCTAAGTGATAAATGGAAGTGATAATCTTGGATCAAGGACTGGTTGTGATCATTGAATGTATTTAATTATTGACCTGAAATACGAGAATGTAAGAATTAGAGCAAAATGATAGAATATAAATCTCATAGATGCAGACAGTATAATAATATATATCTAGACAGAATTTGGATGAGAAGGGCAAAGAAAAAGATAAGATATAAAGGCATTGATTGTCTAATGCTGGGAGTCAAAGAAAATCATTCAAAGGGACAAATAAGTGGTCTAACATATTTAACAATACAAGAATAAACTGTAATCAAGATAATGTTAAATACTAATTTTTATCATTACTTGTTTTAGCAAACTAATAGATACACTGTAATGGAAAATGCAGTTGTTTTTGCATTAGTAACAAAGAAATAAAAGCATCAAAGAATAAACCATAAATACTGAGAATACACATATACAGAAATAAATTTTAAAAAACAGATCATAGAGTGAAAGAATTTTATGAAGTTAAAAAGCAAAAACCTAACATAAAATAATATAGCAGAACTTAGGGTAAACATATCCTTCATATTATTAAATGTGAATAGGATTATCTCATCCTCTATAAGAAAGTAAACTTTTTAGATTGGATAATGAAACAAAATAAAATTGTATACCTACAAGATAACTCAGAGTATTAGAAAAAATAAAAGGATAGGCAAACATATAACAGGCAAATACATACTCTTGATTGGAAGCTAGGTGTCATATAAACCAGAAACCCATTAAACAAAATGAAGAAGGATAATTTATGGTTATAGTAATAGGTGCTTTAAAATGCATACAAAAGAATTATGAATATATATGTCTGGAGAAGAGAATGGCCATCCACTCTCCCGTATTCTTGCCTGGAGAATTCCATGGACAGAGGAGCCTGGCAGGAATATCTATGTACCAAACAGTATAACACCAACATAACTACTGAGTTGGCCAAAAAGTTCATTCTGATTTAGAGCCTAAATGAACTTTTTGGCCAACCCAACATATCAGAAATTATACATGTACAAGATAGCATGAAGTATGTTATTAGTAGGATTCCAATCCCAAAGAAAGGCAATGCCAAAGAATGCTCAAACTACAACACAATTGCACTCATCTCACACACTAGTAAAGTAATGCTCAAAATTCTCCAAGCCAGGCTTCAGCAATACGTGAACTGTGAACTTCCAGATGTTCAAGCTGGTTTTAGAAAAGGCAGAGGAACCAGAGATCAAATTGCCAACATCCGATGGATCATCAAAAAAGCAAGAGAGTTCCAGAAAAACATCTATTTCTGCTTTATTGACTATGCCAAAACCTTTGACTGTGTGGATCACAGTAAACTGTGGCAAATGCTGAAAGAGATGGGAATAGCAGACCATCTGACCTGCCTGTTGAGAAACCTGTATGCAGTTCAGGAAGCAACAGTTAGACCTGGACATGGAACAACAGACTGGTTTCGAATAGGAAAAGAAGTACGTCAAGGCTGTATATTGTCACCCTGCTTATTTAACTTTTATCCAGAGTACATCATGGGAAATGCTGGGCTGGAAGAAACACAAGCTGGAATCAAGATTGCCAGGAGAAATATCAATAACCTCAGATATGCAGATGACACCACCCTTATGGCAGAAAGTGAAGAGCCTCTTGATGAAAGTGAAAGAGGAGAGTGAAAAAGTTGGCTTAAAGCTCAACATTCAGAAAACTAAGATCATGGCATCTAGTCCCATCACGTCATGGCAAATAGATGGGGAAACAGTGGAAACAGTGTCAGACTTTATTTTGGGGGGCTCCAAAATCACTGCAGATGGTGACTGCAGCCATGAAATTAAAAGACGCTTACTCCTTGGAAGGAAGGTTATGACCAACCTAGATAGCATATTTAAAAACAGAGACATTACTTTGCCAACAAAGGTCCGTCTAGTCAAGTGGTTTTTCCAGTGGTCATGTATGGATGTGAGAGTTGGACAGTGAAGAAAGCTGAGAGCTGAAGAATTGATGCTTTTGAACTGTGGTGTTGGAGAAGACTCTTGAGAGTCCCTTGGACTGCAAGGAGATCCAACCAATCCATCCTAAAGGGGATCAATCCTGGGTGTTCATTGGAAGGACTGATGTTGAAGCTGAAACTCCAATACTTTGGCCACCTCAGGCGAAGAGTTGACTCATTGGAAAAGACTCTAATGCTGGGTAGGATTGGGGGCAGGAGGAGAAGTGGACGACAGAGGATGAGATGGTTGGATGGCATCACCGACCCTATGGACATGGGTTTGGGTAGACTCCGGGAGTTGGTGATGGACAGGGAGGCCTGGCGTGCTGCGATTCATGGGATCGCAAAGAGTTGGACACGTTGAACGACTGAACTGAACTGAACTGAACTGAACTAATACTTTTAATAAATGAGATTCCACATGTACAGACAATTAACAAAGATATTAAAGATTAAATATTGTATACTCTTTCCAGCCCTAACTTACTTAGGAACATCAATGGAAAATTCTAGCTAAAATATTAACAAATAAACCCTAACACATTAATTGATTAAAAAAGTACTAAAAGAACAAAATGTCATCACCAAGTGTGATTTATTTTTCTCAAAAATTTAAGGGAAACAACATTTCTATACTAGAAAATTTATTAACATACTTCATCACTTCCTCATCTATAAAATGAAAATAAAGTATCAGTTCCCAGTTTATAGGAATTTTTACAATGATTTAAAGAGTTATTGCACACAAAATCTTTAGTAAGAGTGCCTGAAATATAGTCAGCTCTTTATAAATGTTATCTGTTGTGTTTATCAGCTTTCAAAAGATATTTAAAAATGATTATGCTTATGATAATAATATAAATCTTGTTTTCATTTTCTTGAATAACAAACGTGTTGATTTATTAATGTTGCATTCTCATCTTTTGTCCCTTCACCTCAGGGTTTTCATTATTAATTTTTAGGTCCTGTGTTCTTTTTGTATTATTATTAAAATACTGCTAAGCATTAAAATCAATTTGCAGATTCCAAGTGTACTGAAAACTATCCATTTAAAAATAATTTTGAATTATATTACTAATATATAAGTGCACTCTCTCTCTTTTAATAGACTTATTTTTTTTTAAAGTTTTAGATTCAGAGCAAAATTGAGCAGAAGGTAGAGAGTTCAGTTATATCTGTATTCCCGTCTTACACATACCCTCTGTTACTATTTACATTCTGCACCAGAGTGGTACATTTTTTCCAAATGATGAACTTATACTGAAGCAGAGTTACCCCAAGTCTACAGTTTACATGAGGATTCAGTCTTGGTGTTGCACATTCTGTGAGTCTAACAACTGTATAGTGACATATGCCCACCAGTGGAAAATCATACAGAATAGTTTCACTCCCCTAAAAATCCTTTGTTCCACCTACTTCTCCCTCCTTCTTCCCTAACCCCTGGAAACCACTGACTTTTTTCATTTCTTTTGCCTTTTCCAGAATGTCACACAGTGTACGTAACCTTTTCAAATGGACTCCTTTTACTTAGTAATATGCATTTAAGGTTCTTCCCTGCTTTTTATAGCTTTCCCTCCCCCATGAATTCTATTTTTTAAAATATTAAGGCTGTTACTAGCTTTGGTTTTGTTAATACTGTATGTGTGTGTGTGTGTGTGTGTGTGTGTGTGTGTGTATACACCTATACACCTCATTTTTCAGTTCCTCTTGTTTAATAAACATCTGAAAGATGAGCTGAGGCTGCAACTCATAATGCATATGTGGCCAAAGTGTCTTTTTGTTTGTCTGCTTTAGCTTGTTCATGCAATGGACCAAATTTCAACAAGAGAAATTTGTGCTCTCTTGATAAGTTCTTTCCAATATTGCTAGTGTTAGTCTAATTTTTCTTTCTCCTTAAGTTTCTTAAAGTTTTCTTTTCTCATTGTTCACTTTTAGAGATATTGATTTATTTCTATTCTTCTCAGAAGTGTCACTTGAATGTTTCACATTATTTGACACTTAGTAGGCTTTTTCCAGGGCTTCCCTGGTGGTTCAGATGGTAAACAATCTACCTGCAATGTGGAGACCTGGGTTCAATCCCTGGGTCAGGAAGATCCCCTGGAGAAAGGAATGGCTACCCAATCCAGTATTCTTGCCTGGAGAATTCCATAGGCAGAGGAGCCTGGTGGGCTACAGTCCATGGGGTTGCAAAGGGTTGAACACAACTAAGCACCTAACACATGCACATACACACACACACACACACACACACACACACACACACAGGCTTTTCCATGTGAAAATAATTAAATCTTTAGTTCTAGGAAATTGTTACCAATAATTTTTTAAAACACTTTCCTGTCTTTTTTTTTCATTTTCTTCTATGAATTTTGTGAGACAAATATGAATAAAGAGTTAATATACCCTGTTTGCCCCATTTTTGTATACCTCCATGTAAGCCTGGTTCAATGATTGACCCAAAAATGTCTTTGAATGTGGCCATTAGAAAGTTTTTCAAGTTAATGATTAAAGATATTCTTTTACACACCTAGAGGAGCGGACTGTGTTGCTTATTCTACCTTGTCAGGATTGCCTTGCACAAAAATTGAGATTGACGATACGCACCTGGTGTCATTTTTTTTGGGTGCTGGGTTTCAATTATCATGATTGGTTACTTAGCAGGATATGCTTATGTGACAGCCCACTTAAAGCCTCAGACATTGAAGGCTGGAGTGGATGTTTTACTCGAGCAGTAACTACAGGTTACTGTGGTTCACCACTAGAGACAAAACACATTCTGTGCTGAGGCATAGAAAGACTCAGTAGATTCCTCATGATCTCTAGACTCCATTCATTGCATGCATTTTTCATACTACTTCTGCTATGTAACCTTGTGCTATAATAAGCCCTAAAAGTGAAAAGTGAAGTCACTCAGTCATGTCCGACTCTTTGAGACCCCATGGACTGACGACTGCCTGGCTCCTCTGTCCATGGGATTTTACAGGCAAGAATACTGGAGTGGGTTGCCATTTCCTTCTCCAATAATAAATCCTAACCAAGAAAAAAAGGCAAAACTCTTTTTGGAATTCTTTGAATCAAAAGTGTGGGGTATAGAGACCTCTAAAACAACAAATATTGAGACATTTGAATCATCTGCTATTTCCTCTCAGACTTCTTGCAAACTTATCTCTTTTTATCCTTGCTGTCATTTGAAATTATTTCTTACTTTAATTTTCTAGTTTACTGATTTTACATGTAAATAAGTCGGGTCTTCTACTTATCCTATCTATTGAAATGTTTTGTTATTGTTGTTTATTTTAATAATTATATTTTCCTTTAACAAGGTCTTGATGTGGTTCTTTGCAAAATTTCTGGTTCTTTTGCAAAATTGCTTCTTCTTGATTCATAGTCACTGTTCTTGCTACATCATTTACTATTCTTGCTTCATAGATATGATTGCATATAGATGCTTAGATATGATTGCCTCATAGATATGATTATCTCTGTATAGACAATATATATGAGCATTTAAAATTTTTTCAGATTATGATGTTACCATTTCCGTAAGAATAAATTTCTCTTTTGTTGAGAATATGACCTCCTTTCATAGGCTGTTGTCTGATGGCTGTGATGTAATCTTCTGGAAAATAGCTGTGCCTTAATTAATTAATTAATTGATAGTATACAACTGACAAGGTGAGAAGTGATGGTTTTATGACCATGCAGTTCTAGGCTACTTAGTGTGGCATTGCTTCACCCTTGGCTTTGGAAGGAAGAAATAAGGAGACAGTAAGAGGGAGGAAATTATGGTTTTTAGCTCCCAGGTTTGAATGGCATTGAACACCAATGTCATGAATTCAGTAACATCTCAACCACCAGAAAATCTGTGTACAATTTGCCCTTGCTTATACTGTATTTTCCTTAATATTTTCTTATTCATGTAAATTTTCTTTTTGTATGTCTTTCAACTTTATGTTTCATGAGACTATTTAATATACATTAATTTGTACTTATTTAGATCCTTCTTAATTACCGGGAATATATTGAAGCTGTTCAAATATCTCTATGGACGTCTCATTTACCAAATCTCTTTAATTTTTTGTACAGCTTCTTGCTTGCCCTATGTTGTCTCGCTGCTTCAGGCAAATGTGATGTGAAATAGTTACCACTGATTGTTTTCAACAAATACCCTGGGGAGAAGATTCTTTCCACTGTATTAGTGTGAGCACTGAGTCAGGGTAAATAAGGAAAACCCCTGTGATTTTAACTTCCATGCAGATCAACTCACTAAAATTTCTCTGGTCATGGGATTCCTACACAATTTGCCTTCATTAGATGCTGCCAGGCTGCTGATTTTCACAGTTAGTAATGTTACAAAGCTCTTGGTTTCCAGGCCACTGTAAAGCTGGAGAGAGGAAATTTGGAACAGGAGAAGTTAAAATGCGACAAAACTCTTATGGTGGTTCAACCATTTTTATTCTTTAATAACTGCTCTTCAGATTGTTGTAAGCCTTTGGTTAATTTCTAAATTTTGGAAAAAGTTGATTTTCACAGTTTCTGACTATGCTTTCATTACTTTTTCTATTGTTTGATGAATGGTTCTAATAAATACTAACCACTGCAGTGAATGTGTTGGTATTACTTGAAAATCAGTTGAGTCTGGTGTGTTTCAGATCGTTTTATGCCGATCCTTATCAATATAATTATCTTACAGTCAAATTTATTTATAAATTACTTGTTTCTACTAAGAAAAACTATTTCTAGTTTCTAACCAATACCTGACAAATATCTCTACACATATATATACCTGTATATGTATATATATATATTTAATTTTATTTATTTATTTTTGGCTGTCCTGTCTACTTATATTTTATGTATATTTAGCTTTATTAAAATCATACCATAATCATTAAAATTATCTATTACACTGTATTATAATTTCATTTGTTGATTTTTTGTGTGCATTTTTACACCATCTTGAGAAGATTGTCTGAAGCTTGTCTGGTATTTTAGAAAGAGTGAGGTATATGTATTCTAATGGTGCGCTTATTTATTCACTCTTGAAAGCAGTCATTAATTAAAAAATGAACAGTGATGCAATTTTCTAACCAATGGCAAGAGACGTGTATGTTCAAATACATACACAGAGATAGCAAGAGAACTTCTATTCCAATATTTTTTTAAAAAGTGTATTATAACCTGCCTGAAAAGTTAATCTGCTCACAGTACATAATTAATTTAATTAACTTGCTTCTTAGCATAGTTTCTATCTGAGTCAAACAGTTGTAGAATTCTTGAAACAGCTTCATAAAATCTCAGGTTTCCAAGAAACACAATTGTGAGTCCTGAGACCATTTTTCTTGTTTTCTTGTGAAATCCTCCAAGTGAATACATAGCCATAAGGGTAAATATGGAAACACAGAAAAGGTAAGTAGGGCGAAGTTTAAAAAAATATACATATACTGAAATAAAAAGTAAACACTGAAGAGCTGCAATTGAAATGACCAATTCAGATGGTGTCTTTGTAAATATCACCCAGACCCCAAAAGTAGAACTCATAGCTCTTTGCTCTTTCCATATTACTTTCTTCACAGCTCTATCTTGCTATGAATCACTGCCTTCTTTGTAGTATAAAATAAGTTGTTATCTCCCTTATGAGACTGTGAGGACTTCAGAGGAAAAACCTATTGTTAGACATATTTTTAATGCTCTATCTCTAATAAATAGCAGAGGAAGTACTCTAGGAATATTTATAGAATTAAACAATAAATGCATACGTACTTGATAAAGGTAATTCAATAATTCTTTGCTAAAAATTAAGAAATTTACAGTTTAAGGGCTGTCTTACAGCTATGAAACTCATGCTTAAACTTTTATATAATTTTTCCTATGAATAACCTACTTTTTCTACATCAGTGACTGTAATACTATAGAAAAGCATTGTCATTTATAAGCATGATATTTGAGGGAATGAAGGTTGGGTTAACTGGTGGAGGTAATGATGACCTCATGCTAACTAATTTGAAAATTTTTGTGATTTGTGGTTCTGACAAGTTAGAATGAGATATTCACAGAAGAAAGTTTTTAATTAATATCTGTTTCTAGAGTCAAATATATTAACTGTAAAAGAAAATTATATACAAATTGAAGAATATATAATACAATTAAATTATCTTCAAGGTCCCTCTTAAATTATGAATATTTGTTTTAGGTCTCTTATATTAAATGAAAACTAAGCTCAGCTTAAATTGTATTTAGTAGAATTTTTAAGTAACTGGAATCTGTAGGATTTGGGAAAAGAGGAAGGACACTGGAAGAGTGAATTATGTTCCCTTCTTAGAAGGTCAGAAATTGATTGTTTAACCATGAAATTTAAGGCTTACATGAAGCTAATTATGGGAGTGGGTGAATGGACTTTGGTAGATTGATAAAATCAGATTTACTATGTTAAAGAAACAACCGGCCCATTGTACATTAAGACAAATTCTTGGTCATCTTCACTTCAGATTTGTTAAACTATATTGTAAAAACAACACAACAGTGATAAAAATTCATAATATACTGAGCTTCCTTTGTATGACCAGTGCTCTGCTAAACATTTACTGCTATCTTCTTTAGTCATTATTGCACTCAGTCTTGTCCAACTCTTTGTGACCCCATGGACTATAACCTGCCAGGCTCTTCTGTCTGTGGGATTCCCCAGGCAAAATTACTGAGTGGGTTTCCATTTCCTTCTCCAGGGGATCCTCTCTACTCAGGGATAGAACCTGTCTCTTGTGTCTCCTGCAGTGATAGGAAGATTCTTTAACATTGTACCTTCTAGGAAGCCTTCTTTAGTCCTTACAAGTGCCCAGTGAAGCTGACATTGGAGAGTAATTCTTGTCTTTCATTTGACAATTTTCTTTACAACTGAGTAGCTAATCTTTCCAGGAGAGAACAGTACTGAAGGGAAAGTTGCTGGTCTCACTTCCATCCTGCCCTTTCACTCACTTTTCCTTATGGGAAGAGAAATCATATTTCTAAGCAGTGACACTAGGGGAACTCATGTGAGGATAGTGTCTTCTGAGGACTTCCTGCTTCTCTTGTCCCGTATGGAGATTACCAAAACTGTTCCAATTGCTTTGTTTAGTTGAGAGTAATATACTACTTAATTTTGACTTTAGAATTTAATCACTGTTTTCTGATCTAGATTGCCAAGATGAAAATGGATATTCTAAAGTCTAACTGATTCCTGGGCATATTTTCTATTTAGATCTAATTTTAAATAATGAATATAAGTAGCTACATTTTAGGACCAGAAAAACTGAGGGTTAGAGAGATTAAATCATGTTTAAGGTCATATAACTTACAAAAGGTAAGTTGGTATTTAAAATATGGATCTCTCTGTACTTCTTGTTTCATGTGCCTTTTGTAATCCTTCCACTCTCCCATCCTTGCCCTTCAGGCCAAACCCTCTAGAGAGAAAATTGGAGGCTATGAACTGTATAACATGTGCCTATACATAAATGTACTGTGAAATTGTCATTTCCAGAGTGTGCTGGCGTAAAACTGTAACTATTGTTAAAAATGACCAGATTATAAAATAATTATATGAACATGGTACCTTTTGTCCAGGTGAACATGTGAGTCGTTTAGTCAGTTCGAGTAGCCCTTCATTATACTACCTAATGAGTGAGTAAATAATATACCACATGTAGACAGATTGTCTTATTTTCAAGAAATAATCTGAATCTCATAATGTTGAATCATATTTGCAGTAAGATCATTTGGCTGCAGCACTTCACAGTGGCTGAAGAGAGACTAGAGTTGTGGTCCTCAGTCCTTCTGTTTCTTATCTTATGGGAATCAACCTCATGTCTTCCCACTGCAGGCTCCAAAAACAGAGCAGATGGCATCATGGTTCAAAGCAGCAGAGATTACAATTTATAAGATATAAGAGGGGACTAGGACCTGCTATCCTTGAGGTAGGTAAATTGAAGTAGTGTGTCTGACCTGAGAAAGGGGTTAGAAGACCTTAGACAACGAGGACAAAGTTGGGAGTGGGACATAGAAGGGAATATTGAAGGGGAGGGAGAGATTGATTTAGGGAAGTTATTTATTAATAGGAAAAAGGCTGAGAATAACATTATTTTTTTCTCTACCTATAGAATCATTAGCCTACTTTCTACCTTTCCTTCTACCTAACCAGGGAATTAATGAACCTCTTCTGCACTGGGGTTAGGGAAGGAGGCACAATAGAGGTTATTCTCTACTCTGGGTTTCAGAATGTATCTGTCACGGCAACAATAACAAACATATTTACTAAGGACTTACACTGTGTAAAATTCTGAGAAGGTCTTCAGGACTTAATTCTATTTGATCTTAATAAAAACCTTGAGATAGGTACTGTTATTATCCTCAGTTTATAGATGAGGAAACTGAGAGAAAGGAAGCTTAGATAACATGTCTTAGATCACATAGCCAATAAGTTACTTGGTGTGCCAGGCGGCCTGGTTCCAAGTTCTATATTATTAGCCATTATGTATTGCCTCCTCAGGAAGAAGAAATCGCTGGGATAAAATATGAGTCTTTGTAGTTTCAAGTCTTATCCTTTGAGATTGTACAAGCAAAATTCACTATGGAGGCAAGGTATGTCAAAGATCTAAGTGAGGAGTGACCTCTTTCTTGACACCACCAGTTGAGACAAGAGTTCTTTTCCATTTTCTGGGACCTTGTGTGACCCAAATCAAAAGAGTGAGCAACAATCCAGGAATATCACTGATATGAAAATTTCTGAAGTAATCATGGTAAGTGGGGCACATATCACTTATAAGAATAATAAAGCAATGTGACACTTATGAAATACAAAATATTCTGGAGAAATTATTATCTATTATATTATCTAGCAGTATCTAGTAGTATATTATCTGTTAGTGTCTATTATATTAGTAGTGAAGGATATATATACAGTAGATCTTCCTCTAGTCTCCATACCGAGATTTTGCTTTGCCTTTGGAGACCTAAGAGATTGAGTTCATTATGTGTGTGTTGTATGTGTGTTAGGTGCTCAGTTGTGTCTGACTTTTGTGACCCCATGGACTGTAGCCCACCAGGCTCCTCTCTCCATGGTATTCTCCAGGCAAGAATAGTGGAGTGGGTAGCCATTTCTTTTCCAGGGCATATTCCCAACCCAGGGATTGAATCTGGGTCCCCTGCATTGTAGGCAGATTGTTTACCTTCTGAGCCACCAGGGAAGACCTGGGTTCATTATACTAGTCCACAATTTTCTGTGCTTCCCTTCCACACCCTATTGGCACATCACTAAGCAAGAAGTTAAATTCTAATGGTGTCTGGTTATGAAGAGAAATGCAAGGAGTAAATCAGAAAACAAAGGAACTATCTGTGACATGATTTTCTCAAAGGCCCTAGACATGACCCTTAAGTTCAGTCATTCAGTCATGTCCGACTCTTTGTGACCCCGTGGACTGCAGCACACCAGGTTTCCCTGTCCATTCCCAGAGCTTACTCAAACTCATGTCCATCGAGTCGATGATGCCACCCAACCATCTCATCCTCTTCCCACCTTTGTCCCCTTCTCTTCCCACCTTCAATCTTTCCCAGCATCAGAGTCTTTTCCAATGAGTCAGTTCTTAGAATCAGGTGGCCAAAGTATTGGAGCTTCAGCTTTAGCATCGGTCCTTCCAATGAATATTCAAGACAGATTTCCTTTGGGATGGACTGGTTGGATCTCCTTGCAATCCAAGGGACTCTCAAGAGTCTTCTCCAACACCAAAGTTCAAAAGCATCAATTCTTCAGTGCTCAGCTTTCTTTATAGTCCAAATCTCACATCCATACATGACTACTGGAAAAACCATAGCTTTGACTAGATGGACCTTGTTGGCAAAGTAATGTCTCTGCTTTTTAATATGCTGTCTAGGTTGGTCATAACTTTTCTTCCAAGGAGCAAGCATCTTTTAATTTCAGGGCTGCAGTCACCATCTGCAGTGATTTTGGAGCCCCCCAAAATAAAGTCTGTCATTGTTTCCAGTGTTTCCCCATCTATTTGCCATGAAGTGATGGAACCTGATGCCATGATCTTAGTTTTCTGAATGTTGAGTTTTAATCCAAAAGTTTCTCCTCTTTCACTTTCATCAAGAAAGTTCAAACCAAGGCTGATATCTCTACTCCATATCTTTCAGAGGGTAGCTAGAGAATACTCCAATGGTTAAAAAATGGGAGCACAAACTCTATGGTGAACTTCACATGCAAGCTTAAAATAAGAAAACAGATCTTAGAGAAAAGATCTATTATAGCAGGGGTCCCCAATCTCCCAGATCATGAACTGGTAGCAGTCTGTGGCACAGCAAGAGGTGAGTGGCTGAGAGCAAGCAAAACTTCATCTGTATTTACAGCCACTCCAGATCACTTGCATTTCCACCTGAGCTTTACCTCCTGTCAGATCAGTGGTGGCATTAGATTCTCATAGGAGCACAAACTCTACTGTGAACTTCACATGCAAGCAATCTAGGTTGTGAGCTCCTAATGACACTCCTGAAACCATCCCACTACACAGGTCTGTGGAAAAATTGTATTCCACTAAAGTGGTTTCTGGTGCCCAAAAGGTTGGAGACTGCTGTATTACAGGGCTTAAAGTTGAGGTTACTACCACCTTCAATGATGAAAGTACAGAAATGAGGTCCTTGATCATAAGAGGAAATAATGTGTTCTACGTCATCCTTTATGCGATTGAAGATTAATATAGGTGATCTGATTGCTCAGCAGAGTGATGGAAGATGGGGTTGAAGAGATAAGCTTGGGTTAAAACCTGGAGGGTCATGATAAAAAATATGGGATTTATCTTAATTGTGATGGGGATTTCCGTGGAGAATTTCAGTAGAATGGTGATGTTATCTGATTCATAATCACTTGGGGGTACTACATGGAAAATTCCTCTTAAAAGGAGAGATAGAAGTGAGGGGACCAATTGCAGCATTCCTGGTGTTTGGAAGGTCATAGCTTGCTGTAGGACTGTAGCAGTAGAAAGTAAGAAGTGATGGGGTTTACAATGCATAGTAGTAAATGAATGAATGCCAATTTTGTGTCATTGAGTCATAGGAACTTACTACACTTAGGAATACCTCTGATAAGGGTAGTCGTGGAGTGCTTAGGTGTTGGGATATCCAAACACTAGCAGTTTCATTACTTTGAGATCAATTTGGGCTGAGGAGTAAACCCTTTCTGCTTTTTTGCTGAGTTTCCTTCAGGACTAGGAAGAGAAACTTAAAATAAGAAAACAGATCTTAGAGAAAATTGTTGGAATTAGACAAGGAAAACATGGTGAAACATTTAATATCCTGCATTCTGGCTGTTTGTCAGTGACCACTTTAAAAATTTACAGAAGACATATGTACAAAAGACCTTTTTATTGCTTCTCCTTGCATAGAAAGTTGGGTAGCAATCTACAAAACACACACACACACAAAATTAATGGTTTCTAGTACATGTGTGGTTTTTTTTTGCTTGCAGTAGCAGAAACCTCCAAGTTCAAGTTCAGCTACATCTATCCAGCTACAGACTATTTCCCAGTTTCCCTTGCAGACAGGTCTAGATACATGACTACATTCTAGCTCATGGAATGTGAAGGTGGGTTATCTGTGCAACCCTATAAGCAATCACAACTCCAGAAAGAAATTGCTTACCAGTCATTTCTTTTTTCTACTCTTGGCTCAAATTGAAACATAGAAATTATGGTGTGAATTCACTGTAATCATATAGATAAATACTGATTGAAGACAAGACAAAGCAGCAGGATGGCGTCTGCATCCTTGTATGACTTCATAGAGAACTACTCTGATAGCCCCTCCATCTGAGGCTGTTACACGAGAGAGAATAATATGCTTCTACTTTTGCTTGAAGAACTGTATTGTAAGCTCTCTTAAAGCAGCACAGACTATGTAGTACCTAATACATAATTATTATATATTGCAAGATATATAACTTAAAATTTAGGCAACTTATTATATTATATTTCTACTCTCATTTAAAGAATAGTTATCTTTGTAGTTTATATATTTCTACATTTTCTTAAGTTTATGAATCTTATAGATGACTTGCAATGCTGGATCACTTTCCCACATCATATATGTGATATTGAGGGCTGCATTTGATGCACCCCCGGAATAGAAAAGTGTGCTCTTCAAATTGCATGTAATTAGAATCAATAAAATATTGAAATTATTACCTTCAGAAGTAACATTCTAAAATATGATTTGTGGATGTATTGCTGATGAGAATTTGGTTTCTCTGAAATCTTATTAAGAACACTAAAATGTAACTAGTGAATTTATAACCTAATTAATTGTTATGTGCCAAATAGAACTTTGGTGCTTAAAAGGGATATAAATATTTTAAAGAGAACAGCAGCCTGAATGTGTCCTGTAGAGTGGTACGGTCTTGCAGAGTGGCAGGCAAAGGCAAATGTCACAGTGGCACCCGGTATAGACACAGAAACAAACTTTATTGGGGAAATTTATAATTAGAGGAACAGTAAGATGAAGCATGTTGTCCCTTTACATTCTTATTTCTCCTTGGAGAGACATACACAGTGAAACTGCAATAGGAAATTGCAGAGAATGCTACTGTAGGAACAGGGCTCTGTCACCACCATATTCTAACTTTTATAGGACGGGGTGAGAAGGGCCTTGCAAATGTTTGGTGATGGATGGAAAAGTTTATAGATTAGCTGTCAGCTGTTCAGGGGAAGGTTTCACCCAAAGACTGGAACACTGATTGTTCAAAACTGTTGTTTACACAGCAAAGATAAATCTGGATGCCCTATGAGTGACTGATACTTTTGTAGTCCATTCCACTAGGGTGAAGGGGAGGTTTTTCTTTTTTAATTTATTTACCTACTTAAGATGATATCTATTCATTCCATATTCTGAAATATGCATATATTAGCACATGTATACATATACTCTCAACTTCTATCATCTAAACATCAGAATTTTCTTAGTTATTTTTATCCTGGCATTATTAATACCTATTAATATCTTTTTTTCCTGAAGTGATTAAAATAAAGATTCTAGATTTATTTATGTCTTGGTTGGTTTAATTTCAATATGATACATATATGTATATGTATGTGTATATATATGTATATATACATGTATATATATTTTCCAGTAGATTCACATCAGTGTTGTATTTCAGTATTGATATTATTTTTAAAAGCACTTTTACTTATACAAGCTGATTTTTAATTCTTATATGTGAATGTGTTGGTTTTCTGCCTAATACCTTTGTTTTATACTCAATAACTTCATCATGATTTTTTTTTTTGAACAACACTATCTTTTCCTAATAAACTCAGCTCTTGTTTACTTTATTTGCATCTTTAAATCGTTTTTTATTAGAGTATAATTGCTTTACAATGTTGTGTTAGTTTCTGCTGTACCTTGAAGTGAATCAGCCATATGTATATATATACTCCCTCCTTCTTGAACCTCCCTTGCACCACCTTCATCCCACCCTACTAGGTCATCACAGAGCACCAAGCTGAGCCCGTGTTATACAGTAGCTTGCCACTAGCTATCTATTTACACATGGTAGTGTATATATGTCAATCCTATACTCTGTATTTGTCTCACCATCCCCTTCCCCACCTGTGTCGATATGTCCATTTTCTATGTCTATGTCTCCATTTCTGCCTTACAAACAGGATCATCTGTGTGATCTTTCTATATTCCATACATATGCATTAATATACAATACTTGTTTTTCTCTTTCTGACTTACTTCACTCTATGACAGACTTGAGGTTCATCCACATCACTCAAATGACCCAGTTTTTTTCCTTTTTATGGCTGAGTATTATTCCATTGCATGTATGTACCACATCTTTATCCATTCATCTTTAGTTTGTTTCCATTCATTAGGTCATGGTGATTCTAAATAGTGCTGCAGTGAATATTGGGGCACATGTGTCTTTTTGAAGTATGTTTTTTTCAGGGTGTATGCCCAGTAGTGGGATTGCTAAGTCATATGATAATTCTGTTTTTAGTTTTCTAAGGCATCTCCATGCTGTTCACCATAGTGGTTGTATCAATTTGCATTACTACCAGCAGTGCAATTTTTTCTGCTCTATTTACTGTTTTCTTCTCCATTTACCCTCTTTCTTCTCCATATTTTATATCTCCTATTGATTTTCCCCTATCTACTATCTCTTTCTCATCATTTTCACTCTTTTGGTTCCTTTTTAGGTATATTCATTTAAAAATGCTTTGCTCTGTATAGTGAAAATGGCCCACTCAGGTATTTTTTTTGTTTTCCCCTTTGCCTGTCCACTTCTCTTAACATTCTTCCTTGTTCCAAAAATGTATCTTTATTTGAGTCTCCCGGGTGTCTGCTAGTTGAATCAAGGTAAATCTGTAATTGCTAAACCTTGATAAATATCATCTCTTGATTTACTTTATTAATTTGGTCCAAACCATATTTTATGTAGCAAACAACTTTCAGAGAAACTATTTTTTAAAAATTGTATCATTTTCCTAGTTGCCTGGTAGATATTCTTTTCTCTTTGCATTCATTTTGGTAGCCTTTTCATGGTAAAAATAGAAGAAGCATGAACTTTGTCAATCGTATTTTACCAAATATCTCTAATTTAATTTTTTTCAAAAGTTCTTTAACCTTAGACATAGTCAATAAAGCCAATGAAGTCTTAATTACCATGAAAGAGAATTTACCTGAGATAGACATCCCACAATGCCATATTTAGTTGGCTAGTGGAGACAGAAAAATTTAGAAATAAAAGAGGAAGCATAGTCTTACCATATAATCAGCTTACCTAGAAGTATTTTCCCAGTGATTAAAAATCTAGGTATTTTCCCAATGATTAAAAAATTACATTTATGTAAAAAATCTGCAAGATGAGTGGATAAACAGACTGCAGCACATTTATACAATGCATTAGTATTGAATGATAAAAATATATGAGTTATTAGGTGATGAAAAGACATGGAGGAAACTTAAATCATTTGGCTCAGACTGAAGAACAATGATTACAATTATATGACATTCTGAAAAAGACAAACTATAGAGACAATAAAAAGATCAGTAGTTGCCAGGGGTTGGGAGTAGAGAAGGACTGAATAATCAAAGTACAGGAAAATCTGAAGATGGTGAAACTATTCTGTATGATACTATAATGGTAGATACACAACATTATACATGTGTAAAGCATGTAGAACTTTACAGCCAAAGGAGAAACCTTAATTTATGCTAATTAAAAAATATTATTTAGGAGGTCAAGGTTCTAAGGACAGAATTCAGACTGTGACAAAATATTCTAACTGTATTACAAATGTATGAAATAGCATCCCTGAAGGGGCTGTTGTGAAAAGATTGTATCTGAAATAATTTTGGAAATGAACTGTGTCTGTAAGACTGCACATAAAAGAAAGCACTGTACTGATAAAGCTGATACAGTTATTTCCTCTAGGGGTATGAATTAACAATCCTAATATGGTCATACATGTATAGTGAACCAGAACAATAAAGCAAATGAATGGAGGAGGGTAATTGCTTATTTTGGAATTGGAGTTTACAAATAATTGAAGGGAGGAAGCTAGAATGATTCATGCAGTGATGGTTTAGATTTGAAGCCATCAGTAAGAACTTATGTTTAGTTTAACACAGATACACATGGTGACATAAAAATGTTTTAGGTAAAGTTGATTCTTGTTTGCCATGACAGTTATGTTCTATAAAGTTACTCTCAACATTGAATTAGCAAATGCTGAGCCATCCCTCTTAAAGGAAATATAAGGTGAGATTCCTATAAGCCTCTGGTCACATCATTTTTGTCAAGTCATCAATACATAACCTGTTTTGTGTGTGATTCTGTTTAAAGACATCTTTTTTAATATATACAGTTGATTCTTTAATGTTGAACTCACAGCCAACAGCAGTATAATTCATGCCTGAGTGAAGCTTATCTAACAGTAGTGTTTTCATCATAAGGGACATGACAAACTTCTTGGATTTAGGAACACTAGAAATCACTTTAGCGTGATACTTGAGGATCAGATTAAACAGTGCAGTCTCTAAGTAAAGAAGAAAAACGTGAAAACATTGCATAAGTAGACCATACGAAGGACCTTTTTCTTACATTATGAGAGCTGAAACAAGGAGGCAGAGTGTCCTTGTTTGACCTCAGCTGGGAGATGCATGTGACTCAAAGTTTTTACTGTCCTGTGATGTCTATAAATGACTGTGAAAGTGCAATGAGTATTGAATTTGAGATTAAAAATAAATTTTAGCAAATAGGAAAATACACAAATAAAGGAGATCTGCTATGGTTTACACACACATGTTGGTGTGCGCCACGTGTATTTCTTTGCTTTACCAGCTGAAAGAGTCCAAAAGAAATGACCCTCCTGTAGTAACACGTAACCTAGTGCCCAGATCCTGGTTTCTTAATACTATTTCCAATGACAGGAACCAGGGCTTCCCAGGGAAATATCAACTTCTAGGACTGGGGCAGGAAATATGCAAGATGAGCCTATAGTATCATAAAGTACCAGAAAGTAAGAATGTGGTAAAAAAATAAAAAACCGAAAATACGCAGAAGCTAACCAAAAGAGCTTCTAAAGGAAATCAGTCCTGAATAGTCATTGGAAGGAACTGATGCTGAAGCTGAAACTCCAATACTTTGGCCACCTGATGTGAAGAACTGACTTATTTGAAAAGACCCTGATGCTGGGAAAGATTGAAGGCAGGAGGAGAAGGGGACACAGAGGATGAGATGGTTGGATGGCATCACCGACTCAATGGACATGAGTTTGAGTAAACTCCAGGAGTTGGTGATGGACAGGGAGGCCTGCCGTGCTGCAGTCCATGGGGTCACAAAGAGTCAGACAGAACTGAGCGACTGAATTGAACTGAACTGAACCAAAAGAGCTTTCTAATGGCCAATTCTGGAATGATTTGAGCAATAAAATAAAGTATGAACTAAATTTGTATTAATATATACTGATATAAATAAATATTTGGGTAACAATATATGAGAAGAAGAAACAGATCTCCGATGTAGGAAGAATTCCAATAATTTATGTTTATACTCTGCCCTCAAGCAGAGAAAACATAACTCCTCTTCTCTTAAGTGCAGTTTGTGATTTTTATTTTCTTCCAAAGAGTACAGCATGAAAAGGGGAAAAATACAGTAACTTTATAGTGGAGAAATTTGACAATTACTACCTCAGCAAGGGATCAAGGTCAACATCAACAATGATAAAGCATGTGGATTGCTAGTACTTTTGATCTGATGTGATGAAAACGGCACTCTATATCTGTGATCTTCCTACACTAAACCCGTAACTGAAATCTAATCATGAGAAAAACATAAAATGCAACAGAGAGCCATCTTACAAATTACCTGATCCGTACTCCTCGAAATAGTCAGCATCACTAAAAACAGGAAAAGTCTGATAAAGTGTTACGCCAAAAAGAACCTAAGGAAGCATGACAACCAAATGTAATGTGGTATCATGGATATGATCCTGAAACAGAAAAGGGATATTAAGTAAAAATTTTTAATGTAAATAAGCAAGACTTTAGTTAATAGTGAAGTATCAATATTGCTTCTTTAATGATAACAACTATACCATGTTAATGAAATGTGTTAATAATAGGATAAACTGAGTGTTATATGTTGGAAATATGCACTAGCTTCTTAATTTTTTTTAAATTTAAAACCATTCTTGTAGAGATAAGTTAAAAAATTTTCCCATACCTTCTAAAATCAAGTATTTTTGTCAATTTTTGTGTTGTTTTATCTCTTTCAAGTTCTCCTCCCTTTTTCTACCTAACTCTTCAAAGGAGTGCTGTTGGTACAGGTGGATGTGAGAAATGCTAACATTAAGGGGAAAAAGTCAAAAGAATAGATGAAGTGCATGAACTCTCTACTTAGTTGGAATTGACAGTAAAACATGGGCATACACAATTCTTCCACAACAAAGCCAGGCCTATGACAAAAAAAGAAAAACTAAAAGATTAGAGAGAGATTGTACCAGACATCAGCTGAATCACATCTTATCTCACTGAAATCAACACACAATTTATATCCAAAGGATGAAATATTTATTTCATTTTTTATTCTTCAAGTAATAAAGGAGTTGATGTATGAAGTAAAATAATCTGTCCATCACGCAGAATGGCAGAAGCTTTCAAATGAATTTGTAGATTTTTTTCTGGTGCAATAGAGGAATTAAGGACTTCCCTGGTGGCTTAGAGGGTAAAGCTTCTGCCCTCAATACAGGAGACCTGGGTTCGATCCCTGGGTCGGGAAGATCCCCTGGAGAAGGAAATGGCAACCCACTCCAGTACTCTTGCCTGGAAAATTCCATGGATGGAGGAGCCTGGTAGGCTACAGTCCATGGGATCGCAAAGAGTTGGACACAACTGAGCGACTTCACTTTCACTTTCTTTCAGGGGAATTAAATATCACTATAATGACTGAAACCAATTTTTTTTTTTTTGATTGGGAAAGTTTCAGTGACATCGAACCAAGTGGTGGTTCCACTTGTTAAATTCTCACCCTTCAGTTCAGTTCAGTTCAGTCACTCAGTCATGTCCGACACTGCGACCCCATGAATCGCAACACGCCAGGCCTCCCTGTCCATCACCAACTCCCAGGGTCCACCCAAATCCATGTCCATCGAGTTGGTGATGCCATCCAGCTATCTCATCCTCTGTCATCCCCTTCTCCTCCTGCCCCAAGTGGTGGTTCCACTTGTTAAATTCTCATCCTTAGAATCTATCAAAAGAAAACTTAAAGATTTGATTATATTAAATGATAAGAGAGAAAGGAGCTTTGGGGTCAATGGGGGGAAAAAAACTAAAGAAATAGTTGTACAACCATCATCACTATTTATTTCCAACCTTTTTTGTCAACTCAGATAGAAATTGTGTAATCATTAGGCAGTAACTAACTTCCTCCCCCTTCAATCCCCAGCTCTAGGTCTCCTCTGATCTGCTTTGTGCTTGTACTAAATTGCCTCTTCTAGATACTTCATGTAAGTGGAATCATGCAATATTTGTCCTTTGCCTGGTTTATTTCATTCAGCATAATGTTTTCAAATTTCATCCAGATTGTAGCATATATCAGAACTTCATTTCTTTTCCTTGATGAATATTATTTCACTGTATATATGTAATACATTTAATGGCAATTTTGGAAAACAAAAAATCCTTCTAAATTTGTGAAATATAGAAATACCTTCTGTTGGAGTGAAAGTTAGTGATAAATAATAAAAATACATTGTAAACCCTTTGCTCTACTTTAAAAAAAAAAACCCTGTGGTGGAAATTATAGACCAACAAAGTCCAGATTATTAACTACCACTGGATTTTCACTACTATTTTAATGATGTGCTGACTTTTTAGTTATAGATGCTCTTGAAATATAAAACAAAACACAGTAACTCAGTGAGATTAACTAGAACAAGAACAGTTATATATACTTCCTCCCAAAGTTTAAGCTTTCTATGATATGACAAATATTTGTGGAATACACATCACTCTTATGTCTGACAACACTACAAAGCCTTCTACTCAAGATGGATCATAGCATTTCAGAAAGATCTGTCATTGTATATAGCTCGGTGTATCAAGTAAATTGAGAGAACTGCAGAGGATACACTTCTTAGGACTGAACATAGATTGTGCTATTGACAGTGCCAGATGTTTTCTACTATCATAATTTGTTACTAAGGAAGTAATTTATTCAAAAAAAAAAAAAACAGTTTCAACCAGGTGTTTTGAAGCTTGGATAATATTTCCCAATGACATAATGTCTGAAAAACTACTTTTAGGCTCCTTATCAATCTCGCGAAGTGATGTGCTGTTGTTGTTCAGTCACTAAGTCATGTCCGACCTTTGTGAAGACCCCATGGATTGTAGCTGGGCAGGCTCCTCTGTCCATGGGATTCTCTAGGCAAGAATACTGGAGTGTGTGGCCATGCCCTTATCCAGAGGATATTCTTACCCAGAGATCCAACCAGCATCTCTTATGTCTCCTGCACTGGCAGGTGGGTTCTTTACCTCTGTAAAAGTGAAAGTGTTAGTCTCTCAGTTGTTTCCAACTCTTTCGAACCCATGGACTGTAGCCCACCAGGCTCCTCCTTCCATGGGATTCTCCAGGCAAGAATACTGGAGTGGATTGCCATTTCCTTCTCCAGGAGATATTGCCAACACAGTGGTTGAACCCACATCTCCTGCTTGGCAGGCAGATTCTTTACCACTGAGCCACCTGGAAGCCCTAATTGATGTATAGCTAAATCTAAAAATTCCAGATTATATGCCACCAAAACTACTGTTCAAGATTTTTTTTCCTAAAGGTATTCCTATTAGTGATTTCAGAAATGAGTTTCTTCCATTTATTCCATCCAGGACTTCTGTACTTCTTGCCCATTCTCAATGAATCTTTTCCTTGAAAGGCAGTAATACTATCACCTGAATTGTCATAAAGGATTACAGGGGTGGTTAAGAAGCCAAAATATTGACTAATGGTGGATATTTGCTCAATTTAATTCAAGGAAATTAATTGCAGTAATCAAACATCCTTTGGGCTCAATAAAGGACAGAAATGGTAGGGATCTAACAGAAACAGAAGATATTAAGAAAAGGTGGCAAGAATACACAGAAGAACAGTACAAAAAAGATCTTCACAACCCAGATAATCACAATGGTGTGATCACTCACCTAGAGCCAGACATCCTGAAATGTGAAGTCAAGTGATCCTTAGGAAGCATCACTATGAACAAAGCTAGTGGAGGTGATGGAATTCCAGTTGAGCTATTTCAAATCCTAAAAAATGATGCTGTGAAAGTGCTGCACTTAATATGCCAGCAAATCTGGAAAACTCAGCAGTGGCCACAGGACTGGAAAAGGTCAGTTTTCATTCCAATCCCAAAGAAAGGCAATGCCAAAGAATGCTCAAACTACTGCACAATTGCACTCATCTCACAAACTAGCAAAGTATTGCTCAAAATTCTACAAGCCAGGCTTCAGCAATATGTGAACCATGAACTTCCAGAGGTTTAAGCTGATTTTAGAAAAGGCAGTGGAACCAGAGATCAAATTGCTAACATCTGCTGGATCATCGAAAAAGCAAGAGAGTTCCAGAGAAACATCTATTTCTGCTTTATTGACTATGCCAAAGCCTTTGACTGTGTGGATCACCACAAACTGTGGAAATTTCTGAAAGAGATGGAAATACCAGACTATCTGACCTGCCTCTTGAGAAATCTGTATGCAAGTCAGGAAGCAACAGTTAGAACTGGACATGGAACAATAGACTGGTTCCAAATAGGAAAAGGAGTACGTCAAGGCTGTATATTGTCACCCTGCTTATTTAACTTATATCCAGAGTACATCAGTAGAAACACTGGGCTGGAAGAAGCACAAGCTGGAATCAAGATTGCCGGGAGAAATATCAATAACCTCAGATATGCGGATGACACCACCCTTATGGCAGAAAGTGAAGAAGAACTAAAGAGCCTCTTGATGAAAGTGAAAGAGGAGAGTGAAAAAGTTGGCTTAAAGCTCAACATTCAGAAAACTAAGATCATGGCATCCAGTCCCATCACGTCATGGCAAATAGATGGGGAAACAGTGGAAACAGTGTCAGACTTTATTTTTTTGGGCTCCAAAATCACTGCAGATGGTGATTGCAGCCATGAAATTAAGATGCTTGCTCCTTGGAAGGAAGGTTATGACCAACCTAGACAGCATATTAAAAAGCAGAGACATTACTTTGCCAACAAAGGTCCGTCTAGTCAAGGCTATGGTTTTTCCAGGCTATGGTCATGTATGGATGTGAGAGTTGGACTATAAAGAAAGCTGAGCACCGAAGAATTGATGCTTTTGGACTGTGGTGTTGGAGAAGACTCTTGAGAGTCCTTTGGACTGCAAGCAGATCCAACCAGTCCATTCAAAAGCAGATCAGTCCTGAGTGTTCATTGGAAGGTCAGATGTTGAAGCTGAAACTCAAATACTTTGGCCACCTGATGCGAAGAGTTGACTCATTGGAAAAAGACCCTGATGCTGGGTAAGATTGAAGGTGGGAGGAGAAGGGGACGACAGAGGATGAAATGGTTGGATTGCATCACCGACTCAATAGAGATGAGTTTGAGTAAACTCCAGTAGTTGGTGGTGGACAGAGAGGCCTGACGTTCTGTGGTCCATGCAGTCACGAAGAGTTAGACACAACTAAGTGACTGAACTGACTTGAACAGTGCTAGGAGGTATAGAGGATAAGAAGACAAATGAGACAGTCTCTGACTTGAGGCACTCACAGTTTGAGGAGCACAGAGAGAATTGTATTCCTTTGATTAAAAGGCGTGGTCTGGAAAACACCATATTTGAGTGTTAAGTAAAATTGTATAAATGGAGACATTAAGTACATCTGTTTGGGGAATCATGGAAACTCCCTAGAGCAGGCAACAGTAGAGATAGACCTTGAACAATCTAGGGACTTTGGAAAATCAGAGTTGGGAGTTTGGCTCCCGTGGGCAAGAATATTGTTTGAGCAGTTCCATATGAGAGATTTTGAAGGAGGGCATAGCTTTTCAGTTTCTAATTCTGGTCAAAGTTAGAGAATTAAAGATGAAAACTAGACAGAGCACACTGTCTCTATCAGGGGATGCACGCTGTCTGGGCAATGTTTGTAACTGTGAGAGGCCCATGCAGAAGATTTTGATGAGAAATGAAAGCCAGACTGAGAATGCCAGAAATTTTTGTCTGTACCTGAACTTGAGTTTAATTGAATTCAATACTGTGCATGAACAGCAGGATAAATATTTACTTTAACAAAACTTTCCTCCCTTTCTTTTTTTAAAAATTACATAAGTAATTCATGTTTATTACAGAAAAATTAAAGGATAATAATAAAAAAAGAAAAAAGAATTCCAAATCAAAGTTTTAGTGCAATATGTCAATGGAAGGACAAGCATTTAGTCTTCTTTCATTAACCAATAGCAATGTCCATATAAAAATAAGAATATAAAAAATTATTCATCAGCTTTGGGGGAAATGGCAACATATCTCTAAATTTTGGACAAATTCTCTTAGCAACATTACAGATGAGACTTTTTGTAAGTCTCCAGGCACTAAAGGCAGATCGTTTTTTGGAAAAGTAAAAAAGTCACAGAGTAACACTACAAGTAATCCTAATGTGAAAGGATGAGGCAAGAGGGAAAGGTAGATGAGGGGAGAGATAGAGACTGCAGTAATGATCAGTAGGCTGGCTGAATAAACATCAAAATTTTAGGGTCTTAAAAAAAGTTTATTTCTTTCTTATCTAATGATCCTGGGCTATTATTCATATTGAAGGCTGGCTGTTCTCTATGCTGACCTCCAGGGTAGACTGGTGGCTACTCTACCATTTTTAATATGTGGATTCCAAGGTAAACAGGGGCATGACCATCAGCCAGAAGTGAAGTGTGGAGAGATTTGTTCCTGGGATGTGTTTATGGGCCAGTCTTGGAAGCGGTACACATCACTTTTCCTTATTATCTATTCATTAAAATGATTCTGTGTCCACACCCAACTGCAAGGGAGACTGAGAATTGCAGTCTGTGTCCCCCAGAAGATGTGCAATAGATATGGCTTATTTTCTTGTGTGTTTGTTTTTGTGGTGGACAACTAGCTATCTCCCACAGAGATCATTTTACTTATGGTATGTTTACTATTTAATTATAGTCATAGTTAAGAAAATCTCAGGGTGGACGAATAACTTCTATTTTTATATTGCATAATTTCTTTGCAAGAAATGCATGTTACTAGTAAAATAAAAATTTAAAAAATCAATGAGGTGAAAATTACCCCAAAAGCCATGATGCAGAGCATACCCAATGGTTATATGTGTACAGAAGTTCTGTTTATCTATTTATCTGATATTGCCCCGTTAAATTTGTCAGTAATTTTAGATTTAGATAAAACTTTTAGTTGTCAACAATAGAGTCAAATATTGTTATTTTAAATACAAATTGATTTATTTTGACATATCAGAGAGTTCACAGATTCATTGAGAGCAGTGGACTACCAGATTTTGATATTATGTTTGTTTTTTATTGGCTATTTAAAAAGATATGTTTTAGTTATAGCTAGCCATATACTGAATTCTGTTCTAAGTTCCAAGAGTTTTTCAGTTTATTTTTGTATGCTTTTCAGAGAGGCAATCATATCTGTAATAATAATATTTAACTGCCATGTAATGAGACTGATAGTCTATGTAAAAATAATTTTTGTTATAACAAAATTACTTCAAGTGCAGATTAATAAAGAGGAAAAAAATAAAATCACCATTGATTCCATTGTTCAGAATGATCTGATGGCTATGTTATTTCTGTTCATGTACACACAAACTTGCATATATACATGCACACACATATATATATATATACACAATTCACAGGTGGCACTAGTGGTAAAGAATCTGCCAGTCAATGCAGGAGCCATAAGAGACGTGGGTTCAATCCCTGGGAAGATCCCCCTGGAGAATGAAATGGCAACCCACTCTAGTATTCTTGCCTGGAGAAACCCATGGACAGAGGAGTCTGGCAGGCTATAGTCCATAGAGTTGGACATGACTGATGCAACTTAGCATGCACACACTGAAATATTTTAAAAACTAGATCATATGACCATTTTGTATATGCTGCTGCTGCTGCTAAGTCGCATTAGTTGTGCCCGACTATAATTTAATTTACTCCAAGGAGGCTCTAACTCCAAATATCAGCTTATGAGGATGCCTGACTTCTCCACATCTAAACTATCATTCTATTTTATAATTTTTTGAAGTCTGAATTTTTTAAAATTTAATAATCTTCTGGTTTGAAGCTCTTTAAAACCTGAAATTTTTATTTTACTTAGAGTATTACCAAAAATTTTATTATGGGTCAAAAATATTATTTTAAATCAGCATATGTTTATATTCGGGCTTCCCTCATAGCTCAGTTGGTAAAGAACCTGCCTACAATGCAGGACACCCAGGTTCAATTTCTGGGTTGGGAAGATCCCCTGGAAAAGGAAATGGCAACCCACTCCAGTATTCTTACCTGGAAAATCCCATGGACAGAGGAGCCTGGCGGGCTACAGTCCATGGGGTCACAAGAGTCAGACACGACTTAGCAACTAAACCACCACCATGTTTATATTCTGTCATGTAGACTGATTAGCAAGTATAATTTTTCCCTTTATTTTGAGATTTTTTTTTGACTTAAAAGCAATATAGTTAAACTGAGTAATAAATTTCATATTCATTCAGGCTCTAGAAGAGTAATGATGCACAAAAATAATATTAATCAGAATAAGAAGAGATGTCAGGAAAAATTGTTCTGGGATCCTATAGCATATAACGTCTGCAGAACTTTGTAAAAATTTTCTATTATTCTATTAAATTTTAATGATATAACATCAATTAATGATTGCTAGAGAATATCAATTATCAATAGAAGTCTACCTTTGTTTTAAGGTTTTTGGATAGTATTTAAGCATTTCTAGTTGTAAGCCAAAGTTCTGATCAAATTAGGTAGTACAGGCTGGTGTTAGTGGCCTTAGCCACTGACTTCCCAAGGAGGGGCTCTCATATGCTCTCAGGGACTCCAAAATCCTATTAGTGGAGCTTCTCCTGAAAGCCTTTTTCTAATACCGACAATCTCTCTTTTCCTTATATTACTAGGTGTGTGGTTGCTACCCATATTTTCAAAACTAGACCTTCATACCCATATGGTAAATCTATGTAGAAAAGAGCATGATGAACACAGAAGTCATTCTAGAGGGTGAAAGTGATGTGATTTGGCAGAAACATACAACTTCTAAGGAGCCAATAATGTTCCATCTTTTAATCTTGATGGTTAGTTGTTGTTTTGTCACTGTATCACGTCTAACTCTTTCCTACGCCATGAACAGCAGCAAGCCAGGCTTCCCTGTACTCACTATCTCCTGAAGTTTGCTCAAACTCATATCCATTGAGTCGGTGATGCCATCCAATCATATCATCCTCTTTTCCCTCCTCCTCCTCCTGCCCTCAATCTTTCCCAGCATCAGGGTATTTACCAATGAGTCGACTCGTCACATCAGTGTCCAAGGTATTGGAGCTTCAGCTTCAGCATCAGTCCTTCCAATGGGTATTCAGGGTTGATTTCTTTTATGACTGACTGGTTTGATCTCCTTGCTGTTGAAGGGACTCTTAAGAGTCTTCCCCAGCACCACAATTTGAAAGCATGTGTTCTTCAGTGCCTTCTTAATGGTCCAACTCTCATATCCATAGAAAAAGCAAAGCTTTTACTATACGGACCTTTGTCGGCAAAATGATGTGTCTTCTCTTTAATATGCCATCTAGGTTTGTCATGGGCTTCCCTGGTGGCTCAGATGGTAAAGAATCCAACTGCAATGAGGGAGACCTGGGCCCAATCCTTGGTTTGGGAGATCCCCTGGAAGAGAGCATGGCAACCCAATCTAGTATTCTTCCCTGGAGAATCCCCATGGACAGAGGATTTCTTCCAAAGAGCAAGTGTCTTTTAATTTTGTGGCCCCCAGTCACCACCTGCAGTGATTTTGGAGCCCAAGAAAACAAAATCTGCCACAGTTTCCACTTTTTCCCCATCTATTTTCCATGAAGTGATGGGGCAGGATGCCATGATCTTAGTTTTTTGAAATTTGAATTTTAAGCCAGCTTTGTCACTCTCCTCTTTCACCCTCATCAAGAGGCTCTTTAGTTCCCCTTAGCTTTCTGTAATTAGCAAGGTATCATCTGTAAATCTGAAGTTGTTGGTATTTCTCCCAGCAATCTTGATTCCAGCTTACGATTCATCCAGCCTGGCTTTTCACATGATATACTCTGCATATAAGTTAAATAAATAGGGTGACAATATAGAGTCTTGTCATACTCCTTTCCCAATCTTGAACCAGCCAGTTGTTCTATGTCCAGTTCTAACTGTTGCTTATTGGCCTGCATACAGGTTTCCAGGAGACAGGTAAGGGAGTCTGGTTCACATCTCTTTAAGAATTTTCCATAGTTTGTTGTGATCTACACCATCGAAGATTTTAGGTAGTCAATGAAGCAGAAGTAGATTCTTTTTTTGGAATTCCCTTGCTTTTTCTATGATCCAATGGATGTTGGCAATTTGATCTCTGGTTCCTGCCTTTTCTAAATCCAGTTTGTCTATCTGGAAGTTCTTGGTTCATGTACTGTTGAAACCTAGCTTGAAGGATTTTGAGCATTGGGAGGTCCACATTGCTAGCATGTGAAATGAGCACAATTGTATGGTAGTTTGAACATTCACTGGCATTGTCTTTCTTTGGGACTAAAATTAAAACTGACCTTTTCTAGTCCTTTGACCATTGCTGAGTTTTCCAAATTTGCTGGCATATCGAGTTGTTGTTGTTGTTGTTCAGTTGCTAACTTGTGTCCTACTCTTTGCGACCCCATGGACCAGAGCCCACCGGGCTCATCTGTCCATGTGATTTCCCAGGCAAGAATACTGGAGTGGGTTTTGATTTCCTTCTCCAGGGGATCTTCCAAACCCAGGGACTAAACCTGTGTCTCCTGCTTGGCAGGTGGATTCTTTACCACTGAACCACCTGCTAAGCCCTTTTAGGATATTTTTTTCTTCTCTCTTTTTTTTTTTTTGAGGATAATTGCTTTACAATATTGTGTTGGTTTCTGCCATACATGAACATGAATCAGCCACAGGTATGTCTCCCTCTCTCCTGAACCCCTCTCCTATCTTCCTGTGTATCCCACCCCTCTAGGTTGTCACAGAGCAATGAGTTGAGCTCCATGTGTCACACAGCAAAGTCCACTTACTATCTATTTACATATGGTAATATATGTGTTTCTATGCTATTCTCTCAATTCATCCCACCCTCTCCTTCCCCTAATGTGTCCACAAGTCTGTCCTCTATGTCTGTATCTCCATTGCTGGCCTGCAAATAGGTTCATCAGTACCATCTTTCTAGATTTCATATGCCTGTGTTAATATACAATATTTGTTTTTTTCTGACATTTTTCTCTGTATAAAATAGGCTTTAGGTTCATCCACCTCATTAGTACTGAATCAAATGTGTTCTTTTTTATAGCTGAGTAACATTCTATTGTATATATGTACCACAATTTCTGTATCCATTCATGTGGCAAAGGACATCTACGGTTGCTTCCATGTCCTAGCTATCGCAACAAAGTGCTGCAACAAACATTGGGGTACATGTGTCTCTTTCAATTATGTTTTTTTTAGGGCATATGCCCAGTTGTGAGATTGCTGGGTCATACGGTAGTTTTATTCCTAGTTTTTTAAAGAAACCTCCATACTGTTCTCCACAGTGGCTGTATCAATTTACATTCTCACCAACAGTGTGAGAGGGTTCCCTCTTCACATCCTTTCCAGCACTTACTCTTTGTAGATTTTTTAATGATGGCCATTTTGACTGGTGTGAGGTCAAAACTATATACCTCATTATAGTTTTGATTTATATTTCTCTAATAATGAGCAATGTTGAGCATTTTTTCACGTGTTGTTGGCCATTTGTATGTCTTCTTTGGAGAAATGTCTGTTTAGATCTTCTGTCACTTTTTCTTGGGGGGGGAGGTGGTTATTTGTTTGTCTGATATTGAGTTGCATGAGCTGCTTATATATTTTGGAGATTAATCCTTTGTCAGTTGTTTCATTTGTAATTATTTTCTCCCATTCTGAAGATTGTCTTTTAATCTTATTTACTATTTCTTTTCTTTGCAAAAGCTTTTAAGTTTAATTAAGTCCTTTTGTTTTTACTTTTGTTTTTATTTCCATTACTCTAGGAGGTGAGTCTGACAGGATCTTGCTGTTCATGACAAAGAGTACACTGCCTATATTTCCTTCTAAGAGATTTATAGTTTCTGGCCCCAAATAGCCAAAGCAATCTTGAAAAAGAAGAATGGAGCTGAAGGAATCAACTTCCTTACTTCAGACTATACTACAAAGCTACAGTCATTAAGACAGTATTGTATTGGCACAAAAATAGAAATACAGACCATTGGAACAAGATAGAAAGCCCAGAGATAAATCTAAGCATGATAGGCACTTTATCTTTGACAAAAGAGGCAAGAATATAAGATGAAGGAAAAGACATCCTCTACAATAAGTGGTGCTGGGAAAACTAGGCTGTTGCATGTAAAAGAATGAAACTAGAACATTTTCTAACACCATACACAAAAATGAATCCTTTAAGGATTTTACACAGATATTTTAAAATAATTTCTTTTTAAAAAATAGCTTTCAGGATTTTAAATAGCTCAGCTAGAATTATATCACCTCCACTAGCTTTGTTTGTAGTAATGCTTCCTAAGGCCCACTTGACTTCACACTCCAGGATGTCTGCTCTAGGTGAGTGACCACACCATTGTAGTTATCTGGGTTATTAAGACCTTTTTAATATAGTTCTTCTATGTATTCGTGCCACCTTTTCTTAATCTCTTCTGCTTCTTTTAGGTCCATACCATTTCTGTCCTTTATTGTGCCCATCTTTGCATGAAACATTCCCTTGGTATCTCCAGCTTTCTTGAAGAGATCGTTAGTCTTTCACACTCTACTGATTTCCTCTATTTCTCTGTGTTGTTTAGATAAGGAGGCTTTCTTATCTCTCCTTGCTATTCTCTGGAACTCTGCATTCAGTTGGATATGTGTGTGCTGTGTGCTGAGTCGCTTCTGTCGTGTCTGACTCTTTGCAACTCTATGGACTGTAGCCAGCCAGGTTTCTCTATCCCTGGGATTCTCCAAGCAAGAATACTGGTGCGGGTTGCTGTGTTCTCCTCCAGGGAAATTTCCCCACTGAGGAATTGAACCCATGTCTCTTAAATCTCCTGCACTGGCAGGCAAGTTCTTTACCACTATCGCTGCCTGGTACGCCTTCAGTTTGGGTATATCTTTCCATTTCTCCTTTGCATTTTGCTTTTCTTTTTTATCAGCTATTTGTAAGCTCTCCTCAGACCACCACTTTCTCTGGTTACCACCCCCTATACAGTGTTATGAACCTCTGTCCATAGTTCCTCAGGCACTCTGTCTATCATATCAAGTCCCTTGAATCTATTGGTCACCTTCACTGTATATGCATAAAGGATTTGATTCAGGTCATACCTGAATGGTCTAGTGGTTTTCCCTACTTTCTTCAATTAAAGACTGCATTTTGCAATGAGGAACTCATGATTTGAACTACAGCCAGCTCCCAGTCTTGTTTTTGCTGAATGTATAGAGCTTCTCCATCTTTGGCTGCAAAGAATATTATCAATCTGATTTCGGTATTGACCATCACGTGATATCCATGTATAGAGTCGTCTCTTGTGTTGTTGGAAAAGGGTGTTTGCTATGACCAGTACGTTATCTTGGCAAAACATTATTAGCCTTTGCCCTGCTTGCTTTCGCACTCCAAAGACAAACTTGCCGGTTATTCCAGGTTTCTCTTGACTTCCTACTTTTGCTTCCAATCCCCTATGATGAAAAGGACATCTTTTCTAGGTGTTAATTCTAAAAGTTCTTGTAGGTCTTTATAGAACTATTCAACTTCATATTTTTTACCATTAGTGATTAGGGCATAGACTTGGATTACTGTGATGTTGAGTGATTTGCCTTGGACATGGTTAGTACTGTGATATTAATATTCTTTGAAAATTGCCATACATATATAGAAATGTGTATCTGTGTGTCTTACTTCAGGCTGCAATAAAAAAATACCATAGATTGGGTGACTAAAACAACAACATTTATTTCTCACAATTCTGGAAGCTGGAAAATCTAAGATGAAGCTTCTGGCAGATGTGGTGTCTGGTGAAAACTCACTTCCAGATTCACAGGCATCTACTTTGTCTTTGTAACCTCACAGATCTCATCACTTCCCAAAGGGAATAGTACCATCACATTCAGGATTAGTATTTCAGTTTATGAGTTTGGGGGGGATATATTCAATACATAGCAATGCTAGATTAGGCAATACAATTTTTTCAGAAGAATTTAGTATTGGCAAATATGCATAAATAGGCCTATTTCTATATTGATGGTGGAATATTATGTTGTATAATATTGGACAAAATCACCTTGTACAAAAGGGTTGTATTTAAAATAATTAACTAGACTGTGTGGACTGACCACTGAGAATACACCTAGGTATATACCTTAGGAAAACTTCATGTATGTGCACAAGAAGATATGCAGAAGGCTATTTACTACAGACTTATTTACAATGGCAAAGTTTGATATCTAAATATTCATCAAAATGGAATAGATAAAAACATAGATAAATTCATTGTATTTATCAAGTTACAAGAAGAAAGCTGTAGAATCATTTGCCCAATAGATAACACTTGGAGTAACTCGGCAGATATTAACCTATGTTAAACTTGGAGGTTTACATCTGAAGTTTGCTATATATATCTTGATAAATTTTCAAAGTAAGCAAACAAACAAGGAGGAATTTGTTGGAGGGAAAATTGAACTTACAATAAGACAAGCGTGATTTCAAGTTAGGTTAAAGGCTTTGAAATTAGACAAACCAATTTGAATTTTGCTCCAAAATTGTTAGTTGTGATATTGGCCAAATCTATTCAATTCTAAGACTCATTTATCTTCTATGTCACATGGGGGATATAATCATATTGCAGATGTGTTTCTGAAGTTAGAGAAGAGAAATTGCTCAAAGATTTTGATGAATTCTAAAGACTCCAAGTTCAATTTTTGTAGTTATTGTTTATTGTTCAACTAAAAATCATAGATTTAATCTCTGCATTGAAAAATGCATTCTATGTGAGTCACATTTTTAGTGACTGACCCAGTAATTACAAAGCATCTAGGAGACTATCTCTGGTGAATAATTGAAATGTATTCTTCTTTTCTTCACAAGTGTCTCAAAGTACCTAGCATGGCTCAACATAATAGCCCTCTGTTGAAAGTCATCCATTTTTTTCAGTGATATTGTATACTTTGATGACACAGTGCATCAGGATACTCACTATTGGTACCCTCCTAAAACAATAGTCCTGTCTATGGTCCCTTTTATTATCATACAGGCAAAGCAGTGTGCAACATTCACTAACTGGTGAACTAGACACAGTCTCTGCAATAGGCTTATTCAGAGCTACTAACACTCACAGATGGATACACTGCTGTGATGATACTGGACTGTGCTTCTCTCAGATGAACTGCAAAGTTGCATTATTCGCTGGAACCCAGAGAGCTGTTCACTGTTATCCCATGCCTACACTATTAGCTCATACTCCAGAACCAGCATGTGTTTTGGCCTGAGGTGTTCAATAACTTGTGTTTTAGATGCAAGTTCATGCTGTCACTTGGTTGAACAAAGTAAAACAATAGAACAAATACAGCCTATTATCACTTGTACTTGTATGTACAAGTACATACTTGTACTTGGTACAGTATGTTTATGACAATAACTAGTGAACTGAATTTTTAGTTCTACAGAAATAATGTCATAAATATAAAAAATACAAAAGACTGATTAGATTACTTGCAGTTTAGGGAGCTATTTATTAAATCAAGAAGACAATCAGTAACAGCATGATTGGACCACAAAATCCAGTAGTATGTTTTATACAAAAGGCTAGTACAGTTATCATATTTACCATAGCAATGTGGATTTAATTATACCATCTCACCTAACCATATGTTTTAGTGAGAACCCTTAAAAACAGGCATTATTGAATTTGGTTAAACAAAAATTCTTTCATATGGTGCACATTAATCTATTATGCCTTTTTAGTAAAACGCAGCCTTGAAACAGATGGGAATGGTGGTCATTTATGACTTTCTCTTCTGAAATTGCCAATTATGGAATATTGTCTAGGGATGCTCTTCTTATGATGTACACCAAATGGCAACCTCCTCGCAGATGATAAAACACAGTAACTCAGTCACAGTGCACTGAGACAAACATACATGTGTTGAGAGATTGTGTAGTAAAAGCAAAATTCTTCCAGTGAGGAAATTTTCTAACTGTTCTTCTCAGAGTCCTGGGAGCTGTTTGTCAGTGGTTGGAATGGGCAGCTTTCACCATAGAAAGTCCAGAGCAAAGGGAGTGATATATTGGACTCTATTTATAAACTTTCTTATGAAGGCAGGGCTCCATTATTCAGTAATACCAAGCTACACAAAAAGTATTTCAGCTCTGAGTAACCTTGTCCCACTGCCCTGTTAAACAAAGTATAAATACACGGTAATATTTATTGAAATAGCAGAAATTTATAAGAAGCAAAAATTGCAAAAGAATGATCATATTTTTCTAAAATAAAATGTAAAGTGTAATAGTAATAGGAAGCATTCATAAAGTATTTGTTATAAAATAAATACTGATCTAATAATTTTACCTGTATCAACTAATTTATTTATCACAGTGAATAATAATGCTATACTCCTAGCAATCCTATAATGATGGTAGTAATCCTATTCTCTTGCAAATTTTAGAGACAAGGAATAGGAGATACAGAAAGTTCAACTGACACCCCAGCGGTCAGAAAGTGCTATGAACAGGACTGGCTCTGCAATCTGTGTTCATAATTATTGCATCACATGTATAATTCAGGGAGTGGAAGCAGAATATTGTTCTGGACACAAACTTTAATATGTCACAAAGGTAAAATAACATAGTATTGTTTGAGAAATACATAGATGATATTGAATAAGGAGAACAGAAACAGATAATACCTAGGTAGTAATTCACAATATGAAAAAGATTAAACTTCAAGTTAGTAAGGAAAGTAAAATTAAGCATTATTTGAAATAGGAATGAATATTTATTTGGAAACAAAATTTATTTCAATATCTACTTCATACTATATAGAATTGCTAGTTGATTAGGATATATATATATATTTTAAGTAATAGAAGAAAATGTAGAAGGATATTTGTAGAATTTAGGGATAGGAAACAGTTATTAAACAAGATGTCAAATCAAGAACATGTAAATAAAAGATTGAAAAAATTCACTACACAAAGCTGAAAATTCATATAGACATCATAAACAAAGGTACAGGACAAGCACAGGGTGAAAAAGCCTTTTTTTGTTTGTTTGTTTAAGTGCAGAATGGATTATCTACCATAATATACAGGAGGCTTTATGACTCAACAGGAAAATGGCAAAAGAAAAAAATGGGCAAGTGAAAAATATAGACATTATGGAAAATAAGTACAAATGACCAATGCATGAATTGAAAATTTTTCAACCTCGTCAGTAATCTGCAAAAGTCAAATTAAAACAATAATGATACACATAAATTGGATGACATGTAAATAGTTAGTGTTCACTGGTGAGGAGTGTGAAGGCAAATAGGACTCTCATACATTGTTAAAGAATATGGTAAATTATTCAGATTTTTAGAAGGTGACTTGGTACCATCTACCAGGATTTACCCCACGTCCGAGGTCAGGGGTAGCTCCTGAGAGGAGCAACACCATGTCCAAGGAGCAGCGGCTGTGAGGGCACAGGAGGGCCAAGAGGAGCTACTCCACGTTCAAGGCCAGAAGGGGCGACCGTGAGGAGATACCCCACTCCAAGGTAAGAGAAACCCAGGCAAAATGGTAGGCATTGCGAGAGGGCATCAGAGGGCAGACACACTGAAACCATAATCACAGTCTAAATCAATGAAACTAAGCCATGCCGTGTAGAGCCACCCAAGATGGATGGGTCATGGTGGAGAGGTCTGACAGAATGTGGTCCACTGGAGAAGGGAATGGCAAACTATTTCAGTATTCTTGACTTGAGAACCCCATGAACAGTATGAAAAGGAAAAATGATAGGACACTGAAAGATGAGCTCCCCAGGTCGGTAGGTGCCCAATAGGCTACTGGAGATCAGTGGAGAAATAACTCCAGAAAAAATGAAGGGACGGAGCCAAAGCAAAAACTATACCCAGCCGTGGATGTGACTGGTGATAGAAGCAAGGTCCGATGCTGTAAAGAGCAATATTGCCTAGGAACCTGGAATGTTAGGTTCATGAATCAAGGCAAATTGGAAGTGGTCAAAAGGAGATGGTAAGAGTGAACATCGGCATTCCAGGAATCAGCGAACTACGATGGGCTGGAATGGGTGAATTTAACTCAGATGACCATTATATCTACTACTGTAGGCAGGAATCCCTTAGAAGAAATGGAGTATCCATCGTGGTCAACAAAAGAGTCCGAAATGTAGTACTTGGATGCAATCTCAAAAACAACAGAATGATCTCTTTTCGTTTCCAAGGCAAACCATTCAAAATCACGGTAACCCAAGCCTATGCCCCAACCAGTAACGGTGAAGAAGCTGAAGTTGAACGGTTCTATGAAGACCTCCAAGAACTTCTAGAACTAACACCCAAAAGATGTCCTTTTCATTATAGAGGACTGGAATGCAAAAGTAGGAAGTCAAGAAACACCTGGAGTAACAGGCAAATTTGGCCTTGGAGAACAGAATGAAGCTGGGCAAAGGCTAATAGAGTTTTGCCAAGAGAACACACTGGTCATAGCAAACACCCTCTTCCAACAACACAAGAGACAACTCTACACATGGACATCACCAGATGGTCAACACTGAAATCAGACTGATTATATTCTTTGCAGCCAAAGATGAAGAAGCTCTATACAGTCAGCAAAAACAAGACCCAGAGCTGACTGTGGCTCAGATCATGAACTCCTTATTGCCAAATTCAGACTTAAATTGAAGAAAGTAGGGAAAACCACTAGATCATTCAGGTATGACCTAAATCAAATCCCTTGTTATTATACAGTGGAAGTGAGAAATAGATTTAAGGGACTAGATCTGATAGAGGAATGCCTGATGAACTATGGATGGAGGTTCGTGACATTGTACAGGAGACAGGAATCAAGACCATCCCCAAGAAAAAGAAACGCAAAAAAGCTAAATGGCTGTCTGAGGAGGCCTTACAAATAGCTATGAAAAGAAGAGAAGCCAAAAGCAAAGGAGAAAAGGAAAATGTACCCATTTGAATGCAGAGTTCCAAAGAATAGCAAGGAGAGATAAGAAAGACTTCCTTAGCGGTCAATGCAAAGAAATAGAGGAAAACAACAGAATGGGAAAGACTAGAGATCTCTTCAAGAAAACTAGAGATACCAAGGGAACATTTCATGCAAAGATGGGCCCAATAAAGGACAGAAATGGTATGGACCTAACAGAACCTATAGATATTAAGAACAGGTGGCAAGAATACACAGAAGAACTGTATAAAAAAGATCTTCACGACCCAGATAATCACAATGGTGTGATCACTCACCTAGAGCCATACATCCTGGAATGTGAAGTCAAGTGGGCCTTAGAAAGCATCACTACAAACAAAGCTAGTGGAGGTGATGGAATTCCAGTTGAGCTATTTCAAATCCTCAAAGATGATGCTGTGAAAGGGCTGCACTCGATATGCCAGCAAATTTGGAAAACTCAACAGTGACCACAGGACTGGAGAAGGTCAGTTTTCATTCTAATCCCAAAGAAAGGCAATGCCAAAGAATGCTCAAACTACAATTGCACTCACCTCACATGCTAGTAAAGTAATGCTCAAAATTCTCCAAGCCAGGCTTCAGCAACATGTGAACCGCAAACTCCCAGATGTCCAAGCTGAGTTTTTAAAAGGCAGAGGAACCAGAGATCAAATTGCCAACATCCGCTGGATCATGGAAAAAGCAAAAGAGTTCCAGAAAAACATCTATTTCTGTTTATTGATTATGCCAAAGCCTTTGACTGTGTGGATCACAATAAACTGTGGAAAATTCTGAAAGAGATGGGAATACCAGACCACTTGACCTGCCTCGTGAGAAACCTGTATTCAGGTCAGGAAGCAACAGTAAGAACTGGACATGGTACAGCAGACTGGTTCCAAATAGGAAAAGGTGTACGTCAAGGCTGTGTATTGTCATCCTGATTATTTAACTTATATGCAGAGTACATCATGAGAAACGCTGGGCTGGAAGAAACACAAGCTGGAATCAAGATTGCCAGGAGAAATATCAATAACCTCAGATATACAGATGACACCACCCTTATGGCAGAAAGTGAAGAGCCTCTTGATGAAAGTGAAAGAGGAGAGTGAAAAAGTTGGCTTAAAGTTCAACATTCAGAAAACTAAGATCATGGCATCTGGTCCCATCACTTCATGGGAAATAGATGGGGAAACAGTGGAAAGTGTCAGACTTTATTTTTTTGGGCTCCAAAATCACTGCAGATGGGTGATTGCAGCCATGAAATTAAAAGATGCTTACTCCTTGGAAGAAAAGTTATGACCAACCTAAATAGCATATTAAAAAGCAGAGACATTACTTTGCCATCAAAAGTCCATCTAGTCAAAGCTATGGTTTTTCCAGTAGTCATGTATGGATGTGAGAGTTGGACTATAAAGAAAGCTGAGCACCGAAGAATTGATGCTTTTGAACTGTGGTGTTGGAGAAGACTCTTGAGAGTCCCTTAGACTGCAAGAAGATCCAACCAGTCCATCCTAAAGGAGATCAGTCCTGGGTGTTCATTGGAAGATCTGATATTGAAGCTGAAACTCCAATACTTTGGCCACCTGATGCGAAGAGTTGACTCATTGGAAAAAACCCTGATACTGGGAAGGATTAGGGGCAGGAGGAGAAGGGGATGATAGAGGATGAGATGGCTGGATGACATCACCGGCTCGATGGACATGGGTTTGTGTAAACTCTGGGAGTTGGTGATGGACAGGGAGGACTGGTGTTCTGCAATTCATGGGGTGGCAATGAGTCGGACACGAGTGAGCAACTTATCTGCACCAGGATTTAAATTTCTGTATCATTTGATCTAATAATTCTACTAACTATTTCTCTAGAAACACTGGGACAGAGGTATAAAATACAGGCATAATAAAGATTAATAATACATTGTTTATAATATTTAAAATTCAAAACCACTTAAATAGTCATCAGTGCCTATAAAATATAATGACACAATTAAAAGGAATAAAATAAGAATATGTATCCCGACACGGAAAGACTTTCAACATACATTGTTAGGTGAAAACACCCTGTTGTGGAACAGTGTACTTAATCCCATTTGTGTAAAGCTAAAATGATGTATATTCATGTAAATTAAAATGTAAGTGTATTTTTTGAACCATTCTAGAGCAAGTAAGAGACACGAGCCTCCTTTGACCTTAGATACTTCTATAGGAGAAGTTGAATTTTACAGAACAAAAACATGTTCTTACGTCATCTTTTATCTTATATGATTTCATATTTAATTCACAGTCTCTATTCAAATTTCATCAATTCTCACATAATGCCCTGTATAGCCATTTTTTTTTTCCTTAGTCCAGGACTCAAACTGGATTACTCAGTAGTCATATTTCTTTAATCTCATTTAATCAGGAAAAATTCTTTGACTTTTCTTAGTGTTTATTGATCTTGATATTTTATAAGAGTATAGGCCAGTGATTTTTGTAGATTCTTCATTTGGGGTTTGTCTAATAGTTTCCTCTTTGGCTCAGGTTATGAATTTTTGGAAAGAATGCCACTGACCTTATGCTGGATCCTCAGTGCAGTACTACAAGAAGCACATATCGTTGGTTGGTACCCAATATTAGTGATGTTGACTATGATCACTGATTTTTCATCTATAGTCAGGTTCTATGGCTTCTTCAGAGGTAAAGAGCTGATACTTCATGAGAGCTTCTTAAGGGAGAGTGTGTGACTTTTGCACATATTTGTGAACTCTGGTTCTAGCAGTCACACCATACCTATATTTTAGTATTCACCATACTCGTGAACACTGTATTAGTCCTGGTGCTAGCGGTGAATTTTCTCTAGTGTTATTTTATAACTGTGGTCTATTTGAATTTGACCATCACTATCAGAAACATAGAAATTAATGGCTAACCCTGAAAATTTTAGAGATGTTAACTATTTCAGTTCACCCATTTTCTAACATACTTAAAGTGATTTAATCAAGCAATATTTCTAATGGTACATAAAAGCATGATATTTAATGTGATTAAATTACTTGTAGGCAATGGCCTGTCACCTTCTGAGTGTGTCCCATTGCAGCTGGTTATAAATAAGTGAAAAGAACTTGTTTCTGAAATATGCCTCGAAGGCTCTGATTTCCTATAATTTATTGATTAATACTTGTTTACCTTATGCCAAAATAAAAGACCACTTTTGTCAAACTGTTGCAGGAGGGGGGACCTCTTCCAGGGCATGAAACTGGGCTCTTGTCTAACACTCGGAAATGAATTGTCCGAGGAGACACATGTGCTGACAAAGCAAGAGATTTTATTGGGAGAGGGCACTGGGGTGGAGAGCAGTAGGGTAAGAGAACCCAGGAGAACAGCTCTGCCACATGGCTTGCAGTCTCCGGTTTTATGGTGATGGGATTAGCTTCCTGGTTGTCCTTAGCCAATCATTCTGACTCAGAGTACTTCCTGGTGGTGCACGCCTTGTTCAGCCAAGATGGATGCCAGAGAGAAGGATTCTGGGAGGTGGTCGGACAGGTGATGTCTCCTTTTGACCTTTCTTGAACTCTTCAGGTTTGTGGAGGCTTATTAGTTCCCTGTTCCTTACCAGGACCTTCTGTCATAAAACAACTCATGCAAATGGTTATATGGTGCCTGGCCAGGGTGGGCGGTTCAATCAGTGTGCTTCCCCTAACAAAACCAGTAGGACAGAACAGATGATTAGACAAAAAGTAATAAGTAGACAAAAGTAATAAATTATTTGGTATTTCTGTGAAAAAAATCCAGCTGATTAATTTTTAAACTTTGACACTGTATTGATACATTCATAAATATTACCCAGAAGTACTATAGGCATTTATAGGACTAAGGATGTTTTTAGGTCTTTAGACCTGAGAAAAGAAACTTGATATTATCAAGCACAAAAGTAGGTTACATTAAATTTTATTTGAGAAACTGCTATCATCTTAGAAGTATGGCTAATTTTGAATCAGTTCCTGTCAATGCTTTGGATGCAGTGAAGTTACTCTGGGTTACTAGTGACTATTTTTTTTTTCCTTCCATTTTACTAGCACTTTGCTTCCCTTTTCATGATCATGGAAACAGCATGACTGTCTGGTTAAGAGTTTTTACTTGGAGACAGACCTGCTTTGAATTCTGGCTCTGGCATGTACCAACTGTATGCCTTGGGTCAAGATGTTTGATCTGTTTTATTTTCCAAACAAAAAATGTATTAATACCTAACCCAGAATTATTGTGAGAATTAAATAAGGTAATTCATTCAAAGCACTTGATTAAATGCCTGTTCTGTAATGCATTAAATGAATATATCTTATTTATTTATTTGTTTATGTTGCTTTGTTTTTAATTATACACATTTTATTTACTTTGGGAGGGTTTATATCTATTTGAATAGTTTACTAGGGTGTGGCTCTCAAGTGTAGTTGAAGCCTTATCTCCAGGGCTTTACCCTAAAACAATGCTCAGCACATAGAAGCTGCTCCATAAATATTTGTTGTATATCCTCAGGAGTATAAACATGATGCCCTTTGTATACAACATTCCTGAAGAATATTCAGTTGACAATTCAACTGAAGCAAATATCCTATGAATGATTCTGTAAATTTTAGGCCAAAGGACAATGTATTTGGAATTCAGTAGTAACTTGATAAAACTTTGATATATTCAGTAATTCATTTTCATAATGTCTATTTTATAAACTTAAATCTGTTGGCCTGTCATGACTGTATATTCAGCCAGTGTTTAAAATGCTGCTCGGATTGAATGAAGCCTACTCATTTTTCACTTATCTATTCTTTGATTCCTTTTTAAAAATTGTAATCAATGAACACTCAAAAAGGCAGTCAAGTTCTTATAAACTGAGAATTCTACAACTTTACAGATAATTCTTATAATACATAGCCCATGTTCATTTCTATTAACCTACAAGTTTTATTCTCCTACCCTCTAATGAAGTCCAAGTGCTTAGAGAAAACATTGAGTTCCAGGCAAATTATGAGATTGAATAAACATGGGACCAAACCTTGAATCTGAGGGGAAACTGGTTTATCAAGCCTGAGATATGCAACTTGACTCTAATATATTAATGAAATCTGTAGGGTGGTATTCTTTCCCCTTGAACAAATGCAGCTTCAGAATGATTATTTAAAACATCTACGTAAAGTTGGTGACGTTTGTGGGGTAACTTTTGCAGTGTACTCAAAATGTGTCTGGCCTAATTGATTTGAAGCTGTTTTTATTATTATTCTTATTCTTCATTTCATTGCTTCCTTCAGTTAAATTCGGTTTAACACACATTTATAGAAAGTCTGTCATATATTTCACCTGGTGCTAGATAGCAGAGACTCCAACATGCAGAGAATCTCATTCCAGTCCTGGGGATGTCTTTAGACTTAATATAACTCTATGGACTATATATTTTATTGAAGATTACTGAACTCGGTGAATTCTGTTTCCAGTCTCCAGCAAGAGATGAATGTAGTGGAAAAAATCTAAATATACCTCTTGCCTAAAGTTTCTTTTAGGGATGAACCATGAGGCAGTCTTCAGTTCAGTTCAGTCGCTCAGTTGTGTCCGAATTTTTGCTACCCCGTGGACTGCAACACACCAGGCTTCCCTGTCCATCACCAACTCCCAGACCTTACTCAAACTAATGTCCATCGAGTTGGTGATGCAATCCAACCATCTCATCCTCTGTCGTTCCCTTCTCCTCCTGCCTTCAATCTTTCCCAGCATCAGGGTCTTTTCAAATGAATCAGTTCTTTGCATGAGGTGGCCAAAGTATTGGAGTTTACCTTCAGCATCAGTCCTTCCAATGAATATTCAGTAATGATTTCCTTTAGGATTGACTAGTTAGATCTCCTTGCAGTCCAAGGGACTCTCAAGAGTCTTCTCCAATACCACAGTTCAAAAGCATCAATTCTTTAGCACTCAGCTTTCTTTATAGTCCAACTCCCACATCCATACATGACTACTGGAAAAACCACAGCTTTGACTAGATGGACCTTTGACAGCAAAGTAATGTCTCTGTTTTTTAATATGCTATCTATGTTGGTCATAACTTTCCTTCCAAGGAGTAAGCATCTTTTAATTTCATGGCTGCAGTCACCATCTGCAGTGATTTTGGACCCCCCCCCAAAATAAACTCTGTCTCTGTTTCCATTGTTTCCCCACCTCCTTGCCATGAAGTGATGGGGCCAGATGCCATGATCTTAGTTTTCTGAATATTGAGTTTTAAGCCAACTTATTCACTCTCCTCTTTATCAAGAGTCATCAAGAGTCTTAACATTCTTCTTAACATTCTTTTATTAATTGGTCCTTCATTATAACAAGTGACTAGATCAGAAATATTGGGAAGGAAGAGAATAAAAAGCAAAGATATTCATAGTGCGGAGAAGGCAATGGCACCCCACTCCAGTACTCTTGACTGGAAAATCCCATGGACGGAGGAGCCTGGCAGGCTGCAGTCCATGGGGTTGCGAAGAGTCGGACACGACTGAGCGACTTCACTTTCACTTTTCACTTTTATGCATTGGAAAAGGAAATGGCAACCCACTCCAGTGTTCTTGCCTGGAGAATCCCAGGGACGGGGGAGCCTGGTGGGCTGCCGTCTATGGGGTCGCACAGAGTCGGACACCACTGATGCGACTTAGCAGCAGCAGCAGCAGCAGCATATTCATACTGAATATGTTGTCTTAGCAGGAAGCCAAACATAAACATATTTTGAAGTACAGAAATAATGGATTCTATGCAAAGCAGCATCTTTTATTGCTTAGGAACAGTGGATAACCTAAGTATGCTGATGATTCAAGTTTTGTCTACACAACTCCAAATAATAGATTGAAAACATATGGCAGTTATTTCTTAAGGTGTAGATTTTAACATTGTATAAAGCATCGACTTAGATACCTGACATAACTGTAAAGACTCTGAAATTAAAACTGGAATATCTTAGATATCTTCCAGTGTAACAGTGTATGCACGTCAGGAAGCAACAGTTAGAACTGGACATGTAACAATAGACTGGTTCCAAATAGGGAAAGGAGGATGTCAAGGCTGTATATTGTCACCCTGCTTATTTAACTTATATGCAGAGTACATCATGAGAAACACTGGGCTGGATGAAGCACAAGAAGGAATCAAGATTGCCAGGAGAAATATCAATAACCTCAGATATGCAGATGACACCACACTTATGGCAGAAAGTGAGGAAGAACTAAAGAGCCTCTTGATGAAAGTAAAAGAGGAGAGTGAAAAAGTTGGCTTAAAACTCAACATTTAGAAAACTAAGATCATGACATCTGGTCCCATCACTTCATGGCAAATAGAAGGGGAAACAGTGGCAGACTTTACTTTTTTGGGCTCCAAAATCACTGCAAGATGGTGACTGAAGCCATGAAATTAAGACACTTGCTCCTTGAAAGAAAAGTTATGATCAACCTAAACAGCATATTAAAAAGCAGAGATATTACTTCGCCAAAAAAGGTCCATCTAGTCAAAGCTATGGTTTTTCCAGTAGTCATGTATGGATGTGAGAGTTGGACTATAAAGAAAGCTGAGCACCAAAGAATTGATGCTTTTGATCTGTGGTGTTGGAGAAGACTCTTGAGAGTCCCTTGGACTGCAAGGAGATCCAATCAGCCCATTCTAAAGGAAATCAGTCCTGAATATTCATTGGAAGGATCCTGAAGGTGAAACTCCAATACTTTGGCTCCCTGATACAAAGAACTGACTCATTGGAAAAGACCCTGATGCTGGGAAAGATTGACGGCAAGAGGAGACGTGGACGACAGAGGATGAGATGGTTGGATGGCATCACCAACTCACAGACATGAGTTTGAGTAAACTCCAGGAGTTGATGCTGGACAGGGAGGCCTAGGGTGCTGCAGTCCATGGGGTTGCAAAGAGTCAGACATGACTGAGTGACTGAACTGAACTGAACTGAACAGGGCACTTTGCAACCTACATATCGTTACCAGATTTTCCAAGATCCCATTATTAGATAGCAAAAGAATTTTAGCTAAAACTAAAATACTGATACTATTTAGTTTTTAAAAATTTTAATTTATTTTACTGTTTCAAGGTCTTTTATTTTCATTTGTATTTTTACTACCTTATAGGCATCCCCTGTGGGAAATATGCTAAAACTCTTGAAAAGGATGTTATTGACATTAATGAGAAATGCGTCTGACAGGTATTAGTAGATATTTAATGGCTAGTTTTTTCTTTAAATCTCTTATTTGATTCCAAATGTATTGATTCCAAGCAACCTTAAAAGAACTAAATATTTTTGATTTCTTATAACATAATGAATGTGCCAATAATGACAATTCATAGGAACAAAAACACAATACTTTCTCCAAATTCCTCTCTTCTACTCCAAACTTCAGTATCAAAATAGAATTGTGTTTCTTGCTTTGTATTTTTCTTGATGAACCAGAAATAATTTTATGGCTAATTTTTTCAGTCCCCTTACAATAGGAAGGGAAAGACTGATGCTACTCTCCTTGATTTCTTCAATATTAAAGCTATTGTTTTTCTTTTTAGTTTTAGATGCAACTCAGAAATCTAAGAATTAAAGAGAGTTTTATTCAACTCTGATACCACACAATTCAAGCCAAAGAGAGGGATACCTGTAGGTGGAAAGTGAGGATATTAGCATTGCATACCTCAAGTGTAGACTCCCCTCATTAACCTTCCATAACCAATTTAATAAATGAGGACAGAAAGTAGAGGTAGAAAGCATGCTTGCTTAGGGACAGCAAAGAACACAGAATGAAGTCAGAGAGAGAGAGAGAAGTCTGTGGTTTCCTGGTTTCAATTCAGTGATTCTTCCTTGAATGAATGAGAGAAAACTTTTCTCAGGAGCTCCAGGCAGGGAAGCATTCACTGTTGTGCTCAACAAGCCAATGAGGGCATCACAGACTGAGGTGAGAAGATACCAATAGGAGGGGAAGGATCTGCATCACATGTCAGATTCCGAATCTGGTTCTCCACTTTTTAACTTCTTTTCTGATATACACTTCAGACACCAGTGGACAAAGATTTCCATTGATTTCCAGTTTCTTTTCCTTTCCACCTTCTTTTCTTCTCTTTCTTTCTGCTTTTAAAGGATCTATTATATACATAGCAAAATTTACCATTTTATCCACTTCTAAGTGTACATTTCTCTTACATCAAGTACCTTCACATTGTGTCACAAGCACCATCCATCTCAAGTACTTTTTCATATTCCCCAACTGGAACTCTGTATCCATACAGTTTCCCCATTCACCCCTTCTCCCAGCTCCTGGCAATAGTCTTTCTATTTTATCCCCATTTTCAGTAACACTTAGTGTTATCAGACTTCTTAAGTATTGCCTATCTAATTCATGCTAAATATTATTTCATTGTTATCTTCTGTGTTTTTTTGGTATGATTGAACAACATTCTATAAGTGCATTGGCGGTTTTTTCCATTTTTGTGAAATAAAATTTAATATATCAATGTATGTGTGCTTTATTGAGAATGTAATATATGCATATATTTCATGTATGATATTATTCATCTATTAAAAATGTACAATTCAATGATCATGATTTTATTCAGAGTTATACAGTCATAATTACAGTCAATTTTAGATCATTTCAATCACTCTAAAAGAAATATACTCATTAGCAAAAGCTCCAAAGTTCCTCACCCTTCCCCAGCCCTGAACGACCACTAATCTATATTCTGTCTCTAAAGAGTTTCCTATTCTGGATATTTCATATAAATACAGTCATAAAATATCTGTGTTGTTTTTTTTTTTTTGTAATTGGTTACTTAGACTTACTGTAATGTTTTCAAGGTCCAACCATATAGTTCTGTATATCAGTATATCATTCTTTTTGGGGGAAGAATATTCCATTTGATAGATACACCACATTTTGTTTATCATTGTCAACACTCGTTACTATTTGCCTTTAAAACTATGTCCACTAGTATTTCATTGTGGTTTTGATTTGACTTATCCTAATTATTAATGATGCTGAATTTTGAATAAAAGTATTTTATTTAGTAGATGACAGTAGCAAAAGTAAGGGAGTAGCAAAGTAAGACAGAGATAGGAAGAAATCTAATGAAGGATACATTGCCAGGCAGGTAGACACTGGGCAACTGGATTTACATTATTTGTCATCAAACCTTTTTTTCTAATATTTTGACCCTATAAATTAATCATCATCACATGTAGGCTTTTTCTAAGTATATACCTAACTGACTGACAGTTTTGGTTTGGTTTTCATGTTTAACCACCGTATTATTCTTTCTGGGATCATTTTTGTTCTCCCAAAATATAATCTTTAGAATTTCTGTTATTGAAAAATCCTTGGCAAAAACACTCAAGATTTATTCATGTAAAAATTGTTTATTTCATCCGTGTCCTTGAAAATACTTTTATTGAGTACATAATTTTAGGTAGACAGTCATTTTCTCACAGTAGTTCAAAAATATTTTACTATTTTCTGCCTTTCATTGTTGCTTTTGACAAGTCTGTTATCAAAATAATTGACTTTTCATGAGTAATAGATCTTTTTTTCACTGCTATTTTTATTATCCTTTCTTCCTTTGACTTTTCCTTCTACTTTCTTTGTCATTTAAAAAAGAATAATACTGTAAGTAAAATTGCTGACTGCTATTAGTGGACACCTACAATGTTCTAGGTACTATGCTAATATATGTACTTCTTTAATATCATTAATTTTCTTGACATCCCTATGATTACTATTAGTAGGCTAATTCTACAAATAGGAGATTTGGCACAAAATGTTAAATTCTCAAAACCATGGAGCCAGAAAGTGCTAGAACAAGCCTGGCACCTGAGTCTTTCTGATTGCAGAAGCTGCATTCTTAGCAGATTTGCTCTCTTGTGAATTTTTAGCCCTGCCCTTTCATGCACTCCTTTTGAACCTCATCTGAACTTAAAATAGGATAGATACTTCTGATGATGATTTACGTGTGATTCAACTAACATCTCCTGCTAAGCTAACATGAGTTACTTTAAAAACTAAACTCTTTAGAAATAGATGGAAACTCTCATGGGAGTATGTTGTCAAAAATCTACAACTAGGATTTTACAACTGTTTTAGCAATTTCATTTTGAGAAAGTGGAAAATTTATTTCTAAAAGCTATTGTCATCTTTTTGTCAATTTCCCTACATTTATTTGACAATATTTTTGCACTTTACAAAGATATTCAAATGAAAATGCTGTTTTTAGCTTAAAATTTTTATTTAAGCATGAAGTGGCTTTATGTATTCATTCATTGTCACAATATTTTGTATTATTTAATAATTATTTATGTGACTTTAACATCCGATTTTATTTTATTTTAAATAATTTACAGAAGTTCATTACATTTATATTTAATACATGTATAATGGCTCTTTAGAATACATTAAATTAAACAGTGAGGATCACCAATTCTATGCTTAAGTTGTTATTTCTGATTTTGGCTACATAGTACAAGTATTTTTCCTAAAAATAGCAACTTATTTGATTAACTTAAAAACTAAAGCATGAAAGAAATGCAGTAAGCTGTATTCCTTACACACATAAGTTGTGTAAAATTTATATCCTACTTAGTAAAAACAAAGAATGTACTCATCTTAAAGTATCCAGCAGTGAAAGAAAATTAAACATTTTCCATCTTCTACATACGTCATGACTATAACAATAAATTGTCTTTTTGCTTTCTGTCTCTTTTTGTGTATATCATCATCTTTACTTGATCAATTTTTACATATCTTTTAAGAATTAGCTCAAAGTTTACTATCTTAGTGATACCTCTGGATACTTGCAGTTGGCACACATATTCATCAAAAATGTGCCCTATTTTGTAGCAATTATACACTGACATATATGTCTCTCCCACAAGGTTGTGAGTGTTTTGAGGATAGAAGCCATGTCATATTCATATTTGTATCCTTTGTATTGAATGGTTATGAATAAGTTAAATAATGAAGAATGACTGGAGTTTCTTTATAATAGCTTTTGTTAGATAGAAATATATAGTAGCTACTCTGATCCTTTATGTCTAATAGTGATGACCTTTGCATACATAGTTGGCATTAAATTCTATTATTTAGAGAAGTGTCAAAGGTATAGACTGGCTTAGGTGTTCTCTATTGTGACCCCTAACATCCTGACTTTCTCCTATGATTGTACATTTTTAACTTTAATAACTTTAAAACGTTATGGTCTGTTTTACCTTCTAGACCATAAACTGTCTGTAAGAGCAGTCATCATGTCTATGTAGCTCATCAATGTATCTGTAGGACTTTGCACAGTGTCTGACAATCAATTGATTTTATTGAACTAGTTTATTGATTAGTTAATGAGTTGATGGGCAATGAACTCAGAGTTACAAGTGTGGGTTCCATTTTCCATCTCAATTGTTTTCTAGTTCTTATGATGCCACTTTTAGATTCTTCAAATTTGTATTACCTCATCTATAAAATGAAGCAAAAATACCTGCCTGCTTCGATTACAAGGTCTGCAAAGATCAGGGGAGAAAAGATGTATGATCAACCTAAAAACTTGGAAAAGATGAACAAATATGAAACATTGTTAGTCTTGTAAGGAACAACAAGGCACTATCAGAGAGTTCAGCAAAAATTAGGCTGGTGCCTTTTGTGTGTGTATGTAAATATAAAACATTCTTCTCTTTATAGCAGAACCTCTTGATTCACAAATTTTAGGAACTGAGCTTTAGGAATGATAACTGTTCATTCTTTTCTCTCCAGTATAATTTATAACAAATTGAAAAAACTGCAAAAGAAATGAACTGTTATGAATTGAATGTATCCCCTTCAAATTCACATGTGGAAATTCCAGTCCCCACTGTGATAGTATACTGAGTTGGGGTCTTTGGGAGATAATTAGGTCATGAGTTTGGAACCTCAAGGAATGGGATTAATGTCCTTATAAAAGAGACCTCAGAGAGTTCTCTCCTTTCATCATGTGAAGATATAACAAGAAGATGATAATCTATGAACCAGAAAGCAGCTGGCACCAGACACCAAATCTGCTTGCACTTTGTTCTTGGACTTCCCAGGCTCCAGAATGGTAAGAAACAAATGTTTGTTGTTTAAACCATCCAGCCTGTGGTATTTTTGTTGTATCAGCCTGAATGGTCTAATACACTAAGATACTGAAATATGAGTTCTATTATTGATAAAGCTGAATTGGAAAATATGGCTCAGAGCCACAGCCAAAGCTAGGCTTTCATAATTCTTCAATTGCCCAAATAATATGCCTCCAAGAGGACCTTAATAAATGTACACACATAAGCAGAAAAAGCCTAATTTCTGAGGGTAAGCTGCTTTAAGAGAGATCTCATGTATGATTCATGAGTAGGAACCCACTATCTTCTTCCAACCTCACCTATTACTCTTTGAGCAGTAGATTTGGGTAAGACTAGTCTAGACTTTTAAAAAACAAAAACAAAAAAAAAACTGTATTTTCCTTCTGGGAGTGGAGAGAAAATTCTTCCTCACATAAGGAAACATGAAAAATAAGGACTTCTTCCATAATCCTGCCAAGCTGTTTGCTCTTATAAGTGGACATCCTGCTCCCACTTTCAGTAGCCCTCACACTAAATATCACTCATTGATCCTTTGTGCATTTTCTGGAAGCCACTATTGAATAGTTGATATTTTTACACAAAAGTCTTTAATATTAAGGAAAATGTATTAAAGAAAGTAAATATAAGTTCTCATCATACTTCAAGTTGAAAATTCCTTATTCTAATTTCAAGTTCAAACAGTACCCAGCTATGTGGTTTGCTCTGGATTGAATATGTGTTTCCACTGCAGATTTATGTGTTGAAGCTTTACCCCTTGTAGTGATGGTATCTGAAGGTAAGGCTTTTGGGGAGTACTTAGATGAGGTCATGAGAGTGAGGTTTTCATGGTGTAGGATCAGTTCCCTTGTAAGAGGAGACACCAGAGATTTTGTCACGTGCTTTCTGGGCCATGTGAACACACGATGAAAACATGGTTATCTATAAACCAGGAAGAGAGGCCTTTCTAGAACCTGGCCATGCTGGCTCTCTTATCTTAGAATTCCAGCCTCCAAACTATTAAAAGATAAATTTCTGTTGTCTATTCCACCCAGTCCATAATATTTTTCTATGGCAAACATATCAGACTAATACATAGTACAGAATAGTTCTCCAGACATTTTGTAGAGATCTTTTGATAACATCCATTACCTTGATATTGAACCAATGTTTCATAAAATGATCTGAAGTTAAAAATTACAATGTCCTTCTCATAGTCAAATATCCAGGAAGAAATCAAAATCCAAAAGTGTAATCCTTGTGTTATGGTTAGTATTTAAGATATTGAAAGTCTAACATTATTAAAACCAGTTTTTTTCTAATCAACATTTAGTCTTGGATAGGGGTCTTTTCAGATTCTCTGTGTAGAGCAAGTGTAGATGTAAGCAATCAATCTCTCCAGAAGATCTCATATATTGCACGTCTTCATAGAGCATATAATACTATCATAAACCTGGTTCTGCATATAGTAAAATTAGGAAAAGTTAATCTTAGATCTCAGAGAAGTTATCACAGGAAAGATGATGTTCCTAGACTCTGGTTAAGGTAAAAGCAGAATATGAAGAGAGGAAAGTAGATAGACATAATATTTCTTTCATCCTCATCACAATACTGGTCAATTTGTCCTAGGTTTGCAGAATATATGATCTGTGAGATCAAATTAACTGGGGGAAAGTATGACTACATATTTGTTCTAGTTTCCTATTGGTGTTGTAACAATTTACCAAAATTTTCACATCTTAAAACAACATAGACTTTTCTCTTTTCCTTCTGGAGGTCATATTCTATGAGTCAGCAGGAGTATTGTTTTGGAACATTCTAGGAGAGAACTTGTTCTTACCTTTTCCAGCTTTAAGAGGCCACTGCACTGCTTGACTCAACTGCATTCCTTTAACATCTGCTTTTCTATCATTCTTCTCTGAGTTGGACCCTCTTGCCCCCCTCTTATGAGGATCTTATTATGGGCCTATCCAGATACATCCAGGAAATTTTTCCCATTTGAAGATGCTTAACTTAATCTAACCTGAAAAGTCCATCTGCCCCACAAAGTAAGTATTCTGAGATTTTGGAGATTAAGACATGGACCACTTTGTGGAGTCACTACTATGCCTACCATTTGAGAAGACAAAGAAAAAGTCTGCTAATGCATACTAATCTTTCATTAAGTGGTATTTGAAACATACCTATCGTCCAAAGAAATTAGAATTTTGTCCCCAGGGCATCTGTTATTTTGAAGCCTTATTTCATACTCCCTTCTAAAATCATCTTCTTAATTCCTTTCTACTTTAAACTTTGTGTCTCTGATGCGGACCAATATTGAATTGACTGGGAACACAGGCTGCACACTATCTTATGAGTACCACCAATCAGCAGAGTGTTACCCTTGCTTTCTCTAAATTCCCAACATCCTTATTTCATCTCTGCTTCAGCTAGCTATAAATGTACCTTCCAGTAGATTATCCATAATTTGCACATTTGCATCATGTGGGAAATCATCAGCAATATACTCGTGAGCCAAAGCTGCAGCTGCTATACCTAAAGCTTACACTCACATGTGTCTAGTGTGGATTTATATTTCTACCATGTATTCATCACTAGAAATTTTTCATTTACTCATTACTTTTAATGTTTTCCAGGTCTTACATAATTCTTATTATTTCAATGGTAGAGTGTTATATCCACTTATTACTACCATATTCCTTCCTGCTAAACTGGACTATGACTCTAGTGCAGATTTCTGATTTTGGTCTCCAAATATTTTCAAGAAGGCTCATGAAATTCTTGAGTCGTTTAGCCAGCATCTCAACTTTCCAATAGGGCTAGAAATCTTTCTTGATTTTGACAATCTTTTTTCCCCCTTGCATTATCTTTGTTTGTGCACCCAGACTTTTTTTTTTCTCAGAAGTATTCCATTAGATTTTATGTTATGAAGTCTCTAGCAGTAATAGATATAGCTAATGAATTCTAGCTCTCTATAAAACTTCAGTCCATTGAAATAAATCTTGTTGACCTTCTCCTTCTTGAGATGGATGCTACCACTAGAAGGGCTTTCTCATGATATCAGTGTTGCAGGAAATCAATAAAACTTAACAGATTGTATTGAAATATTTGTGTAGCAAATGTAAAACAATTTACTCTTTGGACTTTAAAACTCTCATTTCAGTTGTTACCTGATATAACTGCATCATTTTAAGAAACCTTCAGGGTGAACCATTTACTGTAATCTATTAATCATAGTTCTCTGTGACAAGATGATTAATATATAGTTGCTTTATCAAAATCATTGGTTTAACCTCCATATAGGCTATATATCATGATCATAGCTAGTTGTTGGGAAAATATTTATTGTTGACTATAAGGGATCTTTGGAAAGTGAATATAAAAGGATAAGTGCATTGCATCACTGCTATAGGAAACTAATAATTGAAAATAGATTTTACACCCTGAGCCTCATTCCATTAAATTGGTTAATAAAAATAAATCAAAACAAACTATCTTATCAATGTTCTCCATTTATGATTCTGTATAAATGATGCAGAGTCATAAGAACAAAGATAAGGAAATAAATTTTCCAGGTAAACTTAAGTAAATATGTATGAGAAGTTTTTGGTTGGTTATTTATTTCCCTAATACACATTTTCAATCATCATGAACATAATTATATTAACTTCAATAGCAAAAGTTAAAAACTTCAAAGACATTCCAGTGAAGATGATTCTGGGAGTTCAGACATTAATCAACCACCTGCAACTCCAAACAAAGAGCAATGATAGAAATATATGTTAAAATGCATTTAAAAGGCAGAGTTGTGTATAAGAGCAAGCTATACATCTCCAAGGGCAATGCATTAACGTGAGACACAGTTAACATAAAAAGAATAGTAACCAACAGTTAACTCTTTCCAGTTAATGCTTGCCAGGCTTTTGCAAATGGACCCATGAAAAGGTGGTCTGGAATTTTTTTTTTCCTTCTGGTTAATTAAATGGAAAATAGGGCACACATGTCAGGGGACCAGAGCCAGACTGAAGGTGGAATCAGTGGTTTCCATCCTTCTAGCTCTCCTGGGAAAGGATGCTGAAAAGAGTTGAAATTGTTGCCCAGGTCTGAGGTTTGAACTTCTACCTGAAGAAGCTGAAGAAAGTAAAGAGATCTGTTCAAATAGACCTTAGCCAAAATGGTAAATATACCAGATTAAAATTTCAATCTCAAGGGCTGAGAGTCATAATAAAAACTGTTACTAAGGAGAGGCCTCCAGGAGGCTAGATAGGGGCTACAAAAATGCTTGATGAGGAGGGGATAATTGTCACTCAAGATGAAATAAAAATTAAAGTTCTAAAGTACAAGAAGCAAAATAAAAGTAATATATGCAGTAAAAGATACAAATAATGGAACAATCTTAAAGGACTTAAAAAGGAAAATTTCTTTATATAGTCCTGATGAGAATGTAAAATGGTACCAATAGCTTGAAAAACTGGCAGCTGATAAGCTTAAAGAAATTAAACATCTATACTCTTATGACCCAGATATTCCATTTCTACATATTTATATATAAATATATATATTTATAAATAAAAATATATTTATAAATAAAAATATATGTTCAATAAAGTCATATAAGAATGTCTACAGATGTATTTATAATAGTCCCAAACTGGAAAAACTCATAGAGGAAAATGTGTAAGCTCACTGTGTTTAACTCTTACTATAAAATGCTACTGTATCAGACATCCATGTTGCAAACTTCCCATAAGGGCCACATGGCAAGGAACTACAGGTGGCTTCTGGGAACTGAAAGGAGTCATGGGCGATAGCTGGTAGGCAACTGGGGACCTTCATGCCTACAACCACAAAGGAATTAATGCTTCCAGAACCAGTCAGCTTGGAAGATGTCCATCTCTTGGTGAGAAGTGCATTCATGGTCCACAGTTTGATATCAACCTAGTAAGACCCTGATCAGAGGATTCTGTCACACTGTGCTCTATGCTCAGATATCTGACATCCAGAAACTATGAGATAATAAATTTGGGCTATTTAAAGTCACAAAGTTTGTGAGTTATACAGCATTATGAAATTAATATAGTGAGAAATCTTATATGCGCTATTCCTTTTGACACTGAAGATTCTGGCCTGGGGCTGCCCAATAAACTTCCTGTGATGATGGTTATGTTCTATTTCTGTGTTGTACGACACGGTAGCCAATAACCACATATGGCTGTGAAATACTCGAAATATTGCTATAGCAATTGAGCAACTAAATAGTTAATTTTATTTAAACTTAACTGACTAAATTTAAATTTAAATGGGTGGTGACTAAATATAGTGGACAGTGCAATTGTAGCCAATGCAATTAATAAATAAAAATATGTTTAAGTAATAATTCTTATAAAGTTTGCACATTTTCATAGTGATTGGATTGCTTACATAGACCTTAAAAACAACAGATGCAAACTATTGGAACCCCTAAGGGAGTTCTATGATATGATGTGTATAAGAAAGGAAAGTAAAAAAAAATCAATGATGTTTCTATTCACCAGTGAAAACCAAATAGAAATTGAAATTTTAAAGAGAGCCAGTTAAAAATAGCAGCTAAAGTTACAATCTATATATAAATATAGCTAAGTATAAAAGGAACCTTTTTTGTAGGATATTGTAAAAAGTTTATGATGACTATGGAGTCAGAACTAAATAAACTGTAAGATATATTTTTCATAAATTGAAAGAGGGTACCATAAATATGTCACATCTCCCAAAATTCAGTTCACAATTTCAACATAATCCAATTAAATTCCCAGCAAGTGTTTGGTAGATGTTAACAAGTGGTAATGTCACCACTGCTAATCATGTTATAAAAGTAAAAATAATTGTGGTGTTAGAGCAAGGATAGCAAATATATCAGAAAAAAAAATTACCTACAGATAAATATAAGATAACTTTCTGTATAATAGAGATGACATTAGAAGTAAGTGGATAAAATATTGACTATTTAATAAATGGATAGTTGATTATCCATATTGAAAAGGAGAAAATTATGTCCCTAACTTACATATAAACCTCTACTTCTGCTTCATTGACTACGCTAAAGCCTTTAACTGTGTAGATCACAACAAACTGTGGAAAATTCTTAAAGAGATGGGAATACCAGACCACCTGACCTGCCTCCTGAGAAACTGTATGCAGGTCAAGAAGCAACAGTTAGAACTGGATATGGAACAACAGGCTGGTTCCAAATTGTGGAAAGACTATGTCAATGCTGTATATTGTCACCCTACTTATTTAACTTATATGCAGAGTACATCATGCAAAATGCTGGTCTGGATGAAGCACAAGCTGGAATCAAGATTCCTGGGAGAAACATCAATAACCTCAGATTTGTAGATGATACCACCCTTATGGCAGAAAGCAAAGAAGAATTAAAGAGCCTCTTGATGAAAGTGAAAGAAGAGAGTGAAAAAGCTGGCTTAAAACTCAGCATTGAAAAGATGAAGATCATGGCATCCAGTCCCATCACTTCATGGCAAATAGATGGGAAAACAATGGAAACAGTGACAGACTTTATTTTCTTGGGCTCCAAAATCACTGTAGATGGTGACTGTGGCCATGAAATTAAAAGACACTTGCTCATTGAAAGAAAAGCTGTGACAACCTAGACAGCATATTAAAAAGCAGAGACATTACTTTGCCAACAAAGGTCCATATAGTCTAAGCTATGGTTTTTACATAGTCATGTATGGATATGAGAATTGGATCATAAAGAAGGCTCAGCACCAAAGAATGGATGCTTTTGGACTGTGGTGTTGGAGAAGGCTCTTGTGAGTCCCTTGGACAGCAAGGAGATCAAACCAATCCATCCTAAAGGAAATCAGTCCTGAATATTTATTGGAAGGACTGACACTGAAGCTGAAGCTCTAATACTTTGACCATCTGATGTGAACAGCTGATTCGTTGGAAGAGACCCTGATGCTGGGAAAGACTGAAGGCAGGAGGAGAAGAGGATGACAGAGAGCAAGATGGTTGGATGGCATCACTGACTCAATGGACATGAGTTTGATCAAGCTCAGGACAGCAAAGCCTGGTGTGCTGTAGTCCATGGGGTCACAGAATCAAACATGACTGAGCAACTAAACAGCAACAACTTACATACCATACTATAAATAATTTTCTATTTAAGTCCCACATTTTAGAAGTAAATTTAAAGCAACAAGCACAATAAACAAATAATAACCAGAAGCACTTACTTCAAGCCAAGCATGAATCTCTTAGATAAGACCCTCAAACTACAAACTCTATAAGAACAGATTAGACATTACAATTGAAAACCCAAGATGCCATAAACAAAGTCAATAAACCAATAACAGTGAATGAATCAGACTGAATGAGACTTGTGCAGGCAAACCTTTATTGTATTTCTCAGATGTTGCATTTTTCTACAAATTGAAGTTTTGTGGCAACCCTGCACCAAGCAAGCCTATCAGTACCATTTTTCCAACAGCATTTTCTCACTCTGTGTCTGTCACATTTTGATAATTCTCACAGTATTTTAAACTTTTACATTATTATTATATCTGTTATGATGATTTATAATCAGTAATCTTTGATGTTACTATTGTGTTTTGGGGTACCACACATCACTCCCATATAAGATGATTGACTTAATTGATAAAAGTTGTCTGCGTTCTAACTGCTCCACCAACCAGCTATAACTCTGTTTCTCTCTCTCTCTCCTTTGGCTTCCCTATTCCCCGAGACACAACAGTATTGAAATTATGACCATTAATAATCCTACAATGGTCTCTAATCGTTCAAATGAAAGGAAGAGTCCCACGTCTCTCACTTTAAATCAAAAGCTAGAAGTGATTAAATTTAGTAAGGAGGGCATATGAAAGGTGAAGATAGGCAGAAAGCTAGGCTTCTTGCCCTAAACAGCCACACTGTGGATGCAAAGGAAAAGCTCTTGAAGGAAATTAAAAATGATATTCCAGAGAGCACACAAATGATAAAAAAGCAGAACAGTCTTATTTCTGATAGGAAGAAAGTTTTAGTGGTCTGGATAGAAAATCAACCAGCCACAACATTCTGTAAAGCCAAAGCCTAACCCAGAGCAAGATCCTAAGTCTCTTTTATTCTATGAAAACTTAGAGAGTTGAGGAAGTTGCAGAAGAAAAGTTTAAAACTAGAAGAGGCTGATGCATGAGATTTAAAGAAAAAAGTCATCTCTATCACATCAAAGTACAAGATGAAGCAGCAAGAGCTGATGTAGAAGCTGCAGCAAGTTATACAGAAGGTCTAGGTAAGATAATCCATGGAGGTGACTACACTAAACCACAGATTTTCAATGTAGATAAAGCAGGCTTCTATTAGAAGAGGATGCCATCTAGGACTTTCACAGCTAGAGAGGAGATGTCAGTGCCTGACTTCAAAACTTCAAAGGACAAGCTGACTCTCTTGTTACAGGTTAATGCACCTGGTGACTTTAAGTTAAAGCCAATGATTATTTACCCTTGTAAAAATCCTAGGTCCCTTAAAAATGATGCTAAGTCTACTCTGCCTGTGCTTTATAAATGGAACAACAAAGCCTGGATGACAGCATATCTATTTACAGCATGGTTTTCTGAATATGTTAAGCCCACTGTTAAATTCTACTGCTCAGAAAAAAAGTGATTCCTTTCCATATATTATTGCTCATTGACATTGTACCTGATCACCCAAGAGCTCTAATGGAAAAGTATAAGATTCATGCTGACTTAATGTCTTCTAACACAGCATCCATTCTGTAGCACATAGATCCAACGGTCATTTTGACTTCCAAGTTTTACTATTTAAAAATACATTTCATAGATAAACAACTGCCATAGATAGTGATTGCTTTGATGGATCTGGGCAAGGCAAATTGAAAACTTTCTGAAAAATATCCACTATTCTGGACACCATTAAGAACATAGGAAGAGTTCAGAATATCAGCATTAATAGAAGATTTGGAAGAAGTTGGTTCCAACCCTCATAGATGACTTTGAGGGATTTAAGACTTCAGTGGGAGAAGTAACTGCAAATGTGGTGGAAATATTAATAGCAAGCAAACTAGAATTAGAAGTGGCACCTGAAGATGTGACTGGTTTGCTGCAGTTTCATGATATAACTAATGGACAAGGAATTACTTCTTAATGAACAAAGAAAGTGCCTTATTGAAAATAAACTATTTGTGGTGAAGAAACTGTGAAGACTGTTAAAATGACAACAAATATTTAGAATATTACATAAAGTAAGCTTAGAGCAGTGGCAGCACTTGAGAAGATTGACTCCAATTTTAAAAGAGGTTCTAGTGTGGGTAAAATGCTATCAAAGAGCACTGCATGCTGCAGAGAAATGATTCATGAAAGGAAGAGTCAGTTGATATGGCTGGCTTCAATGCTGTCATATTTGAAGAAATTGCCACAGCCACCTCAGCTTTCAGGAACCACCACCCTGGTTAGTCAGCAACCATCAACATCTAAGCATGACCCTCCACCAGTAAAAAAGATTATAACTTAATGAAGGCTCAGAAGACGGTTAGCATTATTTAGCAATAAATTATATTTGATTAAGTGATGTACATTGTGTTTTTAGACATAATGTTGTTGAACACATGATAGACTGGAGTATGCGTGCATGCTAAGTCACTTCAGTCTTGTCCAACTCTTTGTGACCTTATGGACCATAGCCTGCCAGGCTCCTCTGTCCATGGGATTCTCTAGGCAAGAACAGTGGAGTGGATTGCCATGTCCTCCTCCAGGGGATCTCCCTAGCTCAGGGATTGAACTGGTGTCTCCTATGTTTCCTGCTTTAGCAGGCAGGTTCTTTACCACTAGTGCCACCTGGGAAGCACAGACTAGAGTATAGTATAAACATATTTTTAATATGCACTAGGAAATCAAAATGTATTGCAGAATTTAGGCTTAAATTGAAGAAAGTAGGGATTATACAATGGAGGTGATGAATACATTCAAGGGATTAGATCTGGTAGAGTATCTGAACAACTATGAATGGAGGTTCATAACGTTGTACAGGAGGCAGTGAACAAGACCATCCCAAGGAAAGGGAAATGTAAGAAGGCAAAGTGATTGTCTGAGAAGGATTTGCAAATAGCTGCGGAAAGAAGAGAAGCAAAGGCAAAGGAGAAAGGGAAAGATATAACTAACTGATTACAGAGTTCCAGAGATTAGTAAAGAGAGATAAGAAGTCCTTCTTAAATGGACAATGTAAAGAAATAGAGGAAAACAATAGAATGGGAAAGACTAGAGATCTCTTCAAGAAAATTGGAAATATTGAGGGTACATTTCATACAAGGATGGGCATGATAAGGGACAGAAATGGTAAAGACCTAACAGAAGCAGAAGAGATTAAGAAGAGGTGGCAAGAATACAAAGAAGAACCATACAAAAATGGTCTTAATAAGACCTTTTAAAGGATAAGATTTGGATAATCATGATAGTGTGGTCACTCACCTAGAGCCAGACATCCTGGAGTGTGAAGTCAAGTGGGCCTTAGGAAGCACTACTACAAACAAAGCTAGTGGAGGTGATGGAATTCCTGTTGAGCTATTTGAAATCTCAAAAGATAATGCTGTGAAAGTGTTGCACTCAACATCTCAGCAAATTTGGGAAACTCAGCAGTGGCCACAGGATTGAAAAAGGTCAGGTTACATTACAATTCCAAAGAAGGGCAATGCCAAAGAATGTTCAAATTACTGTACAATTGTGCTCATTTCACAGGCTAACAAAGTTATGCTCAAAATCCTTTTAAGCTAGGCTTCAGCAGCACATGAACTGAGAACTTTCGGATGTACAACCCAGGTTACAAAGAGACAGAAGAATCAGCAATTAAATTGCCAACATTCGTTGGGTCATGGAGAAAGCAAAGGAGTTCCAGGAAAACATCTACTTCTGCCTCATTGACTACTTTAAAGCCTTTGACTGAATGGATCACAAAAACCTGTGGAAAATTCTCAGAGACTGGAGGACCACACCACCTTACCTGTCTCCTGAGAAACTCATATGCGGTTAGAAACAGTTAGAAACAGACTTGGAAAAACCGACTGGTTCCAAATTGGGAAAGGCGTGTGACAAGACTCTATATTGTCACCCTGCTTATTTAACTTACATGCAGAGTACCTCAGGCTGGATGACTCACAAGCTAGAGTCAAGACTGCTGGAAGAAATTATCAACAAGCTCAGATATACAAATGAAACTTCTCTAATGGCAGAAAGTGAAGAGGAACTTAAGAGCCTCTTGATGAGGGTGAAAGAAGAGAGTGAAAAAGCTGACTTAAAATTCAGCATTCAAAAAAACGAAGATCATGGCATCCAGTCCCATAATTTCATGGCAAATAGAAGGGGAAAAAGTGGAAGCAGTGACAGATTTTCTCTTCTTGGACTCCCAAACCACTGTAGACAGTGACTGCAGCCATGAAATTAAAAGAAGCTTATTCCTTGGAAGGAAAGCTATAACAAACCTAGATAGCATATTAAAAAGCAGAGAGATTACTTTGTTGACAGAAGTCTGTATAATCAAAGCTATAGTTTTTCCAATAGTCTTGTTTAGATTTGAGCGGTTGACCATAAAGAAGGCTGAGTGCTGAAGAACATACTTTCAAATTGTGGTGCTGTACAAGCCTCTTGAGAGTCCCTTGGACTGTAAGGGGATCAAACCAGTCAATCCTAAAGGAAATCAACCCTGAATATTCATTGGAAGGACTGTTGCTGAAGCTGAAGCACCAATACTTTGGCCATCTTATTGGAAGAGCCAACTCATTGGAAAAGATCCTGATGCTGGGGAAAGTTTAAGACAAAAAGAAAAGGGAGTGGCACAGGATGAAATGGTTAGATAGCATCACCGTCTCAATGGACATGAATTTGAGCACACTCTGGGAGATGGTAGAGGACAAAGGAGCCTGGTGTACTGCAGTGCATGAGGTCACAAAGAGTCAGACATGATTTAGTGACTGAACAACCACAATATAGTGTAAGCATATCTTTTATGAGCACTGGGAAATTAAGACTTTGTGTGATTCACTTTATTGTGATGGTCTAGAACTAAACCCTCAATATCACCAACATATGCCTATGTCACAAATATTTACATGGATAACCATAAATGCTGAGTTCAATAAAGCAAGCTACAAAATAAAATATAAATTTTAAATACCATAATCAATACTTTATGAAATCACACAGATTTAATAAAGATTAAAAAGCATAAGCTATAAACATGAATCAAATTTAATGCCTGCCTTTGATCATGGGGAAAATTAATGAAATGAAGGAATTTCAAAGGCATCTGTATTGTTTTATTTCTTTAAAAGAGAATTTAAACAAATACAGAAAAACTGTGTGTGTGTGTTAGTCACTCAGTCATGTCCAACTCTTTGTGACCCCCAAAACTGTAGCCTGCCAGATTCCTCTGTCTGTGGATTTCTCCAGGCAAGAATACTGGAGTGAGTAGCCATTCCCTTTTCCAGGGGATCTTCCTGACCCAGGATTGAACTCAGGTCTCCTGCATTGCAGGCAGATTCTTTACCATCTGAGCCACCAGGGAAGTCCATAGCAAAATGATAGCATTTGTTAAATCTATGTGCTCAAAAGAAGTTATAATACTAAAAATTCAGTATGCTATCTTCTCCTAACCATCTCCTCAGCCAATAAAACATCTTTCCTTGTTTACTGCAATTATAATGTAGATCGCTGCTTGGGATCTCTAGTACTCTCTATTGTTTTTTTTCTCAAAACTATGTCTGATCATTGCATTCCCTTCCCATGATCTACGCTAGTCCTTCTTCAACTAATGCTGGAATACTTATGAGTCTTCAAGTCATTTTTCTACCTTCAGTCATTCTTTTACAACTCAAGCTACATATTGCTCAAAGATACTGTTCCTTAGGGGGTATTTATACTTCTTTAATCACTTAAATAAACTTATGGAACTTCTCTTTGCCTATGATCTTGAACTTAAAGTTGGGGATTTAGCCTTTATTTTTCAGACACTGAAAATTTAAATGCTATGCATAATATGCCTTCTATTTTCTAAAAATTTCTCCCACATGGATTTCTCTTCCATGATTCTGCCAAATCATGCCTATCATCCCTTGGAGTATTGGGCAATATTACTCTAATTCCTCCTGTTATGTATTTCATCTTATTCAATAAATATTTGTTAGTTACCTATAGCAGGAATCCCTGGTGTCTCAGTGGAGAAGAATTCACCTGCAATGCAGGAGACTTGGGTTTGATCCCTGGATCAGGAAGATCCCCTGGAGGAGGGCATGGCATCCAATTCTAGTATTCTTGCCTTGAGAAATCCCATGGACAGAGGAATCTGATGGGCTGCAGTCCATAGGGTCACAGACAGTTGGACATGGCTGCACACACATGCTCGCAAGGTTTAGCAATGGAGCCATAATACCCATGAAAAAGACACAATCCTTGCCCTTAATAATAAACTTATATTTGTCCTACTTACTTTTGAGATTGTAAACAGTTTTTCTATCCTTATCTCTAATTCACTATCCCACTGTCCACTTTTAAAAAGTATATGCATGTAGCAAAGAATGACTAATTGCCTTAACAAACCTAATTCTCCCCCAAGAGTATGCCACATTCCATGTGTTATGTAGGGAAGAAAACCTACTGGATCATGACTTGTGTTCATCCTTAAACTCTCCTGGGTATCTATCTACCTAGCAGTTATTAAATGTGGATGCGTGAAACAGGTTGTAATATTAAAAATTCAATATACTGTCTCATCCCTGGTCAATAACATCTTTCCTTGATTCCTATGATTATAATATTGGTTGACTACTTGGAATCTCTGATCTAGTACTATTTAATTTACTCTTACTGTTTTTCTCCATTCTTAAATGTAAATCATCTGACTCTAAAACACCTACTTCATGTGGTAGAATAGATCTTACATGGACTAGATGTAGCTAAAATTCTTGCTCTCAAGAGGATCTTTCTTTTAGATTTGCATCTTAGTATGCCGTTATCATTAAAGACTCTGAGGGAGAAGGTGAGTGTGGGACGTTCTGGGACAATAGCATTGAAACATGTATATTGTCATTTGTGAAACAGAACACCATTCCTTGTTCTATGCATGGGACGGGTGCTCAGGGCTGGGGCATTGGGATGGCCCAGAGGGATGGGATGGGGAGGGGGGGGTTCAGGATGGGGAACACATGTAAACCCATGGCTGATTCATGTCAATGTATGGCAAAAACTACTACAATATTGTAAAGTAATTAGCCCCCAACTAAAATAAAAAAAAAAAATAAAGTCAGTTCAATCTTGGAATTTGCCTCAACTTGCATCTAACATGGGCTTCCCAGGTGGCGCTAGTGGTAGCCATCCTACGAGATGTGGGTTTGATCCTGGGTTAGGAAGATCCCCTGTATGAGGGCATGGCAGCCCTCTCTAGTGTCCTTGCCTGGAGAATCCCATGGACGAGCCTGGAGGGCTACACTCCATGGGGTCGCAAAGAGTTGGACATGACTGAAGTGACTTAACTTGAACACACTCATCTTACATAGTCACCATGCTCTCCTATGACTGTACTTATACAAAATGCTAGCCTTGTCTCAGGGGGAAAAATTGTTTCTGGTTCCTTGTTAAATTTGATTTACTATCTTCAGGGCCCATTTCATTTTACTACTGACTAATCATAAAAAAACAAAAACAAAAACACATGCCTAGCAGAGTCTAAATGTTTTCAGACTCATTGAATAGAGTACAGGACACAGAAGGTGAGGCTCTGGGTGGTGCTGCAGAACCAGCATCTGGGCTCCAGGATCATCACCTCTTGTGAATCACACCAGAGAAAAGTAGCATCATGGAATGCACAGAGCCTCACACACCTCCATCTGTTTCTGAGACTGCACCGTGTTTATCAAGGTTGCAGTTTGTGACTTCTGGTGGTTTTTCTTATACTTGGTGTATTTTTGAGAGAAGAAAAAGAAAAAAGAGAGACAATGAGAAATGCTATTACTGGCCAGCTGCTAGAAGATATTTGTGATTAAATTCCTGGATGTTTAAAAGTCTTCAAATCATGTCTGTGTGGCTGAAGGGTAGGCATTTGAAGGTGAAATGTTTACAAATAAATAGATTTGTTCATTACTCTTATGGTATATAAATGTGCCAAGTTGCTGCTGCTGTCATTTTTTAAGTCTCTCAAGATACCAGTTTTTGGAATACTCTTTTATACATCTCATAGCATTCACAAATAGATGAAGGTAAATCTGAATGACATTCAGACAATGTGCATATAAATTAGTAGGTAGGTGAATAGTTTCCTATCTACTAACAAGCATATTCACCTGTAGAAGTAAATGGCAACCCACTCCAGTATTCTTGCTGGAAAATCTCATGGACAGACGAGCCTGGTGGGCTACAGTCCATAGGGTTGCAAAGACAGTAAATAGATTAGCTTCTTGTCTACCTTCTGTGGTAGATACTATTAGTCTCCAGATTTTCACCATCCTCTTACCAACACCTGCCTCCACTCATGGGAGAAGTATAATTTTATGCCGCAACAATGTTGACATGTGACTTGTCCTGGCCAAGGGAATGTGAAATGATGTAACAGATATTTCATCTTATCAGAAGCTACTAGAAGCATGCAACTTTCTGTCAGTCACCTTGAACTTCTACCTTCTGCCGTTACAAAAGTAAGATGTAGTGTTTGATGTTTCAGCCTGGAGTCTTGTTCACATGGAGCAAAGCCAAACACAGTAAGACCCAGTGACAGCCCACCAAATCCAGAAAAAGCCCAGCCAAATGAAGCCAACCATCACACTTTGTATAATGTGTATGTGTGTCTGTGTGTATTAGATGAGTGAGAACTAAATAGTGAGGTTTGAGATTTTAGGATTGCCTTGTTATGAAGAAAAGTTCCTTGATATAATTCTATAAAAGAAAAAAATTCAGAAGGATCAATGGATCAATAGTATATATGAATCACTGAAAAACATAATGAATTAAGGACATGAATTTTTTGAACCCTAATAAGGCAAGTTTAAAACTCATATTTACAAGATGATTTTTATGTTTTCTGTTCATTTTATGTGAACAGAAATATGATCATTTATTAACATGGTGCTCTTTCATGCCCATCAAGAACTATTTTATCTCACTAATGAAGGGTAAAAGTGATGGATATATGTTGCTGCTAGAGTAAAAGGCACCTTGCGCTCCAGAAAATTAATGTATTACTGTGACAACTTTGTTCTTTATTAAAAATGAATCATCCTTGAATCAAAATCTCTTTGCTTTGGAGGTTAGTATCTCACCCTTAACATTAATTTAACTTTGTAGAAATATGACTAGAAATTGAATAACAGGAAAATAATGAGAAATAAATTAATACAGAAAAGATTTATAATTTAAAATGAACAAGTATCACTTGTGTGCACTCAATAAAGATGAATGTGAAATCAGGAAAATTGTAATCAAAGATAGTTCATTCTATAAAAATAAAAGTATACAGGAGAATACTGATTAGAGGAGAAAATTTAAATCTCCCAAAATTGTTCATGTGGCTTATTTGAAGTCACAAAATGTAAAGAAAATAGGTGTGCAGTTCTGGGACCAGAAATTGCCATGACACTTGTAGTTGACAGCTGTTGGCTTTGACTGCTCAGACCTCATTCTCACATTTTAAGTTAAAAAAATTCTAATAAGGGTTGGGAGCATTCTCTTTTTCAGTTTCAGTAGCCTAGGTGTTACGATGTCAGTCCTCTTCTAGATTTGGGCCATGTGATTTGTTTTTGTTTCTCTTACAACTCCAATCCCTGAATGATGTGGTGCTCCTGAGGGATGTTGAGGCATTTGGAGATGAGAGTTTTGCAGACAGACTTTCTGCTAACATCTATATTTGAGTAAAACCACTAAGAAAATACTTCACAAATTGTTTAGTTTTTGTAATGTCTCTTAATTTAAATGTCAGCTTTGTAATGATGTCCTCTATAGGGATTTCAGCAAATGGTGGGATGGGGAGGTAGAGGATGGAGAAGAATATATATATATACACAAATGTATATATATATTATAATTATGTTAGAAAAATCCTCTTTGTATATATAGATTCACCACTAGATAAATGATGTCTGCTTTATATTTTCACACATTCATATGTCTTAATTGTTCTTGAAATGTCTTTTAGAATTTTTTTGGTAAAACTTCAAGACCAACTGCAGTTGGTAAATTATATTTATTTTTTTAAACTTCTAGTTTTTTTCAATGTTGAACTGTCCTACTATCTTCTAAATTTCTCATAATATTGAATTTTTTGACAATTCTAGGGCTTTAGTCTGTTAGAATGCATCATATTCTTGTTTTTTATAATTGTTTTCACATGAATAGCTTAAAGTTAATAATTCTGGCAAAAACAGTACAGAGGTGTTATTATATATTTCTTACTGTTTCACAAGAATAAGAACATTGTGTCAAGTTGTCTCATCATTGCTAATACAAAGTTTGGCCACCAAATCTTTCAGTTGTAACTAATCATTTATTTTTGTTAGTAATTAATAAGAAATCTCTTGTGCTTTAACTTGAAGAGGTAGAAATATCCTGTTTTCTGACAACTCTTCACACAACAGTTTCAGCATCTATTGACAATGCTTGTCTGACTCAACTTTTACCCTTGTGTTTGTAAATGCTTATTTTTCTATCATTCCTCCACATTGATTAGTTGCCACTTATGTGTGAACTCTTATCTCCATCTCTTTATCTTTTCCATCTTCTTTATGTCTACCCTCAAATTAATCATTTGCTTTAATCACTGTTTATCATTTCTTTCTATGTGTAATATATTACATATGATAATTTGTTGTTCAGTCACTAAGTCATGTCTGACATATATGTGCATATAAGAAGAAATACATACATAATTTCCTCTATATTCTTACACAAAGGATATCATACTATACAAACTCTTGATATAGCTGGAAAATACTCCATATAATGTCAAAGTTAATTATCTTTTTATTATATTAAATGAATAGCACTTCATTGTGTGGCTGTTGCATAAATTATTTAATCAGTCTTTATGAATAGATATTTAGTTTTTATCCAAAATTTTCTATCTCAAATAATAGTGCAGTAAACAGTCCTGTTTACTGCACTATTATTTGAAATTACATTACTGTTTTTTTTATTTGCAGATGTGTGTGCAAAGTAGAGCCTTAGAAGTAATATTTCTGGATCAAAGTGAAAATGTCCACGCAATTTTGTTAGATATTGACACAATATATTCTACAGAATTTTTCCACCATACGCATAGCCTATATTCATAGATATATATACATATATATAAAATTTGCTCTTTTCTCTAAGTACTGGAATGATAGCCAGAGGGATCTGATTTCCTCAATGCTCATTACTTAATAATTCTAATCCTGGGAATCAGGGTCTTCTCAAATGAGTCAGCTCTTCGCATCAGGTGGCCAAAGTATCGGACTTTCAGCTTCAACATCAGTCCTTCCAATGAACACCCAGGACTGATCTCCTTTAGGATGGACTGGTTGGATCTCCTTGCAGTCCAAGGCACTCTCAAGAGTCTTCTCCAACACCACAGTTCAAAAGAATCAATTCTTCGGCACTCATCTTACATCCGTACATGACTACTGGAAAAACCATAGCCTTGACTAGACGGACCTTTGTTGGCAAAGTAATGTCTCTGCTTTTTAATATGCTGTCTCGGTTGATCATAATTTTCCTTCCAAGGAGTAAGCATCTTTTAATTTCATGGCTGCAATCACCATCTGCAGTGATTTTTGGAGCCCAGAAAAATAAAGTCTCTCATTGTTTCCACTGTTTCCCCATCTATTTGCCATGAAGTGATGGGACTGGATGGCATGACCTTAGTTTTCTCAATGTTGAGTTTTAAGCCAACTTTTTCACTCTCCTCCTTCACTTTCATCAAGAGGCTCTTTAGTTCTTCTTCGCTTTCTGCCATAAGGGTGGTGTCATGTGCATATCTGAGGTTATTGACATTTCTCCCGGCAATCTTGATTCCAGCTTGTGCTTCCTCCAGCCCAGCATTTTTCATGATGTACTCTGCATATAAGTTGAATAAGTAGGGTGACAATATACAGCCTTGATGTACTCCTTTTCCTATTTGGAACCAGTCTGTTGTACCATGTCCAGTTCTAACTGTTGCTTCCTGACCTGCATACAGATTTCTCAAGAGGCAGGTCGGGTAGGCTGGTATTCCCATCTCTTTCAGAATTTTCCACAGTTTATTGCAATCCACACAGTCAAATGCTTTGGCATAGTCAATAAAGCAGAAATAGATGTTTTTTTGGAGCTCTCTTGCTTTTTCGATGATCCAGCAGATGTTGGCAATTAGATCTCTGGTTCCTCTGCCTTTTCTAAAACCAGCTTGAACGTCTGGAAGTTCACAGTTCACGTATTGCTGAAGCCTGGCTTGAAGAATTTTAAGCATTACTTTACTATCATGTGAGATGAATGCAATTGTAGTTTGAGCATTCTTTGGCATTGCCACCTGATGCAAAGAGCTGACTCATTGGAAAAGACCCTGATGCTGGGAAAGATTGAGGGCAGGAAAAGAAGGGGACGACAGAAGATGAGATGGTTGGATGGTGTTACCGACTCAATGGACATGGATTTGGGTGGACTCTGGGAGTTGGTGATGGACAGGGAGGCCTGGCGTGCTGTGGTTCATGGGGTTGCAAAGAGTCGGACACGACTGAGAGACTGAACTGAACTTTAACCTGAGAAATGGAGCACTGACAGACTTTCTTCATGTGCCCATCACAGGGCAGAGAGTGGGCTGGTGACCAGAACTAAACAGAATTTCATTGAGTATCAGAGCATAGGTTCCATAAGGTATGTTACACCAGCTAAAGTTATTGTATTGACACTGGAACAATAGATTTATTTGTGTTTTATCCTGGATTCTTAAAGTAAAGTGAAGAGTTTTTAAAAAGAATTGTCTTCATTAATGATAGTTCTGAATAAAGAACACAAAAGCCTAAAGAAGGAAATAAAAAGGTACTCAGCTATGCATTAGGGAACTATCAATACAATAAGCTATTAAATACCCTGTAGATGTTGCATGTTAAATAGCAAGAATTATAACATGGAGTTTTGGGGAAAATCATCAAAGTAGTCTTTAATTCCTATAAAGAATTTTTAATCTATGTTTTAAATTTTAGGAAGGTTATGATTTTTAATATTAGAGATTTAGTCAAGAGTGACTCAAGTCGTTTCTCAAATAATTGTAAAAGACTAGTGTTAAGAAAACAAGATTATTTTACCTCCTTTATTAATGCATTTTATTTTGCTTATTCTTCATGAAGCATATTAAAAGTGAAGAGAAAAAAAGATTTGTAGTCGTATGCTAAATTTAATATAGTAATGTAATTGCAGATCAGTCTTGCTCTTAATAATAACATATGGTCTTTTCTAACAGTATGAACTTTAGGCATTTTATCAGCATTCAAGTTTCGACTATAAATGACTATGAAGAATTTGGTCTCAGTTGAGGGAATCTAATCTGTAAGATTTTATTTATAAGATCTATCTCTACATTTATTGCATAACTTTTCCCCATAAATCTATTAACCTAAGTTTGTTGTGTGTTTTATTGTGCTTTCTCCAAGGCAAGATTTTATTCTAAGTAGTATGTGTACATATATCAATACCTGAACAGTCACTAGTATATATCAAGCAATTGTCAGAGTAAATGCTGTAAAAAATCCACCACTTTCAACAGTACTTATGACTAAATCTAATCTTAATGATTAAACAAAACATTTTTCATACTATCAATATTTTTTCTAATCTTTAATTTCTCATATGTGAAGTATAACTTACCTAAACTTCTTCTTTAAGTATGATTGGTTACATACTTAAAGTCATGTTAAAAATTTTAATGGGAAGAAATACTATATACTATGAATATGTCAGTCATTATAGTTAGAAATATGGTCAATATATTTATGGAATTCATAAATGACCTCAATTTTTAAATTTTAATTTTTATTATTGTTAATTTAAAGTTTTTTTGGCCATGCCCCAGGTTGGATCTTAGTTCCCCAACCAAGGATTGAATCTGTGCCGCCTTCATTGTTATTGTATTGTTGCTTTCTTTCTTTAATACTTTGTCCAGCAGAAAGTAATTTTTATCTACTCTTTTCAGTCAGTCTTCAAGGCTCTATTTTCAGTTCTCTGAGTCCGTCATCCACTTTACGGACGTTTTTAGTTTTGGCTTATGATGAACTGATGAGTCAAGTGGTAGAATAACATTTGGAGTCAACTGCATATGTAAGAACTCATGGAATGAATGGGATTTTAACCAAATAGCCATGCAGGATCCCCAAATATGGATCTTTCTCAGCACCTTCCTCAACTGGGAGAACTGTACTTTCAAATCTGAAATTTTTGTCAGGCATATGATGATTCTGAGATTGGAAATATTTGAATGTTAATAATATATTACATTTGAGACTAAATTAATATAAATCATATATATACACATAGGCTTCCCAAGTGGCTCAATGGTAAAAAATGAGCCTGTCAATGCAGAAGATTCAGGAGACATATGTTCAATCCTTAGGTCAGGAAGATCCCCTGGAGAAGGACATAGCAACTCATTCTAGTATCCTTGCCTGGGAAATCTCATGGACAGAGAAGCCACAGTCCATGAGATCTCAAAGAGTTGGACACAATTGAGCACGCATGTGCTATGTGTGTGTGTGTGTGTATATATATATATATATATGTATATATATATATATAAACACTTTAACCCTATTTTACTGTTCCATTTTGATGAGTTATTATGTAACAGGAAACACCTAAGTCTGCTGCAAAATTCCTGTACAGCAAAGGCTTGTATCTTCCTGATGTCATTTTTGCCCTCTAGGATAATTAAGAAGTTCCAGAACTCTTTGGGCCAAACCAAGCCCAGTTACCATTTGAAAAACACCAAACACATTAACAGTTTGGGTTGTAGTATATGACCTTTAAAAAATATAATTAGTTATTTAATTTCTTTAAAAAAAAAACTTACTTATTTCAAATAATTTAAAAATATATAGAGGTAAGGAAGACATTGCCCTTAATTCATAAGCAGTAACAATAGTCCTAACACAATTTACAAAGAAACTGTCTTTATCACCCTTCTTGCCTCCAGGAAGTTTGATGTTTCCTTCTTAAATCAGTTTCAAGAGAAAACACATTTCCAATTTGATTGAGCAGAAAATCAAATACTGATGGAGCTATGAATGTAAGTGGTGGGATCCTGTGCTCAAATGCAGTGTTCAAGTGTTGTCACGTTGCTCACTCTTCACCCACGCAGTGAGCAGAGATAGATAAGGTCTGCCATCAGCTAGAACAATGAATTGTAACTCTCTTCTCTTATTTCACTTCTAGCCCAACATTTTCCAAGGAAGTAGTTTCTCAAGAAATTTCTATGCATATTAGTTGTCTATATTTCTCTTTCTCTCCACAAGTAAGCCAGAGTGTGATGGGTCCAAGAATTAAATTTGAGTAAATGAGTAAATAGAAAGTCTTACTTGATCCTTACCCAAAGCCACCTACACCCCTAACCTAGAAGTATACACTGAAGTTTCCAAAACTTTAGTAGCTATTGAAAATGGTGCTTTGATTCCTATTCAGCAACTCATTTTTGCAAATAGCTACTTTAAATTCTTGCACTGATGGTGGGGCTGAACGAGGTAGTGCATGCATGCTAAATCGCTTCATTTGTGTCTGACTCTTGTGACCCTATGGACTGTAGCCTGCCGGGCTCCTCTGTCCATAGGATTCTCCAGGCAAGAATACTGGAGTGGGTTGCCATGCCCTCCTTCAAGGGATCTTCCTTACCCAGGGATTGAACCTGTGTCTCTTTTGTCTCCTGAACTGGCAGGTGGGTTCCTTACCACCAGTGCCAACTGAGAAGCCCAATCGGGAAGTAGAGTGATGGTTAAAGGTGATTGGTAGAGTAAGATTCAAGAATTGCTTAGTTTTAGGCCATAAAGCCATCATTAACTGTCAAAAACATCATCTTTAATTGCTCACGTAAGAATGTCAATTTGAAGTACAAATCAAGCATTTTGTGAGAAGAGGCACTAAAATACAAAGGAAGCAGCAGAATCTGCTTTTAGATGCTCCAGAATCATGAAGAGAAAAATGAGATATGAAATAATTAAGAAAAATGTGGTGACTAAGTCATCTCGAAACAATGATTTCCCAGTTTCATTGTTGTTAAGTGCATTTTAACATATGTTGACAAAATGTAAACATATTGCCAAATGCTCCTAAAATATGATTAATTTTAATAATACTAAATTGAAAGTATTATTAATGTCTGCAGTTTATTTTAAATAAAAATAGATTAAACAGCATTCCTCTGAGGTCCTTGTAGTTTTATTCTAATCTTCTAGGGCTTTTTTTGTTATACACATTTTCATCTTCTTTTCCATTATGGCTTATAACAGGATACTGAATATCGTTCCCTGTTCTATACAATAGGAGCTTGTTTTCTATCCATCCTATGAATAATAGCTTGCATCTGCTAATCCCAAACTCTAATCATTCCTTTTCCCCCTTACCCCTTGGCAACCACTTACATAGTCTCCTATAATCTTATTTATCTAAAGTTGAACCCTGAGAACTCAAATATCTTTCTGTCAAGAAGTCATGCTTGATTTATATGTGGAATACTGTGCTTACTGATGCAATGGTGTGGACTAAGTTATTATAGAAAGGTCTATAAGTTGACAAAAAGTATGATACATGATCTCTGTGAAGATATCTTCACATTATATTTCTACCTATTTAATGTCCATTTTCTATATAAAATAAGAATATTTTAGGTATATTGCATTTGTTGATCTAGATCTAATGGGCAAATATAATATCACCTTTACTCCAAATCAGGTGCTGACATCAGAGAACACTTGGAGAGTTAATATTTGATAAACAGATTCTTAAAGAGGAAACAAATTGAAGAAAAACTAACTTAAAACACTGTCAACAATATGGAAGATAAAGCCCTAATCTCATATTTCAACAAGTTTAGGTTCAGATATAATGAGTTTGCCAAAACCAAGGCAAAATCAACATAAATAGAACATTCAGATGACTGTAGTCACTGATTTTAACTTCTCTTGATCATATGATGCCTCATAATTTGTACCAATTTAGTATGCTGAGTGGAGAAGGCAATGGCAACCCACTCCAGTACTCTTGCCTGGAAAATCTCATGGATGGAGGAGCCTGGTAGGCTGCAGTCCATGGGGACGCTAGGAGTAGGACGCGACTGAGCGACTTCACTTTCACTTTTCACTTTCATGCATTGGAGAGGGAAATGGCCAATTTAGTATGCTGAGTGGAGAAGGCAATGGCAACCCACTCCAGTATTCTTGCCTGGAGAATCCCAGGGACAGGGGAGCCTGGTGGGCTGCCATCTATGGGGTTGCATAGAGTCGGACGCGACTGAAGCGACTTAGCAACAGCAGCAGCAGTATGCTGAGTATAGGTATGTTGACGTAACTATGGTTGCCAGATTGCATGGTGTATATATATATGTATATACATATATATATATATATAGTTGTTTGAATTCTACAATAAACCTGTCAGTAAAGACATAAATGGAACTGGAAAATATCCAGCCTGGCAGACTGTCTTGCATCTGTCGAAATAATAAATGTCAACATTCAAACTGCTAATATTTCTTGAGCACTTACTATACACTAGGAAATCCATATCAGTTCTCTCATTTCATTCTTGTGTCAGCTTAATAATTGAGGTATATTCATCTCACATGAAAAAACAGGTTTTCGGCTATTTGTGATATTACATGGTCCCTTCTGGGCCACATATAGAGAGCGCTAAAGCCAGAATAATGGCCTATGGAGTCTGGCTCCAAAGACTTTTTGCTCTATCACCATGGGTACCACTGCCCATGCAGAAACCACTCACACTGCATTGTTATCAAATGTTTTCCCAAAAATCAGAATCCAGTGCCCGCCTAAACTCTTACTGGCTCAATTTTTTTCTGAATTTCTTCTTTTGATATCTAATGGAAAGAACTGAGATTGAAAAGGTGTGCCACATGCTCAATTATTTCTAGATTTCTCTCAAACTCTACAACAAAAGAATGAGTATTGATTGCCCTTCACTTCATCTCTTTTCAGAACACAGCTTTATCTTTTTACACTTGTGAAGTTTTACTAGGTGAGACCTTTACCAATATTTAGCATCAATAGCTGTTTGCAGGCAATTTGAGTTTCCAATCCATCTAACTCCTTCACAGAATATGAGTCATAGTAACTATTTCAATAAAATGATTTTCTTAATGCATCTATCACCTAATTTTAATTTAGTTTATATTTTTGTTTCTGAATCATTCTTTTTAAAACTTCCTTTGGGAAGCAAAGAGACTTTAGAACTATTTTCTATCATCAAATTACACACTCATCTGAAAGGTTATCTTTACAGAACATTGTGTGTCTGGATAAAAAAATAAAGGTTAACAAATTTATTATAAGTTTATTTGCTTTGCATTAAGTCCATGGTGACATGTCATTGCAAACTTAGAAGATATTTAGTGTTTGTTAGGTTGTTCTCTCTAAAAGGAAAATGTGTAATTTATATAAAACGTAACTATGGTTGCCAGATTGCATGGTGTATATATATATGTATATACATATATATATATAGTTGTTTGAATTCTACAATAAACCTGTCAGTAAAGACATAAATGGAACTGGAAAATATCCAGCCTGGCAGACTGTCTTGCATCTGTCGAAATAATAAATGTCAACATTCAAACTGCTAATATTTCTTGAGCACTTACTATACACTAAGAAATCCATATCAGTTCTCTCATTTCATTCTTGTGTCAGCTTAATAATTGAGGTATATTCATCTCACATGAAAAAACAGGTTTTCGGCTATTTGTGATATTACATGGTCCCTTCTGGGCCACATATAGAGAGCTCTAAAGCCAGAATAATGGCCTATGGAGTCTGGCTTGGGAACAAATGGTGGTTCAGGGGATTTCTGGTAGTTAAGAGGTAAACAGATTACAAACTAAGCAACCAGTGATCTAAGGGGAGTTGGGAATTAAAATGGGAAAATATGATAGAAACTAGTTCAACAGAGGCCCTACTGGAATGGACAACAGAGACATTAGCAAAACTCAACACACGTAATAGGGTGCTAAGGAAACCAAGGTGTGCAGAAGTAAATGCTCTATCAGGTCTCATATACCACTTTAAAATGAAATAAAATCCAAAATTGACAGATTATATGAATGGGTTTTGCAGATTGAGCTCAAATGAAATTTACGTTTCTATGTGCATTTTACATTTTTAATGTGTTTTATGTTGTTTTTCTGCTAAATTAACACATCAATATCATATTGTGAAAAATGTGCTTGTCCCTTGCTCAGGTTTCCTCATGAATATATAACCTGAAGAGTGTTAGTTGCTCAGTCATGTCTGACTCTTTGCGACCCTTTGGACTGTAGCCCATCAGGCTTCTCCACCCATGGAATTCTCCAGGCAAGAATACTGGAGTGTGTAGCCATTCCCTTCTCCAGGATAACCTGAAGGAATCCCTTTTAAAAATATGCTTGAAGTGATGTAAAGATTTCTGGAGAAGTATGTATTTTTCACTATAATTTTGTGACATATCTTCTTGTGCAAAAAACTTGAATTAAAAACACAAAGTATTAAAACTCATTAGATTTACAGTTTAGCAGTATTCATCATTAGGGATTTATCAATCTATGTACCTTTATTCCTACATCTACCTCAATGAAGCTGAGTTTAATCCAATTTTATAAAAAAGAAAATAAAGTTCTAAAGATTGTAGACTTCTATGAGGATAGTATGACCAACATGAAAATCCTAAATTTTCCATTTTTATTTTGTATTTATTTTTGTCATAAGAACATAAACTTAAGTTTAGTTTTTCATATCCTCATTGGTTGTACATATTAATAATAGAAAATTTTAAAATATCTTTACACTCAGATCTTTAAAGATCTGTTTTTGTTAAGTACTTGAACATGATGATTTGAGGAAATAAATAGAAATATACTAGTAGCAATTTGAGAAGCCTTATTTTTAGCTCATTTTCTATCTGTGGTTAGCAAATGTTTTATTTTGTTTTCACTTTGAAACAAATGATGGAAAATTCATTCTAATACCTACTTTTAAAATGTGCTCACAAGCAGTTTTATATTTTTTTTCTGTTTTATATTTTTAAATCATGTGGCTTTGTCTGCAGATCTAGTTATTTTGAGTAAAAAATATGCAGTGTAAGCAGCATAGTTTAGATATGCTCACATTTGAGACTGTAAGAATGCAAATGGTACATACATGTTTATAGATATACTCATATATCTCTTTATTGGTGATAACTTTATTAATAGATAAAAATAACTATGACAAAAATTACATTCTTTTAGAAATGGATATTTGATTTTACAGAATACAATACCTAGAATACAATGTGAATCATACCTCCATCTCTGATCTTAAGAGTAAAATTGGAAAGGAGTTAGAGTGAGAAACCAAAGAGTAAAGTAATTCCACATATTTAAAATGAAAAATAACTTTTATAACAAGTTTAGGAATCAAAAAAATGAGCTAAAGTTGTTGTTGTTGTTCACTTGCTCAGACGTGACCTCTTTGTGACTCTGTGGGCTGCAGGACGCCAGGCTTTCCTGTCCTTCATTGTCTCTCAGAGTTTGCTCAAACTCATGTCCATTGATAGATGATGCCATCCAACTATCTCATCCTTTGTTGCCCCCTTCTCCTCCTGCCCTCAATCTTTCCCAGCATTAGGGTCTTTTCCAATGAGTCGGCTCTTCACACCAGGTGGCCAAAGTATTGGAGCTTCAGCTTCTGCATCAGTCCTTCCAATGAGTATTCAGGATTAATTCCCTTTAGGATTGACTGGTTTGATTTCCTTGCTGTCCAAGGGGCTCTCAAGAGTCTTCTCCAGAACTACAATTTGAAAGCATCAATTCTTCAGTGCTCTGCCTTCTTTATGGTATAACTCTCACATCCATACATGACTACGGAAAAAAACCATAGCTTTGACTATATGGATCTTTTTTGGTAAAGTGATGTCTCTACTTTTTAATATGCTGTCTAGGTTGGTCATAGCTTTTCTTCCAAGGAGCAAGCACCATCCATAGTGATTTTGGAGCATAAAAAAATAATTAAGACATATTTTAAATAGCAATGAAAATATGAGATATTAAAACATTAGGATGAATCTAAATAACAGTTTAGAGGAAAATTTACAAACTTAAATGCAGGTATTGGAAATGAAAATTTTTGAAAGTTTGAAAATTATTGATAATAATCATTCAATATATAAATTTAAGAAAGATAAACAGAAAAGTCATACAAAAATGGAAGTAAGAATCTGCCTGCAATGCAGGAGATGCGGGTTGGATCACTGGGTCAGGGAGTTCCCCTGAAGGAAGAAGTGGCCACCCACTCCAGTGTTCTTGTTTGGAAAAGCTCATGAGCAGAGGAGCCTGGAGGTTACAGTTCATGGGATCACAAAGAGTCAGACACAACTGAGCTACTGAGCAGGCACAGCATGCCATGATGCAGCAAAACAGAGTAAAATTTTGAAAATAGCTAAGGTTTTTGAAAAGCTGATCAGATAAACTTTGTCAAATTGAACAAAAACAACAGAAATGAATAAGCTAAGAGAAAGTGCACAGATAACAAAAACAATTTGTCTTTCACATGTATAAACTCATTTAATCTGCACTCACCTAATAGAGTAGAGACTATTACTAGTCTCAGTCTAGTGTTGCCCAAGGACACAGATCTGACCAAGGCCACACAATGAGTCAGGAGTTAACTTGGGGCAGTATGTTCTAGGGCCCTTTTGCCTAACCACTATGTTGCACTTCATCACTAAATAAAATGCTTTTGCTTCCAGAAACTTATGTAAGACAAAAGTATAAAACAGTTTATGCCAATGAATTCGAACAAAATGGAGTCTTGTGACTAGTAAATGTATCTTGCCTAATTCTGACTTTCATGAAAAGAGGTTTTTCTAAACAATTTTAGTTTTTCCCTTTCTCTTCATTTACTTTCTCTAGGCAAGTGGGGATTATTTGATCAATAAATCTGGGCAGAATAAATGGTACCTTCTCAACTCAGTTCCTCCTGATTCCTCTGGGAAACTGACTTGCCAGGAAAGCATGTGCCCCCCTCCTAGAGGTAGTGTGAATCACAGTACAGGTCTGTCCTCTGGGTTCGGCAAGGCCAGTCTAGTGGATACACTGATCTTATTCTGGGTTTTATAATAGTAAACATGATATTGGTTCTCTCCTCAGCCTAATCTTCAAAACCAGCTTTGTTAGCAATAAAGGTGATAGTGGAAAGATAACATGTAGAGATGAGGTTTCAGTGGTCAGAACATGTGTGTTTGGTTTTTTTTGGAATATAATTGCTTTACAATGTGTTAGTTACTGCTGTACAATGAACTGAATCAACTATATGATTTATGATAGAACAATGTTCCCAGTGCTTAAAACCACATGTTCCATGCAAATAAAAACTAGAACATGTTGTTTTAAGCATTGAGAACGTTGTTCCAATTTGACCTTGGTAGTTGCTGCAGCCTATGTTGTAGAGTGTAGCTGCTTTACCATGTGTATGGATGGATTTAACATCAAACCTTAGGTCTTCTGGGATTTTCACCCTGGGTCACTGAAGCTTATGGCGGATGATAAAGTATGATAAGGACCTGGATATGTAATCCTCATTCCTAACTCCTTCCTTTTTAATGAGCCAAACACACCTCTGAAAGTGTGTTCTACTGCTCCGTGCTGTGATTGTAAAAGGAATCTCCTCTTGAAAGAAATGACTTTGTTTCCCATAACCTTCTGTGGCTGGCAGATAAACATTTAACTTTGGCAGTCAGGATTAGGGGCTCTTTCACCTGTGGTTATAAGCTGTGTTTTTTTGAACCAAATTTCTTTAATAAAATAAAGGTGATATTTTTATCTCCTACTTCTCCAGTCATTTATTTGACATATCAGTTTGTTCATGTGCCTGGCCAAGCCAAGTGGTTTTGGTCAATGGTTCCCTAACACTTTAAACTCCAAAATCTCGTGTATCAGTTGAACTCTTGAGATACAGTCAATTAGTAAAATTGGAAGTTCATAAAAATATATGCATACTGAAGCTTCTGGCAAGGCAGGAAACTTTAGACTTTGATGATACCTTTGTAAAGGAAGGACATATGGAATTTCCATCCTGGTGAGACTCTTCAGTATATGTATAGCAGTTTTCCCCCACCTGGATTTATATACCTGAAGCCATCAACAACGGGCTTCCCTGGTGGGTTATTGGTGAAGAATCTGCCTGCCAATGCAGGAGATACAGGTTTGATTCCTGGGTTGGGGAGATCCCCTGGAGGAGGGCATGGCAACCCACTCCAATATTCTTGTCTGGGAAATTCCATGGACAGGGGATCCTGGCTGGCTATAGTCCATGAAGTGGCAAAAGCATCAGAGAGGACTTACGACTAAACAACAACAAAACCCTCAGCAAAAGCACCAGCCTCATCAATATGCAGGCTGTTTAGCTGCACCCAGGCTTTTGTGCATAGGTTGCTAAAGCTTGTCATTGGGGCACAGCTTTTCCCAAGTGGAAAGAGCTATAATGAGCATTACCAGTGTAAAGGAAAGGTCATCATTTAGGCTTAGTAAAAACTTACTTTGAGCCAAAGGAATCGCCAATAAAAATTATTTTCTGTTTCACTATGTGACTTAATCAACTCTGAAAGGGACTTATCAGTGTCAGATGTCAGCAGGCCCTATAGATTAGCTGTCCTAAGTCCTTTCCCTATTCTGTGTTTTTTTTTTTTTCCTGACCTGTCTTTAGGGTCTGATTCCTACATTTTGTTCATAATCTCTAGTGTCACTTGCCACTAAAAGACATCAAACATTTTGGATTTTTTACGTTATAAAAGCTCTGAGAAGTTCAGAAATTCAACCCATAGCATTGTTCATAAAAAGGTAGATTTTATTAAGAAACAAATGAAAAGGAAGAATGAGGCTTCTTATAGTGAAGAAAGTACATAACTTACTGACACAAATTATCACAAACCCTAAGGTAAAAGAAACAATTAACAAGGCTTATACATATAATGGTCTGTATTCTAGAATCAAGTTTATCCATGAAATCAAGAAGAAACTAGAATGGTTACCACTGAATCAGGAGCAGTGGAAGAGTGAAAATAATGTAAATTGATTGAATTGGAGAAAGAGATTTCTTTAGATGAATGTCTGATCAGATAAAGTTGGGGAAATAAAATATTGAAGGACATTATAGACTGACATGAAAAGGAAACTTATACCTACCAGTATACTTCTATGTACCAGTTTTAACTTCTCAGGATGAATTTTCAGTAGAGTGGTGATTAGCTGTTATTAGTTTGGAAGTTGTGTTTTTGTCCAGTGAAATCTGAAGACATGTAATCTCAAAGAGTGAATTTGGATGACTCCAAATTATTGGATCTGTTTCAAAGTGTCATATGTATTCTGGGAATGATGCTATTATTTGAGCTTATGTTCAAGATATTTATACAGAAAAAGATATGGCAGATATCCAAGGGCTGGGGTATTTGAAAGCTGAGAAAAGACAACACAGCAAGTGTTGGCCCTCCTATGCTCTTGGGGCACTGACTTCAGAAGCATCAAATGCAAATTTATTTCAGGAATCCTGCTGAAACACATGGGGATGAGAGAGAAATAACGTCTAGTAAGATGAGGATGGCAAGAGGCATTATAAATAGATGAAGGAAAATGATTTTCTTGCTGCCAGATGTTACACTCAACGAGCAAAATTCTTGAGTACGATGAATTGAAAAGAAAGACACTTCAGCTGAAGCCTGGTGCTGAGAGAGGGCAATAATGCAAATCTGTGAGGTTCCCAGAAGTTGCAGTGGCAAAGAATCTGCCTGACAGTGCAGGAAACTCAGAGACATGGGTTTGATTCCTGGGTCAGGAGGATACCCTGGGGTTGAAATGGCAATCCACTCCAATATTCTTGTATGGAGAATTCCATGGGCAGAGAAGCCTGGAGGGCTACAATCTATGGGATTGCAAAGAGTTGGACTCAACTGAGTGACTAAAACAACCCATGACAGCCATACCTTAAGGACAAAAATTTTCTTTCTGGGTCAGAGTACAACCTTATGTATTTTGCCTTACTATAAGTCCCTGACTATTTCTCTTCCCCAGAACACTCACATATTTACCCAAATCTGTTTCTTGAATTGAAATTTTTAGGACTTCAAATAAAGTTTTATTTACGACCTTCTGCATTTTTATTTTTTTTTTGTTTTGACACAACAAGCTAATTGAAATATGTATACAAAAATGCAAGAAATTAAAAAGAGTAACATTAAAGAGATTGATCAAATAGAAACAAAAAGGTAACATGGGGAGATAAAACAAAGCATATGAATAGTAATATGACATGTAAAGGATTAAGTATAAGCAAAACACTAATATTGACAAGTTATGTAACCAAATAATGTTGAACATCAAGAAAAGCAGACAGTTAGAACTGCACATGGAACAACAGATTGATTCCAAGTAGGAAAAGGAGTAGGTCAAGGCTGTATATTGTCACCCTGCTTATTTAACTTATATGCACAGTACATCATGAGAAATGCTGGGCTGGATGAAGCACAAGCTGGAATCAAGATTGCAGAGATAACTATCAATAACCTCAGATTTGCAGATGCCAACACCCTTACAGCAGAAAGTGAAGAGGACCTAAAGAGACTCTTGATAAAGGTGAAAGAGGAGAGTGGAAAAGCTGGCTTAAAACTCAACATTGAAAAAATGAAGATCATGGCACCTGGTCCCATCACTGCATGGCATATAGTTGGGGAAATGATGGAAACAGTGACAGACTATTTTGGGGGGCTCCAAAATCACTGCAGATACTGACTGCAGCCATGAAATTAGAAGATGCTTGCTCCTCAGAAGAAAAGCTATAACCAACCTTGACAGCATATTAAAAATCAGAGACATTACTTTGCCAACAAAGGTCCATCTAGTCAAAGCTATGGTTTTTCCAGTAGTCATGTGTGGATGTGAGAGTTGGACCATAAAGAAAGCTGAGCGCTAAAGAATTGATGCTTTTGAATTGTTGTGTTGGAGAAGACTCTTGAGAGTCCCTTGGACAGCAAGGAGACCAAACTAGTCAGTCCTATAGGAAATCAATCCTGAATATTCATTGGAAGGACTGATGCTGAAGCCGAAGTTCCCGTACTTTGGCTATCTGGTGGGAAGAGCTGACTCATTGGAAAAAACCCTGATGCTGGGAAAGACTGAAGGCAGAAGGAGAAGAGGATGACAGAGGATGAGATGGTTGGATGGCATCACCGACTCGATGGACATGAGTTTGAACAACTCTGGAAGAGAGTGAAGGGCAGGGAAGCCTGGCATGCTTCAGTCCATGGCGTCACAAAGAGTCAGACACAACTGAGCGACTGATCTGAGCTGAACTAAATTGTTACATGGAGACCTTAACATATCTATCTCATTAGCTAGTAGAAGAAGGAAACAAAATTCAGTAAAAATATAAAAGATCTGAAAAAGAAATTAATAAACTTGACATAATGGAAATTTGTCACCAAATACAAGTTCAAGTACACATGGACTATTAACCTAAATTATCCTATGTAGTCAATAAAGACAGCCCTCAATAAATATCAAAGGATTGAAATGATTCAGAGAATGCTATCTCAACACAGTAGAACTAAGCTAGATTTAAATGACAAAAGAAATTAGAAAATTCTCAACTATCTGGATATTAAAGCACTTCTGAGTAATCTATGCATCAATGATATACATTTTCACAAATATCTTTTCCAGTGTACTTATGTAAATATATAGACATAGGGATATCTTTATTTCTTTTTCTACCTATCCCAGAGAAATGCTAATACATGTGTAAAAAATTTTTGAATGATATTATAAGAACATTTATGCGATTGAAAAAAAGACTTCCATTGAAAGTAAATTTTATATGTATATATATATATATATTTTTAAGATGCATAATCAGTATTGTATAATTGTTGTTGTTCAATTGTTAAGCCATGTTCAACTCTTTGTGATCTCATAGACTGTAGCACACCAGGCTTCTCTGTCCTCCATTACCTTCCAGAGTTTGCTCAAATTCATGTTCATTGAGTTGGTGATGCAATTTAACCATTTCATCCTTTGCAGTCCTCTTCTTATTTTGCTTTTGATCTTTCCCTGAATCAGAGTCTTTTCGAATGAGTCGATTCTTCACGTCAGGTGGCCAGAGTATTAGAGCTTCTGCTTCAGAAACAGTCTTCCAATGAATATTCAGGGCTGATTTCCTTTAGCATTGACTGGTTTGATCTCCTTGCTGTCCAAGGGATTCTCAAGAGTCTTCTCCAACACGACAGTTCGAAAGCATCACTTCTTCAGCATTCAGCTTTTTTTTTAACCTATTTTTTTTATTGAAGGACAATTGCTTTACAGAATTTAGTTGTTTTCTGTCAAACCTCGACATCAATCAGCCTTTTTTATGGTCCAACACTCACATCCAAACATGACTACTGGAAAAACCATTACTTTGACTATATGAACCATTGTCAGCCAAGTGATACCTACTTTTCAATGGGTGCGTGTGTGCTCAGTCACGTCTGACTTTCTGCTTTATAATAGGCTCTCTATATGGTGGAATTTATTAAGTAACTTGATATGTGTGTATACTCAGTTGCTCAGTCATGTCCAACTCTTTTTGATCCCATAGACTGTACCCCTCCAGGCTCCTCTCCCCATAGAATTTTCCAGGAAAGAATACTGGAGTGGGTTGCCAGTTCCTACTCCAGGAAATAATTGGATGGGCAACCTCAAAGACATTCCAGGCCTGGTGTCAGTATATGTATTAATAATTTGTCCTTCTGATACTGGGCATTCTCTGGTAAGAGTGTTGTTCTCTGCTTGTTGCTTTGCTTTACCTAGTGGGAGATTTACCCTCTCAAGTATTTCATACTGAGCAGTAATAGCACAACCAGCTTGGAAATTCTCTTTTTATTTTTACATCGTCAAACTAAAAAATTAATAAACAGAAACCTCCATCAAGAGAGTTGGGAAACCAGAAGAGGGAGCTCTCACACTCTTCAAAGATTGAAGAGCCCGTCAAGAAGGACTCCCTCCTCTTTCCTGGGAAGGACTCAGCCAATAAAAATCCAAGGACTCTGTTTACTAAAGCCCTCCCCACTTTCCTTTCCTCTGTATAAGAGAGTTCTCTTTTCTTTCTGTGGGGACTTCCACATGGCTCACCATGGTCAAATGAAATCTATATATGGAACAATCATTCCCTTCCATGAAATTCTCCCTGCCATACTATCCCAGGTGAGGAGGCAAGGGGCTACAAATCAGACCATTGGTCAAAGTCTGAATGGAGAAAGTTAAACCTCACAATCTCCTGTCCAGAAATCAGAGCACTATAAGTGCGGCTGCTACACAAACAGGGAATGGGAGTAAATTCTTTGAAAAATTTTAAATTCCCCAGAACAAAAATCTATAATGTAAAGAATACTCTTCTGTCTACTCTCATTCCCCTCCAAATATATATATATATCCAGTGACCTTATACTGAGGATCACAACTCCAGTCATAGAGTATTAAGGATTTTAGCAGTAATCTCCAGGTGCTTGACCTTCAACCTTGTGTGCAAATCTATGTCAAGAGAATGATGCTGAGGAGAGCAATAAAAAGTAGAAGAGACAGTTAGGGTGACTTTGAATCCTGGTCAGTAGAGGCACCACGTCTTACCAAAGTGAGTGTTTGTTATTTCTCTTGTTTTCTTTTCTTTCTTATTTTGGTGACAAGTCACATCTTATATATATTTTGTATCCAAAACTTCATGAATAGTCTAGAGTTCTATTTTTTTTTTAATGAAGCATCATTGAAAAATGTGGCCCCATTCATTTTAACTCAGTTATACACAGTTACAGAAAGCTATTAAATCAATGGACAATGTTTAATACTGTGTCTTAGTTTCTTCACATATAATATGGTGATAATAATAGTACCTTAGGATTATAACAATGATATTATGGGAAATGCATAGTGCTGTGCTGACACATACAAAGCACTCAGTGAATGTCAGGCATTAATATCATTGTTTATTATTGGTATTTTATGTATCATTACTCATTCAATTATCTGTGCAGGTATTTCCTGAACTATTATGTTTGTCGACTTAATTTAGATGTTGGAAATATACACTGTTATGTGAAGTGATAAATGACAAAGATCACCCTCTCAATTTGTCATCTTTAATATGTTTATTTTCTAGGAATCATATGTTATCTTTAATGTTTTGAACCATACCTTGTAAAATAAGGGTGTTCATTACTAATATTGACAATATAGCATTAATAAGTAATTCTATTATGATATGCATGTATGCTGTGGTCATTATTAAATTAAAATAGAAACATCAACGAACCTAAGCTGAATCAATTTAAGGACTCCCCTGTTTTATGGTATTATCTTTCTTGTATCTAAGTCAATCTTTTCTTTTTAAGAAATCTTCCTGCTTTATTGGTGCTGCTAAATGAATTAGATTATTCTGATAGATTTGAATGTTGCAACTTGATAATTAAAGGCATCTGACATCAGGGAAAAAAATCAGATTGAAAGACTTATTTTTTTAATAGTCATCCTAAACATTTGTGTTTTAACTAGCATATAAGTTTTGCTCTGTTTCCTTCCTGGAGTATTTGTTCCTCTGGTGAATTGTAATAGAGGCACAGAATGACAAGGATATGTGTATATGTATTTATCTCCATGACACCAAAATACCAATATTAATACTAGTATTTGATTAAAAATTAACCAGTATATACTAATAAAAAGCAGTTGAAACTAAATATATAAACAATTCAAAGACTTGTATATATTATAAAGCAAATACAAAATATAAATATACATGATTTATAATCTATGATGCACAGATGCATAAATTTAAAATATAGTATAAATCAAATACAGAAAATTATAAATATGTTATATAACATCAATTATAATATAAATTAACAAATATATGCAATTCAAATTTAACATTCTATTTTAGTAATATATTGGTAGCATAGAAATTCCCAAAATAAGCAATATAAAATGAAAAATTAATTTAACATGTAAATTGAAAATGAAATATTATTTTTAAACAAGTGAATTTTAAAATATTGTGCATTCAGGTTGCCATGGTTGAGCTAAAGTATCTTTTTGAGCATTTTTTCCCCTGCTGGATGAAAAATCTCTTTATGTCTCCATGGCATAATGTTGCTAAATTTAGAATGAGCACATTGCAGGCCAAAACCCTGGAGCTCAGCAATCTTGCAGTTTCTGCCTCTTGAGTAGCTAGTAGCACAGGCATGTAACATTATACCCAGTCATTCATGGTACATGTGTGACAGGGGGGAAATTTTCATTTACAACCATTATTGAATTTTAAGAGATGATTCCTGGCAGCATCAGGTTTTTTGCTGAGTACTATCTTGAACTTTGGCAAATAAGTTTCAAGGTGGAGGCTGGAGCAATGCTAAATATCTTGCTGTAATAATTGGAGTGAAGGAAATTCAGAATTGAGGAATGGGAAAGCCTTGAGACTAGTGCCTGTAAATAAAAGGCAGAATAGAGTCGTGTCCACTAGAGATGACGGTGGGGAAGAAGGAAATTGGGATGATCAGATACGTTGGTTTAATGCTTTAAAGTAGTTTTACTTTGGTATGTGCTCAGGGCAAACAAGTGATTATAGAGTCGATAAATGTGATGTATGAATTATCTGGTAAAGCTCTACATTTATACCTGTAAATGTAGACTTTCATGTTGATGCCATTTTACATTCTTGTCAGTGGAGTACCTGATTCGTGTCTTTCTCTAATGGGCATAGTATCATGGAAAGTTTTTTGTAAATCAAATTATTTAGAATTTTATCTGAATTCCAGATGCACTATACTCTCTAAATTTTTTCATAAAGTTTGAGCTTTGAAGATAAAATTTCTTCAGTCATCTGGAGTCTGATTTGACTTAGTATTTGGGTGCTGCCTTGAGCCAAAATACTTAATTTTATATTTTGAAATTCAGTTCAGTTCAGTTCAGTGGCTCAGTTGTGTCTGACTCTCTGCGGCTGCATGGACTGCAGCATGCGAGGCTTCCCTGTCCATCATCAACTCCCAGAACTTACTCAAACTTATGTCCATCGAGTCGGTGATGCCATCCAAACATCTCATCTTCTGTTGCTCCTTCTCCTCCCACCCTCAATCTTTCCCAGAATCAGGGTCTTTTCCAATGGGTCAGTTCTTCACATCAGGTGGCCAAAGAATTGTAATTTCAGCTTTAGCATCAGTTCTTCCAATAAATATTCAGGATTGATTTCCTTTAGGATGGACTGGTTGGATCTCCTTGCTGTCCAAGGGACTCTCAAGAGTCTTCTCCAACACCACAGTTCAAAAACATCAATTCTTCAGCACTCAGCTTTCTTAAGAATCCAACTCTCACATCTATACATGACTACAGGGAAAACCAGAGGTTTGACTAGATGGACATTTGTTGGCAAAGTAATGTCTCTGATTTTAATATGCTGTCTAAGTTAGTCATAGCTTTTCTTCCGAGGAGCAAGCATCTTTTAAATTCATGGCTGCAGTCACCATCTTGCAGTGATTTTGGAGCCCCGAAAAATAAAGTCTGACACTGTTTCCATCGTTTCGCCAACTATATGCCATGAAGTGATGGGACCAGATGCCATGATCTTAGTTTTCTGAACGTTGAGCTTTAAGCCAACTTTTTCACTCTCCTCTTTCACTTTCATCAAGAGGCTCTTTAGTTCTTCTTCTCTTTCTGCCATAAGCGTGGTCATCTGCATATCTGAGGTTATTGATATTTCTCCCGGCAATCTTGATTCCAGCTTGTGCTTCATCCAGCCCAGCATTTCTCATGATGTACTCTGCATATAAGTTAAAAAAGCAGGGTGACAATATGCAGCCTTGACGTACTCCTTTCCCGATTTGGAACCAGTCTGTTGTTCCATGTGTGGTTCTAACTGTTGCTTCTTGACCTGCATGCAGATTTCTCAGGAGGCAGGTCAGGTGGTCTGGTATTCTATCTCTTCCACAGTTTGTTGTGATCCACACAGTCAAAGGCTTTGGCATAGTCAATAAAGCAGAAGTAGATATTTTTCTGGAACTCTTTTGCTCTTTCGATGATCCGACGGATGTTGGCAATTTGATCTGGTTCCTCTGCCTTTTCTAAATCCAGCTTGAACATCTGCAAGTTCACGATTCACATACTCTTGAAGTCTGGCTTGGAGAATTTTGAGCATTACTTTACCAGCATGTGAGATGAGTGCAATTGTGCGGAAGTTTGAGCATTCTTTGGCATTGCCTTTCTTTGGGATTGGAATGAAAGCTGACCTTTTTCTGTCCTGTGGCCACTGCTGAGTTTTCCAAATTCGCTGACACATTGAGTGCAGCACTTTCACAGCATCATTTTTTAGGAACTGAAATAGCTCAACTGAATTCCATCACCTCCACTAGCTTTGTTCATAGTGATGCTTCCTAAGGCCCACTTGACTTCACATTCCAGGATGTCTGACTCTAGGTGAGTGATCACACCATTGTGATTATCTGGGTCGTGAAGATCTTTTGTGTATAGTTCTGTGTATTCTTGCCACGTCTTCTTAATATCTTCTGCTTCTGTTAGGTCCATATCATTTCTGTCCTTTATTGTGCCCATCTTCACATGAAATGTTCCCTTGGTATCTCTAATTTTCTTGAAGAGATCTCTAGTCTTTCCCATTCTATTGTTTTCCTCTATTTCTTTGCACTGATCACTGAGGAAGGCTTTCTTATCTCTCCTTGCTATTCTTTGGAACTCTGCACTCAGATCAGTATAACTACCCTTTCCTCCTTTGCCTTTCACTTCTCTTCTTTTCACGGCTATTTGTAAGTCCTCCTCAGACAACCATTTTGCCTTTTTGCATTTCTTTTTTGGGGGATTATCTTGATCCCTGGCTCCTATACAACGTCACAAACCTCCATCCATAGTTATTCAGGAACTCTGTCTATCAGATCTAATCTCTTAAATCTATTTTTCATTTTCACTGTGTAATCGTAAGGGATTTGATTTAGGTCATACCTGGATGGTCTAGTGGTTTTCTCTACTTTCTTCAATTTAAGTCTGTAGTTGGCAATAAGGAGTTCATGATGTGAGCCATATCAGGTCCTGGTCTTGTTTTTGCTGACTGGATAGAGGTTCTCCATCTTTGGCTTCAAAGAATATAATCAATATGATTTCAGTATTGACCATCTGGTGATGTCCATGTGTAGAGTCTTCTCTTGTGTTGTTGGAAGAGGGTGTTTGCTACGACCAATGTTTTCTCTTGGCAAAACTCTTTTAGCCTTTGCCCTGCTTCATTCTGTAATCCAAGGCCAAATTTTTCTGCTACTCCAGGTATTTCTTGACTTCCTACTTTTATATTCTAGCCCCCTATAATGAAAAGAACATGTTTTTTGGGTGTTAGTTCTAGTAGGTCTTGTAGGTCTTCATAGAACCATTCAACTTCAGCTTCTTCTGCATTACTGGTTAGTTATGTTACCAGCTACTTAAATCTCTGAAAGTGATATAATTTAGATGCATATTCCCTTATGTATACAATTTGGACAAAATAAAAAGGAATCAATTACTGAAATGGTGGTTGTTTAAAGTGGTGGTGTTTATAATTCTATCATGTTCAACATTTATTACTTGTTGTTATTTTTACAAGCTGTTACAGTTTCATCTTTCACATTCTCTACACCAGACTGAAAAAGACATACACTTGATCTTAGCTTTGTATAAGTTTATTTAAAAAAATATTTTCCAGTAAATATAATTTTCCAAGAGTAAGCAAATATATAAATATAATGTCATTGGTGACAGAAACTTACTAGCAAATAATATTTAAAAAGAAACTGAACCTCTTTCTTTTTCCTTTGTCTAAACATTGTTGGGCATCTTTATAGGAAGATGCCAGCTCATGCTGTCAGTTCAGAGCACAGTGAAGAGGAGTGGATTGCCTGGAACAAGATGTTAGAATCTAATGAAGATGAGAAAGGCATCTATTTATTGGGGGTGGAGGAGTGGAGGGCATCTGTAATGATCAGCACATTGGCTATGTTGGAGCTCTTTGTGTGTGCTCAGTCACTCAGTTATGTCTGCTCACCAGGCTCCTCTGTTCATGAAACTTTTCCAAGCAAGAATAGTGGAGTGGGCTGCCAATTCCAATTCAGAGGGTCTTCCCAACCCAGGGATTGAACCTGCATGTCTTGCACCTCCTGCATTGGCAGGCAGATTCTTTACCATTGCACCACCTGGGAATCCTGTTGAAGCTGTGTACTTTATTCCAATGGAAAATATGTACAGAAAGAGCTTTTCTAGTTTAGTATCCTGAACTATAGAAATAAAGTAAATAGAACTATTGTTAATGCAAGCATGCATTATTTGTATTAATAGAGTAAATCATAATCTTTATTTACACCTACATTAAATATTCATTCTCTACCTTTAAATACATACTTATAGATCCCCACAAAGCTTTGGATACTTTATATGGGATTGCTTTCTTTAATCATCACAACAACTTTTTAAAAGAATTCCCATTTTACAAAGACAAAATTGGGATTGAGAGTGAATAAGACATGTCCTCTTTTCTCAGAGATCCTTAAAGGTGGGATGTACATAGAATTTAGTACCATATTTTCAAAGTATCTTAGATCAGTTCTCTCCATGGTGTCATAAGGAAGGAATATTCAACTCTGCAGTGGTTCTCAAACATATTTCTTTAGGCAACACAAGGTTTTCTCCAAAAGAAGTATCTGGGTACGCACCATAAGTAAATCAAATAAAAGACCTGCTCAGGTTGAAGTCTAGAGGTTATCAATCCTGGTTACATTTTAGATCTATCTGGGAAGTTGTTAAATGCCTTGAGTCACCAACCTTCTAGGGGTGGAGGCCAGGCATCAATATCTCTTAAACATTCCCCAGATGATTTTATTGTACAGCCAGGGATGAGCTGCACTGTAGCAGTTAAAAAGGGAACCCTCAAAGCTGACCGCTGTGTTAGGAGTACAGAGGATAACTGAGAAAGAATGCTAGAGGGTGGGAAAATAGGTGACACTAGTGAAACCCAGACTTCGGAGGCCAATTTTAATGAGGTTCTCAAAGGTTTGATTTCTGATACCTGTATATTTTTTATGTAACCCAAAACATATTGGCGTAATACAACCTCCTGGCGCACCAAAATAACAGATTCTAAGTGTGTGTGTGTCAAAGAATGTAGAAGTAAAAGACATTTTTGCAATGTGCAACAATGCAGAGAAAAATCAACAAATTAATAGAAATGTTTTTCTGGTGCTAAATGAATCTAAGTAAATGGATAGGTAAATTGTTATGAAATAACCTTTAATTTATTTTTGAAAGCTCTGAATGCTAAATAGAATTCTCAACTGTGTCAAATAATTTGAATGTACTGTCTTGGTAAATGTTTCCTAAACAGAAGTTAGATAAAGAAAGATAAATAATAAGTAAAGATCCTGGCTTTTATAACAAATAATCATAGTATTGAATAAGATACAAATACCTTCCAGCAAGAGCTGTATTGTTGAAATTCGGGGGGATAATCTTGGGGAGATATTTTTAAAGGTCTAGGAAAGTATCATTTACAAGTATGAACAATAAAAATGACTGTGCCTGTATTATTCTCAGTTAGTATGTTTTATCAAACTTTGATTTTGTCTAAGGTTATATATATTACTTAATCATTTTCTCACAAGATAAAAATTATATTCTAAATCATGATAAATTAAAGGATAAAAAGAATAAATTTTAGAGTAAGATAAACCTGCATTAGAATTGTGAATTTTGGCTCTGCTATTTGGATGTTGTATGCTTTTGAAATGGTATTTGATATTATTGAGCCCAGTTTTCTCACTGTAAAATAGTCTTAAATATAGTACTTACTTCACAGGGTTGCTCCAAAGATTGAATTAGTTGACACATATTAAGTGTCTAAAATAGTGGCTAAAATAAAGTCTCCTTCAATAAATGCTATGTGATTATTAGTGTACTAATTTATCATGCCAATAGGGGAATTTGGAGGAGAACAAGGGATTCTATTGGATAGACTACACTCTAAAACAACTAGAATGTTCTAACAGAATTAACAAAGTGAAACAAATAGAAATCATAATTCTCTATTCAGTGATCATATAAATCCTGGAGACAGAATTTATTCTACAGACCTTTTATTTTACTTGCATCTTTACAGAATTATAAAAACTTGGTGATCACTATTAGGACAGAATTAGAAATCCTATAACCTATAAGGCTTGAGGAATTTGGTCTCTAAATGTAAAGCAGCAAACATCCTAGCTATCTTTGGGGAACTAAACTCCCATGAAACCTTTTCACAAAGTTCACATATACTAAACACATAGTACTTTTTGTCTGATCCTTTCCCTCATGGGCTTATAGTATAATAGTTCAAAATAAACATTAAAAAAGGAAAAGCACTGGCTGACAAAAATAAATGTGGTTAACCAATCTTAGTCAGCCAATTGTTTGTTTATTCCCTCATGTCAGTTGGAAAGATAAAAACACCAAGGAGGACCTTTATGAGTACAAAATATTCAAACCCATCTGAAAATCTGACACAAAGGATTATGATTAACTGTATCCCAGAAGGGAACTCACGATTGGAAAGCTCATCACAAGGTCTGAAAAAACCACTTTCCTTTTCACAGTTCAAAGCCCAATTTAAATAAGTGCTATAGTGTATACTCACCCAACTTACCTAGAGTCTTCTGATCAGCTTCAATGCATAGGGGCTATAAACATGCAGTTTGGTGAGACTTAACAATGATTCAATTAAACAAGAAAGATTCTCTTGGGTATTAGGTAGAATGGTTACTAAGAGATTAGAGAACAAATAATTTCTCTGTTAGAAAAGCTGGGAAACAGATCATTTCTTAAAGTCAGTCTGAAACTTTAATGTTAAGGTGGTATCACAAGGAAAATTATACCGGACAAAGTTGAGCAGTCAAGGAAGATTTTATTCAAGACAACTGCAAGAGGCTGGCAGAGCCAGAACTCAGTCTGAATTCAACTCCTCTGAAATAAGGGTGGGATTGATTCTAAGAGACAGGGTGGGAGGAATCATAGGCCATCAATGTTTGCTAATTGGCCTTCCTCCAAAGAAACGGTAAATACTCTCATATATGTATAATAAGAGGTAGTGTTGCAACATGAGGCAAGGTGCCCACATAAGTTAAGCTCCTGACCTTCCAGAAACTGGAAGAAGGAAGCTTAATGATGACATTTCAAAAGGATGGCTTCCAGGTGCTTGAGAAAGACAGTCCTGGGTAGTAAAACTGGCAAAAGGATTTTAGAATGATTTATATTTCAAAAGAGTAGAGACAGAATTTTCAGTTACATGTTTTCTAAAATAAATGATCTAAGAAGAGGTAGATCAGTGGCATAGAGGTAAAAAAAGAAGCCTGTCTAAAGTTTGGTTAAGCTGAGGGAAACTTTAAGGTCCTCAGTTAGTAGGTAAAGAATAGATAGAACTTTTAATAGCAAAAGAATCCCTCTCTGATGGGATCCTACAAGGAGACTATCTTCAAACCTGTAAAAATTTTGTGAAGTAGGAGATTTTGTGATTATGGTTTAAAACTTAATTAGGTCACCTCTAAAGATTTCTAAATTATCAGAACTTTAAACTTCACTGTTTCATCTCAAAGACCATTTTTTTTACCCTCACAAACAAAAAAAAGACATTCAAAATGACTTTCACTTCAATGGAAGAAATTCTAGAAAAAATGTCCTACTTAAAAACGCTATGTGAGCATGTGAATTTAAAGTATTATTTTACCATATCACAGTTAATCATATTCCAAAAAGGGCTTTTTTGTTTTATCCAATAATTTAACAGAGAATTTGCTGAATGAGGAAAATGTGTACCATGCGGTTTAATATAAAAATTGAGCTATACAAGAACTTTTGCCAACACTTTGAAAGACATACGCATAGAAATGATTCTTACCCCTAAAGTGTGCATTAGAACCACATTTGGACCTCTTAGAAAACACAGATACTAGCCCAAACTCTTAGGTCTTCAGTAAAAAGACACTGATTTGTATTTCTTGTATATTAATTTATTTTTTTGGTCATGCTTTTCAGTTTGCAGGATGACCTCGACCAGAGATTGAACTTGGGCCATAACACTGAAAGCTCTGAGTCCTAACCAATTGAACTCCCAAGGAATTTCAGTTAGGTATAAAAATTTCTAAATATGAGTTCTATTGCTTTAAAAAAAAATGCTTTCAATACATGCCCTCCAGACCAGTAGAGCTTCTGAGAAATTCAAGATCTTAGATTTTGCCACATCCACCAAAGTTCATGATTTGAAAAAAATTTGGTTGTTGATATCCGTATGAAGTCTGTTGTTCAGTCGCTAAGTCCTGTCTGACTCCTTGCTTCCCAGTGAACTGCAGCACGCCTGGCTTCGCTGTCCTTCACTATCTCCCAGAGTTGCTCAAACTCATGTCCACTGAGTCAGTGATGCCATCCAACCATCTCATCCTCTGTTACCCCTTCTCCTGCCTTCAATTTTTCCCAGCATCAGGGTCTTTTCCAATGAGTTGGCTCTTTCCATCAGGTGGCCAAAGAATTGGAGCTTCAACTTCAGCATCAGTCCTTCCAATGAATACTCAGGACTGATTTCCTTTAGGATTGACTGGTTTGATCTCCTTGCTGTCCAATGGACTCTCGAAAGTCTTCTCCAACACCACAGTCCAAAAGCATCAATTCTTTGGCACTCAGCTTTCTTTATGGTCCAGCTCTCATATCCCTACGTGACTACTGAAAAAATCATAGCTTTGACTATACAGACCTTTGTTGGCAAAGTGATGTCTCTGTTTTCTAATATGCTGTCTAGGTTTGCCATAGCTTTTCTTCCAAGGAGCAAGCGTCTTTTAATTTCATGGCTACAGTCACCATCAGCAATGATTTTGGAGTCAAATTTTATTTGGAGAAAATAAAATCTGCCACGGTTTCCACTTTTTCCCCATCTATTTGCCATGAAGCGATGGGACTGGATGCCATGCTCTTAGTTTTTATGAATCCTGAGTTTTAAACCAGGTTTTTTCACTCTCCTCTTTCACACTTATCAAGAGGCTCTTTAGTTCCTCTTCAATTTCTGCTATTAGAATGGATCATCTGCGTATTGTTATTGCTCCCATCAGTCTTGATTCCAGCATGTGATTCATCCAACCTGTCATTTCTCATGAGGTACTCTGCATATATGTTAAATAAGCACAGTGACAACCAGAGATCAAATTGCCAGTATCCACTGAGTCATAGAGAAAGCAAGGGAATTCCAGAAAAAACATCTACTTCTGCTTCTTTGGCTACTTTGAAGCCTTTTACTTTAAAGCCTTCTCAAGATGCTGTGGAAAGTTCTTAAAGAAATGAGAATAGCAGATCACATTACTATCTTCTGAGAAACCTGTATGCAAGTTTGGAAGCAACAGATAGAACTGGACGGAGATAGACTGGATCAAAATTGAGAAAGGAGTTGTCAAGGCTTTATATTGTCACTCTGCCTATTTAACCTGGAGCCTGAAAAGCATTGTTCTATAGGAGGTTTTGCTGCATAGCCAGAATCAAAGCCATTCACCAAGTTAGGATGAACTAGCCTCTGGCACTGCCAAAGCAACTTCGCTAAAATTATGGATCCTAAACATTCAGCTTTGGTTTCTATTTAAGTCACATGTTTGGAGAACAGTATTTTGGACCAATAAAAACCAAAGGGACAATACAGAGAAAGATGGTGGGATACTTACATTAATGTGTGCATATGTGCTCAGTTGCTCAGTCATGTCTGACTCTTTACGACCCCATGGACTGTAGCCTGCCGCCTCCTCCGTCCACGGGATTTTCTTGGGAAGAATACTGGAGTGGGTCGCCATTTTCTCCTCCAGGGCATCTTATCCCAGCCAGGGATTGAACTCACATCTCTTGTGTCTCCTGCTTTGGCCGGCAGATTCTTTACCACTGAGCCACCTTAATATTTGAAAATTAATTTAAAATTTCAAGAATCTTAAATAAGGATTTCTTTGCTGAGAGGGAGATGAAGAGAGCAATCCACCAGACTGGGAATTGGACTCTCCAATTACTCACTGATTAATTTTGGCCTGGGGCAAGCTACCTGTACAATTTCTCCAGGGGTTCCCGAAGATGATAACAGCTATTATTGCTTCTTTTAACAGCTACTTAAAAGCAAATTAGGAAATCTTAAAGTAACTTCTGCTTCTCTGGGGAGAAAGCTTTATTAAATTAGTAGTAGGTAGAAATAACATTTATTAGTTCGCCATATTTTTCTGATGTGCTGCAGTCCAGACCTTTGTTGGCAAAGTGATGTCTCTGCTTTTTAATATGCTGTTTAGGTTTGTCATAGCTTTTCTTCCAAGCAGCAAGTGTCTTAATTTCATGGCTACAGTCACCATCAGCAATGATTTTGGAGTCCAAAAAAATGAAATCTGCCACAGTTTCCACTTTTCCCCCATCTATTTGCTGTGAAGTGATGGAACTGGATGCCATGCTTAGTTTTTTTGAATGTTGAGTTTTAAGCCAGGTTTTTTCACTCTCCTCTTTCAAATTTATCAAGAGGCTTATCACATTTATCTATGGGGTCACAAAGAATTGGATAAGATTTAGCAACTGAACAGCAAATATTTCTCTCAGGCTAATGACAATACTGTGTTTAGTCTCTTTCCCTGTTGATATGCATTTGTGTCTATGTATACATATTTATGAGATTTAGGAATTTTGGAATGAAAGATAAAAGAAAATAAAATTTTGCTCAGTAATGATTATTTCAAAATTATTGTTATATTTTACCTTTCCGTTCTCTACGTTTGAAACTCCCAACTGCAATGTATTTTTTGTCTATTTATAGCAAGTCAATAGAAGCAATTGTCAAAAAAAAAAGTAACAAAAATTTTTAAAAATTCAAAGAGGTAAAGTTGCCTTTTTTAAAAATTTTAAAAAATCATATTTATTAAACCAATTCTTCCCTATCCTAAGCACTATAGTTTTATTTTCCAAATTATTTCAAATACTGGGAGCTACTGGCTTGACATGTTCTAGCTGTTGCAAATAGTGCTGCAATGAACAATGGGATACATGTGTCTCTTTCAATTTTGGCTTCCTCAGGGTATATGCCTAGGAGTGGCATTGCTAGGTCATATGGTGGTTTTATTCCTAGTTTTTTAAGGAATCTCCATACCCTCTTCCATAGTGGCTGTATCAATTTACATTCCCACCAACAGTGCAAGAGCATTCCCTTTTCTCCACACCCTCTCCAGCATTTATTGTTTGTAGACTTTTTGGTGATGGCCATTCTGACTGGTGTGAGGTGATATCTCATTGTAGTTTTGATTTGCATTTCTCTAATAATGAGCTATGTTGAGCATCTTTCATGTGCTTCTTAGCCATCTGTATGTCTTCTTTGGAGAAATGTCTGTTTAGGTCTTTTTTTCCCACTTTTTGATTGAGTTGTTTGTTTTATTGGTATTGTGTTATATGAGCTGCTTGTATGTTTTAGAAATTAATCCTGTGTCAGCTGTTTCATTTGCTATTATTTTCTCCCATTCTGAGGGTTGGCTTTTCACCTTGCTTATAGTTTCCTTTGCTGTGCAAAAGCTTTTAAGTCTAATCTGTCCCACTTGCTTATTTTTGTTTTTATTTTCATTACTCTAAGAGGTGGGTCATATAGGATCTTGCTTTGATTTATGTCATTCAGTGCTCTGCCTATGTTTTACTCTAGGAATTTCATAGTTTCTAGTCTTACATTTAGGTCTTTAATCCATTTTGAGTTTATCTTTGTGTATGGTGTTAGGAAGTGCTCTAATTTCAATCTTTTATATGTAAATGTCCAGTTTTCCCAGCACCATTTATTGAAGAGTCTGTCTTTGCCCCATTGTATATTCTTGCCTCCTTTGTCTAAAATAAGGTACACATAGGTGCATGGGTTTATTTCTGGGCTTTCTATCTTGTTCCATTGGTCTATATTTCTGTTTTTGTGTCAGTACCATACTGTCTTGATGACTGTAGCTTTGTAGTATAATCAGAAGTCAGGAAGGTTGATTCCTTCAGCTTCAATCTTCTTTCTCAAGACTGCTTTGGCTAGTCGGGGTCTTTTGTGTTTCCATATGAATTGTGAAATTTTTTTTCTAGTTCAGTGAAAAATGCCATTGGTAATTTGATAGGGATCGCATTGAATTTGTAGATTGCTTTTGATAATATAGTCATTTTCACAATATTGATTCTTCCTAACCAGGAACATGGACTATCTCTCCATCTGTTATGTCATCTTTGATTTCTTTCATCAGTGTTTTATAATTTTCTGTGCACAGTTCTTTCGTCTCCTTAGGTAAGTTTATTCCTTGATATTTAATTCTTTTTGTTGCAATGGTGAATAGGATTGATTCCTGAATTTCTCTTTCTGATTTTTCGCTGTTAGTATATAGAAATGCAAGTGATTTCTGAGTATTGATTTTGTATCCTGCAACTCTGCTAAATTCACTGATTAGCTCTAGCAATTTTCTGATACTATCTTTAGGGTTGTCTATGTACAGTATCATGTCTTCTGCAAACAGTGAGAACTTTACTTCTTCTTTTCCCATCTGGATTCCTTTCATTTCTTTTTCTTCTTTGATTGCTGTAGCTAGGACTTCCAAAACTATGTTGAATAATAGTGGTGAAAGTGGACACCTTTGTCTTGTTCCCGATCTTAGGGGGGATGCTTCCAGGTTTTTACCATTGAGAATAATGTTTGCTGTAGGCTTATCATATATGGCCTTTACTATGTTGAGGTAGGTTCCTTCTATTCCCATTTTTTAAGAGTTTTAAACATAAATGTGGGTTAAATTTCTTCAAAGGCTTTTTCTGCATCTATTGAGATTATTATATGGTTTTTATCTTTCAGTTGATATGGTGTATCACATTGATTGATTTGCATATATTGAAGAATCCTTGCATCCCTGGAATAAACCCAAATTGATCATGGTGTATGAGCTTTCTGATGTGTTGATGAATTCTGTTTGCTAACATTTTGTTGAGGATTTTTGCATCTATGTTCATCAGTGATATTGGCCTGTAGTTTTCTTTTTGTGTGTGCTGTCTTTGTCTGGTTTTGGTATCAGGGTGATGGTGGTCTCATAGAATGAGTTTGGAAGTGTTCCTTCCTCTGCGATATTTTGAAAGATATAGAAGGATAGGCATTAACTCTTCTCTGAATGTTTGATACAATTCTCCTGTGAGGCCATCTGGTCCTGGGCTTTTGTTTTTCAGAGATTTTTGATCACAGCTTTAATTTCAATGCTTGTAATTGGGTTGTTCATAATTTCTATTTCTTCCTGGTTCAGTCTTGGAAGATTGAACTTTTCTAAGAATCTGTCCACTTCTTCCAGGTTTTCCATTTTATTGCCATATAGTTGTTCATAATAGTCTCTTATAATCCTTTGTATTTCTGCATTGTCTGCTGTAACCTCTCTTTTTTATTTCTAATTTTGTTGATTTGATTCTTCTCTCTTTTTTTTCTTGATGAGTCTGGCTAAAGGTTTGTCAATTTTGTTTATCTTCTCAAAGAACCAGCTTTTAGTTTTATTAATCTTTACTATTTTTTCTTTCATTTATTTTTCAATTATTTCTGTTCTGGTTTTTAATTATTTCTTTCCTTTTACTAGTTTTGGGGGTTTTTTTTGCTCTTCTTTTTCCAGTTGTTTTACATGTAAAGTTAGGTTGTTTATTCAATGTTTTTCTTGTTTCTTGAGGTAGAATTGTATTGCTATAAACTTCCCTCTTAGAACTGCTTTTGCTGCATCCCATAGGTTTTGAGTTGTCGCGTTTTCATTGTCATTTGTTTTTAGAATATTTTTTTATTTCCCCTTTGATTTTTTCAGTAACCTGTTGGTTATTTAGAAAGGTATTGTTTAATCTCCATGTGTTTGTGGTTTTTTTGCAGTTTTTTTCTCATAATTGATATCTAGTCTCATAGCGTTGTGGTCAGAGAAGATGCTTGATATGATTTCAATTTTCTTAAATTTATGGAGGTTTGATTTGTGACCCTAGATCTGGTCTATCCTAGAGAATGTTCCACATGCACTTGAGAGGAAGGTGTATTATTCTGCATTTGGATGGAATGTCCTGAAGATATCAGTGAGATCCATCTCATCTAATGTATCATTTAAGACTTGTGTTTCCTGTTTAATTTTCTGTTTTGATGATCTGTCCATTGGTGTGAGTGGGGTGTTAAAGTCTCCTACTATTATTGTGTCACTGTCAATTTCTCCTTTTATATCTGTTAGTGTTTGTCTTATTATTGAGGTGCTCCTATGTTGGGTGCATAGATGTTTACAATTGCTATGTCTTCCTCTTGGATTGATCCCTTGATCATTATGTAGTGTCCTTCCTTATCTCTTGTAATCTTCTTTATTTTAATGTCTATTTCTTGTGATATGAGGAGTGCTTCTCCAGCTTTCTTTTGCTTCCCATTTGCATGGAATATATTTTTCCATCCTCTCACTTTCAGTTTATGTGTCTTGAGGTCTGAAGTGGGTTTCTTGTAGACCAGCGTATATGTAGGTCTTGTTTTTGTATCCATTCAGCCAGTCTGTGTCTTTTGGTTGGAACATTTAATCCGTTTACATTTAAAGTAATTATTGGTGTATATGTTCCTATTTCCATTTTCTTAATTGTTTGGGTTTGATTTTGTAGATCTTTTTATCTCTTGTATTTCTTGCCTATATAAGTCCCTTTAATATTTGCTGTAAAGCTGGTTTGGTGGTACTGAATTCTCTTAACTTTTGCTTGTTTGAAAAGCTTTTTATTTTTCCATCAATTTTGAATGAGATCCTTTCCAGGTATAATAATCTCGGTTGTAGATTTTTCCCTTTCAGTATTTTAAATATATCCTGCCATTCCCTTCTGGCCTGCAGGGTTTCTGCTGAGAGATCAGCTGTTAAGTGTATGGGGTTTCCCTTGTATATTACTAGTTGCTTTTCCCTTGCTGCTTTTAATATTCTTTCTTTGTGTTTAGTCCTTGTAGTTTGGTTAGTATGTGTCTTGGAGTGTTTCTCCTTGGGTTTATCCTGTATGGGACTCCGTGCCTCTTGGACTTGATTATTGCCTTTGCCATGTTGGGGAAATTTTCAACTATAATCTCTTCAAAATTTTTCTCATATCTTTTCTTTTTCTCTTCTTCTGGGACCCCTAAAATTCAAATGTTTGGGAGTTTGATATTGTCCCAGAGGTCTTTGAGACTATCTTCAGTTCTTTTCATTTTTTTTTTACTTTATTCTTCTTTTCAGAAGTTCATTTTATCTTCCAACTCACTGATTCATTCTTCTGCTTCAGATATGCTGCTATTGATTCTTTCTAAAGTATTTTTAATTTCAGTAATTTTGTTGTTTGTCTCTGTTATGTTTATTCTTTATTTCTTCTTCTGCTGCTGCTAAGTCACATCAGTCATGTCTGATTCTGTGTGACCCCATAGACAGCAGCCCACCAGGCTCCTCCGTCCCTGGGATTCTCCAGGCAAGAATACTGGAGTGGGTTGCCATTTCCTCCTCCAGTGCATGAAAGTGAAAAGTGAAAGTGAAGTTGCTCAGTCGTGTCCGACTCTTCGTGACCCCATGGGCTGCAGCCTACCAGGCTCCTCCGTCCATGGGGTTTCCCAGGCAAGAGTACTGGAGTGGGATGCCATTGCCTACTCCTATGTCTTTGTTAATTGATTCTTGCATTTTCTTCATTCTGTTTTCAAGATTTTTGATCATCTTTCCTATCATTATTCTGAATTATTTTTCAGGTAGTTTGCCTATTTCCCCTTCATTTCTTTGGAGTTCTGTGTTTCTAGTTTGTTCCTTAATTTGTGTAGTATTTTTCTGTTTTTTCATTGTTATTTTTTTTTAACTTATTGTGTTTGAGGTCTCCTTTTCCCAGGCTTCAAGGTTGAATTCTTTCTTCCTTTTGGTTTCTGCTCTCCTAAGGTTGGTCCAGTGGTTTGTGTAAGCTTTGTATAGGGTGAGATTTGTGCTGAGTTTTTTGTTTGTTTGTTTGCTTGTTTTTGTTTTTCCACTGATGGGCAAGGCTGAATGAGGTGGTAATCCTCTATGCTGATGATTGGGTTTGTATTTTTGCTTTGTTTGTTGTTTAGACGTGGCATCCTGCGCAGGGTGCTGCTGGTGATTGGGTGATTCCAGGTCTTGTATTCAAGTGGTTTCTTCTGTGTGAGTTCTCATTATTTCATACTCCCTAGGGTTAGTTCTCTGGTAGTCTAGGGTCTTGGAGTCAGTGTTCCCACTCCAAAGGCTCGGGGCTTGATCTCTAAAAGGACAAATCCATCTGCTTCTGTCTCTGGTACTGATGGTTTTTTAGATTCCAGAGGCTTTCTGAAGAAGTGAAACATTGCTGCTTCTGCCATTTCCTGATGCTTGCACTGCATTCCCCCTTCGTACCAGCACCAGAGCCCACCACCTTGCTTCTGGGGTTCAACCCACCTTTTGTTTTTTATTGAGAGATGTAGGGAGCTGCAAAGAGTGATGTTCTCAATCTTAGAGTGAAGAAAAAAACAAACAAATACAAAATGCATAATCTTACTTGAGTCCATTGGAATGCTGACATTATGCAGCAACAAACTGGCTCAAAATCTAAGGAGAAATAAGCAAGGAAAGAAAAGATTGGAGCGCTAGTTTTGACAAGACATGGACACTCCATAATAGGAATTCAGCTAGGGTACATAGCTCACTGCACAGTATACTGTGAGAGAGGTGAACATCTTGGGGTTATAGACCTAAGGAATATCCTCATCGTTTTTCCAGGGTTTTCTCTCACAGACTTCACTGGTGCTCACACACGAGAAAGGATAATTCTTAGACTCTCTCATGGTACAAAACAGGAGGAAGCGGGAATAGCAGCTGCCAGTGGGGCTTAGCTGGGGGGCACTGCTGAGATACTCATTCCACCTCCTTACTGAACAAAAGCTTAATCTGCTGGGAGGGCAACAAATGTTGCCATTAGGTCACTGGTGGAGATTCCTTGCAGGTGAGGTAAAACAAGAGAGAGGAAGAGGAAAAAAAAAAAAACCCTTTCCCTGGTGGAAGGTCAGCAGAGATAAAGACTGAGGCTTTATTCAAACATAGAATACTCCTACCCCAGCCCCTAGCAGGCCAACAGAGATAGAATAAAAACAATACCTCAAGGGTGGCAAGAGGAATGAACAGGCAGAGTACAGAGAATTTTTAGACAATAAAAATACTCTGCATGATAGTATAATAATGGGTAAATATCGTTATATTCTTCTCCATAGAATGTCTAGCACTGAATGAAACCTGAGGTGAACTCTGGACTTTGAGTGATTCAGTTCAGTTCAGTCGCTCAGTCGTGTCTGACTCTTTGCGACCCCATGAATCACAGCATGCCAGGCCTCCCTGTCCATCACCAACTCCCGGAGTCTACCCAAACTCATGTCCATTGAGTCAGTGATGCCATCCAGCCATCTCATCCTCCGTCATCTCCTTCTCCTCCTGCCCCCAATCCTTCCCAGCATTAGGGTCTTTTCCAATGAGTCGACTCTTCGCATGAGGTGGCCAAAGTATTGGAGTTTCAGCTTAAACATCAGTCCTTCCAATGAACACCCAGGACTGATCTCCTTTAGGATGGACTGGTTGGATCTTCTTGCAGTCCAAGGGACTCTCAAGGGCCCTCCAACACCATAGTTCAAAAACATCAATTCTTCAGAACTCAGCTTTCTTCACAATCCAACTCTCACATCCATCCATGACCACTGGAAAAACCATAGCCTTGACGGACCTTTGTTGGCAAAGTAATGTCTCTGCTTTTAAATATGCTATCTAGGTTGGTCATAACCTTCCTTCCAAGGAGTAAGTGTCTTTTAATTTCATGGCTGCAATCACCATCTGCAGTGATTTTGGAGCCCCCAAATATAAAGTCTTCCACTGTTTCCCCATCTATTTCCCATGAAGTGATGGGACCAGATGCCATGATGTTAGTTTTCTGAATGTTGAGCTTTAAGCCAACTTTTTCACTCTCCTCTTTCACTTTCATCAAGAGGCTCTTTAGTTCTTCTTCACTTTCTGCCATAAGGGTGGTGTCATCTGCATATCTGAGGTTATTGATATTTCTCCTGGCAATCTTGATTCCAGCTTGTGTTTCTTCCAGCCCAGCGTTTCTCTTCATGTACTCTGCATATAGGTTAAATAAGCAGGGTGACAATACACAGCCTTGACGTACACCTTTTCCTGTTCGGAACCAGTTTGTTGTTCCATGTCCAGTTGATTACGATGTATCAATGTAGATTTATTGTTGGTAACAAACATACCATTCTGGTAAGTGATGTTGATAATGGAGGAAGCTATGCATGCATATGGGAAATCTCTATATTCTCAGTTTTTCTGTGAACTTAAAACTGTTCTAAATTATAAAGCTTTAAATTTAAAAAGGAATCCTGCTAGAGACAGACCACCTCTGAGATGCAGTGAAAAGGCCTAAAACTAACAGAGCAGCAGACACTGAGGACCAAAAAAATGAAAAACCTATGAAAACCTAGCCTTTACCCTAAATGCAAAGTAATTATTTAGAGGAATTTGAAGCCTGTGGTGCACTAAGGTAACCATAGTAACAACAAAAAACAAACCCAGCCCAACTTTTAATTAGAGTCAATCAAATCTGCTCACTACAGGCCTTAATTAAAGAAAAGTATGCCCATTTGTAGGTATAAAGCTACTTACTTCAGTCTTTACTATACTGTACAAGAAGCCCAGCTTTCAATAACAATGAAAAACTAGGAAGCATATGAAAACACAAACTAAAGTGATACCTTCCAAGAGAGAACACAATCATGACATAATAGTTGGAATGATATGACAGTAAACTTAAAATAACTGTGTTTAATATGTTAACAGTTTTCATGGGAAAAGGTAAAGATCATACATGATTAAATGGCTAATTTCAACAAAGAGGTGGAAATTATAAGAAAGAATCCAAAGGCAATGTTAGAAATGAGCAACACTAACAAAGATGAAGTCTTTGATAGTCTCTTCAGTAGACTCAATTCAGTAGTAGAAAGAATTGCCTAACATCAAGATAGGTCAATAGAAATTATACAAACTGAAACACACACACACACACACACACACACACACACACATATACGTATACACACTATATGGATTTTTACTGATTACAGAATTTTATTTTATCTTTGTTATATTATAGACTGAATGGGTTCGGCATCAGCCTTAGAAGCAAGTCGTTTGAAAAGAATTCATTGCTGATGGTTGACTTTCAGGGGCCTGCTTATCAAAGTGAATAATCATTAATAAGGAAGATTTAAAGTCAGTTTTAATGATTACTAATTAGTATGGCTAGAGAAAATTATAGGGACTTGATTTATAAATTCTCAATTCTGTGTATATTCTAATTACTGACTTGGTCTAAGATTAAATGAAAAGCATACTTAGAACTGTTAATAGATTTTTTTCCCCCAACTTTGTTATGATTAGTCTTTACGTTAAGCTGTGCTTCTAAATGGGGTTCCCCAAGTGGCACTAATGTTAAAGAACCCACCTGCTAATGCAGGAGACACAAGAGACGTGGGTTCGATCCCTGGGTCAGGAAGATCCCCTGGAGGTGGGCATGGCAACCCACTTCAGTATTCTTGCCTGGAGAATCCCATGGACAGAGAAGCCTGGCAGGTAGTAGTCCATAGGGTTGCAAAGATTCAGACACGACTGAAGCGACTTAGTACACATGCACATACTTCTAACTGCTAAATATTCCAATGTTTATGAGATATTAAGGTAAACCAAAACAGGCTCCCATTGTAAAACCAGATTTTTATTTTTTATAACTGTGGGATAAAAGTCTTGAGCTTATTCAGAAGATCAAAATCTCTAATATTTTAATCAAATATTGTTTAGAATTCCTCTCTCCACTATTGTATATCACAGATTCAGGCAAAAACATTAATTTCTGTAATATTATTACAAATTTACAAAGTAATTTCAACTGTGGACATTAAAAATTAAATTAAATGTGAGAAGAAGTAGCAAATGACATTTGATGCATTACTGTGGTGCAGCTTAGTGTGTGGGATTTTAATTTTGAAAATACTGTAGGAGTGAGTTGTGGGAGAAAGAAAATTATCTATTGCAGAAAGAACTCATCTCAAGATAGTGTCTATGTATGCGATTACTTTTGTCAGAAACTGTGTAATTGACAATAATTTGCTTGCTAATCTAATTAAACTATGAACAAATGGTGCAAGAAATTGTAAAGAATTCTGGGTAAAGCCTTGGGCTCTTCTTAATGGATGTTACTGAAGGTACTAAGCTCATTTTTCTGAGTCATTATTTTATGCATTGGATAGTGGAGAGAGAATTGAAAAATCATTTTTGCAGTAGGTCTGTGTTTAAACTCCCAGACACCTACTAGCAATTGTCAGGGAGTGGGGTGGGAAAGGAGGAGTTAGGTAGCTGGCAAGCCAGCAATGAATCCTTTAGCTATAACCTCACTGACCCCTGCCTCCTGACCCTCAAGGACCCCCACGTGTCTCCAACTACAAGCTCACACCAGTCTTCTGAGACCAAATGGGCCCTGCTTCAGAGGAGTTCTGCCTCAGAAGCTTGCCTTGGCATCAAACCTCACTTTTCTTCTCACTATGCTTAAAAGGATCAAATTTTAAAGCAAATCATCAATATGTGCCTGGCAAGCAGAAGTGTCTTTGGGGAACTACAGGACAAGCTATTTCAGAAAATCTTGAATTTTTGATCATTGTATTCATGATATTTGCTGAAATATATGCAGATATACCCCTTCCTTTTTAACCCTTTTCATTATCATTCCACCTGTCTGTATATTGTTTCATTCATTAATAATCTATTTACTTCATTATTCAATAAATATATATTGAGGTCACACTATGCACCAGGGCTTCCCTGGTGGCTCAGCTGGTAAAGAATCTGCCTGCAGTGCAGGGGATGTGGGTTTGATCTCTGGGTTGGGAAGATCCCCTGGAGAAGGGAACGCCAACCCACTCCAGTATTCTTGCCTGGAGATTTCCATGGACAGGGGAGCCTGGCAGGCTCTGGTCCATGGAGTCACAAAGAGTCAGACACGACTGAGCTACTAACACTTTCACACCATCCACCAGGTGTGTTGCTGCAGTTGTCTAGTTGCTCACTTGTGTCCAACTCTTTGTGACTCCCTGGACTGTATAATTCACCAAGCTGCTATATATATATATATATATATATATATATATATATATATATATATATATATCAAGGGCTTCCCTGGTGACTCAGTGGTAAAGAATCCACCTTCTACTGCAGAGACATGGGTTCTACCACGGGTCAGGAAGATCCCCTGGAGAAGGAAATGACAACTCACTCCAGTATTCTTGCCTGGAAAATCCAATAGACAAAGGAGCCTGGCAGCCTACAGTCCATGGGGTCACATGATTAAGCGACTAAGCAACGACTAATACATATCAGCCCCAATCTCCCAATTTATCCTCCACCCTTATCCCTTGGTAACTTAAGTTTGTTTTCTACATCTGTCACTCTACTTCTGTTTTGTAAAAAAAGTTTATTGTATCATTTTTTTAGATTCTACATCTAAGCGATATCTTACGATATTTGTCTTTTTGTGTCTGACTTACTTCATTCAGTACAACAATCTCTAGGTCCATCCATGTTGTTGTAAATGGCATTATTTTATTCTTTTTATGACTGAGGAATATTCCATGGTATATATGTACCACATCTTTATTCATTCCTCCATTGATGGGCATTTAGGTTGCTTCCATGTCCTGACTATTGTAAACAGAGCTGCAGAGAACATTGGGGTGTCTGTGTCTTTTTGAATTATGTTTTTCTCCATCTTATTTCCATTTGTTTGTTTGCTGCCATTAAGATATAAACTCCAAGGGGTAAATATCATGCCTACCATTTAGTCTAACACATGGGCACCACAGCCCTGGGAATAAATTTCAATAAACATTTATAGAATAAATTCTTCTGTAGCAAGACTTGTTTATTTTTATCCATGTTTCCTCAAGTTTTGGTTTATTGGATTATCTGTAAATGTTTAATGGATAAAGAACTAATTAATTAATATATTCTAACCTCTTATATTTTAACCCAAAATCCTTGGACTTTTTTTAACCTTTATTTTGACCATTTGTTGAATTTCTGCCACTTTGCTCCATTACCTCATACTTGTTACTGATGCATTTGCTTCCCAGAGCTGTCTGTATTTCCTACTTGAACACTGTGTCTCTAATCATTAGTCCTTCTTTTAGTTACCTGGAGTTCTATCCTAACAATTCAAATTTCCATAGCTAATGTTCCTGTTCTGCCTTATCTTACAGCCATTCAAGTCCTGGCATAATAGCCTCTGTTCATCTTGTGCTCAAACCTCCTGGCTTAAGCGGGCCAGCCTGTCCTGAACCTTGCTACCAGGCCCCAAGTTTAAATGAGGTGACAAAATCACATTTTCTGACTTGAGATTTTGAGTTATTTCTGTATTCTGACTGTACTCAACATTTTCTCTAAAATCCATTTACTTCATTTGTTTGATTTGGAATATCTATCTTTCCCCTGGAAATAAAGTCTGTGGAGGCCATTGACTATGCTGTATCTTTATCTTCCTATTCTCTGTTACCTTGCTGCCATTGTAGCATCTAGCTCAGTGCATTATTTAAAATAGTTGTACCCTATACAAGGTAAAATCAAAACCAAAGAATAAAATAGAGTAATAAAATCAAGTAATGAAATAGGGACAAATTTGGAAGATGATGAAGTATTTCTTATATAATGACCACTCTCAAATATATAAATTATTTACAATCCACACTATTAGAAGCTAGTATATTGTTAAGCTTCAGATGGGGAATTTGTCCCATGTGAGCCTTCCAAACTATCTTGGTATTTTGAATTGATGATAGCTTTAATATGAAATTTTGTATTATAAATTTCAAAACATAATTTCAGTTTTGATGAAGTTCAGGTATTATTGCTAAAAAAGATGTACAAAGTGAGTGAAAGTCGCTCAGTCATATGTGACTCTTTGTGACCCCATGGACTATACAGTCCATGGAATTCTCCAGGCCAGAACACTGGAGTGGGTAGCCTTTCCCTTCTCCAGGGGATCTTTCCAACCTAGGGATCGAACTCAGGTCTCCCACATTGCAGGTGGATTTTTTTACCAGCTGAGCCACAAGGGAAGCCCTGAGATGTATAAAACTGACATATAATATAGCTAATGCATAATATTATCTTACATTTATAAAAATATCTGTAGTTTAATAATCATCATTCTGTACATTTCTCATTTAACCCCCAGGATAGTAGTCTGAGGTAAGTGTATTATCTTCATTTTTAAGGTATGAAGCTTGTAGATGTTAAAGTGACTTGCCCAAAACCAAAACTCACCACTTCTCGTGTAACCTTTTGTACTTTTTTCAAAATTAATACATCATCCTCTGTTCTGAAGTTCAGTAGAATATGACTGACTGACTCTTTGTGTTGCTTTTTAATTTAGAAGAACTCATCATTGGTAGGTGAAAGCATGATACTAATTTACATTTAATTTGGACACATTTAATTTTTGGTATATTTCAATAACTTAAAAATTATATTTCTACTGTAAGTTTCTGAGTTATTTTAAATGCACACTGATAACTATAGCAATCTATCAAAATTGAAGTAAGTAAATATTAGAGCTGGAAAGATCAGAGAGTACCTATAGACCCAGGGTGGTTAATGACTTACCCATAGACATTGTGTTGATCGAGACAAGATTAGCAAACACAATTCATTTAATATCTGATGCACTTCTCTACATGATGTTAGAAGTCAGGGGCATATAAATAAATCTTAAATGTTGACTATACCAGGTGCTTCATGCCAACCTCCATAGTCAGATTGTACTGGTCACACAATATTCCCAACTGTTTCCATCAGCAGATGTCAGCACCACATGCATTACCTCACATTTGAATTAATCTAAGAGATGTCTCAAATAAAGGCATAGCAAAAGGATGGGTAAAACTCATGAGGTGAATCTTTTTTATTTACAATGCATACAGTTATCTTTCATGTTGATTTTCCAATTATGGATTTTGATAATATATTTTTGTTCAAAATGTTACATGTTTTTATGATTTGCTTGTTATATTTGTTTGAATTTGTATCTTTAACCTTCAGTGTGTAAATTTATATAAATATATTTTTTAAATATTTTATTATCTTTTTAAAATTAATTTATTTGTTTTAATTGTAGGCTAATTACTTTACAATGTTGTAGTGGTTTTTGCCATATGTTGACATGATCAGCCATGAGTGTACATGTGTTCTCCATCCTGTACTCCCCTCTCACCCTCCTCCCCATCCCATCCCTCAGGGTCATCCCAGCGCTCTGGTCCTAAGCACCCTGTCTCATGCATCAAACCTGGACTGGCAATCTATTTCACATACTGTAATATACATGTTTCAATGCTATTCTCTCAAATCATCCCACCCTCGCCTTCTCCCACAGAGTCCAAAGGTCTGTTCTTTACATATGTTACTCTTTTGCTGCCTTGCATATAGGGTCATTGTTACCATCTTTCTAAATTCCATATATGTGTTAATATACTGTATTCGTGTTTTTCTTTCTGACTTACTTCACTCTGTATAATAGGCTCCAGTTTCATCCACCTCATTAGAACTGACTCAAATGCGTTCTTTTTTATAGCTGAGTAATATTCCATTGTGTATATGTACCACAACTTTCTTATCCATTCATCTGCCAATGGACATCTAGGTTGCTTCCATGTCCTAGCTATTGGAAGCAGTGCTGCAAAGAACATTGGGGTACACACGTCTTTTTCAATTCTGGTTTCCTTGGTGTGTATGCCCAGCAGTGGGATTGCTGGGTTGTATGGAAGTTCTGAGGGACTATACAGCTATCAGAAATTTTTCTGATAGCTCAGCTGGTAAAGAATCTGCTTACAGTGCGGGAGATCCCAGTTTGATCCTGAGTCAGGAAGATCCCTTGGAGAAGGGATAGGCTACCCACTTCAGTATTCTTGGGCTTCCCTTGTGGCTCAACTGGTAAAGAATTCACTTGCAATGTGAGAGACCTGGGTTCAATCCCTGGGTTGGGGAGATCCCCTGGAGAAAGGGAAGGCCATCCACTCTAGAGTTCTGGCCTGGAGAATTCCATGGACTATATAGTTCATGGGGTCACAAAGAGTTGAACATGACTGAGTGACTTTCACTTTATGGCAGTTATATTTCCAGTTTTTTAAGGAATCTCCTCACTGTTCTCCCTAGTGGCTGTACTAGTTTGCATTCCCACCAACAGTGCAAGAGGGTTCCCTTTTCTCCACATCCTCTCCAGCATTTATTGTTTGTAGACTTTTTGATGGCAGCCATTCAGACCAGCATGAGATGGTACCTCATTATGGTTTTGATTTGCATTTAGCTGACAATGAGGGATGTTGAGCATCTTTTCATGTGTTTTTTTAAGATATTAACTCTTATACCACTTTCATTAAGCAAGGGGCCATGTGTGCCTTGTCTTGGCTTTAATGAAAATGACAAGTAGAAGGAGAAAACTAGAATTGGAATGCCCAGTTCTCTAGCATGAGGAATATTTCTTCACCAAAGACATAAAGGATAAAATTGGTTTTCAACAACTATAAATGGTGTTTTTCTGAAGTTCATAAAGTACTGATTTTTCACAATTTATCACATGTCCCAAAGATCGTGATTTTAGGAACTTTAGTAGTCTCCTTTGGGAAAGAGTAATTTGATTTGTGGGAAGCTTTCATTTATTATTATTATTATTTCCTGAAAATAAATATGTCAACTCAGATTTTTGGAATCCCTTTCCCTCTCAGTCTTTTGAGTTAAAAATCTTATGAATTATTAAATACAAACAGATAAATCTGACTCTACCTTTTAAAATGAGTGGCATTCTTGCTTTTTACCCTTAAACATAAAGACCAGCTATTTACAACCCGGCTTTTTTATAATTTTTTTTATTTCTGGTGATTGGGGAAAATGCTTCTTACTTGTAGAGTCTCTTACAAATGTAGAAAGATAATATCTATAATCTTTACAACCTCTCACTTCAAAGACCTTACAAATATGCAAATCTCATTTATTTTTCAGTTCTCTGTGCTGTTTGTAAAAATACCCTCCAGGCACAAGCGCAATCAACTAGCAGTAGTTCAAAATGGTTTAAAAGAAACAGCATCAGAAAAAAAATCAAACCCTAACAAACCAAATAATATAGCATAAAATAACAATTATAACCTTCCCAGCCCAGGAAAATAGGCTGTTAAAATGACAACAGTAACAACTTGCTTAGTTGGACAAACAGCACTTTAAGAGATTATGTGACATCTGAACAGCATGGAACAGAACATATATTTTAAGAACATATTTCTTTAATACTTTCTCTTGAGAGTTATCACTAATGCTTTGGCCATTGGAAATAACCTCCTTATACAACATTTAACTTCAAGTGTTCTGAATCCCCTAAGAAATTCACATACATCTGTTTGTGCCTGAAAGAATGTATAAATCTGAAGACATCTGGCACTGTGTATATTTGACACCCTGCCGTATCCTTAGCCATCATCTCGTCCCTTTTATTTTTTTCTTGCAGTATATATTCAGGAGCAACTGCTTGTATAAACCAGCATTAACATCCTTATTTACACACTACCATCAGATTGAATTTCTTTTTATAATCCAGACTATAGATAACAATTTAAAAAGCATTTCATAGGTCTCAGTCTCTAGAATGACTCACAGACGCTAAATAGAACCTTGCTTTCCCTTTGTTGCTATATAACACAAAACTCATATTTCTATGAGGACTTATCACTCTTTGGTTCAAATCTGCAGTTTGAAAACAACTCATTGGCATCTTCAATGTTTTTCTTTCTGCCAGCCTGTATCAAAAACGCAGAGAAGTGGTGCTGGTCAGGGAAAGTGGGAGACACACAAAGACTAGACCAGGAAATGGACAGAAAAGAGGAACGCAGACCCAAATTGGTATTGTAATAATGCCTGGCTGGCCACGCATAACCCTCAGCACTTGGCCATTGCTGCAAGCCAGTAACTCGTACCCCGTTACCAGGCAACAATTATGCAAGCCCATTTACTGTCCTTGCTCAGCCATTGGTTGGTGCCAGAGTGGGTCTCTCCCCCAAGCGAGCACCTGTTGCTGAGTAACCATTAGTGGGCTATTAGGCCAAAAGTTGGTGGAGTGGTGGTTGTGGTCAGGCAGAGTGAGGTAAGAGGTGGATCCTGGCCATCTTCCTTTCAGTCTCCAATTCACCTGGCCTCAGGCCAGCGGTGAGCTTGGGGGACCTAGGGAACAGGCCGGGGCTTGTGTCCTGCAGGATCTAGAGCCCTCGCCATGGCCTGGCCCAGGCCTCGAGGTAGACGTGAACCTGCCCCCACCCTCCCCGCCTCTGTGACCTAAGGGCGGCAGCGGTAGTCTGTCTGGGATGCATTCTCTGGGGTCCTGGTGCCCACCATTTGGGTGCCCTGAGGAGCCTGAAGACCAGTTGGGTCCTGGCACCTGGGTCCCTCAGTGAAGACAGTTGGGCAGTGTCTGGAGACTTGGCCTGAGGGAGCCGCCAGCTGAGATCTGCCTCCTCTTCAGCTAGGACCTGGACCACAGAGGGTGACAGTTGTGCCTTGAGACCTTTCCCTTTCTTGTCGGAACAGAGAACAATATTTGTCTGACAGAGATTTACAGGAACATCAGTATCTTACCTCAAGAACAAAGGCTCTGACACCAAAATGTTTGCAACAACTAACCATGCCCCTCCCTCATTTTTCCAAGAAAAGGGCTTTGTTGAAAGCTTTTGGGGAGTTGGGTGGTTTTAAGACATGAGCCACTCATCTTGCATGGCCCTGCAATAAACCTTTCTCTGTTCCAAGTTGACGTTTTTTTGTGTTGTGTGACCTCATTATGAGGCAGGTACACAGACTTAACAGTGGTAGAGGGCACCCTGCTGTGCTGAGAGGTGATCATGTTAAACAAGGGAACTGAGATAAGGTGAGAACAGAAGGTGAACGCCACCATCTTGCATCAGAGCTCTTGATTGCTTTCAGGGTTGAGATTAGCCAAGTTCTTTATTGTTTTCTTCCTCTAGGAAGCAAATGAAGGTTTTGACAGGACCACAGTCAAAGAATACTCAGAAAGCAGGTAACAAAATGTGATGCTCTGTATGGTAGCCTTGCTAGGCTTCTTTTCATGGATATTTTATTCAACTTATTTAAAATTATCATCAATATGAATGTCTCTGGCAGCTAACAAGTACCCTGGTGCATCTGAAATAATGCTGCTGGGAAGAACGGGTGTCTCTACCCACATTATGAGTCTGTTTGCTCATGTGATTGGAAGCAGTCCTGCACAGTTGTTTCTGGGAATAGCTGATCCATTCCCTATTAATTACGTAGTCCTCCTTACTGCCTCACTGGTTATCCTCATTTTCCGAAGTACTCTGGAGAGGCAAATGAATAGCCTGACATACTTTCCAGTGAGAAAAAAATGCAGCTTGGGCAACAATGATGTGGCTAAGGCCAATCTCTTTCTATAAGTAGAGTGCTTAGTATAGAAACAATTTGTTGTATGTTTTACTGTTCATAATTATTTAGAAGTGAGTGATACACACATTCATGTGGATGCATGTTCTCACATGCATACATACACATATATATTCCTTTCAGAATACTATAGAAACTACGTGGTACAAAAAGATAATTATATATTTAAAACATGCTGGGGCTTTTGGCATTAATTGTTTTTGTGCAGGTGATGAGAGTGGACTCTGAATTCCCTATCAACACTGTAATGTCACTTGCCTTTGGTTAGAAGGGATAAATTTTCCCTATGGTGCTGATTGACACAATGATGTTTTTATTGCTGTATTGACTGTTTCAAAAATATAGTTTCTAGGTTGGCAAATATTATCACAGGAGTATTAATGTTACATGGAGCACTTGTAGAAGTATTGGAATAGCTAAACTATTACATCTTTTTTGGTTTATTGGGGGAATGGGTTCATTACCTTAGGTTTTCTAAGCACTAATACTTTTTGAGTTACTTTTTATACTCTTTGCACTGGTTGTGAAATGATAACTAGACCTGACTTTGAGATTTCAGAAATGGTGCTCAGTTCAGTTCAGTTTTCATTCCAATCCCAAAGAAAGGCAACACCAAAGAATGCTCAAACTACTGCACAATTGCACTCGTCTCACACGCTAGTGAAGTAATGCTCAAAATTCTCCAAGCCAGGCTTCAATAGTACGTGAACCATGAACTTCCAGATGTTCAAGCTGGATTTAGAAAAGCCAGAGGAACCAGGGATCAAATTGCCAACATCTATTGTATGATCGAAAAAACAAGAGAGTTCCAGACAAACATCTACTTCTGCTTTATTGACTATGCCAAAGTCTTTGACTGTGTGGATCACAACAAACTATGGAAAACTCTTCAAGAGATGGGAATACCAGACCACCTGACCTTCCCCTTGAGAAATCTATATGCAGGTCAGGAAGCCATAGTTAGAACTGGACATGGAACAACAGACTGGTTCCAAATCAGGAAAAGAGTGTGTCAAGGCTGTATATTGTCATCCTGCTTATTTAACTTACATGCAGAGTACATCATGAGAAACGCTGGGCTGGATGAAGCACAAGCTGGAATCAAGATTGCTGGGAGAAATATCAATAACCTCAGAAATGGTGCTAAACATTATTAATTTTATCCCTATGCATTGTTTTCGTCTCTGTCTACATCATAGCTTCTATTATGTTTCCCAAATATTTCTATACTATGTACTTTTCCTTAACCCATGATATTTTTCAAGTTTGTAACAGAAACTAAATGAGATACTGGGGGGAAAATGAGCTCTAAAAAATTTTGCACCTCTCAGAAATTTCTTCCCCTGTGCATGGATACCTGATGTCAGTTGAGCAGTTTTTAATCACCTTTTAGAAAAGTTTTCATTCCTCCTGTTATGAGCTGTGATCTGTGGGACTGAACCAAGATTTCAATCCTGACTTCTGTTCTGGTTGTAAACATGATTATATAGTACTAAGTGTTCATATAACCTCTTTCTCCTAAGTAACACAAAAGATTTTCCTATCCCTCACCTCTATTATTACCTAATAGCAATCACAGCTGTACATATCTTTCCATATCACAAAGGGAGAAATGAAGAGAAAATGATAAAAGGATTTACTTGTCATCATAGTGACAGTCTAGGTTTGAGCCTTGCTCAATCCCTGGGTCGGAAAGATCCCCTGGAGAAGAAATTGGCCACCCACTCCAGTACTCTTGCCTGGAGAATTCCATGGAAAGAGAAGCCTGGAAGGCTACAGTTCATGGATTAGCAAAGAATCGGACACAACTGAGAAACTAACTTTCACTTTTTTTTTTTTTTACTGAATCTCATACTCTTCCTTCTATTAAGCAACTCCTCAGTAAGAGAGTAGATAAAGGGGGATGGGAGTGGGAGGAGAGTGGATGCGACATGATAGATTGGAAGATATTCTGACAGGTCTCCTGGAACGCTGTCTGTAGAAATCCTTCCTGATTCGGAATGATCCTGGTCTAAAGTTGTTGCAGGAAGAAGAACCCCCTTCTAGGACCCAAGAGTGGGCTCTTTGACTAACACTTGGAAATAAATTTGTCTGAGGAGACACACGTGCTGACAAAGCAAGATAATTTATTGGGAAGGGGAGCCAGAGAGGAGAGCAGCAGGAGTAAGGGAACTGAGGAGGACTGCTTTGCCATTTGGCTTGGAGTCTCAGGCATTATGGTAATAAAGTTAGTTTCTGTGTTGTCTCTTGCCATTTATGTCAGGTCTCACTGTTGCTATGTGTGAAATGGCAGGATAAGGCATATGCATTATTAAAACTCTAGATTCTTAAAAATTAAAGATTACTGTAGGGAATAGGAATTTATGTATTGGTCATAAGGTTAACTATCAATCAGAAGCCTACAGAGATGACTTTTATTTATATGGGTTAATTTTTTAACCATAGATTGGGATTTCAATGTTCATTTAATTTCAAGTTCTGATTCTAACCAGAACTTCCCTTGATATTTATTGCTAAGAGTGACAGCTCCATTACAAAAAAGCATAAATTTCTTGATATATATTTGTTTTGCTTTGTTTTGCAAACTAAACTCCTTTATAAATATGTTTTCCCTATGTTTACTGCCTGAGGAGCCATCTGGCAAGGTGTAAACAGACTCAAACAATGCACATTGACAGAAGCTTGGTATGTCAGCAGAAAATTAATAGTTGTTTTGCTTTCATTGCTAATACAATTGATCGTATGCAGCTATGTAATTTTTTTGTTTATTCCCAAGTTTTTCCATATTATTAACACCTTGGTTTTCCTTTCTTTTAATTATAAAAATTAATGAAATCTATAATAACCCTTTGTGTGAAATACTGCTTAATACAGCAAGGTTGTATCAAGACATTATTATCTCTCCCTTGTGTCCCTACCATGAAAATGACTTTTAGTACATTTTAATTTTTTTATCACAGAATTCTACACATAAAGAGCACAATACACATGAGAAATACTAAAATCAGGAATAGATGATATCAGTGAATCTCCAGGGCTTACAAAATATTGTCCAAATTGTCCTTTAGTACTCATTGGGCGTTACTCTTTGAGAGAAGAAAACAATCAGGTCTAGAGTATAAATTATGCAGTGAACAAAACAGATGAAATCAATAGTAGAAAAAACATTCACATATTTTTATTAGTAGATAACTTGTAGCATGCTGGGAATTTCTACTACCTCTCCTCCTTTAAGGTTATTCTTTGGCTCTATCATTTTAGGAAAGTTTGACAATGGTAGGACAACATTATAATTGAAATAATCTCTTCTCAACCCTTAAAAAATTGGCAGAGTAGTCATTTTTTCCCAGTGGTTAATGATATTATTTGGTAGAGCCTTATCTGAAGATACTGATTTTTAGCTTTGATTGTCTATATGACTTCAAACATTATTCATTTTCTCAGCCTCCCAAAAGTGATAAAAATTTCCTTCTAAAACTCTCTGATTAAAGATGATTTATGTAATAACACTTTTAGTCCTCTATTTTTATAAAGCCTACTGCCAAAAAAAAGGAGATAAACTCTCTTCAGTGAAACAAGAAAGTAGCTATAGCTATCAAACAAAGTATAAAAGCCCACTGCAAATATGGTAATATTTGAAGTAAGGCTGGCAAGGACACAAAGAATCAACAGAGCTCTGGTGAAATTTCAAGTTTCTCCAAGAGCCAGTGGAGCAAGAGATCCAGGCCATGACCTGGCAATGGACAGTGTGGTGAAACTGTAATGAACTTAATACTGAAGGAGACCCTTGGAGTCAATGAGGGAGGAAAGCAGAGAAAAGGTCAGTCCCTGCTAGAGCTGTGACTTAAAAAACACAGAGACTTTTTTTTTTTTTTTGCATTTTTGTTGAAGTATAGTTGATTTACAATGTTGTGTTAGTTTCTGCTGTACAGCAAAGTGAATCAGTTATACATATATATATGAGTGAAAGTTGCTCAGACGTGTCCGACTCTTTGTGACCCCATGGACTATGCAGTCCATGGAATTCTCCAGACCAGAATACTGGAGTGGTAGTGTTTCCTTTCTCCAAGGGATCTTCCCAACCCAGGGATCAAACCCAGACCTCCTGCATTGCAGGTGGATTCTTTACCAGCTGAGCCACCAGGGAAGCCCAAGAATACTGGAATGAAGTTCACTGAAGTCCACTCCAGTGAAGAAGCCTATCCCTTTTTCAGTGAATCTTCCTGACCCAGGAATTGAACCGGGGTCTCCTGCATTGCAGGTGGATTCTTTACCAACTGAGCTAACAGGGAAACCCTATATAGATATCTTTTCTAAGGTACTTTTCCCATATAGGCCATTACAGAGTATTGAGTGGAGTTCCCTGTGCCATAAATAGGCCCTTATTAGTTATCAGTTTTATGTATAATAGTGTGTATATGTTGAGCCCAATCTCCCAATTAACCCTCCATTCCCCTTACTGTTACTGCATGGTAACAGTAAGTTTGTTCTACATGTGCAATTCTATTTCTGTTTTGTAGATAAGTTCATTTTTACCATTTTTAGATTCCACATATAAGCAATATCATGTATTTGTTTTTTTCCTGTCTGACTTCACTCAGTATGAATCTCTATGCTCAGGAACATTTTGAATGAGGAAAGCCTAACGAGATACAATCCCAGGTAAAAGGAAATAACAGATTTAATAAGACACTAATCCTGACAGTGTCTAACTTGAATCAAAGCTCCAAGCTTCCTCTAGTTTGTTCTCAGACTCCCCCACTGGTCTTCAGTAAATAATCATCTCAGCTCAATCATATAATGAATTTGGCCTTTTTAAACTGCATTCAGCAAAGGACAGTCTGAAACAAAGGCTGAAGAACATATATCACAAGAGGATTTACACAAGCCAGTAAGTGCAGAATTTTAAAATAGGGTTCTATTTCGCAAAGAATTCATAATTGACATAATCTCTCTTAAAAAAAAAAAAGACAAATAGGTGAAAAAAAGGTTTAAGAAGAGGCTATAAGGAGACAATGACAAGTAAGGATAAGTACATGTAATAAATAAATAAAGACCAGTGAACACTGAGCAACAAAGGGCATACAGCGAAAACAGAATATTCATCAGGAAAATAGACAATACATATGAACATTCAAATTCCTTTCTGATTATGTTTGTAATGAAAGCAATCTGCTTGGAATAAGTGATTTCAGTGGATTGGGGGGATGTATGGAGAGTATGTTTCCATAAAATGCACAATTCCTGAAGTACTACATTTAAAGCTAAGATATATAAAGGCATAAAAAAAGTAAATTTTCCATTAAAAAGACATTCTAAAATTTATAGGGAATTTTCCATGTGTATTAGGAAAAATTATCTGTTCAGATTAAATGCATTATTAAACTCACAGTGCAATAGCAATAGCCAAAGGATAAGCTTTTTTTTTTTTTTAAGTAAACTTCCAAACCTCAATTCCTGCATGATGGCACAAAAAGGACAAAATGACACCTGTGCATGCAATGAATTGCATGACAGAAAAGAAACCCTGACTTTAGTGAACATGAATCTTTAATAATGGACAATAAGCTTGTATTGTGTTTACTTCAGAGAAAGACACTATATCTTCCAGGACTGCCAGCAATGTTGTTCGCTATACAGACACCTGTGAAAAAATAGTCTGGAATAAACACTAGTCAGTCTTTTGCTCATAAAATCTGCAGAAAACCAAGAGGCCCATGGGGAAATGATCCCAACAATTATCTACCCCTTGTTTCTATGTCTCTTGACTTGTGAAATTTCCCATGAGTACATCACACTGAAAACTACTCTAATTATTCTTACTGATGAAGTGGGACCATATTTGTTCAATTTGTCATTTAGGGTTTGGCACAAGTGGGACCTCTATCAGTCAAGGAGTGCAATGTGACAATGCTTCCAATGTAATTTCTTGGCTCTCTGGTAAGCCTTAGGGTTCCCAATCGGTTTAAATAATTATGTCTAGCCTTTGCTGTTGAAGAAACCACTTGAGGGTATCCATGTTACCAGCCAGGCTGTGTTAGTCTGTGCTGTGGAATGACTGACCAACAGTTCCAGAAACATGGGATGGAGAAGGTATCCAGGTGTTGTGCATGAGAGTTGCAAATCCAGAGGCTATCCTCTGCTGTTTGTGATACATTTCTCAGGAAGTCTAAGAGTTATGGAAATCAAATTTTTGTCAGAGCTATTTGTCAGGGAATGGCAGACCTAATTTCCAGGTGGTTTAGTGGTAAAAGAATCTGCTTGCCAGTGCAGGAGACACAGGAGACATGGGTTTGATCCCTGGGTTGGGAAGACCCCCTGGAGGAGGAAATGGCAACCCACTCCAGATTTCTTACCTGGAGAATCCTGTGGACAGAGGAGCCTGGCAGGCTATAGTCCATAGTGTCACAAATGGTTGAACATGAGTCAGTCGGACTGACTGACCCAAGAGTCAGTTTAATTTAAGGTGTTTGCAATAGTTTGGGAGAGCAATGTCAGGCATAGCTTGAATGAATAGCTGAAGAATTCAGTTCTGAAAGATGAAAATTATTAATGTTCTTTCCTCTATTTCCAGGTCCCAGGGTCACTGTTGCCCCTCCACTGCCACAAAATAAGTGTGTCCCTTTTCCCAGTATAGTGGACATAGTTTCACCTTTCTTGCAAGCATCCCCTGCTTACATCTATTGGCTGGGAGGATCAGGTGCAAGAGGGACAAAGACACTTTTCTAAAACTTACAGAAATAACTATTTTCTTACTTTAGCCAACAAGAAGCACTGCACGGGGGCCTCAATAAGAAGTATACTTGGATAAGTGGTTATTATCCTATGGTCAAGGACCATGTCAGTCCAAATAGAAAATCCAGGTGACTGAACCAGAATTAAGCTTGAATCCTCTAAGCCCATTTTAAAAGAGTGTAGCAATATGCTGGCCTGAAGTTGCTGGATTCTGGTGAGAGCTCTTCTCCTGACTTACAGATGGCTGCTCTCATGCTCTGTGTTCAAATAGCCTGTCCTTGGTATCCACTCTGAGAGAGAGAGATAGGGAGAGGAATCTCTTTCTCTGCTTAGAAACTTACCAAATCTAATGGCTTAGGACCTTACCCATGTGAACTTATTTGATCTTTATTAGGTCCTAAAAGCTGCATCTTCAGAAACAGTCACACTGAGAGTGAGGGCCTCAACATATGAATTTGAGGAGGCGGGGGGGACAACTTAGGCCATACTATGGGAATACATTTTTATTAAATAGTCTTAGCTTTGCTGTGTCAGAAAATATGTCCTGAAACCTCAGTGAACTAGCACAGTAAAACTTTATTTCTCTGTCAGACACAGAGATCTAGAGTTCTTCAATCTTGTGATTCATCCATCTCAAATGTGATTTTCAGGGACACTTCAGCAAGGAAAAGACAGTGTGGAATTGGCAAACCAAATATTGAATAATTCCTTTATAACCATAAAATTATAAAACTGGAGGGGGAAATATAATTAAGTCCAATCTTTTTATTTATATTTTATAGGGGAGTAAAAGGAGCATAAAGAGGATAGATGAGTCACGCAGAACAAGATGGTGACTGGGTAGAAGTTTAATCCAGATGTCCTAGCTTAGTATGAATTAACCAGTAGTTAACCAGTCTCATCTGGTTGAGATATTAAGTCTTGGAAATCAGAAAAACAAAGTAAATATACTTTTAAGTCTAATTGTAGTCTAAAAATATTATAGAAAAATTTACATTCAAGAAATTTAACTAATTTACAAATTTGTTTCTGATATAGGTCTTGGTAATGACTTTTTGAGTCTGACACCAAAGGTAAAAAAAAATAACAAAAGCAAAAAAAAAACACACAAAAAACAGAACTACATCAAGCTAAAGGACTTCTGTACAGCAAAGGAAGCCATGGGAGGAAAAGTTGCAAATTGTGAGTTAATATTCAAAATACAGAGGGCTTCCCAGGTGGTGCGGTGGTAAAGAATCCACTTGCCAATGCAGGAGATGTAGGTTCGATACCTGGGTTGAGAAGACTCCCTGGAGAAGGCAATGGCAACCCAACATAACTAACTCATACAACTCAATAGCAAAAACAAACAAACAAACAAACAAACAAAAAAACCCTAATTAAATGTGGTGAGAAGATCTGAAGAGATTTTTTTCCAAAAAGACATACAGATGGCTAACAGGTACATGAAAAGACACTCAACACTGTTAATCATCAGGGAAATGCAAATCAAAACTACAATGTGATATCACCTCATATTTGTCAGAAAGGCTCTTGTCAACAAGACAGGAAATAACAAGTTCTGGTGAAGATGTGGAAAAAAGGGAACCCTTGTTCACTGTTGGTAGAAATGTAAATTGGTGTAGGTACTGTTGAAAATGATATGGACGTTCTGTGAAAATTTAAAAATAGAACAATAATATGATCCAGCAATTCTACTTTTGGACATTTATCTGAAGAGAAGGAAAACACTAACTTGAAAATATATATGGGCTTTCATATTCATTGCAGCATTATTTATAATATCCAAAATATGGAAACAGTGGATGAATAGGTAAAGAAATAAATTGTGATATATATATGTATATATGTACATATATGTGGAACATTTCCTATATATGTAATATATGTGTAATATTCAGTCATTAAAGATTTAAAGGAATAAAATCTTGCCATTTGAGACAAAATGGATGAACTTCAAGGGCATTTCATTAAGTGAAATGAATCAGACAGGGAAATAAATGCTGTATTATTTCTCTTATATGTGGAATCTGAAGGGAAAAATGCTCATAGATTCAGAGGAGAGGTTAGAAGTTGCCCCAGAAACAGTGGAGTTGGAGGGGAGAAATAGGTGACCTTTTTTTTTTATTATTTAACTAAATTGAATTACATTTTAAAATTATTTGTCCCCAAATTTCCATAAACTTAACAATATAGTTGGATCATACAAACAAAAACTTGTGTTGATATATCATCATCTGGAAAAAATTTTGTTGGTCTTATTTTTTCAATAGTTTTGTTTTCTGATTTCTAGTTGCAGAATATATTTAACCACAGTTCCTTTCTATCCTCTGTGTCTACAATATGCTTTGTAAGTAGAAACTTGACCTTGTTAGAGCTTTCTGAAAACTTATAAAGTACCACAATAGCAAAAATTCATTTCTAAGACAAATTCTTCTAATAAATGGAACTCAAGGTAATTCAATTACTTATAAAATATATTCATTATTATTTCTAGTATGTATGGCATGTTGGATTTCTCTTACATAGAAAGGGAAATGAAATCAAACCCACCATATATTCTCTTCTCAATTATGTATCTATTCAACAATTCTTGTGTTCTCCTGTGTTCCCATTTTAATCATTAAAGAAATAATTCTAAGACTCAGACATTAGACCCATTTCAAATATCAAACCCATTTCAAAGACTTTTTATTAATATAATATAAAATAATTTAGAATTTTATTCTGTTGTTATCTTTTGACTAGCAAGAAAGGAAACTCTTGTCCTTGTGAATCACAGATATTTTGAATATTTTATAAATTGAGTATGGATCATCTGTGTGCAGAGAGTTGAACCATTTCTTCAGCAAGACCTTGGAGCAGAAAGACAAATGGGCCTCAGTTCAATTCAACTTCAGTATTTCCAGAGTTTGTTAGCTGTGTGACTGTTTTAGTCTACTAATATTGCCATAGCAAAATAACCTAAACTTGGTGGCTTAAACAACAGAAATTTATTTCTTATAGTGCTAGAGGCTGGAAATGAAAGATCAATGTTTTGAGCAGGCTTAGTTTCTCCTGAGGCCTTTCTTCTTGACTTGCTGATGGCCATCTCCTAGCTGTCTTCACAGGGCCTTTTATGCAGATGTACATCTAGTGTCTTCTCATAAGGATACTGGTCCTGTTAGATTAGAACTCTACCCCATGACCTCATTAAATGTTCATTGTCTCCTCAAAGGCCCTATTTCCAAATATAGTCAACATACGGGTTTAGAAGTGACAGAGTTCAGTTCATAACAATGACCCTAAAATAATCTACCCATGAGCCTCCTTTTACCTGGTGTGTACAATGGAGATATTAATAATTGCTATGCAGAGTTATTATTAGATGGCAAACTATGTATCAAGTTACCAACACAATATCTATGTTTAATAAATAGTATACATATGATGACTGCTATTATAATTGTAAATTTGCTATGTCCACCCCTGATTTTCCATCTACTATTGGTTGTTGCGTAGGTATCAAAGAAGCAAAAGACAATAAGATATGGTTTTGTCTTATTAAAAATATATAACTTATGGCATTTGAGAGAGTGGTATTTATGATAAAAAGATATTTTATATATAGGTATACAGATGAGATTTATACTGATTGGAGATTTGATAGGTCATGACACTATAACATTTGAAGTAAAATTTAAAGGATGAATATTATTTTGATATATACAGAGATATGGGAGATGGGGTATACTTTGGGAGATTGGAAGGGTATTCTACAACAGCTTTATCAAAGAAACATGAAAATAAAAGCAATATGCAGGTGTCTTGGGTATGAAACTTACAGACTTTATGACTATCTTTAAGAAAAAGAACACACATTTGAGAATAAAAATTAGAGGCAAAAGTAAGTATTTATTAGAAATAAAAAGTAAATCCTACCAAATTACTAGAAGCTTATAGATCATGACTTTTCCCTATTAGGCAGTTTATCAGAAATGGTACAGAGAAATCTCTCCTGATTGCAACCTGATTCCAGATCCTCTCTTGAACTATTTACAACTCCCAGCAACTTCTAGTCTTAGAGATTCTTATGCAATTAAGGGTCCCTGGTATATCAAGTTCATCTGGGTCAAGGTAAATCTAAGTGTGTTAGGAATGGTAAGGCTATATACATAGAACAGCAGGGGCAAAGGCAGGAGGGGTGGGGAGAGTAGGGTTATCTAAGATAAAATTGAAATGGGGAAAAATGAAGCCAATCATGGGATACCTTAAAAGCTTTCTAAGATCTTTTGGCTTTATTCATGAAAGAACCTATAAGGAGTTTGGAGAAGGAATTCTTATATTTCAGGACTATGTTCTTATAATACAAAGCTCAGAAAATGATTTGCAGATATATCATTCTTTCGTGGTGTTAAAGTGAAATATGTATTCACATAGGAATTGATTTGACCTCTACTCCAATCTAATGTGTGCTATATATAGTAAGATGACTTATGATAGTGTTTTAAAGTCTATTTTCAGTGCTCATAAAAATATATTTTTCATTTTCATGCCTTTAAAAGACCATACTCAGCAAAAAAGAAATTTGATGAAATTTTCATAATTTCCTTATTTTATTTAAAAGTGATTTTATTTTAATGATAGTTTTAGAAAAATAATGGGATTAAGCAACTGAATTTCATGATATGCTACTTTGATGGAGACAATTGTTTTCATTATTAATCTCCCATGCATAAGAGCAGATAAACAGTAAAGAAAGATGACAAATTAGCAAGTAATTTTTTTCTTAATTAGAAATAAGAATACAATTGCATATTTGGGGAAAGTAAAAAGCTAAAGCTAAGCAAGCTAAACTTTGTCTCTTTCCTGTTGAATTCTCCATTTGCTTTGTAGGAGCCAAAGATCAAAGTCCTCATGGGATGACACTCAAAATACTTATGTAGCTTGGAAATTATCTGTCATGATAAATCATTAAAGGGAAACTTTATCATAGTAGAGTTGATTCCTGCCAAGTGAGGATAACTCATGTGTGTTCTGTGTTCACATTCTCTATAGATCTAAGACTCTTCTATGTAAGGAGGGGTGGGGTGGGGTGGTGTTTCCACAATGGGCATCTATTTTGCACCAAATTGTTGGATAGGAAATGTGCATCCTATTTCCTTCCAGTCTATATCAGCTCCCCTCAGGTATCACAGCTTGCTCTCCTGCTCACATAGGTCTTCACTGTTCCCATGTAGGCTATCCCTAGAACCTGATGCTGTCTGCGTTGATTTTTAGAGTTATATTCAGACCTCCCAAATCTTAGTGACCAGGAGAACTTGTTAAAATGGAGACTATCTGGGCCGGAGTCCGGAATAGGATCTAGAAATCTGTACTTTTCACAAGCAACTTGGAGGTTTTTTGAGCTTCAACTTTGAAAGGCTCTGTTCATGACTAAAATGCCAAGTTCAAAGTCAGAAGACTCAAATCCTACCTCACCAATATTCATCAGTGGTGTACATCACTTTGAGTGTGCATGACTCATTTTTCTTTTTGGAGATAGGCTTATACACAAGCACTGTGAGTTTTCTAACACTAAAGATCTATGTGCTAAATCAGGCTGTGGAACACTCTCCTTTAGTCCTTCCTTATTACCCCTTCTCAGAGAAGACAATGGCACCCCACTCCAGTACTCCTTCTACACCATTTTCTAATTTGGTGGTTCTCAGTGTGTATCCTGAGACCAGCACTACCAGCATCACCTGGAAACTTTCTGCTGCTGCTGCTGCTAAGTCGCTTCAGTCGTGTCCAACTCTATGTGACCCCATAGACAGCAGCCCACCAGGCTCTCCGGTCCCTGGGATTCTCCAGGCAAGAACACTGGAGTGGGTTGCCATTTCCTTCTCCATTGCATGAAAGGAAAAGTGAAAGTGAAGTCGCTCAGTCATGTCCCGACTGTTAGCGACCCGATGGACTGCAGCCTACCAGGCTCCTCTGTCCATGGGATTTCCTAGGCGAGAGTACTGGAGTGGGGTGCTATTGTGGAAACTTACTAGAAATGCACATTTTTGGACCCCATTCGAATTCATCTGAACCAAGAAAACTGGGGTGTGGCACACCCTCCCAAAGATTTTGATACATGCTAAAGTTGAAGAACCACTGATCTAGTCAGTTCCTTTAGTCCATCTCAGTGCCTACTGATAGTGGGGGGGAGAGGAATCTGTTAAATTAATTCACAGTGAGTTTTAAGGATATTTGTATTTCAATAGAAAATCCTGGTAAAGAGAGTGTTGAACCCACAGAAATCTAGTAATAGAAGGATTTATGTTATCATAGATCCTGGAAGGAAAGTACTTTAATGAGAAGTTGCTTGGGAGTGCTATCAAGTAATTATATACTCTATCCTTAAACTACACCTGAGGGCATCCTGTTTCCAGTACCTATTTCTGTGTAGATACATCAGAATATGTTGTGCTGTGCTTAGTCACTCTGTCGGGTCTGACTCTTTGCTACCTCATGGATGGCAGCCTGCCAGGCTCCTCTGTCCATGGGGATTCTCCAGGCAAGAATACTGGAGTGGGTAGCCATGCCCTCCTCCAGTAGATCTTCCCAACCCAGAGATTGAAACCAGATCTCCTGCGTTGCAGGCGGATTCTTTACCATCTGAGCCACCGGGAATCCTATATTACCCTTCCTTGTTCTCTTCTCTATAGGGATAAAAATTAATGGATAAACTAATCCATGTTGATATACAAATATTTTACTGACCTTAAGTAGCTTCTGTTTTCACAGGAGTCTTCTGGAGAAGATCTCTTAAGTCTCATGAGCTGGAAAGATCTAGATAACATGGTAGATTGATGAGATAGAAAGATTCCATTAAATTCACTCTATCTCCTCATGACTCTGATATTTTTTTCTTCCTTTAAAGGAGAGTTTAGATTTGTGTCTGGTATATTTACCATAAAAAAAAAAGAGTATAGGAAAATCTAATTGCTTTATTACCTTATATGATGTGCAGTTAAAAAGTATTAAATTTACTCTGAAATTTATAGGAATGCATATTTCTACTCAGTATAAGGAAAAATTTTCTAAGAACTAAAGTTGTTTATCTGGAAAGCTCAAAGACACATAGCATAGATATTAAGAGCACATTCTTTGAAAGCAAAAGGAACCGAGTTCATATCAATTCTTTGACCTTGAACAAATTAGTAAGTGTTCTAAACCTCAGTTGTCTAAAAAAACGATGATAATGTCTTCTTCATAGGGTCATTACGAAGATTAAGTGGGATAATTATGAAGTACTTAATACAGTGGCCACTTAGAAATGGTAGCTCTTTTTAAAAAAAAATTATCTTTTAATTGGAGGAAAATTGCTTTACAATATTGTGTTGGTTTCTGCTGTACAATGATGCAAATGAACCGTAAATATACATATATCACCTCCCTCTTAAGCCTCCCTCCCCTCCCCCACCCCATGCCCTCTAGATTATCACAGAGTGCCAGACTGGGCTCCCTGTGTTATATAGCAACTTCCTACCAGCTATTTATTTTACACATGATAGTGTATATATGTCAATGCTACTTTATCCGTTAGTCCCACTCTCTCCTTTCCCCACTGTGTCTACAAGTCCATTCTCTACACCTACATCTCCATTCTTTCCCTGCAAATAGATTCATTGATACCATTTTTCTAGATTCCTTATATATGCATTAATATATGATATTTGTTTTCTCTTTCTGACTTCACTCTGTATAACAGGCTCTAGGTTCATCCACCTCACTAGAACTGATTCAAATTTGTTCTCTTTACGGCTGAATAATATTCCATTGAATATATATACCACAACTTCTTTATCCATTCATCTCTCAGAGGACATCTAGGTGCTTCCATGTCCTTCCTGGCTATTGTAAATAGTGCTGCAATGAATATTGGCATACACATGTCTTTTAGAATTGTGGTTTTCTCAGGTATATGCCTAGTAGTGAGATTGCTAGGCCATGTGATATATTTATTCCTAATTGCTTAAAGGAACTTCCATACCATTTTCCATAATGGCTGTATCAGTTTACATTCCTATCAACAATGCAGGAGGGTTCCCTTTTCTCCACATCCTCATCAGCATTTACTATTAGTAGATTTTTGATCATGACCATTTTGATTTGTTGATGTGATTCCTCATTGTAGTTTTGATTTGCATTTCTCTAATAATTAGTAATGTTAAGCATCTTTTCATGTGTTTATTAGCCATCTGTATGTCTTTTCTGGAGAATTTTTTTTTCCTGATATTGAACTGTATGAGCTGCTTATATATTTTGGAGACTGATCTTTTGTCAGTTGCTTCATTTGCAACTATTTTCTCCCATTCTGAGGGTTGTCTCTTCATCTTGTTTATTTTTTCCTTTGCTGTGCAAAAGCCTTTAAGTTTAATTATGTCCCATTTGTTTATTTTTATTTCCATTACCCTAGAAGGTGGATCAAAGAGGATCTTGCTGTGATTTATGTCAGAGTGTTCTGGCTGTGTTTTCATCTATGTAAATAGTGGTGCTGTGAACAGTAGGGACTTCCCAGGTGGCACTAGTGGTAAAGAACCTGCCTGCCAGTGCATGAGACACAAGAGATGTGGGTTCAATCCCTAGGTCAGGAAGGTCCTCTGGAGAAGGGAATGGCTACCCATTTTAGTATTCTTGCCTGGAGAATTCCATGTGTAGTATCACGTCATCTGCAAACAGTGAGAGTTTTATTTCTTTTCCAACTGGATTCCTTTTATTTCTTTTTCTTCTCTGATTGCCGTGGCTAGGACTTCCAAAAATATGTCAAATAATAGTGGCAAGAGTGGGCTGGTACCTCTTATTTTCATAGTTTCAAGAAGAAGCTGAATCACTACCTTGCAGAGATGCTATAGAAGGTGAGGTGAAAACACTGCTAATGTCTGTTTCAAATCTATGAATCTCACACCCTAGAAAACTATATATTCTGTAAATCTCCTCCATTTTGATGAGAACTATATTTGGGAAATAATTAAATAGAAAAAAAACCCTCAATGAAATTTTAACCTGCATTTTGGCTGGTTTATTTTTGCAGTGATTTATAAAACAATCTTAAATCCTCCTTAGTAATTTTTTTCCCATTATTAGACACTTCCCTCCTTAAAGCACATTTTCTTTGATGGTATTTCCATCTCTCACAGAAAAACTCAGACACAGGTGTACATTCACACTCATACACGTGTATCTATGTCACTTGCGTGTCTTGTGAAGCTTGTTGAACACAGTCTGGGTTGGCTTCACATGCTAACTGATCTCTGGCAGAGAATGTTTTTTTTTTTTTTTTTCTAGTCTGTTTCAGTTTAGTTTTCAGGGACATAGCTTTATGCTTTCCCTGGATTAGGTGATGAATAAAAGTTTTTCCTATATGGCAAGTTATTTCTTGCCATTATTCAAAGAATTGACATTGGATGGTTTTACTTCGTGATTCCTTGACTGAGTTTGAAAAAAATCCAGCAATAATCAGCAGTGTTCTAAAAACTTTTAAAGAAGAGATTTTCTCTGGTGTCCTTGGAAAATGTGATTTTAAATGAACACTGAATGAAGAAAAGCATTTTCAAAAAGTGGGAAAAACACTTTACCGCATAAACAAAGGCTGTTTATGAGGTAACAGCCTCATAAACAGGCTTATGTTGTTTGTTTTCCAAATGAAAACAAACCTGAGACTTTAATCAAAATTTTAACTATTTCACTAGCTTTGTTTAGAAATTTCATATCTTGCTATTCATTCTACAGAATTTTTGGCAAAACTTGTGTTAGAATTAAAGCCAGAAATGCAACTTGAAAAAGTGAACACTTTATATTTATCACTTGTGACAATCTTTCTTGACTTCATTCCCTGCCAAATAGATGCACTATTAATAATGTATTTATTTCACAATTGCCTACATTTGCTTTCACACTTGGTAAGGGCCCCTTGTGGACCTAGAATGCCAATAGAGTAGATTCCAGCTGGAGATTTATGGAGTCAGTGATCCTGGATCCACAGCAAACAGTCTAACAATTGATTTAGACAGAGGTCCTGGACATTCAGTCAATGTCAGTGACTTTGGCAGGCAATAAATTTATGAGAATCTATGATCTTAACACAGACCGGGGCATCTGGTTTGGACTCTGCACTGCTTTGTTTATAATCAACCTACTTTGGTAAGGAAAATAGAACTACTGCACGTTCTATGTAATTATGTATCAGGAGTATGAAATTATTCTATTTACATAAAATTCCAAGGGCAGCATGGAGTCAAGAGGAAAAAATAACTTAAAATCAGAAATTCTGGGCAGAAATTATCTTTTATGTATTAGCTGTGTGGTTACAGACAATCTTCTAAGATTAGTAATTATAATTTTTACTGATCTTATTTTAATATAAATAACTATATAAAAGTTTTATATACAATATTTTTATCAAACAGGTACTTCATTGTCATATTTTTACAAAAAGAGGAATCAAAGCATATGGAAGTCTAGTACTTGTCCAAAGTCACATAACTTGTGTGTGTCTAGGGTTAGAGTGGAGGGGTGACTGAAATTTAAACCAGGGAATCTAACTTCAGGGTCCATATTCTTAACAATTAAACCTACTACCTTAGTTTTCTTATCTATAGATTACACAAAGAAAATAATAACATCTTTGATATCAACAGCTTGAGGTTTTTATTGGTCCCCAACATAATACTGTTATTAAGTGTCCACATTGTTAAATATTCAACATAAAATAGTATTACATAGAGTTATGTAAAAATATTGAATAAACAATTATCATTATTTCAGTACCAAGTATTCCAACATAATTTTTCAAGCATGTCTATAAATTAAGATTTATAGCATTAATCATTTTTTAAAGGTGAGGGAAATAAAATTCTAAGAGGTAAAATGATTGGCCAAATTCCTCATAGTTAAGAAGTGGTGGAACTGAGATTCAACTCTAAAATCCAATTTGAGTCTATCATATTAACCTTAATAATCATAAACAATATTTCTACCTTTTAGAATTTAATGCTTTTATTCATTAAAAGTACATATGTTTCTGAAAAACTATAGTGTACTTTTTTTTAAAGCATATTGATATATTGTTCAGAGAAATAAAAGCATTATTATCTTCCCTCTGTAAATTCCAAAAAATTCTTCAGGAATAACAGAGTATATACTTTAATTCAACTGAAAACTCAAATTGATTTTTTTGACAATCACTGAAAAAAATATGATGTCTACATGAAATGTTCTCTTCATAAAGCAAGCAATTGGTTTCTGCAATTGTAAACAGTGGTTGCTTAAAAAAAATGTTTATGGGCTACAATAAGTCTTCTAGAAAGAGTTTTGCATTGTCAATGCCCCTTGGACAAAAGAGTGCTCTCTTGGTAATTGTAAATATATGTGGAGGCAGAGACTCTACTATATGCAGAGAGGAGAAAATCCAGACCTGCTACAGAATCCAAATCCAAATTAGAGACTAAAAGCAAATGAAGTCTGGCTTTCCATGGGGCCCTAGTTTCAAACCTGGTTGAAAGGGTCAGAGGTAATGGATATTCGATATGCATATATACTGCAGCAATTATCTTTTTATAAGGTCAATTGGAGCCATATGGGTAATTTAATACAGCATGTCTCCTTTATACCATCAGATAACCACTTGGCTTAAAAATCCTCAAATCAAGTCTGAAATAAGAGTGTCATTTTAAAACTGTACATATCCAGGGGTGAAAGCCCTGAGAATCTGCTCTGTTATATTTTACCAGATTAATTACAATAATCTTGGACTTAGATTGTAATAGAGATAATAGTATAAACCAGTTAGGGTAAACAAAATCAATATTTCAGGTGTGTAACTTATAAAAAGGTAGCAATTGCCAATAATTAAGTCCAAGAACACCAGGGTAGAGTATATTAAAGTGGGTTTAAAATGACATTAGAACCAAAACCTAAAAATAACCCAAGATTTGCCATTCCTCTCACAGGATTCTTGAAAAAGAAGCATGCTTAGATAAAGAAAAGTTATCATTTTACAATGGGTGGACTTTTATCTTGACTCCTCTGTAACTTGCTAATTGGCTAGACTGAGACAGTGAAGGTGATCCCTAAGCTAGGTAAGTCCAAATGGACCAAAACCAAAATAGGCTGAAATATTTGTTCCACTCACACCCTCCCGAAACCCCAAACCCAATTTCAAACTCCAGTCCTAAAAAAGGCCAACTCACATGTGCCCAGATAAGAGCATGAAAAAATTTTAAAAAGATTTGCTCTAATGATGATGGTGGAGCCAGCCTAGGTTCTCTGCCTTAGACTTACTTCAGATGTCTTCTGAAAGATTTCCCTTAACTATGTGGGAGAAGAGAGTGTTTGAAGAAAGACATAAACAAACAAAACCTCACAGATACAGAGAACAGAGTGGCGTTTTCAAAATGGGTGATGGGGTTCAAAAATACCAACTTCCAGTTATGAAACAAGGCATGGGTAGTAAATGTAAAGCATGGCAACCATAGTTAACAACACTGTGTCACATATTTGAAAGTTCCTAAGAAAGTAAATCTTTTTATTTTATTTATGTTTTAATTGAAGGATAATTGCTTTACAGAATTGTGTTGGTTTCTGCCAAACATCAACATGAATCAGCCATAGATATGTCCCCTCCCTCTTGAACCTCCCTCCCACTTCCCTCCCCATCATATTCCTCTAATTTGTTACAGAGCCCTGGTTTGAGTTCCCTGAGTCAATGAGCAAATGCTCATTGGTTATCTACTTTACATATGGTAATGTAAGTTTCCATATTACTCTCTCTGTACATCCCACCCTTTCCTTCCTCCCCCACCCCCGAATCCATAAGTCTGTTCTTTATGTCTGTGTCTCCATTGCTATCCACAAGTCTATTCTCTGTCTGTGTCCATTGCTGTCCTGCAAATAATTTCATCAGTACCATCTTTCTAGATTCCATATATATGTGTTAGTATATAATATTTTTTTTTCAGTTTCTGACTTACTTCCCTCTGTATAATAGGCTCTAGGTTCATCTGCCCCATTAGAACTAACTCAAATGCACTCTTTTTTATGGCTGAGTAGTATTCCATTATATTTATGTACCACAGCTTCTTTATCCATTCATCTGTCAGTGGACATCTAGGTTGCTTCCATGTTCTAATTATGATAAATAGTGCTGCAATGAGCATTGGGGGTACATGTTTCTTTTTCAATTTCGGTTTCCTCAGGGTATATGCCTAGTAATGGGATTGCTGGGTCATATGGTGGTTGTATTCCTAATTTTTATGTAATCTCCATACTGTCTTCCATCGTGGCTGTATCAATTTACATTCCCACCAAAAGTGCAACAGGGTTCCCTTTTCTCCACACCCTTTCCAGCATTTATTGTTTGTAGACATTTTGATAATAGCCATTCTGACTGGTGTGAGGTGATATCTCAATTGTAGCTTTCATCTGCATTTCTCTAATAATAAGTGATGTTGAGCATCTTTTCATGTGTTTGTTAGCCATCTGTATGTCCTTTTTAGAGAAATGTCTGTCTAGGTCTTTCCCCCACTTTTTGATTGAGTTGTTTGTTTTTCTGGTCTTGACTTGTATGAGCTTCTTGTATATTTTGGAAATTAATCCTTTGTCAGTTGTTTCATTTGCTATTATTTTCTCCCATTCTGAGGCTTGTCTTTTCACCTTGTTTATAATTCCTTTGCTTTTTAGTTTAATTAGGTCCCACTTGTTTATTTGAAACTAAATCTTAAAAGTTCTTAACACAGGAAAAAAATTCTGTAAGTATGTATGGTGATGAATATTAACTAGAATTATTGTGCTGATAATTTAACAATATATACAAATATCAAATTATTATGCTGCACACCTAAAACTAATATAATGTTGTATTTCAGTGTGTTAGTCATTCAGTCATGTCTGACTCTTTGAGACCCCACAGACTGTAGTCTCTGTTCATGGGATTCTCCAGGCAAGAATACTAGAATGGGTAGCCATTCCCTTCTCCAGGGGATCTTCCCAACCCAGAGATAAAACCCAGGCCTCCCTCATTGCAGACAGACTCTACCATCTGATCCACTGGTTGGTTTGGGTTTAGTTTGCTAAGTTGTGTCCGACTCTTGCGACCCCCATGGACTGTAGCCCAGCAGGTTCCTCTGTCCATGGGATTTTCCGGGCAAGAATACTGGAGTGAGTTGCCATTTCTTTCTCCAGGGGATCTTCCCAACCCAGGGATCGAACCTGGGTCTCCTGCATTGCAGGCAGACTTTATCAACTGAACTACAAGGGAAGCCCTACACCTCAGTTAAGAAATAATAAAGAAAAACACCACCCAGACTTACAAAGCTTTTGAAATTTCTTCCCTTTAACTGTAGCCCATTGTAGTATCTTAAATCTGAAAAGTTTAGATTGAAAACTCTCCTCCCAAAGGATGAAGCTGGGGCTGGATGGTAAAAGAAGGGAGCAGATGAGAACCTTGAACTTCCACTAAATAACACCAGATTCATGATTTTTTAATGTACCGTTTATTAACCCCAAGAATTAATACTAAATCCCATAATCAACCAACAATGTGAGAATCCCTTTTGGGAGAGGTTATCAAAGATTATCAGAGAAGCCCTGTCCACAACTTCTCTAATCCATGCCACTATAATGCTTTCTTAGAACAATGAATTGGGAACTTTATACCTTTTTATTTTACCTCTAATAGCTTTTTTTGTTTTAAGAGTTCAGGGAAGTACAGCTATTCAAATTTCACCTTCCTGCATAAAATGAGAAAGTCTCTGAATTTCACTTTGAAATTTTCCATTATCCAGTTAGGCTGAAAAACATGGTTTTCCAGTATATTTGAGATAACATCATAATTTGAAAATGCCATCATGCTAAATATAGCAGCAGTGTGCTAATCCTCTCTAACAGGTAACAATAGACAACTTTCTACAGATAGTTTCTTCTTCCCACAGAAAAGTTAAAGTCCTGAGTTTGAAATTTCTCCCTTAATTTTTCCCCCAGAAAATTTGAACTTATAAAAGCACCTTTCCTCCCTGATTTCTTATTCTACCTTGTACCAGCCAGATGGGTTTTATCTGTAGCAGCAGTTGGGTCATCTGTCACTGAAACAGGTGGAGCTCCTTCTGCACTTCCAAAGCTGTGCTCCACCACCAAATAGTTTTTGCAGCCAGCATTTGCAAAGATCCATACAGTGAATAAAGCCACTAAGATATCCAAATATCAATCCTACATCAATGCAATTTAGAAATCACAAGTATTGCCAAGTCCGTTATAGCAGTTTAAACACAAGTCACCAATTTCACTCTGCAATATTATGTTTCAATTAAAAGTAATGTTCCCAGAACCCTAAGATGTAGACTGTTTTGATTTGCTAGCCACAATTCATAACAAAGAATTGCCACTTTAGGTAAAATGAAGTAAAAAGGAAAGGCAAACAAAATTATTAAGAGGAAAGATAGGCTTCTTGGTTTCGTTATCTGCTTTGTATCAATAGATAGCAGTGGTCAGCGACCCACAATTTGTAAAAGTAAATTACAATCACTTATGTCAACCTTAATCTCCAAATTCATCCCACTCTCCCCTTCCTCCACTGTGTCCACATGTCCGTTCTCTATATCTGAGTCTCTATTCCTGCCTGGCTAATAGGTTGATCTGTACCATTTTTCTAGATTTCATATGTAGGCATCAATATGCAACATCTACTTTTCTATTTCTGACTTACTTCACTCTGTATGACCGATTCTAAGTTCATCCACAGCTCTACAAATGACTCAATTTCTTTCCTTCTTACAGCTAAGTAATATTTCATTATACATATAGTATTTCATTGTATAGATGTATCACTTTTTTTATCCATTCATTACTATCATGTGTAAAATAGATAGCTCATGGGAACCAGCTGTATAGCACAAGGAGCTAGGGTCAGTGCTCTGTAATGACCTACATAGGTAGCTGAATGGGAGGGAGGTCCACAAGAGAGGATATATATATATATATATATATATATATATATATATATATATACACATACACATATAGCTGATTCACTTCATTGTACAGCAGAAACTAACACAATATTGTAAAACAACTATACTCCATAACCTTTCAATCACTTATAAAGATGTTGTGCACTGGTCACAGCAAACACTCTCTTCCAACAACACGAGAGATGATTCTACACATGGACATCACCAGATGGTCAATACTAAAATCAGATTGATTACATACTTTGCAGCCAAAGATGGAGAAGTTCTATACAGTCAGCAAAAACAAGACTGGGAGCTGACTGTGGCTCAGATAATGAACTCCTTATTGTGAAATTCAATTTAAATTGAATGAAGTAGGGAAAACCACTGAATCATTCAGATATGACATAAATCAAATCCCTTACAATTATACAGTGGAAGTGACAAATAGATTCCAAGGGATTAGATCTGAGAGAGTGCCTGAAGAACTATGGACGGAGGTTCATAACATTTTATGGAAGGTGGTGATCAAAACCATCCCAAGAAAAAGAAATGCAAAAAGGCAAACCGGTTGTCAGAGGAGGCCATACAAATAGCTGAGAAAAGAATAGAAGCAAAAGGCAAAGGAGAAGAGGAAAGATATCCATCTGAATGCAGAGTTCCAAAAAATAGTAGGAGAGTTAAGAAAGTCTTCCTCAGAGATCAATGCAAAGAAATGGAGGAAGACAATAGAATGGGAAAAACTAGAGATCTTTTCAAGAACATTAGAGATACCAAGGGACTATTTCATCCAAAGATGGGAACAATAAAGGACAGAAATGGTATGGACCTAACAGAAGCAGAATATATTAAGAAGAGGTGGCAAGAATACACAGAAGAACTATACAAAAAGATCTTGACCTAGATAACTATGATGGTGTGATCTCACCTAGAGCCAGATATCCTAGAGTGCAAAATCAAGTTGGCCTTAGAAAGCATTCCTATGAACAAAGCTAGTGGAGGTGATGGAATTCCAGTTGAGCTACTTCTAATCCTACATGATGATGCTCTTAAAATGTTGCACTCAATATGACAGCAAATTAGGAAAACTCAGCAGGGGCCACAGGACTGGAAATGTCAGTTTTCATTCTAATCCCAAAGAAAGGCAATGCCAAAAAATATTCAAACTCCCACACAATTGCACTCATCTAATATGTTAGCAAAGTAATGCTCAAAATTCTCCAAGTGAGGCTTCAACAGTACATGAACCGAGAATTTTCAGATGTTCAAGCTGGATTTAGAAAAGGCAAGGAAACCAGAGACCAAATTGCCAACATCTGTTGGATCACAGAAAAAGCAAGAGAATTCCAGAAAAACATATACTTCTGCTTCATTGACTATGTTAAAGACTTTGACTGTGTGGATCACAACAAACTTTGGAAAATACTTAAAGAGATGGGAATACCATACCACCTGACCTGCCTCCTGAGAAACCTGTATGCAGGTCAAGAAGCAACATTTAGAACTGGACATGGAACAGTGGACTGGTTCCACACTGGGAAAGGAGAACGTCAAGGCTATATGTTGTCACCCTGCTTATTTAACTTCCATACAGAGTACATCATGAGGAATGCCAGCTGGGATGAATCAAAAGGTGGAATCAAGAGTGCCGGGAGAAATAGCTATAACCTCAGATATGCAGGTGACACCATCCTATGGCAGAAAGTGAAGAGGAACTAAAGAGCCTCTTGATGAAAGTGAAAGAGGAGAGTGAAAAAGTTGGCTTAAAACTCAACATTCAAAAGATGAAGATCATGGCATCTAGTCTCATTACTTCATGGCAAATAGATGGATAAAAAGTAGAAGCAGTGAGAGACTTTATTTTCCTGGGCTCCAAAATCACTGCAGATGGTTACTGAAGCCATGAAATTAAAAGATGCTTGCTCCTTGGAAGAAAAACTATGACAAAGCTAAACAGCATATTAAAAAGCATACATTACCTTGCTGTCAAGTTCTATATAGTCAAAGCTATGGTTTTTCCAGTGGTCACATATGGATGTGAGAGTTAGAGTATAAGGAAAGCTGAGCACCAAAGAATGCTTTTGAACTGTAGTGTTGGCAAAGACTCTTGAGAGTCCCTTGGACTGCAAACCAGTCAATCCTGAAGTAAATCAGTCCTGAATGTTCATTGGAAGGACTGATGTTGAGGCTCCAATACTTTGACCACCTGATGGGAAGAACTTACTCATTAGAAAAGACCCTGATGTTGGGAAAGATTGAAGGCAGGAGGAGAAGGGGATGACAGAGGATGTGATGGTTGGATGGAATTACCAACTCGATGGGTATGAATTTGAGCAAGCTCTGGGAGATGGTGAAGGACAGAGAAACCTGGCGTGCTGTAGTCCATGGGGTCTCAGAGAGTCGGACATGACTGAGTGACTGAACTGAACTGATGATGATATTGTTTACCATTTCCCGGAGGAAACAACCTCTGTGTGTAAAATGAATTCTGTCAGATATTAGAACCTAAAACACCCCTGGTTTCTGCATACTGAGAAATTTGTAAAGCATACCCCTAGATTTTTTTATTTTCTTAACGTCTACTCCTCTAGTATATTAATGTATTCTATCAGCCCCTTAGTTTTTATTTTCTCCTCTCTCGAAAACCCACTGTTGACCTGGGACAAATTATGAAAATTTTATGAAAATTTATGAACATTTTCACAGTATCAGTCAGTTCCCCCATCTATTAAAGGGCATAATATTAATAGCACCCTACCTCATAATGTGGTAGAGGGATTAAAGAAGACATGTGAGTAACAAGTTTAGCACAGTGCCTGGCACACCATGGGTGACGTGTTTTCAATAGGCCTCTTCCAAACAAATGTCCAGACCTTGAGGAACTCCTGCTGTTCCTCCCTGTGCTTCTTGGTCCTCAGCAAAAGGTGATGGGGTCCTTGAGCAGGGGAGATAGTCTAGATGACAAACCCATAAAAGCGATGGGTAAATTTAGGGATTATGAAGACACCAAGTGTGTAGCCGCATGAAGGAGCCTCCCAAGAGTTGTGCCATAGGTTTATACATCACTCAAAGATTTACTCCAATATACCCCTCACAATTCACATGGCATCCCAAGGTCTAGTATCTGTTTACACTTCTGTATGTTTTGCTTAACCTAAAAAGCTTGAAAGCTAATAGAAATCAGGATTCTAGCATTTTCTTTTTTCAGGACAGAGTGATTATTTTATTTTTTTTTGTTGTAAGACTGTAGGGTTTTTTTTTTCTGTTTTTAATGTTTAGTTTATACTGGAGCATAGTTGATTTACAATGTTACAGGTGTATAGTAAAGTGATTCAGTTATATCTATTCTTTTCCATATTCTTTCCCCATACAGGTTATTAGAAAATATTGGGTTTAGTTCCCTGAGCTAAACAGTTGGTCTTTGTTGATTATCTATTTTACATATAATAGTGTGAATATGTTAACCCCAAACTCCAAATTTACCCCACCCTACTCACCTTTCTACTTCAGTAAATTTGTTTTATTACTCAGCCATAAAAATGAATGAAATAATGCTATTTGCAGCCACATGGATGGAACTAGAGATTATCACACTAAGTGAAGTAAGTCAGACAGGGAAAGACAAATATCATATGATATCTTATGTACGGAATCAAAAATTGATACAAATGAATTTATTTACAAAGCAAAAACAGACTCACAGGATTCTCCCATTTTAACTTCTTTCTATAATTTGTATTACCTTCAATATTTAACATAGTACAGGGCATAGTTCACTTTCTTATTTGTTAACAAAAGGAGAAATCAGATTTGATTGTGTTGTGTCTCTCAAAACTATGAAGATACGTGTGAAATCTTGTTTTGAAAAAGACAAAGGAAGGTAACATAGAAGAAATGAATTCAATGAAAAACTTAGTATAATTATGGACTTCAGATAATTCTAATGTTTTAACACTTTTTTTTCCCACACTTTCAACCTAGTTTGGGGTTATTCCTCAGGTATTATAATAATGTCATAATTTTATCTATATTAATCCTTCAAGAAATGACTGGACATAAAATGCTTGTCAACATACTAAATAAAAAAGGTCAACAAGTGCATTTTCAACATTTTGGCAACAAACAAGACAAACATAAAAATCCATCATTGTTTAAGGCAAAGTTTATGGAATCTTGTCTATTCTATTACATGTTCTCACAGAGCGAAGAACTTCCTAGAAATGTAAGTGTGTTATAATGTTTGAACATTCAGTGTTCTTTTGCAGGTGACTCTGTGACTTAGAGTGCTTATGAATGAAACGGAATACATCCTGTGTGAATTTCTTCTATTTTGATATTTTTCTCTCTTTCGTTAATCACAAAGAAGAAAAATTGTGTTTTTATAGTATATCCAGAGCCCAAAACTTCAATTTTGTTCTAAGTAACAGTTCCTTTCATAAAGATTATTTAACTCAGTTTTAGTGACTTCTTATCCCTCAGCAGAGAGCTGGTGTCACACTATTCCACATCTTCTTAGGCAAAGAGAACAATTCAGCTCCCATGTTAGTGGGTCACTGGTTTGAGAGAAAAGTCAATTTGTGTTAGGTAAACTCTGTACATCTACACATCCCTGGAGAGCTGAATGAATCATGGTTTGATCTCCTTTCAATAAGCAGTGGAGAAGATGGAGAGGCAATGAGACTTAAAAGTCCAAGCAATCTAGTTCTTGTACTTACGTATTTTGATAATTATGCATAAATATTTATTATTGAGAGCAAGAAGATAATTATAAAAAGTATTTTGAAATAAGAAACCCTCCACTTAAAATTTTGTTGACTGTAAATGGAATTTAATATGGAGTCATGGTGTTTAAATGCATTTTTTCTTCAGCCAGCTGAGCTAAAGACTCAGGGATAAGAAGCAATCACTTTTGTAACCCCTGAAGAAAGCCAATGGTACTATCCAGTAAAATTAAACACATGCCCTTCCCTGCCAAGGGCCTGGAAAATTCTGATAGCATCCATGTGACTCCACTGGAAAGTAGTCACCAGCTTCCAGAAAGGTGAAGGTTGAAGTTGGCTGCTTCAATCACAGCTCAAAGAATGAAAAGAAGGGTGAAATCTATCAAGAAGGGGAAACAGTTGCTGAACCAGAGGTAGAATTGAGGTGTTTAGTCACCTGTCTTTGAAACTCTGCAAACACATACACTTTGGATAAAGCTGAGAGTTGACAAAGATCAAGTGCCCACCAAGTCTCTCCTGCCAGCCCAGAAAAAGGAATAAATGTCAGTGATTGTAAATGATGTGAGCTCAGTTTGCAGACCAATGTTACTTAGGAATCCTCTGCACTCTACACATTTAATTTTTAATATGAATACGTAATCTGTATGTTGATAACAATCTTAATGTTGTATTATATTATTCATAATATATAAACCATAAACCATAAGTGCTTAAACCATATTCTAGATATTCCCAGGAGGGCTGAGAAAAGTTGTATACCTCCCAGAAAGATGGCATAAAATTAATTATCAGGGGGGGATTCATGAAAAATCAGGTAGGTTAAATTGCTAGGTATAAAATATAAACATGTTATCAGTAGATATTTGAATATAATCTACTTCTCAATAACCCAACTGACTGTTCTATTCTTCAAACACTTACAGACAAAACATTTCTAGTTCAATTATTACATCTTTCTTTCTAGTTCTATTAGTTTATATTCTCCTTAAATTATCAATTTAATGTCTTCTGGAGATAAACTTATTGTCATTTATAATAAGTAATCTTAGAATCAGAAAAATCTAAAGTTATTGTTTTATTAATCTCAATTGGATTCTGTAATGAACACAGAATGTGAAATATTCTAAGCACCTAATAGTGGTTTTCTAACATCTGAAACGATATGGTTGAAATGTATAACAAGATGTGCTGCTTTTATGAGAAAAACTATAAAATCAGATCTTTTGCAACAAAAATAAGACAAAAAAATATTTTGAGGGGGGAATTATCCTACCTTGCAATGTAAAAATCAGGTTAGAAAGCTCATAAATGACTTCCAATTTTGGAAAGTTAGAATAGATATATTCTTCCTTATACCTCTCACTAAGTGCAGTTAAAACCTTTTGGCATAGTATGTAATACAAACTTAGGAAGACTCTAGACAAAGAGAAGACAGCAGACAATCTAGGGATCTTGTGATTGAAGTAATGACATTGATGATTCTCTGGATTTTCTTTTTGCTTAGTATTGATTAACCAAGCCAAATTTAGTTCTGGAGAAGCCAGTAATCCAGAAATACTGGAAACACCAATGCACACAAACAAAAATAGCCCCAAGAAAAGTTCATTCCTTTTAATCAAAGGTCCAGAAAAAGGGAAGCCTGGCAAGACAGAAAAATTGTAGATAATAATCACTCTTATCTAGCAAACACCAGAGGAAAAACCATGGCCTTATTCCCATCCTTACTGACAAAAGCTGAGACGGGAACTTTTTTGTCCATTCTTACCAAAGTATAGGCCTTCCCTGGTGGCTCAGCTGGTAAAGAATCCGCCTGCAGTGTGGGAGACCTGGGTTCAACCCCTGGGTTGGGAAGATCCCCTGGAGAAGGGAAAGGCTACCCACTCCAGTACTCTGGCCTGGAGAATTTCATAGACTGTATTGTCCATGGGGTTGCAAAGAGTTGGACATGACTGAGTGACTTTCACTTCACTTCACCAAAGTATAAGATACCCCTTGGCCGACTATCACACTGCCAGTGTGGTGTCAAAGAAGCTCAAGTGGAGAGCCCTGAATTTTTCCTCATGGGAGGCCAGTAAGAGGCCCTTTGCACTAGCTAATAATCCTGTGTAATTCAGAATTACTATATTTTTTTGAAAAATTTTTTTGTTGACAGATAATAAAACTGGACATTTTTAAGTTGCTACAAATGGAGTCACTAGCAGTATTTAAGTCTTTGCAAATTTGTGAAATAATTTCTTGTGACATCTTCAAATACTCCAAAGCAAAAGCATAATAGTATAAGCCATCATAAGATGGTAAAAGAATCTGTGTCTCAGATGGTAAAAGAATCTGCCTGCAATGTGGGAGGCTCAGTTTCGATATCTGGGTTGAAAAGATCCCCTGGAGAAGTACCACTCCAGTACTCTTGCCTGGAGAATCTCCTGGACAGAGGAGCCTGGTACACTGCTGTCCATGGGGTTGCAAAAGAGTCTGACACAACTGAGCAACTAACACTTTCATTTTTTATAAACCAATCACATTTTCTTTTTTACAATTCATGTCTTCCCTTCATATTACCTGAGGCACCCATTTGAGTAATTTGCACATGGTATATTTTCAATATGTGCCTGCTGAACTGAGATAGTTTGGTGTTAGGGAGACAGCATGGACCTGGGAACATGAACATTTTGTTCTAGCCCTAGATCTAGTAGAACTGGTTGTGTGACCCAAGTAAATCATTAGTTGATTTTATACTTTGATTTCTTTGTATATAAAATTCAGAAATGGAGAAAGAACATACTAACTTATCTCTAAGTCTCCCTGTATTGTTTTGTGATCCAATAAATACTATTAACCTATTTCCAGCTTCTTATAATAATTTCCTGATGAATCTCTAGTCTTCAAAGTTCACATTGTTAAAGCAAAATTCAAAACAAAATTTAGCTGAGTGAATTATGAAGATATTATTGACCTTATTCAACAATTCATGAATTGTGCAGAATTCCATCTAACATATAGAAAGGGGCTCCAAGGAGCTGAACAAAATGATAGACTTAAAGGCAGAAGGGAGCAGGAATAAAAAACATTATGCCAGACAAAAAGCAAGTTGATTATTTCAAGATAACTTTCCTTTAGAAGATGGCAGGAATCTGTCAGCAAATAACCTAACTAATGCTGATCAGGCAATTCCTGATTGAGTGGTTTAAGATTTCTTTCCTGGAGAGCCAAAATAGTAATTGTTAGGTCTTGGTTTGTTGATGTGGAGTTTAGTAACTCCATTTCAGGCTTGTTCTCATTTTCAACAACATCCATTCATTGCTCCAGTTAAATCTTCCCTAAAAGATTTTCTTGATCATGACACTTACTGTTAATAAAATTAAAACAAGAAAAACAAACAAAATCTCTCCACTATGTGCTAAACAAAACTTAAAACCCAGACTTTCAGTTTGGTTTTACAAAATCCTCATGCATCATTACCTGTCATCACTTCCTGCAACATCAGGATCCTAGCCTGACAGCCCTCTGACAATCAGCAAGCACAGCTGAGCCCTGCTTCTGCGTTTTTGACACGCAACATCCCTTCCACCCAGCGTGCCTCTCTTCTCCTTTTCTTTTTCCATTTTTCTGCCTGGAATAGCTCACATTTACTGAGTGCTAACTTACACTAGCAAACACAGTAAAACTTCTACTACATAGTCTCACTTTTGATTCTCACAATGACTCTCTCAAACTGGCCCATTTTACTAATAAGCAAACAGACGCAGAGAGGTTAAATAAGTTTTCCAAGGTCAAGCAGAAAATATACTCATAAAATGGAGAAACAAGAAAAAAACCTGTGTTATAAGTTGAATGAGCACATAAACTTCAACAGGAGACCAAAGGAAAAGTCATCAGGTTGGTTTCCAGGATAATAGTAATAAGATCTACTTTAAAAATAATATAAATTTTACAAAGAAATTTTATATCCTCTATCCTACTTTATTTTTTTAAATTCATTGTCAGCAGAAGCTTGTTTTGAGGGGGAAATGTATAATGGACTTAAAAGAACACCATTTGAAAACTTAATAATTATTTTTCAATTTGAACACAAAGCTTAAAAATCAAATGATTCTTTCATATTACTTTTTGGTTGCAATAAAAACATTAAAGCATAAGGACTGCAAAGAATTTTATTAGAACATTGATTTCCTTAAAGAAAATATGGAAATCTTGATGTTTAAAATTTTTAAACATAAAATCATAAGTTTAGTTGAATGTAATAAATCCCTCCTCCTCAACACAAAGCCTGACTAATTGAAGGGTGAGTTTGGTGTTATTAAGCTTATACATCTACATGTTTTGTTGTTTTTAAATTTTGAGCCTTCAACCTTTCAAAAGATTTAAGAGGCCTTTGTTTGTTGAACAAATACTTTATATTCACCATTGGAAAATAGGTTGAGCCTGCTGTGTCAATTAGCTTAATTGATGAGAACTTCAATTGGTCCTGGGGTGTGTTAATTTCCTGAGGTGAACCTGTTGAGAGAACTACTTAGAGAAACTTTCACAGTTGGGAAAGCTTTCAAACGCACTTGACTTAATCTAAGATCTAGGTACCATAATTTCACATACATTAAATGCCTCCAAATCCTCCTTGCTTCAACATCTTTGATGTCAAGACAATCTTTGCCTCCCTCTTCCTACAGTTTCTTTATCAGCCTCCCACTTAGACAAGAAGGACAGGATTTGTCTGGATCCCTTCAAGGGGTAAAATTAATACCAATAGCTTGACTAGGGCTATGTAAGAACATTCTCAAGATTGTCTGTACAATAGTGTGTGTAGCTTAGGGTTGTGTTATAAATATATATATGCTTGTGTGGGGGTGCATCCACACAACTGTGTACATCATTTTTGTATATAATGCCACACCATCCTAGCAGACCTATAAAATACTTATCCATCTTATAAATAGAATAAGTTTATCCAGGATCGCGTAGCAGATCCAGGATTTAATTCCAACATCAGAAACTCATCTCTTTTCTCTATATTTCACTATCTTATGAAAGGTGTGGCTTCCCTGATGGCTCTGTGGGTTAAGAATCTGCCTGCAATGTGGCAGACATAGGATAGGTGGGTTCAATCCCTGGAAGATCTCCTGGAGGAGGAAATGGGCACCTGCTCCAGTATTCATGCCTGAAAAATCCCATGGACAGAGGAGCCTGGTAGGCTACAGTCCAAAGGGTCACAAGGAGTCAGACACGACTAAGTAAGCATGCATGCAAGGTAGACAGGCAACAGATACTAAAAAATATTCAAGCATTTGTTGGAGAGAGAGAGATGTTGGGCTAACATTTTGAACATATCTTAGAGTGATTTGACAGTTCAGTCTCTTTCTGAAGCGTCTGAAAATTATGAGATCTCCAAATATTTTTAGAGGCTCTCCTCTTCTCTTCCCTTCTCTCCTCCTCCTCTTTCCTCTTCTTCCTCTCTCTCTCTCTCAGCGTGATGGTCCATGCATACAAAGTGATGAAGACAAATAACAAGCAAAATGTAGGCCCCTGTAACCTAATCCTTTTTGGCTTTGCAGATGATTGCCAGGTTTCCTCCCAGCCACCCTTACCCTCCCTGAATAATGAAGCTGGAGATTCATCTAACACCTCAGCCTCCTCGCTCATCAACATTCACTTCTACTGAACTTTTACATTAATTTCACTTAAACAATCACATGTTATTACACTCTGAATCTTTTTGTCTCTTCAAGTGCCTGAAATTCTATGACTTTCAAATTTCTGTCTTTATTGTGGACCAATGTCCTATTGAATATATCTATTTCCTCAATGGATCCCACTAGCTGGATTTATACTTCTTCCAATCTAAGATCACCAAAGTATACATCATTATCTTTATATCACTTTCTTCCTTGATCCTACTAAATCATAGCCCCTGGTGTCTTTGAATTTACCTTTGTCTTCTACTTTTTTGTAATTAAAGATCCAATTGGTCACAATTAGGTTAATTTAATGGGACTTTTCGGAGAAGGCAATGGCACCCCACTCCAGCACTCTTGCCTGGAAAATCCCATGGACAGAGGAGCCTGGTGCGCTACAGTCCATGGGGTCGCTGAGAGTCGGACACAACTGAGCGACTTCACTTTCACTTTTCCCTTTCATGCACTGAAGAAGGAAATGGCAACCCACTCCAGTATTCTTGCCTGGAGAATCCTAGGGACGGCAGAGCCTGGTGGGCTGCCGTCTATGGGGTCGCACAGAGTTGGACACGACTGAAGCGATTTAGCAGCAGCAGCAGCAGCAACGGGACTTTTAGCACTTAAACATTTATTGTCTCATCAACTTTCCCCTTTTGTTCTGAGACAAGGCTCTCTACCTTTCTGGCCTGATCTAGAGTAGTTACACTTCTTCAAGAGTTACAATTATAGAATAGATCTGATAATGTCTCTTCCAAGCTAAATTAACGTAAAATAAATATTATTTATATGCCTTATTTTTCCTTTTTTAACTTGTAGAAAATACGTGTGTCTTATCAAAGGTCACAGAGCCAATTAGTTGCAGAATTGAGTATCAATCTTTCCTTACTATAGCCTCTTTATACTACCCCCAGCTAGGCCATCACAATCAACAAAAGAATCCGAAATTCAGTACTTGGATGTAATCTCAAAAACGACAGAATGATCTGTTTGTTTCCAAGGCAAACCATTCAACATCACGGTAATCCAAGTCTATGCCCTGACCAGTAACACTGAAGAAGCTGAAGTTGAATGTTTCTATGAAGACCTATAAGACCTTTTAGAACTAACACCCAAAAAGATATCCTTTTCATTATAGGGGACTGGAATGCAAAAGTAGGAAGTCAAGAAACACCTGGAGTAACAGGCAAACTTGGCCTTGGAGTACAGAATGAAGCAGGGAAAAGGCTAATAGAGTTTTGCCAAGAGAACGCACTGGTCATAGCAAACACCCTCTTCTAACAACACAAGAGACACTCTACACATGGACATCACCAGATGGTCAATACCGAAATCAGATTGATTATATTCTTTGCAGCCAAAGATGGAGAAGCTCTATACAGTCAGCAAAAACAAGACCAAGAGCTGACTGTGACTCAGATAGTGAACCTCTCCTTATTGCCAAATTTGCTGGATCATCGAAAAAGCAAGAGAGTTTCAGAAAAACATCAACTTCTGCTTTATTGACTATGCCAAAGCCTTTGACTGTGTGGATCACAATAAACTGTGGAAAATCCTTCAAGAGATGGGAATACTAGACCACCTGATCTGCCTCTTGAGAAACCTGTAAGCAGGTCAGGAAGCAACAGTTAGAACTGGACATGGAACAAGAGATGGGTTCCAAATAGGGAAAGGAGTTCGTCAAGGCTGTATATTGTCACCCTGCTTATTTAACTTATATGCAGTGTACATCATGAGAAACACTGGGCTGGATGAAGCACAAGCTGGAATCAAGACAGCTGGGAGAATATCAATAACCTCAGATATGCAGATGACACCACCCTTATGGAAGAAAGTGAAGAACTGAAGAGCCTCTTGATGAAAGTGAAAAAGGAGAGTGAAAAGTTGCCTTAAAACTCAACGTTCAAAAAACTGTGATCATGGCATCCAGTCCCATCACTTCATGGCAAATAGATGGGGAAATAGTGGAAACAGTGGCTGACTTTATTTTCGGGGGCTCCAAAAATCACTGTAGATGATGACTGCAGCCATGAAATTAAAAGACGCTTACTTCTTAGAAGGAAAGTTATGACCAACCTAGACAGCATATTAAAAAGCAGAGACATTACTTTGCCAACAAAAGTCCATCTGGTCAAGGCTATGGTTTTTCCAGTAGTCATGTATGGATGTGAGAGTTGGACAGTGAAGAAAGCTGAGCGCCGAAGACTTGATGCTTTTGAACTGTGGTGTTGGAGAAGACTCTTGAGAGTCCCTTGGACTGCAAGGAGATCCAACCAGTCCGCCCTAAAGGAGATCAGTCCTGGGTGTTCATTGGAAGGACTGATGTTGAAGCTGAAACTCCAGTACTTTGGCCACCTGACGCGAAGAGTTGACTCATTTGAAAAGACCCTGATGCTAGGAAAGATTGAAGGGAGGAGGAGAAGGGGACGACAAAGGATGAGATGGTTGGATGGCATCACCAACTCAGTGAACATGAATTTGGGTAAAGTCCAGTAGTTGGTGATGGACAGGGAGGCCTGGCGTGCTGCTGTCCATGGGGTCACAAAGAATCAGACATGACTCAGCGACTGAACTGAACTGAACTGAAGTCCATAAAAGCCTCCACTCTATGTAAAAAAATAAACCCATGGTTACCAAGGGGTAAGGAGTAGTGGGATAAATTGGAAGAACAGGATTGATATATGCACACTCTGTTCATGGGATTCTCCAGGCAGGGATACTGGAGTGGGTTGTCATACCCTCCCACAGGGGATCTTCCCCACCCAGGGATCAAATCCACATCTCTTAAGTCTCCTGCATTGGCAGGTAGCTTCTTTACCATTGGTGCCACCTGGGAAGCCCATATACACACTACAATACATAAAATAGATAACTAATAAGGACCTACTGTATAGCACAGGGAACTCTACTCAATGCTCTGTAATAGCCTATATGGGAAAAGAAGCTAAAAAAGAGTGGATATATGTACATGGAAAACAAATTCACTTTATTGTACACCTAAAACTAATTCAAGATTGTAAATTATACTTCCAACAAAAATTTTTAAAAAGACTCCTTTTTATATGTAGACTGAAACTTAAATCCCTTTAAAATTGTCCACCTTTAAATTTTCACCCTTTTTACTCCCACACACTTAGCTTATGCTTGTTTTCACATTACTTGTCATTTCTCTGAATAAGCAGATCTTCATAAACTCGTACATGCTCCACTGCTTGTCATTAGAGCAGTTGCGAGTGTCCAGTCACTAATGATGAAATTTCTCTGTAGGACTTGGATTCTCCAGGAGCAGGTTTCCAGGGGTTCCCCAGAATTATACAACCCCCAAACCTGAGATTATCAAGAACGATCACTACATTGCACTCTTTATTTATTCCTTTTCATGTCATTACTATAGAAGCCCTATTCTTCTACATTAATACTCATCACTTAGAACTTTCATTCCTTTACATTCTGTAATTACCTTCTGACCTCAATTCCCACTCCTCTTCTGCTAAAGGGAAGTTTAGGTTCCCTAAATCTCTGAATCTTTTATCACAAATCTGTCACCACCTCTCTCTACTGGAGTCAATTATCATTTCCTAGAATCAATATTCCTCCTCCTTTGTTGTCAGGGTTGGATTCCCTGTAGTCTTCTCCAGCAATACTACTATCATAACTCTGAGATTTTGCCATCCACGAAGATCCTTCCATATTCAGATCACTCAGTAGGTTGATCTCTTCTACATTATCATAGCCACACATTCTCATGGTTATATCCTAGTGCTTATGACCAATAACAACCTCCTGTCCAAGATTTCAACATCAAACCACCCACTTTTTCTGTTTCTGGCTCACTCCCTCTAGTACTCCAACTCTAACAGTTCTCCAAACATAAGAACATATTTGATTTTCTGACTTCTCACAAATCTGTTAGCTCCTTAAATTCTCACTTCCCTGCTTGTTGAAATTAAATTTCCTAGTCAGTTATTACAATGGTTCTGCTTCCTTTCATATACGCTCAACCTCCTTGCCCTCCGTGCAAATGAATATGTCTGAGGAAAAATACACAGTCATGCTGACTGGACACTCTTTATAATTATGATCATTAACCTCAAGTGGTTTCTTAATGCTACCCAGTAATCATAAGTCATTTTGCTATTACTATTAACACTTCCACTCAACCATAGCATCTTTTTCCTCAAACTTCCAAAATCTCCTCTCTCATCATCATTCTTAGCTGATCATGTGCTTGCTGTTTCAGAGCCAGCCACATAATTTTCAGGATGGAATACGAAATAAAAAATGCAGAGCCTCTTATTTAAAAAATAGGAACCAAAATGACATTAAAAGTACTGAGATATAACATTTTTTCCTTTCATGGTCTCTCGCTCTCTCACAATATCATGGCAGTTTTTTACTTTGTATTTAATCTTGTCCTAAGTAAAGAAACATTTTAAAAGTTTAATTTATTATCATGGATTTTACCATTAATCTTTATATTATGCAATGTCAGTTTTCAATGTATGCAGAACCAGCAAAATTACAAAACTTAACATTTTGTGTTTCGTATATGCATATGTATTTTGTTTTTGCCAGAATAGAGGAAATGTTGTACAAAACTAACCAAACATTTTCTTTTTCCTTCTTTATTCATGAACTTTCTATTTAAACTCTCTACCTCAGCTTACTGCTGAGTGAGTAAAAATTGAAAGAAAAAGAAATATAGGTTGCCCTGTGTTTCCCTTTCATGTCATCATTTTCAGTATAAGAAGTCAGCTACTACAGGGAAGTATTATAACTTGAATAAGAAAAGATATAACAAATTCTGGAGCTTTTTTGTGCTTCTTGGATCACTATTGCCTTTTTTTCTGAGTTGCAAGCAAGTTCTTGGACAACTGAAAGTGTGGCTTCTTGGGCTGTCAGTGTCCCAGGCATTCGTAGTTATAGGCTTGTCTACCTTGTGCTTGCTCTGAGTCTTGCTGAATTCCCATGCATAACAGATCCATTGGAGTTCTGTGTTCACAGGGCATCATGAATGCCATATGTGAAAGTGATAGCAAGAAAGAGAAGATACATCTATTGTGTCTATCTCCTCTGCTCACACTCATGTTACTTAGTCTCATTGGACTTTACAAAAGTTCAAACATAAATCTTTTAAGAATTATACAACGTCAACAACAGAGATTCAAAATTCATGGGACCCTTCTGAGCACTGGGTCCTGTGCAGTTGTATGGGTTGTACACCATGAAGCTGGCCCTGTCCTGTTTCATTAGAAATAGAAAGAACTTTCAAAAGCACCTATTACTACACACTCATCATAACTTACCTCTCTGCCCATAACTTCAACTTCACATCTATATGATTAACAGTCCATAGTCCTGTTTAAATTCACCCCTTCCATGTCTCTGTTGGAGCTTTCTCATTCCAACTATTCAAAATGTTGCATTTCTCTTTTTTCTTCTTCATCCTCTCTGCTAGATTACTCTCTTCAGCAAATATATTGCTACCTATCCCATATTTAAAAAGTAAAATCTTCTCTTGACTCCATTACAGAAGCTACCATGCCATTTTTCTCCCCATCTGTAAAGTAAAAATTTCCTCAAATGATTGTTTATTCTTACTGCATCCAATATCTCTCCTCACATTCTCATTTGGATTTGCTCCAATCAGGTACCACCATCCGAACCATCTGTTATCATTCAGTTCAGTTCAGTCGCTCAGTTGTTTCTGACTCTTTGCAACCCCATGAACCACAGCACGCCAGGCCTCCCTGTCCATCACCAACTCCCGGAGTTTACCCAAACTCATGTCCATTGAGTTGGTGATGCCATCCAACCGTCTCATCTTCTGTTGTCCCCTTCTCCTCCCGCCCTCAATATTTCCCAGCATCAGGGTTGACAAAGTAATTAATGTCTCTGCTTTTTAATATGCTGTCTAGGTTGGTCATAACTTTCCTTCCAAGGAGTAAGCATCTTTTAATTTCATGGCTGCAATCACCATCTGCAGTGATTCTGTAATCATTAGTGGCATTGTTTTCCTAATTCCGATGGTCAGTTTATAGACAAATTCTCATTTATTTTATCTATTGCAGCTTTCTCTTGGCTTTGATATCCTCTTTTTTAGTTAGCTTTTGTGATGGATAGTTTTGTGTCAATTTGGCTGTACTATGATCTCTAGCTATTTGGTCAAACACCAGTTTTGTTGTCACCATAAAGATATGATTTTAGGTGAGATTACCATTTAAACCAATGGACTTGAAGTAAACTATATTTCCCTTCATAGTATGGGTAGGCCTCATCCAAATAGTTAAAGGCCTTAGAGAAAAAATGGTTAAAGTTCCCCTAAAAAGAGAGAACTCTGCCTCTAGGCTGCCTTTGGACTCAAGCTGATGTTCTCTGGGTCTCCAATCTGCTGTCCTACCCTGCAGGATTTGGATTTGCCGGCCTCCATAATTTTGTGAGCAATTGCATGGATAGATATAAATATAGAAATAGATATAGGTACTTCCTATCAGTTCTGTTTCTCTGAAAATTCTAATAAGCTCCTAATATTTCAAAGTTTTCCATCTAATTTTGATCTTATATCAAGCTAGTTCAACTGAGCTTTTTTTTTTTCATTTTCCCCCATTTTTCCTTATCTCTAAACTATGGGGTACTGAAGCATTTTTCCTTGGCATTATTCTCTTTGCTATTTACACTCATTCTCTTGGTAAGCTCATCCAAATGTATATTTTCCCATATTGACTTTATCATTTCCTCTATGTATATATTGGGGGGGAGTATATTTAGTTTTTTGTACTATTTTACAGTAATTCACATACCTTATTCCCACTTTCTCAAAACACTTCAGTGTATATTTCCTAAAATCAAGGTTTTCTCTTATATAACCATAATATAATTATAAAAATAATTAAGATTGATACGTAATAATACCATTATTTAATGTAATAACTTCTTCAACATTTCATCAAATGTCCTACAAATGTCCTTTACCACAACAGGATCACATATCATATTTACTTCTCAAGTCATTTTAGTTTCTTTTAATATAGAACAATTCCTCAGTCCTTCTTTGTCTTTTGTAATATTGATATTTGAAAAGTACAGGGAATTAATTCAATAAAATGTCTCTCAAATTGGGTTTGTCCAATGTGTGCCCATGATTTTACTCAGATTATGTATTTTTGGCAGGAGCACCATGGATGACTACTTTCTGATTTCTAGCCTAAGCTCTTTGCTTTTCAGCAAATTCATTTTGTTCTGTGAGAATGATATCATATTGGAGTAGTGTGGACCCTAATCCAATATGACTGGTGTCCTTATAAGAAGGGGGATTTTGGACACAGAGGAGAATGCCATGTGAAGATGAAAGCAGATATCAGGGTGATTCTACTGCAAGCCAAAGATGGCCAGCAATCCACCATAAGCTATGACAGAAACATAGAACAGATTCTTATTCATGACTCTCAGAAGGAACCAATCTTGTTGACAAAATTAGTTGATGTCATTGATCTCCAACTTCTAGAACTGCAAGACATACATTTTGTGTTTAAGACATGCAGTTTGTGATACTTTATTATAGCAGCCCTAGCAAAATAATAATCAACCCATTCATTCCACTCGTAGGTATTTACCTAGGAGAAATGAAAGTTTATGTCCAGCAAAGAATTCTACATGGATGTTTACCATAGATTTACTTATAATTTCCCCAAACCAGAAGTAACTTAAATGTTCATTATCAGGTTAATAGGTAAATAAAATAAATTTTAACATATTTTTATAATGAAATATGCAGTAGTTAAAAGAACAAACTACTGATAAACTACATGAATGAAATACATCAATAAAAAAAAAAACTCTAAAAAAAAAAAAAAAAAAAAACTCTGCTGGATGAAAGAAGTCAGGAACAAAAAATGCATCCTATTATAATGATTCCTGTTGAATGAAATTCTAGGAAATGCAAAACTAATTTATATAGTCAGAAATCTCTTCAGTGTTTGGGAGGACAGAGCTTGAGGGATTGGTTGGGAAGAGGGACCAAGGGACTTTTTGTGGTGATGAGACTATACTTTAATTGTACTGGTGCTTATATTTGTCAAAACTTACTGAACACTATACTTAAAAATGGACATTTTTATTTTGGAAATTATACCTCAGTAAATTTGAGTTTTAAAACTGTACGGTTAGTAAAAAAAAAAAGTTAAAAACACTTAAGATGGAAATAATACACATAGAACAATAGAAATTCCTTCTTTGATTTTAATTCTTAACATTCTGGTGTTCATTTTCATAAACAGTGTAATAAAATTTCTAGCTATAGAGTCATTATTTTTAATGGACAGACTCAGGATTTCTGGCATTGTCTCAAAGCTGTCACTGAGAAGGTTGTTGGGTGTTTTGATAGCAAGCTAGAAAACTGGAAATTAGGTTGGAAATGAACTCAAGTGTAATTGAAAAACACATTGCATGGATTTGGATTATTGATAAGGGCTGCTTTTCACATAGCAGTTAACAACAATGCACAGTACTTGCTATTTTTGTGAAGTATTTTGCCTATCTAGATTTATACTTAAAATGGTAAGTTTAGGTGTGGTCTCTTACTTTCAAATTTCCATCCCCTTGGCTCTGTATATTTTTAGGAAACTTGGATGAGGTAGATTATCTAAGAGCAACTTTCTGATCAACGGGGAAATTAACAGGGTTGAAAACCATTAAAAACTTAATTAGGTTTATATTCAGGTGCTGTCTGTTAGAACGCTTTAGTATTCCCCAACTTGGTTACACATGCAATCACCTTAAAAAACCTACACCTGAATCTCATACCTTTTTCTTTTTGATTGTCCATGAAGTAAAATTTTAAAAATAGTTCCAGTTGATTCACATGTGAAATCAATGTCCCTAAATGACCGGGTAACTTTCCATGGTTGCCATATGACTATATATGTATGTATGTATGTATGTATGATGAATGTGTGGGCATTCAGTCGTGTCCAACTCTTATGACCCCATGGACTGTAGTTCACCAGACTCCTCTGCTCAGGTTCAAACCTGAGTCTCCTGCATTGGCAGGTAGATTCCTTACCACTAGCACCACCTGGGAAGCCTGACATATAATTGATAATCTGTAATAAATTGGGAAGTCATGGTTTCATGACTCTGGTTGACTCTAGTCTTCACCTGTGAATCAATTAGTTTCTGTGGATGAAGGACACCTTGCGTTTTCTGCTATTCAAATTACCACCTTTACAACACTTTGTCTGGAGCTTCTACTTTGAAGTTATAGAGATGTGGAAATGGTTACTTTAGAGATAAAGCATTATCAGTTAAAAAGTTTAAAAAAAGTATTCCAGTACCGTGAATTTCTAAACTATATTCTTGTTCAGTATAAAAGCCTCCAGTTCAATTTATCATAAAGGATTTAGAAGTGTGTAATAGAATTCATAGTTTTAAAAATTTTAGTTGTATGTTATCCATTCTTAACTAATCACTTTCTAGATTAGTTTTGTTATGGACTGGGTTGTGTCCTTGCAAAATTCACATATTGACATCTTAAAACCCAGTACCTTAGAATGTAACTCTATTTGGAGGTAGACACTTCTTCTTAACTTAATTAATTGGCTACGTGGAGTCTTATTTGCAGCTCTCAGGATCTTTCTTGTGTGAGTTCTTTTGTTGTGTCACACGGGCTCCAGAACACGCAGGCTCAGTAGTTACTGCACAGATTTAGTTGCTCTGCAGCTTGTGGGATCTTAGTTCCCCAACCAGGGATGGAACTTGAGTTTTCAGCATTATAAGGTGATTTCTTTACTACTGGACCATCAGGGAAGGTCCTGATCTAGCATGAGCGGTCTTCTTATAAGAAGAGATAAGGACAGAGGTGCACAAAGAAAAGACCAGGTGAAGGTATAGGGAGAAGATGATTAGCTACAAGCCAAGGAAAGAAACCTCAGAAAAAAATGACTCGCTGACACCTTGATCTCAGACTTCTAAGGGTAAGTATTTTGAGAACACACATGTTTGTTTAAGACATCTAGTCTGTGGTACTTTGTTATGGAAGCCCTAGAAAACTAACACATTCCTTTTCAACATCAGCTGGTCAGCAGAACCACCGGTAGCTACAAGAAAAATTAAAAAATGATTTGAATACCAATTAAATTATAGTTAGAGGGGAGAAAATGTAGGGTGAGTGAACATAGATTTTTTTTTTTGGTAAGGTCTCCATGTGATGCTTTTGGTCATTGAGGACAGGTTTATATTTAACTAAGTTCTTTCAATAACAATCTGCTGCAAAGCTGCTTAGTAAGACTAACTTGAAACCTGATAAACAAGTCATAAATTTTTTTCAATCTACCCAGGTTCTATTTGTTATTTTGACAAGTATGTTCCTTAAATTATTTAGTATTTGTTCCTTGTGAGATATAAAACAAAAGTAAATGAGTTTAAATTTTTGTTATCTGTTATTAAAATAAACTCCTTCTTGTGTGGCTTATGCAGAGAGATGTTATTTATTCTGTTGTAATATTTCCCTTAAGATTCAGATCTTAATATGTTCCTGTTTTCTCTATGTGATATCATAGCCCCATAGAAAATATAAATGCCAAGATTTTAAGCCATTTCATGAGTATTTTGAGGATAAATTATTAAATTACAGCTTCTAAAATTCTTTGGTTTTATTTCTTCAGAGAGAATATGCTTTATCACAGGTAAAGAAAGGGAAAAAAATTCCTGAAACTGGAAAGAATACAAATAAGAAAACTGCAGCAAATAACCATTGCAGAAACTGTGTTCAGAAATGTCGCTTAAAATTTAGTTATTTCCAGACTCTTTCCAAACAAGTTCTGTTGCTTACTAAGCTAAAAATAGTTACCACCTATTAATAATTATCTGCACATGGGGATTTTCCAGGAACTGACCTCTATAATTTGGGATAAAAATCACCTGGAGACCTCTGGTTGCTTCTGATAATCAGTTCTGACACAAAGTCAGAACTTAAGATTAGAAAATTAAATGCTAGAATACGTGGTCTGTACTCAAATCCTAGCTTTTCTGTTTCTTGGCTTTGTAAGCTTATGTAATTTTTTTTTAATTTTTAATCTTTGTTTGGCTTATTTTGCCACAGAGACGTTGTGTGTGTGTGTGTCCGTTTATTTAAGGCAGTACTAAACAATGTTAATTTATTATCAGAAATCATCTATTACAATTGTGTACAAATCCTTGCATCCTTCTCTATCTTCCTTTATACTTTAGTAGTTGATGAATATTTTTCTCTTCTGTCTTATTTCTCTATTCTCACTGTCTGTTACACTGGTAATTTATGTTCCATTTGTTGCTATTCTGTATCAACCACACAACAGTATGGTTCTATCTTAGTCTTCATGAGAAATTACTTCGTTGGCAATTTCTTGAAAAGAATCTCTTGCTATTGTCAATCACACTTATCTTACTTGTCATCCCCTACATCACCTTACAAGGAAAAGATAACTCTGAGATGATTGGTTGTTAAGGTAAAAGAGGAAAATTGAAGATGGTAGTGTCAAAATATCTCAATAAATCAGAGCGAAAATTCCCTGCTTATTAAAGAAACTTCCTTTTTACCAATTTTACCCACTCAGGCAGTTCACCCTAATAAGCCTTCAGTTTTTCTCATTAGGTCATCACTTGATTCATCATCTCATGAAGCAGGGACACTAGAACCCTACCCTAGACTTAACACCAATGTCAGCTGCTTAATTGCTGTAAATCATAATCTTTCTTAGTTTTTAGCTCCTTTGACTATCTTGTTATTCATACTTGCTTCTGAACTTTAATATTCCTGACTTTCAATTATCCTTTTTAAAACCCATAACATGCTTAACACTTGAGTATCTTACATGTGGAACATAATGCTATATAATCATTTGTTTTGCACACAGCTATTGCAGTTATGTCTTTTATTTCTCAGTTTGTGTACTCATGAGGGAAGAGACTATACTTTTTATATATCATTAAAAATCATTTATGAATATTAAAACCATTAGATGAAAGACACTAGAGAGCAGAACATCCCTATAGTGTTCATAAAACAACTGACCCTTGAATAACGTGGGGGTTGGGGACACCATTGTCCCTTCAGCAGAAAGTCGTCACATGACTTGACAGTCAGCTCTCCAGATAAGCAGTTCCTCCATGAATGTGGTTTCAATTCTGTGGATTCAATCAACCACAGATCATGTAGTACTGTAACAGTACCTATTTAATGAAAAAGTCTCTGTGTAAGTGGGTCCGAGCTGTTCAACCCCTGTTGTTCAAGGATCCACTCCAACTGAACAGGCAAAAAAACACATACTTTTACCATTAACAATTTTGGGAGGTTTCCACCTTAAATGATCAAAATAAACATTTAAAATAATGGAGCAATATGATACTGGGACATGTCATTTTGTGCCACCTGATTTGACCCAGAATGAAGTGTACAGCACCACCTACATACTATTACTGGAAAGAAATGTATGAATTTCATCAAGGAGATAGATATAATTTACAATTTACAGGAAATGTATGAGCTAGAGGAAATCATTAAATGATGCCACAAGGAAACATTCAACCAAGTGCAGAGTGTGTGACATTTTATAAAAATACTGACCTAATCTTTTAAAAAATCCAGTACCATGGGAGAAAATAAGGTAGGAGGATTGTCCTACACTAAGACTACAGACACATATTTAAAAGTAAGGCATAAATTTAGACTACTTTATGATTTTGAAAAGTAACAAGCATTTAAGCAGAATTGGAAAAATCTGATTATAATCTGGATGATATGTAATATTAAGAAATTGTTAATTTTATTCAAAGTGTGTGTTATTATTTCAATATACATAAATGTCCTTATTCTAAGGATCTGTGCTCTGAAGGATTTAGGAACAAAGCATCATGTTGTCTGTAACTTACTTTAATTGCTTATGAAATATTATTTTATTTATGTGTTTATATATATAGTAAGGAGAGAATGCATATATGAAAAGTGCTAACATTTATACAATTTTTTGAATATTTCTTCACTGTATTATACTTTCAAACTTCTGTTTATAATTTTTATAATCAAAATTGGAGAAATTTATAGTTTTGTGGAAAGGCAATTGCAGCTGTAAAAATGGTACAGTATTTTATTTCAATCTTTATTCATTAAACACTTATAAGAGTCACACAGATTCCAGCATTCAAAATATAGTCAACTATTGTACACTGTTAGTGGTAATGTAAATTGGTGCACCCATTGGGGGAAAACGGTATGATGGTTTGTTGAAAAACTAAAAACAAAATTCTAATATAACCCAGCAATTCCGTTTCTGGGTTTTCATCTGAAAGAAAAAAAAAAAAAACCTAAAAACAGTAATTTGAAAAGGTACATGCACCCAAATAGTCATAGCAGCATTGTTTACAATTACCAAGATATTGAATAAACCTAAGTGTCCATCAACAAATGAATGGATAAAGAAAATATGGTACATGCGTATACAATGGAATATTACTCAGCCATAAAAAGGAACAATATTTTGCCATTTGCAGCAAGATGTATGGACTTGGAGGGTATTGTGCTTATGAAGTAAGTCAGGCAGAAAAAAACAAATACAGTATGATTTCACTTATACATGGAATGTGAAAAATACAACAAACTCATGGATATAACAAAAAAGAATCAGACTCACAGATATAGAGAGCACATTAGTGGTTATTACCAGTGAGGGGTATGCAATACAGGAATGGAGAAGTGGAAGGCCCAAACTATTGGATGTAAGATAGGATCATGGAGGTATTTTACAATACGGGCAAATCTAACCAAAATTTTCTAATAACTGCAAGTGGAAAGCAACTTTTAAAATTGTATAAAAATATTTTTAAAAAGTTTTTGCAATACATTTTTTTAAGTTTGGTTAAATCCATGAAAATTGCATTAAAACAAGCAAATTACATCCCAGAGGAATAAAGAATGTAATATGACATAAAGTAATAAAGTATACATCTATAAAATAATATGGATTTCAAAGGAATACAAGATTATTTACCCTTAAGCAAATTTAGGGAAATCTTTCTACAGTAAGTAAGATTAATCTATACACAGGAAAAATTAAAAGTCTTTCAAGGTCACTAGAAATTCTATTTAAATAATAAAGAATATTTGATAATTAAGCAACTCCTAGAAGTGCTTCCTGTTTAGATATTGTTTTAGGCAGCCAGTACACTCTCTAGTTTTTGTACAGCATAAAATTTTATGGCCTTGTTAAAGGGAAAAGAGGCGACATAAGAGCAGGAACTTGTAGTCAAAGGGATCTAGGCCATTTAACTTTTAGTGGTGGCAATTCCTTTCATTTTATAGTGCTTTAGTTGTTTTCAAACGGGCTTTGCCCTGCATTGTCTCAATTTTTGTTTCACAATACTCCTGTGGGTTAAAGGTGTGAATATCATGATTCTCCATACTATGTAAGGGGCTTCCCAGGAGGCGCTAGTGGTAAACAACCTGCTTGCCAATGCAGGAGACATGAGAGATGTGGGTTTGATCCCTGGCTCAGGAAGATTCCCTGGAGGAGGGCCTGGCAATCCACTCCAACATTCTTGCCTGGAGAATCCCATTGACAGAGGAGCCTGGCGGGTTATAGTGCATAGTGTCACAAAGAGTCAGACAAGACTGAAGCGACTTAGCACACAGCTGCTGCTGCTAAGTCACTTCAGTCATGTCCGATTCTGTAGCACACAGCACATACTAGCAAAAATCAAACAACTGAGAGATCTTTAGGTTGTGCCTTGCAGAAATATTAACTTCTTTTATGTAATGGAAATACTAAGAATAGTGCCTATCACATGCTATATAATCAGTAGAATTCTAAATAAATGAATCAATAGGAGAATGAATGAGCAAATTCTAGAATGTTTGAGTTAGTTGGGGAAAAATGTAGGAACTCTGTTCCACAAATCTCTCCACTTGTCTGCCCTTAAGGAGTGGTTTATTTTCAATGTAGGTCAAGAGAGTTTTATGAATGAGTGAAATATTTCTGCTCTGGAAAGACAAGTGGCCATGTAAGTTGTTATTTAATCGTACATAGAAGGAAAGATTCAAATTTAAGTAAAAATTCCCAACAATGTTTTCAGACCATAGGGCAGGATTTTAAAATAGTGCTGACATATTTTAAAATTTAAATTGAGTAGGGACATTATCTAAAGACTAAAGAAGAAGTAAAAACTGGTAAGCTTCTGTTTATGCAGGAAATCTTTCCAGTGTAATCACCTTAGAAAACTTCTTCTTTTATCAAAAGGCACCTTTACAAACACATTTTAATGCAATGGTTATATTTATTTTTGAATGGGGCTCAGAATGAATTTTACTTCTTTGCTATGTAACGGCTCATTTCTCAGCTTGCTTATAAAAATATAGTTTTTAGGTAGGTGCAAATGCAAAAGTATTGTTATAGAAGCTGTCATGAATCACATCACTAAATGAAAGACACATTGAAGGATTATTGCTGTATTTTTAATGGTCTTTCCCATTAACAACTTACTAAAATTTTATGGCATCTTGAATTCTGTTATCCTCAGAAATTTGTTTTCAAGAAATATAGCTACATTATTTTCAACTCAGTTATTCTGGTACCTCAGAAAAAACTGAGAAGTTCTTTTCTTCTTTTAATTTGCTTATATCCACAATATAAAGCAACTATAAATTTATGAAAGTATTTTTAATTAAAGGAAGAAATGAAGCATATATAGTGGAAAGTTCATAAATGTCCTATATACCCCCAGCCTCACACATCATAGTCTCCATCATAATCAACATCCCCACCGGAGTGATAAATGTATTTTTCTACTTCGACACATTGTTATTACCCAAAGCCTATAGGCTTTGGATTTATACTCTTGGTGTAGTATATTCTATGGGTTTGGAAACATAGACTAGTATTTGCTATTATGGTACCATGTAGAATAGTTTCACTGCCCTAAAAAATTCCTCTGTGCTCTACCTATTTATCATTCTCACTCCCCTAACCCATAGCAATAACTAAATTTTATGCTATCTCCATAGTTTTTATTTTTTCAGGATACTATATATTGGAATCATACAGTATGTAGCCTTTTCAGACTGGTGTCTTTCATGTAGTAATATGTATTGAAGATGCCTCCTTAGCAATCAATAATATTCAATTGTCTGGATGCATCACAGTTTGTTTATCCATTCATCTATTGAAGGACATCTTGGTTGCTTCTAAGTTTTGGCAATTATGAGCAAAGCCACTGTAATCATATATGTTCACATTTTTGTGTGGATATATATAAATATTCAGGCATGTGTATTCAGTTGCTCAGTTGTGTTCGACTCTTTGTGATCCCATGGACTGTAGCAGGTCAAGTACCTCTGTCCATGGGATTTTCCAGGCAAGAAGCTGGAGTTTGTTGCCATTTCCCTCTCCAGGGGGTCTTCCCGACCCAGGGATCGAACCCGTATCCCCTGAATTGGCACGTGGCTTCTTTACCACTGAGCCATCTGGGAAGCCTGTAATTTTTCAACTCATGGGTAAATACCAAGGAGCAAATTTCCAGATCGTATGATCAGAGTAAATTTTGTTTTGTAAGAGAGAGTCAAGCTGTCTTTCAAAGTGGCTATACTGTTTTGCATTCCCACCAGCAATGAATAAGTGTTCCTGTTACGTCACATCCTTGCTGTTATTAGCATCTGGAGTTGTTGTTTTGGATACTGAACATTCTAATAAGCACGTGGTAGTAACTCATTGTTCTAATTTGTATTTTCCTGATGATATGTGGTGTGGAGCATCTTTTTCTATGCCTATTTGACATTTGTGTATCTTCTTTCATGAAGTATCTCCAAAGGTCTTTGGTCCATTTCTCAATTGGTAGGTTGTTTACTTATTAATGACTTTTAAGAGTTCATTGTATATTTTGGATAACAATACTTTCAAACACTACTTTCAAAGCAATACTTTTCAAATGATTCTTCTGCAAGCATTTTCTTCTAGTCTCTGGTTTGTCTCTCTATCCCCTTGACAGTGTCTTTCCCAGAGCAGAAAATTTCATTTTTATAACATCCAGCTTATCAATTCTTCCTTTCATGGATTGTGCCCTTGGTGTTCTATCTAGAAAGTCATCACCATACCCAAGATCATCTAGATTTTCTCCTATGTTATCTTATAGGAGTTTTACACTCTTGCAATTTATGTTTAGGTCTGTGATTCATTTTAAGTTAATTTGTGTGAAAGGGGTAGGGTCTGTATCTGGGTTCACTTTTTACATGTCAATAACCATTTGTCTAGCATCATTTATTAAAAACACTGTCTTTGCTCCATTGTGCTGCCTTTCCTCCTTTATTGAAGATAAATTGACTGTATCTATGTGGATCTATTTCTGGGCTCTCTGTTCTGTTCCTTTAATATATTTTCTGTTCTTTCTTCAACACAACAATGTCTTGATTATTGTAGCCTTATAGTAAGTTTTAAAATTGGGTATTGTAAATCCTCCAACTTTGTTCTTCAATATTCTGTTGGCTATTCTGAGTCTCTTGCCTGTCCATATGAATTTTAGGATCAGTTTGTTACTATTCATGAAATAATATTAGAATTTTGATTGAGATTGCATTAAATATATAGAGCAAGTTGCAAAGAATTAACATCTTGGCAACACTGAGCCTTCCTATGCTTTGACATGAAATATCTCTGCATTTTTGTATTTTGTTCATTGGAGTTTTATAGCTTTCTTCTTATATACTATGTACATATTTTAAATTCATATCTATTTCATTTTACTGAATAAAGTTTAATCAATATTGATTTTGAATGCTACTTGTTTATTGCTTATGCATAGAAAAGCAATTGACTTTTGTATATTAACCTTGTATCTTGCAACCTTGCTATAATCACTTAGTTCCAGAAATTTTTGTCAATTCTTTTCAGATTTTTTACATAGGTAACCATGTCTTCTGTGAACACAACCAGTTTTATTTCTTCTTAATTTGTATACCTTTCATATACTTTTCTTGTCCTGTTCATTAGCTAGCACTTCTGGTACAAGTTTACAAGCATTTGTGAAAGGGTATTTTTTTTCCCCTGATGTTAGCAGGAAGGCTTTGAGTTTCTCATTATTAAATATGATGCTAGTTGTAGGTTTTTTGGTATTCTTTATTAATTTGATGAGGTTCCTATTTATTCCTAGTTTACTGAGTGTCTTTATGATGAATGGGTATTGGATTTTATCAAATGGGTTTTTTGCATTTATTAATGTGATTATGTGATTTTTCCCTTTTGTTTGTTGATGTGATAAATTACATTGGTTAATTTTCAAATATTGAACTAGTCTTTTATACCTTGAATAAACCTCTTTTTGGCCATGGTATATAATGTTTTTCACACTGTCAGATTTGATTTGCTGACATTTTGTAGATAATTTTTGCATCTATGTTAATGAAAGATAGTGGTCTATAGTTTTCTTGTCATATATTTATATGCTTTGGTTTTAGGCTAATGCTGGGCTCAGAGTTAGGAAGTATTCCATTTGCTTCTCTATTCTAAAAGAGACTGTAAATAATTCATATAATTTCTTCCTTAAATATTTAGTAGAATTCACCAGTGAACACTCATGGCTTGGTGTTTTCTGTTGTATTCATTAATGATTCAATCATGCAGACTTTCTATTTCATCTTGTGTAAGTTTGGGAAGACTGTACGTCTCAGGGAATTGATCTTTTTCATTTGCATTATCAAATTTGTGGGAACAAGGTTGTTCATCATATTTTTTAATAAAATTTTAATGTTCAAGGGATCTGCTGTGATAATCTCATTTTATTTCTGATCTTAGCAATTTATGCTGTTTCTCTTTTTTTTCCTTAGTTAGCTTAGCTGGAGTCTTATTACTTATTTTGCTAATCTTTTCAAAGAAACAGCTTTTGCATTCACTAATTTTCTCTATTGATTTCTGCCCTAATTCTTCTTGTTTTTTTCTTTTGTTTACCTTGAATTTGTTTGTTTTTTTTTTTAATATTTTCCTAAGGTGGACACCTAGATGATTGATTTTAAGTCTGTTTTCTAATATATCCATTCAATGCTGTAAATTCCCCTCAAAGTGCTTCCTTTTCTGCATCCCATAAATTTTAGGTTGTGCTTTCATTTCCATTGAGTTCAAAATATATTTTAACTTCTCTTAAGATTTCTTCTTTGATCGAGTATTATTTAGAATGTGTTTAATCTCCAAATATTTTAGGCTTTTCAGCTTTATGTTATTGATTTCTAGTTTAATTCCACGGTTGTATGAGAGCAGATGTCATAAGAATTCTCATCAAACATTTGCTTGTTTGATAGTGCAGAATGTGGTGTATCTTGGGGAGTAATCTATTGCACTGTTGTTGGATAAAGTAGTTTGTAGATATCTATTATATCCCATTGATTGATGGTATTACTGAGTCAACTATGTGCTTACTGCTTTTCTGTCAGCTGAATCTCTCAATTTCTGATAAAGGGGTGTTAAAATCTCCAGCTGCAATAGCAGATTCATTTATTTCTTTTTGTGGTCTTTTCACTTACTGCTTCACACAGTGTATGCTCTGTTGGGCACACCACACATTGAGAATTGTCATGTCTTCTATGAGGGTTGATGCCTTTATTATTATGTAATATCCTTCATTAGTCCTGATAACTTTCCTTGCTCCAAAGTTGACTCTGTTTGAAATTAATATAGCTGCTCATGCATTCTTTGATTAGTGTTAGCATAGTATATCTCAATCTATTTACTTTTAATCTATATTACATTTGGACCATTAACATTTAACATAACTGTGGATATAATTTGTATTGATATATACTATACTTGTTGCTGTTTTCTACTTTCTGGTCTTGTTCTTTGTTCCAATTTTCATATTCCAATCATTTCCTGCATTTTGTGTTTTTAACTGAGCATTTTATATGATTCCATTCTCTCTTATTTTAGCATATCAGTTACATTTCATTTAAAATGTGTTTTAGTTACTGCTGTGGAGATTGCAATACACCTTTGCAACTAACACAAGTATACTTTCAAGCAGCACTATATCACTTCATAGATAGTACCTTATTATTACAAAATAATTCTGCTTCCTCCCTCTGACACGTTTATTTTGCTGTCATTCATTTTACTTGTCTGTAAGTATATGTGTGTGTGTGTGTGTGTGTGTGTATGTGTATTTAAATACACTGTTACTCTTTTATTTTGAAGAAAGTATTCTGTTAGATCAAATAGAATAAGAAAAATAAATTTTTATATTCACTTATTTCTTCTTTGATGCTCTTACTTACTTCAGGCATCTTATCTATATTGTTTTCCTCCTCTCTAAAAATCTTCCTCAAGCATTTCTTGCCAGACAGGTCTACTGGCAATACATTTTCTCAATTTTTATTTTCCTTAGGAAGTCTTTCTCTTTCACTTTTGAAAGATAATTTTATAGGGTGCAGAATTCTAGTTTTTCTCTCTCTCTCTGCACTTTAAATATTTCACTATACATATATATACACACACACACACATATATATATATTTTCATGGATTCTGAGAAGTTACAAATATTTCTTAGCTTTTTTACTACATATGTAAGGTTTTTTTCCTTTTGGCTTCTTTCAGGACTTTTTCAGTATCTTTTATTTCCTTTAGTCTGAAAATGATATGCCTAGGTTTAATATTTTAGTTTTATCCAGCATGGTGTTCTCTTGGCTTCCTGGATTTGTAGTTTGGTGTCTGACATTAGTTTGGGAAAATTCTCAGTCTTTTGGATGGAGCTGCGTGCCCAGTCATTTAGTATTGTCTGACCCTTTGTGATCCCATGAACTGTAGCCCTCCAGGCTCCTCTGTTCATGAGATTTTCCCAGCAAAAATACTAGAGTGGGTTGCCATTTCCTTCTCCAGAGGATCTTCCTACCCAGGGATAGAACCCACATCTCCTGCATTGGCAGATGGATTCTTTACCACTGAGCCACCTGGAAATCCCAGGGGCTTTACACTTTGTTGTGATTTTTTCTTGATATCTGTACATGAAGAATTGGGTAAAAGAAATTGCTGTAAATAGACCTTTAGTAATGTGGCAGTATGCTGTGGGGGAAGGCAGGCATTCTATAATCCTATGCTTAGGTGTCAGTCTTTTAGGAAGCCTGTGCCTCTGCACTGTGAACTTCACAAGTACTTCTCAGTACCCCCCTTTAAAATGGGCTGGAGTTGTGTGTTTTTGTTCTTTTTCATGGAAGCTGAAGGAGACTGGTATTTCTCATTTTCTTTTCTCCATGCAGTAGGCTAGAGCCAACTGGAGTTGGCTATTTTCCTTTGCCAGGTTTCTTAGGCTCATAATCACATCCCACCTGGTTAGGCTCTCGTTAATGAGTTTCCATTGACAGCAGATCTTATTAAGAACCATGGATTGCTCTACTGTGTTTCAAAATGGCTGTTTTCCTCTCCTCATGTGGAAAGCAAAGGGTAGTTTTCTCTGGGATTCACTGTGAGAAACGTTAAGCTCCACATTCACAAAATGTGGGGACCTCCCTGTGAGCTGGTCACCATGAAGATTTTACTTCTCAGAATTTCCACCCTGAGCCTCCATCAGTTCTTCAGCTAGAATTAAGATTTTCTTACCCCACACTATTTTCCATGGAGGTTTCAGCTCATGGTTTTCTTTTCTGGTAAGTTGTGATTTCCTTTTTCTTTTTAAAAAGTATGTGTTTATCTGTTTGGCTTCACTGGGTCTTAGTTGTGGCACAGGGGTTCTTCAGTCTTCCATGCAGCATGTGGGCTCCTTAGTTGCAGTCTGCAATACATAGGTAAGAAAGTTTCCCCAGAGTAATGAAGTGAGTACGCCAATCAGTATCTGTCCGAAGGAATGAGAACTAGAAACTGACCTGAGGGAAAAAATACTGAACAACAACAAAAAAAAAAAACCTTGAGGGGAAGGGATTATACAGACCTGACCCAATGAGAAGAGAAAGGGAGTGGGGGATCTTTTGTTGTGGCGCTAAAATTTGGGACAAAGGTTAAAACAAATCCACACATGCAAATGTAGGTTTCAAACTAATAAAATAGAGAAAACTTAATCTCCACAGTTACTTACGATTTTTTCACAATTCCCAGGGCAAACAGGCAGTTGTGAATACAACTCCCATCATATAAGAAATTAAACCCTTGGGATGGGATTGGAGAGCATTGACCTCTAAACATAATCAGTACTTGTGATTTCAATTCAGTTATAACACTACATGGATCACTATAAAAATTTGTATAAAGCTGGGAAGTCTATTCCCAGGAGTTTCATATATAGTTAATATAACAGCTACCTTGAGCCTAAAGGATTAAAGTAATTCAAAGTATATTAATCCCTCCTGAGCCATGCAAAGCTTTGTTTGGTTTACCCCAGAATCACCAGAGCTTTCTTGAGCTTTCAGAATATTCATTGGTAGTTGAATTTAGCTCCTCATCTTTTTTCTTTTGGGAGGCATCCAAGATTTTATAAAACATTGAAATTAAAAGATTCATCAATATTTACTATTTATTCTATAACTCTAAAATATTATTATTTTAAAAGTTTAGCAATTCCGTTAGAAATAATTCTCCTTCTCCCACTTCTATGTCTCCCCCGCTGTGTGTACCACATAGCTTCAAAATAAAAGAAATGAAGCAAAACAGAAATAAATCTCTTAACAAGTATAATAATAAATATGCAAAATAAATCATAAACATCAGAGTAGCATGTTCTTTTTTTTTTTAATAAATTTATTTACTTTAGTTGAGGGCTAATTACTTTACAATACTGTAGTGGTTTCCGCCACACATTGACACGAATCAGCCATGGGTCCACATGCGCTCCCCATCCTGAACCCCCCTCCGACCCCCCCAGAGCAGCATGTTCTTAACTCAGATGTGAATTTTTTTTTAATGAAACCTGATAGTCTTGGTACAAAAGATTTGATTAGAGAGTAATTCAAAATGGAAAATATTGATAAAATGACTTTTTAAATACATGTCTCTACATCAAAAACAAGAATATATTTGTTTTAGTACTTGAAATTCTGTAATTTTTGCTTTTTGAGCTCATGGCTATGTTCTTACACATTAAACTTTCCAGAAAAATAAAAGATCATGCTTATTGGCAATTTCTAATTCCTCTTGAACTGTTGTATGAAAACTATCATACACCTCTGCTCATACCCTGAAGAAAAAGAATATTATTGATATATCAAGCTGTTAGAAACCTTTTAACTGGGGCCCTCAGGATATAAAGTTTTAATGAAATGTCAGAAAATGATATGATTTAACAAAATATTATTTTAATAGTTTTTTTTTTCTGTTTGGGTTTGATAAGGCCAACATGTCAGAAGATAACTGCCATTGAATAGATAGTTTATACTCTCAGATTCAAGAGAGGGAGAACATATCACATCACATCATGAGGGGCTGCACTGGGAATCACCTGTGGTCAGCTGAAGGGCGGACCGTTAGCAAGAGCCTATATTGTGGATTCCAAGGGAAAAGCAGGCAAGACAGGGCAAGCAGGCTTAGAATTGGCTAAGTTTGAATAATTTTAGTGGCTTTAAAGAGCAGAGTCTGTCCATGGTTGCTTAGCACCTGGCCCTGGGTTAATTAAGGTAGGTGGATATTGGTCTGGGATATAAGAGTCCAATAGGCAAGGAAGTGGTGGGTATGGACTAAACAGGCCGCTCAAGAAAGCAGCTTGAGCAGACTCTTGCCAGGAATTCAATACTGAGTCAAAACAGCATTATAAAAGTGAAAGTCACTCAGTAATGTCCGACTCTTTGTGACCCCATGGTCTATACAGTGGAATTCTCCAGGCCAGAATACTGGAGTGGGTAGCGTTTCCCTTCTCCAGGGGATCTTCCCAACCCAGAGTTTGAGCCCAGGTCTTCTGCATTGCAGGTGGATTCTTTACCAGGTGAGCCATAAAATCTATGTTACAATTGTTTCCTCAATATCTTAACACTAGTTTGAACTTGTTTTTGGCGGTATTTGAGTGGCCTGAATAGTAGGAGACACTTTCAAAGGGTAGGACATAGTTGACCTAAACAGCATAGAAAACATTATGAGAGAAAAAGGAAAGAAACAAATAGAAGTATAAAGGGTCCTTATAGGCTGCTCATAACTTCAGTTTCTCATTAGGTGAAATTAGCCAAGAAAACAGATCTGAAATTTCTGTGGTATCTGATAGTATCTCCATGGTATTATAGTGTGATTAAAGTATTGAAGCTATGCCCCATAGAGTTAAAAAACATATTTTGAAACCACACCCCAAAGGGTGAACAGAAACTGATGACTAATAGAAATCCTTGAGCTTGTCTTACAGTTTGTTAAAACCCCCTTCACCTTGGCCTACCTTCACTGAGCAAGCTCACCTTAATTATTTTGTTGCAAATTGCATACCCTCCAAGCTTCATGTAACCTAAACAGTAAGGTGTTTTTCACAGTTGTTTTCCAGGAACTTGAATCAGCTCTGTCTAGTTCAAGCTTGAGCAGGCTGAGGCTGGCTGGGACCACCAACCTTAAAACTGGACCTGTGCAGGTTCCAATAAATAACCTTTTGACATTAGAGGGCCCCAAACTCTACCCTCAGATCATGCTAAACCCCACCATTTTGGAACACATATCCCATACAGAAGCAGTGTAACTGAGACTTCACAGAATATTGATTACTTCACCTTTTCTCTGCCTCCATTGGTCTTTCCCCTTGCCTAAGACCACCTGCTTCTGTATCCCATAAGTAGCTTAAGCTCCTTACTTTCAAGGAGGCAGATCTGAGACTGGCTTTCCCATCTCCTTGCTTAGCTGCCTTGTGAATAAACCCTTTCTTTGCTGCAAACCTTGGTGTCTCTGTTTTGGCTTGCTGCACATCAAGCAAATGAACCTGGTTCAGTAATAGTGTGTGTTATGTATTTTTCTGGTGATATTTTGGTGTATCCTTGTATGGAAACAGTGACAGACTTTACTTTTGGGGGCTCCAAAATCACTGCAGACAGTGACTACAACCATGAAATTAAAAGACTCTTGTCCCTTGGAAGAAAAGCTATGACCAACCTAGACAGCATATTAAAAAGCAGAGACATTACTTTGCCAAAAAAGGTCCATCTAGTCAAAGCTAGGGTTTTTCCAGTAGTCATGTATGGATGTGAGAGTTGGACTCTAAAGGAAGCTGAGTGCCAAAGAATTGATGCTTTTGAACTGTGGTGTTGGAGAAACTCTTGAGAGTCCCTTGGACTGCAAGGAGACTAAAGGAGAACAGTCCTGAGTGTACATTGGAAGGACTGATGCTGAAGCTGCAAATTCAATACTTTGGCCACTTGATGCAAAGAACTGACTTATTTGAAAAGACCCTGATGCTGGGAAGGATTTGGCAGCAGGAGGAGAAGGGGATGACAGAGGATGAGATGGCTGGATGGCATCACCGACTCAATGGACATAAGTTTGGGTAAACTCTGGGAGTTGGTGATGGACAGGGAGGCCTGGCGTGCTGCGATTCATGGGGTCTCAAAGAATCGGACACGACTGAATGACTGAACTGAACTGAACCTATGACAATCTATAAGCAGGAACAGGGTAGATGAGAAGATAGGTATCTTTTTATTTATTATTGTTGTGGTTGTCTTGTTTTTATCTGATTAAAACTAAGCTTGTGTGGGGATGTAGCAGACAGAGTTCAGATACATAGAGTGAGAGACCAGGTTCTTAGGTTTCTCACATGTAGCTGCTAGGACTTTGGATCTCACAGAGGGAGATTCCAGGATAGCTGCTCAGAACAAAAATATGCCCAGGACCCACTTTTTTTTTTAATGGATCACTATATGCATATATTCTCAGCATCAGAGGGAGGATATCTGTTTGCCTAGTTATAATCCTCCCTCTAAAACCATTGTGTAACAGTTAAAGTTCTCGTGTTTTTATATAGATATGTCTAAGTAATATTTGATTATGTTTATATATACCACATCTTAAGTTAATCATCTGTTGATGGGCACTTGGTTTGTTTATATGGCTTAGCTATTAATGTGAGCATTGCTGGACATCATTTCACAGTTGCTACACCAACTTTCATTCTCACCAACAGTGTAGGAGGATTCCCTTTTCTCTCCAATATTCATCTCTTGACTTTTTTGGTGATGGCCATTCTGATCAGTGTGAAGTAATACCTCATTGTAGTTATTATTCATTTTTCTCTAGTAATTAGTGATGTGGAACATCTTTTGGCCATCTGCATGTCTTCTTTTGGAGAAGAAAATGGCAACTCACTCCAGTACTCTTGCCTGGAGAATTCCATGGTCGGAGGAGCCTGATGGGCTACAGTCCTTGCAGTCACAAAGAATTGGACTTGACTGAGTGACTAGCACACACACTATGGCTTCTTTGGAGAAATGTCTAATTTGGGTCTTCCTCTCATTTTTGATTGCATTGTTTGTTTTTTCAATATTGAGTTATATTGATTGCCACATATTTTGGAAATTAACCCCATCTCAGTTGCATCATTTGCAAATATTTTCCATCATTCTGTAGGTCTTTTCATTTTGTTGGTGGCTTCTTTTGCTGTGCAAAAGCGTTTAAGTTTGATTAGATTCCTTTACTTATTCTTGCTTTATTTCTATTGCCTCAGGAGACTGATCTAAGAAAATATTGCTATAATTTATGTCCAGGAATGTTTTGCCTATGTTTTCTTCTGTGAGTTTTATGGTGTCATGTCTTATATTTATGTCTATAAGTCATTTTGAGTTTATTTTTGTGTATGGTGTGGAGTGCTCTAATTTCATTGGCTTAAGTATAGCTGTCTGGCTTTCCTAACACCAGTTTTTTGTTTTTGTTTTTTTAAATTTGCTGCTTTGAGTCTTCTGAGTTAAGCTATTTTGTTTTTTTAAGAGACTGTTTTTCTCCACTGTATATTCTTGCCTGCTTTGTCATAGATTAATTGATTATAGGTCTCTGGGTTTATTTCTGGGCTCTCTGTTCTGTTTATTGATCTATATGTCCTGTGTCAATACCACACTATTTTGATTACTATAGCTTTGTAGTATTTGTCTGAAGTCAAAGGTTTATGCCTCAAGTTTTGTTCTTTTTCTTTGGGATTGCTTCAGCAATTCTGGATCTTTGGTGGTTTCATATAAATTTTAGTATAATTTGTTATAGTTCTGTGAAAAATGTTATGGATATTTGATAGGGATTGTATTAAATCTGTATATTACTTTGGGTAGTATGGCCATTTGAACAATATTAATTTTTCCAACTCAAGAGCATGGGCTATCTTTCTATTTCTTTGAGCCATCTTCAGTTTCATCAATGTTTTACAGTTTTCAACATATAGGTCTTTCACCTCCCTGGTTAAGTTTATTCCTAGGTATTTGTTAAATGCAATTTAAATGGACTTTTTTTTTGCTTTCTCTTTCTGATATTTCATTTCATTTTAGTGCAAAGAAATACAAAAATTTATGTATATTTATCTTGTATTCTTTTACCTTGCTGGCTTCATTTATTCAAATAGCTTTGGTGTGGAGACTTAAGGATTCTTTTTAGAGTATCATGTCATCTACAAATAGTGAGTTTCATCTCTTCCTTCTGATTTGGATGTCTTTTATTTCTTTTTCTTGCTGCATTGCTCTGGATAGGACTTCAAATAGTATGTTGAATAGAAGTGACGAGAGTGAGCATACTCATCTTCTTCCCAGTGGGAAGGCTTCTGTCTTTTCACTGTTAAATATTATGCTAGCTGTAGGCTAGTAATAAGTGGCTTTTATTATGTTGAAATAATTTTCCTTCTACACCCACTTTGCCAAGTGTTTTTATCAATAACTGATGTTGAATTTTATAAAATGTTTTTTCTGCATCCATTGAGATGATTATGTGATTTTTGTCTTGTCTTTTGTTGTGGTGTATCATAATGATTGAATTGCATATGTTGAACCAGTATTACAAACCTGGAATGAATCCAGCTTGACGGTGGCATATGATCCTTCTTATATACTGTTGGATTTGGCTTGCTAATATTTTGTTGAGGATTTTTGCATCTGTATTCATCAAAGCTATTGGTCTATAATTTTCTTTTTCAGACCCACTTTTAATAATGATCTTCCACTTGAACATATTATTATCACTTAGACCCCAAGATATTGAAAATAATGTTTTATCCTAAGCCTCAGCTTACCTTGAAAAATAGCTACTAGGCCTAATCCAGGCTCTCTCACTTAGAGATCCTGGGCTGCTTTCCTTCTTTTCTAGCTCTTTATCATCTGTGCAAATGCTAAATACAAATCGGACCAGATAGACTTAAAAGATGAAATATTATTCCTTTAAGGAAACCTGAAAACATTTACATTGACTTCTTTATTTTATAACTCAAGTTACAGGCCAACTCAACTCACTCTTGGAAGTATAGGACTCTGACTAAAATCATACCACTTGACAGTGGGGACCAAGCAGAGATTAACTTAATTCTCTGGATCCTAATCTAGCCTTTCTTTTCTTAATCCAAATTCTTTTTAACCAGTCTCCCCAGGCTATAGTGGCTAGGTCCCAGGCTATAGTGGCTAGGTATCTACTGCATGATTCCACTTGTGCATGTGCTGCTGTAAAGAAAACAATATTTTGTTTCAGATCTGAAAAGCTGTTCAAATGAGATAAATAAAAGAGAGTTAGTGAATTTACCTAAATGCAGCTGAATATAATAGAAAATGAAAAACCAATTCATAATCACAGACGCGGTTTGTAAGTTACAAAGGAAATTATCCTGAGCCTTCACTGTGCCCATAGGAGAAGTATCGTGCAATACTGACTGCTGTGCTGTGCTCACTTGCTTCAGTAGTGTCTGACTCTTTGTGATCCCGTGCACCATTGTCTGCCAGTCCCCTCTGCACAGGGGATTTTTCCCAGCAAGAATACTCGAGTGGGTTGCTATGCCCTTCTCCAGAGATCTTCCAGACTCAGGGATCAAACCCATGTCTCCTGTACTGCAGGAAGATTATTTACAGCTGAGCTGCCAGGAAAGCCCACAATACTGACTGAACACATATTTTACAATGGGTACTATTCAGTCTATAAAACTAATTATTATCTCCACATACCAACAATTTGTCTCATCCCCCTAAATTAGTTATAGGTGCAGATTAAGCTGTTAACCTTGTCAGGTCCCTGCAGAGCACAAATTTTGTGAACTATGTTTTTGTGGTAGAACATCAAGATCCAGATATACTTAGATCTAGACTGAATTATGTTTATTAATAAATGAGAAACATTCCAAAATCATCTCTGTGAGTGACAGATTCCATTAACACCTAAGAAGGAATTTATTTTCTCTAACCAACTCTTAAGCATGCTCATAAGCTTCCACTTGAACTGTAGTAACCCAATCTAAAGTCTTTAGTTCTTCTTAAGCATAAGCTTTGGGCATTGGGATCATTAATCAAATTTATCCTCCTTTTCACAAATACCAACAAATTAGAGTAAAATGAGACTAACAGTATTACTTCAATTTTGCAGTTTTTACTAAAAGCCTATATGTGAAGTAAAATTCTTATTATTCTTTGAGTAAGCCAGTTTCTGCCTCCAGCCTGCCATCTGCTCACCCACTTAAATCTAGACTTTATTTAGGCAGAAATGCTTTTAAGCACAGTCTACCTGAAAATATCTGAGTATATACATAGGCATAAAGTTTATGAATTTAGCATGAAGTCCAGGTGTACACATTGTAAGAGGTTGTTCTTGAATTTCTTAAAATCTATTTTCCAACTGCTCCTTAAGTATTATAGGTCTTATCATTCTTGGCCAGATGCTAATTTTCCAGATCAGTGAACCTGAGGTCAATACCAGAAATACAAGTAGACCTAGTCTTCAATTTATTTTTTATTATTTCTGATGGGATTTCTTTAAGAATGTCAAATATTACATTAAATGTTTCACGTTTTGTAGCAGTTAGCATGTGCTTAAGCCCTTTCCTATATTCAGAGCCTCTTTTAAACTTGCAAAACTGGTGAGAGGGAATACAGGTTAAAAAATTTTTAAATTCACCCTTGTTTGAATTAAACATTGATGTTGAAAGTTGAAGGCATAGTACCAACTTTATTTATATCAGATATTTAAAAAGTTTCTGATGAGTCAAATAAAAAAAATTGAAACTTAATCTTCTCAAAGAACTTTAATGTGGAAAAGATATACATTTCAAAGTTTGTATCTACTTCTACCTATTGAACATTGGAATGTATGATTTTTAGTGAACATTTTTACTGAATAGAACTTTTATTAAGATTAAAGTAGATAGCAGACAGCAAAGTTAGTAGGAAAACATATAAAATTTAGGAAGCCTGGCAGGTTCATGAGTGCAGATGTGTATAATTTTCTAAAGAAAGATTTCACTCAAAGAAGAACTTAACTTGAGTATAACCTTCAGAAAGCGTCATATCCAGTTCCTCCATTTGAAAAGACTTAGGGATTCAGACTGAGGGAAAATATGCCTTGAATGATAAGAAGATAAAGCAGACTTGATAGATTCATTGTTTTCAATATAAATACTCCATGGCTTTGAAATTGGGAATTCTTCTAAATTTTACTCATTCATTTGGTATCTAATTTTGATAAATTTAAGAACTATAAGTTTGTTTTTGTACATAATACTCTCTATAAAACATGTTTAAAATGATTTTTATTTGGTCTTACTTGGTGAAGATGCACATGCATACAGATATACACATACACAGATATACACAAATTTTAAAGAGAAGACAACTTTTTGTTATGCAGAAAATATAATAAATTCTTATACCCTACTTAATATAATGTGGGCATCATCCTAAGTTTTTTTTAAATTGTCCAACTCATTAACGATTGTGAAAATCAGTTTGGAGGTGTATAGTGAGTTCTTATCTTTCAAGAATCATACACATATGACCTATTTAAAGTTTCCTTTTTTTATATTTACATATGCTAGAATAATTACTTATATAAGAAGCCAGGGAAGGACCTGAGAGAATAAGAACCATGGACTACTAACTTTTAAAGTAACAAGTCATAACCATTTACTTCAGTCTTACAAATAGTGACATTTCTATTAGAGTTACAATGTATATTTTAAAAAATGTTGAAAAGCATTCCTTCGATAGCCATTTGCAACTTCCAAGCTTTCCACAACATGGAAACATCGGCCCCTTCTTAAACTTGAATCATCAGCAGGCTTCACTCCTCATATTGTTCTTCCTGATTTGAAAATATCTCCTTGAGCCCCATTAGCTTTCTTTTTTCAAGAAAGCCTTACTATGAAGCCATTTTACAGAAATTTAGCCACTCAACTCAAGAGTGACTATCATCAGAATGAACACAAATAACAAATGTTAGCAAGGATGTGGAGAAAGTGAACCCTTGTACACTATTGGGAATGTAAGTTGGTGCAGCCACTATGGAAAAGAGTATGGATGTTTCTTGAAAAATTAAAAATAGAACTATCGTATGACATAGCAATTCTACTCCTGAGTACATATCTAAAAAAAAAAAAACCCAAAACAATAATTTGAAAAGGTACATGCTCCAATGTTCACAGTAGCATTATTTCCCATTGCCAAGATAAGTGTAGGTAGCTTTATCAACAGACAAATGGATAAAGCAGCTGTGGCAGAAAAAGACAAATACTGCATTATATCACTTACATGTAGAATCTAAAATTACAGCAAACTAGTGAATGTAACAAAAAAGAAATAGACTGAAGGCATAGAGAACAAACTACCAGTGGAAAGAGGGAAGGAAGGAGGGACAAGATAAAGGTAGGAGATTAAGAATTAAAAACTATTATGTATAAAATAAGCTATAAGGATACATTATACAATAGGAAACGTGAAGTGAAGTGGAAGTCACTCAGTCATGTCCAGCTCTCCAGTATTTTATAATAACTATCAGGATCAAAGAGCTTCCCAGTTGGCTCAGACAGTAAAGAATCTGCCAGCAATGTGTGATATGCAGGTTCATTCCCTGGATTGGGAAGATCCCTGGTGAAAGGAATGGCTACCCACTCCCGTATTCTTGCCTGGAGGATTCCGTGGACAGAGGCGCCTGGCGGGCTACAGCCCATGGGGCTGCAAAGAGTTGGACACAACTGAGCGACTAACACACTCACACAGAGGGATCAAACCCTGGTTTCTTGTACTGCAAGCAGATTCTTTACCACCCGAACCACCAGGGAAGTCCTTTTTTCACTTTCATATATTCACCTATCTCTTTGAAAAGTACTAGTAGGTCAGTAGATTCTGATTTGTGTCTTGTATAAATGAAAGATTAGAGTTTGAAGATGACGTGTTACATAAGATACCTGGTAGTGCTTAGGATTCAAAGGATTATATATATATGTATATATATATCTCCAGTTGCTAACAGAAGTAGAATGCTTAGATCAATTCAAGTTTATGAATCTCTTCAAACTACCATAGACTCTGAGTTTATATATTTTGTGATTTCATTTGGGTGGTTGATCTTTTCTAATGAAGTGAAATCCACAATGAAACATCTACATTTTAAGCCCAGACAGGAATTTAAAGCACTATCTGACAATAAGCCAAGTGCAGATTTTATCCTTTTTTGCACGACGTAATGTCATAATCCACATACTTGACAATGTCTCCATCTATTACATTTATTTAAAAATGAATCATTTAATCATGAATAAAAGTGACTGCTTACACTGCTGCTATTATATTATCATTTCCTAATTTTATTATTTATAAGCCACTGACCACAATTTTCTTTTCAAGCATGAATTGTGTTCATTGACATTCCTTTTCAATATTTTTCTTAATAAATTTGTGTACACATTAAAGCAAAATCTTTTGAAACAAGTGAAATATTTATATTTGAAAATGAATAGCAATGGCAATAATTTCTTCCCAGATTTTATTTCCTTTGCAATAATGTTTACCACTGTTTATTGGAATTAATCTGTAAAATTACAATGAATACCAGAAAAAGAACCTTATAGATTTTTGGTGTTGAAGTGTAAATAAACTGTTGCTTCCTGACCTGCATACAGATTTCTCAAGAGGTAGGTCAGGTGGCCTGGTATTCCCATCTCATTAAGAATTTTCTACAGTTTATTGTGAGCCACACAGTCAAAGGCTTTGGCATAGTCAATAAAGCAGATGTTTTTCTGGAACTCTGTTGCTTTTTTGATGATCTAGCAGATGCTGGCAATTTGATCTCTGGTTCCCCTACCTTTTCTAAATCCAGCTTGAATATCTGGAAGTTCATGGTTCACGTACTATTGAAGCCTGGCTTGGAGAATTTTGAGCGTTACTTTACTAGTGTGTGAGATGAGTGCCATTGTGTGGTAGTTTGAGCATTCTCTGGCATTACTTTTCTTTGGGATTGGAATGAAAACTGACCTTTTCCAGTCCTGTAACCACTGCTGAGTTTTCCAAATTTGCTGACATATTGAGTGCAGCACTTTCACAGCATCATCTTTCAGGATTTGAAATAGCTCAACTGGAATTCCATCACCTCCACTAGCTTTGTTCATAGTGATGCTTCCTAAGGCCATACCATACATTATTTAAACAATATGCTACTAAGAAAACTTTAATTGTGATTTAAAAAAAAGACAGAAAAATTATCTTGTACTTACATTTCAATGTGTTATTTCTGATTTTTTAATGTTAAATCCTAGAATTGGGTTAAAAAAAAAAACAAGAATTGTTTGAGGACTTTAAATACATATTACAGTTCTGTCCATGAAAACCTTACCACGTTGCATATCTACCTGTACAACATTAGTATGAGCCTGCCTGGTTACTATGCCAGTGGTTCACAACCTGGCAGCTCATTAGCATTGTCTGGGTGACTGTACAAAAAGCAAAAAGGTGATAGCTTAACTCATGACCAGAAAATCAAGGGCCTGAATTAATTGGAAAGTGTTCGTTTCTCTTCTGTTTTCTGAGTTTGTTTAGCTTTGGTATCACTTCTTTCTGCGGAGTTTGGTAAAATTCACTAGTGAAACTATCTGATCCTGGTGTTTTCTTAGTTGGAAGGTTTTAACTAAAATTTTCAGTTTCTTTAATACGTATAGAACTGCTTAGATTTCTGATTATTCTTTCTTGAGATTTGATGATTTGTGTCTTTCAAGAAATTAGTCCATTTTACTGAAGTTGCTGAGTATATGGCATCACCTTGTTTACAATATTTCCATGTTATGTTTTGATATCTACAAGTCTATAGTGATATTCTACATTAATTTCTAATATACATTTTAAAATTAATGTCATTCATATTTTTTCTTGATAAGTCTGCTTAATTTCCTCTACTTGTCCCATGGTTGTTATTCTATTTCTGTGTGGTTTTTATTCTACTTTCTAGGCTAACAATTTATCAGTTGATTTGTATCTTCTGTTTCCTTGTTATTCTCTGATGTATCTATTATGTTTATCATTTGTTTTTGTCGTTTTAAAAATGTCTAGTTGGTCTTTTATATTTGATCTTTCCTCAAAAGAACCTACTTGTTAATTCATTATTTCTATATGTTTTCCTTATTCACAAATACATGATTTTTCTTTCTTTTTCTCTCCAAGTTTCTCTCTTTATTAAGCCTACCCCAGACAAGGGAAGGGAGACAAACCATGGTTACTGTGATGCCCTCTACCCTTGCCCCAGGACATAAGGAATCTCTTCTGTCTTTTCCTTACCTCTTCCCCCTGCCCAATAAATAAAGGCAGACAAGGAAATACAGGGTAACGGAGGTATGCTTTTCTTTGTTAATTATTTTGTTACCAAACCAAATTTGGTCAGTTCATCCAGTGGACAACAAAGCCAAATTATTGACACCAGGCTGTGGTGAAGGAAAGTATAGTTTATTGAAGGCACACAGTGTCAGGACAAACCAGGTGAATGGGGCCAGTGTTCCATGTGAGCTTGAAAATTATGTGTATTCTGTGGCTGTTGGATGAGGTAATCTACAGATGTTAATTATATCCTGCTGATTTAAACTGGTAGTCATTCCTGTTTTAAACTGGTATATCCTGTTTTATACTGGTAGTCATTCTTTATATCCTGCTGATTGATGGTATTATTGAGTTCAACTCTGCCCTTTCTGAATTTTTTCCCCTGCTGAATCTCTCCATTTTTGATAAAAGACTGATGAAGTCCCAATTGTAAAGTGGGTTCATTTATTTCTCTTTGGAGTTCTACCAGTTTTTGCTTCATAGAATTTGACACTCTTGTATACAAAAAAGTGCATACACAATGAGAATTGTTATGTCTTCTAGGAGAATTGACCCCTTTATCATTATGTAATGCCCCTCTTTATCCCTGATATTTTCTTATTCTGAAGGGTGCATGATCCAGAACCCAATATAGTTAGCTACCCTCACATGTTTTGAAAACCTATTATACCTTTCTTCATCCTATTACCTTTAATCTGTAAGTGTTCTTGATATTTAAAGTATAGGGTATATGTAGTTGTGTCTTACTTTTTGATCCATTCTGACATCTGTCTTTTGAGTTATTTAAATTATTGATATTCAAAGTGGTTATTAATATATTAATAATATATTTAATATATATTTGTGCTATTAATATAGGTAATATATTTGCAATGTACACTTACAACTAATCCAGGTATACTTTAAAATAACCTATACCACTTCACAGTTAGTACAGTACCTTACAATAACAAAATGATCTTAATTCCTCCAATTTGCCCCTTGTACACTGCTGTTATTCATGTTGCTTATTCACACTAATTTTTGTTATTTTTATTTTGAATAAATTGTTATGAGTTATGTGTACAATCTAGAAAAATTAAGATTTCTATTTTATCTTCACTTATGCCTTCTCTGGACCCACTCCAGTATTCGTGGGCTTCCCTGGTGTCTCAGACTGTAAAGAGCCCACCTGCAATGCGGGAGACCTGGGTTGGGAAGATCCCCTGGAGAAGGAAATGGCAACCCACTCCAGTATTCTTGCCTGGAGAATCCCCATGGATAGAGGAGAATGGCGGGCTACAGTCCATAAAGTTGCAAAGAGTTGGACACAACTGAGTGACTAAGCACAGCACAACATCCCTTTCTCTGATACTCTTCTTGTATGTAGGTCCGAGTTTCATACCTATGTAATTTCCTCCTTACTAAAGAACTTCTTTCAACATCTCTTGCAAGGCAGTCTACTAGTAACAAATTCCCTCATTTTGTGTTTTACAATGGCAGTCTTTATCTTTCATTTCTGCAAGATATTTTTGCAAGGTACAGAATTCTAAGGTGGTGGGGTATTTTTCCTCAATATTTTCTCCACGGTAATCATCTTTGCATATTTTCTTAGGAGAAGTAAAATATAATTACTTCTATGGAAGTATCCATCTCTCAAGCTTCTTTCCTTTCAAGGTTTTTTTCCTTTGTCCTTTATTTTTCTGCAATTTAAATATAACATGTATAGGTGAAGTTTTTGGCATTTACCTTGCTTGTTGTTCTCAAAGCTTCCTGGATGTGTGGTTTGGTGTTTGGGATAATTATCAGTCATTACTATTTCAAATATTGTTTCTAATCCTTTCTCTCTTGTTTTTCCTTCTATTATTCTTATTGTCCATATGTCACATATTCTGTAGTTGTCCCACAGCTCTTGTATATTTTGGTTTTTTATTTCCCTGAGGCTTTTTGCCGTTTACTTTTTGCAGTTTAGGAGATTACTAGTTAGATATCCTCAAGTTCAGAAATTCTTTCCTCAGCAGTGTCCTGTCTGCTAATAAGCTCATCAAAAGTATTCTTTCTGTTACAGAGTTTTTGATCTTAAGCATTTCTTTCTGGGTCCTTCCTAAAGTTTCATCTCCAGTCTTATATCACCCATGTGTTCATGCGTGCTCTCTACTTTTTCCACTGGATCCCTGAGCCTATTAATCCTGGTTGTTTTAAATTCCTGGTCTGATAATTCCAACATCATTGCCATTTTGGGGTCTGGTTCTGATGCATTCTCTGTCTCATGCATGTTTTGTCTTTTATCTATGTTTTTGCCTTTGAATATGTCTTGGTTTTATTTTGGGTAGTTGGATGAGATATACTGGATAAAAGAAACTGCTGTAAGTAGGCTAGCAGTACTGTGGTGGTGAGTCTTGGAGGGAGAGGGAGCTGTAGGATAGTGCTATGGTTAGATCTCAGTACTTCAGTCTGCGCATGCCTCGGACTGTGACCTGCACCAGTGCTTCTCATCCCCAGCCTCCTAAGGGATAGCTAAAGTGAACTAGCATTGGGTCTTTTTGTCTCTCCAAGGAGAAAATTGGAGCCAGCAGTGCTGCATATTTCTTTTTCCCCAGATTACTTAGGCTCTAATAATCCCCAGCAGTTTAGAATCTGGTTAACTAGTTTCCTCTGAGTGCAGGCCTTATTAAGCAAAACAAAATGCACTGGTGCATTTTAACATGGCTCCTCTTCCTTTTTGCCTGCCTGAAGCCCGAGTGGAATTTTCTCTGGTATTCGCTGTGAAGACTTGGTCAGGTTCCTGGAGGTAAATCTCACCAAATTGTGGAGGCTCCTCTCTGACTAGGTTTTTTGGAGGTTTTAACTCTCAAATTTGTTCACAGTGGGCTTCTAGAAATGCATCAGTAATAGTTCAGGCTTTCCTATTTCAACTAGTTGTTGTGGAAGTTTCAGCTTATGGTTTTCTGCTCAAGTATGTTGTAATTCTCTGTATTTACGTTTGAATAGCTCCAATTTGGGAACAATACTTTGTCCTTTGGCACCACCACTACCCTTTGACGGATCTTAGAAGAGTTGCTGCTGTTTTTGGTTATTCAGTGTTTTGTTTTTTTATTTTCATTGTTAGGATGGAGTGGTAGCTTCTAAGCTTCTAACAGGCTGAACAAGAAACTGAAAGTCCTGCTCATAATATTTCCTGTTTCAGTGAGCCCTTGCCAGTTACAGATTCAGCAATTTAGAAATTTAAGAACCATTTTTTTCTTAGATTTCTGAAGTGTGTTTTCCCATTTTTCCTTTTTTTTGTACCAGAGCTATGTAAGCTTTTAAGTGGATCTATAGTTAATTTACAATATTAGTTTCAGGTGTACAGCAAAGTTATTCAGTATTTTTTACAGATTATACACCATTAAAACTTATTACAAGGTAATGACTACAATTCCCTGTGCTATACAATATATCCTTGCTTATTATTTGCTTAACACACAGTAGTTTGTATCTCCTAATCCCATATTTCTAATTTACTCCTCCCAGATTCTCTATCGCCGTGGTAATCATAAGTTTGTTTCTTATATCTGTGAATCTCCATTTTGCATATACAGTGATTTGTATTATTTTTAGCTTCCATATATAAGTGATATTTTACAGTATTTGTTTTTCAGTGTCTGAGTTATTTTACTAAGCATGATGTTCCTAAGGTCTATCCATGTTGCTGCAATGCAGGATTTTCCAGGACCCTGTTTTAATAAATTGCCCTCCCCTGCCCTCCCTAACCCTCTTCCTTGCTTTACTTTTTCTATAGCATTTGCCACATTTCAATATACTGTATGATTTAACTACTCATTTTGTTTGTCATCTATCTTCCATGAGTTAAAAAACTCAAAAGTATCCTGAGCAGATATTCTTGAACCGTTCTTATGACCCTGTTTTAAACTGGTAGTCATTGACGTTCACACACACTCTAAAAGATATGTATTGATTACTCCCCTTTCCCATTTTGTGTTATGGATGTCATATCTTATATCGTCATACTTATCTCTTCATTATTTATTGTAGTTATACTTGCTTTTATACTATTTTGTCTTTTAATCTATCTTCTGGCTTATTTATCTCTAATCTTTACTATAGATTTTCCTTTCCAAGCAGAATTTTTCCTTTTCTATATATTCTATTTTCCATTTAGAGAAGACCCTACAGCATTTATTTAGGGTAGGTATAATACTGATGAATTCTTATAGATTTTGCTTGTCTAGGAAGTTCTTTATCTCTTCTTGTATACTAAACAATAATCTTGCTACCTAGAATATGCTAAGTGGAGGTTTTTCCTTTTCAGCACTATTCCCTTCTGGTGTGCACTTTCTGCAGAAGTATCAGCTGATAGTCTTAATGGTAATTACTTTGTATATGATTCTTTGTATTTCTCTAGGTGCCTTTAGAATTATCTCTTTAATTCCTGTTATTTTTAATTTTTATATTACTTTATGTGGATCTTTGGGAGGTTCACCTTATTATGATCTTCTGTGATTCCTATGAAAGTGAAAGTCACTCAGTCATGTCCGACTCTTTGTGACCCCATGGACTGTATAGTTCATGGAATTCTCCAGGACAGAATACTGGAGTGGGTAGCCTTTCCCTTCTCCAGGGGATCTTCCCAACTCAGGGATAGAATCCAGGTCTCCTGCATTGCAGGCGGAGTCTTTACCAACTGAGCTATCAGGGAAGCCAATCTATTTCCTCCTTCAAGTGTGGGGCATTTCCAGCTATAATTTCTTCATATTTGATTTCACATTTTTCACATTTTTGATTCCTTACTTGCTCTCTTGCACTTCTGTAACACTTATAATGCAAATATTGGAATGCTTAATTTAATCCTAGCCATCTCTTAAGTTGCTTTCATTTTTTAAATTGTTTTTCTTTCTGCCATCCTGATTGGATGATTTCCATTATTCTATCATCTAGATGACATATGTGTTCTTCTACATCACTTAGTGTCCTATTCATGTCTTCTAGTGTGTGTGCATTTTCATTTTTTAAATTTCAGTTATTGAATTATTAATTTTTGACTGGGTCTTTTCTATATTTTCTAGTTCCCTGTTAAAATGTTAAGTATTCAGATTATTTTCCCTAATTTAATTAACAGTCTATTACCAATGTTTTGAATTCTTTATCTTGTAAGTGTTTTGTTTAAATTAGGTTTCATTATTTTGTCAGGGGTTTTCTCTTGCTCTTTCAACTGGATGTAGTTCTTCTGCCTTAGGTTTTAACTTTCTCTTCCTCTGTGGATTTAGGTAAAACATTTACCTATTGTGTTCTTGAAGGTGTACACTATCGTGGGAGTGTCCCAATGCAAACTGCATGTGCCCAAGGCTTTTTGTGGAATGGCTGGATTTGAAGTGGATGCCAGTCACGTCTTTCCTCAGGTTGTGCTGGCAGTCGTCACCGTGGTAGCACACTGGGCTGGAGATGGAGGAGCTGGCACCATGATAGAGGTGGAACTTCCTCTCTTCTCAGTGGCCATCGCTACCCTGTGATGCATAGGGTCTGATTCCAATTTGCTGGAGCAGAAGCGCTGAGGATCAGGCTGCAGCTGACGTTGTTCTCTTCTCTGTGTGTTTTTCCTCTACCTGCACCATATTCTTTGCCCCAGAGGAGGGGCGTGATTACATAAGTGGGGTTTGTGCATATGTAGAGGTCCAATGCACTGCCTGTGTAGATATCTTCAGCTCCACTCAGAGTTCATGGTTGAGTCTTGTCTCTCTTGGCCACCCTAGACTGTCTGTGATGTGGACTGAGTGGAGCCAGAGCATTTGCTTGGTCTGGGCTGGGGCACATGGTGAGGTGCTCTTAGGACACCTGGCATTCATTAGAGCAGACTTTTTTCCACTCTGCCTTGGGGCCAGGTCGCCTTTGTGTCTCATGACTCCTCACTGACCTCAGCCTCTCCTACTTTCCCTCTGTGTGAAACTGCCCTGAAGGCCGTATGAGGGCCATGGTTTTTCTCTGCAAGTATCCAGGGTGAGCTGTAGCAGAGTTGCTGCCATCAGAAATCAAGGCTGCTTCTGGGACACCACTTGAGTAAGTGCCAAGAATTACTGTCACCACCCCACCTGCGCTTCTCCTGAGACTGGGGCCCATCTGTGGGCTGAGGTAAACTCTTTTCCCTGGCTCTGCTCAATCCAGATCCAGTGATTTACTGTGATGTGGAGTGAATGGGGCTGGAGCATTCACTCGTTTTGGGCTGGGGCATGCAGCAAGAGAGTCCTGGGAAGCCCTGTAGCTGCTATAGTTGACCTCTCTCTGCCTTGCCTCAGGGGCAGCTTGTGTGTGTGTGTGTGTATACTTCTCATGAGCAGTGTTCAGTTTTTTTGGCCTTTCTATTTGTTGTTGAGGTCCTCCAACCATCCAGGGGTGCTTGTCTCGTCCTCACAAGACCCCCCCCCCCCAGTATAGGGACTTCTAGTCCATGCCTTGATTAGCTCACTCCCCAGGATGGATGCCACCCCTGCAAACTCCCTTTTCCTCTAATCCCCTGCCAGACTCACTGATCAGAACTGGATCTCTTTTCCTCTCTTCCTAACCAATTAAATGTATATCTTATAGCCTTGGTTGTACAGGAGTCCTTCAGCTAGATTTCAGTCAGAATATTTCCACATGTATATGTATTTTTGATGTTTTCATGAAGGGATATGAGCTCCACATCCTTCTATTCTGCCATCTTGATGTCTTTCTCTCCACCTATTCTGTTCTGTTCCTAAGCATCTGTTTTATTTTTTATTTTTTTTGTCTTCTTGGGTCTTTCTCTGTCTTTTGAAAAATTTTCATTTATTTTCCTTTTCTCAGTATTCAGAAATAGCCTCCCAAATATCCTCTCAAAACAATGATTTTCTTCATGAAGTTTTAATCCCACAGTTTGTTTTAATGCCTTTAGTTATATGCTTTCTGACTCTAAAAATACCACCAGGGTATTTTTCTTCTCAGGTGTAATTTTTCTCACCTTTCATCTTGTTTTGTACTATGTTCTTTTTTCCTTTCAGATTGTAAACCCTCTGGTGTCTAGCAATTATTTCTATTTTATACACTAAGTCACCTAAAGTATGTTCTTTATCTCTTATTGGTTATTTTTTTACCCATTGCAGAATATTTACATAGCATCCATATTATTTTTTTATTTGTGTTTGAATGAAGGCAAAATATTCAAGACTCCTACTTTCCCCTTTACTCCATCTGAAAATTAAGTGGAGTTTTTCCCCTACATTTTTACACCTCTATTTGACTGGGTGCTTCTACTAGAATCTTTTTTAAAATTTATTTTGTTTACTCAACCTCTGAAGAGGTATTGTTGAAATAAATTAGCATCAGACATGCAGAAAGATTAAGGGAGAGGAGAAAAAGGAGACAAGGAGTCTTAATAGATTAACACAACTGCAGAAGTATGCTTTTTAAATGAATTTGTTGAGCCTGCTTTCTCTTCCAAGAAAATAATATTGTTGTGCCCAATACCTTTCATGGGATATCTGCCAAAAATTGGCAGAATACACATTTCTTATTTAGGAAGGGAATCATTTTATTTTAGGGAAATTCATGAATCCTCTTTGAATCAACCACACAGTGATACAGTATGACAGTGATTTTTGCTGGATTTGCTGTATGTATGCTGAAATATCTAACTGCCATTGAGTATACATTCAATGATATGTACTCCTAAATATCCTTCTAAGGCTGGCTTTTTTTCCCTCAATTCCACAAGTTTTGATAAATTATATTTTTGTTTTCATTGACTTCAAAATACAATTTAACTTCTTTTGAGATTTTTTTCTTTGACCCAGGCGTTATATAAAAGTGTTTTGTTTAATCTCAATGTATTGGGGGTTTTTAAGCTGTTATTGATCTTGAGTTTAATTCTGTTGTTGAATGAGAGCAGATGTATCAAAGTCATTCTTTTAAATTTATGTTTTATGTCCCAGAATAGGGTCTACCTTGGTCAGTGTTCCATGTGAGCTTGAAAATAACATGTATTCTACTCTTGCTGGATGAAGTAATCTATAGATGTCAATTATATCCTGTTGATTGATGGTGTTGTTGAGTTCAAATCTGCCCTTTCTGGTTTTCTGCCTGTTGGAACTCTCCATTTTTGATAGGGGGAGTGATGAAGTCCCATATCTAAACTGGGTTCATTTCTCCTTGGAATTCTATTAGATTTTGCCTCGTAAATTCGACACTCTCCTGTTAGGTGCATAAGCAATGAGAATTGTTATGTCTTATAGGAGAATTGACCCTTTTATCATAGAAAATGCCCCTCTTTATTCTTGTCATTTTCTTACTCTGAATTGTGCTCTGTGCAAAGACTAATATATCTACCCTCACAATTTTTTGAAAGCCTGTTACAAATTTCTTCATCCTTATACCTTTCATCTGTAAGTGTCTTAATATTTAAAAAACAGGGAACATATAGTTGTCTCTCATTTTTGATCCATTCTGACATCTCTCTTTTAATTAAGGCATTTAGACTATTGATATTCAAAGTGATTATTGATATAGTTGTGTTAATGTCTACCATATGCGTTAGTACTTCCTATCTCTTGCTTTTGATCTTTGTTCCTACTTTTATCTTCCACTCTTTCTGACTTTTGTGGTTTTAATTGAGCTCTTTTTGATTCCATTTTCCCTGCTCACTTATTATTTCAATTTTATTTATTTTTCCGCTTTTTTACACGACCGTCCTAGAGTTTGCAAGGTACACTTACATCTGGTCCAAGTACACTTTCAGATAACATTATACCCCTTCACTGGTGGTGAGAATGAGCCTCCGTTGACCCCCTTGTATCACTGTTATTTAAGTTGTTTATCCGTATGCATTGTTGCTTTTACTGTCTTTAACAAACTGTTACTTGTTAGCATAGCCCATAAAAATTAAAAGTTTTCTTTTACTTTCAGTTATCCATTTTGTAGACCCAAGTTTCATACCTACCTAAATTTTTCCTCGCTGAAAGGACTTCTTTTAACATCTCTTGCAAGGCAGTCAACGAATAGCAAATTTCCTCGATTTTTGTTTGGGAAAGGCTTTATCTTTCACTTCTGAAAGATAATTTTGCAAGGTAACAGAATTCTGGTGTGGTGGGTTTTTTCCTGAGTAATTTCTGTATTTTACTCTGCTATTGTCTTCTTTGCATGTTGTTCTAAAGAGAAATCAGTTATAATTGCTTTAATTATCTCTATGATAATGGTAAGTACTTCCTTCCCAGCTTTTTACCTTTGGGGATTTTTTTCATTTTCCTGTTTTCTGTAATTTGAAAATAATGTGTCTAGGTGAGGGGTTTTTTCGCATTTATCTTGCTTGTTGTCTCCAAGCTTCCTGGATATGTGGTTTGGTGTTTGGAGTAATTATCAGTCATTATTGTTTCAAATATTGCTTGGACCCCTTTCTCTCTTGCTTTACCTTCTGGTATTCCTATCATGTCACATCTTTGCAGTTTTCCCACAGCTCCCTGGTAGCTCAGATGGTAAAGAATCTGCCTGCAGTGCAGGAGGTTGGGGTTTGATCCCTGATTGGGGAAGATCCTCAGGAGGAGAAAATGGCTACGCATTCCAGTATTCTTGCCTGGAGAATCCCCATGGATAGAAGGACCCTGGCAGGTTACATTTCATGGGATCCCAAAGAGTTGGACATGACTGAGCAACTACCACTTAATCCATGCAGCTTTTGGATATTTTGTTCTTTTTTTTTTCTCGTAGTTTAATTGATGTTTGCTTTCTGCACTTTGGGAGATTACTATTTAGATATTTCCAAGCTCAGATATTCTTTCCCCAGCTGCATCCAGCCTGCTAATAATTAGCTTGTCAAAGGTACTCTTCATTTCTCTTATAGTGCTTTCAATTGCTAGTGTTTTTGTGGCGAGAGTCTCACTCAGAATTTTCATCTCTATTCTTACATCACCCATCTGCTTCTGCATGCTATCTTCTTCAGGCATTAGCACTCTAAGATAGTTATCCTCAGTTCAGTTCAGTCACTCAGTTGTGTCCGACTCTTTGTGACCCCATGGACTGCAGCACGCCAGGCCTCCCTGTCCATCACCGGCTCCCGGAGTTTACTTAAACTCATGTCCATTGAGTTGGTGATGCCATCTAACCATCTCATCCTCTGTTGTCCTCTTCTCCTCCTGCCTTCAATCTTTTCCAACATCAGGGTCTTTTCCAATGAGTCAGCTCTTTGCATCAGGTGGCCAAAATATTGGAGCTTCAGCTTCAACATCAGTCCTTCCAATGAACACCCAGGACTGATTTCCCTTAGGATGGACTGGCTGGATCTCCTTGCAGTCCAAGGGACTCTCAAGAGTCTTCTCCAACACCGCAGTTCAAAAGCATCAATTCTTTGGTGCTCAGCTTTCTTTAGAGTCCAACTCTCACATCCATACATGACTACTGGAAAAACCATAGCCTTGACTAGATGGACCTTTGTTGGCAAAGTAATGTTTCTGCTTTTTAATATGCTATCTAGTTTGGTCATAACTTTTCTTCCAAGGAGTAAGCGTCTTTTAATTTCATGGCTGCAATCACCATCAGCAGTGATTTTGGAGCCCAAAACAAGTTTGTCACTCTTTCTACTGTTTCCCCATCTATTTCCCATGAAGTGATGGGACCAGATGCCATGATTTTAGTTTTCTGAATGTTGAGCTTTAAGCCAACTTTTTCACTCTCCTCTTTCACTTTCATCAAGAGGCTCTTTAGTTCTTCACTTTCTGCCATAAGGGTGGTGTCATCTGCATATCTGAGGTTATTGATTTTTCTCCCAGCAATCCAGCAATAGTTATCCTAGCTGTTTTATGTTCTTGGTCTGATAATTCCAACATCCTTGCCATTTTGGGGTCTGGTACTGATGCATGCTCTGTCTGATACGTGTTTCGTCTTTAATCTTTGTTTTGCCTCTGAATATGTCTTGTTTCTGTTCGGTAGCTGAATACAATGTACTGGATAAGAGAAACATCTGTAAGTAGGCTTGGGATACTGTAGTGGTAAGTTATGGAGGGAGAGGAAGCTCTAAGACAGTGCTATAGTTAGAGCTCAGTATTTCAGTCTGCCTATGCCTTGGGACTGTGAACTGCACAGTGCTTCTCATCCCCACCCTCCTTTAGGTGAGACAGAATGCCCAAAGTGGGCATAGAGTATTTTCTTCTCTCCAAGTAAAAAGAAAAACAGAGATGGCAGGTTTCATGTTTCTATTTCCCTGGGGTCAATTAGACTCTTAATAAAACCCAGCAACTTAGACTCCGGTTAACTAGTTTCCCCTGAGGGCAGGCCTTGTTAAGAACACATGCTCTGGTGCATTTTAAAATGGCTTCAATTTCTATTTCCCTTCTGGGGTCTTTTCTGGTATTTACTGTGAACACTCACTCAAGATCCTGGAGTAAATCTGACCAAATTGTGGAAGCTCCCCTCTGATTGGGTTTCCTAGAGTATTTAACACAAAAGGTTGTCCACCGTGGACTTCCAGTAATGCATCAATGTCAATTCAGGCTTTACTACTGCATGGCTAGTTCTTGTGGAAGTTTCAGCTTGTGGTTTTCTGCTCTGGGAAGTTGTGAAGTGAAGTGAAAGTTATTCAGTCGTGTCTGACTCTTTGTGACCCCATGGGCTATACAGTCCATGGAATTCTCCAGGCCAGAATACTGGAGTGGGTAGCCTTTCCCTTCTCCAGGGGATCTTCCCAACCCAGGGATCAAACCCCGGTCTCCTGCATTGCAGGACAGTTCTTTACCAGCTGAGCCACCAGGGAAGCCCTGGTAACTGTAATTCTCTGTATTTACTTGTGAATATCTATAGTGCGAAAACACATGGTTTCTCCTGTACTCCTGCTCCCAGCTCTCCTTTCAGAGATGTAAGTTTTGCTTTTTCAGGTTGTTCATCATTTTGATTGTTGTTAGGATGGAGTGGCAGCTTCTAAGAGGCTGAAAAGCAAAGTGGAAGTCCTGTTATAACTTTTTCATAATAATCTCTGCCTTAGTGGGCTCTTGCCAGTTAGAGATTCAGGAATTTAGTCATCTTTTTTTCTTAGATTTTTGAAATGTGTTTTTCCACTCAATCTTTTTTTTAGTATCAAAGAATTTTTTTATGTTGATGTACAGTTAATTTACAATATTATATTAGTTTCAGGTGTTTAGCATAGTGATTTTGTGTTTTTACAGATTATGCTTCATTAAAAGTTATTATAAGGTAATGACTATAATTCCCTGTGCTGTACAATATAACCTTGCTGATCATCTGTTGTATACATAGTAGTTTGTATCTCTTAATTCCATACCCCTAGTTTGTACTCCACCCTTCCCTTTCCTTTGGTAACAATAATTTGTTTCCTATATATTTGAGTCTGTTTTTGTATATACACTCATCTGTATTACTTTTTAGGTTCCACATATAAGTGATGTTCTACAGTACTTGTCTTTTTCTGTCTGGCTTATTTCACTAAGCATAATATCCCCTAGGTCTATCCATATTGCTGCAAATGCAGCAATTTTCAGGCCCTTGTCTTAATAAGTTGCCATCCCCTGCCCTCCCAACCTGCTTCCCTATTTTATTTTTCCTATAGTATTTGTCACATCTCAGTATGCTGTAGGATTTAACTATGCATTTTGTTTGTTATCTGTCTTCCCTGAGTTAAAAAGTAAACATGCTGAGCATGTATTTCTTTGGTTGAACCAGCCTTGTGACCCTTTTTTAAAACTAGTAGTCATTTATGTTCAAACACATTCTAAGAGATCTGTATTTTTTTTTTTTACTCCCATTCCTCAGTTTGTGTTTTGGATTACATCTTCCTACTTATCCCTCAACTGTTTGTTGTAGTTATAGTTGATTGTCACATTACTTTGTCTTTTAATCTACCTCCTGGCTTATTTAAGTGATCTTTAATCTTTATACAGATTTGCTTTTCCTAGCGGTATTTTTCATTTTTTATATATTTATATAAAATATATTTATAAATTTATATAAAAGTATATTTTATATATTCTGTACATTTCTTTTTTTTTCTTTTCCATTTAGAGAGGATCCTGCACCATTTCTCTGAGGGTATGTTTAATATTGGTTATTTCTTCAGATTTTTCTTGTCTGGGGGGGTGTTTCTCCTCTGTACTGAAAAATAATCTTGCGGGAAGAGACTCCGAGGTGCAGGTTTTCTACTTGCAATGTTCTGAGTATATCATGGCATCCTTTCTTCTTCAGAGGTTTTGCAGAAATATCAGGTGATAATCTTGTAATTCCTTTGTATATTACTTTTTGTATTTTTCACTACCTTTAGAATTATCTCTTTTTTTCTTTCAATTTTGATACATCTTATTGTGGATTTTTTTTTTTTTTGCTTTTTTTTTGTGGAGGGGAGAGTTCATCTTGATCTCAGGTAGCCTTGACCTGCAGCAGCTGAAACAGTGTTTAGGTTCCCATTCAGAGACTGAGGTAGGGTCTTGGCAGTGAGAGCTGAATCCTAGCCACTAGAGCAGTGATCAGTGACAAGGCCCTAACTCTTTGGCTCTGCAGAAAAATTTCCCACCAAGATGGAAGGTAGTCAAACGAGTAAAGTGTTCATTAGCAGGGAAAAAAGAAGGAAAAAAAAAGACTACAGTACTTATGAATAGACACAAGGGTGGGCTCTGAGAGAGAGCTGCACCTGTGTGGTAGCTTGAATCACTTTTATGGGGCATTTATTCCAGGTTTCCTTTGGCCAGTCATCTTGCTTTGCCTGGTTCTGAATCTGTATTTGGTAAATCTCAGTGTCCTCGCATGTTTGAGCATGCATTCTTAGCCAAGACTGATTCTAGCAAAAAGGCCTATGGTATGTTGATATCATTTACTATGAGGTGACACTCCCTCCCTTTTGACCTCCAAGGAGCCTTTATGCACATGGATACAGTTGAAAAGTTTTCTTGATTTTGAGAATGAAAAATATGTGGTCTCTTTTATCTGGGCAGGGCTCAACTCATCTCTCCTGCTATTTTGGAGCATCTGTCCACAGCAGAGAATCAGCTGTTCACTCTGAGGTCCATCTAGCTCCTGCTTCAGTCTTATTATGAAGTTCTGTGATTCCTGTACCAAGATATACTTCCTTCTTCAGGTGTGGGACATTTTCAACTATAATTTCTTCAAATATATTTTTGATTCCCTTCTTTCTCTCTTCCCTTCTGGAACACTTATTAAGTAAATGTCAGAATACTTAATGTTATCCTAACCATCTCTTAAGTTGCTTCATTTTTTAAATTGTTCTTTTTCCTGCTTCTGCTGATTGGGTGATTTCTGTTATTCTGTCTTCCAGATCACATATTGCACTCTTCTCTATCACTTAGTGTGCTGTTCATTCATTCTAGTGTATGTGTATCTTTGTTTTTTAAATTTCAGGTATTGAATTATTTACTTTTGGGGGGTACTTTTTATATTTTCTAGTTCCTTGTTAAAATGTTAAGTATTCTCTTCCTCTGTGAATTTAGGTAAAAGAGTTACCTATTGTGCTTGCTCTTCAAGATGTGCTTTAACGTGGGAATGTCCCAATGCAAATTGCCTATGCCCAATGCCTTTGGTGGAATGGCTGGATTTGAGGCGGTTGCCAGTCACATCTTTCCTCAGGTTGTGTTGACAGTCGTCACGTTGGTAGGGCACCGGACTGGAGACAGAGGAGCCAGCGCCATGACTGAGGTGGAGCGTCCTCTCTACTCAGTGGCCATCACTGCCCTGTCATGCATAGCGTCTGACCCCAATTTGCTGGAGCAGAAACCCTGAGATTCAGGCTGGAGATGGCTCTGTTCCCTTTATGTGTGTGCTTTCCCTCTCCTCACAACAGGTTCTTTGCCTTGGAGGGAAGGTGTGCTTAAGCAAATGAGGCCTGTGCACGTGCAGAGGTCCAGTGTACTGCCTCTGTAGGCATCTTCAGCTTCACTCAGACATATCCCATGGTCAAGTCTCGTCTCTGGTCCTGGACACCCCAGGCTGACTATGATGTGGACTGAGTGGAGCCAGAGCATTTGCTTGGTCTGGGCTGGGGTACATGGTGAGGTGCTCTGGATACCTGGCATTCATTAGAGTAGACCTTTTCCAGTCTGTCTCAGGGCCAAGGCACGTTTGTCTCTCATAGCTCATCGATGACCCCAGCCTCTGTGGCTCTCACTCTGTGTGAAACTGCCCTGTGGGGGAGTGTGAGACCCATGCGATTTCTCTGCAGGTATCCAGGGTGGACTGTGATAGAGCTTCTGCCGTCAGAAATCTGGGCTGTTTCTGGGACACCACTTGAGTAAGTGCCAAGAATTGCTGTCACTGTTCCTCCTGGGCTGCCCCTGGGACTGGGTCCCTTCTGTGTCCCTAGGTCAACTCTTTTCCCTGCCCTGTTTGACCCAGATCCAATGATTTACTGTGATGTGGGGTGAGTGGGGCTGGAGCATGCAGCAAGAGAGTCCTGGGAAGCCTTGTAGCTGCTACAGCTGACCGTTCTCTGCCTTGCCTTGGGGGCAGCTCGTGTGTCTGTGTGTGTGTGTGTGTGTTCTCCTGTGAACAGAGTTCAGTGTTTCTTAGATTTTCTATCTGTTCTGGAGGCCCTGGGTGCTTCTCTCCTCCGCACAGGTCCCTTGGCTCACTCCCTTAGGGTGGGTTTTCATGAAACCCTGTGATTTCCCTTTACCTTTGGGTCTCCTCCCAGAAGTACAGTTCCTGACTGACTATCTTTTCTTCCTTTTCTAACTAATACTTCTGTATCTTTCTTACAGTCTTGACTGTATAGGAGTCCTTCTGCTAGATTCAAGTGAGAATTGTTCCATATGTAGATGTATTTTTGATATTTTCTTGAAGGGAAAATATCCTCCTAGTCGGCCATCTTAATGTCTTCCTCTCCATTTAGTCTCTTCTTTTCCGAGGTATGTGTGTTTTGATCTTCCTGTTGTCTTCCTTGAGTCTCTCAGTTTCTTGAACAATTCATTTTCCTTTTTTTAAATATTCAGAAATAGCCTCTCAAATATTTCATCAAAATGATTTATTTTGAAATATTCATTTCATTGTTTTGTTTGTTTCTAATGGCTTTAATTATGACTTCTGACTAACAAATAATGTCAGCTCATTTTTCATCTCAGATATAATTTTATCTCATCTTTTCTCTTTTTCGTTCTGTGTAATTTTCCTTCATATTTTAAACCACATGGTACCTAGCAATTGTTTCTATTTTATATAGTAAATCTTCTAAAGTGTGTTCCTTATTTATCTCTTATGGTTTTCTTCTTATACGTTACAGAATATTTACATAACATCCACATTGGTTTTTTTTCCTGTTTGTGTTTGAAGGGATGGTCTCCACCTAAAAATAAGTGGATTTTCCCTCTCCTTTTTGCACCTCCCTTTGATTGGGCACTTCTATCAGAATCTTTTTTTAAAAAATTATTTTTAGTACTAAACCTGGAAGAGATATTGTTGACGTGATTTAGCATCAAATATCTAGAATTATTAAAGTAAAAGAGAAGGAGCTGAGACTAGAAGAAGTCTTAATAGGTTAAGACCTGTAAGAATGTGCTTTTTGAATGAATTAATTGAACATACTTTCTCTTCCAAGAAAATAATTTTTCTGTGCTCAATATCTTTCATGTGACATCTGAATGAAAAATTGGCAGAATACACCTTTCTCACTTAGGCAGAGAATCATTTTATTTTAAGGAAATTCTTTTATCCTCCTTGAGCCAGCCACACAACAATAAGTTGTGTCAGAGACTGATTTTTGCTGGATTTGCTGTGTGTATAGAGAAGGCAATGGCGACCCTCGCCAGTACTCTTGCCTGGAAAATCCCATGGACGGAGGAGCCTGGTGGGCTGCAGTCCATGGGGTCGCTAAGAGTCAGACACGACTGAGCGACTTCACTTTCACTTTTCACTTTCATGCATTGGAGAAGAAAATGGCAACCCACTCCACTGTTCTTGCCTGGAGAATCCCAGGGACAGCAGAGCCTGGTGGGCTGCCATCTATGGGGTCGCACAGAGTCGGACACGACTGAAGCGACTTAGCAGCAGCAGCAGCAGCAGCTGTGTGTATGCTGAAATATCTAATTACTATTGGTTTCACAGTACAAGTATCTTAAAGCAGTCATCTCTTTTATAGAAAGCTTTCATATCTTATTTCTCTAAATTTAGGTACAGTTATTCTCCAATCCTTGAAAATGTTCTCCACATTGGAAAAGACTTATGATTCTTCGGAAATCTACACAAACTCTGATGTATTCAAGTGGTGAGTCTTTCTGAATTTACTCGAATACTATTTGCTGGAGATGCCAAATGGCATTTCTAAATCATTGAGCCTACTTAATCTCATATTGTGGTTCCTTGTGAACTTTGATAAGAGGATGTTACAATTTACTGCATTTATTTCTCTTAAAGATGAAACTTTCTTGAGAATAGAGCTGTGATTTAATTATTGGTGACTATAAAATCCATTTTCTTTGTAATATTCTAGCAGTTAAGGTATTTGTTTGCTATTATGTGATATTTGGTTTAACATCCAACAATGTAAAATAATCAGGGTTCGGTTTCAGAGAAGGTAGACTCTTACATTGTAGAAAGCATCACATTTAACTAGCAACCATTATTAAGTGTGTATTTCAGTATGTTAAGTATATTTACGTTGTTGTGCAACAGATCTCTAGAGCTTTTTCTTCTTGAAAAAGTGAAATTCTGTACCCACTAGAGACTAATTCTCCCTTCCCCTCCCACTACCCCTTCACAATTACTTTTCTATTTTGTTTTTATAATTTTGATTACTCAGATATACTTTCTGTAAGTAGAATCATATAGTGTTTGTTCTTTTGTGACTGACTTACCTTGCTCAGCATGACCTTGAGGTGTATCCATGGCTTAACATTGACAAGATGTTATTTTAAGACTATGTAATATTCCACTATATGTATATGTTACATTTTATTTATTCATATATTGATGGATATTTGGGTAGCTTTTACCTTTTTTGCTCTTACGAATGATGCTGCAATGAATAGGAGTGTTCACATGTCTCTTTGAGATACTGCTTTGAACTGTTAGATATACACCCAGAAGTAAAATTGCCAGATCATAGGGCAGTTCTATTTTTAATTTTGGGGGGAACGTCTATATAATTTTACATAATGGCTACACCATTATAGTTCCACCAGCAATCCGCAAGATTCCAATTCCTCTACATCCTTGTGAGCACTCATTTCCTATTCTTTTGTTAGTGGCCATCCTAATAGATTCACAATGCTATTTTATTCTGGAGAAGGCGATGGCACCCCACTCCAGTACTCTTGCCTGGAAAATCCCATGGACAGAGGAGCCTGGTAGGCTGCAGTCCATGGGGTCGCTAAGAGTTGGACACGACTGAGCGACTTCACTTTCACTTTTCCCTTTCGTGCATTGGAGAAGGAAATGGCAACCCACTCCAGTGTTCTTGCCTGGAGAATCTCAGGGAGAGGGGAGCCTGGTGGGCTGCCGTCTGTGGGGTCACACAGAGTTGGACACAACTGAAGCGACTTAGCAGCAGCAGCAGCAACTATTTCATTGTGATTTTGATTTGCATTTCTCTTATGATTAGTGATGTTGAACACCTTTTCCTATTCTCGTTGACCATTCATATATCTTCTTTGGAAAATTATGTGCATCATTTGTCCATTTTTTAAAATAAAATTATCTGGTTTGGCTTGTTTAGTGGGAGTTTCTTATATTTTTGATGAATAAGGATATTTAAATGTTTTAAGCACAGAAAGATATGTTGCAATGTATTTAATGGCTTTAAAAGTCATTGGTTAAGCTTAAGAAATATTTTCAGGTTAAGCTTTCAAAAGGACTTCAGTGAAGAACAGCGTCACAATGGGAAGTGATATTCTTTGGCTAAGAAAATTAGAAATCTGCCACTACATATCCCAGCTCTAGAGTCATGCTGTGCCATATAACCAAAATAAGGAGGCCACAGCAAGATCAGAAAACTTAGTCAAAAAGCCATTCTCAGAAAATCCTCATGATCAGGGAGGAATTGTTACAACTGCAGCTTCCAAAACACCTGCAAAAAGTCAATAGGAAATTGTATACCCTACACAACTCTTATAATTAATACTCATGAATCAAGTGACCACACATTAATATCTTTGTTAGTGCTACAAAAGAAAACCAGACACCCTGTGATGGTCTTTGCAAGTAGAAATTAAAAAAAAAAAAAAAAAACAGCCTAAGTAGCCTCCACATCACATTAATCGTGCGAATGTCATGACAATGTATCTGATTGGCAGAGCCAAAATCATATACAGAACTGTAGCTGCAAGAGTTTGTAGAAAAATGCAGAATTATAGCCTCTGAAATATGAAACCATTCCAGAAATATATTAAAATGGCTATTGGCCTCCAATCCGTCATATCTACCTCCAATTAAAGTGATGGAATTTACTCCTTTTTGTTTTCCTCTTGTTATGGTAAGAGTGAAAGAGGTTGGGTTTAGAAGTTTTCATTTATTAAAATTATCCTGGTATGATTTTCCTAAAATTCAAGTCTGATTATGTCATTCTTCTGCTTAGACTATGACATGTTAGTACAAAATATTAATTATTTATTATAATTATGTTCATTTGTTCCTTTTTTTGATACTTCAAAAAGATGTGCTCACTTGTTGGCTTGCATATTGGCTCTTTTGGCAGTGAAAGAAGGTTGACTTTTGTGACTGTATTCTAAATTAGATAGCATGTGTGTATGCCAACTGTAGGCAACTCTACTTTTATTTATGAACCATGATAAACTTAATTCCAGTCACAGGTGTTATTCTGAATAATGGATGGGAATAAACTGATAGAAATGAGAACTATTTGTAATATACAAGAAAGAAGAAATGAACGTTAGAAGTCAGTTGGCTTCTAAGAATATTAAACTGTCTAATAAAATTAAAACTGCTATATACATGATGAGGTAGGATAGCTTAATTGTCTAAAAATCAAAAATGCAAAACCAGTTTTAGTCTGTATTTAATATGTAGACATTTGTTACAAAAATCTTTTTAAGAAGGAAATATAATGGAATTTATGTGTTTCTTATAAGTCAAAATGATATACATTAGTGAAAATGTCATTCCATCTTAATCCTAAAATTACTACTCTATTTCGTCTCAAGTAATTTACAATCAAATTTAAAGACAGAAATATTGATGGAGTAAGTTTAGGAACCAAGTTTTCATTTTCAATAAAATGACAATTTCTAACTACCCTTGAATAGAACTGTTAGAGATAATTCCTTCTAAAATAGCTCATGATAGGAATATTGAGATTATTAACATTTTGATTATAAAGCTGATATGGGATGCTATTACAGATTAAAATCTAAAAGAAAAAGTTTTCAAGAGGAATTTTGGTATGTTCCAATGTCCTTAGGAATTATAAAAATACATCACATAAGAAGCATATCACAATTTTCTTCTTGCAGAACTATGGGATTTTCATCAACCCCCAGTTATCAGTGAAGGTTATTCATTCACTGATTCAAATATATTTACTTAATGCCTATTGTGTTTCAGGCATATAGCTAAGAGATCATAAAAAGGAATAGAGAAAAAAATCTTTCCAGTGATGCTTGTATTCTAGTACAGATAGACAATAAACAAAATAAATAAGCATAATACAGTAATAAATCAGGTATTAACAAGGGCCATGGAGAAAAATGAAGCAACAAATAAGGAGATGAAATCTTATGAAATTGAAAACTGAATCAAGACCCAAAGTTGGTGAAATATAGCATTGTTTATAGGAAGAGTACTCAATGCAAAATCAGAGTTTTGTGCAAAATCTTTAGGTCAAAGCTTGCCCAGAGTGTTTGAGGAATAGTAAAGGAGGTCAATGTGCTTGGAGGAAATAATGGGGAGATGTGATTGAAGAGAAAAGGGAAAATAAAATCAGTAGAGCCTCATAGGCTATCATAATGATTTGGTTTTTCTTTTAAGTCACTGGACGGCTTAAAGGAAAAAAAGTAATTGGTCAGGGAAATTATAAGGAATAAATGTGGAGCAGAGGGAGAAATTTAGAGACCACTACAATAATCTAAGCAAGAAATTGTTATGGCTTGGATCATGGTATCAGAGCGTGGAGGTGAAAAGAAGTAAAAGAATGATAAAAGCCATATTTTAAAAATATTCAATAGGGGAAGAGAATTAATACACATGATTTTAGCTAGAAGTGTAGATATTTTGTCTCTAGTAAAAAAAAAAAAAAGAGATGGAATATATATTATTAAGTGATATGGGGGCTTACTGATGTTCTATTCCTAGAATTTTTTTCTAAGTTTGTAGCAGACCCACGAACTATGAGTGAATAAAGTGAACATATCTGGCAAATACAGCATGATTGCCATGGAACTCTATAGATGGTGTACTTTACATTGATAGTAATGTGTATAAAGCGTAAACAGCATGATGGTATATAAATTTCTGGCCATATTTAGTTATTCATGTATAGGATCAGAGGAGACAGTGAGTTAGATTTAACTAGGGTTTTTAACTAGGGTTAAGATTTTTCTAAAATGAATACAAAATATAAAAGTGGAGAGATTTAAAAATGTATGGAAAGGAGTAATTTTATTTATGGGATATGGAATCAAAACTAAGGTTAAAAATGATGATGTAAGTATGGTGAGACATGGTAGAACGGTAGTCAGATTAATAGACTATAGGTCCTAGTGGGTATGAAGGAATTAATTGGCTAAAAAAAAATGGAGTTGCAGTACTAAAGGGAGTGAATTAAAGTAACTAGAGAGTGGTGTGTATGAAACTGAGATTAGAAAGAAGTTGTATTTGTTTATAATGACAGGATCCAGTGCCTGAACATAGACATGAAAGATTGATAAAGGGTGGAAGAAAAAGTTCATAGAAAGAGAATCAGAGAAACCTAGAGAATAGGTAATAGAAGGATCATATTTATAGACAATGAAATGACTAGAAATAAAAGAGTAGTGTTGAAAGAAATGGCAGTATAGAATAACTTACATCTTCAAAGCATAGACATCATCTGTGTGCCCAATGACTGCAATTTTTCAATTGCCTATGGTTCAAAGGTAAATGATTTTAGGAATAGAATTAGGAAAATGCCTGAAAGAATAAAGGAGAGAAAAGAAGACACAAAAAATGGCACTGGAAAGTGTTAGGGGGAAAAGAATTGCCACTGAGTATGCCCTCTAGGCAAGCTGTCGCCCCACTTACAAGATGGACATACCTATAGGGATTGGCCACCTCTACACTAATGACTTTGTTGAAAATAATTCTGTGCAATGTCTCCTCTGCTTGTGGGCTTAAAGAAATGGGCTGGGCAGAATTGAATGCTAGTGAAATTTTAACATTCAGGATATAATTCACATCCTTCAAATTAACTCTATAAATTTTGAACCACCTGGTTATTATCTAAAATTAAACATGTGGAGAATTATATTAAAGGTTCCTCCTTAGAAATGGCTTTCCTCAATGTTGTGCTTAGACTATAATATAACTTAATTAGAGAGCTTTGCTACCTACAGCAACTTTGTGTGTTGGAAACCAGCTATTTTAAATTACAAATTTCCTCATTAGCCATTGAATAGTCCTAGAGATAAGAAAGCTTGCATTGCTACATATTTCTCCCAAGCTGTCTTTGGAGCTGGGATTGTTGTTCTCTTGGGAGAATTTTAGACTTCAGCTCTGCTAATTATCGGAAAGGGGAATATTACATATGAGCAATCAATTTTCACAGAAGAAATACATAAGGTAAAGGAGATTAGAGGTCATAAGAATGTCTGTTCATAAGTGCTTTGTAATCTTTATACATTTTTAAAATCTTACAATTGTAGTAAGATGATCTTTGCTATGCTTAGGGTAAGTTACTCTAACCATCTTTTTCTTAGTTATTTTTTATGTAACAGGAGCAAAAAAATACTCTTTTTTGAGGGGTAACATAGCAAAAATAAGAATTCACCCCGTAAAAAAAAAGTTGGTGGAACTCCTCAGTTGCATTGCTTAGGTAATTTTTATTTTATTTTTCCCCATGAGAAGGGTCTTAGTATTTTCATCACCTTGTTAGTTGCTCAGTCGTGTCCAACTCTTTGCGATCTCATGTACTATAGCTTTCCCAGCTCCTCTGTCCATGGAATTCTCCAGGCAAGAATACTGGAGTGGGTCCCCATTTCTTTCTGCAGGGGATCTTCCCAACTCAGGAATCAAACCTAGGTCTCCCAAATTGCAGGCAGATTCTTTATCATCTGAGCCACAGGGAAGTCTGTTTCATCACCTTAGTTACCATAATATTTTTTCTAAAGACTTGTATTTCATAATCAAGACAGATGCTAAAAGTTTTTGAGGGTTTAGAATTTAAATTTCTGGAGCTACATTAAAATTACCTTTGCAATCCCATATATTCATTTTGATGAGTAAGTATATTTTCAAGTATGCCTCTTCAAGTATTCAGTTCAGTTCAGTACCTCAGTCATGTCCCGACTCTTTGCAACTCCATGAACTGCAGCACGCCAGGCCTCCCTGTGCATCACCAGCTCCTGGAGTTTACTCAAACTCATGTCCATTGAGTCGGTGATGCTATCTGACCATCTCATCCTCTGTCGTCCCCTTCTACTCCCGCCCTCAATCTTTCCCAGCATCAGGGTCTTTTCCAATGAGTCAGTTCTTTGCATTAGGTGGCCAGAGTATTGGAGCTTCAGCTTCAACATCAGTCCTTCCAATGAACACCCAGGACTGATCTCCTTTAGGATGGACTGGTTGCATATCCTTGCAGTCCAAGGGACTCTCAAGAGGCTTCTCCAACACCACAGTTCAAAAGCATCAATTCTTCAGTGCTCAGCTTTCTTTAGAGTCCAACTCTCACATCCATACATGACTACTGGAGAAACCATAGCCTTGACTAGATGGACCTTTGTTGGCAAAGTAATGTCTCTGCTTTTTAATATGCTGTCTAGGTTGGTCATAACTTTACTTCCAAGGAGTAAGCGTCTTTTAATTTCATGGCTGCAATCACCATCAGCAGTCATTTTGGAGCCCCCCAAAATAAAGTCAGCCACTGTTTCCACTGTTTCCCCATCTATTTGCCATGAAGTGATGGGACCAGATGCCATGATCTTAGTTTTCTGAATGTTGAGCTTTAAGCCAATTTTTTAACTCTCTTCTTTCACTTTCATCAAGAGGCTCTTTAGTTCTTCAAGTATTAATGTGTGCTAAAAAATACAAAAAAGTCTTGAAAATAACCACTACAAATATATGCAACTTCTCATCAAAAGCAGCAATTAAGTGTCATGAAGGTCCATTTCGTCTCTTTATTTGTTTAGAGGTAGAAATAAGAGTAAAATGTATAGTCTGTAGCAGTTCAAACTCCCCATATTCAATTACCTGGTGGCAGCTGATCATTAGATTAGATACATCCTAGCACATCACAGAGGGTGAAAAGGTTCCTCTAGAGACAAAGGTGCTTTAAAGCAATTTCACTTCTCATTATGTTTCCTGTAAGATTTTGTTTGTGTCTGATTTCGAATAGGATATAATCTAGAGAGAGAAAGAAATCAAAAGATTAACATCATCTTATTATCTTGTATGAAATGGGTCTGGGCTCAGGCTTATGTGATGAAAACTATAGAAATTCTCTTTTATTTAAAATGAGAGGATTGTCAGTGGATAGAAAATATGAGCAGACATGTTAGTTTCGTGTTCTGGCACAGCATAAGTTAATGTCAGTGACAAGAATGTCTAGCTTTCTTGCTATACGCCTAAATAACATTTTTGTGTTTTTTCATTCCTGGATTGTGACTTTGTAAAATTTTTGTTAAGTTAGGGCCTGCAGTAAATATTAGTCAAATTTAACTGAATTATGAAAAAAAATGTTTCTTTTATTTATTTCATCCTCAGCATTAGAAAGCAGTAAATTTGTAAAAGCATTTTTCACACACAATGAAACTAATTCAGGTTGTGTCCTGTTGACTTAGTTTTAGACATTGTAAATTTGAAAAACATATATTCTGACTTTTTATGTGCCAATTACTTTATGTGGAATTTATGTTGGGAAGTGTTAGGAAATAAGAATTAAGATACTCTTGCATGTGCTATTGATGTTTATAGTTTTGAGTGGAAAGGGGTCTTACTACCCTGAAGCTGTTTAAAAACTAGAAAAATAGACAAAATTATGGTACTCAAAAACATGCATCTTGATTCTTATTTTCCACTTTCCCCTTAACATAGCTGGTGGAAAAGTATTTTTCTGTTTCTCTTGAAAACAATCTCTGTCTTTGATTTCAAAGCTCTAAAAATAGCTTTTAGATAGTACATTGTTCTGTAGTCATATAAATTAATAGAATCTTAAATAAGAAATTAGAATGGCCAATCCTTTATACTAATCAAGTTGCTTGCAATAGCAAGTAATTCAGTTCGTTGAGAATATCTTCAGAATGTCAGTGGCTGTCAGGGAAAGTGTTCATTTCTTACTCTGAGAACTGAGAACCCAATTCCCCTGGGTTCATCTAGTTTAAGCTGTATATGAGGCTTCAGTTTAGTTTATACTTTTCTCATTTGTCTTCATCATTCTTCAACCAGCTACTACTCAGGGAATTTGCTCCTGATGGTAAATAGCAGAAGTGCAAGAGATAAAAACAAACCCTGCAAGATTTGAAACCTCTGCTTTTATTATACTTACTAAAATTCCATTGGCCATGGAAACTCACATGGCCAAGTTTAACATCAAGTTAAGCATGTTAGTAGCCAACATAGTAGTAATGCTCAAAGGCTGTATATTGTCAAGGCTCTGCTTAATTCCACTGATCATCAAAAAAGCAAGAGAGTTCTATATATGCAGAGCCTACATCATAAACTGAGAAATGCTGGAGGCCATGGAAGATGCAGGTCAGGAACACAACAGTTAGAACTGGACATGGAACAACAGACCTGGTAAAAGGGATTGCTGTATATTGTCACCTCTTCTTATTTAATATCAGAGTAACATGAGAAATGCTCAGAAAACACAAGCTGGAATGATTGCGGATGATACACACCACCCTTATGGCAGAAAGTGAAGAAGAACTAAAGAGCCTCTTGATGAAAGTGGAAGAGGAGAGTGGAAAAATTTGGCTTAAAACTCAACGTTCAGAAAACTAAGATCATGGCATCTGGTCCCATCACTTCATGGGAAATAGATGGGGAAACAGTGGAAACAGTGTCAGACTTTATTTTTTGGGGGCTCCAAAATCACTGCAGATGCTAATTTCAGCCATGAAAGTAAAAGACGCTTACTCCTTGGAAGGAAGGTTATGGCCAATCTAGATAGCATATTTAAAAGCAGAGACACATTACTTTGCCAACAAAAGTCTGTCTAGTCAAGGCTATGGTTTTTCCAGTGGTCATGTATGGATGTGAGAGTTGGATGGTGAAGAAAGCTGAGCGCCGCAGAATTGATGCTTTTGAACTGTGGTGTTGGAGAAGACTCTTGAGAGTCCCTTGGACTTCAAGGAGATCCAATCAATCCATCCTGAAAGAGATCAATCCTAGGTGTTCATTGGAAGGACTGATGTTGCAGCTGAAACTCCAATACTTTGGCCACCTCATGCGAAGAGTAGACTCATTGGAAAAGACCCTAATGCTGGGTAGGATTGGGGGCAGGAGAAGAAGGGGACGACAGAGGATGAGATGGTTGGATGGCATCACCGACTTCGATGGACATGGGTTTGGGTAGACTGCGGGAGTTGGTGATGGACAGAGAGGCCTGGCGTGCTGCAATTCATGGGGTTGCAAAGAGTCGGACACGACTGAGCAACTGAACTGAACTGAATGGGAAGGTGAACTGTTAAGAAAAGAAATCAATTAAATTTCTTGGGTTTCCCAGATGACTTGGATGGTAAAGAATCTGCCTGTACAGGACACCTGGATTTGATCCTTGGGTTGGAAAATGCCCTGGAGAAGATGAAAGGGAAGTGACTTCTTGCTGTGTATGACTGGCTGATGTTTAAATGGAGGCAATATTGTGGGATCTGTCCTTGGCGCTGACCACATTCTCCTGATGGTACTTTCCAGGTGCAGCATTCAGAACATAAGCAATACTTTTCTCTCAGTCAATGGCTTTGCTATTTCTTTCTGTTGTGTGTGTGTGTGTATAGTTCACTCCTCATAGTCTCTAGAGTCTTGGCACATTTTTTAAGCATTTCTCTTTAGTAGGACTTAAAAGAGCTCTAGGCTTACTCTCCTATATTGCTTATTTCTGTTTCAAGGAAGCACTCATGCATATTTTGACATTATCAGTGAAAAGTAGTCCAGTTGTTCCCTAGAAGTGCTCAGTTACCTGTTTCTTCCCTGCTTAAGCAGCTCTCTGAGCAACTTCTCTCACTTGCTTTCCATTTTTTCCCAAACTGAGAAGGACATACTCCAAAATTTTCATAAAAGGCCTCAGAAAATTTACCTGTCTATAATTGATATGAAAGGAGTATTTTCACTCTCCCATCCTTTTCCACAGGTGAAGAAGGGGGTGGGGATTATGGAAGGTAGCAATTTTCTTTCAAAAAGCCAAATGAAAAATAATTTCTTTTTATTTTATAGCATATTTTAATTGAAATATAGTTGGCATATAATATTATGTTAGTTTCAAGTGTACTACATAATGATTTGACATTGCATATGAGATGATCACCACACTAAGTCTAGTAACCACCTGACCCATATAAAATTACCAAGTTCCTTACGCTGTATATTACAGCTTCATGACATTAATTACACAACCATAGGTTTACATCTCTTAATCCCCTTCACCTACTTCACTCATCCCCTATCCTCTCCCATCTGGCAACCGCTCATTTGCTCTCTATATTTATGAGTCTGTTTTCATTTTATTTTGTTTGGTTGGTTTTTGAGACTGCTGTAGATTCAAATTTTATATTTAAATCTTTAATCCATGTTGAATTAATTTTTATATGGTATGAGAAAGTAGTCCAGCTTGATTCTATTCCATGTAGCTGTCCAGTTTTCCCAATACCATTTATTAAAGAGGCTGTTTTTCCCCATGATTAACTCTTACCTCCTTTGTTGCAGTTTAATTGACTATATAAAAGCATTGGTTTATTTCTGAGCTCTCTATTCTGTTGATCTATGTGTTTTTTGTGCCAGTACCATGCTATTTTGGTTATTGTAGCTTTGTTATATTAATAATATTAATTTTCCCACTCCATTAACATGGCACATATTTCCATTTGTTTATCTTCAGTGTTCTTTGTCACTGTCTTATAGTTTCCAAGTATAGGTGTTTTACCTCCTAAGTTAGAATTTTTTCCCCTAGATATTTTATTATTTTTGATGTGATTATAAATGAGATTTGTAATTTTCCTTCCTGATAGTTTGTTGTTGATGTGGAGAAACACAACAGATTTATATATATTAATATTGTATACTGAAGTATTAGTGAATTTATTTCTTAGTTCTAATAGTTTTTTGGTGATATTATATAGTATTATGTCATCTGCAAATATTGACAGTGTTACTTTTTCCTTTCAAATTTAGATTTCTTTTATTTCTTTCCCCTGTTTTATTTCTGCAGCTAGAACTTTCAATACTATGTTGAATAAAAGTGGCACAAGTGCACATTCTTGTCTTCTTTCTAATCTTAGAGACAATGCTTTCGACTTTTCAGTGTTGATTATAATATTGGCTCAGTTGGTTATGTTTAGCATTTATTATATTGAGGTATATTTCCTCCATACCCACTTTGCTGAGAATTAACATAAATATGTTGCATTTGTGCAAAGCTTTTTCTGCATCTGTTGAGATGATATTACAATTTTTATTCTTCAATTTATTAATGAGATTTGGCATATTAGCTGATATGCAGATGTTGAAATATCCCTGCATCACTGGGATAAGTCCCACATGACCATGTATATGATATTTTAATAAACCGTTGAATTGTTTGCTAATATTTTATTGAAGATTTGCGTCTATGTTCTCAGTGATACTGACCTTTAATTTTCTTTGTTTTGTCTTTGGTTTTTGATATCAAGGTGGTGTTAGCCTCATAATTTGACCTCAGAAGTGTTCCATCTTATTCAACTCTTTGTAGAAGGATAGGTATTAAATCTTTGTTAAATGTTCAGTAGAATTCACTTGTGAAGCTATCTGCCCCTATACTTTTTAACTGTTGACAGCTTCTTTTTAAAATTACTGATTCAATTTTATTACTTGTAATTGGTCTGTTCATGTTTTATATTTCTTCCTGATTTTTTTGTTGTCCAATTTTTTGTCAGATAATTGTTGGTAGTAATTGCTTATGATCCTTTGTATTTCTATGGTGTCAGATCCTCTTCTAATTCTGATTTTATGTTTAGGCTCCCTCTTTTTCCTGACGAGTCTGTCTAAGGATTTGCCAATTTTGTTTATCTTTTCAAAGAATCAGCTCTTCCTTTTATTGATCTTTTGGTCTAAATTTTATTTATTTTTTTTTAATTTTTGCTCTGATCTTTATTTTTTTCTTTCCTTCCACAAACTTCAGATTTTTTCTTTTTCTAGTTAGTTTAGATCTAAGTTTGCTATTTATTTTAGATTTTTCGTATTTCCTGAGGTGGTCTTTTATCATTTTAAACTATCCTCTTGGAATACATATCTGCATCTACAATAAATATATATGCATCTAATTATTTCTGTTTGTTTCTCCACTCAACATAGTTAAATTCTAGACTTTGTGGTTTTTATCCCAACACTGCAATAACATGAATGTTTTTGCAAAACCTAACCATGAATCTAACCTCCCTATAGTATATTATGACTGATCTTTAAGAGACTTAAAGATCTTGTGAAAACTTAAAAAACTCTTTCAGAAATTTAAGCAGTTCCATTTCTACTATAAAGCTTTTTGACTGAATATTTATTTTTTCTCTAGCCCTTTCTTTAATGTGTTAATTGTTAGTAGGTAAATGGGTAAAAGGCATTTAAAAAAAAGAATGCAGAGATTATGAAATAAATAGTAAAATGTTTAACCTCACAATTTAAAAATGCAAATCAAGATAAAAGTGACTTTTTGTTAAATAATATTAATTTTTTTTTATATATAAGAGTAGCAAAATAAATGGTCAGATAGTATTGACAGAAACTATTATACAATTGCTCCTTCAGAGAAGGAAATGGCAACCCACTCCAGTACCCTTGCCTGGAAAATCCTATGGACAGAGGAGCCTGGTAGGCTGCAGTCCATGGGTTCGCTAAGGGTCAGACATGACTGAGAGACTTCACTTTCACTTTTCACTTTCATGCATTGGAGAAGGAAATGGCAACCCACTCCAGTGTTCTTGCCTGGAGAATCCCAGGGTCGGGGGAGCCTGGTGGGCTGCCGTCCGTAGGGTCGCACAGAGTCGGACACGACTGAAGTGACTTAGCAGCAGTATAACATTTCTTTCTTTCTTATTTGCATGCCTAATAGCTAAAAACACTGTGGTTTCAATCTAGTAGCTTTTATAGTGTTTTTACCTCACCGTGACACTTTGGCCTATATCAAACTTGAAAATTTTTATTAAGGCTATGAGAGAGTCAATTCCTAGGCAGGTTGATAAGAAGTCTGTGGTCCCCAAGGAGGAGAAATGGGCCCTGGGGTTCTGGAGGAGATGGTGTCTGGAGTTCTCAAGGAGGAGAAAATGACAAATGTTTTTTCTTTAAGCCCAGAGCTGATGATTGCACAACAAAACAACTCATCACATGAAAAGGTGCTCAACATCACTCATTATCAGAGAAATGCAAATCAAAACCACAATGAGGTACCATCTCACACTGGTCAGAATGACTGCTATCAAAGAGTCTACAAACAGTAAATACTGGAGAGGGTGCGGAAAAAAGGGAATCCTCTTAAGGGATGGCCTATTATACAGAGGTGGGAGGGCATAGGAATTTCAGAAAGATGGGATGAACACATGTACACCCATGGGGTGGGATGATTTGAGACTGATTCATGTCATATGTAAATGGCAAAAACCACTACAATATTGAAAAGTAATTAGCCTCCAATTAAAAATTAATTAATTAATTAAAAACTCATCTTGCTCAAGGATATGTTTTCCCTTAAACTCTGTACCAAGGATTATATAACAACAATGTATCCTGTTGGAGGACATGTTTCTCCTTCATGAGAACCTTCTGACTAATGCTGTCATCTTAAAATGTGTATTTTGGGAGTGTGTCTGATAAGACCTTTATATTGTTAGTTCTAATCCCATTATCTTAAAATGTAAATTGTGGGAATGGGTTTGGTAAGACCTTTACAACCTTGAGATATTCTTTTTTTTTTTAATTAGTTTATTTTCTATTTTTTTAAGTTTACAATATTGTATTTGTTTTGCCATACATTGACATGAATCCACCATAGGTGTACATGTGTTCCCCTTCCATGTTCCCCTTCCAGAACCCCCCTTCCACCTTCCTCCCCATCCCATCTCTCCAGGTCATCCCAGTGCACCAGCCCCGAGCACCCTGTATCATGCGTCAAAACTGGACTGGCGATTCGTTTCACATATGATAATTTACATGCTTCAATGCCATTCTCTCATATCATCCCGCCCTCGCCCTCTCCCATAGAGTCCATAATACTGTTCTATTTATCTGTATCTCTTTTGATGTCTCACATACAGGGTTATCTTTTCCGATTAACTAAATACCATATATATATGTGTTAGTATACTGTATTGGCATTTTTTCTTTCTGGCTTACTTCACTCTGTATTATAGGCTCCACTTTCATCCACCTCATTAGAACTGATTTGAGATATTCTTTTGATTTACTGTAATAACCAACTGAAAAAGTATATCGCTCCCCTGCTAAGACTAGCAAGGGGGGCACTCTCCATCCCCTTTCTGGTGTCTATGTCAGAAGCTTTCTCTGTCCCTTTTTCACTTTAATAAAATTCGGCTACACGAAAGCTCTTGTTTGATCAAGCCTGGTGCCTGGTCCCTGGTCCCAAAGGTAAATCTTCTTCTTCAGAGATCATGAATCCAACACCATTCACTGTAAGCTATCAGCTAGCCCAACTACATCTACAAGTACTTTAAAAAAGGCAAAACAACAACCAATCAGCAAACCAACCAACACTAACAATAAAAACAAAACAAACTCCTTTTTTTTTTTCCATTTGCAGTGTTTCCATTAACCACATAATACTCGAAGTAACTGAACTCAGAAATCTGTTTATAGTTACTCAGAAAGAATAAGATCATAGCTTGTGTATAGAAGGGTTTGGGATGAGGTGAAATTGAATAAGTAGAACTACCTGATATCTTACCTGAAAAAAATGTGTCCCAAGTCATAACTGTTGTAATGACTGTTGTGTCCTAAGTCATGACTGTTGGTAGTGTAGGGGTCCACTCTTCCTTCTGGCTTCTTTTAATTTTCCTCTTAGATTTAGCTTGTCTTTCAGCCTCCCATTGATATTGCATTATTTTTCTAATAAAATATATATTTTTTTATTATGGAAGCCAGAGTCAGCTCTGTGCTTTCATAGGGGTATTTCGTAGGGGTAAGATTTGCAGATGATCAAACTGAAACTCAGAAAATCACATGCTATTAGTCATACAGTTAAAAAACTAGTAAAGTTAGAAAACTGGGATTCTAGTCTCAAACTGAAACCGTATACCTCAGACTGGGACTTGAACCAATTGGCTGGGACTCAGACACAGTCAGAACCCTGCTTGGGACCTAAACCCACATAGCTGGGACTCAAACCCAGCCAAAACCCTGCTTGGGACTTGAACCAACATGTCTGGGACTCAAATCCAGCCAAAACCCATGGTACCTGGTTTCAGGACCTAATGAAGATCAGGTTCTTAATGTCTCATCGCTGAAAGAATTCAGTGAGAGACAAAGTGATAGGTAAGAAGTGGATTTATTCAGATACAGAGAGAAGCACACCCCACAAAGCGTGGGGCATCACAGAGGGTGAGCATGGCTGTGAAATGTGGTGTGATTAGTTTTTATAGGCTGGGCAATTTCATATGTTAATGAGTGGGAGGATTATTCCAACTGTTTTGGGGAAGGGGCAGAGTTTCCAGGATTTGGGCCACCACTCACTCCTTGGTCTTTTAACAGTGCCTTGGAACTATCATGGCACCTCTGGGTGTGTCATTTCACTTGCTGATTGAAGATCAGTGTCTAGTCTTGTCTGCCATCTTGGTCCCATTTGATTCTATTCGGTTTATATTGTGTTCTTGGACTATGTCACGGGGTGGTGCACTGGAGCAGCCATGAGGAGATACCCCATGTCCAAGGTCAGAAGCAGCATCTGTGCTTTGATCCTGCAAGGAGATCCAATCAGTCCAATCTAAAGGAGAGCCATCCTGGGTGTTCATTGGAAGGACTGATGTTGAAGCTGAGACTCCAATACTTTGGCCACCTGATGCAAAGAACTGACTCATTTGAGAAGACCCTGATGCTTGGAAAGACTGAAGGCAGGAGGAGAAGGGTACAACAGAGGATGAGATGGTTGGATGGCATCACCAACTCAATGGACATGAGTTTAGGTAAACTCCGGGAGTTGGTGATGGACAGGGAGGCCTGGCGTGCTGCAGTCCACGGGGTTGCAAAGAGTCGGACATGACTGAGGGATTGAACCAAACAGAACTGAGCTATGTCACTGTTTCAAAAGCTGTGCCCTGCTCCTTTCTCTCCTGTTACAAAAGCACTGTCTACTTTTGATAAAGATGTAATCCTCAACCATACAATAGAGTTGAATTCTTAGGTGAAGTATTTTCTGCTTCTAAGACTATATGATTTTCTCAATATGTATTTCCTTAATAGACAAAACTCAATTTAAATAAAGAATACTATGGTTATATAATAATCTTTAATTTTTCAGGTATTTATTCTAGAATTTGTGATAAGCCCAACATATTCCTAATATATGTCTATAAATCTCTGTATCTATATTTATATGTAATACTTGTGTATTTTCCTGCAAAACATACTTTAGTTACATTATTAAAAATTTTTTTTTCTGTTTGACTTTTTCTATTCCAACCTAATCAAAACTTCATTTTCATACTTTGAAAAGTAGTTCATGTGTTATGTAATTCCATGCAGAACATTATTCACCATCACATGATACAATCTATGGAGTGATTTTATGAGGACAGCTCTCTGCTTAATCTGCTTGGTTGCCATATAATGAAAAATGCTTTTTTTCCCCTTGAATTTTTCAAGTCACATCTCGCTGCACAATAATTCATGCATACATTAAAAAGAAACACTCACACCTACCAAGTAGCATAGGTTAGGCTGCTTTGAATGCATAATTGAATTGAAGATGCTGTGCTGTAAGTAATGTTCTTGTATACATTGATATTAAGATTTGAGTTTTGGAGTAATTTGCAAACTCAGCGCAACTCAGTACCCTAGTATTGATTTTGCAAATGTTTCTGATAAAAAATGGTGGGATTTATGAAGAATGCTTTCTTGGTAAAGTTCTATATACCTTCTTACATATAAAAAGAATTTCTTTTCAAAAGAAACATGCAAATCATTTGAGGCAAAGTGATTTTTCCTGTGCAGTCACTCACTCGTGTCTGACGCTTTGCGACCCCATGGACCGCAGCACGCCAGCCCTCCCTGTCCATCACCAACTCCCAAGCCGACTCAAACTCAGGTCCATCGAATCGGTGATGCCATCCATTCATGTCATCCTCTGTCATCCCCTTCTTCTCCTGCCTTCAATCTTTCCCAGCATCAGGGTCTTTCCCAAAGAGTGAGTTCTTTGCATTAGGTGGCCAAAGTATTGGAGTTTCAGCTTCAGCATCAGTCTTTCCAGTGAATATTCAGGACTGATTTCCTTTAGGATACCGGTTGGATCTCCTTGCAGTCCAAGGGACTCTCAAGAGTCTCTTTCAACACCACAGTTCAAAAGCATCAATTTTTCTGCACTCAGCTTTCTTTATAGTCCAATTCTCACATCCACACATGACTACTGGAAAAACCATAGCTTTGACTAGACGGACCTTTGTTGGCAAAGTAATGTCTCTGCTTTTTAATATGCTGACTACTTTGGCCATAGCTTTTCTTCCAAGGAGCAAGCGTCTTTTAGTTTCATGGCTGCAATCACCATCTGCAGTGATTTTGGAGCCCCCCAAAATAAAGTCTCTCATTGTTTCCATTGTTTCCCCATTTTTTTGCCATGAAGTGATGGGACCGGATGCCGTGATCTTAGTTTTCAGAATGTTGAGCTTTAAGCCAACATTTTCACTCTCCTCCTTCACTTTCATCAAGAGGCTCTTTAGTTCTTCTTCACTTTCTGCCATAAGGGTAGTGTCTTCTGTGTATCTGAGGTTATTTATATTTTCTCGGCAATCTTGATTCCAGCCTGTGCTTCTTCCAGCCTGGCATTTCGCATGATGTACTCTGCATGTAAGTTAAATTACCAGGGTGACAATATACAGCCTTGATGTAGTCCTTTCCCAATTTAGAACCAACTGTGGTTCCATGTGCAGTTCTTACTGTTGCTTTCTAACCTGCATATGGATTTCTCAGGAGGCAGGTCAGATGGTCTGGTATCCCATCTCTTGAAGAATTTTCCACCGTTTGTTGGGGTCCACACAGTCAAAGGCTTTCGCATAGTCAATAAAACAGAGGTAGATGTTTTTCTAGAACTCTCTTTTTTTTAATATGATCCAGCAGATGTTGATAACTTGATCTCTGGTTCCTCAGGCTTTTCTAAATCCAGCTTGAACACCTGGAAGTTCACAGTTCGTGTGCTATTGAAGCCTGGCTTGGAGAATTTAGAGCACTACTTGGCCAGTGTGTGAGATGAGTGCAATTGTGCGGTAGTCTGAATATTCTTTGGGATTGGAATGAAAACTGACCTTTTCCAGGCCTGTGGCCACTGCTAAGCTTTCCAAATTTGCTGGCATATTGAGTGCAGCACTTTCACAGCATCATCTTTTAGGATTTGAAATAGCTTAACTGGAATTCCATCACCTCCACTAGCTTTGTTCGTAGTGATGCTTCCTAAGGTCCACTTGACTTCGCATTCCAGGATGTCTGTCTCTAGGTGAGTGATCCCACCATTGTGGTTATCTGGTTCATGAAGATCATTTTTGTACAGTTCTGTGTATTCTTGCAACCTCTTCTTAATATCTTCTGTTTCTGTTAGGTTCATACCATTTCGGTTCTTTATTGCGCTCATCTTTGCATGAAATCGTCCCTTGGTATCTCCAATTTTCTTGAGGAGATCGCTAGTTTCCCATTCTGTTTTCCTCTATTTCTTTGCATTGATCACTAAGGAAGGCTTTCTTACCTCTCCTTGCTATTCTTTGGAACTTTGCATTCAAATGGGAATATCTTTCCTTTGTTTCTTTGCCTTAGCTTCTCTTCTTTTCTCAGCTATTTGTAAGGCCTCCTCAAACAACCATTTCACCTTTTTGTATTTCTTTTTCTTGGGGATGGTCTTGATTACTGCCCTCCCTCAAGGTCACGAACCTCCATCCATAGTTCTTCAGGCACTCTGTCTATCAGATCTAATCCCTTGAATCTATTTGTCCCTTCCATTGTATAATCATAAGGGATTTGATTTATGTAATACCTGAATGGTCTAGTGGTTTTCCCTACTTTCTTCAGTTTAAGTCTGAATTTTGCAAAAAGGAGTTAATTTCATAGTAGGAAATTATATAGTTCAGTAAACAACCTATATTGCAGGACCCTTGAAAATGATAGTTTGGTTTAAGGATGTTGAAATGGTAATGTACATTGCCCTAAAACAGCAGTGGAATTAAAGGATTTCACATCCTAATGTGCTGAATTAATAAGTAGAAGTGGTGTTTAGAGTATAAAATTTGTTATATTGCTTAAGGTTGAGTTTACCTGAGCTATCATTCCATTATTGGTGAAGAATTTATTTTTTTGCATAGGAATCATGGTACCAAATTATTATATCTTTTGTGTTATATCAAATATCCTCATGTTTGAATATTGATAATTCAGTTTATATATTTGTGGAAGTAGAGATCACAGGGAAAGACAACTAAGTTCTGTCCATTGATGGTCTAATGAATAAACACAAGCACACATACATGTGTGCACAAATCACAGACTCAAAATTCAAATAAAGAAAGACCTATGTAAGACTTCATTGTATTTCTTTTTAAAATCACATAAACCAAAGAAATAAAGCAGACAGTTGTACATACACACACACACACACACACACACACACACATATATGTATATACTGATGATTAGTATACATATATACTGATGATTAGTATACGTATATACTGATGATGGGACTAGATCTGATAGACAGAGTGCCTGAGAAACTATGGACGGAGGTTTGTGACATTGTACAGGAGACATGAATCAAGACCATCCCCAAGAAAAAGAAGTGCAAAAAAGTAAAATGGCTGTCTGAGGAGGCCTTACAAATAGCTGTGAAAAGAAGAGAAGTGAAAAACAAAGGAGAAAAGGAAAGATATACCTATTTGAATGCAGAGTTACAAAGAACAGCAAGGAGAGATAAGAAAGCCTTCCTCAGAGATCAATGCAAAGAAACAGAGGAAAACAATAGAATGGGAAAGACTGGAGATCTCTTCAAGAAAACTAGATATCAAGGGAATTTTTCATGCAAAGATGGGCTCAATAAAGGACAAAAATGGTACGGACCTAACAGAAGCAGAAGATATTAAGAAGAAGTGGCAAAAATACAAAGAAGAACAGTACAAAAAAGATCTCACGACCCAGATGATCATGATGGTGTGATCACTCACACTCACATAGAGCAAGACATGCTGGAATGTGAAGTCAAGTGGGCCTTAGGAAGCATCACTACAAACAAAGCTAGTGGAGGTGATGGAATTCCAGCTGAGCTATTTCAAATACTGAAAGATGATGCTGTGAAAGTGCTGCACTCATATGCCAGCAGATTTGGAAATCTCAGCAGTGGCCACAGGACTGGAAAAGGTCAGTTTTCATTACAATCCCTAAGAAAGGCAATGCCAAAGAATGCTCAAACTACCGCACAATTGCACTCATCTCACACTCTAGTAAAGTAATGCTCAAAATTCTCTAAGCCAGGCTTCAGCAATACATGAACCATGAACTTCCAGATGTTCAAGCTGGTTTTAGAAATGCAGAGGAACCAGAGATCAAATTGCCAACATCCGATGGATCATCGAAAAAGAAAGAGAGTTCCAGGAAAACATCTACTTCTGCTTTATTGACTATACCAACGCCTTTGACTGTGTGGATCACAACAAACTGTGGAAAATTCTGAAAGAGATGGGAATACCAGACCACCTGACCTGCATCCTGAGAAATCTGTATGCAAGTCAGGAAGCAACAGTTAGAACTGGACATGGAACAATAGACTGGTTCCAAATAGGAAAAGGAGTACGTCAAGGCTGTATATTGTCACCCTGCTGATTTAACTTATATGCAGAATACGTTATGAGAAATGCTAGGTGGAGGTGCACAAGCTGGAATCAAAATTGCTGGGAGAAATATCAATAACCTCAGATATGCAGATGACATCACCCTTATGGCAGAAAGCGAAGAAGAACTAAAGAGCCTCTTGATGAAAGTGAAGGAGGAGAGTGAAAAAGTTGGCTTAAAGCTCAACGTTCAGAAAACTAAGATCATGGCATCTGGTCCCATCACTTCATGGGAAACAGATGGGGAAACAGTGGAAACAGTGGCTGACTTTATTTTTTTGGGTTCCCAAATCCCTGCAGATGGTGACCGCAGCCATGAAATTAAAAGACGCTTACTCCTTGGAAGGAAAGTTATGACCAACCTAGACAGCATATTGAAAAGCAGAGACATTACTTTGCCAACAAAGGTCCATCTAGTCAAGGCTATGGTTTCTCCAGTAGTCATGTATGGATGTGAGAATTGGACTCTAAAGAAAGCTGAGCACCGAAGAATTGATGCTTTTGGACTGTAGTGTTGGAGAAGCCTCTTGAGAGTCCCTTGGACTGCAAGGAGATCCAACCAGTCCATCCTAAAGGAGATCAGTCCTGGGTGTTCATTGGAAGGACTGATGTTGAAGCTTAAATTCTAATACTTCGGCCACCTGATGCGAAGAGCTGACTCATTTGAAAAGACCCTGATGCTGGGAAAGATTGAGGGCAGGAGGAGAAGGGGACGACAAAGGATGAGATGGTTGGATGGCATCACTGACTGAATGGACATGGGTTTGGGTGGACTCTGGCATTTCGTGGTGGACAGGGAGGCCTGGCATGCTGCAGTTCATGGGGTCGCAGAGAGTCAGACAGGACTGATCGACTGAACTGCCTGATACTGATGATATAAATACTTGAGATAAATAAGGAGGTCCATCAAATATCAGACTTAAGGCATCATTGAGAAACCAAAAGAGGAACTGAATGAAGAATGAGCTTTAAACAGACATTACCAGGTACCCAGTGCTAAAATACCATATGTTAAATGTTGTGTTAAGTTTTCATAATTAATGTCTGGTAGTTGCATTAAACAGACATTACCAGATAGCCAATGCTAAAATACCATATGTTAAATGATGTGTTAAATTTTCATAATTAGTGCCTGGTAGTTGCAGATTAGGGTGACTATGGGATCTAGAGTAATATAGATTGAACCTTGTTCTTACACTGCAGACCACTAGCCACGTCATTGTTGAAAAGTCACTTAACTTATATGAACCTCAGATTCCTCTTCCGGAAAATGTGACAAAGTGAGTGGATGATGTTTTAAATCCCTTTACTCCTAAATTGCAATAATTATTCTATAGCTGGGTTGTGTTCTGTCTTTGCTTATCTCCTATCTCTAGAATGTAATTTTTCTCACTTTCACTGTTGAAATTTTATTGATTCCCAAGTAGGCATGTGCTTGAGCATGTTCATTAACAACTGTATTCATTTTAAGGAATAATTGAAAAGAAATTAAATAGCCATAAAACAGCTAAATTTTGGTTAAGAAACTCGGGAAGTTTATCCAGATATTAAACTGAAAACTATAAATAAAGTTTTTAAAACTTTATGGCCATTAAAAAGTAAAAGAAAGAATTGAATGTATGTCCTAATTGCAACTGTACAAATAGTATCAATATAAAAAGAGATTAGAAGGAAAAGGAGCCAAATATTTAACTTTTCTTCTTTTCTAAAAATGTGTTTTTAATCAAAGGATAATTGTTTTTCAATACTGTGTTGGTTCTGCCATACATCAACCTGAGTCAGGTAAACGTATACATATGTTCCTTCCTTCTTGAACCTCCCTCCCACTTCCTACCCATCCCACCCCTCTAGGTTGTCACAGAGCTTAATATTTTGAAGTACTAGAATTATAGGCCATTTTTACATGTATGTAGATATTCATGAATGTGATTCAACATTGCTTGTGCAATAATGCTGGTGATGATAGTTTTAAAATTTTATTCGTAAAAATAAAATAAAATAAAATGTTATTCGTATTTTAAGACCAAACTTAAATGCCTCTGCCTGAATAAAAATGAATTTTATCTCAAGTATTTATATTGCACACTGTTTTATACTATTTATTAATTTAAACTTCCATACATTGTATATGTCAGTATTCCTTATTAGACTGTAAACTCTTTGAGGGAACGAATGTATTGTCAATCTCTATATTTCTCCATAATATATAACTCGATGCCTTATCAACATTATATGCTCAGTAAGTTTGTTCAATTCAGTTAGACTGTACATCATAGAATAAAGCAGAGTTGAAATTAATCTATTCAACATACACATTTATTGAGAGTCAGGTTCTTTCTAAACTGAGGATACCACAGTGAAAATATAAACAAAGTTTATGCAAAACTCTATAAAACGCAACCTTTCACTCGGTTATATTGGAAGGCTTTGTAGCTGTAGAGGAGTAAAGAACAGAGAGATGGTACATAAGGTTTGAAGAGACAAGCAAGGTATACAGGTGTTTGAGCATACAGGCTTTTGAGGTACTTGGTAAGGAGCCTGGGTTTTTATTATAAGTAATATGGGAGGCCGCTGGAAGATTTTGAGCAGGGAGGTGACAGGAACTTATGGGATTTTTAAAAAGTTAATTTGTTTGCTGCTTTGAGCTATGCTTAAAGGAGACAAGTTTGGAAAAAGGAAGACAGTTAAGGTTACGAAGAGTTTTAGTTGAAGTTGACAAAAATTTTTGATGGCAAGTATATCAGAGATGGTAGGATAAGTCAGGTCTCTCAATTTTATGTTGTATACATTGCTTATCTTGGTCACCCATATCCAGTTAAGGTAATTTGTATACAGTTAAGGTACTAAACTAGACTGTCAATTTTGTCTGTTTATTAAATTAATTTTGACAATTACTAGATTTACGCTATATGCTTATATAAAAGAAACCTTAATATGTCCGGTTGGCTTGTTTCTTCCACGTTTTAGTTTTTTTTCCAGATAAGACATATATTTACCGACTTTTAATTTTGTATTTACTAGTTCTTAGGGTAACCATATATATAGTACATTAATGGTTTCAATTTGCAAAAGAGAAACTGAATCAAAAGAAATAATTCACTAAGTAGCTCAAAAAGAGAAGGCCGAGAGAAGTGAAATGAAATGAATAAATATTTATTTTCCATCTACAATAAGACAGTTATATATTTACCATCTCATTTAATCTGCACAGAAAACCTATGAAGTAGTAATTATTTTCCTCAGTTAATAGATGAAGAACAGTAGTTTGGCTGATATTTTCAATAATGCTCAGCTATCATATTTTACACTCAGCTTAATTTTTCAGAGCTACTTATTACAAATTCTTCACCCAAATTTGGAGTTATTTTTTTAAAATTTTTATACCTTAAGATTCAGTCTTTTGCCCCTTTTACAAACAAAATTCACCTTCTTGTTGAGGATACAGGTAGTGATTCTTTGGGTTCCTGTGAAAGCGTAGGGTTCAAATATTTCAGTATCCAAGCCCAAACCATTCCACATTGCAGAAGTAAAACAGAAATGTAAATTGTCACTTATGGTTTTATGCATGTTTGTGCGGTTTGCATGTAAATGCATACAGAAAAGTATATTAGATTATATCCTGCATTACCTGTTGAAAATTTAAACCTTAGTTTAGTTGATGATTTAGTTTATTTTAGTGGTTGCATTCTGAGTCAGCATAAATGTAAAAATTGATATATGGAATAATTTGCTTCTCAGCTGTTCTATGTTTGACTCATCATAAATTATACAGGATGGCTATTAGCGAAACTATTTGTTAGTAAAGTTTACGAACAGTGAATATTTGGGGGCTTTCAGATTAGATGTCCTCTTTGAATCCATAAGTATTAAAGAACATGTAGGAGTTCATGTTCAGGTTTATTTATTCCAAATTGTATTTGAAAGTACACAGGTTAGAGAAAATCTATTTATTAAAAATACCTTAATTCTCCATTTCCCAGCTGTATTGACTAGTTTTTTCTCTCAGGCTTTTTGTCATTGATTATTTCCTAAAACTTAAGTACTGTTAATATGTTTCTAATTTTCCAATTTTCCAACATCCACAGAATCAAATTAGAAGACCCATAAAAACTCTCTAAGCTATAATTGAACATTTGGAATTCATGAAATGAAATTTTGATGTCTCAATAAATCTAGTGTACATGCAGGGTGCCTTTCAATGATTTTTGAACTGAGTCTGGGCATTGTTCACATGAATACAGTATTGTTAATAGGGCAACAGAATTTCCAGACAAACTGACTATCAAATCAAATATCATCTTGTGTTTGTCCTTTATGTAGAACTTTCATGTAGGAATAATAAAATGCTATTCTCATTAAAATACTATCAATTTGCTTATAATCAAACAAATATTTCCTTCTTTAAAAGATAGAATGCCCCAGAAATATATAAAATGACAATTTTTCAATAATATGTGGCCTTTTAATTCTATTTTATGTGAAGTGTCTGATATATTTTTCTCTTGGAGTTGTCGATGAAAATGATATTTGTGTGATTATGTTTGAGGTAACAATTACTATAGTATCTCACAAGGGAAAACCTGGCCAGTGAGGTCCATAAATTACAAAGTGAAAGTCACTCAGTCATGTCTGAGTCTTTGTGACCCTTTGGACTATACAGTCCATGGACTTCTCCAGGTCAGAATACTGGAGTGGGTAGCCTTTCCCTTCTCCGGGGGATCTTCCCAACCCAGGGGTCAAACCCAAGTCTCCCGCCTTGCAGGCAGATTCTTTACCAGCAGAACCACAAGGGAAGCCCATGAATTACAAAACCCGTCTTAATAAGATGCATCAATAATTTTAATGACTAAAATCATTGGCTCAATGACCTTTTATACCTCCTAACCAAAATACCATAATATTCCAAGGGAGTTTTTAATGGAAGACAAATTAAGCACTTAAGATAACCTATATCTTATTATTGTATATCTGAAACTTAATGCTTAAAGTTGATTCAAGGATGAACTGTCATAGAATCACCAGGAGATGTGGTAGAAATGCAGAATCTCAGGCCCCATCCCAGACACATTGAATCAGAATTTTCATATTTATGAGTTCTCAAGTGATTCAAATGCATATTAAAGATGGAGAAACAGTTTTCTAATGCATTCTTTCTCACTACCTTCCTACTAACTCTGAAAAATATATCCTTTGGTTACCTTTGTCCAAAACATATTAAACACATGTCCCTTTTTGATATCTGCTTCATAGTGATTAGGACCAGAGCCTGTCATATTTCTGTCATAGTGCAGTATCCTAGCTACCGTGCCCTTTGTCCCCTGTAATGATTTTGGAGGCCTTTCTGAAAATTTTGCCTGGAAAAATGAAAAATACCTCTATCTGAATAATTTTTCTTCTTAGGAAAAAAAGTACAGTATCACCTTTCAAGATTGAGCTCAGGGTCAACAATTATATTTGCTGAAGGCTTTACTTGAGTGACAGAAGTTAAATAATAACACTAGAAATAGGTTGTCATTATCATCCCCATTTGCAGGTCAGTAAACAGATTCAGTAATGTGACCATAGTCAGACAAAGAGTAAACAACAAACTGGAATTTCAACCCAGACCCAGAGAAGTTAATCTTAGTCATAATGTCATGATGCACTGGAAATCCATGCTTAAAAATGGATTCTGGTTCTGAAAGCACAGGTCAGTTCAGTTCAATTGCTCAGTTGTGTCTGACTCTTTGCGACCCCATAGGCTGCAGCATACCAGACTTCCCTGTCCATCACCAACTCCCGGAGCTTGCCCAAGCTCACTTCCATTGAGTTGATGATGCCATCCAACCATCTCATCCTCTGTCATCCCCTTCTCCTCCTGCCTTCAATCTTTCCCAACAAATCAGTTCTTCGCATCAGGTGGCCAAAGTATTGGAGCTTCAGCATCAGTCCTTCCAATGAATATTCAGGATTGATTTTCTTTAGGATTGACTGGTTTGATCTCCTTATATTCCAAGGGACTCTCAAGAGTCTTCTTCAACCCCACAGCTCAAAAGCATCAATTCTTCAGCACTCAGTTTTCCTTATAGTCCAACTCTCACATCCATACACGACTACTGGAAAAACCATAGCTTTGACTAGATGGACCTTTGTTGGCAAAGTAATGTCTCTGCTTTTTAATATGCTGTCTAGGTTGGTCATAACTTTCCTTCCAAGGAGTAAGCGTCTTTTAATTTCATGGCTGCAATCACCATCTGCAGTGATTTTGGAGCCCCCCAAAATAAAGGGGACAACAGAGGATGAGATGGTTGGATGGCATCACCAACTCAATGGACATGAGTTTGAATAAACTCCAGGAGTTGGTGATGGACAGGGAGGGCTGACGTGCTGCAGTCCATGGGGTCGCAGAGTCGGACATGACTGAACGACTGAGTTGAACTGAATAATGAGAAATGTTGAGCATCTTTTCATGTGTTTATTGGTCATCTGTATGTCTTCTTTGGAGAAAAGTCTGTTTAGGTCTTCTGTTCATTTTTTGATTGGGTTGTTTGTTCTGATACTAAGCTGTATGAGCTGCTTATATATTTTGGAGATTAAACTTTTGTCAGTTGCTTCATTTACAATAATTGTATCCTATTCTGAGGGTTGTGTTTTTATCTTATTGTTTTCTTTCCTGTGCAAAGGCTTTTAAGTTTCATTACGTCGCATTTGTTTATTTTTGTTTTTATTTCCATCACTCTAGGAGGTTGGTCGGAGGGAAACTTGCTGTGATTTATGTCAAAGAGTGTATTAGCTGTGTTTTGCTCTAAGAGCTCTATAGTTTCTGGCCTTACATTTAAGTCTCTAATCCTTTTTGAGTTCATTTTTGTGTATGGTGTTAAGAAATGTTATAATTTCATTCTTTTGCACATACATAGTTGTCCAGTTTTCCCAGTACCACATATTGAAGAGTCTTTCTCCGTTGTATATTCTTGCCTCTTTTGTCAAAGATAAGGTGCCCATAGGTGTGTGCGCTTATCTCTGGGATTTCTATCTTGTTCCATTGTTCTTTATTTCTGTTTTTGTGCCAGCACCATATTGTCTTGATGACTGTAGATGGGTAGTATAGTCTGAAGTCAGGCAGGATGATTCCTCCAGCTCCATTTTTCTTTCTCAAGATTGCTTCAGCTGTTCAAGGTCTTTTGTATTTCCATAAAAATTGTGAAAATTTTGTTCTAGTTCTGTGAAAAATGCCACTGGTAATTTGACAGCCATAGCTATAGATTCTATGAACCTATAGATTGCTTTGGGTAGTATAGTCATTTTGACTATATTGATTCTTCCAGCCCAAGAATATGGGATGTCTCTCCATCTGTTTGTGTCATCTTTGATTTCTTTCATCAGTCTCCTATAGTTTTCTGAATACAGATCTTTTGTCTAAGTAGATTTATTCCTAAGTATTTTATTCTTTTTGTTTCAATGGTGAATGGGAATGTTTCCTTAATTTCTCTTCCTGTTTTTTTCATTGTTAGTGTATAGGAATACAAGAGGTTTCTGTGTATTAATTTTATATCCTGTGACTTTACTAAATTCATTGATTAGCTCTAATGATTTTCTGGTGGCATTTTTAGGGTTTTCTATGTATAGTATCGTGTCATCTGTAAACAGTGAGAGTTTTACTTCTTCTTTTCCATTCTGGATTCCTTTTATTTGTTTTTCTTCTCTGATTGCTATGCCTAGGACTTCCAAAAACATGTTGAATAATAGTGGCAAGCGTGGGCACTCTTGTCTTTTTCCTGATCTTAGAGGAAATGCTTTCAGTTTTTCACCTTTGAGAATGTTTGCTGTGGGTTAGTCATAAATGGCCTTTATTATGTTGAACTAGGTTCCCTCTATGCTGACTTTTTTGTAGAGTTTTTATCATAAATGGAAGTTTAATTTTGTCAAAAGATTTCTCTGCTTCTACATGTTGGTTTCAGACTCCTAGTTCTAGAACTGTAAAACAATAAATTTCTGTTTTAAGTAATTCAGTGTTTGATACTTTGTTACATACAGTAGCCATAGGAAATCAATACAGCCCTTTCAACTACATCCTAGAAAACCTGTTTCTATTTTTTCTAATAATGTTATTAAATGTAAATCCTACAATAAAGTGCAATTTATGAAAATTCTCTTAGAATTTAGTATCAAAGAAGAAAGGATAATTCCCTTTCTTAAAAATGAGAATTTAAAAGCTGGAAATGATGAATCAGAGCAACAGTGTAAATTTTGAAATTAGCATTTTTGCCTCTGAGTATGCTAATGTATACATTCTATGAAATATTAAAGAGAAAAATATAAATTCATTCAATGTATTGCTGGCACATCAAATTTCACTGCGTAATGAACACTGTCAAAATACTTTTCATTTATCAAGTAAAACCCAGTGATTACAGAATCAATCATTTGAAAAACAGCACAAGCAAGAATAAGGAAATAAAGGAACCAGCCACAGAAGTCATTTTAACTTGTTGTCCTTCAAAACTTCATGTACTTTTCAAAACATTGCTCTTGTTTCTGAGAAACTGATTACAAAGTTTTATCAAAGGACATTAACTGCAAGTTCCACGCTTCCTACAAGAATGTTGCTGGTATAATTTGGTACATCAGATAGTGGGGAAGAAAATACTTGCCTGCACCAGTGGTGTTGTTTCTTTATTAGAGCCAAAGATAAGAACAAAATTGTGTGCTTGGTCATATCTGACTCTTTGCAACCCCATAGACTGTAGCCAGGCAGGCTCCTATGTCCATTGGCTTTTTCAGGTAAGAATGTTGGAGTGGGTTGCCATTTCCTCCTTCAGGGAATCTTCCTGACCTAGAGATCAAACCTGTGTCTCCTAGTTTGGCAGGTGGATTCTTTACCACTGAGCCACCTGAGAAGATCAATAACAAAATTACAGGATAGGCAATTTCTAATGAACATGTTGCATGCAGTGTGCACGTGGCCACATTATTTATACAATTATATACAAATACACCTCTGTTTTCTTTCTCTGTTAAGCACATGGATCTTAACAAGAGAATGAGGCAGATCAATATTGCCATATTGCTTTACACAGTGAAGAGTCATAACTTTTGGTAATTAAAACAGTTTAGTGATAACACTGTTATATCAATCACTCAAAAATTATAGATCACAACTTTCTCATTACAAGGCAGAACTTGTAACAAGAAAATTTCATATTGATAAATTATATAATCAAAAGTTAAATTATTTATGGAAATGGATTGCAAAATAAAAGTGAATATGTCATCTTACATTTAAAATTATAGTCTTAATATTCTGGGTTACATGTCAATATTTTTGTCAAAAAACTTTAAAAATAAAAGATAAATTTATTGTTCAGTTCCAAGTAGTGAAGGTAGATTTTATATTATACACTTTATTGATATATTAAGTTCAATGTTACTTTTTTTTAATGTTTCTTTTTAAATTTTATTTCAAAACTATGACTATATTGCTAAAATTGCTATATTGCTATATAGCTAAAATGGCATCTATTTTTCAGGCCCATGCAATCAGAACAAATTTTTCTCTAAAATATCTGTAGACAGAATAAAGAACAAAAAAAATGCATATTACTTAAAACTAAGACCACCAGTTAACCACACATCTTATTGAAAATATTCCTCCACTCATATGTCAATGATGCCACATTAAAAGAATAAAGCAAGAAAACAACTACCAGCTTCAGTTTACATAATTTAGGTCCCAGTAATGAAATGGCTATAACCTGTTAAAAATACATTCTCTCTCTTAAAAGTTGGAAAATCCTTTGGTTAGTCATACTCTAAAAGTCTTCCAATGATGATTAAGACTAAGGGAATGTGTTTAGGGAACAGGAAAAACCAAAGACAGTAAAAGAATATTATAGGAATGATTAAAATTTTTTCTAACAGGATGTGAACATCAGCACTTTCTGGCATCTGTCTTGAACTACCAAGCTTTTCTCTTTCCAATATTTTATACAAAATAATTCACAGTGCAAACATGGGGTAAAGCGACATTATATGTTAAAAGTTAATAGAAAACTATAATTAAAATTCAGAATTAGTAGAAAAATTTCTCTGCCTAGGAGAGAAAGTTTATCTTTTTTTTGAACAAAATTGTCTATATTTTAGGTATTCAACGTGGTCATTTCATATACACATGGTGAAATGGTTACTACAATCAAGATAATTAACATCTCCTTACGAAGTTACCATTTTGGTTGTGAGATGCATGCACCTGAAATCTACTCTTAGCATATTGAGACCATTAATAAAGATCATTCTATTCTATATTACTATGAGTTTTAGTTTTTTCTTCTTTTTTTTTAAGATTCCACATACTAATGATATTATGCAGTATTTGTCTTCCTCTTTATGGCTTATTTCTCTTGCACAGTGTCCTCTGGGTTTATCAGTGTTGCAAATGGCAGGATTTCGTGGTAGAATATTATTTACGGAAGAATAATATTTTACTGTTTACATATGTATACATATATATCACATTTAATATATCGTATTTTCTTTATCCATTCATTGGCCAGTTGACACTTGGGTTGTTTCCATAATGTGGCTATTAAAAATAGACTGCAGTGAATGTGGGAGTGCTAATATCTTTTCAAGGTAGTGATTTTATTTCATTTGTATAAAGAAAGGAAGTAGAATTGTTGAATCATATAGTAACCCTATTTTTAATTTATTGAGGAACTTACATATGTTTTTCATAGTGGCTATACCAGTTTACATTCCCGCCAAAATGTACAAATGTTTTGATTAATATGGCTTTCTAGAATACTTTGAAATCAAATAGTGTGCTCTCTCCAACTTTGTGTGTTTGTGTTTCCTTCTCAAGATTTATTTGGCTATTTATGGTCTTTTAAGATTCCATTAGAAGTTTAAGGTTTTTTATTCTATTTCTGTGAAAAATGCCATTGGAATTTTGATAGGGATTGTATTGAATCTGTATATGGCTTTGGGCAATTGGTCATTTTAATAATATTAGTACAATCCATGAGCACAGAATATATTTCCATTTATTCGTATCTTCTTCCCTTTCTTTCATTAATGTTTTACAGATTTCAGTTCATAAGAAGTAGGTCTTTCACTTCCTTGGTTAAATTTATTTCTAGGTATTTTATTATTTTTATGCAATTATAAATGAGATTGTTTTCTTCATTTTTCTTTCTGATAGTATAGAAATACATACAATTTTTGTGTATTGCTTTTGTAACCTGCAACTTTACGTAATATATTTATTAGTACTAAAAGTCTATTGATGGAGTCTTTAGGGTTCTCTTTACATAACACTACGTCATCAGCAAGTTGTGACAGTTTTACTTCTTCCTTTCCAATTTGGATGCCTTTTATTTGTTTTTCTTGCCTGTGTCATCTGGCAAGAACTGTAAACAATATGAACACTAACACAGAATACCATGTTGAATAAAAGTTGTAAGAGTGGACATCCTTGTCTTTTTGTGATCTTAGAGTAAAATTTTTCAAGTTTTCACCATTGAATATGATGTTAGTTGTGGGCTTGTCACATATAGCCTTCCTTAGGTTGAGGTACATTCCCTCTATGCCCACTTTTCTGATGGCCTTTCATTGTAAATGGATATTGAATTTTGTCAATTGCTTTCATGTGCATCTATTGAGATTACATAGTTTTTATCCTTTTTTAAAATAGTGTATCACATTGATTCATTTCCAGATGTTGAATGATCCTTGCGTCCTTGAAACAAATCCCTCTTGATTGTGATATATAAACATTTTAATGTACTGTAAAATTCAACTTGCTGATATTTTGTTGAGGTTTTCTGTATCTATGTTTATCAAGGATATTGGTCTGTCATTTTATTGTGGTCTTCATATCTGGATCTGGTTTTGGTATCAGGTTAATACTGGCCTTGTAAAGTGAGTTCAGAAGTTTTCTTTTTATTTTTTGGAAAAGTTTGAGAAGCACTGATGTTAATTTTTTGAATTCTCAGTGGAGTTCACCAAAGAAGTCATCTGGTCCTGGACTTTGGTTTGTTGGAGGTTTTGGATTGTTGATTCAATCTTATTAATAGCAATCAATCTGTTCAGATTGAGTATTTCTTCATAATTCAATCTGAAGGCTGTGTGTTTCTATGATCCATCCATTTGCCCAAGTTGCCCAATTTGTTGGTAGTTTTTTATAGTGGTTCTCTATATTTCTGTGGTATCAGTTGTGACATTTTCTCTTTTACTTCTAATTTTATGAGTACTCTTTCATTTTTTTCCTCATGAGTCTAGCTAAAAGTTTGTCAAATTTGTTTATCAGGAGCCAGCTCTTAGTTTCACTGATCTTTGCTAATACCTTAAGTTTCTATCTCATTTATTTCTGCTCTTATCTTTGTTATTTCCTTCCTTGTATTAGTTTTGAGCTTCATTTGTTCTTTTTTCATTTTTTTGAGGTATAAAGTTAAAGTTTTTATTTTAGAATTTTCTGAGTTCCTGTGGTAGGCCTTTTTTTGCTATGAACTTCCCTCTTAGAATAGTTTTTGCTGCATCCCATAAATTTTGCTATATTACATCTCCATTTTCATTTGTCTTACAGTGTGTTTTTATATTTTCCTTTGATTACTCCTGTGACAAATTGATATTAAATAACATCCTGTTTAATCTCCACCTATTTATTACTTTTCAAGTTTTCCTCTTGTAATTAATTTCTAGTTTTATACCACTGTGGTTGGAAATGATACTTGATATGATTTCAATCCTCTTAAATTTGTTGACTTGTTTTGTGACATAACACATGAACATAACAAGAACATAACACATATGATCTGTCTTGAAAAATGCTCCATGTATACTGGAAGAGAATGTGTATTTGGTTGCTCTGGGATGGAATGATCTACAAATATGTGATAACTCCATCTGGTCTGATATGTCATGTCAGGTCAATATTTCCTTATTGATTTTCTATCTGAATGATCTATCCATCATTGTAAGTAGAGTGTGAAAGTCCACTACTATTATTTTACTGCTTTTTCTTCCTTTAGAATTGCTTTTTTATTTAGGTGCTCCTATGTTGGTTGTGTAAATATTTACAAATGTTATATCTTCTTGTTTGATTGACCCCTTCATCATTATGTAATGCCCTTCCTTGTCTCTTATTAAAGTCTTTGTTTCAAAGTCTATTCTGTTTGATATAAGTAGAACTAGTCTAGATTTCTTTTGGTTTATATTTACATGGAATATCTTTTTTGATTCTTTCAATTTCAGTCCATGTGTGTCCTTAAATCTAAAGTGAGTCTCTTGTAGACAGCATATAGATGGGTCATGTTGATTTTTGTTCTTTATTTTCATCCATATAGCCACTCTGTTTCTTTTGATTGGAGATTTTTATCCATTCTCATTTAAAGCAATCACTAATAGGAATAGGCTTATTGCCATTTTATTAATTGTATTCAGCCTCTTTTTGTACTTGGTCTTTTTTCCTTTGTTTTTCTCTTGCTCTCTTCCTTTGTGTTTGATAACTTTAGTAATATGCTTGTATTACTTTTTCCTGTTTTTCTATTTACTGTGAGACTTCCCCTTGTGATTACCATAGGGCTTACATATAACCATTTATATATGTGCCAGTATATTTTAAGTTGATAACAAATTAAATTTTATCCCATTTAAAGCCCAACATCATTACTGCCCCTGTGTTTTATATTCTCGATGCAATAATTTACATCTTTTATTAGCTCAGCTGGTAAAGAATCTGCCTGCAATGCGGGAGATTGTGGTTCTATTCCAGGGTCAAGAAGACCCCCTAGAGAAGGGATAGGCTACCAGCCCCAGTATTCTTGGGCTTCTCTGGTGGCTCAGATGGTAAAGAATCCACCTGCAATGTGGGAGACCTGGATTTGATCCCTGGGTTGGGAAGATCCCCTGCAGGAGGCCATGGCAACCCACTCCAGTATTCTTGCCTGGAGAATACCCATGGACAGAGGAGCCTGTCGGGTTACAATCCATTGGGTCACAAAGAGTCAGACACGACTGAGCAGCTAAGAACAGCACAACACACATTTAACGCATTATTGTAGCTATGGTTATTTTAGTATTTGCCTTTTAACTTTTATATCAGAGCTAAAAGTAATTTACAAAGCACTATTAGAGTATTCTGAATTTGTCTATATTCTCAGCTTTATGGTGAACTTTATACTTTCATGTGCTTTCATATTGTTAGCCTTCTTTCATTTTAACTTGAAGAAGTCCTTTTAGCACTTTTTGTAAGGCAAGACTAGCAGTGATAAAGTCCCAAATCTTTCTCTCTCTCTCTCTCTTTTTGGTTTGATAAAATCTTTATCTCTCCATCATTTCTGAAGGATAATTTTGCTGGGTTAGGATTAGTACCCTTGATTAGAAGTTTTTATTACTGAACTTTGAATATATCATTACATTTTCTCCTGGTTTTCCAGGTTTTTGCTGAGAATTCCGTCAATACTTTCATGTAGTTGCACTTGTATATGAGAATTTATTTTCTCTTACTGCTTTTAAAATTTTGTCTTTGATTAGACCATATTATTATAATGTGTTGTAGAAATCTTTCTGAGTTAAAACGCTTTGGAGACATCTGAGCTCCATGAACCTGGTTGTCTAAATATCTCCCTGAACTTATAAAGTTCTCATTCATTATTTCCTTAAATAAGTTTTCTGCCCTTTATCTCCCTCTCTTCTTCTTCTGGAACTTCAGTAATACATAATTATGTCTCTTAATGGTGTCTCATGGTTCATATAGGCTTTTCTCTCATTCTGTGGGTTGTCTTTTCATTTTCTTGATGCTTTCCTTGGTTGAAAAGAAGCTTTATTTTTAATTTGATGTAGTTTTACTTTGTTTATTTTTGGTTTTGTTGTCATTGTTTTTTGTGCCAAATCCAGAGAAACCATTGACAAGACTGATGTCCAGAAGCTTACTGTCTGAGATTTTTTCTAGGAGTTTTATAGTTTCAAGTTTTAAATATAAGTCTTAGTACTAAATACATGTTAGTTTAATACACATCAATTTTTGTCTGTGTTAGTTGATTTCAGTTTCATTCTAGATATACAGTTTTTCCAACATCATTTATTAGAAAAATTCTCCTTTCCCTATCATATATTCCTGGCTCCTTTCTTTATACATAAACATTATTAGACCTGACACTCTTTAACCAAAGAAAAAAAATTTATACTAAATGTTAATACCTGGTTACATTATAGAACTAACATAGAAATCCCTGGGTGTATATGAATGCAGTTTTACTCATTAAGGAAAATTACTTTACATTCTAAGATCTCATGGTGATTTTTTTTTTTTTTTTTTTTGTAATTCACAAGTCCTCTGGTTTGGTATGGAGAAGGCGATGGCACCCCACTCCAGTACTCTTGCCTGGAAAATCCCATGGACAGAGGAGCCTGGTAGGCTGCAGTCCATGGGGTCGCGAAGAGTCAGACACGACTGAGAGACTTCACTTTCACTTTTCACTTTCATGCATTGGAGAAAGAAATGGCAACCCACTCCAGTGTTCTTGTCTGGAGAATCCCAGGGACAGGGGAGCCTGATGGGCTGCCATCCCATTATGGGGTCGCACAGAGTTGGACACGACTGAAGCGACTTAGCAGCAGCAGCAGCAGCTGGTTTGGTATACTGTATAGTGATTTTATTAGACAAGTCAATTGACTTGTGACTTATTGCACAAGTCAATTATCTTGTGTAGTCAGTTTAGTTCAGTCGCTCAGTCATGTCCGACTCTTTGCGAACCCATGAACAGCAGCAGGGCAGGCCTCCCTGTCCATCACCAACTTCCGGAGTCCACCCAATCCCATGTCCATTGAGTCGGTGATGCCAACCAACCATCTCATCCTCTGTCGTCCCGTTTTCCTCCTGCCCTCAATCTTTCCCAGCATCAGGGTCTTTTCAAAAGAGTCAGCTCTTCACATTAGGTGGCCAAAGTATTGGAGTTTCAGCTTCAGCATCAGTCCTACCAATGAATATTCAGGACTGATTTCCTTTAGGATGGACTGGTTGGATCTCCTTGCAGTCCAAGGGACTCTCAAGAGTCTTTTCCAACACCACAGTTCAAAAGCATCAATTCTTCTGCGCTCAGCTTTCTTTATAGTCCAATTCTCACATCCATACATGACCACTGGACGGACATTTGTTGACAAAGTAATGTCTCTGCTTTTCAATATGCTGTCTAGTTTGGTGATAACTTTCCTTCCAAGGAGCAAGTGTCTTTTAATTTCATGGCTGCAATCACCATCTGCAGTGATTTTGGAGACCAGAAAAATAAAGTCAGCCACTGTTTCCCCATCTATTTGCCATGAAGTGATGGGACCAGATGCCATGATATTAGTTTTCTGAATGTTGAGCTTTAAGCCAACTTTTTAACTCTCCTCTTTCACTTTCATCAAGAGGCTCTTTAGTTCTTCTTCGCTATCTGCCATAAGGGTGGTGTCATCTGCATATCTGAGGTTATTGATATTTCTCCTGGCATTCTTGATTCCAGCTTGTGCTTCTTCCAGCCCAGTGTTTCTCATGATGTACTCTGCATATAAGTTAAATAAGCATGGTAACAATATACAGCCTTGATGTACTTCTTTTCCTATTTGGAACTAGTCTGTTGTTCCATATCCAGTTCTAACTGCTGCTTCCTGATCTGCATACAGGTTTCTCAAGGGGCAGATCAGGTGGTCTGGTATTTCCGTATCTTTCAGAATTTTCCATAGTTTATTGTGATCCACACAGTCAAAGGCTTTGGCATAGTCAATAAAGCAAAAATAGATGTTTTTCTGGAACTCTCTTGCTTTTTCAATGATCCAAAGGATGTTGGCAATTTGATATCTGGTTCTTGTACCTTTTCTAAAACCAGCTTGAACATCTGGAAGTTCATTGTTCATGTATTGCTGAAGCCTGGCTTGGAGAATTTTGAGCATTACTTTACTAGCGTGTGAGATGAGTGCAATTGTGCGGTAGTTTGAGCATTCTTTGGCATTGCCTTTCTTAGGGATTGTAATGAAAACTGACCTTTTCCAGTCCTGTGGCCACTGCTGAGTTTTCCAAATTTGCTGGCATATTGAGGGCAGCACTTTCACAGCATCATCTTTCAGGATTTGAAATAGCTTAACTGGTATCCCATCACCTCTACTAGCTTGGGTCTAGAAATTATGGTCTTCTTATATCAATTTTCTTTTATATACGCCACATAGTGATAAAGTGTCTGCCTGCAATGTGGGAGACTTGGGTTCGATCCCTGGGTTGAGAAGATCCCCTGGAGAAGGAAATGGCAACCCACTTCAGTATTCTTGCCTGGTGAATCCCATGGGCAGAGAAACCTGGTAGGCTACAGTCCATGGGGTCACAAAGAGTAGGACACAACTGAGTGACTTCACTTTCACTTTCTTTCAGTGATAAGCTAAAGAGAAGTTTTCCATTTATCTGTACCCATTGGAAGTATCTCTTTTATTCCATTTATTATAATTTAAAAAAACCCTTCTAATTGGCACGAACCTAGTGCTAAATGTCAGGAGTAAGTCAGCTGTGCGAACCAATCTCATCTGCACATTGCAATTAGGATTTCCCAGTAAGTCTGTTAGGATAACTTTCATGTGGCTGCATGCCATTTTATGTGTCCCTTCATTTTTAATTATACTATAAATAAGTTGCTCCCAATTATCTTTAAGCACTTACTGATAGAAAATACCAAGAGATTATTCAGTTTTTAAAAATAATTTATTGTACTGATTGAAAAATTTTTGTTTGCTTGATATCTTTTAGGAATCTGATTACTGGTCTTTGCCTGGATAATATATTACCTTTAAAAGTCTTTTAAGGAGTTATGTTGGTATATCTTATTGCTGGTTTATCCAGGGTCCAGGAAAGATGAGTACAATTGTTTGTAATTTTTGGTGCTTCAAACTTGACAAGTACTTTCTTTACAGTAGGAGATAATTTATCTGCAATATTAATTTAAAAAATTCATATTTAAAATATAATCTAAATTATACTTTGTAATTTACTTTTGGGGGCTCCAAAATCACTGCAGATGGTGACTGCAGCCATGAAATTAAGACGCGTACTCCTTGGAGTATATTAAAAAGCAGAGGCATTACTTTGACAACAAAGGTCTGTCTAATCAAGGTTATGGTTTTTCCAGTAGTCATGTATGGATGTGAGAGTTGGACTATAAAGAAAGCCAAGTGCTGAAGAATTGATGCTTTTGAACTGTGGTGTTGGAGAAGACTCTTGAGAGCCCCTTGGACTGCAAGGATATCCAACCAGTCCATCCTAAAGGAGATCAGTCCTGAGTGTTCATTGGAAGAACTGATGTTGAAGCTGAAACTCCAATACTTTGGCCACCTGATGCAAAGAACTAACTCATTTGAAAAGACCCTAATGCTGGGAAAGACTGGGGCGGGAGTGGAAGGGGATGACAGAGGATGAGATGGTTGGATGGCATCACCGACTCAATGGACATGAATTTGAGTAAATTCCAGGAGTTGGCGATGGACAGGGAGGCCTGGCATGCTGCAGTCCATGGGGTTGCAAAGAGTTGGATTTGACTGAGCAACTCAACTGAACTGAACTGATACTTTTTAAAGATCTATGAGAGAGATAAGCTTATGCATGGTTTTTATTCTTTTCTGCTTCTTTATCTTGAAAATTTTATATTACCATTAAAATTGCATTTTATATTTATACATTTTCTACATTATAGTATATGTAGCATGAAGTATGCTTAGTAATTCTAGATAATTTCCCCCTTCAAGTTGTGGGAAATATTCTTAAATTATAATTAACAGGTTTTACATGACAGGTTATGTGTATGAGATAGCCTAAGTACACAGCATAAACCAGAACTGTTATAGGCTAGACAATAAAAATTGTCATTCTCTTGGTATTTAAATCCTCACCCCTACATTCAAGTGTGATGTTCAAAATACAGAACAGACCCTGGCTGTTGGGCTGGTGCAGGATGTGAGAACAATCCTTCCCTCTGATCTTCTATGAATTTCCATTTCTTTTTTTACTCAGGGAACACCTGGCGGAAGGTCCTAAGAAATGTTCCACTTGCCTAGAATAGCAGAAATGCTTTTTATTGTGTTGGCTAAAAAGTCCATTTGGATTTTTTGTAAGATATTATGGAAAGCCCCAAACAGACTTTTTGACCAACCTAATATCTCATTCTTTCCTCCACTAGAAAGGATAACATCATCTAGGATCCTTTACCTTCATGTGAAGTAAAGAGCATGTTTCTTAATTTGTTCAAGACAGGGAACAGAGCTAGATACTCTATGCATAAGAGTGGTTGCCCTTTTGGCATTTTAAACCTATAAAGGGCAAACAACTATAACTCATCATGAGTAGTTCTTCAGCAGAATTGTGCAGATACTCCAATGCTCAGGAAGAGCCTCTAACCATGACAAAAGATTACTTGGGGCTTCTTGGGGAAAATGCCATCTAAGCCTAGTCTTAAAGTTGAGCTGGAATGAATCAGGCTATGAAGTGAGAGTTAAGAGCATGGCAGGAGGTGGTAGTTAAGGCAAGTACAAAGTCAAAAAGTTGAAAACAGCAGTGGAATGGTATGGTCTGTGAACAAGATGTTCAGTAAGAAGGAGCATAGAATGAAAGGGAAGGAGCTCTATGTGAGTGTAACTAGAAAGATACATAGGATGGAGATCATGAAAGACTTTATAGTAATCTGGAGTTTATCTAAAAAGAAATTGGAAGTGTTTGGAGGCAGGGAAACAAGCAATCACATTTATATTTTAGGAAGAGCATGCTGGTTGCAATGCTAAAGCTGGATTGGAAGGAGAAAAGCTGGAGGCACAAGGATACTTTAAGAGGCTGTAGGAGCAATTGTAGTAAGAGATATCAAGTGATAGAAAAGTTTTTACTGGGTAAAATTTGTCTTCCTCAAGTGACTTGAAGACAGATCTGATGAATCTTGATATTTAGTAGTAGGTGAAGAAGAAGGAGCAAAGATGACTTTTAAATTTCAGGCCCAGGTGGAAGCTAAATATTGTCAGTCTGAATCATAGCTGTTTCCAAGGCCAAATATCAGAGAGAACACAGGTTTATTGGGACATTCAAAATATGCTACTGTATATGTGAGGACTATTGGCCAACCACTGTGTTTATCTCAATGCAAATCAGGTATCTCAACCCTGATCAAACCCCTGTGTTCACTCCCTAAAGACTTCTGTATCTAGCTATTGAAATAATTCTTTGAAAGATCAAGGTCAGGTTACTTCTCCACATCCCAACAGAGTGTTCAATGCACAGATAAGAGTAATTGAATGCAAATGAAAATATATAAGTATTTTGTGTATTTAACAATTTATCCAAGACTTCACAGTTTTTTCTTTCCCACTGAAAACCACAGAAGGCTTTCAAGACAGAGATTATGAAAAGAAAATATCTTATGCTTGCCTCTGAAAATGGGGGAAAACACATGAAAGACCAAAAAGAGAATGCAGTAATTTTTAGTTGTGTTTCAAAGGGCTTTATTTGTTGTGTTTTGATTATATTTTGTCTTGTTTTACTTTGCTTTTTCACCTAAGCATCTTGATGTGCTGTGAGATCTCAATATCACAAACACCAGTAAGATATTACTCCATGGTTTAGTATTATAGTAAGGTAAACATCCCTTCAACACACACAGACACTCTCAACATATTTTTAAACCTTCCAGAAAGAAATAATTTCACCCATCCTATCTTCCCTGATAAAACTTTTTCTTACTTTTAACAACATAGAATATTCTCATGGAAGAGAAAATATTGTAGAGACTTTACAAAACTATTTCTACATATTGGGAGCTGTAAGAATATATGATACAATGATAATTGTACAGCAAAATAAAAGCCACAGCTAATTAGGCCCAGTGAATTTCCAGTGCTCTTCTTTTTCCTTAGAAAGTTCTTCTCAAGATAATCTAATTAAGTAACACTATGAAGACTTTGCTGCCCAGTTTCAGATTACTTCTGAGGCAAAGAACAGCAGTTCATAAATGGTGCAGTCCAACCACAGTTCTTGACCTCAATATATGGATCAACAGTGCACAAAAATCAGATCTAATTTTATCATGTTTCTGAGGGGTTTCTTTTCCACCCTGTCTAAAACCCTCAATTATGATTCCTCTGATGGACCAATCTGCTTTTGTGACTGATGCTGACTGTATTCTAGTTTTAAACTGTGTTTGATTCTATTCAGTAATTAGTATTTAATTTTCTTTTTTTTTTTTAGTATAAGGGATATGCTATTTTTTAGGAATGCTGCCTATAGCTATGTAACAGAACTCTTGTCTGCTGGCAAATGCTTTTCCTAGTTTATAAAGTAAAATCAGAATTCAAACACATTATATGATAATGCTATATAATAACTGATCAAAAACCAATAATCAATCATACAAATGAAATTGTACAACCCTAATATTGTCTTCTTGCAAGATCTGTTTAGTCTTAACTTTTAGTGTAGTTCTTTTTCTTGGTACACTCATGTTAATCAAAGTTCATACTACTCAAAAGGAATGATCCAGAGAGACTATGTTAAGATGTTCCTTGAGGTCTAACTTTGAAAACTAATTGTCCATAGGTGTGTAGGTTTATTTGGGGGCTCTCTACTGTTTCATTGATCCATATGTCAGTTTTTGTGCCAATACCACATTCTTTTGATTAATGTAGCTTTGTAGTATTATCTGAAGTCTGGGAGGTTTATACCTCCAGCTTTGTTATTTTTCCTCAGGATTGCTTGGCAATTCTGGATCTTGATCATGGTCCATCCTGGTGAATATTCCATGTGACATTGAGAAGAGTGTATATTTTGATGATGTTGAATGAAGTAGTTATAAATTATAACCAGTTTATTAATGGTGTTGGTGAGTTCAGTGATAGCCTTCCTGACTTGTTCCCTGTAGGACCTGTCCATTTCTGATCAATGGGTGTTGAAAACTCCACATATAATTGTGGATTCATCTGTTTAACTTTGTAATTCTATTAATTTTGCCTCACATAGTTTGATCTATTTTTGGTCAGGTGCATACATGTTAAGTATTGTAATATCTTCTTTAAAAATGGACCCCTTTATCTTTAGGTTGTGCCCTCCTCTATTCCTGCTACTGTCTGCTCTGTCCAAAATTACTATATCTAACCCTACTTTTTTTGGATTAGTAATAGCATAGTATCCTTTTCTACATACATCTACTTTAAATCTTCATGTGTTTATGATTAGTTTTTTTGCAGACATACTGTATTTGTGTTTTTTTAATCCATTCTTAAAATTTTTGTCTTTTAATAGATATTAGGTCATTGACATTCAAAGTGATTATTGATCTAGTTAGATTAATATCTACCACATGTTTTACTCTTTGTTGTCTTTGTTCTTTTTGCCTAATTTTGTCTTCTCTTTTTTCTATGTTTTGTGATTTTAATTGAACATTTATAAAACTTCATTTTTCTTCTCTCTTAGCATATCAGTTATACGTTTTTTTTTTTACTTTTTAAATGATTACCTCAGATTTGCAATACATTTATAGCTAATCTGTGTCTTCTTTCAAATAACACTATACCTCTCACAGGTAGTGTGAGTTCCTTATAATAACAAAATAATCCTAACTCCTTCCTCCAGTCCCTTTTATCATTGCTATAACTTATTTCACCTATATGTAAGCATGCATTAAAGTATGTGTATGTAGAAATCGAAACACATTATAATTATTCTTAACAAACTGCTATCTGGTCAATTAGAATGAGAAAATAAAAGTTTTAATTTTATCTTTACTTATCCTTTCTTTAATGCTCTTTCTAACTTCATGTAGATCTGAGGTTTTGACCTGTATTATTTTCCTTTCCTCTAAAGAAATAGCTTTGATATTTCTTACAAGGTAGATCTGCAGACAAATTTCCTCACTTTTGGGGGGGGGGGAAGGGGCCTGAGAAAGTCTTTATTTCTCCTTCACTTCTGAGAGATAATTTTAGTAGATATAAATTCTAGATTGGTAGAATTTTTTTCCTCTCAATACTTTAAATATTTCACTCCATGCTCTTCTTGCTTATGTACTTTCTTAGGAGAAATTGACTAAAATTCTTATATTTATGTCTCTATCAATAAGATATTTTTAATCTCTGAGTTTTACTATTTTTTCTTTATCTTTGATTTTCTGTAAGTTGGAAATGATAAGCTTAGGTGTAGCATTTTATACATTTATCCTGGTTGGTATTCTTTCACCATCCCTGGATCTATTGACATTAGTTTGGGGAAATTTTTGGTCATTAGTGCTTCAGCTATTCTCCTATTTTTTCTTCTCTTTCCTTTTTATTCTCATTATGTATATGTTACACTTTTACAGTTATTCCACAGTCTTTGGATATTCTGGTTTTTTTCTCTGTTTTTCAGTTTTTGGAGATTTTATTCATATATCTTCAAGGATCTGTTTGCTATGGCTGGTCTACTAATAAACTCATTAAAATTATTTTCATTTCTGTTAAAGTGTTTTTATTGATAGCATTTCTGTTTCAGATATTTCCTAGGATTTCTATCTCTCTGTTTTAATTTGCCATTTATCCTTGCATGCTGTCTACTTTATACATTAGTGCCTTTAGCATTTTAGACATAGGTGTTTTAAATTATGATTTGATTGTTCCAACATCACTGCTATGTCTGGTTCTGATGTGTGCTCTGCCTATTCAAAGTTTTTTCTTCCTTTTGATATGCTTTGCAATTCTTCTGTCATAGACAGACATGATGTATTGAGTAAAATGAAATGTAAACAGGCGTTTTGTAATGTAGTGTTGAGGTGTAGGAAGAGGGGAAATATTCTGTAGTCTGATGATTAGTTCTCAGTCTTATAGTGAGCCTGTGCCTCTGGACTGTGAACTTAACAAGTGTTTCTCAGGCTTTTTCTTCCTTCCCAGTCTAAGGTGGAACAGGATTCTAGAGCTGGAGTTGGGTATTACCTTTGTATATGTGTGTGTGTGCGCGTGCTCACACGCATGCACACACGTATGCTCAGTCAAGTCTGATTCTTTGTGACCCCCATGGACCATAGCCCTCCAGGTTCCTCTGTCCATGGGATTTTCCAGGCAACAATACTGGAGTGGTTTCCATTTCCTTTTCCAAGGGATCTTTTGGACCCAGGGATCAAACCTGCCTCTCTTGCAGTGGCAGGCAGATTCTTTACCACTGCACCACCTGGGAGTCCCAGATATTACCTTTGTTGCTGTTGTTCAGTCATCCAGTCATGTTCAACTCTTTATGACCCCATGGACTGCAGCACGCCAGACCTCCCTGTCTCTCACCATCTCCTAAAGTTTGCCCAAGTTCATGTCCATTGCATCGATGATGCCATCCAGCCTTCTTATCCTCTGATTCTGTCTTCTCCTTTTGCCCTCAGTCTTTCCCTGCATCTGGGTCTTTTCCAATGAGTTGGCTGTTCACATCAGATGACCAAAATATTGGAGCATCAGCATCAATCCTTCCAATGAGTATTCAGCGTTGATTTTCCTAAAGATTGACTGCTTTGATCTCCTTGCTGTCAAAGGGACTTTCAGGAGTCTCCTGTAGCACCACAATTTGAAGGCATCAGTTCTTTGGCACTCTACCTTCTTTACAGTCCAGATCTCACAGCCATACGTGACCACTGGGAAGACCATAGCCTGACTATACAGACCTTTGTCGGCAGAGTAATGTCTATACTTTTCCACACACTGTCCAGGTTTGTCACCATTTTCTTGCCAAGAAGCAATCACCAGTTTAATGGCTGCAGTCACCATCCACAGTGATTTTAGATTAGAGCCCAAGAAAAGTAAATCTGTCACTACTTCCACCTTTCCTCTGCCATGAAATAATGGGGCCAGATGCCATGATCTTAGTGTTTTGTTTTGTTTTGTTTTAATATTTAGTTTTAAGCTGGCTCTTTCACTCTCCTCCTTCACCCTCATCAAGAGGCTCTTTAGTTCCTCTTCACTTTCCGCCATTAGACTGGTGTCGTCCATATATCTGAGGCTGTTGATGATTCTCCCACCTATCTTGATTCCGGTTTGTAACTCATCCAGCTCAGCATTTCTCATGATGTGCTCAGAGTATAGGTTAAACAAACAGGGTGAGAGCAGACAGCCCTCTCATACTCCATTCTCAATCCTGAACCAATCAGTTGTTCCATACATGGTTCTAACTGTTGCTTCTTGACCAGCATACAGGTTTCTCAGGAGACAGGTAAGGTGGTCTAATATTCCCATCTCTTTAAGAATTTTCTGCAGTGTGTTATGATCAAAACAGTCAAAGGCTTGAGTATAGTCAATGAAAGATGTTTTTTTTTGTGGAATTTCCTTACTTTCTGTATGATCCAGCAAATGTTGGCAATTTGATTTCTTGTCCCTCTGCCTTTTCTAAACCTAGCTTGGATACCTGGAAGTTCTTGGTTCACATAATGCTGAAGACTAGCATACAAGATTTCAAGCATGATGTGACTAGCATGGGAGATGAGTGCAATCGTCCAATGGTTTGATCATTCTTTAGTGCTACTCTTCTTGGAAATTGGGATGAGGATTGGTCTTTTTCAAGTCCTGTGGTCACTGCTGGGTCTTTCAGATTTGCTGACATGTTAAGTGCAACATCTTGATGGCATCATCCTTTAGGGTTTTGAATACTCTACTGGAGCTCCATCACAACCATTAGCTTTATTAACAGCAGTGCTTCCTAAAGCCCACTTGACTTCACACTCCAGAATGTCTGGCTCTGGGTGACTGGCCACACCATCATAGTTATCTGGTTCATTAATATCTTGTTTGTACTGTTCTTCTATGTATTCTTTCCATCTCTTCTTGATCTCTTCAGTATCTACTAGGTCTCTACTGTTTCTGTCCTTTATTGTGTCCATGTTGGGGCAAAATATTCCCTTGATATCTCCAATTTTCCTGAAGAGATCTCTAATCTTTCCCCTTCTGTTGTTTTCCTCTAGTTTTATGCACTGGTCATTGAAGAAGGCCTTCTTGTCTCTCCTTGCTATTCTTTGGAACTCTGCACTTAGTTGGATATACCTTTCCCTTTCTCCCTTGTTTGTGGCTTCTCTTCTTTCTTCAGCTATATGTAAAGCCTCAGATAACAACTTTGCCTTCTTGCTTTTCTTTTTCTTGGGGATGTTTTTATTCACTGCCTCCTGTACACTATTGTGGACCTCTGTCCATAGTTCTTCAGGAACACTGTTTATTAGATCTAATTCCTTGAATCTATTTATTACCTCCTTGCATATTCATAGGGGATTTGATTTAAGTTGTACCTGGCTGGTCTAGTGGTTGTCCCTGCTTTCTTTAGTTTAAGCCTGAATTTTGCTATAAGAAGCTGATGATCTGAGCCACAGTCAGCTCCAGGTCTTGTTTTTGCTGACTCTATACAGCTTCTTCATCTTTAGCTACAAAGAATGTAATCAATTGGATTTTAGTATTGACCATTTGGTGATGTCCATGTGTAAAATCATCTCTTGTGTTATTGAAAGAGCGTGTTTGCTATGACCAGTGCATTCTCTTGGCAGAATTCAGTTAGCCTTTGCCCTGCTTCATTTTGTTCTCCAAACAAAACAGACCAAACTTGTCTGTTGCTCCAGGTATCTCTTGACTTCCTACTTTGGCATTCCAATCCCCAATGATGAATAGAGCATCTTTTTTGGTGTTAGTTCTAGGTCTTCATAGAACTGATCAATTTCAGCTTCTTTGGCATTAGTGGTAGGGACATAGATTTGAATTACTGTGATATTGATTGCCTCATCTTGGAAATGAACCATGATCATTCTGTCATTTTTGAGGCTGCATCCAAGTACTGCATTTCAGACTCTTTTGTTGACTATGCGGGTTACTCCATTTCTTCTATGGGATTCTATGGGATATAATGGCAATCTGAATTCACACCCTTTCTTATCCATTTGAGTTTACTGATTGCTAAGATGTTGATGTTTATTCTTACTAGCGCCTGCTTGACCATGTCCATTTTACCTTGATTCAGGGACCTAATATTCCAGGTTCCTATGCAATACTGTTTTTTACAGCATCAGATTCTACTTTCGTCAACAGACACATACACAACTGAGCATCATTCTGCTTTGGCCCAGCCACATCACTCTTTCTGGGGCTATTAGTAGTTCTCCTCTGTTCTTCCCCAGTAGCATATAGGACAGCTTCTGACCTGGGGGACTCATTTTTCAGTGGCATATCTTTTTCTCCTTTTATACACTTCACGAGGTTCTCACGGCAAGTATACAAGGGTGGTTTGCCATTTCCTCCTCCAGTGGATCACGTTTTGTCAGAACTCTCTGCTATGATCCATCCTTCTTGGGTGGCTCTACATGACATGGCTCATAGTTTCATTGAGTTATGCAAGCCCCTTCACCACAAGGCAGTGATCTGTGAAGGGATTATCTCTACCTCAGGTTAATTTGATTCTGATAAGACCCCAGCAGGTTCAGTTCAGTTCAGTTCAGTCGCTCAGTCGTGTCCGACTCTTTGCATCCCCATGAGTTGCAGCATGCCAGGCCTCTCTGTCCATCACTAACTCCCGGAGTCTACCCAAACCCATGTCCATCGAGTCAGTGATGCCATCCAACCATCTCATCCTCTATCGTCCCCTTCTCCTCCTGCCCCCAATCCTACCCAACATTAGGGTCTTTTCCAATGAGTCAACTCTTTGCATGAGGTGTCCAAAGTATTGGAGTTTCAGCTTCAACATCAGTCCTTCCAACAAACACCCAGGATTGATCTCCTTTAGGATGGATTGATTGGATCTCCTTGCAGTCCAAGAGACTCTCAAGAGTCTTCTCCAACACCATAGTTCAAAAGCATCAATTCTTCAGAGCTCAGCTTTCTTCACCATCCAACTCTCACATTCATACATGTCCACTGGAAAAACCATAGCCTTGACTAGACGGACTTATGTTGGCAAAGTAATGTCTCTGCTTTTAAATGTGCTATCTAGGTTGGCCATAACCTTTCTTCCAAGGAGTAAGCATCTTTTAATTTCATGGCTGCAATCACCATTAGCAGTGATTTTGGAGCCCAAAAAAACAAAGTCTGCCACTGTTTCCACTGTTTCCCCATCTATTTCCCATGAAGTGATGAGACCAGATGCCATGATCTTATTTTTCTGAATGTTGAGCTTTAAGCCAACTTTTTCACTCCCCTCTTTCACTTTCATCAAGAGGCTCTTTAGTTCTTCTTCACTTTCTGCCATAAGAGTGGTGTCATCTGCATATCTGAGGTTATTGATATTTCTCCCGGCAATCTTTATTCCAGCTTGTGTTTCTTCCAGCCCAGCATTTCTCATGATGTACTCTGCATATAGGTTAAATAAGCAGGGTGACAATATAGGCTCTAGTTACCTCGTTTCCTCTGAGTGCAGGTCTTGTTAAGAAAAAAGAGTGTGCTGGTATGTTTCAAAATAGTCGTTTTTCCACTGCCTCTGCTGGAAGCATGAGTGAATTGTCCAGTATTTTCTGCAAATCAGGTTGGGCTCCTGAAAATAAATCTCACTCAGAATTGTTGTGGTTCCATTTAAAATGAGTTTACTGGGAACTTTTGGTTCTCAGAGTGGTCCTCACTGAGCCTTCAGCAATTTGTCAATTACAGCCCAGCCTTTCCTACCTGGTTATGTTTTCCATAGTGGTCTCAGCTCTGGTAAACTGTGATTCCCCAGATTTGTCTATGTCTTAAATTTGGGGGTTACAGTTGCCCTGGATCTTCTCTTTTCTAATGGATCCAAGAAAAGCTGTTGATTTTTTAGTCTGTTCAGTTTTTTTTACCTATTGTTCAGATAGACTGGAAGCTTCCAAGCTTCTTATATGCAGAACTAGAAACTAGAAGTCTCCTGAACATTTATTTTAATGTTTTATGGCCATTTGTGTTTCTACTTTAACAAATAGTTATTTATGAATAGAATACCTGTATTTTTCTTATTTATATGTAAGAGTTTTTGAGAATTCTGGGTATCAGTGATTTTATAGCTACATTAAGAACATTTTCACCAATATGCTGTTAATTTTTGACCACTATTTTTACCATAGAAATGTGTTTAATTTTTTATGCTTTAAACTTTATCAGTATCTATATATATTTTCTGACTCTGGAACATATTCCATAGATGCTATTCTCCTTTGAATTTTAATACATTTTTTAATTCATGCTCTACTTTTAGAAGCATAAATAGAAAAAAAAAATCTGCAATAAGTGTGATGGTCTGAGGTTATTTAAGTGCTTTTCCATTTAAGTTTTGAAACTTTTCTTTGTCTGACACCCTCTTTGCCCAGCTTTGTCCTGCCTGGAGAAGATTATGACTTTTTACAGAAGAAATCAAAGAAAAAGTTTCAGTTTCTGACATCTAAAAACAGTATTTGGAAGCAAGTGAATAAACTTGAGAGCTAGGATATTGTCATGAGGACAGACTGTCAAATTTCTTTACCTCTCTCTTGACTCAGCTGGTAAAGAATCTGCCTGCAATGCGGGAGACCTGGGTTCAATTGCTGGGTTAGGAAGATCCCCTGGAGAAGGGAAACGCTACCCACTCCAGTATTCTGGCCTGGAGAATTCCATGGACTGTGTGGTCCATGGGGTTGCAAAGAGTTGGACATGATTGAGTGACTTTCACTTCACTTAGCATATCAAGAGGTAAGATGTGGGTTAAACTGTATAAGTCCAGGTAGAAAATGCAAACAGGGAAACCAGTTTTGGTTTGTTTTTTTTTCCTGAACCTAGAGGATTTAGAAGAGGAATAGATTAGAAGCAAATGTTATGGACATAACTATAAGTGCTACCCTGATTTTCTTCTTCTTGCTGATTTTTTTTGAAAGAGGCATTTATGTTAGGATGAAGCACAATAGTTAGGACACTATTCGCTTGAAACTCTGAGGAGCCTAGGATCAATGATCTGGCAACACACATATTAAAGTAACATTGGTGGTACTGCACCATCCAGCAGAGAAACAATCGTGTCTTATTTCTCCAGAGGAACACTTTGTTTCCTTTATTACAGAAGTAAAAACAAGTGAAAGGCTTGCCAGAATCTCTTAAGGTAGTGCAAGGAGCAATCAGAGGAGATGGCTCTGACTAAGATCAGTGTTCGCCACATGCAGATCTCTGGTTAACAAATCTTTAGGTAGATCAGGCTCATCAAAGACTCCCTCTAGGACTGTTTCTAGGTCTGAGAGTAGAACAAAGGTTAATGGGCATGGCAAGTACATATAAAGACAAAAGACATAGAATTTACCTCACAATCAGCAGATACCAGCCAATACCCAGCTCATGACTGGCATAAGGCCTTGTCATCACAAATGCAAAGCCCACCCCCCACTAGGATAAGTGGAGAAGTTACCTGAAAGTTTATCTGAAGGATGGTTTAATAGTATGATTAGTTCAGGTTTTAAACTGGATAGGAGATACACTTAATTTTTTAAAAACCAGTCAGTGGGCGGTTTCTAATCAAAGAGACCAGAGCAACCAATGAAAAATAAAGGGGATAGAAATATTACTTTCCTTGTATCTAAGTTATAGAAAGTTAGCTTGTTACCAACTGAACTTATATAAAACTCAAATTATTAGAAGGTCATGAAACTGCATAAAGAAGTTTTGAGAAAAAGACCTTGGCCTGCCAAAGGCTAAAATCACCATGAGCTATGAGAGAGAGAGAGAAAAAAAAAAAATTCTGTGTATTCCTTTCCATACAGAATGCATTTATTTTAAAGGGAATTTTCTTTTACATTAATATTTCTCTGTAACTTTGGTCTTCCAATAAAAAAAAATGGATCCAATTTGTGAGTAGAAAATCTAAAACAGATATATTTTAACCCGTAGGATCTAAGTTGTATGCAACTGTTTGTATGTAGGTAAGAATCATTACAATTTGAAGTGATTCTGATATTTCTCTCATTTATCACTTTTTTTGCTCTCATCCTTAAATTTCAAGAAAGTCAGTATTTAATTTTCATCACTGGACCATAAAAAACAGAATGACTGGAATCCAGAAAAAAAGCCTATGAGTAGATGACCTATAATCTTTGGTTCTTTGATATACATCTTACAATTCCATAAAGAAAAAGTGGTGCCTGCCAAATTGGAAAAAGCATATTAAGTAATATGGGTCAAGAGCTTGTCATTAAATATTTATTGAATAATGCAAATAGTCTCATGAGGTGTTTTAGGGATGTACTTCTGATCATTTTTACAGCATCTGCCATCCTTCCTGACCATTTTAAGTGACTCACAGAGTGAGATTCTTTGATTTCTGCCAACACAAGCCTCATACTGGGACTCAAAGCACATAGGAGCAATAATGTGAGGGTTTAACTTACTCCAAATTGTTCCAAGATTATTTTTATGACTAAGAGTAATAGCTTCACCTTTTTGTTCAATTTAATGGTGGTAATTTTATATCGTTTGCTTCATGCTAGGAAGTCCTAAAAAATAGCATTGTCTTGCAGACCTGAATAGCTTGTTAGGACCTAAAGGGCAGTAGCTGAACTTACCAACACTTGGGCAATGATACAACCTCCATGGGGATTTATTGACTGAAATGATAATTTACCAGCCCTCTCATATAAAAGATTCTCTCAACAGCTAGGACAGAAGTTTCAAAGGTCCATAGCTAACATTTTAAGCTGCCAAACTGTAACATAACATTTTGATTTTGTCAGAATTTTTCCTTTAATTGTACCTTTTACTATTGAAGAGATGGTAGTAAAAATGGAGGAAAACATTAAAAATAAAAAGGCCCTATATAAATGAATAATCTTTTTTCAGATAAAGTAGAATTGAAATAAACTCAAATTTTGTGATCGGTACTTGCTCAATTCAAATATTAGAACTAAATTTTCTGCCCTTAACTTGTTTCCATAACCTACTGTATTGTATTTATATGAAGAAGTATTGGATTTTCTTCTTTAGTTGTTCTGAAGCTTGAATTCAGTAGACTGTTTTCATCTCAAGCTTATCTAATTTAGGCAGTATAGTGACAATAATTCTGAATTACTACTCTAAGAAGGTAAAGTAATATTCAGTTTAAAAGTAATAAAAGGCAAACTATTTAGATATTTAGGCATAAGTAGATACTTAAGTAGTCAATGAAGTATTATTCAGCATAATTAGTCTTAAGAAATTGCAATTTTCACACAATATGCATGTCTGTCACACACACATTTGATCAGCCATCCAAATGCTCATTTATTAACTAACCTACATTCTTTAAAAAAACCAATGCTAATGACTGTATATCAAAGTATAGTTCCCTATTCTTAAATGCAAAATGAACCACTTTATTTTAGATTTTGAAATTTTAGATTGGTTAATTATATTGTTTCCATTACCACTAAAAAACAATTAGCACCTTGTTTTCCCCCACAAACTATTATTATTAAAAATCAGCATAACTTTATTATATACAGAGGGAATTTACAGACAGCTGTACACAGATTGGAACTTCCCAGGTTGCACAGTGGTAAAGAATCCGCCTGCCAATGCAGGAGACACAAAAGACTCAGGTTTGATCCTCTGGAATAGGAAATAGCAACCCATTCCAGTATTCTTGCCTGGAAAATTCCGTGGACAGAGGAGCCTGGTGGGCTACAGTCCATGGGGTCACAAAGAGTCAGACACAACTGAGCACACACATTTAACTTTATTATATTATTAAAAATGACAGAAAGTATAAACTAATAGGTAACATTAGTTCTTTAAAAAGATACAATTTTAATTTTGTTGTAATGTGATAAAGTTCTTTTGGTTTTGTTGTTTTTAAGAAGCTAAGAACAACGCTTTTATTGAGAGAATAGTTTTTGTTTTGAAAAACTATCTTCATAAGCCTCTTATAGGGGAGGGAGGAGAGAAGACCCTGAGAAGCAAGGGAGGACATACATTAGCTCAAAGCAAGAAACAAAAGAGATGTAGAACCTCCCTTCACAAGAGAAAAGTAGGAGTTTGAGAAAACGAAAGAGAAACAAGAGAAAGCGATGAAGCAAGATGGTCAAAAGCTGGAACCCTGTGTAAGTTCCCCATCTTCCAAAACTTTATGTGAAGCTTTGAATATGCATAAATGCATGCAAATATAGCTTATTTGATAGGACTTGAGAAGGAGCAGAGCTCTGGACAGCATTAGCCCAGTGTAGGAAAACCATGAGACCAACTGATCCCTAGACTAAGCTAACTCTGTTTAGTTCTGTGCAGGATCTCCAAATCAGATGGAGCTAAAATCTCATTGACTTTACACACACATGAACACATACACGACAACAGAGGGGTGCAGGCAGGCAAACATACACAAAAGAGTCTTTCTTAAAATACCTTTTTATATGTATGATTCCTGCTTGAGAAAAAAAAATCCTGCGTTTTTATTGTCAGCTGGGGAAATAACATTACGAACTAGTAGAACCAATGACCATGTAATAACTTATTGTTATATTTCATGTTTTTATCATGTCAACCAGGGCACACAAATTTGAATATGCATATTATATATATATATATATATATACACACACATATATATAGTATTGATTATACGTGTACAATAAAAGTTGAACAAAAATTTAGATAATTTATAAACTTTTCATTCTATAGCTAGATTTGTTATTGAAGAAATTCCTAGAACCTTTTCTATTTCCCAAACTCTCCAGATTCTTTCTTGCAGATATGCGTACAAGTAATGCAAGCTCTCTCTAATCTTTTATAAGCACGTCATAGTTAGGAGCATAAATTTTTTTGATCTCTATAAAATGTCATTCTATTGATCCTAAACCCAGGTAGAAATAATTTTGTGTTTGGAGAACCCCCAAGATGTCCTTTATAATTTAGCTATTTTCTATTGAGGCTAAATTAAAAGAAAACATGAAAGATTTCTTTGATTTTTATTTTTTAGCAAAAATTCATAAGAAATGTGCAGAGGCTTTTTTAATTCCTTCACTCCTCTCAAATAAGTATTCCCAATACACTGAAAGGCAAAAATCATAAGTTCAAAATAAACAGCTTTTTATGATTAAAAAAAATCCAAAGCTACTTACTGAATTTTCTCAATTTTAATTGCCTTGAAGCCTTGAAGAACTACGTCTGACTGGAACCCATTTTCCATCTCCTATTTCTTCCAACCCTACCTTCAATTCTTTCCCTATACACTTTTCTGCAGACACTAAACATACATGAGTATACATTCAGCATGTAGGGCAGCATTATATTATAGACAGAAGAAAAATAGACATTACCTCAATGGGAAAAAAAACACTTTGTACTTTCATTTTTATTCTTCTGTTCTTCCAATGGATGATAATTGCCTATCTGTACCAAGCACTGTGCTAAATATTGGAGACAAAATAAAGGAAAAGAAAGGAATAATCATAAATAAATGATACAATGGGAATGCATCAGAAGTGAGGAGAGCAAAGCATCTGAGTGTGTGGAGAGAAAGAAGGAGCCACAGTAATGGTTTCTTAGAGAAAATGACTTTTAAATCAGCTACATAAAGAGAAGAGTAGGAAGGAAAACAGAGGAAGATCAGAAGTCCAGAGAGAATATGGCCTATTCAACAAATTTTAAAGCTGTCAATATGATTGGAACATGAAACAAAGGGAGGTAGTGAAGAGTCAGGAGAAAGGCTGGAGAAATAGTCAAGGGTCAGAACTGGCAGGTGTGATTTTCATCCTAATGGTGATTTAAAAAAGAAGAAAACACTCAACACTTACATGAGAATCATTATAATAAAATATGCTTTAAAACTACGATGACTTCTTTGTGAAGAATAGGTGAGGGGAGGTAGTGCTGGACAGCAATGAAAGCAGAGCTGTTGCAGCAATTCAGATAAGAGCTGATGGTAGCTCCTCTGAGTTTGTGATTGAAAGTGAAGAGAAGGGAAAATGCCCACAGAATAGAGTGGGTAAGAAATAGTGAGTTTCTGTATGGAAGTATCAGGAAAATGTGGTTAAGGAAAGCTGCCAGAAGTTTGGTGAGGATAACCGCGATGTTGGTTTTGTTCTTTGAAAGTAAACATAAAGGTGGTAATAAAGAAGGTTGTGTGTGTGTGTGTGTGTGTGTGTGTGTGCGCGCGTATGTATTTTGCAGGTAAGGCGACAGGTTAAATTTTGGATATGTTGATTAGGGAATCCAGCGAGATACTTGGGTAGAAATGTTGAAAAGGTAGTTGGACATTTGGAATAAGAGTTTTGGAAACTGGTAGGAGTCGGTCATTAGTACATGAGGGATAATTGAATATTTGACAGTAGACAAAACCATTTTGGCAATGTAGAAGAAAACCTGGTACAGAAGCACTAACCTTCAAGGAGCTGTGGAGCTGTGGAAGAATAGTATGGTATGGTGTCACAGGGCCAAAGTAAGTGAGTGCTTTCTGAAGAAAAGAAGTTAAACAAGATTTAGTACAGAGATCTTCAATAACTGACAAGTAATACAGTTAGGGAGGGCCTTTGAGTACCTAGTTTGCAGTGACATTTATGGTTGTTAGTGCTTTTGATGGCCTTACTTTCTCCCATTTGTTTACTTTCAGGGTCTAGAGAGTTCGAAACTCAGAGAAAGAGATTGGGCATGATGAGTAAAATAGCATGGTGGAGTATTCCAAGGTTTATCTTAGAAGTACCTGTTAGGAATTCACATTAGGACAACCTCCTGCCCTAAGTGAAGTGAAAAGCAATCACAAACAAAATATGAGATGGAGATGCAAATCTCAAATAGGCATAGAATTTCACATTGTAGAGGTTTTTTGGGGGGATATCACATTCCACTAGCAGAGACAAAGGTCAGGAGGCTTGAATGTCAATAAAAATGTTATCAATGTACATAAGAGATGGATAAGAGGGTATAAGTTCAGTTTAAAATTATGATACAATGTGCATCACAGAGAATGCTTCCATTTACAATAAGGGTCCCCTCCCCAGAAAAACAGGAAAGCATACAAGGCCATTTTGGAGTAATTAAGTACAGCAGTATATCCCCTATGAATATTCACTTTAGTAAGTAGGTGCAGCAGCTGAATAAGGAGTTGTGTTTTTGGTTTTTTTTTTTTTTTACATGTAGGCACTGGAGATAGAGGGCATCTTCTAAATATGCTATTATTCACACCATGCAACTTATATTAATTCATACCATAAAAGGTATTCCCATCTTTCTTTGTCTGACTGCTCCTGCTTGATCATTTTATATAGACTCCAGCTTGAAGCTGGACTCTTAATTCTTATCTAGTGTTCCTGTATCTACAGGATGAACTGTATTTAATTTTCTTTGGATAGTTTTTATTCTTTTGGTTGACAATTACTCTATATCATATTATACTACTTCAAATTTTTGGAGAAAAATATAGCTATGGACACAGCAATAAAAGCTCATACTTTAATTTTTAAAAACATATAAGGAGTATTATTTAAGGAAAAGCAAAATAGTTACAAAAGTTTAAATCTGTTTCTCCTGGTGATATGAATTTTTCAACTTCAGCTGTCGTAAACAGGATTTTCTGAAAGCTACCTTTTTGAGCTGTTATATTTTTGAAATGGTTGCAGAGCTTTCATAGCTTCCTCTAGGCAACTGCAAAGCTCTGAAACACACGATAAGATGATTTTGCCAGAAGGGAGAGGAATTTGTAACAGCTATTTTTAGCACTGGCCCCTCAGCACCATGGACAGCACACTCAAGAGCATCCTAAGACAATAAAAACTTCCACAGAGGAAAGTCACCATATCTGGAATGACCTTGGTTGGGATGCCATTAATAGCCCCTTCAGGACCTGACCCTTCTTCTAGGAATGTGGCATTCTTTAGCAGAAATGAAAAAGAAACAAAACTTGGTTTATCGACAGCACTATGTTATTACTAGCATCTCAGGTCTCATCTCCCTTCTTGCTTAGTTTTATATGACAGTACCCATCAAAACCTGAGCAGAACTAACAGTCACAAATGCAAGTCAGATTTAGAGGACGAGATCTGTTCTGGGTCATTCCCACCTTGCCACCTCAGATGAGCTTTTCTGTACTCTACGTAAGTTCAAGGCCAGTGGTTTAGAAGATGATTGCAGAAGAACAAAGAAATACAGGAACATGGAAGATTTTTGCTAAGACTTCAAAAAGTATTAAAGCTTTTGGATATGATAGAAAAGGGACTGGACTCAGGGTCAGTATGCTTAGTAACTAAGAAAATGTTCTTTGTGTAGTCTTTAGAAAGTCATCTAATCTCCCAGATTTGATTCCTTCATGAGTAAAAATAAAAGGTCTAGACTAAATGATGAAAATGTTATATAGTTTTCAAAAGGGTTTTTTCTATATATGCTATGATTCCATATGCACATAATTTTAGTGTATTGTTTGCAGTATATTTGTTGGATTCCATTCTCCCTCAAGTGAGAGATTGCAGAGAAGGAAAAAAAATATTCATATTAGGACAAAAACTGAGATGACAAGCAATTATACAACTGTAGCAATTAATTACACTAAAATTTAAAAGCTGGTACTCTGAATATTTTAAGCCATTAGACTGAAAAATAATCTGTCATCTATCTGCATCCATCCTATCATTTAAATATTGCAATATCTTTAGCATTTATCATATATTCTGAGACCCAAATTTTAACCTCCCCCCCAAAAAAAGCCCACTAAGAAATAATTATCTTTCATCAAGCAGAGGGAGACAGTAGTGTCTGGTATACTCACAGAAGGAAATGTGAACATCCATTTAGGACTCATTTCTTTCCAGAGGTTCCTGGTTCAAATTGGTCCCTGGAAAAGGAAAAACAAAACAAAACAGTGAAGGAGTTGTGATTGTAAATGACCCTCAGGGTAAAAAAGGAAAAGGAATGGGAATGAAAGAGATGTGTCTTAGGAACGAGATGTTCTTGACAAAATTTGGGAGAAAGAGGTTTTAAGGGGGCTTTTAATGCTTTGGTCAAGCCCCAAGCATTAGTGACTGTGATGTAGCAACAGCAAAGAAAAAGTTCCAGTTTCTCTGCCTAAATTTTATGCTTTTGCACTTTTGTTCTCAACTCTAATAGCAAAGAAAAAACAGATGTGTTTCTTTAAACCCAGACTTACTGAATCAGATTACAGTCATAATGCCCTAACAAAATATCTTCAAAAAATTGAAAATGTTATCAAAGATATGGAGAAACTAGAGTTCATAGTGCTACTAGCAGCTACTCCAACAAAAATCTGAGAAATGTTAGGTATGAATTGAGAGAAAAAAAGAAACTCGAGAAACGGAGATCTGGAGAAATTGTGATTGTGCTGACACCCATATCTCCTTCCTCCAATTTCTTTGGCGCCCGAAACTAATAAGAACCCTTTGAGATCAGGCTTTTTTAAAAAAATCTTTGCAATTGTGCTGTAAAAGGGACTATAGACAGACAGTCTGTCAAAACATCAGCTCAAACCTATGAGGATGCATTGTATATTAAAAGAAAACATTGAATCTCTCCATAGTTTGTTTTAGTAACCAAATATATTAATGTTATCTCAGGTCCCATTACATCTTATGAAAAATACTTTCAGTTTTTCCAAAATCCTTAAACAGTTTTCTATAAAATACATCCTCTTTAAATTATGTTAGGCATTTTTTTTTAATTCACACAATTGACACAATTTAAGGAACACCACAGAACCTCTCACACTTTCATTTAAAAAAACCAAAATGTCTTCCATTAAGGAGATGTGAGTTCAACACGATAATTTGATATCCTATTCATTTGCTGTAAATAGTGCCTTATTTGTTTTTGACTGTGTGTTGTACACCAAAATAACATGTACAAGACCCACTTTCCATGATGATGATAGGTAGTGATCTTAAATGAACATATTTCTATCCAATTTTGTAAAATCCATTTTACACACATTGATAAATAATTCAAACAAGGCTAATAGTGCTCATATGTACCTTAAATTATTTCTTAAAATAAATACAAATTTATTTTGTTTATTTTTATCTAGTGGCTCAGATGGTAAAGTTTCTTCCTACAATGCAGAAGACTTGGGTTTCATCCCTGGGTGGGGAAGATCCCCTGGAGAAGGGAGTGGCAGCCCACTCCAGTATTCTTGCCTGGAGTATTCCATGGACAGAGGAGCCTGGCAGGCTTTAGCACATAGGGTCGCAAAGAGTCGGACATGAATGAGCGGCTTTCACTACTGACTTGGTTAATGAAAATTAAAGAAATAAAATTTAAATATCATTTCATCATCTTTTTTTATCCCAGCTAATAATTCTCAGAAGAAACCACCAAAATCCTCTGGTGAAATACTTAGATTTAACTAATAATTTGTGGTTTTTTCTTTTTTTTTTTGATTCTTCTCTTTTCCTCACTTGCTCCCCTCCAATATCCATCAGCAAAGTCAACAAAAACATATTTTAAATCCATCCCTTTTCCCCTCTAATCTCTAAATGCGCCCTAGTCCAGCTAACAGTCATCTCTTACCTGGGACCTTGAATTATTTCTCTTCCACTCTTGCTCACCCCTTAAATAGATCCTCCCTTTAGAATAATCTTTTAAAATAGAATATATCATTTATCTACTTAAAACCTTCAAAAGAGCAAGTAAAACAAAAGCTGAACATGTTACACTGTTTAGGTCCTATGTAATCCTGTGCCTGTCTGTCTCCAACCAGATTTAATCTATGTGCTCCAGCCAATTTGGGCTGATTCTGATTCTGCAAACATGCCAGGGTCCTGGCATCGGCTTTTCTTTCTATTTCCAACACTGTTTCCTTCATATTTGCTTAGCTGGCTCCTTTTTTGTTCCAGGTCTCCCCGTGTAAATAGACAAGCCTTCTTATCACCTAGCTTAAGCAATACCTCATGACTCTACCTAGTCAGAATATTTTAATTCTCTCCACAGCACTTGTATTTGATCACTCAGAGAGTTCTCTTGTTTATTTGTTTGTTATTGTCCATCTTCTGATATGTAATAGTAAAGTCCAGGAATATTCTGTGCATGGAAGAGATTATTACAGTGATGGAGAGCACAGGTATTGGCATCAGATAGCTGAAGCTTGAAGCTTTGATTGTAACTGCTATCCCCTGGAAAGTTATTAACACTTTGCCTCAGTTCCTCACATGTAAGATAGGACTAACATTAGTGTACACTTCATAAAGCTCTTGTGAATATCAAATGATCTAACCAAGGATTCGTGTATTTTAAGGATCTGAGAAAAGCCATCCACTGTTTACCTCTGGGCTTCAACACCTGGAACAATACTCAGTACAAGTGGAAAGTTAATAAATACTTTTTTTTAAAGAAGCAGAGGAAAGAAGCACATTATACCTCTATTTATTAATATAGTGATTCGCTCTCTTTTAGAAAAGGTTTGTTATTTCCTTTTTCCAGTTCTAAGCTATAGGCATATACCCAAATGGGAGTTTATTTTTCACTTTGTACTCCAACTCCTCATGGATGTAAATTACTTTGGAGCTTGAATGGTCTCTCTTATAAAATGGAACTAACAATCCCTGACCTTTATCATGCCATAGAAACGTAAGGCAAGAGAGAACTGAAAATCAGCAATAATGTACCGGCTGTTTGTTGATTTAGCTGCCTTCTATGTGAAACCCCACAGCTGCAATACAAGGCAGTTTCAATTGTAAACTGGAAAGAATATAAATTATGGCTAATTGAAAGTGCCAGGGAGACCTGAAAGATGACAAAATGCAATTACCCAAATTGGATGTGGGCCAGGCCAGGACTGGTATGTCTGCTCTTAGAAATAATGTGAAGTTATGTGGTTAGAATAGCTTGTTAAAATATGGCTGCTGGAAACAGCTGGTACCTCAGTTTCCCCCAGGCTCCTAACAGCCCTATGTTTCCAGGACCAAGTGCCCCTGGGAAAGGAGTTTATGGATGCTTCTTTTTCACAAATGACCACATATTTGCATAGATATGACTTTATATTACTTAAAACCCAAGAGTGCTCCTGGTTTCCTGGTCTGGGGTATCTGATGCCCTTTGGGGATAGTTTATCTCAGAAACCACAGTCTGTTAATTTGGTTTCAGATTGGAAAGTGCTGCTTCCTCGTTCTTGGGGATAGAATAAGAAATAATCTGGTCCTCCCCTTTAGGCAAGAAGACAGAATTTAATATATATTTTTTCTTTTATGCATCTTTTACGTATCTTGGGCTTTAATTCCATGGCATATAAAGAATACTTGTAAGATATTTTTTTTTACAAATATTTTATTTTTAATGACACTGGTACAGACAATGTCCATTTAAAACCCATATACCAGGCCAAAAAGTACAAATAAAGTCAAAAAGAGCAGCATTCTGTTGTATACACTTCTACATGAATAACTTTAACTGCTAATGAAAAGTAGATCTTTTCTGGGATCTTCTGATAAGATTTTTCTTTCATCGTAAAATGGTTTCTCTTCAGTGAAGCCATCTTTGGAGTTCGTCATTATTCTCAACACCTCTGTCATTTTGACTCCAACTGGATATTCCTCTTCTTTTGGTCCAGACCCTCAGATTTTAAAAGTAGCTTCAAGTTAAGGAAAGGTCATTTTTCCACAGTTCTGTTTTCCGAAAAACTTCCATCTCCAGGAGTGAAGCAATCACATGCTAGAACTTCAGGGTCAATTGGAAAGTCATAAGGAGCACTAGTTAGTTGATCTTATTTACCACAAGCCTGCAAAAGCACAGTCCTGGAAAAGGCAGCCTCTCTATGCACACATGTAATTTTAAAAAGGAGAGAGTGATATGAAGGGGGCTGAGGTTTGGTCACCCAAAATCAGCACAATTAAAAGAAACAATAATGAATAATGGACACTAGAATTTAAATTACCAGATGTTTTAAAGAGATAGGGTGCCAGTTTTCGATTCTGTTTTGAACACCACATTACAGAAGAACTATTTTTAAAAATAAAAAAGGATTAAAGGGAAAGAAAAAAAAAACAAAAAAGTATCTAAACCGTTGAATGACCCCCTGTTTATTCCTGATAAACTTTAACCACATCTTCTTCCTCCGTTCCCAGTTCTTTTGCAGTGTGATTATCAGCAAGTCTCTGACCTTCAAAGAGAAACCTTAGTGAAATCATGGGAACTCCCTGTCTTTGACATGACTGGGTTTCTTGAGATGTGTCGTCATTTTTACTTTGAAGTGTATCTCACTGCCATCCTGTTTGATGACTTTAATATATTCTCCTTTCTCCTTATCCCCGAAGTCCTCGGTCGAAGGTTTTGCCTCCTGGTCAGACATGGTGACGGTGGCTTCCCCCAGAGTTTCTGCACACCAGTGGCCTCAGTAGGTAGAACCTTGCTCCGGGGTTTACAAATCCGTCTCTCTACCCGACAGCACAACACTGCAGCTAGAGAGACTTCCCCTATGCCTTCTACTTGTAAGATTTATTTCTTAAACTTTTATTAGGTTTGCTTTTAATCTGAGATGTATATATATGCTGCTGCTGCTAAGTCGCTTCAGTCGTGTCTGACTCTGTGCGACCCCGTAGAGGGCAGCCCACCAGGCTCCCGCGTCCCCGGGATTCTCCAGGCAAGAACACCGGAGCGAGTTGTCATTTCCTTCTCCAATGCATGAAAGGGAAAAGTGAAAGTGGACTCGTCCAGTCGTGTCTGACTCTTCGTGATTCCGTGGAGTGAAGCCTACGGGGCTCCTCCGTCCATAGGATTCTAAGTTCATTAATATATTTCAAGGTGGAAGAAGAGTACGTTTCTTCTTAATATCTATCTGCCTTGTGGTAGTTTCATTGTTCCCACTTAACACAAGGGGAAACCTAGAGCCAGGTTAAAAACCGTCCGCACAATGCCTCAGCTCCCTGACTAAAGCAGAGATTCCAGCTCAGGTCCAGGTGATCACAGAGCCTCTACTCTTTCCTCAACACCCTTCTGTTTTTGAAGAAACTAGATGCAAAAATGTAGAGAAGATAAAAAAGCTGGATCCCCACTATCTATGACCTTAAAGAGTTTAGGACCTGGTCATGGAAAATGTAGTATAAACATACATAAGTAGAGACATTCCCCCTGCTGGTTCCAGACTTTTCCTAGAGCCCAAGTTGTCTTTATTACTGCAATTCAGGCATGTCTGACAGTGTCTATGTGCTGGTTGAAAAAGGGAAAAAAGTGAAAGTGTTAGTTGCTCAGTCGTGTCCAGCTCATTGTGACTCCATGGAATTCTCCAGGCAAGAATACTAAAGTGGATAGCCATTTCCTTCTCTAGGGGATCTTCCCAACCCAGGGATTAAACCCCAGGTCTCCTGAAGTATACACAGATTCTTTACCATCTGAGCCACCAGTGAGACCAAAGGACACCCATGGGCTTGAGGGGCCAAGTGGTCAGAAGAGTCATTACAAATGATAACCTCCAGGAGGCAGAGTTGATATCAGCATCTCCTACTGCAGACATAACCTCTTGCAGCTCCATATAAGAACACATTCCATGCTGCTTGACATGTGCCAAAAATTACATGTTTGCTGAGGGACTGATTTTCTCCTGCGATAACAGCATCTTGCGTTGAGCTTGAAGCAAGGCCTCATTAACTGTTGGTAGTGTGATAGCTAAAAGTACTCATACTGGGGCACCTGGATTCCAGTTTCTGCTTTACCTCTTATTAACTGGGCAACTTTAGACAAATTAATAATCTCTCTGTATCTCAGGTTTCTTATCTATAAAATATAGATCTAAGATTCCCCACTATAAGAGTTAAATGAATTGTTGTTCAGTCACTAAGTCATGTCCAGCTTTTTGCGACCTCATGAACTACAGCAAGCTAGACTTCCTGGTCCTTCACTATCTCCCCGAATTTGCTCAGACTCATGTCCATTGAGTCAGTGATTCCCATATCCATCTCATCCTCTGTCACCCTCTTCTCCTCTTGTTCTCAATCTTTCCCAGCATCAAGGTCTTTTCCAGTGAGTTGACTCTTCACATCAGGTGGCCAAAGTATTGGAGCTTTAGCTTCAGCATCAGTCCTTCCAGTGAATATTCAGGACTGATTTCCCTTAGGATTGACTGTTTTGATCTCCTCACTGTCCAAGGGACTCTCAAGAGTCTTCTCCAGCACCACAGTTTGAAAGCATCAATTCTTTGGCGCTCAGCCTTCTTGATGGTCCAACTCTCCCATCCATACATGACTATTGGAAAACCCATAGCTTTGATTAGATGGACCTTTGTCGGCAGAGTGATGTCTCTGCTTTTTAATACACTGTCTAGGTTTGTCATAGCTATTTTTCCACAGAGCAAGTGTCTTTTAATTTTGTGGCTGCACGAAATGCATTAATATCTGTGAAATGCATAGAACTGTCCAATTTTGATTGAATGAGCTTAAATATTCCTTTATCATGGTCACAAACTTCTGTTCCTTGCTGGGGATTGAAAATGTATTTGGTTTGCCCTGCCCAGTGTATAGAATGAAAACTGAATTAGAATGTATTCAGAAGGGGCATATACTCTTCATTTTCACACAGCCCTTACTACTACTTGTTTCTATACATTCTGCCCTCTACAATTCTGTATCTTCTGTCACACCTCCAGTACTTTGTCCTAAGACAGTGGTAAAATGGTTAGGGAGGACAAAGACAAGGACTTTAAACCATTAGTATGCCACAGAGATTTGATTCAACAATTCTTAGATGCAATTGTTCAAACAACTATAAATCCATGTTAAAATATATCATCTAGGCTGTATCTTTATATACACAAATTAAATCTTTAAACTAATTCTTTCCTTACAATAGTCTTTGTGGAATATATCTTCCAATGCTATGTAACATTCACACAACAGTCAGAGGTTACATATCAAATGTTAATAGTGGTTATTTTTTTGCTGTAAATAAATTTTCAATGTTTTATTTACAGAAAGGTATTCTTCTGTTTTGGAAACATGAAAATTTAAAAATACATAGCTTTTCATGTGAATAAATATTTTATTTTTATTACTAGTGGCTAAAAATATGTATCACATGTCTCATTTTAATTAGACTCCTACTAAAGAACATTTTAATTTGTTCCAATTTCATCATTATTTTAAACAATATTAAAAACACACCTATAAATAAAGCTTATGTCCATCTCAGGTCATATTCTTAGGATAAATTCATAAAATTTTATTCCTAGGATAAATACTTTGCAGGTTTTTGTGGCTTTCCACACATACTATGAAATTTCCCTGTAGAAAAATTTTACAAATTTATACTCTTTTTATACAAGAGTGTGTGAGAAAGTTCATTATTAGGGCTTTCTCCCACAAAGATATTAGCTTTTTTTCCAGTTTGAAAACATGACACTTTAATGTAGCTTTGATTTGAATTTCTTTGAGTAACAGCAAGGTTGAATATGTTTACAACTTTTCATTTGTTACTTGTAATCTTTCTGTTGAAAATTTCCCATCTATATCTTAATCTAATTTTTCATTTTAAATTGAGTGTTCATACTTTCTGATTAATATACCAGAATAGATACTAAAAAAACAGTATTTTTCTCTAAAAACCCTTTGCAAAGTGTTTCCTGGTAGGTTATTTACTTTGTAATCTTGCTAATTATTTTTCTTGCCTATAGAGTAAAATCAGTAAAATGCTTTCTTTATATTTTAATCTGCCTAGGTCATTTACAAATTCTTCATCTTGATATTTAATGATTATTCATTTGTTATCTTCTATTTTCTTAATTTTTATCATGTAGATTTAAATCTATAGTCCTAAAATTTATTATGAGAAAATATATAGGGATTTTTTAGGTTTTATTTTACTTGTCCTGCTGTTGGAAATAAAGCCCACTGGCCCAAACTGAAAGAATGGACTTGGAGACACAAAGTACAGTGAGGAACAAGGCTTTAATGATGGTCTTGCAAGATCAGGTGTCTGGTGGGCAGGCACATCTGGGACGGTTACAGCATATTTTTATTCCCTGGTGTACAAATCCCTCCCCAGTTCCTCACTGGCTGAGTTCTGTGGGGTTACAATCTTTCTGGAAGTCACCTAAATCTCATAGGGTATTCTTTCTTCTCCCTTCCCATCCTAAGTCCACATTTCTAAACAAGGCCTTGAGTTTATCTTCCTAAACATCCTGTTAACTTGGGGTCTCTCCAGGTGTAAGCTGTTAGTCAAATCTAGTTTGCCAGTAATTTTCCATGACAAAACTAGCTAGCTCTGAGTGGAAAATCATTTGTTAATAATTTCCACCCAAGGGCAGCTACTTTGCCTTGAAAATGAACTATTTCAAGTTCCATTTCTTACACTGCCTACATAAAAATGAACTCCACCATTTGTGTATTCTGGAAGAGTACGGAACTAGCTTTGTGTAGCTGTGGGGTTTGAATTTTTTTTTTTTCTGCCATCACTATTGATCTCTTTGGGGTTCTCTGCATTTTGAATCTGCTTCCTAATTTATATTTTCCTAGAAAAACATGGCTTTGAAAATTTTAAATATATTTACATAATACTAAACATGTTTTTCTCAGTTTATAAATCTTCTCTGCCATCTCTGAGTATCCTTTTTTCAAATTTAATGCATTGTAATTTTTACTTCTATTTTGCCAGAGGTTTGTCAACATCATCTTTTTCAAAAAATCAGCTTTGAGATTTACTTATCAATTTTATATAGTTTTTCCTATCTTATTTATTCCTGATAATATAATACTAAGTCTTAATTTCCTATTTTTAAGCTTAATTTACTATTCTCTTTGTCATTTTATAATAATATAATAAAAGCTAAAATTTCCCAAGTTATTTTATATGGATTATGTTTTTTTCTCTTTGTCTTTCCTGATTTTTCTTGTTTATTCAAGGTGTTAAATAAATTTTTATTACCAATCTCTGTCTCTATTGGATTTTTAAGTCAGATAGTATTGTATTAATTTACCATTGGCATTTCTTCTATGAAAATATTTTAAATGTTAAATTTTGTTTTAAAATGATTTAAAACAGTAAATTTTATCTCTTTCTCTTTTTCTCAATTGGTTTTAGGAGTTTTTATCAGACTTTCTAAGCTTGATTTTTTTTATTTGTAATGAGACACAACTTCTTTCACATGGAGAAAGAAAGAAATAGTAACCCTGTAGGGTTCTATTCTTGGGTTCCAGCTTTTTCAGGATCACAATTGTGTCCTTTCTACTACTGGGTTGATCAACAGAATTCTGAGAATCAGTGAATGTATTCTTTCTAGTTCATGTAATGTTTTTGACAGTTAAAATAAAAAGGCTTGTGAAGTGCCATTAATATTATAATGCCTTTCTGTAGCTTCACTTATAAACAACATACCTGTGAATAATAATATGGAACCACCTAATTTCATCAAAATCCCAATGAATTGTGCTTTCCTTGCACATGGTCTATTTTTCTACTTGGATGCATGTAAAGTTCTTTTTTTTTAATCTATCCATTTAAAAAATTATCCTCAGGTCTCTAATAGCAAGTGTTTCCATTAATCGAGTTTATATAGAAAGTTTGAATCCTTCTGTTAGATAGTTAGAATAGGAAAAAGGAGTCCAGAGTGGTGGTGGCTAAAAGACAAGGAAGGGAAAAGCCCATGAAAATAGAACAAAGGAAGATCCGAGGATCAGGCTGAGGACCTCAAGTAGAACAAACAGCACTCCTGGTTAGCCCAATTTACATAGAGCAGGCCCAGGGGGAGGGGAAAAAAAAAAAAAACCCATATAAAAAGAGGAGCCAAAGGGCTGGAGGCTCTCTCTTTCACTGTCTCTCTCTCGCTCTCTTTCACTCTCTCCTCTTCATGTCTTTTGGGTTGGCATGCCCTCGTGCCTTGAGAATGTATTTTCCTTTATGTTCTAAATGAAACTGAGCTGTAACATGGAGCTGTAACACTAATCTGCTGGAGAGCCGTGACACAGTCTGTCCGACGGCTGTAATGCCGGCCCATCTCTTCAAGTTTTTGTTGTGATGAGACAGAACCTGGGAAATTACACACTCCCCCGACACTTCAAACTTATATTCTCAGTTCTTTCTTGAGGAAATGTTTTATTGTATACTTGTCTATTTTTCCTATTGAAATTACTCCAGATGTTACTTCCAAAATGATGTTTATTTTTATATTGACTTTATCATGGTTTGAAAAAAAAAAGAAGGCCCCCAGCCTCAGTAACTTACACAATAAGCATCAACAAGCATTTATATCCTAGCTTATATGTCACTTATGTCATCCTTTACCTATTTTTTATTCCTTAATCAAGCCTGCCAGAGCAGCAGCTTTTAGGAGTTTGCCATTCTTTTGGCAGAGGGAAAATCAAGGGAGATTGTAGAAACAGGCAATGCTTCCTAAAAATTCTTCTTGGGAAAAGAAATGCTATTACTTTCACCACTCTTTCTTGGCCTAAGCAATTCATGACCAGATCTAAATATAGAGAATTATACTCTACCTACTGGGAGGCAATATAAGTCATGTTGCTGCTGCTGCTAAGTCGCTTCAGTCGTGTCCGTCTCTGTGCGACCCCATAGACAGCAGCCCACCAGGTTCCCCTGTCCCTGGGATTCTCCAGGCAAGAACACTGGAGTGGGTTGCCATTTCCTTCTCCAATGCATGAAAGTGAAAAGTCAAAATGAAGTCGCGGAGTCGTGTCCGACTCTTAGTGACCTCATGGACTGCAGCCTACCAGGCTCCTCTGTCCATGGGATTTTCCAGGCAAGAGTACTGGAGTGGGGTGCCATTGCCTTCTCCAATAAGTCATGTTGAGTTGGATAGAAATGAAAGCATGTGGTTATGAACAATAAGAAAACTGACTGCAAGACTGATCTCATCTTTGTTTGTCCTGCAAATTTATCAGCTTCTCTTATTGCATTCATTATTTTGCTCTTTTCCTCTACATACATAAAAAACTGGTCAACTGCATCCTTTATTTTCTTGATGCAAAGTTTCATGGCATTAATTTTACCCTTACCATCATTAATAGGGATCTGGTTGCATTTAATTTCCTTATAAAATTGCTTCTTCTCATCTATTTCCAGACTTATCTAAATGGTTTCTTCTTCATTTTACTCTAGTCCTTTTATAGAGGGATATATTTACTTATTTCTGTTGGATGTATTCTAAAAGTACAATTGGCAAACTATAGCGTATATATATATATATATATATATGAGTATATATACTAAATATATATAAATATAATAATATAAATATAAAAAATATAAATATATATATATATATATATATTTAGTTTTAGTATTGTCGGCTAAAAAATATAGTCACAACCTGAAAGTAGAGAGTCATTTTATTTGGTGGTAATGTTTAGGACTCCGAGTCCAAGAGACAGCATCTCAGCAGCTCTGAGAAAACTGCTCCAAGGAGGCAGAAGTCAGGCTATATACAAGTTTGCAACAAAGGGAGCAGGCAGTCTGAATATCAAAGACCAGGTATCAAGTCAAGGAATTTATCATTCTGTGCATGGGAAGATGCAAGCCTCTGGGCTCACTGAATTCATTCCTTTCATATGCACCTCAGCTGTCTGGGGCCAGTCCTGTTTCCTTGTTCACCTTGCTTCTGGCACTTCCCCTCCCCCCAGCACCTCAGCAATCACCATGGGGGGTGGCAGCATCTGCTGGATCACAGTGGTGGGAGCCCTCATTCACATTTGGAGCCCAGAAATTGCTGATGGCTGTGGCATTTCTTCTTTATTGATAAGGCAGGAGATATTTTCATTTCACAGTAAGCAGTATTAATAATACAACCAAATCTGTTTCCAGAGTTTTTACAGATTTAGTCACCCACCATTTGTGTCTTGGGTTTCAGTTTATTCCATATTTTTGACATTACTTAGTACTTTTGCCATTTGCATTTTAGTCATTCTGATGGGTATGAAGTTGGTTTCCACTGACGTTTAATTATGATTTGTCTGGGAAATAACAAAGTTGGGTACGATTTCACATACATATTAACCATTTTAATATGCTATTTTATTGTCTATTAATGTCTTTTACCCATTTTTCTGTTGGATTGTCTGCCTTTTTCTTATTGATTAATAGAAGTTCTGTATATAGTCTTTTGTTGAATGTATGTTTTGGGGAAAATATCCCTTATTTATAAGTTGTTTTATCACACTCCTAAATTTAATGTGGTTTATCACAACTTTCTTTTGTAGTTGCTGCCGTGGGGTCCAATTAAACAAATCTTTGGGTATGCGAAGTTCATGAAGTTGTCTTTTTTTTAAATGCTATTATTTAACTTTTTTAAATTTTTTTAATTGAAGTAGGGCTAACTAAAATTTTGTATTAGTCTTATGTATACATTGAAGTGATTCAGTATTTTTATAGATTCTCAGTTCACTTCACTCGCTCAGTCCTGTCCAGCTCTTTGAGAACCCATGGACTGCAGCGCACCAGACTTCCCTGTCCATCACTGACTCCTGGAGCTTGCTCAAACGCATGTCCATTGTGTGGGTGACGCCATCCAACCATTCATTCTCTGTTGTCCCCTTCTCCTTCTGCCTTCAATCTTCCCTGCATCAGGATCTTTTCCAAAGAGTCAGTTCTTCACATCAGGTGGCCAAAGGATTGGAGTATCAGCTTCAGCGTCAGCTTCAGCATCAGTCCTTCCAATGAATATTCAGGGCTGATTTCCTTTAGAAATGACTGGTTTGGTCTCCTTTCAGTCCAAGGGACTTTCAAGAGTCTTCTCCACCAGCACAGTTCAAAAACATCAATTCTTCAGCACTCAGATTTCTTTATAGTCTAACTCTCACATCCACACATGACTATTGGAAAAACCATAGCTTTGACTAGAAGAACCTTTGTCAGCATAAGTAATATCTCTGCTTTTTAATATGCTGTCTAGGTTGATCATAGCTTCTCTTCCAAGGAGCAAGCGTCTTTTAATTTCATGGCTGCAGTCACCATCTGTAGTGATTTTGAAGACCAAGAAAATAAAGTTTCTCATTGTTTCCATATTTTCCCCATCTATTTGCCATGAGGTGATGGGACCAGAAGCCATGATCTTCATTTTTTGAATGTTGAGTTTTATGCCAGCTTTTTCACTCTCCTCCTTCACTTTCATCAAGAGGCTCTTTGTTTCCTCTTCACTTTCTGCCATAAGGGTGGTGTCATCTGCAAATCTGCGGTTATTGATATTTCTCCAGGCAATTTGGATTCCAGCTTGTGCTTCATCCAGCCTGGTATTTCACATGATGTACTCTGCATGTAAGTTAAATAAGTAGGGTGACAATATATAGCCGTGATGCACTCCTTTCCCAATTTGGAACCAGTCTGTTGTTCCATGTCCAGTTCTAACTGTTGCTTCCTGACCTGCATACAGGTTTCTCAAGAGACAGGTAAGGTGTTCTAATAGTTCCATCTCTTTAAGAACTTTCCACAGTTGTGAGCTACACAGTCAAAGGCTTTGGTATAATCAATAAAGCAGATGTTTTTCTGGAATTCTCTTGCTTTTTCTCTGATCCAGTGCATCTTGGCAATTTGATTTCTGGTTACTCTGCCTTTTCTAAATCCAGATTGAACATCTGGAAGTTCACGGTTCGCATACTGCTGAAGCCTGGGTTGCAGAATTTTGAGCATTACTTTACTAGCATGTGAAATGAGTACAATTGTGTAGTAGTTTGAGCATTCTTTGGCATTGCCTTTCTTTGGGATTGGAATGAAAACTGACCTTTTCCAGTCCTGTGGCCACTGCTGAGTTTTCCAAATGTGCTGGCATATTGAGTGCAGCACTTTCATAGCATCATCTTTTAGGATTTGAAATAGCTCAAGTGTAATTCCGTCACCTCACTAGCTCTGCTGGTAGTGATTCTTCTTAAAGCCACAAGACTTCACATTCCAGGATCTGGCTCTAGGTGGGTAATCACACCATTGTGGTTATCTGGGTCATGAAGATCTTTTTAGTACAGTTCCTCTGTGTATTCTTGCCACCTCCTCTTAATATCTTCTGCATCTGTTAGGTCCATATTCTTTCTGTCCTTTATTGTGCACATCTTTGCATGAAAATTTCCCTTGGTAACTCTAATTTTCTTGAAGTGATCTCTAGTCTTTCCCATTCCATTGTTATCCTCTATTTCTTTGCATTGATCGCTGAGGAAGGCTTTCTTATCTCTCCTTGCATTCAAATGGGTATTTATTTCCTTTTCTCCTTTGCTTTAGCTTCTCATCTTTTCTCAGCTATTTGTAAGGTCTCCTCAAACAACCATTTTGCCTTTTGCATTGCTTTTTCTTGGGGATGGTTTTGATCACTGCCTCCTGTACAATGTCATGAACCTCTGTTTATAGTTGTTCAGGTACTATTCTCTATCAGATCTTATCCCTTGAATCTATTTGTCACTTCTACTGTATAACCATAAAGGATTTGCTTTAGGTCATACCTGAATGGTCTAATCGTTTTCCCTACTTTCTTCAATTTAAGTCAGAATTTGGCAATAAGGAGTTCATGATCTGAGCCACAATCATCTCCTGGTCATGTTTTTCCTGACTGTATAGAGCTTCTCCATCTTTGGCTGCAAAGAATATAATAAATCTGATTTTGGTATTGACCACATGATGTCCATGTGTAGAGTCTTCTCTTGTGTTGTTGGAAGAGGGTGTTTGCTTTGACCAGTGCGTTCTCTCAACAAAACTCTGTTTGCCCTCGCCCTCCTTCATTTTGTACTCCGAGGCCAAATTTGCCTGTTACTCCAGGTATCTCTTCACTTCCTACTTTAAATATTGGCTATATTCAGTACATATACAAGGTATCGTTATAGCTCATTTATTTTATATGTAGTATTTGTATCTCTTAATCCTCTGTGGCTACCTTGTCCTTCTGCCTTCCCTCCCTCCACTGGTAACCACTAGTTTGTTCTCGATGGTATGTCTACTTGGATTCTGTTACAGTCATTCGTTTGTCTAATTCTTTAGATTCCATATAAAAGTGATAATGTATAGTATATTGTCTTTCTCTGTGTGACTTATTTCACTAAGCATAAATACCCTCCAGGTCCATCCATGTTGTAAAATTTTATTCTTTTTTATGGCTGAGTGATATCCGATTATATGTGTGAGTTATTACACACACATCAGAGCTTCTTTATTCATTTATCTGTTGAGGGACACTTAGGTTGCTTCCATATCTTAGCTATCATAAATAAAGCAGCTATGAACATTGATGTGTGTGTATCTTTTCAAATTAGTGTTCTTTGACCACGTATCCACCAGCAGAATTGCTGGATGATATAGTAGTTCCATTTTTAGTTTTTTGAGGACTCTCCATACTGTTTTTCATAGTAACTGCACCAATTTTCATTCCTACCAACAGTGTACTAGAATTTCCTTTTCTGTATATTCTTGCCAAGATTTTTTATTTGTGGCCTTTTTGATACCCATTCTGAAAAGTGTAATGTGATGTTATTGTGGTTTTGATTTGCATTTTCCCAGTGATTAGCAAAAGCAATACTGGGCATCTTTCATGTGCCTGTAGACGATCTATCTTCTCTGGAAAAATATCTATTCAAGTCTTCTGCCCATTTTATGATATATATATATATAGTTGAATTCAATTTGCTAATATTATGGTGCATCTATATTTATCAGAGATATTGGCCTGTAATTTTTTTTTTTTTTGGGTCATGGTTTTATCTGGTTTTACTATCAGAGTAATGGTAGGTTCATAAGATGAACTGGTGAGTGTTCGTTCTGTTCTTTTCAATATTTTGAAATAGTTTAAGAAGTATAGGTATTATAAAAAATATTTATTAATTGGAGGAAAATTGCTTTACAGTGTTGTGTTGGTTTCTGCCATAGAACAACAAGAATAAACCATAATTATACTTATATCCCCTCCTTCTTGAGCCTCCCTCACCTCCCCACATCTCACCTCTCTAGGTCATCACAGAGCACCAGAGTGAGCTCCCTGTGTTATATAGCAATTTCTCACCAGCTTTCTATCTTACACATGATAGTGTATGTATGCTGATGGTAATAGTACTTGTATATGTTTGGAATACTCCTGTTAATTTGTCTTGTCCTAGACTTTTATTTGCTGAGAGTTTTTAAATTACTAATTCAAGTGATTTGTTTGTTTAGATCGTCTATTTCTTCCAGATTCATCTTAAAAGATTGTGTATTTCTAAAAACTTATCTGTTTATTTTAGGTTGTCCAATTTATTGAAATAAAACTCTTTGAAGTATTCTCTTATGATATTTCGTATCTCTGTGATGTTAGTTGCTATTTCTCCTCTTTCTTTTCTTATTTTATTTATTTGGGTTCTCTTTTTCTTGATGCATCTCACTAAAGGCTTATCAATCTTGTTTATCTTTTCGAAAAACAGCTCTTGCTTCCATTGATCTTTTCTATTTTTCGTATGCATTTTATCTGTTTCCGTACTGATATTTATTATTTTCTTTTTCCTTTTGCTGACCTTGGGCATTGTTTGTTGTTCTTTTCCTTCCTGATTCCTTTAGATAGTGGGTTAGGTTGGTTGGTTGAGATTTTTGTCTGTTTGTTTCTTGAGGTAGTCCTGTATCACTGTGAACTTCCCTCTTCGAACTGCTTTTGCTGCATCACACAAATTTTAGAAGTTGTGTTTTCATTTTCATTTCTCTTGAGGTATGTTCTAATTTCCTCTTTGATTTATCCATTGACCTATTTGTTTTTTAATAGCATGCTGTTTAATCCCCATGGTTTGTGTTTTTTCCAATTTTTCTTCTTGTAATTGATTTCTCATTTCAACATTGGCATTTGTAAAAAAAAAAATGCTTTGTATAATTTCTGTCCTCTTAAATTTACTGAAACATGTTTACTGGCATGGAATGTGATCTATCCTGGAGATTGGTATACCTATGTACTTGAAAAGAATGAATTTAGGTTTCTTGTAGCTCAGTCATTCATCCCACTGTTTTTCAAACCAGCTAAGAGGGCTTTTCTCCCCAGTGTTGAACCCTAGGTCTGGTGCCCCCAATAAGTGGTTTGGATTGCTCACTTCTATTAGAGGATCTCTGGGCCTGTGTAATCTCTCACTTCTTCTGTGCCTCTCCTAGGTCCTGACCCGCTTGTTTCTATTTCCTTAACAATTGACTCCATGTGGATCTTTCTTACATCCTTAGTTGTATAAGAGTGTGCTGTCTGCAGTTTGTTTCGGTGAGAATTGTTCCACATGTAGATGTATTTTAGATGTATTCATGGGATAGGTGATCTCTCTGTCCTTGTATTTTTTCGTCTTTATTTCTTCCATCACTTTAACTTTTAATGCATTTTGGACCAATCATTTTTCTATGCTAAGTATCCAGACACATTTATTTTTCTTGTTGTTGTTCAGTGAGTTATTCGTGTCTCACTCTTTGCCACCCCATGGATGGAGCATGCCAGGCTTCCCTGTCCTTCACTATGTCCTAGAGTTTGCTCAAACTCTCTCCATTGAGTCAATGATGCCCTCCAATCATCTCATCCTCTGTTGCCCCCTTCTCCTCTTGCTTTCAATCTTTCCCAGCAACAGGGTCTTTTCCATTGAGTTGGTTTGCATCAGGTGGCTGAAGTGTTGAACCTTCAGTTTCAGACCAGTCCTTCCAATAAATATTCAGGGTTGATTTACATTTGGATTGACAAATTTGATTTCCTTGCAGTCCAAGGGACTCTCCAAAGTCTCCAGCACCACAGTTTGAAAGCATTAATTCTTTGGCTATCAGCCTTCTTTATGGTCCAACCTTTACATCTATACATGATTACTGAAAAAACCATAACTTTGACTATATGGACCTCTGGAGGCAAAGTAATATCTCTGCTTTTTAATATGCTGTCTAGGTTTGTCACAGCTTTTCTTCCAAGGAGCAAGAGTCTTTTAATTTTGTGGCTTCAGTCACTGTCCACAGTGATTTTGGAACCCAAGAAAATGAAATCTGTCACTGTTTCTACTTTTTCCCCATCTACTTGCCGTGAAGTGATGGGACCAGATGCTATGATCTTAGTTTTTTGAAGGCTGAGTTTTAAGCCAGCTTTTTCACTTTTCTCTTTCACCTTCATCAAGAGGCTCTTTAGTTCATCTTCACTTTCTGCTATTAAAGTGGTATCATCTGTATATCTGAGGTTGCTGATATTTCTCCCGACAATCTTGATTCCAGCTTGTGAGTCATCTAGCTCAGGATTTTTCAGGATGTACTATGCATATAAGTTAAATAAGCAAGGTGACAATATTCAACCTTGATGTACTCCTTTCCCAATTTTGAGCCAGTGTGTTGTTCCATGTCTGGTTCTAACTATTGCTTCTTGTCCTGCATACAGGTTTCTCAGGAAGCAGGTAAGGTGATCTGGTATTCCCATCTCTTTAAGAATTTTCCAGTTTGTTGTGATCCACACAGTCAAAGGCTTTAGTATAGTCAATGAAGCAGAAGTGGATGAATTTTTGGAATTCTCTTGCTTTTTCTGTGATCCGTTGGATGTTGGCAATTTGATCTCTGGTTCCTCTGGCTTCTAAATCCAGCTTGTACATCTAAAAGTTCTAGGTTCATGTAACATTAAAGCCTATCTTGAAGGATTTTGAGCATAATCTTGCTAGCATGTGAAATAAATGTAGTTGTACGGTAATTTGAACATTCTTTGGTACTGCCTTTCTTTGGGATTGGAAAACTGACCTCTTCCAGTCCTGTGGCCACTGCTGAGTTTTCCAAATTTTTTTCATTTCTTATCCCTTAACAAATAACTTTAGAAGGCTGTGCATTGTATTCTACTGATAGTGTGGTTTTATTTAGACAACGAGACATGAATGTAAATTCTAATTGTGTTTCCTTCATTGATTTGGACAATTTTCTTAAATGCTTTTCTTTATTACTGATTCTGAAAAAATTACACAAAATTTGTATAAGGATTTAAAGAACATGAGATATAAATATAAAACATTTAGCCGAATGTTTGCCATATATATAAATGTATATATACATACACACATGAATATAGCGAGTGAAGTTGCTCAGTCGTGTCAGACTCTTGGCGACCCCATGGATTTTAGCCTACCAGGTTCCCCCATCAGCGGGGTTCCCCAGGCAAGAATACTGGAGTGGGTTGCCATTTCCTTCTCCAGGGGATCTTCCTGAACCAGGAATCAAAGCCGGGTCTCCAGCATTGTAGGCAGACGTTTTACCGTCTGAGAAGTCCGTATAAGTAATTGTTAATTTCATTAAGTTACAGTATTTTGTTTTCAGATGGTCATTATTATTGAGGTTAAGAGTGATTTTGTGTAAGTTGTGTTTCTGGGAAGCAGACTCTGAACTAGAGTTAGGAGTGTAAGATTTTTGTCAAGGAGGACAAAAGCCTTCAGGCTGCAATCCAGATCTGCCTTCAAAGAAAACAGTCTCAGACTGAGATGGAGATCTGTCAAATTCCTATCTGGCCAAAGGGGCTTTGGAGCAAAGTAACCCACTATAGGAGCCTCAGAATGGGCAGAAATGCCAAACCTAGTACCTCTGCCACATTCTTCACGCAGGAATCTGCAAAAAGCCCAGTAAGAATGTAGTCTTTGTTTACAGATTCAGGGATTGTAGTTAGACACTGCCAGCCAACTGCACTTTTTGCAGCCAGATTGCAAACTCTTTCTTGAAGAGGGATCCCAACAGTACCTCTCATGTTACCCTGGAGGGTTGTGGAGCAAGATTGCCTGTGCTCATTCAAATCTGACCACCCACCCCCATCCCTTATTCACTGGTAGATTGTAAGGAAGGGGCTTAACCTCTTTATCCTTGGCTTCCTAATCTGTAAAATGAGAAAAATAACAGTAGCTACTATAGCACTGTTGTGCAGGTTAAATTAAATAATGCACATAAAGTACTTAGAATAATATCTGAAACAGAGCAGAGACTCAAAATATTTACCATTATTATTGGCATATTCTTACATATTTTGCCTCTTCCTTGGTTTTTTTCTTGCCTATATATCCTCTTCTTGCGTCTTTTGTATAGTCTTTTCTAAAAAAAAAAAACATATTTTGCTGTGAACCTAAAACTGCTCTAAAAAACAGTCTTTAAAAAAAAAGCAACCCTTCATGGATCCTTATCATTGCTTACATGCTTTTTATCACGCTTATTCCCCACTCTTCATTGTTCAGTGCAGGTAATTGCATTTATTAATATTTCATTCAATAATCCCATTTAGTATAGGTAAGATGAGAGTCTACATGAGAATTTTCATGCCAAAACCTTGCAGATTCGATGAATTTGTTCCACAGTATGAACAAAATAAGCTTCTCTGAGGGCAACTCATAAGCACTCTGTGCTGTATCCTTCCCAGATAAAAGGAAGTTATTTTATATCCATCAAAGTGGAAATAAGGTTTAGGTTAGTGGACCAGAAAAATATTACCTGTTTTGACGTAAATACAATGAAACAATTCCAAAGAAATCCAATTTTGAACAGCACTGCATGCAGGGATTAGAAAGTTTCATAAGATTTGGGAGCTCTGAATGCTTTTTGTTGTTTGAGGTGCTCTCTTGAGATTAGTGGAGCATTAATATGGCAAGTCAGCCTTATCCTTGTGCTCTTTCCATTTCCAAAAAAATGTAAATTTAATACAATCATTTATATTCAGTCTCACCCATTCCAAGAATCTGAAGGTTTTTAGATGTATCATCCTTTGAAGAAGATACTCTAGAGCAATCCCAAGGCCACCACTAGAATTTACACATAAAAATAGAAACCATGAACTGTTAAACTATGATTGTAGAGAGAAATTGGATTGTTTTGACCAACTTGACAGTCGTGATTTTACTTTTTAAAATTCCATTTATTTTTCATCATGTGATAATGACAGCATGACACTTAGAGAAGATAATCTGAGTCCTTTTGTCATCATACTCCAATTATCTTCCTTCAAACATTGCCCTATCAGTCTTTTATTTGTTTAGTAAATATGTATTGAGCAACTACTCTGTGGTTGCTTTATTTCTAGGTACAGTGGTATAGAAGTGAAGATTGAAAGAACATTCATTCTGCAGCTTAAAATTCTCCATTATCATTAGAATAGAATTCTTACATTGCCAACAAGGCCAAATCAGTACTTGAGCTGCTGCCTGTGTCTATGAGCTAAGTCATCTAAGATTCTCATATCTTATGGTTTCTTCTCTTTTTTCAGATTGCATCTCAAAGGGTAACCTCACAGAGAAGTCTCTGGCCTAACATAGCTTGCAACTCCACTCTCCAGTCACTATCACTTAATACTGTTAATATTTTTAATCCAAAATAATCATTATTGGAAATTATCTTATTTGCTTTTAACCACTGATTGATTTTTTTCACAGTGTTCATGGCCTTCCTGGTTTTAGGACTCCATTTGATAGTCACCTACTATCCCTTTATGCCCTGTCTCCAGGATCCCATGATCACTTTTTGCTTAGTGCTGAGTACTCTCTGAGTTGTAATGTTTGGTTTAGACTGCTACCAGCACTGACATGCAGGCTATTTGAGGATAAGAACTACAGTTTCATATTCACAGTTGTAGGTCCTGGAGCAATACACAGTACACAGTGATTTCTCAAAAAAAATTGATTCAGCAAATTAATGACAGTTTAAAACTTTGTGTGATATTTACCACTTAGTTACTATGTGCTATTTCAACTGTTTGACATAAACAAGCTTAATTTCCCTTCTCCCTTTTCAAAAGTCTTGCATTCCTTCTGTAAAATGGTTAGAACCATTTATTTTTACAGCCACTTGTGATTTCTATGGTATTGAATGTTCTCATTAGCAGTCTATTGATAGGAAGCAGGAAGAACTAAGAAAGTTTGGGGGTATTTTCATTTGAACCTTATATTTTAGGTCACATCATTCTCTTAAATTAGTTGTAAATGAAACTTCTGATATTTCATAGGAAGTCCTCATTTACACATATAAATGAGAAGATGGGTGAAGGTTTATGTACTAATTTTTAAATCATTATTTGTATGTCTGACTTATTTCTACAACCGTTTTAATATATAAATGTGTGTTCAGTTAGCAAAGAGTGGATTAAATTTCTTCCAACAATAACAACATTGTTGGAATTTCTTCAACATTGATTATACCTCTTCAATATAATGACACCCACTTATTTATTACATTTTCAAAGAAATGGTATATGTTTGTTACTTATTACACCATAATAGATAATTCTTCTTATTCAGATAGACTTATGAAGTAGATATTAGATTAGAAAAGCAGAATATTTGAAGACCTAGTTATATGCAGAGAACAAAACATAAGTCTATTTGGTTATGGTTATTTTCATCAGAATTTTGTTTCAAAATAGAATTTGAATTCTCAAATACTTACAAGAAAACAAAACAAAATTGATTGTCATTTAATGTAGCTACACCCTGTGCCAATGGAGTAACTTCATCATATATCATTTGAATTAGACAGAAAAAAAGCACCATTACTTGCCTCATTACCTTGATGCTGTACAAAATAATAATAATAATAGTTATTATCAGCCTTTATATTTAAATATAATTCTTCCATGTGTGGCTAAAATATATATCAGTAAGAACATCAGAAATTATATTAAACCATTAAACGGGCAAAGTATTAAGTAAACATGTTACATTTTCTAATAATATTAGATCTAGGATCATGTTTTTAAGCAATATTAAACTAATTTATCACATAAGGACAGTTTTGTTTCAGAATATCACTTTATACAGCATATTCTTTATTTTAAAATTATATGATCAAGAGTATAATAATTTTTATGTTCCAGAAAGGATATGAATTGCCTTTTTTTTTTTAACTGAAGCAGTCCAGGTAATTTGAATAGAAATCAATGCAAGAGGGGAAAATCAGCACCACTCGATGGAAATGTCCATGTACCAGAGTCCGTGGTGGTCATTTTAGCAATCCAGGGTAAAATGAGCAGCTGTTTTTTTTTTTTTCCCTCAAATGTTCTTTTAGTATCAGCCTTTGATAATGCATGAGAAGATGTATTTCGGTGACTGGCAGCCAGACTTGCCTTGTTATTCACAGTGGTTGCACCTTGCATAGATTTATACACTGAGGTTTTTACACACTGAGGTTTAGCAGAGTTTTGACCACATTCCTCCAGTGCATAAAGTGATGTGCAGACCACATGCCAATCGGTTATATTGAATGCCTCAACTTGGACATTGCTGCTTTTAAACAAAGATGACCTCAGGAGCATACTGGAAAAAAGAATGAAGTGCAGCCTAGAAGAGGAAAGAGGAAATACAGGATGGATCAGGCTGTAGAATGCTGAGATGAGCAAAAGTAAAACAATATACAAAGGCTAGATTATATCTAAAAGCCCTAAAACAAATTTAGTCTTATTTTATTATTCCATTTTCTATTTCCCGACACATTTATTGTCATACTCAATCCATAATGTTTTCTAGATATTTTATTTTCTCAATCTTTTTGAACCAGTGTGAGGATTAGTTCTAGGAAGAGCCTCTTTGGGTTCCTGACTTCACGTGAGCTGAGACTTTCCTTTAAGACTGCAAATAATGACCTCTGGCTTGTCATGTATTGACAATTTTATATTAGTCACATGTTAGGGAAATATTAAATTAGGGACAGGTGAGAGCATACTGTAAATAAGATAACAAATCCATTCTCTCCACATGTGAATGAAGCAAGTTGTCATGAGGGCAGGGAGGATGTAGACGTGGTGAGGGAATTTCCCTCCCACAGTGTACCCTGCAAGATACATTTGTTTTATAAACCCTCCAAAGGTAGATGATCACGTTGGAAGAAAACAAGCAACAGTAGCCACACTAACCATAATGCTTTCCCTACCTCACCTTGCTTTACTGAAGACAGTCTCTCTCTCTATAAAACTTGAGCATTTGCCCTATGGTCATCTCAGTTCAGCTGATGTGTCAACTTATGGTCTGAAAATGCAAGTATATCTGATGAGTGAAGTGTGGCCCTTTATTACAGTAGCGTGAAGAATGAAAATTGATCTTGGATTATGTGGTTTCTCCCTTCTACAATGTTGTGCCCTAGATTTTAGTGTAATTTTTGATAAGTAAGTATACTAAGGTCAGATCATGGAAGTAGTAAGTGATGAAGTCAGAATTTGCATCAACAGCTTGACTCCCAAACTTCCTGTTATCCCGTGTCTTCTCATTAGAAGGAAATACTTAATCTTCTTTTGAGGACATGAACATCTTTAAGTAATAAGATTGCTCTTTCTAGAATAATGTGCTTTTTATTCATGAAAAGATGCCATGCAACGTAGAGGATTCACAGTGCCCCACATTTTAGGAATGAGTATTTGATTCAAAATGAGACTTTCTCCTGAGAAGGCAAAATGGAGGCTTTATTTTTCTTCTTTCTGCAGGCCAAGAAAATTGTTTTAAATGGTGTATTCAAAAAGGAAGAGGCAGATAAATAAGGTTGATTTTAAGGGACTAAATAGTATTATAAACTCAAGGTCAGCAACAACAGAAGAGCAAGTGCAATCATTGTGTTCTTTTGTGATTAGATTGTTTAACATACCTCCTCCTTCAGAGACCTGCATTTTAAAATAATCACCTTCTATTCAGTTAGCATGGTAATAGTTTATTTTTCCACTTGTGTTACTGATATTTTAATATTTATTTTTCTATTTCTCCTTTGGTAACTGTAACCTCAAAAGAATCATTTAAGTATGGATATATCTGGACAATACAATGTACATGATTTAGAAAATTTTAAATACCTTAATTTAAGGCACATGTCACCATGATTTTCATATCAACCACATCCTCTCCTCTTGTTAAGATAGTACTAACCTAGGTTTCTGTATCTGGGAAGCTAAATATATCTGATTCTGTGGGCATAATCTCAGATCCAAAATCTTAGATACTTTCCCATTTAATTAAGCTTTTATTTGAATTCCATAATGTGATTATTGAAACCATTAGGAGAAAATCACATTGAGCAAACTTTCAAAACATAAAATGCTATGAGTCTGTAAAGTCCACTATGTCATTGACCAAGTTTCAGAAGGTATCAAATAAATTTAGACCAGATCATTTTGATCTAGATTGTTTCTCCCACAGAGAAATACAAGAGGTTTCTCTTCTGCCAGTGGGTAGTTTTTAAAAAATATAAAAATTCCCTTTTCATAGATAGATCACCCCCTTCCCATCTTACAATCATTGAACTGTCACATTAGTGACAGCATGCACACCTTCTCTTGGAAACATAGCAAAAGTTATAACATTTTCCCCCAGCACAGGTAAAGCAGTGGAGCTGATAATGACAGAGAAGTCAGGAAATTTGGAAACCTTTTAAGGATCAATGAGAAATGAACATGAAATTACTTTGCAAATTATAAATTTCTACTTACATATAAATATCATTATTCTTCTTCTTTTCATTATCATTGCTACCACTACAACTATTACTACTACCACCACCACCACAATTAATATTTGGATTTTATAAAGTCCAAAGCAATCTAAAAGCTCCTTTTGTCCATGAAAGGAGGATTAGTAGCATGGTTTGATAATGGGCCTTGTATATTAGAGATAAGTACCTGAATTCTGACCCTACATTCAATATCTGTGAGAAAGTGAAAGTTAGTCACAAAGTCATGTCCTACTCTTTGCAATCCCATGGACTGTATACTACCCGGCTCTTCTGTCCATGCAATTCTCCAGGCAAGAGTACTAGAGTGGGTTGCCATTTCCTTCTCCAGGAGATCTTCCTGACCCAGGGATCAAACCCAGGTCTCCTGAATTGCAGGCAGATTCTTTACCTACTGAGCCACTTAGGGCAAATTATTTTAATGATCTTTGCCTCATGTTCTTCATCTGTGAAATGGGAATAAAAATTTTATCTGAGTAAATTCTACTTCTGGTCACGATAGAATAACTGGTACCAGACTTTCCTTCTTATATAAAGAATTAGACAAATATGTATGAACAACTTATATGAGATGACAGTTTTCAGATATTAGGCAATAGCAGGAGTGGGAAAGTTTGCCTTTAAAGAAGGGAAAAACCATGCTGAATCCTACAGTTGTTTCAATTTTCAGCCTGGATGCATGTTTCAGGGGCTTCCCTGATGGTTCAGCACTAAAGAATATGTCTGCAATGCAGGAGACCTGGGCTTGATCCTTGGGTCAAGATGATCCCCCAGAGGAGGAAATGGCAGCTCACTCTAATATTCTTGCCTGAAAAATCCCATAGACAGAGGAGCCTGGCAGGCTACAGTCCAAAGGGTTGCAAAGAGTCAGACATAGCTGAGTGACTAGCATGCGCGTCCCAGATTACAGAAAAGGGGGAGGGAATCTATTGTAAAGATGTAAGGAAATCGATAGTAAGGATGGCATTTCTGCTCAATTGACAAGTTTCAAGCAGAGATCAGTGAAGCTAAGGTAGCTGAATTTGCAGGGCAGAACTGTAGGAGAGGGAGCAACACAGAGTGCCAGAATTTACAGAGGGAGTTCCACTGAGTCTTAATGAAACTCACATGTGATGAGACTTAGTGAGGATATGCAAAGAACAATGACTAGAACAGGACAGCTTCCAGGAACTGTTCACTGAAAAATTACCAGATGAAACTTTTCCAAGGATGAAATATAGAGCAATATCTTATTGAACATCCATGATATTCAGTAGAGAATTTACTGTATAGTAGTTAACATTTAAAAGGATTAGCATTAAAGAATCCGCCTGCAATGCAGGAGACACAGGTTCGATCTCTGGGTTGGGAAGATCCCCTGGAGAAGGAAATGGCAACCCACTCCAATATTCTTGCCTGGAAAGCCTCATGGACAGAGAAGCTTGTCCAAAGTAGGCTACAGTCCGAGGAGTCACAAAGACTTAGTTGGATACAACTAAGCACACAGGCAAGGCAGTTAGCATTTAAGCATTATAAGGCACATCTGTCCCTTCTCAAGAACCCTGTCTTATTCCTGTTTTTTCTGTAGTTGGATGTGGATGGGGACAAACTTTTCTAAAAGTCAAGGGGAGGGGGTGTTACCCTTCTCTTATATGAGGAAAAAGAGGAGAGAGTGAATAAACACAGAAAGAATACACCCTTACACAAACACACACACACACACACACACGTAAAAAGGGAAAGGAACACATTTTATAAAAGCAAGAGTTCTGAATCACTTTCATACTCACCTGCAAAAGCTCCTACCCTTCAGCACCATAGTCTATTAATGTTCTCAACTGTGACCCCCATCAGTGCTTCTTTTTCTTGGAAGTAGAATATGGAGGACTTGAATTCAGCTAGAAAGATCAAAGTTTTCCTTTAATAACCATGACCCAAGCTCCAGTGATGCCACATAGAAAAGGAAAGAAATGAACTGAGAGATAAAGCAGAGAAATAAATAAAGATTGGAGAGAGTCAAGGATTAAAAAGAAGGAAAAGGGTGACATGATTAATATGACATGGGTGTAATAGGAATACAAAAAGTATGCAATAATTTGAACATGTTGAGAGAAGTCTAATTTTGGTTTTGCTGATTCTAAGTGCTCATACAGCACTGAGGTGGAGCTATGCAACTGATCACAGTAAAAAGAGACATATGCTTAATATGAGCTGTTGGAATTAAATAGATTTTAAAGTGATCTGCTTGGAGGTGCCTTTAGATACCTTAGGAAGTAATTAGTGACGAGGTCAACATAAAGGAAATAGAAAGTTTAGGATAAAATTTGAAGGCAAGTCTGACATTCAGATGCATAAAATGGATGAAGGGTCAGCAAAAACAGAAAGTGGTAAGAGAGAAGTGAGATTTCTAGGGTTCAGTGGGTTTTGTAGCTTGCTGGGGTTATGTGATATTGTGATTTATAATAAGAGGTATATATATTTGATTTTTTGACCCATTCCCGGCACAGAGCTCTAAAAACTCTTGGAATTTCCTAAGTGGTGATAGAGATAAAAGTATCTTTTGGTACATTAATGAGGTGACATTTGGAATACACCTAAGGGTAGGGGTTGGTTGCCAGAAAAACTAACCAAGTGGTTAGAGGGTTGGAACTTTTAGTTCCACCCTCTGACCTGGAGACTGGCTGGGGATTGGGGTGCTGCTAGAGACTGAGTTTAATCATCAGTGGTCAATGATTTAATCAATATTGTCTATGTAATGCTAAGGCACTTCGGTCTTGTCCAGCTCTTTGCAACACTATGGACTGTACCTGCCAGGCTCCTCTGTCCATGGGATTTTCTAGACAAGAATACTAGAATGGGTTGCCTTGCCCTCCTCCAGAGGATCTTCCAGACCCAGGGATCAAACTCACATCTCTTATGTCTCCTGAATTGGCAGGCAGGTTCTTTACCACTAGCGCTACCTGGGAAGCCAGCTTCCATAAAAACCCAAAAAAGAAATTTTGGAGAACTTCCTGGTTGGTGAACACATGGAGATTCAGACAGTGGTGCCCTCAGGTTCTGAAGCTTCATGCCCTTTCCCTGTAATTTGCTCTAATCATATCTTCCATCTGGCTATTGTGAGTTATATCCTTTCCTAATAAACTGATGACCTACTAAGTAAAATGTTTCTCTGAGTTCTTGAACCACTCTAACAAATTAATCAAACACTAGGAGGAGGTCCTGGAAATCTGGACCAGAAATAACAACCTGGATTTGCATTTGGCATCTGAAGTGAGATGGGAAGCAGTCTTACAGGGCTGAGCCTTTACCCTGAAAATATGATGCTATTTCTGGGTAGAGAGTGTCAGAATTGAGTTGAGTAGCACACCCGGCTTGTGTCAGGGAATTGCTGGTGGTGTGGGGAGACACTTCCATGTTGCAATTTGGGTGCAGAACTCTTAGAAATGCCATAACAAAATACTTAGGCGGGGTGGCTTAAACAGCAGACACTTTTTTTCTCGCTGTTCTTGAAGCTGGAAGTCCAAGATCAAGAAGTCAGTAGGTATGGATTCATCTGAGGCTTCTCTCCTTGATTGGCAGATGGCTACCTTTTCACTGTGTCCCTTGGAGTCATTTCTCTATGCACAGGGATCTCTGGGGTTCCTTTGTGTCCTCATATCATCTTCTTATAAGGACATTAGATTGTATTAGGACCACCCTAGTAGCCTCATTTTAACAGAATCACGTCTTTAAAGGTACCTATGTCCAAGTACAGTCATATTTTGAGGTACTTGAAGTTTAGAGCTCAACATATGAATTTCGAGGGGACATAATTTGACCCATAATGGCAGGAAAGAAAGAAAAGCATTTAAAGCAAAGCATAATGAAGCATTATCGACCACTAATTTTGGCAAGATCAAGGAGAAAGGGATTTTAAAACATAAGCTATGGAATTCATGAACAAAATGGTTTACTAGTGTGACAAAGATACCAGACTGAATGTGAAGGTTTTAGATGTGAAAGGAGATGAAGACATGTATGTGGTCATTTGAGAGTATTACAAGACTGAAAGAACAAGTTTTTTTCTTTTTGAGTACAAAGGTCAGAGTGTTTTGAATGGAAGAAGCTGATATGCAAAGACAGATATGGCTGATAGAAAAACTGTGAAGGGGATTTTAAGGAAAAGGCTTAGGAAGAAAAGGGACTTAAGTTGCAGGATTTTTTAAAAGTGTGGGAAGGAGAAATTGAATAAGTTCATGACAGTTGGTCAGTTTTCATTCCAATCCCAAAGAAAGGCAATGCCAAAGAATGTTCAAAATACCACACAATTGCACTTATTTCACATGCTAGCAAGATAATGCTAAAAATCCTTCAAGCTAGGCTTCAACAGTGTGTGAACTGAGAACTTCCAGATGTACAACCTGGATGTAGAAAAGGCAGAGGAACTGAGGTCAAATTGCCAACATCTGTTGGATCAAAGAGAAAGCAAGGGAATTCCAGAAAAACATCTACTTCTGCTTCATTGACTATGAGAAAGCCTTTGACTGTACGGATCACAACAAACTGGAAAATTCTTAAAGAGATGGAAATAACAGACCACCTTACCTGCCTCCTGAGAAACCTGTATGCAGGACAAGAAACAAGAGTTAGAACCGGACATGGAACAATGAACTAGTTCAAAATTGGGAAAGGAGTATGTTAAGGTTGCATATGTCACCCTGCTTATTTAACTTCCATGCAGAGTAGGTCATGTGAAATGCTGGGCTGGATGAATCACAAGCTAGAATCAAGATTGCTGGGAGAAATATCAGCAACCTCAGATATGCAGATGATACCACTTTAATGACAGAAAGCGAAGAGGAACTAAAGAGCCTCTTGATGAAAGTGAAAGAGGAGAGTGAAGAAGCTGGCTTAAAACTCAACATTCAAAAACCTGAGATCATGGCATCTAGTCCCATCACTTCATGGCAAATAGATGGGGACAAAGTGGAAGTGGTGACAGATTTCATTTTCTTGGGTTTCAAAATCACTGTGGACAGTGTCTGCAGCCACGAAATTAAAAGACACTCCTTGGAAGAAAAGCTATGACAAACCTAGACAGTGTATTAAAGAGCAGAGACATCATTTTGCCAACAAAGGTTGGTTTAGTCAAAGCTATGGTTTTTCCAATAGTCACATATAGATGTGAGAGCTAGACCATAAAGAAGGCTGAATGCCAAAGAGTTGATGCTTTCGAATTGTGGTGCTGGAGAAGACATTTGAGAGTCCCTTGTACAGCAAGGAGTTCACACTAGCCAGTCCTAAAGGAAATCAACCTTGAATATTCATTGAAAAGGACTGATGCTTCAGCTCCAATACTTTGGCCACCTGATGCAAAGAGTGGACTCAATGGAAAAGACCCTGATGCTGGGAAAGATTGAGGGCAGGAGGAGAAGGGGGCAACAGAGGATGAAATGGTTAGATGGCATCACTGATTAAATGCACACGAATTTGAGCAAACTCAAGGAGATAATGAAGGACAGGGCAGCGTGGCGTGCTGCAGTCCACTGGATCACAAAGATTTGCACATGACTTAAAAACTGAACAACAAAAAGTGGGTCTCAGCATTCATAGTAAAGTAGGGCTACTAGGTCATTTTCAAAAATTGAAAAGTGTTTGCTCTTCTGTGACTGGTTTCTTTCACTTATCAACTTATATGAGGCATCTAAAATGGTCAAACACAGAGAAACCAGTAGAATAGAATAGTCAGTGCCTGGGGAGAGAGGGAAACGGAGTTTCAGCTTTGTGAGACAATTATGTTCTAGAAATCTGCTATACAACACTGAGCCATTAGTTACAATAGTGTATTATACACTTAAAAATTTGTTAAGAGAGTAGTTCTGGTGTTAAATGTTCTTACACACACAAAAAAGTGGTGCACCTCCAGCTGTGTGTGTGTGTGTGTGTGCTCAGTCACGTCTGACTCTTTATAACCCCATGGACTATAGCCCGGCAGGCTCCTCTGTCCATGGGATTTTCCAGGCAAGAACACTGGGGCGGGTTGCCATTTCCTCCTTCCAGGGGATCTTCCTGGCCCAGGGATCAAACCCACATCTCTTGCATCTCCGGCACTACCCCACCTGGGAAACTTAGTGGTAAAGCAAGTGAATGAGAAGAGGAATAATGGGAGGAACAGTAATGCTGATGTGGAGAAGGTTTAATAGGAGGGAATGAATGCGAGTTTGAAAACAGGAAAATGTATGCAGAGCCATGTTTGGTGGAATGCTGGAGAAATAATAAGGATATAATGTTCTCGTGCTTCAGAAGAAACAATATTAATAACATTATGAATTTCATAGATTTGGTAAATAAAGGAAAGTAGATTAATTTTACTGAAAAGTTAGGGAAAGAGGAACTAATATCAAGCAACTGACATTCATAGAAGTAATCACCTGTTTTTTTTTTCCTGTCTCTCTAGTGGTCCTGCTCACATAATAAACCATATTAGGAGCTAAGGGGTTATTCTATACTAATGCCTTGTCTTTGAATGATCTGAGTGGTTTTCCTTATAAACTTTTGATGTAAATTTTCATAGGCTGAACATACACAGCCTTAGGAAAGTTAATTTGTTTCTAATTCTTTAATAGCTATTACAAAAACTAAGAAAAAACAGACCTAAAAAAAAATTAAAGCTGATTTATCTATGTCTCAGAAAATGCAAGCTAACTGAAAATACAAAATGCCTCAGTGCATGGAAATTGTTGTCATAAAAGTGAATTATCTCAGTGGATATGCATTCAGAGAGTTGTAAATAATGCTATTCACTCATGACACATTTTGAACTGGAAAAAAATTATAGACATCTCCCATTAAGAGAGACAGCCTCTTTGTTACTATAATATAGATACACTAAATGACAGAAAATCACAACACAGTCAGTAAGTCTAAAAGCTCACGAAGTCATGTCTACATTATGCTAGTAATAGGATCTAGGTTCAAAAATTATATTGTGCCCGTATTGCCTATTCTCATTCTATTATAAAATAATGTACCTAAAACAGATAAACAGATTTTTATCTGCAGTTGCCTGGAATTAGAAAAATTTGATACATAATCACACTCACAAAGAGATAAATTCAACAGAAACACATATTCACTTCCAGTGCGGTTCAGAAGCATAAAGAAAGCGTCAACTCGGTTTTCTCTCTCTCTGATCTGTTTTCCCTTAGAGACTACTTCCACTAGGCAGCTGAAAGAAAAACTAAATTTAACTCATCCAGTAATCTTAGCCTGGGTTAATCATGTTAAACAATTCTTTAAGTAATTCATCTCTTTGGAATACAAATATTTCCTTTCAGATTTCTATCTCTTCCCTTTTGAGAGAGGGCAGCATGACTTATGCAATCTCTTGTCAAAGACACTCAGCCTGGGACCCACATGGAGTCCTTTGTGTCCTCCAGGATCTTGCCTGTGGAGGGCCTTGGACTGGTCAACTCTGCGGTCTGGTAAGGTGTGGCCGCATTTCACTCTGTGTGTCAGGCACTGGGAACTACTGCTGGAGACTGGCTACAGATATTTGGGCTGGGTCTTCAAGTATATTGCTCCAATAGCTCTATCTTGAACCTGCAGATTTTATAGATCATCTACTGTTCCTCTGATCACATCTACCTCCCCTCACAGGGGATTCAGAGACTCCCAGAGCCTCAGACAAGGAAAGGCCTACAGAAACATGTTCACCTCTTCAAGTCTATCAATCTCCCTGCCTCTGGCCATCACTTCTGAGCCACGTTTATACCACATTGGACCCAGAGAATTTTCCCAAGGGTTTGTGGCCTTCATGACATAATTCCCATGGAATGATGCCACTTGCCACACTGTTTCCAAACTCTAACCTACAAGTATGAATGTTTCTCAAACTCTTAACTTAAAGTTTTGTGCTGAGTGGGAAGAGAAGATAGGTACTTTAACCTTGAAACTACTTTATCTTACCTACCTTAGGGAACTAAGACATATGACCTAATCATAATAGGCAGATGGAATGTCTTCGCTACCATATGAAAGGAAATCTGTAGCTGGAGTCTCTCAGTTTTATTTCTTCGCGTACTAAAAAATTAAGAAAACTGGTATCTGTCTAAAAACGCTTAGATATCTAGATAATTGTTTTTCATCAAAATACTATTTTTAAACATTATAAACTGAATATAGCTGTTAACACTTTCATTCCCTTTGCATTCCTGCTGTATTGACTTAGTCTCCACATACAAACTCAAAGGGTTACTTCTAACAGACTAGCAAGATAATTGCGAATTCATTACATAAAAAGAAAAAAAAGGGTGCCTTAAAACATTTCAAAATATTAGTTTCATTACACTGAGTAAGGAAATTGTAGAATTAGAGTGGAGTTGATTTGAACTTGGAATCTGTTATTTACCAATTTCTTTTGGACTTTTCACTAACTTCTTTTGAATTAAGAAAACCAAGCAAGCAAGGTTCACATCTTGTCACTTCCTATTATCTATGCATTGCTTGGGCTAAATCTAGAATTGAGTCTCTATATAACATGAGTTATTCTTGAGAACAAGATGGATGATACACTAACAGTACAATGAAAAAACAAAATGTTAATAGTCAGTTTTTTCATGTGCAGTGGGATTCTATTAACACCAGTCTATTAATTATCTACCTTTATTTGATGCTGTTCTTACAGAAATCTAGTCTCCGTTAATCTCTCATGTGTCTGTATTTTCTTTATCCATCACCTTCACACTAAATTTGGCCTTTATAACCTATATTGGTCATGCGTGTTTTTCAGTCTGTTCAGTATCATTTCTGTATTAGTTATCAACAGCTTTATCACCTTACTGTATGCTATTTGTCAGAAGGTTATTAAGTTCACCCCACAGTTAAGTGGGGAAGCGAGTAAGCTCTGCCTCTTGACAGGAAGAATATCACGTAGTTTGTGGATACAGCACTTTCCTACAGGGAACAGCTCTTTCCCCATAATAATGCACCTGACTTCTACAGTGCTGTCCTGAACCCAGAGGTTAGTGTATAATCAAACCAAGCCAATGACTTTCATTCACCAGACAGTGGTGGTCAATTCCAGAGTCAACTACTGAAGATCTCTTACCCTTCAACCCAAGAGATATATTCACTTGTATCTGTCACAATTCCCTTATAGGTATTAGCATACCTTTTAATGCAGCCATTTCCTTAGCAACCAGCTTCACACAGGTACAACCTGATAACACTTTCCCTTAGCTGTAACAGTTATCTTTTACTTTCTGTCCCAAGCTTCTCTGACACAAGATATCTATGGGAACCAATCTGGCTGCTTACTCATGTGCAACCAGGAAGTATTAGGGAGTTAATGTCCCAGTGGGCAACTATGGATCAGTGGAGAGAAAATAGCTGTTATTAAGTTCTGATCTTTTTTCGTCCATCAGACAGGTAGTTCTGGAACACAACCTTCATGGCTCTACAAATGGTCCAGGTAGACATAAGCCAAGTTTTCTGCAGTGGTGACTAATTCAAGAATGTACTCTGGAGTTGGCTTTTCCTCCTTAACCATTTCAGTCTGGCTTATCTGCCACTCCTCTTCCCTGGGATTATTTCTGAAAATAAACTACCTGCCTACTTGTAACAGTTTCAGCCTCTGTTTCAAGAGGATACCTTGAGTACGACATTCTCCTTGACAATTGATGGAAAACAATCACTTCTTTCCTCTTTATCAGAGGAGGCCTTTTATGTTGCTCTTATTATGCCTCCTTGTAGTCACCTGTAAGATTCTTTAAATTGGAAACTATGTGCAATTCATCTTCATAGTCATGATGCTTACCCCAGGGTTTTCCACATCATAGGTTTTCAATCATTTCTTGAACAAAGACATAACTTTTAAATTCCTTAAAAGTAGATGACATAGTGGAATACATATGCATGTTGTCTGCAAAACCAGCTAAGTATCTTCTTTGTGAAATGTGTACCCATAAACATTTGATCAATGATTCAAATAAAATTCAGATTAATTAAAAATAAACTCTCAGAGACTCTGCCAATTTCAGTTTTTAGAGGCATCTCTTCTGGAAGATTCCAGCCATAGATTTATTGAGAACTTTCAGGAATTTTATGGACTTAAGAAGCCCAAAGCACCTTACGAGTATCAACTGAGGCTGTGCCTATATGACATCAGGAAAAAATAAATTAGCAAATAATCAGATTAATATAAAAGTGAAAAATACTGTGTTAAAATAGAAACCAGTCCCATATTTCCCCTTGACTTTATAATATTCTGCACTACTGAGGGAGACTTGCTCGCAAGACATCTTACTTGTATTGGTTGATCATTTCCCAGAACCACAAAGTTAACAGTTTTCATTTCAATGGGTCATAAGGCATAACTATTTTCCATGTTCCCATTTGACTTTCTTAAAACTTATTTCCCACACATAGCAACTAAAATATTTCCAAATGTACATCAAAATGTGCTATCACTCTGCTTAAAGCAAAGGATGTTAGAACAAACCCACCTCCTTACCCTGAGCTATATAGGCCTGCGTTGCCTATCCCACTTCATACCATACTCAGTCTTGGTTACTGTGCTAGTCACGAGTCCTCTGTTCTCTAACGTTCCTACTATTTCTCAGTTGGCAGTCTCCACCTTCTATCCGTAGTGCTCTTCTATCCTTTTGCCTGTCTGAGTCTTTATCATCCTTCAGTTATAGCTCAGTGTTATGTCCTTAACACTGGTGGCTCAGACAGTAAAGTGTCTGCCTACAGTGAGGGAGACCTGGGTTCAATCCCCAGGTCAGGAAGGTCCCCTGGAGAAGGAAATGGCAACCCACTCCAGTACTCTTGCCTAGAAAATTCCTTGGATGGAGGAGCCTGGTGGGCCACAGTCCATGGGGTCGCAAAGAGTCGGACACGACTGAGCAAATTCACTTTCACTTTACCTCCTTAAGATAATTCTTCCCTGACAACCACAACCGAAGAAACCAGACTTAACCACTTTCTTCACAGCACCTTTTACATGCTGATATTAAATCATATATTCATTTGTTTATTATCAGTTTTCCTTGTCTGTCTCTGCCCTCAACAGGTCCATGAGAGCTGGAACTTTTCTTTTGCATGCATTGTTATATCTCTAGTGATCTGCCCATAATAGGTGGTATTCAATAAAGCTCTGTTGAATAAATGAATGAGAAGCAGTCTAGCATGGTAGAAAAATGCATGAGGTGTTGGAGACAGACTGGTTTTGAAAATCAGCCTGACTGCCCACTGGCTATCTACCATGGGCAACTTACTTGACCTCACTGTGCCTCAATAAAATGCAAATAATAGAAGGACCAATCTCATAACATTGCTGTAAAGAATAAATGCTTAGAACACAGTCCAACATAATAAGCACTCAATTAGCATTAGCTATTATTGATAGCTTTCGGTGAACGATGTTGGATTCATGATCTCCAAAGAAGAAGATTTAGCTTCAGGACCAGGGACGAGGTTTGATCATTCAAGAGCTTTTGTGTAGCAGAGTTTTATCTAAGTAAGAAAAGGGGCAGAGAAAGCTTCTGACATAGACATCAGAAGGGGAACTGAGAATGCCCCCACTCACCAGTCTTATCAAGGCCTTATATACTTTTACCAGACCCACTCCCACAACATACATCTTAATTAACAAGATTAGAATTAACAACAGAAAGGTCTTACCTGACCCACTCCCACAACATAGTAATATTAGTCAGAAAACCTTCTTGTTAAGGAGAAACATGTCCTTGAGCAAGATACATCATTATAATGACTAAAGATACATTGTTATATTGACTAAAACAAAGCAATGCAGAAAGTGTTTTCTTCTCCTTGAGAGTCCCAGACCCTTTTCTTCTACTTGGGAACCCTGGACTTCTTATCAACCTACCTAGGAATTGACTCTCTCATTATCAGGCAGGATGATTTTTTAAACTGGAAAAAGAACAACATATTTAATGAGATGAAAGCTGTCTGAATCTCTACCACTCATTTTAAAGTTAGTTCAGTTCAGTTGCTCAGTCGTATCCGACTCTTTGCTACCCCATGAATCGCAGCACGCCAGGCCTCTCTGTCCATCACCAACTCCCGGAGTCTACCCAAACTCATGTCCATCCAGTTGGTGATGCCATCCAACCATCTCATCCTCTGTCGTCCCCTTCTCCTCCTGCCCCCAATCCTACCCAGCATTAGGGTCTTTTCCAATGAGTCAACTCTTCGCATGAGGTGGCCAAAGTATTGGAGTTTTAAAGTTAGGGACATTTTAAAGTTAGGGACTCTAGTATTTGAAGAGGAGAGGGGAGGAGAAAAGAGTCATGGTATTCTTTGCTCTCTTATGCAGAAAGAGAAATTTGAATACTTCTCCCTCAGTTTGGTCCCTGAAAAAACTGACCATGTTCATGTGGTGGCTTAGCAAAGGCTAAGTCTAGGAAGCAGTGATTAACCTTCATGGAACAAGGTACGGTAATGACGTGAAAGATTCTCAGAAAGAAAGGACAATTTGAAATGCTAGAATTGCATAAGATTAACTTATTAAAAGATCGGGTAGCTTTTCAAAAGAGATTTTTACAGATGAAAGAAACAATTTTAAACCAGAAGCAGTGGATAAGCTAAATTTAAAGTTTTTTATTTTTTTCCAGTCTTTCCAAATTTGGGTTGGACAGCAAGATGAAATCAGTAATAGAAATGACAGATTATATGAATCTGAGTTATAATGCATACATTTTGAAATTCTAGACACACACATACATACTAATTTAGAATGGATTTGAATAGCCTTTAAAAAAATACCGTGAAAAAATTCACCAAGTTATGCGATGTCTGACACCAAGGATGTGGTCCTCAAACTTGAGTGGGCAAAAGAATCCCATGGTGGTATTACACAGTTATAGGTATGGAGTCTTTAAAGCTAAAGAGTCTGATTCAGTAGGGTTGAGTGGGCCTGGAAAAAAAATCTGCTGTTTAAAACCTTGTTGGATGACTAATTATATGACAAGCTGTATGAGGACTAAATTTAAATATAACTCTGTCCTAAAGATTTGTCAAACTGATAGTTATAACAAATCAAAAAGGAGCTTTCACAAGACCATTCTATAGGAGAGTTTAAGATGTGTAGATTTTAGACTATATGGAAAGATGGGAGTAAACAGTTGAAAATACATTTAAAACCTAATAAGCAACATTTGTTGTATTATTAATCAGAAAAGTTGCAATGTTTTAGAGAATGCAAACTCTGTATAGTTAAAAAGTTTAGGGAAAATCAATCTTATGAATAAGACAACATTTCATATATTTTGTTCTTCCATTACCCCTAATTAATTTATTTCTAAATAGCTTAAATTATATCTGAAGTCAAATACCAGGCTGTGCCAGCTGCTGACAAGAACCTTAATTTTATACCTATAAATGCACATAGTCAAGGGAAATATGTTCCTATAGGAGCCTTAAGTGACTTGAGCCAATTTGACTTAAAAAAAAATCTTCCACTTGAGACTCCATCAGTATGTTAAGTTCAGTTCCAAGCACAACTAGTCTATGTTTTAGAAGTCAGGATTGTACTTGCCCTTTGGGGAGGGGCTGTATTACCCGAGAATGGGGGTCTTGGGGAGGATGAAGGGGCTTTGGTGGTACTGATAGTGATCTGGGAGCTGGATGTACAAAAGTTTAAATACATTGAGCTATATACTTAGGATGTGTACTTTTTAAAATGACTATTTAAAATTTTAGAATAGTTTTAGATTTACAGAAAGATTGTTAGGGTCATACAGAGATTTTTCACATACTTTACACCTAGTTTCCCCTGTTATTAACCTTTTACATTTGCCATGGTTTATTCAGATTTTTCTTAGATTTTCTTTATTGCCCTTTTTCTGTTCCAAGAGTCCATCCAGGATTCCACATTGCATTTAAGTGTCATGTCTCCTTAGCTGTAACAGTTTCTCAGTTTTCTTAGTTTTGATAACCTTGACAATTTTAAAGAATATAGGTCACATATTTTACATAATGTCCATCAGTTAGAATATATCTGATATTTTCTCACGATTAGACTGGGTCATGGGTTTTGGGGAGGAAATGCCATCATCACATCATATCAAGAGTACATACCATCAACATGATTTGTCACTAGATTTTGACCTTTATTACCTGCCTAAGACAGTGATTGTCAGATTTCTCCTCTGTTAAGTCCTCTTTCTTTCTCTCCCTTTCTATATTGTGCTGTATGAAAGAAAGTTACTGCATATAGCCCACACTTAGTGAGTGGGAAGATATTCACTATCTATTTGAGGTGAAATACCTGCCTACATTATTTGGAATTCTTCTACACAGGAGATTTGTCCATGTTCCTCTGTTTATTCTATCATTTAGTTATATCAGTAAGAACTCATAAATGTTTATATCATACTTTGAAATAAGCCCAGTGTTACTTTATGGATTGTGTTGCTCAAATTGTTCTGACTTTGGCCGTTGGGAGCCATTTTAGTTGGCTTCCATGTCTTTAGACAAACTCTCACATTATGTCTTATTTTGTTTTTGTTGCTCATTTGCTTGTTTGTTTTGGTAAGCACTTTGTTCCTTTCTGACACTACAAAATGCTCCAGTCTCATCTTATATATTTTATGCCCTTGGCCTAGATTCAGACATCCTGTTAAGCAGCAGCTGGTTCTTTGTATGGGACAGTGGTAAAACCTTGGTCTGAGCAATGTGATTATGACTACTAGGATGTTGTTGACTTGAAGTCCTCTTAGCTGACAGAGGAAGAAAATATATGCATGTGTATACTAATACCATGTATGTGCATATATCTATAAATGCTTCTGTATGTCAACACCTGTGTCTATTTTAAACTGAATAAAATTTAACACAGATGTCTCAAACTCAAATCCATTACTTCATGGATTCTTCTAGTGTCTTCCCCTTGCTTATCTGTAATTTCCCACTGCAACAATGAGAAACTTGGTTCTCACTGTATGCCATTCATTAATTTGATTGTTCAATTCCAGTACATAGTTGATTCTCCATATCCATGAATTCAAAATATTTCTCACACAAAAACATTTGAAAAAATTACTCCAGAAAGCTTCAAAAAAACAAAACTTGAAATTGCCATGTGCTAGCGACAATTTACATAGCGTTTACATTGTATTTTATGCTATTTATTGGGTTGGCCAAGAAGTCTGTTAGAATGAACTTTTTGACCAATCTAGTACATAGAGTTACACTGTATTAGATTTTACAAGTAATCTAGAGGTGATTTAAAACATATGGGAAAATACGCATAGGTTATATGCAAATACTATGTCATTTTACGTAAGGAACTTCAGCATTCACAGATTTTGGTATCTACAGGGGATCTTGGAATCAATACCCCCATGGATACAGAGGGACAACTGTACGTGTAAAGCATTATGAGGATAACCAGTTCTTCTATGTGAAACAATTTTATCAACTAGGGGATAGTGCATATATGCAACTCCTTTTGCCTTAGTCATACAGATTCCCCCCATTTCCAGAATTATTTCAGTCAGAACCTATCACTCCATCCCTTTCAATGAGGTGGTTTCGTACATTTAGATCATTTTGACCACACTCAGCATTCTATCCTGTGGTATCTTTTTAAATCTTTTAAATGATTTTTTTTTAATTACACACATGAAGGTTTATTCTCTGCTGTTAAGTTCTGTGGGTTCTGACAAATACCTATTTTTACCTGTCCCCCATTATAGTATCATACTGAAAAGTTTTACCTTCTCAATATTCCCATTCCCTGTATATCAAAGATTCATCATTCCCCTGCCTCCACTGAATCACTCTGCTCCAAGCCACTGATCTGCTTATTGTCTCTATAGTTTTTCCCTTTCCATAGCGTCATAAAATGGGAGGCATACACACACACACACACACACACACACACACACACACACACACACATACACACATGCACACATATAGAAAGAAAGGAAATATATATGTAGAATTTTCAGACTGACTTCTTTAGCAATATGCATTTGCGATACATTCATGTGTTTGTGTGACAAGATCCTTCATTTCATTTTAAATTGCTGAATAAAATTCCATTTTATGGATGTAAAACATCTTTGTGTGTGTGTGTATGTGTTAATCACGCACACACACACAAGACTGTAGCCCACCAGGCTCCTCTGTCCATGGGATTCTTCAGGCAAGAATACTGGAGTGGGTTGCCATTTCCCTCTCTTGGGGAATCTTCCCAACCCAGGGATTGAGCCCAGGTCTCCTGCATTGCAAGCAGATTCTTTACCACATTATCTATCCTTTTACCTATTGAAGGCCATCTTGGTTACTTCCAGTCTTTGGTAATTATGAATAAATCTGCTAAAAAAATTTGTGTGTGGCCTTTTTTTTTTCCCATGGTCAATTGGTGAAATCTAAGAACTTGATGGATGAGTCATAGGTTAAGATTATGTTCAGCTTTGTAAGAAACTGCCAAACTGTTTTCCAAAGTAGCTGTATCATTTGTATTCCCTCCAGTGATGAAGAAGGGTTCTTATTGCTTTATGTCCTCACTAGCTTTTATAAATGTCACTGTTTCTATTTTATTGATTTTAATGTGTGTATAGTAGTATCTCATTGTAGTTTTAATTTTCGTTCCCTAATGACATATTAAAAAGCAGAGACATTACTTTGCCTGCAAAGGTCTATGTGGTTTTTCCAGTAGTCATGTATGGATGTGGGGGTTGGACTATAAAGAAAGCTGAGTGCTGAAGAATTGATGCTTTTGAACTGTGGTGTCGGAGAAGACTCTTGAGAATCCCTTGGACTGCAAGGAGATCCAACCAGTCTATCCTAAAGGAAATCAATCCTGAATATTCATTGCAAGGACTGATGCTGAAGCTGAAGCTCCAATACTTTGGCCACCTGATGCAAAGAGCAGACTCATTCGAAAAGACCCTGATGCCGGGCAAGATTGAAGGCAGGAGGAGAAAGGGACGACAGAGGATGAGATGGTTGGAAGGCATCACTGACTCAATGGACCTGAGTTTGAGCAAGGTCTGGGAGATGGTGAAGGACAGGGAAGCCTGGTGTGCTGCAGGCCATGGGGTCACAAAGAGTCAGACAGGACTGAATGACTGAACAATGACATATGATATTGAGCATCTTTTCACATGCTTATTTGCTATCACTGTATATTCTTTGATGAGGCATTCAGCTCTGTGCCCATTATTTACTGATTTAACTTATTTTTGTGTTTTAACAGTTCTCTGTGTTTTGGATATATCCTTTATCATATATGTGTTTTGCAAATGTTTTCTTGCAGCATGTGTCTTCCCTATCATTTTCTTAACAGTATTTTTTTTTTCAGAAAGGTTTTTAATTGTATTAAAAACCAAGTTACCCATTTTTTTCTTTTATAGGTTGATTTTTTGTGAGAATATAGCATGGAGAGGAAAGGCAGAAGATGGGGGTAGATTGTGCATGGCATATTCTCTAATTCTTAAGTGCCATAATGTTTGAGGCTCAATCCTATAACTGGATTTTATGCTAAAGGAAAGACAAAATGACTTAATTATATAAAATTACTTTGTTCTTGTGCAAGTCTTCAACAATTGTTACTAGGAGGCCAGATTGATAGACAACTCCTTGAAAACCATAGCACAGTTATCGGAAAGGCAGGCGGGTGGGCATGGCTGACATTTTAAAAACTAGATTCATTATACAGCTAATTCTAAGGTTTAAGTACTCTCCTTTGGGTTGAAATTCAGTTTTTGTTCATTAAAAACCCATTTATCTAAATTGTATTAGGTTTCTCTTAAACATAAAATGTGAACACCTGCAAGTGATATTGACATTCTAAAATCCAGGCTGCATAGGAATTGGTGTTATTTTTCATTGTCAGAAATGTCCTTGATCCAGATCTCTCTATGAAGAAAATAGTATATAACAGAGTAAAAAATAAAGCCCAGCATTGATGTCTGAGCATAAGGATACTTTTTAGAAGCAATGGAATGTCATTGCATTGGTAATTCCTTATCGTAAATTATTTTGCAGTAGATATTTGGAAGCTGTAAAATACTGTGATAAATGAAAGCTCCCAGAGTACATGGGCTTGTATCCCAGCTCCAAAGCTAATGGGATAGTGATCTTGCACAAGTTAATTAATTTCAGTTTCTTAACCTATATGTAATCATAGTGGGCCTAATGTTAACTATACTCACAAGGAAATATCCAGCTGGTTTATTCTAGTGCTGCTTTGGCCAGAGTGAGGTCTTCTTCAGCCCTATTTCTATCAGGATGCTCAGATTTCCTACCATCTCTTTAAGCGGGGGGAGGGGCTTATAAATGTTAGAACAGTGGAAGACTAGGTTGGTGGGGAATTCATGACCCATTGCATCTCCATCTTGGAGATCTCTCCAAACTATCCAGTCTTTTCTTTAGGTTTTAGATATTATATCATTTCTTCCTCTCATTTAATTTTTATTTTATACTAGATTGGTTGTATTAGTTTCAGGTATATAGCAAAGTGATTCAGTAATACATATATACACATACATTCTCTTTCAGATTCTTTCCCCATACAAGGTTATTACAGAATATTGAAAAGAGTTCCTGGTACTATACAGTACGTCCTTATTGATTATATATTTTATATATAGTAGCGTGTACATGTTAATCCCAGACTCCTAATTTTCCCTCCCTTCTACCATGTTTCTGGTTTGGGCACCATAAGTTTGTCTTTGAAGTCTAGAGTCTGTTTCTATTTTGTAAATAAGTTCATTTGTATCATATTTTTAGATGCCACATATAAAAATAAAGTGATATCATATGATATTTGTCTTTCTCTGTCTGTCTGACTTACTTCACTTAGTATGACCATCTCGAAGTCCATCCATTTTGTTGCAATTGACATTATTTCATTATGTTTTATCGCTGAGTAATATTCCATTGTATACATGTACCATATCTTCTTTATCCATTTTTTTGTTGTTGATGGACATTTAAGTTGCTTCCATGTCTTGGCTATAGTAAGTAGTGCTGCAGTGAACACTGAGGTCCATGTATATTTTCAAATTATGGTTTTCTCCAGATACATGCCCAGTAGTAGAACTGTTGGATCATATGATATTCTAGTTTTAGGTTTTTAAGGAACCTTCATACTATTCTCCATAGTACCATGCATCAATTAACATTCCCACCAATAGGGAAGAAGAGTTCTCTTTTCCACACTCTCTCTAGCATTCTTTGTAGATTTTTTGATGGTGGCCATTCTGACTGGTGTGAAAGGGTACCTCACTGTAGTTTTGATTTTCACTTCTCTAGTAATTAGCAGTGTTTAACATCTTTTCATGTGCTTTTTGACCATCTGGATGTCTTTGTAGAAATGTCTATTTAGATCTTCTGCCCATGGTTTGACTGAGTTTGTTTTTGATAATGAATTGTATGAGCTGTTTGTATATTTTGGAGCTTAAGCCCTTGTCAGTTGTTTTATTTCCAAATATTTTCTCCCATTCTGTGGATTGTCTTTTTGTTTTGTTTATGGTTTCCGTTGCTGTGCAAAGGCTTTTAAGTTTAATTAGGTCTCATTTGTTTGTTTCTGTTTTCATTTTCATTATTCCAAGAGATGAATCCAGAAAGATATTGCTGTGATTTATGCCAAAGAGTGTTCTGCCTATGGTTTCCTCTAAGAGTTTTATAGTATCTGGCCTTATATTTATGTCTGTAATCCATTTTGAGTTTATTTTGTATATGGTTTTAGAGGATGTTCTAATTTCATTCTTCTACCGGTAGCTGTACAGTTTTCCCAGCACCACTTATTGAAGAGACTGTCTTTTCTCCATTGTATATGCTTGCCTACTTGCACAGAGTAATTGATCTTAGGTGTTTGAGTTAATTTTTGAGCTTTCTATCCTATCCATTCGTCTATATTTCTGTTTTTGTGCTAATAGTATACTCTTTTGGCTACTGTAGATTTGTAGTGTAGTCTGAAGTCAGGGAGCCTGATTCCTCCAACTCCATTTTTCTTTTTCAGGATTGTTTTGTCTTTTGTGTTTCCATATAATTTTAATAAAGCTTATCTCTGGGAAAAAAATCATTTTCCCCCTTAGGTTGGCTCTTTCTTTCAATATTTCTTTTTCTTTAGTGTAAAATGGATGGAAGGGAAACAGCCCCTGGATTACAAATGTGAGAACAGAGGATAGAGAATTAAAGAATTAACTGGATTAACTCATACTTCAGGATATAATTCTTTGATACTCGTAATACCATAGGTCCATTAGTATAGAAACAGACTTAGGTTACTGTCCAAAGCAAAATCACCACTATTATGATGAATGACTTAGTTCAAGCTTCTGTAACAAAATACCAATGACAGAGTAGCTTATAAATAACAGAAATTTATTTCTATAGTTCTGAACTGGAAGTTGGAGATGAAAGCACCTCCATTGTTAGGTGAGGGCTCTCTCTTAGGTCACAGACTTGTCACGTGTCCTCATGTGGCAGAGTGTCAAGGGATCCCTCTGGAAACTCTTATGAAAACAGTGTGTTCTTCGAGAGGACTCCACCTGCATCACCCAAGCACTTCCCAAGAACTCCACTTCCTAATGCCCTCATTTTTGGGCATTAGGTTTTCAACAATTTGTGGGGTAGGGGGAACACAAACATTCAGACCTTTTAAATGACCCAGCAATTTTCCCTAATTTGGAGTTTGGGAAAGGTTACAAATAAAAATTTCTGACTAGAGAGACAAGAAAAAAATAAAAGGGAAAGCCATTCTGACCACTTGAAATAGCAACAAATTATAATAGAGATCGAAAGGAAGAGTGAACCAAGGGATAAAGAAAAAGAATCACAATTTTCCTGAATGCTTTCTTTGACTGGCTCATATTTCATTCTCAATAGCAGCACTTGACTTCAGATCTAGGAAAGACAAAATCAGTCCTGCTCAGAAGCCCATATATTTTTGGCACGTTCCAACATAAAGTTGCTTAATGAACAGCATGACTAGGTAACACACACCTCTCTTGCATCAATCGTTGACTCTGGGTGTTGGTCTCTTCAGAACATCAGGGCTCCAGAGGGGTCCAGGACAAGGGCTACTGCAGGAAACAGGCTAGGTGACTTCTAACTTATTTCCTTTTCTGTCCAGCAGAAAACAAACTTAATAAATAGACAGGAAACTCTCACATTTATTAACCAGAAAAATAATGTAGTTAAGATGTTGATTCCAACCTAAGGATTTAATCAATTTGAGAAATCACTAGTTTTAAGCCATACTTAAGTCTGTTTTATATATTATATCCAGAAGTTAGAGTTACTACTTTTATTAAAATAAGTCATCAAGTCTACTCCTTTTCTTTCTATTTCTTTGAACTTCTACGATATTTTCTGAAGCTACTCTGAGACTACAGTTAACATAATTTTTATTTGTTTTCATTAAACATGCAGATTTTTCACTGAACCTTAGCTTGATCTTTAACATAATAGTCTATTTGCATATGCTCTGTGTTATGCTGCTGTTCTCTTTGCTATAATGTTAGCACTTCATTATAAAATCCTATATTTTAGGCTTTATAGCATATCAGTAAATATTCCCTGAAGCTAATACTAACCTCAATTATTTATATTTCCTTTTTATATATAGATATATACTTGTGTATGTGCCTCTGTATTTGTCTCTGTGTGTGTGTTTCCTAAGTTTGGAAATGGTACAAAGTTCAGAAAGTTTTATATTTTGGTTTTGTTTTCATATCTTAGTCTCAATTTGAAATTTACTCCAGTTTTACAATGACTAAAGTTAATAAAACTTCATTAACACTTGTTTTATCATTGCTACAAGTAGTTTGTGTTATGTATATCTGAAGCTACATTTTCTACATCAAAACCTTTCATGTTAAATCATCTCTATATCTTGTGATTTCTGTGAGTTCTGAATAATGCAACTATTTCTGAGTAGGCTTCTTGAAATCCAAATTGACCTTACCAGAACTATGCTCAGGGCTAACACCAGTGTAGACTCAACCAGTTTTACTAAATTTAAGAACTCAAGGAGAACATCAAAGCAGTGACATCATTTACTTTCCAAGACATAAAACATGTCTAGTTTCTCTTCTAAATTCAACTTGACTAACTTTGAAGAAAATATTCTAAAAAAGCAATTGTGACAGTATGGATTGGTTGTCAAGAGACCCAAGTTCTACCTGGCAGTCTGACAGGTAGAAGTCTCTTAGATTTTTTGGTATTTGGTTTATAGTATAAGGGTTTTGATGAGATCATTTTTAGGGTCTTCTTTTAAAATTCTGAGATCCTAAGAACTGAAATTTCAATGTCAAAAGACACATGTCCATATCCCAAATCTACTCTTACAAACTATCAATTGGCTATTAACCTCCCTCAAGTTAGGCTTTTCATCTGTGAAACAAAAGAGAGTATCTGATCTCTAGGCTTTCCCTGGGATAACATTTTCCATGGTATAAATCTAACATAGGTTACTAGATTCATGTGTAGTAGCAGCAAAATAAATAATAAAACTTCATGACATGTTGAATACACACATTAAGTTCTGCTCCTTCCTAAAATCCCAGTACATGACACCAAAATAATGTTCATAAGGTAGAAAATGGCAAAACAATGAGAATGGGCAACAAGATTTGGAAGCTGGAAAGTAGAGGCCTAAAGAGGAATTGATTGACTCAGTGTGCCCAAGAAAACTGAACCCAAAGTCAACAGTGGGAAAAGCAGAGGGACAACTGTATTTATATCATGGAAGCTTCAAAGGGCTCCAGAATTTCATAGTTGACTCTGGAAATGGCGTGAAAATAGAGCTATACAAGGCTGACTGAAAATCCCTTTAAGATACTGGTAGACCTCCACATACCAGTTGGAGTTGTGAAAGTTGCTCAGTTGTGTCCGACTCTTTGTGACCAGGCCAGAATACTGGAGTGGGTAGCCTTTGCCTTCTCCAGGGGATCTTCTCAACCTAGGGATTGAACCCAGGTCTCCCTCATTGCAGGCAGATTCTTTACCAGCTGAGCCACAAGGGAAGCCCAAGAACACTGGAGTGGATAACCTATCCCTTCTCCAGCAGATCTGCCTGACCCAGGAATTGAACCGGGGTCTCCTGCATTGCAGGTGGATTCTTTGCCACCTGAGCTGCCACATACCTTACTGCCCTGCAAACAGGCAATGGCTCTTCCTCTATCCTGAGACTGAAGCTCTAAGTTTTTGGATTGGGTCTAACTGATAGTTTCTGGACTAGGGGGCAACAGACCAAGATGAAAGTGGGGATCCATACAGAAAAGAGGGAGGAAGTGAAAGTGTATGTACTGACTGTTGAGTCCTTGAACTTTTTCACACTTGGCCCCTAGAATGCTAGCAGCCATGCAGGTGATTGAAAGAGTCTCCTCCAAGTAGCCTGGATCATAGGAAAAATGTAATGATACTGATAGGAAGTTTCTCAATAAATGGTTCAGATGAATATTTCACACTAAAATGGCACTAAGTAAATCCTACCCAGATGTTCTGATCCAGTCTTTATCATTCACTCTGAAATGTAAGTGGACAGCCAAAAGTAATCTAACATTTGAGGAATGCATTTAATAGGAAAGACATGGCCAAAACTGAACACAAAACTGGGTGAAAATATCTTGGAGGAAACAGAGGCTAGACAATGAAGGGGGAAAAAAAAACAACTTCAAAATATTTTTCATGCTCAACTTCTAAAAATATTAAATATTTAAAAAAAAAAGTTTTAAAAAAAACAAGTTAGCAAAGAGTGAACAAAGATTTGGAAAGATGAGGAGGAAGCATAGGGATGGAAGAATGTGAAGGAGAAAGGAGAGAAAGAAGAGACCACTCTCTGGGTAATGGATGTAGTGAACTGAACCAAATTTCAATCAGCCAATGCCCAGAAAGAAAACTTTCTGTGCTAATTGAGCAGTTCATTTTTTTTTTTCTTCAATATGAAGAAATCAAACAAACAAGATAACAAACCAGGTAAATTTTAGGTTCAAGGAATATTCAAAGAAACTTCTAAAGTAAGAATTGCTAATGAACTTTTATGTAAAGACTTGTTTTGCTCATGGTTATTTGGGTTCAAGGCCTCAATTTGTTAACAGAATTCTGGCTACAGTGAAACGAACATGCTGAATTCTTTTTTCTTTTTCCATTGTCTGTTTCGGAACTGATCCAGAAGAAAGCCCCAAACAATCCTTTCACATACCTAGAGGCCTTCTAGCGGACCTGCAGGGACAATTATAGAGGCTAGAGTTACACCTATATTGGGAAAAGCACTGGTTTACCCCTTGTCCTTTCTAGAATTCTGTGGTAAAGGGCATGTTGGATGTGTAAAGTGGAAGGATAATGGCAAATATGTCTGAGGCAAGAGTAGAGTCATCAGATGGAGAGAACAGACCCACTCTGTGGTCTGGGACCCCAGGGAGGAGCTTCTGGTTGTGCTCCGGAAAGGAAATACTGGTATACACATATCCATGTGTCTGATCTTCTTCCTTGGGGCATTATCAACCAGCAGAAAGAAACCAGAGACTGCTCAGTGTGTGACATCCTCAGGCCCAATTGCCCACTTTTCTCTCGGCTTTGCAGTATCCAGTTTCCTTATTTTAACACAGTGCTTGTCCAGACTCAGGAGCTCCCACCTCAAGGAGGAACCTGTACTTTGTGAAGTAGATTCGAGAGCCAGTCAAGGAGGCAGAACATAGCTCTTCTGATATATTTTGTGGAAAAGGAAATCAATATGCTTCCTGTGTTTGTTCCCCAGGCGCTGATTTTTGATGCATAGGCAGGAGGGTAATTATTCTTTCACCAGACACCAATTTTTAATTGATGGGATTTTACCTTGTGCTTTTAGGTATGGAAATACTATTTAATTGTATAGTCATCCCTAGTATCTCTTTTTGTTCCAATATTGTCTACCTACTTCACAGAGGTGGAAGAGATTGTCACACTTCAGTGGAGGATCCTTCATAAGCTGAAAGTGCCAGTTTGAGAAAGCTGACATTTGAGAAGCCATGCTGTGTTTCCATGGAAACAGCTTGCAGTTTTAAGAAAAACTCAGGTTTTAATCTCAAATGCAAGAAGCACAGAACTATACGTTCTAAATGAAGAAGAGGAATGGAAGAAATGCTAATCTGAAGGCACAAAGTGTTTTCTGCAACTTTAAAACTTATACTAAAGTTATATTTGTTGTATGTATACAGTTTACCAATAGTGTGTCCAAATTTGATTTTGTCAGCAGTCCAGGCACATTGTAAGTGAAGCATTTTTAGTAAGAGACTCTCATCTTCATTTTTAGGGGGAATTTGAGAATTCCATTTAAAAGGAAAAATATAATGAAGGGACAATTTTGTGATTATGTACAATGGGGTTATGAAACTTTGAGTTGACTCATCTCTGTGGAAGCATAACACTATACTTAGGCACTAAATGACAAATAGGTTGTGTGTTAAACTTATAAGGATGGGCAGGAGTGTGAGAAGTGTGTTCAACAAATGAAGTGTCAGAATAAGTGAGTAGAACTCTTTTGTAATATTTATAATGAAAAATGGAGACAGAAATGGCAACCCACTCCAGTCTTGCCTAAAGAATCCCATGGACAGAGGAGCCTGGTGGTCTGCTGTCCATAGGGTTGCACAGAGTTGGACACGACTGAAGCGACTTAGCATAATGAAAAAGAAATGGAGAAAAAAGGGAAAAGCTTTGTGACAATTTCAAAAACATTCATGGGTATGTTGGCACATACAAAGAATAAGTTGGAAGGAAGTAAGAAGCATTGCCAGCCAGGACAAAGAAAAGGTCTTTAAAAAGTTTTGAAAAATCTTTTTGACACTTCCCTGGTGGCTCAGACGGTAAAGCGTCTGCCTACAATGTGGGAGACCTGAGTTCGATCCCTGGGTCGGGAAGATCTGGAGAAGGAAATGGCAACCCACTCCAGTATTCTTGCCTGGAAAACCCCATGGACGGAGGAGCCTGGTAGGTTACAGTCCATGGGGTCGCAAAGAGTCAGACACGATTGAGTGACTTCACTCACTCACTCACTCACTCCATCTACTAAAGATCAAAGCTAACTAGAGGATTACTGATTAGGTAATAAATCTTACAAAATGCTCTAACCAATTATTTCTCCTTAGTGAAACTCTTGGAGCAGAAAAGGATCAATTGATGAGAATTTCTTAAAAGCTTGGGTAAATGCTGCTATGTTATTTTAAATGAATCATGGTGGTCAGGAACAAGGAGAGTGGAGACAAAACTCCTTATTTCCCAGAAGAAAAAAATAAACCTATTAGAAATGTGATTAGATCATCTCCACATTAAATAGCTACAAATAAATTGTAGCACATAGGTGATGGATCTATCGCATAACAGCAAACATTTTAATGGAAATCTGCCTTTTCTGTAGCTCAACAAATAGTGATATTTTGATACTTTCATTTTCGTGATTTGCTGCTGTGCTCATGCTTCACCCACCCCCATGAACTTGTCTGTGTCGTGAAACAGCAATTAGTAAACAAAGGATCCACGAGGACAGGGAACTTACATTCCAGAAAGGGGGCCAGACTCCAAATTTAGCTGTAGAACATTGTCTTTTCCGTAAAAGAGCCTTGAAGATGAATAAAGTAGGGCAGGGAGAAGAAGGTGATATGGCTGCTAGTTTACACAGTATACCTGACACCTGGGGAAAGGATTTTGAAACTTTTGGACAGAGATGTTATATAAACTGTGGGTAGCAGTGAGCCTTACAGATATCTTCGGGAGCATCATTCTGGGAAGGGGAAACAATACGGGCAAAGGGAAGAGGAGGTGTGTACCTGAGGCATGTACCTGCAGAGTACTCCAGAGATAGCCAGAGGTCTGTGTAACTGGGGTGGAGGGAACAAGAGAAGAATGAAGGAAGAATGGTCAGGCCAGAAGCAAGGGCTAGATCATGCAGGCTTACATGCCTACTGTATATACTTTGGGTTTTATTCCCAGTGCTGAAAGGAGTCACCAGATGGTTTTAAGAAATAAAATATCGTAATATAATTTAGCATATTATAAAGGGACACTCAGCTACAAAAGGGTGGATAAACTGTAAGTTTCTGAATATAAAAACTACATGGGAATGTACAGCCAGGGAAGAAAAGGTGGTGACTTAGGTAATGGAATGAGAAAGGTTCATATTGAGAACAATTTTTGAAGATAGAATTGACAGATTATCAGCAAAGGAATGGGTGTGGGGTGGGAAATAAAGAGAAGAATCAAGATTGATTCCAAGGATTGTGGCATGCGAAAGAGAAAGTATGCTGGTGTCACTTTCTGTAAAGTAAATATTTACGGGATGCAAGAAATTTAGAGTTCAGCTTTTAAACAGTTAAGTTCTAAAAGTTACCTGTTAGAAATCCAAATGCAGATTAGATATATGAGCTTAGAGTTCACATGAAAAGTCAGGGCTATAGATATATTTTGGGAAGTGATATGCATATTCATGAGACTTATTAAAGCCATAAAACTAGAAAAAGACTGCCTAGGAAGGGAATGTGAATACAGAAGAGAAGATATGCGAGAACAAAGCCCAGAGCACTGTGACTTTTAGTGGTTAAGAAAGGCAGAAGGATACAGCAAGGTAGTGAAAAGCAGCAGTCAGTGTTTGAAGGAAAACCAGAAGTGGGGGATGTCATCAAAACTAAAAGAGGGTGCTTCAAGGACTAGGAAGTAATCAACTGTGTCACTGCTGAGAATTTGAATAAGATGGAGACTGGGAATTACCTTTTCAATTGTCAATTTGGAGGTTATTAGGGACCCAAATAAGGGCACTTTGTAGTTGACTGGTAAGAAAGAAAGATGAATTGAATCAAAGGAGAATAGGAGAAGTACATAAGAAAATATAAGCAACTCTTCTGAAATATTTGGTATATCAGGGAATGAGGGTCTGTAACTGGTGAGAGATGAATTCCAGGGAAATTTTTGTTATCATTTTATGATGGGGATATTATACACGCTTCTATGAACATAAGAACTATCGAATAGAAAGGAAAAATGATGGCAAGGGAAAAATAATTACGGTAGCAGAGTCTTTGAGATGGAGAAAGGCAATTGAATCAAATGCACAATTCAGAAGATGGTTTTAGGAGTATGGAAAGTTCATTCATTTTAACAGAAGAGAAAGTTGAATTATCAAGAAAAAAATGTAGGTAGATTGGAATACTTGATGATGGAGGTAGAAATACTCTTCTGATGACTCCTATTTCCCCAGTGAGCTCCTGAAGTCACAAACAAAGTATTGGGGTTTTAAGTGTCAATTTGTGGCTCAGCTGGCAAAGAATCCACCTGCAATGTGGGAAACGTGGGTTCGATCCCTGGGTTGGGAAGATCCCCTGGAGAAGGGAAAGGCTACCCACTCCAGTATTCTGGCCTGGAGAATTCCATGGACTGTATGGTCCATGGGGTTGCAAAGAGTTGGACATGACTGAGCAACTTTCCCTTTCACTAGTTGCTTAATGTTAGGAAACATCATCACAATTTAGCAGCTTTAAACAATGAATATTTATCATCTTTCAATTTCTGTGGGTCAGGAGTCTAAGCATGGTTAATAAGATTCTCTGAAAGGCTGAAATCAAGGTGGCAGCCAAAACCATGTTCTGTTCTTATGACTTGACAGGGGAAGGATTCTTTTCCAAACTCCTGTGATTGTTGGCAGAATTCAGACTTAAAGACCGATGGATTCAGAGCCTTCGTTTCTTGCTGCCTGGTAACCTGAGGTCACCCTCAGTTCTTTGCCATATATTCCAAATGAAGCAGCTTGTTTTACCAAATCCAGCAAGGGGACTTCCCTGGTAGTTCAGTGATTAAGAATTCACCTGCCAGTGCAGGGGGACACTAGTTTGATACCTGGTCCAGGAAGATTCTACATGCTTAGTGGGGCAAGTAAGCCCATGGGCCACAACTCCTGAGCCTGAGATCTAGAGCCTGTGCTCTGCAACAAGGGAAGTCACTGCAATGAAAAGCCCACATACTGCAACTAGAGAGTAGCCCCTGCTCCTTGCAACTGGAGAAAGCCCACGTGTAGCAGCAAAGACCCAGCAGAGCCAAAAATATATAAATAAATAAAATCACAGAATGGGGTAAAATTTTAACAAATAGAATAACCAGCAAGGGAGAGAGTCTTCTAGCAAAACAGACAATACAATCTTGTATATCATATTCACAGATGTGATATTTAGTCACTCTTGTAGATGTGATATTTAATCACTATGTAGAATCAAGTCACAGGCCCCATCCACACTCAGGGGGAACAGATTACAGGACAACTTGAGTATCAAGAGGTTGGGAAAACTAAAGTTGTCTTAGAGTCTGTCAACTACAGGAAAGAGTGGGAGCTTGAATAAGAAGAGTTAGTGCCATATGTGGAGAAGGCAATGGCACCCCACTCCAGTATTCTTGCCTGGAAAATCCCATGGACGGAGGAGCCTAGTAGGCTACAGTCCATGGGGTCGCTAAGAGTCGGACACGACTGAGCAACTTCACTTTCACTTTTCCCTTTCATGCGCTGGAGAAGGAAATGGCAACCCACTCCAGTGTTCTTGCCTGGAGAATCCTAGGGATGGCGGAGCCTGGTGAGCTACCGTCTATGGGGTCGCACAGAGTCGGACACGACTGAAGCAACTTAGCGGTACCATATGAATTGAGAAAGGCTAATGGGGTTTGCACTTACTATCAGAAGGACTAACATAAACAGGAATACAGCACACAGTATTTTTTGTAATGCTAGTATCTTATGGAGAGATGGATGATTATATTGACATGTAAACCCTTCTTGGATCTGGTTTAAGATAAGGTGGGGGGTGATTAGAGCTTGGAAAGTCATGGTAATAGTGAAAGTAAGCCAAGCTCTGTCACCCTCCTCACAATTCAGTTGAGAGGGAGAAGTAATGGAGCTAGTGGAAGGTGTGCTTTCCAGCCGCAGTTAGCTTACAGAATGTCATTACAATTAAGTACACAAGCTCTAGAGTTTTATAAGTCTGGGTTTAAATCCTGGTCCTATCCCTCATGAGCTTTGCAGCCCTAATTAGGTTACTGTTACTATCACTTACTTTAACTAACAGCACATAATTCCAGGAGGTAAGTGCTACAATTATTTGCATTTTATAGATGAGGAAACTGAAAGTGGAGCTAAAATTATCTCCTTTACCCTACAAGGATGTTCTGAAGGTTTATGAAACAACAAAATTAAAGCAAAACCATAGACACTCAGAAAATGTTAGCCAGAAATATCATCCTCATCTATGATGAATTAACATGCTCTAATCAAAAGTATATTTAGAGAGTGATGCAATTTCAACTATTCTTATTTAGAGCTTGTAATTCAGGAAAATATGTAGTGGACCATCCATACTCCATAAAGTCCAAAGCATATTATAAAACGTAAAATATGAAAATTATTGTGTTTAGATTTGAGAATTGAAAAGAGAATTTTATTTTTATTCTACTTTTAATTCTTCTATTAATTTCTTTTTAAATTAATTTTTATTGGATTATTGTTGCTTTACAATGTTTTGTTAGTTTCTTCTGTACAGCAAAATGAATCCCTCACACATGTGCATACATATATCCTAGCCCTCTTGGATTTCCTTCCCATTCAGGTCACCACTGTGCATTGAGTTCCCTGTGCTATACAGTATATTCTCTTTAGTCATCTATTTTATACATAGTATCAATACTGGATATGTATCAATACCAATCTCCCAGTTATTCCCCCTTTCCCTTTGGGTATCCATACATTTGTTCTCTACATCTGTGTCTCTATTTGTGCTTTGCAAATAAGATCATCTATACCATTTTTTTCTAGATTCCACAACTGCATTAGTATATGATACACACACACACAATATTTGTTTTTCTGTTTCTTCATTCTGTATGATACCCTTTAAATCCATCCACGTCTCTACTGATGACTCAGTTTTGTTCCTTTTAATGGCTGAATAATATTCCATTGTATATATGCGCTAAATCTTCTTTATCCATTCCTCTGTTGATGGACATTTAGGTGGCTTCCATGTCCTGATTATTGTAAATAGTGTCGCAATGAACATTGGGGTGCATATATCTTTTTGAATTATGGTTTTCTCCAGGTATATGCCCAGGAGTGGAACTTCTGGGCCATATGGTAGTTCTGTTTTTAGTTTTTTAAGGAACCTTAATACTGTTGCCCTTTCTGGATGTATCAATTTACATTCCCAACAGTGCATGAGGGTTCCCCTTTCTCCACACCCTCTCCAGCATTTATTGTTTGTAAATTTTTTGATGTTGGCCATTCTGACCGGTATGAGGTAATACCTCACTGTAGTTTTGATTCGCATTTCTCTAATAACTAGTGATGTTGAGTACCATTTCATGTGTTCGTTGACCATTTCGTTGGAGAAATGTCTATTTAGGTTTTCCACTGTTTTGGGGTTTTTTTGTTTGTTTTTGATTGGGTTTGTTATTTTGATATTGAGCTGCATGAGATGCTTGTATATTTGGATATTAATCCTTTGTCAGTTGCTTTGTTTGCAGATATTTTCTCCCATTCCAATGGTTGTCTTTTTGTGTTGTCTATGGTTTTCTTTGCTGTGCAAAAGCTTTTAAGTTTAAGTAGGTCTCATTTGTTTTTATTTTCATTACCCTAGGAGGTGGGTCAAGAAAGATCTTGCTGAAATTTATGTCAAAGAGTGTTCTGCCTATATTTTCCTCTAAGAGTTTTATAGTGTCTGGCCTTACATTCAGGTTTAATCCTTGTGTGTGTGTGTGTGTGTGTGTGTGTATAGCAGTTAAGGGACAGAGAAAGCTTCTGACATAGATGTCAGAGGGGGGCGGAGAGTGCCCCCAGGCTTAATCCACTTTGATTTTATTTTTGTGCATGGTGTTATGGAGTGTTAAAAAAGATATATGTCATCCTGCTTTTTTTAAATTGAAGCATAGTTGATTTACAATGTTGTATTAATTTCTGCTGTACATCAAAGTGATTCAGTTATACATACATACATAAATATGCATAAGTATTCTTTTTTAATATTTTTTCCATTATGGTTTATCACAGGATATTGACTATAGTCCCCTGTGCTAAATAGTAGGACCTTGTTGTTTATCTATTCTATATGTAATAGTTTGTATCTGTTCACCCTGAACTCTCAATCCATCCCTCCTCTGCCTCCTTCTCCAGGAACCACAACTCTGTTCTATATGTCTGTGAGTCTGTTTCTGTTTTGTAGACAGATTCATATTATTTTTTTAGATTCCACATATGAGTGATATCATATTTGTCTTCCTCCTTCTGACTTCAGTTAGTTTGACAATCTCTTGGTGCATCCATGTTGCTGTAAATGGCATTATTTTGTTCTTTTTATGACTGAGTAATATTTCATTGTATGTATGTACCACATCCTCTTTATCCTTTCATCTGTCAGTGGACATTAATGTTGCTACTGTGTCTTGGCTATTGTGAATAGTGCCACTATGAACTCTATTTCATTTTTTTGAATTATAGTTTTGTCCAGATATATGTCCAGGAGTGGTATTGCTGGATCATATGGCAACTCTAGTTTTAGTTTTCTCAGGAACCTCCATACTGCTTTCCATAGTGGCTGTACCAACTTACACTCCCAGTATCAGTGTAGGAGGGTTCCATTTTATGTATACTCTTCCCAGAATTTTTATTTGTAGACATTTTAACGTTGGCCATTCTGATCAGAGGGAGGTAGTACCTCACTGTAGTTCTGATGGCATCCACTTTGGATCCTGACAGTTCTGCCTATAAAAAACTCTGATCTGTAGAAATGTCATTTGCAACACTAAGCTTTTTTTTTTTAAAGAAAGGAAAAGAGGGAAACTAGGAAGAGAGGAAGGGAAAAGAAGGGGAAAAAGCATAAAGCAAGGAAGAGATAAAGAGAAAGAAAGTAAAATATAAAAAGATAAAATTTTTAAAGTTTGAAAATACATTTAAGCTTATTTCCAAAGTGCTTATTATTTTTTTGAAGTGTTAGTGCCACTAATGAATTGTCAGCTCACTTGAAGCTAGTTAGGTAAAATACGTTTCTCGTATTCAGAGTAGAAAATATTTTATTTCCTAGAGCACAGTAATTATCATTAAGAAGGCATGATGCTTCTAAATGGTGAATAAAAACACATTTTCTGGAGTTCTTAGAAATCTGTGCACAATAAAGAAGAATTATTTCAGCTTATGAATTCTTGGATTTACGCCTACAGAAGTTAAAAATTCAAAAAGACTGAAGTGTTGCAGGGTATCATTAAAGAAAATCAGTATTTTCTCAGCTATTGTAATAATATATGATGCCATAGTGCTAAGCAACAAAAGAACACTGTCAATTAATGAGAGATATCTTAATTAGAGAAAAGTTTTGGGAGTTTCATTAATGATAAAGAGATCACTGAGATCAGTCTACATGGCATTATAATCATGTCTGCAGAAAAGCAGATATTATTTAAATAAAATGAATATTTTATAAGGGCTATTTAGGAGAGAAAAAGTTTAAGAAGCTGTTCAGTTCAGTTCAGTCGCTCAGTTGTGTCTGACTCTTTGCGATCCCATGAATCACAGCACGCCAGGCCTCCCTGTCCATCACCAACACCCAAACCCCTGTCCATCAAGTTAGTGATGCCATCCAACCATCTCATCCTCTGTCGTCCCCTTCTCCTCCTGCCCCCAGTCCTTCCCAGAATTAGGGTCTTTTCCAATGAGTCCACTCTTCGCATGAGGTGGCCAAAGTATTGGAGTTTCAGCTCCAACATCAGTCCTTCCAATGAACATCCAGGACTGATCTCCTTTAGGATGGACTGGTTGGATCTCCTTGTAGTCCAAGGGACTCTCAAGAGTCTTCTCCAACACCACAGTTCAAAAGCATCAATTCTGTGGTGCTCAGCTTTCTTCACCATCCAACTCTCACATCCATACATGACAACTGGAAAAACCATAGCCTTGACTAGATGGACCTTTGTTGGCAAAGTAATGTCTCTGCTTTTAAATATGCTACCTAGGTTGGTCATAACCTTCCTTCCAAGGAGTAAGCGTCTTTTAATTTCATGGCTGCAATCACCATCAGCAGTCATTTTGGAGCCCAGAAAAATAAAGTCTGACACTGTTTCCACTGTTTCCCCATCTATTTCCCATGAAGTGATGGGACCAGATGCCATGATCTTAGTTTTCTGAACGTTGAGCTTTAAGCCAACTTTTTCACTCTCCTCTTTCACTTTCATCAAGAGGCTCTTTAGTTCCTCTTCACTTTCTGCCACAAGCGTGGTGTCATCTGCATATCTGAGGTTATTGATATTTCTCCCAGCAATCTTGATTCCAGCTTGTGCTTTTTCCAGCCCAGCGTTTCTCATGATGTACTCTGCGTACAAGTTAAATAAGCAGGGTGACAATATACAGCCTTGACGTACTCCTTTTCCTATTTGGAACCAGTCTGTTGTTCCATGTCCAGTTCTAACTATTGCTTCCTGACCTGCATACAGGTTTCTCAAGAGACAGATCAGATGGTCTGGTATTCCCATCTCTTTCAGAATTTAAGAAGCTGTAGCACATAGGGAAAAAAAAAAAAAAAACCTGTCAGCTCTTATAAGATCATAAGACATCCTCAGAAATACTTACTTTTCCCCATAGAAATTAAAATTGTTGTAAAACACCCTACTACTACTCAGACATAAAGCATTTGAAAACATCACACTACTGTGTCTCAGTTTATTTTCCTTTGCTTGACTAAGATGCATTCATGGAGAGAACGCCTGCAAACCCATCCAAGCAGTTGTCATGAGTACTATCTGATTCCGTGGTTCAACCACAGTAGGGGGAATCCTTGATTCTCATAAGAAACTGTACAAAATTGTATGTTTTGGTGTGCAGTTGCTCAGTCATGTCTGACTCTTTGTGACCCCACAGACTGCAGCACGCTAGGCTTGCCTGTCCTTCACCATCTCCTGGAGCATGTGCAAGCTCCTGTCCTTTGAGCTGGTGATGCCATCCAACCATCTCATCTTCTGTCATCCCCTTCTCCTGCCTTCTGTATTTCCCAGCATCAGGGTCTTTTCCAATGAATCAGCTCTTCGCATCAAGTGGCCAAAGAATTGGAGCGTCAGCTTCAGCATCAGTCCTTCCAATGAATATTCAGGATTGATTTCCTTTAGGATTGACTAGTTTAATCCCCTTGCAATCCAAGGGACTCGCAAGAGTCTTCTCCAAAACTATAGTTTGAGCATCAGTTCTTTGGTGCTCAGCCTTCTTTATGGTCCAACTCTCATATCCATACATGACTACTGGAAAAACATAGCTTTGACTCCAGGGACCTCTGTCAGCAGAGTAATGTCTCTGCTTTTGAATATGCTGTCTAGGTTTGTCATAGCTTTTCTTCCAAGGAGTAAGCGTCTTTTAATTTCATGGCTGCAGTCACCACTAACAGTGATTTTGGAGCCCAAGAAAACAGAGTCTGTCACTGTTTCCATTGTTTCTCCATCTATATGCCATGAAGTGATGGGATGAGATGCCACGATCTTAGTTTTTTGAATGTTGAGTTTCAAGCCAGCTTTTTCACTCTCCTCTTTCACCTTCAAAAAGAGGCTTTTTAGTTCCTCTTTACTTTCTGCCATTGAAAGTGGTGTCATCTGCATATCTGAGGTTATTGTATGTACTCAGCAATAATAGTTCCACTCAGGCATTAGCAGCCCATAGATAGTAGACTTATAGTCTTATAAAACTTTATAGTTCCTTTTCTCAAGCCACATTTCTGTTTTACCCATTGGTCTCTAGTATATTGTTCATCTTAATTAAACCAAAGTTAGATGATTTCAGGCCCCAAATTGTCCCCCTTTATAAGGAAACCTGGGCTTCCCAAATGGTGCTAGTAAAGAACCCGCCTGCCAAGCCAGGAGACATAAGAGACAGGGATTCGATCTCTGGGTCGGGAAGATCTCCTGGAGAGGGAAACGGTAACCTATTTCAGTGTTCCTGCCTGGAGAATCTCATGGATGGAGAAGCCTGGTGGGCTATAGTCCATGGGGTCTCAATGAGTCAGAAACAACTGAAGTGACTTAGCACACACGCATAAGGAAATCCAACCCACAATGAATAAACGGTGTATTAGTTTGAGTTCTCAGAACACATGGCAAAAATTTCAAGACCTATGTATCATTAAACTTGTTTCCCTGAAATGAAAAAAAAAAACATACTGTGGAATTCAGCTGATGTAAACTTGGGCAAGGTATTGCTTTCTACCTCAAAACTGGTGAAAATACTACAATCTGTTTCATAATGTATGTAATGTACCTAAAATAGTGCTTGGCACATAGTGAGAACTCTGTTTGCCTGTATGTTGAGCCCTTAGACTTTAAAACTTCAGTGACTCCTCTGTGAACGTTTCTGTAACCCTTCAGAAGGGATTGAACTTCCTCTTCCTAATGCCTTCTTCATGCGTACATGCATGCTAAGTCAACTTTAGTCCTGTCCAACTCTTTGCTACCCTATGGACTGTAGTCAGGCTCCTCTGTCCATAGGTTTCTCCAGGAAAGAGTACTGGATGGGTTGCCATGTCCTCCTCCAGGGGATCTTCCCAAATCAGTGATCAAACCCGGGCCTAATGTCTCCTGCACTGGCAGGTGGGTTCTTTACCACTAGTGCCACCTGGGAAGCCCATGCCTTCTTCATATCTACCTCTATTTTGAGACTTATGTGACTATATGCAGTTATATTAATCAGGACTCTTTCTGTTCCATGAAATAAACCTAACTAAAATTAACTTTATAAAAAAGATTTACAGCTAATAGAGTGGAGCCAAAAGGCAGGCATGGTTCAGGGTAGAACCTGAGGGTTAAAAACACACTATCAAGGCTTTATTTCCTTACCTGTTGCTTCTGTTTTCTTCCATGTATTATGGTTTTGCTCAGACAGAAACTTTCCATGTCAGACAAAATATATCTATGAAATGTTCCCCGCCTGTATTACTAGAGCTCAACTGAGCTTGGTTCACATGCCTAGCCCTGGAGCTATCACTTAGCAAAGGGAAGAAATTCATTTGCCAGTTGATATCATATGTTCAACTCTAAAATACAGAGATTAATAATCCTATGAGCAACATACAGAGTGGTTCTTCAAATATAAAGGACAGAATTTTTATCAGTGGGGTTAAGGGACACTGGGCAATCAAACAACTGATAATTTGTGAAGAAATGATTCTTTCAAGTTTGTGAATTCCTTGGACATGGACATATCACATTAATTTCATTCCTCATCATCTAAAAGTAAGCACACTCTGTTTGTTAAATGGAAATAGTGGGGCGTAATCTAAAGTAAAACACAGTAGTCAAAAGAGGCCTCATTGGGAAGATGATATTTGAGCAAAGATGTCAAGAAGGTGAGGAATCACCATGGTATATGTATCAAAGCCAAGAACTAAAGTGGGTTGCTTCTGACTTTATTCAGATTTCAGCAGTTGTTTCCTTAATGTCTTTTACTGTTCCAGGATCCATCCTAGATACCATTTTTATTTCATATCTATATTGTCTTAGTCTCTCCTGGTCTATAACAGTTTCTCAGTCTTCCTTTGTTTCATGACCTTGACAGTTTTGTGGAGTTCTGGTTATTTTTCAGAATGCCCCTCAATTAGAGAGTCTATTATGGTTTCTCCTGACTAGACTGGGGTTATATATTTGGAAAGAATAATACAGAGGGAGCATGCTTTTGGAAATTGGAAGAAAACAGATCCTGTTTGGTAATAGGAATGATTCACTAGGAGAGGGTAGATTTAATGATGTAGAAATGAAAGGGGACCATTGTCAGAGGAATGCCTCTGAGCAAACAAGGGGAAATAGATTTTAGATTACTCATAGTTAAAAGAAGGGTTGACAGAGCTTCTGAGCACAGATGATACAAGTAAGAGTGTGGTGTTGGAAGACTGGGCTTATTTTCCTTTCATCAGGTATCAGTTTTCTATTGCTGTGTAACAAATTATCACAAATTTAGCAGTTTAAGACAACATATATTTTATTATATATTTCCATGAGTTAGAATACCTGGCATAGTTTAATCTGCTTCTCTGCTCAGGGTCTCACCTGCTGTAATTGAGGTGTCAACTGGTGCTGAAGACTCACGTAAAGTTCAGAGCCCTCTTCCCAGCTCCTGTGGTCTTTGGGGAATTTCATTTCCTTGAAGCTCTAGACTCATGGTGGTTTGCTTCTTTAGGCCAGCAAGAGAATATCTCTATCTTCTGTCTTTAACCTCTGGACTTCTTTTAAAGGTCTCAAGTGATTAGGTAGGTCCACCAAGGATTATCTACTTTTCGATTAACTTAAAGTCAACTGATTAGCGATCTCAATTATCATCCTCAAAATCTCTTCACCTTTGCCATTTAATAATCACAGGAATGATAACCCATTAACTTTGCCTTCTTCTTTTAGAGGTAAATTATAGATCTTACCCATATACAAGGGAAGGTGATTCTATAAGGGCATTGCTCACTGGAATCATCTTCAATAGCTTCTACTTTCTTAGTTAAGTAAGCAAGATCACACATTGGTTGGAAGGAGGAGAAAATAGTGGTTTGAGGAAATGGAAAAGAGGATGAAATATATCTAAGAATGTGTGTACTCTGACTCTAAACAATCTCTTCAAGATTTGCAGGGCTTCTCCAGCATGTAGTTTTCTAGTGTAACTGCTTATCCAACCCAATCCTCATACTGTAGCCAGCTACTAAATATTCCAAAAGATATTTGTGAGGCTTTGTCATAAATAGTAAGAATTAATTTTACTGTCCCTAAGATTTAGTGATCTAGGAGGAATTATGATTAATGGAGAAATGAGGTTAATAGTCAACTCATAGTCTTCTAAATCTTAATACTTATTGATATGCATGTCAACATTTACTTTTAAAAAATTTGTGGTCCACGCTCTTTTAATAGCTGTGTTAAATTTAGCAAAATGTTTGGTGGAAGGAACACAGGGATTATGCAAAAAACTCAGAAACTATGACACTCTCAAGCATTATACTGTTAAAGTAAATGACGGATTAAAAGTCTGTTTAACTAGGACACTTCTAGAATTTCTCCCACTAATATGTTAAATCAATACAATAGCCTTACTTTTATGGAAGGAGTGGAGTTTTTGTTTGTATATTGCTTCTGTTTGCTTTATAGAACTTCCCTAAAATTGACTTTGTATAAAAAGACATTAAAGATGATAACATATGAAATAGAGCTACAGTTTTATTTTTAATATCTTAATGAATAAAATTAAATTACATATGCCAATATTATTTGGCTACAACAATCAAATATGGAATGCATTTACAATCTTCTTACAAGAAGCCCACGAGGAATAGAAAAACAATAGGAAATGTTCATCAACACAAACTTTGTGTGAATACCATGTTTTGTATATGCAGAGCTTCATATGAATCTACCTTCAGCTCAACAAACATCTAATTCACACCTACTCTGTGTTAAGCACTAGGACTCTAATGGTGGAAAAGATACTCACTAATTAAGGCCAGTTTTCAAAGCTCCAGGGAATGCTGCATTTCATTAAACTTAGTGTTGAATCAATGACTGTATTTTTTTAACTTCTATTTTATTATGTTCTGTTTTATGTATTATATATTCTTAAAAGAATTGAAACCAAAGATATTTTCTACCCTCAAGGTGCTTATAGTAAAAGAAAGATACACATGTATGAAACTTCTTTCAAAACAAAGTAGTGGAAGTTAGACTAGAAGTGTACTGAGTGCCTAGCGTGGTGCATGTAGGAAAAAGGTTGGGTGTAGGGAAATAATACCACTAAAATTGAATGATAAGAGTTTGTTCAGCTCTGTCTCTACTCAACTGTGGGACATTGGCAACTTCGGTACATATATTTTAATTATGAAATAAAAGCCAACTAAGAATGTTGAATGAATTGTTGCTGTTGTTGCTCAGTCGCTCAGTCGTGTCCAACTCTTTGCAACCCCATGGACAGCAGCACACAAGGCTTCCCTGTCCTTCACCATCTCCTGGAGTTTCCTCCAACTCATGTCCATTCAGTCAGTGATGCCATCCAACCATCTTGCCCTGTCAGCACCTTCTTCTCCTGCCTTTAATCTTTCCCAGCAGCAGGATTTTTGCTAAAGAGTCGGCTCTTCACAGCAGGTGGCCAAAGTATTGGAGCTTCGGCATCAGTCCTTCCAATGAATATTAGAATTGATTTCTTTTAGGCTTGACTGGTTTGATCTCCTTGTAGTCCAAGGGACTGTCAAGGGTCTTCTCCAACACCACAATTCTAAAGCATCAATTTTTTGGTGTTCAGACTTCTTTATGGTCGAACTCTCACATCCATACATGACTACAAGAAAAACCATAGCTTTGACTATACACACCTTGTTGGCAAAGTAATCTCTCTGCTTTTTAATATGCTCTCCAAGTTTGTCATAGCTTTTCTTCCAAGGAGCAAGCGTCTTTTAATTTTATGGCTGGTCACTGTCCACATTGATTTTGGAGTCCAGGAAAATAGAGTCTGTCACTGTTTCCATTGCCCTCCCTGCCCCACCCCCCCACCCCCCATCTATCTGCCATGAAGTGATAGGACCGAGCTGCCATGATCTTAGTTTTTTAATGATGTTTTAAGACAGCTTTTTCATTCTCCTCTTTCACCTTCATCACAAGGCTCTTTAGTTCCTCTTCCCTTTCTGCCATAAGGGTGGTGTTATCTGTGTATCTGAGGTTATTAATATTTCTCCCAGTAATCTTGCTTCCATCTTGTGCTTCATCCAGCCTGGAATTTCGCATGATGTACTCTGCATATAAGTTAAATAAGGGTGACAATATACAGCCTTGATGTACTCCTTTCCCAATTTTGAACCAGTCTGTTTTTCCATGTCCCTTTCTAATGGCTGCTTTGTGACTTGCATACAGATTTCTCAGGAGGCAGGTAAGGGGATCTGGTATTACCATTTCTTGAAGAATTTTCCACAGTTTGTTCTGATCCATACAGTCAAAGGCTTTAGCATTGTCAATGAAGCAAATGTTTTTTCTGGAATTCTCTTGCTTTTTCAATGATCCAACAGATGTTGACAATTTGATCTCTGACTCCACTGCCTTTTCTAAATCCATCTTGGACATCTGGAAGTTCATAGTTCACGTACTGTTGAAGCCTGGCTTGGAGAAGTTTGAGTATTACTTTGTAGCGTGTGAAATGAGTGCAACTGTGTAGTAGTCTGAACGTTCTTTGTCATTGCCCTTCATTTGCAATTGGAATGAAAACTGACATTTTCCAGTTCTGTAGCTACTGCAGTTTTCCAAATTTGCTAGCATATTGAGAGCAGCAATTTCACAACATCATCATGTAGAATTTGAAATAGCTCATCTGGAGTTCGATCACCTCCACTAGCTTTGTTCATAGTGACACTTCCAAAGGCCTACTTGACTTTGCATTCCAGGATGTCTGGCTCTAGGTGAGTGATCACTCCATTGTGATTATCTGGGTCATGAAGATCTTTTTTGTAGAGTTCTTCTGTGTACTCTTGCCACCTCTTCTTAGTATCTTCTGCTTCTGTTAGGTCCATACTCTTTCTGTCCTTTATTTTGCCCATCTTTGCATGAAATATTCCCTTGGTATCTCTAGTTTTCTTGAAGAGATCTCTAGTCTTTCCCATTCTATTGTTTCCCTCTATTTCTTTGCATTGTTCACTGAGGAAGGCATTTTTATGTCTCCTTTTTATGCTTTGGAACTCTGCATTCAGATGGGTATATCTGTCCTTTTCTCCCTTGCCTTTCACTTCTCTTTTCTCAGCTATTTGTAAGGCCTCCTCAGACAACCATATTGCCTTTTTGCATTTTTTTTTTTCCTAAGGGATGGTTTTGATCACTGCCTCCTGTACAATGTCATGAACCTCCATCCATAGTTTTCAGGCATTCTATCAGGTCTAACCCCTTGAATCTATTTGTTGCTTCTACTGTATAATCGTAAGGGATTTGATTAGGTCATACCTCAATGTTCTAGTGGAGTTTTTTCCTACTTTCTTCAATTTAAGTCAGAATTTGGCAATAAGGAGTTTATGGTCTGAGCCACAGTCAGTTCCCAGTCTTGTTTTTGCTGATTGTATAGAGCTTCTCCATCTTCAGCTGCAAAGAATATATTCAATCTGATTTCTGTATGGGCTATATTGTGATTTCCATGTGTAGAGTAGTCTCTTGTGCTGTTGGAAGAGGGTGTTTGGTATGACCAAGTTTCTCTTGGCAAAACTATGTTAGCCTTTGTCCTGCCTCATTTTGTACTCTAAGGCCAAACTTGCCAGTTACTCGGTTATTTCTTGACTTCCTACTTTTGCATTCCAGTCCCCTATAATGAAAAGGACTTCTTTTTTGGGTGTTAGTTCTAGAAGGTCTTATAGGTTTTCGTTGAACTGGTCAACTTTAGCTTCTTAAGCATTAGTGGTTGGGGCATATACTAGGATTATTGTGATACTGAATGGTTTCCCATGAAAATGAACAGAGATCAGTCTGTCCTTTTTGAGACTGAACCCAAGTACTGCATTTTGGACTCCTTTGTTGACTATGAGGGCTACTCCATTTCTTCTAAGTGATTCTCGCCCACAGTAGTAGATATAACGGTCATCTGAATTAAATTCACCCATTCTGGTCCATTTCAGTTCACTGATTCCTAAAATGTCAATGTACTCTCGCCATCTCCTTTTTGACCACTTCCAATTTACCTTGATTCATGGACCTAATATTCCAGGTTCCTATGCAATATTGTTCTTTACATCCTTGGAGTTTACTTTCACCACCACACACATCCACAACTGGGCACTGTTTCCACTTTAAATTAGCCTCTTCATTCCTTCTGGAGTTATTTCTTCTTCCTTCTCCAGTTGTATATTGGGCACCTACTGACCTGGGGAATTCATCTTTTAGTGTCATATCTTTCAGTGTCGCTGGAATAACATGGACAGCACTTAACACAGTCGTTGATACACATTAGATTTTGTTAGAAGTATTTATTTCCTTTCTTCCTTTGCTTTTCTGTTCCATTCTCATCCTCTTTGCAGTAGAAGTCAAGAGAGTCAGTATCTCCATTCAAGAGATACCTGGAGTAACAGGCAAATTTGGCCTTGGAGTACAAAATGAAGCACGGCAAAGGCTAATAGAATTTTGCCAAGAGAACGCACTGGTCACAGCACACATCCTCTTCCAACAAAGCAAGAGAAGACTCTACACATGGGCACCTCCAGATGGTCAATACCAAAATCAGATTGATTATATTCTTTGCAGCCAATGATGGAGAAGCTCTATACAGTCAGCAAAAACAAAACCAGGAGCAGACTGTGGCTCAGATCATGAACTCCTTACTGCCAAATTCTGACTTAAATTGAAAGAAGTATGGAAAACCACTAGACCATTCAGGTATGACCTAAATCAAACCCCTTATGATTATACAGTGGAAGTGACAAATAGATTCAAGGAATTAGATCTGATAGACAGAGTGTCTGAAGAACTATGGACGGAGGTTTGTGACCTTGTACAGGAGGCAGTGATCAAGATAATCCACAAGAAAAAGAAATGCAAAAAGGCAAAATGGTTGTCTGAGGAGGCCTTACAAATAAGTGAGAAAGGAAGAGAAGCTAAAGGCAAAGGAGAAAAGGAAAGATATATCCATTTGAATGCAGAGTTCCAAAGAAAAGCAAGGAGAGAAAAGAAAGCCTTCCTCAGTGATCAATGCAAAGAAATAGAGGAAAACAATAGAATAATTCAAAAGACTAGAGATCTTTTCAAGAAAATTAGAGATACTAAGGGAACATTTCATGCAAAGATGGGCACAATAAAGGACAGAAAGGGTATGGACCTAACAGAAGCAGAAGATATTAAGAAGAGGTGGCAAGAATACACAGAAGAACTCTACAAAAAAGATCTTCATGACCCAGATAATCATGATGGTGTGATCACCCACCTAGAGCCAGATATCCTGGAATGCCAAGTTAAGTGAGCCTTAGGAAGCATCACTATGAATAAAGCTAGTGGAGGTGATGGAATTCCAGTTGAGCTATTTCAAATCCTCAAAGATGATGCTGTGAAAGTGCTGCACTCAATATGCCGGCAAATGTGGAAAACTCAGCTGTGGCCACAGGACAGGAAAAGGTCAGGTTTCATTCCAATCCCAAAGAAAGGCAATGCCAAAGAATGTTCCAGTCTACCACACAATTGCACTCATTTCACATGCTAGCAAAGTAATACTCAAAATTCTCCAAGCCAGGCTTCAACAGGATGTGAACCATTAACTTTTAGATATTCAAGCTGGATTTAGAAAAGGCAGAGAAACCAGAGATCAAATTGCCAACATACAATGGATATTCAAGAAAGCAAGAGAGTTCCAGAAAAACATCTACTTCTGCTTTATTGACTACGCCAAGCCTTTGACTGTATGGATCAGAACAAACTGTGGAAAATTCTTCAAGAGATGGGCATACCAGACCACATGACCTGCCTCCTGAGAAGTCTGTATGCAGGTCAAGAAGCAACAGTTAGAACTGGACATGGAACAACAGACTGGTTCAGAATTGGGAAAGGAGTATGTCAAGGTTGTTTATTATCACACTGCTCATTTAACTTACATGCAGAGTACCTCATGCAAAATGCCAGGAAGAATGAAGCACAAGCTGGAATCAAGATTGTCAGGAGAAATATCAATAACCTCTGATACACAGATGACAACAACCTTATGGCAGAGAAGAAAAATTGAAGAGCCTCTTGATGAAAGTGAAAGAGGATAGTGAAAAAGTTGGCTAAAAACTCAACATTTCAAAAACCTAAGATCATGGCATCTAGTCCCTTCACTTCATAGCAAATAGATGGGGAAACAGTGGAAACAGTGACAGACTTGACTATTTTGGGCTCCAAAATCACTGCAGATGGTGACTTCAGCCATGAAATTAAGACACTTGCTCCTTCGAAGAAAAGCTATGACCAACCTAGACGGCATATTAAAAAGCAGAGACATAACTTTGCAAACAAAAGTCCATATAGTCAAAGCTATAGTTTTTCCAGTAGTCATGTATGGATGTGAGAGTTGGACTGTAAAGAAAGCTGCGTGCTGAAGAATTGATGCTTTTCAACTGTGGTGTTGCAGAAGACTCCTGAGAGTCCCTTCTAATGCAAGGAAATCCAGCCAGTCCATCCTAAAGGAAATCAGTCCTGAATATTCATTGGAAGGTCTGATGCTGAAACTGAAACTCCAATACTTTGCCCACCTGATGCAAAGAACTGACTCCTTGAAAAAGACCCTGAAACTGAGAAAGGTTAAAGGCAGGAAGAGGAGGGGAGAACAGAGGATGAGATGGTTGGATGGCATCACTGACTCAATGGACATGAGTTTCAGCAAGCTCTGGGAGCTGATGAAGGACAGGGAAGCCTGGTGTGCTGCAGTCCATGGGTTCGCGAAGAGTTGGACATGACTGAGAGACTGAACTGAATTGAACTTCCAGTAGGAGTAAACTAAACGAGGAAGAATAGAAAAGCTATCACTGGAAACAAACAAAAAAAAGGCCCCCACTCTTCATGTGGTTATAACATAACAAGTTTTGTTTGGCTATCCCTCTGAAGGATAATATTATTGTAGCAGAAATTTAAGGGGGAAAAAAAGAACCAGAAAATAAAGACTGTTGATATAGGCATGGAATAGTAATGGAAAAGTAATCTTGTATACCTTGTGAAATGTTTGTGCTTTATTGTGTAGACAGGAAATCGGGAATCACTAAATAATTTGAAGCAAGAGAATGGCCTAGACTCTGACTCTGGAGGTTAATTAGACGATACTGCAGCTATATACACTAGTTGAGAAGATATAATAGGTCAGGTGAAAAATGATGATGTCCTGGGTATGATAAGAAACAGCAGACATGGCGAATAGCATAAATACTTATGAGATATCCACAAAAAAAAGGAAGTAGTACTTAATGTTTGATGGGACGTAAGGCACAAGAGTGTGTGAGAAGGCAAAGAATGACCTTGGGTTTCTGGTGGTGTGGCATGAATGACAAGTGTGGTGAACTGAGAGAATGAGAAGGTAAGTTGAGAAATTCCACTACTAGTGGAAGTGGAATTGTTGGTTATATGGTAAAGATGTGATTAACTTAATAAGAAATTGCCAAATGGTTTTCAAAGTAGGTGAAATATTTTATACTACTACCAGAAAATCATGAGAACTTTAGCACTGTCAGTTGTTTTAATTTAGCCATTGTGTCAGTGTATAGTAATACCACATTTTGGGGTTTTAAAATTTTAATATATCAGATAGTTTATCTGTTTTTGTGTATGTTGGTGGAGATGTATAGCTGTGAATTTTGGCCGATGTACAGACTAGATGTACAGGCAATCACTATCCAGTTAGGATACAGAGTAGTTCACTCCTAAACCTTGGTGACCACTAATCTAATCTGTTGGTAGATTTGTCTTTTCCAGAATATCATATAAATAGAATCATAAAATACATAATCCATGGAGGCTGACTTCTTCTACTTAACATAATGCATTTGAGATTCATCCATGTGGTTGTATGTATCAGTGCATTGTTATTTATTATTGCCAAGCAGTACTGTATGAATATACCAGAGTTCACTTTTCCTTTGACCCACTGAAAGACATTTGGGTTGTTCCTATTTTGAGTATAAAAATGACAGTAATGGCCAACATTTGTTGAACATTACCATGTTTAAGGCACTTTATTTGTATTAACATATTTAATATTCACAATGGTATTTGAAAGGAAAAGAGTGGAGTAATAAAATAGAGAGTGGAAAACAAAAATTAATTTTAAGTTTGGTATAATTTTATAGAATTCTTCCCCCCATGGCAGATTTTATTTCTTGATTATAATAGAAATGAAGACTTTTTTTTTTTTTCTTGATGTTGTTGATAACATTAACATAAGAATAATTTTAGTGCTGATTAGCAATCTTAGCCATCATCTAAACCAATCCTTTCATTATAAAGATATGAAAACTGGGCAGATCAGTTTTTAGTAAACATTTTGGTTTATTTTTTTGTTAAAGAATGATGAGCCATGGTTAATATACTACTGATTCAGCAAATGGAGATCTTTTTCTATATAAAATTCTAAGCTATATAATTTCACTTTCCCTTCTGGAACTAATGTATATTTGACTCAGTTCCTCTCATTTTGATTATGAGAAAAGTTCTGTCATGGATATAGCTGATCAGAGATAAGGAACCAGAAAATGTAAACTGCATCACCTAAGATATAATGCTTTGTAAGTTAAAAACTTATGTTTAAGTTTTAACTTAGTTAAGTTTTAACTTATAAGTTAACTTATCATGAAAAAAAGCTAGCACCACTACACTCTCTGACAGAAAGTCAAGAAATACTTAATTAATGAATACTCAAAAATAAATTACATGAAGCATTGCTTGAGGCCCATCCACTCCTTGGGATGGTTATAGATGGATGGAGACATAACTGCTATCAGTAAATGATGCATGGCATGATACTGTAATCACATACTATAAAGATATTTGTAAAAAAGTCTTATGAAACTTGACCTTCATGGATTTTAGGGAAGGTGCTGATAAATACATTATATAGGAATAGTATGCTCTTTATGAGAATCCTCAGAAATTCCTCTAATAGCAAAGCACCTGTACTTTTTTCTTGAGAAATTAATTTCTGTCCTTTACTATAGACATTGCACAATGTGTAGATGATTATATGTCCTTTTACATACTGGCCACTTGAAAGCTTAAATTTGTGACCACCAGTATGGCAGTGTATTTACATTATTTAGTTTTAATTTAATGCTGGGTTCAATATTTTTATTCTTGCTCTCTTTTTGGGAATATATTGCTACATGTTAAATATTCCAGCAAATCACTAATATCCTTTTGGAAACAAAGCAGATAAGAAAGGCAGATGAGTTGAGACTAAAATAGGAAGGTTGAATGGCAGGCAGGTAGGCAGAGGCAGACAGGCAGCAAAAGGACAGAAAACAGGCTGCACAAGTGGTGGTGGTGCTGGTGGTGGTGTAGTCGCTCGGTCATATCTGACTCTTTGCAACCCCGTGGACTGTAGCCCGCCAGGCTCCTCTATCCATGGGATTCTCCAGGCAAGAATACTGGAGTGGGTCACCATGCCCTCCTCCAAGGGGATCTTCCCGACCCAAGGATCCAACCTGTGTCTCCTGCCTTAGCAGGGAGATTCTTTACTGTTGAGTCCCCTGAGAAGTGGAGACTAGAATTAAACACAATTATAGTTTTTTTTTTTTTTTCCTACCTGCTTGCCAGGCATCAACAATGGATCCATATCTAAACAGTAATAGAATAAAAGCATTCCAGGTCCCTCTCAGTGAATACTAATTCAAATCAGCTATTCAGAAGTCAAATTAGGAGGAATAATAGAGATGACTGGCTGAGAGATATGTACCTAACTCACTTTTTGATGCTTTAATTTCTAATAAAATCTAGGGAAAGCTATCACATAATCAGAGCCACAGGGATTCAGTTTCACTGACTTGTATTTTGCTGTTATATACTTGGAATCTATTATGTAATAATCATCACAATAACTAGTCTTATGGAATTCCCTTGAGTGTTATAAAATGTTGACCTTTTCATGATACAATTTTACCTTCTTTACATCAGAAGTCACAAATTAGTGACCAATGAACTGGTCCAACCAGAAAATATTTTTCAATATTTGCCAACAGGTAGAATTAGAAAAATCCCCACATACGCAGACATACATCCTCATTTTAGGGACGCAGAGCTAGAGGGGGCAACATAGACAGGAGCTGTTAGCAACTACTCCTTTTAGGTGACAATTGTTCACAGTCGCTAGTACTCTGTGGGGTATAAATCTCATGCATTACTTACATTACCTGGTAATTTCCAGTAGGTGTCTGCAGTTTTGGTCCTAGGTATAATGCCTGTTTGAGAAATGTATTTTAAAATGTATTGACAAGGCAAAGTCTGTCTTCATAGGGGAGGGGGTGCTTCTTTTCTGGCAACAAGAGCCATATAATATCTTGCATTCACTGCTCAGACTCTCTCACTACAAAATGTGTAGTCAACCACTAGTATCATATATATATTCCTTTTTAAAATTTCATCATTGACTATATATTAATTTTGTAACTATTTCTTAGAAAAAAATACGTCAAATCCTTTCTGCAGAGTCAGTGTGCACATATTCTTATAAGAGGAAACATTAAATGAATTTTAGTTGAGGATGACTCAAGTAAAAAAATGAAATGACAAAATACTATGTTAATGGAATATTTTATTTGCAAATTAAATTAAGCCTTAAGCTACAAACACATAATACTCATATGAAGAAAAATACAATTTGAGTTCAACTACTGTTCATATAATGACTGTCACTACATATGTTCTTACACAATATTTGAAAAACCAAGAACATAATTTTCAAGAATGTACTTTAAATAAATATAACAGCAAATTTTCAAGGAAGAATTTAGCAATCAGATTTGCAGTTGACTTTTTACATGATGTCAGATTGGACTGCTCTATCATAATACTAATAGCTTAATAGTCTGTCATATGGATAATATGGGTGATTAAAAAACATTATATAGAATGGTCAATAAATATAAATTTAGTGTGTATAAACTGAAAAAGTATGGCAGCTACTCTTAGGTGACTCTGTTCAAACATAAACTTCTAAAATGTATTGCATGTATTACAACTGAATTTCCTTTCAAGTATTTTGTCTTTTGGATTTGATATTTTCAAGATCAGGATAAAGGTCACTTTAGATACTATAATCAAATTAACATAGTGATATACAGTGTTTTCAAAATGTCTTTTGTAAAACCGACTCAAAAATTTTCCATGGACATTATTCCTTAATTAATATATTTATTTTAAATGCTGTTAAGTAGCTGAAGACTGTCACTTTGTGTTGTTTATGATTGTTGTTCAGATTTTTAACCTATTCTTTTAAAAAGTCAAAAACAGAAAAGCATGATGATACAATCATAAACTATAAATGAATTGTATATAGAATTATTGCTACCATGGTACATCATTATTTTGTATAGTGAAATAATTATTTCAATGGGACAGGATCTAAAAGGCATTTTAACTTTATGGTTACATTTATGGTTATATAAATTCAATATATAAGCTACCTTTAATGAAGTTTAGAACATACAATATAAAAAGTGCTACAAGTTTTGAGCTTAATAAATTTTAGATCTGTGACTACTTGCTTACTAGGTCTTAAATTATTCTGTCTTTTAATTCATAAATAGTAATTATAACAACAGCAAAATCTAGTCACATTGAAAACTGTTCTTCTCTTCACTGATAGTTGGAATATAACAGCACTACCACCAAGTTCTTTAATTTGACTAAGAATGAATGAGTCTCTGTAAGTAAGCCAAAGCAGTACTTGAATTCTCCAGTACAGTCATCTTATATTAAGCATACAGTAACATTTAGCCTTTATGTGGATATATAACAATCAGTATACAATTTAAAGTACATTTTTTAAAAAAGAAATAGCTGAGCCAAAAAATTCTTTTTGGTTCAATTTTTCATTTTGAAATTGTAAATATCTGTAAAAATAACTGAAATTTTGCTGGTAGTAAAAAAAAAAAAAAATATTGCTTCTACACTAGGGGACATAGTGTCAAACCTTAATTCAAAATTTAGGTAAAAACTTTTAAAGGACTGCTTCCACATGTAAGCATTGTAGAGTTTATGAGCAGTCATTGTGTTTAAATTTCATAACTCTGGTCAGTTTCAAAAATGGTTTGGTTGTGGCTTAGTCAGTAAAGAATCCACCTGAAATGTGGGAAACCTGGGTTGGGAAGTTCCCCTAGAGGAGGGCATGGCAACCCACTCCAGTATTCTTGCCTGGAGAATCCCTATGGACAGAGGAGCCTGGTGGGCTGCAGTCCATGGGGTTGCCAAGAGTCCAACATGACTGAGTGACTAAGCACAGCACAGCACAGGAACTTAGTAGGTTCTCTAGTGGTTTGTTACTTTGATGTTTTAAAGTGAAACTGAAAGGGTTAGTCACTCAGGCTCCTTTGTCCCTGGAATTCTCCAGGCAAGAATACTGGAACGGGTGGCCATTTCCTTCTCCAGGGGATCTTCCCAACCCAGGGATGAAACCTGTGTCTTCTGCATTACAGGCAGACTTTTTACCAACTGAGCTGGTTCAGGAAAGATCAATTTCCTAAAGGATGTCAGAGCAATACGATTATGCCCAAAGAATAAAAAACAGGAAATTTTTAAATTTGGGAAATGGTTTGTTATTTTTCTGTGTATAACACAAATTCACAGATTTTAAATGTATGTACAGTTGAAAGATGTCTTCTTTTTAAATGTTATCTAGAGTGCTGACTGAATACTACTTTTTAACTGTTAATCAGAAATTAAACATTTCATAAATAGATTTTTTTATATCTAAGATACAATTTATTCTGTGCATGCTCTTATCAGATGAAAGTTAACTATTTTACATAACAAAATAAGTCATTTTTAAATTGTACTCTTAAAACGAAAAAATTAATATAGAACTGAGATCATTAATAACAACAGTTTTTGACAATATCAGTCCTTAAAAAGGGAGCAGTAAAAGATTTGGTTTCTATACAGTCAAAAAAAATTAGCCTGATTAAACCTTAAAATAATAATAATTCATTTTGATCCATGCATTATATATATTACACTGCTTCTCCCTTTTAACAGTTTCTTTAGTTTATTGAATTAAATAAAAGCAAATAATTTTTGTGATTATACAATCTAAACTTGTTGTGAGTTAAATGGTAACGAATACCTGAGGAAGACTTTGAAAGCATTTTTCCCTAAGAATAACAAAATTATTAGAGATAATTATTTCAAATAACTTTTTTAAAAAAGAAAATAAACATATTCAAACAATTATAAATTAGTAAACTATCATTAGAGCTGATTCCAAACATTCTTCCCTTGAGAATTAACTTCCTGCAATGAAGACAGAATCTATTTTATCTTAATTTGAAATCTGACTGCTAGTGGCTGGTTGGGGTAGTGTGTTGGGAACCACAGCAAAGCTCAGAGGTTAAGTCTGAGATCCTAGATGATCTGTATCTGTAATGAGAGCAGGAGAGAAATGGTGTTGTCCATGCTAAGGATTTGCTGACCTTGTTTTATATACTTTCTCTTAACCTCAGAGCTGTTTCATAAAATTCTGTTATGGGTTCAAGCATATAACATAAGCAAAGACAAAAATTCCTGTGTGGTAGATATCTCTCTAACTAAACTGTAATAAAATATAGTAAGTTATACAAATTATTAGGTATAACATATTTTGAGTTTATCCCTAAGAAAACATATAGTGGTGAACTGACTATTAAGAAAAACAAAAAAAAAATCCACAGGTTATATCAGCAAGAGTGTTCCTAAGAAGATGGTTAGTTATAATATAGTGAGTTATTCTTGTAATTTCCTCTAGAAAGTGAATTTACTATTACTATTGTACTAATTTCCCATGGTCTGAATATTCTGAGAAATGGCAAATTCTCAAGTTATAAATCAGTTTAACATTAATCATGCCTCTTTTCAAAGACATGCTAGTTTGCTTTGAAAGTACTGCTTAAAAATAACTCATTAGACAATGACATTTATGACAAATTCCACTATTTGTTTCTGAATTAACATCCTTATATTCTGACTATATGTACTCTGCATTGCTAACATTTAATAAATATCTAAAAAATATTCATGTAAGAGCATATATATTAGATTTTTCTCTATAGTTCTAGTTACAAATATTAACTAAAATAACAGAGTGTCTTTTATTCTCTAGTTTTTAAAGAGATTCATTTTTTACAGATGATCAATTTGTCACAATATGACAACAGACCACAAGTCTTTAACCTGTTAGGTAACATAAAAGTATAATGTCTTTAGATGGGGATATTATTATATACAATAATTTAAAGTCTTCTTTTAAATAAAATATTTCCATTATTAAATGTTACATCTAATAAAAAGTCAAACTTAGGAAATTTTATTTCTATATCCTTAAAAGCTGAAATGCTAAGTAAATTTTCTCTGTTAGTTTTAGTAAAAATAGCTTAAAAACTTAAAAAGTGGTAATCCAATGTTAGTATCAACTTTTTCTTAACAATTCATCTCTAATATTAAATTTAAAAACATGAATCATAAAATAACAAGTTAAAGATTGACAAGATATCCTAAAAATAGTATTTTAGGCATTGTATTTCCATAATAATTGTAAATCAGCTATGTTTTTTCAATAACTGAGAAGCAATCCTTAACTCTGATGAAAAGCCTTTAAGAAAAGATTTTCCTTCTGAAGTCTGGAATTCATCATTACAGAGTAGAAACACTAGACATGCAAAATACCTAGCAAGCTCTAGGAAACCAGAAATCTGCATATGATGATATATATTGCGTTACAGAAAGCAGGCCTTCATCCCAGTAAGGCTTAAGGCATATTTTCTTCTGAAGAATTATTGGAACGTTTTCCAGAGTCTGAATGCTAATAGGACAAAGTTGATTAGATCATTAAAAAATGAACCATGTATATTATCTTTTACATCTTTGTTCTTAAACAGACATATCAAATATATACATAGTTCTATTTCTTTGGGCACAGAATACTAGTAGGATTAATTGTGTGCTAACTACTCTATGAAACACAAGCAATTGCCTATTGTGAAATTAAAACAGCTATCAAAGCAAGATTTCAATTCCAGTCACAGATTCAGCAAATTTATGCCATAAGGAATATTATTTGCACAACTTTTCTCTCAGTGTAACACTGTGAAAGGTGGCAATGATATTACTATCCTTAATGATGTACAAATTATTTTTATTAGAGATAATGGTAACAGTACATATTGATTTTGACAGTTTTCTTCACATAACTCAAAACAAAAGGAATGTATTGAAATTAGGTAATTTCTATAATTATTAAATTTAAATCAATCCATTAAGAAACAGATTGTGTGCTAAGTTCCTGGTGACCTAATGCATAAATTGCTCTTTCCCTTCTGTATTTTTCAGACCACTTGCGAGTTAGCTCTAGATAAAGACTTGGTTTATGAGGCCGGTAATCCAGGTACACGATTTTACTGGTTCTTTTGGGAACAGCTCTTTCAATCTGAGTTCCTTCATGCCACTCATTAAAAGAGGTAATGGAAATTATACTGGGTTGGGCTTGGAGTGCAGCACTCAGAGCAGTCTCATAATATTTCCCATTGACTCGGTTACGAGTGTTATGAGAGTTCCACGGTCGGATGCTGGTATCTATGTATCCTGGGCCCACACTTGGGATGAACATTAGGTCGAACTGATCACAAAAATATTTTATCTTAGTCCAGTTTTCATAGGATGAGCCATAAGTAAAGCCATTTGTGGCAAAGTATGTGTAAATTCCATCAAAACCACCTCGAAGAATTCCATATCTATGCTTTTTATCTACTAGAAGTGCAATAAATAATGCATCATAAGGCGAGTTGCGAATGCTCTGAGACCCTGAGCTGGTTAACAGATTGGCCCATTTTTCAGATGCTGTGATATAGGAATCATAGACATAAAACATTGGAAGAGCATTGCCGTTCTTAGTCTTGTACCTGTAAAAGGCAGGATGATTTCCATATCTAGAATATAAACATATATGAAAATAAAATGAAAATTCATGACTTATTTACCACAGCCAATTACTTATGTACTGAAAATGAAGGTAATCAGTACAGTTTAAGTGCATTGTTCACCTTCTTTGTGGAATTAGCTATGTAAGTGTAATCATTAAAAATGCATTTTTAATTTTACACATTGGGAAATGAGATACTGGATACATTAAGACATTAACAAACAAGCAAGTAATTACTTATATTGAGGTTTAAAAATGATGACTCACACAATACAAAATCCATTTTTCTACATGAAAATACTTCTTTTGTTTGTGTGTGTGTTCTCCCCAACTGTTGCTGACATGTTTCTTTATAAGAGTATGGCATCTGTCACAGACTATTATCAGTAAACCCTTAAACAAAATGAAACTGTATTAATAAATTCTTTCCTTGTAAACATACTGAAAGATAAATGAAAATATTAGATGTGAATCTACCATTGTCTAATAGCAATTCACATTTCATATTCTGAACTTTTTTAAAAAAAGACTTTATATTCATAAAATTTACAGAATAATTTTGTAAATTATTTTTACAAATATGTTACAATTTTGTAACAATTTAAAAATGTTAGATGACAAACATCATAGTCTAATATACACATGAGTAAAAATAGCAACCTGTAATTATTCATAGAGAAACTGCATTATAAGGAAATTCAGAAATGTTCCTCAAAATGATTGCAATATTCATTACAAAATTAAATTGATATTAATGTCATACTATGTCATTCAAATCTCTCAAATATAATTTAAATATACTTATAACAGCAATTTATAGGAGAGAAGAAACTCACTTGTCTATAATGTACTTGACATTTTGGTACATGTTTTTATCATCTCGATTCTTATATGGTTCAATGTGAAAAGTGACCTAAAACAAAAAATATTGATAGAGAAATTATGATGTCAAAATAAAAATGAAATCATATCCCATGTTTTTAATAAACTGACTTAACCTTAAGATGAATACCTTATTGAAGTTGACTTATATAGTTGAGTAACAATGTGTTAATTACTGCTGTACAGCAAAGTGACTCAGTTATACATATATACATTCTTTTTTATATTCATATTCTTTTCCATGGTCTAAGCATGGGATATTGAATATAGTTCTTTGTGCTACACAGTAGGAGCTTGTTGTTTATCCATTCTCTATATAAAAGCTTACATATACTAACCCCAACCTCCCATTCCATCCCTCCCCACCCTATAGCACCCAACAGTCTGTTCTCCATGTCTGTGATTCTGCTTCATAGATGGGTTCATTTGTGTCATGTTTTAGATTCCACATATAAATGACAGCATGTGGTATTTGTCTCTTTCTTACTGCATTTTGTATGATAATCTCTAGGTCCATTCATGTTGCTGCAAATGGGATCATTTCATTCCTTTTTAATGGCTGAGTAGTATTCCATTGTGTATATGTACCACATCTTCTTTATCCATTCATCTATTGATAAGACATTTAGGTTGCTTCCATGTCTTGGCTATTGGGAACAGTGCTGCTATGAACATAGGGGTGCAAGTATGTTTTTGAATTATAGTTTTGTCTGGATATAAACCCAGGAGTGGAATTGCTAGATAATATATTTTCAGTTTTCTGAGGAACCTCCATAAGTGTTTTCCACAGTGGTTGCACCAAGTTACATTCCCACCAAGTGTGTAGGAGGGTTCCCTTTTCTCTACACCTTCCCTAGCATTTGTTATCTGTAGACTTTTTAATGTTGGTCATTCTGACTTGTGTGAGGTGGCATCTCATTATAGTTTTCATTTATATTTCTCCTCTAATAATTAGTAGGTTGAGCATCTTTTCATTTGGTTACTGCCATCTGTATTTCTTCTTTGGAGAAATGTCTAACTTAGGCCTTCTGCCCATTTTTGGATTGGGTTGCTTGTTTTTCTGTTACTGAATTGTATGAGCTGTTTACGTATTTTGGAAATTAGGCCCTTGTTGGTTGCATCACTGCAAACACGTTCTTTCATTCTTTAGGTTTCCTTTGCTATGCAAAAGCTTATAATCTGATTAGGTCTCATTGTTTTCATTTCTATTGCCTTGAGAGACTGACCCAAGAAAATACTGGTAAAATTTACATCAGAGAATGTTTTGCCTATGTTCTCTTCTAGGAGTTTTATGGTATCATGTCTTAAGTCTTTCAGCCATTTTGAGTTTATTTTTGTGTATGGTGTGAGGGTGTATTCTAACTTCATTGATTTACAGGCAGCTTTCCAACAACTTTACCAGCAACACTTGCTTAAGAGATTGTCTTTTCCCACTGTATATACTTGCCTCCTTTGTCACAGACTGACTGTAGGTGTGTGGGTTTGTCTCTGGGCTCTATTCTGTTCCATTGATCCATGTTTATTTTTGTGCCAAAACCATGCTGTCTTGATTACTGTGGCTTTATAGTATTGCCTGATGGGAGGGTTATGCCTCATGCTTTGTTCTTTTTCTTCAGGATTGCTTTGGCAGTTCTGGGTCCTTTATGGTTCCATATGAATTTTAGGACTATTTGTCCTACTTCTGTGAAAAATGTCATGGATAATTTGATAAGGATCTCAATAAATCTGTAGATTGCTTTGAGTAGTATAGCCCTTTTAACAATATTACTTCTTCTAATCCTCGAATATGGTATATCTTCCCATTTCTTTGAATTATCTTCAGTTTCCTTTATTAATGTTTTACAGTTCTCAGGGTATAAGTCTTTCTTGGCAAGGTAAGATGAATACTTACTGAATACAGAAGTTGCCAGAGAATTCTAACAAACAGTAATAATGAGTGCTTTCTCTTTTAAATAATGTTCGAAATATTTTATACTTTTTAACTTCAGTTAATTCTCACAACTCTATAAGGTAGTTACTATTAGTATCTCCATATGAAGCAATCAAAAATAAGGCAGGTTCAACGAGTTGTCACCAAGCCAGCTGGAGGCAATATATAAGCAATCTGAATTCAAAGCTCAAATGTTTGATCACTGTGCAGTGGTTCATTCTATATGCTTATTCCTTTTAAAGAAAAAATAGGAACATAGTCTATATTCAGATATATCTTTCTTTAAAAAAAGGCAAAACAAAGTATGATCTAGAAAAACCTGGATTCTTTTTTCACGTGTGAACATTAAGTTTACATTTAAATGCAGTTAATAGCAAACGTCTTTAAATGACAGATTTTCCTATACAATTAAAATAGCATTTTACAAAATAATCTACATTTAATATGTACTATTCAAATAATTTATAACAAAATTACTTAAAAATCAAAAACATACTATACTGAACAATAATTTTCAGAATACTCATTATTGAATACTCATTACTGATATAGTTTATACATCACTACCATGATAGTAGAAAGCAGAAACTAAAAATACTTTTAAAATACTGTGCACAGAAAATTCAATTTTTTTAACCAAAAAAGGTTATATATAAATCAAGAAAAACTAATTTTGACTACCAAAACCATTCTGTAGGTCATTTATTACTAGCGGAATAGACTGTCATTTAAAGGAAAGATCATGTGTACTATCTACTTAAGATTTGCAAAACAACCATGAGAATTTTCATTACTAATTTTACTGACTTACCATTAAAAATCTTTATGGAAATCTAGTAAACTTATTGATAATATTTTAAGAGTGGTTCCTATGAAGCAGGTATGGAATTAGACTTATGTGCTACTGCAATATAAAATGTCTTCGTTTTCAACTACCTTAATTAAAGTGAAATATATTTATTTTGCATTAATCAGTGCTACTAGTTCTCATAGAATTAATTTTAAAGTCAGACAACATTCAGTGTAACTCATTTCCCACTTTTAATAAAATTTCAGTAATATTATACAAAGAAAAAGGTTTTAGTAGTAACAAAATATATTCATTTCTGCAGTATACTCTAAGTACTTTTAGGGCAGACTTTGCAGTAGCTCTAGTATTTGCTTTTTAACTTCAATCGAAAGAAAACTGACAAGGATATTTGTATTTTCATACTCTTACATAATGTAACCTTGGATAATCTCCCTTTAGATGCAACGTTTTCTAAGTAAGTTTCATTTTATATATAAAGGATACCATATTTAAACAAATATCCTACATTAAAATGATTTGCTTGCAAAGTTGCAAACTATAAATGGCTTTCTTTCTATAAAAGGCAGATCAATACATTTATAGTAATTCAAAAAGCTATTATTGATATACAACACTTAATATTATCCTTCATGTTTCTAACTCATTAATGGTAATGATATTTCCTTGTAGGTTTAATTAATATGTGATGTATCACCATTTCACTATTCTGTTTCGAAAAAAATCTATTAGACCAATACTACCACTTTAAAAATGACAGAATCCTATATATATGTATATATGAAACCAAATGTTTGCAATATCTTTAGAAGGGGAAGTAAGAGTCATATAGATGTTTCCTCATTTCATGCTTCTAATTTTAACCATGCACCCAAAGTGAACCTTTTAAGTGAAAACCAGATGATCCTGGAGAGTAGGATTAGAAACATGATGGCATAAAATGTTCCTATTATTTATTCCCTTTTAAATCAACATATGAGATATTCATACATGAGCAAAAGTGCCTCCGTGGTGTTTTAGGACCTAGTGTCTTACGCCAAGGAACCCAGGAGTTGTCTCACCGACCATGAAGATGGTAAGAGACAAACTCCTATGTGAGCTGGGAAACAGAGGAGTCAGCCAAACTGCCCAGACTTTTGTTCCTGTCAGGCAAAAACTGGGTCAGTGAAGACCCAGGCAGGCACTCACATGAGACAGAGAACCTGCCAAAGTCTAATCCTCCCAAAGAGAGAATTCAGCACATAACTGGAGACCAAAAGTAAGTAAATAAGTAAACAGATAAATGCTAGTTTGGTGGCAGGAGACAAACTTTCTTAGCATCAAGTTCTGCCCAAGGATACACTGAGACGGGAAAAGCAAATTGGTAAGTAAGTGCCTGGCTAAGCCAGCTGGACTGGAAAGTGGCTGGAAAAATCCATTCTCTCCACCAGTACCTAGAGTACTAAGATATGAAATTTATAACTAGGGGAAGGGAGGATATTAGGAAAGATGCAAATAAGAACTTCAGTTGGTGGGAAAGGGATTGCTCTTAGCAGAAGTCCACCTAGGACCCACTGGGATTACCCTACTGGATCTGCAGGCACCCCCAATATACCCAGTGCTAAACTCACACTTTACTGCCACTCTATGTGGGCTCCATTTATGGGTGCCCAAGTGCCACTGCCAAGAGAAAGCTCCAGTAGAGTGACGGCGTGCTCAGAAACTACAAACTGGAGGTATAGCAACTTTTTAAAAAGCAGAAGAGAGGGCCGAACAGTTTAAAAATTCACTCAAAATAGGAGACAAAGAAGACTACAGCAGATACACATTCACAAAAACAAAGTAAAAACTCTTAATATCAACACTACAATAACATACAACCTGCTGAAGGCAAAAGAAAAGAGTTAAGGTATCTACTAATTCATATGCAAAAACAAAAGTGCAAATATGAAAAATCAAGGAAAGATGCATCACAGAAAAATTATTTCTAGCGGCCAAACTCAGAGGCACAGAATATTGCAAACTATCTGACAGAGTTTAAAACAGATGTTATGAAAAACTCAACAAGTTACAAGAAAACTCAAGACAATTCAATAAAATCATGAATAAAATATGTGAATAAAACAATTCTTTATTAAAGAGAATGAAGTTTTCAAAAGAACCAAACAAAAATTCTAGAACTAGACAGCATGTAGTACAGAGAATATTTAGCAGGGCAGAGAACATGAAGAAGGAATGACTGACTTGGAGGAGAGAAATTCTGAAATCACACAAAGGAGAAGAGAGAACTGAAAAAGAAAACGATCAAAGAAAGCGTACATGATCTACAGATATTCATCCATATACCCTGAAAAATATCAGGATAAACAGGATTCCAAACACAGAAGACAGGGTCAGGGAGTTAAAGAAATAATAGATGAGAATTTCCAAAATCTGAGGAAAGACTTGGACATACAAGTCCACAAAGCTAGTAGATTATCCTATTATCTCAACGCAAAAAGACATTCTCCAAGATATTAAAAGTAAGCAGGGGAAAAAAAAAAAAAGATTGAACCCTACAATGGACTGCCATTAGGCTATCAGAAGATTTATCTGTAGAAACTCTAGGCCTCAGGGCAGTGGAATGACATATTTGAAGAACTGAAAGATAAAAATGGCCAGCCAAGAATATCCAGCAAAGCTACCCTTCAGCTAGAAAAGGTAAGTAAAGGCCCTTCCAGAATAAACAAAATCTGAGGGAGTTCACCACCACTATACCTGCCTTGCAAGAAATACTGAAAGGAGTTCTTCAAGCTGAAATAAAAACATAAAAAATTACACAGTACTCTGGTAAAGATGAGAAATATACAATTAGACTTAAAACACTGTAACTCTGTAGTAGGATGGTGTGTTAACACATTATTGTCTGGAAATGTATTAAAGTCCATAGGCATTAGTTTCTGTAAAAATCCCCCAGTCAACAATGTGTTAACTGCTTCCCAAGTGGCTCCAGTAGTTAAGAACCCGCCTGCCAATGCTAGAGATGCAAGTTCAATCCCTGGGTTGGAAAGATCCCCTGGAGAAGGAAATGGCAACCTACTCCAGTATTCTTGCCTGGGAAATCCCGTGAACAGAGGAGCCTGGCGGCCTACAGTCCATGGGGTTGCAAAGAGTCAGACATGACTGAGCTGCCACACATATACTTAACTATAGTCTAAAGGTTAAATGAAAGTAGGAAAAATAACTACTATAAGTTAATAAATATACAATAAAGGAGGTAAATTGTAACATCAATATACAAAAGGGAGGAGCAAAATAGTGGATAACTTACGGGGTTATAGATAAGTTTCTATAAACCTAAAATGGACTGTTATATCTAAGAGATGGTTTATATAACCTCCCTTGAGAAAGCTGAGCACCAAAGAACTGATGCTTTTGAACTGTGGTGTTGGAGAAGACTCTTGAGAGTCCCTTGGACTGCAAGGAGATCCAACCAGTCCATCCTAAAGGAGATCAGTCCTGGGTGTTCATTGGTAGGACTGATGTTGAAGCTGAAACTACAGTACTTTGGCCACCTGATGCGAAGAGCTGACTCACCTGAAAAGACCCTGATGCTGGGAAAGACTGAAGGCAGGAGGACAAGACGACAGAGGATGAGATGGTTGGATGGCATCACCGACTCAATGGACATAGGTTTGGGTGGACTCTGGGAGTTGGTAATGGACAGGGGGGCCTGGCGTGCTACAGTTCATGGGGTCGCAAGGAGTCGGACACGACTGAGCAACTGAACGGATAACCACAAAGCAAAAATTTAGAGCAGATCCACAAAAGGGGGGGGTAAAAGAAAGAGCATATCACCATGAAAAATAACCAATTTAGAAATGTAGGCAGAAAGAGATAAGAAAAAAATTATGACAATACAAAACCAGAATGCAATGAATAAGACTACATATAATACTTACTCTGAATGTAAATATATTGAATTCACCAGTCAAAAGGCACATAGTGACTGGATGGATAAAGAAATAAGACCAAACTGTGTGGTGTGTTATCAAGAGACCCAGTTAAGCTTTAAGGATGCAGAGAGACTCAAAGTGGAGGGATGAAAAAGACACTACATGCAGGTGGAAACTATAGTGGAACATCAATTTCAGAATGTAAATTTAAACAGGACTGAAAAATGACCAAGTAGAAGTTGTTTATGGAAAAGTTTCCATGTGCTGTGATAATTGGGATGTTGTATTTTAAAATTATTTTTTGTGTTTCTTCTGGTTATTTTCCTTCATGTCAACATATCTTTACAATTCATTTTACTTATGATTACTGTTGACTTTCTTGTTTACAAAACTCAGATAATCTCAGTGATCAAATACATTTTTGTTTCTTTGTAGTTTTACTGTATAATTTTATTGAAATAACTATATCTCTTTTCTATTAGGAAAAATAAAATGGTTCTGCTGCTAGAGGGTGATGTAGGAAGATTCTGACTTATCTCCCTCCACAGACAAACCAAATCTACAGCTTCTTCCAGAAAGAACCTGCTGGAGTGATCTCATCACATCTGGTAAATGAGAGGGAAATCAAACCAAAGCAGGTAGGAAAGGCTGAGACAGAATCTCATCATAACCCCCATCCCCAGTAGTGACATACAATCCTGAGGGAACTCAAAACCCAGAGCTTCTCCCTGAGGAATAAACAGTTTGTATCCCACATCTGGCATACCAGTTTCTAAGACCAGCACATGAAAGATGAGTCCTCAAGATATCTGGCTTTGAATATCCAAAGGGATGTAGCACTTAAAGGGCTTGCATGCAGACTCATTCAGTCCAGGGACCAGTGCAAAAGCAGCCCTATTAAAAAGTCCCCAGATTTTATGTAAAAGAAACCCATTTGCTAATTTTAAAAGCATTGGTCTGAGAGGCAAAGGCCTGCTGGGATATTCTGTGGGGAAAGAGGCAGGAGGTCTCTGTTCACCCTCTACTTACTAAAGCCAGCAGGTGTCATCCTTGCGCTCCACACCTGCCTCACTCCAGGCAGTGGGTGGCATCACTGGGGTCTCCCTCTGTCATGCTCTAGAGCACAGTATTTCCCAGAGAGGAGCTTCTACATGTCCTGTGACCTAGATTTTGCAGGTGCCATGAAGGAACACCTGTTGATCACCTGGATCTGGAGGCCAGGGGAGCTTACATTGTGGTCCTGTAAGACTGAATATATTCATACTTGTTAAAACCTGCTGCCTGAGGGTCTGACTTTCAATCAGCCACAATCAACAGGAGGCTTTCAGGTAGCACCTCAAGGACACTGGTCTTGGCATACCTTCAACTGCTAGAAGCTATTAAAACAAAATAGGCTGCTTAAACCACCACAACGGCTTGAGACAGTTAGTTAGGGAAGTATTAAATGATAAGATTCATCTTACATACAAGGTCAGTGCTTCAAGACAGAGAAAGGTGACTGTGTCATTAAATGCACAGAGAGTCAAGCAAAATGGAGAAATATATTTGGAGGAATATGCTCCAAATGAAAGAACATAAGATAAAACCTCAGAAAAATAAAACAAACTTTAGAGAGTCACAGATAAGTAAGTAACCTGATAAGAGCTCAAAGTAATGGTAATAAAAATGCTAACCAAATTCAAGGGGGGAAGAAAGGTTGAACACAGTGAAAATGCAACAAGAGAAAATATAAGAGGTCACAGAGCTGAAGAATATAATAACTGTACTGATAAATATACTAGAGAGGTTCAACAGCAGACTAGAAGCAGAAAAAAAGACCAAGAGGCACTTACCCAATCTGAGCAGCACAAAGCATGACAAACAGTGAAGACAAATTAAGGGACTTCTGGGACACTTACCATGTGAATGCTTACTTGATGCTACCCTATAAAGAGTGGAAAGAGAGAAAAGGCCAGGAAACTTATTGGGAGAAGCAGTAACTGAAAAATCCCCTAACCCAAGGAAGAAAATACATCCAGGTCAAAGAAGCCCAAGAATGCCAAATAAAATGAGCCCAAAGAAAACCACACCAGGACATATAATTAAAAGGTCAAGAACTCACACATACACAGTCAAGTAATTTATAACAAAGGAGCCAAAAACATACAATGGGTAAAGGGCAGTCTTCAATAAATGGTATTAGAAAACAGTGTTAGAAATACTTTGCTCTGGAGCATGACAGAGGGAGACCCCAGTGATGCCGCCCACTACCTGGAGTGAGGTAGGTGTGGAGCGCAAGGATGGCACCTGCCCTGCTGGCTTTAGTAAATAGAGGGTGAACAGAGACCTCCTGCCTCTTTTCCCACAGAATATCCCAGCAGGCCTTTGCCTCTCAGACCAATGCTTTTAAAATTAGCAAATGGGTTTCTTTTACATAAAGTCTGGATGCTTTTCAAAGGGCTGGACAGAATACACAAGAATGAAACTAGATCACTCAAACACAACTAAGAAAACAAAAGAGAAGACAAAAAAAAAAAAAATCAGAAATGAAAGAGAATAAATTATAACTGACAGTACAGAAATACATGTGATAAGAGACTACCAGGAATAATCATAAGCCAAAAAAATTAGATAACCTAGAAGAAGTGTACACTTTCCTAGAATCATTCCAAGACTGAACCAGGAAATGACCATAACATTCAAGAAGACTGAGTTCATGAACTGGAAGAGTTAATACTGTTAACTGTCAATACTGCCCAAAGCTAATTACAGATTCAACACAAACTGCATCAGAATCCAATGTCATTTTTCACAAAAATAGAAAAAATAATCCTCAGACTTGTATAGACCCACAAAAGACCCTGAATAGCCAAGTCAATCTTGAGACAAAAGAACAAAGTCAAAAAAGGATTAATCTCCTAAATACACAAACAGCTCATGCAACTCAATATAAAAAAACCCAACTGAAATAATGGGTAGAAGATTTAAACATATTTCTTCAAGAAGGCAGACAGATGGCCAAAACACACATGAAAAGATGTTCAACACTGCTAACTGTGAGAGAAATGCAAGCCAAAACTACAATGAAGTATCACATCACATTGCTTAGAATGGCCATCATCAAAAAAATCTATACAAAATAAATTCTGGAGAGGTGTAGGAGAAAAAGAACCCTCCTACTGGTCAGGGGAAAGTAAATTGGTATGGCCACTACAGAGCACAGTATGGAGGTTCCCTAAAAAGTTAAAAATAGAGCTACTATATGACCCAGTAATCCCACTCTTAGACATATACTGTAGGAAAATCATCATTTGAAAAGATACGTGCACCCCAATGTTCACTGCAGCTCTGCTTACAATAGTCAGGATATGCAAGCAACCTAAATGCCCATCAACAGAAGAATGGATAAAGATGTGGTGCATATTAATATATACAATGGTATATTACTCAACCATAAAAAAAAAAAAACACAACAAAATAATGCCATTTGCAGCAACATGGATGGACCAAGAGATTGTCATACTGAGTGTAGTAAGTCAGACATATTAATAGAAAGACAAATATATGATGTCATTTATATGTGGAATCTAAAAAAAAAAAAGTACAGATGAACTTATTAACAAAACAGAATCACAGATGTAGAAAGCCAACTTATGGTTACATGGGATATGAGAGGGAGGGTTAAATTGGGAGACTAGGATTGACATACACAAACTACTATATATAAAACAGAAAGCTAGTAAGAACCTACTGTTTAGCACAGGGAACTCTCATTCAATACTGTGTAAAGGCCTATATGGGAAAAGAACCTAAAAAAAGAGTGGACATGTGTACCCCTGAAACTAACACAGCAGTATAAATCAACTATACTCCAATGAAAATTTAAAAGTTATCAATGAATAAATGAATAAAGAAAACGTGTGCACACACATCATGAAAAGATATTCAGTCATGAGAAAAAAGGAAATGCTGCCATTTGTTTACAACGTGGATGAACATTAATATCATGATGTGAGACAGACCCAACAATGAAAGACAAGTATTTTATGTATCTCTTATAGTGGAATCCAAAACAAAATGAACTTGAAAATACAGAAAGGAATGGTGGTTACCAGAGGCTGGGAGGTGGGAGAATGAAATAGATGGTGTTTACAAATATATTTGGGCTTCCCTGATAGATCTGTTGGTAAAGAATTCACCTGCAATGTAGGAGACCCTGGTTCAGTTCCTGGGTTGGGAAGATCCCCTGGAGAAGGGATAGGTGACCCACTCCAGTATTCTTGGGCTTCCCTTGTGGCTCAGCTGGTATAAAGAATCAGCCTGCAATGTGGAAGACCTGGTTTTGATCTCTGAGTTGGGAAGATCACCTGAAGAAGGGAAAGGCTACCCACTCCAGTATCCTGTCCTAGAGAATTACCTGGACTGTACAGTCCATGGGATCACAAAGAGTCGGACATAACTGAGCAACTTTCACTTTTCACTTTAAGTTTATATATTTGCAACTAGTAGATAATTAAGTTATGGAGATCTAATAGACTCCATAGGCTGTAGAGCAATAGGTCAAATACATAATGGATGGCGATAAATCAATAGTATAAGGAATGTGATTTATAGATAAAGTAGAAAAAACTTGCTCTTTTAAACTATGATACTAAATTTATTTAAATGCAAGAACATCACCAGTGGCTGAGTTAGTTCTTTCCCCTATAATTCTGATTTTATTTTACCTAGTTAGATAATTCAGAGAGGGCAATGGCACCCCACTCCAATACTCTTGCCTGGAAAATCCCATGGACAGAGGAGCCTGGTAGGCTGCAGTCCATGGGGTTGCGAAGAGTCAGACACGACTGAGCGACTTCACTTTCACTTTTCACTTTCATGCATTGGAGAAGGAAATGGCACCCCACTCCAGTACTCTTGCCTGGAGAACCCCAGGGACGGGGGAGTCTGGTGGGCTTCCGTCTATGGGGTCTCACAGAGTCGGACACGACTGAAGTGACTTAGTAGCAGCAGCAGCAGCAGTTGGATAATTTAATTCAATCAGGTTTAAGGTAATGATGTTTTATAGTAATAACAACCCACAATCTGAGTGTCTTTCAAAGACAAACATTTGTTTACTACACAAAGGTCTATGCACTGGCTATGCTGGTTTTGTTCCAGACTAAGGATTAAGTTCAGTTTTGCTCCATATGTCTGTCATTCTGGGTCCCAGACAGAAGGAGCACCTGGGGCATGCTGTTAGCATGGAAGAGGAACACAACCATGGAAACACACAATACTACTGCTCAGACATGGTATACATGACTTTTTTAACATCTCATTAGTCAAAGCAAGCCTTCAGGCCAAGCCCAACATCAATGGGACAAGAAGTGTACTTGCTCTTCCCATAGATAAGAAGGAAAACAGGAATACTTGTTGAAAATCTATCAAAACTATCTATTGTGCTTCATCAAAAGATTATTTCACTGATGTGTTATTAATGATGTAGTGGTAAATACCTAGCTGTGAAATTTAGTCTCTACAAAACCAGACTCCTCAATGACAGTTAAAACTGCTATAGTACTTGTTCTAGTGAATATGCAGGCAAGTATGTAAAAGAGCAGATATCTAAATCTTTTTGAAGAATCATGATTTACATTTTAGTACTGAGCGACTTTCACTTTTACTCAATTACTCTTTCAAAAGAAATTAGTGTACATTTGCAAAATATAATGTAGAATAAGTAAACAGTGTCATTTTTATTTTTCTTGCTTATGACTTAAAAGGCACTCACTAAATGACTTTCAGTTGATGTTAATAAATCAAAATTGCAATTTCAATGTATTTAGAGATGAATATTAGTTAAAACATTATGTAATCAAAACTAATGAGCTATGACAAAAGCTTAACTGTGAGGCTAATTCCTTAAAAACTCTCTATTCCTAAACAAAGAAGGAAAATAAAAACACTTTCATCTCAAAAAATAGAAAGAGTAAAACAAACTCAAGAATGAGAAGCATATTAATCAAGAATGAAGTAGATATATTATAGTCATTAGAATATTTTAAAAGTAAAATCATTGATAAATTGAAGGGCTATTCTGGGGGGAAAAGGGTGAAGGAAATCTATACTAATCAAATTGGGGGGAAGGGAAGATTATTTCCTTAAAGATTAGTAGGCAAAAAGTGTTAATAATGAACCCATTTATTTTACATTTAAGGTTTCAGGTGTGAACAGTTATGTGAATTTAGACCCAAGTTTATCAGCACAGAACTCACAATACTATTATTCTTCTATTTGTATCGTATTGCCTTAGAAGTTTCAGTTATTCTAGTAAATTATTATCATTAATTAAACATTAACTTTTCCTCATATTTGGAAGCAAAGTTTTTCACTCTTTACAAAAACAAAATTTTACTACAAACAAAATTTTCATCTAATTATAAAAAATGTTGATGCTGAACGTCAACACAACAGAAATCACACAAAAATATAATAAATAAAACCATCTTATCACTTCACCCTGTCATTCTACAAATGAAGCAGATAAGCCAAAAGAGAGGAAGTAAGTAACTGAAGATTCCAGAGTACTCAGCTGGGACAAGAACTCCAGTCTCATGGTTCCTGGTGTATATTTTGGCACTGGATAGAGTTCATTACCAGACACAAGACCAAGAAATGTTTCTAAAACTTTTGGAAATTATTACCCTGATTGGTTCCACATTCTTCTGATCATGATATATACAATCTGAAGCACAGAGATTAAGTATGCTGGTGACCACATCTCTTGGCCACATTCTCCTTCTGCACAGAGGCTTTAAATAGAAGCAGCCAGCTATCTTCATGCATCAGAACATTTCACTTTACCTTTAAGAACGTCCTGAAAGTACTAAAATTGCCAGCTCTCTTGAATTGTGGAGGCCTCTTACTTCCCATCTCCCGGGATTATAGTAGAGCCTGGACAAAAAAAAGTGGCCTTTGTATCTGTCTTATGGAAAATAAATCATATTTGTCCAGAATCAATGGACTTCCTTGTAGCTCAAATGGTAAAGAATCTGCTTGCAATGCAGGAGACCCAGGTTCAGTCCCTGGGTTGGGAAGATCCTCTGAAGAAGCGAATGGCAATCCACTCCACTATTCTTGCCTGAAGAATCCCATGGACAGAGGAGCCTGGCGGACTACAGTCCATGGGATCACAAAGAGTTGGACGCGACTGAGCGACTACACTACTATCCATCCAGCATCAGACCTGATGCCAGAACCTATATCTGTCTACTCACAGATTTCAAGCACCAATAGGAGCTCACTGAAAGAAACTGAGGACATGGCATATGACAGCTCTTGCCAGTCAGCTAATTTAAGAGATGCTTCCTTACCTTCAGGATTATAAAGTAGGAGGCTTCACTGATAGGAATAAAAAAATTCTTGCCTATTTAGGTATTTCTTTTTCTCTAGAGTTCCATTTGTACTCCCCAGTAGCTACTGAGTCTTTAAGCTGCAAAAGTAATATTAAGAGTAATTTTTCACATATTTATTTGGACATTAATATTTCAACTGGGATCCATATTATCTCTTAAAAGAACTTACTTAATTACCTGTATTGGATAAATCAGCCTATGTTCCATTTAGTTATATAAACTGCAAGAAGTTTTTAAGAGTGAGAGCAACCTCAGGGCACACAGTCTCTAGCTAAAAGATACTCTAATTCATGTTTCAGTAAGATTTGCAAACACACTGCATTGAAAAAGAATAAACTTGAAGAAAGAACAATTTGAGAAGTAGAATTATTAGACATGTAAATTAATGTCTAAGGACACAAAACAGCAGGGTAGATAATTCAAAAAACTAAACCAGTATCATGAAGCTAAGTTCATTAAATAAACATTCCTTTTACACCTCACTCAATGATTCTTGAATTATGTTAGATTCTCATATGAAATGACTTGTTTCTAGACCCTCTATTATTTTCACTGATCTCTGTGTGTATACTGATGCTAATGCCATATTCTTAATTTCTGTCATTTTAAAACACATTTTAGTATCTGGGAAGACAAGTTTTAAATGTTTAATAAACATTTTTAAAAAGTCTAAAGTTTTCCTGACATTTATAAACTTTGGAATAGACTATCAAATTCTTCATTTAAAATCTCACTGAAACTTTTATCTGGGACTGCATTCAATTTATAAATTATATTGAAAATGAAATACAAATGTTAGAATGGTTACTTTTGAAATTTTGAATCTTTCCATAAAATTCATGTTTTCTCATTTATGTAAATCTTTCATTTCCTTCAATAAAATGCCAACAATATCTTTGTACATCTACTGCTAATGTTATTCTCAATGTAGTTTTTCCCATATTTTCTCTTGTAATATACAAATCCTATTGACTTGCATATTTCTTTGGTTCTAGTTACCTTACTGGACTCATTACATCTAGTATATTCACAGGTTTTGTAAATATTTTCCATGTACAAAAATGAAAATTTTACTTAGAATACATTTTTATACTTAAGTTAAACCACTTTGTTCAGACTTTCTACTACAATATTAAGTGACACTGACTATCAAGGGCATTCTTGACTGTGGTTTACTAAGCATTAAACATTAATGTTTATCCATTAAGTACGGTGTTTGATATAGGTTACTAAAGAATATCCTTTATCAAGTTAAAGAACTTTGGTTATTAAGAATTCTATCAGTAATGAGTTTTTATTCCCTCAGAAGTTTAATATCAAGATAATCATGTTTTATCTCCTTTAAATAATCAATAAAACTTGATTTACTTAACATGTGCCAGTAACTAAGTGCTTCACATGTATCACCCTATGTAAGGTATTAATAGATTTTGTTACTTCTTCCATTGAGAAATGAGGAAACTGAGGCACAGCTAGTAAGTGGTTGAACTAGGATTGAATGCAGGAGATTTGGATTAAGATTTCACATTCCTGAATCCACTCTTAGATTCTTGTTAATAAACACTTCTCATATAAGTTTTCTTTGGAAATTTTGCACATATTTTCATTAATGAGGTCACTCTATAAATTTCTTGTGCTATCCTTGTTTATTTTTTTAATCAGAATTGTGTTATCATTATGGAATAAATCTGCAAGTCTTCCTTGGTAACCAGTCTCCAACACCGCCACCGATAATCCCCATCTCCTGATATTTCAAAACCTGTGCATTTGCCTTGCACACTGTACGAGGATAGGTTTATCAGCAGAAACACCAATAAAACAGGGCATGTGTGACAATCACTTCCTCAATTAGATCACAAAACACTGCACTTCTACACTGAACTCTCTTAAACCATCATTATGGGAGAAGCCAGCAGACATAAGGAGATATAGGGAGTTTTGCGGAGAGGCTGTCCACAAACGAAGTCTCATATACCTGAAACACTGTAAATCAAGTACACTTTAATTAAAAAAAAAAAAAAAGCACTGAGTCTCATCCCAACAGCTAAAAGAAACTAAGGTATGTCAACTACCACATAAGAAAACTTGCAAGTAGATCCTCTAGCTTCAGATGACTCTAGTACCAGCCAACAGCTTGATTACAACCTAAGAAATCCTGAAACAGACTCACCAGGCTAAACCACTTCTAGATTTCTGACCTTTAGAAACTGTACGAGATACAAAGTCTTTGTTATTTTAAACGGCCGAGTTTTGGGGTAATTTGTTATAAAGCAATAGATAATGAGAAAACCTTCGACTGTATTTCACTACCACAAGCATCAACTGGTTCTGAAAGGTTGAACAGAATTGCTAGGTAAGATCTGGTATTTGAAGAAGACGTACATTCAATCAAAGTTTTCTAGGATAAAAGTCAATTTAGATTTTTTAAACTCTCTCTGCACAAAAATAAACTTAGTGTTTTCCAAGAATACTATTCATTTTTTACATATTTTAAATATGGAAGTGTTAGTCACTCAGTCGTGTCCAACTCTTTAAGACCCCAGGGATTGTAGCCCACCAGGCTCCTTTGTCCATGGAATTGTCCAGGCAAGAATACTGGAATGGGTTGCTGTTTCCTCTCCAGGTGATCTTCCTGACCCAAGGATTGAACCCAGGTCTCCTGAATTGCAGGCAGATTCTTTACCATCTGAGTCACCAGGGGAGCCCATATTTTAAATATGGCAATATACAATCTTAAATGTGTTTCTATCTCTATAGGTCTAGTATTCCCTTTCAATTTTTGATATTATGTTTTGTCTATTTTTCCTTTTTTTAATCTTGCTAGTGGTTTATTTTATTCTTACTCAGAGTGGAAAAATAATTTATCAAGGCTACTGATTTTGAAGGTCTTGTATTTATTTAATTAATTGCTTATGTCATCCTTATTAATCCCTCCTTGTAATTTTCATTTATTTCATCATCCATGTCCCACTGGTATTGATAATCTTAGTGCTATTTATTTTTATATCATCTTAAATTTTCACTTTTGATCTTTACTTTAAAAGAAGTGTTATTTTTAGTTATAGTGTTATAATTAAAATTTTACACAATTTTATACTAAAAAGTTGAAAAAAAAAGTTTGAGGGCTTCCCTGGTGGCTCAGACAATAAAGAATCTGCCTGAAATGCAGGAGACCCCAGTTCAATCCCTGCATCAGGAAGAGCCCATGGAAAAGGAAATGGCAACCCACTTCAGTATATTCTTGCCTGGGAAACCCCACAAACAGAAGAGCCTGGCAGGCTACAGTCCACGGGATCAAAAAGAGTCCGACACAACTTAGCAACTAAATGATTAATGAAACGTTTATTTTGGCATTACTTTTAATGTTCAGTTGAACTGAATATGGACAGAGAATGCAGCCTGTATGGTTATTTTTTTTGTGAATTTATTACGATTAATGTTTCTAACTACTACATACCCAATTTTTGAAAAGCATCTTTGGATTTTAAAAATAATTTCTATTCTCTTGCTTGCTATTCATTATAAAAATTTCCTTTGTAGTGCTATGCAAAATCCTTTTAATCATTACTTCTATTTGTTTCCATGATTCATTAATTTCTGAAATAAATGAAATTTTCCCACAGTTGTAACACATCTTACTATATGGGTAGAATATACTTGGTCTTATAACTGCCTTCAGACTTTCACCTGCATTTTTTAGGTACATGAGTGTATGAGTGTGTGTGTGTGTGTGTACATACATGTATGTGTGTGCTATACAAGGCTTAAATTAAAATCTAATTTTGACGGATTTTTAGACAGTAGTTTGTTTTCTAACTATTTTAGAAATATTTAAACTCATATGGTTAACAAAATTTATTTTTAGTAAATCTTTGACATCCAAGATATTTAGATATGTAAATCTCACTAATCATTAGATTTATAAAAGAACACTGCAATTCTCTCTTTTCTGCCATAATGAAAATAGAACATATACAGAAAAATATTAATAGAATGGAACCATTAGTAAATTATACTTTAGATGAGGTTTGGAACTCAGAAATTTTTCATGAGAAAATATATTATTATAAAAGATTCTAAGTCATTATTTTCACATCAAGTTTTAATTAACATGACTACTCCAAGAATTGCGATTACTCTCCTTATATCCCAAAGAATAATCCGTGAGCATTTTATCACCAAATTGTCAATAATTTGATGATAAAATACCTTTAGAGGTTCTAGTTCTTGATGGCGATGTAAGGGGATCCATAACTTACCTCCTACCAGGGACACACCAAATCTACAACTATACAAGGAACAATTTTCTCTGAAAGAAATCCAAAAACTAGCTGAGTGACTCCTATACACTGGTGAAAAAAAAAAAAAAAAAGACTGATTTTGAAACGGGTAGGAGAGGCTGAGTCACAATCTAACTATAAACTCCACTCCTGGTATGGAGACCCACAAATAGGAAAACACAAAACTCGAGCTTCTTTTTGAGGAGCAAACAATTTGAACTCTATGTCTGGTATCCCAACTTTTAAGACCTGCACCTGAGCAACAAATACCCAAAACATTTAACTTTGAAAGTTACCAGGGCTTGTGTCCATGATACACACAAGGCTATAGTGAACTCAGAAACATTACATAGGAAGTTCATGAGGATTCACTATGCCCACACCCAGGGCCCAGCAAAAAGATAGACAATTAAAATTTCCTAGTCTTTCTGTAAAAGAGACTTAGACACTTATCTTAAAGCTTCAGTTTAAGTGGCAGGCATCTAATTTAGGGCATACCTAGAAGCTTACTGAATACTTTCCAAAGACCAAGAAGGCTGGCAAGAGCCACCTTGGTGACCTCCTCCATTTCACTCCAGGTCACTGGTCTCTCCCAGAAAGAAACTTGTGAACATGTCTGGTGGCCTGGTTTCTGCTGCTGCAGCTAAGGGGGTATTATCTTGATCATCTGGCTCTGGCTGTCACAGTGGTTAGCATTTGTGAGCCCCACAGGACTGAAACAGATGGAGAAAGAGAACATAAGCAGCAACAACTCAGTGGACAAAGCAGAGAAGTAACAGACAGGCACCCAATCTTTCTGTGAAAGAGGACTATTGTCCTATTTTCATAGATTTGGCCTGAGGGGAGGGCATCAAATTAAACACAAGTCTAGGGCCAGCTGCAATCTTGGGAACTAACTGGACATCAACTTTGCCAAGACCCTCTGCCCAGCCCCATCACTGGTTATCTCTGAGAAAGGAGCTTCTGCCCATATTTGGTCCACCAACTTTTGTGATTGCTGTCCAGAAGAAATAACCCTTGATGCCTGGCTCTAGTGGCTAGTGGGTCTTGAGTTCATGGATCTAACTGGATGACACAAAGGAAGAAATGGTTCTTAACTATCATGCAAGACTCAGTAGAGAGAGAGCAGAGTAAAAGGTCCATATCCCAGACGTCCATGGAAAGAGGTATCTATGTCTAACTTAAAAACTGCTGCCCAAGTCTGGCTTCCAATAAGCCTAAATTTAGGTGCTGACTGAGATCCCCCCTTTCAGGATACAGGCAGGTCTTGGTAAACTCTCAACTGCTGGGACCTAAGAACCAAGTAGGTGGTTTGGACAATCACAAGGATATGAGAGACAACCAAGAAATAGGACAGGGTTAAACATTAAGGTTTATCTTCTATATGAAGTAACACCTTCAAGACTGGGGGAAGAGGTTGTTTTATCTAATACAGCAGTCCTCAACCTTTTTGGCACCAGGTTCTGGTTTTGTGGAAGACAATTTTTCCATGGACGGGGGGTTTCAGGATGATGCAATCACATTACATTTACTGAGCACTTTATTATTATTATGTAACTTCCACCTCAGATCATTAGGCATTAGATCCTAGAGACTGGGAACCCCTGATCTAACACACAGAAACCAACAGAGAATGTCAGGGAAACTGAAGAAACAAAGGACCAGTTCCAAATAAAAGGACAAGATAAAAACTTCAGAAACACACTTAATGAAAACGAGACTATTATAACGTAAATGATTTACATGACAAAAAGTTCAAAATAACTAATAAAGACGCTCACCAACATCAGGACAACAAACCCTGAAAAAAGTGAGAATTTCAACAAATAGAAAATATAGCAAAGTACTCTACAGAAATGATGAAGTTAAAGAATACAACTGTACTGACAAACATGAGGGCTCAAAAGCAGATTAGAAGCAAAAGAAAATATCAATGAATTCAAAGACAGGGCAGTTGAATTCTTCCAACTGGAGCAGCAAAAAGAAAAAGGAATAAAAAAGAGCAAAGATAGTTTAAAGAATTTATGAGAAAACATCAAGAACACAATTATTTACATGAGTCCCAAAATGAGAGGAAAAGGGGAAGAAAATTTGTGTGAAGACATAATGACTCAACACTTCCCTAATTGGGAGAAGGAAACAGGCATCCACATCCAGGAAGCCCTGAAAGTTCCAACCAAGAGGAATTTAAGAAGATCCACACCAATATATAATATAAATAAACTGTCAAAAGTTAAAGGACAGACTCTTTGAAGAAGCAAGAGAAAAACCTCTTATATACAAGGGAACCCCTATAAGACTATTAGCATATTTTCTAGCTAAAAAAATATAGAAGGGCGTGGCATGATACATTTAAATCGCTGAAAAAAATTAAACAGCCAACCAAGAATACTCTGCATGGCAAAGTTATCACTCAGAGTTGAAAGAGATTTAAAGAGTTATCCAGAAAAATAAAACATAAGAGTAATGAACAATAGCCCAGCCTTACAATAAATGTTAAAGGGACTTTTGAAGATGAAACAAAAGGAATAAATATAAGCATATAAACCTCACAGGTAAAAATTAACATATAGTAAAATTAGAAAAAGCTAATGTAAACAAGATTAATCACTTATATAAAGTGCTAGTATGAAGGTTAAAAGATAAACAGTAAAAATAATTATAATCACAGTAACTGTCAGTGAATAAGCAAGGTAAGATTATGTAAATGAAGACTTCAAAAATATAAAATGAGTAAGTAAAAACACAGAAATGGTATGGACCTAACAGAAGCAGAAGATACTAAGAAGAGGTAGCAAGAATAAACAGAAGAACTGTACAAAAAGATCTTCACGACCCAGATAATCACGATGGTGTGATCACTCACTTAGAGCCAGACATCCTGGAATGTGAAGTCAAGTGGGCCTTGGAAAGCACCACTATGAACAAAGCTACTGGAGGTGATGGCATTCCAGTTGAGTTATTTCAAATTCTGAAAGATGATGCTGTAAAAGTGCTGCACTAAATATGCCAGCAAATCTGGGACACTCAGCAGTGGCCACAGGACTGGAAAAGGTCAGTTTTCATTCCAATCCCAAAGAAAGGCAATGCCAAAGAACGCTCAAACTACAGCACAATTGCACTCATCTCACACGCTAGTAAAGTAATGTTCAAAATTCTCCAAGCCAGGCTTCAGCAATATGTGAACCGTGAACTTCCAGATGTTCAAGCTGGTTTTAGAAAAGACAGAGGAACCAGAGATCAAATTGCCAACATCCGCTGGATCATCGAAAAAGCAAGAGAGTTCCAGAAAAACATCTATTTCTGCTTTATTGACTACGCCAAAGCCTTTGACTATGTGGATCAGAATAAACTCTGGAAAATTCTGAAAGAGATGGGAATACCAGACCATCTGACCTGTCTCTTGAGAAACCTGTATGCAGGTCAGGAAGCAACAGTTAGAACTGGACATGGAACAACAGACTGGTTCCAAATAGGAAAAAGAGTACATCAAGGCTGTATATTGTCACCCTGCTTATTTAACTTACATGCAGAGTACATCATGAGAAACGCTGGGCTGGAAGAAACACAAGCTGGAATCAAGATTGCTGGGAGAAATATCAATAACCTCAGATATTCAGATGACACCACACTTATGGCAGAAATTGAAGAACTAAAGAGCTTCTTGATGAAAGTGAAAGAGGAGAGTGAAAAAGTTGGCTTAAAGCTCAACATTCAGAAAACTAAGATCATCCCATCACTTCATGGGAAATAGATGGGGAAACAGTGGAAACAGTGTCAGACTTTATTTTTGGGGGCTCCAAAATCACTGCTGATGGTGACTGCAGCCATGAAATTAAAAGACGCTTACTCCTTGGAAGGAAGGTTGTGACCAACCTAGATAGCATATTTAAAAGCAGAGACATTACTTTGCCAACAAAGGTCCATCTAATCAAGGCTATGGTTTTTCCAGTGGTCATATATGGATGTGAGAGTTGGAAGGTGAAGAAAGCTGAGCGCCGCAGAATTGATGCTTTTGAACTGTGGTGTTGGAGAAGACTCTTGAGAGTCCCTTGGACTGCAAGAAGATCCAACCAGGCCATCCTAAAGGAGATCAGTCCTGGGTGTTCATTGGAAGGACTGATGTTGAAGCTGAAACTCCAATACTTTGGCCACCTCATGCGAAGAGTTGACTCATTGGAAAAGACCCTAATGCTGGGAAGGACTGGGGGCAGGAGGAGAAGGGGACAACAGAGTATGAGATGGCTGGATGGCATCACCAACTCGATGGACATGGGTTTGGGTAGACCTGGGAGTTGGTGACGGACAGGGAGGCCTGGCGTGCTGCAATTCATGGGGTTGCAAAGAGTCGGACACGACTGAGCGACTGAACTGAACCCCTGATGAACACAGATGCAAAAGTTCTCAACAAATATTAATAAGCTGAATTCAACATACAACAAAAAGATCATACACTGTGATCAAGTGGGATTTATTTCAGGGATGCAAGGATGAATTGACACCCTCAAATCAATGTGATACACAAAATTAACCATATAATTCATATGATCATCTCAAAAAAAGCATTCAACAAAATTCAACGCCCATTCATGATACAAACTCTCAACAAAGTGAGTATAGAGAAAAAAATACTTCAACAAAATAATGGCCACATATCACAATACGGCAGCTAAAATCAGACTCAAGGGAGAAAAGCCGAACGTTTTTTCTCCATGATCAGCAACAACTCGGGATACCTATTCTCACCACTTTTATTCAATACAGCATTGGAATTCGTAGCCAGAGCAGTAATGTAACAACAACAACAAATGAAAGGCATCAAATTCAGAAAAGAAGGAGCAACACAGTCTCTGTTTACAGACAATATGTGACATCCTAAAAACTCTAAGACTTCATCGAAAATCTTAAAATGAACAAATTCAGTAAACTTGCAGGATATAAAAATCAATATACAAAAATCTCTTACATTTCACTAACAATGAATGAAGAAAGATAAATTAATGGAACAATTCCATTTATCACTGCTTCAGAAGGAATAAGCTACCTATAAATAAGCTTAACTGAGGAGGTGAATGATCTGTACCCTGAAAACTATATGTTAATGACAGACATTAAAAAAACAGAAATAGATGTTAAGATATCCCACATTCATGGATAGTACGAGTTAAAAATATTAAAATATCCATATTACCAAAAGCAATTTATAGATTCAATACAATACTAAAGGCATTTAACACAAAAATAGAACAAACAATTCTAAAACTTGTATGCAGCCACAAAAGATCCTAAAGCCAAAGCAATCTTGAGAAAAAGAAACAATGTTGGAGGCACCATACTTCATTTCAAACTATATTACAGAACTATAGTAATCAGAATAGTTTGGTATTGTCATAAAAACACATAGATCAATGGAATACAGTACAGAGCCCAGAAATAAACCCAGGCACCTGTGGTCAATTAATCTGCAACAAAGGAGCTAAGAATATACATACAATAGGGAAAGGACAGTATCTTCAATAAATAGCACTGGAAAAACTGAACAGCCACATGCAAAAGAATGAAACCGAACCACTTTACACTATACACAAAAAATATCTAAAAATGGACTAAAGTTTTAAGCATAAGATCTGAAACCATAAAACTCTTAGAAGAAAACAAAGGTGGTAAGCTCCCTGAAACTGGTGTTGGCTGTGATTTTTTTGGATTTGACACCAAGACCAAAAACAACAAAAGTGAAAATAAACAAGTGGCACTACACATCAAACTACAAAGCTCTGTACAACAAAGGAAACCACTAACAAATGAAAAGGTAACATAATAAATGGGAGAACATGCCTGCAATCATGTATCTGAAAAAGTGTTAATATCCAAAATATATAAATGAGTCCTAGTAACACATTAGAAAGAAACAAACAAACACTTTGAAAAATACGCATCAGTTCTGAATAGACATTCTCCCTAGAAACATATACAGACAGCCAACAGGTACTTGAAAAGGTGCTCAACGTCACTAATCATCAGGGAAATGCCAATCAAAACCACATTGAGATATTGCCCTATACCTGTTTGAATGGCTATTACCAAAAAACAAGAAATAAGAACTGTTAGTGACCATGAGAAGAAAAGGGAACACTTTTTCACTTTGGTGCAAATATAAATTGATGCAGCCACTATGAAAATAGTATGGAGCTTCTGGAAATAATTTAAAATAGAAATATATTATCCTGCAATTCTCCTTCTGGGTACTTATCCAAAGGAAGCAAAAGCACTAACTTGAAAATATACCTGCATCATTATTTACAATACCCAGGAAATGGAAATGCTTATGCTGGAAGCATCCATAATGATGAAAGAATGAATATGAAAAATGGTGTGTGTATACACACACACACACACACACATTATATTATTCAGTCAAAACAAACAAACAAACAAACCTGGAAATGTTGCCACTAGTGACAACACGAATTAACCTTGAGGGTGTTATGCTAAGTGAAATAAGTCTGTCAGAGAAAGACAAATACCATATGATCTCACTTATATACGGAATCAAAAACAAAACAGCAGTCACACACACACAAAAAAAAAACATAAAACTACCAACTCACAGATACAGAAAACAAGTTTGTGACTGCTTGAGACAGGGGGTGGGTAAAGTGCGTGAAGATAGTTAAAAGGCATAAACTTCCAGTTATAAAATAAGTAAGCTTCCAGGATGTAAAGTACAGCTTCATAACTATAGTTAATAATACTGCATGGTATATTTAAAACTTGTTAAAAGAATACAACTTAAAAATCCTCATCATAGCAAAAAAAAAAAAAAAGGAACTATGTATGGTGATAAAAGTTAATTAGGCCAATCGTGATAATTATTTCACAATATATACATATACCAAGTCATTATGCTGAACACCTTAAACTAATCTAATATTATATCTCAATAAAATAAATTACATACCTTCAGATTATATTTATGAGCTTTATCCAAAATAGTTGGTACCAAGTTATCAGTAGGTTCTCCATTCTCATCATTCAAATCAGGTGGGTACCAAGATAGGGCTAGTACACCTAATAGAAACAACCAAAAAGAAAATAAAAATAAACATAGGAACAGAAAAGACTACAGGTATTGTTAAAAAAAAAAAAATTAAGGCAGATAAGGACAGTATTAACAATAAAAAGAAACATATTCTCAAATAATGTTATTTTGTTACTTTACTTAAGATACCACTTTATAGTTATTCGATTACTTTGTATACTCAATACTTTGACCTTTTTCTCAGGCATTAGTATCTTTTAATTAATAGATTTTAGTTTTTAAAATAAGTTTTAGATGTACTGAAAACCTGTACAGAAAATAGGAGTTTCTGTTTTCTCCCCTCCTACTCACCATCCTCCCATGCCATACAGTTTTTCCACTAATATTAACATCTTACATTAGTGTGGTAAATTTGTTACAACTGTGATAATACAATATAGATATATCATTGTTAACTAAAGTCTACAGTTTACATTAGGGTTCCCTCTTTGTATTGCACAGTTCTATGGCTTTGACAAATGTATATTGTCATGAACCCACTATTTATTACAGTATCACACAAGGATAGTTTTACGGCCTTCAAAACCCACTGCACTCCACTTAATAATTCCTCTTTCTTCTCCTTTTCAATCCCCCAGAAAATAACTGATCTTTTTACTGTCTCTATATATTTTGCCTTTTTCAGAATGGTATATAGATAGAATCATAAAGTAACATTCTCAGATGGGCTTCTTATACTGTGAAATGTGCACTGAAGTTTCATTCATATCTTTTTATGACTTGACAGCTCATTCTTTTTATTGCTAAATAACATTTCACTGTATCAATGTGCCGTAGTTTATCCATTTACCTGTTGAAGATATCTATGTTTCTTACAATTTTTGGCAATTATAACAATAAAGCTGCTAAAAATAAATAAGTGCAAATTTTTGTGTGGATCAGTATCACTTAACAGAAGACTCAAGTAATTTTAAAATTATAGTTTATCCCTATAATACCTACTTGCTTTTGAACTAATAAACTACAAAAAGAAAGTTTTAAAAACAATAAACTTGCAAAGAAATTACTAACTAGGGGAAGAAATCTTTGAAATCAACTAATTCAAACCCTCATTACATACACAAAGCAAGAGGCCACTAAAAGTGTGGTGAAAGTGAAAGTGTTAGTAGCTCAGTCATGTCTGACTCTGCCACCACATGGAGTGTTGCCCACCAGGCTCCTCTGTCCATGGAATTTTCCAGCAAAAATACTGGAGTGCGTAGCCATCCCTTTTTCCAGGGGATGTTCCTGACCCAGGGATCAAACCCAGGTCTCCCACACTGTGGGTAGATTCTTTACTCTGAGCCACCTCTAAATCATTTAACAGACTCTTTACCACAAGAAGAAAAATACAATGTTATCAAAGGTAAGCATGTGGAAATGAAAATAGAAAACAAAAAAGGCAAAACTAGAAACTGGCAGAGAACTAAATTTAAGACTTAAACTTTGTGTTACCTATGTCATGTACAAACAGAAGGGCTTCCCCAGTGGCTCACTGATAAAGAATCTGCCTGCCAATGCATGAGACATGGGTTCAATCCCTCGGTCAGAAATATCCCCTGGTGAAGTAAATAGTAACCCACTCCAGTATTCTTGCCTGGGAAATCCTGTGGACAAGGAGCCTGGCAGGCTATAGTTCATGGGGTCACAAAAAGAGTTGGACACAACTTAGCAACCAAACAAACAAAGCAAATACAAGAAAACCAGTACAAACAGAGCAGTCCCACCTACAGAAACAAAACAGGTCTTTGAGGTTAAGTTAACAGAAAAAAAGGTATCTGTCCCCTATACAATTTTATTTTATGAAAAATATAAAAACAGCAACAAGAACACTGAGGCAGAAAAAAAATTATAATACACGGGGCTTCAGGGAAGCTTTTAGTTAGCCATGAAAGCAGTCATTTAAAAAAAAAAAAAACTGATGAGGAAACTTTGGAGACAACTGATCAAACATTTAAGCTGCCAACGTTCCCAGCTTATAAGAAGTACATCAATTTCACATAATGTGATTGTAAACTTCATATAAATTGTAAATTGTCACCAATGAAAAGCAACAATACAAATTTTCTCAACATGGGGCCTATCGAAAAATCCTGTCCCCCCCCCCAAAATGGAGAAAGAACATGAGAAAACAGTATAAAGGAGAAACATACAAAAGAAAGTTTATGCCACAGAGTTCAGAAAATTATGAACATGGCATGTTTCCATGAAATTAAAAGCAAAACAACATTCCTGTTTCTAATAGTCGATTAGGATACTCAGACCAAAATTCCCAACAAAAACAAATTATTAAATGAAAATGGGAACAAAAAACTTCCAAAAGTCAAAGAGCTGAAGAGAGTAAAGATTTAACTACCTGTCTAGAATGAAGTGAAAATGTGAAGTCAGAGAGGTAACTGAACAAGGAAGTCAGTCTGCCCTAAGCATAACTGGCAGAAGCAAACCAGCCCTCAAAATCAGCAGATGAAATCTCAGGTGGACAATGCATGGGAAGTCCTCTAACTCCACAGAGAATGTAAAGTAGCTAGTATTTCCTACTGTATTGGCAAACAGAGATACAATATTTTCATTATCACAGAAATTTCTACTGTACAGCACTGCTAATACACTGATTCTCCAAACAACTTACCAACTGATTCTTGTCCAGTGACTTTTCTTCCTCTCTATCCTTGCTGAAGACATACTCTAAGGCTTAGGGAAAATGTCCCTTGTTCTTCCTTATCCTATTATTGTGTTTCAGCTGTTTTACTGTATCAATTATCACTTCCACATGTTGAATTATATCCCCATTTTGTCCTCCATAATCTAATTTATCTTTGTACAGTGTATTTTGGGCTGTGTTACTCATGAACTTTGAATAAATAATGGCCTGGGAACCAAGCCAATGATGGTCCTACTTCTGAGAACTGGTCCATTTAAAATGTTAATGAATCATTCAGAGTAACCTGAAAGGTTTCTCTAAAATATGTCGACCAAGTATCATTTATATATAAAATCTATTACAGCATATTTCCACCATTCCAATTCCTAAATGAAAAAGAATACTCTTTAAAGTCCATTCTTGGAACATTAGTATATTAAATGCAGATCACTTCATAATGATCACGTCCTCCTTCGACAGCACTATCACAAGACCTTCAAAATAAGTGAAACCCAACAATACTATTTTTTGTTAAGCTAAGCGATTCTAAACAGGGTAATACTTAAGAATACAGGTAGGAAACAGAAAGACCCAGAAAATCCAGTCCAATTTTGTCATCTGATAGATGTTTATCTTTAGGTAAATTAGCCTACTTAAGTCTTTCCATTTGTAAAATGGCAATAAATTTAGTTCATAACCTAGAAGTCTGTTTTAAAAATCATACATGAGAGAATGCATTATGCAGAATGGGACTTCTTCCAAAAAGTAATTTAAAAAAATTATAAAAAGAATTATTAAATAAAATATTTAAGACAGTAAAATGGTGAGTAAATTTGTTTTTGTTTACCTCAACAGAGCTTGTGATAGTTTCTCTTATATATGGGGAACACACTTAGTGCTTCTTTCAAACATCTCAAACATTCTTTCAAACTAAAGATTTAATAGAAAGAAAGGCAAAATGGAAATGCCATTCCAGACATAAACACTATTACTACTACAAAGGATGACAATTACAAAAAAAAAAAAAAAAAGACATTATAAAAAGCAAGAAAAATAATGCACAGTCAAAGCATTCAATAGAGAAAGACTGGCTCAGATCTGAAATAGATGCTGATATCATTAAACAAGGAAGTTAAAATTATTATTAAGATTTAATGTTAAAAGATCTAATAGGAAAAAGATAGTCAACATGTAAGGTCAGGTGGGAAATAAGAGCAGAGAGATGAAAACTAAAAGAATTAAATAGAAATGCTAGGGGAAAGAAAAAACAAGCGAAAAAAATCACTGAAGTTAATAATAAAAAATGCCTTCAAAAGATTCATGAACGTCAGAGCTGAGGAAAGGGTCATGTAATTAGGCAAGTCACAAGAAATTACCAAAAACATGATTGGGGCAAAAAATACAAAACGAAGCATCCATTACCTCTGGGGTAAATTTCAAAGCTCTAATATACGTACTTTTAACCTTACCATCTGAGACTGGAGAAGGGAATGACAGATAAACCACTTAAGTATTCTTGCCTTGAGAATTCCATGAACAGTGTGAAAAGGCAAAAAGATATGACAACAGAAGAGGAGCCCCCCAAGTCTGTAGGTGCCCAATATGCTACTTCAGAAAAGCAGAGAAATAGCTGCAAAAGAATGAAGAGGCTGGGTTGACGTGGAAAAGACGCTAAGTTGTGGATGCGTCTGATGGTGAAAGTAGAGTCCGATGATGTTAATAACAATATTACATAGGAATCTAGATTGTTAGGTCCATGAATCAAGGTAAATTGGATGTTGTTAAGGAGGACCTAAACCAAATCCCTTATGATTATACAGTGGAAGTGCCAAATCAATTTAGGGGACTAGATCTGATAGACAGAGTGCCTGATGAACTATGGACAGAGGTTCGTGACATCGTACAGGAGACAGGGATCAAGACAATCCCCAGGAAAAAGAAATGCAAAAAAGCAAAATGGCTGTTGGAGGAGGCCTTACAAATAGCTATGAAAAGAAGAGAAGCGAAAAGCAAAGGAGAAAAGGAAAGATATTCCCATTTGAATGCAGAGTTCCAAAGAATAGCAAGGAGAGATGAGAAAGCCTTTCTCAGCAATCAATGCAAAGAAATAGAGGAAAACAACAGAATGGGAAAGACTAGAGATCTCTTCAAGAAAATTAGAAATATCAAGGGAATATTTCATGCAAAGATGGGCTCAATAAAGGACAGAAATGGTATGGACCTAACAGAAGCAGAAGATGTTAGGAAGAGGTGGCAAGAATACACAGAAGAACTGTACAAAATAGATCTTCACGATCCAGTTAATCACGATGGTGTGATCACTCACCTAGAGCCAGACATCCCAGAATGTGAAGTCAAGTGGGCCTTAGGAAGCATCACTATGAACAAACCTAGTGGAGGTGATGGAATTCCAGTTGAGCTATTTCAAATCCTAAAAGATGATGCTGTGAAAGTGCTGCACTCAATATGCCAGCAAATTTGGAAAACTCAGCAGTGGCCACAGGACTGGAAAAGGTCAGTTTTCATTCCAATCCCAAAGAAAGGCAATACTAAACAATGCCCAAACTACTGCACAATTGCACTCATCTCACACACTAGCAAAGCAATGCTCAAAATTCTCCAAGCCAGGCTTCAACAGTACCTGAACCATGAACTTCCAGATGTTCAAGCTGGATTTAGAAAAGGCAGAGGAACCAGAGATCAAATTGCTAACATCCTTTGGATCATTGAAAAAGCAAGACAGTTCCAGAAAAACAGCTACTTCTGCTTTATTGACTACATCAAAGTGTTCGACTGTGTGGATCACAATAAACTGTGGAAAATTCTGAAAGAGATGGGAATACCAGACCACCTGACCTGTCTCTTGAGAAACCTGTATGCAGGTCAGGAAGCAACAGTTAGAACTGGACATGGAACAACAGACTGGTTCCAAATAGGATAAGGAGTACGTCAAGGCTGTATATTGCTACCCTGCTTATTTAACTTATATACAGAGTACATCATGAGAAACATTAGGCTGGAGGAAGCACAAGCTGGAATCAAGATTGCCAGGAGAAATATCAATAACCTCAGACATGCAGATGACACTAACCTTATGGCAGAAAGTGAAGAGGAACTAAAGAGCTTCTTGATGAAAGTGAAAGAGGAGAGTGAAAAAGTTGGCTTAAAGCTCAACATTCAGAAAACTAAGATCATGGCATTTGGTCTCATCACCTCATGGCAAATAGATGGGGAAACAGTGGAAACAGTGAGAGTCTTTATTTTGGGGGGCTCCAAAATCACTGCAGATGGTGACTGCAGCCATGAAATTAAAAGACACTTACTCCTTGGAATGAAAGTTATGACTAACCTAGACAGCATATTAAAAAGCAGAGACATTACTTTGCCGACAAAGGTCCGTCTAATCAAGGCTGTGGTTTTTCCAGCAGTAATGTATGGATGTGAGAGATGGACTATAAAGAAAGCTAGGCGCCAAAGAATTGATGCTTTTGAACAGTGTCATTGGAGAAGACTCTTGAGAGTCCCTTGGACTGCAAGGAGATCCAACCAGTCCATCCTAAAGGAGATCAGTCCTGGGTGTTAATTGGAAGGTCTGATGTTGAAGCTGAAACTCCAATACTTAGGCCAGCTGATACGAAGAGCTGATTCATTTGAAAAGACCCTGATGCTAGGTAAGACTGAGGGCAGGAGGAGAAGGGGATGACAGATGATGAGATGCTTGGATGGCATCACCAACTCAAGGGACATGAGTTTGGGTGGGCTCCGGGAGTTGGTGTTTGACAGGAAGGCCTGGCATGCTGCAGTTCATGGGGTCGCAAAGAGTCAGACACGACTGAGCAACTGATCTGAACTGAAACAAACTGAACCGAACAGGAAATGGAAAGAGTGAACTGACATCTTAGGAATCAGTGAACTAAGATGGATGTGAATGGGTGAATTTAATTCAGATGACCATTATATTTACTATTGTGGGCAAGAAACCCTTAAAAGGAATAGAGCAGTCCTCAGAGTCAACAAGAGAGTCAGAAATGCAGTATTTGGGTGTAATCTCAAAAACAACAAAAAGATCTCAGTTCATTTCCAAGGCAAACCATTTAACATCACAGTAATTCAAGTCTATGCCACAACCACTGATGCTGAAGAAGCTGAAGTCACATGGTTCTAAGAAGACCTACAAGACCATCTAGAATTAACACCAAAAAAGATGTCCCTTTCATATTAGGGACTGGAATGCAAATGTAGGAAATCAAGAGATGCTTGGAATAACAGGTAAATTGGCTTTAGAGTATAAAATGAAGGAGGGCAAAAGCTAACAAGAGTTTTACCAAGACAACACACTGGTCATAGCAAACACCCTCTTCCAACAACAGAATGATTCTACACGTGGACATCACCAGATGGTCAACAATGAAATCAGACTGATTATAATCTTTGCAGCCAAAGACAGAGAAGCTCTATACAATCAGGAAAAAAAGACGTGGAGCTGACTGTGGCTCAGATTATGAGCTACAAATTGAAAAATTCAGACTTAAATTGAAGAAAGTACAGAAAACCACTAGGCTATTCAGGTATGATCTAAATCAAATCCCTTATGATTATACAGTATAAGTGACAAATAGATTCAAGGGATTAGATCTCAGAGACAGAGTGCCTGAAGAAATGTGGACAGAGGTTTGTAACACTGTACAGGAGGGGGTGACCAAAACCATCCCCAAGAAAAAGAAAGGCAAAAAGGCAAAATGGTTGTCTGAGGAGGCCTTACAAAGAGCTGAGAAAAGAAGAGAAGTGAGAGGCAAAGAAGACAGGTACAGATATACACAAATGAATGCGGAGTTCCAGAGAAGAGCAAGGAGAGGTAAGAAAGCCTTCTTAAGAGAACAGTGCAAAGGAGTAGAGGAAACAGTAGAATGGGAGAGACTAGAGACCTGTTCAAGAAAATCAGAGATGCCAAGAGAACATTTCATGCAAACACAGGACTGATAAATGGCAGAAATGGCAAGGACCTAACAGAAGCAGAAGAGACTAAGATGAAGTGGCAAGAATACACAGAACTCTACAAAAAAGCTCTTAATGACCCGGATAACCACAATGGTATGATCACTCATATAAAGTCAGAGATCCTAGAATATGAATCATGTGGGCCTTAGAATATACTACTAGGAACATAGCTAGTGGAGGCGATGGAATTAAAGCTCAACTATTTCAAATCCTAAAAGATAATGCTGTTGAATATGCCAACAAATATGGAAAACTCAGCCGTGGTCACAAGACCAGAAAAGGTCATTTTTCATTCTAATCCTAATTCTAATGCCAAAGAATGTTCAAACTACCACACGATTGCCCTCATTTCACATGCTAGCAAGGTACTGCTCAAAATCCTTCAAGCTAGGCTTCAACAGTACATGAACCAAGAACTTCCAGATATAAAAGCTGGATTTAGAAGAGGCAGAGGAACCAGAGATCAAATGGTCAACACTTGCTGGATCACAGAACAAGGAAGCAATTCCAAAAAAAAAAAAAAAAAAAATCTGCTTCAGGTTCATTGACTACATTAAACACTTTAACTGTGTGGATCACAAGAAACTGTGGAAAATTTTTAAAAAAGAGAGAGGAATACCAGAGCACTTTACCAGCCTCCTGAGAAACCTGTATTCAGGACAAGAAGCAACAGTAAGAACTGGACATGGAACAACGGACTGGTTTAAAATTGGGAGAGACATACATCAAGGCTGAATACTGTCACCCTGCTTATTAATTTATATCATGTAAAATGCTGGGCTGGATGACTCTAAAGTTGGAATCAAGATTGAGAGGAGAAATACCAACCTCAGATATGCAGATGAAACCACTCTAATGGCAGAAAGTGAAGAGGAACTAAAGGGACTCTTGATGAGGGTAAAAAAAGAGAGTAAAAAAGCTGGCTTAAAACTCAACATTCAAAACACAAATATCACAACATCCAGTCCCATCACTTCATGGCAAATAGATGGGGGAAAAAGTAACAGATTTTATTTTCTTGGGCTGCAAAATCACTGGAGATGGTGACAGCAGCCACAAAATTAAAAGATGCCTATTCCTTGGAAGAAAATCTATGACAAACCTAGAGAGCAAGCATATTAAAAAACAGAGACATCACTTTGACAACAAAGGTCTGTAAGGTCAAAGCTATTTTTTTTCCAGTAATAATGTACAGATGTGAGAGTTGACCATAAAGAAGGCCGAGCACAGAAGAATTCATGCTTTCAACGTGGTGCTGGAGAAGACTCTTTAGAGTCCCTCGGACTTGAGGAAATCAAAGCAGTCAATCCTAAATGAAATCTATGCTGAATATTCATTGGAAGGACGGATGCTGAAGCTCTAATACTCTGGCTACCTGAGGCGAAGAGCTATCGAACTGGGAAAGATTCTGATGCTGGGAAAGATTGAAGGCAAGAGGAAAAGGGGGTGACAGAAGATGAAATGCTTGGATGCCATTGTCAACTCAATGGACATGAGTTTGAGCAAGCTCTGGGAGACAGTGAAGGACAGGGAAGATTGGCGTGCTCTAGTTCATGTGGTTGCAAAGAATCGACATGCCTTAGTGACTGAGTAACAACAACAAAGCAAATAGCAGGCACTAAATGTAATCATAAAAACTTTAATTAACCCAAAGGAATACAGAATGAGAGAAATAAAGAATGGAAGAAATACAAAGACTGAAAAGACAGCTGATTTCAATCAGTCCAACCACATAAATAAACCACATTATGAGAAAAGAAGAGAAGCGAAAAGCAAAGGAGGAAAGGAAAGCTATATCTACCTAAATGCAGAGTCTCAAAGAATTACAAGGAGAGATAAGAAAGCCTTCATCAGTGATCAATGCAAAGACAAAGAGGAAAACAATAGAGTGTGAAAGACTAGAGATTTCTTCAAGAAAATCAGAGATATCAAGGGAAATTTGCATGCAAAGATGGGCAAAATAAAGGACAGAAATGGTATGAACCTAACAGAAGCAGAAGATAGTAAGATGAGGTGGCAAGAATACACAGAAGAACTATACAAAAAAGATCTTCATGGCCCAGACAATCATGATGGTGTGATCACTCACCTAGAGCCACACACCCTGGAGTGCGAAGTCAAGTGGGTCTTAGGAAGCAACACCACAAAGTTAGTGGAGGTGATGGAATTCCAGCTGAGTTATCTCAAACTACTGTACAAATGCACTCATCTCACAGGCTAGCAAAGTAATGCTCCAAATTCTCCAAGAGAGGCCTCAACAGTATGTGAACTGAGAACTTCTAGATATTCAAGCTAGATTTAGAAAAGGCAGAGGAACCAGAGAATAAATTGCCAACATCCGTTGGATCATAGAAAAAGCATGAGAATTCCAGAAAAACATCTATTTCTGCTTCTTTGATTACAATAAAGCCTTTGACTGGATGGATCACAACAAACTGTAGAAAATTCTTAGAGAGATGGGAATACCAGACCACCTTCCTTGCTTCCTAAGAAATCTGTATGTAGGTCAAGAAGCAAGAGTGAGAACCAGACATAGAACAACAGACTGGTTCAAAATTGGGAAAGAATTATGTCAAGGCTGTATATTGTCACCCTGCTTATTTAACTTATATGCAGAGTACATCATGAGAAATACCAGGTGGATGAAGTACAAGCTGGAATCATGATTGCCAGGAGAAATAGCAATAACTCAGATATGCAGGTGACACCACCCTTATGGTAGAAACTGAAGAAGAACTAAAGAGCATCGTGATGAAGATGAAAGAGGAGAGTAAAAAAGCTGGCTTAAAACTCAACTTTCAGAAAGCGAAGATCATGGCATCCGGTCCCATCAATTCATAGCAAATAAATGGGGAAACAATAACAGACTTTATTTTCTTGGGCTCTAAAATCACTGCAGATGGTGACTGCAGCCATGAAATTAAAAGACACTTGCTCCTTGGAAGAAAAGCTATTACCAACCTAGACAGCGTATTAAAAGGAAGAGTCATTACTTTGTGACAAAAGTCCATATAGTCAAAGCTGTGGTTTTCTCAGTACTCATGCATGGATGCTTGAGTTGGACCATAAAGAAGGCTGAATGCCGAAGAATTGATGATTTTGAACTGTGGTGTTGGACAAGACTCTTTAGAGTCCTTTGGACTGAAAGGTGATCAAACCAGTCAATCCTAAAGGAAATCAGTCCTGAACATTCATTGGAAGGACTGATGCAGAAGCTCCAATACTTTGGCCACCTGATATGAAGAGCTGACTCGTTAGAACAGACCCTGTTGTGGGGAAAAATTGAAGGAAGGAGGAGAAGGGGATGACAGAAGATGAGATGGTTGGATGGCATCACCAACTCAATGGATATGAGTTTGAGCAGGCTCCGGGAGGTGGTGAAGGACAGGAAAGTCTGGCGTGCTGCAGTCCATGGGGTTGCAAAGAATCAGACATTACTGAGTGACTGAACAGAACTGAACCATACGCTGTGTCCAGGAAAACCACTTTAAGTATAAAGACAAAGATAAGTTAAAAGCTAAAGAATGATAAAAGATACAGGAGACAAAAGTTAATCAAAGAGAGGAGCAGTTGTTATAACAATGTGAGACAATGTAGACTTCAAAACAAAGAATGTTAACAGCATAAAGAGGGATTATTTTAAAATAATATAGGTCTCAATTATCCCCAAAGATATAACAGTCCTAAATGATTATGTACTTAAAAAATATCTCAAAATATATGAAGCAAAATCTGACAAATCTGAAAGGAGGAACAGATGAATCCACAATTTTTTCTGAAGACTTGAAAACTGCTTTATCAGTAACTGATAAACAAACAGAAAATAGGCAAGGATAAAGAAGATCTGAACAATACCATCAAGAACGTGAACTAACTGACATTTATAAGATAGTCCATTCAACAGCAGAAACACATTCTTTTACCAAGGAATCAATGAAACCAAAAGTTGGGTCACTGAATGAGTCAACAGTAATAATCATACTGTACGAACACTGACCAGAAAAAAAGGAGAACAGAAACAGATTATCAAAAGCAGATGTGTAAGAGGCTTTAAAAGCATTAGAAAGAAATAATATAACTCTATGTCCAAGAACTAAAAAATTCAATGAAATAGATCAGTTCTTTAAAAAGTAAAAGTATCTAAAGTCACTGTAGAATAAATAATGTGAACAGTCCTATGTCTATTAATGAAATTCATTTTGTAGTTAAAAAAAAATAATGAACCTACCAGCCCAAGAGGATTTCAAAGTGAATTCTATCAAGTAAGAAAGAAAAAAATCAGTTCCATGCAATTTCTTCCAGGATATGAAAGAAGGAAGACTTCCTTTTCATGAGGTCATAAACTAATCTAATAACAAAAGACAAAACACATCAAAAAAGGAAAACCACAGAGCAATATCTCCAATATTTCGTATGAATAAGGATGCAAAATCCTTTAAAAAGATGAGCAAATAGGATTTAGCAATATATAAATAGGATAACAAATCATCACCAAATAGGGTTTATTCTAGGAATAAAGAATGAGATTCAACATTTGAAAATTAATCCATATAAGTAACTACGTTAAGAGTAAAGATTAAACTGCCAAAGGATTAAAGAAAAAAAAATCATAGGGGAAACTGGACAACACTTAAGAGATGAAGAAAACAAAAATGTGATATACCAAAACTTATAATATGTGGCCAAAGTGATACTAAAGGGTAAACTAATAGCTGTAAATGCTTACATCTAAGAAACAAGGAAAATCTCAAACAATTTAACTTTACAAACTTAAGGAAGTAGAAAAAGAAGAACAAAATAATTCTAAAAGTAAAAGAGGAAGAAGATAATAAAAGCTTAGATAAGATACATATGAAACAGAAAATAGAAAAATAATGGAGAAAATCAATGAAACCAAACTGTGGTTTTCAGAAGAGGTCATAAAATTAACAAACCTTAGCTGGATGAACCATGAGGAAAAGAGAGATGGTAGAAATTACTAAAATCAAAGATGATAGTAAAAGTATTACTACTGATTCTACAGGAGCAAAATGATTATTATAAAGTACCAGGAACAATTTTATAACAGCAAATTTGATAGCCTAGATAAAATGGGAAAATTCCTAGAAGCTCAAACCTACCCAGACTGAATTATGAAGAAATAAACAATTCAAATAGATTTATCACTATTCAGGAAATTGAATCAATAAACAAACACCTCTTGACAAAGGAAGAAAAAGCCCTAGACAAGATGGCTTCACATGGGTGAATTCTACTAAATATTTAAAGAAGAAATGAAACAATCGTTGTCAAACTATTCCAAAAACCAAAGAAGAGAAAACATTTTTTAACTCATTCTATGATATCTGCATTACCTTAATAGCAAAGCAAGATCAAAACACAAGAAAACTATAAGCTACTATCCCTTATGAGCATTAATGCAACTCATCAACAGAGTGTTAGCAAGTTGAATTTAGCAGCACTAAAAGGATTACAAAACATAACTAGGTACGGTTTATCCCTGGAGTGCTAGGATGATGCAACACATGGAAATTGATCAATGTAATACGCTGCCTTAATAGAATGAAGGGAAAAATAAATGGTCATCTCAAATGATGCAAAAAAGCAACTGGCAAAATTCAACACTTTTTCATGAAATCGCTCAAATACTACGCATAGAAAAAATAAAACAAAACTACCATAACATAACAGAAATTTTATATGAAATAACCACAATGAACAGCATATTCAATAGTGAATGACTTTTCCTCAAAGATTAAGAATAAGGCGAGGAGGTCTACCTTCACCACTTCAATTTAACACAATACTAAAAGTTCTAGACAGCAATTAGGAAACAAAAAGAAGTAAAAGGCATTCAACTCGGAAAGAAAGCAAAATTATCTCTGTTTACAGATTGATATGATGTTATATGTAGAAACCTCTAAAGACTCCACACACACAAAACAAATATTAGAATAAGTGAATCACTGAATGACGAACTCCCCAGGTCAGTAGGTGCCCAATATGCTACCGGATATCAGTGGAAATAGCTCCAGAAAGAATGAAGAGACGGAGCAAAAGCAAAAACAACACCCAGTTGTGGATGTAACTGGTAGTGGAAGTAAAGTCTGATGCTGTAAACAGCAATATTGCATAGGAACCTGGAATGTTAGGCCCATGAATCAAGGTAAACTGGACGTGGTCAAACAGGTGATGGCAAGAGTGAACATCGACATTGTAGGCATCAGCGAACTAAAATGGACTGGGATGGGTGAATTTAACCCATATGATCATTATATCTACTACTGTGGGCAGGAATCCCTTAGAAGAAATGGAGTAGCCAACATAGTCAACAAAAGAGTCCAAAATGCAGTACTTGGATGCAATCTCAAAAATGATAGAATGATCTCTGTTCGTTTCCAAGGCAAACCATTCAATATCAAGGTAATCCATGTCTATGCACTGACCATAATTAGAGATACCAAGGGAACATTTCATGCAAAAATGGGTACAGTAAAGGACAGAAAGGGTGTGGACTTAACAGAAGCAGTAGCTATTAACAGGCTGCACCAAGAAAAAGCAGAGGAACCAGAGATCAAATTGCCAACATCTGCTGAATCATCGAAAAAGCAAGAGAGTTACCAAAAAAACATCTACTTTGTTGACTATGCCAAAGCCTTTGCTATGTGGATCACAACAAACAGTGGAAAATTCTTCAAGGATAGGAATACCAGACCACCGGACCTGCCTCCTGAGAAATCTGTTTGCAGGTCAAGAAGCAACAGTTAGAACTGGACATGGAACAACAGACTGGTTTCAAATTGGGAAAGGAATACATCAAGGCTGTATATTGTCACCCTGTTTATTTAATTTATATGCAGAATACGTCGTGAAAAATGCTGGGCTGGATGAAGCACAACCTGGAATCAAGATCGCCAGGAGAAATATTAATAACCTCCTATGCAGATGACACCACACTTATGGCAGAAAACAAAGAAGAACTAAAGAGCCTCTTGATTAAAGTGACAGAGGAGAGTGCAAAAGTTGGCTTAAAACTCAATATTTGGAAAACTAAGATCATGGTATCCAGTCCCATCACTTCATGGCAAATAGATGAGGAAACAGTAGAAACAGTGTCAGACTTTATTTTGGGGGGCTCCAAAATCACTGCAGATAGTGACTGCAGTCATGAAAGTAAAAGATGCTTGCTCCTTGGAAGAAAAGTTATGATCAACCTAGAGAGCATATTAAAAAGCTAGACATTACTTTGCCAACAAAGGCCCATCTAGTCAAAGCTATGGTTTTTCCAGTAGTCATGTATAGATGTGAGAGTTGGACTATAAAGAAAGCTGAGTGCAGAAAAATTGATGTTTTTGAACTGTGGTGTTGCAGAAGACTCTTGAGAGTCCCTTGGACTGCAACGAGATCCAACCAGTCCATCAAAAAGGAAATCAGCCCTCAAAATTCATTGGAAGGACTGATGCTGGAGCTGAAACTCCAATACTTTGGCCACCTGCTGCAAAGAACTGACTCATTTGAAAAGACCCTTATGCTGAGAAAGATTGAAGGCCGGAGGAGAAGGGGAGGGCAGAGGATGAGATGGTTGGATGGCATCACCAACTCAATGGAGATGAGTTTGAGTAAACTCCGGGAGTTGGTGATAGACAGGGAGGCCTGGTGTGCTGCAGTCCATGGGGCTGCAAAGAGTCGGACGTGACTGAGTGACTGAACTGAACTGACTGAGCTGAACTGAATTCATCAGAATTGCAGAATACAAAGTTAACACACAGGAATTAGTTTCATTTCTATATAATAACAAGCAATCTGAAAATGAAATTACAAAAACAATCCCAATTATGATAACATGCAAAAGAAAAAAATGCTTCAGATGTAACTTAACCAAGGAGGTGAAAGACCTGTGCAATGAAAGCTATGAAACACTGCCAGAAGAAATTAAAATACAAAAAATGCGAGCACATCCCATATTCATGGACTGAAAGAATTAATTTTGCTAAAATGCCACAGCTGTTCAAAGTGATGCATAGATTCAATGTGATCCCTACCAAAATCTCAAAGACTTTCTTTTGCATAAACAGAAAAATGCATTTGAAATTCATATGGAATTTCATGTGATCCTAAAAGCTAAAATAATATTGAAAAAGAACAAAATTAGAGGATTTATACTTCCTGACTTCAAAACTTATTACAAAGCAATATTAATCATCCTCGTGTGGTACTGGGATAAACACAAACATATATACTAATGGAACAGAATAAACACCAGAAATATACCCTTGCATATATATTCAAATATTTTTTGACAAAAATGCCAACACCATTCAATAGGGCAGGGACAGTCTTTTTAACAAAACCTGCTGGGGAAAGTAGACTTCCACATGCAAAATAATTAAGGTGAACCCCTAACACCATACACAAAAATTAACTCAAAATGGGCCACAGACCTAAATTTAAGACCTAACACAATAAAACTCTTAGTAGAAAACAAATGTAAAAGTTTTATGACATCATATCTGGTAATGACAATTTGGATATGACAGCAAAAACACAGGCATCAGAAATGTAAACAAACAGGACTTAATGAAATTCTTAAAAATGTGCACATCAAAAGATACTATCAAATGAGTAACAATGCAACTCACAGAATGGGAGAAACACGTGTAAATCACATATCTGACAAGGGATTAGAACATCCAGGGTACAGAGAAAACTCTTAAAATTCAACAGTTACAAAAATAAACTACCACACTAAAAAAAAAAAAAAGAGCAAAGGACTTAAATAAAAAATTTTCCAAATATGTAACGGCCAATGAGCACATGAACAGATATTCAACATCATTAGGGAACATATTAAATCACTAGGGAAAAACAAATCAAAATTATCATAGGATACTACCTCACACCCATAAGGCAAGCTCTTATCAAATAAAAAACAATAACAACAACAAAAAACCAGAAAACAATTGTTGGCAAGAATGTGGAAAGACTGGAAACTTTGTGCACTGTTGGTAGGTATGTAAAAAAGTAGAGCTGCTGCGGAACAGGTTGCTGTAGGGCGGGTTCCTCAAACAATTAAAAATAGAATTAGTACCTAGTCTAGTAATTCCACTTCTGAGCATACAACTAAAACAACTAAAGGCAGGTTATTGAAGAGATATTTATGTCCTTACACTTATGTTCACAGTAGCATTATTCACATACCTAAAATGTGGGAGCAACTCAAGTGTCCATCCATAAACAGATGAATATATAAGCAAAATGTGGTATCCACATATAATTCAATGTTATTCAATCTTTAAAAAGAATGAAATTCTGCAATATGTTACAACATATGGATAAATGAATCCACCGGATGAATCCACTGAAATAAACCAGTCACAAACAGATAAACACTGTATGTATTATTTAAATACTGTATGAATTATTTTGTATCAAAAATAGCAGAGATACAAAATAATAGAGAGACAAAGTATAATGATGGCTGCCAAGTGTGGGGTGGGGAGAATAGGGAATTATTATTTAATGGGTAAAGTTTTAGTTATGAAGATGGATAGGAGTGATGATTTACAACATTATGTATGTATTAATATATAATATCACTGAATTTCACATTTAAATATGCTTACAACGATAACTTTTATGTTATATGTATTTTACCATAATGAACAGAATTTAAAAATAAAAAAAAATTTAAAGGTAAATGGATACAGAAAAAAGCATTTGATAAAACTCAACATGATAAAACGCTCACCACCAGTAATACAAGTGAACTTCCTTGACTTGACAAACGACATTTATAAAAACCCTACAGTTCATATAATACTTAAAGAAGAAAGACTTCTTTTCCTCTAAGATCAAAAACAAGTCAAGTATATCCTCTTCTCTTACCAGTTAAATCCACATAACATCAGAAGCCCAAACCAGTGAGAAAAGAAAAAGAAACAGAAGTATGCAGATTAGAAAGGAAGACAAAAATATGTCTTTATTTTCATTTGATTGTCTATAAAGAAAAAAAACCATAAAAAATGCTCCCAGAATCAATAAGCTGAGTTTATTAAAATTACAAGACATAAGATATAGATATAAAGCATTCCTATATGCGTTTGATGGGCAAAAAATAAAAATGTAAGAAATAGTATTATTTACAATAACAAACCTCCCCAAAATACTTAAAAATACGTACAGGACCTGTATGTGGTTAATAATAAAAACCTAAAGTAAGTTAAAAAAATTAAATCCCTGTATAAATGGAAACATACACCATGTTTATGGAATAGAATATTCAACTTGTTATTGTTCAATAGTGGTATACATTATTTTTAAAATGTCAACTTTCCCCAAATTGATCTATACATTCAAGGCAATACCACTCTAAATTCCACCAGGATATTTTAAAGATATGGAATAGTTGATATGGATAGGCAAAGAAATTAAATAGCAACAGAAATTTTCAAAGAGAACAAAAAGGAATAATATTACTTGCTTTCGGGAAGCTAAAGCAATCTAAACGGGATGGTATTGATGAAAGGAATAGACATATAAATTAATAGATTAGGAAAGAATCCTGAAATAAACCCAAACAAATAAATATAGTCGTTGAACATCTGATAAAAGTGAAAGAACACATAAATGGAGATACTACAGTTTTCTTAACAAATAAAGTGAGAAACGCCCATAGTACGTTCTTATCATAGAGAGAGCCATGCCCATTTTCCAGAGATGAAAGCCCTAATAGTCAACACAAGAGACCAAAATGCAGTACTTGGGTGCAATCTCAAAAATGACACAATGTTCTCTGTTCATTTCCAAGGCAAACCATTCAATAGCAGAGTAATTCAAGACTATGCATCAACCACTAATGCTGAAGAAGCTGAAGTTGAACGGTTCTATGAAGACCTACAGACCTTCCACAGCGAACACCAAAAAAAGATGTTCTTTTCACCATGGGGGACTGGAATGCTAAAGTAAGAAGTCAAGAGATACCTGGAGTTAAGAGGCAAGTTTGGCCTTGGGGTACAAAATGAATCAGGGCAAATGCTAACAGGGGTACAAAATGAATCAGGGCAAATGCTAACAGTGTATTGTCATGAGAACACAGGGGTCATAGCAAACACCCTCTTCCAACGACACAAGAGAAGACTCTACACATGAACATCACCAGATGGAAATACCAAAATCAGACTGATTACATTGTTTGCACTCGAAGATGGAGAAGCTCTATACAGTCAGCAAAATCAAGACTAGGATAGGAGCTGACTGTGGCTCAGATCATGAACTCCTTATTACCAAATTCAGACTATATTGAAGAAAGTAGGGAAACCCACTAGGCCTTAGGTATAACCTAAATCAAATCTCTAACGATTATACTGTGGAAGTGATAAACAGATTCAAGGGATTAGAGCTGATACAGGGTCTGAAGAACTACAGATGGTGATTCATGACACTGTACAGTAGGCAGTGACCAAGACTATCCCCAAGAAAAAGAAATGCAAAAAGGCAAAATGGCTGTTTGAGGAGTCCTTACAAATAGCTGAGCAGAGAAGCTAAAGGCAAAGGAGAAAAGGAAAGCTATACGATCGGAATGCAGAGTTCCAAAGAATAGCAAGGAGAGATAAGAAAGCCTTCCTCAGTAATCAATGCAGAGAAATAGAGGAAAACAATAGAATGGGAAAGACTAGAGATATTTTCAAGAAAATTAGAGATAGCAAAGGAATATTTAATGCAAAGATGGGTACAATAAAAGACAGAAACAATAGGGACCTAATAGAAGCAGAAGACATTAAGAAGCGGTGGCAAGAATACACAGAAGAACTATACAAAAAACATCTGATGCAGATAACCACGATGGGTGTGATCATTCACCTAGAGCCAGACATCCTGGAGTACGAAGTCAAGTGGGCCATAGGAAACATCATAACAAACAATGCTAATGGGGGTGATGGAATTCCAGGTGAGTTATTCCAAATCCTAAAAGATGATGCTGTGAAAGGGCTACACTCAATATGCAAGCAAATATGGAAACTCAGCAGTGGCCACAGGACTGGAAAATGTTGGTTTCATTCCAATCCCAAAGAAGGGCAATGCCAAAGAATTTTCAAACTATCACACAATTGCACACATTTGACACACTAGCAAAGTAATGCTCAAAATTCTCCAAGCCAAGCTTCAACAGTACATTAAACGAGAACTTCCAGATGTTCAGGCTGTATTTAGAAAAGGCAGAGGAACCAGAAATCAAATTGCCAACAAATATTTGATCATAGAAAAAAAGTGTTCCAGAAAAGCATCTACTTTTGCTTCATTGACTATACTAAAGCCTTTGACTGTATGGATCACGACAAACTGTGGAAGCTTCTTAAAGAAATGGGAATACCAGACCACCTTACCTGCCCTCTGAGAAACCTGTATGCAGGTTAAGAAGCAACAGTTAGAACCAGAAGCTGGAACATGGAACAACAGACTGGTTCCAAACTGGGAAAGGAGTGCATCAAGGCTGTATACGGTCACCCTGCTTATTAACGTATATGCAGAGTACATATGCAAAATGTCAGGCTGGAAAGCACAAGCTGGAATAAAGATTGCAGGGAGAAATATCAATAACCTCATATATGAAGATGACACTACCCTTATGGCAGAAAAGTGAAGAGGAACTAAAGAGCCCCTTGATGATGGTGAAAGAGGAGAGTGAAAGAGCTGGCTTAAAACTCAACATTCAAAAAACGAAGATCGTGGCAAACAGTCACATCACTTCATGGTAAACAGATGGGAAAACAATGGAAACAGTGACAGACTTTATTTTCTTTTGCTACAAAAGCATGACAGATGGTGACTACAACCACGATATTAAAAAAATGTTTGCTCCTTGGATGGAAAGCTATGACAAACCTAACTGTCAGTCGCTCAGTAGTGTCTGACTCTGTGCTACTTCATGGGCTGTAGCCAGCCAGGGTCCTCTGCCCATGGGATTCCCCAGGCAAGAATACTGGATTGGGTTCCCATTCCCTTCTCCAGGGATCTTCCTAACCCAGGGTACGAACCTGGGTCTCTTACACTGGCAGGCAGATTCTTTACCATCTGAGCCACCAGGGAAGCCCGTGACAAACCTCAGTTCAGTTCAGTCACTCAGTTGTGTCCGACTCTTTGCAACCCCATGAATCGCAGCACTCCAGGCCTCCCTGTCCATCACCAATCCGGGAGTCCACCCAAACCCATGTCCATTGAGTCGGTGATGCCATCCAGCCATCTCATCCTCTGTCGTCCCCTTCTCCTCCTGCCCCCAATCCGTCCCAGCATCAGGGTATTTCCAATGAGTCAACTCTTCACATGAGGTGGACAAAGTATTGGAGTTTCAGCTTCAACATCAGTCCCTCCAATGAACACCCAGGACTGATCTTTAGGATGGACTGGTTGGATCTCCTTGCAGTCCAAGGGACTCTCAAGAGTCTTCTCCAACACCACAGTTCAAAAGCATCAATTCTTCAGTGCTCAGCTTTCTTTATATTCCATGTGAAGACTCACAAGACCTTCTGAACGGTTCTATGAAGACCTATAAGACTTTCTAGAACTAACACCCAAAAAAGATGTCCTTTCACTAAAGGGAATGGAATGCAAAAGTAGGAAGTCAAGAAATACCTGGAGTAAGAGGCAAACTTGGTCGTGGAATACAAAATGAAGCAAGGCAAAGGCTAATAAAGTTTTGCCAAGAGAATGCACTGGTCACAGCAAACACCCTCTTCCAACAACACAAGAGACAACTCTACACATGGACATCACCAGATGGTCAATACTGAAATCAGACTGATTATATTCTTTGAAGCTGAAGATGGAGCAGCTCTGTACAGTCAGAAAAAACAAGACCACGAGCTGACTGTGGCTCAGATCATGAACTCGTTATTGCCAAATTCAGACTACATTGAAGAAAACAGGGAAAACCACCAGACCATTGAGGTATGACCTAAATCAAATCCCTTACGACTATACAGTGCAAATGACAAAGAGATTCAAGGGACTAGATCTGATAGACAGAGTGCCTGAAGAACTATGGACAGAGATTCGTGACACTGTACAGGAGGCAGTGATTAAGACCATCCCCAAGAAAAAGAAATGTAAAAAGGCAAAATGGTTGTCTGAGGAGGCCTTACAAATAGCTATGAAAAGAAGAGAAGTTAAAGGAAAAGGAGCAAAGAAAAGATATACCCAAGTGAATGCAGAGTTTCAAAGAATAGCAAGGAGAGATAAGAAAGCGTTCCTCAGTGATTAGTGCAAAGAAATAGAGGAAAACAACAGAATGGGAAAGACTAGATCACTTCAAGAAAATCAGAGATAACAAGGGAACATTTCACGAAAAGATGAGCACAATAAAGAACAGAAATGGTATGGACCTAATAAAAGCAGAAGATAAGAAGAAGAGGTGGCAAGAACACACAGAAGAACTATAAACAAAATACCTTCATGACCTGATAACCATGATGGTGTGATCACTCACCTAGAGCCACATTCCATCCTGGAATGCAAAGTCAAGTGGGCCTTAGGAAGCATCACTATGATCAAAACTAGTGGAGGTGACTGAATTCCAGTTGAGGTATTTCAAATCCTAAAAGATGATGCTGTGAAACTGCTGCACTCAATATGCCAGCAAATTTGGAAAACTCAGCAGTGGCCACAGGACTGGAAAAGGTCAGTTTTCATTCCAATCTCAAAGAAAGGCAATGCCAAACAATGTTCAAACTACTGCACAATTGCACTCATCTCACAGGCTAGCAAAGCAATGCTCAAAATTCTCCAAGTAGACTTCAATAATTTGTGAACCATGAACTTCTAGACATTCAAGCTGTATTTAGAAAAGACAGAGGAACCAGAGATCAAATTTCCAACATCTACTGGATCATTGAAAAAGCAAGAGAGTTCCACAAAAACATCTATTTCTGCTTTATTGACTACATCAAAGCCTTTGACTGTGTGGATCACAACAAACTGAGGAAAATTCTGAAAGAGATGGGAATACCAGACCACCCAACCTGTCTCCTGAGCTATCTGTTTGCAGGTCAGGAAGCAACAATTAGAACTGGACATGAAACAACAGACTGATTCCAAATTGAGAAAGGAGTACATCAAGGTTGTATATTGTCACACTGTTTATTTAACTTATATGCAGAATACATCACACAAAATGCCGGGATGAATGAAGCACAACCTGGTATCAAGATTGCTGGAGAATTAAAAGAAAAAAAGATTGCTGGAAGAAATATCAGTAACCTTAGATACACAGATGACACCACCTTTATGACAGAAAGCAAAGAACTAAAGAGCCGCTAGATGAAAGTGAAAGAGGAGAGTGAAAAAGCTGGCTCAAAATTCAACATTCAGAAAACGAATATCATGGCATCTGGTCCCATCACTTCATGGCAAATAGATGGGGAACAGTGGAAACAGTGAGACTTTATTTTCTTGGGCTCCAAAATCACTGTAGATGGTGACTGCAGCCATGAAATTAAAGAAGCTTGAAAAACTATGACCAACCTAGACAACATATTAAAAAGCAGACATTACTTTGCCGACAAAGGTCCACACAGTCAAAGCTATGGTTTTCCAGTAGTCATGTACGGACATGAGAGTTGGACTGTAGAGAAAGCTGAGCATGGAAGAATTGATGCTTTTGAACTGTGATATTGGAGAAGACTCTTGAGAGTCTCTTGGATTGCAAGGAGATAAAACCAGTCAATCCTAAAGGAGATCAGTCCTGAATATTCTTTGGAAGGACTGATGCTGAAGCTGAAACTCCAATACTTTGGCCACCTGATGTGAAGAACTGACTCACTGGAAAAGACCCTGATGCTGGAAAAGACTGAAGGCAGGAGGAGATGGGGACGACAGGAGATGAAATGGTTGGATGGCATCACTGACTCGATGCACATGAGTTTGAGCATGCTGTGGGAGTTGGTGATGGACAGAGAAGCCAGGCCTGCTGCAGTCCATGGGATCCCAAAGAGCTGTATATGACTGTGTGACTGAACTGAACTGTCTTACTGTAAGTTCTGTTTCTTCTACTTTTATGTACAAATTTTAAAGGCAGGAGTTTCAGAAATACAAACTGCTGCCTTACAAAAACTGATAATTTTCAGGTTTGTTTCCATCTAGCACTTTTAAGTACCAATAAAGAAAACAAAGCGAAACCCAGGAGATGTGACTTACTCATCTTGAATCTAGCACAAGGCTGGGACATGGTAGAAACTTAATAAATAAACAGTGCTAAACCCGTCCAAGGAGCAGCAGCTGCGTGGGCACAGGAGGGCCGAGAGGAGTTACTCCACATTCAAGGTCAGGAGGTGCCGCCGTGAGTAGATACCCCTTGTTCAAGGTAAGGAGCAGCGGCTGCACTTTGCTGGAGCAGCCATGAAGATATACCCCACGTCCAAGGTAAGAGAAACCCAAGTAAGACGGTAGGTGTTGCGAGAGGGCATCAGAGGGCAGACACACTGAAACAATAATCACAGAAAACTAGCCAATCCGATCACATGGACCATAGCCTTGTCTATCTTAATGAAACTAAGCCATGCCACGTGGGGCCACCCAAGACAGACGAGTCATGGTGGGAGGTCTGACAGAATGTGGTCCACTGGAGAAGGGCATGGCAAACCACTTCAGTATTCTTGCCTTGAGAACCCCATGAATAGTATGAAAAGGCAAAAAGATAGGACACTGAAAGATGAACTCCCCAGGTCGGTATGGGCCCAATATGCTACTGGAGATCAATGGACAAATAACTCCAGAAAGAATGATGGGATGGAGCCAAAGCAAAAACAATACCCAGCTGTGGATACGACTGGTGATAGAAGCAAAGTCCGATGCTGTAAAGAGCAATATTGCATAGGAACCTGGAATGCTAGGTCCATGAATCAAGGCAAATTGGAAGTGCTCAAACAGGAGATGGCAAGAGTGAACATCGACATTCTAGGAATCAGCGAACTAAAATGGAATGGAATGGGTGAATTTAACTCAGATGACCATTATATCTACTACTGTGGGCAGGAATCCCTTAGAAGAAATGGAGTAGCCATCATGGTCAACAAAAGAGTCCGAAATGCAGTACTTGGATGCAATCTCAAAAATGACAGAATGATCTCTGCTGGTTTCCAAGGCAAACCATTCAATATCACAGTAATCCCAAGTCTATGACCCGACCAGTAATGCTGAAGAAGCTGAATTTGAACAGTTCTATGAAGACCTACAAGACCTATTAGAATTAACACCCAAAAAAGATGTCCTTTTCATTATAGGGGACTGGAATGCAAAAGTAGGAAGTTAGGAAACATCTGGCGTAACAGGCAAATTTGGCCTTGGAGTACAGAATGAAGCAGGACAAAGGCTAATAGAGTTTTGCCAAGAGAATGCACTGGTCATAGCAAACACCCTCTTCCAATAACACAAGAGAAGACTCTACACATGGACTTCAGATGGTCAACACCAAAATCAGACTGATTATACTGTTTGCAGCTAAAGATGCAGAAGCTCTATACATTCAGCAAAAATGAGACCGGGAGCGGACCGTGGTTCAGATCATGAAATCCTTCTTGCCAAATTCAGACTTAAATTTAAGAAAGTAGGGAAAACAATTAGACCATTCAGGTATGACCTAAATCAAATCCCTTACGATTATACAGTGGAAGTGAGAAATAGATTTAAGGGACTAAATCTGATAGACAGAGTGCCTGATGAACTATGGCAGAGGTTCATGACATTGTACAGGAGACAGGGATCAAGAATATCCCCATGGAAAAGAAATGCAAAAAAGCAAAATGGCTGTCTGAGGAGGCCTTACAAATAGCTGTGAAAAGAAGAGAAGCAAAAAGCAAATGAGAAAAGGAAAGATATTCCCATCTGAATGCAGAGTTCCAAATAGCAAGGAGAGATAAGAAAGACTTCCTCAGCAATCAATGCAAAGAAATAGAGGAAAACAACAGAATGGGAAAGACTAGAGATCTCTTTAAGAAAATCAGAGATACCAAGGGAACATTTCATGCAAAGATGGGCTCGATAAAGGACAGAAATGGTATGCACCTAACAGAAGCAGAAGATGTTAGGAAGAGGTGGCAATAATACACAGAAGAACTGTACAAAATTCACGACCCAGATAATCACGATGGTGTGATCACTCACCTAGAGCCAGACATCCTGGAATGTGAAGTCAAGTGGGCCTCAGAAAGCATCACTACGAACAAAGCTAGTGGAGGTGATGGAATTCCAGTTGAGCTATTTCAAATCCTGAAAGATAATGCTGTGAAAGTGCTGCGTTCAATATGCCAGCAAATTTGGAAAAGTCCACAGTGGCCACAGGACTGGAAAAGGTCAGTTTTCATTTCAATCCCAAAGAAAGGCAATGACAAAGAATGCTCAAAATACCGCACAATTGCACTCATCTCACACACTAGTAAAGTAACGCTCAAAATTCTCCAAGCCAGGCTTTAAGAATACGTGAACTGTGAACTTCCAGATGTTCAAGCTGGTTTTAGAAAAGGCAGAGGAACCAGAGATCAAATTGCCAACATCTGGTGGACATCAAATAGCAAGAGAGTTCCATTAAAACATCTATTTCTGCTTTATTGACTATGCCAAAGCCTCTGACTGTGTGGATCACAATAAACTGTGGAAAATTCTTAAAGAGATGGGAATATCAGACCATCTGACCTGCCTCTTGAGAAACCTGTATGCAGGTCAGGAAGCAACAATTAGAACTAGACATGAAACAACAGACTGGTTCCAAATAGGAAAAGGAGTACATCAAGGCTGTATATTGTCACCTTGCTTTTTTAACTTATATGCAGAGTACATTATGAGAAACGCTGGGCTGGAAGAAACACAAGCTGGAATCAAGATTGCTGGGAGAAATATCAATAACCTCAGATATGCAGATGACACTACCCTTATGGCAGAAAGTGAAGAATAACTAAAGAGCCTCTTGATGAAAGTGAAAGAGGAGAGTGAAAAAGCTGGCTTAAAGCTCAACATTCAGAAAACTAAGATCATGGCATCCGGTCCCATCACTTCATGGGAAATAGATGGGGAAACAGTGGAAACAGTGTCAGACTTTATTTTGGGGGGCTCCAAAATCACTGCTGATGGTGACTGCAGCCATGAAATTAAAAGACGCTTACTCCTTGGAAGGAAGGTTATAACCAACTTAGATAGCATATTGAAAAGCATAGACATTACTCTGCCAACAAAGGTCCGTCTAGTCAACGCTATGGTTTTTCCAGTAGTCATGTATGGATGTGAGAGTTGGATGGTGAAGAAAGCTGAGTACCGAAGAATTGATGCTTTTGAACTGTGGTGTTGGAGAAGACTCTTGAGAGTCCCTTGGACTGCAAGAAGATCCAACCAGGCCATCCTAAAGGAGATCAGTCCTGGGTGTTCATTGGAAGGACTGATGTTGAAGCTGAAACTCCAATACTTTGGCCACCTCATGCGAAGAGTTGACTCACTGGAAAAGACCCTAATGCTGGGAAGGATTGGGGGCAGGAGGAGAAGGGGACAACGGAGGATGAGATGACTGGATGGCATCACCGACTCGATGGACATGGGTTTGGGTAAACTCTGGGAGTTGGTGATGGACAGGGAAGCCTGGAGTGCTGTGATTCATGGGGTCGCAATGAGTCAGACAGGACTGAGTGACTGAACTGAATTGAAACTGAAGGAAAAGGGAAGATAATTTTAAAGATATAGAGTAAATTATGTTTTGCTGAAGTGTATTAGTTTTCTATTACTGCCATAATTAATTAACACAAATTTAGTGGCTTAAAACAATGAAAATTTATAACCTTACAGTTTTATAGGTCAGAATTTGACATGGTCTACTAGGCTAACATCAAGAGGGTTCACTGAACTACATTCCTTTCTAGAGCTTTCAAGAAAGAAGCTTTTTCTTTGCTGTTCTTAGCTTACAGAAGACACCACATTGTTTGGCTCTTGACTTTTCTAACCCCGTTTTCAAAGGCAGGCCCAGCAAAATAAGCTCTTTTTAGATCACTTATCTGACTTAGATCACTTATCTCTCTTTTCCCTCTTCTACTTTTAGGGACTCCAGTGATTAGATTAGTCCTATTTCAAGGTCAACTGATTAGCAACCCTAATTATACATATGCAACCTTCATTGCTTTTGACTTGTAAGACAACATATTCAGAGATTCCAGAGATTAGAATGTGTACATCTTTGGGGCCATTATTCTGAATATCCCACTATGTTTTTTTGAGCATTTCATAAAAAATTAAAAAATGGAAAGTACTTGCCTATGGTACTTTAAAGACTTGAAAAGGATATATATCTAACAGTGGCTCCTTCTATCTGATACATTATTATAATGGTTAGAGTTTAAATATTACATTAATACTTCATTCTAATTTCATCATTCTTTTCTCGGAAAAAGAAAAAGGTTAAACCACTAGTATTTAAAACACATAACACTTTAATTGTACAACAAATAATTAACCAGCTTGTACTGGGTGATATAAAAGTATAATTATTCCACACAGTAATTTCAATAAAATGAAACACAAGGCCATTTATATCAAAGGAAAAATGTGAATTTTAAACAAGTCAAAGCACATTCATATAGCAATTTAAATAGCCTTCACTGCCTATCTTCTTCAATTCAAAAAATGCCAGTGTCAGCAGGAAAAGTCCATGGACCAAAATAGTGTTCTGTGTTCACAATTTTTACAGTAAGTCCAGTTATTCTCTGTCTAATAATGATAAGTATAATAGGAAGTGACATCAGCAACATGGTGGCATAAGATGGTCAGCGAATGAGATCCTTATATTACTTTTGTGGTTATTTTGGGATCTAGTACCTTACTCCAGGCAATGGCACCCCACTCCAGTACTCTTGCCTGGAAAATCCCATGGACAGAGGAGCCTGGTAGGCTACAGTCCATGGGGTCACTAAGAGTCGGACACGACTGAGCGACTTCACTTCCACTTTTCCCTTTCATGCACTGGAGAAGGAAATGGCAACCCACTCCAGTATTCTTGCCTGGAGAATCCCAGGGACGGCGGAACCTGGTGGGCTGCCGTCTATGGGGTTACACAGAGTCGGACACAACTGAAGCGACTTAGCAGCAGTACCTTACTCCAAGGGACCTGTGAGGAATCTCTTCCAATAATGTGGCAAGTAAGAAACAGATAAACTGGGCTACCAAACCAGTGTGTGCTCAGTCACACAGTCATGTCCAACTCTTTGCAACCCCACGGACTGTAGCCCACCAGACTCCTCTGTTCATGGGATTTTCCAGGCACAAATACTGGAGTAGGTTGATATTTCCTCCTCCAGGGCATCTTCCCAACCCAGGAATTGAAACTCCCCAGCCCAGGGATTGAACCCGAATCTCCTGTATTGCAGGTGGATTCTTTACTAGACCAGTAAATCTGCCAAGACCTCCACTGGCTGCTATCAAGCAAAAACTGAGTGAATGCTGTCCCTGGCAGGCACTTAGGCATGAAAGAAAACTTGCATAAGTCCAGCTTTCACCAAAGGATCTGAATTTGGTCAGAGAGTAGGAAGTATGAAAAACTATACTGGTGCTGCAAACACTGAACAAGGCTGATTTATCCAGTGGAGGCAACTTCTCACTCACGGGATAAAGAAAGCAGCTGGGCAGGATACGGCTGGAGAAATCCATTTCTCTTCACCTAGAGTACTAAGGTGGGAGCTTCACAACTCAGGAAAGGGGGGATGATGGCAAAGAGGAGGAAAGAGACACCACTGAGCAGAAAGTCCACCCATGAGCCTACTGGAAACCACCCACTGATGTGGCTCACTGGGCCTATAGGCACCCTCAATGCACCTCAGGGCTACAGCCCACACCTCCTCCCTCAATGCACCTCAGTGCTATAGCACATACCTCCTCCCACTTTGCCATGGGCTCCTTGCGCTTGCTCCTGAGTAAGCCTCCTGAAATGTATTCTGGCAAACAGGAAGTCCACCAAGAAAACAAACCACCACAATTAATGCATGAGTGAGAAACCACAAAAACCTTGATCTATAGTGGCCACTTTCTGGATAACAAGAGGTTTCCAAAAGCCAGCCTGGGAAAATGTTAAAAGCCGAGCAGGCATTTATGCTTAAAAATTTGCCCCAAAGGGTAACAAGTATACTGGAGCAGATACAGCTTTACAGGGGGAAAAAACTCAAATATCAACACTATAAAGTATAAAGATACAATGGCATATGCAAAAGGCACAAGCAGAGTTAAGGAGGTATCAACTACTTCAAATGTGACAGCATCAACATATATCCACAACAATAAAAAAAAAAAAAAAATCAAGGCAATACAGCATCACAAAAAGAAAATAGTATTGGTATTTTCCAGCAACCAAGCTAGAATGTGCAGAATATACAATCTAATAAAGAATTCAAATTAGCCGTTCTAAAGGAACTCAACAAATTACAAAACTTGGAAAGACATTTCAATGAAATTAAGAATAAAAATATGAACAAATGATTCTTTATTAAAGAGAAGGAAATTATTAAAATTGTTAAAAAGAACCAATCAAAATTCAATGAATGACCTGAAGTATGCAGTGCAACAAGGCTGCCCATATGGAAGAAAAAAAATGTAACTTAGAGGGTAGGAATTTGAAAATGATAGAAGAAAACAGGGAATTTAAACTAAAAGAGAACAAAGATAGGTGGAAATCCATCAAAAAGACAAATATCAGGATAACCAGGATTCCAGACAGAGAAGGGGGAGGGCAGGGAGTTAAAGAAATGATAGGTGAAAATTTCCAAAATCTGAGGAAAGACTTGGACATATAAGTTTACAAAGCTAATAGACCATCCTGCTATCTCAAAGCAAAAAGACAGCCTCAAAGACTTTAAAGACAGGCAGGGGGAAAAAAACAGAAAGGAATGGAAGCTACAATGGACTACCATTAGGCTACCAGCAGATCTCTCTGCAGAAACCCATCAGGCCAGGGGATGGTGGAAAGACATGTTTGAAGAGCTCAAAGATAAAAGTGCCCAGCAAAGAAGGGTTTTTCTAGCAAAGTTGTGCTTCCCTGGTGGCTCAGATGGTAAAGAACCTGCCTGCAATGCAGGAGACTTGGGTTTGATCCGTGGGTCAGAAAGATTCTTCTGGAGAAGGGAATGGCTACCTGCTCCTGGAGAATTCCATGGACAGAAGAGCCTGGTGGGCTATAGTCCATGGGGTCGCAAAGAGTTGAATACGACTGAATGACTAATTTCTCTGCAGAAACTCTTCAGGCCAGGGGGATGGTGGAATGACATATTTGAAGAGATGAAAGATAAAAGTTCCCAACCAAGAATGATTTATCTAGCAAAGTTATCTTTCAGATACAAAGAAGTAAAGACTTCCAGACAAACAACATCTAAGGGAGTTCACCACCACTACATCAGCCTTGTACTTACTGCTAAAAGGAGTTCAAGCTAAAATGAAAACAAGCTAATCAGTCACGTGAAAGCACACAAAATTACACAATACACTGGGAAAGATGAGAAACATACCGTTAGATTTAGAAAACTATAACTATGTAGTAGGATGGTGTGTTAACCACTCAACAAGAGTACAAAGTCTAAATGAAAGAGTAGGAAAAGTACGGCTACTATAAGTTACTCGTAAATATACAACAAAAGGAGGTAAACTCTGACATGAATACTATAAAGGGAGGAGCAAAATTGTAGATATGTCATTGTTGTTCAGTTGCTAATCTGTGTCTGTCTCTTTGTGACCTCATGGAATGCAGCACGTGAGGTTCCTCTGTCCTCCACCATCTCCTGGAGTTTGCTCAAATTCATGTCCATTGAGTCGTGATGCTATCTAACCATCTCATTCTCTGCACACTAAGGAAAAACTTTACGAGTTAAAAAGAAATTGTTATTAGCCTAAATTGGACTCTTTTATCTGTAAGATGTTTTAACTAACCCTTTGGTAACAATAAAACAAAAATCAAGAGCAGATCAATAAAAGACAAAAAAGGAGGAGAAAGAGCATACCATCATGGAAAATAACCTTTACAAATGCAGGCAGAAAAGACAATAATGGAAATACAAAACCAAAACACAATAAGGTAGCATTAATAAATGCTTTTACCTTAATGCCATTAATAAGAAGAGAAGCTAAAGGCAAAGGAGAAAAGGAAACATATACCCATCTGAAGGCTGAGTTCCAAAGAATAGCAGGAGAGATAAGAAAGTCTTCCTCAGTGATCAATGCAAAGAAATAGAGGACAACAGAATGAGAAAGACTGCAGATATCTTCAAGAAAATTAGAGATACCAAGGGAACATTTCATGCAGAGATGGGCACAATAAACGACAGAAATGGTATGGACGTAACAGAAGCTGAAGACATTAAGAAGAGGTGGCAAGAATACACAGAAGAACTATACAAAAAAACATCTTAATGACCCAGATAACCACAACTGGTGTAATCACTCACCTAGAGCCAGACATCCTGGAAGGCAAAGTCAAGTGGGCCATAGGAAAAACAACGAACAAAGCTAGTGGAGGTGATGGAATTAGAGTTGAGCTATTTCAAATCCTAAAAGACGATGCTGTGAAAGTGCTACACTCAATATGCCAGAAAATTTGGAAAACTCAGCAGTGGCCACAGGACTGGAAAAGGTCAGTTTTCATTCCAATCCCAAAGAAAGGCAACGCCAAAGAATGTTCAAACTACCACACAATTGTATTCATTTCACATGCTAGCAAAGTAATGCTTAAAATTCTCCAAGCTAGGCTTCAACAGTATGTGAACCGAGAACTTCCAGATGTTCAAGCTATATTTAGAAAAGACAGAGGAACCAGAGATCAAATTGCCAACATCCACTGAATCATTGAAACAGCAAGAGAGTCCTAGAAAAACATCTACTTCTGCTTTACTGACTACATCAAAGCCTTTGACTATGCGGATCACAACAAACTGTGGAAAATTTTTAAAGAGATGGGAATACCAGACCACCTTAGCTGCCTCCTGAGCTATCTGGACATAGAACAACAGACTGGTTCCAAATCAGGAAAGGAGTACGTGAGGCTGTATATTGTCACCCTGCTTATGCAAAGTACATCATGCAAAATGCCTGGCTGGCTGAAGTACAAGCTGAAATCAAGATTGCCAGGAGAAATAACAATAATCTCAGATACGCAGATGACACCACCCATATGGCAGAAGTGAAAAGAAACTTAAGAGCCTCTTGATGTAAATGAAAGAGGAGAGTGGAAAAGCTGGCTTAAAACTCAACATCCAAAAAACTAAGATCATGGCATCGGGTCCCATTACTTAATGGCAAATAGAGGAGAAAACAATGGAAACAGTGACAGACTTTATTTTCTTGGGATTCAAATTCACTGCAGATGGTGACAGCAGCTATGAAATTAAAAGACACTTGCTCCTTGGAAGAAAAGCTATGACCAACCTAGAGAGCATATTGAAAAACAGAGACATTACTTCGCTGACTAAGGTCCATCAGGTCAAAGCTATCTTTTTCCATTAGTCATGTATGGATGTGAGAGTTGGATCATAAAGAAAGCTGAGCGCTGAAGAATTGATGCTTTTGAACTGTGCTGACAGAGATGACTCTTTGAGAGTTTCTTGGACTGCAAGGAGATCAAACCATTCAATCCTAAAGGAAATCAGTCCTGAATATTCATTGGAAGGGTTGATGGTGAAGCTGAAGCTCCAATACTTTGGCCACCTGATGAGAATAACTGACTCACTGGAAAAGACCCTGATGCTGGGAAAGACTGAAGGCAGGAGGAGGAGGCGATGACAGAGGATGAAATGGTAGGATGGCATCACCAACTTGATGGACATGAGTTTGAGCATGCTCCGGGATTTTGTGATGGACAGGGAAGCCTGACATGCTACAGTCCATGGGGTTGCAAAGAGTCGGACACAACTGAGTGACTGAACTGAACTGAATAAGTCCTTAAGTATTAATAACTACTCTAAACAAAAGTGGATTGAATTCAGTAATCAAAAGGCACATAAGTGCCTGGAAGGATGAAAAACAAGAGCCAACTGTATGGTTCCAACAAGAAAGCTTTAAGGATCCCCATAAACTCAAAGTCAAAGGATGAAAAGGCATTCCATTCAGGTGGGAACCAAAAGGAAGCAACGGCAGCTATACTAATAACAATCAAGAGTTGGAAAATCTACAGATACATGAAAAATATACAAGAAACTCCTGAACAACCAATGGGTGAAAGAAGAAATCAAAATAGGAACCAAAGATGATCTTAAAACAAATGTAAATAAAATCACTTTCTACTAAACCTATCAGTTCAATTCAGTCGCTCAGTGGTGTCCGACTCTGTGATCCCATGGACTGCAGCACGCCAGGCCTCCCTGTCCATCACCGACTCCAGGAACCACCTCAAATTCATGTCCATCATGTCGGTGATGCCACCCAACCATCTCACCCTCTGTTGTCCCCTTCTCCTCCTGCCTTCAATCTTTCCCAGCATCAGGGTCTTTTCCAGTGAGTCAGTTATTCTCATCAGGTGGCCAAAGTATTGGAGTTTCAGCTTAAGCATCAGTCCTTCCAATGAATATTCAGGACTAATTTCCTTTAGAATTGACTGGTTGGATCTCCTTGCAGTCCAAGGGTCTTCTCCAACAGCACAGTTCAAAAGCATCAATTCTTCAGTGCTCAGCTTTCTTTATGGTCCAACTCTCACATCGATACATGACTACTGGGAAAACCATAACTTGGACTAGACAGACCTTTGTTGGCAAAATAATATTTCTGCTTTTTAATATGCTGTATAGGTTGGTCATAACTTTTCTTACAAGGAGCAAGCGTCTTTTACTTTCATGGCTGCAGTCATCATCTGCAGTGATTTTGGAGCCCAAAAATATAAAGTCTCTTACTATTTCCACTTTTTCCCCATCTACTTGCCATAAAGTGATGGCACCGGATGCCATGATCTTAGTTTTCTGAATGTTGAGTTTTAAGTCAACTTTTTCACTCTCCTCTTGTCACTTTCTTATGGGATGCCCCAAAGGCATTCTGAAAGGGATATTTGTAGTCATAAAATGAAGATGTTAAGAAATGGAAAACTTACAAAGAAACAATCTGGCTTTACACCTCGAGGAGCTAATATATGACGAGAGGACCAAGAACATCCTTTGGTGCTAATTGGATAGCCATACACAGAAAAGAAAGTTGGGTCTATCCTATACTACTCACAAAAAGCACCTTGAAAGAGATCAAAGACTTAAAATATAAGACAGACCTGATATAAAACTCCCTGAAGTAAATACAGGAGAGAAGATCTTTGACACTGGACTTGGCACTGATATTTTGCATATGACACCAAAAGCACAAATAACTAAAGAAAAAATCTTACAGTAGAACTATGTCAATCTTAAAAACTTCTACAGAGCAAAAGCAATAATAACACCATTAAAAGATATATACTGAATAGGAGAAATTATTTTGCATATCATGTAATGAATAAGGGGTTAATAGCCATCATTTACAAAAATTCATATAACTCAGTAACAAAAACCAAACAAGGAAACAATCCACTTTTAAAATCGGCAGAAGGACAGAAGAGGCCTTTTTCCAAAGATTTACAAGTGGCCAACAGGCACATGAAAAAATTACTAATCACCTGGAAAATATTTACAAGTCAAAACCACAGTGAGATATCCTTTTGTACCTGTATCAATAGCTATCATCAAAAAAACAAGAGATAACAAGAGTTATTGAAGATATAGAGAGAAGAGAATCCTCTTATACTGGATCATGTAAACTGATACAGTCACTACGAAGAACAGTATGGAGGTTCCTTAAAAAAACTAAAACTAGAAATACTAGATGACTCAGGAATCCAACTCCCGGGTATACACCTGGAGAAAATAATAATTCAAAATGATACACGCACCCACTGTTCACTGCAGCGCTGTTTACAACAGGCAGAACACGGAAGCAACCTGAACGCCCGTCAACAGAGGAGTGGATAAAGACGTGGTGCAGAAACACAATGGAGTATTCAGTTCAGTTCAGTCCAGTTGCTCAGTCGTGTCTGACTCTTTGCGACCCCATGAGCCACAGCACGCCAGGCCTCCCTGTCCATCACCAACTCCCGGAGTCCACCCAAACCCATGTCCATCGAGTCGGTGATGCCATCCAGCCATCTCATCCTCTGTCGTCCCCTTTTCCTCCTGCCCTCAATCTTTCCCAGCATCAGGCTCTTTTCAGATGAGTCAGTTCTTCGCATCAGGTAGCCAAAGTATTGGAGTTTCAGCTTCAGCATCAGTCCTACCAATGAATATTTAGGACTGATTTCCCTTAGTATGGACTGGTTGTAACTCCTCACAGTCCAAGGAACTCTCAAAAGTTTTCTCCAACACTGCAGTTCAAAACTATCAATTCTTCTGTGCTCAGCTTTCTTTGTAGTACAACTCTCACATCCATACATGACCACTGGAAAAACCATAGCCTTGACTAGACGGACCTTTGTTGACAAAGTCATGTCTCTGCTTTTCAATATGCTGTCTAGGTTGGTCATAACTTTCCTTTCAAGGAGTAAGCATCTTTTAATTTCATGGCTGCAATCACCATCTACAATGATTTTGGAGCCCAGAAAAATAAAATCAGCCACTGTTTCCACTATTTCCTGATCTATTTGCCATGAAGTGATGGGACCCGATACTATGATATTATTTTCTTAATGTTGAGCTTTAAGCCAACTTTTTCACTCTCCTCTTTCACTAAGTAATGGAATATTACTCAGCCATAACAAGGAACAAAATTGTGCCATTTGTGGAGACATGGATGGACCTATAGACTGTTGTAGAGAGCGAAGTATGTCAGAAAAACTAAGGTCGTATATTAATACATAATATGCACAATCTAGAAAAATGGTATATATGAACTATTTGCAAAGTAGAATTATAGACAAAGATATAGAGAACAAACATATGGATACCAAGAGGTGAAGAGGGAGTGAAATGGATTGGGAGATTGGGATTGATATTTATACGCACTATGTGTAAAACAGGTAACTGATGAGACCTACTATATAGCACAGGTAACTCATGCTCTGTGATGACCTAAATGGGAAGGAAATCCAAAAATGGGGGAATATACACATAGGTATGGCTGATTCACTTTGCTGTACAACAGAAAGCACCTATACTCCAATTGAAAAAAAAAGAAAAACAAGTCATCTTGCACAAAGTTGATATATAATAGATTCACAGGTCTCTGTATTATTTTGCTCATGATAAAATCTTCCATGTCTCTCTACCCCTATCAGCTTAACAGTGAGTTGACACAATTTGAAGTGTCAGAAAAATTTAAGAACACTCAATTTCTCCTTTTGGCCCTAGTGGTAGAGACACTAAGAAGACGGAATCAAAACGGGGAGAGTTTTATCAAGGGTATATACATGAGTTGCATTTTCATACACTCAATTACATATTTTTCTATGTTATTTATCTGTGGGACATGATTCTATGTAAATACATGTAATTGAAGCACCAGAAATTAGAAGGAAGAAAAAGTTGAAGGGAAGAGGGGAAAACAGTAGGAATACTTTGGGACTTCCCATCAGTTAAAGGTGCATATTGTAAACATCAGACCAATCATAAAATGAAGGAATATATTTAATAAGTCAGAAAATATAAAATGGACTAAACATTTTCAATACAAGTAGAGGCAGAAAAAAATTGGGGAAAAGGACTAGAACAGATGAGATAAATGGAAAATAGCAAAATGAAACATGTAAAGTCAACTATATTAAAATAAATGAAATAAACAGGTGCTAAAAAAGAAGCATATTAAAAAGCAGAGGCATTACTTTGCCAACAAAGGTCCGTCTAGTCAAGGCTATGGTTTTTCCAGAGGTCATGTATGGATGTGAGAGTTGGACTATAAAGAAAGCTGAGCGCCGAAGAATTGATGCTTCTGAACTGTGGTGTTGGAGAAGACTCTTGAGAGTCCCTTGGACTGCAAGGAGATCCAACCAGTCCATCCTAAAAGAGATCAGTCCTGGGTGTTCATTGGAAGGTCTGATGTTGAAGCTGAAACTCCAATACTTTGGCGATCTGATGCGAAAAGCTGACTCTATTGAAAAGACCCTGATGCTGGGAAAGATTGAGGGCAGGAGGAGAAGGGGATGACAGAGGATGAGATGGTTGAATGGCATCACTGACTCAACGGACATGAGTTTGGGTGGGCTCTGGGAGTTGGTGTTGGACAGGGAGGCCTGGCATGCTGCAGCTCATGGTGTCACAAAGTGTCGGACACGACTGAACAAGTGAACTGAACTGAAAAAAGAAGAGATTGTCAAACTAGTTTTTTTTTTTTTAAAAGACCAAATTATATGCTACATGCCTAAAGTTTGATACAGTACATATGTGCACCAAGATGAATGCAGAAACAAATCGCTATAGTTATACAATGGAATACGACTAAGCAATAATGACTAAATTTCAAAATAGCATGCTGAGTAAAAGACTCCCCCACCACACCACACACACATATATACACACATATATTTAATGATTGTTGGGAGCCGTTCTGGAATTACTGCCAGATGACAAAGTCATGGTACCACTCAAGAAGAAACTGCAAAGTGGTTTTTCTCCTGAATCGGAACCTTCACTCCTTCCTGTTTCTATGCTTTTGTTGTGGCTAACTCTGCTTCATTCTTTGTTGCTGGAGTTGTAGGGGCTTCCATGATGAGGTTATGAGAGTCCAGGAAAAAGAAGAATGATCCCTTGCCCCAGAGAAACATTCCAAAAATGATTAAAGCTACTGAGGCCCTTAACTGGTGGGTCCCTAACACTCAGCCAGGGAATAAGGCCATGATCATTTGGAAAACAAGCCCTAAGCCTATTGTGACCTGGCCTCATGAGGAGATTGTTATTGATGACTGGAAAACTTGGGTCATGTATCAGGGAAAATTACAGAAACTAAGCCAATTGCCTTTTCCCCTCAGAATCTAAGCATAAACGGAAAAGAAATATACGAATTGTATTGTAAATGGTTTCCAGGTAAACTGCAAAAGACTTGTCCCTGCCAGAAATAGTCTTGTATTATGTAGGTAGATGGTAAACAAATCATCACTGACAATGGCTGTACTATGAGAAACTTTTGCCCTTAGACATCGCTATAGTACTTATTCACTGAAGCAAGACGCTGTATTCGCTGTAGTAGCAGGCTGTACAGAATAAGTAGATGGAATGATATGATTCATAGGCCATGTTTTAGTAGAACAGAAATAGGTTTCGGGGTAAACATGTAACTAAAATGTGACAATAGACTAGGGAAAAACTTTTAACACATCTTAGAAGCAGGGGATGTTGATCTGAATGGAAAAATATTGTAAGAATCATTATGTAGAAGAACATGTGCTATATAAATAGAGACTAAAGCAATAAAGATTATGGTCCTTGGGCCGTCAAAAACTCTCTGTCTCCTTTCTTTTCCTTTCGCCGACGCCGTTCATCCCTTGGTTGCCCCTGGACCAGCTGGAGCGGGACTCTGGCAAATGATTCTATTTTTTTTTAATAATAAAATATTTACAACTACTACTCTATATGATATACAGTTTCCTTGAATGTAGGGAGAGCTAAATAGCAGACAAAAATTTGGGGGCTATAGAATATTTTACTTCATAATTGGGGTGATATTTAAATAGCTGTATAACATAAAGTGAGAGAATTCATTGTATCTTATGTCAATCATAACTTAATAAAATTCAGAGTATTAAATTAGAAATCAATAAAAATAATACACCCAGAAATGTTAGTGTTAACTTGTTATAACAACAGTTTAATCTAGAGTTTTTAAGTTTAAAATTATAAATTTATAATGCGAGACTAATTAATAATTTCTGATCCCATGGACTGTAGTCCTCCAGGCTCCTCTGTCCATGGGATTTTCCTAGCAAGAATGCTGGTGTGGGTTGCCATTTCCTTCTCCAGGGGATCTTTCCAACCCAGAGATCGAACCTCTGTCTCCTGCATTGCAGGCAAAATGTTTGCCGCTGAGCCAGCAGGGAAGGTCAATTAGTAATTAATGTTCTACAAAAATTTACTTATACATACACCTACATATCTAAAATACTTACCAATTGAAGCTGAGTACATTTGTTTCATGTGAGTTTCAATGACAGAAGGGTCCCGAGAGCTGTAACTTCCCAACTCAGGATAAAACCTGGAGCCAATGTCATCAGGCGGGTTGTGCTTCCCTTTGGGATATTTCTTGGTTATTCCAGGGTCCCAGTGTGAGAGAACTGGATGGTTCCAATGTATATATTTACCATCAAATTGTGGATTTCCATACCAACTGTAATAAAATACATGTAAGTAATAATTCAGAGGTGGCAGTTCTTCTGGACGAGGTTCAGAGGCTACAGAAGCTTTCACAGTGATTTCCGCAGTTTTTAAGTTCTTGATGTTTGTTTCACTGTTGATTCTGTCACTCTTTTGGGAATCAAAAACTTTCGCCAAATGAGGAGTTTGTTGCCAAATTTCTGGAAGAAGGTCAAGTCCAAAAGGATCTCCAAAAGCTGCTTTATTTGGTCTCAGCATTTTTAAACCCATCATCAGAGAGAAAATAAATAGAATAAAAAGTGACAAAATGAAGCAAGTCCTTCTTCGAAATTTTGCCATGATGTCATCCTTTAAACTCCAAAATGGTAAATGTTTAGCTGTAACGTATTGAAAAACAACTATTAGTAAGTGGTGTTAACAATATTTTCCAATATATTCAAAAGGAAAACTAAAATCCATTAAGTTTGTTACACTGAAAAATTTTAAAGAGTATTATGATGTTAATTACATAATCAAATATTAATAGCTACAGAAAGAATCTATACATAATTAGACTGAATAGCAGTATTTATTTGGAAATATCACAATTACATTTTGTCAGATAAAGATTTTAAGCATGTTATTTAAGAAAGTGAATATATTCTGCATCCTTTGGACAGATTTTACATATACTGATATAGAAAAGAAACATTCCACCCAGAGAGACTAAAATTTTCTAAATATAAAATCAAAACTTCAGATTTAAAAGGGAAATATTTATGAATATATAAAAAGCCTAGTCATTCAACAAACAATTTCAACAAACTTATTATTTGACTGCCTCAATTATAATCACTTTTTTTCCCACCCCATTTCACCAACTCAAGTGTTATACTCAATTATGATCTTGTCTCTCATCTCGCATTATGAAATACATTACACCCATCAGAATTTTATGTCCCATGTGTTCCTTAAACATTTTTAAAATTTTCCTCCTTTTGTCTCTCCATGGTTCAGTCTGAATATTTTCTTCTGAACTATCTTCAATTTCCTGACTCTCTTCAGTGGCAACTAATTTCAGTTATAAATTTAGTCTTAAAATTTTCATTTGATTCTTTTCAAAGATATCAGTTCTCGGCTAAAATTTCCTATTTCTTGAATTTTGTAATCCCATTTATTTAAAGTCTACCTCTAAAAACCTGAATTTGAATCTTAGGATTCTGTTTCTATTGCCTGTTTGGTTTTTTCCTCTTAATATCCAGATAGTAACTATTTTTTTTTACAGGCTAAATTATTATTTTTCCTAAATGCTGCACATAGAATATAAAAAGTTTCAGAGATAATGTGAGGCTCTACATGTCATCTTCCTTCAAAGAAAGCTTATTTTTATTTCTTGAAGACTTTTAGGGTAGAGGAAGATTATCTTAGTATATCCCATTGGAAGGGCTGGTGCTGAAGCTGAAGCTCCGATACTTTGGACATGTGATGCAAATAGCTAACTCATTGGAAAAGACTCTGATGCTGGCAAAGATTGAGGTCAAGAGGAGAAGGGGGCAACAGAGGATAAGATGGTTGGATGGCACCACTGACTCAAACAGACATGTGTTTGAGCAAACTGAGGGAGATAGTGAAGAACAGGGAAGCCTAGTGTGCTACAGTTCATGGGGTTGTAAAGAGTCAGACACAACTTAGCGATTGAACAACAACAATCACAGATGGAAATCTTCAAAACTGGGTTTAAGTCCTTGCAAATATTTGGTGTATTTCTGATTCATCTTTACTCCTTTATACTTACAGGTTCTGAAATCAAAGTCACAAGGATTTACCAAGATTTCTCCTCTAGGATGGGCTTTGGAAGGGGCCTGAATTCCAATTTTGGTCCCCAAAGAACTATGAAATTACCGAAAGCTCTGTTCATTTACTCAGCTGCCATTTTTTCCTTATATTCTCAGCTTCTCTGATGCTACTTTTGAAGCAGAGGTTTTAAATAATGCCCCTATTTCCCTCCTTAATCTCTCAAAGAATAACAGAGAAGGCAATGGCAACCCACTCCAGTACTCTCGCCTGGAAAACCCCATGGATGGAGGAGCCTGGTAGGCTGCAGTCCATGGGGTCATGAAGAGTCGGACACGACTAAGCGACTTCACTTTCACTTTTCACTCTCATGCATTGGAGAAGGAAATGGCAACCCACTCCAGTGTTCTTGCCTGGAGAATCCCAGGGACGGCGGAGCCTGGTGGGCTACTGTCTATGGGGTCGCACAGAGTCGTACACGACTGAAGCGACTTAGCAGCAGCAGCAGGGCTCAGAATCATTCAAATATTCATATAGTCCCACCTGAATTTGTTTATATCCTTAGTGTAATAAAAGACTTTCTATACCTAAGACTCAAAATTCAGATGCAATAAATAAAAAAAAAAGGTTACATAAATTTTTAAATATATATATCAAAAAATACTATAAAATAAAGTGAAAGGACAACTGACAATCTGAATGAAAATATTTGAAAGATCTTCTCTATCATTTGAATTAGAAAAATGTAAATCAAAACCACACAAATGTATCATTTCTTATCTATGAGGTTGGCAAAAAATAAAAAGCATGAAACTACATCCTGTTGGCAAGAACAGTGAGAAAATAAGCCCTCTTATGCACTGATAGTGAATGAAATCTGTACAACCTTTTTGGGAATTTGGCAATATATAACAAAATTACACATACATTTTCCTTTGATTCAAGAATCCTACTTCACAGAATTTACCTTGAAAATACACAACCAATAGTAAATACATAAGTTAATATGCAGCATTGTTTGTAAAATACTGAGTATTCAGAAAAAATGAGGAAGAGCTCTGAGATGAAAGAAAGTGATTCTGTGGATATACTGCCAAGTGAAAAAAGCAAAATGACAATAAGAAAAAAATAGATTTTCTCAAGTGAGCAAAAGAAACAGAAAAACAAGAATCTAATAAGGTTGATTATCTACAGAGGGTAAAGAGAAACTGAAAAATATGGGGTTATTAAAACAGGGTAGAAGTATGGATAATGAAAGTAACTGAGTATAACTTTTTATATAGGTTTGTTATTTTAAGTCATGTTACATTTCACATACTCAAAACAAACAAAATATATTAAAACTTAAACTCCAGTTAATAAGTAGATTATTTTATGCTATGATGCAGGTTAGCAACTCCTAAAATATTTAATGTGCATTGTAAAAATAAGCATTACAAGCCAGAAAATGGGTTTCAGGCTGTTCACTGAACAAAAAACAAAAAGAAAAAAGTGTTACAAACATAGAAAGTAGGAGGCTAAAATGAAACCTGTGTTGTCAGACTGCAATTGGCAGTATCAATATGGATGCATGGCTTTTAAAAGATAAACAAATTCATGTGTGGCGGTGGGTAAATGGGTGTGTACACATACAAATACATGCACGTTATTTCCTAGTTCTGTCCACTGAGAGTCTAAACCAACGAAATCCTTGCAGCAATAAACCCATCTGATGCCAAGATTTTGAATTTTACATACCCTTCTCTACTTAACAGAACCAGGCTGATTCCAGGAATGTGGCTATGAAAGTACAAGATGAGCTTGAAACAACTTGTAAAGGAAAATCAGCCTGAAATGAAAACCAGTATGGCCTGAAAATCAGGAATTACTCAAAAAATGTAGAGATATGTTCATAGGACACAGAAGTTAGCTTGAAGAGGCAACTATTGACTAAATCTGGGAAGATTTCAACATCAAAATTATGAATAAGAATAATAAATTACACACATAAAATAAGACTTCATAAATCTATACTGATATTTAAAAAATGTGAGAATAAATAAATGGAATAAAAAAGACATACTGGAATACCAATTAATAGATTTAGATGGAATAATGGAATTAGACTATCACCACTTGGCTACTACTGTATCAAGCAAGAATCACTAATGGATATTAATAAGGAGTTCAAAGAAATAGGGTTTATGAGAAATAGGATATCTACATACTGGCAGAGTATCCCTTCCCCCCAGAAGATACCAAATTAACTAGGGAGATATATACAGCAACTTAACAGTGAGGAACCTAGCGGACACGACCTTACACAAGTGATCAAAATTAACTTTCTCAGTGGATTTGAATAAATCGATTAACATAAGTCTATAGAGTGAATGCCCTAAGAAAAACAATCATTGCTGCAGTATTTCTGCCAATATTAATCTGGATATAATCATGAAGAAACATCAGACAACATATTAAGATACTTTCATACACATATATGTACCTACATATGTATGTATACATATGCATATATGTACACATATTACATACAATGTGTATGTAAAATTATATACAATGTAATATATGAGTGTGTGTGTCTGTGTCACGATAAAGCAAATGTTTTATGGCAAAATATTACCATTTGGCAAATCTACAGGAAAAATATAGAGATTTTCAAGTTGTTTATTTTTTGAAACTTTTAAGTCTAAAATCATTTAAAAACAGGTAAGAAAGAAAAAAAAGCTATCACCAGCAAACTGGAGGACATGAGCTCTTAATATAAACCTGCTTATTTCCAGGAAGGACCAATCCATACAGTCCTTCAACTCTGCTACAGGACTCCAGGGAGTAACATTCCTTTGTACGGAATGTGACAGTCTTGTGCATAGGTACAAAGGGATGATATAACCATTCTGACCCGCCTCTATGATTTGTTGTCCTAAAATTTCAAAATTGACAAGATAAAAACAAATCATTCCCTTTACTTAAAGAAACTGAGAATTTTTGACAAGTCATTATGTAGGAAAAAAAAATATGGATGTAATAAGAGCTCAACTATATTAAGGAGACAGAGAGGAAGGAAGTGCACTTAAACAAGTATAATTATTACCTGTGGGTAATCATTTACTTAGTGATATTTTCTTATGCTGTCTTCTAAAATTGGAACATATTTCATAAGGAAGAAAAATTTATATGGAGTAGGTATTTTATAAGGAAATAATCAATGGTAATGAATATTGACAAATCATAGAGAATGGGAACAATAACTACTCAATTTAGAAATTATAAGACGGATTTTTGAAACACTGATCAGCTGAATGGGGCGAAATTCAAGGAAGAGTCAGGATACATAACGGAAAGAATATTGATTTTGGAATTTGAAGATCTACGTTTAAATCACCTATGTTGACCTAACTGTGTGATCCTGAGTTTTTTTTAAAAACTTGTCTAAAAAAAAATTAACTGTTCTGTTTTCTGACAAAGTTGTTCTGTAAATCATGCAATATATGCAAAATAAAATGTAAATGGGTAATGTTTTAATCAAATAATACCAATTAGATTTAAAAAAAGAAAAGTGAAGAAATATATGAAACAGTTCTGAGACATTTATATATTTGTTAGACCCACTTCTCAGAGCAATAGATGAACACAAAACATCTATTTATAAAAGCTGCTGCTCCCTCCTTTACCTCTAAATCTATTTCTCTTTTCCTTTCATATTACTTCCAATAAGTCTAATCTATCTAAATAAAGACAGTCTCCTGTGCTTAAAATTTGGACTCTGCAGTTCAAATTCTAGCTGGGCTTTTTTTAGCCATTTCACCTATATAAGTGACTTGAAATTTTCTCTGCCTTTTTCATCTTTACAATGAGTTGTTACCTCACTCAAAAGATTTTTATGAGGATGAAATAAGTCAATATTACAAAACCCTTGGAATCATTTCTAGCTTAGTGTAATACTGAATGAATACAAACAATTATTTATTTTGATGATGATTGTTACTAAAGATAGGTGTCTGGCAAGCAATCAGTTAACACACAGTTTACTCTCTCTAAATACCTATTCTTCATATGGCTAATTTCTGGACTACTACACTAATCCATCAAGACAAAGCTAAACTGTTGCCTCTTCTTGATACTTCTCCCAATGATTCCAAACTGAAAAATACTCACTTTCCCATATAGTCTATTGTGACACTATTACCTACTTTTTAAATTGGCATTTCTTTATCTATTACACCATGCTATTTAATGTATTATACATCCTACTAGATTGTTCCATAAGATCCAGAAATGGAGTCCTTACCTTTACACTATAGTAGAACCCAATATATCTTACATTTAGTCAATGACCATTAAATGTTCAACTTAAAAAATTTAATTTCTGGCCCTTTTGTTTTTGACATTGGTATCTATTGGGGTAGTATGTGTACAAACAGGTTCTACAGACTATACATATAGTTGACATGCCCAGTCTATACTGAACATATTATACAGGAAGAATCATAGCTAAATCGATAGATCCAATAATTTTTTAAATTCATTTTAATAAAAATTATTGTGTCCAACTTAGCAAAACAATGAAACTTGAGATGCCTAACAGGTCTAATGATCTTTAGTAGAAAAAGTGTGGTGGAACTACTGAACTGGTTTCAACACAGAAAAGTTCCAGAAGTCACCTCAGAGGAAGAAAGTTCCAAGTTAATTACAGATGTATAGGTTTCCAAAGGAGTAACCTACTCAATACTCAGGGTACTGGATAAGGGAAAATCTAGCATCTTCAAAGGGCACATGATAAAATAACACACACAAGTAATACATTTGTTCTTTTGAAACTCTATGGCTTCCACTTTTGTTTTTTGTGATTTGGAGGTCTTTCAATCTTTGAAATGATTGACTTTAACTTGTAGGTCTAGTGAGATATAAGAGATCCAGAATCAGTGTGATACTATGATTTCAAAAACGATTAACTCCCATCCTGCTATGCAGAAAGCCCCCCCAAAATTTCACTTTTTAATTTTTATTATTGTTATACAGATTTCTGATTGCTTTCTTTTTCTAGCTGTTTTCCTAACATTTTATTTCCTAAGAAATCACTGAAGAGAAATATAACTAATTCTAGCTTTTGACTGTGGTGCTGGAGAAGACTCTTGAGAGTCCCTTGGACTGCAAGGAGATCAAAGCAGTTAATTCTTAAGGAAATCAGTCCTGACTATTCATCGGAAGGACTTATGCTTAAGCTGAAACTTCAATACTTTGGCCACCTGATGCGAAGAGCTGACTCATCTGAAAAGACCCTGATGCTGGGAAAGATTGAAGGCAGGAGGAAAAGGGGACGACAGAGGATGAGATGGTTGGATGGCATCACTGACTCAACGGACATGAGTTTGAGTAGGCTCCAGGAGCTGGTGATGGATAGGGAGGCCTGGCATGCTGCAGTCCACGGGGTCGCAAAGAGTCAGACACGAATGAGCGACTGCATTGAACTGAACTAAATTGCCAACACAGCAGTTGGCAACTTTTTCCCAGTATCTGGGCTAACAAATGGCTGAGTAATCTGAGGTTAAGCAATGAGCAAAGAGCAGAGAAATACAGTTCTAGAACTCAAGCTCCTCCTGTTATCACACCTTCCTACATTTTAGACAAAGCAAGTTTAGAGAATACACCACCATAAATTTTGTGACAAATGAAAACTGCTGACATGTTATTATATTTTCCCTTAAAGACGATTATCTGTTATCACCTACTCATAAACTGTAGTCCAAATTTAATATGAAGAAAATTTATTTTCTTACATACTCAATACTCATTGTGCGACTGACAGCAACAGCTCTGGTAATGTTTTATGCATAGAACCTGGAAATCTGCAAGATTACCTCACAACACTATTTTTTCAAGGTTTACACACAGTTCAATATGAATGGAGTAACATACTCGCATGAAAATGATGTGCAATCGTGTGACTTAACTTTACCAATACCTAGATTTTATTTTGTATTTTTCTTTCAACTATTGTCTAAATTTGGTTGTTGTTGTTTAGTTGCTAAACATGGCTGACTCTTTGAGACTCCATGAACTGTATGTAGCCCACTCCTCTGTCCATGGGATTTCCCAGGCAAGAATCCTGGAGTGGGCTGCCATTTCCTTCTCCACGGGATCTTCCCAATCCAGGGATCAAACCAGGATCTCTTGCATTGCAGGTGGATTCTTTACCACTGAGACGCCCAGGAAGCTCTTGTCTTAATACTTTAACATAACCAACTCAGTCTTACTTGCCTTTTTCTGAAGTCATATAATTAACATTACCTTTCCTTGTTTTATTTTTTAAAAACACTTCCACATTTTTCCTTAACTCATATCTGCAGGGTCTCTAACTGTTGAAACAAAACCAACAGTCCTAACTGCCTAAATTTTCATTGGTTCCTCTGGAAAATAGGAAAAGATACCATTCCAGCAGTGTTCCATCCTTCGACTCAGCAAACGGTAACAGGCTAAAATGATTGTGTCAAACGTGGAACAGGTGAGTGGAAAACGCATCTCTGCCTTGGCCTCCCCACCCTCGCTCTCCTCTCCCCACGCCTCGGCGTCCGGAGACCGGAGCCTGCCACCTTCCTGCTGCAGCCCAAGCCAGGTAGGCCTCGACCTTCCCCACTTGGCCCTGAGGCACAAGGCCGAGTCTGGGGACAAAAGGATAAGGCGCTGAAAGGCTTTTCCATCACTCCTAAAATTCCCAACTTCCTGGGGAGCGAAAAATACCGAGGCGACAAGAGGTTCCGCTGCAAAAAACTGGCGGAGACGAGGCCGACAGGCTCGGGATAAAGTAGAAGACAACAAAACTAACCCTAGCAAAATTGGGCGTAAGAGCGACGGAGTGGAGCTCCCGAGTGAACGAGGCTCGCAGCGAGACGCAGCCGCCGCGGCCGCCGCGGCCGCCGCAGGGCGTTGGGGCGCAGGGTCAAAGGCCATCTGCAGGCGAGCAGATTGGCGGGCGGGTAAGAGCGCAGGCGCTGAGGCTGGCCCCAGTGCTGGCCACAACTGAGCTAGCTGGGCCCGGAAATCTCCAGCTACTCACCAGGGTCCGGGAATCCAGACACCAGGAGAGGATCAGCTGGCGGAGACGTTGAAGCCAAGAGTAGAGGCAGCCCGCCGGCAGTGAGCCTGAGCAGCCCCGCCTCCCGAAGGGCGCGCGCACCGTGTACTGGGAGCCCTGAGGGGCGGGGCCAGAGTGGGGTGGGGCTTGCTGAGTGGGCGGGGCTCTGGTTTCCCGGCACAGGTCCCTCTGGTCTGCAAGGGATGGAAAGGGGTGTAGATGCATGCCGGGAGAGATTTTTCTGGGCATCTCCTACGAATGGAGCAAAGGGGCAGAGTTGCGTTAAGCTGGACTCCCCTCCGCCCTCTCTCCCCAACTAGAGAAAACCCATTCCTCTCTTAGAAAGTGGTGTTCTAAGGTTCTGCTGGAAAGCTTTGAATGTGAAAAGTGAAAGTGAAAGTCACTCAGTGTCTTTGTGAATTCTCCAGGCCAGAATACCGGAGTGGGTAGCTTTTCCCTTCTCCAGGGGATCTTCCGAACCCAGGGATTGAACCCAGGTCTCCCACATGGCAGGCGGATTCTTTACCAGCTGAGCCACAAGGGGAGCAGAGGCATCCAAAAGTTCCTTTTAACTGGATTACACTGGCAGTTTTCAAACATTGTAAATTAGAGAACATCTTGCCTTCCAAATATATATATATAACTTTACTTGGAAGCTAAAAGACAGAAATGACACTTTTTATTTGCAAAAAGATTGTGTAAAATCACGTGTTGGAATACTTTTAGAAATAATTGAGAACAATGAGGCAGCTGTGAAGAAAAAGAACTTTTGAAATAGGGGTTACAGCTGAAGGTTTTCTCGTTACATCAGCCTCAGAAGCCAAGAGAATTCTCTCTTTTGTTTGGTTACCTAGTAGCAAGGAAATCCTCACTGACAGTCTAGAAGTTGCTGATACAAACAATTTTGTAAGAGCTCTTCTTTAAATCTCACTGGATTTTCTAAACAAATGTTAATTGTGACATATATATATATATATATGTGAATGTATCTCATATGTGCACATTTTAAAGGATAATAATAAAAAAGAATACCCAGGTACTCACTACAGACCTGAAGATCCAGAAAAGTGCCAGCATTTTTGAAGCCTTCGAAGAGACCTCTTTAAAACTTTTTCTATCCCAGCCAGAAATAATTATTACTCAAAATTTATGCTACTCATTTACTTGCTCTTTTTGAAAATATTTATGTGTGTAATTCCCTAAAAATATAGCTACCCTGGTATTGTATTTTGATCTAATAAGTTTACACTACATTTTTTTCCTCTTTTTTTCACTGCACATTCAGTTTTTGAGGTTCATCTACACATAAATCCATTTCACATGAACTGGACTGTCACATCATTATTCGTAACACCCACACTATTGTTGATTACTATTGTAATCAACCCACACTGATTGTTATAATCAGATGGTGGTAGCATCTGATTGATCTTTTAATTTGTATTTTCTGTCTTGCTAATGTGGTTGTGCATCTTTATATGTTTAGTGGCTATTTGGGTTTCTGTGAAATGCCTGTTCTCGATTTTGGCTCATTTTTTGGTTGACTTGTTTTTTAAAATTAATTTGCAGATAATCTTTATATATTTTTAAAGTTTAAATACTCCTCTTTTGTCAGATATATGTGTTACAAATAGTGTCTCTTAGTTTGCAGGTTGTCTTTTAATTTTTATGGTGTCTTTTGATGACTAAATGGTATATATTTTAAAGTTCTGTTAGCTGAATTGAACAACTTTTTACGTTATATTTTGTGCTCTCTACTTTCCTGTTTACAAGAGTCTTAACAATCAGACACTATAGCTACACTCTTTTATTTTCTTCTAAATTTAAGTTAATTGTGAAATATTTTAGACACAGAAAAATACAGATAATATAATGAACTCCCATGCACCCTATCCAAACATTTTGCAAGTCCCACTTCCATATGATTCTCTCTAAAATTGCCTTGGCTATTCTTGGCTCTTTGCTTTTTCATATAAAGATTAAGATGAATCAGCCAAGACCCAAAAATTCTGCTTGAATTTAATTGGAATGGAATTGGCAGAGGCCTACTGAGATCTATGTAGATAATGACTGGATTGTGCCACCAGACTCCCAGAGTTCCTAGAGCGACTAGTGAGTATTGGTTCTGCCTGGTGTTTCCCATCCTTGTTCACATTTTGCCAAACAGATAAAAAGAATATTTTCATAAAGCTTTGAGGCAAGCGGCCTGCTTGCAGTGAACATGATGGATCTGTGGCTCTGAATATCCCAGAGTCTATAGGGTAAATCCTAGAGTTAGGGTGACTGATATTTTGGCACACACATTGATGGCACCCTAGATGAGAAGCTCTTCCGTAACTAATTAATTTCATGTCACCAAAAGAAACAGCTATATAAAGAGTCTCAGGAAACTGGGGCTCCAACAATTATGCTGGCAGAAGACCACAGTGTATGCCACTGTGGCTTGTGGATAAATTGAGAAACCATCCATTAGTAACATCCGTCTATGAGGGAGGACTAGGTTTGCACAGTCTCCTTATAAGTGCTCTATGTAAGTTAACCCCTGTGAGTCTTCCATGCACTAGTGTTATTTCCCAGCTCTGCATCATGTAATTTTGTCTTATAATTTAGTGCATGCCTTTATTTTCTCTTGAAGTAATGGGGGACTTGGAAAATGGTGAGACATCAGTATCATTTTGGTCGTGAGAAATACATTTTGTCTTCTTCCTTTTCTGATTGGCTAATGAGTTTATACCACTTCATGCTTTAAACTCCCTATTCTATTCAATTACAGTTTCAAGAAGGCTACTAGAATTGTAGCAATTGAATTTTAATCCAAGCCTGGGTATCTTAGGAAGGACTTTCTGAGAGTCCAAGTTGATATGTGCCTCGGGACATCTGGGTCAAGTGGTAACTAGCAGTGCAGAGTTGATGGCACCAGCCTTTCTACTGTCATATGTGGAATCTCACTTCCTTATTTTCTGTACTGTATTATTTTACATAAACTTTTAAATGTATAATTAACTATAGCTAGCAAATAGGTATATATTCATAAAATAGAGGAGGTAGCCCTTAGGACCCACACTCTTTTACTTTCATTCTTCTAGTATTATTTGATATAGGAAATATTACTTAATTTCTATTTCTGTCAATTTTTAAAAGTAATAAATGGATGACAATAATTTGACCAAGAGAGAGAGAGAGAGAGAGGGAGAGAGAGAGAGAGAGAGTTACATAAATGGTCAAATTAAAAACTGAAAGGAAGACTTCCCTTGTTGCTCAGTGGTTAAGAATCTACCTGCCAATGTAGAGGATGCAGGTTTAATCCCTGGTCTGGGAAGATCCCACATGCTGTGGGGCAACTAATCCCATGCACCACAACTACTGAAGCCCACGTGCCCTAGAGCCCATGCTCTACAACAAGAGAAGCCACCACAGTGAGAAGCCTGCACACTGCAACTAGAGATTAGTCCCCACTTGCTGCAACCAGAGAAAGACTGCACACAGCAATGAAGACCTAGCACAGCCAAACAGAAAAGTAAATAAAAAATTTTTTAAATGAAAGAAATTTGTGCCTTGAAATTCACTACTGCACTGGAAAAGACTAGTGTCTCCTTAACTACATAGATTTTGCCAGTTTATCTTCAAGTGTCCAGAGCCAACAAAATTGTTGCCATATAACAAGAATTCAACAAACAATTTTTGGGAGTGATTAAAGAGTGAACAAATAGGAGGTCACTTAGTCATTATTGGGCTCCCCAGGCGGTGCTAGTTGTAAAGAATACACCTACCAAGCAGAAGACATGGGTTCAAGACATGGGATTGGGAAGATCCCTGAAGTAGGAAATGGCAACCCACTCCAGGATTCTTGCCTGGGAAATCCCATGGACAGAGGAGCCTGGCAGCCTACAGTCCATGATCAACAGAGTCAAACACGATGGAGTGTGTGCGCGCGCGCGTGCGCGCACACACACACACACACACACACACACACGTCATTATTATTTAACCCTACTTCCCGATATGTACTATTTGTTTTAGTCCCAAAACTGTCCTTATTACCTGTCTCCTGAATACAGTTGTTGTTCTTCAGTATCTTCAGAGGATTGATTAGTTCCAGAACCACCCCCCATACCAAAATCTAAGTATGCTCAAGAACCTTATATAAAATGGTGTAGTATTTGCATATAACCCAGGAACATCCTCCCTTATACTTTAAATCACACCCAGTTTGTTTATACCTAATTCAATGTAAATGCTATGTAAATAGTTGTAAATGCAATTTAAGTGCTCTGTAAATAGTTGCCAGAGTGTGGCATATTCAAGTTTTGTTTTTTGGAACTGTCAGTAATTTTAATTTTTTTAAATGTGGAACCTGTGGATAGAGAAGACCAGCTATATTTCAAGTGTTTTTCCCCTCCAGTCTTGGAAGTTTTATTAGAATCTCCTAGATTAAATCATGCCATTTTATTGCCATTCATCTGAGATGTCTTTTTGGTTCATTTTCACATCCTCTCCATTCCCACTGGACTTCCCTGTGGCTCAGTGTTAAAGGATCCTCCAGTCAATGCAGGAGATGCAAGAGACCCAAGTTCGACCCCTGGGACAGGAAGATCCTTTGGCGTAGGAAATGGCAACCTACTCCAGTATTATTACCTGGGAAATTCCATGGATGGAGGAGCCTGGTGGTCTACAGTCCATGGATTGCAGAGTCAGATACAACTGAGCATACACACATACCACTCCCATTAGTCACAGTTACTTTTTGCAGAGAATAGAAACTGAATCTGTCGGCTAAAACACAGATAGACTTTATATGAAAAGCTATACAGTACTGCATGAAGGTAAAGGCTAGTATCAGTACTTAGGCAATGGCAACGGACGGGAACCTGGAGGGGCTGGGCGTTGGGAGCACAGCCTCATCAAACAGTACAGATTAAGGCACTGATAATTTCAGGATGTACTGAACCCTCAAAGTCGTTGATACCACAGTGAATTTTTTCTCAATGAATGAATAATTTCTCAATTCTGCCTGTATTATTTCTCTCATTTCTTCAAGATTTAAATTTTGGACTGGAATAATCTGCTTAGCTAAGCCTAGGTTATATGTGTGTATCTCCTTAGCTTCCCCACGTGATGGTATTAGAAGGTGGGGCCTTTGGGAAGTTATAAGGTCATGAGAGCAGAGCCCTCATGAATGGGATTAGTGCCCTTATAAAAGAGGTCTCAGAGAGATCCCTTGCCCCTTTCTGCCACAGGAGGATAAAATGAGAATTTTACAACCCAGAAGAGAATCATCACCTGACCACACTGGCACCCTAATCTTGGATTTCCAGCTGCCTCCAGAACTATGAGAAATAAATGATATTTATATGCCATCTTGTCTATAGTATTTGGTTATAGCATCCCTGAGCAAGTTAAGACACTAACTAAACAGGTTAAATCCCTTGACAAAAGCACTTTTCATTCTCTGATTCAAGCACTTTCCTGGGTCCTAGCAGTCCTGACTGATGGAGATGGGAAAGAGTTCCAGTGTCGTAACTTCCCATATAGAAGTGGCAGATTGTTCACCTCTGGTTATCTGGTGATGCTAGATGTGAATGCACCAATGCCTGGGTATGCACCAGCTCTCCTGAGGGAGACCCTGTTCCTTTCACAGGAATGGTGGCAGTTGAGACAGATACATGCCTTTAGTTGAAAGCTGGGCCAGCCTGGAGATGCAGCACTTCCGGAGTGAAACTACTCTACCGGTTGATCCAGAACCTCTTGGTGTTTTGAAGGGAGGAAGTTTCACGTATTGTGATAGTGTATTAGCTTCATATCCTAATCAGCCAAACTCCCAATATTATACCACGGAAATCTAGGTTTTACAGAGTCATTTCCTAAGGCATTAGTGTTTGGGTTTCTTCCTTTTTAGGATACCTTAGATTCCTTAACCAAATTGACCCAACTTATCTTCTATAACACCACCCTCTCCTGACATAAAACAGGAGCGGTATATAAAGTCACTGAAAAGGTGGCGGGGGGTTGGGGAGGGAAGGCTCGCCATTTCCTAAAATAGATGAGCCCACTCATTCTCTATTTATACATGAGAGTCCACAAGTAATTCTTCTCAGCAGTATCTGCTCCAAGGTGATTTTTCTGTGCCTGCTTATTCTAAGAAGTACCTGGCAATTTCTCTTGTTAAAAGAGAAAAAGAAACAACATGCATTTACTCTCTGATAAAACATTTTTCTGTTAGAGAACTCAATTAAAAAGCAGGTCTGTGCCTTGTATAATACATCTTGTCTACCTCCCATTGTATCAGGCTCCATCTCTGCAGGTGCAGAGATGTCTGACTCACAGCAGTATCTCCTACATCCAGCATATAGTAAGTGCTTTTTGGAAGATGAATTGATTGGTTGGTTGGTTAGTCACTCAGTTGTCTCCAACTCCTTGTAACCCATGGACTGTAGCCTGCCAGGTTCCTCTGTCCATGAGATTATCCCAACAGGAATACTGGAGTGTGTTGCCATTTCCTTCTCCAGGGGGAATCTTCCCAACCCATGAATCAAATCCACATCTCCTGCAAGTCTCTTGCATTGCAGGCAGATTCTTTACTGTTGAGCCACCAGGGAAGCCCAAGAAAATCTACTATGCCAAGTGTGTTCTCACAGAATCATAGGTGGCCTTCTAATATATCACATTAGAATTCATGTGAGAATCAAAGAATGAATAATGACACTCAACTGTCATAAAAGCAACTTTGATTCCTGGAAAAGGTTAAAAGTCATGGCATTAAAAGAACTAATAATATCCCCTTTGGGCTGAGATGTGGAATATAGATGTTCTATTATCGGTGGAAATATTAGTTAAAAGAATCTTTTTGAAGGGCAAATTGGCTGCATCTGATAAAGTGTTGTATCTATTCTTTGTATGAGACATCCTATTGTTAGCAATTTCTTCTACATAATTATACACATAATGTGCAAAACTGTGCCCATAAGACCACTGCTGACCTGTGCCTCCACAGGAGACACTCAAACACAGTTCTGTCTCAGTCTCTGTGGGGTCTCTGGGTCCTGGTGTGCACAAGGTTTGTTTCAGCCCTCTGAGCATTTCTGGCGGGTATGGGGTATGATTCTAAACGCAATTTCGCCCCTCTTACCACCTTGCTGGGGCTTCTCATTTGTTCTTGGACGTGGGGTATCTCCTCACCATCGCTCAAGGCCACACAGCTGCTGCTCCAGTGCATATGATCTTGCTGGGGCTTCTCTGCCACTGCTCCAGTGCCTATGATCTCGCTGGGGCTTCTCTGCCCTTGGACTTGGGGTCAGCAGTGGACTGTCAGAGGGGCAGGTTCTCTGGGTGCAGCAGACCTGGGTATGGTATAAGCCCTCTTGGAGGAGGTCGTGATTAACCCCACTATAGAGCCACCAGAATTTACACAGGACTGGGAAACAAACTCTTGGCGGGCACACCAGGACCCAGGAGAAAGGAGCAGTGACCCCACAAGAGACTGACCCAGACTTGCCCATAAGTGTCCAGGAGTCTGCGGCAGAGGCATGGGTAGGCAGTGGCCTGCTGCAGGACTGGAGCCACTGAGGAGAGCAGTGTATGCATGGGATGTTTTGAAGGAGGTCACCATTATCTTCATTACCTCCACCATAGTTTGGCCCCAGGGAAAAACAGGGAGGGAACACAGCCCTTACCATCAACAGAAAATTGGATTAAAGATTTACTGAACATGGCCCCGCCCATTAGAACAAGATGCAATTTCCCCTCCCCTCAGTCAGTTTGTCCCATCAGGAAGCTTCCATAAGCCTCTTATCCTTCTCCTCAGAGGGCAGACAGACTGAAGACCAAAGTCACAGGAAACTAAGCAATCTCATCACATGGACCACAGCCTTGTCAAACTCAGTGAAACTATGAGCCATGCTGTGTAGGGCCACTCAAGAAGGACAGGCCATGGTGGAGAGTTCTGGCAAAACATGGTCCACTGGAGAACAAAATGGCAAACCACTTCAGTTTTCTTGCCTTGAGAACCCCATGAACAGTATGAAAAGGCAAGAAGATAGGACACTGAAAGATGAACTCCCCAGGTCGGTAGGTGCCCAATATGCTACTGGAGATCAGTGGAGAAATAACTCCAGAAAGAATGAAGAGATGGAGCCAAAACTAAAACGACACCCAATTGTGGGTGTGACTGGTGATGGAAGCAAGGTCCGATGCTGTAAAGAGCAATATTACATAGGAACCTGGAATGTTAGGTCAATGAATCAAGGCAAATTGGAAGTGGTCACACAGGAGATGGCAAGAGTGAAGATCAACATTTTAGGAATCAGCGAACTGAAATAGACTGTAATGGGTGAATTTAACTCAGATGACCATTATATCTACTACTGTGGGCAGGAATCCCTTAGAAGAAATGGAGTATCCAACATAGTAAACAAAAGAGCCCAAAATGAAGTACTTGGATGCAATCCCAAAAAAGACAGAATGATCTCTGTTTGTTTCCAAGGCAAACCATTCAATATCACGGTAATTCAAGTCTATGCCCCGACCAGTAATGCTGAAGAAGCTGAAGTTGAACGGTTCCATGAAAACCTACAAGACCTTCTAGAACTAACACCCAAAAAAGATGTCCTTTTTATTACAGGGGACTGGAATGCAAAAGTAGGAAGTTAAGAAATACCTAGAGTAACAGGCAAGTTTGGCCTTGGAGTACAGAATGAAGCAGGACAAAGGTTAACAGAGTTTTGCCAAGAGAAAACACTGGTCATAGCAAACACACTCTTTCAACAACACAGGAGAAGACTTTACACGTGGACAGAACCAGATAGTCAATACAAAAATCAGACTGATTATATTCTTTGCAGCCAATGATGGAGAAGCTCTATACAGTCAGCAAAAACAAGACTGGGAGCTGACTGTGGCTCAGATCATGAACTCCTTGTTGCCAAATTCAAACTTCTATTGAAGAAAGTAGGGAAAACCACTAAACCATTCAGGTATGACCTAAATCAAATCCCTTATGATTATACAGTGGAAGTGACAAATAGATTCAAGGGATTAGATCTGATACACAGAGTGCCTGAAGAACTATGGATGGAGGTTCGTGACATTGTACAGGAGGCAGTGATCAAGACCATCCCCAAGAAAAAGAAATACAAAAAGGCAAAATGGTTGTCTAAGGAGGCCTTACAAATAGCTGAGAAAAAAAGAGAAGCAAAAAGCAAAGAAGAAAGGGAAAGATATATCCAAGTGAATGCAGAGTTTCAAAGAAAAGCAAGGAGAGATAAGAAAGCCTTCCTCATAGATCAATGCAAAGAAATAGAAGAAAACAATCGAATGGGGAAGTCTAGAGATCTCCTTAAGAAAATTAGAGATACCAAGGGAACATTTAATGCAAAGATGGGCAAAATAAAGGACAGAAAGGGTATAGACCTAACAGAAGCAGAAGATATTAAGAAGAGGTGGCAAGAATACACAGAAGAACTATACAAAAAAGACCTTCATGACACAAATGACCACGATGGTGTGATCACCAGCCTAGAGCCAAACATCCTGGAATGTGAAGTCAAGTGGGCCTCCACTACAAACAAAGCTAGCGGAGGTGATGGAATTCCAGTTGAGCTATTTCAAATCCTAAAAGATGATGCTGTGAAAGTGCTGCACTCAATATGCCAGCAAATTTGGAAAACTCAGCAGTGGCCGCAGGACTGGAAAAGTCAGTTTTCATTCCAATCCCCAAAAAAGGCAATGCCAAAGAATGTTCAAACTGCCGCACAATTGCACTCATCTCACATGCTAGTAAAGTAATGCTTAAAATTCTCCAAGCCAGGCTTCAATAGTACATGAACTGTGAGCTTCCAGATGTTCAAGCTGGATTTAGAAAAGGCAGAGGAACCAGAGACCAAATTGCCAACATCTGCTGGATCATTGAAAAAGCAAGAGAGTTCCAGAAAAACATCTACTTCTGCTTTATTGACTATACCAAAGCCTTTGATGCTCAGCTTTCTTTATGGTCCAATTCTCACATCCATACATGACTACTGGAAAAATCATAGCTGTGTAGACCACAATAAACTCTGGAAAATTCTTCAAGATATGTGAATACCAGACCACCTGACCTGCCTCTTGAGAAACCTGTATGCAGGTCAGGTAGCAACAATTAGTACTGGACATGGAAAAACAGACTGGTTCCAAATAAGGAACGAAGTACATCAAGGCTGTATATTGTCACCCTGCTTATTTAACTTATATGCAGAGTAAATCAAGAGAAATGCGGGCTGCATGAAGCACAAGCTGCAATTAATATTGCTGGGAGAATTATCAAAAACCTCAGCTATCCAGATGACACCACCTGTATGGCAGAAAGTGAAGAAGAACTAAAGAGCCTCTTGATGAAAGTGAAAGAGGAGAGTGAAAAAGTTGGCTTAAAACTCAACATTCAGAAAAAAATCATGGCATCTGGTCCCGTCACTTCATGGCAAATAGATGGGGGGAAATGGAAACAGTGACAGACTTTATCTTTTTGGGCTCCAAAATCACTGCAGATAGTGACTGTAGCCATGAAATTAAAAGACCCTTGCTCCTCAAAGAAAAGCTATGACCAACCTAGGCAGCGTATTAAAAAGCAGAGACATTACTTTGCCAACAAAAGCCCGTGTAGTCAAAGCTATGATTTTTCCAGTAGTCATGTATGGATGTGAGAATTGGACCATAAAGAAAGCTGAGCACCAAAGAATTGATGCTTTTGAACTATGGTGTTGGAGAAGACTCTTGAGAGTCCCTTGGACTGCACGGAGATCCAACCAGTCCAACCTAGAGGAAATCAGTGCTGAATATTCATTGGAAAGACTGATGCTGAAGCTGTAACTCCAATACATTGGCCCCCTGATTCGAAGAACCAACTCATTTGAAAAGACCCTGATGCTGAGAAAGAGTGAAGGTGGGAGGAGAAGGGGATGACAGAGGATGAGATGCCTGAATGGCATCACCGACTCAATGGACATGAGTTTGAGTAAACTCAGGAGTTGGCGATGGACAGGGAGGCCTGGCATGCTGCAATCCATGGGGTTGAAAAGGGTCAGACACCTTTGAGCAACTGAACTGAACTGTGCACATAAGTGTGTCCTCTTTGTAAATGACATGAAAAGGTATCCATGCATATATTTTTAGGAAAAATTAAGTTGCAAAAGTATGTAGATGATTCAGTTCAGTTCAGTTCAGTCGCTCAGTCGTGTCTGACTCTTTGCGACCCCATGAATTGCAGCACACCTGGCCTCTCTGTCCATCACCAACCCCGGAGTCTACCCAAACCCATGTCCATTGAGTTGGTGATGCCATCCAACCATCTCATCCTCTGTCGTCCCCTTCTCCTCCTGCCCCCAATCCTACCCAGCATCAGGGTAGATGGTTATAGAGATACATTTATATCTATGTCTTCTCTCACTTTCCTATCAAATTATCACAAATTTAGAGCAACACAAATCTATTATCTGACAGATCAATAGAAGTCATACTGAAGTCTTCTTAGTCTAGCATCAAAGTATCAGTACGGCTGCCTTTCTCAATGGAGGCTATCTAGTCAATCCTAAAGGAAATCAACCCTGAATAGTCATTGGAAGGACTGATGCAGAAGCTGGAACTCCAATACTTTGGGTATCTAATGAGAAGAGCCAATTCATCGGAAAAGACCTTGATTCTGGGTAGGAATGAAGACAAAAGGAGCAGGGGGCAGCAGAGATTGAGATTGTTAGAGAGCATTACCAACTCAATGGATATGAATTTGAGCAAACTCTGGGAACTGGTCAACAGGATCCTGGGATGCTACAGTCCATGGGGTCACAAAAAGTTGGACATTACTTAGTGACAGTACAGCAACTAGGGAAGATTTCCTTTCCCTGCTTATTCAATTTGTTGGCAGAATTCAGTGCCTCACAGTTGCATGACCGAGATCTGTATTCTCCTGATGGTTATAAACTGAAGGCAGGTTCCAGTTTCTAGAAGTCAAGGCATTATTTGGTTTGTGACCCCGTTCCTCTGTTGTTGAAACCAGCAATGGCAGGTCAAGTCCCTCTCATGTCACATTCATCTAACTCACTTTTTTTTTAATTTAAGTATAGTTATAATACTGTGTTAATTTCAGATACTGTGTTAATTTCAGATGTACAGCAAAATGACTCAGTTTTATATAATATATATGTATATTCCATATTCTCTTCCATTACAGGTTATTACAACATATCAAATATAGTTCCATAGATATACACTTATAATTTATCCCGCCTTCCTTTCTCCTTTGATAACCATAAGTTTGTTTTCTATAAGTCTTTTTGTTCTGTAAATAAAATATTTTGGATTATTTTTTAGATTCCACATAACCCACTCTTCTGCTTTCCTCTTTGACTTTTAAAGACTCATGAGATTGCATTGGGCTCAAATAAATAGTTCAGGATAATCTCTACATCTCAAGATCATTAAACTTAGTTGCATGTGCAAAGTCCCTTTTGTCATATAAGGCAACATAATCACAGGTTCCGATAAATAGAGTGTGGACATCATTGGGGGCCCTTTACTAGTTCAATTCAGTTTAGTTGCTCAGTCAAGTCTGACTCTTTGTGACCCCGTGGACTGCAGCATGCCAGGCCTCCCTGTCCATCGCCAGCTTCCGGAATTGACACAAACTCATGTCCACTGAGTTGGTGATGCCATCCAACCATCTAATCCTGTCATCCCCTTCTCTTCCCACCTTCACTCTTTCCCAGCATCAGGGTCTTTTCCAATGAGTCAGTTCTTCGCATCAGGTGGCCAAAGTACTGGAGTTTCAGCTTCAACATCAGTCCTTCCAATGAACACTCAGGACTGATCTCCTTTAGGATGGACTGGTTGGATCTTCTTGCAGTCCAAGGGACTCTCAAGAGTCTTCTCCAACCACAATATCTATATTACACTTAATATACATATGTGTGTGTGTGTGTGTGTGTATGTGTGTGTGTGTGTGTGTGTGTGTGTGTGTGTGTAGCTCAGTTGGTAAAGAATCTGCCCGCGGTGCAGGAGACCTGGGTTTGATCCCTGGGTCAGGAAGATCCCCTGGAGAAGGAAACGGCAAACTCCAGTATCGTTGCCTGGAAAATCTCATGGACAGAGGAACCTGGCAGGCTGCAGTCTATGAGGTTGCAAAGAGTAGGGCATGACTGAGTGACTAACATGTACATATATGTATACCTTTGTGTGTATGTACATTTTTGCTGTTTAGTCACTAAGTCATGTCACACAAATATATACACACAACCACAGGGGTGAGGAAAGAGAAAAATAGAGAACAATATTGATAATAATAAAAAATAAATATGTGTGCATATAGAATAATTTTCTGGAAATACATGTACAAAGCACTTTTTAACAGTAGTTATTTCTTGGAATTGGAGTTTTAGTTTTTATGTGTACTCTTAAGAATGGTTTGCATTTTTACAATAAGCACACATTAATTTTGCACTTAAAAAGTAAAAGAATAGCAAAGTGATGAATGAGGCTCAAGACACTTAATCAAAATCACCGGGGTTATCTCCTAATATAAACATCCAGGGAAAGAAATGGTCTCTGAATAAAATATATGTTTCTTGAATTATTCATGAAAATCAATTGGCAAATACTTTGCCACAGGTGTTATATGCTATGAATTGAAGAAATTAACCTTTAAACTACTAATTGGCTGAATTGCTGCATAACTAGATAGACTAGCCATTTTTAGCATAGAACAATCATATTGGCATCACTATAATAATAATCCTAACAACACTATTACGCCACAGTGATAGTAACAGTGTAAATAATGAACTGTTTATACCTTAATGGGGTATATGCTACCATTTTTAAAGCATTTTTAAAAACGTTCATTTTTTAAAATTTTCAAAACCATTCTACAGTATTAATAGGCAGAGCAGATAATATTATCATCCCTTTTGGAAGAAATAATATTCAGAAGACTTAGCTAGGAGTTGCCCAAGGTCCAAAAGTTCAAAATTAAACAGAAACAAAATAAGTACTTAAATGTTCTGTTCAAGAAACTATGTACAATTTAAAAATAAGTATGACTTCTGCTCTAATGAAGTTAACACTTAGAAACAGAGAGAAGACATGTATGTGGGTGGTCATACTCAAGGCTGAAAGGTGTGAAAATCACATAAAGGGTACCTATGAAGGCTTATAAGAGTTTAGAGAAAAGTAGATTGCTTGAGTATGAAATTATTGGTCAGATAAGCAGCATTTGAGCTAGGCTTTAAATAATAACTACGGTATGATTTTACCTCAACAGGAGCTGAATTTGAGGTGCGGGAGTATGAAACCAGGATTGAACAACAGGGGTGGCCCTCTTAGCGTCAACAACAAGGAGAAACCTGAGAGAAGCAACAGCCATTGTGCAATTAGAATTAACATCAGAAAACAAACGAAAGGAATAGATCCAAGATGAAGACAGATTTTCAATTCTGGATACGTAGAATAGCAGGCTTCCCTGGTGGCTCAGAGGGTAAAGTGTCTGCCGGCAATGTGGGAGATCTGGGTTTGATCCCTGGGTTGGGAAGATCCCCTAGAAAAGGAAATGGCAACTCACTCCAGTACTCTTGCCTGGAAAATCCCATGGACGGAGAAGCCTGGTAGGCTACAGTCCATGGAGTCGCAGAGAGTCAGACACGACTAAGTGACTTCACTTTCACTTTTCACTTTTAGCAGTAGTCGTTAGAAAAGACCCTGATGCTGGGAAAGATTGAAGGCAGGAGGAGAAGGGGACAACAGAGGATGAGATGGTTGGACAGCATCACCGACTAGATGGACATGAGTTTGACCAAGCTCTGGGAGTTGGTGATGGACAGGGAAGCCTGGCATACTGCAGTTCATGGGGTCACAAAGAGTTGGACATGACTGAGCAACTGAACTGAAGTGAACTAGCAGTAGTCATAAGAAACATTTCCTTGCCCTTCATTACTTCCTAGACCTAATGTCAGATGGTTATTGCTTCTAATACTTTTCAGAAATTGCTTTTCTCAAGTTTTCCAGAGGCTTCCTTGCACTAAACACAATAAAACATGTCAGTCTCTACCATAATTAATGTCTTGGTTGTATTCAGCTCTATAGCTGGTTTCATCTTTATTGAAAAATTTCTTCCTTTGACTTCCTTGACTCTACACGCTGTGGTTTTACATAAACCAATTCGTGCAAAGTGCTTATTGCACTCAATGCTCAGTGAACATACAAACTCAAAATATATTAGCTTAGTCCTGATTCTTTCTGGTTTTTTTTTTTGATGACTCTCCTTCCCCATCTTCTTTGCAGGCTTCCCTTTCTTGGTTGAGCCCTTGAAGAATCTGGATCCTCTCTCTTTTCATGTAGTGTACTCACTGTTGGCAATCTTCATTTGGTTTCATGCTTTTAATAACCTTTCATGGCCTAAGGCTCACTAAGGCAAAGTTTCCAGTTTAAATTTTTCTCTTAAACTCCAGAACCATTCACTTTCTACTGATTATTTATGCTTATACTTAAGGAAACTCAAGTGCAACATGTTTAAGATTGAACTCAAATTTTTCCTTTCTAAACCTGCTGCTCTTCTGTTCCACTTCTCAGTAGAAGGCTGTAGTATAACCAAAATAAATATTTGGTCTTTGTTCCCCATTCCTGACACCCAGCTCCTAAAATCCTTGAAATTTCCTGACTGATAAGGGTTATAGAAGCATCTTTTATTCTAATGAGGTAACTCTGATGAAATCTCTATAAAACCCCCTCAACAACAGAGTTCAGAGTTACCGGGCTGGTGAACATGCCAAGGTGTTAAGAGGGTGATGCACCTGAAGAGGGCACAGAAGCTATGTGTCCCTTCCCATATACCTTGCCTTATGCACTTCTTTCATTGGCTAATCCTGAGTTTTATCCTTTATAATAAAGCAGTAGTAGTGAGTACAGTGTGTTCCTAATCCTCGTGAGTTATTCTAAGAAATTATTGAGACTAGAAAATGGAGGATATGCATACTGTGGAAACCCCGACTCTCTAGCTTAGTGAGACAGAAGTGCAGATAACATGATAATTCAATTGTGACTGGCATCTGAAGTAAGGGCAAACTTGAGACTGAGTCCTTAAGTCTGTGGAGTCTGCTGCTACCTCCAGGGTAGTTAGTATCAGAATTTAACTGAATTGTAGGACACCCAGTTGGTCAGAAGAAAACACACACACACAGATATCCTTATACATCCCATTACTCAAGATAGAAATCATTGTTTTCTCCCTCTAAAGCCTCAGTTAATGAAATCACCATGACCTTCAAAATATATTTTAATATCCTTAGCTTTTCTCCATTTCTAATGTCACTGCTTCAGTCAAAGATTTCATCATCTCTCATTTCATTCTAATTGTTCTTTCCTCTGTCTTTGGCCTTTCATTGTGAATGTAACCTTCACAGTGCAGTCAAAATGATATTTGTAACTTCAAATTTGATCAAATAATCCTTCCTTTTAATCCTGCAATGTTTCTTCTGTCCTTTTGAATAAAGTACAAATTCTTTAACACGACTTAAAGAGCCCTTATGGATTTGGTTCTTGATTCCTTTCCCCGTGTGAAAACTCACTATTTCAAACCCCCTAAGAAGCATCCAGATATAATGAAGATCCCCTGGAGAAGGAAATGGCAATCCACTCCAGTACTCTTGCCTGGAAAATCCCATGGACGGAAGAGCCTGGTAGGCTGCAGTCTATGGGGTCGCAAAGAGTTGGACACAACTGTGTGACTTGACTTTCTTTCTTTCTATTTCTAGGCTTGCTTGTGTGCCATGATCTTTTTTTTTTTTTTTTTATCTTTTATACTCACTGTCTTCCTTACCTGGGACACTCTCTTCTCTCTTTTACATGGATAAAATATTACTCGAGCTTTAGCACTTAACTTAGATGTTTTCCTTTAAGAAGCTTTTCCTGACACCCAAGTCAGGATTAGGTGCTCCCTTTGTTCTTTCATTCTATCCCAATATCATCATGACTTGGCACTTCTCATGCCATCCCATACTGCTAACTTGTATGCTGTGTGCATGTCTCTTGATTCTGTGAAAATCTCCTCAGAGGACTGAACTTGTCAGCTATTTTCACTAATATACATCCAGCAACAAGACTTGATACAAAGGAAGTATTCAATAAATACAACAATGAATGAAGGTATAAATGAACAGATGAGTGAGCATGCAGAGAGACAGATATGGACAGGCAAAGGATATGGAAAGATATGGAAAGAGTTTTGAACATGTTGCTTTGACTTAAAAGCATCATCATAATATCCAAAGCAGGAGTAGACACTCGTCTGAATGGTGGAAACAGAGCCTATGGGAAAAGCAAAAGTAGGTAGTGAGATCTGGGTGTATGTGGGTGGATGGGTGGGTGCGTGTGTACATGCGTGTGTGTACGCCTGCTCAGTCATGTTGTGTTCTTTGTGACCCCATGGACTGTAGCTCACCAGGCTCCTCTGTCCATGTGATTTCCCAGGCAAGAATACTGGAATGGGTTGCCATTTCCTACTTCAGGGGTCTTCCCAACACAGGGATTGAACTGGAGTCTCTTGAATCTCCTTCATTGGCAGGCAGAGTCTTTACCACTGAGCCACCTGGGAAGCCAAGATCTGGGATTTATCCATAAAGTAGAGATGGGAAACTGGATGAAATTGTATATAGAAAGTATAGAGGAAAAGATGAGAGCTAAAAATAAAACAGAACCCAGTAGTACATTAAAAAAATGATACAACACAACACATTTAGATTCATCTTCAGTTCAGTTCAGTTCAGTCGCTCAGTCGTGTCTGACTCTTTGCGACCCCATGAATTGCAGCACGCCAGGCCTCCCTGTCCATCACCAACTCCCGGAGTCTACCCAAACCCATGTCTATCGAGTCGGTGATGCCATCCAACCATCTCATCCTCTGTCGTCCCCTTTTCCTCCCTCCCCCAATCCTACCCAGCATTAGGGTCTTTTCCAATGAGTCAACCCTTCACATGAGGTGGCCAAGGTATTAGAGTTTCAGCTTCAACATCAGACCTTCCAATGAACACCCAGGATTGATATCTTTTAGGATGGACTGGTTGGATCTCCTTGCAGTCCAAGGGACTCTCAAGAGTCTTCTCCAACACCACAGTTCAAAAGCATCAATTCTTTGGCACTCAGCTTTCTTCACCGTCCAACTCTCACATCCATACATCTTCATCTTCACAGTGGAATAATAGTGTGACATTAGGGAATTAATTAAAATAGTATGCCCTATTAATTAGTCAAATGAGATAAATATAAAAGTGTCTGTCTTACACTGTCAAAAAATTTAGATGGACTCGAAGTAAAAAAAAAAGTAAGACAAAATGATCATCAAAATACTAATTTCAGGTCCTATAAAAGTCTCTGTACTCTAGGTTTCAAGGATTTGGGCTGAAGATGTGTGCTGTAATTGATGCCTTACTCCCTACCACAAGTCAATAACCAGAGACTACTGACTCAGCACAGGCAAGAGTAGACAGGAAAGTACCCTAAGGGACACTCTTTGCCATGCTTCTCTAATCTGGCAGTTGACTAATAGCAAGGAGTTCAATAGAAAAGGGATGTGTAAAGTCCGAATACAGAGGTACATCCAAATTGCTTAGACCAGAGTCCATAAAGGCCTATAGATAAAAAGGTAAAAAGTACAAGTGCAGTAAAATATACATGCATGCAACAAAGAGAAAGCCAGCAGGGAGGTTTTTGTTTGTCTGTTTCTTTTCAACCTCTTAAAAATTTTTACCAATGTGGCAAGTTCACAACAAAATGAAAGAGTAATCTATATTAAACACTTTTGTAATAGGTAGTTGATACTGTACTGGATGAAGTAATTGCAAACACAAAATTCCCTAGACTTTGATGGTCTGAGAGTATAGTTCTCAATTCTCTCTCTTTAGGCAGCTAAACAAATGAGTAGGTGAATAGGTAATAAAATCTTACGCCAACTGCCAATCTGTTAAACTGAAGTTCTAAGTGAATGACCAAATGGGGCCCACTGAATAGAAAACTTGAGAATTCAACCAAATTCTTCTAGCAGAGAAGTCACTCATCGGCATATTGTAAATGACATTCTGACAAAGTACTTGAAGCGATCCTATTCTTATGAATTCAACTGGCAGCCAGAATACAAGAACCTGATGCAGTCCATGGTGGACTTTCCCTTTGGCACAGCAAGCAAAAAGGTGAAAAACAGACCTCTAGAAGAGAGGACATGATGACCACTAACACGATTAACATGCAAAACAGCCTGTATGTTTTTTTTTTTTCCTTCAAAAAGATCAAATCTAAAAGAATAGACTTAAAAATATGTGGGGCCCATAAGAAAAAAATATATGTTAATGAAATACATGAATAAGCATAAGTATGGAGGTTTACCTCTTGTTTTCACGTGTGAAACGTTCAAGTTGAAGACACTGATGTGTAAAGAAGACAGCTAGTGGAAGCAGAGGGAGCTCAGCTCAGTGCTCATGACGACCTCAGGCTGGATGAGGGGTGCAAGGGAGGTTCACGAGGCGGGGACTATATGCACACATACAGCTGAGTCACAATGCTGTACAGCAGAAAGTAACACAACATTGTAAAGTAATTATACTCCAATTAAAAATAAACAATAAAAAGGCATTGATTTATGCAGTGGGATCAACATGTTCACTGCTTTGCAATCAAAATCTGAAGGGTTCCATTGCCAACTTGATGAAACAAAAAATACAGGTTAGAAAATTAACAAGAAAATAAATGAAAATTATTGAAAGTAGATGAATAAAAGGAATCATAGAGCTACAGTAATTAAACGAGCATGGCTTTGGGGAAAAACGACTTAGATCAATGGAACTGAATAGAAAATCTAGAAATTTGTCCCTATATTTTTATTGGCATGTGAAAAAAATGTAGCATGTCTAATCATTGGGGAAAATATAGATTACAAGATAAATGATATCAGGTCTACTGAATAACTAGTTTGGTGAAAAGAAAATACAGTTAAATTCTGACCTGAAGTAAAAAAAGACATATAACAAGATTAAATATTTACATGCAATGGAAGTATAAAGAAAAAATCATATAGATATAAGAAAATTAGATAATGGTTCCATAATTTAGGCATGAAACTCTAAATTTTTTTTCAAATCACTGAAAAGATACACTGGTCATAGCAAACACCCTCTTCCAACAACACAAGAGAAGACTCTACACATGGACATCACCAGATGGTCAACACTGAAATCAGGTTGAATATATTTTTTGCAGCCAACTATGGAGAAGCTCTATATAGTCAGCAAAAATAAGACCAGGAGCTGACTGTGGCTCAGATAATGAACTTCTTACTGCCAAATTCAAACTTAAATTGAAGAAAGAAGGGAAAACCCCTAGACCATTCAGGTATGACCTAAATCAAATCCCTTAGGATTATACAGTGGAAGTGACAAAAAGATTCAAGGGATTAGATCTGATACACAGGATGCCTGAAGGACTATGGGCAGAGGGTCGTGACATTGTACAGGAGACAGTGACTAAGGCCTTCCCCAAGAAAAAGAAATGCAAAAGGCAAAGATGTTGTCTAAGGAGGCCTTGCAAATAGTTGAGAAAAGAAGAGAAGCAAAAGACAAAGGAGAAAAGGAAAGATATACCCAAGTGAATGCAGAGTTCCAAAGAATAGCAAGGAGAAATAAGAAAGCCTTCCTGGGTGATCAGTGCAAAGAAATAGAGGAAAACAATAGAATGGGAAAGACTAGAGATATTTTCAAGAAAATTAGAGCTACCAAGGGAACATTTCATGCAAAGATGGGCACAATAAATGACAGAAATGCTATGGATCTAATGGAAGCAGGAGATGTTAAGAAGAGGTGGCAAGAATACACAGAAGAACTCTACAAAAAAGATCTTCATGACCCAGATAACCATGATGGTGTTATCACTCACCTAGAGCCAGACATCCTGGAATGTGAAGTCAAGTAGGCCTTAGGAACAATCACTATGAACAAAGCTAGTGGAGGTGATGGAATTCCAGGTTAGCTATTTCAAGTCCTAAAAGATGATGCTGTGAAAGTGCTACACTCAATATGCCAGAAAATTTGGAAAACTCAGCAGTGGCCACAGGACTGGAAAAGGTCAGTTTTCATTCCAATCCCAAAGAAAGGCAATACCAAACAATGTTCAAACTACTGCACAATTGCACTCATCTCACACACTAGCAAAGCAATGCTCAAAATTCTCCAAGCCATGCTTCAACAGTACCTGAACCATGAACTTCCAGATGTTCAAGCTGGATTTAGAAAAGGCAGAGGAACCAGAGATCAAACTGCTAACATCCTCTGGATCACTGAAAAAGCAAGAGTTCCAGAAAAACATCTACTTCTGCTTTATTGACTACGTCAAAGCCTTCGACTGTGTGGATCACAACAAACTGTGGAAAATTTTTCAAGAAATGGGAATGCAAGACCACCTTATCTGCCTCCTGAGAAATCTGTATGCAGGTCAAGAAACAACAGTTAGAACTGGACATAGAACAATAGACTGGTTCAAAATTGGGAAAGGAGTACATCAAGGCTGTATACTGTCACCCTGCTTATTTAATTGATATTCATAGTACATCATGTGAAATGACAGGCTGGATGAAGCACAATCTGGAATCAAGATTGCTGGGAGAAATATCAATAACCTCAGATATGTAGATGTCACTACCCTTATGGCAGAAAGTGAAGAAGAGCTAAAGAGCCTCTTGATGAAAATGAAATAGGAGAGTGAAAAAGTTGGCTTAAAGCACAACATTCAAAAAACTAAGATCATAGCATCTGGTCCCATCAGTTCATGGCAAATAGATGGGGGAATAATGGAAACAGTGACAGACTTTATCTTTTTGGGCTCCAAAATCACTGCAGTTAGTGACTGCAGCCATGAAATTAAAAAACCCTTGCTCCTCGAAGAAAAGCTATGACCAACCTAGGCAGCATATTAATAAGCAGAGACATTACTTTGCCAACAAAGGCCCGTCTAGTCAAAGCTATGATTTTTCCAGTAGTCATATATGGATGTGAGAATTGGACCATAAAGAAAGCTGAGCACTGAAGAATTGATGCTTTTGAACTATGGTGTTGGAGAAGACTCTTGAGAGTCCTTTGGACTGCAAAGAGATTAAACTAGTCATTCCTAAAGGAAATCAGTCCTGACTCTTCATTGGAAGGACTGATGCTGAAACTCCAACACTTTGGCCACCTAATGGGAAAAACTGACTCACTGGAAAATACCCTGATTTGTGGAACGATTGAAAGCAGGAGGAGAAGGGGACAACAGAGGATGAAGTGGTTGGATGGCATCACCGACTCCATGGACATGAGTTTCAGCAAGATCTGGGTGTTGGTGATGGACAGGGAAGCCTGGCTTGCTGCCGTCCATGGGGTTCCAAAGAGTTGGACACCACTGAGTGACTGAACTGAACTTAAAAAGACACGCTAGAATTTTAAAAACTTGGTAAAAACCATTGTCAAATAGCAGTCAGAAACAGAAATCTAATTGAAAGAGCTAACATGCATTTAAAAAGCCCAGGCTGGAACCAGATTCCTGAGTCTGAAACTTTCATAGTCACAGTGAGTCCCAAGCTTACAAAGGCCTCATGCTTGATATAATACTTCTCTGTCACAGGCTTGAAATTCTTAATATTTTTTCAACAAGGTCCTTGTACTTTCATTTTGCATCAGGTTCTGCACATTATGTACCCAGTTTCAATTAATCTTCACATACAGTCAACAAAATACAATTCAAACTCCAGAGTTCAAAAATTGTTTTCAGATTGAAAAAGATAAAATAACTTTATAAACTATAATACATAGTATAGATAAAGCAGCACTCTCCTACATTTTTTTAAAACATTTGTGAACATTCTAAAGTATATGCCACAATTTAAAATAATATCCTGGTCCAATTTTTCCTCCAGAATTAGATCTACAAAAGTTAACTGGACCAATATGTAAAAATAAGGATATTTATCATAATACTGCTTATGATAGCAAAAACCATCAGCAAATCAAATGCCCATAAAACTGTTGATTATATAAAGATATATTTACATAATTGCATATTATGTTTTAATTGAAATATTATGTATATTGTGTATACATATAAACACACCCATATCATATATAAAGATACAAAATGATATAGAAAGATAACCATGAGTCTTTGCTAAGTGAAAAACAGGCTATGCAATAACAGCGTGAAATGCCATGGGTACCTATGGAATATTTTTTTACATATATGTTATCAAGTCAGAAAAGAAAAAGATGTTTTTCTCTGGATTACAGAAAATTTTAATTTTGTTGCTACATCTTTTATTTTTTTAACAATGAGCTCATTGCTCAGTCGCTCAGTCGTGTCCGACTCTTTGCGACCCCATGGACTGTAGCCTACCACGTCTCCTCCGTCCATGGGATTTTCCAGGCAAGAGTGCTGGAGTGGGTTGCCATTTCCTTCTCTAGAGAATCTTCCCAACTCAGGGATCGAAACTGGGTCTCCCGCATTGCAGGCAGACGCTTTACCGTCTGAGCCACCAGGGACATTAATGAGCTCATAGTTCTATTAAAATCAAGAAAAAACATTTTATTTTAAATTAATATGATTTAGGCCATTTAATTGTGCCTGGCATCACTAAACATTTAAATATATAGTTGAAAAAATAATTCTAATTTAGTATAAAACAAGGAAAATGACATAGAACATTTTGAAAGAAAAAACAGGCGAATTTAAAACTTATAGTAAGTTTTAAACATTATAGTAAGTGGTTTCAATCATGTAGATTATACAATTAAAAATTAGAAGGGTAAGCCCAACCTATACTGATTTGGTCATCTTGAAGTAAATAAATACACATAGCCTTAGTTTTGACATAGACAATGAATTAAAGAAATATAGATTAAATTTTGTTTTTGCAAATCATAAAGGTAGAATTTATAAGGATTTTTAGAAGTATGAAAAATTGTCCTGATGTCATGTACTGACATGATTTTGAGACAGAATATAAGGTTGTATGTCTTGACCTGGAGTAAAGAATAGTATTTAGTGTGAAAAATAATAATCAACTTAGATTCAAATTTAATTTAAAAGAGAAGAAATTATATCATACTTAATGAACTGCAGGAAAATTAGGTATTTCATCTAGAAAGAAAACACAGAGTGTAACTGAATCCAGATGATGTATTACAGTCATTGAATTAATTCTCATGTTGATTAAAGTAAAGACATAATCTCCAACAAATTGCTTCCTGATAGTCCTTTAAGTTGTTTGCTGGAAAGAAGTTTAAAATGGAGAAAAATAGAGACATCTAAAGTAAATTCTGGACCACCTGCAGTTTGATTCTTAGAAGTCTGATGAGTAAAGATATTTTAGTTAAGTGTTTGACGTAAAGTTGTATTTCTATCACCATTTTTGATTGGAAAGGGGATTCTTAGAGATAATCCAGCACAATATGTCCCTGAAACTGTAGCATAATGCCACTTTTATCTACATGAAACTGTATATTTGTTTTGAGCTGTTAAAACAATGTTAAAGAAAATTAATGGACATTTACTTTTCTTGCCAAATTCATTTACAGTTTATTAAATCATGCTTTCATTCTTTGAAAATATTTGTCAAAGTAGTAGAATAAAAAATTTATATACAAATTCAAAAACTGAATCCATAGTGTAAGTTGATAGTTGAGTAAAAGAATTTAAGCTTTTTAAAAAGTTAATTGAAAAATTCATATGAGTTCTCAAAAGTAATACTAATTTAATGAATGCTAATTTGTAGAAACCAGTATTTCTTTTAAATAAGGCTGACCCTGTACAGCAGCAACTAGCTTCAGTGACAAAATTTGGTGACCTTAAGCCAAAGAATGTTTGCGCTAACTTCAGATAATAGAGGATCAGATGAAAAACAACAGAAGTAGCTGATGGTTTTTTAGTCAGCATGGACCATTTGCGTAAGGAGGACCAGCTATGACCTTTTAGTGAAAGTGAAAGTGTTCATTCAGATATTAGGCCCTGGTTCAGGATGACCAAATTCAAATTTCTGAGGTAAAACCCAGGAAAATGCATCTTTGCCAAAACCTTTCCAACACCTTCAAGAAGTCTCAAAACCAGTACTTATAGGATGAGAAACAAGAATCTGTAGTAGGGGAAAGGGAAAAGCACAGGGAGCTAAAAACAGGTCACTAGCTGATTCTCTGAGAGCAGCTGACATCACACGTCTCATACCTGTGATGGATGCATAGCTCCACAGATTCTTTGGAAATTGCATTAGAAAAACAGATATCAGGAGAGTTATTCAGACTTATTCAGATGTCTCAGAATAAGTTGAGAGAGGAGGGTGAAGGAACCTGCTTTATCAGCAGTTTTGGAGACAAAATTTAGGAATGAAAATTAAGAAATGTACTCATCTTCTTACTTGCTATACGAATTTTGGTAAAATATGTTTTTATATCTATTTCAATATCATGTATAAAGAAATAAAAATGTTTACATTCTTCCAACTACAGATAAGTTTTTTTATGAAAATTAAGTATTTTAAGAAGCTTTGGTTATGTTTACAGAGCTGACTTAACTAGGCCCACTACTTACTAAATCAACTGTTTCCTTTCACTAAACTATATCCCACCCCCAATACTCACCCCCCTCTCTCTCTTCTTTTTTCCCCTATATACCAAGAAAATACTGATAGACTTCCTTGTGGACTAACATTTTAACACAGTACCTAGCATTGTCACCAAGCATCGTGCTCATGCTTAGTCATTCAGTCCTGTCTGACTCTTTTCAACTCCATGGACTGTAGCCTGCCAGGCTCCTCTGTCCATGAGATTCTCCAGGCAAGAATACCGGAGGGGGTTGCCACTCCCTTCTCCAGGGGGTCTTCCCAACTCAAGGATCAAATGCAGGTCTCCTGCATTGCAGACAGGTTCTTCACCATCTGAGTCACCAGGGAAGCTCCGTCACTAAGTATATAATTTATTAATAAGAAATAGTTGATGTTATTGGTAAATTGCTAACATTTCATTTACATTTCACATTCATCTATTTTTCTTCATTTTTGACCAAATATTTTGAGACTCTACTTGTATAAGATACTGCTAGGGTTAGTCTGGAACTGTTGAACCAAATAGCATCATGAAGTTTATAGGATAATGGCAGAACCAAATATCAGACAAGTGTTGAAACTAATAACTTTTCTAAAAGCTAGAAATGCTACTAACAAAAAGTACAGGGTGCTCTCTGAGACTATAACAGTAATCCAACAGAAAGTTCAGTCCTATATGAAGAGATACTGATGCCTAAAGGATAAATTTACTACTATTTGTCCACAAGAGGAAGGTGAAAGTGTTCCGAACACACAGAGATATAAATCACACTTTCACAGTTCAGAAAGCAGTCCAGTATGGCTGGAACTTAATGAATGAGAGAGAAAGAGTAACTGGAAAAGAAATTGAAGCTGAAGGTATTAGTCAAAGAAAAGGTTCAGAAGGCCTAAGTGAAAACCATGAGGAGGACTCTGAAGACTTTGAAACAGGGGTTGATTGTATCCTCTTTGCTGCTCCATGTAGAAGAGATGGGGGCAGAGATAATAGTGAACTTGGGGAGCATCTTAGAGGCTGTTTTATTCTAGGTAAAATATAATGGTGACTTCATCCTGGGTCTTCTAATGGAATTAGAAATGTATTTTGGGTGTACATCCATCTAAATTGGGGATGGACTAACTATGGATTTGACTGGAAGGAGAGGGAAGGAAACATCAAGCAAATCCCAGAGAGAAGAATATGTTGTTTATGTGGCACATTCTCATTTTTTAATATGACCAAGTAGGGCCCAGGAAATGGAGTTTGGATAATCCTAGAGAAATCCTGACCTTGACCCAGGTCTAATGATAATTTTGAAACAGAGCTTGTTTCCAGGAGTCAGGAAGAGTGCATTTTGGGAAGTAGATTACAATGTTGAAAAGAAATCATAATAGATGGTAACTTTAGAAGCTGTGATGTCAGAGGAAGCCTACTGAGAGAACCAGGTTTAGAAATTCCAGCCAGAAGGCAGAGAGGCAGACAGGCAGCAGCTGAAGGTCCTCAGACCAGGCAGCAGACCTTGAACAGGGCAAGATTACAGTCCCTCCACAGGAGACAGGTAAACCCAGAGGATTTAAAATACTGGGTAAGTAACCAAGAGAGGGATTTGAAGCCTCAGGGGAAAACACAGTGCCCAGTTGTTGTAACTCATATGTGAGAATGAAACAAAGGCAAATTTTTCAAAACTATAGCACAAGTGGCACAGGTGACAAAGGTGACTGTCAGGAGCTTGGGCGAGAAGTCATTAGAATAGGCTTGTTCTGGAAACTGCAGTGTTGTGGGTGAGGGTTAGGAGACACCAGCTGTAGGAAAAATGGGAAACAAGCTGATAGGGACCTATAGGCAAAAAAAAATGTTCCATTTTAGATCACTGGGTGATGATAGTGTCATGAAAATTATTGGAGTAAATCCTACAGAAACCTAAAATGTAAGGATTTGTGTTGTGCATTTAAAGTAATGAGCATAAGCATCAGAATCAATTCTGTTAGCAGTGCTTGATGAAGTCTTCCCAAATTTCAAGTATGATATCCATAAAAACATTAATATATTCATAACCCCCAAATCAAGACAACCAGTATTATCTTTACAAATTGCAATTTTCTTTGAACTTAAAAAGGAAGCATAAGTAATGACTGATACTTTGCCTTTGGAAGGAAGTAGTCTCCAGAGAAACAGAACCAGTAGGTTAGATAGATATAGATACATAGACTGATTGTAGGGAAATGTCTCATGAGATTATAAAGGTTGAGAAAACTCACAATCTGCCATCTTACAAGGCAGAGACCCAGAAAAATAAGTGGTGTAATTCAGTCTAAATATAAAGACCTGAGACTCAAGGGAAGTTGGTGATGTAAGCCCCACTCCAAGAATAAGAGAAGATGAAATGAGATGTCCCAGCTCAAGCACTGAGGCAGAAAAGAAGGGGCAAATTCCTCACTACTCTTTTATGTCCTATTCGGGTCTTCTGTGTATTGGATGATGCCAACTATCGGGAAGTTTATCTACTCTACTGAGTTCACAGATTCAGATGCTAATCACATCTGGAAACAACCTCCCAAACACACCCAGAAATAAATCAGCATCTCCTGATTCAAGCAGGTTGACACATATAATCAACTATCACAACAGATAACTAAGGTGTAAACCTAAATGTCGTTAGCCTTAGCTTCTAGGTCTCAATGCCCAATGTCTGCACCAGCCACAACACTAAACTACTTTTCCTGTAACACGAAGGAAAGAGCTGCTTTCTAGAACATACAAAACTACTCAATCCTCCAATTTTTCCCATTTTTCTTTCTCTCTGTCCATTCTGGAAATAACGTTATCATTATTCTCAGTCAGTGGCAGACCTGGAAGGTGTGAATTCCCTGAAGGACCTGGTATCCTTCAGGGGTGCTGAAGTACCAGTAGGGAGGGATCATGATCAGATGCTGTGGAGCGTTATACACTATGTGCTGTTGTTGTTGCTTGCACTGTGTCTGGCAAGGGAAGATTGAAAGAACATTTTCAATTATCAACATACAAATGATCCTTTTTGAAAAACAACCAGATAGCCACAAAAAGGAAATGGCTTTTGGGTATAGAAATTTTCATAGAGGCTCTGCACATCCATAAATCTTTTGGCTCAAATCTACTTGAGGGGAGAATGCAATAGAATCAAATGATTCACAATGTTTATGGATCTATACCATGTTTGGATGCATGCACACTCAGTTGCTCAGTTGTGTTCAACACTTTGCGACCCCATTGACTATAGCCTGCCAGGCTCCTCTGTCTATGGAATTACCCAGGCAAGAATATTAGAGTGGGCTGCCATTTCCTGATTCAGGGGATCTTCCTGACCCAAGGATTGAACTCGTCTCTTGCATCTCCTGCAATGGCCGGCAGAGTCTTTACCACTGTGGCACCTCGGAAGCCCAACCATGTTTGGATACATTTTTCTTACCAGGATAAGCAGATATAAAAGATATGTAGGTATTGTGACAAATGTTACATAAAAATATAACAGTATTTAAGCTGCAAGGACATATTTTTGGAAAAATTAATTGTCAGGAACTTAGAGCACTTTTTTTTTTTAAAGCATCTGCTTGGCATCCTTAGTACAATTTAAGAAAATATTGAATCTGGTGCAAAAAAAAAGTGAGGTGTAAATTCAACAGATTGAATTTTCTATTGGGAAAAAAGAAAGGGGAAGGACACATTGAGAGGAAGGTAGAAATTAAATTTAAAAAATGCAGTAACAAAATCTCTCCATGAAAAAAAATTACTCAAAGATATGCATGAATCCATCTAAGAGATGAATTCAAATAAAAGACTAAAGAATACTAGGTACTAGACACTACAATTAGTGATACAAAATAAGTTGAATTAAATGTTATGAATAGGTTATGAGACAAAATACAAAGTTAATATTGAAATAAAATACATAATAAGCAAAAATAATAATAATTATCTGTACCTCAAATTCCCAGATTATAATAATTCTTTATTATCAGACTGAAAAGTGAATGAGGTATGAAAGAAGAAAAATAATGTAATACTAATATCAATAATTACATGGGGTAGTATCAAAACACTATTTGTGAAATTATTAGAATTTATTTTTTAACTTGCATGTATCTGTCAGATTTTAAGATTAAGATGTATGTTTTACAAAACACTAGCAAAAAGGAAAATAAAATTATAGCTGTGAATAATCAGCTAAGGAATAGAGAACAAAAAATGATAAAGGAAAAAAATTAACTGAAACCGAAAGGACAACTGGACTAGATTTTCAATAAAATGGGCTAAAAAGCTTTGAAGTTGTTTGGGGTAAATTCACCTACTAAAGACATAGTCCAAAGTCCAATTATATGTTAGTATCAAAAAAGATACCTCAAGGAATATGACTAAAGAGTAAGTTCAGTTCAGTCACTCAGTCATGTCCAACTCTTTGCGATCCCATGGGCTGCAGCATGCCAGACCTCCCTGTCCATCACTAACTCCTGGAGTCCACTCAAACTCATGAATATTGAGTTGGTGATGCCATCCAACCATCTCATTCTCTGTTGTCCCCTTCTCCTATATTCAATCGTTCCCAGCATCAGGGTCTTTTCAAATGAGTCAGTTCTTGGCATCAGGTGGCCAAAGTATTGGAGTTCCAGCTTCAACTTCAGTCCTTCCAATGAATATTCAGGACTGTTCTCCTTTAGGATGGACTGATTGGATCTCCTTGCAGTCCAAGGGATTCTCAAGAGTCTTCTCCAACACTATAGTTCAAAAGCATTGATTCTTCAGTATTCATCTTTCTTTATAGTCCAACTCTCACATCCATACATGACTACTGGAAAATCTATAGCTTTGACTAGACGGACCTGTGTTGACAAAGTAAAGTCTCTGCTTTTTCATATGCTGTCTAGGTTGGTCATGACTTTTCTTCCAAGGGCACGCATCTTTTAATTACATGACTACAGTCACCATCTGCAGTGATTTTGGAGCCCCCTACCCCCCAAAATAAAGTCTGCCACTATTTCCACTATTTCTCCATCTATTTGTCATGTGGTGTTGGGACCGGATGCCATAATCATAATTTTCTGAATGTTGAGTTTTAAGCCAACTTTTTCACTCTCCTCTTTCACTTTCATCAAGAGGCTCTTTAGTTCTTCTTTGCTTTCTGCCATAAGGGTGGTGTTATCTGCATATCTGAGGTTATTGATATTTCTCCCAGAAATCTTGATTCCAGCTTACGCTTCAACCAGCCCAGCATTTCTCATGATGTACTCTGCATATAGGTTAAATAAGCAGGGTGACAATATACAGCCTTGACGTACTCCTTTTGCTATTTGGAACCAGTCTGTTGTTCCATGTCCAGTTCTAACTGTTGCTTCCGGACCTGCATACAGATATCTCAAGAGGCAGGTCAGGTATTCCCATCTCTTTCAGAATTTTCCACAGTTTTCTGTGATCCACACAGTCAAAGCCTTTGGCATAGTCAATAAAGCAGAAATAGATTTATTTCTGGAGCTCTCTTGCTTTTTCTATGATCCAGTGGATGTTGGCAATTTGGTCTCTGGTTCCTCTGCCTTTTCTAAAACCAGCTTGAACATCTGGAAGTTCACGGTTCACGTATTGTTGAAGCCTGGCTTGGGGAATTTTGGAATTTTGAGCATTGCTTTACTAGCGTATGAGATGAGTGCAATTGTGTGATAGTTTGAGCATTCTTTGGCATTACCCTTCCTTGGGATTGGAATGAAAAGTGACCTTTTCCAGTCCTGTGGCCACTGCTGCGTTTTCCAAATTTGCTGGTATACTGAGTGTAGCACTTTCACAGCATCATCTTTTAGGATTTGAAATAGCTCAACTGGAATTCCATCACCTCCACTAGCTTTGTTCATACTGATGCTTCCTAAGGCCCACTTGACTTCACATTCCAGGATGTCTGGTTCTAGGTGAGTGATCACACCATCATGGCTATCTGCGTCATGAAGATCTTTTTTGTATAGTTCTTCTGTGTATTCTTGTCATATCTTCTTAATAGCTTCTGCTTCTGTTAGGTCCATACCATTTCTGTCCTTTATTGAGCCCCTTTGCATGAAATGTTCCCTTGGTATCTCTAATTTTCATATAGAGATCTCTAGTCTTTCCCATTTTATTGTTTTCCTCTATTTCTTTGCACTGATCACTGAGGAAGGCTTTCTTATCTCTCCTTGCTATTCTTTGGAACTCTGCATTCAAATGGGTATATCTTTCCTTTTCCCCTTTGCTTCTCGCTTATCTTCTTTTCACAGCTATTTGTAAGGCCTCCTCAGACAGCCATTTTGCTTTTATGCATTTCTTTTTTTGGGGGATGGTCTTGCCTCCTGTCTCCTCTACAATGTCATGAACCTCCATCCATAGTTCATCAGGCACTCTATCAGATCTAGTCCCTTAAATATATTTCTAACTTCGACTGTATAATCATAAGGGATTTGATTTAGGTCATACCTGAATGGTCTAGTGGTTTTCCCTACTTTTTTTCAATTTAAGTCTGAATTTGGCAATAAGCAGTTCATGATCTGAGCCACAGTCGGCTCCTGGTCTTGTTTTTGCTGACTGTATAGAGCTTCTCCATCTTTGGCTGCAAAGAATACAATCAATCTGATTTCAATGTTGAGCATCCGGTGAAGTCCATGTGTAGAGTCTTCTCTTGTGTTGTTGGAAGAGGGTGTTTGCTATGACCAGTGCGTTCTCTTGGCAAAACTCTATTAGCCTTTGCCCTGCTTCATTCTGTACTCCAAGGCCAAATTTGCCTGTTACTCCAGGTGTTTCCCAACTTCTTACTTTTGCATTCCAGTCCCCTATAATGAAAAGGACATCTTTTTTGGGTATTAGTTCTAAAAGGTCTTGTAGGTCTTCATAGAACCACTCAACTTCAGCTTCTTCAGCATTACTGGTCGGGGCATAGACTTGGATTACCATGATATTGAATGGTTTGCCTTGGAAATGAATAAAGATCATGCTGTCATTTTTGAGATTGCATCCAAGTACTGAATTTCAGACTCTTTTGTTGACTATGATGGGTATTCCTTTTCTTCTTAGGGATTCTTGCCCACAGTAGTAGATATAATGGTCATCTGAGTTAAATTCACCCATTCCAGTCCATTTTAGTTCACTCCTAAAATGTCAACGTTCACTCTTGCCATCTCCTGTTTGACCACTTCCAATTTGCCTTGATTCATGGACCTAGCATTCTAGCTTCCTATGTAATATTGCTCTTTACAGCATCGGACCTTGCTTCCATCACCAGTCATATTCACAACTGGGTGTTGTTTTTGCTTTGTCTCCATCTCTTCATTCTTTCTGGAGTAATTTCTCCACTGATCTCCAGTAGCATATTGGGCACGTACCTACCTGGGGCATTCATCTTTCAGTGTCCTTTCTGCCTTTACATACTGTTCATGGGGTTTTCAAGGCAAGAACACTGAAGTAGTTTGCCATTCCCTTCTCCAGTGGACCACATTTTGTCAGAAGTCTCCACCATGACCCGTCCAAATAATAATAAAAAGATAAGAAAAAAACTGCCAAAGATATATTGGATAAAGGCAAACAAAAGAAAGTGGATAATATTAAAATCAGCTATATTAGATTTTGAGGCAAATAAATCATCACAGAATCAGAAGAAATTGACTGTCATTTTATATTGGAAAATGATACATTCACCATGAAGATATTAGAGGCATAAACCTTTATATGACATATAACAACAAAATGTTTGAAGTAAAAACTGTGCAATAAAACTTTACAAGGAAAAATTGGAAAATAATAATGCAGCTTTGGAGATACTTCTTCCAGGTTTTAAAGAACCACAAAGCAAACATGGTAAAACTATAAAGGCTACATAATACTTTCATTCATAATTTATTTAAATGACAGGCCAAATATGTTCTAAATAGGTGGTAAGTACATTTTCTTCCAAAAGCTAATGGATCAGAGAAGGTACAACTGACACCACAGAAATAGGAAGGATGATAAGAGGCTACTACAAGCAATTGTATGACAATAAAATGGACAACATAGAAGAAAAGGACAAATTCTTAGAAAGGTTCAACCTTCTAACACTGAACTAAGAAGTCACAGAAAATATGAACAGACCAATCACAGATACTGAAACTGCAACTGTGATTAAAAAACCTCCAACAAATAAAAGCTAATTGATCATTTACTGGACAAATAACAGGCCACAAAACAGTTAAATTACAGAAAAGCTGAAATTGTGCATGTTATGATATTAGATCATAATACAAGAATAGACATTAATATCAAACGCTAAAAATTAATTATTTGGAAATAAACAATGCATGGCTCATTTACATGGATCAAGGGGGATTATTGATTATTTACAAGGCAATATCAATGAGAATATGTTACTAAATATTTGATAGAAGCTCTATGTCCATAAACTCTTTGGCTCAACATCATAAGATGGGATGTACTAATAACTATACAGACAGTCAATAACTCCAGAGCAACTCACCTACAATATTTATGGCCAAATACCAGGTGTGAATATACTTTTATCATGGAGAATAAACAGATTTTAAAGAGAAAAATGTGCATGGGTATAGTAAAAAATTAATACTCAGTTACAACTCCCTGGTGACTCAGACAGTAAAGAATCTACTTGCAACGCAGGAGACCCAGGTTCAGTCCCTGGGTCAGGAAGATGCCCTGGAGAAGAGAATGGAAACCCACTCCAGTATTCTTGCCAGGAGAATTAGGGAAGGGAGGTAATGGCCTTGAGAGAGAGAGAGGAGGGGGTGAAGTGTGAGAGCTCTGAGATTGGTTGATTTGCATAGAAAAGTGTGCTCCTGAGCTAATCGTTTACCATCCCTAAGAACTGGTTTGCACATGCAAAGGGCAATCTCTCCAGGGTCAGCAAAACTCCAAGATATCAAAGCATTGGAACTCACAGAAAATAAAGAGGCATGATCAATACAGTGCTGATCCCAACAGGTGGTCAAAAGCAGGCTTCCTTGTCTTCCTTCCACAGCCATGGCAGATGCCGTGATGTACTACTGCATTCCTACTCAGAAACAAATGACTTACCCAGCTCCTGGAAATGCTGCCAGCAGACAACTCATAACTGAAGAATGTCCTCATCTGCCTCACTCTTTCTCTAGGCTGACCTACATCTAATGACTAATCTGTGCTCTAGCACAGGGTTTTTTAAGCTTGGGCTTCCCTGGTGGCTCAAATGGTAAAGAATCCATCTGAAATGCAGGAGACCTGGGTTCGATCTGTAGATTGGGAAGAGCCCCTCAAGAGGGAAATGGCTACCCACTTCAGCACTCTTGCCTGGAGAATTCCATGGACAATGGATCCTGATGGGCTTATAGTCCATGGGGTCGCAAAGAATGGTACATGACTGAGCAACTAATACATGTGTATTATTGACATTTTGGACGGGACAATTCTTTATTGTGGAGTTCTCTTCTATGCATTGCAGGATGGTTAGCAGCATACCTGTTCTTTACCCACTAGTCACCAGTGGTACTCATCTTCAGTCACAGTGATCAAAAATGTCTCCAGACACTGCTCAATGTCCAGAGGTGGGGAGCCAGGAGGGGATGAATTTTTTTTTTTTTTCTGGCTAAGAACTACTGACCTAAGAATATAAAGGCTCACTCACTCATCCTAATGGCTCTAACATGAGTTTCATAGAAAGCCCACAACTCTGGTCAGGCTACTTATTCCTCAGGGGTTAATTCATTCATTTGCAAGCATTTGTGGGCATGTATATACAGACAGCTTTCAGAGTCATGTTTCTAGCCCAGATTTCTTGCCTAAACAACAACAACTTTGTATATATGTAGATAGAGAGCTGTCGTGAATAAAGGGTTACTATCAGCTCTGAATATCAGGCCTGTTTCAGAAAAATCTTCAATTCTCATAGTACTGTTTCCTTGGAAACTGTAGAGTTAAGATAAATGAGGAATATTCTGTCTGCCTCATTTATTGTCTGGGTTATACACATCTGCCTCGGGTTGCGGGGGGCGGCAGAGGGGGAGCTGTGAGTTAACAAAAAGCTTATGTGATAACTGTGATCTAAAACTTGGTGGGAATCGAGGCTGAGAAACCTCTATATGTCAAGGATGTACCCTTGTACACCCTCCACACATACCTTGGCTCTCATCTGTGGCAGCCATCCTGTCCATGTGGTTGAGGCTGCGAATGAAACCTCTTCTTTTGTATACCCGAGTAGCTGCTTAGATGAGATGCAAATGAGATAGAGATGCTGAACTTACTGCATGATATGCGTTATGCCCTTGTATAATGCCAAGTAAGCATAAAGTACTATGTTAAATCCTCTCTGTGCCTCTTAAGTCGGCTTGCCAACTCATACCCACAACTGCAACTGTGGTGCTAGAGAATGGTGTTAGAAATAGGTTTGGCTTTCAGATCCATGAGTCAAAATATAGTGATGCAAGGAAGAGAAGGGATTCTGCTGAGAATCTGATGGCAGGGTAGCTGCATTACATAGACTTCTCTCTTGTATTACTGGTACACAAAAGTCAAAGAGAGGCAAAGTGGGACAGGTTGGGAGAGAGGCAGCTAAAGAATAAGGAAAGGGTAAATTAGATACACTTATTATTAGGTGGCAGTTAGGACAAGGGATAAAAAAAGAAGAAATTTAAGGTGTTCTTTCAAAAGATTTACTAGCTCACTAAGAATAGTTGGAAAGAGGAAAATCTGCTCCATATCTGGGCAGCTGCTTTCCTTAGTAAATCTCATGAGATATGCTTCCTTTAACCCATCCTGGATGAATTTAAATCCAGTGATGCTGTTAGGGAACCATAACAAAAGTTGTTGACTCAGGCTGCTAAAGGTACCCTGTGACTAAGGCAGTAGAACTTATAGAGGATTAACATGAAGGCTAGGATATTTTGCCTTACCCCAGTGGAAATTCCAAGGCCATGTGCTTTGGTTAAAGCAGAATATCCTAGAGTCAGTAAAAACTTTTTGAGATAAGTGGGTATTGGTACATAATGTACTATACATTTCCAGGGAGTAAGAGGACAATACTAAGAGGTCAAAAAAGGAAGCTAAGGAGAGGTGGAGATGTTGTGATAGGAGGTACCGTGATCCGAGTAAGACTCCTGACAGAAACATGATAAAGAAAGAGCTACCCAGTAGTGCCATTCCCTTTGCTTGAATCTATAAATGGAAAGGATATGATACATGAACAAAGGTCTTGCCCTTACTGGTCTGTAGCTGAATGTTGGGGACACATGCCCATTGTCAGGTTTGGATCAGCTTAATGACAGTCCTTACAATTCCCCTAAACGTTTTTTGTAGCAAAGACTAAACTGTACCACATTCTAGGAAGGCAGCAGGAAGTCTTGGTCCTGATTAAAGAAGTCTTGGGGTCTAGTGTCCTTATTGAACACTAGTTGTTGCCATCTTAGTCCTGTCTGGCCTGCGAGAAAACCCAGAAATAAAACAACTCTGCCTGAAGTTTCTGCTGTGCCAGAGAGGGTAAAAATTATCAGGAAGTTAAGCTGACCAGTGTTGATGGCATTTGGTCATCGACTCAATCTCCCCAGTATATGAACCACTGTGTGTATCCACACCACAGAGATTATGTTACATATACTTTACCATCTTCCTTTAAGGTAGCTCACATTCTGCAGGATTCAGTTACTGCCCTATCTATTGATTCGTGAAGTTGATAATATACTTTCCTTCTCAGAAAGGAAGTTGAGACAGGAGGTGGGGTACTTTAAAAACTATAGTTGAGATGAGACTGGCTGAGGATCCCTGAATAATCTGGCTAAGACTCAGGGCCCAGCCCAGTCAGTCCTTTTTTTAGGAATGATCTGGGCTAGGACTACTAGAGGCATTTCACAAACAGTGAAGAGAAAATTGCTATCCTTTCTGGTTCTTTATTAATAAGTGACAGACACAAAGCCTCAAAGGGCTGTTTGAATTCTGGAGGACATATATGCCATATTTGGGAATCGTGTTGGCCCTGATCTACAAAGAGACTAGTGAAAGAAATGGGCTTGAATGTGGTCCAGAGCAGAGGGTAGCCCAAGTTGCCCATCTAGGATTTATAATCTTGACATAAGAGCCAGGAATTTTAGATAAGGCCACTACTATAACACACACAGATGTGAGTCCCTGGAAAAAGCCTTAAAATGCTACTTGAAGGTGATTGCTACGTTTCCAGACCAATATACTCCCTGATATTGTGTCTAAAAAGAGCTCATGGGAGACTCAGGTATTAGCACACTATTTGCTCTAGTAGAAACAGCCCTCATACCTGAGCAGCATCAGATTATACTGAGGTTTGAGTTACCTCTAAAGTCATGGATTGTATTAGAAAGAGATCCCCATAGGAAAGAGCTTCACAAATTTTCTGATAAAATTCAAATAGTGCATTTAGGAACATGTTAGAGAGATTGGCTCTGAGGGAGTACATAATATCTAAGAGTAGGTAGCATCTCTGCCTCTACAGTGGAGCACCTGAAGATTTTACCCACTCTTAGTGTCACAGGGTCTGAAACCTACTGAGGCGTAACACCTGCTGAATTCATTGGTGGGAGTTCTACTGAAAGGTGGAACTTGGTACAGAAGGCCACTGCTACCTGAGAGTCATTTGTTAAAGTCCTAGATACAGGGTAAGTATACACAGTGGGCTGAGTTGAGAGTAGCATATGTGACAGAGCAGGAAAAACTGGGTTCTTGGCCTCAGGGAAATGTTTGACTATAGAGATGCATATAGAGCCTAGGGCTGTATTGCATAAATGTGCAGGCAAATGGTTCCTTGATGAATACATACATAGGAAAAGCTTGGTGTGAAAGGGTGTATTTGTGGATAACCCTACAGAAACACCTAGGGAGAACTGCATTTGTGGATGTGCACCAAGAGAACCTGTTTGTGGCACTGGAAAGCCAAGGCAGGTGCCCTGGTCTGCCCCTGGGGAAAAATATTTGGGTATATGAGATGAGCTGGCACGGTAGTGCTCAAGCAATGCCATGGTGGATGAAACCATGGCATACACCAGTGTCATTCAGGAAAGCTACTAGTATGGTGACAGACTGTCCTAAACGCTATCAGGAGGAAAAAAATGTCCAAAAATGGCACTGGGAGAATTCCATGGGATCAAGGGCATCAATGACAAATTACATAGAACACTGCTCATGGCTCTTGGGGTATTTCATTGGGTCTTTTCTGGAATAGATAAGTGTTTGGAGTCCTATGTTCATATTTCATAGGGAATACATTTCACCATAGCCTGTTTATCAAAACAGGACAAAAAATCACAATATATAATGGACATGGATTCCTATCAGTTGCACAGGAGTGGCTTAATTGAAAACTAGAATTGGCAATTAAAACATTCAGACTTGAATGACAGTGTGTGCAAATGTTTAGAAGGATAAGAAAGTTTGGCTCAGTGAGTATGTGCTTCATTGGAATATGAAAACCCTTTAGGGAAGGTTTCTGTGTGATAGGAGTAAATGGGTGGGAAATGAAGCTGTGGCACTAGCCTTTGTCATTCACACCTCACAAAACCTTCCTTTCTTTTGAGTTATCTGATCTAGTGGTTTGGGCTTCCCAGGTGGTGGTAGTGGTAAAGAACCTGCCTGCTAATGTAGGAGATGTAAGAGACACAGGCTCTATCCCTGGGTCAGGAAGATCCCCTGGAGGAGGGCATGGCAATCCACTCCAGTACTCTTCCCCCGAGAATCCCACGGACAGAGGAGCCTGGCAGGCTTAGTCCGTAGGGTCACACAGACTCGGACATGGCCACGATCTAGTGGTTTATACTAGGATTGCATTTACTCTTCTTCCGGCTGAATGGAGCATTATTCTTTAAGATATTGTATTCCTTTCAATTTAATTATATTTATTCCTAGGCAATCCTAGATTAGATGGTCACTTTGCCTAATGTGAACAAGCTAAGACTCACCTTAAATGTAGCTTTATTGCCCAGTGGTAGAGACTGACCTGGTATCTTTTATATCTGAGGACCTACCATCTACTTCCAGGAATGGGGAAAGAAGGACCTGATGAGGCTCTGTGACCTAGAGGGAAGAAAAAGCCACTTGGGACATTCTGCCCAGCAACAACTCTGGGAAGGGGCTGCATTTTCACCCAGAAGGGCTCTCTACTGTGCTTGATGGCTATTGTGTTTAAAGAGTAATGCTGGGGTGTTTTGGAGCCCACACCAGCTATTGAAATGCTAAGGGCCACCTAAATTATAGTAGGGTACTTCTGGAATGCACACTCTTTATCATTTCCTTATTGCATGTGTGCCATGAATTTGAAAGGAGGAACCATTTCTTGCTGTACAGTTAGTGGATATGGAGCAGATAAAAGAACAACACTGTGTTCTCTCTACAGGGTAAATGAGTTGACTCTACATAATATGTGGGAACCAGTGTCAATAAAAACCTGTTACTTCACAGATGAGTATGATTAGGCCTCCAGGCCAGAAAGAATCCTGAATATATTGAGTACTCTAGTGACCATCCCTGTCACTGAAAATATATAGTCTATGGGCAAGAGATGATTCTGCTGGGAAGGATTGGGAAATTACACTGCAATACAAACAAATGTTTGGTGTGCTAAGTGTTATTGTACTATCTTATCGACTGCTATTTGGTATAATATTAACAAGTGGTTTGTGTGCTAAGCATTGCTTTAGTGTCTCATCTACTGCTATATGGCATAATAAAGTATTTTATGGGCTTACATATGGAAATTAAAGAAAATGAAATAGATACTAATGATGACCCCCAGGATGAAAAGATATTTTGGGAAACCAATTTAAAACCCCCAATTGACATTACCCCCTAGGAAACTGTCCTGACAAAATGGTAAATTTGGCTTTAGAGAAATAAAACACACATATAAATGTCTCTAATAATTTTTGAAAGCTGCAAGTATTAGTGAGTGAGAGGGCAACATGCAACTGATTAAAAAGTGTCTAAAGATTTAGGAAGCACATTGCTCAAATTAACATATTTTAGGGAAATGTTACCTCCACTTTATTGGATAGCACAAATCTTGATGGTTATAGCTGTGTTAGCTTGCTTTTTGCTGCATATAAAACATTAGATGTGTCAGTCAGAAAAAAATATCACAGAACACTTAAGGAATATGTTTTGTGAAAATATTGATTTGAGGTCATGGGGGTGAAGCTGAGAGAAAGAATTTAACGTCAGCTGATCTGAGGCAGCCTCTCAGAGAACAACCTCAGTTTTCCACAGCACTCTTTCCTTGGAAGGAGTGGAGCTGAGAAAAATGAGAAATGGTATTTCTGTTTGTTTTGTGAAGTCAGCCCCGGGTGGGAGAGCTACATGTTGATGAACAGGTTTGGGGTTGAAGGATGAAACGGTATAAAGAATTGATGGAAGATATAGCTTGTAGCTTCTGTGTGACAAGGTGACCCCTCTATACATTGGCTCTCACTAGTGGGACCCAAACATCCTTGTGGTGAGATAAACAAAAATACCTATGCACATGTCATTGCTGAGAGAGAAGAAGATAAGCTGAAGACATTACAGCCCTGTGTTTTCCTGTTCTGTATCCTGTCATAAAGCTAAATAAACATGAAACCTATTGATATTTTCAGGAAAACATCCAGACTCTTTAGTGAGATATCCATTCATTATATAATCCCGCTTCATCCTTTCTTATAATTCTTGCTCCTAATCTCTGTATACTTACTAACCATAGATAGATATTTCAAAACACTTGTACTTTTGAGAAATAATTTTCTCTTTTCCCTGAATATTTGCCACATTTCTCCCTTTGCAATTACCCACTTGCTCTGTGAACCTCACCCACCCACCTCTGCTCATCTCAGTCTTGAAGGACATCTTTGTTATAAGACAGTGACAAATATTCAGGCCATGTGCTGTGCTGTGCTTAGTCACTCAGTCATGTCTGACTCTTTGTGACCCCATGGACTGTAGCCCACCAGGCTCCTCTGGTCATGGGGATTCTCCAGGCAAGAATACTAGAGTGGGTTGCCATGCCCTCCTTCAGGGGAACTTCCCAACCCAGGGATTGAACCCAGGTCTCTCACATTGCAGGCAGATTCTTTACCACTTGAGCTGCTAGGGAAGCTCAAGAAGACTGGACTGGGTAGCCTATCCCTTCCCCCGGGGATTTCCTGACCCAGGAATCTAACCAGGGTCTCCTGCATTGCAGCTGAATTCTTTACCAACTGAGCTACGAGGAAAGCCCTATTCAGGCCATATCATGATATCATGACATGAATGAATTACATCCCAAGACACTCTTTTTCTCTCTAATCTAATTATATGGTCATCATGCAATCTTCTTATTTTTTTACTTTTCAAATCTTTGTCCTGAGCACCCTGATGTGATAAAGGAAGAACCCAGGTTCAGTTCAGTTCAGTCGCTCAGTCGTGTCCGACTCTTTGCAACCCTATGGACTGTAGCATGCCAGACCTCCCCATCCAATGCCAACTCCCAGAGTTTACTCAAACTCATGTCCATTGAGTCGGTGATGCCATCCAGACGTCTTTAAAACTCTGGTGACTAGGCTAGTATATCTGTGTCTATGTATTAATAGTAATATTCCAAGTTAACATATGTATTTCATGACTTTAGTAATATTCCAACACCAGAGGACCTTATAAATATGAAAGAACTGAGATATCCAAGTGTTTTTTTATCCATTAACCTAAGGACTAGGCAAGTGACACCAAACCATTACAACAAATGAGGCCACCTTTCTAAGGCAATCTCCCTCTAACTGCACTTGTCCAGCTTGTTTTTATTAATGTATCTCTCCACAGTCACAACAATATTTTCTCTAAAAACAAGATCAACAATATTTTATCTAATTAACCTAGGTCAAAGAGCTTTGTAAATTGGTATATATAACTTGATGTTAAAATATATGATTACTCAAGGGAATGAGAATGATAAGTCACCAGATGAGAAGAAAACATATGCCACAGACATCCGATAAAGGACTGTCATCCAAAATATACAACGATCTCTAAAACTCAAGAATAAAAAAACAAACAGCAACATTAAAAAAACAGGCTCAGAGAGCAGGGTAACTTGAGATACTATCTCCTGGGCTTGAAGTTTCTAAAAATTCCCACCATATAAAATATAACTCTCCACAACAAGAAAAAACAAAAGGCCTAAAGACCTTAACAGACACCTCATCAAAGAAGATATACAGATGGCAAATAAGCATATGGAAAGATGATCCATGTCATATCATCAGAGAAATATAAATTAAGATAACAATGAGATACCACTACACATCGATTAGAATGGTGGTCAAAGTCCAGAACACTGATTACACTAAATTTTGCTGAGGACGTGGAGCAACAAGAATTCTCACACATTGTGGGATTTCAAAGTGGTACAGCCCATTTGAAAGACAGTTTGGCTTTTTTCTTTTAAATGAAACTGAACATATTCAAACCATACAACCCATCAATCCTGCTCCTTGGTATTTACCCAAAGGGGTTGAAAATGTATGACCACAAAAATGGAAGGATTTTATAGCCACTTTATTAGTAATTGCCAAAATTTGGAAGCAACCAAGATGCCCTTCAATGTGAAAGTGAAAGTGTTAGTTGCTCAGTGGTGTCCAGCTTTTTGTGATCACATGGACTGTAACCCACCAGGCTCCTCTGTGCAGGGGTTCTCAGGCAAGAATACTGGAGTGAGTTGCCATTTCCTTTTCCAGGGTATCTTCCCAACCCAGGGATCAAACCCTGGTCTCCTGCCTTGCAGGCAGATTCTTTAGTGTTTGAGCCACCAGGGAAGCCCTATTCAATAGGTGAATGAATAAATAAATCATGGTATACCCAGACAATAAAGCATCATTCAGAACTAAAAAAAAAACCCCAAACTGTGTTATCAGTCAAGAAAAGACATGGGAAAACCTTAAATATATATTACTAAGTGAAAAAAAGCCCATTTGAGAAAGCTACATACTGTATGACTCCAACTATATGACATTCTGGAAAAGGCAAAATCATGGAAACAATAAAAAGTCACTGTTTGCCAGGGCCTAGGGGGAGGGAAGGATGAAGAGGATGACAGAAGATTTTCAGAGTTGTGAAAATATGTATGATGCTAATGGTGAATATACATCATGTTTATCCAAACTTATAGAATGTTAAACACCAAGAGCGAACTCTCAGGTAAACTATGAACTTTGGATAATTAGAACAGGTCAATGCGGGGTCATCAATTATAACAAATGTACCACTTCTGTGGGGGATGTTGATAATGAAGGAATATATGCATAGGTGAGGGCAGGGGTATGTGGTAAAATTGTACCTTCCCCTCAATTATCTTGTGAGCCTACAGCTAAATATTCTTTAACAATAATCAAACACAAACTTTAATTACTGTTCTTACATGAAGGAGTTATAGTGTAGTTGTTAAATCTACAGACTGTGGAGTCACAAAGCCTAAGTGTGTATCTTAGATCCACCTTCATACCTGTGTGACCTGGCACACTTGGATGTGTTTCAGTTTCCTCATGTGTAAATTGGGGATTAGAATGAGGCACCTTCATCATAGAATTGGTGTAGGAATTAAGTAAAATAATGCACATTAAATGTTAAAAATGTGCCTGAATCATGGAAAGCACCCAATAAATAGTAGCTGTAACATATTTTGAACTCTCTCTTAATATAGGCCTCAGGTTACTAAGGGCATAAAATGATCTTACAAAACAATGTTTTCACCGGGAAGTGAAGATTCAATGCATGGGCAACTAGGAATTGTGCTTAGAAATGAAAACATTTTATGAGTCTTATGTACTAAGGAAATACTTCTGGTACCAGCTTCCATTAGGCTGATCAGTCAAGGTCACTGGTTCTTAATTAGCAGAATATTAGCTTTCCTTGCAAAGTAAGTTAAATGTGTAGTATGCTGTCAACTGAGCATTTTAAATATATCGTATTTATTGGGACACGCAAACAAAATGTCGCTCTGTGTCAGACCACTGCTTTGTCTAAGACTGTAAATGACTTTATTCAAATATCTATAAGAGAATGAAGTACAAATTTATTTATTTATAGAAGTTACAGCTTTATTTAATGATGTTTGTTAAAAAAAAAACTTAAACAAAACCTAAATATTTTGATTAAAAATAAGGGAATCAGTAATAAATTTTTTTTGAATGAAGTACAAATTTAAAAAGAAACATAAAAAGGAAATGCTACTAAAAGAACAGCTAAGCAATAGTTAATATAATAATTACAAGAGTGTTGCCGGACTTCCCTTGTGGAGCATTGGATAGGAATCTGCCTGCCAATGCAGGGGACACAGGTTTCATCCTTGGTTCAGGAAGATTCCACATGTGGAGCAACTAAGCCCATGTGCCACAACTACTGAAGTCTGTGTGCCTAGAGCCTGTGCTCTGCAACAAGAGAAGCCACAAAAGCCATTGCAAGAGAGGCTCCTGCAACGCAATGAAGAGTAGCCTCTGCTTGCTGCGACTAGAGAGAGCCCATGCACAAAGCAATGAAGACCCAGTGCAGCCAAAAATATAAAAAAAGGAAAAGAAAAAAGTGTTGCCAAAGACCTCTAGCATTTCAAAGGAACAAGGAAGTTAAGAGCCACTTGCCTAAGTAATAGCAGTTATTTATTTATAGATCTTCATTCACTAGACATCTCATTGTCTCTTTCTTGTCCACTTAGAATAATATCAAAATTGTCTCTACATCTCCAAAATAGCAACCCTCTAATGTTTGCTTGCCAGTGTTATCAGAATAACATTCCCAAACCCAAAGTTTGTCCATTTGGTTCCCCTTCTTCAAACTCTTCTGGCTTTCTCTGTTTCTTATAAACTAAAAGAAAAGTCATTATGGTTAGTGCCTAAACTTTCTTGGCTCTTGGAACCTGTCACATCATAGTTATTTTCTTCAAAGCACCCTTCAGGTGAAATAAATACCCAACAGTATAATTTATTAAATAGTTAATTCTGACAACTTAATAGTGGTAATCTGTATGGTATGACACAAATATTTCAGTGTTTCCTCCTGAAATTTAAAGTGTCCCATGGCACTCCTAGGAGTTTTCTGTGCTATGCTGGGGTACACTGGTATACAGTTTGGGTACTGTGACACAGTGGCATATTTTTTTCCTTCATCATTTAATTCTATTTGCTTAACTTAAAAACTGTCTCCCCTCCTTCTGAGTCTCCATCCCACTCGTGGAATCTATTCTTCCACATTCATTTCTCAGATATGCTGGAGAATTTAATATATATGCAGTTTTTCTCATTCTGATTCCTCATACACATTACTTTTCCTGTCACTGTCTACATGAAGAATATCTACTTCATCATCAAAGTTCACCTCTTAACACTACCTCTTTTATTAATATTCATTGACCAGGTAGAGTTGACTTCTATTGACCTTTGCAATTTGCATTATACAGACTTTCATTAGAGCAGGTATAATAATTTAACTCTTTCTTTACCACTTTTACTCTCATTTAAACTATAGGCCCTGTGATCAAGAAGTAAAACCTCATCTAAAAGCTCAAAGCTGCATCCCCAGGATGACCTTAATCTTTCTTAAAGTGCCTGCCTGAGACAAGTCAAGGCTATCAACATAATTTAACTGTTTCAGCCAACATCTGAAGATATGGCCCCTATGTCCCAATTTCTGTGGAAAGTTAGGAGCCTAACTTTCAATAAATGTCAGTTAGCAAACCCAGGTGGTTTCACATGGGCTGATCTCTTCCTAATTTTTCACTTATGTAGCTCTGAGTTTGTGTTCAACCTCTTCCCTATTTCTCCATTCTTCCTGTAGGATACCCAGTCATTTCTACACAAATAGAAGCTGAGTTCAGGTCCTTTTGTACTCTTTTCTCTATCTAAATAGTTATTACTCATTAAGATCTGTCATTACTTTTCAGTGAAAGTATCTAGCTTTTTAAAATGTATGACACCGTGAAGAATTTTTAAGAATCATTTATAATTAATGCATTTGGTATTTCAAGTATAACCTGCTAGAAAGATCATAAACTGCATTCTCTTTTCAGTAAGTACTGATCTTATTTAAAACATGAATTTTCATAACAAAATTTGTGTATCCTAGACAAAAAGCTCATCTCAAGCTGAAATTTTATAGCTTACCAAGCAAATCTTGTAAATGTGGGAGAGGTTTTGTTCAATATTCAGTTGACCTCTTGTATATTTTAAAACATTTATAGGTTGCATAAGTTATCAATGTATTTAATACACATGCCACAAATTAATTAGTATTAGTTTCTTAATGTGGTTAAAGACCCCGACTCTCCAAATACAAAATTAGATGCTTTTTTTTTTTCTTCTTCTTTACCTTCTCAGTCACTAAGGAAGAGGTAAGGTCTGCTGTAATTCAGCTCATTTGTCGTTCATTTACTCATTCATTCATTGCACTTGCTTTTTAAGATATACACTTTGATAGCGTATTGCACAAAAAAGGAAATGTGTTGGCTATGTCCCTGTGTAGTGCTTGCCTCATATAGATATGGTCAAGAAATGAGACTATCTAAATTCCCTTCCAGTGTTATATGTATAATATGTATAGGTATAATATAATTTGGACTTCCCAGGTGGCTTAGTTGTAAAGAATTTGCCTACAGTGCAGGAGAGGCAGGTTCAATCCCTGAGTCAGGAAGATCCCTTGGAGAAGGAAATGGCAACCCACTCCAGTCTTCTTGCCTGGGAAAGCTTATGGACAGAGGAGCCTGGTGGACTATAGTTCATGGGGTCGCTAAGAGTGGGACATGACTTAGCAACTAAAGAACATCAACAACAAGTTGTAATAGCTCCTTTCTCTAAGGAAAGCTGAGTTTTCTCAATGATCTTTTTCTTTCAATCTTACAAGTAATTCAACTGCCATTAAACAGTTTTTTTTTTGGCTAAGACTCTCAAGAGAGTCTTGGCTTCCTAAAGCTATAGACTTTTATAACCGACAATGAATGATAAACAATTCATCACCTATTTAATAACAATAGAGTACTTTCATTTTGTGTGCTTTGAAAAGATTCTTTTTTTTCAGTAATGCTAAAAGCACCCTTGTGAAGGAGAGCTGTTTTCCAATATTATGTCTAATTGACAAATGGAGAAGCTTTGGCCTAGAGGTTCAATTAAGGTCACAAAAGTCACTGTGAAATTCCCAAACTGATGACCTCAGGCCCTTGCTCTAAACATTCAGTTTTACAGGATATAATTACATGTGTTGGGAGGGAAAAAGAGATAGGGGACAATACAGCTATTTTACCCTTGTAAAACATTGTTATATTTTCTATTCTAGTCTTTCTTCACAGCAGTTCCATAGATACTAAGTGGAGGTGACTTGAATTTAGTGGCAGTCTTCTGTCTGCTAGTCAGTTTCGTGTTTTTCAGTAGTATCTTGTTGGATCTAGCTAAAGGCTATGGAAGATGGCTATTTTTATCTCCATTTTAAAAGAAAGAACTAAGTCATTCACATAAGGTCACACAGCTCTTAAATGTCAGATTTGGGTCACAAGTAGCCTGACCTTCAAAGTCATGAATCTCTTACCTGAAGACCTTTTTGTGAAAATACTCCCTTCTAAATACAAGAATTGAGAAGTGTAAAGAGTCTTCTGATATACCTAATTTTGAGAAAAATTGCATATCATAACCTAAAATTACCCAGCTATAGAATATTAAATATAGAATTATTTTTAAATAATAAATTTAATTAGAGCACTTAATCTAACCCACATTATAGTTGACCAAGACAGCTGCAATGTTCCCCTCAGTTTCGTATAGATTTAGATACGTTTCTAACTGACTGCATTTCTTTGACTTCCTTTCCCTTAGAATAGTGACTTCAGAAAACTTGAAATTGTAAACTTTCTTCCCCTTTTAGAAATGTATATTGAATCCTCTCCCAGACTCTCGCCAGTTTTATAACACAGAGATTTCTTTCTCAAGGACCTAGGAGCCATTCCTTTGAAATGTAATCACCAAGGAAGACAGAACCCCGATCTCCAAGTCTCTATAAGATAGGAGAAGCCTAACATCCATGAACACTAATTAGCAAGCACAAATGGCCTAATCAGCCCCCAACCACCAAATATTTGCAAACTCAACAATAACTCATAGAGCTAATCGATGAATATAGTGAAATTGCAGGATATAAAACTAATACACAGAAATCCCTTGCATTCCTATATATTAACAATGAAAAATCAGAAAGAGAAATTAAAGAAACAATTCCATTCACCATTGCAACAAAAAGAACAAAATACCTAGGAATTAATCTACCTAAAAAGACAAAGACATGTATGCAGAAAACTATAAGACACTGATGAAAGAAATCAAAGATGACACAGACAGAGACATATACCATATTTTTGGATTGGAAGAATGAATATTGTGAAAATGACTATAATACCAAAAGCAATCTACAGATTCAGTGGAATCCCTATCAACAATGGTATTTTTCACAGAACTAGAACAAAAAATTTTTCCATACAAATTTCACAATCTGTATGGAAACACAAAAGATTCTGGATAGCCAAAGCAATCTTAAGAAAGAAAAATGGAACTGAAGGAATCAACTTTCCTGACTTCAGACCAAGCTACAAAGCTACACTTGCCAAGACAATATGGTACTGGCACACAAACAGAAATACAGACCAATGGGACAAGATAGAAAGGTACACCCATGTACCTATGGGTGCCTTTTTTTGACAAAAGAGGCAAGAATATACAGTGGAAAAAAACAGTGTCTTTTAAAAGACACTACATGGACAGCTACATGTAAAAGAATGAAATTAGAACATTTCCAAACACTATACACAAAAATGAACTCAAAATTGATTAAAGACTTAAATGTAAGGCCAGAAACCATAAAGCTCTTAAAGTAAAACATAGCTAATAAATTCTTTGACATAAATCACAGCAAGATCCACTCTGACTCACCTCATAGAGTAATGGAAATAAAAACAAAAATAAACAAATGGGACCTAATTAACTTAACAACTTTTGCACAGCAAAAGAGACAACAAGATTGAAAGACAACCCCCAGAATGGGAGAAAGTAATGGTGGACAGAAACAACTGACAAAGGATTAGTCTCCAAAAATATAAAAGCAGCTCATACAGCTCAATTCAGAAAAACAAACAGCCCAATTAAAAAATAGGCAGAAGACTCAAAGAGACATTTCTCTAAAGAAGACATACAGATGTACCAAAAAACACATGAAAAGATGCTCACCATCACTAATTATTAGAGAAATACAAATAAAAAAACAATGAAGTATCACCTCACACCAGTCAGAATGACCATCATAAAAAATCTCCAAGCAATAAATGCTGGAGAGAATGTGGAGCAAAGGGAACCTACCTACACTGTCGGCGGTGGGACTGTAAACTGATACAGCCATTAACAGTATGGAGGTTCCCCCCCCCAAAAAAAAAAGAAAGAAAGAAATCTATCATATGACTCAGTAATCCCACTACTGGGTATAATACCCTGAGGAAACAATTCTAAATACATAATTCTAAAAGACACATAAGTCCAATGTTCATTGCATCACTATTTACAATAGCCAGGACATGGAATCAACCTAAATGCCCATCAACAGAAAAATGCATAGAAAAGTCATGGTATATATAGACATATACTACAGAATACTACTCAGCCATAAAAAGAACAAATTTGAGTCAGTTTTCATGAGGTAGATGAAACTAGAACCTGTTATACAGAGTGAAGTAAGACAGAGAAAAGCAGTATTATACATTAATGCATATGTACGAAATCTAGGAAAATGGTTTGATAAACCTATTTGCAGGGAAGGAATGGAGATGCAGGTGTAGAGAATGGACTTGTGGACACAGTGAGGGAAGGAGAGAGTGGGATGAATGGAGAAGGTAGCATCAACATATATACACTTTCATGTGTAAAACAAATAGCTGGTGGGAAGTTGCTACACAACCCAGGGAACCCAGCCTGGTGCTCTGTGATGACCTAGAAGGGTGGAATCAGGGGAGGGGAGGGAGGTTCAAGACAGAAGGGGTATGTATGTATAATTATGGATAATTGGCATTGTTGTATGGCAGAAATCAGCACAACATTGTAAAGCAATTTTCTTTCAATTAAAATAAAATTTTAAAAACTCAATAAAAAAGAATAACTCAATGTACTCAACATATCCTGTTCATTAACTCCCATCTAACAACCTCTGTTCTCCAGTACTTCTACTAGCCCACCCCGGAACTCAAAAACTCTCCAAGTCCTTTGTTTCAAGACAAAACTGGCTGTCTATACTTGTTCTGTGCTTTCTCTCCTATTGCTGTCAATGTATCAGAATAAAATCAATTTCTGTTTTAATTTCTTATTTGGTGTCATTTTATTTTCTTTAATTGAATACTTCCAGTTCTATGCAATTTTGAGAAATCTGTGTGTTAATGAAAGCTCATATTAAGTAACATAAAATCATAATTTGCTTTTTTATGCCTGTTAAGCATTTGTAAACAATCTACCTATTTCCATGAAAATGGCATTCAAAATGTTTGAATAAAATATTCCTTAAGAAAGATTGTTCATATTTCTCTAGTATTAACTTCAAACCCTGAGTAGAAGATGATTTCCCAGTTTAGGGTCACTTAAAATTAAACTGAAATGTCTTAAAAATATACTTATAAAATATGTATTAAAGGAATGATCTTAAGGCCTTTACCTATATACCTTTTTCTTTCTTTTCTTCTTTCTTTTCTTCTTTCTTTACCTTCCTTCCCCTGCTTCTCCTTCTTCCTTCCTTTCTTCTTTCATTTCTCCTTTCCTTAATTCCTTGTTTTCTTCCTTTTAAATAACTTTACCTTCTGTAGACTCTACTGTCAACAACAATTACATTTTGTGTTGCTAGGGGTTAGAACTTCAACATATGGATTTTAGAGCCTACAACCCCCTTGATTCCCTAAACTCTCTCTGCCTACCTGACTATCCTCTGCCTGGATTGAAGTTCTTGTTCTTGAAAAATGCTACCTCAAGGCTTTTGATGTTTCTCCTCTTGTTTGGAATGCTATTCTCCCAAAGTCAGCTAACTTAACACTTTTATTTCATTCGGAAATGTCTTCATTGACATCTGAGGTGAAGCAACCTCCCTTATCGAAACACAAACTCTTTCATTACACATAATTTCAAGTTTTCTTCACAGCACTTATACTGCCTGATACCCTGTTGTATATGTGTTAGTTTACTTATTTATCCACCTTGTTTCACTTCATCACTTAGATTCAAGATGCTCTTTTGGTCATGTTTACTGCTAGCATGCCTTGTATTTATTAGGTGCTATACTAATCAAAGTTCTCCAGAGAAACAGAATCAATAGGAGAGATAGAGTTAGAGTATATGTAGATTTATTATGAGGGATTGGCTTACACAGTTATGGAAGGCTGAGATTACATGGGTTGAGCAAACCCATCTGCAAGCTGGAGGCCCAGGAAAATTGGAGGTGTATCGCAGTCCAACTCTGAAAGTCTAAGAACCAAGAAGCTAAGAGTATAAGTCTCAGTCTGAGTCTGAAAGCACAGGAACCATGAATATTGACATCTGAGGGCATGAGAAAATGGTTGTCCCAATTCAAGCAAAGACAAAAAATTCACCCATCCTTCTCTTTTTGTTCTACAGAGGCTCTCAACTAATTGGGCAATGCCAAATCTCATTGGTGACATTGAACTTTATTTCTTAGTCTGCTTATTCAAATACTGATCTCTTCCAGAAATACCTTCACAGAAATACCCAGATATAACATTTTACCAGTTGTCTGGGCATCACTTAACCCAGTTGACACATAAAATTAACTATCACAGGTAGTTGTATATTTTGCTGAAAGAATGGATTTCTTCTGAGTGTGCATGAAATTCTGAGTAGGGCTGAAGACTACCTAAGAATGTAGACACAGAAAGAAATGGTGAGTCCTGGATAGAGTGAATCTAGAATGCTCATGTTAATAAGCTGAATTTTTCATCATTTGAAGGTCCATGAAATAGACTGATCATGACTCCTTAAGATTTATGAGGCCCAAAGTTTTCTTGATGCATTTGAACTGTGATGTTGGAGAAGACTCTTGAGAGTCCCTTGGTTTGCAAGGAGAGCCAACCAGTTGATCCTAAAGGAAATCAGTCCTGAATATTCATTGGAAGGACTGATGTTGAAGCTGAAACTCCAATACTTTGGCCACCTGATGTGAAGAACTGACTCATTTGAAAAGACCCTGATGCTGGGAAAGATTGAAGGTGGGAGGAGAAGGGGATGACAGAGGATGAGATGGTTGAATTGCATCATCAACTCAATGGACACGGGTTTGGGAAGACTCTGGGAGTTGGTGATGGACAGGGAGGCCTGGCGTGCTGCAGTCCATGAGATCGCAAAGATTCGGACACGACTGAGCAACTGGACTGAACTGAAAGTTTTCTTTGGTGAGAATTCTCATTATCAAGACAGCTAGCTGTACATTCTCCTGACTCTAAAATCATTTTACTACCAGCAAAGCACTCATCTCTGTTAATTTTAAAACTCTAGGTCAGATCATAAATAATTATATATATTTTAGCAAAGATTCAGAATATGTCTAAGAAAAGAGAGTTACATCATAAAATCTTTGGAAAATATACATTCATATATTAGTTTTGCCTTGTGATTGATTTGATCTTGAAAGTTGTAAAGTGCAGCTAAGTTTGGGAGCCAAGTTATTAATAAAAACTGATTTACTTTTGACAAAGAGTTGATTGATTTAATTACTATGAAATCCAGAATTTTATGTAGTAATTTCATAAAATTTAGGATATGGAGTGACAGATTTAGAGAAGTCAAATTGTCCCTTAAGCAAAATACTTATCTTAGTTCAGCATATTTTCTGCCTACTCTATTAAGTGGATTTGAACACTCAGAGTCTCAAAAAACGATAGATTATGATTTATATTTTTAAATCATGAAATAAACTTTATTTTAGAATGTGGTACATTCTAAAATATATTTCATGATTTAATAATATGAATCATAGTTTATTTGAACTGTGGTGTTGGAGAAGACTCTTGAGTGTCCCTTGGAGTGCAAGGAGATCAAACCAATCAATCCTAAAGGAAATCAACCCTGAGTATTTATTGGAAAGATTGATGCTGAAGCTGAAGCTCCAGCACTTTGTCCACCTGATGTGAAGAGCTAACTCAACTGAAAAGACCTTGATGCTGGGAAAGATTGAAGGGAGGAAGAGAAGGGGGAAACAGAGGAAGAGATGGTTGGATAGCATCACTGACTCAATGGACATGAGTTTGAGCAAGCTCCAGGAGATGGTGAAGGACGGGAAAGAAGCCTGGCATGCTGAAGTCCATGAGGTCTTAAAAAGTTGGACACAACTGACCAACTGAACAACAAACAACAGATAAGTTGTATTTCTCTGAGTAAAAGTACATCATTGTTACTTGATAAGATTATTAATACACAGGTTAAAAAATTGGATAAATTTAATATAACAGATGAAGGATACAACATAATGACTTCTTTGTTAGGGCAGCTCTTTTTAAGTATGCTGAGGATGGAATGGACATGTTACACAGGAAATGAGAGAACTGAGAGTATGAGATTTTTTGAAGCATTTTAGATATATGTTATCAGAGAAAATTTGTCTAAGAAGTATGATGCTACAGGTTGACTATAAATTTTAAAAGATCCTCATTAAAAGCCATAAAAGTATCTCATGTCTTATAATAAAGCTACTTTAGTATGATCAGAAGACAAAGATTTTTTAAAAAACATTGCCTATATATACCCACAAAAATGCTTTTTGGTTTCAAAGGAAAGACCAATAAAGTTGTACAAAAGTGTTTAGGATCAGTCAGAACAGATGCCTCACTGGTGGGTAACTTTAGAGTTAGTTTCTCAGTAAACAAGTTAGTGAGTAAAATAAGTAGTTTTAATGCTGCTGTGCTTTTGTTTCCAAAGTTGAGATTTTTCTGTTTAAACAACTTCAGGAATGTGTCTCAAGATTCAGTGTTCTCATCATGTTTTCTTTTCAAAGAACTTTTTTCAGATAAAATTTAGAGATGGTATAATCTACCCATTTACAGTGTATATCTTAATGGATTTAGTATATTCACAGATCCTTGCAACCATAACCACAGTCAATTTTCAAAGACTTTCATTGTATTAAAAAGAAAACCTGACATATTTTAATGTGTTTCAATGGTTTTAACTTGTCTTAATTAATTATTATTAATAACTTATAGCTCAACATTCAGAAAACTAAAATCATGGCATCCAGTCCCATCACTCTATGTCAAATAGATGGGGAAATAGTGGAAACAGTGGCTGATTTTATTTTTCTGGGCTCCAAAATCACTGCAGTTGGTGATTGCAGCCACAAAATTAAAAGATGCTTACTCCTTGGAAGGAAAGTTATGACAAACCTAGACAGCATATTAAAAAGCAGAGACATTACTTTGTCAACAAAGGTCCATCTAGTCAAGGCTACAGTTTTCCCAGCAATCATGTATGGATTTGAGAGTTGGACTATAAAGAAAGCTGAGCGCCAAAGAATTGATGCTTTTGAACTGTGGTGTTGGAGAAGACTCTTGAGAGTCCCTTGGATAGCAAGGAGATCCAACTAGTCCATCCTAAAGGAGATCAGTCCTGGGTGTTCATTGAAAGGACTGATGCTGAAGCTGAAACTCCAATACTTTGGCTACCTGATGCGAAGAGCTGACTCATTTGAAAAGACCCTGATGCTGGGTAAGATTGAAGGCAGGAGGAGAAGGGGATGACAGAGGATGAGATGGTTAGATGGCATCACCAACTCAATGGACATGAGTTTGGGTAAACTCCGGGAGCTGGTGATGGACACGGAGACCTGGCGTGCTGCGGTTCATGGGGTCGCAAAGAGTTGGACAGACTGAGTGACTGAACTGAACTGAATAACTTATTTAATAATTCACTAATATAATGATTAATTTAATAATTTTAATGTGTAGAAAGGATATATCAGCCTTTCTCCTGCAACTGTCCTTAAAGATGGATGAAGGAGGAATCTTTGTGGTTTGACACATCCCCTATGCTAGTGACTTACTTCCTCCTCAGTCTGAGACAAACTGGACTTATAATTGGGGAAAAAAAAGAAAAAGACATAGCTAACTTTAGGTCATCAGTACAAGATGAAAGTGTGATTGCCAATTAATGAGTCTGAATTTATGAGCAATTTGAGAATCAGTCTATTCACATTCACTCCAGAACACATTGTTCTTTGCATCTATTTAAATATGAAATGGCTTACATCTTCTTTCCTGGAGGGGACTAAACTGTGGTAAATTTCATATATCTTATGCAAAAAAAAAATTGTTATTTTCATTATAGCACACTGACATCCTTTGTAAAATTCAAATATTTTCTATCTCAAGAAATAATCAAAATTGTTGATATGTCAGGATTAGGAAAACATACGTCTTCCTTTATCTAGCTGATTTACAGATATGAATATATTTTACCTTTTCTTTCACAACTACATGAACACACACACACACACGCAAGATACATGTAAACAAAATACACACAAACATATACATAGAAAGTAATGCAAGTTAACGTTTCATTTGGAATGTTTTTTAAGCTCTTTCCACAATCAAGATTATATTGAGGAATTATTTAAAGTAATTATTTTATGTGTATTAAAATTAGTAATACAAGCTTAAATTTTTTATTGCTTTCTTCAGATAGTTTTGTAAACACAACACAGAAAGTCCCCCAAACAGAAAAATATTATTTTGTCATCAAAATAATATTTCTGTTCTACCTGTTACTTCTTCCTTTTCCAACGCCTTATCATCTCTTTTTCCAATGGAAAATTAATCATCCCTGGTGGCTCAGATGGTAAAAGGATCTGCCTGCATTGTGGGAGACCTCGGTTGGATTCATGGGTCAGGAAGATCCCCTGGAGAAGGGAATGTCTACTCACTCCAGTATTTTCGCCTGGAGAATTTCATAGACAGATGACCTTGGAAGGCTACAGTTCATGTGATTGCAGAATCAGATATGACTGAGTGGCTAACACACAGTCTATGGACTTAGTTACTCTTCATATATATCATCTTTTAATGTCCTAATGATAAGCTTTTTGAGGAAATGTCTCTCTTGGGACCTTATAGTATATATTAGCATTTAATGTTTGAGAAGGCTTAGGGTGAAGATTTCTGTTTAAAAGAATCTGTTAAATATTCTTGGCCATAGAACCCTTTGTTCAAATAACATTAATTAACATACTATAGAATACATTTTGGGAAGAGATTAGTTGATTGTTTTCTTATTGATGACTTCTGTATTGTTTGGGGAATTAATAGACTTGGGAATGCAACTTTTTTCATACTTTGTGTTATATTTTTAAGCTAGATTTCTTAAAATTGAAATGATGCGTAGAAATAAATTATAGGCATTTTAAAAGAATCTGTTTAGGAGTTGTTCAATTGCTTCAAAAAGGGTTCTACTGGTTACGACATACCTGAGTATGTTTCGTTCCTTGAACATTTGTATGGAGCTATATTTTACATTTGCTAATAGTATAAGAATAAAGAGAATTTTACTTGATTTTCCTTTATTCTATGAAACATTTAAGTTTAGATATCTGTCTGAGATGTTTGAAATAACCATATGTTCATATCATTCATTAATCCTAACATTTATATTTCATATATTTTTATTCAATTGGAAAACAATTGCAATATCTGTTTAAGTTTTAGTTAATTTGGCTTAACAAATGTTTACACAATCATCCTTCGCAATCTGTGGAACACAGATTGCAGGACTCCTAAGGATACCAAAATCCAAGGATGCTCAAATCCCTTATACAAAATGGCATAGTATTTGCATATAACCTAAACATATCCTCCCTTATACTTTAAATTATCTCTAGGTTACTTAAATATCTAATACATTACAAATGCTATTAAATATCTGCTGGCACAAGGCAAATTCAATTTTTCCTTTTGAAATTTTCTGGATTTTTTCCCAAATATTTTTGATCTGTGGTTGGTTAATTTTGAAGATGCCAGATCCATGGATATGGAGGCCCAATTGTACTTAGTTGTGCAACATTAAAGACATTAAATTATGCTACTCCATTTTTTGATTTCTAGTAAATTTTAATGTCATTGTCAAGGTAAAGGACGATTCAGCTAATAATTCTATTGATGTTAGCAGTCTTCCTTTGGTTTCAAGGAGCAAAAACCAGCCTGAGCTATTAAAAGAAAAAACAGAAATTTCATAGGAAAATAAAGATATGTTTTTTAATGGCTCAGTAGAGTATCTCTCAGAATTCAGAGTTTTGGACAATCAAAACACAGGTAAGCTATTGGTAGTCAACCTCAAGATATTAACACTTGCCATTCTGAAAGTAAGTCAAAGCTTTAATGAGATATTGCCTCAACCACTCTGTGGCTTGTAACTGATTCCAGATTTGAGATTCCCAAAGGAGATACTCTGACTAGCCCAGCTCTAGAACAATGTAGCTGATACTAATATTGTAGATATAATATGAATAACACGTACTTGACCATAACTTGTTGGGATCCCCATGAAGACTCATGGCCCTAAACAAATTAAAGGATCAGGTCTCAGGTCATCAGAAAAAGTTGAAAGAAGAGATGTGCCAACTATAGCAGTACCACCTTGTGGCTGGAGTCCCATCCTCACTGCTTCATTTCCCATCCCTGCCCACTCTGAACTCACCATCAGAAGTTGGCCCCTGCTCCACAGATCAGATCTCCATTTCCCTCAAGGGAGGATATATATATATATGGATATATGTTCATATAACTGCAAGATGGTTATATCAAAGTCAGGAGCTGATTTTGAACTAGTTTAACTAGTTTTGTCTGAGATCTGATAATATTAGGGAGTCAATTTTTGCAAATGTGTATTGAATATATTTTAAAAAGTTTTTATAGAGAAAATACTCCATATAGTTGGTATATGACAATTTGGTTCTTTATGTCCTCAGTATTATCTCACTGTTTAATCTTCCATAGACAATCAGTTGTATGTTAAACCTTTTACTATAATTCTGTTTTAAAAAGAATAGACCTTAGACCAAAACCCATCTGCAGATGTATTTTGTTAGGTACACCTAACTTTTATTGTGGTAAAATACTACACAAAAACATACATTTCACCACTTAAATAATTTTAAATTGTACTACTCACTGGTATTAAGATACGTTCACATTGTTGTGTAACCATCATCACTACCGTCTCTATTTTTTTTTTCATTATCCCACATGGAAAGTCTAATCCATTAAGCAATAATTCCTGATTATCCCCATCACAGCCCCTGAAGACCACCATTTACTTTTCTGTCTCTATGAATTTAACTACCCTAGATACCTCATGTAAGCAGAATCATTTATTTTTAAGGCTGAGTAATATTCCACTGTAAATGTGTGTGTGTGTGTCTGTGTGTGCTCAGTTGCAGTTGTGTGCAGTTCTTTGCAACTCCATGGACTGTAGCCCACACCAAGCTCTATGTCCATGGGATTTCCCAGGTAAGAATACTGGAGCTGGTTACCATTTCCTACTCCAGGGGATCTTTGCAATTCAGGGATTGAACCCACATCTCTTGCACTGGAAGCAGGTTCTTTAGCACTGCGCCACCTGGGAAGCCATTGTGTGTATATATAATATATGTAAAACATTTGTTATTTTCTATATTTTTTCATAAGAGCTGTTTGAGTGAATCTGAAGTTGTATTTAATTGTGACTTTGATATGGATTCTCACATAATGTTTTCAAACATTTAAAAAGGTAGCCAATATTGAAAAGTCTGAATATTTCACATACAAACCTAGAATTTTAGCTTCTTTTGAAAAACTAGAGAGTGTGATAATAAACAGTTCAATCTAGCAGCTATGAGCCAGAGCTGCAATGTGGTAGCTACCTACCTCTAGATAGGGTATATACTGTCCTATACCAAATAGATCATTTTCCCCCAGGCCACCCTACATGATCCACTCACATTTTCATAGCTCCAATAAATAGTAAGTTCATCTTCCCTGTCATCAAATCATTCTAGACAATATACACTTTTATCTGGATTTAGTCCATAAATATTCTGATGTTCAACTGCCATGGGGTAGAGAGGACAATAGTTGATTGTGGGCATAAAGATAGCTTTAGTAGCTTGAGTGAAATTACTCTACTTCAGCTGTTATGACCATATTAGGTCTATAAACATGGAGTTTGTGGCCAGCTTTTAATTCAGAATGTGTCCTAAATTGAAATTATCTCTACAAGTGTTGCTGCTTTGAGTGTTTTAGAAATCTAATTAAATTCAAGACAGATTTGGAAATTGCCTTAAGGTACTTATGCAAGCAGTATTTGTAAAAACAAGAAAAAGCAAATTGCTATTTTAATGGGAAAAACATTCAGCCATGAAGACTATTTTTCTAATTTTTGACTGTAACAGGGCTTCTTTGACTGGGGTCTACTCACAGCTGCTACAACCTGTAGCCCGCATCAGCACCCTTACTTTTCTTATGGTATCTGCTTGAATCCATTGCAACATTTCCTTTTAATAAGGAAAGAAGTAAGATCGTGACTGCAGTGATATGATACATTGTTTCCCTACATGGCCGGGTTTCGAGCCTGAACTGAGGGAGAAGTTCATGGGGTTCTCAAGGCAAGAATACTGAAGTGGTTTGCCTTTCCTTCTCCAAATTCGGAACAAACCCTGGAAAATTCTTACAGAGATGGGAATACCAGACCACCTGACCTGTCTCTTGAGAAACCTGTATGCAGGTCAGGAAGCCACAGTTAGAACTGGACATGGAACAACAGCCTGGTTCCAAATAGGAAAAGGAGCACGTCAAGGCTGTATATTGTCACCTTACTTATTTAACTTATATGCAGAGTACATCATGAGAAACGCTGGGCTGGAAGAAACACAAGCTGGAATCAAGATTGCCGGGAGAAATATCAATAACCTCAGATATGCGGATGACACCATCCTTATGGCAGAAAGTGAAGAAGAACTAAAGAGCCTCTTGATGAAAGTGAAAGAGGAGAGTGAAAAGGTTGGCTTAAAGCTCAATATTCAGAAAACTAAGATCATGGCATCTGGTCCCATCACTTCATGGCAAATAGATGGGGAAACAATGGAAACAGTGACAAACTTTATTTTCTTGGGCTCCAAAATCACTGCAGATGATGATTGCAGCCATGAAATTAAAAGACATTTGCTCCTTGTAAGAAAAGTTATGACCAACCTAGACAGCATATTAAAAAGCAGAGACATTACTTTGCCAACACAAGTCCATCTAGTCAAGGCTATGGTTTTTCCAGTGGTCATGTATGGATGTGAGAGTTGGACCATAAAGAAAGCTGAGTGCTAAAAAATTGATGCTTTTGAACTGTGGTGTTGGAGAAGACTCTTGAGAGTCCCTTGGACTGCAAGGAGATCCAACCAGTCCATCCTAAAGGAAATCAGTCATGAATATTCATCGGAAGGACCGATGCTGAAGCTGAAGCTCCAATCCTTTGGCCACCTGATGGGAAGAACTGACTCATTGGAAAAGACCCTGGTGCTGGGAAAGATTGAAGGCAGGAGGAGAAGTGGACGAGAGAGGATGCAATGTTTGGATGGCATCACCGACTCAGTGGAGATGAGTTTGAGTAAACTCCGGGAGTTGGTGATGGACAGGGAGGCCTGGCGTTCTGCAGTCCATAGGGTTGCAAAGAGTTGGACATGACTGAGCAACTGAACTGAGCTGAATTGAACTGAGGGAGAAGTTAAAGGAAGAAACATGTAGAACAGTTTTAGGCAAAATCAGATGGCATGGGAACAGGGAAACCAAGCATGGTTCAGAATTGAGGAGAATGATTTTTTTGCTTCTCTGCATAGAACACAGCATGCAGCTGGAGGATTGAAAACTGGCAACATTCAGTGATAGCAAGCTTTGCATAAAAACTGTTGATTTCCAGATGGCACCAACAATATGGATGGTTCTCTGCGCAGTTTAGCAGGAAAAGGAATTGGACAAGCAGAATGAAGAGCAGAGGAGCAATTCCTGAGCACAGGCTGTGCCCTGAATGTAACTGAAAGCTTGATGTATTGACGCATTGTGTGAGAAAGCTACCTGGGAAGGGCCAGAAAAAAATAAGGACACTTTGAGGGGTTCTAGTTTTTAAAATGTAGATTCCTGGGGATTCTTATCATTATGATTCAGATAAGAATAGAAACCCTGCAAATTTACCATATAGATTTGAATTATTGGCTTATTCACTTGTATCAGTTAAAATGCCCTCTACTGCTTGTAACAGGCAAATTCACTTTAAAAAATGGCCTGAAGAGTGAGAAGCATAGTCTTTTGTGTAGGAGCTCAGATGGTAAAGAATTCGCCTGCAGTGAGGGAGACCTGGGTTTGATCCCTGGATTGGAAAGATCCCCTGGAGGAGGGCATGGCAACCCATTCCTGTATTCTTGCCTGGAGAATTCCATGGACAGAGGAGCCTGGCAGGGTACAGGTCAAGGGGGTCGCAAAGAGTTGGACATAACAGAGACTAAACATAGCACAGTCTAGAGGAAGTGGTATTCAGGTGTGGTGGTTTACATTTCTGTAGTCTTCTTGGCTCTGCCCTTCACCAAATGGTGGCTATTCTCAGGCTGTATTAGGGAATTTTCAGCCATTATAGGTGCCATATTCATATACAAGTCCAGAGAGAAAAATAAAGGGAACTATTCCCAGAATTTCTCATAGACTTTGCTTGCAGGTCATTGGCCAGAATTTGGTAAAAATGTCCAATTGTAAGAATATAGTGGTTAAGAAAATGAGATATCAATGATTAGCTTTGATTTATGAGAAAAATCTCCTGAGGTTAGGAATGGAGATCACTTTCCCCTTAGTGACATGAGGGTAGAGATTGAATTTAAACAGAAAAGGGAATTCAAAGGTGGGAGAGGAAAGATTAAGTAGATTATGAGGACAGTCAAGAGCATCTATCTTTGAGCCTATCTTTGAAACGTTCAAGTTGACAGCTGAGGCGGTGAAGACTCTGGTGTCACATAGCAAACCTGTATTTGATCTCAAGGCAAGTTAGTGTAGTTTTCTGAACTATGAGCCACACCCAAAGATGAAACCATAGGGATAATCTATAATTTCCTGAATGAACAAGTATACAGGGTTAACTTCCACAAGAAAACTTACATAAACAATCTCATCTCCAGACCAGGGAGGTGCAATGCAAGAAACACTAGCAAGAATGAAAGAAGAAAGCAAAAGTTTTTCAAAGCTCAAAGGAGACTCATTAAAGCTGAAGATTAATTTTAAAAAATGTTTTTTATGATTCAATATTATGTTTTTCTCATGCCTTTCCCATTCCATCTCTCTCATTTCTTCTATATGTTATCATTTTGGGGGAAATATTTGTTTTTATAAGCTCTATTTCACTCACTCAGTTAGTCATGTCTGACTTTTTGTGACCCCATTTACTATAGCTCTTCAGGCTCCTCTGTTCATACAGAATACTGGAGTGGGTTGCCATTCTCTGTTAAAAAATATGCTGATGATATATATGCTGAAGTACATAAAAGGGAAAATGTATGAATGGGAGGAGAGTTGGTGAGGAAAAAAATAATTATATGACTTTGCTGGAAGAGATTAACAATTTATACAATTATGCCATGGAATACTACTCTAAATATTGGATTGGGCCAAGTGCAGAATCAAATAACTGTCACTACCTTCATCCTTTATTTTTTCACCTTAGTGCTGACCAACCAGTGCATTCATATATATATGAATCTAATATATAATAATCTATTTAAAATTAATAATAGTGACTTAGCAGCAGCACTAACACTCTATTAAAACCTATTATATATCACCTAGCTTTTCTTTGTATGATTTCCAGTATGTCAAATTCAATATAAACTCATATTTAACGATTTTCAATGTAATTTAGAGGGAACATCACTTTTATGAAATTTGCCTTAAACATAGATGTACATGTGTTATATATTTATGCTGATTTTAATGTGTTCAGTTATTTAGAGGGTAAGTCTATGTTCATTAATGAGATAACTAAAGAAGAGTAAGAGTATCTGTCCTCTAATTTGAAATAATTGGTTTGCATATATGCAAATATCAATAGAACTGAGATAACATATAAGATGATTTTTTTAAAACTATCTTTTCCAATTTGTTTCAACAAATATTTGGAATATCCATGGAGTAATGCAGTTTAAATAGCAAATGCTTTCAGAGGAAATAGATTTTGAGACCAGTATTGAAAGAACATGTCAGGTCAAGACTTAGGGTAAAAGAGTTGTAAAGAGAAGGCCTCCAAAGGTAGAAAATGCCCTGCAATTATATGAGGGCAAAGAAACAAGTGATGTTTACTGTCAGGAATACTGCTAGAATATGTTTGTTGCATCATAGAATGGAGAAGGCAATGGCACCCCACTCCAGTACTCTTGCCTGGACAATCCCATGGACGGAGGAGCCTGGTAGGCTGCAGTCCATCGGGTCACTAACAGTCCGACACGACTGAGCATCTTCACTTTCACTTTTCACTTTCATGCATTGGAGAAGGAAATGGCAACCCATTCCAGTGTTTTTGCCTGGAGAATCCCAGGGATGGGGGAGCCTGATGGGCTCCAGTCTATGGGGTCGCACAGAGTCGGAAATGACTGAAGCGACTTAGCAGCAGTAGCAGCAGCAGCATCATAGAAATTGTGGCTCTTGAGATGATGAGAAAGGGTATATCAAAGAAACATTGTATTGAATGCCACAGAATCCTAGGACCAAAGTGGCCACTTACCTCATTTGCTTGACAGTAACAGTTGTTTAGGGGAATGCATAACACAATTTTAAATTAATTCTCCAACCATTCAGTCCTAAAGGAAATCAGTCCTGAATATTCATTGGAAGGACTGATGGTGAAGCTGAAAGTCCAATACTTTGGCCACATGATGGGAAGAGCTGACTCATTGGAAAAGACCCTGATGCTGGAAAAGATTGAAGGCAGGAGAAGAAGGGGATGAAAGAGGATGAGGTGGTTGGATGGCATCACTGACTCGATGGACATGAGTTTGAAATGGCTCCGGGAGTTGGTGATGGACAGAGAAGGCTGGTGTGCTGCAGTTCCTGGGGTCACAAGGATTCGGACACGACTGAGCGACTGAAGTGAACTGATAGAGGATCTGAAAAAAGTAATAAGTATCTGTGCTAGCTGATGATGCTTGGATAACAGCACAGAACATGAATTTTACAGTTAACTCAAGATGTTGTGGATAATGCCTTAATTCTGAGAAGGCTTGATTGCGCTCTATTGGAGTTCTTGAAAAGAGTTTTATGCAAATTATTCAAATTATGTAACTTAGAAATTTCAATTTATTAGGATTTATTGATTTCTTAGCTTTTTTAAATCAGTGGCACATATTTTTATAACTGTATATTAACCATATTTCTCATTAATTATAGACCCATGTAATTTCTTGCTAACATGTTAAACTCATTTGAAATCTTGAAGGTACATTCAACTAAATCTTCATTACGACTGACAAGCTGCAATTTCATCTGTTACCTGAAAATAAACTAATTACATTGTCCTCAAAAAGATTTAAATGATCATTAGTTTGTACACTTGATATTTTTTTCTCATCATCCATAATTATTCTGTCAAGGTGGTAAATACACACCTACAATTCTTTCTGTGTATAATGAGTCACTAAATTTGCAATAGTTGAATTTATGATTTGAATTCCAAGTGACAAAACTCCTATTAGAAATATTTGCAGAACTTGCATGTCATGTAGAAGTTCTTTAAGTTTAAAATGTGCTTAGCCAGAAATATATGAGCATTATGAGACGTTTTACATAGAGATGCAAGTGGCCTATAAATGCCTTCACATATTCCATGATAATGTGGTTGCTGCTATAAAAATGGGAAAGCACACTGTAACAAATATATCCAATTTGTAGTTCTCTGCCTTTAACACTGGTAACATATTGAATGTGCATAAGGCTTCCTTGCTCATTTGATAAAAACATCACCATATCTAGGTCCCAAACTGCTCAATTCAAATGTGTGTCCTAGTATTTTACAGTAAATTTGTTTCTCAGACCTCAGAAGCATAGAAAAGAGTAGAAAACTGCTTAGTGTTTTACTCCTAATCAATTTTACATATTAAAACCCATTAATTATTATTTCGACAGGAGGAAATTTTTTCCTACTAAGAGATACTTAAGTAAGAAGAGTCAGTTCTTTATGAACTTGATGAAGAAAGGCCAGATACCTTGTTATGAGTGCCTGACAATGTTTTAAATTTAAGATACCCAAAACAAACTCAGAACCATTCCACTTAAATTAGCTACTAGTTTAGAACTGGGATTTTTATTTTTGTCAGCAGTAGCATCAATGTCCAGTTATTTATATATTACAAAAAGAGGTGAGGTAGTTTGGACAAGGATGGTAGCTTCAGAGTTGATAAATACTCAGAATTTGAAAATATACAAAGAAACACATGCACACTTTCAGTAAAATTTGACATGTTTAGTATAAATTTCTAAGAGTTGTAACCCACACATACAACTCAGTCAGTTCAGTCACTCAGTTGTGTCTAATTCTTTGCAACTCCATGGACTGCAGCACTCCAGGCTTCCCTGTCCATCACCAACTCCTGGAGCTTGTTGAAATTCATGTCAATCAAGTTGGTGATGCTATCCAAATATCTCATCCTCTGTTGTCCCTTTCTCCTCCTGCCTTTAATCATTCCCAACATCAGGGTATTTTCCAGTGAGTCAATTCTTTGCATCATGTGGATGAAGTATTGGAGTTTCAGCTTCAGCATCAGTCCTTCCAATGAATATTCAGGAATGATTTCGTTTAGGATTAACTGGTTGGATCTCCTTGCAGTCCAAGGGACTCTCAAGAGTCTTCTCCAACACCACAGTTCAAAAGCATCAATTCTTCAGCACTCAGCTTTCTTTATGGTCCAACTCTCACATCCATACATGACTACTGGAAAAACCATAGCTTTGACTAGACAGACCTTTGTTGGCAAAGTAATGTCTCTGCTTTTTAATATGCTGTCTAGGTTGGTCATAAGTTTTCTTCCAAGGAACAAGCATATTCTAATTTCATGGCTGCAGTCACCATCTGCAGTGATTTTGGAGCCCAAGAAAATAGTCTGTAACTGTTTGCCTTGTTTCCCCATCTATTTGCCATGAAGTGATGGGACTGGATGCCATGATCTTCATTTTTTGAATGTTGAGTCTTAAGCCAGCTTTTTCACTCTCCTCTTTACTTTCATGAGGAGTCTCTTTAGTTCCTCTTTGCTTTCTGCCATTAGAGTGGTGTAATCTGCACATCTGAGGTTATTGATGTCTCTCCTGGCAATCTTGATTTCAGCTTGTGCTCCACCCAGCCCGGCATTTCTCATGATGTACTCTACATATAAGTTAAACTAAGCAGATTGACAACATACAGCCTTGATGTTTTTTTCCCAATGTGGAACTAGTCCACTGTTCCATTTCTGGTTCTAATTGTTGCTTCTTGAGCTGCATACGGTTTCTCAGGAGGCAGGTAAAGTGGTCTGGTATTCCCAGTGACAATATACAGCCTTGATGTATTCCTTTCCCAGTCTCAAAGTGAGAATAAGGAAAAAATGGAAGCTGAAGCCATGATGAGAACTGTCTTCACAGTTTCCTAGCTATAGGAAACATTTGGGGAAATGTGAAGTGCTGACTGTAAAAGATACACAATGTGAGAGTTGTAAATTCAGTTTTATTTCAAGACTTCCTGAGAACTACAGCCAGGAGAAAGCCTCTTGGATAGCTGTGAGGAACTACTTGGAAGAGGTAGCAAGGAAGGTCAGTAAACTATATGATTTTGGTTAAGGAGTTATGTTTGATAAAGCACACAGAACGATAGAAGATTGCTGCTAGTCATGAAGAGTAGATATCTCCATTAATGATCTTAGTGCTTTCCTAGGTATGAGAAGATGCAAGAAATTGGATTCACGAAATTTTATCCTAAAAATATCTATCTGAAGGCCTGTTCTACCAGTTTTTCCCAGAGCACGGAGTACCTCATTTCTGATCTCCACTCTGAAGTCCTCTCAGGTTCAGAAAGTACAATGGCTAATGAATAATTCTTGTAGAGGATGGCAAGTGTCATTCTTATAGCATATGGAATAGAAATGTGGTATCAAAGGTTATGAATCAGTATCTCTCTCTGTCTCCATTTGCAACGGTTCTTCCTTGCTCAGCCAGGGAACTTCAAGGTATAAACAGTTTTCAATATAAAAGAGAAATGATTTACTGATTCTAACTGTTGGTATTATATTTTTTACTTCTCTCTGCTTATGGACTTTTTGTTTGCTTCACAAGGAATTTTAATGTTTTCTGACAAGATCTTTTCTTATGTTCCTTTGGGAATTGCTAAAACTTTTTTTCTCCTTTTCTTTCTTTGCTGTGCTTAGTCATTCAGTTGTGTTCTCACTTTTTGCTACCCCATGGGACTGTAGCCTGCCAGGCTCCTCTGTCCATGGGGATACTCCAGGCAAGAATACTGGAGTGGGTAGCCTATCCCTTCTCCAGGGGAATCTGCCTGATGCAGGAATCAAACCGATGTCTCCTGCATTGCAGGTGGATTCTTTACCAGCTGAGCTACCAAGGAAGCCCTTTAGTCTCTCACGTCAAATTATGTGCTTGACTGTCTCCTGCCTGGGACTTTCCAAAGTGTTACTGATTTGTAAATCAAAAGATAGTAGTTAATCAGGAACACAACTTTAAATGAGCTTTGAGTCTTAAGGAAATTAATGTGTTTTTTTGGTCTTTGTTTTTTACTAACAATAAAAGGAATTTCTTTTTAAATTTTTTGCCTTGAAATACATCTAACTGAGTTTTGTAAACTTTTAAAACATTTCTCATCAATGTATGTTAGTTGCTCAGTCGTGTGTGACTCTTTGCGACCCATAGATTGTCCATAGGATTTTCCAGGCAAGGATACTGGAGTGGGCCTCCTCCAGGGAATTTTCCCAACCCAGTGATCAAACCCATGTCTCCTGGGTTTCCTGTATTGCAAGCAGATTCTTTACCGCTGAGCCATCGGGGAAGCCACAGATATTATACCTTAGTAAAGCTTTAAAAAATAGTTCAATTTAAAGATCTCTATGCCCCAGTCTTTTTAGCAGAGAGGTATGGCAACCATATACTCCACCATCTCTCCTTATGCCCTGGGGGACAGGGGTGATAGTCAATCTTTCATCAGTGGCAACAAATATGGTGAGTAATAGAGAATATTTCTCATCAATAGGAAGATGCCTTGATATGTGTTTTTATATTAGTGCTTTTGGGAGGCCTATGCTTTAGCCTTGAACTTTGAAAACTCATTAAAAAATATTCTGAAAATTATATTTTACTCTCAACAAATTAAAATGTTTATCTTAGGGGAACGCTGAATAGTATATCGTTGTAAATTCTGATATATTAACTTTATTTCATATATCTGAATATCCTTAAAACTAAGTATTATTATACTTGAGAAATAACAGAAATCCTAAAATTTTTCCTGTCATTTGAGAAAAACATTTTTACGCCATCTGTGACAGTTGTATAATTCAACACAATTTATACTGATTTTAAAATAATTCCACATTTAATAATTATATCTGAGTGTAAATGCAAATTAGTCTTGTTCAAACATTACACCTGATATAATATAAATTAATTGCAGTAGGATAATTTCTGTGCTAATTCACTGAAAAAGCTAATGCAACTTAGTTTAAAAGGTATTTTCCTGATAAAGTAAAAATACAAAGATAGGGTAATCTCAAGGGTTGATATGAGCATATTTTGAACATTCCCTCAAGAGTTGAGGTTTCTTCCAAATCCACTTGGCCAGCATTAACTTTACCAGTTTTCCCGTGGTTACATGGGAAAAAGATAGACAGACTTTTTTCCAAACATGTAAAATAATACTTCTCTTTATTCTGATTGGTCAGTTCAGAGAGTAGGCTGTCTGCCCAAACCTGGGCCAGATACAATCACTGGAGACAGAATTGGATTTAATATCAAGATAACGAAGCATCAGTCTCATTAATTGCCTAATTTTTAGTAAGGCACAGACAGGCCCTAGGCATATATTCATATGTTCATGTTTTCTTTTTTGAAAATTTTGCAAAATAAAATATTTTAATCCAAATTAGTTAAGACTGCTACATCTAAACTTCGACTTTCTGTGTCACACTATCTTTATTTCTAATAGTGTTCAAGTTCTGAATCTGGGGGGATCCTGCTAAGGAGAATTTGATTGGAAGTTTGGGGCTTCCCTGGTGGCTCAGATGATAAAGGATCCACCTGTAATGCAGGAGACTCAGGTCCAATCCCTGGGTGAGGAAGACCCTTTGGAGAAGGAAATGGCTACCCACTCCAGTATTCTTGCCAGGAGAATTCCATGGACAGAGGAGCCTGGCGGGCTATAGTCCATGGGGTCCCAAAGAGTTGTACATGACTGAGCAACTAACACTCACTTTTATGTAGTGTAGGATTAGTGGCATTTATTCATGTGGTTTATAGTCCACTTTAAATTTAGTAGGTATAGTTAACATTTTGCTACCCTTCCAATTTACTGCCCATTGTACTTAGGCTGAAGTGTAATATGAATATATTTTAAGGTATCTGTCTTGGGAAGGGCATGGATAATGGTGGGAAAATTTTTTTAATATAGAAAATAAGAAATAATCTATGAAATATTCTCTCAACACTAGAAGAGTAAAATTGTTAGCTCAGGATACAGCTCTCATCTATAACTTATTAAAGTGGAAGATTATTCTTGTATAGAATATATTTCATATTGTAGAATACACAAGTCTTAATAAATCATATTTTTTCCTTTTTGGTGGAAATTACACAAAACAGAATTTATCAGACTCTCTTAATTTGTAGGGCACATGCCAGAAGCAAAACTAAAAACAGAAAGTGATTATCAATAGTAAAATCAAAGTTTTTTGATTTTAACTTTTCATATTCTGAATGAAAGATTGAAGTATATTTTTATTCTCTCTATAGAAAACGCTACAAAATTATTTCATACAAATGCTGATGAAGGGCTAAAGTTTGAAAATGAAGGAATATGTAGAGATGAATCAAGAAGTTCATTAAAATTATATGTTTCTGCTTTAATTTTAGTCAGCTTTTAATTTTTAAAAACCTGTTAACTTTCTTATTTTTAATAAATATTTAATCATTCATATTTTTACATTTATAATCTGTATTGTTTTTCTTACAGACAGCCTACAAATTCAACAGTTTTCAGAACATACAAAATCTTGATCCTTTTGACCAAACGAATGTTATAGAAACAAATCAGGATTCAACTTTGGAGTAAAAAATAGGGTTGATTACTGGAAATGATTTGAGGTCTTCTAGGATAACGAAGAGAGAAGGCAATGGCACCCCACTCCAGTACTCTTGCCTGGAAAATCCTGTGGACGGAGGAGCCTGGTAGGCTGCAGTCCATGGGGTCACTAAGGGTCGGACACGACTGAACGACTTCACTTTCACTTTTCCCTTTCATGCACTGGAGAAGGAAATGGCAACCCACTCCAGTGTTCTTGCCTGGAGAATCCCAGGGACTTGGGAGCCTGGTGGGCTTCCGTCTATGGGGTTGCACAGAGTCGGACACGACTGAAGCGACTTAGCAGCAGTAGCAGCAGCAGCAGGATAGTGAAGATAGAGTTGGGTGGGCCACTAAGAAGTTCTGCGTCAGGATAAATGATGCAATGTTGGTTAATATAAAAGTTAATTTGTAGTTTAAGAAAATATTGCTAAGTACTGAAAAGAATCTGTGTATGGTTCTTTTTTCCTCCATATAAATATACTAGAAGTATGAATTTATAAATAAAGAGAAGCTAACTAAATATTTAGTTAGTCATCTAAATATTTTACTTTAGAAAGAATGCGCATGAATATCAAGATAGTTGATAGAGGTATCCTTTCTGTATCAATCTCATCTCAACAGAAAATATATGGCCCACAGAAAACAGGTTAGTTTTGATGTGCTTATTGACATAGATGCAAGAGTAGGTGTAGGACGATCACAAGGGCTACTGCAATAAAGTGGCTTCAACAGCAGATGAACTGGTACCCCTCCTAGACCTAGGGGGACAAAGAGATGTAATTGGAATCCAGAGGGAGATCATAGGGTGCCATCTGCTACCTAGAGATCCTTTTGATTCAAGGATTAGCCAGTTTGAGCTTGTTTAGAAAGGTGAAGCCAGGAAAATAATACTTTTACTTTACTTTTTTCTATTCTTTCAAACTTGCTAGATTTCTCCACTGGCTAAACTCATCTGGAAGAGAAGTGTGGATATGATTTATATAAGTCAATCTCCTGGGTTAGAAAGTAGGATAGATAATAGATACAAAGGAGCAAAATGATACTAGATACTGAAGAATAAATTATGTCAGAGCAATGTCAATATAACTTAAATCTGTGTGTCCTAAAAAGCTATAATTCAAAAGAAATATGCACTGCTATATTCATAGCAGGACTATTCACAATAGGCAAGACATAGAAACAATCTAAATTTCCATTGACAGATGAGCTGATAAAGCAGATGTGGTACTTATATACAATGGAATATTATTCAGCCATAAAAACAAAATAATATCACTGTAGCAACATTATCATACTAAGTGAGATAAGTCAGAAAGAGAAAGACAAATACAATACAATATCACTTATATGTGGAATATAAAATACGACACAGGTGAACTTACATATGAAGCAGACTCACAGATATAGAGAAGAGACTTGTGGCTGCCAGGGGGGAGGGGTAAGGGAAGAGATGGATTGGGAGTTTGGGTTTAGCAGATGTAAACTGTTATATATAGAATGGGCTTCCCTGGTGGCTCAGTAGGTAAAGAATCTGCCTGCAATGCAGGAGCCTCCCTGCAATGCAGGAGACCTGAGTTCGATCGTTGGGTTGGGAAGAGCCCCTGGAGAAGGAAATGGCAACTCACTCCAGTATCCTTGCCTAGAAAATTCCATAGACAGAGGAGTCTGGTGGGCTACAATCCATGGGGATGCAAGAGTCAGACACCAAACGACCAAACTTAACGACACCACTTAACGACCAAAGCCACCATGTATAGAATGGATACTACATTGCACAGGGTACTATATTCAATATCCTGTGAGAAACTAAAATGGAACATTAATATCAAAAAAGAATATGTATATATGTATAAATGAATCATGTTGATGTACAGCAATAATTAACACAACATTGTAAATCAACTATATGTCAATAAAATTTAAAGCATAAAATACATAAATTCTATCTTGTGGCCTATGAAATAGAATATCCACTGCTTATGTCAAATAAACATATATATACTGTTACTCAAAGAATTATTTTTTCTAAGTAAGGTCACTCATTCCTAAGAAATATCTATTACTATTCAGATTTCTCTCCTATTCACAGTTTGTGACATAATTATTTTTTCCCATTGATGCTTCCAATCTCATGAATATATCTGAAGAACCTACACAGTTCAATTCAGAATTGTATTCATAACAAAATAATATATAGAAGAAAATTATTTTTGAAGAGAAAAAGACAGCTCTGTTATTTCTTATAGCCATTTCCTGCTCAGCTTTTAGAAGAGACCATGAAAAGGTGTACTGATACTTAAATATATTAACTTATTATAAAGAATTTACAATAAAATTATTCTGTTCATTGGTGCTACAAAACATAAAACTTGGGAAATTGTCATCTGTTTATTTGATTTTCTCAAAATGATAAGCTCACTTTTGATCCAAAGGTGAAATATCATTCCTCCCGGTAAGAGAAATTTCCACTGAGATTAAAATAATTTTATCCAGTTATTAAGAGGTGGTAAATTTTATGACAATCAAGATTCAGATAATTGAGAAAACTTAACTCTAAGTTTTCTTATATATATGTAATATATAACATGTATACAATATATAACATATATAATATAAAACATATATACATAACATGTGCTGTGTGCTTAGTTGCTCGGTCGTGTCCAACTCTTGTGAACCCATAGACTGTAACCTGCCAGGCTCCTCTGTCCATGGGATTCTCCAGGCAAGAATACTTGAAGTAGGTTGCCATTTCCTTCTCCAGGGGATCTTCCCGACTGAGTAATCAAACCCAGGTCTCACTGGAAAAAAAACTTTCTCAAAAGAAACAAAGATAATATTGCCATTGTGTTTACTATTATTGTATTGTTTTTGCATATAGTTTTTTTTCCTCCATATTATTTCAGTGGGGTTAAATTATTTTAATGATATTTTCATTTTTAGGCTTGAAAAAACTCTAGCAAATAAAGTAAGCCAGTATCAGAAATTTATTTCCCTAGCTTTGCCATGAAAAAAAAGATGTAAAAGCTAAATTCAGGTGCATGTAAGGTAAGATGCTTGAGCTGACGTTATGGACTAACAAAAAGAAGTTCTTTAAAAAAAAAAGAAAAGAAGTTCTCTAACTTTGTGCTACAGTTGAGTCTGGGATCACACGGTCCCTTGTTTTTGAGATTTCTAGCAGCTTTGCCATTGTTGAATTAAAGGAGACACTGCGTTGTTTTTGTCATGTTAGTTGCTCAGTCGTGTCCGACTCTGTGACTCCATGGACTGTAGCCTGCGAGGCTCCTCTGTCCATGGAACTCTTTAGGCAAGAATACTGGAGTGGATAGCACTCTGTCTCTATTCTCCATTCCTCTCTACTTTAACATATATTTCCTGAGCACTGACCTAGGGATGGCTCTGGTGATATGATTATAAATGAGGTCTGAATGATGGTTTTCTTCAGAGTTTATAAGTAAAATTAATAAATTATAAAAATTAAAATGTTCATTTTTATGTATTTTATAGATGAGGAAACTGAGATCCAAGAGGTGAAATATATTGCTAAAAGTCACAAATGTAGAGTGAAAATTCAGGCAGCCCAAATCTAAGATCTGTACTCTTAATCATGTAGTATATTGCCTCTCAGAGGAGAAACAGGAGTGATTCTGATGACAATCAAAATTTCAAATTATGATATAGATGGAGAACTTTTACATTATCATAACTGAGGGTCACATATGAAATTAAGCCTGATGAATAATTAAAACTCTAATTTGCCTTCTGTATCAACATCATTCAATTGGAAACTGCCATTGTATTTTTTAATTGCATCTTTTGTTACACAAGATTTTAGTCATCTTTGGAAATGTAGGTCTTTTGTTTTTACTATTATCAACTGAGTTTTGAGCTAAGATGACTCCAATCTTTAAAATACTCAGACAGCTTGAGTAGCAACACAAATATAATCATCTGATAAATGATTTTCTGGAATCTATTTATAGAATCAGTTCAGAGCTGTGCACATTATAATTTTGAAATCTTTTCATTCCTGGAAAATGATAATTTTATTTTAGATATTTATGCATTCAATATTTTGTGATTGGATAGTTCCACTTGTAAAGGTACTGCTTCCATCATGCCAGTATTTATCACAAATAAAGATGTCCATCATTTTGGCAGTTCTCAATATTCAATATTTATTATGACTATAGCTATTGATTTCATTAATGCAATAGCATTCTATTTTATATAATTTTTGGAGCATATTCAGAAAGTTGTTCAAAATGTAAATAAAATGCAAAAATCCCTTTAAGTGTTTCATTTACTTTAGCAATATGCATTCACTGAGACCTTTGTGTGTGTGTGTGTGTGTGTGTGCGTGTGTATTGCAGTTTATGCTTTTGAGGTAACTAGAGGAAGAAAATTTAGTGCAGGCATAAGTAGAAGCTTGACTTTATTATTCACAAATTTCGTTTTCAAAGCTTCCACATTGCCCTGTCTGGAGTCAATGATTGATCTCATATTCATTTTTGGCATCTAGCACTACATCTATAAGATTGACTCTCCTTTTCTGCTTAAGAGGATTCCTTCTTTTCTGATTCATGCTAGCTCTTCTCTCCTATTCTCCACCAATTAGTTTTTGTATCAGAAAATTTCAGATAAATTACTTATGGTATAATGAGTTATTTACCCCTATATTTTGGGTGGTAGCTTTGCACTTTAACTCAGGGTTCTTGGAAAGAGAAGTATTTTAATCTATAATAACAAATGTCTAAATGTGTTATGTTAGCTAATATAAAAAGTTTGGCACACAAATTTTGGCTACAGGTGTTTCTATGATGAAAGTGAAAGTTGTTCAGTGTGTCTGACTCTTTGCAACCCTGTGGACTATACAGTCCATGGAATTCTCTAGGCCAGAATACTGGAGTGGGTAGCCTGTCCCTTCTTCAGGGGAACTTCCCAACCCAGGGATCGAACACAGGTCTCCCGCATTGCAGGTGGATTCTTTACCAGCTGAGCCACAGGGAAGCCCATTTCTATGGTATCTTCTAATATAATTATTTACAGTTATATGACATTCATTATCCCTGAATGAGGATATCATACAATCAAGAGTTGAGAATTACATCAAGCAAGATTAGAGCAAGGTTGAGGCAAGTGAGGTGCTTAACTTGGGCATAATATTTAAAAAGATACCAAAATACTCAATAATAAAGATAAAAATATTATAATGTAATATTTATAAAATAATATCAATACAAGAATATCCATAATGAACAAAATATCTAAATTTCAAATAAGGACAGGATCAATATTACTGAAATTTTTTTTTGCCTCAGGCTCCACATGGCACTGATGCAGTAAAAGAAGTTACAAGATAGAAGTTCAGAGTTCATAGCAATATAGACTGTCCTCAAGAAAGAAGAAAAATACCAAATAGACAGCCTAGTCTACCATCTAAAGGAGTTGGAAAAAGAAGAAGAAAACAAAGCCAAAAGTCAGCAGAAGGAAGGAAATAAAAAAATCAGAAATAACTAAAATACAGGAAAAAAACGATAGAAAGTAACAACAAAATCGAGAGCCAGTTTTTGAAAAGATATACAAAATTGATAAGTCTTCAGTCAGGCTCATTGAGATAAAAAGAAAGAGGACCCAATAAACAAAATAACAAATGAAAGAGGAGAACTTACAACCAGTATCACACAGATATATATATAGATATCATACTAGAATACCGTGAATAGTAATATGGCAACAAATTGGATAACCCTGAAGAAATGAGTAAATTCCTAGAAACATGTAACCTTTTAAGACTGAATCAGGGACAAGTAGGTAAACTGAACAGATGGATCCAAGTACTGAAATTGCATCAGTTATTAAAACAAAACAAAACAAAACAAAACAAAACTCACATCCAAAAAAAGTTCATGACCTGATGACTTCAGATGGGAATTCTACCAACCATAAAAAGAAGAGATAATATCTATCCTTTGCAAACTATTAAAAAAAAAATAGAATAGGAAGTAATACTCTCAAATTCATTCTATGAGGATGCCATTACCCCTGATAACAAAACTTGACAAATAAAATACAAAAAGGAAAAACAACAGGCCAATATCTCTGATGAACATAGATGTAAAAATCTTCAAAAGTTATTAGCAAATCATATTTAACAATATATTACATGATTTTTTAAAAAAATCACAATCAAGTGGGATTTATCCCAGGGATGCAAGGATGGTTCAACATCTGCAAATCAATCAATGTGATATATTAACAAAAGGACAGATAAAAATCACAGGGTCATTTTAATAAACACAGAAAAATCACTTGAAAATGTCCAACATTCATTTACGATAAAAATTGTCATGAAAGTTGTTATAGAGGGAATATATCAAAACATAATAAAGGTCATATGTGACACACCCACAGCTAATATCTTACTCAATAGTGAAATGCTAAGAGATTTTCCTGAAAATCAGGAACAAGACAATGATGTCTACTTTTGCTATTTATATTTAAGATAGTATTGGTAGTTATAACTATAACAATGAGACAAGCAAAAGAAATAAAAGTCATCCAAATTAGAAGGGAAGAAATAAGATTGCCTCTATTTTCATACGACATGAAATAGTATGTAGATATTATACTAAAAGTCCCTCAGTTGTGTCCAACTCTTTGCGACCCCATGGACTATACAGTCCATGGAATTCTCCAGGCCAGAATATTGGAGTGGGTAGCCGTTCCCTTCTCCAGGGGATCTTTGCAATCCAGGGATTGAATCCAGGTCTCCCGCATTGCAGGTGTATTCTTTACCAGCTGAGATACAAGGGAAGCCCCCAAATACTGGAGTGGGTAGCCTATCCCTTCTCCAGCAGCTCTTCTCGACCCAGGAACTGTACTGGGGTCTCCTGCATTGCAGGCGGATTCTTTACCAACTGAGCTATCAGGGAAGCCTCCTCTCCTGGGTATATATCCAAAGAAAATAAAAACACTAATTCAAAAAGATACGTGCAACCCAATGTTCATGGCAGCATTATTTACAATACCTAAGACAGAATTATCCTAAGGTGCCCATCAACAGGTAAATGGAAAAAGATATGTTATATACATACATTGTATATACAATACACAGTGGAATATTACTCAGCCATAAAAAGAGTGACGTTTTGCCATTTGTAACAAAGTGAATGGACCTGGAGGGTATTATGTTTAGTGAAATAAGTCAGAGAGAGAAAGACAAGTACTCTATGCGATCACTTAAATGTAGAGTCAAAAAATAAAACAAATGAATAAATATAACAGAACTGAAACAGACTCACAGATATAGAGAACAAACTAGTAATTACCAATGGGAAGTGGTATGAGGGAAAGGGTAGGATAAAAAGGATATTAAGAGCTACAAACTACTATGTATAAAATAGGTAAGATACAAATATAAATATTGTATAGCACAGGGAATATAGCAATTATTTCTTAATAATTTATTTTTTTAATTTTAATTGGAGGCTAATTACTTTACAATATTGTGGTGGTTTTTGCCATACATTGACATGAATCAGCCATGGGTGTACATGTGTTCCCCATTCTGACCCTCCCTCCCACCTCCCTCCCCATCCCATCCCTCAGGGTCATCCCAGTGCACCAGTCCTGAGCACCCTGTCTCATGCATTGAACCTAGACTGGAGATCTATTTCACATATGATAATATACATGTTTCAATGCTATTCTCTCAAATCATCTCACCCTCACCTTCTCCCACAGAGTCCAAAAATCTGTTCTTTACATCTGTGTCTCTTTTGCTGTCTCTCATATAGGGTCATTGTTACCATCTTTCTAAATTCCATATATATGCATTAATATACTGTATTGGTGTTTTTCTTTCTGACTTCGCTCTGTATAATAGGCTCCAGTTTCATCCACCTCATTAGAACTGATTCAAATGCATTCTTTTTAATAGCTGAGTAATATTCCATTGTGTATATGTACCACAGCTTCCTTATCCATTCGTCTGCTGATGGACATCTAGGTTGCTTCCATGTCCTGGCTATTGTAAACAGTGCTGTGATGAACATTGAGGTACACATGTCTATTTCAATTCTGGTTTCCTCGGTGTGTATGCCCAGCAGTGGGATTGCTGGGTTGTATGGCAGTTCTATTTACATTTTTTTAAGGAATCTCCACACTGTTCTCCATAGTGGCTGTACTAGTTTGCATTCCCACCAACAGTGTAACAGGGTTCCTTTTTCTCCACACCCTCTCCAGCATTTATTGTTTGTAGACTTTTTCATAGCAGCCATTCTGACCAGCTTGAGATGGTACCTCATTGTGGTTTTGATTTGCATTTCTCTGATAATGAGTGATGTTGAGCATCTTTCCATGTGTTTGTTAGCCATCTGTATGTCTTCTTTGGAGAAATGTCTGTTTAGTTCTTTGGCTCATTTTTTGATTAGGCTGCCTATTTTCCTGGAATTGAGCTGCAGGAGTTGCTTGTATATTTTTGAGATTCTTTGTCAGTTGCTTCATTTGCTATTATTTTCTCCCATTCTTAAGGCTGTCTTTTCATCTTGCTTATAGTTTCCTTCGTTGTGCAAAAGCTTTTAAGTTTAATTAGGTCTCATTTGTTATTTTTGCTTTTATTTCCATATTTCTTAGTAACTTTAAATTGAGTATAATCTATAAAAATATTTAATCACTGTTGTATACCTGAAGCTAATATAATGTAAATCAATTGTATTTTATTTTCAAAAATGAACATTGTGGTTCAAATCTAAATGTTAGATTAAGCATTTACTTAATCATACCACACTGAAAAGGAACCAGCAGATGAAACTCCTACCAGTACTGTGTATGAGGGTTATCAGAGGACAGTGTTTTTCTGGAAGGAGAAGGCTAATGGAAATGTGTGACAAGTGTGACAAGTACTGAAATGGGATGAAGGAAGCAAGTGTGAGAATACTCTGGAAGATCCCAGAAGATAGGAACTGGATTCCGAGTAAAAAGAGAGGCTGGAGATAGAAGATTCAGGACAACTTCAGCTGTTTTCCAACTCAACAATGCTCATCATACTCCATACAGGCACAGACCAAAAGTAGCCAGACATTTACTCCAAAACCTAAAAACCCAGGGTACATTTCCAAAAAATGTAATTCTAGTATACATGATTTTACTTCTAAATTTTGTTATGTGGGAGCCCAAAGTTTTATGAACACTTCTGCTCAGCAATACTGAGTTGTACTTTAATTAAATCTGCTCACATAGACAGACCTTCTAGTAGTTAAGGCCTGGATTCTGAGGCCAGAGTGTCTGAAGTTCAACTGGCCTTATAAAAGTAATAATACATTTAAAGTTCTAAAAAGTTCTCATTAAGTGCTTGATTAAATTAGTTGCTGATAGTATTATAAATTTAGGGGAGATGTCTGAAGGAGATTAGCCCTATTTGTATAATCACAGAGGAAGCATAGTAGCTTTTTAAGATCAGAGTTCAGCAGGCTTTTTCTGTAAAGAGTCACATAGAAAATATTTTTGGCTTTGTGGGCCATAAGGTCTTTGTTGCAATTATGCAACTCTGTTGATGGCCAAAAAGAAGCCATAGGAAATACAAAAATAAAAGAGTGTGGTTTTTGTCTGAATATATCTTTATTAAAGAAACAGACAGTGGGCCAGCCAGATTTGGCTTTGGGTTATAGTTTGATGATACCTATTATAGAATAAAGGATTTGGTTTTAAAATATAAGAGTAAAACAAAGGATCACTAGACCAGGAGATGTGGAGGACACTGTGAAGAACTTCCTAGATTCTCCTCCTTCAAGGAAGGATCTCTGGTCTCAGATGCTGGGAGGTTTGTGGTCCCTGGACTTTAGCTGTAAGCCTCTTCTGTGATTGTCCCAGTTGCAGAGTGCCTCACCCAGGGTCACATCCTTCTCTGGAGTGGTCCTCATCCCATAACTGACAGATGTGGTTGTCTGTATGTCTGACTATCTCCACCCATCTGGGGATATTCTAAATGATCATTCAGTTCCAGAGCTGTTCTCTGGGCAGTGGAGACTGTCTTTTAAGCCTGCACTACAGATCAGCTTTTCCCTCTGTGCAACCTTGCTTTTTTTCCTCCCTTCTGCTAGTGCTGATCCCCAAAGCACTCCTTAATGTGTACTTTGTACACCAAACTCTATCTCATGGTCTGCTTTTCCCAGAAACTAGGGTATGATGAAAACAGGTATTTTGAAAGAAAGACCAAGATAAAGCCACAGACAATTTGACATTGCAGGAAAAAGAGAAAATTAAGGAAACAGGGAAAAGTAAAAGAAATTATAAAATAAAGCAATGTACATAGATTTAAGAAGATACCACAGCCATAAAGTTTTGAGATCCAAAAATAAACTGAATAAATTTTATAAAGAACATGAAAGAATTGAACATAAAACATCTGAGGATAGGGAAAGTCAGAGGGGACCTGTTCAAACAAGAATAATACTTTTTCAATGGCAGCTTTGAAAAAAAAAAAGAGAGAGAAAATGGAGGGCACTAAAATATTGAAGAAATATTAACGTACATAAAATGAGTTTCCAAACTGAATTGTGGAAGACATTTAATTTTCAATAACAGCTTAACTTTCATTCTAAGCTTCATTTTGTGGAAAAACTTAATGGACTATGAAATAGAAGATTTTTGTGGTTTCAATTAGCTTTTCCTGATTACTGATGAGATTGAGCCCCTTGTCATATGGTTATTGGCAATCTAGAAATCTTCCCTGGTAAATTGTCAGTTCAAGATTCCTACAAATTTTTTTCTGTGTATTTGTGTCACCTGTCTTTTTACTGATTTATATATACCATATATCTTGTATATAACTCCTCTGTTGATTGTGTGAATTAAAAATGGTTTATTTCATTCTATGATTTACATTTTCATTATTTAGTAGCTTATTTTGATGAACAACCCAATTTATCAATCATTTTTTTGTGTGTGTAATATTTAAGAAATCTTGCCTTAGTTCTGAGTCTCAAAAATATCATTACGTTTTCTTTTAGAAGCTTTATTGTTTTACTTTTTATAGTCTCATCTAGAATTGATTTTATATGTGGCTTAAAAGATTATATAGGTATGTAAATGACCCAAAGCTGTTCATTTATAAGACTGTTTATTCTCCTATTGTTCTCTAGTGCCACTTTTGTAACAAGTGTTCACACACATTAGTTTTTTTCTGGACTCTATTATGTGCAATTAGAATACTTACCTAAAGAGTCTACATTATACTGCTTATGTTCCTTAAATTTCTTTATTTTTTCAAAGATTTTCTTGGCCTTTTGAATAAGTCTGTAAATTTGCAGATATCTGCACACACATTTACACAAAACTACAAGAATTTTTACTGATTTATAAAAATCTATATAGGTCACTTTTAATTTATATAGGTCACTTAAAATATTATCATCTTTACAGTTTTGAGACTTCAGTTTATAACTATGGTACATCCTTCCATTTATCAAATTTCTCTTGCTAACATTTTTGCATGTTTGTTTCTACAGAGATATTTGACTTGACACTAATGAAAATTTTACATTCTAATTTCTATTGTTATTATATCAAACTATATTTTACTTTTTATATAAAAAGTGAGCTTGCTAAATCTGCAATTGTATTCTTTGTACTTTTCTGTATTTCTCTGTAGAAAATTATGACATTTGTAACTAATTTTACTATTCTTTTGTTTCTTTACAATCCTTATACCTTTCCAACCTTATCTTATGCTCAAAGTGATCCTCAGAAAAATATTGAACAGAAGGAGAGATAAAGATCATCTTTATCTCATTCTTCATTTCAGAGGAAACTGTAAAATATTTCACCACTTCATCACCTATCAAGATGTTAGCTGATTTCTGATTTTTAAAATTCTCTCTCTAGACACTCTTTATTTGATTAAGAGGTTTTTTTTATATCATAGTTTATTATTATTATGGCTTCTTTGCATTCATTGAGACCATATTTTCACAGTATTCTTTCCATTCTTTCTCTATGTTGAAATGCATTGATTTTTAAGTAATAAATGCCCTTGATTATCTAAACTAAATCCTACATATTTGTGCTGCATTATCTTTTGTTTTTACGGGTGATTGACTTTGCTTTTTTTGTTTTTAAGAATTTTTCTACTTTATGTAGAAAGGGGTGTGTTATTTTCATTTAATCTCATTTCCTCTTAGGATTTTGTATTTTGTAATGTTTGGGCCTTGATTTCTATTCTGTTGCTCCTATAAAAGAGGTAGCAACATTTGCAAAGTCATAAGAAGTAGCAGTGGTGAAGATTGAGGGGGTGGCTGACTTTAGGACAATATAGTAGATCTGCTGATCTCTGAAGCCTCATATAAAATTTGTGGTCATGACTCTGGAAGGTGAACAGTCAGCGTAATTGTGAGTCTTCTCCAGTCACTGTCAGATGCTCATTTGCAGTATAATATAGATGGATTTGGATGTGATTGTAACAGATTACAATACAAAAGAGAGAAAAACCATAGGTTGAGAACAGGAGGAAACAGTGTCTTGAGAGGAAGCTTTTGCAATAAAAAAGAGGTTACAAAATAGTCTGATATAAAGATAGATAATATGAAAATATCATAAACACATGCTATAATTTTACCCATAGACACACAACATATAAAAAATTAAAAAGAAAAAGAAAAATTAAATCCAACACAAAACCCAAAAGCAAAAGACCTACTTAGGAAAATCATGTTCTACATATGGAGCAAATTAAGGTGTTTCATCATTTTAAGCAATTGGTGGCATGTTACAAATGGGACTTTCAGTTATCTTGATGCTAAGAACATGCCCCTTAGAGTATCCCAGTATCAGGATATTGGAATACTAACACATTATCTAGCTTTATAACAATCAATAGCTACACGATTTTACTCATATACTGTTTTTCATAGGTTTTCAACTTTAAGGATTGAAACAGGAGACTTTATCATGATTTCCTATTTAGACATACATATTACCTTTAAAGAAATTGATCATCAAAGTTCAAGGTGGAAGGGAGGATGAAAGGGCTGAGTCAAGATAAAAAGGATCTTTCATCAGTAAATATAAATGTATTGTTGAGTGTTAAAAAGATAATTGATAATGTAAATAGATTTATTGTCTAGTGATGTAATATAGCTGGCCTGCACTGGATTGCTAGACCTAATTGCTAAATTTTCAGGAATTTTCAAGTCAATTCTTTGATAACTTGAAATTAACCATAGTGGAAATATTTGCAAAATAGTCCCACCATGGAAATTAGCAAAGGCTATAAGTAGGGGCTTTTTTTTCCCCTCAGTGAAAATATTGTTAAAATTTTACCTGCACATCCCTGGTATAACCATGGAACAATTGTAAAGGTAAGACACTTCACTTAGATTTTTTTAAGTAAGATGAATGTCTCACTTTCAGCTCTTATGAGGAAGGAATTATATATTATTGAAATGGATAAAGCAGGAAATAAAGCCTTAAGCCATTAGAAAACAGAAAAAGAAATAATTTTTAAAAGAAATTGATTCAGGAAAATGTAACTGAGATTAGGGAATATTGGGATGGGAGATGAATTTTCTGTGAAGACATTTTCTGTTTTTTATGATTGCTAACCATGTCACATTGGAATCTCTTTTAATAAGTCTAAATATGTTAATTATGTAATGAAACATAATAGATTTATGAATTAAACTTAAAGCTATTTTTCCTAGAGATGAAGCATTCCATGCCTCTGATTTTATTTTCCCATTGCTATTGCTGGTCATCATTGAGACATAAAAATTGAGAAATGTATGTAATATGAAATATAACTGTAAATATTGTCTACCCTCATTGTTACCTAAATCATTTCAATAGTCTTAGCTTTTAATGCACTCAATAGCCACTTATCAGGCATAAGCATGATGTTCCTGACATTCTTTGGGGGATTCTAATCTCCTTTGTTCCCTGTGGAATTCTCATTTGTCTTCCTAAATGCAGAAGGTGGCCTGTGGTCGAAGTGCAGCTTCCTTGAGGTAAGCAGAACAAAACACATACAGCAAAGGAATCCCCACCTTTCTGCAGATATGTTTCTGCAGGTAGAGAAACAGATCGTGAAGCTCCAGCTGAAATTCAGTTTAGAATGGTATGAGAAGTGGATTGTATTTTCTTTCTGTCCACTCTGGATTATTATTTTATAGCTTCCTTTACAAATTACCTGACCTTCCCGCTCCTCCCCCATTTTAATTTTTATTGCTATGCAACTGTAGAACCTGATTTTTATAGGGCATGTTTCAGGAGGAAATTCATTTGCATGTTTTCTCATTTTCAGGTTGATTTCCATTCAAGATTCAATGTGAACTTGAGAACACAGCAGAATTTCAGAGATAAACTCTAGATGGAGAAAGGAAAATAATTGGTTCAGATATGAGTCACAGCATGTCAAAATCATATAAAAAGGAAAACATTTTTGGATTATCCTTTACAGTTATAAAAATTGATTTTCTTTACAAATGTATGTGACTTAGAAGAAATGTTGGTACTTGAAAAAGGAATAATTGTATGGAATATTTTGAAGGGGACTTAAAACTTTACCTTTTGGGGAAAGACAAAATCTCTATATTTAAATATACATTATTAAAAACTTCAAAATTACCTATTTGTTTCCCAAAAGAGAAATACAAATGTTTTAACTTAGTTTTCAAATCTGTGTCACAAGAAAATAATTTCAAATCTGTGTTCACAGTAGACAGAAAACTGTCACATTCAGTAGAAAAATCAGGTTTTATATTTGGCTGTCAAAATAGATAAGTGGCAACTGTGAGGCAAGATAAATTTTATCTTTCCTTGGTGTACAATAGTATAGCTAAAACTTACAGGCTAGGAGTATGGTGGAGGTATAACCTTTCAAGCTTTAGAGTTTAAAATATGACTGTTTAAATGAACAGAAATATTAAAGATAGGAGGGTTCTTAATCACAATTTAATCACTTTCTTTCAATTTAGATGTAATGAAATTGACATAAACACAATTGCAATGTGATTAGTTCTGTACTGTGTTATTATAGAAACAGAGGAGAGAAGCAGCTATCTCAAGATAAGATGTTTTGAGGAAAAAAATCTCAAATGTGCCAGCTGTGGTAGTCATTCAGGTAAAGAACAAAGGGAATACATGTCACGGAGAAGAAAATATACACTAATAGTTATTTAGAGGGGAGAGTCTGTACCACTTATGTAACCTTTAACAAAAATCCAAAAGACAACTGGCTTTGACAATAGAGCCATAATTTATCTCACTTAACAGAATGTTAAGAAATACATAGCGGCTGCTGTTTGTGCTATGAATTAGTTTCTGGTTCTGTTCTTTAATCTGTTTTTATAATGTGTTGTGTGTTTTCTTAGTGTGTGTGTGTGTGTGTGTGTGTGTGTGTGTGTGTGTGTGTGTGTTTGTATTTTCTTTCTTTAACTGACAAGATGGCGACTCATAGCAGCTGAAAAATATGTTTCTATATTGAAGTCTAATAAGAACAGAAAAATACTTTTCACAAAGTATTGCAAAGTAAATCCTTCAGACTAATTGGACTGTCCAAACCAGGATGCATTATAGTTGCTAGGGGAATTTTATGAGTTAATTGGATTTGGTTTTTATCTATTGGTATTGGCAAGTATTACATAGTGGATGTGACAAATAGATTTAAGGGACTAAATCTGATAGACAGAGTGCCCGATGAACTATGGACAGAGGTTCATGACATTGTACAGGACACAGAGATCAAGACCTTCCCCATGGAAAAGAAATGCAAAAAAGCAAAATGGCTGTCTGAGGGGGCCTTACAAATAGCTGTGAAAAGAAGAGAAGTGAAAAGCAAAGGAGAAAAGGAAAGATATTCCCATTTGAATGCAGAGTTCCAAAGAATAGCAAGAGAGATAAGAAAGCCTTCCTCAGCAATCAGTGCAAAGAAATAGAGGAAAACAACAGAATGGGAAAGACTAGACATCTCTTCAAGAAAATTAGAGATACCAAGGGAATATTTCATGCAAAGATGGGTTCGATAAAGGACAGAAATAGTATGGGCCTAACAGAAGCAGAAGATATTAAGAAGAGGTGGCAAGAATACACAGAAGAACTGTACAAAAAAGATCTTCAAGACCCAGATAATCACGATGGTGTGATCACTCACCGAGAGCCAGACATCCTGGAATGTGAAGTCTAGTGGGCCTTAGGAAGCATCACTACGAACAAAGCTAGAGGAGGTGATGGAATTCCAGTTGAGCTATTTCAAATCCTAAATGATGATGCTGTGAAATTGCTGCCCTCAATATGCCAGCAAATTTGGAAAACTCAGCAGTGGCCACAGGACTGGAAAAGGTCAGTTTTCATTCCAATCCAAAAGAAAGGCAATGCCAACGAATTTTCAAACTACCACACAATTGCACTCATCTCACATGCTAGCAAAGTAATGCTCAAAATTCTCCAAGCCAGGGTGCAACAGTACATGAACTGTGAACTTGCAGATGTTCAAGCTGGATTTAGAAAAGCCAGAGGAACCAGAGACCAAATTGCCACATTGCCACATCTGCTGGATCATCGAAAAAGCAAGACAGTTCCAGAAAAACATCTACTTCTGCTTTATTGACTATGCCAAAGCCTTTGACTGGGTGGATCACAACAAACTCTGGAAAATTCTTCAAGAGATGGGAATACCAGACCACCTGACCTGCTTCCTGAGAAATCTATATGCAGGTCAGGAAGCAACAGTTAGAACTGGACATGGAACAACAGACTGGTTCCAAATTGGGAAAGGAGTATGTCAAGGCTGTATACTGTCACCCTGCTTATTTAACTTATATGCAGAGTACATCTTGCAAAATGCCGACCTGGATGAAGCACAAACTGGAATCAAGATTGCTGGGAGAAATATCAGTTACCTCAGATACGCAGATGACACCACCCTTATGGCAGAAAGAAGAAGACCTAAAGAGCCTCTTGATGAAAGTGAAAGAGGAGAGTGAAAAAGTTGGCTTAAAACCCAATGTTCAGAAAACTAAACTAAGATCATGGCATCTGGTCCCATCACTTCATGGCAAATAGATGGGGAAACAATGCAAACAGTGACAGACTTTATTTTTCGGGGGGCTCCAAAATCACTACAACCATGAAATTAAAAGATGCTTGCTCAATGGAAGAAAAGCTATGACCAATCTAGACAGCATATTAAAAATCAGAGACATTACTTTACCAACAAAGGTATGTCTATTCAAAGGTATGGATTTTCCAGTAGTCATGTATGAATGTGAGAGTTGGACTATAAAGAAAGCTGAGCGCTGAAGAATTGATACTTTTGAACTGTGGTGTTGGAGAAGACTCTTGAGAGTCCCTTCAACTGCAAGAAGATCCAACCAGTCCATCCCAAAGGAAATCAGTCCTGAATATTCATTGGAAGGACTGATGCTGAAGTTGAAACTCCAATATTTTGGCCACATGATGGGAAGAACTGACTCATTGGAAATAACCCTGACGCTGGGAAAAATTGAAGGCGGGAGGAGAATGGTATGACAGAGGATGAGATGATTGGATGGCATCACCAGCGTGATGGACATCAGTTTGAGTAGGCTCTGGGAGTTGGTGATGGACAGAGAAGCCTGGCCTGCTGCAGTCCATGGGGTCACTAAGAGTTGCACACGACTGAGTGAATGAATTGAACCGAAGTGAAAGACTTAGCGATTAGGTTAATACCATCAAGGATATATGTATCAAGAGTTAGCAACTGTCCCTGGAAAATTGAAATGATTAGACACCCTAGTATCAAGATGTCTGGGAGAAATATGCCCAAAGAATCAATGGGCTACTGGGTTGCAGAATTTAAAAAAAAGACCTGGACTCTCTCCATATATTTGGTGAGTCATAAACATTTAAATGTTACTTGATTTTAAGAGGATAATGAGTTTTCCCAAGTTTATGTGGAAGAGACAGTTCTTTCTGCCTAACTTCCAGAGTGCAGACTTAAAGGCTTGTTACACATTCTGCTTTGTAGGTGAACTGTGAGCTTGAGAAGAACAGTCTGAGAATTCCATCGGTCTGGCTCGGTCCTTGCTTTAAGGATAACAGTTAAATGCAGTGTTTGAAGTTTCTACCCTCCCAAGATCAGATAACTAAGAAATATTCTAGGCGGAAGCATCAGTATAATAGGGAATAAAAGCAGTATCTCAGGACATAAGCAGTTATCAAGCAAATTTTGTTTTTCTGGAGAGGCCAGCAAACTCGTCAAGATAAAGAAACTCTAAGCTGCCCTTGTTTCAAAACTGACAGAACCACATGGAAAGTGGTTTTCTTTACACTGTTGGCAGCAGAGCTGGTTGTAGTTGATACCCTGGATTGCAAGCTACATTTCAGATTTGCAAATAATGATAGCATTTAATACTAGAGTTTGAGATATTGGGATTTATTAAATACTAATAGTGACACTGAAAGGCCAAAGGATATATGGATTCCAATTATAAAACATGGCCTGGAATTCTGTTGGAAAGCATTAGTGTTGAAAATACTCATATATTTTTGAAAACTTGTCCTTTTCTATCTTTAAGCTTTTCTGAAAGTTACCTGATATGTCTTGTGTATGTTCTATAAAATCCTGTTAGATGTTGCACCTTTTTAAAATATATCAGATTTGGCCTTTCTCCAGATATTTTTTTCTTCCAGTTTTAAAACTAGAGATTTTCACAGACAATATGAGACTCAGGAGAACAACTTGAAAATCTCAACGGAATTTTTCTCCTGAGCCACAGAGGGAGAAGGGATTGAAGAAGATTAGGCTATGATCATTGGGGGCATTTTCATCTATATCTCTCTTCAGAGAAGCTGTTTTTGGTTTTGTTTTTCTTTCTAATCCTTGCTATCCAATTTAGCAGCCATTAGCTGCAGGTGACTACTGAGCACCAGCAATGTGGCTAATTAAAATGGAACTGGGCTCTGAATATAAATTACATCTTGGGTTTGAAGACTTAGTATAAAACAAATAATATATTAGTATTTTGTTTACTAATCATTTGATTTAATAAATTAAAAATTAATTAGTGTAATACATTTATTACTTACTGAATTAGACAAATATTGTAATATTTATTAAATCCGACTAAATTTTGATATAATATTTTGCACTGATTGTGTTACAACAGAATATTAAAATGATTTCATAAGTTTTTTTCTGCCTATTTAATATGCCTAGTAGAATTTTTTTAATAAGATATAATTTACATTTGGGGCTCACATATAATTTCTATTAGATAATATTGTTCTATACTTTATTTCTTAATCTCTCTCAATTCAACTACAAATGCAAAATGAGAGAATGCATTGTTTGAGAGTGTGTGTGTGAGTGAATGAGCGTGTGTGTTGGCATGGTTGGAATTATTAACAAGTTAGTAATCTTGCTGTTCCCCTCATCCTAAATGTCTGATCCTAAATGTAAAATACTAAACACCAGTGACATATCATGAAAGTACTTTTGCATTGTTATACACATAAAATGAATATTAAATAGGGGACATTAAGGAGTGGAATAGCTATTTTATCTCCAAATAGAGAAAATGTTTTGTAGAAGACTAGAATAAATCTTGGAACATTTTCCCCTAACCTTTATACAGTGGTCTCTTAAGAAGAGAGAGCAATTTAAAGCATACATTGGAGATGTTACAAGTATTAGTTTAATGATAGCTTTCAAATATTGATACCATTATCACATAAAATCTTCTGAACTCCAAGATAATGTGGAAATTTCCATAAATATATTTTATAGTGTTCAAGTTTTAGTAATATGCTACTTGCTGAATTTTGCATGCAATTCTAAATTAGAAAATATAAAGAATGTCTTCATTTTTATAATAATAAATCTTTACATCCTTCCTTCCAGCAAAGGAATCATCTGAAATGCTTATCAAGGGCTTATTTGAGCCCAGTACATTAAAAAGTTGAATTCTCACAACAAAATTATAAATTACTTATTATAAATACTTTTTTTTTTTTTTTACAGACAAAGCAACAGATACACAAGAGAGGCTGACTAACAGATACACAGAGTCAAAGAGTAGATTGGGGATTCAGCCCTGGAAGTCTAGTACTAAAGTCTCTACCTTATCATCATGATATAATGTCTCTCCTAGCAAAGATATTTTGATAATATTTCATATCTAAACTTTCTGACAATCTATTTTGACAATGGATTTATTTGGATTATGTCTCCGAATAATAAAATCTCAGACTAATAAAATTATCAGAAACATATAAAATATAGCTCATTATAAATAATAAGTTTAAACTTTATAAATACATTTTTTAACAAAGTAAAATAGGATAATATGTACTGAGCACTGATCATGTGCCAGAGACAGTGATAAGAAGTTTACATTATCTTGTTAAATCTCATGGGGGCCCCTGTTTTAAGGATGAGGAAATTTATAGCTCCACAGGTTGAAAGCATAAGCCCTGATTGTGCCTGAGGCCCAAGTCCTGCTCTTTACTACACAGAACTGGAGGCGAATTGCAAGATAAAACCTTGGATGCTTAGAGACCACCAAGCAGACAGTGATTATGTGAAGTTAAAATATAGCACTTGCTGCAAAATTTAAGGTGAAGTAAAGAAAGGACAAACGACTGGGTGTGACAACAGAGAATGAGGTAGGAAATTGAGTGAAAATGTGCAAATAGAAGATAAGCTATTTTTTTTAAAAGAAAGGTTCTTTCATTTAATCACATAAGTGGGAGAAAACAAAAAGAGTTCCAAGAGAGATAATCAGGTGGTAAAGATATAGGAATATAGGTAAATTTCTTATATATTATAGTATACATTCCTTTGAAGTTATTCATTATAGAGTATCTCTATGATAATTTTCTTTATGATCTTTATACTAGCTTGAGATGTTCATATTTGTTTTAGCTAGATCACCCTCAAGGCAGTCTTGAATAGAAACTGTTTTTGATTCTGTGAGATATGTGCTCTGAGGCACTAAGGCAGATTTTTCAGAACAAACAGGAATTATTATGCTTTTGTTGCTATTTGCTATTTTCCTGTGGGTTTCACTTAAAGGCTGATTGAACCAAACTATCCGCAAGGTACTTATTCTAAAAAAAGATTCAGTCCAATTGGTAATTAGTGAGACAGGGATTTCGGTGGTTAGTAGAGTAGGTAGTCAAGATATTTGTGGATTGTATATAGGTTATAAAACCACAAGATCAGATCTCTTCACTTCACCCTTTTTGCCTGTGGTCTTTAGGACATTGTAAGTGAACTAACTGCCCTCTGTAGCACAGGGCGTGAACTCAGATCGCAAGCAGTGGGCAGCAGGGACGTGCAGCTATGTGTACTTGAAGGTTAATAATGTCAGAGAGAGAAAACAAATGTTACTTATGAGGAATTTTCTCGGTTTAGATGTTGACTGCATTATACCATGGTATCCTCATAACAGCTGTAAAATAGGTATTATTATTAATACCTTTCTACATTTGGGAAACTAAAGCATTGGGAGGTTAAATAACTTAAATATCACACAGAAAATAATTAATGGGATTGGGCTTCAGACTCGAGTCTTCATTTCAAAACTCAGTAGATGCAAATTAGCAGTTCCCCAAGGGAGTACAGTTTAGTTGAAGACCTACACATTCTCACCCATATATTCTCCAGTCTTCTAGAAAACACTTGTTTCAAGTTTATGACCAATTCTGTAGTGGATTTAAGGCTACTGGTTTGGGGCCTCATTTTTAAAAACACCATTATCACAAAAAAACCAAGTAAGGTTTATTTGGACTTTGTCTCTGAATGACTAACTAATGAAATTATCAGATACATCAAAGATGAATAGCAGAGTGGCAGATATGGGCCACATAACCCAGTGTTTTGTACCATATTTTCTGAAAACACTGTCCTGCCTATATACTTATAGCAACAGTATCAGGAGGAGAGCTTATCCAACTCTGAAGGTACTTTTTCCAACAGAATTTTATGATAGCATCACACTCTTCCATTTTATCTTCCGGCTCACTCTATCCCTGGGGCTTGGGAAGGAGTGACAAATAGGTGGTGAATTTGAGAAGAGTGATCTGTGTTTGTTTTGGCACTGTTTTCCTTTCCTCTAAGGAAGCCAGTCAGCCTGCAGACAGAATTCTCCCTCTTATTCTTCCCAGAAGGCCAGCCCCCTGCATGAGCCAACACTGCTGTGGCTGGAGGTACATGATTATCCATTTTTGGTCTCAGGTACCAAATGCATTTCAACCTCATATGAAGCTCTGTCTTCCAAACTAAACTAGATCAGCAATAAAGGTGATGTTTTAGCCCTGTATTATGCTACTTTTTCTTTTCCTCTCTTGGTTCAGAAATTGAAAGGGTAATACAGGTGGTCTTTCTTTTATCTCTCAGAGCCCCCAACATTTGGTTTTATATTCTGAGAAATGAAAGAAGCAGTGGAATTTATAGGCTTAGCATGTGGATGCCTGACTTTGGACTTCCCTGTGTGGAAAGCAAACTGTGAATTTAGCAGACTGTCAATACTGATCATAGGCTAGGTTTGATTTTATAGTTGTGAGGTTTAAGATGGACACTGACATTTAATCTTGGCAGGTGATTGTGCTTATATTGACTCTGTCCACAGCCCATGGCTATTTCTCTGGGGACCTCCACCTTCATAAAACAAGTACAGGATTCCTCTTCTATTTCCTTGACAGCAAAAGTTGAGGGATATACAATCTATCTAATCTAAAGACAGGGTAAGGCTGAGAGACCTGAATAAGATTTCCCACATGTCTGTGCCTCAGGTTGTAGCCTGAGAGGCAACGTAAGAACTGTTAACCTTAGATTAGCTTAGTAAGACCCTTAGCTTACTAAAGCTAAAAGAAAGGGAAATATTTTAGGATAAATGGAAGGTTTTTTTTAATAAGCTCCTAGGACAGGTTTATGAGTGAGGGATTTAAATGGCCAGACACTGTGTTCCTGTTCACTACACAGCAGTGAGGCTCTAGCTTTATTTTGTTAAGCTTAGGATGACTTTGTAACATTAAGAGCCCCAATTTTGTCCTGCATTAAAGTCCAGGAGGAAAATTTAGGAAAGACCACTTTTGAATTCAGCAGAATAGTTTGTGTGGTGATGCAAGAATCATCTGCTTCCTGGGGGAACATGACCAAGAAATTTTAAAAATTCAATATGGAATTAAAGACAATGCTACAGAGCACACAGCAGGCTCTTTAGCTTTCACAGTCCATAAAGACAGAGATTTCAGAAGCATTAGTAGCTTCCAGCTTCCATTCAGAAATCTGTTCAGTGTGATTTTGCAGTAAGATAAGGAGAAAGCTAGACCCAGGAGTCATACATCTTAGGCTAAACATTTCCTTAACAAGAGACAATCACAGATACTTCTGTGGGGTACATACTAAAAATGCTTTTTTTTCCCCACAAGGGATTTCAGGAGCCTAATAAGAACAATCTACAATGCAGAATAACAATCATGAACCCATAGTTTATAGGAAGTGATTTGAATACACTGGATTGAACATGTGTTTGTGTCCTATATCTTCTGTCACAAATTACCAAACTTTTAGTGGCTTAAAGCAACACAAATTTATAATCTTATAATTTTGGAGGTCACAAGTCTGAGTCTGGTGGGCTAAAATTGAGGTATTGGTACACCTGTGTTCCATATGGAGGCTCTAGGGCAGAATCTGTTTCTTTGCCTTTTTAAGATTCTAGAAGCTACCTGTATTTTTTGGCTCATGGACCCTTCCTCCATCTTCAGATTGTGCCTCAGTCCAGTCTGCTTCCATCATTAATTCTCTTTTCTATTAGGAACCTCCTGATCATAAAGTTCCTAATAGAACCTCCTGCTCATAAGATTCGGAGAAGGCAATGGCACCCCACTCCAGTACTCTTGCCTGGAAAGTCCCATGGATGGAGGAGCCTGGTAGGCTGCAGTCCATGGGGTCGCTAGGAGTTGGAGACGACTGAGCGACTTCACTTTGACTTTTTACTTTCATGCATTGGAGAAGGAAATGGCAACCCACTCCAGTGTTCTTGCCTGGAGAATTCCAGGGATGGTGGAGCCTGTTGGGCTGCCGTCTATGGGGTCGCACAGAGTCGGACACGACTGAAGCGACTTAGCAGCAGCAGCAGCAGCTCATAAGATTAGAACTTCCTGCTCATAAGGAAGTTTCTATTAGGAACCTTCCTCTCATAAGGACTCTTTGTGATTACTTTGGGTCTACTTGGATAATTAATAATAATCTCCCCATCTTAAGACTCTTAATAAAATCTATAAAGTCCCTTTGCCATGTAAATAATAAGTTTATAGGTCCAGAGATTAGGACCTAGTGTGTGTTTATCTTTGGGATCATTATTTTTCTTACCACAAGAATAAAAGTTTTCTCAAATAAAACTTTGTGACTAGTGTGCCATGCTTTGTTTTGTTGTTTAGATGCTAAGTCATGTCCAACTCTCCATGACTCCATGGACTGTAACTTGCTAGGCTTCTCTGTTCTTGGGATTTCCCAGGCAAGAATACTGGAGTGGTTGCTATTTCCATGCTTACAATGCTACTATTTGAGGGGAGATGAATGTTTTTATGCATTTTGTGATTAGAGTATTAATTGCCATTTAATCTAATTGAAGGGACTCTGAGATATTAGTGCATATAGCTGAACATTACTTGGGATGAAAAATAGAGTTAGAAAATATTTTTCAGTTCTGACTAAAGACTGGTCTTGGATTTAATGTGCTATTCTGAGTCATTGCTGAAGTGTGGAGGTTAACAGAAAAATAAAGTTGAAATCCTGGGTGGCTCAGTGGTAAAGAACCTGACTGCCAATACAGGAGACATAAGAGATGGGGGTTCGATCCCTAGGTCGGGAAGATCCCCTAGAGGAGAGCATGACAACTCATTCCAGTATTCTTGCCTGGAAAGTCCCACGGGCAGAGGAACTCGGTGGGCTACAGTCCATGGGGTAGCAAAGAGTCAGGCACCACTTACCAACTGAGCATGCAGATAAACAGGAAATGTGGAGAGAGGAATTGCCTCAAGGAAACAGTGACCCATGGGTGATGTAACATGGGTTCCTTCTCCTATGGGAAGGAGGGAATCTACACAAGAGGCCTGTGTAGACAAAAAATGATGTGAGAATAAGGATTTATCCAATAGGTCAAGAGAACTAAAAGCTGGGGTATATTAAGAAAACTTTCTCCCCAGTTCTATTCCCTTCCTGTTGAGATAGTCCAGTTTTTATTACACATGGGCTTTCTCCTCCCATTGACTCAATTCTCCTCCTCTGGAATGGAACAGTGGGATGATTTACCTGATTGGTATATTTTGGAAGAATAACTTAACTGGGAGTTTGGTTCAACTTCTGTCTTCTAAACTCTTTGGAAGCCCCCTTGCTCACAGAGAGCTGTGGTCTTCGTTTTGTCCTAGCCTGTTCTCTTCATATGGTGAGAAACCTGTCTTACTCCAACACTATTGTAATTTGGTACATATGTCTTATTAATTCTAGGATTCAGTTACTGTACTCATCTGTCTTATTTCTCAATGTATAAAACATCCAATAGGAATGGAGGGTGTTATTTGGTCATCTTAGAGATCACAGAAACAGTGAGTACAGAGATTTAGTTCAGTATTTCCATGCAGCATTTGTGTTTTAGCAAATAATTTTCTGAAATGTTGCTTTATATTCAATTTTTTTTTTTAAAAACATTGCGTTAAAAAAAGTTAAACAAGAGTTTATTTAACTATTTCACTCAACCTACAATAGGAATTCCCAAAGTCTTTGATATGGTAATATGTACTGTGATTATTTGAAGCACATGGAGATTTTGAAATGTATTTGTTTTGTGAATAGATCATTGTTTTGTTTTTCCATAGATTATTTTTGCTCCCTTGGGGTTTAAAAACTTAAATGCTATATTTGAAAACTTGACTATTGTGTTAAACAATGCTTTTCAAATGTATTTGACTTTATTTATATTCGAATGGAGCTTCTTCAATGACCATGGAAGTCATACCATCTTTCAATTCCATAACCTGAAGAATTTTTAACGTGTATGGGTGTATACAGAATAACTAAAATAACTAATGAAGACTGTCATTATGAAAAAATACAGAGCTATATTTTCTGCATTATTGAAAATAGTAAAAAACAGTTTAAAAACTGTGTATTAAATTCATAAAATATTATGAAAACTTGGTTAATAAACTACCCAGTACATTTAATCTCACACGTCACAAAACTCCAAATGAGAAAATGCACACTACATTTAACCTCATAAGCTAAAAAACTTCAAATGAGTTTCTGTGCTTTGGCAATGACATGAGAAAAAAAAGTGCTTTGTTGTGCATTTGCTAACTGTGGGGTTTCTTTTTGTTTCATAATGAATATAGTTGATGTCACCTTTTCTCCTTTGCTTTTTGGATTTCATAACGTATCAACTCAAGAAGTTAGAAAAGCAAATCTTGGATGAAGTTAAAGAAGAGAGTATCAATAAAATAAGATAACAATATAAATTAATATGACAGAAAAAATATCAAAAAGACAAGAGCATCAAATAGACAAGATTATCATAACAATTCCTGATTGTTTGAAAGGTTGATGAACACATTTAGTTCAATATTAATTAAGAGAAAAGAGAAGTGACAAAAAGTAGTAAAGATAATTTAAAAACATAATACTATATGAAAAATAGAACTAAATATGACAAGTGATTACAATAACAACTTTGCATCTATAATTAAGCTTGAGAGATCAGAAGGAAAGATCAGTTTCCTTGAGAATGTCACTTTAAAATATTGCTTTGAAAAGAAATTTTTAAATGCCAAAGGCATTCCTAATTAAAATTTTCCCTACCCTAAATTCCAAACATTTTTTTATTACCAAGCTCATATCAAGAGAGATACACGTCCTAACATTTATAAGTTCTCTACACAATAAAAACAGAAATTTCATGAGTTCATTTACTGGATGTAACATAATTTTGAAACAAAAAAGAGATCAAACTGTGAAAGGAAAATTATAGAAAATATCACTCTACATAAGTGTAAAATCCTGTAAGCACATTGACAAAAGAAATTTAAAAATATTCTTTTTATAGGTACTTATATATGTAATCAAAATCCAAAAAAATATCATTCTGATATCTGATATGATATATATAAAGTGCAGAACAGTGGTTATTTCTAGGGAAAAAGCACACAGGCTAGAGGTAGAGCTTAAGGTGACAATGTAAATTTTAAAGAACTTTTTAAACAGATGTGGGTTTATTTTCAAGAAGACTTTTTAAAAGAGACATTTTGAAGAAATCTATACTTCCTTCTGTCACCAGGAACAAAGGGTGGAAGACCTAAATAAACATTTCTCCAAAGAAGACACACAGATGGGCAAGAGGCACATGGAAAGATGCTCAATATCACTAATTATTAGAAAAATACAAATCGAAACTAAAATGGGGTAGCACATCACATCAGTCAGAATGGCCATCATTGAAAAAACCTACAAACAATAAATACTGGAGAGGATATAGAGAAAAGGGAGCTCTCTTACCCTGTGGGTGAGAATGTAAATTCATATAACCATTTTGGAGAACAGTATGGAGTTTCCTTAAAAAACTAAAAATAGAATTACTGTATGACCCAGCAATCCCAGCCCTGGGAATATGTCAGGAGAAAACCATAATTCAAAAAGATACATGCACCTCCATGTTCATTGCATCACTATTTATAATAGTCAGGATATAGAAGCAATCTAAATGCCCATCAACGGAAGAATGGATAAAAAGATGTGGTACATAGAGCCAATGGAGTATTATTAAGCCATAAAAAAGAATGAAACGGTGCTACTTGCAGATGTGGATGGATCTAAAAAGACTGTTATACAGAGTGAAAGAAGTCAGAGAAAAGTAAGTATTGTATATTAATGCATATATGTGGAATCTAGAAAAAGAGTACAGATGAACCTATTTACAAAGTGGAAATAGAGACACAGACATAGAGATCAAATATAGGGACACCAAGATGGGGGGGTGGGGGGGGATAAACTGGGAGATTGGGATTGACATATATACACTACTATGTATAAAACAGATAACTAATGAGGACCTACTGCATAGCACAAGGGGGGAAAAAAAGAAGGTGCAATCTGTTTGTAGGACATATATTAAATTAACCTTAAAAAATACATTCCAATACACATTGTAGTTGTTTAGTTGCTAAGTCATGTTAGACTCTTTTATGAGTCCATGGACTATAGCCCACCAGGCTCCTTTAACCCTGGGATTTTTCAGGCAAGAATACTAGAGAGGGTTGCCATTTCCTTTTCCAGGGGATCTTCCTGACCCCAAACCCACATCTCCTGCAGGCATCTCCTGCATTGCAGGCAAATTATTTACTGCTGAGCCACCAGGGAAGACCCTCCAATATACATTGTGGTAAGTCACTTCAGTCATATCTGACTGTTTGCAACCATATTGACTGTAGCCCGCCAGGCTCCTCTGTTCATGGGATTTTCCAAGCAAGAATACTGGAATAGGTTGTCATGACCTTCAGCAGTATACATTGTGCTGTGCTTAGTCGCACAGTCGTGTCCGATTCTTTGAGATCCCATGCTCTGTAGCCCACCAGGCTCCTCTGTCCATGGGCTTCTCCAGGCAAGAATACTGGAATCGTTTGCCATGACCTCCTCCAGGGGGTTTTCCCAACCCAGGGTCTCCCAAATTGCAGGCAATTCTTTACCATCTGATTCACCAGGGAGTGTGAAGACATACTGTTTGATTCCCCTTATGTGAGAGACATACAACAGTCAAATTCATAGAGTCAGAAAGTACACTGATATATGCCTGGGGCCTCAGGGTGGAGGTGGGAAAGGGAAATAGGGAGTTGGTGTTTACCGGGGACAGAGTTTTAGTCAAGGAAGGTTAAGAATTTGGGAGAAGGAAGTTGGTGAGAGTTGCACATAATATGGATGTACTTAGTGCCATGAACTGTATAGTTAAATATGGTTAAAATAATATGCTCTATATTATGTGAATTTACCACAATAGAAATATAAAAATTTTTTTTTCTAATATCTTTTGTAAAACATCAGTTTATCACACGAAGTATGCCACATAATGCTTTTCTTGGACTAATTTTTCCCCCAGATATTTAAGTGATTGAACTCTACAATCTCTTTAAGTTTTCTTTTTTAGCTAAGATTGATCGAAGTGAAATTTGCAATTGTAAAACTTAAAGTAGCTAACTTGTTTAATTTGTGGTCAATTCATTGACCTTGATGTTCCTAGAATAATATTTAGATCAATAGTGATGGCAAACTTCGATTTTGAAATAGTCCTTTCTCTTATAAATAGGTTTTATAAAGTTTATTTTAAATATTTTACAATAAAACCACATATAACAACCCCAAGTTAACCATTAATGGTTGATAATAGTTTACTGATACCTCAGTCCATGTTATTTATATGTGCCTCATTATGGGAGAAATGTACATTTCCTATGGGACATGATCTCAATTAAATTCTCACATGAACTGCATGAAGTTTCTTTTCTTTTAACAATTAAGGAATGATTAGTTTAATAAAGGTTAAGTAACTTTCTCAAATATGCTTGGGTGGATTTTTTTTAAAGGGCTTATAAATTGTAGCAAGAAGTTAAACCCAGATTGTGCTGTGCTTAGTCGCTCAGATATGTCCGACTCTTTGCAACCCCATCAACTGTAGCCTACCAGGCTCCTCTGTCCATGGGGATTCTCCAGGCAAAAATACTAGAGTGGGCTGCCATGCCCTCCTCCAGGGGGTCTTCCCAACCCAGGGATCTCCCATATTATAGTTGGGTTCTTTACCATCTGAGCCACCAGGGAAGCCCAGATTATCTGACTCTAAATTCTGGGCTGGTTCCACTACATCTTACTAATCATGAAAATACACCAATGGTTGATTATGGTGTCTTAGGTTGGATGTTGACCTACTTTGGAGGGTCTTATGAAGAACAAAGTATATTTCAATGTATCCTGGGTAGTTGCCATGGTTTTTGTGTTTTTGCTTGTTTGTTTTACTTTTATCTCCTCCTCAGTGTCTTTGATCCATCACATACTTCAGGAGAGATGATTCAGCAGTAAAATTTCTGACGGACTGCTTGAGCTGATACACGTACCCGTTAAGGTTGGAAGTATTGCTGCACACTGGCAGCTATAAGTATTGCAATGCCCCCTCTCCCTGACATGATCTTCTTTTAGTTTGAATACAGTCCTAGATTTGCTTGCTTTCTCAGTGTCTCTAGCTCTATCTTTCACTTTTTCTTTCTTTCTCAGACATGTTGTACAACATAGGTTCTCCCTGATGATGACTTGTAATGGAATATACATTTTGGTAATTGACTTTTCAGAAAAATATGCCTAAAATTCAACTACTTGGTGTAATACTTTAAACATCTCAAAATTGTTAAGATTAGGAGGCCACTTCAATATTATTCAATATTGTTCAATATTATTTTTAAAAGGTTCAATATATTTTTAAAAGGTTAATGTTCATATTTTGAAAAGTTTTAGTTTGATTTCCACTGTTAGTTTCATTTGTGGCATCAGAATCATCATAGATTTGATTAATATAACTTCTCATTTAAGATTATAGACTTGGCATTATCAAAATTAAGGTCTTATTTTCATAAGACTTTATATTAATGAAATCTTACATAAAACATTTCTCTCTAATTTTTATATACTAGACACTAAATATTAAGAAATTCTCAAAGCAAATGAAAAAGATCAAGACTAAGAATAAACCACTTTAAACACTGCTATCTTCTCAATGTTTGGAAGTTCTGGGAGGGGAGTGCAATTACTTGTATACCCTTGACTGAAGACCAAGAGATTCCAGAAAAACATCCACCTCTGGCTGCTGCTAAGTTGCTTCAGTCGTGTCCGACTCTGTGCGACCCCACAGACGGCAGCCCACCAGGCTCCCCCGTCCCTGGGATTCTCCAGGCAAGAACACTGGAGTGGGTTGCCATTTCCTTCTCCAATGCGTGAAAGTGAAAAGTGAAAGTGAAGTCACTCAGTCATGTCCGACTCTTAGCGACCCCATGGACTGTAGCCTACCAGGCTCCTCTGTCCATGGGATTTTCCAGGCAAGAGTACTGGAGTGGGTTGCCACTGCCTTCTCCAGTTGGAGAAGACTACTGAGAGTTATTTGGACAGCAAGGAGATCAAGCCAGTCAGTCTTAATGGAGATCAACCCTGAATACTCACTGGAAAGACTGATGCTGAAGCTGAAGCTCCAGTTTTTGGTCACCTAATGCGAACAGCCTACTCATTGGAAAAGTGCCTGATGCTGGGGAAGATTGTGGTCAGAAGGAGAAGAGGGAGTTAGAGAATGATTCTGGATGGCATCACCAACGCGATGGACATGAACTTGGGCAAACTTTGGGAGATGTGAGGGACAGGGAGGACTGGTATGCTGCAGTCCACAGGGTCCCATAGAGTCAGACATGACTGTGCAACTGAATAACAACAATCTTCTTTATAATTTTAAATATTGTCAGTCACGTTGATTGAAATATGCTTTGAGGATGTCATAGGTCTGATCTTAGGGAAACAATGATATCACCATGCTCTTACCCCTTTTTAACCAGTCGTTCTTATTACACTTTATATCTTTTATATAAGAAAGAGTAATATTGAAAGTAAGCTCAGGTGGGTTATTTTCCTTTCTTACTTTTTTTTTAAAATCAAAATCACTATTGTCCTAAAAAGGAGTAAACAGAAATTGAAATTGAATTAATAAACTGTATTTACTTTAATTTTCCACATGGTACACTGGGATAACATAAGCAAGAAATCATATTCAATGGAAGTAATGGGAATCTCTTAATGTGAACTTTCTATGTGAATAGCATTTTCTTTTAATCTCAAGTAATCTTCTTAGCAAACTCAATCTTCACACTTCAATATTATTGTCATTGCCATTTTCCAGGAAATGATCAAACTGTTACTTGCCCAAGGTCAGGTAGCTAGCAAATGTGCAGTGAAGATGTAGACCCAGCCATCTTAATCTATAGTGTCCATACTTGCTATTAAGCTAAAATGCCATGGTGAGTTTCAGAATTTGCTAACTTCAATTATTGTTTTGTACATATCATGAATTCTATTTTACAGTTTGAAAGACATATGAAACAATCAGAAGTCACAGAGTCATGATACCTGCACAAAACCTAAATTAGAAGGTAATTAGGGAGATACATGATCATTTACCATTTTGATTTAAACATAAAAATAATGAATGCTATGATTTGGGTAACATCTAAAAGTACAAATGAAATTATTATTAAATCAGCATGCGTGTGGTTTAGAGACAGAACTGGTAGAGAAAACCATATTATTATTTGCATTCTTCTAGCCAGCATATATTTTTCATATTTAATTTTATGCAATGTATTTTATTTTATTAGTGTTACTAAAACATGATTCTGAAAGCTGATGTTTTCACAAAAATTATCCTAGTTTTCAAAAAAAACCCTTCTTTTTAGTATGGAAGAAAGATATAAATGATCTGGTGTGATTTCTCCTCACCTGACAGCTGTGGGTTAACCTTCATCTTGGACCCAGACAAATGGTAGATAAGAGTCAAAAATGTGGATATAATCACCTAGGCATTTAAAGGGTTAGGCTGTCTTATTATACACATAGCCCTTTTTTTTTTTTAAGAAAACAACTATGAAAGGGATAGTAATTTACACTTCAAAATGAAGGAAAATAGGGGTCATAGACCTTTTCAAATGAAAGAAAAGCCTGGAACAGGAAGATAGCTATTTTTTACCTGCAAGTTTCTAAATTATTCTTTAAGGTGAGGAAGTTGAAAATCTTAGTTATAGCTAGGGTGCTGACCAAGCAGGCTGGTGTCAGCTCGGATCCTTAGGCATTCAGGAGTGGAATGAGCCCAAAAAATGTGTATGGGCTGGAAACAGGAATGGAGAAAGGAGCTGGGCAGAACTGAATGGAAGAGGTCTCAGCTCAATAGTGCATTTTGTCTACCGTGGGGTGTAGTGCTCTGAATTAAAAAAAAAAATCACAGTACACAGGAAGCTATGCTGGTAAATGGGGTGTGAAGAAATTAATGATTTCTAAGTAACCAAGTAAAAATAAATGAAAAAAGGCTATATAAGTGTTAAAATGAAATTCCAGACTTTAAAATTAGACAGATTTTTTAAAAGTATTCACTGAATTCTTGGATTCATTCATCCATGTATCTATGAAAGTATATACCCATCCATCCATTTAACAAAAATTCTTTGTGAGTTGGTAGGATGCTGGGATTCTGCATGAATAAAATAATACAGTCCCTGTCATCACTAATTTTACATTCTTTCGAGGAATAAATTAACAATTAATTTCATGTAACTAAATAGTTATAACTGAAATATACACTATAAATCCCAAAGACAGGATGCTGTGAGAAAGAACTAGCAGTGAAATAACCTGAAGTGTGGGAAATGAGTAAATAGCTCTTTGAGCAAATGTCAATTAACCTGAAAGAGAAGAAGGCAGTGATCAGTAAATGGGACACAGGAAGTGAGCTTCCGTGTAAACTGCCTGATTACTTGCAGAAGATAGAGGTCATTTTTGACTGAACGAGCAACAGAGGGAGTTGAGTGACAGAAAATTATTTTGAAAAGATAAGCAGTAATCAATCATTCAGGAAATTTTAGGACAATTTTTGGAGTTATTGAACTTTGTTAGCCAAAAAAAATATTTTAGTTTGAAGACATAACCCTAATCTACATGAGAAAATATGGCATGGTGTTTCAGGAAAATATTCAAAATGCCCAGCTGTAATAAAGAGTCTGGATAAATTAATGAATATCAAGATAGGAAAAAATTCTGAAAACTTTTAGATAGAAAAAGTGTTCCCCTCTGCTTAGACTGGGGACAACCAACCTGGCTTAGAGCTTTTACGCAGCAACATTCAATGCGACAAGATGAAGTAGTAATGTGCCAATAGTTTCAAATCATAGGAGGTATGAGCAAGGAATATTAATTCAACCTCAAAGTGACAAGGATAAAGACGAAGTGGACATTTTCAAACATCAAGGTGGTTAAGGAATATAGAATCCAGGAGTACCTCTTAAAAAAAATACACTGGATAAGGAAATGTACTCAATTAAGTACAGAGAAGACTCTTGAGAATCCCTTGGACTGCAAGGAGATCCAACCAGTCCATCCTAAAGGAGATCAGTCCTGGGTGTTCATTGGAAGGACTGATGTTGAAGCTGAAACTCCAATACCTTGGCCACCTCATGCGAAGAGTTGACTCATTGGAAAAGACCCTGATGCTGGGAAGGATTAGGGGCAGGAGGAGTAGGGGACGACAGAGGATGAGATGGCTGGATGGTATCACCGACTCCATGGACATGAGTTTGCGTAAACTCCCGGAGTTGGTGATGGACAGGGAGGCCTGGCGTGCTGTGATTCATGGGGTCGCAAAGAGTCGGACACAACTGAGCGACTGAACTGAACTGAACTGAACTGAAGTACCTTAGATAAGCAAACCAGAGAGCTGTAGTTGTAAAGCCAAATATCAAAAATAGTCAGCCCTTCCTAAGTGTCTACTGTATGAAAGGTATGTCCTAAGTGGTTTATAGGTGCTCCCTCATTTGTTCCTTATGCAGTCTCATAAGATAATTTATGCCATTACTTGCTTTTATGTATAGGGTAACTGAGACTGAGGGAGGTTAGGACATTTCCCCAAGGTCAGGACTGAGCCATGTGAGACACCATCAAGAGATGAAAGAGTGAGAAGAGAGTGGGATCTGAGCTCAAATTAAGCCATGAAATTGTATTTTGAATATGAAATTAGCTTTTAAAAAATAACAACATTGAAACATACAATGACATTTCAACCTAGACAGTTTTTGATATATTTAAAGTTTAACTGCAGGCAGTTGAATTTGAGAAGGTATATTTTTCTGAAAAGTCAGTTATAGAGTTGGTTACCTTGGCTCCATCCTTGTCACATAATTGAGCATAGCTTTGTCTCTCTATAAAGACCTTTAGGTGACCTTTTCATATTGTCATCTGGTCCATGTTTCAATAAGCATAACTTGTCCTTTCAGGTTTAGGGATGATGAGATCTTCAATGTTACTAGCCTTAAGGGTTCTGCACTATCTCTTTTTGGTTTACTTGAACCCTTATATGCTTTGCAAATAGCCCTTTTATTCAACTCTTATCAAATTATCCAGTTTGTTTGTTCTATCTCTTTCCTACCCTAATCATTCCTGAACAATCTTCTAATAAAATACTCACTTATATTTTAGGAAAGATTATGCCACCATATCAAATGATTATACCTTATTTTGCCAAGTACATACCAAGCACATTGATGCTTAATAGTGAGGTGCTTAATTAGTTAAGTACTTATGGACTGTCTGTGGAACATTGAGGTTTTGAATTTAATTAAGATGTTAAAATAATATGTGATTATATTTAGAATTTATCATGTTATTTCTGTGTTCCTGGATGAAAAGTGATGAATGTTTCAAAAGGCATGCTGGAAAGCCCGTTCTTAAAAATTAGCATAATTAATCACTGTGACATCATTTCATAAAGTCCGATTTCCATAAAGATCTAAAGTAAAAATAGAGAGTCTTTAAGAAAGAGGTGTTCTTTCTCACCCAATAATACTGAAAGATACTACAGCTGACCCTTGAACAATGTGGTGGTTAGGGATGCCAACTCTCTATGCAGTCAAAAATCCCAGTACAGCTTTACTGTTGGCCCTCCATATCAGCAACTCCTGCATCCATGGAGTCAACCAACCACAGAGTAAAGGACTATAGTACATATTTAGTGAAGAAAATCTGTGTATAAGGGGACCTGTGTAGTTCAGACCTGTGTTGTTCAAGGTCACCTGTTATAACAGTGATGCTTTTAGCAACAGTTTATCTTCACCTCTGATCCTGGAAGACCAAATATAAATCTGTGATGGAGAACTCCTCATTGTGGAAAAACCAAGTGCTCATCTATGCACTTGGTTTAGGTTCATTTAGAGATTGAATGAATTTGATATATTCATTCAGAGATTGTTTAGTCCCAAACTATTATTCTTTGATAGGCTGAAAAACAGGATAAGTCAGAATTTTCTAGTCTCTTAAATTATTATTCTTTCCCATTACTCTATGGACAGGATCCCAGTGAGAATGTATACTGCTCTAGAGTTGTTACAAATGGTAAGTTTAAAAATTTTGTACATTTCCATTGTAGGTAGCTGCTAAGCCACACTGAGAGATGGTTCCTTAAAGAGAAAGCCCCTTACTTCTAAAAGTTATGTTGACATAACTGTGTGGCATTCCTGACAAGTGGAAACCAGGATGCCACTTTCAGCTCTGGCCCCAGAACCTCCCATGTGATCCCATAGCCTCCCCTCCCCGCCCCTTCTTTTCTTCACTTGGTGTCTACTAGCCACATGTAAATAAAGCAGTAAAGAACACAGAAGACCTAGGGAATGGAGGCACCACTCGATTAAAGGATCCTCTGTCACTGAAGGGATACATGAAGGGAAGTCACTTAGGCCGATAAGTTACAGGTCATTTGGTTACTTTTGCTACTACCTAGTGAGTAGAAAAGATGTAAGCATTATATGATCATCTTTGTGATAAGAGGAATTTTTCTTAAATTTATCTATCTTAGTTATAAAGCTCACAAGTGTATACATGAGAACCTGTTACTGGGAGTGGGAAATATTTAGTTTAATCTCAGTGGATTTTTTTTCAAGTTTAAATATCTTTATTGCCAATGTTTTAAAAATTTGTACCTGAGAATCTATGGTTAAGTATAAATTTATATATAGATCAGTCAAATAAAGAAATAACATATGTATTTTTATCATAAAGAAAAATTGCTAACACGGTTGGTTTTTTGCATACATGGCAGACACTAAAAAGGAGATGATATAACATTATTTAATTTTCATCTATCTGTCTATCTCTCTTGTCACTGTTATTATCAAAAGCTGCATGTCAATTAACTATTTACCAAGGCCATGTTGGTTACACCTAGACAATGTTGGTATTTCCAGAACTTTTAATTCATCTTTAGTTTATTAGCTTAAATGAAGCCCCTTATATTTTTTTGATCAGTTGCATGAACACTCTTAAACCAATCACTAACATGAAGAATAAGAAGTTATTGTAGTTATTGGAATGAAGTTACTGTAGTTATTGGAATGAGCTAAGAAATTGTTTCTAGGAGGCTTCTAGACATAATTTCCCCTCATTCTCTCAAAATCTCTTTATTTGTTTAATTATATAGATATAAAAGCTGAGATGCAGAAGTAGTAAGCAACATGCCTAAGCCACCAAACTTGTCAATGAGAAAGTAAAAACAAAATCTCCCAAGCCCTAGCTTTTAATTTAGTGTTCTTGTCTACTTCAAGATCTATCCACAGGGACAATCTGTGACTTGATTCTGTGCTGTTCTATGGTAGGTGCTTAATGAGTACTGATTAATTGTTATGATGAATGTTGTCAACCCTGATTTTTATGACATGCAGTTTAACATATTTTTCTGTTAAAATATGTCCAGCGAGAGCCATATCCTAGGGATAGAAATTAATATGGGAAAAAATGTTTCTCTCTGCAGTTGTAAATACCAAAATTTAATTTCTCTAAATTAAATTTTAGAGAAATTTAAAATTTAATTTCTCTAAGCCATATTTTTATTGCTCACAGTTTCACATAACAGATTAGAAAGACAAGACCAGAAAGACAACCTACACAGGAATTTGGGCCAAGACAGGATGAGATCTGCCCATGGGAAGTGATCCATTGTGTAGATATCTGCTTCACGATAGAAGTTTAAATCTGAGTCAAAACTAACTACTACCAGTAGTTGATGTTAGGAAAATGGCTGGGAAGATGACAATTCAAATCATCCTCTACCACTATTGGATATTCCTATAGCATTTTTTTTTTTAATTAGAGAGGAATGAGGAAAGCTTCATGGAAGGAAAGAAACCATTACATAATTCCAGCTATGGCTAGGCATTTTCATATTGGTTGCTGTGGAATATTTTAGTAATTTAAGAAGTTAGCATAAGCTACAGTCTTGTAATATAAGAAAAAATGATTAATCAGAATTTCTGAGCAGTGACATTTCAAAAATTACTCAGTTAGGATGAAGGCCTCTTACTTGTCAATTCTTAGTTATCTTGCTCATGCATTTTGATGGATGTTTGAAGTTCTAATGACTGCTGTGGGAATTATGAAACTCCATGAGTTCTATTAGAGATTACTTGGTTAAGGGCTGAGACCTGTTTTGTGCCATCAGAGGTTACACTGTGCAAGGGGAAAGTGGAATGTTGAATTAGCAATAGTAGAGAGACCAGGCTGAAAATTCTGAGCATTCAGTTATGCCCTGGAAATGCCAAATCTTTGGATTATGGACCCTATCCTGAAATAAATGTCACCACTAAAAACTAAGTTCCAAACCAAAATGAACTCTTCTCATCAAAGAATAAAACCTAATCTCACAAAACCTGAAAGGGTCCTAGCGGAAGTCTGTGTGTTTTGAAGGTAAGACTCTATATAACCAGACACCCTAGTGCATGTTGTCTGCAATGTTGAACCCAAACCCCAAAATTCAATGACCCACCAGGAGGATAGAAACAAAGGAAACAACCCTAAGAATACAATTTTCTGTCTTCAGAACAACAAAGAAAAAGAGAAAAATTGAGTACAGCCAGGAAAAAAAAATAGATTGCATACTGAGAACAAATTGTGCATTTTATACCTTACCTCTCATTAGGAATCATGGTGGCTGGGAGACACAGAACAGCATCTCTAAGTCAGTACAAGAAAAGGAAATGTGAAACAAGGATAATTCTACATCCATCCAGAAAAATGAATTAAAAAAAAAACGGTAAAATAAAGACACTTTCAAACAAATAAACGTCTGCTGTTGCCTGTTTTGTTTTTGTTTTAAGCACCTTGTATTCTCTAAAGTCTGTAAGTATTTTAGGCCGTCGTGTTTCTTAAGATGGCCTCCTCAGAAGCAAAGCCTGAGATGAGGATTCAGATGCAGATGATTTATGTATCAGCACCAACTGGTACAGGAGTAGGAAAGTAGGCCGAGGAAGGGAAGGATTTTCCTAAAGAAATCTATGTCACATGGACAGTAATAATAAGGAATATCATTACCAAATAAGTTGAAGAAGGCAATCAAAATTGACAGGAGATTTATATATAGTTTCAGAAATGTTCATTTCTTAAATTTAGAATTTGTACTTTAACAATGATGCAGTGTCATTAGCATTCAAAATTAAATGTGCTACTTTCATGTTTAATTATAATTAAATACAAAATTCAAATAAAATAAAATGGGATCTATTCTCTAAAATGCTCAGAGTTTCTTAACCTTATTTTGTACCATTGACATCTTTGCATAGGTTAGGCAAATGAACCTTATATCAGATAAATCACTTAATGTATAGAACAGAATACACAGGATTACCAAGTAAAATCATGATACTAAAATATCGTTAAGTATTAGCACATAGTTGTTTTAGGGATGATCTAATGGGTCTAATCTGAAGAATCTAAAAAATATACCTTTTATTATGATGATTATTATCACATGTATCTCAACATACCTGAAAATATATATTTTGATGCTAACTATGTATGAATAATATTTTTTCTGATTACATAAGTATTAAGCTCACTGTAAAATAAACTGGAAAAATACAGAAAAATTTAAAGGGAATTAAATGATCAATAATCTCAATATGCAGAGCTGGGTCTTACCCAATTTTTATGTATATAATTCCAGAATTTTTGTATATAATCATACTTAAAATTGGGATAATACTAGATGCATTCTTTATAAATTTATTTTTTCTTAATACTATATTGTGTAATACTCATCTTCTTATTTAGTGATCACTTGGTATTTTATCTTTGGATAACAAAATATAATTGATATGCTGTTAAATTTTTAGGTTTTCTAATTTTTTCCGTGAGAAACATTCTGTAATGAATATCTTTAGAGATACTATCTAATCACATTAAATCTTCTTTTTAGCTTATTTCTTATACAAACAAATTTCTTTTAAAAAACTATAAAACATTTTTAATAATTGTCTGCTTTAAGATTCTCACAACTGTTTCAATATCTATTTGTACATTTTAGTACTAGAATCATGTTATTTATCTTGTTGCTTATCTGTGATAAATTTTAATATTTTGGGAAAAAGAAGCCCTCATCATCTCTATTTTTAAATGCACTTCATTGCCTTTTAAAGTTACAGCTTAATAAACTATCTAAAACTAGTTTTTAAAAGTTTCAGTGATTTTAGTTGGGATAGTCAATACATAAATGCATCAATTATTTTCATTTCACTTCTTGACATCTTAATTTACATTTGTCAGTAAAGTTTAATGTTAAAGTTTCTCATTATGTTAATTCATCAAAAGTTGACATTTATTGCTATCATCAAAGAGCCTCATGTTAAGTTTTATCTGATTTATGTTGAAATATTGGAAAACTCTTGATTGAATTTTTAATAGTTTATTGGTTGATTCTTTTGGGTTTGTCATGTCATCTGTTAATATTAATGATGTTTCTTTCCAAGTCTTTTCTTGGCTAACACACAAAGAACAATGTTAAATAAATAAGAGTTTCTGTTGCCCTATTCTTGGCTTAAATGGACACATATTACATTTCAGCTATCTTCATACTACCTTTGATTTACTATAGAATTTTGACACATTTTCATCATGTTAGCAAATTCTATAATATTAAATAGCTTTGCATTTCTGGAGGAAATGCTACATTTGCTCAGTGTACTTATTATATTGCTGACTTCTACTTACTAATGTTTTACTGAATTACTTTTTAATCTTTGTAACTGAGATTTGTCTGTATATTTTTTATTCATGCTCTTTTCGTCTTTACTATCAGGTATGTTTTGGCTTCAGAAAGGTTTTTCAACATGGACTTGGGGGTTATTTATTTATTAAGAAATTTTACACACACTAAAATGCATGAGAAGTACAGTGGACCATGTGTTGTGTTGGGACTCATCAAAAAGACAGATGTATAGGAATTGGAATAGGTCAGCAGCGGAAGGAGTAGGAACTAATTCAGGTTCAGTCCTGGAATTGAGATGGACCAGAAATGGCAGTTTATGTGATTATCACATACAGAGGCTTTAGATGAATAGAAGACAACAATAAAAGGTCAGAAAAGGGTGGAGAACAGCTATTGAACTATGTAACCTCAGAAGTGGATTGAAGAGTACCAGTTATTCAGAAAATTCTCAAAATGAGTAACAAATAAAGAGTTTTGAACACTTGGAACTAAAAAACAAGTAAATTTTACTGAAGAATGCATGCGTGTGTTCTAAGTTGCTTTAGTTGTGTCCAGAATTTTGCGATCCTACGGAAGTATAACTGACATAAAAAAGCTGTAACATATTCCATGTATACAAGTTAGTGAGTTTGGGATAAGTATATACACATGAAACTATCACCGATTTTATGCCACAAACTTATCCATTATCTTCAAGTTTCCATCAATCCTCTTTCCCTTCCACCCTCCCTCCCTCCTTTCCTTCCTTCATTATATATTGCAGTAAGTTGTATACATACTTATATATTATTTTTGTGATAAGAATGCTTAACATAAGATTACCTCAGCAAATTTTCATGTATATAATACAATGTTATTTATTATAATACTTATTCATCTATTGATCTTGTGTAACTGAAGCTTATACATTCCCATCTCTCCATCCCCTCAGCCTTTAGCAAAAAGCATTGTACTCTCCACTTCTAAGAGTTTGACATCTATTTTAGATTTCTCATGTAAGTGATAGCATATAGTATTTGTCCTTCTGTGTCTGGCTTATTTTACATTGCATAATGCTTTCCAGATTTATCCATGTTGTTGCAAACAGCAGAGCTTTCTTGTTTTTTAAGGTTGAAAAATATTCCTTTGAGCATACATACCACTTTTTCTTTATCCATCATCCTTTGACGGACATTTGGGTTGCTACCATGTTTTCTTTGACTACTATGAATAATGCTTCAATAGATGTGGGTGTGCAGTCTTGAAGTCTTTTCAAGATCCTGATTTCAATTCCTTTGCTTATGCTTATTTATATACTCAGAAGTAGGATTGCTGGATCATCTGATAGTTCTATTTTTAATTTTTTGAGGAACCAAAGATAACAAATGTTAGTGAGAACATGGAGAAAAAGGAACCCTCATACACTGCTGGTGAGAATGTAAATTGGTGCAGCCACTATAGAGAACAGTGTTTGACCAGTAAGCTCTCTCTCCATCCTGATTTCCTTTTCTTGCTCTCCCTCCCAATCCCTTCCTCTCTCTCTGGCTTTCTTCCTCTAAAAGAGAAAACTATACTTACATAATTATTGTTAATTACACTTAAAATTATCATATATATATTTTTATTAATTTATTTATTTTAGTTGGGGGCTAATTACTTTACAATACTGTAGTGGTTTTTGCCATACATTGACATGAATCAGCCATGGGTTTACATGTGTTCCCCATCCTGAACCCCCCTCCCACCTCCCTCCCCATCCCATCCCTCTGGGTCATCCCAGTGCCCCAGCCCTGAGCATTTGTCTCATGTATCGAACCTGGAATGGTGTTCTGTTTCACATATGATAATATACATGTTTCAATGCTATTCTCTCAGATCGTCCCACCCTCCCCTTCTCCCACAGAGTCCATAAGACTGTTCTATGCATCTGTGTCTCTTTTTCTGTCTCGCATATAGGGTTATTGTTACAATCTTTCAAATTCCATATATATGCATTAGTATACTGTATTGGTGTTTTTCTTTCTGGCTTACTTCACTCTGTATAATGGGCTCCAGTTTCATCCATCTCAATAGAACTGATTCAAATGTATTCTTTTTAATGGCTGAGTAATATTCCATTGTGTATATGTACCACAGCTTCCTTATCCATTTGTCTGCTGATGGGCATCTAGGTTGCTTCCATGTCCTGGCTATTGTAAACAGTGCTGCAATGGACATTGCGGTACACGTGTCTTTTTCAATTCTGGTTTCCTCGCCGTGTATGCCCAGCAGTTGGATTGCTGGGTCATATGGCAGTTCTATTCCCAGTTTTTTAAGGAATCTCCACACTGTTCTCCATAGTGGCTGTACTACTTTGCATTCCCACCAACAGTGTAAGAGGGTTCCCTTTTCTCCACACCCTCTCCAGCATTTATTGCTTGTAGACTTGGATAGCAGCCATTCTGACCGGCGTGAAATGGTACCTCATTGTGTCATATATATTTTATGCAGTATTAATTATTATATGGAATAAACTTTTCTCTAAAAATTCCTTCCTGAACTTGGGCTTTTTGACATATATCTTAAGGACACAGCAAAGAGCCTTTGAGAACACTATATTCAATGACATTCTAAAGTTTAGCTGATTCTTTTATAATAGGTGATACTTTTATTCATAAGATATATTCATCCAAGAAAGAACTGGTGACACATTGTAGCAAAAACCAAATATACTTTAAGAAAGTTTTAAGCACCAAGAATTTCAAGCCTCTTTTTTCCTTCCAATTGTTTGGTAATAACATTGACTTAGGATTTTCTACAATTTTTGAAAATTACTGTCTAAATTTATTTATTCATTAAAAGTGACAGGCATTCTTTAAACCAGGTGTAAGATATTTTAAGCTTTATGCTTTAAAAATTTCTTCATTTGGGAAAAAGACAAAACATATTTACAATTAGAAATGTATCTCTTGTTCTGCTATAATTTTTAAAGTCCAGTTATGAGGACAATATGTTGCTTTAGCCATTTAAACATAAGCTGGTTATACCTAGCTGTCTGTTACCCCTAGCAAACCAAGATGACCATCTTATAGAGCAATCTAGCGTCACTTGCTCTGTATGTGGTAAACTGTTTCATTTTCCTGGAGATTGCTGCCTCATTGTGGACAGACTAGGAATTACTAAAGTTTAATGAGGGATTCGCTTTGGCAAATACGGTTTATCAAACTTTGTATACAAATATTTCTCATGTATAATATGAAGAAATATATACCCACTTTACAAGAAATATTGTAAAATATGGTATCTTCTCTTGGGAGAGCTACTTCATTATAACTAGCAAATAGGCCTTTTCTGATTTATAATAGCTTATGAATTTTGCTTCACAAGATGTCTCTAAGGCATATCAAGATAGAATAGTGGAAAGAAGCAATTTACATAATCATAATCTCTTCTCAAATAATTTAGTATATTTAATCTCAACTACTACAAATTCAGGATGTTGTCTACTCTGATCATGAATTTATCTTCATGTTCAATTTTGTTTTTTACATTATCTTGATTGTTTCTAAGGTTGCTGTTATTGAACCTAAATAGTGAAGATGATGAATTAAATTACACTAAATAGTGAAGATGATGAATTAAATTACACTATCATGGCTGATTTCTTCAGAATGACTCCACAATAAAAGTTGACACTAGTAATGGAAATGGCGCTGATAATTCAATCAATGACAATAAGGTCATTATCTATTTCCCTTTTTATTTAAGTACTTCTGTACTTTCATTCATAGCATTGAAATAATTCTCTTCAAATTATAAAAGCAAATTGCAGTAGACTAAATCACTTTCTTTTGAACAGTAGAACTATGTTATAGAATCATGGGTTTAAATACTATTCTCAACAACCCTTATTACAGATACGAAAATTCTCCTCATTCTTATATTCTTTTTACTATTCAATAGATTTATAGGTCACAGAGTTCTTATTTTGAAATATTCACTTATTATCCAGAGACTCATTGTTTGGAAAGATAGTGATTTGGGAAATAATGAAGTAGCTCCTATGATTTTTATGATTAAGTATTTTAAATATGCCTGTATATAATATATTAGTAAAATATCACTTAGTAGTGATTTCTTGAGTTTGTGATACTTTGTAAACAAAAATAGAAATTCAATTTGATCTAGTTTTGACCCACTGCTGGAATGCTTGTGTAAGCTGGGGATCAAGAAGTGTTGAATATCACGGTATAAGAAAAGCATGGAGAATGCTGGACTAAGCATGCCTGGAGTTAGGGGCCTTCATGTCCAGGTGACTTTCTTGTCCCTTTTCACTGCTACTTTCAATATATTGATTTCATTCTACTTCAGCATGGAGCATTGTTGCTCTGTGGGGCAGAATATATCTCACTATGATCTCTTGAATTCAGCACTTAATTTTAGCTAAGAAAAGAAACTGTCACAAATTCAATTCTAAAAACCTTGGGGAAAGACTCTCAAGGTTCAGTTTCAATCAGTGTCCAACCCTAGGCCAGAACTCAGAGAACAGGTGACCCCGTGCTAATGTGGTTATGTCCACAGAACTCATCAGGAACGGTGCCCAGAAGGAAAGAGTTGATGGGGAGCAAACTGATAGACATTCACTCTGCCAGGATTAGATATCCCTATCCATTGAGCAAAGGGACATTAACTCTTTTAATTAAGTTTCTTACAGGCCAATATCAGCAGGGATCATTTCCTTGAACAGTTTTAGGTCTCTTAATAGGAATGTGCTAATTGTTTTGATTGTTCAAAGTCCAGAGCCTCTCCATAATGTCTCTGAGTTCCTGGCAGCTTATGCACTCCTGCTTCTAGGGTTTTCTTATCCAAACACTCCTGTCAGTCTGCACAGGAAGCCCAGATTCTTCATTTTTTGACAGGAAGGATGGGACCAGTTTGCACAAAGCTGCATGTGTGGTGGAGGGGGGTAGGGTGTGGGGACAGAGTTTTATAAACATTTAAAGTTCAGGTGGAAGGAAAGATTCAAATTGCCGAGTACGAGCTCACTGTCCCCACATCAGCACTCTGTAACTATCTCCTCTCTCACCCCTCAGTCAGTTCTGAGGAACCCTCGTCTGTTCCCATGTGGAGCAGTCTTCTGTGTAACAAACCTCCCCCTGACCAACACTTAGCCTCTCATTTTCTACCAAAGGTACTCATTTATTTATTTTCTCAAAGCTCATTTCTTTTTCCAAAAGGGGCTTCTGATCACTAAAGTGTTGTCACCATCTCATTGCACTATAGCCATTTATTTTAATAACTTCTGATGCACTGTGTTAGTAATCTGTTCCAGGCTGAAGTTTCCAATACATTCGACCAGAAAAAGAATATGCACATATACACATATCACATATTATATGTTTTATATGTAAATGCGCATACACACACATATAAAACATATTACACCTTTTAATATATTTGTATATAAATACGTGTGTATGTATTATATACATACATATGTCTAATGTGGTCTACTGTGAATAAAGATCTGAGAGCTTATATAGTTATAAAGGTAGTGGAGGTGAGTGTAACGGAGCTTTAGCAAATCATAGTGTTAATTATCAAGGAGTGATACAAGAATTTTACCAATAGCAATAATAGCTGGCACCTACATAACCACCATTATCAGCTAGGCATTGTTCTGAGTGCTTCATGAACAACAATTGTCCTAATTCATATAACCTCCTTGTAAGTAGCTATTTTTATTATTTCTCTTTCAGAGATGGGGAGATTGGAAAAGAAAGAACTTAAATAATTTGTTCCAGTCACACAGCTCATAATTGGGATTTAACCCAGGCAATCTGACTCTGTGAGTCTGATTTTAAAGAAACATTAGCATCAATATAAGAAGATGTAGAACAGTGCTAATCATTGGAGTCTTTAAAGAGAGGAAGGACAGGTGACCAGGTAGGGCTGCTCACTCAAGTGAAGATGCCACCTGGGGAAACTGGACTGCATTTCTTAGGATGGTGATCTTGGTGGATAAGCTCACATGGCAGGACTAGTGTTTGGGGAAGAAGCATGGTGGATAGATGAAAATGATGAAGCACTGAGCAGTGGAAGATATGTTTCCATCGCAGTCTTCAGTGCTTCATCAAAATATGAAAGACACATCTCTACAACAGTAATTAGTAATTTGTGGAAAATATCAATGCTGTTATGGTTAACACAATGACCACTGTGGGACCAAAAGATAGCATATACTTGAATTAGGTATAGGGACAAAGGAAACCATGCTGAAATAAATTTAGGAACTCTCAGAAATTTTAGATGTTCAAATATATGTGAAGCATAATTTGGAATATATATCATTAAGAAGGGCAATGTATTTTTATGTATGTGTTAAAATTTGATAATGTTGATCTAGATGCCATGCCAGAAAATCTTATGAAGCAGTTTGTACATCAAGTCTAGAAGGGACAAGTAAATACACAACTGAATTACTGTGGCACCTAACTAGAAAGACTTCATGAAGGATCAGAAGAGCCCTTGAATTCATGCTGTTAGTGAAACTAACTGGAAAGTAGGGAGGCAGAACAGACAACATAAAGTGGGATGTCTTTCCATTTGGGAGGCCGGATTTGCCCTGGGTACTATTTAGCATTTAGAAATGAAATCTTGATAAGTAAGGATGCAAAGTGTGAACCTAATCAGATCATTCTTTTTGGCCAGAGCTCTCCCTTATATGCACCATGGCTTTTAAGAAACACACTGTTTTGCCTCTGCTTGGTGAGACTTGACATATATGATTACCTGGAAGATCCCAGTAATAGCTTGTTACACAGCTGAGGCACAATTTATGAAGTATTATGGAATTCACAGGAAGAATATGTATTGCTCAAAAGTCAAAGAAAACTTTATAAAAGAAAGGGTGTTTTACTTGAGTTTTCTAAAAAATGGATGTGATTTCAATAGACAGAGATGGGAGAGTTTTTCCATTGAAGGAAACAGCCAGAAATAAAATGACAATATGACTCACATCAAAAAGAATAAAATACCTAGGAATAAATCTACCTAAGGAGGCAAAAGACCTGTACTTAGAAAATTATAAGGTAGTGATAAAATAAATCAAAGATGATGTAAACAGATGGGCGGATAAACCATGTTCTTAGGTTGGAAGAATCAATAGTGTCAAAATGACTATACTACTCAAAGCAATCTACAGATTCAGTGCAATCTTTATCAAGTTACCAATTGCATTTTTCACAGAATTAGCATAAAAAAAATTTGTATGGAATCACAAAAGACCCTGAATAGCCAAAGCCATCTTGAGAAACAAAAATGGAGCTTTAGGAATCAGACTCTCAGATTTCAGACAATATAGTCATCAAAACAAAATGGTAATGTAACAAAAACAGAAATATAGATCAATGGAACAAAGTAGAAAGTCCAGAGATACCCATAGACCTATGGTCACCTAATCCATGATAAAGAAGGCAAGAATATACAATGGAGAAAGACAGTCCCTTCAATAAATGGTGCTAGGAAAACTGGACAGCTGTATGTAAACAAATGAAATCAGAACACTCCCTAATACAGTACACAAAAATAAACTCAAAATGGATTAAAGACTTAAGTGTAAAGCCAGAAAGTATAAAGCTCTTAGAGGAAAACATAGTAATGGGAAAAATAAATAAACAAATGGGACCTAATTAAACTTAAAAACTTTGCATAGCAAAGGAAACAATAAACAAGATGAAAAGACCACACTCAGAATGGAAGAAAATAATTGTAAAAGAAACAACTGATAAAAGATTAGTCTCCAAAATATACAAACAGCTCTTGCAGCTCAATACTAAAAAAAAAAAAAAAAAAAAAAAAAAACTCAGTGAAAAAAAAGGCAGAAAATCTAAATAGATAGTTCTCTAAAGAAGACATATAAATACCAAAAACCACATAAAAATATGCTTAATGTCACTAATTATTAGAGAAATGCAAATTAAAACTACAATGAAGTATCATCTCATGCTGCTCAGAATGTGTGTGCATGCTGTAATTTCAGTCGTGTCTGACTCTTCATGACCCTGTGGAGCATATACAGCCCGCTAGGCTTCTCTGTCCATAGGATTCTCCAGGCAAGAATACTGGAGTGGGTTGCCATGCCCTCCTCTAAGGGACCTTCCTGACCTGGGGATCAAACCCATGTCTCTTATGTCTCCTGCATTGGCAGGCAGTTTCTCTACTGCTGCTTAAATGGCCACCATCAAAAAGTCTACAAACAGTAAATGCTAGGGAGGATATGGAGAAAAGGGAAACCTCCTGCACTATTGGTGGGAATGTAAACTGATGTGGCCATTATGGAGAACAGTATGGAGTTTCCTTAAAAAATAAAACCTAGAAATAAACCTACCATACAACCCAGCAGTCCCACTACTGGGCATATATCCAAAGAAAATCATAATTTGAAGAGATACATGCACCCCAATGTCACTGCAGCACTATTTACAACAGCCAAGACATAGAAGCAAACTAAATGCCCATCAGCAAAAGAATGGATAAAGAAGTTGTACACAGACACATACATACACACACATACACAATGGAATATTACTCAGACATAAAAAGAATGGAATAATGTCATTTGCCACAATATGAATGGACCTAGAGGTTATCATATTAAGTGAAGTAAGTCAGACAAAGACAAATATGATATCACTTATATATGGAATCTAAAAAATGGTATAAATGAACTTATTTACAAAACAGAATTAGAGTTACAGATGTAGAAAACAAACTTGTGGTTAACAAAGGCAAGGGGAGAGGGGTAATTTAGGATATTGGAATTAACATATGCACATAACATGTACACACTGCTATATATATACAGTAGATCACTAATAAGGACCTACAGGCAACTCTACTCAAATCTCTGTAATAACCTATATAGGAAGATCATCTAGAAAAGAATGGATATATGTGTTAATATATTCATTTTGCTGTATATCTGAAACTAACACAGCACTGCAAATCAACTATGCTCCAACTGAAAAAAGAAGATAGGAAAATGGGGGAGATGAGGGGAAGAGTGAAGTGTTAAATTTAGCTAGAACATGGGCTACAAGTTAGGAAGGACGTGATGACTGATCTGGAGGAAAAGATGTCCAGGTGACATTAAAGAGGATTTAAATAGTATCAGGATATAAAACAATGTTGATTTCTTACTAATTATGTATGAAATAGTAACTAAATATTCTGAACTGGGAATGACTCTATTGCATTGAAATAGATTATTTCAAATTTAGCTTGCTCCTAAATTGGTTTGTTAAGCGATGGAAATAATAGCTATAAAATATTTTAAGAACTTATAGCATGGCTTAAGAATTAGCTGAATAAGTGTATTTTTTAAATCTTCTCATTTGGTTGAATAAAAGACAGATTTTTTTCTTTTAGAACAGAAAGCTATGTGGCATCAAAAAGGGCACATATGGACAGAAAACTGCTGGGCTACAGTCCATGGAGTTGCAAAGAATCAGATACGACTGAGCACATAGCACACATAATATATATAACCTAAATATAACAATATTTTTATAGTAATCACATTTATCCTCTTTTAATTAACATTTTACTTGGTAATTATTAAATCTTATACATTGTGATCATTAATTCTGTGTTTTGAAAATTACATATGTTTTCCTCTGGAGTTTATACTTTATAATTCATATGGCTGGCAATCCTACAATTTCTTTCAGAAGAACAAAGGAACTTTGTTACATATTTACACTTATATAATAGCACAGATATATCAGTCTGCTTATTAAATTTTACTTATTAATTATGGTATAATTTTTATTATCTCATAAGATACATATAGCATAAGATATCTAAGTAGTAACATACCTAGTTTATTGTAGCATGAATTATCTGAGTACCTATACTTGAAAATACATGAAGTATATAACTCAATGAACTTTTTCCAAAGAGAATACAGTTGTGTAACCACCACCCACATCAAGATGTAGAAATTACTGAAACCCTAGGTCCTCCTTGTTCTTTCTCTTAGTCATTAGCCTTTCTTATCCCACAAGTATAACCATTATTCTTACTTTATTGTCATGGATTGCTTTTTTTTTTCTTTTTGTTTTGGGCTGTATATATATGTAGAATCATATAGAATTTGATATCTCATTCACCACAACCCTGTAAGTTTCACCCAAGTTGTTGCATGTAGCACTAGTTCATTTTGTTTCTTTTTGTTCTTTCTTTTATTTCTGTATTTTATGACATTGTTGGTGGGATAAATTGGGAGATTAGGAGTGACATATATACAGAACAATGTGTAAGACAGATAGCAAATGGGAACCTTCTGTATAGCACAGAGGCTCATCTCAGTGCTCTGTGATTACATAAAGGGATTGGGTGGGAAGGGGGTGCGAGGAAGGTCCAAGAGGGAGACATGTGTATACATACAGCTGATTCATTTCACTGTACAGCAGGAAATAACACTGCATAGCAATTATACTCCAATTTAAAAAAAAAGAATAATATATAATAATGTCTACTTAGTTATGATACTTTCGCCTTAAATAATGTCAAATTTTTATTTTTATGCTTCAAGTTGCTAAGAGAGGTCTTGTTTGTCACTTCATGTATAGATGTACTCATTTGTGTTTACTAAATCAGGGAATGGAATTATTGCAACATCAGTTTAGTTCAGTTCAGTCACTCAGTCATGTCCGACTCTTTGCGACCCCATGAATCGCAGCACGCCAGTCCTCCCTGTCCATCACCAACTCCTGGAGTGTACCCAAAATCATGTCCATCGAGTCGGTGATGCCATCCAACCATCTCATCCTCTGTCATCCCCTTCTCCACCTGCCCCCAATCCTTCCCATCATCAGGGTCTTTTCCAATGAGTCAACTCTTCGCATGAGGCGGCCAAAGTACTGACGTTTCAGCTTCAACATCAGTCCTTCCAATGAACACCCAGGACTGATCTCCTTTAGGATGGACTGGTTGGATCTCCTTGCAGTCCAAGGGACTCTCAAGAGTCTTCTCCAGCACCACAGTTCAAAAGCATCAATTCTTCGGTGCTCAGCTTTCTTCACAGTCCAACTCTCACATGCATACATGACTACTGGAAAAACCATAGCCTTGACTAGACGGACTTTTGTTGGCAAAGTAATGTCTCTGCTTTTAAATATGCTATCTAGGTTGGTCATAACCTTCCTTCCAAGGAGTAAGCGTCTTTTAATTTCATGGCTGCAATCACCATCTGCAATGATTTTGGAGCCCCCCAAAATAAAGCCTGACACTGTTTCCACTGTTTCCCCATCTATTTCCCATGAAGTGATGGGACCAGATGCCATGATCTTAGTTTTCTGAATGTTGAGCTTTAAGCCAGCTTTTTCACTCTCCTCTTTCACTTTTCATCAAGAGGCTTTTAGTTCCTCTTCACTTTCTGCCATAGGGTAGTGTCATCTGCATATCTGAGGTTATTGATATTTCTCCCAGCAATCTTGATTTCAGCTTGCGCTTCTCCCAGCCCAACGTTTCTCACTCTGCATATGAGTTAAATAAGCAAGGTGACAATATACAGCCTTGATGTACTCCTTTTCCTATTTGGAACCAGTCTGTTGTTCCACGTCCAGTTCTAACTGTTGCTTCCTCACCTGCATACAGGTTTCTCAAGAGACAGGTCAGGTGGTCCGGTATTCCTATGTCTTTCAGAATTTCAAAATCACAGTTTATTGTGATCCACACAGTCAAAGGCATTGGCATAGTCAATAAAGCAGAAATAGATGTTTTTCTGGAACTCTCTTGCTTTTTCGATGATCCAGCAGATGTTGGCAATTTTATCTCTGGTTCCTCTGCCTTTTCTAAAACCAGCTTGAACATCTGGAAGTTCACAGTTCACGTATTGCTGAAGCCTGGCTTGGAGAATTTTGAGCATTACTTTACTAGCGTGTGAGATGAGTGCAATTGTGTGGTAGTATGAGCATTTTTTGGCATTGCCTTTCTTAGGGATTGTAATGAAAACTGTCCTTTTCCAGTCCTGTGGCCACTGCTGAGTTTTCCAAATTTGCTGGCATATTGAGTGCAGCACTTTCACAGCATCATCTTTTAGGATTTGAAATAGCTCAACTGGAATTCCATCACCTCCACTATCTTTGTTCGTAGTGATGCTTTCTAAGCCCCACTTGATTTCACATTCCAGGATGTCTGGCTCTTGGTGAGTGATCACACCATAGTGATTATCTGGGTCGTGAAGATCTTTTTTGTACAGTTCTTCTGTGTATTCTTGCCACCTCTTCTTAATATCTTCAGCTTCTGGTAGGTCCATACTATTTCTGTCTTTTATTGAGCCCATCTTTGCATGAAATATTCCCTTGGTATCTCTAATTTTCTTGAAAATATCTCTAGTCTTTCCCATTCTGTTGTTTTCCTCTATTTCTTTGCACTGATCACTGAGGAAGGCTTTTTTCTCTCTCCTTGCTATTCTTTGGAACTCTGCATTCAAATGGGAATATCTTTCCTTTTCTCCTTTGCTTTTTGCTTCTCATCTTTTCACAGCTATTTGTAAGGCCTCCTCAAACAGCCATCTTGCTTTTTTGCATTTCTTTTCCATGGGGATGGTCTTGATCCCTGTCTCCTATACAATGTCACGAACCTCCGTCCATAGTTCATCAGGCACTCTGTCTATCAGATCTAGTCCCTTAAATCTATTTCTCACTTCCTCTGTATAATCATAAGGGATTTGAGTTAGGTCTTACCTGAATGAATACCTAAAGGAGATCAATCCTGGGTGTTCATTGGAAGGACTGATGTTGAAGCTGAAAGTCCAATACTTTGGCCACCTCATGCGAAGAGTTGACTCATTGGAAAAGACCCTACTGCTGGGTAGGATTGGGGGCAGGAGGAGAAGGGGACGACAGAGGATGAGATGGTTGGATGGCATCACTGACTCGATGGACATGGGTTTGGGTAGACTCTGGAAGTTGGTGATGGACAGAGAGGCCTGGCATGCTGCAATTCATGGGGTCACAAAGAGTCGGACACGACTGAGTGATAGAACTGAACTGATACCTGAATGGTCTAGTGGTTTTCTCCACTTTCTTCAATTCCAGTCTGAATTTGGCAATAAGCAGTTCATGATCTGAGCCACAGTCAGCATCCGGTCTTGTTTTTGCTGACTGTATAGAGCTTCTCCATCTTTGGCTGCAAAGAATATAATCAATCTGATTTTGGTGTTGACCATCTGGTGATGTCCATGTGTAGAGTCCTCTCTTGTGTTGTTGGGAGAGTGTGTTTGCTATGACCAGTGTGTTCTCTTGGCAAAACTCTATTAGCCTTTGCCCTGCTTCACTCTGTACTCCAAGGCCAAATTTGCCTGTTACTCCAGGTGTTTCTTGACTTCATACTTTTGCATGCCAGTCCCTCATAATGAAAAGCAAATCTTTTTTGGGTGTTAGTTCTAAAAGGTCTTGTATGTCTTCATAGAACTGTTCAACTTCAGCTTCTTCAGAATCACTGGTTGGGGCATAGGGTATGCATATATTCAGCCTTAGTTTAACTTGAATCTTTTTATCTACCCTGTCCAGGAGTCATTAGAGTATGCATCTGTCATCATTCTGGTAGAAGAAGAAAATGGCTCTTTTGCTGTTGCTCTGGCAACATCACTGGTACTGCTCTTTTTAGTAATTACTTTAAGGACATTATAGAAATTTTGTATGTAAATACAAAAGTAGAGCCAGCAAAGTATAAGAATTCAATTAATGCTGTATATAAAGAAAGTAAGAATTTTGGAAATTAACTCAGACTATACAAACCCTCAAGTCATCATAAAATTCTTCTTAAAAACTGAATCAAAAGGTAAAATGTTGTAGTGGAATGAGTGTGGCTTAGGTGTCAGAGGGACTAGCTGGATTCCTAGATTTGCCACTTAGTGTCAAGAACTCCAGCGAGTCTGAGATTTTACCTTATTTGCATGCTAAGAATTTTGCCTGCCCAAGCAAGCTTCATGGATGCTGGTAGAAGTCAATGACAAAGGACAGTTTACTATTTACAGTAATAGCATTGTCAGAGTATAGTCATTCCTAGGTATCTGTAGGGAATTCGTCCCAGGACCCCGTGGATACCAAAATCTGTGGATGCTCACGTGCCTTATATAAGAGGACATGTTTGCATATAGCCTATGTATATTCTCCCATGTATTTAAATAATCTTTAGATTAATTATAATACCTAATACAATGTAAATGCTATGTAAATAGTTATCAGTGAGTGGCAAATTCAAGTTTGCTTTTTGGGGGTTTCTGGAATTTTTTTCCAAATATTTTTGATTCATGGTTGGTTGAATCATGAGATGTGGAACCTGGGGATATGGAAGACTGATTGTGTAGGCATATTTGGATTAGTTTCTCCAAGCTTTGATCCCCAGAGAGTGACATGAAGAGGGCAAGATGACACCTGCATATGCAGTTGGAGGCATTTCTCTGAGTTTAAGGAACCCATCTGTGATAAACAGCAATAAACACATCTGTTCTCTGCTGCAAGCGGACCCAACCTATCTTTTCTTCCACAGCTGTGAGAAAACCTGCCTTTTGCTTTAGAGGGAGACACTATATCTTCAAAGACTGTTACCTATACAAATGTCCTAGAAAAGATGATTTGGAAAAAATATTATCCAGTGCTTTATTCACAAGATAGGCAAAAATTCAAGAGACACAGGGAGAATTATTTTCCAATAATGACTACTTTTATACCATCCCAGCTTCTGGCAAATGTTCCCACACATTAGTTTGTCAGCTGCTCTGATTCATCTTACTGGCAGGAATTGTGATAATGTGTTAAATTTATCTTTTATTCCTTTTACTTAAGGCTATAATCAATAGGAAGCTCAGTGATAAAGAATCTGTCTGCCAGTTCAGGAACCGCAGTTTGATCTCTCGGTCGGGAAGATCCCCTGGAGGAGACAGCAACCCACTCCAGTATTCTTGCTGGGATAATCCCATGGAGAGAGAAGCCTGGCAGGCTACAGTACATGGGGTCACAAAGAGTGACTGAGCTCACATGCAGAATCAATAGGGTATCAAGCATCAGAATGCAGTCAGCTTATAGAAATTTTGTCCCCAGGATACTTGAATCAATTTGGTACAAACCAGGCTGGCCTAGAGTGGCCATTAGGAGAAAGAAATAAGAATTATGCTCAGAAATAGTCAAGGTAGAATCCCAAAGTTTCATATTAGATCTATATAACCCCCCATCCCTTCTGCCTTAATAACTACTCAGCTGGCATCCAAAACAAGATAATCTCTTTTTGTGAAAAATCACATTTAATGATCAACTACCTTCCTAATGGTTGTGGACCAAGAAGCGATAAGAAAGATCGAGTCAGAACTATACTGTGCCTACTTTGAGGAAGCTGTCACAAAGCTCAACAATACTAGAGCCCTGTGATACTAGGGACCATGGAAGGTCCACTGAATTCCTTGATTACCATTCCACTGTTGAATGAAGTTCACATTAAAATGACATATTTGTTGATTCTTTAGAAGGTTGTAAAAGCTGAAAACACAACACAGATAGTTTTAAAGACCACAATGGTATGGCCAGAGTCAATTGTTCCCATTGGAACAGGAGCAATGTAACTTGAGGAAATGTCAACAGTGGCTTGGGTACAACTTGATCTCCCTGTGGGCCAGGAGGTGGTCAATGGTCCAATGCAGGACATTTCCTAGAGTATGGGTGAGGCAACATATTTAGGCAGACTCTCTCATCACTAGACAAATGGATAAATGTTGGCAGTGTAAAATTGCATAAAAGAAAGGAAGGATGAGTTAATGTGAGCTAGATAGTTTAGAGTGGAGAGGCAACGGCCCCCAACTCCAGTCCTCCTGCCTGGAGAATCCCAGGGACGGCGGAGCCCGGTGGGCTGCAGTCCACGGGGTCGCTGAGAGTTGGACACGACTGAGCGACTTCACTTTCACTTTTCACTTTCATGCGTTGGAGAAGGAAATGGCAACCCACTCCAGTGTTCTTGCCTGGAGAATCCCAGGGACGGAGGAGCCTGGTGGGCTGCCGTCTATGGGGTCACACAGAGTCAGCCACAACTGAAGCGACCTAGCAGCAGCAGCAGCAGCAGATAGGTTAGAGAACGCTACAAGTGAGAAATGAAGTTGCTGATCGTGTCCAACTCTTTGCGACCTCATAAATTAGACTGCCAGGCTCCTCTGTCCATGGGATTTTCCAGGCAAATGAAAAGTATTGTGATCTGTGAGGAGAGTGATTGGCGAAGGAAAGCTGCCACCATAACACTGGCCTAGCTTTTGTACCCTTGAGTCAGGGAGAAAATAATAGTTGATTCAGATATGAATTCAGGGAAGATTGTGGAACGTATATTTAATAATTATTAAATAAAATTTCCTTATAAAATTGATTTTCAGGTATGACAGTAATTATTAGCTATTTAATATTTGCACCTCTTTCCATTAAATAATTTTGCTCTAGGAAGCGATTTGCTATTTCCCAGTACCCAACACCACACCCTTACCTCTAAATGGGGACTTATGATTAGTTTCAGTCAATGTAAGGTTACAGGTGCTGATGTGTGTTATTTTTAGACCGTCAAGAAATGTGTAAGAGGTGAGTATGCTTGTATGCATTTCTCATAATCTCTTTCGATATCTATTAGTCAAACTGAGTATCTCAAAGCCCAAGAAAAAGGCAGAGACACAAGATGGAAATCCGAGTCCCTGAAGGATCATATGAAAGGACAATGTCATAAAAAAATGAGTACTACTGGGTTAAGGCAGATGAGATTTTGGAGTTTATCTTTACTGCATTTAGTTAATACATCACTATATTTGTCTCAACTTACCAGACAATTACATTTTAAACATAATATAATTAGAGCACTATATCTTTATTCTTCTTTAGAAAGAGAAGAAGCAAAATTTAACTTAAGGTGACTCAATATACAGAATATCTTTTAATATTCCATTCTCTGAAAATCAATCCTCTAAAACAAGAGAAATAACTTTTTAGAAACAAATTTATGTAGAGAAGTAAAAACCCCACAAACAAACCCAAACAATAATAAACCATATAGCCTAAGAAAACCAACTACTAGCATGTGAATCTAAAGAATGGTGTGCTGGGGCTTCTCTGGCTGTTCAGTGGTTAAGACTTTGCCTTCCAATGCAAGGTGGAGGGTTCAGTTCCTCACTGGGCAGCTAAGATCCCACATGCCACATGGCCAGAAAAAAACAAAGCATAAAGCAGGAGCACATGGTCCACGTCAAAAAAAAAAAAAGAAGAAAAAGATGGGGTGTTGAAAATTGTATAGGTAGACAATTCAGGGGAACTTAGTAAAACATGTTTATTTCAAACTCTATTGCAAGATGATTTAGGAAGACTTCCCTTTTTATAGCTTCATTTTAGGCAGTGTCCAGTGTCTTTTAGCAGACAATTTAGCTGCTTCAGTAGATTTTATTGCTTCTTTCTAAATTTGTCCAGTTGTCCTTTGCCTATAGTTTCAACTAGAATGGATGGCAAGAGAATTGCCTCAGTTGTGATTGCTCTGTTTCCTTATGACACCCTGAGCCCTCAGTGCTAAGGCTTTTCCCAAGTGCTGTATCAAAACTCAGGTTCAAAGATTGCTCTGTTTTGTTATTATTTGATGGTATATCATCCTTGAGCTCATCATTTCAGGCAGTTTATCCCTTGTTATATTGTCCTTATTTCCTGTACCCTCAGTGCATTATTTATATTACTAGCAAATAGAAGTGATTTCAAAATGCAGGACTGTTTTATTTATTCCCTTTCTCTTTTTGCCACTTAACTAGTGATATGTACAACTTTTCAGTATCTGAAAAGACTTGAGTATTTTTACCTTAAACTAGCACATTAGATGGAGACTCGTAAATTTAAAATCTGCAATGTTTTATTCAATGTGGTAATGTAATATATGTGTTTGAGACTAAATTTATGTTTTCATTAGGTACTAAAAATTAAATACATTCCAATCGAGTGCATAAGTGTGAAAAGAGGGCTAAAAAATGTGTGACTCTTTATAGGTGTCTTGTAAATACTAACCACTTAATGATTAAGGAAAACAATCTAGGCTTTGCTACACCAAATTAATCTTATGTGATCTAATAAAAAAACTGTTGAAAGACACTGTGATCTAATAAAAAACTGTTGAAAGACACTGTATCTTTGCTATAACATCTTCTTAAATTGTAAACACATGTAGGATTTTACATTTTATTGCTTTATCTACATGTATATTACGCCCCTTTTAACAAAGATTTTAAAAAACTTTTTTAAAAGACCTTTTAACAAACTTAACTAAATGGAGGTCCAAAGGAAAATGAAGATCAAAAAAAAGAAGAAAGTATTCCAACTAGGCTAACTTGAAAGTTACAAAGATGAGAGAATAAGTCATGTCTGGGCTTCCACAAATCTAAGCCAAACTCAACCTTTTTATCTCAGAAGCACCAGTCTAAGAATTAGATCAGATTCAAGTTCCCATTCTGCAGGTTGGCAAGTTTGGGCAAATTATATTACTTCCTCAAGCCTTAGTTTCCTCACATGGAAAGTAATGGGTTACACTAGGTCACTTCTTGAGTGTCTTCTATATAGAAAACCGGTCAGTGTGTTTGCTAACAGAAACTCATAAGTTTCTTGGAAATGAATTCATGAGAATGCTAGATTGGGAATTCGCTAGTATTTGTTTTCCTAGCTGTTATGCTAATATCCTTATGATTCCTGCCTCCCCCCAACCTACCTTCAAAATGTACCAGTAAATCTCAGAATATTGAAACTTATTATGGAAAGGAGTTTTTACTGAATTCTTTTCTATGAATATGGCTTATCTGAGTAAACTTATAAAAAACAGATTTGCTTGAATTGGCAGTAGAGGCAATGAGAAATAACTCTACATCTCGTGTAAGTGAAAACACCAAGATTCTTGTGTACACAGAAGGAAATCTCATTTAATTAGTTCTTCTCAATCAAAAATAGAGGAACCTTTGAAGCATAACATTTATTTTCCATTGTGCTAACTTTGTAGCACAGTACTTCTTGACCAAAAAAGGTTCATTTTTTAAATACATTTCCTAAAGTATGGATAAAATGCTTTTTAGACACCTTAGAAACTGTTTTTACCTACAAATTATACCAAATACAAATGATACCAGACTTATAAATAGGCTTTTCTTAAAGTACACCTTAAATAGAAACAAAATAATTGTTTCCATATTCCTAGATATTTCATTAAATTCTCTTTTACCTCAGGTTTTTAAAAAAGTTATTTTGATAAATTTTGAGTTTTAACCTTTACGAATATCTAGTCTATGTTTGCTTTTGTTAAACCATTTTAATAGTGCTGTTAAGAATAATGAGAAGAATGATTTCTGTTAAGCAGTTGGGAATAACCATGTGAAGCATTTATTTTTCCTGGAAATTAATAATACTCTGACTCCTTTTTGCCATGATTTTTTTCACTCTATATTCATTTTTTCCTCATCAACTGATACTGATTTCCTTCCTTCCCCATGAATGATAGATTTCCCAATTTCTCTCCGAATTCTCCTCTTGATTATTAACTCCTTAGAAATTAGGTTCAAAATCCAATTCCTTGTGTATAAAAGCAACTTGCTAGTAATATAAAGGCAAGATACTAGGACTTACTAAATTTTATACTCATTTATTCTCTTTAGTGTTTGCATCTCTTGAGAACTACAAATCACTGTTTTATCATGCAGTTTGACTGTAAGACAAAACTAAAAACCCTCTACTGCTTTACATACAGAGGAAAGATTCAGAACTCCCAGAATTTAAGGTGAAAGTGTGTTCTTCCAGTATTGCATTAAGTGCGGGCCTCAAGAAGGATGATTTACAACTGCTGCTCTTCTGGCTTTTAAATTATGGGGTACTGTGATTTTCATGTTGTCTTTCTTAATTTAGTTAGTTTGGGATTATTTAGTGAATTCTCTAATGTGTAGTGAATATATGAATTTTGACTTAACATTTTCCAATTAAGACTTTAAGATGTGAGCACTGAAATTCAAAGATGAATTATGCATACTTATATTGAGACTAAAGCAGACAAAACGTATATTCCCCCATGCAGTGACAGCTTCATTGGTTATCTTGTACCTATGCACTCATGTTACTTAAATAGCATACTATTTATGCTATTTAAATATATATATTTAATCATCTTTTGAAATAGCAGTTTGCATCTAACTGACATTTAATTGTTTAAAATAGTTACTATGTTCTCTAAGGACCTGTGAGACAAGGGTTGGTTGCAATAGTGTCTCAAGTGCCTCTGATCATCATAGTAATGGAGAGAAATTAGCAAAAAAGAGTTAGCACTGGTGGTCTTTCTGGGCATGAAGAGAAAATGGTTTGGCAATTTTGATTCATTTTCCTGCAGATTAGAGTATTAACAGCAAGGCAGATGGATGTAACTGAATTTTCAGAGGAAATGTTTTCCTTTATACACACATATACATCTAAATCTAACATCTAAATAAGGACTCATTCTCATATTGCCCTAATAATCTCTAATATATGTGTACAGATGTATAAATATATGTATATGCAGATGTATGCATTTGTACATATGTGTATATATGTATACAATTCATATTGTCTATGTAATTGTATCACTGAGCTTTGTTCTAGTTGTAGCTTATAGACTACAGAAAACAAGCAGTTGATGGCAGCATTTTTTTCAGGTTCAGACATAGTTCTGAACTGTGCAAAATTTGTGTCAGCTGATTCCCCTTTGCTGGTCTGCAGTATTTTGTTTTCTTTTGGTATTTCCTTTTAAAATATCCGAGACTGACACTTTAAAATACTATCACAGGAGAAAGTAGATTATCACACTTGCTTCCAATGAGTCACAGAGAGAGACTAATAAGGGTATTAAATCAAAACATAAAGACTGAGATTCTAATGACTGGATTCCAAACATTAGGAAGAAGTAAAGGGTGAATTCACCAGCCTTCTCAAAACCTACAGTGCTTATAGTTGCCTAATATCTCCATCTACTTGAGTCTTACCTGAAGGAAAACAGAAGTATTAAGAAAGTCAATTAATGTTTAAAAATAGCCACACTCTAAAATATTTGGGGTAGAAGGTAACTTATATGTTATGAAATTTAAAAAAAGATGTGAATTTGATAGAATTACATTAGCAAAACAATCCATATTTCCTCTCACTATCTGGTAGTTCCTGAATCTCTTTAACATTTGAAATTTGAGCATGAACAGGCAAAGTCTGTGATATGAAGAGCATTATCAGTCCACATAAACTTTACTAGGTTTACCTACATACCTTAAAATGCAATCTCAGACTCAGAATTTCTAGATTCACTGCAGTTCTTCGATAATGTAGGCTATACAGTCATCTCCTAGAGTCTGAAAAAACTTGATTATCATTAAGGTCATCTGTTTTCAACTCTATTCTAATGGTATTGCATGGTGAATAGCACTGTCGTGTTATATATGACATGCTTTTGAATGCTAAGATGTCTGAGTAACTCTAAGAGGGAACTGCCAAAATACATAAGAACTAGTTTCATTTACGCACAGTAAATTCTCAGTGCAAATCATTAAGCATTGATTGCAATTTGGTATTAGGCCATGAATTACTAATTACTTAACATTTTGGAATATCACTGTGTCTGGATTGCCGTGCTAAAAATACTATAATTGAACTAAATAAAAACAACTGGGGTTTTTTTGTGTGTGTATGTTTGTGTGTATGTGTAAGTTGTATCATGATAAGATCTTAATTCATTGGGAAACTTAAATTATTTTAAGAAAACACATGATTTCATTATGTATGTATTTATTATTTATTATTATACCAGGCTCACTACTCTCGGGGGGCCTAGAGAAGATACATTATTTTTTCCTATTTATATTTTCCTATTTTAGGCAAGCACCTAAAATTTGCCTAGTAGTCATGTTAACAAATTAATCACCTTTCCCATTTGTATATTTGTCAATTTTCAAAAGTATGTCCTCTTACTTCCAGTAGAGAGGTAATTTGTTTCAATACAACCAGGACCACATAATCCTTATTCCCTAAAAGGCACTTGGTTACTTTCTGACCAAGAAAAAAGAACATTTAAAATTTAAAAAATGAGTAAGTATCAAGTAACTAAGTCTCTTACATGTATCATTTTGCTTTTGACAAACAACTTCCCCTTGGCTTCTGTGAAATAAGTGCTTCATGCCTAAAGCTATAAAATCAAAAGTGATGTTACTGACAAGCCTTTCTCCTTTCACAATCTGACCAAGCAAAACTAAAACATGATAACAATTCCTGGATTTTGCTATCAAGTTGTAAAAGAAGAAAACAAGAAATGCCATGGATCTTTATCTCTCCCCATGAGTAAGATTTCTTTAAATCAGAATGTGAGATGGAGAACCCTATAGAGACCCTACTTTTCATTTGCAGGTGATTATTTTCCTCACACACTTAATATTTTTATTTATTTTCATGATAACAGGTACAGCATTGGAGGCATTCATATTTCTTACTGCAAAACAAACAAAAAAAACCAACTATTTTCTCTCATTGACTAGGACAATCCTCATCCATTTTATAAACTGGCAGGAGCAGCCCTCCTCAGCTCAATTCTGGAGGGAGGCTCTCATTTGAACATTGCAGTAGAAGCACAGAAAGGACATTTCCTTGTGTAACAGGGTGAAAGAGAATTAGTCACAGCAGGAAAGCAAGAGGGATTCAGTGAAGATGCTATGGTTCTCTTGAAGCATAATCTGAGGTGATAGCATGAACTGGGAAGCAGGTGCAATTCCTGCTACTGTCTACAATGCATGAATGAGATCGATGCAAATTTACTTTTTGTTCATAGTATCAGTTATTAGACACAGACTTAACTACATACACCACTGTTTCTTCTCATAAACATTTAAAATAGTGCATTTTAAAAACTCTCACTTTTGAGACAGATTTTTAACATTACTAGATTAAGTCTACTTAGCATTTAGATTGTGGATTCAATAATGTGATGGTTATTTTCTGTCTCCCCGGGAGATATATCCACATTTTTTCATACAATTTTTCAAGCATTTACTGAATCCATGCAGTATATGGACTTCAGGTTACAGATTGTTGTCTGAAAGTACAAAATATGAACTTTGATTTAAGCATCAGGAAGTTAAGGTTAAGAAACTCTAATCTTGTGTAGAGTAGAAACAAAGCATTTCAATAAGCCAGCATTTTCAAAGTATGTTCTGCAGATAAATAGTTTTGTTGAATATTAAAATATTTTACACTGAACGTATCTCCTGAGCTTCCCTGATGGCTCAGTAGGTAAAGAATCTGCCTGCAATGCAGGAGACACAGCAGACATGGGTTAAATCCCTGGGTCAGAAAGATGCCCTGGAGAAGGAAATGGCAATCCACTCCAGTATTCTTGCCTGGGAAGTCCTATGGACAGAGGAGTCTGGCGGGCTACAGTCCATGGGGTTGCAAAGAATTGCACAGGACTGAGCACATGGCACTAGCAATATCCAAATAAGCTTTCAAGAAATGCTGAGTTAAACAAAAGTTAACAATTATATACAGCTCTCTCTTGAAAAGGGATTTCTCTGAGTTTTTAATACTCTAATCTATATTTTGATTCTCCAAGAAGGGACATAAATTGAGAGAGTTTGCGTAATATATTTGCACATTGGACTTTTTTCTTTTATGAAGCGTTTCACTGGAATGGTGTTTCTCTGAATCTCAAGAATTTGGGAAACATTGTAATGATGTTTTCCAAATTACTCCACAAATAGTCACTTTGGAGATGTAACTACTTTGGACAGCTCTTTTAAGTTGAATCACATTGATTCAAGCATATTAAGGCATCTTAAAGTTCTCACAAAAGAGTTTCATTGATAATTCAAATTTTAACTGGCACTGACATGCAACTTGATCAGTAGGGTATTTCTCTTATAACTCTGATCACATTGTAATTAGAAAAAACAAGAATCTAAAATAAATGAATGTGAGGCACTTTTGAATACATTCAATGAGTAAGTCCATTTAATAATTGAAAATGCTAATTGATTTCTTAAGAAACAGATCCAATTTTATGTTTAATCTTTTGAGTGGAAAGTCCTCTTATTCAGAGGATTCAGAACTAAATTCCAATCACACTCTGATTCTGACACTGAACTTAATAAAAGCTAACTATTAATATTAAGTGTGTCATAATTAGAGTCAGTTCTACTTGTTTGATTTTACTGGAGTTTCATGAACAAAGAAAGACTTAAGATTCATGGATCTAGGACAACATCTAAAGATGCGTCACCACTAATCCTATTCAGCATCTAAAACATTAACTATATATGTATATAATTAGATCAAGATGAGTGTGTTACACTATAAGCTGATCCAACAATAAATGGACTGAGCCAATTTTGTTTAAGTATATGAGCTTCTTACATGACTTTATTTTTCTGGGCTCCAAAATCACTGCAGATGGTGATTGCAGCCATGAAATTAAAAGATGCTTACTCCTTGGAAGGAAAGTTATGACCAACCTAGACACCATATTAAAAAGCAGAGACATCACTGTGTCAACAAATGTCCATCTAGTCAAGGCTATGGTTTTCCAGTAGTCATGTATGCATGTGAGAGTTGGACTATACACAAAGCTGAGTGCCAAAGAATTGATGCTTTTGAACTGTGGTATTGGAGAAGACTCTTGAGAGTCCCTTGGACTGCAAGGAGATCCAACCAGTCCATCCTAAAGGAAATCAGTCCTGAATGTTCATTGGAAGGACTGATATTGAAGCTGAAACTCCAATACTTTGGCCACCTGATACGAAGAGCTGACTCATTTGAAAAGACCCTGATGCTGGGAAAGATTGAGGGCAGGAGGAGAAGGTGATGACAGAGGATGAGATGGTTGGATGGCATCACCGATTCAATGGAGATGGATTTGGGTGGACTCTGGGAGTTGGTGATGGACAGGGAGGCCTGTTGTGCTTCAGTTCATGGGGTCGCAAAGAGTCGGACACAACTAAGCAACTGAACTGAACTGAACTGGACATGGAATAAGGTGTTCATGAAACAAGCAAATTGATTTATGACATTTAAATTCACCACTTCAATGACCTGATGATTGAATGACAGTTCCAAAGTACTTAAAATATCTTCATTTAACAGCTAACCAGGAAAACTTAGGCTGGAGTATATGTAAGTATTAAGAAATATTTGAATACAACTTGCTCTTTCTCAGAGAAAGACAAATACTGTATGATATCACTTAGATGGAATCTAAAATATGAAACAAATGAACATATCCACAAAACAGAAACAGACTCACAGACATAGAGACAAACTCGTGGTTGCCAGGGGGTTGGAGGGTGGGAGAGGGGTGGATTGGGAGTTTGAGATTAGTGGATGCAGCAGAGAGAATGGGTAAACAACAAGGTCCTACTGTATAGCACAGGGCATTGCATTCAATATTCTGTGATAAGCCATAATTAAAAAGAATATGACAAAGAATGAATATATATACATATTTAAAACAAATCACTTTTCTATACAGCAGAAACTAACACAATATTGTAAATCAAATATGCTTCAATTTTTTTTTTTTAAGTTGCTCTTTCTCCATCTTGGTCTCTATTTCTGTCTCTGTCCCTGTCTTTATCTCTGCCACATCTGCTTCCACATCCATATCTACAGCTACATGTGTACCAGCATATAGTAGCTCTCTCTCTCAGTCAAGATCTTGGGAAATAGTTATTTTCCTTTTAAAGAGTTTTGTCTTTTTGCAAATAACTCATTCATACTTATAAAATACATTTGTAAACAGGAATTATTTCTAAAGTCTAAGTTAAAAATGTGATTTTAATATCTTTGTTTCCTTGTTTCCCAGAAGATTACATTCCACCACAGATTAGGTACAAGCATATTCTATCAGGATTCATAATTAAAAATGAAATTGCTCCAGAATAGTTTTGTCCGAGGTGAATCATCTTACCTTTAGTTATGTGCTTGAACGGATGTAGCCTAATTATCAACTCTCAGCTGAAAATGAGTACCCTAAGCTCCTGCTGCTATGGAGCTGCATTTTGTTTGTTTTATTTTTTCTCATCAATGAGGCAAGTGTAGCATAAATCTGCGAGACATAAAACTGAGACTGGAGATTCAACACTTTCTATGGCTAAATTAAGCAGAATGTCATAAAAGCAAACACATTGCTGTCTGCAAAGTTAAAGGAGCAGAGTTTATAAAAAATCCAATGTTCTGGTCAAGGGAGAGTCACTGTATCATGCTAGTATAAAATCATACGTTTCCAAAGAATTAGAATGACATGAAAATGACAACTCTAAATATATAACAACAAAAGCTTCTCTTTGATTAATAAATTGAATTCTCTCGGTCTTAGAGTCATTATTAATAACTGCAATCATGATAAGAATAAATACAGAAGTGTTAATAGGCGTTCTAATATATTGCTAGAAAAATTAAGGTTTGATATGCTTATTTACATGTCAATACTCTGAAAAACAGTTAACTCACTTAAGATTCATATTCCATGCAAATGGTAGTATTTAAAGCTTTTCAGAATGTATGATTTGGCTGGGAAAATATGCATGAATGTTCTTGGTTTCTATTCTCTTTCTTTAATTGGCTGATAAGAGAAAGATAAATAATGATTTATCTTCATTTGTTTGGATTGCTGTTTATGTCATATATTCTCTAAAAGGTTGAGGTTCTAAAATTCTAGGTTTGTGAAACTGAATAAGAACTGTGCACTGAGTATTCAGAGAAAAAGGAGTATTGAGCCTAGAAATTGTGATATTTATTCATGTTTTTTTCCTCCTTGCAGAAGTCAACATGGAGTGCTTTGAGTGGGGACAACAGGAAGTCTGCCTAATTCCAGCATTGTGGACTGAATTTTCCTGATTCTTGTATATGCACTTTATCTACACCAGATAACCACTTAATTTCAGTAATGCTCTGAGTTGACTTAATTTGGATAACAAAAGCAAGTATTTAGACAATGGTGTAGAGTTTCAGTAATACCAGTTTAATGCTTTCATAGAGCAGAAATCAAGCATTAATTTTATCTGTCTCATTTAATATTTGCTTTTCTTTATTTTTGTATGAATTACTGTAGATCTTCTCTAATAAATTTTCTTTCAGCAAGTTATTGATTAGATTTGTAACCTTTCTGGAACTGGGATCTTATTTTAACATAATATATCTCAGCTGAGCTATTTATTAATGTCATCACTGATCATCTGTAAAGTCCTCCATGGAGAATTTACATTTACGCTAGATGTGTTGATAATTATTGGAAAGAAAATCTATAGTATAATTATGAAACAACATGGGTGACCTATTTTTCTCTATTGATTCCAGTTAAATGTATCATTGGTTGGTTGAACTTCAAGGTGGTTCTGTATCTGTTTCCACTGAAAGTACAATAAAGAATTACCAGCGTGAAGATAATAAGAGAAAAACACTTTTGAATATATTTTATCCTAGAGGTTGATTTAAGTTTTGGGGTAAATGGGGATGCTCTTATTACCTCTGTCATGCAGAGGTAAGCTAGACTTCTGAGGATAACTTTCTTAAAGCATTCATTTAGTTTTATAAATAGAACACAATTCCTAATTAAAGAGAGCAATGTTAACATAATTAAAACATAGGTTAAAAGAAAGGTGGCCCTGTGTATCCATTCTTCTAATTAAAATGCATAGTGTTACTACATATCTAGGAAGTAGGAAAGTCTCAATCACCAGAGCCCGTCATTATTCTCTGAATATTTTTAGACCAGCAGAGCCTGAGATTGCCAAGAACCATTTTAAGACAAAACTCTTTTCTTAGTTTGGCTTGTAAATATACTGGATTGAACTGGAAGCATCATGCTGCTTCAATTCAAATTACATATTTACAGAGTGCCTATAATGTGGAACAGCAAATTGCTAGGTAATAGGAAAGTGAAGGAGAAGGCAATGGCAACCCACTCCAGTACTCTTGCCTGGAAAATCCCATGGACGGAGGAGCCTGGTAGGCTGCAGTCCATGGGGTCGCCAAGAGTCAGACACGACTGAGCAACTTCACTTTCACTTTTATGCATTGGAGAAGGAAATGGCAACCCACTCCAGTGTTCTTGCCTGGAAAACCCCAGGGACGGCAGAGCCTGGTGGGCTGCCGTCTATGGGGTTGCACAGAGTCGGACACGACTGAAGCGACTTAGCAGCAGCAGGAAAGTGAAAATGAATGTCGCTCAGTCATATCCGACTCTTTGCAGCCCCATGGACTATACAGTCCATAGAATTCTCCAGGCCAGAATACTGGAGTGGGTAGCATTTCCCTTCTCCAGGGGATCTTCCCAACCCAGGGATCAAACCCAGGTCTTCCACATTGCAGGCAGATTCTTTACCAGCTGAGACAAAAGGGAAGCCCAGGTGATAGGAAAAATTTTCTTAAATTGACCCTTTTTTCCTATTGGTGAAAATTATGTATATGGATCTTTATGCCATCTTATTTTGGCTATATAAAAGAGCAACTAAAAAATTAACAGAATTGAAGCATTGGTTATAGTAGGTAAATGAGACATTTAAATGAGAGCCATTTCAGAGAACCCTGGGGGGACAGATTGAGCTGGTGGCTAAACTAGGAATGGTTCTTTCCCTCAGGGTGTTCTAATTAATTGACTGTGAACTAAAACAATGTTAACAGGAAATGGAAACTGAATGGTAGGGTGTATAGGAAATGAGTATCTCTGAAACAGGAAGACACTGTCTAGAAACTCTATTAAAGGGAAAACAGAGCAGCTAGTCTTCTGATTGGTTTACATAGCCCTTAGTACAGGAAGATTGAAAACCTTAGGTATAAAAATGCCAGGATCCACTAAAGGCTAACAGTGTGTGAGAAGTAAAATGTAAAGGACCAAAAGGAACAAACAAAAGAAAAAATGCACAGAAGAAAAGTATGACTTACAGAGGTTAAAGCCGACTGTCTTCCCAACAGTGTAGTGAAGACTGTAGCGATCAACAGAAGGAGGACGGAGACAGAGGAGCCTCAAATCACAGGACATTCTTCTCAGTGAGAGGTGGGCAGAGGGAGTGGGTCCTGGACCCCAGGGACTAGTAGAGAGGCCATGAAGAGACGTGAGTGAGACATCTGCATGAATATTCAGGGTAAAGCGCTCTGAAGTGTAGGAATAAATTCAATGGACAGAATACTCTCTATTTAAGAAGATGAGGTAACAAACAAGATAGAAGTTGAGCCCTAAGGAAAGACTGAGAAATTGCTACTGGCAAGGGCTGATGCTCAGGCCAGATTTAGAAATGAAAGTATCTTCTCAGTTAAAGTACAAGCCATCTGATTGTTTTCCTGCTTCCTGTAATGAGGCTTCTGAATATGAGCTGGTGAGGAAATCAGGTACTCTAGATTGAAAATTAGATCGACAAGAACTTGATAAGACTTCCTGATCTACTGTAAATTCTCGACTCCCTTACTTTTGTGGGTCTCCATTTCTTCAGATTGAAGATACTCAAAATACTACAACCAAAAAGATGGAGATGATTTGGTAGCCGGGAAGGACACGTATAGGCTCTTCTCCAAAGTCAATCCATGGAGGAGAGGTATATCCCCAAACTGCAAAGAAATAAATGTAAAATGGAAAGAGAAGTAGGCTGAATGCTTCAGAGTCAATATGATGAAAAAGAGGATTTCACAGGATATAAGCTTGCTTATATCTGGTACTTAGTCTCAGACTGACATTATCAGAGAATGTGCCCTATAGTGGTCATTTGTCATTTACCACTGTTCCTCCAGATACCCTGCCCATTTGAGGGGACTTCTAGGGCAGCTGAAAAGTAGGCCCCTGACTGGCTCCCACAGCTTCTGGGAACCAGAGCTTGGGCATAAGCTAAAATGCATGATACTCCTTATCCAGGGCTCTGAGAATGGGACAAGTGATGCAAAGATGCATGACAGAGTTTAGAATTCATTCTAGTGAGAGCAGCAGAAGTGGCATCTGGCACTGCTGATGCTGGGAAGTGGTGTGTTCAGGTCCAGTACCCGCCACTGTGCAAATATCAGCAGGGGCAGCAAGGCAACCTGTGCCCTGTTCCTTTTGGATCCTAGTCCCTTTAGCTGTAGCTCTTGCTCTCTAGACAACGTAAGCTCTTTCCAGTTTTCTAAGTTTGGGTTTTTATCCTTTGTGCTGATTCTGTGGAATAATGCAATCTTTCTAATAACTTTTCATCTAATATTAACTAGGGTGGAGTTTCTTATTTGAAACTGTGAATCCTGACTGATAATTAGTTAATCCTGACTATTTTATCACAGAAATTGTTTGTTGCCATAATAGTGGAGGGAAGACCCACCTCAAGAAGAAAACTATAGAAGTGATGAGTTATGTATAAGAAATCAGAGATATCTCACTGTGGATATGGGTTGGTGTGAGCTGCAGGCTTCAAATCTTATTTCCACCATTTAGTTGCCTTTGCAAAGTAACCTCTTTAGACTTCTTTCTTTATAAGATAATAACACCTACCTTGTATAATCATTAACAGGATTAATGGAATATAGGTCCTGGAACACTGGAACATAGTTACTACTTAATATTTATAATTATTGTTCTTTTTTATTTTAAACTTTTTCATATCTTGTTACTGAATTATAATCATGCCCATGATATATATCAACACTGATTTTGGCACTGCAGATAGAGTGAATATGAGAGTTCAAGACCTTCATGGAACTTACATCCTAATAAGATCAGAGGATTTCCATACTTAGAGACAGTGAGTGAGGCAGACTCTGGAAGGCAGCCAGGATGAGCAAGGAAGCATGGAAGCCTTCAAGGCCATTTCATATTTAGGGAATGCAAGGTCATGTGTGGCTTTTCCCTCATGCAGGTTTTGGGGAGACATAGGAAACTACGATGAGGCCAAGGAACCCAGGAATCTGGCTGAATATCACTGATACCTGAACCTGTGGACATCTTCCCCTCCCACTGCCGACCGAGAGGCCTCTGACATCACACAACTTATCTTCCTTCAGAAATTCTGAGGTGCATCCTCCTCAGACAGGGAACAGGTGAGGTAATTTTATGATTAAAAAGTAGAAAGAAAAGTGTGAAGACATTAAAAGCCTCAAATTGGAAGCTAAATTCCATGGATTTGAGAGGAGCAGGAGCAAAGAGGAAGCAGTAGTATGGTGAGTGTGGTGCTGGTGTGTGGCCGTATAGTACTGAGAATCTTACACAACGAAGGCCTGTATTAGCTGCGCAGGGTTGAGTCAGTATATGTGTCATACCAACCATTTGATGTAATTTGCATTAATGTGCTTTTGGTCAGTAAAATTCAGAAAGAAGTGTTGGGGATGTCTCCTGGTGATTCTTCCTGCTGCTTGACCCAATCTGGGAAGCCTTACTCAGGGGTTGAGAGAAATAGCTCTCATGGGAAAACCCGGACATGCTCTGACCCTTGTTTTCTTCTTTAACCATCAATCTCTCTTTTCCTGCCAAATAGGCCATATTCAGGAAAGAGTTTGGGAGTTATGTTTTTGTCCTGCTACGTTTGAATTATTCTGAAATTACTTTTGGTTGAACAGGTTATTTCTGTGGACCAACTAAGAGGCCACTCCAGGTTAAACACATGGGCTGAGTCCTGAACAAAGTTGTGAAGTGAAGGGAGAGCCCAATGAAGGAATATGAAATTCATTCTGTATATAAGAGTTCACTGAATAAGGCAATACAAGCATGAGATTTGCAATTAAATAAATTTGTGTTCAAATATATTTCTAGCTACAGGATTGCACAAGCTGCTTAGGGTCTCTACAAAATGAACACTAGTTAGGATTAGGATCAAGTGGAATAACATATGGAATATACTGTAAGTTGAAGAATTGATGCTTTTGAACGGTGGTGTTGGAGAAGGCTCTTGAGAGTCCCTTGGACTGCAAGGAGATCCAACCAGTCAGTTCTAAAGGAAATCAGTTCTGAATATTCATTGGAAGGGCTGATGCTGAAGCTGAAGAGTTGGATAATTATGCTTTCATTTTGAAGATATCACTAGTACTACCACATTTATAGGAAGAATATAAAAGAATCAACAAAATAGTCTATTAAAAGTATAGTAGAGATAGACAGTGTATTAAAAAGCAAAGACATCACCTTGTCAACAAAGGTTCATATAGTCAAAGCTATAGTCTTTTCAGTAGTCATGTATGGATGTGAGAGATCATAAAGAAGGCGGAGCATTGAATTGTGGCGCTGGAGAAGACTCTTGAGAGTCCCTTGGACAGCAAGAAGATCAAACCAGTCAATCCTAAAGGAAATCAACTCTAAATACTCATTGGAAGGACTGAGGCTGAAGCTCTAGTACTTGGCCACCTTATGTGAACAGCTGATTCATTGGAAGAGACCTTGATGGTAGGAAAGAATGAAAGCAGGAAAAGAGAGTGGCAGAGGATGAGATAGTTGGATAGGATCACTGATTCAATGGACATGGACTTGGGCAAACTCCAGGAGATGAGGGACAGGGAGGTTTGGCATGCTGATTCCATAGGGTCACAAAGAGTCGGACATGATTTGCGACTGAACGACAACGAGAGATAGATGAAAACGTATCCTTTTATCAAACCTTGTTCCTTTCATATCAATGAAATACGAGTGGGGCAGGATGTTTTTAGCATTGGCCTTTCTAAGGAAGCTGAACATTCTCTAGCTATAAGAAGAAATTCACAAAGGCCAAATTCCCGAGATTTCCTGAAACTGAGGCTACAGCTAAATCAGTAAAAGTTTATTTGTCAAATATCTATTCTCCTAATATAAAATATATGAAAGGGTAGGTGACACATAGTTGAACACTGTGGTATGTATCTTAAGCATCATTTGCAAAGTGAAATGACAAACATCATTTTGGGTGATAATGTTTTCAATCTACTTCATTTTATCCAGTTTAAACTGGGATTCAGCTTAATCATATTATCTCCAACCTGGAAGACAGAAGCTTAAACTGTGGAATAATATTTGCAAAATTTCAAGCCACTGAACTAACTGTTCTACACATGGATGGTCCCTCAGTGACTCTATATCTACTACTGTCCTTATAACATTCCAATTAAATTAATGTGTTTGTTCTCCAGGGGACACCTTTGATGTTGGCATTTTGGCTTCAGGAGCCCACAGATTTAATGCTTGTGAACCAACTTTAGATCTCATTGGCATATCCTGACTGAGAATGTTGTCCCTGAATAATACTTATTCATTTGAACATCTGCTCCTACACGATAGTTACTATCATTTAAGAAAATTACCAGAGCATACTTAATAAAAATTATTTTAGCGTCTAAGTGCCACATAGGAAAGTCAGTTTAAAAAAACAAAATTGCTATCTGTTTAGTGATTTTTTACTCAATTTGCTTCATTGCCATTTCATATTTAGTTTTTAACTGTTTTCATTTGAAAGACTTTTATTTGAAAGTCTATTATATTTGAAAGGAAACAAGTTAGTAATACTTTATACCTTTTATTGATATGGAAACGGTTGACATGACTTGAGCAAGTGATTTTTCTTTTAATTTTCCTAAAATCTTTTGATCATAAATTCTTTAAATCATTTTTCCTAAATATTCAAGTATTATGCTTTTAGGGGCTTCCCTGGTGGCTCAGTGATAAAGAACACACCTGCCAATGCAGGAGACATAGGCTTGATCCCTGGGTTGAGAAGATCCCCTGGAGAAGGAAGTGGCAACTCACTCCAGTATTCTTGCCTGGGAAATCCAATGGACAGGGAAGCCTTATGGGATACAGTCCATGGGGTCACAAAGAGTTAGACACGACTTAGTGACTGAGCACACACACACCCATGTTTTTATCTACCCATCTTGATTTGTTCAACATGAATGTTTGTTTTGGTTTTTGACTACTTGCTTAAGACCACAGATGAAAGTGAAAATATATTATGTGTCTCTGAGAGATTTATAAGAATAAGTTAATGAAGATTTTCCATGCAGTGCATTCTTGATTTTTTCTGAAGTCCACAGTAGCTGAGTTTTCAGATGAAATTCTAGTTGAAGTTATAAAACATATGAAAATAAAAAACTCAATAAATCTTGCTTAAGTAGTCCAGGAAGATCATTCATCATGCTGTTCACACTCTCCAATCATCACATTCAGAATCCTTAAGCAATAATGTGAACTAACCATCTTCATTTGATTAAACAAAGATTACCTATTAACATGTCAAGACCAACTAAATGAAAGTCACATTCTCCAAAATGATTCTGTCTCAGTAATGAGTTGTATGGATTCTAAACAAAATTGATTTTGTTACATTTATAGGGGAGAATTGCTACCAATTTGAATACAAAGTGGAAACACTGGCCTCATTATTTCACATCTTAAACAGTGGGGAAACCAGAATATATGAAAATATTTTAAAAACAAACAGATACTGTCAAAAATTTATAAAGCATCGAGTTTCATAGGACACTTCTCAGTAGTCCTCCTGCTGTTCTTCCTTTATTTATTAAAAATGGCCACAACTCTTGAATATGAAGTGCCCAAAGACATAGTTGGTAAGCTAAATACACCATTTTGTGTAGTAGCAACATGATAGGAATATATTTCAGACCTGATATAAGTAGTTTAGTTTATCCTACTTTTATTTGCCTATGTACACCAGCTGCTGCAGCTTAGATTTCTCTAAGGAGAGCATGAAGTGAAAAATTTAATCTAAAAGTATAAGCTGTGAGCAGTTAAGGTTTAATTCAGGAATTTATAGACTCACCACTGGCAATGAGCTCTGAAAAGTACATCTAATATAGTGCATTATGGCAGCATCATTCAATGTACTGTAGTTAAGTAATGTACTGTCAGCATTTCTATTTTAAACTCCTATTTTCTGGTGTTTATGATTTGACCATTAAGAATTGCTGGGGCTTAAAAACACAGTTTGTGAAGATTGAGTTCGACAGCAAATTGTATCATTTTTATTTTCGACCAGTAGAATGAACAGCAAAGTGGTATAACAGAGTCAAATCAGGTCAACCAAGTTAGGACTTCACCTTGTAAAAGGAGAAGAGGGAGAGATCTCCAGCTTAAGTTCTGATGTGCATTGTGAACTAGATGCTTCAAATATGTAGCAGAAATGAGAGAATTTAACAAGAAAATGACTTAGAGATTAAGAGGAAAACAAATTGAAATGAAGAAAATCATTTTTTTTTACAGCCTTGTTATTATATGTGATACACACTTAACAAGGTATCACTTATTTAACAGGAGAATGTTATCGTGTGAAATACAGTGTTAAGCTTTTGGAAAATGGGTTATGCAAAAATGACATATTAATATCTGGCATATCTAGGAATATCCTTTGTGGTGTTTGTATATAAGCTATCATCAAGCTGAAGTGTGCTTTGAGTACTGACTCTGAACTTACATAATTCCAGCATTAAACCAGAGAAAAACAGAGACAAAAACCTTTGTATGCCTTTACTTTCATGAGTAGAGCAACAAGAGAGAAAATTTGTGTGGTGGGAGCAGAAGTGAGAGCCAACAACTAAATATCACAGTAAAGAAAGAGAAAAGCAATCCCCTAGCAATCGAGTTGTACAGTCCATGATTCCCATAATAGACTGTTCTTACCTGATTGTAGCCAGTTGGATTCACTTTCCCCGTTTTATGGAAAGTGCCATGACACCATCTCCTTAAATAGGCAGTGTATATTCAAAAACTGTCATTCTATGATCAAGCAGGACCCTATGGAGTCTTTCTGGAATAGATACCACCCCCATCTCACCACCCCCAACTCCTACCCTCAGCTACCATATCCTTTGCCTGCCTCTTGTCTGTAGAAAAACTTTAGTCTCCCAGGCCTCCTCAAGTTTCAAAGAATAAATTTAATCAGAGAAATGAGAAAGGAAAACTGTCAAGTAAGACAAAAATAGTAATAATAGTTTAACCATTAAACTAAGTCAGGACCTTGAGATACTCCTTAAGGACTGTAGATAATATTCTTAGCTGTATCTTTTGAGCTACTTTGCAGACAATAAAGCTCTAACTAGGTGGGAAAATTTAACTGTATGCTGCCCCAAAGTAAGTAGTCCCTAGACCAGTTAAAACCAGAGGTTGATGATTTTGACTCTCAATTACCTCACTACCAAGTAATCAGGAGAATGTCCATAGCTTGCTCACAAACCCCACAATCCCCTTCCCTCACTGTGTCTTTAAAAAACTGTCCCTGAAAGCCTTTGGGGGAGTTCAGGCCTTTTAAACACTAGCTACCTGGACTCAGGCACCCTGTAATAAATGCTGAACTTTCTTTCACAAAACCCATTGTCAGTAGATTGACTTTACTGAACGTGGGCAAGTGGACCCAAGTTTGGTTTGGTAACAATTTCACTTCCTTCTGTGCTCAGATGGTAAGGAGTCTTCCTGCAATTTGGGAGACCTGTGTTTGATCCCTGGGTTGGGACAATCCCCTGGAGAAGGAAATAGCAATCCATTCCAGTATTCTTGCCTGGGAAATCCCATGGATAGAGGAGCTTGGCAGGCTACAGTCGATGGGGTCACAAAGAGTCGGACACAACTGAATGACTGCACTTCCTTTCTTTTCACTTCATGTCATTAGTTAATTGATTCAGATTGAGCCTCAAGATTGAACTGAGTCAACTAGAATCACCTTCCCAAGGGCTTAGAATTAGGAAGAAAGCAGTCTGCATGGAGACAAGAGAGGAATGAAGCAGACATACAGAGAGATCTAAAGCTAAAAGAACAGAACCCTAATAGGTTCTTGGTTCTGGTTTGTTCCTGCGGTCCAGCTGCAGGTGTGCTCCTGAATTCTCTTGATGCTACAGTTACTATTAAATTAATCCTCTTCTTGTGTTAAACTTCTTAGCACCTACTATTAATGCTTAAAATAGCATCCTAATGCACAAATTAACAAAACCATACCAATATGGTAGCAGTTATTATTCCCATTCATACAATTGTGAGGCTTGATTCATTTCTCTGATTTTTCATATATTAAGCTTTTCTACTAGAATTCAAATTAATGAACTTTTATTGATCTTAACATCTCACTCAAATAGACTCTAGATTTACTGAAGCCTATTTTTATTACAAAATTTCTCATTTTCCTCCTCTGATTTCCTATTTATTATTTTTTTCCTCTAAGATCTGAACCCAAAAGACTTATTATTTATCTGAGATATAAAAGCTCCAGATGATTCTAGTCCTTGGTTTTGGACTGTTTTGATGATAAAAGACTAAAGTTAATACAAAAATAATAAAAACTTAAAACAAGATTAAACAATAAGGTATTTTTTTTTTCAAACTCAGGTGAACAATAGGTCTTATTTCTAAGGAAACCAGATCTAGTCACCTTTTTAGGGCCCCCTCTTTGGTAGTCCCTCAAAGCTCTAGTGTTTTTGAATGAGGTTGCAAAGTGAATATAGCAATTCCAGCCTTTTTACAACACATTACACCATCTCAAGAAAAACAGAGAATCTTCCCCAGTAGCTCCCCTCAAATGCATGAGATTTCTTTTAATACATTGCTTTTACTAGCTCAGGTGACCATATGGGTGAAAGGGAATGAGATGTGCAAAGTTGGCATACACCAGTAAAGGCCCACTCTTCAGTTTTGTCATGAGAATGCACTAGTCATAGCAAACATGTTTTTTCCAGTAGTCATGTATGGATGTGAGAATTGGATTATAAAGAAAGCTGAGCACTGAAGAACTGATGCTTTTGAACAATGGTGTTGGAGAAGATGCTTGAGAGTCTCTTGGACTGCAAGGAGATCAAACCAGTCAATCCTCAAGGAAACCAGTCCTGAATATTCATTGGAAGGACTGATGTTGTAGCTGAAAATCCAATACTTTGGCCACCTGATGTGAAAAACTGACTTATTGGAAAAGATCCTGATTCTGGGAAAGATTGAAAGTGGGAGGAAAAGGGGACGACGAACCTTTCCTGGTTTGGAACCAGTCTGTTGTTCCATGTACAGTTCTAACTGTTGCTTCTTGACCTGCATACAGATTTCTCAGGAGGAAGGTCAGGTGGTCTGGTATTCCCATTTGTAAGAACTTTCCAGTTTGTTGTGATTCACACAGTCAAAGGCTTTGGTGTAGTCAATGACAGAATGGCATAGTCAAAAACAGAAGTAGATGTTTTTCTGGAACTGTCTCCCTTTTTTGATGATCCAATGGATGTTGGCAATTTGATCTCTGGTTTCTCTGCCTTTTCTAAAACCAGCTTGAGCTTCTGGAAGTTCACGGTTCACATACTGTAGAAGTCTGGCTTGGAGAATTTTGAGCATTGCTTTGCTAGAGTGTGAGATGAGTGAAATTGTGCAATAGTTTGAGCATTCTTTGGCATTGCCTTTCTCTGGGATTGGAATGAAAACTGACCTTTTCCAGACCTGTGGCCACTGCTGAGTTTTCCAAATTTGCTGGCATATTGAGTGCAGCACTTTCACAGCATCATCTTTTAGGATTTGAAATAGCTCAACTGGAATTCCATCACCTCCACTAGCTTTGTTCATAGTGATGCTTCCTAAGGTCCACTTGACTTTGCATTCCAGGGTGTCTGGCTCTAGGTGAGTGATCACACCATTGTGGTTATCTGGGTCATGAAGATCTTTTTTGTACAGTTCTTTTGTGTATTCTTGCCACCTCTTCTTAATATCTTCTGCTTCTGTTAGGTCCATACCATTTCTGTCCTTAATTGTGCCCATCTTTGCATGAAATATTCCCTTGGTATCTCTAATTTTCTTGAAGATATCTCTAGTCTTTCCCATTCTATTATTTTCCTCCATTTCTTTGCATTGATCACTGAGGGAGGCTTTCTTATCTCTCCTTGCTATTCTTTGGAACTCTGCATTGAAATGGGTATATCTTTCCTTTTCTTCTTTGCCTTTAGCTTCTCTTCTTTTCTCAGCGATTTGTAAGGCCTCCTCAGATAGCATTTTGCTTTTCTTTTTCTTGGGGATGGTCTTGATCACTACCTTTTGTACAATGTCATGAACCTCCATCCATAGTTCTTCAGGCACTCTATCAGATCTAATCCTTGGAATCTATTTGTCACTTACACAGTATAATCGTATGGGATTTAATTTAGGTCATACCTGAATGGTCTAGTGGTTTTCCCTACTTTCTTCAATTTAAGTCTGAATTTGGCAATAGGGAGTTCATGATCTGAGCCACACTCAGCTCCCAGTCTTGTTTTTGTTAAATGTATAGAGCTTCACCATCTTTGGCTGCAAAGAACATAATCAATCTGATTTTGGTATTGACCATCTGGTGATGTCCATGTGTAGAGTCTTCTCTTGTGTTGTTGGAAGAGGCAGTTTAATATGACCAGTGCATTCTCTTCACAAAACTCTGTTAGCAAAACTCTGTCCACTCTTAAAGTCAGAGAAAAGGAGAATTCCACCCAAAATTCACTTCTAATAATGGGAGAGAGAGAACTTCTCAGACAATAGTCATAATATGACTGGTGATATAAGGAGGGAAAAGATACTGGGAAGACAATCTGAATATTCCTGCAGTACCGTATATCTACCTCCTTTCCCAGAAATGAGATTGTAGATTAGGTGGTATGAAATCTCCATTAGTGTGAGAAGATGAAGTATGAATGGGGCACAGAAGAAGAAAGATGCAGCATATGGGAGCTCCGGTGGCAACACAGGTGGTATTTTTACAGGAAGATAATGGTAGAGACAGTGCAGACCCCTAGAATCAAGGCAGGAAGGGCACAGAACTGGTAAAGCAGAATACAGCAGCAGCAATAAATCTGTAAGAAAGTGAGCATCCCAAATCTGGATCTGAGCTCCATACCCCTCAGGGTAGGAAAAAAAAAAAATGCCAAAAGAGGAAAGACTCTGAGAAGCTTTTGTTAATATATAGAATATTATAATTTACTAATAGAGAAAAGGACTATTACTTACTTGAGAATGCAAGTTAAATTATACCAGATGACTGGTGTCTTTACTCAGCTCTTCAGTCACTCATTTCCTAAGTTTTTATTGTGGAATAACTTACTGTGTACCTGTCTCATTAATAGGGACAGTATGGATGCTGAGCAAAATCTTAAGGAATTAGTAACAGGTAGTTAGGTATGGAGAGCTGGCCAAAGTGTTCTAGAGAGAGGGAGTAATTTTGTACACATTCTGACATACAAAAGAAAAAAAAGAACAGGTTAATATTCTTCCTATTTCTCCTGCCAGGGACAGAAAAAAAAAAACAAAACAGTGTGCATTCAGAGCATTTTAGAAAAGAAATAGATCTGATCTTCCTGAACTGGGTCTGAAAATTCAAAAATATTCTACAAAGATCCTTAAGGCATCTGTGAACTACTTCTAAATTGTATCCAAAAAAAATGTATTTGCATAAAGGAATCTTTATCTAAACAAAATCTTTAACTCAATGATCATGTCTTCAAAGGGGTTTATGACACAAAAAGAAGTTTAAAATGATAGAAAGAAAACTTCAAAAGAATGGAGAATCTCTGATAGGTTTACCAGAGAAAAACAAGAAAGGATGATTAGATTCTAAAGAAGCCCTCTGTATCTAAAGGCCCTCCTGGAAATTACTGGTGTGACTCACTAAGTGTTCTCAACTGTAGCCCCTTAGATGTTACCTCTTTCTTCACTCTTTAAAAGCTTCAATTCTGCCCTTAGAACACAGTTTTCTGTAAACTGCCTGTAGGCTCCCCATCTACTTCCACAGATTGTATTGTCTCTCTGGGGCTAGATTCTCCAGTGTTTCTTGATAGAAAGAGAAAATTACAAACATCTTTTCTTGGTTGACTTTAACTGCCATTGTAGTTCATTTTGCTCGGTCATGAAATGGAGATGGCTCCAATGGGCTCCACCAACGAGTGACTTGTTTTCCATGCTAATCTCCCAGGAGCCGTGATGAGACCAGCTACCTCTCCCCGCTGAACTTCGTGCACTGGCCTCACAATAGCTCCTACGATATCTATATCTCCTTGTTTGCCCTGCAGTGTAGTCTTGGCATTTCATTTTTTCTGTCCTCTCTGGAGACATGATGGACTCACATTTCATCAGGAGCTGGGAATTTAAGAGTGAGGTCCTGATTCTCTTTCCATCTGGCAGTTTCCCATCAAAGCAACTGATTCCAGTTTTCTTTTCTTCTGTACTATGTGTGATACAGAAAACTTAGCATCTCTGCAGTCTAAGCAGACATCCCAATAGGGAGTAAGATTCTCCGCCCTTCCCTCTTGAAGAAAATTCCAGTATCTATGATCGTTTTTTCTTCAAGTCACATTCCAATCTCTCTTTGAATAGAAAGGGACTATTCTTCTCCTGCTCCTCATCGTTTAAAAAGAAACTAGTCTTTGTCCACAAACAATGGTCCGCTCACTGGGATAGAGATCTGGTGGAGCTCAATTCTGGCATCTCTCAATAGACCCAGGGGCAGTTGCTGTGTTCAGTTGCTGGTGACTCCTTTAGAAAATGGAAAGCTTTGCTACTTTCAGTCTACTCTTCAACCTACCTTGTCTTCTCTAGTTCTCACAGCTGGACCCACTGTTTATCTTACCTGCAGATTTGGCCTCGGTCAAATTTGCTAGACAATTCAGAAGGAGAAACAAAATAGCACCTTCAGGCATGATGGAGTGGAGCATTTAATAACTAAGTCTTTCTATCATTTTGAAAGTAGATATAAATTCTTACTACAGACCCATGTGCCTTCATTTCTGAGATGCAGATGCTTCCTGCTTGTGATAAATAAGGCTCTTAAACAGTGGAGAAATGAAATACGATGATAGGCATATAGTGCCTTGTGATACATGGGCTACAAAGTCCTTATGAGCTGAGAGTGAGGGGTAGTTAGGTAGGAACATATTACTGTGCCAAACGATGGGAGACAAAGTAGAAAACATTGAGTCTCTGCTTCGCTGGCACAGAGAATTGGATGAGCCACAGATCCTACAGGTCCTGGTCTATTTTTCTACTTAGCTGAGGAGATTGCAAGATATCAGGAAGCAAGCATCCTATTAAGCAACTACGGCATGCTCACTTTTCCCAATGTCCCAATGTCCTCTGAAGCCAGAGTACAATCACCCAAACTAGGCTTGGCTACTCCAATGCACCTGTCCTGAACTTTGATGGAGAAAAGCAAGGTGGTGGTGGGTGATGGTGATGGTGGTGGGTGGTGAGTGGTGGGTGAAGTCAGTGGCAAAACTGAATCCCCAGGTCTAGCAGTTTCAGATTTTCCAATGGGCCTTGAAATGTCTGGAGGCAAGACTGGTGGGTGACCAGACATGCTCACCATCACCCAGTCTTGAGGAGCAGTAGCATCCTGTCCTCTCCATGTGACCCTTTTTGGTACTTTTTTTTTTCAGTGGGCTTGGCCCCTGTTCAGTCTCCCTGGCCCCAGACCAATTTCTAAACCCGGTTCTTCAGCATTCCAGGTGATTCTGAGAACTATCTGAAATCCCATTCTGCTTAAATCAGTCAAAGACAATTCCTGACACTTGTAACTAAGAAGATAAATTGGAATTGTTCTCTACTTAGCTTAAGAGGAACATCATATTCTGGCTGGTGGGTGAATTTCTGCTATCAACTCATACAGCTGACTTCACCTTCCAGTGATTTTCATATTTGGAGCTCTATTCTTCCAGCCTATTTTGTTGGGGAGAAATTAAACTCAAGAAATGAGAGGAAAAGAAGAAATAAAATCAATACGGTGATATTTATAAGCTGGATACTTCTTTTAAGGAAATATTTTAAAAATATGATTATACTTATGGAGATGAAGGATGCATTTTTTGAGGAGATAATCTCACAGGTTTATACATATGTCATTGCCAGAAGGGATGGCTTGCATTAGAGCTGAATAACTTTTGCCTCTTTTCCAGTCACAGTAAAAGCCTCTGTCTTCTCTTCCCCATTTCCAGAAGAGAATGATCACCACTCCTTCCTGACAGTATCCTTTCCAGACCAAAGCCCCATTACTACCTGAACCCTCTCCCAAAGCACCTTACATGAATCCCAATACTATACCAAGTCCTCCTAACACTTTTTTACTGAAATACCCCACAGCTCCCATTGTGTTCTTTCTCTGTCATTGTGAAGAGTCAATCCATACAAATTTGTTCAATTACAGGTATGTTTCTGGTGGTCTTTGGTTCAAGATCATTGGCATTTCTAATGTAAATTGTGCTTAGTATTAAATTACACATTAGCTCAAAAGCATTTATCATTAATGTTTACTTTTTAGGGACATTTTTTTCTGCAAAGGTATTATTTGCAATGAGTAATATTCTCCATAAAATTTTCTCAAAATTAGAAAACTTAATGTTATAAAAATAAGTAATTATTTTTTGTTGGTCCATTAGAAATTAGGATTTAAAAAATCCCACGTTTTTCTAAGGGTTTCTTGTAATAGGCACATTTTTCTTGGCTGCCTTCTTGTTTCCCTATTAATTTCAGAACCATAAAAGGCAATTATGCTTGTCAGGAGCCACCTGCTATCCTGTTGCTTGAATGTCATATTGCTGTTTAGATTTAACTTTAAGTGTAATTTTCAAGTTGCAAAGAAAATCCAGACCATTTTTCTTTTCTATCTAGAACTTGCAGATGAATCTTTAGGTCTAAAGAGAATGTTATTTATGGAAAAGATAAGCTCTTATTTCTATCATAGGGAATCTAAAGAAAAGAACTCTGCCAGACTAACAAAACTGAATTTGCTAAAGTTCACAAAGATGTTACTATCATTTTTAGATCCTTCTGGCCCAGAATGCAAAAGTATAGCAATTATTTTCTTTGATAATATTTAAAAACAAATATTCAGGTGGGAATATATATTTCCCATTGAAGGTAAACTTTAAGCTGAAGAAATATGCTTTCATCAGTCATCTTGCCAACAGCTATCAGCTTTGTATGAATCCTAATAAATTTTACAGGACTATAGAGTGGAAAGACTTTAACTGAAAGCAAGAAGATGGGGGTGTTGCTAGTCATGCCTCAAACAGAGTGACTTATGATGCTCAGCAAAAAAAGGACAGACCTTAGGTTATGGTTCAAAAGGAGTAAAGAACATAATAAAGATCTGAATAATAATCTGAATTTATATTCAGGTGGCTGCCATTATTATATCAGAGTCATGAGGTCTACAGATTGATTTTTGGGGGATGATTTTCACTCCTTTTGAACCATAACCTGAAGAATGAGTTAATAAAAGAGAAAAGATAAACAAAAAAACAAAAATGCAAGCAATTTAATGTTTATTCTCCTTTCCACAGATATTCTTCAAGAACAGTGCCTACCACAAAGTAAAGGGCCAATAAATAGTTATTGAATGATTAACAAGTGTTAAAGGATAAGGGGTTTATCTGATTTATACTCTCATTTTTATATTAAATAACATTTACTGGTTAAGTGTAAACAGGCATGTGATATTTACGGAACATGTAAATACCATTAAAAAATAAAGTTCCTAGGAACCCCTCTATCCTCCCAAAAAAAGAATAGAGAGAGAGCCTTAGAAGGAAGTATATCAGTTTTGCAATCTTAAGTCAATTGATAGCTACAATAGGACTGGGCTTCCCTGGTGCCTCAGAAGGTAAAGAATTTGCCTATATGCAGGAGACTCAGGTTTGATCCTTGAGTTGGGAAGATCCCTTGGAGAAGAGAATGGCTACCCTCTCCAATATTCTTGCCTGGAGAATTTCATGGACAGAGGAACCTGGTGGACTATAGTCCATAATAGGACAAGAGGACTTTATATTGTTAGCTCTGTGTTTCTCTTTATATCCTTTAAAAGGAATATATTATTTTAGGTATGTACTGATTTTTTTTTAGTACAAATGATTTGCTCATTTAAAAAGTCCCTTTAACTCTTTTAGATCTTTTCTTGAAAGTACTGCTACACTGGGTGATTGAATCAGTTCTAGTGAGTCACTTTCATTTTATTTTTATCCATATCTTTTGAGAAAGAGACCTCTAATCATCACGATAAAGACTGCTAGTAAAAAAAGAAAAAAATGTATTTTGTATTGATGAAATAATCATGAAATTTATACAGAATAATATTTTGAGCAATTATAGTTAATCAACATAATCAGGATCAGTTTGTATAGTCTGCTTCTAGTAAGAGAAACTAGTAGTAATTAATTTTAAAGACTCTAGACAGTAATAAATAACCAATGATCTTTTCTAATTTATTCTGAAACATCTATCATTTATTAATTTGGGGGTACAGATGCCTTTCACTCAGAGTTTCATCAAAAACAGTTTCATCTGTGGACTGTTCAAAGCCTCTGCAGATATTATTTCATTGTTCATTGTGTTCATGATGCTTCAGTTAATCAAAAGTAATTATTACGATAAACCAGACTCAATTTTTTTTAAACTACTATAGCTTAATCGCAGATTTATTTTCTGTGCTCTCTCTCTTGTTCCTTTTAGATTGACCTACAACTTGACCAGTTTCTGAAGTTTCTAGTCTTATCTCAAGATTAAAAAGGGCAAAAACAACAGCAAGATCAGCAAGAATTTTCTGTACTTGGTGAAAACTGAGGCACTTCATCTTTTCCAATATATTAGGCACCCAAATATATGTAATACTCTAAGCAAATTTATACTATGAACAAAAATATGATGGTGTGCCAGACTGTTTTCTCTTATACTTCTAATGCAGTTCTTCTGATGTATCAACATTTCTGTTAAATTTCTGATATATTTCATAACCTTACCATGAATAACAAAAATTAACTTTTTTTACATCTTGAAAAATTTTTCAAGTAAAAGTTTATGCATTATTTTTAAAGAATGACTAGTCTATTCGTGTAGCTTATGGAAGACCGACATACCTTTTATTTATACTATTTATGTTTCAGTGAGTAATTACTAAACCATTATAAAAGACATATGATCAAACTGTTATAATAAGTGAATCTATTCATATGTATCTAAAATGGATAATTTCACTTACAAAAATGGAAAAAAAAGTCTAAAAATAACAGAGTAACAAAGCTGGGTAGCATTATACTAATTATATCAGTAATTATCATATTGATATTGATGTTTAGTTGCTTAGTCATGTCCAATTCTTTGAGATCCCATGCACTGTAGCCCACCAGGCTCCTCTGTCCACGGGATTCTCCAGGCAAGAATACTGGAGTGGGTTGCCATGCCCTCCTCCAGGGGATCTTCCCAACCCAGGGATCGAACCCAGGTCTCCCACATTGCAGGTAGATTCTTTACCATCTGAGCCACCAGGGAAGCCCAAAGAAAGCCACTCAGTCATGTTCAACTCTTTGTGATCCCATGGACTATATAGTCCACAGAATTTTCCAGGCCGGAATACTGGAGTGGGTAGTTGTTCCCTTCTCCAGGGGATCATCCCAACCCATGATTATCATGAAATTATCATGAAAATACAAATTTAATTCCTTTTTTAAAAACTATTATCAGGTATTTTATCAATGAATAGGCAGAAGTGGTCATAGACAATGTTAATTTGGGGAAATTGAAGTCTGAGTCATTCTGTTTAGTTCAGCACTGGGGTTTAGCCTCGTTTGGGGCAGGGATGAACCCCAGCAGTTTTTCTCTGGTACCTACATTTGAGAATCCTCAGGTCAGATAAAAAAGGCAGGAATTTCTAGGAAATCATTAAATGTCATTTGTGTCCATGTGTGCTCAGTTGTGTCCGACTTTCTGTAACCCTATGGATTGTAGCCCACCAGGCTCATCAGTCCATGGGATTTTCCAGGCAAGAATACCGGAGTGGGTTGCCATGCCCTCCTCTAAGGGATCTTCCAAATCCAGAGATCAAACCCGTGTCTCCTGGATTGGCAGCCATGTATTCTTTACCACCGAGCCACCTTAAATAGCACAAAATCCTTAAATTGTAAGATACATTTAAATGTTTCTTACACTGTTTGGGGATAATTATGGTAATTGAATATTTTTTTTTAATATAATTTTCTATAGAAGCCCACCTGAGTTCTGCACCCGCCTCAGAAAGATAAATTTCACACATATCACAGAACAAGAGGAATTTGTAATGTTTATTAGTTCTGAGAAAAATCTCTAAAATTGATCTTTGAAATTTACATTACAACTAAACAAGAGTTTGGCCAGGTTTGCATTAAACCTGGCCAAACTACATTAATCATGACTGTAAATCATTATTGTCAATCATATTTCCATCATAGAGTTATAAAAGGGCCAAGAACACCTCCTTCCCTTGAAATGACATCCGATTAAAGACAAAACAGTTGGCATTTATTTATTTATTCCCATGCTTGGGCTAGAGAAGGAAGTCATCACTAACATTTGACAAGTTAATAAATACAACTGTTTTGTTATAAAAATATAAGGTTATTTTAGTTAGGTTTTAGCTTATGAAGAAAAGACCAAATTTTATAAAAGCTTCAAGAAAATTGTAATATTATATAAAGTATTGTAATATTGTCTTTAGTAGAGAGTGTAATTAAGAAAAATACCACTTTGGTTAGATTCTAGACCACATTTTGACCTGGTATATTTTCCTCATTTCTTGTTTGAAAACAACTGATTCCTATACTTGGGCTAGAGAAGGAAGTCGTCACTAACATTTGGCAAGTACTAAATAGAAGAGGTTGTGGGTGCCTGCTGTCAAATTAAGAGGGAACATTATAATGTGTAGAATTTAATCACAGTAGGAAGGAAAGCAAGAAGGATAAGCCTGTGTATCCAAAAAAGAGATGAGAAAAAAAAAGGAGGGCAAAGAAATATTAAGTACTATATACGGACTGGAAGTTTGAAGTAGAATATTGGAAACAAGACCAAAATGCTTTTCTCATTGGACTACAATTTGACCATTTCCTCAAGTCAGCAATCCTATATTACATAAAAAATTGGCCAAAACACATTTCTCTTTGACTATCACAATGGTACATATTCAAGATTTGATGAAGCACACAGTTATTTTAAAAGATTATAAAAAAACAACTAACTTCACAGTAAAATATAGCTGCTATCAATGAAAAGCTATCCCCCTGGTGAATCAGTTTTATGTATTTGTTTAGAACATAATCTCATGAATAGAAAGAGTTTGACCTGAAATTTCTTTCATTTGTGAGTTGGCAGTCTTTCCTGAGCAACTGTGGAAGCTTATGGCCAATATTTTCATGAAGTCTAGCGGCTAAAGTGATCTCCAAGGCACATGGATGTAGACTAGAGACACTGCATTTAGATTCTAGTCTTGCTTTGCTTAGAGATGGTGCAGGGAGGAAGTTTTAATCTTGAAGCAGACTTTATTTTTTCTGGGCAGAAAGCTTGCAGATGTATGTCTGGGCAATTGAGTACATACTGATACTAATCAATGGCATTGTTATGATGTAAACTCTATCCCCTCAAATTCATATGCTGAAGCCCTAACCACCAATGTGACTGTATTTGGATACAGAGCATTAAAAGGATAATTAAGGTAAAATAATGTCAGAAGGGCAGAGCTCTAATCCAATAGGGCTATGTTATTATAAAAACAGGATTAGGCACCAGAGAATGCTTTGTCTGAGAAAAGGGGCCTTATTAAAAACACACCAGAAGGGAGCTGTCTACAAGCCAGGAAGAGATGTCTCACCAGAAACCAACCCTGAAGGAACCTTAATTTTGGACCAGTAGCCTCCAGAACTGTGGAAAAATTAATTCTGTTGTTTAAGCTACTTAGTCTTATTTTTTTTAATGGCAACCCAAGTAGTCTAATACTGACTGTACTTCAGGAGACATAGAATTAGAAATAACATTTGAGGTTATAGAGGGATTATAGAACGATGGCCCATTTGAGGATGAAATTCTGCAATTTGGGCTTATTAGCACCATATTATAATTAGTAAAAACCCATACTTATTTGTTACTCTGCAAGGCTCTTACTGCAAAGATATTATTTTATTTAATCCCATTAATAATTACATGAGATACTCTTAATCTCAAAGAACAAGGCTCAGAAAGAAAAGCAAAATAACTTGGTCATGTTTTACTGGCAATAACTCAATGAATCTGATTTTAAATCAAGGTCTCCATAACCTAAATACTCTACAACTCTAGAATCTTCACTATTTTGTTAACCAGTCATAGTCTACAACCACTTTAACACAATGTCAGTAGTTCCCAAAACCTAGTGCCTTGAAGAAAAGGCACATCTGGAGAGTTTTTTTAAATTACAATTTCCAGATCTGACAATTGCAGACTTTTAATTCAGTAGCTCTGGAATACAGTCCCCAAAGCAATTAGGATATTTCCTAATTCTTTTTCAATTCCCTTATTTACCAAGTGATATCACAATATCTTTTCTTTTTCACAATTTCTCTTTAGAACTGGGATATCTAACATGGTAGCTACTGGCAAGATGTGGTTATTGAGCTATTAAATGTGGCTTGTGTGAACTGAGATATAAAATAAATGTAAGATATACAGTGGATTGTAAAGACAGTACAAAAATAATGGAAATAATAAATTCTTGTTGGTTACCTTTCGAAATAATTTTTAGATGTATTATATTAACTGAAATATACTACTAAAATTAATTTCATTTGCTTACTTTAATTTTTTCCTCTTAGAAACATCGCTTTATGATTAAATATCAGTTCAAAGCTAAGTGTATCTTTCAGGGAGACATTTATAAGAGGGAAGTACTCTGTGAAAGATAAGGGAAATGGCAATTAGTTGTGTTTTGCAATGCCCGTTTTTGGCATGTAGCCATTCCGATTTGTAGGCCATATATATTCAACAGTAAAAACTAGGTGAAATTTTCTCTAGTGGTGCTCTACTGTATACCCTAGTATTTCTTTTTTCATGCTTGGAATTAGTGTTTCTGATGAAAATGGCTTTAGGAAAGACTTGAAAGAAATCATTAGTCCTAAAATCAGAAAGTTTTTTTTATAACATTATCTTTTTTCTAACACTCAGTACTATTTACATAGACATTCAAAGCAAAGCAGATATAAATTTTTCTGATTCTGCTATTGCACAATAATTACATTATTTCTGACAGAGGTAAGCATTCATTGGAAAACACCTATTCTAAAGCACAGAATTTCATATAAATCTCTAAGGTCACAGATTTACTATAACACTGTACACTGAATGCAAAAAATCTTAGTTTTATGATATTAAAGTCATATTATGTTTTTCTTAGAACTATGATTTAGAGAGTAATAAACCCTATTATTAACAGGATTCATACTCAGTTCCCAGATCTCTCAGTTTTAGCTGGAGAACTTATAGTTGTATTTTAGGTTCTTCTTTTGGAATGAAACATTCAGATTATGGTTTTTTAAATGAATTAATAGAAATAGTGTGCCCATTTTGAAAGATATTCGACAAAGAAAAAATGCTAGTAATAAAGCTTACTGTCTCCCTCCTCTTCTTTTTCCTTATCTTCCTCCTGTGCCTGCTCTGCAAACATTTTATATTTGGTTCCAAATACATGCCTCACCTTCTAAAATAGTTAGGATGGTTCTATACTTAGAAAACAAAATCTCTACTTCAAAGAGAATGTCTGTTAGCAACGAGATAATAAAACACTCCAGACTTACAATTCGAATGAAATTAACAACTACTTATTTAACTCACGAGTCCACAGGCTATGTCTAAGGCTGGTGTACTAGTTCCCTACTGCTGCTGTAACAGTTTACCACAAATTTAGTGGCATAAAACACACAGACTGTTATTTTATAGTCTTGGTGGTCCAAAGTCCAATATGGGTATAACAGGGCTAAAATGAGAGTGCCAGCACACCCGTCTTCCTCCTGGCAGCTCTAGAGGAGCATTTGTTTCCTTCCTCTTCCAGTTTCTAGATGCCATCTGCATTCTTAAAATCATGGGCTCTTCTTCTATCTTCAAAGCAGTGTAGCATCCTGGAATCTATCCTTTTCTTTGCTTCCTCTGCCTTCCTGCCTATCGCTTCTAAGAGCTTTTGTGATTACATTAGACCTACCTAGATAATCCAGAATAATCTCCCAATTTTAAGATTAATAATCTAATCACATCTGAGCCATCTTTTGTGTCATGTAGGTGTCACTTACCTATCCCCAGGTTCTAGGAATTACAATTTTGGGGGACCATTATTCTCCATACCTTCTGGGCACAGCTAATCCCCCTCAGGGCTCTACACTGGACTGAAGGTCAGACAGCTCTGCTTTGGGGGCTTGTTTCTGGCTTTCTTCCAAGTATCTAATTTTATGAGTCTACCAAAAAGCTGCATTCACAAAGGTCAGCCTTGACATGATCACATGGCAATAGCCCAGTCAAACTGCCAATGACACAGCCTCAGGAAGCCAACAAATGGGAACTCTAGTGCAATTAGTCTACCACAGTGGGTCCCCAATATTAATGAAAAGAAAATATAATTTATACAATATTATCTGACAATCTTGAATCTGTATCCATTTCATTTATCTAGCTCAGGCAGTGTAATTCCATTAAAACATTAAAAGGGACTTAGGTTTAGGTAGGCATATCTGATATATCTCAAGTTAGCAAGGGGATTATAGGTTCAGATTGTAACTTAAGTATACCTGGGTGCTCCCTTCAGTTCAGTTTAGTCGCTCAGTCATGTCCGACTCTTTGAGACCCCATGGACTGCAGCACGCCAGGCCTCCCTATCCATCACCAACTTCTGGAGTTTACTCAAACATGTCCATTGAGTCGGTGAGGCTATCCAACCATCTCATCCTCTGTCATCCCCTTCTCCTCCTGCCCTCAATCTTTCCCAGCATCAGGGTCTTTTCAAATGAGTCAGTTATTCCCATCAGGTGGCCAAAGAATGGGAGTTTCAGCTTCAACATCAGTCTTTCCAATGAATATTCAGGACTGATTTCCTTTAGGATGGACTGGTTGGATCTCCTTACTGTCCAAGGGACTCTCAAGAGTCTCCTCCAACACCACAGTTAAAAGCTTCAATTCTTCGGTGCTCAGCCTTCCTTATAGTCCAACTCTCACATCCATACATGACTATTGGAAAAACTATAGCTTTGACTAGATGGACCTTGGTTGGCAAAGTAATGTCTCGGCTTTTTAATATGTTGTCTAGGTTGGTCATAATTTTCTTTCAAGGAGCAAGCATCTTTTAATTTCATGGCTGCAATCACCATCTGCAGTGAATTCGGAGCCCCTCAAAATAAAGTCTGTCAGTGTTTCCACTGTTTCCCTATTTGCCATAAAGTGATGGGACCAGATGTCATGATCTTCATTTTCTGAATGTTGAGTTTTAAGCCAACTTTTTTACTCATCTCTTTCACTTTCATCAAGAGACTCTTTAGTTCCTCTTCATTTTCTGCCATAAGGGTGGTGCCATCTGCACATCTTAGGTTATTGATATTTCTACTGGCAATCTTGATTTCAGCTTGTGCTTCATCCAGCCCAGTGTTTCTCGTGATGTACTCTGCATATAAGTTAAATAAGCAGGATGACAATATACAGCTTTGAGGTACTCCTTTCCTGATTTGGAACCAATCTGTTGTTCCATGTTCAGTTCTAACTGTTGCTTCCTCACTTACATACAGATTTCTCAGGAGGCAGGTCAGGTGGTCAGGTATACCCATCTCTTTCAGAATTTTCCAGTTTGTTGTGATTCACACAAAGGCTTTGGTATAGTCAATAAAGCAGCAATAGATGTTTTTCTGGAACTCTCTTGCATTTTTGATGATCCATCAGATGTTGGCAATTTGATCTCTGGTTCCTCTGCCTTTTCTAAATACAAGCTTGAACATCTGGAAGTTCATGGTTCACATACTATTGAAATCTGGCTTGGAGAATTTTGAGCATTACTTTGGTAGCATGTGAGATGAGTGCAATTGTGTGGTAGTTTGAGCATTCTTTGGCATTGCCTTTCTTTGAGATTGGAATGAAAATGGACCTTTTCTAGTCCTGTAACCACTGCTGAGTTTTCCAAATTTGCTGGCATATTGAGTGCAGCACTTTCACAGCATCATCTTTTAGGATTTGAAATACCTCAACTGGAATTCAATCACCTCCACTAGCTTTGTTCATAGTGATGCTTCCTAAGGCCCACTTGACTTCCCATTCCAGGATTCTGGCTCTAGATGAATAATCACACCATCGTGGTTATCTGGGTCGTGAAGTTCTTTTTTGTATAGTTCTTCTGTGTATTCTTGCCACCTCTTCTTACTACCTTCTGCTTCTGTTACATCCATACCATTTCTGTCCAATATTGTGCCCATATTTGCATGAAATATTCCCTTGGTATCTTGATTTTTCTTGAAGAGATCTCTAGTCTTTCCCATTCTATTGTTTTCCTCTATTTCTTTGCATCCCTCTTCTGACTATACTCCAATGATTCAAATACCTTGCATTTTTTTGTTGGTAGTTACTTGGACCCTCAACATTTATTTGAAAAAAAATAAGTCTCTCTTGAAAGGTGACAGGTATCAATAGTAGGGTATCTAAGCCCTACCAGTCACAAACTGTGTGCCTTTGACTAAGTTATGTTATTTGAAATGTTAAGTGTGTGTGTGAAAGTCACTCAGTCATGTCTGACTCTTTGCGACCCCATGGACTGTCACCTGCCAGGCTCCTCTATCCATGGAATTCTCCAGGCAAGAATACTAGAATGGGTACCCATTGCCTTCTCCAGGGGATCTTCCCGACTCAGGGATCAAACCCAATCCTTCTGAATTGCAAGCAGATTCTTACTGTCTAAGCCACCAGGGAAGTCCAAGTGCTCAATAATCGTTCCCAATTATCAAGTATAGTATATGCAATGTGATCATCCAGTGGTCCATTTCTCCTGAGCAGCAGAGCACAGGAAATAAACTAAGAAGGAAGTGGAGGACATATGTTAATATAGGTTGGCATAAACACATCTTGTGCAAAGATTATTTTGACTGTCAATTCTCACTACAATATTTTCACAGTGAAATAGGAATGTCATACCATATATAACACATTTTATGATGAACCCTGTGAACTGTTGTTTTCCAAGTTTTTTTTTGATGACTGAAGAACTCTGTGCCATTACAGAGATTTTTACTTAAACCTAGTTGCTAAAATTTCAAGGTGAATTCCTTTTGCTTTATTAAGGATACAGGACCAATTGAACACAAATATTAATTCAATAACTAATTGATGTGTGAATTAACCATTAGAAAATAGCATTTATTTGGTACTGAGCATAGATATAGAAATCACAAAGATATAGAATCACATATGATTTATCTAACACTGTTCCTAAAAAAAACTGTCATGTCGAAAGATTTAACATCTCTGCACTTGAGTAGCTCATTTAAGTAATATTTGTGAAATATGATTTTAGCTTAATTTACCTCTCCAAGAAAAAGAAGTTACACTGTGGCAGATTTCTACTCTCAAAACTATAATTTAAAACATTTTAAATTGGATTACAGTAAATGTGAAAGTGAATGTTTCATTACAATGTAATGCCTGCCCTCTAGTGGTACCAGTAGTTATAACTTCAGGGAAAACGATTTAATGGAAGATTTTAATACTCAATGATTTATCATTTATTTTCTTTCAGAAGTAGCATGCTAAAAATATAATTCCAAAAACAAAATGCATCAGCTCCCTTGAAATTTATACTAGCAAAATAGCTCTACTGCAGATGCCACTTACAATTTTTTTAAAAACAAATGTATTTTAAATTACATGGAATATTTATTAAAAGTTAAAGCACAATTTGGGTTTCACTTCTGGTTTCACTTGTAACATTTCCCACTTTATTTGCCCTAGTTTAGCAATTACTGTGATGATTGACAGTGAATAAGAAGTCATTTTTAGTGGCACATATGACCTGCTGTTGGGTCAAATGGACTAAGAAACTTGTATTAATAAGCTTGAGTCTATTTCACTGACTTAATTTGGCCTAAATCATCAGATTATTTTTTTAATTGCCTACATAATAATACATAGTAAGAAATGGCAACCCACTCCAGTATGCTTGCCTGGAAAATTCCATGGAGAGAGGAGCCTGGTAGCCTATAGGCCACGGGGTTGCCAAAAGTCAGACAAGACTGAGCACGCACGCGCGCGCCTGCGCACACACGCACGCACGCACATGCGCACACACACACACAAGAAATCTAATGGATAGACAAAAATCTGGTTGAAAGATACTTGTTTATAAAAATAAAAGATCAAAGGATAAATGCTAATTTCAACATATTGGGCTCTTAACACTGCGTTAACTGTCGTGAGTGCTAAATCACTCAGTCATGCCCAACTTTTTGTGACCCTTTGGACTGTAGCCTGCCAGGCTTCTCTGTCCGTGGGATTTTTTCAGAAAAGAATACTGGAATGTGTTTCTATTTCCTCCTCCAGGCGATCTTCCCCACCAAGGGATCGAACTCTTGTCTAGGTGAATTTTTTACTCGCTGAGCCATCAGGGGTGCCCAATTAACTGCAGAGGTGAGTCTAATTAAATTGGATAATTCTCGAACAATTTCAGAGGGCCCATTGGGAAGAGGGGTTCAATTTCCTTGTTAATTCCATTATAGAGATTTTAAAAATAAAGTGGTAATTTGAGGCTCCAGAATATATTAAATATATTGATCTGCTACTCAAATTTGTTTCTTTTGTACTTTATGGGCTTAGTTTATCTGAAAGATTGCTTTAGTAGGTATTTTGCAAAATTTGTATGCTCTTTTCTCGTTGACATACGTATAAAATTATTATCTTCTTTTTTTTTTTTTTTTAGGACAAAACAATCATTTTTCTGATCCTGTGCTTAGAAAAATGCTCTGTTAAAAAAAAAACAAAAAACACCATATTCTGCTCAGAGTTACATGACCAACCTGGCAAAAAATAAAGTCTTGGCCTATAAATGGGATTTCTAAAAGATTCTTAGAACAAAAGCGAAATAATTGTGTTTAGTTAGTGTGCAGGAAATATTATGTCCAATTTTTATCTGCTTCTTTTATGTTTTATTCTAATCAAATTTAGAGACAAATAATGGATTCATTTAGAGAGTAAAATTAGGCCATCTCTGGTGGCGTGGTGGAATGGAATCCTCCTGCAAATGCAAGGGACACGGGTACCTGGTCTGGGAAGATTCCACATGCCGCAAAGTAACTAAGCCTAACCATCATAACTACTGAGCCCTCGTGCTATAGGGCCTGCGTGCTGCAACTACTGAAGTTCGTGTACCTAGGACCTGTGCTCAGCAACAAGAGAAGCCACCACAATGTGAAACCCGTGCACTGCAATGAAAAGTGGCCCCCACCTGCTGCAACTAGAGAAAGCTGGTGCAAAGCAACGAATACCCAGTGCAGCCAAAAACAAAATTTCAAAAAAAGAAGAGAGTAAAATTACATGAATTTTTATGGATATATATACTATGAAAGCACCACCATGATTGATGTACAGCATAGTTCCATCACTTCCTCCAAATTTTATTGTGCTGATTTGCGCTCTGTCCTTTTCTCTGCCCCTGCCAGGCAACTGCTGATGTGCTATTTGTCATCACAGTTTAGTTTCCATTTTCAAGAATTCTGTGGTTTCTCTCAGTTAAATATCTAGCAGTGAAATAATTAGGTCATATGTTAGGTGCAGGTGGAAACCTCCAAAGACACCACCAGCAGAGATTTTCAATGGTTCCACATTTTTGCCAACCCACTGTATTATTATATCCTTTAATTTTAGACACACACACGCATAACCTCTGCCATTATCAACATCGCTCATCAAAATGGTGTGTGTGTATATATATATATATATATATATATATATATATATATATATTTTAAACCAAGGATGAACCTACATTGACACAGCATAATCAGTCAAAGTCTATAATTTATTTTAGGGTTCACTTTTGGTGTCATGTGTTCAGTGAATTTGGACAAAACTGCGGGGCTGGAGAAGACTCTTGAGAGTCCCTTGGACTGCAAGGAGATCAAACTAGTCAATCCTAAAGGAAATCAGCCTTGAATATTCATTGGAAGGACTAATGCTGAAGCTGAAACTCCAATACTTTGGCCACCTGATGCGAAGAGCCAACTCATTAGAAAAGATCCTGAAGCTGGGAAAGATTGAAGGCAGGAGGAGAAGGGGATGACAGAGGATGAGATGGTTGGATGGCATCACTGACTCAATGGACATGAGTTTGAGCAAATTCCGGGAGATGGTGAAGGCCAGGGAAGCCTGGTGTGCTGCAGTCCATGGGGTCACAAAGAGTAAGACATGACTGAGTGACTAAACAACAACAAATGATAAGAGTACATTTAAGTTTGTAAAACAAATTGCTAAACTGTACTCCAAAGTGACTACACCTTTTTGCATTCCTACAAGCAGTGAATTAGAGTTCCTGTTCCTCCACATTATCTTTGGCAAAAGGTCTTGTCCAGTCCCTGGATTTTGGACATTCTGCTAGATGTGGCGTGGTATCTCATTATTGTCCTAATTTGGATTTCCCTAATGTCGTTTTATGGCAAACCATCATATGCCACCTTTTCTTATGCTGTTTGCCCTGACTATATGTTCTTTGTTGAGGTGTCTGTTCAGGTCTTTAGCCCATTTTAAAATAGTACTATTTGTTTCTTGCTGCTGAGCTTGAAGTGTTTTGTTTATTTTTTTGGTATACTTTTAGATAACTATTTATTAGATGTGTCTTTTGACATAACTTTCTCCCAGTCTATGGCTTGATACTTCCTGATATTGTGTTTTGAAGTAAAGAGTTTTTAATTTTAATTTTGACCAATTTTACTAATAATCAATTATTTCTTCCATGTTCATGTTTTTGATGCTGTATTTAAGAAAGAATCACCATACCAAAAGTCACCTCGGTTTTTTTTTTTTCAATATTATCTTCTAGGAGTTTCACAATTTTGCATTTTAAACTTATGCCTATGATCCGTTTTGAATTTTTTTAATATTTAAAAATTTTGAATTCCAAATTTTCAGAATCTACTCAACTGGAGTGCATAATGTCATTCTTGGATCTGTCTCTATTTTTCCCCTTTTGGTTTTTCTGTTTCTTTCATATTTATTCCAAGCCTTTATTTTCCATTATTCTTCCTGCTTTCCTTTCCTTTTGTTCACACTACATCACATTTTACTGTTGTGACCTATTGACATAAACATATTTTACTTGGTGTTCAGGTATTTTGGTGACCTATTAAAGTAATCATTTTTAAAATAAAGCTTAGAATGCTATTTGTGATCATATGAATGGCTGGAGATGAGCCACTTTCATTTATATTGGAACAATAGAGAGTGAGTAAAAGTAACTAGAAAAGAAGAAATTCATTAGAGAACATTTGTTATAGAACATAGTAAAATAATGGCTATAAAATAGGAGCAATTATTATGAAAATTATTTTTATTTCTATATAAAATTAATAAATCTGATACTCTTGTGAGTAAAAGAAAATTTGTCTAAGTTCTATTTGACAAAATGAGAATTTCCACTACTTTCTAAAGTATATATAAATAGAATTTGTTTTGTCATTAATTATTAGAGGAGATGAAGCACAAGCTGGAATCAAGATTGCTGGGAGAAATATCAATAACCTCAGATATGCAGATGACACCACCCTTATGCCAGAAAGTGAAGAAGAACTAAAGGGCCTCTTGATGAAAGTGAAAGAGAAGAGTGAAAAAGTGGGCTTAAAGCTCAACATTCAAAAAACAAAGATCATGGCATCCGGTCCCATCACGTCATGGCAAATAGATGGGGAAACAATGCAAACAGTGGCAGACTTAATTTTTTGGGGCTCTGAATTCACTGCAGATGGTGACTGGAGCCATGAAATTAAAAGACACTTGCTCCTTGGAAGAAAAGCTATGATCAACCTAGACAGTATATTAAAAAGCAGAGACATTACTTTGCCAACAAAGGTCCATCTAGTCAAAGCTATGGTTTCTCCAGTAGTCATGTGTGGATGTGAGAGTTGGACTGGAAAGAAAGCTGAGTCCCGAAGAATAGATGCTTTTGAACTGTGGTGTTCGAGGAGACTCTTGAGAGTCCCTTGGACAGTAAGGAGATCCAACCAGTCCATCCTAAAGGAAATCAGTCCTGAATATTCATTGGAAAGACTGATGTTGAAGCTGAAACTCCAATACTTTGGCCACCTGATACGAGGAACTGACTCATTTGAAAAGACCTGATGCTGGGAAAGATTGAAGGTGGGAGGAGAAGGGGATGACAGAGGATGAGGTGGTTGGATGGCATTCCCGACTCAACGTACATGAGTTTGAGTAATCTCTGGGAGTTGGTGATGGACAGGGAGGCCTGGCAACCACAGAGTTGCAAAGAGTCAGACACAACTGAGCGAATGAACTCAACTGATTAGAGGAGAAATTCAATAGGTATTAATTAAAAATAACTCAAGTCAGATAGATGAGATTCTTCTGATTCTATATTCAGAGATTTTTTTCAAAGGAGTATTAAGACAGATTTTACACAATGGAATTATTAAAAAAAAAAGAAAGAAAGAAAGAAACCAGTGTAATTACAAATTAAAAAAAAATTATGTATTTGGTATAAATTGTGCCCCACTAGTATACCAAACAGAGATAAAATTTGGGGAAGGCTCATCTAGTGATATTTTAGCATATATTAATACTAATTCTACAAGGTGATAGCTCTCAAATTTATACTATTCTTATGACATAATAATTCTCAATCTGAAGATTGTGCTTACCATGGTGAATACTGAAAAAAGGTATTAAATTTTCAAAGTGCATTTTATTTACATTGCCTACAGAAGAACAGAAATCCATGCATTTATTAAAGTGCATTATTAGAATCAAATGTATTTTATTTTTTTCCCACTTGTTTAATGAGTGGAAATTCTCATTATGCCAAGTAGAACCTAATCCTCAAGTTTATGATTTCATATACATATTGACCAGGAAGAAATTAAAGTAGACAGATCATACATATATATGCAAATAACATGGATTAAGTTACTGGCTCAAGTGGTATGAATATTATTTGGCCTTAATTTTGAATAGTGAAGAGCATTTGCTCCACATAAGCTGAATGCTACACTAATGTGGGTCTTTGTATCTTAGTTTAACCTTAACTGGTAACCAAATGATGTTTAGGTTAGTATTTGTACTATCTGAATCAGGAAACTGTAGTTCATAGTGCTTAAGTGCCTCAATATTGTTCTTAAAATTTATACACGCAGGGGTGATTAATTGTCCTTAGGGATGGTTGAAATATTTTTTCATTGATGAGATGAATGGTGTGAAAATACATAGAAAGATTTCATCAGTTCCCCACTAGCAAGTCTAACATTCTCACAGGTAAGTGACAAGTAAAGTCGCTCAGTCCTATCTGACTCTTTGCGACCCCATGGACTATACAGTCCATGGAATTCTCCAGGCCATAATACTGGAGTGGGTAGCCCTTCTCTTCTCTAAAGATGCCCACTTAATGGAGACTTTTCTGACCAAACTGACCAGAGGTTTTTGGCTGATCCTGCCTCCAGAATATGGTTACCTCTACCCGAGACTGAAACTTCCTGTCAAGGTGCTCCCTTCAGTGTGTCAGGAAAGAGTGAGATCCTCAGTAAGACTACAGGAACAGATTGCTTGGCTGTTTTGTTGGCATTCTAGTCAATGTTTGTATCTATCAGAACTTGGAATAAGACTTGCAATTATTGTAACATGCCAGCTGGTATTGAGATATGGGAGAGAAGATGATAGCTCCTACCTACCTCTAACTGCCAGAGGCTACCAATATTTACCCAAAATACCCAACAATTGCTCAACAGCCGAATTGGCTTGTGTCCATTCAACACAATCAGATGAGAAGAAAATCTTGGAGGTGCTATGCAAATCACTAACATTTAGGAAGCACAGACAACTTTTGAGAAAATCTTTTGTAACAATTTCCTTTGGAGATAAATTCTTGAGCATGTATCCTAATTGTCCTTAGATGAGAGAAGAAATCAACCAGTAATTAGAATGGAATATATTTTAAAATCACTGAACAATTTCTGATATGTTTTTCTGGACTAGAGCTCAAGTGAGGTTGTGTGTGTTAGTCACTCAGTCATGTCCAACTCTTTGTGACCCCATGGACTGTAGCTCACATGGCTCCTCTGTCCATGGGAATTCTCCAGGCAAGAATACTGGAGTGGGTTGCCATTCCCTTCTCCAGGGATCTTCCCAACCCTGGGATCAAACCCAGATCTCCCACAGTGCAGGCAGATTCTTCACCATCTGAGCCACCAGGGAAGCCCTCAAGTGAGATTAGATAGAGCCAAAAATTTACCACAGTCTCATAATGATGTTTTACCTAGAGGGACAGAGTGTTTGATGTGAACTCTCTAAGATCACAAATGTGGAAAGGCCATGATGTTAGAAAGAGATAGGTCAAAGAAGGTACTGATCCTGATCTATTATTTTGTTTCTCATCTCAAATGGGCCTTATGTGCAAGCCAGCAATCATGCTTCAGTTTACCATCCACTCTTCCATGTGACCAGTTCATATTATCTCCTCTCTTCAACCATCAGCACTCATTCCTATCCTACTCACTGACAAAATGGATGCAGGTGGAAGAAAATCGTCACATGACCCTCATCACATATAAAAATCTACCTGTATTTGTGCAAATATTCCCTGTCTTTCCTACTGTTAGGCAACTAGAATAGGAAAAAGGAGTCAAAAATGGCAGTGGCTCAAAGACAAAGAAGGGAAAAGTCCACAAAAATAAAACAAAGGAAGGTCTGAGGACCAGAGTGAGGACCTTAGGTAAAACAAACAGCCCTCCTGGCTAGCCCAATTTACACAGGGCAGGCTCAGGGGGAGGTGAAAAAAACATATAAAAAGAGGAGCCAAAATTGAGCTGAGGGCTTCTCTTTGAGTCTTTTGAGTCAGCCCACCCTCATGCCTCGAGGATGTATTTTCCTTTGCTTGCCAATAAAACTGAGCTATACCACTGGTCTGTCTGTCACTTCAATTTTTTTTGTTGCAGCGAGACAGAACTGAGGAAATTACACACTCCCTCAACATATATGGTGCTGTGACTCGGATTTAACCTGGCTGAAACAACCTTGGCTTGGCCCCCACGAAGCGGAGGCCAAGCACAGCAGAAGCTCAACTTAGTGAAAGCTCCCAAAGTGGAAGCTGCACGTGAAGAAAACCCAGTGCAGGGGAAGTGATAAGAAGCCCAGTGTGCTGTAAACCGGTACAGTAAAAAACAAACTCAGCAGAAAGCTCACACAGCTCAGTCTCAGATTCTAGAGGACCACGGTAAAGGTAGGAGGTCCTCCCTCCTGTGGCTGGAAGGACATATGGCTAACAGAATCTTAATTCCTTTACAATCTCTCGTTTCTTGTTTCCTCAAACCCTCCATCAACAGGCAAGCGGCAGTGGGTGCAACTGAGGGACTCTGGAGAGGTTACTACGCAGCGTGTCCCGAAGGCTCCACTATCCTCTGGGCCCTAGTATCTGTCACCCAAGTGGGTGGGGTTCTTCTGCCCTTAATCTTCTTTGTGTCAAGGATCAGGCCAATGAAAACTGTGAGCATATGTCAGGTATCTAGCAGATTTTCTGGCAGATTATGAAGGGGATTCCTCGGCACGTTTTTCCCACTGCTTTTTCCTTCCGTCCTTCAGCTTCTCACTCCCGGGACTTGAGCCCGGCCAAAATCCGTGGTGCCTGGCTTCAGGACCTAATGAACCTCAGGCTCTGATGTCTCATTGAAAAAAATCCAGTGAGAGACACAGCGATAGGTAAGAGGTAGGTTTGTTCAGATTCAGAGAGAAGCACACTCCACAGGGTGTGGGCCATCACAGAGGAGAGTGCATCTGCCATGGAATGTGGTGTGGTTAGTTTTTGCAAGTTGGGTGATTTCATATGCTAATGAGTGGGAGGATTATACCAACAATTGGGGAACCACGACTCCTCTGTCTTGATAGTGCCTTGGAACTGTCATGGAGCCTCTGGGTGTGTCATTTAGCTTGCAAATAGAGGATTAAGGTTTAGTTGAATTTGACTTGTCATCTTTGACCCCTTTGATTTTAATCAGTTTATGTTATTCCCTTGGGCTATGTCATTCTTTCAGAAGTTGCACCCTTCCCCCTTCCCTCCTGTTTCATGCTCTTTTCCTGAGCCCCTTCTGGGCCCACAATGTTGCCTCTATAATCTTCTGGAGGGACAACCAGAAAATAGCTGGCCTGGTGGGCTGCCGTCTATGGGGTCGCACAGAGTCAGACACGACTGAAGCGACTTAGCAGCAGCAGCAGCAGCAGGGAGGGAAATGCTGTATAATATCCAACGTCTCTAGAGATTCAGGCCTTCATCTTCCAGGTTTCCTACAGCATGTGCAACAACAGCATCTCTCAGTGAACCCTCTAGGGCAGATGACAGGCACACAACATCTGCTAGAAGTCCATCTATTGGTGGCATTCCTTCAAGGGCAATTGGGCTTCCAGGGATAATGTTTGCCACTTTGGGAGTTAGCCCTACAGGCCATTTGGGCCCAAATCCTTACCACCCTTCTAAAGTTATGAACATACCCCTGGATCAAATCTCCACTCCAGTTTTATGGAATATCTGGTTTGTTGCCTCTTAGCAATTTGTTCTTAAGCCACTTAGTAACTCCTACAACCAGGACCTTGTCCCTCGTGTAGGCAACATCTCTCCACCCCCTTTGTTATTAAAATACTCTTAATGCCACTAACAGGACCAGAAAACCCCCTCCTTTGTCATTACTTCTGTTATTACCTAAAGTGGGTCTATGACAATGAAATGTTTACCATTGGAGACACCCTAACCTGCTCTTATGGAGGACTAGGGGAGGAAATCAGTGACTTACATTCCCTCAGAGCAATAAGACGATAAAGCTTATGGCTCTTTCACCAGATTCCCAGTCTCAGGGCACAGGCTTGGATTGCTTTACATCATGATATCTATTACCATCTGCAGTGGACAAACCAGCAATGAGTTAAGATTAAAATACCTTAATCCTACCCAGCATTGGTCACACTGGAGACATTGGGGATGCCCAACTCCAGGCTGGGGCTCCCAGGAGGTCGACCTGTCTTGACCTGCCTAGGGATCTGGTCCCTGGGAGGTTGTCATACCTCAGCCTTCTCAGGAATCCGCCAGCCCAGGAGTCCCAGCAGGCCAACTTGCCTCGACCTGCCCAGGGATTCAATCTCCAGAAGGCTGTCATGCCTCAACCTGCCTGGGGATTAGCACCCTGACCTGGGGATGCCCAGCTCTCAGGTTGCAACAGTACTGGGTACGATAAGCTTCAGAAAGACTCACCCCTAAGGAAGTCTACCCATGGAAATAGAATTAGTTGTGGGACTGTGCCCAGTCTCAGCAATAACTCAGGAGCCCAACAAGAACCCCACTGCCTTTCTGGAAATTCTAAAAGAGTCCCTCTAAAAGTTTACCAATCTGGACTTAGACTTTTATGAAGGACAGGTGATTTCAAAGGACAAATTCCTGTCCCAATGTGCATCAGACATCAGGATGAAGTTAAAACAGCTACAGCAGCAGGAAAGAGATAAGGCATGCCCAGATGCTGCCTGCCCTCCAGGGAAGCCCTATGGCAAACCCCAAGTCCTTGAAGGACAAGGCACCAGGCAAATGCCTTATCTGTAGACAGGTGGGGCACTGGGCCAAAGAGCGTCCAAACCATGCCAAGTCTCCTAAAATGGCTTGCTACAAATGCCATCAGTTGGGACATTGGGTGGCACTCTGCCCTCAGGACCCAAGAGCCTCAAGGTCAAGCACGAAGCCTTCCCTCATGATGGTTCAATAGGACTGAAGTGGCCCGATCCAGCCAGCTTGCCTATCACAGATAACCATCACGGGGCTGGGGCTAAGGGTGCAACTGGATGTGGCAGGTAGGTCCAAGAATTTCTTGGTTGACACAGGGGCTACCTACTCTGTCCTGACCTCCTGCTCCAGAGCCTTCTCTCCCCAAACTTGTGCCATTTTGGGTGTTACAGGAAAAACAATTACAAAAGATTCACTTGAGCACTTCCTTGTTGCTGGGATGGATAAATATTTTCCCACCAGTTTTTGGTGGTCCCTGAGTGTCCTACCCCCTTATTGGGAAGAGATCTTTCTAGCCTTCAAAATCTTGCAGCTATTGCAGTCCTGATAGAAGGTGTTTTAAAACTCTCTCTTGGTGGCAAACTATTTTTGCTAGCCACCAAATGAAACAACTGCTGAATGGGAGAGGCCGTTTATGGATGTCTGATTAAAAAATCCTCAGATATTAAGTAGTGCTGATGGAAAATCCAGGCCTCACTATATCCGCTTGTGAGGTTCTTAACCCAGCTACCCTCCTGCCTACCCTCGGAGGCTCTCTCCCTTTTCACTCTTTCTTAGAAACTTTGGACCACTGGACAAAACCCCAAGAGGGATTGTCAGAAGATCCTCTGACCAATCCTGAGGAAATCTGGTACACTGATGGAAGCAGATTTATCTTGGATGGAAAAAGAGCTGGATATGCAGTAGTCTCCAATTTTGAGACCATAGAGCTAAATATTTGCCACCGGGTACTTCAGTCCAATTAGCTGAGTCCATAGCCCTGACTTGAGCTTTAAAGCTGGGAAAAGGAAAAAGAATAGCCATTTACACTGACTCCAAGTATGCCTTTCTGGTGCTAGATACATATGCTGCTATTTGGAAAGAAAGAGGCCATTTGACCACCTGAGGGTCCCCAACAAATATGGTGATCAAATCCTTAGGCTCTTGGAGACAGTTCATCTGCCCCCTGAGGTTTCACTCTCCCATTGTAAAGGACACCAAAAAGGGAGCATGGAAGTGGCACGAGGAAACCAAGCAGCCTATCAGGCAGCTAAGGGAGCAGCATTACAGAATAATTACATAATAGGGGTTGCCACCTTATTTCCACAGACTAATTTGCCAGAAACTCATTTATATGCTGAAGGTGAGACTCTTAAAGCTAAGAATGAGGGCTTTCAAGAAGATCATATGGGGTGTTTCCACAAGGGGAAACACCTTTATCTGCCTGGGAACCTCAATGGAAGTTGGTTAACTCCTTACATGCCACCACTCATTTAGGGAAAAAGGCCCTCCAAAGATGACTAAAAAGGTCCTTCAGAGGAACAGGCCTCCAAACAACTATAAGGCAAGTGATCTCTTCTTGTCCCATTTGCCGATTAAACAGCCCCCAAGGAGATTGAAGATCCCAGCTGGCCCAGCCTGTCCAACAACGTGGGGCCTACCCAGGAGAGGACTGGCAGATGGACTTCACCCAGATACCAGTTTCTCAAGGGTACTAGTAGTCATGATAGATACATTCACAGGATGGATTGAAGGCTTTCCCAACTGGACAGAGAAGGCTGAGGAGGTGGTAAAAAAAACTGCTCCATGAAATCATTTCAAGATTTGGTCTGCCCAGGTCATTACAAAGTGACAATGGGACATCATTTACTTCTAAGGTCACCCAAGGGGTCTCTAAAGTGTTGGGCATTACTTATTATCTCCACTGTGCCTGGAGGCTTCAATCTTCAGAAAAAGTAGAGTCAACCAATTCTTAAAATCAGCGGTAAAATAAATAACCCAGGAGACTCCCTGGGATGGAAGGAGGCTTACCAAATGCACCCACATTGCCCCTAAGGAACAGGTTGCTCTTAGTCCTTAGGAGATGCTATATGGGAGACCTTTTATTTATGTCAATGACCTCTTCCTAGATCCAGAGGCTCAGACCCTCCGGTCTTATACCATGGCCATTGTGCAATTCCAAAAGGATATATGCTTGTGGGGTGTCAACCAGGACCCAAAAGATTCTAAAAAGTCACCACTACATGCTCCAGGGAATCAAGTCCTAATTAAAGTAGGAGAGATGGGTCCCCAAATGCTCAACTCCAGCCCACATGGAAGGGCCCCTACCCTGTAATACTTTCTACCTCAACAGCAGTCAAGGTACCAGGACACAAATCCTGGATTCACTACTTGCAAGTCAAGCTGTGTAAGAAAACAGAAGAGGACACTCAATACACCTGTGAGTTCCTGGGAGATCTCAGATACCTATTCAGAACTACAAACGAGCACCATTCTAATGAACACCTTCAAAATTAAGTTTTTGGGGAAAAAATTTCCCAGGATAGCTCCAAAGAGCCAACACAGCTTGGCAGGGGTTGTACTCTAATTGACAGGAGATAGATCTCCTGATCCCTGAACAAGGAGGGACTTGTATCATCTTGAATGAGATGTGTTGTTTCTGGGTAAATACCTCCAGCTAAGTTAAAGAAATGGCATGGACCTAACAGAAGCAGAAGATATTAAGAAGAGATGGCAAGAATATACAGAAAACTATACAAAAAGGATCTTCATGGCCCAGATAATCACGATGGTTTTATCACTCACCTAGAGCCAGACATCCTGGAATATGAAGTCAAGTGGACCTTGGGAAGCATCACTACGAAAAAAGCGAGTGGAGGTGATGGAATTCCAGTTGGGCTATTTCAAATCCTACATGATGATGCTGTGAAAATGCTTCACTCAATATGCCAGCAAATTTGGAAAACTCAGCAGTGGCCACAGGACTGGAAAAGGTCAGTTTTCATTCCAATCCCAAAAAAAGGCAATACCAAAGAATGCTCAAACTAACCCACAATTGCACTCATCTCACATACTAGTAAAGTAATGCTCAAAATTCTCCAAGCCAGGCTTCAACAGTACCTGAACTGTGAACTTCCAGATACTCTAGCTGGATTTAGAAAAGGCAGAGGAACCAGAGATCAAATTGCCAACATCCGCTGGATCATCGAAAAAGCTAGAGAGTTCCAGAAAAACATCTATATATGCTTTATTGACTATGCCAAAGCCTTTGACTGTGTCAATCACAACAAACTGGAAAATTCTTAAAGAGATGGGAATACCAGAAGACCTGACCTGCCTCTTGAGAAATCTGTATGCAGGTCAGGAAGCAACAGTTAGAACTAGACATGGAAAAACAGACTGGTTCCAAAACAGGAAAGGAGTATGTTAACCCTGTATATTGTCACTCTGCTTATTTAACATAAATGCAGAGTACGTCATGAGAAATGCTGAGCTGGATGAAGCACAAGCTGGAATCAAGATTGTCAGGAGAAATATCAATAACCTCAGACATGCAAATGACACCACCCTTATGGCAGAAAGTGAAACGAAACGAAAGAGCCTCTAGATGAAAGTGAAAGAAGAGAGTGAAAAAGCTGGCTTAAAGCTCAACATTCAGAAAACTAAGATCATGGCATCTGGTCCCATCACTTCACGGCAGATAGATGGGGAAACAGTGGCAACAGTGGCAGACTTAATTTTGGGGGGCTCCAAAATCACTGCAGATGGCGAGTGCAGCCATGAAATTAAAAGACGCTTGCTCCTTGGGGAAAAAAAGTTATGACCAACCTAGACAGCATATTAAAAAGCAGAGACATTACTTTGCCAACAAAAGTCTGTCTAGTCAAAGCTATGGTTTTTCTTGTAGTCGTGTATGGATGTGAGAGTTGGACTATAAAGAAATCTGAGTGCTGCTCAGAATTGAGGCTTTTGAACTGTGGTGTTGGAAGAGACTCTTGAGAGTCCCTTGGACTGCAAGGAGATCCAACTAGTCCATCCTAAAGGAAATCAGTCCTGAATATTCATTGGAAGGACTGATGCTGAAGCTGAAACTCCAATACTTTGGCCACCTGATGCGAAGAACTGACTCATTTGAAAAGCCCCTGATGCTGGGGAAGACTGAAGGCGAGAAGGGAAGGAGATGACACAGGATGAGATGGTTGGATGGCATCATCTACTCAATGTCCATGAGTTTGAGTAAACTCCGAGAGTTGGTGCTGGTCAGGGAGGCCTGGCGTGCTGCATTCCATGGGGGTCACAAAGAGTGAGACACAGCTAAGTGATTGAACTGAACTGAACAGACACACCAGAAACTAATAGAACATTGTTAATCAATTATACTTCAATAAATTTTAAAATAAAAGAAATATTATCCTTGATTGTTCTTTCTCTCAAATTCTGTATTTAATCCCTCAACAAGTTCTGTTGCCTCCACCTTCAAACTATACCTAGAATGTGACTATAGTATCAGTACCATCTCCCTAGAAAAAGACGCACATTCCCTAATCACTGCACATGTTTTCTAATTTTTATACTTCCTCATCTGTTAAATGGATATGATTTTGAGCAAACCCTGGGAGATAGTGAAGGACAGGGAAACTTGGAGTGCTGAAGTCCATGAGGTTGCAAAGAGTTGGACATGATTTAGTGACTGAACAATAACAACATTCTCAGTGCAGAAGTTGGCTACAAACCTCCAAAGGATTGTATAAGATTATATTTCACTGACTTTCTAATTTATACCTTAACAGCTAAAGGCTTCCTAGTGGTCTACATCACCCTCCATGATCTGTTCACCCAATTCCTCTCTGCTCACATTTCTTATTGCTCTTCCAGTCACTCATTTTGTCTGAGATTTACAGGTCTCTTTACTTCTTTCTTGATAACACTAGGTAGGAAACTGACTTAGCAATTGCTCCTTTGCTGTTCTCTTCATGTGGAAAACTCTTATCCCATTTTTAAAGATATAGCTCACTTCCTTGACATTTTCAATGTTTGTTTAAACATCACAATCTAAGACTCGCTCTAGCCAATCTTTTAAAATTTGCAAACATACCCTAGACCTCCAAAACTACCTATCCCTCTTCCTTTTAGAAAATTTATCCCTAGCATTCAATACCTACTCACATACTGAGTATTTTGATTATTTTTTTTTCTCATCCTCACCAAATTCTGGAACATGAGATCTATAAGGAAAGGTTTTCTTTCACCTTCTCTTTCTCTCCCTCCTGCCTCCCCTTCCTTCTTTACTTTTTATTCTTCAAATGAACTCATTTAATCATCATATCTGCCTCCTGGCAGATATTCATCTTCTCCATTTTCTAGATAAGACATTGAAGCAAAGTGGGGTTAACTCAATTACTCCAGACCCAAGAGCTTATAAGGTATGGAGCTGAGATTCAAGCCTGAGAAGACTGCAACCAAAGTCCATGCTCTTAATTTTTAATTTTGTTCACTGATGCAGTGACATGACAAGTGTTCAAATATTTGTTGAGTGGATTATCCTGCATCATCTGGGTGGCATGTCCTGCACTGTCTGCATGTATAATTTGTTCTTATATTGTCTTCCTCTGTGATAATGTGTAATTCCCCACTTGAACTCTACAAATAGTGGTGTCTCTACCCTACTTTAGTGAACTCTACAAAGTAGTGGTCATTAGAAAGAGAAAACCACTGAACTCTAAGCATTTCAGAAGTCTTTCACTGAATTCAGAAGATCTAGACTTATATGACAATACAAAAGTCATTAACATGTAGCCACTGAGGTCTTGAAATGTAGCTGATTTGACTTGAGGTGTGGATAAATGTAAACAACACACTGGATTTCAAAACTTAGCATTAAAAATTAAATTATCTCATTAATGTATTCCAATGATAATATTTGGCATTCACTAGGTCAAAAAAAAACATATGATTAAAACTCAGTTTACCTATTTCTTTTACTTTTTTTACTTAAAAATTATATATGTTGCTCACATTATATTTCATTTGGACAATGACAATCTAGACAATAGGTGGGAGGCAAAAGCTGCCTGTATAGGCAGTGGTGTGATCTGTTAAGGCTTAGTCTGTCAGCAAAAATGATGACTGAGCTTTCACAGAAAGACCAAGATGATTAGTTCATCCTTAATGACATTTTTAAGACAAGAATTCTTCCACTTAACTTCTATCCTTTACTCAGATGTCCTAGAAAGCATCTCTTTGCTATTTATACTGTTGCTATGTATGCAAATGAAGTTTAAGGAAACTGTTAGAATATCACTGAAACAAATCTCTAGTAATATAGTGCACTTTGGTATTGCTGTTTCATCAAGCATAAAAACTGAATTGTGCTGAGTAAATTTTAGTAAAGTTGATATTTAAATTATTAATGACTCATAGCTCAGTTGGTAAAGAATCTGTCTGCAATGCAGGAGACCTGGGTTTGATCCCTGGGTTGGGAAGATCCTTTGGAGAAGGGAAAGGCTACCCACTCCAGTATTATGGCCTGGAGAATTCCATGGACTATATAGTCCATGGGGTCACAAAGAGTTGGATAGGACTGAGTGACTTTCATTTTCACTTTCTACAGAGAGGAGATAGAGACCTTATATCTGGACTGTAAGTAAACTAATTCTGGCCTGTATGTGTTTTCAGTGAAGTATATAGTGATTGCTTCACATAATCTCTCTTCAGCATCACAGAGGGAATACTGACATCACATTTACCAAAGTAGATTGAGAATTTCTGCCAGGCGTTTCTAGAAACATATAGGATCTGGGACAAGAAATAATATCTAATTGATTTACAAAAAACAAAAGAAACTTTTAGAAGCTGAGATTTTTCTTTTCTGAATTGTAAATATATGTCTATTGTCTGGCCACCTATGCCATATTATTTCAAATGAATTGCTTAGTTTTGTTTGTATAATGTGAGCAACATCATATTTGTTTTCTGTGGCACCTTTAAAACTTCAGACTACATATTTCCTCATTGAGAAATCTCAAATGCCGTTAGACTCTATAATGCGCAGAAGTGTTATACTGAGATTGTGACAATAGAGGACAGTAAAGCACTAGGCTTTGTAATTTTTCAAGAAGAAAGCATCTCGATAGTGGGAAGAAAAAAACCCAGTATTGCAAAAGTGTATACCTTATTCAACTATAGTTATGCATCAAAATACTTTATTTTCATATAGAAGAGAAAATTAAAGAGATTTTTTTAGGAATGGAAGAGTTGGCACAAAACCTGAAGATCGCTTGTGAGCTTTAAGCACATGGTTAACATTTAAACCTTCTGTTATTAGTGAAAATTTTTGCTGTTTTATAATAGAGACTTGGGGATATATGCTTTTTTAAATTTATGTCCAATTTTTTTTTCTTATGACATTAAACACTAATAATAAAGAATCTGGTCATTGCCCATTAATCCCTTTTATAGAAATAAAATGAAATATGTGTAGTTCATTTGTTGTACGTATTTTATGAGCCTGAGTGTAATGAATTAAAAGGAGGAGTATATTCTGAGTTCATGAACAATTCTTTTTTCTAGTTCACAGATCTGCCTCTCAAAGTAAAATTTTAATTGAATTTTGTTCATCTTTTTGAAGAGTGAAGAGTGGATTTTAAAAACTATTAGCTTGTTATAGACTTTTTTCAATATAATTCATAATATAGGCTTATTTACTTTTGCCAAGGTAAATGTTGGCAAAAAATATTGAATCCTGGCTAACTAGATTAGCTTTTAAAAATATGCGTTTATTTTCATTTCAAAAGCTTTAGACAGGTCAATGAAACAATCTTCAAAGAATAACAGTTGACAAAAAGATTTTTAGGTAAAAGCATAAAAATCTGTTCAACACATGGCAGAGCTAACTGCATGGGTAATAAGGTTTGCTTTTTTTTTTTTTGGAATTTTTATACGCTTTCCCAAGTTCAATAGTAATACAGTTTGGAATCACAAATGTCAGGGAATTTAAGTTCTCTATCTTTCTGCCAAATCTAACAGAGTAGTTATTTTAGTTAACTTTACTCAGATAGGTTATCTCATATTGGAGTAGGAATAAGGGGATGACCTTACTCACAGGTTCATAGTAAACTGTGTGATACTTTTCAGTGTTTGAAATAACTAGCTGTGATGTTTTCATAACATCACAACTTACTTTTGCTTATATGTATGAAGCATTAAGACCTTATTTCATTCAAACTCTTTGCTCTTAAATCATAGTCAACAGAAGAGACTGTGTAGAAGCATGAGTTTACATTTATGTTAGAATGGAAATAAAGTAAAATTCAGTTGATTTCAGTATGAATGAATTTTTAACCAATTGACTGAATAATAAATGATTCAGAGTATTTTATCAAATCTCAGTTTGCCTCAGTATAGTAAAATACTGGGCCCTGTGACTGCCTTATTCACATAATATTAATGTTGCTATGGTGTATATTTTTCCTTTGTGCCCATCTTTGTAAATTATCTCATGTTATCTACATTTAGTCCATTTGCTCTTGATCCTCTTACTTTTCATGAAGTCATAAAATGATAAAACTAGAAATAAAACATTCAAATAATCACCCATTCTACTGACTTTATGTTAGAGATCTCAGGCATTTTCTGGGAAATAGCTAGAATATTGTTTGCTTCTTATGCCCCTCAACAGTGTAAGCCTCAGGTATGCAAGACAGCATTTAGTACCATTAAGATATATTTGCATCAGAACCAGGTGAATTTGCATATCATGCGGCCCAATAATTAACATGAAGTCATTGTTCACGAATTAGCATGACTTCATTTCAGTCACCTGAAAAATACATATATACATATTTCATGACAGAACTATGATTTAAATAGGGCTTCACTGACACTAGAATACAACTCATTCAAGAGTGTCTCTTGAATGTGAGAGACAAACCTGAGAGACAATTCAAAAAGTCATTTCTTTTGCATTGAGCTAGTCTTACAGTAGTGAATTAGGATCTAGAGCATTTACACAGCAAATTTTGTATTCACTGCAGTTTTTTATTTTTGAGGTTTCCTCTGTATGTCTGTGTATATATTTTAAATATTACAAAACAGACACATGAAGAGTAGCATATCATAATACAGAAAATAGTAGTATTTTTAACAAATGAGTAAGAAGTTTAAATAAGGGATCTTAAATCTATGTAGCCCAATTTTGCTATTTCTCCATGCTACCTGGAACTTAAGAATAAGGACATGTGAACAGGGAATGAGCTTATTCACCTGAAAATGCCAGTAAGTTGAATAGTTCAAGAAAACTAAAATACAGCATTTTGATGTATTTGGAACCAAGATCAATAAAGAACTTTTTAAGTGTTTCACTAGAGGCATTAATGAGGCTGTTATCATTGACTAGTTTCTCTTGCTAACTCCCAAAGTGCTAATAACATAATAATATAGAATGAAATCCTAATAGAACAATAATTTCAGCCAGCATCCCAGAATAGAAACTAACTTTTATTATGTGTTCTGTGGGGTCATTTGTGTAAATGGTCCCAAGAATCAAGCAGTTGTTTGCATTAGTGTTACTAGAACTCCAGGAGCCTTCAAAGGAAAGTAAATGCCAATTCATTAAAACATCTTCCACCATAATTCCACTTGACTGACCCCTTCACCTTTCTCAAAGCTTTGCTCAAACTTCATCCTCTCACTGAGGCCCATCTGACAAATTTATACTACTATGTCCCCTACACTTCCAGTTCCATAACCCCTTATATTCTGATACCCATTTTCTTTCTCTACTACCCACCCCACACCCATATCACTCTAATACTGAGCTTTTCAGAAAAGTATGACTTCTCTTAAGTGCTGAGTCTTTCAGCATAGTAACTATGATACTAGAATATATTAATGAGATGGCTGTTTTTTCAGGCTAGTGAGAGAGCTTACTCTTAGGTGCATTGATATGGAGACCAAGACCCTCAAGGAGGAGAAAGGGACATTTTTTTTTCTACATTCTTTCATCTTAGTCATGTAACGCATTTTTTTCTTAAGCTCTGAGTTGTTATGGTAGCAATCTTTTTCACTTAAGACTAACTTTCACTAAGCCCAAAGCTAATGATTACACCAGGGCTTCCCTGGTGGACAAGATGATAAAGAATCCGCCTGCCATGCAGGAGACCATGGTTCGATCGCTGGGTGGGGAAGATCCCCTGGAGAAGGGAATGATAACTCACTCACTCCAGTATTCCTGCCTATAGAATCCCATGGACAAAGGACCCTGGTGGGCTACAGTCCATGGGGTCACAAAGAATCAGACATGACTGACTGACTAACACACAATGATTACAGAACAAAATAACTCATCTTGCTCAAAGGTATGTTTTTCCCTTAAGCTCTGTATTGATGATTATATAACAGCAATGTATCTTGCTCTAGGATATGTTTCTCCTTAACAGGAACCTTCTGGCTAACACTGTTATCTTAAGATGTACATTGTGGGAGTGAGTCTGGTAAGACCTTTTTACTTTTAGTAACCAGTTTAAAAAGTATATAAGGCCTTGATCAGAATAGCAAGTGGGGCACTGTCTGCCCCCTTCTGATGTCTATTTCAGAAGCTTTCTCTATCCATTTTTCACTGTAATAAAACTTTTACTGCATGAAGCTCTGAGTTACTGAAGCCAAATCTCTGGTCCAGAAGAAAAATTCTCTCCTTCAGAGATCACAAATCCAACGCTGTTCATTGCAAGCTATCATTTCAGTTCAGTGCAGTCGCTCAGTCGTGTCTGACTCTTTGCGACCCTATGGACTGCAGAACACCAGTCCTCCCTGTCCATCACAAACTCCCGGAGTTTACTCAAACTCGTGTCCATTGAGTCGGTGATGCCATCCAACCATCACATGCTCTGTCGTCCCCTTCTCCTCCCGCCCTCAATCTTTCCAAGCATCAGGGTCTTTTCAAATGAGTCAGTTCTTTGCATCAGGTGGCCAGAGTATTGGAGTTTCAACTTCAACATCAGTCCTTCCAATGAATATTCAGGACTGATTTCCTTTAAGATGGACTGGTTGGATCTCCTTGCAGTCCAAGGGACTCTCAAGAGTCTTCTCCAACACCACAGCTCAAAAGCATCAATTCTTCAGTGCTCAGCTTTCTTTATAATCCAACTCTCACATCCATACATGACTACTGGAAAAACCAGAGCTTTGACTAGATGGACCTTTGTTGGCAAAGTAATGTCTCTGCTTTTTAATATACTGTCTAGGTTGATCATAACTTTTCTTCCAAGGAGCAAGCGTCTTTCAATTTCATGGCTGCAGTCACCATCTGCAGTGATTTTGAAGCCCCAAAAATAAAATCTGTCATGGTTTCCACTGTTTCCCCATTTATTTGCCATGAAGTGATGGGACTGGATGTTTTCTGAATGTTGAGTTTTAAGCCAACTTTTTCACTCTCCTGTTTCACTTTCATCAAGAGGCTCTTTAGTTTTTCTTTGCTTTCTGCCATAACGGTGGTGTCATCTGCATATCTGAGATTATTGATATTTCTCCCAGCAATCTTGATTCCAGCTTGTGCTTCAACCAGCCCAGAATTTTTCATGATGTACTGCATAAAAGTTAAATAGGCAGGGTGACAATACACAGCCTTGACATACTCCTTTCCCGATTTGGAGCCAGTCTGTTGTTCCATGTATAGTTCTAATTGTTGCTTCCTGATCTGCACACAGATTTTTCAGGAGGCAGGTCAGGTGGTCTGGTATTCCCAGCTCTTTAAAAATTTTCCACAGTTTGTTTTAATACACACAGTCAAAGGCTTTGTTGTAGTCAATAAAGCAGAAGTAGATGTTTTTCTGGAACTCTCTTGCTTTTTCTATGATATAGAGGATGTTGGCAATTTGATCTCTGGTTCCCCTCCTTTTCTAAATTCAGCTTGAACATCTGGCTGTTCATGGTTCACGTACTGTTGAAGTCTGACTTGGAGAATTTTGAGTATTACTTTGCTAGCGTGTGAGATAAGTACAATTGTGCGGTAGTTTGAGAATTCTTTGGCATTGCCTTTCTTTGGGATTGGAATGAAAACGGACCTTTTCCAGACCTATAGCCCCTGTTCAGCTGTCCAAATTTGCTGGCATATTGAGTGTAGCACCTTCACAGCATCATCTTTTAGGATTTGAAATAGCTCAACTGGAATTCCATCACCTCCACTAGCTTTGTTCCTAGTGATGTCTCCTAAGGCCCACTTGACTTCGCATTCCAGGATGTCTGGCTCTAGGTGACAACATCATCATGATTATCTGGGTCCTGAACTTTTTTTGTATAGTTCTTCTTTGTATTCTTGCCACCTCTTCTTAATATCTTCTGCTTCTGTTAGGTCCATACCATTTTTGTCCTTTATTGTGCCCATCTTTGCCTGATAACTTCCAGAAAGAATAAAGAGATGGAGCCAAAGCAAAAACAACACATAGCTGTGGATGTGACCAGTGATAGAAGCAAGTTCTGATGCTGTAAGCAGCAATATTGCCTAGGAACCCAGTATGTTAGATCCATGAATCAAGGCAAATTGGAAGTGGTCTATAAGGAGATGGCAAGAGTGAACGTCGACATTCTAGAAATCAGAGAACTAAAATGGACTAGAATGGGTGAATTTAACTCAGATGACCATTATATCTACTACTGTGGGCAAGAATCCCTTAGAAGAAATGGAGTAGCCATCATACTCAACAAAAGAGTCCAAAATGCATTACTTGGATGCAATCTCTAAAACGACAGAATGATCTTTGTTTCCAAGCCAAACCATTCAATATCACAGTAATTCAAGTCTATGCCCCAATCAATGATGCTGAAGAAGCTGAAGTTGAATGGTTCTGTGAAGACCTACAAAGCTTTCTAGAACTAATACCCAAGACAGATCTCCTTTTCATTATAGGGTACTGGGATGCAAAAGTAGAAAGTCAAGAAACACCTGGAGCAACAGGCAAATTTGGACTTGGAGTACAGAATGAAGCAGGGCAAAGGCTAATAGAGTTATGCCAAAAGAACGCAGTGGTCATAGCAAACACCCTCTTCCAACAACACAAGAGAAGACTCTCCACATTGGTCATTACCAGGTGATAAATACTGAAATCAGATTGATTATCTGCTTTTCAGCCGAAGATGGAGAAGCTCTATACAGTTAGCAAAAATAAGACCAGGAACTGACTGTGGCTCAGATCATGGACTCCTTATTGTCAAATTCCGACTTAAATTGAAGAAAGTAGGGAAAACTATTAGACCATTCAGGTATGATCTAAATCAAATCCCTTACAACTATACAGTGGAAGTAACAAATAGATTCAAGGATTAGATCTGATAGACAGAGTGCCTGAATAACTATGGATGAAGGTTCGTAACATTGTACAAGAGACAGTGATCAAGATAATCTCCAAGAAAAAGACATGCAAAAAGGCAAAATGGTTGTCTGAGGAGGGCTTCCAAGCAGCTATGGAAAGAAGAGAAGCAAATGGCAAAGGAGAAAAGGAAAGATATACCCATTTGAAGCTATCATTAGGACCAAGATATCTCTACCAAATTCTTCACCTCATTCAATCCTCTTCTATTGAACTCTAACATGGTCTTATAACACCATTAATGTGGCTTTCATGATTATAACATATCTAAGAAGCTAGTTTCATTTTTAGAAGACACATTGAGAAACATTAGTTGCAAATATATAGTTATTAAAGAAATTTCTAAATATAGAAAAAAACTTACTAGTAGAGAAAAAACAACTTCCCTGTTCTTCTGTGACCGAGTCATTTATTATTAACATCTTCTGTGTCCCCTTCTACTAGCTCTTTTGTTCCAGTCATCCTCTGATAGCTGATTTTATTTTTTAACATAACACTATAGCACAAATATTTCCTAAACTGTCATTAGGTTTTCAACATTTTCATTTTTGATGGCAGCATATTTTTGCATAAAATAAAACTGCTCTACTTTTCTCCCCCATTTTCTTATTTTGGTTTGTAGTTTGCCTGGAGTGGTTCTAGGTTTGCAATCACTTTTTGTTCTATTCCTAGGGTTATAACTAAACTTCTGACAATTTTTATAACTTCCAAGGGTCAGTCAAGGGAGAAGAAGTGTTTATGTTTATTTCCTGCCTTTTAGAGAAATCTACGCTTTAATTTCTTGCTAGAGTCTATAGAAGTGTCATTTACCTTATCCTCTTGCTATAGATTTGTTTTTGAAAATTTTCAGTATTTTTGACAAGAATTCAAATAAAGAATATTCTACTCTGTCCTCTTACCGCATTTTAAAGATAATAAATCCCTTTCATATATTCTAAAAATATTTTTATATTATTATTCATAATTGCTTTCTCTGTAGTGCAAATTAACATTGTCTCATGCCATGCTTGTTGAAATATATCCCATAATTATTACAATCCCCAGTGATTTTTCATAAACCTTTATATATAGCTACTGATTTATGTGAAATCTTTCATTAACTTGTTATATAACTAAATACAACTCAGTTTATTATTTAGGTATTATGTTTCATATTTTAGTATAAAACTATGAATGTGACAGGATTAAATATTTTATAGGATTCAAGATAGCCTGTTTAAAGACAGCAAACCTTGCTCAATCTCCTTTTAGTTTTGTAGGATGATTGGCCCTATATTTTTAGTGTAATTAAAATTTACAAAACTCATCATACTTTCCCTCAGAGCGCTGGTAATAAGAAACATGCAGATAAAACTATCTGGAAGATGCTTCCATAGAAATGCTTAACATGGCCCAGTTAAGAAGGATCCATTCCATTTGTATATGACCTGTTTATTCAACAGTGTCATATTAACAGTACAATTACATTGGCTTGGATGATTCATGGACAAATTAAAACATTGAATAAAGTGTTATTGTAGTCATTACACTTCATTGTAAGTGAACATTTTCACAGCATTATATAAGTGTTATGCAACATAAAGTTAATAGGGAAATGGTATTAACCATGTTTGTGCTTTGTTACTATTTATGTATACAGGTTTCCATTGGTGTTTTGAGTGGTGAAATGAGTATAATGTATAATGGAAACCATTACTACCGAGTAATAATTTCCCATCCTGTGTTCAGGATTCATGCCCAATCCCCCAGTTCACTAATTTAGAATGAATTTAATTGCTGGCAATTTCCAACTCTAGTCTGTCCAGTCATTTTAGAATAAACATTACAGTTCAGTTCAGTTGCTCAGTCACGTCTGACTCTTTGCGGCCCCATGGACTGCAGCTCGCCAGGCTTCCCTGTCCATCAACAACTCTTGGAGCTTGCTCAAACTCATGTCCATCGACTCAGTGATGCCATCCAACCATCACATCCTCTGTTGTCCCCTTCTCCTCCTGCCTTCAATCTTTCCCAGCATCAGGGTCTTTTCCCAGGAGTCAGTTCTTCACAACAGATGGCCAAAGTATTGGAGTTTCAGCTTCAACATCAGTCCTTCCAATGAATATTCAGGACTGATTTCCTTTAGGATGGACTGGTTGGATCTCCTTGCAGTCCAAGGGACTCTCAAGAGTCTTCTCCAACACCACAGTTCAAAAGCATCAATTTTTCAGCACTCAGCTTTCTTTATGGTCCAACTTTCACATCCATACATGACTACTGGAAAAACCATAGTTTTGACTAGACGGATCATTGTTGGCAAAGTAACGTCTCTGCTTTTTAATATGCTGTCTAGGTTGGTCATAACTTTTCTTCCAAGGAGCAAGCGTCTTTTAATTTCATGGCTGCAGTCACCATCTGCAGTGATTTTTGAGCCCAAGAAAATAAAGTCTGTCATTGTTTCCATTCTTTCCCATCTATTTGCCATGAAGTGATGGAACCGGATGCCATAATCTTCGTTTTTTGAATGTTGAGTTTTAAGCCAGCTTTTTCACTCTCCTCTTTCACTTTCATCAAGAGGCTCTTCAGTTCTTCTTTGCTTTCTGTCATAAGGATGATGTTATTTGCATATCTGAGGTTATTTATATCTCTCCCAGCAATCTTGATTCCAGCTTGTGCTTCATCCAGCTGGACATTTCGCATGATGTACTCTGCATAATGCCAGAGGCAAAGTTTTGATCAAATTTGTGTTATTATCAGAATTGCTCTTAATTAACAGACAATGTATACCTATGGTGTATATATGTCTACATGACAGACATCCTGCTTACTTCCTACTTAGTGTCCACTTACTGACCACTGCAGTTCTGACATTCCTTGGTTATACCTTGAGTGATCTAGCTTAAGGACACTTGGTAGCAATAATGTATTAGGCTGACAAGACCGGCATGCAATGAAATTTACTAGTTTTAAGATATTACACATTTCCATTTTTCTGAACCCTGGTTAAATATCTGTTATCAGTAATAACTTTACTAAAGCTATCTTAAGATGTATTAAAACTTTAATAAACATATGTATATATATATTCAGGAAAAAATTACATATTTCTTCAGTTATCTAAGTAAGAAATTGCTGGATATGCTAATATATAAAGAGCAATGGCCAACCACATAGAGAAGCTCTCATTTTAATCCACTAATGCTTTTCATTAATTGATAGTATGTATTATTTTGTTTTCAGTTTCCTAAAATGAACATAAGTTCTAATAGAAATCAGGCTGCCTGGTCAATTAATCCTCTTTCAACATAAGAAGACAGAAATATGCCATACTTTCTTGCTTTTTCAGACAAGAACATGAAGATTCAGGATAGCCAAGTTGAATACTTGCTTTTTTATTTTTGAAAGCTGTTTTTCCTTACCAATAGCCCACTCCAGTATTCTTGCCTAGAGAATTCCATGGACAGAGCGGCCTGGTTGGCTACAGTCCATGAGGTTGCAAACAGCCAGACATGACTGAGTGACTAACACTTTCACTTTTCAAAAATGTAGAGTTAAATCCAAGAATGGTTGGAAAGAGCATAAGGGTACTAGATAAATGCATTTGTGGTAAGATGTAGTACTTTTTTCAAATACTGAAGTTTAATCTTTATATATGCAATTATAATTGTATTTAGTATATATCTATATGTGACACAGTCAAAAATAAAATTTATGGGATGCAAAATTTCACATTTTTCTTTTTTTTTTGGTTTGATTTGGTTTTTAATCTCACAGAAGCAATCTGTAACTCTTTGAGAGACAGGCCAAGTGGCTGTGAGCTATATCAGATGGTAATTCTCTGAAAACTACTAGACAAAAGTGGCATTCATTTCCTTTCTCCTCCTCAAGAATTTCAAGTGTCAGTTTTTAAACACAAATATATAGCCACATCTTGCTTTACTGTGTTTCACAGATACTGTGTTTTTTTTTTTTAAACAAATTGAAGTTTTGTAGCAACTCTGAGCTGATCAAGTCTATTGGCATCATTTTTCCAACAGCATTTGCTCACTTCCCGTCCCTGTGTCACATTTTGGTAATTCCTGCAATATTTCAAACTTTCTCATTTTGTTATATTTTTTATTACCTTAGACCAAAACACAATCTAGAGCCATGCCCTAACTCTCTTCAATTCTGTGAAGGTAAGAGAGGTGAAGTAACTGCTGAAGAAAATTCTGAAGCTCACAGAAACTCACTCATGAAGTTTAAGGAAAGAAGGTGTCTCCAAAACATCAATATGCAAAATGAAGCAGCAAGTGCTGATGTAGACTCTGCAGCAAGTTATCCAGAGGATCTAGCTAAGATGTTCATGCAGGTATCTAACACAAGAATATAACATCTGTTGCTGTTTCCATCGTTTCCCCATCTATTTGCCATGAAGTGATGGGATGGGATGCCATGACCTTAGTTCTTTGAGTGTTGCGTTTTAGGCCAGCTTTTTCACTCTTCTCTTTCACTTTCATCAAGAGGCTCTTTAGTTCCTCTTTGCCTTTTGTCATAAGGGTGGTGTCATGTGTATATCTGAAGTCATTGATATTTCTCCCAGCAATCTTGATTACAGCTTGTGCTTCATCCAGCCTAGCATTTCCTATGATGTACTCTGCATATAAGTTAAGTAAGCAGGGTGACAATATACAGCCTTGACATACTCCTTTCCCAATTTGGAACCAGTCTGCAGTCCCATGTCCCCTTCTAACTGTTGCTTCTTGACCTGCATACAGGTTTCTAGGAGGCAGTTAAGGTGGTTTGGTATTCCCATCTCTTTAAAAATTTTCCACAGTTTGTTGTGATCCACACAGTCAAGGGCTTTATCATAGTCAATGAAGCAGAAGTAGATGTTTTTCTGTAATACTTTTGCTTTTCCTATGATCCAACGGATGTTGGCAATTTGATCTCTGGATCCTCTGCCTTTTCTAAATTCACCTTGAACATCTGGCAGTTCATGGTTCACACACTGTTGAAGCCTAGCTTGGAGAATTTTGAGCATTACTTTACTAGTGTGTGAGATGAGTACAATTGTGTGGTACTTTGAATGTCTTTGGAATTCCCCTTCTTTGGGACTGGAATGAAAACTGACCTTTTCCAGTCCTGTGGCCACTGCTGAGCTTTCCAAATTTACTGGCATATTGAGTGCAGTACTTTCACAGCATCATCTTTTAGGGTTTGCAATAGCTCAGCTGAAATTCCATCAGCTACTAGCTTTGTTTGCTGTAATGCTTCCTAAGGCCCACTTGACTTTGCACTCCAGGATTTCTGGCTCTAGGTGAGTGATCATAGCATTGTGGTTATCTGGGTCATTAAGATCTTTTTTTTGTAGAATTCTTCTGAGTATTCTTGCCACTTCTTCTTAATATCTTCTGCTCCTGTTAGGTCCATACTGTTTCTGTCCTTTCTTGTGGCCTTTCTTGCATGAAATTTTCCTGTGATACCTCTAATTTTCTTGAAGATATCTCTAGTCTTTCCCATTCTATTGTTTTCCCCTATTTCTTTTCATCGTTCAGTTAGGAAGGCTTTCTTATCTCTCCTTGTTATTTTTTGGAACTCGGCATTCAGCTGGATATATATTTTCTTTTCTCCTTTGCCTTTCACTTCTCTACTCTTCTCAGCTCTTTGTAAGGCCTTCTCAAACAACCATTTTGCCTTTTTGCATTTGTTTTTCTTGGGGATGGTGTTGATCACCACCTCCTGTACAATGTTACAAACCTCTGTCCATAGTTCTTCAGACACTGTCTATCAGATCCAATCCATGATAGGTTATAGTTGCCATAGGTACTAATTCCTCTGATATATTTGGGAAATAGCAATGGAAAACTTTCTTGAAAGAATTCACCATTCTAGATGCTAGTAAAAACATTCCTGATTCATGGGAACAGGTCAAAATAAGAATACTAACAGGAGTTTGGAAAAAAATGATTTCATCTCTCCTGGATGACTTTGAAGTGTTCTAGACTTCAATTGAGAAAGTAACTAAAGCTGTGGGAGAGATAGTAAGAGAACTAGAATTAGATTAAGAACCTGAAGATATTTCTGAATTGCTACAATCTCAAGTTTTACTTGAGTGCATGAAGATTTTCTTCTTATGGGTGAGCAAAAAAAAAAAAGTGGTTTCTTGAGATGAAACTGCTCCTGGTAAAGATGCTGTGATGATTGTTGAAATGACAAGAAATGATTTAGAATATTACATAAATTTAGTTGGCAAGGCCATGGCAGGGTTTGAGTGGGTTGACTCCCTCTCTGAAATACATTCTAGTGTGGGTAAAATGCTATCAAACAGTATTTCAAGCTACAAAGAAGTCTTTCATGAAAGGAAGAGGTGATCACTGTGGCAAATTTCACTGCTGTCTTATTCTAAGAAATTGACACATCCACCCCAACCTTCAGCAACCTCCATGATCAGACAGCAGCCATCAACACCGAGGCAAGACCTAGACCTTCCACTGACAAAAATACCACAACTTACTGAAGGCTCATGTGATGGTTAACATTCTTTAGCAAGAAAGTATTTTCAAATTACTGTCTATAAATTTTTTAGACACAATGCTATTTCACACTTAACAGACTACAGTCTAGTGTACACATAACTTTTATGCACATAGGGAAACTTAAAAAATTGTGGGAAACCTAATGAAAAGGTTCATCTCTATATTTGCTTTATTGTAGTGGTTGAGAGTTGGACCTGCAGTATCTCTGAGGTATGCCTATAATGATAATTACATTTTAGACAATATTCTGGACTTATTCTTATTTTGGAGTAAATTGTACTTGAAATATGTTATCCATTCAGATAACTGTATAGACCTGTTATGATGGCTACTTTCAAAAGGACAATAGTTATCACATGTTGGCATGAATGTAGAATAAAGGGAACACTTATACATGGTTGATGGGAATAAAACAGTATGTTGGTCCTTCAAAAAGTTAAAAATTGAAATACAACGTAATAAAGCTGTCCAACTCTTGCATATATTTCTCTAAAGATAATGAAATCAGTATCTTGAAGAGATATCTGCATATCCATGCTCATTGCAACATTATTCACAATAGCTAAAATACAGAAACAACTTAAATGTCCTTCAATTGAAGGATGGATAAAGAAACTGATACACATACATGCTTGCACACACACATACATACACACACACACACACAGAGGAATATTCCTCAATCACAAAAAAGAAGGGAATCCTGTCATCTGCAACAACATAGGTAAGCCCGAAAGGCATTATATTAATTGAAATAAGCTAGACAGAGAGAAAACAAATGCTATATGGTATCACTTATATATAGAATCTGAAAAAAAAAAACAAATAAATGATTTTATAGAAACAGATAATACAATGGTGGCTGCAAGGCCCTGGGGGGAGAGACCAAATATAATACATGTTCAATTATAAAGTTAATTATTTCTGAAGATCTTATGTTCATTATCATGACTATAGTTAATAATACAGTATGATACAGCCTTGTCTAACTTACTGAAACTAAGCCATGCCGTGTGGGGCCGCCCAAGATGGCCGGGTCATGGTGGAGAGGTCTGACAGAATGTGGTCCACTGGAGAAGGGAATGGAAAGACACTTCAGTACTCTTGCCTTGAGAACCCCATGAATGGTATGAGAAGGCAAAAAGATAGGACACTGAAAGATGAACTCCCCAGGTCGGTAGGTGTCCAATATGCAACAGGAGATCAGTGGAGAAATAACTCCAGAAAGAATGAAGAGACAGAGCCAAAGTAAAAACAACACCCACTTGTGGGTGTGACTGATGATGGAAACAAGGTCCGATGCTGTAAAGAGCAATATTACATAGGAACCTGGAATGTTAGGTCCTTGAATCAAGGTTAATTGGAAGTAGTCAGAACAGGAGATGGCAAGAGTGAACATTGACATTCTAGGAATCAGTGAACTAAAATGGACTGGAACGGGTTAATTTAGCTCAGATGACCATTATATCTACTACGATGAGCAGGAATCCCTTAGAAGAAATGGAGTGGCCATCATAGTCAGCAAATGAGTCTGAAATGTATTACTTGGATGCAGTCTCCATAATGAGAGAATGATCTCTGTTGGTTTCCAAGGCAAACCATTCAATATCACGGTAATCCAAGTCTATGCCCTGACCGGTAACGCTGAAGAAACTGAAGTTGAATGGTTCTATGAAGATCTACAAGACCTTTTAGAACTAACACCCCAAAAAGATGACCTTTTCATTACAGGGGACTGGAATGCAAAAGTAGGAAGTCAAGAAACACCTGGAGTAACAGGCAAATTTGGTCTTGGAGTACAGAATGAAGCAGGGCAAAGACTAATAGAGTTTTGCCAAGATAACGCACTGGTCATAGCAAATACCCTCTTCCAACAACACAAGGGAAGAATCTATACATGGATATCACCAGATGGTCAACACTGAAATCATATTGATTATATTCTTTGCAGCCATAGATGGAGAAGCTCTATACAGTCAGCAAAAACAAGACCTGGAGCTGACTGTGGCTCAGATCATGAACTCTTTATTGCCAAATTCAGATTTAAGTTGAAGAAACTGGGGAAAACCACTAGACCATTCAGGTATGACCTAAATTAAATCCCTTATGATTATACAGTTAAAGTGAGAAATAGATTTAAGGAACTAGATCTGATAGACAGAGTTCTGATGAACCTCTGATGGAGGTTCATGACATTGTACAGGAGACAGGGATCAAGACCATCCCCAATAAAAAGAAAAGCAAAAAAGCAAAATGGTTGTCTGAGGAGGCCTTACAAATAGCTGGGAAAAGAAGAGAAGCTTCAAGCAAAGGAGAAAAAGAAAGATACACCCATTTGAATGCAGAGTTCCAGAGAATAGCAAGGAGAGATAAGAAAGCCTTCCTCAGAGATCAATGCAAAGAAATTGAGGAAAACAATAGACTGGGAAAGACTGGAGATCTCTTCAAGAAAATTAGAGATACCAAGGGAACATTTCATGCAAAGATGGGCTTGATAAAGGACAGAAATGGTATGGACCTAACAGAAGCAGAAGATATTAAGAAGAGGTGGCAAGAATACACAGAAGCACTGTACAAAAAAGATCTTCATGACCCAGATAATCATGATGGTGTGATCACTCACCTAGAGCCAGACATCCTGGAATGTGAAGCTAAGTGGGCCTTAGAAAGCATCACTATGAACAAAACTAGTGGAGGTGATGGAATTCCAGTTGAGCTGTTTCAAATCCTAAAAGATGATGCTGTGAAAGTGTTGCACTCAATATGTCAGCAAATTTGGAAAACTCAACAGTGGACCAGGACTGGAAAAGGTCAGTTTTCATTCCAATCCCAAAGAAAGGTAATACCAAACAATGCTCAAACTACAGCACAATTGCACTCATCTCACATGCTAGTAAAGTAATGCTCAAAATTCTCCAAGCCAGGCTTCAGCAATACATGAACCATGAACTTCCAGATATTCAAGCTGAATTTAGAGAAGGCAGAGGAACCAGAGATCAAATTGCTAATATCTGCTTGATCATTGAAAAAGCAAGAGTTCCAGAAAAACATATATTTCTGCTTTATTGACTATGCCAACGCCTTTGACTGTGTGGATCACAATAAACTGTGGAAAATTTTGAAAGAGATGGGAATACCAGACCACCTGACCTGCCTCTTGGGAAACCTGTATGCAGGTCCAGAAGCAACAGTTAGAACTAGACATGGGAGGACAGATTGGTTCCAAATAGGAAAAGGAGTACATCAAGTCTGTATATTGTCACCCTGCTATTTAACTTATATGCAGAGTACATCATGAGAAATGCTGGGCTGGAGGAAGCACAAGCTGGAATCAAAATTGCTGGGAGAAATATCAATAACCTCAGACATGCGGATGACACCACACTTATGGCAGAAAGTGAAGAAGAACTAAAGAGCCTCTTGACGAAAGTGAAAGAGGAGAGTGAAAAAGTTGGCTTAAAGCTCAACATTCAGAAAACTAAGATCATGGCATCCAGTCCCATCACTTCATGGCAAGCAGATGGGGAAACAGTGGCAACAGTGGCTGAATTTATTTTGGGGGGCTCCAAAATCACTGCAGATGGTGATTGCACCCCTGAAATTAAAAGACACTTACTCCTTGGAAGGAAAGTTATGATCAACCTAGTTCAGTTCAGTCGCTCAGTCGTGTCCAACTCTTTGTGACCTCATGAATCGCGGCACGCCAGGCCTCCCTGTCCATCACCAACTCCTGGAGTTTACCCAAACCCATGTCCAACAAGTCGGTGATGCCATCCAACCATCTCATCCTCTTTCATTCCCTTCTCCTCCTGTCCCCAATCCTTCTCAGCATTAGGGTCTTTTCCAATGAGTCCACTCTTCGCATGAGCTGGCTAAAGTATTGGAGTTTCAGCTTCAACATCAGTCCTTCCAATGAACACCTAGGACTGATCTCCTTTAGGATGGACTGGTTGGATCTTCTTGCAGTCCAAGGGACACTCAAGAGTCTTCTCCAACACCATAGTTCAAAAGCATCAATTCTTCGTTGTTCAGCTTTCTTCACCGTCCAACTCTCATATCCATACATGACCACTGGAAAAACCATAGCCTTGACTAGATGGACCTTTGTTGGCAAAGTAATGTCTCTGCTTTTAAATATGCTATCTAGGTTGGTCATAACCTTCCAAGGAGTAAGCATCTTTTAATTTTATGGCTGCAATCAGCATCAGCAGTGATTTTGGAGCCCAAAAAAATAGTCTGACACTGTTTCCACTGTTTCCCCATCTACTTCCCATGAAGTGATGAGACCAGATGCCATGATCTTAGTTTTCTGAATGTTGAGCTTTAAGCCAACTTTTTCACTCTCCTCTTTCACTTTCATCAACCTAGACAGCACATTAAAAAGCAGAGACATTACTTTGTCAGCAAAGGTCCAACTAGTCAAGGCTATAGTTTTCCAGTAGTCATGTATGGATGTGAGATTTGGATTACAAAGAAAGCTGAGTGCCGAAGAATTGATGCTTTTGAACTGTAGTGTTGGAGAAGACTCTTGAGAGTCCTTTGGACTGCAAGGAGATCCAACCAGTCCATCCTAAAGGATATCAGTCCTGGGTGTTGATTCGAAGGACTGATGCTGAAGCTGAAACTCCAATACTTTGGCCACCTAATGCGAAGAGCTGACTCATTTGAGAAGACCCTGATGCTGGGAAAGATGAAGGCAGGAAGAGAAGGGGACGACAGAGGATGAGATGGTTGGATGGCATCACCGATTCAATGGATATGAGTTTGGGTAAGCTCTGGGAGTTGGAGATGGACAGGGAAGCCTGGCATGCTGTGGTTCATGGGGTCATAAAGAGTTGGACACGACTGAGCGACTGAATTTAAGTTAACAGTATTATATACTTGACATTTACTTAGAGTAGATCTTAGCCATTCTCACTACAAAAGAAAAAGAATTAACTTTGTGAGGGGTTAGACGCACTATCTGTCTTGATCTGGTAATCATCCCAGTATGTATATATGGTCATGAATTTGAGCAAACTCTAGGAGATATTGAAAGACAGGGAGGCCTGCTGTGCTGTAATCCATAGGGTCTGAAATTTCGACACGACCTAGCGACTGAACAACATTGTATGTATATCAAATCATTATATTGTATACTTTAATATGTAAAATTATATTTGTAAGTTATTTCTCAATAAAGTTGGAAAAATAGGTACATAATATATACAATAAATGCATACATATTTGTTTACACATATGAGCATTTATTTAGAGATATATAATCATATAAATTTTGTGTATATATGCAATTTATTATATGTGCTGCTGTACATATATGATAGATGGGATATGTGCTTATGTGTATTTGTACCATACATACAAAATGTACATAAGCACACATAATGTACAAAATATATTCTTCAGAAAAAGGATCGAGTTTTTCACAGGAAATTAGATAGGCACTACAGAAGCACAGGTTTCTGCCATGAATCCTTTCAGATGTGTTAAAGTAGTAGCAGTTTTGGGCTCCTTCTTATGGGTAGTCAGAAAGAAGGGATGATTGAAGTATGGGGTATCAGAAAGAAATGTCCTGAATCTTACTTTGTTTTGGCTCTTTTCTTTTTTCATTCAGAAATTCTTTATTTGGAACTTTCCATTAGTGTCTACTTTGAAACAATAATAGCTACAGTTAGGGGAGAAGTTGCTGTAATGTCTTTTGCTGAAGTTGGAGCATGTTTGTGTTTGCCTTCAGTTAACAAGATCCTACTGTATGCACTACTGTATCAGCACCAAAGCAACAGGGTAGCTTCGTCATCTTGGTTTCACTTTTACAGACCTGGGACATGGCACTTGGTCATGAATGAAGATATACATTTAGAAGGCAATTTTCCCTTTTATGTCAAAGATTTGATGTTTTGTTTTACATATATTAAAAATAGTTATACAGCCCTGATGAGCTTTTAAATATAGATACAAATACAGGAAAATTCTGTGTTCTCCTAAATTAAGAAGCTGTAGGGTTTATGTTACTTAAAAAAATTCTGATATAAAATGTATTTTCTATAAAATAATAGCATTTCTTTACTTGACTGTTTTTAATAAAAATAAATAAGGCTTATAAAAGTCTTTCAAATTAGTGTAACAAATTCTTCTGATTTCTAGTTTTGAGATGCCAATTGTTTTATTTCTTTACTTCCCATGACTATGAAAATCCTATTGAAATGAACAGGGGAATGCTAAAACATTTAAAAAGATTATTGATGTCCATTGTTTGTAAAGATGTGAGTATATGCTGTCTTGAAAAAAATGTTAGTGGAAATGTAAATGTAAACTTTGTCCACTAAAAGTAATGTAAAGATATGTGTAAAAATTAAAGGATAATCAAAATATGAAAATATGTTTTTCCAAGATGTTTACATATAATTACTTACAATAATTTTAAAAATTATATGCAGATGAAAATGCTCATATTGATCAAATAATCTTTACCTTAAATGTGCATTAATTTGCTTTAAAAGTACAGCAAATGAAGATGATAATAAACATCAACCATTTAAATATTTTAAGTGTATGCATTCAGCTAAATAAGAACTTAAATGTATGTGCTACATGTGCATGTATGTTTGTAAGTCTGAAGATACATGCCAGAATTAATTCGTTTTAGCAGTTTGAGGGACATATTAAATTCGAGTGTTAGGCTTAAGGGAATTTGTAGAGATTAGTTGTGGTCATAAAGGGCAAAGACGGAGCTTATTGCTTTCCATAAATATTTTTTAGAAGTTATTTTATTGATTTATTCTTCAGTCTTCTGTGAATTCTTGATGGTAAAAATACAACTCTTAACAGGCAATCTGACTTTGAACATGATTCTATCACTTTCTTGTTCTGAAACCTTGAGCAGATCATCACTTTTTTGAGCCTTATGTGCCTTCTGTATAAAATGTAGATTACAACAGTATTACCTCAATGAAGTTTTGTGGAGATTAGAATGAGGTAGTATATGTAGAAAACTTAGTACACGTTCAATAAATGGTCAATGGCCTACGTTCTCTAAAAGGCTACAAGAATCAAAGTAAATATTTATTTAAACTTAAATTTTCATATATTTTCAATAGTATAGTTTAATATCAAAAATAATCATATTCTTAAATATATATAGTCTCTCTATGAAAATTCTCTTATGGCAACTACTCTATGGGGCAATTTGTTCAAATAAATTTCAATGACCAAGATCATGAAGGTGTGATTTTCAATGAACAATGACAGAACATCCTTAATTGTTTATTTTTTGTTTTCAACTGTATTATTCAGGTTATTTTTTATACTGCATAAGAAAGTATAATTATTTTATATTAAGTCATTATGTTACTATCAGGAAGTGTTTTAATTGTGTAATTAAACTAAATTTGCTAAAACATCTACAGTATATTGGACAGTCCTACCATTAGAGAAATACTGCCTGAGAAATACAGTGGATTAATACATTAAGAAACTGACCTGTTGCCATTAAGATGTATTAGAAAAACACATCCAAATGAATCACACAGAAGCTATTATTCCAAAATAAAAACTAAACAGACAATATCATCCTTCCTCAGTCCTAACTGTGCTTCATAGTATTGGCCACAATTCTGTATTTTTTGTTCGTTATAACACTATGCTGCTGCTGCTGCTGCTAAGTCGCGTCAGTCCAACTCTGTGCGACCCCGTAGACGGCAGCCCACCAGGCTCCCCCGTCCCTGGGATTCTCCAGGCAAGAACCCTGGAGTGGGTTGCCATTTCCTCCTCCAGTGCATGAAAGGGAAAAATGAAAGTGAAGTCGCTCGGTCGTGTCCGACTCTTCGCGATCCCATGGGCTGCAGCCCACCAGGCTCCTCCGTCCATGGGGTTTCCCAGGCAAGAGTACTATATATTTGTTCTTTTTATTTTTATAATCCCTCTTTTTCACTCATTCCTTTTCCTTCTCCTCCCCTTGCAAATTGTGTTTTCCTCAATTCTAGCCCCTTGTAACTTTGTTCTTTTATTTCTACTTTCTTTCCTTGCGAGATGATTCTGTCTTTGAGATGCTATGTTTGTTTCCCTAATTATCATCTCCTCTAACTTTGAATCCCAATTTCTATAACTTTCTTTACCATATATTAGTACTAGCTACCATGTTCCCCCAAACACACTGTCTGAATCCACATTCTTCACCCACTCCCACAAATGAGTTCCTATCTTCTGTGAGGGTCTCTAATTTTGTCAATGATTTATTCTAATAAATTTTAGCCCATGCACTAGGAACTCCTTAGGAACCGCCGAGGCTTAAGCTGTAAATAATGACACCTCTTACAGGAATTTGCTCAGACTTGGCTCCTGCTCTTCCACTTGGCCATTTATTGTCTCCTCTCACCTCTTTTTTCCTTTGTGTAAGTACTATAACTGGTGGTGCGTTTCAGGCTTACTTTAATTCGGCAAATGATATAAATGATATGCTTGATATATAATATGGGCTCAAAAAACGTTAGATGCTTTGAATTTCTTTGTAGCTCTTCTCTTGTGTACTAATTCTCACTTTACCTCTCACTCATCTCTCCCATCTTCTATATTTGCATATTTTACGTGTTCCCTACATCTAAAACTCAAGTCAGTGTTCAGTATTCCCATCAGCTTTGCCTTGGTATAATACAAGCTGCATTGTTTGGACTAGCAACAAAGAGACACCTTGACTGTTTCAAGTCCCTAATCTCGAAAACTGGTATAACATTTTAACTTCGTCTAGTAAGTTACTGTTAAATAAGTATTTACACTTAAGTTTAACATCTTTGTATAAGATTCTAAGGAATTATTTTTTAAAGATAGAAATTATATCAACAGTATAATTGCTTTTGATGGACATAAAGAGTACTGTATACTTTAGGAACAGAGAGTGAAATTGGAATTGTTGTGAGTGCATGTGTAATCTGATAAAGATGACATGGGCATTCTCACATCTTCTCAAGTGATGAGGCCCCAGTGGCTACTTCAGTTCAGTTGTCACTCAGTCATGTCTGACTCTTTGAAATCTCATGGACTGCAGCACGCCAGGCCTCCCTGTCCACCACCAACTCCCAGAGTTTACTCAAACTTATGTCCATTGAGTCGGTGATGCCATCCAACCATCTCATCCTCTGTCGTCCTCTTCTCCTGCCTTCAATTTTTCCCAGCATCAGGGTCTTTTTCAGCGAGTCAGTTCTTCACAGCAGGTGGTCAAAGTATTGAAATTTCAGCTTCAACATCAGTCCTTCCAGTGAATATTCAGGACTGATTTCCTTTAGGATGGACTGGTTGGATCTCTTTGCAGTCCAAGGGACTCTCGAGTCTTCTCCAACACCACAGTTCAAAAGCATCAATTCTTTGGCACTCAGCTTACTTTATAATCCAACTCTCATGTCCATACATGACTACTGGAAAAACCATAGCTTTGACTAGATGTACATTTGTTGGCAAAGTAAAGTCTCTGCTTTTTAATATGCTGTCTAGGTTGGTCATAACTTTTCTTCCAAGGAGCAAGCGTCTTTTAATTTCATGGTTGCAGTCACCATCCGCAGTGATTTTGGAGCCCCCATAAATAAAGTCTGTCACTGTTTCCACTGTTTCCGCATCTATTTCCCATGAAGTAATGGGACCAGATGCCATGATCTTAGTTTTCTGAAGGTTGAGTTTTAAGCCAACTTTTTCACTCTCTTTCACTTTAATCAAGAGGCTCTTTAATTCTTCTTCACTTTCTGCCATAAGGGTGGTGTTATCTGCATATCTGAGGTTATTGATATTTCTCCCAACAGTTTTGATTCCAGCTTGTGCTTCCTCCAGCCCAGCATTTCTCATGATGTACTCTGTATATAAATTAAATAAGCAGAGTGACAATATACAGCCTTGATATACTCCTTTCCCTATTTGGAACCAGTCTGTTTTTCTGTGTCCAGTTCTGTTGCTTGCTGACCTGCATACAGATTTCTCAAGAGGCGGTCAGGTGGTCAGGTATTCCCATCTCTTTCAGAATTTTCCAGTTTGTTGTTGTCACACAGTCAAAGGCTTTGGCATAGTCAATAAAGCAGATGATCCTTTTTTGATGATCCAATGGATGTTGGCAATTTGATCTCTGGTTCCTCTGCCTTTTCTAAAACCAGCTTGCACATCTGGAAGTTCACGGTTCACGTACTGTTGAAGTCTGGCTTGGATGATTTGAGCATTACTTTGCTAGTGTGTGAGATTAGTGCAATTGTGCAGTAGTTTAAGCATTCTTTGGAATTGCCTTTCTTTGGGATTGGAATGAAAACAGACATTTTCCAGTTCTGTGGCCACTGCTGAGTTTTCCAAATTTGTTGGCATATTGAGTGCAGCACTTTCACAGAATCATCTTTGAGGATTTGAAACAGCTCAACTGGAATTCCATCACCTCCACTAGCTTTGTTCGTAGTGATGCTTCCTAAGGCCCACTTGACTTCACAGTCCAGGATGTCTGGCTCTGGGTGAGTGATCACATCATCATGATTATTTGGGTTGTGAAGATCTTTTTTGTATAGTTCTTCTGTGTATTCTTGCCACCTCGTCTTAATATCTTCTGCTTCTGTTGGGTCCATACCATTTCTGTCCTTTATTGTGCCCATCTTTGCATGAAATGTTCCCTTGGTATCTCTAATTTTCTTCAAGAGATCTCTAGTCTTGCCCATTCTATTGTTTTCCTCAATTTCTTGACATTGATCGCTGAGGAAGGCTTTCCTATCTCTCCTTGCTATTCTTTGGAACTCTGCATTCAAATGGGTATATCTTTCCTTTTCTCCTTTGCCTTTCGCTTCTCTTATATTCACAGCTATTTGTAAGTCTACTTTGGCTTTCTTCTATCGCCAACTGGGCTAATTCTACACTGTGATGGTTAGAGTTAAAAAAATTAATTATATGGGGAACATGGATGAAATACATAGAATTCTTCCTCAGGACTTTTTACTGATTTTTAACAAAATAGATTTTAGGTTGGATACCTTGTTATTAAATTTTTGAAAACTCTGATCATATATATGTATTTATATTAAGTTGAAATGAAATTGATATAAACTAGAAACATATTGGTTTTCACTTGTGGAAATTGTATATGGGATTATCTGTGGAAGTCAATTGTATATTTCAGGGCCTAGTATTCACACACTTGTGCAGTCCCCTCCCATTATATTCCATTTAGCTCTTGACCTGCTTTATCTGAGAGAAGGCAGAAGAATTGAAGTTGTGCCTGTCAAAGACTAAAGCCTTAAGAAGGCCTAGCAGGCTATGTATTGTGCTCTGGGTTTTACTGGCCAACATGTAAGAAGTCTGACTGACATGAGGCTTCCCTGCAACATACTGGGAGGAAGTCATTCTGCTCAACTGGAGAAACCATCTAAAGAATAACCAAAGACCCTGGACAGCAGCCTCAGTTGAGTTCCCAGTTGGCAGCCTGTGCTAACTCTCCAGAAATGTGAGAGAGGCCATCAAAGAAGTGGATTATTCAGCTCCAGGAAAGCCACCCTGCTGATGCCATATGGAACACAGATGAGCTGTCGTGCTCAAATTGCAGAGCTGAGAGCAAATAAAGGTTGTTGTCTTAGTCACCAAGTTTTGAGGAAACCTGTCACACAGCCATAGATTAACAGAAATATATTTTTCTACGTATTGAGGTATTTAAATTTATTAAGCTATGACTGCTAGAATTAATGTGATTTCTTTTGAAATATATTTTAAAAGTGTATTTGTGAAGTTTTCAAGTAGTGAGGCAAATTATATTTTGTTATTATACCTTGCTGTGAGATTTATGCGTAATTACAATTCTAGATGTATGGAGCAATTTATAGTTGTATGAATAGGACACTGAAGTAGGAGCTTGCCTATTTAACTATTAGTTTGATATACAGCATAATTAACTAAATGGGAGCAATAAAATTACCTAGCCATGTAATAATTTATTTTGTGTTCATGCACTGTGTCCAATTTTTTCTGTGTTAACTTTTCACCTGTGTATTATCACTCACGTTATGAACTTGTACCAACAGATGCTCACTTTATTTTATTTTTTAATTACCTAAGGGATCTGGTTGATTATTTATGCAACTATATTAATAAGATGTAGCTTCAGACTACTATTATCAAAAAAGAATAAAACAGCCACTCAAAAACTTAATATAACAAAGAATTATACTTCAAAATGAAGATGTTAAAATGGACTAATCAATTATAGCAGTATTTAAAAGTTAATCATAAAGTATATGCACATGAAGAAGAGAAAATAAAGGAATAGAATGGGGGCAGACAACAGTTTATAAGGCTTATACAACCTTGAAAGTAATCATTTTTGTGTAGGATTGTGCAAGAGATGGTGTTATCAGCCAATGTTCTCTAAGGATCAATCTGTTATTTTTGAATGTGAATGTAGTGATGGGTAGATGATCAGATTATGTCAATGATCTGCTTCCTTTAGAATTCAAAGAACAGAAGTTATAAAAGTTTTTTGAAGAATATGTTGAACCAAAAATATTATTTTTCTGATCTCTAGAACATCCTTTTTCATTCATGTCTATCCATTAATAGTTAAGTAATATGTAAGTAGCTGGGACAAAATTAAAATAAAATAAGGTCGCCTTATTTTAATATTTGTATACATACATACACACATATATTTTTACACCCTGTATTCTAGAATGGGTGACTTTTTATTCATTCAAATAGGCCAGTAGGTTCGTACTTAGTAGGCTGCATCTTCTTCTCTTGAAAACGATCCAATTCTTTATGCAAAATAACTGATTTTTAATCCAGAAATTTTGTTTCAATATTTAGATGAGTGCACACTTATGTTAAACAGATATATTTGTACAAACCACCTAACTTTTCCTTTAATTTGCTTCATTTTTACTTAAAGAATATTTCTGAAACATAAACAAGGCAGAACTAGCAGGGGTAATAGTGATAATCATGTAAATCAGATTTGTGCATTCTCACTGTATTAACGTTCTTTCATTTTCCCCAAAGTTAAAAAGCATTTGCTTTATTATATACTTTATCTCTTCCAATAACTCCTTAACCTATAGTCCTCAGTACTTTATTGGAAGAAACTAGAACTAATAATAATTTTGATTCATAATATAATAACTTTCTAGTGATTGTAATTAAGAAACTACTCTGATTCTTACTTGACATAGCTCTATAGAGATTTTGTTGATTGTGGCAAAAATAACCTTTTTTTTTCAATTTCCTTAATTTCTTGTGGCTTCTATTTAGAGAATGAGACTCTTAAAAACTGCCACTAAGGCTCTATTATGGTTCTGCTGGGGGTTTAACTTATTAGATTTGGACCTAACCTTATCAAACGAGCTTCCTACTAATGATTATACTCTGAAGACCACTTTTACACTAATTGGCTTTCCCTGTTTAATTGTTTTACAAAATTGATAATTTAGTAGAAATATAATAAGCCTTTAATATTTTAGATAATTTGGCCCCTTTGTGGTCTTTAGAGGGTTCTCACTTAATAGAAAATTGGAATGTACATTGTGAAATTTAGGTCTTGCTTTCAGCATATGATTTGTAAAGGCTATAGCACAGTATAGAGAAGGTTTTATAATACATGCTACTATCACAGATGTTGAATAGTTATAAAGAATATTATGCATTTTATTTAAAATTTTGAACTGTATAAAATGCTTATACAAAAGTATTTGGAGGGAATTTTAAGCAATAATGCTATTTTCGGGTGGAATTTTTATAAATTCCCTTTTTTTCAATATGGCAAAAATCAATATTTCTGTTTTACCTAGGTATATTTTAATGTCATTTTTACCCAATTTCACTTAGTGTAACTATAAGAGAAACTGTTTTCTGATTTTCAGAATAATACATTCTACTGGGCCATATTAAAAGAAATACTTGAAGATTTTTGAGCTACCTTTAAATATTTGTTGATACTATTCAATTCTGAGCCTAAGATGAAGAGTTGCCCCAAAGGCTCGAACGCTTGTTGAAGAAGTTGTACCTAGAAAAGTACTCACTGCTTGTTTTACAATGGTTTTTGTGTCTTTACTCACATTAGAACATGAGCTCTAGAAGGACAAAACCCATACTAGTTTAGCAGGAAATGCCCAGGGACTCTGAGAATGGGAAACTGAAAACATAAAGTCAACAATATGAAGTATGGTAAATATGCCATGATTATACTTCTCTTGAGAGTATAAAATAAAGATAACTTTTTCTTAGGATAGAAAATAAAAACAAAAAATGATCATTGTACGATTCTTATAAAAATTATGTTTTGTTCATGAAATAAATAGTTTGCTAAATTGGTAATGGAATGAAAGAACTTAGGATGTTCATTCTTTTCTGTTTTCTTCGGTCTGGGAAAATATTTCAGGGGTAGGGGAGGGGAGGTTGCTAGATTGACTTTTCTTATATATGCACATGAAGCTAAATTTTGATGACAAATTAAATATCTCTTACAACCATACTTATATTTTAAGCATCTATTAACAGTAAAACATACTGAAACCTTCTAAAACTATAGACATACTTCAAAAAAAACAAATCAGTGATTAAATGCAATGACAGTTTTAAAAAGAAAATTGTGGTGCTATGTCTTCTTAAGGTCAATTTTTGTTCCTTGCAGAGTTGTGCTGTAATTTAGACACATGTTTTCTTCATTTAGACACTAATTCTATCTATATGTGCTATTCTGAGCAACAAACTTAGTCTCCAAATACTTTAAAATAGCCCCAAGTTTCATAAAATTGCTACCTAGAGTTGTGAGGAACACATCCATAGATATGATTTAGATGTAGTTTAGAATACTGTACAGCATGATCCACAGGGTACCTTCCCCCAGATACACCATCTAATCTCAGTACCCAGAAAATGCCATCAATAAAGCAGGCGGTGAAGTTAATTACAGGCTCCCACTCAGCATCCCTCTGCCACTGGTGGCCCATTATAATGAATCATTCTTCAATTGAGAAGAGATTGACAGAAATTTTATAAACTTTTCACTCCCCATGTCTTCCCAGTGTAATAAGTGCTTGCTATACACTGGGAAAGTGATTAAATATCAATTTCATGGAAACCTGGGAATAATGCTTAAAAGACTAATGAGACAATATTTTTACTGCTTAGGTACTGTGACTCCCCCATAGTCAGAAGAATGCCTGTCATTCTAATTAGCTGTCATTTGGCCAGGTTTTTTTTTTCCTCTTGCTCTCTTAAAGGTCCCTAATTAGGTTATTTAAGAACTTTAAACTTAGTTCCTCAGTGGGAGGAATGTTCTTATAAGGTCAATATGATTACTTTGTTATAATTCTTTTGATTGTTTACGTCAAAAGTAAGCACAATTTTATTTGAAAAATATCATTTGCAATCAATCCATTTCCAACTGACCTTATTTCCAATATGAAAACTTGTTTTCTTAAAAATTGGATTTTTGAAAATACCTGAAAAAGGTTTCTAGTACCAAAATTATGATTATACATTTATATTTGCTGTGCATTAAAATGATTATTCCAATTACTCTGAGTAAAAGGAGCACAATAAATCTTCTATAGTAATATCTGAAGTAGAACCAGTTTCTATAAAAGTAAAAGCAGACATAGTCTTTCTCCAACATTAAAATGAACTTGCAATAGAGGAAGAGTTCTAATATCAGGAGAATTTGAAGAACTATTTTTTTTTTCCAAGTTGGGTTATACCGTGATCATCCTGGAGAGAGTCAGAGACCAAAGAGTAATCTTTTCATATAAAATATTTCAATACATCTTTCATTCACCCTGATGCTCAAGGAGCTAGAAAAAGTTTTACTTACAACTGCTGTCTAAACAATTTCCAAATGTACACGGTATGATAAGTATATAATTAGTTAACTTCAGAGGTAGAAGAAACCTTCTCTGATTGCCTCACAATGTTAGAACAGCATTTCCCTAATCCTTTTAGCTTTTCAGTGGAGTTTGGAACAAAGAAGGAATTGACATTTGGCCTTCCCAGGTAGTTCAGTTGTAAAGAATCCACTGTCAAGCAGGAGATGTGGGTTCCATCCCTGGATTGGAAAGATCCCCTGGAGAAGGAAACAGAAAGCCACTCCAGTATTCTTGCCTGGGAAATCCCATGAACAGAGGAGCCTGGTGGGCTACAGTCCATGGGGTTGTAAAGAGTTCAATACGACTTAGTGACTATATCACCATCACCAGGAATTAACATTTATCATTACGAAATTTAATTTTATTAGCTATGAACCATCAAGTGAACTTGTAAAAATATTTTTTTCTGCATTCAATTATGCTCTCTGAATATCAGCTGTGCCCTCCAGCTTTGTGCCAACCTGAACATATATAAGCATGCCAGTGGTGTCATAAACAAGTCTTGGATAAAATTTTTGAAAAGGATAGTGATAAGATTTCTCTTCAAAATGACACTGAGACATTCATAGGGAAGGATTTTCATTCAATTGTTAATCTACTTAAGAGTATTTTCAGGACATCCCTGGTGGGCGAGTGGTTAAGACTGTGCTGCCAATGTAGGGGGCACAGGTTTGATTCCAGTTGGGGAAATAAGATTCTACATGCCCAGAGGTGTGGTCAAATAATTTAAATAAATAATAGAATATGAGGAAGAAAGCTTAAAAAAAAAAACTATAAAAAGGGAGTATTTTCTTCTAGCTCCCATACTCCACTTTTTTCACATTTATTCTAAAAGTCTTTGAAAAATATTTAGCCAAAAAAATCTAGATATGCTTGTGAATGGCTTCCCATAATATAATAACCCCATTAAAAGACAAATACGACTGGACATTAGTGATTTCTTATGAAACTTTTTTTTTTTTAATCAGGACTTTTGTTTTGTTTTTGTTTCTGGCATTCTGGCTTCTTTCCCATTCTTCATGTATGCTCAACATAGACATAAGGCAACAGAATTGTCTGCAATTTTCTCTGTACCCTTATATGAATCATTCAGGAAAAGGGACATGAATTTATTCAAAGGAGTTAATTCTCTTGCAGTTACCTTAGAACTAAAAATTTCCCAAATGTTACTTCTTTTCAAAGTTAAATCTATATTCTAAAAAAAAAAAAAAAAAAAAAAGCTCAGAAAATAAGTGAATCAAGTTTTTCTTTTTATACAATATAAAACTAAATACTCTTTGAAAGTAATATAATAAAGAACCTCCCCCAAGTAGTAAAGCTAAATTTAAAGTATGCAGAATTCCACTTATTTCTATATATTTAAAATTTTCAAGTTTTTGAAGTTTTAATATTTCAAGTAAAGCTATAAATAATTGACATATTAAGAATATATTAAGAAATAATTGACATAATAAGAATGATAGGAAAAGACCAGGTTGGCTTTGAAAGATTAAATCATGTATATCCTAGACACAGTAAATAGACTGGATTATATATTAGGTATCTTGACAACTGTGTTCTGTATTATAGAACATCCAATCCTGTTACAATTCTTACACCCTAATGAAGATATTACTCTAGACATGGTAATCTATTTTGGATTTTTCCCTCTTGGTTGCTGCTAATTACTGAAATATTACTCTCTGAATTGGACCATTTGGGGAAATGTATGCAAAACACACACATTTTATCAACTCACATGATTTGGTGCAGCTGCTATTCTGCCTTAAATTTACTTCATGAGAATCATCAGTTTAAATAAGAGGTTTGATAGCATAATACTTTTTTACTACATCTTTATGTTTGTTTTCATATCATTTTTGTGCTGTAATAATCTACTAAGCTATTCTGAATGTTGACACATAAGACTGGATTTCACCAACCAAATCTCTTCTTCCCTTGAGCAATTGGATATTACAATTATATAAAAGCTAGACAAATGTTTCACACATCTAAGATGGTCAGAACTATTGAAAGGCCTTCTGTTTTCTCAGTCTGAGAAGCTAAAATATAGTGTATTTCTCACAAACTTATTTCCCAGCTGTGCTTTATATTGATTCTGGTCCCTAAGTATGTGAGCATCATTTTAAACGAAAATCTTGAAAACTCATTTCCAGCCCTTAGTTTTAGTGAAATATCATGCTTTTTGTCTGAATTAAACTCACAATGAATGTATAAACACATTTTCAAAGATAATATGGCAAATCAAACAATAATGACCTAAGCATGATTATGGTACTTGGAAAAAATGATCTTGTTATCTCTCCTGTACCTATAATTTTAACCATCTTTTCCTTACAAAAGGAAACCATGTTATAAACTTTTCATAATATCAGGATTTTACAGATATACCTTACATATAGACTCAATTAATTGAATCAAATTTGCTTAATCAGGTACTGCCTAAGGGAAGAATTGCATTCCTATTGTTTTGAATCTGCATTACTGGTAATTTAGAGAGTTCAATACAGGGGCTATGTCTCAGTAGTTAAAAACTTACTTTCTTTTATTTGCAAATAATGTACATTGACTTGATTGGTTTTCATGTTCATTATAGTGCTTGTTTGGAGATTTCTCAATAGAATATATGAATTTTTAATGCAGTATTTACAGACAAAAGGTCATTGGTTAGGAAAAAAGATCAGAAAGAATTTGGTAAATGACCAGATATAAACTAATGGGTGAAGAGGAATATTTAAATGGAAGATCAATTTCACAAAGCAATCAATTCCATATGCCCTATAAGGTTACACTAATTATATTCATTACTTCATAATTTCGGTGGTATAGAAAAACAATTCAGACAAAATGACCAAGAAAATTAAAACACTTAAAAGGGTAGAAATGTTTTTGCATATGTGAAAGTTATTCTTCTCGTGTATATTTTCATCATTGGTTGTTCATTCCTTTCAGGGATGAAGTCACATGCTTTTCATTAAGTAACAGGTGAATTATATTTTTGTGAAAAATTTTAACATGTGATAAAAGAGAAGAGTAGGGAAATAAGGTGGTAGATATTTGGATGGTGGCTGAATGTTGAATCCTTGCCTGCTCAGTGCTCCAAAATGACATCTCCTTTTGTCTGTGCACTATTGGAAAACACAACCAAGATGTTCTAATTGCCTTAGCATTCTTAGGCTTACAAGCAAGTGCACAGTATATTAGGAACAGATGTTGAGCCTAGCGGGAAGTCTCACTAAAGACCTGAAATCCTGATCCTTTCCAGAAAATGTGTAGCATCTGGCATGTTTGAAACAGAACTGCTCTCATGTATTCATCTATGGAATGATACTCCTGCGTGTTTAGATACTATGACTCACTTTTCTAGGGTTGACTTAACTCAATTTTTCTCAAGAGAAATAACTTAGGAAAACTGTCAGGAAAAATACATGAAATAAGAAAACAGCATCATGTGCTAAGACCATGGTTGGCAACAGTATTCCCCCATTTTGATTCTGAGTTGACCACCCCAAATCAAATAATATGGCTTTATCAGGATGCTATATTTTAGTTTGGACTTGTTCAACATATAGGCCCTGTAACAAATTGAATTTCAAAGAATTGCTCTTTTACTGATAAGTTTATCTCTCCTAGATTCTCCTTCTTTATAGTCCACTAAAACTGCTTTTTCTTTTTAAAATGTCACTAAGTTACATATCCATAGAACTATGTGTTTTATAATTCTGTTTGTTTTCTAAATCAACTTCAAATATTTAAAAATTTTCAAGACTCTGCTGCAACAGCCTGCTACTACTTGTACCTTTTTACCCCTTTGGCCTGTGATTCAGTTGTATAGTATTAGTCAATTATTTTATGTACCATATCAGCTAATATTAGGTAATGATTAAAAAATCATAAGATTTTGTTTTTAGAAGTATCATCACCAGGATTTGTAAAAGTAAAATAGGAATGTTTTTTAAAAAGCACCCCCAATGTCTATGGTAGCCACTTAAAATATTTTAGACATACAAATTATTCTTCTTTCAGATGTCCAGTGTATTCAATTTGGGGAGAAAATGAATTAGGAGAGCAAGGTACACAAAGAGAGATGGAGACAAAGAATTAGAGTGTCACAGTTAAGAGCTGGGAATCAATTCAGCAAAACTGACTGAAGGTGTTGAGATGTGATGGGTGTTTTTGTCAAATGAAAAAACAAAACAAAATCCTCTAACTCTAATGGTCTACAAAACCAAAGAAATATAAAGGTAGCTCAAGGAAAGTAGAAATAAATAAATAGAATAAAAGTAACAAGACATGGAAGAGAACAATTGACATGCAATGTGAATTAAATAACTTGACTAGAAATACCTAAGAAAGTAGAGGAGCATCTATAGGAAAAGCAGCAGTGAGAGTTGACTGAGAAGTCATCAGTGAAGTCGCTCAATCGTGTCCGACTCTTTGCGACCCCATGGACTGTAGCCCACCAGGCTCCTCTGTCCGTGGGATTTTCCAGGCAAGAATACTGGAGTGGGGTGCCATTTCCTTCTCTAGGAGATCTTCCCAATTCAGGGATTGAACCTGGGTCTCCTGCATTGTAGGCAGACACTTTACCGTCTGAGCCACCAGGGAAGTCCAGTCATCAGTGAGGAAGGGAGTAAACAAGGATTAGAAGGTATCTACTGTCATCAATGGAGAAGGCAATGGCACCCCACTCCAGTACTCTTGCCTGGAGAATCCCAGGGACGGGGGAGCCTGGTGGGCTGCCGTCTATGGGGTCGCACAGAGTCGGACACGACTGAAGTGACTTAGCAGCAGCAGCAACTGTCAGCAAATAAAATACCCCAGCAGTTTTCAGAGCATTTACAAGTTCAGATTTTCCTATAATGTTGCCAGTAACCAAACATAAGTGTTTATCTGCTCTCTTTATGTTCTACTTCCTAAGAAGAAGCAGTAGAGCCATCTGAAGGATAGGACACATTCCAAACCACTTGCCTCGGATTAAGTGAAACTGTCAGTGAAAGAAATTCTGGTTTAACCAAGATTAAAATTTATTTCCTGTCACATAGAGGCCCACATTGGCATTCTAGCACTGATATGATCTGCACTAATAATATCAATTAGTATTTTTATCTACTTTTTTCTCTAATATACTCCATGCTTGGATTTTGAGTGGCTTTTCAGTTCCAATCAACATGTCTATAATCCTAACTAACAGGAAGGAAAGGAGTGAAAAGAATCAAATACAATTCCTCTTTTTTGAGATATTTCCTAGAAGTGGCATATATCATTTGTTTTTACAACCCACTGGCAGAAGCTTGATTGCTTACACATCCCATAGCTTCTATGAGGATTGGACATCATAGTATTATTCTCAAGGTATTCACATTCCTACCTGACAAGAAGGAGATGTTACCAAAGAAAAAGTGACTAGCACTTGGAAGACAAATATCAGCATCTACCACACGTGCATCTCATAAATATTTGCCAATAATGAGCAAAAAAGAACTTAGGGAAAAACAAAACAGGCATCAGCTTTAAGAGTGCTACAGGAGACAATCACACATGGACTGAAATCTGTGAAAATAAGATTATTAAGGATTATCGTATTAAGTTTTCCATAAATGCAAAATTTAGAATATAAAAAGCATCTTAAAAATTCTGAAGCACTGAAAATTGCCAATTGCCAATGAAAGTTATACTCTGTGTATGATTCATTTGGAACACTTTTATAAAACTAGTTTTAAGAAGGAGACTAGAAATTGGCACATCTCTGTCCCAATCTTAATTGGAATTTTCAAATATTTTTATGAGCAAATGAGATTGAATAAGCCATGCTTTTTTTCTCAAGTACAATTTTGTCATGTTAAACACAGACAATATTAGAAAGTTACTATAATCCATCAAAAAGAATGAATAAACCATGGAGCTGCAATATAATTTTGTGCACTTTTCAGAAACCTCATTTCTGAATGCAGTCTAGATCCTGAATAGTTTTATAATGCTAGTGAGATTGGTTTTCTTATGATACTTGTGATATTCTAGCTTAGCATTTTTTTCATGAATTGTCTTCCTAATTTTTAAGGGAATAAATTCAGTTTGACTACTCTTACATGCAGTATTCCATCAGACAAAATCTTGAGTTTTGCAAATGCAAATACTATTAAGGGTAGTCATTCTCAGTCGTGAGACAAAAAGGCACACCTCTATTTGTACCACCTGAAGAGGGTATTTAGACTTCATATTTTCTCTCCCTATCCAGATTCCAATATATCTCCCACCAGAGGTCTGTCTCTGTGTGTATGCGCATGTGTGCATTATCATCTATCCATCTATTGTGCTTCTATCATCTGCATTCATATCTTTTTCTTTCTGTCCCAAGCTAGTTATCACTTGAAACATCTGCTTCTAATTTCTCCTCTAAACTTTTGCTCACATTTTCCTCAAATAAACCTCACTCTTACTCAACCTCACTCTTACTCAAGTAGAATATCATCACATCAGGCAATCAATGCACTCCTTAGCCTATCCTTATGCTCGGTCTCTCAGATAATCTAGTCTGGAAGACCAAAGTCACTGTCCCTTGGCCTAATGCTGCATCTGCCCCTTCATCTCTAAGGGTTCTCATACTTGGGTACTAGGTTCTGTGTGTCTTCTGGTTCTCCATCACTTTCTATATATATAATTCACAGAACTGGGTTGCAGTGAGCTTAAAATGTGTAGCAGAACGAGGTGAAAATTAATAGTGGGCAGATGGCAAGAGTCAGTTGGAAAAAGAGAAAGAAAACTGAAGCCAAATTATCAGAGACACAATATAGTGTTAAATTAATTTAAGAAAAAAGCTACATCAGGGAAGGAAGAATTTATTATTTTTCTCTCATTATCTTTGTTTTTCTACTACTCTTTCTCACACACAATTTTTTTATTTAAAGTTCAGGAAAATTGCTAAGAAAAACAAAATAAAACTCATGTATATGCTAACAAAAATTAATGTAGCAATGTTTTTCATATTTGGACCATATTATTTCTTCTTAAAAATATTGCAGAGTTAAAGAACACTGTTTAACTAAACTAGTCACAGTCCGGATTTTGTTATTGTTACATATTCAGGGAAATTTATTCTTTTTATGTATTCACTAAATATAACATTGTTTCATATATTTTATAACTTTTAATCTTTTTGTATTAATTCTATCTGAAGTTAAAAGTTAAGAATTGCTACTTGCTACTAAGTTTGTAGAATTTTCTGGGCATAATGATGCCAAGGGACAATTTTCATCTTTTGAAATAGAAAAGTTTACAACGTGAAGTGTAGAGAAGAGTGTGTACTTAGTCATAGATATTGTACTGGTAGAGCTTCCCTAGTGGCTCAGCTGGTAAAGAATCCACCTGCAATGCTGGACACCTGGGTTAGATCCCTGGGTTGGGAAGATCCCCTGGAGAATGGAACGGCTACCCACTCCAGTATTATGGCCCGGAGAATTCCACAGACTGTATAGTCCATGGGGTCGCAAAGAGTTGGACACAACTGAGTTGTACACTTTCACTGTACTGGTAAGGAACCCTACCTGCCAATGCAGAAGATACAGAAGACATGGGTTCAATCCCTGGGTCAGGAAGATCCCCTGGAGTATGAAATGACACCCCACTTCAGTATTCTTGCCTGGAAAATTCCATGGACAGAAGAGCCTGGCAGGCCACAGTCCATGAGGTTACAAAGAGTCGGACACATCTGAGTGTACATGCATGCACACAAGTTGTTCTGGAAGTCAAGACAGAGTACTGTGGCACAAAACAGTTATGTGTAACTTCGAAGGACAAGGAGTCTGGGTAAGGCAGATGACTCTGTCAGGGGAACTCAGATGTAAGAGAATCCTCAGCATAGACAAACTTAAAAAAAAAAGAACTTCAGATACCCCTTCCCAGTAGGTTCTACTTACCTTGTTCTATTCTGTGAACCTGAACTGAGGTTCTGATCCTAATCTCAATCTTTAAACCAGCTTCTAGTTTTCCTAATTTTTTCCATTCGCCTGGATACTCTATCTTATCATGGAAATAATTTTGGTAGCTTGATTCTTGTGTTCTGCATCCTAAAAGCCCTACTGACAGCTCTCCATCTCTTTGTCACCATCAGTACCTGATAACTTGACCCATCTGCCTGATTATCTCCACAGTGGATTGTTTGACACACCTGATCCTGCCACTCTGATTAACCCTGCCATCGGGATCAGTTCGGCAGAAAGGGTCTCACCCCCTCCCATTGACATTGTGCTAGTGAGGCAGAAATAATGGATAATGTTTTAAATGTTGCTGACAAGGCAAAGGACATTGATAATGAGAATAGAGAAGTTAACTTTCTGAAGAGCAAGAAAATTACTTGGAAGAAGGCTGATTCAGCCTTTGATTCACTAATTAATTTTTGAAAAAGACAGAAGTGTCACAGAGCCCAGGAGGTCATACAGCTGAACATTCTTCATTTTAGTTCAATAAGAAAGAGGTAAATGGAAACAAAAACTTGATATTAGAGACTTTTTCAGTAAAGTAAGCTCTGCTTATCTCCTGGAGCTAGTATTTAGTGAGCAGTAAGTTCAATATAAAAATAGCCAGTGCCACAGAACAAAAATTGGTATCTATTACTATGCCCCTTGGCCACAGTACGTCATGTTTACTAAGGTATACAAGTTGGTATAATATCTTTGAATTATATTTCTCTCAAGAAAAGTTTTTGCATTCACACTGCATAAAGATTCAATCCCTTCAGTTATTTCTTATTATCCTTTTAGAATAACCCTCAAGGTTGATACAAAATATTTACCAATGTTTAAGTCCAAGGCATTTTAATATACACTTCCAAAAAATTTCCATAGAATGAATAATTATTTGATTAAATTTTACATGTCAGTTATTACCATGGTTACATTTTATTAACATGTATAGAATCAAATTTTCATTTATAAATTATTTTAAAATTTAATTATTGGATATTATCTAAAATTTCCTCTTTTTATATTTTATTTTATACAATATGTTAATCACCTGTTACAAGGTTATTAAAATTATACTTTCAATTTTTTAGTTAAATGATTTTAAGTATTCTTATCTCAGTCTTCAAAAGTTTCAGTAAGAATTTTAACTTCATACTGTGACCAATAAAGTCTACTGTTCTCTTTTCTTATCTGATGGGACATTGTTATTTGACAATAAAATTTTTGCTTTAGTTTTTAGTGGAAGTCGTTTTCAACCTGATTTTAGAAGAGTAGCTAAAATGTCATTAAAAACACAGACTGACATTTTTGTCACAGTTAATGCTTAAAAAGAAAGATAAATTTATATTCAAATAGAGTTTATTAAACTGTTTTAGGGAAAAGAATGCAGAACAAAATGAGTAAATTTTAATGGTCATTGTATTGGGAAAACTCGGTATTGATAAGTATAAAAATGCAGTTTTATTACTGTCCTTATAAAGACACTATTACTTTGTAAAACTGACTACTGCGAAAAAAAAAAGGCCCAATAAAAGTTTCAAGAGAAATATGCAATCTGTGTATATTTGAAATTTTTGTTAAAATTCATTGTTGTTTTTCTTCAGTCGCCAAGTCATGTCTGACTCTTCTTGACCCCATGGACTGCAGCATGCCAGGCTTCACTGTCCCTCATATTCCACATAAATATGTTAAAATTCATATTCATGTGGAATAAATACAAACAAAAACAAAGTTCAAGCAACAGAAAGCCAGTATTGCTCACTCCTATTACCACACGTAGGAGAAATTTCTGAGGGCAAGTCCTAGACCCAGGATATCTGATGGAGACTGACTGGGGGTTGGCACGCCCTGAGAGACCTCACACTCCAAACTGAATATACAAGTAAAACTGAGGCAGACACTTTTTTCAAGACATTTTAGAAAGAAGAAAAGTTCTTAGGCTTTCAGCAAATTTCAGATAAGTGAAAATTAAAAAGGGAGGAGGACTTCATTGTGTGCATATCATTCAAAGATCATTATAGGAGTCAGAAGATTAGCAAAAATCCAGAAAAAGACAAATTCAGTTTGTACCTGCATAGACAAGGTTCCAGGTAACAGCATTTGAAATGTGTTGAATGCTGATTAATCCAGACCATCTACTAATGTCTATCTTTATATTATCTGATCAATTGCTCACTGCATTGCTATGAAGAGGTTGCTTTTCTCTACATCTTATAAATTAGGAAACTGAGAGTTTGAGATGGTAAATAACATACCCAAGGAGCTTAATGATAATTCTTAACAGAGAAAGGACAAATCTCTATTCCTTTTTCTATTTCGAAGCTTCTGTTTTTAATCCACGTAATAAAGAACTTCAGCTATGCTAGACTGCTGCCTCAGGTTAGGGTTTCTATGCTTGGTGAAGAAGCATTAATGGACTGCATAATATTGTTGAATGTAAATATGCCTAAGTTAACTGAATTATAAAGTACAAATAATTCTTATTGTGTAATATAATTTCAATAATTTTCAATCTTGAATAAGTACTATTTTTTTAAACCTAAATTAAATTACCTGAACTTTATTTAGTCATGGAGTGAGTTTCTATAGACTATTCTTCTGAAGATAATCTACTTTACTAGAGAACCAAAGTTGAGTATGATACTGAAAAGAAAAATAATAATAAACGAAGCCTATAGGCAAGTCTAGAAAAGGCATGGAACTTCTATTACCTAAGAGTTTGGAAGCTTAAGAGAAAATTGTATTATGAAAAGATAACAAAAGTATATAGCTGTTACAAAAAAATCCAGGCTCTCTTCACAATTGGGTAGCCTGGGGAAAAAGGATGAATGACTACCAGATTCCAAAGGCCATCTCTGATGATTAAAGTACAAGATGATTGGCAAAAATAAAAAGAAGATTCAAGACTTCAGGATGATTTTTTTCCCCTTGAGTTTACTTTGAAAATGAGGAAAATCTCTATTAGAACTAATCAAATCATATTTAAAGACTTGTGTTTCACTAGAGGAATATTTATATAAGAATTTTATCTTTTATTTAATACTTGCAAGCTTAAGCATTCCCTTTATAGATATGATTTTTATGTGTAAGATACATTTATGCATAAAATTTATATTCATTATTCACTAAACATTTCAGATTTATAAATGCATTGATAATAATTGCATTTGCTTTTATAATGTCCTTATGCAATATGTAAGAGATGAACTAATCAAAGTGTCACCCTGCTCTGCTCACTGCTACACTCACCACCACCAGCATGTCCATGGTGTGATACCCTTGCCACTATTTACAGACTGCTCCTAACTACAATTACCAACATATTTACTAGAGTTAAGTTGGAGGCATCTATACAGTAAACATTGGAATTTAAACTGATTTTTAACAGAAACAGATGAGAATGCCATTTTCTCAATTTAATGGATCCTCATTTATTTCACTACGGTAATTAGGGTAAACTAACATTAATAGGTAAATCAGTAAACAGCCACATAAATCCAAAATTTGCAATTATTAAACCTATGATAATGGATAATACCATATGACTTAGCAACTAAACAACAATACATTGACAAATAGTTTGTCTCAGAAATTCCTCACAGTTACCCTGAGAAGTATGTTCAGTGATTGTCATTCCCACTTTATAGATGTGGAAATTGAGGCTTAGAGATATAAAATAATCTACCTAATTCACACAGCCAAAAGGTGGGGGAACCAGGATTGAAGGCTTGGCTGAATTTAGCTTCCAGATTTTTGTGCAAGCATCACCTGTGCCCATACATCATGAGAGCTTAGCACTGGCATTTGATGGAACAAATGGGAGTATATAAGTTTAACAATTTGCATTTTAATAATAATTTTTTTAAAGAGTTGCTTGATTTTCATTGAAATAAAATCATGAGCAGTGTCATGTGGTAGCTGAGATTTCAAATTCTAATTTCAAATTCAAATTCTACCTGGATTCCAATCCTGGCTCAACAAGTTACCTTATCAATTGTATTGTTTAATCTCTCTGTGCCTCGGCTTCCTCATCTAAAAGTGGTGATTAAACAGTACCTATCTTACAGGGTTGTTATAAGGATTAAATGAATAGCTCACATAAGTAGGGTAGACACTCAAATATTTTCCTAAGAGGATTCAAAGTAAGAAATTTAAGGGTAGAATCACGTGAATTTAAGCCTAGTACTTTAACTTTCTAGAATCAATGAATATTCAAATGGAAAGGACATGCAGTGAAATGACAAATAGAATGACAAGAATTAATGTTATATTTAGAAAGTTACAAATAAAATTTTTAAAGAAATACACACATATTTAATGCAGTTTGTGACAGAGTCAATTGTTCAGAGCTGTTTGTAATCTGAATCTGTTCCTATTTGTATCATTATAAATTTTTTTATTTGAAATAGAGTTAGTGAACAGATATGCTTTGCCTGTATGGCCTCTATTATCTATCAAATTAAGGGCCATAAGGCACAAAATTACAAAGTAAAAATGATTATTTGCAGACTAGCTTCTCCCCAGAATATAATCATTCACAACTATTCAGGTTTACTTCCTTTTCATAAAGGATCATTGCACATTTATAAAAATGTTCTGATGGTGCTTTATATTTAGAACAAAACTAGAATCAAGCTTTATGTAGTATAAAGCAGTTCTTGGCAATAATCTAGGACAATTTTCTTCCTGATATGGAGCATCAAATCACCCTTGGATTAAATTTAAATCCCTAGAGACTACTAATGATGAATCTATTTTCCTTTTGATAATTCACAAAACTTCTTAAAGGATCAAGAGTCCAGAATAAAATCTATAACCTCATCACAGAGTACACTAGATGGATAAAGTACATGTTCCATGTTTAATTTTTTATTAAAATAGGCATATCTAACTTTCTGTAATAATCACACATTTTCCCTTGTGGTCCTAAGTTAAACTCAAATTTCTTTTATACCTTACAAACAAATAACTATATTTTTCCTAGAAGTTCCTAGTTATTTACACATTATTAAATATTGTTTAATACTACACTCCTTATTGTACCTTTGTATTTTATAGGTCCTTGAGATCACTGAGCTTTTGTTACTAAAAGTTTGAATAAGAAGACTCAGCAGATAACTAACTCAGTGATAAAATAATGTGGTGCTTAAAATACCATTCAGAAGTTTGAGTCTAAACTCTTCATCAAAACTAGTTCAAGAATTTAAGGAGAAAAAGTCTCAAAGATGCCTCACTTACCTCTCATTTATGTTCAAGGGAAGATGACCGCCGTTTTTCATTGTGCAGTGCTTTACAGTTTCCAATTGCATCCATGCACATCCTCCTAATTCTTCAAAGGTAGGGAGACTAAGAGCCAGCAGTGACATACCTTGTATACAGGAGATGTGGGCTGCATCCTCCAGGCTGGCAGAATGATGTCACCGCAGGCTGGTGGGCTGCTAGCTGTTCAGGGATGGTCTTGCTCAGGCCCACGGATACAGGATGATGCTAGGCTGAAGCTCCCCTTTGAAAGTAAAAATACAGGTGCCTTAGGTCATTAGAAAACAGAAGTGGGGGTCTGAAAGCAAAATAGCAGTTAAGTTTAAGCCCAAACGCTTGATTCCTACCTAATGCAAGGAAGCACTGAAAGCTTTCATAAGGGGCTGCTCTGGGATCTATGTGCTACATTACCGGTCTTATAGCTGAACACTAACCAGCCTGGGTCCACTTAAAGTGATGTCCAAACTTATTTTCTGCCCTCTGATCCCAACATGCTTCTGAGCATTATTCTTTGTGTGGTCATTATCGGCTATTTTTATCCCCTAAGTACTTTGCTGTTTCCAGCTTATTGTCCTTGATTGTGTGTCTTCTCTGGCAAGAATTCAATTTCCTCAGCCCTCTCGTTGTTTTCATGGTGTTAAAATCTGTATCTGGAGAAATCTTACTTTCCTTTACAAGAGGTTAATATTCCTTTGCCCTGAACAACCACAGTTCAGTGGATATTTAGGTATACAATTACTATATTCCAATTTTTTGGTTAAAAACTACATCTTGAAGACATACTTCTCACATCCTTTATTATAGCCCACAATATATAGTAAACACAGTATTTACAGAAAGAAGCTTTTTAGAAGCATGTAGCTTCAAGTTAAAATCCAGATATTGTCACATTCTAGCTACATGACCTTAAGTATTAAAACTTTGACTAAAATACATTTTCTCTTAAAATTATGAATCAAAATACCTATCTTGCAAAGCTGTTGAAAATTGCGTAACAATGCTGGAAAAAATATATAAAATTATTGAAAACAGAGTCTTTTCATTTATTCTCTATGTCTATTCTTTCCTTATTTTTCTGCAAATCAAATAATTATGTGCACAATTAGCCTTGGATTATCAAGGGTAATGTAACAACTGCTCTCTTGATCTATAAGAAATTGCTTGAAATAGCATTAACATCCTATAAACAGTAAGCCATTTTAGTCATCCTAATTAAAGTGAAAACATTGTCCGTATCTTCCAACAAGAAAACTAAAGCTGATTTTACATCTGGGGCTATTTGATTTTTAAATTGATAGATTTCAGGTTGATTTTGATTTATCCATGATTTCTGTACCTACAACGCATACATAAGTCGCAGAAATGTACTGAGAGTGGCTGAAAAGCTTGAGTAAAATTTACATGAAAACTTTGCTCCAGTTTACCTAGTAAAGAACCTGAATGAAAACAAATCTTCAGGCACTCATTCTAAGGTATACCTGTGCTGGATAGTCTCTGTCCTTGGTTTTGCTTAGCAATATAATCAGAAGGTTATGGAATGTCTGGAATTTGCTTTCTAAGTCTACACAGCCTAAATAATGGTCACACTTACAGTTGTATGGCATTTAAATATACTGTTTCTCAAGGAGTTTGGTTTCACTTTGAAAGTGAAAGTGAAGTCCCTCAGTCGTGTCCGACTCTTCGCGACCCCTTGGACTGCAGCCTACCAGGCTCCTCTGTCCATGGGATTTTCCAGGCAAGAGTACTGGAGTGGGGTGCCACTGGTTTCACTTTAGGGAATGTTCAATTATCACAATCGAACTTCATTACTATCTAAGTATCACAATATACTCAAGCATCTTAGGGAGTTATTTTCAAGTGCCCCTACACAACATACTGGTGAAAAAATAGTCATTTAATGCATTTAATGTCTCTCCACCTCAGTCCTTACCCTTATTAGGTCACAAGAGTAATGTCTAAATACAATAGAGACTGGAAGACTGAAGATTTCAAGACTAATGGAGAGACTTGATGGTAAATATTTTAAGTTTAAATTTGGTGAAAGCCTTTTTAACTAAAGCTTCCATAAATATTGCTTTTTTATACCCAAGTTAATAGCCCAGATTCATTTATTCATTCAAGATAAAATGAAAGTAGTAACTTAATAACACTCATAAGTATCTATTTTAATATTAAATTTAAAGTAAGAATTTGCACAATCATACCACCTCCTCACCAGTTTATGTTTGGGGCCGTGAAATATGAATTCCAATATCATAGTAATCAAGAGAAAAATGGAAAATGTAAAAAAGGAAAAGCAAGGGAGAGTGCCAACCTTATGCTACTGCTCTTTATTTGCTTCTCCACCTAAGGTTAGAAAAGTTATCCTATAATGAAGTGCTTTGCCCTTACTGGGGATGAGGAGCCTCATTTAGCCAACATACATTAGTGTTTAATACATCACAGGCATTATGTATACAAACATGAACATGTGTCCCCCCTCTTACATTCTAGTGGGGAAGACAGATGTGTAAACACATTATTACAATTCAGCTGGTTTAAACAGTCCAAGAGAAGTAGGAATCTAGTATGTCAGGGCACGATAGTTCTTAAAATTAAAGCAAACTCAGCCTAGCATAAAACCTTGCAACTTGTAAACATGCAACTGTAATGGATAAATTTATGTAGTAACAGTTGCATAGAAAATCAACATGAAATTGCTGGGTCACATGATAATTCTATTTTTAGTTTTTTGAGAAAGCTCTCTTCTATTTTCCACAGTGACTGTACCAATTTATGTCCCCATCAACATTGTATGAGGATTTCCTTTACTCCACATCCCAGCCAGTATTTTTTATTTGTATTCTTTTTGGTGATAGCTATTCTGACAGGTGCGGTGTGTTGTCTTATTGTGGTTCTGATTTGCATTTCCCTGATAATTAGCAATGTTAAGCATCTTTTCACTTGCCTGTTGACCATCCACATTTCCTCTTTGGAAAAATGTCTACTCAGTTCTTCTACCTATTTAAAATTCGGCTGTTTGCTTTTTTGGTGTTGAATTGTATTAATTATTTATATATGTTGGATATTAACCCCTTATTGGTCATATCATTTGCAATGTTTTCTCCTGTTCAGTAGGTTATCTCTTCATTTTGTTGATGGTTTCCTTTGCTGTGCAAAAACTTTTAAGTTTAATTAATGTCTCCCCCTTTTGGGGGGGGCTTTTATTTCTTTTGCTTTAGGGACAGATTCAAAAATATAGTACTATGATTTCTGTCAAAGAGTCTTCTGCCTATGTTTTCCTCTAGGAGTGTTATGGTTCCCAATCTTACATTTAGGTCTTTAATTCATTTAGAGTGTATTTTTGTACACAGTATTAGAAAAACAATGTTCTAGCATATGATCCAGCAATCCCACTTGTGAGTATATATCTGAAAATCACAAAACACTAATTTGAAAAGATACATGCACCTCACTATTGATAGCATTTTGTACAATGATCAAACTATGGAAGCAGTCCTAATTACCTAGATGAACAGCCAAAGAAGATGTGAGATATATACACAGATATACACACATATACATATGCACACAAGGAATATTACTCAGCCATAAAAGGAATGGAATTTTGCCATTTGTGGCAACACGGAAGGACCTCGAGAGTATGATACTAAGTGAAATAAGTCAAAAAGAGAAAGACAAATAGCATATGATATCACTTATATGTGGAATCTAAAAAATACAACAAACTAGTGAATATAAAAAAAGCAGCAGACTCACAGATATAAAGAACAAAGTTGCGGCTACCTGTGGGGAGGGGGAAGAAGGGAGGGACAACACAGGGGTAGGAGGTACCAACTACTGTGTATAAAATAAGGTACAAGGATATATTGTGCAACATGGGAAATATAGTCAATATTTTATAGTAACTATAAATGGAATATAAACTTTAAAATTGTGAATCACTACATTGTACACCTATAAATATAATATTGTATATCAACTATACTTCAATTTAAAAAATTTAAAAAGGAACAATGTGATGCAAATTTCTTTCTTAATAATTAAACTTAGCTTCAGTTTTCTGCTTCTAAGCAGATCCAACTAGTTTAATTTTAGTTGTATATTTTTTACTTAGTTCAAATATAAAAGGAGATATTGAAATGTCTACTATAAAATCTATAAATTTGATATTCAAAAATTAGAGTTTAATTATTAGTTAATAAACTGACACTTCTCTGCAAACCATTGTGACAAAATACTGAGTTTTAAAGGTCTGTAGAACAAAATACCCCTGGCCTAAAAGAGCTCAATTAACATAAATTTCAATGTAATTTGTTATATTCACTCACCATAGGAAATCGAATGAATGTGAAAGCACAGCAGCTTATGAAATTTAGAAAACAGTTATTTGTTTTGGGGATATTTAAATTTAGTGTATTTATGTATTTACTGACCTATTATAGACATCTGGTAAAGAATCTGCCTGCAATGCAGGAGACCCCGGTTCAATTCCTGGGTCAGGAAGATTCACTGGAGAAGGGATAAGCGACCCACTCCAGTATTCTTGGGCTTCCCTGGTGGCTCAGCTGGTAAAGAATCCACCTGCAATGCGGGAGACCTGGGTTTGATCCCTTGGAGGAGCGAAAGGCTACCCACTCCAGTATTCTGGCCTGGAGAATTTCATAGACTGTATAGTCCACGGGATCGCAAAGAGTCGAACATGACTGAATGACTCTCACTTTCACTTTTCATAGACATCTGGGAATGTAACCAGATTTCTTAATTTGCTGGTTATGATGGTCCCCTGACTATCTCCCTTGGAATTACCTATGATCTTACTGGAAAGAAAGTATTCTCACATCACTTTAGAAGATAATATTTTCTTGAGTTTTTTATTAAATAAAAATACTTTAAAAATAAAGTCTCTATATAGAATTTTATTAGTATGTGATACTTCTTTTGAGTTTCCAGTTTCTATTTCTATTATACTAAACTTCTATTGGGCTAAAGAGTCACTTGGTAGAATAGTTTCCTTCCTGTCAAAAGCAGTGTTTATGACTATATTACATATCTGTATGTCTTTAAAGTGTGCCTAGGTGTTCCCTTGAATGTCTAATGTTAAACTAGTGATGTTTCTTTTGTGTGCATAAGTTATTTTATAAATTTTGTTAATGAATCTTCTATAGAGAATAATCTTCTGTACTACTTATAGTTTTAGATTTTGCTACCTGTTCATATGAAATGATGCCATTATGCATAAACAAAATAATGTTTAAGATGATTATATTCTGCACTCTTGAATGTACGTAAAAATCTTGAATGGCAGGGGAGGGAAGAGTTCATGAAATTAGATCAAATGTCACACTTTTAAATTGCTCATTATAGAAAAATATTTGATGCATGAGTATATATGATTTCTAAACCCCCAAAATTTACAAAAAGAAAGAAAAAAAGGAGCAAAAGAGACATTTAATCTAGCAAAAGTCATACAAGTCAAAAGCATTGAAAAGGGAAAAATAATTGAATCTGATAGTAGAAACAACACACAATAGTGTTGATAGTTATAATAAAGATAATTATGTAAATTTCCCTACTAACAGAAAAAATTCTAAGAGTAAAAAAGCAATTTAATTTGAATGTTATACATAAAGAAGTTGAACACCGACCCAAATTATTTAAAATAAATATTTGAGCAAAAGTATATTGTATAAGTGTCCATAAAATTAGTTCAGTTTGCCAATACTTAAATGAGCCAAAATAAGTTTCTAAATTTCAAGATGAGAACATCAATTGGACAAAGAGACTTTTATGCAATGACAGAAGTGACAATTCATCAAAATATATAATACTTCTGACCTTTTATCAAGCACCTTGTCATCAAGCACCATAACACTGAATTACATACAAAAGTGTCAAATACATGAACTAGACAAAACCACATTGACATGGAGATCAATCACACTTTGTTTAGAATTTGACAATTGTATTAGCAATACTATACATTAGAATATAGAGAAAATATATAAATACTAGATAGTAAGATTTATTTTATGTACATGGTTAATGTGACAGAGAAAATGATAGAGAGATGGAGAGACAGAAACAAATATATTTACAAGATTTGTATATATGTATATTATATATATATATAACATATATATATATAAGTATATGGAGAGAGAGGGAGTACACACTGTTCTGAATTTCAGATATCGTCAATTAACTTCAAAGGTTATATTTAAAAGAATTATAGATAATTTCAAAATTTACAGTAGTGAGAACTAATAGGAAAGTAGGCTATCAGAATCTGCAGAATTTATGGCAGATTTGGCTTTAGGATTCAGGGCCACCTTTATCCAAATCTCTAAAAAGCAGGAAAGGATGAGTTATTATCTAGACTGCATATGTTCCTGAAACAAAACAGATACAGAATTCCTAAATTAAGTTTCCAGAATATTAACGATGTTAGAAGTCTGAGTTCAGTCAGTGAAACAAAATTCATGCTACCATAGCTTGGTACAGAGGTATTAGTGTGGGGAGCTATTTACATATTGAAACTTTAAAAATTCAAATAGAATATGGTGAGGCAATTTACATGGAAGTTCTGATGTTATCAGGGCTTGGGACCACAGAAGGGGCTGAGACAGGAGGTAGTGGGACCACAGAAGGGAGATTGCTCAGCAGAAACTGACAGCGGCCCCTTTACACTGCCAGTCAGGGAAAGGGGGGAAAACAACCTGGTCACCCACTTCTCACTCTCTAGTCTCCCACCAGCATCTCATTGGCCAACTCTAATCTGCAACTATTTAGTGAGTGATCCCACGACACTTAGTTTGCTGGGTTAGTCCCCTATGATTTGGAGTAGGGTGGGAAGTACAGGGACTGGATTGTGTAAACAGACAAGTGACAAGCATACATTACCTCTTTACTGGAGAAGTTTAGAGGTTTACTTTCATTCTCTATTGCCTTCACCAAATAATGGATAACACAAGTGTTTTTAGTATTAAACAAAATGACAGAAAACTTATCACTAAGCATTCTTATGGGAAAAGAAACCAAATTATTTTAGTTTGGAAGAAAACATTATATGTAAGAAATCAGAATGGTGTGCTGTGCTGAACAAGCAAGATTTATGACATAATCTTAACACATTTATCCCCTGCCCTTTTAGACATTATTCCACGGGGATAATCCTATCTTGAATGAGACTGAAGATATATTTCACACTTTGCTTCTCAGTGGTTAAATGAAAGTTATACATCTACACTTAAATAAACAACCTCATGCCTCAATTCAGGAATTTAAATATCCAATTTCATGAAGTAATCAAATCTTCAAATTTGACCCAGGATGAACTCTTCTATCCTCTCCCAACTCTGACCTGGTTCAGGCTAAGAAGTTGCTGGGGCCTCCCTCCTCTGCTCATTCCCTTCCCCCAATTCACTTCCACCCACACCAGCTAGTGATTTTTCACTCCTCCAAAACATACAAGGAAAGTAGCTGGAAGAAAACAGAGGATGAACCTGGCCAGCTTTGATTTAGCTGGGTTGCTTCCTGTTTCTAAGCCTTCCAGATCCTGAAAGTTTTCTTCTCTTTTGTCAACTATTCAGTTTCTCCTACAAATCCATATCTCCTCCATTACTCCTGACCTGGACAAGTACTTTTTTACTCCCAAGTAACATACATGTGACTCTTTCTTCAACTTCTGAGCACAAAGATGACTTCAGATTCTTCCTGCGAGGGGCTTCTCACTCTCAAGGACCTATGATCAACAGAAGCAGGCACTGATTTTCAGGCACACACCTTATGTTCACAAGAGACCTGGAGTTCATGGAAACCCAAATCAGGAAAATTATTAAAAAAATTGCTAACTGTAGTATCAAGGAACTAAAGCACTAAGCTTGAGAATCAGGTAGTTGATCAGTTCTCTTAAGAGGAGAACTCAAATATGTCACCCAGGTTGAATCTTTAAAAAAAAAAAAAAAGGATTATAACTATTTCTCTATCCCTTGAGTCACCTGGTTCAAATTTATAATCCTTAGAAAGAGGTTATTTGTTTAATTTAGGTCTTATGCCTGTCCTTTGTCTTTATCCAATTTCAAAGAATTATGTAAAAGAATATTTCAGGAACCCTCCCATTTATATAAGCATTTAAGTTTACTCTCCCACAAAAACTGTACATAGTAGGGACCTTTATATATGGTGGTGAAAGAGAAAACCTCACTGTGTAAGCACTTATCAAGCTTCTGCTTAAATCCTGTTCCCTAATGTTGAATTAGGAAAAGCAGATCAGTGGGCCAAACCCAGATTTAAGGCATTGAGAAAGAGACACCAACTCTTGCTTAGAGAAGCTGTGAAATACAAAGGAAAGGAGAAATGAATTATGTGTGATATTCTTTTGACATGCCAGTGATAGTTCACACACACACAAAAAAATTGCTCCATGGCCCATATTCAGTCTTCCACTAGAAGTTTCCAAACACTTATTTAATATTAAGCACTATGTTGGAGATTTAATTATAAATATGGGAAAATGCTTACTCATAAGAACTATTTACTTTGAGGAGATAGAGGCCAAATTGAGTGATTGATATACTATATGTTATATGCTATGGTAAGAACATGCACAGTTCTGCAATAACATTGAGAATAACATTGAAGGAGTGAACCCAACTTTAGTAGAAGAGTAAACAGAAGTTACAGTCTCTGGAAAAGAGGATATAAAGGTTTGAGTTAGAATAATATCAGGACGTATTATTATTCTCCTGACATTTTTAGCCAATTTATTAAAAAAAAAAAAAAGAGAGAAGAAGAAGAAAAAATGGCATCAAAACTAACAATGAAAATGGAGAGCCATTATGATTTTCAGATGATGAAATTGTATTTGTAGAAAATTCAAGAAGACCTACCAATAAAATTAAAATTAGCATTTGAACTGAATACATTCATGAACACAAATTTATTATACAGAATTCAGTTGAGTTTTTATACTAGCAAGAATAATTTGGAGATTAACATTTTGAATAAATACCATTTAAAATCATATCAAAGGACATCAAACATCTAGGTATAAATCTGATGAAAGATGTGTAAGAATTCAACACTAAAACCTGCATACATTGATAACAACCTAATGATGCATTAAGAGATGAGAGAGAGAGATTGAATTAATAACTTGTCTAGGCATGAAAAAAAAAGATCATAGTTGGTTATTCAAAAAAAAGGTATGTCTGTTATTTAAAGATGCATAGAACGGTCCTGTGGACTCTGAGGGAGAAGGTGAGGGTTGGACGTTCTGGGACAGTGACATTGAAACATGTGTATTGTCATATGTGAAGCAGAACACCATTCCATGTTCTATGCATGGGATGGATGCTCAGGGATGGAGCGTTGGGATGACACAAGGGGATGGGAGGGGGAGGGAGGTGGGAGGAGGGTTTGGGAGGGGGAGCACGTGTGAATCCGTGGCTGATTCATGTCGATGTATGGCAGGGACTACTACAATATTGTAAAGTAATTAGCCCCCAACTAAAATAAAAAAAAAAAAAAGAGTAAATTAAAAACCTGTCAAAAAAAAAAAAAAAAAAAAAAAAGCTTAAGGACTGCCCAACTTAAAAAAAAAAAAAAAAAAAAAAGGTATGTCTGTTATTTAAGAGCTTTCTGTTGCCCAAAACACCTTCTCACCTTTCTTTCCACTGTAGCCTTTCCATCATAGCCCTAGTTCAGACATTCATCAATTCTATAAACTACTGTAGTTGCCTTTTTGTTGGCTTTTAAGTTCAGATTTCATACATGTCAATACAATCCTATTGAATATGTAACTATTCTCAGTCAAAATGTGTTGATGGGTTTCTATTACTACTTTACCAAAATCTGAACTCCTTAGCCCAGGATGAGTTAACCTCAGCTCCAACCATGCATTGTCCTCCAATAGTTGTTTTGCTGATTGTTTCTCTTCCTTTCTCTCTTCCTTCTTCTCCTTACAATCTCTTGATAACACAAAATTCTTGCTAATCTTTGAAATCACATTTGAATTTTCCTTTCTGAATTTTCTTCCATCCTGCCTCTTAACCTATTATAGTAAACTCGTGTATTACTTTATTCTGTTCTTCAAATATGCTTTGCATTTTTTTACAGACTGATAATATTTCTTCACTGGATTGTGTCTATGTCTTCACTGCATTGTGAGCTACTTAAATGAAAATCCTAAACCTCCACAGTGCCTGGTATTAGGGAGAGGATTAAAAATATGAAAAATATTTCATACAGAATACTTTAATTATTTAAGGCAGGGAAATAAAAACCAAAATCTGATAATTTGCAAAGTTTATTCTAACTAAATCATAGATGAAAGTTTCTATTCCACAATCAGAAACTAGTATTTACTTTTAGCTGACTAAATGTTTTTTTAAAATTCATATTATTTATCTTTTAAAGATAGAATTATGATTTGTATATTACAAACTATTCTCTCTGGCCCACATGGGATTTGACTTTAATGTTCTTTCAGATATTAGAGCTATTACACAGAGATACCTTCTATTAAGATTTTGAACTACCATGTGGCTTCTGTCACAAAAAGGCTATAGAAATAAATCAAATATGAAATTATGATTTTATTTAAAAGAGACATTATGCATAAACTATTTCAATCTATGTCTAGACTAAAGCATATTCTAAAAAAAATCTTATTCCATTTTTTATACACAAATGATAACAAAATGAAAAAGTCCATTAAGTTAATATACATCAGATAAAACAAATGTAAATATTTCCAAACAATGCAAAACTTTCAAAATAAACTGAAATAAATTATTTATTATATAAGTTATAATATAAAAGAAAATAAGGCGAAACTTTACATTTGTAGTTAAAATGTTTATGCCTCAGGCTTCTGTAGCAATATACCTGCAGTTAATGGAAAACTTTTTTAACTCAGGGATGTTAAGCACAATTTGTTTTTGTAGCTGAATTTAATTATAGAATTTTATTTTGAAAATGAGATAAATTATAGAACTTAATTCTTTTTTCATATGCACTACTTTTTTGAAGTACAAAGTGGAGGAAACTTTCTACTTGTAAACTATTCCTGCCCATGTCTATAAAAATCTGTATACGGATTTTGGTGCTGTTTTTAATCACTAATGCATTTACATTTTTATTACTTATAAAGTCCTAATAAAAACCTAAACTGGAAATAAATATCATAAAACATTTTATCACTTTGATTTAGCTTTCATTTACTAGGGACATTTTAATGTACTGTCAAAGAAATTTTATCAGAAGAATGTAATTTACACATCTGGTCAAATCTAAGTGGTTTTCCATAATTATCAGTTTCAATTTTCCTCATTATCTTGTCATATTTCTACATCAGGGTGTTTTAGGCCTTTTGCTCTTACTAGAAGTCCATTTGGGCATAAAGTAACTTAAGTGTAAGAAGGAAAAAAAAAAAACCTTTAAAACTATTTAATGATGATGACTGTGACAGTGATTAGTGAAACTGAGTTGATACCCTAATTGACAAATTGATTGTGCCAGGAATTGCCCATCACAAACCTAAAGCTATCACTCAATATAAACTAACGAATTCTTGAAACATTTCATTTTAAATACAAAAATGATTATTAAATAATTAATTACTATGTATGAGCTAAGAAAAAGAAATAGAACCACATTATTTTTTATGTGGTAATGACGTGAACTCCCTTGAATAAAGCTCTCAAAACCCCACAATGCAAATACTGAAATATACAAAATGTACCTTCAACAAAAAACTAGGATAGCTTTTCCAGCAGGAACATCCATCTAACGAACAAGATTCTCACCTAAGTTGTTATGCTTCACTGGTTCACTAAGAAAGCAACAGAGGCAAGCTAGGAACCAATCTACATTGCACTCATTTAAGAATGATTCATACCCTATTTCCCATGTCATCGTTATTAAGAAAACATTATTCTGAGAAAGCACTATAATATATATGCAATCGTCTGTACATGTGCAACATGTAATAAACTATAATTTAGTAACATGTATTGATATATGAATATCAACAAGAGGCTATACAGGAACTTTCTAACTCAATATTGGCTAAAATACAACTATAATGAATATCTGAAAGCCAAGTACATGTGGGAAAGTCTTCACATACAGAATTAACAAAGGAAATGACAAAAATGGGTGTCATTATTTGTAAGACATTTATACAAAGTCTTAGTGACAAAAATAGATATGAGCAATGAGTAAAGGGAATTTGGGAAGTATTTTTGGAGAGAGCTGTCTGAGATGTGAATTCCTAAGGACAAGGGGCTCTATACGCTTTTACTCAGGTTGACAGTGCAATGGAACCACTCAGATTTCTGAAATATGCTTCCTGAAGTTTTGAAACACAGAAGCCAAGTACCTGACTTCCACAGAGATCTGGAGAATAAACGATGGACTAACTTACTCCAGTATTCTTGCCTGAAGATCCCTATGGACAGGGAAGCCTGGTGGGCTTCAGTCCACAGGGTCACAAAGAGTTGGACACGACTGAAGCAACTTAACACACACACACAACTTACTACTCTGAAAGTGGAGAGAGTAGGTCTTGGGGATCAATTTGAGATAGCTAGCGTATTGACTGAGGTTTGTAATTCTAGACTCAGCCTTTTTCAAGACAAAGGCTGTATTAATACAAAATCTTTGCTGTGTAGTAGGTACTGGGTATGTGGGGGAAAGGACAAGCATGGTTCCTATTAGGTCCTACTTAATAACACCACTTAGTGGGAGAGTGGCAACAGCAAGAAGCTGAAGGTGAATACCAGATCCCTAGTGGTTAAAGGAAGAGTTCAAAGTGATGACCTAAAAAGGATTCATACTCCCAGGTCAAAAGATCTGTAGGATGATATTCCCAGCAAATGACTCTAAAGATCCCACAAGAGAAAGAATCATCAGACACACACACAAATGTAGTCAGCTTAACATGCAACAAATTCAAGTAAGGTCTTCCCTACTTTTAACTTCTACTCATCTTGCCTCATACACTTGTAAGCTTGCCTTTCATATCCACCCTTGGTCTCAGTCAGAAATTGGTTTAAAAAAAAAAAGACAACTAGAAGCATTCAGGTGAAAGTAGGCTCAAAATAATGAAAAGGAAATTAAAATGTTTTAATCAAATTTTCATTGAGTACATTGTGTACCAGACATCCAAATGTCTTAGTCAAGTTTGTGATTGTAAGTGAAAGGGACAAGAGCATCATGTATTAATTAAGAGTGGGCAGAAAAGCCTTTGCGGTTATAGAGTAATGATAATTGAATCATTCTCCAAGTCAGAGTCCTCAGCCTGCTTCTTATAAAAGCATGCTATCTATTTCATAAGTGTGTCATAAAAATTAAATATATGAATACTTGTAAGGAGCTTGGAAATAAGCTTGGCATACAGTATATCCTCAAAAATATTAGTTGTTTTTATCATGCAATAACCTGCTGAGTTAATTCATACAGGACAAATCTTCCTTCTGATAAAAATGATCAAATAGTAATTTTCACATGACAAAATTGGCTTATCTGCAAATGTTTATAAATATTGGCTTCTTGCACAATAGTGAAATGTGAAAACATGCAGAATTATTTATCATACATCTTAAAAAATAGGTAGTGCCCTAGAAACAGATTCAATTATTGCCTCAATAACAAAACCTCAGATATCAATCTTGAAAAACTTTAATTTTCATTTAAATTACAATATTATGGGTGGTTTTATATCTGTTATTTAAGATATATTTCTATGTCTTATGCTTGATTATAATATAGACTAGTCATTCCTTTAACTTTGAATATTGTTATAGTTAGCATTTTTGTTTTCCCTTATCTAAATTTCTAATGTTCTATAAAAATGATTTCAGTAGATTTGGTTATTCTTTAAGCTATTAGATGCAGGTCATTGGATATAAAATACGTATCCTGGTTAGATTTGCCTAAACTTTATTTTTCTCAGTTGACTCACAGTGATATATTTTAAACTATTCTAATTTCTGTCATTATACCATACTCTTTATGCAGTAGAGACTTAATATCATCAGACCCTTGAATACTGAAGAGACACAAATAATATAATTTTTCTTTGGATTCTGAGGTGAATATTTTAAGCTTCATTACCTATATCAGTTTAAATACTCACCTATCCAATTAGCACAAAGACTCTTAACTTCCCGAATTGGAAATGAGGAACACCATTTGCACTTGATTTTAGAATGTATGCCAAAAATAATTAGCTTCTGTAACAGAGAATGACTCTGAATTTATTGTCAGACATGACTATAGCATAGAAAAGTACTGCCAAAGCAAAAGAATTCTAATATTTCAAGGACACGAAGTTTTGATTCAGCTCTCAAAAATAAAGTCAGGATATGCTTTAGATTTTGAGTTTACCACTGGTGATTTAATATGGTCTTAGACATTCCATAGTATTGAAGTCAAACAGAAAATCCAACCAGCAATCCTATCATCTTTCAGATGTGGGAGAAATCAGGGACATCAAAGTTTGAATGAGATGTAAAAGCAGCTTTTTGTTTCCTTTTGAGGCACTTGATCTCTGGACATATCTATTCTTCACTATCTTTATTTTACTCTTCACTTATGATCATACTTGTAAGGGCTATCCATTGCCATATATTACTCAACTTCACATTTATTGCCTGCTCCTGAAATTAATTTTCTTCATTAATTTATGTGGTAATTAATTAAGGGGTAAGGAAACTTACCTCTTCATAGATCACAGCCTCATCATGGTGAAGGGGTTTGCATAACTCAGTGAAGCTAAAAGCCATGATGTGCAGGGCCACCTGAGACAATGGGTCATAGTGGAGAGTTGTGACAAAATGTGGTCCACTGGAGGAGGGAATGGCAAACTACTCCAGTATTCTCACTGCTAGAACCCCATGAAGAGTATGAAAAGGCAAAAAGATATGATACTGGAAGATGAGCCCCCAGGTCAGAAGATGTCCAATGTGGTACGGGGGAAGAGAGGAGGGCAAATACTAATGCTCCAAAAAGGATGAAGCAGCTGGGCCAAAGCAAAAACAATGCTAAATTTTTTCGCTGAGTGCTGGGAACACATTGGTCATAGCAAACACCCTTTTCCAATAGCACAAGAGATGATGTGTCTAGTGGTGAAAGTAAAGTCCAATGCTGCAAAGAACAATATTGCATAGACTGTTAGGTCCATGAATCAAGGTGAATTGGATGTGGCCAAGTGGGAGACGGCAAAAGTGAGCATCAACATCTTAAGAATCAGTGAACTAAAATGGACAGGAGGGAAAAATTTAAGTCAGATGACCATTATATCTACTACTTCTTCCTGAGAAGAAATAGAGTAGCCCTCATAGTCAAGAAAAGGGTCCAAAATGCAGTACTTGGGCACAATCTGAAAAATGACAGAATAATATGTTTGTTTCCAAGACAGACCATCCAACATCTCAGTAATCCAAGCCTATGCCACAACCACTGATGCCAAAGAAGCTGAACTCACCGGTTCTATAAAGATTTACAACACCTTCTAGAACTAACACAGAAAAAGACGTTCTTTTCATCATAGGGGACTGGAATGCAAAAGTAAGGAAGTCAAGAGACACCTGGAGTAAGAGGCAAGTTTGGCCTTGGAGTACTAGATGAAGCTGGGCAAAGGCTAACAGCATTTTGTAGAGAGAACACATTGGTTATAGGAAACACCCTTTTCTCAAACACAAGAGATGATTCTAAACATGGAAATCACCAAATGGTCAATAGTGAAATCAGATTGGTTATATTTTTTACAGTGGAGAATGGAGAAGCTCTACACAGTCAGTAAAAACAAGACCTGGAGTGGTCTGTGGCTCACATCTGCTGCTGCTGCTGCTGCTAAGTCGCTTCAGTCATGTCCAATTCTGTGTGACCCCAGAGACGGCAGCCCACCAGGCTCCCGTCCCTGGGATTCTCCAGGCAGAACACTGGAGTGGGTTGCCATTTCCTTTTCCAATGCATGAAAGTGAAAAGTGAAAGTGAAGTTGCTCATTCATGTCCAACTCTTAGCGACCCCATGGACTGCAGCCTACCAGATTCCTCCATCCATGGGATTTTTCAGGCAAGAGTACTGGAGTGGGTTGCCATTGCCTTCTCCACTTAAATTGAAGAAAGTAGGGAAAGCCACTAGACCATTCAGGTATAACCTAAATCAAATTCCATGTGATTATACAGTGGAGGTGACTGTATAATCATACAAGGGGATAGATCTGGTAAAGAGAGAGCCTGAATAACTATGGACAGTGATTTGTAACATTGTATAGGAGGCAGTGACCAAAACCATCCCAAAGAAAAAAAAATACCAGAAGGCAAAATGGAAAGAAGAGAAGTGAAAAGCAAGGGAGAAAGGGAAATATATGCCCATATGAATACAGAGTATCCAAGAATATCAAGGAGAGATAAGAAGGCCTTCTTCAATGAACAATGAAAAGAAGTAGAGGTAAACATGATAAAGACTAGAGACAGAAAATTGGAGTACCAAGGATTCATGTAACAGAGGGACATGATAAAGGACAGAAATAGTAAGATATAAAGTGGCAAGAATATTAAAAGAAGTGTAAGAATAAAGATAAAGATATTAATGACCTGGATAACCATGATGGTGTATTCACTCCCCTAGAGCCAGACATCCTAGAGTGTAAGGTCAAGTGGGCCTTGGGAAGCATTACTAAAAACAAAGCGAGTGGAGGTGATGCAATTCCAGCTGAGCTATTTAAAATCCTAGAAGAAGATGATGTTAAGGTGCTACACTCAATATGCCAGCAAATTTGGAAAACTCAGTAGTGGCCACAGGACTGGAAAGAGTCAGTTTTCATTCCATTCCCAAAGAAAGGCAATGCCAAGAATATGCCAAGTTACTGGACAATTGCACTCATTTCCCATACTAGTAGGCTTATACTCAAAATCTTTCAAGCTAGGCTTCAGGAGTATGTAAGTTGAGAACTTCCAAATGTACAAGCTGGGTTTAGAACAGGCAGAGGAACTGGAGATCAAATTGCCAACATTCATTGAATTTTAGAGAAAGCAAGGGAATTCCATAAAAAAACCCATCTACTTCTGCTTTGTTAACTATGCTAAAGCCTTTAATTGTGTGGATCACAACAAACTGTGGAAAATTCTTAGAGAGAAGGGAGTATAGGACCACCTGACCTGCCTCCTAAGAAATCTGTATGTGGGTCAAGAAACAACAGTTAGAACCAGACATGGCACAACTGACTAGTTAGAAATTGGGAAAGGAGTCTGACAGGGCTGTATATTGTGACCCTGTTTATTTAACTTGTATACAGAGTACCTCATGTGAAATTCTGGGCTGGCTGAATCACAAGCTGGAATCAAGATTGCCTGGAGCCGTGTCCACAACATCAGATATGCAGATGATACCACTCTGATGCAGAAAGAGAAGAGAAACTAAAGAGATTTAATGACAGTGAAAGGGAAGAGTGAAAAGCTCGCTTAAAACTCAACATTCAAAAAACTAAGATCATGGCATCTGGTCCCATCACTGGCAAGTAGAAGGGGAAAAAGTAGAAGCTGTGACAGATTTTATTTGCTTGGGCTCCAAAATCACTGTGAATGGTGACTGACACCATGAAATTAAAAGACGCTTGTTCCTTGGAAGGAAAGCTATGACAAATCTAGACAGCATATTAAAAAGCAAAGATATCACATTGCTGACAAAGGTCTGCATAGTTAAAGCTATGTTCTTTCCAGTAGTCATGTACAGATGTGAGTTTGGGCCATAAAAAAGGCTGAGCACCAAAGAATTGATGCTTTTGAATTGTGGTGCTGGAGAAGACTCTTGAGAGTTCCTTGGACTGCAAAGAGATCCAACCAGTCCATCCTAAAGGAAATCAGTCCTGAATATTCATTGGAAGGACTGATGCTGAAACTGAAGCTCCAATACTTTGGCCACCTGAAGCAAAGTGGTGACTCATTGGGGAAAAACAAACAAAACGGATACTGGGAAATAATGAAGGCAAAAGGAGAAGGGGGTGCTAGAGGATGAGATGATTAGATAGCTTCACTGACTCTATGGACATGAATTTGAGCAAACTCTAGGAGCTAGTGAAGGACAGGGAAGCCTGGCATGCTGCAGTGCATGGTTTCACAGAGTCAGACACAACTTAGTTACCGAACAATAACAGCCAGGAAACTTACAGCTTCCCAGGTAGCTCAGTGGTATAAACTTGCCAATGCAGGAGAGAGGAGATGAGAGCCTGATCCCTGGGTTGGAAAGATCTCTTGAAGGAAGAAATGACAACCCACTTCAGGATTCTTGCCTGGATGATACTATCGACAGAGGAGCCTGGTGTGTTACAGTCCATGATGTCACAAAGAGTTGGGCACGACTGAGCATGCACACAAGGAAACTTACTGAAATGTGCATATGCCTCCAAGAAACTCATCGAGTCTCTTGTAAAATGGTACGTATTTACCAGGTTACTAAACCAGGGGAAGAAATATTTCAAAGATATACTATATACTCTCCTATAGAGAGGTAGGAACACTGAATATATGAGTTCTAGATCAAATGGGCATAGTTCATCTTCTAGGACATTCAAGATGGTTCTGTTATCATTCAGGGTATCCAGAGTTCTCAAGCAGCAGCCACTCAGAACATGAGTTGACCAACCATTTGTTCTATATTCTTCAGGTCAGATATGGGTAGGATGGGTTCCATCTAAGGGCTATGAGAAACAACCTGCCCATGCCTATTGCCTACCTCTAAGTGGTATCTTGGCAATTTATGGCCTTTCTTAACTTATACAATTATCATTCTAATTTCTGTCTTCACCTTCACACAGCATTCTCCTTTGTCTGTGTCCAAATTTCTCTTTTTAAAAGAAAAACAGTCGTATTGAAACCTAAGCCCAACTGACTTTAGTATGAGCCCAGTTTAACTAAATACATCTGTAACATCCTTATTCCCAAATTCACATCCTGAGCACTAGAGGCTGAGACTTGCACTTATGAATTTGGAGGGAGACGTAATTCAGTCCATAACACATATAAAAAGATACTTGAAATACTAAATGCACAGACTTGGAATGACCTGAATGGATATGATGGATTGATCTCAGCAAAGAGATCTTCAGGGTTGAGAGAAAAGAGAAGGCTGTGTGTAGGGCTTTTGGAAAGCCTTACAGTGAAAGGTCTGGAAAGCATTCAGAGAAGTGACCAGATTTCTTCAGGAGTGTCAGAGGTTAGGGTCAGATGAGGATAATCCAAATGAGAATGATACAGAGCCACAGAATCACAGAAGGAGAGTGTTGTGTCTGAGGAGAATGCTTCCTGAAGGAAGAAGTCATAAGTGCCAATGGTTGCAGCTGCCCTGCAGCTCTTAGCCAGGTTTGCATTCAGGATTCTCTTTGTATAATGAGAACATTCTCGTATGGAGAACAATAGCTTGCCTGACATCTTTAATGAGCTACTGTCAGAGTGGGGATTGGCAATGAGAGCTCACAAGTCAGAAATAAGCCAAATTCCTGGCTGTCTAGTCTATAGATACCACCTGTCTGTTTTCACTGGGAGAAAGAGTGAGAGAACACACATTTGTCTCTATAGGATTTTAACTTGGGAAATGTTTTGGATTGCTTATTCAATCTTTCTGTTATATTTTAGGGCCAAAAAGTTTTCTGGATCTATTTCACAGCAAATCAGGATCTACAAATTCCTGTGGTATGATCCTGTTACGAGACCAGTGTCTAGGGAAGTAGTGTGACACATGGAAAGCCTGCCCTGCTGGACATGATGTATCACAGCCTCTGATTCTCACCCCAAGTGTATGAACTTGAATAGCCATCAAGCCCTCTGAATTTCAATCTCTTAGTGTATAGAACTCATCTTACAGTAGAAAAATGCTTAAGATATAAGACCACCCTTGCTATAATCTCCTCTCCTTATATTTCCTAAATTAAGTAAACATGGGCTGAAAGGGACTATGTAAAAGAGGCTCTATCCTAGGTATTCTCACACACATTATTTGTTTAATTTGGTTTAGTTGTAAGAGAGGATCTTCTACAGTGTACATTCGTGGAGCACAATTGAAAATTGATAGACTGCTGTGCTCTCTAATCAAAATATTTTTCTGAGTTATCCCATCATGAGTCATGAAAGCAAAATGCACAATAAGAACAAAGAGAAGCAAACCTTATTAAGCCAGTATTCAGGGAGAGATAAGACCTGCATAACTTTTCCCCCACACTTGGCACTAGAAATCTACTACAGATACTGCAGATTTTTTTAAATAGCAACACTTGGAAGGATTGTCTACCTAGGTACTTGAAGCAAATGTCCAAAGAATCTGTGAAAGTTAATTGTAACTATACTCTTAAATGGGAAATATATACATTAAAAATTTAATGCATATTCATTTAAGATATATATGTGTTTATATATACTCATATCGGTATATGTGAATGTGTACATTTTTAATACATATATGAAAATATAACATCTGTAAATGCTATGAAATAGGTTTTTAGGTACACATTTGTGACAGGACAATGAAGTTAACCAAATATTAATTTTTATTTTGGAAAGTCTAATTTACTTTAAGAAAAATATAATTCATAATAATAATCTGTATTGCAACTTTAATATCTGGTCATTTCAAATAATTAGTAATAAATAATTGTATTAACTTTTAAGAAGTATAAAACTGGGCTTCCCTGTTAGCTCAGTTGGTAAATAATCCGCCTGCAGTGCAGCAGACCCCAGTTGGATTTCTAGGTGGGTTGGAAAGATCAGCTGGAGAAGGGATATGCTACCCACTCCAGTATTCTTGGGCTTCCCTTGTGATAAAGAACCTCAACTGGTAAAGAACATGCCTGCAACATGGGAGACCTGGGTTCATTCCCTGGATTGGGAAGATCCTCTGGAGAAGGGAAACGCTACCCACTCTAGTATTCTTGTCTGGAGAATTCCATGGACTGTATAGTTCATGGGATCACAAAGAGTCAGACAGGACTTTTACTTTTCAAGAAGTATAATCTTGCCCTAAAAACAGAAAATTTTGGTATCACAGAGTGGAAGGAGAGTGGATGAACACTTTTGAGGAAATGAAGATAGAGGCACATTCCTAGAGCCTAGGAAGGGGACAAAAGCTCATGTGTCACAATATAAGAAGCACTATGTTCTGCTCCCTGGCAGTACCCAGGGTTGTAGCCAATCTCAAGGGAAATGGCTTTGTAAAGATACATGCTAAGTGTTGGGTACCTGGGGCTCTAGCTACTACAAATATGTTTAAGTCCTAGAGATAGGACAAGCACAACTGATCCCTCAATCACAGGGACCGTGAAGATCGTGATACTGAGTATCTTGAATATAAATAGTGCATACTGAGGACTAATGACTGAAATAGGTAGATTGAACTCAAGTCTGCTTAAATAAGAGGCAGGCAGATTTTGAAATGCTGGGGCAAGGTGATGGAAGGGTACTAGAGGACATTAGTGGAAGATGAGTTAATGTGATGAGGCCATCTAACAAAATTTCAATAAAATGGTGCAAGGACATATACAGCTCATTTTCATATTTTATCAGTAAATAATCTATAACTATAATTTATCTTTGATTATGTATGTTTTTCAAAATAATTTGAGTGCCTTCTATATGTCAAGTCAAGTATTTTCCTAGGTATTGATACATAGTGGGTAAAGTCCCTGCTTCTTTGAGACAAAAAAAAAGAAAACCAAGTAAAGCAGAAGATAAGTAAGTACAAAATAAAATATGCAGTAGAGGGAGGGTGAAGGCTATTTTAGAATGGGTGTCTGAAAACGCCCTGCTAAGGACATACCGGTTAAGCTAAGAACTGTAGGGTGATAAATAATCAAGGGAATATGTGTGAGATGTGTATTCCAAGCAGATGAACTAATAGAAATGGACTTGGGGAAAAAAAAAAAGACATGAGTGTTTAAGGAATAGAATAGAGGCTGTGTCAGGGAACTGAGATGCGGAATGTTTGAAGTTAAGTTCAAAGTCCTGATTTATTATGGCTGTTTACCAGGATGCTGAGCATTTAGCTAAGGGACTCCATGACATTGCTGCCTTGACACACACGTTATGTGTCTAGGCAGCCTGCAGGGTCTTTGAACTGACACTAGTCCCCTGTTTAGAACTCATGCTTTAGGTCACAGCCTGCAGAGTCACAAGTAAATGTAAATTCCTGATATGACTTCCCCAATAACCCTGTGAAAAGCAACTTTCTCAGCCATCCAGAGCCTTCCTCAGACATAAACCTTAGAAAAAAATCTTCAATCAAAGTTTATCAAAGACTCTGCCACCTTGGACCTTAACAAAGGCATGTGCCCCAGGTCCTGTCCTGTTCTCCCTACCTGGACCCTGCCTTGTCCTTCTGCTGTGGTCCCTGGAAGTGCTTTGTATGTCCTTCAGGACCTATAAGTAACAAACTTCTCTATTTCAGTTTAGTAATAAACTTCTATTTCACTTTCCTTTGAGATCTGATCTTTTTGTTGAACTATGGTTAACTATTCACACCTAGGGGCTCTACTAAACAAATGTTAATTTAAGAAAGTCACCACAAATGGGGTTTGGGGGAGAGTCCTAGGGATGTCACTGGGACTGTAGGATCCAGTAAACAATGTTATTTAAACCTAAAGGCATAGAGTTATGCTATGTTACCTGATGAGTGTTTTTCAAGGTGAATATACGAGAGTGAAGCCTAACCCAATGCTGCACATATTCCTCTGGCAACTTTGATGATGATCTCTTCACTTCCTGTTTCAGTGTCAGGAAAACCTGAGAAAAAGTGTAAAGTGTTGCGGTGGAGGAAAACCTTGCAAGAGTTTGAATGTTTACCTGCATGCTTAGTTGCTTAGTCACGTTTGAATCATTGTGACCCCATGGACTGGAGCCCTCCAGGCTCCTTTGTTCATGGGATTCTCCAGGCAAGAAGCCATTGCCTTCTCCAGGAGATCTTCCTGACCCAGGGACGGAATCTGGGTCTTCTGCATTCCAGATAGATTCTTTACTGTCTGAGCCACCAGTTTGTCTCTCAAAAATTCCAAAATTCCTATGTTTAAACCCTATTCTCATTGTGATGGCGCTTTGCGATGAGGCCTTTCAGAGGTGATTAGGTCATGAGGGTGGAGTCCTCATAAACGAGAGTAGTACTTTTATTAAAAGAGGCCAGAGATAGTTAGGGAATTTGTGATGGACATGTACACACTGCTATATTAAAAATGGGTAACCAACAAGCACCTACTGTATAGCACAGGGAACTCAGCTCAATGTTACGTGGCAGCCTAGATGGCAGGAGAGTCTGGGGGAGAATGGATACATGTATATGTATGGCTGAGCCACTTTGCTGTTCATCTGAAACTATCACAACATTGTTAACTGGCTATACGCCAATATAAATAAAAAGTTAAAAACAAAAGAGAGTCCAGAGAGCTACCTAGCCCTCTTTCTGTCAATACAAGAAGTCAGCACTCTGCAACCAGGAAGAGGACTCTCACCAGAGCCTGACTCATCTGACACCATGATCTCATGCTTCAGCTTCCAGAAAAGTGTTAGTTGTTTAGTCATGTCTGACTGTTTGTGACCCCATTGACTGTAGCCCTCCAGACTCCTCTGTCCATGGGGTTTTCCAGGCCAGAATACTGGAGTGCGTTGCCATTTCCTTCTCCAGGGGATCTTCCTGAACCAGGGCTTGAACCCAGGTCTCCCACATTGCAGGCAGAATTTTTTTCAATGCCTAATTACTACTTATTGATTGGTATATTCCTTTTAAGCACAAATGGGCTGAATAGTGGTACTTGTGTCACAATTCCCTTTATAGGACCTGAAGCACTTCAAGAAAACTGAGCAACTCAGGAAAAAAAAAAACAACAGTCTGTGTGAATGAATCTGAGTAGATTTTTATTCCAAGAACACTTGTCAGCCTTACTATAAAAGAATTTTGATTAACATATACAAAATAGAAGAAAACTTTGTCTTAGTTCAGGTTGCTATAGCAAATTACCATAGATAGGATGGCTTAATCAACAAGCATCTGAGGCTTCCCTGGTGGCTCAGATGGTCAAGAATCCGCCTGCAATGTGGGAGACCTGGGTTCGACCCCTGGGTTGGGAAGACCCCTGGAGAAAGGGAAAGCCACCCACTCCAGTATTCTGGCCTGGAGAATTCCATGGACTGTACAGTCCACATGGTTGCTAAGAGTCGGACACGATTGAGCGACTTTCACTTCACTATGTAAGACATTCTGTTAGAAGCAAAACAGAATGACACAGTCCGTATTCTGCATGAAATTATCTTCTACATGGGGAGAAGTGCTATAGGCCATCAGAATATCTAATTAACAATATGAGTCAATATCTTTATAATTATTATCCACTTCATAATAATAACAAAGAAGTTTATTGAGCACTTACAATATTCAGACATGCTTCTAAGTGTTTCCAAGCACACACCCTGTCATCTAAGTTTCCAAGTGAATTCCAAGAGGTTCATTGCTGTCATTATATCCTTTTTACAAGCAAGTAAATAGAAAGACCAAGGAAATTGCAGAACCAACAATGACAAGTGTAATTATTAAGGAAGGAATTTGCAGTGGAGAGAGCCCTTTCAGCTTGGGGACAGGTGGAAGAAAGTCTGATCTGGGACTGAAGGTATAGGTAGTTTCTGAAAGTGCATACGGGAGGGAAAGGAGAGAGGCAAGGAAGGGGAGTGCATTCTAACCTGAAGAAGTAGCTTGGGAAGTTGTAAAAAAACAAAACAAAACAAAAAACTCAAGGTGATTTCAGGGTTACTGAGTGTGCCTGAATAATTAGACAGAAGGGATCTTGGAGGGCAGTATGTCGAGAGACACTCAGTGTTCCTCTTTGCAATTTATTTTATGGGGCTGTGTTGGAGAGTTAAAGAGTTAGGGAATTATTATGGTGTTTTAGATTTGGGTTGATAAGTACGGAATTAGTATGGAGCTACCAGGTCTGGAAATGAGGCATCAGATGTGAGGGAGCTTTGCAGGGAATAATCAATAGGCTTTCAAAACTAATTAGATGTGAGAGCTGTGCTGAGTCCGCTTGTGGAGGATTGAATTGCTTAAGGAGTGGCCACAGGATGGAGCTCGCCATGAACTAGCATGGAATTATTGTAGCCCAGGTCTTTTAGTGAGAGAGATTGCAGACAAACGCAGGACAGAATTCCATAGAGACCTATGAAAATAAGGCCCTTTAACAGCAGTAAGTAAGAAATAATAAAAATAAAATTTTAAATAAATACAAATTTCTACATTTCTGCCCCCAAAGCACATCTGAAACAAACCGAGAGATAGCATTTGAGTACAAATATATTTGCAGTTGAACTAATGACCATCGAACACAGATGTAAATAAATTGATATTCTTTGACCTGGCTATTTTTATTTAGGAATTATCATAAATATTAATAATAAGAACAACTCTGGGTATGTATATGGACATATATTTGATACATGTCCTTTGCAGTGTTACTTTAACGTAAAAACAAGATATAAATTGGGGTCTAGATTATTAATATTAGAAAATTGGTTAAATTATTTATAAAAATTATCATAATTAAAATCATGTTTTCAAGAATTACTGGCATAGCCCATATGTATGAGATATCATGAAATGGAAAAAGCATTACATAAAGTATGATTCATGTTTAAAACATATTTTAAACATGCACATGTATTGATACATGAGTACATACACATGTAAGTATGCATACATCAGTAAGATTTGAAGGCTATTTATAAACCAAGTTATCTTAATGGATTATTTCTGGGTTTATAGATTATGGGCAAGTTTTTAGTTTCTTTTTAATTTTTTTTCTAAATTTTGTGCCTTAAGAAATTACTAAAATAAAATGTTTAAAAATACACTGTATTATGTATCAATAGTAATTTACTATTTACCTCTGTGAAAGAAGAAAGCGTTACTCATTCAGTCATGTCCAATTCTTTGCGACTCCATGAACTGTAGCCCATCAGGCTCTTCTGTCCATGGAATTCTCCAGGCAAGGATACTGGAGAGGGTTGCCATTCCCTTCTCCAGGGGATCTTCTCAACCCAGGGAGTGAACCTAGGTCTTCTACACTGCATGCAGATTCTCTACCAACTGAGCCACCAGGGAAGCTCAAATTACCTCTATACTTCAGTTTAAAAATTTGCTTACAAATATTGCTGAAGCCTGGTTCATTTTGTATAGTTGAAGCTTCCCACAGGAGTTCACAAATACATGACCTGATAAACTTTAACTGAGGAACCACTACTTTGTCAACCTTGGGCTTCTGGAGTGATGTCAGGAAGACAGTTATGACCAGTGTTGCAGGAAGTTAGCCTTAACTTGAAGTACCCACTGCTGGACTGCTGCACTTGAATCTACCCAAGTAGGAGATTTTCTAGCCATTTGTGGTAGTAAAGCAAGAGGAAATAAGCATCTGCTACATACTTAGTTCAGCAATATAGTTAGCTTAAATATAGTAACTGTTTATGGCCTGCTTTTTTTTTTTTTTTTTTCTTTTTTTTATTTATTTATTTATTTATTTATTTTTTATTATTTTAGTTGGGGGCTAATTACTTTACAATATTGTAGTAGTTTTTTGCCATACATCGACATGAATCAGCCATGGATTCACATGTGCTCCCCCTCCCAAACCCTCCTCCCACCTCCCTCCCCCTCCCATCCCTCTCTGTCATCCCAACGCTCCATCCCTGAGCATCCGTCCCATGCATAGAACATGGAATGGTGTTCTGCTTCACATATGACAATATACATGTTTCAATGTTATTGTCCCAGAACGTCCAACCCTCACCTTCTCCCTCAGAGTCCACAGGACTGTTCTATGCATCTGTGTCTCTTATTCTGTCTCACATATAGGGTTACCATTACCATATTTCAAATTCCATATACATGCATTAGTATACTGTATTGGTGCTTTTCTTTCTGGCTCACTTCACTCTGTATAATGGGCTCCAGTTTCATCCATCTCAATAGAACGGATTCAAATGTATTCTTTTTAATGGCTGAGTAATATTCCATTGTGTATATGTACCACAGCTTCCTTATCCATTCATCTGCCGATGGACATCTAGGTTGCTTCCATGTCCTGGCTATTGTAAACAGTGCTGCGATGAACATTGGGGTACACGCGTCTCTTTCAATTCTGGTTTCCTCGGTGTATATGCCTAGCAGTGGGATTGCTGGGTCATATGGCAGTTCTATTCCCAGTTTTTTAAGGAATCTCCACACTGTTCTCCATAGTGGCTGTACTAGTTTGCATTCCCACCAACAGTGTAAGAGGGTTCCCTTTTCTCCACACCCTCTCCAGCATTTATTGCTTGTAGACTTTTGGATAGCGGCCATTCTGACTGGTGTGTAATGGTACCTCATTGTGGTTTTGATTTGCATTTCTCTAATAATGAGTGATGTTGAGCATCTTTTCATGTGTTTGTTAGCCATCTGTATGTCTTCTTTGGAGAAATGTCTGTTTAGTTCTTTGGTCCATTTTTTGATTGGGTCGTTTATTTTTCTGGAATTCAGCTGCCGGAGTTGCTTGTATATTTTTGAGATTAATTGTTTGTCTGTTGCTTCGTTTGCTATTATTTTCTCCCATTCTGAAGGCTGTCTTTTCACCTTGCTTATAGTATCCTTTGTTGTGCAAAAGCTTTTAATTTTGATTAGGTCCCATTTGTTTATTTTTGCTTTTATTTCCAATATTCTGGGGGGTGGGTCATGGAGGATCCTGCTGTGATTTATGTCGGAGAGTGTTTTGCCTATGTTTTCCTCTAGGAGTTTTATAGTTTCTGGTCTTACATTTAGATCTTTAATCCATTTTGAGTTTATTTTTGTGTATGGTGTTAGGAAGTGTTCTAGTTTCATTCTTTTACAAGTGGTTGACCAGTTTTCCCAGCACCACTTGTTAAAGAGATTGTCTTTTCTCCATTGTATACTCTTGCCTCCTTTGTCGAAGATAAGGTTATGGCCTGCTTTTTGTTGCTGTTGTTACTTTGGTGAAAGCAGTTTGGGGGCCTAGGAGGTTAGAAAGATTAAAGTTACCAGATTGTGTTCTATGCCTTTCCATCGCAGATTGGATGAGATGCTAGAAATAAGAGTTATGATAAATAAGTCCCATTGATCTAGTATTACATTTCAACTTTAGTTTATATGTAAAGATTATAGTCTTCACGATACTGTATCTAGTTCCAATTTCCAGTAGCTATCTTTTTTTTTTATATTCACTATGCCAAGCTCTATCTATTTACCTATCTAGTCATTTAATCTTCTCCACATTAATTCCAAGCAACCATAGCAGATATTTAGAATATTCTTGCTTCACTACCACAAATGGCTAGAAAAGCTCCTACTTGGGTAGATTCAAGTGCAGCATTCCAGGCAACTATAGTTAAAAGTCAACATTTGAAAAACTAAGATCATAGCATCCGATCCCATCACTTCATGGCAAATAGGTGGGGAAACAATGGAAACAGTGACAGACGTTATTTTCTTGGGCTCCAATATCACTGCAGACAGTGACAGCACCAATGAAATTAAAAGATGCTTGCTCTTAGGAAGAAAAGTTATGACAAACCTAGACAGCATATTAAAAAGCAGAGACATTACTTTGACAACAAAATTCTGTATAGTCAAAGCTATGGTTTTTCTAGTAGTCATGTATGGATGTGAGTGTTGGACCATAAAGAAGGATAAATGTCAGAGAATTGATGCTTTTGAACAGTGGAGTTAGAGAAGACTCTTGAGGGTCCTTTGGACTGCAAGGTGATCATACTTGTCAATCCTAAAGGAAATCAATCCTGAATATTCATTGGAAGGACTGATGCTGAAGCTCCAATACTTTGGCCACCTTATGCAAAGAGCTGACTCATTGGAAAAGATCCTGATGCTGGGAAAGATTGAAGACAGAAGGAGAAGGGGGTGACAGAGGATGAGATGGTTGGATGGCATCACCAAGTTGATGGACATGAATTTGAGCAAGCTCCAGGAGTTGCTGATGGACAGGGATGCCTGGCATCTATGGGGTCACAAAGAGTTGGACATGACTAAATGACTGAACAAAAACAAGGCAGGATTCCTTCTATATCCTCTGGACAGTCTTCCCCTAGCATTTTTCACTAGTTCCATTTTCCTTCCTAATTTATAGATATCTCTTGAAATTATTTATTATGTCTTTTTCTATGGTCTTTATTGAAGGAACTCCCACAAGTTACACTGTTGCTCTACACTTAACTCCACTTGTAACCAATTACATCTTTTAATTCAAACGTTGTGGTGGACGGTCACTAAGGTGGTCCTGATGATCCCTGCCTTCGGGTGTTCACCTTTGTGTGGTTGTCACCTTACAATGACAATGAAAATTATGCATAATGTTATATTAAGGAAATATTCTAGGCACTATCTCTAAAATATTAATTCTAGGTGTCGTAATTTCCCCAAAATTCATCAGTTTTCTTTCTCACCACATAAATTATCTATGCTGGAGTTTCTAGGTGGTATAGCATAGGGTTTTAAGAGTTTGGAAAATCTCTCTCTTGTCTTTCTATTATAAGGTAGAACCTCACTGCGGATGAGGTTCATCCCGCCAGACTGAGTACATCCCTCATGTGGTAACAGCTCAAGAAGAAAAGTCATGCATAGGACCCTTCACTCAGCCTGTTCTCCTTGCATGTCCTTCAAGCCTACTGCCACAAACAATATTTTATATAGCACTTGGGTGTCACTGTCAACATTTTAAATAGTAATAAGAATTGTATCAGATTATTTATGTTCAAATTTTGGGGAGCTTTAAAGAAATGACCAAGTGAGAAATGCTATAGTCAGACAGTTGGATACATGGTCTTTTCTTAAGCAAATCAGAGAGGTGCTCATGAACATCTCAAAGTAAGAATGGTTGGTAAAAATCTATGACCTAGAAAAAACTTCAAACTAGCCCTTTTATTCGCAAGATGTGGGTGATTACTCACAGAAAAGGGCAGGATGAGGCACAAAGCAAGAACAATGCAAGACCCCAAGGCCCCCAAGATGAGAAAATCCTACCTCTTCAGTTTCTGGGCTTGTATTCATGGAAGACATCTAGACATTGTACAATTCTCAACTGATTGTCTTTGATTTTTGTGTTATTGATATTTAAATCAGCATCCTCATCTTGAGGTTGGGAGTGCTTAGCCTTTAGGGCTCTGGTCTGGGCTCTAGTTTATACCTTCCTTCAAATTGCTCAGAGTTCCTTGACCACACACAGGCTAGTTTCTCTGACTCCAAAACTTATTTTCCATTAAATAGGTAACACAGGCATTGCTCTCAAGGTTCAAGTGAATTATAGGAGAAAAAAATTATATCTTCTACAATACACTTTGCATAATAAATGATTCAACTGTGAGGAAAAAATAAAGCAAAACAAAACAAAAAAGACTGAGACAGACAAGCATAAAGGGTGATGATAAGATATATAGAGGCAGACTTTGGATCTGGCTTGTAGGACCATAAACAGAGTAATCTTTTTATTGTAATTTGAACAATGGGCAATATTTAGACATAAAGATTAGAGATGAGGCATGGAAATAGAAGAGACTGGGAAAATACTCTATAGGCAGAGCTATACTTTATTAGGAGGCACAGATAAGAAAATTATAAATAGTGTTCAGAGAAGAGGATACACCCTGAGAAGCAGGGTAGACAAACAGGAAGAAATAAAGAACAAGAATGGAATATGGGCTCTATTCTCTAAATATTAGAGAGGTTTGAAGGCTTTTTAGAATCAGAATGATCTATCAAGGAAAACTATTTGTTAATTTGGCTGCAAAAATTAAAGTTTAATGGAGATGGAAAAGTCTGTTTTGAGAGTAAAATATCCTCAAAGTTAATGTGCAAATCTACCAGAGAAGCTGCATTTAGGAGAAAGAAGAATGAGTGATTTGATAGGTATTCAACAGAATCAAAACCACAAAGAATTTTAGGAGTTGGTGGATGGGCATTGCTGAAGGGAAGGGATTCAAAGTTTCAAGCCTATTGGAAGAGATGATGCTATAAATAGTTCAGAAGGTAGAGGAAGCCTTGAGTGCTTTGGAGATTTATACATAACTTTGGTTTTGGAAATGTTAATTCTAAAGAAATGATGATAATCAAATTTTCCAACTGTGTCTCAGGAGAGAGCTTAGAATGAACACTAACATAATATTTGGGCCATACACACAAAAGTAAGCTACTATGCAATTGCCAAAATGTCATTGTGTTAAGTGAGTTACTGTATTTACAGCTTGTGGTGATATTCATAATGCAGTTGTCCAGCTAACGGATCTTTTTAAAAGCAAAACATAGTACTCTCAAAAAATATTCAGCAGTTTTCTAGAGCGCTTTTCTTTCTTTCAGTAGAGCATGGATGGTGACATTTTTTCACTTGAAGTAATGGGATTTACTAAGATGGATAAATAACTTCTCTTTTCATGCTAGAAGTCAGAAACAACACTGACAAATAGAGAAAGAATGAGTCTGAACAAACAAAAGTGGTAAGGGAAATAAAGGGATTCAGGGAAGGGAGGAAGTCCAATTCCCTGGGATGGGAGACAGGTAGCAATGGAAGCATCCCTCACAGTGCATGAGGTATACAGAGAATGTGGGAGAGAAAGGAGAAGAGGAAATAGAGATATTATAAGGTTCTATGAGACAAGGGCTTCAAACTCTAGAAGTGACACTACTGTCATTGGGACAATATTGAGGGAGCTAGCAGTCCCTCTTGAAATGAGGATGTAGGCCCTTAGAGAAAATTATCAACTCAGGTCATGGTATCAACAAGGGTTAACCAATGTCAGAAGATGGAAGACAAAGAGCAAGAGAACAGATAATAAATGGAACAAACAGGGTTGTAACCTCTTAGGCTTGTAAATTTCTGTGAACCCTCAAGAGAAGAGGAATAAATAACTTATTCTCTTCTTGAAGACATCTGTGATTCATTGTGTGTCTGTTTTTTAGCGATTTATTAAACTTGGTCATTCTCAGTTCAGTTCAGTTGCTCATTCGTGTACAACTCTTTACAACCCCACGGACTGCAGCGCAACAGGCTTCCCTGTCCATCACCAACTCCCAGAGCTTGCTCAAACTCATGTCCATCGACTTGGTGATGCCATCCAACCGTCTCATCCTCTGTCGTCCCCTTCTCCTCTGCCTTCAATCTTTCCCAGCATCAGGGTCTTCTCCAGTGAGTCAGTTCTTCACCCAAGGCAGCCAAAGTATTGGAGCTTCAGCTTCAGCATCAGTCCTTCCAATGAATACTCAGGACTGATCTCCTATATGATTAACTGGTTTGATCTCCTGGCAGTCCAAGGGACTCTCAAGAGTCTTCTCCAACACTGCAAAAGCATCAGTTCTTTATGGCGCTTAGCCTTCTTTATGGTCCAACTTTAATATCCATACATGACTACTAGAAAAACCATAGCTTTGACTATACACATCTTTGTATAGTCAAATGTTTGGTCATTCTAAATAATAAAAAAATAATTTCTTTTTTAGTCATTCTCAGATAATGATTACAGGGTACTGTATTGTCTGGTAACCACTGTATCCCTAGCACCTGGCAAAATCTTGGTCTACAGTAGACAATAAATGTTTTTGAATTAGTGAATGAGTGGGTGAGTGAATGACTAAATTTAATTTCAAATTCATTGTGGGACAGAAATCATATTAGAGAATATCTTAGTCCAAATGGATCATAATGAATATCTTATCTTCATAATAGAGTCAAAATAGGAATTAAACCATCTCCTCAATTACCAATGCAGCAGCAAGTGAGTCTCTGTCAGTTACAGATGCAAGCAGTATAGTTCTCTTCTGAAATGTTTATAATTCAACACCTACTTGTCCATCTGATGGGGTGTGAAACACTGCAACTCACTGCGATGCTGTTTGTAATCATCTTTCAAAATATAGTAAATGATAAATGACTTTGAAATAAATGTTAATAAATGTACAGTTTTAAAACAAATATTAGAAACATAATTGCTTCTATAATGGTCCTGAGATATGTTTTCTACAATGAACAGGAAAACAGTTATCTCTGTTATCTGTGGCATCTGCTTTTAAAACAACTCTAATACTCCTTCTAAAATATAACTAGATGAATAGATATTTGATAGTGATCAAACAGTTACAGCTCAGTACATGGTTAAAATTAAACTGGCTTCACATCAATCATTTTGTCTAGTCTAACCTATTTTTCTGAAACACTTTATTTTCTTTTTCTTAACTATATGCCGCAAATACATTCCTTAATATTAATAAAAACGAATTTTTATTGAATATTCTATAAGGGCTCTTAATGCACTAGAGTTTTTGGCTCTACATTTTGGTTCTTTATACTTAAGCCAGCTGTATAAGGTTCCATTTTTGTACATACAACTACTTTTAGCACAGTCGACTGCCAAAATCTACTGACTTTTTTTCATACTGCCTACTCTATATTTATTATTCTTCTCAGAGTTTTCAAATTTAACAAATTCACAGATGCTTTCTCTGTCTAGGCTAATTTATGTAGATTTTTATAACAGTAAATATGTCTACTGACCCACTCAACACTTCCCTTCTCAGAGCTCTGGTAAACTCTCAGTGTTAAAGCATTTCTTCTTCCTCTCAGAAGCTTGCCTTAGTATAATCGTTTCATTACATGATGTTTGAAAACTGTTCTTAACCATGATAGCATGGAGGTTAATTGGATTAGATTATTGTTTGCACAGAATTTTATGATCTCAACACATCCATTTTTTTTTGTTAAGAAGACATTTTAACTCTCATATTTGAGGAAAAAATCAATATAATTTTAAGTTTTATGATCGGCAGTACTTTGAAGGACACCTCATTGGTTTTAGAGACCAATTTGGACATATGCTTGATAATGCTGGAAACTAATATTTCAGAAGTGAAATCGTTTTATTGGACCATGGCCAACTAAATTTCTGGAAAATTGAGTTATTATTCAACAAGAAGAATTTTCCATTGATAAATTTCGTACTTTCTTCCACGAATTACCCCAGGCATTTAAATTTTAAGAAAAGTATAAACTATGAAAAGAAAATTTAAAAAAATAAAAAGAAATAAAAAGAAAATTATGTTAGCTGTTGGGTTGAAAATATATAAATACGAATGTTTTCTGAGTTTATAAGTGGCTTGTATTAACATGATGATTTAATATCTTTGTTTCAATTTTTCCATTTCTAAAATTATACCTTTTTATTGACATGATGCTTCAGGATGTTATTAGAGAATGTCTGTAGAATTGAAATATAATATCACCATTTTTAATGTTACCAGATTTAAAAGTTTTATTCTTGGGATCAATGAGTTACGTGGTAAATTCCATTTCAATTATTCATCATGATAACTTTTTTATATTGTAAATTCCATGTGTGCATGAATGATGTTTCTTGATCTATGGCAAAATTAAACACTTATTAAATCTATTGTCAATCTATAATTCAGTACAGTTAACTTCATTCAGGAATTACTGTTTATGATGATAAATTGAGAGAATTAACCATGACATTTCTGGGGCAAAGTTCGTATTGGTCAAACATGATCAGTGTTGGGGGTCCAAATGCTACTAAGGTTATTAATTTTCCAAGCTCTGATGATAATTAGTTTGTTTATTGTCTCATCAACTTATATTATGATGTTCTGCCTGTTATAGCTGGCGTAGTATTCAATAATAATTTTCTACAAAAGCCACTTTTCTAAAGATCTTGATACTTTTACAAACCTAACTGAGAAGCCATTCTGGGATTTCATGAACCTTCGTAGAAGTTCAACTAATATTATCTATCTGTATCTTTTAGCATCCAGAAATTGTACCTACAATACCAACCAGGACTAAAATCTCAGCATTCCAATAGAGAGTAGACTGACAACAAATCTATAATTATAGAGAAGCTACAGAATGAATTGGAAAAATATTTTGCCCATGATTCTCAAAATGCAAATTTTGACACTTTACAAACATATCAGGTATTTTAACTTATTTCCAAAGAAAATGAAAATGTCAACAACATGATATATTCTGTTTCCTTTTTAGATCACTGGAATCCAGTTTCCAATAATTGATAGATACATCCTTTAATGTTTTACTGTTGCAGATTGAAATCCTATTTTCTATACCTTAGATTATGAACCTGCTTTAGTCTTGAGGGTAATATTATGTTAATTTTCCTTAGGCTAATCTCTAGAAATGGCTTTCTTTCTTCCAAATTGCCACTGGATTCTCATTTATTATTTTGCAGCTTTAAAGTAGTATTGTGCTTAAATTATGCAGAATTTACTGCAACAGCAGACAAGTTCTCTAAAGTTATTTTCTTTAGGGACTTTACTTCTCATAAATATTCTTTTAACAGCCATCTGACTAAAACTCAATCTAGAACATACAAACTGAAAACAGAAGAAATACAGTTAGTTAGTATTTAAGTAGAAGATTAATGGAGGGGAAAGAAAGAATATGCCCCTGGCTAAATGAAACAGTGAAACTGTTTTAAGTTCATAGATAAATGACTCATATAAAATACTGCACATGTAGAAATAATTTTACAGGAGTTAACAAGTAATAATTTAATCATAACATGTCATATTTGGCAATGTGGAAAATATACTTGTTATAGAAATATTCAAAACTATCAACATAGTCATAATACTGAGTAGAAGGATGATTTTATTTTGTAGAACTTATTGAAAATGAGATTATGAGAAATATACAGAGGCTAGTTTCAGGAGCAACCAAGTAAAAAATTCATCTGGCTCATCTATGAACTGGTAAAAACCAGAATATCTGGTAAAATAATGTGAGAGGTAGATCTAAGAAATACTAAATAATTAGAATATTTAGTATTTCATTAAAATTGGGCATATTTAGATACATACTAATGATAGTAATATGGTAAAATTAACTTCACAACCACAGAATTTTAATATGATTGTACAAAATATGCAAAGCTTGAGTGGGATGATTTAATAACCTAGATTGAAATTTTTTAAATTTTGAAAACTAGTTATTGTAATTATATAATTAATAATAATTACCTCAAAATTCCAAAGCAATTCACTGTTTACTTGTAACACTGAAATAACTTAGAACAAGAACTGGTATACAACAAGATATGCATTATATTAATGCTATATACTGTACTGTTATATATATTTATATGTACTGTATATATTAGTGTTGCTCTTGTTCATTTTCAAAGACTTTAAAATTTATATAAGTTTTAAATAGTAGCTGTAGGTGTGAAATCAATTGCTCTAACTAATAAGAATTTAAAAAACAATTCCTTCAATTTAAATTGCTGCTGCTGCTGGTATGTCACTTCAGTCACGTCCAATTCTGTGCGACCCCATAGACAGCAGCCCTACAGGCTCTGCCGTCCCTGGGATTCTCCAGGTAAGAACACTGGAGTGGGTTGCCATTTCCTTCTCCAATGCATGAAAGTGAAAAGTGAAAGTGAAGTCTCTCAGTCGTGAGAAGATCTTTAAATAGGGAGTAATGATTTTGGCTTTCCATAATATACACACAGTGTCTAATCCATATATGGTTTGTATAGATATTTCCCAGTTGGGGATCTTAGTCCTGAGAAGTTTTAAGGGAAATACTATTCAGGAAGGAAAGTTTTTCCATAATTACCAGTATTTCTGAGAAGCTTTTATTTTGACTTTATTCGTGGAGTGTGGGTTATAACTAGTCTGATCCGTCATTCATAAAGGGTCCTATGACTTTGGGCCAGAATTCTCTGTTGCAGACGAGTATGACTTGTTCCCAATTCAAAGAACATCAGTGGATAGGCTGCTTTCCTTCTAATTTCATGGATGATGAGTCTTTCAGAATGTCTAACAATTGAGCTTCTTTAGAAATCGAGAAATTTCAGAATTCAGCTTCTAGCTAAGGACCATTTGCTCTCACACAAAGAAATAGACTCTCCTCGACTGACACAGCTCTTTTCCTTCTACAAAAGGTGCTGCAGAAACTAGAACAGCTTTAAGAACACAATCATGGGATGACTATGTACAGACTTGTGACAGTATTAATCATTAATTCTGTTAAATCTTTGGACTGTCCTTAATGATTCGTGAAAAATACAAAGTATGTCAGAATGCTGCTGTTTCCATATTAGGGACATCTGGACCCTAGCTTGAAAGCCTGAGCTGAAACATTTAAAATCTCTATGCCTTTTAAAAGCACAAAATATCATAAAGACTTCAGGTTTTGGGTTTTATTTCCTCTTAAAATGAAACTCACTTTCATCAAACCAATTATAAAGATGTAAAATATTTTAACTGATATTTATTACCAAAAATAATAATATTCTTTACTTTTAATGATTCTATTTGCAAATGAAATCAAAACCAGTATGCATTTAAAGTTTTATTACATTTGTAAAAGATCTACCCTGACTTCCTATGAATGTACTTTACTGCCTAAAATGAAATGTAACCTATAGTATATATATATATATATCTCCATGCCACCATACTTCAGTCTTATCATCCTGGTTTTTCAATTGAATTTGGTTGTGTGGGGGTTGGGATGATACTAAGTATTCCCCAGAGCTAGGCCTGAAGTGAAGTCATTTCCAAATATGTGAAAGTTATTCAGGTCCAAAAAGCAGAGTATCTCTATTTGAAACACCATCCAGCTAATGACAAAGAATCTAGGAAAGACTAGGCTAAATGAATGGGTTACCAAGTGAGTCCCAAACCTGGTGTAAATTCTAAATGCACAGGAGAGAACTGGGGAGTACAAGGGCCCTTAAACTCAGTCCCTTAATCTTATACTGAAACTGACAAGAGGGTTTGGAGGAAGGGTTATTAAATTTAGAAAATAATTATTTAAAAAAAAAAACAAAATAGAGGACATCTCATTAACTTTGAATTTCAAGTAAGCAATGAGTGATTTTTTTTTTTCTTTCTTAGTACAAATTTGGTCCATGTAAAATTTGGGACATATATATAATAAAAAATTTATCTATCATCTTCCTGAAATTCAAAGTTAACTGCGACTCTTGTGTTTTATTTGGCAACCCTCAGGGGTTATAGACTAAGGGAGATAAAAACAAAAACAGCTTCTGACTACTTTTAGGACACCAACCTTCCTAGTCACCTAATGCCATGGTAGATATTCTCCTACACAACATGAATAATTAGATTAGGTTGATCACCATATAGTGAAGAAAAACAAGAACATTTACTATTGTGTCTGAGCACAGATTAAACTGAAAAGAACTATTCCAGACTTCTAACTGCAAGTTTCTTTTTGTCAACAACTTGAACTGTACCATTGCATAATACCTAGCAAACTCCTGAGTTTCTTCCTGTACCTCTAAGAATCCTGAGCATTTCCTGTTCAACAATCTTGGACTGAGGGTCTCTACACTAGTAGTAGTTATTTGAATACATCTTTTCTTCCAGTTTTTAGCACAGCATTGTTGTGAAACGTTTTCCACACTACTAAACACAAACAAACAAAACCCTTGAGCTGAACTCTGCATTTAATTAAAGTTTTCTTGTTGAAGATGGAATCTCAGAGCAGATGTCCTGGATTAGAATTTGAGCTCTATAAAATAATTGGGCTAGAACAAGTTATTTTATTTTGGAATGCCTCTCTTTTCCCATTTGTAAAATTGTGATATTTCTAACAACAATACCAGCTTTGTAGAATTGTTGAAACAATTCAATGAACTGATATATAGAAAGCTAACATTACATTTTCTAGAACACAGTAAATCCTCAATAAGTCAATAATGATAATCATTATCAATTTTCTCAAGGAGCAGTATCTACCAACAATAATAGTAAAACAATAACTTACACACACTGCCTACTGATAATACATGAGATAATTTTCCAAGTATCTTGTGAATAGTAACATTTTTATTTTCTATTCATTCAACAGATATTTGAGTGACTAATTGGTGGAGGTTCTGTTATTGGTGCTATATATAGAAAACTGTGACAAAAAACACATCCTACAGTGATTTTTTTTTTCCTACTGGACTAAACAGAACGTTAAGAAATAGTTGAATTTTTAATGTATTAATGATATGTAGAACAATAAAGCAGACCTGATGAAAGGTTTATTGCAATAGCTTTCATACAGGCTGCTCAAGAGAAGTTGTCTCCCAGAAAGTGAAGTTTGTGGAGGGTTCTGATGGAAATGCAGAGTAAACAGTTGTAATATAGGGGAGGAATGCTCCTGGCAAAAAGAGCAGAATGTTCAAGTCTCTGAAGGAAGATCTACTCGGTTTGCTTGTGGGGCACCGAGGAGGTCATTGTGATGTGGTTGGAAATGTAGGGGGAGGAAGCAAGGAAGGTTTAACCCATACTCAGAGAGAACATCGCCCTACCCACTCCTTGATTTCAGAGTTCTATCTTCATGTGTGAGACAACACATCTCTGAGTTTTTTGGCCGCCTAGTGTGTGGCGCTTTGCTACAACAGTTCTGGGGAACTAAGCTCCTCTGGTCTGTGCCCTGTTTTAGCTCGAGTGGAGAAGGTAAACAGGACTCTTAGTAATACAGAAGGTAAATTATTTTTAACAACTGCATATAGATTTCTTTAGCAAAAATGTGGAAAACAAACCATATCTTGAATAACATTATAAATTATCAGTTTTAACTATAGCAGTTAAGACATGAGAGCTTAACTTTTTTCTTTTTAATAGACATCTATTGAATTTTTACTACATGTTGCACACCACGCTACATTCACTAACTAGTATTGCTGTTAAAATTTCAGAATTAGGCACCATTTATGTCTTTTCATTTTTACATGTGAGACATTAAATGACTTGTTTTGTCCATTTTGGTGGCAACCTTTGAACCTAGGCAATCTGACCCATCACTGCTGTGTATAACCTATGCTCTCTGCCTCATTCGGTCTCAGAAACACTGAGGAGCTACATTTTTAGTGGACAATGAGGTCCCCTTGGCTCTTATTTCCAGACTTCTTAAACTTGTTTTCTCCAGTCTTTTCTTTTTGTTACCTATCTTTAATTCCTTTGCCTGCAGTTTGCTTTCAGTTCCATCAGCTATTTTGATGTCTTTTTAATACTGAATTAGCATTCCAACAATCTTTCTGCCAGTACTAAATTGGCTCATTTTCTCTTCAACAGTTCAGTAGACTGACCATGCATTGCAGCCTGTGTGGTTTGTTAAATTGAATCATTTGTCCTGCTATTTATGTTTATTATCAACTGTTATTTACATGGCAAGCTGTAATCTTGATTTATAATGATAGCATTAATTGACTGCGTTTGACTGCACTTTAAGTCTACATACTTGGCTTGCAAATTTTCAGAATTTTGTTGTTTTGTTTAGCGTGGGAGGCTCATGAACATTTTTGCAAGGCTGCTCTATCAATGTTGTTCTCACTAATTGGCTGTATGTGGTGTAGAGCTTAACGTTACAGAAAGGTTTATAGTTTTCTGCCAAAACAAAATTCCCCGTTTTCCCTTCTTAGTGTTTACTTCTCCTGTTGCTTTCTAAATCACGAGGCCATGAGACCACTGGTTTCCACTCATGGCCAGATGAAGTCACCATTCATTCACTAACATGAATTTCCATGAAAGTCTAACTCAAGCTAATAGAAAAGGCAGAGATCAGTAGTGTTACAATAGTTTTTCCATAGCCCTCTGCATCTGTTTTAATAACTGACATTGATACCTAGGTATCCACACTAGTGCTCTGTACCTAGGTTGTGTCAGTAACTCCTGTGGAGGTTTTTTTTTTTTTTTTTTTAAATTTATTTATTTATTTTAATTGGAGGCTAACAACTTTATAATATTGTAGTGGTTTTTGCTATACATTGACATGAATCAGCCATGGGTGTACATGTGTTCCCCATCCCAAAGCCCCTTCCACCCTCGCTCCCCACCCCATCCTCAGGGTCATCCCAGTGCACCAGCCCTGAGCACCCTGTCTCATGTATCAAACCTGGACTGGCGATCTATTTCACATATGGTAATATACATGTTTCAGTGCTTTCTCTCAAATCATCCCACCCTCACCTTCTCCCAAAGAGTCCAAAAGTCAGTTCTTTACATCTGTGTCTCTTTTGCTGTCTCGCATATAGGGTCATCATTACCATCTTTCTAAATTCCATATATATGTGGAGTTTCTAAAAGAATACATGTGACCAAGAACTTTTTATTCTGCTGTTCTAGGGCAACGGGGTGGGGATGGATGTTGGCAAATCTGTTTGTAAATTCTATCACTGATGAATCTAATGCAAAACTGAGAAGACTCCCTCTCCATAGTATGAAGGCAAATTGAGAAACAGGATGTGAAAACACATTTTGAGAACCCTGGCCCATTCTGGAAAACTAGTTGAGTAGACTATTTAATTCATTTCACATATAAACATAATACAGGACAAATCATTTGTCTACTATTCTGTCTGATTTGAGCAAAAGATTAAATAATCATTTTTTAGAGTAAAAATGAACAAAACACAATTCTAATGTTGCAATGATTTCCATTTGGTAAAATATGTCCTGTGCAATTTTACCTAGCTGATGTGTGTTGTGCTTTGTAGTCAGTACAATGAACCCTGATAGGTAAAAAATAGGAGAGATGTACCAAATCCATGGATTGAAAGACTCAACAAGGTAATGCTACCAATTCTCTCTAAACTGATAGATTTAACACAATTTCTGTAAAGATCAGACCATGGATTTTAGAAGACACTATGTTGTAAGCTTAATTAAGGCATTGGTATTATTAGAGGGATAGATGCATAGATTTTTTTTTTTTCTGATTTATTTTTCTTTCTGCAACCAAGGTGAGGATATCTTGTTTCTCTGAATAGCTTTCTTTTGGCATTTGTAATCAGCTTGGTCTAATAGTATTGTGAGTATGAAAATGTTTAACTATTAGGACCAATTATATTATTTGGTAGCCTTTTCTTTCAGCATTTTAAATATTCAAGCGATTATTTCAAAATGACAATATTTTGCTACCTGACTATAATTATTGCTTTGTTTTTCACTGCTGATGTACATTTGATAACAAATTATAGGAATATACTTTTTAAAATTAAATTTTAAGATCAAATTTTAAATTTGTCGGCCATATTAATTTGAAGTTGTAGTGAAAATGTGAAAAATTGTATTACATGAACAGAAAATTTGGTTTTATAAGTTATCATTTGGGTAATGCTTGCAAATGTCTACTGTAACTAATAGGGCTTCACTGGTGTCTCAGTGGTAAAGAATCTGCCTGCAATGCAGGAGACATGAGTTCGATCCCTGGGTTGGGAAGATCCCCTGGAGAAGGAAATCACAACCCAATCCAGTATTCTTGCCTGAGAAATTCCATGGGCAAAGGAGACTGATGGGCTACAGTCAATGGGGTTGCAAAAGAGTCAAACATGACTTAGTGACTAAACAATAACTTTAATTAATAAAATTCTAGATTTACAAGATTTGAAAAACTATTTTTCCTTACCTTCTCTAAAGAGTTGCCACTTATCTTAAGTCAAAATAATCTATAAATTCAACCAAATAATATCACCTCTCCATCCTGTATTTTCTACTTCATCTAACAGCTAGATGTTGGATTTTGTGTAAAAGAGCACTCTTTAAGACTCTGCTTTTAAAGCTGTGATAATATGGTCATCTTGCAAGCTAATTGCTTGGAAAACTTGCTTAAATGTAGGTTCCCTGGACCCACCTCAAGCTTCAGTTCAGTTCAGTTCAGTCGCTCAGTCGTGTCCGACTCTTTGCGACCCCATGAACTGCAGCATGCCAGGCCTCCCTGTCCATCACCAACTCCCAGAGTTTACCCAAACTCATGTCCATCGAGTCGGTAATGCCATCCAGCCATCTCATTATCTGCCGTCCCCTTCTCCTCCTGCCCCCAATGCTTCCCAGCATCAGGGTCTTTTCAAATGAGTCAACTCTTCGCATGAAGTGGCCAAAGTATTGGAGTTTCAGCTTCAACATCAGTCCTTCCAATGAACACCCAAGACTGATCTCCTTTAGGATGGACTGGTTGGATCTCCTTGCAGTCCAATGGACTCTCAAGAGTCTTCTCCAACACCATAGTTCAAAAGCATCAATTTTTTAATACTCAGCTTTCTTCACAGTCCCAACTCTCAACATTCATACATGACCACTGGAAAAACCATAGCCTTGACTAGACGGACATTTGTTGGCAGTGTAATGTCTCTACTTTTTAATATGCTATCTAGGTTGGTCATAACTTTCCTTCCAAGGAGTACGTGTCTTTTAATTTCATGGCTGCAATCACCATCTGCAGTGATTTTGGAGCCTAAAAAAATAAAGTCTGACACTGTTTCTACTGTTTCCCCATCTATTTCCCATGAAGTGATGGGACCAGATGCCATGATCCTAGTTTTCTGAATGTTGAGCTTTAAGCCAACTTTTTCACTGTCCTCTCTCACTTTCATCAAGAGGCTTTTTAATTCCTCTTCACTTTCTGCCATAAAGGTGGTGTCATCTGCATATCTGAGGTTATTGATATTTCTCCCAGCAATCTTGATTCTAGCTTGTGCTTCTTCCAGCCCAGCATTTCTCACGATGTACTCTGCATATATGGAGAAGGAAATGGCAATCCACTCCAGTACTCTAGCCTGGAGAATCCCATGGACAGAGGAGCCTGGTAGGCTACAGTCCACGGGGTCACAAAGAGTTGGCCACGACTGAGTGACTTCACTTCACTCACTTCATACTTTCTCACTGGAGAAGGAAATGGCAACCCACTCCAGTATTCTTGCCTGGAGAATCCCATGTACAGAGAAGCCTGGTGGGCCATGGTCCATGGGGTCGCAGAGAGTTGGACACAACTAGAGTGACTAAGCACGCACTCTGCATATAAGTTAAATAAGCAGGGAGACAATATACAGCCTTGACGTACTCCTTTCCCTATTTGGAACCAGTCTGTTGTTCCATGTCTAGTTCTAACTGTTGCTTCTGGGCCTGCATACAGGTTTCTCAAGAGGCAGGTCAGGTGGTCTGGTATTCCCATCTCTTTCAGAATTTTCCACAGTTTGTTGTGATCCACACAGTCAAAGGCTTTGGCATAGTCAATAAAGCAGAAATAGATTTTTCTCTGGAACTCTCTTGCTTTCTCAATGATCCAGCGAATGTTGGCAATTTGATCTATGGTTCCTCCGCCTTTTCTCGAACCAGCTTGAACATCTGAAAGTTCATGGTTCACGTATTGCTGAAGCCTGGCTTGGAGAATTTTGTGAATTACTTTACTAGCGTGTGAGATGAGTGCAATTGTGTGGTAGTTTGAGCATTCTTTGGCATTGCCTTTCTTTGGAATTGGAATGAAAACTGACTTTTTCCAGTCCTGTGGCCACTGCTGAGTTTTCCAAACTTGCTGGCATATTGAGTGCAGCACTTTCACAGCATCATCTTTGAGGATTTGAAATAGTTCAACTGGAATTCCATCACTTTCATTAGCTTCAAGCTTACTGACTCCAAATCTCTGGGAATGGGCCCCCAATTCTTTGTTTTTGAAAGATCTTCACACTATTCTTATCTGTCCTAAATTTTGAGACTTACTTCACACAATATTCTTGCTCTAGACTCTATATAAAATGTTTTCTACTCTGTAGACTCTATAGCACTTACAAATTAAATTATGCATCCTCAGATCAACTTGACAATTAACAGTTATCCTATGCCCTTTGTTGAAACTGTGGCTCATTTGCAACCTCCATGCACATTTGTCACACACACACACAAAAATACTAAGAACATGAGATGAATTTGGACATGATTTTAACTACAAATGCCCATATTCTTTGATTATTCATTTGTATTAAATTCTACCTAGACCAACCTATTTTTCAAAAATAAGAAAATATGAGAAGCATAAAATCTAGGATAAAGTAGTGAATAAATTTAGATTGTTTTTCTTGATGTTAATCTTTTACAGAGAGCATAAAGAGTTTATGCACACTAGTAAGAAATTGTATGTTCCTCATCTATCTCACTGTACAGTTTCATTTCCCCCTATTATCTATAGCAGATTTTGTGCAAATTTGTTATTATACAGATTCTCAAGGGAGGAAGTAGAATGCTTCAGTTTCTGTGGCTTCAGTGGCCACCTTCATAAATTGTGACTTGTTTGTATGCATGTGAATACCTGCTTAAACACAGGCTCAATACTGACACCTTGTTTCAAAGTTTAAAGGTCATGATAGCAAAAAATTAGTGTAAAATTGCAGAAGATTCATTATAGTTATACTCTGAAATAGGGTAGCTACATTTACAATTGGATTTTATTTTGCAACTGGATTAAATAATTATTTAAATATCACCATTCCTTCCCTACCTGTGTGCACAACAGATTGAGTCATTTCACAATTGCTCGAGATCTTGATCCCTCTTTTTAAACAAGTTTCTTTCAATATTTACTTTTCTCCTGTGATCCTAATTTTTATTTCCAACTGAATCATTCCAGCATTCAAATATACCTTGGTACCCTCCATTATTAAGTAGAAACAAGTCCCCAAACCCTCTTTGACAAAGCTGGCATGTAACATATAAAATCTTTTTGCTTTCCTCATGTAAGTTTCTTAAAAAAGCAGCTTAAAATGACTTTCACTTATTAATTTTCCTTTCAGTCTAAAATGGATTCTAATCTGATTTTTACTCAAATTGCTACAAGAGAACTTCTCCTTCATCAGTTCTTAATGACAAATGGATTTAAATGACCCCACATTTTAATCTCCAGCCATAAACTTGCTAATGATATGCAAGTTTATGTATCTGCCTACCCGTTTGATATTTCACTAGAATGCTTCCCAATGATAATATATATATATATTCAAAAATTTACCAAAGCTTTCTTCTTATATATCAGATTTACCTTCTCAAATTTTTTTTCTTTTTTGCTTAGCTTTTTTGTCTCTAAATAAGTGGTACCTCTATCATGCAGATAATCAAGATAAATATTTTTGAATTATTCTTGTCATTTTTTTCATAGTCTATTCACTCTATTTTCACATTCCCTACATCTAATCTATGACATGAAAATTAAAAGTGAAAGTGTTAGTCACTCAGTTCTGTCTGACTCTTTGTGACCCTATGAACTGTAGTCCACCATTCTCCTCTGTTCATGGGATTGTCCAGGCAAGAATACTGCAGTGGGATGCCACTTCCTTCTCCAGGGGATCTTCCTGAACCCAAAATTGAAACTGGGTCTCCTGCATTGCAGGTAGATTCTATACCTCTGATCCCCCAGGGAGAAATTTTATGACCCCAGCATTTCTTGATTTGGCATAGTTGTTTTCAGCTTTGTTGGCATCACTCTAACTCAAGCTTCTGTCATTTTTGTCCAGACTTCTGAAAGAGAACCTGTTTGGCCTCCCTGCTTTTTTCTTACCCTCAAATATATCATTATTCATAAATTTAAAAATATTTTATAGTTGGACATTTAGTCATGTCATCATCCTGTTGAGAAAACAAAATTTAATGCCATTCAACTGACTTTTTCCAAAGAACTAACTATGACTCTGTAGGAACAAGGCTTGACTACTTCCCCAACTTCATTTTCAGACATTCTCTTCCTAACTTACTGTGCCAATAACACTGCCCTTCTTCCAGTTCCTTGAATTAACCAAATGACTTTGTACCCCATGGACATCACCAGACGGTCAGCACTGAAATCAGATTGATTATATTCTTTGCAGCCAAAGATGGAGAAGCTCTATATAGTAGGCAAAAACAAGATGGGGGATTGACTGTGGTTCAGATCATGAACTCCTTATTGCAAAGCTCAGACTTAAATTGAAGAAAGTAGGGAAAACCACTCTACCATTCAGGCATGACCTAAATCCAATCCCTCATGATTATACAGTGGCAGTGGCAAATAGATTCAAGGTTTTAGATTTTATAGACAGAGTGCCTAAAGAAATATGGAGGAGGTTTGTGACACTGTACAAGAGGCAGTGACCAAAACCATCTTCAAGAAAAAGAAATGCAAAAAGGCAAAATGGTTGTCAGAAGAGGACTTACAAATAGCTGAGGAAAGAAGAGAAGCTAAAGGCAAAGTAGAAAAGGAAAGATATATTCATTGGAATGCAGAGTTCAAAGAAGAGCAAGGAGAGATAAGAAACCTTTGGAAATGAACAATGCAAAGTAAAAGAGGAAAACAACAGAATGGGAAAAACTAGAGATCTCTTCAAGAAAATTAGAGATGCCAAGAGAACATTTCATGCAAAGATGGGCACAATAAAAAACAGAAATGGTATGGACCTAACAGAAGCAGAAAATATTAGAAAGAGGTGATAGGAATACACAGAACTATACAAAAAAGATCTTAATGACCCAGATAACTATGATGGTGTGATCACTCACCTAAGCCAGACATCCTGGAATGCAAAGTCAAGTGGGCCTAGGAAGCATCACTACTAACAAAGCAAGTGGAGGTGATGGAATTCCACCAGAGCTATTTCAAATCCTAAAAGATGATGCTGTGAAAGTGTTCCACTCAATATGCCAGCAAATTTAAAAAACTCACCAGTGGAGACAGGACTGGAAAAGGTCAGTTTTCATGCCAATCCCAAAGAAAGGCAATGCCAAAGAATGTTCAAACCATCATACATTTGCATTCATCTCACACATTAGCAAAGTAGTGCTCAAAATTCTCCAAGTTAGTCTTCAACAGTACGTGAATGGAAAACTTCCAGGTGTTCAGGCTGGGTTTAGAAAAGGCAGAGGAACCAGTGATCAAATTGCCAAAATCCTTTGGATCATAGAAAAAGCAAAAGAATTCCAGAAAACTATCTACTTATACTTTATTGACTATGCCAAAGCCTTTGACTGTGTGGACCACAACCAACTGTGGAAATTCTTCAAGAGATGGGAGTACCAGATCACCTGACCTGCGTCCTGAGAAATCGGTAGCAGGTCAAGAAGCAAGAGTTAGAACCAGACATTGAACAAGGGACTGGTTCAAAATTGGGAAAGGAGTACACCAAAGCTGTATTTTGTCATCCTGGTTATTTAACTTATATGCAAAGAACATCATGAGAAATGCCAGGCTGGATGAAGCACAAGCTGGAATCAAGATAGCTTGGAGAAATATCAATAACCTCAGATATGCAGATGACACCATTCTAATGTCAGAAAGCAAAGAGGAACTAAAGAGACTTCTGATGAAAGTGAAAGAGGAGAGTGAAAAAGCTGGCTTAAAACTCAGCACCCAAAAAAAGAAGATCATGGCCCCATCACTTCATGGCAAATAGATAGGGAAACAATGGAAACAGTGACAGAATTTATTTTTTTGGGCTCCAAAACCACTGTAGATGGTGATTGCAGCCATGAAATTAAAAGACTCTTGCTCCTTGCAAGAAAAGCTATGACCAACCTAGACAGCATATTACTTAGGTGACAAATGTACATCAAGTCAAAGCTATAGTTCTTCCAGTAGTCATGTATAGGTGTGAGAGATGGATCATAAAGAAAGCTGAGCACTGAAGAATTGATGCTTTTGAACTGTGGTGTTGGAGAAGACTCTTGAGAGTCCCTTGGACTGCCAGGAGATCAAACCAGTCAATCCCAAAGGAAGTCCTGAATATTCATTGGAAGGACTGTTGTTGAAGTTGAAGTTCCAATATTTTGGTCGCCTTATGCAAAGAATTGACTTACTGGAGAAGTCCCTGATGCTGGGAAAGATTGAAGGCAGGAGGAGAAGTGGATGACAGAGGATGAGATGGTTGGATGACATCATTGAATCAAAGGATATGAGTTTGGGCAAGCTTTTGGAGTTGGTGATGGACAAGGAAGCCTGGTGTGCTACAGTTCATGGGGTCACAAAGAGTCAGAGATGACTGAGTGACTGAACTGAACTGAACTTCCTACCCCAGGCATTCACACATGCTATGAATTATATGGAATGTACTTGATCTCCCTAACTTTTCACCAAATTGCAGCTTATATTCCACTTCCTTGGACTCACACCTCAATTCTCTTATTTAAACTTACAAAACCATACTTATTTAAAATAGGTGGTTTTTCAAATTACTTTTGTGCATTCATTATTTTCATGTATATATGTATTTATAATTTAATAAATACATATGTGTGTGCTAATTCACTTCACTCATGCCTAACTCTTTGAGATCCTATGGACTGTAGCCTGCCATGCTCCTCTGTCCATGGGATTCTCCAGGCAAGAATACTGGAGTGGGTTACCACGCCCTCCTCCAGGGGATCTTTCCAACCCAGGGATCAAACCTTACGTCTTAAGTCTCCTGCACTGGCAGGCAGGTTTCACTCTTCCCAGGTGGTGCTAGTGGTAAAGAACCCTGTTGGCAAAGCAGGCAGCAGGAGACAGAGATGGGGGTTTGGATACCTTGGTCAGGAAGATACCCTGGGGGAGGAAATGGCAACCAACTCCGGTATTCTTGCCTGGAGAATCCCATGGACAGAGGAGCCTGGTGGGCTACAACCCATAGGGTCTCAACGAGTTAGATACCACTGAAGTGATTTAGCACAGCATAGCACCTGGTAAACCCTAATAAATACATATTTTTGTACAATTAAATATATTAATTTATGATTTTTGTCTTTCCTGCTAAAGTCTAAATTTCATAAGAACCTAGTCTGTATTTTTTCACATTGTATACCTACAATTTGTTGTAGATTCTAGAAATATAAAGTTTTAAATAATTAGTTTGTTGGGTAAATAGATGGATTAAATGAAAAAACAACTAAGATAAACTTTACTTCCTTCTTTAACATCTCACAAATAGCATATGACAATACATCTATGACATGTGTTGCATTATATAAAGCCAAATAATATACAGCATTTAAGAATTCTGAATTTGTTCTATCAAGTTAATGTAACCACATTATAAATTGCTTAGAGCTATCCATTTACAAAATAATGTTACAAATGCGAAAAACAAAATGATTCCAATTTTAGAAAAGAACATTTTGATTGAGAACATTAACATTTACAAAGACATTTATTTTCAATTTTTAGCAAGATGACTAAATGGCAATATGTGCTTTTGCTTTGTGTATAAAGGTGTAGATGGTTGATTCTACTTATGTGCTATACAGTGAGCGTATTACACACTTAAAAAAAAAAGAAAACTACGTTGAATCCAATTGCTCTCATTTCTCCATCTCAGCCCAGGATATGGTGCAATAGAGTCAGGATCTGTTTAATGACACCGTGACTTCTGCTTTATATGTTATAACTTTTCATCCTGGCATCTGTCTAAGGTGGTGCACCCTATTTGGTAAACAACAATTGTCTAAGGACAAGATGATTAGAAGGATTTTTCAAGGTGGCAAGTGCAAGGTTGGCTTTCATGAGCATCTGATTCCAATTCACATACTTTGGTCCACTAAACCAGTCTGCCTATTTTTTTGTCCTTTTTTTTAATAAGGATCGCTGAAGCCATACACTTCAATCCTGAACTCAAGTTAAACATCCTGAGGAATTTTCTGGGCTTTATACTTTAACCTTTGTGTGTTTTGAAGCTTAAATTATCGACGTTAGGTTTTCTGTGTCAAAAAAGGCCAAGCAAGTACTTGTGAGGTGTTACTATTTTTTTTTTTTATAGATAAAAAGAGACCAGGTGGCAAAGAGCTTTTTGGAAATTTTTTCTTGTTAGCTCTCTGTCATTAAACAAGTGCTCTACTAAACAGAAAGTTCAGGAATTTGGCAAAATTTACAAACTCAGTTATCTTGAAGGTGTGACATTAGAAAGCCAAGTTGAAGGTTAGAATCTGTAAGGACATGTTAATGATATTTGTCTTCATATCTACAAGAATATAGAGTACATTCTGGGTAACTTAGAAGTGTATTACCTTTCATGATCTTTCCTACTCTTCCCTTACTGGATTTTTGCAGTTTACTCTCTATCAAGCGGGAAAAAATAAAAAAAAAAAAAAAAACGGACCAAGAGAAAATGAGGTTACCACCTAAAGAGCTATGTCTATCAATTATAAGAGTGGTTGAAGATCGTCATGATATGTCTCTTCCTAATCTCATTATATTTTAGTGGATTTTAATGTTTGGCAAAAAACCCCCAAACAAACCAAAAAACAAAAACCCGAACTCTATTGTTACAGATTTGGTTAGTTGCTCAGTTGTGTGCTACTCTTTGTGAACCCATGGACTGTAGTCTGCCAGGTTCCTCTGTCCATGGAATTTTCCAGGCAAGAATACTGGAGTGGGTTGCCATTCCCTTCTCCAGGAGAGCTTTCCTGACACAGGGATTGGACTCGAATCTCCCATATTGCAGGCAGATTTTTTATTGTCTGAGCCATCATGGTTTGGCAAAATGGTTATTTAACAGGAATTAGAAATGTTACTTGGCCAATAAGAGCATTCTATTGATGTAAGATTCATCCATAACCAAATGCCCTGCCGATTAACAATGAAGCAGTTTTTCGTCCCACTGTAACAGCCAGTTTATTGATAGAGTTGGTTAAACAAGCACATAAGTAAACATATATTTGGGTTATCTTAAAAACAGTTATATTTTTCTTTACTGAATCTAAAGTTTTGCTTTGGTTACCACACATGTCACATATGCCCACTTCAAATATCTCCATAAACTAGATTTTTGGCAGTAGGAAATGATAATATATTTTATCTATCACAAAGTTTTCCAATTAATAATGACTTTAAGGAGGGTTAGAGGGTAAGTGATTAGAGGCCAGCTTACAGAGTTGAGAAACTTTTAAGTGGTCATTTTTTCCCCCTTTTTGTTTCAAATCTAACAAAAAAAAATGTGAAGGAAACAACCTCTAATATATTTTTAAATTTTACACGTCTCCAGAGTTGGTTTCTGGAAACTTTCCTTAAAGGAAAGTGCCATAAAAGTGCAAATGCCTTCTTTAGCCTTTTATTAAGTTGTTTAATTGTTTCAGTGATGGTGGGAGAGAAAATCAACATATTATTTTGAAATGTATTTGTAAGTATGGGAGAGCTGCCAGTCTTATATTAAATGTTTTAAAACATTTTATCTGTTGGACTAAGACATTGGATAGAAAGTTAAACAATAGTCGTAGGCATCATGAGGTCAATAAAATGTCCCAAGATTTGGCAAAATATGCTTATTTTGTATTTCCTATATTGAATTAATGAATACTACTACCACTGCTCCCACCTCTATCACCACCCTGGTTCCTACCACTATCAAGTTAATAACTCTAATTTTAGTGTTATTTTAATCATAAGCAAGTCATGAGCCTAAATATTTTCCATAAAGGTTATTTATTCCTCACATATATTATAAAGGTGGGTATTTTCATTGGATGTATATTTCAGATATTGTAACAGAGAATTAACTTTTCACCATATTTAGAGCTGAGACTCTATCTGAAGCTTTTCTGACATTTAAGTCTGAGTTTTAATCACTGGGTTGATTGATCTACTAAATTCCAAGGGGTCAGAGTAATAAAAGCGGGTGGCAGAATTCTGATAGCAGAGACCACTAATATGAAAACATGTTTCTTAAATCTTGCTATAAGATCAAGTGGGGAACTTATTAAAAAGGTATAATCTCAAGCCCTGCTCAAACTTCCTGAATCAAAATTTGCATTTTAATAAGATTCATGGATGAAAGTAGATGTTGAATCTATCTTTTTAAAAGTCTTTTTAACAGAATATTTTGAAAAATATAATCCAATTTTTCACTGAAATTACAGTTCCTGTATTTATGTGATTTTCTCAACATAATAGGCTACCGTACATTTTATTTACTCACTGACTCTCACTTTGATTTATTTATTCAATAGTCCTTATTTGTACACCTATTTTGTGTAAGATGTTCAAACATTTTACAGGATACTAAGATGAACAAAATTTTTAATTCCAATAAAGGAGGTAAATGTGAAAAGTTATTTCAGAGGCCATTTAATAAATACCATTGGTAAAATAAAGTTTAGGCACAGGTAGTATTTTTGCACTCTGGGGATTTATCAAAGAAAACTTCATAAAGGAAGTATTTCTTATCAACCAATAAATGGAATCTAGGCAGAATATTTTCTTTGTGTACATATTTCTTCTGGTAACATCTTCTAATCTCTGTTCTTAATTTATACAGCCCAAACGAACAAGATTTACCATTTTATTGATATTGAAATCCATTTTCAACTTTGGTGAAAATTCAAATAACATTTCACCTCCTCTTATGTGGTATCTCTCTTGCCCTTAGCTACTTCTTTTTAGATATAACTTAATTTTTTCTAAATTTAGAATTCTGGAATCTTTTCAGACTCCAAAAATCTAAACACTCTTAGGAGTCAAAAGTTGACTTTTTTATGTCATCTTTCCTTTGGCAAATAGCACAAAATTCAAATAGAGGAAGAGAATAAGATTTTACTGAAAATGTAAAGTATTTACATACTTTACATACACTAGATAATCCAGATTGAGTAGCAATAGTTACCACTTGGTGAATATGATGCTACTGGTAGGTTGGATTTTACATATTTATATATTCTCAGAGAAAATGCTCACTTCCTATATAAATGTTCATAAGTCTTTTCTTTGAAAATCCTATGAAATTATCAAGAAACAAATATTGTGACACAGGGTGTATTCTAAGTGATAAACTATGAATTTTAAGATCTCAGTGATTACACTGGTGATGAGTTTAGATGAACAGGAGTTCCATGGGGGAGACTGAATTTGATCTTTTTCTTCAGATGCATAGGATTTGTTATAGGAAAAGTGTGCATTTTAAAGGAGGACACAAAGATGAAGAAGTGTGAAAAAAAACAGAAGTTTAGAGAGAGAATATGTAGAGACCAGTATTACTATGGCAAAGACCAGCTGAACCACAACAAAATACTGAGAGAGACATGCTGTCAATATTTTAAAAGACATTTTAGTAGAAAATTACTATGTATATTCATTAGTGTAGTATCATTTATGACACTTTAAATTTTATATTGATGTTTATTATGTAATAATTCTATTACGACTTCGTATTTTTATCCAACATTTTTTCCAATATTTATCTATATTAATCCATTTAGGTAAAATTCATTTTCATGATATGTAACTCTTTGATATATCATCCACTATTAGAGGCTCTGGCTTTATTTACAATTGTTTTGCTGTAATGTTGCTGCTGCTGCTGCTAAGTTGCTTCAGTCATGTCTGACTATGCGACCCCATAGATGGCAGCCCACCAGGCTGTAACAGAGCTACAATAAACATTGTGTCATATGTGCCAAAATTGTACCCTGGGAAACTGAATTAGAAGACATGAACTTTATTATATGTTTACAAAATTTAACACTTTCTCTAAGAAAACGTTTTAACACTTTGTAGTCTCACCAGCAATGTATATGTGTTTGTGTCTGTCCATACCTTTTCCATACTGAGTATCATTACTCTTTTTAATAAAACAAAACCAGAACAAAGTCAGAGGACTGGCATCATCTGACTGTAAGATATACTACAAAGGTCCAGTAATCAAAGCACTGTGGTATTGTTAAAGATATTAGACAAATAGATCAGTGAAACAAGTCCCAGAAATAGACACCTCCCTAACATATACTCAGCTAATCTTTGACAAAGGAGCAAAGGCAGTAAAATAGAGCAAAGGCAGTCTTGTCAGCTCATGATAAGGAAATAACTGGACATCACATGCAAAAAAAGTTAATAATAATCTAGACAAAGAACCAACATTCTTTACAAAAATAAACTCAAAATGGACCATAGACCTAAATGTAAAACACAAAGCTATAAATTTTCTACAAGAAAATGTAGAAGTAGATGACCTGGAGCACAGCAATGACTTAACAGATACAATTCCCAAGTTGAGGTTTAAGAAGTAACTGATAAGAAAGGAAAGATATACCCATTTGAATGCAGAGTTCCAAAAAATAGCAAGGAGAGATAAGAAAGCCTTCCTCAAGGATCAGTGCAAAGAAAGAGAGGAAAACAATAGACTAGGAAAGACCAGAGATCTCTTCAAGAAAATTAGAGATACCAAGGGAACATTTCATGCAAAGATGGGCTCAATAAAGGACAGAAACGGTATGGACCTAACAGAAGCAGAAGATATTAAGAAGAGGTGGCAAGAATACACAGAAGAACCATACAGAAAAGATCTTCATGACCCAGATAATCACAATGGTGTGATCACTCACCTAGAGCCAGACACCCTTGAATGGGAAGTCAAGTGGGTCTTAGGAAGCATCACTATGAACAAAGCTAGTGGAGGTGATGGAATTCCAGTTGAGCTATTTCAAATCCTAAAAGATGATGCTGTGAAAATGCTGCACTCAATATGCCAGCAAATTTGGAAAACTCAGCAGTGGCCACAGGACTGGAAAAGGTCAGTTGTCATTCCAATTCCAAAGAAAGGCAATGCCAAAGAATGTTCAAACTACCGCACAATTGCACTCATCTCACATGCTAGTAAAGTAATGCTCAAAATTCTCCAAGCCAGGCTTCAGCAATACATGAACCGTGAACTTCCAGATGTTCAAGCTGATTTTAGAAAAGGCAGAGGAACCAGAGATCAAATTGCCAACATTCACTGGATCATCGAAAAAGCAAGAAAGTTCCAGAAAAAACATCTATTTCTGCCTTATTGACTATGCCAACGCCTTTGACTGTGTGGATCACAACAAACTGTGGAAAATTCTGAAAGAGATGGGCATACCAGACCACCCGACCTGCCTCTTGAGACACCTGTATGCAGGTCAGGAAGCAACAGTTAGAACTGGACAAAGAACAACAGACTAGTTCCAAATAAAGAAAGGAGTACATCAAGGCTGTATATTTTCACCCTGCTTATTTAACTTATATGCAGAGTACATCAGGAGAAATGCTCGGCTGGATGAAGCACAAGCTGGAATCAAGCTTGCTGGGAGAAACATCAATAACCTCAGAAATGCAGATGACACCACCCTTATGGCAGAAAGCAAAGAGGAACTAAAGAGCCTCTTGAAGAAAGTGAAAGAGGAGAGTGAAAAAGTTGGCTTAAAACTCAACATTCAGAAAACTAAGATCATGGCATCTGGTCCATCACTTCATGGGAAATAGAAGGGGAAACAGTGGCAACAGTGGCTGACTTTAATTTTTTGGGCTCCAAAATCACTGCAGATGGTGACTGCAGCCATGAAATTAAAAGACGCTTACTCCTTGGAAGAAAAGTTATGACCAACATAGACAGCATATTAAAAAGCAGAGATATTACTTTGCCAACAAAGGTCAGTCTAGTCAAGGCTATAGTTTTTCCAGTAGTCATGTATGGATGTGAGATTTGGACTATAAAGAAAGCTGTGTGCTGAAGAACTGATGCTTTTGAACTGTGGTGTTGGAGAAGACTCTTGAGAGTCCCTTGGACTGCAAGGAGATCCAACCAGTCCATCTTAAAGGAAATCAGTCCTGAATATTCATTGGAAGGACTGATCCTAAAGCTGAAACTCCAATACTTTGACCACCTGATGCAAAGAACTGACTTATTTGAAAAGACCCTGATGCTTGGAAAGATTGAAGGCAGGAGGAGAAGGGGACGACAGAGGATGAGATGGTTGGATGGCATCACCAACTTAATGGACGTGATTTTGAGTAAACTCCGGGAGTTGGTGATGGACAGGGAGGCCTGTCGTATTGCAGTCCATGGGGTTGCACAAGAGTTGGACACGACTGAGCAACTTAACTGAAAAGGTCATATTTGCAAAAGATAAATAATAAAGGACTGTTATTCAAATTTAAATTGTATGCTTAAACAACAACAAAAAAAACCCTGATTTAAAAAAGGGACAAAAAACCCTGAATAGGTACCTCACCAAGGGAAATAAACAGCAAGTAGCTTATGAAAAGATTCTTGACATCATATGTCGTGATGTCATGAGAAAATGACAAAATAAAACAAAAAAGAGACTCAACTATATACCTAGTAGAATGGCAAAAATCCAAAACACTGATAACAGTAAATGCTGGCAAGGACTTAGAGGAACAGCAACCTTTATCCATTGTCAGTGAGTCTGGTACAGTCAAGTTTGAAGATTATTTGGTAGTTTCTTACAAAGTCAAACATATTCTTACCATAAAAACAGGCAATTTTGCATTTTGGCATTTACTCAGGTAAATTGAAAACTATGCCCATGCATAAAAGTCAGCACATATTTATTAATAGCAGCCCTGTTCATAATTTCCAAAACTTGGAAACAATCACGATATCTTTCAGCAAGTGAATGGACAAATAACTTGTGCTACATTCAGACAGTGGACTATGATTTAGCACTAAAAAGAAGCATTTCAAGTCACAAAAAGACATGGAGGAAGTTTAAATGTGTTTTACAAAGTGAAGAAAAACAGCTGAATAGGCTGTACAGTGTATGAATCCAACTATTTGACACTGTAGAAAAGGCAAAATTATGGAGACAGTAAGAATATCAGGGGTTGGGAGATGGAGAGATAAATAGGTAGAACACAGAGGATTTTTAGAGCATTTTAGAGGATTTTTAGAGGATTTTTATCTTATACAATACTTTAATGGTGTATATATGTCATTATATATATGCCAAAACCCATGGAATATACACCACCAAGAGTGAATCCTAACATAAGTTGTTGACTTAGCATGGGTCAATGTAGCCTCACCCCCCCCCCCAAAAAAAAAGTTACCATTGTTAAAAAAAAATGTATCACTGTTGTTATGTTGATAGTTGGGTAGACTGTGTTTAAGAAGCACATGGTATATGGAAACACTGCAATTTCCACTCAATTTTACTTTGAACCTAAAATTTCTCTTAAAAAAGTCCAATATGAAAATAAAATAATAAGCCAACTCATTAACACACCTAAATATATGAATAATGATTCCATAATATTATGAAGTATCCAGTCAGTGTTCAAATACTCATTTGTCTAAAATAATTTACATATTTTTCTTTTTATAGATGACATTGAATAGGATGTGATCATCTCTTTTATACTGCAGAATCTCTGTCTTTGCACCATTTTTTTTTGTTTTCGATAACCATTGGTTATCAAAGCAATCTGGTTCTTTGCCTTCTAGTTTCCCATGTTTTGGATTTTGTTGATTATATCTCAGTGGCACTAGCTAATATGTTTTTCTGTTCTTTGTATTTCCTATAAATAGGAAGCAGGATTTAGAGGTTTAGTTAGATTTATGTTCCACGTCATCTGCTTGTGTCTGTATGTGTTTCTGACATTCGCTATTATCACTTTGTTTTGTTATCTGGCGTAGCTACTAGACGTTTGAGGTTCTTTTTTTCCCTCAGGATGGACCTAATATCTAGATGTCTGTATTTACGACAGTATCACTTGTGTATGATCCACTAACTGAATAGATCCACTAATTTCAGACCAAAAAGAAAGCCATTCTAATTAAATCATCATTACTTTGTCTACTAGATGGGACATTTCTTTAAAAAGAAGATTCCTTTGTCTAGTCATCTAGTATTTCATTACTCAGGGAAATAGATACTGTGAGAAAGATCGGGTAAGTGGTCAAATTTTTTCCTTTTATATATCAGCTTCTAATGAAAACTTTCCTTCGACTGTAGCCAGTTGGTGGATGGTATTTTTTTTTTCCAGTCTTATGAACGCATAGGCTTTAAACATATTTTGTATGTTTCAATCTATTGCAGCTAATACTAATAATACTAATACTCTTAGTTATGATATATTGGTTCCTTATTACAAGTAATAATTATAAGTATAATGAAATTAGTCACTAAATTCTGCTTCCTCCTGTTCACTCTTTTCCCCAACAACTGATTTGAAGTAATTCAGTTTAATTCATAGTTAATAATTATAAGATCATCAGCAGACATATTCCATCCCCCATTCTTCCTAGAGTTTAATAATGTTATTTTTATTTAGGTTAGCCTCAATTTTGAATCAACTTATCCCCTAAATATTCTCTAATTTTCTTTCCTTCATTTCCTAGAAATCAGACATTTGGTATATTTTAAAATATTATATCCTGAATATACCATATGTTCAACTTCATGTCATATTTATTGAACATATTATCTTAGTTTCACATTTAATGAAATGATTAAATAAATTTCTTAATTTAATATTTTTACTTCCATTTTATTTTCCAACTTCCAGAAGATTTTGAAACTAGTTATATAATCTAGGGATTGATTATTTCTTTTAATTGTATCAAGGAACTAGAACTCAAAGTCTGGTCAAACTAAGATTCACAGCAGATGGGAACTGAGTAGTTGTCTAGCATTATGGAAGAATGAAATGCTGAATTTGAAGGTCTGATGGATTCTAAAAGTCATTTACTACTCCTAAAACATTTTCCCAGTTTCCAGACATATTTTTAAAACTCTTGTCTAGACATATTTTTAAAACTCTTGTCTTGGATGAATTATCTACATAGTATTATTAATAATTTCATACATGTAAGCAATGGAAAACATTTACAAATTTTCTTATATCAAGGGTATCGTATTAATAATTACAGAAGACCTTTAACTTCATATTTGCTTAAATATTTGTATACTTGTGCATTTTATTTAAATATATACTTTATATAGAAAAGATTCATTTACTCATTTAACAAACAGCTATCAAACTCTTTTTTCATAAAATAGGTTTTAACTTAAACTGACTCAGAAGATCAAAACAAGAGGAAGAGTATATGAAAATATCTTTGAGTTTGAAACAAAATATGTGTAAACTTCTGCATGGATTACAATTACTCCAAATGCTACAGAAAGTGGGAATTTCCATAGCCTTAGCCCCACTCTTTTTAATTATGATAAACATAAGTAGTATGCATATTGCCTTTAAAGCAGATAAAATAGACAATAAATACATGAAATGGAAATAGTTTACCTGTTAGCTGCTTGGAACTGTAAGGAAAGATATTCTTACTCTCTCCTTTCATTAAGTATTTCGTATTATTATTGTTGTTAGCCATGAGAATGGGTGTAGCTTGAAACTTCATCTTTGTGAATGTTTTTATACCATGGACACCTATTCTGTTAGTTATGTGAGAAAAAGTATTTCGTTTTAGTGACATATTTAGCATCCACTTCTTAGGTACCATCAAATGACATAGGCACTTGCATTAAAACAGTAAGTCAGATAAAATGCATGCCTTTTGATACCTTATAGTCTAGTAAAAGAGACATGCAAACAGGCCTTTCTATTGCAGAAAGGAATGTGACAAGTGAAACTTTCTTATATAGGATTTGATTATGAAACAATCAAAGGGATGGGAAGTGAAATTCCAGGCACCTGGCTGGACTTAAGTATTCCTATAATATGATTTGATTTTATGGCATGGAATCTACTCTTAAAACCCAAAATATAGGTCACTCTTACTTGGCAGCTGTACATCTGTGAGTGTAATATCATGTTGGCAAGGAGGAAAATAAGATATCTCACTCCACCTTTAACATTATTGTATTTCTGGCCAACAATTTAAAGAGGTTATGGAGTTATTGATCTAGAAATCATAATGCAAACATTACTCTGGGAATCACAAATTCATATACTAGCTTTCAGAAAGCTTGTAAGTTGTATTAAATGTGTTTTAAATATTTTTCATATTTACAGTGAATTATGAATTAGATTTTTTTGAAATGTGCAATGCTGTAATAGCAGAAAATCTTATTGTTGTTAATAAGATTTGCATCACAATACATATACAATTTTAAAGAAACATTTTAAAATACTAATGTGGATTGTGATGTACATCACAGTTTTACTAAGTTGCAAACACAATTATGAACTTTGATTTTCTACTGGGGAAAACTTTCAACATCTATGCCTATATTTGTATAGAATCATTTTTACGCTCAGTCAAATCTATTTAAAATTATGCTAAAAATACCAAAAGTCTTTTCTGGAGAGTAGAATAAAAGAGTGTATAAACTGTGTATTTTGAAAATTAAAGCTTTGAAAAAGAAACCAGTAAGAAGAAGAAGAACAACAAAGAAATGCCATGAAATTGTTCTGGGGAAATTCCAATAACTGTAATTAAGTAAATTAGTTTATATCAATATATTTGTATTGCATCAGAGCATCTGTCTAGCGCTTTTGTGAGCTTAAGGGCTATTGAAGGCATTACAGTATAGGTAAGTAAACCTGTCCTATTTTATACGTACATAAAGACTGATGAAGCCATAAAATAACAAGCTTAGAAGGGATCTTACATTCAGTTCATTATCATTTTGGGGAGGTATTATAGTCTGTTTGCCATTTGATACATATCACATTTGTGTGATACCTACATTTTCTACATTTTATTACAGCAGAGTAAATTTTGATATAAGAGAAAAAGTAATTTTTAGAGGGTGAATATGGTAGCATTAATTTAAAGGTTTAGTAATAACAGTAGAACCTCGCATAGAGCAAGACTGTGATTAAATTTCATTGCTTCATATGTAGTCATCAGTACTCATATTTGAAACACAGATGTGAATGTTCAGAGATTTTAGAGAAGCTGTAGCTTTACTTCAGGATACAAGGTGGTGCTGTTTCATTTTACAAACAAAACCTGCTGTTACCCAAAGCTAGCAAAGCTAGGATGAGGAAATAATATCTTAACAAAGAGAGCAAAAATACAGAAGGAGCCAATTCCTTACCTCTGCGTGCCAGTTATGATTTTGTTTAATGCAAAAATAGATAAGTTATATCTCTATGTGCTGCACAATGTGCATACAGAGGCCATAACAATATTCAACCAAGGATGAAAGGTTAATTTTTTTAGTAGTTTATAGGGTTCTGCGGCCTGTAATGTTTGCAATGGCTGCAAAGTCTGCAGCTTTAAGGGAATAAAAATGTGTATTTTATGAAAAATGAGTGAAAGATAAGGTTTATTTCTAGTTTTTATTGACTTTCTATACTGACAACAAACTATTTTACTGGTTTTGTAAATGAAATTCTAAGCTTATATTTTAATTTTGAATCTACTGACCTATAACATTAACAAAGACCAAAGGTTCCACGTTTTCTATCCACTCATGCTAATCACCATTGTCAACTTATACTATGAATTTAAGTACTACAAAAAGTGAGACTTTTTTAAAAAAAAAATCACTCTATCTCTGGATTTATTATTCCTTTGCATGAAGATTATAAATGAAAATTTGGGGTCTTACTTCAATGTCAGATTTTCTGAGTGACAGCTAACTGAAGTAAACATTTCTAACTTCTAATCTCATTTTAAAAGATGTTTAATAGGAACATTTTCACAGTAGTTCTTGGGCTATTAGTAATGTTTGCAAATCACATCGAAAAGTATTTTTTTTTAACCACAGACATGTTTGTTTACTCAAAATTGGTACTGTAGAGAAATTTAGTTGTTTCATGAATGTTGATATCATTGGCAGATTTTTGCAAAAATTATTGACATCAATCACAATTTTATCAGTTTTTTTTATACAGTCTATTTATCTTATTTAGGGGTTTTGGCTACTAAAAAGAAAAATCAACTCAAAACCTCTGTTGAGAACTTGTGAAACGTAATTGTATCCTTTACTGATTTTTTTCACTCACTCTTTTTACCCTGACATATCAGTTATTTAAATGTCAGCATTCATGTTAATTTATTTTTCTTTTTATATTTCTGCATTTTTTTTTTACTAAAAGCTGACTTGTATTTTCAAATACAAGAAGGAAGAAATGAAGAACCCCAGGGTTAGTAGAAGGAAAGAAATCTTAAAAATTAGGGCAGAAATAAATGCAAAAGAAACAAAAGAGACCATAGCAAAAATCAACAAAACTAAAAGTTGGTTTTTCGAGAAGATAAACAAAATTGACAAGCCATTAGCCAGACTCATCAAGAAACAAAGGGAGAAGAATCAGATCAACAAAATTAGAAATGAAAATGGAGAGATCACAACAGACTACACAGAAATACAAAGGATCATAAGAGACTACTACCAACAGCTATATGCCAATAAAATGGACAACTTGGAAGAAATGGACAAATTCTTAGAAAAGTATAACTTTCCAAAATTGAACCAGGAAGAAATAGAAGATCTTAACAGACCCATCACAAGCATGGAAATCGAAACTGTAATCAGAAATCTTCCAGCAAACAAAAGCCCAGGACCAGACGGCTTCACAGCGGAATTCTACCAAAAATTTAGAGAAGAGCTAACACCTATCCTACTCAAACTCTTCCAGAGAATTGCAGAAGATGGTAAACTTCCAAACTCATTCTATGAGGCCACCATCACCCTAATTCCAAAACCAGACAAAGATGTCACAAAAAAAGAAAACTACAGGCCAATATCACTGATGAACATAGATGCAAAAATCCTTAATAAAATTCTAGCAAACAGAATCCAACATCATATTAAAAAGATCATACATCATGACCAAGTGGGCTTTATCCCAGGAATGCAAGGTTTCTTTAACATCCGCAAATCAATCAATGTAATTCACCACATTAACAAATGGAAAGATAAGAACAATATGATTATCTCAATAGATGCAGAAAAAGCCTTTGACAAAATTCAACATCCATTTATGATAAAAACTCTCCAGAAAGCAGGAATAGAAGGAACATACCTCAACATAATAAAAAGCTATATATGACAAACCCACAGCAAACATTATCCTCAATGGTGAAAAAACTGAAAGCATTTCCCCTAAAGTCAGGAACAAGGCAAGGATGCCCACTTTCACCACTACTATTCAACATAGTTCTGGAAGTTTTGGCCACAGCAATCAGAGCGGAAAAAGAAATAAAAGGAATACAGATAGGAAAAGAAGAAGTAAAACTCTCACTGTTTGCAGATGACATGATCCTCTACATAGAAAACCCTAAAGATTCTACCAGAAAACTACTAGAGCTAATCAATGAATATAGTAATGTTGCAGGATACAAAATTAACACACAGAAATCCCTTGCATTCCTATACACCAATAATGAGAAAACAGAAAGAGAAATTAAGGAAACAATACCATTCACCATTGCAACAAAAAGAATAAAATACTTAGGAATATTTCTACCTAAAGAAACAAAAGACTTATATATAGAAAACTATAAAACACTGATGAAAGAAATCAAAGAGGACACAAACAGATGGAGAAATATACCGTGTTCATGGATTGGAAGAATTAATATAGTGAAAATGAGTATACTACCCAAAGCAATCTACAGATTCAATGCAATCCCTATCAAAACTACCAATGATATTTTTTCACAGAACTAGAACAAATCATTTCACAATTTGTATGGAAGTATAAGAAACCTCGAATAGCCAAAGCAATCTTGAGAAAGAAGAATGGAACTGGAGGAATCAACCTGCCTGACTTCAAGCTCTACTACAAAGCCACAGTCATCAAGACAGTGTGGTACTGGCACAAGGATAGAAATATAGATCAATGGAACAAAATAGAAAGCCCAGAGATAAACCCACGCACCTATGGGCACCTTATCTTCGACAAAGGAGGCAAGAGTATACAATGGAGAAAAAGACAATCTCTTTAACAAGTGGGTGCTGGGAAAACTGGTCAACCCACTTGTAAAAGAATGAAACTAGAACACTTCCTAACACCATACACAAAAAATAAACTCAAAATGGATTAAAGATCTAAATGTAAGACCAGAAACTATAAAACTCCTAGAGGAAAATATAGGCAAAACACTCTCCGACATAAATCACAGCAGGATCCTCTATGACCCACCTCCCAGAATATTGGAAATAAAAGCAAAAATAAACAAATGGGACCTAATCAAAATTAAAAGCTTTTGCACAACAAAGGAAACTATAAGCAAGGTGAAAAGACAGCCTTCAGAATGGGAGAAAATAATAGCAAACGAAGCAACAGACAAACAATTAATCTCAAAAATATACAAGCAACTCCTGCAGCTGAATTCCAGAAAAATAAACGACCCAATCAAAAAATGGGCCAAAGAACTAAACAGACATTTCTCCAAAGAAGACATACAGATGGCTAACAAACACATGAAAAGATGCTCAACATCACTCATTATTAGAGAAATGCAAATCAAAACCACAATGAGGTACCATTACACACCAGTCAGAATGGCCGCTATCCAAAAGTCTACAAGCAATAAATGCTGGAGAGGGTGTGGAGAAAAGGGAACCCTCTTACACTGTTGGTGGGAATGCAAACTAGTACAGCCACTATGGAGAACAGTGTGGAGATTCCTTAAAAAACTGGGAATAGAACTGCCATATGACCCAGCAATCCCACTGCTAGGCATATACACCGAGGAAACCAGAATTGAAAGAGACGCGTGTACCCCAATGTTCATCGCAGCACTGTTTACAATAGCCAGGACATGGAAGCAACCTAGATGTCCATCGGCAGACGAATGGATAAGGAAGCTGTGGTACATATACACAATGGAATATTACTCAGCCATTAAAAAGAATACATTTGAATCCGTTCTATTGAGATGGATGAAACTGGAGCCCATTATACAGAGTGAAGTGAGCCAGAAAGAAAAGCACCAATACAGTATACTAATGCATGTATATATGGAATTTGAAAGATGGTAATGGTAAACCCTATATGTGAGACAGAATAAGAGACACAGATGCATAGAACAGTCCTGTGGACTCTGAGGGAGAAGGTGAGGGTGGGACGTTCTGGGACAATAACATTGAAACATGTATATTGTCATATGTGATGCAGAACACCATTCCATGTTCTATGCATGGGACGGATGCTCAGGGATGGAGCGTTGGGATGACACTGAGGGATGGGAGGGGGAGGGAGGTGGGAGGAGGGTTTGGGAGGGGGAGCACATGTGAATCCATGGCTGATTCATGTCGATGTATGGCAAAAACTACTACAATATTGTAAAGTAATTAGCCCCCAACTAAAATAAAAAATAAATAAATAAAAAAAAAAAAAAAAAAAAAACTGACTTGTATTTTCAAATAATATGGAGGGAAGAACTGCAGTATTCACTTATTTTGGCATGTGAAAAAGAATAAATAGACTTATTTAAATAATGCTTTATACTCAGCTTTACTGACAGACTAAATAGTAGATTCATTAATCGATAATGTTATATTACATGCTGTTATTTATTCTATGGAATACAGAAATATCATTAACATAAACTTGAAGTTTATGCTAGCAGAATTTAAGTCAGTGAGGACAAAGAAGGCAAGTTAGTTCATTCAGCAGCAAACACCCAATAATAAAAATGCTTAATAGATAGTAATTAATGAGGTTTGACCTGCTGAAAGGAAGTCCCATAACTTCTGATATTCCCCTAAAACGTAATGTCTACACACTAGGGTACTGACATTAGAGATTTCTTCTTCTGAAAAGCAACTCTTAGGTGGCATTATTATGTAATGATATAAATATATCTTTCAAAAAATAGCTACACCACTTATTGTTGTGTGGCCCTTCACAAATAAGCTTGTTTTGGAGTCAGTCCTGATATATCTATAAAATGGGGGTAATATTCACTTCTCTCATGGTTAGATGGATGATTATGTGAGATAATTCATATACTGCTGCTGCTGCTGCTAAGTCGCTTCAGTCGTGTCCGACTCTGTGCGACCCCATAGACGGCAGCCCACCAGGCTCCGCCGTCCCTGGGATTCTCCAGGCAAGAATACTGGAGTGGGTTGCCATTTCCTTCTCCAGTTCATATACAGTATTTACCAATAATAAATACTCAGTAATAATTAGCTAATTATTAATGTTTGTTTTCCAGTAAATGTTATCATTTAAAAAAAATCTCTTCAAATATCCACAAAATAATTATTAAAGCTTACCAAGTTAATTCCTATCATGTATATATGAAATGGACCAAACGTTTAAAAACAAATTCACTGCTTCCAAAGAGTAGAGTATGAGAAAATGGAGAGAGGGCAACAGAATCATTTTAGAGTCTAAAAACCTAACCAATATTATCTCATCCAGGTGATCAGGTCAACATCAACAGTGATGTCATTTTGATAGTAAGAATCCTTAATGTGATAAGATGAAATGGGACCTTCCCACTGTATTCTTCCTCTCAAAACATATAACCCCAGTCTAATCGGAAGATAAACATCAGGCAAATGCTAATGGAAGGATAGTTTACAAAATTTCGAATGAGTACTTGTGAAAACTCTCAATATCCTTCAGAATAAGAAAAGTCTGAGAAAATGTCACACCCAAGAGGAGCCTTAAGGAGGCATGACAACTAATTACATGGAAGTAAAAGTATATGAATCTGAGTCATACTCTAATAAAATTTCTAACTTAAGAGATAGCACTTGGCCATCATAACCAAAATACCCAGAAATAGTAGTTACTAACATTAGGTAATGTCCTTTCACATCCTCTCTACTCCATGCAGAAATATGAATTAAATATGGGTAGATTGCAGTTATAATACCATATTTTATTAAAATGAAGTGGTGGTACATAAACTCTATTAGTAAACATCCAATATTCATTTGTATTAAACAGAAGAACAAACAGGAAAAACAAAAGAACTGATGTTCTTCAGGTAAATGTTTCTTCATCATATTATTTGCAAAAGATCAAGAAAATGTTAGGGATTTATGAAACACACTAAGATGGAATCATTATGTTTTTTTTTTTTTAATTACATGGTTCAGTTTTATATGGTATCGATTTACTCTGGCTATAAATGATGAGGTAATTATATGCAGGACAGAGCTTATTAACAGACCTATAAACATTGCTACCTGAGACATCTGGGTAACTGATCCTCCTTCTTACTCCATAGCCCTGAGTTAAGGAATGTACTTACATAAGGCTGTGTAAACCTGGAGAGGGTGATGAATGGGATCCGGGCTGATGCTGCGTTCATGGGACTTACCCCTATTATTTTATTTTATATAATGTAAGTTCTAAGATTGATATAGAGCACTTGTCCCAAAGGAGATGGTCCCTAGGGCCTATTGACTAACTTGAGTTGAGGTTTAGCTATACCAGCCTATATACACAGACAGGGCTAAGAGGGGGACAGGAAACACAGTGCCTCACAATCAGAAATTACTATCGACAAACCTTGTGAAGATTTTGAGGTGTAGATTTTTGTCTTTCCATTGACTCTGTAACATGTTGATCTCGGCTTTGTGTACTCCCATTTTGCTTACTTTCTTTGGTATTCTATAGATGGGGGAACTCTGTATGATTGATCTAGTGATTTGTGGGTTTAGTCTTTCCATAATTTTATTCCTAATCTGGACACAGGATAATAAAGTGGAAATGCAGTATAATGTTCATACTTTCTCCTTTTCTCATAAAGTTGTACAGATTACATTATTATATTTTATTGATCTGGTTTAATGCATTTATTTCAGTTCAATAAGTATAAGTATCCTTTGTTTCTCCTTGTCAGCTTTATTGCTGATTTTATGTTTTGGTTCATTTGTTGATTGGGTCTGACATTCAGGAATTTGTTTTTCACAAAAGGATCATAGGTATTGCATTACCTGAGTAATTTTATATTTGATAAAACCTCTCTCTTGCTTTTTATAATTGAGTAGTATCTGCGTGTCCAAGGAGTCTTGGGCTGCTTTTTAACTTCTCTCAAACTTTGTACACATAGATTTATTTTCCTTTAGTATTGAATGCTATGAAGGGAAGTCTCAAATAAACCTTAATTTTTTTTTCTTCTTCTTGTAAGTGTGTTTATTTATCTTCCAGGATGACTAAAACTCTTTCTTTATCCTGATTTTCAATAATATAATTTGGATATGACTCATTGAAAGCTGTACTAGATCAAGCTTTTCCTGGAAAATGGCACACCACTTTGTCTGCAGATGCTGTCTTCCTTCATTTCAGACACTTTTTTTTTCAGTATTGCATTATTAAATAATTTCTCATTATATTTGTTGAGCTCTTTACTTCAGGGAGATAAGCTATCCTGATGTTGGATTATCTGCATTGTACAGCCATTACCTGCTTTTACTGAGATTATCTCTGGGCTATGTCTGCATCAGAATTTCATTTTTTTCTCTTGGTTTATCATTTCTCTGTTTCTGAATCTATTCATTCTTGTCTCCCTCTCTTTTATTTGGCAACCTCCTATTCCTTTATCCCACAGTTTAAAAATATAATTCTCTTTTATTTCTAACATTTTGTCTTTTATAAAAAACTGATTTCATGTGTAGTTTATATATATGCACATATATATATTAGATTCTGCAGTACCTTTGCATATTTCTTACATCATTTAATTATCTTTGGATGGTATTTAGAGAATTTTGCGCAGGTTTTGTCTTTGTATCATATTTTTGGTTTAGCTTCTGCTTGACTTTCTTTGGAGACTATTTCTCCCCTGAAATAACTTTTGTGGACCACATATATTCTAACCATGTTTGTTAACCACTGTGTCTTTAAGCAGGGGGGACATGGGAAGTAAGCAGCAATAATATGATTCCTAAATTTTCCCTTTTTCACTTTCTTTTGAAGTTCATGGCATCAGATCGTTCCCTTTTCTTGTTTCATAACTGCAAATATATTTCTAGTTGTTGATTGTATGTTTATTTCACTGAGGAAGAGTAATACTTATTAGGCTTTTATAAACTGCCATGATCTTTACCAGAAGCACTAGTGTAATTAATTTTTACTGTTTTTTTAAAATTATTTTTTCTATTACTTCTAGACTATAGGAGTTGATACTGTTGTTTGCCATTGTGGTATAAGCAATATTTAGAATAGTTTCTGAACTATCATAATAAATTATTGATATATATGTCAGTCATGAATGATATATGAATTACATAAACTTGCAGATACAAGTCCCTATTTGGTGTTTTCTTTAGTCCCTATTTTGGTTTATTTCTTTAGGGAATTATATGCCCATGCATGACATCAAGTAAGCCTGGATTCTCTCTTCCAAACAACAATGGAGACAAATTTTCTACCCATTATCTGGCCTTCCAGTGGAACTTGACACCCTCTAGATGAATTCCATTTCCCACACCAGAAAAAAAAAAAAAAAAAAAAAAAAAAACAGCTGGAAATAATTTCTAGCTTTTGTAGCAATTATTTATTCTAGAAATGTAGATACAGGTGAGTAAAGAGCAATATATTCTATTATAATAGTTTTATAACTTTGTGTTCTCAAACTTGTAAAAGCAAAGGAAGTCCTTCATTATTCCAGCAAATGAATGAACCATTCATTCCTTATTCTAAATACAATGGTTCAGCAAATTAAAAAACTTACATAGTTTGCTTTAAAATGTTGATACTATTTTTTTCATAGTATAAATTTACATTCAAATATCAAATCTTAATCCAATTTAAAAATATTACTATTATAAATACTCATAAGCATCAAAGAAAAATGAGGCAACTTATAAAAAGAGTTTCCTTTGGACTGACAGAAAACATGAAACCTTTAGTTAATTTAGAAAGTGAAGTCTTTGAGAAAGAACCTGTAATGAAACTTCAGCTTCAGTTATACATAGAGCTGCAATTCTGTGTGTCTGGAACACAAGCCCTGAACTTGGATTTATGATTGCCACGTGCAATGTATTCTTTACACACTATTTTTTTCCCCTTTTTGCTCCAGTTTCATTTTATAGACTGTCGTATACTATATATGAACTCATTTTTACACTAAACCCTTTGGCAAACTCACCTCAGTATTTAAGGGATTGCCTGTCTATTTGAGAACTTGGCTTAGAACAACAATGGGGCAAATGGTAGGAAGACAGCAAAAATCTGCTTTCTAGATTAACAGCCAATGAGCAGAAAATAGACATGTACACACAAGCTAGACTGAGCATCTAAAATAAGCTATGCTTAATTATAAACTATGTAAATCTCTAATTTGCATTGAACCAATTGGTTTTGTTGAGCTTTCAGGTTTGTGAGGCAAGAGGGGTGCTGAGCATGTCAAGTGCTGGGGAAGGCCTATACCCTGGGACGGGACTTGCTTTTCCTTTGGAAATCTTCACAGTGACATTACCCAAGACTTGCCATGCATTCTTGATGATTTTGTTGCTTTTGTGAATTTGACTTTTTCAAATAACATCATTTTGCCTCCAGTGGTTTGCCAAATTGGGTTTAATTCTCTCTAAATTCCTTAGATTATAATCATACATGTGGATTTACATGATAGCCACATTTTCATCATCTGGAAGCTAGCTTTCATGATGACATGATGCATGTGGTAAAATATATATCTTAAAATATGTAAAACTCAATTTATGGCACCCTTGCAAATGAATTTCTCCCACAGTCTTCTTCATCTCGGCTGATGGCAATAGCTCTTTTCCTCCAATATCACATTCAATTCATCCAAAAATTCTGTTGATTCTACTTTAAAAATAAAAACAGAATCTGCACACTTAATCATCACCCCAATATCACTCTTCTGGGCCATTGCATATCATCCTAGCTAGTCTCCCAAATTTTCACCCTTGCCCTGAGAGTCAATCCACAACACAGCACCCTCTTATGTTCAAAAACATGTTACATTGTTTCACTTAAAAGGCCCTCTCACAAGTAGAGTAACTAGTTCCTTTAGTTTTGTACTTTAATCATTGAAGGCTTTGTTCCAATAAGGAAATGTTTAGATATTTATCTAAAGTATATACAAGTTACCATACAAAACCCATATTCTGTGTTTAAAAGCACTAGCTAAAGCAGCAGACCACTTCAAATTCAAATTTAATTTTTACCATCAATTATCATCAACTATGATTTAAGAAATTTTTATTAACATTTCCAAATATTAACTTTTGATATATAAAGTATGATCAAAATAATACCCTTTTATATGGCTGTAATAATTTCTAGATTTGGCATATCAGAGTCTAATCAGAAAAAAAAAAAAAAAAACGACACTTAAAAATGTTGTAACAGGGCACTTAATTCTGGGAATTAGTTACAAAGATGATGTGATTTGGGGGAAAGCCATAAAAGGGAGGATGAGATAACCCAGAGATTAGCGATAGCAGATTGCACTTGCTGATTGCACTCTTAGATTGCAGGGGATGAAAAGATAATACTGCTAGAGACCAGAAGTGTCCTTTTAAAGCTGAAACCACAGTGCGCCACTCAGAAGCAAGCTTGAACCACAGACAAGCCACAGTTGAATAAACTGCCCAGCAAAGATGAAGGCATCAATAACTGTTTTTCCCTTCTAGTTGCCTTCCAAAATCCTACCAGTGTCTTCAGTGTTCTATGAAGCCAGAAGCCAAGCAACAAGGGGTTCTGGGACAGACCTCGGAAGAGGGGAAATCTTCCATGAAGAATGGGACAGAGGAAGAGAGAACAGAATGGGTGCAAGAGGACCCAGGCCTGGCCCAATCTGTCACCAAAGTCTTAAAATCAGCTATGTAGTCTAAAGAGGATACTTAAGTGTTTACGCAGAGACTTTTAAATGGCCATGACATAAAAAAATGCACTATGTAGGAGCACAGAGGAAAGGAAAGTTGTTATCATGGGCAGGGGTTATTAGATGTCAAAATTAACACTGATTTAAGTGCCAAGGTAAATATTTCTAGTGGATCGCTGATATGGGTCTACGCTTTTTATTACTTGTGTACCTTATATATATATGTAAATAATCTTTATATATATAATGACCTTTATATATACATGTACACATAATGTGTGTGTATGTGCAGGCATATACATATATATGTGTGTGTGTGTGTGTGTGTGTGTGTGTGTGTGTATAAACCTTTGGAATGAAAAAAGAATACATTTATCTGCCAATCAATAAAAGGTATGGGAAAACAAATTTTGAAGAAAAAATGTAGAGTAAGGGACTTCCCTGGTGGGTCAGCAATAAAGAATCTGACTGCCAACGCAGTAGACACAAGTTTGATCCCTGGGTTGGGAAGGTCCCAGGGAGAAAGAAATGGCAACCCACTTCAGTGTTCTTGCCTGGGAAACCCCATGGACAGAGGAGCTTGGTGGGCTACAGACAGCGGGGTCTCAAAAGAGTTGGACACAACTTAGTGATTAAACAACAGCATTTGAGGTAATTGACTGATTTACAAATGTGAAGAAGCTACTGAGATGTCTGAGTTGTAAAAATGAAAACAAAATAAATAAAGCAGCCTAAGGCCAGTTGCAGAAATGAAGAGCAAAGCTGCTCATTCTTGTGGATGCAAGGCCACCACTCATTCTGATGACTGTCATTTAGGATCAATGAGGATAATAAATCCTGCAGAATCTTGAATTGACTTCCATTCCATGTTAACTAGTATACATTTTCATATGCTAATGAAAATGAACTTGCAGTATAAAAATGTATCTTGCATTTTTGCTAATTATGAATCACATTGTACCATGATGATGTTGCATTTCCATTAAATAAGTTGAAAATTCAAGTACTGAATTTGAAATGTTTAAAATGTCTAGTTTGGAATTAAGCTCGCCCTTGTAATACTACAATGACTTAGCTTTGCATGTACCTCAGGGCATAAACACCAGTAAACCAGTCCTTTTTTTTTTCTGTATTCAAGAGTCATACACACCTCCCTAAGACAATTATGAGGGGGTAGAAAAGTCCTGTTGCCTAGAAACTCAGTGTCAGTGAAATTAGGAACCAAATGCTTGTATGTCTATAAAGAAATTTTTGCATTGACACATTTTATGCCTTTATGGTGACAAGATCAGATGGATCTCAAATGTTTTAGATTAGTTTGGATAACTCCGTAGAAATGTCCAGCTATTATAATTAGCAGCATTAGTTTAAAGTTTACAGAAGGAAAAAAATATAAAGCTAATGCCCTAGGCTAGAAATACAGTTAAAATAAAAAAAGGAAATAAATATTTACTTAATGCAGAGTCAAAGCTCTAGCAGTGAGATTGGATCCTTTATTATTAAAGATGAAGCTTTTTAAAAGTAAGTCTAAGCAAAGTATATGAAATTTGGTCAAATTTTATTTTTTTACCATGAAGTTAATTTTCTTTGAGATTACAATAGGCATAATTACAATAGAGGTCTTGTCTGCTATGTTTGCATCCTAAAGGATTAGAAATATGGCTCTACATCTTCCTACACTAGTTGATTTGAAAGTCCTATGCTTTTGTCAAACAGCTTGCAAATGAACTTTGCAATCTTGTAAAGTGAAAGCAATAATAAGTGGAAATAATTATCACTGTTCACTTATTTTCAGTGAATACGCCCACATTTGTCTCCTTCAGGGTTACATAGAAACAACATTGACAAGTATATAACTCTTTCTTTTAACCTAAACTGAAAGGCACTATTATTGCTGACCTTTCCTTTATTTTTCTTTCTTGAAAATTATAAAAACAGCACTCAAATTTCTCAGTACATTTCGTGTTGCCTAAATAAGAATAAATCACTCTATGAAGTGTGAGGAAATTTCCAAAACACTGATCAGTTTACAGCCTTTGGGTAAAATGTGTCCCTTTTTAATTCCTTTCTAAACCTGTTTCCTTTAGAATATGTAATGTAAAGTGAAATTGCTTGTTACAAAGTATCACTAATTATATGCTACCATAACTGTATATGTTTTATTGTATTCCTTAGATTTAAATGGTCTCTAATGTGTTCAAGGTTAATATTTGATGAAAACTTGTTAATATTTAAATAGTTTGCCTAATGCAGTAGTTTCTACTAAAAGTGGGAGTATATCATGTGATCATCTTTGAGTGAACAAAGAGAAAATCACAAATGATTTTTTCTTTTGGTCAACTGTACTTTGTTATGTCCAGGATTTAGATTTTTCAGGAGTTCACGAATATAATGTGAAGTTGAATATGTTTACAATCTTTACCTTTTCCTTTTGAGTATGATTTTTATTATATTGTGATTATCTCTGACATATTTCAATTTATTCTCAGACTGCGTTTTTTTAATAGTAGAAAACTACTTGTTCTGAGTTTACCAATAAAATATAAGATAATTTTATACTTGGATTTATATGAATTCCAATTATTTGATTATTAAAGCAGTAATGTGTCAATAACTCATTGGAATACTCCACGATTTTTTAGAGAAGAGTTATGATTTTAACAAGAAAATGCAAGGGAAATTTGAATTATTTTCCATTAAAAAGGTAGAACATTATGACTTAGAGTGATCAAGGATCCCTAAGAGAGAGAACTTCATCTACAGAGCGAGGAGTATAGTCATATGGTCCATAAGGATGATCTGAGCGTAAGAAAGCCTGAATTTCCTTGTATTCTGATTTATTTACTTTGATGTTCTTTTAAGTCATGCTTCATATTTTGCTATTAAAATAAGTTGGCTTTTTTTTTTTTTTAACTATATAAAGGCAATTTTTTTGTTGTTGTGTTTTTTCATCCCTTACTTCATACATAGCCTGGGGAGGGAACAGATGACACTTGCCTTATAAATTTTTCCGTATCTTTTTATTCTCCTTTTGGAGTACTTAATGTTTTCTGAAGAAAAAAAAAATAATAATCAAAGGGCTATCCCTTGCCTCTTTGTAGCTAGTTAGGGCCTGAAATCTGAGGGTAGACATCTCCCTTGACTTTCATAGCAGATCCGTTTTCTAGTATCTGCTTAGAATACGGGTGTTCTTCTTATAAAGGGTAGTGATGCATCAGTAATATATTTACATTTTATATTTCTCAAGAATTTTAACTCAAAAATCTATATCAGTGTCTTAAATATACATACAGAGCTTGGCCAAAAGGCCTGCTATTTTGAATAGCAATTTTCAAAGTGCTTTTTTGTACATTATTCCATTCGTTTCCAAAAGTTATAGAATGTCTCATGAATATAGATTAGAAAAGATTAGTTTACAGAGGAAGAAACTGAAAATTCTGAGAACTTTTTTTTTTTAAAATAAATGGAGTACTATTAGAAATATGTTGTTTTGATTTTGGATTGAAGACACTGTACCACATACTTTACTAGGCCATAATTCTCAGAAATTCCAGTGAAGCTGACACTGCTTGCCAATAAAGAGAATTCCCTCTCCATGGAATATTTTGGTCACCTGTGGAAACTTTTCTCTAGAATTCCATTACTGAAATTATCTCTCCTTTTCCCCCTGGATTCTTTCATCATGCAGATTTTTGTCTCCGATTTTAGGAATTAAGAATTATTTCTATACATGCTTCCCCTAGACCTTGATGTCCAAGACCAGGATTGATTTATCTCCTGTCTTACACAACATTTAACAAACTGATTTTCATATGGTATTACTTAATATATATTTGCTCATTTAATAAAATATGTCGCTATAATTTTGAACATCTCTAAGAAAGGAAACTAATGGGAGATTTTGGATGAAACAAACATTGCAAAGCATAAAAGAACTATCGAAAATCTAGTAATAAATGCTTTACTAAGTTCTCTAACAACCTATGCAAATATATCAGTATCTAAACAGAAAAGAAGTTTGTAAGAATATAAGGTAAACAGTTATAATAAGAACCAATGGAAAAGTCTTTATCTAAGGACTTTAAATTCTTATTAAAGGCCAGTTCAAAAATTCACATTTGACTTGTGCAATGGGTGATGTGAGATGGGATATTTTATAGAAGTCGAGTGACTTTATTTGGACTATAGAATTTACAGAGAATAAAAATATTCCCATGATGTGTTTATTCCATTAACAAAATGGAATGAGTGGAAAAATGGCTCTACGTGACATGCTGAGAACACTTAAGGAAAAACTACATGCTAGAAGTGGTATGAAATCCTCCTAATTTGGGTACTTTTGGTAATGGGAATTTGGAGTGAAAAAGCATATTGTTGCATTTATTCATGTCTTGTAAGTCATTTTTTTTTTAAATTTAGTACCGTTAGAAATATGAACTTTCTTGACTCCTAAAATAATAAACAGGCAATCTTCCATCCTTGAGGATATTTGTCTACAGCAAGAAGATAAAGGGGCTGATAGTACTGCTTCTGCCATAGTCATACATATTCCTAAGATTTCCTAATCATAACCTTATGGTCTATACAGATTACATATGTGAAAATGTTTCTGAATGTTTCACTTGCACCCTGGATGACTGCATGATTGAGTTACAGCATTACGTAGTAATCTTGTCTCATTTAAATCAAGTAAATCAGAGAAATTATCCATGCCCTAAGCAAAGGCAAGCCTACCTCTAAAAGTCTGAAATAATTTAAAGTTTTGCACTATAGATATGGCACAGTACTAATTCAAAATTTCTTCTAGTCTTATAGATAGATCCCTTTGTTCCAATGATGCTTAATGGTTAGTATATTTGTTTGGGAAATTTTCAGTGAAATCTGGAGATTTAAAAATACTTAGTGTAGTTAGAAAACATATTATCTTTTTATGAAAACTTTACAATATGTTGTAGCTCAAGGATGTTAAACTTTACTATTTATTTGATGTCACAAACATCAGTACAGTCAAGAGTTCATATATTTATTATCATCAGAGAGATTAAAAGCCCTTAGGTACCTTTTTGCAAAGATGTATCTCTCTCTCTCACTCTGAAGTTCAGAGGTTTTTAAGGCACTTCATTATTCACATGACATATTACAACAGTTCTTAAACATTCCAAAAAAGGATATTGATAACATTGAGAGGCATCTAGTCATAAGCAGATGTCTTTTAGGCAACTTATTTGTGTGCTGAGAATCCTCAGGGAAGGCCAACATGTGATTCACATCTAAAGGCTTTCCTAAATATCTGGTAGAAATTGACATAAAGATTACCATTTACATGAAACAAGTGTTTACTATTTTAAACATTATAGTTGACATGCTATTTAAAAAGCATGGTAGAACAAAAGCGTTTAAAAACCTGTTATTGTTTTAAAACTATTTGGCATTAAAGCAAGACTGTCTTTTTAGTGGTTTGGTTTTCATTCATGTCAGTTATTTCAAAAGATGTCTAATCTGTAGTTTATCTAGTTTATACATAATTTAAGTTAAATCATTTGAATTAATTTCCAGTCACTTACACTGAACAAAAGCAGTTTACATTGACTTATATACTAGTGATACATAGTTATTCGTACACATATAATTATGATTTTAAGTGTTTGATATGGTTCCTTTATCTGATAAATCATTTAATTCCTTAATGTTCAAATTGATAAGTATGATGAAATTTTAAATAAGGCATTAAAAATCATAGACTTTTGAACTTTTTAAGGGGTTTATTAGTACAAAAGAAAGTAACATAGAGATCTTTTTAATACATCAGACTGCGTAAACAAATACCAGTCTTTGCTGGGATACCAGCAAGGATAGGGAACTCACTACCTCACAAGTCATTCTCCTTCATTACTGTACACATTTAACATTAGGTAATCCTTATGTCAAATTAAATTGCAAAGATATTTTTGTGCAGAGGTTACTTGGCTATAAAAATTATAGTTGCATTACTTCTTCTTGATATCGTTACTGTTAAGTGCTAGGCACCAGGTCAAACAATTATGGGCCTTTGGTAGGTATGGGCCCTTGAGGATTACCTTACTACATTTCCTAAAATTCTAATGTGTATGTGATATCTCCCAAAGTGGAAAACGGCATGTGGCATTTATTAGAATTTGTCTGACCCCAAGTTACGGCTAGTAGATATTCCTCCCCAAAATAGCAGTTGGGGTAATACTAGAAAAGAGAGTTACTCAGTTCCTGGAGCCCCCTGTTCCTTTCCTTTTGCTTCCTCTAAGATTGGAGAATGCATTTGGGCCAAAACTGGTGTGTCTGGGGTGGGTGGCTTTGTAGGCTATCAGTCAGCATCAGTCTCAATTGGCAGATGCCCATTCTTATGAGCTACAAAGCCTGAATGTAGCTACAATGCAAGATACTACAATGCCTAAAAGTGAAAGTGTTAGTTGCTCAGTCGGGACTGACTCTGCGACCCTGTGGACTGTAGCCCACTGGGCTCTTATGTCCATGGAATGCTCCAGCCAAGAATACTGAAGTGGGTTGACATTCCCTTCTCCAGGGGATCTTTCTAACCCAGGGATCAAACTCAGGTCTCCTGCACTGCAGGCAGATTCTTTAACATCTGAGCCCCCAGGGAAGCCCCTGGTTCTTAAATATTTTCAGTATTTTGTGTGAATATCCTTAGTGTCTTAATGCAAATATTGAAGACAGAAGTAAAGGAAGGACTCTAAAAGAGATATTTAGAGAAGAAAAAACAAATTCCTAATGGTTTTCTTCTCTTGTCATATTCAGAAACAAACTAGCCATCTCTTTTTCTGTTTTAATAATATATTCTGTTTGAAAAGATCTTACTGGTGGTAGATGTTATTGAATTAAGACAAAAATGTGAATTATATAATGAAAACAATGCCATACATTTTTTAACTTTAAATTTTATGTAGAATTTTTAGGAAGAAAATATGAAATGAACTAGATAGATTTTGCTCAATATTATAATATCCTCACAATGATTTTATTTAAAGCGTTTACTTGCTAAAAGTGACGTTTTAACAGATTTTATGATAAAATGCTTATTTCATTTTAAAATATAAACTGAATATTATCAAGATCATTATTATTCATCAAAGTTAGACAGAAATGTACTGACCCTGAAAAGGATTATTTTGTGAATGTGCATTTGTAATTATTTGGTTTAAAAAGTTCATTCCAGTAAGCAAAGTAGGGAGTTAATGGCTCCCATTTGTAAATAGGTGACATAACTTATTGTAATGCTCAATTATCTCTGGTCCATGAATTGTTCAATTATGCAAGCACTCATCTGCCCTAATAAATACTCATTAAGGTGTGCATCTATGCCAAAAATACAAATTTTCTGTATTTTTACTACATATGAACACAGTAAGCTCCAGAGAAATGGATGAACAGCACCAATAAAACCTCTGGAACCTAGATATAATTTGAAAAATTAGATGTCCATTAAAGAACAATAAAATAGGTTTGTTTAGAAAAATGCATAAAATTATCTTGTTACGTACATTCCCTGATTGGGAGAGTAATAAATGAAACCTCACATTAGCATCCAAGCCCTATTTTTTTTATAGAGGAGAAGTGGTCAAGGGTGAAAGAAATAAAAATATCACTCAAGTCATAAGTTAGAATAATAAATAGCATACAGGCTCGCCCTGTAAGTTTTTCAAACTCAAAAAAAGGAGAGTTCATGCATCTCATTTAAACTTCAAAGCAACTTTCTCCTTTTTATGTTTAAACCAAAGCTTTCAAGAATGGAGGCCAGGTTTCCTTTACAATTTAAAATTCAAAGAGCACCACTTTGAAATTTAATAGAGCAGTGTTTGCTAAAGTAAACATTTTAGTCACAGTGACGGCAGATGCCTCTGCGCATCCGCAGCCTTTTCTGCAAGTATTAAAGCAGTGCTTCAAACCATTGGAATGTCTCTTCCCCAACAGCCATTCAAAAAAGATACAGATTTCACGGAGGGCAGCATTCTCCTTCTCCAAACAAAATGCACCTTTAGTGTTAAAGCAATTCTGAGACTTAGAAACTTCTGATGACACTTTCTAGAGTTCTGCTTTAGAATAATCCAATAGGAACACTGAAAATGAGGATTCCGGATTCCTGTTAAAGGTTTTTACTACCACTCGCCACCCCCATCCCCAACCACATGGGCCTGGTGAAAAAAGGCCCCAGGAAGGAAGAGAGAGAAGTGGGTTAGACAAGCATTTATGGTGATCAACACGTGGTGTGAGAAGCCTTTGTATTATCATAAAATGGGTTACTAATACTGCTGGGTGCAAGGCGCTGTTTCTTTTACAATGCATACCAAATCCAATTACTGAGAAAGAAGGGTGGAAATTCTCTTCTTATTGAGAGCTAAACCAGCTTACTAAACCATGTAATTTTTTCCAGTAAGCCTAGAACATAACCATGTATATGCATTAAAAGACTTTTCTCCATGCATTGACTACAACATGTTATCAAACATCTTTTTTATTCCTGGTGACTATTTACTTCTTGTTGTCTTAAAATTTCTAATTAATTAATGGTAAAATAACTTGGAAATCCAGTGGTCTAGAAAACGCATTAGAAAGATGTATCGTTTTACTTTCAATTAGTTTATTTTTCAGAATCTTTATCCATATACTACATAATCCAAATGAATTTGCTAAGTTATAAAACTTAATAGATTTTTCCAAACCATAATTAGAATTAATTTCTTTTATTTCAATTATATCAAACTAAAATATATTCTGATAATGTCCTTTAAAATACTGTATTTAGAAATACATATTTAGTATAATATCCATATTTTTACTAAGTCTATAAATAGGAATAGGAAAAACCTCTTGGATTTAAATTCGATGTTAATAAGACAAATAAATATAATTTTCATAATTTTTCATGTTAGTTGCATAACCCTAACTTCTCAGTCACAAATACACTTTGATCTCCAGAAATGTTAACTCCTTTCAATCCATGGTATGTTTAAATACACTGTATGTAATGACATATGAACTTTTCTTCAAATGAAATTCAATTGAAACAGAGAAAAAAAAAAAAGGAGCCACATTTCTAAACATGTAAGAGGCAAATACAAATGCATTCTTCTGTTTGTTTTGCTATCAGTTGAATATGTTTTTTTCCCTGGCACAATCGTAGCATTGCAGTTTTCTGGCAACAAATGGCTGCTGGGGGTCACCAAATGTCTCCGATTTGCTACAGCGTTTAATCTTCTACAAAAGCTGTTTACTGCTTCATATACACTGAACGCCAGGAACATTATCCTTTAAATCATGCCTAGCTGCTAATTAATGGATGTATAAATGTCTAACGGCCAAGTCTTTAAAGCGCAGCCATGAGTGAGTACAGCAGACATTCTGCACATAACTAAAATAGACTTCTGATGAACCATAAACTCTGATTTTTCTACGTAGATATTGTCATGCTGTGTATCTAACCAGATTGATGTATATTTGAGAAATTTGCTTTAAAGCCATCTGAAACTGAAAATATATTAGTAGTGCCAGAAGGGTTCAGCCGTGCATTATTATTAGGTTACAGGGCTACATTTCTGTCTCTTCTGTGTTTCTCTTGGAAGTCTTTTTGGAAGCAAAACAAAGCCTCAAGATTCTGAATTGAATGCACAGATTTGACATCAGTCATTGTAAGACTTTTGTCACCCTAAGTTCTTGAACTTTCTTTTCTAAAAGAAATAGAAATTACTTGCAAAATATTTCTTTTATATCTTTTTTTCTTGATTATGTTCAGGCATCATTGGCTATAACACAATAATAACAGAATCACCTAGGTAATTTTTATTGTATGCGCTACGTGTCAGGCACTTTTACATGCATTGTTTTGTGTTGTCCTAAGAACTATGCTTCCTACTATAATGGAGGTTTTAAATAATCTTGAGAATCCAGATGAGAGTCAGTGGGTTAGGAATTTAGAAATTTGCTCTGGGTTTCCCAGCTTGCTAAAGCAATCAGAACTGTACGCCAACTTAGCATTAGCTGACACCAGGTCCTTTCGCCATGAGTTTCTATACAATATGTCACTCTTCCATTAGCCCTGACTTTACATATATGTTAATAGTTTACCAAGATTTTACATTATAACCAGAAAAACTGCTAGAATGTAAAGAGAAAATCACTACAGGCTAGCAAAGCAAGGGACAAAACATGGTTAAGCTGACAATAAAGAATGGCGGAAGAAACAAATTGAAGGGGACGACTCCAGCTTTCCAAAGCAGTGCCAAAAATCTTGATTACCCTCCTACTTTAGGGATTATCTTCAAATTCAGACAGTGATAGAAAGGCAAATTAAATGTAACAGACAAAATCTACAGTCTACTCTCTACCTACTGAAGCATGAAGGGAGAATAGACTCTGAGATCATTAAACAGGGACTAAAATTCCACTTCTAATATTTCTTAATTATTTGACCCTATGAAAATTCATTTGCATCTGAGAGCCTTGGTTCCCTTATCCTTCAAATAAAGCTTCTAAAATTATTGTGGAAATTACATAAGCATGTATCTACCAAATAAATTAAGTGAATGAATAATTTAGAATCAAAAACTCTGATTTCAGGTCTAGCTCTGCCATGGATTACTGATGTGATTTCAAGCAAGTTACTTAAGCACTCTTTCTCCAATTGCAGAAAGGTTAACAATGCTCATTTTATATACTTTGCTGTAAGGATTCAGTGACATAATATTTGCAAAATATGTCATAAATTGTAAAGATCTTTAACAGTTATCAATACTTGTTTATTGATCTTACCCCCAAAGCCAGCCCAGGTGTCTTCCTTTTAAGTTACAAGGCATCCCACTGCTGCCCTTCCACAAAATTCCCTATTTTCTAAAATTGTATATCTTCCATTCTGATAATAACCCTCAGTCTATTAGTATAATGACTGTAACTTGATCATCCAAGGGATTTTCTTCTTTACCTGAAAAGAGTTTTCATTAGGCAAAATTCAGCCAGGAGTACAAAATAGAGTAAAAATAAAATGAAGACGGCTGCGGAAAGGTGACTGCAGTGAAAACAAGTCCGCTCTGTGAAGTGGAGTCGCTCAGTCGTGTCTGACTCTTTGTGACCCCATGGACTGTAGCCTACAAGGCTCCTCTGTCCATGGAATTTTCCAGGCAAGAGTACTGGAGTGGGTTGCCGTTTCCTTCTCCAGGAGATCTTCCCTAGCCAGGGATCGAACCTGGGCTTCCCACATTGCAGGCAGGCGCTTTACCTTCTGAGCCACCAGGGAAGCTCTGTGAAATGACCCAATTCACAAGCATGGCGAGGTCAGTGGGAGAGGAAGGAGACAGGCGCCCTGTTCCTGTGTATCAAACCAAGAAAGGACATCTGAGAAATGATAGTGAGGAAGATCCCACATGTGAAGCTGGCATATTGGCAGCACTTCTAGAGGTGAACCATGTATGAAATGGTGTGTGTGTGTGGTGAGTTCTTATTAGCTTGGGATAGGATTAGATGGAAAGCTTACAATGGGGTTTTTTATGTGAAATTAATACTTATTAAATTTGAGCAAGAACTTTGAAACTTTTGGAAAAACATGTCACACATGACAGCAAACAAGTTTACACTCATAAAATAGGAACCTTAGGATCCTGGAATGGTAACTTAGACACCATCCAGTACAAGGCTCACCCAGGTAAGGAGAGGTAAGCCTCCATGACAGATGTGCTGAAAATCTTCAGGAATAGGGAATTTGTTATTTCATGGCATATTTACTCCAATGTAAAAATCAAACTGAAATTTATTCTGAGCTAAATCTTGCCTTCTCAGAGCATGACTTTGATCCCAGTTCCTTGGAATCTCTTTTCCATGATACTGTGGCACATTTGAGAACAGATGCCACTCCCCATTTACTCTTCTCTCCTTTCCAAGCAGGCCTTTCAACAATGTATTAAGTGATTATTCCCAAACTGTTTGCATATTCTCTTACTTGATGCTCTAGGCTATACCTGGTTTAGTAATACCCCTGTCTGGTGGCACAATATGAACATATTTAATATTTGAACCCTTCAGTGCAGCTTACAGAGAGACCCTTCGAACCTGTGATGGGGGTACCAGATTTTATGAATGCAACCTGAAATGATTTTAGCTTCATTACCAGTCAAATAACATCCTTGAGTCATATTGCTTTTGTCATCAGGTAAAACCTTATTATTTTTCATATGAACTATTAAAATTTGATCGGACTCCCATATCTTGTTTTTAAGCAACTGATTTTTAACCTAAATATGTTACTCTATTTGTTCATATGATTTTTATTCCAGTGATTCCAGGCCAGCTGAGATAAACTTGAATCCTGTTCTGTCATCTGTTGAATACATTCTGTCATCTGTCAGTCTGATAAAATGGCTTATTTAAATGTAACAAAGAACATCTTGTTTGTGGTTTTGACGTGTTTTCTCTGGTGCATAGTGTTCCCCTTTAGAAATCATATCCACAGAGAAGTAGAATGTGTTCAGTTAGATGCAGTAAATAGCTATTAAACATCTGCTTTAGACTAGAACTGAAATGGAAATGCTGCCATCATGGATTGTCAATATAGTTGGTTAGTCAGAAATGCAAACAATGACTTTAAAATGTAGCAAATTTAAAAATAAAACAATATGTCAATATAAAATTCTAGAGAGGCAGGGAGCAAAGAACAGCTGATAAAGTTGAACTAAGTATTCTCAGAGCTGGTTCTGGAAAAATGAATAAGCGACGCATGTAGACAAAAACAAAAGAAAATAACTTCCAGGCAGAAAGAGCCAACTAGGGTAAAAATATCATGGCATAATGCATTATGCAAACTTTCTCAAATTATTATCCATAAATCACCTGAACTGTATCACATAGTCATATATATAGGGAAACTGCCAATTCCTGGATTTTCCCCCAAATATCTAAACCAGTATCTCTGGATGGTGACAGAGAATCACTTGCATCAAGCTTCCCTGGTAATTATTATGCATGTAAAGATTTGATTGATGTTTCAAACTAGAGTGCTGGAGAAGACTCGATTTAGAGTCCCTCGGACAGCAAGATCAAACCAGTCAGTCCTAAAGGAAATCAGTCCTGAATATTTACTGGAAGGACTGATGCTGAAGCTCAAATACTTTGGCCACCTGATGTAAAGAGTCAACTCATTGCAAAAGACCTTGATGCTGGGAAAGATTGAATACAGGAGGAGAAAAGGGAGATGGTGAAGGACAAGGAAGCCTCACATGCTGCAGTCCATGGGGTCACAAAGAGTTGGAAACAACTTAGCGACTGAACAACAGGATTTAAAAAAAAAAGATTTGAAACCTTTGCATCATGGTAGAAGGAAGTGTCCAGAGTCGTTGCAGCATAGGATTCATGGTGCTGGAAAGAGATGCAGTGGAAAATAAACATACTGTCTGAATAAGGACTCTCATGTGCCATTCTGAGGAGTTTGGGAAGGGAAACTTCCGAACATGTTCTGAAGGCAGTGAAGTGATCAGATTCATGTTTAGGAAAATAAATGTTTTCACAGTGTGAAAGATGTAATGGATGAGACAGTGTGTAAAGATGAGGAGATCTTTCCAAAGTGCTAGATGTGACAAAAGTTTAACTTAGATCAGGGACCAAGAGACTGATGGGAAAGACTGAAAAAATGATTGATGAAGATCAATGAGTGTTTCAAATTCAAGTGTTAGAGAACCTGGGAACCAAATATGTGGAAATAGGAGAGTAGAGAGGAATCAATAATAATTTGGAAGCTTCTAGAAATGTGATGCAGATAGATATCAATAATTTATATACAAAAATTAGAAGATTTTTACCTTCTACACTGTGGTATAGAAGGTAAAAATTAGTTCAACTTTTGAAGTGTTCAGTGTTAGATACTTGAGTTTTGTTTATAGAAAGCTATCTAGCAAACAACTGGCAATATGAATCTGAAGATTAGGAGATGTCTCAGAACTGGAGAACTTGATTTTGAAACCCATCATCAGATGATATGTGACTCAGTGAAACTAAAATCAAGGAGGTTGCCTGGCAATAGTAAGAAAGGTGAGAAAGAAAAGGACAGTGGTTGGTACACAGTTGATGCCACTGTTGAGAAACAGGGCCAAAACAAAGGCACTGAGGCAGAAGCCTGAGAAGAAGTAACCCAGAGGCAAAAGAAGAAACACAAGTGATTATGGTAATGAAAGCTCAGGGTGGAAAGAGAGTTTAAAATAGAATTGTCAGGAGGGTCAGTTACAGATAAAACAATTTTAACACTGGTTGTGCTCTTAACTAATTTTTACATGATAAAAGAATCTTAAGATGAAATGATATTTAAGCGGAGAAGTCATTTATATTAAAAAAATAGTTTTTTGATATTTAGCTGATCATTTAATCCACAATCATGGTTTTCAAAAACTAATCTTTAAGAGATTTTAAAATTTTATTTCAGGAGTGAATCAGTAGCATCATTATTTCATAAATATATCATCAATAGTAGGATAATTTATGTTCTCACAATTAGGTGAGGTCTTATGGTCTCTGCTCAATAAAGTAGAGCATAGCAAACAACTGTTTCTCAACTTTTAAGAAATATTTCATTTGCTTTCCAGTTCACTAAAATATATAAGAGAGCTGAAAAGATGTTACTTTTCATTATAGACCGTGATAACTTTAGGACAGTTTACAAACATCCCCATTCTTTGTTCCAGCACCTGGTAGGTGGTGCCTTCTCTTTCCCTTTGAAGTTAGCTATGGTTATGTAACAGGCTTTGGCAGATAAATATAATGAAGGAATGGATATTTCACTTCTAGACACAAGTCTTTGTCAGTGTGCAACTCACCATATACAGTTCCTTACCACAGTATCCAATAAAGTTCTAGATGCCTAATACATCATCAGACTGAAGAGTTGAGATGAGCCCCTAGCAAGCCATGATGGACATGTAGGGGGGTTTTGAGTTTTTCATTACCTCAACATGACCTAATGCATCCTGATACACAAATTGTTACATGCTGAGTACTCTGGTGAGAGTTCTATCTTGCCTACCATCAGCAGTCCCTATTCTGAATAGTTCTCACTGCATAATTCCAGAGATCAGACATGGTGGAAGATAAAGAGTTTTGTAAAGATAGTAGGGTCACCTTTAAAAATTTCTCCTTTGGTCACAGAAAAGTGGAGCATAATTCTTATTAGTGAGGATCTTTTAGATCAGTTGCAAAGTGAGATCAGAGAAGTGACTATTTCTGAAATTAGTTAACATATATTAGGTTAACCAAAAAGATTCAATCCAAACAGTAGTGAAACTTTTCTTATATTTCAGAATTTCTCTGGCATCAGAACAGACCTGTAGTCAAGACTGGACACATAACTGGCCATGTATTCTGCAGTGAAAATCCTCTGGTATGTTTCTCATTGTGAATTATGACATCTTCTTATATATGCCAGACAGTGTCTTTTTTCAAGATTATATGTCCAAAGAAGCCCAGAGTCACATGTCAGTCACTGTAAAAAAACATGCTTTGAGGTTCTTTCTTTTTCTTTTCTAGTTTGATGATATGTATGCACTGACTAACCCATCTTGGACTGATTCATTTCTCTTAATCAGGTACAAAGTTGCAAGAATAATAAATTTTCCAAGTGGAAAAGTTATCTCACAGAAGAGACCTATGTTCTTACTGCTTTAAGTAGCCTGTGGGTTCTTTTCTAGCAGGAAGGGAGTACAGAATTTGTTTCCATGCTTGTTTCCTGTTCATTACATCTGCTGTACTGTAATTTTAGTGCATTGACTTTCCTCAACTCTATTTTCTGTATGATTGCTTACTTCTCAGGCTTTTCCCAATTTGAAATAAAAGATGTGTCCAGTAAGACGGAAAGTACTTGGCCCAATAACCCAAAGTTTTGGTTAGAAAAATATATATATGTACATGTACATATATATACATATGTAAATGCATAGTGTATATATATTTCATATATATTGTATATAAGGGATATTAAAAAGAATGCATATGTTCATTTATAATGAAATAATAAGGCTGGCAAATAACCACGTGCAATTTACTTCATAACTGTCGATATCTATTAGGCAACGTAGGGAAGGAAATGGAAAATTTAGTATTATAAGTATAAATATTAGTTTGGACAGATTGATTATCTGTATATCTATTTTTTCTTTCTCTTTTGTCTATCTGTCCTTTCAGAAATAAATCAGTTACCATGCACCTCATGGAACATCAATTATTGCATTTGTGGAGCTTTCCTTAGTGCTTTACAAATAAAATTCTGAGTAACAAAAATGGTATATTTGATAAACTTAAAAGCTTTTAATTTTTATATTTTTCTAAAAATTTCAGATAACAATAATTTTGTTCTAATTCAACTATATATTATTTCCTTAATTCATATGGATAAATTTTCTTTAAAAAATAGAAAACTCAATGTAGAATATTTATAGAAATGCCAGGACACTTTTCTGATGAGTGACTGAGTTTGACAAAACACGGTTTCCTGTACATTGTACAATCCTAGAAGTGTGAATAGTTTGAGACTTGATATGTCTTTTAACAGATTTCATAATATGATATATAAGTATTTACCAAAATAATATTTTCAACGATAGCATCGTTAGATATGAAAACCTCAAACGCTGATCTCATCTAATTAATATATATACTGTGAAAAAATGTGTGTGCTCTAAAAATGATTATTCATTCTGTTCACACGGTGATTGATGGTTACCTGAATTCACAGTGAAAACATACTGTGTACATTGCTGTATTCTGCTTCTGTGGAATTGATAGAGAATATTTGTTAATAACACTTGTTTATAATAATTTAAATCAGCAGAAGTTAGTCAACAAGAAACTGATCAAATTCTCCCTCCTCCTTGTTCTCTGAAGCACATGTACTTAGAGTCTGAAAACAGATGGGAAAATATTCATGGATATTCAGTTTCCACACCTGAGAAATCAGGTCCAACTATTTTTCAGTACACATATAGGACTGCATGTTAATAAACCTGGTAGAGAAATAAATCTTTAGATAAAGATGACTTTAATTTGCTGAACTTACTGAATTTGCTAATATTTCACAGTATAAAACCTTGATGAAGTTTAGCTAAAGTTTTTTATTTTCACTGGTACTTCTCATAGTAAGAAAAGATCATTAAAGTTGTTTCAGATTTTGTAAATCTTAACTGCTCTCTCAAATAGAGCTCCAATTAATTGGCTCATATTTAATTTTTTATTACTTGACAAATAACAATGTATTTTTAAAATTTCTCTATGATTAATATTAGCAGACATCATCAATTTTATATTCTTTGTAGGATCTGTAAGATAAAGCTACAAAGGAATATCATGGCCTTTAAAAATCAATTTGCTTCTTCTGGAGATAGTTACTTTATGTGATTAAATCATAGAAAATTTATTGTTAAAGGAAAGCCAATTTGTTATTTGTTTGTAATATGAGTCATACTTGTAGTCTTTTTATGTAATCAGTTCAGTTCAGTCACTCAGTCATGCCCGACTCTTTGCAACCCCATGAATCGCAACACACCAGGCCTCTCTGTCCATCTACAGCTCCCAGAGTTTACCCAGACTCATGTCCATCAAGTCGGTAATGCCATCCAGCCATCTCATCCTCTGCCGTCCCCTTCTCCTCCTGCCCCCAATCCTTCTCAGCATCAGGGTCTTTTCAAATGAGTCAACTCTTCGCATGAGGTGGCCAAAGTACTGGAGTTTCAGCTTCAACATCAGTCCTTCTAATGAACACTCAGGATTGATCTCCTTTAGGATGGACTGGTTGGATCTCCTTGCAGTCCAAGGGACTCTCAAGAGTCTTCTCCAACACCACAGTTCAAAAGCATCAATTCTTATGCGCTCAGGTTTCTTTATACTCCAACTCTCATATCCATACATGACCACTGGAAAAACCATAGCCTTGACTTGACGGACCTTTGTTGACAAAGCAATGTCTCTGCTTTTCAGTATGCTGTCTAGGTTGGTCATAACTTTCCTTCCAAGGAGTAAGCGTCTTTTAATTTATTGATATTTCTCCCAGCAATCTTGATTCCAGCTTGTGCTTCTTCCAGTCCAGCATTTCTCATGATGTATTCTGCATATAAGTTAATATCAGTAACCTCAGATATGCAGATAACACCACCCTTATGGCACAAAGTGAAGAACTAAAGAGCCTCTTGATGAAAGTGAAAGAGGAAAGTGAAAATGTTGGCTTAAAACTGAACATCCAGAAAACGAAGATCATGGCATCTTGTCCCATAAGTTCATGGCAAATAGATGGGGAAACAGTGACAGAGTTTATATTTTGGGCTCAAAATCACTGCAGATGGTGATTGCAGCCATGAAATTAAAAGACACTTGCTCCTTGGAAGAAAAGTGATGACCAACCTAGACAGCATATTAAAAAGCAGAGACATTACTTGGCCAAAGAAGGTCTGTCTAGTCAAGGCTATGGTTTTTCCAGTAGTCATGTTTGGATGTGAGAGTTGGACCATAAAGAAAGCTAAGCACCGAAGAATTGATGCTTTTGAACTGTGGTGTTGGAGAAGACTCTTGAGAGTCCCTTGGACTGCAAGGAGATCCAACCAGTCCATCCTACAGGAGATCAGTCCTGGGTGTTCATTGGAAGGACTGATGCTGAAGGTGAAACTCCAATACTTTGGCCAGGTGATGAGAAGAACTGACTCCTTGGAAAAGACCCTGATGCTGGGAAAGATTGAAGGTGGGAGGAGAAGGGGACGACAGAGGATGAGATCACTAATGGATGGCATCACCAACTCAATGGACATGAGTTTGAGTAAACTCTAGGAGTTGGTGATTGACAGGGAGGCTTATCGTGCTGCAGTCTATGGGGTTGCAAAGAGTCGGACATGACTGAGGGACTGATTCAGTTCAGAACTGAACTAAGGCAGAATTCAATTCTTTCTTTAGTAGCACTGAGGTCCCTATTTTGTTCCTGAGCCTCAACTTGGAGTCACTTTCCACTACTAGCTGCTGCCATCAAATGCTAAAAGTCAGCAGGAAAATCTCCAGGCAGCTTCAACAACAGAATCACAGGAGTAAGTATTACATTACCTCTTTGCCTTATAATGCAACCTAATCATTGAAGTGACAGTACCATATTATTCACAAGCCCTATCTACACTCAAGGAATGCATGCATGTGCCTGCTCAGTTGCTAACTTGTGTTCAACTCTTTGCGACCCCATGGACTGTAGCCTGCCGGGCTCCTCTGTCCATGGGCTTGTCCAGGCACGAATACTGGAGTGGGTTGCCATTTCCTTTTCCAGGCGATCTTCCCAACCCAGAAACTGAACCTGTCTCCTGCATTGGCAGGCAGATACTTTATCACTGAGCCACCAGGGAAATAGTCAAGGAGAGGGGATTATAAAGGGAATGTTTACACTGTGGCCAGAATGTTTAGGATGATTTTGGAATTCTGCTTGCCACCCTGATTAAACTGGTCCTTTTAAAGAATATTCCCAAAGAATATGACTTCCTTTCTTAGAACTGAAGTCTATTCCTCCTGGTTTTGAATCCAATGAGAAATGAGGGCCCCAACAGCAGCCCTGGCTGAGCTCCTTCTTAAAAGCCAGCACCAATGCCAACCACATGCACAAAGTCATTTTGGACCTTCCAGTTATTCCACTGCCCTAACCAACTTGATGCGACACAAGAGTAGAGGGCCAACCCATAGAACTATTTAAGAAAAGAAATAGTTTCATTTTGAGCCAGTTTTTGATGTTATTTTCATATGTGGCTGGTGTAACCAAAACATAAGCCAAAGTAGGGAGGAAGAGATTGGGTTTAAAGGTGAGATAGCGTCTAACAGGGCAAGAAAGTAGAAATAAATATATATGAATGACTAGGGCGCTCATATAATTTTAGTGTGCAAAGTGGGACTCTTTTGAGAGAAGAAAAAAGCAGAATGAATATTCTGTCAAGATGAACAGTAGTAAGATGGCTTATGTTAAATAAATGGAAAAGGGCAGGATCAGGGAGACTGGTTTCATTATCTTATGGTAAAAAGGAAGTTGATAAACAATTATATTACAGCAAGCTACAGTGTATATATACTTAAAAAGAAGTATAAGGAGCATAAGATTATTTCACAGGGATTTGAAGCTAATCTAAATGCTGGTTAAAAAATTTACTAGAATATTCCAGTGCATTAACTGTCCTTAAAACACTGGCTGTTAGAGAATTTGGTAGTTCTTCTGAGGCTGCCTAAGAGAAGTTATAACTAGAAACATAGAAAAAACTATTCCTTTATCCTGTACAATAGAGTATCTCAGAATGGACACCAGGGGACCACTTAGAGTAAAGCTTCAGTGTGTTCCTTTTTCACTAATGGTTAAGCACAGAGCAGAATTTACTTTATGACACTAAGTCTTTTTTTTTTTAATATACGGTAATTTTTAACTTGTGTAAAATAAGATTATACATGAGAGTTAAAAGTAATGTCCTTGGTTTGACCACAGTGAAAGTAAATCATATGTATGAATTTGTATGTGTACTAAAGATTTCAGAGTTAATCGGTAAAAATGGAGACTAAGTCTTTTCTAAAAATTTTAAATTATTTTGATAAAGTTTATTGGGGATGTTCTTAAATAATGCTTTATACTAGCCTCAATCTTTCTGCTTTCAACCAGGCTTCATAAACTTTATTATTTTTATAGTTTCAGACTATTTAATTATCAGAAAGATTATTGATCCAGTTGTCAGTTGTTTGGCTTGATTATATTAGTCTGGTCAAAGATATAAGTGACAGGTTATAGAGAGTTGAAGTTTAAAGAATGAGGCTCCAGAATCAGATCTTTTACACTCATTGTTAGCTTTAAAGGCATTTAAATGTCCAAATTCACACAAAAAGCTAAAGTTTGGCAACAAAGTTCACTGACTTTCTTGATTCCTCTGAATTTTAAAATCAGTGTATTTCAATAATGCCTGCCAAGGCTACTATGAACCTTGACACCAATAGGAAAATTCCACTTTGAAATATTAAATTCCATTTCCAACATTCTATCACCTCTTGACCTTCCAGGATAGTCAATCCCATAACTTTTAACACTTGCACTTTGACCTCATTAAAACATCCAGTCCCCTGACTCTGGCTTTTACTTGCTACATAACCTGGGCCTTATTTATTTTTTCTACTGAACTGAGCTTTTTTGATAAAGTTATCTTAGATTCATTTTTCTCCACATTTACTTCCCTTTGCCAAATCTTCAGTCAGTCCTCCACATTGCATCAACTCTACCATCTTCATTGGCAAACTTTACAACAGGCTTGATGGTAAAAATAGTAAAACATAGCCCCTCTGTCATGTAAACTCTGCTCTCAAAGCTCTCAAACTGAACCATAATGAGCAAAGCTTTCACATATTAAATTCTCTTTCCAATTTTTCAATGTCTACTTCAAAATTTTACTTTTCTTCTTAAGCACCCCTAATTTATCATAGGAACTGGCTCAGGAGTAAATTTTTTTTTCAGTTCTATATACATATTCTTTTAAGCATTTTCAAAGTTGAAGCAAAAATCATGTGAAGCCTATCTCCCCTTTGGAATGGCTCCTTCTGTTTACAGGAGCAAAACCTAAAAGCACTGAATCTTTATAAGGATCAGCAGTAGACATCTGGCCTAAACTAGGTCAGCTCAATTCTATCTTGTGGGAATTTGCAATTGGGATAGCAATTCAATCCATGTAGGTGTTTAAAAATACAACAAGTGCATCCAGAAACTATATTCTTTATGTAGACTAAAGAATATGAAGAGTTAACTCATTGGAAAAGACCCTGATGCTTGGAAAGATTGCAGGCAGGAGGAGAAGGGAGCAACAGAGTATGAGATGGTTGGATGGCATCACTGACTCAGTGGATATGACTTTGAGCAAACCCTGGGAGACAGTGAAGGACAGAGAAGCCTGGTGTACTGCAGTCGATGGGGTCGCAGAGAGTCGGACATGACTGAGCGACTGAACAACAACAACAATAGAAAAAAGCTGATTTGCAATACAAAATGTATAGAAAAGCAAGGAGATAACAAGTCAAAAAGTAACCGTGTTCAGTATTTTTCCATTTTTTTGGCCCTATACTTGATGAAACTAGCTTGATTTCTCTGGTAACTCAGACAGTAAAGAATCTGTCTGCAGTGTAGAAGATCAGGGTTCGATCCCTGGGTTGGGAAGATCCCCTGGAGAAGGGAATGGCAATCGACTCCAGTATTCTTGCCTGGAGAATTCCATGGATAGAGGAGCCTGGCAGGCTACAGTTCATGGGGTTGCAAAGAGTTGGACATAACTGAGCAACTAACACTTTCACACTTTCATTTGATGAGCCTACACTGGACTTCTGTAAATGGATTCCTGTCTTGTTTTCTTAGAAATATTCCCCTTTATTTGCCTAAGTTAACTAAAAATTATTTCAATCATTTGTAAATAAAATGCTATTTTTTAAGTGCTTCATGTATTTTTTAAATTTTTTCAGCTTCGTTGATATACAATTGTCAAATGGAATTGGAAGATATTCAAAGTACATAACACAATGATTTGGTATATACATGCATTATAAAAGGATTGCTGTCATTGAGTAAATAAATATTCTTAAATAGAACACATGATTATATGAAAAAAAAAAAAGTGAAAGTCACTCAGTCGTGTGCGACTCTTTGCAACCCCATGGAATATATACAGCCCATGGAATTCTCCAGGCCAGAATACTGGCATGGGTAGCCTTTTGCTTCTCCAGGGGATCTTTCCAAACCAGGGGTCGAACTCAGGTCTCCTGTATTGAGGATTCTTTATCAGCTGAGCCACAAGGGAGGCCCAAGAATACTGGAGTGGGTAGCCTATTTCTTCTCCAGCAGATCTTCCCTACCCAGGAGTTAAACCTGTGTCTACCTCATTGCAGGCAGATTCGTTACCAACTGAGCTATCAGTTCAGTCATTCAGTCCTGTCTGCCTCTTTGTGACCCCATGGACTGCAGCACGCCAGGCCTCCCTGTCCATTACCAACTCCCGGAGTTTACTCAAACTCATGTCCATTGACTTGGTGATGCCATCCAGCCATCTCATCCTTTGTCGTCCCCTTCTCCTCCTGCCCTCAATCTTTCCCAACATTAGAGTCTTTTCAAATGAGTCAGTTTTTTGCATGAGGTGGCCAAAGTATGAGAGCTTCAGCTTCAACATCAGTCCTTCCAATGAATATTCAGGACTAATCTCCTTTAGGATGGACTGGTTGGATCTCCTTGTAGTCCAAGGGACTCTCAAGAGTCTTCTCCAACACCACAGTTCAAAAGTGTCAATTCTTCCACGCTCAGCTTTCTTTATAGTCTAACTCTCACACGGAGAAGGCAATGGCACTCCACTCCAGTACTCTTGCCTGGAAAATCCCATGGACAGAGGAGCCTGGTAGGCTGCAGTCCATGGGGTCACGAAGAGTCGGACACGACTGAGCAATTTCACTTTCACTTTTCCCTTCCATGCACTGGAGAAGGAAACGGCAACCCACTCCAGTATTCTTGCCTGGAGAATCCCAGGGACGGCGGAGCCCGGTGGGCTGCCATCTGCGGGATCACACAGAGTCGGACACGACTGAAGCGACTTAGCAGCAGCAGCAGCTCACATCCATACATGACTACTGGAAAAGCTATAGCCTTGACTAGACTGACCTTTGTTGGCAAAGTAATGTCTCCGTTTTCTAATATGCTGGCTAGGTTTGTCATAACATTTCTTCCAAGGAGCGAGTGTCTTTTAATTTCATGGCTGCAGTCACCATCTGCAGTGATTTTGGAGCCCAAGAAAATAAAGTCTGCCACTGCTTCCACTGTTTCCCCATCTATTTGTCATGAAGTGATGGAACCAGACGCCATGATCTTCATTTTCTAAATGTTGAGTTCAGCCAAGCTTTTCACTCTCTTCTTTCACTTTCATCAAGAGGCTCTTTAGTTCTTCTTCACTTTCTGACATAAGGGTGGTGTCATCTGCATATCTGAGGTATTTGATATTTTTCCCAGCAATCTTGATTCCAGTTTGTGTTTCATCCAGCAAAGCATTTCTCATGATGTACTCTGCATATAAGTTAAATAAGCAGGGTGACAATATATAGCGTGCTTCCTGAGTTGCATACAGATTTCTCAACAGGAAGGTCAGGTGGTCTGGTATTCCTATCTCTTTCAGAATTTTCCACAGTTTATTGTGATCCACACAGTCAAAGGCTTTGGCATAGTCAATAAAGCATAAATAAATGTTTTTCTGGAACTCTCTTGCTCTTTTTGATGATCCAGCAGATGTTGGGAATTTGATTTCTGATTTCTCTGCCTTTTCTAAATCCAGGTTGAACATCTGGAAGTTCATGGATCATGTATTGTTGAAGCCTGGCTTGGAGAATTTTGAGCATTACTTTACTAGCATGTGAGATGAGTGCAATTTTGTGGTAGTTTGAGCATTCTTTGGCATTGCCTTTCTTTGGGATAGGAATGAAAACTGACCTTTTCCAGTCCTGTGGCCACTGCTGAGTTTTCCAAATCTGCTGGTATATTGAGTGCAGCACTTTCACAGCATCATCTTTTAGGATTTGAAACAGCTCAACTGGGATTCCATCACCTCCACTAGCTTTGTTCGTAGTGATGCTTTCTAAGGCCTACTTGACTTCACATTCCAGGATGTCTGGCTCTAAGTGAGTGATCACACCATCGTGATTATCTGGGTGGTGAAGACTTGTTTTGTACAGTTCTTCTGTGTATTCTTGCCACCTCTTTAATATCTTCTGCTTCTGTTAGGTCCATACTATTTCTGTCCTTTATCGAACCCATCTTTGCATGAAATATTCCCTTGGTATCTCTAATTTTCTTGAAGAGATCTCTAGTGTTTCCCATTCTACTGTTTTCCTCTATTTCTTTGCACTGATAGCTGAGGAAGGCTTTCTTATCTCTCCTTGCTATTCTTTGGAACTCTGCATTCAGATGGGAATATCTTTCCTTTTCTCCTTTGCTTTTGGCTTCTCTTCTTTTCACAGCTATTTTTAAGGCCTCTTCAGACAGCCATTTTGCTTTTTTGCATTTCTTTTTCTTGGGGATGGTCTTGATCCCTGTCTCCTGTACAATGTCACAAACCTCTGTCCATAGTTCATCAGGCACTCTGTCTATCAGATCTAGTCCCTTAAATCTATTTGTCACTCCACTGTATAATCGTAAGGGATTTGATTTAGATCATCCCTGAGCGGTCTAGTGGTTTTCCCTACTTTCTTCAATTTAAGTCTGAATTTGGCCGTAAGGAGTTCATGATCTGAGCCACAGTCAGCTCCCAGTCTTTTTTTTTGCTGACTGTATAGAGCGTCTCCATCTTTGGTTGCAAACAGTATAATCAATCTGATTTTGGTGTGGATCAACTGGTGATGTCCATGTGTAGAGTCTTCTCTTGTGTTGTTGAAAGAGGGTGTTTGCTATAGCCAACGCATTCTCTTGTCAAAACTCTATTAGCCTTTGTCCTGCTTCATTCTGTACTCCAAGGCCAAATTTGCCTGTTATTTCAGGTGTCCTTGACTTCCTACTTTTTCATTCCAGTCCCATATAGTGAAAAGGACATCTTATTTGGGTGTTAGTTCTAAAAGGTCTTGTAGGTCTTCATAGAACCACTCACCTTCAGCTTCTTCAGCATTACTGGTCGGGCCATAGACTTTGATTACCATGATATTGAATGGTTTGCCTTGGAAATGAACAGAGTTCATTCTGTGTTTTTGAGATTGCATCCAAGTACTGCATTTTGGACTCTTTTGTTGACTATGATGGCTACTCCACTTCTTCTAAGGGATTCTTGCCCATAGTAGTAGATATAATGGTCATCTGATTTAAATTCATCCATTCCAGTCCATTTTATTTCGCTGATTCTAAAATGTCGATGATCACTCTTGCCAACTCCTGTTTGACCATTTCCAATTTTCCTTGATTCATGGACCTAACACTCCAGGTTTGTATGTAATATTGCTGTTTACAGCATTGGACCTTGCTTCCATTACCAGTCATATCCACAACTGGGTTTTGTTTTTGCTTTGGCTCTGTCTCTTCATTCTTTCAGTTATTTCTCCACTGATCTCCAGTAGCATATTAGGCACCTACTGACCTGGGGAGTTCATCTTTCAATGTCCTATCTTTTTGCCTTTTCATACTGTTCATGTGGTTCTCAAGGCAAGAATACTGAAGTGGTTTGCCATTCCCTTCTCCAGTGGACCACGTTCTGTCAGACCTCTCCACCGTGACCCGTCTGTTGTGGGTGGCCCTACACAGCATGGCTCATCATTTCATTGAGTTAGAAAAGTCTGTGGTCCTTGTGATTAGACTGGTTAGTGTTCTGTGATTGTGGTTTTCAGACTGTCTGCCCTCTGATGGAGAAGGATAAGAGGCTTATGGAAGCTTCCTGTTGGGATAGACTGACTGAGGGGGAACCTGAGTCTTGTTCTGATGGGCAGGGCCATGCTCAGAAAATCTTTAATCCAATTTTCTGTTGATGGGTGGAGCTGTGTTCCTTTCCTGCTATTTACCTGGGGCCAAACTATGGTGGAGGTAATGAAGATAATGGTGACCTCCTTCAAAAGATCCCATGCATGTACTGCTACACTCAGTGCCCCCAACCCTGCAGCAGGCCACCACTGACCCACACCTCAGGGGACCCATTTATTATATAACTATATATTATTTATTGTTTGCAATGCAATTTTATCTATTCATATATGCGAATATAATGACAAAGATGTCATTTTATCTATTATTTTTCTTTAACCACTATTTAGGAATATTATAAATTTAAGTGGTTAAATTTATAGTATATAGTTTTTACTTTTATAGTGTCCTACAACTAAATATTGTTTATGATATGAGTAACAATTTTTATATTTTAATTTTTATATAAAAGCTTTTATGGCTTTGATATTTTGCTTTTATACTTAGGAGACCTTTTCTTAAGATAATAATAAAGCAATTTTGATTTTTCTTATAGTTATCTAGATTATCTCCCATTTAGATATACGAATAACATATTTGTGGTATTTTAAATAAAATAGTGTGATTAAAAGATAAATTTTAACAACTATTTCCAAATTATCTCAGAACCATTTTTAAATTGGATTGACTTTTCCTCACTGATTTGAAATGCCATTGCTATCACAGATTAAATAATTGTATATGCTGGAATTTGTTTCTTGATCTCATTTTGTTCCCTTCTGGTCCTAACTCAATATCTCATTGTCTTAATTATAATAGAATTGTGAGCCTCGATATCTCATAATACAAACTCATTTATTTTTTGACTTTTTTCAAAATTCTCTTGATCTGTATTGAGCATCTTACCTTAAAAAAAAAAAAGCAACAAAACTCTTGGTAGTGTTTTAATTAGGACAGTATTATATTCGTGTAGTTTTGAGATTTACGCTCTTTGGCATACACACATTCTCATCATCTCATTAAATTATTAGTGAGAAACCATTTTATTCCTAATAATACATTCTCACTTAAAGTTTACTTTATGGGATTTTATTATAGGTATACTATCTTTTTCTCTCTAACTCTTCTCAGGTGGCTCAGAGTTACATAATCCACCTGCCAATGTAGGAGATGCAAGAGACAAGGCTTTGATCTCTGGGTTGGGAACATTCTTTGGAGTAGAAACAGCAACCCACTCCAGTATTCTTGTGGGGAAAATTTCAACGGGCAGAGGATTTTGGTGGGCTACAGTCCATGGGGTCACAAAGAGACAGACTTGACTGAGCAACTAAGAATACCTATACCTTTTTTATGACTTAGGGTATCTATAGATTTTGTTTGCTATCCATAGAAAAATTGTCTCCTTTCTAATTGGCATTTTTTTTTCTCTATTTACATTCATTATTGATACATTTAATTTAGTTTCATCCATTGATATTTTGTATAGATGTGCTTCCAAAGTGGTTTTATGTTTGTTTTTTTGCCAAGAAATCCAGGCATATTATTTGTCCTAATATATTAGGAGAGATAGCTTTCTCTTTAGGCATTTCCCTTAGCTTGGGTATTATCAAATCTAAACTCTGATGTTCAGGAGATAAAATGAATTTTCAAGAAAATCATCCCCCATGCCCCAATCTCCTGGAAATTACACAGAGACAAAAGAATACTTAGGTGCCTAAAGATAGGCAGTATCTTTCTACTGAAACTGTGATCCTTTCAGGGTGTAGCTTTGTGTCAAAAGTCTTAATCTCAACTCCCATACCACTGTATACAAAGGCTGTTCTCTTTGTCTCCCTGTGGGAACTACATCTTTTCGATCCCCCAATTGCTGAGACGAGCACCCTCTCACACACCAAGCAGCTATTAATTATTATTGTCTTTTGACACATGGAGATTTCTCTTTCTTTTCTGTGAATTCAGCTATGTTTTATGTTATTCTAGCAGGAGGGATTTACAGTATCATGAACTGTCATTTCTAGAATTCAAAGCTTTTTTGTTTTTGCCTTTTAAAACTTTTTAAAGTCAAAACACATATAATACATGACATAAATTACCTCGAGTGAACCAACTATCTAAATTTTTTTTCCATCTGCAGTCTAGATCTCATTGCTCCTGTTCAATTATTAACTTTCTGCTTTTGTGGTACAATGTTATTTGTAAGATGATCAAAACCTAGACTTGCTAGTAAAGAAACATTTGATGTGACTTTATTTCTTTGAGTTTTAATTAGAGCAATCTTTTAGTCACAACAAAAGAGTTTAGAGATAGAAAATGCTGCATCACAGATGTTTTATGCTATTGAGGGGTAAGCCATGCTTTATGGACTAGACATTTGCTCAAACACTGTTAAAAATCTAGTGATACTCACTATTAAAATGTGCCCAAATATTTGCTTCCTTCAACAATATTTCTAGTCAGTTAGCAGGTATTTTTCACTCTTTACATTATCAAATTTAAAAGCAAAATGATAAAAACTTTAATCCACTTCTTAATCTATCAAAACTGCCCCAGGAGGGGGAGAAAAAAAGCCTTTTGAAGCAAGCTATAATAATTTTCACTCAATCCTACAATAGGAATAGAGGAATGAAACGCAAATTAGACATAAAAATCCCTTTTAACTTTTGAGCACAATTTTAAAGTGAAAGTTTTATTCTGAATTTGGAATTTGCCAAGGTCTGTGGCTGAGTTTCAGATACCCACTTCCCTTCTTGGCAGCAGATAATTTGGAAATCAGAAGTCTGCACATTCGAGATATTTCCAGGCTCAGAGTGTCAAAAAGACAAGATGGCATATGGTGAAGTAAAAGGGATTTCTCACATTCAGGAACACATTTCAACTTCGAAAACATAAAAATAAATAAGTGCTTTTTCAAATTCATAAAAGAAATAATGAGAATTTTGCCCAAATATTATAGACATATCAAAGTTAAGCAGCAAGATGTTTGAGTCTGTCACTTCCTGCAAGCTTTCCACTAAACGGATAAGTTCAAATTTCAGGATTGTTATATTAACTTTGGCATAAAAATGCTTCCTTCTTTGGCAAAGATGATAGTATTCCCCTTCAAAGAAAAATTACAGTCTAATTAAAGTATACAATTTGATGTTTTTATACCAACGTTTTCCTGGGGAGTTTCTTCAATACTCCATTTGCTAATTTTATGTTCAGTGGATCAGAGTGCGAGGGGACTGACTTGGTGGAGACAATCAAAATCTTTATTCTGTTTATTTGACTTGTTTGTTCAGTATTTTATCCTGAAAGATTGTTAGAAAGCCAGAATTTGAGTCTTACTACTCTAGTTCTTTTATTTATTGGTTTTGTGATCATATTGATAAATGTTATCACTTCAGGTGTTGCAGAATAAATACCAGTCACAAATTAAGTCAATCAACATTGTTACCTCTTTCTGATCAACTACTTATTAGTAGAAGAAGTAAAAAAATATTTACTAAAGAGCAGAAAATTGAGCATGCTTATCAATTTCCACTATTTAAGTTATTATTATGTATTATCAATTATTTCAATAGTGTACTTAAACAGAGCTTTCATCTTACTTGCAGAATAACTTATTTGACAACAGAGCTGGGCTGACCTGGGGAGATTAGGCAGAGAAATCCCACAACTTTAACAAGAAAGTTTTATGAAGTTGCCCATATGAGTCGTTCATTATTTAGATTTATACATGGGATATCTTTGTGTGACAGCTTCTTTAGAATACGAGTGCAAGTCTAAACATATTTGGAAAATGACATAAAGTAATCAAAGAAAGTAGCATATTGTAAAAACTCATTTTACAAAGCAGTTTTCCAAACTATCAGATTACAGAAAGCATTTGTACGTGGGTAGAATAGGATTTTTTCCACATTTATTTTAAGGTAATAAGAAATAAACTGTAAACTTTTAAAAAGTCTCACTTTTCTAAGCTATAAAATATGGCATTTGAGTCCCAAGGTGGCACCTAATATTAGGGTACTAATACTCTAGATTCTGAAATGTACATGGGTTTTATTAAAGCCAAAAATCTATTCTTCACCATCTTCGAATTTGTGTATGAGGGGGGAAAAAGGGTAAAATAAATGCGCAGGTCTGGATAATGAAGCTTTTTCACTTAATCTATGTGGGCTTTACCTTTTTACCCAGAAGAATTATTTATCATTGATATCATGAGCTAAACTTTATACCTGAATTCTGAAAGTGTAGTATTAATTAACATGCTTGCTGACACAAGTTATAAAATTTTAGAATTAATATGGTATATACATTAGATAATTTTTTTGTAGGAAACACTCGAAGTCATTATTTCCCTCGGTATCAGATAGATAAAATATGTCTAACTAATATGTGAGATCATAAGCTAGAAACAGAGAAAATCAAATCTTCATTAGTATCTGTATCATTAAGAATTACCAAATATCTAGCACTATTCTCCAAGCTTGCTGTGCCCCTTTTATACTGATTTTTATGCCTAACTTGAAAGTTTTCACAGGTAACAGATCAGAAAAATACAGTATTTCATGTTTATATTCAGGTTACATGTTATTAACAGACTCTTCCTTATAAAAGCCCACTCTTCCTTGTTAATAGCTAGCAAAATAGACTGAGGTATTTGAAAAGTCATCCACTTCTGAATACTTAACTAATCTCAGTTTTAAAATAACTCACCGTTGTTTAAAATGTACTCAACACAGTGTCAGGTGTTGAGGGTAGGAGTTTTATCCTTACATTTTCACCCGCTTCACTACACTGATGACATTTCCTGGCATATCCTTGTTGCTGCTTAGTCTCTCAGTCATGTCCCACTCTTTTGCGACCCCATGGACTATAGCCCTCCAGGCTTTCTGTCCATGGGATTTCCCAGGCAAAAATACTAGAGTGGGTTGCCATTTCCTTCTCCAGGTGATCGAACTTGTGTCTCCTGCATGGCAGGCAGATTCTTTACCACTGAGCCACCAGGGAAGCCCTGACATATCATTGGTATACTTCAAATATTAATTGAATTGTTGTTGTTGTGCAGTTGCTAAGTTATGTCAGACTCTTTGTAACCCCATGAACTGCAGCATGCCAGGCTTCCCTGTCCTTCACCATCTCCCTAAGTTTGCTCAAAGTCATGTCCATTGAGTCAGTGATGCCATCCAACCACCTCATCCTCTCTTGCTCCCTTCTCCTCCTGCCTTCAATCTTTCCCAGCATCATGGTCTTTTCCAATGAGTCAGTTCTCCACATATTAATTGAGTTAATAAAGTTTTTATGCATATTAGCAAATAACTATCTCAAAGTTTGATTCAGTTAATTCTGTCAATGTCTGAAGGAACCCTTTCAATTTTGCATTAACCAACATTTGGTAACGTACCTCTCCACCCCAAAACATGCATATAATTCCTATCTATCTACATGTCTATCATTATTTATACAAGGTTAATAGGACTAAAGTAAAGGAATGATGTAAGATTAGGGCATTTTCATTGTGAGTCCAATACTTTGTATAAGTATTGCATAAGTACCTTTGTATAAGTATCTTTAGGTAGCCAAAGAATTGATGAAATCTGAAAGAGAAGAAAAACAGAAATGGTACAAAGATAAACACAGAAAAGAAAGGTAGAGGACAATAGTAAACAATAATACAAAATAGATTTGAGGAAGCTATTGTAGCCATAACTGAAACAGACACTGGATTTTCATCTTTGTCCCAAACCATTGATGACATTTTACACATTTTCTGACAATGTGCTCTGCGAACTAGCACAACAAAAGGAAACTGTGTTTTCATAATATGTGTCTGGGAGTAGAGAATGCAGAAACACACAAATAATACACCATAATTAAGTCTGGGTGGTGAGATAATGGATTATGGTTTTAAATGAATTATCTCATTCAATTCTCACAAGAACTCTTTGAATTGGCTTCTATTATTAGGATGTAAGTATCTTGCCCTAGGTCCCAAAGCTAGTCTGAACTTCTAAGTTATTTTAAATTCACGAAACATTCGTTCATTTTATTTTCATATTAAAATATTCTCTCACTTCTCCTCCCTCCTCAATGTCTCTCTTTGTCTATATTGATTTATCCATTCATTCACCCATATATATATCTTAAGTGAGTAATTCATGTGTCTGCTAACTCGCTTCAGTCAAGTCCAACTCCCTGTGAGCCTATGGACTGTAGCCCACCAGGTTCCTCTGTCTATGGGATTCTCCAGGCAAGAATACTGGAGTGGTTTGCCATGCCCTCCTCCAGGGGATCTTCCTGTCCCAGGGATGTGCAAAAAGTGTGCAAAAATCAAGTTATAGTTACTCCAAATCTAAGCACTAGAGGCTCATTTAAATAAAATTTTATTTGTTTATAGTGGATTCTGTGATTGATATCCACTATTCATTTTCCCTTAGATGATTAGCCTAAGGCAATTATGGTAGCATAAAACCATCATCTTTACTAGCCATTGATTCCCAGTTGGATAGAATTTAAACTACTTAGGCCAAAGAGAGACCAAGGGGAAAAACATTCTCCAAGATTTTGGTTAAAAATGAACAAGTATTTCTTACTCCTACGCCATAAAAACAAAGAAAGATCTTTCCCTCATATTGCTAAAAACTAAGATTAGATGAAGTCAGCACTTATCTGGCAAAGGAAATATACAAGAGATTGAGATATAAATATAGATGGAGTGATAGAGATGAGACAAAGAAAGAAGTAACTTAATAGAGATGAGCGAGATAGGGAGAAGTAGATTAGAACTGACATTTAAAAGTCACTCAGTAAAAGTTTAAACATAATAAATGATGATTAGGATAATCCACTGGGTTAGGACACAGAATGTGTAGTGAGAGGCATGGGTCCCTGTGGTAGAAATACTTAACTGAGAAGAAATCCATTACAAACTTTAGACTTTAAGACAGAGTTTTAAACTAAAAGTGTTTGAATGGCTATTTGGTTAAACTAGGATATTATTATCGACAAGTCCCTCACTACTTAACGCTTTTGCGACTCAGTAAAGCAATGTTAGTAGCATTTGCTCCAATAAAATAAAATGAATAAATATCCCATATTATACATAACTCGGAGAAGGCAATGGCACCCCACTCCAGTACTCTTGCCTGGACAATCCCATGGACAGAGGAGCCTGGTAGGCTGCAGTCCATGGGGTCGCGAAGAGTCGGACACGACTGAGAGACTTCACTTTCATTTTTCACTTTCACGCATTGGAGAAGGAAATGGCAACCCACTCCAGTGTTCTTGCCTGGAGAATCCCAGGGATGGGGAAGCCTTGTGGGCTGCCGTCTGTGGGGTTGCACAGAGTCGGACACTACTGAAGCGACTTAGCAGCAGCAGCAGCAGCATACATAACTGAGTTGAGACTACTCACATCTTACAGCATTTCAAATATAACCCATTATTCATGTTTCTAATGATATGTACCTCATTTATTTATCAGTTGATTTCCATACATACAAAATTACTATTGGTTGCAGAACAAGTTTATATTAAAGGATCACCAACAGTGAAATTTTAGGGCAAAGATTATTTAGTAATATATTTACAATGAGTAAACTACTGCTACATTTAATGGTCGAATACTTTTTTTAATCAAAGGAAGAAGTGTTATAAGTCATTTATCTCATACCACAATCTGCAAAAAAAAAAAAAGATCTAGATGGGCTTTTGATTAATTTAATCATGGTTTCATTCTTCAACAGAATATCAAGCAAAAAAAACGAAGTTTAGCTTGCCATAAAAAGATCAATGGATCCTGCCTATTGCCTGATCTCACATATTTCCTTCATAAATTCTTTGTTTTTTTACAAAGCAAAGTTTCAGAATTCTTTTCCTTTAGGTTAATTTTTCATTTTTTTCCTTATTTTCTTATCACATACTCTTATAAATTTTTTCCTCCTTCCTAGGCTGATTAGATGCCATTCATCTATGCCTCTATAGCACCCAGTGTATTCTGTTATAACGGATGGCATCATGCTGCACAGTACTACTGTTGTTTTCCAACTTTCCCACTAAAATGGAAGCTGTTTGATGACAGAATCCTATTAAACTCTTCGTCCCTAACCCCCCCGGCAGGGCCGAGCATATGGGACAAACTCAATAAATATTTGTTGAGTGACTGTAAATTAGATAGACACCAGTAATGCCCTGTGTATCAATCAAGTAAGAGAACTAAAGCCATAATTTTAATTTTATCTCCACATATTTTGCTGTCCTTAAAAAAGTTTCAAATATATTACCTAAATCAACTTCTTAAACACCAAACTTAAACAGTTATAGAGTGCCAAATAAATTCTTAAAGTTCATATTAAAATGATAATTCAAAATTTTGTCAATGCATGAAAATGTTAAAGCAGATCTGATTCTCTCATTCCATATTTTTTAAAATGTAAAAAAGACATCACTGTCTAATTAAAGAACTATTGTATATTGCATATATTGAGAAATCAATCAATAATTACTTAGACAAACAAAAAATACTTTGTAGCTACCAGGACAGAAGGAAGAGTTAAAGAATCAAACTATGGACAGTAACCTAAAAGTTGAAATGCATACATCATCTCTTAGACATTGTTATTCAACTCAAATTACCTCTGAGCCTATACTCAAGATTAATATTCTTGGGAAAGGAAATTTGACTAATACTTCTGAAGTGAGGAGAAATATGGTTCTGTGATTGGCAAACCAAAATCAATTGGCTTGTTGTGTATCTTTGATGGAGAGGAGGAATAATTTCCCTAAAGTTCACAGATCAGAGCAAAAACAAAATAAAATCCAAATCCTACTATAATCATTTAAATTCTCAAATATGTCTTATTTTTTTAAATCTTGCAGTAAAAGAAGAAAGCAATTGGTATAAATAGATTTCACTGTTGGATTGACATTTCAAAGGTAGATTATGGATTGAAGACTTTTGCTTATTTTTCAACTAAAATTAGCTAATCCCCAGGAAAGTTAAGTTTCTTTTATAAGTCTATCGGAAGAATCAAAAAATGGAGACATTATCATCTATTTCAACAAACAGAATCTGCTATTATAGAAGATTGGTCACAAAGATGTTTGGAAGGTTGCAAACAAACAAAAAATTATTACTGAGATGACAAAGTATTAATCACTACAGGAAGGGAACAATACTCATTTAGTTGGAGAAACAAAGGGGATGTTAGAATCTAGATTCTTTGAGGCATATGGCCTCCTAGACACAAATTGGAAGCAAGTTCCGCCCGGCTGTAGAGTTGACTGAAGCTGGTTCTGGGAGTATCTGATAAAGCAGGGGACTGGAAGAAAAGGGGTAAAGGGACATTGCTATGCTAGGAGGGCCAATAAACAAAAAGACAAGGGAAGATCTGCTGTGTTTTCCTACTATATGTCCTCTCTTATATGTCTCTCTTGATTGAAATCCCAGCTTACTAAAAAAAAGAAAAAGAGAGGAAGAGTGAAAGACCCGAGTACTGAAGCTGAGACAGTAGTTTCATAGCTGGTATATGTGACAAAACATGTTATGAAACTGTTTTTTTTTTTCTTACTTAATAAGTAAAGGGCATACTTTATAGGCATTTTAATTTGATATTGTTAATTACATATTACTTTGTATAATATGGGTACTGTACATAGAATGCCAGTAATGTTTACATACATTTAATTTTTATTTTGGCTAAAAAGTTATCTACAGTATTCCCAATTTTTAATTTGGTAACAGTTTCATAATAAATTAGTGTTTTATTAAATTCTAGTAAATAAAGCATTATAGACTTTGTTGCCTTTTTAAAAATCTTCCATTAAGGCAGGGGATAATATCTGTAGGTCTGCCATGCCAGATATGGCCCATTAGTCAAAGGAAAAAATAGACAAAAGACCATGGAATGGATCAGCCCAAATTCATCATGACCACGAGGAAACAACACACAGCAAATATCCTATTAGTGACGTGCCTAGAGGTTGATCATTGAGAGTGAAAGATGGCATCTTAATGAATATGTGTAAAGGTTGTTCTCAAATTCACATATTTCAAATTAACGGCAATCAGTCAATTACACGCATGATATTGACTTGCTTCATATATTGCCTTTGAGAAAGCTAGAATCATACAAATGAAAACGAAGCATATTTAGGAAAGATTTGGAGTAGAATACTAATGTAAATCATAGCAAATAATTTCTCTTTCTGATAAACAGACCCATGCAGCTTTAATCAAAAAACCAACTCTAAAACAGGCACAAATAATGACTAAGCATATATGGAGGTGAACAAACAGCAAGAGCAAAAATCCTGAGTCCAATAAAATGGGAAGACATTGGACACAAAATATTGCCTTTTGACCCCCAGTATGTAATACATTTTCTAAAATAAGGCGACACATTTTCTGAAATCAGTTGTAAAAAATGAGTCTCCGAAATACAAGGAACAATGGTAATATTGCTAGAAAAACTGCAGATATATGAAGTTATACAATCTAAATGCAAAACTACCAAATAACCAAATTAAAACAAAAATGAGCAAAGTCTCTAAACAACTATTTATTTTTCCAAAGAAGACATACTAATACCCAATAGGTATACGAACAGGTGCTCCACAGGACCAACCATAAGACAGATGCAAATCAAGACCACAGAGAGGTATCAATTCATATTTGTTAGGAAGTCTATAAGCTCAACATTCAGAAAACTAAGATCATGGCATCTGCTTCCATAACTTCATGGGAAATAGATGGGGAAACAGTGGAAACAGTGTCAGACTTGATTTTTTGGGGATCCAAAATCACTGCAGATGGTGACTGCAGCCATGAAATTAAAAGACACTTACTCCTTGGAAAGAAAGTTTTGACTAACCTAGACAGCATGTTAAAAAGCAGAGACATTACTTTTCCAAAAAAGGTCCATCTAGTCAATGCTATTGTTTTTCCAGTGGTCATGTATGGATGTGAGAGTTGGACTATAAAGAAAGCTGAGTGCCGAAGAATTGATGCTTTTGAACTGTGGTGTTGGAGAAGACTCTTGAGAGTCCCTTGGACTGCAAGGAGATCCAACCAGTCCATCCTAAAGGAGATCAGTCCTGGGTGTTCATTGGAAGGATGGATGTTGAAGCTGAGACTCCAATACTTTGGCCACCTCATGGGAAGAGTTGACTCATTGGAAAAGACCCTAATGCTGGGAAAGATTGGGGGCAGGAGGAGAAGGGGACGACAGAGGATGAGATGGTTGGATGGCATCACTAACTCGATGGACATGGGTTTGGGTAAACTCCGAGAGTTGGTGATGGACAAGGAGGCCTGGAGTGCTGCGATTCATGGGGTCGCAAAGAGTTGGACACAACTGAGTGACTGAACTGAACTGACTTTATGAATTCTGATTTTTTAACTGAATTCAGCAAAGTAGATATTTAAATTTGTCCACCATGGAAGGAAAATCTTTGGGGTGTTTTGATTATGAGAAGCAAAGTAAGTGGTTAACATTTAAAAGATGACACATACAACTGAATAATCAAGTTACGTTTCCTCAAGTGGTATATAATTTCTCATTGTGGGATTTTTTTTACAGCTGGTTTTATGTGTTGTCTTTCAGAGGGAGAAAGGTAGATTCCTTTGGTCTTGGATTGTTTGCTTCTAATGGACCATAGTGATATCTTTTAAATAATATTATTTAGTATTTTAACTAATTAATATTATCTTTTTGATTGGGTTTCTACATAAAATTGGCTTAAAACTCAACATTAAAAAACAAAGATCATGGCATTCAGTCCCATCACTTCAGGGCAAATAGAAGAAGAAAAATTGGTGATTGCAGCCTTGAAAATAAGAAAAAAAGAAGAAGCTTTCCCCTTGTAAGTAAATCAATGACAAACCTAGACACTGTACTAAAAAACAGAGACATTACTTTGCCGACAGAGGTCCACGTAGTCAAAGTTATGGTTTTGGCAATAGTCATGTATGGATGTGAGAGCTGGACCATAAAGAAGGCTGAGTGCCAAAGAACTGATGTGTTCAAATTGTGGTGCTGGAGAAGACTCCTGAGAGTCCTTTGGACTGCAAGGAGATCAAACCAGTGAATTCTAAAGGAAATTAACCCTGAATATTCATTGGAAGGATTTGATGCTGAAGTTGAAGTTCCAAAACTTTGATCATCTGATGCAAAGAACTGATTCATTAGAAGAGACCCCAATTCTGAGAAAGATTGAGGGCAGGAGGAGAAGGGGGCAGTAGAGTATGAGATGACAGTGTCACTGACTCAATGGACATGAATTGGAGGAAACTCCAGGAGATAATGGAGGACAGAGGAGCCTGGTGTGCTGCAGTCCATGGGGTCGCAGAAAGTCGGAAATGACTTAGAAACTCAACCATAGCAACTACTACATTTTGTGACGATTATGAATTTGGAAATGATTTCAGCTCATGATATAATACAACGATTTCTAATCCTCACCTCACTGTCCCCTGCAAGTACTGACTCTGAGTAGACAGCAGCCCACATAATGGTTCTGGAGACAGAAAGCTGGAAATCTTCTAATCATATTTCCATTTATTGGCAGTATTTTAAGGAGCTGTACTTTATTCAGAAGCTCATTTACAGTATGTTGACTCGAATCTGGTCCACAACTCTGCCTTTTGTCCCTATGTACCTAATTACTACATTCCAACCACTAGATTTGCCTTTGACACCCTTCATTCATGGTTCCCGACTGATGACCATTGTTCTACCTTGATGTCTTCTCTGTTTTCTTACTTGAAAATCTCATTTTTTCTTAAACTTTTGTTAAGTACTTATACTTTTATTATTTTATCTGACATTTATATTTTGCATTTCAAATGGTAGAAATTGGTGACATGCATTCCTATCATCTTGGTCCACTGTATGAAAAAAGATACTGTATACTGAAGGCATATATGAAATAGTAGTAGCTGTTGTTAATAAAATGGAAACTCTCAAAGATTAAAAGAATATCTTATCTATTTCAAAGGCCCAGAACAACCAGCACTTTGATTGCTAATATTTTAGGGTACTAATGGATAGTTTGTTGCTCTGGAAAACAGAAAAATAAAAATAAACTAGTGTATACTAATTTTCTATTTAGAAAACAATTCTATAGTTCCCTTTAAAATCATTTAGTTCAATTTACACATATTTTGCATGCCAGAATCTATCAGGAGTTGTCCAGGAGTTTTGGGTATGTGGATCTCATGAAGTTTAAATCGTATCAAGGACACAGACTCAAGCACAGTAGCTATACTATCAGCTATAAGATGACGGAAGCTGAAGTACAAAGCCGAAATTATCAATCAGATTGGGTAGTGGTCAAAAATTCTTTGGGAATAAGCAAGATTTGCCAATTGAAATTTCTAAGCCTTTTTGTGACCCAAGGATTTGTGTGTCTCTTTAGCCTTCCTTTTCAGAGCTTCACAGGTGGCACTAGTGGTAAAGAATCTGCCTGCCAATGCAGGAGACACAGGAGATGCGGGTTTGATTCCTAGGTTGGGAAGATCCCCTGGAAAAGGAAGTGGCAACTACTCCACTATTCTTGCCTGGAAACTCTCATGTATAGAATTGCCTGGTGGGCTACAGTCCATGGGGTCACAAAGAGTGGAACACAACTGAGAACATACACATAGCCTTCCCTTTTATAGTAATCACAAAAAATAAGGAAAATGTAAGCATATGGTATAATTCTTTAGAAATTAATGAGTATGGAAAGTTGACTGGTAGGAATACAAACACTTAATCAGAATAGCTAATGTTTTGCTGAGTGTTTACTATATGACAGGCAGTTCTCTAGAAATCATATTTTTGAATTACTAGTGCATTTTAAATAAACTATTGCATTTTAAATAAACAATCTATTTTCTGTATTATGCAATGGAATAAATGCAATTGCATCTGTCCTTTTTATCAATATAGATATATCTTTCCATCTATTTTCTTATAAATATGATTACCAAAGTATTTAACTAAAGAAATTTTCATTGAATTTTAATAGATAAAAGGACCCTCGAAATACAGTGGAGATACATGTCAACTTTCTCTTAACTTATGGGGATGCTAAAAGCAATTAAGAATTTAAAACATGAAATAGAAAGACTGTCTATTTTATACTGATGGAAATAAAGATATGGAAGTTTTGAATCCAAATAAAATCTCAACCTCATTTGGACTCAACCTTTGAGACAAAAAGTAGGCTATGTGTATATTAAGTTTCACAGATTTTGGCTAACAACCATGAAATAGTCTTGTGCTACCCTAACACAACGAACACAAGTGGCATGTACTCAGAGCTCTGATACAATAAACTAAACATTCTGCTTGGGTTCAAGAAAAGTACATGCTTGTTAAACTTACTGCCATGAAAGATTTTTAGTTTGTTTTGTTTTATTTTGATTTTTAATTGAACTTAAATATTTTCATTAAGTGAGCTGGTTCCAGAGAAGGAAGAGGAAAAATTAATTGTGCCTGGTTGTTGCCTTTTTTTTTTTGTAGCCCTTTAATTATGAGTTAATTGACTAAGTTATATAGAAGAATATACAAACATACTCCTGATAAAGAAGTATATTGTAATTATACTTGGAAAATGAATCACTGTGAGGATTAAATATTTCTCTTCATTTGTTAAGAAAAGCAATCACAATGATCATCTAGAAAGAAATTCACCTGAGATACAGAAAATAACATCAGATCTAAAATGAAACTTACATTCATTGATCAATGATCTTTTCATTCATCTATAATATTGTGAGTTCAACTATATAAACTGCAAAACATGATCTTTAAAGATTGATTCTTATTACTTCCATAGTGCACTAATGGGAAAATACTAGCATTTAGGGAGAACAGAGGCAATAGATTCACCCTGACTTTGATGGTTTTGTTTGCTTAGTCCCCTATTAGCTAGAAATACATGTTTAAGACAGTCAGTCAATTGGAGAAAAGAATCCAGTGAAACATGAAAATCTTGAAATAAAAAGGGTATTATGTAGCCTTATCTTTACTGAAAATCCTACTCTAAACAACTGAATTTCACTTACAAATTGTTAGTTTTATTCTTCTTCCTTAGAAGGTCTGTATCCTTTAATATCTCCAGAATAAACAGCAAAATTAATACAAGTTTTATATCTAGTTGTTTGTCAGTAGATGCAAAGGAATGACTGAATGATATATATGATAAATACTTAAATTCAAGTAATAGCCTTTGACAAAATTTGGGTCATATGAACATGTGACAGTCCTTTCTCTTTTTCCACTGTCATTATCTACCCATCCTTTCAAGCCATCCCTCTTAATTTATCATGACCAGAATGAGAAAATCATGGTTTTTCTCAAGTCAAGGAAATTTGAAAAATCATGAAGCCCAACGTTCTAATTTTATGGCAGAGTAGAGAGAGTACTGGTGGCTCACTGGTAAAGAATAAGCCTGCCAATTCAGGAGACACCAGTTTGATCCCTGTGTAGGAAAGATCCCACGGAGAAGAAAATGGCAACCCACTCCAGTATTCTTGCCTGGGAAATCCCATGGACAGAGGAGTCTGGTGAACTACAGTCCATGGGGTCAGACATGACTTAATAACTAAATAACAACAAGAAGGGATTAATATCTATCTTCCTACCTCATGGGACAGTACCCCGCCCCCAATCAAAGGATATAAAGTCACTCTCATAAGCTCACTTTTATGTTTTTTTCTCCTCAAACTTCTACAGCAGTATCTTGCTGCAGAGGACAAGAGTTCTGAGAAGGGTGGAGTCATTTAGAAAATCTAAATGTACAAAAGGTGCAGCCTATCTTTCCTTTGTCTCACAACGACGTGAGCTACTATTGCTGGTGGGATTTGTTATGCTTGTGATTGACAACCAGTGACCCTTGTCAATCGGAAAGAAGCTGGAACTGCTTATAACCTTGATTTTGATAACTTTAGGACCCTTGCAGATGGGCCATAGATTGATTTCAAACACAATTCCTTATTTAGTTCCTACAAGACAATGATACAATGCTATTGACTTTTATTTCTTGAAGGATGGAGGCTGTTTCCTAGTAAAGAGTGCATATAAGGTTAGTTATCAAAAATCGAAATTAATACACCTTTAAGAGTTTCAGAAGTTTCTAATTCTGTGGAGATGCTACTTGCCAAGTAGTATCATGCAATATTGTGAGCTATACTTTGAAACCCCAAGTTTTCAAGGAAAAAAAAAAACTTTTTAAAGTGCATAATTAGTGTAGTTTTGAATAAGGTATGATTTTTAGTTGCTACTCATTTCACTATGAATCTTGTTGTATTGGCAGCCTGAGCTCATTATTAATTTTTAAAAACATTTTGCCAAATAGGGAAACACAGTTATGATAGTAAAAATACAGTGATTAAAATTAAAATAAAAATGATACCATTTTGTATATGGATTGTGCACAGGAATATCACTGTAAAATTCTAAATGAGAAATGAACATAACATGCAACTGCATACTGGAAGGCTACATCATTACCAAAAGGGTGTTCCAACATTAAGAAATGTTATGACATAATTAATAATATTAGATGGCCAAATTTCCCCAGTACTCTTTATGAAATTGAGATGTGTTGTGTCAATGGAAGTTCAGCAGTAAGGGCTTGTGAAAATTTTAGTCCAGCAAGGGTTCCCATATGATAGTAAGCCCTATAAACTGGGTCAAGTAAATCTACACCTGGAAGCAAACTTACTTTCAGGTAAAAGAAGAAAACTGAACTGGTCAGAATATCCTATCTGGAGCATATGCTGACAGGTGAAACTTATTATCTCTGCTCAGTAACGAAAAGAAACACATTGCTTTCAAGGAGCATATATATACTAGCAGGATAAGTAGAAAATAAATATCAACAATTAGTAAAATGTGTTCCATGCTGGAAGGTATTTAGATAAAAGTTAAAAAAAAATAAGCTGAGAGAAAGAGAACGGGGTGCCAAGGGTAGGGATGGCTAGAGAATGCAGTCGTATATTGGGAGGTCATGCTAGGCTTCATGGAAAAGATGACAAAGAGCTTAAATGACATGAGGGAGGGAAGAGTCTAGAAGATATTTGGCAGTTAAGTGTTCCAGATAAAGGAAACAGAGCAAGATGGAAACATTCTTCTAGCATTCATTCTAAAAGAAAATTACAAATTCTGTGTGACTGATGTAGGGTGAGTCAGATTGAGAGATATAAGCAACATGGTCAGAGAAGAGAGTCAATTAAATTGGACTTTAAAGACTTACTCTGAGTAAAATGTTACACTATCACAGGCTGTTAAGCAGAGGAGTGACATCTAGTTTGCATTTCCAATGGCTCATTCTGGCAGCTGCGCAGAGTATAGGTTGTGGTAAGCAGGGTGTGGACTTAAAGAGAAAAGTCCACCATGAAATAGTTACAGTATTCCAGGTGAACTACGATGGTGACTGAAACTAGAGTGGGATTAATAGATGTGGTGGAAAATGGTTGGATCGAATGTATATTTTGAAGATAGAGCTGGCAGGACTGCTTCACAGACTAAATGTATGGTATAAGAGAAAAAAACACTAAAATGTTAATTTTTTAAAAAAAATCAGTATTATTGTCATTTGTTATTAACTGAGATGTAAAAATCAGTAGTGGCACAGAATTTCAGGGAAAATCAGGAGTTCTGTTTGAGAGATTTTAAGTTTTTGAAGATCTATTAGACATCCGAGTAGAGCTGTTAAATAGCCCATGGAGTGTATAAACAGACCAGAGTTTGGATAGAACTCTGGGCTGTAGATACACAATTTGAGGTTTTCAGCATATTGCTGGTATTTTAAAGATGGGGGACTTAGCGAGATCACTAAGAGAACACGACTGAGCCCTCTAGCATTAAGAGAGACCTATTCTAGGAGAGTTAGAGACCTGCTTCTTGATTTAGGCAGTATGGCATCATAGAAAAAAAAAGGCAGAAGTTGATTTCTAAAACTTGGCACATGTTTTGCTAAACTAGCAGCCGTTCATTAATATTATAGATCTACCTAACTACTGTCTTTTAACCCCCTTTAACAATATCATTGATTGCAGTTTCCATTCCTCTTTGTGTGTCTTCAGCAGTGAACAAAGAAGAAGGTAGAGGCAGTTTTATAGAGAAACATAACACTTTTATTCTTCAGTGTTAGTACAAGTTAGATGGAATCCAAGGAATGTGCTGGAAAGGGTAAGGACAGAGATTCTAGAAGAGTGGTAAGACATAAAATGTTTAAGAACAACTGGTTTAGGTCTATCAGCAAGAATAAACCTTCATTAATTTGCACATTATAATAATTTTAGGCATGAATCAAGTAATAGCAAAGTAAGATAATATATATTCACTTGTTGGTTTTGATAGAAAATAATTGTATTTACCATACCTTTTTCGTTGACATGAAAAGTAAACACAATTTCCCCTAATTTAGCACAAACACTCTTCATGAGGCTTTCATGGAGTCCTTGAAACATTGAAATACTGTTTAATAAAAATCTAATTCATCTTGCCTAATGCCATTCAATAAAATTGTCATTTGGTAAGGCCATCATTAATTACTCAACTGGCAGAAATAATTATTTTTAGATATTCTCCTTTTGGCAGCTCAGCAAAAAGAAAGCAAAAATTGCCTCTGCAGAAGAAGCAACTGGAGGTTTCTTTGTAGTCAGCATTTAAAGGTGACTTCTGATCTGTTGGTAAGACACACTCCTCTGGAAAAAGAGCATATGGCACCTTCCCTTCACCCTTTGCTTACTTTACAATTCATTCATAGAAAAACTAGAGGCTTCACCACAGCCTAATTTCATCCTGGATGTGTGTTATTATTTATTTATTTATTTTGCTAAAGAACTACATCAAAAATGACACTAGTACAATGGGATTGTTACTTTCCCCTTACAGAGCAAAGAAGTTGCTGATTATACAGATCTGAAAATGAAAACTCCAAGATAACAAATTTAAAAGATCCAGGACTTTAGAAGGGAAGTACACAAGTTGTAAATTGAAATGCCTTAGAATATGCTTCAGGATATGCATGTCTTAAACTTTTGGGTGGGACTGAGTTTCAATTTATAGCTAATTTTCTCTTCTTTTTACCATCAATACTTGACTTGGAGAGCATATACTTGCAAACGAAAGCTATAAAGTCACTGGAGCACTGTTGTGTGTCCCCAGTTCAGGTGAACTGTCTCCTAATTTACCCACCTTGGTACTTTCACTTACAGAGCTCTAGATACAAAGACTTAAACAAAAATGCTGGCACCCACCTTTTCTGTAGTATGTGAGCAGTCTATACAATTAATTTTTGCAACGTTGTTTCTTTCAATGACATTTAAAAATAATTCCCTTAACTCATATTGTAGACCACATTATATCAAATAATGCCAAGTGAGTTTAATGTTCACAGCTGTTGTGACACCAAACTTGTAAAACAATGAAAAAATAATGCATATGTTCACATCAAAGAGAGGCAATAGTTAAAATAGAAAAAAAAAAAAGTGGGAGAATCGAGCCATTTCCTGGACCTAGACAGTATCAGATTACCAAAACAACCTCTGATGAAGCAGTGAGCATAATATTCATATTTTGAACAGCAATATCATTTCAGAATAAAATATTATCTAAAGTGTTGAATTAATTTTGCAGAGTTTGTAGATTAAAAAAACATACATTTTTAAGATAGAAATTATTAATGTAATAATTTTATACTATTAAGGAAACATAACAAATATAGTTTGATAAAATATGGCAGAGTGAAACTGTGTTACTGAAGTGCTGAAATTAACATCTGGTAAAACGGATACACACACGGAGAACTAGGAAACACATGCAAAATCCACCAACAGCAACCAAGCAAGGAAAGGGTTTCAAATCCATGCCACAAACTCCAGAAACATAAACGTTGCAGAAAATCTCACACTATTCTGGAAGGTCTTGTTATTGTTTAGTTGCAAAGTCATGTCTAACCCTTAACAGCTGGCCAGACTTCTCTGTCCAGGGGATTTACCAGGCGAGGATACTGGAGTGCGTTAATATTTCCTTCTCCACGGAATCTTCCTGACCGAGAGATTGAACCCATGTCTCCTCCATTACAGGCAGATTCTCTACCACTGAGCCACCTGGGAATCCCTCTGGAGTACCAAATTCTGTCATCCAAATCCAAAATAGAGAAGGACAGGATGAATCAAAATAAACAAAAAAGAATTGCATAAATTATCACTGATGAATCATGGTTTAGGGAGAGTGAATATGTAGATGGACTGTGCAGGGGGACTGAAAGAGGAGGTACGGAGGGAAAGGGAGTGAAAAAAAAGGGGGAAAGGGAAGAGGGGAAAAGAAGAGGGAAGGGAGAAGGGAGAGGGAGAGAGAGACAGGGAGAGAATATAAATACAGAAGTCCTTTAACATATGATAGAATCTGAAAACCCTAGTAGAGGTGGGGAAAACCACCATGACTTCAAAATTTCAATGGATCTGAGGTAGAAATCAGAGATGATATAGAACTTGAAGATTGCTCTACCCCTTGCAAATAAGACATGGTCATCTACTAATCAAGTGTAATCTTAATAGAGGTAGTTTTTTTTTTTTTTAAATCCACCTACCCAGTACCAGCAAATATTTCAAGTTTTCTAACAAAAATCGTTCCCAGCCCTAGCTGTATCCATAAGTGCATGAAAACTATGAAAACATATTATGAAAGAAATGAAGCAGAGAAGGAAGGAAGGAAGAAGGGAAGGAGAGAGGAAGAAAGGAAATCCAGCAAAAGACAAAGAATTATGTCTGATTATAAACTTCCTGAGAGTACCTTCTACCCTAGAGTAATTTAACAAAGACCTTGTTCAGTAGAATAAGGATTCAAAGGTACATAACGAAAACAGAGAATGAGATTTTTGAGCTATGGAAACAAACAGAGGAACAAATCAAAGCATCAGTTAAACAAATAAAAGAATTGGAAAAAAAAAAACACGGTAAGAAAAGTTGAGGATGAAAGACAAATAACTGCCACAGAAGAAAGCCATGAGATTATTATATTGAATGCAGAGGGAAATAAAAAAGGCAAAGACAGTAAAGCAGTTAGGAAAATAGAAAAGACAGGAAGAATATTTCGCATTGTAAGTATAAGTGCTGTTGCTGCTCTTGAGTATTCAACCAATAGAACAGTAAAAATAAATTCAAAGAAACAGTAGTAAAAGTCTTTCTATGAGATGAAAAACTAATTTTGATATTATCAAATCACACATGTTCTACGAAAAACTGACACAAAGTAGTATACATGTTCTAGTTTAATTACTGAGTTTCAAAAATAACTGCAGAATTTTTCATGCACACAGCAAAATAATAAGAGAATAAAAGAGGGGAAAAAAATCAAATTTGCCTTAGACTTTCAAAAGTGAGATTTAATATCAGAAAGCTAAGCAATATCTATAAAATCCCAAGGAGAAAATATCCAAAAATATGGTCAACTTGTAATCCAAATTCAAAGGCAATTTATATTTATAAAGGCAGTAGACAATTACTATGTGGCACAAATGAGCATAGGGGAATCTCTTATAGTCCTCTTGAAAAACTACTTGCTGCCCCTACATGCAGCAAACCAGATGATGAGCCAAAGTTTAGAAATCCGGAATGTAGACATGGAAAAACAGACTGAGATATGGCAATGATCCCTCACTCAGCTCAAACAACTGAAGGTTTATTCCTACAGAAATGAATACAAGTCTTATAAACATGATAAATCAAAAATAAAGACAGAGCATCTTAAAGCAGACAGTGATGGAAGGAAAGAGAAAAACAACATACAAGTGTTGATTTCTGACCCTTTGTAGTGGGGAGTCTTTTTGGTAACATAAAATTGAAACTTGAAGTGAAAAACAAACAGCTCCAATTCTAAATTGTCTATCACAATCACTTCTTTTTAAACTTAAAAGGAATATTTTAGGCAGTACAGTCCTTTTTCTGTTTTTTAAAGAAGGGAACATTTATCTGAAACTTCAGTTTATTTCCAATTCCTTTTTATCCTAGCAATTCAAAAAATATTAAATGTAACATTTTTAATGAAATACATAGATATGACCTCATTGTAAGAAAGCAAAATTTGTTGATTCATAAATTATTTAATATGTCAGTACACATGCTTAAAAAAATGGATGTTGCTCTGTTTCATTTACTTTCTTGATGATGTGACGGATTTAAAAATTGTTTACATAGATTATATTGATTAACTAAAAATAAGCACTGTGATTTTATATAAATACTATATAATCATTACTCAAAATGAAAAGAGATCTATATAATATTTATGTCTGTGTAACATGCCTCTGGGGCTTCACTGGTGGCTCAGTGGTAATGAATCTGCCTGCCAATGAAGGAGATGGAAGGGAAGATTCTTGGAGAAGGAAATGAGTACCCACTCCAGTATTCTTGCCTGGGAAACTCCATGGACAGAGGAGCCTCGCAGGCTACAATCCATGAGGTTGCAAAGAGTTGGACAGGACTTAGCAATTAAACAACAGCAACATGCCTCCAGGTGGTAAAATTTGTAGACATTGGTCTGGATAAAGGGGATAGAGCACTTTTTTTTCCCACATAAATTTTGGGTTCATATATCATGGGGATGTGCTCTTTTACCTCAGTCTTACCTGGTGAAAACACCTCGTGTTTTTTCCAGGTAGGGCAAAAGCAGTCCATTTCTGTGTTGGAAGCCATAACCAGGACCCTTTTGACCCTGCCAAGATTTCCAGTCTTTGCATCTTATTTCCTGAAAGTCTTCTATATATATTATTTAACATATATAAATTATACATATTTAATATGTACAGGATATATCAGTAGCAAGGGTCACTCTGATTTACCACTTGGCTTTATCTAACTAGTACCAGTACTGAAGGGAGTCACTAATAATCTGATGGAAATCAAGAGGACAGGGAAGGAAAGCAAATTCATCTTTAAAATATACATATATGGTAAAATAATGATCTTGAGACTGAAAACCTGCAAAGCAGGGAAAATATTCAAATCTCTCTCCTCCTAATGGAAAAATTCACTGCCTGACAGTGAGCTGTTGTATCTTGTCAGCTACAGCAGTGACCTTTAGACTTGATGCTGACATCAATGCACCACAACAAGCTCTGTTAGAAAGCAAACACAGATCCATCTGCACTTCAAGAATCTTCAGTGAATATTGCATGAAGTCATTTACCCCATGATCCTTATCTTTTGAATGTCTAGAAGTTGTACTTCTAAAAACTTCATAGTAACTACTCTCTAAATATATTTACTTAAACTTGGCTTTTTGTTTTGGTTAGAAGAGTGATTTTTGAAGAGTGTTTTTAAGAGAATTGCCTTCCTAGAGCTCTGTAACAACCTAGAGGGGTAGGACAGGGTGGGTAGTGGGAGGGAGGTTCAAGAGGGCGGGAACACATGTATACCTATGGCTGATACGTGTTGATGTTTGGCAGAAACCAACACAATGCTGTAAAGCAATTATCCTTCAATTATAAATAAATAAATTTTACAAAAGAGAATTGCCTTCCTGGAATCTTATTGGATATTTTCTAAATGCCTGAATTGTTGTCTGTCTTTAAAGTAACATTCTCCAAAATAAATGAACAAAAAGGGTAGCAGAATTCTTGCTTGTGTGTCATTGGCATCTTTGAAATTCTATTCCCATCTTTCATTCCTTAAACAAAATTATCATTTGGGAGAGCAAGTTAGTGTGTGTGCTGGCTGGGCTGGGGGTATGCGGAAAAGAAGCTATCGACTAGAATCATAATTCAATTTTAGAACATCTAAGACTCCCTGTCTTAATTCTTCCTTCCTTCCCTCCCTCTCTCCTTCCCTCCTTCCTCTATCCGTCCCTTTTCTTTAGTGTTTTTTTTTTTCTAATTTGTTCTATAAATATGATTGAGCACTGTGCCCAGACGCGCTAAGAGCTGGGAATAAAAAGAGAAACAGCATCATCCATGCTCTTGTTTATCTCTTCCGATTCTGGCTAAGTTCTGCTGAAAGTCAAGGACTATAAGGCTTGGAGTCTGTGATTCTGTTTTTGAGGTAAAGGAACATTTTTTAGGAAGGACTGAAAGATACAGATGAAATATATGTATTTCTGATATTAGCCCTAAGCATCTTAAGGATGGAAATATTAACCATTTCCATCCTTTGAGCACCTACAATATGTTTTTGAACATACTGTACTTATTCTCTCCTCTAAACTTTCAACCATGCGCTTCTCCTCTGGAATGTACCTTTATATCTTTCTGGATAGAAAAATTCCTCATTTTCTTCAACATGCATCTCAATCAGGAAAACATCTTTCAATTCAGTAGGTCACATTAAATTTTTCCTCAATAGACAGAACATTTATAGATGGTTAACACAATTTAGCAGCTAATCTATACTGCATTCTTTGTATGTTAGTTTTAATTCCCCTGGCTATACTGCAATCACTAGGAGAGAAGACCCTCATGTTGTTATAATACTGAAGAGAATGTAATTCATAGTAGAATTTTGAGAATTACTTACTCATTGAAATATTTGCTAAATATTTCTTTGCTAAATATTTATTGTTCTAAATACATATATAAAGAGGTGTTGGAAGTAGAGTTTTCACATTTAGAAAGAAAAACAGGACATTCAGTTAAATTTGAATTTCAGATAAAGAATTTTTTTTTTTTTTTTTTTTTTTTTACATATAAGCATGTCCCAAATATTGCATGAAGCACACTTACACTACAGGAAATTATTTGCTCTTTATCTGAAATTCAAATTTAGCTGTGCAACCTGCATTTTATCTGGAAAACTTTGTTGGAAGGAAACATTTTCCAAACTTGTGTTAGATGTTTCTGTCAGTAGATTAGAAGCAGAGTACATAGATACAGTCATAATATTCAAAAGACAAACACACAGTTGTGTTTATTTTTGGAGGGAGGGGCTTTTTTCTTTTGTAACATGTGTGTATGTCCTCATGTGTATACCTATATGTGTGCACAAACCTGCAAAATGAGCATGTGGGGCACATGTGCCTGTGAGCAGAGGAAGAGGAAGGGCACTACTTTCAGGATGCGTGGCACATAGATGGCAATAGGAAGCAATGACTCATTCACAGAGGCACATGAATGCAACCCAGATATAATCAGATGCTAAAACATTATTCCTTGAAAAGGTTACGATCCATTATTGTAGAAAAGACACATAAGCCTTCCATAAGCTACATTGCATTTTTTTTATAAAAAAAATCTCTTTCACATTTACTTCAGTGTATTTTCTTTCCTTTAATTATTATTTGACTATTCTGCCAAATCATGGCTAAAAATGCGGGCAATTTTTTTTTAATTTTTATTGCATTTGGACTTTGTCAAAAATGTTGGGTTCAGGGAAATATTTTCTGCCAAGTTCCTCTATGTTCATGCCAAGTAATTTTCAATTGGTTTATAAACCCATGTGTATTTTAAATGAAATGAATACATACATTTTAGATTCCTTTACCCTTAACTCACCCAGATGGTTCAGAAGACATCCAATAAACCTTTGATTCCTGTTATAAGAAACAGATTGCTTAAAGGTTTTGGAAGTCAAGAAGCAAGTCACCTCTTTTGCAAAGAGTAAGTGGACCCAAATGTTCTAACTTCACTGCACTCTCTAGAGGCTGGAATGAAGTTTTGGACTGAAATTCTCTGAGGGAGATTTAGTGCTTAGCTAAATGCTCAAATCTAATAATGCTATACATTTACTATCTACATGTCTTGGATCATACTAACATAATTAACCTAAGTGATATGTACATCCTACTATAAGCCTCTAGTGCTTATGGTCAACATATGAAGATATTGAAAATGGTATTACATTCTTGTTTAACACTGGTTTATTTTAGCATGTGAATCACTTTTATAATGTATTAGAAGTCAGTGATGCTGATGTAACAGGAAAGCAGAAGGAACTACTTAACCCTACTGTGCACACCTGAGCCATTTTGCAGAGCTTTCCATATCTAGAGTATGATGAAAGATGTGCAATAATAAAACATTTTATTTTATTAATTATATTCTAGATGTGAAACATTTTATGAAAACTCAATTGTACACAGCATAAAACAATTTTCTGTACTTGAATGTACAATAAATTTTAACCTCTGTTAATTACTCACTGGAAACTCATTCTCAGTCAAAATAATCCACCCTTTTCTCCCAGAGCTGGGTCAAATATCTGGGGGTGAGGGAACTTACAGTGTCAAGGGCTTTGCGGGAAACACTATTTTTTCTTTTGCATCTAGCATCTGGGAAGAAGGCCAATATCTGCTGTTTGGTCTTCCATCCACAGTTCTCTACTGAGATATTGCTTATTCAGGTCTCCACATTCATTCTGTTCTTGTGGAGTTCTATATTATGTCTACCACCCTGAAGGACATGGAAATCCTGATCCTTCCATGACATTCTAGGGCATAGCAATCTTTCATTCCTGCCCTGCATCCTGAGTTCTTTCTCAATTAATTAGGACATTTGTGTGCTAATATTTCTCTTAATTTTCTTGTTTCTCCCTAGATTGAGAAATGTGTGTGTGTGTGTGTGTGTGTATGTGTTTTCTTTTTGTGATGATCTCTGCCAGGAAGATACAATCTAGATCTCTCTTGATGTTTTATGAGATGCTTTGTCTAAGCCAGCAGATCTCTGCATCTCTGAAGACTGAGGTTTTTGTAAATCAAAGCCAGGAAAAGCACAAACCACCAACTCAACTCAATATTTGAATTAGTCTGAGGACTGCACAGTAGAGAGAAACAAAGTGTTATTCTGAGAAGCAAAATATCTCAACAGTGTTAACCTTCACTTTCAGAAGGAATTCATTCCCACTATTTAGTAATATTTAAAAACTATGTAGAGAATGTTTTAGCAGTAAAATAGTACTACAACTCTGGGCTTAAAATACAAACCCAAGATCATAGAAAAAAGGTTTGAATGAATCTTATTCTAGAACATAAAAAATAAAAAAAATAAATAAATAAAAATATTACTATAAAATAGAGTCACTTTCAAATTAGCCTAAGATCGAATGCATCCTAGGAAGGGGAGGCTGCTCTGGGAATGGGTGTGGTGGGAGGGTTCAGTTTGTCATGCTCAAACTTATACTCCCTAGAATGACTTCCGATTATTCAAGAAGGAAAATAGATTATCCTAATACCTACTACTAGGTGACGCTAGTGGTAAAAACACCTTCCGCAGAGGATGAGCTAGTTAGACAGCATCAGCTAATCAATAGACATGAATGTGAGCAAGCTCTGGGAGACAGTGAAGGACAGGGAAGCCTGGTGTGCTGTAACTTATTGGATTGCAATCAGTCGGATAGGACTAGCAACTGGACAAGTGATGAAGAATCCTCTTGCCAATGCAGGAGAAACAAGAGATGTGTATTCAATCTCTGGGTCAGGAAGATCCCCTGGAGAAGGAAATGGCTACCTACTCTGGTATTCTTGCCTGGAAAATTCCATAGACAGAGGAACCTAGTGGGCAAAGAGTCGGACACAAATGAATGACTGTGCACACAATGCCTACTACATAGATTGCTAATAAACTGCAGAATTAAAGAGAATACATTGGAATACATTCAAGATTAAGAAAATTAGGAAAGTATCTGTTCAAAATATATTATGTGAATTTAATGGGGTTTATAATTTGGGGCCCTTTCATTTAGTAGAGATTTAGGATGGTTCATTTTTACGATCCAAATTGCATCCATGGGTACAAACTGAAATATCTTCATATCCAGGCAAGTAACTTAAACGTGAAGAGGACCTAATTTTAATCCTATAGGAGTTCACGGGAACTGGAAATGTACTTCTTGTTCTGTGAAAACACTAATCATTCAGAGCAAACAAAACAAATCTGCAGACAATATTAGTGACTTTCAGGTCACTGTCAAAGCAACCCTGCATCTTAGAAAAGACTTGAAAGAATTTGCAAATGAATTATGAAATAATTGGATTTCTTTGTAAATTATAATATCTAGATATGAAATTTTAAGAAGGAAATTCCAAACCTCTTAATTTTATTATTATTAAAATAAAATTTGTGCCCTATCTCCCAATTTTGAGAATCTGCAGCTCTTTCCTTACAGTTCTCCATCTGTCGTTTCAAAAGTCAATAGCACTAGATAGTTATAAAGAAAGTGAAAGTGAAGTCACTCAGTTGTGTCCGACTGTTTGCGACCCTGTGGACTGTAGCCTACCAGGCTCCTTGGTCCATGGGATTTTCCAAGCAAGAGTACTGGAGTGGGTTGCTAAAGAAGCAGGAATTATAAACTTTTTAAAATGTGATTCTCATTGTATGAAGCTGGTGATGATATTAAGTTTGGAAAACCAACTAGAACAAAGTGGGGAAACTGTTTAAAATTATTTTAACAGATGGTAAGATACTGAGACACTGACCATAGCTGCCTTCCTTTGGTTTTCTGACAAATTTGGAAGTACAGGTTTCACAGTCACCTTCCTGCCATAGGTTTGCCATTGCTATTCCTATTGTGTATCATTAGAAATGAGTTTTAAAATTATCAATCTTATTTCTATTAATTGTTACATTTTCCACCTTGTACTTTAATATGTTTTTTCATCTGAGCTACTCAACTATATCTGTCCTTATTTGCACTTTACGTATGAGGAAACTGAGGTTCTAAAAAGTTAACTGATTTCCTTAATTTAGGCATCTGATCAAGAGTAAAAAGAAAACACAAATCTGAGTTTTTCTCCTTTGGACTCTGAGTGTTTTCAAACATGCCCTGTAACACTAATGGGAATGTACTTGTATTATGCTGTCTTTCTTCCAAATATTTTTCAACTATTTTATTGGTGTTTCCCAGATGTCTGCAAAAGAGATATGCTTTGTCTCATCCTACGGGTATCGGAAAGAGAAATTTGGGAGATTTAAGTTACTAGAAATCAAGCAGTGAATTAGGCCAGACTTGACAGAAATGGTTTCCTGGCTCCTGTCTGGAAGTTTCCTTATCTGTCCTAGCCTGAGCTTGCAAGAAAGCAGGAGCTCTTCATTTAGCTTGATATAATTATTCTGAGTTCTTTCACCCATGGACTAAATGGCTCTGTTAGTTTACATGCTCTTTTAGTTACAGTTGATGGTTTTAATTATAGCTTTCATCACTTCCTTTGACTTTTAACCACCTGTCATTCCTTTGTAAGATTCTTTTCTTCCAATTGGCCATTGATGGCAATGTTGCAGACACTTTAACTCAGGCCTGTGCTTTTGTTCCGTTTATGCTAATGATAAATCCTACACTTCTAACGTGATAGTTAGAGTGGAATTCAGCGGAGTTAATCATATTCCCTGCATAATGTAATTCTGAACTCCCTGAGATGAAAATAGCATTAGAATTTTCTATAATTTTATGTTTGCTCTCTCATTACTTCTGAGGTTTAAACAGATTTAGTTTAGATGACCTGAAGTTCAAGGTTTTCCTAAGTGAACTGAATGAATTATCTCTGCTTTCCACTTAGCAATGATGCTTATAAACTGACAATGAAATGGGATGACAGTCTCCTAAGGGTAGGAAGCCAGGCAAGATGCTTGTCAGCACCATTACACATTCCTTGATTTGTTTTGTATTTTTTCCCTGGTTCTTTGTTCATGAAAATCAAATCACAAAATAATCCTATAGGATCTTGAGGTCAACCAACATTGTATTAGCTGTTCTCACATTTCAAGTTTTTGATGAGAAAACATAAAAAGAAGGAAATACAATTATTTTTAAAGCAAAAATAGTCTTTTTCTTATGTACTACCTATGTGTTCATGTGGAATTGGAAATGTTGATTTTTGCAAACAGTGATGGAATTTTTTTCTAGATTCTCTGTGGGTCCATGGTGTTACAGAACAAAGACATCAGAATCAGCCATAGATTTGTCTAGTGGATATACTCCTATCTTGACAAACTACCTAATCTCTCTTAGGTTCATCGGAGAGACTGGGACGTTAATACCTATCTTACAAGTGCTATGAAGATCAAATGTGATAATGTACATTGCAGTTCCTCAATAAATTTAGTGATTAGTCCTAATAAGATTTACATTTACACATTGGCAGTGGTTAAACTAATTTAACCAAAATTTATGAAGCTCCAGAATATTCAAGAAGGGAAGTATTCTTGGGGGCTTTCCTGATACCTCAGATGATAAAGAATTTGTCTGCAATGCAGGAGACCTGGATTCAATCCCTGGGTCAAGAAGGTCCCCTGGAGAAGGGAATGGCTATCTACTCCAGTTTTCTTGCCAAAATTTACAAAGACCCAGAATATTCCGAAAGGAAAGTACTCTTAAAGTGTCTAAATTATCTCACATTTTTCTCACTTCTGGCCACATCAGCCTGACAACAGAGCAAAGCTGTAGTAACAAAAGACCCCACAATCGGAGTATCTGAAACCTGAACTATTTACATCTTTCCATTCTGGTTCCCTCAGGTCAGCAGAGTTTTGCATGGCCTCCTCAAAGGTCACAATTTACATTTTCTTCTATCACAGCCATGTCTTATCTGCCACTTCTAGGTGACATTTCATCACCACCACTATAGCCTCTGTCAGTCCTGAGGTTGATTTCCAGACTCGCAAACAATCAGGCCATCCAAGTGAATTTCTCTTATGTTTCTAATATTGTAGGGATTTTATGTAGATCGACACTGAACTCAAATATATTCTCCTCATATCCCACACCAACCCCCCAAATTATGTTGTAGCCCACAAAATACCACTGAACATTTTTCTTATTTTCTTAAACTGACATAAAGTGACAAAGTTCTTTCATTTTGCCTACTTTTATTACAGTTCTTTTTCTCTGTAGGATCCCAGAGATAAATCCAAAGAACAGCCTGATGTGCATCGTTACTATAATAAACATTCTTCTTTGTGTTAGTCCTCATCTACTGCTCATTCTTGTAAACTCTAACTCTACTTGTCCTCTGGCTAACTTCTTTATTTGTTAATAATGTCTTCAAATTGGTCAGTCCTTAGTCTCCATCAAAATACAGTCAATGATCTCATAAACAGAAAAATGTCATGTGACCTGCGTCCCTCTCTCTCAACACATTTTTAGATTTGGATAAATTCTCTGAGGTGCGAAGTATGGTGTTCTCTACATTATTAAGGCCATTAAGATATGTGAGGATGCCAGTATTTTGTCACATGAATGTGGTCAAAGCTTATCAGAATTACCGCAGGTCAATGTAGACTTACATTATTGACTAAAGTGATAAGCATCCACTATGGCAGAACTATTATTACTAGTTCCAGTCATGTTTTTGGAATTCTATTCTTAACATTAGTTTTATGTTTTACTCATCTGGTCTTGAATTACAAATGAATCACATTTCCCAGATACTAAATTCTTATTCAAAATATTTATCATCTGTCATCATGAGAGATGGCAGATTAAGCTAATTTTAAATGTACCCTTCTTTTACGTAGGCTGAAAGTATTTTCTAACTTCTGAAACTCAACTGGGGAGGTTATTATATTTGGCTGTTCATGTTACTCACTTTAACTATAGCTGTGGAATTTTAACAGTTGAGTTAGATCTACCTGCAGTCTAAGGGATTTTGCATGGACCCATCACTTATTAGAGAAGATGAAAAGGTTTTTGAGGAGGCAAAAGCATTTTCTTCCTAAGTAGAATTGAATCACTGGTCTAGTCAGGAGAATCTCTGCATTAAAGTAGTTGTGTTACTTTCTAATCACCCATGAATTGCTGAAAACATCTACGAAAGATTTAAAATGTGGGGTTCTTTACTATCATCTGTTGTGCTAATGTTGAAATTGAAGATAAACTTAGATAAGAGATCTTATTTTCTTTTTAAATAAATGTACCTTTTCCATTAGATTATTGTCTCTATGGTTGTCTCACTGAGCTGTAAATTATTCCCATTATTTTATCATGTGCTTTGTTTCTGTCGTCCTGGTAACAAAGTATAATTGCCTTTTTAATATTTATGTGTTTTATTCAAATGATTCTTTTTAACTAAAGGAAAAATGAACTCTAACAGTTGAAGGGCATGCCAATTCTAATCACTGTAAAGCTTCCTTTTCTTTCCTTTGTTTTTTGACCTTTTTCTTGTATTAGTTCTATAATATGAACTTCAAAACAGACACTAACATAATTTTTGAAATATCTATACAAAATTGTACATTCAACAAAAACTATATGCATTTATATACTAAATGCAAACATGATATATCAGATGTTCCAAATTATATTAATTATCATTGCTAGTAAGTTAGTCATTCTCATTAAGGCATACAAATTATTTGAAGAAAGTTCATTCTGACCCCTTATTATTATCTATTACCCTGCTGCAGTACTCAAATAATGATCACATTTTTTATAATGGATAGCTCATTTCAGACTGGCTGCTTTAAAGAGGTTTGTCAGTCATTTAAGCTGGGTTAAAAAAATATATCAGCTTGCACATATTTAAAACTAATTACATTAAGACATCACTTTTTTCTTTAATAACTTTTAATTTCAATATTTAAATATAATTTAGGGAATTACATGCAAATATGCTGAGAATAGTATAGTTAAATGGTGATATGGCACATTTTCATCTCATTCTACTGCTGTCATAATTCGAAAAAACAAAAAAAATTGCAGAAAATATAATGCTTAATTTGGAGATAAACAGATTGTGGAAACAGATTTTAGTTTTCAAGAAGAAGGAAACTATTACATGAGCTAGAGAAATAAAAAATCTTTCTAAAATTTTATAAAACAGTATAATCCTTATCTTTGACTGCAAAGCTGAGTGCATATCAATCAATTTATAAATGTTTTGGAGTCAAAGTATATTTTTAAAACTACAAATTAGTGTGACATACAGAGAAAAGACAAAATTAAAAATATATCCTGTTAAAGAGTAAACTAAATGATAATAGCATTAGATTGTTACAAGTTTCAAAATGGCCAATTCTTATGGTTTACACATTAATTTTAGGGAGAATATTGCAAGAGTTACTACTATCTTTAATTTTAGTCTACTGCATCGTATAGAAAGCTTGTAAATGTTATTCAACACACCACAAAATTTATGCAATGAAATTAAGTTTGGCAGTTATTATCAAGGTGGTTTTATGAGATTAAATTACAATTTCTTCAAATTATATCTTCTCACTTTTAATCTTTAGGTTATTTGTAAGTGAATGGGATCTTTGATAGCTTTGAACTAATGTGAATTACAAAATCTTGTTCAGTTCACATGTAACATGGTGCTAGTTTAACGATAGGGCTGATTTTTTTTTTTCCAAAAGATTATTTTTTAGTTTTAAGTTCACAGAAAAATCGAGAAGATACAGAGATTTCTTATATAGCCTATGCCCCCATATTTGCATAGCCCCCCTCATTGTCAACATCACCCACCTGAGTAGTCCATTTGCTACAACTGATGAACCTACACTGACACGTTAGTATCACCCACAGTCTATGGCTTACATTAGGGGTTCACTCTTGGTGTTATACATTCTTTGGGCTTGGACAAAGTATGACATGTAACCACCATTATAGAATCATACAGAGTGTTCTCACTGCTTAAAATTCCCTGGGCTTTGCCTACTCATCCGTTTCCCCTAGTCTCTGGCAACCACTGATTTTTCTACTATCTCCACAGTTTTGCCTTTTCCAGAATGTCATATAGTTGGAATGGCATAGCATGTAGCCTTTTCAGATTGACGTCGCTCATTTAGTTATATGCATGTAAGTTTCATCCACATCTTTTCATGAATTGATTAATTCATTTCTTTTCAATGTTGGAGAATATTCTATTGACTGGATATAACACAGTTAATTATTAATTTACTACTGAATGGCATCTTGCATACTTTCATGTTTTGTCAATCATGAATAAAGCTGCTACAAGCTATTCATGATAGCTTAAATATGGATTCAACCCAAGTTTCCATCAGTAAATGAATTAATCAACATATGTGGTATACACATATAATGGAATATTATTTAGCCTTAAAAAGGAATGAAATTATGACACATGCTAAAATATGGATGAACCTTAAGGACATCATGCCAAATAAAATAAACCAGTCAGAAAAGACATACTTTGTATAAATCCATTTACATAAAGTATCTAAAAAAAATGTGAAGTGTGAAAGTTGCTCAGTCATGTCTGACTCTTTGCGACCCCATGGACTGTACACAGTCAATAGAATTCTCCAGGCCAGAATACTGGAGTGGGTAGCCATTCCCTTCCCCAGGAGATTTACCCAACCCAGGGATTGAACCCAGGTCTCCCACATTGCAGATGGATTCTTTACCAGCTGAGCCACCAGGGAAGCATCTAGAGCAATCAAACTCAGACTTGTATGTGTAGAAGCAGAAGGATGATTTCCATGAAAAAGAGGGAAGAGGAATGGGGAGTTATTAAATGGGTACAAATTTTCAGTTTGGAAGAAAAAATTCTAGTGATTGATGATAGTGCTCATTACAATGGTGTGAATGTATTCATGCCAATGAACTCTTGAAATGTGAAAATAATTAACATGGTAAATATTATGTCATGCATCAGTTCAGGTCAGTTCAGTCACTCAGTCGTGTCCGACTCTTTGCAACCCCATGAATTGCAGCATGCCGGGCCTCCCTGTCCATCACCAACTCCTGGAGTCTACCCAAACCCATGTCCATCGAGTCAGTGATGCCATCCAACCATCTCATCCTCTGTCATCCCCTTCTCCTCCCGCCCCCAATCCTACCCAGCATTAGGGTCTTTTCCAATGAGTCAACTCTTCACATGAGGTGGCCAAAGTATTGGAGTTTCAGCTTCAACATCAGACCTTCCAATGAACACCCAGGATTGATCTCTTTTAGGATGGATTGATTGGACCTCCTTGCAGTCCAAGGGACTCTCAAGAGTCTTCTCCAACACCACAGTTCAAAAGCATCAATTCTTCCGCACTCAGCTTTCTTCACCATCCAACTCTCACATCCACACATGACCACTGGAAAAACCATAGCCTTGACTAGATGGACTTTCGTTGGCAAAGTAATGTCTCTGCTTTTAAATATGCTATCTAGGTTGGCCATAACCTTCCTTCCAAGGAGTAAGCGTCTTTTAATTTCATGGCTGCAATCACCATCAGCAGTGATTCTGGAGCCCAAAAAAATAAAGTCTGACACTGTTTCCACTGTTTCCCCCACACTGAAACTAAAATTACAGAAAACTAGCTAATCTGATCACAAGGACCGCGGCCTTGTCTATCTCAATGAAACTAAGCCATGCCGTGTGGGGCCACCCAAGACTGACGGGTCATGGTGGAGAGGTCTGACAGAATGTGGTCCACTGGAGAAGGGCATGGCAAACCACTTCGGTATTCATGCCTTGAGAACCCCATGAACAGTATGAAAAGGCAAAAAGATAGGACACTGAAAGATGAACTCCCCAGGTCAGTAGGTGCCCAATATGCTAATGGAGATCAGTGGAGAAATAACTCCAGAAAGAATGATGGGATGGAGCCAAAGCAAAAACGATACCCAACTGTGGATGTGACTGGTGATAGAAGCAAAGTCCGATGCTGTAAAGAGCAATATTACATAGGAACCTGGAATGTTAGGTCCATGAATCAAGGCAAATTGGAAGTGGTCAAACAGGAGATGGCAAGAGTGAATGTCGACATTCTAGGAATCAGCGAACTAAGATGGACTGGAATGGGTGAATTTAACTCAGATGACCATTATATCTACTACTGTGGGCAAGAATTCCTTAGAAGAAACGGAGTAGCCATCATGGTCAACAAAAGAGTCCAAAATGCAGTACTTGGATACAATCTCAAAAACGATAGAATGATCTCTGTTCGTTTCCAAGGCAAACCATTCAGTATCACGGTAATCCAAGTCTATGCCCCGACCAGTAACGCCGAAGAAGCTGAAGTTGAACAGTTCTATGAAGACATACAAGACCTTCTAGAACTAACACCCAAAAAAGATGTCCTTTTCATTATAGGGGACTGGAATGCAAAAGTAGGAAGTTAAGAAACACCTGGCGTAACAGGCAAGTTTGGCCTTGGAGTTCAGAATGAAGCAGGGCAAAGTCTAATAGAGTTTTGCCACGAGAACGCACTGGTCATAGCAAACACCCTATTCCAAAAACACAAGAGAAGACTCTACACATGGACATCACCAGATGATCAACACCGAAATCAGACTGATTGTATTCTTTGCAGCCAAAGATGGAGAAGCTCTATACAGTCAGCAAAAACAAGACCGGGAGCAGACTGTGGCTCAGATCATGAACTGCTTATTGCCAAATTCAGACTTCAATTGAAGAAAGTAGGGAAAACCACTAGTCCATTCAGGTATGACCTAGATCAAGTCCCTTATGAGTATACAGTGGAAGTGACAAATAGATTTAAGGGACTAGACCTGATAGACAGAGTGCCTGATGAACTATGGACAGAGGTTCGTGACATTGTACAGGAGACAGGGATCAAGAAAATCCCCATAGAAAAGAAATGTCATGCATGTTTTAACATAATAAAATATTTTAAACCTGTTAAATAATAAACTTGCTACAGGTATCTGTGTACATGTTTTTATATTGATATACATTTTTAGTTCCTCTGTGTAAACACCAAGGAGTGAAATTGCTGGACGCTATTTTAAGAGTATATTCAGTTTTATAAGACACCACCATTTCCATTCATACCACAACATGTAAGAATTCAAGTTGCTCCTACACCCTTGTCAGTATTTCATGTTGTCAATATTATGGATTTTGGGCATTCTAATAGGTGTATAGTGGTATTTTGCTGTTTTAATACGCATTTTCTTAATGACATATAACTTGTGACAATTTTTATATACACTTATTTGCAATGTCTTCTATATCTTCTTTGGCAAAGAGTATATTAAAGTCTTTGCAAAGATGCCACAAAAAAAGAAAACTACAGGCCAATATCACTGATGATCATAGATGCAAAAATCTTTAACAAAATCCTAGCAAACAGAATCCAACAACATATTAAAAAGATCATACATCATGACCAAGTGGGCTTTATCCCAGGAATGCAAAGATTCTTTAATATCTGCAAATCAATCAATGTAATACACCACATTAACAAATTGAAAGATAAAAACCATATGATTATCTCAATAGATGCAGAAAAAGCCTTTGACAAAATTCAACATCCATTTATGATAAAAACCCTCCAGAAAGCAGGAATAGAAGGAACACATCTCAACATAATAAAAGCTATATATGACAAGCCCACAGCAAACATTATCCTCAATGGTGAAAAAGCGAAAGCATTTCCCCTAAAGTCAGGAACAAGGCAAGAGTGCCCACTCTCACCACTACTATTCAACATAGTTTTGGAAGTTTTGGCCACAGCAATCAGAGCGGAAAAAGAAATAAAAGAAATCCAGATTGGAAAAGAAGAAGTAAAACTCTCACTGTTTGCAGATGACATGATATTCTACATAGAAAACCCTAAAGATTCTACCAGAAAATTACTAGAGCTAATCAATGAATATAGTAAAGTTGCTGGATATAAAATTAACACACAGAAATCCCTTGCATTCCTATACACTAACAATGAGAAAACAGAAAGAGAAATTAAGGAAACAATACCATTCACCATTGCAATGAAAAGAATAAAATACTTAGGAATATATCTACCTAAAGAACAAAAGACTTATATATAGAAAACTATAAAACACTGATGAAAGAAATCAAAGAGGACACAAACAGATGGAGAAATATACCGTGCTCATGGATTGGAAGAATTAATATAGTGAAAATGAGTATACTAACCAAAGCAATCTATAGATTCAATGAAATCCCTATCAAGCTACCAACGGTATTTTTCACAGAACTAGAACAAATCATTTCACAATTTGTATGGAAATATAAAAAACCTCTAATAGCCAAAGCAATCTTGAGAAAGAAGAATGGAACTGGAGGAATCAACCTGCCTGACTTCAGGCTCTACTACAAAGCCACAGTCATCAAGACAGTATGGTACTGGCACAAAGACAGAAATATAGATCAATGGAACAAAATAGAAAACCCAGATATAAATCCACACACCTATGGACACCTTATCTTCAACAAAGGAGGCAAGAATATACAATGGAGAAAAGACAATCTCTTTAACAAGTGGTGCTGGGAAAACTGGTCAACCACTGGTAAAAGAATGAAACTAGAACACTTTCTAACACCGTACACAAAAATAAACTCAAAATGGATTAAAGATCTAAACATAAGAACAGAAACTATAAAACTCCTAGAGGAAAACATAGGCAAAACACTCTCCGACATAAATCACAGCAGGATCCTCTATGACCCACCTCCCAGAATATTGGAAATAAAAGCAAAAATAAACAAATGGGACCTAATTAAAATTAAAAGCTTTTGCACAACACAGGAAACTATAAGCAAAGTGAAAAGACAGCCTTCAGAATGGGAGAAAATAATAGCAAACGAAGCAACTGACAAACAATTAATCTCAAAAATATACAAGCAACTCCTGCAGCTCAATTCCAGAAAAATAAACGACCCAATCAAAAAATGGGCCAAAGAACTAAACAGACATTTCTCCAAAGACATACAGATGGCTAACAAACACATGAAAAGATGCTCAACATCACTCATTATTAGAGAAATGCAAATCAAAACCACAATGAGGTACCATTTCAGCCAGTCAGAATGGCTGCTATCCAAAAGTCTACAAGCAATAAATGCTGGAGAGGGTGTGGAGAAAAGGGAACCCTCTTACACTGTTGGTGGGAATGCAAACTAGTACAGCCACTATGGAGAACAGTGTGGAGAGTCCTTAAAACCTGGGAATAGAACTGCCATATGACCCAGTAATCCCATTGTTGGGCATACACACCGAGGAAACCAAAATTGAAAGAGACGCGTGTACCCCAATGTTCATCACAGCACTGTTTATAATAGCCAGGACATGGAAACAACCTAGATGTCCATCAGCAGACGAATGGATAAGGAAGCTGTGGTACATATACAGAATGGAATATTATTCAGCCAATAAAAAGAATACATTTGAATCGGTTCTATTGAGATGGATGAAACTGGAGCCCATTATACAGAGTGAAGTAAGCCAGAAAGAAAAACACCAATACAGTATACTAATGCACATATATGGAATTTGAAAGATGGTAACAATAACCCTCTATGCGAGACAGAAAAAGAGACACAGATGCATAGAACAGTCTTATGGACTCTGTGAGAGAAGGTGAGGGTGGGACGATCTGAGAGAATAGCACTGAAACATGTATATTATCACATGTGAAACAGGACGCCATTCCAGGTTCGATGCATGAGACAAATGTTCAGGGCTGGGGCACTGGGATGACCCAGAGGGATGGGATGGGGAGGGAGGTGGGAGGGGGGTTCAGGATGGGGAACACATGTAAACCCACGGCTGATTCATGTCAATGTATGGCAAAAACCACTACAATATTTTAAAGTAATTCAGTTCAGTTCAGTTCTGTCACTCAGTCGTGTCCGACTCTTTGCGACCCCATGAACTGCAGCACGCCAGGCCTCCCTGTCCATCACCAATTCCCAGAGTCTACCCAAACCCATGTCCATCGAGTTGGTGATGCGAGAGTTGGACGGTGAAGAAGGCTGAGCGCCGAAGAATTGATGCTTTTGAACTGTGGTGTTGGAGAAGACTCTTGAGAGTCCCTTGGACTGCAAGGAGATCCAATCAATCCATCCTAAAAGAGATCAATCCTGGGTGTTCATTGGAAGGTCTGATGTTGAAGCTGAAACTCCAATACTTTGGCCACCTCATGCAAAGAGTTGACTCATTGGAAAAGACCCTAATGCTGGGTAGGATTGGGGACGGGAGGAGAAGGGGACGACAGAGGATGAGATGGTAGCCTCCAACTAAAATAAATAAATTAATAAAACAACAACAACAAAAAACAACAAAAACAAAAAAAGAGTATATTAAAGTCTTTGGTCTTTTATTCATTTATTTTTTTTAAATGGGTCATTTGTGATCCTGTTGAGTTTTCATAGTTCTTTGTATATTTTGGATAACTCCTCTTTATCAAAGATACCTTTGGCAGTATTTTCTCCAAGTCTGTGACTTATCTTTTTCATTCTCTCGACATTGTCTTATGCAGAACAGAAATTTCTAATTTTAATGAATTCCTGCTTATTAATTCTTCTTTTTCTTTTTTTTTTTTTTTTTGTGGATTGTGTCTTCAGCCTTCCATCTAAAAAGTAATCACCAAATCCAAGTCTAGATTTGCTCCTGTGTTAGCTTTAAGAAGTTACATAATTTTATATTTTGCATTTTATTTATCCATATTGAATTGTTTTTTGTGAAGGGTGTAAGGTTTATGCCTAGATTTATTTATTTATATTTTGCATGTGGGAGCCCAGTTATTCTGCACCATTTGTTGATTCTCTTCTCCATTGCATTGCTTGTGCTCCTTTGTAGACTGTAACTTCTTAGAATAATTTTCTGACATATTCAGGTGGCAGAGATAATGCAATGAGTCTATCAAATTTGAGCACTTAGGGAAGACCATATATTTGATTTTTAATCAAAGGAATGTGAGCACAAGTCTGTGCTTCTGTGATGTCTGCTGTTTGTCATCTCTCATTTCTTCTCTATCTCAATTCATGTATCTATCTAGAAGAAAAATGACTAAATAGATAATCTGGGTCCCTGGTTAACATTTAGAGGAGGACTGCCTAGGACCACTTTCTCACCTGCCCTCAAATATGGTAAAAACAAACAAAAAAATGATAATTAAACTTCCATTTTGTTAAACTACAGAAATTATCAAATATGGTAGCTAGTATTACTAATCCTGAAAAGTATAGTGCAATGTCACAAAACAAAAATTTCTCTAAATCTCCAGGAAAAAAAAAAATTAATTGTTTTAGAAATCACTTCATTGGATTAAAAATTGTTTAAAAATTATGATATTTAACAATAACAATTTGTTTTTCTCATACAAAATTCAATAATAATGATGTTTTAATGGCATTAAGTATATGGCTATATAATCTAAGTGTCACTAAGAATATCTAGCACTGATTAGAGTTTCCGGCAATTTTCTTGTTTTTGATACATAATCTTCAACATTATCATTATGACAGCTTCTTCAGACTCTAACTACCTTTAGAAAATATTATTTTGGTAATCAAAGTAAGAATAAAATAGCATAGGTTTTTTGCCCAGTTAGAATATATTTCACTTCAATCACTTAAATTTCTTTGTAATGTTCATGTAGATGGACAAATCATTGTGGAAATACATACATGTAGAAGTGATTAAATACAGAGAACATAGTTTTCATGTTAAGTATATCTTCATAGGGGACTGGAATGCAAAAGTAGGAAGTCAAGAGACACCTGGATTAACAGGCAAATTTGGCCTTGGAGAACAAAATGAAGCAGGGCAAGGGGTAACCGTTTTGCAAAGAGAACACAATGGTCATAGAAAATGCACTCTTCCAACAACATAAGAGACAACTCTACACATGGACATCATCAGATGGTCAATGCCAAAATCAGATTGATTCTATTTTTTGCAACCAAATATGGAGAAGCTTTACACAGACAGCAAAAACAAACAAACAAACAAACAAACCAGGAGCTGACTGTGGCTCAGATCATGAATTCCTTATCGTGAAATTCAGATTTAAATTGAAGATGAACCTAACAGAAGCAGAAGATATTAAGAAGAGGTGGCAAGAAAATACAGAAGAAATATACAAAAGAGGTCTTAATGACTTGGACAACCAAGATGGTGTGGTCACTCACCAAGAACCAGACATCCTGGAGGGTGAAGTCAATTGTGCCTTAGGAAGAATGACTAAGAACAAAGCTAGTGGAGGTGATGGAATTACAGCTAGACTAGTTCAAATCCTAAAAGATGATGTTAAAGTGTTGCACTCAATACACTAGCAAATTTGGAACACTCAGCAGTGGCCACAGAGCTGGAAAAGGTCAGTTTTCATTTCAATCCCAAAGAAAGGCAATGCCACAGAATGTTCAAACCAACACACAACTGCACTCATTTCACATACTAGCAAGGCAATGCTCACAATTCTTCAAGCTAGACTTCAACAATTAAACTGAGAACTTCCAGATGTACAAAATGGATTTAGAAAAGGCAGAAGAACAACAGATCAAATTGCCAACATTTGTTGGATATTAGAAAAACCAAGAGAATTCCTGATATACACCTACTTCTGCTTCATTGACTATGCTAAAGCCTTTGACTGTGTGGATCACAACATACTGTGGAAAATTCTTAGAGAGATAGGAATACCAGACCACCTTACTTGCCTCCTGAGAAACCTGTATGCAGGTCAAGAAGTAACAGAACCAGACATAGAACAATGAATTGGTTAAAAATTGGGAAAGGAGTACATCAGGGCTCTATGGTCACCCTGCTCACTTAAACTTAAATGCAGAATACATTATGTGAACTGCTGGGCTGGATGAATCACAAGCTGGAATCAAGATTGCTGGGAGAAATTTCAATAAGCTCAGATATGCAGATAACAACTCTCTAATGGTAGAAAGCAAAGAGGAACTAAAGAGCCTCTTGATGAAAATGAAAGAGGAGAGTGAAAAATTTGGCTTAAAACTCAACATTCATAAAAAGAAGATCATGGCATCTGATCCCATCACTTCATGGCAAATGGATGGGGAAATAATGAAAACAGTGGCAGACTTGCTTACCTTGGGCTCCAAAATCACTGCAGATGGTGACTTCAGCCATGAAATTAAAAGACACCTGCTCCTTGGAAGAAAAGCTATGACCAACCTAGACAGCTATTAAAAAAGACCTCACTTTGCCGACAAGATTCCACATAGTTAAATGATTTTTCCATTAGTCACGTACAGACGTGAGAGTTGGACCATAAAGAAGGCTGAATGCTGAAGAATTGATGCTTTTGAACTTTGATGCTGGAGAATCCTCTCAAGAGTCCTTGGATAGCAGAGATCAAACCAGTCCATCATAAAAGAAATCAGCCCTGAATATTCATTGGAAGGACTGATGCTGAAGCTCCAATACTTTGGCCACCTGATGCAAATCACTGACCCATTAGAAAAGACTCTGAATCTGGGAAAGATTGGGAGCAGGAGAAGCAGGAGACAGAGGTTGAGATGGTTGGATAGCATCATCAACTCAATGAACATGAGTTTGAACGATCTCCAGGAGATAGTGAAGGACAGGGAAGCCTGGAGTATTGCTGTCCATGGGTTTACAAAGAGATAGACAGGACTGAGTGACTGAACAATAGCATATCTTCATTGATATTCTGCCTCACTGAACTATCAATAATCATAAGAGTAGTGTTGAAATATGTAATTGTAACAGTGGACATGCACACCTAACATGTTTCACACATGTTTAGATTGTTAGATCTTCCTAGAGAATTGATTCTTTGTAATTCTATAATGTTCCTCTTTATGTCTGAATTATTTTTCTTCTGAAGTCTGCGTTGCCTGAAATTAATATAACTTCTCCAGCTTTTTTAAGTGTTTACATATGTTTTTATATCCCTTTACTTTTAATATGCATCTTTATATTAAAAATGGCATTTTTGTATAAAACATAGAAATTTTTTTTGTAAGCCATTCTGACAATGTCTGTATTTGAATTAGTGTATTTAGAGCTTTCATATTTTAAGTGATTATATACTTGGATTAATACCTATTATGCTTGTAACAATTTTCTATTATATTTATTTTTCACCTGTCTCTTCTAGCTTTGAGATTTTCATATTCAGGTTATCTCCTCTCCTAGCATGTCAGTTATAATTTTCAAAATTTTTAGTGGTTGTACAACAGTTTCCAACATGTATTTTAATTAATCCAAGTTAATGTTCAAATAACACTTTACCATTGTACACGTAGCCTGAAATTATAACAGAGCATCCCCAATTCCTACTTCCTGTCCCTTGAGATATTATTGTTCATTTCACGTAGATATTATGGTTACTGTATACATGAGTACATTGTTATTATTACTCTAGTTACATTTATATCATTATATAATAAGTAAACTGTTTTAATTTACTTATTCATCTCTCATGTTATTTATCTAAATCCTAGTTTCTGACCTATATTATTTTCTTTCTCCTTGAATAGTATATTTTAACAGTTCTTTTGAGCAGTTCTCAGTCATTTAATTCCTCAGATTTTGTTCATCTGAGAGTCTTGATTTCTACTTCACTTTTAAGGATAGTTTCACAGAATATAAAAGTTCAGGGTGTGGTTTTCTTTTAGCTCCTCAGATATTTCCCTTTACTGTCTTCTTACTTATGTTCTGTTGCTATGTCTAATTTAATTCTTCTTTGTTCCTCTACCGGTATAGTGTTTTTCCCCTGTCTGGTTTCTTTCAAGATTTTCTCTTTGTCTTTGTCTTTCTCAAGTTTGAACATGACACATCTAGTTGTCACTTTTGTTACTTTGTTAAGCATTTAGCCTATTTAGTTTTATCTGAGCCCCCTGGATAGATTTCTGTCATTTTTTGAAGATTTATGAGTCATTTTAACTTCAAACATTCCTTCTGCTTCATTCTTTCCTCTCCTATTGGTACTACAATTATGTGTATGATGCACCATTGGAAATTGCCTCACAGTCCTTAGGTGTTCTTCTCAGTTTCCTTCATAACTTTTTTTTCTCTTTGCATTTCAGTTTAGGAAGTTTCTATTGGCATATCTACAAGTTCAGTAATTCTTTCCTCAAGCATAGCCAGTCTACTGATGAGTCCATCAAAGGAATTCTTTATTTCCATTACAGTGTTTTTGGTTTAGCATTTCCTTTTGATTCTTTCTTAGAGCTTACATCTCTTTGCTTACATTAACCATCTGTTCTTGCATGTTGTCTATTTTTTTGCATGAAATCCCTTAACATGCTTGTCATAGTTATTTTAATTTCTCTATCTGTTAATTCCAATATAAGTATCATATATGAGTCTGGATTTGATGTTTTCTTTCTCTTCAGACTGTTTCCTCTCGCCTTTGGCATGCTTTGTAAATTTCATTGAAAGACAGACAGATCACATTGGGTAGTAAGTTTTATGTTAATCTTGTTGGGAATTGGGCTATGTCTATTTTCTGTAGTTGTAGGTTACAAAAGCTTCACATTCTTCTAGTGATATTGGTTTTGTCTTCTCCTTAAATAGAGTCAAGTCTTGTCACTTTGTTGTATCAATTTTTATTACACTAGAACTCTGTTATATTAGTAAGATTTTGGGCGGAGGATAAACTGTCTATAATCTTATGATTTAATCTCAGTCTTTTAGTTGTTCTGTACCCTAGGACTGTGAACTTTACATGTGTTGGTCCAGTGGTAAACTGTTTTATATCTTTACAGTGAGTTAGAAAGGGTAGAGGAGGCTGGATTGGGACAAATGGCCCTCTTAAAGCAGAGATACAGCTTTGGTAAGTTTTTGCCCTTGAGAGAGCAGGTTTTTACGGAGAATGCTCTGGGCATATTTCTACTTTTCATCTCTACCCGCTAAACTTAGAACTTCTTTGTTTGAACCTGTTGAGCTTCCTCCCTAAAGAAGGGAAATGGCTACCCATGCCAGTGATCTTGTTTGGAGAATTCCATGGACATAGGAGCCTGTGGGGCTACAGTCCATGGGGATGTTAAGAGTCAGACTAGAAGTAACCTATGTGCAACTGTGACACTATGAAATGTGAAACTATGAAATGTGGCCCCAGGAATTTCTTAGTTTCATGCTAATCCACCCTCAGCATCCAGTAACTCACCAAAATTATTATTTAAGTTTTCCTCTAAGTTTATGGCTCTTGCCACTTCAATCTAGGAGGGCAGATCTTACCTGTGACTCTATGTATTCATCTGTCAAGATTTTCAGATGATAATTTTCCCAAAGACCTCAGCTGCATTCAGAAGAGGTTGATTTTCAGTTTGTTCAGCCTTGTGCTGTTATTGCTGTAATAACAGGTACGATGGCTTCCAGGTTCTTTATATGCTGAGACTAACTGGAATTTGTGAGATATATTTTTTAAGTAATTTATCAGCTGTTCAAGGGCGAGACATTTTCCTTCCAAGTGAACACATTTGCCTTCCCTTTTTTTTTTTAACTCCTTTATTTCTTGCTTCCTTTCCTCCAACCCTACCCACCGCACCCCACCCCCCAAACTTCACAGTCTGCAAAGTTGTAAGACTGACGATATACAATTTTTGTAGAAGCATTATATGAGACAGTTTTGATTTCTTTGGCCCAGCACTTATTTTTAAATTACATGACAACATTTTAAAAGACATGAGATTTTACATAAAGGAAATATTTGCTTTTTCCCTTAAATATTCAAAGAACTAGCAATGTTGAGTTCACATTGCTCGTGGAAACTATGTTAGGTTCAGTTGCAGATACCTCCTTTAAATGACCAGGTATGTGCTACTGTATTTGTGCTTAGCCACTCAGTCATGCTCACCTCTGTGCGACCCCGTGGGCTGCAGCCTGCCAGGCTCCTCTGTGCATGAGGATTCTTCAGGCAAGAATACTGGAGTGGGTTGCCATGCCCTCCTCCAAGGGATCTTCCCAACCCAGGGATCAAACCCTGGTCTCCCACATTGCGGGCGGGATTCTTTACAGTCTGAACCATCTGGTATGTATTTACCACATCAAAAAAAGTATATCCTTAATTTATGTAAAATTTTTCTCAGATACACATATTGGTATGCCACTGAAATGTAATTCTGACCTTGACTACCTGGAAATAGGTGGCATTTCACAGTTAATGGTCCAGTTTCCAAAGAGACTGCCCTTACTTCAGACACCAGCCACAAGCTCTGGATTCCTAGGTCACCTATGCTCTTACCAACAGGTTACAAATTTAGGGTTTCTCACTAGTTTCCCAGGTTCAAAAATTTGTTAGAATGACTCACAGAACTCTGAAAAATACTATAGTTGTGACTATCATTTAATTGTAAAGAATGCAAACAACAGCCATTCAAAGGACTAAACCCAAAAAGAAAGCTCTGGGAGGGTCCTAAAGGAGATGCTTCCATGTCTTCAGAACAGGTCACTTTCACATCTACCAGCAAGCTCACCTGACCTATGGTGACCAGAGGTTTTATTGGGATTTTATTTATGCAGTCATATTTTATTGAATCTTTGGCCATGTGGTTGAATTCAATCTCCAGCACCCCTCTTTCCCCAGAGGATGAAGCCCTAATCACATTGATCTAATTGCATTGGTCTTTCAGGGTTAGTGCATTCTCATTACAAGTCATCTCATTAACAAAGAAGATTTAGGAGCCAATCATAAGTCACTTCATTAGCAAAAACTCAGGTCTAGCCTTAGAGTCCCACATAACAAAGACACTCCTGTCACTCAGGAAGTTTCAAGGGTATAGAAGTTGTCTCCCAGAAACAAAGACCAGACACTTTCTTCATTATACTACAGCTATCCTTATTCTGAGGCAAAGTTCTAGAAACATGTAAAACTATAAACAAAAAATTCAGTAACTGAGAAAAGGTAGAGTTTAATCTGTCGATCAAGAAAACTAGAGGCTACTGTATGGATACTAATAATTAGCACGAGCTAGCCATTTCAGTGTAGTTGCAAATTTTAGAAGCTTCATTAAATTTTATACTCCAGCTAATAACTTCACTCATATTACTAAAAATTATAGCAGTTAACATTTACAGATATTTTTTTAGAGTCCACAGCTTTTCATTATCTGAGTCTTTGCCAGGAAAGAAGAACCTTTCATATTCCTGTTGGGTTTTGCTGCTTTGCAGGGTATAAGTGCTCCTCTTTCTGGTCTCCCAACTCAATTTACCTGAGGTTTCTGTTTATCAATTTTTTATACAATACAGTTATATTTAAAAACATATCCATAACAATATATTCTAGGCCCTTGTTCATTGTCATTTGGGTGCATTTTACAGAATCTTTTGTTCTATTTTGTGTTACTCACCTTAAACTTTAGGCTGTAGATAAAAACCTTAATTTATAGATGGAAGCTCAGTTTCAGGAAACCTTAAACCGATACCTATACAATTTCTTACCATTCCTTTTTTTCAGTCGTAAAATAACTCATAAATAATGTAGTCTGCAAAACCTTGGAAAATTTTTTATTTATTAATTATTAATGTACACTCCTTACTACACAAAGATGACACCCTCCATTGCCCAGCTCTTATCAATTTATTATTCCTATTATTAAAGGAATAGCAATTATTAAGTAGTTGCTACAAAAGAAGTATACAAAGAATAGTATAGAAATACAAAAGATAGATTGTTTCACTGCCTCATGAATCAAGTAATATTTGAGTTTTTAAATACAAACATTAAAATGAATCTGAAACAATAATTTAAGGAAATTTTTTGAAAATGAAGAGACCTAAGAAAAGCAGTTTTGTTTGGCCAGAACATGGTTAAAGATGAGACTAGATATAGACAGAAGCTTGACCATAAACTATCTTTCATTTCATGCTCAGACAGTGGAAGTTTCAAGGGTATAGAAGTTGCCTCCCAGGAACCAGGGACAACGACCAGACACTTTGTTACACTACAGCTATGGACTTTCTGAAGTCCATAGAAAACTTTGAAGGATTTTATGTAGGCCTGTGTCCTGATTAGATGCATTTTAAAAATTATTCTTTTGATAGTGTGAGGGAGAATTTAATCACTTGTAAAGGGATGTTATTAAATATTTTATGAAGGATAAATGATACATAGAAGTGTGCACAATAGAACTAACATACGATCCAGCAATCCCACTCTTGGGCATTTATACAGAGAATATCATAACTTGAAAAGATATAGGCAACCCAGTGCTCACTGTAGCACTATTTACAATAGCCAAGGCATGAAAGCAACCTAAACATCTACCAACAGATGAAGGGATAAGGAATATGTGGTATATATATACACAATGAAATGATACTCAGGTATAAAAAAGAATCAAATAATGCCATTTGCAGCAATATGGGTGGACCTAGACATTATCATCCTAAATGAAGTACGTCAAGAGAGAAAGACAAATATCATATAATATCTCTTAAATGTGGAATCTAAAAAAAAAGAGATACAAGTGAACCTATATACAAAGCAGAAACAGATCCATAAATATAGAAAACAAACTCATGGTTACCAATGGGAAAGTGAGTGAGGGAAGAGTTCAGGATTAATGTATACACAATATTGTATATAAAATAAATAAGACATATTGTATAGCACAAGGAATTGTACTCAATATTTTGTAACAATAATGGAAAAGAATCTGAAAAAAATTGATACATATATGTATGTATAACTTTATCACTTTACAACTGAAACATCACTTCAGTTAAAAAGAAGAACACATTTTGTAATTGTAAGTGTTATCAATTTTTACCAAGAAGTCATACATATAACCAGAATACAGATCAATACAGAGAACACTAAACATTGTCAGTCCCACAGAAAGCCATTTATAACTTCTCCCAGCTACTTATACTCCTCCTCAAAGAGAAACAGTATCAGACTTCTGACATTTTACTTGTTCACAATGCTGTGCAACATTGCACTCTTTAAAAAATTTATAATGTAGTTTACTTAATAAACCTATTCTACTGTTGTCTAGGGTTTTTCAGTTATGGCTATTATAAATAATGATACTATGAACAGTCCTGTACATGTCTTATGGTGTTCAATTGCATATATTTCTGTGGAGTATACAGATTAAGTTGTAGAATTCTGGGCCAGAGCATGTATGTTTGTTTAGGTTTAGTATATACTACCAAACAGATTTCTAAAACAGATTAAATTTGAGACTCTGTTAATATTTAGGTGAGAGGTTAAATAGCAAGTATAAATACAGCTTAGACTCCTAGGAGAACAATATAGGAGAAGTATACATGTATTAGTTAAAAATCAGCATCGGTGCATGATTTCTGGTGGTAGAATAACATTCTACATTATTTTTATACTATCTGCTGGTCATTGACCTTATAGAATGAATTGTACCATGGCAAAATTAGTTTATTAAAGAAAGGAAAACTAAACAAAAGGGAAAAGGAGGGGGGAATGCTTAATTAACAACATCCACAAGTTTCTAGGCTCTTAAATAATGAAAAGAGACCAAATGTCTATTAAAAGTAACCAACAGGCTTTTAGTTTCAGTTATTGTATGGTTGTATGTAAGGTGTTCAGTACGAGTTTCTCTTCTAAAATAAGACTAAAGTCATTGCTTTCTATACATTTTTAGTTTAATGGTTAATTTACTTGTATGCAAATATATGTGTATATGTGTATGTGATTTTTAAGATTTTCATATTGTATCTATGAGTATTTTTCTTCATGTGTATATGTGCTATAAAATACAGCCTTTACCTTCCATGCTTGCTTTATTTATTTATTCTGTGATAACAGCACTAAAGTTACTAGGTAAATTTGTTTCCTTGAATTTATTTTTGTATTGTAAGAGTATATATTTGTCTGTAAACAAATTATACACATGTCCTATGACTGAACAAAGTGTATATATACAGGATTAGCTCCGTGAGTCAAAACAGAGATCTTTTGCTGATAGCCAAAGAATTAGCCTCTGTGCAGTTAAGGAGAACCTGAACATTAAGAATATAGGTGGTAAATTGAAAATTAACAGAGTAAGTACAATCATAACTAATCTCATTATCATATTAAAATAGTTATAACAAAGGCTCTGAATTTAATGTGCAACTGATATATTTTAGTGCTGACATATTATTCATAATGATATAATCAATTGAGAAAACAATATTCTTTGGCAAAATATTTTTAAAAGTTGTGAATACTCTAAACCCTTTGACTTCATCTATTCCTGAGAATTTATTGTATAAAGCAACTCAAAGGTCTTAATGTATCCTTACTGTGGCACAGTCAATGTAGCATTATCTATTGCATCCAAATGCTTAATAACACTTAAAAATATCCTAAAACATAGGATTAGTCTCCTTTGGCTGCCATAACAAAATGTCACATACTGTGAGGCTTAAAAAACAGAAAAGTAATTTCCCATAGTTTTGGAGATTGAGACATCCAAGATCAAGGTGTCAGCTAATTTGGGTCCTAATGAGAACTGTCTTCAGTGTTTGTGATTGGCTGTGCTTCTCATTGGTTGTGTTTGGCTGTGTTTCTCTCTCTATGCCCCGACTAGTGATGCTGAAGAAGCTGAAGTTGAACGGTTCTATGAAGACCTACAAGACCTTCTAGAACTAACACCCCAAAAGATGTCCCTTTTCATTATAGGGGAAGTAGGAATGCAGTGAGTAGGAATGCAAAAGTAGGAAGTCACAGGCAAAATTGGAGTAACAGGCAAATTTGGCCTTGGAGTACAGGCGAAGCAGGGCAAAGGCTAATAAAGTTTTGATAAAAGAACCCACTGGTCAGAGAAAATACCCTCTTCCAACAACACAAGAGAAGACTCTACACTTGGATATCACAGTATGGCCAACACTGAAATCAGATAGATCATATTCTCTGCAGCCAATGTTGGAAAAGCTCTATACAGTCAGCAAAAACAAGACTGGGAGCCGACTGTGTCTCAGATCATGAACTGCTTATGGCCAAATTCAGATAGAAATTGAAGAAAGTAGGGAAAACCACTAGACCATTCAGGTATGGCCTAAATCAAATCCCTTATGATTATACAGTGGAAGTAAGAAATAGATTTAAGGGACTAGAGCTGATAGACAGAGTGCCTGACGAACTATGGACAGAGGTTCAGGACACTGTACAGGAGACAGGGAGCAAGACCATCCCCAAGAAAAAGAAATGCAAAAAAGCAAAATGGCTGTCTGAGGAGGTCTTACAAATAGCTGTGAAAAGAAGAGAAGCCAAAAGCAAAGGAGAAAAGGAAAGATACACCCCTTTGAATGCAGAGTTCCAAAGAATAGCAAGGAGAGATAAGAAAGCCTTCCTCAGTGATCAAGGCAAAAAAATAGAGGGAACCAATAGAATGGGAAAGACTAGAGATCTCTTCAAGAAAATTAGAGATACCAAGGGAACATTTCATGCAAAGACGGGCTCAATAAAGGACAGAAATGGTATGGACCTAATAGAAGCAGAAGATATTAAGAAGAGGTGGCAAGAATACACAGAAGAACTGTACAAAAAAGATCTTCATGACCCAGATAATCATGATGGTGTGATCACTCACCTAGAGGCAGACATCCTTGAATGGGAAGTCAAGTGGGCCTTAGGAAGCATCCCTATGAACAAAGCTAGTGAGGTGATGGAATCCCAGTTGAGCTATTTCAAATCCTGAAAGATGAGGCTGTGAAAGTGCTGCATTCAATATGCCAGCAAATTTGGAAAACTCAGCAGTGGCCACAGGACTGGAAAAGGTCAGTTTTCATCCCAATCCCAAAGAAAGGCAATGCCAAAGAATGCTCAAACTACCGCACAATTGCACTCATCTCACACACTAGCAAAATAATGCTCAAAATTCTCCAAGCCAGGCTTCAGCAATACGTGTGAACTGTGAATTCCAGATGTTCAAGCTGGATTTAGAAAAGGCAGAGGAACCAGAGATCAAATTGCCAATATCCGTTGGATTATTGAAAAAGCAAGAGAGTTCCAGAAAAACATCTGTTTCTGCTTTATTGACTATGCCAAAGCCTTTGACTGTGTGGATCACAATAAACTGTGGAAAATTCTTAGAGATGGGAATACCAGATCACCTGACCTGCCTCTTGAGAAATCTGTATGCAGCTCAGGAAGCAACAGTTAGAACTGGACATGGAACAACAGACTGGTTCCAGATAGGAAAAGGAGTACGTCAAGGCTGTATATTGTCACCCTGCTTATTTAACTTATATGCAGAGTACATCATGAGAAACGCTGGGCTGGATGAAGTGCAAGCTGGAATCAAGATTGACGGGAAAAATTTCAATAACTTCAGATATGCAGATGACACCACCTTTATGGCAGAAAATGAAGAACTAAAGAGCCTCTTGATGAAAGTGAAAGAGGAGAGTGAAAAGGTTGGGTTAAAGCTCAACATTCAGAAAACTAAGATCATGGCATCCAGTCCCATCACTTCATGCCAAATAGATGGGGATACAATGGAAACAATGAGAAACTTAATTTTGGGGGGCTCCAAAATCACTGCAGATGTTTATTGTAGCCATGAAATTAAAAGACGCTTACCCCTTGGAAGGAAAATTTTGACCAACCTAGACAGCATGCTAAAAAGCAGAGACATTACTTTACCAACAAAGGTCTGTCTAGTCAAGGCTATGGTTTTTCCAGTGGTCATGTGTGGATGTGAGAGTTGGACTCTAAAGAAAGCTGAGCACTGAAAAATTGATGCCTTTGAACTGTGGTGTTGGAGAAGACTCTTGAGAGTCCCTTGGACTGCGAGGAGAGCCAACCAGTCCATCCTAAAGGAAATCAGTCATGAATGTTCATTGGAAGGACTGATGTTGAAGCTGAAACTCCATTACTTTGGCTACCAGATGTGAAGAGCGGACTCATTTGGAAAGACCCTGATGCTGGGAAAGATTGAAGACAGGAGGAGAAGGGGATGACAGAGAATGAGACGGTTGGATGGCATCACCATCACAATGGACATGAATTTGAGTAAACTCTGGGAGTTGGTGATGCACAGGGAGGACTGGCATGCTGTGTTCCATGTGCTCCTGAAGAATTGGACACGACTGAGAGACTCAGCTGAACTGAACTGTGTTCTCATTGTGTCCCCTTGTGGCAGAGAGACAGAGAGTGCTCATGACACTCAATACCAGGAAAACAAACAACCCAATCAAAAAGCGGGCAAAAGACCTAGACAGACATTTCTCCAAAGAAGATATACAAGTGGCTAATAAACACATGACAAGATGCTCAAGTTCACTCATTATTAGAGAAATGCAAATCAAAATTACAACGAGGTATCATCTCACATCTGTCAGAATGTCCATCATCCAAAAGTCTTCAAACAATAAATGCTGGAGAGGGTGTGGAGAAAAGGGAACACTTTTACACTGTTGCTGGAAATGCAAACTGGTACAGCCACTATGGAGAACAGTGTAGAGATTCCTTGTAACCTTGGCCTCGAACTGCCATACCACCCAGCCATCCCTCTGCTGGGCATTCATACAGAGGAAACCAGAATTGAAAGAGACACATGTACCCCAATGTTCATTGTAGCACTATTTACAATAGCTAGGACATGGAAGCAACCTAGATGTCTATTGATAGATGAATGGAAAAGGAAACTGTGGTACATATACACCATGGAATATTACCCAGCTATAAAAAGGAATGCATTTGAATCTGTACTAATGAGGTAGCTGAACCTGGAACCTATCATATTGAATTAAGTGAGTCGGAAAGAGAAAGACAAATACTGTATGTCAATGCATACATATGGAATTTAGAAAGATGATGCTGATGAGCCCACATGCAGGGCTGCAAAGGAGACATAGATGTAAAAAGCAGACTTTTGGATTCAGTGGGAGGAGGTGAGGGTGGGGTGATTTGAGAGAATAGTATTGAAGCATGTACACTACCATATGGAAAACAGATGAGCACTGTAAGTTCCATGCAAGAAGCAGGGCACCCAAAGCCAGTGCTCTGGGACAACCCAGAGGGACAGGATGAGGAGGGAAGTAGGAGGGGGGTTCAAGTTGGGTAAGACACATGTATACCTGTGGGCAATTAATGTTGATGTATGGCAAAAAGCATCACATTATTGAAATGTAATTATCCTCCAATTAAACTAAATAATTAATTGAAGAAAAAATAAAAAAGATTGTACCTTTAAAAAAAAAACAGAGAGAGAGAGAGACAAACTCTCTGGTGCCACTTCTCATGAAAACATAAGGCTGACGAAATCAGAATCATCACTTACAACCTCATTTAACATTAAGTACTTTCTTAGAGTCCCCATCTCCAAATATAGCCACAATGGGGGTTATGGCTTCAATATTTAAATTTGGCAACAAACATTGTTTCCATAGGAGATTCATGACTTCATTAAAGTAATTTTTAGAAAGATTGTATAGAAATGTGGGAAAATGTTTAGAAGATACTTTAAAAGACAAATATTATGATGTGAAATATATGATGTGAAATATATTCCAATAATATTGATTTGAAAGAGCTTGAAAAGCACAGTCAAAATAAATATGATCTATTGAAGTGTTTTATTTAGAATTAAGTAAAAGCATAGTCAGTCTGATATGACAGAATTATGATTTCAAGTAAAACAGAAATGGATTTTTTTTCCATGAGGAAATATATATGAATCCTTACTTCACACCATACACAATCAATTTCATAAAGTTAAAAGATTTGGTGTCAAAGACAACATAAAAACTGTTAAAATATTGAAAGTTATCTTCATAGCCTCAGGGAAGGAAAGGATTCTTTTTTTTTTTTTTTTTTTTTTTACCAAAAACATTTGGCTTAACTTTAAGTACATGATTTTAAGTAACCTTTTCAGACAATAGTTAGCAAGTAGAACTAATTTCCCCCAAGAATCCTGATAATTTGTGACATATCCGTATATAAGCATGTAGAAGGAACGTTCCATTCTCAATATGGGACATATTTACACTGGTCAAATGAATCAATTAAATATGTAAAAATAAAATGGGGGGAATTAGAACACAGAAGGCTCTTATGTTTGTAAAATTAGTTGATTAATTAGTAGGCAGAGGAAAGAATTTCTTAAGCAAACCATATAAAGTAGAAAGTATAAAAGAAAAATACATTTTAGTACATTGAGCATAAGTCTATAACTACTATTCATAATTCTTTTCTCAATGGATTGAAAAGTCACACTCGGAACCCGACAAGTCATATTTGGAACATAATTGGAAAAAGATATTTGCTATAGCCATACCGTTGACAATGGATTGTCATTTGGAAAGTATAAAGTATTCCTCTAAGGCAAAACAAAGGAAAGAAGCAATTTAATGGAAATAGGAGTTAAGTTCAGTTCAGTTGCTCAGTCATGTCTGACTCTTTGCGACCCCATGGACTGCAGCACGCCAGGCCTCCCTGTCCATCACCAACTCCCGGAGTTTACCCAACTCATGTCCATTGAGTCAGTGATGCCATCCAACAACCTCATCCTCTGTCATCCCCTTCTCCTCCTGCCTTCAATCTTTCCCAGCATCAGGGTCTTTTCAAATGAGTCAGTTCTTTGCATCAGGTGGCCAAAGTAGTGGAGTTTCAGCTTCAGCATCAGTCCTTTCAATGAATATTCAGGACTGATTTCCTTTAGGATGGACTGGAAATAGGAGTGGCCAGTAGGAATAAGTGTGTATTTACCCTCATTAGTTATTATGAAATACAAATGAAAACCACAATAATTTATATTTTCACCCTGCCAGATTAGCAAGAATAAAGAAGTCTAATAGTATTATATATTAATTAGATATGAAGCAACCAAATTTCAGGAACACTTATCTATTACTTTAAAAATGGTGTAGCAGATTTGAAATGCTCAGATCCTAAACTTAGTAATCCATTACTTAGTAAGTCTTATAGAAATTCTCTTGCATGTGTGTTCCTGAAGACTTTGACAAGCTTGGGGACAGCAGCACTCTAAGAGTAGAATAATATCAAATGCCTATAGGGTCTTCCTAGATTAGGTTAATTATTCTACCTAACATCTAAACACCACTTCTTGCATCGTTATCAACTTATCAGAATGTTCTTTCTGTTGGAAAAAAAAAATATGTATTTCAATGTTCTATACTTGTTTTTACAATTGTCTTTTTATAGGATATGTATGACATCTTGTAAGTAATAAATTGAAAGGGGGAAAAGAAAACTAGAATTTATTGCCTATCATCCCACTTGAGAAACTTAAGATTCAATTTGACTTGATAATAATTTACTTAAAAAACTCCCCAGGTTATTAGTTCTGCAATAATTTATCTCTGAATAAAGCTCCACATTTCAAACAATTATTGACAAATTTTCAGTGTAATATTTTAGGTGACCACCGGATTTTCTTGGGGCAGACTGAATTAAAACTGTCCTCCCAATGTTTTGATATGTTTAGCATTTGCCCAAATTGTTCATTTATTGACAAAGTAATATGACTAAGAGTTGCATTTGAGTATTTGCTTTGAAGTTTCCAAATTGTCTCAGCTAGCAGGTATGAGACACATACAGTTAAGTTTGAAAGATAACTAGCAACATACCCTGGCTCTCTTTTCCCAAATCCTTCTAGTCACAAAGTAACTAACTGTCCCTTTACAAGTAACTTTTAAGAATGCCATACATGGTACTTGGTGATAAAACGAAGTGCCCTAGAACCCAAGTTACAAGAGACAGTGAATTCCTTCTGGTCTTGGGCTGTGTTCATTGTATTGGCCAGTGGTTCTCAGGTCAAGTAGTGAATTGGCTGCAGAGACCCTGTCACAGACAGAACCAGAAGACCGGGCTGATCAAAGTATGTGAAAATGTGTCAAAAATTACTATTTTATTTGTTATTGCTAAATCAATAAAGATTTTGCAGTCTAATGTATATGATTATACATTCTTTTCATTTTTAATAATAATATTTTGAAAATAATTTTTGAATTGAAGTATTTCATAGGTATATTTAAATAATATATACATTTTCCCATCAGTATATATTTTAAAAACTACACATTTTAATTTTTTCAGCACCTTTTTACTCTCCACAATGGACAATACTTAAAAGGTGACTCCACTTATAATTCATTTTCACTATTCCATTTGTCTAATTTACACAATTATAAAACATATTTTCACAGGAATAATGTGCCAGGTATATTTAACATTCACATTGATCCCATCAAGTAGACTATATTCCTATTTAACGGATAAGCAAAATGATGCCTAGAGAGGTTTAATAATAATTCTGCAAAGAAGTGAGTTAGAATCTGATTTTGAGAAGTTCACATCTCGTGCTTTCAACCTCTGCTCTCACTCATGAATTTGTCTGTGCAGTCACAAGTTCTCTATGTGCCAGGAAATCTCAGAACATGTAAAATAAAAGTATATTGCAAAAAACATGAATTGAATTTAGGTATGAGTTTTGCGATAGAAAATGCGCAAGTTTCTTCAACATTGTTAAGATCATGGGAGCCAGGGTAGAATATATATCTATGACAGAATTGATTCCTCGTTCTCTTATGTTTTAGAGAAATGTCTATACAGGGGGAAAAGTGGGGTGGGTATGTATAATAAATGTATAGTTGTAATAAATACAAAACCAAAAAAATGTATCTGGTTAGAGAATACTTGAAATTATTAACCATGCAAATAGTGAAACACATTATAGCTCTGTTCTGTGAAAATGTAAAAAGTGGGTGTTTTTCTCTTAGGGGAGAAGACAAAAGGAAAACTACACCATCATCTTACAAATTCAGCTAAGGTCCCATATCAGACCGTGACTCCCATCACAGGTTTTTGTGAGGCAATAGTACTTTTCAAAATAATCTAGAATTTATTTTAAATTATCTCCGTCTACTTGTTAAAAGGAGCAAAGAAGTTATTTCAGAAGAATGCAAAATGCTTGGTAAAGCATAACATGAAGGAAACAAAATGAAGTGACTAATTTTCAGTAGTTTTTTTTAAAAAAGCATGAGTTTAATATTATACTCCTCTTCTGGAGCTTAGATGTGATGAAAGCATAGTGGCAGGGGACAAAGATACCCTAAATAACCTAAGATACCTGGGATAACCTAAACAGCTCTAGAGACCAAGCTACTTCCAAATTGTTACTGAAATGCTTAAGGTGCCACTTCCTACTTCAGACCATTTTGATTTTGAGATCAGTCCTTCTTCTTGTACTCCCAACAGCTCCACTGGCTCAAGAAACATCACTCCATCTCCTATCAATCCAAAGCAAGGCAAGTGATGTCTTTTTCCTGAAGCCAGGGCCCCATTGGGAACCAGTGGGACACTCCTTGATCTATCAGGTTGTTCTGGTTATCATTAGGCTAACACAGACTATGGACCAAGTCACATCAAGGCCAGAAACCTTTTTTTTCCCTAAGAATGCTACATATTCCCACCTAAGTAATCGGTTTCTGGAATAAAAATAGTTTCAAGAAATAACTACAAAATACTTAACTTCTCTTCACAGGCAAAACATTCTTTGACATAAATTGTACCAATGCTTTCTTAGGTTAGTTTCCCAAGGCAAGAGAAATAAAAACAAAAATAAATAAATGGGACCTAATCAAACTCACAAGCTTTTGCACAGCAAAGAAAACCATAAACAAAATGAAAACACAACCTATAGAATGGGAGAAAATATTTGCAAACAATGAGACTGACAAGGGCTTAATTTCCAAAATATACAAGCAGTTCATACACTTAACAACTGCAACAACAACAACAAAAACCCCAAATAACTCAACTGAAAAACTAGCAGAAGACCAAAATAGACATTTTTCCAAAGAAGAACTACAGATGGCCAATAGGTACATGAAAAGATGCTCAACACCGCTAATTGTTAGAGAAATACAAATCAAAAGTACAAGGAGGTACCACCTCGCCCCAGTCAGAATGGCCGTCATTAAAAAGTCTACCGATAACAAATGCTGGAGAGGGTATGGAGAAAAGGGAATCCTCCTACACTGTTCATGGGAGTGTAAGTTGGTGCAGCCACTGTGGAAAACAGTATGGAAGGTCCTCGGAAATCTAAAAATAGAATTATCATATGATCCAGCAAGCCACTCCTGAGCATATATTCAGAGAAAACTATAAATTATAAAAGATGCATGCACTGCTATGTTCACAGCAGCACTATGCACAATATCCAAGACATGAGAAGATCCTAAATGTCCATCCACAGAGGAACGGATTAAAGATGTGGTATATATACAATATAATATTACTCAGCCATGAAAAAGAATAAAATAATGCCAGCAACATGGATGGACCTAGAGATTATCATAGTAAATGAAGTAAGTCAGAGAAAGATAAATACCACATGACATCACTTATATGTGGAATGTAAAGCATAATACAAATGAACCAAACTATGAAACAGAAACAGAATCATAGACATAGACAATAGACCAGTGGTTGCCACAAGGGAAGGGTTTTGGGGAGTGGTGAATGGGGTGAGAGGTTGGGGTTAGCAGCCATAAGCTTTTTATGCATAGAATGGGTAAACAACAAGGTTCTACTGTACAGTGTAGAGAATTATATTCAATATCCTATGATAAACCATAATGGACAAGAATATAAAAACAATGTGTATATATACCTATATATATATATGTATAACTGAACCACTTTACTATATAGCAGAAATTAACACAACATTGTAAGTCAATGGTATAATTGACTATTATAGTACAGTAGTATAGTATAATTCAATAGTAGTAGTAATAGTATAGTAGCAGTAGTAATAGTATAATTCAATAAAAATATCAATAAAAATTTTGATCTTAACTTGAAATCCATCACTAACTTTTATTGAAAAACATCACAAGCTTAAAAAATTTACAAGAATGTCTTTTAATTTTATTATTTTATTTATTTGGTTTCCATTTCCATGGAAACAGAATAGAAATCGAAGCTAGAGGCCAAAAGCATATTGGAAAATTTTTTTTTTCTTTGTTAGCTATCTGCTAGAGGTGATAGACATTGTTAATATGTTATAGGTTTAATAATAATAATAATACTAGCAAAGAATAGAACAACCAACAAAAAAGGCTTCCACAATTCAATGGGCTAGAGTTTTTCACTGTCAAAAACCTAAGGAAGATTCTTCAATAAATGATAATGTACAAAAATATACTCCTTTTTAGTAAATGTCATTGAATATTTTGAATATGTTTCCACAGTAAAAACATGATATATGAAACCTATTTTTAAGTTAATTTCTGTAACTGTCAATAATCAGAAAAACCATTTAATTTTGGTTGAAATCAAATATGTAGAAATTCAAGAAAATATAGAAAACAACAAAGAAGATAAAATAGATGATCTCAGAGTTCTCTTTGAGTCTCCATGATACTTAACCCCAGCACAAACACACAGTCTTCATCATCTTCCCTCATTGGGAACTTACCTTCTAAGATTGAAGCCACCGTTTCAATGTAAGATATTTTTGATAGTGCTAGAAATCTTGTAGTCACCTAACAAAAGGAAGTAGAGCATGTCACTCACATCTGCATAGGATAATAAGCTTCTGGATATATCTAATAAAGCTGCTTATTCCTGTGTTCATCAACCATCTGCTATACCACTGAAAAGGCACCAGAACTCATGCTTACTACTAAATAATAAACACTGAGCCTACTGGTGAGAGAAAATATTTGGTTAACCAGTGGGAGGTATAGAAAGAGCTTAAAGGGCTAGGTGTATTTTTAAAATGTTTATTTAAGACACTGTCTCCCAATTAGTTAAGATTTAAATATATCACAAGTCTGCCTCTAGGAGTCCTCAATGAGGAGACTAGGAAAAAACCTTACGTGGCAATGTATTTCAACTAAAAACTTTGCAAATTGTGTGTATTACAGTATTTGGAATGAATGGAGTATAATTTGGAAAAAATTGTTTGTAAACATTTTAAATTTCCTTCTGTCATTCAGTGATTAGTTTCTCAGTGTATTACTTTGGTCAACTATATCTAAACTACATACAACTAAATCAAAGAGAGCATTCTCTTTTCCTCATAAGTACGAATTTTCATCCATCACATTATTTGGAGATTACTCAGCTCAACATATCTAATCACTAGTGGAATAATTATTTTTAAGTCAAAAAATGATGATATTTTGCTAATTTTCTATTTTTCCTCAATTTTCTTCTTTTCTCTTTTGACCAAAGGTATCACATGTCTGTTTATCTATGCAATTATTGAACATTTTTATTCTGCAGCTGCTATGTCTTTTCTGTATTTAATTTCATTTCTGTGTTTGTCTTGAGGTGTGAAGTTCTAAAGACAGAGATTGTGCCAAAAGAGTTTTTTCTCATAGCCCTTAGCAGGGGGTCATGTGAATTTATAACTTGAAGCTACAGTATTTATTATTATATATCACCATAAGAGGATATCAAATTTTCTAGTCTCTTTTAGTCTTATGTCTTCATCTTTCTCTTCCTGGATTAGAAAATCTCATTTATTTTTAACCAGCTTTTAAAAATTTTATAGCCTCATAGTGGGAATAGAGAGTTACAATAACTAGATTTCAGGAAATTAAGATCAATTGTATATATTGATGTAACAAGGAGACTACTAATCCTAGTATATTTTTAATTGTTAATTCATTCAATGCAAAACATTCTTTATTCTTTATACTTCATTATGCATATATACTGAAGAAGGGAATGGCAACTCACTTCAGTATTCTTGCCTGGAGAATTCCAGAGATAGAGGAGCCTTGCAGGCTACAGTCTAAGGGGTTGCAAAGAATAGGACACGACTGAGTGACTAACACACACACACACACACACACGTGCATATATATAATGGACTGCAATCACCTATACAATTAAGGGGTTGAGTGCGCAAGCTAGCACTTGATTACTTCTTCACTATTGAATCCTAAAATGAGACTAAACTACAGATTGAGTTTCAACTCATAGACCCTGCCTATATATTTCAATCCAAAAGTCAGAGTTCCTCAGAATTGAGCCTTAGGCATGACCTCACCTGTTATCTACAAAGTTATGCTTTCATGGTTTCTGTACACATACTAGGAAAATGTAATCAAGAATGACCTCTGAAATGTTCCAGTGGTTTTACACAAAGTGGAATTAGACATGATGCACATATTACTGCTAACTACATATTTATCTATAATTTATTTATTTTAAACCTATGGTTTATAAACTCTACAAATAAGTGTTTTAGCCTATAATAAGTTTATATTGTGTATGTATGTGTGTCATATTCACTTGAATGTATTTTACTATCCAAATCATCTCACTATCAAACATAATATTTTTTCTTATTTAAAATTGCTGATACAAATTGCATTAGCCATCTTAGTCCTTTCAGGTTACATTCCAGGAATTTTGCTAGAGATACATAAATGATGCTCTGGCATGCCATTATAATTCACATGAATCAGTTTAACCTTATTTTTTTTAAACTTCAGAAAACAGCCTTATGAAGCTGTTTAGTTCTTTATAAAGCAGAAGCTTCTGCAGGTACTGAACTCATATATTTTGATATGACAAACTGAAAAAAAAGTTATGAAATTAATGAACCATAGAAATGTATTTAAGGAGACAGCTCAGCCTGAAAATCACTAGCATTTTTCCAGGTACTCTATTCCCAGATGCTCATCCCTTAAAACACAAAATCTTTGTTTTATCATGATGAATCCCTATAAGGCACGTATACCTTATGCTGTTGCTGCTACAGTGTCTCTTTGTGACCCAATGGACAGCAGCCTGCCAGGGTCCTCTATCCATGGGATTTCCCAGGCAAGAATACTGGAGTGGGTTGCCATCTCCTTCTCCAGGGGATCTTCCTGACCCAGGGATTGAACCCATGTCTCCTTCTTGGCAGGAAAATTTTTTAACACTGAGCCACCTGGGAAGCCCCATGTACATCTTATATTTTGCCTTAACAAATGGTGCATATTCTCAGTCAAAGGAGATAGTGGAGAAAGTGAGAAAGAGAAAATGAGGAGATAACTTCCCTAGCTCTTATGACCCTTAGATATTTCATGCAAATCTAACTCCTTGTTTTCTCTCTGGTTCTTATTATCATAGTGGCTTTGAGGCAAGAGATAGATGGGCCCAAGGCTGAGCAGTTAGAGTTTGTCCTCGTGGACAGCTACTCCAAAATACAGAAGTGAGAGAGGAGCTGAGTCCTGCCCATATTAAGAGATAAAAGACCACACATTGCTCATTCTCCAAGTCAAGGAGAACTTTTTGACCACACATGTGCAGAAAGGCTTCTTGAAGGTCAAAAAGGGAGTGATGTTAAACTACTCAGACCTTTTTGCTAGAAGCCATCTTGGCTAAGTCATGTCCATGCACACAGAGGATAATCTTGACATAAACCAAATAGGAACTTGGAACCAAGCAAAGCAAGATTATTGGCCAGAGGAAACTCAGAAGAAATGCCCCAATATAAGTGATTCAAACTTCCAGGAGGGAGCCACTCTCTCTGAGCTCGCCTTTGTGTGCCTATTTACATACATTTTCCTCCTAATAAACAGTTTAGTTGTTTTAGGACTTCCATTTCTTTGCTGAAATTCATCTTCTGAAAAGTCATACAGGCTCGATCCTTATGATCAACCACTGGCCCAGTGTAAGCTAGGATTCAGTGTTCTCACTACCACCACCTGACTTCAATCTCTGGCCAGGAACCAAAATCCTGCTTCAAGCCACTGCAGGCCAAGATCACCTGAGATCAATTTTGTTCTCATTCAGTCAAACTGGTGAAGAAGAATTTACTAAAATCATTTATATGTTCAGTCTTGGAAACAGGATTGTGATTCATGTAAAATTCTAACTGAAAATTACAGTACTGTACACCAGGAAAACCTAGATTAACATAGTATAAAACTATGTATATGGATCATTATATCACTCATTCCACAAATATTTCTTGATAAACTATGTACCCAAAACTCTTCCAGTTAGTGAACTTGACATACCAGGTTGCTACCTTCAATGTGCTTACATTCTAGTGGAGGAGACAGACAATAAACTAACACAGGGCATAAAATTTCAAGCTAGAGTAGCTAGTGCCATAAAAGCAATTACTTACATATTGACTGGCAGTTCTAGAGAGATAGACTGAGGTCCTAATGTAAATAACCTATAATGCTCATTGAAATTAAGTAGACATTAAAATTTGCTTTTGAAAATATTACTCATCTATAAAAAGAATAAGATATTGCCATTTGCAGCAACATGGATGGACCTAGAGGGTATCATACTAAGTGAACAGAGAGAAAGACGAATATGATATCACTCATGTGTGGAATCTCAAAAAAAAAAAAAAGAACAAATTTATGGTTACCAAAGGGGAAAAGGAATGGGATAAATTAGGAGTTAGAAATTAACACACACACTGCTATATATAAAACAGATAAGCAACAAGGATTTACTGTACAGCACAGGGAACAACATTCAATATAGGTAATAACCTATAATGGAAAACAGTCTGAGAATATATACATATATAACTGAATCACTTTGCTGTATACTTGAAACTAACACAATATTGTAAATAAACTATACTTCAATTTAACATAATTGACTGGGGAATTTTGCAGAAACTAATGCCTGTGGCTGGCACTTTATTATGTGAGTGAATATTGAAATATCTCCAGTCAATAATGTCCAGGTAACAAAAAAAAATATTAATACAACTCTGGTAAGTTGTTAAAGAAAAAAAAAAGGGGGGGGGAGGGAGTGGTTTTAAAAAATAGCAGTGTGGAAATGTTTATTGTATAAATACTTCATGAAAAAAATAGCTTTCAAGATTTTATGCAATGAAGGCAAGTATCCAAACATATAAACAAGTTAGTGGTTTTAGAAGAAAAAAATAAAATTGTGTTGGGATGATATTAAAATCTTATTTTTCATTTCTCTATTGTATACCTATTCCACATCACTAACATCACCTAATAAAACAACATTACATAAATGATTCTAAAAAACGGAATTGAAAGAGAAAAGGAAACAAGGAAAAATATTTAGGAAGATGAAGAATGACTAAGAAGGCACCTCTTCAACAGAGGTACTGAATACCTACTAAACACCAGGGAGTGTGCTAGACACTAGTAATACAAAAAACAAGTGCAATCTACTGTCAAATAACTTACCTTCCAGCTAGAGGGGCAAACAAGCAAGCCAAAGCTGCTTTTCCTTGTGATAAATGCTAGGTTTACAGGAAACCCAGTTTGTTCTGGAAGCACAGAGGCGTGGTCAAAAAGCTACGCAACGGATTAAGCAGTATATCACAAAGGTTAATGTGCATCAGAATCACCTGGATATCTTGTTAAAGGCTCATCCTGATTCAGCACACATGGGTGTGTGCGCTGAGTGCAGTTCTAGCAAATGGCTCAAGGATAAAAAATCCACCTCAGCTCTGTAAAAGAAAAACTGCACTTCAGTTCAGTCACTCAGTCATGCCCAACTGTTTGTGACCCCATGGACTGCAGCATGCCAGCCCTCCCTGTCCATCACCAATTCCCAGAGTTTACTCAAACTCATGTCCTTTGAGTTGGTGATGCCATCCATCCATCTCATCCTCTGTCGTCCCCTTCTCCTCCTGCCTTCAATCTTTCCCAGCATCAGGGTCTTTTCAAATAAGTCAGCTCTTCGCATCAAGTGGCCAAAGTATTGGAGTTTCAGCTTCAGCATCAGTCCTTCCAATGAATATTCAGGATTGATTTCCTTTAGGATGGACTGGTTGGATCTCCTTGCAGTCCAAGGGACTCTTAAGAGTCTCCTTCAACACCACAGTTCAAAAGCATCAGTTCTTTGGCGCTCAGCTTTCCTTATAGTCCAACTCTCACATCCATAAGTGACTACTGGAAAAACCATAGCTTTGACTAGATGGACCTTTGTTGGCAAAGTAACGTCTCTGTTTTTAATATGCTGTCTAGGTTGGTCATAACTTTTCTTCACTTGGGTGGATTAAATACACAAGGAAGACATTATCAAAAGTATTGCCTAGAGAAAGGGATTAAATTCAATGATGTTGAAACAAAATGTGAGAGTGGTTTTAAGCACTGGGTGTAAACTATTGAAAAGTACTAAAAGACATTAGGGAGGAGGTTGGAAATGTGATTAGGTCACCTGTGTTTGCTAAATGGCACATGTTAGTTAGGTTTCTACCCTTCCACAACGGCTAGAGGTAAGGGTCCCATGTTTACTGATGATTATATTTCATAGAAATGCTCCCAGGTTCTTGAAAAGGATATTTCTAGGTTGCAGAAGGTTTACCTCTCAATTGAGCTGATGATTTTGCTACAGTTGCAAGTTTTCTAAAATAAATGTTACAAGAAAAGGAAAGTCAGGGAATTATTGCCAGGAAGAAGACTGTCAAAAGCTCAGTCAACCTGATGCGCTGCAGCCATTCTGGCCAGCCACGTGCATTGGAATCACACATTGCCCACCCTTCCATGGTCACTACACTTTGCATTGAAATTTGGCTTCTTGTGGACCCTTTCTTGGTGGGTCCATTCTAGAATTTCATGTGTATGTGTTAGACGCTCAGTCATGTCCGACTCTTTGCGACCCCAGGGACTGTAGCCCACCAGGCTTCTCCGCCCATGGAATTCTCCAGGCAAGAATACTGGAGTGGATTGCCATTCCCTTCTCTAGAGGAACTTCCCAACCCAGGGATTGAACCCTGGTCTCCTGCACTGCAGGCAGATTCTAGAATTCCATAGGGCAGTGTTATTTTCTCAATGTGAATTATAAATTCCTGAAAATAATGGTCCAACCGATACTCTAAAATCGTGAAGTTCATAGGTTTATCACTGTCCAGCATTCTACTTATCAATGTTTTCAGCCTTTCCATTTGAGAAAGTCTTATTACTAAACTTTCTAAGATACAAGAACAACAAAATACTACTAAAGCACAGCTTACTGATCAACATGTTGTGAAGTAGCATTGAGTTAAATTATCAACATAGCAACACATCAATGCAACATTCATCATGGTAAAAGAATAGACTTTCAGTAGTCAACATCAGCTAGGGTCTATACATGCATTATAAGACGTAATTCAGTTAACAGTGAAAAAAGCTATTTGAGATTAGTCAAAGTCATTAGTATATATTTATTTAATACATGAGGCAAATGAGACATGCATGTGTTAAAATTACCCAAGTTGAAAAGACTAGGTAAAAATTGCTCATCTTAAACACTAATATCTATACTGTTTGCTCTTTTTGTTTCAAGGGATCATTCTATGCTTCCATCTTCTTCCCCTTCAGGCATCCTTAGAAGCATTCCTTTCTGTCCTACAGAACGAGAGAAGCATGAAACTCCAGTCTGACTTCCAAATTGCTGTTTTGTTTTTACCCATTATTCACATCATCTTCCCAAGGCACAGTCCATCCTTTTTTATTTATTAATTTTTTTGCCTCATAATGTTACTGTTGATTCTTGCCTACATTTTTCTAACTACCCCTCTCTTTTATTCCATTTCTTCTATTAGTTGTAGAATTAATTTATCATCTTCATTTATTTGAGGCCTGGATTTCTACACATAATGTATCTCTCAGATATGTGGTAGGCCACATCTCTCCTGGTTGAACTGGAAGTAAAAGAAGGCTACTAATTGCAAACATAGGTCACTCCCTGATTATCGACTTTGAATTCCCACAAGAGTCGCCTCTTTCATACCCAGCACGGAATTTTTCTGGCTTTGCTTTTTTATGTACATATCATCAATAAAGTCTACCTTTCAGAAAGACTTGAACAACTAACTGGCTGTTTTTTTCCTCAGATTCTCATTTTCACACTTCCCATTCTAAAATGGGTTTTTGACTGGACTAAGAGAGATTTTGATTGCAAGAGGTGAATAGGTTTTTTCAGTGTCTTTTCTGCTTTGCTCCCTGAAATTCTGGCCCATGGACTCTTGGAAGAGAAGTGGTTTAGCTATTGGAACTGAAGACATTTAAACAAACATGCTGTAGTGTTTTGACCTTCTGGTCCTTGGTTTGAAGTGGGTATTATGTACAAAGGACTGTATTTACTATTTCTCTAAGAGTAACTTCTTCTTTCTGTTGACATTAAGATAGGATGCAGGGACTATACTTCAAGAGAATTATGTTCCCAATTGCAAAGCCTTAGACAAACAAAACATTGAGAGATTCTTTTGTAGTTGTTAGTGGGATAGATTGATAGGAAAACTGCTCAAATCGAAATCTAGAAGAATTTAGGATATTGTAAAAAATATAGAGATAAATAATTATAGATATGTATTAGATATTCATTAAAGCAAATGAATCAAGTCATCTAGAAATCCATATGGCATTATTTATTTACAAGTTAATATGTGCTACTATTTTTACCAAGTTATATGATTGACCTGCCCTCAGCAAACATGACATTTGAGTTCCTAGAAGTGAGTATAAGCTGATTCTTATCCAGAGCCTCTTTTAACCCATATAAATCTCTAAGCAGACTGCTGGTTTGAGCTATTGTCACTGGGGCTAATGTTGGTAGGAAAGTATATGTAAAGTTAAAAGAGAAATAAAACTGTTAATTAATGAGAATTATACCCTTAGTAGAAATTAAAATGAAAAGCTGTTCTTTATTGTTAAAACCAGTAATTAGGGCAATAGAGAACAAAAAGAAGTAAAAGTTGTCTTCCCCAAATACCCAGTACAGCTGCTTTGTAAGTTAACTGTTATTAAAGCATTGTTTAGGTTTCCACTGAGAAGAAAGCAGCAGAATTACCATCAGTGGATGACACACAGTGATTGTTTTTTTTTTTTTGGTTTCTTCATAAAACATGGGAGATTTGTTTGTTCAACACTACTGCATATTTACAATGGTAAGTATATATGCCCTTTTTCCAACATTAAACATAATGTAGGCTGTCCTTTAAAATCAGATATATCTGGGTTTAAGTGCTGGCTTTCCTTAATTATTACTAGGCATCATGTGTATTACATATGCTAAAAGCATTAGAGTGTTTTGGATGATAAGCCATTCCTGTGACACATGGCAGATAAACCCTGAAATTATAGGAAAGGGCAGTACTTACCAAGAGTAGGATTACTGAGCTAGTGACAAGAGAGTCATGAGAAGGAAGGCTCTGGTTTGAGAGTGATGGTAGGGATGATATCTATGAAATCAATGAAAACTACTTGATCCAATCAGATTGGATACTGAATCTTGGTCTCAAAGTAACTCATCACACCTGAGTTTAAATATGAACAAGCCAATTTCATTCATGGATAGTCCATGGGCTCTAAATAGATACATAGCATTCAAAAGATTTACACCCATAGGTGTCACTGTGTTCACATAACATCAATGTGACAAGGTTATTGAGAAAATATTTAGCAGAATAAATGAAATAATGTGTTTCATTTTCCTCACAGCTAATACTTCTGGATGGAAGAACAAGGAAGATAAATTTAAATTTCAACCTGGAAATAACTGGAAGAAGCAGAAAGCTCCAAGACCCTGGACCAAGGGGGATTAAAATCAGAGGATCATAGCCGAGAGGATCATAGTGGCCATGTGAACTGCTTTAGGGAAGAGCAGAATCCTGGGATTGCCGGAAGGCCCGACAGCTGGTGATTGGGAGAACACAGCAGGAGAGCCCCATAGACATTCAAAGGAGCCCCTTCCCTAAGTCCTTGGCTTCAGCTACAAATTGGGATGTAGCTAAAGGCTCAGGGGAGTGAATCTACATGCTTCTATGCTTGTGTTTGTGAGTGAGAGAGTGTGTCAGCAACATAAGCAGGAAAGTAGGCTCCTTATTGGGTTGTTTCATTTTGCTTTCTTGTTACACTAAAAAATAAGCATAAACTTTCCACAGATAGAATTAAAGTGCTTGAAAATGATTCATCAACAAACAAGTAGAAGACTTAAAAAAATTAAGGTTCAAGATGTCATGAGCTTTACTCTGTTAGGACATAGATTAGAGAGACTGAATTGGTTAAGGATGTTAGTCTGAGGCACTTTAGACTGCATTCTACTGAAGTTGTCTATGTATACCTAGCTTACATCAGGAGGAAGATTATTTCCAGGGCATGAAGCTGGTGATAGGGTAGGAGGTAGGGAAAGAGAATAGAGTGTAACTATATCTATCATTATATGAATTTGTTTTTTGGTTAACATGGATATTGAGTGGAGAAAGAGAAAACAACACCACCTTTACTTTTAGCAAAAGTTTTTCACTGTAGCTCAAAATAAGATGCAGAGAAAAATACAATTGTACTTAACTGACTGTTAAAAACTGGAAAGGTGAAATATGATTTTAAAAAAAGACAGGCAATATTATCGAGTCATGTGGATTAAATTCAATGCAATTTCCCTTTTCTCTTTGGTTTCCCTCAGTGCCAAAGAAGTGCATAATAATGAGTCTAAGTTAGTAGTTTATTATACAAAAAGTGATATACAGTGTTTTATGAGAACCAAGCTTTTGTGGCAAGAATCACAAACAGTGCTATGAAATGACACTAGTAGAATATACCTCTATTTTTTCATCTATAACATAATGATGATACAGACTTTATAGGGTTAGCATGAGAATTAACCCCATGCAGCACTATATACCATAGCCAGGATATAGAAGAAACCTAAATGTCCATCAGCAGAGGAATGGATAAAGATGTGGTACATATAAATGATGGAATATTACTCAGTTATAAAAAGGAACCAGATAGTGCCATTTGCAGCAATGGATGGACCTAGAAATTGTCATACTGAGTGATATAAGTCAGACAGAGAAAGACAAGTATCCTGTGATATCACTTATATATGGAAACTAAGGGTACAAAATGAACTCAGTTACAAAACAGAAAAAGAGTTACAGATGTAGAAAACAAGCTTATGGTTACCAGGGGATAAGAGGAGGGATACACTGAGAGACTGGGATTGACAAACACACATTACTATATATAAAATAGATAACTAATAAGAATCTGTTGTACAGCACAGGGGACTCTACTCATTATTCTGTAATGGCCTATATGGGAAAAGTGAAGTCACTCAGTCGTGTCCAACTCTTTGCGACCCCATGGACTGTAGCCCACCAGGCTCCTCCATTCATGGCATTTTCCAGGCAAGAGTAGTGGAGTGGGTTGCCATTTCCTTCTCCAGGGGGTCTTCCCAACCCAGGGATCGAACCCCGGTCTCCCACATTGTAGGCATACGCTTTACCATCTGAGCCACCAGGGAACCTTTAAAAAAGGAGTGGGTATATGTATATGTGTAACTGATTCACTTTGCTGTACACCTGAAACTAACACAACATTGTAAATCAACTGTACTCCAATAAATTAAGAAACAGAGTTAGCATGAGAATTAAATGAGAATATATATGTATATGTATTTATACACATATAATTTTGAACAATTTCTTCCTCACCCATATTAAGAACACAGAAGAAGCAAATAGTCTGCTGAACTATAAGTCCATGAACTATAAGTCTTTGCACAAAAATAGCGAAGAATCAGCTATCATTAGTAAAAAGCAAACTACAATCCTGTTTATAATCTCCTGTTTTGATTACAATGCTGGACACTCTAGATATATTGGAGAATTACTATGAAAAGTGAAAGTGTTAGTAACTAAGTCATGTTCGACTCTTGCAACTCCATGGACTGTAGCCCACCAGGCGCCTCTGTTCATGGAATTCTCCAAGCAAGAATATTGGAATTTGTAGCCATTCCCATCTCCATGGAATCTTTCTGATCCAGCGATAGAATCCAGGACTCCTGCACTGCAGGTAGATTCTTTAATATCTGAGTCACCATAGTGGAGAATTACTATAGGTATCTGAAAACCATATATAGCAAAACAATTTTAATTCTTTAATTTTGTCAGTATTTACATGTTATTTTTTAATCACTTATAATTTCAAATGATTCTGGGTATTTTATAATAAGTAAAATTGATAGAATTAAACTCTCTAGTAGAATACATTGTCAAAATGAAATAAATTATTTTATGCTTAACAGTAAATATTTAACCAACTATTAAAATTTATCCTTCTTTTATAGATGCATAAATAACTTGAGCATTATGTGATTGTTTATTAGTCTATTTCATCTATATTTCAGTGCTAAAAAATGGAAAAATTAACAATTTTGAGAAATTAACATGTTAATGGAAGCTTCATCTACCAGACAGTATAGGATAACAGGTATGAAATTAGCCCTCCTACCAAAAGAAAAAAGAAAAAAAAGCCATACAAATAAATAAGGCAATTGTTTTCAGGCATTTAATAATAGGAAACTTGAGACTGTAATTTCCAAAAAAGGAAAGCTCACAAGCTGAGGCAGACAATCTTTGTAACTTAGCACAATTTTCCAATTGCTTTTGCAGAGAATATAAGCCCAAGAGAAACACCATGATCCCTCTGACCTAAAAGCAGAGCCTAGAGCTTTGAGAATCTGAAGCAGCTGAAATAAAAGATCAGGGTACCAGTCAGAGGGAGTTGAGACTTGGATTGTGAATAATTTATCTTTGAGTTAACTAAAAAGTGGGCTACACATGTACTGAGAGAGACTCATCCCTAATCATCAAAAATGCAAATCAAACCTCACATATGTCAAAATGACTGTCACCAAAAAGTTAACAAGTAACAAATGTTGGCAAGAATGTGGAGAAACGGGACAGTTGGCGGAATGTAACTTGGTGCCGCCACTATGAAAATAGTACGGAGGGTCCAAAAAACTAAAAATAGAACAATCTTATGATTCAGCAATTTTCCTCCTTGGTATATATCCCAAGAAAACAAAAATACTAATTCAAAAAGATACATGCACTGCAATGTTCATGTAAGCATTATCTATACTAGCCAAAATATGGAGACAATCTAAGTGTTCAAAAATAAATGAATGGATAAAGAAGGTGTAGTATATATACAATGGAGTATTACTTGGCCATAAAACAAGAATGAAATTCTGCCATTTGCAACAATGTGGATGGACTTTTAAGTTATTATGCTTAGTGAAATGTCAAATAGAAAAAGAAAAATATTCTATGCTGTAACATATATGTGGAATCTAAAAAAAGTAGAATAAACAAACTTATATAACAAAACAGAAACAGACTCACAGATACAGAGAACAAATTAGTGGTTACCAGTGGGGAGAGGATATGAGAGAGGGACAAGAGGAGGGTAGGAGGTTAACAGATACAAACTAACATTTATAAAATAAACAACCAAAAGGATATATTGTACACCAAAGGGGAATATTGCTGTTTTTTGTAATAACTTTAAATGGGGTATAAACTATACAACTATTGTGAACCATTATGTTATACAGCTGAAACGAATGTACTATAAATCAACTATACTTTAATAGAAAACAAAATAAAAAATAAATGCAAGATCTAAAATGTAGAGAAAAATGAAAAACTTTACAACCTTAAGGTTTGCCCAGATTTGTAGATAATAGTCAAAATACAAGAACCATAAAAAAAAGAAGCTAGATTTCATGAATATTAAAATCTTTTGAATGTTTTTTTAAAAATAAGTCTCTTAAAATTGAAAGGTAAAACATAGGCTTGGAAAAATATTCCCAATATGTTTGTTTGACAAGATTGCACATTTAAAATATTTTTATAGTTCCATAGAATGGGAAAGACTAGAGATATCTTCAAGAAAATTAGAGATACCAAGGGAATATTTCATGCAAAGATGGGCTCAATAAAGGACAGAAATGGTATGGACCTAACAGCAGCAAAAGACATTAAGAAGAGGTGGCAAGAATACACAGAAGAACTATACAAAAAAGATATTCATTACCCAGATAACCACGATGGTGTGATCACTCACCTAGAGCCAGACATCCTCGAATGGGAAGTCAAGTGGGCCTTAGAAAGCATCACTACGAACAAAGCTAGTGAAGGTGATGGAATTTCAGTTGAGCTATTTAAAATCCTCAAAGATGATGCTGTGAAAGGGCTGCACTCAATATGCAAGCAAATATGGAAAAGTCAGCAGTGGCCACAGGACTGGAAAAGGTCAGTTTTCATCCCAATCCCAAAGAAAGGCAATGCCAAAGAATGTTCAAACAACCGCACAATTGCACTCATCTCACACGCTAGTAACGTAGTGCTTAAAATTCCTCAAGCTAGGCTTTAACAGTATGAGAACTGTGAACTTCCAGATGTTCAAGCTGGATTTAGAAAAGGCAGAGGAACCAGAGATCAAATTCCCAACATCCGATGGATCACTGAAAAAGCAAGAGAGTTCCAGAAAAACATCTATTTCTGCTTTATTGACTATGCCAAAGCCTTTGACTGTGTGGATCAAAAAACTGTGGAAAAATGAGAATACCAGACCACCTGACCTGCCGCCTGAGAAACCTGTATGCAGGTCAAGAAGCAACAGTTACAACTGGACATGGAACAACAGACTGGTTCCAAATAGGAAAATGAGTACGTCAAGGCTGTATATTATCACCCTGCTTATTTAACTTATATGCAGAGTAGATCATGAGAAACGTTGGACTGGATGATGTACAAGCTGGAATCAAGAGTGCTGAGAGAAATATCAATAACCTCAGACATGCAGATGACACCATCCTTATGGCAGAAAGTGAATAAGAACTTGAGAGTCTCTTGATGAAAGTGAAAAAGGAGAGTGAAAATGTTGGCTTAAAACTGAACATTCAGAAAATGAAGATCATGGCATCCAGTCCCATCACTTCATGGCAAATAGATGGGTTAACAATGGAAACAGTGAGAGACTTTATTTTATTTTATTTTATTTTTTGGTGTGGGGTGGGGGGCTCCAAAATCACTGCAGTTGGTGACTGCAGCCAAGAAATTAAAAGACACTTTCTCCTTGGAAGAAAAGCTATAAAGACTAACCTAGACAGCACATTAAAAAGCAGAGATATCACTTTGGCAACAAAAGTCCATCTAGTCAAAATTATGGTTTTTCCAGTAGTCATGTATGGATCTGAGAGTTGGACTGTAAAGAAAGTTGAGCACTGAAGAATTGATGCTTTTGAACTGTGGTGTTGATGGAGACTCTTGAGAGTCCCTGGATGGCAAGGAGATCCAACCAGTCCATCCTAAAGGAAATCAGTCCTGAATATTCTTTGAAAGGACTGATTCTGAAGCTGAAACTCCAATACTTTGGCCACCTGATGAGAAGGACCGACTCATTGGAAAAGACTCTGATGCTGAGAAAGATTGCAGGCAGGAGGGGAAGGGGACAACAGAAGATGAGATGGTTGGATGGCATCACCGACTGATGGACATGAGTTTGAGAAGGCCCAGGAGTTGGTGATGGACGTGGAAGCCTGGCGTGCTGCAGTCTATGTTGTTGCAAAGAGTCAGACATACTGAGCGACTGAACCGAACTGAAGTGGTAGTTCCCTAATTCAAAGAAGAACTATCCAAATATGAAAAACAGATATAATACTTGAATAATATCTTCCCAAAGTAAGATATATTACGATAATCACATGAAAAGTTTAGCATTTGGTATATACATATTTAAAACACAATATAACATAAAACAGCATTTGACACACAATTGAATAGCCAGAGTTAAATAGATAGACAATGCTAATTATTTCTGAGATCTAGGGAATCTGAAATTCTCATATTTGGCTCATGGAGGTACAAAAATATTAGACCACTTTGGAAAACAGTTTGTTTTTTTAATAAAATTCAGCATCCACCAATATTAATTTAGCAATTTTGTGTAAGAGAATAAAAAATACATATGTCTACAAAGATACTCATGTTCTTAGCAGCTTTATTCATAATAATCAAAAGGGGAAAGTGGTACAAATGTCCACCATTAAATGGTAATATATTGTGGTATATTCCATAGAATGAAATACTACTCATCAATAAAAAATAGCAAAATAATGTTACAGGCAACATTATGTATTAATCATGCACTGAAAAAATAAAAGTATTTCAGAGAAAATGAAAAAGAGCTGAACTAAAGATCAGCTTTCAGAGAGTACAGTGCATTCAGTATGATTATACTAATATGAATTTTATGTGTCAAAATAATCTAAAATAAAAAAAATAATCTAAAATGACAGAATCAGATCACGATTATCTAAGTGGGTCAGGGGATGGGGAGTGTTAAATGCAGAGGTGAATAGTAAAACATTTTAGGCTGAGAGAAGCCTTGTATGTTTGGTAGGGAAGTGGCCTTATGGTTACATAAATTTGTTAAAAACTCATTAAAGTTTGTGCATGACTACATTTTATTATATGTAAATAAAGCTTGCTTGTAAATCAAGAAACATACAATTGTTTACATTTGTGTGATACACATCCTACATCACCTTCCACTTCCTCCCATCACACACACTTTTGTTTTTCTTCTAACATCCATACTATATATGTTTTGTGTGCGTGCACAGTCGTGTCCGACTTTTTGCAACCTCATGCATGGTAGCCCAACAGGTTCCTCTGTCCATGGAATTTTCCAGGTGAGAATACTGGAGCAGGTTGCCATTTCCTTCTCCAGGAGATCTTCTCGACTCAGGGATCCAACCCACGGCTCTTGCATCTCCTGCATTGGCAGGCAAAATGTTTACCACTGCAACACTTGGGAAGCCCATCCATATGTTTTAATTTTACAATTTTATTCTCATTCCAGAGAGCCAACATTCATTTAACTTTATTATTATTATTATTAAGGACCTGCTTGGAATTTGGCTCTCTTCAAACTGTTTTACTCTTGGCAATGTGTCAAGCAGGGAAAGGTCTGTTTCCTACATTTATCAGTCCTTTGTACAATAAACAAACAAAAGACATGATATAAATGTCAGGCAATGATGAATTATGAGCAAAAAAGAAACTCAGGTTACAGAGATAGAGTGCTGGGTGTGCAATTTTTGACAGTGTATTCAGAAAAGCACTCTCTGAGGAGGCTATATCAGCTCAGAGACCTGATCATGAGAAGCAGAGCAAAGTGATATCAGGGCAAGAGTGTTTCAGGCAAAGGTAAAGGCTCGTATTAAGGTTGTCACACTGCCAAGACTTTGAGAGGATGCGATGTTACAAATACGTTAAACAAATAACACTCATATCAGCTTTCTAAAAGGGTAAGTTGATGATGCTGAAATAATTTCAATTCATTATTAAAATCTTAAGTGTGAGAATGCATCAATACTAGCATCAATCTTCTGATTCATATAGTTCCCAACCTTGAAGATCTCATTGATTTTTCATGTCATTACATCTGGATTAAGTCAATGTCATATTCATGAGACTTTAAGAACATCCTAGCAAAGATATAAAATGCCCTTGAAATTTTGGCTTTTAGAAGAATGTCTTTATAGAAAATGTATGATTTTTCCTGTCTGCTCTGTATGAGAGCCGGGATATCTTGTTCTTCAAAGAGTTTTAAAATATTGTTTTTCCTGGTTGCATCTTCAGTTTAGTTCCATTACTCAGTTGTGTCCAACCCTTTGCGACCCCATGAACTGCAGCATGCCAGGCTTCCGTGTCCATCACCAACTCCCGGAGCATGCTCAAAGAGAATCTGTGTCCATTGAGTCGGTGATGCCATCCAATCATCTCATCCTCTGTCATCCCCTTATCCTCCTGCCTTCAACCTTTCCCAGCATCAGGATCTTTTCCAAGGAGTCAGTTCTTCATATCAGGTGGTCAAAGTATTGGAGTTTCAGCTTCAGCATCAGTCCTTCCAACGAAAATTCAGGACTGATTTCCTTTAGGATTGACAGGTTTGAACTCCTTGCCATTCAAGGGACTCTCAAGAGTCTTCTTCAACACCACAGTTCAAAAGCATCAATTCTTCGGTGCTCAGCTTTCTTTGTGGTCCAATTCTCACATCCATACATGACTAAGATGTATGTATCCATACCTGACTTAAGATTACTAAGATAAGTAAGGTTGTATCTTAAGTCTATTGAAAACATTGAGTAAGATCCTCATATATGTCAGTTTTACACTAGGCACTTTACTTATAGCAAGGCTTCATGCTTATGTGTGTATATATAGACACACACATACATATACATATATCTGTACACACACACATATATATACATATCCACACATGCACATATTTTGTATAAAATAAATGCAATATTCATTAACATTTAAATATACATACACATATATCAATTTTACATGTGTGCATATATTTACCATATACATACATACTGTATAAACATTTGCTATATATCAAATACGTATCTACACTTGTACATCAAATTTCAATTTTATCAAATTTATGTGTGCATATACATATACACATGTAAATATTGAAAACATATATCTATTATATACACCATACCATATATATTTTTTAAACAAGAAAATGGACAGTGTTAAATAATTTGTCTAAGACCAAGGAAGATTTGGTTCCCAAGTTCTACCTTCAAACTTTAGATTCATTGTAAGCCAAGGACACAGATTCCCTTTGCATCACTGAGGACTTACAATAAAAGTAGGTAAAACATAAGTTAGTGTTTGAATAGTGAAACCATCACTTACTTCAGATCTACCCTTTACATGATAAGTTGTAAAGCATTAATACAATCCCAAGGGTCTGGAGAAGATTTTAAAGAGACTATGTTTTATATAATATTATTTGTTTTATATGCATGCAGCAATATATGTAGCCTTTGGCATGGAGGAATATAATTATAGGAATGGGAATATCAAATGAGAATTTTAGGCATCATTTTAGAAACACTCAAACTAGAAAGTTGCTGTGAATTGTGCTTGGAAAAACTCAAACTGTAAAATTCAATCTGATAAATCTTGCAAACATAGGTTGACATGAAAACAATTTGCTTTATCTGTGCTTCTGATAATTATATCAGAAATATATAGATAATTCTTACATAATTGAACTCTTAAAAGTAAGCCAGAGTATTATGCATTTCAGTGAACCATTATATAGAGCTAAACTATTTTGGAGTAAGAAATACAATGTTTTGAAAACTTAACAAAGCTAGGATTCCCTGGTGGTTCAGTCGGAAAAGAGTCTGCCTGTAATGCAGGAAACCTGGATTCAATCCCTTTGTCAGGAAGATCCCCTGGAGAAGGAAATGGCAACCCACTCCAGAATTCTTGCCTGGAGAATTCCATGGACAGAGGAACCTCGTGTGTTACAGTCCATGGGGGTCACAAAGAGTTGGACAAAACTGAGTGACTAACACTTTCATTTTCAACAAAGGAAGTATCTCTCAACTTTCTTTAATTTAAAGCTAGTATATTACTCAATGGTAATTATGCACATTGCCCAGCGGTAAAGATGTTGGGAGCTGCGTTAGGCATTACTGACAAAATGGAGGCATGGCCCCAACCCCCTCTCCTCATCCCGCAGGCATGGTCCCAGGATGAAGGAGTTAGGTCTTGTGATTCTGACTTCTCCTTTCCTTCCTTCGGTTGAGTTGGCTGGAAAGTATGTTAAGGTGCTTATTGTTCTTGCATGAGAAAGCACAAAGCCTTCTGCAATTGCCCAGGAAATAATCCATAAAGTTACATTTGTTCAAGGACCTTTACAAAGAATGTTCCAGGATGAGCACATAGGCCACAGCTTGAAGCCATGGGAAAGATTGTTATTGAGACTTGCTTGTGAGGGAACTATTTATGGCAAAAGTAGTTTGCTGAGTTTAGGGTTTAAGAATAATTAAGAATAGTTAGAAGCTAAAAGTTTAAGGTATGTTGTAGTGTTGGCATATTTTACTATAGCTTATAGAGACTAGGAATTTTAGATATACTAATAGCTAGAAGCCTTTTTAGGAGATAGTGAGCTTAAGTTACTAGGGGATAGCAGGATTTAGAAAGATAAGAAATAAACTGAGGAATGTGGTATGCAGCTCAGAGACAAACATAAGTTACAATGTAATCACAAGGATACTTAAGAGGGAACTCTGAAGGACAATAATGATTTATGGAGACAGTAAATCTGGATGAGGTGAAACTGAAGATGTCAAACCTCTGACCTAATGCTTTTGTAAAAGTATAAAAGAAAATCTGATGCTTAAAATAAACATGCAGTCCAGTACTTTGAGTGAGAGACTGCATCATTCTCTGCCGATACTGCTCCTCCCTTCAGGGCGATTCCCTGGCTGCTGGACTCCGGCAAATCCACCTGCCAATGCAGGAGGTGCATCAGGACACAAATTCGATCCCTAAGTTGGCAAGATCCCCTGGAGAAGGAAATGGGAATTCGCTCCAGTATTCTTGCCTGGAAAATTCCATGGACAGAGGAGCCTGGCAGGCTACAGGCCATAGGTTGCAAAGAGAAAAACATGATTAAGCGACTGAGCACACACACACATCATGCAGAGAAATTAAATTTCAATGGTGAGAATGAAGGGGATTTTGGAAGACTGAGAGTTTGCGAAGCATAAAGATAAAATTCAATTAGAAATATAATATTAGTAAAATAAAGAGTATTGATATATATTGGGTAATAATTATAGGCTGGGACATGTTTTAAATTCTTTACATCAATTGAGTGACATGACACTCCTGATTAATGATTTCCATAGATGTGGAACCTAAATTCAGAGAGGTCAGGTGACTTACTCAAATTCATATTAATGGTAGAACTGACTTCAGAGCTTGGTTTTTCAACCATGTGCTATAGATCATGACTCAAAAATTTATATATAGGATAAAATGAAGTTTGTCCTTTTTGAGAAATGCTGTACATAATATCGAACTCCCAAATTGTTAATAATAAAGACAATAGAAGCATTGTGATAAGCCATTATAATAATTTTGCTGAATATCATACAAAATTGATACATTTGGTAATATTTTTAAAGTAACAATTTGTATAACTTACCACAACAAACCTTGGATTCTTTCCAGGGACATTCACTAGAGGGGGGAAAAAAGCAGGGATGTGAGGAATCACATAGCCCCCAAGCTACAGAGACAAATGGGGTGGAAAGAAATCACTGAGGGTCACAGAGAGTAACTGTGTGTTCCAAATTTCCAAAGATCTCATATGACTTAGGTTACTATATCTGACGCAAGAATATCTGTGAACTTGTCTGTTGTCTACGTAGGTTTGTACTTATGTACCATAAAGTTTCACTTACTTGAAAAACAAAAACAAGCAATGTATTGTGTTCAGTCCTAACTGCACCAATAGCTGGCTGAAGACCTGGGGTATCATTTAATCTATATGGACTTGAGTTTCATTATTTATATCAATACCTGCTTTATTAGTATTATTGAGTTGTTTGACTAACAGATAACATGTTGTCACTAACACTTCAAAATTTTGTGTCGGTTACAGGATGATGAAGAAAGATTTAAAAAAAAATGCTGATGTATTTCTTCAATTTTGAATGCAGGCAGATAGGAACAAAAGGCTTGTAAAATTAACCTTGCGACTGATGCCCATTTGTTCTTTACAAAATCTAAAAACAAACCATAACATGTGTGCAATCAGAGAGTCTAAAAGAAAGAAAATGAAGGCTTACACACAAGCACGCCTTGGAAAGAATAGGGTCATTTTAAGTGTATATAGTATGCCTGAGAACACCTTTTGACAAATAGAGCAATAAGCACACTTTCAAAGCTTTTGTAGAAATTATGAAAACCTTCTCTATGCCATAAATTAAAGACATTAATTTAAAAGGGAATGTTATTTACACTTCTAAAAGTACTTAGTTTATAACTTTGTTTTTTCTTAAAGTATTAATTCATGTCTTCTATTAATACTTATTTCCTTTATCTCAAAGTATCTCTACTTAACTGCATCATTTTTCCTGAAACAATGTTTCAGATGTTTGAAAAAATTAAAAGAAAAAATGCTGAAAAATTATGGGAAAATTATACTTAGCAATTGTATGAATTTCAAAATTATTTCCTTTTACTCTATGAGTAATCAGGATACCCCTATATCTTTTGACAATGTCTCTTCTTATGTCATCTAGTGAGTTACCTTGTCATAACTTTCATGATTATTTTAATACTTGTGTAACTTATTCTTCTCCTTTGTATTCTTCTCATTTACCATTTAATGTGCTATATTAGAAATGTTATGTCAGTCCAGGCAATCAGAGCTCTTCATATTTTTAATACAACTAATTTTGGATTTACCAGCAAAGTTATCAGAATTATTTATAATAAAGACTTGTAATTTCATAGGTGTATTAGCATTTCACATCACAGGAACACAGTGATATCTACTTAGTCAAGTAAATTTTTGGAACAGATTTTTGCTTTGGGGAAAAAGTATGGATTTGTTGCATTTATTGTATTTATTATATATGTAAGTTAGGTGCACTGTGAAATTATTGTAGCATAGTGTTCAACTATCATCACAGGTAGTATATCTGCTCAGCCACTCTAAATAATCTATGATTGTGAAAGCTGGACGTGCTTAGCACACTGTTCTGTGTTCCACTTGGACACAAGACTTTGAAAGTGATGAAAAGGAAAATACTTTAATAATGAAGACACGACTATTCTCTCCTTATGGGTGGGGGTAAAACTTTTGTTTCAAATCCCCAATTGTCTCTTTCACATATGGCTATTTCTTTTTTTTTTTACTTTTTTTCAATTTACTTCTATAAGGTTTGATTGAAATGGCATAATTCTATGTGATGCTTTCCCTTGATATATCTTGAATAACTTCGCTTAAGTAGGAAATATTTTAAAAAATGTCAATTGATTTGCAGGTTTTTGTTTGTTTATTTGTCTACTGTAATAGGTAGTTGTGAGTTTTCTATTATGAACTATGAAACTCCATGTTTGAGCCTGGCACTCTTCTTGCTTCTTTAATCACATTTTGTTGTGTGAGTATCTTGTTTTTTCTGTTCAGTGACACACACTTCTTAAAAGGAGAGGTCATTGTCACACTAAATCAAATAGGAAAAACTTTTTTTTTTAATATGCTGGTGATTAAAATGATTACAGAACATTTTTCAAGTTTGTACATCCCTGTATTCAATAAGAATACAACCTATTTCTGGTTATACTAAGCAGGAAATGCTATACAAACTTCCCAGTGCAATATTTTCTTTCAAGGGAAACACATTAGCTCCTCAGGCCCAGGAGAATGCTTGATAGGAGGAAACAAAAAATAATAATAATAATAAAGGAAAGTGTGGCTACATAAATTTAGGGAACAACTTCCAGGCACCATTCACACTAATGTATAAAGAGTATATATCAGGTCATAGTCACTCAAATAACAAATTGGGAAGGCTATAAAACCTTTTATTACACAGAACAAAGCATATGTAGTCAAAAAGCGTTTTGCAAAAGCTATTTTGAAGACAGCCTTAGGAGAACCTATCTACATTAAAAAATAAGCAAGATTTTGATTTTCCAGCATATGCACAGTTTTGTACAGTAGCAATGAGGTAAAGAACTAACTGGAACAATGACAATAGCATCAGGAATAGTGTATGTTTGAAGCAGCAAACGTTCGTAATTTAAAGATTGAATTCTGAATGATTTCAAACCAGTTCTAAAGACTGATTTGCAAATGAGTCTGGAGCGAGGAAATACTTGGTGTGATGTAGTCAATCTAGGTGCAACATGGGGACTGGCTTTGTAGAATTAGAGTAAAGAAGAGGACACTGCCTACATGTTTGAAATAGTATCCTGGTCACACCTGACTTTCTTAAGCCACCAACGATAATATCTAACAATGACATCACACTCTACTCATGGTCAATATGGACAAGGATACTCTTTGCCTTTAAGTTTCCTCAACACAGAGCTCCTGCAAGAAACCACTAGCCAATCAGCATTGCCTATGAGTCGAAACCAATTATTCATCTCTGACCTACCTATTCAGTAATGAGAATGGAGTTGAAGTTAACCGTAAAGCACATTTGTAGTTATTCCTGTATTTTTGTGATGAGTTGAAGGCTCCTGTGAATTTGCTTCCCTCAGCTTCCTGTGACATAAGTTGCCCAGAGTTCTTATGTGCTTGATGAGGGTAGAGAAGGTGGCCTAGGGGACTAATGAGGGGCTTCTCAGGGTAACAACTTCGACAGAGAGGGAAAATGATTGGAGAACTGATACAAAAGGAGAATTATATTGATCTTGAGATCCAACAGTGCTGATCTCAGCAGGACCCAGACAGCAAGGTAGAAACTGGCCAGTGTTCCCTAGGAGTAATTTCTTGAACTTTAAGAAAATAATTTTTAGTTCTTTAATTTTCTATTAGTTCAAACATATGCTATATGCATCTTATTATCTAGATATCTTTTTAAAAACAAATTTTAATATCCCAAATGGCATATTTGTAGCTAAGATATAACTTCAGTATATGGACAGAGGAAAAGTCCATGTGCAAAAATAGAGAAGCACTTGCATGTTGAAATGTGACAGAATATGAATATTAGCAAATAAAATGCAGATTTGGGGTTAACAATATATTATTATCATTTTCAACTAGGATAATAACATAATGATTTTGTTTCTTCCTGGTAAAATTTTACAGATTTGAAGAAAGTAATTTCTTAAAGACTCTATAAATAAAGGAGCTATGGTTAATTATATGAAATATCAGAAATGAAGCATATATATGTGTGTGTGTGTGTGTGTGTGTATATATATATATATATATACACATAGTATATTCCCAAATTCATATATATATATATATATATGTGTGTGTGTGTGTCATACATATATAAATGAATAGTTTTAAAATCAGGTCTAGAAAATCACTTTATACTCCAAATATCAAGAATGAAATAGTTATGGACTGTAGCATGTGAGAAACTAGCTCACTGCTAATTCTGAATAAATATAGAATAAGGAAATTGATTTTAAAATTTTAAAATTTATTAAAAATGAATCTAATAAACATTGGGTAAAATATCCTGAAATATCCTATTTTGATGGACTTTAGGATATGATTTAGGCTTTAGCATACCTAAATACATGGGGAAAAGCTACAGATAATGTAAATTTTTGCTGATTTAAAAAATTTTAAAATACATTCCCTAATAGATATTTGCTAGATTCCCTATTTCACATTCATTTCTTCAAAATTACATACACGCACAAATCTATTGACAATGGCTAATGATTATGGTAAAAATTCTCACGCTCACACTTACTTTCTTAAATATGGGTTTCTGTAAATTTTGTCCCAAACATGTCCTGTCTAGATGTTAAATCATTGCTTGGCTGCTTTTGATACAGAAGGCAATGTTTGAAATGAATTTGGGAATATACTATTTTTTTCTCACAACTTATGGCATTATATAAAATTTGATATTACTTTTTGATATATGCCTTTGTTAAGACGTACCATCACTAGTTTTTGTTACATCAAATGGTTAGTAGTGATCTTTGGTAAGAGTTTTAAATAATTGATATAGCCTCTTAGTTGAACAATTTGTGCCTTTAACTTCTGTTATTTTTTCCAAGAGCAACAAAGCGATAATATACAGTTCTTTGTAAGCAAACCTTCTAAACAATGTAACTCCGTTGTGAAATGCAAAAGGTAATAAAACAAGTCTTTATTTCATAAAGGGAGGGGACAAGGCATAAAAAGGTTATGTAATTTGTTTGTAGCTCACAACTAGGTGTTGGTAGAGTCAAGAAGTCAAATTATCTGCTTCTTTAAGCTAAAACCATGCTTCTCAACAAGCAAACTCCACATGGAATATATAGGAGCAACAGAATTTCCAGTTTAAACACTGTGATTTGGCATAAACAATGCCCCACAGTAAAGTGTAATTAAATCTTCAAATTCTTTAATATAGTTCAGTTTCAGAATTTAAGATGAATTTAACTTTTAAGATAAAAAATGGACATCTGAATTCACTTCATTATCACTTTGATGTGCAAAAATTATGGAGGAACTCTCTTCCAGGAAGACTTCAAGATACTCTTGTTTTTGAAATAATAATTCTCACTCCTACTCTTCCTTCAGATGAGGCTGTTTTGACAGCCTGAGTGGGTGGAGTGGGAAAATAATGTTTCATGTAGCCATGTAATACTTCAGGTAAAGATAGGGCTTATGAAAAATATCCTGTTTGAGAGAGAAGCAGATAGACACAAAGGAACTGCCATTTTTCAGAAATCGTATTTTTCAAATCACCTTTGTTCTCCTACCTACCCTCCTTTTCTGAAGCAATGTCTGAGTTTTTCTTTGCAAAGGACTAAACTAAAGTGAGAGAAAGTGGAGTGATCAGCTTCTCAGGAGGTCTTGAACTTGAGCCAGCTTGCCTGCATGACTATGTATGAGAGATGGCAGAGATATGACAGCACTGCTGTCAGAAAGGCAGTGTTTGGTGTTATGATCTCAGTCTGGTCACATTCCTTTTCCTTTGCAGTGGGTTAGGATAACTAAATACAACGTGAGAGGCAGGGGTGGGGATAAATTTTAAATGCACACATCAAGATTTTTTTTTGAATGTTGTGACTAGTTTAGTTCCTTTAAAAACAATAAAGTCTGTGCTAACTCATATAAAATCACTTTGAGGACCTTTGGGTGGAATCTCACTAATATATAAGAGAAAGATTAAGAAGGATAAAATTTGTATTTATAAAGGTGAATTTTTATCTTTATGAAAAAGTGGTACTTTCATAACATAATAATTTATTTCCCTGCTTCACTTTCACACTCATAAATGATGGGCCTTTTCCTTTATAAAAGATGAAAGAAATCTAAAACATTTATTTTCTTAAAAAAGATACATGCTCTTACGATCCCTGTTTTACAGATGAGGAAAATAAGGGTCAAAGAGGTTAAGTGTCTTCTCAGGGTCACACAGCTAATAAATATTGGAGTTAGATTTCAAACCCAGGCTGCTTCCCTCCAGAGTCTACACAATTAAGCAATTCACTGTACAAGTTCAATACTTGAGAATTCTGGGAGAGACATGAAACCAAAAGGAAACTGATTCACAGACAGACAAATAGAGGTCTTTACATGGTTAAAGTTCATGGGTTTAAGAGGAAAAGAGTGAACTTGAAAAGTTATAGTTTTTGAGCCAGGGAAGCCCCAGGTCATGGCTAGTTCAAGGGCAACCATGAACAGGGTTGCTGTAGAGAATGGTGTTGGAAATTAAATCTGAGGTTACTTGATGAATAGCTCACATGAATATTAAATTTCCATTGAAACAAATACTGGATTTGAATTTGGTCCAAAATGAGGGGGAGTAGGACAGGGTTAACCATATGGTTTGGCCCTAAACAGAGGTGACAGTCTACAAAAGTGAATTTATAAAAATTTGGAAGTTACTAAGGGAGATTTATTTTACAGCAAATGAATTGCAGCCATCAGAAGTAGCCTTAAATTTAAATAGACATGATAGGAAAATTAATTTAAAATATGCTGTTAATCAATAAATGAACCAGGACAGTGACATAAACCTGAACAGATACTTCTTTGGGGAGAAGACTTATAAAAATTGATATACAAATTAAAAGACAAGACAAAAATTTCCCCTCCTATTAAACTCATCCCCTATCACAGGTCCTTAGTGATGTAGCATTACTAACTAGATACGAACTATGCTAACTACAAGCTCACAGGCCCATCCTTAAATTAATACTATTTTCCACAGCTCTCCACCTCTATAATCAAGATACACTTATGGAGCTGATTGAAATAAACAGTCACGCTCTGAACTGTGTCCCCAAATTATCATAAATGGTAAATGTAACAACAAAGTAGTAAAGAAATCGCCTTGTTCAAGAACTCTGTGGTGTTAAATCTCTGAAATGCAAGAGATATCCTGAGTTCCAATGAGGTTCTCTTTTTAATATTGTATTTTGAAAATGAGAAAATGCACATGAATTTTTTTAATCTGCTCCAGGGAACTCTCATGGCTTTTACTGTCTGTGTTTTTAATGGTACTCCCTGACTGCTCACACTGCTGGAAAGCCTGGCATTGGGGACAGAAAAGCAATGTACCGTGGTCAAGAGTAACTATCATAGCAGTTTCACTTTGAGCAGGCTCTTTGCCCAAAGTCCTAATTCAAGTGTTGCTAAAGAGCTCTCCAGAAGTTGTAAAGAAAGGCAATTGCAAATGTGGAGCCCACAAAATCACTTTTATTTGCTTTGAAGTACACTTATGGAAGGTTTTTCATTCTCCTGTTCTTTCTTGTTAGGTCCCTAGTCTGTAAAGTGGGCAAGGCAGCACCCTGCTGTATTTGGCAAAGAGGCCAATTGCAAGAATGATAGATCATTTTATTACTTTTCTGAGATATATTCACCAAGTACAAGAAATCACACTATACTCCAAAAAATATCTTGTTTTCACATCTAACAGATGAATTATAATTTATAATAATAATTGATTCATGATAAATGTATAATATTGCATTAGTGTTCTAGATGGAAGTGCTTGCACAGTGAAAGTCATGTCAATTTTGTTCATACATTTATTTGCATCTACTTTAATGTTTACTTTTTTAAAAGTACTTGCATTTAAGCTTTTTACTTTTAATTGACTATTTTTTAATTGACTATTTTTTAATGAATTTTTATTGGAGTAGATTTGATTTACAATGTTGTGTTAGTTTCTGCTATACAGCAAAGTGAGTCAGTTAGGTTCTTTTCCCATATAGGTCATTATAGAGTATTGAGTAGAGTTCCCTGTGCTATACTGTAGGTTCTTATTAATTGTCTATTTTATGTATAGTAGTATGTATATATCAATACCAAACTGGGAGATTGGGATAAGCATTTTTGGTTTTAATTCATAATATCATTTCCTTGCAAAAATAATATAATTAAAGGGATTCAAAGGGATTTGAGACAAATTTTCCTATATTCCCATCATTATTCTCCATAATACATTCTATTTCTTAATGACACTGGCATGCCTACTATTTAGCATAAGTGTAGTAGCATTCTAGATAGGCTTTATATTTAAGCAGGTTTTTTCCCCCAGTTTCTTATCACACCACATTATAGATATCCACTGATGCCAGTATCAATGATTAAGTAAATCATTCCTTTTCTGTTGCTTTAATATATTGCTTTGTTGTATATTAAATCTCCTTATATATTTAGATTTGTTAGTGGACTTTCAGTTTTGTTTTGCTTACTGGTTTGACTTTTTATTTTTAACGCTGGTGACATCATGATAGCTCTTAAGATCTTCATTTTGTTCTTTATATTTACTACAAAATATATTAAACACAAAAATAGAATACAGTAAAGCCCATGAATGCTTTGCCATCTTTGTGTTATAATTTCCATATTGTTCTTTGCAGATTTTTCTCTCATCCTATTGTCTAGTTGATTAATCATATTTTCTCTACTGCATTTTTTAACTCATTTTCAAGTTATTGACTCTATATTATTCTAAGGAGAACACAGTGTTATAATTTCATTTCTATATTTGAATTGAAATCTGAAGTTCATCAAAATCACCATTTCCTCCTGAACAGCTATACCCATTGGAAATCTTCAACTCTGACCCGACTGTTCCATCTTTCTTGGGATATTACTATGCTACTTATAGTCCATCTTTTTTTAATTCCATATCCTAAGTTTGTCTTTTAAAAATTGTTATAAATCAAAGTGATCATAAGAGTTTACCCATATGTTTTCTAAGTTTGTCAAAATGTTTTCCTCCTGGGCTTCATTTCCTTCCTGTTGAAATAATACACTTTAGACACTCTGAGGGTTCAGTTCAGTTCAGTCGCTCAGTCGTGTCCAACTCTTTGTGACCCCATGAGCCGCAGCACGCCAGGCCTCCCTGTCCATCACGAACTCCCTAAGTCCACCCAAACCCATGTCCATCGAGTCAGTGATGCCACCCAGCCATCTGTCATCCCCTTCTCCTCCTGCCCTCAATCTTTCCCAGCATCAGGGTCTTTTCCAATGAGTCAGCTCTTCACATCAGTGGCCAAAGTACCGGAGCTTCAGCTTCAACATCAGACCTTCCAATGAACACCCACGACTGATCTCCTTTAGGAGGGAATGGTTGGATCTCCTTGCAGTCCAAGGGACTCTCCAGAGTCTTCTCCAACACCACAGTTCAAAAACATCAATTCTTTGGCACTCAACTTTCTTTATAGTCCAACTCTCACATCCATACATGACCACTGGAAAAACCATAGCCTTGAAGAGACAGACTTTTTTGGCAAAGTAATGTCTCTGCTTTTTAATATCCTGTCTAGTTTGGTCATAACTTTCCTTCCAAGGAGTAAGTGTCTTTTAATTTCATTGCTGCAATCACCACCTGCAGTGATCTTGGAGCTCAGAAAAATAAAGTCTGCCACTGTTTCCCCATCTATCTGCCATGAAGTGATGGGACCAGATGCCATGATCTTACTTTTCTGAATATTGAGCTTTAAGCCAACTTTTTCACTCTCCTCTTTCACTTTCATCAAGAGGCTCTTTAGTTCTTCTTCACTTTCTGCCATAAGGGTGGTGTCATCTGCATACCTGAGGTTATTGATATTTCTCCTGGCAATCTTGATTCCAATTTGTGCTTCCTCCAGCCCAGCGTTTCTCATGATATACGCTGCATATAAGTTAAATAAGCAGGGTGACAATATACAGCCTTGACATACTCCTTTTCCTATTTGGAACCAGTCTGTTGTTCCATGTCCAGTTCTAACTGTTGCTTCCTGACCTGCATACAGGTTTCTCAAGAGGTAGGTAAGGTGGTCTGGTATTCCCATCTCTTACAGAATTTCCCACAGTTTATTGTGATCCACACAGTCAAAAGCTTTGGCATAGTCAATAAAGCAGGAATAGATGTTTTTCTGGTATGCTCTTGTTTTTTCAGTGATCCATCTGATGTTGGGCATTTGATCTCTGGTTCCTCTGCCTTTTCTAAATCCACCTTGAACAGCTGGAAGTTCACGGTTCACGTATTGCTGAAGCCTGGCTTGAAGAATTGTAAGCATTACTTTACTAGCGTGTGAGATGAGTGAAATTGTGAGGTTATTTGAACGTTCTTGGCATTGCCTTTCTTTGGGATTGGGATGAAAACTGACCTTTTCCAGTCCTGTGGCCACTGCTGAGTTTTCCAGATTTGCTGGCATATTGAGTGCAGCACTTTCACAGCATCATCTTTCAGGATTTGAAATAGTTCAACTGGAATTCCATCACCTTCACCAGCTTTGTTCATAGTGATGCTTCCTAAGGCCCACTTGACTTCACATTCCAGGATGTCTGGCTCTAGGTGAGTGATCACACCATCGTGATTACCTGGGTCATGAAGATCTTTTTTGTACAGTTCTTCTGTGTATTCTTGCCACCTCTTAATATCTTCTGCTTCTGTTAGGTCCATACCATTTCTGTCCTTTATTGAGCCCATCTTTGCATGAAATGTTCCCTTGGTATCTCTAATTTTCTCGAAGAGATCTCTAGTCTTTCCCATTATATTGTTTTCCTCTATTTCTTTGCATTGATTGCTAAGGAAGGCTTTTTTCTCTCTCCTTGCTATTCTTTGGAACTCTGCAGTCAAATGGGAATATCTTTCCTTTTCTGCTTTTCTTTTTGCTTCTCTTCTTTTCCCAGCTATTTGTAAGGCCTCCTCAGACAGCCATTTTTTGTTTTTGCATTTCTTTTTCTTGGGGAGGGTCTTGATCCTTGTCTCCTGTACAATGTCACGAACCTCCATCCATAGTTCATCAGGCACTCTGTCTATCAGATCTAGTCCCTTAAATCTATTTCTCACTTCTATATATAGTCATAAGGGATTTGATTTAGGTCATACCTGAATGGTCTAGTGGTTTTCTCCACTTTCTTCAATTTCAGTCTGAATTTGGTAATAAGGAGTTCATGATCTGAGCCACAGTCTGCTCCCGGTCTTGTTTTTGCTGACTGTATAGAGCTTCTCCATCTTTGGCTGCAAAGAATATAATCAATCTGATTTCGGTGTCGACCATCTGGTGATGTCCATGTGTCCAGAAATGGTAAAGCCTCTAAACCTGTGTCTGAAAGCACATTTGTTTTACCATTAATCTTGAATGCTAGTACAAGTAAGGATGGAATTTTCTGTTCACCATACTTTTCCCTTGGGTTGGACATATTCTTGATGCAAATCATTGTTCTTTCTTCTCCTCTCTGCCTCTGTTCCTCCTTTCACATGGGTGCTCCTGATTTGTTCCCTCAGTTTATTCCTGTCTTGCTCAGTTCTCTCCTTAGAAGGGAATTATTTGGAGGCACCACTTCCACCTTCCTTCATTAGACCATGTTGCATTATCATCAATATTGCCTTCCTCTTTCTCTGGAAGGTCAAAGTCATGAGAACAAACACTTTATTTCATTTGTTACTGTATTGCCAATGCCTGGAACAGTACCTGGCATATGACAGGTCCTCAAAGTATGACTGTGGAGAGAATGGTTAAAATGTATATATTTATAGTTGATTTTATACTAAAAGAGTAGTTATTAATTCGGGTTGTTCATGAAGATGGTTGGATAAAACATAATTGTGATCCATATCTGACCCTTAGGTTTTGGATTCATTTGACAGAGGACTGATGGTGACAGAGCATCAGTATTTTTAAAGTGCTACCCAGCAAATTCTAATATGAAGTTAGAGTGGAGGAAGGACCACTGAGGATGCTTCTTCATTTTCTCTTTCAGTTTGCGTCTCTCAACATGGTGCTGTGCTGTGCTTAGTCACTCAGTTGTGTCCAACTCTTTGAGGAGCTTAGTCGCTCCTCTGTCCATGAGATTCTCCAGGCAAGAACACTGGAGTGGGTTGCCATGCCCTCCTCCTGAGGATCTTCCCAACCCAGTGATCAAATCCAGGTCTCCTGCATTGCAGGCAGATTCTTTACCATCTGAGCCACCAGGGAAGCTCGAGAATACTGGAGTGGGTAGCCTATCCCTTTTCCAGGGGAACTTCCCAACCCAGGAAGTGAATCCGAATCTCCTGAATTGCAAGCTTATTCTTTACCAGCTGAGCTACCAGGAAAGCCTCTCAATATGGCACAATACAATTAATTAGATTCCAGTTGATCAAATTTAAAACACATGCATTACTGTTCTTCCAGTTTGTACCAGGTCATACTGACTATAGCTTCAGAATAAAATAATAATCATCTTCAACATCTGAACACTTTGCGTATCTCCCCTTACCTTTCCTTCACATTAACGAAATTCTTTAGAATTCTAATTTTACTCTTCTGCATACAAATAGACACATTTTGAGCTATTCTATGTTATCACTTTTTCAATCTTCACATACTTTACACTGCTTTGCTTTTTATGGTGCTTTTTAAAATTGTTAATACTATATTTTATTATACTAGTGTGTATAGCATGATAAACATATATACATATGCACACGTGTAGTTCAGTTCAGTTCAGTCGCTCAGTCGTGTCCGACTCTTTGCGACCCCATGAATTGCAGCACGCCAGGCCTCTCTGTCCATCACCAACTCCCGGAGTCTACCGAAACCCATGTCCATCGAGTCGGTGATGCCATCCAACCATCTCATCCTCTGTCGTCCCCTTCTCCTCCCGCCCCCAATCCTACCCAGCATTAGGGTCTTTACTACATGTGTAGTAGTAAATATAAAAGGACAATTCTTTCTTCTTTTTTTTAGTTGAAATATAGTTGATTTACAAAGCTGTGTTAGTTTCTGATATACAGCAAAGTGATTCAGTTATACACACATGCTCACATATGTATATATATATTTTTTTCTTTTTTTATATTCTTTTCCATTATGTTTTTTTTACAGGATATGGAATATAATTTCCTGTGCCAAACTGTGGTACCTTACTATTTATCTATTTTATATATAGTAAGTTGTATCTGCTAATTCCCAAATCCTATTTTATTCTTCCCCCACTCCTTTTCCCCTTTGATAACCATAAGTTTGTTTTCCATGTCTGTAGATCTGTTTGCTTCATAAATAAATTCATTTGTGCCATATTTTAGATTCCACATATAAGTGATACCGGTATGGTATTAGAAAACAATTCTGATGGTTTATTTAAAGTTACTTAGTAGTTCTTTGCTCATAGAACTTTATGGTGTTTTTAAGAAGTGAAGCATTCAGCTTTAGTGGATAAATTCCTGTTAATCTAAGACAATCATTATTGTATCCTTCTTTGCCAATAATTATCTTATAAATTGTTCTATCAAAGTGTTTGGGCCAATGAGTAATTAGGGGAAGGTTGCTATCATGCATATGAAAACTATATATTTCTCTGAAAAAACATAAATATGCATTAGGAAAATGACCATTTGGACTCTTTTCTGCTTTATTTTTGTTCTGTGGGAATATGATCCCTAGCTCTACAGTAGCCATCTTGTGACCATGAGATGATAATACACCAAAAATGGCAAACAGTAGATTAGAAAGGACCAGCAAAGACAGAAAACAGCAACAGCAATAGTAATAACAATCACAGCAAAAGAACAATGGGACCATAGCTTCTGGAATTCCTAGAAAGTAAAAAATAAATGGCCAATGTCTAGTCTACTGTTATTTAGAATTTCTGTCATTCACATTTTAAAACAATCAAACTGGACACAAGAGTCACTTCAGTTTCAAAAACTCTTATGTAATATATTTTTACCATACTGTCAATTACACTTATAATCAATGTATATTTAACTGTATCTTATAAGATGCCCTATCACTGATAACATTTTTTCCCTCTTCCCTCATGTTGAAAATAGAGCATTTTTTTTCTAGACATGTTGTTGAAATGCCTTTTAATCCTTGCATTATATATATGCACATAACTTCCCTTTGCTTAACAGTATAATATTCTTGAGCCCCAGCCTTTTTGCTTAAGAATGTATACATTAATTGCAGTGCTTTATGGTTTCAGTGTTGCAGATTTAACATCCCATGTTTGATTGCCTTTCTTTCCCTTGCCTTGTCTTTAAGTCAGGATGTGTGTCAGATTCCCTTTATCACTTTAGAAGTTTCAAAGGCACATAGAGAAGCTTTTGTCTTTTTTGCTAATCCTGAGTGAAAACTTTCAACTATCATCAGATCAGCAAATATTTCCCCTCTAGAAGCTTGTCTCCAGTTTTCTTTTTCTTCTTTAAGGTTGTAAAATATTTTTATGAGCCATCTCCTCAGTTTCTCCTCCAAGACTTTTAATTCTCTCTCATCCCTGGATTTTTGCTCACTGCCATAAGTTTTTGATCTTCTAGACCATTGTTTCAGTTCTCAAGAGTGTTCATCTTCATCTGTTCATCTGTTATTAAGCTTTTTGATAAGAACACCCTGACTGTCTTATATTATAGTGATCTACTTGAAAACTTTATTACTGCTGTTTTTGGTAAAGTTTTACATTCTCCCTAAAACACTCATGTTTCTCAAGTGATGCTGACTCTGCTAGTGCAGGAAACACACTTGGGACCACTGCTTTAGGTATAGGAAGCCTTGATTCCTTTTGAAAATGCATTTAATTTAGATCTTTCAGAAAGCAATGACACATTTAATACATTCAGTTGTTCACATTTTATTTGGTACTCTTGTTTTTTCTTTTGTTTTTACCTTTTCTAAAGAAAAAGAAATGACACTATTTTTCTACTCTGCTTCCTTCTAAAGATTTTAAACAGGAAATGCACACTGGTGGATTCTTCCATTAGCTATAGGGTGAATGACCAGTACTGAAGAGCTGAAGCAGTGTGATTCCCTGCCAAAGATGCACCATAAAGCAATGTCACCCTTACTTCATGATGGTCTGTGATGAGTGATCTGTAGAATGGATAAAAGCAAAGTAGCTGCTGTGTGGCATTTGCTTTTATTACTGTAAATGATATCATGTGTTTGCATTTACTTTAAAGTTGATCAAATGTAACAGGAGACAGTGTTGACAGATGTTGAAAAGTGTTAACCTTTCCTTTCATCTTTTTTGCTTATGTGTATCTTGTACCATAGGCTTCTCAGTTTTATTAGCTGATACATGAAATGTTGTACAAAATACTCACACAAAGAATTTCACTCTTAGAAAGAATTATCTGTAATTCTATAAATGATACAGTCAAACTGTAGGGTTCATGTATGGTAAAACCAGATCTTTTAACTAAATATAATGGGCTTATATAAAAGTACATTATTAAAAAATTAGTTTTGAATGTAAGTCCAGGCATGAATGTAACTGATTTATCCTAGATGTGATTTTCAACAAATTTACCTCAGTTGATTTATGTGAATTGAAATGCAGTTATTTCTCAAAATTTGACTTTAAAATTTCAAAGGTTATACTATTTTTCCCATGTATTTACTAATCTAAATGGACATAATACAGAACAAGTGTTTATAGGCTTCTCCTCAAGCAGATGGAAGGATTCTGATTTATCCTATGAAGTTAGTGTAGGATCCCTTGGGAAATTATAAAGACATAATACTGTGTATAATGCTGCACATATATATCATATTATAAACTTTATTTTGTACTGAATAAAATTGGAAAATATTTTGCAGCTATAAATTGATGGATTTTAACTTTCATTATTGTTGCCTTGAAATTTCATTTCTTAAATCAGAAATACATAAGATAGAAAAAGTTGACTACTTGGCCTTTTTAGCAAGACAAAATCAAAGAAAGCTTTTAATTTCCCTGAGAATATTTTATATTCTCATTGCTTTTTCACTCCTTTAGTGTCAGGTGAAGCTGCTCAGTCTGCCCTGGGATCATTGTCGAAGAAGAGAAGCTACTCTCTAACAGAAGTTGAGGAGAATTACATGAAGAAATGAAGAGATAGAAAATGGGGCAGGTAGTACAGGAGGTACACGTATATATATAGCAACAATAAATCATAAATGAAAAAGTGAAAGACATAATAGCCACCACAGAATTACAAAGAATCACAAGAGGTTACTATGAGTAATTACACACCAATAAAATGGACAATCTAGAAGAAATGGGCTAATTCCTAGAAATGTGTAACCTCCCAAGACTGAACCATGAAGAAAGAAAATATGAACAGACCATTTACCAGCCATGAAATTGAACCCATAATAAAAGCATTTTCCAACAAAAAAAGTCCAGGACCAGATGGTTTCTCAGTTTAATTCTACCAAACATTTCAAGAAAATTTAACAATTGTCTTTCTCAAACTATACTAAAAAATTAGAGGAAGGAATGCTTCTCAACTTACTCTGTAAGACCAGCATCACCCTATACTAAACAAATGCAATACTAGAAGAAAAAGCAAATCTAGACAAATATCACTGATGAAACTAGAAGCAAAAATTCTCAGCAAAATATTAGTAAACAGAATTCAAAAACACAGTATTACATCATACACATGTTCAAGTTGGATTTGCAAAGATGCAAATCTTTGCAAAGATGGCACAATATCTCCAATTCAATCAACAGGATATACCACATTAACATATTGAGAATAAAGTCTATATGATTGTCTCAACAGACGAAGGAAAAGCTTTTGAAACAATTCAGGTCCCATTTATGATAAAAACTCTCAACAAAGTGGACATAGAGGGAACATATCTCAATATAATCAAAGCCACACATGGAAGGCCACAGCTAATGTTATACTCAGGGGTGAAAAGCTGAAAGCACTTCCTCTAAGATAATGGACAAGACAAGGATGTTCACTGTTGCCACTTTTATTCAACATAGTATTGGAAGTCTAGCCATAGCAATCATATAAGAAAAAGAAGTAAAAGGAACCAAATTGTAAAGGAAAAAGTAAAAACCTCACTGTTTGCAGATCATATAATGTGATATTTCAAAATGATATTAGCAAAAATTGTAAAAATCCTGCCAAAACCCTACTAGAACTTTTCAATGAATTTGATAAAGTTGCAGAAATCTGTTGTATTTCTATATACTAACAAAGAAACTATCATAAAAATTATTAAAACAGAAGAAAATAATCCCATTCAGAATTTCATAAAAAATAATAAAATACTTAGGAATAAAATAAGTATAACCAAGGAGATAAAAGACTGGTACTAGGAAACTTACAAGACAGTAATAAAAGTAATGAAGATGACACAAAAATGGAAAGATATACAGTTTTCATGGATTGGAAGAATTTAAATTGTTAAAATGACCATACTACCCAAGGCAATCTACAGTTTCAAACAAATTCCTATCAAAATTCCAGTGGCATATTTCATAGAGCTAGAACAAATAATTCTAAAATTTGTATGGAAACATAAAAGACCCCAACTAGCCTAATCAATCTTGAGAAAGAAGAACAGATCTGGTGGTATCACACTCCCTGATGCTAAACTATACTATAAAGCTAGTACTAGAACACACAAAAATGACACAAATTAATGGAACAGAATAGAGAGCCCAGAAATGAACCTACATTTACATGGGCAATCAATCTATGACAAAGAAGGAAAGAAAATACAATGGAGGAAAGATAAGCTCTCTAGTAAGTGATGTTGGGAAAACTAAACAGCAACATGCAAAAGAATTAAACTGAGCCACTCTTTCATACTGTACACAAAAATAAATTCAAAATGGGTTAAAGAATTAAGTGTAAGACATGAACCCATAAAACTTTTGAAAGAAAACATAGGCAATATGGCCTTTAACATTGGTGTTAGCAATACTTTTTTGGGATATGTCTCCTAAAGCAAGAGAAACAAAAGGAAAAACAAAAAAGCAGAAATATACCAAACTGAAAACCTTTTGCACAGTTAAAGAAACTATCAACAAAGTGAAAAGACCACATATTAAATGGGAAGAAGTATTTGCAAGCAATATATGATGATAAATTATATCAAAATTATATTAATAACTTATGCAATTCAATATCAAAAACACAAACAGCCTAAATTTTAAAATGGGGAGGCTTCTGTGGTAATGATGTAAATTAAAAATTTAGTGGCTCACAACATCATAGAGAAACAATGTGCTTACCAAATTAAAAATATTCATGGAACATAGTTGCAAATTACTTGGCTGTGGCATACATGAGACTCATAAATGCATGAAAACTTATTCATTATTATAAGAATTAAAATAAAATTCATAATTATTAAAATCTCTACATTTCTTCTCCAAATATAAGAAGAAAATCTTTTAATTTGGCAACATGCACTTTTTTGTCCCTTTGCCTTTCACAAGTTAAATTTCAGATTTCTGGTAGCTAGACAAACAAGTTATTTTGACAACAAATTATTCTGCAACAGGATTTCTCTGTATGAAGAAAAATTACCTAAAGTAAACAAGATAGTTGAAGGAAGAAAGAGGGTTAAGAAAGTTCTATACAAGATCTCTTCTGGAGTTCTGAATTTTGAAATTCTCATTCGGGACATAGGTGTAATATCTTGGACCAGACAGTGAGAAACTGAGTTTTGTGTGAGCACAGCCAAAAAGAGAGCTAAGAGCCAGTCCGGGGGAAGTCAAAGCCAGCTTAGTTTATTTCTTGAACCTAAGATGGATCAATGCTGGTCAAACTTGTATTTAATAACTGAAAGTGCAGTCATACATATATATTCACATTGTAATCATATACCAAAAAAAGAAGTCTCTCTTTACCAGGTTTTATTTTCCTGATGTAAGGGTAAAAATTCTTAGATAATTATAGCTAGAAAACCACTTCCTTTTTATCTTAGACTTTGGGAGAATGGTGAACACACTGAATCATATAATTTCTAAAGCACATAACTTACAAAAATGAATGGGGGGCAGGAGAGTGTGACAGATTTTATAAATCAACTTTAGGGGAGAAATCATTTCACAACCTACAGAATTTGAGTAGTGACTTTGTTTTGTGGGTGTCATAAACATAGTTCTAATACCTTTCTATTTTCTTATTACAAGTGTTGATGAATAGGTTTTTGGTTGTCTTTGTCAATAGATTAGATGAGTAAGAAGCTGAATGTAGCTGTCAGCCAAGTTCTTATTATGTGTAATATTATTGACTTTTCAATTTTCTAACCACGGAGGATTTGACTCACAAGACATACAGGAGGGTAAAAGACTCTGAAGATACGAGGATGTCTACATATAACCATATTTAGTATATATGAAAACAAAGAGTGCAAAAAGTTAAAAATATTTGAAATTTTTTTAAAAAAATTTTGAGGCATAGATTCTATTTTTTCACCTAATCCTTTATTTATGTGAAAGTACTTTATATATAGAATTTCAGATGTGAAAGGAAACCTCAGATCAAATTGTCATATCTCTACCAGTATATAGGGAAAGAAAAGTCACAGGAGAATTGTTTATTTCATATAAGATTACATATCTCTTGGTCTTCCCTGATGGTTCTGTGGTAAAGAATCTGCCTGCAACACAGGAAACACAGGTTTGATCCCTGGGTTGGGAAGATCTCGTGGAGGAGGAAATGGCAACCTACCCCAGTGTTCTTGCTGGGAAAATCCCAGGGGCAGAGGAGCCTGGAGGGGCTACAGTCAATAGGGTAACAAAAGAGTTGGACGTGACTGAGTGACTGCGCATGCATGCACACACACACTCACATTTCTTAGTTATGACAATTTTAGAATCTGGTTCTTCTGGATCCCTAGCTTCTATTCTTTTTCATATCATTTAAGGTTTATTTCTATAATTACTAGTGACAGAGTTGAGGGAAAGCAGATCTATTGTTTATAATGGTGGTCCATGAAAAGAAGTAAAAAAGAAATTCTTATACACTAGGAGAAGAGGGCAACAAAGGATGAGATGGTTAGATGGCATCACCTACTCAACGGACATGAATGTAAGCAAACTCCAGGATATGGTGAAGGACAGGGAAGCTTGGCATACTGCAGCCCATGGGCTCACAAAGAGCCAGACATGACTGAGCAACTGAACAATAGCAACAGGCCTTAACCAGACCACTTCTTTTCTTTTTCTGCTGTTTAACATATAGACAACCAAAGCTAGAAAATAGCTTCCTTCTCATCTTAGAGTTTTGGAAGAATTATGAACAACTGCATCATGTAATTTAAAAATCACATTACACATAAAAATGATTGGATAAGAAGGCAATTTAACAAATTTTATAAATCATGTTTTTTGGAAAAACAATTTAAAGATGTAATTATATGATAGAAAACAATATTAATTAGTACTGAACTCTAAGTGGTACCCAGATGGTTCAGGGTTGGCAAAATTTTCATTCTGTAACAAAGATCCCCAGGATTTTGGTGATTTAACACAACAGACCTTTTTCACCCATGATTCATTTCCAAAGCCTGTTGGAGGAAAGACTTCATGTATAATCACTCAAGAGGGAAGCTGTCCAAGGCAAGACTGAGGCTGAGAGGCCTCATCTCAACACAAGCTTTCACAGTCACTGAGACAGGAGAAAGGAATGTGGGGAACTGAGAAGTGACACATGCATTTTGAATCTCATTTCAGTGCCAAGATTAAACAATAGCTGTCTCTAACTTCAAAAAGGGATCTGCTGGGAAATGCAAACTTACTCTTTGCCTAGAGAGAAAAACAGAACATTTACGATAGCGGTTGTGTTCTGTGTACTCAGACCTTAAATTCTATTCTCACATTTTGTGGTAGGCAGGATTCCAAGGAGACTTCACAGTTGTCACCCTCTGAAATATTGTCAGTACTATCTCCTGTAAATATATTACAGGACTACCTGTAAGTATGATATTATTCTCATGATCAGGTTGTCTTAGATGGCAAAGCTGAAGGGATTTTGTGGATGTAATTAAACTCCCAAACAAGTTGATTTTGAGTCAACCAAAAAGAATATTATGTTAGATAGGCCTGTCTTAATCAAGTGATAACTGTTAAAAATAGTGTGTGGACATTCCTGCAGAAACAAACTCTTTTTTTTCCAGCTTTGAAGAAGTAATCTGCCATGTTGTGAGAAGGTTTGAGAGGATTTTGGAGAGGGCCACATGGCAAGGAGCCAAGAAAGGTCTCTAGCTAACAGCTAGCCTAAGCTGCAGCCTAGGAAGACACTGAGCTGAGAATCAGACTAGATATGCCTAGGCTCTGGGACCACAGAACCTGTGAATAAGGAAATGCATGCTGTCTTAAGCTTTTATATTTGCGGTAATTTGTGGTTATACAGTAATAAAAATAAATATTTTCATGCTCATTAAGAATCATCTATTTTATACATTTTTAAATTTAATAGATTATATATTTGAATGTAGTTTTAGTATGTATTGCCAATTCCTTCATTTCCCAAACAATAATGTGTGTCTATTATGAGCCAGCAATAGTGGTATTGGTAATAGCCCAGTAAATACATCAAGGTTTTAAAGTTTCTAAAGAGAGACTATAAATAAATGCACAATTAATAAAAAAGACTTACTTTTTATAAATCAGTCTTTCATGAAGTAGACAGTGATTCATTCATTCATTCCACTAATAGTTCTGAGTGTCTACAATGTTCCAGAACATGGGAAGAGGTTAGGTTTTTTAAAATAGGTGACACATGACATAGTCTTTAAAAAAGACTTGTGTCTGACCTGTATTAAATAAAAAGATGAAAAGAACATGTCTTGACATGTATACAAACAGTGCAAACCCTTTATGAGATGAAGGGCAAGGTAAATTCTCTTTACCCTGAGGATGGAAAATGCCAAAATCTAAGCAGCAAAAGGAGTACTGGTGTTGGAGGAGGGAGCTCTTTAAATATCAATCCGTCAGTGACTTTGATGTTATTCTACCTGGATCTGAGGACAGCAGAGGTTGAAGAAAATTTTTAAAAATCTCTCTGCAGGATTTGGTCATTATTCATTCTCCAGAGTATTTTAAATATAAGATATCATGTAGGATGGCCCAGGTCCACAGACCCCAAGGTGGTTTAAAATTCCCCGGTGAATTTCATTCCTGGGCCTCTAAGACCCAGAGCAATGCAGATAAAGAGCAGCTGAACAGAAAATATCAGAGGACAGTATAAATCTTACCTTAATTTTCTTGGAATTGTTTCCGGCTTTATCATAAGTTTTTAAGAATGTTGTATGGAAGTCAGTGACAGGAATAAGGACAAGAACTAACCACCCCTTTCTCTTTTCCAGCTTCGGTCAATCAAGAGAAAGCATGCTGTCAACAGCCTTCACCTCAGATATCTAGTCAAGCAGGCTCAGCCAGAGATTGATTCACAATTGAACTATGTTTTCACATGATTAACCGACTCATTCACACCTGAGCCACATTTTAAGGGTGGAAGGGAGAAGCTTTCCCTTTTGCAGCCTCTGCTCTATCACTCTGTGAACAGAGGCCTCCTGATGACATTGCTCCCAATCTTGTGCTGTTTACTAACAGAAATTAACTTCCAAGGGGAAAAAGAGGTCAACTGCTAATTTTGTTATTTAGCATTTAATTTTGTGACGTGAATTCCATCTTTAAATATCAACTCCAAATTCAATTTTTGATTTGTAACACCTGAAAAGTAAATCTATTCTCTCAAATTGAACAAAATCAGTTTCAAATCTGCAACTGAGGTGATCTGGAATAAATTGAATCTAGGATCCCTCTTTCTCACTGATAGTTTTGGCATTTTTGTAGGGAGTGTGCAATATGTGGCAGTCCATAGTAGGAAGGGAAAACAGATAATTATTCCTTCTAATATGTTAAAATATCAATCTCATAGAAAAATCATCCTAAGAATGCATATAAAATTTTAAATTTGATTAATTTTTCTCATCATTATTCAAAGTTTTAAAAGCTGGAAATAAAGTTTTTCATTTAGATTCTTCACAATGTTCTTGAGCTAAGTTAAAATTGACTAAATCAAAGATATTATGCTTAAATTAAAATTGCACCCATATTGTAAGAGGCAGCTGAAGAATTTACTGTACCTCATAATCATTTCCTTTAGTTTTATTGTAGTTAAAAATGCAACAGATGCCATATAATTTCTGTTAATAAGTAGTATGAATTGAAAGTCATTTGTGGGTATAATATTGTTCTTTTTGTAATTTTTAAAAGAAATCCTAATCCCTAGATCATAGTTTGAAAACTGCAGTCATTAAGTATGCCAGCATAGGCTTTAGTTTCATTACAAAAGGAAGGATAATCGCCCCCAAAGGAGTGTCATTTAATCCCCAGTGACTGTACAAATCATGGTTTCTCTGTCTCTGTCTCTGTCTCTCTCTCTCACACACACACACACAAATGTCTACTTGGCTATTAGACCTTGTATCCTGCCAGCTTTTGTGCTAGCACTTCTGCAAAAGTAACCAATTCCATCATTGTGACCAAATAGATATATTTTCTTCTTGAGAAGTGAATCTCAGTATTAGAAGAATGTCTAGAATGTGAAAAGATCACAGCTAACAGTATCAGAATGAGTAGAATAGGGAGGCAGTGTGATGTTCAGTGATTTTCCAAGTGCATTCTTCAGTATGTGGCTAGTTTTCTCCATTATGACAAAAGTTACATCATGGAGACAGTGACTGGACTTTGAATGCAATTTAGTGACAGGTAAATGGCACTAAGATGCTTTAGTGGGTATCATTTAACATACTTTACATTGAACTGTTATCATGTTGGAGAATATTTTGGCCAGTAATTAATATGAATCAATGCAAAACTCAGTTCAGTTCAGTTCAGTCGCTCAGTTGTGTCCGACTCTTTGCGACTCCATGAACCGCAGCACACCAGGCCTCCCTGTCCATCACCAACTCCCGGAGTTTACCCAAACTCATGTCCATTGAGTCGGTGATGCCATCCAACCATCTCATCCTCTGTCGTCCCCTTCTCTTCCTGCCTTCAATCTTTCCCAACATCAGGGTCTTTTCAAATGAGTCAGCTCTTCATATCAGGTGGCCAAAATACTGGAGTTTCAGCTTTAACATTAGTCCTTCCAATGAACAACCAGGACTGATTTCCTTTAGGATGGACTGGTTGGATCTCCTTGCAATCCAAGGGACTCTCAAGAGTCTTCTCCAACACCACAGTTCAAAAGCATCAACTCTTATTCGCTCAGCTTTCTTTATAGTCCAACTCTCACATCCATACATGACCACTGGAAAAACCATAGCCTTGACTAGACAGACCTTTGTTGACAAAGTAATGTCTCTGCTTTTTAATATGCTGTCTAGGTTGGTCATAACTTTCCTTCCAAGGAGTAAGCATCTTTTAATTTCATGGCTGCGGTAACCATCTGCAGTGATTTTGGAGCCCCCCCAAAATAATGGCCAGGTTGTAATAGGAGTGTACTTGAATTCTAGTTTATACTATTTTTGCTTCTAATTTGTTACAGGTTCCTTATATACATTTTTTCTTACTCTAATAATATCAATGAATGTTAGAGATCTTATCCCTCTGTTTATATTGAGGAAAGTGAATCTTAGAAAGTTAGGTATATTCGTATTCATTCATTTATTCATGCATACATAAATTTATTCATCAATTTTTTGATGTTTTGATGCACATACCCAACTATGTGCAGGTCACTGTGCCAGGTGCTAAAAAATCCTAACAGAATTCTAAATCTAGAAAACAGCAGTCCCAGGGTTGTGAACAGAGAACCATTATCTAAAGCTTGCAATTTCAAAACAACTTAATATATTATAAAAAAAGGAGGTTAAGTTGAAGTTTCAGTTTAGAATTCGTGTTGAAACTGAAGTAGTTTTGGGGACCTAAGAAGAATCTCCCACCAGGCTCCTCTGTTCATGGGATTCTCCAGGAAAGAATACTGGAGTGAGTTGCCATTCCCTTCTTCAGGGGAACTTCCCAATACAGGGATCGAGCCTGGATCTTCTGCATTGCAGGCAGACTATTTACCATCAGAGCTACCAAGGAAGTCAAAATAGAATCTGAGTAGCTAGCATAAAACCTTGATGAACTAACTTGAAGCTGTTACGTACTGACCAGCAGAGTGCAGTGGTTACTTCCCTGCACTTGAATTTTTTATATTGTTAGAGATTGTAGTGTTTGGGGACAGAGTTAAGCTCAAGGTAGAGTTGCTTCAACAAAAGCCAAATGTAGAGGATTTCTTGTCTCTTTTGACACATTGTCATTCCCAAACCATCTGTGTCATTACTGGGATATAGCAATCAACCTGACAAATTCACTGAAAGGCAGGAATTCTTTGAACAGAGTAGAGTTTCCTTTGAATCCACTTCTCTGATACCACGTAAACTGAGTGCTCCAATGTGGAATTACTATCCTACTGGGAAATTCACTAAGGATTTTAAATTAAAACCAAATACATCTTGCATTAAAAAAGGCAATTTCTGTGAATATGATAGCTAAATTAACTCTTATTTCCCAGGTTGAGGAGTTCTAACAAACAACTGCAATTCTGTGATAATGCCTGTGACAGATAAACAATACTATGAAATGAAGCAAGTCGTACTTTTTAAGTATCATAATAACTAATGCTTTAATATAGCACAGATTTTAAAGCATCATAAAAGATATGATGTGATAATATATTTTGCTAAATAGTTTAGCAGTGGGAGTAAAACTCAATTAAGGCCAGACTCATTAACACTTAATTTCATTTGGGCCTTTATTGCTTGTAATTGTACAGTTTCTTAACTTTATCCCTTACTCTCACTCTTAATTCTAGTAAGCCTGACATCTATCATGGAAGGCAATACTTCTCTGTGAAGCACCCATGGATGAATTTTTCACATGTGAAAAGACATGCAATTTCTTTTATTGCTGACATCCCCCTGATTTAAGAGAACATGAGCTGGTAGGGAATCAGATCCTTGTAATTGTGAAGATGCTTCCAAGTGATCTGAGACAATAGAAGGAAAATGCAATTTTGACACATAGTAGTTTCATGTACATGGCATCAATAGCACCTGCAAGTTTGGAATAGGCAGGCAATACTGGATTTAAGCCAAATTTAGGATTTTTAGACATGTGTAAGTAGTCTGACATTCCTCTGGAACTAGTCATTTCAAAGCTGGAAATTGTACTTGAAAATTAAATATTATGACAGTTATGTTGGTTTTCTCAGGAGAACACATGTTTTAGTCTACCATTTCAGTACCTTTATGAAGAAACATTAGCATTCCAGTATTCCTTATGTAAGTAAAGCAAAATGATTTCAGAATTTTATTAGAATTATTATTACTGTTATATATCTAAGCATAAAGAATGGGCTTCCCAGGTGGAACTATTGGTAACGAACCCACCTGCTTGGAGAATCCCAAGGACAGAAGATCCTGGCGGGCTATGGTCCCTAGGGTTGCAAAGAGTCAGACAGGAGTGAAGCGACTTAGCACACATGCATGTGAGAAAAGTATAGAGAAAAGTATAAAGAAAATTACAAAGCTTAACATTATAAAAACCCATGTAACAACTGCCAAAAATATAATGTACATTCAAATATTACCGTGAAAATCTCAAAATTATTTATAAATAGTTGTTACAAATAAAATTGAGGAGATGATCCTACCTTGTACTATTTTCAATCCCATTCTTCCCCTTTCTTCACAAAAGCAACAATTATCTTGAGATTTATTGCATCTGTCCTGCAATATTTTCGTAGTGCTACTTATATCCATAAGTAATACATTGGATTTTTGTATGTGTATGTTGTGACTATCAAAGACTCTCTGGATAGAAGAAGGCCTCTTTTGAAGTCTTTTATGATACTGTGTCATGATATGCTTATCAATAAATTCTATAGCTTGTTTCTTCATGATGGTGTTAAGATCTACCAGTTTTGATATAAGAAGATCAAAATAGCAGATACATCTCTATATACATAGCTTTATGCTTGCTTGCTTTTGCAAATAAATTGTTTTTTGTGAAAATCATTTCATACAAATGTAAATCAAACTTATTATTGTTACTTAGTTTTTGCTTTATTATTATTCATTCTATTTCCTCCCATCTTCTCCTTTGAAATAGATGGTTTATTCTCATTTTTGTTTGATTTGTTGAATAAAAAGACATTGAAACTCTGTTATTTTAATGGTCACACTTAAATTTTTTTTAAATAAACACAAATTTACTGAATAAGTGTCCTTATAAGCACACAATATAATGGAATTCTCTTAACTTCCTCTTATTTTTCAAGTTATTACTGTCAATTTTATTATTCTTTTTTAAAATCCCTTAAAATTAGTGGTAGATAATTTTTGGCAGTAAATACTAATTAAGATATTCCAAAACGTTTAACTGTGTATTTGCTTATTATTGTTTATTCCATCTACACCATTTTTGAGTGTGGAGTTTTATTTAGTTTTTAATTGAAGGATAATTGTTTTACAGAATTTTGTTGTTTACTGTCAAATATAAACAATAATCATGCATAGGTACACTCATGTCCCCTCCCTCCAAAACCTCCCTTCCATCTCCCTCCCCACCACACCCTTCTAGATCATCACAGAGCCCCTGTTTGAGTTTCCTGAGTCATAGAGCAAATTCCCATTGCCTATATATTTTACATATGGTATTATAAGTTTCCATGTTACTCTCTCCATACATCTCATCGTCTCCCTCCTCCCCTCCCCTCATGTCCATAAGTCTGTTCTCTATGTCTGTTTCTCCACTGCTGCTCTTCAAATACATTCATCAGTACCATCTCTATAGATTCAATATATATGTTAGTATATAATATTTCTATTTCTATTTCTGACTTACTTCACTCTGTATAATAGGATCTAGTTTCATCTACCTCATCCAAACTGACTCAAATGTGTTCCTTTTTATGGCTGAGTAATATTCCATTGTATATATGTACTGTAGTTTCTTTGTCCATTCATCTGTCAATGGACATCTAGGTTGCTTCTACATTCTAACTATCGTAAATAGTGCTGCAATTATATCTTTCATTTTATTGAGCTTATTTTCCTTGTCAAAGTATTCCTTGTTTCTTTTTTAAGTGAAAGTGTGTGAAATGTAAACTTTCTGTTTTTATACTGGAAAATAATTCATTCAATCTTCAGATGTGAATGGTATTTATTCAAGTTAGTATTAACATTGTTAAACTTGTATGGATTCCTAGACTGACAACTAACTTCCCTAAATAATTTGAGGAAATTATTACTTTGTATTGTTGTTGTTCAGTCACCCAGTCATGTCTGACCCCATGGGCTGCAGCGTGCCAGGCCTCCCTGTCCCTCACCACTTCATGAAGTTTGCCCAAGTTCATGTCCAGTGCATTGATGATGCCATCAAGTCATCTCATCCTCTGACACCCTCTTCTTCTGCCCTGAATCTTTCCCAACATCAGGGACTTTTCCAATGAGTCAGTGGTTCTCATCAGGTGACCAAAATACTGGAGCTTTAGCATAAATCCTTCCAATGAACCTTCAGGGTTGATTGCCTTTAATATTAACTGGTTTGATCTCCTTGTCCAAGGGACTGTTAGGAATCTTATCCAGCACCACAATTCAAAGGCATCAATTCTTTGGCCTTCTGCCTTCTTTATGGTCCAGTTCTCACTTCCACTTGGAAGACCACAGCCTTGACTATATGGACCTTTGTCAGCAGAGTAATGTCTCTGCTTTTCAACACACTGTCTAGGTTTGTCATAGCTTTCCTGCCAAGAAGAAGTCGCCTTCTGATATCATGGCTGTAGTCACTGTCTGCAGTGATTTTAGAGCCCAAGAAGAGGAAATCAGTCACTATTTCTACATTTTCTTCTTTTCTATTTGCCATGAAGTAAAGGGGCTGGATGCCACGATCTTAGTTTTTTTGTAATATTTAGTTTTAATCTGGCTCTTTCACTCTCCTCCTTCACCCTCATCAAGAGGCTCTTTAATTTGTCTTTGCTTTCTGCTATTAGAATGGTATCATCCACATACCTGAGGTTGTTGATATTTCTCCCGTCTATCTTGATTCCAGCTTGTAACTCATCCAGCCTGGCATTTCTCATGATGCTCTCAGCATATAGATTAAATAAACAGGGTGACAACAGACAGCCCTGTTGTACTCCTTTCTCAGTACTGAACCAATCAGTTTTTCCAAACAGAGTTCTAACTCTTGCTTCTTGAACCACAAGCAGGTTTCTCAGGAGACAGGTAAGATGTCCTAATATTCCCCTCTCTTGAAGAGCTTTCCACAGTTTGTTATGATCTACACAGTCAAAGGCTTTAGTGTAGCAAATGAAAGAGAGAGAGATTTTTTTCCTTGAATTTCCTTGCTTTCTCTGTGATCTAGTGAATGTTGGCAATTTGATCTGTTTCATCTGCCTTTTCTAAACCCAGCTTGGATGTCTGGAAGTTCTTGGTTTGTGTAATGCTGAAGCCTAGCATGTAAGATTTAAAGCATGACTTTATAGAATGGGAGATGAGTGAATTGTCTGATGGTTTGAACATTCATTAATACTACCCTTCTTGGGGATTGAGATGAGGATTGATCTTTTCCAATCCTGAGGCCAATTCTGGGTCTTTCAGTTTTGCTGACATATTGAGTGCAAGGCTTTAATAGCATCATCCTTTTGAGTTTTGCATAACTCTGCTGGAATTCCATCTTACCCACCAGCTTTATTGACAGCAGTTCTTCCTAAGGCCCACTTGACGACACACTCTAGAATGTCTGACCCTGGATGACTGACCACACCACTGCAGTTATCTGGTTCATTAAGATCTTTTTTGTATAGTTCTTCTGTGTAATCTTTCCATTACTTTGTATACTAATTTCAAATGTTTTGCTGAGACCTCTGCAATTAAATTTGATTACCAATTCTTTGAAAATAATCTTTTTTTTTTTTAATCTTATTTTTCCTTTTGGTACTTCTCCAAGACTTTTTCCTCATCTCTTACATTCTGCATTTGGAAGCCTTGCATTTTCACTATAACATAAACAGATATAGGCTTATTATTTATATAGGTTGTTTGGTTTTCTGTATGCTATTTCATTTCTGAGGACTCATATTTCTTTTTATTTATAAATTCTGGATTTTAAAATTCATGATGGCTTTGAAAATATCCTCTCACCTTTTAACTCTGTTCTCTATCTGGAACTCTTATTAGTTATGCATTGAAACTTCTTAATTTTTCTTCAATGTCTCTTAACAGCTTATTTATATTTTCCAAGATCTTATTTATCTGTGCTGTATTTTTCATATTTAACTCTATAACTTCCCAAATATATAACTCTTTCTTCAGTTGTTCCTGTTCCACCCACAGAGACACCTTTTAAAAAATACCAATGCCTTTCATTTGCTTTTTTTTTTCTTTTTTTTTAATTAGTTTATTTAACTATTTTTTAACTTTACAATATTCTATTGGTTTTGCCATACATTGACATGAATCCACCATGGATGTACATGTGTTCCCCTTCCAGAACCCCCTCCCACCTCCCTCCCCACAATGAGGTACCATTTCACACCAGTCAGAATGGCTGCTACCAAAAGTCTACAAGCAATAAATGCTGGAGAGGGTGTGGAGAAAAAGGAACCCTCTTACACTGTTGGTGGGAATGCACACTAGTATAGCCACTATGGAGAACAGTGTGGAGATTCCTGAAAAAACTGGAAATAGAACTGCCATATGACCCACCAATCCCACCGTTGGGCATGCACACCGAGGAAACCAGAATTGAAAGAGACGCGTGTACCCCAATGTTCATCGCAGCACTGTTTACAATAGCCAGGACATGGAAGCAACCTAGATGTCCATCAGCAAATGAATGGATAAGAAAGCTGTGGTACATATACACAATGGAATATTACTCCGTCATTTTCATCTTATAATTTTTTTTTGTTTATCCTATAGTTTCAAAAATGAACTATTTTTTTTTTCTGTATGAATTACAATATTTTCATCCTTTCTTTGAACATTTTCAAAGTGCTAAAATTCCCCTGGGTGGTTCTATTCTCTATTGTTCTTAAAGTATGAGTTTTTTCTTTAGATTTCTTTGATTATTCTCTTTCTCTTTTTCTCATAGTTGTTCTGTTCTGGACACTTTTGCTTCTTTTTATCTCATCCCCAAGTCACTTCTTTGCTCTGGGAATTCTTTCTTGCTTTAAACTTCAGGGGTGCTCTGACAGGGCTTCTCCATGTTCATCATGAGCTTTCTGAATGTCATCCATCTTGTACCAGTTTTTAGATCAGTTTGGGTTGCCTTTTTGATATCTAATAGATAACATGATTTTAGACTTCTATTTAATATAATAGTTTGGAGTCTCAGCTTTCTCTGGATGTTTCTCTTCTTTCTTGCCATAAAAAAGAGTAGGAAAAGCATTTTTAAAATGGTTCTACAACCAGGCAAGTGTGAGAATTCATGTAACTTCAGGTTCTGTTAACTTATATGATCGATTCCGTTTATAACCTGATGAAATTTCCAGCCTTGAATTCTTTCCGTATCATTTGTAGGTATTGCTTTCTCTTCCTTTTAAACCCTACTGTATATCTGAATTATTTTGGCACTGCAAGAGAGACTGCTGTTATTAACTTGGTGAACCATAGTGACTGAAGTCTCTCTGAAACTTAAAACTCCTTACTGGAAATGTGTGTGCTCAATGGTCTACCTTTAATAACTCAGTTTTATTCCTAAAAAGTTTATCCTGATTTTTTAACGTAAAATTTATACATTTTGTGTAGACATCATTAACAAAATAGTCATGAGGCAATGAAAATCTTAAAAACAACATGAAGAAATTTGTACTGTGGTATGAAGTTATGATGGTATTAGAAAACATAAATGACACCTGGTGTTTGTTTATTCAATATCACTTTTCAAGGATATTCACAGACATGCATTTTAAAAACTTGATATCAAAACAACATTGTGAGATATACAGGCAAGAACAAAGTCAGGGATTTGACATTTAAATATGTGTGCATGTTCATAATGTTAGCAGGTTCAAGGCTAGTATTAGAGTCCTGTCCAAATATGATTCAAGATTTAATATTTTAATAAATTTTTTAATGCTGCTTAAGTAAAATATCTGATTTTAAAGACTGAAATTCACAATTTTAATATTATCTACGAATATAATATTGATCACTCTCAGGAGAACGCTGCACATTTATTCAGTAAAAATAAAATTTTTATATCATAGCCACACCTAACTTATGTTCAGGTTCATTTTACAGGTTGTACTGCAGATAATCATGTCTCTTATTGCCATCCTAATTAACTGCTTGCTTATCTGGCAGTTCCTTCTGCTAGTGTGCACCCTTTGCATTGTCAGCTTTCAGGTGTAATTGTTCACACTTTTTTTTTGGCTTAAAGCTCACCGGATAAGAGGAAAGAAAATTATCCTTCTGTTTTGTATCGGTTTGAAAATAAAGTTGATTCTCAGAGAATATAGGTGAATATAGAGTTACTTATTGAATATAAGGTGAATATAGAGTTACTTATTGAAACTAGGAAGTTTCCAATTTCATGACTTGACATTTAAAATGTTTGAAAGGGGTTGGAGATTAAGTATAAATATAAGTAAACAACATATTTAAATTTTTCATTATTTTAAATAAATAAATTGGTCTTATCACCATTTTGTCATAGATCACAGTAATTAACTGGAATATAATCATCCATTCTCACAAGTCAGAATAAAAAATAAAATTTTTCAATTGCAATCTGAATAGCAATAATTACCAGAGTGGTAACAATGGTATCAATCAGTTTGGTTTTGATATTTTAATTATTCATCATATTATTTCATTATTACTTTCACTTTCAAAATATACTTGATCCTCTTTGTATATCTGCTTATAATGCAGATTCCTACACATCACCTCAAAATTATGGCAGATAATTTGGAGAGGTTTGGCCCTGGAATATTTCTCATTTGAGATTCATTGTTCTACTGAATTCAGAGTCAAAAATATTAGATTTAATTATATTACATTGCCCTCCAAACTTTTCTGGCCCATCTGTGCCAATTAGTTTTTTTTTTTTTTTTTTTTTCAAATTGAGCACTTTGAAATAAACTAAAAATATCAAAAAACATAGTAATTGCATTACCCTAGTGTCTTTAGTATACAGGAATAATGCCCATTCATACAAGTATCATAGTGATAGCAAGTGTGCATTTTTAGGATATAGAATGCACTGTGTCTGTTTGTATATTGCCTCATATAATTTTCAATAACTCTGTAAAGAAGAAATTATTACCTCAATTTATATTTGATTACACCAAGCCTTGGAAATGGAATAAATGTTTGATTCTTGGAGAAAAACAAGGTTTTTCTCTTCACTGCTGAGCTTTATTACACACTCTACATGTTCCCAGGTACTGACTGGAAAGAACAGTTGTCTAAATCCATCTTGAGTATTAGTAGAGTCATCCAGGGTAAGTCTGCTGCTCTCAGATAACATGTGTCAGTTATAAGATGAAGGAAGACTTGGTCATATAAAAATTACCTCAAAAATCTAATAAACAATGAAACTGAACAAACAACTTGAACGTTATTTCATGTAGTCAATCATTAAATGTGGGCATGGGCTTATGTTCTGAAATATTAATTTACCGACTGATTTCTACCATTCCTAAATTGCTTTATTTAAAATAATGAAGAGTATTTTGGTCATTTTGTAAATTCTGGATCCCCAAGAAAATCGGAAGTTCAAGGGGATGAAAATACTAATTAGAAATGCAATATAAATTGTAATTCTAAACTCTCATGATTGTACATAAAGTTTTGTTAATTATAGAAGTTCCTCCCTATGCTTCAGTTCAGTTCAGTTCAGTCGCTCAGTCATGTCCAACTCTGCGACCCCATGAATCGCAGCACGCCAGGCCTCCCCGTCCATCAACAACTGCCAGAGTCCACCCAAACTCATGTCCATCAGGTCGGTGATGCCATCCAGCCATCTCATCCTCTGTTGTCCCCTTCTCCTTCAGCCCCCAATTCTTCCCAGCATCAGGGTCTTTTCCAATGAGTCAACTCTTCGCATGAGGTGGCCAAAATATTGGAGTTTCAGCTTCAACATCACTCCTTCCAATGAACACCCAGGACTGATCTCCTTTAGGATGGACTGGTTGGATCTCCTTGCAATCCAAGGGACTCTCAAGAATCTTCTCCAACACCACAGTTCAAAAGCATCGATTCTTCAGTGCTCAGCTTTCTTTATAGTCCAACTCTCACATCCATACATGAAAACTGGAAAAGCCATATCTTTGGCTAGACAGACATTTGTTGGCAAAGTTATGTCTCTGCATTTTAATATGTTATCTAGGTTGGTCATAGCTTTTCTTCCAAGGAGCAAGAGTCTTTTAATTTCATGGCTGCAGTCACCATCAGCAGTGATTTTGGAGCCGAAAAAATACAGTCTGTCACTGTTTCCACTGTTTCCCCATCTATTTGCCATGAAGTGATGGGACTAGATGCCATGATCTTAGTTTTCTTAATGCTGAGTTTGAAGCGAACTTTTTCACTCTCCTCTTTCAATTTCATCGGAAGGCTCTTTAGTTCTTCTTCTCTTTCTGCCATAAGAGTGGTTTCATGTGCATATCTCAGGTTATTGATATTTCTCCTGGCAATCTTGATTCCAGCTAGTGCTTCATCCAGCCCAGTGTTTCTCATGATGTACTCTGCATATAAGTTAAATAAGCAGGGTGACACTATACAGCCTTGACGTACTTTCCCGATTTGGAACCAGTCTGTCTTTCCATGTCCAGTTCTAATTGTTGCTTCTTGACCTGTATACAGATTTCTCAGGAGGCAGTTCAGGTGGTCTGGTATTCTCATTTCTTGAGAATTTTCCGTATTTTGTTGTGATCCACACAGTCAAAGGCTTTGGCATAGTCAATAAACCAGAAGTAGATGTTTTTCTGGAACTCTCATGCTTTTTCGATGATCCAGCAGATGTTGGCAATTTGTCTCTGGTTCCTCTGCCTTTTCTAAATCCAGGTTGAACATCTGGAAGTTCACAGTTCATGTACTGTTGAAGACTGGCTTGGAGAATTTAGAGCATTACTTTACTAGCGTGTGACATGAGTGCAATTGTGTGGTAGTTTGAGCATTCTTTGGCATTACCTTTCTTTGGGATTGGAATGAAAGCTGACCTTTTCCAGTCCTGTGGCTACTGCTGAGTTTTCCAAATAAGACTCCAACAATAAGGCCACGTGTATCATCAGTTTGAATGTCTACACAAGGTAAGTACTGACAATCTGGTAAGCTCACCCCATTGCTCTGAATACATGCACCAAAATTATTAATCAACAACAAAGAACATTCTCTAGGTCACAGTCCTGGGGGTTGAGCAAGAATCAAACCTGTTTGTAGATTCCTCTGGAGGCATTCAAAGATGGACGAATCAGATTTGCTGTGTTAATTCTTTCCTCAAAATGACATTATCAATAAGACCTCTCATATACATGTATTACTCTTTAAAATATATTTCCCTCCATAAAACTTACTATCATGTGATATTACTTGTGTTTCTTAATGGTCTTCTACCAGCTAAAGGTCTAAGGGGGCAGGGATTTATTTCTGTCTCTTCTTTTCCCTCTCTTATTTTTTGGGTCCCTAGGACTCTAAAAGTACATAAAAGTGAAAGTGTTAGTCATTCAGTGTGTCTGACACTTTGTGACCCCATGGATGGTAGCCTGCCAGGATCCTCTGTCTTTTGGACTTCCTAGGCAAGAATATTGGAGTAGGTATCCATTCCCTTCTCCAGGGGATCTTCCTCACCCGGGGATTGAACTCAGATCTTCTACAATGCAGGCAGATTGTTTACCATCTGAGCCACCAGGAAAAGCCAGAAGTGCCTAGATGCTCAACAAACATTTGTTGAATAAGTTAATGAACTTAGCATTTTTATACCCTTCAAACTGTTTTGTCTTTTCTCTATTAGATATAATTGACAAAGTGTAATACTGATATATTGAAAGCATACAGTGTCATTTGAATCACATGTACATTGTGAAAAGACCACTCAAGTTAATTAGCACATTCATCAGCTCATATATCCTTTTTTTTAAATTATACAATACAGTGTCATCAACTAAGGTCACTATGTTATACATTAGATCCTCACACTTATTCATCTTAAAACTGAAAATCTGTCCCCTTTTTACTAACCTATTCCTATTTCCCCCAACTCCCTGCCCCTGGCAACCACTTTCCTCTGTGATTTCACTCTTTCTATGAATTCAGCACAGCTTTGTGTTTGTTTTTAGGATTTCACACGTAAGTGATATTTTGCAGTATTTGTCTTTCTGTCTGGCTTATTTCACTTAGTGTAATACTCTCCTTTTCATCCATGCTGCCATAATTGACAGGATTTTTTTCTAAGTCTGAATAATGTTCTCTGTGTGTGTGTGTATCACATTTTCTTTTTCATCTGTTGACAGGTTGTTTTCATACTTTGACTACTGTGAATAATGCTGTTATAACATGAAAGCGGGTGTACAGATATCTCTTCAAGATAATGGTTTACTTTTCTTTGGTTATATAACCAGAAGTGGGATTGCTCAATAATATGGTAATTCTATTATTAATATCTTGAAGAACCTCCTTATGGTTTTTCCATAATGGCTGTGCCAGTTTACATTCACACCGATAGTGCATGAATGTTCCCCTTTCTTCATCTCCTCACCAATATTTGTTATCTCTTATCTTTTTAATGAGGATCCTTTAAAAGGTTTGAGGTTTGTGGTTTCAATTTGCATATCCCTGTTTGCTGGTTAGTAATGCTGATCACCTTTTTATGTGCTTGCTGATCATTTGTAAGTCTTCTTTGGAAAAATGTCTATTAAGATCCTTTGGCCATTTTTAAATTGGGTTGTTTCTTAGCTATTGAGTTCTAGCATTTATGTTTCTGAAGCTATTCTCTTATAAAATACATAATTTTAAAATAGTTTCTCTCATTCAGTAAGTTTTTTTTTTAACTCTGTTGGTTTTTACCCTTGTTGTGCTAAAGTTTTCAGTTAAATGTAATCCTACTTTTTAATTTTCATTTTTCTTGTTTATGCTTATTGGGTCATATCAAAGGAATTGTTTTCAAGAAAATATAAAGAAGCTTTTCCCCTGTTTTCTTCTAGTCATTTTATAGTTTCAGGTCTTGTGTTTAAGTCTTCAATCCATTTGAGTTGATTTCTGTATATGGTAGAAAATGGGGTACACTTTCAATTTTTTGTGTGTAGATATCCAGCTGTACCAGCATCATTTATTAAAGAGGATATCCTTTCCCCATTATGTCACTCTGGTCAAATTTAAGTTCACTGTATATATGTGGGATTTAATTCTGATGTCTCTATTCTGGTATATATGTCTGTCCTTATGCCAGTGCCATACTATTTTAATCACTTTAGCTTTGAAATATGTTTTGAAATTAGAACATGTGATGCTTCCAGTTTTGCTCTTCTTCTCAAAAAAGTATTGGCTGTTCTAGGTCTTTTGTTCTAGGTCTTTTGTGAATTTAAGAATATTTAAAATATTTCTACGAAGCATTTATTTTGGATTTTGATGGGGATAGCATTGAACCTGTAGATCACTTTAGGTAGTATAAATGCTTTAACAAAATTAATTCTTCAAACCCAAGAACAAAGAATGCCTTGTGATTAGCTTTCAATACCATCAGAAACTTCCACTGAAGGTCATAACCAATCCTTAAAAGTATATTAAATTTCATACTGTTAATATATTTAGAATATATTTATGTCCACACACTCACCAGAATAAAAAAATGCCATATTTCTCCATTCTTTTAATGAGCTAAAATAAAAATCTAACCCTAAATCTGAGTGCATTCCTTAAGGTCCAATTATTTGTCAATATTAGTTTTCTTCTCCCAATCTAAAGCAAGGTCACTGAAATTTCACTAGACTTGGGCAGTACCGCATAAGCTTTCAGGCTAGAAACATGTCTGTTTGGGCTCAAATCATGTAAGAAGAGGTGGCAAGAATACACAGAAAATTTTTGATAGTTTGCTACTAATTTCCATATGTTTCTTCTTTCCTATTCCAAAGATGATCTTCAGGGTCTAGTCCACAAAACTTTTTGAGGGAATAAAACTATCTCTTTTTTGCTTGCTTTGTAAAGGAATAAAATCCTCCTCTCAAAATATAAGTAAAGACAGCATCCTAATTGTTAAAGTCAAGATGAGATCAAATTTTTAGAAATTAAATCAGTAGGCTGCAAAAGGTGATCCTTTCAAGTTCAGAAGATGTAACAGAACATATTTTCACATTTGTTTGCATTTCAGTCTTTAATTTCTATTTTTGTGTATATTATATAATATTCATGCAACTCATAATACTAAGTGCTACATTCCATGGGGTCACAAAGAGTCGGATATGACTGAGTGACTGAATTGAACTGAACTGAACCACTTATTTTCTTGTATGATCTTGAGCAAACAATATAGCATTTTTTGCCTTAGTTCCTCTGGTTGTGAAATGGGATTAATGCTAATCTAATACTATATGCTTGTGAGTATTAGGTGTTTTCATGTGTACAATGCATAGTAAATGTCAGTGTGTGTGAGGCTTTTTTGTCAGTTCACAGGTTACCAACAAGAAAACAATTTCTCAGCCTGTATGGCCATTTATAATTTGACAACTTGCTACCACTGCACCAGTTTTCATGCATGGGTATCACTTTAAACCCCAGGACCTGATTATTTTGTTTTCCTTAATGAATCATCAATTCTTGCAATCTCAGTGTGTTGCTGCCACTAAATGATACACAGATCTTAGCTATTCTGAATTCTTCAACTTCTGTCTCCTTCCTAAATTTGGAAAAAGTCTTCCTTTCTCTCACCTTGCTCCCGAAAGCATTTTTCTTTCTCCCACCCAGACACATGTCTTCACTTCTTCTGAGTCTCCAAGTTTTGAAAGGCTTCTGACACTCTGCAATTCCTCCTACAAAACATCCTGAGGCATGGCGTTTCAAAGGGCCTGCTTAGACTATCACTGCTTTGAACAGGAATGAAGGGGAAATACAGAGAAAAACACAAATTGATATCTTAAAAATGATTCTGCCATGTTGAGATGCTCAGTTTATTGTTTTCCCCTATTTTTAGTGTAATTTTAGCAATCAGTAGCTAAGTCGCAGCCATATTTTAATATATATTTAATTCACCTCATACTATTATGAGATAATTTCCTACATTCAATTATTTTAGTTTTAAAAATAAAATAAGCATAGCAAAAGAGGATCTTTAAGGTCATTAATGAACTAATGGGGAAGATTATACTACAGAGACATAAGAGCATAAAGTACATAGGAGTAAGAGTTACAGAGTCAGACAGATGTGGAATTGAATGCCGGTTCTGCCACTTACTAGCCACTTACTAACTTCTGACCTTTGGAAAATGAGTTTCCTTACTTCTAAAATGGGATAAGGCAAATCGATATAGACTGCAGATTAGTGACCACAAGGGTTTATGGGTAGGAGGAGAAATTGACCCCAAAGCAGAACAAGAGAACTTTAGGGGGTGAAGAAAATATTCTATAATTGATTGGGGTGATTTAACAAAACTCTTAAACCAGATGCCTAAAAAGAGTGAATGTTACTAGATGCAAGTTTCATTTTAAAGAAATGGAATAATGATATATTTTTAGGGAAGTATCTGACTCTGAGTGATCACTTAATATTAATTTGTGCTATTACTACTTAGGATTCTCATAAGAAATTATATTCATCTTAGAGAGATATTTTTAAGTTTTGTTAAAACATGCCATGTATACCAGTATAGGAAATTAGGAGGGAATAACATTATCTCTTAAATGTATGCATATGGAGAAATGAATAGAATAACATGGTATTGAGAGTGGATCAAAGCTGGAAGTGAAAAACGAGAAACAGAGAACAGTTAGATCATTCTGTGCTCTCTCTCTTCAGCTATATGAATGATTGTAGTTCCTCTATCACTGGATGTCTGGTAAATGGGTCCCTCTGCGAGATAAGTTGCCTCTAGCTTAGGGCCAGAAATCCAGAGCTTCCTTTTAAAATGATTATAAAAGAAAAAAGGAATGAGATACTAATATTGTACTAAGCTACTTTTTCAGAACTTAACTGAAATGTATAAGTATTATGGAATATGTCTTCAATACTTGTATTATTCTAGGAGTTTTGATAACTTTCTGTAAAATTAGTGTGTTTATTTGGGGATTTGTTCAGTTTAACAGAGACTTTGAAGAATTTACAACCCCCTTCAGTAAGAATTCACATCATTTTTTAGATAGCTCGAGACCTTTGCTGGCTAATAATCAATTACATAGTTGGTTTACGAGTAGGAAAACAAGCAAGCCAGACACTTTTTAGGCTCATGCAAACAGTTCCTGAACTGGGCATTGGCTATCTGTTTATTTATAATTATTTGGAAACTCTAGTTCTCTTGGGAATAGTTGAACAGGAGCAAATAAATACCTAAACTGAGGTGTGCTTAATTATCACTCTCTTTGAATTTCAGCTCTGTCAAATAATACATCATACATCTATGACCTTAGATATATGTCTATACAACCTTGGACAAGCTACTTAACAATTCTGAACTTCAATTTCCTCTCTGCAATATTGGAGGAGTTACTGTACTTTGTTTTAGTATTGTGAGGATTCAATCTTATATATTAAGTACAGTGTTCAACAAGATGTCTAAGAGTTAAGAATTCAGACAGTATTAGAGAATTTTTTTTTATTTAAATAATTTGACAAGGTTAGGAAAAGCAGATCTGGCTTCCAAATTTTGAAGAAAAGTAAACTTGATACATGAATACTACTTTCCAAATAACATTCATTTGTCTTCTCCTTCTCTTCCCAAATACTTCTTTTTCTTTTCATCTCACTGGGGTGAGAAGCTTGTGTCATTAAAATGAGTGGGTTTGTGGGGAGAAAATATACTCAGAGCAGCAATAAGTAACATTTATGGAGCTCTTATTCACACCGGCTCTCTTTAAACAATTTTTGTGTACTTAATAAGTTAATCCTCACAACTTTAAGAATCTAAGTACTGCCCTTATGTCCCTTTCAAAGATGAGGAGACTGAGGCTTTATATAAGTGGGTATTTTGTTCAGATTATACAAACATAATATGACTCAAAGAGTCTCTGTTTTTAGAAATGTCTTCTGGAAATAGAAATTCAAAATTAGGTGTATATGTATAGTTATCTGTTATTATTAAATGTAACATCCCAAGCTTCCTTCCTCTGCTGCTTTTCTTTTTCTATTTGTAAATTCTTATTATATTCCATAGACAGATAGTTCCCATATATTACCTCATTTGATAGGCATGAATAAATTATATCAGAACTATCCCATTCACAGATAGGAAAACTGAAAGATGCCCAGGCTTATTAAGAGACAGTATCAGGAGGAACTTCCCTGGTGGTTCAGTGGCTAGTACTCTGCACTCCCAATGCTGGAGGCCCAGGTTCAATCCCTGATCAGGGAAATGAATCCCACATGCTGCAACTAAGATCCTATGTGCTGTGGTGAAGACCCAGTGCAGCCAAATAAATAAATTTTAAAAAAAGAAAAGCAATTATTTTTATAAAAAGATAGACAGTATCAGAATTCCTCCAACATCTCCCTGCTTGCTGATGTTACCTGGTGCATAAGTGAAGGATGAGATTGAAATGCTGTTCACTGTTCTTACATGACATGACATTGGGGGTACAATGGAGAAAACATTGTCAAATTCATTAATTCATAGGAAACAAAAGAGCATAGTAAGATGGTGGTTAAACTGGTGGTGGTGGTTTAGTAGATAAGTTGTGTCTGACTCTTGAGACCCGATGGACTATAGACCGAAATTAAAAGACGCTTGCTCCTTGGAAGAAAAGCTATGACAAACCTAGACAGTGTATTAAAAAGCAGACATTACTTTGCCGACAAAGGTCTGTATAGTCGAAGCTATGGTTTTTCCAGTCGTCATGTACCAGTGTGAGAGCTAGACAATAAAAGAGGCTGAACACCGAAGGACTGATGCTTTCAAACTGTGGTGCTGGAGAAGACTCTTGAGAGTTCCTTGGATAGCAAGGAGATCAAACCAGTCAATCCTAAAGGAAATTAACCCTGAATATTCATTGGAAGCACTGATGCTGAAGCTGAATCTCCAATACTTTGGCCACCTGATGCAAATTGCCAACTCACTGGAAAAGACCCTGATGCTGGGAAAGATTGGGGGCAGAAGTGGATGACAGAGATTGAGATGGTTGCATGGTATTACAGACTCAATGGACATGAATTTGAACAAACTCCAGGAGATGATGAAGGACAGAAAAGCCTGGCATGATGCAGTCCATGGGGTCGCAAAGAGTCGGACATGACTGAGCAACTAACTGAACAACACAATGGCTCCCCTGTCCATGGGATTTCCCATACAAGAATACTGTAATGGGTTGCCATTCCCTTTTCCACGGGATCTTCTCAATCCAGGGATTGAACCCACATCTCTGGCAGTGCAAGCGAATTCTTTACCCCTGAGCCACCACAGAAGCCCGGTTAAATTGGTAGCTACTGTAATTATTATTATAATTCTTATGCTTACTAATTTCTAGGCCTGAAAACCATTACTTTTCCATCAAAATTCACCACTAGAGAAGCAGATTTAAGTGCCTGGTTTCACGTCTCTGTACAATGTCACCTGTTTCTATCCCTGACTTTACCTTCCTTTTCTATTAGATTGGATTCAAATACTGCTACAGCGAGATAGATTCTCAGTGGCTTATTATCTTCCCTTTCTCCAATGCCCTTAAGGGTGCTGTGGAACAAGCCCTGCCACCTCCTCATTACCTCCACAGGCCTTCTGTGATTAGGAACTACAGTACATTCACATAAAACCTGCAGCACACACACCCACACACAAACACACACTTGTGCATGCATTTGCTATTTTTTTTTTCAACTGGGCAAGATAACATAAAGAAGCTTTACTTCTAAAAATGACTACAGATTTCACTTTTATCATATAAAATGAAAGAAGAAATGTCTGATAAAACGCCTTCCTGTTCCCTTGGATTTTCTGTCATTTTCACCTTGACCTAAATTCTATAATCCTTTACCACTTGACTCATCCCTGTTGATATACTGTCTAGTAGATAATTCCCTCAAAAGTGTCAAAAATATCTAGTGCCTAGTGTTTTATTTCCTTGTTCTTGTCAAGAAAAACAAAGGTCGTTCTTGCCTACCACCAGATCTTATAACTCATATTTTACAGTGAAGCTTATCAAATTTAGATTTCATTTTAGAGTTTTTACTACTGAGCTTAATAATTGCATTTAACATACTTAAAAGGTATTCTTTGTTTATAAATGTGACATAATATCAATAGGCTTTCTGTTATAAAATATTAAAAAGAAATAATTAAATCCTCATATTTCTTACCCAATCCACTTTCCTAATCTTGTCATTATATTTTCTAAATTTCTTATTTTAATCCTTTAAATACAATTCAATTGTATTTGACAATCAAATATGCTTGCACCACTTTAAATTGATTTGAAAAATTTAGATAAAATCTGTTCACTGTATATTAAGAAACATATACACTATTCATAAAAGCTCATTAATTAATATTCTCTCATCTCAAGTTTCACCTTTTTTTTTCTTTTTGGTTAGTTATCTTACTTGTGGTCATTGCCGTTTTCTGGCTAAATGTATTTCATATGATGCAAGAATCTGTGATGTAACTTTTTCCTGCCCCTTGGCCCAGTTATCCACAGGTCAAGTTTTCACTTAGAAAAAATTTTATACTCTTCTTTAGCAATTCTTGTTCTGCTCTACCCTTGAGATGGGTGTGGAAACTATTTCACACATGTTTATTCATCATGGAATCTCCCAGACCTTATGTGAGCCCCATAAAAACTTTAAATGGTTGACAATTATAATTTTTATCACTAAAAAATCAGTGAAATGGTTGTGACTCTAGAATCCTAAAGCAGCTTATCATTTAGTGTATTTGTGTACGTGTGTGTCCAGCCACTAAATCATGTCCAATTCTCTGCAACATCATAGACTGTAGTATGCCAGGCTTTCCTGTCCTTCACTATCTCCCCGAGTTTGTTCAAATTCATATTCATTGAGTCCTTTACTAGAGAGTTACTAGTTAGTGTTGCTGATAAAAATATTTTTAAAATTATCCATATGTTAATACGAGGAGACTGTAAAATGGCAGTGCCTTTTCCTTATGTCTCTTAATTTGAGGCATTTAAACCAAAGCAACTAAAATGACAGCGTTTTTGAAATAGCTTATCGTTCTTGCAATCTAACCCTAGAACTTACTGGGTTAGAAAATTTTGTTTCTATTTTGGGGAGGGAGTGTTTCACAGCAAATGCTCAATAAATCTCAGCTGTAATTTTTATCAGGACAGAAGGAATAATTATGCTGCAATGCAAAATGCCATGATGTTGGACAATATACAGAACTTCCAAACATTTTTCTGTGCTAACCAAATTATAGTTAGTATCTTTATCTACCAACAGAAAGGCAATGATTCGTAATAAAGAATAAGTCTTCATCTCACATAAGTAGAACTGTTGAATAGGTAATCTAGACAATCACTTCCCTCTCTTTTCATCAGAGGTAGAAGCTGATCTGAGTACTGTGTTAGACTCATTGCTCAAGTTCTCCCCGAATCATATTGCCTTACCACATATATGTTTTATAACTTTTGAAAAAGTGTCTAGCAAGATACTGAGTTGGTATAAATCAGTAGAGACAAGAAGTGTATCAGCAAGAAGGCTATACAGGTGTTTTGTATTTTGAACATATGTGTAGGGGGTTTTCACTGTCAGTGATTTCACTGAAGATTAGGTTAGAGAGACTGCAATTTATACCAGTAATCGTACATGTTATTGTAAAGATGTAAGAAAGATGCTTCATCTACTTCATGAAACTTGGACGGACACATTTTATCTCAGAATCCTAGAAATGATTATGATTTTCTCAATTTGCCTTTTGTGTAAAATGCAAAATGAAGTTCATTTCCCTGCTATCTACAAGATACTAATAGATACAATTTGCCTTTTTAAACTGGGTATAAATTAACAAGGGTTTTCTTTTTAACATGTATTACACATTTAATATAGGCTCTGAAGTTGTATGACTTAGTGATTTTCTGTGGTGGGCAAAGTAAAGGGTCAGCAAACATCTATGCCTCTACTTACAAGCAAAAGTGTAAAAGCAAAGTGCAAATAATTAGTCTTAAACTGATGTATTTATTAGCTTGAATGTAAACAGTAATATTCTTCCATCAACATTTTTTATCAAGATCTATATAATGTGAAGCAGAATTTAAAATTTAACAAACCTAACATATTTTAATAATTCTCTATGAATTTCTTATTAAAATGAAAAAAAAATTACTGAACATAGAACTCAAAAATTCTCCATTCCTATTAGTTACACAAATTTTCAAGGCAGTATTAAATAAAACACACAATGTCAAGAAAATAGTCTGATATTCAGTTTTGCCAAGAGCTATAAATTAATGCTACAGAAGGATAGGCTTCTTTTTTTTCCCTTAGGTAAGAAAAGTAGGCCAGTGAGAAGATGTGAAAAACACGAACAAGGAAAACAAAACTTGAATATCTGACATATTTGGGACAAGGTATTCTTGATGGATCACTGTCTTGGCTTGCTTGCTGACCCACATAGTACCTAATATCAATCAGAGATAAAGTCATCTGACTACAACCCCACTTACAAGCACTTCTCTCCAGCACTCTGGCAATGGTTAGGAAAGCTTTGTTTTATTCACTCAGCATCATAGTCTATTCTATCATTCTTTCCCTGTTCAAATCATGTATTTGGTGTTTCCACAAATACAAATTTAAATTGCAAATAGGGACTTGAAAGTACTGTCCTGGATATGGGTATATATTCTACATAGATCCAATCTACTGGTAAGAATTACAGTTTTCACAGGAATTCAGCATAAATATACCATAAATATAGATCTACATAAAGACATTCTGATACAAGACAGATCTCTATTCACCTGATGCCAGCTAAACCTGTGAGATAATGAAACTGCTGATCCAACAGAGCATTTCAACATATTTGACCATTTAGTTTTAGCCCAATAATTGGAAAAAATGTTCCTATTCATGTGGACAATTTGATATTATTTGAATATATTCTATATTATAGTCAATTCCAAACATTGTCAAGGCTGTGTGATACAGAAAGGTTCAGATAAAAATTTTAAAATATCAATAAATTACTAGATGTCTCATCTATATAAATCTAAGAATACTTATAAGTATTTGGTCAATAGTTCTATTTTTAAATTTTCATGTAGATATTTAACATCAATTACTGAAACTTTAATCAAACATTCTATGCTAGGCTCTTTAAAAAGAAAAAATGGATTAAATAGTAGTTATTTAGAACTATTTTCATTAAATACTTTTTATTTTAAATTACTTTGTATGTTATTTGAAATGTTATAAATGAAGAGTAAGTATTTTACCTTTAAATACATATCTTCCTGTAGACAAGTTTTTGTGTATTCATATTACCAGTAAAGATAATCCTGAAGGATGAATCGTTGGTTCCATGTATCATAGTTTTCCTATAATTTCAATGTGAAAGGCCAACACTGCATCTGTAATACAGAACCTGACAAGAAAAGATAAACTTGTACAATGATTTTATTTTTGATTCTATTTTCTAAATTGTGTTAGATGCAACATAAAACCTCTTATACAAAACATCAAAAGAACTTTATTTTAACAATTAAAATTTTAATGAAATAAAGCATTCCCAGAATGAAAACGGATTGCATGTCCAACAAACTATCTGTGTTTATTTTAACTACAAGAAACATTTGCATCTCTAGATTAAGTAGTTTTGCTAATCAGTTTACATCTCCAAGAAGGCTATTGTTCCTTAAATATTTATATAGCTTTAATGCACATCATGTTGGCTTTATTAATTTTAACCCCAAAGCCTCTTCTACCAATTGCCACTTAATGACTACATCGCTTTTCCTTCTGATCACCTTTGTTCTTTGTAAGGTATCCTAGAGGGGGGCAGGGACATCAGACTGAAATAAAACAGCTAAATAAAATGTTACTCCAAATGATTCACCATGAAGGACTTTTCTTCTTTGACTCACCTGTCTGTTTCAAACAAACTTTCCTGTTTGGGGTTTGTTTTATTTTTCTTAATCCAGAGTCATATGCTTTCTTTTTATCCTAAGAAAACATTTTAAAAAAGCTTTCTGTTTGATGGAGTTGATTTTAGACTTGATGTAGCTTGATAAAAGCATATCAAAGTCCTTGAATCATCCTATATCTTCTGACTGATCAGCAAAAGAAAACGTTTAAGCCTTTTAGGAGCTTAGTAAGATCACTCAGCCAAAAAATGTAAGATATTATCCTGGTGAAACTTACCTAATATTTTATTTTATAAAATATGTTTTTCAAAGAGATTTTTTTTTCAAGTTTTAAGTTATTTTTTCTTTATTTCTAATATATATCAAGGATGTGGACTATTTTAGAACGCAAAATTAGATTTATGAAATGTAACAAATAACACACAGTTATGATTAGAAGTATATTTCGTTTTAGAACATCTAACTGTATATGGAAGAGTATCTTTAAATATAATGTTTATTTGTTTAAACTTTTGCCAAAATGGTCACAAAAAATGTTTTTACTACAATATTAATCCATGTGTCTATCTACTCATGAGATAAAACTCTTTACTATTATCTTTTACAAACTGTCTCATTTAATATATTTATATATATTTTAGTGATGTTTCATATACTTATATATCAATTTTATCTTTCTTTCTTTCTATTTTAATCTATGATGTGTGATATGTGACATATATATGACAATCTATATAAAATTTATATTTAAGTACTACTTGAAAATATTTCTTATATTTCTTATTTAACTGTGGCAGTGGAGGGACAGTCTGACATGGAAAAAATTGCAAACAGATCAATTTGTACTTTACTTTTTAAAATCTTGATTTATTATTCAACTTAGCCTGTGCTGTTAGGAGTCACTGGTTGATGTAGTTATCAGAGTTGTGAGACAATTTGTTTGCTTTCAGACTGATTTATACTCATTGTTCCTTCTGTTATTTTAGTTCCTTATAATTGTTATAGCTATCTTTGTTTTGGGTGGTGGTTCTATTTAGCAGGCAACCAACTCAAAACTGGATGAAAAAACCAATTTATAAATTACATATAATAAATCTACCTTAGGTTTAGTATTTAGTCCTACAACTTCTGGAATATGTATCTAAGTATTTACATTGTTTCTTAGAAATGGAAAAAATATTGCACACTAATATGTACTATGTTTCTAACATAAACCTTTTAAATAGCTTTTAAACATAAACCTTACATAAATATTTGTATCAGCGCCTGGCACATAGTAGATGCTAAAAAATATGACGCACATATAAATAAATCAAGAACTAAATTCCCTAGTATAAGTTTTCACTTTATCTTGATCAACTAACCACTGGGACAAATTTCAAAGTTTTAATATGGGTAGATATGTTGCTAATCTTTTCTCTTTCTCGTTATCTTGCAAGGATTTCTCTATTGTATTTTTCTTGTACTTAAGTTGTACACCAACCTCAGCCTGTTCAGCTTTCTGGTGTCACAGGGCATTCAGAACCCTTTCTAGTCTTTCCCAAATGACCTTTCTAACCCTTTCTTCCACCATTCCCTAGCTGAGAGCACGAACTCTCTTCATTCTTACAAGAATAATCAACCAGTGCTTCCTCAAACATTTCTAATTTACTTTAAACTTTACATCTTTGTTGCTACTGAAGCCATTATGCTCTGGCGTCTTACACAATTCATACTCATTCTTTAAGCCCCAAAGCTAATCCTTCCACTCCCAGGAAGCTTTCTCAACCACTGTTGTCGCTGACTTTTCTCTGAATTCCTGCACTATGCTATGATGCAACCATTCCTTTGTTTGGAGTTGTGATACATGTTTCTCTTTTTCTCTCTAGAGACACAAACTCTGTATTATTGTAGAAAAACTACTTCAGTATTTGTATGTAAATGTTCAGTACAATTTAGTGAGTCAAGCCAACTGGTTCTGCTGAGTAATTAACTCATAATCCCTCACATCTTTACTTACTGAAGCAGAGTGAGGGGCTATCATGTAGAAATTGAATACACACTACAAAGATTTGATCTTGTCATCTGAAGCACAGCAATCTTTCCCCACTGTGTCAATTATTTCCAGCCCCGGTTCCATGCCAAAGAAGAATCCTGAACTGTCTTTTTGTATCTTCAGAATTACAGGTGGCTGAACTCTACCTGGTCCCAATTAGCCTAACGAGTGAATATACATCATTATACCAGCACCAAGCCACAAGCTGCTAAGTTAGTGTAATATTTTTTAAAAACACATACAAAACAAAATGAAATGCAATTTGCTTTCTCTTTTCAGTTTTACTTTTTTTTTTAAAGACAGATATCACCAATACAAGTGCTATTCTAGTCTGCATTTTGGAACCAAAAAAATCAAGATTACATTATAAAAATTTTAAAGCAATTCTTATTTTTAAAACTGACAGTCTTAATTTCTTTACAAGGATTTCAAGAGATCAATCATCTATTTTTATATTCTGGAATTCTGCGGTACACAGAGGACCTCATTGCTTGAACTTTCATTCCCTTTATACATAGACATTTTTATAAAATATTCATAAGAAATTGTTGACTATAGAACTATGGCAATTCTCTTGAGTGATCCTGGGAGTTTTTCAGTCAATGAGCTCCATGCGGCTCTGGCAGCATGAGCCACGCTTCATAAATCAGACTAAAACCATTTTATGCTGCTTTTAAAATTACTGCTATCAACGAAACCCATGAGCCTGAATTACTTAATCTATGCAGATGTTGTTAACTGCATTAATTATTTAATTCTGACAATAAAACAGCAGTTCCATTTGCCTTAATACAGACGATTCACGCTGCTAATTCCTGAAAGGACATTTAACCACATGACCACTAGGTGGGAGTAGACAACTTTTTAAGCTTCATAAAGCAAGGGATGAAAATGGCAGCTGCTAAACTTAGATGTAAGGTAATTCTGGGTTACAGTACTGCATTTCTAACCAAAGCTCATGAAATACCTTTTGTTAACTAGTGCAGGTTACATTAAAATTGAATTACTTTCCTGGAGAACCGAATTGATTCAAAGGAAGTTCCTTCTTTATTGCCAGCGGAGTCATCTTTATGATTTCATGAGAAATAAATTACAAAGAAACTTTTCCTATATTTCTATTGATATAAAAACCAATTTTACATACCAGTTAGATAGCCACTAGCTTGATGAATTAAGTGGTCCCATTTGAAATAGGATTGCATTTTTTAATAATCATATTAACTAGAAATTAACAAAAAGAAATTGCATGGATTATTATCCTCTTTAGACCGTTGGTTAATTGATTACTTCTTGCACATGCGTTGAATATTAAGTTTCCCCAATCAGACATGTGCATAAAGCAAAATGAGCTTTTTTTTTTTCACCAGGACATAGCGAGCTGTAGCAGGTCAATGAAATTATAATTGGTTCTAATTAGCACTCTTCAAGCTGTTAATTTTTTTTTTTAACCTGCGTCTAAATCACACAAAAAGAAAGGTAAAACTGTCTTAGGAAATCACAAAAGTGCCCCAAATACTTGGATCTTTCAATTTGAGTGACATCTCCAAAGCTTAGATTCTTTTTTCCTTTTATTGGTATGTCTTTTTGGTGATTTCTGGGGGGGGGGAGGGGGGAGTTCATTAAATTGCAATATTTTTTCCAAGAAAAAGCACATAAGGATGTCATTGTAACAGTCATGCTCTTTTTGTTATTGTTATTATTTATAGCTACACAGAGAGTGAGGTCATTAACTGGAGGCAAATGTCACATTTTTCATATACGCTTTCAGCTTTCTTACTTTGTTTCAAGGAATACTGGAAATCTGATTCTAGTTTCAGTTGCCACACAAGGTAAACATGAACGAAACTGATTATGTTCTTTGTGCAATGCAACTTGACATAAAAAATTCAGATATCTACTCCTCTTACACATGTCAAATATGAAAAAAAAAGATTCATGGTCAGAATGTCTAATAAATTGAAATCTCTATGAGTTTTTTCTATGTACTAAGGTTCACCTCTATTTTTAAATGTGAATGCTTCAATGTCAAAACTGCAAAATTTCTGAATAGATACGTGAATTGGAGCTGTTCTCTCAGGTTTATTTTCTCTATAATGCCAATAAACTTTTTAGAAATCACTTTTGAATCATCATTTATTTTTACATAATGTGTTTTACTTTATTTCCAATTGCTTCATACAGATTTCATCACAAATTTAGTTTCTAATAATGTCTTCTTTGATTAAGAAATTATTCATAAATTTAATCTTGCTCATTTGATTCTTTAACCACAAATTTCCTATTCCAATTTTACATCACAGTTACCATTTTAATAAATTTACACTAAATCTGCAAAATAATTGTATTTGCAACAAATGTTAAATTTTATCACAATGTTATTATTTTTTCTAAGACTAAGTATCACACATTTAAACTATAGGAAAATGCTTACATAATATATAAAAACCTGCTTTTATGGCAATTGTGGAAACAAATAATATTTGTAGTAACTATTAAATGTATCTGTTATCCCCTTAACTAACAATAATGTGTTTGTCAAATGATGAGTAAGACAATGTAGTCTTTGTAGTATAAGATACAAAATGAGATTTTAGAAAAATGATTTAATCAGATTTCTCTAGTATTTCACCTAAGCAAGTTGAATTACGTGACATTTTTTAACAGTAAAATTAACACTATGTTTCTTCAATATGTTTTTAAAGTAAACATTTTCAATCATACACATGATATAAAAATACATATTAAACAGCTTAGACTATCAAATATTATTTCATTTTTTATATGGCTTTAAAAACCTGATAAATTTATTTCAGAAAAACAAATGTAACGTCATAAGACAAAATAAAAAGAACATATCAGTTCCAAAACAGATCTGATTTAATTTGCTTGTTTAAATGATCTTGATGATATAATGGCTTGAAAAAATCTTAACCTACCACTAATAAACTTGAATAGAATAACTAGAAAGTGAAAGATTGTTATTAATTGATAATTTTTTCCTCTTAGCCTTTTCTTATTTTACTAAAATTAAAACAATTATATTTTCTTGTGAAGTTCTATTTGTGTAAATTTCCAATTTTGACATTTAAATTAACAATTTAAATTAATAAGCTATTTGAGTATTAGTAAGAATTGGATTTGTTTACAATTTCTTAATCATTTTATTGAAAGAAATTTTGTCAAAAGTCTACATAATTGGTCAGAAGAAATGCTATTTTAGATTATTATTTATTTTATTATCTTGTGTAAGATCTTTCTTGGTATTAAAATCTTTGATAGTAGCATGCTTTTGGCACATATGTAGCATTCTATATTTTCCAATTGATTTTTATTATTGCTCCTTAGTTGCATATATTAATGAGACAAATAAATATATTTTAACATGGCTGAAATTAACAAAATATATATTTTAATTTCTATACAGATTTATTTGGCATTTATATAAAAATTGAGATGTCTTAATAGAAACCCTCTATCCATGTGTTCTATATCATAGTTCTGTAGTCAGTCATAAATACAGCAGAAAACACCAAATTGACCCTGCTGGGGACAATGGAGCCAGGCTACACAGAATTTGGCTCTAGTTTTTGTTACTTTCAAAAATGTCCGGTTAGAAAAACATATAATCCTGGAGACAGCAAGCCATCTTCAGTTTAAAGATGTAGGGTGCAGGTGCAGGCATGTAACACACGTATGTACAAAAGGGAAAAAGAAATCAGATATGAGAGCTAACTGAATCTTTGCTTTACCTTATTTACAAAATTTATTTACACTTTGTTTTCCTGAAATAAAGTTAAATTTGTTATTGCCTGGGAACAGATCAAGTACTTAAGCCACAGGCAGGAGATTCGGCTCCACCCTTTACCTGCTGTGAAACCATCTGCAATCTCCTTAATCTTCTGAATACCTCAGTTTCTCCATTTATCAAGTGACAAGAGAACACCACCTGCCCTTTATGCCACTTTTTTTTTTAATTACAGAAATGTTAGAATTAATGAAATCTGTTTTGCAAAAACACACTGAGCTCTGAGAAAGTGGAGAAGGTAATGTCCTGAGGAAGTATAACATGACGATAGCAAAATGCCTTTTAACAAAGATACTACAAATACTTATGATAGGTTATCAGAATGAATAGTATGTGTTCAAAGAAAGCAGTATTTTAGAGTATTCAGCTTTTCTGCGCACAAACCTGGAGCTCTGGGTTTGTCAGTTAATGCTGTCTGAGGATTATACAAATTCAGTAACGAAATAGCTTAATTGCTATAAATATTTTTGGCTAAAGCTTAAAATGAATCTATTTATTTTCATTTAAATTGTTAGCAAAATTGTAGGTCATGAAGAGGTAGAATAAACATTGTCTTTTGCATTTGCTGTTGGTGGTGGTGGTAGCAGATGTTGTATTCTATTTGCCAAATGTGTTTAACGATAGTTAAAATGTATAAATTTAGGAACTTGAATATAGCTAAAAGTTGACCTACAAGGATTCCTACTGGGCATTTTGAAAATTAGTAAATTTATATAAAATTAGATTTTTCAAAATGGAGTATATGAACAAAAATGTGGTGCAGCTATAACTATTGAAATTGACAGCTTCAATTAATGTAAAACATCAAATATACATAGCCTGAAAGAATATCAAATATGGAAAAGATGCACATGTTGGTCTTACTAGCCATTTCATTTTACCTAGCTTAGATATAATCTCAAACTCTCTTCTGTTAAACACACAATAAATAGTAGAAGAGATTGTCTCTGATCTCCAAAATGGAATATACATATAATGTTAAATAGCTTAAAATTTTAAATAAATCCATATTACGTAGTGTATTATATTCTATAGTCACAATAAAAATATCTCACAGAAAAATCTTATTCAGATTACGGAGTTAAGTGTGAATCAAAGTATGGAACATACTATAAAAATCAAAGAGGACCAAGGTGGAATAAAGCTGTGGCTTCGGCATTGGCAAAAAATGTAGAGCAAACCTCTCTAAACAAGCTTATTTGATTTGGTAATTTTCCAAGCTTGCTTAACATAAACTACATTTTAATTCCAGAATAATCAGCCAGAGGGAATGGTTTTATAGTCAACACATAAGGTTTGAAATCCTTGGACTTCCTGCGACTACAGGTTCAAATCCCAGTAGTGCTCCATTCTACAGTGGTGGCTGAGTTAAGTACCGCACACGTGTATATACATGTGTGAGGGGATTTTTACAGATGAAACATCTTAAACGAGAGCACTGCTTGCACGGTGTGAAGATCCCAATGCAGTTTTCCTAAGAACAGAGTGTGTGGCTCATGAATGACTACAGCTTCTGGGAATCTTGCCAAAAACCTAGGGCAACCGAGAGTGTGGCTTTGCTCTAAAGGAGATTAAACTCCCTATTTAAAAGCTCCCTATACTCCGCCATTGTGAGGGTTACACTCATTATTTTTTCCATGTTAGATGGTGAGTTAATACACATGCCTAAAATGCAATATCTTAATTCTCCTCTGCCTCCCTGTCTGACCGAGTTGGTAGACTTGCCACACACAGCATTCAAGGTAACTGATTTTAAACAGCACTCACAAAATGCTATTACAGGGGAAATATCGAATGCACTGGACGGATAACCACAAAAAAAGGTGAAAAGTGACCCACAGCAGTTAGCTCAGTAAGAATATAAAAATAAATATGTTTTAAAAGCTAAGGCAATGAGGTCAAATTCCCTGTGAATGACACACTTCTATGTTTTCTAACTATAATCTGTGGTCCCTAAATATAACTATTTGTTGTATGATTAGGTAGAAACTATGAAGGAATTAACACTTAGTGCCATTTTAAAGTTTATTTCCTACTGGGCCTTGGTCAATATAGTTTTATTTATATTTTATGAGGAATTAGATAAACAAAATACCTCTCATAAACTTATCTCCTATTTAGTATTGGTCAATATAGTCCATATTTATTTAGGAGATATTTGTTTTAAAGGAACATCTAATATTTATGAAATTAATCAGTCATAAAGAATGTAAGATTGGGCATGAGGAAGAAAAAAACATGTTTTTACTACTGTTGCTTTCCATTAAGAAAACATCTTTATTCTTTAAATCTTTCACTATTATAATTTAATCACAATGTAATATTACATATGTTTAACATGGAATTAATATGACACAGGTTTCCAATATCTTTTCTCCTACTTTTAATAAAATTCACTAAATCATTCCTCCTTAAAATAATCCAACAACACCTCAATTTTTAGAATCCGTTTGATCGACTGACAAACCATATTTACATGCTCTCTGAAAAATATAAGATACCTTGAAACTATATGGTATTATTATTTTCTAATCTTAGGACTTGTGTTAAAATTAGCAGTTTTTGAAAGGACTAAAGAAAGGAACACACAAAATATTAATTGTACAAGTATTCCAAATATATCATTAAATTGTAAAACTAATTATGGTAAATACAATTAGATTAAGTTTAGCATTGGAGGTCTTACTAAGAATTATTGATGCAATTGGTTTTCCAGCATGCTCAAGGTTTTTTTTTTTTTTTTCGTTCTTGGACATAGAATTTAAGGTGTTTTATTTTATCATTAAAAACAAATAATAAAACTTTAGTTTGCTGTAGTTGCAGGGTTAATAGCTAGGAGTGTGATAGATAGGTTGTCAATTTCTGTTTTTCCCTTTCATTCATATGTAAAAGGTTGAGGATATAATTATTCACAGATGGCATGATTACCTACATAGAAAGAAACAAAAATATACAAATAAGCCGTGATTTCCAACAAAAGATTTTACTTTTTGCTGTATTAAAAATCTTAATATAAAACTAGCTTGAATTTCTATACATCAGCAGCAACAATCAAAAAATCCTGTTAGACAATGTAATTTTAAAAGGATGCCAGTTGTACTATATCAGGAATAAAGTAGTTAAAAAGAATATTAACATGCTATCTATGAAGATAGTAAAAATGTTTCACCAGAAGATATTAAAAAAGACTGACAAATTGAGACATGTATCAGTAATAAGTTCATAGATGAGAAGATACTGGAGTGGGTAGCCCATCCCTTCTCCAGCAGATCTTCCCGACCCAGGAATCGAACTGGGGTTTCCTGTGTTGCAAGTGGATTCTTTACCAATGGAGCTATCAGAGAAGCTGATATGTAAATGTCAGTACTCTTCAAAATGATTTATAAATTTGATATATTTTATGTCAAACCCCCTACAGTTTATCTTATGGATCTTGTGCAGGTGACTCTAAAGTTTGTATGCTTGAGAAAACGACAAAAATTTCCAAGACATAACTGTGAATAACAAGGAAATAGAAATCTTCATGAGATATCAGAAATTATTATAGACCTATAATAAATGAGACAGTGGTACTGGTGTATGAACTAAGAAAACATCAAGAAGAAGAATAGAAAAGCCAGAAACGAACCACAAATACATGGATTTTTGATTTATCACAAAGCTGCCTTTGGTTGTTCATGAATTGATAAACTTTTAAATAAATGATGCTAGTATGTTAGGTTATATTCACTTTTATGGATATAAGTAACGCTGAAGCTTTATTTTATACTATACACAAAAAATCATTTGCAGGTGGATTAAAAAAATTAATGTAAAAGGAAAACAAACTTTTAGAAGACAATATATTTAAATACTTGAACAATTACTCTTTTAGAAGACAATATAGTTGAATATTTTGAGGCCTCAGTAGAAACTCACTTATTAAGAATCAAATAGTAAAAGTAAAATAGGGATTAATTTTAAAATACTAGTATTCCAAATTTCTATTATTCAAAATATCAAATAGAAAATAAAATGACAAGGTAGAAACAGAATATTTGCAACATATATATATATATATAGGCCCCACAAGTTATGATGAATAAAGAGAACGACTATTTAAAAGATAGTCAAAAGTCCCGAATAATCATATGATAAATTGACCCATGGACATACAGATATTCTAGAACTATCTAAAAATCGGAGAAATGCAATTTAAAACTAATGAAATATAATTTTTCACTCAGGACTTTTGTAGAACATTTTTTAAAGTTTTGACAATAGGAAGTAAAAATGAAGCTATGGAAAAACTTTAATGTTATACTGTTGGTGAGTTTCAGTTAGTAACACTAATTTAGAAAAAAATATTGTCATGATCTCATAAAGCTGAGGGTAAGTATATCAATGACACAGCAAATACTTTCTTTGGCATTCACCCTGGATAAAGATGTGTGCCTGGAGATACACAGAAGACTCTACATGGCAGCACTATTTGTCCAAAAATAGGAGACAAATCAATTGTTCATCAGCAGTAGCACCCATAAAAAATGATGATGTATGAAGGAATTCTATACATCAGTAAAAATGAAAAAATGACAGCTCATGAATAAATGAATCTCAGGGATAAAACACAAGGCATTAAAAATAAATTACCAAGGAATATACAGATTTGCTTCAATTTACATAAATTTACAAAATAAGAAAAACAAAAATAAGCTATTAAGGGTGAAATATCACTTTAACAGAATAATAAACAAAAGCAAGAAAATGATAACATGAAATTCAGGAAATAATTTACCTTCTTTAAAAAATGGGATGAGAAAAATTCATGTAAGGTATTTCAAAGTAATGAAAATATGTATTTTATTTCTTATATAGCTTGACTAATAACGGGTATTAGGCTATATGATTAAATATATTTCATATAGTATATATAGAAATATATGAATGCCAATAATCTTTTGCATTTTTCATTACTTAACAAATGTCCTTCATGTTTCATGATAAAAAGAAAAATTATATTAAATAGTCATAAAATTATTTTTCACTAAAGACATTTTAATTAGGCTGTCATGATGCTAATAAAACTAGATCATTTGCACTTGCACAGCATTTTAACTAAATTCTGTACTTGGGAAACATTCTGAATGCATTCTAGGCTTCTTTTCCTGACATTTGAACTGAAACTGGGACAATGGATTTTCTTGATACATGATAAGAGGAAGTGATTGTGATATATTCGTGGTATTCAAAGTTCAGACTTTCTTGAATATAGTATTCACTACCTCATACATTATCCTTTCACCAGGACTAACAAACGAATTTGCTTCAGCACTAAGCTGAAAAAAATGTATTTCCTAAATAAATGTCTTAAATTAATGGTATGGACCTGGGGAACTCTGTGGACATTGTTTAACTTAGCTCTGAAACTTTCATTTCTAGATTTAAGGCCTCACTGACCTTATGAAAGGCCAAATTTTGGCCACCAAATAAGAATTTTATAGTAAAGTTTTTTTATATTTATCCTATATTTTACATTATTGTCCAGCACTTACTTTCCACTTATTCCCTGAAATTAGTATATCTTACTTTTGTTCCCCATTCCATATATGCATTCCTTAGCTGTTTCACATTCTTATCTGAATGAATCAGTGTATAAATAATTCTCTTAAAATTTTTCAAAGTGTTTAAATTTTATGACTCTACCTTTTATTACTTAAAATTCAGAATTTGAATTTTTGAGGATGTTCTCCTACACAAATGATATTGAAACAAATCATGCCAGTTTCAATACTGAATAATCCAGGATATAGGCAAAATTTTTAAACCATTTATAAAAATTATATGATTAAAAAAAAACTCTGTAGAAACATATTATGCACATTTGCTTTTCTTTAAGAGACAAATATCAAGAAGTCATATTTGAAATACAAGGAATACTAACATAATGTATACAGCATGTCCACTAGAGAAAATCAAAGAAAATAAATAATAATACTTAGCACCCTTTTTGTTTCTTCTTTTAATTGCTAAGTCAAGTCTGACTCTTTTGTGACCCATGGACTGTAACCCTCCAGGCTCCTCTGACCATTGAATTTCCCAGGCAAGAAAAATGGAGTGGGTTGCCATTTCCTTTTCCAGGGGATCTTCATGACCTAGGGATCAAACTCGTGTCTCCTGCATTAGCAGGCCGATTCTTTACCACTGAGCCACAAAGTGTAGCCTTAAAACAGTTTAGGTAAGAACAAAACTCTATATCCATTGTTATGTGAAAAAAGACTTGAGAGCTGTCTTTAAAACTGGGTTAAATTTTTGACTGGAGCCTCAAATCACCTTTCTGAAAACAAAGCAAATTTCTCCTAAATATTTTTGAAAATGACTCAGTGGCTTAAGCCACACAAGTGCATCAACAGTTTTGCACAGGAAAGCACAACCAGCTTCACAAGGTTTGGTGTCAGGTAGAGGGTGAATTTCAGCATGGGTCTTTCCTTCCCTCAGCGGTCATCAGGAAAGTGTACTCACTCCTCCTGGCTCAGTTATAAAAGGAGTTATCTACAAGGGACTTCAATATCCATTATTTTGGTAAAGCAAGTGAGCAACTAACTTTATATATAGTTAAGTACTATGTTTCCCGTACCATATCATCACCTTTTCACCAATAACATGACAAATCAAAGCTACACCATAGCTCAGACATCCCAGGAGTAGACCTTAATTTACAGTCTCCCAGGCAATTTTACCAATGTTTTGGCATTTTTTTCTTTTGCACTTTTTGCAGTATTTTCAATAACACAGTCTTTTTTCCCCCTCTATTTCTCTTTTCTCCTTATTTTTCATTATTTTCATTTTTATCCTTAACATCAATTTATTGGTGATAATCACTATTATAATACATTGTGTTTACAATTATCATGTTCCACCCTAAATCAAAAGCTATATCAAGCATGTTTATCTTTAATAATGAGTGATATCAACAAAGGATTGGTATGTTCTAGTTACCTTTTCCAGGTTTAGAGATTTTCTTAATTGATTCCAGTCACACAATTTTCATCCCAATTATATGCCAAATAAATGAATCTTAATTAAACCATACAGAAATATAACAGATTCAAGATTGACTTCCATCAAATGGCTGGGAAAGTTTTAGAAGTATGCACAGTGCCCCTAATCTGAAATTTTCTAGACCAAACAACCTCAAGTTTCATTTTCTCATCTCTGTTTTCATGCTGTCTCTGGAGTTATTATATCAATCAATGATAGTTCATTAAAGAATGTGAGTATATACACGTGTGTGTACACATACACACACATATTCTTTGGGTTCTGTTCTTTTTTTCAGTAGTACATTACTTACTTGTTAAAAATGTATATATCCTAGATACTTTTAACTTTCAAGAATGTACGAATGTAGACCAATTCTGACTTCATTTAGCTTGCATTTTATCAGAGGGAAAATTAATTATTTTCATGTGCTAAACACTAGGCATTTTACATGCAAAAACACATTTAAATCTTAAATCTAATCTGTGAGTTTGTATTATATCCTCATTTATTTAGCCGATAAGTATTTCTTGCCATTTATATATCATACACAGTTGCTGCCCTTATTTTGAATGTTTGTGGGATTTATCTCAGACAGGAAGGTTTTCTTAAAAATTGAAATGAAAACTGATTAAATAATAGAAGTTAAATAGAGGCTATGCTGAGCTTTCCAGACAGAGGTCACAGAGTGTGTGAAAGCTCTATTCTGCAAATATTATTTCCAGAACAAAGTATACCATTTCATGGTCAGTATGTATTTCATCATTTTTCCAAAGTGAAGGAGTATGGGATAATCAAGTCTTGTTTAGTTAACAAATGATGCAGAGTATGGATGGGTTGGAAAGCATATTTATTGTTACAAGAAAATATTTGGTTTGGGCACATGTGAACAACCCAAGCATTTGTTTCAGTTGAAAACATTTGTTTCAGAAGAAAATTTGGCTTTCACAGTTGTATGCAAGTTTCCAAATTGGTTTCCAATTGTAGTGAAGTAAGCATTTGGTTGGTGGCAGTTAGGACAGCCAAATGCTTCTGCACATGTTTATAGAGACCTGGGGACTCTCCTGAGGTCCAATGCCTTTTATTTTGTTTTTATTGGTTTTCTGATTAATGATTTGTCACATAGTTATAAAATTAGAATCATCCAAACTTTCATTTAAAGGAAATAACAATATTTACAAAAGCTCATCAGAAGTTAAGAAGGCCTCCCCCCTCTTAGAACTTTTATTCTTTCCTTAGATTATAAAACTTTTAAGAAACAGAAGGCACGGCACAGACAATAATTATGCTATACTATTTTTGTATTTATTTATGTATTTATTTACCCATGAAAGTGTTTTTTTAAAGATACCCTAAAATTTTAAAGATTTTTGAAGATTTTTTGAAGATTACCTTAGAGATATAAATCAATCATGACAAAACTGGAGTTATTTGTTGAGATTACTTGCAAAATACCCCGTGTTTCTCCTAGTGTTTACTGATAAGATATTCAAGTTTTCAGTTTACTTAAGAGAAACCTGGAGTAAAATTTTGAGACACTGTGGAAAGCTGCAGTTTTGTCTCCAAATCTAGTCTCAAATGTTCCTTAGCATATAAATGCCCAGTTAGTGGCTACATTCTCCAGGCTACCTGTGGCAAGGTCTGGCCATGAAATTAGGTGATTACCAAAATGACATGAAAAGAAGAAATTAAACTTCCACCTGACCAACTTTTAAGAAAATTCCTTGTCCTGGAGTTTCTGCTTCATTTTTCCCTTGCCCACAAGTTGAAACATGGATGTAACACCAATCCAGTATCACTGTGAAGCCAAGAACATTGCCATACATGGGTGGGTCATAGTAGAGTGGACAGTTTCATGAGAGAGAAGTTATTTCTTTTAGCAAAGCTATTATATTCTGGAGTCTCTTTATTATAATAGTTCAACACTTCTACGAACTATTATAATGAATATCCATTCAACCAGATTATCAAGGTGATGATTTTAGAATGATGAAAGTGTTTCTTACACTGATATTGAAAATTATTAGTTAAGTTTCAAAAATAACTAATAGTATCAGAAGGATGAACATGTTCCTTTTGTCAGTCCCTACTATTTAGGTAACTAAACCTCAGGGCTACATATATATCAACATGGACTTTTACTCAGGATCCCAACTGAATGCATGTTTCTAATTTTTTAACTTTAACTAAATGAAAATAAAATTGCCAAAGATGATGAGTATATAGAAACCATATTGGCCAGAATATTAAAATACTATATAAGAAATTTAATCAAAGAAACTTATTAAAATAAAATCAACAGAGATATCAAATTTTGTCTTAAACAGAACCTGGAAATTAACAGATCATATATTAATATACCTTCCATAAGCAAGAAGCATAAAATGAACATAAAAATAAAAATACACCCAAAATGCAATCTTTTGTGTAGGAAATACCATATTATGTGGAATATCAACAAACAAGCAAGCCAATTGAACCCAATAATAAAGAAGCAATATATTTTGAAAGCTAAATAAAAATAAAAAGAAATTTAAATACTTGAAAAAAATATTTCTGAAACCAGTTCTCTATCATAGGTTGTATCAGAAAGTAGTCACGGCACATTTTAATTTTTTCACATATATAAGGAAAAGAGAAAATATTAATTTTATAAATCAATAAAAAATTACAAAATTTAGACGATACACTGTCCATATTAATGAATATGCCTACAATGATGGATGATAGATGCTAGAACTTAGTGTTTTATTTTGTAAAATGTGAATACCTTTATTTAACTCCATGGTGATATTAACAATTAATACCAGTCCAATTGTTTTTCACTTTAATATTTGCTTTTACATTATCATATTATTTGATCCTGATGAGTAGATACTGTGTCCTATTCATAATTGTTCACCAAACAAACGTGTTTGCAGCAATATTTTTTAAACATTCAAAACAATCTTATGATTTCTGCTTCTAGGACAAAATGGCTTAAATTCACTTTTCTCTGTTTATCCCCTCTAAATGTGAATTAATACCCTAGACATAAATACACAAACAAAAGAACTCTGTTAGTTGAAAGGAAGCTGCTAGAGTAAAGATTTATATAACACTCAAGTAGTTTCTCTGGCCTTTTCTTTGTTATCTCCCATATGTTCTGTATAAGTATTGGGGAAAAAAACAAAAAAAACCCTTCCATCCTAAGCTGCTAGTTGCCTAAGTGTTAGTCACTCAGTCGTGTCTGACTCTTTATGACCCCATGGTCTATAGCCCACCAGACTCCTCTGTCCATGGGATTTCCCAAGCAAGAATACTGGAGTGGGTTTCCATTTCCTTCTCCAGAGGGATCTTCCCGACCCAGGGATTGAAATCGGGTCTCCCACATTGCAGGCAGATTCTTTATTGTCTGAGCCACCAGGGAAGCCCAAACTGCTAACAATCATAGAAAAAGAAAAAAAGAAGAAGAAGAAGAAGAAGAAGTACATAATAAAGCACAACACATGCAAAACTCCAACAATTAACCACATGGGAAACCTGGTCTTTTTGGCCAAGAAACCAGAAAAAGGGAAGACCAGCAGGGACCTAACTGGAAGACCAATATCTAGGGGCCACAGCAACCAGATCTGCCTATCCTCCCTGACCCTACATCCCCGATGGGGGCAGCAACAGGATGTGTATCAGCCTATTGCAGGAAGGAGGACCCCTTCCAAGGTCCAAAAGTGGGCTCTTGTCTAACACTCAGAAATGAATTGTCCAAGGAGACATATGTGCTAACAAAGCAAGAGATTTTATTGGGAAGAGGCACCCGGGAGGAGAGCAGTAGGGTAAGGGAACCCAGGAGGACTGCTCTGCCACATGGCTTGCAGTCTTGGGTTTTATGGTGATGGGATTAGTTTCCAGGTTGTCTTTAGCCAATCATTCTGATTCAGAGTCCTTCCTGGTGGCACAGGCATCACTCAGCCAAGATGGATGCCAGCAAGAAGGATTCTGGGAGGTGATCAGGCATGTGATGTCTCCTTTTGACCTTTCCCAAACTCTTCCGGTTGGTGGTGGCTTATTAGTTCCGTGTTCCTTACCAGGACCTCCTGTCATAAAACAACTCATGCAAATGGTTAGTAGGGTGCCTGGCCAGGGTGGGTTGTTTCAGTCAGTGTGCTTCCCCTAACAGGCCCACACCCTGCCTAGGGCCCTACTCAGTCATGTATGAGGCAGGCCCACTCAACACATGCCCCACGTCCATTGGCAACAGGTGGACTCCTCCACTTGTATGAGCAGTGCCAATAGGCCTAGTGTCTCTTGGTCTTCTGCCCAGGAATGGAGAGGCACATTCCTGACCCTCAAATCCGTGGCAGAAAGACATCTAATCTAGTTGGAGAAGGCACACTGGGTAGGTATTTCCCTCTTCCCATGCCACTCTCAGAGATATAAACGGAAGTCCAATGGCAATAGATGAAAGACTCTACATTGGAGGGGTTCAGTGTAGTCCATCTAAGGGACCTGGGGATATTTTAGACCTGTGCTGGCAACATTAGCAGGGAACCAGCAATTAGCCAGAGCCTAAGCAGAACAATAAGAAGAAAACAGATCAGAACAGCATTATGAGGGCTCAGAAAACAAAATTGCCATTAGAATTACAGCCTACAAAAATAAGCAAGAACGTACATGTTAAACCTAAACAGGGTGGCTGATTGATAAAAGATAATATTTTAAAAGAATCAAGAATCACCTAACATAAGATCTAAAATGTCTAGGAGACAGTAAAAAAGGTCACTCATCATATCACAGGCCAGGAAAATCACAACTTGAATAAAAAAAAAGACAACCAACTGATACCAACACTGATGTTAAGCAGATACTGAAGTTATCTGACAAAGATATCAAAATACCCATCATAAGAATGCTTTAATAATTACAAATTATCTTTAAGAAAATTGGAAATACAGTATAGGAATGGAAACAATAAATAAGAACAACATGGAAATTACAGAACTGAAAAATTTAAAAAAATGAAACATAAAAAACTTGCTAGATGAACTTGATAATAGAGTAGAAATGACAGAAAATTTGAGAAGAGATCAATAGGAATTTACTCAATCTGAACTATAACATCTAGACTGATAAAAGAAACAAACAAGCAGAAAACAAACAAACAAACTTGAACATAGTCTTAGGGACATGTGAGAAAAATCAAAATGCTAAACATTTGCAGTATTGGAATACCAAGGTAAAGGAGAAAGAATGTAGGTCTAAAAGTACTCCAAGAAGTAATCACTGAAATTTCCTAAATTTGGTGAAAAACATAAATTTACAGATTCATGAAGATGAGTGAAACGCATACAGGAAAAAACTAAAGACATCCATGGCAATCTCAGATATGCAGATGACACCACCCTTATGGTAGGAAGTGAAGAACTAGAGAGCTTCTTGATGCAAGTGAAAGCATAGAGTAAAAAAGCTGGCTTAAAACTCAACATTCAAAAAACAAAGATCATGGCATCTGGTCCCATCACTTCATGGAAAATAGATGGGGAAACAATGGAAACAGTGAGAGACGTTATTTTCTTGGGCTCCAAAATCACTGCAGATGGTGACTAGAGCCATGAAATGAAAAACGCTTACTCCTCAGAAGAAAAGCTATGACCAATCTACACAGCTTATTAAAAAGCAGAGACATTAATTTGCTGGCAAAGGTTCATCTAGTCAAAGCTATGGTTTTTCTAGTAGTCATGTATGGATGTGAGAGCTGGATCACAAAGAAGGCTGAGCACTGAAGAGTTGATGTTTTTTAACTGTGGTGTTGGAGAAACTCTTGAGAGTGCATTCGACGGCAACTTCAAATCAGTCAATCCTGAAGGAAATCAGTCCTGAATATTCATTGGAAGGACAGATGCTCAAGCTGAAGTTCCAATACTTTGGCCACCTGATACAAAGAGCCAACTCATTAGAAAAGACTCTGATGCAGGGAAAGATTGAAGGCAGGAGGAGAAAGGGTCAACAAAGTACAAAATGGTTGGATGACATCACCGACTCAATGGATGTGAGTCTGAGCAAGCTCTGCGAGAGGGTGAAGGACAGGGAAACCTGGAGTGCTGCAGTACATGGGGTCACAAAGAGTCAGACACTACTGAGCGACTCAGCAACAACGAAGACATTCACTTCATGACTCATGATAATTAAACTGAAAACCAAAGATAAAGGGAAATGTGTTAAAACCAGTCAGAGAAAAATGAGGCATTGTATCTAGGGGAACACCAACTCAAGTGAAATTGGGTTTCCCATTTGAAATGACAAAAGCCAGAAAAAAATAGGCACAGTAATTTTTAAATTCTAAAGGAAAAGAATTGCCACCTTCAAGTTCTGTATTTTGCAAAGCTATTCTTCAGTGATAAAAGGGAAATAAAGTTATTCTCGGACAAAGGGAAATTAAGATGTTTTGTTTATTTTAAACTCATTTTAAAGAATGACTTGCATTTTCTAATAGAAAGAAAATGAAAAGATTTTGAATTTGAAAAGTAAAACAAAAAAAGAAAAACAGAATAGGCAAAAATAAGGGGGAACTAATAGGGTTATTTTTCTCCTCATAGTTTTTAAATCATAGTAGATGTTTGAAGCAAAAATTATTTGGTGGTCAATGTTTATAGAGAAAATAATTATGACAATCAAATTGTGAAAATGGGGAGGGATAGACATAAATAGAACAAAGGTTTCAATATTTCACTTGAAGTGGTAAATTTCAATCATGGTTCTGATAATTATGTATATATATTATACTACAGGGAACGACCACTAAATCTATACAAACTGATATTTTTAAAAACATACAAAAGATGGAATTCTACAAAATGTTCACGAACTTGAAAGAAAAGGAAGAAAAGAAAAACTGAGTAATGAGAAATAGAGGAAATGATAAAGAAAATCACAGATGTATACATTACCATACCAAAAATTACATTAAATGTAAATAATCTAAGAAGACCAATTAAAAGATAGAAATTTGCAGAGTAGATATTTTTTTTAAATTCATGATCCAACTATATAATATCTGTAAGAAATTCACTTCAAACATGTCATAAGTAGGCTAAAACTAAAAGAATACAAAAAGATGTATCATGTCAACATTAATTTAAAAACAAGTAAGAGTGACTATTTTAACTTCAGAAAAAGCAGACTTCGGAGCAAAGAAAATTATTAGAGATAAAGACATTACATAATGATAAAATGAATAATACTCTTTAATTTTATGGACTAAATTGTGCTATACCAAAATTCTTATGTTTTAGCCCTTTCCCTCAATGTGACTGTGTTAGACCGGGTCTTTAAGAGGTAATTAAGTTTAAATGAGAGCATAAAGCTGGGACCCTAACCCAATATTACAAGTGTAGTATAAGAAGAGGAAGAGATAGTAGAAATGCAGTTCACGGAGGAAAGTCCAGGTGAGGACACAGCAAGAAGATTGCTATCTGCAAGCCAAGCAGAAAAGCTTCAGGAGAAACCAAACATGCTGTCACCTTGATCTTGGAATCTAGTCTGTGAGAACATTTTTTTGTTGTTTAAAGCATCTAGTCTGTCGTATTTCATTATGGCAATCCTAGCAAACAAATACAGTTGTTAGGTGATCATTAACATGTATACATCACAAAAGAGACCTTCAACACCCATTAAAAAAAAAACAACTGATGGAATTAAATGATAAAATAGAGAAATTCACAGTTATAGCTGAGAACTTCAACACCCTACTTTCAGTAGTTTATAGAATTAATAGAGAGTTGGCAAAGATATAGAAGTACTGAACACAACAGTCAACCAATGGAATCAAATTATAACATATAGAATTCTTCCCTCAATAAAAGCAGAATACACATAAATGCCTATGGAATATATGGAATACTCATCAAAACAGATTGTATCTGGGGTCATAAAGCAGTTTTCAAAAAATTAAAATAAATTTAAATCATGTAGAGTATGTTCTCTAAACATAATGGAATTACACTAGAAACTAATCACAGAAAAATGAAAATTTAAAATACTTAGTAATTAAACAACACATTTCTAAATAATTGTTGAACCAAAGAGAAAGCCTTAAAACAAAATACATGGAATTAAATGAAAATAATACAGCATACCAAAACATGTGAGATGCACCTAAAACAGTGCAAATAATGAAATTTATAGTATTCAAAGCTTCCATCAGAAAGGTTACTAGTCAATAATCTAAGTTTCTATTTTAAAAAATAGAAAAAAGAGAGCAAAATAAGGCTAAATCAAGTAGAAGGGAAAAAAAAGTACTTGTTGAATAAAAGCAGAAAATAATGAAATCAAAATAGGAAAACAAGTAAAGATCAAGAAAATAAAAGTTTATTATTCAAAATACCAATAAAATTGATTAGCCCCTAGCAAGAATTGACAAAGCTTAAAAGAAAAAAGAAAAATACACATTACCAATATCAGAAATAAAATGGAGATATATTAATAGATTCTTCAGTTATTCAAAGGATAATAAAAGGATCCTATAAACAACTTTAGAGCCACAAATTCAACAACTTAGAAGAAATGAGTTGATTTCTCAAAAAAATGCAAAATATAAAACTGAAGCACATGAAATTGATACTAGTCTTATAATCATTTAAAGAAACTAAATTTCTAATTAAATTGATGAGTAGAAATAAATAAATAGCCCCACATAACATCACTTTTGAATTTTATTATACACCTAAATAAGAATTAACACCAATTACACAAATCTGTTTCAGAAAAAAGAAGACAAAAGAACACTTCCCAATTCATTACATATAAAAAGAAAAAAAGAAAAGAGACCAAAATCTCTCATCCTCTCATGAACTTAGATCCCAAAATTCTTATCAAAATATTAGCAAATCAAGTACAACAAAGAATAAAAAAAATAATTCTACACCATGGAGACTATATTACAGTGAGATTTTTTCACATATGCCAAATCTGGTGCACCATTTGAGAATTAATCAATGTAATCCATCATATCAACAGGCTAATGTAGTGAAACATACAACTATATTAATTGATACAGAAGTACATTAGATAAAATTCAACATTTAACCATGACAAACTCACAACAAATTAGGAAAATAAAGAAATCTCAACTTGTTAAAAAGCATCCACAAAACTGTTATAGCTAACATTACATTTAATATGGGAATGACAGTGCTTTCTCCCTAAGACTATGAAGGAAGTGTGTCAGCTCTCATATTTATTCAACATAGTAGAAAAGTTCTAGACACAGTAATAAGCAAGAGAGAGAGAAAAAAAAAAGCAAACAGATTGGAAAGGAGGAAATAAAACTAAGTCTATTTGCACACAACATGGATGTCTATGTAGAAACCTAAAGGAATCTATTAAAAGACAAAAAAAAAAAACCCAAAAAACAAGCCCTAAAACAAATTTTGAGCTCACCAAGTTCATCGTGGAAAAACCATTTTCATTTCTACATACTAAAACTGAACATGCAGAAACCAAGTTAAATATAATATGTTTTATATAAAATAAAATATGTAAAATTTAACCTCATATAGGGTCTGTATCCCGAAAATTACAATTTGTTGATGATAGAAATCAAAGCCCTAACTAAGTGGTGAGACATACTTGTGTTCATGGATTAAAAAGGCTTAACATAATAAAGATGTCAATTTTTCCCAAATTGACATATATATAATTAATGCAGTTCTTACCAAGGTTTCTGCAAGATTTTTTGTAGACACAAATAAGCTTATTATTATAAGGAAACACAATAGCCATAAAAAGGCTAAAAAGATCTTGACCAAAGTTGGGAGACATCACTACCTTATTACACAGTTATAATAATCAAGAGATAGAAGAGAGTTAGAAGAGAGAGAAACATATTGATAAGATGGACAAAACAAAGAACCCAGAAATAGATCCTCACAAATACATTCAACTGAGTTTTTGACAGTTTCAAAAGCAATTATTGGTGGAAAGACAGCATTTTCAGTAAATAGCGCTAGAGTACTGGGCATACATAGTGAAAAATATGAGCCTTAAAATAATGCATATATATATGAACTTATATATAGCACCTAAAATTGTAAAAGTTTTGAACCCTACTACACTGTTGGTGGGAATATAATTTGGTACAGCCATTATAGAGAACAGTATGGAGGCTCCTTTAAAAAAACTAAAACCAGAACTAGCATATGATCCTGCAATCCCACTTCCAGACATAAATCCAGAGAAAATCATAATTTGAAGATACTCGAAGCCCAGTGCTCATTGCAGTACTATTTCCAATAGCCAAGACATGGAAGCAACCTAAATGTCCATCTACAGAATAGATAAAGAAGATTGTGTGTGTGTGTGTGTGTGTATGTGTGTGTGAAAAGGTGAAAGTGTTAGGCACTCAGTAGTGTTCAGCTCTTTGTGACCCCAAGAACCATAACCTGCCAGGCTCCTCTATCTGTGGAATTCTCCAGGAAAGAATACTAGAGTGGGTAGCCATTCCCTTCTCCAGGAGATTTTCCTGACCTAGGGATTAAACTGAGGTCTCCTGCATCACAGGCAGATTCACTACTGTCTGAGCCACTAGGGAAGCCCATATGTATGTATATGAATATTACTTAGCCATTAAAAAAATGAAATAATGCCATTTGCAACAACATGGATGCACCTAGAGATTATCACACTAAGTAAGTAAGCAAGAGAAAGATAAATACTGAATATATTGCTTATATGTGGGGCAAAAAAGACACCAATGACCTTATTTACAAAACAGAAAGATACACTCAACATAGAATGCAAAGTTATGGTTACCTTAGCGGAAATGGGGATGGGTAAGGGATAAATAAATGAGGTTGGGATTAACATATACATACTGATATATATGTAAAATTGGTAACTGTCAAGGACCTACTGGGAACTATAGCACAGGGAACTATACTCAATATTTTGTAGTAACCTATAAAGGAAGATTTCTAAAGAAGAACATAGGCCACAAATGACTTAGCTACAAGTTATCGGTCCCATCCCACTTTCATGGATAAAGTCCCCTCAAAAGAAATTTGCTTCTTAACCTGAAGAAAAACAGGTGCAGTTTATTTTTGGTTCCTTGCCACCTGCAGAAACATACAAATAAACTGATAAGAATCTCCCATGGGAAGCAGGGGACAACTCATCCTCTTGATACTACAATGCCTGCCTTTTACAGCCCCTGGAAGTTTAATTCCTTCTGAAGTTTAACTCTGGGGTGGCCCTGTGTTGCCCTACATGCTCTGCCCCTGTGAAGGAAGTTATAAAGAAAGCCAGTTCAGTTCAATTCAATTCAGTCACTCAGTTGTGTCTGACTCTTTGGGACCCCATAGACCACAGCATGCCAGGCTTCCCTGTCCATCACAAACTCCTAGAGCTTACTCAAACTCATGTGCATCGAGTCGGTGATGCCATCCAACCATCTCATCCTCTGTCGTCCACTTCTCCTCAGACCTTCAATCTTTCCCAGCATCAGGGTCTTTTCAAATGAGTCAACTCTTCCATCAGGTGGCGAGAGTATTGGAGTTTCAACTTCAGCATCAGTCCATCTTTAGTTCTTCTTCAGTTTCTGCCATATGGATGGTTGCATCTGCATATCTGAGGTTATTGATATTTCTCCTGGCAATCTTGATTCCAGCTTGTGCTTCATCCAGTCCAGGGTTTCTCATGATGTACTGTGCGTATAAGTTAAATAAGCAGGATGACAATATACAGCCTTGAGATACTCCTTTCCCGATTTGGAACCCGTCTTTTTCCCATGTCCAGTTCTAACTGTTGCTTCTTGACCTGCGTACAGATTTCTCAGGAGACAGGTAAGGTAGTCTGGTGTTTCCATCTCTTGAAGAATTTTCCACAGTTTACTGTGATCCACACAGTAAATGGCTTTGGCATAGTCAATAAAGCATTTTGGTAGCACTTGGCATACGTGTTATTCTGTACTTGTGTGTATGCATGCTAAGTCGCTTCAGTCGAGTCTGAGTCTTTACAACTCTATGGACTGCAGCCCTCCAGGTTCCTCTGTCCATGGGATTCTCCAGGCAAGAATACTGGAGTGGGTTGACATGCCCTCCTCTAGGGGATCTTTCTGACCCAGGAATGTAACTCGCATCTTTTGTGTCTCCTGCATTGGCAGCCATGTTCTTTACCACTAGTGCCACCTGGAAAGCCCCATTCTGTACTTAATGATCTATAGTGATTTGTTTATTGTTTCTTTTCCCCATAGATCATGTTACTACAAACCTAAGTACTATGTGTTTTAGACACAATCTTTCTAAATCTTAGTTCAGTGTTTATATTAGTTTCCTGTGTCTGTTGTCACAAGATGCCACAGACTGGGTTGCTTGAAATGAGAAAAATCTATTCTCTCAGTTTTGGAGGCTAGAAGTCCAAAATCTAGAAGGGACACCTCCTTCTGTGGCCGCTTTGGAGAACAGGCCCTTTGCCTCTTCCAGCTTCTGGTGGCTATCCCAACATTCTTGGGTCCAGTCTCTGCATCTGCAATCATATTGCCTACTCATTGTCTGTCCCTCTAATCTCCCTCTACATAACTTACATAGGAATACTAGAAATCGGATTTAAGACATGCCATAATAAACCAGATGACTTCCTCATCTTCAGATCCATAACTTAATTCCATCTTCTAAGACATTTTTTATAATTAAGGTACCTTTCACAGGTTCCAAGTATCAGGACATGGACTTACTTTTGGGAGACCATCATTCAACTAACTATAGTGCTTAATCTTAAACGTGTGGTGGTAGCATATTTTTGAGAGATAGTCTAAGTTTTTTCAAAGTGTCAAAATTTTAGTTGTATTATATTTTTATTTTGAAAAATGTTAAGGATAAAGATAACATCAGCCTTAATTGTTTACTACCTGGGTTTCTTGACAGAATAGATCAAAACATGATAGTAAGTTTCCTTTACAGCAAGACACAGTGTAAGAAAGTGCCCAAGACAACACCCACAGGATCAGAGAGACCATTTAGGAGGCTACTGCAGTAATTATCAAAGCTGACCAGAGATAATGTTAGCTTCTATTGGAGGATAGCAGTGGAAGTGCCAAGAATTTGTTGAGTTCTAGAAAAGAATTCAAAAAGTATGTCAACATAATTTCTTAGTGGATAAGAAGTGGGTGTAAAAGAAAAGACTATTGTAAAAGCAGAAAAGCAATGTCTTCCTCCCTAAATACTTTATTCTGTGCAAGAACAATTTTTCTTTTCTCCACCACTTTATTTCCAATATTTCTAAAGCAGTTAATAATCAGAATAAATGAGTGTATCAATGGATAATTTGATCAGTTTAGCTAATTTGATCAATTTGTGTGTGGATACACACAACAGGTATATCAAAGCTAAAATGAACAACAATTATAAAAAATAAAATTTTGAGAATGAAAGTTCTTCAGAATCACTGTGATTCAACATACCTTACTTACTTAGTTAAAACTCATAATAGAGTTTGGTATTCTGATCAGGATTGAGCAACTAATTCAACATTTTCATTTTAAATTAGGAAAAATGTGCAAATTTTGTAGTCTTTTCCATATGTAGATTGGTAAGTTATAAAATTAATTTCAGTTATTACCACATTTGATGAGAAAAAAAAATGCTAGTCTCTTACTATAGGTAGGGTGAAGTTTAGTATTTTGTGTCAACTTGGCTAGGCTATAGCCCCCAGGCTGATTAGTTATCTAATCAAATATTAATCTAGTATTTCTATAAAGGTATTTTGTGCATGCAGTTAACACCTACAATAAATTGACTTTAAGTAAGGTCCATCTAGTCAAAGGTATGGTTTTTCAGTAGTCATGTATGGATGTGAGAGTTGGAACATAAAGCTGGGTGCTGAAGAATCTATGCTTTTGAACTGTGGTGTTGGAGAAGACTCTTGAGAATCCCTTGGACTGCAAGGAGATCAAACCAGTCAATCCTAAAGGAAACCAATCCTGAATATTCATTGGAAGGACTGATGCTGAAGCTGAAACTGCAATACTTTGGCCACCTGATGCGAAGAGTTGACTCCTTAGAAAAGACCCTGATGTTGGGAAAGATTGAAGGCGTGAGGAGAAGGGGACGACAGAGGATGAGATGGTTGGATGGCACCACAGACTCAAGGGACATGAGTTTGAGCAAGCTTTGGGAGTTTGGATGGACAGGGAAGTATGGTGTGATACAGTCCATGGGGTCGCAAATAGACAGGACTGAGCGACTGAACTGAACTGAAAGGGAAATACCCTCAATAATGTGAGTGGGCCTCATCAAATCAGTTGAAGACTTAAGAGCACAATCCGAGGTTTCCTGAAGAAGAAATTATACCTCGTGATAACAGCAGTAACTCTAACCTGATCTGTTATCCTATTTTATGGAGTTTTTGATCTGTTATCCTATTTTATGGATTCACCAGTCCCCATAATCTTGTGAACCAATTCCTCAAAATAAATTTATATCTAGCTATGTATGTAGGTCATATATATCAATATACTTATACCTCTATCTACATATCTCCTATTCTGTTTTTGTGCTTTTTTTCTTAAACATTGGTTTTTATCCATGGTGATTATGAAAGAAAAAAATGTTATGGATATTTGTCAGGAGACTACAGTGAGAGAGAAATCACAGGATAGTTAAATTTGAACTTCTGACAAAAGTGAAAAGTCAAAGAAAATCATTAGCATATATTTGGTGAGAGGGTGCCAAGTTCAAGCTCTAAAATCAGACAGCCTCTGTCCAAATTCAGGTCCTGCCAATTATAGGGGCTCTTGGACAAGCTACTGACTTCTCATAATTCCAGCTTCCCATGTGCATAATGACATTATTAATGATTTTTACCTCATTGAGTGTTATGAAGATTTAATGAGGTCTTGAATATAAAATGTTAGCACAATGTCTTAACTATAGTGAGCACATAATAAAGTTAGTGGTAATTATTATTTCTCAGTTTTAAAATAGGGAATTATGCCAATTGTAGGTACAAAGAGGAATAAAAGGATAACAATCTGGTTGAGGATATCTTATTGATACCTTAAGGAGGAAAATAAATGCCAGAAATTTGCATTAAATTCCAATATCTAATCAATAAAAACATTCTAATAGAAGAGGGAAAAAAAAAACCTCTTTTAAAGTAAATAAAAGCATTCCGCAAATGAGAAAAACTTCAAAATCCAAATTGTCTGGCAAGTCAAGTGTAAAATAGAAGCTGAAGAAGCAAAAATGAACTTAAGAAATACTCTATAAAGAATTCTGAAGGCAAGATAAAAGAGGTCAAATAGAGTATCACAGGAAACTTTGCTTTCAGTTTACTTTGTGTTACAAGTATGTGTTTTTTTGTGGCATGTAACAAACTTGCCACTAAAATAACAGTAAAGCTATGGTTCGCTCTCTGACACGTTCATTCACTATTATGACACAATTTTCTATTCTTTTCCGGAAGTTACTGGGAACATATCATGAGTATAAGTAGAATACAGGCAGTCAAGAACCCAAGGGTATGTGTGTGTGATGGTCTGGTTTGGATGGAACAGAAATGTATTGCCTGAGAGTCAGTTTCCCATGATTGGCACAGCTCCCTATTAACAGGACCTTTAGGGAAGAAGAGATAAAGCATCTCTTCTGACCCTGCTCCCCCTTTTCCACAAACATCACATGAAGTCACAACCCCTGGGGTGGAAATACAGTAAAGTAATATTTAGATTGGGTATGCTAATGACTTTCTAAGATTATAGCTGTCTTCAAGCAATTCAGTTCAGTTCAGTTGCTCAGTCCTGTCTGACTATTTGCGACCCCATGGACTGCAGCACGCCAGGCTTCCGTGTCCATCACCAACTCCTGGAGCTTACTCAAACTGATGTCCATAGAATCGATAATGCCATCCAACCATCTCATCCTCTGTTGTCCCCTTCTCCTAATGGCTTCAATCTTTCCCAGCATTAGAGTCTTTTTCAGTGAGTCAGTTCTTCGCATCAGGTGGCCAAAGTATTAGAGTTTCAGCTTCAGCATCAGTCCTTTCAATGAATATTCAGGACTGATTACCTTTAGGATTGACTGGTTTGATCTCCTTGCTGTCCAAGGTATTATGGATTCAGTATTTTATATTTTCATTTAAGGTTTACAAAAGGTTTTCCATGAGTAACATGAATGAAAGTTAAATGCTTTCTTTTATTTTTCATTTAAACTGCTTCAAGTTTTCTGCTCTATACATAAACTTCCCAGTGCAATTATCTAAAAACCAAGTCTATATTTTTATATTTATTTTTATATTTAAACATAAGAAATTGTTTTATAATTATGGAGTCTTTTTCTATACTGACTTCTGCTAATAAGAACAGTCATAGAATGAATACACAAATTAACTTTTAATCAAACAGTAGTCGGAGTTTTTTTGTTCGTTTTTAAAGATTGCTCATGTCAACCCCCAAAATATTTCAATTCTGGCAGGTTTTACTAAAGAAAAAATAATGTTAACTACAATTAGCAATTTGATATACATAAAAGGAATATTATGGCAAGGCTGTCTGAGTCCATTAGGAAAAAAAGAAATATTTTGTTGGCACATTTACAAAGTGCTAAGAGGATCTGCCATGATGTAGAGAAAACCTTGACTAACAACTTAAAACACTAGAGATAATTTCAACCTGCTCTGGCTTCAACACCCTTACCGAGTTGCTGTCTATTCCCACTCCGCACATTCTCTCTTCTCACCACACTTGGTTCCAAGCACCATAACACATGCTACCATGACCTCTCACTGCACATATATATTTTCTTCATGTCCCTAGCAGCATTTTTTGTGAATTACTTGAAAGCAAAGTAATAGCCAGTAAAAGAATTCTGGTCACTTTAAGGACAATATGAGTATAGCATAGTGGCTATCACTTGCATGTCAGCACAATCTCAAAGCTTTATTCTAGGGAGTCAGAGGGCCTTACAGAAAACCACCATACAAAATAAAATAATATTCCCTAGGATGTGAAGTCAGGTGGGCCTTAGAAAGCATCACTACGAACAAAGCTAGTGGAGGTGATGGAATTCCAGTTGAGCTATTTCAAATCCTGAGAGATGATGCTGTGAAAGTGCTGCACTTGATATGCCAGCAAATCTGGAAAACTCAGCAATGGCCACAGGACTGGAAAAGGTCAGTTTTCATTCCAATCCCAAAGAAAGGCAATGCCAAAGAATGCTCAAACTACTGCACAGTTGCATTCATCTCACACGCTAGTAAAGTAATGCTCAAAATTCTCCAAGCCAGGCTTAAGCAATACGTGAACCATGAACTTCCAGATGTTCAAGCTGGTTTTAGAAAAGGCAGAGGAACTAGAGATCAAATTGCCAACATCTGCTGGATCATCGAAAAAGCAAGAGAGTTCCAGAAAAACATCTATTTCTGCTTTATTGACTATGCCAAAGCCTTTGACTATGTGGATCACAATAAACTGTGGAAAATTCTGAAAGAGATGGGAATACCAGACCATCTGACCTGCCTCTTGAGAAACCTGTAGGCAGGTCAGGAAGCAACAGTTAGAACTGGACATGGAACAACAGACTGGTTCCAAATAGGAAAAGGAGTACGTCAAGGCTGTATATTGTCACCCTGCTTATTTAACTTACATGCAGAGTACATCATGAGAAACGCTGGGCTGGAAGAAACACAAGCTGGAATCAAGATTGCTGGGAGAAATATCGACAACCTCAGATATGCAGATGACACCACCCTTATGGCAGAAAGTGAAAAAGAACTAAAGAGCCTCTTGATGAAAGAGGAGAGTGAAAAAGTTGGCTTAAAACTCAACATTCAGAAAATGAAGATCATGGCATATGGTCCCATCACTTCATGGGAAACAGATGGGGAAACAGTGGAAACAGTGTCAGACTTTATTTTGGGGGGCTCCAAAATCACTGCTGATTGTGATTGCAGCCATGAAATTAAAAGACGCTTACTCCTTGGAAGGAAGGTTATGACCAACCTAGATAGCATATTTAAAAGTAGAGACATTACTTTGCCAACAAAGGTCTGTCTAGTCAAGGCTATGGTTTTTCCAGTAGTCATGTATGGATGTGAGAGTTGGATGGTGAAGAAAGCTGAGTGCCGAAGAATTGATGCTTTTGAACTGTGGTGTTGGAGAAGACTCTTGAGAGTCCCTTGGACTGCAAGGAGATCCAACCAGGCCATCCTAAAGGAGATCAGCCCTGGGTGTTCATTGGAAGGACTGATGTTGAAGCTGAAACTCCAATACTTTGGCCACCTCATGCGAAGAGTTGACTCATTGGAGAAGACCCTAATGCTGGGAAGGATTGGGGGCAGGAGGAGAAGGGGACAACAGAGGATGAGATGGTTGGATGGCATCACTGACTCGATGGACATGGGTTTGGGTAAACTCTGGGAGTTGGTGATGGACAGGGAGGCCTGGCGTGCTGCGATTCATGGGGTCGCAAAGAGTCGGACACGACCGAGCGACTGAACTGAACTGAACTGAAACTAACTTGACTAGTTCATTAAACTAATCCTGGATATGAAAAGCACTGTTTAAATCTCCTTCAAATTTGCAATATAAGCAGGAGAGAGTTGTTTTCCCATCATAAGAAACACACATTTTCTCCAAGGCCAGAAACATCCCAGTTTTATCTTTTTTTGTTTTTTTTCTTTTCTGACGTCTAAAGTGTTTTCTAAGTTCTGAAGTCATCTTCTAAAGAGAAGATGGTAGAATTAATGGCTTATGGTATAAACTAATTCATGAATATTTGCATTTTTAAAAAAACAATGTGGGGATCTGTCCTTTCACCTTAAAGACAGTCTATGTTCTTTAGAATTTCCTTGATTAATTCTGTGCTAACAGAGTTGTACTATTCATCTATTTCTGTGACTCTGCTGGATAACAAACAAGTCCAAAATTTCAATGACTGTTGAGAAGTAGCACTTGGTTTTTTCTTAGACAAGTGTGTGACTTTGCATGGATAGTTCTATTTAACACATCAGGTTTATTTCAGCACAGCCTCATGTGTTTCTCCTAGGAGAAGCAAGTAGGAGGCAAGCTTCTATCATGGTGAATGGCAGGAACACAAGTAGACAAGAAAAATCTTGCAAATACACTGAGCCCTTATCTAATATCCCTCTGTCTAATAAGGTAGGAATGTATATTTTACCTACAATGTATAATGGCAAAAATAGAGAGTACACAAAGAATAGTGGGAAAAAAATGCAATTTATTTGTGTTTGTCTTCAAATTGCATTCAGCTATTTTGACTTATTTAAAAATTAAAAAAAATGATACTGTTAAAGTGCTGAACTCAGTATAACAGCAAATATGGAAAACTTAGCAGTGGCCTCAGGACTGAAAAAGGTCTTCTTTCATTCTAATCCCAAAGAAGGGCAATGCCAAAGAATGTTCCAGCTACTATATAATTGTGCTCATTTCACATGCTATTAAGGTTATGCTCAAAATCATTTGAGTTAGGCTTCAGTAGTACATGAACCAAGAACTTCCAGATGTACAAGTTGGGTTTCAAAAAGGCAGACAAATGAGAAATCAAATTGCCAACATTTGTTGGATCATGGAGAAAGCAAGGGAGTCCCAAAAGCATCTACTTCTGCTTCATTGACTATGCTAAAACTTTTCACTGTGTGCGTCAAAACAAACTGAAAAATTCTTAAAGTGATGGGAGTACCAAATCACCTTACCTGTCTCCTGAGAAACCTGTATGTGGGTCAAGAAGAAACAGTTAGAACTGGACATGGAACAACTGACTGGTTCCAAATTGAGAAAGGAGTGTGGCAAGGCTGTATATTGTCACCCTGGTTATTTTTATGCATAGTACAAGTACAACATACAAAATGCCAGGCTAGATGAATCATAAGCTAGAATCAAGTTTGCTGGGAGAAATATCAACAACTTCAGAAATGCAGATGATACCACTCTAATGACAGAAGGTGAAAAGTAACTACAGGGCCTCTTGATAAGGGTAAAAGAGCAGAGTCAAAAAGCTGTCTTGCAACTCAACATTTAAAAAACTAAGATCATGGCATCTGGTCCCACTACTTCATGGCAAATAGAAGGGGAAAAAGTGGAAACGGTGACAGAGCTTATTTTCTTGGGCTCCAAAATCACTGCCAACAGTGACTGCAGCCATGAAATTAAAAGGTGCTTGCTCCTTGGAAGGAAAGCTATGACAAACCTAGACAGTGTATTAAAAAGCAGAGACATCACTTTGCCAGCAAAGTCCCATATATTCAAAGCTATGGTTTTTCCAGTAGTCATGTAGGGATGTGGGAACTGGACCATACAGAAGTCTGAGAGCCGAAGAATTGATATTTTTGAATTGTGGTGCTGGAAAATACTCTTGAGAGTGCATTGAACTTTTAAGGAGGTCAAGCCAGTCAATCCTAAAGGAAATCAATCCTGAATATTTATAGGAAGGACTGTTGCTGAAGCAGAAGCTCCAATACTATGGCCACCTGATGCAAAGAGCCAACTCATTGGAAAAGACCCTCTTACTGTGAAAGATTGAAGGCAAAAGAAAAAGGGAGTGGCAGAGGATTAGATGGTTAGATAACATTAAAGACTCATTGGACATGAATTTGAGCAAACTCCAGGAGATAACAGAGAACAGAGGAGTCTGGCATGCTATAGTCCATGGGGTTGCAAAGAGTCGGATACAACTTAACTACTGAACAACAACAATTATAATATTGACAAATGGCTAAATCTTTCAACAAATAATTTCTCCTAGGTTTTACATATAACAATTGCTATATAAAAATATTTTCATTTTAGAGGAAATAATGAAACTCAAGTATGACTACAGTAACTTTTAATCAAAGTAGTGTTCTGCTTTGATGAAGAACTCCACATTTTTCATCAAGAGGTCTAAACACTTCCTTAAGCTCTCAGGCAACTATATATAGTATACATTTTTATCCATGTTTATATAAACATATGCTCAATAAACATTACAGACTAAAGTAGAAAGACTTCTAAATTATCAATAATTTGTTTGATATTTTGCTAAAATCAAAAATATTATATATTCAGAGTTGTGGAATAGTATGGTATTGTTTAGTGATAATGTCATAATTGCTTATCACTTTGAAGAAAGTGGCTCACTAGCTGTGGAATCATATGTGTGCCAAAAATAATCTATTCTGAAATGTCTAAACATGGTATGCGAGGATAAACTGTTAATAGATTTATTATAACCGATATATTTTTTAATATTAGGCAGAACAATTCAAGGTGGAGAAATAAAAGCTAAATCCAAACATTTAAGGAGTGCAATATGGCCAAGAAATTTGACCTGAGAAGAGCATTAAATTGCATAGGACAAAATACAAAAATAGTGATTGGAAATTCCCTGGTATCTCAGTGGTAAAGAAGCAGCTTGCCAAGGCAGGAGGCATAGGTTGGATCCCTGATACAGGAAGATCCCACGTGCCATGGAGCAACTAAGTCTGTACACCATAACTATTGATCCTGTGCTCTAGAACTCCAGAGAAACAACTATTGAACACACATGCTGCAATTACTGCAAGCTGTGCACACTAGAGCCTGTGATCTGCAACAAGAGAAGCCACCATAATGACAAGCCCTAGCACTGCAGCTAGAGAGCAGCTACTGATCTCTATAACTAGAGAAAAGCCCAGGCAGCAAAGAAGACCCAGCACAGCCAAAAATAAACAAATAAAATTATTTTTAAAAATAGTGGCTCATGAATGGTGAAAAGGAAATATTTGAGAGTTATTGTTAGTATTATTATCTAAATTCTCTAGAAGTCTCAGGCCATAAACACCATTTTTTGGCTTCTTATACTCTATTTTAGTGTTTGTGTGTCTCTTTTTTTTTTTTTTTTTTTGGACAGTGGTTACCCCACACCAGTAAGCAATTCTCAGATGCCAGGAGGGTGTTAAAAAATTCAACTGAATTCTGATGCATTTCTACATGGAAAAAGAACCTGCTCTCTGATAACAAAAGGATTCAACTCAGGAACAACCAGATGAAGACATGCATATAGCAAGGTATACAGGAAGGAGAACAGAGCCTTCAGGTCCTTTCTAGGTGCACAGTTCTCCCCAAATATCCACGTATTTACCAACCTGAAAGCCCTCTGAACTCTTTTAGGGGTTTTATGAAGGCTCTATTACATAGTCATGATTGATTAAATCATTGGTTGTTTGTGTTTGAGCTAAATCCCCAGCCTTTCTCCCCTCTCCAGAGGTCAGTTAGACATTTTTATCCTAATTTTTTGGAAATAAATGAGTTATGGATCTGAGGTAGGTAAAAAACAACAACAACTGCAGAAACAAAATAAAAAAGTAATTGTGAGACTGACCTAAACTACTGCACAATTGCACTCATTTTACATGTTAGCAGGGTCGTGCTGAAAATGCTCAGAGCTAGGCTTTGACAGTACGTAAACCGAGAACTTCTAGAGGTACAAGCCAGATTTATAAAAGGCAGAGGAACGAGGATCAAATTGCCAACATCTGCTGGATCATAGAGAAGTAAGAGAATTCCAGAAAACATCTTCTTTCATTGATTATGCTAAAGCCTGTGACTGTATGGATCACAACAGACTGGAAAATTCTTAAAGAGATTGGAATACCAGACCACCTTACCTGCCTCCTGAGAATTCTATGTGCAGGTCAAGAAGCAACAGTTAGAACCAGACATGGAACAATGGACTGGTTCCAAACTGGGAAAGGAGTAGGTCAAGGCTTTATATTGTCACCCTGCTTGTTTAACTCATATGTAGAATACATCACGGGAAATGCTGGGCTGGATGAAACAGAAGCTGGAATCAAGATTGCTGGGAGAAATATCAACAGTCTTAGAATGCAGATGACACTACCCTTATGGCAGAAAGCAAAGAGGAAATAAAGAGCCTCATAATGAAGGTGAAAGAGGAGAGTGAAAACGTCAGCTTAAAACTCAACATTCAGAAAATGAAGATCATGGCATCTGGTCCCATCACTTCATGGCAAACAGGTGGGGAAATAATGGAAACAGTGACAGACTTTATTTCTTAGGCTCCAAAATTACTGCAGATTGTGACTGTGGCCATGAAATTAAAAGACACTTGCTCCTTGGACAAAGAGCTATGACCCACCTAGACAGCATGTTAAAAAGCAGAGACACTACTTTGCAAACAAAGGTCCATATAGTCAAAGCTATGTTTATTCCAGCAGTCATGTATGGATGTGACAGTTGGACCATAAAAAAGGCTGAGTGTGGAAGAACTGATGCTTTAAACTGTGGTGTTGGAGAAGATTATTGAGAGTCCCTTGGACTGCATGGAGATCCAAACAGTCCATTCTCGGGAAATCAACCCTAAATATTCATTGGAAGAACTGACGCTGAAGCTGAAGCTGCAATACTTTGGCCACCTGATAAGAGCTGACTCATTGGAAAAGATCCTGATGCTGGGAAAGATTGACGGCAGAAGGAGAAGGCGACAAGAGAGGATGAGATGATTGGATGGCATCACCAACTTGATGGATGTGAGTTTGAGCATGCTCTGGGAAATGGTGAAGGACAGGGAAGCCTGGCGTGCTGCAGTCCATGGGGTTGCGAAGAGTCGGACACAACTGAGCGGCTGAACAACAACAACACAATTACTCCTTACAATACTTACTTTTGTAAGTATTTGTAAGCATTTTGTAATACAATTCTTACAACAATTACTCCTTACAGCTCCTTTTCTACAAGAAAGAAAATCTACTGATATTCAAAATGAATAGACATTAAGTGTGAAATAAAATTCACATTTTTATCACAAGATAAAAATTTGAACATAAAAACAGATCTTCTCTGCCTTTGGCCTCCCCTCTCCCCACTCTGTGCCTTGTGTACCTGCATTATGTATTGAGCAAACCTTCCCCATCTCAAAAAACTTATATAACAGTCCTTGGTCTTTGCCTTCTAATGGTCAGAGTAGTTCACAGAGCTTTCTGAGATGCTCTTCCTGGGTTATAATTCTCAAATGTGGCCCAAGTAAATTTTTAAATTTATTTCTTAGATTGATAATTTTTCATCAATGTAAGAAAGAGAGAACTTAGAGGTGTGTGATGGGCAGCATAAAGAGAGGAGTCATGCAAAGAAAGGCTAGCAAGTGAGAGCAGTAAGGCTTGGTGGCTGTTAGGATTGAAGAATCGAAGGAAGGAAGCAATGCTGCTGGTGCCCAAAGATAACAGGAAGCCTGTTGGAGGGATCAGCAAGGTGAAATGTGGTCCTGCAAGAAGTACACTGCAAAAAGAAATAGAGGAAAGAGAAGCATTCTTACTTGACTTATTTCCCAGTCATCAAACTTCTGCTGGTTTTTCCAGTTGGTTATACCTAACTAGGTAGAGTTCCCTGTGCTATACAGGAGGTTCTCATTAGCTATTTATTTTATACATAGTATCAACACTGTATATATGTCAATCCAATCACCCAATTCATCTCATCCATTCTACTCAAAGCTCTGTGGTGACCTAAACAGGAAGGAACTCCAAAAATGAGGGGATGTATGGATGAGTGGGGCAATGGCACCCCACTCCAGTCCTCGTGCCTGGGAAATCCCATGGACGGAGGAGCCTGGTAGGCTACACAGTCCATGGGGTCGCTAAGAGTCGGACACGACTGAGCGACTTCACTTTCACTTTTCCCTTTCATGTGCTGGAGAAGGAAATGGCAACCCACTCCAGCATTCTTGCCTGGAGAATCCTAGGGACGGTGGAGCCTGGTGGGCTGCCGTCTATGGGGTTGCACAGAGTCGGACATGACTGAAGCGACTTAGCAGCAGCAGCAGCAGCATGGATACACATAGATTATTCACTTTGCTGTACAGTAGAAACTAACTCAGCATTGTAAAGCAACTACACTCCAATAAAAATTAAAAACAACAACAAAATCCGTAAAATGAATGTATTAAAAAGAAAAAAAAATAACTGGAAGCCAGCTAGCAAGAAGGCCCAAGTGTTGCAGTGGACAGAGATCAAACTCAGAGGGCACAAATCAGGGTGGAGAAGGATGAGGAATGGATTCAGAGAGGGGAAAATACAGCATATGCCTTCCTGTGCAAGAGTGATTACTGGAATAGAGAGATAATAAAGAATAAGGTCAGTGGTGAAAATACAGGGGCACACAGCCCTGCAAAGCAAATTGACAATGACCAGCCGGGAAGAGCAAAGTGTAAAGCAATGAAAGTGTAAGTATTGATTCTCTATCAAGAAAACATATGTGACATCCTGTGACAGTATCAGAGGAAGAGAGGAAAGCAAGTTGTGGTAATTTAACTGTGAGGACTCATTTACAGAGAATAAACCTGCCATCTAGGAGGTAAAACCTGGGGAACATGATCTTAAAAAATGTAAATTGTGCATGTTAAGTTGCTTCATTCATGTCCAACTCTCTGCATCTGTATGGACTGTAGCCCATCAGGCTCCTGTGTGCATGGGATTCTCCAGGCAAGAATACTGGAGTGGGTTTCCAGGCCCCCCTCCAGGGGATCTTTCCCAGAAAATATAAAGTAAACCGACCTTAATTTATGGGAGATGCTGTAGCTAAAAATGCTATTTACTGAAAAAAAAAGTACAACCTGAAATTTAAGAATTTGATTTACTTCAGTGTAGCTTCTGAAGACTTAACCTTGGAAGAGAGCTGCTTAGATGATTTTGAAGGACAGTTCCAAAAAAGTTAAGGGAGGAACCAGGATAGGTAGGAGGTTTTGCAACATAAAACAGGCAGCTGCAACATGAAAAGATTCAGTTCAGTCAGTTCAGTCATTCAGTCGAGTCCAACTCTTTGTGACCCAATGGACTGCAGCATGTCAGGCTCCCAGAGCTTACTCAAACTCATGTCCATTGCACCATCTCATCCTCTGTCATCCCCTTATCCTCCTGCCTTCAATCTTTCCCAGCATCAGGGTTTTTTCCAATGAGTCAGTTCTTCGCATCAGCTGGCCAAAGTGTTGGAGTTTCAGCTTCAGCATCAGTCCTTCCAAAGAATATTCAGGACTTATTTCCTTTAGGATGGACTGGTTGGATCTCCTTGCAGTCCAAGGGACTCTCAAGAGTCTTCTCCGACACCACAGTTCAAAAGCATCAATTCCGCAGCGCTCAGCTTTCTTTATAGTCCAACTCTCACATCCATGCATGACCACTGGAAAAACCATAGCTTTGATCAGATGGGGCTTGTTCACAAAGTAATGTCTCTGCTTTTTAATATGCTGTCTAGGTTGGTCATAGCTTTTCTTCCAAGGAGCAAGTGTCTTAAGTTCATGGCTGCAGTCACCATCTGCAGTGATTTTGGAGCCCCCAAAATAAAGTCTCTCACTGTTTCCATTATTTCCCCATCTATTTGCCATGAAGTAATGGGACCGGATGTCGTGATATTAATTTTCTGAGTGTTGAGTTTTAAGCCAACTTTTCCACTCTCCTCTTTCACTTTCATCGAGAGGCTCTTTAGCTCTTCTTCATTTTCTGCCTTATGGGTGGTGTCATCTGTATATCTGAGGTTATCTATATTTCTCCCAGCAATCTTGATTCCAGGTTGTGCTTCAACAAGCCTGCCATTTCACATGATGTACTCTGCATATAAGTTAAATTAGCAGGGTGACCATATACAGCCTTGATGTACTCCTTTCCCAATTTGGAACCAGTCTGTTGTTCCCTGTTAAAGATTACCATAGATTAAAAAATAAATAAATAAAAGACATTTCAAGTTAAAGGATTCAGCACTTTTCCATCTTCTGGAAGACGCACGAGTGTTGTTGTTGTTTAATCACTAAGTTATGTCTGACTCTTTTACAACCCTATGGACTGTAGCCCACAGAGCTCCTCTGTCCGTGGGATTTCCCAGGCAAGAATACTGGAGTAGAGTGCAAATTTCCTTCTCCAAGGGATTTTCCTGACCCAGGGATCCAACCTGTGTCTCCTGCATTGGCAGGCAGATTCTTAACTTCTGAGCCACCAGGGAAGCCCTCCTTTAATATGCATCTTAACTACCCAGGACCAGTATCTTTTTCTTCTCCATCCTTATCCCTTCACAGTACTCAACTGGGGGCAGTTGCAGTGACTGATGTCTTGATGGTCTCAACATCCTTTGTTTACTTATATGGCAGTAATCCATGATACTGATATTCTTAAATGTCCACAGAATATTTTTCTAAAAACAAATGGTTTCTTATTGTCTTCTATCTTATCTCTCTTTCATCACTACAGGTTAAGTGTTTCTATCATAAGCATTTTATCAAAGCATTTATGAAGAATTCATTTTATCTATAAATATCAAATATAGATTTGCTTTAGTTTAAACATATATTATGGATTTTTTATAACAAGTTAATTTACACACTACAGATTTTATTTTCACATTTATATCAGAGTATATAGTCTTGAGTCATTTTTTTGTCTTGTTCAGGAATTTGAGATTGGAGCTTCCTTTCTTCATCTCTTGGTATTTGGAGCATTAGAGACAAAATAACATATATAAACTTAAAAATATTCTGAATTACTCTTTACTCTGGAGTTGTATTTATTAACACATATTCCTTTTTAGATGTGAAGATCTATTAGTTACGTTGAAGAAGGTAAAAACTATCCTGCTAGTTTCATTTTCTCTTGAATAATTTGAAATAGTATTCTGAGTTGAGAAGAAGCAGTGATTTTTTTTTTTTTAGTTAAAGTAATAGTAGCTTGAAATCCCTTAAGCCTTTATATTGTCTCATTGAGGTTGTTGAAAATATGTCCTGAAGGCCAAGTCCTGCCCACTGTCTGTTGTTGTAATTAGAGTTGCATCGGAACACAACACGTTAACTCATTTATATATTATTCATGGTGTTGCAGTGCACTCTGCAGACCTGCTAGGCCTGTACTTGCCCAGCTTCAACTCTGAAGAAAGAGTTCAAAGTCAGCAACAGAGATATCAAAAGTTTAATGGATAGGGGGAGCCTGAAACAAGGTTGTGAAGAAAGTTTAATGGATACAGATAGCCTGAAGCAAAGTCCACATAAGTTGGACAGCAGGGGTCTTTGCTCCCAGAGGGAAGAGGAGATTCCCCTTTAGAGAGGGAACTGATGTCAGGTTGGCTCATTGGTTACCAGGGAAAATAGCAGAGAGGTATGACCCTCAAAGGCCCTTTGACAAGAACTGTCACTTGCTTGGGGCAGCAGCAAGTTTGTGGGAAGGTCAGTCTTGTGAGTAGGGTGTCTGTGAAGTAGGCACTGGCTGAGCAGGGGATGTACAGAGAGAAAGAGAACAGCCATCTTCCAGGGGACTAACAATACACATGGGTTAGAGAAAAAGAGCTGAATTACATTGTTATAACAGGGATTTTATGGCCCACTGTTGAAAATATTTACTGATACAGAAAAAAGTTTGCTCACCTCTGGCGTGTAGTGATATCCCCCACTGATATTAAGAAAGCAATACATTTTTGCCTAGCATATTTCTAATGTAGCAATAACAACACGCAATTCTAAGGAAGTAGCTACTTGTTTGCAATTCTTTCACTGACAGATGGAATTTAGTACACAAAAACCTTTTGCAAAAATAAAATCATACTTATAAAACTATATTAGGCCAGCACATAATAGGTACACCATGAATTTTGATTGCACTGAATGCAATTAAATACACATTGAAGAGTTGCTCTATAAATATATTTTTAGTATGAATGACATATTAAATTAATTAATTAATGTAGCTATAAAATCTGCCTTCATCCAATAAAGCCCTTTCATATTAGGCCCATATTTTTGTAGGATAAAATACATGTAGCATTCTACTTCATAAAAACTTCTCTAATTCTATGATTTAATATTAATAGGTCTACATATCTCTATAAAAATATATAACAATAATCCCTGAAGTATCACAAAGACCATCTTAGAAGTGAGATTGTTTAAGGCAAAGGTTGAGAACCACACCTTTTTGTAGCTTCCCTTTTCTAGCAGTATTTTAGAAATTATATTGAACTCACTAGAACGAATACAGAAATACATAAATAAAATTTGAAAAAAAATAAACAGGGATCATCTACTAGAAAATATGCAGAGCTTTGAAAGCATGCAAGCAGACAGGATGGGATTGATGAAGGAAACCACAAGCTAAAATATGTGCAGAATAGGCTACTTGAGAGGGTGAGGTAACTCTAGTGTGATCCATGGAGATGGAGGTCTTAAAGGCAGGAGTGTGCCAAGAGGTCAATATCAAGGTTTCTAGGGATGGAGATTCTATATACAAAGGAAAGGCATGACAAAAAATATGCAGAAATAACTTGTAATAAAAGCATTCAATAGAGAAAACTGAGCAAAAAAAAATAAAAAGGAATACAGGGGTAATATATTTAATACCATTAGGAAGCTGCACTAAGGTACACACAAGGAATAACACTGAGCAGGACGCTGCAGGAACCTCCTGGGTGCAAAAGCCTTTCCATGTCCCTCATTTCTTCTTTGTAGGGAAAGAGTTTCAGCATCCTAGACCTTCCCTGATTTCCAAAGGGCAGACTCATACAGTTGGTGATTGGAACAAGAGAGCTACAGGATACCTAGTACTCCTTGAAGGAGTATACAGAGGAATCTGATACACATCTTTAAATTCTTCTACAGGAACTCAAGCCCCACCCAGGTGGAGGATGGTGAGTGCAAGCTGAACACAAGCATGGGGACCCGAAGCTGGTTAGTCAGAAGTCTAGTGATTCAGATTCCTGGAGCACCACACTGTTACCTCACCATGAACCAATCAGAAGAGAACCACACATCCTGCAGCCCTTATCCCAAATTTTCCTTTAAAAATTCTTCCCTGAACCCATCAGGGGGTTTAGGCTTTTGAGCATGATCCACCCACTGTCCTTACTTGGCCTTGCAATAAACATTTTTTTAATCCCAAATCCAAGGTTTTGATTTGTTCAGCCTCACTGTGCATGAGACACACAGAACTTGAGTTTTACAACAACAATTCCAAAAGATATTATGACAAATAAATTTTTGATCATTCAAAAGAAACAAAACATAAAAGATAATCATAGACAGTTGAAGATGATAATTGTGATATAAGATACTAACTAAAGATTAGGAGTTGTTCTGCTATCCAGACACTAAGTTGTGTCCTACTCTTTGTGACCCCATGGACTGTAGCCCACCTCTGTCTATGGGATTTTCCAGGCAAGAATACTGGATTTAGGTTTCCATTTCTTTCTTGAGGGGATCTTCCCAACTCAAGGATCAAATCCAAATCTCCCTGTCTCCTGCATTGGCAGGTGGGTTCTATACCACTAAGCCACCAGGAAGCCCAGAAATTAGGAGAGGAAGTAATAAAGCTTGATTAAAGTAGAATATAGATCTAGTGTTCCTTCCACTTTTTAAAAGAAATTCAAAAAAGAGTGACTAGAACAAACAGATGAAAAAAATCTTCAAAGAATTCATACAAAGTTTACAAAGATAGGGTTTAAAAAAAGTAATATAAATTTGAAGTGCCCAATGAGGACTGACCCAGTAAGACAATTGAATAGCAATAAAAGTAGAATAAAAACAACTGTTACTATCCAAAAGTATTATTAAGGCAAAAGTATTAATAGAAAGGGAAAAATTAAAATTGTCTACTAATCAACAAAACTCAGATTTATCTCATATTTCTCATTGGCAAAACAAACTACTTCTATTAGTAGAAGTTACAACATCTACTATTGTTAATAATAATAACAATAAATGGATAATATTTTTAAATCTCTAAAGAAATCAGCATTACAGCTATGATTTCTATAGCCAGTGCCACTTTATTATAAAAGGGCACTACAGGGACCTTCCTGGTAGTGCAGTAGCTAAGACTCTGGGCTCCCAACGCAGGGGTCTTGGTTTGAATCCTAGTCAGAGATACAGATCCCATGTGCTTCAACTAAAAGACCCTACATGCTACAACTGAAACCCAGAGTGGCCAAATAAATAAATAAATAAATAAATAATTTTTTTCTTAAAAAAGGTGATAGAAGTATACTTTTAAACAGGCTATAGACAATCTACCTTCTCAGATAATCTATGAAAAAATTATTATACAATTTATTCCACTAAAAGGACCACGTAATTCAGGAGAAAATAGGAAACTAAGCAAGCTGTTTGTACACCAAAAGTAGAAGTTACCACACATTAAGTCTAAATATTAATAAAAGTTACATATACATTTATTAAAGAAAATACATAATGGTGTGGAATAAAATCCCAAATAATGACAACTTAAAACTGGTTAGGGAAGAAATATCAGGAGAAAACTGAAAATATGAATAGTTATCAAGCATTTTTAATGTTCACTCACTTTTCTGTTCAAATGTTAACTCTCTGCAATGTTTGTCCCTTATTGTCCTAAGATAGCATATTTTGTCATCCTATATCCCATTGCTCTGCTTTTTAAATCTATTTCTGAAATAAATACCACTGCCAGGAATTCAATATTTACTCATCAAGTAGTCTATTATTTGTCTCAATTGAAAAGTATATCAGCTCCATGAGATTTGAGATTTCGTTTTGTTCACTGCTACACAATGAACACTGAGAATGATACTAAATATAATGTAGGTACTCAATAGACATGTCTTTTATCAGTGAATAAATGATCGAGTAATTTTACATTCATACAATAAATAAAAATAATGTTATAGTTCTAAAATAATCAATTTGGGCTAATTTACAAGTGATATTAAGTGGGAAAATCAAGGAATACTAGTTTAAATTGAATAATCTCACTTATTCATTTTATTTTATTAGCTTAAACAAGCCATTAGAATGAAAACAGACCAGAAAATGAAGCTTTAGATTGGGAGACTGAGAAAGATAATATCAAAATTATAAGTATACTAAACAAAAAGAAGAAACTTGACCATATTGGGTTTACTCAAAAGTTCAGGTATAGATTAACATTTAAAAACATATTATATGTAATGACACCTGTACTATTAATTGAGGAAAGGAGGAAGGCATAAGACAATTATCCCAATAGGCCAGAAAACATGTATGCAATAAATTAAGTTCAACAGGTTTTAAAAAGAAATAGAAAGTTTAATTAAACAATACTATAATAAACTATAAAGAGGACAAATTTACTTACACAGAGAAAGTGTCCACAAAAATAAATAGTAAAGATAATGTATGATGTCTAAATGTTAGAAATACTTTTATGAGAAATAGACCAGATTCTGGCTCTCACACTCACAAGGGAGGTTGAAACCAATGTAAAGATAAAGAAATAAATAAATGGAATGTTTGTTGAGAGGAAGAAATATAATTCATTATTTCTAGGTTATACGGTTGTACACCTAACATCCAGGTTTAAATCAAGCAAGAATCATAAAAAATTAAGTGTCCTCATAATACAGGCTAACATTTACTGATTATATTAAAGATGTCAAGTAGTATTAGAGATTCTTCTCATGTATTACCTCATTTAATTGTAATTTTTAAGTTTGATAACTTTTCAAAATAAGTGCTATTATTTTCTTCATTTTTAAATGAGGAAAACTGAGACACAAAAAATTAAAATTAATTTCTTCATTGTCATAGAGCTAATAAGTGACAAAACAAGGCTTCCCCGTGGCTCTGAAGCCCATTGATTGAACCTCTAAGTTTTACTGTCTCTCCTAGTTCAGTCATGGCCAGTTAGGAATATATTAAGTCAATACCAATTGCAACTCTAGACTACAAAACGTGCATGTGTAGGTGTGTGCTTGTTTGCTCGGTTATGTCCAACTCCTTGCAACCCCATGGACTGCAGCCCATCAGGCTCCTCTGTCCACAGGATTTTTCAGGCAAGAATACTGGAGTGGGTTGCCATTTCCTATTGCAGGGGATCTTCCTAACCCAGGAATTGAACCTACATCGCTTGTTTCTCCTGCATTGGCATGCAGATTCCTTACCAATTAGTTATCTAGGAAGCCTCAAAATACAAAGCACTTAGGAATAAATCTCAGAAGAATCCATATCGGAAGAAAATACTGAAACTTTGTATAAGCACACTAATAAAGACATGAATAAATTACATATGATATAACCTGATGTAAAGACAGGGAGAATCAACAGTGTAAAGATGCTAGACACTCCAAACTAATTCATAAATCGAATCTAATCTCTCTAAAATTCTAATAAAATTATTTTAAAACTTGCTGAACAAATTTTCAACTTCATCAAGTAAAGTTAACATGAAAGAATAGTGAAGATAAAATTGAAAAAACAGAACAAGAAATAGACGTTAGCATATAAAGTACCAAATTACATTATGCTGCTGCTGCTGCTGCTGCTGCTGCTTCTAAGTCGCTTCAGTCATGTCCAACTCTGTGAGACCCCGTAGACGGCAGCCCACCAGGCTCCACCGTCCCTGGGATTCTCCAGGCAAGAATACTGGATTGGGTTGCCATTTCCTTCTCCAGTGCGCGAAAGGGAAAAGTGAAAGTGAAGTCGCTCAGTCGTGTCCGACTCTTAGCGACCCCATGGACTGCAGCCCACCAGGCTCCTCTGTCCATGGGATTTCCCAGGCGAGAGTACTGGAGTGGGGTGCCATTGCGTTCTCCGAATTACACTATAAGTAGTAATAAAATAGTAATGTAATCAATAATAAATTATTGGATTAACAGAACAGCATTTACAAAGTATTCATTTGTATTTGGAAAATATTACATATAAAAATGGCCCCCAAATTTGTAAGAAATCAATATCACCTACAATAATGAATCTCAAAATAAAAGGACTTAAACAAAAATGATAATACTGACTATACAATTATAAATATATCTAATTTTAGATGTACTTTTCTAGTTTCAGAAGAGAATATAGGAGAATATCTTTTAAACCTTGAGAAAGGAAGCCATATTTTAAAAAGACAAAAAAAAATATCATGAAGGAAAATGCTAGTAAACCTTTCACTATAATCAAAGCATCATTATTAAAGTCAACATATAAGTAGTTTAGAGAAACAAAATATTTTGTGCATACACATTAGAGGATTAATAGTTAAGATTAATAATTTTAACAAATCAACAGCAGAAATTGAGAATGGAAAGACAGAAATGGCAAAAATACAAAAAGTTGATCAATATCATTGTTATCAGAAAAATCCATATTAAATATACAAAGTGCATTTTCCATTCATCATATTGCTAAAATTAAGAAGTTTAATAAGATGCTACAAATTTTTGCTGTCAAGAACAAAGAAGTGTCTGATATTTTACCTACTTCCCAACCCAGGGATCAAACCCACCTCTCTTGTGTCTCCTGCATTAGCAGGTGAGTTCTTTACCACTACCACCAACTGGGAAGCCCAAAGTTTGTGGTGTCTTAAGGTCATTATATAATAACAAAATTCAAACCTTCTCAAATGTGGACTGAATTTAATCTGCACACCAAGAGCCTGAGAAAGAAAAATGCATAACTCTGTTTAGTATAGTTTCCAATGTTCTCCAACTTTTTGTGATCCCAAGGACTATACATTCCATGGAATTCTCCAGGCCAGAATACTGGAGTGGATAGGTTTTCCACTCTGCAGGAGATCTTCCCAATCCAGAGATTAAACAGGTCTCCTGCATTGCAGGTGGATTCTTTACCAGCTGAGTCACAAAGGAACCCCAAGAATACTGCAGTGGATAGCCTATTCCTTCTCCAGTAGGTCTTCACTACCCAGGAACCCAACCAGGGTCTCCTGCATCGCAGGCAGATTCTGTACTAACTGAGTTATCAGGGAAGGGAAGTCCATAAAATACTCATCATTCAATATAAAAGAAAAAATTCACTAAAAGATGAAATCAAGAAGAAACAACAAATTGTCAAAAAAAGACATGGTTCACATAACCAGGCATAGATATAATCAAGTTGTTAGAACTATCACCTAAGAACTTTTTAAAACTATGACTAATGTTTCAGGTGAGCTACTTCAAAAAAGTACAACATAAAAATACATAAGAAGAACTTTGCTAGAAAAGTGAAAAAAAGAAAAAGAGTCACATGACAATGGTACCAGTAATGTAGCAAATTCAAGTTAAACCATGTAAGTGCCCCAAATATAAGTTACACATTGTTAGACTGGATAATAGAGCAAGAAATTTATGGGCCAAATATGAAGTCATAAGGAAAAAATACAGCAATGTGAAATAAATAAAAATAAAATACAGTATATTAAAGATTATGGGATCAGATAGAGAAATGCTGATAGGCAAATATACAGGATTCAGTATTTATATTAGAAAAGAAGCAAAATCTTACACCAATCCCCTACATTTCCCTTTTAAACAAAGCAGTAGAAATAGAGACATTACAATCAATTAGATTTGTTAAAATAATAAACACAGGATTAGAAATGAATGAAATGAAAACATAAAAAAAATTGTAAAAATCAAGGATATCTTCAATAAAATGATTACTCAGCCATTAAAAAGAGTGAAATTTTACCAGTTGCTACAAAATGGATAGTCCTTTAAATACAAGGTCACTGAAGAGAGTCACTGAAGGGAATCCAAGCAGGTGCCCTTTCCCATTATCTCAGTCCTGAGAATTGTGTGCAGCTCTGTTCATTCCTGTTTTCCAGGAACTGATAAGGAACAGAGAGTCCTTGAGAGATGGCACACAAAGGAAGAAAACATATTGGATCCCATAAAGTTGAACGTCCCCCTGACACTGAGGCAAAAAAAAAAAAAAAAAAAAAGAATTTGACAAAATCATACATCCATTCTTATACAACAAAAAACTTAGTCTAATATCACACTTAATGGTAAAAAATTGAAATCTTCTCACTTTAGGAATGAGGCAAGGTTATCTATTCAGCCAGTGCATTAAAGCAACACATTTTAAAAAGGTAGAGATTGAAAAGGAAGAAATAGATAACTGTCCCTATGCATACAGGACATGATTGTTTACATAGAAGATCCCAAGTATTCTGAAAAAAATAGATCCTAAAACTAAAAATGAACTTGCAAATGTCACCATATAAAAAACAATAATATTTCTAAGACTCATGTACCACAGTGTTTATTGCAGGATTACTTCCATTGGCTGCAGTGGCCACAGGACTGGAAAAGTTCAGTTTTCATTCTAATACCAAAGAAAAGCAATGTCAGAGAATGCTCAAACTACCACACAATTGCACTCATCTCAAATGCTAGCAAAGTAATGTTCAAAATTCTCCAAGCCAGGCTTCAACAGTATGTGAACAACGAACTTCCAGATGTTCAGGCTGGATTTAGAAAAGGCAGAGGAACCAGAGATCAAATTGCTAACATCCTCTGGATCATTGAAAAAACACGAGAGTCCCAGAAAAACACCTACTTCCGCTTTATTGACTATGCCAAGGCCTTTGACTGTGTGGACCACAATAAACTGTGAAAAATTCTTCAAAAGATGGGAATAGCAGATCACCTGACCTGCCTCCTGGGAAACCTGCATGCTGGTCAAGACGGAACAGTTAGAACTGGACATGGAACAACTGACTGGTTCCAAATTGGGAAAGGAGTACATCAAGGCTGTAGATTGTCACCCTGTTTAAACATTTATGCAGAGTACATCATGCAAAATGTCAGGCTGGATGGATGAAGCTGGAGCTGGAATCAAGATTTCCAGGAGAAATAGCAATAACCTTAGATATGTAGATGACACCACCCATATGGCAGAAAAGTGAAGAAAAACTAAAGAGCCTCTTGATGAAAGTGAGAGAGGACAGTGAAAAAGTTGGCTTAAAACTCAACATGCAGAAAACTGAGATCATGGCATCTGGTCCCATCACTTCATGGCAAATAGATAGGGAAACAGTGGAAACAGTGACAGACTTTATTTTTTGGGTTCCAAAATCACTGCAGATGGTGACTGCAGCCATGAAATTAAAAGACTCTTGCTCCTTGGAAGAAAAGCTATGACTAACATAAACAGCATAGCAAAAAGTAGAGACATTACTTTGCCAACAAAAATCTGTCTAATTAAAGCTGTAGTTTTTCCAGTAGTCATGTATAGATGTGAGAGTTGGACTATAAAGAAAGCAGAGAGCCAAAGAATTGATGCTTTTGAACTATGGTGTTGGAGAACACTCTTGAGAGTCCCTTGGACTGCAAGGAGATCCAATCAGTCCATCCTAAAGGAAATCAGTCCTGAATATTCATTGGAAGGACAAATGCTGAAGCTGAAACTCCAATACTTTGGCCAGCTGATGCAAAGAACTGACTCATTGGAAAAGAACCTGATGCTGGGAAAGATTGAAGGTGGAAGGAGAAAGGGATGACAGAGGACGAAATGGTTGGATAGCATGACCGACATGGACATGCTAGCAATGGACATGAGTTTGAGTAAGCTCCGGGATTTGGTGAGGGACAGGGAAGCCTTGTGTGCTGCAGTCCATGGGGTTGCAAAGAGTCGGGCACGACTGTGTGACTAAACTGAACTGAACTGAACTTACAATGGCTAGGACATGGAAACAACCTAGATGTCCATCAGCAGATGAATGGATAAAGAAGTTTTCGCACATATTATATATAAAATGGAATATTACTCAGTCATAAAATGGAACACATTTGAGTCAATTCTAATGAGGTGGATGAACCTATAGCCTATTATATGTAGTATAGTAAGTCAGAAAGAGAAAAACAAATATTGTATATCAATACATATATATGGAATCTAGAAAGATAATATTGATGAACTTATTTGCTGGACAGCAATGGAGATGCAGACATAGAGAATAGACTTATGAATATAACAGGGGAAGGAGAGGGTGGGATGAAATCAGAAAGTAGCATGGAAACATATACATTACCATATATAAAATAGATAGCCAGTGGGAATTTGCTGTATGATGCAGCAAGTTTAAACTTGGTGCTTGGTGACAACCTAGATGGGTGGGATGGGGTGGGGGGGGGGGTAGGAGGTGGGAGGAGGTTTAAGAGGAAGTGGTCATATGTATACCTATGGCTAATTCATGTTGATGTATGGCAGAAACCAACAGAATATCATAGGAAGGACAAATGAGTTAGCCTAATTTTTAAAAATTGAAAAAGAACAATGCTCCACATAACTAACTTTAGGTAACAGGTAGTTCACCCTACCTGACTTTAAGGCTTAGTATTTAGTTATAGCAATCAAGACACTACGGTTACAAGACAATTTACATACCTGTTGATTAGAATAAACCATCTAGAGAAAGATTCACAGAAATATGGTCAATTGCTGTGACAAAGGAGCAAAGGTAAGTCAATGGAAATAGGGTAGATTTTTCTTAACAAATGGGATACAAACAATTAAATACTCACATGCAACACAATGGAGAAGGCAATGGCACCCCACTCCAGTACTCTTGCCTGGAAAATCCCATAGATGGAGGAACCTGATAGGCTGCAGTCCATGGGGTCACTAAGAGTCAGACACGACTGAAGCGACTTAGCAGCAGCAGCAGCAGCATGCAACACAAAAATGAACCTTGATCTATACTTCATGCTGCATGCAGATTAAATTACTCTGCATAAATTTTGCCTTCAAAACACCTGACAAAAATTGTATAAGAATAGTACAATATTCTTCATTTTTGCAATAACATATTCTATACAGATGAATAAGTGTAAACACATGGAGTAGTCTAGAAATATACTTAATATATGAATTTAAGAATATTGTTATTGGCAGTGGTGGTCAAAGTTTTCTATAAATATTTAACAATAGTCATTCAGTGCCTGTTGTGCGCTAACACTGTTCTATAGCTTTGCACATATTAACTCATTTAATTTTTGAAGAAACTATAAAAGGTGGATACTATAATTAACTTCATATTTAAAGCGAATTAAGAAACAAAGAAAAAAAAATAACTGACAAGGAGACATTTATTGCATGTGATAGATCGGTCATTCAAACCCGACAGTCTTGATCTAGGTTACATGCCCCTAGCTGTGAAGCCAGGTTGCATTTCTGCTATGGTTCACTTCCACTCTGAGCTTATACAAAAGTATAATTGTAAATACTCTATGAAGTCAAAAAATAACCTGATAAATGGGTAGAAAAAGATAAGTCACAATATCTCAAAATCTCTGCACGGGCTTTTAAAATAAGTTATCAAAGATAAATCTTTAAAAAACTTGGGCAGGAACCATACACAAGCTCTTATTGGGTCTACTGCTGAGCAGTTTGGGGGCAAAAAAATAAAATGTACTGTTATCAGAACTATTGATATTTCATTTCTTTTCAAAAGCCTTAATTTTCTTTTGGAAACTTCTTACAAACAAACAAAGCACAGTAATTATGATTTCTTCTAGAATATAGGCAAGTTTTACTTAGAAGAGTATACATTAGTATATAGGCAGCTGAACAAGTTGCAGGTCTCTGCATATTACCACCACAGCTTGTATATCCATGAGTTAGTAGATATAATGTGTGGAACAACTAGTTAAGCTCCTAGGACCCAACTCTTGACTGCAATAAATAGGCAAATATTTCCAATCTAGACATCTATTTCTGACATCAAAGTGAGGAGGAGAACATTTTAATGACTTCATCTTTCTGATACTGGTCGACGCCCTCTAGCTAAATACCAATAGGAATGTACCTATTCAAAGTCGGCTTACTGTATGACACAATGATAGAGACCTCATGCTAAAAGGAAATGGAAATGCCATAAGGGACTTCTAGGATTTCAGTTTGTGTTAGGTGGCTTCCCTGATTGCTCAGCAGTAAAGAATCCACCTTCAGTGCAGGAGATGTCGGGGATGTTGGTTTGGTCCCTGGCTCAGGAAGATCTCCTGCAAGAGGAAATGGCAACCCATTCTAATATTCTTGCCTGAAAAATCCCATGAACAGAGGAGACTTGCAGACTACAGTCCATGGTGTCGCAAAGAATGGGACACGGCTGAGGACCCACACATTTAGGTAGCTTAGGCGTGGAGTCAAGGAAAAGAGGCCTTGTTTCGGTTTCTATCTGGTCAGGAAGAAGCAGCAGTGTGTATATATCAATGCGTGTATACACACACACATCTGTTTCTCACAGAATGATAGGATGCTAGGATAGGTAGATGGTTGGTATATTTGCGGTTTAGACAATGTTCTGTTTCTGTTTTGCTGAAATGATTGCAGGGTAGTTTTATTTTATCTCGATCAATCACAGTCACAGAGTGGCCTGGTCTTGATGTTTTGTCCTGTGAAATGGTTTATGTTCATTAGCTGTGAGCACCAACTAAGTCAGCAAAATGAAGCCAGGAGAGCTGATAGTTCCAGAACCTCTCCCAGCTGTCAGAAGCTGCTTTTTCCTCTACCAATATCAGAGAAACAGTTAAGAAGGATAAACTCATTATTAGAACTCCATACATATTACTCTAAAGCCTACTGAAACTAGTAATAAACAACACATTTAATCCAATAAACAATAGATGTATCAATAATGATTTCCAATTCCACACTCATTAAGGACCTGCTAAATTTAGTAACAAGAAGTGACAAAGTAATGTTTTGTGTTCAAGTTCTCTTTTTCTTCTCTTCTTTGCTAATCCCCTTTGATAATTCCTTTCTGCCTACGCACATAGATGGTCTCTTACCCTGGAATCATTTTATTATTAGCATCTGCGGGAGTTTCTCAAGATCTGTTGTTTCAATTGCTCAAAGTTCAATATTTGCAAGAAATTTGGTTTTATACAGAGATTTACAGCCTCTTATGGTACCTTTAAAATACCTGCACAAATATTTTCATTTTTTTCCAGGCATACATACCCCTGAATATTATTTCCACTATAATTGTGTTCTAAGTAATATGGGTGAAGTAAAATTGCTTCCTCTTGCTTTTTTCTTTTATTTGCCAGCCCCCACCCCCTGCCACTGCAATGGCAGTGGAAATCATCAAATTCTGTTCTCAGCACAAATTATCATCACCTGATTTGGCCCTAATGTGAAACTATGCCTCATGTGGGAAGAAACCTAAACACTTTTATTTCCTGTCTCCTGGATTAATCTTCTTTTTGTAATTCTGTAACTTAAATTTTTCCACACATCCATTGAATATGAATATCCTTATCAGAGATCTCACTTTTAGTAGCATTTTTGCTAATTTATTATTTTAGTCATTATTTTCCAAAAGTTAGCATAAAATATATACTTTAAAAATTCCTGATTTGGGTTCCTCTTCCATTCTTTTTCACCAAATAGGGATTTCATAATAAACTTTGCAAGCAGTAAATACTAAAATATATAGTTACATTGTTGATGTGGATGTGTGTGTATGTGTATGAATATACATATACTATTTGTATGTGTATATACACATACACACACATATATATATGTAAACATAGAGTTTACTCTGCATAATTATTTTGTAGATTAGTTGTTTGGTCTTGTTTCTTAATTATTCTTTAAGAAATTTATTGGGGTCCAATTATTATATATTATCATCATAGCTTATATAGCTGAAAAATCAAATCATATCTAGAACCTGAATTATCAACTAGAGGAAGGAGCTCTACTTGATTTCTTTGAAAATGGGGGTTGATTGGCACACATCAAAATGCAAACAAATTCCACAGAGAAAAGGCTGCCACTAGGAAAGCTGGCAATTTTGGCAATAGCTATGTGGGAGGTGTATGTGTGTGAGTGTGTGAAAGAGAAGGGACCCGGCTGAACAATGACCCTACAGCACATTTTCTGGATTCAAATCCTCCTGTTTATTACTTGGTAGTGTCTTTTCTCAAGATCTGTGTTCAAAGTACCTCAAGTCACCTGCCATGTCTCTGAAATATTACCTCATACTTCAGTGCTTATGTTCCAGTAGCATTCCACTAAACCCTTGATATTCTTCTGACTGCTGATACTATTTCTTCTTGCTTTTACATTACTGTAGTATTTCCAGTATATGAAATTATAACATCATAGGAATAAAAAAGATACACAAATCATAAAATAGACATCAAATAAGACCATTCAGGCCACTGACATGTTGCAGAAAAGAAGCATAAGTTTTTCAAGGTCCATAGATCCTCTGGTGCCCAGTGGTAACAGAATTGGTACTGGAATGTTGGTCCAATCCAGTATGAGGCTTTATATCCATGCTTCCTACCCCCACTGGATTGCTGCTAATCAATATTACTCTAAATTTTTACAGCTATCATATATTAACATTTTAATCAGAATAGTATGTTTTTCAGAGCTCTCTTTTTTCCCTTTTGAGAGGTGATAAAATGCTATTTTAAAGAAATGAGAAATAATAGCTACTACAACAAGTTGGACACTTACAGTAATCTCTTTGGAGTAAATACTAACTTGTTTGTATTTTGTACTAGTTTAATAGTTAAAAATATTTAACAAGACAATTTTCTCATATTTCTTTTTGTAGATATAACATGAGGTTCAAAATCACAAGCAACAGAAATATTTTATCTACTAATATTTGGACTTAAATCATGGACTAGTCCCACAGCATCTATAAAATTCATATATTCATTAATGATCAGCCTAATTATAAACTTCTACTTACATATTTTTATAGCTGTGTTTATGATAGCTATACTAAGTAAACAACTCCACATATAAACATTCACTAATTCTAGCAAAGTAATTTAAAATGGGTAAATAGAAGGAATAATTCCTCATAAGTAGAACCTGCTACATTTCTAGTAGCTTGTCAGTATTTTCATTTTATGAATCAATTTAATTACTTCATTACAGTATTTTATTTTGTCTAGTTTAATTTCAATCATAAAGAAATGTTCACCATTCTATTATGTACAATAAATAATTTAGCTGATGAATTAGATGAGTGTACCCTCACTTTCCATGTGCATGCTTGTGGTATCTAGGTATTCAGTCTGTGAGAGAAACTGTCCATCTGTTGTCCCAATCCATCTGTTATTTGACCTAGGCATTATGATTGTTTAAAAACTTTTCTACAAACACATAATAATTTATTATTTTGGCTTGACACTTTAAAATTCCCAACAAGTCTATTCCCAAGATTAGTTCTTACGTATTTTAATTTAAAGTGCTTTTCTAATGATAATATGATATTCAAGTCAGTTTACAATTAAGTGAATGTTATCTCAAGAAGTGTAATCACATTTATAATACTGTTACTTCACTTCACTGCATGACATGGTACAGAATTATTTGGTCCTTAGATATGTGCACACTTTTTTGAATAACTTCTATAATACCAATCATTTCTTTTATACAAATCTCTTTTTCTTGACTTTTTCTATCGTCATGGACTTATGCTTCTATGTAGAATTACTAACCCTCGAATTAAGCCATTTAAAGATGAATCTGTCATTTCTAAGGGTGAAAAAATGTGGCATTTGAATTTTTTAAAAGGAGCAGGTCAAACATAGGCCAAGGAAGAGGCCCATAAAAACCTATTCTACAGCTTTACTTTAAGACATTCATCTGATAATAAAATGAATAATTTCTCATTAAATCCAAGCCATTTAACATATTATTATCATGTTTGAAAATGACTGTACTTTTGCTATTTTTTTTTTTTGCACTTGGAAGCTTTTGCCTCCCTTATTTAATGCTATTTTTATCAATTAAATGTTTCAGAATTTATTTACCAGCTAACATGAAATCACCATTATTTTTCTATGGTATTTTGTCTGAGCATCACATTTATTATTTTGTCTTCCCATCACAATCCTACTCTCCATTTCTTGTCTCATTTCTCCTAGCTCAGCTTTCCCTATCCCATACAATGAAATATTCTAATTATATCACCTGTAAATTTAATAAAGTACCTGTTCTCACCACAACATGGTTTTAGAACAGTTTTTAGAAGTCTCAGCACATAATGTATTTTAGTACTGGGATAACTCTCTTATAAAGTGGTTGGATTAGGTAATGCTAAAACACACAATCTATCTAAAATTACCCTCATTAGAAATGTTATCCAAGCACAGAGATGGATTTATCATGAATCAAATAAAGCTTAAGCTTTGGGGTCTCTAATTCACAAAGTACCTTTCCAAGGCCTCGAGAACAGCCCCAGATTTTTATATTACTAATACATTTCTCTCTTTTTTAAAGAACCCCAAATTTTATAGACTTCAGGTACTACAAAATCTAGATCTCTCCTTGCCAAGAAAGTAGAGTGGATGATTAGACCTCCGTGTGGTTTCTAATATGTAGCTCCATATTAAAGTCATCTAATTTGATAATATTCCTTTATATTCTCGAAATACAAAACTTGAAATCTCAGACCTTAGACCTGGAGATCTGCTTTGGGCTCAACTGTAAGTAAAGAGATTTTTATTTTGTGTTTGCCAATTAGAATACCTGATCTGAATCCTAGCATGATTCTTAAAACAATATGGGTAGAGTAATGATAAACTAAATAACAATAATATCAGATAAAGAAAAATAAACTATCAACACAAATATATATGAATGAAAAATTTAGCATTAGACCAGATAAATTAAACAAAAGATGATGACTCAAAAAAATTTAATTAAAGGAAAAGTACAATAAAAAACAGCTTTATAAATTGTAAGTTTAAATTGAAGAAATGGACAAATGAAAACTTAAAGAATACATGTAAATACAAATTTACCAATAACTTTAGATTTTCCCTAATTTAAAAGTGAAGAAGATTTGTAAGTTTGTATTTCTCAAACAACTTTGTAGTAATAATTGAGGTCAGAATCTACTACAATCATTCATTTGAGAAAATCAAGTTTTCATTAATTTTTTCAAGTAAAAACATGTAAAAATGAAATGACTAACAATAAAGGACCTAAAAAACAGCATCGAGAAAAGACCAGCGCTCATTCTAAAAGAAATGCCATAAAAATCAGGTCTGATTTTAGGCTGTCAGCCTGAACTGCTAGGTCTCATTAAGATTTCCCTGAATAGAGGATGGAGCCTGCTACTTCCAGGTTTTCTCTCTCTGGGGGAGCCTGAAAGACAGGTGACAAAATCAGATCAAACAATCAAAATGTCAGAGGTGCCTGATTCTGCTGCTCTCAAGCTGTGCACATAGTAGGCACTCAACAGGCTTCTGAATGATGAATTGTCCCTGTTAAGTTAAACATTTAAAGAGCAAGCCTAGAATTAAGAATAAGCCTTAGCATAAAGACTTCCATTATAAGAATCTTCTAAAGATATTAAGGTTGTACTTTGTTTTGTTTCAAATCCAGGGCTTGTCTGCATCTCAGCTTGTGTATTCCAAATATAGCCCCTTATTTTATAATTCTGAGGGACATAACCTTTTAGCCTCTGCAAACGTTGACATGCTATACAGGAATTCAATTCTCTAAATATATGCCAACACTAGCATGTATTTGTGCTGTTACTTTAAACCATCTTGAAGATTTATTTATTTATTCAATGAAATTTAGTTTCCTTTTCCAAGAATCCCCAAACATTTCTACTATGTGTGTGTGTGTGTGTGTGTGTGTGTGTGTGTGTGTGTGTGTGTGTGTGTGTGTTTTAGGAGAAAGAGTGTGAAAAGTAGAGTTTGAGAGAGCACGAGTTTCCTCCATGGCTGCTTTTAGACATCGATAGTATCATATAGTTCAATTTTGATGTCTTTCATCCTAGCATAAGATGGTTTCAGTAACAGTTAAAATAAGCAGTAGGCACTTTTCTAACATCTTACAAGGTTAGTACTATTACTACATCCATACAGAGACAAAGAAAATGAGGCACAGAGAGCTTAATGATGTACATGTTTAAAATTCAATAAAACTATTTATTATTATTATTATTGTTTTATTACTTTTACTGTGAGTCTGGGTAACACAACAATGTTTGGCAGAAATCAACACGATACTGAAAAGCAATTATTCTTCAATTAAAAAATAAATAAATTTAATTAAAAAAAAATACTGGAGTGGGTAGACATTCCCTTCTCCAGGAGAACTTCCTGACTCAGGGATTGAACATGAATCTCCTGCATTGCAGGTGATTCTTTAACATCTGATCCACCAGAGCAGTCCAAATATTATTGATAGGAAGACTTAAATGTCTAGATTGAAAGGGCTTACTGATTGACTGGGAAAAGGAAGCTTAAAATGCTCCCATGATATATAACATTATGAAATTTTAGAACTCTAGAGACTAAAAAAACACTCCCCCTGAACTAAAAGGTCACAAACAAAAACTCAAGAAATTACAATAGCATTTGATTGCTAACAATATCAGAATTAGAAGGTAGAGAATAGCTGAGAAATACCTTGAAAACTCTAAGGAAAAGGATCTTTTTAACCTGAAATTTTATGTTCAGATAAATTAAGATTCAGATAGGCAGTAGACCAAAGACTCTTTTAGGTAAACAATATGTTGAAACTTTGTCTTCTATATAATCCTTCTCCTAAAGATGAAGGATAACTTGGTCAGAAAGGGGGAGAAAAGAAAGGAAAGAAACTGTTATCTAGCAAAGAAAAAAAGATGAAAAGAATCCTCAGGGTAATGACACAGGGAGACTTTAGGATTACAACCAAGCCTGGAGAAAAACAAACCCTGTCAGGGACAGAATTTTGGAGTGCGGCTGGAAGACAAATGCAAATTTACATTTTCCAGCAAGCTGGAGGACAAGATTATAATCACATATGAAGAAAACTAAACAAGCAAATGATAAAGAGGAAATAAAATCCTAGTGCACAACATGCCTCCAATTGAATAATATTTTCAGCCATTATTAATAATTGAAAAATGGTGCCTATTAATCTATATTAATAATCTGACAAAATTAAAGAAATCAATACTGGTGTATGAGAGGAGGTTGAAAGTGGATTTTCCCATTTCATCTTAGGAAATTTATAGACCTTGAAGTAAAATTATATGAAAATCCAACAATATGGTTTATTGTTACTCAGTATCTAAGTTATGTCTGATTCTTTGCAAACTCATGGATTACAGCACGCCAGGCTTCCCTGTCCTTCACCATCTCCTGGACTTTGCTCAAACTCATGTCCATTGAGTTAGTAATGCCATCCAACCATCTCATCCTCTGTTGCCCACTTCTCCTCCTGCCCTCAGTCTGTCCCAGCATCAGGATCTTTTCCAATAAGTCATCTCTTTATATCAGGTGGCCAAAGGATTGGAGTTTCAGCCTCAGCATCAGTCCTTCCAATGAATATTCAAGGTTGATTTCCTTTAGGATTGACTTGTTTGATCCCCTTGCAGTCCAAAGGACTCTCAAGTGTCTTCTCCAGCACCACAGTTCAAAAGCATCAATTGTTTGGCACTCAGCCTTCTTTATTTCATATCTCCTTCCCTGGTTGCTCAGATGGTAAAGAATCTGCCTAAAATGCAGGAGACCCACATTCAATTCCTGGATTGGGAAAATCCCCTGGAGAAGGAGGTGGCAACTCACTTCAGTATTCTTGCCTGAAGAATTCCATGGACAGAGGACACTGGTGGGCTACAGTCCATGGGGTCATAAAGTGTTGAACACGACTTTCAGTCACTCACATATGTACTTAACTACTAGAAAGACTATAGATTTGACTATATAGGCCTTCATCAATAAAGTGATGTCTCTGCTTTTTAATATGCTGTCTAGATGTGTCACAGCTTTTCTTCCAAGGAGCAAGCATCTTTAAATTTCATGACTGCAGTCACCATCTGCAGTGATTTTGGAGCCCAAGAAAATTAATTCTGCCTATGTTTTCACTTTTTCCTTCATATATTTATCACGAAGTGATGGAACCATGTGCCAGTGGTTACCAGTATACGGACAGAGTGGATAGGTTGGAAAATCAAAAAATAGTACAAAAATATTTTAAGTAAAATAGCATAAACTCATTGTTTCAGTAAACCAGAAACTGAAACTATGGAAAGAGTGATGCATAAGAAAGATGGTTTTCATTATAATATAAATCTCATAAAACTAGTTGCTTTTTCTAACAAGTATTAGGTATACAAGTGATAATAAAACTAATTTTTAAGAGCAAATGACAAAATAATAATAAATAAGATAAATATAAAAAGTAGTGGAGTGAGTATAACTACTTCTACGAATATGACTCTTCTTTTTCTGGTCCTAATGTTGTTCCCTCTGATTGCTTTTTTTTCTTTTTCATGGACTCCCATATTTTTCTTTCATATTTTTTCTATCTTTTTTTGCCCCTTTAATTATCCTTGTCTTAGTTTTTCTACTCTTCTAATGTAAGTATTTATAAAAATAAAAAGTGTCAAAACTTGGAATATGTTTCATTACCTGTACCTTCCCCAAAATATTTTAATATTTTGTATGAACTTATTTTATTTACATTGATTCAATGATCCTCAATGAATTCAAAGCATAATATGAAAAAAGTTTATTAAAATTACCAAGGGAATGTTTTCGAATTATAGCCACCTTTGTGTTCCCATTTGGACAAGAATCCCTAGAGTTGGTTATATGTTGGTTAGCATCTATAGACAGTTCTAACAGTGTTTTAGAGTATGTCTCAACATGGACTTTTTCAGGTCTCATCTTTTGATTAAATTAAACTTTACGCTCAAATTATGAAATGCTCTTAGCAGCATGATTGAGGATTCTTTGTACAGCAAGGCTAAAATTTTCCTCAGTCAGTAACCCAATAATGGGAACTATAAGTTCTTCTCTATTATTGAAACACATAATTTACATCTCAACTGGGGCTTTGAATAATTTAGTTCACAGAAAGCCATTTCAATAGCTAGCTTTATGCGCAAAGACAGCTGATTCATTCCATGCACTTTTAACATAACAGTACATTTCAAATAAAAATACTTGATAATTTCAAAAATACAGGTCCAAATTCATACTTGACATATGAATAAAACAAAATATTATACTAAATCATAATGTAAACACTTATTTTCAATATATAATCTGGAAGAAACAATAAGTTCAAACTGCTCTTTTACTATTCTCCAATATGCCATATACTTTCTAAACTCCATTTTCTGTACATAAGGATTATTGCGTGAAACATTCTTATCATCATTTATTATCTGCCAAATTCAAATACATATATTTTACCCTCCTCTGCATGAAGGCCTTCTTGTTTACCCAGATGGATTTAGTTTCTCCTCATCCTTTGCAATCATAGCTCATTTTAAGCTTCTTATCAAAAGTATAACAAATATTTATAGGCTTAAAAGCTGTATCAGTATAATAATGCTCTGGAGGGTGGACACCTCTTTGTGCTTTTTTGTGTCTCTGGAATTTGGAAAATTAATATTTTTTTCACTTTTTATGGAAACATTTTTTAGTAGATGGAATTACTCAGAATAGTATTGTGGGTCCTCATATACACATGATTCATAATCACTGATACATATAAACATACGCAAAATTTCAGTGTGTATCTCTAAAGACAGTGACTCTTTTACTTAACACTACCTAAAATGTCATTGTCACACTTATAAAAGGTTTAGTTTACAAATAATTCCCAAATATCATTAAAAATAAAATATTATACTCAAATGTCTCATTCTAAATGTACAGATAAGAGTGGTGTGCTCGAGCTAGGTCATACCTCCTTGTAAGAACCTGTTGTGTTTTCAATGATTTTGTGAGCTTAATGTTAAATACAAGCATTATTAAAAATTAAATTATATAATTGCACAATTAAAGAAATTATATTTAAATCATATTTAAAATGAAGGTAAGAAATACTAAAAGTCTCAGTGCCATATTTTCATGTGTACATTATAGAATATGTATTAAATAACCCTTGGTCAATATAGTTGTTCATATCGCAGCTGATAATGCAAATGATGTCAAACTTGATAACTGACAGCATTTCCTACATGTGATAGGAAATATTTGGATGGCAGAGTTATCTTCCTGACTACTTAAAGCAGTTCTCTTTTGGACTGTAAATAGATGGGAGAGATAAGCTACACAGATGAAAAGAATTAATGACAATATTATCAGTCAATACAAAGACATCCTCCAGAATCACTGGAATAGTAAATTATTAAATAAAAAAATATAGAGCACCTGCCATAGCAAAGCTAATGGTTCATATCTTTAAAAGGAAATAACAGCCTTAGGTGCTAGTATTTATACTGTACCTCAAGGATTCAGTTTTTCCTTTAGAAAGCATTGATTGTTTAGAAATGCTTTGATTGAAGGAAAGAAACTTTAACCTTTGTAAGCAAAAGGCCTTATGTTGCTGCCCTAATGTTCTAAGTCCTCAGTTTATCTTTATTTTTAGCAGTATGACTCTAAATCAAGATTAAAAAGCAACTCAACATGAGGTAAAATAAAAAGAAGGTCATTTAATCACCCTGTTAGCTTCAAATGATTATAGATTCTTAGAGGTGATGTCTAATTCTGCCAGGAAATCCATTTCTGTAATGATTACTGCCTCAGTTTTATCTATGATACTGGAGGTTATTAAAAGTATGAATCTCAAGGGAAGTGTACAATTTTAGACCATTAATATTATATCTAATAATATTTTTTTTATCAGAACAGAATTTCTAGCTCTACCCTTTATCAGAATCAGAATAGTCACTTAGGAATATGTGCTTCACCACAAGTCTAATTATTATATATATTCCTTTGGGAAACAGAAGCACATTGAAATATCTGATAGCTAAACATCAAATGATGTAGGGCATGTTGAACTACTCATCATTTCTTATTACCACATACACAACACTCCAGTATCATGCCTAGAAAACTGACATTACTCTATTGCCTTTTTTTTTCACCCAAACTATTTTATAGTCATGCCTAGAATGCTATTAGAATCACAGATTTGAAAATATAGTATATAGAAATTCCTGAATACAGTTCAAAATATAAGCATAGACAATATAGGCATCTCGAACACAGATAACTAAAGCTCAGATGACTCTTTATGTAAGGTTCATTAAAGGTAATGTGCCAATAAGTCAGAAAGTTGCTTCTTTGAGCATGTCTCTCTACTTGTGGGTGTTAGTGAAAAGGAGAGTAGGAGAGGAGGAAATCTATGGAGCATAATCTAAAACTCTCAAGTACAAATTTATTAAACTTCTACTGAACTGCAGCCCAAAATAGAACTAGTGAGCAACAGAAATCTCATGCAATGGGAATGAAGAAAAGAGAGATATATGAGAATAAAATTTACGCATTTGATAGCAAGCATATATTGATAATAAGGTAAATAGAGTGATCCAAAATGATTACCATATTTATCAAATAAGCAACTGAATCTTACCTCAATAAGATGAAATATAATACAAGGGATAATTGGTAGGGAAAATTATGAGCATAGTTTTCTGAAGAAAATAAATATGAATTTGAAGTTTTATTTATGATATCATTGAAAATATGATTCTAATATTCATAAAAAGGGTAGCATAGAAGTTACTCTGGTTCCTTTGGAATCATCTTTAAAATACAAGATATTACATTTTGTTTCAATCAGAGCTTAATCATATTAAGTGTACTAAATAGGGGGTCCTTCAGTTACAATTATAGAAAAGCAGATACACATTACAAAATAAAATGAGAAAAAAAAATTCTAACATAATCTTACCAAATGTAGATTTTTTAACCCTAATTTGCAGACTACAAAATATTCAGACAAAACTGTTTGCAAATGATGCTGTAGAATGTTGCTGTTATATATTTGTTCACTGAATTTGCATAGCTCTATTTCATGGAGGTTACCTTATGACCAACCTGGACAGCATATTAAAAAGCAGAGACATTACTTTGCCAACAAAGGTCCATCTAGTCAAGGCTATGGTTTTTCCAGTAGTCATGTATGGATGTGAGAGTGGGACTGTGAATAAAGCTGAGCGCCGAAAAATTGATGCTTTTGAACTGTGGTGTTGGAGAAGACTCTTGAGAGTCCCTTGGACTGCAAGGAGATCCAACCAGTCCATCTTAAAGGAGATCAGTCCTGGGTGTTCATTGGAAGTTCTGATGTTGAAGCTGAAACTCCAATACTTTGTCCACCTCATGAGAAGAGTTGACTCATTGGAAAAGACCCTAATGCTAGGAAGGATTGGGGGCAGGAGGAGAAGGGGACGACAGAGGACGAGATGGCTGGATGGCGTCACCGACTCTATGGACACGGGTTTGGGTAAACTCCGGGAGTTGGTGATGGACAGGGAGGCCTGGCATGCTGCGATTCAAGGGGTCACAAAGAGTCAGACACGACTGAGCGACTGAACTGAACTCAACTCATAAGAACCTAGAAGAATCTCTGAAGAATTATTAATACTTTGAATGTAAACAAAGCAATCAGAAAAAGTTACATACTATATTATTCTATTTTTAAAACTGTCTTTAAGTGATAAAATAATAGAAATGAAGAATGATTAGAGGCTCTAGGAATTTGGATGGGATTGGGGTGTGAGGAAAATGGGTAAAATTATGAAAGGATAACATGAGGGATTGTTTTTTCATGTGTGAATTTCTACAGATTAATTCCTAAAAGTGATTTATCTGGTATAGAAGTCTATTTGCAAATTAATATAATTGTATACTAAGTTTACAAAATTGTGAGAGTAAATTTTTCTACATTCTCTACATTATCAGTATACAAACTGAGAAAAAATATTTTATGCATATGGGAATATTTCTAAGTTGTATTCAGGCAAGGATGGCATAAGGAAATCAATTTAGAATCCTCAAGTTGCATATTGCATCTCCAAAATTGATGCTCTGTCTTAGGAGCTCATGAGGACAGTACATTCAAATCCCTGGGTGAATGTAGGAAAGGTTGTAAACTTCAAGAAATCGGAAATCAATCCCCACATCATACACCAATGGAAAAGTGTGACCTAGCACATCCCTGAAAGATCAATGGTTGATCATTAATATATACTGACATAGGAGTAAATACTAGGACATTAAGCTTAAAAATAAAAATAAGGAAAATAAATTGAGCATAGACATCAAGAGGCTGTACCCCATGGTAGATATGGATCTCACAGAATCAGAGCAGTGAACTCACTGAGCAAACATACAAATGAACAAAAAGAGCAATAACAATAAGCCCCAAAGAACAAGAAATAAGAATCCAGAGTTTCTATAACATTATATAAAATATTCAGTTTTCACCAAAATATTATGTGACATACTAAAGTAAGGGAAGTGTTACCCATACTCAGGAAAAAGAGACAATAGAATATGCCTTTAAGGAGTTCCCCAGTGTTCAACTTAGCAGATGCAGATTTCAAAGCAGTTATTATATGTGATCATAGAACCATAAGAAACCATTTTCAAACACTTAAAGGAAAGTCTCACCAAATAGACAATTTCAAATAAAGATGGAAAAACTATTTAAAAACAAATGGAAATTCTGGGTTTAAAAAGTAAAATAAATGAAATGAAAATTTCATCCCACAACTCAACAGGAGATGTGAGCTGACAGGAAAGAAGTCAATAATATTGAACATCAACCAATAAAATTTATACAATCTGGAAAAGAGAGAATGGAAAAACACTGAACAGAGCCTAAGAGAAACATGAAACACCATTAACGCATCAATGCATACTTAATGTTAATATCAGAAGGAAAGGAGAGAGGGGTGGGGGAGGAAAAAATATGTAAATAAGTGATTGAAAACCTCTCAAATTCTTTCTTTTCATAATAGTAATCTACATCCAAGAAGCTCAAAAAACTCCTAGCAGGATAAAAGGGACCGATATACAGACATATCATAATTAAATTATTGAAAGTCAATGAAAAAGCAATTACCTTGGAAGAAATAAGAAAAAAAAAATCTAAAAAAAGGAGTTACAATAAGATTAAAATTTATTTCTCATAATTTCTTGTCATAAAAAAAGTGGAGACCAGAAGGGAGTGGATGACTTCAAAGTGCTCAAAGGGAGGAAAAAAAAAATGTTATCCAAGTATTCTCTAGGCAGCAAAATTTTCCTTCAAAACTGAAGAGTAAATAAGGACATTCCTAGATGAACAAAACCTGAGATATTTTGTGAACAGATTTGTCTTACAAAAAATACAAATTTTTCAGGCTGAAAGGAAGTGATCCCAAGCAGTAATTCTAATCTACATGAATATAAAAGAACACAGGAAGAGGTAATTATGTGCGTGATTGAAAAAACCAGTATAATAACATATTTCTTCTCACTTCTATTATGGAAATGTAAAATCACATAGTTACTTTATAAAAGAGTTTGGCAGTTTCAAAATGTTAAAAATAGAGTTAGCATATGACCCAGCAATCCCAATCCTTGATAATTACCCAAGAGAAATGAAAACAAATGTATACATAAAAATCTATACATAAATATTTAAGCTAGTATTATTCATAATAGTCAAAGAGTGGAAAGAACTCAATTGTTTATTGAAAAATGAATGGACAAACAATGCACTATAAATTATTAAAACAATATTATTAAAAAATAAAGCATTAAAAAGTACTACATGAATGATCCTCTAAAACATTATAAGTGAAAAATGCCAGACACAAAAGATTAGATATTATTTAATTTATATAAAATATCTAGAGTAGGCAGCTATATGGAAACAGAAAGTAGATTAATGTATGCCTAGAGTTATTGGGAAGGGATAAGAAGTGATTTCTCATTGATAGTATGTTCACTTTTGGGGTGCTGAAATTGTTTTAAAATTAGACAGTATTATTGGTTCCATAACTCTGTGTGTATGTGCATATAAATATATTAAGAAGTATTGAATTTTCAAAATTCATTGAATTTAAAAATTGAAAACCGAAAAAAAATAAAAATTGAAAACAATTTTTTTGATATGAATATTATACTTAAATGAAGTTGTTTTTTAAAAGTTAAAATTTAAAAATCCAGTTTAAAAAATAAAGAGGAACTAATTCAAGGACTAAAAGTTTATCCAGGAAAAATTAAGATATGAATGGTGAGCTGATTTTTACATTTAGCAATCTAACCTCTACCTTTGTAGTAAAATTTCAAAATGATATGTGACTATGCTAAATCTTTTTTGCTTTGAGTTTTAATTTATCACACTGGCTTCTAGAAGTATATATACCCTATGAATCTGGAGGCTTACATTATTAAACACTAGAGAAATTTTCATTACTCATTTAACAGTATCTTACACTCTGTAGTCTATGATCATTCTCAGTTGAAAGTTGCATACCCTGTGTCATTGCTCCAAATGTCTGATGTGTTTACTCTTAGTGCTTTTGTGTTACTGAGTTTTATTTGCACTTATGTATAGATTTCAAGATATTTATCTTGTTTCAGTTTTCTTTCTTAAAGGGCCTTGATCTTATTTACTAAAATTTTTACTTCTAAAAATGAAATATCTTCTTATACTTTTTCTGTCTATACCAATCAAAACTTTGTAAACACAATTCCATTATGAGCTTAATTTTTCTGTTTTTCTCTGGGACCATTTTAATTTTGTTTTGCTATTTGGGTTCACTTTTTCTTTTCTTTTATTATATTTTCCATCAATGTCTCATTAACTATGACTATGCATTCATATTTAACAGGAAGACTCTAAAAAATCTGACTGGTTTATATCTGCTAATTTTTAACTTCCAGTACTGGGATTAGCAGATGCAACTAGTATTGATGGATAAATAACAAAGTCCTATTATATAGCATGGGGAACTGTGTTTAATATCTTGAGATAGACCATAATGGAAAAAGAAAAGTGAAAAGAATATATGTATATGTATACTGAGTCATTTTCCTCTATAACAGAAATTAAGCACAACATTGTAAATCAACAAAGCTTCAATTAAAAAAAAAAAAAAAACATCTGGGGAGAGCACCTGAAGTATCTGCTACAGGAGTTCTAGTTTGGCTTAATAGGCAATAGAGATTCATCACAGTGGTTCCCAAATCTGGCTGTATTTTAGAAACACCAGATGAACTTTATAAAGAAAAATTAATGACTTGCTCTGACTCAAGAATTTGAATTAAATTAATTAAATGAGTTAAATTAATTTAATTTAATTTAATATGAATTAAATTAAATGTGAATTAAATCAGAACCTATTCATGTAGAACTTGGCATCAGTTTTTTTTAAGAAGTTATTCCCTTGGGATCAAAGAATTAACTGGATTACAGACATCTGGACAAGGATGTGGCCGGATAGATAAAGCTGTCCATGAAACAACTTTCAAAAGGATTTGCAGATGCCAGTGTCTAGTGGCACTGGTGACTACAGCAAGAAAAGTTCCAGAGTCTCCCTTATTTCCTAACTTAAAAGAGCTTAGAATCACAGAAGGAGAGGAGATCAAGCCCTGAGACTTTGGAGTGGGATCACTGACTCCAAGACCCTAGACTACCAGAGAACTAACTCTAGGGAGTATCAAATAGTGAGAATGCACTCAAAGGAAACCACTTGAATACAAGACTCAGCATCACCCAATCACCATTAGCACCCTGTGAAGGACACCTCATCTAAATAACAAACACAAGAAAAACACAAATCCAATCATCAGCAGACAGGATTACCAACTCACTCAGCCTTGCCAATCAGAGGAAAAACAAACAAACAAAAACTCAGCACAAATCTTACCCTATATGAAGCTTACACAAACCACTGGACCAATCTTAGGAGGAAGGAAACCAAAAAGAAGAAAGAATTCAACCTTGAAGCCTGGGAAAAGGATGCTTCAAACACAATAAGTTAAATGAAAAAAAATAATAAAAAGACAGAGAAATACTACCCAAATGAAGGAACAACTAGAAACACAGAAGTCCAGATAAATGAAGAGGAAATAGGCAAACTACTTGAAAAATAATTCTGAATAAAAATAGTAAAGATGATCAAAAACCTTGAAAGCAAAATGGAGAAAATGGAAGAATCAATTAACAAAGACCTAGAAGAAAGGTCTTTGTTAAGGAAAGACACTACATAATGATCATGGGATCAATCCAAAAGGAAGACATAACAACTGTAAATATCTGTGCATCCAACATAGGAGCACCTCAATACAAAAACCAAATACTAACAGACATAAAAGGAGAAACTGACAGTAACACAATGATAGGAGACTTTAACAACCCACTCACACCAATGGACACATCATCAAAAGAGAAAATTAATAAAGAAACACAAGTCTTAAACGATACATTAGATGAGATGGATCTCATGGATATCTTCAGGACATTACATCCAAATGCAGAATAAACCTTATTCCCAAGTGCACATGGAACATTCTCCAGGATAGACCACATCTTGGGTCACAAATCAAACCTCAGTAAATTTAGGAAAATTGAAATCGTATCAAGTATCTTCTCTGATCACAACGCTATGAGACTAGATATCAGTTACAAGAAAAAAACTGTAAGAGACACAAACACATGGAGATTAAACAACACATTTCTAAATAACCAACAGGTTGTGAAGACATCAAATGGGAAATCAAAAAATTCTAGAAACAAATGACAATGAAAACACAACAACTCAAAACCTGTGGGATGCAGTGAAAGCAGTTCTAAGAGGGAAGTTTGTAGCAATACAATTCTACTTCAAGAAACAAGAAAAACATTGAATAGACAACCTAACTTTACACCTAAAACAACTGGAAATAGAGCAACAACAACAACAAACAAAATTAGTAGAAGGAAAGAAATCATGAAGATCCAAGCATAAATAAATGAAAAAGAAATGAAAGAGACAATAGTAAAGATTAATAAAACTGAAAGCTGGTTCTTTGAGAAGATAAACAAAATTGACAAGCCTTTAGCTAGACTCATCAAGAAAAAAGAGAGAAGAATCAAATCAACAAAATTAGAAATGAAAAAGGAGAGGTTACAACAGACAATGCAGTAATACAAAGGATTATAAGTGACTATTATGAACAACAATATGGCAAAAAAACTGGATAACCTGGAAGAAATGGACAGATTCTAAGAAAAGTTCAATCTTCCAAGACTGAACCAGGAAGAAATAGAAATTATGAACAACCCAATTCATTTCAGTTCATTCGCTCAGTTGTGTCCGACTCTTCATGACCCCATGGACTGCAGCACCCCAGGCTTCCCTGTCCATCACCAACTCCTGGAGCTTACTCAAACTCATGTTCATTGAGTCGGTATGCCATCCAACCATCTCATCAACTGTCGTCTCCTTTTTTTCCTGCCTTCAATCTTTCCCAGCATCAGGGTCTTCTGCAATGTGTCAGTTCTTCGCATCAGGTAGACAAAGTATTGGAATTTCAGCTTCAGCATCAGTCCTTCCAATGAATATTCAGGACTGATTTCCTTTAGGATGGACTGCTTGGATCTCCTACAAGCACTGAAATTGAAGCTATGATCAAAAATCTCCAAAAAAACAAAAGCCCGGGACCAGATGGCTTCACAGGAGAATTCTAACAAACATTTAGAGAAGAACTAATGCCTATCCTTCTAGAACTCTTTCAAAAAATTGCAGAGGAAAGAACATATCCAAACTTATTCTATGAGGCCATAATCACTCTGATACCAAAACTAGACAAAGACAATACAAAAAAAAGAAAACTACAGGTCAATATCATCGATGAACATAGATGCAAAAATCCTCAACAAAATTTTGGCAAACAGAACTAAGCAACACATCAAAAAGCTCATATACCATGATCAAGTTAGGTTTATTTCAGGAATGCAAGGATTCTTTAATATATGCAAATCAATCAATGTGATAAACTATATTAACAAATTGAAAGATAAAAACAATACTATCATCTCATAGATGTAGAAGAAACCTCTGACAAAATTCAGTACCCATTTACAATTAAAACTCTTCAAAAAATGGGCATAGAAGGAACCTACCTCCACATAGCAAAGGCCATATGTGATAAGCCTACAGCAAACAGTATTGTCAATTGTGAAAAACTGAAAGCATTCACCCTAAGATCAGGAACAAGACAAGAGTGTCCACTTTCACCACTATCATTCAACATAGTTTGGAAATCCTAGGTAGAGCCATCAGAGAAGAAAAAGAAATAAAATGAATCCAGATTGGAAAGGAAGAATAAAGCTCTCACTGTTTGCAGATAATATGATACTCTATATAGAAAACCCTAAACATAGTATCAGAAAATTACTAGGGCTAATCAGTGAATTTAGCAAAGTTCCAGGATACAAAATCAATAAACAGAAATCACTTGCATTTCTATATACCAACAATGAAAAATCAGAAAGAGAAATTAAGGAATCAATCCCATTCACCATTGCAACAAAAATAATTAAATATCTAGGAATAAACTTACCTAAGGAGACAAAAGAACTATACACAGAAAATTATGACACTATGAAAGAATACAAAGATGACATAAGAAGATGGAGAGATATTCCATGTTCCTGGGTAGGAAGAATCAAATTGTGAAAATGAGTATACTACCAAATGCAATCTACAGATTCAATGAGATCCTTCTCAAATTACCAATGGCATTTTCCACAGAACTAGAACAAAAAATTTCACAATACATATGGAAACACAAAAGACCCTGAACAGCCAAAGCAGTCTGAGAAAGAAGAATGGAGCTGGAGGATTCAACCTTCCTGACTTCAGATTATACTACAAAGCTACAGTCATCAAGACAGTATGGTACCAGCACAAAAATAGAAATACAGACCAATGGAACAAGATAGCAAGCCCAGAAATAAACCCATGCATCTATGGGTACCTTGTTTTTGACAAAGGAGGCAAAAATATATAATCAGGCAAAGACAGCCTCTTCAATAAATAGTGCTGGGGAAAATGAACAGCCACATGTAAAAGAATGAAATTAGAACACCTCCTAACACCAACCACAAAGATAAACTCAAAATGGATTAAAGACCTAAATGTAACACCAGAAACTACAAATCTCTTAGAGGAAAATACAGGCAGAACACTCGATGACTTAAATCAAAGCAAGATCCTCTATGACCCACCTCCTAGAGTAATGGAAATAAAAACAAAAGTAAACAAGTGGGACCTGATTAAACTTTAAAGCTTTTGCACAGCAAAGGAAACCATAAGCAAGGTGAGAAGACAATACTCAGCATGGGGGAAAAGAATAGCAAATAAAACAACTGACAAAGGATTAATTTCCAAAATATATAAGCAACTCATACAACTCAATGCCAGAAAAACAAACAACCCAATCAAAAAGTGGGAAAAAGACTTAAAAAGACATTTCTCCAAAGAAGACATACAGCTAGCTAACACACACATGAAAAGATGCTCAGCATCACTCATTATTAAAGAAATGCAAATCAAAACTACAATGAGATACCACCTCACACCAGTCAGAATGGCCACCATCAAAAGTCTACAAACAAATGCTGGAGAGGCTGTGGAGAAAAGGGAACACTCTTGCACTGTTGCTGGGAATGTAAATTGATACAGTCACTATGGTAGATGGTATGGAGATTCCTTAAAAAACTAGGAATAAAACCACCATATGACCCAGAAATCCTACTCCTAATATGCCTATTTCCTTATATGCCTGAGGAAACCAAAATTGAAAAAGACACATGTATCCCATTGTTTATTGCAGCGCTATTTACAATAGCTACTACATGGAAGCAACCTAGATGTCCATCAACAGATGAATGGATAAGGAAGTTGTGGTACATATACACAATGAAATATTACTCAGCCATAAAAGGAATGTATTTGAGTCAGTTCTGTTGAGGTGGATGAACCTAGAATCTATTTTACAGAGTGAAATGAGTCAGAAAGAGAAAGATAAATATTGTATTTGAGATGGGAATACCAGAACACCTGACCTGCCTCTTGAGAAACCTGTAGGCAGGTCAGGAAGCAACAATGAGAACTGGACATGGAACAACAGACTGGTTCCAAATAGGAAAAGGAGTACGTCAAGGCTGTATATTGTCACCCTGCTTATTTAACTTATATGCAGAGTACATCATGAGAAACCCTTGTCTGGAGGAAGCACAAGCTGGACTCAAGATTGCCGGGAGAAATATCAATAACATCAGATATGAAGATGACACCACCCTTATGGCAGAAAGTGAAGAAGAACTAAAAAGCCTCTTGATGAAAAATGAAAGAGAAGCGTGAAAAAGTTGGCTTAAAGCTCAACATTCAGAAAACTAAGATCATGGCCTCTGGTCCCATCACTTCATGGGAAATAGATGGGAAAACAGTGGAAACAGTGTCAGACTTTATTTTGGGGGGGGCTCCAAAATCACTGCTGATGGTGACTACAGCCATGAAATTAAAAGACGCTTACTCCTTGGAAGGAAGGTTATGGCAAACCTAGATAGCATATTGAAAAGCAGAGACATTACTTTGCCAACAAAGGTCCGTCTAGTCAAGGCTATGGATTTTCCAGTAGTCATGTATGGATGTGAGAGTTGGACAGTGAAGAAAGCTGAGCGCTGCAGAATTGATGCTTTTGAGCTGTGGTGTTGGAGAAGACTCTTGAGAGTCCCTTGGACTGCAAGGAGATCCAACCAGGCCATCCTAAAGGAGATTAGCCCTGGGTGTTCATTGGAAGGACTGATGTTGAAGCTGAAACTCCAATACTTTGTCCACCTCATGTGAAGAGTTGACTCATTGGAAAAGACCCTGATGCTGGGAAGGATTGCGGGCAGGAGGAGAAGGGGACGACAGAGGATGAGATGGCTGGATGGCATCACCGACTCAATGGACATCGGTTTGGGTGGAGTCATGGAGTTGGTGATGGACAGGGAGGCCTGGTGTGCTGCAATTCATTGGGTCACAAAGAGTCAGACACGACTGAGCAACTGAACTGAAGTGAACACATATATACGGAATCTAGAAAAATGCTACTGAAGAATTTATTTACTGGGCAGCAATGGAGAAACAGACATAGAGAATAGACTTATGGACATGGGGAGATTGGAGGAGAGGGTGAGATATATGGAAAGAGTAACATGGAAACTTACATTACCATATGTAAAATAGATAGCCATGGGAATTTGCTGTATGGCTCAAGAAACTCAAACAGGGGCTCCGTATCAATCTAGAGGAGTGGGATGGGGCAGGAGGTGGGAAGGAGGTTCAAAAGGGCAGGGACATATGTATACCTATGGCTGATTCATGTTGAGGTTTCACAGAAAACAACAAAATTTTGTAAAACAATTATCCTTCAATAAAATAAATAAATAAATAAAAAATCTGACTGGGAATGCTGAATCCAGTTTCCTCTCTCTAACCGTAGACTTTAAGTTGACTCTTTAGTTAATTGACTTTTATTCTGGAAACTTTAAATTGCCAAAATATGCTAGTCATTTTTTTTTTTTTGGAGTCATTTAATCTAGCTATAGTTGGTAGGGAGAATTTTCTGGCTTGAATTTTCCTGGTTTGAAGGTGGGGAGCCTTTAGTTTTTTTTTTAATCCATATCCCAGACATTTATTGATTTGCTTTCTGTCACTAATTCTAGAATAAAAAAAAAGAATCATACAGTATGTGCTTTCATTTTTTTTTTAATTTTCTTTCACTGGTCATAATTATTTTGAGATCCATTCATGTTATAGCATATGTACATAACACTTTTTATTGCTGTATCAATAGTTCATTCCATTTTATTTATCTGATACACTAGCTGACCACAATTTGCTTACCCTTTACTTGTTGATGGGAAGTTGGTATCTGTCTAGTCTTGCTATTACAAATAAAGCTGCTATGAATATTACGTACAAGTCTTTGAATGAGGATATGCTATATTCTTTCTCTGGTAAATACTGAGGAGTGGAATGGCTGGGTCATATGTTAGGTGTATGTTTTCCATAGTGGTTATATAATTTTACATTTTCACTATCAGTATATAAGACTTCCAGTTACTCTATATGCTTTCCAACACTTTGTGTAGTCAGCCTTTTAGAGTGTGTCACTCCAATAGACTTGTAGTTATATCTCATTGTGGTGTAACTTGCATTTTCCTAATGGTGTTTAGCATCTTTTCATATAAATGTTTATTCTTTGTATGTCTCAAATGGTGAAATGTCTGCTCAAATAATTTGCTTTTTTTTAATTGTGTTATTTTTTTTAATGTATTCTGGATTTGAATCATTTATCAAATACATAATTTAAAAATATTGTTCTCACAGTACATAGCCTCTCTTTGCATTTTCTGAAGAGTGTTTTTTTGCTTTTTTTGATGAGCAATAGTTTTTAATTTTGAAAAATTCATATTTACCAATTTGTTCTTTTATAAATTTTGCTTTTAGTGTTTTATCTGAAGAATCTGATATTCTATCCATTTTAAACATTTTTTTATCTGTATTTATGTCAAAAATTGTGAGGGGTCTAGGATTTTACCCTGATTTGAACTAACAAGTTAGTCAGCCACAGTCTTCTACATGCTGGCAGAAGACAAGATAACCCTGGGTCAGAAATAAAACACACACACACACACACACACATATATACATATATATATTGTTCATGGCATAGCACACAGAAAGAGCTTCAACTCCTTTTGCTGTCGTAGGCCTAGATGGGCAAGGTCGAGGTGAGCTCAGCAGGATGGTAGACACAAATGCAATAGCAGATTTGTGTATCTGAGAAGCCTCAAGTGAGGAAATTCTAATTTTTTAAAGGAGTCTCTGCTTATTTTTCCCTCCATTTTCTATAGCCTGGAAACTCTCTCAAGGCAAAAACATAGTAATCATTGGTCCAGTTTACTGTCTTTCATTGTCTCTAGTTTGATGTCTTAGAAATTATGATTTAATATATTTTGTTGATTTTTTTTAAATAAATTTATTTATTTTAGTTGGGGGCTAATTATTTTACAATATTTTAGTAGTTTTTGCCATACATTGACATGAATCAGCCATGGGTTTACATGTGTTCCCCATCCTGAACCCTCCTCCCACCTCCCTCCCCATGTGGTACATATACACAATGGAATATTACTCAGCCATTAAAAAAAATACATTTGAATCGGTTCTATTGAGATGGATGAAACTGGAGCCCATTATTTTGTTGATTTTTTAATTTATTTTCTGGTATTCCATCTTGACCAAAAGTGTAGAGGAATCTTAAAGATTGCCATTACTCAAAACTAGACCAGACAGCTTGTGTGTATGTGTGTTGCTGTGTGTGAACTGTGGTAACAGGCCTCTCAATTTGCTTAGGAATAAAGGACTCCCTGGGATGTATAAATTTTAGTACAAAACCAAGATAGTCACAGACCAACAGGGAGACTTGTCATCTCAGTTTGTGTGTGATTCAGCTACTTTGGTGAATCTCATTAAGATGAACATTGCACATATACTGTTGTATTAATATATAAACATGACTTTTGTGTACTGGAATTCCTAAGAATCTTGTTGATATGATTTTTTGTACATTTAGTTTATTTAGTTCAATCAGATTTAACAAATATGGAACAAGTGAGAATGGTAAGTTTGATTCTTTCATGTCTTCTCCTCACAGCCCTGACATTTAAATGAGTTGTTGTAAATTGCAATAAAATGTTCTTTGGCCTTTCTGATTTATATAGACTCTTTTTAAATGATAGTGAAACAAGCTTTGCTGTGTCATAAATTTAGTCAAATAAATTATTTGTAACCGTGCTGATTAAAAAAACCTAAGCCTTTAGCCTAAATTACTTAAGAATTTTATTTCATGTTGGAAAGTATAATTTTATGATGAAAGAACATAAAATGCCTTTTTTATTTTTTAAGTTTTGTTCTAGAGAAGTAAATCTTATGTGACTAAGAGATGTGTTAGATCAAATTTAAAATGATCATTGCAGAATATTTCATAATTTATAGAGAATCCTGAAACACCATTTCCTAATTTTAAGGTAGATTTCATAGTCGTAATTAATCAGAACACTATTTGTTTGTTCATGTCAGATCCCATTGCACTTTACATTTCCAGTATATTTTACAAAAATTACTATTGACCCTACAGAAGGAGAGAAAGGAATCTTAGCTAATAAACTGGATGCATACGGTCCATTAATGCTAACCAATACCATGGTATGTGATTAAGTAGGACAATTATCCAGTACCAGATTCAAAGCTGGCAGATCATTTCACATTGTCAGAGAATTCATTGTCATTCTTACCTCTTGTTAATCCCTGCCCAGCTCAGTTTTAAGCTGTTGATCCATTGCAGTGATGAGACATTTCATACTTTATTAAAAAATCCACTAACATACCTAGACATTTAATCTCCCCTGTTTTGGTCAAAATTAATTAGTACTGCAAACACTGAAATTCTACAAAAAAAAAAAAAAAACGCCCTCACAGAAACTGCTTGCCATTATGTATTGTCATGTTCTTTTTCATTTATAACACAATCGATTCTGGCTGCTCTGTTTAAAAGGAAGACATAACTTTGTCCCATTTTCAAAGTTTCCTCAGTATTAGTATGATTATACAACTCACCAAATCCATAAAATATTACTGAAGATTTTTAAAGGAAGGGTATACATTTTGACCATTAAATATTCCTATAATATTTCCATTCCATTCCGTAAATCTTATAATGAAGAAAGAAGTCTGAAATACTTGAGGAGGAAAGAGAGGGCACATCAAGAAAAGACATAGAATGGAATATGATAGACTATACCACTCAAGGTAGTAAAGATCAATCAAGTTAAGCAAACCAATAATTTATGCAATATTGTTTTTCTACATTATAGTTAATGACTGCTAAGAGAAAGAGGCAGGAGAGCTAGAATGATGTGCACATACCTAACTCAGCAAAGTTTATCTTGTTTACCTAGGGAACCAGCAACTGCACCTGTATCCACTTGTTTGACACACAGGTGTTACAGTCTGTATTTACAAGACTGTCTGCCAGACTGAAGACCCTTTGTTGTGAAGGGTGTAAGCCATTGTGATTATATGCACATAAAATCAAAAGAAAACCATTCCCTAATCCTCTTCACTTCCATCTGTTTGGTTGCTAGTTCTCAGGTGTAATTTAGACAGGCAGATGTGCAATCTGGGAATCCATCCAAATTCACTTTATTTACTTCCTTTTTAAGGAAAGAGGAACATTCAATATTGTCTTCAGAAAACAATTCTGTTTCTACTAGCATTCTCTCTAATCTGTGGTTATATTTTGTTTTCTGATCATAATATGGAAGAAGTGTAGGTCCTGGGACTTTGACACTGGTCTTCTGTTTCTCTTGCCTCTTCTGTTACATCAGACAATGTCGTTTCTAGGCAGAAGGCTCCAGCACTTCCTCCAGGGAGACTTCTTCAATAATGACTGTTGGTCTCTGGTTGATGGCAAAGGTCTAGGGGAAATCTACCTAAAATTCCCTATAATATGTCTCTTCTGATAACCAAACTGTGAAGACAGCCAAATTCATTGTATAATTGACATAATAGTAAGATTAGAGATCTTTTAGTAACCAAACACAACTGGACATCCGAAATACTTAGGAAGGAATAGTCAATCATTAAAAGTCTCATTAAGGGGGGAAGATAGAACAATGGGAGACAAATTAACTCTTCAGCTACTTGTGACCTGTAGCATTCATCAAAATAGGCTAGGTTCAGTTCAGTTCAGTCACTCACTCATGTCCGACTCTTTGCGACCCCATGAACCGCAGCACACCAGGCCTCCCAGTTCATCACCAACTCCCTGACTCCACCCAAACTCATGTCCATTGAGTCAGTGATGCCATCCAGCCATCTCATACTCTGTCGTCCCCTTCTCCTCCTGCCCTCAACCTTTCCCAGCATCAGGGTCTTTTCCAATGAGTCAGCTCTTTGCATGAGGTGGCCAAAGTATTGGAGTTTCAGCTTCAACATCAGTCCTTCCAATGAACAGGCTAGGTTATGTTATGGTAAGTAAATTAACCCTGAGATCCTGGCTACTCAAAAAAAAAAAATGTTTCAGCCTAGACTAATGTTTGTGTCCTTGAATTGGCCATAATGGTCATATGACCTCATTTAACAGCAAGTTGGAACAAAAATGTAATTTTCATGGAAGGAGAGGTAAACCACACATGCACAGATGTCTATAGACTTCACTACATTGACCACATGGATGACTATTTATCTTTAAGTTGACTAATTCTTTAAGTTCTCTATTGTTTCCCATCAGGCATGGGTTCTATGAGGCAAAAACAACAAAAAATTCCATATCACCTTTATTTCTCAATATGTACCTCTCTTGAAATTAGACATAATTTTTCTTAATTACTAGAAAATTCAGTGAACGTCATACCTATTTTACCTACACCAAAGGAGGGAAAAACATTTAGGTGTATAGAATAGTGTCAAACATTATCTCAGTTATGAGATATTTAATTTTATTTTCAAAAGTCATTTCCATCAATGACTTAGTGATGCTTCACTTACTGAAAATGATGGCAGGACCATGTTTGGAGAGGTCAATTGGATGCAAGAAAATGTGGTGGCAGATGGTGACATAGTGTGTGGGAGATAGGGTGGTGTGAGTAGGAATACACAAATAGAAATAAAAAGATTAACTATAGGTGACAGCTGCTGGTGAGGGAGCTGACAGATTTTTTCTTCTGGTGTCCAAGACTTTCACCACAATTGTTTTAGAATTATAAAATATGAAAGCAGTTTTGGCACTTTTGTTCTGTTTTGGCATTACCTAGATGTCTTGCATTACCTACAGTCATCAGTATAATAAGTCAAGAATGGATCCTTTGAAGTAACCAACAGTATTTGAGAACTACTAATAACCAAGTGCTCCTGTCTCTTTGCTCTCATCCTACTAAATAATTGTTAAATGAAAATGACACTGTCAACAGGAAGAGAGCAAAAATCAAGAGTTTTATGTTGCATTTCATTGTGTTAACTCTAATACTATAGATACCATGAAGGAACATGCAATGAGTCAGAACTGACATCATTTAATAGCAAACATATGATTCATTGACATACTATTCATAAATCATACTAGAACATTGCCGGGCACATAGTGTTGTGTGCTGTCACTCAGTCATTTCTGACTCTTTGTGATCCAATGGACTGTAGCCAGCCAGGCCCCTCTGTCCATGGGTTTCTCCAGGCAAGAATACTGGAGTGGGTTGCCATGCCCTCCTCCAGGGGATCTTCCCAACCCAGGGATCAAACCCAGGTCTCCTGAATTCCAGGCAGATTCTTTACCATCTGAGCCACTCCAGTATTTCTTAAATACACATTTAAAAAAAAATCATCAGTATTATTCTTTTCTTAGATCATAAGCAACTATTTTCCTAGCAAGTCAAATTCAAAGGAATTTTTCATAAATTTACTGTTTATGGTGATGTCCTGGGCTTCTCTGGTGGCTCAGATGGTAAAGTATCTGCCTGCCATGCCAGAGACCCAGGTTCAATCCCTGTGTAGGGAAGATTCCTGGAGAAGGGAATGGCTACCCACTCCAGTATTCTTGCCTGGAGAATTTTATGGACAGAAGAGCCTGGTGGGCTATTGTCCATGGGATCACAAAGAGTCAGACACTACTGAGTGACTAACACTTTCACTTTCAGGGTGAAGTTCTAAAAACTTCAGAAAAAAAATTGGGTACATAAGATTATATAAGTTTAAAAAGGCTTTGTTTTCAAATATTTTTCTCCCATTCTGAGGGTTGTCTTTTCATTTTGTATATGGTTTCCTTTGCTGTGTAAAAATATTTTAAGCGTAATTAGGTCACATTTGTCCAATAGTCAGAATGGACATCAGTACAGTGGGTGAATGCAGTCAGGTATGTCTGACTCTTTGCAACCCCATGGACTGCAGTCCACCGGGCTCCTCTGTCCATGGCATTTTCCAGGCAAGAATACTGGAGTGGGTTGCCATGTCCTTCTCCAGGGGATCTTCTTGACACAGAGATTGAATCTGTCTCCTGCCTAGGTAGGTGGATTCTTTACAACTGAGCCACCTGGGAAGCCCTATGTCTCAATTTCAACAATATTTTTCTTATAAGCCCAAACTAACACTTTTATAATATGGTACTTCAAAGTTATTACAATCTCTTTTATGGTTTTCTGTTTCCTACAGATAACCTCTCTTAGATTATTATGTTTTACATATTGTAAATCTGGCAGGATACCACTGAATTCACTACAGCAACAAAGATAAATCTTTTCCTTAAGTAATGAGAAATTAAATTTGCATTCATTGGACAGAACAAACTTACACTTGAGATTTTAAAGATTAATTATATTTTAGAAGAGTAGTTTTTAACTAAATACAGAGAAGAAGCAGGAGTTATTTATACATCTTTTCTACAGTCTCAAATTTAAGTCACCCTATTTTACAATTACATAAGAATGCTCAAACTACCGCACAATTGCACTAATCTCACACCCTGGCAAAGTAATGCTCAAAGTTCTCCAAGCCAGGCTTCAATAGTACATGAACCATGAACTTCCAGATGTTCAAGCTACATTTAGAAAAGGCAGAAGAACCAGAGATCAAACTGCCAACATCCGTTGGATCATTGAAAAAGCAAGAGAGTTCCAGAAAAAAACATCTACTTCTGCCTTATTGACTATGCCAAAGCTTTTGATTGTGTGGATCACAGCAAACTGTGGAAAATTCTTAAAGATATGGGAATACCAGATTACCTGACCTGCCTCCTGAGAAATCTGTATGCAGGTAAAGAAGCAACAGTATACCTATGGCTAATTCTGGTTGAGGTTTGTCAGAATACAGGAAAATTCTGTAAGCAATTATCCTTCAATGAAAAAATTAATTAATTAAAAAAAAAGCAAAAAAAGAAGCAACAGTTAGAACTGGACATGGAACAACAGACTGGTTCCAAATCGGGAAAGGAGTACATCAAGGCTATATATTGTCACCCCGTTTATTTAACTTAGATTCCCTTGGTGGCTCAGATGGCAAAAGCATCTGTCCACAATGCAGGAGACCTGGGTTTGATCCCTGGGTCAGGAAGATCCCCTGGAGAAGGAAATGGCAACCCACTCCAGTATTCTTGCCTGGAAAACCCTACAGACGGAGGAGCCTGGTGGGCTACAGTCCATGGGGTCACAAAGAGTCGGACACGACTGAGCGACTTATCTTTTTTTCTCTTTTATTTAACTTACATGCAGAGTACATTATGAGAAATGTTGGACTGGATGAAGCACTAGCTGGAATCAAGACTGCTGGGAGAAATATCAATAACCTCAGATATGCAGATGACACCATCCTTCTGGTAGAAAGAGAAGAAGAACTAAAGAGCCTCTTGATGAAAGTGAAAGAGGAGAATGAAACAGTTGCTTAAAGCTCAACATTCAGAAAACTAAGCTAATGGCATCTGGTCCCAACAGTTCACGGCAAGTAGATGGGGAAACAAAGGAAACAGTGATAGGCTTTATTTTGGGGGCCTCCAAAATCACTGCAGATGGTGATTGCAGCCATGAAATTAAAAGATGCTTACTCCTTGGAAGAAAAGTTATGACCAACCTAGGCAGCTTAGTAAAAAGTAGAGACATTACTTTGCCAACAAAGCTCTGTATAGTCAAAGGTGTGGTTTTTCCAGTGGTCATGTATGGATGTGACAGTTGGACTGTGAAGAAAGTTGAGTGCCAAAGAATTGATGCTTTTGAACTGTGGTGTTGGAGAAGACTCTTGAGAGTCCCTTGGATGGCAAGCAGATCCAACCAGTCCATCCTAAAGGAAATCATTCCTGAATATTCATTGGAAGGACTGATGCTGAAGCTGAAAGTCCATACTTTGGCCACCTGATGTGAAGAGCTGACTCATTGGAAAAGACCCTGATGCTGGGAAAGACTGAAGATGGGAGGGGAAGGGGACAACAGAGAATGAGATGGTTGGATGGCATCACAGACTCAATGGACATGAGTTTGAGTAAACTTCGGGATGTGCTGATGTACAGGGAGGCCTGGCGTGCTGCAGTCCATGGGGTCACAGAGTTGGACACGACTGAGTGACTGAACTGAACTGATCACATATTTTATACTTGAAGCTACTATTGTAAAGAAATAATCACTGAAAGTGTTTGTACAGCATCTATATCTCTCACTACATTGTAGATCCTGTGTATTTATTTCTATCTTATTACTTTGTCCTTACCATCTAGCATATTGTTTCATTTATCAATTCTCAGTTTCCACATGTGAATAATAGTGTATAACAGCATATACTTTATTGGGAAATAGCATGAAGTTGTAGTTAGGATCACTGATTTTGGAATCAAATAGTCTGTATATTAGCTATGCAATTATTAATAATAATTATGTGAATCTGAAAAATTCCCTAGAACATCCAGTAAAATGTTAATTTCGGATATTGTATTTTTCCATTCCTAAATTTTAATTAGTGTTTTGTTTGGCTCTTTTCACTAGATCATATCTCTCACAAAGATCTTAATTTGTCTGTCCCAATATCTGGGCTATTTTAGACTTGTCCATTAATTTCCTTTTATGATGGGTATGGATCATGTTCCCTTGTTTTTCTTTTTGATATATATGTCTTCTAGAAATTTTATAATATATCCTGGAAACTAAATGATACATTGTGTAGATTCTGGGTCCTGTTATATTTCTCTGTGGCATATTAAGATTTCTCTTGCTTGTTTGCCTTAGCAGCCCTTTACCTTGGCTGAAATGAAATTCCCAACTCTATCTTTTATGTAGGGTGCAGTCACTGACCTCAGTATCCAGCTCTTTATAGTTAGCCTGCTTGGAGTCTGTCCCATGCATTCATAGAAAGAGATCAGCTAGAGAGATGGGAAAAGGTAACATGAAGAATTTGGGGCCACTTCTCTCTGTTTTTTTCCTTTGTACAATTTCACTCCTCACATTCCATTTGCTGTGATACCCCTGATGAGCGTGCTCAGTTGCTTCAGTCATGTGTAACTCTTTGCAACCCTATGGACTGTAGCCCACCAGGCTTCCCTGTTGATGGGATTCTCTAGGCAAGAATTCTGGAGTGGGTTGCCATGCTCTCCTCCAGGGGATCTTCCGGACCTAGAAATTGACCCCACGTGTCTTGCATTTCAGGTAGATTCTTCACCACTGAGCCACAAGGGAAGGTATAGTACCCCTGATATCTGTTCCCTAATTTCCAAAGCCATCAAAAGCATCAATTCTAAGTTTTAGCTGCCTGTCACAAGTGCTGGCTGTAGACTTCCATTAGGTAAAAACCAACTGAGAAACTCAGAGCCATTCCCTTCTTCCCAATGTTGATTCTTTTCCAGATTCTGCTGGTTTTAAGTCACACGTTAGTACCTTTGGGTATTTTTTTACATATACTTTTTTAGAATTTCCAATATTTTAGAGCTTATAATTTGCAGAAGATTACTCTGTCACCAACTCAATGGACATGAGTTTGAGTAAACTCCAGGAGTGATGATGGACAGGGAGGCCTGGCATACTGCAGTCCATGGGGTCTCAAGGAGCCGGACATGACTGAGAGACTGAACTGAACTGAACTGAACTCTGTCATTACCAAAAGTCAAAAGCTCTTCTCATACTGTGAAAAGAATTTTCACACATTTGTTTAAAAAAATATTTGAGTAATTATAACACTTCAACAGATGTGGCAATTATTGATTGAAATGATATATGACAATAATTCAGCAAGGCTGGTATGTGCAGTATTCAATATGTAGCAATAGTAATTACATTAATTACATATTTAATTGCTCAGTTGTGTCCAATTCTTTGTGACCCCATGGACTTTAGCCAGCAAGACTGTCCATGGAATTCTCCAAGCCAGAATACTGGAGTGTAGCCATTCTCTTCTCCTGGGGATCTTCCCTACCCAGGGATCAAACCCATGTCTCCTGCATTGCAGGCAGATTCTTTACCATCTGAGCCACCAGGGAAGCCCAATAATGACATAACTGAGTATTAAATGAAAACATATAGCATTTTCAAATAGTGAAACAATATATTCTCAGGATTAATTAATTTGATGAATATTTGGACAATAAAGACAACATTACATTGATAATTATACTAGTCTAGATAGCTAATTTCTTCTGGGAATCAAAGTCATTTAGATACGTTTCAATTACTGTGCTATATTGCATCCTTAAAGCATTTTTGTTAACCAAAGATTCCATGTACATCAATCATCATAGTAGACTAAATTCTTTGATGCAGTTGGGTAACAGCTATCATATTTATTCCCTTATAGTAACAAAACTGAAAGCTAGATTTTAAGTAAAAGTTTATCAAAACCACATAGAAAATATTTAGGCCAGGTGGTTGGAGTTCCTGAATAAGCATTGTAAGCTTCTCATTCTCTATGTCATTTTCTCTGTTTCTTATTTTTAATAGCAATTTCAGATGCTAGAAAGCAATATTCTTTTATTTTTCTGCTCTCAAGAGATGATGTTGATGATTTTCTATGTTACATTTACAAAACATTTTCTATTTACAATGTAACTTAGTTCTCCTAATGCCTTTGTGAAGAAGACTTTCCACCTGAGTGTTTCTTCATTGTACTTATGGGGATTATCATCCCCATTCCTTTGCATTTTCTTCTGTCACTGGGAATAATGACACATAACAATGCTAGAAGTTGTATTTGATGGCACACTTAAATATGAAATAATTACTAGCTTTATAGTCTTCCTGGCTCCAGTTACTGAATTTACCTTGAGAAAAATATAGAGCAGGTTTAGACAGAAATCATTTGACAAGAAATTAGCAATGCTGATTTTTACACACCTGTCTTAGAATTAAGAAGTTAAAAAAAAAGGAAAGAAAGGAAATTGCATCTCTTTCATAGCAATTTTCTGGGGTACTCTCTTATTTTGAATTCATCTGGGGTATTTTATTCTTTGATTGCTTTGAAGATGTTCCATTTCTTTTTCTATATAAACTGTAGCCTTGTTAAATAATACTTAGAAACATTTTAATAATAACAATGGGGCAAATGTTTGAATGAATGTATATGTGTATAAATATGATATATATGATATATAATTTTACATCACACATAAACATGCACATATATAGACACACTACATTCATATTTCTCTTCATTTTATAATAGTTGTAAAATTTTTATTCAAGATTCTAGCTTGGCAATCTCTAAGAATGCAATTGTGGGGTGGTGGTATCATGGAACCATAGAAAGAGTATCAGAATTTAAGAGTGTCTGGATACAGAGTCTCACCTGTGTGTATGAATTTCTATGTACACATGTGAAAGTTACAGGTAGACCTAGAGTGAAAAGCAAATTCCATCATATAGTAGCTATGTGAACATAAGTTCATTGTATGTAAAATTAGGATATTAATAATTACAACACAGGATCAAAGATAATATATCTAATTTTCTATTTCAACAGCTGTGATATATAACAGATAGTCAATATATTCATTTTCTTTACTTTCAACTCAGTTCAATTTCCACCTTTGCTTAAAAGCTTTCCCTAACAGTCTTTGTCCTCAATGCTGAATTTTTCCTTAATACCCATGCTTTTGCAATACTTTCTTAGAAGCTGCTACCTAGTATTTCCAGTTACACACTGATATGCATCTTGTATTCCTCAAAGTGAGACTGTAAAACATTTAAGATACTGTTGAAGACAGTGGTGGTCTATTACACCTTTCAATATACCAGCTAATCATCCATGAGTCTAATGTACAGGCAATAATTAGTTTTTAACAGTAGTGATCAAACAAAAAGAACCATAGAATTGTAGAGATTTAAAATTTGAAGTAATCATAGAAATCATCTAGACCAAAGGTTTTCAAACAGTTTCTGTAAAGGGTCAGATAGTAACTATTTAAAGCTTCTCAGGCCAGACTCTCTAAGTCTGCCACTAAAGCATGAAAGCAGTCATAGACAATACATAAATAAATGGATTCAGCTGTATTCTACTAAAACTTTATTTACAAAAATAGGCAATCATAGTGTGTTGATCCCTAATTTATAGAGTCATTTGATCCACAGTGACACATTTCAAAAATATATTTTTACAAAGTGAAAGCAGTCAAAAATGGAAGAATGAGAGTTAGAATATCTTTAGCCATAATCAAGCTCTCATTCTAGAAATCCAACAGCCAAAGGAACTAGCAGAGTAAATATGCAATGATATTTCAGAATATAAATAGCATAAAATTAAACTTATTATAAAGAGGTTTTAAACTTTTATTTGGAAATACCTTGTTATAACTGTGTAGGACTAGAAACACCCATATAGTCTCATTTGTCATATCAATTGCATTAGAAATAGAGTAAATTAATCTAATCACTCATATTTCCACTCATTTTACTCATTTTCAAATAGTCATTTGAAAAATAACTAATCCATTGTGTTGCTTATTTAATGTCACCAGCTTCTTAAGAGTAAAACGTCAATTTGAGATTTAAAGGTTAAAAAGTAGCTCAGAACAGAAGCTAACCAAGAATGGGCTTTCTATGTCCTTGTAAAATGGGAAAAGACACAGGTGCCCAATTTCAGCAAGCTTTTGAAGAAGTGGAATCCATAAAAATAAAATTGTTTGCATTTACAGGAAATAACTATGAAAATAGTCTATTCATATTGAAATAGACTCCTGATTAAGATGTCTGTGACAGCTTTAAAACTCATTCTGTAATGATTTAAGTAGCTTCATGCTGCAAAATGATTGGCTTTCCAAGATCTGAAGAGTTGTTGTATTAACTCTTCTATTAAGTGAAATATTTGAAAACTTTTAGAATATTCTTTAAGGTCAATTTTATGATACACACAATTCATTTTGCCTGTATCTTATGTGAAGATATTTGAATAGTCTCTTTATGAAAAATACCTGACTATAAGTAGGCATATAATAGATTTCTTAGAAATTTAAAGTCCTGTCATATTTCAAGGTAAGTCTATTATATTAGCTCATCACCATGATTTTAAGCAATGTCTCCTAATAAACAAACCAAAAATAAGTAAAAAATATCATAGAGAAAATATAAATGATGATAATTCCCATGATTTATTAACTTAAATTGTGCACATTTTCTTAAAAAACTGGTATCCACTTTCATTCATTGTTTGGCCACATGTAAAAGAAGTCTACATTCAGAGTAGTGTATTAGGAGTGAAGATAATGTTCTATAATAGTTCAAAGCTGTTTCCTTTGCCGGGTATGAACTTTGGTGTCATATTTATCTTTTCATTATTTTCTCCAACTGAAAGCTAGGACTATACAACTAGCTATTTTTAAAGAGAAGCTTTAATGTGGTAGTAATATACCGTGTCAATAAATGGCTTAGCATGGGACCTGGCACATTATATGCATATAATAAACATTAAATGTCATAGTTATGGGTTCTGGGAATCACTCTGCAAGAAGAACATAGAGAAATTAGAGCCCATAACATTTGATAGAAAGAGGAATTGTGTTCCATTTCCCCATTAAAATTAGTTCATTTATTTATATGGTAAATGTGTACCACTCCTTTGGTTAGGTATTTGTAATGCATTAATGAACAAAACAGACAAAATTTCTACCCACAGATGGCAGACATAATAAGGAAGTAAATGTATAGTATATCTAAGTTGACAAATATACATACATGAATATGTACTTATATATGTATATATATGTGTGTGTGTCATATATATGAAAATGTAAAATAAAATGGAGGAGGCAATTGAGCATGGAGATGACACCATATATGTGGTAGGATGAGCAATAAGAAAATTAGGCTAGAACTGACTTACTGATAGAGTAACATTTGTGCAACTATTTGCAGAATGTGAGCGAGTTACCAACTCAGATATTTTGGGAAAGGGCAGAGTACATCATGAGAAATGCAGGACTGGTTGAAGCACACGCTGGAATCAAGATTTCCAGGAGAAATATCAATAACCTCAGATATGCAGATGAGTCCACACTTATGGCAGAAAGTGAAGAAGAACTAAACAGCCTCTTGATGAATGAGAAACAGGAGAGTGAAAAAGGTGGCTTAAAATTCAACATTCAGAAAACTAAGATCATGGCATCTGGTCCCAACACTTCATGGCAAATAGATGGGGAAACAATGGAAACAGTGACAGACTTTATTTTTTTTTTGGCTCCAAAATCACTGCAGATGGTGACTGCAGCCATGAAATTAAAAGATGCTTGCTCCTTAGATGAAAAGCTATGACCAACTTAGACAGCATGTTAAAAAGCAGAGACATTACTTTTCCAACAAATGTCCATCTAGTCAAAGCTTTGGTTTTTCCAGTAGTAATATATGTATGTGAGAGCTGGACTATAAAAAAAGCTGAGTGCTGAAGAATTGATGCTTTTGAACTGTGGTGTTGGAGAAGACTCTTAAGGGTCCCTTGGACTGCAAGGAGATCCAACCAGTCCATCCTAAAGGAAATCAATCCTGAATATTCATTGGAAGGACTGATGCTGAAGCTGAAAGTCCAATACTTTGGCCACCTGATGCCAAGAGCTGACTAATTTGAAAAGACCCTGATGCTGGGAAAGATTGAAGGCAGGATGAAAAGGAGACGACAGAGAATGAGATGGTTGGATGGCATCACCGACTCAATGGACATGACTTTGAGTAAGCTCTGAGAGTTGGTGATGGACAGGGAAGCTGGCATGCTGCAGTCCATGAGGTCACAAAGAGTCAGAGATGACTGAGGGACTGAACTGAGACTAGACAGAACACAGAGACTCTACAATGGGAGTATGATTGACATGTTAGAGAATCAGCAGGGAAGCCAACATAGTTGTAGCTGAGTGATTGGAAGAGGAATTAAGAAATGACGTCCAAAGATAATGAGAATCAGCATCTCACAGGCCTAAATGTTGTTACACAACTTTGGTATTTAGTTAGTGAGATGTGGAGCACAGTAAGTGTTGAACAGTATGATAAGATCAGGTTACAGTTTAAAAGATCATCCCCACTGCTGTGTTGATAAATGGTTGTAAGTGAACAAGGGAAGAATCAGGCAGATCAACTCAGGCGCAACAGCAGTGAAATAGGCCGGAGATGATGATGCCTCAGACTAGGTGAAAAGTGGCCAAATTCCATAGTAATTTTGACTTTCTGATGGAACAAAGTAGGCAAATAGAGAAAGGAAGGAATCTTATTTAACGTCAAGTTCTTTTGATATGAACAACAAGGAGAGTGGATTTACTCTAAAACAAGTTACAGAACTCTGTGGAGAAAGTTTTTAAGAGGGTCAGCCTGCTTATTTAACTTATATGCAGAGTACATCATGAGAAACACTGGGCTGGAAGAAACACAAGCTGGAATCAAGATTGCCCAGAGAAATATCAATAACCTCAGATATGCAGATGACACCACCCTTATGGCAGAAAGTGAAGAAGAAGTAAAGAGCCTCTTGATGAAAGTGAAAGAGGAGAGTGAAAAAGTTTGCTTAAAGCTCAACGTTCAGAAAACGAAGATCATGGCATCTGGTCCCATCACTTCATGGGAAATAGATGGGGAAACAGTAGAAACAGTGGCTGACTTTATTTTTTGGGGCTCCAAAATCACTGCAGATGGTGATTGCAGCCATGAAATTAAAAGACGCTTACTCCTTGGAAGGAAGGTTATGACCAACCTAGATAGCATATTTAAAAGCAGAGACATTACTTTGCCAACCAAGGACCATCTAGTCAAGGCTATGGTTTTTCCAGTAGTCATGTATTGTGTGAGAGTTGGACTGTGAAGAAAGCTGAGCACCGGAGAACTGATGCTTTTGAACTGTGGTGTTGGAGAAGACTCTTGAGAGTCCCTGGACTGCAAGGAGATCCAACCAGTCCATCCTAAAGGAGATCAGTCCTGGTTGTTCATTGGAAGGACTGATGTTGAAGCTGAAACTCCAATACTTTGGCCACCTCATGTGAAGAATTGACTCACTGGAAAAGACCCTAATGCTGGGAAGGATTGGGGGCAGGAGGAGAAGGGGACGACAGAGGATGAGATGGTTGGATGGCATCACTGACTCAACGGACATGGGTTTGGGTAAACTCTGGGAGTTGGTGATGGATAGGGAGGCCTGGCATGCTGCGGTTCATGGGGTTGCAAAGAGTCAGACATGACTGAGTGACTGAACTGAACTGAACTGAAGAATTATCTTTAAGTCATGCTGACTTGAGATACATAATAGACTTGCAATAGAGTTGTCAAGCAGCCAACTTGGATATAGGAGTCTGTAGGTTTTTTAAAAGATCTTGATTGAAGATAAATATGTAGGGATTATTGACCCATAGATAGTATTTAAAACCATGGAATTCACCAGAGAAGACCAAAGGCTGAGCATGAGGACTCACTACCAATAGACTGAGAGATCAGACAAACAGCGACCATTGAGAAGAAGCATCCCATATGATCTGATGAACATCAACATGTGGTTTTGTCCCTGAAGCCAAGTAAAGAAAGTATATCAAGGTAAAATGTCAACAAATGCCAAGCAAATAAAGACAGAATATTGACCATTGAAGCAAGCTACATGTCAGCCATTCATGACCTGAAAAGGACCTGCTGAGGTGGTTACAATTAAGAGTAAATATGAGGGACAAATATGAGACAATATGCAGAGAAATTAAAGGCTGAAAATGCAGATGATGCATTTAAAGAGGTTTTTGAAAATAAAAGAAGAGAAATTCGTAGCTGGTGAAGGAAATGGGATCAAGAGCACACTTTTTATTAAAGTTTTTTTTTGACGTGGACCATTTTTAAAGTCATTATTGAATTTGTGACAGTATCACTTCTGTTGTGTTTTGTTTTGTTTTGGCTGTGAGGCACATGAGATATTAACACCCCGATCAGGGGTCAAACCTGCACCCTTTGCATTAAGAGCACACTTTTTAACTGGTAAGACAGAGCATCATATTTTCATGATGATGCAACGAGATAGTGTATTGTGTCGAAAGGCAGACCACATTCACACCCATCCTGAACCTATGAATGTGACATTATTAGCCAAATAGGGTCTTGCAAATACAATCAAGTTAAGATGAATCCTAATTCAACACCTACCATCCTTATAAGAAGAGGAAAATTTCTAAACAGATATAAAAGGGGGAGAAGACCATATGAAGATGGAGACAAAAGTGAAGTGATATACCTGCAAGGCAAGAATGCCAAGGATTGCTGGAAACCACCTGAAGCTAGCTAGAAAAGGAGATTCCTCCACTAGTGCCTTTAGAGAGAGCATCGTAATGCCGTCACCTTGATTTCAGCAAATTTCTAGCCTCCAGAATTGTGGTGGAATAAATTTCTGTTGTTTTAAGAGAACTGGCGGACCTCGCAGAAGCACAGCGGCTGCGACGGACCTCGCAGAAATGTGGCCAAGAGGAGCTACCCCACGCCCGAGGTCAAGGGTGGCGGCCGAGAGGAGCAACCCTATGTCCAAGGAGCGGCGGCTGCGTGGGCGCAGAAGGGCTGAGAGGAGCTACTCCATGTTCAAGGCCAGGAGGGGTGACATGAGGAGAGACCCCACATCCAATGTAAGAGAAACCCAAGTAAGACGGTAGGTGTTGTGAGAGGGCATCAGAGGGCAGACACACTGAAACCATAATCACAGAAAACTAGTCAGTCTGATCACATGGACCACAGCCTTGTCTATCTCAATGAAACTAAGCCATGCCATGTGGGGCCACCCAAGACGGACGGGTCATGGTGGAGAGGTCTGACAGAATTTGGTCCACTGGAGGAGGGCATGGCAAACCACTTCAGTATTCTTGCCTTGAGAACCCCATGAACAGTATGAAAAGGCAAAATGATAGGATACTGAAAGAGGAACTCCCCAGGTCAGTAGGTGCCCAATATGCTACTGGAGATCAGTGGAGAAATAACTCCAGAAAGAATGAAAGGATTGAGCCAAAGCAAACACAATACCCAGCTGTGGATGTGACTGGTGATAGAAGCAAGGTCTGATGCTGTAAAGAGCAATATTGCTTAGGAACTTGGAATGTTAGGTCCATGAATCAAGGCAAATTGGAAGTGGTTAAACAGGAGATGGCAAGAGTGAATGTTGACGTTCTAGGAATCAGCGAACTAAAATGGACTGGAATGGGTGAATTTAACTCAGATGACCATTATATCTACTACTGTGGGCAGGAATCCCTTAGTAGAAATGGAGTAGCCATCATGGTCAACAAGAGAGTCCGAAATTCAGTAGTTGGATGCAATCTCAAAAACGACAGAATACAGACTAGAGTGATAAGATATGAGCTGGTATTTTACCTGCATAATGATAAGGTCAGTATTAGCTATGTTTTTTCCTGTAGTCATGTATGGATGTGAGAGTTGGACTATGAAGAAAGCTGAGCACCAAAGAATTGATGGTTTTGAACTGTGGTGCTGGAGAAGACTCTTGAGAGTCCCTGGGACTGCAAGGAGATACAACCAGTCCATCCTAAAGGAGATCAGCCCTGAGTGTTCATTGGAAGGACTGATGTTGAAGCTGAAACTCCAATACTTTGGCCACCTCATGCGAAGAGCTGACTCATTGGAAAAGACCCTGATGCTGGGAAGGATTGGGGGCAGGAGGAGAAGGGGATGACAGAGGATGAGATGGCTGGATGGCATCACCAACTCGATGGACATGAGTTTTGGTAAACTCTGGGAGCTGGTGATGGACAGGGAGGCCTGGCGTGCTGCGATTCATGGGGTCGCAAAGAGTCGGACACGAGTGAGCGACTGAACTGAAGAGAACTGGTTTGTGATATTTGGTTACAACAGCTTTAGGAAACTAATACAGACAGCAAATACGTTGATAAATGGAAAATCAGCTATGGAGAGAAAATAAAATAGCACATCTGGAGCCTTATGGCAAGAAGACAGCATATTTTGGTGAGTAGTGTGCATGTGCATTTGCTCGGTCATGTCCGACTTTTGCGATCCCCATGCACTGCAGCCCACTATCCACGGGATTTTCTCAGTAAGAATACTGGAGTGGGTGTCACTTTCTTCTCCAGGGAATCTTCCAGATCCAGGGATTGAACTTGAGCCTCTATGTCTCCTGCATTGGCAGGTGGAGTCTTTACCCGCTGGAATCCCTCTGGTGAGCAGATGCGGTGGTATTTTAAATCATTATGAGGCTTACAAGCCTACACTGTAGACCTTAAAATATACTTCAAAGTCACTGATCTAGATTAGCCTCTGTGTTTTAAGATAAAAAATTGAATAGTGGCGTCTGCCTGGTATTTATCACCCAGCTATAACCATATCTTTTATCATTCTTATTTTGAATGCCTTTTATCTTAATATCTACCGATAAAAATCATATTTATACTTCTAAACTCAGATAAAGCATGAACTTTCAAACTGCCCCTCAGGTGTAAATATATATAAATAATATTTTCTCTTGCTCATTTTTTTTTCTTGTTTATAGAACATTTTTGACCATTTTCCTTGTTACATGCAATTCAACTAATTTTCAAGTTATTTGAGATTAGGAGCAATATCTTAACTATCCTAAATTTCCAAGAATGCTCAACTAAATACTTCGCATATAGGTTAAAATAGAATTTTGTTCAGGGCAAAATCAGAAGTCATCTGGACAAAAATACCTTTTATCAGTCCCTCAGGAAATTTATCCCTGTGCTCTTAGGGCTTCCCTGATAGCTCCATTGGTAAAGAATCTGCCTGTAACACAGAAGACCCTGGTTGGATTCCTGGGTCGGGGAGACCTGCTGGAGAAAGGATAGGCTACCCACTCCAGTATTCTTGGGCTTCCCTTGTGGCTAAGCTGGTAAAGAATCCACCTGCAATGTGGGAGACCTAGGTTCCATCCCTGGGTTGGGAAGATCGCCTGGAGAAGGGAAAGGCAACCCACTCCAGTGTTCTGGCCTGGAGAATTCCATGGACTGTATAGTCCATGAGATTGCAAAGAGTCAGACATAACTGAGTGACAATGCTCTTAAATGAATTGACTTATGTATTTTGACTTGGTCTAATGTGTAGGGATCTATTCACTATGTAGTATTGCCTTCAGCATTTTTCAAATTATTCTTTGATAGGGTGAAAATATATAGTGTTTACCAAGAGTGTTTTTGAAATCATATTTGAGTAAAATAAAATAGTCCACAATTGATCAGAAAATAAAACATCCCAACTTTGACTGTTTTTCTTGGTCTTCTCTTCCATCTGGCTTCCTAAATTTTCATCATTTATCTCTGCTCATTATCCCCTGCATCTCTTGAGTAGTAGGAAAGAAAAAAATGTGGAGAAAATTTAAAATCTCTTTTGCTTTTTCCCTGAGACTTTTGGCCAGAAATTAGTCAAAGATGTGAATATTAATGACTTCAGTAAGATCGGGGGTTGAGAATTTCATTCATCTGGATTCTGCCATTTCCCATTTCCAAGGGTAACTGAGATTTTATCTAAAGGGTTCCAGTGAATGAGGGAATTAATATTTCGAGCTGATATATAAACTCCAAAATCAACTACTTTACAGCTAAAATGGCCATATTGGATCTTGTGAAGACTAAATTTGACAGGATATGTTACGAATTCAAATCAAATTGGTCATTAAAGTAACCAAAAATAATTATTGAAAAATTTCAACTGAGAATTGTCAAAGAGATACAATCAAAAATTATATATTTTTCATGCTTTTGAAAGCAATAAAATATTGTTTTAAAAAATTCATCTTGCATTTTAATACATTTTATGCTTTTATGTCTTCGAATTGCAAATAATTTCTACAAACATTCAGTTAATCCAAGTGTAAATGAGTTTCCACAACAAAACACTTAAATTTAAATCAAACTTGTCTAAATTGAAGCTAATTTTTGGTACTTTCTATTGTATTTTGAACAGGAAATCTGAATTTATCATATTAAATATAAACTGTTGATAATTAAATGATCTGATTTTTATGGTATTATCTTTCCAATCTAATTACTATGATACTATAAGGTTGCTTTTACAATGCGTTTAGAGACATTTTCTCATTTGGTCTTCACAATACTGACATTGTGAATTTATTAGTACTTATTTTGTTAACATTGTCCTCATCTTAGAGATGAGAAATCTTTGGCTCATTTAGTAAGCTGTAAAGGCAAGGCACAAACCTGAGTTGTATAAATCCAAATATTATGCTCTTTCTGCTACCCATATCTTACTTGTCATTGTTCAAGTGAACATTCTTAAACTTGGGTTCTAATTCTGGTTCTGTCAAAAATTAAGAGAATAATGAAGAAAATTTTAATAAAATGTTTTAGGTTAGAACACAGTTCAATGATGTATAGAGAGATCAATATCTTTTCCTATGCTTAAGTTGAATGTTCTATGTATTTTCACATTTAAAATCATGTGTGAGTGCTTATATATCAAACTCTGAGATATTATTACAACTCAAGGTTGAATAAAATTAACATAGTTTTTTATGGATTTTCAAAGTTTTAGCATATTAATACTGATTAATACAGTATAATCAGTATTCTGAATTTCAAGCATCAGTTAAATTTTGCAATATTTATATAATTGTATATAAATGTGGTTCTTTTATGTCAAGAAAGCCTATTGGTACTTAGTAGAAAAATATTCCTGATATATTTTGGAAAAAATGTATAGAATTTATTTTTATTTTTAAATATCTAATAATAAATTTATGGGCTTCCCAGGTGGCACCAATGGTAAAGAACCCCACCCCCACCCCCCATCGACACAGGAAACTTAAGAGACACAGGTTCAATCCCCTTCCCTTGGATCAGGAAGGTCCTCTGAATGAGGTCCTCTGAATGAGTGAATGGCAATCCACTCCAGTATTCTTGCCTGGAGAATCCCCATGGACAGAGGAACCTGGTGGGCTACGGTCCATAGGGTTGCAAAGAGTTGAACGTGATTGAAACAACTAAGCATGCACACAATGAATTTATAAATCTGTTTATGGAATTGGCATTACCTTTATTGCTTCCTTCAGCAAGGGGAAGAAGATATTAAACTGCTAAAGGTTATTGCTAACTTTTTTTAGATTATTGTCAATTTTTACTCAGTATATATTTTACCTTCTCGCTCTTTCTCCTTCTGTCTCTCCATATATATATATATATATATATATATATATATAGTCAAAAAGTTAAAGAGCTTTAAAAGATTTCTAAGATGCTAATAATAAGGAGTCATTTTGGGTGTCACTTCTGTCTCTGGATATCAAGTGTCTTTATGAAAAGAATATTCTTTATAACAAAAGTTATTCATTAATTGATTTTGTTCATTTGACTATGTTGTAAATAAAATGATATGAGCTAGAGTTGCATCATTTTATGTGCCACCTTTTCCCGCTACTTGTTGTCTGATGGGTGTGTACTCTCTTTTCAGTTTTTCAGAGTTGATGTAGACATTCAGTAAAATGGAACTTATCTAGTCATATTGCAGGTTATTTAGATACATTAAACATAACATATAAACTGAGCTAGATTATAAATTTTTTGATTTCTGTGTCTCTACTGAGTTATTGAACTGTATTATTCTATTTTCAAATTCATGGACACTTCCTTCTGGCATTTCCATTCTGTTGTTGAGTCCATTTAAATTTTTGTTATTTTATTTTCTAGTTATAATATTTTAAATGTTTCTTTCTTTTTATCTTTCTACTTGCTAAGAGTTCTTATTTTTTCCATTTATTTCAAGAGGGATCACCCTAACTTACTGAAGCATGCTTATAATATCTGCTTTAAATTCTTTGATAATTTCAACATTCATCATTTCAGGGTCAGCGTGTATTTTTGTATTTTCCTTTGAGAATTCAGATTTTCCAGGTTCTTCTTATGCCAAATAATTTTGGGTTGTATCTTAGACATTTTGAAATTTTAAATATATGAGATTAAATATTTTTTAAATCCTAAGGAAAATATCCTGTGTTTTGTTTGACACCCTGTGTATTCACCCAGTTAGTTTCTTTAAATTGACTTTTCTATTTTCACAGATTTTAGTTTTATTTTCAAAACTTTCACTCCACATTTTCCAGCCTATGGTTCTGATGTCAGTTCAATTCTCAAAGACTTGGCAGTGCTATTCACACATGTCTTATACATATACATACCATGTCAGTGACCAGTCTGGGACTTGGACAGTGACCTACTCAATAGTATGTTCTTTAAGTCCATCACATGCTATTCGGAATCAGAGTCACAGATGTATACTTTGGAGGTGAGCTTAGGCATTCCTATACAACTCTATGGGCCCAAACACCTCTCTAAAATCTGTTTGACATTTCCTTTCTTTCTACTTGCCTTCATTTCCGGACTTCTAGTCAGATTTCTGAGATATTGAGATATGTTTATCATCCTTAGAGTTTTAGATGGCAGCAGCTGCTTCTGTTCAGCTAGCTGTCACCAGTGTGATGGTATTTTCTGGGAGTGAAAGGAAATGAATAAAAAGCAATAATAATCACAATATTTCTATCACTTTATATAACACATAGCATCTGTCTTTCATCTTCTTTGGTCCAGAAGGAGAGGTCCGAGGTGTCTATGAGATCTCTCTCAGTCATTACTTGGTATACACAATGTATTTCAACCTGCCCCTGAGTTCAAGCAGGCAGTAGTAGGGGAGTGGTAAAATCTGTACCAGTTTGATGGAACTTTGAATTCTGGTCTCTTTTCAATCTACCTATTTATATTCTTGAGTGTCCCTTGGACTGCAAAGAGGTTAAACCAGTCAATCCTAAAGGAAATCAATCCTGAATATTCTTTGGAAGGACTGATGCTGAAGCTGAAACTCCAATACTTTGGCCACCTGATGCAAAGAACTGACTCATTGGAGAAGACTCTGATGCTAGGAAAGACTGAGGGCAAGAAGAGAAGGGGGAAACAGAGGATGATATAGTTGGATGACATCACTGACTCAATGGACATGAGTTTGAGCAGACTCAGGGAGATATTGGAGGACAGGGAAGCCTGGAGTGCTGCAGTTCATGTGGCTGCAAAAGAGTTGGACATGACTTATAGGGACTGAACAACAACTTTCCTGAAATTAGAAATATTAATCTTCCATTGCTATTAAGTACAAAGAAAGTTTCCTTCTATGATTTTATTTAGAAAATGATGCTGAATTTGCAACTGCTAAAAATACAGTTCTTTAAAAGGTCAGCTAAAAACTTCATACAATTAACAAATCAATATGTGTTATCAGCTACTAACCTACAAATTGTAGTAAATCTAGCTTTGGGACATATCTAATAACTAATAACAACTTAACCTTTTGATTTTTCAGTCAATAAAGACAAAATTGGTGGCTCCTTTGCAAATACAACACTGAATTTCCTAATACTTAATAGAAACACTGTCCAGAAGAAAAGGAAAATGCAGTAAAGGGGAATTTAAACATGATTAATCAGACCTTAAAATAACCCAATTGTTTTTCCCTCTTTTTTATACTTGGCATATGTGGTAAATAGTAAATTAATAATTGGGTCTTAAGATTTATTTTAAAATCAGTACTTTTCAGGCCCAGTCTTTACATCCATAGGGACAGAGACCAATATTCTGTATTCCCTATATAATTTCATCTCTATCCATATGCAGTGAGAATTGATGCTTAAGATGATGAGCCTGAGACATTGCAGATCCTGAATTACAGATTTAATTGTCTTCAGTCTCATGAACTTGCTAAGGCGGGCAAAAGATGCATTTGAGAAAGACTGTAAAATAGTAAGAATTGATCTGAAATGATTGGGGAGTTAATTTTTTGTTTTCATGGACTTTTATTGGCCATTATTAGCCAAAAGTTTTTAAGTATTACTGATAATCAAGATTTACCCATGGTGGATTCATGTCACTGTATGGCAAAACAAATACAATACTGTAAATTTAAGAAATAGATAAATAAACTATTAAAAAAAATAAAATAACACCAGAAGTCAGATTAAAAATAAATAAATAAAATATGATCTGAATATTAAGAAATACATTTGAAATAAGAGTTAAAGTTCATATTTATGATAGTAAGAAATTTCTCTGTGGAAGCTTTCTATACCTATCAAGGAGTTCAAAGGCTATCTTCTTCGTTTTTAATTAAATTAGATTGAACAGTGTAGCAACTATGGATTTCTCAAAATAATAATGTCTAGAGAAATAAATGTTGTTGTTTATCATTATTATCATTTACTAAATAAATATTACTATTTTTTTCTTCATTTTTCTTATGTCAATAGTTGAAATCTGATTTGTAAGTATATAGAGATAATTGTAAATTTTAATTGTTAATTGATAAGAATTAGTATTTCACTGATATTACCTAATACATATTCAGTTATGAAATCATATTCCTGTCCTATCTTTGTGGATACATACAAAGAATATCTCTGAAATTCGTCCATTTACAAGATGATATATTTTATTCCTAAGAGAGAGGAAGCATACATTATGCAATATGTAAATCGTAACATAGCTTTTAAATATCAAATTCATAATTAGATATCCTGCTCAGCCAGACTTCATTAATCCTTAATCTTTTAACATACTGTGTGCTTCTTGAACATAAACTATTTCTGACACAAACTATTTCTCAGGGCAAGCCATACAGACATTTGTTGAAATAAAAACAAAATGATATATGATTCATCTGAGAATATTTAAAAACAGAACAAAGCACATTTTTTTAACCTCTGCTTCTCCTTTTTATCTTACCAAACTTTTGTTTATTTCGCAGAACATACAAGAGGCAGACAGTTATAAAATGCTCAACTGCATCCTTAAGTTGAAAATGGTGGAGCCATATGGGAGGTTTCCACTGAACTGAGAATCAAAACATGCCATGTTTGAAAGGGAAAAATTAACAGTAAGATTTCCCTCAAGTAAGAGATTGATTTGTCTAATAGAAAATGCCTGTATCAGAATCATTTTAAACTTGATCTAATTCTTTATTATATATTAAGCATTCAAATTATTTCTTCCCTACTGATATATTATTTTTCAATAAGAGTAAAGTTGGAAAGAATTTTTAAAGATTGGTAGAAGAAATCAAGTAGAACTGTAATGGAAAATTGCAGTCTCTCTATTTGAAATAGCATTTCCTCAGGTAAAGTTTCTGGGAAAAAAATCTCTGGGAAAAAATCTCATATACAACCAATGTGATATAAAGAAAAGTATTTATCAATAAGATGCAATTCCCTAGGGCAGGGCTATGTAGCAGCTCTAGAAACAGACAGAACTTAGAGGTTATCTAATGACTTGATATTACGTGAGGCTCTGGATAATTATAGGAAATTCTAAAGATCACACCAGAAGGTAGAATGGAACTGAATCTAATTGCTCATCATCTGATTTGGAGTATTTGTTTCTTTGCACTGTTATCTACTTCCTCTGAATTAGCAGATTTATTTTTCTCAATTTAATCAACATTTCTAAATATTCTGCTTATTTAATGTCCCTGCTGAGAGTCTAGATTTGGTTCTTGTTTTTATGTTTGTTTTGTTTTAGTTTTTCTGCCACATCTTTTAATTTAATAATGTAATCACTCACTCAGTGCCTATTTAATAGTTGATGCTTTTTATCAGACACCATTACAGGCATTTGGGGGAATGAAAGTAAACAAACTAGTAAAAGATTTTTGCCCATGTGTTAGAAGAAATAAATACTATGGAAAAAGGAAATAAGATAAAGTAAAGCAGTGGGAAATTGCTAGATCATATGAAAGGGGAGAGATCTCGTGCTAACTGAAGTCAGAATAGACATTGGAAAGGGATATTTGAGCCCAGATTTAAAGAACTTAAAGGAGTTAAGCCTAAAGATATCTTAAGGAAGATATCTTTTTACACTGCCAGTAAAAATGTTCTCTGGTCGGCATGTGCCTAACATGTTCCAGGAACAGTAAAATAGTCAATTAGACAGGGAGAAAATAATATAAGAAGCCGTCAGAGACTTAATGGGATACCAGAATATGAAGTACTTTGTAGGCTACTAAAGACTTTCAATTATAATTTGAGCATGGTAGGGAATCCCTGGATATTTTTGAGTAGAGGAATAACATGATTTAACTTGAGTTGAGAAAGCAAGATGCAGGTACAAAGATTAAGAAATATAGTGGAATAGGAATTCAGAGAAATAAGAAAAACTGAGGTAGGCAGTTCTGATTCTATGTCTCTGCCTTTGTTAACAATCTTCGTGGGTCAGGCAATAGCAGTTTAATGCTGAAGAAAGGGCAAGAGTTTGGAGAGAGACACTATATGGGGCATAGATTTTTCAGGATAGACATTTGAGAGTGGAACTCTAACAATAAGTAAAATCTTCTGGCAATTCACAACACCCCCTCCCCAACCTAGACACAGCTTAGAAAACAGTAAAGTCTGTGGTATACTTCATTTATTAACAATTATACAATTGCAAAACCCAAACTCAGCTCAAATATTGATTTGATTAATTTAGACCCTCCACACATAAACCAACTTATTGGATGAGTTGGCTCATTACTAAATTTAAATACTATTTTCTTCAGACACTTCTGTTCTATGAAAGATTTTAGGCATTTAATTAAAAATTATAGAACACATAAAACTCAAAAGAAAATTATCTCATTAAGAGAGACAAAACAATCATTAGAGTCAGACTCAGAGGAAACACAAATGCTATAAATTTCAGAATATTTAAAATAACTATTGTAAATGTGGAAAAAAAAAAGACCTGGGGAAACATTATACAACATTCATACACAAATGGAAATTTTAGGAAAGAACTAGAGAACTTCAGAATCAAATGGGAGTGCTAGCAAAAATTGATAAATAGAAGAAAGGAATGGACAAATTTACAATTATATTTGAAGGCTTAACTCTTTCTAAGTAATCATTAGAAAGTTTAAGGAAAATTAACCCTAAATCACATTGTCAATCATTTAATCTAACTGACAATTAAAGAACTTATTACCCTAGAGTAATAAAATGAATGTTTTTTTCCCCAAGGCTACATAGATTATTCACAAAGAGAGAATCATATTTGGGGCCACAAAGGAAACCTCAATGCATTTAAAAGAAGAAAAAAAGAAGTATGTAAGTTTCTTAATAAGACTAACTAAAATATATAAAAAATGCACTAATATTTAAAAATTAAATAACACTTCTAAATAACTTATATAGATAAAGATTAGAGTTAATTATAAATATTTTGAATTGAATGAAAATCAAAACATATCAAATATTGAAACAGAGCTAAAGCAGTTAACAGAGAAATGTATAGTATTAACAGCTTATATTAGAAAAGAAGTAAGGTCTCAAGTCAATGATCTAGTATTCATTTCAAGAAACTACAAAAAGAAGATGAAACTGAACTGAAATTAAATAGAAAGATGGAAGTAACTCAGATAAAATCAGAAATCAATGAAACTGTACAATAAAATAAAGTATTAAGAACACTAAAAGCTCACTAATTATAAAGGTAAAAACAAAAACACAAAAATTTGGCCAGACTGATTGTGAAAAAATAGAGAAGATCAAATTATAAATACCTGAAGGAGACATCCTTAAAGATCCTGCTGATATTAAAAACTTGTTAAAAGAATACAGTGAATATTTTAATAATAAATTCCACCACTTAGAAATTCCTTGAAAAACTCAACTACCAAAATTTAATCACAAAATTAATAATCTAAATTGCTCTATCCATTGAATAAACTGAATTTATAGTTAAACCCTTCTAATACATAAACTTTAGTCACTGATGCTTTCAAGAAGATCCTATACTTTTCAACTAATTTCACTAAGTATTTGTTATAGTGAAGCAGAAAGAATGAATGACAGGGAAAGAAAGGTAATAGAATCATATAAAATGGTGGTTTGATATTCATCATGAACATAAACACAAAATTCTCAAAAATATATTAGAAAATGAAATTCACCAATAAACATAAAACATAATGAATCATACTCATGTCCTGGTAATGCAAGTTTTGCTCAACTTTGAAAATTGAAACAATCTAATTCACCTTATCTATAGAATATTTGTGTATATATTATCACTCACTCGTTTGAAATAGGAGAATCTTTCTTCACTTGTTAAAGAGACTGTATCCAAAAAACTCCACAAAACCCTACAGCTAACATAATACTTAATGAGAAACCCTGAATGCTTTCTCATTGATTTCTAACAGGCAGCTATGTTAGCATTTGCCCCTGTTATAAAAATATCACTGGAAGGAACACTCCTACACTGTTGGTGGGAATGTAAATTGGTACAGCCACTTTACAGGTGGCGCAGAGGTAAAGAACCTGCCTGCCAATGCAAGAGACACAAGAGACGTGTTCAATCCCAGGGTCTGGAAGATCCCTTGGAGAAGAAAATGGCAACCTACTCCAGTACTCTTGCCTGAAAAAGTCCATGGACAGAGGAGTCTGGCAGGCTATAGTCCACAGGGTCTTAAAGAGTTGGATACCACTGAGCATGTACTCACACAATGTATGGAGAACAGTATGGAGCTTCTTCAAAAAATTGAAAGTAGAGTTACCATATGATTCTGGAATCACACTACTGGGCATATATCCAGAGAAAACCATAATTCGAAATGATACATGTACCCCAATATTCATCACAGCACTAATTTACAATAGTCAACACATAGAAACGATGTAAATGTCTAGTGACAGATGAATGGATAAAGAAGACATGGTATAGATAGCTAGATAGAAAGGTATAGATAGCTAGATATAAACATAGATGAACATACACACACACATATGTGTGTGTGTGTATATGTACATATATGTGCTTCTCAGGTGGCACTAGTGGTAAAGCATCTGCCTGTCATGCAGAAGATGCAAGAGACATGGGTGTGATCCCTGGGTCAGGAAGATCCCCTGGAGTAGGAAATGGCAGGCAACTCACTCCAGTATTCTTGTCTGGAAAATTCCATGGGCAGAGGAACCTGGCAGGCTACATTCCATGGGGCCACAAAGGGTTGGACACAACTGAGCAATGAAACACAGCACAGTATATATACATATATCACTATATATATATATATATGTGTGAGTGTATATATTATACGTATACATATATATACATAGTAATGTGTGTGTGTATATATATATATCAAATTGTGTGCACACATACAATGGAAAACTATTTAGCCATGAAAAATGAGCTAATGCCATTTGCAGCAACATGGATTGACTGAGAGACTATCATACAAAGTGAAGTAAGCCAGAAAAAGACAAATATATGATACTGCAAATATGTGAAATTAAAAAAAAAAAGGATACAAATGAACTCATATACGAAACGGAAGTAGACCCACAGACATGGAAACCAAGCTTATGGTTACCAAAGGAGAACGTAGGAGAAGGGAACATTAGTAGTTTATCCTAAAACAGGGACCTATTGTATAACACAGAGAACTATACTCAATATTTTGTAATAACTTATAAGGGAAAAGTATCTGATAAAGAAAAAAATGTACATATATATAAATCAAGTTGACATGATAATATTGAAGAATGAACTCAATTCCCATGTAAGAGCAATATAAAATTAAAATTTTATAAACATTACTATTTACAATAGCACCAAAACCATGAAGACTTTTAGTATAACCTAAGAGAACATATGCAAGGGTTGTGTCCTAAAGACTATTAAACATAAATGGGTTAAAAACAGAGATTAAATGGATATATATACAATATTCATATATCAGAAGACATGATTTTGTTACTAAGTCAGTTTTTCCCAGATTATTCTATAGATTCAACACATTGTCATTACAAATTCCAGCAAGTATTTCATGGATATCATCAAGCTGATTTTAAAATATACATGAAAAGCAAATTTACTAGATTAACTAAAATAATTTTTAAAAGAAAAATAAGTCTGTTGGCTTACACTATCTGATGTTGAGGGTTAATATAAAGCTACATTAATTATTGCATTGTGAAATTCTTTAAAGAGTAAGCATTGATCAGTAGAGCAGGGTAGAGAATAAAGAAGTATCGACAGACACACACACCAATTTTACTTGATTTCAACACACATATCAAGTCACTTTAATGGAGGGCTGATAGAATATCAAACAAATGTTGCTGACCAATTGGACATACATTCACATCCAAGAAAAACAAGAGATCATCTCAACACATAACTTCTAATCTTTTATACCACATAAAAAATTCATTTAAAATGGACATAGACTTAATGTGCAGCCTAAAACAATAAGACTTATGGAAGAAATGATGCAAACACATTGTGACATTAGGTTAGACAAGAAAATGTATAGATAGACTACATAAAGCATAAATTGTAAAAGAAAATTTGAAAAAATGGACTTTATAAAAATTAAAATCTTTAGCTCTACACAAGGTACTGTAAAGAAAATGAGATAAGGCACAGATTGGGAGAAAATATTTGTAAAATACATACCTAATAAAGAACTGGAATCCAAAATAAAGAACTATCAAAACTCAATAAAGAGGAAACAAAAAATCCAAGTTGAAAAACAGGCAAAAATATTTAAACCTACATTAATTTTTACCAAAGATCATGAATGGCACCTAAACACATGAAATGATGCTCAACTTTACTTTATTAATTTTTTGATAATATGATAAAATTACATGCTTATTAGAATGGGTATGTTAAAGAAATAACTAGAAGGGAAAAACCATAACAATAACAATATCAAATGCTTGACAGAATGTAGAAGGATGGAAAGAAGGGAAGGAGGGAGGAAGGAAGGAGGGAGAAAACGAAAAGGGAGAAAATTAAGTCAATGTGTGAGCCTGTAAATTGGAGGAAAGACCAGCTGTACAGAAGTTTAATAAAGAAAAAGAGTGAAAGTGGATTATTTTCATCTTGATCCACAGGGAATTAAGTGCATAAATCTCTATATTTACCTCTGTAGCCTGACCTTGGGAAGTAGAAATAATTGAGAAAGTGCCCACAGAATCCCATTATTAGAGAGTGAAATTACATAGAAAAATCTAATTCTGAAATCCTCATGCAGGTGAAGTCTCCTTGAAGACAAGCTCAGAGACTCCAGGGAGCTGACAAATGAAATTGTGTGTGAGGTCATAAGTCTCCCAGAGACTCTTGTGTATGCTCACTTTATTGGAACAGCAACAAGAGCGTCCATTTCCTGGTAACAAGAAGTGCCTGAAGAATTTATCTATCACCTAGAAGGAGTGTGAAAAATACCCTGTAATATCCTTTAAAAATATGTTCATTTGCTAGGAATGAAAATTGAGGACAGCTGCTTATAATTGGTTTGAGATTCATTCTCTAACATGAGAAAGGGAAGCTTCAGACGTTTCACTAGGTTACAGAAAAAATAGAAATGAAGCATCCTTGATCGTGCGGCAGAAAATAAAACACTGTGCAAAACAATTTTTTTTCAGGGCATTGGCTTTTTGGAATATGATTAATTCATAAAGGTAACAGTACTTTTTTAATGTAAAATGGAGAAGGTGCCAAGACATTTTGTTGCAACCTTAATGCATCTTATATTTTAGAAAAGTTAATATTATTGTAAAGCTCTAAATGCTTTACATATGTCTTCTTGATGAATTATCTATAATGATTCAGCTTCTATTACTATCCCTATTTTTCAGAAGAGGCAGTAGAAGCAGCGGAGAGTAAATCCAATACACTTGAGCTATAAAAAAATGCTCTTACAATTTCGCTGTAGAGCCCTGTTAAACTCTAGGGGGAAACTGTCTTTGGCATGACCTTGTCTCTATCTCTGCTTCCTCAAATGTGCCCTTCTGGTAGTTTTAGAGGTGACCTGCTTGGGCTTATTTGTTTCGGCAAAAGTCCATACTCAGACATTTTCTGACGTTCATTTTTCTCCTTTATCAAAATACATTTATTAGTGTTCATTCCCTTAGGACCTTGCTAAGTAATTCCTGCTCACAGGCTAATGGAACAATGTACTATCTTCCCAGCTAATAGAGTTGCATTTCAAAAGAACCATTTGGAGACATTAACATACATTAACTTGTGAAAAAAATTATATTGATAGACTTTTAGGCATCACTCAGGCCTCTTTCCTAATTTCTAGTCACTTAGAAAGTCACTCTATAGGGTACTTAGCCATAGCACCCAAGTCATCATGGTGAAAGTTGGACTTTTTAACCTCTGGGACCCCTAGAGTTGCTCTAAATTGGCTTGTTAAACTTTCAAAAGTCCATGGTGATCATTATGATCAATTTCAGAAGAATTGTTCTCTTTCAGGGCATTGATCAAGATGTTTGTTTGTATTTAGCAGTAGAGACTGGTAAAATCTGAAACTGACTGGAACTTTCTTCTCTGAGCAAGTGCTAAAATGATGCTACCAGAATGTGCATTTACAATGTACTCAACTGTGCAATCTTAGGTGGCATAGCCATGAGAAACTGTACCAAAGTACAGGATATTTTTCTGGCTACAAACTTTTCAGAAATCTTTGGATATTTTTGGGCAGACCAGGTTAAGAGCTACATAAACACTGTGTGTGTGCTCAATCATGTTCAAATCTTTGTAACTCCATGGACTGTAGCCCACCAGGCTCCTCTCTCCAGGGGATTCTCCAGGCAAGAATACTGGAGTGGGTTGCCATTTCCTTCTCCAGGGGATCTTACCAACTCAGGGATCTAACCCACATCTCTTGTGTCTCCTGCAGTGGCAGGTAAATTCTTTACCATTGAGCCATCTGGGAAGCCAAATATTCATTAGGTACCCTCCCAGTAGAATGTTTACATGTCATATTTCAAAAGATTAATTTTTATTAAAAGAACTCTCAGAGATCCCCCAACAGTATATTTAAAAGTAGATATTCCCCAATACAGTTGGCCCTCCATATAGGCAAGTTCAGCATCTGGGATTCAGTGGAAATACTATACTTTTCTATTTTACATAAGCAACTTGAGCACGCTTGGATTTCAGTATATGCAGGTCCTAGAAACAATTCTCCTCTGGATACCAAGGGAAGATTTATATTGACCTTGGAAAATTTGAGTTTTATACAAGATATTTGAATTCACAAGATATCCACTGGTAAAAATATTGAATTCTAATCTGTTCTTCTGTATTGAAAATAGTATTTTCATATACGAAATATTCTTATAAAATAGCATTGTATCTCAGGGAAACTGTGAAGTCGGTAAGATTTGCTTTTTGACTTTTATATCTTATAGAAACCCATTTTTGAGTTTATTTCCTGAACACCAACCTAAGCTGATTTTGAAGATATGCCACATACATGAGATTTTCCCTGTTGCTTTCCTCTTTAATCTCATGTTTCCATTTTCTTCCACATGGGTATGTGTCTCTCACATATGTATATGTATATGTGTGTATAAACACACACACACACACACACAATTAAATTATCTCCAAAGGGTCACTACCACCCTCCCTCATCCCCCACATTTCTACCAATTATTAGCTCTTTCTGATGGCACATTGGATATATAAGAGATGAACTTCTATTTCCTCTTCTCAGGACAGCTGCTCTTAATAAACAATAGATACACAAAGAGGGAAAGCTAGAGGTATTTCCTAGAAGGAGGTAAGCAGTTCAAGTCTCTGATGAGAGCTGGTATGATGATCTGGTGTTACCATGTTTCTTATCTCCCCTAAATTTGTTTTGGCATCTGCAACAATGAACCAAAAGGTCAAGAGATTGATTTGAGACTGAAATGACTAAAGTATATATGCTTTTATACACACAAAGTGGGATGACCGGGCCTGAACACACTGCACACTCAATATCTGCTGGTTTGACTCTCAGTGAAAGAAGCAGGGGAGTTACTGACTGGTATTGGGCCTGGGGAAGGAGAAGCAAAATAGTAAGAAGGAAAGTGGGAGAACTGTCTCCATGGGAAAGGTCCTGATATCTGGACATCAATGCTTATTAGAAGGCAGAGAGCACAATTGAGTGCAAGAGGTATGAGAATCTGGTCAGGGTAGAGTCGGAGCATATGGAGGTCTGTATATTGAGCTATAAAGTGTTTTGTGGGAAAATGGATAAGGGATGGAGAAGAGAAGATCCTAGATTAACAGCCATGGGTAAATGAGATGAAGAGGCAGTGACTTGAAAATTGGTGAGGTGCAGCAAACATTATCCTCAATGGTGAAAAACTGAAAGCATTTCCCCTAAAGTCAGGAACAAGGCAAGGATGCCCACTTTCACCACTACTATTCAACATAGTTTTGGAAGTTTTGGCCACAGCAATCAGAGTGGAAAAAGAAATAAAAGGAATACAGATAGGAAAAGAAGAAGTAAAACTCTCACTGTTTGCAGATGACATGATCCTCTACATAGAAAACCCTAAAGATTCTACCAGAAAACTACTAGAGGTAATCAATGAATATAGTAAAGTTGCAGGATACAAAATTAACACACAGAAATCCCCTGCATTCCTATACACCAATAATGAGAAAACAGAAAGAGAAATTAAGGAAACAATACCATTCACCACTGCAACAAAAAGAATAAAATACTTAGGAATATTTCTACCTAAAGAAACAAAAGACTTATATATAGAAAACTATAAAACACTGATGAAAGAAATCAAAGAGGACACAAACAGATGGAGAAATATACCGTGTTCATGGATTGGAAGAATTAATATAGTGAAAATGAGTATACTACCCAAAGCAATCTATAGATTCAATGCAATCCCTATCAAGCTACCAATGATATTTTTCACAGAACTAGAACAAATCATTTCACAATTTGTATGGAAGTATAAGAAACCTCGAATAGCCAAAGCAATCTTGAGAAAGAAGAATGGAACTGGAGGAATCAACCTGCCTGACTTCAAGCTCTACTACAAAGCCACAGTCATCAAGACAGTGTGGTACTGGCACAAGGATAGAAATATAGATCAATGGAACAAAATAGAAAGCCCGGAGATAAACCCACGCACCTATGGGCACCTTATCTTCGACAAAGGAGGCAAGAGTATACAATGGAGAAAAGACAATCTCTTTAACAAGTGGTGCTGGGAAAACTGGTCAACCATTTGTAAAAGAATGAAACTAGAACACTTCCTAACACCATACACAAAAATAAACTCAAAATGGATTAAAGATCTAAATGTAAGACCAGAAACTATAAAACTCCTAGAGGAAAACATAGGCAAAACACTCTCCGACATAAATCACAGCAGGATCCTCCATGACCCACCCCCCAGAATATTGGAAATAAAAGCAAAAATAAACAAATGGGACCTAATTAAAATTAAAAGCTTTTGCACAACAAAGGAAACTAGGAGCAAGGTGAAAAGACAGCCTTCAGAATGGGAGAAAAATAATAGCAAACGAAGCAACAGACAAAACAATTAATCTCAAAAATATACAAGCAACTCCTGCAGCTGAATTCCAGAAAAATAAACGACCCAATCAAAAAATGGGCCAAAGAACTAAACAGACATTTCTCCAAAGAAGACATACAGATGACTAACAAACACATGAAAAGATGCTCAACATCACTCATTATTAGAGAAATGCAAATCAAAACCACAATGAGGTACCATTACACACCAGTCAGAATGGCTGCTATCCAAAAGTCTACAAGCAATAAATGCTGGAGAGGGTGTGGAGAAAAGGGAACCCTCTTACACTGTTGGTGGGAATGCAAACTAGTACAGCCACTATGGAGAACAGTGTGGAGATTCCTTGAAAAACTGGGAATAGAACTGCCATATGACCCAGCAATCCCACTGCTAGGCATACACACCGAGGAAACCAGAATTGAAAGAGACGCGTGTACCCCAATGTTCATTGCAGCACTGTTTACAATAGCCAGGACATGGAAGCAACCTAGATGTCCATTGGCAGACGAATGGATAAGGAAGCTGTGGTACATATACACAATGGAATATTACTCAGCCATTAAAAAAAATACATTTGAATCGGTTCTATTGAGATGGGTGAAACTGGAGCCCATTATATAGAGTGAAGTGAGCCAGAAAGAAAAGCACCAATACAGTATACTAATGCATGTATATGGAATTTGAAAGATGGTAATGGTAACCCTATATGTGAGACAGAATAAGAGACACAGATGCATAGAACAGTCCTGTGGACTCTGAGGGAGAAGGTGAGGGTGGGACGTTCTGGGACAATAACATTGAAACATGTATATTGTCATATGTGAAGCGGAACACCATTCCATGTTCTATGCATGGGACGGATGCTCAGGGTTGGAGCGTTGGGATGACCCAGAGGGATGGGAAGGGGAGGGAGGTGGGAGGAGGGTTCGGGAGGGGGAGCACATGTAAACCCATGGCTGATTCATGTCAATGTATGGCAAAAACTACTACAATATTGTAAACTAATTAGCCCCCAACTAAAATAAATAAAAAATTAAAATAAATAAATAAATAAATAAATAAATAAAAGAAAAAAAAGAAAATCGGTGAGGTGGTATGTATTAGTGGTGTAAGAAACAGATATATAATGAAGAAATAGTTTTATAATCTAGGGAAGTTGCAGGAAAAGAGGTAAGCATTGGCCATAAAACAATCTCAGTGTCCAACTGTGGTGGCTTCTACACTTTCTCTTTTGTTACTTTATGAGATCTCTTTCAAAAAGTAGTTTGATTTTTCTCTGTAGGAAGAAGTCAAGCTCTTTAATGAAAGGTTAATGTATCATAGTGCATAAAATCCCTGAGCTTGATACTGTGCTCAATGATTTCTCTATTTAAACAGGAGCCATTTGACTATTGAGATAAAAATTGATTTTTTACATAGCGAAGAAATTAGTTATCTGGTTGCAAATTTGGGGTTCATATGGGAGCACAGAAGAGGCTACACAAATTTTAAGTACCAACGATCTTTATCTGAAGATTCATGTATATAATCATTCTAAGTATCTTTGGGGTTAGCAACTACGCGGGTTTCTTTTTGGACACAGAATATTTTATTAGGAGATGTATCTGTATTAAAATTTAAGTTGAAACGAATCGCCAGCCCAGGTTTGATGCATGATACAGGGTGCTTGGGGCTGGTGCACTGGGATGACCCGGAGGGATAGGATGGGGAGGGAGGTGGGAGGGGGGTTCTGGAAGGGGAAAACATGTACACCCATGGTGGATTCATGCCAATGTATGGCAAAACAAATACGATATTGTAAAGTTAAAAAATAGATAAATAAACTAATTTAAAAAAATTTAAGTTGAAACAAAGATACCCTGTTGTGTATGTCATAGAAGTCTCATTCTCTGCCCGTACTCAATTTCGAGTTATCATGTATCGTTTAATGGCTGAGGACTTTCCAAAATAGGCTTAGAGGAATCTGTGATAGATAATCGCTGACTTTTAAAAGTTCAGAAAAAGGTGTTATGGTTTATTTGGAGATATCATATAGTTTACTAAAGGCTCCCGGGCTTGTTGACATCCCTGACACTTTGTGAATGAGGCCTTTTTTATTCTCCCTCCATTTGTTTAGATCTTTACCTAATTGATTTTCTGTGCTAATACACTAAAGGTCTGAAGAAGGCAGTGCCTCAGGTGTGACAGATGAAATAAGGTGCTTTTAGTCATTGCTTTTATCTTCCATGTCTAATGTGTTGGTTACAGCTGTGCAGTTTAATAGCTAAATCAATACATCATTTGCCGCAAATACCTGAAAGAATCTGGAATCTCTTCAGTATTTTAACTATTAGATTTCTTCTGGAATTTTATTTATTTATGTATTACTTATTGACTCATTTATATGTTTGCTGATACTGAATGCTACAAGGTGAGGGATATTTTTTTTTCCTTTCTCTTGCCTTCTCCTCAGACCTTGTCTTTTATACTAGCTAGTCAAGTTACTTATCTTTGGGTTTTGGAACATCTGCCAATCCAAGTTAATCCCGTAAAGTGTAAAATAAATGTTTAAAAAATATTTTCCATTTTGTCTAAATCATCATTGAGCTTAAACATTTAGCATATGTTCTACTGAAAATGGAACCACTTTGTATTGTGCGTGGAAGGCAGTCTGTATGGGGGCATTTGGGTAATTTCTCATGTAAATGGATGCTTTTATTGCCAGTTTTCTATTTTACATTGGCAATGACATGGTGTCAGCCTGAAACAGAAATAAGAAAAATGCACCTAATTCATACATTTTCCCTTTTCAATATTCATCTCATATATATATATAAAATCTCCTTTATTATTCTCTGTTTCATACATATTAGTTTTACCTTGAGTGTAAGATTCCAAACTGTAGGAAATGTGACTTGTATTTCTTGCTCACTCATTCAGACAGCACATGCCTGGGATATGGAATGAGGGCAGATTACACAGATTTGAAATGCCATGCAGAATTTATCAAGTTGCTTTTCTCATAGTAGGTTCTTAGAAAAAATTTGTTGAGTTTTATATTCTTAATTTTCTCTAGTATGTTATTTGTAATAAACCTAGCATTAAATCTATCATCTTAAATGTTAACATCTAGAAGATTAGGGATTTAGAAGTCCTATTGCCCTTATTTTAAAGAAGTGAGGACAAGTGGCAAATAAACTATTTTTATGAATTTATTTTAAATCTAATTTATAGGAGATGCCATAATACAGGATGTATGCTAAGCTCTTCCTTGGTCTACATCAGCCTACACACAAAGACCACGTTCATTCATAGCAATGACCCAGAACTAAAATGAGCCCTTGATTAAAATTAACTGAGTTTATATTACTTTTTATAAATGCTTTTTAATTTGATTGTAATTTTAAAATTGTAACAATTTACAAATTTGCAATTTCTCTCAGTTGACCAGAAAATTCAGCTTCACAGGATTCCTAATTTTCAACCTTTCCTACTCTATTATTTAAAAATATCTTTTACAAGTTTCATAAGTAGTATATATAACTATTAAAATGATTAAAACTATTTACTCTTAGAATTTACTCTTCTTGGATCTCTATAGAATATGATAAGATTTGAATAGATGGCAAATATAAATTCATGTAGTTTTACATAAAGATATTTATATATATTAGCACATTTATGTTAGCAATTACTTGTGTTTTCATGTGAAATGTCAGTATTAGTAACCCAAACGATTTTTCTAAGGTGGAGCAGATTTCTTTTTCTGAACATTCTGAGCCAGATGTCAAGACAGGTTCATCTTTATTTGCAACTGTACAAACCTGTGCTTTTATTACTCTGACCTAAGCAAAGTAATGGAATGAAGCTGAAGCACACAAAGGCTTTGTCTATACAATAAAACAGATTCCCCATTAAAACTGTAGAATTGCTTTTTCTGAATTGTATGTTTGATTACTTATTAGTGAATAGTTGATTTGGTTCAGTCAATTAAGTGACTTAAAGAAGTAATCCCTATGCCAATTATCTTCCTGACTATATGTGTGTGATAATGGTGTTTCACCAGAAAATGAAACCAGATTCCAAAAGAATCTGGTTGAAGGTGATTGTTGAACTAAAACAGCACCTCAGAATATTTAGTATGACCTAATGTTAAAGTAGAAAGCACACTCAAAGTCCTATGTATTTTAGCCAAATATATCCATCTAGAGGTAGTATAAGCCTGTTAGTAAGATGCCATTTTGCTGTTGTTCAGTTGCTAAGTCTTGTCTGACTCTGTGATCCCATGGACTGTAGTCTACCAGGCTCCTTTGTATTAGAAGGCTTTAGACCAGACACCACCTTTTATTTCGTTTATTTCTGGACAGGAATAGATCTTTCCTTAAGGAGTAAGATTTCTTTACATTGCTTAAATGTAATTATGTTGGTGTGACTCAAACAGCCTCAGGCTGTGTCTGCATTTGCATTCCAACAGCATAATATTTTCATTGCTGTGCTCAAGCTGCTTTAATCTGCTGCATTGTTTAAATTGGCGAAGTGGCCAATTTTATGGTAAATTGATGCTTTGGCAATCTTGCCCAAGATTGACTCATCAATCTGAAAAATAAGGCCAGGAAAAGTATTGACTTGATGTGGTTGTCAGTCACGAAAGTGCCAATAATCTCATGAGAATTAAAAGTAAAACTATATAAAACCCTAATTCTTTAGGGATAAAAAGGCTTAACAAGACATCCATTTTCTGTCTCTCTCTCCTGGGAAAGACTTACCTAAATAAGATATATACGTCTTGTTTTATCATTTTTTAGAATTATGACTAGCATTTATATAGATGTCATTTGTACTCTTCAAGCACATTAGAAGACATAAAGATAACAAGACTTTGGTCATTGTACACCAGGAATTTATAATTTATTGGTAGAGCTAGCCTTGGACACAGATATGGAGAATATAAGCAATGTAAAGAGCAGATAAGGGACCGAATGGAACCCTAGACTGAAAAATAGTCTGCTCAATGCTGGGGTTCCCAAGAAGCAACTATACTCAACTTCTTTCAATTAACACATTTAGTGTGTTGGCCTCAAAACAGTCACACCACTATTTCTTATTTTCCTGGATATACCCATGTTTACAATAACTCTATTTGTAAGCTTCTTTCTGATCAAATTATATTCATCACATACTAATATTTCCATAACATACATGAAATCATGAATAATTTATAAATCATGGCCTCCTGCTTTTTATGATTCCCATTAATCATCAGCAGCAAATGAAGGAAAAGTGAATTTCCAGTCATATTTTAATGTGGAATATCTGTTTCTTAAATCTATCTTTACTAACATCTAGCAAAGTATAGAGCTACAGACATATGTTTGGTGTTTCTCTTCTGCTTAGCTGTATACTGTCAGATGATATAATCAGTGCAGAGAATACACTGAGCACAGGGTCCAGTGGCATGTTCTAAAAACCTCTATGATTTGGGTTGGACATAAGACCTAGAGTTTAGCATCAAATCAAATTGATTTTTTTCCAACTCTTTATTTTTAGCTGAGATACAATTTACATAAAAGATTATATTAGTTTCAAGTATACAACATAATAATTTAATATTTGTATATGTTGTGAAATGATCACCACAATAAGTGTGGTTAACACCCATCATCATCAGGTAGAAGATGTAGCAGGAAAATCAGGTGTTCTTAATAGAGCAGTTCAAGGATATATATGTATATATATACATACACACACACACATATATATATATGAATTCCAGATACCTTTTATATCTTTCCAGGCAAAAGCAGGTCTGGCTTGAGGTATAATAAGAACATAGATTCTTCCCCTACACCTATAACTCTAATAAAAACAACAGAACTCACTGATCCTGGAATGGCATAAAATATACATAAAACATTTGAAGGTAGGACAGGTGATTGCTTTGTTACTTTGTTCATTTATTATTAATAAAAATGTATTGATTGCCTACTAGGTGCCAGCTATTAGACAAGAAAATTAGAATAAAAATGTGCCTTGGTTTCAGTAAACTTTCTTTGAAAGAAGTTGTAAAAGATAGATAAAAGATAGATACAGAGAAGCCAGTCAGACCAGTGTTTTCTCTTTGTGGAGGTCCTTTGTCATCTCAGTCCAAATCCAAACGCAGAAGGGTATATGGTACCATGCTTCAAGACCCTCCTATGCCTGACTTCACTAACTAGGACCCTATTTCTTTGAAACTATTGCACTTTAGGTTACTTCAGCAAATTTACTAAAGACCAGTGGAAAAGACAGGTTGTAGCAAAACTCTAATCCTATGGCAATAAATTAGACTTAAATACATATATATTGATTTCATATTACCGTCTATCCCTCACTCTAGATACAAATATAAAAAGCCTGTTTTTGCACTCTTAAAGTATTTTGTTGTTGTTTAGCTGCTGTCATGTCCGACTCTTTTGTGACACCAGAACTGTAGCCCAGCAGGCTCCTCTGTCTATGGGATTTCCCAAGTAAGAATACTGGGGCAGGCTGCCATTTCCTTCTGCAGGGGAATCTTTCTAACCCAGGGGCTGAACCCACATTTCCTGCATTGGCAGGCAGATCCTTTACTGCTGAGCCACCGGGGAACCCCGTATAATATGTATAGATTATACATTTGTGTTGTCAATTACGACGTTTATTAAATTTTGTTCCAATTATGAAAATACTGTTTTACAATTTTTATATGGACTGAATTCAAGAGATACTAATGACTCCTTCAAATATTATTAATTTTATAGGGATTTTAATGAATCTGTTTAGCAATTAAAATATTTGTAATAGCAGTAATAATAAAATGGGCTTTCCTTTCGGCTTTGTGATAAAGAATCAGCCTGCCAATGCAGGAGACACAGGTTCAGTCCCTGAGTTGGGAAGATACCCTGGAAAACAAAATGGAAATCCACTCCAGTATTCTTGCCTGGGAAATACCATGGACAGAGGAATCTAGCAGGTTACAGTCCATGGGGTTGCAAAAGAGTCAGACACAACTTAGTGATTAAACAGCAACTTTTAAAATATAGACCTTGAAAACATGTAACTTAAGGATATATTTACTTGATAGATGATACATAGAGCCAGCTGATAGAACTGCTATAGTCTTTAGGTATAACTTAGGAAAGGACATGAATCCAGTTCTCTAGAGTCTTTGGGCTTTCTAAATAGTCATAAATTGCATGGTTTTTAGACTATCAAACAGTGAGCTCTGTCATTCAAATATGACTCTACCTTGCCAAAGGATAGAAGGGAGAAACGTCTTATTTTTCATTTGAACTTTTCTCTGGCTATAGCCCCTTAGGTGGGCTTTGTGGATTCCCAAAGTGTCCTGTTGAGATGTTGTGTCAAGTAACATTATATAAATGGTGAAGAAATAAACAAGATTTTCATTAATTTTTCCAAGAAGGATTGGGGGAGGGGGCAGAATAAGCAAAGCAAAAGTCTTGCAACACAAGATCTTAGCAAAAATAATGAATTTGTCCCAGAGAAATCCATTCTCTAGTTTGTTTGTGCCTTTTTCCATGATATTCTCAATTGCATGTTGCAGATACTATTCATCATATTCTCTCTGGGCACAGGGAGTAAAGAAACAGGGTGAATGTATGGGAGGGGCTAGGGAAAACTGGGCACTTGTCTTTCCATTTATTTCTTTGTCATTCCTTTCCTCTATAGGATTACTCAGTTTCTATGAACATTGCACTGTTTCCAGGAATTTTGATGTATCATTATTTGGAAGGTCTCAATGAAATGGAAAGAATCATAATAGGAGGGCCATTTGCTTCAGTAGAATATTGTTGCAGCAAATGTTAACTGGTGAGCTAAAATTTGCACTGTTGCAGACCACTCAAGTAAAGGGTCCCAGCAATACAAGTACAAATGGATACAGACATCTGAATGTTATCAAGGCACATAGTTATGCTATAAACGGATCTTTTGTCTAGTGTTTCTATATATTTCTGCTTACATCGGATGTAACTCAAAATTGCCTTTTTCATAATGTTGAAGTCAGTTGATCTATAAAACTTAGGCAATAGTATTTCAGTAAGAACCACTGTGGGAAGCAATGGGGTCTACTTTAATTTACAAAGGCAGCATTAATGCAGTCCTTTGTAATGTGAAAAGTTAAAGAAAATGAAAACTAACACTGTTTGGTTCTTTTTTCATATGCAAGCTGTCAAATCAGATAAAACGCTTGAATACCTGTTTTTATAAAAGGAGAAGACTGAGGAAGGAGTAAGGTTGAAACTCTTTAAGGAATTAAGAAAAAACTGAATAGGGTTCATGTGGAAATCATTTTCAACATGAGTTGTGGTCCTTTTCCTTATATTTTCTGTGTTCCATACCGTTTTGTTCTTTATCCATTTCACCTGCAGAAGTTAAAGTCCCTCCCTCATTGTTAGAATTGATGAAAATCTATAGTATGTCAAATGTTGGGTACACACATCAAACGCCAAGTCTTAAAGAGTGATGAATGGTGAATTTTGCAGTTAGGTGTTTGGCAGGCAAGGGGAACACTTTATATTCTAGTAATGCTCCTGGTGACTTTTCTTTTGATTTAATCTGAATGTTTTTGACCTCTGCAATTTCAATTTAAACAAGATATGGTCATTCCATAATATTTGCCAGTTGCTGATGCCAAAAAAATTGTGCAAGCTAATGTTAAAACAAACAAAGTATAGAATTTCTAAGATAGAGTGTGTCAGGTATTATTTAAATTAACAGTTTGAGAATGATTAATGGTAGAAATGACAGGGCCATATTTAACTTAAGAAATTCCAAGTTGCCCTGCAGCTGCTTAGAGACCAAAGTTTTTTCTCCATTTTTCCTTGAAGTAGATGGAAATTCTGTCTTACTAATTCAAAGCATGCTTAGGAGAAAACCCTCATGGGTTACTATTGCCCATCAATGGTCATATTAGGCTCTTTGGACACTTTATGCAATCTAACATAAAAATAAAAGTTCCAGGGTACTAAAATTGTCTAGAGTCTTTAAGGTTAATACTACTTTTCCAGAAACCTCTGCATAAAGCATGGTATATTTTATATATCAGGGATATTTGGCTTATTATGTTGATGTCATCAACTTTTTTTTTTCCAGCTGAATTATGATTTGTAAATTTTAGCAAGAGGCAATGCTGTGTTTGCTTTTCAAAACAACATTTTAGGCATTATGTCACATAACAACTGGAAATAGTTGTGATGCTGTTGTTGTTCAGTAGCCCAGTCATGTCTGATTCTTTGAGACCCTGGCGTGCTGCAGTCCCAGCATGCCAGGACTCCCTGTCCCTCACCATCTCCTGAAGTTTACCGAAGTTCATGTTTATCGCATCAGTGATGCCATCCAGCCATCTCACCCTCTAACATCCTCTTCTCCTCCTGCCTTCAATCTCTCCTAGCATCAGGGACTTTTCCAGTCAGTCAGCTGTTCACATCAGATGGTGAATGGAGCATCCGTCCTTCCAGCGAGTATTCAGGGTTGATTTCCTTAAGATGGACTGGTTTGATCTCCATGCTGTCCAGGCACTGTCAGGAGTCTTCTCTAGCACCACAGTTCGAAAGCGTCAATTCTTTGGTGCTCTGCCTTCTTTACAGTACAGCTCTCTGCATGACCACTGGGAAGATCGTAGCCTTCACTGTACAGACTTTTGTTGGCAGAGTGATGTCTCTGTTTTTCAACACACTGTCTAGGTTTTTCATAGCTTTCATGACAAGAAGCAATTGTCTTCTGATTTAATGGCCACAGTTACCATCTTCAGTGATTTTAGAGCCCAAGAAGAGGAAATCTGTCACTACTTCCACCTTTTCCCCTTCTATTTGCCATGAAGTAATAGGGACGGATGCCATAATCTTAGTTTTTTAATATTTAGTTTTAAGCCAGCTCTTTCACTCTCCAGAGTACTAAAATTGTCTAGAGTCTTTAAGGGTAATACCACTTCTCCACAAACCTCTGCATAAAGCATAGTATAGTTTATATATTAGGGATATGTGGCTTATTATGTTGACATTATCAACTTTTTTTCCAGCTAAATTGTTATTTGGTGAATTTTATCAAGATGCAATGTTGTGTGTGTTTTTCAGAACATCATTTTAGGCATTATGTCACATAACAACTGGAAATAGTTTAATACCTCAGTTCAAATGAAGCATCATTTTAGCAATAGGTGAAGTGCATTCTATGCTTATATTCCCTAGAGCATTTTCTGATTCATTATGACGTAGTGCTATAGAAGTATAACTCAGGTCTTTACCTCTAGTGCTTTCCAGGATAGAGAAGCACATTATATTGAACTAGTAGTGGACAGATGAAAGCTTTTTCTACATAGCACAGCCATGAATTTGTGATATTACTGGTAAGTTTCAATTCACTTATGGGTTATTGCAGATTGTTTGCAAATGGTCACATTCTGACTTTTAAGGGGACACGTGAAACATTGTAATCCTTTTTCATGAGAATACTGAGGCTCTGTGAAAGCAGAATACTTTCATAGAAAATAAAATTTATGTTTCTGTGTGTAAATGTGTGTGTGTGTGTAGCCAAATCATTCATCTCCTGTTCTCCTGTCAATGAAATAGCTTATTTTATTTTAAACTAATCACTATGACCTATGATTCTTTTTTTTTTTGACCTATGATTCTTGTTTAATCCAGAACATATATGACCTCCACATTTTCATCTTACAAAAGGAATACTTACAGCCATAATGCACAGTGATTATCATCATCATCACCACTAAAAGACTTATCTTCCTAATAAAAACTTTTAGAAACATGGACAAAAAGTGTGAAATGAGTATTTGTAGACACTGAATAAGAGAAATCACAGAACTGTGATCCTTGAAAACAGAGAAACAAATAAGGTATATATTTGCTCCAAATTTTCTCCTGCGGAAATTTCCAGATCACAGCACATGAACAGGCACCTTGCAATGCAATAAGAGAACCCATAAATCTGTAAAGATTTACTAAAAATATTTGATAATAGTAATCAATAACAATCACCACACAAATAGGGTAGAGAGTGACAATACTGATCACAGATAAATTTTTGGAGAAATATTAACCACCTGAACATAGAGACCTGAAAATAATTTGAATTTTAACCAGCCAGGATAGAAAAATATCTTTGAACACATGAAGCTTTCAGTAGAGACCTCGGAAGGTCTGAGTCGCAGCATTAGGACTAGAATTGCACAAAGGTATAAATACTATACACAATATCATGTGAACCAAAACAAAACAAATTATAAAAATAGATTGCAAGTAACTTTTTAACTATGAGTAGATCAAAGCCCAACATTATTTAAACTAATACAAAAATTCAGTATTCAACATTATAAAATTATTATATATGGAAAAAAGGGAAACAGAACAGGAAGAAATTTAACAAGTTTAGATCTGAGAACAACAAAGAGAAAATTAACTTAAAGAAGTTCCCATGAATAAGCTTAATATGATCAACGATTTACTGGAAAAGATAAGAATGGCAAGAAAGATATGAAAATAATAAATATAAAAATATAAAATATGGAAAAGTTAGTAGATAGGATTAATTTAAACTAGAGACTGTAGAATAAGATATCAGTGAAACTGAAGGCTCAATAATACAAAATATACAGAAATATAGCTAAGAAAAAAATAACAAAAAAAATATTGTTGTTTAAGGTAATATACTAAACAGTTTAGCACATAAGAACTGGGATGTTAGAATAAAGTTGTTGAAAAAAAATGTGAAGAAATAAATAACAAAGCTTCCAAATTTGAAGTAAACTATAAATTCATATATCTCAAAATTCAAAATAACCCAGTAAAGATTAACAGAAAACAAACAATTTCAATAAAACATAATTAAGCTTTGAAACACAGTGGTAAAAATAAAAGTATCTCAAGAAAAAAGGGACTAACTATAGAAACAGTTCAGTTCGGTCACTCAGTCGTGTCCAACTCTTTGCGACCCCATGAATCGCAGCATGCCAGCCTTCCTGTCCATCACCAACTCCCGGAGTTTACCCAAACTCATGTCCATCGAGTCGGTGATGCCATCCAACCATCTCATCCTCTGTCGTCCCCTTCTCCGATTGCCCCCAATCCTTTCCAGCATCAGGGTCTTTTCCAATGAGTCAGCTCTTCACATCAGGTGGCCAAAGTACTGGAGTTTCAGCTTCAACATCAGTCCTTCCAATGAACACCCAGGACTGATCTCCTTTAGGATGGACTGGTTGGATCTCCTTGCAGTCCAAGGGACTCGCAAGAGTCTTCTCCAACACCACAGTTCAAAAGCATCAATTCTTAGGCGCTCAGCTTTCTTCACCGTCCAACTCTCACATCCATACGTGACTACTGAAAAAACCCCAGCCTTGATTAGACGGACCTTTGTTGACAAAGTGATGTCTCTGCTTTTTAATATGCTATCTAGGTTGGTCATAACTTTCCTTCCAAAAATTAAGCGTCTTTTAATTTCATGGCTGCAATCACAATCTGCAGTGATTTTGGAGCCCCCCAAAATAAAGCCAGCCACTGTTTCCACTGTTTCCCAATCTACTTGCCATGAAGTGATGGGACCAGATGCCATGATCTTAGTTTTCTGAATGTTGAGCTTTAAGCCAACTTTTTCACTTTCCTCTTTCACTTTCAAGAGGCTCTTTAGTTCTTCTTCACTTTCTGCCATAAGAGTGGTGTCATCTGCATATCTGAGGTTATTGATATTTCTCCCGGCAATCTTGATTCCAGCTTGTGCTTCATCTAGCCCAGCATTTCTCATGATGTACTCTGCATATAAGTTAAATAAGCAGAGTGACAATATACAGCCTTCACGTACTCCTTTTCCTATTTGGAACCAGTCTGTTGTTCCATGTCCAGTTCTAACTGTTGCTTCTTGACCTGCATACAGGTTTCTCAAGAGGCAGGTCAGGTGGTCTGGTATTCCCATCTCTTGAAGAATTTTCCACAGTTTATTGTGATCCACACAGTCAAAGGCTTTGGCATAGTCAATAAAGCAGAAGTAGATGTTTTTCTGGAACTCTCTTGCTTTTTCAATGATCCAGCAGGTGTTAGGAAATCAGAAACATCTTATCAAATATTATGTTAGCCAGAAAATAGAGAAATAGCATCCTTGGAGTACTAATTAAAACAAAACCAAAAACTCTCAATTTGCATTTCTATATTCAGAGGAAATAATTTTTAGGAATTAAAGAAAAATAAAGACTTTTGTAGGGAAAAAGCAAAGTTTATGTATCACATGTTGTTTTTAATTGAATTAAATACTAAGGGGAATCATTAAGACAAAAGAAAATGACATAACTTAAAAATTGCATTAATACAAAGGAAGACAAAGCCCCAGAAATAACAAATATGTAGGAGATGTTAAAATTTCTATTGCTTTCTGGTTTCCTAAAAGGTTATTTGACTGTTTCAGATTTTACAAAATATGTAGAAGCAAAGGTATATAGTAATGAAACAATGAAAGATGGAAAGAAATTGAAGCATGCTGTCTTAAAAATTTACATATAATGTAAAAGGATGCAGTATCATTTTATGGTAGATTGTGATAAGTTAAAAGTGCACATCAATATCCCAGAATTAACAACAGAGGGGCAGGAAAGAAGTATAGCTAGTAAGCCAATACCGAATGAAGATTAATTTAAATACTAAATATTATTAGTCAAAAAGAAATTAGTAAGGACAAAAAACTATAAGAACTAATGAAAAGTTCAAGCAAAAATCATATAGTAAATTACTATACTTAAAGTCCATGTCACTGATAACAGCAATAAATATAAATGATCTAAACATTCCAATAAATAGGTCATTTCCCCTCCAGGGAATCTTCCCAACCCAGAGATCAAACTCACATCTACTGCATTACAGGCAGATTCTTTACCACTGAGCCACCAGGGAAGCCAATAATAAATAGGCAGAGATAATAAAATTGGAAAAAAAGAGCAAGGGACAAATACATGCTCTCTCTATATATATTCAATTTAAATGTAAATACATAGAAAAGATAAAGTGATGGAAATATATAGCAGTGACTGCATTAATGTGAGAGCAATTAGATTTAAGAACAATATATAGCATCAGGTATAAATAAGAAAAATTCATTATAATAAAGAGACAAACTAAGCAGTAGTAACAATAGAGAAATGCAAAATAAGTATTTATCTAATAGAAGAGTTTCAAAGCTCATAAAAAAATGAGAGAAGTGAAAGAGGAAGAAATTACTTCATAATTATAAATGGAGATTTCAGTATCACACTATCAACTAATAGGAAATTAGCAGATATTTAGAAGATATAATGTTATCAACCAAACTGACCTAGTTAACACCTAGAGCAACCCAACAAATAACTACAAAATATGCATTCTTTTCATAGGCATATTCACCAAGATTGACCATTTGCTGGTTTATAATAGAATTCTTTTAAATATTAAAACATGTTATATCAAATATGTAACATCACTACAATGAAATAAAATTACAGATTAATAAGAAAATATCCAAATTTCCAAGTATTTGGAAATTAAACAACATAAGTCTGAACAATAAAACTCACAAAATACATTGAAAAATATTCAAAATGATTAAAAATGAAAGAAAAATAGAAAACATTTTTAGCTGTAACACCTGTCTGCAGAGTAAAATTAGTGCATTTAAAAATGCTTACATTAGAAAAGAGAAAATATCTCAAATCAACGATCTAACTTTTCAACAACAGATGATAGAAATAGAAGAGCAAATTAAACTCAAGGAGAAGTAAGCAAACAACAATTACAAAAGTAGAAATCTCAATAGAAAACTTACAAACACTAGTAAGAATAATTAGACCAAAATTAGTTTCCTAGAAAATATCAAAAAATCTCTACTAGATTGACAAAAAAATTAACAAAATAAGAATTTAAAACTAAACAGGAAATAAATAAGATAAAAATAAATTGATTGATTAAAAAAGAGAAAATACTAATTCCCAATGCCAGAAATGAAAGAGGGATCATAACTACAGAATAAAAGATCATCACTATCACCCTCAGACATAAATAAATATTGTAGACAATTTTACACCAATGGAATTGATGTATTTGAAGTGTTAGTGAAATAGACAAATTCCTTGTAAATATACATTTTAAAAACTGACCTAAAAAAAAATAAAAATAAAAAAAATAAAAACTGACCTAGAAACCCAGAAAATCCCTGTATCAATTGCAATGTATTAAATAATTAATTAAAAGCTTTCCCAACCTGGTAAAAAGTAACAAGCTGGCTCTAGAATTTTTATGAAAATGCAAAAAAAAGGTAAAAAAAAAAGTTTGTGAATTTGTACCTATTGATTTCAAGAATGTTTATAGAGCTTGCAGTTATCAGGATTAAGATAGTGTAATATTGACACAAGAAAGAATATGTAGATCAATGGAGCAGAAAAAAAGAATCCATAATCATACCCACACATGTACAGTCAATTAGTTTTTGACAAGGTACTGAGGAAATTAAATATGAAAGGATAGTCTTTTGAACAAATGGTGCAGAAGCAACTAAATTATATCCAAATGGGGAAAACTGAACTTTACTACTACCTCACTTCATAGCAACAGTTAATTTGAGATGTACTTAAAAGCTAAAATATTATAACTGCTACAAAAACACAGGAGAATATATTTGTAAACTTTGATCAGGCAAGGATTTGTTAGATAGAACACAAAACAGGCAAACCATTAAAAAAAAAAGATAAACTGTACCTCATCAAAAATAGTATCATCTGCTTTAAAATTAGACCATTTAAAATGAAAAGACAGACAGACTGGTGGAATACATTTACAATGCATACATTTGGCAATGGACTTATATTTAGAATGTGTACATACATTCAATAATAAGAAATCAAGAAATCCAATAAAAAAATGGACCAAACACTTGAACAGAAACTTCATGAAAGGAGATATGTGTGGTTAATAAGCACAAGATGAATTAAAAAATATGCTAAGTTATAAAGGAAATGCAAATTAAAGCTATAGTGAGATATAACACTGAAGTTAGAATGGCTAAAAGTAATAAAAATTTGCAGTATCAATAAATAGTTTTAAAATAGAGCAAAATCAAACTCTCATATACTTCTTTTGGGAAGGTAAAATGTACTCAAAACAATTTAGCAGTTTTTTCAATATTTAGATATACACTGATTATATACTGCCTAGCTGTTTCATTCTTAGATGCTTGCCAAGAAAATTAAACTATATATCCAAGCAGAAGTGATACGGCAGCTTTATTTTGATAACCCCATATTGGAATCCACTCAAATGCTCACCAACAGCTGAAATGATGTATACAATGAAAGGCAATACAGATGCAGAAGTTCTATACAGTCAGCAAAACATGACTGGGAGCTGACTGCGCTGAGATTATGAGCTCCTTATTACAAAATTCAGACTTAAATTTAAGAAAGTAAGGAAAATCGCTAGATCATTCAGGTATGACCTAAATCAAAACCCTTATGATTATACAGTGGAAGTGACAAATAGATTCAAAGGATTAGTTTTGATAGAGTGCTTGAAGAACTACAGACAGACTTTCATAACATTGTATAGGAGGCGGTGACGAAAACCATCTCCAAGAAAAAGAAATCCAACAAGGCAAAATGGTTGTCTGAGGAAGACTTACAAACAGCTAAGAAAAGAAGCGAAAGGCAAAGGAGACAGGGAAAGATATGACCATCTGAATGCAGAGTTCCAAAGAAGAGCAAAGAGAGACACAGCCTTCTAAAGTGAACAATGCAGAGAAATAGAGGAAAACAATAGAATGGGAAAGACTAGAGACTCTTCAAGAAATTAGAAATATCAAGGGAAAATTTGATGCAAAGATGGGTACAATAAAACACAGAAAAAGTACGGACCTAAAGAAGCAGAAGATATTAAGAAGAAATGACAAGAATACATAGAACTGTACCAAAAATGTCTTAATGACCAAGATAACCATGATGGTGTGGTTACTCACCAGGAGACAAACATCCTGGAGTCTGAAGTCAAATGGGCCTTAGGAAGCATCACAACAAACAAAGCTAGTGGAGGTGATGAATTCCAGTTGAGCTATTTCAAATCCTAAAAGATGATGCTGTGAAAGTGCTGCACACAATATGCCAGCAATTTGGAAAACTCAGCAGTGGCCACAGGACTGGAAAAGGTCAGTTGCCATTCCAACTCCTAAGAAAGGCAATGCTAAAGAATGTTCAAATTACTGCACAATTGTGCTCATTTCACATGCTAGCAAGGTAATGTTCAAAATCCTTCTACCTAGGCTTCAGCAGTACGTGAACTGAGAATTTCCAAATTTACAAGCTGGATTTAGAAAAGGCAGAGGAATCCGGGGTCAAATTGCCAACATCCATTACATCATAGAAAAAGCAAGAGAATTCCAGGAAAACATCTACTTCTGCTTCACTGACTACACCAAAGCCTTTGACTGTGTGGATCACAGAAAATTGTGGAAAATTCTTCAAGAGATGGGAATACCAAACCGCCTTACCTGCCTCCTGAGAAACCTGTATGTATGTTAAGAAGCAACAGATAGAACCAAACATGGAATAATGGACTTGTTCCAAATTAGGAAAGGAGTACATCAAGACTGTATATTGTCACCCTGCTTATTTAAATTATATGAAGAGTATATCATGCAAAATGCTAGGTGGGATAAATCAAAAGCTCGAATCAAAATTGCTAGGACAAATATCAGTAACTTCAAATATGCAGATGATACCACCCTTTTGGCAGAAATTGAAGAAGAACTAAAGAGCCTCTAGATGAAGGTGAAAGAGAATAGTGAAAAAGTTGGCTTAAACCCAATACTCAAAAAACTAAGATCATGGTGTTTGGTCCCATCATTTAATGGCAAATAGATGGGGAAATGAATGGAAACAATGACAGACTTTATTTTCTTGGGCTCCAAAATCACTGCAGATGGTGACTGCAGCCATGAAATTAAAAGATGCTTGCTCCTTGGAAAAAAAGCTATGACAAACTTAGGCAGCATATTAAAAAGCAGAGACATCACTTTTCTGAGAAAGGTCCTTATAGTCAAAGCTAGGATTTCTCCAGTAGTCATGTACAGACGTGAGAGTTGGACCATAAAGAAGGCTGAGCACTGAAGAATTGATGCTTTCAAACTGTAGTGCTGGATAGACACTTAACTTCCTTGGACAGCTAGGAGATCAAACCTGTCAATCCTAAAGGATACCAACTCTGAATATTCATTGGAAGGACTGATGCCAAAGCTGAAGCTCCAAGCCTTTGGCCAGCTGATGTTAAGAACCAACTCATTGGAGAACACCCTGATGCTGGGAAAGATTGAGAACAGAGAAGAAGCAAGCAACAAAGGAGGAGATGGTTGGAGGGCACTGACCATTGGACAGGAATTTAAACAAACTCTGGGAAATAGGGAGAAGGCAATGGTACCCCATTCCAGTACTCTTGCCTGGAAAATCCCATGGACGGCAGAGCCTGCCTGGTAGGCTGCAGTCCACGGGGTCGCAAAGAGTCGGACACAACTGAGTGACTTCACTTTCACTTTTCACTTACACGCATTGGAGAAGGAAATGGCAACCCACTCCAGTGTTCTTGCCTGGAGAATCCCAGGGATGGAGGAGCCTGGTTGGCTTATGTCTATGGAGTCGCACAGAGTCGGCCACGACTGAAGCGACTTAGCAGCAGCAGCAGCAGCAGCAGCTGGGATATAGTGAAAGACAGGGAGGCCTAGCTTACTGCAGTCCAGGGGACTGCAAGAGTCAGACACGACTGAGCAATTGAACAACAACAACTCAATGATGCATTTGAAACATACTACTAGTAGATATAATAGGAGTAAATCTGAAAAACATTCTTAGTGAAATAAGTGAGTCATACACGAGTACATTTCAGATAACTATTTTTACAAAACTCTAAAGAAAGATGTCCTTTTCATTATAGGGGACTGGAATCCAAAAGTAGGAAGTCAAGAGATACCTGGAGTAATAGGCAAATTTGGCCTTGGTGTACAAAAAGAAGCAGGGAAAAGACTAACAGAGTTTTGCCAAGAGAATGCACCGGTCATAGCAAACACCCCCTTCCAACAACACAAGAGAAGACTGCACATTTGTATATCATCAGATGGTCAAAATAATCAGATTGATTATATTCTTTGCAGCCAAAGATAGAGAAGCTCTATACAGTCAGCAAAAACAGACTGGGAGTTGACTGTGCCTCAGCTTATGAACCCCATATTGCAAAATCCAGACTTAAATTGAAGTATGTAGGGAAAACCACTAGACCATTCATTATGAACTAAATCAAATCCCTTATGATTTTACAGTGGAAGTGACATACAGACTCAAGGGATTAGATCTGAAGACAGAGTGCCTGAGGACTATGGACAGAGGTTTATAAGATTGTACAGGAGGCAGTGATTAAGACCATCCCCAAAAAATGAAATGCAAAAAGGCTAAATGGTTGTCTGAGAAGGCCTCACAAATAGCTGAGAAAAGAAGAGAAGTGAAAGGCAAAGGAAAAAAGGAAAGATATATCCATTTGAAAGCAGCATTCCAAAGAATAGCAAGGAGAGATAAGAAAGCCTTCCTCAGTGATCAATTCAAAGAAATAGAGGAAAACATTAGAATGGGAAAGACTAGACATCTCTTCAAGAAAATTAGAGACACCAAGGGAACATTTCATGCAAAGATGGGCTCAATAAAGGACAGAAATGATATGGACTGAACAGAGGCAGAAGATATTAAGAAGAAGTGGCAAGATACACAGAAGAACTGTACAAAAAGATCTTCACGACCCAGATAATCATGATGGTGTGATCACTCACCTAGAGTCAGATATCCTGGAATGTCAAGTCAAGTGGGCCTTAGGAAGCATCACTACGAACAAAGGTAGTGGAGGTGATGGAATTCTAGAGCTATTTCAAATCCTCAAAGATAATTCTGTGAAAGTGCTGCACTCAATATACCAGCAAATTTGGAAAACGCAGCAGTGGCCACAGGACTGGAAGAGGTCAGTTTTCATTCCAATCCCAAAGAAAGGCAATGTCAAAGAATGCTCAAACTACCACACAAATGCACTCATCTCATATGGTAACAAAGAAATGCTCAAAATTCTCCAAGCCAGGCTTCAATAGTACATGAACCATGAACATCCAAATGTTCAAGCTGAATTTAGAAAAGGCAGAGGAACCAGAGATCAAATTGCTAGCATCCACTGGATCATTGAAAAAGCAAGAGAAATGCCTACTTCTGCTTTATTGACTATGTCAAAGTTTTTGACTGCACAGATCACAAAAAATTGTGGAAAATTCTTCAAGAGATAGGAATACCAGAGCACCTGACCTGCCTCCTGAGAAACCTGTATGCAGGTCAAGAAGCAACAGTTAGAACTGGACATGGAACAACAGACTCTTTCCAAATTGGAAACAAAGTACGTCAAGGCTGTATATTGTCACCCTGCTTATTTAATTTATATGCAGAGTACATCATGCGAAATATAAGGCTGAATAAAGCACAAACTGGAATCAAGATTGCTGGGAAATATCAATAACCTCAGATATGCAGATTATACCACCCTTATGGCAGAAAGAAAAGAAGAACTAAAGAGCCTCTTGATGAAAGTGAAAGAGGAGAGTGAAAAAGTTGGCTTTAAGCTCAACATTCAAAAAACTAAGATCATGGCATACGGTTCCATCATTTCATGGCAAATAGATGAGGAAACAGTGGAAACAGTGACAGACTTTATTTATGGGGGCCTCCAAAATCACTGCAGATGGTAACTCTAGCCCTGAAATTAAAAGATGCTTGCTCCTTGGAAGAAAAGCTATGAGCAACCTAGACAGCATGTTAAAAAGCAGAGACATTACTTTGCCGGCAAAGGTCTTTGTAGTCAAAGCTATGCTTTTTCCAATAGTCATGTATGGATGTGCGAGTTGGACTATAAGGAATACTGAGCACTGAAGAATTGATGCTTTTGAAGTGTGGTGTTGGAGAAGATTCTTGAGAGTCCCTTGGACTGCAAGGAGATCCAACCAGTCCATCCTAAAGGAAAGCAGTCCTGAATATTCATTGGAAGGACTGAGGCTGAAGCTGAAACTCCAACAATTTGTCTACCTGATGTGAAATACTGACTCATTTGAAAAGACCCTGAGGCTGGGAAAGATTGAAGGCAGGAAGAGAAGGGGATGACGGAGGATGAGATGGTTGGATGGCATCACTGATTCGATGGACATGAGTTTGAGTAAACTCCAGGTGTTGGTGATGGACAGGGATGCCTGGCGTGCTGCAGTCATGTGGTCACAAAGTGTCAAACACTACTGAGTTGATTGAACTGAACTGAAAGAAGATGATAAAGGCAAAAAAAAAAAAAAAAAAAAAAAAACTTAGTTGTTGCCTAGGTCAAAATCTTGGAAGATTTTCTTGTACATGGTACAAAAGAAATTTTGGGGGGGAGAGGTACTTGTTTTAGATCTTAGTAATGGTGATGGTTCTCCGGCAAAGGAAATGAGAACCCACTCCAGTGTCTTTGCCTGGAGAATCCCATTGACTGAGGAGCCTTGCAGGCTACAGTTCATGGGGTTGCAAAGATTTGGACATGATTGAGTAACTAGGCAAATTGCGATGTTTACATGAATATATACCTTCATAAAATTTTATTTGGCTATACACTTAAAATATATTTATTATTATGTAAATTATTGATGCAAAATATAGGGGGGGGGATTGAATGCAAATATAGAAAACTAACCTTTTTCTTTCTAAAGTGTGACTCAGGAAAGACAGACCTTAGTGTTCAGACAGAGTTCAATAATATATGAGTACAACTATAATGTCTATACAGACAGAGCCATCTCCTCAGTAGTTTTTCATTACTTTGAAAATTCTCATAATTGAATTTTACAGTATAGTACAGACAGGCACTACTCCTCAATATTAAGTCAAAGTTACAGTGCAGATGTCTCTAGTAGTGCAAGGTTGAAGTGAATGTGTTGTACTAGGAAGAGAGGTCATTAACATACCAGATCAGAGGTTCTCCAGGATGGGTAAGCTTTAAGACAAAGAATGTCATAAAGACACTGCTCCCAGAGAGCAGTGAAGACTGTATATATGGGAGAAGGCACATATAAAGCTGATTGTAGGAAGCATACTTGCCCTTGGTTAGTGGTTCAGAAGACTCGGTGTGGATAAGGGAGGCCGAAGGAGTCTTAATGACAGTGAATGCATGGGTCCTTTTTTTCTGTTCTATTATGAGATGTTTATCCTGATCTGGATTAGTATGTTACATATAAGAAGCACTCAATAATGTTTGTTGAATGAATAAGTAAAGTCATAAGGGTGAATGGCTATTAGAAGGGAATATACTGCAATGAAAATGAAGTTAATTTTTCCCTGCTGAAACTGTTTTCAAGATGAAGGATACTGAGACTGAGGTTGATGATTTAAATTGGCAATTCCATGTTGACATTTGCCTACCAGCTAAATTCCACCACCAAATTAATTCCCTGTCATATCTGCAATAAATAACAGAATTCTTAAGGAAAAGATTGATTAAATTAGGTCCCTTTTCCTCTAACCACAAACATTGCTTCTATGTACTTTGTACATTTTTAATTTTTATTACAATTTTATGCTTTTTAAATGGAGCTTCTGCATAGGAAAAGTTAGCTCCTGGGATCTCTCCTGGTTATCTCATTTGCCTCTCTCACTGAAATCATGCATGAAACATGCTCCAAAACACCCCCACTGAGACATACGAATTACCCATCTACTTGTGGCTTGGAAAACTTGGAGTAAATTGTGCAATGAAGCTAGACTCATGTTTTTGCCAAAAGCAAAAACTGGACAAATAGCAAAAATCATGTAGCTTGTTATATAAAAATTCCTATTTGAGTATGAATTTCATGAAACTAAATGAAACAATGTTTCCTGTTTCTATAATGCTAACACTTGTGCATTTAACACAGATAAATATTTCATTAATGCTTTTTCTTTTCAAGTTTCTACGTCTGATAGAAAAGCATGTCTTCAGAAGAAGGTGAGCATTCTTGTTCCAATCAGTCAGACAATGAAGATAAAATCACTGCTGCAAACCCAACTGATCGCCTACAAAGCATGTTTATTATACAGACATATTCGATAAATACACAGATGGTTTTTAAACTGTGCTTACTGCTTCTGAAATATCATTCCTTTTGATAGTTTGCTACTAATTTCCATATGTTCTCTTCTTTCTTATTCCAAAGATGATCTTCAGGGTCTAGTCAACAAAACCTTTGGAGGGAATAAAACTCCTATCTCTCTTTTGCTTGTTTTGTAAAGGAATAAAATCTTTTTCTCAAAGTATAAGCAAAGATGGCATCCTAATTGTTAAAGGCAAAATGAGATCAAATTTTCAGAAACTAAATCAGTAGGCTGCAAAAGATGATCCTTTCAAGTTCAGAAGATGTAACAGAACATATTTTCACATTTGTTTGCATTTCAGTTTTAATTTCTAATTTTGTGTATATTGTTTAATATTCATGCAACTCATAATACTAGTGTGCAATTCATACCATTATCTTAGAAGGACATATAGATGCAATAATACATCAAAGTGATTAAGGGTGTGCCTCTGGAAGCTGAATACTTCAGTCCTAATTCTCCTTTCATATCACTTATTAAAAATAAAGCTCTCTGGTAAAATTACTTCTCTGTACCTTATCTTTAAAGTAACGACAAAAATAGTACCTGCCTCCTGGGTTATGTGGTAAATAAACAAATTAATATTTATAATGTACAGCTGACCTTTGAACAATATGGGTTTGAACTCTACTCATCCACTTGTATGTGGATTTTTTTCAATAAACACATAGTATAGTACTATGTTAGTGGTGTGTGCTGGTTGAATATAGGGATACAAAAATCACAGAAACAGGGCCAACTGTAAATTTATACCTGGATTTTCCATTGCATAGGGAGTCAGGAACCCTAAGTTAAAGGGTCAGTTCTATATAGAATACTGAGTGGCCAAAAATAATAATAATAACACTGTATGGCAATGCTAACCTCTTCTTTGAAACTATTTTAATAATTTAAAAATAAACATAGATATATTGAGAATGTATGCATCCAGGAGCTTGTTAAGGTAGTACGTGATCAAACTTTTAAAATCTTTTAAATATATGCATTTTTAATTTAGGGATACAGGGACATCATGATAGTAAGTTTTAAAAGTAATCATTCTTTTTATGATGAGTGGAGATAAAACTTAAAATGTAAGGTATAAAAAGGTCCCCTGATGAAAATGTTCTCCTTGTTGAAGCTCTCATAACAAAAAACATTTCAACTCCTGAGAAGGACAGACCAAGAACTCTTTCCGATTCTGCCAGTATTTCTTTATATGAACTTAGACAAAATTAGTTCTGTGTTCTGAAAACCACCTTTCTCATCTAATGAATTTCAATAGTAATATTATTTCACAGGGTTGTTGTAAAGATTAAGGGATGTATTACATGTAGGGTACTGAGTGTACTGCTTGCCACACAATCAATGCTATAAAAAGTCAGGTTACTTCCCTTTTCCTCCTGCTATACTGCCTTCAATACCCATATTGCTCAGATAATAGGAATGTTTATGGTGTAAATCATGTTGGGATATTTTATTTTGATCTATCTATTAGCTAGTCAATTCATCTAAAACAACTTGATGCCATAGAATGAGTATGTTGATGAGGTTATAGAGCAGAATCAAGAAAGAAATGTGGATGGGACCCTCACAGGCTCAGCTATGGCTCACTCAGTCCTATTCACAATTCATGTAGTATTGTCTGTGAGACTGATAGGCTGACATGCTCCCTCAGCTCAACTGAGACACCAACTATTTAATGAAAGAGGCTATTTGAAGACTATTTCCAGCTTCTAAGTGTGAACAAGGAAGAAGAAAACCATCTTCTCATTCCTAGGCGCTGAGAATTTGGTCATTTGAAGCATTAAATGTGGGCTATTCCTGTTTACTTGATTGCTTTAGACATCTCCAGACCAGGGTCAGGTACTAGTCGTTTTATTAAAGTAAAACTCCTTGCTTTGTGGAAACAATCAAGCTCTCCCTAGAGAAAATAGACCCCTAACATAGGCACCGAGAATGTTTTTCTCTCAGAGCTTTCACTTTCTTGAGTGTGTGAAGATAAAGACAGAAAACCCCAGTTGGTTTCTCTTGAGCATCATCTTATACTAAGTTCTGAGCCTTCTTAGAACATGGAGTGTTAGAATATAATTACTTTCTTCCTGTGTGATAGCATGCTTATTCGCTTCAGTCATACCTGACTCTGCAACACTATGACCATAACCTCATGGGATTCTCCAGGGAAGCACACTGAAGTAGGTTGCCATGCCCTCCTCGAGGGGATCTTCCTGACCCAGGGATCCAACCTGCATCTCCTGCGGCTCCTGCATTGCAGGCAGATTCTTCACTTCTGAGCCACCAGGGAAGCCCCACTTTCTTCTTAGCTATGTGATATCAACATTAATCTCAGGGCTATTCAGTAATCTGGATGAATAGCTATCATTTACATATTTCATAAAGATATATATATATATAGGTATATTCAGTTCAGTTCAGTTGCTCAGTCGTGTCTGACTCTTTGCGACCCCATGAATTGCAGCATGCCAGGCCTCTCTGTCCATCACCAACTCCCGGAGTCTCCCCAAACCCATGTCCATCGAGTCGGTGATGCCATCCAACCATCTCATCCTCTGTCGTCCCCTTCTCCTCCTGCCCTCAATTCTACCCAGCATTAGGGTCTTTTCCAATGAGTCAACTCTTCGCATGAGGTGGCCAAAGTATTGGAGTTTCAGCTTCAAACATCAGTCCTTCCAATGAACACTCAGGATTGATCTCCTTTAGGATGGATTGATTGGATCTCCTTGCAGTACAAGGGACTCTCAAGAGTCTTCTCCAACACCACAGCTCAAAAGCATCAATTCTGCAGCACTCAGCTTTCTTCACCATCCAACTCTCACATCCATACATGACCACTGGAAAAACCACAGCCTTGACTAGACGGACTTTTGTTGGCAAAGTAATGTCTCTGCTTTTAAATATTCTATCTAGGTTGCCCATAACCTTCCTTCCAAGGAGTAAGCGTCTTTTAATTTCATGGCTGCAATCACCATCTGCAGTGATTTTGGAGCCCCCAAAAAATAAAGTCTGACACTGTTTGCACTGTTTCCCCATCTGTTTCCCATGAAGTGATGGGACCAGATGCCATGATCTTAGTTTTCTGAATGTTGAGCTTTAAGCCAACTTTTTCACTCTCCTCTTTCACTTTCATCAAGAGGCTCTTTAGTTCTTCTTCACTTTCTGTCATAAGGGTGGTGTCATCTGCATATCTGAGGTTATTGATATTTCTCCCAGCAATCTTGATTCCAGCTTGTGTTTCTTCCAGCCCAGCGTTTCTCATGATGTACTCTGCATATAAGTTAAATAAGCAGGGTGGCAATATACAGCCTTGACATACTCCTTTTCCTATTTGGAACAAGTCTGTTGTTCCATGTCCAGTTCTAACTGTTGCTTCCTGACCTGCATACAGGTTTCTCAAGAGACAGGTCAGATGGTCTGGTATTCCCATCTCTTTCAGAATTTTCCATAGTTTATTGTGATCCACACAGTCAAAGGCTTTGGCATAGTCAATAAAGCAGAAACAGATGTTTTTCTGGAACTCTCTTGCTTTTTCAATGATCCAGCGGATATTGGCAATTTGATCTCTGGTTCCTCTGCCTTTTCTAAAGCCAGCTTGAACATCTGGAAGTTCACAGTTCATGTATTGCTGAAGCCTGGCTTGGAGAATTTTGAGCATTACTTTACTAGCATGTGAGATGAGTGCAATTGTGCGGTAGTTTGAGCATCCTTTGGCATTGCCTTTCTTTGGGATTGGGATGAAAACTGACCTTTTCCAGTCCTGTGGCCACTGCTGAGTTTTCCAGATTTGCTGACATATCAAGTGCAGCACTTTCACAGCATTATCTTTCAGGATTTGAAATAGCTCAACTGGAATTCCATCACCTCCACTAGCTTTGTTCATAGTGATGCTTTCTAAGGCCCACTTGACTTCACATTCCAGGATGTCTGGCTCTAGGTGAGTGATCACACCATTGTGATTATCTGGTTGTGAAGATCTTTTTTGTACAGTTCTTCTGTGTATTCTTGCCACCTCTTTTTAATATCTTCTGCTTTTGTTAGGTCCATACCATTTCTGTCCTTTATCGAGCCTATCTTTGCATGAAATGTCCCTTTGGTATCTCTAATTTTCTTGAAGAGATCTCTAGTCTTTCCCAATCTGTTGTTTATAGGTATAAATAGATTTCATATAGCTATCTATGAATATCATAGAGATACGCCCCATATACATCCATATATGTACATGCACACACATAGAGATTCACATATACATATGAACTTTAACATGAAATTTATGTCAATAAGAGCAACATAATGGGCAGCAGACACACAAAAAGATTAGGAAATACTGAGGGATGCTGAACACAACTTCCTCCTTAAAATATTTTTTCAGAGGCTAGATAAAAATTGTTGAGTAGGAAAATATGGTGCTCACTTCCCCCCAACAAAGACATCAAATATACATCTTCCTGTGAAACAATTCACACGTAAAACTAACTGGAAACTGGCCATAAATATTCCCATATAACCAAAGCTACAAGAAAGATTTCCATGTGACTGGGTTGGACAGAAAAAAGGCATAAATTTGGGACCTCCAACCCTTGGAGGGATCTAAAAGGAAGAGAAGTTTTGAAAGAGCAGACCCTTGTCCTGGGGAGTGAGTAGGTCCAGCCACAGAGTGGGCTTCCCAGTCCCAGGGTCCTACTCAGAGGAGATAAAATCACCTGGCTGCTGGGAGAACTGCTGGGACAGATAGAAAGGCTGGAGAACCCTAGACTCTACCAACAAAGAATGCATGTGTGCTGGCTTGCCAACAAAGGTGGAGCGGGCTTTGCACTGGCAGCCGTTGCCTCACTGCACTTCCAAAACCCTGGGGAACAAACCCCAGCTGGATCACTCCACACTACAACTTGGTGCAAGATCTGGACTACTGGGTCCTGGAAAGATTCGGTCTAGCTATGCAGATCAAGTCTGGGGTGTAATCTGGGTGTAGCAGTGTCAAGAATCAGCTTGCCTTGGTTCTGGATCATTCTCCACTTCATCCCCACTCCTAGCCAAGTGAACACTCTGTTATCACTTGCTCCACACTGTAGCTTGGCATGAAGTCCTGGCCAGCTAGTCCCTGGGAGAAGATTCAGTCTAACTTCTCAGGGATATCCTGGGGAGTCTGGGTGCTGTCCAGGTGGGGGCAGTGATGGCCACTGTCAATATGTACTCCAGAGGCACAGAAAAAATGGTGATCTGAACACCCTGGTCTGTTTTCCAGCCTATCACGTGTCCAGCCCAGCCCACTTCATGCTGCAGTTTGGTGCAGTGTCTGGGGCAGACAGTTCCTGAGAGAAGATTCTATCTGAGGACACAGAAATGGACTGGGATGCAATCTGGGTGGGGCATCAGAGGCCACTGTCAGCACTTGCATGGGATGCACTGAAGATTTGGTGCTGGAAATGGGGCACAGAGGTCCTGGGAGAAGACTGCCTGCACAGAGGCAGCCCACATCTCCATTGGCAATATGGTCACCTCTGTTCAAGAAGCCAAAATACCTCAACCACAAGTCTCAGCCTGGCGAGTACCCCAATCATGCGTGTTCCGCGCCATAACCTTGAACTAGGATGGCGCAGTGGGGGAAAAGAAGTGACCTTGAGCTGCAGGTTGCACACTGGTGCTCTGTGAGTGCAGCGACCTCACTTGCTTTGACGTGGGGCTTCTGCTCCAAAAACTAGGGAGCAGACCCCCCACCCCTGACAAGGCAGAGAGAGCCACAGGGCAGAGATGAAGTCCTGTCCCACACCAACCACAGCCCCTAGCAAGGCGATATTGACCAGCACACATTGAGGAAAGAGATGGTTGCAATTCATACCAAAACCAGCCCTTGCATCAAAGACACTGAATAAACACAATCTACACAGGGAAACTCCTATGTATACACACACTTTCCAGACCATAATAGGTAACTGAGTGATTGAGTGAAGTCGCTCAGTTGTGTCCGAGTCTTTGCGACACCATGGACTGTAGCCCACCAGGCTCCTCCATCCATGGAATTTTCTAGGCAAGAGTACTGGAGTGGGTCCTCTTCAAGATTCATTGAGACAGAGAAAGTAAAATAAAAGGGTAGAGAAACAATTTTCAATTAAAAGAGCAAGAAAAATCCCCTGAAAGAGTAGATAATGAAATAGACTTCACTAGATTACCAGATTCCGAGTTCAAATCAGTTCACTTCAGTTCAGTTGCTCAGTCGTGTCCAACTGTTTGTGATCCCATGGATCTCAGCACACCAAGCCTCCCTGTCCATCACCAACTACTGGAGTTCACTCAAACTCATGTCAATTGAGTTGGTGATGCCATCCAACCATCTCATCTTCTGTCATCCCCTTCTCCTCCCACCTTCACTCTTTCCCAGCATGAGGGTCTTTTCAAACGAGTCAGCTCTTCACATCTGGTGGCCAAAATATTAGAATTTCAGCTTTAGCCTCAGTCTTTCCAATGAATATTCACGACTGATTTCCTTTAGGATGGACTGGTTGGATCTCCTTGCAATCCAAGGGACTCTCAAGAGTCTTCTCCAACACCACAGTTCAAAAGCATCAATTCTTCAGTGCTCAGCTTTCTTTAGAGCCCAACTTTCACATCCATACATGACTACTGGAAAAACCACAGCTTTGACTAGATGGACTTTTGTTGGTAATGTCTCTGCTTTTTAATATGTTGTCTAGGTTAGCCACAACTTTCCTTCCAAGGAGTAAGCGTCTTTTAATTACATGGCTGCAGGCACCATCTGCAGTGATTCTGGAGCCCCAAAATTAAAGTCAGCCACTGTTTCCATTATTTCCCCATCTATTTGTCATGAAGTGATGGGACCAGATGCCATGATCTTAGTTTTCTGAATGTTGAGTTTTAAGCCATTTTTTCATTCTTCTCTTTCATGTTTATCAAGAGGCTTTTTAGTTCTTCTTCACTTTCTGCCATAAGGATGGCATCATCTGCATATCTGAGGTTATTGATATTTCTCCCGGCAATCTTGATTCTAGCTTGTGCTTCTTCCAGCCCAGTGTTTCTCATGATGTACTCTGTATGTAAGGTAAATAAGCAGGATGACAATATACAGCCTTGATGTACTCCTTTTCCTATTTGGAACAAGCATGTTTTCCATGTCCAGTCCTAACATTTGCTCCCTGACCTGCATACAGATTTCTCAAGAGGCAGGTCAGATGGTCTGGTATTCCCATCTCTTTCAGAATTTTCCAGTTTGTTGTGGTCCGCACAGTCAAAGGGTTCGGCATAGTCAATAAAGCAGAAATAGATGCTTTTTTTTTTGGAACTCTCTTGCTTTTTTGATGATCCAGTGGGTGTTGGCAATTTGATCTCTGGTTCTTCTGCCTTTTCTAAAACCAGCTGGAATATCTGGGTGTTCAGAGTTCACATACTGTTGAAGCCTGGCTTGGACAATTTTGAGCATTACTTCACTAGGATGTAAAGTGAGTGCAATTGTGTGGTAGTTTGAGCATTCTTTGACATTGCCTTTCTTCGAGATTGGAATGAAAACTGACCTTTTCCAGTCCTGTGACCACTGCTGAATTTTCCAAATTTGCTGGCATACTGAGTGCAACACTTTCACAGCATCATCTTTTAGGATTTGAAATAGCTCAACTGAATTCCATGACCTCCACTAGCTTTGTTTGTAGTAATGCTTCCTAAAGCCCACCTGACTTCACAGTCCAGGATGTCTGGCTCTAGGTGAGTGATCACACCATTGTGATTATCTGGGTCGTGAAGATCTCTTTTGTACAGTTCTTCTGTGTATTCTTTCAACCTCTTCTTAATATCGTCTGCTTCTCTTAGGTCCATAGCATTTCTGTCCTTTATTGAGCCTATCTTTGCATGAAATGTTCCATTGCTATCTCTAATTTTCTTGAAGCGATGTCTAGCCTTTCCCATTCTAATGTCTTCCTCTATTTCTTGCACTGATCACTGAAGAAGGCTTTCTTATCTCTCCTTGCTATTCTTTGGAACTGTGCTTTCAAATGGGTATATCTTTCCTTTTCTCCTTTGCTTTTCACTTCTTTTCTTTTCTCAGCTATTTGTAAGGTCTCCTCAGACAGCCATTTTGCTTTTTTTGCATTTCTTTTTCTTGGCGATGGTCTTGATCCCTGTCTCTTGTACAGAGAGAATGTCACGAACCTCCGTCCATAGTTCATTAGGTACTCTGTCTATCAGATGTAGTCCCTTAAATCTATTTTTCACTTCCACTGTATAATCATAAGGGATTTGATTTAGGTCATACCTAAATGGTCTAGTGGTTTTCCCCACTTTCTTCAATTTAAGTATGAATTTGGCAATAAGGAGTTCATGATCTGAGCCACAGTCAGCTCCCGGTCTTTTTTTGTTTTTGCTGACTGTATAGAGCTTCTTCATCTTTGGCTGGAAAGAATATAATCGATCTGATTGTGGTGTTGACTATCTGGTGATGTCCATGTGTAGAGTCTTTTCTTGTGTTGTTGGAAGAGGGTGTTTGAACCAGTGTGTTCTCTTGGCAAAACTCTATTAGCCTTTGCCCTGCTTCATTCTGTACTCCGAAGCCAAATTTGCCTGTTACTCCAGGTGTTTTTTGACTTCCTTATTTTGCATTCCAGTCCCCTATAATGAAAAGGACATCTTTTTTGGGTGTTAGTTCTAGAAAGTCTTATAGGTCTTCACAGAACTGTTCAGCTTCAGCTTCTTCAGCATTACTGTTTGGGGTCTAGACTTGGATTACCATGATATTGAATGGTTTGCCTTGGAAACAAACAGAGATCATTCTGTCGTTTTTGAGATTGCATCCAAGTACTGCATTCTGGACTCTTTTGTTGACTGTGATGGCTACTCCATTTCTTCTAAGGGATTCTTGCCCACAGTAGTAGATATAATTGTTATCTGAGTTAAATTCTCCCATTTAATTTGCTGATTCCTAAAATGTCAACATTCACTCTTGCCATCTCCTGTTTGACCACTTCCAATTTGCCTTGATTCATGGACCTAACATTCCCAGTTCCTACGCCTTATTGCTCTTTATAGCATCGGACCTTGCTTCCATCACCAGTCACATCCACTAGTGAGTGTTGCTTTTGCTTGGCTCCATCTCTTCATTCTTTTTGGAGTTCTTTCTCCAGTGATCTCCGGTAGCTTATTGGGTACCTACCAATGAGGAGCTCATCTTTCAGTGTCCTATCTTTTTGCCTTTTCATACTGTTCATGTGGTTCTCAAGGCAAGAATACTGAAGTGGTTTGCCATCCCCTTCTTCAGTGGACCACATTTTGTCAGAACTCTTCCCCATGACCTGTCTATCTTGGGTGGCCTTACATTGCATGGCTCATAATTTTATTTCATTCAAATAGGTGGTAATAAAAATGCTAAATACATTAAGAAAAATTATAAATAGAAAGGCAGATTATTGAAACAAGAGACTAGAAGCCATTAACATGAACCAATCAAAAATAGATAATTCGATGTCTGAATTAAAAAGCTACCAAGAAGCAATGAATGGAGAAGGCAATGGCACCCCACTCCAGTACTCTTGCCTGGAAAATCCCATGGATGGAGCAGCCTGGTAGGCTGCAGTCCATGGGGTCGCTAAGAGTCGGACACGACTGAGAGGCTTCACTTTCACTTTTCCCTTTCATGCATTGGAGAAGGAAATGGCAACCCACTCCAGTGTTCTTGCCTGGAGAATCCCAGGACGGCGGAGCCTGGTGGGCTGTCGTCTATGGGGTCGCACAGAGTTGGACACGACTGAAGCGACTTAGTAGCAAGAAGCAATGAATAGCTGACTGAATGACACAGAAGAATGAATAAGTAATCTGGAAGACAGAACAATGGAAATCACCTAACCATAATAGCAGACTGAAAAACAAATGAAAACTAAATTAAAGCAACATGCAAGATCTATGAAATAATATAAAACATGAAAATTTACACATTATGGGGTCTCAGAAGGAGAAGAGAGAGAGAAAATTTATGGGATGCAGCAAAGCTACAGTAATGGTATTGGCACATGGTATTGGCATAAAACAGCATGGTATTGTCACAAAAGCAGACATATACATCAATGGAACAAAATACAGAGGCAATAAATATACACACACAACTACAGACAATCTATGATAGAAGAGGGAATAATACACAATGGAGAAAAGACACTGTATTTAACATGCTTCCAGGAAATCTGAACACCTATATGTACAAACAATGAAATAAGAATACTCTCTCATACTATGAACAAAAATAAATTCAAAATGGCTTAAATATCTAAATGTAAGTCATGATACCATAAAATACTAGAAGTGAACATAGGCAGAACAACCTTTGACATCATAAATTACTGCAATGCTTTCTTAAATCAGTTTCCCAAGGCAAAAAGAAAAAAATCAAAAGTAAATAAATGGGACCTCATCAAACTGAAAAGCTTTTGCACATTAAAGGAAACCATCAACAATATGAAAAGAATACAGACAGAATTAGAGAAAATATTTGCAAATAATGGGATTGACAAGGGGTTAATATTCAAAAAACACAAATAGTTCATATAACCCAATATCAAGCAAACAAACAAACAACCCAATCCAAAAATGGACAGAAGACCTAAAGGGACATTTTTCAAAATAAGACATACAGATGGCTAACAAACACATGAAAAGATGCTCCACATCACTAATTATCAGAGAAATGGAAATCAAAACCACAATGAGATATCACCTCAGACCTGTCAGAATGGCATTTATTGAAAATCTAAAACTAAATACCCGAGAGGCTGTGGGAAAAAACGAAACCCTCTAACACTGTTGGTGGGGATGTAAATCGGTATAGCCACTATGAAGAACCCTATGGAGGGTCTTAAAAAACTAAAAACAGAATTACCAAGTGAAAGAAAGTGAAAGTGAAGTTGTTCAGTCGTGTCCGACTCTTTGCGACCCCATGGACTGTAGCGTACCAGCTCCTTCATCCATGGGATTTTCCAGGCAAGAATACTGGAGTGGGTTGCCATTTCCTTCTCCAGGGGATCTTCCCTGATGCAGGGATTGAACCTGGATCTCCCACATTGTAGACAGACGCTTTACCATCTGAGCCACCAAGGAAGTCCAAATGATCCAGCAATTCCACTCCTAGATATAAATATATATATTTATATATGAAGAAGCATAGAAACTACTGCACATAATATAGATAAGCAACAAGGATTTACTATGTAGCACAGGGAATTATACCCAATATTTTCTAATAACCTTTAAAGTAATATAATGTGTTAAGAAAAACCCAAAAAATCATTATATTGTACATCTGAAACAAAATATTGTAAATCAACTATACTTTAATAAAAAATATGTATTTTTCTACACTTAGCCTTCAATATGACAGAGAATTCAAAAGCATAAAATGATTCATTCTTATGAGATATTTATTTTGGCAAAGTGACTGATACAGCAGTTCAACAACTGATGGGTTCTAATTTGGGCATGTTGAGTTGGAGACACCTATGCACATCTAAGTGGCAATGGGCAGTCAACAGCTGGATCTCTGGGTTTCAGTTCATGGGAATATTTGCAATAGTCACCAGCACACAGGTCAAGAGTGAAATATTAAGCCGGAGTGGGATCACTAAATGAGTGTGTGTGAAGTGAGCAAAGGCACACCAACATTTAAAGGGTTTCATGAATAAAAATGAATCTAAAGAGAATTATGAGCTATCACAGAAACAAAGAGGAGAGTTTTTTAGTAAGCAGGGAGTAAATACCTGGGTCAAGATCGCGAGAGAAAATGTGAGCGTACAGAATATGTTGAAACAAGTATTCAGTACGAAGGGATAATTGTTAACTTGGTGAGACAGAGTTTCAAAAAAGTAACATTGATAGAAGCTGTAAATTAACGAGGTCAAGTAAGAGAAATCGAACTGTAGATAGAGAACAAAGTGGACAAAGGCTGTTTAATATGTTTGAGGAGTTGGGAGTTTTATTAAGAATTATCTCACTATCAAACAAAGCTTTATAGAAATATGCTTAAATAGTAAAATATTACCACTATCTTTAATTCTAACTCTCAATATTTCCTTCATATTCAAACTTAATCCTCAGTTTCTTATCAAAGCATTAGATAGTTTAGATGAGAAAAGTCGTCCAGCACTTTTAGGTAATGTGATTAGGAATATTGAGTAAAATAAAGTATGACTATTGTAAAGACAGGTTTCCCTGGTGGCTCAGATGGTAAAGAATGTCTGCAGTGCAGGAGACTCGTATTTGATCCCTATGTTGGGAAGATTCCCTGGAGAAGGAAATGGCAACCCACTCCAGTATTCTTGCCTGGAAAATTCCATGGGCAAAGGAGCCTGGCGGGCTACAGTCCATGGGCTCGCAAAGAGTCAGACATGGCTGAGTGACAATCACTCACTCATTGTAAAGAAAAAGGCTGTAGTCCATACCACTTGATAAATGGGTAGGGTGTAACTGATGTTCAAGATAAGTGCTTAGCTGGTTCTGGGAGGACTGTGTTTTCAAAACCAAGCTATCCTATTTAATGAGGGCTGAGATTATGTGTAGAGGAAGTGAGGAGTATCATGATTTTTAGATGAACCAAGAATTGTGCTCTATTTAAACACTCTTTTCAAATCAACCTGTGAGTGAGATATAGTTTACAATTTAGAGATTCAGTGTCCTTTAGGAAGGACTTATTTAAACAAATGTTTAAATACATGTGTCTTTAACTGTGTGTGCATGCACGCTTAATCATATCTGACTCTTTGCAACGCCATGGCCTGTAGCCTGCGAGGCTCCTCTGTCCATGGGATTTCCCAGGCAAGAATACTGGAGTAGGTTGCCACTTCCTTCTCCAGGGCATCTTCCCAATCCAGTGATCGAACACTTGTCTCTTGAATCCCCTGCATTGGTAGGCAGGTTCTTTACCAGCTGAGCCACCGACGAAGCCCAAAGAGTAGTATAGTGACTCTCATTATTGGTCATTTAAAGCTCAGGTTAAATTGGTTCTTTCTCATTGTCAGGAAACTGAGAGCATAGGAGGAGGACAGCAGGCTTTAGACACATTCATGCCTGGGATAGTGGACAGAAAAGGACACTGAGAATTCAGGGGTGAGAGAAAGACATGTGGTAGTCTACCTGTGCTATGGAGAGAAGTACTTGCTTGTATTCACACTAAAATTTTAAGCCAGGGTTAAATCACTACAACTTAAAAAGTGCTGTAATTGAATGTACATTAGTAGCAAAGAGGCGTGTCCCTTAACATTATCTTTCTGGATTAGATAATTGCTGAGCAAAGTTTTAAGAGAATTACATTGACATAGGGGAAAAAGAAACAATATAACAAGTGGCAGACTTGTAACACCATTTTAAGCATCTGTTGATTTCAAAAATATGCACACACTCATTCAATTGTTAGAAACCCCTTAAAGTGTTACAATCCATCAGCTGTGGTCAAGAGTAGATAAATCTGCAAGAAATGGAGACTGCTGTTCTCTAAGATTGAGCTTCACATAGAGTCAGGTTTTTCCCCCTCATTTTTCCTTCCTCACACATTTTTATATTATTTATGTCATTGCTTCCTTTTCTTTCACAAGCCTCTCAATATGTGCTGACTCATCACATCCCCCTAGACAGGTAATATGCAAGATTTTATATCTCTAAAATGGTTAAGGTTTCACAGACTCAAGGAGAAAGGGCCATTACTCCTTTGCTTGCATGACTATCTACTTGTCATCACATTCAGATCTCCAGATCGTCAAACAGATGGTGAATGGTCCTTCCAGGGACCCTAGGATTTGGCTGGTTTTCTGAACACCGCTTTGGTCAGTCAATAACTTATTTATGATTTCATTCATTAAGACTTAAGCTTTTTAAAAAACACTCTAATGTGTATACTATGTCCATTCCTTAAGTTAAAATTATCTTGGCCTCAATCAATAACAGAGACCTATACATTACATCCTGTTCAAAACACCAATAAATCTGGCTAAAAATAGGCCCTGTTCTATGATATTTAGTTTTAACATTTAGATCCCACAGCATTGAGGAAACTGTCTTTTTGGAAATTAGGAAAGTTTCAAGGAGTGCTTTCATTCCAAATTCATAGTAGGTCTCCCAACACCTCAATTCAGTCATTTATCAGATATTTATTAGTAGTTATGTTGGAAAAGACCCTGATGCTGGGAAGGATTGGGGGCAGGAGGAGAAGGGGACGACAGAGGATGAGATGGCTGGATGGCATAACAGACTCGATGGGCATGAGTTTGGGTAAACTCTGGGAATTGGTGATGGACAGTGAGGCCTGGCGTGCTGCGATTCATGGGATCGCAAAGAGTCGGACACAACTGAACCACTGAACTGAACTGATGCATATGCTTAAATTATTCTACTAAAGAGAAAATAAACTCCCTAAAAGCAATCATAATTCTTATTTTTTCATACTTACTACATTGTCTACTTCAGTCATTTACAAATTTTGAATTTAATTGATAACAGATGGCAGGACTTTCAGAATTCACTCTTTTCTAGAATGTTTTTTAGCATAATATCACCAAAAGTTATCTCCCTTTATTATGAATAATTCACACAGATTTTATTACTTGGAATATGGTTAAAAAGAGAACCTATTTCAGAACCAATATATACTTATACAAAGCCTGCATTTATAATCACAGGCCCTCTAAATATCTAGTATGTAAAAAGGGAACTAGTTCAATACTTCATATTTTACATGAGACTTTACTATGTGTAATGATGGGAAAATTCCAATTTCAAATGCACTTTTCATGGAGAATCAGTGTGGATTTAACAGACAGCAAAGTCTCTATGAAGGAATTCATGATGCAACTTTAGAAATTCACCAGCAGTAAATCACTGGAACTGAAGGAGTGCTTCATGATGAGCTGTGGAGGAAATATAGTGTGAAATAGCAGAGATATTGACAAGGATATACCTTAAAAGCAATAAGCACTTGATGATTGGAAAGTTTCCCATAGTCAAAAAAGAGCCTAGAAATCTCAGTGAAATCTGACCTTCAAATAAGAAATGCAGCAAATGATATAGCAAATAGATAGTTCCTTTCAAATAATATAATTGTAGCACACATCATGAGTAATTGTTTTAAGTTTTAAAACTGAAATTACTAGCCTTTTCCCAGTTAAAGAACTCATATTACATTTCCCCACAAGAACATCATGATTTAAAGCTTTTTAATCTCCTAACTGAATATATTCAATTAGTTTTAAGTTTGTTTGGTTTGCATTATTCCAAGACATTGCCAATCAGATATTTTAATCAGCACTAGAAAACCACTGTTTACACAACAAAAAGCAAAATATAGATAATTAAAAACATTAAAATGCCAGATACTACAGCGTTTAAATATTTTTCTTTCATATTTCTTGAAATCTTGTAGCAACTTCTGTATACTATTTCTATCAACATTTCAGTCCCTTAAGTAGCTGAAGTTCTTTATTGAAAACAGTTTACTAAGATACATTTTTTAAAGATTTTGTCACCTTTTGAACTATTTAAAAATCTTTCCAATGAAGAAAAAAATGGAATCATAGTATCCTTTTTTTCAAACTATTTTTGAAAACTGATTAAAAAAGAATCTTTTTTTTTTCCTAATGAAAATTTGAAGTGGATTCCTGCCTGTCTGTGCAGTTGAACACACAAGCAAACACAGAACTGCCTCAATTGGCCTGATCAGTACTCCTTTTATGAGACCCAGGTTGTTGAGCCACTTAGAACTGAACACCTATTCTGATTATCTTGTTGTAGAGGTACCACTCTGCAGGAGACCTGGGTTTGATCCCTGGGTCAGGAAGATCCCCTGGAGAAGGAAACAGCTATCCACTCCAGTATTTTTACCTGGAGAATTCCATGGTCAAAAGAGACTCACAGGCTACAGTCCATGGGGTCACAGAGTGAGACCCGACTGAGCATAGGCAAGTATGCATCAGAGGTACCACTACCACAAGGAATGTATTATACTACAAGCTTTCTATATTATCATATGATATCAATATGTGTATCAGAGCAATTATAAAAGAAAAAAAGAAGCTATCGTCCTCATTTTACTCTCAAAGAAACTGAGATTCAATGAAGTTATCTGAATTTATTTTTTTAAACCATGTGATCAGTAAAAAGGTTAAAAAGAAAAGAAAAAAAAAAGACCTTCTGATTCCTCATTAATTTCCTGTCTATATCACAGAGTTGACCCTCTGTGCTCTTATACTTAATTGGTGCAAATTTTCATGCCAGCTGACTGGGTTAAAGACGTGGTCTAAGGCTACGAAACAATTGTGTTTTCTCCCTGTGCAACTGTAATTGATGTGCTTGGTGGTTGCACTTCTGTCCTGACCTCATTACTACCATTTTCAACAAGGTACATTGATGAAATCTATAATGAATATTTTTATTAAATGTAGGCTATTTTGAATGCAAACCTTGAAATAATTATTATCTCAGTTTGCCTTAACTAGCAAATAGAGATAGCTTGTACAGGCATAATATCTATACCATTAAATTGGCTAGTAACATTTCTTGATATTCTGGGCCAATAATTAAAAAAAAAATAACAATTACTCACATTAACATCATTGCCATGTTTACTTGATAATGATGGTTCTTTTATATCTTTCAAGAGTTTTGTATAATTAATGATATAACTATATCTCGTATACCAATGGATTATCATTATGCTTTCAGCATTTATGTTTTGATTCTTTCCTATTAATCTCACTGAAATTACACTACAGTAATATTTCTTACATTAGTAAAGTGCTTAGTAGTTTACAAAATGTTTCCTACTTATTTTGCATTTTTTTCTCACAACCATACGATAAAGGATAAGTAGACATTAACAGCCAGATTTGATACGTGGATATTGAGAAAGAGAAAAGTGGATTACTCTTTTGGCTTACCACTTGAAACTTAACTTTGGACATCTTTGCCAATGCTGGAGACTGTCTGTTTGTTTGTTTTAAGCCAATTTAATACGTAAACAGTGGTATCTTGTGTTCTTGCATTTCTCTAATAACTAAGGAAGTTGAGCTTCTTTTTAGCTGCATATTTACATCAGTACATCTTTTTGGTGAAATGTTTGTTCAAATCTTTTGCTCAGCTTTTTTTTTTTTTGGTTGCTTTACACTTATCAAGTTCTTTATATAATCTGCATACAAGTTCTCTCTAAGATATATGATTTATAAATATTTTCTCCCAGCCTGGTAGCTTACCTTTTGATTTTTATAGTATCTTTCAAACTGAAGTTTGTAATTTAATGAAAACCAAAGTGTCATTGTATGCCTAATGCTTTTAGTATTGCATCTGATAAGTCTTTCTGTAACCCAGGATTATAAAGATTTTCTCCCATGCTTTTACTTTTTTAAAAATTTAATATGTAAATCTGAGTCTATGGTTTATTTTGAGTTAATTTATGTATAATTATATGAGGTGTAGTTCGAGGGTTTTTTTAGTTTACAGTTTCCAATTATTTCAGCACCATTTTTTGAAAAAAAAAAGTCCTTTTCTTTTGAATCACCTGGCACTTCTGTCAAAAATTAAACCAGCACATATTTACTGAATTTATGCCTAAATCAATTTGCCTGCCTGCCTGCCTTCCTCTCTGGTAAATCTAATATTTGAATCTGAGCCCAACACTGTCTTATGATAAAGCCACTGAGAAATTGATAAAGGTCATAGTTAAAGATTGACTTAATCTGAAAGACTGAGGCTGATTTTCAGAGAAAAGGAGGAATGAGAGACAGAGAGTGCTAGTCTGGGAGGCGCAGGGTTCTGTGCTGCTCTGATACAGTTTGATTTGAAGGTCCATAACTTACATAGAATAGAATACGACCAAAATGTTGAGCCACTTACATTGTACTCTTTGATCTCATAGAAATGTCACATGTTGCTGGACTACTTTATCACATATTTCAGAAATTAATGACATCCCATGGAACTGGGAAGCAACAGTTTGAATATGCTTTCAGAACAGGAAGCTCTCCTTTATTTTCAAGTCAGGGTTAGGAGATAATAACTGCTGATATTTCACCTTAAGACTATGAAGCTTTCTTAGCCATGGAGGGCTCAGTAGCATAGAAGGTACCAAGCACCTCTGCTCTGGAACTGTACCATATACAGAAGAGAGTTTTGAAGAGCAAATATTAAAGAACCCAGTATAATTGCTAAGTAAATACAGAAACTCCTCAACAACATTTATAGATGAGCATTCATAATTGTAGATACTGTAAGTATTTAACGATCATTTAACTTCATTCTAAATTACAACTTCCCCTTAGGGAAAGTTTAATTCAAACACACTTGTTTAAAAGTTTAATTGAGCAATGATAAGTGCCAATATTTTGAATCATTCCCAGATTATATGACACCTCCTATGCAGACCTTAATTCCGAAGGACTGCAGCCATATCCTAGATTTTTCTGTATCTTAAATCGAGTAGGACCCAGAGTAGATAATTACTCAAGGAAGGCAAGCCCCACAAAATTTTTCTGTTGAGTTCTCTGTTTATAATGTATGTTTTTAATAATAACATTATTATCATTGTTAGATGCCATTTATACTATAACTTTGTAAAATTCCGTGAAGCACATTTTAGATTCCCAATGACTAAAATCAGGGAATTTTCTTTAAAGGAAAGAAAAGTATATTACAATTATTTAACTTCTTGGCAGTCACTAGAAGTGATATAACTGTGGTTAAGTCAGACACTGTCTTTCATCTCATGCAACACAATAGGAAGAACATAGCACACTGGATAAAAATTATTCTTATCAGTAAAAAATTAAACCTATATCTAATAAAAACTGAGGATCTAAGTAGAAGTTTACAGGAAACGCAGTAGGGAGAGGAGCATGCCAAATGACAACATTAGGATGAAATTGGTCATATTCAGAATATGGAAAATTATATGGTCCAAAAATCTATTTACTTTTCTACAAAAAAAAAGGATGAAAAAACAAACGAATGTAAACTTGTAAAAGGTTTAAACTGATGTATCAGACATACCAACCAATTCAATGTGTCAGTCATTTGGATCCTGATTTGAAGAAGAGAACCATAAAAATAAATGTTTGAGGCAACTGAGAAAATAGCAAACATTTTATTAATTAATACTGGAAGATTGTTGTTAATTTTGTAAGGCAAAGTTATGGTATCAAAGTTGCATTTCCAAAAATCCTCAATATTAGAAATGCACACTGAAGTATTTATAGGTAAAATGATAGTAATTTTAAGTTAAGTTTTCTTAACAGTACTCTAGGAACAAAAATGAAAAATAATAGGAAGACAATAAATGAACCATGCATATACAAATGATGTTGCTCATTATAGTATTCTACCTTTGTGTATTTTTGAATTAAGTGAAAAAGTTGGCTTAAAGCTCAACATTCAGAAAATTAAGATCATGGCATCTGGTCCTAACACTTCATGGCAAATAGATAAAGAAACAGTGGAACAGTGGCAGACCTTTTGGGCTCCAACTGTGTTCATTTCTGGCCCCATTAATTAAACTGAGGACAAAAAGACATTTGTATGTTTATGAACCTGGAATTTGAATATGATACTTTGTATTTATATTGCTGCTGTTTTCTATTCGGATTGGGGATACATCACTCTCATAAACTTGAAGATCCCTAAAGTGGGTGTACAAGAATGATGGACAAGAACACATCTTTGCTGTGTGTTTTAGTTCTTCTATATGCTAAATAAAATATTTTTGGCTGTCTCAGTTTTGACTGAGAGCCATTGAGCTTAAAATAAAGGGTGTAAAGAGATCAGACCATTTTAAAAGTTGCTGGGTCCTTTCTGAGAATTTACTAAGAGGGTACTGGAAAATTATACCTAGTCCTTCAGCTTACCTAAAGTCATATGATGGGGTGACTGGTAGAGGAAAGTCAGGAAAGAGGATTACTTTGCAGGAAGCTGCCTGAACGTTGTTCATTCCTGTCCCTCCTTTCTCCTTACCATGATGGAATGGAGGTGCTTTTGAAAAGGAGAGACCAGCCCCATCCTCTGGATGAATATTGGCTGAGACACAGAAACCTTTGAGACCCAGTGCTATTAAACTAAAGAGCAGACTATGACAAGAATGGGACGTGTGTCTGCTGCAGTTTGTGGGGGCTGGATTGGTGCTTGACCTTCAACAAGAAACTCCGCCAGAAAATAACATGGCTGAGTTCCCTAAAGTCAGACCAGCACAAGAGCAGTGCAGGAGCTGCTGGTTGAAATATCCCTGACAGTAAGCAATGGTAGATGTTTCATGCAAACAGGAATGGACACAGGGAAGAAAACTATTATTGATTCATCTTTGGCTAGTGTAGTGGGTTGAATAGTCCCCTCTCTCCTAAATGTAAAATGTTATCTTATTTGGAAATAAAGTCCTTACTGAGGTAATTATTTAAAAGCAGGTCATACTGAATTAGTTATTGTTGTTTAGTTGCTAAATAGTGTCCCACTCTTTGTGACCGCATGGACTATAGCCCATCAGGCTCCTCTGCCCATGGGATTTCCCAGGCAAGAACACTGAAGCGGGTCATCACATCCTTCTCCAGGGATCTTCCTGACCCAAGGATGGAACCCACATCTCCTGCTTGCCAGGTGGATTCTTTACCACTGAACCACTAGGGGAGCCCCAAACCGAATTAGGGTGGGCTGTAAACAATGCCTTTTTCTGAGAATAGGAGAGGATACGCAGAGACTCATACAGCGAAGAAGTTCACTTGAAGGTGAAAGCAGAGATTGGAGTTCTGTTCCACACTGAAGAAAACCCAAAGATACCAGAACCTGGAAGTGCAGGGAACACCAAGCATGTCCAGAGATCATCAAAAGCTAAAAGAGAGGCTTGGGATGGTTTCTTCCTCAGAGACTCCAGAAGAAACCAACCTACTAACATCCTGATTTCATACTCTGGCCTTCTGAACCATTAAAGAATGATTTTTGTTATTTTAAGATACCCAGATTACAGTAATTTGTTATAGCAGCCCTGGGAAACTAGTACAGCTAGTGTAAATAAAATATATCATCCAGACCAGAATTATTTTGAGTCAAGGCTTTACAATAGTATAAGCAGCCCGCAAGCCTGGCCCCTGATTATCTCTCTGACCTCATCTTCCGACTGCTCTCCTTTTATTAACTTCATTACTCAGCTATACTCCCCTCCTTACTGCTCCATGAATGTACAAAAAACTCCCCACTCTTGGTGCTTAACACTCAGTGCTTCCCAGTCAGATAGGCTTATTGTCCAGATAATTGGATGGCTCCCTCCATCACTTCCTGAAGGATTTTGACAAGTTTATCTTACCAAGGAGCCTTTTCTGAATATCCTCTGTTAAATAACGAAACCACTAAATGCCCTTCTCTGCTGCATTTCCTTTTCCTCCACCATCCTGCATGCATTGTTTTCAAAACCTCTCATCATATCATCTTTATTGTCTATTTCTATCACCGTCCATTATTGCCAATAGAACATAAGTTTCATAAAGGCATGAACTTGTTCTTTCATATGCTAGGGGTTCAATAAATATAGTATGAATGAATTGCTGTCAAGCAATATCTCTGATAAGAATTCTTTTAAAATAAAAATGCAAAAAGATATGCCAATCTAGATGAACTTTATTTATGAAACATTAAATTTTAAAAATTGGACTAAGAAGAAAAATAGCTCAAATGAAAACACTATTAAATAGACAGAGTAGTAAACTCTCCACTCCAATATTTTAAGAAATAGATTCCCTATATTATACATGACATTCAAAAAATAGAGGAAACGCAGCTCAATTTATTTGGTATATAATATATAAAATTACAAATGCACATAAGTTTACTTAGTTGCAAAATATATGAGGAAAATGTAAGATATCCTCAGAGAAAACCATACTGTCATTTATTCCCTCAATAGTTAAAGAAAAGGCTAAAAAAAAAACAGGAAAAAAAAAGTGTAGATTGGCACCATACAGTTCAGTTTGCTCTGGTGGCTACATAAAACCATTGTACCCAAGAGTTACAGAATACATCTTCTCTACTAGTATACATGGAACATTATAAAACCTGACCATGCATTAGATAAATAAGTCTCAGCAATTTAAAGGAAAAGATAAAATTCACCTTCTTAGACACACAAAATTTAGAAATCATTCACAAGAAAATCTAACTTACAGTGAGGCAATAAAGTTTTGAATTTAAAGCACACTTTTTAAAAGCACTCTGGAGAAGCAAAATCACAGGCCTAGTACATAAAATTTTGGAGTTCTGTGGTGACTCGACGAAGGGTAATCTGGGACAAGACCAGATCAGACTCTGCCTGACTAGAGAAGCTGCCATGGGCCATTTATCCAACTAAATATTTACTTTGTAGTCACTTTACTATTTCTGACCTAGTTTCCATCCCTTCCTTCAATTTTCTTCCTCCCCTCCTGAGCTGGCCAGATATTCCCAAAATGTTATTTCTTCCACTGTATTGCAGGCAAAACAGACACCAGGATTTGCAACCAAGTGGTCTTTGGGGAAGGGAATCAGAGGGATTAGCAAACAGTCTTCAGACATCTGAATGCACAGCTAGAGGGTTCACTTTCACCACTGGAACTCATAGAAAATCCCCTGAAAGCAGTGAGAATGCAGAGTGTAATCACAGTACATTTTGTGATGTCCAAGTATAAAAACCAGTCTATCTACTATTCTCAAACTTGGGGTAATTCTCAAGCTTCCTATGATGCTCTCCTATCTTCAATTTTTTTTTCATGTCTCTGTAAAGAGTTGAAAAAACCTCTAACTTTCTAAACCTTTTTCCTTATAAAGCAAACATCATGGATGACCATCAGCAGTGTTTACCATACATCTTATACCAGTTAGAACTCTAAGACACTTAATAATTTTGAAAATGTTTCAGTAACTATCTAGAGCTGTCTTAGGAATTTCATTGTTTTTCTGATTTCTGTAATAAACTTCAAGGTCCTGTTGCAGTTACTATTGTTAATATCTACATGAAATGGACAAGAGTTCAGTACAGTTCAGTCGCTCAGTTGTATCCGACTCTTTGCAACCCCATGGACTGCAGCATGCCAGGCCTCCCTGTCCATCGCCAACTCCCAGAGTTTACTCAAACTCATGTCCATTGAGTCGGTGATGCCATCCAACCATCTCATCCTCTGTCGTCTCCTTCTTATCCTGCCTTCAATCTTTCCCAGCATCAGGGTCTTTTCCAATGAGTCAGCTCTTCACATCATGTGGCCAAAGTATTGGAGTTTCAGCTTCAACCTCAGTCCTTCCAAAGAATATTCAGGACTGATTTCCTTTAGGATGGACTGGTTGGATCTCCTAACTGTCCAAGGGACTCTCAAGAGTCTTCTCCAACTCCACGTTCAAAAGCATCAATTCTTCGGCGCTCAGCTTTCTTTATAGTCCAACTCTCACATCCATACATGACTACTGGAAAACCATAGCTTTGATTAGATGGACCTTTGTTGGCAAAGTAATGTCTTTGCTTTTTAATATTCTGTCTAGGTTGGTCATAACTTTCCTTCCAAGGAGTAAGGGTCTTTTAATTTCATGGCTGCAGTCACCATCTGCAGTGATTTTGGAGGCGCCAAAAATAAAGTCTGTCACTGTTTCCACTGTTTCCCCATCTATTTGCCATGAAGTGATGGGACCAGATGCCATGATCTTAGTTTTCTGAATGTTGAGCTTTAAGCCAACTTTTTCACTCTCCTCTTTCACTTTCATCAAGAGGCTCTTTAGTTCTTCTTCACTTTCTGCCATAAGGGTGATGTCATCTGCATATCTGAGGTTATTGATACTTCTCCCGGAAATCTTGATTCCAGCTTATGCTTCATCCAGCCCAGCATTTCTCATGATGTACTCTGCAGATAAGTTAAATAAGCAGGATGACAATATACAGCCTTGATGTACTCCTTTCCCTATTTTTCCATGTCCAGGTCTAACAGTTGCTTCCTGACCTGCATACAGATTTCTCAAGAGGCATGTCAGGTGCTCTGGTATTCCTATCTCTTTATGAATTTTTCATAGTTTATTGTGATCCACACAGTCAAAGGCTTTGGCATAGTCAATAAAGCAGAAGTAGATATTTTTCTGGAACTCTCTTGCTGCTTCGATGATCCAATGGATGTTGGCAATTTGATCTCTGGTTCCTCTGCCTTTTCTAAAACCAGCTTGAACATCTGGAAGTTCACAGTTCACGGACTGTTGAAGCCTGGTTTGGAGAATTTTGAGCATTACTTTACTAGCTTGTTATATGAGTGCAATTATGCAGTAATTTGGGTATTCTTTGGCATTGCCTTATTTTGGGATCAGAATGAAATACAGAAAAGTTTTATAGGTCATTATATACTCTATTGGAATGTTCTTAAATTGTCCTGTCAAATCCCAGGATACTAGAATGAACCTCAGATTTTAAGAATTTTAACTATGCTCAGTTAAGCCAGTGTATAACCCCACAACATGAAAATATGTTGCACAGCTAGAGGATATTCTGATGAAACTGAATACTTAAGGACAATAGTTGCATATAACTTATTCTTACAAAGATAACATTGCACCAATAGCATTCCTGGTATTTGTAAAACATCAAACAGTCAAAATAAAAAAGACATTTTTCTTCCCATTTCCAGTAAATGCAAACTTCATATTGACCAATTGTAAAACTGTTACTTAAGCAATTGAAAGTTCTCATGAATTAATCTCTAAATAATTCTTTAAATAAAAGCAGATAAAATATATAAACTTTGGTCAGAGTGTCCAGCCCAACCAAGTATTATAAACTTGTAAAATACTTCCAACATTCTAAGTTGATCCTCTTTCTATTCCTTTATGTATATATTATGCTTTCAGAACAATCATGTAAAACAAAGAACAGGATGAAATGTCTGACTAAATGATATAATAAATTTACTGAAAAAACACAACTCATACAGACATTTAATTAGCAGTAATATATCTTTTCTTCTTTGCTTTTCACTTCTCTTCTTTTCCCAGCTATTTGTAAAGCCTCCTCAGACAGCCATTTTGCTTTTTTGCATTTCTTTTCCATGGGGATGGTCTTGATCCCTGTCTCCTGTACAATGTCATGAACCTCTGTCCATAGTTCATTAGGCACTCTGTCTATCAGATCTAGTCCCTTAAATCTATTTGTCACTTCCACTGTATAATCATAAGGGATTTGATTTAGGTCATACCTGAATGGTCTAGTGGTTTTCCCTACTTTCTTCAATTTAAGTCTGAATTTGGCAATAAGGAGTTCATAATCTGAGTCACAGTCCGCTCCCGGTCTTGTTTTTGCTGACTGTGTAGAGCTTCTCCATCTTTGGCTGTAAAGAATATAATCAGTCTGATTTCGGTGTTGACCATCTGGTGATGTCCATGTGTAGAGTCTTCTCTTGTGTTGTTGGAAGTGGGTGTTTGCTATGACCTGTGTGTTCTCTTGGCAAAGCTCTATTAGCCTTTGCCCTGCTTCATTCTGTACTCCAAGGCCAAATTTGCCTGTTACACCAGGTGTTAACTGACTTCCTACTTTTGCATTCCAGTCCCCTATAATGAAAAGGACATCTTTTTTGGGTGTTAGATCTAAAAGGTCTTGTAGGTCTTCATAGAACCATTCAAGTTCAGCATCAGCGTTACTGATCAGAGCATAGACTTGGATTACCATGATATTGAATGGTTTGCCATCCAAAGAATAGCAAGGCGAGATAAGAAAGCCTTCCTCAGCGATCAATGCAAAGAAATAGAGGAAAACAACAGATTGGGAAAGACTAGAGATCTCTTCAAGAAAATTAGAGATACCAAGGGAACATTTCACGCAAAGATGGGCTCAATAAAGGACAGAAATTGTATGGACCTAACAGAAGCGGAAGATATTAAGAAGAGGTGGCAAGAATACACAGAAGAACTGTACAAAAAAGATCTTCATGACCCAGATAATCACGATGGTGTGATCACTCACCTAGAGCCAGACATCCTGGAATGTGAAGTCAAGTGGGCCTTAGAAAGCATCACTATGAACAAAGCTAGTGGAGATGATGGAATTCCAGCTGAGCTATTTCAAATCCTCAAAGGTGATGCTGTTAAAGTGCTGCACTCGATATGCCAGCAAATCTGGAAAACTCAGCAATGGCTACAGGACTGGAAAAGGTGTTTTCATTCCAATCCCAAAGAAAAGCAATGCCAAAGAATGCTCAAACTACCGCACAATTTCACTCATCTCACACGCTAGTAAAGTAATGCTCAAAATTCTCCAAGCCAGGCTTCAGCAATACGTGAACCATGAATTTCCAGATGTTCAAGCTGGTTTTAGAAAAGGCAGAGGAACCAGAGATCAAATTGCCAACATCCACTGGATCATTGAAAAAGCAAGAGAGTTCCAGAAAAACATCTATTTCTGCTTTATTGACTATGCCAAAGCCTTTGACTGTGTGGATCACAATAAATTGGAAAATTCTGAAAGAGATGGGAATACCAGACCATCTGACCTGTCTCTTGAGAAACCTGTATGCAGGTCTGGAAGCAACTGTTAGAAGCGGACGTGGAACAACAGACTGGTTCCTAATAGGAAAAGGAGTACTTCAAGGCTGTATATTGTCACCCTGCTTATTTAACTTTTATGCAGAGTACATCATGAGAAACTCTAGGCTGAAAGAAACACAAGCAGGAATCAAGATTGCCCGGAGAAATATCAATAACCTCAGATATGCAGATGACACCACCCTTATGGCAGAAAATGAAGAAGAACTAAAGAGCCTCGACGGACATAGGTTTGGGTAAACTCCAGGAGTTGGTGATGGACGGGGACGCCTGGTGTGCTGCGATTCATGGGGTCGCAAAGAGTCTGACATGACTCAGCTACTGAACTGAACTGAATATATCTTTCCCAAAGAACTAATTAATTACTCCTACCAAAGTTTCAAGAATACATTCTAGCTTCTTGTAAATTTTTCTAGGAAATGGAAAAGTCGAACCTAATTCCTCTTACGATGTAAATAAGCTCATTTAAATTATTATCTATACTACACAAGAAAAATATTAATAAGGGGAATTAGAAACCCATCTTATAGAGTAACACTTTGCAAAAGTCCTCAATATGTTCAAAAATACATCCAATATTACATTATTATATACAATTAAACTTACATATGTTAAGAATTTCCATAGCTAGTCACATTAGCAAGTAAATTTGTCAAGGCAACTATAGCATGACTTCTTTGTAACTGCTCACTGTATGTGGCTTAAGAATTGGTTTGTTTTGGCTTGCTACAGTGTTTGCTCTTTTATTAAAACTTGCTGAGCTCCTGCCCTACATTCTTAAACTGTGACACAAACCCATTGTGTTCTTTGGATTGTGAGCCCCCTCACATCACCATGTGGGGCTTGGGAGCAAGGGCAACCAGCACAGACATGTTGATGCTCATACTGCCTGCTCTGCCTTGAGAAAGGTCTTTGCCACTGACTACTCAAAGGCATCTTGTCTTCTGCCATCATCTCTGAATCAGCAACAGGCAAACGTTAAAACTTTGAGATTCTTCAAATTTTGACAACTGTATAAATTCAAATTATATAATAAGCATATATAAATGTATATTGGCATATATACACACAATCATTTCAATACTTAGTAAAAACATTTATAATATTCAAGAGCTGTGTATGATTTAATATTTTAGCAAGAAAATTTCTCAATATAATAAACCTTATCTACAACATCCATATAATGTTCACCACTTGTTATTATGCACCTTTAAAGCATTCTGATTAAAATCAGAAACAAGTCAAGCATGTCTGCTATCAGTATTTCTAGTTAACATTACAGAAAACAAGAAAATAATAATAATGGAATGTGTAAAGACCGAGAAGAAGCAAATGGTCTTATTTAAGGTGATAAGATTGTTGAAATATTTATCTAAGACAATTACCAGGGGAAAAATGGGTGCACAATTATTTACATATTAGCTGTGAGTTCAATATGTAGAAATCACATCTAATTGAGTACCCAAGCAAAAACAGAGAAAGTATTTAAAAATGAAAGATAATGTCTTCAACATTAGCAGCAATAGAGGTTACATCATAAATAACTCAGTATATATAGATTACAGGGAAAACAAAAAGTATTGCAAGTCACAAAATTTTTAAATGAATGAAAACTTACATCATGGCCTTAGATACAAGGGAGTGATGATTAAAAAAAGGATCAACTCTTCTGAAATTAATATCCAGATTAACTGAATATTTACCAAAAATTCATATTTTTCAATGGATTTTTTCATATGATTGTAGGAAAATATAAAAAAAATATGCTCAATTAACCTTGAAGAAGTGTGAATACTTGGAGGCTTTCTTATGAAATATTAACACTGATTATAGAAATATAATGATTTCAGCACAGGGTTTGAAAGCCTTTTCATCAATAGACAAAAGAACAGAACATGAATGAACCCCTATATAAGATGCTGATGTTATGGAAATGATACTTTAAATCAAATGGTCAAGAATGGATCACCCAATAATTTTTTTCTAGCATACTTGGATACACACACAAAAAAGAAATAAATCCTTAACTCATGCTACATACAAACATAGATTCTAAATTTTATAAATTATTTCAGTTCTAGGATTTTTAGGTCAAAATATTACAAATAAAACTGTAAGTTATTTAGAAGAAAAAAAAAAAACTACATGATATAAGGATTTCTTGGAGCCCACAAAATCATTAAAAAACGGAAGCAGGAACTTCCAGTTTTCAGTGTTTCATGTAAGGTGCTTAGAAATCGCTTCTTAGCCCTAACAACTAGTAGAAAGCGGAAAAAACGTAAAAATCAAACAACTCTTCTTGGATTTCTAAGAAAAGGGAAGACACAGGGCAAGTTGCTGCCCCAAGATTGGAGTGTCAGTCAAATACAGAGAAGTCCTGGCTTACCTGAGCAGAAACCTGCTAGCAGAAACCACGGCAGGAACCAGTGTCAAGGGAGGAAATCCAGAACTGTAACTGAAGAATCGCTGGAGACCCATTGTGGACAACTCTGAGAGTTAAGAAAATCTTGGGGGATCTACTCATACGGGCCCCCTACAATATTGTGAGATTTACCCCCAGAATCTCCATCAGCTTTCCACAGTAAGAACTGGAGAAAAATCCTCTCTGGCTTCTGGCAGTGGGAACAGAAATGAAGCCATTTTGAAATAAACCAGAGCATTCTGTTCTTCTTAATAAGGTCTGCCCTCAGGAGAAACTAGTTAACCAGAGCCTGATTGACCAGGTGAAGGAAAAGTAGCCAACTCCAGCCCACTCTAACCATCCTCTGCTACTTCAAGGGGGAGAAAAAAACTGAGAAATACTTGTAAAGTTCACAGTCCAGAGGCACTAAAACACTAAGACCTAATCATGGGACTGTAGAATGCTTACCCTCTCCTCACCTCACCAGTATATTTCTTTTCCTTAACTGATCTAACAGATAACAGCTTGTTCAAAATAAAGCAACAATGTATTCAAGGATGCATATACGCACCCTGGGTGTGGTCATATAAAACTGAAGTGAGTGACGGCACATGCTGCAAGGCACAGGGGGAAGCAATTAGCATTAATTTTTAATTATAAAGTACTCATAATACCTGTCAAATAGTATAGTGTTATTGGAAAGTGGACTGAAATTAATTGTAAATGTATATTGCAAACTCGAGGGTGACCACTAAGGAAAGTAAAAGAAAAGTATAACTGATAACGGTTAAGGAAGAGAAATGAAATATATTGAAATATAAATAAATGAATATAGAAAATAAATGAAATATGAAATGCTCAAGTGGGACTTCCCTGGTGGTCCAGTGCCTAAAACTCCAAGTTCCCAATGCAGGGGGCCTGGGTTCAATCCCTGGTCTGAGAACTAAAGCACACATGCCCTAATGAAGATCAAAGATTCCACATGCTACAACCAAGACCAGACACAGCCAAATACATAAATAATTTTAAACGCTCAAGTAACATCACCAGAGGCAGAAAATGAGTGAATGACAAAAACAGAAGTAAAGAACAAAACCAATGACAGCAACAAGTATATTAGATATTAGTACATTATATCAATAATAATTTTGAACATTTATGGTCTAAATGCCTCAATTGTAGAGTGCATCAAAATATATGACCCAACTGTATGTTGTCTACAAGAAACCCATCTTAAATATAAAAACACAGAGATAAAAATTGAAGGTACAGAGAAAAATACACCATTTTAACACTAATCAAAAGAAAGCTAGAGTAGCTATATTAATTTCAGAAAGAGCAGATTTAAAAGTAGGAAAGTCATCAGAGATAATAAAGTATGTTACATAGTGATAAAGGAGTTAATTCTCCAAGAAGACATACAGTTCTTAACGTGTACATTAACAACAGAGCATCAAACCATGTTAGGCAAAAACAGAATTGCAGAGAGAAACAGATGAACATACTCTCATAGTTGGAGACTTCAACATCCTTCTATCAGAAATGGAGCAATCCAGCAGGCAGAAAATCAATAAAGACATAGTTGAACTCCATACCACCATTAATCAATGGATATAAATTACATCTAGAGACTATTATCCAACAATCTCCAAAAACATGTTATTCTCAAGCTCATGTGTGGTACTCACCAAAGCAGACCACTTTCTAAAACCTAAAATTCACCTTAATACATTTCAAAGAATAGAGATTATACTTTGTCTGCTCTCACACACAATGGAATTAAGTTAAATAAAAAACAGAAAGATAACTGCAAAATCTCAGAGAACATTGAGATTAGAAAAAACACTTCTAAATAACACAAGTCAAAGAAGAAATCACAAGAAAAATTATTTGAACTAAATGAAATTGAAAACAAACATAACTTCAAAATTTGTGAGATATAGCAAAAGCAGTAGCTTAAACGGAAATTTATGGCATTGAATGTATATATAGTTATTGAATGTATATACTATATATATATTGAATATATATATATGTATTGAATATATATATGCCTAGAATCCTTCTAGGCCCTGTCAGCTAGGAAATATATATGAATGTATAATCATCTGTGTATATTATATACCTATATATGTATGTATATATACATATACATGCACACATACATACATACATACATACCCACACACATATATATGTATGTATTTATACACACACATATATATATATATATATTTCTGTACATAACCATCAACCTCTGCTAAAGTAATTTCTACACAAGTGATACTTTTGACTAGGAAACATAAACTTGGGCAGATTTCCTAAAACCACAACTTGAGTTATAAGGCCTTTTTAAATTTAAAGACAAGTACACAAATAGATCACTTCAGCCTCTCCAAACTGATCAATATCAAAAATACTTTTACCCAATATATTTGACAACACTGGGCACCTTCTAAGCAATTTATACAAAAGTCAAATGACTTCGACTTTTTCAGTGAAACCACCTGAAGACATACAGTGAATGAAGCAATAATTCTTCCCTGATCAATGTAATTACAAAGATGGGAACTATTGGCATTCCTTTACTCATAAATATAGCAAACAACTTGTTAGGGGAAAAAAAAAATAACACACTATTTCTGGCTTATGTTGGAGAAAGAAAGATACTCTAACTTATAATTCTAGCTTATAAATTTTTATTTTTAGCTAACATAATAACTACATAAGTTTTATACAAAGAAAAATAATAAGCATTGTACTTCACGTTAATAAATATTTTGGTGGATGAAATGATGAAGTCTGTCTATAACTGACTCATTATTAAATTTTGAATCAGTTTCTAAAATGTGTTGAACATCTGCCTGTGAAAAACAAGGATAATACTCCTGATTTCATTGGCTTAGAAAATGAATGTGTACAAAGTTTTTTTAATGTCTAAATTCAGGCACTAATTAAATACAAAATGTCATTGTTAAAAGATATACAGAGAATATTTAGAAAGTTCAAAGACAGATTTAACTTTATTAAAAAAAATTGGTATACTATGTCACCAATTATTAGTCCTATCTCTCTACCAAGTATATTTTTGAAAGATTGGAGGCTGTAGCTGGTTATTAATTTGACTACTGGTCACCACAGCCTTTGACACCTTCAATTTATAACCTTACATGCTGAAATAATAGACATTACCTGGAAGTACATACCATAAAGCACTAATGAAAATACAGCATCTTTGAGCTGGTGAGTCCATGCTTAAGCAGATCTCATGTTTTCTTAACAACAGAACAAGCAAAATCAAACTATACAGCATATACACTATTCCATATAAATTTGTATACTCAGTTATTCAGGGGGCTAAAAAATAAAATTGACTTGGTAGTAGCAATGCCCTTGTGTTCTAAACCAAGTCAATGGTAGATATGTAATAACTTAAAAAAACATATACATGTATGAAAAGGAATCTTAAATGCTGGTAGAAAATTGTACAGATGTGATTATGAAGCATATCTATTTGCTCTCTCTTTAAATAGTTACTATGTGGTAGCTATGAAAGATAAGATCATTAAAACAGTAATTAGAAGCCGTTCGGTATATGCATATCATCTGTTTAAGTCAGGAAGAGTATCACATGCTGTGCAGATCAGGGCATAGGTATAATTTGTTTAGCCTTTCCCTCAAACAGCCCGCCAGCACCTACCACATGCAGGTTTTAGTTTAGATGCGCTAATTGTTTGATCTGTTACATTGAAATTCATGGTTTTATTTGAAGAGGTGATGGTAAATCATTATTTAAAGGCTATCAAAGTGATGGTAATTGTGTAAAATAATCATTAGAGCCCATGTTTTGACAAGCATATCCTTTTCATCATTATTAACATCTATTTACATTCTTGGGTTTATTTTTCTTTGTTAGTAGATATGTTAATTTTATTCAAGGTGGAAACTAAATCCTCAGTCCGAGGTTTTTCCAAAATTCAAATTCAGTACTATTGAAGTGTCTTTGTAGCTTCACTGTGATAAATTTGCAGAATGTGAACAGAATATTAAAGTAGGCCTTTTAAAGTCTGTGGCTCTTAATTTTAAATTGGGATCAGTTGTCCTAGTTTTAAAAAACTGATGGTATGATTTTATTATACACAGGCAATGGTTTAAGAGGCAAAATCATTTGTAATATAACATATTAGAAGCAGTAACAATAAGATATATAAGAAAAGTAACCAAGTTATCAAAAACAAGAACCCACAAGAAATTGTGTGTGTAGACGGCAAAAGAAATAATTATTGTAGTTATTCTCATCAGGATACTATATTTATTAAGAACTTAATTTTTATTTTAAAAAATTAACAAAAAACTCCAGGAAAGTCCTACAAGGTCTGTGCTTGCTCAGCTTCAATATCAAAGAAATAGCCTCAAGTCAGTAACATAGATATTAGTGGTTTACTGGATAGAGGACTTACATTAATCCTGAAGCAAGATCCTGGAGCAACACTGAACCTTGTAGGGCTACTTACAGCAAAACTTGTTGACAGTTTTCACTCCCAGGGGGAATGGGAGATTTCTAATTATAGAGGGAATTGACACCAGGTAGGCTCATTGATTACAAGGGAAACCAGCAGAGGGGCACACCTCTCACCACCCACTTTGATAAGCTATCATCAGCTGAGGCCTGGGGCAAGTAGATAGGAAGGTCAGTCAAGTGAGTAGGCTGTAGGTGAAGCAGGCTCTGGTCTGGCAGGGGATGTATAGAGAGCGAGAACAGTCATCTTGAATGGCTGTTGTGTTGTTCAGTCGCTAAGTTATGCCCAACTCTTTGCAATCCCATGGACTGCAGCACGTCAGGCTCCTCTATCCTCCACTGTCTCCCAGAGTTTGCTTGAAATCATGTCCATTGAGTCAGTGATGCTATCTAACCATCTTATCCTCTGCCACCCTCTTCTCCTGTGGCCTGACCATACACCTATTGTGTCAGACAGGTTTGCAAATAAACCAGCGGTAAAGCCTACACATTAACCAACATTGTATATACTTAAAAATGACATAGAAATGGGAAAACATATTACTAACAGAATTCTTAAGCAAACATATGGGAGAGAAAAAATAACAATCTAAAGCCTAGTGTGATCAATTTCACATTCCTATCTGATATTTAATATTCACTAGAGTAGAAGCATGGAGGTTTGAGGAAAAGGAAAATGACGAAGGGACTTGGAGGGACTTTTTTAAGGAGCCTCATGATAAAAATTTCCAGGTGACTTAAAGTGAACTAAATTAAGATGCATCATTTCATCCTCCAAAACACTGGACCATGCCGTGCAGTTTGTATTTCCATAAATGCTCCCATTCACACGCTGGAGCTGATGCAAATAGTATATACAGAGAAATCCAGTTACTGTATGTCTTAAGGAGAGTTCAAACCACATTTCTTTCAGGCCAAGGAGTCGATTTTAATTCTTTGATACTATTTACCTCTGAAGAAATTATGTTATTGGTAGAAATTCAAGCAATCTGTAGTCAGAGGCAAAGGTGCTGCATCACTTGTTTATAAGCATAGAGGTAATATCTATAAAAGAATCAGTTTTCTTATTAGCAGAGTAGAGACAGTCAGAGTAATTTTCTCATCAACTGTGGTGAGGCCCAAATGAAAACTTAGTGTGTAAAAGTGTTTGACAAACTTTGTTATCAATATTGATATTTTCTTTCATATATTTAATAACACTAACTTGAAATTTTGGGGTTAGGCTATATCAAAAGTGATCTCCATTTTAAAGAGGCCAAGAAAAAGTTATCCACGGTTTCCAGAGATGATTTTCACTTCAGTATAATGGGAAAGTGTGTTAGTCGCTCAGTCATGTTCAGCTCTCTGTGACCCCAGGGACTGTAGCCTGCCAGGCCCCTCTGTCCATGGGATTCTCCAGGCAAGAATACTGATGTGGGTGGCTATTCCCTTCTCCAGGGGATCTTCCTGACTCAGGGATTGAACCTAGGTCTCCTGCATTGCAGGCAGATTCTTTAACATCTTAGCCACCAGGTCCACCCTAAAAAACAGCGTGGCTTCTCTGTCTGTGGGATTTCCCAGGCGAGAATGCTAGAGTGGGTTGCTATTTCCTGGTGGGGGATAGCATTAAATCAGTATGGGTCATTATTAAAGAGGAAAGGGTTAGGGCTGTTTTTATTCTAGTTCTCAAAATATTCCTAAAGATAAGTAATTTTTCACCAAAAATATAAAGCTCCCAAATGTGCAACAAAAGTGAGGGCTGTCAATATAGTAGCAATTCTGACACTGGGTTTTAGTTTCTACAGTTTCCACATTATATACTGTACCCCTCACCCCCTGCCAAAGCAGGAGTCCACAGTCTGCTAATGGCATATTTCCTATGCATAGTCTCTCTCTGTTAATAATTCCCTGTCTCCAGCTAAATCAATGTCCCTGTATGCTGCTTATATGTAAAGGAATACTTTTTATAAATACCAAACATGTGTTGAAATAATTTAAACTATAATATCTTATTTTGGTCAAATTTGTTCAGACCTTATGTTTCTCATTACCAGAAAAATCAGTTATTTTTCCCCTCAATGAAGTTTGGAATTTGTCTTTTACTCTTAACCAAAAATCAATAATAATAATAAAAAAGATGTCTTGATAATCTGCCAGGAGAGTCTTCTGCTAGCAAGTAATAACTTAATTTCTGTATAGCTCAGGGGGGTTGCAAAGGGAGTGTGAGAAGTTCATTATTATCCAGCAGTAAAAAAGGGAGCAAGCGAAGAAGAAAGCAACATCTTTCCTACTGGGATTTCTCTTGGACTACATGATTTGCATGAAGGGCACCACATCAAACACAGTGGGTGCCCTTTCTCAAATATTAATGTGAAGCTTGTTTTAAGTTCTCTCTTGACTTTGTGCCACCTTGTATCAAAGGAACTTAAAAGTAGGACTTGGGGGTGGGGGAGAACTTTTCCAACTGTTTTAACACTTAGTGAAATTCTTTCTGCATTTGATCAGTGTGCATCAAATTCATAATAATTTGACATACATGCACATTTTTCTAGATGCCTATTTTCATGGTGATCAGGCTTTTTATGTTTTGTTTCTGTGTGGATTGTTTAAATATTCTAAATGGAAAGGATTTAAGAGATTGATAAGGAAATGGCACACAGAAGCAATAAATGCAGACACTGATAGTTACTTGAATTTATTGTGGAGGGAGGACTGCTAGGCACTCTTATTTTAAATGAAAATTCTCAGCTATTTGAGTAGATGCTTTTAATCTCCTTCCTTCTGGCATGATTAAAACAAATCAGATTTGGGAACTAGTACGGAGATGAGTCTGCCTGGGTGCAGATGTGCATAAAATAGGGTATGGGTCATGGAATGAGATTGTTAAATTGATCCACTGTGAGTAAATCTAGATTTGTCTCTGTCTATGTGGGTCAAATAGCAATTTGATCTTGCTATTGCTTGTTAAATAATTTAGTGCTGCAGCAGGATAGTTCACATTCAGACATGTTTTTGGTTAATAATTTTAAGAATTAAAATTTGAAATATTAATAGCTTGATTTCAATGTAAGCATCTTTCTTAAAATACAAGGTTGATATGAGATTCAAATTTGGAAAATACCACTTAAAATTTTAAATTAATGTAAGTGATTTGTTAGTTAAAGAGGACCATTATTTTAAAAACATAACTTTACTGATTATTATCAATCAATATATCGCTTGTATGTTCTTAATTGCTCTCCAGCATGTTATCTGTCCTATTTTTTTCTGCTTTCTTCACCTTCCTCCAAAGTCAGATTAGCTGAAAAAAATAATCAGTACTATAAATAGGCTTATTTCTTTAATATGCACCATATTGCTAGCACAAATAAAATACAAATGGTAAACAAAGCTGGTTTCAGTTTTCATTCGTAATAATCAATAAACATAGCATACACATTCTGGAGATTCTGAAGGTAACCTCTAGGAATAAAGATTTTCACTTCATTCATTACTCTAGAAGACTTTGTAGAGAATATTTTATGTTGTGAACTGAATGCTCCCCAATTCATATGTTGAAAACCTATCCCTACCCTCATGTGATGGTATTAGGAGGGAGGGTCTTTGGGAAGTGACTGGGATCAGATGACAGAGCTCTTGTAAGTTACAAAAGAGCTTGCTTTCTCCCTCTGCTCTTTGCCAAGTGAGGATATGATGAGTAGTCATCATTATATAGGCTGCAAGAGGGTCTTCATCAGAACTCAACCATTCTGCACCTTAATGTTGGACTTCCAGCCTCCACAACTGTGAGAAATAAATTTCCGTTGTTTGTGAGACATCCAACCTTTAGTATTTCTGTTATGTGCTGTGTGCTCAGATGCTCAGTCATGTCTGACTCTTTGAGACCCCATGAACTATAGACTGCCAGACTCCTCTGTCCATGGGATTTCCCAGGCGAGAATACTGGTGTGGGGGGCCATTTCCTCCTCCAGGGGATCTTCTTGACCCAGAGATTCAACCTGAATCTCTTACATTTCCTGCATTGGCAGGCAGATTCTTTACCACTAGCACCACCTGGGAAGTTAGTACTTCTGTTACAGCAGCCCAAACAGACTAAGATTTCTTATTTGAAGTGGATGCTTTAAAAATGAAACTGTGTGCTGTGGACTGAATTATGTTCCTCTAAAATCCGATGCTGAAGACCTAAACCCCATAGGTGAGGTTTTGTATATTAGGCTTTGGGGAGGTAACTATTTAGATGGGGATTTCATGATTGGATTATTGCCTCTGCAAGAAGAAACACCAAAGAGCTTTTTCTCTCTCTTCAACCTGTAAGCACACACAGAGAAGGTGGCCTTCCAGAAGCCAGAAAGATACTTCTCACCAGAAATCCAACTAGGCTGGCACTCTGATCTCAGACTTCCAGCCTCTAGGATTATGAGGAAAACACTTTTGTTGTTTAACCACCTATCTCATGGTATTTAGTTATGGCAGCCCAAGCTGATTAATATACTGTTTGACTACATATGTACCCACAAGTGATAAAACTATATTGTTTAGTAAACCGTGTTAGGTGTTTTTGACATTTAATATTTGAGATGAGTTATATAAATAAATTATGAATTTAAAAATATTAGGCTCTCATGAGTCATAATAATGTAGTGATTCAATGAAGTGCCATATTGCTTTCTCTATAATTTACTTCTCTGTGTTTATACATGCTCAAATACATAATTCATCATACCTGTGATGCTAGAAGCAAATATGTAGACTTTGAAAATAATGTATGTGTTTCTGTTTCTATATTTAATATATTGATTTTTGTTAAACTATGTCATTGTAATAGGTAGTATATATAATGTGATAGGTAATACAATATAGTGTAATGGGTTTTTTACCAAGCAAACAAAGTAAGACATGTAACAATATGCTAAATTATTAAGTATAATTTAAAACCCATGAACATACTCATACTGCCAAACTTAAAACTTTTTACATCGCCAATCTCTTGCAGCTAGCTAAGTGCTTCTGTGCTATCTAATTTCTCAGCCTTTCCCAATGCCCACCAAGAAAAACACCATGTTAGATTTTGTAGTCATTATTTTTTTAAAAAAATAAAGATATTACCACAGAAGTTATTTCATCTGAAACAATACACATACTTTTTTGCTTGTACCTGAGCTTTATAAAAATATTACAGTACTCTCTCTAATAGGCAGTAAACATCCACATTCTAACCTCTGGAACATGTGACTACTTCATGTTACATGGAAAATGAGAGTTTGCAGATATGAATAGTTGAATGATTTTGAGATGGGGAGGTTATCCTGGGTTGGCCAGCGAATCTAATGCAATCACAAGGGTCGTCAAAATGTAAAAGCCAGGTAAGAGAGGGAGACAGAGAAGATGTGATGCTGGCATCAGAGATTGGAGTGATACAAAAACTGACATGGAAAATGGAAAAGAAGTATGAGCCAAGGGATGTAGCAGCCTAGAAGCTAGAAAGGGGAAGACAATGTCTTCCCTCTTAGAACCTCCGTAAGAAATTCAGGCCTGTTGAGAAGCATTTATACACCTTATATATTTATGATCTCCAGAATTGTAATATAATTAATTTGTGCTGTTTCAAGCCATTAGTGTTATGGTAATTTACTACAAAAGCAATAAGAAATTAAAATATAACTTGATGATACCTGTGTTTTTTAAACAATGTTATGCATCCAAGGTATATCCATGGCTTTAGAGTTGAACAATTTCAATGTATGAATGTGCTACAATCTATTCTTTCCTTTTCCTGTCAATGTATATTTGCAATCTTTCCAAAAGCAAAGTTTTGGGTTTTTTTTTTGTTTGTTTGTTTGTTTTTGCCATTGAGTATAACCCTGTTAAGAATACTAAGAATGCCTTGAGAGCTTGTTTGGAAATTCTTGCAGGGGAGGGAAGCTACTTGTATATCTTTGACCAAAGGACAGTCTTTTCCCTTATCAAGGAATGTCATCCTCTTCGAGCAAGCATGCAGCTACAGGAAGGATACACATAGACCTGGGAGGAGGGAAGGGAACACCTTCCTAGCCAGTCAAATCAGCCAAATAATCCTGGGAATCAATGGCATGATAGATGTCACAGTCAGATGTTCCTCACATCTGAGAATGGCTTTTATCTGATGCCTGGTGTTAATTTTTTAAAGTTTAACTAGATTATATAGCTGGCGTTAGAATGTCCAGATTTTTAGTTTAATAGTAAAACAGAAAATTTGTATTTTAACTGGCTGTATCATTTCTTTTTCTCTCATCAGTTTTCATTGACCCATAACTTTCCCGTTACATGCTATAAACTTTGTAGTGTTCTAGAAGGTGAACAGAAAGTGAATTGGAGAAAGAGTCAAAAGGTAGTGGTAAAATTTTTTCAAAAGTGAGGTTTCAGATGTGATGAGCACAACAAACTATTAACCATAAAAAAAATATTTTAATCCAGATATTCTGTAGTGAAATAACAAAGTGTTAAAATCACCAAGAGATTCTGAAAGGCAGATTTTCAGATACATGAGATTTTCTAGAAAATAATTAAACTTTAGACACATAGCAACTTTTAACAGCAAAAATGAAAGCCAATAGTCAGTGGAATTATAAGTTCTAAGTTTTTAGAGAAGATAATCATCAACCTAGAATTAAATATCCAACTAAATGACCACCCATAGTTCAAAAGCTATACATAAATATTCGAGAAAACAAAAACTTGAGAGGGTGTAAAATCAATATGTATTTAATAAAGGAAATTCTAAAGATGTACTAAAATCAAATAAAATCACTTCAAAATGTGAATATACAAGAAGGAATGATGAGCAATTATATTGATGAATAAGAACAGAAATCTAAAGTAACACTGATTTATAAGCTGATAATACTGAAATTTGTAATTTAAAAACAAAATAAACCTATTGGATTGGTTTGACAGGTGAGATAGGAAAACATTTACTTGGAGTTAAATCCTTCTAAGACATAATTTTGGGAGCCAAGAAGATACAATCAATAGCTTTGACTTTGTTTAATTAAGCCTGAATTTAAAACTTTAAATCGCTAAATAATAGAGAAAATATTTTCCAAACCTACAGAGTGAAATTGGTTTGAAATTTCAAAGAAAAACCACCAGACTGTTTTCCAAAGTGGCTTCAGCAACATGTGAAAGTTCCCATTTCTCCACATCCTAGACAATACTCATTATCATTGTCTTTTTTATAACATTATCCTAATGGGTATGAAGTAGTGTTTCATTGTGGCTTTGATTTGCATTTCCCTCATGACTAAAGATGCTGAGCATTTTTTCATGTACTATTGCAATTGTTTATTTTCTCTGAGAAAATTTCTCACCTTTACTTACTTATAAATTGGACTGGCTTTTAATATTGGAATAATAATCTATTATTATACTTATTGTAAATGCTATTTATATATTTAAGATCAAACCTTTATCAGATCAATGAATTTCAATTCTTTTTTTTTTATTTGGGGGGGAGAAATGACAATATACATCAACACAAAAATTTTTACGTGAATGTTTATAGTGGTATTATTGAAATCACTGCAAAATTGAAAACAACTAAAATTGGGTTTTAATATAGCTTATTTAACCAGAAAGTGGTTACATAAAGGCACTTAACTTTTCTTTCCTAGACACACAACAAATAAAGCTTAATTTCCTATCATCTAGATTTATATATTCTCAGGGAAAAAAATTAATGAGGAAGGATGCCCATTAAACTGTTAGTAGTTGTTACCTCTGGAAAAATAGATGATCAAAGAAGAGTGGAACCCTCATATTGGTTTTATACTCTTTAAAAAATTTAGACTTAAGCATGCATTTTAATATTACAAACTGAAAACTTCAAGTTTTAAAAATTCACACTAAGTGTTCCATGTTAGAAGCAGATTACAATACTTGAAGACAAAAACATAAAAATAAATGTGGAGAAAATCACACTTGAACTCACCTGAATCATTTAGTGAAATAAATGTATGAAAACAAAAGGCTAGTCAACAATCTTGCTGCCCCCAGGGAAACCAGGAAATTGATGTCAATTCCTTCCTGGGCCTTTAATCAGAAGTGATCCCAGCAGATACCAAAGCACCCATGGTATTGATCTAAAATGATTATCAAAAAAGAAGTTCACTTTTTGATCTCCATTCATCTTGGAGTGCAGAGCAGGGATCGATACTCACCCAAAGTTAATACAGTGATTAAATGCTCTTTCTTTGTATTTCCTATTGTATTTGTCTTCCTGTTATGTTATTTAGAGCTAGGTTGAAACAAAGATAAACAGAGCAATGACACTCCTGAAATGACCTATAATAAGTCATCTATCTTCAATCTACATGTTTCCCACATTTTAACTAAACCTTAACATAAAATCACCTTCTTTATGTGCTCTTACACATAAACCACTACACTATGGGCTAATGGGCCTCACAGCCATTTGGAAAAGAAATTTGATTTACAATAGCAGAAGTTTCACATATAAAGCAATGGATGCTTTTAGTTTAGAAAAAAAGCAATGACAGGTGGTGGGCAATCTGAAATGATTCAATTCAGCCAATTTTTAAAAATCTATTTTTTATGTGGAACATCAAAATGCTTTTGCTTTGACTCATCGTGGCTGCTACAACAGTTTGTTTTAAAATTTCTGAAGTAAATGTCATTATAATGATTAGAGGCCATGTCTTAAACTTGAATGTCATCTAATATTTGTAATGTTTTGATTTTAGTCATATCTGGGAAATTATAAACACTAATTGAAAATATTCACATACTCCCTGTGTTCAAATATCTTTAATAAGTTATCTTTCATTATTATGCAACTATATATTTTTAAAAGCTTGAGTATTATTATGTTGACTCAATTTCTGTATAATGAATATTTTCCAAGTTATAGTAATCTAATAAAATCGCATAGAAGAGAACAGCAAGCAAAACATACCTAACTATGCACATTTACAAATATTCTTTCTATAATGCTTTTGTTGGTCTAATGCTTTTGTTGGTCTAATCAATGACATCTTAAAAAAATAAGTAAATTTTAGAAATACATTTTATGAAAACATTTTATGAATACATTTGCCTCAATGATTGATAGAATAATAAAATTTAAGTTGCTTTGATTGTTCAACCTTTGTTTCTTAGTACTTTAGAAAAGTGCTCTGTGATTAGTAAGAAATGAAAAATTAATTGGGACAGTGAGGCCAAAAACATGTGCCAATAAAATAAAAAGCAGTAAATAATATAACTTGGATATATGTTTATTAAACATATGGCAAAGAGGATCATACATAAAAATAAACATGTACTGATTTTCTTTCCTAATTTACACATTTCCCAAAATCTCTTTAAAATTGATTTAGGAAAATAATAACTCTGATTAAGTGTAAATGTGTAAAAATAAATGAAATCAGTTATTTCTTTTCCTAGAATACTTTTTCCAGAATTACATGGTATTAATTGTACACATTCCTTCACATTTTATAAAATCCTTATATGTAATTATATAAAATTCTGAATTTCTATCCATTAAGTAGTTCACCTATGCATATCATGAAGAATGACACCGGTTTCATCAGAAAACCTAGAATCTTATCTACTCACTTAGCTCCTCTCAGATTTGTGATTTTCTTTCTTTGGCAGCTATTGATTGAAATGTCCTGCTAATATCCTTCTGGTCCTTGTGAAGGATTGTTTTGGATTTTCTTGAACAACATTCATTTAAACCACCTAGTAGTATGTCCCCCTTAACTCATATTTTAGATATTTATCTATCTCTATCATTTGGATTTATTTGCAGATACTATTCTGATTCAGATATTGGGTTTTCCAGTCATATCCTTTTTTCCATGATTTGGAAGACATATACAGAATAGCATGAGGTAGTTGCAATTTTTCTGCTTTTCCTAACCCTGTTGGTGGGTATTATCGTGGATGCCACTCACTTTTTGTAGGAGCTATAGCAGAATTTTTAATAGGATTATGAAAGAATACATGGGGCATCCATTTTGATGGAGTGAATTGTTAGCTTAGTCTATATGTTAGCTTCCAGATTTCCTGACTCAGTGTGGCCAGACTAGAAGCTCCAGATGAGACAGATCTGTGGAGTCTTTATATATATACATACATACATACTAGGTCCTCAGTATTGATCCTGCTCCATAATCCACCTAAAGATTCAATAAATATCAGTCACCTAAATTAAATCCCTTTCTGTCATCTGCAACTGTATCACAACAACATACCTTTCTGCCCAGTTAGGACTCATCAAATGAACAGGAAGGACTAAATAACTCCCTCTACTGGTGAGTATGTTGGAAATGTATGCACACCTGGCTGAGTGTAGAAATCATTACCATTTCAGTATTTCCCTGAATCACTCTACATGAAGACCTTGCTGTCGTTTAGTCACTAAGTTGGGTCCAACTCTTTGTGACCCCATGAACTGTAACCAGCCAGGCTCCTCTGTCCATGGGGATGCTTCAGGCAAGATTATTGGAGTGGGTGGCCATGCCCTCTTCCAGGGGATCTTCCTAAGCCAGGGATCAAACCCACATTTCCTACATTGAAAGCCGATTCTTTATCGGGGAGCCCTGCATGAAGATCTGCAGAACCTCAATTTCTTGGTTCTCTCATCCTTGACTATTTTCTTCCTTCTGAAAAGGGCTTCTCTGAAGCTTCTTTATTGGCCAATATATGTGTGTGTGTATGTGTATGTATGTATATGTATATGTGTATATATATATATATATATGGAACCAGAGAGCAACAACTGGGCAACTTGTGTCAGTTTCAGAGCTTTGAAACTGATCTAGGGCACATGGAGATATGCTTTTTAATTAAACACATACATGCTGTGCTGTGCTTAGTTGCTCAGTTGTGTCTGGTTCTTTGTGACCCCATGGACTGTGGCCTGCCAGGCTCTTCTGTCCATGGGGATTCTCCAGGCAAGAATACTGGAGTGGGTAGCCATGCCCTCCTCCAGGGGATCTTGCCAACCCAGGGATTGAAACCAGGTCTTCGGTGTTGCAGGCAGATTCTTTATCATCTGAGCCACCAGGGAAGCCCATGAAAACTGGCAGGGGTAGCCTATCCCTTCTCCAGGGGAACTTCCTGACCCAGGAATCGATCCGGGGTTTCCTTCAATGAAGGTGGATTCTTTACCAGCTGAACTACCCAGGAAGTCCCAAACACACACATACATGACTGAAAATACAAGAGTACATAGGCTATTCAAACAGGCAATTGCAATTTTGGAGTTTATTAAATGTGTTGGTATGTTCCATAAATATCAGTTGAGCACTAAATACTTGCCAGGGTACTATCCCATGTCCTGTCGGGGAGTCACTGAGTTATTCTAATGATGAAAATAGTGTGATCAAATCTGTGCTTTAAAAAGACCTCTGGATCCAGTGTGGAGAACTGATTGAAACTAACAAATGCTGGAGATGAGAAGATTGGTTAAGAAGGTTATTGAAGCAACACAGTTAGGAATGATTGGGACCTGAATTAAGACAGTGGTCAAGGCAAAGATGTGAAATAGATGGATTCCCTCAGTAATAAAGAGGCGGGAGCAGTAGGACTTTAAGGGTGATTAGATGCATGGTTGAAGTAAAGAGGTTGAAGAAGGAAAGAAAACCAAGTATTACATCTAAGTTAATTCCTAAGCTACTGATTGTGTGAGGGATATCATATACTGTGCTAAGAAACAGGGATAGAAATAAATTTGGGATCATTTTTAGAGTTAGATAATTGTGCCACTGATTTTTTTTAAATATTTGTCATAAAAACTTCAAATATATTTGAAAGCAGATAGAGCAGTACCACAGTACTATGTATTCTCATAAATAGAATAGTACAATTTACTGACATAGACTTATCAATGCAATTTCAGCAAGATTTGTCACATTTCTTTTATTTACCTCTTTTTATTTGTTTTTCATCTTGAAGCTCTTTTAAAGCAAGTGGCAAGCATATCTTTTTTAGGTTATACTTTGGTAAACCGTATGCATTTCTAAAACTAAGGGCATTTATTTTTATATAACCACAATATCATTTTCATACTTAGTAAAATTGACAATAATTCCTCAATTCATCTACTATGCAGAGCATTATGACACATATATGGTTAACTGTATTGTTAAATTTTTATTGAAGTAGATTAACATAAAAATGCACAAATCTGAATTGTACAGTTTAGTGATTTATCTTAAACTTATCTCTATAACCACCACCTTGATCAAGAAATAACACACTGTTATCACATTAGATCTCCATTCTTGCCTCTGTAAATTAGTCCTTGCTCTCTTTTACTTATACATGACCATAACCTTGGTTTCTAAAACTATTGACTATTATTTTATATAAATGCAATAACATGTTAGGCATTATTTTACAACTGACTCCTTTCATCTAGTCTAATCTTTATGATATTATTCCATATTGTTTGTGTGTAGTTACAGTTTATTCATTTTTATTACTGCATGCTATCCAATTATGTAAGACACAATTATTTATTTATCCAACATACTGATGATAGTCATTTGATTTGTTTCTAACAGAGATAATAATACTTCTATGAATATTATTGTTGATGTCCTTTATTGTACATACAAATGCATTTCTCTTCTTTATGTACTTAGGAGTACACACATGGTCATAGAAATATATTTAAGCTTAGTTTGAAACTTGAAAATTTTCCAAAATAGTCTTAACAGTTTTTCACTCCTATCTGTAATTTGTGAGAGTTCCAGTTGCTCCACTTCCTTTGAAATATTTGGACTTGTTTGCATTTGTTTTTACCCATTATGAGTGTTGCTTAGTGCTGTTTAATTGTGGCTTAATTTTAATTTTCTCAGACATGATTAAGAATTCACCTCTTTGCCCAGATGCATTGGTTCGATTGCTTAAATAAAGTTCCTATTTAAATCTCTTGATAATTTATAATTAGGTTTGCCATTTTCTTATTGATGAAAGTTCACTTTTATGTTTATTAGCTCTTTCTCAGTTACACGTGTTGCTAAAATTTTTTCCCTTTTCATCTCTTAAGATTATAAAAAATATAATGGTATATTATCATTGAGAAAGTTTTGTTTAGTTTTCTTTTCACAGTTATATCCATGAACTAGATGGCATTAATATTAGTATAGAGTCTGAGGCAGATATCAAGATTCTTATTTTTTATATGATCAGACTGCAAACTCAACAGCATTTATTCAATGACTTTCCTTTTACCAGTAATTTTTTTTTATTAATTTTTACATAATATTAATACCTATGAAAGTCTGAGCATGTCTATTTTATCTATAGATTGTGTTTCAGTTCCTAGAATGATGAGTGATATATTTAAATGTTATGAGTTCATTATTTTTTTTTCTGTGAAAACCACCTTAATCTTAATGATAAGAGACATGAAACATTTAAACTGCACTTCCTTTCCCCAGTGTCACAAATGCCCTAGCTATATTTACCACAATTTTCTGCTAGAACTCTTAACTACAAATTTGGAGGTCAGGTATGATATACATATTTGTACCTGAAGTATATCTGTTAAGGAGTCCGTGGGGTCAAAAATGGAGAATAAAATATTCTGACCAAGAGGAACAAGGTTTCTATATATTGTTGTTTGTTTGTTTTCTTTCTGGTACAGATGGACTCATAAGATACTACAGAAGAATCTTAGAGTTAATAAAAACAAAGGATACAGTTCAACAGTTGAAAGAAATACAGTTAAGCAATGGAAAAAATGAGACTTCAGATGTTCTTTCTTTGGATACACTTCATCTTTTCTCTGTTACTTACATTTTTCCTTTCTTATTTAAATTGCCTTAATCTTTTTGATACTACTTATCATCTTCATTTATTAAAACTATTATACATAAAGATAAAAAAAAAACAAATGCACAAAATGCAGAGTTGAGGTAGCAAATAATAAAAGAACTTGACTGATGTTGCTTATTGGATATTATTGGACTTTACTACTATAAATCCTATTCTGTTTTTAACCTACAAAAGTACAAAAGTACCAAAATTTACGTCTTTTGTCTTGCAAATTTTGATTGCACACTTGTTTGACACCATAATGGTTTTCTGACCTTTTAAATTTATAGATAAAACGTCTACATTTTGGGCAATCAAATATAGCACCCATACTGATTTTTGGAAGTGCATGGAATTGTATGTTTGAATGTAAAGGGATGCTCTTGTAGGCAAATGTGAATATGAACATTATTTCCTTTTTCCTGGCTTTGTGTATAGAGATCTTCAAATCATACTCCAGTTGCTTTAGGTGCTATATTGACATAACTTCTAAGGCAGACAGGTCTGAGTTATAATCATGTTAAGGGCAATCCAACAAAGGTTTCAGGAAAGGGGAGATTGGACATTTATTGAATAGCTGTATGTGCCAGATATCAGATGTTTTCACACACAGTCTCGCCTACCATCAATCACTACACCCTATTTGTTCTTCCTACTAAATATATCTCGATCTACCCTTTTTTCTTCATAACACTACCTGGCTTTGAATGATTTCAGGCACAAACCATCACTCCTTCTTGGGATACTCCTATTATTTTTAACTACTCTTCCTGCCAAAAAGCTTTATTTCAAGACTCCACTATTAGTAATTCTCTTTCCAGATAACAGATTTAACCGTGTTTTCATGTGTCTCTCAAAATCATAAGTCATTTGCCTATGGAACAAATGACATAGATTATTGCTGACCTACACACAGTCCTCATTTTCCATAATGTTTACTAATTCTACTTTTCCTTGTCTCTTTTCCATCCCAAATGTACCTAGTGATCTAATTAATTACAACTTCTGGTTTATAAGTTCCATTTATTCTGTTTCCCAGTTCATCTTTCTCTGACATTTCTGCCACTTGCCCTTCACAACTTTCTCAACCATTCAAGTTGTGAGTTACACTCTTCTCAATATTCTCGTAGCACCTAGTCAATACTAATCACTACCCTACAAAGATCTTTGAATCTCTATCTAAGCAAATTTAGCCTTTAAAAGAAAACTACAAATTTCATATTTTTCCAAATTTCTCTGAAAGATGAATCAGATTATTTCATCAAAATATTTTTACATGAGACCCATGGAAATATTAAGCTATTCATTCTATTTTTTATATCTATAATCATATACAGGATTCTAAATTACTATAGACTTAACTTTCCTCAAGGGATTCCCAGTGCTAGGGGTAAAGAATCCACCTGTCACTTCAGAAGCCATGAGAGACATGGTTCTGGTCCCTGAGTCAGGAAGATCCTCTGGAGGAGGAAATGGCAACCCACTCCAGTATTCTTGCTCAGAAAATTCCATGGACAGAGGACCCTGTCAGGCTACAGTCAGTCCATGGGGTTGCAAAGGAGTCGGACACGGCTGAGCACACACACATTACCTGTAAACACAAGTACTCTTTGCTCATCTTCTTCTTCTATAACTTTCCTCATCTGTAAAATTATTAAATTGGAATAATATCTTGAAATATTAATCTCTGTTTTCCTTCCTCCTATGGAACCCTCCATCAGTTCAAAGAAACTGATTTAGTCAGGTAAGATTAAGATTGATCAGTTTTTATCAAATTAATAATATATCTTATCTATCTGACAGAATTTTGAAATCATGGCACAAGAATCTTTAAAGCAAATATTTTACTTTGTAACAGTGAGATTTATGAAGTAGAGACTATGTTTATAACCTAAAGCCAAGTCATGAAAAACTTAGGTTTACAATTTAGAAGAAAGGTGAAGGAGGTACAGATGTGTGGATTTCCAAAAACTGCCACCATCCACTCTGTTACTGAGGGACAAATTACAATGGAAAGATAATAGAAGGTTCTGGAAGCTTGATAATCAGAAATTATGGAACAAGTGCTCAGTTACAAAATTATTTATTTTGAACAGAAGCTAGATCCTTAAGATTTCCTTCCAGAGTCTTACAAAATTCTCACCCAATAAGTAATGGTAGTGTGTGTTCTCTTTATTTCCGTGATAATTTTTAGGACCAAATCAGAATGGTGAGAATGCTTTATGAACTGCAAAATATAAGGGAATTTTTCACATGATCTTGAAATCTTGAAGATCAAGAGATGATGACTTAATTTCAAATCATTTTTATACCCATAACTCATTTCATTAATTTATCAAGATATTACATACAATATTTATTTATATTCAGTATTTAAGAAGGCATGAGCAAAACAAGAGGGAAATATGAGGAGTTTCACCCTTGTATCATCTCAAATACTTAGGCAAATGGATTGGGCAATGAAAGAGTTACACACTGATAAAACACTTCTCTATATATAGTGTTGTGGTTTCAGCAGATCATAGGTCCTCACTAGTTGTTATATATTCTATATCTCTGGCAGTGATTTCTTTTTTGTTGTTGGTACTTTGTAAAATCATCTTAAAAATGTCCATACATCTTCCTTTCTCACTGTTTACCTTGCTGTGCCTTTCCAAAGCAATTCTCTCTCAATCTAGATTCCTAAGTAGATATCTAAAAAGCAAAGATGACAAAACATTTCCTTGGCTCAAGCTAAATCTAAACATAAATGACACAGAAATTTCACTATTATCAAATAAATAGATCCATTGAGATAACCAAACAATGTCAGAGCAAAGAAAATCAAATTTCCTCGACTGAAAAAAGAAAATGGATAGTTGCCATATGCTTACTTCTCTTTCCACTGTGTGTGTCAAACTAATTGCCAGTGACAGTGCAATGTGTAATCATTTCAGTAGCCCTGCATATGACTTAAAGATGCTTGTACACTCAGAAATTTTAGTTCCAGAAATAAAAATAGAAATGTATTTTTATGTGGATGTATATTCCATTTTAATAAGTGACAAAGTTTGTTTTGGTTTTGAAATGATGGTTGTCAAATAGAAAGCTGTCATTTAAGAAACTGAGAAATCTTTCTTGCAACTCTATGCATAATTCCTGGCTAGATCCAGAGTTAAGGAACAGAAAAAGAAGAGATGGAGGAGGAGAGTGCCCTTTCTCCCACTATGTCACTTCTTATTCATGGCTTCTCTTTTTCTCTCCGCAGTCATTTTCTCCCAGGCTGGGCACAAAAGAAGAATGTGTCAGACTGGGGGAGAGGGGGATGTAGTAAGTTTCAAAAATAAAATAGTACCTATTTAATATTATTTTTTGGCAAAGGTAAAGATAATGAATTCAAAACTTCATGATAAACTTGTTAAATTATTATTTTTCTTAAATAATTTTAATAAGATAACTTATCTAATAAGCAGATGATTAAATACTTAAATTCTGGTCATCCGAGGCATAAGTAAAGTTAGCTTTTCAATTGTGTAATTGTTGATGCATTTATTTTTGACTTTCAGTCTTGGGTATCCCTGTGTTTTCAGTATCTATACTTAAAAAAAAAAAAAAGCTTGCACTGGAATACTTCAATAATCTCAAATACACATGAATGATTACTTTCTCCAGGATGTGTCCATTCAAGATAATTTAAGAATGATTCCATCTTTATAGTCTTATTTCCAACAGACCTTCACATCTTTCCTGTGATTCATGATCAATAACTAAATTCTGACAGACTCCAAGTTTCCCCTCTCCAGTGTCTTTGATCTTGCCTTTCCCTGAGGAATCTTTGCCTGGCCACACAACTGAAGATATTAGGGAGCCTTACTCAACTGTCCTCCTCTTTCCTACTATCATTTTCATATTGTGGGCCTTTGCCAGCTCTTGCTTGGACTTATTTACTGATTCTGACTCCAGCTTGGTGTTATGCAGGATGATCACATCTGCTATTGCCTGGATGTTTTATCAGAAGAGCAAATTTTACCTGTTGCTCCTTTGATTAAAATCCTCTACCAACTACAGAAAAATTACAGACTCCTTCTTATAAAATGAAGTCTCCATCAGTTCAGTTCAGTTCAGTTCAGTTGCTCAATCGTGTCTGACTCTTTGCAACCCCATGGATTGAAGTCTCCTTAATTTGGACCAAATCATGTGTACAGTTTCATGTCCTAGATGTCCTGACAGTAAGTCTCTTGCTGTATTAACCTTGCTGCTGCTGCTGCTGCTGCTGCTAAAGTCGCTTTAGTCGTGTCCGACTCTGTGCGACCCTATAGACGGCAGCCCACCAGGCTCCCCTGTCCCTGGGATTCTCCAGGCATGAACACTGGAGTGGGTTGCCATTTCCTTCTCCAATGCATGAAAGTGAAAACTGAAAGTGAAGTTGCTCAGTCGTGTTCGACTCTTTGTGACCCCATGGACTGCAGCCTACCAGGCTCCTCCGTCCATGGGATTTTCCAGGCAAGAGTACTGGAGTGGGGTGCCATTGCCTTCTCCCATTTTAGTCACTAGTAAATTTACTTTACATATCTTGCTGTAGCTTATCTCTCCTTGTTTCCTAGTGCCCACCTTCTCTGTATCTGCAACTGGAAAATGTACTATTAAACTTTCAAAACACAGATTTGTCATAGGCAAAATTCTATGATGGTCATCAATATTTCTGTCCTGAGTCCACATACCTTATATAATCCATGGAACTTGTGAGTATGATGGATTTCATTCCCAGATCAAGTTTTGTGATAAAGCACAGCTGGCTTTAAGAAAGCAAGATTATTTTCATTGGGTAGGATCTAATTAGGTACAGCCTTAAAAAAAAGACTAGCCTCTTTCTGCAAAGAGATTGAAAACATGGGAAGGACTCAACCTGAGGGAGATTCTCCTAAGCCAACACTGAACTTGGTGGGGGGCAAATGGCGCGGAATATGAGAGATCTCTAAAAGCTCAGAGTGGCACTTGAGTGACAGCTGGCAATGGAATGGGAAGTCAGTTCCACAACTGCAAAGAACTGAATTTTGCCAAACCACATGAGCTTAGAAACAGACTAACATTCCAGATGCAAACACAAACTGGCTCATATCTGTATATTCATATTGTGAGACCCTGAACAGAGAATCAGTTCAATTGTAATGACTTTTGTTCTGGAGACACTGTGAAATAATAAATGAATGGTAAAGCCACTAAATTTGTGGTACTTTTTTATACAACAATATTAAATAAATACACATTTCAATATAATTTCTGAAATGATATTATCTCCATCCTAAGACTGAGCTAAATGCCAATCTTTTGCTTTCCTTCCAATTGCCTTTTCAATATCATAGTTAGATAGAACTCTTTGTTCTTCACACACTCAAAGAAAACTGTAACTCCAGCTCAGAGTTTTTGCATAGGGTATATGACATTTGTAATTAGGTTACACCTAATGCAATGAAGAAACAAACTATGACAGATATTCTATATGCATATAGATATAGATGCCTGCAGAAAAGAAATTATTTTCCAGATTTTTTAATGTAAATATTTACTACTGACAACAATGATTATACTAGCACCCAAATCCTGGTTTCCAATACTGCCCTCCAATAAAAGGAATAATGGCTCCTTAGAGAAATGGATAATTCAAGGTCAGGCAATATATAAGAAGATCTTGAAGTATCTTGTATGACCCAAATTAAGAAACTAAACAACAAGAAACAAAAAAGGAAATAAATAAAATAAACAATAATAAATATAAATCAAAGGGACATAAAAGCCTACTGAATTCACACTGGTCTAAACTGGAACATTAAAAGCAACAAAATAAAGTAGTATTGGATCATGCTCAAAGCATAAAATAAAAATCCATTAACCATACTGATATAAATACATGATTAATTACATAAATAAACAGGATTAGATCACTGTCCCATGTAGAAAGAATACAAATAATTTATGTAGATACTCCACAATTTAGGAGGAAAGGCATAACTTTACTCCTTAAGTGGGATTACTTCCTTCCAAAGAACTCTGTATGGAAATGGTGAAAAAAAGAGCAACTTTACAGTGGAGAATCTGACAAATACTACCTAAATCAGTAATCAAGGGTCAACATCAATAGTGATATTATGTTGATAGTATGTACCTTTGGTATGATGTGTGATGTGATGACAATGATATTTTACTCTGTAGTTTTTCTCCTTAAAATACATAACCCCAGTATTATCATGTGAAAACACAAATGGTCCCCAACTGAAGGAGATTCTATGAAATATCTGACTGGTCCTCTCCAAAATATCAAGGTCATAAAAAAATAAGAAAAGTGACACACTGCCACATCTAAGAGGATCCTAGGATAACTATATGTAATACGATACCCTGGATAGAATCCTGGAACACTGTGAACATTAGGTAAAACTAAGAAAAATGAATAAAGTGTAGGTTTTCGTTAGTAAGAAGGTATCAGTATGGTTCATTAATTGTGACAGGTTCTCATACTAATGTTAGAAGTTCAAAATAGGAAATTTGGAAATTTGGATGTGGGATATATGGTAGTTCTATGTATTATCTTTGTAATTTTTCAGTAAAGCCAAAGCCATTCTAAAATTGCAAAACTTATTTTGATTATTTGTTATGTTATGGGAAAGGGTAAGAAGATCAGTGTAGGGAGCAAGCAATTGTCATTAAATAACACAGGAAGATACTGTACATACAGCAAGGGATTTTTCAGCAGATTCAACTGCCTGTGGTTTCGTAATTCTCACAAACTGCAGTTTATAGATGACAATGTGGGTGCAATTTTGTGCCAGACTTTGGAGGAAGCTTTTGCCAACATTTCATTGATATGTACTTAAATTTAGTTCAGAAACATTTGGATCAGATATCTTTTATTTTTAGTGTTTGTTTTACAAATAGCAGGAAACCAGGCTATCTGCTTTCTATTGACAGAAAACCACTAACTGGGATGCTAATAACAGTCTAATAGGTTTAGCACTTGAAATTCTTAAAATGTAGGAGATAGTTCAAATGCAATAAATACACAATTTAAAATGAGTATTTCCTTCATATTAGGTCTATATTTATAGCCAGTTTCATTAAAATTTCTTTCAAATTTTCTTCTTGAGAAAAAACACTCATTTAAATAGTTTGATTAAATTTAGATACATGGATAATAAAGACAAATGCTGGAAACAGCGATGCATTCAACAGTAAGAGGGTATATGATAATTATTTTTAATTATTCATTAAAAGAAGCATCTAGTAAATTGGAAACACCACTCATTCTGACTTATAATGCTTTTAAAACACAATAAAATTTGCTTCAACTTTCACCCTTAAGTATATCCAGTTTATAAGGGTCCTCCTGTTAACATTCTCAGAGGATCAGTCAGTTTCATTTACTATTTGTCTACTGTACATAAAGTCTAACATGTAAACATAAACCCTGTATATAAACTCTGACTGGAATGATGAACTAAACTGATACTTAGCTGTGACTGAAATCATATATAATGTACTTCAGAATATCTGGAATATTAATTTGCAAAACAGAGAGAAAAACTTTGTTTCTGTCCCTGCGAGCAGGATAAAACAATATATAGCAACAATGAAACTGGTAGTGAACAATGACTGTCAATAATGGTAAAGTATATTTATAGTTTTCAAAAAGGAAACTATATCTCCCCAATGTTTTTCTCAGTCCCTCAAGGTCAAATGCTTTTCTATAATATCATCTATGGTGGCACTGCTGTCAATTTTTCTTTACATCTGACTTATGGAGGTTATTCTAGATTCCTCTCCCTCTCCACCTCCCGGGTCTTGTTGCTCACTAAGTCCAGTTGATTATATTTCTTAGAGGTTGTAAATTAGGGAAAATTGGGGTGTACTGCATAGCATTTTGATGAGATTGTACAGGGACACAAAAATATACTAATCTTGTTTTGGCATTCTGCCCCAATATGTTCCTGCTTGGAGATAGACAAGGAATAATAGAAAATGGAATAAAGTATAATCTTTTATTTTACTGTTAGCCTGATTTATACTGGAAATGCCACTAAAGAATTCTGATGACTTGAGCTAAAATGTAAGACTAGCACAAAAGCCAAAACTAGGAATAAAACTACCATATTACCCAGCAGTTATACTATGGCGGCATATATCCTGAGAAAACCATAATTCAAAAAGAATGTACCCCAGTGTTCACTGCAGCACTATTTACAAGAGCCAGGACATGGAAGCAACCTAGATGTCCATTGACACATGGATGTATAAAGAAGTTGTGGTACATACATGCAATGAAATATTACTCAGCCATAAAATGGAAGGAGAAGGAAATAGCAATCCACTCCAGTATCCTTGCTTGGAGAATCCCATGGACAGAGGAGACTGGTGGGCTACAGTACATGGGATTGCAAAGAGTTGGACACAACTGAGTGACTAACACATAAAATGGAATGAGTTTGAGTCAGTTCTGGTGAGGTGGATGAACCTAGAGCCTGTTATACACAGTGAAGTAAGTTAGAAATAGAAAAACAAATATCATATATTAATGTATATATACGGAATCTAGAAAAATGGTATTGATGAACCTATTTGCAGAGCAGGAATAGAGATGCAGACATAGAGAACAGACTAGCGGACACAGCAGGGAGAGGGGATGGTGGTACAAATTGAGAGAATAGTATGGAGACATATACATTACTACATATAAAAAAGATAGTGAGTGAGAGGATGCTATATAACACAGGGAGCTCAACCCAGAGCTTTTGACAACCTGGAGGGGTGGGATGTGGTGGAGGGATATTTATGAGGGAGGGGACGTATGTATACTTACGACTTATTCATGTTGTTGTATGGAAGAAACCAACACAACAGTATAAAGCAATTATCCTACAATTAAAAATCAAAAAGTCACAGTTTGGGTGATATAACTGTTAAGACTATACTTCTTCATTCAGGAACATAACTTAAGGCTAATACATTTCCTTTTTAGTTACTCTCCCATGCATGTCTGATATCTCATAGTTGTCAGTGCCTAAGCACCTGGATCACCTGAGTATCTGAATGATGGCCAGAGACTCACACAGATATCAGGGAATTCCAAGCATTTATCCCCAGAAGAGGCTGACCAGGAACTGATATCCAGGTGAGGGGCACTCACAATGCCAAAAGCTGGTGGACAACTGCCTGGACCTGTGGCAGTAGAAAGATGTTATAAATCCCATGCCCTCTCCGTCCTTACCATCACTGTGAGAATCCACAGACACATTTTTTTTTTACCACTTCTAAATATGGCTCAACAAAGTATCATAATTATAAAATTTCACATCATAATCTTTCTAATTTACAAAGATGTCCCATATAGGGTCAAAGAATCTATGCTAAAGAAATTTCTGCCTCACCTTTTGATACACTAAGTCTTGCTCGAGAATCTAAAATTCTAGAGTCTGTGTTAGATAGCATAACAGTGAAAACATAACCCCAAACTTAGAACTACAAAAGCAAAGAAATATTTTAAATCGGGTTAATTCTGTGAAATTCTAGTGCCACTTAGTTAACAAGGTGTTGAGTAAAAGGACTTGGACTTCCTTTGACCATACTCTGAATTAAATTTTCCTAAAACTAACCAGAAAATATGTTGTTACATTGGTGAAGATTTTGTTCAATAGCTCAGAGTTCTATGCCCATTGAACAGTCTACCTTTGAACATGGACTACTGGCTTTGCATATAGCTTTCCTAACTCTTGCTATGCCATTTTTAAATTGGTAGCTTCAATCTGGATGACCTCTTTTATTACTAATTTTCAATTCCATAAAATTTTAAACTTCTATCTTCAGAAATTGGATTTCTTGCTGACCAATGATAACCATAAAGTACATTTAATAAATGAGAATAAGAAATATATGAAATCACCAAATACTTGCCTTAGATAACAGAATGGGTAGTGTCGCTATTAACTAAACAGACACTACAGGAAGATCAATATTTGATGGGGTAAACAAGGGTAACACTAGGATCAGGTCTAAAAGGATGCTAAATCACTATAGAAACTAGAAACACGGGTCTTGCAATTATCTTCAAGCAGAATCCAAGTTCCTCCATTTAGAGTTACAAATCCATTCTTAACTTCTAAAGATACTAATACATAAATGAATACATAAAAAAGAAAAAGAAAGGAGTAACAAGCTATTTCTCTTTATGTATTTTCTACTATCCGTATTTATTTTCTAATCGTATAATTTTCTTTAGGTATTAATATATTGACCTCTTTTATTTTTTTCCAGTGAAAGTTTTTCTTGGATGAGGGCTTGAAAACTGGATCTCTTTAAAATTTACTATGGTTCCAATTACTTCATAAAATAACTCTTCATTGCTGTCTCATTAATAAACTAAGTTTGGAAATAAGTAAATATAGGTCATTAAATGTGCATGTGTGCCTGTGTGTGTGCACACGTGCACTCAGTTGCTCAGTCATATCTGAGTCTTTGAGGCTCCATAGACTATAGTTTACCAGACTCCTCTGTCCATGCAATTTTTCCAGGCAAGTATACTAGAATAGGTTGCCATTTCCTACTTCATGGGATCTTCCTGACCCTGCATCTCTTGTGTTTCCTTCATTGGCAGGCAGATTCTTTACCACTGCACCACCTGGAAATCCCATAGGTCATTAAATATAAACTATTAATAGACCAATATCTCTGTACATTCTACATAAAGGAGAATTTAACATGCAACTCTATGTGGAGGCTATTGACTTCTAGGGGAGGAAAAATGTTCCTCAGAAGTTGTTAGTATGATTAAATATAAACATTAGTGCCATGTTAGCAGAAAGAATAATGATCAGAATAAAGCATCTTATTATGAAGGTAAATTAAATGATATAGCAAATATTATAATGAACTCAGTGAAAGAGCTTTCTATATTTTAGTTTTATATTCAGGATTTTTTTTTCTGGTTTTATTTTTATTTTTTATTATTTTTTTTAATAAATGTATTTATTTTAGTTGGGGGCTAATTACTTTACAATATTGTAGTGGTTTTTACCATCCATTGACATGAATCAGCCATGGGTTTACATGTGTTCCCCATCCTGAACCCCCCTCCCACCTTCCTCCCCATCCCATCCCTCTGGGTCATCCCATTGCCCCAGCCCTGGGTATTTGTCTCATGCATCAATCCGGGAATGGTGTTCTGTTTCACATATGATAATATACATGTTTCAATGCTATTCTCTCAGAACATCCCACCCTCACCTTCTCCCTCAGAGTCCATAAGACTTCTATGCATCTGTGTCTCTTATCCTGCCTCACATAGGGTTGTCGTTACCATCTTTCAAATTCCATATATATGCATTAGTATACTGTATTGGTGTTTTTCTTTCTGGCTTACTTTACTCTGTATAATGGGCTCCAGTTTCATCCATCTCAATAGAACTGATTCAAATGTACTCTTTTTAATGGCTGAGTAATATTCCATTGTGTATATGTACCACAGCTTTCTTATCCATTCGTCTGCTGATGGACATCTAGGTTGCTTCCATGTCCTGGCTATTGTAAACAGTGCTGTGATGAACACTGGGGTACATGTGTCTCTTTCAGTTCTGGTTTCCTCGGTGTGTATGCCCAGCAGTGGGATTGCTGGGTCGTATGGCAACAATACCATTCACCATTGCAACAAAAAGAATAAAATACTTAGGAATATTTCTACCTAAAGAAACAAAAGACTTATATATAGAAAACTATAAAACACTGATGAAAGAAATCAAAGAGGACACAAACAGATGGAGAAATATACCATGTTCATGGACTGGAAGAATTAATATAGTGAAAATGAGTATACTACCCAAAGCAGTCTATAGATTCAATGCAATCCCTATCAAGCTACCAACGGCATTTTTCATAGAACTAGAACAAACCATTTCACAATTTGTATGGAAATATAAAAAACCTCGAATAGCCAAAGCAATCTTGAGAAAGAAGAATGGAACTGGAGGAATCAACCTGCCTGACTTCAAGCTCTACTACAAAGCCACAGTCATCAAGACAGTATGGTACTGGCACAAAGATAGAAATATAGGTCAATGGAACAAAATAGAAAGCCCAGAGATAAATCCACGCACCTATGGACACTTTATCTTCGACAAAGGAGGCAAGAATATTCAGGATCTTTTATTCCTAAAAAAATTAGTTTGGGATTAACATATATGCACTGCTATTTATAAAATAGATAATCAGCAAGGACCTACTGTATATCACAGAAAACTCTACTCAATATTCTGTAATATCTATATGGGAAAAGAACCTGAAAAAGAATGGATCTTTGTGTATGTAAAATTGAATCACTTTGCTGTACATCTGAAAGTAACACATTGTAAATCAACTATACTCCAATATAAAATAAAAATTTTAAATGATATGTATAAAATTTCTATTTTACAAATTGTAATTATCAGCAATGTCCAATATTGCCTACTTCTTGCCTGGATGATTTTCCTCATGACTAATGTGCTTACCTCCTAGACTCACATCAGTTTTAAACATCTTCTTTCTACTGAGCTACCTTCCAGCATCTTTAAATGAAATCTCTTGGTTTCATCTCCATTTTACATTCACTGACTCATATTCTTAATATTTCCCTAATGGTCTGAATTTCTTATTTCACTGGTCACTCATTTTATGTTTCTTTAACACTCTTAGCAAGGAAACTTGATCTTTTGCTTCTGTTGAGACTTTCTTTGAATGTCTCTCTGTCAACAAGCTTTACCAAATTTCATATTGATCTGTTTTCATCTCACCATCTTTTTTCAAATCTCTTTTCATTCTTGAGACTTTTTATACAACATGCTTTAATATAGCTTCTCTCTTTCTAACCAGTACCTCCCAAGAAGATTCATAGAGATGGTAACATAACGACTAAGGAGAGAAGGATAAACTGCTCTGAGGCCATATGAGATTGTTTTGAGTCTTAAATATATAAACAAGGAGGATAATCTCATTGTAAGTAGGTTACAGGAGTCATAAACTTCTGTGTTTCGTTGGCACTAATTAACAAATAGTGGAAAACTATAGTGCCAAATAGTGAATAGTGAGTAACCATGCCCAACACATTCCCAAAGGTCATAAAAATCAGTATCATTATACACTCACTATTTATTAGCATACTTTGGGCAATCTCCTCTAGGAATCCTTAGTAACCAGCAGCATGCCCTTTATTATATGAATCTATTTGATAACAACACTGAACAGTATCAGAACTAGGAGTTTGAGACTTAAGATAGGAATGCATTTAATAAGGATTTCAGAATATGTCAGATTCAAAATTGGTGTACATGAGAATATGAAAGGAGTTGAACCTACACAGCAGGATAATAAGATTGGGTGGCATGCTGGGCTCAAAGGGATGAGTCTTGTGGAATTCCAGATGGAAGTTATTAATATAATGGTGGTATCCAGAAATATCAACATCTCATATTTCAAATTATGTCACAATTTTCCAAAGTGACATAATGGAATAAATTCCTCTATACTGATACTTGTGGAGTATCCACATTGCTTTCTAACACAGAATATCTCCACTAGATTATAAGAACTATCCTTAATTTTATTAATTTTTTATTGTAAATCAAATATTAAGATGTGTTGAACATATAAAAATTATTTATAACATTTATTTATATATTGCTAATGGCTTCCAATTTTTTACAGTGGCTACAAAAGATGAGAAAGATAAAGACAAGTAAAAATGAATTAAAAAAAATAGGAAAAAAATGAACAAGAGAGCATGTAAATGTGACACAGTGATCCTATAATTACCCAATGAGAAAATTATTATAAAAGTAAAGAAAAGTTAGAAGAATATTAAAAAATCTGAGAAGTATCCAAGAGTAGACGAACACAGGAGGAGAGTTTTATCCCAAACAGCTTAAAAAGGTAAGAATAAGAATTGAATTTTCCTTTATCCAGGACACTGACAAACCCCCAGAGCTATGGCTACAGAAATTACAAGCTGAATATTTCAGGGCTCAGTGTTATAAGTGTTGGAGATAAAAGTTGAGGGATAGAAAAGCAAGTGGTAATAGAAAGGGAAAATGCAGTAGTGTAACATTCACAGTAAGGATGAGAACCACTATGTTACAAGAAAAGAAAATTTAAAGTCAAGAAGCCTGATTACACAAGTGTAAAAATTCTCAACAAAATATTAGCAGACTAAATTTAAAAACACCATAAAAGCATCACATATAATAAATGAATGGGATTTCTTACTGAGATGCAAGGATGGTCCAACATATGCAAACAAACAAATATGATAAACTTCCTTAACAATATGAAAAATAAAATCACATCAAAAGATATGCATAAAAAACACTTGATAAAATTCAACATTCTTTCATGATACAAACTCTAATACACCTCAACATAATAAAGACCAGCCTACAGCTAGATTCACATTTAGACATTAGAAGTGGAAAACTTTTTCTCTAAGTTCAGGACAAGGATGTCCACTGGAGGAGTGTTATTCAACATAGTACTGGAAGTCCTAACTAGAGTTAGGACTAATTAGGCAATAAAAAGAAATACAAGGCATCCAAGTAGAAAAAACAAGGCAAAACTGTCTTTACTTGCAGATGGCATGATACTGTATATAGAAAATAATAGAGACTCCACTAAAAATACTACTGAAATTAATAAACAAATTTAGTATGGTGCTCAAAGCCCCAGAGAAATCAGAAATTTTGAGTATCTCTAACAGCAAAGAAATCAAAGAGAAGGTAAACCCTACTTATGTTTATTTATTGGCAAGAAGAGGAGTCATGGTAAATAAACATATACCATTTTAATGTTCTTATATTTTACCTGAAGTAATTCAACATTTACACTAAGTAAATTACTATAGGTAAAATAGTGATGATATCTAGTAATCATCAGATAAATGAAAATGAAATATTAAAGATGATTAATGCAAAACAGAAAGAAAAATAGAGAAAATATTAGAGATAATAAAATAGCAAATTTTCAGAGTAAACACAAAAATATCAACAATTGCACTAAATGCAAATTTATGCTCCCAAGAAATAGGCAGGATTGTCATATTGGATTAAAAAAAAAAAACACCTATATGCTGCCCCAGACACGTTTTAAATACACAGCACAAAGAGAATAATAGTAAGAAACAGGAAAAAAAGATGCTATATAGAAAATAGCCATAAGTTAGCTTGATTTATTCCAAAAATATCAGGAAAAATAAAATCAAGAATTACTGTAAGAGTAACTTTATAATAGTAATGAATCAGTATAGCATGGAAATATAACAATTCTAAACTAATAAATTCTGTAACTAATAAACAGAGCATCAATATATGTGAAGCAAAAAACTGAAACAAACAATTCTGTGATTTCTTATGATTTCTTCCTATTTGTCCCAACAATTCCACATCTAAGGATATATAAAATTAAGCTCTGGGAGTTGGTGATGGACAGGGAAGCCTGGCATGCTGCAGTCCATGGGGTCACAAAGAATCGGATATAACGGAGTGACTGGACTGAACTTCACTGAAAAGAAATAAAATATATGTACACATAAGGAGCTGCATGATGACATTTATATAACCTTTATAATATTCTCAAACTGGAGTCAACCCAATTGTTCATGAGCTTAAGAACAGATTAACAAATTGCTTTTTTCCTCTATGATGAAATACTACTCAGTAATATAAAATAAGTGACTACTAATAAATACAAGTCAGTCACAAAAGATTATATAGAGTAGGATTTATAATCATAAATGTAAAACTACATGATAGGATGTAGATTAATGATTGTCAGGAGCTGGGACTCAGGAGAGGAAATTACAGAGGGCCACAAGAAGAATTTTGGAGAAACATTCTATCATTATCATGATTATCATTCCAGAATTTACACAAGTGTATACATTTGTTAACTTAAATATGGTAGATTTTACTGTTTGTAAATAGCATATCAATTTTTAAACTGGGAAAGAATTGAGACCAAGGTAAAATGATATTAAGAAAGTGATAGGAAGACAAAAGTGGGATTAGTATGCTGTTATATAATTGTTACTCCACCATTCAACTTACTTAAAATTCTAATCTGTGGCACAAGATGGTGTGATCTAGTACAAATTTATAAGATCTGTATGAAAAAATTAATACAAATGTATAAACTAAGTAGAGAAGTTTTCATAATTAATCAATGGAGAAAAAAAATTTTGATGATATGGTAGAGGTTTGTAACAGTGTACAAGCAGCAGTGCCCAAACTCATCCCAAAGAAAAATAAATGCAAGAAGGCAAAGTGGTTATCTGGGGACACTTTACTAATAGCTGAAGAAAGAAGAGAAGGGAAAGCAAGGGAGAAAGGAAAAGACAAACCCAACTGAATGTAGGTCAAAAAGCAACAGTTAGAACAGTACATGGAAAAATGGGCTGGTTCCAAATTGGGGAAGGAGTACATAAAGGCTGTATATTGTCACCCTGCTTATTTAACTTATATGCAGAGTACGTCACACAAAATGCCAAACTGGGTGAAGGACAAGCTGAAATCAAGATTGCTGAGAGAAATATCAATAACCTCAGATATGCATATGACACCATCCTTATAGCAAAAAGCAAAGAGCAACTAAAGAGTCTCTTGATGAAAGTGAAAGAGGAGAGTGAAAAACCTGGCTTGAAACTCAACATTCAAAAAACTAAGATCATGGCATTTGGTCCCATCACTTCATGGCAAGTATATGGACGATGGAAACTGATGAACATAGATGCAAAAATCCTTAATAAAATTCTAGCAAACAGAATCCAACATCATATTAAAAAGATCATACATCATGACCAAGTGGGCTTTATCCCAGGAATGCAAGGTTTCTTTAACATCCGCAAATCAATCAATGTAATTCACCACATTAACAAATTGAAAGATAAGAACAATATGATTATCTCAATAGATGCAGAAAAAGCCTTTGACAAAATTCAACATCCATTTATGATAAAATCTCTCCAGAAAGCAGGAATAGAAGGAACATACCTCAACATAATAAAAGCTATATATGACAAACCCACAGCAAACATTATCCTCAATGGTGAAAAACTGAAAGCATTTCCCCTAAAGTCAGGAACAAGGCAAGGATGCCCACTTTCACCACTACTATTCAACATAGTTTTGGAAGTTTTGGCCACAGCAATCAGAGCGGAAAAAGAAATAAAAGGAATACAGATAGGAAAAGAAGAAGTAAAACTCTCACTGCTTGCAGATGACATGATCCTCTACATAGAAAACCCTAAAGATTCTACCAGAAAACTACTAGAGCTAATCAATGAATATAGTAAAGTTGCAGGATACAAAATTAACACACAGAAATCCCTTGCATTCCTATACACCAATAATGAGAAAACAGAAAGAGAAATTAAGGAAACAATACCATTCACCATTGCAACAAAAAGAATAAAATACTTAGGAATATTTCTACCTAAAGAAACAAAAGACTTATATATAGAAAACTATAAAACACTGATGAAAGAAATCAAAGAGGACACAAACAGATGGAGAAATATACCGTGTTCATGGATTGGAAGAATTAATATAGTGAAAATGAGTATACTACCCAAAGCAATCTATAGATTCAATGCAATCCCTATCAAGCTACCAATGATATTTTTCACAGAACTAGAACAAATCATTTCACAATTTGTATGGAAGTATAAGAAACCTCGAATAGCCAAAGCAATCTTGAGAAAGAAGAATGGAACTGGAGGAATCAACCTGCCTGACTTCAAGCTCTACTACAAAGCCACAGTCATCAAGACAGTGTGGTACTGGCACAAGGATAGAAATATAGATCAATGGAACAAAATAGAAAGCCAAGAGATAAACCCACACACCTATGGGCACCTTATCTTCGACAAAGGAGGCAAGAGTATACAATGGAGAAAAAAGACAATCTCTTTAAACAAGTGGTGCTGGGAAAACTGGTCAACCACTTGTAAAAGAATGAAACTAGAACACTTCCTAACACCATACACAAAAATAAAACTCAAAATGGATTAAAGATCTAAATGTAAGACCAGAAACTATAAAACTCCTAGAGGAAAACATAGGCAAAACACTCTCCGACATAAATCACAGCAGGATCCTCCATGACCCACCCCCCAGAATATTGGAAATAAAAGCAAAAATAAACAAATGGGACCTAATTAAAATTAAAAGCTTTTGCACAACAAAGGAAAACTAGGAGCAAGGTGAAAAAGACAGCCTTCAGAATGGGAGAAAATAATAGCAAACGAAGCAACAGACAAACAATTAATCTCAAAAATATACAAGCAAACTCCTGCAGCTGAATTGCCAGAAAAATAAACGACCCAATCAAAAAATTATACCTGTGGGAAGAAAGAAACCCTATGATCAACTTAGACAGCACTTATAAAAGAGACATTACTTTGCCGACAAAGGTCCATGTAGTCAAAGCTATGCTTTCTCAAGTAAACATGTATGGATGTGAGAGTTGGACCATAAAGAAAGCTGAGTGTGGAAGAATTGATGCTTTTAAACTGTGGTGTTGGAGAAGACTCTTGGGAGTCCCTTGGACTTCAAGGAGATCAAACCAGTCAATCCTAAAGGAAATCAGTCCTGAATATTCATTGGAAGGACTGAGGCTGAAGCTAAAACTCCAGAACTTTGGCCACCTGATGTGAAGAACTGACTCCTTGGAAAAGACCCTGATGCTGGAAAGATTGAAGGCAGGAGGAGAAGGGCATGACAGTGGATGAGATGGTTGGATGGCCTCACCGATATGATGGACATGAGTTTGAGTAGGCTCCGGGAATTGGTGATGGACAGGGAAGCCTGGTGTGCTGTAGTCCATGGAGTTTCAAAGATCAGACATGACTGAGTGGCTGAAATGAACTGAACTGAATGCAGAGTTTCAGAGAACAGCAGGAAGAGATAAGAAGATCTTCTTCAATGACCGATGCAAAGTAGACGGAAACAACAGAATGGAAAAGACTAGAGAACTCTTCAAGAAAACTGGAGATATAAAGGGAATAATTCATGCAAGGATAAGTACAATAAAAGACAGAAACACTAAGAATGTAAAAGAGGCAGAAGAGATTAAGAAGTGGCAAGAATACACAGAAAATACAAATATACAAAAAATATACAAAAAAAAGTACAAAAATGTACAAAAAAGTCTTAATGACCTGGATAACCACAATAGTGTGGTCATTCAACTAGAGCGAGACATTCTGGAAGTAAAGCCAAGTGGCCCTTAGGAAGCATTACTACAAACTAAGCTAGTGGAGGTGATGGGATTCCAGCTAAGCTATTTAAAATCCAGCTAACCTACTAAAAATCCTGTTAAAGTGCTGCAGTCAATATGTCAGCTAATTTGGAAACTCAGCAGTGGCCACAGGACTGGAAAAGGTCATTTTCTTTCAAATCCCAAAGAAAGGCAATGCCAAAGAATGTTCAAACTACCGCACAATTGCACTCATCTCACACGCTAGCAAAGTAATGCTCAAAATTCTTCAAGCCAGGCTTCAACAGTACATGAACCAAGAACTTCCAGATGTTCAAGCTGGATTTATAAAAGACAGAGGAACCAGAGATCAAATGCCAACATCCACTGGATCATCGATAAAGCAAGAGAGTTCCAGGAAAACATCTATTTCTACTTTATTGATTACACCAAAGTCTTTGACTGTGTGGATCAAAACAAACTGTAAAAAATTCCTAAAGAAATGGGAATACCAGAGCACCTTACCTGCCTCTTGAGAAATCTGTATGCAGGTCAAGAAACAACAGTTAAAACCAGACATGGAACAACCGATTGGTTCCAAATTGGGAAAGCAGTACATCAAGGCTGTATATTGTCACCCTGCTTATTTAATTTATGCGAAATTCTGGGTTGGATTCAGCACAGCTGGAATCAAGGTTGCTGGGAGAAATATCAATGACCTCAGATACGCAGATGACACCACCCTTATGACAGAAAGTGAAGAACTAGAGCCTCTTGATGAAAGTGAAAGAGGAGAGTTAAAAAGCTGGCTTAAAACTCAACATTCAAAAAACTAAGATCATGGCATCTGGTCCCATAACTTCATGGCAAATAGATGGCTACATTTACATGTAAACAGTGACAGACTCTATTTTTGGGGCTCCGAAATCTCTGTGGATGGTGACTGCAGCCATGAAATTGAAAGACACTTGCCCTTGGAAGGAAAGCTATTACAATCTTAGACACTGTATTAAAAAGCTGAGATATTGCTTTTCCAACAAAGATCCATGTAGTCAAAACTATTGTTTTTCCAGTAGTCATGTATGGATGTGAGAATTGGACCATAAAGAAGGGTGAGTGCCGAATAATTGATACTTCTGAATTGTGGTGTGGGAGGACTCTTGAGAGTCCTTTGGCTAGCAGAGAGAAGATGGCCAATTGAAAACCAGAAAAAGGGTTCTCATCAGGCACAGCACCTGCTAGCACCTTGACCTTAAATTTTCTGGGCTTCAGCACTGTGGGAAATAAATGTTTGATGTTTAGGCCACCCTGTCTGTGGTAATTTTTATAGTACCCTGAACTAAGGCAAAGATTTTAACAAACTTAAAAAACAAAAGGAAACAAAACAGATGCTCCCAGAATCAAAGACCATTAGTTCTAAATACAATTTTTACTAAGCCAGCTTAAAGGCAAACCATAAGTGCCAAGCATATGCGATAACCTATTTTATGATCTTGGTGTCAGGAAAATGATAAACAGAAAACACTGTAGATTTTAAACTTGTTAGCTGTCTATCTTAGTTTATGGGTAAACTACACTTCTCTGATATAGACTAATCTAGGCAAGAGGGGTCAGTAGCAACTCTTGAATGACAGCTTGAGAATCCACACCATTCCCCACTTCATCCAGCAAACTTTCTATAGACGCATATGACTTCTTTGGTCAGTAAAGATTTAAAAACTTCTTTAATATCATGCAATGGACTAGTTAAAGATATTAACATCATAGACAATACTTAGATTTTAAATGTTGAAAAATGAATACATCAAAAAATATTTAATACTTATCTTGTGTGGTATATGGAATAATGTCCTCTCTCCCACGCAAAGATGTCCACTTCCTAATTCCCAGAACCAATAAACAGACTGACTTACACGACAAAAAGGACTTTGCTGATTTGATTAAGGCAAGGATTTTGAGATCTTGAGAGCATCTTGAATTATGTGGGTGGGCCCAAGGTAAGAATCCTGATAAATGTCGGAAGAAAGGAGAGTCAGAATCAAAGAATGTGTGACGATGGAAGATGAAGAGACAATGACACAACTGCAGGTTTTAAAGATTAAGGAGGCAATGGAGGTGAGTTCTAGACAACAGGAATAACAAAAACAAAACAGAAACGGGCTCTTTCCTAGGTCTTCCAGAAGGAACACAGTCATGTGAAAACTTTGATTTTAGACTATATACTTCATATTTCTAACTAGATGAAACGTAAAATAATAAATTTGTGTTAAGATGCCATTTGTGGTAATTTGTTACAACAAAAATAGGATATTAATACAACATGTGTTCAACATTGATATAAACAAGAACTATTGGATGATTTTGTGAATTTCATAGACTTTAAGAAACAGGCACTGATAATATTATCAATGGGATTTAATATAATATTGAAAGGAAGAAACTGAGTATCACAATTTCAGTGAGTTTGTTATCACGTAGAATAAAATAAAATTATAGTTTAGAATAGTGTAATACACAGAACATGATGATCTGGAAGATATATGACAATATCCTGGAACACATTAAGGCTCCCCTGGTGGCTCAGCAATAAAGAATCCACCTGCAAGACAGGAAACATGAGTTGTATCACTGGGTCAGGAAGATACCCTGGAGAAGGAAACGGAAATGCACTCCAGTATTCTTGCCTGGGAAATCCATGGACAGAAGCCTGGCAGACTACAGTCGGTGGGGTCACAAAAAGTCAGACACAACTTAGCGACTAAATAACAACAGAAAAGTGCTTGCTATGGAAATTTAGGTGCTTGTAAATCAGCCAAGATTAAAACAGTCTATATATGATCTTAGTAATAAAACAAAATGATGTGTGATTACATATGAAACTGTCCTACAGCCTTTATTGAAATGTCACCTCAGAGATTGGCATGTTAATACAGTTTGGTCTAATAAACATAGAAAATATAAAGAACATGCCTTTTTTGAAATTATTGATCCCAGGTTTAACTTCATAGTTGAGCAGCCTTGAGAACATTTCTGAATCTCACTGCATCTCAATATTCTCAAAAATAAATTGTGAAAAATTATGCTCTCCATATGTGGAAGAGGTATGAAAAATATGTAAAACACCTGACATGATGTTTGACACATAACAGAGCTTAATGAATGTCAGGCTTATTTTTTCTCTGTGCCCCTCACCCTGCACTAAAAATGCCAGCATACCTAGTTTTTATAGTGTTACTGTGTCATATTTGGCACATATTTCTGCAAAATACCTCTGAAAATTCCTGTGAAAATTGTTTGTTGTAAGGTCTAATCCCAGTTTCTATAAATACAAATAATTTAAACTCACAGTTCTTTAAGGATAGCAGAGTTTCATTAAAATAAATTCTTATTCAAGGGTATATATTTGCTATAATCTATTTTTTAGCTGAAAGTTACATAGTGATATAACAACTAACTTGAGGAGGGAAATATTAATGAGGAAGATAATTTTGGGTCTATGTCCTTCTTAGATGCAATAATTAAATAATATAACAGGAAAAATCTCCTGGAAATGCTATGAATGATTGAAGTGTGATTATTCTAATTAATAAATTACAATTGTTCATTAGGAGAAAATTCCATAAAAGCTATTCTCTCTCAGCATTTCAAATGTTGATATTATGGTAATTATTTTTTTATTAAAACTAGTATGATAAGTTTCACTCCAGACCTAACCCGAGCCCTTCTCTTTGGAAATTCTTTTTGTTGTTTTTTATATAAGCAATAACTTTTTTATTCATACCAATTGATGCCTATGTGTTGTTTGTCCTGACCATCCCTAGTGTGGGGGCTGTTCAGAGCACCTCGATAAAACAAGACAAGCAATATGCCATCTGGGAAAATGATCTGTAATTTCTTCATCCTCTTTCAATTCAGTTCAGTTGCTCAATTGTGTTTGACTCTTTGTGACCCCATGGATTGCAGCACTCCAGGCTTCCCTATCCATCACCAACTCCTGGAGCTTGCTTAAACTCATCTCCATCAAGTTGGTGATGCCATCCAGCCATCTTCTCTCTTTAGCCACTTATTTTTTTCTCTTGCCCATCCCTGCAAATGGTAAGAGTATCTTCCATATTAACCATCACCTTGGCCAATTTAAAAATAAATTTGAGATTACACACACACACACACACACACACACACACACATGCATATATGTATTCATGCCAATGAGGAACACATGTAATTACTAAAAAACAACAACAACAAAAAACACAAAAATTGTGATTCCTTTACACATGTTATGTGACTTCACAGACTATTCTCTTCATTTGTCTACTCAAGGAAGAGACAAGTTCCAATGCATACAAAGCATAAAAAGCTAAACCCTGTTTGCAGTTGTTTCTATCTTGAAAGGCAAATCCATGAACATGTTTGCGAACTGAACTAAAACTGTCCCTGAGGTTTAGGAAGAGACAAATTCCAATGCATACAAAGCATAAAAAGCTAAACCCTGTTTGCAGTTGTTTCTATCTTGAAAGGCAAATCCATGAACATGTTTGCGAACTGAACTAAAACTGTCCCTGAGGTTTAGGCAGAGACATATAGAGGCCAGATTGTACCTGTCAAAAGTCACTGTTGAAAAAGCACTGGTGTGGGAGAATGTATTAATGTCCTTAATTGTTAATGTTTGCTTTGTGACCTTCCCATCAGCAGATCCGTGTGCCTCCCTTTACTGATCTATTCATCCATCTCTCTAATGGCTCTGCCTCTATAGCTGTTGTTAGGACCAGTTATTCATCACAGCAAGTAGAACATGTTCTCCTCCTGACATTGCCTTCATTTCAGCTGAATGTGGGATGGAAAAGTTACACATCCAAGCAAATTTCTCATTTTTTATTTTTTATGGGGTTTAATACTGCAAATTTGAAATTCAGAAACATAGATGTCTTCCTCCTTTGGAATTTGAGGGAAAATATATTATCTGAGCTAAAATATAAAGTGAGATGGAAGACAAACTTACTTCAGGTGACAGATTATTATATGTTGAAATATATTACTTTATACCTCAAATCAATACTTGCCATACTTTGATAGTATCAGAAATTAAGTCAAAGATAGATAATATATTAAAAGGACAGTTTTATTCTTAGGGAAATATAATCAAAGACAGTCCTCTTACACCATTCATGTGGTTCTTTCCATTTATTGTACACATTTTAACTTTCTTAGAATGAATTATCTTTTCAGTATTCACATTTTATTGTTGTGTGTATTTTCATTTTATTTCTCATGCATATAGATTTATTATATAAACACTTTTATTCCATTTCTTAATGATTTTTCTATGATTACTGTTTTGAACAAGCACTCACTGGTTTCTCTGAGATGTCCTGAAACATGTATATTTACCTCACTAAAACACGCATGCAACAATTGATTTTTTAAAAATCTGTTTTAAAATATGTTAAAAATACTGGGCAAAAATATATTAAGAGAATAAAATTTTGAAAAAATAACTACAATGTTGTTGAAATTGTAAGAAAGAGATAATTTCTATTTCTATGTATTAATGTAAAACTGTGAGTTTACAGATTATTTATCTGTCCAGATTTAAATTTTATGTGTATATTTTAATGTCCTGACTAGTACCCATAGTCTTTAAGGATGATTAAGAAGTAGTTGCTTCTGTTACATTCCTGAAACTTCATTATTTATTGGTATGGTGTATGTCCTACCACAGCTAAGTTTGATTGGATTTGAGGCATACTGAGAACCCTGTCCCATTGAATAATGAGAATTTAGGTAGGTTCTCTATCTGGATGGGTCAGAGACCTAGCTTAAAATAGTGCATTGCAGTCTTTCAGGGCATCTAGTATGTTAGTGAACCATGGGAGCAGCATGTCATCTAGACATTAAGTGACTGATTTGAGAATTCAGTGGATGACACTTCATTCACTTTGTGTCATTAAGTTGTTTAGAACAAGACCTTTATTCCATTAGATTGCTATAAAGATGCTTTATAACATTGGTTTTAGCTTCTTAGAAGTTGGATAGCAAAGTAAACAGTACTTCAGAAAACTTATACTTCATCTTCAGGAACAGGACATATGTGAAAGAAAGAAAAGGTGTTTTCTCATAGCAGAATGTCAAGAGTTAAGGAAGACTGGAGTCTGGGAGAACACAAGTTCAGAGTTTGTCTTATACCTATTGGAAATCTGACCAAATCTAGACCATGATTTAGAAGGTGGTGACTTTGACTGCTCTAGTCCTGAGTGAGTGAGCCCATGGACTGATAACATCATTTTAACAGCAGATGTAACTGCCTATATTTCAAAACTATCTGTTTCATTTTAAGTGATTAAAGCCAAAAGTAATTAGAAAAGAAAGAGCACATCCAAAGAAGTATGGAGAATGGTGGGCAGATCAAAATATAATTTATTAAATGTTCCAGGCCAGAATACTGGAGTGGGTAGTTGTTCCCTTCTCTAGTTATTAAATATTAGCACTTTTATTACCATACTACTATTTTAAAGGTTTAGTGCTTTTAAAATGGAAATATCTTATAATTTACTACAAAATGAATTTTACTTGATGCCCTGATCATTATAAATATAAAAGATTTCAATTGCAATGCTGTTCACTGAGATGGTAAACAATTTTAAGAAATAAAATTGTCAAAAATATGATCCCATTGTTTTATGGTTTAAAGTAAGTATTTACTTTCATACCTAAGCCCAAAGTTAGATGTCTATTATATAAAAAACAAACAGTTTTGCAGGTCTAGAACAATCTCTGAAATATGTTTGTTCCATAAATGATACCTATGTCAAGACTGTGAATGAATTCCCAATTATTAAGAATCCATTTCCTAAAAAAGAATCCATTTCCTGAAATATCTAAAGTTAATAGGGAATCAAATTTAAAAGTATGAGATTGTGTATTCATGTTGAAATCCAAAATAAGATTATTTATTTAATACTTTTGCAAATAAATTGAATGAATGACATAAATGATGAAATTACGCTGGTAAAGACTCTCAAAACATGTTTATAAAATTTTTTAAAAATATGACTCTATTGACAGGAATTATAATTCCAAGTTTGGAAATTTATATTAGAAAAAACCCACACACATTTATTGTAAAATTTCTTATAGAAACAAAGTTCAATTGAAAGTGCAGGGTAATGGTTAAAGCTTAGACTTTGGACTGACAATGAATGCTGGTTATATGACTTACTAATTGGGTGACCTTGGTCAGTTATTTAGTTTCAAGGTTCATTTTCCCCAATCCAAAATAGGAATAATGATAACTATAAAAAAAAAAAAAAACTAACTCTCTCATAGTCTTTTGGAGGATTACATGAATCAATTATAAAATACTTAGAACTGTGAGTGACTAATACATAATAAACACCATGGTATTTTGCTATTGTTATTACTGAGCTGTTTAACCATAAAGCTAATAACAAAAACTACTAAATAATTTTGAGAAAATCTATTTTTCTCTAGGTTTTTTTTTCAATATTCCACATAGAAACCAAAGTTAGTAAGAAATTAAATGACTTTCTCAAAGACCCCCTAGTTCTAACAAGAGGCAGAGACTCCACTTATGTTATATACTAAATGGTCTGAAAAAGGTCTAGCTAGTCAATGTTATGGTTTCTCAAGTAGTCATGTATGGATGTGAGAGTTGGACTATAAAGAAAGCTGAGTGCTGAAGAATTGATGCTTTTGAACTGTAGTGTTGGAGAAGAGTCTTGAGGTCTCTTCGACTACAAGGAGATCCAACCAGTCCATCCTAAAGGAAATCAGCCCTGAATATTCATTGGAAGTACTGATGCTGAAGCTGAAACTCCAATATTTTGGTCATCTCATCCAAAGAACTGACTCCTTGGAAAAGACCCTGAAACTGGGAAAGGTTAAAGGCGGGAGGAGGAGGGGACAACAGAGGATGAGATGGTTGGATGCCATCACTGACTCAATGGACATGAATTTGAGTAAGCTCTGGGAGCTGGTGAAGGACAGGGAAGCCTGGTGTGCTGCAGTCCATGGGGTTGTGAAGAGTTGGACACGACTGAGTGACTGAACTGAATTGAACTTCCAGTAGGAGTAAACTAAATGAGGAACAATAGAAAAGATATCACTTGAAAAAAAAATGGCCCCCATTCTTCAACTTTCTCTATTAACATTTTTATTTAGTCTTTCAAGATCCTCCCCATACTCTAAGGGAATTATGATAAAATAAATGACCATTATCACTTGCTTGAGTAGTTTTGATATCATTTAACTGCCCATCTGCATAGATTTCTGTTAGAGAATCTATTGACTTAATACAGACATTAGATTAACCTTCAGGTAGACTTGAAAAAAAGAGTTATTAAGTATGCATGGATGGTTGAAACAGATATACAAGCAAAGTTTATAAACCAGCATGAATAAGAAACACTCTGACTTATTAAACAAACCTGTTTCACCATTCCATGAAGATAGCAAACATTTAATAGATTATATTCTGTATTTGAAATTACTTTATTCAATAGTTTTGCAGTACACTGCACAAGCAATAGGCCTGCAAGACTGCCTGAAAGTTCCTGAAAAGTGTTAATTGATAGGAGTCTATGGAGTCAGAGCACAGTCTTGAATATCACACAGATTAGTTCTTGACCTTGTAATATGGAAACTAGAGCTGACCAAAATATCAAAATATCTTAAGAAACAGATTGTGACTGGCAGCTGAGGTCACTATGGATTTTAAAATATTTTTTTTAAAAAAGCTTTGTAAAATTATTTTATATCCTCACCAAATCTACACTTTATAGAAGTCACATCAAAATGATGGAGTGAAAAAAATCTGAATAAAAATTAAGCTGGCAAATAAAGTCAGTAAAAGATTCCAGGAAGAAGAAAGAAAATTTGAAAAATGCAGATGTGTGAGAAAATATGGTATCAGCTAATCCTGTAATATGACTCAGAAATGGATTTCATTCTAGGAATTTGCCTATTACCTTACCCTCATATAAGACAACATAGTTACACTAAAATGATATTCAAAGTTTGTAAGTCTGGGATAATGAAATCCAGAGACCATGACTTCCCCTTTAATGATCTTCAATATGCTGATTACTCCTGTCATCCATGTGACAAAATGAGCCTGATCAAGAGACTAGAACAGAAAGAAAACATAAAGGATGAAAACAAAATCCCAGAGAATACAAGTAAAAAAGAGATAGAAATTATCTAAATATCTATCCATCTTGAGCTTAAATATCTCCCCTGAGATCTAAATTTTTAACTGTGACCTGAACAGCATCATTCCACAGATACACAAGCATTTTTGTTCATCCACAAATCTTTTCTTCTACCTGCATTAATGCCTTCAATTAATGACATGCTTATTTATTACATTCACAAATAATTATTAATCACCTAGATTGTCATTTTTACTCCATTAAAAGTTTGGTATATTCCAGTGAACAAAACACACATAGTTTCTATATTTGAGGAAATATTCCATCTGTGTAGCCAATAATCTCTCCTGCATGCATACTTAGTCACTTCAGAGGTGTCTGACTCTTTGCAATCCCATGGACTGTAGCCTGCCAGCCCACTTCTTTTCCTTGCATTTTCCATAGCCTCTCAATTATTTGGTCACCAGACTTTTTAGTCTATTTCCTTATTGCTGGGCTGACCAAAAAGCTAATTTTAGTTTTCCTGTGACCTCTCATGGAAAAACTTGAAGGAACATTTTGGCCAACCCAATACAATGTCTCTCAAGTCTATCTCTTCTCTCTTTCTATAATGATTGAGTGACTGAACTGAACTGAATAATGAGTGAAATTGAGCATCTTTTCATGTGTTTATTAGCCACCTGTGTGGCTTCTTTGGAGAAATGCCTGTCTAGGTATTTTGCCTATTTTTTGATTAGGTTGTTCATTTTTCTGGTATTGAGCTGCATGTGCTGCTTGTATAGTTTGGAGATCAATTCTTTGGCAGTTGTTTCATTTGATTTTATTTTCTCCCATTCTGAGGGCTGTCTTTTCACCTTGCTTATAGTTTTCTTTGTGGTGCAAAAGCTTTTAAGTTTAATTAGGTTCTGTTTATTTTCATTTTTGTTTCCATTACTCTGGGAGGTGTGTCATAGAGGATCTTGCTCTGATTTATGTCATAGAGTGTTCTGCCTATGTTTTCCTCTAAGAGTTTTATAGTTTCTGGTCTTTCATTTAGGTCGTTAATCTATTTTGAGTTTATTTCTGTGTATGGTATTAGAAAATGTTCTAGTTTTATTCTTTTACATGTATTTGACCAGTTTTCCCAGCACCACTTATTGAAGAGACTGTCTTTTCTCCATTGCATATTTTTGCCTCCTTTCTCAAAGATATGGTATCCACAGGAGTGTGGACTTGTCTCTGGACTTTCTATTTTGTTCCATTGATCTATATTTATGGCTTTGTGCCAGTACCATATTGTCTTGATGACTGTAGCTTTGTAGTATAGTCTGAAATCAGGAAAGTTGATTCCTCCAGCTCCATTCTTCCTTCTCAAGATTGCTGTGACTATTCAGGGTCTTTTATGCTTCCATACAAAACTGTGAAATTATTTGTGATAGTTCTTTGAAAAATAATATTGGTAGTTTGATAGGGATTGCATTGAGTCTATAGTTTGCTTTGGGTAGTATACTCATTTTCACTGTATTGATTCTTCCAATCCAAGAATATTGTATATTTCTTCTTCTATTTGTGTCATCTTTGATTTCTTTCATCAGTGTTTTATAGTTTTCTGTATACAAGTCTTGTGTTTCTTTAGGTAAATTTATTACTAAGTATTCTATTCTTTTTGTTTCAGTGGTGAATGGGAACGTTTCCTTAATTACTCTTCTTGATTTTTCATTCTTAGTGAATAGGAATGCAAGGGATTTCTGTATTAATTTTCTGTATTAATTTCATATCCTAAAACTTTCCCATATTCATTGATTACCTCTAGTAATTTTCTGGTGGCATCTTTAGGGTTTTCTATGTAGAGGATTATATTTGCAAACAGCGAGAGTTTTACTTCTTCTTTTCCATTTTTTTAATTTCATTTTCTTTGATTGCCTGTGGGTTTGTCATACATTTTATTATGTTAAGGTCTGTTTTTTTATGCCTACTTTCTGGAGAGTTTTTATCATAAATCATTGTTGAATTTTGTCAAAGGATTTCTCTGCATCTATTGAAATAATCATATGATTTTTAGTTTTCAATTTGTTAATATGGTATATCACATTGATAGATTTGTGAATATTGAAGAATCCTTGCATCCCTGTAATAAAGCCCACTTGATCATGATGTGTAATCTTTTTAATATGTTATTGGGTTCTGTTTGCTAGAATTTTCTTGAGGATTTTTTCATCATGTTCATTAGTGATATTGGCCAATAGTTTTCCTATTTTGTGCCATCTTTGTTTGGTTTTCATACAGGGTGATGGTGGCCTCATAGAATGAGTTCGGGAGTTTACCTTCCTCTGCAATTTTCTGAAAGATCTTGAGTAGGATAGGTGTTAGCTCTTCTCTAAATTTTTGGTAGAATTCACCTGTGAAATCATTTGGAGCTGGGCTTTTGTTTTGGGGGAGATTTTTTGATACACTTTTGATTTCCATGCTTGTGATTGGTCTGTTCAAATTTTCTATTTCTTCCTGGTACAGTTTTGGAACATTATACTTTTCTAAGATTTGTCCATTTCTTCCAAGTTGCCCATTTTAATGGCTTATAGTTGCTCATATAGTCTCTTGTGATCACTTGTATTTCTGTGTTTTCTGTTGTAATTTCTCCATTTTCATTTCTAATTTTATTGATTTAATTCTTCACCTTTTTATTTGTTGTTGTTGGGTCTGACTAACTGTTTGTCCATTTTGTTTATCTTCTCAGAGAACCGGCTGAAAAGGTTTATAAAAATGCACACATGACAGTAAAGTAAATGGTAATGGGACCATATTTATCAATAATTGCCTTAAACATAAATGGGTCAAATGCTCCAATCAAAAGACAAAGACTGGCTGAATGGATATAAAAACAAGACCCCTATATATGCTGTCTACAGGAGACCTAATTCAAGCCTAGGGACACATACATATTGAAAATGAGGGGCTGGAAAAAGATATTTCATGCAAATGGAGACCAAAAGAAAGTAGAAGTAGTAATATTCATATCAGATAAACAGACTTTAAAGACTGTTATAAGAGACAAAGAAGGACACTATATAATGATCAAGGATCAATCAAAGAATAAGATATAATAATTATAATTATATATACACCCAACAGAGGAGCAACTCAATATATAAGACAAACTCTAACAACTATTAAAGGGGAAATTAACAGTAACACAATAAGAGTGGGGGACTTGAATGCCCCACTCACATCAATGGACAGATGGATTATCCAGACTGTAAAACAAGCAAACACAAGCTTTAAATGATACATTTGACCAGTTAGACCTAATTGATATCTATAGGACCTATTGATATCTACACCCAGAAGCAATGGATTATACCTTTTCCTCAAGTGCACAAAGAACATTCTCTAGGATGGCTCACATCCTGGGCCATAAATCTAGCCTTGGTAAATTTTTTAAAAAATTGAAATTTATTTAAGCATCTTTTCTGATCATAATGTTGTAAGATTAGATATCAACAACAAGGTGAGGGGGAAAAACAAAAACTATTAAAAACACAAACATACAGAGGCTAAACCACGCACTTTTGAATAACCACCAGATTGCTGAAGAAATCAAAAAGGAAATCAAAATATGCATAGAAAACAACACCTATTTTTCAAATTTTCTAGCTAACCTTATATGAATCAGGGGAAAATGACCCCAAGTTGAGCTTCGGAGACTGATGTTGATTATCTAAGCTAATCATGGTGATCTCTTTCTCCAGGGCCACTAATTGTTTTAGGGATAAGCATGGTCCAGTTTTGGACAATGAGAAACAATAAATGTCCCCTGAGGGGATTCTTGGAATTTTTCTTTTCTTCTATAAAACATATACGGAAAGAAATGACACCACTTGAAGTAGCCTCCAGAAGACCTGCACCCATTATGCTGCCAGTGTGAGAATTAAGTCAGCATGAACTGTAATGATATTTAACTCATCTTTCTAAGTTACTATCCTTGGGGCCACATTGACTCTGGACATTAAACAAATCTCTTTTTAAAGTTCACTGAGTGAAGATTTCTTTTACATACATCTTTATGCATGCTAGATAAAACCTTCTATGACCTGCCCTTATTTTTCAACCTTAGCTCTTGTACCTCCAACATTTGGAATTACAGTTTTAACTACATTGGTTGAAACTTCAATTGTTAGTTGCTCAGTCGTGTCCAACTTTTTGTGACCCATGGACTTCAGCCTGCCAGGCTCCTCCATTCATGGGATTTTTCCAGGCAAGAATAATGAAGTGGGTTGCCATGCCCTTCACCAGGAGATCTTCCTGACCCAGGGATTGAACCCTGGTCTCCTGTTTTGCAGGTAGACTCTACCATCTGACTACCAGGGAAGTCAAGGAGTACATACAAATCATCTGGAACCTTGTTAGAAGGCAGACTCTGATTTAATAGGTTTCAGATAGGGTTTGGGATTCTGCCTTCTAGGTTATATAATGCTACTGGTCTATAAATCACACTTTGGTTAAGAAGGAACTAGATTACCTATGAGGAGGCTTTTTAAACAATCAAGGCAGAGAAATAACAAAACCATAACTGAAGCTACATGTATTATGAGATTGTTTTTTTCTGTCTTGTAAATTTTTTCTTTATAAAATGCCAGTTCCTTTTGAAGACAGTTAAATTCTCTAGTAAAATAAAAAGAATGGACCACACATTTTGAACGCAGAGAATCAAAGGATATCTAGCTATACACACACACATACACACACACACACACACACACACACACACACACACACACATACTCAAAATGGTTTGATTTCATCCTTATTGTCATGTTTCCTTGTTTGCTCTGTGTGTTTCCTCTAGATTAATGCCAACAATAATCTAAACCAGGGATTTGAATGTGGTATTTTTCCTAAATTGGTTCATTAATTTTAAAAATGTATGCCATTTAGGAAGAACTCTTTAAGAAGGAGCTCCAGATAAAGTTTAAGGTAATATTAATTACAAAGAACTAGCTTCCTGAAGTTAAGGAAAGCAAATTATCTGGGGTAGTTGAGAATAAATACCTACTGTTAATAGTATAAAACTTTGTTTTCTAAATTACTGTTAAAACTTATCTGGCTTTTATCATTTTTCTCTATTTATTGGTTTCCAGGCTGCTCTTTTTCTTTGGAGCTGAAAAAATTTGAAATACTGATAAAGGATTCTGACATTTGAAACATTTAAACCATAGGAAAGATTTTTCCACCTTCTCTTATGTACTTTTCTCTTATGTGAGAAAATGTAATTACTGATATCAAGAAGATCACACATGACAACTGTTACTCAAATCAAGACATTCATAAGTGCTGCAGTATAAATATTTAATATTTATACCTAGAATAACTATGAAAGCACAAATTACTTAAACTTTAGTTAGAATGTTAGTGCTTTTTACTGAAGACTACAGTCCCTAAAGTCTCCCAATGAATATATTTACAATGACCTCTTAGTGAGAATAAGATTTATGATTTTTTTACATTTAGTTGGCTATAGTTTATTTTTCATAAAGATTCAATTTAAAATTAATCACACAAATATAATCTTAGTTATAAAGGAAAAAATTTTATAGGCTCTTTTCCCCATTCCATTCGAACTGAGTCAAAGACTCACATGCTTAAAAAAACAATCACAGGAAAAGTTTTTCATACTTAAATTTCTCCTTACTTCTGCTCACATTACAATAAATTAGCCTGGGAAAAGTATCTTTGTAAAATTATCTTTTTCTGGTGGACATCCAGAGGTCCATTATTTATAATCATCTGTGAAAATTAATGTTATACTATTTGTTTTTTCTAATATGGCAAGATTGTTTAAAATTATTATGTGTAATGGACTAAAAGATATGTTACTCTTGATAGAAGAATTATTAATCTCTTCAATGATTTTAAAGAATCAGATTAACAAAGAGAATAATATCAAAATAATAATAATCAAAGAAACATTTATTGTGTACCAAACTATTCTACCCTACTCTTCACAACCAGTTTAGTATTGTTGTTTCTTCCACACTTGTCTGCTGCAGAGTAAAATAAATTTACCTGGGCAAATGATTTCCTTCAAATTCTTTTTTTTTCTAGAAACATTCTGAGGTCCAGTATTCATAGTCGTGAATCTGAATAGTATGTTACCTTGGAACATGAAGATCTATTACTTTTGTGTTGTCAATTATGATGTTTAATTATCATTTAATTTTGAAAATATTATCTCACAATTAGGGCTATGAAATGGATTCAAGATATATTAATGACTCCTTCAAAGATTATTAACTTTATAGGAATTTAAATGAATTTGCTTAGCAATTAAAATAATTATAGTAGCAGTAATAATAAAATAATGATAATAATAGGCACATTTACTGTGTGCTAAACTAACAAGTTCACTCTCATTATCAAACCATGCTTCCATGCTTTTCTCCATAGTCCTACTACACAGATATTCCCCTCCTCTATAAGACAGAGCGTCTCATGAAATCTCAGTTTTATTTCACCATGGTAAAACCTTTACTTGGTCTCTCAGATTCAGGCTTCTTGTTTCTCCTTCTCCCTGGTATACAAAGAAAATTGGGCTCCACTGTGATTTTTAGAGCATTTTTGTAAGAATGCTTATTTATTTCCTTGTATTTTAAATGTGCCCAGAGGCTCCATGCCCTATATCTGTAAATTTAAATGTAGGTCTAGTTGTTTAGAAATAAATGAGAAAATAAATAAAATATGTAGGATGAATGCAAGCAGATATACAGCAGAGCACAACACATTTTGATTGTTAACTAGAAAACATGTGAAATTTTGTCATTTTCAATTTACCTTGCTTCATTCTGACCAAAACTTTCTTGACACAAATAATGATGTGCAGAATGGAGATGTGGTTTGTGAAACAGTTGAGATTTTGTATATGTGTATGTGTGTTTTCCCCTGAAGCAGGATATAAGCGCAAATGCCATTCAGTTGGAACACTGCCTACAGGTTGAACACAAAAGGTCCTGGCCTCATTGAAACAGTTATTTATGGTGAGGCAATGTCTGCAAATAGCATCCATTAGGAATAAATGCCTAGTGCATGAGATGGAGAAAAGGCACCTTCACATAAAAATGTAATATCCAGATTAGGTGCCTATTCCTGAAATTACTGAGTTTAGCAAAGGAAAGTTGTATTCGCTCTCAGCCCTGAGAACTACAAAATGTATTTTCCTATCTCCAAAAATCATCCCTGAGTAGAAGAGGTACAATTTTAGAGGCAGAAAGAATGCCAATATTGATTGGATTTATTTCAAATTTTTCTTGACAGGGTATTTTCCCTCTCAAATCCTTTTATATTCTAAGGTATGTTTTGGCAGTATATGTATATTTGTACGTGTGAAAATAATACTGATATACAAATGTTAGAACTTGCTGAACTAAAATAGATGGGGTAATTAATTTTACTAAATCTGCCAAGATGTTAATATAGGTATCAAATTTCAAATTGAAGCATATATTCTTCTTATACAATGCCATCAGCTCTTAGAATGTGGTAGTGGTTTAAGCTTTAAGTAAGAAGTTGAGGAGGAGAGGGTTTTAGGGTAACCATGTTCCAGGAACAGTTTGGGAGCTTGTTACATGCATTTCTAATTAAATATTTTAACATGTACACATTAAGAATTAAAATTGTACTTTAATCTTTTAATTTTAAAGCTCATATAAGTCAAATGTCACGCTCAAAAACATTTCACTCATGAAAATTTGTGTTTTGATATTAGTTCTGTGGAGGAAAAATAGCTTTAAGGAAAGATACATAGATGAGAAAAATATATAGTTCAATTGTTAGTTTTGTGGCACACCTACTTTTCCAAGGCCTGGCACTAGGTGAGGTAGAATTTACAAATACAATTTTAAAGTCAATAAATCCACTGAAGTATTAGAACTCAAACTGCTTATGTTTGACCCAGACCAGAAAGATAACACATCCATAGTACTATGACAATCAGAGGAGGTCTGTATGTTTATGTTTACTTCTTTCCTGGATTGTTCTCTTTTTTTCTATCAACTCATTTACTAGAACCAACTTCTATCATGTAGAATAAATTCAGCCTTTTGAACCACAGCAATGGAAAATTATGTTTCTTTCTTGGCTCATTGTAACAATAGTCATTCCAACACATTATGCTCACTTGTCTAATTACCCCAAACTCTATAAAGACAACAAGAGTAGAAACTTTAGAGGCAGTATTCACCACAAGTTTTCTTATAAAATATGGAAGAGCAGATGATTGGTAGATATTTGTTAAATTAATATGCATATGTAATTCCATACTCTATTTCTCACTATAAACTTTTTGCTTCCTGTGTGTATAGGCTAATCAATAAAATACATTTGTGATATTCTTGAAGAGGAAGAGTATGTTCTACATTTCTCTGTGTCTTTTATGTATTTGCCCAGTGATTTTCACATAATTGGTTCTCAAGATATATATTTTTTTCTTTTCTTTTTTTTTTTTCTATTCAAAGAGCTATGCAGAGTGAATTTAAGTAGATACATTGCTAAATTGGGCTTCCCTTGTGGCTCAGATGGTAAAGACTCTGCCAGCACTGTGGGAGACCTGGGTTTGATCGCTGGGTCTGAAAGACCCACTGGAAAAGGGAATGGCAACCCACTCCAATATTCTTCCCTGGAGAATTCCATGGACAGAGGAGCCTGGAAAGCTACAGTCTATGGGGTTCCAAAGAGTCAAGTACAACTGAGCAACTCACACATACACATATACACATTGCTAAATTAGAAAAATAATCAAATAAACAAAGTCACACAAACATTTGCTAACATATGCCCACATTGTCAATTAACAGTGTTTCCTGTGGGATTTCACTTTGCATATCATCCATGATAATATATTTTAAACATAATTAGCTGACTGAGTTTATGAAATTCAGTTACCAAGGTAGATAAGAAAAAACTAATTTATCTGTCTATGCATTAACTTTTAGTATTTATCAATGACTTTTTTTTTCTTCTATAATTGTGTAAGGAGAGATGCTTTAGATCCTGGAAAAAACTAAATGAAACTATCCTCACACTAATAGGCACAATATTTGGCTCTTGATATCCAGTGACTCAAAGCATGATTCTCTATGCTTCTCTTCTTTTCTTTTATACTGACAACTGTTGGTTCTTCCAGTTTTATGCATAACACATAGCTAGTGCTGTGAAATGGAGATCAAGACACTGGTTCAAGTCCCTTCATTTGATGATCTAAGTTACCTAGAGGAAGTTGTTATATTTCTCTGTAACCAGCTCAGCAGTACACAAGAAAGCCTTTTATATTACCACAATTTAGTGAGGCACTAGCTTGAGTTTCTTCTACATTTTGTCTCTTATTTCTCAATAATTGAGAATGAAGTACCAGCAAAGAGTGATAGATACATTTCCAAATGCAGAATAAAATTGATTGATGGGTTTATAAGTAACTGTTCATACACTATATAGTATGCAATCAATTATAACCTGCTAGAGGAGTATTAATAACTTGATATTAGAATAGGGTTCAATTTTATTCAAACATAATGTCTAGGTTTATTATTACTACTTTTACTTTTATTCATTTTTGTTTTTTCCCATCCTACTGATATGCTTCTTAAGAGTTTGAGTATTTTGAGATTTCTCATTTTGCAATGAACAATTTCAGGTAATTTGCTCAGCACTTTAACAGTTTGTCTACTCTGTCTTACTTTTGATCAGAAAAATACCTATAACTTTTGAGACACTTGTAATATACCTATATTACATACTATTGCCAACTTTGACTTAAATGTGTAGTTTTTGTATATGCCAACTGAAAGGCAAATACCTGATAAAATAGTTTCTCTTTCAGAAAAATAATACAATATTTTGAGAGGTGCAAGAGAAAGGAATCGCTAAAAAAAAATGTCATTGTCCCGCTGGGAATAGTAAACTTTCACCAGTAATAAAATCCAAGTTTTAAATATCAGCCAGCAACTCCCCATCACCCTGTATCTTGGCTAAAATCTGTAGCTGCCAAAAATAAACAGAAGGAACTCCTCTTCAGGACATTGACATTTAATTCTATTTGAGGCTTGTTAAAGGTCATTCAATTTCTTTGCTTGCATTTTGCTTTCATTATCTTGCAAGCTACTTTGGTGAATTAATTCATTTAATACTGTGAAGATGAAAATTGATTTGTATCATATCATCTCACTTTACAGATAAGTTGCTAATTTCAGAAACATCTCATTCCTATTTGTAATGAGGAAAAGGGGGATGAAAAAGATTCATAAGAATGAGAAGATCAAGGAAATTGGATATTATACTAAAGGCATTAATTTCCTGAGTTTCTTTTAAAAAAAATGACCATATTTTTATTTTGTTATAATAGTAAATGGGAGAAGGAAATGATAGCTATAAAAAAACTGTTATCAAAAACCAAGGGAAACAAATAAAAGTATAAACATTACTAGAAACATCATACTGAGACCCAGATAAAAATATCTAGAGAGATCTAAAGTATGTGTTCAAGCTGAGAGCAGCTGTAGCAAACACAGGGAAGACAAAATTATCTCTAAAAACCATATAGTTACAAATGCAAACAAAAGAGGAGTGTAAAATTGATAAGAGAATAGAATGAACATGATTAGATCAATTCTATTAAAAGCTATGAAAGACAATAAATGATTCAATAGAAGTAATCTGCATCCAGGTTTGTTCAGTAATCCACAGGAGGTCTTTGTCAAAATCTTTTGACAAGCTAATTAAAAGCAGACAGTTATGCAGCATTTGGTGTTTACCTTTGTAAAATGAATCAACTCATCTTCAAGCTTCTATATTCATATTTTCCGTTGCCCTGTCATAGTGACCTTTACGGTACAATACTGTGAATAAACTGCATATTCATCAAGACAGCCTCAAAGTCACAGTGAAAATAAAATGTCCCCCAGAAAAATATCTTTAACCAGGAATAAACTCAATGAAATAAATATTCACTGAACATCAGATATGTCCTAGACATTGCACAGAATGAAAGTGTCACACACAAAAAGTCAAAGTCCATGCCCTTGAGGAGGTCATGATGTATCAAATATTTTTAAAAAATATGTAGTCTAAAATTTTCATTGTAAGCTTGCTTTTTAAGTGCTTTTTTTTCAAAGTGAAATGGGACATATTTTCCTCAGGATAATTATGTTCCTTTTACAATACTGAATTCCTCATAATAATATGTTAACATGCAACAAATCCCAAGAAGTTTACTAAAATAAGGAAAAGATAGGAAAAAGGTTGATTTTACTTTGTTGCTGATTTTAATGCATATTTTGGAATGATTTTGCAGTGGTTCCACAGGATAAGCTGATGCCTCGAGGCCAATATAGTTTATATTTTCCCTAGCATCTAGAAAATAAGTAGAAACTGGAGTGAACTATTCTTTACACTAACAAAGTCCTTCAGGGTCATTTTGCTTTAGCAAACTCCTTCTATCTAAAAATTCAAAGAAGGCCAGTTTTTCTTCTGGTAATCCATCTCAGACTCAGGCTCACAACTAGGCCAGGAAACTTGGCCAGGCCAGCTGTTTCTCCACACTTCTGGTTTTGAAAAATCATATCGCAGGGTTTTGTGGCTTTGAAAAAATTTATTGAATGGACATGTTTTGAACAAAATGGGGAATCAGAATCTGACTAACGTGCTCAGAAGCATTTCTTTAAGCAGATATGTCTGTGTCTACTGTCGCTCAGTCATGTCCAATCTGGGAAGTCCCTTAAACAGATATAGGAGCATCAAAAACAACTTACTTTTTAAAATTTTTCAATATTTTAAATCAATGCAAAGGCTTAAGGTAAAGTGATACTTCTGCGTTTTTGGCAATGATTTTCACCACAGATTTTTAAATGAAGCCAAAGTAACATTCCTACAACATTTTATTAGTATCCTTTTCTTTGTTTTTATTATAACAGACTAGAAATCAGCACTCACTATGGGCCCATCCCAATACTAAGCACTTCACAAATATTAACCCATTGGAGCTCCTTAATATCCATATGAGGCAGATACAGCTACCATTTCCATTTTGCCGACGATGGCATTAAGTCATCAGTGGTGAAGCAACATTTTCAGTATAACTTAATCACACAGTGGAGCAGAGATTCTAAATCTGGATGCAGATTCTTAGCTTTTAAACAGACACATTGAAGCTTCTAAGTGTAAGTTGTAATACTGAGTTAACTTTTGTTTTAATTTATATTAATTTCAATCAAAATAATACATGCATACAGATATACAAACATTAATAATCAATAGCAGTCTTCTGATCTAATTCTTACTGCCTCAAAGCAATTATTTTTAATTTTCTTTCTTTGTAATTTGTTTACATAATTCTAAAAACAAAACGAAGTATGTTCATACTATTCTTTCTTGATTTTTAAGTGCATTATACTTTTTACCAGCTACGAAGAGATTAGAATCACCATAGACACACATTCATGCATCTACTCCTTCCTTCTTACCAACGGTATTTCATCTTTATCTTAAATCTTTTTCTTAAATCAATATTCAGAATGGCATCATGCTATCTAAACTTGGGCCTGGCTAAGTAATCACAGAAGTTACATCTTCATTCCTGCACAGCTTTTCATTTTCCATGAAGTTGTTAACTGCCTCATTTCATTCACTTAGATTTCCAGGTACCTACCATTAATTAATTCCCAAGTATCCTAACTATAAATTTTCTTGCAACACAGTAAAATGCATAGTTAATCTGTCAAGTGCATTCATTTCCTTTATCAGCTGACCATCCTTTCTTGGAGTCCTCTGGCTCCCTGCATTGATCTGAACAGAATGGTCCTAGTACTGGAGAGTGCCAGGAAATTCTTTCATTATGATTCTGAAAAGCTGTCTCTTACTTGTCTAGGTTTGCGCATTGTTTCTTAAAAAGATTTTCAATGAATTCTCCAGTTTTCAAATCCACCCTCAAAAGCAACCCACATTCACAAGCATCTGGTATCACCAAATCCCCAGCCTTTCTAGAAATAAGGTAAACAAATGATGATAGCCTTTATTCTGTCTCCTCTCTCACATATATGTGTTAGAGAGTGTTAGTCGCTCAGTTGTGTCTGACTCTCTTGACCCCATGGCCTATAGTTTACCAGGTGCCTCTGTCTCTGGATTTCTCCAGGCAAGAATACTGGAGTGAGTTGTCATTCCCTTCTCTGGGGGATCTTCCCAAACCAGGGATTGAACTTGGGTCTTCTGTTACTGCAGGCAGATTTTTTTTTTTTTTTTTACTGACTGAGCCACCACCTACTCCCGTTCTCATAAGCATAAGTCTGCAGCTTTTTCTCTTCTTCTGTTAAATATTTATTTATTTATTTCAGGGAGGTTGAAATCAGATGACCCTGGTGGATCTCTGAGTTAAGGAGACAGAGAAGGGTCTGAGGAGACCAAAGAGAAGTGACATATATATATATATATACACATATAACTATGTATAAAACAGGTAACTTATGAGAACCTAATCTATAGCACAGGAAACTCTGCTCAATGCTCTGTGTATATGTATAGCTGATTCACTTTGCTATACAGCAGGAACTAACACAACATTTTAAAGCAAATATACTTCAACATAATTTTTTAAGAAAAGGATCAGAATTTACAGAGAAAAATGAAGAAAGCTATGCAGAAATGTGTGATTAATATGCAAATCAGTCATGTTTTGATATATTATGAACAACCAAAAAATTTGAAAATAAAATGATAATATTGATATACATATAATTGTATCATAGTATCAAAACATGAAATACAGGTATATTTGACAAAAGACATAAAAACTACCAGATTAAAAAAGTCCTAAATAAATGGAGAGCTTTACATAAACAGATGTGATGTGATGCCTCCCGAATTGATTTATATATTAAATGTATAACCTAAATTAAAACTCCAAGAAGCTTTTATGTTTTGTGTTTATTTTGGAGGAAATTGGCAAGCTGATTCTAAAATTCATAGAGAAAAACAAATAATCTAGAGTATCCAAAACATCTTTCAAAAAAGAAAACAGAGATGAAAGGCTAATAACAACTGATTTCAAGTCTTATTATGAAGATAAGGTAAGAAAAATGTCACAGAATTGACAAAAGTATAGACATGTAAGTTGGTGGAACAGAATAGAGAGTCTAGGAATATACCCTTACACACATAAACAACAGATTTTTGAAACATCTGCAAAGATAGTCACAGAACAGAGGCTATTTTTACCATGACACTGATAAATTTAAATATATATATATATATGAAAGATTAATTTTATCCTTACCTTACAGGATATATATAATTTACTTATACTTCATTTATCTACTGCATGGATAACAGATCTAAAAGTAAAATGTAAAATTATAAAATTATGAAAGATAACATAAAAGGCTTAGGTTAAACAAACAGGACTTAGATATGACATCAATAAGTAATAAATTGATAAAATGAACTTTGTCAAAATTAAAAACATGATATATATATATATATATAAACATAGAATAAAATAAAAATGAAATATTTACATATATATATATATAGAGAGAGAGAGAGACAGATGCTGTTAAAGTCCTGCACTCACTATGTCTGCAAATTTGGAAAACTCATCAGTGGCCACAAGACTGGAAATGTCAGTTTTCATTCTAACCCCAATGAAAGGGCAATGCCAAAGAATGCTCAAACTACCAAACGATTTCCCTCATTTCACATGCTAGTAAAGTAAAAGTCACTCAAGTCGTGTCCGACTCTTCTCGACCCCATGGACTGTAGCCTACCAGGCTCCTCTGTACATGGGATTTTCCAGGCAAGAGTACTGAAGTGGGTTGCCATTTCCTCTTCCAGGGGATCTTCCCGACTCAGGGATCGAACCCGGGTCTCCAGCATTGCAGACAGATGCTTTACCATCTGAGCCACCAGGGAAGCCCAACATGCTAGTAAGGTTATGCTCAAAATCCTTCAACTTAGGTTTTGGCAATAGGTGAACCAAGAACTTCCAGAAGTACAAGCTGGATTTAGAAAAGGCAGAGGAATCAGAGATCAAATTGCCAATATCCATTGGATCATAAAAAAAAGCAAGGGAATTAAAAAAAAATCTACTTCTGCTTCATTGACTATGCTAAAGCCTTTGACTATGTGAATCATAACAAACTGTGGAAAATTCTTAAAGAGATGGGAATACCAGACCACCTTACCACTTCCTGAGAAACCTGCATGCAAGTCAAGAAGCAATAGTTAGAACTGGACGTGGAACAATAGGACTGGTTCCAAATTGGGAAAGGAGTATGTCAAGGCTCTATGTTGTCATCCTGCTTATTTAACTTTTAAACAGAGTGAAAGTGAAAGTTGCTCAGTCATGTCAGACTCTTTGCAACACCATGGACTATATAGTCCATGGAATTCTCCAAGCCAGAATACTGGAGTGGGTAGCCTTTCCCTTCTCCAGGGGATCTTCCCAACCCAGGGATCAAACCCAGGTCTTCTGCATTGCAGGCGGATTCTTTACCAGCTGAGCCACAAGGGAAGCCCAAGAACACTGGAGTGGGTAGCCTATCCCTTCTCTAGCAGATCTTTCTGACCCAGGAATTGAACCAGGGTCTTCTGCATTGCAGGCAGATTGTTTACCAACTGAGCTATAAGGGAAGTCTTAACATCATGTAAAATGCCAAGCTGGATGACTCACAAGCTGGAATCAAAATTGCCAGGAAAAACATCAACAGCCTCAGATAATGCTGGTGATAACCACTCTAATGGCAGAAAGTGAATAGGAACTGAAACACCTCCTGAGTATGGTAAAAGAGGAGAGTGGAAAATCTAGCTTAAAATTCAACATTCAGAAAACTAAAATCATGACATCTGGTACCATCAGTTCATGGCAAATAGAAGAGGAAAAACTGGTAGCAATGACAGATTTTATTTTCTTGGGTTCCAAAATCATTTTGGATGCTGACTCCACCCATGAACTGAGAAAACACTTGCTCCTTGGAAGGAAAGCTATGAGAAACCTAGACAGCATAATAAAAAGCTTTGAGACATCACTTTGCTGACAAAGGTCTAAGTCAAAGCTATGGTTTTCCCAGTAGTCATATAGGGATGTGAGAGTTCAACCATAAAGAAGACTGAGTGCTGAAGAATTGATACTTTTGAATTGTGGTGCTGGAGAAGGCTCCTGGACAGCAAGGAGATCAAACCAGTCAGTCCTAAAGGGAATCAACCCTAAATATTATTTGGAGGGACTGACACTGAAGCTGAAGTTCCAATACTTTAGCCACCTGATGCAAAGAGTCAACTCAATGGAAAAGACTCTGATGCTGGGAAAGACTGAAGGCAGAAGAATGGGGGGACCAGAGGATGAGAGAATTAGACAGTGTCATCCACTCAATGGACATGAATTTGAGCAAACTCTGAGGGATGGTGAAGAATAGGGGAGCGTGGTATGCTGCAGTCCACGTGGGTTCAAAGAACTGGACACAACTTAGCAACCGAACAACAACAAAATATATAGCGAATCTTATAACTCAATAATGATATAAGAAGAAATCCAATTTTTAAAGACTTGGGAAATTTTTGAGCCATAGCTTCACCAAGAAAGACATATGGAAGACAAATAAACACAGAAAATGCTACTTGACGTCATTTGTTGTTGTTGTCTAATGGCTAAGTTGTTTTCCAACTCTTTTGCAACCCTATGGACTCTAGCCACCAGTCTCCTCTGTCCATGGGATTTCTCAGGTAAGAATGTTGAAGTGGGTTGTCATTTACTTCTCGGGGGGATCTTCCTGACCCAGGAATTGAGCCCATGTTTCCTGCATTGGCAGGTGGATTCTTTACTGCTAAGCCAACAGGGAAACCCAGTTGACATAATTTGTCAAGCTAGTTATGAATTTTAGTCATAATTAGTCAATAAAATGAAAACTAAAATCACAATTAGATACCATTATATACCTATTAAAATGGGTAAAATATAAAAGTCTGATTATTCTTTGTCTTGTCAAGGATGGGAAACAACTTGAGCTCTCATACTACCGAAAAGAATGAATTTGGTCCCACCACTTTAGAAAACAATTTTGGATTTTCTTAAATTGTCGTACATTCATCAACCAGATAAACCAGTCATTCTATTCCTAGGTACATATTCAAGAAAAATGAAAACACATGTCCATATGAAAACTCACTCATCAATGTTCATAGCTGTTTAATTTAGAAAAATCCAAATTCGAAAGCAACTGAAATATCGACCAAATAGTCAATAGATAAATTCTCTTATATTTATACATTGGAATACTATTTAATGATTAAAAGATTTAACTACTGATACAGCAACAACATGGGTGAATCTCTTATGCTGAGTGGAAAAAACAGTGTAAATTTTAATTTATATAGATTTCTAAAAAATGGAAAACTAACCTAGGGACAGAAGCAGATAAGTAGTTGCCTAAAGATGGGTGGTAGTTATGGTAAGAGAGAGATGAAAATGAGTAGGATTACAAAGCTATACAGGGACTCTTCTGGATGATGGGTAAATTTCTTATCTAGATTGTGATGATGAATCTTAATTTTGTACAAATGTTGAAAAAGTTTTAAATTTTACATATAGTATAACCAGGTCAATGACAAGTAAGAAAAATATATTTGCACTATTGTTTATTTTTTCTTTATAGGATTATGCCTTTCAAAATTCAATTTTTTAAAGTCTTACTTGAGGGAGTGGGGAAAGCTAAGTTGAGACAAACATATATATTCCGTCATAATTAACCAGAGGCATCATTTATGTTTAGTTTACAGTTTATTTCATTTTAAACTGAGACTCCATTATATAACAATCCCAAATAAAATTGTATTCCAAAAGAAAGTTTTTAAATGACAAAATAGTTAATTTCCTCTATATCAGCAAGGACTAGAATACAATAGCCAATCTCTTGGTGAGAAATTCTATACAGACAATAGGAAAAATGATGAAAAATTTCTTGCTGATACCCTACAGATTATTTTCTCCACACCTTTATAACTTGTGAATGTGGTAGGATTTGGGATTATGAAAGACCATGGGAGACTGCAGAACATTATACAAAAGAAAGGTGACCTTACCACTAAGCCAGCTGAAGGAAGGATATGAATCTGAACTAGGTTTTTATGGTTAGATTCAGGGATAACAAGCTATATAACTAATAGTAGATGTATTCCTGAAAAAGAAACTCAGATTTTTGTGTCCCTAGAACATGTTTGACAGGAAGAGAAAAGGGTCTTGGTTGCCATTGGTCCTAACTCCTCAAGGTGTATGAGACGATCCTGAAACCGTGTGAGCTGAGGACATATGTCCACGGTACCCAGTCACCAAGAAATTACCATGTTCTGGTCAGAGATCAATGTCTACTGACTCCTTGCTTGAATCTCATTCCAATAGACCCCATATTCCCTAAGTCCCTGTTATCTAGGGAACAGAATTTAATGATTAAAAGCCCCAACTTTCCAGCCAGATTGTCTGAGTTTGCAACTTGCCTCCACTACTTATTGGCTGTAACCGTTAGATATTAAAACTGTAATGTCACATCTGTTTGTTTTTTTTTTCAGGAATATGTTAGGATTGCACTTTGAAAGTTGGTGTGATCCGGTGATGTGCTTTAACCACCCCCACCCCCCCATCCCCCACAAATGTGAAAAGAACGTGTATCACTTCTGGGAAAAAGCTTTAGGATCAGCACATGATTTGTCATGTTTGTTTCCTCTTGTCAAAGTGAGGGGGAGAGCTGGTTCTGAACAAGGACTTGGTCAGCTTGGGTTCCTAAGCAACAATAGTGAATGTGAACCCCTGGAAACTTATTAACTTGTAGTTTTAGAAAGAAACTTTGTCAAGCCTCTAAAATTTGACTTTGTTTATTGTAGAATGACCTAGCATATCCTGATCAAGATTATATGTGACCCTGGACAAGTTGCTTACCTCTTACTCCTCAGTTTCCTTGTCTGTAAAATTAGAGTCATAATGGTATTTATTCTGAGTGCAATTATGTGTATTAAATGGTAAAATGCATGTAAAGTTCTAAGAATATCCCAAGCACATAATTTTTATTAGTAATACATTGTTAGTAGTAGTATCTCATTTGAATAGTTGAAAAACTCAGCGATTCCCAGTTATATTAAGATACTATTTAAAGAATATTAACTACAATCCTTATAATGATCACTTTACATAAAACATAAAAAATAATCATCAAGACAACACTGTAAAACTTTATGAGCATTAGAAGCATTATTCAGATATATAGTTTCCATATATGAGTACTGAGAAATACTTGTATAGCTTTGTATTTGGCAATAAATGTCCTATTTTGATTTCAGCATATGTTTTACTTTTCAAGTTTTTATTAGGAAGATTTAATTGAATCAAAATATATGAAAGTAACTTATTCTGCTCAGCATGATTAGAGTAGATTTCTGTCTTGCCTAGGTTTATTCTGACTCCTATAACAAATTGACCCAAATCTGCATCATAGATTATTTTTCCCTTACAGGTCAATGATGTATCTCCCTCTCTTGTTAGTTATTTATTGACCATGGAAACAAGGACTTTGCCACTTTGAACAACATGTGCCCAAGGTCACCTTGCTACTTGTCTCCATTCCAGCATTTTGAAGTGAAAAAAGAACTGTAAACAAGTCTACATAGGAGGTTTTTATGGGGCAGGTCTGGGAGTCAAATACATCATTCTGCTCATAGTCTTCCGAATCAACTGAGTCGCAGGGTCACACAAAACAGAAGATCTAGAAAAGTATCTTAACTGTGCATTCAGGCAAAATATCTTTGTGTGACATTTATAGCAATCTAGGCCTCAGTACTTCAGACTCTGAAATCCGTGATTAAAGGATCTATCCACTCAAGGTCGCTCCTAATAGAATAATTTCAACATATTTATTTCACTATTTTTAACTTATGAATGTCCTTTCACTTTCATTCATTCTCATTTTGTTCCCCACAACAACCTTCTGAGGAATAACACAGGTGTTGTTATTCTTTACGTGAAATGGAGAGAATTGAAACAAGGGTTAAGAGTACCTGGGTCAAATGGAGCAGAACTACTTAACAGAGAAATTAAGTGGATGTAGTTAAAAAGGATAAAGTGAAGCTATTCTTGATTCCCAAACCTCCAGAGAGGGCTCAGGCGAGAGGTAGGTTTAATAAGTCTTTACCCTTAGGGACATTGCTTTATGTATATCCTCACTTCAAGTTACACTTAAACTATTTTTTTTTTTTAACCATAAGAAAAAATGTGGTTGTATAAGATTAATATGTTACGCACATAGGGTTGGGCACAGATGGTCTATGTGAAAGAACGCAAATGCAGGAAGAGACTCAGGTTTGATCTTTGGAGGAAGATCTCTTGGGGGAGGATGCAATTCATTGCCTGGAGAATCCCATGGACAAAGGCTAGAGTTACTGTAGTCTTTTGAAGTGACTTTGGAATTGCACACACAAAACTGTGTACTTTTTAGAAATCCCTCAGTCCCTCATCCAATTCTTTGCAACCTATGGACTGCAGCCTGCCAGGCTCCTCTGTTCGTAGGGATTCCCCAGGCAAGAACAGTGGAGTGGGTTGCCATGGCCTCCTCCAGAGGAATCTTCCCAGTGCAGGCATCAAACCCTGGTCTCCCACATTGCTGGCAAATTCTTTACCAACTGAGCCACCAGGGTAGCTCATGATTACTGGAGTGGGTAGCCTATCCCTTCTCCAGGGGATCTTTCGAACCAGGAGTTGAACTGGGGTCTCCTGCATTGCAGGCAGATTCTTTACCATCTGAGCTACCAGGGAAGAAACCATGCATATGTATAATCTGACACAAATTATTTTATTGCTTTATCTTTTCCAAATATTGATTCATTCTAAGTGGTTGAAAATAGGAAAGGAATTATAATTTAATGAGTGGGTGTGTATGTGTGAAGTGTTCTGCATATATTATGTCACTTAAAGAAAATTTCAGGAGAGTAGTATAATCTAAATTTTATACATGTAAACCTTGAATCTAGAGAAATTAATGTTTCTGGTGAGTCAGGAATAAAATTCTGGAAGATGGCATTGTTTCTGAAATAACAGTGATAGAAAGCAATGGGGATTTTCCTGGAGAGTGTGAAGGCAATTTTCCATAATAATTATCACATAAAAGGCAGAAGAATGTTTACATAGATCTACACTAGGTGCAGTTGTCAATGTTGACTTTAGCAAAACTAAATATTGATGGTTAAAACATTAAAGGAGTCTTGTTGTATTGATAACTTCAGAAGTCAAATAACAAAAACTGGTTTCAATATAACACCATTGCTAAAAACAAGCTGTGAGAGAGTGGAGAAGTTAATTCTTGAGTAAATTATGTTCTGAAGCATGGTTGCTCCTTTTAAGTGCAACTGGGTGACTCTAGGGCCAAGTAACTCATATAGCCCAAGTACACATGCTGAGACCCTGGCAGAGGGATGAATAATGATGCTTCAGAGAATAGGTAGACAGCTTGTGGATGCAGAATCACAAAGAGTAGATCTACAAGTACTCTCCAACTGCTTATCCTTCATCTGCATATATTTTAAACAAACCATCTGTAAGAAAAAAACAACTAATCTGTGTCATTATCATTCCAGTCACCTTGTGATTCCAGATGAGAATCTATGGCCAGAATTTTATGTTAGTTTTTGTCATGTACTGGCTGTGTGGTGCTACTCAAGCCACCCTCTTTGAGTTTCAGTTTTCTCATCTTGTCAAATTGAGAGAATAATAACTACCTTGCAAGTCACAACAATTGGAGATATTATAAAAATAGCAAAAATTATTTCTAGCACATAGTAAATTCTCACTAAATACTTATAGTTGCTATTTTATCATTAGGATGATAAGGATGATGATAGTGATAATGACAACTGATTTACAAAGCTCAACTCATTTAACATATAGAATATCTTAACAGTGTTTTTTTGTGTGTTTTAAGCATAATAAGTCTAAAATTAACCAAATGTACTGAAACTTTTATTTTGGGGAAAACATTTTCAAACATACCATCTCATTTGATCCCCAAGTTTATTATCTCCCATTTAGGAATGAAAGGGCTTCCCAAGGACCCTCCTGCCAACTCAGGAAACATACGTAGGCAGTAAAGAATCTCCCTACAGTGCAGAAGACCCAAGTTTGATCCCTGGGTCAGGAAGATCCCCCAGAGAAGGAAATGGCAACCCACTCCAGTATTTTTGCCTGGAGAATCCCATGGATAGAGGAGCCTGGCAGGCTACAGTCAATGGAGTTAAAAAGAGTTGGATATGACTGAGCAACTAACACAGAGTCTAATACTGATGTTTCATAGCCAATGGGTTTCCCTGGTGGCTCAGATGGTAAAGAATCTGCCTGCAGTGTGAGAGACCTGGGTTCAATCTCTGGGTCGGGAAGATCCTGTGGAGAGGGGAATGGCAACCCACTCCAGTATTCTTGCCTGGAGAATTTCATGGACAGAGGAGCCTGGCGAGCTCCTGGCAGGGTACAGTCCATGCAGTTGGAGAATTGGACACTACCGAGTGACTAGCGAGGAGTCTAATACTGATGTCTCATAGCTAACAGGTTTCCCTGGTGGCTCAAATGATAAAAAAAATCTGCCTGCAGTGTGGGAGACCTGGGTTTGATCCATGGGTCAGGAAGATCCCCTGGAGAGGGAGGCAACCCACTCCAGTATTCTTGCCTGGAGAATTCCATGAACAGAGGAACTGGTGGACTCTACAGTCAATGGGGTCGCAAAAAGCCAAACAGGACTAACATTTTCACTTTCTTAGAGCCAACACTGTGATTCTGTTCCTATGTTATTTTCCTTTCATCTCAGCATTTCCTCAAGAAACATTTTAAGTACTTAGTACAAATATATCATTGAGAATAAAACTGAACCACCAAACTTAATTATATAATTTTACTAAACAATGTAAATCACTATGTTTTGTTTATCTGAAGCCAAGTATTACATCCATGTTGCATGAGAAAATCACTATAAATGATGTTGCCAAACAGATTCAGTGCAAAGTAAATTTATTTTCACCTAAGATAGATTGAATAAACAACCTGAGGAGTGAGGCCTTTGGATCTTGGGGCCAGAAAGAAATGGGAACAATTTTGGATGATGTGATTGCCCTCAGAGCAGAGTATAATCCAAGGGAAAATGGAAAAGCAAACATTTAAAAATAGAACAGGGTAAATGTTTGTTTAGATCTTCTGCCCATTTCTAAAATTTATTTATTTTTAATTGAAGAATAATTGCTTTACAGTATTATGTTGGTTTCTGCCAACATCAGTATGAATCAGCCATAGGTATACGTGTGTCCTCTCCTTCTTGAACTTCCCTCCCTCCTCCCTCCCCATCCCACAACTCTAGGATGTTTCAAAGCCCCGGTTTTAGTTCCGAGTCATACAGCGAATTCCCATTGGCTATCCATTTTACTTATGGTAATGCATGTTTCCATGTTTTGATTGGGTTATTTGTTTTGTTTTGTTTTTTCGGTATTGAGCTACGTGAGCTGTATATTTTGGGGATGAATTCCTTGTTGATTGCATTGTTTACAAATATTTTTTCCCATTCTGTGTGTTGTCTTTTTGTTTTATTTATGGTTTCCCCCAGCACATGAAAAGCTGCTCAATGATAATTATTAGAGAAATGTAAATCAAAACTGCAGTGAGGTATCACCTCATACCTGTCAGAATGGCCACTGAAAAATCTACAAACAATAACTGCTGGAGAGGGCATGGAGAAAGGGGAATCTTCCTACACTGTTGGTAGGAATGTAAATTGATACAGCCACTATGGAGAACAATATGTAGGTTCCTTAAAAACCAAAAACAGAGCTATCACATGATTTAGCAATCCCAATCCTGGGCATATATTTGCAGAAAAACATAATTCAAAAATATACATACACCCCCATGTTTAGAACAATACTATATACAATAGCCAAGACATGGAAGCAACCTAAATATGCATCAACAGATGAATGGAAAATGAAGATGGAGTATATTCAGTCATAAAATAATGAAATATGCCATTTGCAGAAACATAGTCTATTAGATTATCATACTAAGTGAACAGTCAGACAGAGGAAGACAAACATCATATGACATCACTTATATAGGTGGAATCTAAAAAAAAAAAAAAAGATACACAAGAACTTATTTACCACTATTATGCATATACCCTAAGGAAACCAAACTTGAAAAAGACATAGGTACCCCAATATTCATTGGAGCTTTATTTACAATAGCTAAGACAAGGATGCAACCTAGATGACAATTGATAGATGAATGGATAAAGAACCTGTGAAACATATATACAATGGAATACTACTCAGCCATAAAAGGAACACATTTGAGCCAGTCCTAATGAGGTGGATGAACCTAGAGTCTATTATACAGAGTGAAGTAAGTTAGAAAAAGAAAAACAAATATTGTATACTAATGCATATATATAGAATCTAGAAAGATGGTACTGATGAACCTATTTGCTGAGCAGCAGTAGAGACTAAGACATTGAGAAAAGACTTATGGACATGGCTAGGGGTCGGGCAGGAAGAAGAGGGTGGGATGTATGAAGAGTAACATAGAAACATACATTACCATATGTTTAAAGAAAAAGGTCTTATTAACAAAACAGAAACAGACTCACAGATATAGAAAACAAACATATGGTTACTAAAGGGGGAGGAATAAATTTTGAGGTTGTGATTAACATATACACATACACACACTATATGTAAAAGTACCAACAAGTACCTATTGTATAGCACAGTGAAAACTATTTTCAGTGTTCTATAATAATCTATATGGGAAAAGAATCTAAAAAAGAACAGATATAAGTGTGTATATAACTAAATCACTTTTCTGTCACCTGAAACTAACACCACATTGTAAATCAAATATATTCCAATATAAAAATTCATATACAAATATAATAAATGCTCTAATATAGGTTCAAAGCAGTACTTTAAAAAGCTGCATGTCAATTGTGCTGACACGGATCAGTAGTAGGAACAAACTAACAAGAAAGCATATTTTAATTTGCTAAGAATTAAACAAATTAGGAATAAAAGAATTCAAAATTGTTTGTTATTTGGTTAGTTGGGCAATTGATTATCTAAAAATACAACAAATAGACAGGATTTTCATATTACCCATTCTAGAGATCAGCAAACATCCTTTAAACATAGAATAATGGATGGAGTTATATGAGACTCTCCAAAAGACAATTGCACAGAGCAGCCTGGCCAAAATACTTTAAAGAACATGTAGTTATAGAACCAGGAAAAGGATCAGTAATAAAGGCAGTCCAGAATCAGCATGTTTCCACCACCTGTGGGGTCTTTCCTGAGAAGGGGGCACAAATAGAGAGGCAGTGTTCTGGAGCATTAAACCCTAGATCTTCTCAACACTTTGGAGACAAGTAGAAGAAACAATGCTAATATTTGGAAGTTGACTGCTAAGGGTTAATCTGGATATTATGGCTAAAGTCAGTGATATGAAGTTTGGGAAAGGATTCATTCTGAGAAAAGCGAGGTAGAAATTACCATGGGGTAACAAGAACGTGCTTTAAACTCAAGCTCTGTTATTTGTGGAGTAGGCACAGAATTCAGAAACTGTTATTATGCTTTTGGCATTGAATGGAAAGGGCAAAAATTGAGTGTGTCATTTTTCTGTGAATCCAATTGCTTGAAGTTGTGAAAGTCTAAGACAGAGAATGGGAATACCACCAAAAAGGCAAAGCACATATTGATTAGATAAGTAGATAAGTGGATCTAATTTAGGAAGAACTATAATTTTTTCATATTAGCCTGAAGCTGTACTTCTTTTTCCCACTAGGAATTGCATTATATGGTTTCTTAGCTTTAGTCCAAACAGAAGAATCATTCCTAGAATTTGAATTCATTTTTATAACTACATTTTGCATTTTGCACTATTTAATTTGCTTCAAACAGTAATCCTATGAGGTATTAATACTATAAACTTCTTAGTAAATAAAGAATTTGAGGTTTAAATAGGTGAAGTGACTGTCAGTAAATGATGGCACCAGAAATAGGTTTTACACCCAGGTGCTTCCTATGCTACTTCTGTTTTTTTTTTCTCTTTCACTTTCTTTTTAAGTTTTTTTTTTTTTTTGGCTTTTATACCTATTACAAAATAACATATGTTAATGTAAAGTAAAATGAAAAAGTCCATTTTAGCCAAAAAGAAGAAAATTGAAACTGTGCCTAATTTCATCACTCATAGATAATTATAACTAAGATTTTGATGTACTTCCAACATTTTACCTGTGACTATGAGTATGTGTGTGGGTGTATGTGTAGGTTTAGGAGTACAACATTGTCATCATAAATGCAAAAGAATTTGGAAACTTACATTTTTTAAGCAATGAATTTAAAACATTTGCCATATAACCATATATTTTAATTTCAAATATTTTTATTAAAAATATATCTTCTTGATAAAATCTCAAATAATGCAGAAAGATGTGTATAATAAAGACCAAATATCCCTTGAATCTTCTGTCAGAAGTAAAGTTAACATTTAAACAGATGTCTTCTGATTTTCAGTCTGAATGTATATATATAATGAATAAAGAATGAAAAGGGAAAACACACACACACATATGAACTTTAGTAATGAATGGAGTTACATGAAGTAAAGTCTTGGTTTTAAAGACAGTTTCCATTGAGTCAAACACTGTAAAATAGGAATGACTATAAAATTGGCCTCAAGGATTTTGTTACAATAATCCAATATGTTCTTGTATGTAAAACCCTTAAAAGACTACCTTTGCATTGTCATAAAAATGGATGTCCAATCAACTTAACTGCTAATAAAAAAGAATGAATTTGAGTCTGTTTTAATGAGGTACGTGAACCTAGAGCCTGTTATAGAGAGTGAAGTAAACCTGAGAGAGAAAAATAAATATCATATACTAATGCATACATATGGAATCTAGAAAGATGACACTGATGAAATTATATGCATGGCAGCAATGGAGACACATATAGAGAACAGACTTGTGGACCTGGAGAGGGGATTGGGGAGGAAGGAGAGGGTGAGATGTATGGAGAGAGTAACAAGGAAACTTACTTTACCATATGTAAAATAGATAGCCAATGGGAATTTGCTGTATGACTCAGTAAATTCAAACTGGGGCTCTGTAACAACCTAAAGGGGTAGGAAAGGGAAGGAGGGAGGTGGCAAGGAGATTCAAGATGGATGAGACATATGTACACTTATGGCTGATTCATGTTGATGTTTGGCAGAAACCAACTCAATACTGTAAAGCAATTATCCTTCAACTAAAAAGTAAATAAATTTAAAATTTATTTTAAAAAAAGAAAAAATAATTGTTATTATTACTGTCATTATTGTTGTTTTAATGTCTATCATGACTATAATTGTCATTTTTAAATAACACTAATTGCTGTCATTAAAGTGTTTACTTTTTTTGTCTTTAATATTTCCATGTATACCTGATACAGTTCCACAGAGGACTGTGCTTTTGTCCCTTGGGAAAAATAAACACCAACAATTAAGTCTTTTATAAGTAACAGTTATCTGCAAGAGCTAGAAAGATTCATTGTAGCAAAAATACAACAGGCTAGGGTAATCAATCAGGACTACTTCTGTTGTTTAAGATCCTCATGAGAGCAGCTCAGGTCAGTAGTGATTAGTTTTAAGTTGTCTAGACTGAATTTCTGTGAGGTTGTGGGAACCTCTGAATGTGGCTTTCCAACATCTCAATCTCCAACCAGGTAATGCTGAAATTCTGTGATAATTACCTTTTACAATAGCCTTTTATATACCTTTAGCAACACATGTTGCCTGGCACTAAAATTGAGGTTCTGAATATAATTTCCTACTATGTCACTGGAAAGCTTACTTACTTTCCCACAGTGTATAGAAAGAAATAACAGGGCATCACACATGCACAGTTAGATAACAGTGTGAAATGATGATCAGGTTGCAGATATATAACCATGAGAACTATTTCTATTCTACAAGATGGAAGAGGAAGTATCTCGGTTTTGGGTTGGACCTATCACAACACTAGTTTGTGTCCTCTTTGCTTTTTTAATGCTCCCCCAATTTATTTCTTTGAATAAATTCCAAAAAGGGATTTGCTGAAAGACATTGGTACCTATCCAAAATCCAAAACAAACAAACAACAAAATTGATGTCATTGTCCTTAAAGTTTCTGAAACAAAGAATAGTAAACCCGTATGGTTTAGAGAAGAGACCTTGTAGTTTAAGCAAAGAAGAGAAACACGCAGGATACAATGAAGTCTGGAGAAACTGAAAGCAGTAGGCATTCAGAGATGTGTTTTTATTTCCTTCTCCATTGGTTAGCCCTTGATGACAGGCTCATTGTATTCTGAACTCACCTTAAGATGCCTCCGAAAGATATTCCCCTGGGGCAACTAGAGGCAGAGTTCCAAGTTCCAGACACTACCCCAGATATGTATGGCCGCTATACAGCAGATTGCTTCCCAGGTAGCGTAGGTGGTAAAGAACTTGCCTGTTAATGCAGGAGATGTAATGGATACAGGTTCGATCCCTGGGTGGGGAAGATCCCTTGGAGAAGGAAATGGCAACCCAACTCCAGTATTCTCGGCTGGAGAATCCCATGGACATAGGACCATGTTGGGCTACAGCCTGTGGAGTCAGACATGACTGAAGTGACTTAACACACAGAGAGACCTAGAGCAAATGTGGCTTGGAGGATTTATGAATGATGGTGTGGGAAATGAAGGTAAGTGGCTTTGTCTGCATTTATTATCTACTCTATCTATGTTCCCTGTGGCAAAATTTTCATTAGTTAAAAATTTAAAGAAAGGGATATTTTTGGTTAACTGATTTAATTTTGTATTTAATAATGACACCTTGCTTATTTAACTTATATACAGAGTACATCATGAGAAACACTGGGCTGGATGAAGCACAAGCTGGAATCAAGATTGCCAGAAAAATATCAATAACCTCAGATATGCAGATGACACTACCATTATGGAAGAAAGTGAAGAACTAAAGAGCCTCTTGAAAGTGAAAGAGGAGAGTGAAAAAGTTGGCTTAGAGCTCAACATTCAGAAAACCAAGATCATGGCATCCCGTCCCATCACTTCATGGCAAATAGATGGGGAAACAGTGGAAACTGTGGCTGATTTTATTTTGGGGGGCTCCAAAATCACTGCAGACTGTGACTGCAGCCATGAAATTAAAAGACGCTTATTCCTTGGAAGGAAAGTTATGACCAACCTAGACAGCATATTAAAAAGCAGAGACATTACTTTTCCAACAAAGGTCCATCTAGTCAAGGCAATGGTTTTTCCAGTGGTCATGTATGGATGTGAGAGTTGGACTATAAAGAAAGCTGAGCACAGAAGAATTGATGCTTTTGAACTGTGGTGTTGGAGAAGACTCTTGAGAGTCCCTTGGACTGCAAGGAGATCCAACCAGTCCATCCTAAAGGAGACCAGCCATGGGTGTTCATTGGAAGGACTGATGTTGAAGCTGAAACTCCAATATTTTGGCCACCTGATGCAAAGAGCTGACTCATTAGAAAAGACCCCGATGCTGGGAAAGATTGAGGGCCAGAGGAGAAGGGGACGACAGAGGATAAGATGGTTGGATGGCATCACCGACTCAATGGACATGAGTTTGGGTAAACTCCGGGAACTGGTGATGGACAGGGAGGCCTGGCGTGCTGTGGTTCATGGGATCGCAAAGAGTTCAACATGACTGAGTGACTGAACTGAACTGAACTGAATGTACTCTAAATCTGTAGTTAAATTTTCTTCACCTATCCATTTTTGTTGTTGTTGTTGTTGGTTTGTCTGTTAAAGAGTATTAGAGGGAATCTTTTGAATGCTAAGATTCAAAAGGTTGGGTAAAAGTTTATACATTAGTTATGTGTGGAGATGACTCTTAAACTATTGTATGGAAAAATTAGACAAACTTGTATTCCTCTGAAAAGTTCACAGGAGAAGTCATTGCATTTCTGCTTGGATGGGGCATGGTACTCGGCTCACCTGCTACTCTCCAGGAGCACACAGTTCCACCTCAGGGAGGTTTCTCTAATCCAAAACCATCCCACATGACACTCACTGTCAATGTCTTGGTCCAGGCTTTGTCCACTCTTCGCTAAACCATCTCAAAAATCTCCAGACCTGCCACCGTAGCACCACTCTTGACTCTAATCCACCATCTCTCATTCCTACTAGAATAATCTAGCAAAAAACACAAGACAGTTATGACTTTATGGCAATAAAATAATTTTCTTAAATCCTTTCTAAAATGTTGTTGGAGGAGAAAAATGTCTAGTTACTGTCTCTGAAGAAAATCTTAAAGAAATTTAACCTGCAGTAACTGACAATTCTACTCCCTAGAAGACAACCGAAGGGCATGATTTATCATAAAGTAACAATCAAGACTGTACCTTAAATCTTGCTATATTGTTTAGTGCAGCTTGTAATTATGAGAATTGCACCCTGTTGTGTTTTATTGATTATTTTTGGCTTAGACTCATATATTCATGCATTTTAAAATTTTCATATCAAAGCAAATTCTTCTGTGATAATAAATGTAATACGATGTCTTAAATTTGTCACTTCAAGTATGATTTTTAATTTAGGGTAATGCTGTTGATTTATATGATTTAGTGATATGATTCACATGATTTAGTGAGAGCTGTATGCTTTTGGTGTAAAAACATGATACAGGGAATTGACCTCTTGAATTTTTCTCTAGGGGACTGGTTATTGTAATAAGAATCCAGATGCTCCCCACTTGAAAGAAAGCACCCTACCCTTTATCCCCTCTACTTTCTGCTTTTAGAGGTACAAAGGAAACTGTAGGAAGGTTCAGAAAAACAGTGTTTTTTTGATTGAATTAAGCCTGCTGTAGTAAACCTTATTTCTGAGAGTTCAAAGGAGTCTGTCTGTAGCTCCCCCAAATTGCTGCCCTTCTAACCAGAAGCTGTATTTATATTCTGGAATCAAATAAATAGCTCTTGTGCCAATTATTCAAGTTATTTTGCTATATAGTCTTCATCTCTCCCTCAAAAAATGTGCAGTATATGTAGGCAGTGAGATTAAGGAAAGTTACACTATTGTTTTTTCCCCAAATATCAAAACTTTTTATGATATTTTAAAAATATAGTATAGTTTAGAATCTTATACTATTAGAGGTCTCCACTCGTGATTTCCATTTTATACACATGTGCATAGGCCTACAGGTCCCAAACTCTATCTAGTATCCGAATTCAGCGCTGCTGCAGCCTCAGCCAGCCTGGACATACACAGAGCAGATAAAGGAAAATGACTGGCCCCAGAGCTCAGGATATTCAGTATGAGCACTGCACCTGCTCTGTCAGCTTTTATGTAGTGATTTTACTGTTTTGCCTGCATTAACAGAACTGTTTTGTATTGCTCTTTAACCACAATTTAACTAACTCTTTTATGATGAGATAATCATATTTCTCTACTTCTTTGACTTTAAATTCCTTTAAAAAAATTCCCTTGAGGGCTTCTGTCTTCCATACCAAATAATTATGCATTTCTGTTTCTCCAAGTAAAGCCAGGAACTATGTAGTTAAGGTAGATACAACATTATGTTATAATCATAACTCCAAGTTGAAACAGGGTAGTTTAAGAGATAAATAGAGCTGTAACCTGAAACGTGCTATTATTTCCCTTAGGTGGGAGGTGCTAGAAAGACATGAATAAGGTATATGTGCTCACTGTTAACTCTAGGCTATACCAAGATCTGTCTGCACAGTATCACCTATCATCTTTTAGTTTATCCTCAGATATTTTCAATCACTAATATATATTTCTTATAGTAATACAGCCAATATTGTGTATGGATAAGAGAATACTATTGCTTTATACAGTCATAAATTCACACCAATGATAAACATAGACTGTCAGAATTTTCCTGTTGGTTTCTTAGGTGCCCTTCTTTTGACAGACACAAACATGTTTGTTTCTTGTGAGGATCTTCGGTGTTACTCTACTGATAGAATAGCCAGATGGTGAAGAGTTCCTATAAAACTGATTCTGTGAATCCCATCTCCATCCTTATACTTATTTTCATATTAAAAGGACTTACTTGCAACATACCTCTGAGAGCATCAAAACTTCAAGCTCAAATCTGGCCAACTCTAAGTTTCTCTTTAACATGAAAACTTACATTCTGTCCCTTATAAACGAATCTCACATGAAAGATATGTATGACATATGGCAAACTAAATGCAATAGCAATGGATAAAAACCAAATAGAATGATATAATACTCTCAAGTTGGGGCTTCCCAGGTGGCTGGTGGTGCTAGTGGTAAAGAATCCACCTGCCAATGCAGGAGATGCTGGAGACACGGGTTCAATTCCTGGATCTGGAAGATCCCTTGGGGGAGGAAATGGCAGCCCACTCCAGTGTTCTCGTCTGGAGAATCCCATGGACAGAGGAGCCTGGGGGGCTGCAGTCCATAGGGTCACAGAGTTGGACATGATTGAGTGACTGAGCTCACACACAGGATTCTCAAGATAGGTTAGAGTATTAGAAGTATAGGTTAGAGTATACAAAATCAGAAGCAGAAAGACTTATGATGGACAACAAACAATAAATGGAGTAGCTGAGGCAGGGATTCTGGGCAAGAATCCTGCACAACCTTGGCTAAGTTACTCTTTGTGTCTTAGTGGCCTGATGATAACAAACATGCATAATTCCTGGTGCTGTGTTAAGGATTAATTAAATCAGTTAATGTGTGTTACAAAGAACAATAGCTGGCCTTTGGAAACATACTATTAAAATTAACTACCATTACTTGACAGCTTTCAGGCTTCCCAGCTGGCTCTAGTGGTAAAGAACCTGCCTGCCAATGCAGGAGACATAAGAGATTGGGTCTGGAAGATCCCCTGGAAGAGGGCATAGCAACCCAATCCAGTATTCTTGCCTAGACTATCCCCATGGACAGAGGAGTTTAGCGGGCTATAGTCCATGGGGTCACAAAGAGTCAGACATGATTGAAGCAACTGAGCATGCATGTACTTGATAGCTTTCAGGCTTTAAGCTTACAATTTAATCTTTCCTTTCTTAAAGGTAATATAGTAACTATCCTCCACTATCTCTCCCCCATCCTCCTCAAAAAAACATTAGTTTTGTCAAATGCTTTTCCTTCATCTACTGACATAATATTATGATTTTTGTCTTTCATTCCATTAGTGTCATGTTTCACATTTATTGATTTAAATCATGATTGTATCCTAGGGATAAATCATACTTGACTATGGTTTATAATCCTTTTATGTGTGCTAAGTTACTTCAGTTGTGTCCAACTCTTTGTGACCCTATGGACCATAGCCTGCCAGGCTCCTCTGTTCATGGGATTCTCCAAGCAAGAATAATGGAGTAGGTTGCAATGACCTCCTCTAGGGGAGGATTAGAGTAGTGATGCTGGGGGCTCTCAGGAGGGCCTGCAGGTCCAGTGGCAGGCAGTGGTGGTAGTTGGAGTCTGTCATACGCACAACCTGGGTTGGGGCAGGTTGCAAATACACATGTTTTGGTGGGGGCCAGAACCAGCAGCAAACGCTAAGGCCAACTGCAGCCACTCTGGCAACTGCAGGGGTTCTGGGGTCAGCATGCACTTCTGTGGTTTCGGGAACTTGCCAGAGACATGAGCACAACAGTGAAGTCTGCTAAGGGAAGTCGGGCCAGTGGGATGCAAATACATAGTCAGAGGGTCTAGACTCAAGCAAGGCCAGCAGAGCAGGCCATCTAGAAGAGACAGGTCCAGAGTTGGGCTCATGAGCAGCTGTGAGGGCCCTAGCTATCAGCATTCTACTGCACTCTTGCCACTGCAGGGTCTTCCTATGGGTGAGTTCATGAGAGTGAAGGCTAGTGAAGTGATTTAGACTAGAGTTGTGTAGGTGCAGAGCTGGTGGACATAGATGTAGGTGAGACTAATTGTACAGGCTAATGAGAGGAAATAGGGCCTGATCTGAGTATACATTTCACAGTCACTGTAACTCACCAGAGGCATGCACATAGGGACCCGGTCACAGGTGTCAGAACTGCAGTGTGCATGTACACAGGGTCTACCCCCAAGGCCTACACAGCCGTAAAGGTCAGTCACCCAGATCTAGGCTACTGTCTTGCACTCATGCAGACACAAAGGCACAGACTGGAGGTGTGTGCAGATCCTTGTTCTGGCAGGGTAGAAGGGAAAGAGAGCAGGGAAGGACTCAGGAAGCTAACACCTGCAAATTGTATCTATGGGGCAAAAAATTGGTCAGCTCTGTAGGGGTCTATGGTAGTTGTGCTGACCATTGGGGTCTTCAGTAATAAAAGCTTCTGGGGTCCTCTGTGGAATAGGTCACTGGGAACCCTGGTCACTCCCATTGTGTGGCTAATACCCATAGCCCCTATTCTTCTTTGCTCCTGGCTGTCTCAGCCTTGCAGTCTCTGGATGGGGTGAAGCTAAAGCAAGGTTCTTCATGTAGTGCCCCAAATGGTTGGGGAAGCTGGTCACTCATTTCCTTCTCCCCTTCCCAGTTGCGGGGAACTCTTTCTAGGTGAGCTGTGCCTGCTTGTGGGGTGGGATAATGCAGGCAAAAGAAACCTGTTCTCCTTTCCCTTTTGTGTGGTTCTTCTCAGGTTTTTTTTTGTTCTACTGTGTTTCCTGAAGTTTCATACCCCATGGACTCCTGAGCAATCTAAGAGCTGCTTTTGTTTATGGATAGCTGTCTAGTTGTTGATCTTTGAGAGGCAAGTGGACTGGCAAGAGATTTCCTACTCTGCCATTTTGGTAATGTCACTCATCCAGATTTAATTTTTAAATATTAGTATTACTGGAAAAAGCATATCTATGATTACTGAATGTTATTATGAGCTATAATTTCTCATACCATTCTGGAGCAGAGATATACTTTCTACCTATAAAAAGAAATGTTGAATGGATCATGACATTCTCATGGAATTTATAAAAAATTCAAAGATAAACTAAAAAAATACTAAAATTTTAGAAAATTGGAATGAAAGTAGATGAAAGTTTTTAAATGCTATAAACAGTAATTATGTGATGAAATAGACCAAAGTACCTTGCAATAATTAGAAAAATATAGAGAGAAGTATAGTTTAAGTTTAATCATAAAGAATGGAAAGAGTACTTTTTTGATTATAAGTAACTAAAAATCCAACTCAAATCCACAAACAATATAGGAACTAAAATGTTTAAAGACTGGTATGGCTTCAGGTGAGGCTTAATTTTGAATAGTGTACGGCCAAGACCAATGTACGGCCAAGTGTACAGTACCATCGTTTAGCCTTATAAAGGAATTTGCATAAGGGAAAAATTGGTTAATGGTAGACAATTCTCCATGCACCTCACATATTGCACATCTTGAGAGAAAGACACTGCCTTTCTTCCAAAGTTTCTTGTCAAGGATGGTAATACAGTGAACAACCTTGAAAGATACACATGATTGTCTCTCTCCTGAGCAAAAAGAAGGCTGTCCTCAGTACTTCTCTCTCTCTCACGTCCCAGTTCCAATCCACCAGAAATTGTTAGCTCTGTGTTAAAAACATATCTAGGTCAGAATGGCTGCTATCCAAAAGTCTACAAGCAATAAATGCTGGAGAGGGTGTGGAGAAAAGGGAACCCTCTTACACTGTTGGTGGGAATGCAAACTAGTACAGCCACTATGGAGAACAGTGTGGAGATTCCTTAAAAAACTGGGAATAGAACTGCCATATGACCCAGCAATCCCACTGCTAGGCATACACACCGAGGAAACCAGAATTGAGAGATACGCGTGTACCCCAATGTTCATCGCAGCACTGTTTACAATAGCCAGGGCATGGAAGCAACCTAGATGTCCATCGGCAGACGAATGGATAAGGAAGCTGTGAAACATATACACAATGGAATATTACTCAGCCATTAAAAAAAAAACATTTGAATCGGTTCTATTGAGATGGATGAAACTGGAGCCCATTATACAGAGTGAAGTGAGCCAGAAAGAAAAGCACCAATACAGTATACTAATGCATGTATATGGAATTTGAAAGATGGTAATGGTAACCCTATATGCGAGACAGAATAAGAGACACAGATGCATAGAACAGTCCTGTGGACTCTGAGGGAGAAGGTGAGGGTGGGACGTTCTGGGACAATAACATTGAAACATGTATATTGTCATATGTGAAGCGGAACACCATTCCATGTTCTATGCATGGGATGGATGCTCAGGAATGGAGCGTTGGGATGACCCAGAGGGATGGGATGGGGAGGGAGGTGGGAGGAGGGTTCGGGAGGGGGAGCACATGTGAACCCATGGCTGATTCATGTCAATGTATGGCAAAAACTACTACAATATTGTAAAGTAAAAAATTAAGAAAAAAGTTAAAAAAAAAAAAAAAAATATCCAGAATCTAATGCTTTCTCTATGTTTCTAAGGTTGACACTAGGCTTCAACATCTTTTGCCTGGGTTGCTACAGTTATCCTGCTTCTACCTTACCCATTCACCCCTCTACAGTTTATTTGCAACACAGAATGAAATCGGTACTTTAAAAGATGTATAATTTAAATCTTTCACTCAAAATTCTCTCATGGCTCACTGTTTCAATGAGTAAAGTCCAAAGTCTTCAGAGAGGCCTACCAAGCCCAACATGAATCACACTCTCCCACCCTCATTACTTCTCTGATCATAGTCCTTATTACCCTGCTCTCCACTCATTCTGTTCCACCCACTCTGCTTCCCATGCTAATCCTAAAACACCTAGACCAGCATGCATGCCATACTTGATCTTTTCAGCCTCTGCATTTTTTGTTTCTTCTTCCTGAAAGTGTTCCTCCTCTAGCTATGCCATGGCTAACTTCCTTACCTTTCTGAAAGTATTTGTTCATTTTTCAACTCCTGACCATCTGTAAATTTACAGTCTTCCTTCACTCCCACCCTAGCCCTTATCATTTCACGTTTTTTCTTTTTTTACATTACTAATCACCTGCTGCTGCTGCTGCTGCTAAGTTGCTTCAGTAGTGTCCGACTCTGTGTGACCCCATAGATGGCAGCCCACCAGGCTCCCCCGTCCCTGGGCTTCTCCAGGCAAGAATACTGGAGTGGGTTGCCATTTCCTTCTCCAATGCATGAAAGTGAAAAGTGAAAGTGAAGTCGCTCAGTCGTGTCTGACTCTTATCAACCCCATGGACTCAGCCTACCAGGCTCCTCCATCCATGGGATTTTCCAGGCAAGAGTACTGGAGTGGGGTGACATTGCCTTCTCCAATCACCTTCTAACTTGCTGTAAAATTTGCTATATAGACAGTCTTAATTGGGACTTCCCTGGTGGCTCAGGCAGTAAAGAGTCTGCTGCAATACAGGAAATCCAGGTTCAATCCCTGAGTTAGGAAGATCCCCTGGAGAAGGAAATGGCCACCCCCTCCAGTATTGTTGTCTGGAGAAACTCATGGACAGAGGAACCTAATAGGCTACAGTCCAAGGGATCACAAAGAGTCAGACATGACTGACTGATTAAACACACACATTCCTTTGGTATAATTAGAAGTCAACAGGACATATTTTTATCTGTGTTTTCAATGATGTTTCCAAGCACATAATGCAGTGCATGCATGCATGCTAAGTCACTTCAGTAGTGTCAGACTGTTTGAGATCCAGTGGAGTGGGACCCACCAGGCTCCTCTGCCCATAGGATTCTCTATGCAAGAATACTGGAGTGAGTTGTCATGCCCTCCTCCAGGGGATCTTCCCAACCCAGGGATCAAACTCATGTCTCTCATGTCTCCTGCATTGGCAGGTGGATTCTTCACCACTAGTGCCACCTGGGAAGCCCACATAGAGAGTACTACCAACATAATCCATGCTCAATAAATAATAGCTTAATAAAGGATGAAATGTCTCTCCTCAAAGTTTCTGTGGAAGCAGACAAAACATACTTATATTCATACATAATTCATAGTCATAATGTTGTTGTTCCTATGTTTTTCTTGATAGAGGCAATTTTAACAATATCCCAAAATTTTCCACTAGGATAAAACCCCTCATGATCGTATGATGTAAGTTTTGAATATACTGTTAGTCATGACTTAGGCTTTTTTAGGTTCTCAGATAAAAGTTAATCTTAGTCCTAAAAATTGTTTGGCCTGATTAACAATACTTTCTTACTGAAGACAGGAAACATGGGACCCCTCTGGAATTTATAGTAAATGTACATTCACTGTTTGCTGCTCATTTTCTTACTTCTCTTAGAAAAATATTATGCAAGTTTCAGGTTACAGCTTTCTATTTTTCTCTTAAGCAACCTTGTCTCAATTTTAATGATGTGATTATATCATAGTGCTTTATTTGCTTCTACTACAAAAATTCTGGCACAAAATTGGGCAATTGCAAAAAGTGCAATTATTTAGATTGGAAGGAAACACAAAAGTGATTTAACTAAGGCAGTAAACATCAGGAAAAATATAGAAACATGAGTTCTAAATTGTCCTATTCTGTTCTGCTAATAGATGAATTACATAGCAGCAAAGAAACAAAATTTAAAGTTATTATCTTACAAAATAAGTTATATTAATAGATTTTAGGACAAATACATGATAAGAAAATCATATTATTCATGCCTTAATCAAAACACCTTACATCAAGAGTCAAAAAAAAATGTAAGTACATTCTTAAAAAGAAAACAACTATTAACTTTATAAAACAAAATAAGGTGATAAAAATAATTATAAAGTACACATTTTTGTTTTCGTTTCAGTTTGGTAACAATGTACAATCCTATCAGACATATGTGAGATTTCCTGGCTCAGAGTTAATCCTCAATAAATATCAGTTCTTTTCATTAACTGGCTTCTACGCGATCTTGCCAATACTTGGTACTAAATTTTTTTAAAAAAATCCAATGTGAAACCAAAATAAGGTATTTTATTGCTTTAATATGCATTTTTTTGTCATTAAACCCTTTTCCCATAAGTTTATTGGCCATTAGTATTTCTTATGTTCCTTGCATGGGTTTCCCTCTTATTTTTCTAATAGAGTGTTAATCTTTTGCTTATTGATTTCTTGCGAGTTTTATAGGATTAGAATATAAAGTCTTTGATTTACACATATGGCAAACATTTGACATTTGCTTATGATATCTTTTCAACTTCAGGATATTTAAATTTTTTATAGTCAAAACATCAGTCTTTCCTTTGATGAAATACTTTGTAAGAACTTCCTCAGCTTGAGTTCAGACATATATCTTCCTATACTTTTTAAAAGTTACTTTCATTTGTCATATTCACTCTATTTGAAATTTATTTTAGAATATGGCACAAGGCGAAAATAACTTTTATCTAAATAGATAACCAATCTGCATGAGTTTAATGATATAATATTTACCTTGTAAAAGTAAAGCTAAGCTTCAATTTTCATCATTTGGACTTATAGCAATAACACAATTCTTAATTCTTAAATGTATAAAATGAAGATGTGTACAATAAATTTACTTTAGTATTTAATTATGCAGTACTTTTATTTAAGTTCTGAGTGAAGAAATTCAAAATGAAAATGTGTACATTAAATGCATTCCATGAATGTATTAGCTTTAGACTATTGCTATTCTAGAAACTGATAACATAAATGATACTTTATAAAAATAACCTCCTAGAAAACAATAAAATTAAATGGGGTAAAGAATAGATAGATCAACGGAACATTATATGCTACTGCTATTGCTAAGTCGCTTCAGTCGTGTCCAACTCTGTGCGATCCCATAGACGGCAGCCCACCAGGCTCCTCCGTCCTTGGGATTCTCCAGGCAAGAACACTGGAGTGGGTTGCCATTTCCTTCTCCAATGCATGAAAGTGAAAAGGGAAAGTGAAGTCGCTCAGTCGTGTTCGACTCTTAGTGACCCCATGGACAGAAAATCCTCCGTCCATGGGATTTTCCAGGCAAGAGTACTGGAGTGGGGTGCCATCGCCTTCTCCTTGGAACATTATATAGACCCATACAATATATAGTCAGTTGATCTTTGGCAAAGGGGCAAAGATTTTCCAATAGAGAAAGGATAGTTTTGTTTCATTTTTTAACAAACAGTGCTAGAACTGAACACCCTTGTGCAAAAACAAACAAACAAACTATATATATATATACATATACATATAACTAAGTGGAAAAAAAAGCCAATCTGAAAAGCCTATATACCGTATGATCCTAATTATATGGCATTCTGGTCAGTAGTTGCCAGGAGTTGGTTGGGATGAAGATGATGGATGAATAGGCAGAGTACAGTGCTGTAAAAATACTCTGTATGATACTATGATGAATATATGTCTTTATACATTTGTCCAAACCTATAGAAAGTGCACTACCAAGAGTAAACCCTAATGTAAACTGTGGTCTTGGGTGATTATGATTTTGTCAATATAGATTCATCAATTGCAACAAATATACCACTCTAGTGGGGGATGTTGATAATGGGAGAAGCTATGCATTGTTGAGGCAGCGTGTAACAGGAACTCTCTGTATGTTCCTCTCAATTTTGATGTTAAACAAAAGCTGCTCTAAAAAAAGTGTCTATATATAAGAGGAAAGAACAAATCTAGACACAGATCTCATACCTTTCAAAAAATTAACCCAAAATGGACCATAGATAAAAATGTTAAAGCCAAAAACTATAAAACTCCTAGAAAATAGCATCAGAGAAAATCAGATGATGTTGGGGTTTGCAAGGAATTTTTAAAGACAACACCAAAGAGACTATCCATGAAAGAAACAAATGATGAATTGAACTTCATTCAGGCAAAAACAAAACAAAATGAACTTCTATTCTGCACAGACATTGTCAAAAGAATGAGAACAAAAGCTAAATACTGGAACAAATGGTTTCAAAAGAAATATCTGATAAAGAACTGCTATTCAAAATATACAAAGAACTCTTAAAACTCAATAAAGTGAACAACCCAATTAAAGACCTAAAGAAATATTTTTCCAAAGAAGACATACAGATAGCCACGAGGCACAGGAAAGATGCTCAAAATTAGCAGTAATTATTGACTATGCATTGTCTAATAGACGTTGCTGTTTAGTTGCTAAATCTTGTCCATCTCTTTTGTAATCCCATGGACTGCAGCCTGCCAGACTCCTCTGGCCATGGGATTTTCCAGGCAAGAATACTGGAGTGGATTGCCATTTCCTTCTTTAGCAGATCTCCCCAAACCAGGGATCGAAGCTACGCCTCATGCATTGGCAGGTAGATTGTTTTTTTATCACTAAGCCACCTGGGAAGCCCTGTCTAATAGATTGCATTGAATAAAATGTTTATGAAATTTAAATCATGGATGCTCTTTTTTATTATATAAGTTTCAGGTGTACAGTTATAGTTTTACATTTGTTTGAAATACAAATTCACTACCACCAGAAGTCTAGTTGCTATCCATCACCATACAGTTGACCCCCTTCAAATATAGTTTTTCTTAACTGTAGTAATAATAGAATGGATTACAAATATTAAATGGAAAAGAATAAAAGTAATGAAAGTTTTATATATGTAACAAATAATGAAAAATAAACATGTGAACAATAAGGATTTCAGTACAGAGAAACATAAATTTATTTATATATAACCATCAGAATCTACATTAAATTATTCTGTTTGAGACTTTAAGCCTAGTCTATTATTCTGATCATACTGAGTAGCAAAAAAAAAAAAAAAAAGCAGCAAAATGAGGGAATAGAAAAAAATCTTTTGTCTTTCAGAAAAGTTGAACAATAGATCCATAGATTTTCTTGATTTTGGCCCATTGAGGAAAACAACTTTTAAATATGTTTTCCAATTTCCAGAAAGTATTTGCAACATTTGTACACTTGGTTTCAAATTGTATGTGTTCCTACTGAACTAGTTACATTCTAATCAGTCTACCATAGCTGTGCATGTTTCTTTCCATGCTATTGCAGCTGTAATTCAAGAAAACATCTACTTCCAGCAGAATTTTAAAGCTGATTGGGACATAAGGAATATATATTTCAATCCTAGCAGTTTACACGTGAAAGAACTGAGTATCTGAGAGTTTGAATTATTTTCCCATGGTCGTGTATCTAGTTAGAAGCTGAATTGGTTACCTTAAAAAAATTTCTGGAATTGAAACAGAGTTTTTTACGTACAGCCTGAAGAAATGTAACCTTTATACCAGTGAGGAAAAAATTAGAATATTCTTATTCCACCACGTGCTTTAAAATTTCATCTCCTTTACTTTTTGACAAATCTTTAAAATATTTTATAATTTGGTTTACAAATTGACATTGGGTAAAGAGAAACATTTAAGATGTTCTTTTGATTCCTTATGGAAAGGACCATCATTATTTCACAGTAGTGCTAAAAGATAGAGATTCCATAAAACAAATGGGCACCAGAAGCCTTTCTACTATTTCTACTGAAATTATAGAATCAGGTTTAAGCATTCTTATTTGAATCAATTGTTATCTTTTTCAGGGAGCTCATTTTAAAATACTTTCCTGTGTTTCTTTTTTCCCCCCAGGCTTGAATATAAGCTAAATATACAACACAAAGTCCTTATGGCATAAACACATGCGTGACATTCTGAACTAGAAACATTTCATTATATTGAACTGGTTTTCTCCACCAAAGTTTACTTCTATTCTCTTCTATTTGATGAAAAGTCACCTAAGTTCAAAAATTGATAATGAATTCTCCAAAATTATAAATATGATGTCAAATATCCCAATTAGAGTGAAAAATCAGATTTGTGTGTATGATTGCAGACCTAGCTTAAGAAAAAGACTGGTTGACTCTGAAATGATCCCCTAAGCTAGCCTATCAGCATAAGATTCAGAAATATAGCTTTCTTCTGTCCACAAAGATAAGTTGCTTTGATTGTTATAAAAACGGGCTCTGCTGTGACTGAAAAAAGTTATAAATGTCGTAACTCAGCTCTCAAATGCTGTATATCTCAAATAATTTTTGAAGCAATTAAATGACAGTGTATGTAAAGCACTTAACCACAGTGCTTAACGACCTGATAACCAACCAAAAGTATTCCACTTTTATTTCCTCTCTTTATGTACTCAAAATCCTCTGCTAACCTCTACTCTTTGAAATACCTGCTACTTTTATTTGACTACTTTTCTTAGAAATTTCTAGTCCTCCTGGTGGAGTGAATCACATCTTTAACTACTTTTTACATGTCACTTTCACCTCTTTTATAGTATTGCCTTTCCTTGAATATTACATTTAGTTATATCTGTGTCCCTTTCAAGAAGACTTGCTCCTGGAGTGCTGTATGTTATGTTGAATTCAGTCTTGTATACAAGAGGAATTTATTATTCAGTAAACATTCACTGAGTTAAAATAATTAAATATTACAGAAGAATTAACCCTACTGAGATGAGTGTTATGCCATGTCTACATAATGCTGTATATCTGGTTAGAATCAGGTTTCATTTATTTCTTCAAAACATAGCTAGAAAATATGCTCTTGTGTTGACAAAACATTTCATCTTTGACAAAAAAGTTTAATAATGTGTGTATGTTTACATTTAATTTAGCCTTCAAGTTTTCAAAGCATATTGCTTAATTTGTCTATTTTGCATAAAATTTTCTTTATATCTACATTCAGTTTTTTCAAAGCATTAATTTAATTTCAATAGCACAGCCAATATGTCGCTAATAAATTAAAATTCAGTTGTCAACCAATTCTGGGTGTAACTTTCACTGTAACTCACATATAAAGCTTCTGAGAGGCAAATATAATTCCTAAGACTCTAAAGGGGGAAATTTACCCTTTGAGTCATGTATAATAATGACTAAGCTTTGTATTTTAATACTTATAAGAAAAAGCATCTATATGCTTTATATTAGAAAGTAAATTCTTCAAGTTTCACTAGTTTCTTAACTTTTCAATTGAATCTTAATATATCTGAAGTAACAGCGAGAAAGAAAAGACATGTTTGATTTGACTTTAATCTTAGGTCATTGACAGCCAAAAATGTAATTAACATCCAAAACTGAAAGGGAGAGAATAGAAGCTTTAATTTCTTTAATGTCAAAATAGTTGGCTTACTATATAGGGAAATATGAGGAAGTATTAGGCCAGATCTCAGTATCTATTTACTTTAATGTATAATTTAGCATTTGTTTGCTTAGATGAAAGATAACTTTCTTCAATTCTATCAGATTCTGTACTTCCCTACATGTTACATGCCATGTTACTACTCAAGTGTATGAAAGTTTAAGCATGCCTGAGGTATTTCACAAGAAAGCAAATAATGATCATTTGTAATAAGTTTATTATAGAGTGGAAACTTATCTCCTCAGTGGGTTAAATTTAGGTGTTTTAAAATAAAAATACTCCAGTAGAACAGGTCATCCTGTTTATGAATTTGTCTTCTGTCTTTATCTTTTTAACACAAAATTTCTTTCTCTGCAATCAGGAATATATTTAAATTATTTTTGTGGGATCAATTAGATATGAACCAATATAGGTGTCACTAAGCATCATTAAGTAATAAAGTCCATTGTATAATTCTATAAAAAGGTTTAGTTTGGAGAGTTTGCACAGCAACAAGAAAGGAGGAATACAGTGTTCCTGCATAATTTATTATTTATCCATATCAAAATTATATCACCTAATAGATTGTTCTTCAAAAGGCATAAATGAATCCTAGTGTCTGTTATATAACTAACGTTTATTTGCTCAACTTCTTGACCTTCCAAAGCTATGTTACCCTGCTATATCTCAGAAAAGCCAAAAGTACAGCACTGACCAGAATTATTTACAAAAAGGGGCATAATTTATAGTAATGAATAGATGTGGTAAAGGATATTAATAACCAGGTACTATACTAAAACATAAGAATTTCTTAATAAGAACTTTCAAAACACTATAAAGTTAGGGATAGAGAAAATTAACTGACTTTGCATACTTGTCACTTCTTTTAACTTTTTAATTCTTTTTTTGTTCTCTGCACCATAGATGCCTCATTCTAATATTTCCCTCACTTCTGACTGATTTTATTAAATTATTTGCTATTTTAATTGAGAATTTTAAAGATATTGAACATCATATATGCATGAGTATATATGTACAGATGGTAAAGTCATAACTCAGACAGTAAAGAATCTGCCTGCAATGCAGGAGACCTGGGTTTGATCCCTGGGTTGGGAAGATTAGTATATGTATATACAACACTTCTAATATTAAATCCTTGTTGTTGCTTAGTTACTGAGTCATATCTGACTGTGCAATCCCATCTACTGTACACTACCAGGCTCCTCTGTCCATGGGATTGCCCAGGCAAGAATACTGGAGTAGGGTGCCATTCCTTCTCCAGGGTATCTTCCCTACCCAGGGATCGAACTCGCATCTCCTGAATTGGCAGGAGGATTCTTTACAACTGAGCCACCAGGGAAGCCTATTAAATCCTTATGTACATACATATGAAATTTCTAATTTTGTCATTTTTCACATGGTTGTTTATATACAAAGAATGACTTATGAGTTAGAAAGCTAGTAAGTTATATTATACACCTTTAAAATGTGAAAAACACAACTAACATTTTAAATGCATTTCTCTATGAATACTTGAAATTAAAAGAAAATCACCTTTTTACAATGTCACACTTATTTGATCAAATGCACACAACATTTAGAAGCAGAAACTGCTAAGCTTGTTGATTAAAGTCTTTAAGTGTTGTAAGAAACCCAAACTTAGTTTCAGAGCAAGTGTTTATACAGTTACTATATATTGACAATCATTAGGTATGGGATGTTATTTTCTAGTAATTCTGCATAGGTACCAATACAAATTATATATATATATATATATATATATATATCTCACAAGTTAATTTTGGTACTTAATTTCTAATATGTAAAATAAAATCTATACATACATTGTTTAGTTTTTATATTTGTATAGCATAGCTATGAAGCACTATATTAATTATTGAATCACATTAGCTTCAATTTTTAGATTACCAGTAATAATGAATTTATTTTTCTGTATTTTCCAAATGTTACATAGTTAAGTATCCATGACCTGTATAATCAGAACATAGTTTTTTTCTCTAAGGAGAAAAAAGTTTTTTTTTTCTTGTAAAGACTGCCCTCTCATTCAGTGTCTTGCTAAGAAGCCCTGAATGGCAGTATGGCGGATGCATGTCCCTGCCTTCAGTCAATCACTCCAGTACATGTTCCACTGTCACTCTTGGCTTGAGAACAGGTTGTATATTTGGGGTGACTTTATGTTGGTATGCACAAAAGCCCAGCTCCTAATTAGTTTAGAAGAAAGTTACATATAAATACTATTCTGGACAAAAGGAAGAGAACTACAAACATGCAGACTATCTAGATTATCAAGGGTGTATTGCTTTCTTTTAACTCAGAATATTATTACCTTTGGAAAAGGAAACAGCAACCCACTCCACTATTCTTACCTGGAGAATTTCATGGACATAGGAGACTCACAGGCTACAGTCCATGGGTGACAAAAAGTCGAACACAACTGAGTGACTAACACACATATTACCTTATAAGAACGACATCATTGACTGCATTTGTTAATATGAAGCTCAATTTTTTATCTGTAAACAAAATAATAAAAAGCCAAACTTTGCATTGTTATGAGGTTTTGCTAACACTACATATGATATTTGTGGAATTTCTCTTCTAAGTAACCTGCAACAGGAAAATCTGGATTGCATTTGGCTACTAGTCATGCAAATGTAAATGTAAATCTTGTTAGAAACAACCCAAAACAAACTTCTTCATAATTCTCTTCACCAAAATAGAAAAAATTGCCAAGCTTGTGAATCACCTAATTTGAGTAAAAATTATTTAAATGTCCCTTTAGCTCTTTTGAGAAACTTATGCCATACACACAGTCAATTTTTTTCAGTTCCTCTTATTTGTATTCTTATCTCTCATGTAAGTGCATTTACTCAGAGTTTGTGCTATACATTCTGTTTTAAGTAAAACATCTGTGTGTTACCACCTGCCTACAACCACCCATGCAAAAATGTGATTTCTGCAAACTAACAACAACAGACTGACACAACAGAAATACATAGCTGTAGGTGGATGGAGGGTCTTCCATCTGTAGTGCACACCTCTTATGGTAATTCAACAAAGGTTATACAGGTTGGAATAATATGTGCAAGGTAAAATTAAATAAAACTAGAAATCTAACTTTATGATATTGAAATCTTTCCCTACTTTATCCTTTGATTATATTGATAAATGCAGAAAAACAGTCTTGATAATGTGCTACAAAATCATTTTTATACAATTTCATCAAATAAATATCAAATGTCACAACTTTAGTGACAGAATTATGATTACTTATTAAAAATAATATGCCATTTCAGAGAGGTTAAGATATTGCCTATTGTTTTTGGAATTTTCCTACCAATGAGATAAGATTTAGTGTTAACTTCTAAGTATGAGCTTTTAAAATTTTATCTTAGCCTATCTTAACCATGTAGCGATCTCTCTATTTTAGAGCACTGGTTAAGACATCCCAGATTGCTATCAGGATGGTTTCATTTTGATTATGATGACCAAAATTATATTAATTAATTACAATCTTGTTCTAATTATAAGAAGTTTTATTTTAAAGAGGATTTCAGTGCCTAAAAGGAAATTAACCTTTTTCATTTCTATATAAATGACAAAGCCTTCCTAAGCTGTATTATATAACAATTTCAAATATTTATTTCTGTCATATATTTTCAAGAAATAAGTATTTAATCAAATGACTTTTATTTTTCTAATTTTATGTGTAAGTGGTTCAAATGTGAAAATTAAACTCATGTCTTATTCACATTTATAAGATAGAATTATTTCTCATTTTTGATAAAAAATGTTTAGTACAAAAGTAATTTAAACTATAAGAACCAAAGTCTAATGTCTGTATACCCATTTTTCACAAAATGAAAGAATGTTCTTTTCTCTGGCAATCTGCAGAAACCTAAACATCCCAGTCAGATCCTATTTGCATCAAATTCCATTTGATTGAATTATAATTTGTAATAAATAAAATTGATACATTTTTAACTGAACAATGTGATGATTTCAACAAATGCATATCCCTATCTCACTATCACCACAGTCAAGATACAGAATATTTCTATCACCACAAAATATCATCTCATGTAACTTTGATGTCAATTATTCCCTCACTTCTCCTAACCCCTATCTCAATCAACAGTGAACCACATAATTATTTTCTGACAACATATATTAATTGTACCTCATCTAAATTTCTCATATAGATATGTATTTGGTTTTGCTGTTTGGCTTGTTTTGTTATGCTTTTTGCCATGGCATTTTAAAAAACTATTTTCTATGTATTTTTATGCCTATATTTTTGTGTATTATGAAGGCACTTTTAGTAGGAATCTTTTTAGAATTATCAACCATTTGTTTCCCAAAAAATGCAAATATTATTCCATTGTATGGCCATAAAATAATTTATTCACCTTTTTTTTGAACTTTTTTTCCCACTTTTGATTATTGTGAATCAAATTATTGTGAATATGACCTGTATACAGTTCTTCGTGTAGATTCACATTTTCATTTCCTTGGGATAACTACCTAGGACTAAAATTGTTGTTAAACACAAATATTATATAACTTAATTTTTTTTAAGTACTAAACGTTTTTCGAAAGTGTATTTAACATTTTATACTACTACTAGCAATATATGAGTGTTCCAGTTGTTCTTCATTCTCATCAACACTTTGTGGTGCTCATCTTTTTACTTGTAGCCATTTCAGAGGGTCTTTAGTGGATCTTTTGTGGTTCTGAACTGCAGTTTATTGATAACTAGACTTTTAAGTTTGTTTGTTTTCATTTAATTATAGGGTGTGTGCATTGGTATGTGTTATTCATTAAGTGTCCATTCATATCTACTGCCCATTTTAATACATTTTATTAGTTAATTGTAAAAGTATTTTTTTAAATATCTTCTAGATTACAAATCTTTGTTTTTATACATTCTGGACTGTTGTCCTTTGTACTCTGTATATTTGCTTTAACTTTTTCAAGTTCAGTTTATTGTTTATTCTATAGCTATTATTATTTTGTGGCTTGACAAAGAAATATTTGCCTATATCAAGCTCACAAAGATCTTTCTTCTGCATTCATCTTTATATTTCATATTTTGAACTTTTGCCTTTGCTATAAAAATTACCATAGTAATATTTCTCTATGCTTAGAAGTAAAGGTTGAATTCTTTACTTTCAGCTTTCAAGTGTAGATTTGGTTGGACTAGTACCATTTGTTGAAAAAAATATATTTTTTTTTCTTTGAATTTAATCTTGAATTTAATTGAAAATTAACTAACCTCTAAAGGCCTATTATACAATCTCCTTTCTATTTCACTGGTGCATTTGTCTATCTTAACATGTATTTCACGTTATCTTGAGCTCAGTGATTTTAAAGTAACACCTAAAAAATAAATCTTAATGTTTTCTTAATTTTATAAAAAAATTTGGTTACTATAAATTCTTTGGCTTTCAAGTATATTATAAAATCATCTCTATTTCTGGGGAAAACTTCTGAGGATGTGATTAGAATTATATTGAATCTACAGGTAACTTTGGAGAGAATCAATTGGTAAACAAACTGATTCTTCAACCTCATGAATATTTTATTTTCAGAATATATATATATATATATTGCTCATATTTAAATTTGCTCTTTCAATTCATATTTGTTGATGTTTTTGTAAAATGTACTCTTTTAAAATTAATTTTCAATTATTCATTGCTAACAATTGATGTCTTTTGTCCTTGCTAAACAGGATCATTCCCACATAAACACAGCCATTCAAGACCACAAGACCTTTGAGATCACAGCAAATAACTATTTCTCCTAAATTCATACAGTAAAAGATAAATAATAAAAATGAAAAACAGAACTGTTTCCAATTAAAAGAACAAGATAAATCTCCTGAAAGAAAAATAAAGCAGACCTCTCCAGTCTATCAGATCCTGAGATCAGAAAAGACAAAATAAAAATGCTGAAGGAATTAAGAAAGAACATAGAAATGTGGATCACTGTAACAAGGAACTAAATAAACAGGAATCAATCAAAATTACACAACTCAATTGCCAAGATGAAAATGACCTAAAGGCAACAAATAGCAAATTAGATAATGTGGAGGAATGAGTAAGTGACCTGGAAGATGGATACAGAGTACCAAAAACCACCAATCAGAAGGACAGAAAAAAAAAAATTAAATGACAGGAATAAATACTGTAAAAATATTATAAGCAGTTACATGCCAATAAATTGGACAACCTAAAATAAATAATCAAGCTCCTAGAACCATATAGCTTGTCAAAACTAAATCAAGAAGAAACAGATAATTTGAATATACCGATCACTAGAAGTGAAATAGAATTTGCAATTAAAAAAAAAAAATTCCTTTCATACAAATCTAGGACTAAATGGGTTCATCGAGAAATTCTGTCAAGCATACAAAGAAGAATTTACACTATCCTTCTCAAACTCTTCCAAAATATTGAAGAGGAGGGAATATTCCAAAGTCATTCTGGAAGTCCCATCATCCTTATACCAAAACCAACAAAGACTCTACCCAACAATGAAAATTACATACTAGTATCTTTGATTAAGTCCTCAAAAATATTAGCAAGGCAAATCCAATCACACATTAGAAAAGACCATACACTATGATCAAGCTGGATTCATTCCAGCATCACAAAGATGTTTCAAAACATACAAAGTCAATATGAAAGTCCCCTACATATGCTGTCTAAAAGAGACTCATCTCAGACATATGGACACACCCTGAAAATGAGTGGCTGCAAAAAGATATTCCATGCAAACAGAGATTAAAAGAAAGCAGGAGTAGCAATATTCATATCAGATAAAATAGACTTTAAAATGAAGACCATTAAAAAAGACAAGGAATGTTACAAGGAAGGGCACTACATAATGATCAAGGGATCAATCCAAGAAGAAGATATAACAATTGTAAATATTTATGCACCCAAAATAGGAGGACCTCAATACATAATGCAAACACTAGCAACTATTAAAGGGGAAATAGACAATAACACAGTAATATTCCACTCATACCAATGGAAAAATCATCCAGACAGAAAATTAATAAGGAAATACAAGCATTAAATGATACATTGGACCAGTTGGACCTAAATTATATTTACAGAGAATGTCATCCCAAAACAGTAGATTTCACTTTTTTCTCAAGTGCACATGGAACATTCCCCAGGACAGATCACACTTGAGTCACGAATAAAGCCTTGGTAAATTGAAAAAAAAAAAAAGAAAGAAAGAAAGAAAGAAATCATTTCAAACATCTTTCCTGACCACAAAGCCATAAGATTAGAGATCAACTATAGGGAAAAAAAAATATTATAAAGGACACAAACACATGGAAGTTAAACACTATGCTTCTGAATAACCAACAGATCACTAAAGAAATTAGAAAGGAAATAAAAATATACCTAAAAACAAATGACAATGAAAACATGACAACTCAAAACCTATGACATGCAGTAAAAGCAGTGCTAAGAGGGAAGTTTATAACAATACAAAGCTAACTCAAAAAACAAGAAAAACATTGAATAAACCACCTAACTTCACACCTAAAGCAACTAGAAAAGGAAGAACAAGAACAGCCCAAAGTTAGTCGAAGGAAAGAAATCATAAAGATCAGAACAGAAATAAGTGAAAAAGAAATGAAGGAGACAATAGCAAAGACAGTAATACTGAAAGCTAGTTCTTTAAGAAGACAAACAAAATTGACAGACCATTAGCCATTAGACTCATCAAGGGAAAAAAAAAAAGAAGACTCAAATCAAAAAAATTAGAAATGAAAAAGAAGTTACAACAGAAAACACATGAGACTACTCATAAGAGACTACTATGGGCAACAATATGCCAATAAAGTGGACAATCTCAAAGAAATGAACAAATTCTTAGAAAATTATAACCCTCCAAACTGAACCAGGAAGAAATAGAAAATATGAAGAGACATATCACAAGCACAGAAATAAAAACTGTAATTAAAAAAAAATCATACAATAAACAAAAAACAAAGGCCAGGTGGTTTCACAGATGAATTATACCAAAAGTTTAGAGAAGAGCTAACACACTTATCCTCTTCAAAATCCTCCATAAAATTGTAGAGGAAGCAAAACTCCCAAACTCATTCTACAAGGCCACCATCACCTTGATACCAAAACCAGACAAAGACATCACAAAATAAAAAAGAAGAAGAAGAAGAAAGAAAGAAAATTACAGGCCAATATCATTGATGAACATAGATGTAAAGATCCTCAACAAAATTCCAGTAAATAGAATCCAACTACACATTAAAAAGACATATAACATGATCGAGTGGGCTTTTTACCAAGGATGCAAGGATTCTTCAATATACACAAATCAATGTGATACACCATAGTAGCAAACTGATAGATACAAACCATATAATCATCTCAATAGATGCAGAGAAAACTTTTGACAAATTCAACACCCACTTATGATAAAGTTCTCCAGAAAGTAGGCATAGAAGAAACATACCTCAACATAATAAAGGCTATATATGACAAACCCACAGCAAACATTATTCTCAATGGTGAAAACCTGAAAGCATTTCTTCTAAGATCAGGAACAAGACAAGGTGCCCACTCTCACCATACTTAATACACTTTTGGAAATCCTAGCCACAGGAATTAGAGAAGAAAAAGAAATAAAATAAATTCTGATCGGAAAAGAAGTAAAACTCTCACTGCAGATGACATGATACCATACATATAAAACCCTAAGGATGCCACCAGAAAATCACTCGAGCTAATCAATGAATATAATAAAGTCACAGGATATAAAATTAATACACAGAAATCCTCAGCATTCCTATACACTACCAATGAAAAATCATAATGAGAAATTAAGGAAACAATCCCATTCACCATTGCAACAAAAAGAATAAAATATCTAAAGAGACAAAATACCTGTATGCAGAAAACTATAAAATACTGATGAACGAAATCAGACGACACAAACAAATGGAAAGATATATCATGTTCTTGGATTGGAAGAATCAATATTGTGAAAATGACTATAGTATACAAAGCAATCTATAAATTCAATACAATCCCTATCAATCTACCAATAATATTTTTCACAGAACTAGAACAAATAATTTCACAATCTGTATAGAAACACAAAAGACCCCAAATAGGCAAGCTATCTTGAGAAAAAAATGGAGCTGAAGGAATCAGATGCCCTGATTTCAGACTATACTACAAAGTTTTAGTCATCAAGACAGTATGGTACTGGCACTAAAACAAAAATAGACAAATGGAAGAAGATAGAATGCCCAGAGATAAACCCATACACCTGTGGGCATGTTATCTTTGACAAAGGAGACAAGAATATACAATGGAAAAGTTGGTCTCTTCAATAAACAGTGCTGGGAAACCAGGAAAGCTACTTGTCAAAGATGACATTAAAATAATTCCTAACACTATTCACAAAAATAAACTCAAAATGGATTAAAGATTTAAATTAGACTAGAAACTGTAAACTCTTATTGGAAAACGTAGTCAGAACACTCTTTGACCTAAATCTCAGCAAGATCCTTTATGATCCATCTCCTAGAGTAATGGAGATAAAAAGGAAAATAAACAAATGGGACCTAGTTAAACTTAAAAGGTTTTGCACAGTGAAGGAGTTCACAAAAAACAGGAAAAAACAAGCCTCAGAATGGGAGAAAATAATAGCAAATGAAACAACTAACAAAGGTTAATATCCAAAATATACAAGAAGCTTATGTAGCTCAATAACAGAAAAATAAACAACCCAATCAAAAAGTGGGCTAAAGACCTAAACAGACATTTCTCCAAAGGATACATACAGATGGAAAATATACACAAGATGCTCAAAATTGCTCATTATTAGAGAAATGCAAATCAAAACTAAAATGAGGTATCACCTCACACTGGTCAGAATGGCCATCATCAAAAATTCTACAAACAATAAATACTGGAGAGGGTGTGGAGAAAAGAGAACCCACTTGCACAGTTGGTGGAAATGTAAATTGATACAGTCACTATGGAGAACAGTATGGAGATTCCTTAAAAAAGTAGGAATAAAAACACCTTATGACCCAACAACCCCACTGCTGGGCATATATCCTGAGGAAACCATAATTGGAAAAGACACAAGCACCTCAATGTTCATCACAGCACTATTTATAATAGCTAGGAAATGGAAACAACTGAGATATCACCAACAGATGAATGGATGAAGAAGCTGTGGTACATATACACAATGAAATACTACTCAGCTATAAAAAGGAACACATTTGAGCCCGTTCTAATAAGGTGGATGAACCTACAGCCTATTATACAGTGTGAAGTTAGTCATAAAGAGAAAACAAATACTGTATATTGACACATACATACGCAATCTAGAAAGATGGTACTGATGAATCTATTTGCAGGGCAGCAAAGAAGAGATAGACATAAAGAACAGAGTTGTGGGGACAGTAGAAGAATGAGAGGGTGCAACAAATTGAGAGAGTAGTATTGAAACATACACATTACCATATGTAAAACAGCCAGTGGGAGTTTGCTTTATGATGCATGGAGTTCAAATTCAATCTTCTGTGATAACATAGAGGGTGAGCTTGGATGGGAGTTGGGAAGGAGGTTTAAAAAGGAGGGGACATATGAATATCTATGACTGATTCATATTGATGTATGGCAGAAACCCACACAATATTGTAAATTATCCTCCAATTAAAAATAAACAATTTTTTTAAAAAGAAAAAAAATCAATATGATTCACCACATCAACAAAATAAAAGGTAAAATCTCCATGATCATCACAATAGATGCAGAAAAGAGCATTTGAAAAAAAAAAAATGACATTAATTCATGGTAAAAATTCTTGCCAAAGTGTGTATAGAGTGACTACATCTCACCATAATAAAAGCCATTTATGACAAACCCACAACCAATAATACTAAATTGCAAAAAGCTGAAAGCCTTCCCAATAAAATCTGGAACAAGAAAAGAATGTCCACTCCTGCTCCCTCTATTTAACATATCATTGGAAGTCTTAGGCACAGCAAACTGACAAGAAAAAATAAGAGGTATACAAATTAGAAGAGAAGAGATAAAAATGTCACTATATGCATATGACAAGATACTCTATATAGAAAATCCTAAAGAATCCACACAAAAAAGTACTAGAACTTATCGATTCAGCAAGGTAGCAAAATAAATATTAATATACAGAAATATGTTGTATTTCTTTACATAAATAAAACATCAGAAAGAGAAAGTGAAAAAAAAAAACTTGTCTAAAATTGCATCAAAAATACTTTGGAATAAACCAAACCAAGGAACTGAAAGACATACTCTGAAAACTATAAAAATGTTCAAAAAAGGAAATTGAAGGTGATTCACAAAATGGAACAATATTCCATGCTCCTGGACCAGAAGGATTAATATAGTTAAAATAGCCATACTACCCACAGCAATATACAGATTTAGTGTGGTCCATATTAAATTACCCATGGCATATTTTACAGAACTAGAACAAATAACCCTAGAATTCATGTGGACCCACAAAAGATCCAGACTTGCCAGTGCAATCCTGAGGCAAAAGAACAAAGCGGGAGACATAACCCTCCTAGACCTCAGACATTACTACAAAATTACAGTGATCAAAACAGCATGGAATTGGCACAGAAACAGACATGTAGATCACTTGAACAGAATACAGCTCAGATATATAAACACATACTTTTGGTCAATTAATTTTAAATGAAGGATACAAGACTATACAATAGAGAAAAGACAGTTTCTTCATCAATTGGTACTGGGAAAGCAGCATGTAAATCAATGAAGTTAGAACAGTCTCCTACAGCATACACAAAAGTAGACTCAAAATGGTTTAAAGACTTAAATATAAGACAAGATACCATAAAAATCCTAGAAGAGAACATAGGCAACACATTCTCTGACACAAACCTTGCCATGTTTCTTAGGTCAGTCTCCTAAGGCAAGGAAATAAAAGCAAAAATAAGCAATGAAACTTATAAGGTTTTTCACAGCAAAGGAAACCACAAACTAAATAAAAAATTAACCTAAGGACTGGGAGAAGATATGTGCAAAATGATGCAAAAATAAGGGCTTAATTTCCAAAATATATAAGCAGCTCATAAAACTCTAACAAAAAACAAGGAACCCAATCAATATATGGGCAGAACATCACAACAGAAATTTCTCTATTTCTAATATCTCTATCTCTGTTCGTAAGGAAGCCATATGATGATCAAGAAGCACATGAAAAGATGCTTCACACTGCTAATTATTCAGTTCAGTTCAGTCACTCAGTCGTCTCCCACTCTTTGTGACCCCATGAACTACAGCATGCCAGGCTTCCCTGTCTATCATGAACCCCTGGAGCTTACTCAAACTCATGTCCATTGAGTCAGTGATGCCATCCACCATCTCACCCTCTGTTGTCCCCTTCTCCTCCCACCTTCAATCTTTCCCAGCATCAGGGTCTTTTCCAGTGAGTCAGCTCTTGGCATGAGGTGGTCGAAGTATTGGAGTTTCAGCTTCAGCATCAGTCCTTCCAATGAATATTTAGGACTGATTTCCTTTAGGATGGACTGGTTGGATCTCCTTGCTGTCCAAGGGACTCTCAAGAGTCTTCTCCAACATCACAGTTCAAAAGCATCAATTCTTTGGCACTCAGCTTTCTTTATAGTCTAACTCTCACATCCATACATGACTACTGGAAAAACTATAGCTTTGACTAGATGGACCTTTGTTGGCAAAGTAATGTCTCCTTTTTAAGATGCTGTCTAGGTTGGTCATAACTTTTCTTCCAAGGAGCAAGTGTCTTTTAATTTCATGACTGCATTCACTATCTGCAGTGATCTTGGACCCCCCAAAAATAAAGTCTGTCACTGTTTCCATTGTTTCCCCATCTATTTGCCATGAAGTTATTAGAGAAATGCAAATCAAAACTACAGTGATATATCATCCCAAACCTGTCAGAATGGACATCATCAAAAAGTCTACTAATAAATTCTGGAAAGAAAAAGAAACCCTCCTACACTGTTGGTGAGAATATATACTGGTTCAGCCATTATGGAGAACACTATGGAGATTCCTTAAAAGAAAAACAAAATTAGAGTTACCATATGACCCAGCATATATCTGAGAAGGAAAAAAAAAGCTCTAATTTTAAAAGATACATGCATCCCAAAATTCATGGCAGCACTATTTACAACAGCCAAAACAAGGAAGCAACTTAAATGTCCATCAACAGATAAATGGCTAAAGAATATGTGAAATATTACACACAATGAAATATTACTCAGCCGTGAAAATAATGATGTAATGTCAATTGCAGCAACATGGATAGACCTAGAGATTGTCACACTGAATGAAATAAGCCAGACAAAGACAAATATCACATGCTATCACCGATATGTGGAATATAAAAAAATAGTACGAATGTACTTATTTACAAAACAGAAAGAGACTCACAGACATGGAAAGTAGACTTGTGGTTACCAAAGAGAAGGGAGCCGGAGGGGTAAATTAGGCATCTGGTATTAATAGATGCACATCAGTATATATAAAATAGATAAAAAAGGGATTACTGTATAGCACAGGGATCACTATGCTAAACACTTGAAATTAACACAATATTGTATATCAACTGTACTTCAAAAAGATGAGGTATATTTTAATCTTGTTTTCATTTTTCTTAATATTTTTCTTTTTTCTATTCATTGGGTTCAAATTGTCTTTAATTATTCCAACAGGTTTTAAATCAGTGCTTTGAAATCCTTCTTATTTTCAAATTTGTTTATATTGATTGTCCATCCTCCATGTTATGGGTGATATTTATTTTCTTTCTCTCTTCATCTCTCACATGACTCATACTTCTGATTAGATGCCAGAAATTGTGATTGCTACACAGTTGAGTGTCCTTCATACTTTGCCTACCTGCCCGCTATGTTGGATTTTGAATGAACTCAAGTTTACCTCCGTCTTCTTCCCACCACAAACAACACTGAAATGAGCTCTTGAATATATTTCCCTCATGAATCACTGTGAAAATTTATCAGGAAAATGTCCCCAGGAATGTTATTTCTGGGTTCTAAGTAATTTTATCCTCAATTCATCTAAGTAGTATTAAATTGGTCTCTGGAAAGACTTCCTCTATAACCATCTACCAATGCTAGAGACTTATTCTCCCCCCAAAATTATATTTTTATCATCTGACTCTGTAATTTTTGTCATTCTTATAGATGTGTAATGATATCTTACCCATGTAATTTGCATTTCTGTGATTGCTGATGATTTTGACATCTGTTTCTTTCTGAGCATCATCACTTATTGGATGATATCTTCTGTAAATATCCTTTCTATATTATTTGTTCATTTCTCTCTTTGATTTATAGGTGTATACAGGATCATTCTGCAGGTGTTAGGACATATTTAGGAGAGAAATTTAAGCAACCACAAGCTGGCTAAAATTTATTAGTATACCCATGATTTGTACTCATGATTTTTGCAAGCTTGGTTATGTATTCAATTTGGGCAAAATGACTTGGGGATAGGAACAATAAAAATACATAAGATAGCAATGATAAATATTAAGGTTAATTTTAAAGAAGAAAAAAACAGGTGTAAATATGAACAGAACACCTTTTTACTTGTTTAGAATTAGTCTTATGCCCACCCCATTATATGTGCTGTGCTGTGTTTAGTTGCTTAGTCATATCTAACCCTGCTAAAACATGACATCTAGCTTTGAATTAGATTGAATTCTATGATAATTTGAGCTAAAAGTGATTATTCAAAGAATATAGGGGATAAAAATCAAGGAATCATATAGTCTGAAAAAACAACACAGAGTTAATTTATAGGAAATTGATTTTTAAAAGTACTTGATATGAGGTCTGTACTTTTTGTAAAGATTTTAAAGAAGTCTATCTAAGCTCCTTGATAGCAGGCTCTGTCTTGTTTAACACTCTTCAGATGTTGCAGTTTTTATTTTTGTCCATCCCTTATTCTTTAAAAAATTAACACTTAAAACAGTTGTCTTTAATATTTTTAAAAGTACTGTTTACAAGAACTAACTTTTTCTAAGTTTTAGGAAAACGAGAAAGGAACAAGAAAACGTCATATTCTAGTTAACATTTATTATTTTTAATTTTGATAATTTGATTCATACTTGACAGATTGGGAAGTCATAAGCAATTTCAGTATATTTACAGTTAAATATATTCTATTGATCCATTGAACTTCCTTTAATCCACTTAAAATCAAAGTAGAACAATCACTCTCTCCATCATCCCCTAAGCTCAGCATCTAAACCGTAGAAAACACTTCCTAACTATTTTTGGCTTTTAAAAATAGACAGTCATACCTGGGACTTCCTTGGAGGTTCACAGTTAAGATTCTCAGCTACTACTGCAGGAAGTTTGTGTTTAATCTGTGGTTGGGGAACTAAGGTCCCTCATGCTAAGTGGCATCACAAAAATAAATAAAAATAAACAAATGGCCATGCCTTCTTGTCTAATAGGGGGAGTCTTTCAAGAGATTTCATTGTATTACTCCTGCCTTTCTTTACCAAAATATACAATTTTCAAATTGCTACATTATTTGAAATTAAAAAATTTCCAAATACATTTACTTTCTCAAATATATTCAACATCCAAGAGTTTGCACTAACATTACTTCATTTGCAGAGAAAAAACTAACCTTGCAATGTTTTATGCAGAGATTTTTTATAGATGAAGATATTGAGTCTTTACAAAATATATTTTCTTGAAAGGTGTTTGCCCTGTACATACTGGGGAAAAAAAGAAAAAACTTAAACTCTGAATTTAAATTTCACCATAAGTTTTATTGCCATAGTACATTCATCCTGAGAAATGCTGCACTAGAGGAAGCACAAGCTGGAATCAAGATTGTCGAGAGAAATATCAATAACCTCAGATATGCAGATGACACCACCCTTATGGCAAAAAGTGAAAATGAACTAGAGAGCTTCTTGATGAAAGTTAAAGAGGAGAGTGAAAAAGTTGGCTTAAAGCTCAACATTTAGAAAATTAAGATCATGGCATCCGGTCCCATCACTTCATGTCAGATAGATGGGGAAACAGTGGAAACAGTGGCTGACTTTATTTTTCTGGGCTCCAAAATCACTGCAGATGGTGATTGCAGCCATGAAATTAAAAGATGCTTACTCCTTGGAAGAAAAGTTATTATCAACCTAGACAACATATTAAAAAGCAGAGACATTACTTTGCCAACAAAGATCTGTATAGTCAAGGCTATGGTTTTTCCAGTGGTCATGTATGGATGTGAGAGTTGGACTATAAAGAAAGCTGAGAGCCGAAGAATTGATGCTTTTCAACTGTGGTGTTGGAGATGACTCTTGAGAGTCCCTTGGACTGCAAAGAGCTCCAACCAGTCCATCCTAAAGGATATCAGTCCGGGGTGTTCATTGGAAGGACTGATGTTGAAGCTGAAACTCCAATACTTTGGCCACCTGATGCGAAGAGCTGACTCATTGGAAAAGACCCTGATGCTGGGAAAGATTGACGGCAGGAGGAGAAGGGGATGACAGAGGATGAGATGGCTGGATGGCATCACTGACTTGATGGACGTGGGTTTGGGTGGACTCAGGGAGTTGGTGATGGACAGTGAGGCCTGGCATGCTGTGGTTCATGGGGTCACAAAGAGCCGGACACGACTGAGCGACTGAACTGAACTGAGCTGAGTACATTCTACATCTTTCTTTTTTATCTTTATGTTTTGTGACATCCTACAACACAACTCTGACTTAACTCTGACTTAAACTCCTGCAATGGTCTTCTCAATAGTTTATTCTTTACCATTATGCTTTGGCTCATGAAAATTTTGTTGCTTTATGTAAGTTGGTAATAAATAACTTATGGGTTGCTTCTTAATTAATGTAATACATAACCTATGTACATTTGCCAATGCTCACCCTCTTCTGGGATTACAGTAACATTTCAGCAACTTCTTTAATAAAGACTAGGTTTTTGTTTGTTTGTTTACTAAGTAGTAGTAATTTTATATGGCATAAAAATGTGTTTTTATACATTAACTCAATTTTAATGTAAAAACACTTTATATACAACTGTAAAGAAACTGCTGCATAGGTAGTTCCAACACAAAAACTTGTTTTTTAAATGTTCATTGAGTTGTCTGACACATAAATTGGAAAATACTTTCTCTGTAGAAAATGGTAAAAATGATATTTTCACCAGGCTAGCCCAAAAAGCCCATTTAAACCATACAGGAGTTGAATTATACATTTATAAATATGGTTAGAATTTTGGGATCCAAGAGAAACTTTAGCCTCTTTTATTGAGACAGTCATGTTGTCTTAATTCATGTAAAGTGAAGTTCCCATTCATTTTCTCCCTTACTCTCTGAGTATTTCTTCCTAAAGAACAGGTTCACTGTCCTACTTGATAAACCAACCCATTCTTATCCCAACTTAAAATGTTTTGGTTGTGATTTAAGTATGCTCCCAGCAAAACCAGAATTTAATAAAACGTGATGCAGAAGGCAGGAGTTGTTGGTCACCAAACTCTTAACTCCCTCTGCTTTTATAGGAAACCATGAGGAGGTCAAGCGATAAAAGTGACAAGTGGATCAAAGAATAAAAGCCAAGAGAATGTGAGAACAGAGAGACATCCAGTCAGGATTCAAAGACGGAACTGAAATCTAAATAGAAAAAGAATACTGCCTCAAGAATCAAGGAGGTAAGTTGATTATTTGAGAAACCCTTCCTGAAAAGGTGACTGAATAAGAAGCAGTTAGCTATAAAGACACAGTCAGAGAAACCAGCTTCTAGAAAGATTTCAATTGTTCAAAATAATTAAAATAAGACAGGCCATATGTTTGAATTCCTCCTATCGTAGTTTATTTCCTGAGGTTCCCAGTACAGAACTTCTAGGAATTAAGGAAAGAAGACAATGCTACTTTTAAGCTCCTGTACCATGCACAAAGTTTCCCAGAGAAATAACACTTGAGGCCTCGGAGCAATACCTGGCAAGGGGCTATATTAGGTTCTTCAGTTCCCTCAAAGCAACAACTTAAAAGTAACCATAGTTTGTTCTTAAAAAGAAATCTCTAGGTAGCTGCAAACTTTCAATGGAGTAGCAGTCTAATAGAAAGAGATCCTATACTATGACTATAGCAGCTAGGCTTTGAGAAACTAAATTTGATCATTGTACCTAAAATCCCCAGTTTGCCCATTAGAAGTAAAACTCCAGAAACAGTAATGAATCATTAAGTTTTCACTATTAAAAAAAAAAAGCTCTATCATGTACCTTCACTTGTTCTTCTCTTTGCTTTCAATACATATGTTTCCTTCTCACATGTAGAAAATATTTTCAGTGGTTTTTTGACTGTTCAGCAGTGCAACTCTCTGCCCCCTATTCCTCTAGTTCCTTCTTGGTAAATGATGTTAATCTTCCAATGGAAGTTGGAGTATATTATCATCAAGTACTATTTATCCAGCCTCCTCACTCATGAAGAGAGCTATGGGGCCATGTTATACACTTGAAATTCCTTAAGATATTTGCTTTCTAGTAAAATACTTATATTTACACACATACATTATTTTTAAAATCTGTAAGAATTCACTGAAGCATGAAATCACCTTGTATTGAAAAGCTAAAAATGTATCAAAATGCACATAACAATGGCTAATCCAAATGCTATCTCCTATCAAATGTATCACCATCCTCCAAATCTAGAGCATCTGCTGGCATAAACTATGTTAATCACAGTTAAGTGTGAAACCTTGCTTCAAAACATTACTCACTATTAATTCTCAGAAGATACATCTTAGAACCATAGGAATATTGGTAAACAATGGGCTGAGGAATACCAATTAGAGAACAGAGCTTTGAGTGCTCAAAGTGCTTCTCTAGAAACTGTTGCATTCCCCATGGTATTTAGGAAGGGCACTAATAAGAGTGAGTGTGAGTGATAGTTGTTCAGTAATGCCCAACTCTTCACAACCTCATGGACTAGAGTTTGCCATGCTCCTCTGTCCATGGAATTCTCCAGGCAACAATACTTGAGTGGGTTGCCATTTCCTTCTCCAAGGAAGAGTAGTTTTTGATTAATCTACTGGTAATCTAGTGTTTTGGCTTCTTCCAAGGCAACCATGTCACTTAGGATATGAACTGATACAAATTTATTTAGTTCATATTATATGATTAGTCCTAGATGAATTAATCTGCCTGTAATTTATATTTTGCATTTTTCAGCATCTATCAAGCATTTTACATTTATAATTTGAAGCTTTTTCTTTTGTGTTGAAAAGTTTATGCTTTGATAATCATGTGATACTAAGCAGAAAAGATGTAGATTCCAAACTTTCTTACTTCTCCTTGTGGCCAGAATGGAAGAAATAGTACTGAAATTATCTTCTCATAATAGATAACTGAGAAAAATATGTAAAACCACTTCTCATATATTGGAAAATAAGCAGTACCAAAGAGACAGAATTATTTAGGGAGTTTAGCACCTGAAATTTGTTAAGATTATTGGAGAGAAGGAAGGTACTCATCCTCCAAAAGGACTTCATACATCTAAGCAGGAGTAATCTTGAGTCTGAGTAAATACCTAGGAGTATAAAGCATGGGATAAGTATCCATAAGGCCTATCAAAGAACAAATTCAGTGGAAAAATAATTAGAGTAATTTAAGTTGAAAAGTTCTTTAAATTCAAACAGAGAAGATATTCAAGATCCAACTAGCCATACCAGACAGAATTAACTGAACAACTATGATAGGCAGTAGAGATATTAGCAGGGTCTCACCTTGTAGTAAGGCTTAACTAGTCAAGGAAAAGGTTAGACTAGCCTAGCCTATGAAAATTTTAAAGTATTAAACTAATCCCCAAGTAGTTTAACTGCCTCCCAAAACAAAACTCACTCCACTTTAAAGGATGCCACTCTTAGGAGCATTAGATTAAAAAATGCTTATTTCCACAAATGGATCAACTTATTGACTGGAGACATTTCAATACTCAATTCCATAGCAAACTGTGGGCCACAGGCATTAGTTTCTGCAAAAATTCTTTGGTCGATAAAGTGTTATCATAGTGCTCAGTGAGCCAAACATAATGTAAGTTTAATAACATAATACAGTAGTACACCGTTATAAGAACATGTCAAAACAAACAAAAATAAAAAAGATAATATAGAAAGATTGTAGCAGAGTGGAGAGGAGTAGAAAGGAGAGTGGAGTATGTGAATGAAAAGGAATAAGTGAAATAAGAGAAAAGAGTGACACTAATAAAACCGTATTATTAACCCAGCCCTCTCCAAAAATATACATCAAGATAATATCTATTATCTATGGCCTATAAAACCTAAGCAAAGCATGTAGTTAACAGTATTTAATTTGGTTAATGTAAAACAGTGTGTGTCACTTCCATTGCATATTGACTTGTTTTTAATTTGCCTGAATAATCTGTATAGTCACTTCAGTTTGTCCTGGTTTCATTGTGGCTTACTAGCTGACACAGTCTATACATGACTCTTTTTCTGATCAGTTAAGTGGCCAGAAGTAAAATTCCACAATCTAGAGAGTGAAGAAAGCAGAGAAGGAAAATAAAAGGGAAATGAAAAAACAGGAAGGAAAAATGAGAGATGAAGTAGTCCACTGAAAGCAGCAGCAGGAGAAAAGTGAAAAACAAGCTGGACATTGTAAATCTACCCCTTTTCAAAAACAAATTGTATGGAGGAGTTTTAATTCAGCTAGATGGTGAAGAGCAGGAAACAGGTAGCCAAGGAAGGGTGTTAGTGACCTTCTCTTTCCCTGACACCACGGTCTTATCTTCTGTTAACTCACACATCTCTATAAGCAACAACACAACTGCTGAGGGTTCAAGACACAAAGGATCTACATACACCATCTTTGAAAGATTGACAATAAGCGTTTGTGACTATAGGTAAATTTCATGGAGAAGGAAATGACAACCCACTTTAGTGTTCTTGCCTGGAAAATTCTTGGTGGGCTACAATCCATGGGATTGCAAATAGTCGGACACGATAGACTGACTAATGCATGCGCACACACACACATAGGTAAATTTGGATGTACTAAATAAGATAACACATGGGCAGAGAAGATCAGCAAAATAAAAATATGTAGGTGAAGAAAAACACATTATTTTAATCCTTCTGGTACCAAACTAAACAAATGTTATTGACCTTGAAGGGATCAATTAGAAGATGCAATTTTACAAAGATCTGTATTTCTCATACTTGCTTTTTATTCCTTAATTTATTTTACATTTTAATATGTCTATCTTTACTGAGAAACAAAAATGCAGTAATACATTGTACATAAAAGCAAACTCTGTGGAAGAGACAGGAATTGATGGGCCTAAGGAAAGGTGGTGAAGGCGAGATTTGACAGTAACAAAACAAAAGAAAAAGTCCCACAGTCTTTTCCTTCTTTGATCATAGATACAGGATTGTTTGGTATATATGTATACCTGGGAATATTGTACCTCCAGCCTTGTTCTTTTTCCTCAGGAATGCTCTGGCATTTCTGGATCTTTTGTAGTTCCATATAAATTTTAGGATTATTTGTTCTAGCTCTGTGAAAAATGTCCTGGATATTGTGGTAGGGATTACAGTAAATCTGTAGATTACTTTGGGTAGTATGGCCATTTTTAATATCAATATATAAACATATGCTACACTTCTTTGTTTAAAAGATTGGAAAACCTTCAATTCAGTATCCACCTTCATTAGCATATATGCTGTCGGGTTTAGACTTTTTCTTAAAATTAATTTATTGTTTTATTGAAGGAAAATTGCTTTACAGAATTTTGTTGTTTTCTGTCAAACCTCAGCATGAGTCACCCATTGGTATACATATATTTGCTCCCTTTTGAACTTCCCTCTTATCTCCCTACCCATCCCACCCTTCTAGGGTGATACAGAGCCCATGCTTGAGTTTCCTTAACCATACAGAAAATTCCCATTGGCTATCTATTTTACATATGGTAATGTAAGTTTCCATTTACTCTTTCCATACATCTCACCCTCTCCTCCCCACTCCCCATATTCACAAGTTGATTCTTTATGTCTGTTTCTTCATTCACTTCAGTTCAGTTCAGTCTCTCAGTCGTGCCTGACTCTTGGCAACCCCATGGACCGCAGCACACCAGGCCTCACTATCCATAACCAACTCCCAGAGTTTACCCAAACTCATGTCCTTTGAGTCCGTGATGCCATCTGACCATCTCACCCTCTGTCGTCCCCTTCTCCTCCTGCCTTCGATCTTTCCCAGCATCTGGGTCTTTTCAAATGAGTCACCTCTTCACATCAGGTGGCCAAAGTATCGGAGTTTCAGCTTCAACATCTGTACTTCCAATGAACATCCAGGACCGATTTCCCTTAGAATGGACTAGTTAGAACTCCTTGCCGTCTAAGGGACTCTCAAGAGCCTTCTACAACACCACAGTTCAAAAGCATCAATTCTTCAGCACTCAGATTTCTTTATAGTCCAACTCTCACATCCATACATGACCACTGGAAAAACCATAGCCTTGACTAGACAGACCTTTGTTGACAAAGTAATGTCTAGGTTGGTCGTAACTTTTCTTCCAAGGAGCAAGAGTCTTTTAATTTCATGACTGCAATCACCATCAGCAGTGATTTTGGAGCCCCAGAAATAAAGTCTGCCACTGTTTCCACTGTTTCCCCATCTATTTGCCATGAATTGATGGGACCGGATGCCATGATCTTAGTTTTCTGAATGTTGAGCTTTAAGCCAACTTTTTCACTCTCCTCTTTCACTTTCATCAAGAAGCTCTTTAGTTCTTCTTCACTTTCTGCCATAAGGGTGGTGTCATCTGCATATTTGAGGTTATCAATATTTCTCCCAGAAATCTTGATTCCAGCTTGTGCTTCATCCAGCCCTGTGTTTCTCATGTACTCTGCATATAAGTACAATAAGCAGGGTGACAATATACAACCTTGACATACTCCTTATCCTATTTGGAACCAATCTGTTTTTCCATGTCCAGTTCTAACTGTTCCTTCCTGACCTGCATACAGGTTTCTCAAGAGGCAGGTCAAGTGGTCTGGTATTCCCATCTCCTTCAGAATTTTCCACAGTTTATTGTGATCCACACAGTCAAAGGCTTTGGCATAGTCAATAAAGCAGAAATAGATGTTTTTCTGGAACTCTCTTGCTTTTTCGATGATCCAGTGGATGTAGGCAATTTGATCTCTGGTTCCTCTGCCTTTTCTAAAACCAGCTTGAACATCTGGAAGTTCACGGTTCATGTATTGCTGAAGCCTGGCTTGGAGAATTTTGAGCATTACTTTACTAGCGTGTGAGATGAGTGCAATTGTGTGGTAGTTTGAGCATTCTTTGTCATTGCCTTTCTTTGTCTCCTTAGGTAAGTTTATTCCTAGATATTCAATTCTTTTTGTTGGAATGGTGAATGGGATTGATTCTTTAAATTCTCTTTCTGATTTTCATTGTTGGTATATAGAAATGCAAGTGATTTCTGTGTATTGTTTTTGTATCCTGCAACTTTGCTAAACTCACTGATTAGCTCTAGTAATTTTCTGATACTATCTTCAGGGTTTTCTATGTACAGTATCATGTCATCTGCAAACAGTGAGAGCTTTACTTCTTTTTTTCTGATCTGGATTCCTTTTATTTCTTTTTCTTCTCTGATTGCTGCAGCTAGGACTTCCAGAACTATGCTGAATAATAGTGATGAAAGTGAACACCCTTGTCTTGTTCCTGATCTTAGGGGGAATGCTTTCAGTTTTTCACCATTGAGAATAATTGCTGTAGGATTACCATATATGGTCTTTACTATGTTGATTCGGTTCTGTCTATGCCCATAAACGGGTGCTGAATTTTGTTACAGGCTTTTTCTGCATCTATTGAGATGATCATATGGTTTTTATCTTTCAATTTGTTAATATGGTGCATCACACTGACTGATTTGCCTATATTGAAGAATCCTTGCATCCCTGGAATAAACCCAACTTGATCATGGTGTATGACCTTTGTGAAGTTTTGCTGAGTTCTGTCTGCTAAAATTTTGTTGAGGATTTTTGCATCTATGTTCAACTTTGATATTGGCCTGTAGGTTTCTTTTTCTGTGTTGTCTTTGTCTGGTTTTGGTATCAGGGTGATGGTGGCTTCATAGAATTAGTTTGGAAGTGTCCCTTCCACTGCAATTTTTTGAAAGAGTTTTAGAAGAATAGGCATTAGCTCTTCTCTAAATGTTTGATAGAATTCTCCTTTGAAGCCATCTGGTTCTGAGCTTTTGTTTTTGGGGGGAGATTTTTAATCACAGCTTCAATTTCAGTACTTGTAATTGGGTTGTTCATAGTTTCTATTTCTTCCTGGTTCAGTCTTGGAAGATAGAGCTTTTCAAAGAATCTGTCCATTTCTTCTAGGTTATCCATTTTATTGCCATATAGTAGTTCATAATAGTCCCTTATAATCCTTCGTATTTCCGCATTGTCTGTTGTAACCTCTCTTTTTTCATTTCTAATTGTATTGATTTGATTCTTCTCTCTTTTTTTCTTGATGAGTCTGACTACAGGCTTTTCAAGTTTTGTTAATCTTTACTATTGTTTCATTTATTTTTCTTTTATTTCCGCTCAGATCTTTATGATTTCTTTCCTTCTATTAACTTTGGGGGCTTTTTTTTTCCTATTTTTCCAATAGTTTTACATGTAAAGTTGGGTTGTCTATTCGATGTTTTTCTTGTTTTTAGAGTTAGGATTGTATTGCTATAAACTTCCCTCTTAGAACTGCTTTTGCTGCATCCCATAGGTTTTGAGTTGTTGTATTTTCATTGTCATTTCTTTCTAGAAATTTCTTGATTTCCCTTTTGATTTCTTCAGTAACCTGTAGGTTATTTAGAAACGCATCGTTTAATCTCCATGTGTTTGTGTTTCTTAAGAGTTTTTTTCTCATAATTGATATCTGGTTTCATAGTGTTGTGGTCAGAGAAGATACCTGATACAATTTCAATTGTCTTCAATTTACTGAGCTCTGATTTGTGACCCAAGATGTGGTCTATCCTTGAGAATGTTTCATGTGCACTTAAGAAGAAAGAGTATTCTTCTGCATTTGGATGGAATGCCCTGAAGATATCCATGAGATTCATCTCATCTAATGTATCATTTAAGACTTGTGTTTCCTTATTAGTCTTCTGTTTTGATGATCTGTCCACTGGTGTGAGCAAGGTGTTAAAGTCTCCTACTATTATAGTGTTTCTGTCAATTTCTCCTTTTTTGTCTGTTAGTATTTATTCTATGTATTGAGGTGCTCCTATGTTGGGTGCGTAGATATTTGCAATTGTTAGGTCTTTCTCTTGGATTGATTCCTTGATCATTATGTAGTATCCTTCCTTATCTCTTTTAATCTTCTTTATTTTAAGATCTATTTTGTCTGATATGGGGATTGCTACTCCGGCTTCCTTTTGCTTCCCATTTGCATGAAATATATTTTTCCATCCTCTCACTTTCAGTGTATATGTGTCTTGAGGTCTGAAGTGAGTTTCTTGTAGACAGCACATATATGGGTCTTGTTTTTGTATCCATTCAGCCAGTCTGTGTCTTTTGGTTGAAGCATTTAATCTATTTACATTTAAAGTAATTATTGATATATATGTTCCTATTGCCATTTTATTAATTGTTTGGGGTTGATTTTGCAGATCTTTTTTCTTCTCTTGTGTTTCTTGACTATATAAGTCCCTTTAACATTTGTTGTAAAGCTACTTTGGTGGTATTGAATTCTCTTAACTTTTGCTTGCCTGAAAAGCTTTGTATTTCTCCATCAATTATGAATGAGATCCTTGCTGGGTACAGTAATCTTGGTTGTAGATTTTTCCCTTTCAGTATTTTAAATATATCCTGTCATTCTCTTCTGGTCTGCAGAGTTTCTGCTGAAAGATCAGCTGTTAAATGTATGAGGTTTCCCTTGTATGTTACTTTTTGCTTTTCCCTTGCTGCTTTTCATATTCTCTCTTTGTGTTTAGTCTTTGTTAATTTAACTAGTATGTGTCTTGGTGTGTTTCTTCCTGGATTTATCCTATAATGGACTCTGTCCATCTTGGACTTGATTGACTATTTCCTTTTCCATGTTGGGGAAATTTTCAACTATAATCTCTTCAAAAAATTTCTCATATTCTTTTTCTTTTCTTCTTCTTCTGGGACCCATACAATTCGAATGTTGGTGCATTTGATATTATCCTAGAGGTCTCTGAGAGTAACCTCAGTTCTTTTCATTCTTTTTTACTTTATTCTGCTTCTCAGAAGTTATTTGCAGCATTTTATCTTCCAGCTTACTGACTTTTTTTTCTGCTTCAGACTCCACAGAACTACAAAAGCCCAACATTGAGGCAGAGGTTTATAACAATAAAAAATGTGACTTAGTTTTAAAAAAAAAAAGCTCAAAAGTTTAACTAGATTTCATAGTGCCAATAAAATAAAAAACTACAATGGGGTGGGGAGGGGGAAGGAAAAGAAAAAAGAAAAAAAAAAATCCAAAAGAATCTACAGAACAAGTCAAAACATAAGAATAATAAATGCTTTTCTTGAGTCACTGCTGTCAGAGTCCTTTCCCTCACTGGGAGTCACAGTCCACCTCACCTCCGTCGGATGCCCTCCAAAGTTGTGCAGATCTCTGGATCTATTGTGGGGGCAGCTAAGATTCTAATCTGATCCTACTCCTGTGTGTTCTCCCCTCCAATGTCCACAGCTATCAGAACTAGTGTGTTCTCTTTTGTGGGAGCTCTCAATGTCCTTTTATATATTCCATAGACACAGGGTCTGCCTAGTTGATCATGTGGATTTAATCTGCAGCTTGAACAGTTGGTGGGAAGGTTTTGGGTCTTCTTCCTTAACCACACTGCCCCTGGGTTTCAATTGTGGTTTTATTTCCACCTCTTGGAGGACTTGGGTTTGCCCATGTGAGGGCCAGGTGTGGAGGTGTTGCAGCTGCTTGAGTCGCAGGGGATCTAGCAGCACCAGGTACTCAGGAGAGTGGAAGATAGGGCAGCAGGAAACATAGTGCTCAAGGAGGATATGGCAACCAGTGTTAGCCAATATGCTCCAGTATTCTTGCCTGGAGAACTCCCCCGACAGAGAACTCTGGCAGGCCACACTGTACAGGGTCACAAAGAGTTGGACACAACCGAAGCGACCCTGTGGGTATAGAAGAAAGGTTTCTTTTGCCTGTGGCAGCTCTGCCCCAGTGAATGTGGCACAGCTGCTTGGCTTGTGGGGACCCTGGTGGCACTAAGTGTGCAGGGACATGGACTGCCTCCACCCCAGGAGTTATGGGCCTGAGTCTTTTTTTGAGCCTCTTGTAGCTTGCGATCAGAAGGCCTGTTTGACCAATCTTTTTCCGTAGCCCTGCCCATTCAGGCACTTAGAAGGCTCCCTTACCTGGGGTCCTTCTCTATTGTTCGACACATCAGGTACATAGAGGGGCCCCCGGCTAGGGTCCTACTCTGTAGATCAGCATGTCAAGCACTTAAAGGGATTCCCTGGGTGGGGTATTACTCTGTAGTTCAGTGGGTCAGGCGTTTGATGTGCCAGCCTCTCTATTGTTCAGCTGCCAATGCTAGCATGTGGGGAAAGAGAGGCTACGGTGATGGCTCCACCCCTATGCGTGACTCAGCAGTATTGTCTTGCTTCCATGGCTGCCCGACTTTCCTCCACAGGTATTTTCCACCATAATCTCCTCCCTCACATCCCCTCAATCTGTCTCGCCACAATCAACAGCAGCCCTCGCCCTGGGCTTGCTCCACAGTCCCTAAATTCTAGCTTCCACCTGCTGTGTCTTCCAGGGGACCTGCATCCCTGTCTGGGCTATGTATGGCTGTGGCAGGAACTGTCTGATTCTCATTCCACTTAGGCTGCCACAGATCTGTTGTTTCAATCCCATCCTTAAATGTTTCTCCTCTGACTCAGACAATTGCCCCGATGTGGGGATTGGACCCCTGCTTCAGTTCTCCCACCTGCTGAGGGCAGGTCTAGTCCTATTAACAATCCTATTTTTTTCCCCTAGTTCCTTCATCCTACCGAGTTTTGCGGGGTTCTATATATTATTTTCCATGGTCAGGTACTCTATCTGCTCTCAGCTGGTGTTCTGCATGCATTTCTGTGTCTGAAAGTGTCTTCCTGATGTATCTGTGGAGAGAAATGTACTCCAAGTCCACCTACTTCTCCGCCATCTTGCTCTCTCCCGGGTTTGGACATTTTGATGTTGACATTTCCATGTTACCTGCTAGAATATTTTCCTACCATTCTTCTCCAAGTTAATATAGTGATATTAAATGAAAATATAGAAAATACAACTAGATTTATTGATATATTTAAGCTTTAAAACCATAAATCTATCTACTCACTATAATATCTTTGTTAAAAATATAGTCATAAAATTAGAATAATGTGATAATTAATTGAAACATATACATATATGTGTGTATATTTCACCATTAACTTTTAAATACCTGCAGTTTTTTTTTTTCTTTCACACTCTTCTCTTAATAAACATCCACTCCTGCAAATGCCATCTCTGTGAGTTCTACATCAACCACCACTGAAAACTGCTTGTGTTAGGCATAATGTTTTCAAAGCTGCAAGCAGGATTTTTATTATTTTTTATTTTTTACTTTTTAAGGATTCTTAAATAACAAAGGTGCACTGAAGACACCCTCAGCAATTAATAAATACAATACTAACAATATTTGCACTTGTGACATTTTCAGTCCTAGCATACCAAAACACTTCAAAAATAAACATGTATTATTAACCTAATTTTTTACAGATGGGGGAACACCCACTAGATTAGGTTAAGGCCATGCAAGTAACTTTGCCAAAGATTGCTCATCAAATCAGATGCATGTACCTTGAATGGAACCCAAGGTCTCAACTGGTGTCTCAGCTTTGCTTTGTGAGAATCTCGCACCTAGTAGAATTTGAACTTTAAATAAGAACCACTTAATAAATTTTGTACTTCGCTATATTTGTAATAATATTTGCCATAAAAACCACTCTGTCAGCTGTTTCAATAAAAAAGAAAACAAAATTTAGAGAGATTTTTTCAGAGATAAAAGCCTTTAATCAAACCATTCAGGCACTGAATGTGTCTTCTCAGGAGTGCTATCAGTGAAACCCACTGGAACAACAGGGGAAGAGTTGGTGGACATAAAGGAAATGATGGTCAACCTTCAGATGGCTTTCAGAGGATGCAGGGCAGGAAGAGACTAATGGAAAGATCAAGTTGTTTGTTTGTTCAATAGATATGTTTCTAGTCAGCAATTGCAGCTCATAAGCCCTTTTGTTTGTCAATGTAGAGCAATGAAGTATTTGTAGTATTATACTGAAAGTTTTCAACCAATTCCCAAAGACAAAGTTGTTCACTAGTTAATAAAGCATGCCCTACTTTCAACTTGTCTATGAACACTACATATACATGAATTTTGTGCTACACAGTTATAGCCTTACTTTTTGTTATTTAAAGGCTGCAAAAGTCTTTATGAACATATATGCCTTCTGGTTTGGGCATGTTGATGCTAATATAGACGGTTATCTGCATTCTCCCACAAGTCTTCAGTAATTCAATATGACAATGTTAAATGAAAATATAGGAAATGAAGTCAGATTTGATATTGTTAAAACCATAAATCTATCTACTCATCATTATGATATTTTAAAGCATTATTTTGATTCAGAACAGTATTTGCGAAGACATAAAAATTACAGCAGTCTGATATTTAGTTAAAATATAGTTGTTTCCTATTAAGACTATGCAAACAACATTCTTTTACATTTTTTCTTCAAAAATTAATATATTAATTTTTAAGAGTAAAAGAACAACTGAAACACAAGTACAATGATATGTTTCAAGCAAAATTCATCTGGCTAAAAATAAGTTTTCAAAATAAGTTTGAGTTAAGCAATTATAAAAGAAAGAACATAAATTTACACCACAGATGCATATATTACCGAAGCACACTCTTATATGTGAACAACCATATGCATAAACGCTGTCCTAGGAGGATCAAAAGAAAAACCTCTGTCCACAGAATTCTCCAGGCAAGCATACTAGAGTGAGTTGCCATTTCCTACTCCAGCGGATCTTCCTGACCCAGGGATCAAACCGAGGAACCCTGCATTGTGGGCATATTCTTTACTGTTAAGCCACCAGGGAAGCCAACTTTTCAATAGGATGCGATAGATTACAAAGCTCTAATCATTCACATCATATTTTTATACTTTGCAATAGGATTTATTACTTTCTTTAAAAATTTTATTTTGCTTTATTCCATCACTGAATATTTTTTAATTTATGAAAATATATCTGCTTAAAAAATAAAATATATGCACTCAAAAGTACAACATTTCTCATTGCTTCTTCACAATCCTCCAGTTATACATCCTAGAATTAAACCAATTAGCATAGAAATATATATTTTATAAAGACTATAAACATACTCATCTATGTATTATCTTATTACCACTATGCATAAATGGAAAATATTATTCATATCCTTCAAAAACTTGATTTAATGCATATAAAGTCCAATTAGATAGACCTCATTCTATTTTCAAGGTATGCTTAATATCTAAACAATCCTCCACTGAAACATTTCAACTTTTCAGGTTTATTATTTCAATTTCAAGTTGGCAAATAGATACTGCCAAATTGCCATCTAAAAGTTTCAACTAACTTCTGATTACTCTAACAGATTATGAGAAGACTGGGACAAATGAATTTTTCTCTGATTAAATAAGTAACACATTAAAAATAATATGGCTAGAAACTCACAATATTGTCTATACAAAACTTTCACTAAGATAACCATAGACTCATTGGTGTACTCTCCAAACTAGACTTAGACAATTGAATGCCTGATTTGTGGATCAACACTATCAACACTAATTAGAGACAGATGGGGCCAGATTTTTTAAAAGTACATTTAAGCTTTAACTCTTTTCCTAAAATACCCATTTAAAAATATAATATAGAAAATTAAAATGTTACAAGAATTAAGCAGTCCCCTACACCATCAGTTTTGTGTGTTAGAGAGTCAGAGCATATAACAATTAAAAAACTGTACAACTCTCAACCTCCTCTTAGGATTTTGTTCTGGGGGCCTCCATGAACCTTCAGTACATCTTGGATATCATCTTTTGACACCATTTTAGAGTGAGAAATCACAGGATATATTTATGCATAAAGAGGAATAAAGAGAAAGTTCTAAAAATGAATTGGGGAAACCATTTATTCTATTGTTGGAGAAATAGTCTATCAATTACACCATAGAGAAAGAGTTGAAGACAAAAACATACTATTAATTATGCATTCTGGAAAACTTTGGTTTGCACATTACTTAAAATTATTAGAGAACAGAGTAGTGGAGTACAAGGAAGTTTCTAGAGAACACCTATAAATATCTAAAACATGGTATGAAAAATGTATCAGCTGGACCTTAGCTTCACATATAAGAAAATGATTTATTTTTATTTGTCAAAAATAATACTTCCAAGAGGGCATAAGTTCATAATCATAAGATATAAGCCAAAGCCTCCTTATTAAGTAAAACAAAACAAAACAAATAAACAAAACCCCCAAATAAACTGAAAGTGTCTAGACTAAAACTATATCAAAAGGAAAAGGAAAAAGAAAATACCAAAAGTGGCTAGATCTTAAATAAAGACAATTTAGGATCCTCACTTTTCAAATTTCAGAAAAAAATCTTTGGCACTGTAAACAATCATGAAAAAGGCATGTTTTTCATAAATTAAAAACACAAGAAAATATCACTAGTTAAAAAAAAACAGTTAAAAAGTAAAACTGGGAAAGATGAAATGGCAGTAGAATGAAACACGTATAAGGTTTAAAAAAAGAAAACATAAGAGTGCATCTAATAAATCACAACAGTACAATCAAATAGTTAAATCCTGAAATGAGAAGTCAAATTGATAAAGAAAATTAAATCAATGAGGTAGAAACAGATTTGAAAACATCCAAAAATGAAATAAACCCACTGGAGTGGGTTGCCATTGCCTTCTCCAAATCACAGAATTATATATATATATATGCATATATATATATATATATATATATATATATATATATATATATATACACACACACACATACACACACATTATATATATTAACCACAATCACAGAAAACTAACCAAACTGATCACATAGATCACAGCCTTGTCTAACTCAATGAAACTATAAGCCATGTCACGTAGGGCCATCCAAGCTGGATGAGTCATGATGGAGAGTTCTGACAAATCGTGTTCCACTGGAGAAGGAAATGGCAAATCACTTCAGTATTCTTGCCTTGAGAACCCCATGAACAGTATGAAAAGGCAAAAGGATAGGATGCTGAAAGATGAACTCCCCGGGTTGGTAAGAGCCCAATATGCTACTGGAGAAGAGTGAAGAAAAGCTCTAGAAGGAATGAAGAGGCTCAGCCAAAGTGAAAACAACAATCAGTTGTAGATGTGTCTGGTCTTGGAAGTACAGTCTGATGCTGTAAAGAACAATATTGCATAAGAACTGAGAATGTTAGGTCCACGAATCAAGTTAATTGGAAGTGGCCAAACAGAAGTTTGGCCAAAAAACACCTGAGTGGCCAAACACTAAGGCCAAAGAGGCAAGAGTGAACATCAAAATTTTAGGAATAAGTGAACTAAAATGAACAGGATGAGTGAACTTAATTCAGATGACCGTTATATTGATGACTGTGGGCAAGAATCCCTTAGAAAATGGAGTAGCCCTCATAGTCAACAAGAATCCAAAATGCAGACTTCAGTGCAATCTCAAAAACAACAGAATGATCTCTGTTTCCAATGCAAATCATTTATTATCACAGTAATCCAGGTCTATGCTCCAATCACCAATGCCGAAGAAGCTGAAGTTGAGAGGTTCTATGAAGACCTACGAGACCTTCTAAAAATAACACACACACACACACACACACACACACACACACACACACAAATGTCCTTTTCAACATAGGGGACTGGAAATTAAAAGTAGGAAGAGATAAGTGGAGCAGCAGGCAAGTTTGGTCTCGGAGTAGAAAATGAAGCAGGGCAAAGGTTAATAGAGTTTTGCCAAGAGAACACACTGGTCAAAGAAAACACCCTCTTCCAACAAACAAGAGAAGACTCCACACATGGAAATCACCAGATGGTCAATACCAAAATCAGATCGATTATATTCTTTGCAGCCAAAGATGGAGATGCTCTATACAGCCAGCAAAAACAAGACCAGGAGCTGACTGGCTTAGATCATGAACTCCTTATTGCCAAATTCAGACTTAAATTGAAGAAAGTAAGGAAAACCAATAGGCCATTCAGATATGACCTAGATCAAATCCCTTATGATGATACAGTGGAAGTGGCAAATATATTCAAGGGATTAGATCTGATACATGGAGTGCCTGATGAACTATGGAAGAGGTTCATGACGTTATACAGGAGGCATTGATCAAGACCATCGCCAAAAGAAAGAACTGCAAAAAGGCAAAATGGTTGACTGAGGGCTCCTTACAAATTGCTATGAAAAGAAGAGAAGCTAAATGCAAAGGAGAAAAGGAAAGATATACCCATTTGAGTGCAGACTTCCAAAGAACAGCAAGGAGAGATAAGAAAGCCTTTCTCAGTGATCAATGCAAAGAAATAAAGGAAAACAATAGAATGGGAAAGACTAGAGATCTCTTCAAGAAAATTAGAGATACCAAGAGACCATTTCATTCAAAGACAGGCACAATAAATGACAGAAATGATATGGATCTAACATATCAGAAAATATTAAGAAGAGGTGGCAAGAATACACAGAAGAACTACACAAAAAAGACCTTCATGAACGTGATAATCACGATGGTGTGATAACTCACCTAGAGCCAGAATCCTGGAATTAGAAATCAAGTGGGCCTTAGGAAGCATCACTACAAACAAAGGTAGTGGAGGTGATGGAATTCCAGTTGAGCAATTTCAAATCCTAGAAGATGATGCTGTGAGAGTGCTGCACTCAATATGCCAGCAAATTTGGAAAATTCAGCAATGGCCACAGGACTAGAAAAGGCCTGTTTTGATTCCCATTCCAAAGAAAGACATTGCCAAAGAATGCTCAAACTACTGCACAATTGTACTCATCTCACATGGTAGCAAAGAAATGCTCAAAATTCTCAAAGCCAGGCTTCAAACAGTACAAGGAAACAGGAACATCCAGATGTTCAAGCTGGATTTAGAAAAGGTAGAGGAATCAGAGATCAAACTGCCAACATCTGTTGGATCATCAAAAAAGCAAGAGAGTTTCAGAAAAACATCTACATCTTCTTTATTGACTACACCAAAGCCTTTGACTTTGTGGATCACAACAAACTGTGGAAAATTCTTCAAGAGATGGGAATACCAGACTACCTGACCTGCCGCCTGAGCAGTCTGTATGCAGGTCAAGAAGCAACAGTTAGAACTGGAAATAGAACAACAGACTGGTTCCAAATTGGGAAAGGAATACATCAAGACTATATATTGTCACCTTGCTTATCTAACTTATATGCAGAGTACATCATGAGAAATGCTGTACTGGATGAAGCACAAGCTAGAATCAAGATTGCTGGGACAAATATCAATAACCTCAAATATGCAGATGACACCACACTAATGGTAAAAAGCAAAGAAGAACTAAAGAGCCTCTTGATGAAAGTGAAAGAGGAGAGTGAAAAAGCTGGCTTAAAATTCAACCTTCAGAAAATGAAGATCATTGCATCTGGTCCCATCCCTTCACGGTAAATCGATGAGAAAACAATGGAAACAGTGACAGACTTTATTTTTTTGGACTCCAAATCACTGCAGATGGTGACTGTAACTATGAAATTAAAAGATGCTTGCTCCTTGGGAGAAAAGTTATGACTAACCTAGACAGCATACTAAAAAGTAGAGACATTACTTTACCAACAAATGTCCATGTAGTTAAAGTTATGGTTTTTCCATTAGTCATGTATGGATGTGAGAGTTGGAATATAAAGAACGCTGAGCACCGAAGAGTTGATGCTTTTGAACTGTGGTTCTGGAGAAGACTCTTGAGAGTCCTTTGGACAGCAAGGAGATCCAACCAGTCCATCCTAAAGGAAATCAATCTTGAATATTCATTAGAAGGACTGATGCTGAAGCTGAAACTCCAGTACTTTGGTCACCTGATGTGAAGAACTGACTCATATGAAAAGATCCTGATGCTGGGAAAGATTGAAGATGGGAGGAGAGGGAGACGACAGAGAATTAGATGGTTGTATGGTATTACCGACTCAATGGACATGAGTTTGAGTAAACTCTGGGAGTTGCTTTTGGACAGTGAGGCCTGGTGTGCTGCAGTCCATGGGTTTGCAAAGAGTTGAACATGACTGAGCCACAGAACTGAAATGAGGAACAAGATATCAAATTGCCAACATCCGTTGGATGACAGAAAAAGAAAGAGAATTCCAGAAAAAATCTACTTCTGCTTCATTGATCATGCTAAAGCCATTGATTTTGTGGATCACTAAAAACTGTGGTAAATTGTTCAACAGATGGGAATACCAGACCACCTCACCTGCCTCCTGAGCAACCTGTATGCACATCAAGAAGCAACAGTTAGCACTGGACATGGAAAAATGGATTGGTTGAAAATCAGGAAAGGAGTACATCAAGGCTGTATATTGTCATTCTGCTTATTTAACTTAAATGCAGTGTACATCATGAGAAGTGAAATGCCAGTCTGGATAAAGCAGAAGCTGGGATCAGGACTGCAGGGAGAAATGTCTACAACCTAAGATATGCAGATGACACCACCCTCATTTGAGAAAGTGAAGAGGAACTAAAGCGTCTTGTGATGAAAATGAAAGAGGAGCGTGGAAAAACCTGGCTTAAAACTCACATTCAAAAAACTAAGATCATAGCATCCGATCCCAGCACTTCATGGCAAATGTATGGGGAAACAATGGATACAGTGAGAGACTATTTTCTTGGGCTCCAAAATCACTGCAACTGTTGACTGTAGCCATGAAATTAAAAGATGCTTGCTCCTTGGAAGAAAAGCTATGACCAAACTAGACAGCATATTAAAAAGCAGAGACATTACTTTGCCAACAAAGGTCTGTCTAGTCAAAGCTATGGTTTTTCCAGTAGTCATGTATGATGTGAGAGTTGGACTCTAAAGAAAGCTGAGAGGCAAAGAATTGATACTTTTGAACTGCGGTATTGGAGAAAAATCTTGAGAGTCCCTGGGACTGCTAGGAGATCCAACCAGTCCATCCTAAATGAAATTAGTCCTGAATATTCATTGGAAGAACTGATGCTGAAGCTAAAGCTCTAATACTTGGCCACCTGATGTGAAGGACTGGCTCATTGGAAAAGACCCTGATGCTGGGAAAGTGGGAGAAGGGGATGACAGAGGATGAGATGGTTGGATGGCATCACCAACTTGATGGCATGAGTTTGAGCAAGCTCCAGGAGTTGGTGATGAACAGGGAAGCCTGCCATGCTGCAGTCCATGGGGTCACAAATAGTTGGATACAACTGAGTGACTGAACACTTGAATCTAACATACTGTTGCATGTCAACTATACTCAAAAAAAGTTTGTTATCAAATTCTATAGTAGAATTTTAGTTATTTTTAGATTATTAGTTGAATAAATATTTTAATCATGAAAAATTTGTCAGACAAAATCTTCCCAGAATTGTTTCACTGTGTTTGTTACATAAAGTAAGTAGACCTCTCCTTCCTAAGAATATCTTTCAGTTTTTATGTAAATTTCTCTAAAAATTCTTAACCATTCACTTGTTCTAGGGTTTATTATCCTCACTGAGAAATTTGGAATGAAGTACCATAGCCACCTGAGTTGTAAAGCTACCATAGCTTTTAACTTGGGAAATGGAATCACTGTTCCAATACTTTACATCCTCATGTTCAGAGAAAGTTCAATATAACTGGTGTGAATTTGTGGGAAAACATTTGAAATGAATAAGTAGATGAGGCTTTTTTCTCCTTTAAAACATTGAACATTTATTTATTACTGAGAAAAGTAAATTATCACTCCTCTGTGAAGTATATTAGAGGCAAGGGCATTCAGCAGTGAGTAGGAAATGCAGTTCTCTGGCAGAAGGAGATATAAGAACCACTTTCAACTTATTGGGGGAAGAGAAAGTAGTTAATATGATTTTCTTGCTGTGAATTCTACTCTCTATTATGAATTAATAGGGGAATTTTATGAAGCATGCATTTTTACTAGTGCTACGTTGAATCAGGAAATATTTGAATTCTGTTAAGTAACTCATTTAAATATTGATTAATTGGTTGATTGATTTGTTTGGTTAATGGAATATTATCTATCTGCCAAGCATTGGAGCTACAGTTTTGAACTTATATTTCAGTGGAGAAAATATCTTCTTTGCTTTCTGGGGATTTTTTTCTCATAAAAATGATCTATATTTATTCAGACCTGGAGGAGAAGTGAAATTTTTCAAGTTGAATATAAGTAAAAGAGAAATTTTAATCTACTTCCTAGATTTAGTGTACACAATAGGAGTCATAATAATACTGGGAGATTTTGAATTAGAATCAAATTCCCTAAAAGCCTCCCATTATCATTCTAGGGTAAAAATACAAGTATATGAACAGTTATAAATTATGTTAATTGGTTCTCTACAAAGGATTACCATTTGTGTGCTTAATATTAGATGTATTTATTCTATTGTATGCATTAATTAACCTTTAAACATAATGTGAGGCAAAATTCTTTATAATTACTATAATCCAGAAATATTTATATTTTAGTATGTAAGTAATACATATAGCAAGGCATTGTTCTTAAGCATCTAAAAATATTTACACATTTAAAACTTATTACAACTCTATAAAATAGGTGCTAATATTATTCCTACTTTCCGCTGAGGCAAATTTGAAGAAATAACATTAGAGTCAAACAACATGTGACTGGGATTTGAATCAGCAAAGTTATACTCTAAGTTTCATATCTGTTTGGTTGTGAGAGATAATAGCATAATAAATCCTCATATACTCATCACCCAGTTTTCACTAGAAATATATGTCTGATTTTGTTTTAACTATACCCTTTTTCAATATATTCAGATTTTAGCATTAGATGTAACTAAGTGAGTAAGGTCAGCAAAAACCTCTGACGTTAATGTTGCATTTGAATCTATTGCCAAAGAAAATTCCTTTTTAGGGGAAGATGATGATTTGGCTTACTTGGAAGAACTTTCTTCTCAAACTGATAGTAGAATGAACAAAAGAGATGCCTCAAAAGAATACCTTTCCCTTGACTGTGAGGAGCTAAAGTAGGATAAGTCACAGATAATCAGTTCTGCTACAGAAATTCAGGTACACTCAGCCTTGAAATTTGGGGGAACAGAGTGTGATGCTGAACTGAGAGGGCACTAGATTTAGAACCCCATGAGAATCACGATATAATGCTAGAGGTGAACAATTTGGTTTCCCAGAAACCTAAGTGGAAAACACACTGAACATACATAAAGATATAAAGTTAAACTCATTGAATATTGCCTTAAAAAGAACAAAGGAGGGTCACAGATATCTGAAAACTTGCAGAAGATAGATTAAATGATGGTAAAATTATTGAATTAGTGGGAAAAGGCATCACCCTTAGTAGTTCTTTTCTCCAGGTGTGTGACCCCTCCTTCAACTGAGGGCAATTAAGAGCTAGATAAAACCTGAGTGAAAAAGAAAGTCTCTTTCACTGCAACTGGGTTCTTTAACAAAAGATCTGAGTAAAGTGTCTCTAAATTCCTCTTTGGTATCTACTCCAGATATCATCTCCGGAGGTGCACATGGATAATAAGTCTGAAATTCAATTATGGCTATTACAGATAACTCAGGTACCATGAAAATATACTTCCTTCCAAAGAAGAGAAAAGATTCCACCCATATTTCTGTACATTAAAGAAGGAAAATCTATGAGAAAATTACTTGCTACTCACACTGCAGCTATGATCTGGGAGTATGACAAAGGAAGGAAGCAACGGAGTACTGGTTTGTTGTTCCTCTGGAGAGAAGTTGTCAGAAAATGTAGTCCACTGTGGATCCAACAAAGCTGGCAGCTTCTTCTTACATACTACCTCTGACATGCTCACAGTCACTGAAGATAAGCACATGTTGACACTAAATGCTGCTTGTCTCCGCTACAGCTTGTAGAATCATACCCTTCTCTTGAATCAGCTAATGATGACAGTGGTGTGGTTATTTACAGGTGTCCAGAACTTGCTTATAAAACTGGTTCTTGGGCTGCATTTCACAGGCCTGCAAGCTTTGTAGTTGCCCAGCCTCACAACTGAAGAAAGGGTCTTAAGATAGCTCCAGAGACATCATTAATATAATAGAAGGGGAATCTTACTCATGTACAGCAAAGTCCTAGATCAACACCACACCATGTGTTGCAGACGGCAGACAGGACATGGCAGCCACATTTGCTACTCAGAGGAGAAGGAGGCTACTCTTTATAAGAGAAATTGACATCAGGTTAACTCATCAACTCCTAGGGAAACCAGCAGCTGGGCACATCCCTCACAGCCACTCATGTTAAGGATCATTAAGAGGGCAAATGTTTTCTTTAAATAAACTAGTAGGTGGAGCCAATCTGGCTTAAGGGGCCAGGGCAGGCAGGTTTGTGTGAGTAGCTATAGATGAAGCAGGGCTGGTGGAGCAGGAGACATACAAAAGCAACAGAAAAGCCATCATGAGTGCCCTTACCATACACTGGCATATCCAGATTTTTCCTACTCTTACTCTTGTTGGTGCTCATTTAAACATGACAACAGTGGTTAATTCTACGTTATTTAATTGTCTAGTACAGGATTTATCAAACTTGGCACTAATGATATTTTGAACTACATAATTCTTTGAGGGATGTCCTGTGCATTTTAGGATATTTATCAGCATTCCTGGCTCCTGCCCATCTGATGCCAGTAGTAACTCCCTAGTTGTGACAACCAGAAATGTCTCCAGACATTGCCAAGTGTTGTCTGAGGACTACAACTGCTTCACATGGAGAACCACTGGTCAAGCATTGGACCATTAGACCAGGCTTACCCACATTTTGTAAGTGGTTATGAATCACTATAACCATAAAATTTAGGCATTTGACTACTTAAAATTACATGATTATATTCACAGCATTTATTCATCAGCATATACTTTGTTTTCTTTACTGAATCTTAATTCTTCAAAGAATTTCATTAAATTTTTAACAACACAAAATGCCCCCAAAAATTTCATGTGTTAATACTTAGTATGTATTTCTAACATAACTTTCTTTTTATGTGCAACCTTAATTGAGTAACCCAATCAGCACAATTGATAATAATCTTTGATCTTATTCAATAGAAAGCTGATATTTAATGTCACCATTTCAAAAATGTATTTTATTATTGATTCTATACAATAAGATCAAAAAGATATATATATATATATTGCATTTGATTTTTTTTTATTCTAGGGCATCATCAATCCTTATTCATTGTTTTTCTAGGCTATTTATTATTTGAATAAATGGGTTAATTTGTCCTGTAGAATTTCAGTGGTAAGGTGTGCCATGTGGAGGGGCTTCCCAGGAGGTGCCATTGGTAAAGAACCCTCCTGCCAATGCAGGAGACATAAGAGATGAGGATTCAATTTCTGGGTGGGGAAGATCCCCTGGAGAAGGGCACAGGCAATCCACTTCAGTATTCTTGCCTGGTGAATCCCATGGAAAGAGGAGCCTGGCAGGCTACAATCCATAGCATCAGAAAGAGTTGGCCACAACTGAGGTGACTTCAACTTAGCACTCACGAACACATGCCACATGAAGTGGGCTGTGTTACAGGAAATTAAACCTAAGTTTAGGAAATTTTGGTTTTTATAATAGTAAATAATTACACTTGCTCATTGCTCTGTAGGGAGTTATTACCTTTATTGTACTGGACACTAAGCATGTCTGCACTTTTATTTTGAGGGTGACACTATTTCTGTCTGCCAAAGAAATGCTCTGTGTGAATGTCATTGGAAAGAGCCATCAGGGCCTCACTCACAAAGCATGCAAAAACATGAGAGATTTGTGGAGTATTGACTCCCCAAAATATTCATCCCTCATTTCTACATTGTCTTGAATTCTGAAGAACTTTCAAGTAAATATGATGCCAATCTGATTAATCTGATTTAGAGAGGTTAGTAAACACAAAAATCAATTGTTTTATACAATATTTTGTTAAGACTCTACTCAATAAAATTCCAAGGAGACTAATGAAATCAACCTGAACTGTTGACTAAAATATGCTGTCCAAGGTATCAGACACTGCTGAACAAGTCAGGTTTTAACTCAGAAAGCCTTGTGTCTTACTCTGTAAGTTTTAGCACTGACCTTTCCACTTGGCTCGAGGCATTAGTCCAGGCACAGCAGATGCATTAGTGATTGTACAGATTCTGCCTTGGTCTGTAAGAAACAAGATTCAAGCAATCATCCATAACTACTATGACCAGTGAGTCTAGGCTAAATGCCTTCCAGGACCATTGCAATGTAATTGATCACTTCAGTTAAAGTCAGGGATAAATTTTATACCATGATTTCTAATTTGTTGACACATTGTGCAGATAAATGCCTCCAAGGAGCATATAAATAATGAATCAGTTAGTCCTCTGGGAAGCAGCCCCAAGCAACCAAGAGTTGCCTCATTTTGAAAAGACATCCACAGTTAAATGTGAGCTGCATGACCTACTGTTTCATAAAATACCTGAAGGTTTCATATATCTACTCCTAAGCTATGCCACTCTGATTTGGGGAGAAGGGTGAATTATTGCACTGTTTCCATATAAGAAGCACAAAGCCAGAGGCAGATGTAATGTCCCTAAAAAGAAATTATTTGCAAAAATGTGGGGTCCTGCAAGATTGAGAATGCCTGCAATGTAATCTTCCTAAAAACTAATAAACTTTATGTCTCCAAGTTCAATTTGAATAATTGATATAATTCTTGTTTCAAAAGGAATTGTCCGGGGTACCAACAAAATGGCATCTGTCTGCCCCACAGAATAAGTGAGTGAAAGTTCTGGAATGCAGGTGAGCAAGACATACAAAGACCTCTAGAAGTGTTTTGTGTTGGAGATGGAGTTGCTGGGGGACTCTCCTCTGTTCCAATATATGTATGACTGAAAATTAAGAAAATGTCAGTAAAATCTTGGTTGGTGTTGTCCGTCTGTGACTAGTAGTAAGTTTTTACTATGGATATTAATAAAAACCCTTTATTTTAAATTTTTCACTCTGCACTTTAACATTTGGTGGCTCAGATGGTAAAAGCGTCTGCCTACAATGCGGGAGACCCGGGTTCGATCCCTGGGTTGGGAAGATCCCCTGGAGAAGGAAATGGCAGCCCACTCCAGTATTCTTGCATGGAAAATCCCATGGACAAAGGAGCCTGGCAGGCTTACAGTCCATGGGGTCACGAAGAGTTGGACACGAGTGAGCGACTTCATTTCACTTTTCACTTTCATGCATTGGAGAAGGAAATGGCAACCCACTCCAGTATTCTTGCCTGGAGAATCCCAGGGACGGTGGAGCCTGTTGGCTGCCGTCTATGGGGTCACACAGAGTCAGACACAACTGATGCGACTTAGCAGCATCAGCAGCAAGCTATCTCAGCAGAGATTTCAGTAAGTACATACACATCACAGTGAAGACAGAATTTACAGAATTAGTTTAGAAAAGTTATTAAGCAAACAAAGAACAACTATACTATCTAGTAACAACAACGAACTATGGGGAGGAAAAAAATCTAATGCAGCTGCCACATTATTTGATTTGAAACATACATTATCAACAAAAATATTTAAAGGCATACAAAAAGTAGAAAATATGGCCAATACATGAGAACATAAGCCATTGAAAGAAACAGCCCATGGGGAAACACAAACACTGGATTAAGAGACAAAGATTTTAGATCAGCTTTTTAAAATAACTTCAGAAACTAAAAACAAACAAACAAACAAATGATGTCCAGATAACTATACAATGTATGGAAAACAGAAACGACCATCAAACAGACTATCAATAAAGATATGGAAGATGAATAATATGATAACTGAAATGAAAATTCACTAAAAGGGCTCAAGCCAGAGGAGAAAGAATCAGCATACTTGGAGGTAGAACAATTGATATTTTCTGGAGTAATAGTAAGAAAAATTAATGAAAAAGAAGAGTGCATCTTCAGGATAGATCATATGTCAGGCTCTAAAATGAGCCTAAAAAAAATTAAAAGTACTCATCATCAAAATTTGTTCTCCGACCTCAATGGAAGGCAATTCCATAACAATAACAATAAAAAATCTGGGGGATTCAGAAGGAACAAACAACAGGAGGAATATGTCCTAATTAAACAGCATTTCTAAGGTAACCTGAAGATTAAAACAAGAAATCATAAGACAAGTTTTAAAACTAGCTTGAGATGAATGAATATAAAAACATAGCACACTCACACCTTTGTAATGTAGCTAAAATGGTGTTTAAAAGAAAATTCATAAACAATGCTATATTAAAAACTGAATATTTCAAATTAGTAAACTACAGTAGAAGAGTAAAACTAAGCTCAAAGGAAGCAGAAAGAAGAGAACAAAAATAGAGCAGATAAATAAAATAAGCAACAGAAAAATAGAGAAAATTATTGAAACCAGTCTGTTGCATGTAAGTTCCACAAAATTAAAGAAAAAAATTTTTTCTAGATTTTACAAGAAAATCAAATTACTAAAATAAGGAATATAAAAGGTGATATTAATTCTGATCTTACAAAAATTTAAAAAATAATTATAAGAAAATTTTATGAACAATTGTACATCAATAAATTAGATAACCTAGATGAAATGGACAAATGCCTACAAAGATACAGGCTACTGAAAGGATTCAAGGAGAAATAGAAATCTGAATGGATTTGTAACAAGTAAGATAATTGAATTATTGGTCAAAAAACTCCTTCAAAATACAATTCCTGATCACAATAATTCATTTTTTAATTCTAAGAAACATCTAAAGATTCAACACCAATCCACAGATTCTTTCAAAAAGTAAAAGGGGGAGAAATATTTCCAAACTCATTCCAGGATTATGCTGATATTAAAAACAAGTTTAGTATCACAAGAAGTGAAAAACGCAAAATAATATTCCTTTTGAATATAGACACAAAATTTCCCTAAAACTGCTAACAGACTTTATTCAGCAATATGACCTGTGTAGATTTAGCTCAAGATGACAAAGTTGGTTTAATATATCAAAATTAATTAATGTAATACCCTACAGTGATAAAAATAGCAAGACTTTATTATTACTTCAACGGTATAGGGAAAAAAATTGACAAAATAAGCACATTTTTTAATGATGAAAACACTCAACAAACTAGAAATAGAAGAGAACTCGCTGAAGCAGATAAAAGACATATACTTGAAAAACCCAAAGCTAACTTCAAACTGAATGGGAAAAGAAGAAACATTTCATCCAAGAGCATAACCAACAAAAGGAAGTCCACAATACCATTTTATTGAACATTAAAATGACGATAGAATCATTGTATGCTTTATTGCATATGGGCATAAAAAATTTAAAAAGTATCTAGATTCAAAAAAAAAAGAAATTAAACTATCTCTATGCATATATTACCAGAGACGGCAGTGGCACCCCACTCCAGTACTCATGCCTGGAAAATCCCATGGACAGAGGAGCCTCGTAGGCTGCAGTCCATGGGGTCGCTAAGAGTCGGACATGACTGAGCGACTTCACTTTCACTTTTCACTTTCATGCATTGGAGAAGGAAATGGCAACCCACTTCAGTGTTCTCGCCTGGAGAATCCCAGGGACAGCAGAGTCTGGTGGGCTGTCGTCTATGGGGTTGCACAGAGTTGGACACGACTGAAGCAACTTAGCAGTAGCAGCATACTCATATTACATGACATTTTATTTAGAAAAACAAGGAATAAACAAAATTGTATCCGATCTAATCAATAAGTTTATCAAATTGGTAGGACATAAGATCTTTATTTAAAAATCATGTTTTAACAATTTAGCAATGAACAGTTCCAAAATTAACAGTTTCATTTCCAATAGTATCAAAAAGAATAGTTAGGAATAAATGTAATAGAAATGCAAGACTTGTACACTGTAAACTATAAAACATTGTTAATTGAAGCTAAAGATGATGTAAATAAACAAAACATCTCACCTGGAAGACCAATATTGTTATTGTTATGACTCTCCAAATTGTTTATATTACATTCATGAAATTACTAAAAAAAATTGAAAATATCTTGATTGGATCTCATCTACATTTATAGTCTAATAATAACATAGTTAAGGGAAGTTAGCAATATGCACATCTCCCCAATAAATCAAATAGTGGGCACATTAATAATTGTGAATTCATAAACTGTATTGGCCAAAACACTTTCCTTATATTTATGCTCTGAATATAATTGAATTACAAAGGAAAAGTCTACAAGCCAAAATGAATATCATATTCCTGTACTAGATGGAAGTATGAAAGTATGAATTGTTCTCTAGAAATATGTAAGCATTTTGTTCCTGCTAAATAACTGGACTATCCTCCATTGTTTCCCTTCTAATTTATTAATACACAAAGATGCAGAAAATATGCTGATATCATTAGGGGTTACTTTAAACATATATTTTTATAAAATTAATTTTAAAAAATTTGTTAATACATTTGGGCTTGATAAGGGGTCTGGTTATTAATTAAAATCTATATATCAGTTTTGAATATTTTGAACAACTTAGACATGATCCTGTCAAGATGAATACTGAAAGTAAGTTTTTATTTTACATCCAAAGTTTATAAGAATTACATAAGATTAGAGCCCTTTTCCCTAACTGCAGAGAAGAAAAAAAATGTTAACTGTTCTTTCTTAAGCAGCACAAATAGGACTCTGTGAAGCTGGCAAACCTTTAAAACATGAGAAAAGGACAACTACTGTATTCAAAATTGATTTTGATTAAGCTGCTTCAAAATAGAAGGAATAATATCAGAAGCAGCTTCAGAATGTGTATTTAAGTGGGGCTTAGGAGAGAAATCTGGCCAGAATGGGATGGTAGGGTACTACTGTTGAAGGTAACCTTTGAATAGCAAATACAGTGTATTTCAATGTTGTATTTATGTGGGAAGACCTAGAAGAGCTGATGAAGATGGAAAAAGCTATCAATGCACCAAATATCTTATCACTGCCAGTTAATAGTATTCTGTATAAATAGTTCTGTGGAAATAGAACTTATCTTTAGAGACTCATGAATGTTCTCTAGGAGCTGGTTTGCAATGCAGAGAATAGACTGTTTTCATTAAGAACTCATCTGCTGTGCTGGGATGTACAAAGTTAAGTAGTCTCAGTTTTATTCAGATATCAAAGTTTTATTTCTATGTCTTGGAATTTGTATCCTGACTCTAGTATTAATGGAGGAAATAATCACAATGGTAAAAAATATTCCTATACTGGGGAAAATAAATATGCATTCTCCTGGAACTGAGTTACTCCTCATAGGAACTGTTTTCCCTATGTCATAACAGTTATCATGGAAAACACTGTTTTTTTTTTTGAAAGCTATCAATATTTGAGAAAAAATTGGATGGCAGTTTTTAGATGAACTCTGTTTAGTTTAGCTTACCTATAGGGAACTCAACAAAATAAACATATGTCGTATTGTGAATAAACTGTGGAGTGAATTTTCTTTAAATATTATTTTTAATTATAGCAGGCCTTGTGAACTTAATACTGGAGGCAGCTGAAAAGTGGTATAATTGTTAGGTATAGCAATGTGAGTCTCAAGTATAAGTGACTGGCTACAGATTTAGTGATCTAAAAAGGCCACATATATAAACCAAATGTTTAATTTCAAATTCTGAACATCAAAGCATTTTCTTTTTCTTCTGACAGTTAAACTACTTTTAACATAGTCTGGAAATTGGTTTACAGACTTTTCTTATAGCCAAAGACATGAGAACAGAGATTCTGGCCATGTGGCTGCCTTGAGCTATAGCCCTTGGCCTGCCATAGAAGATTAAAAAGGTTCTGTGGCAAAAGAATCAAGACTTTTTGGGGCTATGATTTTAAAAGAGTGTAGCTTGGAACAATTTAAATGGGGAGAGATCTACATTCTTGAAAACCTTGACTCTTTTTTACTTTTTCCTTCTTTCCAGCTGGCTGGAGCCTCTACTTTGTCCAAATCAGGTGCTTGTCTAGATGGAAGCCAAATTTTTTTTAGAATTAAATGGAAATAACACTTGTTATTTCATATTTTCAAATGTCAAATCTCTCCACAGAAAGGCAAGGGCAATTGAAGCAAAAAAAAAAAATATACATAAGTTGGCTTGAAGTTGCTAGGAGGAGTTAAAAGGAACAGATATATTACTGTAAATCATATAGCAGAAGTGCCACATCCTACCCAAGTCACATGTGGTTTTCTTTAAAAGAAAGGACTCTCCTATTATGTAGAGAGTATTTCCCTGCAGCTATTCATATCCATTTAGTGTTCAACCACTTGCAGAAATAAGGGTCTTTGAAGGCTTAAGTATAGTCATACATTCATAAAAATGACATACTCATTAGCAGTTATTGAACTAAAGGACACTCTGCATTAAAAAAAACAAAAAAGAAACTCATGAATAGCAACTGAATTGTTTGTTTTGTTTTGTTTTTAAATCTAATCTTTATTGATTGTATATTATATGCTGAACACCAAAGAATTTATGCTTTTGAACTGTGGTGTTGGAGAAGACTCTTGAGAGTCCCTTGTACTGCAGGGAGATACAACCAGTCAATCCTAAAGGAAATCAGTCCTGAATATTCATTGGAAGGACCGATGCTGAAGCTGAAACTCCAATATTTTGGTCATCTGATGTGAAGAACTGACTCATTGGAAAAGACCCTGATGTTGGGAAAGATTGAAGGCAGGAAGAGAAGGGGACAACAGCGGATGAGATAGTTGAATGGTATCACCGACTCAACGGGGATGAGTTTGAGCAAGCTCCAGGAGTTGGTGATGGACAGGGAAGCCTGGCATGCTACAGTCCATGGGGTTGCAAAGAGTCAGACACAACTGAGCGACTGAACTGAACTGATGTTTTGCAAACCCTTTACATAGCACAAGGTCCTGGAATCAAATAACCTGGGTTCTCAATTCAGTTTCTGTTTGATCATGAGCAAGTTATTTCAACTCCATTTGTCATTTTCTCAATCTGTAAAATTGAGGTAATGATACATAATTTATAGAGGTGGTGAGGATTAAATAAAACAATTTATCTAAATTTTTTCAGAGAGAATTGGGCATACCATACCAAGGACCAATCTTGTTACATAGTAGGCACTTAACAAAATTACTCTCAGTAAAGATTACCTATTACTAGTATAATTGCAATTGACCTTTGTGACAATCCTGTGCTTAGATGATCTTATTGACAATTTGAATTATGACATATTAAGAACTTTAATGACAAGTTGTAATATTTTCTCAAGTTTACCTAAAGTGGTAGACCAATTTGAGCTGGTACACAAGCCAGGTCTCTCCTAGCATCAAGTCTGCAACTTCATTTAACATAAATATATTAAGAATCGGTATGTGTTGGGTCCTATGGTTGGATCCAGTCAGTCAAAGATAAAAAATGGCATGATCCACCACTTAAAGAGATTATATTCTTCATAGATAGTCATATGTGAAAATCAGTCATTTAAATAAAATACATTAAGGGCGTTAGAGAAAGAACAGAGTAAGCTGCTGCCTCACTGTAGCAGTGTGGACTACTGTCTATGAGAACTGCTAAAATACTTAAGCCTTCTCAAGCATGCTTACATAAACAGATTTTATTTCTTCAATTAAGTACACTTTTTTAAAAATTGATATCACTAAATGCAAAATCCAGCAAAACATATAATAGGTGTTTTTTATTGGAAATATTTGAATACAAGCAACTTCTGTAGCTCAATTCCAGAAAAATAAACGACCCAATCAAAAAATGAGCCAAAGATCTAAACAGACATTTCTCTAAAGAAGACATACAGATGGCTAACAAACACATGAAAAGATGCTCAACATCACTCATTATCAGAGAAATGCAAATCAAAACCACAATGAGGTACCATTTCACGCCAGTCAGAATGGCTGCTATCCAAAAGTCTACAAGCAATAAATGCTGGAGAGGGTGTGGAGAAAAGGGAACCCTCTTACACTGTTGGTGGGAATGCAAACTGGTACAGCCACTATGGAGAACAGTGTGGAGATTCCTCAAAAAACTGGAAATAGAACTGCCATATGACCCAGCAATCCCACTGCTAGGCATACACACCGAGGAAACCAGAATTGAAAGAGACACGTGCACCCCAATGTTCATCACAGCACTATTTATAATAGCCAGGACATGGAAGCAACCTAGATGTCCATCAGCAGACGAATGGATAAGGAAGCTGTGGTACATATACACAATGGAATATTACTCAGCCATTAAAAAGAACACATTTGGATCAGTTCTAATGAGGTGGATGAAACTGGAGTCTATAATACAGAGTGAAGTGAGCCAGAAAGAAAAACACCAATACAGTATACTAACACATATATATGGAATTTAGAAAGGTGGTAATGATAACCCCACATGTGAGACAGCAAAAGAGACACAGATGTATAGAACAGTCTTTTGGACTCTGTGGGAGAGGGCGAGGGTGGGATGATTTGGGAGAATGGCATTGAAACATGGATATTATCATATGTGAAATAGATTACCAGTCCAGGTTCAATGCATGAGACAGGGTGTTCAGGGCTGGTGCACTGGGATGACCCAGAGGGATGGGATGGGGAGGGAGGTGGGAGGGGGGCTCAGGATGGGGAACACATGTACACCTGTGGTGGATCCATGTCAGTGTCTGGCAAAACCACTACAATATTGTAAAGTAATTAGCCTCCAATTAAAATAAATACATTTATATTTAAGAAAATAAATAAATAAATAAGAAATATTTGATACTCAAACCTATAATTTTGGATATATGTCAACATGTCAACTGTGCTCACTCCATTCTTCTAAATATGTTATTAAACATTAAATAGGTATCACAACTTTTAACTCTTAGAAATACCTTAAATCCAATTATTTACAAGGGAAATATGTAAGGTACCATGCAGAGTTAGGTGTTCTAATTTTAATTGATTTAAGATTTGCAAGGAAAATCAAAATACAGAAAAAATTGAGATTACTTAAAATAATTGTGGGTTGCTTTATCCAGATAAAATTAGAATTTTGCAGCAAATGATTATTAGAGACCAATATAAGTAAGTTTTGTTACTTTTCTCTACATTTTATTCTTGCTATGTTATACTTTCATTAATTGCATTTTAAAACATTTCTAACAGTCTTCATTTAAACTTCTTCCAAACAACAGGACTTATCCACCTGAATCTAAGCTATTGTGTAATCAGCTATTTGAGGCTATTTAGAATCCTGGCATTTGGCATATTTCTTCCTACATCCATTTTATATAAATTACACTATTATCTCCCAATAGAGTAAAAAATAATTAGAAATGACAACAAACATTTGTCCATTCATTTTTCAAAACTAGTCCAGTGGATGGTTTAAAAAAGTCCCAAATACTCTTACGACACTCTGTTGATTTTTTTTTCATGAAAAATATTTTGTTTTCAAGATCTATACTACAGAATACCAAATTCAAATGGAATGTGACTACTGCAAAGAGTTAGACTTGGGTTTCAAAGAAACAGTAAGTTGATTATTGTTGCTCACAAAAGTACTATCCATGATTCATGATTTCCTTTTGTTCAATTTTTTAAATCTTTTACTTATTTATTATCTAACAAAGTTTGTATCAATAGCCCACAGGATGAATTTCAATGAGATTTATTAGGCAAGAGTGAACTAAATGCAAAACAGAAGTAACTCTCTTTAAGCCCCAGGAAAAAAATCCTTTGCTTCAAATTGATGAAACAAAGTTTATGTGTAAAATCTCAACATTAAAATGGTCTTGGCAGTTTTATAAATTAGAGAAGAGTATAACAAATTTAGAAGTGCTCACAGGAGAATGGAGACCAATCTAGTAAATATGTAATTAATATTCTTTTGATAATTGTAAACCTTCTTTGAGATTTAGACTTTTCGTGTTTCAAATTGAAGGCATCATTTAAACAATGTTGTAAATTCTGATTTACTAGCCCAAGGACAATATGCATATTAAGGTAGAAAATCACTTAATATCTAAATCCTACTTTGCTTATTCTAAAAATATTCTGGTACAGTTCAATTTCATCTTATTATTATAAAAAATATGAACTATGCAGAAAAATGAAAGAATCTTTACCAAACACTAGTGTATAATATTCATTAGTTAGATTAAAAATTATTTTACATTTTGTCTTATTGCTTTATCTATCAAAATTTGTTTATACATATTTTTTCTGAACTTAATTATTACACACTAATTATGCTTATATGTGCAAATATATATATATAAATCAGCATGCATTGCTTAAACAGGAGATACTCTAATACAACCATGATGCCTGTACCTTACCTAAAAAGAGTAGTATTTTTTTTAATACTTTAACATACAGTCCATATTCAAAATTCCCCAAGTGCCTGCCAGTGTATCTCTTATAGCTATTTTATTTTCAACCATGATCCAAAATGTTCCACATATTACATTTGTGGTTATGTCTTTTATTCTTTTTAAAATCTATTTTAAACCCACACTTTTTATTCTCTAATAATATACTTTTAAAGACAATCTGTTTCTTTTAGAATTTAACATTTTCCTCAAACTCCGTATTACCTCTAAACTGGAAATTAAATCCAAAGACTTAATATGATTCAGATGAACGGTTTTATTGGTAACAATATGGTTCCAGTAATCCCATGCACTATACTTTGTACCTCATTGGTTAGCACACAGTATCATGTAGTCCTAAAATAGATGATGCTAATTTTCATCTCCTTTTTTCAGAATGTAACAGATCATATTTCTCTATTGTAAAAATGCTTTCTTTTTTAATTAGCAAGAAATCTGAGATATTTTTGACACTAAAAATATCTTATCCTCAATAATCCTTCACTCACATTTTTTGCATGCACTAATGATCATTTACTAAATCATCAATCTAGTAAGAAGTAATTTTCTAATTATATTATTCTTTTTATACTTTTAGCTTATCTCCAATAGCATATTGGGCACTTACCAACCCAGGGAGTTCATCTTTCAGTGCCCTATCTTTTTGCCTTTTCATACTGTTCATAGGGTTCTCAAGGAAAGAATACTGAAGTGGTTTGCCATTCTCTTCTCCAGTGGACTACATTTTGTTGGAACTCTCCACCATGACCCATCCTTCTCGGATGGCCCTACAGGGCATGGCTCATAGTTTCATTGAGTTAGATAAGGCTTGGTCCACGTGATTAGATTGGTTAGTTTTCTGTGATTGTGGTTTTGAGACTGCCCTCTGACAGAGAAGGATAAGAGGCCTATGGAAGCTTCCTGATGGGATAAACTGACTGAGGGGGAAACTGGGTCTCCTTCTGATAGGCAGGACCTTGCTCTGTAAATCTTTAATCCAATTTTCTGTTGGTGGGTGGAGTTGTGTTCCCTCCCTGCTGTTTAACAAGGGCCAAACTATGGTGGAGGTAATAAAGATAATGGTGACCTCCCTTAAAAGATCCCATTCATGTACTTCTACTCTCAGTGCCCCCAAACCTGCAGCAGGCCACCACCAACCCAGGCCTCTGCTGGAGACTCTGGAACACCCACAGGCAAGTCCAGGACAGTCTCTTGTGGGGTCACTGCTCCTTTCTCCTGGGTCCAGGTGCACAAGTTTCTGTTGTGCCCTCCAAGAGTCTATTTCCCAGTCTGGTGTAAGTTCTGGCAGCTCTATGGTGGGGTTATGTTCATTGAATGTTTATTGGAACATGAACATTCACTGAATGTTCATTGGAAGGACTGATGTTGAGGCTGAAACTCCAATACTTTGGCCACCTGATGAGAAGAGCTGACTCATTTGAAAAGACCCTGATGCTGGGAACAATTGAAGGCGAGAAAAGAAGGGGACAACAGAGGATGAGATGATTGGACGGCATCACCGACTCAATGGACATGAGTCTGAGTAAACTCTGGGAATTGGTGATGGATAGGTAGGCCTGGCGAGCTGCAGTCCATGGGGTCAAAAAGAGTCAGACACGAGTGAGCGACAGAACTAAACTGATAGTGGGGTTAATGGCGACCTCCTCCAAGAGAGCTTATGCCATACCCAAGTCTGCTGCACCCAGAGCCCCTGTCCCTGTAGCAGAACACTTCCAACCAGTACCTCCACAGGAGACACTCAAACACAGTTCTGTCTTCAGTCTCTGTGGGGTCTCTGGGTCCTGCTGCGCACAAGGTTTGTTTGAGCCCTCTGAGCATCTCTGACAGGAATGGGGTTTGATTCTAAATGCAAGTTTGCCCCTCTTACCATCTTGCTGGGGCTTCTCCTTTGCCCTTGGATGTGGGATATCTTCTCACAGCTGCTCTAGCGCCTACCATCTTACTGGGGTTTCTCTGACCTTGGACGTGAAGTATCTCCACACGCTGGTCCAGCAAAGCGCAGCCACCATGCCTGACCTTGGACGTGGAGTATTTCTTCATGGCTGCTCTAGCAAAGCGCAGCCTCTGCTCCTGACCTTGGATATGGGGATCTCCTCCGCCGCTTGCCGCTCCAGCGGCGTATATTGTCACCGTGCTTATTTAACTTATGTGCAGAGTACGTTATGAGAAATGCTGGACTGGATGAAGCACAAGCTGGAATCAAGATTGCTGGGAGAAATATCAATAACCTCAGATATGCAGATGACACCATCCTTATGCCAGAAAGCGAGTAAGAACTTAAGAGTCTCTTGATGAAAGTAAAAGAGGAGAGTGAAAATGTTGACTTAAAGCTCAACATTCAGAAAACTAAGATCATGGCATCCAGTCCCATCACTTCATGGCAAATACATGGAGAAACAGTGGCAGACTTTATTTTAGAGGGCTCCAAAATCACTGCAGATGGTGATTGCAGCCATTAAATTAAAAGACGCTTACTCCTTGGAAGAAAAGTTATGACCAACCTAGACACCATATTAAAAAGCAGAGAAATTACTTTACCAACAAAGGTCCGTCTGGTTAAGGTTATGGTTTTCCAGTAGTCATGTACGGATATGAGAGTTGGACTATAAAGAAAGCTGAGCGCTGAAGAATTGATGATTTTGAACTGTGGTATTTGAGAAGACTCTTGAGAGTTCTTTGGACTGCAAGGAAATCCAACATGTTCATCCAAAGGAAATTAGTCCTGGGCATTCACTGGAAGGACTGATGTTGAAGCTAAAACTCCAATACTTTGGCCACCTGATGCAAAGAACAGACTCATTGGAAAAGACCCTGATGCTGGGAAAGATTGAAAGTGGGAGAGGAGAAGGGGACGACAGGGTGAGATGGTTGGATGGCATCACCGACTCAATGGACATGAGTTTGAGTAAACTCTGGGAGTTGGTGATGGACAGGTAGGCCTGGCATGCTGCAGTCCAAAGGGTTGCAAACAGTCGACATGACTGAGCGACTGAACTGAACTGAATCTCTCTTGTGCCATATAAATATTTGCTTTGCCTTCCCTTCTTATACAAATATGTTGATATTTTCACTGATGAATTCCAAAATGGGTATAAATTGAGGTTTTTAGTTTTTGCTAATTATATAAGTTTCCTGTCTTTTTAAAAAGAAATGATAGCCAAGCTGATCACTCTGAAGCACCTTTATATTTGAGTCCAGAAAATGGAATGCCTTTTCCATTTAAACTATCAATATATAAAAGCATTTCTAGGAAATCTTAAAAAAAAAAAAAGAAAACTCAGAAATGCTTCACAGACTTGAATTTGCATTATTATTTAGTGTGGTACATTAAACACATGATTATATATGTCAGCTTTACACCATCACTTTAATAGCACATTGTTTTAATTAGTTTAACTAAATCCTGTTCATTGAAAAATGTTGTGAGAGATTATCTGGTGGCAGTTCATTTTTTTCTGATTATATTGTTAATAATATTTTATTGATTACATGGAATACAGTTTTATCTCTGTGATAACAGACCTCACAGAAACGAATCTTTCATAAAAACAATGAAAATATTACTTTTGCTAGCTTTTTAAAATCAATATTCTGAGTTTGTTTTAAAGTTTTTTAAAAATTTACCAGTAGTGAAAAAATATTGTTATCCATACTCGGAGGTCAAAAAATATTAAAATTAGGAAGAATGGCATGTCTGTCAAGATTTTGAGTAATTGAATTTATCTCCATTTAGAGTTTACTTTAATGCTTTGTACCATGTTTTAATTCAGGACTTAGAAATGTGTTCAAGCCTCTGAATGGAGTATGCCCTAAAAAACAGAGCTGGTTTTCCCTTTGCCAAATTTAGTTATCTCAGTAATGACTCAACTTGAAAGTATTTCTCATATGAGTTCTGCTTCTCAAAGAGCTAGTTTTGGATTGATAGAATGATTGTCTCTGACAATGCAAAATCTTAAAAGAATTATATTAATTATATAATATTTTACTATGTCTTATCTGAATTATAATAATATTAATTAGTTGAATTCTTTCTTAAAATTATGGTATTGGATATTATTTATTGGTGTTTGGTGTTTTCTCTCTCTCTCATTAGCATACCCCTGCTGTATTATATTTTCTGTCCTCTCAAATTTGGACAATTCTATCTTAATGGTTATTGCATTGACATTTTAAACTGTGTAGCCAAATTGTGTAGTAGGACATAATTTTGCTTCTGGGGGCACATGGCATGGGTCCTATGAATAATTTCTAATATTTATATTTTTAGTTATGATTTTATGTCAGACAAAAATAATTACATCTCTGAAAATATGGTCTCTCAGCTTTCTGTATGTTCAGGATCAACAATCAATATGACCGTGGTCCATACCATGGTCAAATCATATTCAGGTTCTAAAAATATTAAATCAATTTACTTCAAGTTATTTTATTAATTTGGAGTAAATTGGTTGCTTTCAATTACTAGTAGACAATTGTTTCATATAGAACATGTTATGTTTATTATCTGCTTCTCTATCATTAAAAAATAAAATCATTCTGTGACCTATAAGTACAAACTATTATTTGAGTTCTTTTTATAGGCAAAACTCTTTATATGCAGTCTCCAAATGAGAAAACATAATAATAATCCTTTGATTTTCTATAACTGTTCTTTCACTTGACTTTTATCCCCACAATTAGAAAGATGTTTCAATTCTTAGAATTTTATTAATAGAAGATTCATGTAGCCCGATCCACTAACAGTTCTTAATTCTTATCAGTCACCAACATTTAACCCAAATGTTTATTCCCTTTTTTCAAAAACCAACCACCTAATCCCCACATTCCAGCTATCCCAGCTCCTCAGTCAGTTTTGTTGCTTTCTCTTCATCTTCCCAATCACTGTGGTTAGCACAACTGAGGTCTCTATGTCTGACGTTTTTTCTTCTCTATATGCTCTATCTCCTTAAAGAATGTCATCAAGTCCCTTGCTTGTAAATAATGTTTCTTCACTGATGTCTCCAGAATTTAATTGCAAATCTGATGGTTTGTTTAAACATCCAATTTATATAGCCAACTGCCTAACTCGTTTATCTTATTACATCTAAAAAGCATTTCAAATTTAATATATCCAAGATCAAACATTTATTCACCCTCATCATCCCTTCTCACTGATTTTTTCCCATATTGGTAAATCCCAATAATATTCTACCACTTTCTCAGGACAAAAACTCAAGGACACATCATTACCTACCATCATTCATTAGTGTTGTTCAGTCGCTAAGTTATGTCTGACTCTTTGTGATCTCATGGACTGCAGCAGGCCAGACTCCTCTGTCCTCCACTATATCCCAGAGTTTGCTAAAATTCATGTCCATTGATATGTTCCTTTCATGGTACACTGCCTTGTGGAGGCGAAGGGGCTTGCATAACTCAATGAAGTCATGCCATGCAGGACCATCCAAGAAAAACAGGTCATAATGAAGAATTCTGACAAAACATGGTCCACTGCAGGAGGAAATGGCAGCCTACTCCAGTATTCTTGCCTGGATAATCCCATAGACACTATGAAAAGGCAAAAATATATGACACCAGAAGATGAGCTCCTCAGGTTGGAAGATGTTCAATGTACTACTGGAGAAGAGTGGAAGGCAATTATTAACAGTGCCAGAAAAAATGAAGTCGTTGGGTCAAAGAGGAAATGACACTCAGTTGAGGATATATCTGGTGGTGAAAATAAAGTCCAATGCTTTAAAGAACAATATCGCATAGCAACCTGGAATGATAGGTCCATGGATCAGGGTAAACTGGATGTGGTCAAGTAGGAGGTGGCAAGATTGAACACCCACATATTAGAAATCAATAAACTAAAATGTATGGGGATAGGCAAATTTAATTCTGATGATTTAAATCTACTACTGTGGACAAGAATCTCTTAGAAGGATTGGAATAACCCTCAGAGTCAGCAAAAGTCAGAAATGCAGTACTTGGGTACAATCTCAAAAATGACAGAATGATCTTGGCTCATTTTCAAGGTAAAACATTCAATATCACCAGTAACCCAAGTCTATGCCCCAACCACTAATGCAGAAGAATCTGAAGTTGAACAATTCTGTGAAGACCTAGAAGACCTCCTAGAAATAATAATAATAATAATAAAGATGTCCTTTTCATCATAGGGGACCAGAATGCAAAAGTAGGAAGTTGAGAGATATCTGGAGTAACAGGCAAGTTTGGCCTTGGAGTACAAAATGAAGTGGGGCGAAGGCTAACAGATTTTTGTCAAGAGAACACACTGGTTATAGTAAACACCCTTTTCCAACAACCGATGAGATGATTCTACATATGGAAATGACCTAATGGTCAATACAGAAATCAAATATACACTCAGCAGAAACAAGGCCTGGAGCTGACTGTGGCTCAGATCATGAGCTCTTTACTGTAAAATTCAAGCTTAAATCAAAGAAAGTAGGAAAAACCACTATGTCATTCTGGTATGACCTAAATCAAATCCCTTACGATTTTATGGTAGAGGTGATGAATAGATTTAAGGGATCAGATCTGGTAGATAAAGTGCCTAAAGAACTATGGACAGAGGTTCATAACGTTGTACAGGAGGCAGTGACTAAAACCATCATTGTTTCATAAACCACACTTACTCCATCTGCAAAAGCTATCATGGCTTCTTTCATTACACACTTGAAATCAACCACTATTTACAGCTCCATCAATTCAGTTCAGTTCAGTCACTCAGTTGTGTTCGACTCCTTGCATCCCCATGGACTGCAGCACGCCAGGCTTCTCTGTCCATCACCAACTCCCGAAGCTTGCTCAAACTATGTCCATCAAATCAGTGATGCCATCTGGCCATCTCATCCTCTGTTGTCTCCTTCTCTTCAGACCTTCAATCTTTCCCAGCATCAGGGTCTTTTCCAGTGAATCAGTTCTTTGCATCAGGTGGCCAAAGTATTGGAGTTTTAGCTTAAACATCAGTCCTTCCAATGAATATCCAGGATTGATTTCCTTTAGTATTGACTGGTTTTATCTCCTTGCAGTACAAGGAACTCTCAAGAGTCTTCTCCAACACCACAGCTCAAAAGCATCAATTCTTCAGCCCTCAGCTTTCCTTATAGTCCAACTCTCACATTCATACATGACTACTGGAAAAACCATAGCTTTGACTAGATGGATCTTTGTTGGCAAAGTAATGTCTCTGCTTTTTAATATGCTGTCTATGTTGGTCATAACTTTTCTTCCAAGGAGCAAGCATCTTTTAATTTCATGACTGCAGTCACCATCTGTGGTGATTTTGGAGCCCCCAAAAATAGTCTGTCACTGTTTCCATTGTTTCCCCATCTATTTGCCATCAATATCATCCAAATACTAACTATTGTTATACCTTTCTTGAATAATTGCAAAAGCCTTACACTGGTATTTCTGCTTCCATCTTTAACCCACACATCTTTAGTTGACATTGAAAGCAATAATATAAAAATATGTCAGATTAAGTCACTCCTCCATTGTATATCCTATAATTGCCTTCCATCTTATTCAAAAGTGAAAGTGAAGGTATTAATTGCTCAGTTGTGTCTGACTCATTGCGACCCCATGAACTGTAGGCCACCAGGCTCCAGTGTCCATGGAATTCTCCAGGCAAGAATACTGGAATGGGTTGCCATACCCCTCTCCAGGGGATCTTCCTGACCCAGAGATCTAACCCAGGTCTCTTGCATTATAGGCAGACTCTTCACCATCTGAGCCACCAGGGTTAAAAACCTGAAATCCACCACCTTTAATATGGCCTAAAATGAGCTACATAATCTGGCCTATATTTCCCTTCTGCAATACCCTATTCTTCTACTTCAACCACATTGGACTTCTTGACCACATATGCTTGAAATGATTTTCTTCCAGATGATTATATGGTCCATACTCTTGTTTAATTCATTTCTTTCAAACATCATGTGCCTTCTCCAAAATATCATGTGAGGCTTTCCCTATACATGTGTGTAAAAGAGGAAATGCCTCCAAGGTGTGACTATTTATCATTTCCTGCCTTCTTTCTGTTTTTCTCCCCTACAGACCTATTAAATTAGCTAAAAATGGTATTGAGAATTATTTCAATTTGAAAAATTTTCTTTTTTCTAACAAAAGTTTTCTTTTGAGGGGCAGTAGAGCTATAGAGTGAGAATAGAGTTTATTTTATCACAAAGGTGAACAGTCCAGGAAACTTCTCATAATGTCATGTGAGTAGAAGCCGAGTTCCCAGGGGTGAAGTTCAATTTAACTTCCTTCTTTACTCTGAGACAATTGACATAGGGCACATTCTGAGAGAAGGCATTGAGCAAATATTGTATTGCTCTCTTGGGTAGCACAAGCCTATGGTCCTGCTAAAATCATAGTTTATGCTATGAAATAACTTTTCAGAATACCAGTGTTCTTTATAAAATTCAAACTATGAGTTGCATTATTGACATACTTTGTGGTTTGATTTACCTTTATTAGACTAGTCTAAAAATAGTAATATAGCATGTTACATCTTACATATATAAAATGGAAGTTAATGCCTATATTTCAAAATTCAAGGCCTACAGAGAATAGAACATGGAGGAAGAGAGAAAGAAGGGTCATATTAAGCTCATTTAAAAGTGTTCCATTCAAGCTTGTTCCACTTCCCCTCAGGGCATGGTTATAAAGATAGTCCCTGCCGAGTTTAGGACTACACATCACTTGTAATATCTAGAGGGAGAGACAGTTAATGGTTTTACATACCCCTTGCTGTGCTCAGAATCATATGTCTTCTCAATCAAATGATACAGATAATTAGTAATTCTAATAAAGACTCAAGCTTGACATATTTTATAGAATTGATTTTAATTTGTTTGCTGCATGTTTAAGATTCCCAAAGTTTTAAGGCAAACTTTATCAATATGTAGTCCAATGGAGAGCAGGCATGCTTTGCTGCTGTATACAGATCTTAACAAGTATATCCAAGTTTAACTCTCATCTTTGAAATCAGATTCTAAACCATTAACAGAGTTTAATGTACTATTTTAGCTCTTCTCACCTATGAAAGGAAGAATTTTATTAATAAAGGTTAGCAATCAATAGAGCAAAACTGCCAAAAAAAGGATATGAGTTTCATAGATGTTCTCTTATATCTTCCCAAATTTATTGTTTTGTATTGTAAAGTTAGATAAATGATAGTTACGTAACAATGAGTTTAACTAGATTTTATTACTGTATGTCTTTGGACAAACAGTATGGATACATTATCTAAGATAATCCTTAAGTCACTTAGAATAAATGATACCTTTTTATAAAGAGATAGCATGTAATTTAAAACTTGTTAGATTAACATTCTGATGCTTCAAGAAATATAAGAGAAATTTTTTCAATGTTTGGTAGAAGAATTTGTTATCAAGTAAAGTGCATAAAAATAAGGCATTGCCTTGGATAATTCTTACCAATAAGAATTTTAAGCATCCAAAAATTTGTACAAGTGAGTTAACTTTTGTTTATATCAAAATTTCCAAAAATTATTTTATAATAGCATATATTCAAAGAACATCTATTTATGTTCTATATAACACCTATTTAGCAGAACATAGTTTGTAGACAAAGGTAAAACTGATTGCTTCTTTAATTACTTCTAAATATAATACTATGGTAATAATCATTGAAAACATTTGCTTCCTTTTATTGTGAGAGGAGGGAATGGAAACATAATCATTCAGGACATTTTATCATTTTTAGCAGAAGAAAATTGATGTTTTCATTATCTTTCTTATATACTATATTTTCAATTCTTATTTCTATTGAGTTTTTCCTTTTAACTATGATTTTAGCAATACAACATGACAAAAAGTAGAAGAAAACAATAAAACAACATTCCAAACCACTAAATTTATATTAATAATTTAAGGTCACTTTTAGTGACTGTAAAATAGTTGTATATTTGGGCTAATTTTTAATGATTTTGGATTTATAAAAACAAACAGGATAAATAGTTGAAGCAAGCTATGAATAAATATATGGTCTGTTTCAGCTGACTCTATTCTCATATTATCCTGATAATTCTGGTTATTCAACAGCTCTTATTTTACATTTTCTAATTAATTATAGCTGGAGAAGGCAATGGCAACCCACTCCAGTACTCTTGCCTGGAAAATCCCATGGATGGAGGAGCCTGGCAGGCTGCAGTCCATGGGGTCGCTAAGAGTCGGACACGACTGAGCGTCTTCACTTTCACTTTTCACTTTCATGCATTGGAGAAGGAAATGGCAACCCACTCCAGTGTTCTTGCCTGGAGAATCCCAGGGACAGGGGAGCCTGGTGGGCTGCCGTCTATGGGGTTGCACAGAGTCGGACACGACTGAAGCGAGTTAGCAGCAGCAGCAGCATTAAGTATAGCATCATATTTTTAGTTTTCAAATTGTATTTTGTTTGATTGTTCTTTCTTTTTTTTTTTCCCATTGCTTCATTGTTGATATAATGTTCAAAGAAATCTAGAGGAAGAAAAATGGATCATGAAGAAATAAAAGCATATATCATTTCTTTCAAGGAAATAGATACAGGATATTTTTAAGCGCATACTAAATATATTTGAGATGCTAAACTTTGGAGTTCTGTTCTAAGATCATTAGCTCTTTCAGCTATAAAGCAAAGAATGTTGCTCCTCTCTCAGTTCTACAAAGATTAAGTCATTTGCCACTAAAGTTATTGACCAACAGTGCCTTAAAAGGGATTCATGACAAAAAAACAGAATGAAGCATTCTGTGCTTTGGAAAAACTAGCCCCTTAGTTAGATAAAAATATCTCTGCACAAAAAATATGAACGCAGATTCTTGCATCTTCATTTTCCCAAACATAGAGAAGCTCTAAAATCACTGAGATACCTGTTCCTCATAACTAGCAAGTAACCCTCTATCAAGATAAATGTTGATTGTACACATTCCCTAGCCAAAAGCATATAGATATAGATATAGATATAGATATAGATATAGATATAGATTGGTCTTTCCTCCTACCTCTTCAGATCACTGCCCTCAGAGCTACTGAGAGACTGTTTCCCAGGCTATAATCCACAATAAGGTCCTCAAATAAAACTAAAACTCACAGCTCTCATATTTTGATTTTTTTTTTAATTCAGTTTACATGACCATATGGTCATTATACATGATTTTTTTTTCAAATTAGATTTACAGCTTTCGATTATAAGGGGTAGTGAAAATGTGAACAGTAATCAAGTGTGAAAGTGGTTGAAAGTAGAGCATGACCCTAGATCTAGGACTCTGCATTTTGGGTGAGGTCTCTTAGCAGTTCGGTGGTTTAGGGAAGATCAATGTACCGTAAGAATGAACCTATGACATGCTATTCGGCAAAGTGACTATAATCATGAAAAGTCCTTGTATAATAACTTTCTCTATAACTTTAAAAATAATGGAACCATTGCTCAACTTGTAGATCTTGCACTCAGACCTCTACAGTACTACAGGATATTTCTATCATTGAAAATCTAGGAGAGATACCTGTATCTGTAATTTGATGCCACATTCATGCATCATGACATATTCATGCATCCTGGGCTAGACAGATGGAATATTGAACTGATATTGATATTTTAAAAATTTAAAATTCAGCTCTACACAGTTTTAGGTTGATTATCTAAATTAATCTTATTATCTTGTGTCAAGAAATTAAAATTCATACATGCTTCATTTCTTTTTTTTTGATATTTTAATTCTGGATATCTTTTTTCAAAGTATTTTGTTATGAACTTTTCTGAATGGCAAGGTCGAAAGGACAGAAAATCTTTTTCTCTGAAGAGAAGCATGCTTAGTCACTCAGTCGTTTCTGACTCTTTGCGACCCCATAGACTGTAGCCCACCAGGCTCCTCTGTCCATTGGATTTTCCCAAGCAAGAATACTGGAGTGGGTGGCCATTTCCTTCTCCAGGGTCTTATAGTTGGGGGATGGCTAAAAGTGGACAACATGTGCTGTGATGTGGTTACTACACAGCTCAGGATGCCCAGCCACATGGAGAGTTATCTGAGACAGGCCCCTGAAATCAGGATAGTGCACTGTGGACAGCAAAATGGAAACAAAAATTTGTGGACAGCAAAAATTTAGGGGCCTTTAGTAACTCCCTAAATCATTTTATAAATGATTTTATAAAAATCATTAAAAATCATTTTATAAATCATATTATAATCATTTTATAAAATGATTTTTATAATTTTTTTATAATATAATATAAGATACCCCTGCCCAGGAGGAAGTGAGGCCCTAGGCAGACATGCATCTGAGAATGGGCCAGGAGTGAAGCACCCAGCCCAAAGAGAAGTAGATAGTACAAATACAACTATTTCAGACTATTGATTGTCCAATACTTCAGTTCTGAAGTTTAAGTTCAGTATAAATACAGAGTTGTCAGAATTCACCAGATATATTGGTGAAAATAGACCCATGAGAGCATGAACTTTAAACACTTACTCTTGAGTTTTAACAAAATGGATGACCATTTAAACACTTTTCTAAATTTCCTGGCTAAATAAAATTGGTTTTGAGTTAAAATGAGAGAAAAGAATGAGAACTAAAGGAAAATTTATGCAATGTCTTTAACAGAAAAGAAATGGCAAAAGGGTGGTTTTGGTAAGAACTTAAAAAGCAAATTAGCTTGAGAGGCAAACAGGAAATGATAGGAAAGGCTGAGAAGAAGCATACTGTACTGGGGAAAAAAAAACAGAGAACAGTATATGGTGGTGGCAATCACAAAATGACAAAGCAATTACACACCAAGATATACTGAAAAGGAGAAAATGACATGAAAAAAATTGTCATAAAGGTGAAGAAAGAATTTTATTCTTTAATTTAAATATTTTGATTATTTTAAAACTCTAAACTGATGATTATTGCTTCAGAACATTCTTCTTTCCTTGCATTTCCCTAAATTAGTCATAGTCTCTCACATAATATCTTTATCATAAAAAAAACATTTTTTGCAATTGTTTGCTATCAAAGTAAACCTTTGATTAAAAATCTCCAAAATATATAAAGATAAAAATAACAATTTATTTTTATGATACCATCCAGAGAAAATTGATTTTAGCATTCAAACTATATCTATTAATTTTTCTAACTATTTTTAATCTGCATAGATATGTATTTTTGTATAAAAATATTTTAAATCTATACATTTAAAATAGAGGTACTATGTGCTTGATAATATATTTTCATGTGAAATTTGCCTTATCTATTTTTAAATAAATTGAATTAATCTGTAGCAATTTTCCATTTTATGGATATATACATATTTAATCCATTTGGGGTTGTGTTAGGTCATTAGAATAGGAAAAAGGAGTACAGAACAGCAATGGCTAAAAGACAAGGAGGGGAAAAGCCTGCAAAAATAGAACAAAGGAAGTACCAAGGACTGGAGTGAGGACCTCAGGTAAAACAAACAGCACTTCTGGCTAGCCCAATTTACATAGGACAGGACTGGGGGGAGGAGGAAAAAAAAAATCATATAAAAAGAGGAGCCAAAGGGCCGGGGGTCTCTCTCTTTTCTTCACGTGTGTTGGGTCTGCATGCCCTCATGCCTCGAGGATATATTTTCCTTTATTTTCTAAATAAAACTGAGCTGTAACACAGAGCTGTAACACTGGTCCATCTGAGGGCTGTAACACTGGTGTGTCACTTCAAATTTTTGTTGTGAAAAGATAGAAGCAAGGAAATTACACACTCCCCCAACAGTTGTATTAAAATTTTCTGCCAATATTAACAATATTGCAATTAATATATGAATATATCATATAGTTATTAAATTCTTCCTTTGGAATTGATTCCCAGAAATAGAATTTCTGGGTCAATAGTTATGTATATTTTCCATAACTTTATACATACTTACTAAGTGCCTTCCAGAAATTTTATACGATTCCTTTCTTACAATCTGCTAGATAATCTATTTCCTAACTTCTTGGACAATGGAAGTTTTCATATTTATATTTAAAATTTCTTATCTTTCATAATTTTTGCAAAGTTTTGTAAAATAATTTTGTACATGATGGTCATGAACACTCTACCATATATATTATGAATATTTTTCTTCATTTTTTTAACTTGTCCTTTATTTTATTTGAATTCTTTATCCTGTTGAGAAGCTCTTTAATTTTTGCATTATTAAATTATCAAGCAACTCTTTTTTACCACTAGCACCACTTAGGAAGCCCCAAGCAATTATTTTTTGATGATTGCTTTGATATTATGGTTAGGATGTCTTTCCTGCATTCCTAATATAGACACACAATCAGAAACCATAAAGATTGTCATTAAACAAAATAATCATTTATATAAAAGAAGATACCAGGAAAAAAAAATGTTGTAAGAGAAGTAGAAATCTTTAGCTGTATGTATGACAAATTATTAACTCTAATATAAGCTCTAAAATGTTTGAGAAAAGTAATAAAAATTTATTCTAAACATTCTAATGTTATTACTGGATAAATTGCACAAAAACAAATGGTATATGTATATGTGTGTGTGTGTGTGTGTGTGTGTGTGTGTGTGTGTGTGTGTGTGTGTGTTAGTGGCTCAGTTGTGTTTGACTCTTTGACCCTCCAAGGGCTGTAGCCTGCCAAGCTTCTCTCTCCATGGCATTCTCCAGGCAAGAATACTGGGGTGGATTTCCATGCCCTACTTCAGATACACACACATATTTATATATATTTTATAGACTGTGCTGTTAACTAATATGTCATTATTCATCCATCAGATTACTCAAAATGTAAAATATTGGTAACAGTGTTGGCAAAGAAGCACCTGAAAATAAATTTGTGCCTTATTTCATTAAAGTTAAAATTGAAAACTTTTGCACAGTAAAGGAAACCATAAACAAGGCAAAAAGACAACCTTCAGAATGGGAGAAAGAATTCACAAATGAAGCAACTGACAAAGGATTAATCTCCAAAATATACAAACAGCTTATGCACCTCAGGATCAATAAAACAAAGAGCAAAATTAAAAAAAAAATGAGCAAAGACCTAAATAGACATTTCTCCAAGAAAACACATAGATGGGCAATAAACACATAAAAAGATGCTCAACATCACTAATTATTAGAGATGTGCAAATCAAAACCTCAATGAAGTATCACTTCACACCTGCCAGAATGGCCATCATTAAAAATATCTACAAACAATAAATGTGGGAAGGGTGTGGAAAAAATGTTTTTGCAGTGTTGGTGGGAATGTAAACTGATACAATCACCATGAAGAGCAGGATTGAATTTCTTAAAAAAATATAAACTATTAAAAATAGAACTATCGTATGACCCTATAATCCTCACTCCTGGGCATATACTCAGAGAAAAACATGGTCTTGAAAGGATACATGCACTCCAATGTTCATTGCATCACTATTTATAATAGCCAGGACAGGGAAGCAACCTAAATGTCCATCAACAGAGGAATGGATAAAGAAGATGTGGTACATACATACAGTGCAGTATTACTCAGTCATAAAAAAAGATGAAATTAGGTAATTTATAGAGATGTGCATAGACATAAAGACAGTCATACAGAGTTAAGTAAGTCAGAGAAGAGCAAATATCATATATTAATGCATATATGTGGAATCTAGAAAAATGGTATAGATGATCTGATTTGTGAAACAAAGTAGAGAGCAAATGTGTGGACACCAAGAGGGAAAAGATGGGATGGGATGGGGCTATTGAGATTGACATATATACACTACTGATACTATGTATAAAATACATAACTAATGAGAACCTACTGTATGGCACAGGGAACTCTACTCAATGCTCTGTGTTGACCTAAATTGGAAGGAAATCCAAAAATAAGGTGATTTATATATATATATATATATATATATATATATATATATATATATATATCACCTATTGCTGATTCTGGGGCTTCCAGAATATATGTACCTATAGCTGATTCTGGGGCTTCCTATGTGGCTCAACGGTAAAGAATCTGCTTCTCAATGCAGGAGATGAAGATTTGATCCTCGGGTTGGGAAGATCCCCTGGAGAATGAAATGGTAATCTGCTCCAGTATTCTTGCCTGGGATATCCCATGGACAGAGGGACCTGGCAGGCTATAGTCCATGGGGTCACAAAGAGTTAACACAACTGAGCAACTAAACAATAATAACAACAGTAGATGAATGCACAGTCAGCACTCCTTATTCCTGGGATCTGCTTCTATGGAATCAACCAACAGCAAGTCAAAAATATACATTAAAAAATTCAAGTGCTAAAAAGCAAAACTGGAATTTGTCACGTTCCAGTACTTTTTAGAAGACATTGACATGGAAATTACAACCATTTACAAGTATTTGCACTGCGTTAGGTATGATAAGTAATCTAGACATGATTTAAAGTATACAGGAGAATGTGCACAGGTTATATGTAAATACCTCAGCATTTTGTATAGAGGATCTAATATCCAAGGATTTTGGTATCTGAAGGGGTGTGGTACTAACCCCCCTCAGATACAGAGGGACAGTTATATTTCTTTTAGCACTACTGTGATAATTAAAACTAGACAGAAAAAGAGAAAGACAGAAGAAGAGGGAGAGAGTTTGACATATTTATTAATTTTGGTTGCAAATGACAGAACCTAACTGAAACAAAATTAAGGAAAAAGGAATACATTCTACACACAATGGAAATATTCAGAGATAGCTCTAGCTTTAGTCAGGGGTTCCAACAATATATTCAAATCATACCATCACTTTCTTTCTTTCTAATACTTCATTATTTGTGTTGGTTCTAAGGTGATTCTCACTAGTTAGTGGCAACATTGCTGCCATTTACTTGAGGCTCAGTTTTTGCATCCAGCAGAAACATAAATGATTTTCTTTTCATTGTACTTTTGTACAGTGTTGCACTATGCAAATCATATCATTTGTTCATCCCTAAATAAGACATTGTGCCCAGGAAGATCCCATAACCTATTTAGCCAGGCTCAAGTCATGTGACCATATCTGCAGTCAGGGATGGAGTTGGCATATCCAATCCACTTGGACTGAGGTGATGGCTCCAAATATGGTTATGTTAAAAGGATAGGAAGAATGGATGATGGAAGCCCAATGATACACCAGAACGAACTAAATTGTTAGGTAAGAACAATATGATTCACAGAATGATATAAATTATGTATCTTTCCATAAAAAGTTAAAAATAAGATTCTCTCAAAATATTCATGTATGAAAACAGATATAAAAAGTATTTAATAGTACACCAACTGTCGGGATTCCTTACCTGTGGAGAAGGGCTGGGATCTGAATGAGATCCGTTTTATTACTTAATATATTTCTGAAAGTACAATCTATTATGTCCTTGCTCAGTTGGTTCAGTTGCGTTTGACTCCTTGTGACTCAATGGACCTTAGTCTGACAGGCCCCTGTGTCCATGGGATTCTCCAGGCAAGAATACTGCAGTAGGTTGCCATGCGCTCCTCCAGGGGATCTTCCTGACTCAGGGATTGAACCGGTGACTCAGAAGTCTTCTGCACTCCTGGAGGATTCTTTACTGCTGAGTCACCGGAGAATGCCTCAATCTTTTATACAATTAACAGGTTACATTTATTAAAGTTTTACTACATTTTATACAATGTTAACGTATATTGCATGTATAATTTCATTTAATTGTGGTAAACATTTCAAGAGGTAAATCCTATTTTTATAATGATTTTCAGATGAGAAAAGTTTGGTAACAGAGACTGTAACTGGTCAAAATGCCACTCCAGAACCTTTTTAAAATTATAAGGCTATATGGATAGATAGATAAGCTAGATGGACATAGATATAGTATACATATATATATATATATATATATATATATATATATATACACACACACTAATATATAATGAATATATAACTAATACTAATATACTACATAATCATATAATAATAGAGCTGTATATATAAAGTCAGTGAATTATTTTTGAATTGTATTATTGTATATCACATTATATTACCCTGTTGGCTCAAACGGTAAAGAATCTGCCTGCAGAGACATGCAGGAGATGTGAATTTGATCCCTCGGTTGGGTAGATCCCCTGGAGAAGAGAACGGCTACCCACTCCAGAAATATTGCCTAAAGAATTCCATGGACAGAGGAGTCTGGTGGGCTACAGTCCATGAGGTCACAGAGAGTTGGACATGACTGAACAAATAACACACATGTCACACTATATTATGATATATACATATATACAAAAATTATAAACTATTTGTTCATAATTTCATTTTATATTAAAAATATTGTCTTTTCTATATTCATTCTGTAAAATAATGACCTAAGTCATTTCTAAAGTACTTCTAAAATTCGCAGTGTTTTACTTAAATTTTAATTCATATAGAAATGAGGTATAAGACAATAAATATACCCTTATTATTTTCCAAGTTGTTAGTATCTTGTCCCAAGAAAATTTATTAAATAATTCTCTCTTTTCCACTAAATATAATGGCTACTTTATTATTACAATAAATAACTGTAAAATGATAATGGTTATGCTTCACTGGTCCGTCTAATTTGATCCCAGAACTATTTTAATTTTTGAAAAGCTCTTGCCAGTCTCAAAATTATATAAATTGACAGTACCTTTAGAAAAAATGTAAAGCCCAAACCTTCCCAAACTAATCAGTATTCTATTTTGATGAAATCATATTTATGCTTTAAGAAAATTGGTTTCTTTGTAATATTGACACTATGACTATGACAATGGACTTTCCCTTTTCAAAATAACTCCTTTAATGACCCTTAATTAGCTTAATAATTTTCTTCACACAGTATTTCTCGTTATGGTATTAATATCCCAGGATAATTTAGATTTTTAAAGTTATTATAAATGCAGCAATATTTTTCACTACCATTCCACTGAAATATAGGATAGCTAGTGATGTTCTTATTTTCCTTGCAATATTGATTTACTGTTTGTATGTCACATTTTAAAAACATTAAAGAAATATATGTCACTTATAAGTTCACCAACCTAAGGTGTTTTTTAGTATACTCACGTTATACAAATATTGCCACTATCTAATGACATGTGCCTGATTTCTTTCACTTAGCAAATATTCCCAAGATTCCTCTATGTATTAGGATCGCTGCTTCATTACTTTTATTGCTGAATACTGTTTCATTGTATAATATATGGACTTTTGTTTGTCCATTCATCAGGTGATGGCCATTTGGGTTGTTTTCACCTTTGGGCTATTAAGAAATGAGAGGAGGCGACCGTTAGGTGTTGTTTAAACAATGTTTTATTTTCGGTATCCTGATGCTTTGACAACTGGGGTCTTGTTGACCCTCCAGAGACTTCACGTCCCAGGATTTGAGCCAATACCTAGGGATGGTAAACGCCTTGCATAAGATCATGCTTTTCAAACTCAAGACAATCAATCAAGAGCTACCCTTCAACCACCTTCTTTTTCAGGCTGTTACACTCCAGGCCACTTAAGCACCTCCTCTAATCACCCCAAGGACAGGTACCCCACAGACAACTAGGAAGAAGCTTTATGTCCCAGAGCCCACTGAAATTGTTCAAGCTAGCCTGCTTACCCTGCCTGGCCCCTCCTTTCCATGAAAGCCACTGTTAAGTCTCCTGTCCAAAGTTACTCTCTTTCCCCTTAGCTGCCTGTTTGACTTTGTACTTCTCCATGTGAATCCATGTGTCAAGGTGTGTTTCCTCTACCCGGAAATTGTAAGTAACAAGCTATCTATTTTTTAAGGCAATCATCTCCTCTTCTGCTGGCCTTAACATACCTCAAACTTTCTATTAACATGCTATAGTTTAATTCAGACATTTTCTTTCCCCAGGTCAGTTAGGCTCTTGTAAAAACCTCAGTCTATTAGGCTCTGGTAAAATAGTTTCAATTGATGGCAAATCCTGTTAAGGTAAAAGCTTCCATAAAAAACTAAAAGTAAAACTACCGCGTGTGTGTTTAGTTGCTAAGTCACGTCTGCCTCTGTTACAACCCCATGGACTGAAGTCTGCCAAGCTCCTTTGTCCATGGGATTTCCCAGGCAAGAATACTAGAGCGGGTTGTCATTTCCTTCTGCAGGAGATCTTCTCCAACCAGGAATCAAACCCACATCTTTTGTATTGCCTGTATTGACAGTCAGCTTCTTTACCACTGAATCCGCCTGTACTGACAATCAGATTCTCTACCACTGGGAAGCCATGACCCAGCAATGTCACTACTGGCCATATACCCAGAGAAAATTATAATTCAAAAAGATATGCATCTCAATATTCATTACAGCACTATTTACAAGAGCCAGGACATGAAAGCAACCTAGATGTCCATTAACACAGGAATGGATACAGAAGATATGGTACACATAAACAATGGAATATTGCTCAGCCATAAAAAGAAATGAAATTTTGTCATTTGCAGAGACATGGATGGACCTAGAGACTGTCTTACAGAGTGAAGTAAGTCACAAAGAGAAGAGCAAATATTGTATTATATATTAATGCATATATGTGGAATCTAAAAAAAAATGGTAAAGATCTTATTTGCAAAAAAGGAAGAGAGACAGACGTAGAGAACAAAAACTACAAATACCAAGGAAGAAGTAGGGGTGGGATGAATTGTGAAATTGGGATTGACATATATTCACTACTATGTATGAAATAGATAACTAATGAGAATCTACTGTATAGCATAGGGAACTCTACTCGGTACTTTGTGGTGACCTAAATGGGAAAGATATCTGAAAAGAGAAGATATATATGTATATATACACACTGCTGCTGCTGCTGCTGCTGCTGCTAAGTCGCTTCAGTTGTGTCCGACTCTGTGCAACCCCATAGACGGCAGCCCACCAGGCTCCCCCGTCCCTGGGATTCTCCAGGCAAGAACACTGGAGTGGGCTGCCATTTCCTTCTCCAATATATACACACACATATGGCTGATTCACTTTTTCTGTCCAGCAGAAACTGACACAGCTGTTTAAAGCAACTATAGTCTAAAAAAAAAAAATTGCTCTGAGAGTTGTTTTTTTTTTTAAATAAAAACTTTTCCCCTTCTCTTGCTGGAAATATGGAGATTTTTCTTCAGTCTTTAGTATGAAAAGAACACGGCAGGGCTCCTAATAGAAAAACTCATGAAAGTTTGGGGACCACGATATAACCTGTCCTTCTGGCATTTTTAACTCTCAAACTTGCCCACATTGAGCCTCCAGCAATTCAACAGTTGCAGGATAACTTGTCCCCAGCAGAGGTTTCTGCTCCAGTGCTTATGCCAAATAAGCTATTAGTTTTATGTGTCCGATTATCTCTCAAATTTGGAGGGCAGAGGCTTTCCTTGTGATCTCAGTTCTAAGTTCTCTAATAATTTTTAATTTTCAGTTTGTTCAATATTTTACATGTACTGCAGTGAAGAGTGATGACTTCCAAGCTCCTTTCATGCTTGGAAGGAAACTGGAAGTGCAATGTTTCAATTTATATTCTTTTTCAAAAATATTATTTAACTCAATTTTCTTTCCAAATTTTGTGTCAGATTGTATTGTCATGTTTTGTTATTAAGAATGAATTAATAGAATCTCATATAGTCCTTTGCTACGTGACAGTTAATTTTAAAAATGGTACTAAAGTGCATGGTTTGTATGAAAAATATGATACACTAATATGACCATATATGTGCAGTAAACCTGTATAGGTATATAATGATGTATAAAAAAAAACCAAATTTAAAAATTATCATCATTATATCATAAATTTTACAGTATTTCATTTATGTTCATAGATTTTTTTTGTAAAAATTGTATGATATGTTTATGCAGAATGCACCCCCAGTAATCAGCCACTCCCCTGCATGAACATATGTATCATTTGAGTAGACAAAATTTTATTTGGTGCTCAGATTATAGTGAGGTAAACTACTAGTATTTGACATCGGTTTATGGCAATAACATTTTATCATGTGCAAGAGAAACTTCCCAGTATCCCTAGCAGGGATAGTATTTGATATGAACAGCTGAGAGTCTGGACTTAGAAGATAGAATTCACCTTTCACTCTGTACATTTATAGCTATGTTCATTGAGCAAGTTATTTAACCTCTCTGGTCCTCAGTTTCTTCATCTGTAAAGTACTGGTAAGCCATCTGAAATATGCTATAAAATTTATTTTAATATATTCCTTTACATAGAAAATTCATCATATTAAAACTTTATGTCTTATAGCTATGTATCAAGTATATAACCTAAGTAGTCTTTGAGCATTTGCTTCAGGTGTTCTTTTTTTTACTTCCACAATGGTATGCTATTCAGAAATCTAGTATTTATTATTGAGCCCAAATCCAAAAGGGCATCATTAAGTAATACATAAAAATCATTAGGTCACATAACTGTGAAATTTATTTGTAGAACTATCTTAAGACAAGCTGTATGGTAATACTAAAAAAATACTAAGGACTCATCTGCGTCCTTAGTTTTCTTTCTCTATTTCTTAGTCCAGTCTTTCCTTTCTCTTTGCATCCTGGTCTCATTCTTTTTTCTGCAGGTGGGCTCTTCCAAAATGATGTAAGATACGACACTTCCTAGTCACATATTACATTGTCTACTTAAAAATGAACCAAGAGAACAGAGAATATCTATTTTGCAATTCAAGTAGGGAAATCAAGATGTTTCTTTCTTCCCATCTTCATAGAAAACACCAAGAGATGGTATCTTATTGGTCAAATTGGCCCATTTGTCTCTCTATGTGTTGGGAGGGTATGATGGACTGTCAGTCCTCTCACAGAAAAATGGACATGCAGAGATAGTTCCTAAATCAGACAGTGCCGTGTAGGCCATAGCACTATAACTTCTAAAAGGAATGTGGAAAATTGTAAAATTATTTTCAGTAAATGATCCTCAATATACCATTGCTATTTTTAAGGCTAATTTGATTTGTTACCTGAGAAGATTAATATATTTTAAAACTACTATCATGAATAATAAACAGATAAACTGCATGGAAAACAAAAATACATGCAATACCCTCATATATTGGGTTGGCCAAAGTGTTTTTTTTTTTTTTATTTTAGTTGGGGGCTAATTACTTTACAATATTGTAGTAGTTTTTGCCATACACTGACATGAATCAGCCATGGGTTCACATGTGCTCCCCCTCCCGAACCCTCCTCCCACCTCCCTCTCCTTCCCATCCCTCTGTGTCATCCCAACGCTCCATCCCTGAGCATCCGTCCCATGCATAGAACATGGAATGGTGTTCCGCTTCACATATGACAATATACATGTTTCAATGTTATTGTCCCAGAACGTCCCACCCTCACCTTCTCTCTCAGAGTCCACAGGACTGTTCTATGCATCTGTGTCTCTTATTCTGTCTCACATATAGGGTTACCATTACCATCTTTCAAATTCCATATACATGCATTAGTATACTGTATTGGTGCTTTTCTTTCTGGCTCACTTCACTCTGTATAATGGGCTCCAGTTTCATCCATCTCAATAGAACTGATTCAAATGTATTTTTTTTAATGGCTGAGTAATATTCCATTGTGTATATGTACCACAGCTTCTTTATCCACTCGTCTGCCAATGGACATCTAGGTTGCTTCCATGTCCTGGCTATTGTAAACAGTGCTGCGATGAACATTGAGGTACACGCATCTCTTTCAATTCTGGTTTCCTCAGTGTATATGCCTAGCAGTGGGATTCCTGGGCCATAAAAACTCTCCAGAAAGCAGGAATAGAAGGAACATACCTCAACATAATAAAAGCTATATATGACAAACCCACAGCAAACATTATCCTCAATGGTGAAAAACTGAAAGCATTTCCCCTAAAGTCAGGAACAAGGCAAGGATGCCCACTTTCACCACTACTATTCAACATAGTTTTGGAAGTTTTGGCCACAGCAATCAGAACGGAAAAAGAAATAAAAGGAATACAGATAGGAAAAGAAGAAGTAAAACTCTCACTGTTTGCAGATGACATGATCCTCTACATAGAAAACCCTAAAGATTCTACCAGAAAACTACTAGAGCTAATCAATGAATATAGTAAAGTTGCAGGATACAAAATTAACACACAGAAATCCCTTGCATTCCTATACACCAATAATGAGAAAACAGAAAGAGAAATTAAGGAAGCAATACCATTCACCATTGCAACAAAACGAATAAAATACTTAGGAATATTTCTACCTAAAGAAACAAAAGACTTATATATAGAAAACTATAAAACACTGATGAAAGAAATCAAAGAGGACACAAACAGATGGAGAAATATACCGTGTTCATGGATTGGAAGAATTAATATAGTGAAAATGAGTATACTACCCAAAGCAATCTATAGATTCAATGCAATCCCTATCAAGCTACCAATGATATTTTTCACAGAACTAGAACAAAGTGTTTTTGTCTGTAAAATGTTACAGAACATTTTGGCCAACCCAATAGATCCTCAACAAATACATTTTCATGTTTGAAAATTTAATAATAGTTACCATGGAAGAACTTTTTTGGATTATTTACGCTAATTCTCTCCTGACCTTAGTTTTAGAAAGAAAAAAATCAAGTTAGAGTTTCAGTGATTTGCTTCTATTCAAATAATTTTGATAAATTTGTGAGCAAAGAGGTGAACTTTAAAATTTTTCTAAATAATATTTGGATAACTAAATTCTAGAGCTAGACAGGTCATAAATATAACTGAGTTTCTCTTCTTCGTAAAACGGTTCTATGAATAATGATATTGGTATTTGTGTTTCCCTCATGGTCAAAGGGTTATAAAAATGGGCCATAGTTAATCAGAATGATTTAATCTTTTGACCACACTCAATTATGAATATGAATACACACATATGAATATGTTCAATGTTAGAAGTTACTGACATTCTTATGACATAGTGTGGTGTCTACCCATTAACATGATAGCGATAATAAGATATTCTAAAACACCCAGTGAACTTTCATTTAGTCTGATTGAAATTGAGATTATAGTTAAGATCTGCTGACTTGTTTTCAGTACATGACTGATTTCAGTGATTCCTCTTAAAATATTAAAGCACAATCTTAGTGTAATTCTTATGTAATAAAGAATTTGGCCGGTCTTTGTATCCAGTTCCTGGGATGAAGCCTCCAAATTCTGGATATTTCCTCATTTGTGGAGAGGGTTTTTATCCATGGTGAGACTCTCAGATCACACTTGAGTCTATGCTAATGAGGTGACTCATGTGGATCCATAGATTGTTTTAGGAAGGGACTGGACATACCAGAGAGGCCAGCCATGTGTGATTAGGTAGGGTTTTGAGTCACGCGGTATCAGTTCAACCTCCAAGGAAGAAATGAGGGCTGCAATCCAGTTTAAACACATGACCAATGATTCAATCAATTGTGCCCACATAATAAAGTCCAATAGAAGACTAAGAACATCCAAGGCTCAGGTATGCTTCCTGGCGGGTGATATATATTGATATGCTAGAGGGTGACTCATCCTGACTCCATGGGGAAATGACATGAAGGCTCTGGATCTGGAACCCTCTCAGACCTAGCACCATGTGTCTCTTACATTGGTGTGTTCTGGCTTTTGTGATTTATAATAAAACTATAATCATAAATATAGTCTTTTACTGACTACTGTGAGTCATTCTAGTTAATTATCAAACCTGAGGAGGTAGCTGGAGCCCCAAACTCAGCAAACTGATCAGGAGTGTGTGTGTGGCCTGGGAGTTTCCAAATTTGCAGTTGTCTGATTTGAGACAAGTGGTGTAGAAGACTGTGTCCTTAACCTCTGAAATTTGTCCAAACTTCTGATAGTCAGCAATCAGAATTTCATTGCAATAATATAAATTTTATTTTAATTAAAATATGAAGTGCTTAACGAAAACAAACTTAAGGATTCTGTAGCTGTAAGCACAGAATACTGAATAATTTATAATAAGATGATTTATTCTTTGTAAGAGTACATCATGAGAAATGCTGGGCTGGAAGAAATACAAGCTGGAATCAAGATTGCCGGGAGAAATATCAATAACCTCAGATATACAGATGACACCACTCTTATGGCAGAAAGTGAAGAACTAAAGAGCCTCTTGATGAAAGTGAAAGAGGAGAGTGAAAAAGTTGGCTTACAGGTCAACGTACAGAAAACTAAGATCATGGCATCTGGTCCCATCACTTCATGGCAAATAGATGGGGAAACAGTGCAAACAGTGTCAGACTTTATTTTGGGGGGCTCCAAAATCACTGCTGATGGTGACTGCAGCCATGAAATTAAAAGACGCTTACTCCTTGGAAGGAAGGTTATGGCCAACCTAGATATCATATTTAAAAGCAGAGACATTACTTTGCCAACAAAAGTCCATCTAGTCAAGGCTATGGTTTTTCCAGTGGTCATGTAAGGAAGGTTATGGCCAACTTGGATAGCATATTTAAAAGCAGAGACATTACTTTGCCAACAAAAGTCCATCTAGTCAAGGCTATAGTTTTTCCAGTGGTCATGTATGGATGTGAGAGTTGGACGGTGAGAAAGCTGAGCACCACAGAATTGATGCTTTTGAGAAGACTGTGAGTGTTGGGAGAAGACTCATTGAGGAGATGTTGAAGCCCCAATACTGGCCACCTCATGCAAGGACTCGTTGGAAAAGACCAATGCAATCCATCCTAAGGATCAGATCCGGGTAGTTGGTGAAGGATCAATGGAAGGACATGGGTAAAATACTCAAAAATCTACGGGGGTCATGGTGTTTGACATCTTGTTATATACGAGTAAATACAGAGTATTCGATTTTGCATTGTCTGTGTATGTGTGTGCTGCATTAACCCCCTGAAATGTTAAATATATATTAATAGATAGAAATGGAAATTATAGCAATCAAACGCAGGAAGAATTACTCAAGTCCATGTTGTTAAATCTCAAAGTTATTACCAAGGTCTGAGTTACCTCAGTGTCCACTATCTTTTCTTTCTTTCTTTTTTTTTTTTTTATTATTTTGTATTGGGGTATAGCTGATTAACAATGTTGACAGTTTTAGGTGAACAGTGAAGGGGCTCAGCAAGACATATACATGTATCCATTCTCCCCCAAACTCCCCTCCCATCCAGCTGCCACATAACATTGAGCAGAGTTCCATGTGTTATATTTTAGGTCCTTGCTGGTTATCCATTTTATGTATAGCAGCCACTATCTTTTCTTCATACCAGCAGCGGTGGCCAGGAACCATCACTTCTGGTCACTGGTAAGTGAGATTTAGGAAAGTCTAGCCTATCAATTCAAAATTACCTATTTCCCTGGTGTTAAAAGGGTAAAACTCAAAAGTAGACTAGTGTTGATGATGGTTTTCTGCTGTCTATCCATCTTATAATTCCTCCTTTGGCCTTATTATTGGCAATATAAGATATAGTTCCAAGAATATAAGTAAAACTGAAACCTTTCCCAACCTAGTGTAGTCTAATTCGTTATATCTTCAAGGGCATGTGGATTTTCTGCTGGTCACTTTGAAAAACACCAGCATGCCTCTGAATTGGGAAGTACATTTTTGTTGTCTTTTTTCTCATACAAGTATAATGGTCCATAAGAATAGATAAATATTTCTATTTTAAGAAGAAAAGATTGGTAATGGATGAAAGCATATCTGATAACCTTTTCAATGTATTTTTTCAATGAAGCTTTTTTTGGCATTATGTTTGAAGAGCTGTGTAAAAGGTCAGAAGTACAAAAATACCTTCAAGGAACTGTTTAATCAGGGCTAGAGATGGTAGTATAAAGAATAAATGCAACTGGCAAGAGCTATAATTGAGATAGGCTAACATAGAGGAGAGAAGCCGTGCTTTAGTTTCAAACAAATATTTGTGTCAGTTTTTACTAAATGTGAGAAAATAAACTACTCAAGGTTTTTGCCATACATTCTTCTCAATAAAGATCACTAGATTACTTCAACTCAGAAGCTTCTCTTCCAACTGAAATCCTGTGTTCTTATTTTATGACCTATTAATTTTAATCACACTTTACAAGTTGATGCCTCTTGTATATTACTTGTATATGAATTGTTTGGTATCACTTGCAATGTTTTTTGCATTCTATGCTTATTTCTTCTTTCTCTGAGCACATTGCAATGTCCTTAATACAGAGCACTATATTGAATAGTTGATATGTATCTCTCTCATCTTTATGAGTGCTAATCTTTTGTTTCTTATATGTGATATGTTCCCTTTAATTTGATTACTACATTGCTGTGGGGTCTTTTGGTGGAGTCTTTGAATCTCTGAACAGTTTTTTATTCTTCAGAAAAAAATATGTAAAGAAGAAATGGATCACTTTTGCCCAGAGTGAAGTATCATATTTATTTACCTCAGCATTTGAGGAAATGGAAAGTGATTTATCTTTTAGGTATTTGCTGACATAAACTCCCATATTCTAGGATTTGGTGAGGACTGAAAGTGAGAATACAATAGAAAATGTCCAATAGAAAATTGGGCACGTATTGTGTTCAAAAAATGCTGGATCCACCACTTTCTGATTTTCCTTCAGAACAAAATTCTCATTCTTATTTTGAAAATGTTCAATTTGGAGTTATGACACTCCATGCTATGCATGACACAGATACAACAATATTGTTTAATAGAAGTATTATTTTTGCTCCCACAAGCTTTTTGCCTTTTATCTATACTTGTGATTGATATATGTACTTTAATTTAAAAATACAGTGAGGACCCAAAAGAGAAAATATGGGGAGAAAAGTTTCTGGCTAAATAAAAATAGGAGTACTGAACAAATTTGGAAAACATAAGAGTTGACATAAAAGGCAAGGTTTAACTGAAGGAAAGAAATTATATCCTTGGGATATCGTCAATGTAAAGAATATATGTGTTAAATCTCCAAACATTAGAAGAAGTAAATTATGAAAAATGTATACTGCAAAAGTTAAGTCATTCATCAAAACTGCTTATCTATTCATTCTAGTACTTTTTCTTGAATTTCTCTTATTTACTCCTTCTATCAACTATATTTGCCTAGCGAATACAGTATATTTGTAGTTTATCTATTCCCAGACTTTACTTCCTCTATATTCTTATAGTTACACAGACTTAAAATTACATCAAATTGCATAGTTAGTAGAAAATTTACTATTTTCTGTTCCAGAACTATTGCAACTTATTGTGTGTGTATATATATATATATATATATATATATATACACACACACATACACACACACACACATTCTATTTGTGAAATTAGCCTCAGTGTGTGTGCATGTTAGTCACTCAGTTGTGTCTGACTCTTTGTGATCCCATGGACTGTAGCCCACAAGCCTCTTCTGTGCATGGAATTTTCTAGGCAAGAATACTGAGTGGGTTGCCATTCTCTTCTCCAGGGTCTCTTCCTGACTCAGGGATCAAACTTAGGTCTCCTGCATTTCAGGCAGATTCTTTATATACATTCTATTTGTGAAATTAGCCTCAAAAAAATCATAAAAATGTATTATTTACTTTTTAAATTAGATTAAATTATGATGTGATATGTTTGGTTTTTAGTATAATAGTTACTATTTCTTAATGTCCTTGTTTTCTTTAAAATAATTTTTTACTTTGCTATTAAATCTAAACAACTTCTCACCTGAATTCAAAACACTCCATTTTAGTTAACTATATAATAGAGTGGAAATGATCCACTTATTTTACTTGAGTCAGACTGTTTAGACATAACTGATGGAGAATGATTGTTTTAGAATGGAATGGAATGATTTTTAGTTAATTATAATCAAGTCTGACTAACCCATGCATCATTTATCTGTTTCTCAGTGTGGCTACAAAAATGAAGTTGTGACCAACTCAGAAAAAGTAACTAGTGAGCTAACAATACTATTAATATTATCTAAGGAATAATTTCAAATTAATTAGCATTCCTACAGTAGATCATTTAATTTTCTTCCTCATATCTTGTGAACTTGTAAGGGTCAGATGACCTTAAAGTGTAATAACAATTGTTTACGTTTATTTTTTTCTGCAAAGTATTAAGTGCTAAACATGTCCCAACTCTTAATTCTAGCTTTTCCTATATCATTCAAACATTTAGTATATGTTAACATGCTTTATTAAGATTAAAAAATAAAATAAAATGAGCCTGTGAAGCAAGCCAGTAGGAGAATATAGAATTCTAATGATTAATACAGATAGTAAATTACATATTAAAGTTTACTTCCCTTATAAATACTAATTTAAACTAATGAATATTATAGCTAAAGATCTCAAATTCATAATAATTTAAATGACATCTGAAATAATATAAATGACAATATTGTGATTTTCTTATTTTAGTATGATTTTTCTATCTATTATAAATATTTTTGATCCTAGAGAAAACATATTCTTATATAATTTACTTCAATTTAAAGAAAAAAATTGCTATATTTTGTTTAGTTCTATGGTTTTGTCATACTACTAGAAAGTAAGTTGCAAGTTTCATGCCAATTTATTTCTAAATATTTCAGCAGAAATCTTGTCTTTTTAGAAATTGTACATACATACAGTGAAAATAATGCTACGTTCATTTTACTTAGATGTTGAGATAAATTTTAATTGACTTCTTATTTACCATAGAAAATTGTCAGAATAACATTTTGAATTGAGAACTAAAATCTCCTCAAACATATTCCTGCTACTTGAATTCTCTGATCAAAATTCAGCAAACAAGAGCCTATGGTCCTGTTGCCTTTTTTTATAAATACATTTTATTAGAACACAGCTACATCTGTTTGTTTAAGAATTGTCTATGGCTCTTTTCATGCTAAAATGATGTCAATATGAGCTGCTATCACACAGGCTAAAATATTTAGTATCTGGCTTTATAAGACATGGCTCCTCTTGTGGCTCAGTGGTAAAGAACCTGCCTGCAATGGGAAGATCCCCTGGAAAAGAGACCAGCTATCCACTCCAGTATTTTTGTCTGGAGAATTCCATGGATAGAGGAATCTGGTGGGCTACATACAGTCCATGGGGTCACACAGAGTTGGATATAACTGAACAACTAATACCTACACTTTATTTCACTTTTATAAGACATGTTTGCCAAGCCATACTCCAGATCCCAAAATTCTTTCAACCAAGTTTCTTGTACAGAAACTTGGACCAGCTGAAGGGATTCTGTTGCAATGGGTTTTATTCAAATTTGTTAGCCTTTTGGGTCAGCTGGTTAACTTGTCAGTACAACTAAACATCATATGACGCCTTTCAGATACACAAAAGTCTACCAACAAAGTTCCCCATATTGAGTCATTAGACACAAGCTACACAAAATTGCCCTCCATTTTGTGAGAGCTATCACAACATGCCAGGCCTTCCTTTTCATCAGATGATTTACTTAGAGGCCAAACCTCTGATGCCATAGGCTATATCTCTTACTCTCAAAAGAGTATAGGTTTTCTATTAATTTCTTATTTCCTGTTTAATCATGGGTTTATGAAATTAAGACATGATTAAAATTTATAATTCAATTATGGTGCAGAAATTAAAATTCACTAAATCTGAAGAAAAAAATAGAAAAGCTGTTCTAGTGTCTCTAACAGACAAAAAACCAATTTCTATAAAATTCTTATTTAATGAGATTGAGAATGTAAAGGACTTTCTTCATCAACATCTGTATCTCAGTTGTCTTTACTACACAGCTTAGTACCAATATGTATTATTCTGAGTTTTCTTAGTTGCAATCTACAAAAACTGATACTTCATTAAATAGAAAGTAAATTTATTGCTCACAGAAATACTGTGATAACTGAAGAACCAGGCTATAGAAATAGACAGTAACAAAGAAGTCTAGGTATCCAGAGTCATTGTCACAATCCTACCATGACCATGGGGTTAGTTTGTTTAGAGTACTATTACATCAATCAATAAACATCAGATGCAACAATTTCCTATAAAAAGATAACTACTTATGTAGTCTTACCATAAAAAGACCAATGGGCCCTACTTCTGCTATCATTGTCATTTCTGTTTGTATATAATAAATATCAATGTTACACTTCTATCAACACAAACATGACTTCATCAGTTTTGCTTTTTGGCATCTTTAGCTTCCAACTCAAAATCCAAAGTAGGTACATATGGCTTCCCACATTTAGGTCACTCCTGTGTTTTTGATGCATGGGAGTCTTGAGCTGTGAACATCACATCTTTTTTACTTTAACAATACGGGGCAATTTATGCCATCTACAAGATTTATCAATAGTTTGAACAGGTTTTTGATGTTGAACCAAAAAAAAATGTTTACTAAAAGTAAGTAAAGTGTTTAAAGATGGTGGTAGGGAAAAAAAGGTATTTTTAGAAGAGAAAGTGAAGAGATAGCTAAAAATTTAGGAACATGAGTGAAAGGCACTTTTGAGACATCTGATGGAATGTTTTAGATGTTCTCCATATTTATGTTGAGTATATATTGCCTAGATAGTCAATAATACTGTATACTGAGAAATAAGACAAGAATAACTCTTTGTAATCAAATTTAGGAAGGTCTAGAATGTCAAGAAGATAAATTATTAAAAGTTTTGCTTAATCATGATTTTTCTAATATTTGGAAGTATAAAAGTCAGCCACCCAGGAGAGACTGGTAATGGCCCAAGTATTATAAACAAAGGAACCAACAAATACTACCAGGCAAGTGTCAAAAATTTGCTGATAATACCAATGTGATTCATAGAAAGCTATTTATTAATGTGGTTTTTATATATTAATGTACCATAAGTTATTGAACTTTAGCCCAATTTTGCGACAGTTTTTATGTTATTATTCATTCATACTTATTTTTGAAGATTAAGAAAAAGTCCACATAGTCTATAGAACCTAGACAATAAAAACAGTTGCAATACTCTCCCACTCTCTCTTTTCCTTTAGTATGTGGTAAATAACAGTTCAGTTACAGTCCTGAAACTTAGAGATTTATTTGAAAAAATGCCAACATGCTACAGAGAAATAGATCTGTAATAAATATGTAAAGATATAGCAGCAACATGAATGACTGAATACAATAAAACATTTATTAAAACATAGACTTTTGATGGTATTGCTTAAAAGGCAGTAGCTATTATTATTGTTGTTGATTGTATTCATATGTAATTCAGACAACTTTAACTGCCTCCGAAATCTGTATGCAAGAAAAGAAGTAAAACTTAAAACCGGACATGAAACAACAGACCGGTTTCAAATTGGGAAAGGAGTAGATCAAGGCTGTATATTGTCACTCTGCTTATTTAACTTATATGCAGAGTACATCATGAGAAACACTGGGCTGGACGAAGCACAAGCTGGAATCAAGAAAGCCAGGAGAAATATCAATAACCTCAGATATGCAGATGACACCACCCTTATGGCAGAAAGTGAAGAAGAACTAAAGAGCCTCTTGACCTCTTGATGAAAGTGAAAGAGGAGATTGAAAAAGTTGGCTTAAAACTCAACATTCAGAAAACTAAGATCATGGCATCCAGTCCCATCACTTCATGGCAAATAGATGGGGAAACAATGGAAACAGTGACAGACTTTATTTTCTTGGGCTCCAAAATCACTTCAAATGGTTACTGCAGCCATGAAATTAAAAGATGCTTGCTCCTTGGAAGAAAAGCTTTGACAAACCTAGACAGACTATTGAAAATCAGTGACATTACTTTGCCAACAAGGTCTGTCTAGTCAAAGCTATAGTTTTTCCAGTAATCATGTATGGATATGAGAGTTGGACCATAAAGAAAGCTGAGTGCCAAAGAATTGATGCTTTTGAACTGTGGTGTTAGAGAAGACTCTTGAGAGTCCCTTGGACAGCAAGGAGATCAAACCAGTTAATCTTAAAGGAAATCAGTCCTGAATATTCATTGGCAGAACTGATACTGAAGCTAGAAAGATAGACTTTTTCAGATAGAAAGTATATTCAGGAGATGATATGACAGCTGTCCAGAAAAAGAGGTTTAAGCTTTTAGAAGTAAGTAAAGAAATATAAAATCCCTGACAATCTAGTGAAGAATGAAGCTGAATGCTTCTAAGATATTCCAAGCTGTGCATGAAAAGCTTCAAGTGATCAGGAGGACAGTATTGTTAAGGTGTTGTGAATGAGAGCCCTCCAGAATCTTCCTTACCAATTTCCCTTTAAACAGTTCCTTCTTTCTTGCCTCAGTATGAAGTGTCAATTCTGATATTTTTAGAAATTTTTCTTCCCTTGAATGGTTACCCCAACAGGACCTTTTGGAAAAAGAAAAATAGTACATTTAAAAGTTTTATGTAATTACAACCTGAGGTCCACTAGCACTGAGAGGAGCTTTATAGTAAGAACTCCTTGCTGTTTGAACAGGAAAATCCTGTGGTTCACTGCTTGTCTGATACTTCAATTATTTGGCTGTAATCACATAGTAAAGCAGATATTGATTTCCTAGGTATTCAAATTATACCCCTAAGTGCAAGCAGCAGTAAAAGGTCTTTTCTTTATCATTTTGAATGATATAAAATTTTATGTAATGGGCTTGTTCTCATGTATGGGTATATTTTTGTATATTTTTAAAGCTATATTATAAAACCCTCTCATGTAGATAATTTTTAGACATATTTAGACTTTTTCCTTGTAGGGGGTGTTTTTTTCATTGGCATATAAAAAGAAAGGTACATTATGATTAGAAGATTGGAACTTTCATGAAAGTAAAGAGTTACTTTTTTTTTCTCTTACAATATAAGCAGTCTTGGTATATTTATTTTCATTTTTTTGTGATTTATAAAAGGCATGTGATTATAGAATCTCCAGGCACATATAAAATGTAAAAATAGTATTAGCAGATGAAAAGAAGCTTGCCTTGCCTTCTTTTTTTATTGAAATATTTTCTTTCTCAATATACCATGGACATCTCAGGGAAAGATACTTAACGCTGCACCTTTTTGAAATGGCTGATTATATTAGTTTCCTTTCAAAACCAGTGTTCAAATATTTCTATAAACAACTCATTCCTTGAAGCAAAAAAAAAATGTGACTAACCATTCACAAATTTGGCCCTGATTGTTTCTACCAAAGCAAGTATATTCCTTTTCCATCTGTTTCCAAAGCTGAGGAAGAGAAATGATGCTCACAAGATATAGGAAGGAAACATTTTCCAGTTGTTCTTAGAGTTGGATAGTTGGTTTTAGTTAGAATACACAAGCTACACCAAGGGAGAATGAAACTGGTTCATCTAACAAGTCAGAACATTTTGGAATGGGCCATTCTTCTCATCTAGGCAGGGTTTTGGTGAAATCTTTGGCACTTTTAGATTATTGCCTTACACAGAAAAGAGTCTCCTACCTTTTTATTCTCCTCCAAGTAAATGAAATACTGTGAGAAATCTGTAATTAGTTATTTAAAATCTGTTTCATTTCTCTAACAGCCATAGTTTTAAAGGAAAAGAACATGTTCTTGGTTGGATTTTTAACAGTTAAATTTTGTGAGTTTTTATTTTTTTTAAGATTTCCTCAATCTATCAGAGAATTTATTTATTTAAGAGGTAAACTTGGTATGTAACATAAGTTTTGGGTATAGAACATTATAACTCAATTTCTGTACACTACAAAGTGATAACTACCATAAGTCTATTATCACACATCACCATAAAATTGACTCCCTTTATACATTTAACCCACCCCTCCACTGCTTTCCACTCTGGTAACCAGCAATCTGTTCTCTGTATCAATGAGTTTGTTTTTGTTTTGTTCTTTTGGATTTCACATATAAGTGAAATCATATAGTATGTTTCTATATCTATCTTATGTCACAGACATAAATCCTCAAGTTTCATTAATGTTGTCACAAATGACAACCATATCTTCTTTATCCAGTCATCCATTGAAAGACATCAAGGTTTGTTTCCATATCTTAGTTATTCTAAGTAATGCTGCCTTGAACAAAGAGTTTCATACATCTTTTCTAATTAGTGTTTTCATAATCTTTGAAAAAACAAAGGAAGCTAAATCATATAGCAATTGTATTCTTAATTTTATGAAGCATTTCCATACTAGTTTCCATAGTGGTTGTGAAAATTTACATTCCCATCAACAATGTCCAAGGGTTCCCTTTTCTCCACATCCTTGCTAACACTTGACTATTTGTTGTCTTTTAGATAAAGCTATTCTAAAAGTTGTGTGGTGATATCTCGTTATTTTTTTGATTTGTATTTCCCTTATAATTACTGATGTTGAACATCTTTTCATGTGCCAGTAGGTCTTCTTTGGAAAAGTGTCTATTTAGATACTGTGCTTTGTTTTTAATCAGGTTGTGTTTTTTGTTGTTGAGCTGTATGAGTTTTTATACCCTGATAGCTCAGTTGGTAAAGAATCCACCTGCAATGCAGGAGACCCTGGTTCAATTCCTGGGTCGGGAAGATCCCCTGGAAAAGCGATAGGCTACCCACTCCAGTATTCTTGGGCTTCCCTTGTGGCTCAGCTGGTAAAGAATCCACATGAAATGTGGGAGACCTGGCTCAATCCTTGGGTTGGGAAGATCCCCTGGAGAAGGGAAAGGCTACCCTCTCCAGTATACTGGCCTGGAGAATTCCATGAACTATAGGGGTTACTAAGAGTCAGACACTACCAAGTGACTTTCACTTTCATATATATATATATATACATATATACACACATATATATATACACACACACACACACATACACACACACACACACACACACACACACACACATATATATATATATATATACAGGTTATATGGTTTGTAAATATTCTCTGTCAATTTGGTAGGTTTTCTTTTGATTTTGCTAATGATTCCTTTGCTGTGTAGAAGCTTTCTGGCTTAATATAACTCCATTTGTTTATTTTTGCTTTTCTTTGTTTTTTCTGAAGAGACATATCCAGGAAAATATTGATAAGACTAAAGTCAGGGTGTATTGCTCAAGCTTTTCTTCTTTTTCTTCTTCTTTCTTTTTTTTCTAGGAGTTTGACGATTTCAGGGCTTATAGGCAAGTCTTTAATCCATTTTGAGTAAACTTTTTGTGTGGTATAGTATAGTGGCCTAATTTCATTCATTTGCATGGATCAGTCCAATTATCCAAACACCATTTATTAAAGAGCTTGCTCTTTCTTCATTGTATGTTTCTGGCTCCTTTGTCACAAATTAACTATCTATGTATATGTGAATTTAGGAGCTCTCTCTACTCTTTTCCATTGATCTGTAAACCTGTTTTAATTGCAATAAAACACATTTTTGTTTTTGTTTTTTAGTACTGTAGCTTTGTACTTCAGGTTCAAATCAGAGACTGTGATTGTAACTTGTTTTATTCTTATTTTAAAATATTGGTTTGGCTTTTTGGGGTCTTTTTTGTTCCTTGAAATTTTAGGATTATGTAGTCATAAATGTGTTGTGTTTGTGGGAGGAGGTAAGTTCAGGAGTTCCCTATATTTCCATCTTGAACTGCCTCCAAGAATCATTTATTTAAAAAAAGTCACAAACTTCATCTTCACATATTTTTCAATACATTTCCACTAATAAGCAATCATGGAAATAAAGATGATATTTTCATATTTTTATTCTATTAAATATTTTATACAAAATCTCCATTTGAATGCAGAGTTCCAAAGAATAGCAAGGAGAGATAAGAAAGCCTTCCTCAGCGATCAGTGCAAAGAAATAGAGGAAAACAATAGAATGGGAAAAACTAGACATCTCTTCAAGAAAATTAGAGATACCAAGGGAACATTTCATGCAAAGATGGGCTCGATAAAGGACAGAAATTGTATGGACCTAACAGAAGCAGAAGATATTAAGAAGAGGTGGCAAGAATACACAGAAGAACTGTACAAAAAAGATCTTTACGACCCAGATAATCATTATGGTGTAATCACTCACCTAGAGCCAGACATCCTGGAATGTGAAGTCAAGTGGGCCTTAGGAAGCATCACTACGAACAAAGCTAGTGGAGGTGATGGAATTCCAGTTGAGCTATTTCAAATACTAAACAGTGATGCTGTAAAAGTGCTACACTCAATAGGCCAGCAAATTTGGAAAACTCAGCAGCGGCCACAGGACTGGAAAAGGACAGTTCTCATTCCAATTCCAAAGAAAGGCAAAGCCAAAGAATGTTCAAACTACTACACAATTGCACTCATCTCACACACTAGTAAAATAATGCTTAAAGTTCTCCAAGCCAGGCTTCAGCAATACGTGAACCGTGAACTTCCAGATGTTTAAACTGGATTTAGATAAGGCAGAGGAACCAGAGATCAAATTGCCAACATCCGATGGATCTCGAAAAAGCAAGAGAGTTCCATAAAAACATCTATTTCTGCTTTATTGACTATGCCAAAGCCTTTGACTGTGTGGATCACGATAAACTCTGGAAAATTCTGAAAGAGATGGGAATACCAGACCACTTGACCTGCCTCTTGAGAAACCTGTATGCAGGTCAGGAAGCAACACTTAGAACTGGACATGGAACAACAGACTGGTTCCAAATAGGAAAAGGAGTACGTCATGGCTGTGTATTGTCATCCTGATTATTTAACTTATATGCAGAGTACATCATGAGAAACACTGGGCTGGAGGAAGCACAAGATAGAATCAAGATTGCTGGGAGAAACATCAGTAACCTCAGATATGCAGATGACACCACCTTTATGGCAGAAAGCGAAGAAGAACTAAAGATCCTCGTGATGAAAGTGAAAGAGGAGTGAAAAGAGTTGGCTTAAAGATCAGCATTCAGAAAACTAAGATCATGGCATTTGGTCCCATCACTTCATGGCAGATAGATGGGGAAACATTGGCTGACTTTATTTTTCTGGGCCCCAAAATCACTGCAGATGGTGATTGCAGCCATGAAATTAAAAGACACTTACTCCTTGGAAGGAAAGTTATGACCAATGTAGGCAGCATATTAAAAAGCAGAGACAATACTTTGCCAACCAAGGTCCGTCTAGTCAAGGCTATGGTTTTTCCAGTAGTTATGTATGGATGTGCCGCTGCTGCTGCTGCTAAGTTGCTTCAGTCGTGTCTGACTCTGTGCAACCCTATAGACAGCAGCCCACCAGGCTCATCTGTCACTGGAATTCTCCATGCGAGAATACTGGAGTGGGTTGTCATTTTCTTCTCCAATGCATGCACGCATGCTATGTCACTTCAGTCATGTCTGACTCTGTGCGCCTCCATGGACAGCAGCCCACCAGGCTCCTCTGTCCGCAGGATTCTCCAGGCAAAAACACTGGAGTGGGTTTCCATTTCTCTCTGTATGGATGTGAGAGTTGGACTATAAAGAAAGCTGAGCCCCAAAGAATAGATACTTTTGAACTGTGGCATTGGAGAAGACTCTCAAGAGTCCCTTAGACTGCAAGGAGATCCAACCAGTCAATCCTAAAGGAAATCAGTCCTGAATATTCATTGGGAGGACTGATGCTGAAGCTGAAACTCAAGTACTTTGGTCACCTGAAGTGAAGAACTGACTCATTTGAAAAGACCCTGATGCTGGGAAAGATTGAAGGTGGGAGGAGAAGGGGACGACAGAGGATGAGATGGTTGGATGGCATCACCGACTCAATGGACATGAGTTTGAGTAAGCTCTGGGAGTTGGTGATGGACAGGGATACTTGGTGTTTTGCAGTCCACAGGATCACAATGAGTCGGACATGGCTGAGAGACTGAACTGGCTGACTGACTGAGTAAATATTCTACTTTAGGTGAATATTTAAGTAAACAAGGAATAATTTTCTCAATGAAAAATTATGTTCCTATTATAATTAATTACAATGAAAATTTTAATATCTAAATAATGTTTCTATTATTATGATTTGAGAAAGTAGACTTTTTATATTTATGATTTATTATTATTTTTAGTGTCCTAATTCATCTCTGACTGTTGTGTGATTATGATTATCTTAATTTGGAAAAAAAATATATATATATAATAGGCTCTCCAGAAAGGTCTACAACAGAATCTTAATAATGAATGTATGTGAACTATGGAGCTTAGCATGACTCTTTCCTATTATTCTTTCTTTTCTCATTTCCTTAAAGAAATATTATATACATATTTGTTTCAAGTGAATGATGTTTCAGGTAATAAGTAATGTTCACATATTAATAACATTAGAATATTAACATATTAATAATATTAATAATAATGTTTCAAGTGAATAAAATATAAATCAATATATTCTCTTTTATCCATATATATTATATAAAACTACTATAATATTTATATATATTATATAACTATTATTTACTATATACTACTCCTTAACAATATAAAAGTAGAGTTTTATATTAGTTTACATATCAACATACTTTGGAAAACACATAAATTTTAAGTAAACAATATTAAGTTCTATTTTATAATATAGAAATACATTTTTAGTTATAATTCAAGATGAATTCAAATAATGCCGGTGTATAACTCTAATAAACTTTTTATGTTTGAATAGTTTTAGATTTATAGAAGCTTGCAAAGATAGTACCAAGAGTTCACATATAGCCAGCACAAAGTTTCACATTATTAAAATCTTACATTTTTCACAATTAATGAATCAATATTGATACATTAATAACTGAAATACATACTTGATATAGATTCCCTTACTTTTTACCTAATATCCTTTTTCTGTTCCAAAATTTTATTCAGAATATATTACACTTAGTTTCCACGTCTCTTAATACTCTTTTCAGGTGAAGCATTTTCTTAGACTTCCCTTGTTTTTCATGACTTTGATGATTTTGAGAAATACTGGTCAGGTATTTTGTAAAATGTCCATCAATTGGGATTTGTTTGATGTGTTCCTCATGATTAGACTGGAAATTAATCTCATGTTTCATAATGGGTTTTGACCGTACAGAGAAACATTCATTGAAATGCTAATTTCTTTATTATCAGGGATATGTCAAGTACATGGACTACCAGGTAATCCTCCTGAAGCATCATGAACTATTTTATATAAAATAACTAAATATGAACCAGGAATTCTACTGTGCTTTGGAAAAATATATTCCTGAATTTTTAAAATATTCTGTTTTTCATGATTAACTGCTTTTTCAGCAAAAAATAAAAAAAGAAGGTACCCAAGGTAAAATCAGTAATAATATGTTGGTCATTGGAATACTACAAATACTGTAGGACAGGCCAAGGTTGGGGAAATAACAAACCTGGAGTCCAAAATGTAAAGTCATGGCATCCCTAGCATTATCCAGATAAAATACTGACATCAGTGATCTAAAACAAAATAGATAATCCCTTCAAAAGAGAACTCTCTGTGCCACCTTCAGAAATTCATTTAAGCACATCATCAACTGGACATCTAGTTGAGTTGTCTGTGCCCAGAAAGTGGAGACCCATTCGCTGCTTGTGTTTAGAACCCTGACTTTGTAAAGGGAGCTATTCACTCTGAAAAATGACATAGAATGATTTTCTGCTTCTGGAAATGTTGACAAAATATGACTTGAGAAAATGTATGCTATCATAATTAAAATAAAAATCATTATTCTTAAATATAAGACAAAATTAGCAAAAACTGACCTAATTAACCATATATAGTCCAACCCTATTATCTTTATGTAAAATATACCTAATTATTTTAAAATTTCATAATTATATCATAGTAGCTTTTAAAAAATCATTTATATATTTTATTCCAAAGTTTTGCATTTGTTTCAAATTTCTTTTTATACCATTCAAAAATATTTAATTCCCTCTGGTGTTCATTTAGTGATTTACATAGGAGGCATGCTGTGCAGTCAAAGCTAGTTGTATTACAATTTTCATTTCTCTCCAATTAATTTTAAAACCTGAGACAGCAGCAAATTCATCAATCATGATGCTGGAATGATTTTTCAGGCTTACATAGGCACATAAGAATAGCATTATGGAGGTTTGAATCATTTTCCTTCAGTATAAATCTGATGCAAATCATTGGTTTGCCATATTTTAAAATAGACTAGGACAAATGTATCAAAAGATAGAAATGTTTATTTTTTTATAAGCTATAAAACTCTTATTTCTTGTTGAGTAGCTCTACCAGTTAAACTATTTAAGCCAAATTACTAAATATGTTTATCATAAAGATAATTATAACTCAGAGTGAGTATGAATGTTATTGGTACTACCCTTAGGAGGAAAATAGGAATATGACTTTAGGGAAGACTTCTGGCATACAGTGCCTTCTCTGTGAAATGAGTCATCAAGCCATCATCACTAGCTGATTAGACAGGAAGTGAACAACTAATCCAAATTGGATGTATCAATTTCTTTCAATCATAAAGTAAATATTCAAGCAATGACATCTCTGATAGAAATTTTAACTGAAAGCTATGCAAAACTGTTTGAGGTACAAAGAATATCCATCAGTAGAGAGTTAGAAAAAAGTAAACCCAATAGAGAATCTGAGGCAAATAGTAACAAAAGCATGCTGTAAGCAAAGTGAACTATTCTGATATCCCAGGTGAATACGTGTTCCTTGAGTTTTAGAATCTCTTTCTGCCTGGCTTCCATGAATTGACTTTCTCAACTTTCAACTCACTTGTCTTTTTACTTAAAACACATGAGTGGTTTCGTGCAAGAAAATTTATGCCAAATAAATATTAAACCTTTTAATTAAATAATAAGGTATTGAACAGTTAATTAAAATATGTTTTCATATACTTTTGCTCAACTTTTTAAGGTGGTTTAGAATTATTGATATTTTTCTTGAGTAGCATTCCAAAGAGTACAGAAATTGTCCATTAATCATGGAATTACATCAAGAGCAGAGCATCAAGGTACAGGTCTGTAGTCATCTATCTCTAAAATCTCTAGAACTGTCCCAGTCTCTCTATGACACAGGTACAAAATTTTCCATGAATTCTATCAGACATATGCCCTTAAAATAATACCTCCATTTCTCTTATTTAAGCTATTTTGCATAATTTTTTCTTTCAACCAGAGGTGACTTAAGGCAAAAGACTAAGAAGTGTTGATTATTCTTTCTGTCATAATTTATTATATGGTATTAAGAAAAAATTTAATTTATTCTTAATCTCAGTTTTTATATTCATAACATGAAGATATAATATTGTATGAGGATTAAGTGAAGCACTGAAAACAAGGCACATAGCATAGATTTGGTACTTAAAGATGCTGTGATATCATACTAGTATAAAAATAATATAATATTATGACTGACTATGAGGTCATTTATAAAGAGAGGTGCCAACTGAGAAACAAAAGAGAAAAGAACAATTCTATAAATGGAATCAATACAACTTCATGAATGAGGATCATATACCTGTAAAAATTTAACTGATAAGTGAAACTTTACTAGACAGAGAATATGAGGGATTTCAAACTGAAGGAACTATATGTGTAGATGCCTGGAACTGTAACACAGGTGATATATTAGTTTAGCAGTTAAGAATTTGACACACTATGATGCAGTGATGTGACTAGAGAAGGTTGGTCCCACATAGAAGGACTCCTTTCTGAGGCTGATTCTTCCATCTAACAAGTTCCCAGGTAAGTTTTTATTATTAGAGAAGTTGGAAAAACCAGACAATAGTAACAATTACAAAAAGACCCATCACTGCCCTACACTTGTTATGTAGGTAGTTTCTATCTCCAAAAAAAAAAAAAAAAAGAAATCACTTCACTTTCCTTAAAAGTCATATAAATTTTGAGGTACATGGGATTTTCTAAACTTCAGATTTTTAAGGTAAATAAATTAGCAGGAAGCATTAATAATTACTTTTATTCTCCACTTTGACAACGAAGTTATATTTATCCTCTCTATAGCCAAGTGAAGTGAATGAAGAATTTTCAGGTTGGTAGGTGAAGAGACTGATCAATCTTGCTTAAGTCACAATGTACTTATTCACTATTAATTATACATGATATATAAATATGACTCAAGACCAGTGATATATGTAGTATTATCTCCATTGAACATTTTAACACACAGGATTAGTACCTGGGAAGTAGTCAAGGATTGTGAAGAGTTAAAAAGAATATTGTGCTTTTCTCTTATAAAAAGAAAAAAAATGTTAAACTTGAAATTTTCTTTTCTAAATAAAGCACCACTTTCTCCCTTTGCTTGTAGTAATAATATTGTCAGTCCATTATTTAGAATTAGGAATGTACTTTCCATGTAAATAATTTTATATAGATTAATGTTTCTAAACCTTTCTAGGTTACTTCATAAAAGGTTACAGATCCCATATCATCAGTAAAATATTGAACATTAAAAGAGAAAACAACCTGTTTTTAAATAAGAAACAAAACTGAAAATCTGACTATAAACTAGGTTTTACTTTTATCTTCGATGCTCATATTTAAGGAAAAGCAATTATAGCTAAAAGAGGAAGAGAAGCATGATGAAGAGTTTTAAAGGTGACTTCTAGACTCTTTCAATGGCTTTTGTAGTTAATGGTTCTGGTACTTTATTGTGGTTAATCTCATTCTGAGTTTTAAATCTACCTTTTTTTTGGTAACACTTTTCATATACTTTTCAACTGTAAGAGGTAAGGAGGACCACTAGTCTCCACAGTAATTTTATTGAAAAGGAAACTAAGAATTAATTTTTAAAGTGAGTAACAAAATTATTCTTCCACAGTTTTAATTATTTATGGTTTTAAAGAAGTAAAGAAACTGATTTCCCCCAGTTTGTGTTTTTCCTTCTTTCCTCCCTTCTTTCCTTCTTCTTCTCTCTCTCTCTCTTTCTTTTCTTGTGTTGTTTTTGCTTTCTATTATAATTAAAAATAAATGTTGATTTTTTAAACTTACCAAAAAGGATACTTATATTAACCAGCTGTATAAATTTTGAAAAGGTTGCATTCTATTTCTCAGAACCATATTCTTTATATTTTAAATGAGAAAATATCATCTATCACTTAGACATATCATGAAGAATAAGTGAGATAATGTCTTAGCATTTATATTGTCACAGAGATTCTTCTCAATACATTTAGTATTTATTAATAAGCCTTTCTTTTTTCTACTCTGATATATTTTTTTGCTAACTCCTTGTGATACTTCTGCATGACAAACTGAAATTAACCATATTTCACTAAGGTTCTTAAAAATGCAGAATTGTGCTTGCCCTAGAAAAACCAGTTGATACCTTAAGAATTTGGCTTTAGCATTTTAAAAAACGATTTTCAAACACTACTTGGCTAGGGCACGCTAGAGTGAAAAACCTTCTCTTTTAAAACCTTCATATTTATTTGTAAATGCCCATATCTTTACAATTTTTAAAATAATCAATGTGGAATATGAGCATTTTAACAACTAAAATGCTCTCTGTAGTTGTCCTCATTGGTGGACAATGTATCCAGTTATGTAAGAATTGTCATTGTTTTCATAGGGATGCTCACCCTGGAATTACAGGATGGCTGACAGAAGAGCCTGGTGGGCTACAGTCCATGGGGTCGCAAAGAGTTGTGCATGACTAAGTGACTAACACTTTCATTTTTCAGTCATATGATCCTGGGGACGGGACAGATAAGATAGACAGTAATTTATGAGTCATAAATACTCACAATTCAGGGGAGGACACTACTCGACACAAGGCCACACAAGGTCTGCAATCTGGCTCAGAATGAAAAACCAGGCACTGTGGAAGGCAAATGCACAAGCGGGTAAGTAAGGCGCCCACTGATTTCCCAGAGGATGTGATGTGCTTGTTTGAGTCACTTTGTGGGCTGTCCTGAAACTGAAATTTGCTACTTAATGATAAGCAGTAATTTCACCTGGTCCATTTGATAAGGAGGTTTGTTTGGCTAAGGGGACCTTATGTGCAGGAACAGAGAGAAAACATGAAACTTCTAGTTAGGCCATTTGGGACTTTCTTGATTTCACCAATCAAGGATGCACATAGTACTGAAACAATGTCAGACATTACACCTAATGTGAGGAAAAGAAAGTCCAGGGATTAAGATGATAAATTTCCACCAATCTATGACTCCAAAACAGGGCTGCATAACTCAAAAATATTAGAACAGTTATCTTTAATATAGATAAAAATGGAAAGGAGGCATTTGTTGTCAAACTGAAATCTGTAGCCCTAATGGATATTTCCCAGACTTAAGTTGCCTCAATTAATTTTGATTGCAATTACTTTTAGTTTTCAAAATACCAGAAATTATTCTTCAAACAAAATTATTTTAAACTCAAAATAATTGGCAAAGTTATACTTTTTTAAGTCACTCATGCACATTATAAAAGTGCTTTACTAGTTTGAAAAGAATATATCAAAATTATCATTTTGTTCACTGTTCTTTCCATTGCTAGAGAATTAGCAAGGACTTTTAGTATGTTCCTATCAATCAAATTAGCGTGTTAAATAGATTATTTAAATAAAAAGGATCATTTTTTGTTGTTTTAAAAAGATGATTTAGATGCACCTCCAGTGATTTGGGGTTAGTTTCAACCTCTTTGTACTTTCTCTTTCCAAAAACATATGCTAATAAGTTCCCAGAAATATTATAAAGATAAACTGAAAAGCACTTTGCATAAATGAAATGGTATATAAATGCAAATTAATAGCACTAATGTATGTTATAATTATATATAGTATCTACCAAAGTGAAGCAATGTCTTAAGTTAGGATACATTCCCTGGGGGAAGATAAGGATGAAAGAGTTCTTAAAAGGACATATAAAATGGTTAAAGTAGAATGAAACTTATGCATACACAAAAGGAAAGTATGGAAGCTAAGATTATTTAGCCTGGAAATGTGAAGAGATGGAGTGAATATAATTGAGTTATTTAAGATTTTTAAGGGTATAGTAAAAGTTGATAAGATCCTCTTTTATACACTATTCCATAATACAAGAAGGAGAGACCACTCAAAACTAATGGAAGGTTAATTTAAAAGGAACAAAAAGAAATACTCAATCTTCACACAGTGTAAAGTCAAACCACGTAATTCAATACCTTAGGAGATTATAGATTAAAATACAGGAGCTATATTTTTAAAATAGGGAAAAAAAAAGGACAGTTTTAGCCAAAGCAATTTTCCATATTAGATGGAGGAAAATCAAAATGTATGTGCAATGTAATTAAAGGATGACCATTAGTTTTAGTAATATGGCTACTTCATTTCTCAATTTATGCATAGAATTAGCAATGGGACAAGAAGCTTGCTAAATTTCTATTACTCTTGAATCATTTGTAATTTTATTTAAAAGGAAAATATCATTGAACCTGTAGATATATCTATGCCTCATCATCACCACACACTTTATTCATCCTACATTCTTCTTGTCCCCTACTAATGACCTGGATACTTTTCATTAATTTACAATTTCATCTCTGTACACGATTTATGCAGCCAATAAATTATTGGTAGCACAGCTACAGAATCAAATATTTTATATTAAAATTTGAATTTTAAAACTTATTTGATACTGAAGAGCTGTGGGAATGAATTTAGTAAGCGGAAATTTTCCCTTTATACTTTGCAATATTTTGTGCTATTTTAATTATAAAAAACATAATAAAGTAGCAATTTCATATAAATATTTTGGAAAGGAGAATGTTTTTCAAGCATCCATGTACTTTTATAGAAAGCAAATTTCTGAGAAATAAACTTACTATTTAAAAGAGCTGAATGTGAAAAAGTATTCCTTAATGCAAATATTAAGGATGCATAGTAAGTTTTAATGAAATTTTAATTTAATGTAAATTTTTAATATTAATAAGTGTGACATTATTAACAGTTGATGTCATTTTATTCATTAATATTTCAGGGTTACAAAGAGTCAGACATGACTTAGCAACTAAACAGCAGCAACATTGCTTCTAAATTGTTTTGAAAATGCAAATTATAGTTTGAGGGGGGTAAAGAACACAATTTTACTAGAAAAAACGTTTGCTTTGTTTAAAAAAAAATCAATAGTCACATTCACTCTTTTGTTTCTCCTACTAGAGAGACTGACATTTTTATTTGGTTCTTAGATTCTTTCCTGGACAATACCCCAATGTTAGAGAATTATAGGTTCCAGGAACAATCTGATAGACCTGTTTTAGTTGAAAGTTAATTTTAACAGATCAAGATTTAGTGACTAAGGATTTTGCTTAAATGGGACTTGAACAAATCATCTATTGGACATATATTTAGTATTTCCAAACTCAGAAAATTCAAATCATAGTGTCCGATAGCTGTGACTTTAAGTCATATCTGCCAATAGCTAAAGCCAAGATATGAGGAATATTAAGAAAAACTGGTTGAACATATTGTGTCTAAATTGTGAGAAATGAGAAGTTAAGACCAACTGATAGAAGTGGTGCATGCGTGCTCAGTTGCTCAGTCTTGTCTGACTCTTTGAGACCCATGGACTGTAGCCTGCCAGATTCCTCTGTCCATGGAATTGTCCAGGCAAGAATACTGGAGTATGTTACCATTTCCTCCTCCAGAGGACCTTCCTAACCCAGAGATCAAACCCATGGGAAGCCTGATAGAAGTGGTATGCATTATGAGAGGCAGGATATAAGGTACTTGTTTTGCTTTTTTTTTTGAGTTTGCAGGCAATTAGCGCATGTTTTAATCATTATTACATATTTGCGATAAATTATTTTCAAGTAAGAAAAAAAGCAGTCTCATGAGAAAAATTTGTAAAAGTGTGGCTATTTAATCAATTTTCAAAATTAAACAATTTTCTAGTGTAGTTTAATGAAGCCCTGGCTGTGAATATGTGCTTCAATTTGATAGCTAAATTTTAATACAATGAGGTTATAAAAGAAATTTCAATTTCGCAAAGCATTCCCGTACATATTGATATTTAATTGCTCCCTCCATAAAATTGTTAATGTCATTGTATTATGATTTAATGTCAACTTATGGTTGCCTTTGCCTTGTAGGGATATGAAATTTATTCAAATTCATTAACAATACTATTAGGATTTATACTTAGGAAAGAAACTATTTTAATTTAAGTAATTTTCATTCTGGCTATTTTTTTTTAAAGAAAATTATGATCAAGTCTAGAGAAAATTAAAAATGATTTAACTGATGTTGCCTTAAAATCAGGACATGGTGAATATATGTCTCTTTGGTAAAATGAATCAATTTTGCTTTTGAATAATCAGGATTTTTAATTGGATATTCATATTATATTTTTAAGATAACATATGAAGAATTTACTAGGTAAATTGTTTCAATCTAGCAAATTTTGAGACAGCATTTACAGATCAGAAAACTAAGACTTGGAGAGAATAATATTAATAACTGTTCACTTTTTCAAAAAAGTCCCATTATTTTCATCTTACATGTTTTTATTTGAATTAGGAAGTAAGGCTGATACAAATATGGAGCTTGTAGAAACAGATTATTGGTGGGGATATTAATGGCAACCTGGGACTACAGAGATAAGTTAAAATGACAAATCAATATTGACTGTTATATGAAATGAGAGAGTCATTAGCAATTATAAATCTAATTAAGCAGCCACTGATTGTCTATATATCCTGGGGCTGAAGAGATTTCTGATATTACATGTTAAAAGTTTCTGAATTTTTAAGGTTTTCTTGGTAATTTAAGAGCTTTTAATGTGATATAAAGTAAAAGAAGTAAGAAATGGTGTCAAAAAAATTGCACTGGATGTTGTTAGACAGGAAAGTAAATCTTTACTCAAGACTGTTGCAGTAATGGAGACAGACTGAGCCCTATCCCCTAAAACTCAAGGCAGGAAGGGTGAGCTAGAGGGAAAGTTCTAGAGGACATTAAGGCAGAGGTTGCAGGGTATGATAAGGTCATCTGTTTGCCAACTGAGCTTATCAAAGTAAGGCTCCTTCCTGCTTAAAGGAGACTGGGAATTGGGACTCTTTCTTCCTTTTTTACTATATTAAAAAAGGGATGACTCCTTTAAGAAAGGCATCCTTGGGTTGTGAAACTGACTAGAGGCTGAGAGAAAATGTACATCTCAAAGGGTGAAGAAAATTTTTACAATTGCAAGTTTTCTAAAGTAAATGCTCTAAGAAAAGGGAGGTCTGAGGTAAATGGGGAAAAAAAGCTGTCTAAGATGTGGTCAACCTGAAGGCTCTCTTTATCATAATAAATTTCTTTATTAGTTTTCTATATTTCAGTAACTATAAGAGAATATATGAATATAGGGTTATAAAAATAGCTTTGTAATTGTGGTTCCACAAAAGCACATGAAGTAGGGTGGGTTTAAAATGTTTGAACACATTCTCTAGATCTCTTAAGTCACATGTTATCTTGAACAGTGGGTTTTAGTAACTCCAAGATTCACATTCAGATAGACTATGAATTGTGTCTAACAGAGAGGAAAAATATAATCCATTGTTATATATTTAACATATGTAAAATATTATTGATATTCTTATTTACATTCCTGCTATTAAGGTTGTTTGTTGGTATAGTTATTCATGGTAAATTTTTAAGTGAGTTCATTAATTCACTCATGCTTTTATTATAGGTGCTACATTTCTCAATCAAAAGTTTTCTACTGACTATACAGTATAAGCTAAACATCTAATTGTGAAGAGACTACTATATTTCCAGTCTATGTTGATTTCTCTATTTCTTAATCTCTTGTGTTAATGTGTCATTTTATTTATGAAACATTACAATTTGCCAAAATGGTTCATTAACATATAGCTTTGTTTTCACAAATTAACCAAATTATCTTCCGTTTATAACTATTGGGAATCACAAAGTGTTATCAAAAGACCATCTGCATTAGAATTACCAGCAGTCTTTGCTGAAAACTCATTTCCTTGAGCACTTCTCCATACTCACTATATCAGAATCTCTTTCAGAATCTCAGATACAACTCAGAAATTTGTAGAACTCCCTGGACTGATGTTTGAGGAAAGAAAAAAAGCTAGATAGATAGAAAGAAAAGAAAACATGTGAAATATAGATGTGAAAATGAGAAAGATAAAATATATGAGATGGGAAATTTGCACAGTAGTGATAGTACTGGAGAAGGCAATGGCAACCCACTCCAGTACTCTTGCCTGGAAAATCCCATGGACGGAGGAGCCTGGCAGGCCACAGTCCATGGGGTCGTTGAGAGTTGGACACGACTGAGCGACTTCACTTTCACTTTTCACTTTCACGCATTGGAGAAGGAAATGGCAACTCACTCCAGTGTTCTTGCCTGGAGAATCCCAGGGACGGGGGAGCCTGGTGGGCTGCCGTCTACGGGGTTGCACAGAGTCGGACACGACTGAAGCGACTTAGCAGCAGGCAGCAGCAGTGATAGTACTACAATAGAAAATGTACATAATGAATATATATGTGTGTATTAATATATATACATATATATTAAAGAAAGTATATTATACTATTATAAATATTTTTGTTATGCTTTTTAAAATTTGAATTAATTTCAGGATTCAGTTCAAGTATATCTTGCATATCTATTATGACCCAAGTAATATGCTATATTCCTGTAATGCAAAGAGTAATATAATAGAGAAATAAATTTGATTCTTTTTGTCAAAAATAAACATGATTCATAAAATACTAAAGTTATAGTATTTAAACTTCTATGGATTGTTTTAACAAAACACGTATGCCTAAGCTACATTTGGTATTCATGTAATTCAATAAGAAGAAAGGATGTTAGGCTTTGATTGAAGTTCCATAAATTCTTTCCAATTAAGTCTTCTTTGCTAGTGTTTCCCAAACTACAGTGGTATGTGAGTTTTACATCAAAAATAATGTAAAATTTTATTTTTGTTTTATATACTTACTGAAATGTAAATATTAGAAATATATAACATAAAACATAAAAGAAAATAAAAGCTATGATCTTAGGAGTATTTTTGCTTAGAAGGAAGCTTTTGTGGAAAGTATTTTAGTATTCAAGCATGTTCTGACTACCTGCATTACAGACTTGATACTTAGGTGTATCTATGTCAACTTCAAAAATGCAACAACTTAATCTTTTCCCACAAATATTCAGCTATTAATACCTGACTAGCAGAAACAAGAGGGGACCTCCATTACATTTGCGTGTCTGAATATCTATAACACAGCTGTGTTCTTTTGTATTATATATAAAAATAAGATTTCTTATAGTACACGGATATAGTAAAAAACATGATGGGCAAAAATTTGGTAAGCAATATGTTTGGCATCTAATAGAAGTCTACCTTAAGTAATGGGGTCAAAAACAGAATCAATAAAATACTGTAGTCATTGTAAATATTATGTTATTGATCTAATGTTTTATTGGACAAGAGACTCAAATAAGTAAGAATTAACATTGTCCCATAGCACTGAAAGAGAATGAAAAGTTTACCAAAGTTCAACAGACAGAAATATGTGAATTACTGTGGAGGTGTCATTAAAAAGTAAGTAATCATTTATTTTTTACTTCTCTATTACAAAATCCTAAGAGAACAAAAGTAGAATTTGAAAAATGACATTTAAATAATTTTTTAAAACATTAGCAAAGTAATATGCCAATCAAAATGAAACAGTGGCACAGAAACTCTTCCAGGTAAAGCAACTTTGAGGAGAATGACTTGTAGACGAGTATCAAAGGAGGAATGAGAGCAACTTTGAGAATTAATGAAGGATTGCTGTGTTCCCTGGGATATTATACATGAATTCATGAAGAAATAGAGAGAGAAGTAAACCTCATTTAAAAGTTCAGAGATAGGCTTAATAATTAGTTGACTAAATTGAATTAACTTATTCAGTAAAGAAATATGGTTAAGCAATGCTATGGGGCTTATTTGTAAGAAATCTATGGTGAAAACAGTGTTGTGCAGAGTAATTTCTTTTTACTTATGAATATTTATTTACTTTTGTGAAACAATATCTTGAAAACAAATATTTTAAACTAATTTTGTATGACTTGTTTTACTTGTATCAGTAATTAAAACTAAATGTGTTTTTTTTTTATATCTATAGGACATAATTATATAAAAGCAATATGCTGCTGCTGCTGCTGCGTCGCTTCAGTCGTGTCCAACTCTGTGCGACCCCATAGACGGCAGCCCAACAGGCTCCGCCGTCCCTGGGATTCTCCAGGCAAGAATACTGGAATGGGTTGCCATTTCCTTCTCCAGTGTATGAAAGGAAAAAGTGAAAGTGAAGTTGCTCAGTCATGTCCGACTCTTAGCGACCCCATGGACTGTAGCCTACCAGGCTCCTCCGTCCATGGGATTTTCCAGGCAAGAGTACTGGAGTGGGGTGCCATTGCCTTCTCCATAAAAGCAACATAAAAATAAGTAATTAATGAATTCTCTTCTAGTTTGCATAACTATAAACATGTAAGTGAATTATAAAATCAACTGGCAATCTGGCATAACCTTTCAAACAATAAGTGAAAGTCGCTCAGTTGTGACTGACTCTTTGTGACCCCATAGACTGTAGCACACCAGGCATTGCTGTCCATCACCAAATCCTGCAGTTTACTCAAACTCACGTCCATTGAGTCGGTAATGCCATCCAACCATCTCATCCTCTGTCGTCCCCTTCTCCTCCCGCCTTCAATCTTTCCCAGCATTAGGGTCTTTTCCAATGAGTCTGTTCTTTACATCAGGTGGCCAAAATATTGGAGTTTCAGCTTCAGCATTAGTCCTTCCATGAATATTCAGGACTGATTTCCTTTGGATGGACTGGTTGGATCTCCTTGCAATCCAAGGGACTCTCAAGAGTCTTCTCTAACACCACAGTTCAAAAGCATCAATTCTTTGGTGCTCAGCTTTCTTTATAGTCCAATTCTCATATCCATACATGACTACTGGAAAAACCATAGCCTTGACTAGATGGACCTTTGTTGGCAAAGTAATGTCTCTGCTTTTTAGTATGTGTCTAAGTTGGTCATAACTTTTCTTCCAAGGAATAAGCGTCTTTTAATTTCATGGCTGCAGTCACTGTCTGCAGTGATTTTGGAGCCCAAAAAAAGTCTGTCACTGTTTCCACTGGTTCCCCATCTATTTGCCATGAAGTGATGGGACCAGATGCCATGATCTTAGTTTTCTGAATGTTGAGCTTTAGGCCAACTTTTTCACTGTCCTTTTTCACTTTCATTAAGAGTCTCTTTAGTTCTTCTTCACTTTCTGCCATAAGGGTGGTGTCAACTGCATATTTGAGGTTATTGATATTTCTCCCGGCAATCTTTATTCCAGCTTGTGCTTCTTCCAGCCTAGTGTTTCTCATGATGTACTCTGCATGTAAGTTAAACAAGCAGGGTGACAATATACAGCCTTGACGTACTACTTTCCCTATTTGGAACCAGTCTGTTGTTCCATGTCCAGTTCTAAGTGTTGCTTCCTGACCTGCATACAGATTTCTCAAGAGGCTGGTCAGATGACCTGGTATTCCCATCTCTTGAAGAATTTTCCACAGTTTGTGGTGATCCACACAGTCAAAGGCTTTGGCATAGTCAATAAAGGAGAAATAGATGTTTTTCTGGAACTCTCTTGCTTTTTTGATAAACCAACGGATGTTGGCAATTTGATCTCTGGTTCCTCTGTCTTTTCTAAAACCAGCTTGAACATCTGGAAGTTCACGGTTCACGTACTGTGTAGTCTATAGAGTACTATAGAGTAGTCTATAGACTACTACAGTACTCTACTATATACGTACTATAGAGTCCATGGAATTCTCCAGGCCAGAATACTAAAGTGGGTAGCCTTTCCCTTCTCCAGAGGATCTTTCCAACCCAGGGTTCGAATCCAGGTCTCCCGAATTCCAGGCAGATTCTTTACCAGCTGAGCCACAATACATATTTTAAACAATACTCATAGCTTTATGTTTAATTTTATGCTTACTTACAACTGTTTACTTTCACACTGTGTGTATATGCGATTAACTGCTCTAAAATTATTGATTTTTAAATCTTTAAGAGTAAATACATTTTATTATATTTAATTTTTAATTGATAGAATTAATGTGATGAATTTTTTAAAAAATCACCACTTAGTGGGCAATTGTCTTTAGCTTTTGACATGCAGTCTTCCAATCCGTAATTTGCATGTACTTCAAATATCCATATTAGAGAACTGTTTGTAGAATATAATCCAGTTATAATATATACAAATAGGACAATATCTGTAATTAAATTATGACCTAAGATGCTTATACACATAGTATTTAATTTAATAATATAGTTTACAGCCATTTTTATTATTTTTCAACTTAATGTGTTCTTTCAATATTATTAGATAGAAATTAATGAGTAACACATTTAAATGTAAAAAGAAAACATTATTAAATTTTTTTTCAATAACACCATTAAAATAGAAATAAAAAATTCTAAATGTATATATAAATCTGTGTTTATATGCATGTATTACAGAGATATGTATGCATATATTCATGCAAACTCAAATCATGGGTGTATATATATTTGGATAACCAGGATTGATCAAGTAATGTGTTTAATTATTTATTTTGCCCTATGTTCTTTAGACTTGTCTTTGAATCACTACATGTGAATATCAAATGCAAGTTTGCATATATAACAGTTGGTATTCTGTTTATACTGACTGTAAACAGATTGCAGTTCTTGAGAGATTATATGATAACTGAAATAAAAGAAAAAAATCTCTCAAAGCCTCAAAAGTCATGTGAGTATATAACAGAAGCTTTGAGAAAATGTTTGCCTTGTTTGAAGATATTGTCAATGATATGAAGCGTAAATATTACATTTTATAAGAAAAAATATCAATTTAGTGCACTTGATTACATAGTTTGTGGCTCAGATATTCTTTGAATGAGGAAATTAAAACTCTATGCCTGATTGTGTTATTTGCACTACAAAATGGTTTATGACAGAAAGCAGTTAAAATGAAACTTGGAAAAAAAAATGTTCTGACATAGATGCTTAGCTCTCAGAGCTTTCATTCATAATAGGATTACAAAACAATTGGCCACTTGCGAAAACAATTTGGCAATTTCTTATAAAGTTAAACTGATGTCTATTGTATGATTAAAAAAAGTTTTTGCTCATGCAAATACTTCTATACAAATATTGATAGTAGCTTTCTTTATAATTGCTTTTTTTTTTTTTGAGTTTAACTGGTCATTGGATTAAAAAAACAGTGGTATATTTATATAATAGAATACTATTTAATTGTTAAAAGGAATAAACTATTAATACATATAATTGGATAGATGAATCTACATGGCATTTTAATGAAAGTGGCCAGATACAAAAGACTAAATATTGAATGATTCCATTTATATAAATACAGTGGTTGCTTGTGATTGGGAGTGTGAGAGGGATTGATTATAAAATGGCAACACAAACAAAATTTCCTAGGGGTAGTAGAATTGTTGCCTATCTTGACTGTGGTGGAAGAGACACACATCTCTCTATTTATCAAAGGTCACTAAAATTTCTGGGGCTTCCTTGGTGGCTCAGATGGGAAAGAATCTGCCTGCAATGCATGAGACCTGGGTTTGATCACTGGGTTGGGAAGATACCTGGAGGAGGAAATGGCTATCCATGCCAGTATTTTTGCCTGGAGAATCCCATGGATAGAGGAGCCTGTAAGGCTATCAGTACATGGGATCACAAAGACTCAGGACACAACTAAAACTTTCACTTTTCAATACCTATCATCAAATTTTTAAAAGATTAAAATAATTTTTATGCCTGGAAACTAGCAGGAACTTTTAAAATACTTATTTTGTAATTATTCTGATGATTTTAATTACTCATGTTAGTACCAATAATAACTATGTAACTATTATTTTAAATTGGATGTCAAAATGAATAGACTAATGTGAGCCACAGTGAAGCTTCATTTTGTATAAGGAATGAGAAATTATCCCCAAAGAAAATTTGCTGTTATTAGTACTTAAAACTGAAAGCTATAAGAATCTTCTTAATGTAGGGGGAAAATAAAACCTGTCATTTTTTTTATATAATACATATGTTATATCCCGTCCTTGTGATATTTAAATACTCATGTAGACTTGGATTGTTGTTCAGTCATTAAGTCATGTCCAGCTCTTTGCAACCCCTTGGATTGACTGCAGCAAGACAGGCTTTCCTGTCCTTCACCATATCCCAGAGTTTGCTCAAACTCATTTCCATTAAGTTGATGATGCCATCCAACCATCTCATCCTCTGTTGTCCCCTTCTCCTTCTGCTGTCAATCTTTTCCAGCATCATGGTCTTTTCTAATAAGCTGGCTCTTCTCATCAAGTAGCTAAATTGTTGGAGCTTCAACCTCAGCACCAGTCCTTCCAATGAATATTCAAGGTTGATTTCTGTTAGGATTGACTGGTTTGATCCTCTTGCTGTCCAAGGGACTCCCCAAGAATCTTGTCCACACCACAGTTGAAAAGCATCAGTTCCTCGGTGCTCAACCTTCTTTGTCCAGCTCTCACATCTGTACATGACTACTGGAAAAACCATAGCTTTGACTACATGGACCTTTGTCAGCAAAGCGATGTCTCTGATTTTTAATACTCTGTCTAGTTTTGTCATAGCTTTTCTTTCAATGAGCAAGAATCTTTTAATTTCATGGCTGGAGTCACCATCTGCAGTGATTTTGGAGCCCAAGAAAATAAAGCCTGTCTCTGTTTCCATTTCTCCCCCCCATCTATTTGCCACAAAATGATGGAATCAGATGTCATGATCTTAGTTTTTTGAATGCTGAGTTTTAAGCCAGCTTTTTCACTCTCTCACCTTCATCAAGAGGCTCTTTACTTCCTGTTCACTCTCTGCCATTAGGGTAGTTTCATCTGCATATCTGAGATTGTTATTTCTCCTGGCATTTCTGATTTCAGCTTATGATTCATCCATCCCAGCATTTCACATGATGTACTCTACATATAAATTAAATAAGCAAGGTAACAATAAACAGTCTTGACATACTACTTTCCCAATTTTGAACCAGTCTGTTGTTTCATGTCTGGTTCTAACTGTTGCCTCTTGACCTGGATACAGCCTCTCAGGAGGCTGGTAAGGTGGTCCAGTATTCCCATCTCTTGAAGAATTTTTCACAGTTTGTTGTAATCCACACAGTCAAAGGCTTTTATCTTTACCAGTCTTGTGGCCACTGCTGAGTTTTCCAAATTTGCTAGCATATTGAGTACAGCATTTTAACAGCATAGGTTTTTTATTATTATTATTATTATTTGGAATAGCTCAACTGGAGTTATATCACCTACACTACCTTTGATTGTAGTAATGCTTCCTAAGATGCTAAGGCCCACTTGACTTCACACTCCAAATGTCTGGCTCTAGGTGAGTGATCACACCATTGTGGTTATCTGGGTCATTAAAACTTTTTTGTACAGTTCTGTGTATACTTGCCACCTCTTCTTGGTCTCTTCTACTTCCATTAGGTCCTTACTGTTTCTGTCCTTTATTATGGCCATCTTTGCATGAAATGTTCCCTTGGTGTTTCTAATTTTCTTGAGTCTTTCTAGTCTTTCCTATTATGGAAAGACTATTCCTATTCCCATTTCCTATTGTTTTCCTCTATTTCAGTGTTTCAGTGCAAAAATTTATGTTGACCAATTTGACGTGTTACATTCTTCTATGGGAAAAGAATCAGTGTATTACTAAGACCATTATTTGGTACTATTTTGTATCTATGGTGATTCAGTCACTTTTTTCTAAAATACCTTTGTGCTACATTTTATCAAAATGACAGAAAAAAATTGCTTTTGTTAAAGAATCTAAAATGATAGAAAATGTGTATCCACCAATTATTTATCATTTTTCTATAAAAATTAACTCCCCCAAAAGTATATCATTGTTAATGAGATGGTAATATCTGTCCTTGTTTAAAAATTCACTTAAAATTTTTAAGGGAAAAATTCTTAATTTTTCCTTTAAAAAGTTACCACAAACTGTTTCTTTAGTCCTGCTGTCCTTCCGATACTCTATCATTTAGAATATATGCTTTTTAAAACACAAAATAATCATGAAAATTTCAAGACATAGATTTAGTTTCTCTTACCTAAAAGGATTCTGCAGGTTGAAAACTGAGGATCTTAATGGAAGCTCCAGTGATATCAGGATCCAGCATCTTCCTGCCATTTGCTGTTAGTTTGTTTATCAACCCCTTATCTGCCTTCCTTAGTGAATGGTTTTCATTTTCAGCATCAGATTACATGTTTTAAGGGAAAATAAGGATTGTATATAAAAGGAAAAATAATAAGCATTCTATGTAAAAGGCAAAAATAATCCCTCAACTTTTATAATCCCTCTTAAATAGCTAGTTCAGTCTTCCTTTCATTCATTTACTCATCTTCCCTGTAAAGGAAGATGTAAAATATCATTTATTAACTGCTAAAATCAATGTCATATTTGTTGCATTCATCCCTCCCAAAGTGGGACAAGTACAAGATCATATCTTGTTACTCAGTAAAGCACAATGTCTTTTACATCTGGTGCTGGGTAAACCGTGATATCAGATATAAATGTGGCTCCTCATATTTGCAATCCAGAAACTAAAGTTCCATTTATCTCCTCATAACACACTCATTCCATAATAGGAGATGAGAAAAACCTCAAAAAACTCTGAGTTACTAAAGTGGAAAATGAAAGTGCCTAGCATTCACTAATTCTGAGCAATAATCAATCTTCCTTCTACAGAAATGGAAAGAACTGATCCCCACTTGATTTCCATTAAGCAAGCATTCATAGCATATAGTACTTACAGATGATTGAATCTGTCTCAAAATTCATGCTTAATTAATATATATTTAAAGAATAAATAAAGTATCTAAATAGAAAAATACACTGGGGATTTTTGGTTTTGGTGGGACAGGAGGTAAAATTTTATACCATCTTTGGATTGTATATTGGCTAAGAATCAGGTTTTTAAAAATAAATAGCCGGCTGCTCTAATTAAATATTTATTATTAAGTGATAATTTATAGCATTTTAGAAACTGGATAAATCAGATTTAAACTTTCAGCTACAGAACATCTCTCTGATGATGTAGATAAAATCTTTCATGAAAAAAGTTAGGAGACAAAAGACTGAAATCAATTGTGTTACGTTTAAGGTACATAATGTTCTTTATTATTGTTACTAACAATAATCTTTTATTTAAAGAGTTACAATTTGTTCTATATCTATTTACATGAAATGCCTTAAACCATCCTTTATTTGGTGCAGAAAAATACTCAGAAATTCACTAGTTATTAATGATTAGTACAAATGAATTCCAACTATCACATTTCTCTTTTTTTTAACCATAATACTTCTCTCTTACATAATCACTGCAGAATATGAAACCTAGTTTGCTGTATGTACTCTAATAAATGTTGTATTTTGGTAGTCTTCTTGTAATATTCTTAATATTTCTGAGCTTCCTTTTTGTCATTTTATCTTTGGGTCTCTCACTTCCCTTCTCCCAACCTTGTTTTAGCAAAAAGAAACTCCAGTCTGTAAAACCATCAAGTGTTTGAAGATTTGAAAGCATTGCTAAACTGAACTGACAACAGTTACAATTTTTCATTGATGAACACTCAGTAAGAGTGTGGACTCTTTAAAAGAATTCCCTCATTCTTTGAACTGTGTTTTTCATTTGAAGATGAAGTCACCTTCTATTGTTATTATTATAGTCTATTATTCATTGCTATTCTGTTTTCCAGGCCCCACATGCCAGTTTCCTTAGATACTGTTTCTTATAGTTACAAGAATTAACATTGCTATGTAGGTCTATTCTATATATGCTTCAGTTTGTCAATGTTTATTGTCAATTTTGTCACATAAAACAAGGTGACATACTTTAGGTGACAGAGATTTTTATAGTTAGATATCACTTCATAATCAATGGAAGAGAAGTATTATGTTCTATAATTGGGATACTGCAATACTTCACTTATCTGAGACTCATCTACTTGGAAACCTCTCAGAAGACACAAAGACCAGAATGTCTCTGTAGGCTTGTTGGGGCAGCCGGGAATCCTGGCAGTCAGTCACAGCAGATGGTGTAGACCAAGCCTTGGCAGAGTTAGATCCCAAGACAGTTGGATTTAAGAATGTAGAGATAGACTGAACACAAGTCAGATATAAGCTGGCCAGCTGAATGTATCAAAATGAACACAGACGAGGGCCACTAAGGATAGTTCTGTGTAAGCTGCTATTACTGCTTTGTTCAATCTCATAATAATTACCTGATTCAAGGCAAGAAAAGCATATTATCTCTTCGTTTTTGATCAAGTCTTAAAGGACCCTGATATATTAGAGTGAAGTTGAATTCTACTCCTGAGAGACAATCAGTTTAGTTGTATTAGCATTTACTCCCACTTTTCCACTCAATTGATGTATGTGCCTAGAAGTAAGACTTGAGACTGTAATGAATACCGATATGTCCTCTGGTAGTGTATGATAAAATAGTAAGTGCAATTCTCATGTTTAAGATTCATATTTTAACCAAAATGGCCCTTAAACTGGAAGGAAAACTAGCTGGTTTTGATTTGTTGTAGGATGATATGTAAGAGTGTAATCTTATGGATTCATAAAGTTTTTTTCAAGAATAATTTTCTTTAGATGATATTTTCCTTCTATATAGTATTAAGAATCTAGAATTTCTACTCTAAATTCTTTTACTACAGGGTATTCAAGGAAAGTAAGCATAAATATAAATAGATAAATATCCAAGTCTAAAATTATGGCTTTATTTTTCATCTCTAAATAAGCACAGTGGGGAAAAGTAATAGAGAATATACATATTAGTCTTGTCAATAAGACTGACTAGAACTCTTAGTGGCCCTAGAGATTTAGCCTGGATTTTCATAGTATTCTTATTAACAGAGTGTTACATTAAATGACCACAGGTTGGTCAAAATAAAGTTACATAGTACAGACAATGTGGGTCAAGTTCTAAAATATCTTTTAAATTTTTAACATTCAGTTCAGTCTAGTTCAGTCGCTCAGTTGTGTCTGGCTCTTTGTGACTCCATAGACTGCAGCACTCATGCACAGACAGAAAAGGGTACTTACTTTAAGAATTTTACATTCTATTTTAGGAAGTTAGACAACAAGTACAACAAAACCAAGGGAAAATAAATGAGCAAGAACAATTTCATGTGAGCAAAATACTTGAAAAATAGGAATGAGTCAGGGAAGGCATCATCCAAGGAGCTAGATTTATGAGACATAAGTGGCAACCCAACAGCATTATTATTTAGCCTCTCAATAAATAGCAGATTATAAATTGTAAATGATGGACAGGTCAATTGGCTAATTGGAATAAGAGAAATGTTTGGGGCTCTATCTCCTGTAATCTCCACTTGGGTGATTGGTTGTTTTTATTACATACAAAACAAACTTTCAAAAGGGAAAGCTAAAAATGCTTTTTGTTATCTCAGATTTTCCGTCTCTTTTTTCTTACAGAAGCATTGATGACTTCCTGCTGTAAACAGAATCATGTGCAATTAGAATTTTTAGCTTCACATTCTAAACCACTTTATTATTTAATACTGGATGAAAATGGCATTATACAAACTGTATAAATAAAAACTAAATTAAATATTGTAATATAACCTACAAGATAACAAAAAGTAACTAGAAAATCTGTGCTCTTTTTCCAGAAAAAAATAAGGTTAAAAATCATAATTTTATATGATTTCCAGTACCAAGGTAATTCTGTCAAACTACCATAGTTTTAGTTGGAGATTGTCTTCAGATCAACTTAATTAGAACTAGAAAACAAAGAGACATTATTTTTTGTATGATAATATATGAAGAAAAGTTACTGACTAATAAATCAATAAATATTGATAAATATACAAAAACTTAAAATTTTATTTGTTATTATTAATGAAGAATATTTATAAAAATTGGCAATACAAATATTAATTTTTAATAGCTTCTAAAATGCTATTGGATTTCCCTTCATCATAAAATTAAAATAATAACATTCTTTCAAAGCATACTCAGCAAATGACAAAGAATAATTGAGCAAAAGCTCAATAATAATTTATTTTTTTTCTAAATAAGAAACTATTTGATCACGTGGCCAGTTTGTTCAATTTTGTGTGAAATAGACTAACGATGTAGATAATAATCATAATTTCAAGGAAGAGTAACTGATGGTGTAACTACATTCAGATACAGCATCTCTTTACATATGCATTGCTTAAATAACTACTTTTTAAAAAATTAAACAATTATTCAAAATATCATATTTAGACCTTCATTTTTGTCTGAAATATACTAATACCAAGAATTCAATAAAAAGTATAATGTATTTACATCCCCCCACTTTTATAGATATTATAAAAGACTTTAATGGATATTTTTATAGATATTATAAAAGACACTATAAAAGACAACTTTTTTGCTTTTAGAAGAAACGTCATATTAAGATAAATATATTTGGAAGATATTAGAAAACATGAAGTATATATACATACATCTTATAGCTTTGTCTCATGACTGGGTTTCCTCTTTTTTTCCGTGAATGATCTAACTTTTACCTGAAGCCTCATAATCTGTCATCATGGAAATAGTAACATATGCCAGCATCCCACTGCTAGTGTTCAATTTGCAAACAGTATGTGAAAGTTTGTCAAATTCATATGTTTCCAGCATGCTATTTTGTCACCATCTTACAGGTTAAAATGCCACCACATCTACTGCTGCAGTTTTCCCAGCAGAAAACAGGTGTGTATTGATTACAGCGTCAGCAGGGAAACAACAGTTTTGTCTCTTCTTTACCATGCTATTATAATGTAAAATAGCAGCTAAGATATGGCAACAAGCTGATATGTAGTGAACTGAAGGTAAAGTTCTCAGGTGCTTGCGAAGTTCTCAATGTGAATAGGCACAAAGGTTTGATTTTCCTCATTTAATGATAGCATTTTGCTTATTGCGTTTTTGGAAAGTCCACTTTTCTTTTTACAAATATATATATTATACTGGAAAGCAATACAATATGTTAGAGGTGGTTGGGTGAGGGGCATGGAATTACAGCCTATCTCCCCTCCCATATTTTTATTTATAAATATTATTTCTTCAGTAAACATATTTCATTATTAATTTTTAAAGTGGATTAATAGAAATATAGCTTTTAAACAGAGACACTTAGGATGTACTCTAAGGGTAACAGGAATATATATAGGTTGAATAGCCTAAATATTTTTGAAGCATCTTTCTTTTGTTACAATATGTAATTTATTTTATTTTTAAAATTGTTTTCAACATCAACATGTAATTAATTTTGATTTATCAACTAATACATACTTTACTAATGTGAAAGCATTATTTTAGGTTATGATTTATTGATTATGACTGCCATTATACATATAATGACTGTCTATTATGATCAGTTGCCAAGAAAATTAATTTTCTGGCAAAAGGTTAATTGGAAAATAACAAATTAGAAATTTACTACATTTAAAAATTATATTAGATATTAGAACAACTTAATAAATATTTTGTACATAGCAAAATAAATTTTAAAAACATGAACATTCACAAATCAACAAAATTGGAGAGGAATATTTTTACAAAATATAAACATGAAAAATGGATTTTATAGCCCATAAATTTGTGCATTGAATTTCTGTTGTGGTTTGTGGTATTGTATCTTAGCAAGATCAAATACACTTTTAGATACCTACACACAGTATTATTGTGTCTTAGTGACATGGTCAAAATTTATTTAAACAGCCATATAGCTTTAAAAAAAAACCTTAGAAATGGATTCTTATTTGCTCAACTTGTATTTCTTGAGAAACAACTAAGTAGTAGAATCTGGGTTTACTCTGTGAATGTAAACAATAAAGAAAAGCAAACACTTTTTCTCTCTATAGTCTAAACAAAGACTCAGATGTGAAAATCCCCAAACTGAGTATTAAATGGTTTTAAGGAGGTAAATATAAAATGGCATAGAAGCACATATTGACTCTCATGGAAATTAGCAAAGACATTTGTCTTGTTCAAATCCATAACCTCGTCCTGACCTGCTTTTTCCCCAATTCTTCAAACTAGCTTATATTTTACATATTAACATTTTCACTCTTCATATTTAAAAAGTCTTTAAGCCTTGAGTGTACTGTGAAGTTTAATCATGTATACTGTTTTACAAATGTTAGTGGCAGACTTAACTGCAGCAACAGAACTACTGGTGGCAGCAGTCAAGAAAGTTACAGTATGTGTCATACACTGGAGCACTGTGTCACAGGTACATCTTCACTGTATACAAACATCATCTCTCTCTTTTTTTAATGTATTTATTTTTAATTGAAGGATAATTCCTTTAAAATATTATGTTGGTTTCTGCCATACATCAACATGAATCAACCATAGGTATACATATGTCGTCTGCCTCTTGAACCTCCCTCCCACCTCCCACCCCATTCCATCCTTCTAGGTGGTCATAGAGCCCCAGTTTGAGTACCCTGAGTCATAGAGCAAATTTGTTCTGGCTATTTATTTTACATATGGTAGTGTATATGTTTCCATGCTACCCTCTCCATTTAAGCATCATCTCTTTTGATTGTTGCACAAATTTATTTAACATGGAAGTGGAAACTGAATATATGAACCATTCAAGACCATATCTGAACTTATGCTAGAGAAATGACTCTTGGTGGTCCCTTAGATATTTTCAGCATGGGAGCTGACTACCAGAGGAACCAACCATGTGATTAGAGAATCCCCAGACCTCCACCCCACCCCACTCCAGACCTTCAAGGAGGAGACAGGGGCTAAAAATTGAGTTCAGTCACAAATGGCAAATGATTTACTCATTTAATCATGCTCACATCATGGAGCCATCATAAAAATTGCTAAATGAAGGACTCCAGAGAGCATAGGAATTGGTGAAGAAAGTGAGTACACTCCATTGCTTATACTGTGTCCTATGAATTGCTTAACTTGGCTGTTTCTGAGTTGTATCCTTTATAATAAACTAACAATAGTAAGTAAAGTCTCTTCCTAAGTTCTGTGATCCATTCTAGAAAATTACAGAACTTGAGAAGAGGATCATGGGAACCACTGATTTATAGCCAGCTGGTCAAATGTATGGGAAGCCTGGATATGCAATTGGCATCTAAAGTGAAGACAGCTTTTTAAGACAGCCTTTCACCTGTGGGAGCTACTCTAACTCCAGATAGTGTCAGAATTGAAGGTAATTGCAGGACATCCAGTTGGTGTCTAGAGAATTGATTCATGTAAAGAAAATCCCACACATTTGATGTCAGGAGTGCTGTCAGAAGTATGAAAGTTGCTTTTATATAAATTACTCCACTTGTTGCTTACAGAAATTTTTGTTTAGAGTGTTTTATTTGGGGAAAAAAAACAAAACAGTATATTGCCATGCAAGCATAGTTTCAATTAAGCTCTAGAATGTTTGCTTCACCCTAAAATTTTCCTCATGTACCCTTCCAACAAATCCCCACTCTCATCTCCAGCCCCTGGAAATCACTGATCTGTTTTCTGCCATAATTATTATCCTACAGAAAGCTATATAAATAGCATTCAATATGTAGCTGTCTTATTTACCAAAATTTCACATAATGCAACTATATTTCATCTATGTTGTTAAATGCATCATTAATTCATTCCCTTTTATCTCTGAATAGTATTCCATTATATGGATAGATGCAACAAATATTACTTATCTAATTATGAGAAGAATGGTTTACTTACTTCCAATATTTTGCAGTTATGAATTAATCTATTATGGACTTTGGGGGTATATTTATATAAAGTTTTTTTGTGTGGTCATATATTATTATTTCTATTGACTAAATACCAAGGAGAATTGTTGGATTGGAACTCTTCAGCACTCAACCTTCTTTATGATCCAATTCTCACACCCATATATGACTACTGGAAAAATCAGCTTTGACTACATGGACCTTATAGACTATATGGACCTTTGTTGGCAGAGTGATGTCTCTGCTTTTTAATATGCAGTCTAGTTTTGTCGTAGCTTTTGTTACAGAGGCAAGCATCTTTTAATTTCATGGCTGCAGTCACCATCCACAGTGATTTTGGAGCCCAAATAAATAAAATCTGATACTTGTTCCACTTTTTCCCCTTCTATTTGTCATGAAGTGATGGGACCGGATGCCATGACCTTAGTTGAATGTTGAGCCTTAAGCCAGATTTTTCACTCTCCTCTTTCACTTTCAAGAGGCTCTTTTCTTCTTCTTCACCTTCTGTCATTAGAGAGGTATCATCGTTGTTGATATTTCTCCCAGCAATTTGATTCCAGCTTGTGATTCTCCATCCTGGCATTTTGCATGATACACTCTGCACAGAAGTCAAATAGGCAAGGTGACAATATACTTCTTTCTCAATTGTGAACCAGTCCATTGTTCCATGTTCTAATTGTTGCTTCTTGATCCACATACACGTTTCTTAGTTTCCATCTCCTTAAGAATTTTCCACATTTTGTTGTGATCCACACAGTCAAAGGCTTTAAAGTGTAGTCAATAAAATGGAAGATTTTTTTTTCCTGGAATTCCCTTGCTTTCTCTATGATTCAGCAAATGTTGGAAATTTGATATCTCCTTCCTCTGCCTTTTCTAAACCCAACCTGTACATCTGGAAATTCTCCCTTCACATACTGCTGAAGCCTAGCTTAAAGCAACTTTACCCACATGAGAAATGAGCACAATTGTATGGTAGTTTGGACATTTTTTGGGATTACTCTTTGAGACTGGAATGAAAACTGACCTTTTCCAGTCCTGTGACCACTGCTGAGTTTTCCAAATCTAACTGACTTATTTTAAAATTTGCCTGTGCTGATGTCATTGCATTATAAATGTCTATGTTTTTGACAAATGCTTCATATATCTGAAGAAAACCTTGGTGGCGCTAAAATATTCCCTGAGCATCAGCTATTCAACTCTTACAAATATCCTCAAATCCATTCAGTCTCTAGGTTTGCCTTTTCCAAAAAAATGGAACACAGCCCTTTCTGACATTTTTCATTTTGCAATAAGCATTTAAAATTCTCACATGCCTTTGCATGGCTTAATTGTTGCTGATCAATGAATGTTCTATTATATAGATGTACCTGAGTTTCTTTAATCATTCATCTATGACCAACCTAGACAACATATTAAAAAGCATAGATATTACTTTGCCAACAAAGGTCTGTCTAGTCAAGGCTATAGTTTTTCCAATAGTCATGTATGGATGTAAGAGTTGGACCATAAAAAAGCTGAGTGCCCAAGAGTTGATGCTTTTGAACTGTGGTGTTGAGAAGACTCTTGAGAGTCCCTTGGACTGCAAGGAGATCCAACAAGTCTATCCTAAAGGAAATCAGCCCTGAATATTCATTGGAAAGACTGATGCTGAAGCTGAAACTCCAATACTTTGGCCACCTGATGCGAAGACCTGACTCATTGGAAAAGACCTTGATGCTGGGAAAGATTGAAGGTGGAAGGAGCAGGGGACAACAGAGGATGAGATGATTGGATGGCATCACCGACTTGATGGACATGAGTTTGAGTAAACTCTGGGAGTTGGCGATGGACAGAGAGGCCTGGTGTGCTGCAGTCCATGGGGTCGCAAAGAGTCGGACACAACTGAACGACTGAACTAACTAACTAACTAACTAACTAACTAACGGAAAGGTATCTTGATTGCCGCCAGTTTTGGGCACTTGTGAATTTTTAAAATTTTTATATATTTATATAGGGGTTCCATGCTTGCAGAATTGTTCAAAATAACCAGGTAAATAGCTTCCTGAGATTTTGATCAGGATTTCATTAAATCTATAGATCTAGTTAGGAAGAACTGATAGCTCAAACATATTGAATCTTCCAATCTATGTTCATGACACATTTCTGTTTATTTATATCATCTTCTATTGTCTTCATCAGCTGTTGTAGTTATCTGCATATAGACCCAATACGTATTACTTTTAGATTTACACCTAAAATGTTTTGGGGGGTAGGGAATATAGTTATAACTTGTATCGTTTTAAATTTCAAATTCCAATTATTCATTACTGGGATATAGGAATGCATTTGACTTTTACATATTTACCTTGTATCCTTGCCACTTTGCTATATTTGTCTATTAGTTCTAGTACTTATTATGTAGATTCCATGTATTTTCTATATAATAATGTTTATGTCTTTCAATGACTTTGTCTGTTTCACTTACGATATCCCTTTGTGGACCTAAAGATTTATCAATTTTATTAATTTCTATAAGAAACCCCCTTTTGATTTCATTGATTTTCCCCTTATTGTTGACCTGATTTAAATTTCATTGATTTCCAGTCTAATTTTTAATTATTTATTTTCTTTTGCTTTCATGAGACTTAAATTGTTCTAGTTTTAAAGGTAGTTTATAAATGTGTAACCTTATGTTAAATATTTTAGATTTTCTTCCTCTCTAACACAAGTTTTTAATGCTAAAAATTTCCCTCTAAAGGCTGCTTTCACTATACCCTACATGTTTCCAAAAGGTGTATTTCATTTTTATTAAATTCAAAATATTCCTTAAATTCTCTTGAGACTCCTAATATGACCCAAATTATTTAGAAGTTTGTTGCTTAATTTCTAAATGTTTGGGAGGTTTCTAGATATACTTCTGGTATTGATTTCTAGTTTAATTTCACTGTGATTTGAGAATATACTTTGCATGCTTTGCATTCTTTTTCATTTTTTAAGTTGTATCTTACTGTAATCATAGATATATGAAGGCTCTTAAAAATGTTTTTAGTGGTTGCCTTAAAGTTTTCTATATACATTTTCCATCTGCCATGAAATAATACATATAATATCACATGTAGTATAAGTACATATGAAGTGTATTCCCAACTTTCTCTCATATCACTTGTGTCATTGCTCTTATCCATATGCTATAATTATATTAATATTTTTAAACAAAATGTTACAATTTAGATTAATTAAATACAAGAAAAATTTTTAAAAAAACCTTTGATTTACTCATATGTATTTTTTCAAATGTTTCATTTATTTTTTATGTAGAACCAAGTTTACGGTCTAAACTCAAAATTCTTTTGCCTAGACTTCTTCTAACATTTTTTTTTTTGCAAGGTAGGTATACTGTTGATAATTTCTCTCAGTTTTTATCTCTTTGAAAAACTATTTGTTCATTTTCGAAGTATGATTTTGCTGGGAATGGAGTTCTAGGTTGGCACTCCTTTTTCATCCTTTTAAATGTTTCATTCTACTCTATTCCTGCTCATCTGGATTCTGATAAATCCATTCCAATTCTTATCTGTATTCATCTATGCATACATGTATGCATGCTAAATTGCTTCAGTTATGTCCAACTCTTTGTGACTCCAGAGAAGATAGCACACCAGACTCCTCTGTCCATGGGATTCTCCAGGTAAGAATACTGAAGTGAGTGGCCATTTCCTTCTCCAGAGGATCTTTCTGACCCAGGAATTGAAGCCACATCTCTTACATCTGCATTCAAATGGGTATATCTTTCCTTTTCTCGTTTTCTTTTCACTTCGCTTCTTTTCATAGCTATTTGTAAGGCCTCCTCAGACAGCCATTTTGCTTTTTTGCATTTCTTTTTCTTGGGGATGGTCTTGATCCCTGTCTCCTGTACAATGTCACGAACCTCTGTCCATAGTTCATCAGGCACTCTGTCTATCAGATCTAATCCTTTGCATCTATTTCTCACTTCCACTGTGTATAATCATAGGAGATTTGATTTAGGTCATACCTGAATGGTCTAGTGGTTTTCCCTACTTTCTTCAGTTTAAGTCTGAATTTGGCAATGAGGCATTCATGATTTGAGCCACAGTCAGCTCTTGGTCTTGTTTTTGCTGACAGTATAGAGCTTTTCCATCTTTGGCTGCAAAAATATAATCAATCTGATTTTGGTATTGACCATCTGGTGATGTACATGTGTAGAGTCTTCTCTACAAATGTCTAGAGTCAACAAAGGACAGAAATGATATGGACTTAACAGAAGCAGAAGATACTAAGAAGAGGTGGCAAGAATACAGAGAAGAACTATACAAAAAAGATCTTCATGATAATCACGATGGTGTGATCAACTCACCTAGAGCCAGACATCCTGGAGTGTGAAGTCAAGTGGGCCTTAGGAAGCATCACTATGAACAAAGCCAGTGGAGGTGATGGAATTCCAGTTGAGCTATTTCAGATCCTAAAAGATAATGCTGTGAAAGTGCTGCACTCAATATGCCAGCAAATTTGGAAAACTTAGCAGTGGCAACAGGACTGGAAAAGGTCAGTTTTTCATTCCAATCCCAAAGAAAGGCAATGCCAAAAATGCTCAAACTACCGCACAATTGCACTCATCTCTAACACTAGCAAAGTAATCCTCAAAATTCTCCAAGCCAGGCTTCAACAGTACATGAACCATGAATTTCCAGACGTATTTTAGGAAAGGCAGAGGAACCAGATATCAAATTGCCAACATCCGTTGGACTATTGAAAAAGCAAGAGATTTCCAGAGAAACATCTATTTCTGCTTTATTGACTATGCCAAAGCCTTTGACTGTGTGGATCACCACAAACTGTGGAAAATAATTCAAGAGATGGGAATACCAGACCACCTGACCCACCTCTTAAGAAATCTGTATGCAGGTCAAGAAGCAGCAGTTAGAACTGGACAGGGAACAACAGACTGGTTCCAAATAGAGAAAGGAGTATGTCAAGGTTGTATATTGTCACCCTGCTTATTTAACTTATATGCAGAGTATATCATGAGAAATGCTGGGTTAGATGAAGCACAAGCTGGATCAAGACTGCCAGGAGAAATATCAGTAACCTCATGTATACAGATGATACCACCCTTATTGCAGAAAGTGAAGAAGAACTAAAGAGCCTCTTGGTGAAAGTGAAAGAAGAGAGTGAAAAAGTTGGTTTATGGATCAATATTCAGAAAACTAAGATCATGGCATCTGGTCTGATCACTTTATGGCAAATAGCTGGGGAAACAGTGACAGAATTTATTTTTTTGGACTCCAAAATCACTGCAGATTGTGACTGCAGCCATGAAATTAAAAGATGCTTACTCCTTGGAAGAAAATTTATGACCAACCTAGACAGCATATTAAAAAGCAGAGACATTACTTTGCCAACAAAGGTCTGTCTAGTCAAGGCTATGGTTTCTCAGTAGTCATGTATGGATGTGAGAGTTGGACTATAAAGAAAGTTGAGCGCCCACGAATTGATGCTTTTGAACTGTGGTGTTGAGAAGACTCTTGAGAGTCCCTTGTACTCCAAGGAGATCCAACCAGTCCATCCAAAGGAAGTAAGTGCTGAATATTCATTGGCAGGACTGATGCTGAAGCTGGAACTCCAATACTTTGGCCACCTGATGTGAAGAACTGACTCATTGGAAAAGACCCTGATCCTGGGAAATATTGAAGGCAGGAGGAGAAGGGGACAACAGAGGATGAGATGGTTGGATGGCATCACTGACTCAATGGACATGAGTTTGAGTAAACTCTGGGAGCTGGTGATGGACAGGGAGGCCTGGCGTGCTGCAGTCCACGGGGTCACAAAGAGTCAGACACAACTGAGAGACTGAACTGAACTGAACTGAATTCTTACATCTCCTGAATATGTAGGCAAGTTCTTTATCACGAGCGCCACATAGGAAGCCCATATTCATCTATGGGCAAGGTATATTTCTTCTTTCTTGATTCAAGATTTTTCTTACCTTGGTTTTCTGTAGTTTGAACATAATATAGCTATATGTATTTGTGGGATGTGTTTTATGTTGGTTGTAATTGCAATTTATTCTTTGTAGTATGTGCCAGAAGTTTCAAGTTCCTCTGGTGTTCTTATTTGTGTTATCCTTCTTGACTTTGATCTACTATGAGTACTTCTATTGAAAGAGAATGTACCTATAGGTTTTTTTCAGCTGTAATCTAGTGTTATACTTCACTACTGGCATGCTTGTGAAATGGAGAGGAGAGAGAGTGTCCTATAATCTTAAGACAACATCTTAGCTTTTAGTGGATCTGTGTCTTCAGGTTATGTTCTTTACAAGTGTATGTCTAGTAGCATACCTTTTTCCTCCACCCTTTCATCTCTTCCCTGTTTGAGGATTCCCCCAACCTATTTCATTGAATCCCTGATTCCTGTTAATTATGTTTACTCTGTTCCTCTTAAGTAAGACAGAAATGCCAGAAGGGTTAGAAAGAAGTAGGAGGAATGATCTTCATCCAGCTGAGGTAAGTCTCAGGCAAAGAGTAGTAGGGGAGTAGTAGGTTCTCTATTTGTGTGTGTGTGTGTGTGTGTGTGTGTGTGTGTGTGTGTGTGTGTGTGTGTGTGTATGTGTGTGTGGAGAAGTCTCTGGGAATATATATGGGAAATAATGACTACTCTTCCCCTCACCCTGCTAGAACTATGATGTCTTCTTACTTAGCTATTCAACTTAAGAACATGGTGGGGTTCCTGGAGTTAAAGCCCCAAAGCTACGTGGCCTCTGAGAATTTAAACCTCAGGAGCTTCTCATTTTTATTCCACAGACAGTGTCCAGCTATTCACTGAAATTACCTTTTAAGTATTATCAGTTTATGGCTCCAGAGGCTTCTTCTACTGGGAAACAGATTCTAGGCTGTGACTCTGAGGCTGAAGTTATCTCTACAGATTTCAGGTTGGTGGTTTTTTCTGAAATACTAGCTGTCTGAAGCATCAAGAAAATTCATTCATTTTCTTAATATAAGTATGGGAGTGCTAAGTTCAAAGATCTTTATACGTTGGAACTGAAACTAGAAATCCTACTCCACTGCCTTCCCCTCCACCACCGAGTTTGTCTTCTTTTGAGTTGTAAGAGGTTTTCTCATTACACACAAACATTTTTTTATTAGAGATGGTATTTGAAAATTTTTATTAGACATTATTATCGTTATTCTCCTCTTAGCTCCTTTTCAGAGCTTTACAAAAATTTTAATAGACCTCAAGTGTTTATGTTTTTTTTGGTGTCACATCCAGGACTACCTTGTTAAATTTCTTAATATAAATATTTTCTTCTATGAGGCCTTATCATTTTACTCTTCACTCAAATCACTGATCCATATCAAGTTTTTTTTTTTTTCCATATGATGTAAAGTATGGAGCAAGGTTTATTTTTGCATATTGTTACCTTTTCTGGTGTACTTTGTCCCTTTCTGTAGGTCCAAGTTTCTGTCCACTATCATTTCTGTTCTTCCTGAAGATTTTATTTAACAAATTTTTTAATATTGTTTTTTTGGGGAAGAATTTTTTTCAGCCTTTACATATCTGAACAAGTCTTTACATTGCATATTTTTCATAGATGTTTTCATTTAATATGGAATTCTGAGTAGTGTTTTGCTCAGTTTCTTTCACCAGACTGTCAATCTTACATTTTTCTTTTCCCCCTGTGTATTTAGTCTGTTCTCTCTTCTAGTTTTTGTGATTTTTCCTTTATCAGTTTTTAATGGTTGGATTAAAATGTGTTTTGATATCATTTTACTCACAGTTCTTATACTTGAAAATCATTGAAATTCTTGGATCTGGGTACCTTCATAAGTGGAAAACTTTCAGTCATTATTTTTCAGATATTTTTCTGTCTTCCCCACTTTGCGAATTTCAGTTACACATATATTAGCACACTTCAAGTTGTCTCATAGCTCACTGTTTCACTTTTGATTAATTTTTATTCTGTGTTTTACTTTAATAGCTTCTATGTTTTATTTTGAAGAATTTCTATGACTAAGTATTCAGGTTTTCTAATTTTTTCTTCCTGTCTTTAAATTTTCAGATGATTGCCTCCCTAGCCTTAGGAAACAAATGTATACATTGTTCAGTGTTCTTCTGAATACTCAGGGAGTTTCCTCTGTAGACCTCCAGAGTTCTTTCTTTCAAAGCTGAGTCCTGCTTTATTTATTTGTACATTCATTTTGTTTACCTCCTAGACATCTTTGAAACTATGGATGGTTGTCTTTTATTACTTTTGGAAGTTCTCAGCCATTTCTTCAAATATTTCTGCTGACTCATTCTATTCTCCTTCTGGAATTCCAAATACATATATTAGACTACTAGATATTTCCCTCTGTCTGCTGCATGAGTATGATAGTGATTGATGATGATTTTCACTCTTTCTTCCTCCTTTACTTCAGTTTGAATAACACCTAAGGACCTATCTGTAAATTCATGTTTCATTGCTCAGCTTTATTTTTACTTCTGGTAGCCTATCAAAGGAATTTCTTGTGTACATCTTAAATGCTTTTTGTTTTTACCATTTAATTGTTTAGCATGTTAACTATATTTATTTTAATGTGTCACACATAGTATATATTTTAAATGAATATTATGATATATTCAGTATTTCTTGCACAATTGACATGAAAAACTAAACTCAAATGTATAAAACTCTCTGTTTTAAGATGCCATATCAAATAGGACTTCTGCAACATTGAAAGTTTTAGTTTGGTAGCTACTAGCCACTTCTACCAAGAAAGCATGTGAAATATGGCTAGTGTGACTGAAGAAGTGAATTTTAATCTGTACTGAATTTTACTTAAATTTGAGTTGCCACATCAAGCTAGTGACTACCATATTAGCACAATTGTAGAATTTATCAAATCTAAGCATAGACTTCCTATTTTCAATTTAAAAAGTCTAATTCACCACAAATTACTCCAGTATACACTGAGATACATATAAAGAAAATAGTATAAAGTTCTCAGTCACCCATTTTGTGAAGAGTTAATTCACAACTAAGAATTTATCAAGCATGAACAACAATCTTCCATGTCTATATCTAAAAGCACTAACAACTACCAAAAATTTAAATATATTTATTAAGAAATATGGATTATATAAAAGTTAAACAACCATATATTTTAGTTTATTATTCCTGTATTAGAGATCCAAGGACACCTTAGAGTTTTAAGGGACTTTTTCTGTTATATGAATTTAGCAGAGTGTGATACTTGAAATAAAGGGAAAAACTTTTTTTTTTTTATCATAGCACACAATTTTGACAGATCTATAAATAACTGTATAGTCCAGAAGAGATCAAAATTAGGAATTAGAAATGGTCATCTTGGCTGATTGTGCATCAATGCTTTAAGTGGCATTTACCTTCCATGTAAATTGGAGGCACATATATATTTGTGCAGTTGTTGATAGTGCAGAGAAACCGTACATATTTCAAGGATTATAATCTTTTTGTAGCTTTGCTCAGAACAGATCTCAGGGTTCTGACATTACAACTCAATATAAACATTAATAACATTAAATGTTTGCATTTATGTGTATATTTATGTGCATAGTACAAAATATTAAATATGCATTTTAATTACAAATACATCTACATGGTGTTACTTCTAAAATACATGACCAAATCTCATTTAAGTAGCTTCATTTTTAATCATTTATATGATTTAGGATGTGTGAGAGTGAGATATAATTCAGATATCCTTGAACTGAATCTATTTATCAGTTTGCAGGTTTGCCCCATTCACCCCCTACTGTTCTCTTGCATTATTTCAACTAGATGAGGTGGTGTGCACACTACTGGTAATTTAAGGAGCTGAGAATACATGCATACTATTTTAACATTACAGCAGGGAGCCCTTGTCTTGCCTTTTCAGTTATTCAATGTAACACCAATTAACACTTAAGTGATAGAGTTTCACTTTCTAGGTAAAAACTAGGAATATTTCTTTCATGCCTCTATACTAGGGCCTGTGTAGTTATGATATTTAATCAGCTGAAAGCCCAGGGCATGCACTTGTAGTTGTGTTATTATTTATAATTGAGTTCACCACTGCTGCTGTGGTAAACCTTACTGGCATAATTTGTACAAGGTTTAATGCTTTCTGGTACTGCTCCTAGCTCTCCACCTACCAGGCTATTTTCCTATAGTGTTGCAGAGTATTTTAAAACACTTGTTTGTGACTGAAGTCAATTGAGGAAAGGGATGAGGGAGGTTGAAGAGTAAAAACAGTAGTTAAAGCTGAAACATATTAATTAATTTTCAAAAATAAGCAAGATCCTTCTCCAATTCTGGCTAATTTTCAAACTTGCTAACATGATATAACAATTCAGATGAGTATAAATAGTAAGGCTCAGAAGAGAATCAATAATAATAAGCCAAATGTCCATTTTGAAGTTTAAAAAGACCTTAGCATCTGGTGTAATTATACACATACACACACACACACACACACACACACACACACAAAATACACAAATGAGGAAAAAAGTAAGATTCACAAGTCACATTCTAGAAACTTTATATTCTGAGCTTTAGTGTGCTAAAACTTGGCTGTATTCACAACAGGACCTCTGTACTGCTGCTAGCATGGAAATTGGCATCATAGTTATTATTCAAATGCGCATTTGATACAAAGACAGCAGTATTACAATACAATAGAATCTAAAATAGACCTATACATGTTTCTCTCACTAAATGTACATTAAGTCCTTAGGCTATCATCTTTATGGGAACACTATGAAAATAATGTTTACTAGACAAAACTATAGGCTACTATTCAGGTAAGTTCATAATAATAAAAACTTTATCTTCCAATATATTTACTCTGATTTTACATTTAAAATCCTCATTTTATTATCCAAGTGATGCTCTGATTATATATTGATGTCTTCAACAATGCAAAATTTGTGAAATATCTACTATATGTTAAACTGTAGCCAATATACTGGGGATGCAGCATTGAACAAAACAAACTCAAATTTATCCAAGCATATTCTACAGCTGCAAACTTCTTTCATAGAGCTTATATTCTACTGTAAATATCCTTGTGAGGCATGCAATCATTCTCCCTTCCAATGATAGGCAAACACAGTGAAGACTCACTAAACTAGAACCAGACTGACTGGCATTACACATAAGTGTCCTTGATCTTGAAAAGCTGCGGCCAAAAGACAAAATAATCCTTTCTTTTTTTGCTAGCCAAGTTGCTGTGGTGGTGCGCAGGTTTAGTTGCTCCAAGACGTGAAACCTTCCCGGATTAGGGATAGATCCCATTTCTTCTGCCTTGGCAGGCAGATTCCTTACCACTGAGCCACCAGGGTCTACACGTTTGTAAGCCATGTGTCTCTGAGCCACGCGTGCTAAGTCATTTCAGTCATGCCTGACTCTGTGCAATCCTATGGACTGTAGCCCGCCAGGCTCTTCTGTCCATGGGTATTCTCCAGGCAAGAATACTGGAATGAGTAGTCATGACCTCCTCCAGGGGATCTTCCCGACCCAGGGATCGAACCTGTGTCTCCTGCGCCTCCTGCACTGCAGGGGAATGATTCACTGCTGAGCCATGAGGGAAGCCCCTTTGCTAGCTAACTGTGTCCTAAATTTTGAGATTCTGATAACTATTTCAAGAGACTGGTTTTTGCTACTTCAATAGTCTTTCAATTAAGGAAAAGCTGCTTTAAGAGCAGCTGCTGCTTACACACTGGAGTTGTAATTTGAAAAATAAAGTAATATAATTGAGTTGTTCATCTGTATTTTAAGTATCACACAAACAACCATGTCAATAGACATTTCTAGCATAGTTGTGAAGATCAAATGAATCTGCGTTTGGAATGCCCCCCTTCACAGTTGCCAGCATCCTGTACACACACTTAAATATTAGTGTGTTGCTTTTATTACTTCTACCAGCCACAGAACACATTATGTTGTGGTCGACATTTGCTGATAATATTGAGATCTAAAAATTAATGGATTATATTATGTGGTGCTCCACATTGGTTTATCATATCTTATGATCTAGAAAGTAATGGCATAGGAAAGGAAAAAAGAGTATAGTAGAAAAATCACTAGATGAAGATTTAAAAGATGAGTTTAAAATTCAGATATGTTACAGTTAGCAGATTTTCAATTTCCATAATTCTCAAGAGCTGAGAGTAGATGAGCTAATAATTATTTTGTAATTTTAGAGAGAATTAATTACAAAATAGTTTAGCCTTCTTAAAGTACTAAGAGTTACATGATACAGATATTAGCTTTTCATTTAAGTGATTCAATATATTTCCCTGTGAATTAATATAATATTAAATCTAATCTAAGATGTTTATAATTGTATGCAGTGTTTTATTTCCACCTTCATCATGAATGATGAATTAACAAGAGACCAACTTTGTTTTTAATAACTTGAAATTTTAGGATAGACATAAAAGATAAACTTTATTAAACTAATGAACTCAGTAGGCATTGTGACTAAGTGATGATATATGTTATTTATCACTACATGTGAGACTGACTAATACTATCATTGTGTTTAAATATGAGAGCCAGTTATAGAACATCAATTCCAAAAAGGAGAACAGAAAGAAACTGTTTCTGCACATATTTGTTTGAGTAAAGAGAGTCATGTGACTAGACCTAACTTCAGTAGGATAGAGAAATGTAACCTTACCTTACAGTTAGTAAGTAGGGAGCTGGAAATGCTTGAACAGCCCTAGGACCTACTAATATACTATTTTATATATAGTAGCGTGTATATATCAATCCCAATCTTCCATTTCCCCCTGGTAACCATATGACTATTCCTACATCTGTAACTCTGTTTCTGTTTTGTAAATAAGTTAATTTGCACCAATTTTTTAGATTCCACATATAAGCTATATACAAACAGCTCATGCAGCTCAAAAAACAAACAATCCAATCAAAAACTGGGCTGACTCCAAAGACATACAGATGGCCAAAAAGCACACGAAAAGTTGTTCAACATTACTAATTATTAGAATAATGCAAATTAAATCTGCAATGAGGTATCACCTCAAAGGAATCTTAGAAATACAATGTCCAGGGGTCAGCATCCTGGACTGAGAGCAATATAGAAAAGGGTGGAGAATGGAACTGGGGTAGGGTAAACTGAGAAAAAGCATACTTACCAGACTGGTTTGTTTTGAAATTCTACTGTGCAATTTAGATTAACTCAGTCTCCTAAAATAACACACAAAAAGGAAATTTGGATAAAGGAGATCTCTTTTTATTTCCAAGACAGGTTGTTCCCAGGGATATATTTTTTTTAATGAGCAATTTGAGAACTGCTAAACTTATATTAGAGCATAATCATTTTTTTTTATAGAAGCAAAACATTTAACATGAAGTTTCACAGTTTAAGATAGTGAAACAGTTGCTTTCCATTCACCTTTTTTGTTTAATATATATTTCTCAGGAAAATGTTCTCCACTAATGGCTTGTAGCAATTAAACCTGTGTGGGAGCATCAGTTTTGAGAAACTTGCAAAATGTTATTACCTTATAATCTAACTATATTAAAACTATGCATTGTTCATAGAGAGCCAATTTCAGTTTTTTTTCTGCTCTTAAAACAGGACCCCTCACTGAGGATTAAATTAAAATAAGTCTTTTCATAGATGGTTCCCACTGGAATGTAAATTACAATTCTAAGATTGCTGGTTTTCATGGCCTGCCTTTGCTAATTTTCTATTGAAGCTTCTAATTTTAGTATACATGATTAGTGTGTCTTGGATCTAATGAGAATGGGATGGCCAGAACAGATGAAGATTAACAGGTAAATCACACAGGTCAGATTGGTTTATATCCAGAGGCTGACTGGATGAACTCATCAGTACAGAAACATGTGGAGTCTGTCTTCTACCATATAGAAACTATGCTAGTGAAAGTTTGGGGGTTTTGTTTCTTTTCCATTTTATAGGTAGACATTCAGCTTCAAAAATAAACAAATACACAAAACAAGAAGTATTCAAGCTGAGATCAGATCTATCTCTTTTTTCATTTGATTGCTTTATTTTTGTTTTTGTCTTTGTTTTTCACAATATCTCAGTAGTCTTAAGTGTGTCCTATGCCTATTGCCCTTGAAATATGAGTCATGAAACAGCAACTTCAGCATAACCTGGAGGCTGGTCACTAAAACAAAGTCATGGGCCCACTTCTAAACACTGAATAAGAATCCCTGGGCTTGGGGTCCAGTAATTGGAATTTTAACAAGCCTTTCATATGATTCTCATGTAGGCTAAAATTGAAAAGCCCTATTCTAGAGGATTTATTTGATATTAAAATCAAAAGAGCTTCCTTAACGTGTTTTTAAAATGTGTAATTCTCCAGATATTATGGAGGTCTACATGAATCTTCATTTTAAGTTTTCTGAAGTTCAATGTATTAATGAAGAAATACTTGAAAATGGTTGGTTAGTTATGTTCACTATAATATTATTATGTTTTCTGTCAGTAAAAAAATGTTTGAGAAGAACTGTATGCTACTACAGATTCTGTCCCCAGATTGCCTCTTTTCTGGAAGCTGTAAGCTGATCACATCATGATATAGTTTAAAAACAACTGGAAATAAATGCTTTAAGGTAATTATTCTTCAAACTCTTCTAATCAGCTTGATATGAAGTTATCAAAAAATCAAAAGTTTAGGTAAACTCTAGTAGGAATTATCAACTTCCATTAAAAATGTTTTATTAGTGAGGAGTATCAATTTATGAGCAAGTCCCACACAGAGAAATAGAAAAATAATCTGTTGATATGGATAGGGTTAAGTTGTAAGAATCTTATACATGAAATTATGATGTGATGATTATCAAAGTCATAAGTAGTCCTATTTTTGAGTAGATATAAAGAATGAATTTTAATGTGTACTGTTTTTTTTTTTGCCTTCAAAAACAAGATGATACAGTACTTTCCCTCAAAGAGCACTTCAAAAGTTTAAATTATAAGGACAATAGAGTATAGATATTACTAGGCAAGTCTATAAGTATATAGACTTAAATTTGTTTTAATCCTTATCCTGTCAAGCTGTAGAATTGAAGAAAACACTAAATTATTCAGACTTTAGTTTCTTCATTTGTTAAATTTGAAAAACAGCAATGCCTAATTTACAGAGCTATTATGAATATGTTTATGTATTACAAGAAAAACATTTAAAAGAGTATATCTGGCACTGCATAATAAATATTAATCACCATTAGTTCAAATTTCAAAAAAATCATGTATCTGTACATTTAATTAGTTCTTTGCCAATTATTTCATTCTTTCAATCAATATTTGTGGTGTTTCTTTTGATTCCTATTTCTCTGAAAAATCTCACATACTTGCAGCCAATCCAATGGCATTTCACAAATGCCCATACAAAAGAAAATGGTTAGAAAAAAAGTAGTGAAAAATATTTGCAAAGCACTTACATATTAAACAAGCCATCCTAGATTCCTAGACTTTCTTTTCTTATCCTAAGTATCCTTTCAACAAAAGAATCCTTCTAATCCTATGTTCTAAATATTTTCCACCTTTCCTCACCTCCTCTACCACTGCCATGAATCGACTGCCTCCTCACTTAGTTTAAATTTTCTTGATGTTTAATCTCCTTCTCACCACACGGTTGCAGTGATATTTCTAAAGCAAAAATCTCAGTACCCAGGAGAAAGCAAATTAGCCATGGACTATGCATTCTAGTTTAGATTGCCAGGAGAAATATCAATAACCTCAGGTACCCAGATAACACCACCCTTATGGCAGAAAGTGAAGAAGACCTAAAGAATCTCTTGATCAAAGTGAAAAAGTAGAGTGAAAAAGCTAGCTTAAAACTCAGCATCCAAAATACTAAGATCATGGCATCTGGTCCCATCACTTCATGGCAAATAGATGGGGAAACAGTGGAAACAGTGACAGACTTTATTTTCTTGGGCTCCAAAATCACTGCTTAAGGTGACTGCAGTCATGGAATTAAAAGACACTTGCTCCTTGGAAGAAAGTCTATGACCATCCCAGACAGCATATTAAAAAACAGAGATATTACTTTGCTGACAAAGGTTCCTCTAGTCAAAGCTATGGTTTTTCCAGTAGTCATGTATGGATATGAGAGTTGGACTATAAAGAAAGCTGAGCACTGAAGAATTGATGCTTTTGAACTGTGGTGTTGGAGAAGACTCTTCAGAGTCCATTGGACTGCAAGGAGATCAAACCAGTGAATCCTAAAGGAAATCAGACCTGAATATTCATTGAAAGGACTGATGCTGAAGCTGAAGCTCCAATACTTTGGCCACCTGATGCGAAGAACTGACTCATTTGAAAAGATGCTGATACTGGGGAAGACTGAAGGCAGGAGGAGAAGGGGATGACAGAGAATGAGATGATTGGGTGGCATCACCAAATAGATGGACATGAGTTTGCGCAAGCTCCAGGAGTTGGTGATGGACACAGAAGCCTGGCGTGTTGCAATTCATGGGGTTGCAGAGTGGGAAACGACTGAGTGACTGAACTGAACTGATGCATTCTTGGCATTATTAATATAGGGGGATATAAATGTGAAAGATATTAAGAGACTCATAACAATATGATTTATTTTTTGAATGAAAAAGTGATTTAAGGTGGCCTGTTAACTAGATATGCCATGTTTGCTTGATTGCTAGTGTCTTTAGTTGTGTTCAACCCTTTGCAACCCTATGAACGGTAGCCCTCCAGGTTCCTCTGTCCATGGAATTTCCCAGGCAAGAATACTGGAGTATGTTGCCATGCCCTTCTCCAGGGCATCTTCCCAACCCAGGGATTTAACTCACATCTCTTATGTCCCTAGCAATGGCAGGCAGATTCTTTACAGGTGAGGCACCTGCAAAACCAGATATGCCATAGTTACTATTAATGACTATAAAATTCAAGATCACACTCCTCAGTTTTTGTTTACTGAATGAAAGAATGAGTAGATATTTTATATCACATATTTGGTTTTTCTGTTAACAGAAATTTTCAAATTAGCCATTATCAATGAAAAACAGGGAGAGAACTGAAGAGAGACAACTCCTAGCTTTGCATTTCTTAGCTAGACATTAATATCAAGGTGTCACATAATCTGGACCTATATTCATTGGAAATTGGAATTTGGCAACATGATCTAGTAAAATTAAAGCGCTAAAAATGGCTAAGTTTTAATTTTCATTTGTTGTTGTTGAGTTGCTAAGTCATGTCTGATTCTTTGCCACCCCATGGACTTCATCAAGCCAGGCGTCCCTGTCTTTCACTATCTCCTGGAGTTTATTTAAACTCATGTCCTTTGAGTTGGTGATGCTAGCCAACCATCTCATCCTCTGTTACCGTCTTCTCTTCATGCCTTCAATCTTTCCCAGCATAGGGTCTTTTCCAGTGAATAGGCTCTTCTCATTTAGGTGCCCAAGGTAGTGGGATTCAGCTTCAGCATGGTCCTTCTAGTGAATATTAAGGGTTGACTTCCCTTAGAAATGATTGTTTGCATCTCCTTGCTGTCCAAGGGACTCTCAAGTGTTTTCTCCCACACCACAGTTTGAAAGCATCAGTTCTTCGGCACTCAGCCTTCTTTACGGTCCAGCTCTCACATCCAAACATCACTACTGGAAAAACCATAGCTTTGACTAGATGGACCTTTGTTGCCAAGGTTATGTCTCTGCTTTTTAATATTTTGTCTAGGTCTGTCATAGCTTTTCTTCCAAGGGAAAAGTGTCTTTTAATTTCATGGCTGTACTCACCATCCACAGTGATTTTGGAGCCCAAGAAAATAAAGTCTGTCAGTGCTTCCACTTCTTCACCAACAATTTGACATGAAGTGATGGGACCAGATGCCACGATCTTAGTTTTTTTGTATGTTGAGTTTTAAGCTAGCATTTCACCCTCCTCTTTCACCCTCATCAAGAGGCTCTTTAGTTCCTCTTCACTTCCTGCCATAAGGGTGGTGTTATCTGCCATAAGGGTGGTGTTATCTGCATATCTGGAGAAGGCAATGGCACCCCACTCCAGTATTCTTGCCTGGAAAATCCCATGGACGGAGGAGCTTGGTAGGCTACAGTCCATGGGGTCGCTAAGAGTTGGACACGACTGAGTGACTTAACTTTTACTTTTCCCTTTCATGCACTGGAGAAGGAAATGGCAACCCACTCCAGTATTCTTGCCTGGAGAATCCTAGGGACGGCGGAGCCTGATGAGCTACCGTCTATGGGGTGGCACAGAGTCGGACACGACTGAAGAGACTTAGCAGCAGCAGCAGCAGTATCTGCATATCTGACGTTGTTGATATTGCTCCTGGCAATCTTTTTTTAGTTGATTTATTTTTTATTGAAGGATAATTACTTTACAGAATTTTGCTGTTTTCTGTCAAACCTCAAAATGAATCAGCCATAGGAATACACATACACCTTCCCTTTTGAAACTCCTCCCACCTCCATCCCCATCCCACTCCTCTAGGTTGATACAGAGCCCCTGTTTGAGAATAGACTTATGGACATGGGGAGAGGGGAGAATAGGGTGAGATGTATGGAAAGAGTAACATAAAACTTACATTGTCATATGTAAAATAGATAGCCAATGGGAATTTGCTTTATGGCTCAGGAATCTCCGAGCAATCTTGATTCCAGCTTGTGATTTCACAAGATATACTCTGCATAGAAGTTAAATAAGCAGGGTGACAATATGCAGCCTTGACGTACTCCTTTCCCAATGTGGAACCAATCCATTGTTCTATGTCCGGTTCTAACTGTTGTTTCTTGACCTGCATACAGGTTTCTCAGGAGACAAGTAAGGTGGCTTGGTAATCCCATCTCTTTAAGAATATTTTGACAGTTTGTTGTGATCCACACAGTCAAAGGCTTTAGAGTAGTCTGAAGCTGAAGTAGATCTTTTCTGGAATTCCCTTATTTTTTCTATGATCCAACAGATGTTGGCAATTTAATTTCTGGTTCCTCTGCCTTTTCTAAATCCAGCTTGTACATCTGGAATTTCTCAGTTCACATATCGTTGAAGCCTAATTTGAAGGATTTTGAGCATGACTTTGCTAGCATGAGAAATTAGCACAATTGTATAGTACAATCGAACATTCTTTGACATTGCCTTTCTTTGGGATTGGAATGAAAACTGATCTTTTCCAGTTCTGTGCCCACTGCTGAATTTTCCATATAATTTCCATATTCCCAAACAAAGGTTCACTACTAATTACTATGGGAACTGACAATTATTTTAATGCACATAAAACTCAATTCATCACTCCATCCACAAAATATAGCAGAATGGTGGCAAAGAATAATGGCTCATTCAGGTGATCAAAGAGGGTAAAGGATCTGCATACGTGTATGGATGTGCCTGCAGGAAGGCAAACAAGCCAAGATATCAAGCCAAAAAATAATTTGTGTAGAATTTCTTACCTGATACAATTGCTTCACTGAGGGGTCCTACTTTGCTGTTTTATCACAGACTTGCTTGAAGGAATTAGAGTGAGTCATTTGAAACCTTTAGGAAACAGGTATTAACGACTGAGCTAAGTTGAATTTTCCAACACTGACATTGGACTATAACAGACAAATCATCTTATAATCTAAAGTACATAACAGAAACTGTCTTTATATACATCATCGACTTGAGAAAATCCTGAAGTTTACAGGAAAAAGGAAAATATCTACTACTGAAAATCTATGGATGTCTTCCATACATATTATAATCAAAGGAGTCTTTGATGTGACCTAAATTTGGCCAGGATATTTCAACCTTAAAATACAGACATCATGAGATATATTTTTTAGGAGATAATGTAAATATGTGTGCAGGAAGAGGTGAATAAGGATGGAAACTTAAAAATATATATATATTTTCTGCCTGCTTTCTCATCTGAAGCACCACACAGCACAATTTTGCCATATTTACATTAATATCCCAAATTTCTGTTACTCTTGACTTGATGAAACAAAGGATGCTTTTACAATTCTTTCAAAATTCAGGCTGTTTGTGCAATTCTACTTCTTTTCCCTAAAGAGTTTCTCTAGCCATCTCTGAGACTGGGGAATTGCCATTTATAATCAGACATGTTGTTTGTAACTTACTTAAAAAAAAAAATCCTCTGCTCTTATGTTCACTCTGTTTCCTAGCATCCTACTCTGTTCACTGTCCATGGCTCTGTCCCAACTTGGGTTGTTCAATCTGTCAACCCAACTCTGTTGTCTTTTCTCTCCCCACCTCCAGCATGGAAACTCCTTCCCGTCTCACCATTCTCAACTCTTTTAGAGAAGCTTTCCATAGCAGAGCTCTTTGGCCAATAGTGGTACACTTCTTTCATTTACACCACAGGTTTAAGGGTACAGATCAAACAGCAGTTGTACATAGATGCACAGTATAGTAAGAAATATTACTTAATTTTACACTCAGTTCCTGTCTTCCTTTGCGGCTCAAAGTCATACTACTTCACTCCTGTGATTTTCCCTCTTAGTTTTCGTGACCTCTCTCTACTTCCATTTTCTTGGACATCCAGTCTATTTAGCAAAGTCATTCTAATTATAACTCTAATAGTGAATTAAGATTAACTCCTCTCCCCATTAAAATCAAAGGGCATCACTGTGCATGCTTCAATATCCCTAATATTCTGAGACTATTAAGACAAACCATAAACTTTCTACTATTCATGAGAGTAGGTTTCAGAGAACCCACAGAGAATCACACAGGCATTTTTGCATAATTTCTCAAAATAAATTTAGACAGGTTCTGACCCAGCCAACATGTTGTCATAGATAAATCTCTTATGAAAATTAGAATTTTGGGCACTGATACAGAAGAATTAGATTGGAAGCTATGAGTTAAGAAAGAAATGATCATGGTCATTTGCTATCACAAGAAACTGCGAGTAAACTTCTAAATCAAAGGAAAATATGAAGGATGGAAACATTGAACTAGCTGTTTTTATAATACAAAAACAGTTATATATTGGAAATTTAGTAAAATTTCTGTTGATTTTCATCATAAGAAGTGATTCTGAAACTGGTTTTGCTACTCTTTGCAACCTGTATTTCAGTTTAAGTATCCAGAGTTCAACAAACCAGTACATTGACATTAAAGGCAAAATTCAATTTTTTAAGGCATTAGAGAAGCATCATCTAATTAAATATATGAATCACATGCATAAATATAAAATTTTAGTAGCTGTACTAAAAAAGTAAAAAAGGTAATTAATTTGAAAAATAAATTATATTTAATGCAATATGTACAAAACACAAAACAATGCAATCAATATAAAATTATGAACCATTTTACTTATTTTTCTAACCAAGTCTTTGAAATCCACTACGTATTTTATGCTTACAAACTTTCAGTTTGGACTAACTACATTTCAAATGCTCAATAGTCATAGATGGCTACTTAATACTCTACTAATTATTCAGTACTGGATTTTTTAACCTGTCATTGGCATGTTATATTGTATTTATGTATTATACCTCTCTTTTAAGCCAAAGTAGTAATTTTTATGAGGAATTAACTCATACAAATACATATTTCCACAAGATATTAAAAATAGTATCAGTGTGATGCTAGTATTATACTTTAATTTTGAAGAGAAGAAATACACTATGGATAAAATTGTTTCTGTACTTTTTGTACAAAATCAACATATTTTTGAGAACACAATTTTAAACAGGCAAAATATTTAGTACCATTGAAGAATTATGAGACATAGTATAAACATCATGATAAAAATTATTGCATTAATAAAATCAGAACTGTTAAATTTTAAAATTCTATCAATATATTCTGAGGAAAGACAGTATTAACTCATTTAACATGAAAAAAAATCTCATTTCAATATCAACTGGCTTAATTTTGACCTATGAAACTTTATCACCAGTTGACTGTCCTGTAGAGATACAATCAAAGTCTAGATCTGTTAACAGTTGGTGAACAAATGCCATCAGCTACATTTTTCTGTTTACATTAGCAAAACTGATCTCAGTGAAGTATGCTTAAATCATCCATATTTGATAATAGCCATTTGACCAGTAATTCTAACTGAATCACTAGAGGCTCAAGATTCTTTGTGAAATTGGATCAAACCCTTTTGAGAAGCCTCAGGAGCACTGCAGAAGCTGGTGAGTCCCGTTCACTTAGCTGAAGTGCCAGGGGCAGGGGAAAGGGTCCTTAAACTGAGAAGTGTGGTGATGTCCAGCATTTTACAATGCAGCAGTAAAGGCTGAGGCTGAAGTGTCCACAAAGGAGAGTCTTTAGATTGTTCAACTGATAGTGACCATGAGATCCCTTGGAGAACAGTAGCGGCTGTAAAATAGCTGCCAGTGGCCTTCTACCTCTGCTTAAATGGGAGAAACATTCATGCTTCATCTAAACCCCAATCTCACTAGACTGCAGTGACTAGTAACCTCTGGGAGGGCCATTAACTTTGGAGAAATGGAAAGGGCCTTAGACACTATTAGGGCTCTTGAGACACTAATATTGTCACTACTGAGACACTTAGGGCTCACTATTATAACCCTCAGAAGTATTAGAAGTTTCTACTATATTCTTATTTGCTTAAAGTTTAAGCCCAAAATTAATGACCCAACCATGACAAGATGTTTTAATTTTACATTAACCGAGCCCAGATCAGCATTACCACTGCTGTGACATATGCAGCTTCTTGATATGACTATATTATTGATTTTTGTAATTTTAAAATTTAATTATCTGGTCTAAATCCATAATTTCATAAATAACAAGCATAAAATAACTTAATTGTTAAAAATAATTAATAGAATTATTTGTGGGTAGGGTAAAAGCAAAATGAATTTATTTTATAAAAAGAGGGCAAAATGTCCTCTTTAATTTTACTTTAGTAATGAGTTTGAATGAATTAAACATTTGTAATTACTGTTATGTTGTTGTACCTAAACTAGCCATGCATGAGAATTAGTTGGGAAGATTTAAGAAATATTAATTCTGAGTGACTTCTCTGGTGGTTCAGATGGTAAAGAATCTGCCTGCAGTGTAGGAGACCCAGGTTGAATCCCTGGGTCAGGAACATCTTCTGGAGGATGAAATGGCAACCCACTCCAATATTCTTGCCTGGAGAATCTCATGGACAGAGGAGACTGATGGGCGGGTTACACCTCCATGGAGTCACAAAGAGTCGGATGTGACTGAGGGACTAACACTTCCACTTCATCTATCTCTAGATTATTTCTGAGAATCTGATAAAAATGGTGATTATGATGGCTTAAACTTCTTCTCAGTTTGACGAAAGTTTAGATAGGTGTTCTTACTGACTATGGGCACTTCACCTCCCTCTTCCAAGAGGATTTATTTTAGAAAACTTACAATTATAAATTCTTTCTCTTTTCCCTGTGATGTGAATCTTCTATAACTCAGAAATGTCCTTCTCAAGGACCAGGGAGACGTTTCCTTGAATGCAATCATCAAGAAAGTTGGGCCCCTATATCCCAGTCCCTGTTGGAGGATAGAAACCTAACTCAGATAAAGCATCGATTAGAAAGCACAGATGGACTAACCACAATGACTGACCTCTCATTAATGTCTTCTAGTAATTCTTCTACTAGCTCATCCTTTTTTATGTATCCCTCCTTTTGTTTTAGAGGAGTTGAGTTCAATCACTATTGCATTTCTTAAGTCCAAATATTGCTTATTTAACAAGTCCAGGGCAACTTTTTCTGACAATAATTAACTAAGTTAACTGCTCTCACATATTTTCCTCCATCAATCCCTTAATTTTGTTAAAATGATCATGAAAGGGTATCAAAAATGAGAGATTCACAATGGCACTGAGAATAGGAGGTATAGACATAAGTGACTAGAAACTCAGAAGAATTTCTAGAAGATAACAGTGGGATAGTTTGAGGAATACACCAAAATATAGGAAATCATAGGTTATAGACATCTTGAAGAACATGGTAGTGGGAATGGGATTCCTTTGCCATTCTTTCTAAGAAAGACTCTTTGGATTGAGGATTCAAGATAGGAATCTACATGTATTAGAAGCAAGATGGAGAAATAGGACATAATCAGCATAATTAGCTAATGCCTTACATAGTAATGACTATGTTAGTTCTCTTATTCACCTGCTCAACATCCTTGCAGGTATAGGATTTATGATGGCAAAGCCAATACCACTTCTTTGCTAAATTCAGAGATCTTTTCTTTTAAACTACTGAATAATCTGTATGACAAGATGATTTTGGATGTAAATTACAGAAATTTCAAATAATTTCAAATATTTATATGATATAAAAGTTTATCTTACATGACAATAACTCTGGAAGAAGGATTATTTATGGTTTGAACTGTCCTTCACCTTTTTCAGCCAATGGTACAGTCGTTAAATGTGTACTATCATTGTTTTAAAATGAAATCATAGTCAGACGTATTAACATTGAAACAAGAATACATCTGCTATTGTTGGCAATCTTTTCTGGTAAAGAAAAAATCTATTCTATCATTTTTTTTCCCTCAAAATTTCCAGTTGGGTAAAGTCAGAATATAAAAAATATGAGTGCATGTGTGTGTGTATGACATAAGTGAATGTATGCATAACTTCTGTGATGCAAGCTAAACATCACAGGAATCAATATTTACCAGATTTAGTTATCATCCATCCTATGCAGGAATTTTTATAATTTTTTTAGAGAAAAAAATTTAAAAACTTATCTTCATTAAATTCATTTCTATGATTGAAATATTATATTTTAAATGGATACTTCCAAACACATTACAAATTTTATTTGAAACTACTGTTTCAAAGAATAATCTAATTAATTAAAAAAAAAATATATATATATATATACTAAAAAAGGAGGATATTTACTCATTTATTTTTCAGTTCAGTTCAGTTCATTTCAGTTGCTCAGTCGTGTCCAACTCTTTGCAACGCCATGAATTGCAGCACGCCAGGCCTCTCTGTCCATCACCAACTCCTGGAGTCTACCCAAACCCATGTCCATCAAGTCAGTGATGCCATCCAACCATCTTATCCTCTGTCATCCCCTTCTCCTGCTCCAATCCTACCCAGCATTAGGGTCTTTTTCAATGAGTCAACTCTTCGCATGAGGTGGCCAAAGTATTGGAGCTTCAGCTTCAACATCAGTCCTTCCAATGAACACCCAGGATTGATCTCTAGGATGGATTGACTGGATCTCCTTGCAGTCCAAGGGACTCGCAAGAGTCTTCTCCAACACCACAGTTAAAAAGCATCAATTCTGCGGTGCTCAGCTTTCTTCACCGTCCAACTCTCACATCCATACATGACTACTGGAAAAACCACAGCCTTGACTACATGGATCTTTGTTGGCAAAGTAATGTCTCTGCTTTTAAATATGCTATCTAGGTTGGCCATAACCTTCCTTCCAAGGACTAAGCGTCTTTTAATTTCATGGCTGCAATCACCACCAGCAGCGATTTTGGAGCGCAAAAAATTAAAGTCTGACACTGTTCCCAAAGTTTCCCCATCTATTTCCCATGAAGTGATGGGACCAGATGCCATGATCTTAGTTTTCTGAATGTTGAGCTCTAAGCCAACTTTTTCACTCTCCTCTTTCACTTTCATCAAGAGGCTCTTTAGTTCTTCTTCACTTTCTGCCATAAGGGTGGTGTCATCTGCATATCTGAGGTTATTGATATTTCTCCCGGCAATCTTGTTTCCAGCTTGTGTTTCTTCCAGCCCAGCGTTTCTCATGATGTACTCTGCATAGAAGTTAAATAAGCAGGGTGACAATATACAGCCTTGACATACTCCTTTTCCTATCTGGAACCAGTCTCTTGTTTCATGTCCAGTTTTAACTGTTGCTTCCTGACCTGCATACAGGTTTCTCAAGAGACAGGTCAAGTGGTCTGGTATTCCCATCTCTTTCAGAATTTTCCGCAGTTTATTGTGATCCACACAGTTAAAGGCTTTGGCATAGACAATAAAGCAGAAATAGATGTTTTTTTTTGGAACTCTCTTGCTTTTTCGATGATCCAGCAGATATTGGCAGTTTGATCTCTGGTTCCTCTGCCATTTCTAAAACCAGCTTGAACATCAGGAATTTGACGGTTCACGTATTGCTGAAGCCTGGCTTGGAGAATTTTGAGCATTACTTGACTAGCATGTGAGATGAGTGCAATTGTGCGGTAGTTTGAGCATTCTTTGGCATTGCCTTTCTTTGGGATTGGAATTAAAACTGACCTTTTCCAGTCCTGTGGCCACTGCTGAGTTTTCCAAATTTGCTGGCATATCAAATGCAGCACTTTCACAGCATCATCTTTCAGGATTTGAAATAACTCAACTGGAATTCCATCACCTCCACTAGCTTTGTTCGTAGTGATGCTTTCTAAGGCACCATTTATTTTTAGTTACCTCAAAATGTAACGGAGAAGGCAATGGCACTCCACTCCAGTACTCTTGCCTGGAAAATCCCATGGACGGAGGAGCTTGGTAGGCTGCAGTCCATGGGGTCGCTAAGGGTCGGACACGACTGAGCGACTTCACTTTCACTTTTCACTTTCATACATTGGAGAAGGAAATGGCAACCCACTCCAGCGTTCTTGCCTGGAGAATCCCAGGGACGGCGGAGCCTGGTAGGCTGCCGTCTATGGGGTCACAGAGAGTCGGGCACGACTGAAGTGACTTAGCAGCAGCAGCAGCAAAATGTAAATGCCCACTCCAGTCCTCTTGCCTGGAAAATCCCATGGACGGAGGAGCCTGGTAGGCTGCAGTCCATGGGGTCGCAAAGAGTTGGACATGACTGAGCGACTTAACTTTCACTTTTCACTTTCATGCATTGGAAAAGGAAATGGCAACCCACTCAAGTGTTCTTGCCTGGAGAATCCCAGTGACAGTGGAGCCTGGTGGGCTGCTGTCTATGGGGTTGCACAGAGTCAGACACGACTGAAGTGACTGAGCAGCAAAATGTAAATGTTATATAATAAAGTCCTATTTCCCTTAAATTAACACTAAACAAAACATGAAACATATTTTTTAAAAATGCCCAAGATGATGATACTTATTTTTACCTATTTTGAGCATTTTTCATTCAATTTTTTAACATTTAAAGACTGTTTACTTGGCATCAGACACTGTATTTGCCACTCTGTGACTTCACAGATATGCAACTTAGAAAGAGACACTGTAAATATATTCTATTTATTATAAAAAATCTTAATATAGCAATTAAATATACATGTTTTTATTTATCATAGCAATGTAAATATAATATTACTAAATATATAAATTATATGTACTTCTTTTATAATAAGTGTGTGTTAGTAGCTCAATCATGTCTCACTCTTTGCAACCCCATGGACTGTAGCCTGACAGACTCCTCTGTTCATGGAATTTCCAGGCAAGACTACTAGAGTGGGTTGCCATTCTCATCTCTAGAGGATCTTCCCAACCCAGGGATCAAATCTGCATCTTCTGTGTCTCCCCCACTGCAGGCAAATTCTTTATCCCTGAGCCATCGGGAAAGCTGATGTATAATATACACATGCACATCACCAGATGGTCAATATCGAAATCAAACTGATAATATTCTTTGTAGCTGAGGATGGAGAAGCTCTATACAGTCAGAAAAAACAAGAAGGAGCTGGCTGTGGCTCAGATCATGAGCTTCTTATTGCAAAATTCAGACTTAAATTGAAGAAAGTAGGGAAAACCACTACACCATTCAGGTATGACCTAAATCAAATCCCATATGATTATACAGTTGAAGGGATAAATATATTCAAGGGATTGGATCTGATAGACAGAGTGCTTGAAAACTATGGATGGAGGTTTATAATCTTGTACAGGAGGCAGTGACCAAAACCATTCCAAAGAAAAAGAAATGCAAGAAGGCAAAGTGGCTGTCTGAGGAAGCTGGGAAAAGAAGAGAAGTGAAAGGCAAAGGAAAAAGGGACAGATACAACCAAATGAAGGCAGAGTTCCAAAGCAAGGAGAAATAAGAAAGCCTTTAAAGGAACAATGCAAAGAAAAAGAGGAAAACAATAGAATGGGTGAAGACTAGCGATCTCTTCCAGAAAATTACAGATACCAAGGGAACATTTCATACAAAGATGGGCATAATAAAGGACAGAAATGGCAGGGACCTAACAGAGGCAGGGGCTTCCTGGTGACTCAGCTGGTAATGAATCCACCTGCAATTTAGAAGACCTGGGTTCAATTCCTGGGTTTGGAAGATCCCCTGGAGAAGGGAATGGCTGCCCACTCCATATTCTGGCTTGGAGAATTCCATGGACTGTATAGTCTATGGGGTCACAAAGAGTTGGACAATACTGAGCTACTTTCACTTTCACAGAAGCAATTAAGAAGAGGTGGCGAGAATACATAGAAGAACTACACAAAAAAGGTCTTAGCCACCCAGATAACCATGATAATGTGGTCACTCACCTATAGCGAGACATCTTGAAGTGTGAAGTCAAGTAGGTCTTAGGAAGCATTACTACAAACAAAGCTAATGAGGTGATGGAATTCCAGCTACACTATTTCATATCTTAAAAGATGAGGCTGGTGAAGTGCTACCATCAACATGCCAGCAAATTTGGAAAACTCAGCAGTGGCCACAGAACTAGAAAAGGTCTATTTTCATTCCAATCCCAAAGAAGATGCCAACAAATATTCAAACTACAATACAGTTGTGCTCATTACACATGCTAGCAAGGTAATATTCAAAATCCTTCAAGCTAGGCTTCAACAATATGTGAACCAAGAACTTCCAGATGTACAAGTTGGATTTAGAAAAGGCAGAGAAACCAGAGATTAAATTGCCAACATCTGTTGGATCATACAAAAAGCAAGACAATTGCAAAAATATCTTCTGCTTCATTGAGTACACTAACGCCTTTGACTGTATGGATGACAAAAAACTGTGGAAAATTCTTAAAGAGATGGGAATACCAGATCACCTGACCTGCCTCTTGAGAAGCCTGTATGCAGGACAAGAAGCAATAGTTAGAACTGGACATGGAACAATGGACTAGTTCAAAATTGGGAAAGCAGTACCTCAAGGCTGTATATTGTCACCCTGCTTATGTAACTTATATGCAGAGTACATCATGTGAAATGCTGGGTTAGGTGAAGCACAAACTGGAATCAAGAATGCCAGTAGCAGTATCAACAACCTCAGATATGCAGATGATACTACCCTAATGGCAGAAATAGAAGAGGAACTAAAGAGCCTCTTGATGAGAGTGAATGAGAATAGTGAAAAAAAAACTCACTCAAAACTCATCATTCAAAAAATTAAGATCAGGCATCCAGTCCCATCACTTCATGGCAGATAGATGGGGAAAAAAATGGAAACAGTGACAGATTTTATTTTCTTCGGCTCCAAAACCACTGTGGACAGTGACTGCAGCCATGAAATTAAAAAACGCTTGCTCCTTGGAAAAAAGTTATGACAAACCTAGACAGTGTATTAAAAAGCAGAGATATCCCTTTGTTGACAAATGTCCATATAGTCAATCCTATGGTTTTTCCAGTAGTCAGGTATGGATGTGAGAGTTTGACCATAAAGAAGGCTGAGTGATGAAGAATTAATGCTTTCAAATTGTTGTGTGGGAGAAAACATTTGAGAGTCCCTTGGACAGCAAGGAGATGAAAACAGTCAATCCTAAAAGAAATCAGTCCTATTCATTGGAAGCACTGATCCTTTGGCCACCTAATGCAAAGATCTGACTCACTGGAAAAGACCTTGATGCTCCCAGCAATTTTCCCAAAATTGAGGGCAAGAGGAGAAGCGGGCAGCAGAGGATTAGAGAGTTAGACAGTATCACCGACTCAATGGACTTGAATTTGAGCAAACTTCAGAAGATAGTGAAGGACAGGGAAGCCTGGTGTGTTGCACTTTATGGAGTCACAAAGAGTCAGACATGAGTTAGTGACTGAACAACAACAATTTTATAATATATTATAATAGAGTATATAATCTCTATATACCTTGTATATTATACTACAGCATTCATAACTGCATTATATATTATAACATAATATAATTAATAAAGCTAACATGGCTTCCCTGATAGCTCAGTTGGTAAGAAATCCGCCTGCAATGGGGGAGACCTGGGTTTGATTCCTGGGTTGGGAACATCCTCTAGATAAGGGAAAGGCTACCCACTCCAATATTCTGGCCTGGAGAATTCCATGAACTGTATAGTCCATGGGGTCACAAAGAGTTGGGCATGACTGAGCAAATTTCACTTCACTTAAAGCTAAAATGAAAGTGTAGTCAATGGGAATGTGTGATGTCTCTGTAGGTGAGTTGGCATTTGAAATGAATCTTAAAAGATAAACCTTGTTGACTGGAAAATTTAGGTGTTCTACATTCTAGTCACTTTAACTGCAAGAGGAGGAAGCAAATGAAAAACTGGAGTATATTTGTTAAGAGCTGAGCTGAAAGTTAGAAAGCTAATTTTATGAAAAGTCATGGAAGATCTTTGAATGTCATGTGATAGAATTTATCCTTAATTGCATGGAAACTTTAAAAGACTTTTATGTTAATCTTACAAAGATCGTGTAGTCTTAATCATTCACATTTGTTGAAGGGTCTTAGCAAATGACTGAACCAATAATATTTGGAATTTGGAAATGCAGTGTCATGACAAAATGTTACTAGAGATAAAAAGAAAAATTTTATAATAAAAAAATGAAATTTACCAGGGAAATATAGCAATACTAACATTGTCTATTATAGCAATGTACCCTCAAAGGTATAAAGCAAAAATGAGAGATAGAAAATTCAAAATCTAACTGGAAAATGTTAACACTGTTAAAGAAACTTATGGAACAACAAAGCTTAGTAAGAATGTCAACAATTTGAACAATCCATAATAAAAACATAGAGTCAAACCTATTAGCAAACTGATTATGGTATATAAAGAGGATAAGGCAATATAATCAAATTTGTTTTTTCCAGAATTATGACTTTCATTTAACATTTTAAAATCAATCAATGAACTTTCCACATTAACAGAATAAATAAAACAATTTACATGATTACATCAAGATTATTTTAAAGTTTGTTGTGATAAATTTAGCAGACTAGAAAGAAAGAGCATTCATTTATCAAACTGAAAGTGAGTGGGTAGATAGATGGCATCACATTTAATAGTAAAATGTTAATTTTTTTTCTAGATTGGAATTGATTTAAGAATGCTCATTATCATCATTTTTATGTATTAGAAGGTATAACTAGTGAAAAACTACAATAAAATGACACAATGAGTGGTTGAAAATGAAGAAATAAAACTATTTTATTTTAATTGTGAAAAATTAAACCTACAAACCTATCAAAGATATTAAATAAGTATGTCAGCAAGCATTGATGAACACAGGGTAAATATACAAAAATAAACTATATTTCTATAAACAGGCAGTAGGCAATTAGAAACTAAACAGAAAAGAATTTTTTAATAGCATAAAATTTGAAAATATAAAATCAAGAGAAAGGGGGCAGGGATAAATTGGGAGACTGGGATTGACATATATATGCACAACTACATATAAAATAGATAACTAATAATGACCTACTGTATAACATAGGAAACCCTACTCAACACTCTGCAATGAGAAAAGAATCTAAAAAAGAGTGGATATATGTATATGTAAAACTGATTCACATCACTGTACACCTGAAATAATACAACATTGTAAGTCAGATGTACTCAAATGTTTTTTAAAAAATTAAAAAATGAAGAGAAGACAACTAATAAACAATGTTCAAAAAAGCTTCAAATAAAATTTAAAACATTGCCAAAAACATTAATAAAGAAAGAAAAATTCAGCAATATATTATATTATGAAATAGTTATCTTAATGCTTTAATTATATTAGTACTCCTAAAATATTTAATTAAATTCCATTAAAAATCTCAAATGTTTTGTGGTGGCAATTGAAATAAAAATTCCAAAATTTATTAGCAGTGCAAAATACTTCATATATACTGGAAGAATTAGAGCAATGTGGAAAGAAATTCATCATCTAACATCAAGATTCATACTAAAACTCTACTAACTGGGGGGAAAGGGCAGAAAAAGATCCCCTGTAGAATTTAGAAATAGCATTTAGCACTGGTTTGTGACCAAGGTGCCTTAAGACAGTGAGGAAGTGTTGTCTTTTTATTAATTGGTGTTAGATCAATTGAATATACATATGGACAAATAGTCATAACAATGATAAATAAACTTAATTCTTATAACAGATTCTGTACAGAAAATAATTCTAGGCATCCTTCAGAAGTAGCAAAACAGTAAAACTTCTGGAAGAAAACATAAGAGAATACCTTAATAACATGGAAATAAACAATCATTGCCTAAAACAATCATTAAGGGATTAAAGATTGCTCAACTGGACTACATTAAAATTCTTTCAAGTTGTCTATTAATAAATGACATAAGATAAAGAATGGAAGCTTTAGATTCACAGAGAGTAAGGCAAAACATTCAGATTGGAATTATATAAAGAACTAGAATTCCGTAAGAAATGGCAGAAACTCCCCCTGCCCCCCCCAACCCCCCTCCACCGCAAATGAGAAATTTGAACAGGTATTGCCGAAAAAGGAAATCCAATAACTTATGGAAAGCTACTTAATCAACAATATGCTTAAAGTTAAATAAGATGGACAGTTCCAATGAGTGAGGGTGGGAATTAAAAAACAGAAAGAAATCAAATGTCCTTGTAAAGGGGTTTAATAAAACTTGTGTAATTATTTGTGAATGCAGCAATGAAGAAAGCACTGGAGCGTATGATATAATATCATGAAAAGATTGTCATGATGTGTATTTGCATATGTATGAGAGATTGAGAGAGACAATAATTTGAATAATAGGGCACACATAATTTGATTTTTTAAAATGAGAAAAAATTAAGATGATATGAAGGAAAATGTTATATCTTTCTGTTAAAATAAAATAAAAATATTATAGAGATATTATAGGAATAAAATAAAACTCCATAGACATGCTTTGTTTTCAAATTTCTGCTTAAATTTGAAACTAATATTTAAAACTAAATATTATAAAATAAGAATATTTTGCATGATTATATTAAACTACTGTCCATACTAAGAAACAAATAATGATATGGGGGATATAATTTCCTAATTCTTGTTTCAGATGAGAATATCAGTACTAGACTTTTGTTCTACTCCACTGGAACCCTCTGCTGAATCACACACAGACACACACAGAGACACAGACACACACACACACACACACACACACACACACACTCCATATTCCTCCAGGGAAATAGTATATCATAGTCTTCTTCTAAAGAAGACACTGTGAAGGTGTCCCTCAGGCCCTTGCCTCCTTCTTCCTACTTTGGTATTTCCTACTTTCCAATCAATGGCACCCACTCCAGTACTCTTGCCAGAAAAATCACATGGATGGAGGAGCCTGGTAGGCTGCAGTCCATGGGGTAGGGAAGAGTCGGACACGACTTCACTTTCACTTTTCACTTTCATGCATTGGAGAAGGAAATGGCAACCCACTCCAGTGTTCTTGCCTGGAGAATCCCAGGGATGGCGGAGCCTGGTGGGCTGCTGTCTATGAGGTTGCACAGAGTCAGACACGACTGAAGTGACCTAGCAGCAGCAGCAGCAATCTGAGTCCCATGTCACCGCAGTCATGCAGAGAGTGTAAGGGAGCATGCACGCCCTGTGCTGTGCACAAGGCCGGTAGGCTTATAATTCTGCCAATGTCTGTGTGAAGAAAGGACCCTTATCTATGGATGGAATATTAACAAGTCACTGTAGTCACCAGAAATCTAAGAAAATTGTTTAACCAATCAGTAATAGGACTCATGGGCTTCCCCGGTAGCTCAGTGGTAAAGAATCCACCTGCAATGCAGGAGACACAGAGATGTGGGTTCGAGCCCTTGGTCGGGAAGATCCCCTTGAAGAGGAAATGAAAATCCACTCCAGCAATCTTGCCTGGAAAATCCCATGATCAGAGGAGCCTGCTGGGCTTCAGTCCATGCGGTCACAAAAGAGTCAGACACTACTGAACAAGTCAACAACAACAACAGGACTCATTCCCATCTCTGTCTCTCTGTCTTCCCTTTCTATCTTTCCATTGGATCTCAGTTTTAATCAGGAATACAGTGTTACTTGTTGAATTGTCTGTAATGCCATGAAGAAGATATATAATACGTGCCATCATGCCGGTACTCTGAACCTAATTTTTCCATCAAGACACTAATCTCTTTGTGACTATTACAAATTCTATTTGTATTGAATATTGTATCACATAATACAAACATTTTCTATTCCATTGCTTCAGTCAGTCAGTTAATTTTGATGAAAAGTTAAAATTATATGGAATAATTATATTTCAGGGGCTTCCCAAGTGGCTCAGTGGTAAAGAACCTGCCTGCTAATGTAGGAGATGTGGGTTTGATGCCTCGGTTGCAAAGATCTCCTGGAGGAGGAAATGACAACCCACTCAGTATTCTTGCCTGGGAAATCCCATGGACAGAGGAGCTTGGCAGGCTACAGTGCATAGGGTCAAAAAGAGTCAGACACGTCTCTGCCTCACTGAGAATTTGAATTTTCTCTGAACTGTACCAGGCCCAAGGACACCACCTGCCACCTACAAGCTTATTGTCTCAAGGTGTCTTCTTGTACTATGCAATGATTTTGAATCCAAATCAGCCCTTACTTAAAAAGCATCATTACTTCTTGCCAGCTCCAATTTTAATTCTTGATAAATAACTCATGTAAATAAATATAACTTTGCAGTTTTTTGCCTTTATAAGTCTCCCTCATTCTGTAGTCCAGTGGAACACAAATCAAGTGTATCTTGAATCTGTGTCTCCAAGGATTTAGCCCTAACAAACTCCAAGCAGACACCTTTTTATTTCAATCAGGTATTTGTTTCTAAAATTTTGGTTAACAACCTAAAGATGACAAAGTTAAATATTTCTTGGTTCAGGACTGGTTTGAGAAGTAGCAGAGTAACAGCTGACTGCTACTGGGCTGAAAGTAAAAGTTACATATGATTAGAAGAAGAGGGTACATTAGGATCCAAGGGATGGAAAGTTACAAAGAATGTTTCTAAAATGTAATCTTTCCTCTTGATAATGCTCAATGTAATGTCTCTGCATTAATCTGTGCCTCATTTAATTTAAATTAACCAGAATTTGGAGAAACTGCTTCAAAGAATAGGCTATATAGTTAAATTTTCTGGGTTCAGATCCCAGATCTGCTGGTTATTAGATCTGCTTATAGAATCTAATGTGTTCTTAATCTTTTTACGGCTGAGTTTTATAATCAGTCTATGGAGGAAGATAATGACTGACTCTACCTCATAGAGTTGTGTGGAAAATGTGAGAAAATATACATAAAGCATTTTGTATAATATCTTTACAATGACCCTGTAAACATGAGATCTGATACAATTACTATTTATATTACATCATTACAGTGATCACATGGAGCATTTGTCCTTGTTATTTTAAAACAAAATTAACTTAATATTCAATTTGAGCTGGCTGTAAAGCTCAGTTTTTCATTTAAAATCTCCCTGGATTGCAGCTTCTTAGGAATTCTCTTCTGTGCAAAATAACTCCCCAGAGCCACTGAAAAAAGAATCACTTGGATTTATTATTTTGATCTTACATGAGTTCACACTATCTTCTTCTTGTTTAATAGACTAAAAATTTGTGGTACAGACAAGTTAACGCATCAGCAGTCCAATGCTATTAAAGTTTCCAGTAGTTTAAAATAAAGTGACTTTGCTTTTTTCCACAGCTTTGCCACTAACAGGCCCCCAAGCCCCACTTGATAGTCAAGATATCAGATGACTGTCAAGAGCCACAATAAATGTATTCATATCTCTGCAGAATCTCCTTCTTTCTGTCATTATTTCCAGGTTCTATAAATCAATAAAAATACACCAAATGACTTTAGAGCACTGTGATGCTTTGGGGGGTGGGCTCCGATGATGTTTAGTATTCTTTATTATAAACTCAAGAATCACTAAGGCTTTCAATGGCTTTAGGATAGTGTCTAATTTCAAATGCTGCATACCGAATCAGTGGTGCTATATAGAACATACCTTTCCTAAATAGTGTTGTCAATTCCTGGCTGTGTTAAAAAGTTTCTCCCTTTCTCTTTCCTTCTTCCTGCCTTCCTTCCTGGCTGCCTTCCTTCTCCCCTTTCTCTTTTTCTCTTGCTCTTTTATTCTCTCTGTCTCTCTCCCTCCTTTCCTCCACTATCACCCACCACACTCTCTCAACTTTGCCTTAGAGCTGGTTGTAAGGTCTCAACCTGAAATTAGTTTCATCAATACATTTTATTAATTTTTTATAAATGCAAAGAAATTATTTTCAAGAGGTACATTTAAAGGCACTCAATTTGGAAAAATCAGGTAAGTGCTTAAAAATAAACATTATGAATTAGTGGTTATAGCTGGGCAGGGCATCCTAAGGTTCTATTTTTAAGGTTTTTTTTTTTTTCCTAAATTTTTAAAAATGTTTCTTCAGAGAACAACCCATTCAGTAACAAAATGAAATAGTAAAGCTATGAAATAAAATATAACCTAAAAATTACTCAGTACTTTTTTATATATATATTATATTTTTATATTTAAATTTTTTTACACCTAGCAGCAATGGTGAGGCTGGGGAGCTCTCTACTACCCATGGCTCCTGGGCAGTGGATTGGCCCCAGGGTGTCCAGAGGCAGCAGAGAGGCCACAGAGTCCTTCACTACTGGGCATCCTTCAACATCAATCAGCTCCAGCCAACAACTCCAGCAGGGCCTTTGCCCAGGCCCCTGGATGGCACACTGACCAACACCCAGCAGCCAGTGAAGGTTTATACACTCAAGAGGACCATCAGCAGGAAAACCAGGGTGCCAGGCATGTCCTCTGGCTACATGAAGCTGCTGAAAGGTATGTCCCTGCTAGTAAGGGCCTGAAATAATGTGGTCAACTGGAGAAGGGAATGGCAAACCACTTCAGCATTCTTTCCTTGAGACCCCATGAAAGTTTGAACAATATGAAAAGGCAAAAAGATCCGACACTGAAAGATGAGCCTCCTAGGTCTGTAGGTACCCAATATGCTACTGGGGAAGAGCACAGAAATAGTTGAGTGAAGAATGAAGTGGTTGAGCCAAAGCAGAAAGTACACCCAGTTGTGGATATGCCTTGTGGTGAAGGTAAATTTCAATGCTGTAAAGAACAACATTGCATAGGAACCCAGAGTATTAGGTCCATTAATCAAGGTAAATTGGATGTAGTCAAACAGGAGATGGCAAGGGTGAACATATACATATTAGGAATCAGTGAATTAAAATGGACTGGAATGGACAAATTTAACACAGATGACCATTATATCCACTACTGTGGGCAAGAATCCCTTAGAAGAAATGAAGTAGCCCTCATAGGCAATAAAAGAGTCCGAAATGCAGCACTTGGGTGCAATCTCAAAATGACAGAATTATTTGGTTCATTTCCAAGGTAAAACATTCAATATCACAGTAATCCAAGTCTATACCACAACTACTAATGCTGAAAACGCTAAAGTTGAATGGTTTTATGAAGACTTACAAGAAATTCTAGAACTAATACCAAAAAGGAATGTCCTTTTCATCATAGGGGACTGGAATGCAAAAGTAGCAAGTCAAGAGATACCTGAAGTAACAGGCAAGTTTGGCCTTGGAGTACAACATGAAGAAGGACAAAAGCTAACAGAGTTTGGCCAAGAGAACACACTATTCATAGCAAAAACCTTCTTCCAACAACACAAGAGATGACTCTACACATGGGCATCACCAGATGGTCAATACCAAAATCAGATTGATTATATTCTTTGCAGCCAATGATGGAGAAGCTCTTTACAGTCAACGAAAATAAGATCAGGAGCTGACTGTGGCTCAGACCATCAGGTCCTTATTGCAAAATTCAGGCTCAAACTGAAGAGCGCAGGGAAAACCACTAAACCATTCAGGTATTATCTAAATCAAATCCCTTATGATTTTACAGTGGAGATAATGAATAGATTCAAGGGATTAGATCTGGTAGACAGAATGCCTGCAGAACTATGGGTGAAGGTTTGTAATACTGTACAGGAGGAGGTGACCAGAAACATCCCCAAGGAAAAGAAATGCAAGAAGGCAAAGTGACTGTCTGAGGAGGCCTTACAAATAGCTGGGAAAAGAGAAGTGAAAGGCAAAGGAGAAAGGGAAAGATATATGCAACTGAATGCAGAGTTTCAGAGAAAATCAAGAAGAAATAAGAAAGACTTTTTACATGAAAGGGGCAAAGAAATAGAGAAAAACAATAAAATGGGAAAGAGTAGAGATCTCTTCAAGAAATTAGAGATTCCAAGGGAACATTTCATAGAAAGATGGGTACAGTAAAGGACAGTAATGGCAAAGACCTAATAGAAACAGAAGTGATTAAGAATAGGTGGCAAGAATACACAGAAGAACTGTACAAAATAGTTTTTAATGACCTGGATAACCATGATGATGTGGTCACTCACCTATGGCCAGACATCCTGAAGTGTGAAGTCAAGTGGGTCTTAGGAAGCACTACTATGAACAAAGCTAGTAGATGTGATGGGATTCCAGCTAAACTATTTCAAATTCTAAAAGATGATGTAGTTAAAGTTCTGCAATCACTATGCCAGCAAATTGGAAAACTCAGCAGTGGAAACAGGACTGGTAAAGGTCAGTTTTCTTTCCAATCTCAAAGAAAGACAATGCCAAAGAATGTTTAAACTGTAATACAACTGTGCTAATTTCACACACTAGCAAGATTATATTCAAAATCCTTCAAACTATACTTTAGCAGTGCATGAACCAAGAACTTCCAGAACTACAAGCTGGATTTAGAAAAGGCAGAGGAACCAGAGATTAAATTACCAACATCTGCTGGATCATAGAAAAAGCAAGGGAATTCAAAAAAAACATCTACTACTGCTTCATTGACTATACTAAAGCCTTTGACTGTGTGGCTCACAACAAACTATGGAAAGTTCTTAAGAGATAGGCCTAGCTGACCACCTTGCCTCCCTCTTGAGAAACCTGTATGCAGGACAAGAAGCAACATTTAGTAGTGGACATGGAACTATGGACTGTTTCAAAATTGGGAAAAGAGTATGTCAGTGCTGTATATTGTCACCATGCTTATTTAACTTAAATGCAGAGTACATCATGAGAAATACCTGGCTGGATGAATCATAAGCTAGTATCAAGATTGCTGGGAGAAATATCAACAACCTCAGACATGCATATGATACCATTTAAATGACAGAAAGTGAAGAGGAACTAAAAAGTCTCTTGATGAGGGTAAAAGAGGAAAGTGAAAAAATCTGGTTTAAAATTCAGCATTCCAAAAACTAAGATAATGGCATCCAGTTCCAACACATAATGGCAAATAGAAAGGGAGAAAGTGGAAACAGTGACAGATTTTATTTTCTTGTGTTGCAAAATCACTTCAGCTGGTGACTGTAGCCATAAAATTAAAAGAGACTTGCAACTGAACAACAGTAAATTGTTCAGTAATAATAAAGCAAGTATTATAATTTCCCTGATATATCCCATCAAGAGATAATAAAATTATGTTTGATAAATTAAATCTCCTTTCAGGAATAAGAGTATTTTCTGCTTACACAAAAAAATCTCACATTCTTTTGAACACTGTTCTATCATTATTTACTACATTTCTTTGTGCTTATTCATATTTTTTTAACTTTATGGTCAGAGGAAATAAAAGTAGACAGGTTGATTATCTAAGGCTTACCAATGAAGTCAGCTCCTCACATTCAATATCTAATTCAAATTTTATTGCCTTCAAAATGCTGATGGAAAAGGAAATCCATCAAGGTTTTTATAATACTAAGAAAGTTCTCATGTAATCATCCACATGCCTAAGAAATATATAAACCCTGAGATCTTTAAGAATAACTAAAGGAAAAGTTAACTTAAATGGATTGGTAATAGTGATTTCTTAAATGCACAGAAAGATTAAAATTTCCAAGTACACTAGAAATAAGTAAAAAAAAAAGTATAATGTGGATACAATGAGATTGCAAGTAAAAATTGTATGAAACAGTGTGTTAATGTATGATGAGTAGTAAATAAGTTACATTAAAGTGCTTGCATATAAACCTATCTCCATATCAGTTTCTCTGACTGTCTGAAATGAACAAGGAAAAAGGTTCCTCAGCTTTTGGAATTAAACTTAAGACACTGCTATAATATTTAGGGAAAAACAACACGTGAAATTTGGTGACAGGAACACACAGATTTTTGTGCAAGATAAACAAAATGAATGAGCAAATGTGATTGCACAGTATTTGAGTTCACACATTATCAAGACTGTGGCAATTGATGTTTATCCCATTAACCTGGTGAAACACTGACCACAGAGTACGATGACTGCCCTTTCTTCTCCAAAGTGTCAAGAATTTTTAGTTGTGGGGAATGAAACTTCCCTAAAAGACATTCACTTTTTGGGGGGATTGTCTTTTTTTAAATTAAAGTAGTTGATGTACAGTATTATGTAAGTTATAAGTGTACCATAGTGATTCACAATTTTTAACAGTTATATATCACTTATAGTTATTATAAAATATTGGCTATATGCCTTATGTTGTACAATATATCCTTTTAATTTAATACAAACTAACTTATGCCTCTTAGTACACTACCCCTATCTTACTTGTCCCCCCGCACTTCCCTCCCCCCACTGGTAACCAACAATATCTTCTCTTTATCTGTGAGTCTACTTCTCTTTTGAAGCATTCACTAGTTTGTTGTATTTTTTCAATTCTGGATATAAGTAATATCATCATTTGAAAGGTATTCACTTACTTTTAGTTCACCAGCAGAGTATGTTCACTGTTTTTCACACAGATACTCTCTGCTTCTACTTAAATTGCTCTTCCCCAGTGACCTGAAACAGATAAATTGCACTGAGAATTGCCAAAGAAATGCATGAAGAGGACAAAAAAGTATTATTGAATCAGCATTCTTCTTAATTGCATACCTACAATAGATAATATTTCCATCCATCTCTCCTTGGTTAGACACACATAAAGATGAAGTTGTTCCTCCTCATGACAAAGGAAAAATTACTCCCTCAATTTTGGTATGGATCTTATTCTCTTCCTTATTTTCAGGGATCATCCTTCATTTTAATTTCTCTTCACCATCTCTACAGGTTTTTTTCTCAAAAATATCTTAAAAAAAAACAATAAAACAGAAATAAAAATTAGAATTAAATACAAAAAGTATAATTTTGCAAACATATTTTATACAAAATCTTAATATATGTAACAAAATTTTAACTTTACAATTGAATAAAATAGAAAAGTGAGAAAAATATATACGCATATATTTGACTTATCACCTTATTTTCTTCCATTTCCCTGTGATAGTCACTAAAATGTATCTATCACTGCATTTTCCTCTAATTCATTTTATAATTTCATATAGTTATGTCTATCCTAGATAAGATCTATTGTTATTTTTATTTTAACTATAAATCATATCATTCCAAAAATATTTTAAGATATTGTTTTCAGAAACAGGTTTAGCACCTATCTTTATCAATTCTTTTAAATTAAGCAATTTAATTTACTTCTTACTTACATGTAATATAAGAATAAACTACATTTTATTTCTAACTGCTCTTATATGTTATAACCCCATACTAAGAACAAACACATCATTTGGAGATTAAAAGGGAGTAAGTTTTAGAGGAGGACTGCTGGAGATAGCTGTTGGTTTTCTTTGAGTTCATAGGATGTGCCTGATGATCACCTCTAGTCAAACGACAGGGATTCAAGGGGCCCACGTGGGAAGGTTCAGATGCATTTCCTCTAGGATAAAATGGACAGATGTCAAATTTCTGCTTGACAGCTCTGCAGGTCTAGAGATGGGCTAGCTAGCTGCTAACTGATAAGTCAAAGTAGATCTTTCTGCCTCAGTGGGATCTGCTTGAACTAAATTTTATCTGGGATAAAGGATGACTATATCAGTGTTTTCCATAGCCCAGTTGGAGGCTGAGAGGAGAGTGCACAGGAGGGTGTCATGCTAGGCCTTTCCATGATGCACCTGGCAAAGAAAATAGACTTCAGCAGACTAAAACTGGGGAGGCCAACAAATTACTTGTTTGAGGCAGAGAGAAAAAGAACATGATCCACAGGAAGAACACAATAGTTGGAGAGTTGCTCTGGTAAACACAATATTACTCCAGGACAGGGGTCTGTTTTCAACACTTTCTAAAATAGCACAATAAAGTGCTGTGTGTGTGTGTTCAGTTGCTCAGTCCTGTCCTACTCTTTGCATACCCATGGTGGATTCATGTCAATGTATGGCAAAACAAACACAACATTGTAAAGTTAAAAAAATAGAAAATAAACTAACTTAAAAGCTAAAAAAAATAAAAATAAAAAATAAAGATAAAGGAGCACTGAGAGATGAAAACAAAATTGCTTTACTACCTCAACTCATGATTCATGCTTTTCATCAAACATATTTCTATCATTTGTTTATACAAAATGCTAGTCATACTTTCTATAACTCCACAGGTACACATGTGGGTGGTTTTCTAAAATAGATGTTTAAAGTGGAATTCTTGGAATTAGTAGAAATCTTAAGTAGGTCTTAGAGTATATGCCTTGTAAGTTGTACTAGACACTATCATACCCTACTCCAAACCAGTTATAATAATTTGTACTCTCATAGCAATGAATATACTTTTCACATAACCTTTCCAATAACTCATTTTAACATTTTATTATTTTTAGTGGGATTTTTCATTATATCTAAATTTGTAATTTTTCTGTAGTTGCACATATCACTACTTCCCTTTACTATTTTTATCTCTTGTTTAAGAAAACACACTTTTCTGCAAAAAAAATCATAAAACTATTTACTTTTAATTTCAGATTTTGACCTATTTATATTTAAATATTTAACTGAAATTAATTTCTGCTCATAAAGACGCATACATATATAAATATTAAAACACCAATGAATTTCCCTAATGCCATTTATTTATTAGGTTAATTGTTTTACTGGTCACTGTTCTCTGATTATAAAAAAGATTTTAAAGTATACAGTCAATCCTTGACTAACACGAGTTTAATATCCACTTAAATGAAGACTTTATTAATAAATATATTGGAAAAATATTTGGAGATCTGTGGCAATTTGCAGATGAACTGCATAACCTAGAAATACTTAAAAAATAAGAAAAAGTCAGGGATGTCATAAATATATTAAATATACATAGATACTAGTCTATTTTATCACTTACTACCATAAGATGTACATTAATCTATTACATAACGTTAACATTTATTAAAGTTACGCACACGAGCCCTTGCAGACCATATATGGAAACATTTTCAGTAGAGAGAAACTTAAGGAGGCAAGTTATAAGTGCACAAAATTAACTATAGTATATATTGTATTATTGTAATAATTTTGCATCCATCTTCTGTTTCTATTGCAGTGAGTTCAAGTGTTGTGAGCATCTGCTTCAAACATCTAGTTATGCTAATTACCATCATGTTTACTGTAATAACTTAAACTTTAAATTAACATCATAGGACCCATACAACATGCCACTAGAGATGCTGAGAATGCTCCTAAGAAGCAGAGAAAAGTCAGGATATTGCAAGAAAAGTTGAATTGCTTGATAAGTGCTTTAGATTGAGGTCTGCAGCTGTGCTTGTCTGCCATTCCATGATAAATGAATCCAAGTACCACTTAAAAAAAAAAAAAAGAGAGAGAGAAAGAAAAGAAAATTCATGAAGTCATTGCTGCCAGCAGGAGCTAGAACCTTGCTCTTTTGGCAAAATATCTTTATATCTCATATTGAAAACATAAGGACAAGATTTTTGTCCTTTATGTGAGTGTAGAATTGCTATAATAAAAGGTGGTGCTATAGTCTACCACTTATATACTCTTAATATGGTTCCAATAAAAATTGAAGCCATTATATGACAATTTAAAACACGGAGAGTGAAGAATCTAAAGCTGGAGAATTTAATGTCAACAAAGGATGGTTCGATAATTTTAGAAGCGGATTTGTCTTTAAAAATGTCAAGATAACAGGAGAAGCAGCTTCTGCTGATGAAGAGGCAGCAAACTTCCCAGATGCCTTTAAGAAAATCATTGCAAAGAAAGGCTATCTGCCTGAACTGTTATTTAATACAGATGAAAGTGTCCTATTCTGGGGGAAAAAAAATAAAGTCATACTAACAAGTAAGGGAGAGAAGCAAGTGCCAGGATTTAAGGCACAAAAGAATAGACTAACTCTACTGTTTTGTGCAAATGTAGTGAGGTTTATGATAAAGATTGTTCTTATCTATAAAGCTGTTAACCTTCAAGCCTTGAATGGAAAAGATAAATACCAGCTACTGTCTTCTGTTTGTGCAACAAGAAGCCTTGGACACTGAGGAAAATTTTCCTGAATTGGTTCCACTGATGCTTTGTCCTTGAAGTCAGGAAGTACCTTTCCAGTAAGGGACTGTCTTTTAAAAGTTCTTTGATATTGGACAATGCTCCTGGCCCACCCAGAGCCCAATGAGTTCAACATCAAAAGGATTGAAGAGTGGTCTACTTGCCCCTAAACACAATGTCTCTAATTCAGCCTCTAGAAGAAGGGGGTCACGAGGAAATTTAAGGCCCATTACACATGGTAACTCTATGGAAAGATTTGTCAATGCTATAGAAGAGAGCTCCAATAGAGCATCATAGAAATCGAGAAGGATTAGATTACAACACTGAAGATAGCATTGATGCTATAGAATAAGCCATAAAACCCATTAAACCTGAAATAGTAAGCTCCTACTGGAGAAAACTCTGTCCAGATGTGCATCACTTCACATAATATACAACAGATCCAATCAAGAAAATAATGTGATTTTGACTATAGCAAAAAGAAAGATAGATTTGGAGTTGGGGTTGACATGAAATCACTGCTATATTTAAAACAGATAACCAACAAGGACCTACTGTATAGTACAGGGAACTCTACTCAATACTCTGTAAGAACCAAAGTGGGAAAAGAACTTGAAAAAGAATAGATACTTGCATGTGTATAACTGAATCACTTTGCTCTACACCTGAAACTAACACAATATTGTTAATCATTTCTACTCCAATATAAAATAAAAATTTTAAAAATGTGAGGGCTGAAGTGCTTCAAAATATAGATTGTGGAGAAATTCTAGAGGTAATAAACATCATGCCAGAGGAATTAACAGAAGACAACTTGATGGAAATGAGTGCTTTCAAATGGGTGCCAAAAGGTTTTGTCCAGAACAAAATACCAAGGTTCTTTTGATGTGGACCGAAAGTCTTATGGACCAAATGCATTATGATTTTTTTAGACAAAATCAAACGTCCCCAAGGATTTAAACATAAACATAAAAATAGTAAAATAATCTATATCAAGATGAATATATTATTCTATTTGAAACTGTTGGAAGACAATTTTTCTTTCTGGTAAGCAAGAGAAAATATGAATCAAGATATATATTTTAACTTTATGTTAAAATAACTTAATTAATTTCAGTTCTAGAAGCCTATCCTAATAAATAATCAAAATCCACTTAAAACACACATAAATCATGTTTCTAATTGCAACTGTGTTTATAAGTTATAAATTTGAACAAGATTAATGATCAAAGATTGTTCAGAAAGATGGTGGAACTTCGTCTTCCTTTGGAATTAAGTTTTAAAATGTATATACTAATGTGGGAAAATGTTATTAACTTTATATATGAGAAAATCACTGAACAAAATGGTTTGTACACTTGTTAAATGAAAACTGAAAGCTATAGAATAATGGGTATAATATGATATTTAATAAAAAACTCCTGAGTTCGTGATGGACAGGGAAGCTGGTGTGCTTCAGTCAATGGGATCACAAAGAACTGACTCGACTGAGCGACAGAAATGAACTGAACTGAATATTTATCTATCTTTTTATATTGATTTATAAAAACATAGAAATATGTTTGGAAAGGTAACAGTAAATATTGTTCATTTATTATGCAAAACACTGCATTGAAGAGAAGGGAAAATGATTAAGTTTTCTTCTATATCCATATGTATAGTTTGTTGTAAATATGTACTAAATAGTTATCCTAAATTTTAAACTACTATGAATACATGCAAAAATATGCTTGAATAGAAAAACATGGAGCAATTTGTCACAAAACATTAATAATCATTTTCTTTCTTTTCAATTTTTTTTTTTTTTGCTAATTTCTAAATTATTTATTTATTTATTTTTACTTTACAATATTGTATTGGTTTTGCCATACATTGACATGAATCTGCCATGGGTATACATGTGTTCCCGTTTCAGAACACCCCTCCCACCATTACTTTTAAGTTGCATTGATTTGTCAGAATGATAGCATCCCAAATTTGTGTTTGAGGTAACAGATAACCTAATGATTTTAATTCATATAGGTAGGAATGTATGTGTGCATGTTCAGTCATGTCTGACTCTTTGCGACCCATACTGTAGGCTGCCATGTTCTTCTGTCCATGGAATTTTTCAGGCAAGAATATTGGCCTGGGTTGTCATTTCCTACTCCACTAGGCATCTATACACATTTATATACAATTTTCAGAAGATTAGAATTAAAACCTAATATCAAAAGTGGTTATTTTAATTTCATGGATAGAGATAATTTATTCCTTTATACACTGTCTGTAATGACTATTTTATACACTTAGTCATTTATTTTATAGGCAGAATTCAATTTATTTTAATTTTTAAAATGAGATCATAGGTAAAATAATAATGCAGTTATGAATATCAAAAACTGTAACTTTAAGTTGCACTTTTCAGGGGCTGAAGGACCTTCAGTAATCTATCATAAAACATAGATTTCTCATTTGTCTGAAAAAACAGTTCCAAATTTACAACAACAAATAAGTGTCACTCATGCCACAACCTTATTAAAGTTGACAGACAAGCCCCAGAGCAGGTGGATTGCTTCAATTATTTGCCATTTAACATGAATACAAAATATGTTCTAAAAGCTTTCTGGATATCTGTGGGGTGCTGGTGCTAGCTCATAGCAGTATGACACTGATGATGAAGCTTGGGCAAGATAAAAGTTACCAAAAAAAACAAAGACAAGGCATTGTTTTTTGTGACCTTTGGTTTGGCAACAATTGAACTACAAATGCAACAGCTGGCCACTGAAAGGATGATATCAAGACCGGTTGAAGGGTGTTGAGATGGATGCTATTGGCAGTCGGCCTATGCATTTGAGATTAAATAAGCCCAGCAACTGGACATTTTAGCAGCTGGTCAGACAAAGGATATTCTTTAGATATTTAACAACTGATAATTGAGCAGTCTAGCAATATTTGTTGAAAAAAAATTGGTTACCAAATGGGATTACAATCAATATTCAAAGCTTGAGAGAAGGATTTATGGGAAGATAAACCAAGAAGCATGAGATTGTCATTACCTCAACTATTTCAGGAAGACTTTCAAAAAGATTACACTAGGAATTCCAGAGCATAAAATGAAATGGACCACGATTTAACTCTAACATTGAGTAGACATTTTATGCCCTTTGGTCTTCTCTTCACTGCAAATCAGTTCTTGCCATAATATAAATCATTTCTTACTTATTGCCATTTCATTGTCTTTCATAAATTGATAATACTGTGTGATATACCTTATTTAACATTCTTTTTATAATCTTAGAGTGCAAAAGTGGCTACTTTTTATTAATTAACATATTTAACTGTTTAATAAGTCCAGTTAGTTAAAAACATATGAAACTCTTGAAAGAACATTCATTTAAGATAAAATAAAGTAAGGAAAAATATTAAACTTTTAATTGGCAGTAAAGATGATATCATCTTGCTTTATTGGAGACACATTTAAATGGAGTAGAAAGATGAGGCAATTTAAAATCTCTGCAATTTTGGTTTTCAAAATTTAAACTATATCTTATAATTTTTACATTATTTGGAATGTTTTGGTTTGATGCTGTATTTTTTAAGTTAAGAATCATCATGATATATGTTAGCACTGGTTTACAAACCAAAGGATTAAATAAAAATAATAGCATTGATAATGAATTTTCATGAAGATACTTGTGATTTATTTTTACATACTTAGCTTTATAAACATTGTTTAATTAAAAAAATGACTACTTTAAAGTTGTCCTCCAGGATCTATCAAGAATTTTTTCTTCTAAGAAATGTTCCATAAAACCATAATTGTCTAAAGAATCTGGTAAAATTTGATTATAGCAATTCCCACTGAATTACCTTGTAGAAATTTCTGACTTATTCTCTGAATTGAATATCTAATGAATTTTTCAGGACTTGAAACCAAATGAAGCACAGCATACAAAGTCAAGAGGCAAATAAAGGAAGATCTCACCCTATCTCACTTTATTTGTCTCAGGCATCATATTGAAAACAAAATTCAGATTGTGAGAGAATTATCTATTACCCTGAAAGGACATATGGGCGGAACAATAAACGTAAAGACATTAAACAGAAAAAGCATCCAAATACATGAAATGGTGATTTGAGCTGTTAAGAGTTTAATGAGCATTAGAAAGAGTTTATAAGCTTTGTTTAAGTGGGGTCATGTTTCACTATAAAATTCATGCTGGCCAACAAAGAAGGAAAAAAAAATGCTAGCTTGCCTTAAAAAAATTTATAATCTTTAAAATTCCTCAATATTTGTGAAAAATAGAACATTCTGAATGATGTTTCCATTTCAATATTTCTTACTAAATCATAGAATTTAGAACAATTGTACTTTTAAATTCTTTCAATCAAAAGATTTAATAATTATCTCTATTTTACTGAAACAATATATTGTTGTTCAGTCAATCAGTTGTGTCCAACTCTTTGCAACCTTATGGCTGGCAGCACACAACGCTTCCTTGTCCTTCACCATCTGCCAAAGCTTGCTCAAACTCATGTCCACTGAGTCTGTGATGCCATCCACCCATCCCATCCTCTGTTGTCCCCTTCTTCTCCTGCCTTCAATCTTTCCCACCATCAGGGTCTTTTCTAGTAAGTCGGCTCTTCACATCAGGTGGCCAAAGGATAGGAGTTTCAGCTTCAGCATCAGTCCTTCTAATGAATATTCAGGACTGGTTTCCTTTAGGATTGACTGGTTTGATCTCCTTGCAGTCCAAAACTCTTAGGAGTCTTCTCCAACACCGCAGTTCAAAACAATCCACTCTACAGCACTCAGCCTTCTTTATGGTCCAACTCTTATATCCATACAACACTAATGGAAAAAATTTGCCATAGCTTTTCTTCCACAGGGAAAGTGTCTTTTAATTTCAAGTCTACAGTCACTTTCTGCAGTGATTTTGCAGCCCAAGAAAATAAAGTCTCTCACTGTTTTCATTGTTTCACCGCTTATTTGGCATGAAGTCACGGGACTGAATGCCACGATCTTAGTTTTTTGAATGTTGAGGTTTAAGCCAGGTTTTTGCTGTCCTCATTCATTTTCATTAAGAGGCTCTTTAGTTCCTCTTTCCTTTCTGCCATAAGGGTGGTGTCATCTGCATATTTGAGGTTATTCATATTTCTCCCAGAAATCTGGCTTGTGCTTCATACAGCCCGGCATTTTACATGATGTACTCTGCATATAAGTTAAATAAGCAGGATGACAATACATAGCCATGACACACTCCTTTCCCAATTAGGAACCAGTCAGTCCATTGTTCAGTGTTTGGTTCTAACTGTTGATTCTTGACCTGCATGCAGGTTTCACAGGAGGCACGTAAGGTGATCTGGTATTCCCATCTCTTGAAGAATTTTCCAAAGTTTGTTGTGATACACACAGTCAAAGGCATTAGCATTTTCAATGAAGCAGAAATAGCTATTTTTTTCTGGAATTTTCTTGCTTTTTGTATGATCCAACGGATGTTGGCAATTTGATCTCTTGTTCTTCTGCCTTTTCTAAATCCAGCTTGAACATCTAGAAGGTCTCCATTCATGTACTGTTGAAGACTGGCTTGGAGAATTTTCAGCATTACTTTGCTCGTGTGTGAAATGAACACAATTGTATTATAGTTTGAACATTCTTTGGCATTGCCTTTCTTTGGGATTGGAATGAAAACTGACCTTTTCCAGTCCTGTGGCCGCTGATAAATTTTCCAAGTTTGCTGGCATATTGAGTGCAGCACTTGCACCGTTCATCTTTTAGGATTTGAAACAGCTCAGCTGGAATTCCATCACCTCCACTAGCTTTGTTCATAGTGATGCTTCCTAAGGCCCACTTGACTTTAGACTCCAGGATGTCTGACTCTAGGTGAGTGATCACACCATCATGGTCATCTGGGTCATTAAGATCTCTTTTGTATAGTTCTTCTGTGTATTCTATATACCACATTAAAAAAGTATTGTAAGAATCTATGTTGTATGTTTGTAAATTTGGTCAAGGTGTCTACAATTCTTAAAATAGCTAATCATTGTTGTATTATAAAAGTTATCAGAAATTTATTGATTTTTAATATTTTAAAATACTTTTTGGTGTAGAAATATTAAGAAAAGAAAAGTTTTTATGAAGAGCTTTTTTATCATCCCTTTCCATTATTGTACTCTCATGTTTTCAAAACACCAACTAACGTAAGCATTTTAGGGTCATTATTATTTTCTACTCCCCCTTGGTTTTTAGATCAGCTACATTATGACCTTACAGATGATGCTTTCTGTTTTTTTCCTAGTGTGACTTCTTTGTTTAACATATGATTCTAGTTCTACCTATTTTAGGAAAAGTAAATATTGAACAGCCATAGTATTTTCATTACATATATTTTAAAAAATGAGTAATTTTTGCCTTATAGTATATGTGTCTATCTTTTATTATTTTGTCTTCATGACTATATGCATAATATCATTATCCTTATTTACCAATAATAAAATTGGGATAGAAAACTTGGAGATGTCAGCTCATCCAAGAGAATATGTGCTTGAATGAACACTCAGGTTCAAATGTTCCTTTTACTTGGAGAAAATTAAAATAATGACCTCATGTTTTCTGGACTTCATTAAATGCAAAACAAAAATATTTTGTTATATGTAACAAATTCATTTTGCAATACCATTTTAGTAGAACAGAAATTAGTAAGATCAGCGATTTTCATATTAAGATACGAAAGTTAAGACCTAGATAGCTAACCAACTTGCTAGAACTCCAAATATAGCTAGTATCAGAAGCAGTATCATTAGTGTGAAATCTTAACTTTAAGACTCAACTTTTTCAGTTACTCTGTCATTTCTTATCCCTTGTACTAAGTATATGTGCACTTAATATTTAATACATTAAGAATAATCTATTAAATTCATGCCCCAAATTTTAGTTTCCATTATTCCTTGTGCTTTACATATCCAAAGGTAAATGTGGTGAAAAAATTCAGTAAAATAAAAGTTCAAAACCAAGTATTTAACATATATCCCTCAATTTAATTGACATATAACTCATACATTTTCAGTCTAAGGATCAGAGACTTAAAACACATAATCACTTTTAACTGCTCCCTACTTGCCTATTCTGAGCCATCAATTTGTATTTTTGCTTTGGAGAAAAGTAGACAAATTAAGGTAACTGTGAATCAAAATGATAGGTATGAAAGAAACAGAGCACAATCTTTGTGGTTTTGTACTGACTTTGGGTTGAAAGAAAGAAAATACAATAACTAAGTTTTCTTTATTGAATTCTCTCAAACTTCAAAACTATCTTTGCCATTAAAAATACATAGGAATCTCTTGATACTTGGTAATAAAGGGAAAATAGTTCCTTAAAATCTGCATAGTAAATCTTGTACACATCTAATCAGAGATTAAAATAAGATAAAATAAGCCATCTCTGTATTAAAATTATCAGTATTGTTACACCCATAAATTATGGCAATGACTTTTTAAGGAGAAAAAGAGACTGAAGTAATTTACATGCAAACTTTTTTGAAATCATGATTCAATGTTGAAGACCTAAGGAATTTTGCATCTATAACAAAGTTTGACAGTCAACCATTTAGTATAAAGGAAAACGTTCTTTACATCTATCATTCAAAACACATCAGAGAAATACCTAACCCCCAACATTCCTCTATAGGATTGTACTAATTTTATCCAGCCTACAGTTCAGTTCAGTTCACTCACTCAGTCATGTCCCACTCTTTGAGACCCCATGGACTGCAGGACATCAGGCCTCCTGTCCATTGCCAACTCCTGCGGTTTACCCAAACTCATGTCCATTGAGTCGGTGATGCCATCCATCAGGTGATCTCATCCTCTGTCATCACCTTCTCCTCCTGCCTTCAATCTTTCCCAGCATCAGGGTCTTTTCAAATGAGTCAGTTCTTCTCATCAGGTGGCCAAAGTATTGGAGCTTAAGCTTCAGCATCTGTCCTTCCAATGAATATCCAGGACTGATTTCCTTTAGGATTCACTGGTTGGATCTCCGTGCAGTCCAAGGGACTCTCAGGAGTCTTCTGCAACACCACAGTTCAAAAGCATCTATTCTTCAGCACTCAGCTTTCTTGTAGAGCCTATTTTCTCCATCTTAAATTTTTCTTTCTCAGTTCCCAACCCATAGGTCTTTTACTGTCTGTTCCCCAACAAAGCCCTCATAGCTCTTTCACATGCAGATTAAATGTGTTTCCCATTCTCTTCCTGACATTCATTGTAAAAGAAAAAAATATTTCTGAAAAAAAAAAAAACAAGAGAGAGAAAGGAAGAAAAAAAAAGATCTGTGAGCATTTGATTGAAGGTCAAAGAGTGAATAGTAGGAACACTATCTTGTCTGCTTGAAAGATGGCAATCAACATCACATAGTGACAGAAAGTGATGTGTCACCTACCACATTTGGAGGCAGATGATACAGGAAATAAACTTGTAGGATGAGGGGAGGAGATATGACACAGTGCTATTAGTGGTTGCCTATTTATAGATACTTCTCTTTGATGAGAGAGAGAATAGCTCAGAATTTGTCCATTTGCAAGCAAGATAGCAAGATTTTTGAAAAATGTCAGAAATCCATGGCTTTGCAGTATTGGAAAAGTCAACCAATGTTAGACTCCAAACAATAAGAAAAGAAGATATGGAAATTTTTGAGGGAAAAAAATGGATTGATTTAGGGGCATGATATCACTTATATTATTAAAACCCAGAAATTAATAGAGTCTGATAAAGACCAACTGAGGATCTAGGAACAACCAAATCCTTTCAGACAAAATGACTCAGGGAAGGAAAACAGGAATACTGACAGTCCCACCAAAGTCAGATAAGCTCAAAGGATGTGCAAATACAAGTGTGTAAGGAGAAACGAAGATAAGGATGCAAAAACCAAGAAATATACTGCTGCTGGAAATTATGTCCCCAAAAGATCTGTGTGCTTGTTAATTAGCAATTAACAGGAAGGCTGATATATTACAATAAATTGCAACCATATATATATATTTGGGGAAAAACAGCTTACATTTTTATTTCAAGAGACTTCCATACTGGTTTTAACGACTTTAGTAATGTATTTCAACTTGGTGAAGTCAAAATAGGAATTGCTTTTTCTTAATTATTGTCTTAAAAGGGCTCTCAATAGAATTTAAATTTAAGCTTCACAAGGGCAGACATCTGTGTTTGTTTTGTTCATAGGTGGTGTCCTCAGCAGCTAGAGCAAACTCTGCTACAAATATTCACTGACTAAAGGATCAATAAATGCTGTTTTAAATTTTGTTTTTTTCCTCTCCAATTATATCATGTGCAGATCCTTTAAGTTTTGAGGTTCTTTCTATTTTTAAATAAAATTTAAAGTTACAATTTCAACACAGACTTAAACTTCATTGCCGCCTATGCCCTCATAGGAGGGAGGGGAATTCTAGACTGTATGGAATAAAGGAGAGGCATGGTCTGGCTCTGAGATATTTGTCCACTTTTTTAACTTCAAGGTCTAGTTCCTCCTGTGTATTGAACTGGGGAGAAAGAAGGAAACTGGCTAAGCCCTGCGAAATTCTTAGAGTGTGGTTGTAACTTTCTTAAAGTTCTTCTAAACAACACTAAAGAACAGAGATGCTCTTTGTCAGCTTAGAGTTTAAATGCTTGTCTTCTCCTGGGTAAGTGTGTGAGTTTTTCAGAGTTCTCTTGATGTACTTTCTGCCTCCCAGTTTTCTGTGATATCCCTGTGGGACAACCTCTGAAGCCTGATGTTCCATCCTCTTGAACTGGCTATAGGCACTTCTCACTGTGCCCCTGATGAGCAACATGATCAGAGATGGGTATATATTTATAAAAGATATTCTACAGTAATATTTTAAAACCATTTAATATATTTTATGTTCAATGGTTAAACTTAGTTTACCTTAAGAACTAAGTGAATGACTATAGAAATTTCTAAAACCTCAGGATGTGAGAAGTTTTATTGCCTGTTAAATAAGCCATTAAACAAGCTCTCTTTGTTTCATTGGAAATGCATTATAAAACATTTTAAAACTGATTTCTGCCTCTCAGTTTTGTTGAAGTGAGGGTGTAAGTGGAAGGAGCCCTATCTTTCACAGTCAACCCCAACTCCACTCCACTTGCGCACTTGGTGAATTTCTGTGGATTACAGGGCCCCGTGGGAAATTAAGAGCTAGTAACACACACACAGTCACAGTGCTCTAATCTATGTGACTGATGTGTAAAAATCACTACTCTTCCCTAGACAGAATGAAGTGTTTTGAAATTTTGGAAAGATAGCCTCCCTAAAATATTCAAGATGCATTTGCTTTAATGAAGTTGTTTCTGAACTAATGCATAATTTTTACATTAAAAGTAAAGTGCTAATAAATAAACATGATTTATATGTCTTGTCACTCACATATAGTTTGACATAGAAAGTAGCAAACAGAGTTTGTCTAAATAAAGGGTCTTTGAAACACTAGAGGTTAAGAGAAAGGAAAGCAGTACAGAGGAAAGGAAACTATAACAGTGATCAGAGAAAATGACTATGGTTTTTTCCCATGCTATCTGGAAGGGTTCTCATCATATAAGTGTATTGAAGAAATTATAATATATCTGAGGAATACCAGAAGCCACAAAATGTTTGCTAATGACAAAAGCTAAAATCCTTCGGTTTGGAGCAATTTTAGGGTTAAGAAGCTAGAAAGGGATTTATTATTGTTTAGTCATAATGGAGAGGAAGAACAAAAAAAACATGGAAATAAGTTGTCACAGTATTTGGGCATTAGTTAGTTTCAAAGCCTTCACACCTGAGTCTCTACAGCAACACATATGACTGCAAGGGAAAGAAGTACAGTCGGTATAAAATGGATACTTATAAAACCCCAAACAACTAGGGGGCATGCTTGTACTTAGTCTTGCATTTAGTCTAAAATCCTTTTGTCATCGAATGAGGCAATAAGAATGAAAAAAAGTTTTGCTTTTTTTGTTTTTAATAGTCAAAAACATTTTATTATGGCACTTCCTATCTTCTGAATAGAGTGGTATAATTTTTCTCAGATAAATTTTATATAACTCCTTTTATATCCAAAGTCTAGAGGAAAGAAAGGGGAGGATTAAATGATAAAAGTCTAAGGTTTTTTCCTGTGGTTTTGAAAGTTGATAACTTAATAAATATAGATTTTTCAGAGTAACTTAGTGTGTTTTCTGTATATAAAAATGTGAGCCCAAGGTGAAAACCTAAGTTTATTTCCTGAAACTTTGAAAATAATTCAGTTTAGGACAGTCCTAAAAGAAATTTTTTCAGTAAGTCTAAGAAACAGAGTCTTCTCACAAAAGCCTCTCACAGCAATTTGTCAGTACTGATTACTTCCTCCTTCTTAAAATGCATGCTGTGCTTGATATATGCTATACCTATATGCTGTAGGTTCTATTTTTCCTGGAGAACCCCAACTAGTACACTTGGTTTCTTAAATACCAAACTCCACCCATTTCCCTCTTACCTTAGTGCAAGACTTTGAATATTAAATTATTCCAAGAGTTAATTCTTCATCTACACTTATCCCTTGATTGATTTTGCATAATCCTGTGGCTTTAAATGTGATATGCTATGACTTACAAAAATGTATATTCAGCTTAGACCACTTCTTTGAGATTCAAACTCCTATACCGAATTGCCTACTCAGTATTTCCACATGGATATCTAAATGGTATCTTACTCTTCACATGCAAAACTATTTTCTCTCCCTCCCAAACCTACCACTCTCTCAGTCCTCCTTTCATCAAATGGTACCATCATTAATCCAGCTGATTTTGTAAAAATCTCAGAAATCACCATTTATTCCTCGTATTCTATCTTATTCTATATCCAATCCTACTTTATCCATTATCTCTCACACATGTTGCCCTCTCAAACCTCCTGCACTTCCTGTATTGAAGAACTTGGATTGATACATTTTCCATGGTTTATAAGACTGCCAAATATCTGGCACTAATATACTCAAATATCTTACCTAATTATTTACCACTCTCTCCTATTCTTGTCATTTCTTCAAAAAAATACCACAAGCTCTTTTTTTTTTTTACTTTGAAGTTTTCATTGATGGTAAGATCAGAGCAAAGAGTCGGACACGACTGAGCGACTGAACTGAACTGAACTGAACTGAACTGAAGATCAGAGCGCTGGTCAAACTAAAGTTAGCCAGAAACAAGTTACTAGTAGCAGCTGTGTCCAGTCTGTAAGAACAGGGATATATTATGTTAAATTACAATTTATTGTCCAAATTTTGTGCTAGCCTATTACTTCCTCACCAATAATGTGCAATATTCTGCATTATAAGACTGTCTTATATGAATGATTATTTTAATAAATCAATAATAATGAAAACCATTCCTCATTTTGATTACACAAATGGATGAAATTGAGAATTTTCTTGTTCACTATTTGGGAAAATGTGGGTCTCATCCTCTTAGTTTCTATGATACACTAAAGAGTGGGGAAAGAAAAAGCAAACAAACATGAGTCCTTGGCAAGGTTGATATAACAGGATATGAAATCAAACACTGAAGAATCTTTTTAGGACACTATAAAATGTTAAACTTACAATAAACTTCTTACTACATCACAAAAGCATAAGCCTAATAAGTCAAACCATTTTGGAGAGCCCCAGGTCTAACTTTTAGAACTGATAATAAAAATGGATTTGGGGCTTGGATTGTCAAGTTTTGGCACTCACAAGAAAGGGTATAGATAAACAATGATGTCAGACATTGCTCAGGATTATTATAACTTATACTTTACAACATTTGAAATAAAGCCTCTGGTCTCCTGGTTTCTAGTGTCTCATGAGTCAGTATTTTTCTTCAAATAGTTCATTTGATTTAACTGCACTCGGTGAATGTTTTAGCCACTAGAATTATTGATGTCTTGTCTAATGGGAAAACTCTGAATATATTGATTATTCCTAGTCCTACGAATGTAAGTCACGTTTCAGTCTAAATGCACTGAGTATATTGTTTATATCTGGGCTGTCCAATAGAGTAGCCTACATGCCTATGCATCTCTTAAAATACTGGGTTGCCATGCTCTCCTCCAGGGGATTTTCCCCACCCAGGGATTACATGCTCCTGCAGTGGTGGTAATCCATGGGAACCCATAGCCTAGGAGGCTCCTCCATCCATGGAATTTTCCAACAACAGTACTGGAGTGGTTGTCATTTCCTTCTCCAAAACATCGTATAGTCAAACACAAATTCTACCATTAGTATTTATTTAGTCATGAAGTGTTTACTGAATATTTGTGATGCGTGCATGCTCAGTTGTGTCCGATTCTTTGCAACCCCATGGACTGTAGCCCACCAGGCTCCTCTGTTCATGGAATTTCCCAGGCAAGAATACTGGAGCAGTTGTCATTTTCTACATCAGGGGTTACTAAATGTTTACCATGTACTAGGTGTCAGGGTTACAGTGGTGAGTAGCAAGACCTCCTGATCTGTAAGGCAAATAAACACAGAACACATAGACACATAATTACAACTTGTGATAAATACTAGGAGAAAAAAGCATAAGGTGCAATGAAAAAAAAATGCACGTGATGCTTAGCTTTGAGGTTGAAAGTTCATTCTCCAAGGACAGGTGTGAGTGGTAGGAGAGGAGAAGTGCTGAAGCTGGAAAAGCAATCAAGGCAGAAGGAACAGCCAGCACAAAGGCCTGGAGGCCTGAGGAGCTTACAGGTTGAGAAATTGAAAAAAGGCCCTGAGTAAAGTGCAGAAAGGAAAGGTGACAGAAGCTGCAGTCACAGAAATAGAAAACAGCTGATCTTATAGAACATTGCTGCCTAGGAAAATAAGACTAAATTCTATTCTGAGTACCATGAGAAGCCATTGCATATGTTTTTATCTTTTTATTTGTATTTTTAATTGGGTATTTTCTTCTATATTATTTTTAAAACTCACTTTCCCTTTCTAAAATTTTGTTATTCCATTTGTTTTATTTTGTTTTTAGAATAGGTCACCTGGCAACAGATTCTCTTAGTTTTAACTAAGAATGTCTTGATTTTCTCTTATATCTGAGGGAAAGTAAAAGTCCTGTTGGGAGGGTTCACTTAATTTCTTAAATCTGTAGAATTACAAAATCTGTAGAATTTGACAAATAGAGAAAATTTTAGCTATTATTTCTTCAAATACTCTTTCAGGCCCATTTTCTTTTTCTCTCCATCTGGGACTCTGATGAGATGAATGCTAGATTCTTTATTATAGACTTATAGATTTTTTGCTATACACCTCAAGGTTGAAGAATTCTCCTGGTACTTCAATGAGAGACAGCAAGTTTTTGTTGAGAATTCCCTTGTCTTTAGCTATTGGTATTTTGGGGTTGCCAGCTTCCCTACCATCAAGTTAGATATATGAGGCAAAAGAAAACCTGGGGTATATGTTGCCATGACATCTCTTGGTCCAAAGGTTCCTATGCAGTCTGCCTTCTTCGCTCTACATTGCAGAGTGTACTCATATTTGTTTAGTTTAATTATCTATGTCCACAGTGTTTAGCTATATTGATGAGAAGGATAGGGAAAAAGTATGTCTATGTACACCATCTTGTTGAAAATAACTACTTTTAATACTGTTTTGAAAATCAGAGACCATATAATTTCCTCGCACAAACTCAAATTAGGTATAAAGATATATATACTATATATATATATATATATATTATATATATCCCTTCATAACTCGGCTTTTGTAGCTCAGATGGTAAAGAATCTGCCTGCAATGCAGGAGACATGGGTCAATCCCTGGAAGATTCTCTGGAGAAGGGAATGGCAACCCACTCCATTATTCTTGCCTGGAGAATCCTATGGACAGAGGAGCCTGGCTGGCTAAGTTCATGGGGTCACAAAGAGTCAGACATGACTGAGTGGCTAACACTACTACAACTTTTGGTAGTGATCAATTTATAATTGGATAATGCCCCAGGGATTAGCAAATTAGTTGCAATTAGTAGCAAATTGCAACACACTGCTGAACAAATATGGACAGTAGGATCCCACCAAAAAAAGATACCCTGTGTCCAAGGACAAAGGAGAAGCTGCAACAAGATAGCAGGAGGGGCGAAATTGCATTTAGAATTAAACCACATACCTGCCAGAGAAGCTCAGAGGGCTCAAAAAAAAAAAATTGTGTGCAGCAGGAACCAAAGACCCCACAGAGACTGAGCTAGACTTGCCTTTGAGTGTTGGAGAGTCTCCTGCATAGACAAGTGTCAGCAGTGGCCTACCACAGGGACAGGGCTCTGGCTGCAGCAGACCTGGGTCATGCAACATAACCCATGATAGAGCCATTGAGCAGATGACCCACAAACTGCAGAACAATTATACCAAAGAAATTCTCTCACTGTTAAGAAAGTTCTAGGACCCACAACAGATTTCCCAACTTGGGAATCTGGCAAAGGGGTGGTGAATCCCCAGGGAATTTGACTTTGGAGGCCAGTGGGATTTGATTACAGAAATTCTACAGGACTTGGGAAACAGACTCTTGGAAAGTGAAATTCATTCAGTCATGTCCAACTCTTTGCAACCCCCATGGACTACAGTCCATTGAATCTCCAGGCCAGAATACTGGAATGGGTAGCCGTTCCCTTCTCCAGGGGATCTTCCCAACCCAGGAATCAAACCCTGGTCTCACCCATTGCAGGTGGATTCTTTACCAGCTGAGCAACAAGGGAAGCCCAAGAATACTGGAGTGGGTAGCCTATCACTTTTCCAGCGGATCTTCCTGACCCAGGAATTGAACTGGGGTCTCCCCCGCTGCAGGTGAATTCTTTACCAACTGAGCTATCAGGAAGCCCCTGATATCAGGGAAGACTCTTGGAGGGCACAAACAAATCTTGTGTGCACCAGGAGCCAGGAAAAAGAAGCAGTGTCCCCACAAGAGACTGAATCAGACTGGCCTATGAGTGTCCAGGAGTTCTCAGGCCAAACAAGAGGGAGGAAATACAACCCTATCCATCAACAGAAAATTAGATTAAAGATTTACTGAGAAAGGCCCCAATCATCAGAACAAGGCCCAGGATCCCCCACAGTCAGTCTCTCCCATCAAGAAGCTTCCATAAGCCTCTTATCCTTACTTATGGATGGCTGAGAGAATTAAAACCACAATCACATAAAACTAACCAAAATGATCACATGAACCACAGCCTTGTCCAAGTCAATGAAAATATGAACCATGCCATATAGGGCCACCCAAGATGGATGGGTCATGGTGGAGAGTTCTAACAAAACATGGTCTATTGGAAAAGGGAATGGCAACCCACTTCAGCATTCATGCTTTGGAACTTCATGAACAGTATAAAAGGGCAAAAAGATATGACACTGAAAGATGAAATTCCCAGGTTGGTAGGTACCCAATATTCTACTGGAGAAGAGTGGAGGAAATAAATCCAGAAACAATGACGAGATGGAGCCAAAGCATAAGCAGTACCCAGTTGTGGATGTGACTGGTGATGGAAGTAAAGTCTGATGCTGTAAAGAGCAATATTTCATAGGAATCTGGAAGGTTAGGTCTATGAATCATAGTGAATTGGAAGTAGTCAAACAGGAGATGGTAAGAGTGAACATCGACATTTTAGAAATCAGTGAATGAAAATGGACAGGAATGGGTCAATTTAAATCAGATGACCATTATATCTATTTATGTGGGCAAGAATACCTTAGAAGAAATGGAGTAGCTCTCATAGTCAACAAAAGAGTCCAAAATACAGTACTTGGGTGCAATCTCAAAAATGACGGAATGATCTCTGTTCATTTCCAAGACAAACCATTCAATATTACAGTAATCCAAGTCTATGCCCCAACCATTACTGCCAAAGAAGCTGAAGTTGAATGGTTCTATGAGGACCTACAAGATCTTCTAGAACTAACACACAAAAAAATGGATTCCTTGTCATCATAGGTGACTGGAATGCAAAAGTAGGAAGTCAAGAGATACCTAGAGTAATAATCAAGTTTGGCCTTAGAGTACAAAATGTGCAGGGAAATGGCTAATAGAGTTTTGCCAAGAGAATGCACTAATCATAGCGAACATCCACTTCCAAAAATATGAGAGACAACTCTACACATGGACATCACCAGATGGTCAAAACCAAAATCAGATTTATTAAATTCTTTACAGTCAAAGATGGAGAATCTCTATATAGGCAGCAAAAACAAGACTGGGAGCTGACTGTGGCTCAGATCATGAACTCCTTATTTCCAAATTCAGAATTAAATTGAAGAAAGTGGGAAAAACTACTAGACCATTTGATTATGACCTAAATCAAATCCTTTACCATTATAAAGTGGAAGTGACAAATAAATCCAAGGGATTAGATCTGACAGAATGCCTGAAGAACTATGGATGGAGTTTCATGACATTATACAGGAGGCAGTGATCAAGATAATCCCCAAGAAAAAGAAATGTAAAAAGGCAAAATGGTTATCTGAGGATGTCTTAGAAATAGCTGAGAAAAGAAGACAAGCTAAACACAAAGGAGAAAAGGAATGATATACCCATCTGAAAACAAAGTTCCAAAGAGTAGCGAGGAGAAGTAAGAAAGCCTTCCTCAGGGATCAATGCAAAGAAATAGAGGAAAACAATAGAATGGGAAAGACTAGACTTCTCTTTGAGAAAATTAAGATACCAAAGGAATATTTCATGCAAAGATGGGCACAATAAAGGACAGGAATGGTACGGACCTAACAGAAGCAGAATATATTAAGAAAAGGTGGCAAGAATACACAGAAGAGCTATACAAAAAAGATCTTCATGGCCCAGATGACCACGATGGTGTGATCACTCACCTAGAGCCAGACATCCTGGAATCCGAAGCCAAGTGGGCCTTAGGAAGCATCACCAGAAACAAAGCTAGTGGATGTGATGGAATTCCAGATGAGCTATTTCAAATCCTAAAATATGATACTGTTAGAGTGTTGCACTCAAAATGCCAGCAAATTTGGAAAACTCAGCAGTGGCCACAGGACTGGAAAAGGTCAGTTTTCATTCCAATCCCAAAGAAAGGCAATGCCAAAGGATGTTCAAACTACCACACAATTGCACTCATCTCACACGCTAGCTAAGTAATGCTCAAGATTCTCCAAGTGAGGCTTCAACACTACATGAACTGAGAATTTCCAGATGTTCAAACTGGATTTAGAAAAGGCAGAAGAACCAGAGATCAAATTGCCAACATCCTATGTGCCATAGAAAAAGCAAAAGAGTTCCAGAAAAACAATCCACTTCTGCTTTATTGACTATAACAAAGCCTTGACTGTGTGTACCACAACAAACTGTGGAAAATTCCTAAACAGATGGGAATACCAGACCACCTTACCTGCTTCCTGAGAAATCTGTATGCAGGAAAAGAAGCAACAGTTAGAACCGGACATGGAGCAATGGACTGGTTCCAAATGGGAAATGAGTAAGTTAAGGCTGTATATTGTCACCTGGCTTATTTAACTTATATGCAGAGTACATCATGAGAAATGATGGGCTGGATGAAGCACAAGCTGGAATCAAGATAGCCAAGAGAAATATCAATAACCTAAGATACGTAGATGACACAACCAGTATGGCACAAAGCAAAGAAGAACTAAAGAGCCTCTTGATGAAAGTGAAAGAGGAGAGTGAAAAAAGCTGGCTTAAAACCCAACATTTGAAAAACTAATATCATAGCATCCAGTCCCATCACTTCATGCCAAATATATGGGGAAACAACGGAAATAGTGAGAGACTTTATTTTCTTGGGCTCCAAAATCACTGCAGATGGTGACTGCAGCCATGAAATTAACAGACACTTGCTCCTTGGAAGAAAAGCTATGACCAACCTAGACAGCATATTAAAAAGCAGAGACATCACTTTGCCAAAAAGGTATGTCTAGTCAAAGCTATGGTTTTTCCAGTAGTTATGTATGTATGTGAGAGTGGTACCATAAAGAATGCTGAGCACTGAAGAATTAATGCTTTTGAACTGTGGTGTTGGAGAAGACTTTTGAGAGTCCCTTGGCCTGCAAGGAGATCAAACCAATCAATCGGAAAGGAAATCAATCCTGAATATTCATTGGAAGGCCTGATGCTGAAGCTGAAACTCCAATACTTTGGGCACCTGATGAGAAGCACTGACTCATTGGAAAAGACTCTGATGCTGGGAAAGATTGAAGGCAGGAGGAGAAGGGGATGACAGAGAATGAGATGGTGGTATGGCATCACCGATTCAGCGGACATAAATTTAGCAAGCTTCGTGAGTTGTGATGGACAGGGAAGCTTGGTGTCCTGCTGTCCATGGGGTCCCAAAAAGTTTGACATGCCTGAGAGATGAACTGAACTGAGGTGACATCTCTTCATATAACTTATGGTTTAACTAGCAAATGTTTTCTGATTATGTGAATCATGTCCCACTCCCTGTATTACGTAAAAAAACAATACCCTCTTAAATACCTATTACATAGGTTTGGTTTCACAAGGAAATAGATAGTTAAGCTTAGAAAAAATATTTTTATGTCAACAATTCATAAACTTTATTTATGCTTCCAGCATTTAAGTGGATCATATTCAATAATGATATTCCAAAGATTATTTTATGGGAAATTCCCAAGGTAATGATTTTTATTATATCACAGATATTGCTGTGATTTCAATATGTTGATAAAATTATAGGATTACTTTTTTTTCTGTATATACTGCTCTGACTTTAATACCTGCTTTGAAATTTTCAAGCTTATTTTAACTATGCCATGTAATTTAAAACTTTAGGTACTTAGTATTTCTCATCTCCATTTTATTAGGTCATCTGTATTCTTATAAGTTATCACAAAAATCTTTCTGGAAAAAATAAATGGAATTTGTCTTAGGTTTGGTTCTTGTGAGAAGTAGTTTAAGCAAACACTGGGAAAGGAATAAAAATGAGACATAGGTGGAAATAAGATCCACCATGAATATATTAATACGAAAGTTTGCTTGGGCAGTTCAGTTCAGTTCAATTCAATCCCTCAGTCATGTCTGACTCTTTGCAACCCCATGGACTGCAGCACGCCAGGCCTCCCTGTCCATCACCAACTCCCAGAGCTTACTCAAACTCATGTCCATAGAGTCGGTGATGCCATCCAACCATCTCATCTTTTATCATCCCCTTCTCCTCCCGCCTTCAATCTTTCCCAGCATCAGGGTCTTTTCCAGTGAGTTAGTGCTTCACACCAGGTGGCCAAAGTATTGGAGTTTCAGCTTCAGCACCAGTCCTTCCAATGAATATCCAGGACTGATTTCCTTTAGGATTCACTGGTTGGATCTCCTTGCAGTCCAAGGGACTCTCAAGAGTCTTATCCAACACCACAGTTCAAAAGTATCAATTCTTCAGTGCTCAGCTTTCTTTATAGTCCAACTCTCACATGTATACATGCTGCTGCTGCTGCAGCTGCTAAGTCGCTTCAGTCGTGTCTGACTCTGTGTGACCCCATGGACTGTAGCCCACCAGGCCCCTCTGTCCACAGGATTCTCCAGACAAGAATACTGGAGTGGGTTGTAATTTTCTTCTCCACATCCATACATGTCTACTGGAAAAACCACAGGTTTGATTAGATGGACCTTTGTTGGCAAAGCAATGTCTCTGATTTTTAATATGCTTTCTAAGTTGGTCATAGCTTTTCTTCCAAGGAGCAAGTGTCTTTTAATTTCATGGCTGCAGTTACCATCTGCAGTGGTTTTGGAGCCCAGAAAATAAAGTCTGTCACTGTTTCCATTGTTTCTCCATCTATTTGCCATCAAGTGATAGAGCCAGATGCCATGATCTTTGTTTTCTGAATGTTCAATTTTAAGCCAACTTTTTCACTCTTCTCTTTCACTTTCATCAAGAGCCTCTTTAGTTCTCCATTTTCTGCCATAAGGTTGGTGTTCATCTGTGTATCTGAGGTTATTGATATTCCTCCCAGCTCTCTTGAATCCAGTGTGTGCTTCAGCCAGCCCAGCACTTTGGGCGACTTCAAGCAAATCAGTGGACCTCTTGGAAGATATACAAAACTTCTTCAAAGATATATAGCCCCAGTACCGTAAAATGAATGTATTTATTCATTGATTTCCATCTGTTATTGGTTGTGAGCTGAACTTGGTGTATTGATCCTTGGGATCTCTAATGAAGGGAGTTTTAGCTATTACAGATGAAAACCTTCAGCATGCAAGGGAATAAGAAACAGAAACGTGATACAAGCAGGCCTCTGATTGAGTGTGCCATTTGGGAGTGAAAATAAAATTTTAAAAAAAAAGAAACACTATATATTTAAATAAACAGCCTATGTAAATATGCACTTATGTCTTGGAGCAGGATCAGAATTACTTTATTAGAAGTATCTACTTTTGTTTACAGAAACATCAATTAGGACAAAAATGGTTCAATATTTGCTTTAATCAGATTACTTTTTATGTTTCTTCATTTTAACAAAATGAGGTCCACTCTACCATATATTAGTCCTGTCTAAAAAGTCTATTTGCTTGAACAAAACAGAATTTCAGCATTGAAATAAAAAGCTGAGGTAATTCAGTTATTTCTATAGCAGCAAACATAACAGTTGTTTTCAGTCTCTGCCTAAATAAATACTTTGAAAATATTATAACTTATTCCATCGATGGGCAATTATAATAATAATTATGTATAATAGTAATACTAATAGTTATATTAGCTATATTGCCTACTATCCATCAATCCCCTAAATTTTTCCTATGTTATGCATATGAAAAATATAAAAATGAAAGGGCTTATGTCACTCAGAAAATTATGTTAATTTTGTCCTCAATTATTATTGATATTTTGGTTAAAGCACTAATCTCATCCTGTCTCTAGCCCTTTAAGGATATAAGGACAAGTGCTACAACCACATATACCACTTGACTACAACCTGTGGCTCAGTTGGTAAAGAATCTGCTTGTAACATAGGAGACTGGAGTTTAATTCCTGGGTCAGGAATATTCCCTCTCGTTTGTATTCACATGTTCTTATTTAAATCTTGTCTCTGAAAAACTCTGAATTATCTCTTTTCCAGTAGTTCCTGCCTCATGTTTTCTGAATTTGTTCCCCATTGCAATGATATCCCTGCTATTTGGTTCTTGGCTTTTTCCAAAGTGACTTTTGTTAATTTCACTATTTCAGTTTTCTCCTAGTTCTTTTTACTCCTAGTGCTGTTCATAAGTGTCCTCATCATGAGTTTGTTCCCTCAGACTCATGGGCATTTTTCACATGTCTTGGGATTAAAGACGATGGGAGGGAAATGGTCCTTTCCATATATCCACATAGGTTGAAGCAACTTGAAGATACAAGTCTATCCTCAAAGAGTTAAGTACTCTCTCTCACTTTCTCTAGAAAAAAAACAGAAAAAACTTGTCTCTTTTATTCTTGTATATATTTATATCAACAAGGGTTATAACATTGGATAATTTTTTTTTATTTGTGCCTTCGAAGTTTAGAGTATACGTCCAATAATTACTTGAAGATACAAGTCTATCCTCAAAGAGTTAAGTACTCTCTCTCACTTTCTCTAGAAAAAAAACAGAAAAAACTTGTCTCTTTTATTCTTGTATATATTTATATCAACAAGGGTTATAACATTGGATAATTTTTTTTTATTTGTGCCTTCGAAGTTTAGAGTATATGTCCAATAATTAAGGACATGAAATGCACTTTCAATCATTTGTCTCTTCATAATTTTGACTAGAGTTGAAGTAAAGAAATGTTTAAAATTCATTTATCAATATATACAAACAAAACATGCACACCCACATACATGCACAGCTGCACACCTTTTAAAAGTGCCCCTTCACAACAATAAAATTGGTCTATGTACTTTATCAGTTCAAATAAAATAGAGCACTTAATACACTCTGGCACTGCTGTTTAGGTTACTGTCTACATACTTTGCCCTTTTTCTCTTTTGCTCTTTTACTCAGAGGAGTCTATCAAGAGACCAAGTACAGAAATATCAAGTAAAATATATCATAAAAAAAGAACTCTGAGAACCTAGTGACCTGAAAAAAATGTTATTTATGAAACTAATGACCTAAGAATGCCTTTAAATCGGAGAGCATCTAGTACAGCAAAAAGACCTTCAAAATGGACTTGTAAGCATTGATCCAGATAGAAGATTAAATAGCACAGTGTATTAAAAAGCATAAGGTGAAATAGGAAAAGTTGGAATTTTTCACTCCACATAAGTATTTCACTCTGCAGCTGAGAAAGTGTCTTTCTCCTTCTCTCCTTTTCCTCCTTCCTTGCTTCCTTCCTTTCTTTCATTCTCTTTCTTACAGCATTTTATACTTTCTTCTTGTTTTGGTATTAGGCTAATTTACACTTTTCCTATATTCAAAGAATCTGTGATAAGATTTATACAGAAAGTCCAATATTGATTCATGGATATAAAATATACCATCACATTATGCTAACTAGGATTTTCTTTTTTTTTTTTTTTTTTTTAATTTTTTTTTTATTTTAGTTGGGGGCTAATTACTTTACAATATTGTAGCTAACTAGGATTTTCATGGGCTTATTAGCATAATTATTTTGAGGAATATATGCCAATTATTTTTGTATGCTTATATGTATATGTGCATGCCGAGTCACTTCAGTTGTGTCCGACTCTTTGTGACCCTATGGACTGTGGCCCTCCAGGCTCCTCTATCTATAGGATTATTATGTAAGAATACTGGAGTGAGTGAGTATTTCCTCCTGAAAGGGATATTTCCAACCCAGGGATCGAACCTATGTCTCATGTATCCTGCATTGGCAGGCCGGTTCTTTACCACTAACGCCACCAGGAAGCTGTATGCATACAGTTCTCTGCTAACCTTATTTTTAAGTCACAGGAATTTCTAGTAATAAACTTTGAAAGTAATTGTTAGTACACTTATTTTTAACATATCTGGTTATAATGATATATTAAATTTGATGTTGGCCATAGAGAATAAAACTACTGATTTTCCATTCTCTAATCAATAAAATATCAACAGACTTTACAGCCAAGCGATAAAACCAAAAGGAGACATCCACACCACTCAGTTAAAGATTAAATCAATAGATGAAGTTCTTATTAATGTGCAGAATGACAGTTTTGTTTTATTTGACAGAAGAAAACACTGTTGTTACGTCCTTTTTCATTTAGAGTGGAGGGGCAGAAGTCAACTATGCATAATGAATTTGAATCTGAAATTTCTTCAGATCAAAAAACCCTGAAACTCAGAAATTCATTTTTAAACAGATATATTATCCCTAGTGTACAGTTCAATAGGCTTATTAGAAATTATGGATGAACAGTTAACAATTCTGAAAGAGAACACAGGCTTATTTATACACAACTTCAATAATCCCATAGTATTTCACAAAGTATGCTTCCTGTGTACATAATCAGCTGATCTTCTATTTACGGCTGCAATTAAAAAAATATAGGATGCTAATTATTATGCAATTTTTTTGTGCTTCTCAAAAAAGCTTCATAAAGATCTGCATTGTCTCAAAATTTTTTTTTCTTTTTTTTTTTTTACTTTTAAAATAAAATATGATTTATTTTATGTGAGAATTTTTAAGAGTACATTTCATTTGACAAAAAGGTATAAGCCTCTTTCATGACTCTGAGATCAAATCAGCTATTATTTATTAAACAGCTTTTGTGTGTCAGACACAGCTTTATTTCTAAAGCTGATGCTAACCTGGTAAATAATGATTATTGTCTTCACTTTATAGACGAGGTAACAGAAGGAGGGATAAGTTAAGAATTTTGCCTAATCCCAGATGTTCAGAAAATAACTGAATTGGAATTCAGCTCTGTCTTTCCATTATACTCTGCCCAGGTCTCACTCACAAAATAAGCAAAGAGCTGGTGGTCCCCAACACATGAAGGAGAATTCTTAATTCAGATGTCAACAGCCCCTTGTTCTAGTAAATCGTCTCAAAATTTAACCTAGTTATAAATCAGTTTGTTTCAGATTTGATTTCTAATTCAGAGTCATTAGAGAAACTGATTCCTTACTCACATTGGCAGATTTCTGGATAATAGTTACATCAATATATCTTTCAAACTTAATAGGTAGGACATAGTATTTTAACAGTATTTACTTTTGTATTTTACTACAAAGAGTTTAAATATGTTTACTGTTACACATTGATAATTTTTCTTGTGTAAATGTATATTTTTATTCTTTATAAAATTATTCTTTCAGAATATTCTCTCTCATAGTTTTGGTCAAATTTATGTCAGTTTCCATTTTATAAATTCTAACAATATAATTACCTATCATCTGCAATATATGAATGTTTCTGCTTTGTCTTAAAACTTTTATTTTCTTAATTTTAATAAAATTTAGAAAAGTTTTATTTTATGCCTTATGTTTTTCTTCCTGTTCTTTTAATGTATTTCAAGTATATATTCTTAGTTATGTTTTTAAAGGGTTATATTTTGACTCTATAGTAAGAGACCAAAGAAGAGTTAAAGAAAAAGTAACCAATTTTACCAACTGGTTTTTACTCTGTTCCAAAGGTTAATGTAGATTTTCATAAGGTCTGCTTTAAACTTTGACCAGAGATGATAATTGAGAATGAACTCTGGTATCTTTTCAGAGTAAAAGAGGAGTGCTGAAAGAGCATGAAAAATCTCAGAGACAAGTCATTTCTGGGACAATAACTAGCTGAAGACAGCAGTTAGCAATACCTTAAAGAAAATTCAATTCTTTTCTATATTTCAATGTTTTTGAAGTCTATGAAGTAGTTATCATTAAGAAATACTCAGAAAAGGAAAAATAAATATCATATACTAGCGTGTAAAGTGAAAGAGGAGAATGAAAAAGTTGGCTTAAAACTCAACATTCAGAAAGCTAAGATCATGGCATCCGGTCCCATCACTTCATGGCAGGTAGATGGGGAAACAGTGGAAACAGTGTCAGACTTTATTTTTCTGGGCTCCAAAATCACTGCAGATGGTGATTGCAGCAATGAAATTAAAAGACACTTACTCCTCGGAAGGAAAGTTATGCCCAGCCTAGACAACATATTAAAAAGCAGAGATATAAAAAAATAAATAAATAAATAAAAAGCAGAGACATTACTTTGACAACAAAGGTCCATTTAGTCAAGGCTATGGTTTTCCAGTGGTCGTGTATGGATGTGAGAGTTGGAGTATATAAAGAAAGCTGAGCGCTGAAGAATTGATGCTTTTTGAACTGTGGTGTTGGAGAAGACTCTTCAGAGTCCCTTGGACTGCAAGGAGTTCCAACCAGTCTACCCTAAAGGAGATCAGTCCTGGATGTTCATTGGAAGGACTGATGTTGAAGCTGAAACTCCAACACTTTGGCCACCTGATGCAAAGAGCTGACTCATTGGAAAAGACCCTGATGCTGGGAAAAATTGAGGGCAGGAGGAGAAGGGGACGACAGAGGATGAGATGGCTGGATGGCATCATCGACTCGGTGGACATGAGTTTGGGTTGACTCCGGGAGTTGGTGATGGACAGGGAGGCCTGGCATGCTGTGGTTCATGGGGTCGCAAAGAGTTGGACATGACTGAGCGACTGAACTGAACTGACCTGAAACATGTATATATGGAATCTAGAAAGATAATACAGATGGACTTAGTTGTAGGGCAGCAATGGAGACGCAGACATAGAAAGCAGACTTGTGGATATGTGGCAGGGGTGGGGGTAGGAGAGGGTGGGAGGAATGGAGAGGGTAGCAGAGAAACATATACACTACCATATGTAAAATAGATAGTCAGTGGGAATTTGCTGTATAACTCAAGGAGCTCAAACCGGGGTTCTGTGACAACCTAGAGTAGTGGGATGGGGAAGGAGGTGGGAGGGAGTTTCAGGAGGGAGGGGGCATATGTATACCTATGGCTGATTCATGTTTATGTGTAGCAGGAAACAATACAATATTTTAAAGCAATTATCCTTCAAATAAAAATAAATTTTTAAAAAAGAGAAAGAAATACCATTGATGTAGCACCATAAATTTCTGCAAGTTATGGTAAAAGAAATGAGCCAAGGAACTGACCTTACAGTGGAACAATGTGACTTCTAAAGTGTCTGGATCAAAACAAGTTGATTAATGAAGAACAAGGAACTGGATAAATTCTTGATAGGATAAATACATTTTTCTTAACAAATTCTGGCTAAGAGAATCATTTGTTCATTAAGAATTGAGAGGTAAAACTACAACCATATCAGTGATGCTCTCAATCTTGAATATTCTTTCAAAATGCTTAAAAATAAGTTGCTATAATTTTAAAAATATTTTTTTCTTATTGGCTTTATCTAAGTATTTTCCTGAGAACTTTACTACTTTTAAATTCTTTTTTTCATACATTGTCTTTCATCTTACTTGACCTGTACACACAACTTTGAGTTCAATATGCCTAAGGTGAAAAATTGGGCTGTTAACATTAATACCTCTATCACAATCCTGTTGCAAAGATAAATCATAATAATAGCTTTTAAAGTAGTTTTATCCTATTTTAAATTACTACTCAAATATCAGTTATTATTACACTAGAGTTTTTACTCTCTGTGATGCTTAGTTTTATGTGTCAGCTTGGCTGGGATATAGTCTGAAGTTATTCAATTAAATATGAATCTTGGTCTTATCATGAAGGTATTTTGTGCATATGGTTAACATATACAATCAGTTGACTTTAAGTAAAAGAGATTTTTCTTTGATGATGTGGATGGGCTTCATCCAATCAGCTGACAGTTACTTAAGAACAAAACTGGGCTTTCCAGAGAATAAGTAATTCTCCCTCAAAGAAACAATATTAGTTTCTGTCCTACAGTTATGACTTCAGGCCTGCCATATACATTTCAAACTTGCCAGTCCTCACAATTGTATAAGCCAATACCTTGAACTCTATCTGTCTGTCTATCTATCTATCTATCTATCTATATTTATTATCTATCTCCTACTGGCTCTGTATCTTTGGACAAACCTGACTGATGCATTCCCATATCAGTATGAATGTTTCTTGAGGACAAATGCCCATTCAGTAATTTTCTCCCAATTCATCTCAGAGCCTATAAGTGTGCTTTAGGCTCTCAATAAGCATATGCTAAATAAATGAAATTTCATGACATTAATTTCAGAGAGGGAGCAAAAAGCTCCACAATAGCTTAAGGTAGAAGTAAGGTTCTGGGGGAATGTATCATGAAAAATATATTTTATGCCATCTACTCTATAGAAACCAAGTCCATTGAGATGTTAATTTTACTTAACCTCTAACAAAAGAGTTCCTTTACATGTATTTGTCTTGTTATTTTAATCTTTGTGGTCAATTTTAAAAAATTTATTGGACATATTTGAGTCACAGTGTTGTGTTAGTTTTAGATGTACGTTAAGGTGAAATGTACACCTTTTAGATTGTACGTTTTAGATTCTTTAGAATCTCTTTAGAATCTTTTTAGATTCTTTTACTATATAGGCCAATACAGAGTATTGAGGAGAGTTCCCTGTGCTATACAGTAGGTCTTTATTAGTTATCTATTTGATACACAGTAGTGTGCATGCCAATCCCAATATCCTAATTGGTCTATTGTTTATTATACATATTTTTCAAATAATCTAGATTTTTAAAATAGTATGTGTTAGGTTCTCCCTTCTACTTGTACCTACCAAGCATAGTACAATGTAATCATATTAAAAAAATAATAATCCCTGTATGTGTTCTCCAAGTATTGGTAATAAATTAAAGATATTTTTATAATACCAAAAATACATTAAACATATGTAAAAGATAGGTAGATATGTATGTTTTTGTGGGCATACACATAACTGTATCTCTATAGTTATATCATATATACGTATATAAATGAATAATATTACCTTTTATATATATCAAAATCCAGGGCTAATTTAAATGGAAATGACACACAACAACATACTAAAATCTACTTCTTATAAATATATTTTTGTAACTTTATTATGGCTGACATTTGTGCTTTAAGTCAAAAGTACTTATGAGAAAGCAATTTTTTTATTAATCCATCTCCTCTAGAATTGTGTAGAAGGAAGCAAATCACTACCACTCAACCCCTGACATTAATTCAACAGACACATATTTTGATTTCAGAAGAATTATGGAAACATTCTTTCAGAACAGAACAATGAATGATAGCATTCTGTGTTTAGCACGTTTCCCTTTCCAAGTGGCAATGGAGCATTTTAACAGCAATGTAAATTGCTTCCTAGTTCTATCTGCTTTATAAAACTGTGACACTGACTGAGCTGAATCACTGAGAACACATCTGTACACAGCTAAATGCAAAATTCTATTTGATAGTACAACTAGGCAGAATGATTTTTTCCTCGACTATTCTGATGATAATTCTTAGGCCATAATTTGCACACAGTAGAGTAAATATTCAGGATAAGGTTAGGAAACTCAGTTGTTCATAGATTTTTATTAAACGGTTCTTTACACAGGTGTGACCTGAATTAAGGGACACTGCAAGATATGATTGTACGCTGGAGCACTCATGAGAGGCCTCTTGGGTAAAGGGTGGAATGATGTTACTAAAGCCTCAAAGAAAGGTTGAAACCATAGAAGCAGAGTTGCCTAATAAGAATTTCAAACACAGAACGCTGCCTTTGTCCAAATTGAGGAAAGGCAAGACAGAGATTGTTAGGAGTGATAAATATCTTCACATTTCTCTCTTCCAGCTCTCTGATATCCTGTGATGCTACGCTCAGTAGCCTCTGACTCTGCAATCCTATGTACTGTAGCCCGCCAGTCTCCTCTGGCCATGGGATTCTCCAGGCAATGATATTGGAGTGGGTTGCCATTTCCTCCTCCAGGGGATTTTCCCAACCCCGGGATCAAACCCGTGTATCCTGTGTCCCCTGCATAGCAGGCAGATTCTTTACTACTGGGTTAGCTGGTAAATAACATCACAATATCCTGTGATGCTATTGACTATATCAAATTAGAGACCAGAAATCAACAGAGCCTGGGTGATGCCATGGGTAGAAATAAGCTTCCTTGAGGTAGGGAAGAGTGAATAGACTTTTAAGGAGAGTGGGAAAACCACATATAGTAGACATATCATATAAAAGCTGACTGTAGGTACTTTACTAAGTCTAAGCTTTTTAACACCATGTTGCCAGGCACAAAAATCATATTTCTGAGTCATCTGGATGTAAACATTTTATATTTGAAAGTATAAATAAATGAGTTGATGAATATAGAATGATGATGATGATGATGATGATAACAATATCAGAGCTTTTCAATTTTGAATGACCATTAATTCCTACTAGTATACATTTTCTTTAATCCTCACAGCTAGTGTGAAAAATAAATGTTATCACATTTACTTTGCATTTGACATACCTGTGTTTCAGAATGGTTAACTAAGCTACTCAAGTTCACCCAGGTAGTAAGTAGTGGAACTAACATTCTTCACTGGCTTTTAAGAGTTTCAAAGTCAACATTTTTCATGTGGTTACATAGTGGCTTCCAGGTATGAAAGCAAATAAAGAAATAGCATTAGACTAAGGACCCAGATGGCACCCCACTCCAGTACTCTTGCCTGGAAAATCCCATGGACGGAGGAGCCTGGTAGGCTACAGTCCATGGGATCGCTAAGAGTCGGACACAACTGAGCGACTTCACTTTCACTTTTCCCTTTCATGCACTGGAGAAGGAAATGGCAACCCACTCCAGTATTCTTGCCTGGAGAATCCTAGGGATGGTGGAGCCTGGTGGGCTGCCATCTATAGGGTCGCACAGAGTTGGACACGACTGAAGCGACTTAGCAGCAGCAGCAAGGACCCAGAGTAGTGCCCAAAATTTCATGACAGTGGTTCAAGTGATTGCTAATTATTTTTAATTGAGCTCTTATTTTACAATTTGAATGACAGCTATGGAAAACTTCAATAGCTCATCCCTGGTAAAGGTTCATAATAAAAATTTAAAGAACAGCATACAACTTCAGAGAGATCACAGAGACTAGAGTCAATCCATAAATTATTTCCAAGGAAAGAACGCACAAATGGTAGAGAAATACCAAGAGCTTATTTAATCAACTAGGAAAGTAGAGCCACCCAAATCTCCGACCACAGTGACAGGATGAGACCATGAAATTGTAGTTACTGAAATTACTACTTGCTACTTTCTACAGATTTTTAAGACAAAACAAGTTTCTCTTTCATTTTATTAAAAAAAAAATGCTGTGTTTCATTCTGCTAATGCTGCTATAACAAATTGCCATAAAGTGACTGGCTTAAACAAGAAACATTTATTTTTCACAGTTTTGGAAGTTGGGAAGGACAAGATCAAGATTTTGACAGATTTGGGTTTTATAAGAATCCACTTCCTAGATTCCAAATAGCCATTTCCCTTATCCCACATGGCAGAGAGCACACAGAGAGACCATTTTTCGCCTATCTTTTCTTCAAGTATCATTAATCCTGTACACGAGAGTTCCATCCTCATGACCTAATTACCTCCTAAAGGCCCCACTTCCAAATGCTACCACATTAGGGTTTAGGCCTCAACATGCGAGTTGACACAAAAATTCAGTTCATAACATACTAAAAGACATTATTGTAAATAAAGATTAACAAGACAGATGTGGTCTCTAAAGTTCAAGGAGCTTTCTACTGGCCATGTTATAAAAGAATTACACAGAATACTGAGATAGAGAATATGAATGGAGGCCTAGTTTAGGTAGGGTGAACAGAGAAGTCCATGTGAAGATGATTTTTAAGTTGGAATGCAAGAATAAGAATAGAGAAGCAAACGGTTAGGATTAAAATTTCTCCAAAGAGAAAAGAACAAAACTCTTAAAAAGCAGGAAGGAAACTAGCATATTTTAAAAAGTAGAAGGCTGAACTGAAATGGAGTGGATTGAGTGAAGGATGCATTGGCATAAAAATAGGATGTAAAGAAGGAGAGTTTAGATTCAGAGGACCTTTATGGCCGTAGGGAAACCATGCAGAAGAGATGATAAAAAAAAAAAAAAAAAACAGTTCTCAGTTCTTTTCTTTTTAAAGATTACACTGGCTCCTATCTTTTAAGTAGATTTTAGAGAGGCAAGAGTGGATACACAGGAATTATTTAAGAATGCATTGAAATAACCACAAAAGAAATAGTAGTGGCTCTAATAGTGTAAAGGAGTGAGAGTGGAGAAAAGTGAATGGATATCAGATATATTTTAGAGATAGAATGAATAGGATTTGCTAAATTTGCACTTAAGAGGTAAGGGAAAAGAATAAGTGGAGTAGGACTTTTGAATTTTGGGCTTTAGTTTTGGTAGATAGTGATGCTATTTACAAAATGAGTAACAGTTTTGGAAGAATAGAATCAAAACTTCCATTTTGTGCACAATAAGTTTGGGATGATTAAGTGGAAATGTCAAGTAGAAATTTGAATATAACTGTCTGAGATTCAGAAGAATTGCTTTGGTTTGAGGTATAATTGTGAAAATAATCAACAAACAGATGGCCATAAGATTCAGTGAGCAGCACATGTAAAGTGAGCAGCACATGTAAAGTGAAAAGATAATGATCCAGGACACAATTCAAAGTAAGTCTAACATTTTGAGGGCTGATTTAATTTATTAATCAGGGGAAAAATATTTAAAAGGAGTGATTAAATCAGGGAGAAAGCAAGGACTACATATTGTCATAAAAGTTAATATGAAAAGTTAAGAAGGCATTTATAAAAGATGGACAGAAAAATACATAGACTGCTATTGAGAGATCAAGTGAAATTAGGAGAGGAATGTTTCTTTTAGGCTGGAAATATGTAGGTTATTGACGGTTATGCCCGGACAACTTTTGTGAACTCTGGTGGAGATTAGAAATTTTAAGCAAAGCAAGCAGAAATTAATGAGTTATCTAGGTAATTAATCCTTACAGTTTTGCTGTTAAAATGGGAACAGAAAAATGGATCCTTATCTAGAGGAAACATTGACTAAGTTGCTCTTCTTCAGTTGTTTAAGTTGAATCAGAAAGTGAAAGTCCCTCAGTGGTGTCTGACTCTTTGCCACCCTATAGAGTCCATGGAATTCTCCGGGCCAGAATACTGGAGTGCGTAGTCTTTCCCTTCTCCAGGGGATCTTCCCAACCTAGGGATCAAACCCAGGTCTCCCGCACTGAAGGTGGCTTCTTTACCAGCTGAGCCACAAGGTAAGTTGAAATAGAACATGGCATGGAATTATAAAGACAAGAATGTTCTAGACACTTTTTTTTTTAAGGAATGATGTGAAGGAGGAAGAAAGTAGGCAAAGAAAGAATGTTCTTGAGAAGAAAAATGAGGATAGGCTTCAGATATCAAAGCCAAACAACATTTAAAAGACCTTCACTGTTTTCTCAGTATATAATTCAATATTCATACCACAGTCAGGATTAATTCCTCAGGAAATATGAAGGAGCAGAGACAGGAGATTCAAATTCTGAATCAAAATATAAGTGCACAGCCTTCATTTTATTTTTATTGTTGTCCTCTCAATTTTAGAAACTTCTGCTTCCATAAAGCTCACATGTGAAATATAAATCACCAATAAAATGTCTGTCTTTACATGAAGAAATGTTAAATTGAAGAAGAATAATATACTTTCTGAAAAACTAGCAGAAGTTTAGGGCTTCCATTTTTCTAAAGCCTCACAAAAATTCTGATAAACTCTTTAGACAGTGATGGATGTACAGCTTGGGAAGGAGATTTGTAACCTGTGTCTTACACTCCAGACTTAACATATTCAACTGCATGTATGATATCTATAACAAACTTCCAAAAATTAACATGTCCCACACTAACATTTGATTGTTCCATCCCTTACTTATAACTTGTTTCTCACTCAGTACTTCTCATTTTTGTAAATGACAGCAAAATTTATCCAGCTGAGTAAAGTCAAAACTCCAGGAGTTATCCTTGGCCCCTATTGTCTTTCTTACCGTACTAACAGAATACCTCATCAGGTTCTCTTATCTCCAAATCAAATATATACAGGATATAGATATAAGATTCTATTCTCACCATTTACACACTACTTGAAGACATGGATGTTTTTTCCTAAAATAGTGCAACAATTCCTGTTTCTCTTTTGTCTCTTTGTTACCCATTCTCCAAAAAGCAGTCATAGCAACCTTTTAGAAACCGAACTCAGATCATGCCAATTCCCTGCAGTAAACTCTCAAATGTTTTCCAATCATCTTTCACCTAGGAGGCCTCTGAATGCCCCTCCTTCTCATTTCCCACACCTCACTTATTACTCTTCAGATATATTGAATTTTGGCTCCTGGAATTGGCCAGGCACTTACCCAAGTCTTCCCTCTACATAAAGCGGTCTTTCCCCAAACCTCTGACCATCAATTTTTTTCTTAGCATAATACTCTCAATATAAATATCATCCTCACCTAAAAATAAATTAGAAGTTACAGAATAACCCCCCCAAGAAATAGCACTATTCAACTATAGTAAGTCAAATCTGTTCAATAATAGAATAAAAAAAGATCCAACGTTAATTGCTCTCATATATACAGGCAATAGGTAGTAACTATTATGGAAAGTGATGCCAGAGATATGTAATCCAAGTTAAGCTGCAACAATATCTAAATCAAGAACTTCCAGATGTACAAGCTGGATTTGGATAAGGCAGAGGAACCAGAGATCAAATTGCCAACATATGTTGGGTCATAGAAAAAGCAAGGGAACTCCAGGGAAAAAAAATCTACTTTTGCTTCATTGTCCACACTAAACCTTTGACTGTGTGGATCACAATAACTGTGGAAAATTCTTAGAGATGGGAATATCATACCACCTGACTTGCCTCCTGAGAAATTTGTATGCAGGAGAATAAGCAACAGTTAGAACTTGACATGGAACAACAGACTGGTTCCAAATAGAGAAAGGAGTACGTCAAGTCTGTATTATTGTCACGCTGCTTATTTAACTTATATGCAGAGTACATAATGTGAAATGCTGGGCTGGATGAAGCACAAGCTGGAACCAAGATAGCTGGGAGAAATATCAATATCCTCCGATATGCAGATGGCACCACCCTTATGGCAGAAAGTGAAGAAGAACTAAAGAACCTCTTGATGAAAGTGAAAGAGGAGACTGAAAAAGTTGGCTTAAAACTCAACATTCAAAAAACTAAGATCATGGCATCCGGTCCCATCCAAATATATGGGGAAACAATGGAAATAGTGAGAGATTTTATTTTCTTGGGCTCCAAAATCACTGCAGATAGTAACTGCTGCCATGAAATTAAAAGATGCTTGCTCTTTGGAAGAAAAGCTATGACCTACATACACAGTATATTAAAAAGCAGAGATATTACTGTGTTGACAAATGTCCATCTAGTCAAAGCTATGTTTTTTCCAGTAGTCATGTATGGCTGTGAGAGTTGGACAATAAAGAACGCTGAGCACCGAAAAACTGGTGATTTTGAACTGTGGTGATGGAGAAGACTCTTGAGAGTTCCTTGAACTGCAAAGAGATCCAACCACTTCATCCTAAAGGAAATCAGTCATGAATATTCATTGGAAGGACTGATGCTGAAGCTGAAACTCCAATCCTTTGGCCACCTCATGTGAAGAACTGAGTCATTGGAAAAGAGCCAGATGCTGGGAAAGATCAAAAGCAGGAGAAGAAGGGGATGACACATGATGAGATGGTTGGATGGCATCACTGACTATGGACATGAGTTTGAGTAAGCTCTGAGAGTTGGTGATGGATAAGGAATTCTGGCATGCTGCAGTCCATGGGGTCACAAAATGTCATTCACGACTGAGCAACTGAACTGAACTGAATACATTATTTTCAGATTAAGTATGATCTTATAGGCTCTGTGATTTAATTATTTATTCATATTATTTTCTAAGATTTCTTAATTACAGTCAACAACTTTAGAAAATGAGCTTTAGTTAGTATACGAGTATACTGCTTTTATAGTCATTTTATGTTATTTTTAAGCTGTAACATCTGACTTTTCAAAGGAAATAGCTGATATTCTTTGATTATCACTATGTGAAGTTTTAGCACTTAACAACAGCTTAAAATCTCAATTAATTTTAGCAGCAGGGTTTAGTTAATATTTGGGTAATTAGAAAACTGAAGAGATAACATACAATTACAGATTGTAAAGGTTTAGCAAGACTACTGAATAACTTTTCCAACACTTTTCATCATTGACTATATTTTTAATCCCTTCCACAGTAACAAAAAGAATTAATCTTCAAAACTATTTGCAATTCACTATAGGAAATGACAATGCACTTTATTACTGAAAAACAGTTTGCTTATGGTTACTTTCATCCTTTGGTCAAAATTTTATCAATTACATAACTTTAAAGCCAGGCTAATCTTTCTTTCATAAGACATATTTGAATTGTTTATATGTTCACCTTCACTGATTTTCCTACATTCTGTTAGCTTAATACAAATTTATTTTTTCATGTAAAATATATCAGGCATTGTACTAGAGACCTATGATATAGATGTGTCACAGGAGTGATACAGAAAGTCCTGGTCCTGTCATTCAGATTCTTTTCGGTTATAGTTATTACAAAATATTTACTATAATTCTCTGTGCTATACAGTGGGTCCTTGTTTATGTATTTTATATACTGTGTATCTCTTGATCCCAAACTCTTAATTTATTCCTCTCCATCCTTTCTCCTTTATTAACCATAAGCTTGCATTCTATGTCTGCGAGCATTTCTGTTTTGTAAATAACCTCATATGTGTTATTCTTTATAATCCACATATAAGTTCTATCTGATGATAGTTGCCTTTTTATGTGTTATTACCTTCATTTAGTATGATAATCTCTATATGTATATACATTGCTGCAACTGGCAATATTTCATACCACATTTCCTTTATCCATGCATCTTTTGGTGAAACTTAACTTGTTTGCACATTTTGGCTATTATAAATAGTGCTGTAATGAACATGGAGGTGCATGTATCTTTTTGAATTAGAGTTTTTGTCTTTTCTGGATCTGTGCTCAGGTGTGGGATTGCTGGATCATAGGGTAACTCAATTTTTGTTTTCTTAAGGAACCTCCATACTATCCTCCTTAGTGCCTGCACCACTTTACATTTCCACCAAAGGTATAAAAGCGTTCAGTTTTCTTTATGCCCTCTCCAGCGCTTGTTGTTTTTAGATTTGTTTGATTATGGCCATTCTGACCAATGTAAAGTGTATCTCATTGAGGTTTTGACTTGCATTTCTTTAATAATTTGCAGTGTTGAGCATCTTTTCATGTGCCTCTTGGCCATCTGTATGCCTTCTTTGGAGAAATGTCTCTTTAGGTCTTCTGTCCATTTTTTTATTGCATTGTTTGATTTTTTGATATTGAGATGTATGAGCTGTTTGTACATTTTAGAAATTAAGCTCTTATTGGTCACATCATTAGCAAATATTTTCTCGTATAGGTTGTCTTTTCATTTTGTTTACAGTTTCCTTTGCTACACAGAAGCTTATAAGTTTAATTATGTCCCATTTATTTTTTTTTATTTTACATATATTGACTTGAGAGACTGATCTAATAAAGTATTGCCATGATTTATGCCAGAGAATGTTTTGCTTATGTTCTCTTCTGGGGTTTTATGGTGTCATGTTTTGTACTCAAGTCTTTAAGCCATTTTGAGTTTATTTTTATGTATGGCATAAGGGAGTGTTTCAATTTCATTGATTTACATGCATGTGGCTGTTCAGCTCTCTGAAGTTGCTGAAGAGACTGTCTTTTCTCCATTGTGCATGTTTGCCTCCTTTGTCAAAGATTAATTGATCATAGGTATGTGGGTTTCTTTCTGGACTCTCTATTCCATTCCATTGATTCATATGTCTGTTTTTGTGCCAATACCACCCTGTTTTGTGCACTCCAGATTTATATGATTGCCTGAATTCAGAGAGGGTTATGCCTCCAGCTTTGTTCTTTTCCCTCAGGATTGCTTTGGCCATAGTATTGGAAAAAGTCAGTTTTCAATCCAATCCCAAAGAAGGGCAATGCCAACAAATGATCAAACCACTGCACAATTGCACTCATTTTACATGCCAAAGAAATGCTCAAAATCCTTTAAACTAGGCTTCAGCAGTACATGAACCAAGAACTATCAGATGCACATGCTGGATTTAGAAAAGGTAGAGGAACCAGAGATCAAATTGCCAGCAGCCCTGGGATCACAGAAAAAGCAAGAGAATTCCAGAAAAAAAAAACACACCTATTTCTGCTTCATTGACTACACTAAAGCCTTTGACTGTGTGGATCACAGCAAACTGGAAAATTCTTCAAGAGATGGGAATACCAGACCACCTTACCTGCCTCCTGTGGATAGTGACTGCAGCCATGAAATTAAAAGATGCTTGCTTCTTGGAAGGAAAGCTATGGCAAACTTAGTGTGTTAAAAGCAGAAACATCACTTTGCCAACAAAGGTCTGTATAGTCAAAGCTATGGTTTTTCCAATCCCCATGTGCGGATATGAGAGTTGTACCATAAAGAAGGCTGAGAGCTGAAGAAATTGGTGCTTTCAAATTGTGGTGCTGGAGAAGACTCTTGAGTCCTTTGGACTGCAAGGAGATAGTCTAGTCAAACCTAAAGGAAATCAACCTTGAATATCCATTGATGCTGAAGCTCCAATACTTTGGCCACCTGATGTGAACAGCCAACTTATTGAAAAAGACCTTGATGTTGGGAAAGCTTGAGAGCAGAAGGAGGAGAGGGTGACAGAGGATGAGATGGTTCGATGGCATCATTGACTCAATGGACATGAGTTTAAGCAAACTCTGGGAGATAGTGAAGGATAGGGAAGCCTGGCATGCTGCCATTTGTGGAGTTGCGAAGTGTCGGACATGACTGAGTGGTAGAACAATAACAACAAAAAATTTGTAATTATTTGTTCTAATTCTCTGAAAGGACTACTTTCTTTATCACTGTGTTTTTGCATTAGAAAATAGACATGTGAACCCATGTCAATCATATGTATTCTTCTCATAAATTACTAGGTAAACCCAGAAGTGTTTTTTTCTCCCTTTACTCAATAAATATCTACCATCCGTTAAGGACTGTGATACTTGAGTGATCAGCTGTGGTGTAACAAAAGAAATACGATTCCTGCCCTGATGGCTGGCTTTCTAATGAGGGATACAGAAAATATAAATTATAGAAAATAGCATAAAAACAGTGATAGACTTTGTGAAGGAAAAGAGTAAGGGATGGAGACTAGAGTAAGGAAAATTACAAGGAGCTGATGGTCAGAGGAGCTTCTCAGAGCAAGAATTATAAGAAGCCAGTTATGAAAAGAGTAGAGAAAATATGATCCAAGCAGACAAGATACAATTGTCTAAGGCAAGAAAGATCTTGTTGTCTCTAAAGAACTGAAATGAAACCTGATTAAACAACAGAGGGTGAGTAAATGAGGGGAAAGGGAAAAGGTTTAACAAGCAGGTAGTGATAGATTCTGTCTATCCCACTTGATATGCTCTATAGTAAGGGCTTTCCAATGCAATCTAGTGTTTCTTCTCTTTTCCCTTCCTTCTCTATATTTTAAAATTCTCAGCACTTAGACAGCTAGTGGATAAGATTATCTATCTATCTATTTATCTATCTATCTATCTATCTCTCTGTCACCAACCCTAGATTTGGGTTTTCTATTACCACGAGGTATATTCTGTGTTAAAACAATATACATAGACAAAAGAAATTCCTTATGACTGTTTTTACTTTATCTAAAAGCCAAACTATTTATCAGATAAAACAATGGACAATGATTCTGGCATTATCTTGTCTGGATTCCTGCCAAAATTCTCAGTGACTCCAAAGTTTCTTCTTGACTCACTGTCATGTCACTTATTCCTTTCTGTTTTCCCTTGTTTCTGTGTCTCTTTGTCTCTCTGTCCAGAATGTCTGGGGCATTTGATAAGCCTTAGTTTACTCTGAGAATATCCTAAGCTCAAGCTTTAGGGAAATGAGTATGCATCCTAACAGGACATATCATGCCTCCATGTCTGCATATAACCTATCATCATAATCATAAACAAAGAGACATAAACTACTAAAAAGAGTACCTTATTTCTAAAACCACATATATTTCTTATTATTCAATACTTTCTCTCTATAAAGTATGGATTTATAGAGTATTAGATACTATTATTACTTGTTATACAGCTTTCAATATAGCAGAACTTCCTATTTTTTTCTCCCATGTTTATCCACAGTCTCTACATTTTCTATTTGTGAATTATGAATCTGAATAGTTATGAAAATTATCTGCCTGCTCAAAATTTTATACAACATACTTTGCTTTTGACATTATATCCTCTAAGCATAATAGAAGGACATTACCCAAGACTTTTTAGTTTCTCCTATGTAAGTGACTTCCCAGGTGGTGTAGTGTTAAAGAATCCACCTGCCAACGAAGGAAACACAGGAGATGCAGGTTTGATTTTGGAGTCAGGAAGATCCCCTGGAGTAGAAAATTGCAACTCATTCTAGTATTCTTGCTTGGAAAATTCCAAAAACAGAGGAGCCTTGCAGGCAACAGTCCATAGGGTTGCAAAGAGTTGGACACAAAGGAACAACTGATCACACATATGTAATTGGCAACTTGCTCTAACTTACCAAATATTTAATTGTTTCTTGCAAAGGAACAGATTTAACACAATTCATTTTTGGTATTAAAATAGCTTCCCTGGTTCCATATCTCCTAGTTAGTCTTGAAGTGTCACATGAAAGTAGAGTTCTGTGTGACTTCTTTTTATAATGTTTTCATTTTCCTCCCTTAGCAAATTGCCCCCAAACTGATGGAATCCCTAATTACTACTGGGTACTGATAATGTCAAACCCTGGGGATTTGTTTAGTCATTTAATCATCTTGTTTTTCAGTCACTCAGTCATGTCCGACTCTTTGCGACCCCATGGACTGCCACACGCCAGGCCTCCCTGTCCTTCACCATCTCCCAGAGTTTTCTCAAGTTCATGTTCATTGCATCCATGACGCCAACCAACCATCTCATCCTCTGATAACCTTTTCTCCTTCTGCCCTCAATCTTTCCCAGCATCGGGGACTTTCCCAATGAGTTGTGGGTTTGCATCAGATGACCAAAACACTGGAGCTTCAGCTTCAACATCAGTCCTTCCAGTGAATATTCAGGGTTGATCTCCCTTAAGATTGACTGGTTTGATCTCCTTGCTTTCCAGGGGACTTTCAAGACCTTGTATTTTATTATACCAGCAGAGTATGCTTCTTGCTTTGTCCATTGTCAAAGAAATTACCTCTAAAATGCAATAGAATATTTTCATTTTGCAATATCAATCAGGTTACAATGCATCCCCCAAATAGAGAACAGTCATCTAAACTTTGGCAATTTTATTTAAAGAACTATACTTAGAATAGAAAATACAGAGAAGCTTAAATAACTCTCTTCCTTTGATTTTTTAACCTATGAATTATTAATGACCCTCTGATTTGTTTTAATTCACAAATAAAAGACTGTAAATAATGGCATATCCAAATTGCACAGATCCTGAATTAAATCTCTATCAGATATCCTATAAGAAATTCACATATATTGATTTGACTTTAATATGCAGGTCGTAACCCATCATATTTATTATAACATTTGCAATAATGTAATGTCTTATTTCCCATGGACATGTAAAACTTATAGCAAAATGTTGAATCTCTCATTTAACTAGTCATCTCTTAAATGTACGTGCTTCATGACAAAAAATCTTGAGTAAAACAGTCATTAATAACTTGCATCACTGGAAGATACAGTCAAAACAGACCCAACTGATATTGAGGCAATGTTCTCAATATTGTATTTATAAATATGTATAGTAAAGTAATGCTTAAAATTCTCCAAGACAGGCTTCAGCAATACATGAACCGTGAACTTCCAGATGTTCAAGCTGGTTTTAGAAAAGAGAGAGGAACCAGAGATCAAATTGCCAGCATCCACTGGATCATTGAAAAAGCAAGAGAGTTTCAGAAAAACATCTATTTCTGCTTTATTGACTATGCCAAAGCCTTTGACTGTGTGGATCACAATAAACTGTGAAAAATTCTTCAAGCAATGGGAATACCAGACCACCTGACCCGCCTCTTGAGAAACCTGTATGCTGGTCAGGAAGCAACAGTTAGAATGGACATGGAATAACAGACTGGTTCCAAATAGGAAAAGGAGTATGTCAAGGCTGTATATTGTCACCCTACTTATTTAACTTATATGCAGAGTACATCATGAGAAACACTGGGCTGGAGGAAGGAATCAAGATTGCCAGGAGAAATATCATAACCTCAGATATGCAGATGACACCACCCTTATGGCATAAAGTGAAGAAGAACTAAAGAGCCTCTTGATGAAAGTGAAAGAGGAGAGTGAAAAAACTCTCCATTAAAACTCTGAATGTTAAAACTCAACATTCAGAAAACTAAGATTATGGCATCTGGTCCCATCATTTCATGGCAGATAGATTGGGGAACAGAGGAAACAGTGGCTGACTTTATTTTTCTGGGCTCCAAAATCACTGTAGATGGTGATTGCAGTCATGAAATTAAAGATGCTTACTCTTTGGAAGGAAAGTTATGACCAACGTAGACAGCATATTAAAAAGCAGAGACATTACTTTGCCAACAAAGATTCATGTAGTCAAGCCTCTGGTTTTTCCAGTGGCCATGTATGGATGTCAGAGTTGGACTATAAAGAAAGCTGAGCCCTGAAGAATTGATGCTTTTGAACTGTGGTGTTGGAGAATTCTCTTGAGAGTCCCTTGGACTGCAAGGAGATCCAACCAGTCCATCCTAAAGGAGATCAGTCCTGGAAGGACTGATGTTGAAGCTGAAACTCCAATACTTTGGCCACCTGATGCAAAGAGCTGACTCATTTGAAAAGACTCTGATGCTGGGAAAGATTGAGGGCTGGAGAAGAAGGGGACGACAGAGAATGAGATGGTTGGATGGCATCACCGACTCAATGAACATGGGTTTGGGTAGACTCCAGGAGTTGGTGATGGACAGGGAGGCCTGGTGTGCTGCAGTCCATGGGTTCAAAGAGTCGGACATGACTGAGCATCTGAACTGAACTGATGGAAGAAGGGCCATAGAAAATAAGACATTTCTTTTTAAATTATTATTTTACTGCAAAGTAATCTGAGTAAGATTTTAAAAAAACAAAAACAAAATTTCATTCCTATTTGAAAACTCATATCAGGGAAAAATACATAGGAACTACTAAGGTGATGAAAGTAGCACTGAAAAAGGACTTGTAGAACATCAGCCATAATATGGAGCTATAGAAATTAAAACACACTGAGTTTTAAACATCATGCTTCTATTAATTCAATAAATGTATGTTTTGGAATTTCATCTTAGAAAAATAAACACATAGGCAATTGTATACATATTAGGAAAATATTTGTTTACAGGGGAAAAGAATCAAGAATAGCATTGTGAAAAAAACATAATAGAGTTTAAATGAATACTATGCAGCAGATAAAATGCTAGTATTCCAAAATCATTTTTCATCCGATTTTATTGTGATATAACTGACATACAGCATTGTAGAAATTTTAATGTGCAGCAAAATTATTTGACTTATATGAATCAGGAAATTATTACTACCATAATTTTAGTGAACCTTCATCATTTTATATAGAAATAAAAGAAAAATAATTTTCCTTGCAATGAGATTTCTGAGGATTTTCTCTCTTAACAGCTTTCATATAAGACATAGTGGTGTTATATCTATTAATTACATTGTACATTACATCCCTAGTACCTACTTATCTTATAATTGGAAATTTGTACCTTTTGATTACCTTCATCCAATCCCCCTTCCTCCCACACCCTGCCACTTGTAACTATACATAGGACATCTTTTTCTATAAGTTTGTTTGTTTTTGAAGTATAATTTACCTACAACATTACCTTAGTTTCTGTTGTACAATATGGTAATTTGATATTTCTATACATTTCAAATGATCACCAACAATAAGTCCAATTACCATCTATCACAATACAGAAATATCACATTATTATTGACTAAATGTATTTGTATTTAAGTGAAATAAGTGGAACAATCTTCAAAATCATATGGTGTAGTTAAGAGCACAGACACTAAAACTAAATTACATAGACTGAAATTCTGGCTCTATCACCCACTAAGCTGTTTAACCTTTGCCTGGTTAACTCTTACTGAGGCTCGTGCCTCAGTTTCCTCATTTATAACATGAAGAATATTATATGACTACCTTAAAGGGTTTTGTGATGTTAAAAGAATTAATACACTTCATGTCATACATTACCTGGGAAATGCACATTAAAACAACAATGAGATATCATTACATACTTATTAGAGTGGCCAGTCTAAGACATGGACAACATCAAATACTGATGACGATGTTGAACAATAGAAACTCCCATTCATGGCTGCTGCTGCTAAGTCGCTTCAGTTGTGTCCGACTCTGTGCGACCCCATAGATGGCAGCCCACCAGGCTCCACCATCCCTGGGATTCTCCAGGCAAGAACACTGGAGTGGGTTGCCATTTCCTTCTCCAATGCGTGAAAGTGAAGTCGCTCAGTCGTGTCCAACTCTGAGCGACCCCATGGACGGTAGCCTACCAGGCTTCTCCATTCCATGGGATTTTCCAGGCAAGAGTACTGGAGTGGGGGGCTATTGCCTTCTCCCCATTCATGGCTGGAGGGAATTCAAATGGCACAGCTACATTAGAAGACACACTTACAACTTCTTACAAAACTGAATAAACTTTTGCTGTATGACCCAACCACCATGCTTCTTGGAATTTAGCCAAAAATGCTGTAAGCTTATTTCCCCTGCAAAAACCTGCACACAAAAGTTTATAGTCACTTTATTTATAATTGCTAAAACTTCGAAGTGATCAAGATAGTGGTTTAGTTGAGAAGTCATGTTTGACTCTTGCAACTCCACTGACGGTAGACCATCAGGCTCCTCCGTCCATGGGATTTTTGAGGCAAGAATACAGGAGTGGGTTGCCATTTCCTTCTCCAGGGGATCTTCCAGACTAAGGAATTGAACCCGGGTCTCCTGCATTGCAGGAGGATTCTTTAAAACTGACTGAGCTATGAGGGAAGCCATGGAGGGAAACTAAATGCACATTATCAAGTAAAAGAGGCCAAAATGAAATACTGTATGAATCCAACTATATAGTATTATGAAAAAGTCAAGACTTTGGAAACAAAAAGATTGGTGGTTTCCAGGGTTTGGCAGATAGGTGAATGGATAAATAGACACAGCACAAGGATTTATAGGACAGTGAAAATAATTTGTATGACACTATAATGATGGATATATATTATTATACATTTGTCCAAATCCATAGAATGCACAAGAGTGAACTGTAATATAGACTATGGACTTTGAATGATTATGATGTGTTAATTTAGGTTTATCCTGGTTTTCTTTTTTTAAAGTTTCAATCTGATCAATGATGTCGATAATGGCTATGCATTTGTTGTGGCATTAACTATACAGATAGTCTCTATACCTCTCTGTTTTATTGTAAACATAAAATTGTTATAAAAAAGTAAAGACTTCAAAACAAAACAAAAAGAATTAATACATGTTAAGTTCTTTGAACAGTGACTGTGACACAAGTTTTATGTACATTTCAGAAATAGAAATAATTATTATTTCTCATTCTTAAGTGAAAAAGCAATGAATATAGTATATCAGTTAGTAAAAATGACAGTTTTTTCTCTATTTCTATGTATACAAATACACATACCAATTATATGAGTATGTATTATAATATCTCCAGGGGCTATATATGAATTGACAAATAAAATTGACAATGTATGCAATAAGTGGAGAGGAGGTATAGAAGAGTTACTTTAAACTGTACATAATTTGGAGGTATGTATGTTATCTTGGGACTCATTTCTAAAAATTAAATTAGAAGCTTGTTTTAAAAGAGCATAGTATCAGGGCATTTGTATTCAAATAGATGATTTTAATCATTGTACAATCAAGATAGAGATAGTATTAAAAAGAGTCTATGTATATGGGGAAGATTAGTGTATGATAAAGGTGACTCTTCAAACTGGTGACCATGTTTTACAGTAAGAAGCATCCAGCTTCTTGACTGGTAAGTGACTCCTTTAGTCATGAGACCAAAAACAAAATCCAAGAGCATCTTTTCTTGTAGAAGCTTTTCTTTCAATTTAGCAGTGAGACAGAGATATATCTCTTATTTAATGATAAAAAGGTCTAATTTCTAATGAGTGCATGCATGTGATTAGTCAGACTAGTTGTAGCTTTTCTTTAAATTTTTCTTTAATTTTTAAAGAAATTTTACTTTTTTCTTAGACTGGATTTTCATTTTCTTAATGTGACTTATGCTTCCAGATATGCAGAAGTATCTTATACCAAATAAATCTTCTTAAATAAAAATAAATAAAAGCTGTATGAAATAACAAAAGAATATCTGACCAATCAAAGTAAGCCAACACTTGAGGAATATGATCTCATAGAAAAGGAAACACTAAGAAGTGAAACTCAGAATTTACCTGTACAGGGCAAGGGGTCAAGTACCCTTGAGAAAATGATATTTGAGAGGCTAAATATCTAACCAGAGCATTTGGTAGTTTTATAATATTAAGACAACAAAAGTTGGACTTCAGAGCCCACCAAGAAACTAAATAAATAGCCCAGGCTTTTAGTTAAGATCTCTAAAATATAACACCCAAAGAATCAGAGCAAATCACAAATAGGCTGGCCTCACAAACACTAAAATATACCAACAAGTCACCTTAGTGTCTGATTAAATCTGTGTGATATGCCACTGCACAAACTGCCTACCAGAAGAAAAGTAAATGATTTATGTAGAAATATAAAATATTTTTCACAACCTCAACACAATTTGTATACACAAAGGTCAGTAAGTGAAGTCATTCATTCATGTCCGACTCTTTGCAACCACATGGAATGTAGCCTGCCAGGCTCCTCTGTCCATGGAATTTTCCAGGCAGGAGTACTGGAGTGGGTTGCCATTTCCTTCGCCAGGGGATCTCCCCAGGGATCGAACCTGGGTCTCCTGCACTGTAGGCAGATGCTTTATCATCTGAGTCACCAGGGAAGTCCACCTAGATATTTTCCACTGCACTGTTTTTCAGTTCACTGATCCTTTTACATGCTGTTTCTAATATGATGTCACATCTATTAGATTCTTAATTACCATTAATGTATTTCAAATAAAAATTTTTAAGTGTATAGGTTTTCTATTAATCTTAAAAATAAAATAAAAATAAAAATTAATAAAATTCTAGATGTTAAAAATAGAACCATATGCACAAATAATCAAAAAAGGGGAGCTTAGTGTCACAAAGTAGCTTGAGAGTGCTAATGAAAATGTTAGATGAAGATTAATAGAAAACCTATACAGTTAAAAGTTTATGTTTGAAATACATTAATGGGAATTAAGAACCTAATAGATGTAACATCATATTAGAAAGAGCATGTAAAAGGATCAGTGAACTGAAAAACAGTGCAGTGGAAAATATCTAGGTCAAAGTATGAAGAGAGACAAGGATGCAAGATGCAAAATAGAATGTGGGAAGCTTATGTGGGACATGATAAAATCATATTATTTGTATCTGATTGCAATGTAATAAAAGAGATGGGGAAGAAGTAAAAAGAAATGTTTGAAGATATGCAACAAACAACATAGGCAAATGTATATGAATAACTGAATCACTCTATTGTAAACCTGAAACTAGCACAATATTATTAACAACTAAGCTCCAATATAAAATAAAAATTGTAAAAAATGTTCAAATATTTCTATGAATCCCTAGGTAGGTAAAGGAAAATTATACCTTAGAATATCATAGTAAAACTACCAAACAATGGTTAAAATAAAAACAAAGTAATAATAAATATTAAAACCATCCAGATAAACCCACTATGCTTTCAGAAAGATTTTAAATATGTGAAATGTACTGAGATATTTAAATAGATAGTTTATTTGAGTTTGAAGTAATCACAGTTGTACTTTTACTATACTGAATTAAATCCAACTTTTTTTTTCATACTATATTTGTTTGCTTTTCTTTCCTTCAAATTGTTATCCTTATACAAACTGTCATAATTTTCTGGCTTAGTGTGAATTTACTTCCCAAATGCACCATCATAGTTTCTGAAATAATTCTTTCAATACACGTTTTTTTCATGTTTGTGTTAATTTGACCCCTTCAGCTAAATAAGGGCTTCCTAGGTGGCACTAGTGATAAAGAACCTGCCTACAAATGCAGGTAAATGTGAAAGACCCAGCTTCAGTCCCTGGGTCAGGAAGATTCCCTGGAAAAGAAAATGGCAATGTATTTCATTATTCTTGCCTGGATAATCCCATGGACAGAGGAGACTGGTGGGCTGCAGTCCCTAGGGTCACACAGAGTCGGACACGACTGAAGCAACTTAGCAGCAGCAGCAGCATTCAGTCCATTACAGATTATGACTAAGTTAATTTTAGTTGAATATAATCTCTTTTAACCCATTTTCAAGACTGGAGATGAATGGCTCATGTTTGAAAGCTAGATACCTTGTTGTAAATCAAAAAGACATAATCTGTTACAAATTAATTTCATTTTTAAATTATTTGAAGTGATGATATGTTACAAGTGTACAGAAAATCAGAATTATTTTCTTGTCAAATATAGCTGGCTCATATAAACCAGTGAATTTCAGAACACTTACAGGTTAGTTTTTTTAGTACCATCATACATGACCTAATTATTTTCCTTTTTCTCATAACCTGTACATAGAATAAAATCCTGAGTGAGTGAAGTACATTCATAAGATTAAAGTATAAGGAATTTGAGTAGTAACACAAATCACAAAATTGTAGTTTCTTTTATGGAGCTGATGCAGCATTGCTGAGTTTCTCTTGTCAGGAGCAGGATATATGAGGTCCCAAAATAATTTAGAGTGCCATGGGGATAATGTTAGAGCAGTCAGGAGGAAAATAAAGACTTAAGTCAAATAGTGCAATAAGGTAAAAGGGCAATAGGTATAGAAAGGTAAAATAAGCCACAGATTTGAGAAAGGGCTCAAATGAGATGCTTAATGCATTAAAAAGACATTTATCTAAGCTCTTTAGAATAACTGGATGCTGATGAACACCTATTCATCTTTCTGCTTGGGATTCATAATAAAAAGCTTGGAGTGGAGTTACTGAGTATTTCTTCTTTCCTGATTTGGATTCATTTAAAGAAGTCAGCAATTATAAATGGTTATGTTTAAGTATGTAGAAAGTGTACTTTTTACACCTTGTGCTTCTAGAAACCCTGTTAATTATAACAGAAATGTAAGATAATGCTGAAATACTTTTACATTGAAAAGTTGATAAGATCTATATATCTCAGAGCAGAAAATCAGTAAGCATTCAAAGTAATTTTTGCTTAATTTACTCAAAATATTTCTAATTTCCATTCATACCTAACTCATGGCATAGCAAGTGAATGCATAGCAAAAAGATGATGAAGACTGCCTTAGGGGACTATGTCCATAATTTTATTAGGCTGCTTACATGTGATAATTTATATAACAGATATCTTCACAATTATTTTAAAAATCATATTTTTACTATTAACAACAGTATTTTAGAATATGTAGCAATCAATGAAATAAAAAGTTAAATGTTGATTTGCACATTTATTTACTGCAGCTAATCAGGACAGAAAAGTTACCGATATGCCAAGGAGGATGATGCTGACAGGTGTTGATCCAACACTCCCCTTTCCATTTATAGTTCAGAAAAACCACATTCCTGTTTCTGCAAAATTATCCACAAAGTTTATTAGTCTACTTGATTTATTTTCTGTTCTTTAACTCTAGCTATTTATACCCAGATAGATTATGAGGGTATATTGTTTTACCACTGCAGTAAAGTTTTATCCTGACCAAAGTAAGCTAATGGAATAATGAATGCTATATTATATTTGGATGACCAAGATGTTTTTAAGACCTTTTTTAAGAATTAAATTTTTAAAAGCACTTAAGAGCTTTTCCAGGAATTTTAATACTACTACCATTTTGCTTAGTCAACTATCTTTTGTGAGTATAAGCTTTACTATTTAGAATTTGTTATCATTTTAAACTAATATAGTAAAATATTTTTAGCAGAACCAAGAGAATCACATAAGGCCAAATATCATAAAAGAGTGCATCATATTCTATCTTCCCATTTTTAAGTGACTAATACTGTAATCCACATGACTTCTTAAATTGATGGAATTAAATAATTCATATTTAGAATAGTCTCTGGCTCAAAAGGTAAAGAGTCTGCCTGCAATGAGGGAGACCCAGGTTCGATCTCTGGGTCGGGAAGATCCACTGGAGAAGGAAATGGCAACCCACTCCAGTGTTCTTGCTTGGAAAATCCCATGCATGGAGGAGCCTGGCAGTCTACGGTCCATGGAGTTGCAGAATCAGAAATGACTGAAGCAACTTCATTACATTTTTTCATTTTTCATGTGTTGACCACACATAACTTGAAACATCAACCAACTATTGTTACTCATTAAATAAAACCAAAAATCAAGCAAACAGAAAACTTTGGCCCAAATCTATTGAATATGATCAGTATATTCTGGAAAAAAATGTTTTTGAGTGAATTCAAGTTGAATAAGTCACCATAAATAAATAAACTGAAAATTGAAAATGAGAGTCCAGAAGTATCTATTTGACTTTGGCACATACAATATTTTTTGTTAGAAGTCATTTGCTCCCCCCAAAAACCAAACTCAGACTGTGTTCAAACAGGCCTCTGTCTATAGTAGACAAGTGTGTTCATGGCATATAAATAGCTTTAGCACAGTTTTCTCCCTGTTACCTATTAATTTTATAAGTGGTTTCCAAGAAAACATAATAAAATAGAGAAAAATGTATCTCCTCAGTGAATCAATGTAATTTTTATAAATCATATTGTTTTTTGAAAAGAGTTCCCCAGTGGACAAATCTTGGTTTATGGCTTTAAAATCATGAGTTGTAAGTAGATGAGTTAAAATAATTCTGAAAATATTCAGAAGAAAGGTGAGTTTTGTAAAAATATTGGCAGAGCATCTTATTCATTCCAGATACTCAAACAGAAAAAAATATCAAGACGATTTAAAAGTTTGATTAATGTCAGCACAATTTTTTCTTTTTGGCTTATGTGAACCTTCTTGTTTATACTAAATCAATTTGTCTTCCAAAGTAGCTATCTTTTGGTTTCTCCCTTGTCTTTTCTTGTTAGACACTATTGGAGATAATAGTTTGTTGTTATTTTTGGATGCAAATATACAGCACCTTTAAATGAAGCCAACCATGGACACAAGAAAAGCTAGAGCAATTCCAAATTCAGAAATGAATCTCTAACTATCTAAATGAAACAAATCATTCTTTCATTAACCTAAGAGATTATGGCCATAAAATATTATTTTCCCATCTTGAAAATGCAAGTTGTACAAGTTAGTGTTCAGGACATGCATCTTATTTCTAGAGCTTTCACCTACAGGTCATTTTATTAATATAACAATGAATTTTTTTCATTATTTTCTATAATGCCTTATAAAAGGAGTGCTGAATAACTGTTTATTGTTTTCAGTGTAATCAAACAACTAAAGGAATTTCTCAAAAAATTTCATTTTATAAGATTTATTACACTTTACTTACATATAAAAGAGACACAAGGCATTTTTTAAAAAGTGACCTAGAATGGAGAACCCTATTAGTGGAAAAATTAATATATTAAACTATTTAAACTAATAAACTAATCTGTATATTCTTAGCTTAAATTGTCATGTAACAAGGCTTGTTTCAATTAAAATTAATTAGAATTCATTCAATGCATTGAACTTGTTATGTAAGAGAGATATATATATATATATATATTTATATATATAATCTAGTTTATTTTCATCCATGAGTATAAGTTGTCAATAATGTTGTATCTACTAAGTGTCATGTCTAATGCTTGGCATTTCAGATACATGATTACATGAAATATCTCACTTTGCTTTTAAATTATGTCCACTAATTCCCATGTGGGATTTAAATAAGACTTCTAAATAAAATTATAAATCCATATCTACGATTCTATATTATAGGGTCCAGGAGATAAGACCATAATGGGAAGGTTTGAGATATAAATAAAAGTAACAATTTTGTATGGCTAAAGTCCATATATGCATCATTGAGATAAACAGTTCTAAATCTTGATTTACAACTCAATATCTAAATTTTCTTTTCTTTTTTAGTGTGTCAAGAATAAGACCATATATCTAAATAAACAAATACCTGGAATATCAGTTTTAAAGACACGTACATGCTAGTATCAGGATGAAATTTCATGGTGAAACATTTGGCTGCAAGAAATTTAAATGAAATGTAAATTAATAAAAGCAGTATTCCATGTTCCTTCTGTTTATAGCTATATACCTAGAATCTCAAAAGTGTATGGTTTATTAATACTGAATGAATATTTGTTAAATCTTGTGAATAGTAAATGATTTATTTTTATTTCTGTGATTTATTTATTTCTATATCTGGTACAGATACAGATATAGTAATCTTTGACTAACTTACGCTGTTACAGCCCTTAGAAGGAACAATAACCAAAATTCTTAAGAAATTAGGGGAAATTACTATTAGTTATATTTTTTTAAACTTATGTGATTATCATAATACTTGAAACATGTAGATAATAAATATTTGTGGTAGTGTAGGAATTATTCTGACCACCTGGTGAGGTCCATGTGTAGAGTTACCTCTTCTGTTGTTGGAAGAGGGTGTTTGCTATGACCAGGGCACTCTCTTGGCAAAACTGCTAGCCTTTGCCCTGCTTCATTTTGTACTCCAAGACCAAACTTGTCTGTTACTTCAGGTATCTCTTGACTTCCTATTTTTGCATTCCAGTCTACTATGATGAATAGGGGTTCCCTTGTGGTACAGTTGGTAAAGAATCCGTCTGCAATGTGGGGAACCTGGGTTCAATCCCTGGATTGGGAAGATCCCCGAGAGAAGGGAAAGGCTACCCACTTCAGTATTCTGGTCTGGAGAAAACCATGGACTGTTGGTCTCAAAGAGTTGAACATGACTGAGTTACTTCCACTTTTTTTTTATGATGAAAAAGACATATTTTTTTGGTGTTAGTTCTAGACATAAGAGACTAGTCTACACATGGATATCACAAGATTGTTAATAACAAAATTAGATTGATTATATTCTTTGCAGCCAAAGATGGAGAAGCTCTATAGAACCAGAAAAAACAAGACTGGGAGTAGACTTTGGCTCAGATCATCACGAACTCCTTATTGCCAAATTCAGACTGAAATAAAAGAGAGTAGGAAAAACCACTAGACCATTCAGGTATGACCTAAATCATATCCCTTATGATTAAACAGTGGAAGTGAGAAATAGATTCAAGGGATTAGATTTGATAGACAAGGTGCCTGAGGAACTATAGACAGAGGTTCATGACATGGTACAGGAGACAGTGACCAATACCATCCCCAAGTAAAAGAAATGCAAAGATGCAAAATGGTTGTCTGAGGAGGCCTTACAAATAGCTGAGAAAAGAAGAGAAGCTAAAACCAAAGGAGAAAAGGAAAGATATACCCATTTGGATGCAGAATTTCAAAGAAAAGCAAGGAGAGATAAGAAGGCCCTCCTCAGTGATCAATGCAAAGACTTAGAGGAAAACAACAAAATGGGAAAGATTAGCTATCTCTTCAAAAAAATTAGAGATAGCAAGGGCACATTTTATGCAAAAGTGGGCACAATAAAGGACAGAGACAACACAAACCTAAGAGAAGCAAAATATATTAAGAAGACGTGACAAGAATACACAGAACTATACAAAAAAAGATCTTCATGACCCAGATAACCACAATGGTGTGATCACCCACCTAGAGCCAGACATCCTAGAATTTGAAGTCAAGTGGGCCTTAGGAAGCATCACTACAAACAAAGCTAGTGGAAGTAACAGAATTCCAGTTGAGCTATTTCAAATCCTAAAAGATGATGCTGTGAAAGTGCTGCACTCAATATGTCAGCAAATTTGGAAAATTCAGTAGTGGCCACAGGACTGGAAAAGGCCCGTTTTCATTCCAATCCTAAAGAAAGGCAATGCCAAAAAATGTTCAAACTACCACACAATTGCACTCATCTCACACGCTAGCAAAGTAATACTCAAAATTCTCCAAACCAGGCTTCAACAGTACGTGAACCGAAATCGGCCAGATGTTTAAGTTGGATTTAGAAAAGGCAGAGGAACCAGAAATCAAATTGCCAACATTGTTGGATCATCAAAAAAGCAAGAGAGTTCCAGAAAAACGTCTACTTCTGCTTTATTGACTATGCTAAGGCATTTGACTATGTGGATCACAATAAGCTGTGGAAAATTCTTAAAGAGATAGGAATACCAGACCACCTACCTGCCTCCTGAGAAATTTGTATGCAGGTCAAGAAGCAACAGCTAGAACCAGACATGGAAATATGGACTGGTTCCAAATTGGGAAAGGAGTACGTTAAGGGTGTATATTGTCTTCTGCTTATTTAACTGATTTGCAAAGTACATCATGCAAAATGCCAGGCTTGATGAAGCACAAGCTGGACTCAAGATAGCCCGGAGAAATATCAAGAAACTCGGGTATGCAGATGACACCACAGCAATGGCAGAAAGCAAAGGAAACTAAGCCTCTTGATGAAAGTGAAAACGGAGAAGGAAAGCTGGCTTAAAACTCAACATTCAGAAAATGACGATCAAGGCATCTGGTGGCATCACTTCATGGAAAATAGACGGGGAAACAATGTAAACAGTGACACTTTATTTTTTGGGCTCCAAAATCACCGCAGATGTTATGGCTAGACAGCATATTAAAAAGCAGAGACCCTACTTTGCTGATAAAGGTCTGTCTAGTCAAAGCTATAGTTTTTCCAGTAGTCATGTATGGATGTGAGAGTTGTACTATAAAGAAAGCAGAGAGCCGAAGAATTGATGCTTTTGAATTGTGGTGTTCGAGAAGACTCTTGAGAGTCCCTTGGACTACAAGGAGATCCAACCAGTCCATCCTAAAGGAAATCACTCCTGAATATTCATTGGAAGGACTAATGCTGAACCTGAAACTAATATTTTGGCAACTTGATGCGAAGAACTGACTCAGTGGAAAAGACCCTGATGTTGGCAAATACTGAAGGCAGGAGGAGAAGGGGATGACAGAGGTTGAGATGGTTGGATGGCATCACTGTCTCAATGGACATGAGTTTGAGTAAACTCAGGTAGTTGGTGTCTGGCAGGGAGGCCTGGCATGCTGCAGTCCATGGTGTTGCAAAGAGTTGGACATGACTGAGCAACTGAACTGAACTGAAAGAATTGTTTAAGAAATAGTATGTTAAGCTGGTTGCCTCTTTTTAAGAATTGTATTCAGTTTCTGCATAAAATTGCTTTTTAATAGACAATTTTAGTTACAATATTTTGGACTTACATAATGATGATGGTTGACAACTCAACCCACAAAATAAAACTCTGTACTGATTAGCCATCACTTCTCATTCCTCCTTCTCCCCATCTCCTAGCAACCACTAACCTACTTTCTGTGCCTTTGGAATGCCTATTCTGAACATTTCATGTGAACAGAATCCCAAAATATGTGGTTTTTTGTTTCTAACTTATTTTACTTACCATAACATTTTTGAGGTTCAGTCATGTTGCAGCATGTATTAGCAGTTCATTCACATTTTTTTGGCTGAATATATTCTATTGTAATAGTTGTATCACATGTGTTTATCACATTTTGTTGATTGACATTTTGGTTTCCCCTCTGGCTAATATCAACAATGCTCTTTTAAACATTTGTGTACAAGTTTTTGTGTGGGCACATATTTCAATTCTCTTTATTATGTACTTATGAGTAGAATTAATTGGTCATATAGTAGCTCCATGTCTCAGTTTTTGGGAAATTTCCAAAGGGTTTTCAACTGCTAAAGGGAATATTGTCATTTTATAATCTCACAACCAGTGTATGAGGATTCTAATTATTCCACTTTCCCGTCAACACTTATAACTGTCTTTTTTTATAGCCATCCTAGTAGATAGGAAATGTATTCTTTTTGTGGTTTTGACTTACATTTCCTCAGTAATTAATGAAGTTGAGTATTGTTTTTCCATGTGCTACTTAACCATTTGTATCTATTCTTTGGAGAAATACGTGTTCAAATCTTTTGTGCATTTTTAATTATCATTTTATTGGTTAGTGTTAAGTGTGCTTTATCTATGTTGAATTTTTTGCCATTATTATTTATACGATTAATAAGCACTATCTCCCATTCTGTGGTGAGATCTTTCAGTCTCTTAATAGTACCTTCATTTAAAACACGGAAGTTTTACATTTGTATCAAGTCCAAGTCTTTGACTGCTTTTGCTCGCCAAGCTAAGAAATCATTGCAGAATCTGAGGTGATGAAAACTTACACCTATGGAATTGCTTAGAGTTTTATCTCTTACTTTTAGATATTTGACCTATTTTCAGTTATTCTTTTATATTTGAGATGGGAGCATCTCCAACTTCATTCCTTTGCATGTGATTATCTAGTTTTCCCAGGAATAGTTGTTGAAAAGACCACCCTTGCTCCACTGAATTTGAATTGTTTTCTCACTCTTATTAAAAATCTATTGAATTAGATTTATTTGTCATGCATAGGTTTATTTCTGGATCCCTGACGTTATTCCATTGCTCTATACAATGCATCTTTATGCTAATACTGCATGCATACATGCTCAGTTACTTCACTTGTGTTTGTCTCTTTGTAACCCTACTGACTGTATCCTGCCAGGCTCCTCAGTCCATGGGATTCTCCAGGCAAAAGTACTGGAGTGGGTTGTTGTGCTCTCCTCCAAGGAATCTTCCTGACCCAGGGATCAAATCTATGTCTTCTGCATTACAGGTTGATTCTTTACCACTGAGCCACAAGGGAAGCCACTATGCTAATGTTACACAGAGTTAATTATTGTTGATTTGCAGTATATCTCAAGATTAGAAATGTGAGTCTTCCAACTTTGTTCTTTTTTCAGCATTGTTTTTGCTATTCTGGAGCCATTGAACTTCCATAGGAATGTTGGGATTCGATTGTCAATTTCTACAAAAAAAAGGGGTGTGGAGATCTGGAGTTTTGATAGGAATTATATTGAATATGTAGAAAAATGTGGAGAGTATTATTATCTTAACAAGTTTCAGTCTTCTAATCCAAGTAATTCCAATGCTTTTAGATTTATTTAGGTTTTCTGTAATTTCTTACAATTAGATTTTGGGTTTTATGTCTAACTTCTTGTTTCTGCTAATTGAGTTGGTAAAAAACCTCTACTACAGTGTTGAATAGAAGTGTCAAGTGGGAACATCCTTGTCTTGTTGTTCCTCATATTGGAGAAAAAAACATTCAGTTTTTCACCATTAAGTGTTATGTTAGCTATGAGGTTTTTATAGATAGCGTTTTACAGACTGATAAATTTTATCAAAAGTATTTTCTGTGTCTGTTGAGATAATCATGTATTTGCTATTCTTTATCCCACTAATATGGTATATTACATTGATTGATTTTCATATGTTGAACCAACCTCATATTCTTGGGATAAATCTCATTTAGTCATGGTATATATTGTTATGTTTCTAGAGTTTGTTTGCTAGTATCATTTGGTTTAAATTTACATGTTCCTAATGTAGATCATCATCTGGAGGCTCTAGGGGGAAATTTATTTTCTTGTTTATAACTTCTAGACCTACCTTCCTTGGCTTATGACTACCTTCTCCATCTTCAAATCCAGTGGTGTCGCATTCTTCCTCTATTTCAACATTTAAAACAGATACCTACCAGGAAAGTTTTTCTCTTTTAAAGGTTCATGTGGGTACCTTGAGCTCACCTTAATAAGTCAGGATACTCTTCCCATTTCTAGGCCATTAACCTTAGATGGGGAGGTCTATTTTACCATTTAAGGTAACAAAGCCACAGTTACAGGAATTAAAGTATGGACTTATTTTAGGGGCTATCTCTGTGCCTAATACACATGGAAATACTTGCTTCTTATTTTCTTCCCAGCCTTTGCATCTTCCTTCAGTATTGCTGAGGGCTAAACTCAAAGGAACTGTATAGGGCTAAACCCTATACAAGGAAGCATTCTAATTTAAGGGTAAACTGAAACCATCTTTGGAAATCCACAATCTCAGAAATTTTACTGTTCCCTGACAGTCAGGAGAGTCTTTCTCAACTCTTCACCATAAGAACCTAGTGGGTTTCCTGGAGATAAAGCACACAGTTCAGTTCAGTTCAGTTCAGTCGCTCAGACGTGTCCAACTATTTGCCACCCCATGAACTGCAGCACACCAGGCCTCCCTGTCCATCACCAGTTCCCTGAGTCCACCCAAACCCATGTCCATCGAGTTGGTGATGCCATCCAGCCATCTCATCTTCTGTCGTTCCTTTCTCCTCCTGCCCTCAATCCTTCCCATCATCAGGGTATTTTCCAGTGAGTCAGCTCTTCGCATGAGGTGGCCAAAGTATTGGAGTTTTAGCTTCAGCATCAGTCCTTCCAATGAATATTCAGGATTGATTTCCTTTAGGATGGACTGGTTGGATCTCATTGCAGTCCAAGGGACTCTCAAGAGTCTTCTCCAACACCACAGTTCAAAAGCATCAATTCTTCGGCACTCAGCTTTCTTTATAGTCCAACTCTCACATCCATACATGACTACTGGAAAAACCATAGCCTTGACTAGACAGACCTTTGTTGGCAAAGTTATGTCTCTGCTTTTTAATATGCTATCTAGGTTGGTCATAACTTTCCTTCCAAGGAGTAAGAGTCTTTTAATTTCATGGCTGCAGTCACCATCTGCAGTGATTTTGGAGCCCAGAAAAATAAAGTCACCCACTGTTTTCACTATTTCCCCATCTATCTGCCATGAAGTGATATTGGACACCATGATCTTAGTTTTCTGAATGTTGAGCTGTAAGCCAATTTTTTCACTCTCCTCTTTCACTTTTATCAAGAGGCTCTTTAGTTCTTCTTCACTTTCTACCATAAGGGTGGTGTCATCTGCATATCTATGGTTATTGATAGTTCTCCCGGCAATCTTGATTCCAGCTTGTGCTTCCTCCAGCCCAGTGTTTCTCATGATGCACTCAGCATATAAGTTAAATAAGCAGGGTGACAATATACAGCCTTGACGTACTCCTTTTCCTATTTGTAACCAGTCTGTTGTTCCATGTCCAGTTCCATGTCCAGCACACAGTTATGCCCCCCTAAAACATCAGTCTCAAAGAGTTCTCTCAGATTTGTCCAAACTCAGTCTCCAGCAATTCAACAAATTTACCATGTAAGTGTCCATACCAGTTTATGGACATAACAACTTTTGCTGTAGGCAAGAAGATATTGGCTATGGCTCTCTAAATTAACTTGTATCTCCACATTTCATATGTTGGCTTACTTGCAACTTTAGTTCTCTAACGGGTAAAAAAAAATCTGTGGATTTTCAGTTTGGTTTGATTTCCTTGTTGTCTTTCTCCTGGGTTCTTATAAGAAATTTTCTAGAACTCTAACCCTTGTTCCTTTCCATGTATGGTGTCACCCATCAACTTCTATGTTCTCTCAGTTTTGTGTCTTTTTGTCAGTATGAATATAATATGCCTAGGTTTTTTTTTTTAATTTGTTCATTTATTATTTCTGCTTGATGTCCTCTCAGCTCTTTGTATCTTATTTGTTGTCTGTCTTTATTTTTGAAAAGTTGTCAGCTATTTTATCACTTCAAATATTTCATATGCTCCATTCTTTCTTCTCTTTTTGATATTCTAAGTATACAAATGCTACACAATTTCAAATTCTTCCACATTTTTTGTCTGTTCTATTCTTTATTTTTTTTTTCTGCTGTATTTATTTCCGTTTTGTAATTTCCAACTGACCTCTATTCAAGACAACTACTTCTTCCCCTGTGTCAGTTCTACTGAGGAAACCATTAAAAATATTCATTTCTTTTAGAATTTTATTTTTATTTCTAGCATCTCTTTTTGATTCTTGTAACTGCAATTTCTCTGTTTATAGTATGCATCTGTTCTTGTATACTCTCAATCAGAGACCTTAACATATTAATCTTAGTTATTTTAAATTTCCTCCCTAATAACTCCAACATCTGTGTTGTGTTTGAGTCTAGTCTTCAGACTTTGGTTTTGTCTATCTGCTTTGTTTGATTTTTCCTTTTGATTCAGTTCAGTTCAGTCACTCAATCGTGTATACTCTTTGTGACCGCATGGACTGCAGCACATTAGGCTTCCCTGTCCACTCCAACTGCTGGAGCTTGCTCAAACTCATGTCCATCAAGTCAGTGATGTCATCCAACCATCTCGTCCTCTGTGATCCCCTTCTCCTCTTGCCTTCAATCTTTCCCAGCAGCAGGGTCTTCTCTAATGAGTCAGTTCTTCAAATCAGATTGCCAAAATATTGGAGCTTCAGCTTCAGCATCAGTTTTTCCAATGAATATTCAGGACTGATTTCCTTTAGGATTAACTGGTTTGATGTCCTTGCAGTCCTAGGGACTCTCAAAAGTCTTCTCCAACACCACAGTTGAAAAGATCAGTTCTTTGGCACTCAGCTGTCTTTATGATGCAACTCTTACATCCATGCCTGGCTGCTGGAAAAACCATATCTTTGACTAGATGGACCTTGTTGGCAAAGTAATGTCTCTGCTTTTTAATCTGCTGTCTAGGTTTGTCATAACACAGACAGCATATTAAACCTTCCAAGACTATGACATTCCCATGTGTTTATCTGGTGGTGTAGCCTATATTCCTTCTCTGTACCCTATCTCATGCTGTGGCAGCAATATTTATATATGACTTCTTTCAAGTCCTGACTCCTATAAATTTTTCCTGGCCCCCTTAAATGAAACAGAAATGCTGTATAGGAGGTTGGAATAGACAAAAGCCTTAACTTACCTGGAATGAAGCTCTAATCATCCTTTCCTCCAACTTTTTTAATGGATAAATTTCTGGCTATATTTCAAAATGGTTAATCTTTTTCTTCCCTTGGTAGAGCCAGGAGGAATGGTTCTCACAGTTTTACCATGAGAAAGTATTGGGATTCCTGGAGGCAACATCTGTAGAACAATAGGGACTTTTAAGTCTACAGTCCTCAATACTTACTTCACTCTCATGATATCCCACACTCAGCTTCCATCTTCTCATCAATATTATCATTGCTGTGTTTCTTCCATTACAATTTCAATTGGCCTATCCAGAGCTTTCTGCTCCAGATACCTAGATTTTGGCTGTATCTCTGTGAATAACAGAGACCTCCCACTCCAGTATTCTTGGGCTTCCCTTGTGGCTCAGCTGGTAAAGAATCCGCCTGCAATGTGGGAGACCTGAGTTCGATCCCTGGGTTGGGAAGATCCTCTGGAGAAGGGATAGGCTACCCACTCCAGTATGCTGGCCTGGAGAATTCCATTGCCTGTATAGTCCATGGGGTTGCAAAGAGTGAGACATGACTGAGCGACTTTTAGTCTGTGAATAAGCTTGGGTTTCCAAACTGAAGCCTCAGTTTCAGATGAGATCCCTAAAAGTACATATTTTCAGATTATTACTGTTTTCTTTATTTTATTCTTGGGAGTGAGAACTTCTAAGCTTTGACATGCCAGAAAATTGGAAGTCCAGCTCATCCCCTTTTATTGACCTTTTCTGGCCCTTCTTTATCTTCCAAATATAAATATGTTGGATTGCCATGTTAGGATCTCTGTTCTTTTCCCTTCTCTACTGATACTCAAGGATTAAGCAAAATCTTACAAACTTGTAGCCCTCATACCATTTAAATGTATATTATTTCTGAATTTATGTGTTTAACCACTAAACTCCAGATTCATATGCTCAATAAATCCCATATTCCTTACACACAATCTTATATATCTCTGTAGGTATGTTGGTGGGGTTGGGGAGAGGATGTGAGTAAAATTATCAGTGGAGCGTAAGTAGGACTTGTATTTTTAAAAGATAAAGGAATAACATTTATTTCAAAAATAGGACATGTGTAGAGTCACTGACCCTGGAAGATTGCTGTCAGTCAATAGCCACACCCTAAAAATAGCTAGCTTCAACAAATGTTTATTGAAAGAATAGAGGATTAGTTGTACTAAATTCATTGCTAGATACTTACATATATTATGAATTTCATTTATATTCATTTCAAAATATTTGCTAGTTATAAAATCCTTATTATAATTTCATTAGAATTTTTCCATATATTTGATATATTCTAAATAAAAATGTAAATATCTTAATCTTAAAAATACTTTAAAGAAATTTCTGTGTAAAAGATTTCCATTTTGTTTTTCTTTAAAAAATAATTTCTGAGGACTCAGTAGGATGCTGTGTTAAAAATGACAGCTTATTCTTGAAGTAACTCTAAGACTTTGGCTAAAAATAAGAGAAAACTATGATCTATCAGGAAATAAGAGAACGAAATTAGCAGGCTACCACATAGAAAACATTTTAAATCCATTTGTTTCAAGTTGTTTCAATGAACCAATGTACATTTTTGGAATACAGCATGTCCCTTTCTGTTATTTTTGGAAAAATGTATTCCTTGCTGTGATAAGTAGGGCAATTGTTAATTTTGACTCAAAATGGATTCTACCAAAGCCAGAGGTAGTGTTTTCATTTAAGCTTCTGAACAGTTTTTTAGTGCTATAAATAATCCAAAATATTATGCTAAAGATTTTTCTTTATAAAAAAGTATTAAAGGAATTGAAATAATATTTATTGGTTGCTCTATACTTGGTATGTTTTCTAAGTTAATCTTCAATATAACATTAACACATGTATTGCAACACACATTTTATTGATATCAGAGAGGTTATCTCAACCCAGGCAAGCTAAGATTTGACCTGAGTTCTGTGTGATTCCCAAATCCATGCTCTTTGCATATTAGCTAACTCTTATAACTGCATATTATTATACATTTATGGTCAGATTCAACTTAAGAGTACACATTAATATGTAAATATTAGCATGAATTCAATATTATTATATTAATTAGGGTAACCATTTAATTTATTGCCCAAATGTGGACATATTTGAGAGTGAAAGTTCAGTTCAGTTCAGTTCAGTCGCTCAGTTGTGTCTGACTCTTTGCGACCCTATGAACTGCAGTGTGCCGGGCCTCCCTGCCCATCACCAACTCCCCGAGTTTACCCAAACTCATGTCCATTGAGTCAGTGATGCCATCCAACCATCTCATGCTCTGTCCATCCCCTTCTCCTCAAGCCTTCAATCTTTCCCAACATCAGGGTTTTTTCAAATGGGTCAACTCTTCACATTAGGTGGCCAAAATATTGGAGTTTCAGCTTCAACATCAGTCCTTCCAATGAACACCCAGGACTGATTTCATTTAGGATGGACTGGTTGGATCTCCTTGCAGTCCAAGGGACTCTCAAGAGTCTGGGATGTTATTAATTATGTTATAGCAATAGGAGTAAACCAGCACTGCTCTAATCATCCAGGGACATATGTTTTCTATATAATTAATAGAACAAATGCTCAGGGCTGGGGCAATGGGATGACCCAGAGGGATGGGATGGGGAGGGAGGTGGGAGAGGGGTTCAGGATGGGGAACACATGTAAACCCATGGCTGATTCATGTCAATGTATGGCAAAAAACACTACAATATTGTAAAGTAATTAGCCCCCAACTAAAAAAAAATAAATTTATTAAAAAAAAAAGAACAATAATGTAATGCATTATATTAGAAATTAGGGAGAATGTGGAATGGAGGAATGAAGATAGTACTTAGCTATTCTTATTGACTCTGACTTTAACAGTTTTTGTAATATTTCCTTAGGCAAGTCATTGATTCTTTTAGTAAAATCAAGAAATCAGATCATGCCTTTGATTATTGTCTTACAGAATAAAGGTGTTATTGTCTCATGTCTCCAGTAAAGCTACTCCTTACCGATTTTTTTGTTGTTGTTGTTAAAGAAATAATGATAAATGTTAAGATACTTGAAAATATTTTATGTGCTGGATAATCCTAGAAATGTCTTGTTTATCAAATAGGCCTAAACCAATTATCAAAACATTAGCACCTGTTATAGTTTTAGCCAGTGATGACTGTTTTGATTATATTCAGGTTGAAGATCATTTTTGACAAAATAATGAACCAAAACATTATATGATTAAATGGTTATGCATCATCAATTTCTATTAAGGTAATTTTATTGATCAAACTTGCAGAATATTCTTTCAAGTGTCCTATACTGCATGTTTTATAGATTCTAATATCTTCATTGCAAAATATTTTAGGTCTAAGTTCATTTGATACTTTGTTAGAATAGAAGTTTCTAGAAAGAAAGAAAATAGTAGATAGCATAAATACAAAGAAGGGTTTTTGAATTTTTTTAGAATGTGAAGCACTTTATTTAATTATGCTTTCTAATTTGCCCTGTGTTAACAAATTCTGCTTTTTTAAAATTCCAGTCTTAATTATGTTTATAGTTAACATGTAGTAAGTACCATGCTGCTGCTGCTGCTAAGTCGCTCCAGTTGTGTCCGACTCTTGTGTGACCCCATAGACGGCAGCCCACCAGGCTCCCCCATCCCTGGGATTCTCCAGGCAAGAACACTGGAGTGGGTTGCCATTTCCTTCTCCAATGCATGGAAGTGAAAGGTGAAAATGAAGTTGCTCAGTCGTGTCCGACTCTTCGCGACCCCATGAACTGCAGCCTACCAGGCTCCTCCATCAATGGGATTTTCCAGGCAAGAGTACTGGAGAGGGGTGCCATTGCCTTCTCCATACATATGGGTTAAATAGCATATGCACAGCCTATCAAAGACTGTTTTCAGTGATAGTTATTTGCAGACTCAGAGATTATCTAAAAAAAATACCTATTCTTCTAAACATAAATATCTAAGTCCACAATACCTGCATCACAGAGTTATTGTGAGATACCACATTTCTCTTTTTCTCAATAAGTGGAGTTCACTCAATTAAAAGTTATTGCATAGATAGCATTTCTTCTGCCAGGGTCTTTAAGATACAATTTCACACATGACCTCTCAAGAAAACAGGGTTTTTTTCATATTTGAAAAATACTTTTGAAAATTATGGTATATACCCTTCCAGGATTACAGTATCTCAGAGGACAAAATGAATTTCTTAAGAAAATATTTCATTAAGAGTTTTCTTACAAATAGTGTCTTTCATAATATACAATTGAATTTTATCTCAACAGGTTGTAAACCAAATACATAAATCATCCTTCAGTTAGATGACTCTAGATAGCATGGCTAATCTCAATGTTGGTAAAAAAAAAAAATTAGAGGATCATTAAGTGTCCATATCTCTCTCTGGGAATATTTTAGGTATTTTGGTATATCCCAAGGGATAGTTTAGGTTAACTATGGGCACGAGTCAACAGAGAAATCAAGGGAACCCAAACCAAATCTTAATTTACCTTTTTGAAACAAAAAATAACAGTTGGTCCTGAGAATGTTCATTTAAAATTACACTGAATACTGGGTTGCTGTGGAAGAATGAACATCCAAAGGTCTTAAAACACATGAAATTATACCAATAATGGAAAAGAAGAAAAGAGAAATGCCACTCAGAATGTGTATGTTGTTCATTATAAACATCTTATGTTGATTATGCTTCACTTAATATCATAAATTTACTTTCCTTATATTAACCTTAATTATATAGAAAGAGTATAATATAGAAAACTAAGAAATATAAACCCTAGCAACTGTCCTATCAGATGAGGCAAATCACCACTTTTCTTGCATCTCATTGTCTTTACTTTGAAAATAAAACTTGCTTGCATCACCATGATATAGAATATAACTAGTTTCAATTGAGCACTTGGCAGTCAAGGTTCCACTGGCCTGGTGAACACATCTGAAGAAGAGTATTGACACTTTGCTTTAGTTATTTATTTCATATATTGTCTTGTTTTAAAGGCCTCATTATACTAACCATGTTCAGAACTTTTTTATATGTTGAAGTCCTTGAAGTAAATTGAAACTATGATTTGGAACCAATATAGTGGATTTCTTAAAAGTATGAGATTCAGTCCACATTTGAATTGCTCAGATTATATTTTAATGGAAAATGAAGCTTGAAAAGAAGAAATGGGTATACTGTCAGAATATCTAATTCAAGATGGTAGTCCAAGTTGCCTTACTCCCTTTCAAGCTTTAAAAGTTTTATTTTCAATTTGAATATTATACTGTGTTGAAGCATGAAAATTCTCCCCACTGGCTATGGTCAAATAGTGTGCTGCAATACTAATGTTTATATCTTGCAAACAGTTGCTGGAATGTGCTTCTTAGAGAAATGGATCTTGAAAGAGAACAAAGATATTTCTTCTTCAGTGAGATAATGAAAAATGGTTCGCTGCATTTTTGAAATAGGTATTGAATTGTTACAAACAGTGAAGAATCAAGGGAAATGAAGTAAAAGTGATAGAATTATAATTTTCTGCATGGCTACATAGGAAAAGACTATTTAAGCTTTGTTAACTTCCAAAAATAGAGAAAAAATTCTAACAGGTAAATGATGTTACTTCTGTTATTTTGTGTATATTATTGAATGTAATTTTATATTTACATGTATTTTTATAATACTTGAGGGAAAATGGACACACAACTTTTATGAGTAGAACTATACAATTAGTTCACAAATGCTTCACATATCAGTGGGAAAATATTTTATTCATAAGGAAAAGTCAGATAAATAAATAAAAAAGATGTGCCAGTATAATGGCATGGGTGCTTACAATTCTGCATTAGATATTATGACTTATAAAGCACTCTCTATGACATGGAGATAATTTTTTAATCTAAAAATGTTATTGATAGGTCAATATCTAATATTGATCTTTCTAAGCAGTTCAAGGGATAAGTTCAATTGTGAAAAATAAAATAGATAAATAAAAACAAATAAATAAATATATACTGCTTTTATCTGAAATTTTGTCAAAGGATTTTAAAGACCACTGCATAGAAAATTAACTGTACATATCTATTTGATGGTGCTAGCAGTAAACAACCTGCTTGCCAGTGCAGGAAATGTAAGACATGGGTTCAATCCCTGGGTGGAGAAGATCCCTTGGAAAAGGAAATGGAAACCCATTCCAGTATTCTTGCCTGGAGAATCCCAAAGACAGAGGAGCCTTGTGGACTACAGTCCATAGGGTCAAAGAGTCAGATGCAACTGAAGTGACTTAGCATTCAGCATTCATTCATCTAATTAATGTTTTAAACATTATAGAGCTCTTATTTACAATATGTTTTTAAATCACAATAGTTCCTTACTAAATTCATAAGCAGATTAAAAGAAGATGTACACAATGGTCTTAAACTCTACCTTATTATACTAGCATATTGTATTATTTTAGACATTTATAATGACTTGTATATGTTGTATAATGTAGTAAGGTATCATTTGTATAATCAACATATTATTTAGAGTACAATTAAAAGATGAAAAGCTGCTGTACTTTGTAATAATTAGTATTTTGGACAAATAAGGATGAGCACTGAAATATTTTTTGGAAGATCAGACTGGCTCTCAAATGATATGACAGAAACTGCATTTAATTTTATTTCACTAGCATGATTTTGGAACTAAGAAAAACAAATTATTTCATCCTTGATAATACATAGGAATTAAGTTTTCTCAGGGCTAGAGGATATTAAAATTTTGTACATTTTGGAAAATATGAAATTCAATATTTCAAAAATCATTTTATTTTGTATTTTTTATTAAATTTTATTGGCATATAATTGATTTACAATGTGTCAGTTACTGCTGTACAGTAAAGTGAATCAATGATGTATATACATAATCCATTCTTTTGTAGATTCATTCCCCATATAGGTCATTACAGAGTATTGAATAGAGTTCCCTGTACTACAGCCTACCTACTAGTTATTTACTTTATATAATCAGTGTGTATATCTAGAATCATTTTAAAATGTGATGATGGCTGATCTGTTCTTCAAAGGAAAATTTCCATTGTATACCTGTGAATGTGGGGTGTGTGGAAATAAAAATATCAGTACTATAAATTTTTGTTTTAATAATGAAGATTAAATATATATTAAACATTTAAATAAATACAGTTCAGTTCAGTTCAGTTCAGTCGCTCAGTAGTGTCCGACTCTTTGAGACCCCATGAATTGCAGTACGCCAGGCCTCTCTGCCCATCAAAAACTCACGGAGTCTACCCAAACCCATGTACATCGAGTCAGCGATGCCATCCAACCATCTCATCCTCTGTCATCCCCTTCTCCTCTTGCCCCCAATCCTATCCAGCATTAGGGTCTTTTCCAATGAGTCAACTCTTCTCATGAGGTGGCCAAAGTATTGGAGTTTCAGCTTCAACATCAGACCTTCCAATGAACACCCATGATTGATCTCCTTTAGGATGGATTGATTGGATCTCCTTGCAGGTCAAGGGACTCTCAAGAGTCTTCTCCAACACCACAGTTCAAAAGCATCAATTCTGTGGCATTCAGCTTTCTTCACCGTCCAAATCTCACATCCATACATGACCACTGGAAAAACCATAGCCTTAACTAGATGGACTTTTGTTGGCAAAGTAATGTCTCTGCTTTTAAATATGCTAGCTAGGTTGGCCATAACCTTCCTTCCAAGGAGTAAGTGTTTTTTAATTCCATGGCTGCAGTCACCATCAGCAGTGATTTTGGAGCCCCCAAAAATAAAGTCTGACACTGTTTCCATTGTTTCCCCATCTATTTGCCATGAAGTGATGGGACCAGATGCCATGATCTTAGTTTTCTGAATGTTGAGCTTTAAGCCAACTATTTCACTCTCCTCTTTCACTTTCATCAAGAGGCTCTTTAGTTCTTCACTTTCCGCCATAAGGGTGGTGTCACCTACATATCTGAGGTTATTGATATTTCTCCCGGCAATCTTGATTCCAGCTTGTGTTTCTTCCAGCCCAGCGTTTCTCATGATGTACTCTGCATATAAGTTAAATAAGCAGGGTGACAGTATACAGCCTTGACGTACTTCTTTTCCTATTTGGAACCAGTTTGTTGTTCCATATCCAGATCTAACTGTCGCTTCCTGACCTGCATACAAGATTCTCAAGAGGCAGGTCAGATGGTCTGGTATTCCCATCTCTTTCAGAATTTTCCACAGTTTATTGTGATCCACACAGTCAAAGGCTTTGGCATAGTCAGTAAAGCAGAAATAGATGTTTTTCTGGAACTCTCTTGCTTTTTCGATGATCCAGCAGATATTGGCAATTTGATCTCTGGTTCCTCTGCCTTTTCTAAAACCAGCTTGAACATCTGGAAGTTCACGGTTCACTTATTGCTAAAGGCTGGCTTGGAGAATTTTGAGCATTACTTTACTAGCATGTGAGATGAGTGCAATTGTGCGGTAGTTTGAGCATTCTTTGGCACTGACTTTCTTTGGGATTGGAACGAAAACTGACCTTTTCCAGTCCTGTGGCCACTGCTGAGTTTTCCAAATTTGCTGGCATATTGAGTGCAGCACATTCACAGCATCATCTTTCAGGATTTGAAATAGCTCAACTGGAATTCCATCACCTCCACTAGCTTTGTTCGTAGTGATGCTCTCTAAGGCCCACTTGACTTCCCATTCCAGGATGTCTGGCTCTAGGTGAGTGATCACACCATCATGATTATCTGGGTCGTGAAGATCTTTTTTGTACAGTTCTTCTGTGTATTCTTGCCACCTCTTCTTAATATCTTCTGCTTCTATTAGGTCCATACCATTTCTGTCCTTTATTGAGCCTATCTTTGCATGAAATGTTCCTTTGGTATCTCTAATTTTCTTGAAGAGATCTCTAGTCTTCCCCAATCTGTTGTTTTTCTCTATTTCTTTGCATTGATCGCTGAAGAAGGCTTTCTTATCTCTCCTTGCTATTCTTTGGAATTCTGCATTCAGATGGGAGTATCTTTCCTTTTCTCCTTTGCTTTTCACTTCTCATCTCTTCCCAGCTATCTGTAAGGCCTCTTCAGACAGCCATTTTGCTTTTTTGCATTTCTCTTCCATGGGGATTGTCTTGATCTCTGTCTGCTGTACAATGTCACGAACCTCTGTCCATAGTTCATCAGGCACACTATCTATCAGATCTAGTCCCTTAAATCTATTTGTCACTTCTACTGTATACTCATAAGGGATTTGATCTAGGTCATACCTGAATGGACTAGTGGTTTTCCCTACTTTCTTCAATTTAAGTCTGAATTTGGCAATAAGCAGTTCATGATCTGAGCCACAGTCTGCTCCCGGTCTTGTTTTTCCTGACTGTATAGCGCTTCTCCATCTTTGGCTGCAAAGAATATAATCAATCTGATTTCGGTGTTGACCATCTGGTGATGTCCACGTGTAGAGTCTTCTCTTGTGTTGTTGGAATAGGGTGTTTGCTATTACCAGTGCGTTCTCATGGCAAAACTCTATTAGCCTTTGTCCTGCTTCATTCTGTACTCCAAGGCCAAATTTGCCTGTTACGCCAGGTGTTTCTTGACTTCCTACTTTTGCATTCCAGTCCCCTATAATGAAAAGGACATCTTTTCTGGGTGTTAGTTCTAGAAGGTCTTGTAGGTCTTCATAGAACCGTTCAACTTCAGCTTCTTCAGCGTTACTGGTCAGGGCATAGACTTGGATTACTGTGATATTGAATGGTTTGCCTTGGAAACGAACATAGATCATTCTATCATTTTTGAGATTGCATCCAAGTACTGCCTTTCGGACTCTTTTGTTGACCATGATGGCTACTCCATTTCTTCTAAGGGATTCTTGCCCACAACAGTAGATATAATGGACATCTGAGTTAAATTCACCCATTCCAGTCCATCTTAGTTCGCTGATTCCTAGAATGCCGACGTTCACTCTTGCCATCTCCTGTCTGACCACTTCCAATTTGCCTTGACTCATGGATCTAACATTCCAGGTTCCCATGCAATATTGCTCTTTATAGCATTGGACTTTGCTTCTATCACCAGTCACATCTACAGCTGGGTATCGTTTTTGCTTTGACTCCATCCCATCATTCTTTCTGGAGTTATTTCTACACTGATATCCAGTAGCATATTGGGCACTTACTGACCTGGGGAGTTTATCTTTCAGTGTCCTATCTTTTTGCCTCTTCATACTGTTCATGGGTTTTTCAAGGCAAGAATACTGAAGTGGTTTGCCATGCCCTTCTCCAGTGGACCACATTCTGTCAGATCTCTCCACCATGACCCATCCATTTTGGGTGGCCCCACACGGCATGGCTTAACTACAACCGATGCATAAAGAATTAATTTCTATTTGAAGGAAACTTTTATCGATGCAGTGTAGAGAAAGGTGTAAAAAATTATTGTGTAACACTTGATGAATTGTCATAAACATAATGTACTTACATAATCCCAAACTAGATCAAGAATAAACATTACCAGTGTCTCAGAAGACCCTTTATGCCAGGAAGCAACAGTTAGAACTGGACATGGAACAACAGACTGGTTCCAAATAGGAAAATGAGTACGTCAAGGCTGTATATTGTCACCCTGCTTATTTAACTTATATGCAGAGTACATCATGAGAAACACTGGGCTGGAGGAAGTACAAGCTGGAATCAAGATTGCTGGGAGAAATATCAATTACCTCAGATATGCAGATGACATCACCCTTATGGCAGAAAGTGAAGAAGACCTAAAAGGCCTCTTGATGAAGGTGAAAGAGGAGAGTGAAAAAGTTGGCTTACAGCTCAACATTCAGAAAACTAAGATCATGGCATCTTGGTCCCATCACTTCATGGGAAATAGATGGGGAAACAGTGGAAACAGTGTCAGACTTTATTTTTGGCGGCTCCAAAATCACTATAGATGGTGATTGCAGTCATGAAATTAAAAGACACTTACTCCTCTGAAGGAAAGTTATGACCAACCTAGATAGCATATTAAAAAGTAGAGACATTACATTGCCAACAAAGGTCTGTCTAGTCAAGGCTATGGTTTTTCCAGTAGTGATGTATGGATGTGAGAGTTGGACTGTGAAGAAAGCTGAGCACTGAATAATTGATGCTTTTGAACTGTGGTGTTGCAGAAGACTCTTGAGAGTCCCTTGGACTGCAAGGAAATCCAACCAGTCCATCCTAAAGGAGATCAGTCCTGGGTGTTCATTGGAAGGACTGATGTTGAAGCTGAAACTCCAATACTTTGGCCACCTCATGAGAAGAGTTGACTCATTGGAAAAGACCCTGATGCTGGGAAGGATTGGGGGCAGGAGGAGAAGGGGATGACAGAGGATGAGACGGATGTATGGCATCACCAACACGATGGACATGAGTTTGGGTAAACTCCGGGAGTTGGTGATGGACAGGGAGGCCTGCTGTGCTGTGATTCATGGAGTCCCAAAGAGTCGGACACGACTGAGTGACTGAACTGAACTGAAGCATTTAAATAACTACAATTGATGCATAATGTATTAATTTCTATTTCAAACAAACTTTTATTGATGCAATACATAGAAAGGTGTAAAAAAGTATCGTGTAGCACTTGATGAATTATCATAAACTTAATGTACTTACATAATCCCAACCTAGATCAAGAATAAACATTACCAGTGTCTCAGAAGACCCTTTATGCCAGCTGCCATTTACTATCCCCTTTTCATGCACACAAAGGTAACTGCTCATGGATTATTTGTGCTCATTCTTGAAATATTGTAGAAACATAATAAATATATTAATTAGAGTTTTTCACTCAGTACTATTTATGAAAGATTCATTCATGTTGATATGTAACACAAGAACTCATTATTTTCATTGAACAACATCAGAACACTATTGGATGATTAAAATATACAATCATCCATTCCACTGTTGTTTGACACATTTTATTTTTCCTGAGCTGATTTATTGTAAATAATGCTTACATGACCATCTTGTACATTTGTAGTGCACATATGTGTGTGTGTTTGTTGGCATATACTCAGGAGTATACGCTTAGGAGTATATACTTAAGGAGAATTGTGTCACAGGAAATGGAAATGGTAAGCTTTAGTTCAGTTCAGTTCAGTTCAGTCGCTCAGTAGTGTCTGACTCTTTGCGACCCCATAATTGCAGCACGCCAGGCCTCTCTGTCCATCACCAACTCCCGGAGTCTACCCAAACCCATGTCCATCAAGTCGGTGATGCCATCCAACCATCTCATCCTCTGCCGTCCCCTTCTCCTCCCGCCCCCAATCCTACCCAGAATCAGGGTCTTTTCCAATGAGTCAACTCTTCGCATGAGGTGGCCAAAGTATTGGAGTTTCAGCTTCAACATCAGACCTTCCAATGAACACCCAGGATTAATCTCTTTTAGGATGGTTTGATTGGATCTCCTTGCAGGTCAAGGGACTCTCAAGAGTCTTCTCCAACACCACAGTTCAAAAGCATCAATTCTTCGGCACTCAGCTTTCTTCACCGCCCAACTCTCACATTCATACATGACCACTGGAAAAACCATAGGCTTGACTAGACGGACTTTTGTTGGCAAAGTAATGTCTCTGCTTTTAAATATGCTATCTAGGTTGGCCATAACCTTCCTTCCAAGGAGTAAGCGTCTTTTAATTTCATGGCTGCAATCACCATCAGCAGTGATTCTGGAGCCCAAAAAAATAGAGTCTGACACTGTTTCCACTGTTTCCACTGTTTCCCCATCTATTTGCCATGAAGTGATGGGACCAGATGCCATGATCTTAGTTTTCTGAACGTTGAGCTTCAAGCCAACTTTTTACTCTCCTCTTTTACCTTCATCAAGAGGCTCTTTAGTTCTTCTTCACTTTCTGCCATAAGGGTGGTGTCATCCGCATATCTGAGGTTATTGATATTTCTCCCGGCAATCTTGATTCCAGCTTGTATTTCTTTCAGCCCAGCGTTTCTCATGCTGTACTCTGCATATAAGTTAAATAAGCAGGGTGACAGTATACAGCCTTGACGTACTCCTTTTCCTATTTGGAACCAGTCTGTTGTTCCATGTCCAGTTCTAACTGTTGCTTCCTGACCTGCATACAGGTTTCTCAAGAGACAGGTCAGGTGGTCTGGTATTCCCATCTCTTTCAGAATTTTCCACAGTTTATTGTGATCCACACAGTCAAAGGCTTTGGCATAGTCAATAAAGCAGAAATAGATGTTTTTCTGGAACTCTCTTGCTTTTTCGATGATCCAGTGGATATTAGCAATTTGATCTCTGGTTCCTCTGCCTTTTCTAAAACCAGCTTGAACATCTGGAAGTTCACGGTTCACATATTGCTGAAGCCTGGCTTTGAGAATTTTGAGCATAAGCTTTAGTAGACATTGCCAAACAACTGTCCAAGGGAGTGATACCAATTTCACTCTCAATAACAATGTATGAGAGTTCAAGTTGGACATATTCTAGAAAACTCTAAGGATTGTAACTCTTTATTTTATCTATTTGGGTACTAAAACAATATAACAATAGAGCTGTATTTTGTATTTTCCTAAAGCTTACCAATGTTAAGATGTTGAACAAGCTTTAGTATGTTTATTGGCCATTTAGCAAACTCTTTTGTTAAGCACCTGTTGAAATATTTTGCTTATTTTTTAGAATATTGTTTAAACAGCACTTGGTTACATATAATGCAAATATCTTCTACAGCTCTTAAAATTAAATCCTTGGGAAACATGAGTCAAATATATTTTACATAGATATATATGCATAAGCCTATCCTTTTCTATATCTCTGTCCAGCTGTAGCACTCTAATTTCCTATCTATTATCTATCAATCTGTACCTAACTTTCACAGTGGATATTTAATGTGTCCATGAAACATTCAAAAAATACTTGTCCTTTTAAGCAAGAATAGTGCTCACAAATGCCAAAGCAAGAATTTTATTTATTTATTTATTTATTTTGAGATGACTACCAGAAAACAGAATAGGATACATCACTAAAGAATGCGAAGAGGACACAAATATTTCAACCTCAGGAAACTATGTAGGAGATATTAAGAAATGTGAGAAAATACAATTAAAAGAGTTCAAATTCTCACTTTTTTTGTCATATAATTTTATGAGTATTCCTCATATTAGATTTTACATCATAGTGATTGACACGTTTTACTTGTTAAACGGTAATCTCTCCGATAAAGTTTTCAATTCCTGTTTGGAACTCCATGGACATTTAATGAATTAACAAATGAAAGAGCTTTTCAGCTAGCCAGATGTAGTCAAAAGATAAACAGCAGGTATATAACTTCAATAAATTTAATTTAAAATTTAAGAAAAATTTAACAGAAAGCAAAGAAAAACTAAAGAGTCTCTTGATGAAAGTGAAAGAGGAGAGTGAAAAAGTTGGCTTAAAACTCAACATTCAGAAAACTAAGATGATAGCATCTGGTCCCATCACTCCATGGCAAATAGAAGGGGAAACAATGGAAACAGTGACAGACTATTTTGAGGGCTCCAAAATCACTGCAGATGATGACTGCAGCCATGAAATTTAAAGATGCTTGCTCCTTGGAAGAAAAGCTATGACCAATCTAGACAGCATATTAAAAAGTAGAGACATTACTTTACCAACATGTATGGATGTGAGAGTTGTACTATAAAGAAAGCTGAGCACTGAAGAATTGATCCTTTTGAACTGTGGTGTTGGAGAAGACTCTTCAGAGTCCATTGGACTGAAAGGAGATCAAACCTGTCCATCCTAAATGAAATCAGTCCTGAATATTCATTGGAAGGACTAATGCTGAAGCTGAAACTCCACTACTTTGGCCACCTAATGCAAAGAACTGACTCATTGGAAAAGACCCTGATTCTGGGAAAGATTGAAGGTGGGAGGAGAAGGGGACGACAGAGGATGAGATGGTTGGATGGCATCACCAATACAATGGACATGAGTTTGAGTGGGCTCCGGGAATTGGTGATATACAGGGAAGCCTGGCGTGCTGCTGTCCTTGGAATCACGAAAGTTGGACACGATTGAGCGACTGAACTGCAAAAGAATTCAATGCCATTAGATTAATGTCTAAACTAACAATACAGATCACTGGTGTGAGAAACAGACATATTTAGGGACTAGAAAGACATTTAGAGATTAAAGGAAAAGAGATTAAAATATAAATGTTAAAAACAGAGAAGATCTGAATGCCACTTTTTTCTCATTTAATTATAATACTCAGTGGGTAGTTCTATTGTAATGACCTCATTCAAAGCACTTAAGGAGATGGTCAAAGCCATAGGAGCCTCTGTCTCTCCTGGAGATTAATTATTAAAACAACCCCGGTAGTCAGCATATTGGAGCACATGGTGGCTGAAAAGTTTCATCCTAGTTATGCCCTGTTGATTAATAGCCTAGGGAATTCATGGTGCCCATGAACAAGAGAAACCATCTTGCCTTGTCTAGTACCATGTAATGAAGCTCAGAGCATTATGTTATGACTGGCTGAGCACTCAGTTCTTTTAAGTATTAAAATATACCATCACACACTTCCAAAATTTATCACTGAAGTTTCCTAATAAAAGTGTACCTCCTTTTGCTTTACTTGACTGTTCCAGTCCATTCCCACTCTTTCCCTTTGGAAATGTATTACATTTCTCAGTGACACAGAAGTTGGAAACATATTAATAGTTTTAGAAATACTTCATTGTAAGAAATTCACGTGTGCCAGTGTTAAAGAGATAGTCACTTCCTGTTGAGAATGAAAACTTAAGTTTATATTATAATGTCAGAAATACTTAGCACATGTTTGTTCATTTCTCAGACTATTACTATATCATTTGCAGTCTTGTATGGCAATATCTCCATCATTTTTCTTTAACTGTTATAGCCAAGAAAAATGGCAACATTTAGAAAATTATGCTTTAAATCAAAATGGCCAGGTGACAATATGTACTCACAGATTTTAAGCTGAGGGAAAATCACATAGGAGTTTATATCTAAAACTCATTGTTTGGATATTGCTCACTGCCCAAGTTCATGGGATATTCAGTACTAGAACTACGCAGGCAGTTGCCTAACCCACTGCGATATTATTATTTTCACTATTTCTAAAGGTTTTATTATAGTCAATGCCTACCTCACAAAGTAATAAAATGTACTTATAGAGATGTTGCTGGCAAAGGTCTGTACAGTCAAAGCTACGATTTTTTGAATAGTTAGGTTTGGATGTGAGAGTTGCACCATAAAGAAGGCTGAGTATCTAAGAATTGCTGCTTTTGAATTATAGTGCTGGAGAAGACTCTTGAGAGTCTCCTGGACTGGAAGAAGATTAAACCAGTCAATCCTTAAGATAATCAACCCTGAATATACATTGGAAGGACTGATGCTGAAGCTGAAGCTCCAATACTTTGATCACCTTATGTGAAGAGCTGACTCACTGGAAAGACCCTGATGCTGGGAAAAGCTGAGGGCAGGAGGAGAACAGGGTAACAGAGGATGAGATGGTGTGATGGTATCATTGACTCAATGGACATAAGTTTGAACAAATTCTGGAAAATAGTGAAGGACAGGGAAGCCTGTAGTGCTTCAGTTTATGGGGTTGCAAAGAGTCAGACACAGCTTAGTAACTGAACAACAACAGCAACAACACAGAGATGTCCACTGTTGTATATTTGCCCCACACCTAAAAAGTGACTTTTCTTACACGCATTTTCAAAAAATAACACTAAATAGTAAATGATAATACTGGGTCTCCTCTGCATATTAGGAGACAAAAAATAATAATAATTTAGAATACAATACAAGCAACCAAATAAAAATTGGGGTGTGTGTGTGTTGGGTAGGGAGGGTGTATTGATCATTTCTGTAAACACTTTCAGAATGAAGACTTATATTTACTAAATCATTTTTATTCATTTAATAAATAGTTGCCATATGATCCAGCAATTCCATAACTGGGTATATATTTGATAGAAATAAAAACACTACTTTGAAAAGACACATGTGCCCCAATGTTCACAGCACCATTATTTACAATTGGCAAGATATGGAAGCAACCTAAATGTACAGCAACAAATGAATGGATAAAAATATATCCAAGTGTATATAATAAAATACTACTCAGCCATAAAATAGAATGGAATTTTGCATTTTCAGCAACATGGATGGACATGGAGGACATTGCACTAAGTGAAATCGTATAGAAAAAGATAATCATATAAAGAAAGACAAATACTGCATGATATCATTTATATGTAGAATGTAAAAAAATGCAACAAACTAGTGAATATTAAATAAAAAATGAAGCTGACTCATAAGGAAAGAACTAGTTGTTACAAGTGGAAAGAGCAAAGGGGAGGGGAGGCAACACAGATATGAGGAAGTGGGAGGTACAAACTATTGAGTGTCAGATAGGCTCAGGATATACTGCACAACACAGGGGATATATCTAATATTTTGTAATAACTGTAAATGGACAATAGCTTCTAAAATTTTTATGACTTTTTTTAATTTAAAAAATAGTACCCAGTAAGAGTTATTATGGGCTTCCCTGGTGCTCAAACAGTAAAGAATCTGCCTGCAATGCAAGATACCTGGGTTCGATCTCAGGGTTGGGAAGATCCCCTAGAAGGGAATGGCTATCCATTCCAGGATTCTTGCCTGGAGAATTCCATGAACAGAGGAGCCTGGTAGGCTTCAGTTCACGTGGTCACAAAGAATTGGACATGACTAAGCAACTAATACACAAAGAATTATTAAGCAGCCAGTATTGCAAAGGTTGTTTTTAGCCCCTTCTAATATATCAGTAAAGAAAAAAAACAGATTCCTGTCTTTATGTGCCTATATTCTACTGGGAAGCACATTGCATAGTCAGATTCCAGCTCTTATTTTATGAGGTCAACTAAATATCTTATAGTAGATTTCTCCTGTTAGTCTGCCCTCATAGATCTATTTGGTACATGTGTGCTGTGCTGTGCTTAGTTGCTCAGTCGTGTCTGACTCTTTGCGATCCAATAGACTGTAGCCCACCAGGCTGCTCTGTCCATGGGGATTCTCCAGGCAAGGATACTGGAGTGAGTTGCCATGCCCTCTGCCAGGGGATCTTCCCAACCCAGGGATGGAACCCAGGTCTTTGCATTGCAGGCAGATTCTTTACCAGTTGAGCCTTCAGGGAAGCCCATTTGGTACATAGGAAATGACAAAAATACATTAAAAAGAAAAGGAAAGGGAAAAACACAGAACAGTCTCTTTAGCCTCATTTCAATCTTTATATCCCTTAAACGTATATAACTTGATTTTTATCTTTTAAACATGGAAAAGTCATGTCGGTGATATTGAAATTACTACAACTCTTCTTTCTAGTGTCTGACTGTTATGCTTCCTGTAATATCAAGGATTAAAAACTTAAAAATATTTAAAATAAGAAGTAATCATTATTAGAGATATAAAATTAAGTTCCTCGAACTTATTAAACCAGGTAGATTCCAGATGACAATAAAAACATACTTTTTCGAACTACCAAATTCAATGAGAACTCCTTAATCCACATTTTCCTTAACATATAAAATATTATAAATCTATACAATCTAAGTTGATTTTCCACAAATGGTTTTTTTTAATCTGTGAATAGAATAACTATATTCAATACTTTTTTAAGCTCAAAGACTATCTCTATGCCAAGTTGAATGTTTTTCTCATTACCAATAAAAAAAAATGTGTTAGTTACAGGAAGTGTCTCAATCAAGTTTAACAGAATAAATAATTGTACAATTGAGGAAAATATTACAAAAATATATTACCAGGATTTTACTGGATATATAGCTTATGAATATTTCTGTATTAGTAGTAGCAGAAGAAGCAGCAGGTTTAGATGTACTAGTACCATAAAGTAATAAAATCAAGTAAATTTCAATCCCCACTTGAATGTAGAAACCTAAAAATACTCACTGAGTCAGAAAGACAGAAATTTTTGTTTGGACTGAGCAAGTCAGATAGATATTTATAAAGCAGACTTTTACAGAGGAGGGATCAGTGAAGATCAAACATATTAACAAAGCTGCACATAGGTCCTATTGCATCTTCAGCCAATGCTAATCTGCACATGCATAACGTGAAACCATACTATTCTCAGAAATCATATGGAACTGGAAGTCATGTAGATTCTTACAAGGTAGTCTAGAGAGATTTCATTAAATTCATGGTTGAATGTCTTATTAAATATCCCAGAAGGGTTACGCCTTAAGAGTGGGGTGAAACTAGTCCCAGATTAAAGTTTATTATAATATTCATTTGGATAAGTTTAACCACATTTCAAAACAAGTAAGCTGATCTGTAAATAACTCAACTGTCTGCCAGAAAAAAGTAAGAATGTTTAACAGGTTAAAAAAAAGAAAAAAATACAACATTCAACAATGTAAACTTTATAAATCTGGCATCCAATAAATTATTATCAAATATGAAAAAAGTAGGAATATTTAAATCATAACTAGGAAAAATAAGCCAGTAGAAACAAACTGCAACATGACTGGGAGATGATAGACTTAGTAGATAAGGTCATTAACTTTACAGCTACAAAAATACTCAATATGTACACAAATGTAAAGATAAGCATGAACATAATAAAAAGAGGACGAGAAGATATTAACAAAATAGCAAAAATCAACATCTAAGAATGAAAAATATGTCTTAAAGGAAAATTTCACTAGATTGGATTAGCAGGATTAGATACTGCTGCTGCTGCTGCTGCTGCTAAGTCACTTCAGTCGTGGCCGACTCTGTGCGACCCCATAGACGGCAGCCCACCAGGCTCCGCCATCCCTGGGATTCTCCAGGCAAGAATACTGGAGTGGGTTGCCATTTCCTGCTCCAATGCATGAAGGGAAAAGTGAAAGTGAAGTCACTCAGTCGTGTCCGACTCTTAGCGACCCCATGGACTGTAGCCTACCAGGCTCCTCCATCCATGGGATTTTCCAGGCAAGAGTACTGGAGTGGGGCGCCATTGCCTTCTCTGGGATTAGATACTACAAAACAAATTATCAGCAAACTCAGAAAGCAAGAGAAATTATTAAAAATGGAGGCTATCCTGAAAAATGATAATTAAAAAATAAGTAGCACTGCAGTGATACATGTAAAATATTAACGAATATAATATACATGTAATCAAAGTTATGGATATAGAGCACACAAAATAACATTTAAATATAATGTCTTTTTAATTTGATAAAAAAAAAGTGCAAGAGCATCAAAAATCATAAGCAAACTGAACTCAGGGAAATAATAACAAGATATTGAATAATTGAGTTGTTTCACTATAACTGCTAAAGAGAAAAATAGCAAGAGGAAAAAAAGGTTTAAAACCTACAGAAACAAATATAAATATTATTATAGACTTTGTATAATAAATTATGACATTACCAAAAGGTAATGCCATCCAAAAAAATGCTGTGAAAACAAAAACCAAAAATTATGATATGGAGCACTACATTCAGCAAAAGTATATTTTAATAACGCAGGAAAGGGACTTCTAATTTCTGTGCGATACATAAAACTAGGAGCTAAAGAGCCTCTTGATGAGGGTGAAAAAGGAGAATGAAAAAGCAGCTTAAAGCTCAACATCCATAAAAAGAAGGTAATGGCATCCGGTCCCATCACTTTATGGCAGATAGATAGGGAAACAATGGAAACAGTGACAGACTTTATTTTCTCACTGCACACAGTGATTGCAGCCATGAAATTAAAAGACATTTTCTCCTTGGAAGAAAAGCTATAACAAACCTAGACAGCATATTAAAAAATAGACATTACTTTGCCAACAAATGTCCATCTAGTCAAAGCTATGGTTTTTCCAATAGTCGTGTATGGATGTGAGAGTTAGACCATAAAGAAGGCTGAGCACCAAAGAACTGATGCTTTTGAACTGTGGTGTTGGAGAAGACTCTTGAGAGTCCTTTGGACTGCAAGGAGATCAAACCAGTCAAATCTTAAAGGAAATCAGTCCTAATGAATATTCATTAGAAGGACTCATGCTGAAGCTAAAGCTCAATAATTTGGCCACCTGATGTGAAGAGCTGACTTACTGTGAAAGACCCTATTGCTGGGAAAGATAGAAGTCAGGAGAAGAATGGGATGACGGAGGACAAGATAGTTGGATGGCATTGTTGACTCACTGGACATGAGTTTGAGCAAGCTCTGGGAGATGGTGAAGGGAAGGGAAGCCTGATGTGCTTCAGTCCATGGGGTTGCAAAGAGTCAGACACGACTGAGGGACTGAACAGCAATGATAATATAAAACTAGAAAGAGCATCGTTTCCAACCTTACAGAAACAAAGTAGCTAGGCAAAGTGTATAATTTATCACTTTTCTTCGACCCACCAGAGACCTGAGTGTGCAAGGCAAAAACTGACTGAAATCTATGGAATCTGAAATCTCTGAAACCAATTCAAATCTGCAAAAAGAGAAAGGACACAATTACATGATTATCTGGGCAGAAGCAGTCTGACAATGATGAGAATTGCTGAAAAAAAAAAAAAAAGAAAATTGTTAAAGAACTAGCAAAGGCTAAAGGTGGTTCAGCAGAATATAGAATCCATGGGGGATATAAATGCACCCAGTTACATGCTCCTCACTGTGAACTTCAGTGGGAGCTCACCAAACAATTGATAAGAAACTTGAGAAAACATCCCTTGTATTAAAGGTCAAGGGAAGACCAGCTGCTGCCAGAAACATATGATACAATTCCTTATCTCCTACTTCTAATAGAGAAGCAAAGCTGTAATTGGAGGTGAAGGGCAACAAACAATGTCACCCTTAAGATAGTGGAAGTAAACAGACTCGCATTTTCTACCTGGGGAAAGGACAGGAACGCATGCTGTACCCAGAAGTATAGCTACAGGAGGAGCAGGCCACACTCTCAAGACTCTGGTAAAGAGTGGTTGCCCAAGACTGAGGCTTAGTAAGAGTAATTGAGAAAGTGTTTCCCCCATAATGCAACAACTAACTACCAGGCTAACCAAATTAAAAACAATCAGCAGTGGAATACTCCTAGAGAGAAATCTTCTCTGAAACAGAACAGAAAGGAAAGACCTAGAAATGAATGTGGAACATGAAGCAAAAGAAAATCTCTGACAAATAAATTCCCACTCTAAATAGAAGTAGTCACTAAAGGAATTTAAAGCCTATGGGCTTTGAGGGTAACCATAGTAACAACAATATCCAACAATTCACCTTTACTCCTGAACAAATTAACCTCAAACCTCACAGGAAAAGTCTAGCACAAGGAAATATATGAAGGTATGTTTATTTCAAAGCATAAATCTTGTTTACTTCAGTTTTTATTGTCTTATATACAAGCTTTCCTACTGAAAAAAATATATAATGTGCATCAAAAAAAATCAAGAAATCAAAACATTCCAAAAGACAACAATCAAAAGAAACATTCAGATATAGCAGGGAATTTAAAATAGCCATGATTAATATGCAAAAGCTTCAGTGTGAAAGTTAGCAACGTGCATGATAATACAAGTAATTTCAGCCTAGAGTTGGAAACTATAATGCAAACTATAAATAGATAGAGGACAAAGGGAAAGACTAGAGTTTCATAGATGAAAGCAATGTAATGAGCTATGGAAAAAATAATGAATTTTAAGATTGGTCGTTAAAGCTTACCAAAACTGAAACATAAGAAAAAGTGAATTAAAAAATCAGAAATGAGAATTCAAGAAATGCGTAACAATATCAAACACTCTGCATGCGTGCATGCTAAGTCTTTTCAGTCATGTCTGACTTTTTGACACTATGGTCTGTAGCTTTCAGAGCTTCTCTGTCCCTGGGATTTTCCAGGCAAGAACACTGGAGTGGGTTGCCATGCCCTCCTCCAAGGCATCATCCCCAAGCAGGGAAGGAACCCATGTCTCCTGTGGCTCCTGCATTGCAGGTGACTTCTTTACTGCTGAGCCACCAGGGAAGCCCACCAAACAATCTAATTATATCTAACTGAAATACCAGAGGAGTAGAGACAGAAAAAAGTACAGAATTGTTTAAGGAAATAATAGCAAAGATTTTTTCAAAATCTATGACAGTCTCTAAACTTACAGGACAAAAACTCAGATCAGAGAATATCCAGCATGATAAACATGTACATACACACACACACAGACACACACACACTTACAACCCTAAGCATGTCAGCCTGAAACTGTCACAAAAGACAAAGAAAAAATACTGAAGTAAGAGAAAAAATAAGCATTGCATACAAAGAAAATAATTACAGAAATTTCTTGTCAAAAATCATCTACAATGGAAGAAAATGAAGTGTTTTCCTTAAAGTGCTGACATGAAATATATGTCAACAAAGAATTCTAAACTGAGTGAATGTATCTCTCAGAAATAAAGGAAAAATCAATATTTTGTCATACAAAAAAAAGGAAAAAAAAAATATCAGCAGAACTGCCTATAAGAAAGGATAATTGTGAGCTGCAGGGCCATGGGCAGAGCTAGAAGCTGATGACAAGATCCCCCTCCCCTGAGCTGATGACCTTTCAACAGCCAGGAGCCAATGGCTAGGGACAAAGCCAAACTCTGTGAGCTGGACCAGGAGAAATACGATGCTGATGACAATGTGAAAATCATCTGCCTGTGAGACAGCACTGTGGGCAAGTCCAAACTCATGGAGACATTTCTCACAGATGGATTTCAGTCCCAGCAGCTGTCCACATACACCCTGACCCTGTACAAGCACACGGCCACAGTAGATGGCAAGCCTGTCCTTGTGGACTTTTGGGACACAGCAGGCCAAGAGCAGTTCCCAAGCATGCATACCTCCTGCTACCACAAGGCCCATGCCTGCATCATGGTATTTGATGTACAGAGGAAAATCACATATAAGAACTTGAGCACCTGGTATATGGAGCTTCGGGAGTTCAGGTCAGAGATTCTGTGCATTGTGGTGGCCAATAAAATCTATGCAGACATGAAAATGGCCTAATAAAGTTTCAATTTTGCCAGGAAATTCTCCTTGCCCCTGTACTTTGTCTCAGCTGCTGATGGTACCAACGCTGTGAAGCTCTTTAATGATGCAATTCAACTAGCTGTGTCTTACAAACAGAGCTCCTAGGACTTCACAGACAAGGTTTTGCAGGAGCTTGAAAACATCGACTTGAAGCAGAAGGAGGAGGATATGCCAGACAAAGAGTAGCATGGCTGCATCCAGAGCCCATCTCCTTCCTGAGCCACAGGAGGCCTTTCCATGGCCCACCTGGTGGTGAAGGGCAGTTCAGAAAACCCCTCCCTCAACAGTTCTTCAGCTCTCAGTTGAGACACTCTTCCAGGCCGTCCCCTGCTATATCTCCTAAAAACCCAGCTGTCCTATTTGCCCCTTTCAACCTTATTTCCATGGCCCGTGAAAGATGACCCTCACACATGGTTCCTCCCCTGTGGGTCGGGGTCAGTACACAGCACTAACAGGTGTAAGGCCCATACCAGACCCTGAAGCCAAATTAGGGATGGACCCTCCAGGTCATGTGGGACAGTAAAGAGAATCAGGGAATATTCTGTGTGTGTTTCATAAATAAAAGGATATTTAGGTGTCTTCCACCCCCAGCTCCCCCAGCCCCCCACCTCCCAAACCCTCGCCGAGAACTAATGTCAGGGCCTATTCATTGCATTTCCACCAAAGGGATGATTTTTCATTACTGATTTTTCTCCTCTTTAGGCTCCCAACTAAACCAGTAATTTTAAGAAAATTATTTTGAGCAGAGAGCTGTTTGTTCCACAAGTTTTTCTAGAGCTCTTCTGTATATGGCCAGTACTTTGATGAACAGTGAGGTGAAAATCACAGGCCCAAGTTTGCTGTTAACATCAAGTGAAAGCAGGTGAATGGTCTGGCCATACACAGTAATACACAAACATTGTTGTGAACATCAAGGGTCAATACAGCCACATCACAAGGCATTGCATTGTAAGAAATTGACTTTTAGGAAGCTCCATTTAAAACACGTATTTCAACATAGGAGATTTTTCTTCATTATTCTGAGGACTAGTGTGGACACTGTACATCCTTGGGTGGCAAGGGCTGCTAAGAACTGTCATGCTGCCTTTTCCATTTATCTCCAGCACTTGTTGCTCACTAGAATGCTTTTATGATCTTATACATCATTTCCATTATTTTTTTATTTACAATAAAGGTTGAATTACATAAAAAAAAAAGAAAGGATAATTGTGATTTTTCAAACAGGATGTATACAATATTAATCAAAAAAGTGTATCTACGTGAAATTTGAAGAACATTAGAAACAGAATAAACTTTAGTTTTCTTATTTTTTCATTGTTCTAAAATATAACTTTCTATTTATAACCAAAACAGTGGGCAATATCATGTTTTCATCTATCAAAGGTGACACGGATTGTCTACATAGAATATCTCAAAAAAATCTAAGAAATAAAAGTTTATGGACTATATGAGTTTAACAAGATTGCAGGATACAAATTTGATAATCAAAAATCAAAAAATGAGGCATCTTCCTGATTTGGTGTCTGAGAATCTTGACTGGTCTTGCAATTGGGTTCATTACTTTCTTTGATAATATTTCCAGAGAAAACAATACATGATTAGTCAAAAGGAACCAAAACAATAGTGTGATAATGCTCTATTGCTTGAATGTTGGTTATAAGCATAAGCAAACATATAAAGAACTATAACTAACATAGAAAAACAATTAATTTCTGAATTCTGTCATGAGTATTGTAGACAGAGTTTATTTTAAATGGTGAATAGTCATACTTTGCCATAGAAAAATGACGTAACAGAATTGATCTTAATAATTACTTCATGACATTAGGTTCCCTATGTTCAAATAAGATACATCTTAGAATATAAGCAATTTACAAGTTTAGTTAATATTAAGAGAGATAAATGGAAATAAGTTGTCCTTGATTTAAAGTATTAATTACAAAAAAAGAATAGAAGAGTTTTGCTTTTTAATCTTAGATGTAATTCAAAATAACTAATGATGGGCATTGGGAACTGTAAGACATAGCTTATCCTAGGCTCTATATGCATTGTTAGTGCAGCCATAAGTGAGTGTGTTATCCCACTTTATACTAGTCAGCTACATCCTGGAACTGTGTTATGTTCTGTTCTTTGTACTTTAACTAAATCAAAGTAAGACACACCCAAGATTTTACGAAAGGGTTGCTAAAGAATCTCAGTATTTCACCATGAAAAATGAAATCTTTTGAAAAAATCTGGCCTAGAAACAAAACTTAACAAGAACAAAATAGCTAATTTAAATATAATTATTCAATTACTAAATGAATTGAATGGCAACCATTTGAGGGTCACTGTTCTAGGCACTAGAGATGGTTGTATCAAGAATGATGAGTTCCGGGCTTTCATGGATTTTATAAGTCAAGTGAAATAGAAGACAAAAAGAGTAAACATATTCATGAATAAAAAAATTTCAGATATTGATAAAAGCTATGAGAAAAGTAAAACATAATCTTATACAAGGTAAATCAGTGTGGTAACTTTAGATCAAATGCTTAGCAAATCTGAACATCTGAGCTAAAATGTAAATCTCAAGGAGATGCCTTGTAAAAATCAAGGGGACTAGCATTCCTAGCAGAGAGGAGATAGTCATGCAAAAGCCTTACTTTTGGTGGAATGGAGCTTGACTTGTTTGAGCAATTAAAAGATAGTGTGACTGGAATGCCATGGAGAGAGATTATGTCAGAGAGGTAAGAAGGGGCTTTGGAGGAAAAGGTAATGAATAGCTTTTATTCTATATTCAGTGGGAATCAGAAGTAGTTGTGGAGTAATTAGGTAGAAAAATAATCTGATTTGTGATTTAAAAGATTATTCTGGCTAATTTAAAAGGTATTCCACAAATCTAGTATACACAGAACTATTTCTGGTAAATCAGAATATATGCTATTCCTAGGTATAGCAAATATATTTTGCTTGTCTACTATTTTCCATTGTTTTTCTTTTCCTTTCTAAAAGAAATATTGTTCAAATATCTACCCATTCTCATGGAGCCCTGAGATGTTGACTCAGCTCTGTTCAAAGAGGCTTGATTTTTCTAAGGTCATTACCATTCTTCTTAAGAGGAATCATTTCAGAAAGGGGTTTTTTTAGCCAAGAGACTCTGAGAGATGTTTGTCTGGCAATTCTGAGAAATTCTTCAAGTGACTGTTTCCCTCCATTCCTATGCTACATGAATATATCATCTCACTATAAGCCTGAAGCTGACACACAGAATAGATCAGATCCAAGGGATTATCAGCAAAATGAGCCAGTATCATAGAATTAATTCACTTCTGAAGCCTACCTCTGAACTTAGTTTTGTGAATCAGTAAACGCCTTTATCTGGATAAGGCAATGGCACCCCACTCCAGTACTCTTGCCTGGAAAATCCCATGGATGGAGGAGCCTGGTAGGCTGCAGTCCATGGGGTTGCGAAGAGTCGGAAACGACTGAGTGACTTCACTCTCACTTTTCACTTTCATACATTGGAGAAGGAAATGGCAACCCACTCCAGTGTTCTTGCCTGGAGAATCCCAGGGATGGGGGAGCCTGGTGGGCTGCCGTCTATGGGGTCGCACAGAGTCGGCCACGACTGAAGCAACTTAGCAGAAGCAGCAGCAGCAGCAGCAGCAGCAGCAAATGCCTTTATCATTTAAAACAGGTTGAGCTATCTTCTGTTAGCTGATGTGAAACAGGGATAGGAGTGGTAGCAAGGAAATCCTTTAGATGGCTACTGTACTTGGCCAGATAAAAGTGATTATGGCTTGGGTGAGGATAGTACCAGTGGATGAGGGAATAAGAGGCAGTTTATGGATACATTTTATAGATAATGGAAAATGGGTTTTTGATAATATGAGTATGGATGAAATTAAACATGACTATGAAGTTTGTCATGTGTAAGTAGACAAGGCTTTTCTGTAACACTGTTGAGGAAAGAGAACCAATCAGTCACAGATATTTTGACTCGAGTATAAAAAATACTTTTAAAAATAATTTGACCTGGCAAACACTTATCCACTTCAAAAAATGATATCATCATATTCTTTAAACGGTGAGGTATGTCTAGTAATAAATCTAATCAATATGAGAAACATGCCCAGTTTTCATGGATATTGTGTGGGTAGTATTCTTTTACTTAGTGAGTATAGATTACATAGTTTAATACTTAAGTGCTTTCTTATACTGGTGATGTAATTTGGGGGCTACTATTTATTTTAATAAGGTAAAGTAACAGTTCAAAATTATATGTACCAAACTTCCAACCTGGAAAGATCTTGGAAGTCATCGCTCCCCAATTTATAATAAGAAAGAAAAAAAAATACTGAACAAATTGAAAATCAATGATATTCCTTAGACCTATCAGAAAGTGGATGTTGTTCAATAAACCACAACCACAAAAGCTAGAGTGAGAAGGAGATACAAAAAGTCATACCTGAGATATACTCAACTGGAGCATAAGCCACTGGCAGCAACTGGTAGGAAATACAGAAACACAACCGGTAATTTTGACAGACGGATGAAAGCCTGAGTGTGGTCTACTTTGCTTTTGAATTCCCTGACAATATCTTTAATTAAGACAAAGATATATGAGTTATAGTTTTAAAATAGTTACCTTTATTGTCTAAAGTTAATGGAAATGAAAAATAGATGTTAGCACTCCCTAACTCTGAAAAAATATAACATTTTACTAATGATACTATCAGAGCACTTCTGCTGGACAAGATGGTATAATAGTGCCCACATTTACTGTCCCATCAGAAACAAAAAACCTCACTATCCCCCCAATAATTACATTAAGCAATGTTTTCAAGACCTTGCAAATCAAGCATCAAAGGACAATGATTTCTGAAAGAATAAGGAGAAAAATAGTGAGTATTATGATTATCTCAATTTATATCTTAGGACAGTATGCAGGCTACTGGCCAGAAAGAGAGAACTCAGGTAGGACCTAGAAGATGTTAACACCAACACACATTATATATTGAGTTGACCAAAAAGTACGTTTGGGTTTTTTAGTAACATCTCATGGAAAAACCCAGATGACCTTTTTGGCCAATCCAATACAATGTGTTTAACAGCTTTATCTGTAATAGATTAAAATAATGAATAATCACTCAAAAAAAAAAAAAAAAAGAAATCAGAGCTTCCCTGGTGGTCCAGTGGTTAAGAACTCACGTGCCAATGCAGGGAACACAGATTCAATCCCTGGTCCAGGAATATACTGCATGCTGCAGGGCAGCTAAGACCCTGCACCACAACTACTGAAGCCCATGCACCTAGATCCCATACTCCGCAACAAGATGAACCACAGCAATGAGAAGCCTACACACGGAAGCTAGAGAAAGCCTACTTGCACCAACGAAGACCCAGCACAGCCAAAAATAAATAAATAAAAGGAATCAAACACTAATTTGTTCTTTGACATGGACTGTTCTGAAAATTATTATGTGGAGTGAAATAATTCAGATGAAAATGAGTGTATAATTGCAGATATATAAAATGCAAAGAAACACAAATTAATATATAGTGACATAAAGCTGATCAGTGGCTGCTTGGGGTTAGAAGGGGGATGATCAGGAGGAAGGGATTACAAAGAACAAGAAGAAACATTGGGGGTGATATGTATGTTCAGTGTCTTGATTTTGGTACTGATTTTACAGTTGTATATATATGTCAAAACTTATCCAATTGTATATTTTAAATATGTTCAATTTATATGTCTACTATGAAAATGTTAAATTTGGAGTTTCTCTGCTCTGTGTGTTGGATTGAATATAACCATTTATTTTCACTCTCTACTGAAACATCAATAAAAGTGAAATATTTTAAAAGATATATATTCATAATGAAGCTAAAATAGGGAGGTTGTGATGATGTAAAGAAAAATATATTTGAAACAAAGAAATGAGAATTTATTATTTAAGGGAAAACTAACCTAAGTGGCTGCCAAGAAGAAAATCAATAGGAAGCTGGATGGTAGTTTCTGCCACAGAACTCCATCCCCAAAAGTTCAGGCAATAGAGGGCAGTAGCTATCTTGGATGACTGGGATGAGAAATGGTCTAAAACAAGCAAATTATTTGAAAACTTTAAGGTATAATTAGATCTTAATTCTGTAAAGTTAAATCTTTCTCTTGCCATCACAAAAATAGGCATCTAATCATTCTGTACTTAGCACAGAGATCTTAGGCACATGTATACTCATCACAGACACTGGAGCCTCTGCTCCTTGGAAAATATCTGTCACCAAAGAAAAGTTCAGCAATATTCAATATTTGGATATTCTTCTCTTTTATTACATTGCAATGAAGCCTACTGATCAAAGCCTTTGCTTTTCATACAGAAATTCTAATGAGCATTTTACTACTTCAATATAAAATATAAACCGATAGCTATACATTGCTAAATATATGAGGACAATACAACCATAAAAATATTTGAGAGCTTTGTCTGTGTGTGAATAAAAGAAGAAATTTCAATATGAAATAAGGTTGGGATTGTGCTATTTAGACAGGGATCAAAGAATAAGGAAATATTCTTAGGAATTAAACTTATGAAAGCCCCAAATAAATAAATATGATAACTCAAATCAAAAATGTTAGAATAAATGAATAATTAAGCTAAGAAAATCACTCAGGTAAGAGACAATTTTAAAGAAGATTGAGATTACTTCCCTGGTGGCTCAGCAGCCAAAGAATCCACCTGCAATTCAGGAGACACAGGAGATGCTGGTTCAATCCCTGGGTTGGGAAGATCCTCTGGAGAAGGAAATGGCAACCCACTCCAGTATTCTTGCCTAAAAATTCTCATGGACAAAGGAGCCTGGCAGACTATAGCCCAGTGGGTCACAAAGAGCCAGACATGGTTGAGCAACTTAGCATACTGCTGCTGCTGCTAAGTCGCTTCAGTCGTGTCCAACTCCGTGCGACCCCATAGACGGCAGCCCACCAGGCTCCACTGTCCCTGGGATTCTCCAGGCAAGAACACTGGAGTGGGTTGCCATTTGCTTCTCCAGTGCATGAAAGGGAAAAGTAAAAGTGAAGTCGCTCAGTCGTGTCCGACTCTTAGCGACCCCATGGACTGTAGCCTACCAGGCTCCTCCATCCATGGGATTTTCCAGGCAAGAGTACTGGAGTGGGGTGCCATTGCCTTCTCCGAACTTAGCACACAGAGATAGCCAATACTAGAAAAATGATAAGTATAATAGAGGTTCAATTCAGGAGGTATCAAGTCCCAATGTTAGGAACTCCAGAAGCATAGGTCAAAGAAAAAGGAGAGAAAGCAATTAATAAATATTGATAGAAAAAAAAAATTTTTCAGAACTGAGAAAATATGTTTCTATATTTTTAAAGAGCTCAGTGAAGCACAACACACAAGATACATACCCAAATATGACTTTTTCAATATCATGACTTTTTCAAGAATAAAAGAAATTTTCATAATTTCTGAAAAAAAATTAAAGAGTTCCCATAGGGAGGAAGAAAATGATAGTTTCATCAGAATGGTCAAGTGTAACACTTGAGAGCATTGTGTAATGGAGGTATGCCATTTAAATTTTAAAGAAACACTATTTCATCCAAATATTCTATACACAGCCACAACTTTGATCATATATAAGGCCATTATTAAAGTATTATCAAACAATCAGCAGTTTAAAAATGTCTCTTCCAAGTGCTTGGATGTGAGAGTTGGACCATAAAGAAGGCTGAGAACCGAAGAATTGATACTTTCAAATTGTGAAGATGGAGAAGACTCTTGAGAGTCCCTTGGGCAGCAAGGAAATCAAACCAATCAATCCTAAAGGAAATCAACCATGAATATTCATTGGAAGGACTGATGGTGAAACTCTAATACTTTGGCCACCTGATGCAAAGAGTCCATTCACTGGAAAAGATCTTGATCCTGGGAAAGATTGAGGGCAAGAGGAGTAGGGGGCAACAGAGGATGAGACAGTTGTATGGCATCACTGACTCAACAGACATGAGTTTAAGCAAGCTCCAGGAGTTGGTGATGGGCAGCAAAGCCTGACGTGCAGCAGTCCATGAGGTCACAAAGAGTCGGACATGACTGAGTGAGTGAACTGAACTGATATCTTTGATACTCATAAGAATGATAGAAATGTATTTTCATTTAACTGATCCCTGATGATTATTTCATCAGTTATTAGTTTTTTCCCCTAGTTTAACAACTCTAAATTAGAACACATTTTATAATCAAATGACATTATTTTATAAAAGCTCTCACCAGGATTCATTTATAATAGTTGTCCTTGCCTGGACATGAAGGAATACTGTTACTAATCCTAGTGGCCTGCCCAGGACAGATCTAACACCTGATTTTTCATTTTTTTTCAGGCAATGAACTATCTGACTACCACTTAAGGAAGAAATGATAGCACTAGCAATGGTCTGAAAACTTTCCATTGACATCTTTTCTTAAAATTAAGGAAATGGCAGGGTATTAGAGGGTTGGAAAGAATTCAAGAGACAATAGTGAGGCAGTATTTTGCCATACCCTACCTTTCCAGCACTCTTGATAGTACAGAAGACGACAATATTATTTTGAAAAAAACATTTTAAAAAACCCGAGTTGAAGAATAATTCATAAATCTGATTCGCAACAGAACAAAATTTTAGGGAAACCGTAACCAATTATAATATTTGTATTTTCTTTTTTATGTTGGCAAAAGTATGATATATGATTTAGAAAAACACTTCTAAAGTCTTAAAAAGCCACTTAAATACATATAGTGGAAAAACTCAATTATAAGAAAAAAGTATAATAGTTTAATCAGTAGAATGTTATCCAAGTAATAACATATACTGCATCTTACAATCAGTGACAGCTTAGGCTTTGCTGAATTGTAACACAGGCAAGGACAGGAATAGGGAAGAACACCATTGGTAGGGGTGGAGCAAATACAGAATCTCTACTATCTTGTACAACCTCATGGCCACCATGTTCCAGTCTATGCATACGGTGCTTCTTGGAGTACAAGTTCAAAACTGTAATGTGACAGCACAGAGTAAATGAGTCCAAAAACTGTATTTCTTAGAAGTCAATACATAACAGGTAAAACTGAAAGGTTAGGGAACAGAAATTTCCTAATAGTGAAGCAGTTCAAAATATGAAAGAAAATAGCAGAAAAATTCTAAAATAATTGAAAGACATCATTCACAGGCAGTAAAAGACACAAGCCATTGGCCTCTATTTTTTAACTATAAAAGCTGTAACTTTGTTTTTAAACTAAGAACATGGATGGCCTTAATAATTTTAAAACAATGAAGAATATAATTAAATAATTTTATTATAGCAAACAATTTCTGAATGTTCAATTTAATTAAGCAGAATATAGGAAAAGGTAAAGAAAACAAACATATGCTCAATTGACTGCTTCCATTTTCTATGTATTTATTTCTGATGATAATGTAACTGACACACTGTTAAATTGTAAAATACTTTATCTGTAAAAAACAACAATATAGGACAGTTTTGCCTGTGGTATTTTATAGAACAATTTTTTTTGAAGGAATAACATTAAAGTGTCTTTTTGCTAATACTAAAGATGATTTTTAGATCTGAATAGTATATAGAAAGAACAAAGGTTTCAGAAAAACTGGGTGAGGCAGGATAGGGAATGAGAAAGCAGAAAGCTTGAGAACATGTGCCAATAGCTGATGACAGAAAGTCAGGGACAAGGACTCAAGGATGACATTGTTAGGAGATTGCCAGAGAAGAGGGGGCAATTGTAGATTTCCCTATTTTAAAAACAGAGCATGCTTCAAATGCCCAGAGGTCTCTTACCTACTGTAAGAGAAAGTTGGATGATCACTTTTCCTTTCCTGACAAAATTGGAGGCTGTTCGAGTGATTATCTGCCATCTGTTGTCTACAGCAGTTCAATTGCTGAAGAGTCCTCTAGAAGGGGGGAGAAAGAGCTCATTCTTGACGGAAGGTTGAATGTACATTCAGGGGTAGATTCAGCTGAGCAAGTGCCCAGCTAATCCCCTTTGCACACAGGGACAAGGCTGCCACCAACTCTAATTGATTCTGAAATGAATCTGTATAGAAAATTAGAAGGTTTTGGATTCCCATGTGAGCTTCAATAAAGAGCCAGGATATTTCGAAATTTTCTTCAGAATTTTTTTTTAACTAACTGAGATAGATAGTCACAGAGCTACATGTCCTCATATTTTATTCAGGAAGCCGTCTGCAGTTTATGGAGCATGCACAGCATTTGATAGCTATTTAAAACTGTATTTTTAAAACCAATTTGCACTTTTCTGGCTTATATTCTTTGGGTTTATTTTCTCTAGATAAATGTAGGTTCATTTTGTGATTTAAGAGATCAGGTTTCTTACCTATCAATTTTTTTTTTAGTAATAGGAAAATATTTTCCACCAAATGAAAACAATGAAGTGAATCTTAAAACTGTAATGCATTTTCCAAATATTGTTTTTGGTTTATTAAAGTTTCATCTTTTCAAAAGTAGCTTGACAATGTCAACCTACTCAACATCATTAAGACAATCATCTGTTATTATTAAGAGCCTTTCTGTGAAACAGAAGCTTGAAGACAGCCCCATAGAACAGTATGTATGCCTACAGGTGAGCTGCATTCCTGTTCAGAAAGGTAGAGGCTTGCTTGCTAATGTGGTCACAAAGGGTTGATTACACACTTAACTCACAAAGAACTGAGAATTCTGTGAGGTCAAATTTTAAGAGTTTTTTAAAAAGAAATCAAAATCACTCCTTAGGACAATGACATCAATTACGAAGAGAAAAATAAAAAGACAATTTCATGGTTATCAGTAAATTTTAAAATATAGTAGAAAATCTTTATCCTATTTTATCAAATTCCAAGGTGGTATGTGTCAATAATTATTCCCTGTAACGTGCCACAGAAACAATGTTTGTCTCACATATTTAACAATATCCAAAATCCTTTTTCTTATGCTCTTAATCCAGTGCTACTCCTTTTTACATTTCACTGGACTCTACCAGTTCACTGCAGTCTGGAAATTGTTCCTCTTTGCCTCTCACCTACCCAACAAGTCAAGAGTTTACAAACAAGTTACATATTATAAATGAAAAGTTTAAAATATTGTAAAAAGCCAGTGTTCTCTTTATGTTAAAGACAATAGAGGAAAATGACATGTTTGTCATACATAGTAGGTAGTAAGTTCTTAGGGGCCAGAATGTGTGTGTGTCTTTGTATCTTATACTTGCATTTATAACAGATAAATAATGATCAGCTAACATAAACTGAATAAATAATCTCTCCTTCAATCAATTATTAGAATTTTTCCTTTATTTCATATTGCCCTGCTTTGACATCTTTAACAAAAATATACAACTCATATGTTATTAACAAACTATTAAGCTGATGTTCAAAAATACAAAGGATGATAAGTAATGCCAAAGGGAATACCTGTCTGGCATATTATGTCAATGACAGAGAATTAAAATGGTAAGAAAATGTCAGAAATGAAGCAAGTTTAATTGAGCTCAGTTACTTAGGCTTAGAATTGTTTCAACCATTTATTTGAAAACTAAGGACTAGATCCAAAATTAGTTTTACAAAAGAAGTACAAACTAGATATGTGAGGGGAAAATCCTCCATTAGTATGCCATTCTCACTGAGATTTATGTCATTTATGCCTTGTTTTTCTCATAAGAAAATAATAAACTTGAAACAAGTGTCAGACAACAAATGTATCCCATAAAATATGCCTGTTATTTAGACTGGTGTTTAATGAAGGAAGCAGAAAGAAAAGGAACTTTTAAAGTATCTTTTAGTAAGGTGTTTGCTTTTACTAATGAAAAAAAAATGTAATTGGGTCACTTTGTGCCTTTTCACTGATTATTTAAATCTCTCACAAACTTAACATTTTATGGTCCTGTTATCTCCTATAAGCAAAGCAATCTTAAATCAATGAAAGGAATAGGGAGATCTCATTAAAACAACATTCTTCATTCAGGTACCCAAACCGCTTAGACTAAGATTCTTTGAAAATACCGTGAAAAGTATCAATTACTTTTGATCTTCCACTATTTTGATTATTTAATTTATTTACTCACCAGCTAGTTTGGTAACCTCTCACTTTTTTTTTCCACTTTAATTTTCATACCATTTTATTTTCAATAATTGGACATTGGCTACACTCTTATCCTTAAGGCAATGATAGTTAAAAGAATCTCTTTTGCTTATCATTCATCTTTTCATAATTGCTTAGATAATTTGCTTTCATGTTTGCATAGATTACCTTTTTCCATCAGTATAAAACCAAAATCTTATGTTTGGTCTCTCAGATAATACCATGCTCTAAAAATGTCAAACTAATTTTTTGTCTTTTGTTAAAATATATCTGCAATGCTTTTATAAGGCAAATTATATCTATATATTTATACATACAATACTTGGCTTAGAAAATATTTTTATCTTTTTGCTTTAGAAATTATTATAAAAATGTAATGATCCCATTCTTGGTGGTATTGGATATAATTCTGGAAAACGTTAGTTGCTCAGTGTCCAATTCTTTGCGACCTCATGGACAGTAGACTACAAGGCTCCTCTGTCCATGCAATTCTCCAGGCAAGAATACTGGAGTGGGTTGCCCATTTCTTTCCCCAGGGGATCTTCCCCACTCAGGGATTGAACCCAGGTCTCCTGCATTGCAAATGGATTCTTTACCATCTGAGCCACGAGGGAAGCCCTTTATTCTGGAAACGGTAGCCGACTGTACAGTTTTCTTTTGAACACGCAGCAAGAAGCAGCTCTTAACATGCAAGAGGTCATGATTAGTACAACATGACATCCACACAAGCCACAATTTATTGGATGAGAAACCAAACAGTGACACTTCCAATTAGGCTAGATTATGGCTCATGAGTTGCACGACTTGAGGACAGTATCTAGCAAAGTAACAATAGGCCATTTATTAACTGATTAGCTCTCATCGATCTTATTTTGGCTTCAGTCCTCCCTCAAGGGGTGAAGCTTCAAAACACAGAAAAAAATAGAGAGTACATATCAGTAAGATAAGTAGTTTCACAGAAACAAACAAATGAAAAATAAAGATAATGAGAGGTACTAGAATAAAGAGCAGGGAAGGAAGATAGAATGACCAACTCATTAGAGCTTACACTACCAAGAACTGTATGTTAAGTGACACTTTTCTAGTTTTCCTGCTCACTGTATCCATTTAGTAAATATTCACCAACAGCCTTAACCTGAACATGGCTCTCATTTTTCAATCTGAAAGAGGATAAACAATAGTCACAGGAAAACTAAGGAGTCAAAAAGTTAAGAGAAAACATATTTATAAAATTCAATTTCATAAGTGAATATGTTTTTCTAAATTTATATAAGTGCATATTATTGTTCTTAGGAAAATAATAGGTAAAAAACATTACATACAAAAAAAAAAGAAAGAAAGAAAGAAAAAAAAGCAAGTCACCGAACAATTAGGGTTTAATATATTTGATGATCATGTTTTATGTGTCAGCTTAGCCAAGCCACAACACTCAGATATTTGGCCAAAAATTACTCTGGACATTGCTGCGAAAGTATTTTCAGATAAAATTAACATTTAAAGAGTTGAACAGTCTTTGGGTAAAGCAAATTACATTCCATGATATGGGTGGGTCACATCCAATCAACTAAAGTTCTTAAGAAAAAAAAAAAGATTGCCATTCTCCAGCGAGGAGGGAATTCTGTTTCTAGAGTGTTTTCAGGTCCAACTGCAACATCATCTTTCTTCTGGGTCTCCAGCCTGCCCTTCTACCCTGCAAATTTTTGACTTGCCAGCTTCCTCCACAATTGTATGAGTCAATTTTTAAAATTCTCTCTCTCTGTCTTTTTCTGTCTTTCCCCATAGATAGATAGATATCTTAGTCTGTTTCTCTGGAAGAATTCTAATATATCTTCTATGTATCAAATAATGTTCATTCTATTTCAACAATGGTATTACATTAGCATTTAAGCATCTAGAGAGCATAAAGAATCAGCATGTTTGGAGAATGTAAAGATTTAAGATAGCTATTCCTGATTTAAGTGTTCCTATATTTAAATAAGGGACAATTGTTGTCTCTAGGTGGCTTGAGGGATCCCCATTTGAAAAAAAAAAAAAAAAGAGAATAAAAGTTCCCATCGACCAGTGTAATCAGGAAAATGTCCATGCTCTTCACAGAATGGAAACCTGGGTATATTAATCTATATTAATCACAATATAATTAGTAATAAGTTCCATAATTTGCATTTACCTTTAGTGTCAGGGAGCTATATGGCAAAAGCCAAATTTGACATGATTGCTGACCCATCTATCCCTGGTTATATGTTTTGATAACCATGGCTACATGGAATAATAAGAGATAGAATTTCTAAATTCTGAGGAGTGTATATCATTTCTTTAATTTGCAATATTTATCTCTTTCCTATTACAGGGATTGCCTTTTGTTGCTCTAATCCTTGTGATCCTAAAACTACAGAACTGTCTTCAACAGAGCCCTCCTTCCTCCTTTGGCAAAAGCAACATATTAATATTTATTCACCAAGAAACAAGCAAAGATCCAAAACAGATTTTATGTTAAAACATATTTCACAAACTAGAATGAATAGATTACCTTTCACCTAATGAAATCTTAGAAGGAGCTGATAAAAATCTTGTCCCCTTCGTAGACCCAGATAGGCTAGATTACACTACCACCAAGAGATACCTCAAAATCTTAACAGCATTTTAACAACAAAGGCTTCTTTCTTACTTATACTATGTGTTCATCACAGAGTCTGTTGGAAATCCTGCTCCACATTCTCCAGTCCAGTTCTCAGAGTGAGAAAGCATTCATCACATAAAACCTTTTCAGCAGGGAGAAGGGAAGATGTCAGATCATTCACTAGCTTTAACTGTGTTTTCCTACAAAAGACATGGACCCTCCCACCTACATTGTGTTGGTTAATGCATTAGCCACAATTAACTTCAAAGAATCAAAGGATTCAATCTTACCATATGTCAGATAAGTGGGGTAATCAGAAGTATTTGGCAGCATCCATGATCACCACACTCTCTCTCCAGATGTTTAGTGTGAGAAGGTGACTATAAGTATTTCATTAGGAGGTCATCACAGGTGATCAAGATTAGCAGAATCATTAGGAAGCTAAAACTAATGAAGCATGTGCCAAGCATTGGCAACACATTAAGTCACTTAAACGTATTTTCTCATTTGTTCTTCACATCACCCTACAAAATACTATTATTTTCCCCAATATTATGGAAAGAAAGCTTCAGATTAAATACTAAATTCATTTAATGAAAACCATTCTCCAAGTGAGTTATTCAGTAATATCTCCAACTCTGGAATGTCTGGTCACATAGTCAAGTCACTTAAATCATTCTACCACTCCATAATAATGCCAGTGTTCTTAATGGAGTTTAGGGATTGGGGACATAGACAAAAAATATTATGACCAATAAGTCAGGGAAGATAAATGAGGGATAACCTGAGTGTAAAAACCTGTGGTGACCTAGATGAATGGGATGAAGCTGGAACAGTTTTATTCTTTTTCCAATGTAACTTAAGCCATGAAATTAAAATACACTTGCTCCTTGAAAGGAAAGCTATGACAAACTTAGACAATGTAATAGACAGGAGGGACCACTTTGCTAACAAAGGTCTATATAGTCAAAGCTATAGTTTTTCCAGTAGTCATGTACAATGTGAGGGTTGGACCATAAAGAAGGCTGAACGCTGAAGAGTTGATGCTTTTGAATTGTGGTGCTAGAGAAGACTTTTGAGAGTCCCTTGGACAAAAAACAGATCAAACCAGTCAATCCTAAAGGAAATCAGTCCTGAATATGCATCGGAAGGACTGATGCTGAAGCTGCAGCTCCAATATTTTGGCCACCTGATACAAAAAGTCAACTCACTGGAAAAGACCTTGAGACTGAGAAAGATTGAAGGTAAAAGGAGAAAGGAGCAACAGAGGATAAGTTGGTTGGATGACATCACCGACTCAATGGACATGAATTTAAGCAAACTCCAGGAAATAGTAAACACAGGGGAGCTTGGTGTGCTTCAGTCCATGGGGTTGCAAAGAGTTGGACATAACTTAGCGAATGAATGACAACAACAACATATCTTCACCACAAAAAGGATTTGCTGCAACAAGTAAAGGAAGAACATACAGCTTTTGGGTTTTAAAAGGAAGCTAAAAAATTACTCCCTTTATCACTAAGATTAGACTCCTGATTTATACTGTTTTCTATGTCATCACATATGTACACATATGTAGGAAACATGGGGGAATACCCAGGTTTTAAATAGTCATTGAAGCAAGTATTTTCAACTTTATTTAAACCAATGACTCATTATGAAAAACACATAAATATGTCATGCCTCTTTAAAGATTCAAACGTTCCCTATTTCTTTACATCACTTTCAAGAGTCAGGCACCTGTTTTTTTGTTTTTATTTAAAGTATATGATTTAAAGTTTGGCTACTGTAAGTAAGCTATAATATGGTAGTCATTTTGTGATAGCCATTATATTATATGTATTATGCTTTCATCATTTATTTGTTTTGATATAGTGACATATTTATTCAGCAAATGAATATGGACTCCCTACTCTCTGGCCTACCCTCTTATAGGTACTGAAGATACAGCAGTGAACAAGACAGAGAAGTTCTACGTCTCACGAAGCCTATACTCTGAAGAGGTAAGGGCATTAAATTATTCATCCAAAGTATACAATAAATATCAACAGAAATGATTTACAAATGCAACGAGTCAGCCTGTGAAACATCATGGAATAAAGGTCTAAATAGAAGGCACGGCTAGTGCAAAAACCCTTAGATGAAAACAAAACGGGTGTATTTGGGAAAAGGAAAGATGGTCAGTTTGATGGTATGTTGTTGGTGATAAGAAAGCGATACAGAGAGCAAAGCAATAACCAAATCATTGTGTATTGAAAGTAAGAAAATTAATTTTCATCATTTTCTATTTGTGAGTACGTTACATTGATGAAATATACTGGAATTTACAGATGCACCCTGGGAAAAGGATGCAACATGCTTGCCACATCCATGTTGCTTGGTTGCTGGTCTGCCTATTGGATTCACTACCTATTAGGGCTTGTCACAGTGAGCACAGTAGGGCAGAAGGATCTGAGATCATTGTCTCTCATGCTCTCTTTCTTTTTTAAATAAGGTAGAGCAACTAGAGAAGGATTTTCACTTTCCACATCAATATATTTTCATTAAGACAAGTAATTTATTGTTCTTTCAATATCCTCATCAGTCACTTTAAATTACTCTCACATGCAACATTATTTTTCTTCGGTAGAAGATTAAGATGAATGACCTGCATGAATATGCTGTAGCTCACACTTATAGGAATTTCTCAAGGGAACTTAATCTAGTTCACGTATGCAGAAGTCCACTATAAAATTAACACTAGTTACATAGTGTTTATGAAAGACATCCGTTGTCTTGGAAACTTTTATTGAAAATCATAGAGAAAGATTTCAGTCACTAAGGAAATCATAGAATTTCCCTCTGTGACTCAAGGTACCTTTCAGTGATGAAATAAACATAACTTGGGCTTTTTTTTCCCTCCCTTCGTAAGCAAGGCAGCTACAGTTCATTCTCTTTGATCTGGCATATTTTCTAAGCTTTAAAAAAAAATCAAGTGAGATGGAAAAATGTATTCAGCAGGTAAAATACTGTTTGGAACACATATTAAATTTAATGTCTTAGATGAAAATTAGCATTGTTACAATATACTCAGAAGTGTTACTTCTGAGGATTGGTTATCATCTAAAAAGGTCTCAGTGGACAACGTCAACGGCATCTATTGAATTCTTTGTTAACTTTTTTCATTAACACATGCTGCAATAATACTTTATTTTCTATGCACTAACTGAGTTTGATCTGTCTGCCTACGTCAGAACCCAGGAAATGCTACTGAGGCAATATTTTAGGAGTTTCTAATACACCCTGGCAAAGATCCAAAGTTAACCTATTCCAGTAAAGAAATACCACATTTGGGAAATTAAAGTAGATGTTTGAATTTGTTGTGTGTAAAGAGAAGGAGAGTGAAGGAAAGACCATAAGGATGACCTCTATGAGTCCATAATTTAAGATGTCACCTTGAAAATGAAAAGTTTCAGAAAATTTGGCCTATTTTATCCAATAACAGGATTTCAGAGTTTTAGTTTAGAATAATTTACTTAATATTCTATCAGTTTGAACTGACACTGACTTGGGATAATTCAAACATAAAGAAATTTGAAAAAAAAAAAAGGACCTTCAGGTAGTCAAAGACAATAGTAAATAGTAATAGTCAAAGACAATAGACAAGGGTATTTTTGGTGAATAAGAAGGTGGAACTGGAAAGCTAACAGGGACCAGAGAGTATTTTCTACTAATCCTATTTAATTCTGTTTTACATTTCTAATCTATTTTTCCTTCATATCAATTTTTTATATGTCCATGCAAAGTTAGGGCTTCCCTTGTGGCTCAGTTGGTAAAAAATCTGCCTGCAATGTGGGAGACCTGGGTTCGAACTCTGGGTTGGGAAGATCCCCTGGAGAAGGGAAAGGCTATCCACTCCAGTATTCTGGCCTGGAGAATTCCACAGACTGTACAGTTCATAGGGTTGCAAAGAGTTGGACAAGACTTTCACTCTCACTTGCATGCAATATTGTATCACTATACCCATATTACTGTGAAATCTGAAACCATCCTAAAGTCTTTTGGGTTGCTCATTTGGGAGCAGATATATATATCTCTGTATCAGTTATTTACAACCAAGAGTGTATTGTCACATCATACAAACATTGGCAGGAGATTAATTTCCATGATGGGACACACTGCTGAATAACCAACAAATCACAGAAGAAATCAAAAAAGAAATAAAAAATATGCATAGAAACGAATGAAAATGAAAACACAACAACCCAAAACCTATGGGACATTGTAAAAGCAGTGCTAAGGGGAAGATTCATTGCAATACAGGCTCACTTCAAGAAACAAGAAAAAAGTCAAATAATTAACCTAACTCTACACCTAAAGCAACTAGAAAAGGAAGAAATGAAGAACCCCAGGGTTAGTAGAAGGAAAGAAATCTTAAAAATTAGGGCAAAAATAAATGCAAAAAAACCAAAAGAGACCATAGCAAAAATCAACAAAGCCAAAAGCTGGTTCTTTGAGAAGATAAATAAAATTGACAAGCCATTAGCCACACTCATCAAGAAAGAAAGGGAGAAGAATCAAATTAACAAAATTAGAAATGAAAACGGAGAGATCACAAGAGACAACACAGAAATACAAAGGATCATAAGAGACTATTATCAGTGACTATATGCAAATAAAATGGACAACTTGGAAGAGATGGATAAATTCTTAGAAAAGTACGACTTCCCAAAACTGAACCAGGAAGAAATAGAAAATCTCAACAGACCCATCACAAGCACGGAAATTGAAACTGTAATCAGAAATCTTCCAACAAACAAAAGCCCAGGACCAGGTGGCTTCACAGCTGAATTCTACCAAAAATTTAGAGAAGAGCTAACACCTATCCTACTCAAGCTCTTCCAGAAAAAAGAAGAGGAAGGTAAACTTCCAAACTCATTCTATGAGGCCACCATCACCCTAACACCAAAACCTGACAAAGACGCCACAAAAAAAGAAAAACTACATGCCAATATCACTGATGAACATGGATGCAAAAATCCTTAACAAAATCCTAGCAAACAGAATCCAACAACATATTAAAAAGATTATACATCATGGCCAATTGGCCTTTATCCCAGGGATGCAAGGATTCTTCAATATCCGCAAATCAATCAATGTAATACACCACATTAACAAATTGAAAAATAAAAACCATGTGATTATTTCAATAGATGCAGAGAAAGCCTTTTAAAAATTCAACATCTATTTATGATAAAAACCCTCCAAAAAGCAGGAACAGAAGGAACATACCTCAACATAATAAAAGCTATATATGACAAACCCATGACAAACATTATTCTAAATGGTGAAAAACTGAAAGCATTTCCCCTGAAGTCAAGAACAAGACAAGGGTGCCCACTCTCACCACTACTATTCAACATAGTTTTGGAAGTTTTGGGCACAGCAATCAGAGCAGAAAAAGAAATAAAAGGAAACCGGATTGGAAAAAAAGAAGTAAAACTCTCACTGTTGGCAGATGACATGATCCTCTACATAGAAAACCCTAAAGACTCCACCAGAAAATTACTACAGCTAATCAATGAATATAGTAAAGTTGCAGGATATAACATTAACACACAGAAATCCCTTGCATTCCTATACACTAACAACAAGAAAACAGAAAGAAAAATTAAGGAAACAATACCATTCACCATCACAACGAAAATAATAAAATACTTAGGAATATATCTACCTAAAAAAAAAAAAGACCTATATATAGAAAACTATAAAACACTGGTGAAAGAAATCAAAGAGGACACAAATAGATGGAGAAATATACCGTGTTCATGGATCAGAAGAATCAATATAGTGAAAATGAGTATACTACCCAAAGCAATCTATAGATTCAATGCAATCCTTATCAAGCTACCAATGGTATTTTTCACAGAACTAGAACAAATAATTTCACAATTTGTATGGAAATATAAAATACCTCGAATAGCCAAAGCAACCTTGGGAAAGAAGAATGGAACTGGAGGAATCAACCTGCCTGACTTTCAGGCTCTACTACAAAGCCACAGTCATCAAGACAGTATGGTACTGGCACAAGGACAGAAATATAGATCAATGGAACAAAATAGAAAGCCCAGAGATAAATCAACACACCTATGGACACCTTATCTTTGACAAAAGAGGCAAAAATATACAATGGAAAAAAGACAATCTCTTTAACAAGTGGTGCTGGGAAAACTGGTCAACCACTTGTAAAAAAATGAAACTAGAACACTTTCTAACACCATACACAAAAATAAACTCAAAATGGATTAAAGATCTAAATGTAAGACCAGAAACTATAAAACTCCTAGAGGAAAACATAGGCAAAACACTCTCCGACATAAACCACAGCAGGATCCTCTATGACCCACCTCCCAGAATATTGAAAATAAAAGCAAAAATAAACAAATGGGACCTAATTAAACTTAAAAGCTTTTGCACAACAAAGGAAACTAAAAGCAAGGTGAAAAGACAGCCTTCAGAATGGGAGAAAATAATAGCAAACAAAGCAATGGACAAACAATTAATCTCAAAAATATACAAGCAACTTCTGCACCTCAATTCCAGAAAAATAAATGACCCAATCAAAAAGTGGGCCAAAAAACTAAACAGACACTTCTACAAAGAAGACATACAAATGGCTAAAAAACACATGAAAAGATGCTCAACATAACTCATTATCAGTTCAGTTCAGTCGCTCAGTCATGTCCGACTCTTTGCGACCCCATGAATTGCAGCACGCCAGGCCTCTCTGTCCATCACCAACACCCGAAGTCTACCCAAACCCATGTCCATCGAGTTGGTGATGCCATCAACCATCTCATCCTCTGTCGTCCCCTTCTCCTCCCGCCCCCAATCCTACCCAGCATTAGGGTCTTTTCCAATGAGTCAACTCTTCGCATGAGGTGGCCAAAGTATTGGAGTTTCAGCTTCAACATCAGACCTTCCAATGAACACCCAGGATTGATCTCTTTTAGGATGGATTGATTGGATCTCCTTGCAGTCCAAGGGACTCTCAAGAGTCTTCTCCAACACCACAGTTCAAAAGCATCAATACTTCTGCGCTCAGATTTCTTCACCGTCCAACTCTCACATCCATACATGACCACTGGAAAAAACATAGCCTTGACTAGACGGACTTTTGTTGGCAAAGTAATGTCTCTGCTTTTAAATATGCTATCTAGGTTGGTCATAACCTTCCTTCCAAGGAGTAAGCGTCTTTTAATTTCATGGCTGCAGTCACCATCAGCAGTGATTTTGGAGCCCCCAAAAATAAAGTCTGACACTGTTTCCAATGTTCCCCCATCTATTTCCCATGAAGTGATGGGGCCAGATGCCATGATGTTAGTTTTCTGAATGTTGAGCTCTAAGGCAACTTTTTCACTCTCCTCTTTCACCTTCATCAAGAGGCTCTTTAATTCTTCTTCACTTTCTGCCATAAGGGTGGTGTCATCCGCATATCTGAGGTTATTGATATTTCTCCCGGCAATCTTGATTACAGCTTGTGTTTCTTCCAGCCCAGCGTTTCTCATGATGTACTCTGCATAGAAGTTAAATAATCAGGGTGTCAATATACGGCCTTGACGTACTCCTCTTCCTATTTGGAACCAGTCTGTTGTTCCATGTCCAGTTCTAACTGTTGCTTCCTGACCTGCATACAGGTTTCTCAAGAGACAGGTCAGATGGTCTGGTATTCCCATCTCTTTCAGAATTTTCCACAGTTTATTGTGATCCACACAGTCAAAGACTTTGGCATAGTCAATAAAGCAGAAATAGATGTTTTTCTGGAACTCTCTTGCTTTTTCAATGATCCAGCAGATATTGGCAATTTGATCTCTGGTTCCTCTGCCTTTTCTAAAACCAGCTTGAACATCTGGAAGTTCATGGTTCACATATTGCTGAAGCCTGGCTTGGAGAATTTTGAGCATTACTTTACTAGCATGTGAGATGAGTGCAATTGTGCGGTAGTTTGAGCATTCTTTGGCACTGCCTTTCTTTGGGATTGGAACGAAAACTGACCTTTTCCAGTCCTGTGGCCACTGCTGAGTTTTCCAAATTTGTTGGCATATCGAGTGCAGCACTTTCACAGCATCACCTTTGAGGATTTGAAATAGCTCAACTGGAATTCCATTACCTCCACTAGCTTTGTTCATAGTTACGCTTTCTAAGGCCCACTTGACTTCCCATTCCAGGATGTCTGGCTCTAGGTGAGTGATCACACCATCGTGATTATCTGGTTCGTGAAGATCTTTTTTGTACAGTTCTTCTGTGTATTCTTGCCACCTCTTCTTAATATCTTCTGCTTCTGTTAGGTCCATACCATTTCTGTCCATTATCGAGCCTATCTTTGCATGAAATGTTCCCTTGGTATCTCTAATTTTCTTGAAGAGATCTCTAGTCTTTCCGAATCTGTTGTTTTCCTCTATTTCTTTGCACTGATCCCTGAGGAAGGCTTTCTTATGTCTCCTTGCTATTCTTTGGAACTCTGCATTCAGATGGGAATATCTCTCCTTTTCTCCTTTGCTTTTTGCTTTTCTTCTCTTCCCTGCTATCTGTAAGGCCTCCTCAGACAGCCATTTTGCTTTTTTGCATTTCTTTTCCATGGGGCTTTTCTTGATCCCTGTCTCCTGTACAATGTCACGAACCTCTGTCCATAGTTCATCAGGCACTCTGTCTATCAGATCTAGCCCCTTAAATCTATTTGTCACTTCCACTGTATACTCATAAGGGATTTGATCTAGGTCATACCTGAATGCACTAGTGGTTTTCCCTACTTTCTTCAATTTAAGTCTGAATTTGGCAATAAGCAGTTCATGATCTGAGCCACAGTCTGCTCCCGGTCTTGTTTTTGCTGACTGTATAGAGCTTCTCCATCTTTGCGACGGCTCGGCGCAGAAGCGAGGCGGCTGTGAGGGCTTGGTGCAGAAGCCAGGCGGCTATGAGGGCTCGGCGCAGAAGCGTGGCCAAGAGGAGCTGGGCCGGGGGCCGGGAGCCGGGGGTGGCGGCCAACAGGGGCTAGGCCGGGCCGGGGGCCAGGGGCGGCGGCTGAGAGGGGCTAGGCCGGGCCGGGCGCTGGGGGTGGCGGCCGACAGGGCCTAGGCCGGGCCGGGGGCCGGGGGCGGCAGTTGACAGGGCCTAGGCCTTGCTGGGGGCTGGGAGCCGGTGGCGTCGGCGGCGAGAGTAATGACCCAAGTCCCAAGGTAAGAGAAACCCAAGTAAGACGGTAAGTGTTGCAAGAGGGCATCAGAGGGCAGACACACTGAAACTAAAATTACAGAAAACTAGCTAATCTGATCACACGGAACACAGCCTTGTCTATCTCAATGAAACCAAGCCATGCCGTGTGGGGCCACCCAAGATGGATGGGTCATGGTGGAGAGGTCTGACAGAATGTGGTCCACTGGAGAAGGGCATGGCAAACCACTTCAGTATTCTTGCCTTGAGAACCCCGTGAGCAGTATGAAAAGGCAAAAAGATAGGACACTGAAAGATGAACTCCCCAGGTCAGTAGGTGCCCAATATGATAATGGAGATCAGTGGAGAAATAACTCCAGACAGAATGATGGGATGGAGACAAAGCAAAACCGATATCCAACTTTGGATGTGACTGGTGATAGACGCAAAGTCCAATGCTGTAAAGAGCAATATTGCATAGGAACCTGGAATGTTAGGTCCATGAATCAATGCAAATTGGAAGTGGTCAAACAGGAGATGGCAAGAGTGAATGTCGACATTCTAGGAATCAGCGAACTAAGATGGACTGGGATGGGTGAATTTAACTCAGATGACCATTATATCTACTACTGTGGGCAAGAATCCCTTAGAAGAAATGGAGTAGCCATCATGGTCAACAAAAGAGTTCAAAATGCAGTACTTGGATGCAATCTCAAAAATGATAGAATGATCTCTGTTTGTTTCCAAGGCAAACCATTCAGTATCACAGTAATCCAAGTCTATGCCCCGACCAGTAATGCCGAAGAAGCTGAAGTTGAATGGTTCCATGAAGACCTACAAGACCTTCTAGAACTAACACCCAAAAAAGATGTCCTTTTCATTATAGGGGACTGGAATGCAAAAGTAGGAAGTCAAGAAACACCTGGCGTAACAGGCAAGTTCGGCCTTGGAGTACAGAATGAAGCAGGGCAAAATCTAATAGAGTTTTGCCATGAGAACGCACTGGTAATAGCAAACACCCTATTCCAACAACACAAGAGAAGACTCTACACGTGGACATCACCAGATGGTCAACACCGAAATCAGATTGATTATATTCTTTGCAGCCAAAGATGGAGAAGCTCTATACACTCATTATCAGAGAAATGCAAATCAAAACCACAATGAGGTACCATTTCATGCCTGTCTGAATGGCTGCTATACAAAATTCTACAAGCAATAAATGCTGGAGAGGGTGTAGAGAAAAGGGAACCCTCTTACACTGTTGGTGGGAATGCAAACTAGTAGAGCCACTGTGGAGAACAGTGTGGAGATTCCTCAAAAAACTTGAAATAGAAATGCCATATGACCCAGCAATCCCACTGCTGGGCATACACACTGAGGAAACCAGACTTGAAAGAGATATGTGTACCCCAATGTTCATCGCAGCACTGTTTATAATAGCCAGGACATGGAAGCAGTCTAGATGCCCATCAGCAGACGAATGGATAAGGAAGCTGTGGTACATATACACAGTGGAATATTACTCAGCCATTAAAAAGAATACATTCGAATTGGTTCTAATGAGGTGGATGAAACTGGAGCCTATTGTAGAGAGTGAAGTAAGCCAGAAAGAAAAACACCAATACAGTATACTAACACATATATATGGTATTTAGTTAATCGGTAAAGATAACCCTGTATGCGAGACATCAAAAGAGACACAGATAAATAGAACAGTATTATGGACTTTATGGGATAGGGTGAGGGCGGGATGATATGGGAGAATGGCATTGAAGCATGTAAATTATCATATGTGAAATGAATCGCCAGTCAGGTTCTATGCATGATACAGGGTGCTCGGGGCTGGTGCACCGGGACGACCCAGAGGGATGGGATGGGGAGGGAGGTGGGAGGCAGGTTCTAGGAGGGGAACACATGTACACCCATGGTGGATTCATGTCAATGTATGGCGAAACAAATACAATATTGTAAAGTTAAAAAATAGATAAATAAACTAATAAAAAAAAAGAAAAAAAATATGAAAATAAACCTGAAAGTAATCATGAAAAAAAAAAAAAAAAGAAAGTAATGGTGTCAAATTAAGACATACATGTGCATACATACTATGCTAATGGCACAGATATTTGAATATTTGGAGAATTTTAATGGGAAATTTAGAATTGCAAGGACCACTTAGTATTTTCCAATAGGCAACTTTGTTAATTTGATAGGCAACTTAAACAGAAGAAGCCCTAATGAAGAGATTGTCTTTTATACCTTTAAGAGATCACATAAGAAAGAGACTATTTTAATTTAAGCCAAATATAATAAATCTTTGTGTTGGTGTGTATGTTTGCAGATATATATATATGAGTGTGTATAAAAAAAGATTTATTCTATGTAATCTCCCTCTTATCTTAAAAGAAGGAAAACGATTAGCTTTTAACAATGAAAATGTTTCATTTGTCTGATGCTAATTCCTCTTTTCTCCTTTATCTATTTACTTTTACTTCCTTCCCCACTCCTTTTTCGATCCTCTTAAAATTTTTTGCAGACTTATCTGGAAAATATTCTTTCATTTGTGTGGAATCTAGGAATATGTAGTCCAAGTAGAGAGAAAAGTCAAAAAAATATTAGGTTGCATTCCTCATTCCTTTTTCTATAAAATTGTGGTTAAAAAAATTAAACATACAAATTTGATTAGAGTAAAAATTAAGATCTTTCAAAGAGTCTTTAAAGCATAGTTTAGTCAACATATATAAATTTTATGAGAAAAAATATTATTTTAATATTTTTAATAACTAAGTTAATGATATTTGTTTAAAGTCTACTTTTTATCATATTCCAAGTTTAACCATATACAATTGATCCTTATACAATATTTACCTGAAACATCATTAAATTATATAATTTTATATATTTAAATTTGTACAATGCTTTTCTGAGTCAAAAAAGTTATCATTTCTGAACCCGTTTAAAATTCTAAATACATAAAATTGCTTTTAATTAAATTGAATTTTAATAATAAATGCTTTTAAAGTATTTAATCTCATTTCATATAATTTCATAAATTGTAAAGATTTAATATGTAGTAAAAATTATAATTTTCATGTTCTTAGTCAAATTTAATAATTATACTAATATTAAGTTGTATTTATTAGTAAGTAGTATAGGATAATTGGATAAATTCAAAGTAGGAAAAAAAGAACGTGACATAATTTGTCACTAAATTTAAATTCAGTTCAAATCAGTTCAGTCACTTAGTCATGTCCAACTCTTTGCAAACCCATGGACTTCAGCACACCAGGCTTCCCTGTCCATCACCAACTCCCGGAGTTTACCCAAACTCATGTCCATTGAGTCGGTGATGCCATCCAACCATCTCATCCTCTGTCATCCCCTTCTTCTCCTGCCCTCAATCTTTCCCAGCATCAGGGGCTTTTCAAATGAGTCAGATCTTCGCATCAGTTGGCCAAAGTATTGGAGTTTCAGCTTCAACATCAGTCCCTCCAATGAACATCCAGGACTGATCTCCTTTAGGATGGACTGGTTGGATCTCCTTGTAGTCCAAGGGACTCTCAAGAGTCGTCTCCAACACTACAGTTCAAAAGCATCAATTCTTCGGCGCTCAGCTTTCTTTATAGTCCAACTCTCACATCTATACATGACTACTGGAAAAAACATAGCCTTGACTACATGGACCTTTGTCGGCAAAGTAACGTCTCTGTTTTTTAATATGCTATCTAGGTTGGTCATAACTTTCCTTCCAAGGAGTAAGCATCTTTTAATTTCATGGATGCAATCACCATCTGCAGTAGTTTTGGAATCCAAGAAAATAAAGTCTGACACTGTTTCCACTGTTTCCCCATCTTTCTGCCATGAAGTGATGGGACCAGATGCCATGATCTTAGTTTTCTGAACATTGAGCTTTAGGCCAAATTTTTAACTCTCCTCTTTCACTTTCATCAAGAGGCTCTTTAGTTCTTCACTTTCTGCCATAAGGGTGGTGTCATCTACATATCTGAGGTTATTGATATTTCTCCCAGCAATCTTGATTCCAACTTGCGCTTCCTCCAGCCCAGCATTTCTCATGATGTACTCTGTTTGTAAGTTAAATAAGCAGCGTGACAATATACAGCCTTGACGTACTCCTTTTCCTATTTGCAACCAGTCTGTTGTTCCACGTCCACTTCTAACTGTTGCTTCCTGACCTGCATACAGGTTTCTCAAGAGGCAGGTCAGGTTGTCTGCTATTCCTATCTCTTTCAGAATTTTCCACAGTTTATTGTGATCCACACAGTAAAAGGCTTTGGCATAATCAATAAAGCAGAAATAGATGTTTTTCTGGAACTCTCTTGCTTTTTCGATGATCCAGCGAATGTTGGCAATTTGATCTCTGGTTCCTCTGCCTTTTCTAAAACCAGCTTGAACATCTGGAAGTTCACCATTCACATATGGCTGAAGCCTGGCTTGGAGAATTTTGAGCATTACTTTACTAACTTGTGAGATGAGTACAATTGTGCAGTAGTTTGAGCAGTCTTTGGCATTTTCTTTCTTTGGGATTGGAAAGAAAACTGACCTTTTCCAGTCCTGTGGCCACTGCTGAGTTTTCCAAATTTGCTGACATATTGAGTGCAGCATCTTCAGAGCATCATCTTTTAGGATTAGAAATAGCTCAACTGGGATTCCATTTACCCTTATTCATATGCATTGCAGAAGAACTAAAATGAGTTAGCATATTCAACATCTTTCCCGTGACATTACATACATATTTATATATATGTAAATGTAACTCAACGAAATTTTTTGTAAAGCAAAATAGTTGAGATATTTGAATTTTTCTACTAACTAATTTATCTTGGTCTGTAGGAACAAAAGTTGATTGCTTTGATTAATGCTGATATTATAATAAATATTTGAGATTATATTTAGTATCTCAATTATAGATACAAGAATATACACAGAATAATGAACATAATCTGCCATTTTCTTAAGGAAATCATGATATTGTATTAAGATCAAATACTGAATATTAAATATACATATTGATTTATTATATATACTGATGTTAATTATATTTCACAGCTAACCTCAGTGTTTCATTTTCCTATTTATACAGATAATAAACTTTTATATATCTTATCCTACACATATGTAATGTTACATATAGACTGTGAATGTGAATATAAATATGAATAATAAAAATGAATAAAAATAATAAGATATGTGAAACATTCTAATAACTGTGACTCTATTTTAATAGATTTACTCTTAAGGGAAAATAGCATCAACCCATTCCTGCAAAATGTTACAAGATAAACACAAAAAAGTAAAATTAAAAATTTTTCCTTTTATATGATCAAGTTATTCCAATGCCAAAGAAAGGCAATGCAAAAGAATGCTCAAACTACCACACAATTGCATTCAACTCACACACTAGTAAAATAATGCTTAAAATTCTCCAAGCCAGGCTTCAGCAATACATGAACCGTGCACTTCCAGATGTTCAAGCTGGTTTTAGAAAAGGCAGAGGAACCACAGATCAAATTGTCAACATTCGCTGGATCATCGAAAAAGCAAGAGAGTTCCAGAAAAACATCTATTTCTGCTTTATTGACTATGCCAAAGCCTTTTACTGTGTGGATCACAATAAACTGTGGAAAATTCTGAAAGAGATAGGAATAGCAGACAACCTGACCTGCCTCTTGAGAAACCTGTATGCAAGTCAGGAAGCAACAGTTAGAACTGGACATGGAACAACAGACTGGTTGCAAATAGGAAAAGGAGTCCGTCAAGGCTGTATATTGTCACCCTGCTTATTTAACTTATATGCAGAGTACATCATGAGAAATGCTGGGCTGGAGGAAGCACAAGCTGGAATCAAGATTGCCAGGAGAAATATCAATAACCTCAGGTATGTAGATGACACCACCCTTATGGCAGATAGTGAAGAAGAACTAAAGAGCCTCTTGATGAAAGTGAAAGAGGAGAGTGAAAAAGTTGGCCTAAAGCTCAACATTTAGGAAACTAAGATCATGGCATCTGGCCCCATCACTTCATGGGAAATAGATGGGGAAACAGTGTCAGACTTTATTTTTTGGGCTCCAAAATCACTGCAGATGGTGATTGCAGCCATGAAATTAAAAGATGCTTACTCCTTGGAAGGAAAGTTACGACCAACCTAGATAGCATATTAAAAAGCAGAGACATCACTTGGTTGACAAAGGTCCATGTAGTTAAGGCTATGGTTTTTCCAGTAGTCATATATGGATGTGAGTGTTGGACTGTGAAGCAAGCTGAGCACTGTAGAATTGATGCTTTTGAACTGTGGTATTGGAGAAGACTCATGAGAGTCCCTTGGACTGCAAGGAGATCCAACCAGTGCATCCTAAAGGAGATCAGCCATGGGCGTTCATTGGAAGGACTGATGTTGAAGCTGAAGCTCTAATACTTTGGCCACCTCATGAGAAGAGTTGACTCACCGGAAAAGACCCTGATGCTGGGAAGGATTGGGGCAGGAGGAGACGGGGATGACAGAGGATGAGATGGCTGGTTGGCATCACTGACTCGATGGACATGAGTTTGGGTAAACTCTGGGAGTGGTGATGGACCGGGAGGCCTAGTGTGCTGCGATTCATGGGGTGTCAAAGAGTCAGACATGACCGAGCAACTGAACTGAACTGAACTGAACTGATTCTCTTCCCAGAGAAAAGGCTTTGTTTTTGTTATGAAAATACTGTGTTAACTCTCAGTGCTTCTAACATATTCTTGAACTGATATTTTCAATGTCCTTTTTTGAGGAATACAATTTAAATTACTAAAATCATTGCCCCTTATTGCTGTTTCTATTTCCGACTTTGAAAAAATATGGTTTATCAGTGTCTTACATTCCTTGTTAAGTATTTTTTTTTGTCTTTCTCAAACTCAGGCACCAAATTAGGAATAACAGATATCTGTAGTTTTCCTAGAGTGAGCACCAGGTACCAAAATCATTGCCTCCTTCTGCTTATGAAACAGAGATTATAAAAGCAATCAGGTATGTTTTGCATTTCAAATTTTTAGTGTACTGTTTATAAGTAAGATGTATTAATAGAAATACATTTTATTGACTGCATACTCATTAATTCAAAGCATGTTAATGTTCAAGCACAAGGACTGATGCAATATTTGTCTACCATTTGTGTCTCTAAATTTTATGCACTAGTCATTCAGGAACAATAAGTATCCACTGTAGTAAGTCTTACGGCATAAATCAAAAGGCCCTAGACAACTGCCAATATCCTCAGCATGTATCATATGTCCTCACTACTAGGCAATCATTGACTATCTGCTTATAAACTAATTGTGTGCTTTCCCTCAAGAGAGTTTTACATTCTCTTTCATTCTAATAATGCTGGCTAACATAATTCATTATCCAGAACAGTTTCATTTTATCCCCAAAGCATAGATAAATTACTTACAATCTTCAATCAGCTTTCGTAAGACTATTTCACTCAAAATTCTTAAGGACGTTTCTCGTATATGTTTCAACTGCTAAACATATAAACCTGGTAAAAGTGTAAAAATAAGATCAAAAAGTCTATTTATTGGGTTGGCAAAAAGTTCATTTGGTTTTTCCATAACATGTTACAGGGACAATAATCAAAGTGCTTTGTAAGACACTATCTGTCATCCAGAAAAACCACATCCTTATTGTCGTTAGTCATCAATAAAAATAGAAAAAAAATAACTGATATATTTAAAATAAATCTTGAAAATTATCTAAAGAGTTAGTACTGCCATGGTGTTGGGATATGTCCTTAGCTGTAATGCCTTTTAGATATTCAGCAAAGGAAATCAGAGGCTATCACATATGAACCAATCACAGCTTACCCTGTGAGACTAGAATTACACCTCCCATAACTGATTATAATTTCTTACAGGTATAAATGGTACATTATTCCACTCAGTCTGCCATAGCAAAATGTCATGAGTATCTTAATTAGCAAAAATTTATTTCTCATCATTTTAGAAACCAGAAAGTGAAAGAATCAAGGTGCTTGCTGATTTTATTTCTGGTAATGGACATTTACCTGGCCTACAGGCACCTTCTCATTGCATCTTCACATAGCAGGAGAGAGAGACAGTACTCTTTATTGTCTTCTCTTATAAGGATACCAATTAGATTGGATCAGGGCCCCATCCTGTGATTGCATTTAACCTTAATTACCTCTTTATAGGCCCTAGCTCCAAATACAGTCACACTGGCACACAGGAGGTTTAGGAGTTTTGTATTAAACAAAAAATCTATGAATTTGGAGGGACACAATTTAATCCATAGCAAATGATCAAATACTTAGAGGTTTAAGGCAATACCCTCGTCTTTATAACTAATAGGTCCAAATGACTTCTCAGGGATTTGTTGTTGTTTAGTGCTAAGTCATGTCTGACTTCATTCAACCCCAGGTGGATTCTTTACCATTGAGCCACAAGGAAATCCCTACACAACCTTCAATCAGGACACCCAGCTTTACTAAAAATGATGCCAGCATAAATTTGCTCTTGAATTTGTTGAAAGGACCTTATCAGGTACTATTAACTACAAATACTGTAATTAAATTACAGGGTTGGATGCCTGGAACTTCCATTTGCCCACTGAAAATATTTTATTCCCATGAACTGGAGGTTTTTACAACTCAGACATCTATAACTGGGAATCTCTCAAAATACTCCAGAGAAAATAGCATCACGAAAGAGATTTCTCAAGAAACTTGCATCTAGCATCTGGCAGGAGACTTTTATATGTAAATCACTTCTACCCCAAAATTTTGTGGACAATGACCCCCAAATGTCAGGAGTCAATGACTGCCATTCTGTTTCTAAACTTTATTTTCAGAGCAAAGTTTTTTTTCCCCTCTGTTAGTTTAAAATTCTTGACCTCTGATTATAAAAAATGGAACTGAATATTTTTTTTCTTCAATTCCACACATTAGTTTCTAAAAGATAATCTTTGGCATATCGATACCTGACTAATGATAAAAAGAGAAAAGAAAATAAAACTTTGAGATTTTGCCACTACTACTTCTTTTTGAGTCATCCATTTCAGGCAATTCAGATGGAGCTTGATATTTGTTTCCCTAGTTAGGACTGTGGAAAACTGGTACATGGGAGAGGATCTCTTTATGATTCTACTTTTTATATTCATCAGCATTACAGTTCCATGCTACATCCTTTCCAGTCTTAAATGGCTCTATATAGCTGATAACCTGGACCAATGATTCAAGTCATCAAGGAAATTCAAAACTCAAATGAAAAACTAACAGCTGTGCTCATTACTCAAGAATCTTCTGTGATCATAGAACTTCCTTGTTCTGTAGATTCAGAAACCACAGATGGTAGTTAAATATCTAGATCCTGAGATCTGGCTTAAGCCTATTGACCATGAGTCAGTCCAATGCTGGCCAAAAGATGACCATGAAATACCTTGAAGGCCTAAAGTAAGTACTTAACTGTAACATTTATGAGACCTTAGCTGTTTCTGCCTACCCCTCTTGATAAACCCAAATTGTCCAAACTAAAGCATGACTCCAATCATGCTGCTCATACATCCCGTTCCAAAATTAATGCAAACAAAACTGTCTCCCCAAAAACAGGCTATCTTTTGGCCTTTAAATAAATACACTTAAAATAGGTAAAATTCTATTTTAAAATTATTTTTTGCTCTTTATTGTCAAATTATACACTTTAAGGATAAGAAGGCATTTTTTGTTTGTTTACTTAGAACTTGCAAAAGCAACATTAGAGTAACTGTGTCCACTTACTGGGATAAATGAAACAAGATCTAATGGAAAGGTAGAGGATTAAAAGGTGTTTGGGTAAAATTTTTATAATTATCACGACCAGGATCTGAGACTGTGAGTATTGCTTCATCTATTATGAAATGATATTATTCTCTGGGCATGTTAAAGGTATGGATCAACTATATTACTTGTCTCATTCAAAAGATTTCGACTGCATAAATCACACATGCAAGCATTGATCTAAGCTCTCGGATTTAACAGAACAGATAAAAGTCATTGTCCTGAAAATTACAGTATATTAGTATAACATTCAAGTAACACAAAAAATAAATATGGGCATCAAAACAGACCCTGATGCCCAAGGGAATTCCAGTTTATGTTTATTTTCATTAGTTCTGTCCAGTTTAACATATTTTACAAGATTTTATTTCAAGTTTATGTGTTCTTAATTCCTTAATTTTTTTGAAACAATTTTAGATTCAGAGGAGATTGTGAAGTTAGTTTGGAAAAGAGCTATGTACACTTTACAAGTTTCCTTTAATGGCTACAACTTACACAATTATAGTATAATATCAATACAAAGAATTTGATACTGGTACAATGCACATAATTCAATGTCATTTTATTACATGGGTTGATTAGCATAACCACCTCTGCAATGAGCATAGGAAGATTCCTTCACCACAGAGGTCTCTCTCTGGTACCCTTTTATATTCACACATAACCACCAGCATAATCTACATTAAGTCCCCCCCCTTCTCCAGCAATTATGAATCTGTTTTCCATTATTATAATTCCAATATTCAAGAATGCTCTATAAATAGAAGCATGCAGTTTTGACTTGATGCAATTGGCTTTTTTTCACTCAGCATAATGCCCTTAAGAGCCATGCAAATTGTTGTGTGTATCAATAGTTTATTACTTTTTTATTGCTAAGTAACATTCAATGGTATGAATGTATCACAGTTTGTTTAACCATTCCCTTACTGAAGCATTATTCAATTGCTTCCAAGGTTTGTCTATTAGAAATAAAGCTGCTATGAAAATCCATATTCAGTGAACATGAGTTTTCAACTCTCTAGGAAACATACAATTGCTGGGTCTTATGGTAGTTTTCATTTTTATTTTTATAAGAAAGTGTCAGACTGTTTTCCAAATTGCCTGTACCATTTTACATTACTACAAAGCTTAGACAGCGATTCAGTTTCTGTGTATATTAGTCAGCATGGGGTATTATTATTACTGTTATTAAATTTTATTTCTTCTATTATGTATACACTGCTATCTCATCACAGTCTTAATTTGGATTTTAGTGATGGCTAATCATGGTGATATTCTTTCATGTGTTTATTTGCCAATCTTAGATGCTAATCAGTGAAATGGCAATGTCTCTTCAAATCTTTTACTCATTCACTAATTGGATTATTCTTTACAGTTGACCTTTGAGAATTCTTCATGTATTCGAGATATGTTCTTTGTCATATATGTGATTTGCAACAATTTCCCCCAGACAGTAGCTTCTCTTTCTATTAATTGAAAATCTCATAGAAGTTGTTTAAAATTTTGATAAAGCCCAATTTATCACTTTTTTTTATGGATTATGTGTTTAGTATCAAGTTTGAAAATTCTTTACTCAGTCCTAGATCCCAAAGGTTTGTGCCTATGTCATCTGAAGTTTATAATTATTCTATGTGGATCTTGAGTATTGTGACCTTGCTGAATTCATTTATTTTTATATAATTTATTTTTTATTGAAGGATAATTGCTTTACAGAATTTTACTGGTTTCTGTCAAACCTCAACATGGATCAGCCATAGATATACATATATCCCCTCCCTTTTGATCATCCTTCCCATCTCCCTTCCCATCCCATCCCCTCAGGCTGACACAGAGCCCCTGTTTCAGTTTCCTTAGCCATACAGCCAGTTCTCATCGGCTATCAATTTTACACATGGTAGTGTACATTTCCTTGTTACGCTTTCCATATATCTCATCCTCTCCTCCCCTTTCCCCATGTCCATAAGTTCTATTCTTTATGTCTGTTTCTCCACTGACGCCCTGTAAATAAACTCTTCAGTACCATTTTTATAGATTTCGTATATATGTGTTAGACTATGATATTTATCTTTCTCTTTCTGACTCACTTCACTCTGTATAATAGGTTCTAGGTTCATCCACTTCATTAGAACTGACTCAAATATGTTCCTTTTTATGGCTGGGTAATATTCCATTGTGTAGATGTACCACTGCTTTATCCAGTCGGCTGTCAATGGACATCTATGTTGTTTCCATGTTCTAGCTATTGTAAATAGTGGGGCAATGAGCAATGGGATGCATGTGTGTTTTTCAATTCTGGTTTCCTCGGGGTATATGCCTAGTAGTGGGACTGCTGGGTCATATAGTGGTTTTATTCCCAGTTTTTTAAGGAATCTCCATACCGTCTTCCATAGTGGCTGTATCAATTTACATTCCCACAAACAGTGCAAGAGTGTTCCCTTTTCTCCACACCCTCTCCAGCATTTATTGTTGGTAGACTTTTTGATGACGGCCATTCTGCCCAGTGTGAGGTGATATCTCATTGTAGTTTTGATTGGCATTTCTCTAATAATGAGTGATGTTGAGCATCTTTTCATGTGTCTGTTAGCCATCCCTATGTCTTCTTTGGAGAGATGTCTGTTTATGTCTTTTTCCCACTTTTTCATTGGGTTGTTTGTTTTTCTGGTATTGAGTTGTATGAGCTGCTTGTATATTTTGGAAATTAATCCTTTGTCAGTTGTTTCATTTGTTACTATTTTCTCCCATTATGAGGGTTGTCTTTTCACCTTGCTTATAGTTTCCTTCGTTGTGCAAAAGTTTTTAAATTTAATCAGGTCCCACTTGTTTACTTTTGTTTTTATTTCCATTACTCTATGAGGTGGGTCACAGAGGAACTTGCTTTGATTTATGTCATTGAGCATTCTGCCTATGTTTTCCTCTAAGAGTTTTATAGTTTCTGGTCTGACATTTAGGTCTTTAATCCAATTTGAAATTATCTTTGTGTATGGTGTTAGGAAGTGTTCTAATTTCATTCTTTTACATGTAGTTGTCCAGTTTTCCTAGAACCATTTATTGAAGAGGCTGTCTTTGCCCCATTGTATATTCTTGCCCCCTTTGTCAAAAATAAGGTACCCATAGGTGCCGGGAGCCAGGTCACGAGATCCCACCCATGACAGAGTCATGAGGAAGAGGACTGATCAAGCACAGCTTCTCAGGCCTCAGGGATTCTCGGGAGGCTGCCTTAGCACTCACCTTAAAGATGATGTCTGTCTTTCTGATGTTGGCTATAATAAACCTCTTCTTATTTTCTGTGACTTAGGCAAAAGGATTTTCCTGATTCTCTTCTAAAATAGATCATTCTGAAACCTCAATCGACAAGGCCCCTGAACGATAGCACCCTAATAAAATTATCTAGGATATAGAGTATGCTAATCTAAATTCCTCTTGCTAGCATATTGGTTTGCTTAATAAATGTACCTGTGCCTTTGGAGCTAATGTGCATGACAGCTCCTTAACAATAAACAATACTCAGAGCCTCCACACAGAAAGCCCCAATGGGCACAGAGCCCTTGGTAAGAAAAAAGGGCTCATTAGAAAAAATAAGAAGCATTACTTTATGAAACTGTTATTTAGTCTATATTTACTCACTATGTTTTTGCTCTTAATGTATTTAGCCTATATAATAAAAGCATAATAGTTAGAGATTTATATAAATAGAAGTTTAGCTTTAATACAAATAATAAGACAATTGTTAATTCAGCTGGTGATTTTGCTAAGCACTGACCTTGGTGCTACATTGTTTCAGCTTGCTGTGCCATGACTTTATGGGACCACATTCTTCTCTGTTAGGCTCTAGGCATAAGATAGCATACAGAAAACAGGTTTTACCTTGAAACTCTGAGTTTGTGAATCCTTTCTTTGTCACAATCCACTGTCTCTGTATTCTTTAAAAAAAATGTAGCCCTGGTACTTTCTGTGCCTGATGCAAAAGTGTTCTGGTTGATCAACCCTTATCAATAAAGGAGTCACTGGATGTTAGCAGGCCTCCAGGCCAGAAGATGATGTAAATAACTTTAAACCTTTTGTAACTAAGAAACACAAACAGTGTCCTGGTTCCGATAAGGGTCAAAAACTGCTGACCCATTGATCTGGTTTGGCATGACTCTACACTTTACATTTGTTTCTATGTGCTCTTAAAAATATAAAAGCTGTCTTGAAAGCAATAAAGTCAGAAGACATTTGGAGACGCTAAGACTCGCTGTGTCTTCTCATTTCGCCGATGCCATCCATCCTGAGGGAACCCCTGGACCAGCTGGAGCAGGACTCCGGCACATAGGTGCATGGGTTTATTTCTGGACTTTCTATCTTGTTCCATTGGTCTATATTTCTGTTTTTGTGCCAGTACCATACTGTATTGATGACTGTAGCTTTGTAGCATAATCCGAAGTCAGGAAGGTTGATTCCTCCAGCTCCTTTCTTCTCTCTCAAGACTGCTTTGGCTATTCATGGTCTTTTGTGTTTCTATATGAATTGTGAAAATTTTTGCTGTAGTTCTGTGAAAAATACCATTTGTAATTTGATAAAGATCACATTAAAGCTATAGATTGCATTTGGTAGGATAGTCATTTTCACAATATTGATTCTTTCTACCCAGGAACATGGAATATCTCCCTATCTGTTTATGTCATCTTTGATTTCTTTCATTAATGTCTTATAATTTTGTGTGTACAGATCTTTTGTCTCCTTAGGTAAGTTTATTACTAGATATTTAATCTTTTTGTTGAAATGGTGAATGGGATTGATTCTTTAATTTCTGAGTTTCATTGTTTGTATATAGAAATGAAAGTGTTTTCTGTGTATTGATTTTGTATCCTGCAACTTTGCTAAATTCACTGATTAGCTCTAGTAATTTTCTGATACTATCTTTAGGGTTTTCTATGTACAGTATCATGTCATTGGCAAACAGTGAGAGCTTTACTCCTTCTTTTCTGATCTGGACTCTTTTTATTTCTTTTTCTTCTCTGATTCCTGTAGCTAGGACTACCAGAACTATGTCGGATAATAGTGCTGAAAGTGGACACTCTTGAATTGCTCCTGATCTTAGGGGGAATGCTTTCAGTGTTTCACTATTGAGAATAATGTTTGCTCTAGGCTTATCATATATGATCTTTACTATGTTGAGGTAGGTTCCATCTATGTCCATAAATGGGTGCTGAATTTTGTCAAAGGCTTTTTCTGCATCTACTGAGATGATCATATGGTTTTTATCTTTTAATTTGTTAATATGGTACATCACACTGATTGATTTGCGTATATTGAAGAATCCTTGCATCCCTGGAATAAACCTAACTTGATCATGGTGTATGAGCTTTTTGACTTGTTGAATTCATTTATTAATTTTAGGGATTTTTTAAAATTTCTTAGGGCTTTCTACATAGATCATCATGTCATGTACAAATAGCAACAGATTTATTTTCCCTCTTCTGATCTGTGTGCCTTTCATTTTCTTTTCTTGCCTTATTATCCTGGCTAAAACTTATAGCATAGAATAGAAAAGTTGAGAATGAACATTCATACTTTTTCTCTACTTAGAAGAAAAGTGTTCAATTTTTTGCCATTCAATCTTACATTATTAGATGTGGCAGTTGTTTTTTTTTTTAAGTTTTTTGAAAAATCAAGTTAAGAAAGTTCCCTCTATTACTATGTTTCTGATAGTTTTTTTTTTAATGAGTACTATTAAATTTTGTCAAATACTTTTTATGCATCAGTTGACTTGATCATGTTACTTTTTTTCAGTCTGTTAATATATATATATTTTCTTGACTGATTTTCAAATATTGAGCCATCCTTGACTCTCTGGAATAATGCATATTGCATTTTTTACAAATTGAAGGTTGTGTCAACCCTGCATTCAGAAAGTGTGCTGGTGCCTTTTTTTCCAATAGTACTTGCTCACTTCCTATCTTTGCATCTCATTTTTGTAAGTTTTACAATATTTCAAAATTTTTAATTGTTATTATATTTGTTATGGTGATTTGTGATCAGCAATATTTGTGTCACTACTTTGGTGTAAATTTGATGTACATGTGATTGTTTTGGGTCACCATGAACTGCTGAGAGTCCTTTGCAAGGAGATCAACCCAGTCAATCTTAAAGGAAATCAATCCTGAACTATTCGTTGGAAGAACTGATGTTGAAAGTCCAATACTTTGGCCACCTGATGCTAAGAGCTGACTCATTAGAAAAGACCCTGATACTGGGAAAGATTGAAGGCAGGAGGAGAAGGGGACGACAGAGGATGAGATGGTTGGATGACATCACCGACTCAAATGACATAAGACTGAGCAAACTCCAGGAGTTGGTGATGGATAGTGAAGCCTGGCATGCTGCAGTCCATGGGATCGCAAAGAGTCAGACTGACTGAGTGACCGAAATGAACTGAACTGCTGCTGTATATGATGATGAACGTAAAAAAATGCTCTGCCTCCTTCTGTTCAGGTTACCCTATTCCCTGAGACATAACAATGTTGAAATTATACCAACTAATAATCTTATAATAGCCTCTAAGTTTTCAAGACTTAGATGTATCTGACTTTAAATCAAAAGCTAGAAATGATTAACTTAGGGAGGAAGGCATGTCCAAAGCTGAGAAAGGCTGAAACAGTCAACCACACTAATTGCAAAGGAAAACTTCTAAGGGAGATTAACAGTGCTACTCCAGTGAACGTACAGATGATAAGAAAGCAAAATGGCCTTATTACTGATATAAAGAAAATTTTAGTGATCTGGAAAGAAGAACAAATCAGCTACAACATTCCCTGAAACCAAAGCCTAAATCCAGAGCAAAGCCCTAACTCTCTTCAGTTCCATGATGGTTGAGGTAGGTAAGGAAGCTTCAGGAGAAAATTTGAAGCTTAAAGAGTTTATTTCATGAAATTTAAGGGGAAAAGCCATATCTATAACATAAGAGTGCAAGGTGAAGCCACAAGAACTGATGTAAAAGCTGAAGCAAGCTATTCAGAAGATCTAGCTAAGAAAATTAATGAAGGTGATTACACTAAACAATGTTGGATTCCCTGGTAGCTCAGTCGGTAAAGAACCTGCCTACAGTGCAGGAGACACAGGAGACATGGGTTTGATCCCTGGGTCAGGAAGATCCCCATGAGAAGGATATGGCAACCCACTCCAGTATTCTTTCATGGAAAATCAAATGGAGAGAAGAGCCTGGCAGCCTATAGTCCATGAGGTCTCAACGTTCAGACACAACTTAGTGACTAAACCCACACTAAGCAATTGCTTTTCTTTAGTTTTTCTACAAAGCACAGCAGAAACTGTATTTGTTGATCAAGGAATGGGAAAGGGAGGGCTCATACTCTAAAGACCACCTTTCCTTTGGTGGAGGGCTGGGAATAGGAAACTTTTAAAGGTTAAGAAGTGAGTGGGCCATCAGAATTTGTGGAAAGGGGCAGCAATTTCCAGAAACAGCCAGAACATGTGCAGTCCGTAGTGCTCCATTGCACAAGACACTAATCATGTCTAGAAAAGCACCAGTTCCCCGTTTTGGGGTGGAAATTTTAGCATGGTAATGAGGCAAAGACAACTTCTGGACACTTTTGGGTCTCATCACAATAGAATTTAAATGTAGACAAAACATTTTTCCATTGGAATATGCCATCTAAGACTTTTATAGCTAGAGAGGAGAAATTGATACCTGCCTTCAAAGTCTTAAAGTACATGCTGACTTTCTTGTTAGGGGCTAATGCAGCTGGCGACTTTAAGTTGAAGCCAATGTTCACTTACCATTGTGAAAAATCTTAGAATTGTAATGTTTATTCTTCCTGTACTCTATAAATTTAACAACAAAGCCCAGATGACAGCACATCTGTTAACAATATGGTTTATCGAATGCTTTAAGCCCATTGTTAAGATCTACCACTGATCAGAAAAAAAGGTTTCTTTCAAAATATTACTGCTCATTGACAATGCACCTGGTGACCCAAGAGCTCTTATGGCAGCTATATCCTTACAAAATGTATTTCATAAATAATGCCTTGCTTGTTATTTTAAAATGTTCTTTCATAGCTCTCATCAGCTTCAAACATAGTAAAAATTAATTTGCTCACATAATTTATCACAAATTTGGGACACTTGAGTCTAAAAGTGCTCATTAAAATAAGGTCAGAAAATTAAAAGATGTTTATTCACCAATTGGTTCTGCTATATTAAAGAATCTACAAAATAGGAACTAGGTGAGGTACATGACAAATATAAATAGAGTGCTCAGATTACAGGTGATATTTGAGTGATGACCTCAAGGTGAGGATATGAGTTATGTAGGTATCTGGGAAGAGAGTGTTCCAGGTAGAGGAAGTGATCATTGCAGAACCCCTATGGCCTGATATGCTTGAAGATCAGCATAAGGTTAGTGAGGATGGAACTGGAAAAGAAATAGTAGTGGGGCAGAGTGGGGAGGTGGTTAGAAAGAAATGAGGTTAAACAGATAATGAAAGCCACAGTGGTAAATCAAATTTTGTAGGGCCAAATGGGGCATTTTAAGGACTTCATTTTTTTTTTTCCCCACTTTGGAAGGTTTTTTTTTTTTTTTTTTAAGCAGAGTTCTACAGCCTATTTTAAAAACAGAAACAGAATATTTCAATCTGATTTATTTTATTGAAATATTCTGTTTCTGTTTTTAAAATAGGCTGTAGAACTGTTAAAGCAGACAGATAGCTAGATATGAGCAGAAAAAAGGGAGTGGGCACGGGTCATGTGGAAGGAAACTATAAGTCTTATGAACAAAGGGGGTCCTTGGGCAGACAAGAGAAGCAGGAACCTCTGGACTGACAAGAAACCATGAATTTTGGAGTGACAAAGGTCATAGAGGCAGATAAAGAAAGATGGGAAAAGGCAGGAATCTCCAGCATTAGAATGTAACCCTTTTGCTCATTATGCTCTCATTACAATAAAATTAGCCTTGTAGATAAGAAGTACCCATCATATACCAAAATCATGACACTTCCAATCAATACTAAATAAGGGATAACCAACAAGGACCCACTATACAGCACAGGGAATATGCTCAATATTTTGTAATAACCTACAAGGGAAAAAAATCTGAAAAAAATACATATACATATATATGTGTGTGTGTGTGTGTGTGTGTGTGTGTGTGTGTGTGTGTGTATATATATATATGTGTGTATATATATATATATATATATATATATATATATGGGGTATGACTATATATACATACAAATATATTTGTAAAATAATTGCTTTTCTGTATACCTGAAACTAACATGATATTGTAAATCAACTATGCCTCAATAAAAAAATAATTTAAAAAAATGCTTTAGGAAAAATGAAGACTAAATAAGGACAAAATTCTTCCTCATTTCAGGAAGGTGGACCTGGGAGGAAAAATCAATCAATATGACCCCAAACCCCTTCTTCTCCAGTGATTATTCTGTGCATTCATTTTCACACCCCATATTACCAACTTGCCAAAGAAACTCAGCCTCATCATAGCTACTCACCTGAGTCTGCCTGCTCTTCCCTTAAGAGCACACTATGGCTTAACAAATTGTTGCTTTCCTTTTCTTACATCCATCTCTGAATTCTTTCTCAACAAAACAATAACCTGCTCTCTGGGAACAGAATGACAAGTTAGCAGTTTATTACTCTAACTCAGGGAAGAGGATGAGAAAGGTAAAATTTGAAAATTATAGGCTCCACTGGACACAAGCCAGAGCCTAGACAAATGCTTTCTTCAGGAAACAGTCTGGGTCACCAGTCTGGTTTAGACTCCCAATTCTTAATGGAGAATTGCTCTCAGAGAGTCTCATCCTGCCTGTTCTTTTATGAAAAGCAGCCTCAATTGAATTATCCTTCCCCACCAATAAGATTATATTTAATGTATACATTTCAAGAGTAATCAAATCCCTTTCCTCTTACTCTAATAAGTAAGTGCGTGGATAAGTGAAAGTTGCTCAGTCATGCAAATATTATCATTTTATACACTACTGAGACAGAACTTAAGTAGCAGGTTAAATCCAACTCCTCAAAACCATCTTATCTTTTAATAAGATCTCTCTCATAAAAGAGATCAGTCCTGGGTGTTCATTGGAAGGACTGATGTTGAAGCTGAAACTCCAATACTTTGGCCACCTCATGCGAAGAGTTGACTCATTGGAAAAGACCCTAATGCTGGGAAGGATTGGGGGCAGGAGGAGAAGGGGACGACAGAGGATGAGATGGTTGGATCGCATCACTGACTCGATGGACGTGGGTTTGGGTAAACTCCGGGAGTTGGTGATAGACAGGGAGGCCTGGCGTGCTGCAATTCATGGGGTCGAAAAGAGTCAGACACGACTGAGAGACTGAACTGAACTGAACATAGAGAGTGGCTATGTCTCCCATTTGTCCTATGTCTCCACTTCTCTTTCCTGTTGAGGCATAACCTCACTTGAACTAGTGGCCACTTGAACAGCTCTATTTTCTTATTCTTCCTTTTATGATCTTCTAGCCCATTAGAGATTTTTCTTTTCTATTTGGATTCCACATCGTTAGTCCCTTTTCACCCTACTGGTTATGTGTCACTCCAATATTCATGGCTCTGAAAACTTAGAAATTCAATCAGGTAGTCTCTCCTTTTATAGGCATTGTGCAACAGAAGTTATTCTCTTGGAGACTTTCCATTTGTCCATTTCCTCACATTCCTCAATTTATTTTAGGCAAAGATAATAACTCTTACTATAAACACTTCACTTCCTTCAAAATAAATGGTTTTCTACTTCTGTTGTCTCCTTTCCACTCATTCTTCATATAAAGTAAGAAGTAGAAGAGGTTGAGATGGTGTCTGATACTTGTAGATACAGCATCTCACTGTAAGTCTTGGGAGGAGGTTTCCAGTAACATCTGTTATCTCTGTTTAAAATTAGTGTGCATTTAACATGGTAATAAGTAAAGTCCACTTAGCCTGGTAAATTTATGTGCAGGTATTACTTTTTAATTTTGTATGGATCCATATAAAATTATGGCTATTTGCTTTGTCTCTAAAAACAACTAGAACTTTTAAAATGAAGATTAATTAAAACAACTAAATTTACTAATATTTGAACTAACTTGAAGACACGGTTTCTATAAAACATGAAAAACATAAAACTTAGAGTATGGAAGTTGGATGTATATTTAAGGTTCAACATCATTTGACTAGAAATCTTTAAGATCATTTGACAAGAAAAAGTTCAATATCCAGAAGTCTTCCTGTTTGTGTCAGGTTGGCATATATCAGGCAATAAAGTAATCAGCAGATTTCAAATAATGCGTAAATAATGCAGTGTCACTGTCACTGTACAGCTTTTTTGGTTACCGTATCATTTGCAATTAGGAAAAATGTGATTTTGGCATGAAATAAAGTTCAGTGAGAACAAAGAGCATTCAAATTTCAGTTAATACTGCAAAAATTTGCCCTACATTTAATTAATGCAGTCAAATAATCACTGATAGCAATTATAAAGCACTGATGGAAAACTAAAGGGGATTTGGCATTATATATGTTTTATGCTAATTCTGTCAATTACTAATTGGCCTTTAAAGAATTAAAGCCATTCCTTGGCCCATTCACCTAATTATGAGACAATGATATCTGCTTGGCAAAAAGACTGTAGGAATTACATATAAAATAAGTAAGGGATGTGGTACAGAATATCACTTTCTAGCAACTACTAGTACTGTTATCTTTAGAAATTTAGACAGAAAACAGAGAAGAGACCTGTTCAGAGGAAGACATGGAGGGCTCCTCTTGTGAGCAACTAGCATTGAAAGTATAGGCAAAGAAGTTACCACATAAGGACACTTTGGAGTTTTGATCCAGCTTTACTCAGTTTAATCTTATTGATCTAGTTTAACTAAGGTGTACTATTGTAACTAACGAGGACTCTATTGGACTTTCAAGGACAGAATCCCATTCCCCATGCCCTCCATCTGCATCTTGTTTATAGAAAAACTTTAGCCTTCTAGGCCTTCCCTGGGTTCAAAAATAAATTTAATCAGAGAAGTGAGAAAAAAATACAGCAGCAAAGGAAAACTGTTAAGCAACACAAAATAATAGTTTAGCCATTAAACAAAGTCAGGGATCTTTAGTTCCACCTCAAGGGCTGTAGATAATATTCTGAGACATATTCTTTGAGCTATTTTGAAGGTACTGAAACCACTCACCCCCAAAATGGAAGAATTTAACTCTATGCTGCCTGTAAGTATGTAGATTCCAAACTGGTTGAAACCAGAAAGTTGATGATGTTGACTTCCAATTCCCTCACCATCAGTCAATCAGAAAAAAATGTCCATAAGCTGACCACACACCCCACAAGCCCCACCCTCATCTTTAAAAACATTTCCCTGAAGTCTTGGGAGTTCAGGTCTTTTTAGCATTAGCTCCTTGCTTGGTACCCTACAATATATAGTGCACTTTCTTTCACCACAACCTGGCATCAGTAGATTGGCTTTACAGTGTGAAAGTGAGTAAACCCAAGTTTGGTTTGGTAACACTATTATTAATGAAAATTATCATTCTACCCTGAAAACTAGATCATGTTAATTCCCAAAGTATACTTCTACTATCAAGTTACCAGCAGCATTTCTATTTTTAAGACTACTATTCTTTAACAATTTTTTTAACCACATTTTCGAGGCAGCTTGAATGACAGACACTTATAAATGGTAGTGACTAATACATCGTCTAAGAACGCAGCTGTTGGTTTCTTTCCCAAGTTACTTTGAATTTTGGTTCTTTCCCAGGCAAAGGTTAAATTTAGAGCATCTCCTTGAATGAAATGAGGGAGAATACTGATGCTATTCAAGAATTTTATCAACTACTAGTCTCTCACACTTTTGGTGGGTTTAAATGAAACAAATGCATCATAGAGTGAAATTATTTGGACAGATGTCAGAGTAAACCTAAAGAAAAAAAGCAGCCCACTGTGAAGGACTTCTTACTTACCAAAGGAGTGCATAGGAGGTTTGCAGACAAATCCTATTACTGGGTAATGGGATTTATCCGCGTGTCCAGACACCAGTTTTGAAATGTGATTCTGCTCAAGACATAAGCAGAAGAGTTCTTAAATGGGACAAAATTCTGTCTTCAGGAAAGATGGAATATATTTCACTAGAGTCAATCTGATTCCTGCTTTAATAAATTGCTTGAAGGAAAAAGAAAGTCTTTGCTGACACAGGAAATGCTGAAGCTTTCTGAGCTTAGTCTTTTGAAGTAAGGTCTATGGTTGGCAGTAGGCAAGAGAACAACAGTAGGGAAGCGTAGACTCAGAAACATTAGGGATTTCTAAGTGGAATCGCTTATTCTTCCCAAGTAAGGCCTAGGATATTTATAATAGAGGATATTAAAGTATTGCATATTTTGTACTACATAGTGCAATATTTTTATAAGATGCAACATCAAAATCTACTCATTTCCCTCAAATAAAGCCACATGACTGGCAACCTATTTTTCTCATTGCTCATATACATACAATGATTATTTATCTTTAAAAAATACATTAGCTAGAATTATGCTATCTTAGAATAGGGATTGGAAATTTTTTCTTTGAAAAACCAGAATAGTAAATATCTTAAGCTTTGTTGGCCAAAAGGTCTCTGTCACTACTACTCCACTCCACTAATGTAGCACAAAAGTACCCATAAACAATCCAGGAATGAATGGACATGGCTGGATTTTGCCAGAAGGTTGTAGTTTGCTGATCCCTGATGCTAGTCATTCAGCATCTTTATCAATATTGTTCTAACATCTATTGCAGTTCCTGGCATGCAATATGGATTAATATAAATAATTCATTAAAAAAATGAATTTATGTTTCTGGCAGTTTATCCTCTCTGCAGAGTAATCTTTTATACATTACTTCTCCTTTCATGATTCCAGTTAATTAGTTCTGAGACCACCTGAACTATCCAAAAATTTTCCCCAAAATAGGTAATAGACACACTATTTATGTGTTATCATTTTCTCCATCCCCAAAATATAACATGAATCTAATCATGAGAGAAAATTAGAATAATTCAAATTGTGGGATCTTCTACAAATACGTTAAGGTCAAGAAAGACAAAGAAAATATGAAACAATGTTCCTAATACTTTGGCCACCTGACGCAAAGAACTAACTCATTGGAAAATACCCTAATGATGGGAAAGATTGAGGGCAAGAGGAGAAGGACGAGACAGAGGATGAGATGATTGGATGGCATCACTGACTCAATGGACACGAGCCTGAGCAAACTCAGGGAGATAGTGAAGGATAGAGAAGCCTGGTGTGTTGCAGTTCATGGGGTTGCAAAGAGTCGGACATGACTGAACAAAAAGTGAAACATGAAAAACAAATGTGATGAGTAGTCCTGGAATAGATTCTGAATCAGAAAAAGAAAAAAAAAAGCTAAATATTAACAAATGGAATACACATTGTGGATTAAATAATAGCAATGTTAAAGTTCATTAACGGTGTTATGAAAAAGAATGACCTTGTTCTTATATAATACACCATGAAGTATTTAATGATGGAGGTTGGGATAATGATGTCTCCATTTCACTCTCAGGGCTTCAGACAAAGCAATATACACATATATAAATTGCTAAAGAGAATAATAAAGCAAATGGGGACAAATAAAGCTAAGGGATAACAGCAAAGTTCCTTTTAAAAAGTATTTTAAAACTATTGCCTACCCCTTTGTGCTCTCCAGATTTTGATACATTGAAATAAGAAACATCAAGATATTTTCACAGATGATTTTTAGGTATACCTAATATTTTTGTTTTGAGCAGATGAATGGATACAATAATAGACACTTGGCAAAGCAATTCAACATTTGCAGAGCCCTCAAAAAAATTTTTTTTCTATAAGTTTTTCCTCTAGGAAAATCATTCCTAAGGAAATTCTAATAACTAAAACTATCATGATTTTAAAAATCAAACCAAGGAAATTCTAAGTAATTCTCAAAGGACTCAATCGGCAGGAAATACTTAAAATACTCCCTTCAGCTCTTATTAATTAGATCATGTTTTGGCTTTAAACCAGATTAACAAGAACAAGAACACAGTGTTTGAGCTGACTGTTGAGTAAGAGCACAACAAAATAATTTGATGAATTTGGAATACAAGTTTCCAATGTGAGACTGAAAGGAAGAAGTTTTCTGACAGATGGGGGCTGAAAGAATAAGGCAAACAATGAGAAATTAGACATTTCTGAGGGTCCAGGTAGAAGCTGGTTAGAAAGGCAAATATTTTTCTGTTGGGTTAGAAGAATATCCCTTCTCTGGGCAATTTTAGAAGTATTTTGTGTTCATTCTACATGGCTTTGCCTTTTGAAAGGTTACTTTGCCTATTTTCTGTTTAGCATCTTTAATTATTATAAACCTCTAAAGCTGTGTAACCTCTAAAGCTTTACATGGTGATTAACTCGAAGCTCTTCCAACTTAGATTACTGAATATACATGGAAAACTTTGAATTATTTTAAACTACTTAAAAAAGAACACTATATTGAAAGATATTTGAGATTTTAAAAGTTACAGATATTTAACTTGATGAATTTGAAGACAAGTATACCCCTGTGAAATCATAACCACAATCAAGGCCATTAATTATCCCTCACTTCTACAAGATTCCTATAAGATACCTCATTCTTCCTTTGTTTATTAGTTTATTTTTATAACATTTGTGTGTGTGCAGTAAGAGCACTTAACATAAACTCTACCTGGTTAATAAAATTTTAGGTATATAATACCATACTGTTACATATAGACCCTATGTTGTACAGTACATCTACAGAACTTGTTCATCCTGCATTGTTGAACTAACTTCAATTTGTAAGTTTAAACCTAAGTCCAGACCAATTACAGAAATCATGGGTACCAAGTCTAACTATTTATAAAACAGGGGAACAGAAAGACCTTCAAAGAACATTACCAGATTTAAATGAAAAATATCCATGTTAAAAGAAGTTAACTTGTAAAAACATACTCATTATTACTATTTCTACTTTTCGAATCATGGGATGACCTGAGACTTACAGGTCATTATATAATGTCATTTCAGCAAACCTGAAAATAGATCAATTTCTCTGTTACATTTTTTAAGAAGCCAGTCTATTCTATTGCTTTGAACATAGCTGAAAGCAGGAAATGCCAAAGTTATAAGATCAGCTTTATAGATAAAGCAATTCCAGAGTGACCAGTAAAACAATTCCTTGAAAATTAAAGTATCCTCAGATTGTGATTTTTTCTAGAAATTGTGTTGATATATTTACTGCTTTGTAGCAATATCAACTATTTTGATCTGAAATTGGCCAACTGACCTCCATAAATTGCCATTTATCTTACTCCAGACCTTGCAATATTTCTTCCTCTACAAACTCTTTTTAAATTATAGATATTGTTATCACAGTGGAAGGTCATTTTAAATCTGTTTGTTGGTTCAAATAATGCTTAAAATCAATAGTATTTCCTGCGTATCTCTACACTCTGCTTGATTCAGTGGGCAAAGTGGTTGCATTCTACAGAATATAGAATTTTTGCTGCTGAAAGTCACCTTTATCAAAAGAAGTAGCATTAGGACCTTATTTATTTTCGTTTTGAGGCTCTACTTTGATTTATATCATCCCAATACCTGTTTCTGACTGCTGTTTCTTGAATATGAAATTTATTAATATAATTAGGGAACATAATTTGGTGTAAAGTATTTGTTTACAGATCCTTTTGAATCCTTCTTGTAGCCTTTTTTTAGCAAAGGCAGGTAGTCACCGGAAATCAGAAAGTTAGATGTTTAATATCAATTGCAAGTATATTTTTATACACAGAACACATACACACACACACACACACACACACACACACATGCACACTCCATGTAACTGTTTGTAGGGAGTCATATTTTCAAAGATTCCTGTTCTTTATTTCAGTTTCAAAGGCATTTTGATCCCGGCTGTTTGAAACATGCCATTTACAGCACTTGGACTCCAACCCATGATTTGTCATTTTTATCAGTAACAGCAAGTATGGAATTACAGTGCTTGTTCCTCCTTAATAAATTGCATACAATTATTTGTTTTATTATATATCCTTTGCTCCAGGATCAGAAATGCACATAGATATGACATTTTCATTATACATGAAAAATGTATAATGTGTATAAATTTTAGATACACAAAATGTATACAATTGTTTCTATACATTTGTACTGAGGAATCAGAGAGAGAGAGATGTATATATGTAAAATACCTGTTTTTGATTATTTAATCATAGCTACTTTTCATCTCAAAAATTATAATGAAACTATTTATCATCTGATTTATAATTAGTTTCAAAGTATAATATTTCACTTTTATAACAAACATACACACTTATACAGTCTTATTTTTCCATATAAAATTTTTGAGGTCATATTATCTAGTATTAATAATAGAATAATTCATCTTTTTATGTACAATTTTGTGGCTTTTCTGTTTCAGTCACCAACTTTTGTAGCTTTTTCAACAGCTTTTCCCAAGTCAATAAATAAGATTCTCCAGTATTACTGGTAGTTTTCAGTTTAATGGGTATGTTATAGGTTTGGTCAAACCCCTGCCACCAGTTTTGTTTGATTTTTCGTTTTCATTTTTCTCTTGACCACAAGGAGTCTTATTTTTTCTATTATACTAATGTAGAGTGAAAACTAGAGAAGAAAGGGCATACTTGCAGGCCTGAAGCTAGTTTGTAAAGATTTGATTTGCAATGTACACCTGGGCACTGGGCAGTTGCCCAGTAATAATTAGTAATATAATATCACAATATATAAAGTACATCTTCATAAGTGTAAAACTCTACTTTTAAAATTATATATATTCTTCTATATTATACCAATAGTGTTAACAAACTGAACTTGGGGTTGATTGCCCAACATGCAGCAAAAGTAATCTGATGATATGGGCTCATGGTAAAGGAAAGTACAGGGCTTATTGCAGGTACCATGCAAGTAGTCTGGGCAGCTCAAAAGTCATGCTCAAAAGACCCACACTCCCAGATGGCTTTCAGTGAAGGGTTTTTAAAAAACTATGTGAAGGACAGAGTTACAGGGTGTGTAATTGGTTAGTACACAATTCTCTGCCTGTTTGACAGAGAGGTAACAGGGTGATGTTTCGAGAATCTCAATCATCAACCTTCTGGTTCCAATTGGTCTGGGGTCCACATGCTTGCCATCCGGGTCAGTAGGTTCCATCTGGTGGGAGTCTGGCTTCCATAAAAACCAACTTATATATGTAGGCATTGTTATCTATGTCCTTCAGGTAGGAACTAAAGGTCCTGTGACTCTGCTATATGGCAGATCTATTATATAAAATGTTACCAGTTCTTCTGCCAGACCTATTCTTTGTCTTTACATGTTGTCACTCATCTGATTATTAACACTTGAGCCAGACTTTTTGAAACTCAGGGAAGGTTCAGGAACCTGAAGATTTTGTTAAGTAAGAGATGAAAAACAAAAAGTGGTCTGTTACTGAGCAAATCCCATTAGGGAATTACTTGGTTGCAATCTCTCCTTTTCTTTGTTACTTTTAATTCTGAGGGTAACGGGGTCAGGACAACAAAATGAATAAAGTATTGGATAGAGAGGTTAATCACAAACTCAGCAGGGGAAATCAGTTTCATTAGTGTTGGTAATGAGGTGATTTATTTATCAATATCTATGTCTATATTTTTAAGAGGATGAAAGCATTTAAATCTCTCTCCCCTTGCTAACCAGGTACCTGGGCTGAACCAAGAGTATGTCTGTGGAGGTGTGCCTTTGGGGGAAGGCTGAGGTATCTAAATCCATCACTTGTCTAATTTCTGGGGAACTGATATAGATAATCAAAGTCAAAGACCTTGATGTTAGGGTTATTATTTCAGGGTAATATTCTATAAAATCAGAATCCTGTTTAGCTTTGTGTCACTTATATTGGTCACCTTGAAATGCAGTCATCTCAATAAAATAAAGTAAAATATTTTAAGTATTCTTTTTAAACTCAAAAATGAGATATGGAGGCCCACTATCATCACTTCTATTCAACATCACATGTAAGGTCTTAGCCAATTTAATAATATGAAAAAAATAAATTAGAGGCATAATGATGGGGGGGGGAAATGCAGGCAAAAAATAAGGTTCTAAATGAGACCAGCAGTAAGTGTATAATTAGAAGCAATTTCTTTACTTACTTGTGGCCATTATTGAAATGTGCTTTTTTATAAATGAAAAAATATTCTTTCATGTCACTAAAATCCCTTTGTGTTTAAATCCCTTTAGCTTTAGCATTAAAATCTAAATGGGTGATCTGTATACACCAGGCTGTGTTGGCATGGAGAAATTAGGTTACTGTAAAGTCCTGCGGAAGTGCATAAGCACTTGCACATTTTGACATAAACTTGCTGAAATATATGTATCATAATAACTATTATTGACAGTATTTTTTGAATGATGTAACAGGGCCTTGCTAGATTTCACTAACACTTATTATCAAAGTCTCAGTATTAGAAGTAAAAAAATAGGGCTTCTGGTTCAAGATGGTAGAGTAGAAGGATGTGTGGTCATCTCCTCTTGCTCAGTTCACTCAGTTCATTTGCTCAGTCGTGTCTGATTCATTGTGACTCCGTGGATGGCAGCACGCCAGGCATCCCCATCCATCACCAACTCCCAGAGTTTACTCAAACTCATGTCCATTGAGTCAGTGATGTCATCCAACCATCTCATCCTCTGTCGTCCCCTTCTCCTCCCATCTTCAATCTATCCCAGGATCAGAGTCTTTTCAAATGAGTCAACTCTTTGCATCAGGTGGCCAAAAATACTGGAGTTTCAGCTTCAGCATCAGTCCTTCCAATGAATATTCAGGACTGATTTCCTTTAGGATGGACTGGTTGGATCTCCTTGCAGTCCAAGGGACTCACAAGAGTCTTCTCCAATACTACAGTTCAAAAGCATCAATTCTTCAGTGATAAGCTTTCTTTGTAGTCCAACTCTCATACCCATACATGACTACTGGAAAACCCATAGCTTTGGCTAGACTCCTCCTGCTAGAGCACCAATATTGCAACTGTTTGTTGATGATTGAAGAGTCATCTATTGGGGGATGCTGGAACCCACCAAAAATGATATCCCGTTCTAAAGACAAACAAGAAGCTGCAGCAAGATGGTAAGAGGGGCAAAATCACAATAAAATCAAATCCCATACTGGCAGGGTGTGTGACCCACAAACTGGAGAACAGTAATACCAAAGTTCTCATACTGTTGTGAAGATTTTGAACCCCAGGTCAGGCTTCCCAGCCTGGGGATCCAAAAAAGTGCCTGGGAATCTACAGGGAATCTTGAAGGCCAAAAGGATTTGAATATAGGACTTCCACAGGACTGGGGTAAACAGAAACTCCAGTCTTGGAGGACAAAAATAAAACCTTGCACACACCAAGACCAAGAGGAAAGGAGCAGTGACCCCACAGGAGACTGAACCAAAATAACCTGCTAGTGTTTGAGAGTCTCTTGTGGAGGTGTGGGTTAGCAGAGGTTCATCACAGAGATGAGGGAAACTGACAGTAGTAGTCCTGGAAGGCCCCCTTGTTGTAAGTCTTCCTGAAAGTCACTATTAACTCTATCATTTGGGCTTCTCAGGTGATGCTATTGGCAAAGAACTTGTCTGCCAATTTAAGAGTCATAAAGAGACACGAGTTCAATTCCTGGATCAGGAACATCCCCTGGAGAAGGACATGATAACCTACTCCAGTATTCTTGCCTGGAGAATCCCATAGACAGAGGAGCCTGGCAGGCTACAGTCCATGCAGTCACAAAGAGTCAGACATTACTGAAGCGACTTAGCATGCAGACACAGTCTGTAAACCCCAGGGCTGGGTCACCTCAGACCAAACAACTAACAGGGAGAGAGTGCAACCCTACCAATTAAAACTGAACTGAGCAAGCTCTGCCCACCACAGCATGATTCAGTTTTTCCCACTGCCAGTTCCTCCCATCAGGAAGCTTACACAAGCCTATTATCCTCCTCCATCAGAGGGAAGACAGAAAAAGCAAGAAGACCCATAATCCCATAGTTAGAACAAAGAACACATTACAGAAAGTTAATCAGGATGAAAAAGCAGAAAGTTATGTCCCAGCTGAAAGGATAAGTAAAACCCCAGAAAAACAACTAAATGAAGCAGAGACAGAGATAGGCTGACCTTCCAGAAAAAGAATAATGATAGTGTAGATGACCCAAGATCTTGGGAACAATGAAGAGGATGCAAGATACCAAAGACCTACACGAACTAAAGTACAAACACACAGAGATTAATAATACACTAGAAGGAATCAATAGCAGAATAACTGAGGTAGAAAAAAAGATAAATGGCTTGGAGGACAGAATGGTGGAAATCACTGCTGCAGAACAGCATATAGAAAAAATAATGAAAAGAAATGAAGGCAATCTAAGAGACCTCTGGGACAACATTAAACACACCAGCATTTGTCTTCTCCCAGAAGGAGAAGAGAGAAAGTACCTGAGGAAACATTTTGAAGAGATAATAGCAGAAAATTTCCCTAACATGGGAAGTCAACCAAGTCCAAGAAGAATTAGAGATTCATACTGTTAGTACATTAATATAATCTAAAACAAAAAGAAAACATGGTTATTAATATTAAGCAAAAACCAATGTATGTGTGTGTACATATATATATATATATAAGATATATCTATATCTATCTATCTATCTATCTATCTATATATATCTTATGCTGGTTCCTGGCACAGAGGTTCTTAAACCCTTTGTGATTTCTTAAGAAATAAGACTACTAGGAACATCTTTTGTTTCAATATTTCATCATTGGCCACAGTTCCTGACACAGGACTCCTAAAACCCTTGTAATTTCCTGGGTAATAAGAATGTCTTTTGTTCTTTTTTTTTTTTTTAATATTGTATTTAGGGCTGTGCTGGGTGTTGTTTGCTGCATAGGCTTTTCTCTCCAGTTGCGGTGCATGGGCTACTCAGAGAAGTGGCTTCTCTTGTTGCAGAGCATGGGCTTGAAGGCACAAGGCCTTCAATAATTGCAGCACATGGGCTCAGTAGTTGTGGCTACAGGCTCTAGAGCACCGGTTCAATAGTTGTGGTGCAGGGAGTTTGTTGCTCCGTGGCATAAGGGATCTTCTTGGATCAGGGATTGAACCCATGTTTCCTGCATTAGCAGGCAGTTTCTTTACCACTGAGTCAACAGGGAAGCCCTTTTTTGTTGTAATGTAACTATTCTGGGTGGCTTCCGGGATGGTTCCTGGATGAGGGTTGGTCTCTGTAAAGACCAAGCCATAATTCATCTCGGTTCAGTTCAATCTGTCAGTCGTGTCTGACTCTTTGCAACCACATGGACTGCAAGGCACCAGGCTTCCTTGTCCATCACTAATTCCCAAAGTTTGCTTAAACTCATGTTCATCAAGTCAGTGATGCCATCCAACCATCTCATCCTCTGTCGTCCACTTCTCCTTTTGCCTTAAATCTTTCCCCACAGCAGGTTCTTTTCCAATGAGTCAGTTCTTTGCATCAGGTGGCCAAAAATACTGAAGTTTCAGCTTCAGTATCAGTCCTTCCAATGAATATTAAGGACTGATTTCCTTTAGGATGGACTGGTTGGATCTCCTTGCAGTCCAAGGGACTCTCAAGAGTATTCTCCAATACCACAGTTCAAAAGCATCAGTTCTTTGGCACTGAGCTTTCTTTATGTCCAATTCTTGCATCCATACGTGACTACTGGAAAAACCATAGTTTTGACAAGACAGACCTTTATTGGCAAAGTAATATCTCTAATTTTTAATATGCTCTCTAGGTTGGTCATAGCTTTTCTACCGAGGAACAAGTGTCTTTTAATTTCATGGCTGCAGTCACGTTCTGCAGTGATTTTAGAGCCCCAAAAAATAAAGTCTGTCACTGCTTCCATTGTTTCCCCATCTATTTACCATGAAGTGATGGGATTAGATGCCATATTCTTAGTGTTCTGAATGTTGAGTTTTAAGCCAACTTTTTCACTGTCCTCTTTCACTTTCATCAAGAGGCTCTTTAGTTCTTTGCTTTCTGCCATAAGGGTGGTGTCATCTGCATATCTGAGGTTATTGATATTTCTCCCGGCAATCTTGATTCCAGCTTGTGCTTCATCCAGCCCAGTGTTTCTCATGATGTGCTCTGCATATAAGTTAAGTAAGCCAGGTGACAATATACAGCCTTGACGTTCTCCTTTCCCTATTTGGAACCAGTCTGTTGTTCCATGTCCAGTTCTTACTGTTGCTTCTTGATCTGCATACAGATTTCTCAGGAGGAAGGTAAGGTGGTCTGGTACTCCCATCTCTTTAAGAATTTTAAGAAGCCATAATTAGAAGCTTGGAATTTTTTACTCTGCCCCTCTTTTTCTTGAGAAAAGAGAAGAGCTGAAAATGAAATTAATAACCATTTCTGCTCATGTGATAAAGCCTCTAGAAAATCCCAAAAGCATGGAATTTGGAGAGTTTTCCTCCTACTACATCCTCACCGTGTATCTCTTCATTTGTTGTTCATCTGTGTCCTTTATCATATCCTTTAATAAACTAGCAAACATAAGTAAATGCTCCCTGAGTTCTGTGAGTCACTCTAGTAAATTAATTGAACCCAAAGAGGAGTCATTGGAACCTCTGATCTGTAGCTGGTTGGTCAGAAGCACAGGAGATACTCTGGGCTTGTGATGGACCTCTGAAGTGGGATCTGGGGGGCAATTTTTGTGATACTGAGCATTTAACCTGTGGGATATGACAATATCTCTATGTAGATAGTGTCAGAATTGAGTTAAATTATAGGATACCCAGCTGGTGTCAGAGAATTGCATGTTGTGGGAAAAACGGTCACATATTTGGTGATCAGAAGTGTCAGAAGAGATAAGAGAGAGACTCATAAGGAAAAAATACAGTAGGAAAGACCTGAGTTTTTCCCTACACAGAAGGAGGAAAATTGAGTTTTTCCTTTATGATTCCCTATAGTGCCATAAACATAATATAAAATGGGGCTTTGCCTCTAAACTGAATTATTATGTTATACCTTAATTCTGAAATAATTAATTTTATTACTTTATATATTATACTGATAATGACCACATTAGTAATATATAAATGATAGTACCATTTGGAAAAGGGAGAAGATGTAAATATTTGTTGTACATTAAGTAATGGTATTTTTTTTAACTTGTTCTTTCTTATGAGATAATTGCAATCACTATAAACATATGTTTGGCTTACCAAAAAAAAAAGGTTATTCCTTTTCAAGGATTTTTCTTTAATATGGGCAAAGTTGAATATATTTCAAAACAAAGTATACAAAAAAGTGTTAAAGAACTATAAATCATGTTCAGGTGATTGTCTTCTATCTCTAAATTTAACTTTTCAAATTAACTTATCATCTGATGCCATGCATAGGAAGTTGTGTTTAACTGATTTTCTGAATCTTTTAAAACATCATGTTTCTTTATATTGCTACTGGGTACATTAACTGAAATTAAACATATAAATAGGAAACTAAACTTGCTTAATTTTAAAATATGGCAAAAAATACATCTAAATAAAAACAGTTTCTGTTTATCATTTAAGCTTCTGACAGTATGATGCATATTTAGGATTAGCATAACAATATCAGCTAAGGGCAATGTAACAGAGGAGTTTTCCTTTTTATGTCTTTTATTTAAATTTAAATCAGATCACCATTGGGTTAGCTCTTTAGTATTACCAGTAAACTGTTTTTGACACAGAACTCAAAATGAGAATGGAGTCCTTTTCCTTTGCTAGCAGTTTCACAATGATGTGCTGGATTGAAATAATGACAGTTACAAACTTTACATAACAATAAATAGTACAGATGCTATTAACTGTTATTTTCTATTAGGATTTAGGGTTATTTAATTGCTTAAACATATACATTGAATTCCAATTAAAAGTGTCCTGCAGTGGCAGGCTTTAGGGTAATTGCAGTCAGGGAAATAAAGTGTCTGTCCATAAGGAGTTCTCAGTCCAGTAAATGAAGTAACATTTATCTTCCCACATGGAAATTCTACATGTTCTGTTAAAACAGTCACATCTTGACTTTTCAGTTGTGTGAATATAATTAGAACAAACAGCACTTGATTCTGTTCAGTTCAGTTCAGTTCAGTCACTCAGTCACGTCCAACTCTTTGCAACCCCATGGACTGCAGCATGCCAGGCCTCCCTGTCCATCGCCAACTCCCAGAGTTCAATCAATCTCATGTCCATTGAGTCAGTGATGCCATCCAACCATCTCATCCTCTGTCTTCCACTTCACCTCCTGTCTTCATCTTTCCCATCATCACGGTCTTTTCCAATGAGTCAGTTCTTCGTATCAGGTGGCCAAAGTATTGGAGCTTCAGCTTCAACATCAGTCCTTCCAATGAACACCCAGGACTTATTTCCTTTAGGATGGACTGGTTGGATCTCCTTGCAGGCCAAGGGACTCTCAAGAGTATTCTCCAACACCACAGCTCAAAAGCATCAATTCTTGGGCACTCAGCTTTCTTTATACTCCAACACTCACATCCATAAATGACTACTGGAAAAACCATAGCTTTGACTAGACAGACCTTTGTTGGCAAAGTAATATCTCTGCTTTTTAATATGCTATCTAGGTTGGTCATATTCTTCCGAAGAGCAAGCATCATTTAATTTCATGGCTGCAGTCATATTCTGCAGTGATTTTGCAGCCCCCCAAAATAAAGTCTATCACTGTTGCCATTGCTTCCCCATCTATTTGCCATGAAGTGATGGGGCCAGATACCATGATCTTCGTTTTCTGAATGTTGAGTTTTAAGCCAACTCTTTCACTGGCCTCTTTCACTTTCATCAAGAGGCTCTTTAGTTCTTCTTCACTTTCTGCCATAAGGGTGGTGTCATCTGCATATCTGAGGTTATTGATATGTCTCCTGGAAATCTTGATTCCAGCTTGTGCTTTATCCAGCCCAGCGTTTCTCATGATGTGCTCTGCATATAAGTTAAATAAGCCGGGTGACAATATACAGCCTTGACGTTCTCCTTTACCTATTTGGAAACATTCTGTTGTTCCATGTCCAGTTCTAACTGTTGCTTCTTGACCTGCATACAGATTTCTCAAGAGTTAGGTCAGGTAGTCAGGCATTCTCATCTCTTGAAGAAGTTTCCAGAGTTTGTTGTGGTACACACAGTCAAAGGCTTTGGCATAGTCAATAAAGCAGAAGTAGATATTTTTCTGGAACTCTCCTGCTTTTTCATTGATCCAGTGGATGCTGGCAATTTGATCTCTGGTTCCTCTGCCTTTTCTAAATCTAGCTTAAACATCTGAAAGTTAATGGTTCATGAACTGTTGAAGCCTGGCTTGGAGAATTTTGAGCATTACTTTAGTAGCATGTGAGACAAATGCAGTTGTACGGTAGTTTGAGCATTCTTTGGCATTATCTTTCTTTGGGATTGGGATGAAAACAGACTTTTTCAGTCCAGTGGCAACTGCTGAGTTTTCCAAATGTACTGGGATATTGAGTGCAGCACTCTCACAGCATCATCTTTTAGGATTTGAAATAGCTCAACTGGAATTCCATCACCTCTCCTACCTTTGTTCATAGTGATGCTTTCTAAGGCCCACTTGATTTTGGATTCCAGGATGTCTGGCTCTATGTGAGTGATCACAGCATTGTGATTATCTGGGTCATGAAGATCTTTTTTGTATAGTTCTTCTGTGTATTCTTTCCACCTCTTCTTAATATCTTCTGCTTCTGTTAGGTCCATACCATTTCTGTCCTTTATTGTGCCTGTATTTGCATGAGATGTTCTCTTGTAATTTTCTTGAAGAGATCTCTAGACTTTCCCATTCCATTGTTTTCCTCTATTTCTTTGCACTGATAGCTGAGGAAGGCTTTCTTATCTCTCTTTGCTATTCTTTGGAACTCTGCATTCAAATGGGCATATCTTTCCTTTTCCCCTTTGGTTTTCACTTCTATTCTTTTCACAGCTGTTTTACGGCCTCTTTAGACAACCATTCTGCCTTTTTCATTTATTTTTCTTAGGGGTGGTCTTGACCCCTGTCTCCTGTACAATGTCATGAACCTCCATCCATAGTTCTCCAGGCACTCTATAAGATCTCATCCCTTGAATCTATTTGTCACTTCCAGGGTATAATCGTAAGGGATTTGATTTAGGTCATACCTAAATGATCTAGTGTTTTTCCCTTCTTTCTTCAATTTAAGTCTGAATTTGGCAGTAAGGAGTTCATGATCTGTGCCACAGTTAGCTCCTGATCTTGTTTTTGCTGATTGTATAGAACTGCTCCATCTTTGGCTGCAGAGAATATAATAAATCTGATTTTGATATTGACTATCTGGTAATGTCCATGTGTAGAGTCTTCTCTTGTGTTGTTGGAAGAGAGTGTTTGCTATGACCAGTGTGTTCTCTTGGCAAAACTCTATTAGCCTTTGCCCTGCTTCATTCTATACTCCAAGGCCAAATTTGATTACTTGATTACTTGAGCACTTTATTACTATTCATCTAATAATGCATTAAAAAATAACATCTAAAAATGTTTTAACGCATCTAAAAGTGCATTAAAAAAACTACTTAATACTAACGAGCTAAGAATAATAGCATTCACTAAAGAGAAGGAAAGAAAAAGTCTGGGGTATGTGTCTTTTCTGATCCTGCAGAGTAATGGTATTTGGAGAGAGGAAGGTCAAGCTATAGGGGAAACAAGACCAGACCATCAAAGAAAGAAGACTGAATACACAACAAATCAAACAAAGATTTTTCCCATTGAATAATTTCCAAAGAATTGGCCTTGAGAACATTACCTAGCATCTTCCCAAGAATATGGAATATCTACCATTTATTGTTTAATTCTACATGTTACCTTAAGTAATGTTCTTTGTAATTGGCTCCATTTTTCTGAAATATGAGATATTAATTTATTCATTCAATGAACATTTACTAATTTTGTCAAGTAGATTTTCTTTTTAATTTGGAAAAGAAGATATGAAAAGTTTGAATCTTGTTTTCAAGTATCTTAAACTTTTGTGGCTATTATAGAGACATTTAGAGACTACTTTATGAAAGACACAAACAAATAAAAAAATTTATGTTAGCCAGCAGCATCAGATCTGTACCCAAAAAATCATGATTACCTGATTGAATAGTAGAAATACATTACACTTATTTTTCTAACTTAATCATTAAATCTAAGGATATAGATTATTAGTTTTAATTATACTTCATCAGGGATTTATGTTTAAAAATTAGCATTATTAACAACTGTGAAGAACATTACTGTAGACATTTTAACTGTTACTGAAATATTATCAAAATTTATGAATAGACTATAATCCTCATCCATTCAAAAAAGAGCATTCCATTGAGTATGTAAAAGCAATGTTTGTCCTGGCACTTGAAAACCATGTAGCGAGATCACCACTGTGAAATGCTGTTGCTTGGATCGTGGGTTAAACTACTACTAACTTTGAATGTTTGCACCATTTGTTGTGGGAAAATTCAAGAAACTATTGAGTACAAGAAGCCATACCTAGATTACTGACATCAGTGACTGGCTGAAGAAACTCATTCCCTACTCTCCATACCTCACCGGGAACAAGTACATGACAACAAAAGTTTTGACAAATATATAATTTCAGACTTTGGAACTGAATATAAAAGTGCATTTTGAAAGTTCAAATAAATAAAAATAAGAAATCTCCTTAGTAAAAATAAATAAATAAAATCATATTTGAAAAATCTATTTCATTTTTGGGAGAAGAAAAATGATTAAGTAGTATTATATTTTTTCATCTACAGCAACTTCATATATACATAAATACACGAATATAAACTAAACACTCATTATAATTATACATACATAAGGAGTACACATATACATGTATATTATATGATATTCATCATATGCAACCATTATATATAATTTAAACACATTCACATGAACATAGAGATATGAGATATATAACTATGTAATAAAACCTGCTGTTTAGACATGTCAGGGAAGTGTGTAATTTCCTCGGTTCTGTCTCACCACAGCAAAGACTTGAAACAACAGACCAGTGTTACAGCTCAGTTACAATTCAGTTTTATTTGGCAAGTAAAGGGTAGTATACCCTTGAGGCATGAGGGCAGGCCAACCACAAAATGAGTGGCCTCAATCCTTCTTGGCTTCCTTCTTTTTTATACTTGTCTCCTCCCTGACTTGAGCCTGCCCTATGCCTGTTGTGCTAGCCAAGAAAGGGGCATGTTTGTTTCACCTGAAGTTCTCACACTCCGGTCTATGGATTTTCTTTTGTTCCATTTTCATGGGCTCTTCCCTTTGTCTTTTAGCCACTGCCAGTTTGGACTCCTTTTTCCTATTCTAACTACCTAACTTTCCATGAGATAGCTCATTTAATGTTTATAATAAAACTATGAATCATTAAGTCTTTAAGTAAATAAGTATGCTATTCTTATTCTCTTGATAATGAAAATGAGGGACAGATAAGTCAGTTGCCCATAATAAGAACATAGTTTAATAAAAGAAGCATCAAGATTCTTTAATGTTTGAGATTACACTATTATCTCTTTTAGCCTATATTTATGCTAAAGTGTTTTCCCTGTTTATCTGCTTTTATATATATATGTACCAATACAAAACATATATATAAGGGGTGATGAAGGTAGGATATTTTGATTAGAAGAATTTATATAATATATAGTTTGTCTCTATATAATACATATATATGCTCAGATGCTCAATCATATTCAACTCTTTGTGATCCCATGGACTGTAGCCCGCCAGGCTCCTCTGTCCAATGGGATTCTTCTGGCAAGAATCCTGGTGTAGGGTGCCATTTCCTCCTCCAGGGGATCTTCCCAACCCAGGGATCAAATCTGTGTCTCTTTTGTCTCCTCCATTGCCAGGAAGATTCTTTACCACTGCCTCCACCTGGGAAGCCCACATTATACATGGAGGGATATAATACCCACATTATCAATAATTAAGTGATGAGTATTGTTAACTGAGGATTATAAATCACTTTATAAATGTATACATAAATCATCAAAAACTCTCCCTTTCTATAAATACACTGAGATAGTGTTTCAATTATTTTCCTCCTTAACTCTGTTTAGTTAATGAGAGTCAGCTACTCCTTCATTGTTGAACCATGTTCTTTTCTTGCCATTAACTGTACTTTAGGGTTGCTCCTTCTTTAATTCCTTCAGTTTCTCTGTCCTTGACTGAGACCTTGAACTTCTGCTCTTTTTCTGTACTTACTGATTTTGAACGCTTATCACTTCCCTTCCATCTCCTCTCTGTCAATATGATCTTCACAACCTTTAGATTCATCTGTCTAGATAACAGCTACATTTATTTGTCATCACTAACAAGCCAAAATGTCTAAAGGAAAAAAATTTGTGCCTAATGATGGAACTCTCTTCTTAGGCAATAGCTTTATTTTTATCATTAGCGCTGTAATCTTTGTCCTCAAGTTTCTAAATTTTGGAGTTAATTTTTCTTTTTTCTATCCTCCATAACATTCTACTATTCCTCTTCACTTTCTCAGTATTTTTCTTATGTCATACTGTAAATTCATGACCTTCTACCCTGTCTTCTTGGCTTGCAATAATTTTGTTTCTTATAATGTATTGCTGATCTTGCACTTTCTTAATGGACTGATATTACCCAAAGCTTTTCACATAATATGAATTCCTTTAATAAGAAATTTACTATGGGGCTCTATGATTCTTCATCAGGGAAAAAAAAAAAAAAAAAACAATTGATTTTCCATGTAACTCTGAAGGCAATTCATAATGCCACTTTAATTTTATTAACTCTCTCAAATTGAGCCCTCTTTTTGAGACAAGCCACCTTCAAAACTGTGATAATTCTCACTTTGTTACTTCACTTATCAGGAACATTTCCATGTCTAAGTAAAGCTGTATTCTATAGTTTCTTCAACATACAGGAAAGACTCACTTTGATTTATGCTACTCCATGACCACCTCGGAGAAGGCAATGGCACCCCACTCCAGTACTCTTGCCTGGAAAATCCCATGGACAGAGGAGCCTGGTAGGCTGCAGTCCATGGGGTCGCTAAGAGTCGGATACGACAGAGTGACTTCACTCTCACCTTTCATTCTCATGCATTGGAGAAGGAAATGGCAACCCACTCCAGTGTTCTTGCCTGGAGAATCCCAGGGACAGCAGAGTCTGGTGGGCTGCCGTCTATGGGGTTGCACAGAGTCGGACACGACTAAAGCGACTTAGCAGCAGCAGCATGACCACCTCTCCTTGCTTTCAATTCCTTCAGCATTTGTAGATAAAGTTGCTTAACTTTATACATCTTCAGCATATAGCTTTGGAATTAAACTTCAAATGTTCCTTGTGCCATAAAGGACTTAAATACATATATATATAGATATATATAGATATATATAGATATAGATATAGATATAGATTCTAGCTTTCTTTAGGACAATAACTGTTTTTTCTCTGTGTCTTGCAAAATGATTTTTTTCAGAATTTATAAGAGATACAGGTTACAAAATGTATTTTAAAAATTCACTAGAGTCATTGCTGATAAAGAACCTTTCATTTACATTTTGATTCTGTTAAGATCATTTCCCCTTAAAATATTCTTTTGTATTCCTCTGTTTTTTTGTTTGATTTATTTTTAATTATTCGCCAATTTTTAACCATAACAAAGGGAAAAGAAGAGAAAAGGCTATAACTCAAGTCCAAATCTCTTATATATTTGTTGGTATTTCTAATGGAAATATTCTGAGAACATAAGAGGCTTATTAAAAGAGGAAATCAATAATGCAAAACTGTATTGAAATAAAACTAGTTTAAGAGTTCCTTTTAAATGTTCAATGCCAGCTAGATGTTTAATGGGAATGGTTAGGTTAAAATAAAGATTTGGATATTTTGTGGATTTCTTTCCTCAAGTTTTTCCTTATAGCATTTATGTCTTCATACAGCAAGCACATGCCCATTCACTTGCCAAGACTGAGAAGATCCTCATAAATAAACATCTGGTTGGTTGCCATTTACTGGTAGGGAAGCATGAAAGAGAGAGAGTTATTATTCTCCCCATTTGTCATGCCTACTTGTTTTTAACATCCCTTGTGTCTTCTCCCTGGTATTCCTGCTTCATCCCCAGGTACTTTGAAAAAAAAATATATATATATAGCCATTGTTTCCTAGTATACCCCCAACTCCCTTGAGTAGTAGCACTAATAGAAAAGGAATTACATAATCTGACCTAATTATGGTTTTATATATATATATATATATATATGAAAAGTCAGCTATACCAGTTTATATTCTGGTTTTGCTTCTTAAAATTGTGCAATTTAACTCACTGTTGTCCCAGTTTATTCCTCTATCAAATAGGGATGATAATAGGACTTAACATATAGTGTTTTGGGAGCATTAAATAATATGGCCCATGTAAAGCATTGGATAATACAATCCATGTAAAGAATTTAAAACATTGACGGGCATATATAAGTATGGTTAATGTTATGATGCCAGTGTTTTATTATTAATTTGCAGGGAGATTGATACACAGTGAACCAAAATTGATATCATGTTCCCAACTCTTTCTAAATCACTTATGAGGTTTCTTTCAAGTTAAGAGGTTGAGAAAATTTTAGTGAGTAATTACAATTTCCTTACTTCTACCAAGAAAGCAGAACAGAGCTGCTGCAGTTACTAGGTAAACACATCTCTAAAATCCACTTCTTTATTTTTTTTATATTATCTATAAACCTTATTTCTAATTGCTGATCCTCTCAGCCTCATGTAAGAGTATGCAACTAAAGTGATGCACACTCAGCATGAATTCATATACAGATATTCCAGCTGTGTTGATGGTAGCAAACATATGTTCCCTATTCCATCTGGGATGCTCAGACCCACTTTGCTTTGCACCATGGGAGTAATTGGGTTCAGTGAGAAGCATGACTTACTGAGATAGTGCATCTTTTCAGGTGAGGATTCAAATAAGCTGTAGATAAAAAGAAATCACTGTATCTGATGGCAGAGAAGTTAGAGGAAGGAGAATGCACAGCAATCATAGGTATTTTGACAAGAGACAATTAGAAATAAACAAATAGAGGCAAAAGGAAGAGGTAAGGACATGCAAGGCTGACTAAAGAAAACACTTGCATTGCTTCAAAGTTAACCCTAGCATCTTTGTCAAGCATTATGATATTGCTGTTCCACTGATTTATTAGAAAATCAGAGTATGCCATTGAGATCAGTGAGTTGGCTGTGAACAGGAATTTACAAAAGTCAAAAATTAAGGAGGTATATGGAGGAGAGAAGATTTTAACAAGGATATTGTTAAAGCAGAGCTAAGACTACATAGATGACAGCTGATATCCAATACATTCCTGAAAGCACTCAATACTGAAAAGGGGAATCTTTACAAGGTCCCAGCAGTGCCATAACTATGCAATACCTAACCCATTACTTAGTTAATCAGAGATATCTCTAAGATACTGGATTTCTGAACGTAGATTTAGCACATTAACTCTGAAATTTATTTGGCATGTGCTTCTAAAAGGAGCAATCAGATTTATAATGTATATAGAAAATTATTTAAATTCTCTGAAGATATGGCTAGTCACTGTACTTGTGCATCATTCCTGGTTGAGCATTAGTTAAGGATATTTATAATGCAAAACATATCACTATTGAATCTGAAAGAAAGTTTCTAGTTTCTGCTTTCTCCTAAAGAGGGCTTTTAAAATTTTTCTTCATATTTGATTTGACTGATAGGAAGAAAATATAATAGTTTTGAAAAGTTTATACATTATTGTTGAAAGTCCATGATATGCAAGTGTGAATATGCAAACGAAAAAGTTGCTTGCTTTGCTTTAGTTTAGATAAAGGTAACAATGGCATCTTGCATTAAGTTGAACATATTACCATATGTCTCAACTGTCATAGGCAGTATATGTAATAAGAATGCTGTAAGGCCAATGCTTCTCTTTTATATAGCCTAAAATTTAAGAAGAGTTTTTACATTTTTAAAATGGTTGGGTAAACATCAAAAGAACATAGTTTGAGACAAGGAAAAATTATAGAAAGTTCACATTTGTGCTCACAAATAAAGTTTTGTTTGAGCACAAAGTGTCTTTTAAGTGTCGGCAATGGCTGCTTTCCCACTACAATGACAGAGTTGATTGGTTTGGACAAAACCTCATGACCTATCCAGAAAAAGTTTACTAACCCATATTATAAGGCAAAATTGTTGTGGTTGTTCAGTCGTTAAGTCGTGTCTGACTCCTTGGAATCCCCTAGACTGCAGCACACCAGGCTCCCCTGTCCTTTATTGTCTCCTGGAGTTTGCTCAAATTTATGTCCGTTGAGTCAAATTTATCTAACCTTCTCATCCTCTGTCACCCTCTTCTCCTTTTGCCCTCAATCTTTTCCAGCATCAGGGTCTTTACTAATGAGTCAGCTCTTCACATCAGGTGGCCAAAGTTTTGGAGTTTCAGCTTTAGCATCAGTCCTTCCAATGAATAGTCAGGATGATTTCTTTTAGGATTGACTGGTTTGACTTCTTTGCAGACAAAGGTACTCTCAAGAGTCGTCTACAATACCACAGTTTGAAAGCATAAATTTTTCAACACTCAGCTTTCTTTATGGTTCAACTCTCACATCAGCACATGACTACTGGAAAAACCATAGCTTTGACTATATGCATTTTGGTGGCAAAATGATGTCTCTGCTTTTTAATATGCTGCCTAGGTTTGTCATAACTTTCCTTCCATGGAGCAAATGTCTTTTAATTTCATGGCTGCAGTCACCACCCACAGTGATTTTGGAGCCCAAGAAAAGAAAATCTGTCACTGTATCCATTTTTCCATGATGAGATCAGGTGCCATGATGTTAGTTTTTTTTAATGTTGCACTTCAAGCAAGCTTTTTCACTCTCCTCTTTCACCTTCATCAAGAGGCTCTTTAGTTCTTCTTCACTTTCTCCCATTAGCATGTCATCATTTGCATATCTGAGGTTTCTGATATTTCTCCTGGTAATCTTGATTCCAGTTTGTGATTCATCCAGCCCAGCATTTCACATGATAGGACAGCACACTGACCCTTCTTTAATAAGCTTAATGGTCCAAGATTTGGTTCTGATAGAAACTAAGGGTGAGAGGATTATAGAGTAGAGCAGCCCAGTGACTGGATTGGTAGAAAAGCCACAGACTTGTTCAAATGTGCTTCATAAAGTGTGAAATACAAGAGGAAGAAACAAATTTGTTGCACAGCATTTTCTAAAAATCTGAGAGCCTCTTAGAATATGACAATACTGTCTAATCTAGCAAGCAGTCACCAAGAGTCACTTGAATTCCTTTGCTGCTATTGAATAAAATACTTCATTCTTTGTCATTTTATCCATTGGTCAGTTACAAGTGTTTAAAGGCTATGTCAGAATTTAGAGTCTTTCTTTAACTTTCCATGATATGCAGTAGAGGATAAATGATTCTGCACTCAGCTAGCCAGTATTTTACTTGATTTTGTCATATTGACAGCAAAGAGCTTACTCCGAACCAAACATAAAATGAACACTGTCTTGTTAAATATATCTAAAGTTTAAAAGAACAGCTCAAAATAATTCTTTTGAAAGGGCATTGTCTACTGTTATACTAACTATAACATTATATATACCTACTTCTATCCAAAGCTTAATGAGACACGATATAGTATAGGCGATAGAAATAAAAATGAAAGTATCTACCCTATCAAATTAGTAAGTATGCATTCATCATCTTCTTTGTAGTTAATACTTCATCCCATGAATTATAACTTCCTATAATACATTAATAAATAAAAATAAACATACAACATCATGATCATAGTCAGCAGTGTTACATGGTATATTTGAAAGTTACTGAAAGAGTAGATCCTAAAAGTGCCTATCACAAGAAAGAAAATTATTATACAAGGTGGTGGATTAACTAAATTTACTGTGGTAATCATTTCACGATACATGTAAGTCAAGTCATGCTGTACACCTTAAATTTTTTACAGTGCTTTATGCCAATTATATCTTAATAAAATTGAGGGAAGAAAATCAAACAACTACTCATAGAAAAATCAGTAAAGAAAATTTCTTACCTAGGCACTGGGATATTTTATTGAAAATATATAAATATATTTCTTCCTCATATTTTTAACATGATATTTGACATTTATATAACACATATACAAGGTTATCAAGAATAATGATATAGTGAACTCCTAAGAGCACACTGCCAAGTCTAACAAGAGCATCACCAGGTAATCGTCTTCTAAATGCACATTCTCTTATATTCCTCCTTACCTCGACCGCAAGGCAGAATAGTATCTCAAGTTTTGTATTTATTATTCTTGTGATTCTTATAACTCTATAATATTTACTTGCATGCCAATAAACATAATAATTATTTTGTTTCTGATCTTTATTAAAATATATCTCATTATAGGTAGTGTTTTGGCAATTACTTTGCTCAATAAATGCTAATTTAACATTTATACATATTGTTGTGAGTAGTTGTACCTTATTTATGGCTTTTTATTTGTGTATAATTTCCCAGTGTATGTTTCTACTACTTTTATTTGTCTACTCTTTGTCAATTTATATTTTTATTATTTCCAGATTTTTGATATCACAAAAACTGCTGCTGTAAACATTGTTTTACATATCTTCTGGACCAAGGGTGGAAACAATTATTTAACACATATAACTGGGAAATCTAGTGATACGTTTATTAAGGTAATGGCAACTATTTTCTTAAAGTACATACATCAATATACATACTAACTAAAGTGCATTTAATGCTTCTTTAATCTACATCTTCTCCATTATTTGTTATCATCAGATTCTTTGTCTATTGACAATATAGGGGACATAAAAATGGAATTCACTGTGGTTTGAATTTGCATTTCCCCAATTAACAATTATACTGAGAATATTCCCATCTATTTATTTAATGAGTATGTTTAATCTTTTATATAGTGCTTAGCCATGATTTTTTCCCCATTTTTATGCTGAATTGTATTCTTGCAAACTGTATCTATCTCATTTCCTTAGAGAGCGTGCTTTTCCAATATCTAGTTATATTATAGCAAGAAGATCCCCCAGAATGTTATGCCAGAAGCCAGCAGAAATAGTTTTGACTACATATAAAGAATAACAACAGCATGAACGTTCAGAATTTGAGAGATTTTTCTACAATAACAAACTTTACATATAATAAAGGTTAAACCCCAAGGGAAGACAAAAAAAAAAAATAGGACTGAGATGTTATTTAGGTCTCCGATGAGCTAGTACTTAGGATGGGGGCTTGTCATTACTGATAGTAGAAGATGCAAAAATCAGAAATTCAAAAACCAAGAGGGAATCTAAACCTCAAAATCCAAGAGAGCTTTCAAAAAAATCATCAAATGGGAGAACACAAGCAAATATAAAGTCAGAATATGGAGTCTGCTAACAAAGACCAGTGCAAGGACAAGAGTACAAATGTTAACCAATCTCAAGAGTGGGAAGGTGCCGGACAATTGCCTAGAAATCAATATTTTGCCAGAGACTTGTTCTTATGCTACTGCCAAAGTAAGGTGAAACAATTGGACAGCTAAAGTTAAAAAGCCCAAGAGATGATGACCATCATATTGTGATATGCCTAAATTTTCATGGCTTATGCAGAGCCAAGACTGGAGAAAAAATCAAGTCATTCTAAGTCCCAATTCTTTGGTCTTCAAGGAAAAAAGGAGAAAGTTGTGCCAGTTTTCAGGGATTCACATGATATTCAAGTCAAAGGGAAAGCTGAGGAACGAAGAAAGATTTGAGAACTCTTACAGGATACACAGCTGGCAAAGACTCTCAGGGTGAGAATTTGGTAACTTGAGAACAGGTGTTAGAATGTCCATGGAGAGGATATAGTGAAAGGAAATAAGAAGTGGCAGCAAATTGGTAGTTTTGGTTTCTAAAACTAAAACACATGACATAGATTCATTCTGGTCCAACTGGTGATAATAATAAAAATCACAAAACTACTCATATTGAATAATCTGTAATTTTTAATCCTATTAATCAAAACAAAAAGAAATCCCCAGGCTCTCCATCTATGATGACATACAGTTGCCCTAGGAAATATCTTAAGCTTGAGGTACTCCTGTTCTATTTATTGAGTATGAAACAGAAAGTAAACTTGTGTGTAACGTAGCAGGTATCATAAATTTAAATCCTGATGATATGATGTGGCTGTTGCTTTCAACCTTTCATTCTGTACATTATTATTAATAATATTTATTAATCAAACTTTGCTATACAAAAAAGCATTATTTATGTCTTACTCTATGAAACTTCCATAAAAATTACACAGATAAAAATCACAATGCACTTTATTCTTAGTTGTAAGTATTACTGAGTAAATTACAAAGCATTTGGTCTCTTTTTTTTTTTTTTTTCTATGCTGCTAAGTCATGTCTGTTTGCCTTAAGACACTAAATGAGAAGTTGAAGTGGAGTTGATTTGTTTTTAATGTGTAATCATTAAGGTGGTTGCCAATATTTTTTAAGTTCTGTTTAATATTTCTGTTTTTTTACTCACTGCATTAATAAGTGGACATGCAAGATATAATAAGATATAATATTAATTTTAAAATTAATTTCAATAATGAAAAAGAGAGCAAAAATGAATGGGAGAGACACCAAAAAATGGTGCTTATCATTGGCTGTCTTACCTTATATTTGTGTTCAAATTTCTAATGCAATAGAAAGTGTTATTTAACTGATCTCTTTTTCTAAAGTTTTCATCATAATCTGACACCAGGTAATCATCCAAAACATAAGATGTTGTATAACTGATAACAGAATATGTTTTGAAACAATTAATATACATATATATATATAAACATAGTCTTCTGGTGAGCCAGAAAATCATCTTAATCTTGCTGAGAGGATCTGGTTTATTTACCAGAATGCTTCTTTGTAACTTTACTTATGGTATTGATATTTTATTACTACTTTGAAAAGACCAAATCTAGCACAGTCTCATAAATCTGTTAATGAGAGCAAAAGCACCGATTTCTTCATTAGTACTATTTATCTTCCAGTAGCAATGTCAAATAAAGTTGCCCATTTTCCTAGGATATTTTTCTGCCACCACTTCTGCACTGGGCAGTCAAAGCTACAGTTTCTTTGTCCACCCCCCCCCACCTTTTCTTTGTTTTGAATGAAAGAAAAAAGCAACTAATATAATGACATTTACCAACAAGAACTATTATCTTCCCAAGAGCGAACACAATTAAATTTATAAATCCTGTACCTCAAGATTTGAACACATACTTGTTTTTTTATATCTATGAACATTTTAAGCTTTCTATAAGAATAAACTTTAGTTACAAAATGATTAGATAGTACAATTAAACATTTTCACTTAAAAGATAGTCATGTTTCCAAAATGTGGTCAGTTATTATAACCCAATCATACCAGGCTATCTAGAATACAAATAATTCAGTTATATCAAAGAGTTATGTTTTTTATTTCTAAAGTATATTAAATGAGGCCACAAATGTATTTGAGGAAGGCCAAACTTCCATACAGAAAGAATGTATACATAATCATTTTTCTTATTTTAATGTGTCTATGGACACGTGTAAAATCGCCTTTAGGGAAACAAATATTCAGTCTCCCGTTAACAATAATACCCATAAACATACTGAAAATATCAGTTTGAGAAGGAAGGTTTACTAAATTTCCCAACATAAAATATGAAAGCATGGCCTTTTAAACTTCTCAAAATTACTGATAAATATCAGGGATTATGTAACATAATGAATTATAATCCAAACGAGCTATAACCTGAGTGACTGTAGAAAGAAAATATAATATCCTGAAAGCAAGGTTAGCAGGTTACACTCTGGGTAAGGCTGATAACATTAATTATAGAGTAATTTGATTAATGCTGAATTTGCAGTATTCTCAGTTTGCATAAACTTTGTAGTTTGTTAGAGATTGTGCAAAGTTGATTTTCAAAGCATAACCTGCTATTTAAGATCACATTCACAGTAACTTTGCTTTGGCTTTATTAACTCTTTATTTGCCTTAGTATACAGTGCTAGTACAGATGGCAGCTACTGCTGCCACTGTCGCTTCAGTTGTGTCCGACTCATTGCAACCCCAGAGATGGCAGCCCACCAGGGTCCCCTGTCCCTGGGATTCTCCAGGCAAGAACACTGGAGTGGGTTGCCATTTCCTTCTCCAATGCATGAAAGTGAAAAGTGAAAGTGAAGCTGCTCAGTCGTGTCCGACTCTTAGCAACCCCATGGACTACAGCCTACCAGGCACCTCCGTCCATGGGATCTTCCAGGCAAGAGTACTGGAATGGGTTGCCATTGCCTTCTCCTACAGATGGCAGAGATAGCTATAATTTCAAGTCAATTTTGTTAAAATATTTTCAGAAGAATTGTTCAATAATTTCTTCTGTAGAATTAACCATTTAATATTTTATTTTTGATGTTGCATATTTTTACATATATTTTTCATGAATAAAGTGATACATTTATACTACTAGTCAAATAAGGAAAGAATTACTATAATGTGCTGTCTTTCCCATATAAAGATCATGCAACTGACTTGCTGAAAGTATGGTGATAGTTTTGGATTGAGTTTAATATTCTAGTAAACACACCTCACTGAGATTTTTGGTACATGGATTTCATAGCAGATTACTCTAAACATTGAGTCAGACTCTTGCCAGATAAACATTCTAATCTCAAACTGGAGTCTAAATGTTATGGCAAAAATCTCTCCTGTTCCAAGGAATATTTGAAGATTTAATAAGGTGACTTTGCCACCAAGACAGTCTCAAGATTTACTGTATCTAATGACGTTAGTGTTGGCAATGATGTTACTAACATTTCTTTACATTGAATTATTCTCAATATACTTTAAATTTCTTTAGGAGTAGGTTTTTATTCCAATAGCAAGCACAGAGTATTACTTTATAATCTACCATCTGAGATAGCTTTATTGTATACAAGACTTCATACTACCTGATAAGTAGTCAATTTCAGGTTTCCTAAAAATTGTACTGTGCTTAGTCACTCAGTTGTGTCTGACTCTTTGTGACCCCATGGACTGTAGCCCCCCAGGCTCCTCTGTCCAGGGGGATTCTCCAAGCAAGTATACTGGAGTGGGTTGCCATGCCCTCCCCCAGGGGATCTTCCCAACCCAGGGATCAAACCTAGGTCTCCTGCATTGAAGGAGGATTCTTTACTCTCTGAGCCACCAAGGAAGCCATGATAAAAATGCTGGGTCAAAAAAAATCCAGATTAAAAAGAAAAAAATTGTATCCTTAAATTTATGATTATCTTTTCTATACAGATTGAATCAATCAAAGCAAAAACAAAAAAAACAAATTCTTACTATTCTACTTAGCTGTGGAATTTTTCTTTTAAAAAGTCCCTTTTTAATAAGTGGTCACTTTGTCCCCAGCTATCCATTGTACATCACTCCTTGGATCTCCCTTGGAAGGTCCCTGGTCATTAAATAATAAATTTGTCTACATTTTAAATCATTGCCTGTATCCTTCAAATATGTTCCATCTTGTCTCCTCTAACTAGGTACCAAAAATAGAAACCCAGAGTTAACCCAGGTCCCTGACTCTGAACACCCCTCACACCCAATTTTTCAGAAATTCTAACCATTTCCACATACTAACATCCCTCAAACAAAGCCTTCTTCTCTTCTTCTCCTAAGTATGTCTTACTTCCAGACCTCATTTCTCTTATTCCTCTTTTATTTTCAATTCATTTGCACACTCTTGACTTACTGATCTTTTTAAAAAGATATTTTTATATCATTTACTTTATATAGCCTCTTCAATCACTTCCTATAGTCTTAGGATAAAGTCCATTATTTAGCAGGACATACAAGGACTATGCCCACCTCCCCAGCTTCCTGTCACTCCTCTACCTTGTATAAATCTTCATTATGCTGTTTTTTTTTTTAATGCTATGTTCTGCTTTCTATAGCCACATATAGCCATCTCATTCTTTACTGATAAGTTTTTAATTAATTCTACTAGAGATTCAGCTTTAACATCACCTCTTTCCAAATTCTTTTCCTGGTCTTTAGTCATACTAGCTGAACTTCTCCATGGCATTGATCACAGTCAGTTATAACAGTCTGTATATCACCCCACTGCCCCACAGTTGATTATCTTGGATGCTAGTACTGTGACTTTAGCATCTATCCCAGTTACTAGTACAATTTTCACTTAATGAATATTTGTTTAATGGATCATTAAATGAATGAACCTTATTAATCTGTCAATAATTGCACTATGACTCTAGCAGCTATCTCATTTGGCTCCAGAATTCTTTAGAAGATCCCCAAAACTAGCTTAATTAATCAAAGCATAGAAAACAGTATGGTATACTTAGATTTCAATAGTATATGGAGTCCATGTGATAAAATCACTTTAAAATAATTTACCTGGAATTAGGGATTCATATACAAACAAGGATTTCTTTATGTCATTAACTATTTAGCGATAGATGGAGAGAACTGGATTAAATTTACTATGTCAAAGGAACTTTTACATTAACAGCATTACTGCTTCAAAACATTGGAAAAGTAGTTCTGAAGAAAACTGAAAGTTTCTTTGTATTGTTTAAACATTTAAGTTAGTAGTTTGATGGTCAGGTTTTTTAGCAAGTTAAATACCAAGAGTAAAGTACTTGGATTGCTAAGGTAAACCATCCACCAACATGAACTTTAAGTCAATTAAATGGCATGTTTAAAGTATACAAAAAATACGTATAAAAAGCTATTATACTTTAATATGAAAGCATATGTCAATATGAGTTTTTTCGCTATTTTTAATCAAGTTAATTTAGCTCTACAATATATTTGTGAAAACATGGAAAAACATGGTTAGAATTTTGGTTCTATAAGGTAGGTGTCATATTAACTTCTAAAAACTACCTGTTTACTTGTAAAATGCAGAAAGTAATAATATATAAAGAAAAGTTGTGAAAATTAAATGAGATGATCTATGCGACCAACTAAGCACAGTGTATACATAGCATATGGTAAGCATCGAATTTATGTCAACTATTTGTTTACTATAAACATAAATAAAATGTATATGATAGGCAGTATATGAAAATCCCATGGACAGAGGAGCCCGGTAGGCTGCAGTCCATGGGGTCACTGAGGGTCGGACACGACAGAGCGACTTCACTTTCACTTTTCACTTTCATGCATTGGAGAAGGAAATGGCAACCCACTCCAGTGTTCTTGCCTGGAGAATCCCAGGGACGGCGGAGCCTGGTGGGCTGCCGTCTATTGGGTTGCACAGAGTTGGACACGACTGAAGCGACTTAGCAGCAGCAGCAGCAGCATATGAATATATGACTAAAACTAGAAACAAATTTTTTTTTGGTTGACATATATTAGTTTGAGTAGTAAAATAAAATAAATCCATTTTTTCAATACTTTTATTGTATTTTTTTCTTCCCAATATTTAGTTTGGCATTATGTAGCCCTTTCCCTCCATCACCTTCTAAAATATCAGAAGGCTTATTCTCAGAAAATGATTCAAAGTAATATCTTTATTTATGATTTTTTTATTGTTTCCAATGACATATTTATTAGCATATTCAATAAGGAAATTAACTACATGATTTCCAGACATAAAATGAATAATTAGTATTTCTTAGGAAAAATTCATTTGCTTTCAAAATTTTATCATTTATTCGTATTGACCATTTATAATAGCTAAGTTGAAGCCTGGCTTGGAGAATTTTGAGCATTACTTTACTAGCATTTGAGATGAGTGCAATTGTGCGGTAGTTTGAGCATTCATTGGCATTGCCTTTCTTTGGAATTGGAATGAAAACTGACCTTTTCCGGTCCTGTGCCCACTGCTTCCAGCGTTCAAGCTGGTTTTAGTAAAGGCAGAGGAACCAGAGATCAAATTGTCAACATCTGCTGGATCATAGAAAAAGCAAAAGAGTTCCAGAAAAACATCTATTTTATGCTTTGACTATGCCAAAGCCTTTGACTGGGCGTATCACAATAAACTGTGGAAAATTCTGAAAGAGATGGGAATACCAGACCACCTGACCTGCCTCTTGAGAAACCTGTATGCAGGTCAGGAAGCAACCGTTAGAACTGGACATGGAACAACAGACTGGTTCCAAATAGGAAAAGGAGTACGTCAAGGTTGTTTATTGTCACCCTGCTTATTTAACTTATATGCAGAGTACATCATGAGAAATGCGGGGCTGGAGGAAGCACAAGCTGGAATCAAGATTGCCGGGAGAAATATCAGTAACCTCACATATGGAGATGACACCATCCTTATGGCAGAAAGTGAAGAAGAATCAAAGGGCCTCTTGATGAAAGTGAAAGAGGAGAGTGAAAAAGTTGGTTTAAACTCAACATTCAGAAAACTAAGATCATGGCATCTGGTCCCATCACTTCATGCAAATAGATGGAGAAACAGTGGCAACAGTGGCTGACTTTATTTTTCTTGGCTCCAAAATCACTGCAGATGGTGATTACAGCCATGAAATTAAAAGACACTTACTCCTTAGAAGAAAAGTTATGACCGACCTAGACAGCATATTAAAAAGCAGAGACATCACTGTCAACAAAGGTCAATTTAGTCAAGGCTATGGTTTTTCCAGTAGTCATGTATAGATGTGAGAGTTGGATGATAAAGAGGGCTGAGCACCAAAGAATTGATGCTTTTGAACTGTGGTGTTGGAGAAGACTATTGAGAGTCCCTTGGACTGCAAGGAGATCCAACCAGTCCATCCTAAAAGAGATCAGCCATGCGTGTTCATTGGAAGGACTGATGTTGAAGCTGAAACTCCAATATTTTGGCCACCTGATGCGAAGAACAGATTCATTTGAAAAGCCCCTGATGCTGGGAAAGATTGAGGGCAGGAGAAGGGGACAACAGAGGATGAGATGGTTGGATGGCATCACTGACTCAAAGGACATGGGTTTGGGTGGACTCTGGGAGTTGGTGATGGACAGGGGAGCCTTGCATGCTGCGGTTCATGTGGTCGCAAAGAATTGGACACCACTGAGTAACTGAACTGAACTAAACTGAATAGCTAAGTTATATAAGTATAAAAATGCCACAGAGAAGTCTTGTTAACTTGTATATTGAAATCATCATAATGAAAGATAAAAGAATAAAAATGTTCCACATAAATAAGTCCATCCACAAAATCTTTAAATTCAAATTTAGCTATTCCCCAAAAGTACTGCTTTAAAAAAAAAAAAAAAACTCTAGGTGATAGAAATAAATAGTTTTATATTAAGTTTTAAATGTACAACTATTGTATGCTTTCCACTTCAAGTCTTGACAATTATTTCCCTGTTGGGTCTAAATCAGGCAATAGATGCCAGTAAGCTGAACTATTGTTATGCTTACAGCTGCAGCTGCACCATCTCAAAAATAGCTGTGAAAAATAAAAAAAAAAATCAAAACAAACAACAACAACAAAAAAAACTGTAAAATGATTTGGAAAAGATATGGAAGTCATCTTAGATTTCTAAGAAACTGCAGTCAAACCCTTGCACCTGGCTTCCCTTAGGTCCGTTTTATTTTAGCTGACAATAGTACAGTTGGAAATTTCCTTATCATGGGCACAGGGACATGTTAGAGCTACTTAATTTTTTTGTCGTAATTGCTATCTTGTCTTATCCTTCGAGACAGTAAAAAAAAAAAAATCACTTATGCTTTTTATAAGCTTTTTTGCTTGCTTCTTTCTGACTTTAGGTTAAAATGCATTTGCATGTGTGTATATGTATGTGTGCTTTATAAAAACCATTGTTGTTCTAGAATTCATATCTTAATGGGTAACAAAGAAAATGCCAATGTTTAATCATATTAGAATAAGGGATGCAAAATAAGTTTTGCATATACTCTTAAGCTTATGAGTCAGTCAATTAAATAAGAAATTTTCACTAGAGTTTTACTAGATCGAATGCATTTGCTAAGCATTTTGTGGGATTGATAAAAGTGTAGAATTCTTACTTTGTTCAAGGAGCCCCCAATATTTCACAACGTGGAGACAGTAAAAGAATAAAGATAATGATATAAGTAGAAGGTGACATATCAATTTTCTAATAATCTAGTGTAAATAATTCTAGATTTGGCTAATCCAAATCTAGTATTTCTAAGGAAATACCAGCAACTGGAGGTTCTGGATTATTTTTATAAATATAAAAATGCACTTAAGATATCTTAAATAGCCTAACTAAAGTAAATCTCTCTCTCTCTTTTTAGTTTGTACCTCTTAATTTTCCTCAGCTATTTCTCACATCCCCTCACCTTCCTAGCAACCAATTTGTTTTCTGTGTCTATGTAGAAAATTTTTGTTATGTTCATTTGTTTTATGTTTTAGATTTCACATACAGATGAAATCATAGTTTGTTTTTAACCTCTGTCTGAGGGAGACTACTACTACTGAGCAGACTACCCTCAAGGTCCATCCATGGCAAGATTTAATTCTTTTTTTATGATAAGCAATATTTCATTTTATACATAAACCACATCTTCTTCATTCATTCTTATAATAAGGCCTCATATATCTCAGAAGAAGTGACAAGTACTTCAGAAAAGAAGTCTACAAAGTGAGTATGCAAGTAAATTGCAAGTCAGTAGATCATTTGTAATCAAATGTTTCATGATTTCTTTAAAAATCATAAAGAAATAAAAAAAAAAATTAAGATTGGGTTAAATATTAAAAGTTTTGGTTTCCTTTTTCAAGAAAATAGTTTAGGGACCAAGAGATTAGAAAGTTCTAATCTATGCACTGTCACAAGCTTCTCATCTATGACCTCCTTTTCTTATATATAAAATGAAGGAATTCATTTTGTCATTAATATTCACATTTTCTTTCATTTACTTGTTGTGCAGAATAGTACATCCTTTGACTTGTCCTAAATCAGATGGCTTCATTAATTTTACCATAGCTTTTAATGTGGTCAACATATTATTTTTCATTTAGCAAAAATATTGTTCATTTGTGTATCTCACAAAAATTAGTTGTAGGTGAGGCACTGTGGATAAAGGGCATCACACCTAAATAGAAATCTGTAAACTACCCTTCCCTATGAGATGCTAGTAGCTAGTTTTCCTAATTGCCCTCCACACACATTTCCTGCTTATATTTTTTTTGTTAACTCCTAATTAGTTGAGCCTGAGGCTTTACCTGAGTGAAACAGGAACTAAATTTTCACTCCCTCAATAAAGTAGCTGAGTATAATTTTTTTTAAGTTTAATAAGTTTTCCAGTTGTATTTTAATAAAATCTGTAAGTTAAAATGCTATGTGATTTTTATAAAATGCTTTTCATAATAATTATTATATGGTTATTGCTTGTGCACTAGAATGTTGACAGAAATGGGTGGATGCCTCTTTATAGATCTATGTATAATTAGAAAACAAGTTTAGCCTAAGATTTTCTGTCAAAACCAAAATACCCTCATTCAGAAATAACGTGCATCTGCCTGTTTTATAATCCTGTTGTTATTTGGATAGCATCTTCAATTACAGTGTTCAAATTTTAAGTAAATAGGTTCATGTCAATGGACTTCTCTAAAATGCTGGATGCCTGTTTACCTTTTACACACACACATACACACGTGTTTTTGTTCACATAACTCTAGTTTTCAATATAAATTGATCACTTTTTCTTGAATTGCCAGCTTCTCAATTATTATTAGTCCTCTGTACCCTTGACACTGGACAAATCATCACAAACTTCTTTTCACTGAAGAATCACATGACATTAAACTTTAAAACAAAGATCATTCCATTACAGATCTCTGAGATACCAGCAAGATCATTCTATCACAGATCTCTGAAATACCAGCAAGATCATTCCATTTCAGATCTCTGAAATACCAGCAGTGTGGTATCTTTTGTAGTCTGCTATTAACAGAAACTGAAAGTGAAGTTGCTCAGTCTTGTCCGACTCTTCACGACACCACGGACTGTAGCCTACCAGGCTCCTCCATCCATGGGATTTTCCAGGCAAGGATACTGGAGTGGGTTGCCATTTCCTTCTCCAGCAGATCTTCCCAACCCAGGGATTGAGCCCAGGTCTCCTGCATTGTAGGCAGGTGCTTTACAAAGTATGAGCCACCAGGGAAGTCCTAAGTATTGTTATATTATGGCAAAAGTTATGGTGGCCATACTTGTATTTCAGGTTTATTAAAAAAGATTATTCAACATTAAGAAACAAACAGCCCACTTGTAAAATGATCCATAGATTTTAAAAGGCACTTTACTAAAGAAGATATACAGACAATAAATAAATGATCCACAATATATGTCATAAGGAAATGCAAATTAAAACAGCAATGAGATACAACTGCATTCATGTTAGAATTGCCAAAATCTAGAACACTTTCATCACTAAATTCTGGTAAGGTTGTAGAGCAATAGGAATTCTCATACATTCCTGGTGGGAATGCAGAATGTTGTAGCCACTTTGGAAGACAGTTTGACATTTCTTATAAAACCATACATACTCTTACCTTTGTGTGTGCTAAGTCTCTTAGGTTGTGTTTGACTCTTAGTGACCCTATGGACTGTAGACCACCAGGCTCCTCTCTCCATGGGATTCTCCAAGCAAGAATATTGGAGTGTGCTGCCATGCCCTCCTCCAGGGAAGCTTTCCAACCCAGGGATCAAATCTGCATCTCTTATGTCTCTTGTATTGGCAGGCAGGTTCTTTACCACTAGTGCCACCTGGGAAGCCCACTGTTAACTTTATGACAAAGCAGTTGTGCTTCTTGATATTTACCTAAAAGAGCAGAAAACTTATGTCCACACAAAACTCTGCACGTGGATGTTTATAGTTGCTTTACTCATAAGTGTCAAATTTTGAAAGCAACCAAGATGTCTTTTAGTAAATAAGTGAATAAACTCTGGTACATCCAGACAATGGAATATTATTCAGTGATAAAAAGAGATGAGCTATCAAAGCCATGGAAAGACATGGAGAAAGCTTCAATGCATATTATTAATACTAAGTTAAAGAAGCCTGGAATAGGAAATGGCAACCACTTCAGTATTCTTGCCTGGCGAATCCTATGGACAGAGGAACCTAGCGAGTTACAGTCCATGGAATTGCAAAGAGAGTCAGACATGACTTAGAGATTGAACAAGCCAATCTGAAAATATTATGTACTGAATGATTCAACTATATGACAAAGAAAATGGAAAACTAGGGAGACGGTAAAAAAAAAAAAAAAAATCAGTGGTTGCATGAGATTGTTGCCAGAGGATGAATAGACAGAGCACAGAAAATTTTCAGTGAAAATACTCTATATGATACCACAATGATAGATATACACCATTAAACATTTGTTCAAACCCATACAAAGTACAACACAAAGAGTGAAATGTAAACCGTGGGCTTTGCATGATTATGATGTGTCAGTGTAGGCTCATTCTTGGTGAAAGTGTACCATTTTGTGATGCTGACAATGGGGAAGGCTACGCAAGTACAAAATATGTGGGAAAGCTCTATATTTCCTTTTCAATATTTTTGCAAACCTAAAGCTATTCTAAAAATATAAACTTTATCATTTTCACTTTTAATAAACTGTGTGTGAATCGTTACTCTACTCTTTTTTCATTCTACAACTAAATTTTTATAAAATTTAGTAGTATTCAATCTCCAGTTCCATGATACTTTTATCTCACATAAAGTCAAGTTCAGAACTAAAATGTGTAACATAGCACCTTTTTTTTTTAAACCACATATTACATACTTGTTTTTTATTTGTTTACCAATTGTACAAACACATAAAGGGAAGAACACATTGAGATTTAGATTCAGAAAGTATTAAAGCAAGTTTGCAGACAGTTTTTTACATCTTAAATCCAAAGTTCTTTCTCATTTAGCCACATGTGTGCCCTTTTAATTGCTTGCAATGAAGTTGGCTTTTAATGAAAATGGTGCTGCATTTAAAGATTATAATGAATACCTTTCTCAATGCTTACAGTTTTTTTGCTAAATTTCACTGCAGAATTCAGCAAAGATTCACCAAAATTCTGTATTTTTAGAGAGCTTTCTATAATGACTACCTAGTGCTTTCTAGCTAACATTGGAGTGACCAAAGTAGTCTGTCTACTTCTAGACTGAGCAGTTTGTCAATGACAAAGAGAGGCCTTGACATCCACTTTTCTCTCACCCCTACTCCATTCTTTTCCATGAATGACCAAGCCTTGAAAGCTCATCTTCTACCCAAAGGAAGGGTTAGTCTTGATTCCAGCCTTTCCCTAATTGTATTCCTCAGATTTATACTTAAGCATAAAGAAACTTGGCAAAATTAAAATGCTACAGGAGGAATCACGTTCAGAAAACATTGCCCTAGTGAAGACAAATTTCTTTACAGCAGGACTCTTCAGTGCCTACATTCTACATATGCTGATATATATTATGATTCTCTAAAAAGAGGAAACAGTAGTTTTTTTTCAAGTTTATTTGATATTGGAAACTTAACTTAGTTGAATACCTGATTTGGCAAATCCAGTTTGAGAAACACAGCTTTAGCAACTATTTATACTTTAGCATAAAGGAAGAAGAGGAGACTAGGATTTGGTAAGAGTAAATTTAACTTAATGTCAGTGAGATTCCAAATATAAATGCTAATTTTGGTGACAAATATACTTAGGGCTTATTCTGCAGCAGCTCACAAGCACTGATGTAGCTGATGGGCAGAGTAGTAGAAGGAAAGAGATTCTCTTTTTTATGGAAGTGTGTGCTGACAGTGGAAGTGCAGTTGTTAATTTTCACCACAAGATTGTAACAACAGCTACATAAATACTTTAGCCAACGTAACCTGCAATGCAAGAGTAGAGTAATAGGTGTCTTTAGTGCAACAGACAGCCAATACTTAATCAGGTAATAGGATAAATATTGCCTAAATGTGCTAAAAGGCAACTTAAAAAACAAATCAAAAAAAGGAAACAAAAACAGATCCAGTTGAGCAATTTCTTATTGAACTAGTTTGTTTTTAATGTCAAAGTCACTTACAAAATCACTCCCTCTTAGTAAACTAGGAAATTAGGGAGTTAGTAAGCAGCTTGAGGAGTCCACTGAATTATCTCCTTAACACATGTACTTAGTTTCTGTGTCAATAAAGAGGTGATAATGCTTGAGTTTATTTTCATGTGCATATGTTCTCTGTCCCCAGTTACCTGGTGAACTTAGGGTGATGTCTGCTTGTCTATTATTTTTGAACTGTTTCAATGCTACATTGATTTTTACAATTTAAGCATTTAACACATTTGGTCAACTTGATGTTCAGGCAAATAAAACAGTCTCTCAGGTATATTTAATGAGCAGGATCTTTACAGATTGAAGGAGTTCAGATGTGTTTGCAAGTACATATTTTAATGTATGGACCCTTAATTTGTAGAGTGAATCAAGAGATTACTTCTATTTTGTTTTTCAAGAGGCTCACTCATTGCTTTTCCCACTGACATCACATTTTCTAAATAAATGCTCCAGTATGAAAAATCTAGGAGTGATAAAGTGTCTGCTCACACACAGAACCAGAAATTTTACCACTAGACAGAGTGAGCTGTTGACAACATTCTTTACACTGTTAATTTTCTGTTAAAAAGTCTTATAATACTTTGGTGTGATTTTCTCTGCATAGAGAACATAGTGGATCTCACAATTATCTCAAAAACATGGAAAATGCAATAAACTGTTTCTCTTTGACCTGATTCTTCAGTCACATAGCTACATGAACAGCTAATCACCATTCAGTTACAGAAGAAAAATTCTAATTTTTTATTTTACCCTGCAAAAGGTGTATACTAACTTTATTTAATGAAGATCTCAGGCACTTTTCTGAATCTGTAAGGTCTAAAATCACCTAGTCAAAGACCAGGCCCTCAGAGCTTTTGTAGGTGAGTTGCACTCTACCCTAGTCAGGCAGTTGTTGCTCTTACTTCTCTTCTTTATTAAAGGTACGAATGGACTTAGAAAGATCTGCATTTCTTTGGCAGCATTATTCTGCTTCATTTTCTTAATGCTATCCTGTGGGTTTTGCCAGCTTCCCCTTTTATCTACCTCTTCAGCCTAAATTAAATTCAAACAAGCATACATCACCATTCTCCATGAATATTATAAAACCTAGAAAGTGAACTTTTGTGAACATAATAAATAATAGTTTTGAAGGCAATATTTAAGTGCCTTTTAAAGCAAAGTCATTGCACTTGGTAATGGAACTATATAATTAAACAAAATAAACTGCTTAAGATAACATGAAGAGGTTAGCTGCAGGAACACTTGGCAGAGCAAGATAATTAAGCTAAGTTCTTGTTTATTTTTTTTTTTTCCTCCTCATTAGTTCAGGTGAAGTGCCTAGGTATGTCACTCCTCCTCTCACAAAGACACTTTTGTCAGGTTTCTGACTAGTTGTCTCTGCTTGTGAGGTTGCTTAGTAAGCAAGATCTTCAGGTATAGGAAAGTGAGAGGGCTGTAGAACATATATCATGACTTATTTTTAACCAATATTCTTCTCATCCCACCTACCACTTAAGTATTTTCAGAATTCTGACAAAAATTGGAAAGCAGGCCTCAAGGCAGATGTTACTTCTCTGAACCACAGATTTTCCTCTCAGGAAATCTAACTGCATATCTTAAGGCCACTTGGTAGGTACATGGAGCTAGAGCTAGTTCCCAAACAAAAGGCTATTTTTCTTCTTCATGTGGCTCCCTGAGGGCATGGACACACTTGAGTTTCTTTTCCCTTTGTTCCACATTGGAAAGAGGACCTGGGTCACCAAGACCACCGACTTTGACCCAAGGCAAGAAAAACAAAAAAAGAAGTTGGTAGTTCCCACTGGACCAGCTTTTTTTAGAGAGCTGGCCGATAACTTTGGCTTTTGGCATTTCCCTCATCTTTTGTGAGGCCAGGATTTAGACTTGAAATCACTTCTCAGAGAGTCCTTCATCACAAACCTTATAATTTTCAAACTCTTTTTCCCCCAAACTCCCCATGTGGAGGAACCTTTTTCTATTATGAGGAAGAAAATGAATGGATATCCCTCCAAATATTTTTTTTGTCCTATATCTCAGTTAATGTTATTAAACTTTCCAGTAAGAGAATGCAGATGGTTGAGATTCCTATTTTTGCCAAGACAGGTTCTTCTCCTTCAAAGGAAAGGTTACAGTATAAGCAGGGCATATGGGGAGATGGTGATAACTTAATAAACGACTGATACATGACAGTTGATTTTATTGGTTGTGACTTGTTGATTGTGTGATACAAGTGTTAAAGCAGTAAAGGGCAGTATTTAGAAGCCCAGAGAAGGCTCTTGACTATTAGAAAATTAATTATCTTAATATTTAGGATTGGGGTGAGGACTGACATACATCAATTATTCACACAGTACATAACACACAGAGGAGTGGCTATGAAAAATTATTAATAGTGACACAGAAAAAATCAGTTTCAAAATAGAGCATGGCTTCTGTTGCTGCTTGTACTTCAGAAAAGTGTATATTTCTATCAAACAATGCAAAAAACACATGCATATTAATGGGTCTTCTTAAAACTTCCTCTGTGAGAGGGATTGACTTGGCTCATTTAATACTGATAAAATCATCATAGAAGATCCTTATATAATACTTCTATGAAGTAATGTTTCTATGAACCACTCATGGGGAAGAATAACATGTATCTTTTTTTTCTGAGCATGGGGGAGAGTGTATACAGATTTCTCACCGCATTTTCAATATTCTCCGATCCCCCTTTATGTTCCCAATGAGTAAAATCTTTTAAGTTTTTCTAGCCAAAGGAGGATTGAGTAAGGGAAAATTTTACTAGATCCTTCCCTTAAATCTCAAGATTCTCGATTTGGAGGGGAGTTGGACATGGGAATGAGGAAGAAAAGAAAGAGAGAATGAGCCATTTAGTTACTGTGTTCCAGAAGGAGCAAAGAAATTAGTTAACTGTATTCAGTTCACATTATCTGAGAGAGGTAGAGAAAAAAAAGTCTACCTATTCTTATCACAAGGATTTAAGTTATTGTCTACCAAGCCTGACTTAATCTAGTGGGCTTCTGAATTTGATGAAGGGGTGGCAGGGAATGAACCTGCCTGTGGTGTTGTATATGTCTCTTATGTATTAATCATCAGGTCAGTTCAGTCACTCAGTCGTGTCTGACTCTTTGTGATCCCATGCACTGCAGCATGCCAGGTGTCCCTATCAATCACCAACTCCCGGAGCTTGCTCAAACTCATGTCCATTGAGTCGGTGATGCCATCCAACAATCTCATCCTCTGTCGTCCCCTTCTCCTCCTGCCTTCAATCTTTCCCAGCATCAGGGTCTTTTCCAATGAGTCAGTTCTTCGCATTAGGTGGCCAAAGTATTGGAGTTTCAGCTTCAGCATCAATCCTTCCAATGAATATTCAGGACTGATTTCCTTTAGGATGGACTGGTTGGATCTCCTTTCAGTCCAAGGGACTCTCAAGAGTCTTCTCCAACACCACAGTTCAAAAGCATCAATTCTTTGGCACTCAGCTTTCTTTAGAATCCAACTCTCACATCTATACATGACTACTGGAAAAACCATAGCTTTGACTAGATGGAATTTTGTCAGAAATGTAATGTCTCTGTTTTTTAATATGCTGACTAGGTTGGTCATAGCTTTTCTTCCAAGGAGCAAGCATCTTTTAATTTCATGGTTGCAGTCACCATCTGCAGTGATTTTGGAGCCCAAGAGAATAAAGTCTGCCACTGTTTCCATTTTTCCCCATCTATTTGCCATGAAGTGATAGAACCAGATGCCATGATCTTAGTTTTAGGAATGTTGGGTTTTAGGCCAACTTTTTCACTGTCCTCTTTCACTTTCATCAAGAGGCTCTTTAGTTCTTCTTCCCTTTCTTCCAGCAATCTCGATTCTAGCTTGTGCTTCAACCAGCCTGGCATTTTGCATGATGTACTCTGCATAGAAGTTAAATAAGCAGGGTGACAATATACAACCTTGACATACTCCTTTCCCAATTTGGAACCAGTCTATTTTTGGAACCAACAACAGACTGGACATGGAACCATGTCCAGTTCTAACTGTTGCTTCTTGACCTGCATACAGATTTCTCAGGAGGCAGGTAAGGTGGTCTCGTATTCCCATTTCTTGAAGAATTTTCCAGAGGTTGTTGTGATCTACATAGTCAAAAGCCTTGGGATAGTCAATAAAGCAGAAGTAGATATTTTTCTGGAACTCTCTTGCTTTTTGATGATCCAACAGATGTTGGCCATTTGATCTCTGGTTCCTCTGCCTTTTCTAAATTCAGCTTGAGCATCTGGAAGTTCTCGGTTCATGTACTGCTAAAGCCTGGCTTGGAGAATTTTGAGCATTACTTTGCTAGCATGTGAGATGAGTATAATTGTGCAGTGGTCTGAACATTCTTTGGCATTGCCTTTCTTTGGGATTGGAATGAAAACTGATATTTTCCAGTCCTGTGGCCACTGCTGAGTTTTTCAAATTTGCTGTCATATTAAGTGCAGCACTTTCACAGCATCATTTTTTAGGATTTGAAATTGCTCAACTGGAATTTCATCACCTCCACTAGCTTTGTTTGTAGTGATGCTTCCTAAGGCCCACTTGACTTCACTTTCTAGGATGTCTGGCTTTCAGTGAGTGCTCACACCTTTTTGGTTATCTGGGTAATGAAGATCTCTTCTGTATAGTTCTTCTGTGCATTAATCATACTATCAAAAAACCCAATTGTCCTTGATATCATCAGTGTTTGTAATTTTTTGCTTATTTAACTTTTTGCCCATTTTCTTAAATTTACTGTATACTTTACATATATCTAAATATACAAACACTTTTATTATAAACCAATATGTTCTCACTAAAAAGCATAATCCAGTCACAGAAAGACAAATACTGCATGATTTCACTTATCTGAGGAATTCAAACTGTGAAACTCACAGAAGCAGAGAACAGAATATTGTCTGAAGGCAGGAGGAATTCGGATTTGCTATTCAATGGATATGGGACTTCCCTAGTAGTTCAGTGGTGAAGAATTTGCCTGCAATGCTGGAGATGCAAGCTTGGTCCCTAGGTGGGGAAGGTCCCCTGGAGAAGGAAATGGCAACCCACTCAAGTATTCTTGCCTGAGAAATCCAATGGACAGAGGAGCCTGGTGGCTACAGTCCCTGGGGTCACAAGAGTCAGACACAACTTAGCGACAACACCACCTCCATTTGATGGATACGTTTAGGCTATGCAAGATAATTAAGTTCTAGCGATCTGCTGTACATCATTGTGCCTATAAATAACAATATTATATTGTATACTTAAAAGTCTGTTAAAAAGGTAATTATTATATATGTACATATATATGAAACCTATGTATATGCAGCAGCAAAAAGCCCCATAATTCTTCTATACCTGTCATTTTCTCTATGTTTTTCAGCAATCGGTTTGCAAACAATATATTAAAATATGTGTAATTATAAAGTATGTGGATTTTTGCTTGGTGCTTTTCTATGCTTTCTGTTTCTGCGGTTGTTATGACTGTGACTTGTTTTACTGGATGGGTGTTTTATTATATGTCTCCTACTGAGGCACATAATGGTGCAAGGCTATGGTTCTGAACAAGCTGGGCTAAAATTCTGACTCCTCATTTATTACCTGTGGGATCATGGGAAAATTTAATATTCATTCATCTTTGGTTTCCCTAAATTTAAAAGAACAGTATCTCATCTTAGGGTTTGTTGTGAAAATGAGAAGAGTAACTAAATGACAAACACTTGCAACAGTACTTAACACATAGTAAGCCCTCAACACATGGAGCTAGCTAGCACTATTCTTATTTTACATGGGTGTGAGTTCAATTTTCAATAATTGCCAATGCAATACTACCTTGAAAAAGTTTAATAGAGTTATATACTTCATATTAGATATTACCTAAGATATTAGATTTTTTTGCATCCAAATTATTATTATGCTTTTAATGTAGGGAGTAGAGGAGCTTTGAGAGATATCTGCCATCTTCTAAAATGTGTACAAAACCCAAAAACAGCTATTAGAGGTTTTATGTAATGGAATTACTGAAGGTTCTTCATGAGGTTCTATTAATCTTTTAAAATATTATAAAATTGTCCTCTGTACTATAACATTTCACCTACTTGGCATTCAGTAATTTTCCAAACTTATCTTGTGGATACACAAACAAAGTCTATGGAGTATGAATAAGAAAACTTTTGAAGATCTATAATTCACATCACACAATACATGAAATAATGCTCAAGTACTAAATACACTTAAGTTCTTATTCACAGCTATGAAATATCATTTTATATGAATTCCTACTAGTTTTTTCAGGGTTTCCATTAGAATAGCAGCAAAGTAAAATTAAACTAAATTTAAAAATGCAAAATAACATAAAACTTGATTGATTAAATTGGAGTAAATTGAAATACAGAATAACAGTTTCAGTGAGAGCAGTGAAATATGCGAGCCAGGCATCAGAGGAAATTATGTAAAATATCCACAGAATCAGAACATAAGAACTACAAATACAGCACAGGGTAAGTTCATTTAACATAATGGCAAACTGCCTTACATAACTCAGTATGCCCTGGGGGTATTGTTACATTACAACACAAGACAATAATTTAAATTCTTACTGAATCATCAATGACAGTTTAAATGGTTTTCAATGTGCTCTCTTTATACATATAGGAAAGTATATAATAAATTTCAAAAGTATATGACAAAAACTGCCTATGATTTTTAAGTGCCTTTGTTTTAAGTGTTAGAAAAAATAATAAAAACAAATTATTCAAAATGACTTATTCACAGAATGTTTGTATTTTGTTTCAGAGACAGCCACAATCTAGTGAAGTTCTGTGCCTATTTTCCTTCATAGTTCCTCACAGACAGATGGCCGGTAAGCATAGTGGAGAAGGAAGACTGAAGAGGGCAGCTGTTACAATGAACAAGGAGCCTCAGAAAACTCTCCTGTGTTTCACCCTAGCATCATGTAATGAAATGTTAATCTTTGAATATTATATACATTGTATTTTCCATGTTCTATTTTTTAAAATATTTTATAAATAATGGTACAGTTGCTATAATACATTTCTTTGTGTCACTTATTTAAGCAAAACTATTATCACTGTATTTTTAAAATTTGTTTTTCTTTTGTTTCTTCACTGGAAAATATCCTAATTTTATTAAGAAAATGATTCTCTTAAGATCTATCATCCCACAGAAACCATGGCAGCTTAGTCAAGAAGAGACCAGAAGTATTGGTTCTATATTCTGCTCCATTAAGCAAAGCAAGACTGTAACATCATAATGAGACACTCAGCTGTATAATTTATTCAGTGAAAAGAATATTATGGTTATATTTATCCATTTCAACCACATTACAATTATAATTACCAGCCCAGGCTGATATAAATTCATTACAGTCCTTAAAAGGGTTTAGAGAAGTTGGATTAGCAATAGCTGAGCCGTTAATTACAGTGCATATCCACAAACATAGGCAATATATAATGAAGATTCTAATATTTCGGAATCCATGATCTTGTCAGACCTTGAAGAAAATATTCCAGGCTTGAAATTTCATGTAATAGTCACAAGGAGATCAAAATGACAAAGATTTGAATAGATATTTACAAGCAGTATCTACCTGATACATAAAGATGTAGTTAAAGTGTGTGAAAGTCTGTATTTGTGAATATGTGCATATGTTCTCTTTAAGGAATTTTTTTTTAAATTTCTTTTTGGCTTCCCTTCTACACTGATTTTGTTTTTACAGATTTCATGACCCAGGTAAACAATGATATTTTCATCTTATTACTGACATATAAAAATTAAAATTGTATCCATGTTTATACTCATCTTTATGTGTTCACTGTGTTAAGAGACTTTATTGGCCTTTGTTTATATTTACACTTTTGGTTTATGTGCTATATTTCTACTTATTTCAAATTATGCTATAATTCAGCTATCTCTCTGAACACATCAAATAATTTTACAGAGAAATAGGTTACTTATGTTAATCTATACATGTATTTATCCTTTTGTCATTCATTTGATTCAGATATTCAAAGTCGGCATACACTATAGCTTCAAAGAAAGTCTCATGTCAGCTCTGCTTTCTTTCAAACAATACGGACTATGAATCAGGAAGAAAGAATGGGACTAGTGTCCTAGAGCTTCTGCAGGAAAATTAGCTGCTTCTCAGGATCACTCCAATTCAGAATAGAAAGTAAAAGCAATAGAAGATTCTTGCACAGCAGCAACATACTGAGATTTGAACTGATGAGTGAAATAAAAATACAATCAGAACACTACTTGGTTTTACATCTTTTTTCTTTTTCTCAAAAAGATATGAAAGTAAGTAAAAATTCAGAGGTTAAAGTCTCTCACCAAAAGCCTAGAAAAGTGACAAAGAGCTGCAATAGGAAAGCAGTGAAGGAAAGATAGTTATCTTGGTAAGAAAGAAAGAGAGGGAGAAAGGAAGAGACACAAAAATGATTCATGATGATAAGGACTGGCTGGACCAATGAAAACCGATCAAGAAATAAAGCCATACAAAAATTAATGCAAGAATAATCTTGGTGTCTAATATCAAGCTAGAATTGCTGGTGGGGATAAGAAATCAGTGATGGATGCAAGACTGATAACCCTAGCTTCCAACCAGCAGGAAGAACTATTGTTTCTATATCAAAACATTTGGGAGTAGTATGCATTTTGACTCTATGTTGGGATAAAACTTTTGAGGAAATTTAATCCCCTTCCTTGTGATTTAAAGAATTTCAGCTAAAATAAGTATATTAGATAATCAGAAACTCATTTATATGTAAACAATGATATAAGAAGGCTGAGTGCCAAAGAATTGATGCTTTTGAACTGTGGTGTTGGAGAAGCCTCTTGAGAATCCCTATGATTTTCAAGGAGATCAGACCAGTTAATCCTAAAGGAAATCAGTCTGAATATTCATTGGAAGGACTGATGCTTAAGCTGGAACTCCAATACTTTGGCCACCCGATGAGAAGAGCCAACTCATGGGAAAAGACCCTAATGATGGGAAAGATTGAGAGCAGGAGGAGAAGAGGATTATAGAGGATGAGATGGTTGGATTGCATCACCGACTCAATGGACATGAGTTTGAGCAAGCTCCAGGTGAAGGACAGGGAAGCCTGGCATGCTGCAGTCCATTAGGTTTCAAAGAGTTGAACATGACTGAGTGAATGAACTGAACTGAATGATATAATCTCAATATACCTAGTATCATCTTATAAAAATGTTAAGCATTTATATTTTTATTAAGTTAAAAAAAAAAACCAGATATAGTACTTGTCATGTGCCAGGTATTATTCTAAGGACTTTACAAAAAATTCACACATTTAATTCTCGTAACAGTGATTTGCGGTTGATACTATTAATATCCTCATTCTACCAATGAATAGCCGGAGGCGCAGGCCCTCACTAATAAGCTATAGAGCTGAAATAAAACTCAGGCAATCTGATTCTGTATACCTAATAAGTTATTTGTAATGGCTTCTAGCAAAAGAGCACTTGAGTACACATTTATGAAATGGCTTTTATATTCCTGGGATACTTAAGAGTGGGTTTAGGCATTTTGCAGAGTGGTATAGGGCCAGAACTAGGAGAATTTGGAATGTATGTAATGGTTTATTTAACTTTAGCATCTCAAGTATTCACTGATATAAGAAATTAAATATACTCTATGCCTGAAAGCATACTCCATACATAGTAACAGAGGGTCAGTTATGTGGTAAAAAAAAAAATAAAAATAACAGTAATTAAAACAGTTGTAGATGAATGTGCTACAATAGTCTCTATGTTTTCATGAAGTCTGAAAGTATTATCTGTTTTTTATTACACACTACTTTCTTATTATACTGATTTATAAACTGCCATATCTTTTCTGTCATAGATACATTTGTAGAAATGTATATACAGATGTATGGATAGGACAATTGCATGAAGCTTGTCTGTATATGTGGAAAGAGGGGTTCTGTGTCTCTAATTGCTTTGCTACAATTTATTTTTTGTAGTTTAATCATTCATAATGTCATTAATTTATTATAAATGTATACTAGAATACTTTATTTATATTTTTAGTGTTGTTTTGAAATTTTATGAACTGATATAGAGTCAAGCTTATTTAGACATCTTGAGAAAATTATTATAATTAAAATTATATATGAACAAAAGAGTTTATAGTCAAGATCTTGGAAGAGGGAACAGTCACATATTTGGAGACTACATATTGGTGTATTATACAGAATAGGTTAGCCATGCAGCTGTAACAAATTAGTTCCCAAATACCACTAGTTTAATCCTACAGACATTTATTGCTCATTCAACTAAAACGGATGTCCAATGACCTTCCTTTATTTTATACCTATACCCTCCGGAACACCTGGCTTCTGATATTGCCGTGACCCGAGAATAAAGTGTTGGAGAGAACACATTTCTTAATATTCTCAGATTGAGTGAAACATGTTGTTTATGCTCTAAGTTCAATGAGTAGAATTAGTCACAAGACATCAACTTAATTTCAAAGGGATATGGGAAAAGTAGGAAAGCAAATGGAAATACTGAAAGATTGAGAAATTGTTTTTCTTTCTGCTACAAAATATTGAAAGAAATGAGTCTTAATATGTAAGAACTAATAGAAAGCTAAAAAAGAACTTTTTAAAAGTGAAACATAATTCACTCATATCATATTAGTTTTATGTGTACAACATAATGACTCAATAACTTTACATTCCATTTAACGTCACCACAAAAGAATGGTTATATTTCCCTGTGCTGTGAAATACATCCATATATACTATCCATTTTATATATAGTGTTTTGTATCTCTCAATCCCCTGTGTGCATGCTAAGTCATTTCAACTGTGTCCGACTCTTTGCAACCCTATGGACTGTAGCCTGCCAGGCTCCCCTGTCTATGGGATTCTCCAGGCATGAATACTGGAATGGTTTCTGTACTCTCCTTCAGGGGATCTTCCCAACCCAGAGATTGAATCCATGTCTTCTGCATTGCAGGCAGATTCTTTATTCCTGAGCCACCAGGGAAGCCCCTGAATACCCTACTCCTACTTGAACTCTCCCCCTCACTACCCACTGGTAACAACCAGTGTGTTCTCTATACTTGTAAGTCTGTTTCTGTTATATTAAATTCATTCATTTTACTTTTTTAGATTACACATGTAAGTGATAACATACACTATTTGTCTTTTTCTGTTTGATTTATTTCACTGAAAATAATACCTTCCAGGTTCATTCACATTGTTGCAAATGGCAAAATTTCACTCTTTTTTTGGTTAACATTCCATTGCATATATATATATATATATATATATATATATATATATATATATATATATATATATATATATATATATATATACCTAGCATATCTTCTTTATCCATACATTGTCATTGTTGGATACTTGAGTTCCTTTCAGTCTTGGTTATTGTATGCCCATTGGGGTGCATGTATCTTTTCCAAGTAGTGTTTTCATTTTCTTGGTATTTATATCCAGGAGTGAAATTGCTGGATCTTATCATAGTTTTATTTTTAATCATTTGAGTATCCCACTTACAGTTTTCCATATTAGATAAACAGTCCCACCAACAGTGTACTAAGGATTCCTTTTCTTCATACTCTTGTCAACATTTATTATTTGTAGAATTTTTGATGATAGCCATTCTGATAGGTGTGAGGTGATATCTCATTGTGATTTGAGGATTTGTATTTCTCTGGTGATTAGAGATGTTGAGCATGTTTTCATGTGACTATTGACCACTCATATATGTTCTTTGGGGAAAAAAAAAATGTCTGTTCAGGTCTTTTGTCCATTTTTTAATCAGGTTATGTGATTTTTTTTTATTATTATTATTGAGTTGTATAGGCTATTCATATATTTTGGATATTAACCCCTTATCATATCATTTGCAAATACTTTTTCCCACTTAGTAGGTTGTTTTTTTTTTGTTATTGTTAATAATTTCCTTTGGTGTGCGGAAGTTTTTAAGTTTAATTAGGCTCCATTTGTTTATTTTTGCTTTTGTTTCTTTAGTCTTAGGAGACAGATCAAAAAAAAAATAGTACAGTTTATATCAAGGGTGTTCTGCCTACGTGTTCTTCTAGGAGTTTTATGGTTTCAGGTCTTACATCTAGATCTTTCACCTATTTGGAATTTATTTTATTTATGGTGTGAGGAAATGTTCTAATTTCATTGTTTTACACATAACTGTCCAGTGCCACATAAAAGACTATCTTTTCAGCATTGAATATTTTTGACTCCTTTGTTGTAGATTAATTGACCATAAATACCTGGGTTTATTTCTGGGCTCTCTAGTTTGTCTCTATTCTTGTCCATAGATATAGGTGTCTGTTTTCTGCCAGTATCATGCTATTTTGATTCTGTAGTTTTGTAGTATAGTCTGGAGTCAGGGTGTGTGATACCTCCACCTTTGTTCTTTTTTTCTCAAGATTGCTTAGGTAAAAAAATATTTCATTACTTTTAAAGACCTTATAGTACCTTATAATGATGTTACTTACTTATATATTTACACAATGAAAGTTAATGAAGATCAATTTGCTAATTTATGTGTCAACACTACTTTGGCAAAAATTGGGTAAGTGAAATTCATGAGGGCTGACAATTACACAAATAGGTGTACTCAAAGGAGTAGATGTAAAGGGGTATAGTTAAAATATTAGAACATGATGAGAATAGATTAGCAATGATTGAAATTATTCAGTCAGCCTCTTACCTACAGAATTAGAATTTTCCATTAATTAAGAAATTATATTGATAGAGAAAAGTGAGAAACTGAAACTAGGTCTGCTATGCATACTAAAAAGCAGAGACATTACTTTGCCAACAAAGGTCCATCTAGTCAAAGCTATGGTTTCTCCAATACTCATGTATGGATGTGAGAGCTGGACCGTAAAGAAAGCTGAGTGCCAAAGAATTGATGCTTTTGAACTGTGGTGTTGGAGAAGACTCTTGAGAGTCCCTTGGACTTCAAGGAGATCAAACCAATCAATTTTAAAGGAAATCAGTCCTGAATATTCATTGGAAAGACTGATGCTCAAGCTGAAGCTCCAATACTTTGGCCACCCGATGTGAAGAACTGACTCATTGGAAAAGACCCTGATGCTGAGAAAGATTGAAGGCAGGAGAAGGGAAGACAGGATAAGACTGTTGGATGGCATCACTGACTCGATGTACATGAGTTTGAGCAAGCTCCAGGAGCTGGTGATAGACAGGGAAGTCTTGTGTGCTGGGTCCACAGGGTAACAAAGACTCAGACACAACTGAGTGACTGAACTGAACTGAGCTTATGATATATTAAATGTTACAAGGCAAGAGGGAAAACATATAGTACTACCATAATCAAGACCCCACTGCTCTCCTTGAAGTAATTCTATTTTTATAAAAAGCAAAAATAATTAAATTAAACAATGTCTCTTTTTTAACTTTGCAAAGTAGGTCAATCTCAACTAATAAAGTACTATACTAAGCCCTAGAAAATGAGAAGCCACCTCTGGAATATTATTAGGAGTATCAGTTCTTACCATATAATAGATGAACACTGAAGTCAGGAAGGATTCAGTATGATGACACAGATAGGCATACATCTCAAGTCTACCAGTTAAGACATATACACATGTGCATAATGCTTAAACACATTGACCCTCCTTAGAACACTATGGATAGTCCTCAAAAGTTAATAATACAGCTACCATATGATGTAGCTGGAAGGGTACTTTTTTGAGAAAAACAAAGTTGCTAATTAGAAAACATATATACACCCTAATGTTCATTGCAGCATTATTTGCAATAGCCAAGATAAGCGCCCATCAATAGATGAAGCAGTTAAGTGCCCATCAATAGATGAAGCAGTTAAGTGTCCATCAATAGATGAATGAATGAAGAAGATGTGGTATATATGTACAATGGAGTATTACTCAGCCATAAAAAGGATGAAAGCTTGCCATTTGCAACAACAAGGGTTGGTCTAGGGGGTATTATGTTATGCTACATGAAAATAAGTCTGTGTGCATGCTCAGGTGCCTCTGACTCTTTGTGACCCCATAGACTGTAGCCCACCAGGCTCCTCTGTCCATGGAGTTTTCCAGGCGAGAGGGAAAATTTTCCAGCATATTTTCCTTCTCATATAGAAGATAGAAAACAAACAAAAAATTAACAAGTATAACAAAAAAGAAAGATTCATAGATACAGAGAATAAGCTACTAGTTGCCAAAGGTCAAGGGGCAGGGGGATTAGTGAAATAGATGAAGGAGACTAAGAAGTACAAACTTCCAGTTATACATAAGTCATAGTGATGTAATTTACAGAACAAGCAATATAGTCAATAATATTATATTAGATTTGTGTGGTGTGTAATCTATAAAAATATCAAATACCTATGTTGTACACCTAAAACTAATATGTCTTCAGTTAATATTTCAGTTTAAAAAAATAATAGATTTTGGTACTGAGCATATTATGGTTTTATTCTTGTTGTTGTTCTGTCATTTCATTGAATATTCACAGGAGAAGAGAAAATTATATACATTTAATCACTTAGCTAGAATCAAGATTGCCAAGGGAAATATCAATAACCTCAGATATGCAGATGACACCACCCTTATGGCAGAAAGTGAAGAAGAACTAAAGAGCCTCTTGATGAAAGTGAAACAGGAGAGTGAAAAAGTTGGCTTAAAGCTCAACGTTCAGAAAACTAAGATCACGGCATCTGGTCCCATCACTTCATGGGAAATAGATGGGAAAACAGTGGAAACAGTGTCAGACTTTATTTGGGGGGGCTCCAAAACCACTGTGGATGGTGATTACAGCCATGAAATTAAAAGACGCTTACTCCTTGGAAGGAAGGTTATGATCAACCTAGACAGCATATTTAAAAGCAGAGACATTACTTTGCCAACAAAGGTCCATCTAGTCAAGGCTATGGTTTTTCCAGTGGTCATGTATGGATGTGAGAGTTGGACGGTAAAGAAAGCTGAGTGCCGAAGAATTGATGCTTTTGAACTGTGGTGTTGGAGAAGACTCTTGAGAGTCCCTTGGACTGCAAGGGGATCCAACCAGTCCATCCTAAAGGAGATCAGTCCTGGGTGTTCATTGGAAGGACTGATGTTGAAGCTGAAACTCCAATACTTTGGCCACCTCATGCGAAGGGTTGATTCATTGGAAAAGACTCTGATGCTGGGAGGTATTGGGGGCAGGAGGAGAAGGGGACGACAGAGGATGAGATGGTTGGATGGCATCACCGACTTGTTGGACATGAGTTTGGGTAAACACCGGGAGTTGGTGATGGACAGGGAGGCCTGGCATGCTGCGATTCATGGTGTTGCAAAGAGTCAGACACGACTGAGCGACTGAAATGAACTGAACTGAATCAGTTAACTTGAATCCAAGGCTCTCTTTCTAAACAAATAAGTAAATATAAATATAGATCTATATATATTTTCAGACACACATACACACAACACTGTAATCAGAATGTCAACTGAAGATGTTAATTGTCACCAGTGAAATGCATATAATGACTGTTATTATATTTAACTTTCTAATATTTTCTGGAAACTCTATTCAAAATACCTTACTTAATTTCTACAACCCTTAAAATTAGTTATTATTTTATTTTCACTTCCAGATAAGAAAACTGAAATGTGTTTGAAGTCAAGGAGATTTAAATAACTTACCTATCACACATTTTGTCATACATTTGTCAGGCAGTCATACAATTTCTCAGTATTTGAGCTATATCTGGACATGCATTTATCCAAATTTAAATTCAATGCCTTTAGTGTTAAACTGTCTTAGGGTTTAATAATGTATAACCATGCAAGAATGAAAACACAGATCTTTTTTGAGCAAATAATTTTGCCTCAGACTAAAGTGATCATACACACATATGAAAGCTTTATTTGTGAGCAAATGAAAATAAGCCTTCTCAGAATTACTCTATCAAGTGTAAACATTGTGTTCTAATGACATATTATTTTTGAGTATTCATAATATGGCTATGTATCTCAGTCCAGTACTGAAAATATTCTGATAATAAAACTCAGTGATTCCAAATTTTTCATGTATGTTTTCAAGATGTCACAATGTAAGGTTCTCTGGTGGCTCAATAGTGAGAAGTCCACCTGCCAATGCAAGAGAAGCATGTTCAATCCCTGGGCCAAGAGGATCCCACAAGACAAAAAGTGGGTAGGGTAGTGCTCCACAATGATTGAGCCTGTGCTCTAGAGCCCAGGAGCCCAACTACTGAAGTCCATGCACCCTAGAGTCCATGCTCCACAATAAGAGAAGCCTCTCAATAAGAAGCTTGTTCACTGCAATGAAGAGTCACCCCAGTTAGCCACAACTAGAGAAAAGCCCTCATAGCAACAAAGACACAGCACTGCCAAAAAAAAGGTGCTACAATGTTCTGATTATTCAAAACCAGACAAAAACAGAAAGACTAATATAATCTTTTTGAGCAAAATGTTTTTCTTTATGTTATTGTAAACTGAGAAATGTCAACTTTATTGGTAGTAGAGAAAACTAAAACTAAGAAAGTAGGGTCAGTAGTCAATACTGCTCTATGTACCTATACGTCATTGGATTTTCATGTAATAAATGTTTTCTTTTTCAATTCACTAGTGTAATGCTGCGGAAACAAACAGAAAGTAAAAAGAAGAAAAATATTTTTGTTATTACAATTATTCAGATTGTTAGATTCATTTTGTACAGAGTGAAAATTTCGGTGAAACTTTGTTGACAAAAGTTCACTAAGATCAACTTACTGTTTCCTATTTGATCAAATTCTTTCCTCAAATAGTTGGAGAAGGGAAACATTTTTAATAAAAACACTGTAAGCCAATATCTGCAAAACCTTCAAGTTGCTGAAATTGTGATTTCATCATAAACTCATTAAAGGAGAATGATTCAAGAAATATTTATTCAAAGATAAAATTTGCCCTAAAAAGTAATAACAAAGTTTCAACTGCAAATATGCAAAAGTTCTAGTAGAAATTATGATGAACAATTCTAATAAACAGACTCATGGCAGTACATTTAATCTCTCTAACACATCTCTCAAATTCTGAATTCCATTCTTTTCTGCTCATCTGAATTAACTGCTACTCAACTCTCCAAACCCTTCCTTCAAGTCCCAGTCAAAATTCTACTGCTTTCTCTGAATAAACCTGTTCAATAATCATTCTCCCTTCCTTCAAGCACCTTTGGTACTGAGAGTGTAATAGGCAGGAAGGCCAGGGGTCTCCAAATGGAGGAAATAGGCTGCAAGTGTCTCTTAAAATTCTGTGTTGCTATGACGACACCTGGTTCCACCTGAACTTAAGTTTTCTCAAACCTTGAGCTAACCAATGCGTTTTACTTATGGAAATGTTTTTTTAAGCTATGTTAATGAAACTATGTATTTGCTTTGGGATTTGCCTTTCTTCAAAATGGTTCCACCTAAGACTAATTTTTCCTTTTCTCAAACCTTGAGCTGATAATAACTCAACAAACAAGTATTGATATCAATTGTTTTATGGCTGGGGGATGACACACCTCATGTCATCCAATCTCAAAAATGCATATTGTATGAGAGGGGCCTGGTGAAACTCCCTCAGCCTTGAGGTGTCTCTCTTATCTGCTTAATAGCTTTCTAACAGATATGAAACAGCTTGCTAAAACTAGCAGGGGGGGCACTCTCCATCCCCCTTCTGATGTCTATGTGAGAAGTTTTCTCTGTCCTTTTTTCACTTTAACAAAACTCTGCTACACAAAAGCTCTTGCGTGATCAAGACTGGTCCCTGGTCCCAAAGCTAAATCTTCAGAGATCATGAATCTGACACCATTCATTGTAAGCTATCAGTACTTACTGTTGTCTGTGTGTGTCTTGTGGCTCCAGTTAGGGTTCATACTCCTGGAAGACAAGGTCTCCCTGCCCATTGGTGCAATGCTCACCACCAACCCCACAAATCCACACAGAACCATGTGCATTATTAACCAGAAAGCTGTGCAAATACTAAGCACTTAGTGATTTTTCTTCAAAGAACATCATGTAATTAAATTAAAAAATAAACTTTATATTTGTTAACAGACTTGATAAATGTGCACAGAAAACAAGGGAGACGAAGCAAGCTTTGGAGAGGTTCCTTTGCTTTTAAATTAAAATGGTAATGTGGCCGAGAGGAACTACCTCATGTCCGAGGTCAGGGGCAGTGGCCGGGAGGAGTTACCCCACGTCCGAAGTCGGGGGGCGGGGGCAGAGAGGTGCTACCCCACGTCCAAGGAGCAGCTGCACGGGCACAGGAGGGCTGAGAGGAGCTACTCCACATTCAAGGTCAGGAGGGGTGACTGTGAGGAGATACCCCTCGTCCAAGGTAAGGAGCAGTGGCTGCACTTTGCTGGAGCAGCCGTGAAGAGATACTCCACATCCAAGGTAAGAGAAACCCAAGTAAAACGGTAGGTATTGCAAGAGGGCATCAGAGGTCAGACACACTGAAACCATAATCACAGAAACTAGCCACTCTGATCACATGGACCACAGCCTTGTCTAACTCAATGAAACTAAGCCATGCCGTGTGGGGCCACCCAAGACAGACAGGTCGTGGTGTAGAGGTCTGACAGAATGTGGTCCACTGGAGAAGGGAATGGCAAACCACTTCAGTTTTACTGCCTTGAGAACCCCATGAACAGTATGAAAAGGCAAAATGATAGGATACTGAAAGAGGAACTCCCCAGGTCAGTAGGTGCCCAATAGGCTACTGGAGATCAGTGTAGAAATAACTTCAGAAAGAATGAAAGGATGGAGCCAAAGCAAAAACAATACCCAATTGTGGATGTGACTGGTGATAGAAGCAAGGTCTGATGCTGTAAAGAGCAATATTGCATAGGAACCTGGAATGTTAGGTCCATGAATCAAGGAAAAGTAGAAGTGGTCAAACAGGAGATGGCAAGAGTGACGTCGACATTCTAGGAATCAGTGAACTAAGATGGACTAGAATGGGTGAATTTAACTCAGATGACCATTATATCTAATACTGTGGGCAGGAATCCCTTAGAAGAAATGGAGTAGCCATCATGGTCAACAAAAGAGTCCAAAACGCAATATTTTGATGCAGTATCAAAAACAATAGGATGGTCTCTGTTCGTTTCCAAGGAAAACCAGTAAATATCACAGGAATTCAAGTCTATGCCCCAACCAGTAACGCTGAAGAAGCTGAAGTTGAACAGTTCTAGGAAGACATACAAGACCTTTTAAACTAACATCCAAAAAAGATGTCCTTTTCATTACAGGGGACTGGAATGCAAAAGTAGGAAGTCAAGAAACACCTGGCGTAACAGGCAAATTTGGCCTTGGAGTACAGAAGGAAGCAGGGCAAAGGCTAATAGAGTTTTGCCAAGAGAATGCACTGGTCATAGCAAACACCCTCTTCCAACAAAGCAAGAGAAGACTCTACACATGGACATCACCAGATGGTCAACACCGAAATCAGATTGATTATATTCTTTGCAGCCAAAGATGGAGAAGCTCTATACAGTCAGCAAAAACAAGACCGGGAGCTGACTGTAGCTCAGATCATGAACTCCTTATTGCCAAATTCAGACTGAAATTGAAGAAAGTAGGAAAATCACTAGGCCATTCAGGTATGACTTAAATCAAATCCCTTATGATTATACAGTGGAAGTGAGAAATATATTTAAGGGACTAGATCTGATAGACAGAGTGCCTGATTAACTATGGATGGAGGTTCATGACATTGTACAGGAGACAGGGATCAAGACCATCCCCATGGAAAAAAAATGCAAAAAAGCAAAATGGCTGTCTGAGGAGGCCTTACAAATAGCTGTGAAAAGAAGAGAAGCGAAAAGAAAAGGAGAAAAGAAAAGATATTCCCATCTGAATGCAGAGTTCCAAAGAATAGCAAGGAGAGATAAGAAAGCCTTCCTCAGCGATCAATGCAAAGAAATAGAGGAAAACAAAAGAATGGGAAAGACTAGAGATCTCGTGAAGAAAATTAGAGATACCAAGGGAACATTTCATGCAAAGATGGGCTCGATAAAGGACATAAATGGTATGGACCTAACAGAAGCAGAACATATTAAGAAGAGGTGGCAAGAATACACAGAAGAACTGTACAAAAAAGATCTTCACAACCCAGATAATCACAATGGTGTGATCACTCACCTAGAGCCAGACATCCTGGAATGGGAAGTCAAATGGGGCTTAGAAAGCATCACTATGAACAAAGCTAGTGGTGGTGATGGAATTCCAGTTGAGCTATTTCAAATCCTGAAAGATGCTGTGAAAGTGCTGCACTCTATATGCCAGCAAATTTGGAAAACTCAGCCGGTGCCACAGGACTGGAAAAGGTCAGTTTTCATTCCAATCCCAAAGAAAGGCAATGCTAAAGAATGCTCAAACTACCGCACAATTGCACTCATCTCACATGCTAGTAAAGTAATGCTCAAAATTCTCCAAGCCATGCTTTAGCAATATGTGAGCCGAGAACTTCCAGATGTTCAAGCTGGTTTTAGAAAAGGCAGAGGAACCAGAGATCAAATTGCCAACAACCACTGGTTCATCGAAAAAGCAAGAGAGTTTCAGAAAAACATCTATTTCTGCTTTATTGACTATGCCAAAGCCTTTGACTGTGTGGACCACAACAAACTCTAGAAAATTCTTCAAGTGGTAGGAATACCAGACCACCTGACCTGCCTCTTGAGAAACCTGTATGCAGGTTACAAGCAACAGTTAGAACGGAATATGGAACAACAGACTGGTTCCAAACAGGAAAAGGAGAACGTCAAGGCTGTATATTGTCACCCTGCTTATTTAACTTCTATGCAGAGTACATCATGAGAAACGCTGGGTTGGAAGAAACACAAGATGGGGTCAAGATTGCTGGGAGAAATATCAATAACCTCAGATACGCAGATGACACCACCCTTATGGCATAAAGTGAAGAAGAACTTAAAGGATCTTGATGAAAATGAGAGAGGAGAGTGAAAAAGTTGGCTTGAAGCTCAACATTCAGAAAACTAAGATCATGGCATCTGGTCCCATCATTTCATGGCAAATATTTAGGGAAACAGTGGAAACAGTGTCAGACTTTATTTTCTTGGGCTCCAAAATCACTGCAGGTGGTGATTGCAGCCATAAAATTAAAAGACGTTTACTCCTTGGAAGGAAAGTTATGACAAACCTAGTTAGCATATTAAAAAGCAGAGACATTACTTTGCCAACAAAATTCCATCTAGCCAAGGCTATGGGTTTTCCAGTGGTCATGTATGGATGTGAGAGTTCGACGGTGAAGAAAGCTGAGTGCTGAAGAATTGATGCTTTTGAACTGTGGTGTTTGAGAAGACTCTTGAGAGTCCCTTCAACTGCAAGGGGATCCAACCAGTCCATCCTAAAGGAGATCAGTCCTGGGTGTTCATTGGAAGGACTGATGCTGAAGCTGAAACTCCAATACTTTGGCCACCTGATGTGAAGAGTGACTCATTGGAAAAGACCCTGATGTTAGGAAGAATTGGGGGCAGGAGGAGAGGGGGACAGTAGAGGATGAGATGACTGGATGGCATCACTGACTAGATGGACATGAATTTGGGTAACCTCTGGGAGTTGGTGATGGACAGAGAGGCCTGGCATGCTTTGATTCATGGGGTCGCAAAGAGTCGGACATGATTGAGCAAGTGAACTGAACTGAGAAGAATTAGGAATAAAAAACAATCCCTTTGATTCCTATTCCAATGTTCTGTGCATGGTATGTAGTTTGAGTTCTTAAAGCTGAGAAAATATGGACTCAATAATTTAGTCTACTCAAGGAATTTCTATTAGATATACAATGAATAGTGTCAGATGTAGAACATTTTGGACATACAGCAATGACCCCTTGTGGGAAGGAATAGACACCTTAAGGAATAAATGAAGTGAACTTAGCAGAACACCACTAAAATCCTTACACTTACAGGCTTTAAGACAGAAGGCACTATTGCATCAAATTAACAGAAACAAATGAATACAAAATCAAAAGGAACATATACATTCATCAGTAACCCTAGCAAGAGACTCAGACACAAGAGTTTACAGTCCTTAGAGAATCTAAACCTGCAATTGCTACTGTTTTATAATCTTCAGAGACTATAGGTACTGCTATACTATAGGTATAACTGCTATAACTATAGGTACTGCTAAAGATGTTTTTTAAGGCTGATTACCATGCCCCATAAACAGTGGAAACAATCATCTACCAAAGCAAGAAAACCATGCCAAACACAGTGGCAGGAAAACTTAAAAGAGAAGACACTTTCTATTCAAATTAAATTGAGTTTCAGCTTCCTTACCTTTCTCCTAAAGGTTTGGGTATATGAAGCAGATAAGTGTGCTATAGAAAATCTAACATTTTTCCTCTTCATTCATCTGGACCTGAAAGATATAATGGATTTAATTTCAATTATGAATACCAGGAAACTAAAATAAAATAAGTAATAAGAAAAAAGAGCTATATGAAAAATACAACATTTTAAAAGAAGGAAATTACTCTGAAAGACAATTGTAGGCAGTATTATAATAAGATACCACTTTTAGAAAATATTTTAGTATTTTTTATGCAAGACTAATGATTTTCTAATTAGGAAATAGAAGCGACATCATATGACTATATGACTACTTAAATAAAAACCACAAATGAGATTATATCATCAGATTTGACATTTAGTAAAATGAAACTTAAAAAATAAATAACATTGTTATGAAATTATCTCAGAAGTCAGAGGGGGAAAGAAAGCAACACTCATTAAGATGACCCAACCTAGACAGAGGAAACAGTACTGACACATTATACAATAGTGGATTGATAATAACTTTTAAAATCTCCCTGTGATAAAGACTTGAATTTGCACATTGGAAGAGTTCACAGAGGATTAAGCAACGTTAATTAAAAAATAACAGATTTTAGGTATACCTTTTTGGAAGTGTTGCACTCTTGAATAAGTTCAAAATTAATATCTAAGTAACTCTGAAAAAAAAAAAATAGAATCTATGAAAGGGGAATATATCCAGCCAATTTCAAACTCCTTGAAATAAGAATGCCAAAAGACAATGAAGGTTGTTATATAAGATTCCTAGACAAAGCCAATCCGATTTTGACATAGAAACCCAAAAACTAAATAAAGGTAAAATTTAAAAGTTGTTCTTAGGTAACCATGTCTTGTAAAATATGCTATTCATATATATTTTTTAGGAAAAAAATCAGCACTCAAAGACACACCACATAACAAAGATAAATTAAATCCTAGAATCCTAGAAATGGATCTTTGCATACTAAAATAACCAGTAATGTTTCAGGTAACCAGTAAAACACAGAGCAAAATAGATGATATTACTTTAGCATGATGAAAAAACTTTATCCAAATATGCAAAATAATTATTGTAGAAATTTACTTATTTAAAATAATGCTATTAACATGGGTCATATCTAGTTATAATTCTGTTTATATAAGCAAATTCTTAACAGAAAATAAAAGAGCACCAAAATGTTGTATCTTTAGCAAACAGAATACAAATAGATCTGCAATATAACATTAAACCATGATACAGACTATAAATCATACTATTGAAAGATAAACCATATTATTGAAAGATACATAAGATGTGAAAAATGCTCAAAATAAATTAAGGACAAAGTCAATTCCTCAAAATGGTAGGAACATACAATCACCAAATACATGTACACATATACATGAATACTTACAAAATGATAACATCCATTCACTTTGGCTAGTAGGAGTACTAGCGTTTTCTTTTTCATACTTTTGCATACTTTACAATTTTCTAAAATAAATGCATAATCCTCTTATAATCAGAAGTTTTAATCAAAAGAAAGTTATTATAGTAGTATAGATATTTTAATATATATCATAATTTATACATATCATACTTCTATATGTATATATATTAATATATATTTATCATAATTTTGTTTCATTCTCCTTACTGGGTAGAAATCAGATTATTACTCTTCGTCTAATGGATACACATGTTCTATAAATGTCTCTGTAAGTGGTCAAGAGAGCTCCAGGAAGCGAAAAACCTCCCAGTTTCTATTAGCATGTTTGTGCTTTTCACTTTGTTGTTGTTTAGTTGCAAAGTCATGTCCAACTCTTTGCAACCTCATGGGCTATATCCACCAGACTCCTCTGTCCATGGGATTTTCCAAGCAAGAATACTGGAATGGGTTGCCATGTCCTTCTCCAGAGGATCTTCCTGATTCAGTGATTGAACTTGGGTGTCCTGCATCGGCAGGCAGAATTTTTACCACTAAGCCTCTCAACTTGGTAGTCAGACTCTGTTTTTAGCTTTGGCTCCTCTAAATATCCCTTACCCCTTTTGCTGGTATACAATATAGTTGTGAATATTTTTTGATTGTCTTTGCCCAAGACTGCATGTGTATAAACTACCCACAATAAACATCATAAATATACTTTATGGAGCTGTCTGCTTTCTTGGTCTCAAAAGTTTTTTCTCAATTCTAGGGTTATTATTCAATATCTTCACCTTCCAAGAAGGAAAGATAGAAGCTGTCTGCAGATAAACATTTCCATGAATGAGAGTAGAAACATGATGAACAATAAAAACAACAACAAAACACTGTCCTGCAGTTTCTTGTGCATAAATTAGGACAGAGGAGGAAAACTATTAGGAAAACTTTTTTGATAACCAATCATCAGAATGGTTCATGACATGTATTTGAGATTCCCAATGGTTCTTAGTCACATTTCGAATATATTTAGACTAATGGCTTAGTGCTAACAATGGCCAATCCCTTTTTATAAGTCTTCTTCTTCCTCATTTGTTACCTATTCAACCCACACTCTTATGAATACAAATCTCTTGCTCCATTGAAAGCTGTTTTTTATTGTCTGTTTTTGTTTAAAAACTTTTTTTTTTCCCTTGCATTGGCTAGTACCTCTAGATCAATATTAAAAAAATGATGGTGCATATTTTTCCTTCCCTGTAGGGTTCAACAGAGATAATTTTAATGTTTCATTGTTTTAGTGTTTCAATAACATTTTCAATGAAACATTAGACTATTATACACTGGTATAAAGTGTTTGCATTTTTCAGTTACAATAAAGAAATAGTTACCTACTGCTATTTTGCTAAAGGTTAAAAATCAGGAATGATTTTAAAATTTTGTCATATATCTTTTTGGCATATAATGAAATGGTCATATAACTTCTTTTTTATTTTTTGAACTGTTTACATTTATATTAGTGGGTTTTCTAATACTTAATTATCTTTGCATCATTGGAATGAACACTGCTCATAGCTTCTCCTTCAGAGCATTCTAATTGAAATGAGCTCTTTCTAAAAAAAGTTGTCTACTGTTGCTGTGTTCATGTCTTTCCTTGTTTATATCATTTATGTTTGTCATTCCAATCTAATGTCACCTCCTGACAAAGAAAATTTCCTTAAATGTGTTCATGAAAATAACCACTTCATCCTGCACCTTTCTGGAATCACTGCTTATCAATTTGCCTGCTTTATTGAATTCACAAACTTTTTTGATATCTGTAAGTTTATAATTCACATATTTGTGCACTGTTATGATTTTAGTATTCCATTATGATGAAGGCAATGACTTAGTCTTATTCATTGCTATATAATAGCACCTGAAACAGTACTGGGAATTTACAGAGGGGCAGGAAAGAGTGAGAGAAATAAGAATATAGAGTAAGAGAGGAAGGGAGAAAGTGAGGACAGAAGGAGTGAAGAAAAAACAATATATAAAGCATTTTTTAAGGGTTACTGCCAGGGAAGATAGTGAACCTGGGGAACTTCAGTGATCATTGATAACATTGTCTAGGATGAGACCCAGGTACAAATGTGTCAGGATTTGCCATTAAAATGAGAATGAATAGTTACTTAAGGATTATTTGAATAGGTATATTTAGGATTTACAGCTCAAATATATTTCAGAAGGAAGAACATTACTGTCTTCGCAAAATGAGATATGGGAATCTTTTTCAGCTTTGAAAATAATATATTAGAAAAATAAAATATTTCATACACTGAGAGAACATAATGATATTATTTATTAGTAAGCTTTCATAATACTACAAGTTAGCTGGCTGACAAACACTAGTATCATCATTTTAAAGGTATTTAAATAACTTGAGCAGTGTTATAAATGAAATAGGCCCTGGATAGACATACTATTCATGAGGTTGTTTGCTAGCACTGTTCTCAGTCATGGTGCTTCTAAAAGAAAATCCCAAACAAAAAATACCACATACTGCTTCAAAAGGTTCTCCCAGTAACCCTTAAAGGAATGCCAAGCATTACCACTTAGTCATTACTATATTATAGTAGCCATAAATACAAAATCAGAAGTTATAGGGGTATATAATATCTGTGCATAATAAATGTGCAAAATTAATGGGTTGTATTTATTGTTCAATATTTTATATTTTCTCTAGAATGTGTGATCCTTAGGCAGGGAATTCTTTTTTTTTTTTTTTCCAAAAATATTATTTGATTAAATTATTACTTTGGATTAAATTTATTGTCTTTTGGCCAATTCATAGACTAGTGTGATCTTCATTTTACTATTATAATGTTAATAAATAAAAGCTCAAGGCACAGTTCTAATACACAGCTATTGCAAATATGTTGGCAACCTCATGTCAGTTACCCCAGCTACACAGTTACTTAGGGAAATTGAGTCTCAGCACTCAAATGTTATTTCATCTTAATTTTTTTTATAAGTAACTAGATAAAAAGGGCCCATGAGTGTTTGTAGGTTGTTGTTGTTTAGTCGCAAAATTGTGTCTGACTCTTTTGAGACATCCATAGGGTTTCCCAGGCAAGAATACTGGAGTGGGTTGCCATTTCCTTCTCCAGGGGATCTTGCTGACCCAGGGACTGAATCCATGTCTCCTGTATTGCAGGCAGATTCTTTACCATTGAGCCACCAGGGAAGCCTGAATATTTGTACAGGCTCCTATTAAAATAAAGTAAAATATTTTCTAAGAAATGCAATAAGCTCCTAAATCCATAGAAATTTGAGAAAAAATCATATGAAACAAGGGAGATAGGAAATACCTGAAGGATTTCAAAATAGAAAAAAGGTGTTGTATCTATGGCCAAAAACTCAATGACTTCCTAGAAAAATGATTTTTAATTGATTATATTATTAATATATTCTTAATTACTCCTTACATTCTATACCAAAAATACTTTAGGAGCACTTAAAATGGGTACTCGACATCAAGTGAGGCCACCATGCTTATAAAAATGAAACTATATAATAACAAAGAAATTCTGTGAGAGAAGATACTTAACAACCTTTGGATAGTTTTCCTTTCATGGGTAAACCCAGAGACAATATTAAAAAAAGAAAATTTTAGTTGGCTTTTAATTTTATTGACTCATTTTATACATCTTTATCCACTGTGTGCTTTTTATTTTTTTAATCAAAACTATTGTGAAATTTCTTACTTGGAAAGAATAGATGCACTGTAATTTGTAAAAGGAAGTTTTCTTTCTCCATGAACAATCACATTCTATTGTTTGTAACATTTATAATCATTTGTGCTTATGTACAAAATTCTTGAAAAATACTGCTTTGCTTGTGTTATTTAAAGTTGCCAATTTGTCAAAGCTTATTCCAGCGAGCAAGTCTTAAATTTTTAGTTGCATTGTCATAGGCCTAAGAATAAATTAAAATGTAAAACTCAAACTTGGGAGAAATTTAAATGATCATACTAAAGAATTAATATAGGATAAACCTAATCTTAGCAGTACAGGAATGAGGCTTTACTAGCAAGTCTCTTTCAAGAATCAATAAATGTTAGTGAACAATATTAAATGATGTGCTTAACAGTCCAGCCATTAATACACTTAACCTGGTTTTCTTGAAAGAGAAGTTTTGACCACCTTGGATAGAAGCAGACTGATGCATTAAAATGTAAATTAAATGTCTCTTTCCAAGAGATTCTTTTTAAACTACATAATCTATTAGCATCAAACCTGATTTTTACAATTAGAACAAATCATTTATTTTGCATATGGTATAATTTCAATAAAAAAATATTAATACCATAAAATCTGGACAGACCATTCAGGCTTTAGCAATCTCTTTGTAATAATATCCCTTGGTAAAAATAAACCTTATTTGTAATTAGTTATTTTTATAGACAGTCTTATAGTAAAGAGGGAGAGCTAAAGATAATTCTTCTCTGATTTTTTCTTTAGTTTTAAACAAAAAGACATAATATTGAATGGAGGTGGTCTAAATGACTCAAATGTACTGCACACTTTAAAATGTTTAAACAGAATCTAGTTGTTTCATATGTTCAGTTAGATTTTGAAAACTTGATTCTATATGTGCTTTGACTTTACATTTGAACTATCATGACTTAAAATATTTTACATATTGTTGTCTCTTTTTTTTATTAGATTATAATCTCATCAAAGTCAGAATATTCATTTGTCCTACCCTATAACATACACAAAAAGTCAACTGTAGACAACAAGGTTTATTCTAGGAAATTGTATTGGTTCATCGGCTCTCCCTGACTGGCTAAGGTCATTCTGTTTCTGTTTACTTGGTTCTAACAATCCTTATTATCCATATTCAGTTTAATCTATGTTTTTCGCCACCTTTCTGTGGTGCCATCACTGTTTTGCTCATTGGACTGCAGTTGCATATTTAGCTCTCAGTTGTATTAACCCATCCCACCTTGTTTACATTTTCTGCAATCTACATGGTGAACTTTTCTCTCTCAGACTCTGAATCTGATCATAACCCAGTCCTAGTTAGTCCTTTTTTCAGCCCCTAGGAGAGAGGGGGTCAGACAGAGTTATCCACAATGGGTATTCTACTATCCATTGTTCATTTATTGATATTGGCTCTTAAGAAAATATTCTTAGATAGTGGCAAAAATTAAGAGAAAGACATAATATTCTAAACAAACAGCTATTCTAGAATTTGGTTGAAACATAACCTGTATATTTCAGCATTGGTTAGATAAGTCATACAGGTTATTTCTTATCCTCAAGCCTAGTAACATGTTCTATTATTATCCCCATTACAGAACTTAGAGAAAAGTCAATTAGTTAAGGGCTGCACATTATATTGATTGAATTATAGTGTGACCATTAAGGGACTCTAGTAGAAATAAATTTACCAAGACTATACTATGTAAACCTAATTATTATTTTTAGTAACTATTTCAACAAATTATTATTCAACATCTATTACGTATGAAATACTATTCTAGCAATGAAATAAACAGAAAAATGTGTGCTATCATGAAGCTTGTGTGCGTGCTAAATCACTTCAGTCGTGTCCAACTCTGCGCAATCCTATGGACTGCAGCCTGCTCAGCTCCTCTATCCATGGGATTCTCCAGGTAAGAATACTGGAGTGAATTGCCATGCCCTCCTCCAAGGATCATGAAGCTTATATCCTAATAATGAGAGATTTTGAAACAAAATATAAAACAATACACTAGCTGTTGATTTCATAAGTACAGTAGGGAAAAGTAAAGACAGAAAATGTCATTGATGAGAATACTTCACTGTGAGAGAGTCAAACAATGACTTTATACAGCATAGAGGGAGCCAGCAGTAATTTCATTCCAGACACAGAAAACAGCACATGCAAAGGTCTATGAGAGACACATGTCTGCTGTGTTTGAGGGGTGAAAAGGTGGCCACCTTTCTGGTATAGGCTGGTATAGAGCAAATTACTGGGAAAGTAATGAGATGATGTCAGAAAATCATGGGTTCCAGACCATACTGATTTGTATATGCAATTCTGAGTTGCCTCAAACTGAGGCACCTGGCTGTGAGTGTGCCACTATAGGAGTTGCCTCAGTAAGTAAACCAAAAGTTTATGGACCTAGGTCTCCCAAACTCCAAGTGAGCCAAGGAGCCACTGCATGGGACTGAGCAGAAGAGTGAAACGGTCTAATTTACATTTTAATAGGATCACTTTAGGTGCTGTGTTCAGAAGAGCTTGAAGAGTGTGGGGAAAGGGCTGAAGATGGAATATCAGTTTATAGATTGTTTCACAAATCCTGGTTTGAAAGTTATAGTAGTGTGCACAATAGTCTTGGTAGTAGTAGCAGTGTAAAGAGCTAAGATTTTGTATATATTTAGACAGTGAAACAGATAAGATTTGTATACATATTTGTAAACGAAAGAAGTCAAGAATGATTTTAAGATTTTTTAACCAAGTAACTATATAGATGGAAAAACTGTGGAGGGAAAGGTTTGGGGTGATCATGAGCTCAATACTGAATGTTCCCCCAGGTGCCTCATTGGTAAAGAATCCACCTGCAATGCAGGAGACATGCAGGACATATGGGTTCAATCCCTGGGCTGGGAAGATCCCCTGGGGAAAGAAATGGCAACCTATTCCAGTATTCTTGCCTGGAGAACTCCATGGACAGAGGTGCTTGGCAGGATACAGTCCATGGGGTTGCAAAGAGTCAGACACAACTAAGCAACTAACTAACACACACTGAACATACATGCTTTTGAGTAAGCTCTGATTAAATGTTAGATTTGAAATGGTTTTTAGACATCTGAGTAGAGACACTCAATAAGTAATGGAAGTAGACACTGGGAATTCAAAGGAAAGACTGGTATAGATAATATTCTTGGGAACTGTCAGAATATAGACAATATCTGAAGTTATACAACTGGATTCAATCATTCCAGGAGTGAGGGTTGATGAAAATAAATAATATATTTTCTCACTGAGCACTGTTAAGAAAAGATTGAAATGCTGAGAAATTTGGCGCAGATGTGGAGACTGATGATGCTATGTACACACCAAAAGGGTACAAAAATATTTCTTACTTATATACAACTTTATGCGGACAGCAGGAAGTCTTCCCAAGAGCTGGGTCAAAATGGCTGGAGAGAACAAGGAACAAAATGACTGGCTTCGAGTGTTTATTAAGGTTGGAGAGTCGAAATGAGGTCTCATGTGTAGTTTAAAACTCCTGCTGTCACCAAAGGAGGGAGCACTCAGACTTTCTTGTAAGTTTTTCAGATGTGGAGCTGATGGGAAAAAGGGAGGGATGGCTACAAAAGATGTCAGCAGACAAATATCAAAAAATGAATTTGGACTCCTTATTTTAGGTAACTGTAGGTTACTTTTGAGTTAGGAAATATCTAGAGAGAAGTAGAAAAAATATGCTTTGAGCAAAATTGAATTAAGAGCTGGGCCAAATATTGGTAATAAGTCGAGTGATACAAGGACTTGAGTAACAGCTGGATTGTGGAGGCCTTTATGTTCTTTAAAAGAATAGCTTCAGGACAGTGTGAGGAGAAAGTCTTAGATTTATCTCAAGTAAGAATTAAAATGGAGAAATTGGAGGCTGTGAAATTAGATATTCATCTATTCAAATTTTGTCAGAAAGGAAAGAGAAAAATGGGAAGAGGGAAAAGAAGAGATGGGGATTAAGTGGAGCTAAGAGTAGCTTACCCTTAAATTGAGCTTTAATATCACCAAGTATTAACACCTAATATCACCAATTCGGTCACCTTCACATGCGCGTTGGACTGTCCTAGCTAAATTAGAAGCACTGATTTGGAGCTTCCTATTCAATGTTGCAAACTTAACATGTGGTTTTAGCAACATCATTTCCTCAAATCACATTTAAATAAAATAAAACTATTATAGTTCTGGGAATTAGAGGGCAACAATTGATCTTTCTTTATCATGTAGTATTTCATTAAAGAGTGAGCAATAGGAGGGGAGGACCCAGACCAGAACATGCTTATCAGAGTACAGAATGACAGCAAGGCTCCTAGCTTAGTGGATACTGAGAATTATAATAGGCTAAGAGAAAATAATGGGGATAAATTAATTAAAAGATAAATTCATTAAAGTGAGAATCTCCTACATATTTGACCCTCCCAAATTACAAAATGGCAAGTTGTTTTATTGGTCTTCATCTTCTCCTGTCCAAGAATATTTCTACTCTCTAGTCTAAAAAAAATAACATCTAGGAAGGTGTAGAACACCTGATATGTCTTCCAAAAATGAGGCTGTTTTTATTTCTGCTTCACTTTAGATTCCGGAATGTCCATCTGTTTCTCATCATTATAACTGAAAGTGAGTTTTGCTAGTTGCTCAGTTGTGTCTGACTCTTTGTAACCCCATAGATTGCAGCACACCAGGCCTCCCTGTCCATCACCAACTCCCGGAGTTTACTCAAACTCATGTCCATTGAGTTGGTGATGCCATCCAACCATCTCATCCTCTGTGGTCCCCTTCTCCTCCCACCTTCAACCTTTCCCAGCATCAGGGTCTTTTCCAATGAGTCAGGTCTTTGCATCAGGTGGCCAAAGTATTGGAGTTTCAGCTTCAGCATCAGTCTTTCCAATGAATATTCAGAACTTATTTCCTTTAGGATGGACTGGTTGGATCTCCTTTCAGTCCAAGGGACTTTCAAGAGTCTCCTCCAACACCACAGTTCAAAAGCATCAATTCTTTGGCGCTCAGCTTTCTTTATAGTCTAACTCTCACATCCATACATGACTACTGGAAAAACCATAGCTTTGACTAGACAGACCTTTGTTGGCAAAGTAATGGAATATTCATAATGAAAATGAGGGATTAAATAACAAGAAACAGTTATGGGAAAATAAAAATAAAATATAATTCTCAAAAAAAAATTAAACACAAGTTTAAAAGGTAAAGTTAATTAGAAATAAAGGGAGAAAATCCTAAAATATAAAATAGAAGAAAAGTTGTGAATTGAAGTTAAACATGTTTTCAGAGTTAAGGACCCAACAAGATAAATGAAAACACTTCCTTCTGACATGTAGCTGGTACAATTTTAAAACACCTGAGAAAATTAGAAGCTACACAAACTTTGAGAGGGAAGAAAATCAGTTTACTATATAATGGTATAAAAATCAGACTGTCTTCAGACATTTTATCAATCACGCTACATGTTCAAGAAAAATAGAGCAATGATTTAACTACTCATAGGAAAATAGATTCTATCCAAACTATAAAATTATCAAACAGAAAGTATAGGCATTATCAATTGTTCAAAAGCTTAAGAATCAGATATATTTATTTTTTGCCAAAAGTGGAATAAGAAAACAAAACAAACAACAACAACAACAAAAATAGAAAAGACTGCCTTAAATGAAAATCAAATTTTCCATAAATAATTTGTGATTATAATAATATGAGATATATGACATATCATATGAATATGAGAGATAAAATATCCAAGTGTCTGAGAGCCTCAACCTTAGCATTCCACTTCCTGCTGCACCACTTACTAGTACAGGCCACAGAGGTCTGTGTCAAGTCCCTTTATCTTTCTGTGCCTCAGTTTCATCATTTGTAAAATGGGAAATAATTGGACCAACTTAATAGGATTGCCATGATGATTAAGTAAATTAGTATGCATGAAATACTAAGAAATGTGCTTTGGATATAAGTCCTATGTTACCCACAACTATTATTGCCATTGCTATTATGTCAGTAATAAAACAACACATAATATCAGGATATAAACTGGTCATCAAAAAAGCAAAGCAAATGCAAGTGGTATATTATTAAGTGTCTAAGGAAAAGAATAAAAGAAGAAGGAATCAAAACTAGAAATATGGCTAAAAAAAAAAAAACTCTTAAGATTTAATCACATGCTGAAATAGAAAGATTTTATTTATATATATGTGTGTGAGTGTGTGTATGTGTGTGTGTGTGTGTGTAATCTTTCTACAATACAGAGAATATGTGAATGAGTGGCAAAATCAGGACTGGGCAAATTGATGTGCCTTACTGATTAGAAACTACAGGTTGAATAAAGAACTTGTGGCAAGAATTGTTCTCAAAAGGTTAAGTATAGGCAACTTCTCAGTTGTATAATAAGTTGTATAATATACTTCCTCACTAATATAATAAGATGTGTCCAGTGGACACATTGTTGGTGGAAGGAGGATGGACAGGGCAATGAGGTTCCTTCCTGGTTACAGCAGGTCTGGTTTTAAACTACTCTAACTGCTAACACAGCAACTGTTCAGGAGAAAGCAGTTGTTGAGTATAGCAGAATTCACTCTGTTCTGAGAAGTCTGCTGCTACTGCTGCTAAGTTGCTTCAGTTGTGTCCAACTCTGTGCGACCCCATAGACAGCAGCCCACCAAGCTCCCCTGTCGCTGGGATTCTCCAGGCAAGAAGACAGGAGTGGGTTGCCATTTCCTTCTCCCTCTAAGGAGTCTGAGTTGCCTCAAACAGAGGCGCCTGGCTGTGAGCTTCTCACTATAGGAATTAGCTCAGTCAGTTAACCAAAAATTAATGGGCCTAGCTCTTCCTAGTCTCCTTTAAGCCAACATGTCAAAGACCAGGAAAATTTCCCATAGTTAGAAGTTTAAGGCAGAGAATCCAAAAATTTTAAGCATAGTGTATTGGACATTCTGTTAGTTTTTATTATTTGGACATTTCATAGAAAATTTATATTTTTCAGGAATAGATACAAATTTTATTAAGATTGAAAATATAAAAGTTAATAGAATAGAAGAAATAATTAGCAGGTAGAAAGACAAAGAAGAGAGAGTCCTTACTTCAACCAAATGGAATGAACATTTTTAAGAATCAGCATTGTTTTGGTGTCTGCTCAGGCAGAGAAAGCCAACTACACAGCAGGGACTAGAACCCAAATTACTTGGCCATCTTCACCTTATGAAACTCCAGGGGAAGAGTAAAGGTATTAACAATCATGTTAGAACATTAAGCATGTTTACAGAATTTGTTGCCACTCTAGCAATACACAGATATGCACAAAACAACCACTGTTAGCCAAGAAACTGTATTATCAGTTGACTCTTCAAAAAACCACCCACACTCAACAAGTGTATTTATAACCTGCACTATTTACTGTCTTTTTTTCCACTCAAAAGAATAAACCATGAGGAATCAAATACTCAAGATGGTTTTGAGGTAAAATTGCTAGTTAATGAGCTGTGCTGAATAGTTTCCTCAGCCACAGTTACAAACGACTTCAGACATGCTGGTTGTTTCAAATGAGCCACGCATTGGTGAAATGAAGATAGAAAAAGACACTTTTGAACAAGATTTGGGGGACTCTGTAAATGTGTTAAATGACATTATGCACAGTTTCTTGATGAGACCATTTCAACATTTCCTAACTTCTACCACAATTTAACAGTTACAGCAGACCTAGTTTCCCTGAAATTTGTTGTGAGGTTCATAATGAATTAATTCTACCTTCACTAGATAGAGGATTAAGGAATTCATTTTGACTTAAAGTAACTGAAAATTCTATTATGTCTGACTAGCAACATTTTTGTCTGCTCAACAAATCTTTGTGAATTATTTTCATCCCTCTCAGGGAATTAAAGTTAAAGAATAAAATCAACAATTTCTCAATACATCAAATATCTATATTTAAATCCATAGAGGATCTTTAAATCATGTCTCATAGTGAATATTTAATATTTTATTCAATGTTTTTGAATAAAGTATAATATCTACATTTTATTATATTTTAATTTATTCACACACTATGTGGACTAGAGTAGTTGAAACTTTAATGCACTAGAAAATGTTTGATAATTTTAATAATTCCAGATAAAACCAAATTTTAGAATCTCAATAATATATTATATAATTTAATATCTTTAAAAAGTTACCTTTTAATAGAAACTACTGAGATACATGATATGACTCTATAAATTCTTTCATTTAAATAATTTTTTTAAATGATAGAAATGCAACATGCAGTTTTACACACAGGAAGTTGTCATTTGTTGCAAATTTATGATTTGCAAACTATTTCATTTAAGTTCTCTTATATGTATGTTTCAGTCTGTACAGTTATTCTACTTCTTAATTTTATAATTTTTATTTTTTTAAATTATGAAAGTATGCTAACACATTTACAGGAGACTTGGAAAATACAGAACAAGTTTACATATATTTCCACTATATATTAAATTTCTTTAAGTAGATAAGATTTTATAGTTGGAGTTTCAATTTCTACTTATTATTTTTTAAAGTGAAGAAAGTGAAGTCACTCAATCATATCCAACTCATTGTGACCCAATGGTATGTAGCCTGCCAGCCTCTGCCATCCATGAGATTTTTTAAAAGTAGATCACAGCAAAATGAAATTCTGTTATGGTGAACTAAACTGCTTGTCAAAATTCATGACAAATCCCTGACATTTGAGGAAATTAAACCATTGTGTTTATAACCTCTTATTAATTAAACAAATTTTAAGTAAGTATTTAGGGAAATCCTATAATATTAAATGTTTGCTATTAATACTAATTCATTAGTTATATTTGGTATATGTTTTACTTTGTATCTTATTGATTTTATAGGTGGAATTCTCAATGATACCTCCATGACAGGCACAATACTCAATGACTGATGACTTACCTTCAGTAGCTTATGTATTTTCATGTCTACAATTTAAACTTTCTTTTTTACACTGATCCATGAGAGAGATAAAAATAAAATTTTAAATAATTAAAGTAAATAAAATAAAAATGCTGTTTAGAACATAACATTTCAACATTTTTGCACTCTTTTGAGTGGCCATATGATTTAGTATTCATTACTGCTATCACTCATGTTAATTCTGAGAGTGAAATAACTAATTAATAATATTTAAACCTGGAAAACAGGCTTAAACTGGGACTCTCTATGGCAAAGGGAATAAAGGGTCATCATAGATATCAGTTCAGATCAGTTACTCAGTTGTGTCTGATTCTTTGAGACCCCATGGACGGCAGCACACCAGGCTTCCCCGTCCATCACCAACTCCCGGAGCTTGCTCAAACTCATGTCCATCGAGTCAGCGACGCCTTCCAACCATCTAATCCTCTGTCGTCCCCTTCTCCTCCTGCCTTCAATCTTTCCCAGCATCAGGTCTTTTCCAATGAGTCAGTTATTCGCATCAGGTGGCCAAAGTATTGGAGTTTCAGCTTCAGCATCAGTCCTTCCATTGAATATTCAGGACTAATTTCCTTTAGGATGGACTGGTTGGATCTCCTTGCAGTACAAGGGACTCTCAAGAGTCTTCTCAAGAAAAAAAAAAGAGTCTTCTCCAACACCACAGTTCAAAAGCATCAATTCTTCAGTGCTCAGCTTTCTTTATAGTCCAACTCTCACATGCACACATGACTACTGGCAAAACCATAGCTTTGACTAGATGGAGCTTTGTTGGCAAAGTAATATCTCTGCTTTTTAATATGCTGTCCAGGTTGGTCATAGCTTTTCTTCCAATGAGCAAGCGTCTTTTAATTTCACAGTTGCAGTCACCATCTGCAGTGATTTTAGAGCCCCCCCCAAATAAACTCTGTCACTATTTCCACTGTTTCCCCATCTATTTGCCATGAAGTGATAGGATCAGATGTCATGGTCTTAGTTTTCTGAATGTTGAGTTTTAAGCCAACTTTTTCACTCTCCTCTTTCACTTTCATCAAGAGGCTCTTTAGTTCTTCATTGCTTTCTGCCATAAGGGTGGTGTCCTCTGCGTATCTGAGGTTATTGATATTTCTCCCAGCAATCTTGATTCCAGCTTGTGCTTCTTCCAGCCCAGCATTTCACATGATGTACTCTGCATATAAGTTAAATAAGCAGGGTGACAATATACAGCCCTGACATACACCCTTCCCTATTTGGAACAAGTCTGTTGTTCCATGTCCAGTTCTAACTGTTGCTTCTTGACCTACATACAGATTTCTCAGGAGGCAGGTCAGGTAGTCTGGTATTCCCATCTGTTTAAGAATTTTCCACAGTTTATTGTGATCCACATAGTCAAAGACTTTGGCATAGTCAATAAAGCAGAAATAGATGTTTTTCTGAAACTCTCTTTTTCAAAGATACAGCAGTTGTTGGCAATTTGATCTGTTTCTCTGCCTTTTCTAAATCCAGCTAGGACATCTGGAATTTCACATTTCATGTACTGTTGAAGTCAGGCTTGGAGAATTTTGAACATTACCTTGCTAGCGTGTGAGATGAGTGCTATTGTATGGTAGTTTGAACATTCTTTGGCATTGCGTTTCTTTGGGATTGGTATGATAACTGTTTTTTTCCAGTCCTGTGGCCACTGCTGAGTTTTCCAAATTTTATGGCATTTTGAGTGCAGCACTTTACAGCATCATCTTTTAGGATTTGAAATAGCTCAACTGGAATTCTATCACTTCCACTAGCTTTGTTTTTAATAATGCTAAGTCCCACTTGACTTCACATTCCAGGATATCTGGGTCTAGGTGGGTGATCACACCATCCTGGTTATTTGGGTCATGAAAATCTTTTTTGTATAGTTCTTCTATGTATTGTTGCCACCTCTTCTTAATATCTTCTGCTTCTGTTATGCCCATACCATCATTGGTATCATGGAACTCCTTTTGTCAAGAAGTAGAACACAGCATAGTTAATTGGCAAGCAAAGTGTTTTCTTCATTAAAAACTAGATATGGAGCTTCTTTATGGAATTCTCTGAATTTGATTTAATTAAAGTTTAAAACAAAATGAAATTTAATGAGAAATAGTATTTTTTAGATAAAAACACAGTTCTTCAAAAAACAGGCCTTGTAGGCTCCAAAGGGTTGAATGGAACAAGTAGAAACCTTCATTTACTGGAGAGGACAGTGCTAAGAGAAAGTGTTAGTTGCTCAGTTGTGTCCGACTATTTGTGATCGCATGGCCTGTAGCCCGTCAGGCTCCTCTGTCCTTGGAATTCTTCAGGCAAGAATACTGGAGTGGGTTGCCATTTTCTTCTCCAGGGGATCTTCCTAACCTGAGGATCAAACTTGGGTCTCCTGCATTGAAGGCAGATTCTTTATTGTCTGAGCTACCAAGGAAGTCCTGGACACTGCTAATATCACCCTAATTTCACTTTAAAATAGCAGATTCTAATTCCATCTGTTTTCATGATTACAGAACAAACAGCTCTTTCTGAGTAACTAGTGAATTCTCTGGAAGTCCAGTGGTTTGAACTTGGTGCTTTCTCTGTTGGGCCCAGGTTCAATCCCTAGTCTAGGAACCAAGATCCTACAAACTGCATGGCAAGGCCAAATAAATAAATAAATAAATAAATAAATAAATAACTGTTCTTCACCACTCCTACACTTCCATTTGCAGCTAATCTCAATTCTCTTCTCACCTACGTTTCAAAATTACACACATCATGCCACTTTTCACTTGTTGCCTTCCTTAATTATCATGGCAGAAATGTCCACCTGTATTAGGGCACTTATTTTCCTGCCTAGTCTAATGATTAAATATATTTGAATCTACTAGAGCTTCTCAAGGTGATTTCTTCTATAGGGTCTTTGGTCTAATCTGTGTTCTACTAATAACTACATTAAGCATAAAAATTGGTCATTTTACTCTTATATGTAAGTATTTACAAGAGAAATAGCCCTTTTCTGAGACCAACAGGACACTTTACACTCTCCTGAACAATTATTTTTAAACCTTTATGGTCATATAAGGCCTGAAAAACACTACAAGGGATTTTTAAGGTTGTGGAAATGTTTAATAGAACACCACAATAACCACCTATGCACTGTAGCTACCTAAAATAATCCAGAGCATGATTGAGTTTGTAATGGTTATATGGTAGTGCATCAGATTTTGACTAAAGAATTTTACTATATCCTAAACTTCATCATTAGAAGCATAAAACTTCAGAGTTTGAGTGAATCATGATATTCATCTTTTTAGAAAGCTATCTTCTTCAATCTACTTATTTATGATGCATTAATTTACAGGACAATATACTAGGAAGATGACTGCTCTAATTCACCTTAATACCTCCAGTAATAGGAACTCATTACCAGTTGAAGAAGTCTCTTCAATTTACAGCTAATGTGTTCTTGGGACTAATTTAGGAAACTTCAGGGAATCTACATAACTTCAAATATAAAATATTTGAGTGTGTATGAGATGGACTGATGTATCAGTATTTGAATACATGTGAAATAGGACCCAATTTCTAAGTATTCCATATTTCAAGCTAGTCCAGTGCTCCTCCCAATCATATAGCTTCACCTATTGTATTGAGATGACAGGATAGAATACAAAATAGCAAGAGTCTTGATGGAAGTTAAAATTTTGGCTTTTAGTGATGCTAAACACTAAGAACATTTGTTATATGATAGAGTTAGATGTGCAATTGAAGGGGCTTCCCTGATGGCTCAGACGGTAAAGAATCTGCCTGCAATGCTGGTGACCTGGGTTCGATCCCTGGGTTGGGAAGGTCCCCTGGAGGAGGGCATGGCTACCCACTTCAGTATTCTTGCTTGGAGAATCCCCATGGACAGAGGAGCCTGGCAGGTTACAGTCCATGGGGTCACAAAGAGTTTGACACTTTAGTGTGAGTGATAATTTCTATTCCCTGAAGACCTGATAAATAACTTTGCCCTGAGGAGGAAGGGAGTCAGAGAGAAAGTGAAAGAATTTAAATGCTGACTCGAGTTCTTGAGAAGTATGGGTATTCACAAGTTCAAATTTTGTTAGTGGGGAGGGTTGGCAATAGAAACCAATAATTTTGAGTGAACCAAATTGAGATATGATAAATGATTCTCCAGCTATCACTCCTGCTCCTAGAAAAGGCTGAAATAATTCAAAACCTGGAGATCCCATCCTCATAGATCAGTTTTCCAAGAAAGAGTCCAGTTATCAGAAGTGTAAAGAACAGTTCTGGAGAGAAAAAGAGAAAATGACTGATAGAAATGCAGTAGGATTTATGGAAGGGAGGAAAACTGGTTATATGTGGTTAAAAACTCTAAGAAAGACTAGTCAGTGAGATTGCATTTTCTTCTCCAGCTCCTACATTCAGCAATCAGGGTATATTGCAGAAGTAGGTGGAGAATTTAGGCTTTTGTCAGGTAAGTACCATTGGTGGTGGGAAAAAAAAAAAGATTATTTGAGTAGAGGTTGAATTCATGTTATTGGTCATAGTGCTAGACCAGATTTTAAACTTAAAAAGGAAAAATGACAGACCTCCCACACACACCTGAAAATAACACAGGGCTAGTAGAAATAATATTGGTGTTGAAACATTATAAAATTAACATGCTAGAATAGTAAATAGGACATAGAATTGGGAAGTAGGAGACAGCGGCTAGAAACTGAAATATTTGTAATCAGAGAAAGTCACTCAGTGATGTCCAACTGTTTGTGACCCCACGGACCATACAGTCCATGGAATTCTCCAGGCCAGAATACTGGAATGGGTAACTGTTCCCTTCTCCAGGGATCTTCCCAACCCAGGGATCGAATCCAGCTCTCCCACACTGCAGATGGATTCTTTACCAATTGAGCCACCATGGAAGCTCAAGAATACTTGAGTGGGTAGCCTATCCCTTTTCCAGCAGATCTTCCTGACCCAGGAATTGAGCCATGATCTTCTGAATTGTAGGCCAATTCTTTACAGCAGAGCTATCAGGGGAGCCCTTTGAAATGACACATTTGGTAATTTAGAGTTTTCTGAGCAGGACAGTGTGTTGCTGAGATGATATGTTAATGCAAAGAATTCCAGGATCTTTCTAGATGTTTTCTTCTATTAAACTAGAGTAATTTTTAAAAAGGGGATGGGTTGTAAATAAATTCCCAGTATTACCTTGTCCAGGAAATTTCAAACACTTTGATAGGTACTGATTAAAAAAATAAATAGTCACAGAAATTTTAACATGAAAACACCAGTCAACTGACTCTCACATACTGAAGATGTTGTGTCTTTACCATGGAGGCAAGAAAATTGTCAGTGAAGATATATAGTAGGTTTCCAACATATATTTGTTGCACACACACAAAAAAAATGAGTGTTTGAAGGAAATACTAAAATTTTAAGGAAAAATGGAAAAATTATTAAGTAAATTCTTGTTCACTTGTAAGTATTTTTCTTTGTGCCATACATGAACAGAGAAGACAGCATATTTGAAAGCTTTCTAAGTTTAAACCTTCACAATCATGATTATGTTCCTATAATCTTTGGATTAATATCCATTAAACTCTCATTGATAGAAAGAATGCTATAGAGAAGATGAAAAATTCCAAAATCTTTAATGAGACATGTTGACTGGATTCTTAAGTTGGACTTGTCATCCTTCAAATGCATAAAGAATTGCTTTGAAAAAGTAATGGTGGTTCTTACTATTGAGTTCTACTAATTCAAAACTATGTTTACTCATTTGCTTCTTCACACAGTTGAGAAACATTGCTTTAATAGATTTTTGGAAAATCATGACTCACTCCAAAAGGGCTTAGCTTTTTTCTTCAGTGCCTTCCTTTCAAACCATAAGTGAAAGAAAACTGGTGTTAACCTTGAAAGCAAAGAGCATGAAGTAGGAAGGCTGTAGACTCTGAAATGAGGCAGATATACTTTGAACCTTAGCTTTATCACTTAATAACTATGTGACTTTGGGCAAGATGCATGCTCTTTAGTTCTCTTCTTTATGTTGGATAAATATATTAACCTTGCAAAATGGTAGGGAGGCATAGGGACAGTCATACATGTAAGCTCTCTTACATGAGTTCATGAATGATATGTATTAGAAAGGTGATAGGCATTGCTGTGTTGATGGAAAAGATACATTTGGAGTAAATAATAAAAAGCCTGTGAATACTTATAAAAATCTGACAGTCACCTAGAACTGAGGAAAGTCACTTTGGCATTTTGAGATTTGGGCCTATGATTGTAAATTGGGAAATAATACAAGTTGAATGGATAACTCTAAAACAAAAATCTAGTGAGATTTATATTTAAATTTTTAGCCATTTTTAAAGTTGGATTCATTCATTTTCAATATGATACTCAAGACCATTTGACATTAGAGAAATGCAAATTAAAATCACAATGAGATACCACTATATACCCACTGCTGCTGCTGCTACTGCTAAGTCGCTTCAGTCGTGTCCGATTCTGTGCGACCCCATAGACGGCAGCCCACCAGGCTCTCCTGTCCCTGGGATTCTCCAGGCAAGAACACTGGAGTGGGTTGCCATTTCCTTCTCCAATGCATGAAAGTGAAAAGTGAAAGTGAAGTCGCTCAGTCATGTCCGACTCTTCGCGACCCCATGAACTGCAGCCTACCAGGCTCTTCTGTCCACGGGATTTTCCAGGCAAGAGTACTGGAGTGGGTTGCCGTTGCTTTCTCCGATATACCCACTAGAATGGCTAAAATAAAAAATATTGACCATACCAAGTATTGGCAAAGCTGTGGTTGGGCTACAGCTTTCATATACTGCCAGTGGGAATGCAAATGATATAACCACTTTGGAAATAGCTTTACAGTCACTGAAACTTTACTATTTGCTCCAGATATTCCATTCCTAGCCATGTGACCAAAGAAATTTAAGCACAGGTTCATACAAAGAGTTGCACAAAATATTCAAAGTAGTTTAGTATATATTGGCCAAAACCTGGAAACAACTCAAATGTCCATTAACAGATTAATGGATAAACCAATTGTGATATAGCATATTCATACTATGCAATACTAAGCATAAATAAAAAGGAATAAACTACTGACATATGTGATGCACAGTTGAATTTCAAAAGAATTACATTCAGCACAGAAGCCAGAGTATAGAACTTTATATATACATAAAATTCAAACTTTACAATAATATACATGGATTAGTGGAAGCCTGGGCATAAAATGTGGTGGAAGTTTGTGGGAGGGTTAACATTGATGTAGATATTAATACTTTTGTGGTGATTAATAAATCACTGTCATGATTATTAGGATGATTTCATGGGTCATATGCTTATAAAGGGCTTCCTTGGTGATGCTAGTAGTAAAGAACTTGCCTGCAAATATAGGAGACATAAGAGATGTGGGTTTGATCCATGGGTCAATAAGATCCCCTGAAGGAGGGCATGGCAACTCACTCCAGTATTCTTGCCTGGAGCATCTCATGGACAGAAGAGCCTGGTGGGCTATAGTTCATAGGGTCACAAAGAGTCAGACATGACTGAAGCGACTTAGCATGCATACAGGCTTATAAAATCATACTCTTTAGTTATTATTGTATATCAATTATTATATAGTCATAAAATATTTAAAAAGTTAAATACAAATTCTTGATAAAAAATAAATACAAGTTCACATCAAGGAGGTGTGAACATGTCACTAATCAGGGAGTGTTCAAATTAACTCATATATATCAACAGATGTCATTTAATTAAGAATACATATTCTGGAGAAAAAGCAGAGAGTAGCACAAAACCAAATATATTGTTAGGAGATATAAGCCCCAAAATAGATGAGGACTAAGAATATAATTTAGTTCAAGAAGAGATTTTCTATTCCTTTTCTTTTTTCTTTCTTTTTTTAAATAAAACCTTTATTCTATTTCTTAAAGTTTACAAAAAAATTGTGGGGAAGGTACAGAAATTTATAATGTATCCCCTGTACCCACACATACATAGCCTACACCGTAATTAACATCTCCCACTGGAGTGACACACATATTACAACTGAGGAACATCAACACGTTCGTAAACACCCGAAGTCCATAGCTTATGTTCTATTTCACTCTTAATGCTATACATTTTATGAATTTGGACAAATGTATGATATGTATCCATTATTATGGTATTATATGGATATTTTCACTGTCCGGTAAGTTCTCTCTGCTTTGTCTATTCATCCTTTTCTTGGTCTGGATCCCTAGAAACCACTGATCTTTTTTATTGTCTCCATAGTCATGCCATTTTACAATGTCACATAGTTGGAATCATACAGTACGTAATGTTTTCAGATTGACTTCTTTCACTTAGTAATACGCACTGAAGATCTTCCACATCTGTTCATCGCTTGTTAGCTCACTTCTTCTTATCTCTAAATTAATATTCCAGTGTTTATCTATTCACCTACTTAAGAACCTTCTGTTTGCTTCCAAGTTTTGGCAATTACAAATAAAGCTGCTATAAACATCCATGTGTGGGTTTTTGTGTGGACATGTTTTCAACTCCTTTGGGTAAATACCAAGGAGGATGATTGCTGGATCATATGGTAAAAGTATATTTAATTTTGTCAGACACTGCCAAACTGTCTTCCAAAGTGGCTGCAACAGTTTGTATTCCACTAGTTATGAGTGAATTTTGGTTGCTGCACATCCTTGTCAGCATTTGGTGTTGTCAGTGTTTTGGATTTTGACCATTCTAATGGCTATGTAATGGTATCATAGTGTTGTTTTAATTTGCATTTCCTTGATGACATATGACATGGAGCATCTCTTCATATGCTCATTTGCCATCTGTACTTCTTTGCTGAGGAGTCTGCTAAGATAGTTGGCCAATTTTTTAATCATGTTGTTTCCTTACTGTTGAGTTTTAAGAGGTCTTCGTATATTTGGGTAACAGTCCTTTATCAGATGTGCTTTGTAAAAATATTTTCTCCTAGCCTGTGGAGAACATCTTCTCATTTTCTTGACAATGTCTTTTAACAAAGAAGGAACTTTTAAGTTTTAATGCAGCTTATCAAGTATTTGTTTCATGGATTGTGTATTTAGTGTTGTACATAAAAAGACAGAGGTATGTTGATCTGTATTTACTCCTAACTACTAGGATTTTTATATTTTTGCTTTTTACATTTAAGTCTATTGTCCATTTTGAGTTAATTTCTATGAAGGGTATAAAGTCTGTATCTAAATCAAATCTTTTGCATGTGGGGGCTCAGTTATTCCAGCACAATTTATTGAGAGGACTGTATTTGTTCTGTTGTACTGCCTTTGCTCCTTTGGCAAAGATCTGTTGATTATACCTATGTGGGTCCATTTCATAGCTCTCTGTTTTGTTCTATTATCTATTTTTTCACCAACACCTTAGTTTCTTGATTATTGTAGTTTTATAGTAAGTATTGAAGTAGGGTACTATTATCTTTCTTTGGTCTCCTTTAACATTGTGCGAGCTACTCTGGGCTTTTGGCCTCTATATAAAATTTTAGGATCAGTTTGTTGATATCAACGTTCACACAAACACAAACTGTAATTTTAATTAGCATTGCACTGAGTCTACAGTTCAAACTGAAAGGAGTGGATATCTTGATAAAAATGGGTCCTTCTATCCATGAACATAGAATATCTATTTATTCAGTTTGACTGATTTTGTTCTTTAGAGTTAGTAGTTTTCTTCATATAAATGTTGCACATACTTTGTTAGATTTATACATACCATTACATTTTTGAGGTGCTAATGTAAATGTGTTATATTTCTAATTTCACATTCCATGTATTTATTGCTGGAAAATTCAGGAAATGAATTGATTCAGGAATTCATTTCAGGAAAGCAATTGATTATTGCATATTAACTGTGTTTCCTGCAACCTTGCCATAACTGCTTGTTAACTCCAGTAGTTTTTGTTTATTCTTTCAGAATTTTATATAGACTATTATGCCATCAGCAAAAAAAGACAGTTTTATTTCTTCCTTTCTATTCTGTACATCTCCTTTCCTCATTTTATTGCACTAGCTTGAGTTTCCAGTATGATTCTGAAAAGGAGTGGCAGGAAGAGACATCCTTGTCTTGCACTGGCTCTTAGTGGGAAAATTTTGAGGTTTTTGCTATTACATATGATGCTAGCTGTGGATTTCTTGAATATATTCTCTACCAAGTTGAGGAAGTTCTGTTCTATTCCTTGTTTACTGAGGATTTTGCTATTAATAGGTGTTGGAATTTGGTAAACTCTTTTTCTGTTTCTATTGATAGGACAGTATTTTTTTTTTAACATTTTCCTTTCTTCTTAATTTTAATTTTTTTTTTTTTTACCTTAAACAAAATACTCAAACAATAAAAAAAATGCAAGAAAGTATAAGGGAAAAACAAATCTCAAATTCACACAAACTCCAGTTAGAGACTCTATTTTCTATGGCCATACACATATATACATGTGTATATATGTGTATATATACATGTGTATATATGTGTATATACACACATATACTGTAGTAATCTATATTTTCACATAGACCATAAATATATTTTTCAATAAAAAATGATCTAAAATTATTTTAATAGTTATATGTTGTTATTTACTATTGCTCTACATAATTTCATTCTTGTGTTTTCTATTTGCACATACTAAGATACTACCTTCAATTTAAAATGTTTTCATGAACATTTCCATACATATATCTTTTTTATGTTTAATTTATACACACATATTTTCAATAAATGAAAGTATGCTCTCCCTTAATTAGCACAATTATCTCTTTGCCTGAGCAATTGCAACAACCTAGCAACTTTCTCTGCCTTTACTTTTGACTCTATTCATGTCCTGCTGGGGCAATCATGGTTTATACATCATCTTACAGCTACATCCTACAGTGATCTTTTAAATGCATAAATCAGATAATATCATGTATGAGTTAAATCCCCTTAAAGTAGTCTCAGTTGAACTAGAAAAAAATGGAAACATCTTTCCATGACCTAAATCGCCCTGAATGATCTGATTGTGGCTTAGTATTCTAATTTTATTTTTATCACTCTCTCCTTCCTTATTATTTATCTATTTTCTTTTAGGAGCAGAGACATTTTTATCCCCTTCTTTCAAGAACAGAAAGAATGGGAGATCAGTTTATTCGCAGGATTGTATATGCTTTTTCTTGAACTTAAGGAGCTTCATGTCTTTTCTTGGTTTGCCCATTACTGTTTTTATGACTCAAATCAAATATCCATTCCACTCCCTTCCCTAGACCCTGGTACAAGAATGTTCAAACTAACGCACAATTGCACTCATCTCACATGCTAGCAAAGTAATGCTCAAAATTGTCCAACTCAGGCTTCAACAGTACATGAACCATGAACTTCCAGATGTTTAAGCTGGATTTAGAAAAGACAGAGGAACCAGAGATCAAATTGCCAACATCCACTGGATCATCAAAAAAGCAAGAGAGTTCCAGAAAAACATCTACTTCAGGTTTATTGAGTATGCCAAAACCTTTGACTGTGTAGATCACAACAAACAGTGGAAAATTCTTCAAGAGATGGGAATACCAGACCATCTGACATGCCTCCTGAGAAATGTGTATGCTGGTCAAGAAGCAATAGTTAGAATCGCACATGGAACAATAGACTGGTTTCAAATAGGAAAAGGAGTACATCAAGGCTGTATATTGCCACCCTGCTTATTTAACTTATGTGCAGAGTACATCATGTGAAATGCCGGGCTGGAAGAAGCACAAGCTGGAATCAAGATTGCTGGGGGCAATATCAATAACCTCAGATACACAGATGATACCACCCTTATGGCAGAAAGCAAAGAGGAACTAAAGAGCCTCTTGATGAAAGTGAAAGAGGAGAGTGAAAAAGTTGGCTTAAAACTCAACATTCAGAAAACTAACATCATGGCATCTGGTCCTATCACTTCATGGGAAAATAGATGGGGAAACAATGGAAACAGTGAAAGACTTTATTTTTGGGGCTCCAAAATCACTGCAGATGGTGACTGCAGCCATAAAATTAAAAGATGCTAGCTCCTTGGAAGAAAACACTTTGGCAAATATTGACATCATATTAAAAAGCAAAGACAATACTTTGCCAACAAAGGTCCATCTAGTCAACGCTATGGTTTTTCCAGCAGTTATGTATGGATGTGAGAGATGGACTATAAAGAAACCTGAGCACCGAAGGACTGATGCTTTTTAACTGTGGTTTGGAGAAGCCTCTTGGGAGTCCCTTGGACTGCAACAAGATCCAACCAGTCCATCCTAACGGACATCACACCTGAATATTCATTGGAAGGACTGATGTTGAAGCTGAAACTCCAATACTTTGGCCACCTGATATGAAGAGCTGCCTCATTGGAAAAGACCCTGATGCTGGGAAGGATTGAAGGCAGGAGGAGAAGGGGACAACAGAGGATGAAATGGTTGGATGGCATCATCGACTAGATGGGCATGAGTGTGCAAGCTCTGGGAGTTGGTGATGGACAGGGAAGCCTGGTGTGCTGCAGTCCATTGAGTCGCAAAGAGATGGACACGACTGAGCGACAAACTGAACTTCTTAATATTTTCTGCTTCTATTAGGTCCATAGCATTTCTGTCCTTTATTGTGCCCATCTTTGCATGAAATGTTCTCTTTGTATCTTTAAGTTTCTTGAAAAGATCTCTAGTCTTTCCCATTCTATTGTCTTCGTCTATTTCTTTGCTTTGACTGCTGAGGAAGGCTTTCATATCTCTCTTCGTTATTCTCTGGAATGCTGCATTCGTATGGTTATACTTTTCCTTTTCTCCTTTGCCTTTAGCTTCTCTTCTTTCTCAGCTATTTGTAAGGCCTCCTCAGACAACCATTTTATCTTTTTGCATTTCTTTTTCTTGGGGATGGTCTTGATCACTGCCTCTTGTACAATGTCATGAACCTCTGTCCATAATTCTTCAGGTACTCTATCAGATCTAATCCCTTGAATCTGTTTGTCACTTTCACTGTATAATCGTAAGGGATTTGATTTAGGTCATACCTGAGTGGTCTAGTGGTTTTCCTTACTTTCTTCAATTTAAGTCTGAATTTGGCAATCAGGAATTCATGATCTGAGCCACAGTCAGCTCCCAGTCTTGTTTTTGCTGACTGTATAGAGTTTCTTCATTTTGGCTGCAAAGAATATAATCTATCTGATTTTGGTATTGACCATCTGGTGATGTCCATGTATAGAGTCTTCTCTGGTGTTGTTGGAAGAGGGTGTTTGCTATGACCAATCAATTCTCTTGGCAAAACTCTGTTAACCTTTTTCCTGCTTTATTTTGTACTCCAAGGCCAAACTTGCCTGTTGCTTCAGGTATCTCTTGACTTCCTAATTTGTATTCCAGTCCCCTATAATGAAAAGGGCATCTTTTTTGGATGTTAGTTCTAGAAGGTCTCATAGGTCTTAATTCAGCTTCTTCAGCATTACTGGTTGGTACATAGGCTTGGGTTACTGTGATATTGAATGGTTTGCCTTGGAAAGGAACCGAGATCATTCTGTTGTTTTTGAGATTGCATCCAAGTACTGCATTTAGGATTCTCTTTTGGATTGTGAGGGCTATTCCATTTCTTCTAAGGGAATCTTGCCCACAGTAGTAGATATAATGGTCATCTGAGTTAAATGCACCCACCCCAGGCCATTTTAGTTCAATGATTACTAAAATGTCAATGTTTACTCTTGCTATCTCCTGTTTGACCTCTTCCAATTTACTTTGATTCATGGACCTAACATTCCAGGTTCCTATGCAATATTATTCTTTACAGCATCAGGCTTGACTACCATCGCCAGTCACATCCACAACTGGGTGTTGTTTTTGCTTTGGCTCCATCTCTTCATTCTTTCTGGAGTTATTTCTCCACTCTTCTCCAGTAGCATATTTGGCACCTACCGACCTGGGGAGTTCATCCTTCAGTGTCCTATCTTTCTGCCTTTTCATACTGTTCATGGAGTTCTCAAGGCAAGAATACTTCAGTGGTTTGCCATTACCTTCTCCATTGGACCACGTTTTGTCTATACCATGACCTGTCTATCTTGGGTGGCCCTATACGGCCTCGTTCATAGTTTCATTGATTTAGACAAGGCCATGGGCCATGTGATCAGTTTGATTAGTTTTCTGTGATTGTGGTTTCCATTTTGTCTGCCCTCTGATGGATAGGGATATTATGCTTATGGAAGCTTCCTTATGGGAGAGACCGACTGTAGTGGAAACTGAGTCTTGTTCTGATGTGTATGACCATGCTCAGTAAATCTTTCATCCATATTTCTGTTGATGGGCAGGGCTGTGTTCCCTCCCTGTTGTTTGACCCGAGGCCAAACTATGGGGGAGGTAATGAAGATAATGGAGACCTCCTTCAAATGGTCCCATTCAGGCACTGCTACACTCAGTGCCGTGGACCCTACAGCAGGCCACCACTGTCCCCTACCTCAGCCCAAGACTCCTCGACACTCCTGGGCAAGCCTGGGTCAGTCTCTGGTGGGGTCACTGCTCCTTTCTCCTGGCTCGTGGTGCACACAAGTTTTTGTCTGTGCCTTCCAAGTGTCTGTTTCCCCAGCTGTGTAAGTTCTGGTAGCTCTATGCTGGGGTTAATGGTGACCTTCTCCAAGAGGGCTTATGCCATACCCAGGTCTGCTGCACCCAGAGCCTCTACCCCTGCAGTAGGCCTCTGCTGACATGTACCTCCACAGAAGACACTCAAACTCTCGAAGGTAGGTCAGGCTCAGCATATGTGCGGTTTCCTGGTGCACACAAGGTTTTGTTTGAGCCCTCTGAGCATCTCTGGCAGAAATGGGATTTGATTCTAAATGTGATTTTGCCCCTCCATCCGTTTTGCATGGGCTTCTCCTTTGCCTTTGGACATGGGGTATCTTTTTTTGGTGGGATCCAACATTCTCCTGTTGATGGTTGTTCACTAGTGAGTTGTAATTTTGGAGTTCTCAAAACAAGACTGGGAGCAGACTGTGGCTCAGATCATGAATTCCTTATTGCCAAATTCAGACTTAAACTGAAGAAAGTAGAGGAAACCACTAGACCATTCAGGTATTACCTTAATCAACCCCCTTATGATTAAACAGTGGAAGTGAGAAATAGATATAAGGGACTAGATCTGATAGACAGAGTGCCTGATGAACTATGGACAGAGGTTCGTGACACTGTACAGGAGACAGGGAACAAGATCATCCCCATGGAAAAGAAATGCAAAAAAGCAAAATGGCTGTCTGAGGAGGCCTTACAAATAGCTGGGAAAAGAAGAGAAGCAAAAAGCAAAGAAGAAAAGGAAAGATATTCCCATCTGAATGCAGCGTTCCAAAGAATAGCAAGGAAAGACAAGAAAGCCTTCCTCAGCGATCAATGCAAAGAAATAGAGGAAGAAAACAGAATGGGAAAGACTAGAGAGCTCTTCAAGAAAATTAGAGATACCAAGGGAACATTTCATGCAAAGATGGGCTCGATAAAGGACAGAAATGGTATAGACCTAACAGAAGCAGAAGATATTAAGAAGAGGTGGCAAGAATACACAGAACTGTACAAAAAAGATCTTCATGACCCAGATAATCACGATGCTGTGATCACTCACTTAGAGCCAGACATCCTGGAACGTGAAGTCAAGTGGGCCTTAGCAAGCATCACTACGAACAAAGCTAGTGGAGGTGATAGAATTTCAGTTGAGCTATTTCAAATCCTGAAAGATGATGCTGTGAAAGTGCTGCATCCAATATGCCAGCAAATCTGGAAAACTCATCAGTGGCCACAGGACTGGAAAAGGTCAGTTTTCATTCCAATCCCAAAGAAAGGCAATGCCAAAGAATGCTCAAACTACCGCACAATTGCACCCATCTTACACGCTAGTAAAGTAATGCTTAAAATTCTCCAAGCCAGGCTTCAGCAATACGTGAACTGTGAACTCCCAGATATTGAAGCTGGTTTTAGAAAAGGCAGAGGAACCACAGATCAAATTGCCAATATCTGCTGGATCATCGAAAAAGCAAGAGAGTTCCAGAAAAACATCCATTTCTGCTTTGTTGACTATGCCAAAGCCTTTGACTGTGTGGATCACAATAAACTGTGGAAAATTCTGAAAGGGATGGGAATACCAGACCATTTGACCTGTCTCTTGAGAAACCTGTATGCAGGTCAGGAAGTGACAGTTAGAACTGGACATGGAACAACAGACTGGTCCCAAATAGGAAAAGGAGCACGTCAAGGCTGTATATTGTCACCTTGCTTATTTAACTTATATGCAGAGTACATCATGAGAAACGCTGGGCTGGAAGAAGTACAACCTGGAATCAAGATTGCCAGGAGAAATATCAATAACCTCAGATATGCGGATGACACCACCCTTATGGCAGAAAGTGAAGAAGAACTAAAGAGCCTCTTGATGAAAGTGAAAGAGGAGAGTGAAAAAGTTGGCTTAAAGCTCAACATTCACAAAATGAAGATCATGGCATCTGGTCCCATCACTTCATGGGAAATAGATGGGGAAACAGTGGAAACAGTGTTAGAGTTTATTTTTTGGGGCTCCAAAATCACTGCTGATGGTGATTGCAGCCATGAAATTAAAAGACACTTACTCCTTGGAAGGAATGTTATGACCAACCTAGATAGCATATTTAAAAGCAGAGATGTTACTTTGCCAACAAAGATCCGTCTAGTCAAGGCTATGGCTTTTCCAGTGGTCATGTATGGTTGTGAGAGTTGGACGGTGAAGAAAGCTGAGCGCCGAAGAATTGATGATTTTGAACTGTGATGTTGGAGAAGACTCTTGAGAGTCCCTTGGACTGCAAGGAGATCCAACCAGTCCATCCTAAAGGAGATCAGTTCTGGGTGTTCACTGGAAAGACTTATGTTGAAGCTGAAACTCTAATACTTTGGCCACCTCATGCGAAGAGTTGACTCATTGGAAAAGACCCTAATGCTGGGAAGGATTAGGGGCAGGAGGAGAAAGGCATGACAGAGGATGAGATGGTTGGATGGCATCACCAACTTGATGGACATGGGTTTGGGTAAACTCCGGGAGTTGGTGATAGACAGGGAGGCCTGGCGTGCTGCGATTCATGGGGTCGCAAATAGTCGGACACGACTGAGAGAGTGAACTGAACTGAACATAGCTGAAGATGAGCACAAGTCCTTCTACTCTGCCATCTTGTAGACCATAAAGATATTTTTTATAGTTATCAAAGCACTTATTGACCCTTTAACTTATCTTGCCTTATCTCAAAATCCAACCTCCTCTGTCCTGTAAGCTCCTTAATGTCAATGAATCAGTCTATCTTTATTCCTGAACTTCCTAGCACTTAGAGAAGTGCTTAACACATAGTAGATTCCCAGGGAATATTGGTCAGTTTTCTAACAAATATTGATAAATTTGTAATCCTTTTAAATTTTATTTAATGGATATCACATTTAAATAACAGTTCCCTATCACCCAGATTAGTCTGGATACAGATAATTCATCAGACAGTTTAATAGAGTGTTAGATAAACTAGGTCTCAGAGAACTAGAAAGATAAAAAGGGAGTCATATGGTGTAATAGAAGGAAGCAGCTACTACCTCCATGGCTGGGGGACATGGAGACAAGGTTGGGATTGATAACATTTAAAAGCTTTGGCTTCCCTGGTGGCTCAGTCAGTAAAGAATCTGCCTGCAAAACAGGAGACCTGGGTTCAATCTCTGAGTGGGGAAGATCCCCTGGAGGAGGAAATGGCAACCTACTCCAATATTCTTGCCTGGGAAATCCCACGGACAGAGGAACCTGGTGGGCTACAGTCCATGATGTGGCAAAGAGCTGGACATGACTTAACGAGTAAACCACTACTACCAAAAGCTTGGAAGAAATGTTTTGTGAATCTGGAACTCAGATCTCTGAAGAGGGGGATAACAGTAAGTTGGAGTTATGTTAGAGATGACATAGCATGAAAAGGATGCTTTTCCACAGCATGGAAACAATGAAAACTGAAATCAGGTGCCAGTGCAGAAATTAGTTCACTGTTGTTGCAAAAAGTTATGAGATAGAAACAGGAGTAGCAAACAGAAGTAGGAGGTCCTTCTTCCTCCTTCAGCCAAACTCTACTTACTTCTACTGAAAAAAAGAAACCTAATAGGAAATATCCATAAAGAGGGAAATGTGGTAGCAAAGTTCCAGCCCCAGCCTCACAAACCAGAGTACAGAAGAATTAGTTTGAACCTGAGAGCAATTGTTTAATAATAAGACTATTCCCTAGTACCAGAAGAGTTAAACTGGGGTAATTTTCTTATTAAACTTTAAAATTTTAAACATTATTGTAGTTACATGACATATTTTAAATTTATTTTATTAAAAGTTTTAAAATTATGTTCTAATTAAAGATATCCCCACAGTCAGCTATTGGTCCCACTACAACTCACTGAATAGTTATGTGTCTATCCCTATATAAAATCACATCTTTACCACACACTAAATTCTAATGACAACAGGTAGATACAAAGATAGATGATAGACAGATAATTTGGTAAATATTCTTCTTCCCTTGTTCTATATTTTTTAATTTCCAGAAATAGTTTTTTCTTTTAGTATTTCTGGCTCACTAAATGACACTGCTCAAGTCAGAAAGCTAGATGTCATCTTTGTCTTCACCCTCTGCTTTCCATTCTTGTCTTTCTGGTTTCCCTGATTTTTTTTTTTAATCAATTTATTTATTTTAATTAGAGGCTAATTACTTTACAATATTGTGGTGATTTTTGCCATACATTGATATGAATCAGCAATGGGTGTAAATATGTCCCCCCATCCTGAACCCCACTCCCACCTCAGTCCCCACCCCATCACTCTGGGTTGTCCCAGAGCACCAGCTTTGAGTGCCCTGTGTCATGCATCGAACTTGCACTGGTCATCTATTTTATATAAGGTAATATACACGTTTCAGTGCTATTCTCTCAAATCATCCCACCCTCGCCTTCTCCTACAGAGTTCAAAAGTCTTTTCTGAATTCTTATCTCATTTTAAATTTGTTCTCTCAAGGCAGTCGGGATTTTTACATAACACAAATAGAAACATGTTCCCTTTAATTTAAAATTTTAAATTAAATTATTTAACTTAATTTAAATAAATCAAATAATTTTAATTATTATCCCCTTGTTCTTAAGCATGCACCATTAACATGTCTGAGCAGGACCAATGTCATCTGATACATACGCACTATCACAGTTTTACCTTGTAATATATTCTTCCTTTTGCTCACTATATACTAATTCCACAGGATTTTTTGTCTAACACCACTATGTTTCTGTCTCAACCAGGATCTTAACCATAAGTTCCCTCTGCTTTGAAGAGGCTACCCACTCCCATCATCTCCACCTAGGAGACTCTTCAATTTATTTTAGATTTTAAGTCTCTTTGTAGGGTAATTTCTATGAACTTCCCAACTAGGTTACAGTCTTCTGATTTATAATTATTTTTAAAGTGCCATATGATCAATCTGTCTTTGCAACTCAACTGTTAAACTCTGTAAATGCAATGCTTTGGCTCACACATTTTATCCATGCAGTACTTGCCACACAGTGATTGCTCAATAAATATGTGCTCAATGAATTAATGGAGACAATACCAATACCACCTATTATTAGGAATATATCCAATTATTTGTCTGCTTCATTTTCCTTCTAAGGAACATTTATAATGCACATTTTAAGTTGTGCATATTTTATTTCATTTATTAGACATTTCATGTTTTATGGTGCCATACAGAACTATTCCCATTTTATTTTCACACAAGATAGATTTTTCAATTTCAACAATGTTTTAATTGAATTTCTTGGGAGACACTTTTTAAGAATATAATCATTTCTACAAATATTGATTATCCACCTCTTTCAAATACATATTTCTCTTGTTATCTTTTCTCACTTATTGTCTAGAATGTCCAGGAAAAATAAAAAGATATGTAATGATAAGAATAAATATGGCATTCTTACAAATAGCTTTAAAAAATATTTGGGAGTTAATAAAAAGAGAGTGTGCTACACTAATAAGTAGTAGGAAAAAATGGAACTTTCACATTTCTGTAGTACACTTACCTTGTCAAAAATACTGTTCCTGTCTAGTATGCTGCCATTCTACTTCCAGGAATATGTTAGGCATATATTTTTCATTTGGAGTCCTGTATCCATATAAGAAATTTGCTGTCCTCTTTTTGGGTCATATAATACAGTTTAATGTATTGCTGTTTATCATACGTTGTCAAAGTATCCCCAAAAGCCCCAAGGACACTGGATAAAGCTGCTCAGGTGAATACTTGCTCCATTCTTTACTAGTTTGGTGTACTAGGAAAGTCATTCGATTTTGCTGTGATTCATTTTTCTCATCTGTAAAATAATATGAGAACAAACTGAGCTAGTATACACAAAACATCAAAATATTTGGAAGGTTTTCAGTGCTAATATTTAGGACTACAGTTCTACAATCACAAACACAGAATCATAGAATGTTGGGTATAAAATTATGTGACAAAAATAAGCCATCATTTTTACCATTTAAAGTTGAAAATATATTTATAAAATATATTATTTTTTTTACTCTTAATCAGCAGTACCTTAATATATTTTAAGTGATTATAAACCAAAAATCCATACCAAAGCATATATATTAGTGCAATGGCTATTTTATCAAAGGCCAACTGTAGGTAAAAAACAAACAAACAAACAAAAAAACATTGCAAATAGTTCTGATCACCTTTAGCAGCAAAAAGACAGGAGCAAGAAAAAACTTAACAACAAGTGAGAATTCTGAGAATGGGTTTAAAAGATGTGTCCTTTTAATTTCAATAACAGATTAGCCATTGAAGGAAAAAGATGAAAAAAATTAACAGGTAACATTTGAGAGCTGTCATCTTAGAAGTATCTCATCCTAAGGGAAAATATGTAAATATGTGGGGTATCACCAATCAAGATGACAAAAGTACATTGACAGAGAAAAGTAATCATTAAGCAGGAAAAGTTATCACTGAATCACTATATGTTATTCTTAAGGAAAATTTCTGATTAGAATTCAGTCCTATGAACATTAATACCAGGTTGGGATGCCAAGAATGGTGACTGTCAGTGTTCCAGTCTCTCAAAAAAGCAAAATAGTACAATCCAATTTAAAGTAATGAATTGCCTGTTGACTTAAATCTAAGTCTCCCAAGTGTTTGTAATTGGAAATTAGTTCACCAGTCTGATTAAAATAAATATATAATTGACTTGAAAATTACAGAAACCAAATAAAATCTCTTATAATAGATATTTGAGACATATCCAAAATAAATCAGTGGGCTTATAAAATATTAAATCAACATTCCATTATATATATATATATATGTTTATGAGATTATGTGTTTATAATTAAATTTATATAAGCCATACACTATATTAAAGTACATATTGCTATTCCTAATATTAATAAGCAGATTCTCCCCCAAAGGAGCATCCTCTCAGAAGTCAGTTTCTGAGAACTGAAGGCTTTAATACCACTGACAAGTGTTTGGGTGGGCTATAACTAGCATGAAATGTTAGTAAAAGATGTAATATGAACAAAGTTTAGAAAAAGGAGAGTGATTAGATCACTTAAATATATATTTATATACATATATACAAATATTATATATGTGCACATTTATATATGGGCTTCCTGATGGCTCAGACAGTAAAGAATCAGACTGCAATGCAGGAGACCTGGGTTTAATTTCTGGGTCCAGAAGACTCCCCTGGAGAAGGGAATGGTTACCCACTTCACTATTCTTGTCTGGAGAATTCCATGGACAGAAGAGCTTGGTGGGCTACAGTACTAGAGACTGCAAAGAGTGACTTGACTGAGGGACTAACACACACACACACATTCATATATATATATATATATATGTATATATATATATATATATATTTGCTGCTTAGTTGTTAAGTCATGTCCAACAGTTTTGCAACCCCATGGACTATAGTCCACAGGCTTCTCTGTCCATGGGATTTCCCAGGCAGGAATACAGAATGGGTTGCCATTCCTCCACCTGGGGGTCTTTCTGACTCAGAATTGAACCCACGATAGAAATGACGTTAGACAAAAAACAAATTTGTGTAATTTTTTTATTTGATTTCAAAATTGGTCATAAAGCAGTGGAGAAAACTCACATCAACAACGCATTTGGCCCAAAAATTGCTAGTGAACGCACAGTGCAAGGTGATTCAAGAAGTTTTGCAAAGGAAGCGAGAGCCTTGAAGATGAGGAGCACAGTGGTCAGTCAGTGCAAGTTGACAACGACCAGTTGAGACCAATCATCGAAGCTGATCCTCTTCCAACTACATGAGTAGTTACTGAAGAAGTCGGACCATTCTACCACATTCAGCATTTGAAGCAAATTAGTTGAAAAAGCTTGATAAGTGGGTCCCTCATGAACTGACTAAAATTAAAAAAAAAAAATCATCCTTTTGAAGTGTTGCCTTCTCTTATTCTACACAAAAACAGACCATTTCTCAACTGGAATGTAACCTGCAATGAAAAGTGGAGTTTATGCAACTGGCAATGACCAGCTCAGTGGCTGGACTGAGAAGAAGCTCTAAAGCACTTCTGAAAGCCAACCCTGTACCAAAAAAAGGTCATGGTCACTGTTTGGTGGTCTGCTGCCCATCTGATCCACTACAGCTTTCTGAATCCTGGTGAAACCATTACATCTGATAAGCATGTTCAGCAAATCGATGAGATGCACAGAAAACTGCAACGCATGCAGCCAGCAAGTCAACACAAAGGGCCCAATTCTTCTCCATGACAACACCTGACCACATGTGGCAAAACCAATGCTTCAAAAGTTGAATGAATTGGGCTACAGCAAGTTTTGCCTCAGCTGCCATATTCACTTAAACTTTTGCCAACCGACTACCACTTCTTCAAGAATCTCCACAACTTTCTGCAGGGAAAAAGCTTGCACAATGAGCAGGAGACCAAAAATGCTTTCCAAGAGTTTGTCAGGTCCTGAAGCACGGATTTTTATACTACAGGAATAAACTTATTTCTCATTGGAAAAAGTGTTGATTGTAATGGTTCCTATTTTGACTAATAAAGATGTTTGAGCCTAGTTATAATGACTTAAATTTTACTGTCCAAAATTGCAGTTACTTTTGTACCAATCTAATGTAAACATACAACTCACTCTCCCGTTAAAGGGTACTATCTATCTATACAATGGTGGTTTGATTCATGATATAAAAAGATTATTAGTTAAAAAAAAAACCCTAAAGACATAAGCAACATTTTAATGCTGTAAAATGATATAGTAGCTAAAACAGTTAAAATTTTGTAAGCTTTGAACAACATAATTTGTAAACTGTTCTTATAGATCTGTAAGTTACACTGTTTTGCTCCCCAAAAGCCATTATAATATACTTTTCTCTTTCTTACATTTTTAAAAATAAAAACTATATATTTAAGGTGTACAGCATGATATTTTGATATATATATATGTATATATAGTTACATATATACACAATGAAATGATTACTACAGTCAAGCAAACTATGGAACTATCTCTTCAGTTACCTTCCCCCGAACCCACCTCCACCCCCGCCCCCAACAGATTAGTATGTGCCAAGTCCCTTCAGTTCCCCAAGACAGGCAAGACAATCCAGTTCCTTGAGCAGCACCTGGAAAGGCTGAGGTGCTAGATGTCTGATTCCAATCCTTTTTTCCTCAGTAAGAACCTGGGAGCTGGAGTTTAAGGCCCACTTGCTCTGCACAAAGCTGTGGACCGTAGCTGCGCAAACGCCTGCACACGAGTTCAGACCGCAGGATCTTTCGCACTACTATTTTGTTTTCTCTCACCCCTAGCCAACAGCTGGGGCCCCCTCAGTTCTCAGATACAGGTGAGTTAGCTGGAGATTAGGTTCCACCTCTGCAGTAAGGGTGGGGGTCTGAGGCACAAAATTCCCGGCCGCCATTTCAAAATCCCCGGAAATTAAGTGATTGCCTGTCTCGGACTCTCAGATACAGCCGCTTATAAGTGAAACCCTCGAGAAACAGCTGGAAAGTTGCAACACTGGACTTGCAGGCTACCACTTTTAAGGGAGACGCTAGGAGCTGGATTTTAGTGCTAGAGTTAGGCAAGAAGAGGCACCTCAGGAGGGCCTGAAAAGCTTCTCAAAACTTTCCCATATTCTCTGGAGGCGCAGAGGGACTACCAAATACCAGGCTCTCACAGTTCCCAGGCACATGAATTTGTAGCCAGACCCTCCGACAGCAGCCAGAAAAGCCAAGGAAGGCACTTAAATCTAATTCCTTCTCTCTAAAAGCTAGCGATTTTTTTTTTTAACAGGAAGTAGGGGCGGGGAGAGGGACGGACGAATCACTAAATACCTACTGGCACCGGCTTCCTTAGGCAGCGGCTCCCACTTGCTTCCGCAAAAGAAACATTACCGGAAGTGAGCGTCGGCAGAAAGAGGAACGACCGGAAGTGCCTACCTGCCTCACCTGCTTCTTCAGCACCTCCCAGTTGCTACCTCAGAAGAAATGTTGCCACAGAACGGCTGTGGGTGGCGAAGTTACTGAGTTTACTCAGGTCTCAACAGCCGGAACAGAGCCAGGGCCCCAGAGGACGCTGTCGGTAGAAAAGGTAAGCAAGTTAGAAACCAGACCTTCTGACAGAAGTCACTCTTCAGAAGCGTATGGCGTTAGATGGGCAGTGTAGGCCTTTCCAGGGAGAAGCTGAGAGCTGGACCTTACTCGTTGCTCTCAGTGGGCACTGGGCTGTGGGTACCAGCCCTTAGAAGTGCTCTTGTGCAGGTTTAAAACGGCCTCTGTTCTTTGTGGTCTTAAGGGGTCAGTGAATCTCCAGGCCTCTCAGCCCCCAGAAATAGGTAAGTTGGGAAGTCAGTCAGTCCCTCAGGTGGCAACAATGGAAATTGATGCGTTGGATGTGTAGTCCAATCTTCACTCCTCACGGAAAAACGACTTGGGGCTTCTGTTAGATTGTGCAGCTCTGTGCCAGGATTGGGGCTTATGACTGGAGTGTGTCTCTGCTTTTCCTACTTGTTTCAATGTGGATATTTCCTCAGTTGGTAGGTGTTTCAGAGACTCAACTAGTTTCTGGAGTTTTCTCAGAAGGAATTGATGCATGTATAGTTGTTTATTTTATGCTTTCTCATAAGACAGCTTTTGCTGATCATACACTTCAAATGAGTTTTATTTTGTAAAATTTTCCTCACTAAAAATCTGAATCATTAACTTCCAACCTGTGGGCATCAGAGCAAGGTGCAACAGAATCTGTCAGTTCAGTTCAGTTGCTCAGTCATGTCCAACTCTTGGTGACCCTATGGACTGCAGCACACCAGGCTTCCATGGCCATCACAAACTCCCAGAGCCTGCTCAGATTTATGTCCATTGAGTCACTGATGCCATATACAGAATCTATATACACACCAAAATATGTGTAACATGACTGTGGAATGATTTTCCAAATGTATGTTAATGAAATGCATGCTGTTAAAAATAATTATCAGTAACTATTAGGGGTAGCTTTATATAAATCAATAAAATACAAGTATCACATGACAGTTATGTGCAAAATCCCACCTAAGAGTTTTGGGGGAGAAATTACCTAGAGAAGACACAGCAGAAATTCCAGATAGTCACTTCATTCTCAAATGGAGCTAGCAAAACTCTATTGCCTACTACCCCAGCCCCCAGTACTATGTGTTTCATATTTAGTTGAAACTAAAGCTAAACATCTTCTTCAAAAAGCATCAGAGATCAGTAATAATAAAAGGACTTCAGTGATTTTTCTGTATGTTTTTTCAGACCTTATCAAATAGATCAAGACAATATTTTCACATTCTCCCTTCTAGCTGCATAACACAAATCTTCTATTATTGATTCCTACTTGACTTTAATAAAATTTGTGAGGATGAAAAAAATGTATCCCATCAAAAGATCTTAATTATTGTAGGAGTAGTAGAGCAGATACACTTTTCAATTGTCTAGGCTCTTAACCATTACTATTGTCTCTGAGAACTGAGGTGAACTGGTTTAGTGGTTTCATTTCAGTTCAGTTGCTCAGTCGTGTCGGACTCTTTGCGACCTCATGGACTGCACAACACCTGGCTTCCCTGTCCATTCCATCACCAACTCTCTGAGCTTATGTCCATCAAGTCGGTGATGCCATCCAACCATCTCATCCTCTGTCATCCCCTTCTCCTCCTGCCTTCAATCTTTCCAGTCAGTTCAGTTCAGTTCAGTTGCTCAATCGTGTCCGACTCTTTGTGACCTCATGAACTGCAGCACGCCAGGCCTCTCTGTCCATCACCAACTCCCGGAGTCTACCCAAACCCATGTCCATCGAGTCAGTGATGCCATCCAACCATCTCATCCTCTGTCGTCCCCTTCTCCTCCCGCCCCCAATCCTACCCAGCATTAGAGTCTTTTCCAATGAGTCAACCCTTCGCATGAGGTGGCCAAAGTATTGGAGTTTCAGCTTCAGCATCAGTCTTTCCAATGAATATTCAGGACTGATTTCCTTTAGGATGGACTGGTTGGATCACCTTGCTGTCCAAGGGACTCTCAAGAGTCTTCTCCAACACTGCAGTTCAAAAGCATCAATTCTTCAGTGCTCAGCTTTCTTTATAGTCCAACTCTCATGTCTATACATGACTACTGGAAAAACCATAGCTTTGACTAGATGGATCTTTGTTGGCAAAGTAATGTCTCTGCTTTTTGACATGCTATCTAGGTTGGTCATAACTTTTCTTCCAGGGAGCAAGAGTCTTTTAATTTCATGGCCTCAGTCACCATCTGCAGTGACTTTGGAGGCCCCCCAAATAAGTCTGACACTGTTTCCACGGGACCAGATCCCATGAACTTATTTTTCTGAATTTTGAGCTTTAAGCCAACTTTTTTACTCTCCTTTTTCACTTTTATCCAGAGGCTTTATACTTCTTCTTCACTTTCTGCCATAAGGGTGGTTTCATCTGCATATCTGAAGTTATTGATATTTCTCACGGCAATGTTGATTCCAGCTTGTGCTTCATTCAGCCCAGTGTTTCTCGTGATGTACTCTACACATAAGTTAAATAACCAGGATGACAATATACAGCCTCGACATACTCCTTTTCCTATTTGGAACCAGTATGTTGTTCCATGTCCAGTTCTAACTGTTGCTTCTTGACCTGCATATGGATTTCTCAGGAGGCAGGTCAGGTGGTCTGGTATTCCCATCTCTTGAAGAATTTTCCACAATTTGTTGTGATCCACACAGTCAAAGGCTTTGGCATAGTCAATACAGCAGAAACAAATGTCTTTATGGAATACTTTTCCTTTTTTAGATGATCCAGTGGGTGTTGCCAATTTGATATCGGATTCCTCTGCCTTTTGTAAATCCAGCTTGAACATTTGGAAGTTCATGGTTCAGGTACTGTTGAAACCTGGCTTGGCGAATTTTGAGCATTACTTTGCTGGCATGTGAGATGAGTACAATTGTGTGGTAGTTTGAGCATTCTTTGCCAATGCCTTTCTTTGGGATTGGAATGAAAACTGAACTTTTCCAGTCCTGTGGCCACTGCTGAGTTTTCCAAATTTGCTGGCATATTGAGTGCAGCACTTTGACAGCATCATCTTTTAGGATTTGAAATAGCTCAACTGAAATTCCATCACCTCCCCTAGCTTTGTAGTGATCCTTCCTAAGGCCCACTTGACTTCGCATTCCAGGATGTCTGGCTCTAGGTGAGTGATCACACCATCATGATTATCTGGGTCGTGAAGATGTTTTTTGCATAGTTCTTCTATGTATTCTTGCCACCTCTTCTTAGTTTCTTCTGCTTCTGTTATGTCCCTACCATTTCTGTCCTTTATTGTGCCCATCTTTGCATGAAATGCACCCTTGGTATCTCTATTTTCTTGAAGAGGTCTCTAGTCTTTCCCATTCTATTGTTTTCCTGTATTTCTTTGCATTGATCACTGAGGATGGCTTTCTTATCTCTCCTTGCTATTTGGAAACCTGCATTCAAATGGGTGTATATTTCTTTTTCTCCTTTGCCTTTCCCTTCTCTTCATATATATTTGTAAGGCCTCCTCAAACAACCATTTTGCCTTTTTGCATTTCATTTTCTTGGAGATGGTCTTGATCATTGCCTCCTGTACAGTGTCATGAACTTCTGTCCATGGTTCTTCAGGCACTTCGTCTATCAGATCTAATCCCTTGAGTCTATTTGTCACTTGCACTGTATAATCGTACGAGATTTGATTTAGGTCATACCTGAATGGCCTAGTGGTTTTCCTATTTCTGAAATTGTTTATGTTCACTCTTTCTATCTCCCATTTGACCACTTGCAATTTGCCTTGATTCATGGACCTAACATTCCGGGTTCCTATGTAATATTGCTCTTTACAGCTTCGGACTTTACTTCCATCACCAGTCACATCCAGAGCTGCGCGTTGTTTTTCCTTTGGCTCCATCTCTTCATTCTTTCTGGAGTTGTTTCTCCACTGATCTCCAGTAGCATATTGGGCACCCACAGACCTAGGGAGTTCATCTTTCAATGTCCTATCGTTTTGCTTTTTCATACTGTTCATGAGATTCTCAAGTCAAGAATACTGACATGGTTTGCCATTCCTTTCTCCAGTGGACCATGCTTTGTCAAAACTCTCCACCATGACCTGTCTGTCATGGGTTGCCCTATGCAGCATGGCTCATAGTTTCATTGAGTTAGACAAGTCTGTGGTCCATGTGTTCAGACTGGTTAGTTTTCTGTGATTGTGGTTTTCAGTTTGTCTTCCCTCTGATGCAGAAGGATAAGAGGCTTATGGAAGCTTCCTGTTGGGAGAGACTGACTGAGGGGGAAACTGATCTTGTTCTGATAGGTGGGGCTGTACTCAGTAAATCTTTAATCCAATTTTCTGTTGATGGGTGGGGCTGTGTTCCCTCCCTGTCATTTGACCTGAGGCCAAACTATGGTGGAGGTAATGAACATAATGTTGACCTCCTTCAAAAGGTCCTTTGCAGGCACTTCTGTGCTCAGTGCCTCCAACCCTGCAGCAGGCCACTGCCAACCCACGCCTCCGCAGGAGACTCCTGGACATTCACAGGCAAGTCTGGGTTTGTTTCTTGTTGGATCACTGCTCGTTTCTCGCGGGTCCTGGTGTGCACAAGGTTCTGTTTGTGCCTCCAAGAGTCTGTTTCCCCAGTCCTGTGTAAGTTCTGTCAGCTCTATGATGGGGTTAATGGTGACCTCCTCCTAGTTACCCATACATGACTCCTGGAAAAACCATAGCTTTGACTAGATGGACCTTTGTTGGCAAAGTATTGTCTCTGCTTTTTAATATGCTGTGTACGTGGGTCATAGCTTTTCTTCCAAACAGCAAGTGTCGTTTAATTTCATGGCTGCAGTCACCATTTGCACTGATTTTGGAGCTCTGAAAAATAAAGTAACTGACTGTTTCCACTGTTTCCCCATTGGTTTGCCATGAAGTTATGGGACCAGATGCCATGATCTTAGTTTTCTGAATGTTGAGTTTTAAGCCAACTTTTCACTCTCCTCTTTAACTTTCATCAACAGGCTCTTTAATTCTTTTCCCTTTCTGCCATATGAGTGGTGTCCTCTGCATATCTGAAGTTATTGATATTTCTCCTTGAAATCTTGATTCCAGCTTGTGCTTCATCCATCCCGGCATTTTGCATGATATACTTTGCATACAAGTGAATTAAGCAGTGTGACAATATACAGCCTTGATGTACTCCTTTCCTGATTTGGAACCAGTCTGTTGTTCCATGTCCAGTTCTAACTGTTGCTTCTTGACCTGCATACAGATTTCTCAAGAGGTAAGTCAGGTGGTCTGGTATTTCTATCTCTTGAAGAATTTTCCACAGTTTGTTGTGATCCACACAGTCAAAGGGTTCAGCATAGTCTATAAAGCAGAAGTAGATGTTTTTCTGGAACTCTCTTGTTTTTTCAATGATCCAATGGATGTTGGCAATTTGATCTCTGGTTCCTCTGCCTTTTGTAAATCCAGCTTGAATATCTGGAAGTACGTGGTTCAATTACTTTTGAAGCCTGGCTTGGAGAATTTTACTTTGGTAGCATGTGAGATGAGTGCAATTGTGTGACAGTTTGAGCAATCTTTTGCATTGTCTTCCTTTGGGATTAGAATGAAAACTGAACTTTTCCAGTCCTGTGGCCACTGCTGAGTTTTCCAAATTTAGCTGGCATATTGAGTGCAGCACTTTCACAGTATCATCTTTTAGGTTTTGAAATAGCTCAAATGGAATTCCATCACCTCGACTAGCCTTGTTCGTAGTGATGCTTCCTAAGGAAAATGGTTTAGACAAATGCTACTAAATGAGAATCCCTCCCAAATCCTGTAGTGTATCAAGATTCAAACATGTTACCTAATTTGAAATGGACTTCCCGTTTTGATGCTTGCTAACCCCTGTTTTGTGAAACTTAAAATAGTCCCCTTTGAGAACTGAAGTGGAAAATATGAGTAGTTTGTACCCTGGCGTCAGTGACGTTCTTGAGTTTATTTGATAGCACTGGTAATTTGAGGATCATATGATAGGAATCATATCATAGACTGCATTCAGAAATTTGTTATTGTAGTTCTGGCTGACATATTTTCATGTTAACATCTATCCAATGTTAACAAAATCAAGGCCATTTTAAAAGTCCCAGCATCCTTAAAAGGGGAGATTTATGTAGAGAAATAGAGATTCCTGGAGATAGGTCCTTTTTGTTGCTTTGGCAACTTCTGTTTCTTTTCATCATATATATTTTAATAGTAAGAACAAAATAGAATATTACAGTTGCAGAAGGAAAACTTCAATCTATGATAGACTTGTAGAAGATTTTCTTGTAAAAATATTCATTTAATTTGACACAGCCCTATTTATTAGGTAAAATATATGGCAACAAAAGAGAACAACTTCTCATCCTCAGACATCAATAACTGAATTTCTTTTGCTAAACGGCTATTTGCAATTGTGAATAAAAGCATATTACATATTGTAAATGAAAAAATTAGAGACTCTAGTGTGTTGAAGAAGGCAATGGCACCCCACTCCAGTACTCTTGCCTGGAAAATCCCATGGACAGAGGAGCCTGGTAGGCTGCAGTCCATGGGGTCGCTAAGAGTCGGACACGACTGAGCAACTTCACTTTCCCTTTTCACTTTCATGCATTGGAGAAGGAAATGGCAACCCACTGCAGTGTTCTTGCCTGGAGAATCCCAGGGACGGGGGAGCCTGGTGGGCTGCTGTCTATGGGGTCGCACAGAGTCGGACACGACTGAAGTGACTTAGCAGCAGCAGCAGCAGTGTGTCAGGATACATAGCAGTTATGATAGTTCCTAAGATTCAGATACTCCTATTCCTGAAGTTATGCCACTTTTACAGCCAGTGTTATGTACCAACATATTAATGGCATAACTGTGATAATTATTGTTAAGTATTTATAATTATATTTCAAGTCATTTATATCTCAAAGTCTAACTACATTTAGCAGAAAATATCAACTGAACTAAAAGTACCCTTCTCCATGTTTAATATCCTCACATGATTTGTGTGATTGAGATCCATTTTCTCACTTAGAATAAACTAAGGAAGAAAGTTAATATTATTAAGGTTATGTCAACAAACAAATAAATGAATTTAGTTAGTTTTTCCAGCAATTAATTTAGTGAAAACAATCATTAAGCTGATTCAAGAAATTAACAAATCACTTAAATCAGTTTCGTAGCTTAAATCTATCTTTAATCCCGATAAAGGACTAAACCAGGAAACATCCAGTCCAGTCTTAATTGGTTTTTTTTGGTTGAGAATTCCAAAGTAGTGTTTTACAAATAGAATTCATTTTTCTGAAATATTTTATGCATTATTAAAAGCAATATAAGGAAATAATTTCAAAACTATTTAAAGTGTTGGCCAAATATTTTAATTATTAAATGTGGAAAGAACATAGATTTTGTAACCAGTAATCTAAAATTTGTCAGTTTTTATCCTTTTTATATACTTGACTTTTTAAAATAGCTGCACTGCATTCCATTAATATCATTCATTAATTTCAGTAAATATTTTCCTTTTTCTGTGATTTTCAAATTGTATACTAAGTAGACCCCAGTAGGTTTCTTTTTTTTTTTTTTCAATATTATGCACTTCCATAAGCAGCATTTTATATTTTTGGATGTTTGTTTCATTGGATATATTTCGAAAATAATAAACTTAAGGGTATTCTATAATTTGTATTCAATATATACTTCATAAACTTTGCTATACTTTTCTGATTGGTCTCCAGAATAACTGAACAATTTTGCAACCCACTAACAAGTCTTAACATGTGCATGCTTCTACATAGCCTGGCATACCATAGTTAATGATTTTTATTAGATTAATGGATGAAAAGTCAACCGTTAAAATTGTTTTAACTTGCATTATTGTGCATGACTTTAATTACTAATGAAATTTCCTTCCCCTAAGTGTCTTTCTCTCACAATAAAGTTTGTTCTTGTCGTTTGTAGTAATTTGCCACAATAGTTTATCTTTAACAATATAACTTTATCAATTTTTATTAACTTGTTGAATAGTTTTGTCAATTTCCCAAAATTGTGAAATCTGTTTGATTATATTTAATTACAGCAAGATGGAGTAATTTATGTTAATATGGCTCTGTTACTTATGACTTAATTTTCTCTGTTTCTTTAATTTTCCTAAATTGTGTCCCATTCCTCATTGTTGTTGTTGATACTTCTGATCTCTCAATATCAGAATAGCACCACTCTATATCAAATAGTACAATACTTTTCAAATTAAGATTTTGGGATTTTTTTAATGCCTTATTTAGTACTGGTTTCATATAACTCCATCTTTAAAATGCTGAGATGTACATTTTCCTTCTAATTCCATTATGAGTATCATGGACTATACCTACAGTACCCCTTGATATTCATCAGTTTAGTATTTTTTCCATAAATTACATAGTCTACAACCTGGTGGCATAATTCTTTTGAAAATACCTGTTTGTGCCAGAGCACTTTATTATTTCCTCACAGGAGTATGAATTGTTTTTCATAGACCAAGTTACATTTCTGTCATAGTCACTCAGGGTGTTTCAACTGGGACTTGTGAGTCAAAATCTTTGAGAACTTGAGAGCTGGGCCATGGGAATCTGCCTTCTGTTTTGTGTCTATTTTTAGAATCTTTTGCTGAATTTTTTTTTCTTTGCACCAAAATCTGAAGATTTCTCTTTAATAACACGGTTGTTACCAGTCTCAGTGTAAATACAAGGAAAAGAAGTGTTAACAGAGTTAAAATGTCTTGTTTAAAGCCACATGACTTGGAAACATGGAATCAAGAATACAGATGCTGTTTACTGTGTAACCCCAACTCACAATCCCTGAATTGGGGATAATTAAAAAAGGCTGCAACTTTTTATTCCATTTGGGCTAAAATTAAATAGATTATATTGATTCAAATGCTTATTAGAGAGTGAAAACTTGGATTTTGTGTCAATCTGTATGGCACTGAGGCTAGAAAGAAGACAGTTACAGTAGAAATAATTAATCATGAGACATCTATTTTTATTATAATTATAAATATTTCATCATATAATCTTTGAGCTAAGCTTTATAGTCTATTCCATAATTAGGATAATGTTATGCTTATTGTTATATGTGTTGGTGGGCATCTGGCAGAAAAATAATACAGTGCACACACAGACACAGATGTGTGCACATACACACCCACCTTGAGAATATTACTATTCCAGCCTAATTCTTTTTAAATACATATTTTCACATATTTGATATGCTTGTAATAATGTGATCCTCTATGTAAAGTCAGTGTTGCAATATGTTTAGAGAGAGTATGATCACAGATTGTTGCAGGAAGTATTATAAGGTCTATCAAATGAAATGTAGAAACTTTCATTCTAATAAGTAATTAGTAATTAGTATGAAGTAGGGAATTCTATGCTTGTGGCCAGTGGCCAAAACAAATAAAGAAATGCTCTATTTGCATAAATAAATCTATAAACTAATTAAGGGTTTCTTTATTTGAGAGAAAAGCAACATGAAAATTCAGAATTATCTAATTTTTAACAAGTAATAGGGATATAAGACATACGTGAACAAAAGTTTGATTCATTCAATTTTAAAATAAAGAATAGGGAACATATTAAATGTTGAATGAAAAATACATATTTAAATTACATATTAGAATCAAAAGAAATGGAAGAAAATAGTATGGTCAAGGGTGAAGAAACAGAAAAGAAAGTAAAAATTAAAAGAAAGGCAGTGAAGCTGTATAGGGTAATAATAAAACTTTGTATTGTGCAAAATGAAATTATAAGAGATAGGCTAGGAGTTCTGTCTGAGAGATAGAAGTGGGATAGAAGGTGAAGCCTAGTGGAGTTTACAGTGGTCAAACTAAAGTGGAGATGGCTAGCCTCATGAGAACACCTTTGGAACATCTCTTGTACTGTAAACAGGAGCACACCTAGTACTGGCAGTGGTAAATTAGGTAGTGTGTGGAAAATTGAGAGAAAATGTCAAGGAGATAAATTTATTTTTTCTGGCCATAAAATGCTTCAAGTAAAGTTATTTTAAAGATTGTTGCCTCACTTCTTACCCAAAGGATGAGAGACATAGGAGTAGAGACACATAAAGAAGGAAAAAGAATTACAGAGAAAGGGATAGGAAAGAAGAAAAATTACGGGAAAGCATGTAGAATAGTAAGTTCTCATGAAGAAAGCTTCCCTCATCATTTAGAGATGGTGATCTTTGAAGGTTATCACTTATCATTGCCTTAAAAAACAGTATCTGATTCTGTTCACAGTTATTTATTTTTTATCATCAAATTATAAAAAATATTCCTTTGTCATAGAACTGAGAAGGCAGTGAACCAAGACACAAATTATTCTACAGGTTGTAGTGACCTTGACTATCACTTTAATTGCTTATAGGTACACAGAGATACATAGTGATTGAATAAAGTTAAGTCATGTGACCAAGGGACTTCACATTAACATCTACAATTATAAAATAATAATAATTATTAAATTTCACATCTATGTCCAATGCTTATTTTCCTGTGATTAAGAAGGAGACAAAATTATAGAGAGCTCATTTCTGAACTTAGATACACTTGAGTTGGGAATTTTGCTCCTTACTTACTCCCTTGAGCAAGCTGTTTAACCTCTTTAAACTTCTGTGTCCTCATTTGTAAAGTGATATTTATAATACAGATCTCAAGAGGTCAGAGGATAGATTTAATAAGATAATATATTGCACATGTTAAGCATTCACTAAATGTTAGCTATTATTATTAAGAAGGTCAAAACAGCTTACAAAGCTTAAGCTGTGCTTTATGAGAATATTTCTTTGGAATGGAATCATTACTATACCATTTCTCTCTGAGTGTGATGACCTCTACATATTATAAGTCCCTTAGAAACCAGCTGCTCTGTAGATAGAAAATAGCAGTGACAAAAGTATTATTATTATTATTATTATTTTTACTAATTGAGGCCTAATTTTGGGAAAAATGAAATAAAACAGTGAATTCAGCAGACAGTTGAGAGTAATGATCCCTGAAGCAACCAACCATCTGTAACTGAGAAATTCTGCTTTTCAACTTGATGGCATTCCTGAAAATATTTTGGACAGAAATGGCAGAATCTATCATTCCCTCCTTGTTGCATTACTTTACCTGAGATTACACTGTTACCTTCTCAAGTACTTGACCTGCTGAACTGGATGTTGGAGAATGTTTCTAAACTTCATTAGTAGGCCAGTATCGCATAGCTATTTACAATAAAAATAATAAGAATTGATTTGTGAATGATATATAAATGAATTACTTCAATAATTTTTAACAGCTTTATTGGATATGATTGATACACGGTGGTTTTCATTGTTGTTGTTGTTGTTCAGTTGCTAAATCATGTCCCACTCTTTGCAACCCCATGGACTGCAGCACACCAGGTTTCCCTGTCCTTCAGTATCTCCTGGAGTTTCCTCAGATTCACATCTAGTGAATCGGTGATGCTATCTAATCATCTCATCCTCTGCCACCCCCTTCTCCTTTTGCCTTCAATCTTTTCCAACATCAGGGTCTTTTCCAATGAGTTGGCTCTTCTCATCAGGTGGCCAAAGTATTGTAGTTTTAGTATCAGTCCTTCCAGTGAATTTTCAGGACTGATTTCCTTTAGGATTGATAGATTTAATCTCCTTGCTGTCCAAAGAGCTCTCAGGAGTCTTCTCTAGCACCACAATTGAAAAGCATCAATTCTCTAGCACTCAGCCTGCTTTATGGTCCACCTCTCACATCCATACATGACTCTTGGAAACACCATAGCTTTCACTATATGGACCTTTGTTGACAGATGTGTTTGCTTTTTAATATGGTGTCTAGGTTTGTCATAGCTTTCCTTCCAAGGAGCATGCATCTTTTAATTTCATGGCTGCAGTCACCATCTGCAGTGATTTTGGAGCCCAAGAAAATACAATATGTCACTACTTCTACTTTTTTCCTTTCTATTTGCTATAAAATGTTGGGCCAGATGCCATGATCTTAGTTCTTTAAATGTTAAATTTTAAGCAAGCGTTTTCACTCTTGTCTTTCACCCTCATCAGGAGGCTTTTTAGTTCCTCTTCACTTTATGCCATTAGAATATCATCTGCATATCTGAGGTGCTTGATATTTTACCCACAATTTTGATTCCAGCTTGTGATTCATCCAGTCTGGCGTTTTGCATGATGTACTATGCATAGAAGTTAAATAAACAGGGTGGCAATATACAGCCTTGTACTCGTTTCCCAATTTTGGACAAGGTAGTTGTTCCATATAAGGTTCTAACTGTTGCTCCTTCAGATGTATACAGGTTTCTCAGGAGATACATAAGGTTATCTGATATTCCCATTTCTTTGAGAACTTTCCACAGTTTGCTCTGTTTCACACAGGCAAAAGCTTTCATGTAGTTAATGGAGGAGAAGTAGATGTTTTTCTGGAATTCCTTTGCTTTCTCTATAATCCAACAAATCTTGGCAATTTGATCCCTGGTTCCTCTGCCTTTTCTAAACCCAGGTCATACATCTGGAAGTTCTCGGTTCATGTACTGTTAAAGTCCAGCTTGAAGGATTTTGAGTATAACCTTACTGAAGTGAAAAGTGAAAGTGAAAGTCACTCAGTCATGTCCGACTCTTTGTGACTCCATGGACTATACAGTCCATGGAATTCTCCAGCCCAGAATACTGGAGTGGGTAGCCTTTCCCTTCTCCAGGGGATCTTCCCAACCCAGGGATCAAACCCAGGTTTCCCGCATCGCATGTGGACTCTTTACCAGCTGAGCCACAAGGGAAGCCCAAGAATTATGAAGTGGGTAGCCTATCCCTTCTCCAGCAGAACTTCTCAACCCAGGAATCGAATTGGTGTCTCCTGTATTGCAGGCAGATTCTTTACCAACTGAGCTAGCATGTAGAATAAGTGCAGTTGTCCCATAGTTTGATCATTCCTTGGTATTGTGCTTCTTTGGGACTGAAATGAAAAATGGACCTTTTCCAGTCCTATGGCCACTGCTGAGTTTTCCAAATTTGCTGACATATTGAATGTGGTACTTTCACAGCATCATGTGTTAGGATTTTAAATAGCTCAGCTGGAATTCCTTCACCTCCACAAGCTTTGTTCATAAGTAATGCTTCCTAAGGCCCACTTGACTTCACACTCCAGGTTGTCTGGCTCTAGGTGAGTGACAACACCATCATGTTTACGTTGGGCATTAAGACCTTTTTTGTATAGTTCTTTTGTGTATTCTTGGCACCTCTTCTTAATCTCTTCTGCTTCTCTTTGGTTCTTACCATTTCTGTCCTTTATTGTACCTGTCCTGGCATTAAATATTTCCTTGATATCTCCAATTTTCTTCAAGAGATTTCTAGTCTTTCCCATTCTGTTGTTTTCCTCAACTTGTTTGCATTGTTCCTTAAAGAAGATCTTCTCTTTCCTTGCTAGTCTCTGAAACTGCCTTCAGTTGGGTATATCTTTCTCCTTTGCCTTTCACTTCTCTTCTTTCCTCACCTATTTGTAAAGCCTCTTCAGACCACTGCTTTGTCTTCTTGCATTTCTTTTTCTTTGGGATGATTTCGATCCCTGCCTCCTGCACAATGTTATGAACCCCTGTCTATAGTTCTTCGGCCACTCTGTCTACCAGATGGAATCCCTTGACTCTATGTGTCACCTCCATTGTATAATCATAAGTGATTTAATTTAGCCTAGCCTTTATGACCTAGTGGTTTTCCCTACTTTCTTCAACTGAAGCCTGAATTTTGCAACAAGGTGCTTATGATCTGAGCCACAGTCAGCTCCAGGTCTATTTTTTGCTGACCACATAGAGCTTTTCCATCTTTGGCTGTAAAATATATTATCAATCTGATACACAATAGACTGCACTTATTTGTAGTATACAATTTCATAACTTTTTATATATGTACAAGTCATAATGCCATTATCACAAGTAATATAATTAATATTTCCAAGACCCCCAAAAAGTGTCTTTTTATAATACTACTCTCCCAACCCTTTGTGCTCTCCCCCATCCCAGGCAACCACTAATCACTTTCTGTCACTTTGACATTTTTTTTTAATAACACTTTATGTCATAGTTTGCTTTCTCTAGAATTTTATATAAATGGAATCACACAGTATGCACTTTATTTATTTATTTTTGCATTGCTCACTATCACCCATGCTATTGTGTGAATTAATATTTGTTTTTCTCTATTGCTGAATATTATATTCCATTGTTTATGTATGTCACAATTTCTTTATATGTTGATCTGATGATAATGAACATTTACATTGTTTCAAATTTTTGGCTATAAAATTAAGGCTACTTTGATCACTGTGGACAACTCTTTGTATGGACATGTGTTCTCATTTCTTTTAGATAAATCTCTAGAGGTAGAATATTTGGGTCAAGTGGTAGGTTTTTGCTGGACTTTTTAAGAACTCTCTGTCTTTCAAAGTACTTGTACAATTGAACATTCTTGCCAATAACATATGAGAATTCCAGTTCCTCCATATGTGCACTGACATTTCAAATGGTAAGGCTCTTAAATTGTAGACACTCTAATAAATGTGTAATAGTACCCCATTGTGTTTTTTAACAGACTATTTTTATTTTACTTTTTTTAAGATTTTTTTTTAAATAAATTTATTTATTTTATTTGGGGGCTAATTACTTTACAATATTGTAGTGGTTTTTGCCATACATTGACATGAATCAGCCATGGGTTTACATGTGTTCCCCATCCTGAACCCCCCTCCCACCTCCCTCCCCATCCCATCCCTCTGGGTCATCCTGTTGCCCCAGCCCTGAGCATTTGTCTCATGCATTGAACCTGGAATGGTGTTCTGTTTCACATATGATAATATACATGTATCAATGCTATTCTCCCAGAACGTCCCACCCTCACCTTCTCCCTCAGAGCCCATAAGACTGTTCTATGCATCTGTGTCTCGTATTCTGTCTCACATATAGGGTTATCGTTACCATCTTTCAAATTCCATATATATGCATTAGTATACTGTATTGGTGTTTTTCTTTCTGTCTTACTTCACTCTGTATAATGAGCTCCAGTTTCATCCATCTCAATAGAACCAATTCAAATGTATTTTTTTTAATGGCTTAACAGACTATTTTTAAAGCGGGTTTCCTTTGTGGCTCAGCAGCTAAGAATCTGCTTGGAATGCAGGAGACGTGGGTTTGATCCCTGGGTCAGGAAATCCTCTGGAGAAGGAAATGGCAACCCACTCTAGTATTCTTGCCTGGGAAATCCCATGGACAGAGGAGACTGGCAGGCTACAATACATGGGGTTGCAGAAAGAGTTAGCTATGACTAAGTGACTAAACTATAACAATTTTTAAAAGTAGTTTGGATTCACAGCAAAATTGACCCGAAAATATAGACAGTTCCCTCCTCCTCCAGTCCAAATTCCCCTGTTATGAATGTTCCCGAACAAAGTAGTACATTCATAATAATTAATTAATTTTTTGACATGTCATTATCACCCAAAGTTAATAATTTGTGTTACAGTCTGCGCTTGCTGTTGTATATTCTATGAGTTTAGACAAAGATAATGAGTAAAATGATATGCATTTATCATTATCATTATTACGGCTTTTCATGCAAGATATTTTTACTGTTCTAAAATTCGTCTGTACTCTGCCTATTCATCCCTCTCCCCAATTCCCAAGCCCTAGAAATCACTGATGTTTTTACTTTCTCCATAGTTTTAGAGACATTTACACACATCTTTTCCCAGGATATCGTATAGTTAGAATCCCCCTAAATGTAGCCTCTTCAGATTGGCTTATTCTACTTAGTAGTATTCATATACATTTCTTCCATGTCTTTTTATGTCTTGGTACTTCATTTTTTTCTAACACTGAATAATATCCCATTATCTGGATGCACCACAGTTTATTCACTCATTTATTGAAGGGCATCTTGGTTGCCTCCAAGTTTTGGCAATTCTGATTAAACCTGCTTATTGTGGTTTTAATTTCTTTTACTCAAATGATGAATTATGCTGAATACTAATTATGATTTTTCCATTGTATATTTGTTGTTCATGTGTTTGTTTAAACATTGCCCTTTTTAAACAACTTGATTGAAGCATTAGTGAGTGAGTGATAGTCACTCAGTCGTGTCTGATTCTTTGTGACCTCATGGACTGTAGCCTGCCAGGCTCCTCTGTTCATGGAATTTTCCAGTCAAGAATACTGGACTGGGTTGCCCTTGCCTTGTCCATTATTGAAGTATGATATAATATAAAATTCACCTATTTTAACTATATTGTTTAGTGAAAAAGAGTAGTGCAGTGATCATCCAGAGAGAATTCCAGCACATTTTTATCATTCCCCACTGTTCCTTCGTGGCCAGTGGCAGCTGATTGCTATTCTCATTTCCAGTCCCAGAATCTGTTCCCATCCCCAGTTCTGCTAAATGCCAAATGGTTTTGCTTTGTCTAGGAATTTTATGTAAACTGATTCATAAATTAGATACTTTTATCCTCTTGCTTGTTAGCATAGTATTTTGAGGTTCATGAATGTTGTAGGGTATATTATTCCTTTTTATTTCTTTAAAGTATTCCATTATATACGTATCTGTTTATCATTTAAGAAATTATTATTCTTTTGGAAAGATTCTAATTTCAGCCATTTTGTAATGTTGCTATGAGGATAAATAGAAAAGTCTTTGTGTGGTTATATCATTCCAACATTTTTAGATACATAGGAGAGGTTCCTGGTTCATATGCTAAGTATATGTTTATCATTAAAAAAAAAAAAAAAAGCTTATTTTCCAAAATGACTGCACCACTTTACATTCCCACCAGCAATGTGTAATTGTCCTGATTTCTCTGCCTCATGGAAAACACCTGGTCTTGACTGTCTATATGATCATAATCATTCTAAAGAGTGTGAAATGATATTTCATTGTAATTTTAATTTACATTTCCATAATGATTAATGATGTTGAACATTCTTTCACTTTCTTTTAAGCCATCCAAAGATCTTATATTATGAAAAGTCTATTTAAATTGCATACCTGTTTTATAAATTTACTAGTAATAATGTATAATTGATTTTATATGTTTATGGACTCAGTTTGCTAATATTGCATTAAGCATTCTTGTGTCTAGGTTTATTAGAGGTACCGTTCTCTAGTTTATTTGTCTGACTTTATTATTATCTGACTTTGTAGAATGAATCTGAAAGTGTTCGTTCCTACTATATTTTGCTAAAAGAGTTTATGTAGATTTGGTGTTACTTCTTTAGCTATATAAGAAAAATCACTAGTGATGCATCAGGGCCTTGGCTTTACTTGTGGAAACATTTTAATTACTAATCCAGTTTCTTTACTTGTTGTAAGTCTATTGATTTTTTTATTTTTTCTTGTACCATTTATAGTAATTTTGACTTTTCTAACTATTTGCCCATGTCTTTTAGCTTTCTAATTTGTTGGCATATAGTTGTTTGTATTAGTCCTTAATAATCTTTTAATTTGTGCAGTGTCTATAATGATGTCCTATACACTTCAGTTTCTGTGTTAATTTTCTTCTTTACATTTTTTCTTGAAGAATGTAGCTAAATATTAATAAATTTTGTTCAGATATTCAAAGAACCAGCTTTTGGTCTTATTAATATTCTCTTGATTTTTGTTGATTTTTCAATCACTTAAAATGTATTTAGACTTTTTAAAAAAATATCTTGGTATGTGATCCATCGTGGAGAATAATCTACATGCTTTTTAAAAGAATGTATATTCTAATATGATTGGGTGTGAAGTATTCTGAAATTTCACTTAAGACAAGTTGATTGATAGTGTTCTTTGAGATTCCTATATTTTTTTCTGATTTTCTTTCTGGTTGTCCTCTTAACTATTGAGAGGGCAATAATGAAGTCTCTAACAAGAGTTGAATTGTTTATTTCTCATTTTATCTTTTATCTTTAATTTGATAACATTAATTTAGGAGAAAAAGAAAAAAAAATATCCTATCAGATAGTTTGAACAGATGCTACCATATTCATTGTTTCAGTAAAACATTGTGCGGTCACTAAGTTGTGTCCAACTCTTTGTGATCCCATGGACTGCAGCATGTGAGGCTTCCCCGTCCTTCAGTATCTCATGGAGTTTGCTCAAACACATGTCCATTGAGTTGGTGATGCCATACAGCTATCTCATTCTCACACCCTTCTCTTCCTGCCCTCAATATTTCCCAGCATCTTAGTCTTTTCTAATGAGTCGTCTCTTTGCATCAGGTGGCCAAAATTTTGAAGCTTCGGCTTCAGCATCAGTCCTTTCAATGAATATTCAGGGTGGATTTCCTTTAGGGTGACTAGTTTAGGCTCCTTGCAGTCCAGGGGACTCTCTGCAGTCTAATTCAGCAACACAATTACCTCTCAGCCTTCTTTATGGTCTAACACTCACATCCATACATGACTACTGGAAAAACCTTATCTTCGACTGTATGGACCTTTGTTGATAAAGTGTTTTGTCTACTTTTCAATATGCTATCTAGGTTTTTCATAGCTTTTCTTTCAAGGAGCATATGTCTTTTAATTTCTTGTTTGTAGTCACTATCCAGAGTGATTTTGGAGCCCAAGAAAAAAATATTTACCACTGTTTCCTTTGTTTCCCCCTCTATTTGCCATGAAGTGGTGGAACCAGATGCCATAATCTTAGTCTTTTGAATGTTGCATTCTAAGCCAGCTTTTTAACTATCTATTACCTTCATCAGGAGACTCTTCAGTTCCTCTTCACTTTCTGCTGATAGGGTAGGTACTATCATCAGCATATCTAAGATTATTGATATTGATATTTCATCTTTATTCCAGTTTAGTATATATGATATATCTTAGTATATATAAATTTGAAAGTGAATGCAGAACTATATGAGAGAAGAGGACAGATTATCTAAATTGTAAGGACTTCAGTATAAACTGTCAACCAGTCATGAAGCTGATCAGTTCAGTTCAGTCGCTCAGTCGTGTCCAACTCTTTGCGACCCTGTAGACTGCAGCACAGCAGGCCTCCCTGTCCATCATCAACTTGCGGAGTTTGGTCAAACTCATGTCCATTGAGTTGGTGATGCCATTCAACCATCTCATCCTCTGTTGAACCCATCTCCATCTGCCTTCAATATTTCCCAGCATCAGGGTCTTTTCCAATGAATCAGGTCTTCTCATGAGGTGGCCAAAGTATCAGAGGTTCAACTTCAGCATCAGTCCTTCCAATGAACATTCAGCACTGACTTCGTTTAGGACTGACTGGTTTGGTCTCCTTGCAGTCCAAGGGACTCTCAAGAGTCTTCTCCAGCACCACAGTTCAAAAGCATCAATTCTTTGGCACTCAACTTTCTTTATAGTCCAACTCTCCCATCCATACATGACTACTGGAAAAACCACAGCTTTGACTAGATGGAACTTTGTTGGTGAAGTAATGTCTATGCTTTTTAATATGCTGTCTAGGTTAGTCATAACTTTTCCTACAAGAAGCAAGCATCTTTTAATTTCATGGCTGCAGTCACCATCTGCAGTGATTTTGGAGCCCCCTACCCCAAAAAATAAAGTCTGTCACTGTTTCCATCATTCCCCATCTATTTGCCATGAAGTGATGGGACCAGATGCCATGACCTTACTTTTCTGATTTTTGAGTTTTAAGCCAAATTTTTCACTCTCCTCTTTCACTTTCATCAAGAGGCTTTTTAGGTCTTCTTCATTTTCTGCAATAAGGGTTGTCATCTGCATATTTGAGGTTATTTATATTTCTTATGACAATCTTGATTTCAGCTTGTGCCTCCTCCAGCCTAGCATTTCACACGATGTACTTTGCATATAAGTTAAATAAGCAGGGTGACAATATACAGCCTTGACATACTCCTTTCCTGACTTGGAACCAGTCTGTTGTCCCATGGCCTGTTCTAGCTGTTGCTTCTTGACCTGCATTACAGATTTCTCAGGAGGCAGATAAGGTGGTCTGGTATTCCCATCGCTTGAAGAACTTTTCCACAGTTTGTTGTGATCTACACAGTCAAATGCTTTGGCCTACTCAGTAAATCAGAAGTAGATGTTTTTTTGGAACTCTGTTGCTTTTTCAATGACCCAGCAGATATTGGCAATTTGATCTCTGGTTCCTCTGCCTTTTCTAAAACCAGCTTGAACATCTGGAAGTTCATGATTCATGTATTGCTGAAGCCTGGCTTGGAGAATTTTGAGCATTACTTTACTAGCATGTGAGATGAGTGCAATTGTTCAATAGTTTGAGCATTCTTTGGCATTGCCTTTCTTTGGGATTGGAATGAAAGCTGACCTTTTCCAGTCCTGTGGCCACTGCTGAGTTTTCCAAATTGTTGGCATATTGAGTGCAACACCCTAACAGCATCATCTTTTAGGATATGAAATAGCTCAACTGGAATTCCATCACCTGCACTAGCTTTGTTCATAATGATGCTTCCTAAGCCCCACTTGACTTCACATTCCAGGATGTCTGGCTCTAGGTGAGTGATCACACCATCATGATTATCTGGGTCATGAAGATCTTTTTTGTACAGTTCTTCTGTGTGTTCTTGCCACGTCTTCTTAATATCTTCTGATTCTGTTAGGTCTATACCATTTCTGTCCTTTATCGAGCCCATCTTTGCATGAAATGTTCCCTTGGTATCTCTAATTTTCTTGAAGAGATCTCTAGTCTTTCCCATTCTTTTGTTTTCCTCTATTTCTTTGCATTGATCGCTGAGGAAGGCTTTCTTATCTCTCCTTGCTATTCTTTAGAACTCTGCATTCAAATAGGTATATATTTCCTTTTCTCCTTTGCCTTTAGCTTCTCTTCTTTCACAGCTATTTGTAAAGCCTCCTCAGAAAACCATTTTGCCTTTTTATATTCCTTTTTCTTGGGGATGTTCTTGATCCCTGCCCCCTGTTCAATGTCACAAACCTTCGTCCATAGTTCTTCAGGCACTCTGTCTATCATATCTAATCCCTTGAATCTGTTTGTCACTTCCAATATATGCAAATATATATCAAATCATAAGGTATTTGATTTAGGTCATACGTTAATGGTCTAGTGGTTTTCCCTACTTTCTTCAATTTAAATCTGAATTTGGCAATAAGGCGTTCATGATCTAAGCCACAGTCAGCTCCTGGTCTCATTTTTGCTGACTGTATAGACCTTCTCCATCTTTGGCTGCAAAGAATATAATCAATCTGATTTTGGTATTGACCATCTGGTGATGTCCTTGTGTAGAGTCTTCTCTTGTTTTTGGAAGAGGGTGTTTGGTATGACTAATGTGTTCTCTTGACAAAAATCTTTTACCCTTTGTCCTGCTTCATTTTGTACTCTAAAGCCAAATTTGCCTGTTACTCTAGGTATATCTTGACTTCCTACTTTTGCATTCCAGTCCCCTATAATGAAAAGGGCATCTTTTTTGGATGTTAGTTCAAGAAGGTCCTTTAGGTCTCATAGAACCATTTAACTTCAGCTTCTTCAGCTTTTCTGGTTGGGGCATAGACTTGGATTACTGTATATTGAATGGTTTGTCTTGGAATTGAACAGATATCATTCTGTTGTTTTTAAGCTTGAACCCAAGTACTGCATCTCAGACTCTTGTTAACTATGATGACTACTCCATTTCCTCTAAGGAATTCTTGCAGACAGTTGTAGATACAATTGTCAACTGAACTAACTTTGTCCTTTGCAGTCCATTTTAGTTCACTGGTTCCTAAAATGTCAATAATCACTCTTGCCGTCTCCTGTTTGACCACTTCCAATTTACCTTGATTCATGGACCTAAGATTCCAGGTTCCTATGCAATATTGTTCTTTACAGCATCAGACTTTACTTCCATCACCCATCACATCCACAACTGGGCGTTGTTTTTGCTTTGGCTCTGAGGAGTAAAAATGTATCAAATTTTAATTGTTTATTGAGACTATTAAGAAACAGGCAAAAGTAATGATTTCTTTTAAAATACCAATTTTAGAGAAGAATCCTGGAAATATTATTCAAAGGCAAATGGCAGATTCAGTTCAGTTCAGTTCAGTCACTCAGTTGTGTCCGACTCTTTGCGACCCCATGAACCACAGCACGCCAGGCCTCCCTGTCCATCACCAACTCCTGGAATCCACCCAAACCCATGTCCGTTGAGTCAGAGATGCCATCCAACCATCTCATCCTCTGTCATCCCCTTCTTCTCCTGCCTTCAGTCTTTCCCAGCATCAGGGTCTTTTCAAATGAGTCAGCTCTTCACATGAGGTGGCCAATGTATTGGAGTTTCAGCTTCAACATCAGTCCTTCCAATGAACACCCAGGACTGATCTCCTTTAGGATGAACTGGTTGGATCTCCTTGCAGTCCAAGGGACTCTAAAGAGTCTTCTCTGACACCACAGTTCAAAAGCATCAATTCTTCGGCGCTCAGCTTTCTTCACTGTCCAACTCTTACATCCATACACGACCACTGGAAAAACCATAGCCTTGACTAGATGGACCTTTGTTGGCAAAGTAATATCTCTGCTTTTTAATATGCTGTCTAGGTTGGTCATAACTTTCCTTCCAGTGGCAGATTAGTGAAAGGAAAAATAATCACCTGAATTCTGAAATCAATGTTTACTATGCTATTATTTGGGATATATTTATAACCTGGCGGGCTACAGTCCATGGGGTTTCAAAGAGTCAAACAAAACTGGGTAGCTATGCACATACATTATCCAGGGCTTTCCAGGTGGCTCAGACAATCTGTCTCCATTGCAGGAGACCTGGGTTCCAGGTCAGGAAGATTCCTGGAGAAGGGAATGGCAACCCACTCCAGTATTCTTGCTGGGAAATTCCATGGACAGAGGAGCCTGACAAGCTATAGTTCATGGGTCACAAAGGAGTTGGACATGAGTAACTAACATTTTCACTTCATACATTATCCACAATCTTTATTGCTAAAGAAAAGTGATACATGGATCATCACATATCACTATGACCAACAAAGCATGCTCTGAATTTTTGTTTCCTAGACAAGAGAACGCATTAGTAAAAAAAAAAAAAATCATAGAGTGGTTTCATGTATTTAAAAGGCAAAGTTCATTGTGAATAATATATAAGTACCATAGATAAGGCAGAGCAAATGTATATATCTATGTGTGACTGGTTCAGACAAGCTCCATTTTCATTAGGAAAGAATCTTCAGTTCCTGTTAATCTGGCATATCAATGTTATTCAAGGCTGATGGTCATTATTGGTTTAAGATGTGAGTCACTCCAAATTCACAGGTGTTTTTCTGTTTTATCTGGTTAGAATTAGTTTTAGTGAGTTAGAACACCTGACTTTGATATCTCTTTAGGCAAGTTCTGCTGCATGTAGAAAGTTCTTTGACAGTCTTTGGCTTCTTATATTGGCAAGTAGAAGATGGATACAAAAACAAGTTTACTGTCTTGATGTTCTGTGTCTATTTCACACAATTCCATTTTCCTTATTAGAGTAGTTTTAATCTTCTTTTAGTATGGCATTATCTAGTGTGTAAATGTAGAAGATGTTAAGTGTGCATCAACATTTTAAACACTGATAAAATTGACAAGAGCCATCACTAGGAACAAAGATAGACTTGACATAACTAATGTTTGTAGAGAAAATCTTTCAACCATCTGCTCTATTATCCTAAATCTCATGGTTCTATTTGTCCCACCCTGGCCTTTTTCCTTCCCCTCACCCCCAGTGTTAACATCTAGTATAACCATACCATATTCTTCAAAATAAAATATTAATATTGATACAACATATTAACTAAAATGTAAGCTTTATTTGGATTTCACAAAGTTTTCTACTAATGTATTTTTTATGGTCCTCATTCTAAATCAAGATACCACAATTCTTTTAGTTATCATGCTTCCTTATTCTCTTCCAATTTCTGATAGTTCCTGAGTCTCTGTTTTCATGGTTTTGACACTTTTGAAGGGTACTAATCAGGTTGTAGAATCTCCCTCAGCTGGAATTTGTCTGATGTTTTCACATGCTTAAACTGGGATTATGAATTTGCAGGAAAGTGTTCACAAAGACACAGTGCTCTTTTCCTTATTTCATGCCACAGGATGCATGGCATTAATGTCATTTATTGACAGTGTTGCCTTTGATCATTTGGGTAAGGTAGTGTCTGCCAAGATTCTTCCTGTAAAGTTTCTTTTGTGCCTTCCCATACACACCTTAAACTTTACCCTATTAATCTTGTCTATAGCAATTATTGCTGTGCTATCTAATGACATTTCTATTTCCTTTATCCCTTGTACACTTATTATTTGGAATTCTTCTGTAAGAAAGATATGCCCCTCCATCATCATTTGTTTATTTAAATATTATTCATATCAATATGCACTCATGGGTACTTATTTGACTCTCTGTGTTATAAGCTTATACTCACATTATTTACTGTGTTGCCCTTATCCATCATCATTCCATTTGACCATTGGGAGCTCTTTCAGGATGGCTCCTTGTTTCTTTTATGCTTTGCATATGCCCCTATACTTTTATTGCTGTTTGTGTGTGAGAGTGTGTGTATTTGTGTGTATGGGTATATTATGTGTATGTCTGTGTGTAAACACTTCCTTACTTTTATGGAACTATAAGCATTTGACCTGTTTTTGGCTTGTCATGAAGCATTTATTTTGGTGCAGCTAAAGGTGTTAGCTAACCACATTAGTGGTGTTAGTAAATGCCACGTTGTTCTGCTAGTAAATAAGCAAAAGGAATTTTATTGTCTAGAAATATAGTTGCTAGCAAATTAAGGTCCTTTTGTTGAGCTTGTATTACAGTAACACTTTTATTTGCAGTGATTGTTCTGGTAATAAAAATATTTTTTTGCCACATTGTAGTTGGAAAACATTATTTGTGATTCCTTTTGGGATCTCTGCACTTTGATGGGCATGTAAGTGTTAGATGTTTATGAGACCATGTTAGATATTTCCAGGAAGTAGAGTTTTAAGTTTCAAAATAGGGTATAATACCGTTTCTCACTGGAAAAATCCCTCCTTTCTCTAATATACACATTGTGTAGCAGTTATACCCCTGTGTGTGTGTGTGTGTGTGTATGTATTATACCTTGAACTTTATTTTAATAAGGAATGCCTTCTAAATCCTAATCTATATGTCATTTCCAAGTTTGTTTGTTTTTTTAACATTACTTAAAAAATTTTGGACTTCAGTGACTAACAGTTTTCTACCCCTGACTACATTGATACTGTCTCTGTATCTCTCTCTATAACTTTCTTTTGTCATATGTTAATGTTTGCTCTGTATTGAACATGGGGACTTTATGCTCAAATATATCTATATCTATATCTATATATATATATATATATATATATATATATATACACACACAAAATCGGGAGGACCTTAACAGGAAAAAATATGGTTTATCTTATAAGGATGCTCATCATGTATCTGGAATATATATAGTAAAAGTATTTCTTTAGTATAGGAGGGAAAATAATCCCTTTCCAGCAATTTCTCAGCAATATCTATTTGAATAAAGAGGCACTCTAGCCTAGCCAAGTGGACATGTTTAAAAAGTCATCACAGCAATTAAATTATTTGATAGTTCAGCCTCTCCTTTTCTTACATGTTTTAACTTTAATTCTAGTATTTATAAGAAAAAAGAAGATAATCTTAATATTTAAAACCTTAAATTTTTGTCCCAAATTATTGAATTTTTGTTTTAAAATTATATGAGCATATATTATTCTCTTCAGACCATTTAGCACTGGAACTAGATTTATAATTACTGGATATTTAGAAATGTTAAATTTTCTCAAAGGGATATCATTAGTTTTGAACATATGTATGTATATGTGTGTGTGTGTGTGTGTGTGTGTGTGTGTGTGTGTGTGTATATATATATATATATATATGATTTACCACTAACCCCTGAATCTAAGGATGATTTAGGTGTTTTAAAAATTATAGATAAGTTTACATGCCTCCTAAAGTGTAATTGAGAGAGCACTTTAACAAATAAGTTTTTTACAGGAAGTAAGAAAAATTTTAGACTTGCTTGAAAATAGTGTATGGAACCAATCATGAATAGGGCCACAGCAAATACTTTGATACAATTTTCCCTTAACTATTTGAAGGTGACTTTCCAAAGCAGCTTCCAACCAAGGATCTTTAGTTTTCACTAAGAACATTCACAGACATTATTCTGGTTCTCTAGCTAAAGTAATATCTGATCTGAATCTCTGACTAGAAGTTTATATATAATAGTAAGTAGGTTAAAGTCTCAATTAGAGATCACATTTCCATCATCTTGAAATTTCCTTTTTAAATTTCCTAACTCCAAGTTATCTGTATCATGAATACTTGAAGGGTTTGTTAAAAACCCAACTCCATAAGCTCAAGACCAGAAACTACAGAATCAGAATCCCCATAGTCAGATGTAGGAAATCAGTATGATAAAACAAGCACACTGGATATTTTCCTGTGTACTTAATTTTGAAAACAAGTGCCTTTAGGAAAAAAAAACCTAATTTTGAAGTCAAGTGAACACAACTTCACATGTGTAAACTTTTACAAAATACTTCTTTCTTCAGAATTCATTTTTGACTATTTCTCAGGAAAATAAAAGAAACAAGAACCTTTTAAAAGTCCATATTACCTAGTTTAGATCATTCGAATTAATCACTCTGGGAAGGCTTCCTACCTCTCCTGTCAATTGAACAACTTATTTAAGGAGCTCTGTCAGATACAATCCTCTTTACTTCATTTTGTCCCCCGCTGATACCGTCTTGCAGGGGATTGCCAACACGCAGGGAGCCTGAGGGATCTAAAGTGAGATTACAAAAGCAAACCCCGAATGCATGCTCTCTAGAAGGTAGACTCCTATAGGCTATAATACCAAGTGTTTAGAAGTGAGTCAAATAAGAGTGAGACCACCTTGCAACCATTTCCCTTTATGAGGTACTGTTACTTCTGTGCCTCAGGAAAAGATTCTCATGAACAGATTACAAGTGTTTAGAAATTTGCTAGCGATCATAGCACAGAGCCATGCTGTGTTACACATTCTGCAGCCAAAATTCGAAGTCTGATTATGACTTAGAGATGGAACGATAATCAAATAGTGTCTTCTCCTACCCTGGCCTCCATCAAATAATTGTTTTACTTTATTCTTGCTAAGGATCTTTTGAGAAGCATTTATATGCCATTTCTATAACTGCAGGGCAAGGTAAATCCCTCATGTGGAGATAAATGACCCAGATCTTTTGGTATTATGAATGGCGTTTAAGACTTAAACTAGAAACTCATTTGTTTTCTTGCAGTTTGAAGACTAAAGTCAACTAATATGCTAACAGATAAAGACTTCATAATATAGCAAGCTGAGAAGTGTATTCTGTAAACTATGAAAGAATGAGATATAACTGAATTTTAAAATTCACCATTGCTTATTGCCTGCATATAAAGTAAACATGATGCGCTCCATTGGAAACTATGTCAATAACTAGATTTTTCTTCTCATTCCGTTACTGAACTTAGGTGCTTATTCTTGGAAAATTTACAGAGTCCCATCAAAGCCAGTCAGCCCATAGTACCTGGAGAAATTTAGGCAATCCTATTTCTGATTAGGAAAAATGTACAGTAACTGAAACAAAACAAGCATGGGGGCCTTGATGTTTGTAGTTTATAAATGAAAGTCCTCTCACCACCAACTCATATGTGTGGCTTTCAGTGTTTCACACTGTTGAGTAGCCTTTAGAAGAGCTCACATACCAACTACTATTGTTAAGCAAATTCAATATTCGATTAAATTCAATACTTTTTAAAGACTGTGAAAGGCATAGCAGTCATAAAAACAATAAAAGTATGGCCTCAAGAAACTCACTCTAAAATTCTGTGAAAGGAGAAGAAAGTAATTTGAACATAATATAATATGACATGCTAAATGTTTCAAAAGAAAGGGAAAAGTGTCATTGAGGTTCAAAGGCAGACTGAGTCCCAAGTCTTCCAAAGTGATCCTTGCTTTCTTAAGGTAACCAGGAAACTACTGACCTAGATGATAGTGAGTACATGAGTGTTTAGAGTAAAGAAGACTTAAAAAACACTGATGCCAAGCAGTAGCACATCAATTTTGAGACTATTCCATCTGTTTAAACTTGGTGAAACAGTTTCTTAAATTATTGAGGCAGCAGAATTTAAGAGGATGTGAGTAGCATGGCCCACAGTACTACACCAAGTGACCCAAGTTCATAACTTCATTAACAGTGAAACTGAACTAATTACTTGCCTTTGGACCCTCATTTTCCACATCATTTAAAGGTTGACACGTTAGTACCTAATTTTTAGTACTGAATGAGATGCCTGAGTAAAGACATAGTGATTTCTAAGATTAGTTTCAAATGCTCAACACATGAACAAGTGCATGCATACATGCATGCATACACATAGTCTTTAGAAAGCTTGGAGTTTGCCATCTTAAATATTTGTTGGACATCACTTCTGTAAATTTATTAATAGGAAAAACTATTATCCTCGGAAGAAATATTCGAAAATATTTCAGCAAGAGATAAAGAACAAGGATACATTTTTCACCCTGGACGTGGTCACAAATTCAAATGCCTGTCATACATTAGTAAGGAATGTACAAGAGTAAGATAGGTCACAAAGAAATATGTTTATTCACATTTTTGTCAAAATCTGCAGTCTATGGGCCTGTTCTTTTTCCTCTTTTGACAGAGACATAGGTACAGATACTATTTCTAAACTATTAGGTTGGTGCAAAAGTAATTGTGGTTTTACAGTGTTGAACTTTACCTTTTGATACTGGAATACATTCTTAAATAAATGTGGCTATGTTATACATCATTTTAATATACATGTCTTTGTGTGCTTTTTCTAATGACTTATTACTTGCTCTTTATTTTATATTTATTTTAGAATAGAGAAATACTGTTAGACTAAAGGCAAATTTGAGCAAGTTTTAAATTCAAGTTCAAAATTGGGTCATTAAACAGCAGAGACAATTTGCAACATCAATAACACATTTGTCCCAGGAAGTGCTAATAAAGGAATAGTGGTGGTTCAAGAAGTTTTGCAAAGAAGGCGGGAGCCTTGAAGATGAAGAGCATAGTGGCTGGCTATCGGAAGGTGACAGTGACCAATTGAGAGTCATCATTGAAGCTAATCCTCTTACAACTACACGAGAAGTTGTCGAAGAACTCAGAATAAAACATCCTATGGTCTTTGGTCATTTGAAGAAAATTGAAAAGATGAAAAATCTTGATAAGTGGGTGCCTCATGAGCTTACAGGAAATAAAAAAAAAATCATCCTTTGAAGTGTTGTCTTCTCTTAGTCTATGCAACAACAGTGAACAATTTCTCAATCAGATTGTGATGTGTGATGAAAAGTATTTTTTATACAACAGCTTGGGATGACCAGCTCAGTGATTGGATCGAGAAGAAGCTCCAAAGCACTTCCCAAAGCCAAACTTGCACTAAAAAAACGTCATAGTCACTGTTTGCTGGTCCGATCCACTATGACTGTCTGAACCCTGGTGAAATCATTACATCTGAGAAGTATGCTCAGCAAGTCAAAGAGATTCACAGAAAGCTGCAATGCCTGTAGTTAGCACTGGTCAACAGAAAGGGCCCAATTCTTCTCCATGACAATGCCCAACTGCATGTCACACAACCTATACTTCAAGTTGAACGAATTGGGCTACCAAGTTTTGCCTCATCTACCATATTCACCTGGCCTTTTGCCAACCAATTACCATTTCTTCAAGCATCTCTGCAACTTTTCGCAGGGAAAATGCTTTCACAATGAGCCGGAGGCAAAAAGTGCTTTCCATGAGTTTGTCGAATCCCAAAGCATGGATTTTTATGCTATAAGGATATACCAACTTATTTCTTGTTGGCAAAAATGTGTTGATTGTAATGGTTCCTATTTTGATTAATAAAGGTGTGTTTGAGCCTAGTTATAATGATTTAAAATTCATGGCCGAAAGCTGCAGTTACTTTTGTTGAGTGTGAAAGTGTTAGTTGCTCAATCGTGTGTGACTTTGCAATCCGATGGACTGTAGCCCACTAGGTTCTCTGTTCATGGAATTCTCCAGGCAAAGAATATTGGAGTGGGTAGCCATTCCCTTCTCCAGTGGATCTTCCTGACCCAGGTATCGAAACTGGGTCTCCAGAAATCCAGGCAGATGCTTTACCGTCTGAGCCAGAGGGAAACCCCAGTTGCTCTTGTATCAACCTAATATAAGAAGAGCATCAGAATGAGGACAACAATAGATGGCTACTGACACTCTACTGCAGTGTCATGAGGGTAGAAAACAAATGAGGAAAACTGTTGATTTGGACAGTTTGTGTCCCTTCTAAAAGATAGCAGCTGCTGTTCAGATTTTAACAACTCTTTACATGGGGAAATTCAGATCTGGTGTTAGTAGCTTTTGCAAGAGAAATTTAATGGATTTTTCAAATATAAAAAGTAGTTTAAATGTTGAGTAAAAACTGTCAAAACAAAAAATACCCATTCACACTCATTCCACTGCAAAAATATGTCTGTGAAATTGCCTGTGTAACCTCTTCCTTAATGTTCTCTTTGATATAACCATAATATGTGCATTACTCTTGTCTATTTATATTAAAACCAAAGGCAAAAGATAGTTGGCATGCCCTTAGACTTTTCTTAGTGGTTAACTACTGTCATTGTTTGCTCTCAGCATTTCAGGTAGAAATCAGAGGAGCAATGCTACGCATTTGGTGTCACTTCTGAAAAATTGGACATCATCTATAATTTAGACTGATAATTATAAGCCCTAGCTCACATTAAACCTGCCCAAACTGTTTTTTTTTTTTTTTTAGTTAGTTTCAAGTAAGTCCAAAGCACTTTTGTTATTTTAAAACTTTATGGAAAATTCTAATATATAGACAAGGCTACCAATAACTGCCCTAGTTTGGACTTATCTTTTTATGCATAAGGAAATTAAAGACATGGGGAAATAATACAGTTATAATAGCTATTATATAAACTAATTCCACTTGATGCCTGATGTATGCTAAGTGCCAATGTTAGTGTGTGACTGCTGAAGGGGTTCCTATTAGGCTAGATCTTAGTTTCTAGACATTATGGATTTGTTTTCTACCGTAGGCCTTCTAGTTTGTAACAAATTACACCACAGACCAAAACAAAGCAACTCTTGGAGACAAGGACTTTATGTTCTGTTACTTCAGCACCAAAGTTTCAGCCAACAAGTTCCATTTGAAACTACAACCAATAGATATATTCTGTCAAATGAAACAACAACATGCTGTGAATATTACCATAAAATACATTTTCTCCTGGGTGACACTTACAGTGGTCCCATTGAATCATGTTCTTTTGTACTTAAAGTGCTTTACCTTTTGTTTAATGTGACAAATAGTTGAAACTGTTAGTTCTCTTTTCAGCAAACTCATAAAAGAAAAAGAAAAAACATAATCTGAACAAAACAAAAATACATAAAAACAGGATATAATCCTCAAGGACCACAGATTTACATAGGGATTTATACCAGGACCTCACACTGAATAAATGTAATTACACATATTATCTCTAGGATTGCTTAGGACACACAGGGAGTATTTTAAAGTAGTTCATAGAGAAGTATATTTTATTATTTGATAATGTTCATTATGAATTTGGAGCGGAGGTAAGCAAAACTTTCTTGTAAAGGGCCAGATAGGTAAATATTTTAGGTTTTGAAGGTTGGATTGTCTCTGTTGTAATGATTTAGCTCTGCCATTGTGGGAAAGCAGTCATAGACAAGATGTACTCAAATGGACATGGCTGTATCCCAGCAAATCTTTTATTAAAAATCAGGTTTCAGTCTGCAGGCTGGATCGTGCCAATGTATGGTTAACCTGTCTTATTGTGGTTTAGTTCCTTAGTCATATTCGACTCTTTGGACTGCAGCACACCAGGCTTCTCTGTCCTTTACCATCTCCTGGAACTTGTTCATACTCATATCCATTGAGTGGATAATGCCATCCAACCATCTTGTCCTCTGTTTTCCCTTTCTCTTCCTGCCTTCTATCTTTCCCAGCATTGGTCTTTTTGAATGACTTGGCTGTTCGCATCAGGTGGCCAAGGTATTGGAACTTCAGCTTCAGCATCAGTCCTTCCAATGAATATCGAGGACTGATTTTGTTTAGGATTCACTGGTTTGATCTCCTTGCAGTTCAAGGGATTCTCAAGAGTTTTCCCTAGAACCACAGTTCAAAAGCATCAATTCTTCGGCACTCATCCTTCTTTATGGTCCAACTCTCACATCCATACACGTCTACTGGAAAAACCATAGCTTTGACTATATGGACCTTTGTCAACAAAATAATGTCTCTGCTTTTTAAAATTCTGTCTAGGTTGGTCATAGCTTTTCTTCCAAGGGCAAGTATCTTTTAACATCATGGCTGCAGTCACCATCCACAGTGATTCTGCAGCCCAAGAAAATAAAGTCTGTCACTGTTTCCATTGTTTACCCATCTATTTGCCATGAAGTGATGGGACTGGGATGCCATGATCTTAGTTTTTTGGAAGTTGAGTTTTAAGCCAACTTTTTCACTCTCCTCTTTCACCTTCATCAGTGGCTCTAATTCCTGTTCACTTTCTGCCGTAAGGATGGTGTCATCTTCATATCTGAGGTTACTGATATTTCTCCTGGTAATATTGAATCCAACTTGTGCTTCACCAGCCCGGAATTTCTCATGATGTACTCTGCGTATAGATTAAATAAGTGAGTGAAGTGAAAGTCACTCAGTCGTATCCAACTCTTTGAGAAACCATGGACTATACAGTCCGTGGAATTCTCCAGGCCAGAATACTGGAGTGGGTAGCCTATCCCTTCTCCAGTAGATCCTCCCAACCCAGAAATTAAACCAGAGTCTCTTGCATTGCAGGCGGATTGTTTACCAAATGAGCTACCAGGGAAGCCCAAGTTAAATAAACAGGGTGACAATATACAGCCTTGGTGCACCCCTTTCCCAATTTTGAACCAGTCTGTTGTTCCATGTTCTGTTCTAACTGTTGCTTCTTGACCTGCATGTAAGTTTCACAGGAGGCAGGTAAGGTGATCTGGTAATCCCAATAGTTAATAAATGATTCCTGATTTCTGAATATTATTCTAGTTATAAATAGGTATCCATCTCTAATAGCTATAAACATCCTCATATTTCAAATGAAAATAAAACTAAGCAATATACACAATTAGTAAAGTAAAATGATTAAATAAAATCTGTTTAAAAATTTTTGTTGAGTTAATAGGCTAGTGATAGAGAAGCTAAAATTCTGTAAGTTGCCAAAAGTTCCTTCTTTTCCTAGATAACTTATGTAGTCACTGTTTTAAAAACGAACGCTTAACCTATCATTTTATTCTGATGATTCAGACTAGCCAAACAACAAAAAAATAAGTCATAGCCATGTTATGTATTGACACTTCATGGGTGCTTATTAAATCATCTAATTTCTCTTGATTCCTACTGTATATATTAATTTGATCAATTTCTAAAAAGATTTCACTAAGATGGGGATTCAAACTTCATCAGTTTTTTAATTTTATGAGACATTAATCCATATGTAAATTCTACCACTTTTACCTTTACTGGATGATAAATGCCATAGTATGTACACCTGTCTATCTATGTAGCTGCCCTTTTGAACAGATACTACCAATGCCAGTAAGCATTGCTTAGAACTTTGTTACTTAAACTGTGATTCATTGTCCAACAACATTTATGTCATCTGGGATCTTGTTAGAAAATCACAATACCAAATCAGGATAATATGTATTAAAGTTCAAAAATACATGAACTTATGTGAATAGGACACACACATAAAATATGCACTGAGCTACTCAGTGGAAATCTGAGATGACTTTATGATATTATTGTGTTTGTTTTAACTAGGAATTTAACCTAAGGGTACTCTAACAAGTAGAGACTTGAGCTTTGGCTGTGATTTTGAAATGAATCTAACCTAATAGTGAAAATGTTCTTTAGCCCCAAAAGGGAAATGTATAATTAATTTTTTTTTAATTTTTGACTGATAGTTCTTATATTAAAGGAATCACTGTGCATTATGTGCATTGTAGAAATCTTTAGGAATATAAAACTAAGAAATCTCCAAGATGATTATCAGATTTCTTTTATACATTTATAAATCTGTATATATAATATATATGTAAGAATAAATTAAAAAGCATTTCTTAACAAAATTGGTCAATATTTTGATATTTTATCTTTTAATTCATAAATCTGTATTTTAAGAGAGCATTGTTTTCTATATGGTTATTCTTGTGGTACATTTACCCAAAGGTTGTTGTTGTTATTTTTTATTCTAACAATTAAAATGTGTTATGGTGTAAACTTACCAATGCGAAGATTGTTGACCATAGAATTAGAGTACTGGAATGAGGAATAGTGGCTATAAGACACTGGAAAATCCACTTTACAGTCAATTCAACAGTGCTTCCTTTCTAAGGAATGAAGGAGAGTCGCCTCTTCTTTTTAGGGCCCTGATATCACTTTAGGTTATTAATGCCCAGAGTAGAATGCTTTGCTCCTGACACAGATTCCCTTTGAGTTACACTTTGACATTAGGAAACTCATGCTTTCACTTTACACTAGAGTCTCTAGTGGTGTACTTCACTTCCCAATAGGTGTGCAGGGTGATTCATAGGGATCAGGATGACAATATTATTTACATTTTATTTCTAATTATTCTATTTCAATATGCTTTACTTTACTTCTCTTTCTGTACTGTTAATAAAAAGTCAGCTTCCCTGGTGGCTCAGACAGTAAAGAATCGGTCTACAATGCAGGAGACCCACGTTCAATCCCTGGATTGGGAAGATCCCCTGAAGAAGGGAATGGCTACCCACTCCAGTATTCTTGCTGAGAGAATCCCATAAACAAAGGAGTCTATCAGGCTATAGTCCATGGAATCACAAAGAGTTGGACATGACTGAGTGACTAAGCACATGCACAACAAAGTATGCATTAATAACTAAATTAATATTAAATAAATATTCATGGAGAGATGCAGACTCATTTTTTTAACTTAGAATAGTATATTTTCAAAATATGGAAACCTTAGGAGTATAAAACTAGGAAATCTCCAAGATGATTATCAGAATTATTTTATACATTTATGAATCTATATATAATACACATGTAAGAATAAATTTAAAAAGCATTTCTTAACAAAATTGATCATATTTGATATTTTATCATTTAATTTATAAATCTATATTTTAGGAGGGCATTATTTTATATATAGTCTAAGCAAAGCAAAGAAATTATGTGGTACAGGGAACTGGATTCATAATTTTTTACAATAAAATATCTAAAAGGCCATTATTTCTATGAGCAAGTGGTATTGGTTAGCCATGACGACATGTAGATCTTAAATGAATAAAGTAGTCATTTTTTCCACACATAGAAGACATATTTCAACTCATTTTGGCTTCTGTTATCCTCACTAGATGCTTATATTTTTTTACTGTATAATAACTCAGCATAGTAGTCTTCAATTTATTTTTCCTATTTCTCTATTTTTAGCTGTCACTTTCAGATATAAATTGAGTAGCTTTTGAAAAAGTTTCATCTTCAATCCTCCTAACTGCTATGAATGTTAAACTGCTTGCTAAAATGAAGTCAGTCATTGCCTTAAATCTGTATCTTCTGAATATTTAGCAGAATTTCATATCATCAATGTTTGAATTTGATGAAAATAAACATAAATGCTTTTTAAGTGAAACAAAGAAGTGCAACTTTATGCTTTAAAAAATGCATAAAGTTGCACTTCTTTGTTTCACTTAAAAAGCATTTATGTTTATTTTCATCAAATTCAAACATTGATGATATAATCTAATCAATTTAAACTGACTACATTCTCATTGGTATTGGTTTGTGTTTATAAGCATTAAATGTAACTTTTTCACACTTATTTATATTGAAATTGCTGTGAAAGAATGAGACTTGTGATTCTGTTTGAAATTTCTAATCAGTCCCAGAGACACATGCTTAACTCTACTTTTAAAACAGCAAAAGTATATTCTGCCCCATTTTCCTATTTATAAAGACATCTGTAGTTTAAGAGAACATTAATAAAAGTTTCAAAATTTGAAAAATCTCTTAGGAGATAGTTTAACTAGGGTTCAATGAAATATAAATGACCTTTGACTGACTAATGTCACTTAAAGTTTAGTCCAGAATCCCACTGAAATCTTAAAGATGAGGGTTGTATTGGGTGTTAGCATAAATTTGAAAACTTTCACTATATAAAAACAGACATGATAAGCATATTGGCTTGAATTATTTTGACTTAAATTTTCATATTTTCCTTATATCCCTTGTTGCGTTTTAGACTTTTAGTTTGTTACTAATTTATCCATTAATATGAATTATAATTATTTAATAGAGGTTTAGCTCTGTGTTTAGATACCTATATGTGTATATTCATAAATATAGCTTATATAAATAAAACACTATAAATTTAATGGATTTTTGTAAGATAATTCTTAATTATTTCTAGATAAAGTAATGACCTAGAATTTGAAAATCTGAGTTTGAATTCACCACTAATTAAATGGCATAACTTTTGATATGAAGTTCAGTTAACTTTCTAGACTCAGTTTCATCATGTATAAACTGGAGACCAAACCAGCTTATAGATTTGTAGTAATGTCTGAATCATAAATTATTTGAAATCTATAAAACTCTAATAAAATATGTTTTTTACTAATAATTTTATAAAATAGAGCAGTGTTCAAGAATTAAGTCAGTAAGTCTTCCAGCTGGTTTCACTGTCAACTTCTTATATATGTGTGTATGTGTATATCTGTATATTATTAAAATTTATATTTTAAATTTTTGAACTAAATTTTATCAATATTTTAATTTTTTTTCCATCATAGGCTACAAGTTCTAAGTTTGTCAGTGTCTCACTATATCAAAGTGACACTGTTCATTATGTGCCTCCTATGAGTTAACAAAATTATTCTTTAATGTGTCAGCATTCAGACTTAAAAATACTCTACCAAAGAGATATTTTTCTTTCATTCTTTATAATTTCCAATAATCAGTGCTTAACATGAATAATCTCTACCTTAAAAAAAGCTAACAGGTAAAAATTCAGAAAACCTCACAAATACCAGTTTTTAACCATTAATGAAAGAATTGTTTCTGAAAAACAAGTCATTTCAAATACATCTTCAATTGAGAGCAACAATGTAGACAAAACCTTTTCTGTTAATCCAAGATGTAACAAGGAAGTAATTCATAGTAAAGAGAAAACACAATTTCCAAAAGAAAAAAAATCTCTTGACATACTAAAGATGCTCCAAATTTGCTATACCATTTGCCTCTTTTCATAGAAGCCATTAAATTTTAGGAAAGCAGTGAATAAGATGAAAAAGTAAGAAGTAATGAATTTTATTTGTTTAATACTGTAAAAAATAATGTGGAATTTTCTCACTAAAGTAAGCTTGAAAACTATCTATAATTTGCCACCAGTCATTCATCATAGACCCATACTGTAGTAGTATCTTTTCTTCAAAATTCTATATGATATATATATATGATTCTATAGCATTGCTAATTATAGAAATAATAATGATAATAATAATGATATTTACTAGTGATAAAACTAACAGAATCCCCAAACAATAGATTTACTGAGCTATTGCTGGTTTAAATATTAGGATAGAGGAGTAAATATATTTTTGATTTTAAGTAGTTTAAAAATGTCCCACACTATAAAAGCAATGCTAAGGGGAAGGTTCATAGCAATACAGGCATACCTCAAGAAACAAGAAAAAAGTAAATAACCTAACTCTACACCTAAAGCAACTAGAGAAAGAAGAAATGAAGAACCCCAGGGTTAGTAGAAGGAAAGAAATCTTAAAAATTAGGGCAGAAATAAATGCAAAAGAAACAAAAGAGACCATAGCAAAAATCAACAAAACTAAAAGCTGGTTTTTCGAGAGGATAAACAAAATTGACAAACCATTAGCCAGACTCATCAAGAAACAAAGGGAGAAGAATCAAATCAACAAAATTAGAAATGAAAATGGAGAGATCACAACAGACGACACAGACATACAAAGGATCATAAGAGACTACTACCAACAGCCATATGCCAATAAAAAGAACAACCTGGAAGAAATGGACAAATTCTTAGACAAATATGACTTTCCAAAACTGAACCAGAAAGAAATAGAAGACCTTAACAGACCCATCACAAGCACGGACATTGAAAATGTAATCAGAAATCTTCCAGCAAACAAAAGCCCAGGACCAGACAGCTTCACAGAGGAATTCTACCAAAAATTCAGAGAAGAGCTAACACCTATACTACTCAAACTCTTCCAGAAAATAGCAGAAAATGGTAAACTTCCAAAAATCATTCTATGAGGCCACCATCACCCTAATTCCAAAACCAGACAAAGATGCCACAAAAAAAGAAAACTACAGACCAATATGATGAACATAGATGCAAAAATCCTTAATAAAATGGTAGCAAACAGAATCCAACAACACATTAAAAAGATCATACATCATGACCAAGTGGGCTTTATCCCAGGAATGCAAGGTTTCTTTAATATCCACAAATCAAAAACCATATGATTATCTCAATAGATGCAGAAAAAGCCTTTGACAAAATTCAACATCCATTTATAATAAAAACCCTCCAGAAAGCAGGAATAGAAGGGACATACCTCAACATAATAAAAGCTACATATGACGAACCCACAGCAAACATTATCCTCAGTGGTGAAAAATTGAAAGCATTTCCCCTAAAGTCAGGAACAAGACAAGGGTGTCCACTTTCACCACTACTATTCAACATAGTTTTGGAAGTTTTGGCCACAGCAATCAGAGCTGAAAAAGAAATAAAAGGAATCCAGATAGGAAAAGAAGAAGTAAAACTCTCACTGTTTGCAGATGACATGATCCTCTACATAGAAAACCCTAAAGATTCTACCAGAAAATTACTAGAGCTAATCAATGAATATAGTAAAGTTGCTGGATATAAAATTAACACACAGAAATCCCTTGCATTCCTGTACACTAATAATGAGAAAACAGAAAGAGAAATTAAGGAAACAATACCATTCACCATTGCCACAAAAAGAATAAAATACTTAGGAATATATCCACCTAAACAAACAAAAGACTTATATATAGAAAACTATAAAACACTGGTGAAAGAAATCAAAGAGGACACAAACAGATGGAGAATTATACCGTGTTCATGGATTGAAAGAATTAATATAGTGAAAATGAGTATACTACCCAAAGCAATCTATAGATTTAATGCAATCCCTATCAAGCTACCAACAGTATTTTTCACAGAACTAGAACAAATCATTTCACAATTTGTATGGGAATATAAAAAACCTCTAATAGCCAAAGAAATCTTGGGAAAGAAGAATGGAACTGGAGGAATCAACCTGCCTGACTTCATTCTCTACTACAAAGCCACAGTCATCAAGACAGTATGGTACTGGCACAAAGATAGAAATATAGATCAATGGAACAGAATAGAAAGCCCAGAGATAAATCCACACACATATGGACACCTTATCTTTGACAAAGGAGCCAAGAATATACAATGGAGAAAGACAATCTCTTTAACAAGTGGTGCTGGGAAAACTGGTCAACCACTTGTAAAAGAATGAAACTTTCTAACACCATACACAAAAATGAACTCAAAATGGATTAAAGATCTAAACGTAAGACCAGAAACTATAAAACTCCTAGAGGAAAACATAGGCAAAACGCTCTCCGACATAAATCACAGCAGGATCCTCCATGACCCACCTCCCAGAATATTGGAAATAAAAGCAAAAATAAACAAACGGGACATAATTAAAATTAAAAGCTTTTGCACAACAAAGGAAACTATAAGCAAGGTGAAAAGACAGCCTTCAGAATGGGAGAAAATAATAGCAAATGAAGCAACAAACAATTAATCACAAAAATATACAAGCAACTCCTGCAGCTGAATTCCTTAAAAATAAATGACCCAATCAAAAAATGGGCCAAAGAACTAAACAGACATTTCTCCAAAGAAGACATACAGATAGATAGCTAACAAACACATGAAAAGATGCTCAACATCACTCATTATTGGAGAAATGCAAATCAAAATCACAATGAGGTACCATTTCACGCCAGTCAGAATGGCTGCTATCCAAAAGTCTACAAGCAATAAATGCTGGAGAGGGTGTGGAGAAAAGGAACCCTCTTACATTGTTGGTGGGAATGCAAACTAGTACAGCCACTATGGAGAACAGTGTGGAGATTCCTTAAAAAACTGGGAATAGAACTGCCATATGACCCAGCAATCCCACTGCTGGTCATACACACCGAGGAAACCAGAGTTGAAAGAGACGTGTGTACCCCAATGTTCATCGCAGCACTGTTTACAATAGCCAGGACATGGAAGCAACCTAGATATCTGTCCATCAGCAGATGAATGGATAAGGAAGCTGTGGTACATATACACAATGGAATATTACTCAGCCATTAAAAAGAATACATTTGAATCAGTTCTATTGATATGGATGAATCTGGAGCCCATTATACCGAGTGAAGTAAGCCAGAAAGAAAAGCACCAATATAGTATACTAATGCATATATATGGAATTTGAAAGATGGTAGCGAAAACCCTATTTGCGAGACAGAATAAGAGACATAGATGCATAGAACAGTCTTATGGACTCTGAGGGAGAAGGTGAGGGTGGGACGTTCTGAGAGAATAGCATTGAAACATGTATATTATCATATGTGAAACAGAACACCATTCCAGGTTCGATGCATGAGACAAATGCTCAGGTCTGGGGTGATGGGATGACCCAGAGGGATGGGATGGGGAGGGAGGTGGGAGGGAGCTTCAGGATGGGCAACACATGTAAACCCATGTCTGATTCATGTCAATGTATGGCAAAAACCACTACAATATTGTAAAGTAATTAGCCCCCAACTAAATAAATAAATTTATTTAAATAAAAAAGTCCCAGCTACACTCAGTAACTAATGATTGCTAGAAAATAACCAGATAGACTTAATACAATTTGAAAAGTTATGATTGCTTTTTTTATCAAAAAGTGTCATTTTAAAATAATTACAAAATTATAAGGTAAAAATTGTAAATGGATGATTTTCTGGATAATACCTATAGAACTCTATGAACAATTTCTCACTTTTAACTATTGTCAAAATAACCAGTTTAATACATTCGTTTAAATAGCTTGCTGAGTTTCACTAGCAAATAAACTTGCTTGATGGTTTCTTAGCTATTTATCTTAAGTGTCTTCAAATAATCATTTTTAACGTGGTAGATGTTAAATGTGTTGTCATAGACCTTTTATGCCTGCAGAAAGACAAGAAATGTAACTTAATTAAAAACAAAGCTAAACTTTGTATGAATTCCACAACCAATTGTGAACATAGATTTGTTTGTAGTATGGATTATTTAGAATACATTTTATATAGTATTAGCTGCATACTTTTGCTCTCATAATATTGTGTTTGTGCATGTGTGTGTGTGTAAATAAGTCTTGAACTTTCAGAACTTTCAAGTTCTGGCAGAAATAATGGAAAACATCTTGATTCAGGTTTTCTTAAATTTGGAAATTTCCAGAAAATACTACCTTTTAGCTTTGCAGAAATACTAGTAAGATATTAAATGGAATTTGTGAAAAGTACTGTAGATTCTTCAGTTGAGCACTACTTTTACCTACACTACACAAAGATGTTTGAAGTTTTCATGCTAAATTTGATTCATTCATTTTCAATTTCAAATTATCTTTACATTTTGTAAAGCTTAGTCGTTCTGCACAGAAATCTATTTAATGATTCAGGTAACTGAATTAGAGTTTAAAAATCTAAGAAAATAAGTTCTAACAAAGTAAAGCTTTAAAGTATATAATGCAAAACTCTTAGAGTTTGTGTTCCCAACATGTCTAACATACTGAAGTGGATTGGGCTGTAGTTGTATGATCACAATTACTGGACCGTGGCATGGTTTGTTTGATGAGTTCAGTCATCTGATCTGATTTGAATTATTCCACAGTCAGTCTAATCGATTCAGCTGTGATCAGTGGTTAAATATGGCTGGAAAAACAATCAACCATGAAGCATTCGATTTAGAGACTGCCTAAAAATACAGACATACTGTGGGGAAAATAGATTCTAATGATAATGAAAAAAATGCAATAAAACAGCTGGAAATAAGTTGAGATAAAGTAGAAATTATTTTAGCACTTGAACCACTCTAAATATTTTTTTGGGGGTAAGGAAGTTTCTCAAGATAATACGTATTTTTCTAATCCAACTGCTGCCTTATTTCTTTATGAATTTTTCTGTAGAAACAAAAGGGAAAAATCATAGTTTATACATTTTCTCTAGAAATGCCCTCTGTTTACGCCACTTGTTCACTCCATTTTTCATTCAGAGAGTAGTGAAAACTTTAATCCTCTGCTAAGTTTGCTGTGGAAAATCCCATTGCATCTCAAAGCAGTAATCTTTCCAGTCAGAAGATAACATTTTTAAAGGTTGAATTGGACCCTTGTGTTTTCCTTAACTAGACACCTGAGAATGAAAAACACAACTGTCAAGATATGTCCTAACTGGCATTACAGGAAACTTAATCCATTTATTCACTAACGTGATGTTATGCTAGCAGGAAGCTAGAATATACTAATAAAATTTTTCGATTCTTATTTAAATGTCTGTATTCTGTCCCTCCCTCCCAAAAAAATGGACTTTCAGTGCAATTTTAGGATTTTTGAAATTAATGAGAAAGCTATTTTCTTAGAAACTGGGTAAGTAATGCATTGCAAGTTATTGTAGCTACAAGGAAAACATACATCTTGAAACAAGGTAAACATGTATAGATTATTTCTTAAGACAGAGTATTTCAAGTAGATCCCACATAATTTAACTGAATTTATTTAGAATCTAAGGACATACCAAACAACCAAACACCCATAAAACTAAACAACAGATAAGTGACCAAATTTCAAAGAACTGAAGTAAAAAGTTTATAGGGCTTGAGACCAAGATTGGTATTATCATTACAGAACCTCCCTCTAGTTTAAAAGCAGATAATACATACAACCAATAATTAAAGGATGGTCATTCATTTTATAGAGAATATAGCCTATCCTAATAAAGTAGATGAAACTCTGAAGACTTAGCCAAACTTTCAAAATAAGTGTTGTTTTCCTTCCCATCAAAGCTAGCATAAGTGACTTTAGAAGGAAAATCTATTCCATATGTGCATAGGAATATTCTATATGTTCCAGATATTCCGTATGTGTATAGGTCTGTGTATATACTTGTTTGAATACATATATTAATGTATTCTGTATACATATATCTGTGTTAAATATCTTTTGTAATAGAGCAGTGACCTGTTGTCTTATCAGTTTTCTCAAGTACTATTCAGAAATCTGCTTTGGTTTTTCAGAAATCAATGAAGAAACGAGAAATGCCTCTTTAATAGCAGGGACTGATATTATAATGTTCTTTATTAAGCAGCACCTGACATAACTAGATAAAAAAGAACAATGAACTGATCTTGCAGTAAAGGCTATATCAACGGAAAAATATTTACTGTTCCTATTAAAAATGAATTAACGCAAACAGACAGCCTTTTAATTGAAATCTTTATCACATTTCCATCCCATTTAAATGCAAATATAAAATCCTTTTACAAACTAATAGAAATCAGAAACTAAAAGGTGAACCACAACTTCCATGATTCAGTAACCTAAAATAAGTTCAGATTCAATATAACATACTAAAAGTATTAGAGTAACTTTTATAGAATTCAATATAATTTGGCTATTATTTTTAAAATTTCTAAAATAATTGCATATTTCTAGCATTGGATTTTAATTACTATGTGAATTGATGTTTCAAACACATATATTTTGTTACTGCCTTTCTTGGAATAGTAAAAAAAAATATTTTTGTCTTTGACAAGTTACTACTTTATATCACTAATATATCGCATTGTAACACCTTTTCCCTTACATGGAGTATATAAATGTTTATCTTTGAACACAACATTGCTTATGTAAGCTTAAGCAGAACAATGTGTGCGTTATGTACTGTGACCACTAGATGTTTTTTAAGCCACAGTTTAAATAAAGGAGAGAGAAAATTTTTTAACTTCTTCCATAAGATCATGGCATCTGGTCCCATCACTTCATGGGAAGTGGATGGGAAACAGTGGAAACAGTGTCAGGCTTTATTTTTGGGGGCTCCAAAATCACTGCTGATGGTGATTGAAGCCATGAAATTAAAAGACATTTACTCCTTGGAAGGAAGGTTATGACCAACCTAGATAGCATATTTAAAAGCAGAGACGTTACTTTGCCAACAAAGATCCGTCTAGTCAAGGCTATGGTTTTTCCAGTGGTCATGTATGGATGTGAGAGTTGGATGGTGAAGAAAGCTGAGCGCTGAAGAATTGATGCTTTTGAACTGTGGTGTTCAACAAGACTCTTGAGAGTCCCTTGGACTGCAAGAAGATCCAACCAATCCATCCTAAGGAGATCAGTCCTGGGTTTTCATTGGAAGGATGATGTTGAAGCTGAAACTCCAATTTTGGCCACCTCATGCAAAGAGTTGACTCATTGGAAAAGACCCTAATGCTGGAGAAGGAAATGTCAACCCACTCCAGTGTTCTTGCCTGGAGAATCCCAGGGATGGGGGAGCCTGGTAGGCTGCCGTCTATGGGGTCGCACAGAGTTGGACACGACTGAAGCGACTTAGCAGCAGCAGCTGGGAAGAATTGGGGTCAGGAGGAGAAGGGGACAACAGAGGGTGAGATGGTTGGATGGCATCACCGACTCGATGGACATGAGTTTGGGTGAACTCTGGGAGTTGGTGATGGACAGGGAGGCCTGACGTGCTGTGATTCATGGGGTCGCAAAGAGTCAGACACAAGTGAACGACTGAACTGAACTGATGGCTCCTATCCCAGGAAAAGAGCCCAGTGTTCAGTTGCATGGAATTGACAAATTGGGAGTTATATTCCTTAGTATCTTCAGTACTTGGCAGTGTAATATCTTCATGTAATTTATTTAACCTTTATGGACTTGAATTTCTTAGTTATTCTAATTATTTAAAAAAATGTTATATTTTAAGGAACCTTCAAGAGCTGAAACTCCCATAATATATGTTTTGTATGCGCTCTTATGATGAAAGTGTATGTTGCTTACCTAAAGTATTCTGATTCTGTAGGGGGCAAGGTGGAACCAGATGTCCAGCTTCTTACCCGAAGGTCAGCCTTCAGAATTTGATGTAGTATACAGTTCTCAAGTAGTTGATTTAGTGTTTACCTGAATACACATGGTATATTACACATCTCTTTAGATCTTTTTTCTGCTGTTTAGCCTCCAGGTTTCTGAAGCAAATGCTTTTCTTACCAGTGAGGGAGAGCATATTTACAGTGCTGGATAACATGAGTATGTTATTAATTAGAAAATACCATTTTCATTATTCTACTCCCTTTACTCCTGACACTTACTAAACAGTAGCTAATATGAAGCATACTTGGAGCCACTAATAATGCATCTTTTTGTCAAAATTATGCTCCCTTTATTGAGAAAGTTGGCACTGATAAACCTAAATAATTATTGGTTGTAAGATCTTGAATCTTATAAATGAAAAAGATATGTGCTTTTTACACATTAGTTACAAAAAATTAGTGTACAGATGTGTATAGTTTTGTTTGCCCAGTGAACAACAACAATATTTAAAAACCTCCTGAGTTCATTTCATGTCTTTTTTCAAATCAATCTAGATGTGAGGCTTTATCAAACTTCTTTGCAGCCAAAGTATTGATGTGTAACCCATGCTTGTCCCGTCAGTCTGGTATTAGTGCCAGCTGAGCTGTAGGAAGACCTGGAGATGTTGGTGTCCGGTGGCCATGATAGCATTGTCTTCCCTGGGCAAGATCTGGGGTGTGATTTGGACAGCAGTTCCAAAAACATAGCTTTCTTAGGTGTCTGCCCATTTTACTGAGTCTGAGATTCTGGGTTTCCAGCAATTTAATGATATCACCATTACTTCTTTCAATAAATTTGCTTTCTGACAGGAAAATTTAAAGAAAATTCCTCATGTTACAATGCCAATTCTAGATATTTCAGTAGGTATCTATGTAAGAGCCATTTTTTAACTAAAACCTGAGCAACAACATAAAACCAGCAAATTAAACATTTCTCTAATATGTATTTAATAACTATGTCATGTTTAGTCTTTCCACTTTATTTTTTTTTAAAGTTGGCTGATATCCAAGTAGAGGAGATCCATATATAGTGTTTTGTTGATACCATCTTGTAAGTTTCTTTTGATAACTAATAGTAGTCCTGCTGTCTCCACCTGCATAGCCTTAATTTATTGAAGAAATTGGTCATGTGCCTAGTGAAATTTTGCCAATTTTATCTCATTGTCATTATCATGTTTTATTGCTCCACTGTCTCCTACCAGCTTGCAAGGTTGCTCTGAAAAATTCAAAGAACTCTTCATATAATCTACTCCATCCCATTCCAAGAATACTGGCAGAATTTCCATTTTGCTCCTTTCTAATAACATAACTTGGCTTTGGCCTGCTTTCATCTATTTTGCTGGCACTCAGTTGGATCTTTTAGTTTGGAAACTGAAGGTTTTCCTTGAATATCTTATTAATAATTTCTTCTTCTCACTTCCATCTTTTGGAATTTTATGAATTTGTATGTTGAAACTCGTATGGTGATTATCATTTTTTCCATATCTTTGCTTTTTTGATATATTTTCAGAAAAGTAGCTGCAGCTCTTCTTTACTTTTTCATGAATTTTTCTTTTAAGCTAACATTTTTTTAAAATTTCCAGAATCTGTATTCTTTCTTTTTTATAACTTCCTGATCTTTATGTATATGTGTGTGTGTGTGTGTCTGTCTCTTTTCATTTTGAGAATATTAATGATTTTATTTTCCTAATTCTTGGTTTCTGATTTCTCCAGTTTGATTTGATATATCTGTCCTGGTATTTATCATGCTAGAAGGTTTCGATATACACTTGTTTATCTCTGATTTTGTTCTAAATCTTTGAAAGAGCTCTTTGCTGTCATGACACTCATCTTTAGGCTTTACTGTAAGGTGATCTGGTTGGGCAGTCTAATCTATAGTCATATTTATGTCTTTCCTGTGAGCTTTGCAGAGTCTCCAGAGAAGGCTTTAACTGACTACCCTAAGGGTAACCTTTGAAGGAAGAAGACATATCTCTGTCTTTGTGTATAATATTCACTTATTTGACTTTTATTAAGTATAGAATTCTTGCCCTCAATTCTCCTTATTATTCTTATCCTTTCAAGAAAAGGCCTTTTGCTTTACAGAATTTTAAGAATATGTCACCAAACTTCTTTGGAGATTAGGAGGAATCATTGTTGTGAAAATGAAAGTGGCACTTTAACATTGTTGTGAAAGTGAAAGTGAGTCTTGTCCAAGTCTTTGTGATCCCATGGGCTATAAACTGCCCAGCTCCTCTGTCCATGGAATTCTTCAGGCAAGAGTACTGGAGTGGGTTGCCATTTCCTTCTCCAGGGGATCTTCCCAACCTGAGGATTGAGCCCAGGTCTCTTGCATTACAGACAGATTCTTTACCAACTGAGCCACTCAGTTCAGTTCAGTCGCTCAGTTGTGTCCGACTCTTTGCGACCCCATGAACTGCAGCACGCCAGGCCTCCCTGTCCATCACCAACTCCCGGAGTCTACCCAAACCCATGTCCATCGAGTCGGTGATGCCATCCAACCATCTCATCCTCTGTCGTCCCCTTCTCCTCCCGCCCCCAATCCTACCTAGCATTAGGGTCTTTTCCAATGAGTCAACCCTTCGCATGAGGTGGCCAAAGTATTGGAGTTTCAGCTTCAACATCAGACCTTCCAATGAACACCCAGGATTGATCTCTTTTAGGATGGATTGATTGGATCTCCTTGCAGTCCAAGGGACTCTCAAGAGTCTTCTCCAACACCACAGTTCAAAAGCATCAATTCTTCGGCACTCAGCTTTCTTCACCCTCCAACTCTCACATCCATACATGACCACTGGAAAAACCATAGCCTTGACTAGACGGACTTTTGTTGCCAAAGTAATGTCTCTGCTTTTAAATATGCTATCTAGGTTGGCCATAACCTTCCTTCCAAGGATTAAGTGTCTTTTAATTTCATGGGTGCAATCACCATCAGCAGTGATTCTGGAGCCCAAAAAAACAAAGTCTGACACTGTTTCCACTGTTTCCCCATCTATTTCCCATGAAGTGATGGGACCAGATGCCATGATCTTAGTTTTCTGAACGTTGACCTTTAAGCCAACTTTTTCACTCTCCTCTTTCACCTTCATCAAGAGGCTCTTTAGTTCTTCTTCACTTTCTGCCATAAGGGTGGTGTCATCTGCATATCTGAGGTTGTTGGTATTTCTCCCGGCAATCTTGATTCCAGCTTGTGTTTCTTCCAGCCCAGCGTTTCTCATGATGTACTCTGCATATAAGTTAAATAAGCAGGGTGACAATATACAGCCTTGACGTACTCCTTTTCCTATTTGGAACCAGTCTGTTTTTCCATGTCCAGTTCTAACTGTTGCTTCCTGACCTGCATACAGGTTTCTCAAGAGACAGGTCAGATGGTCTGGTATTCCCATCTCTTTCAGAATTTTCCACAGTTTATTGTGATCCACACAGTCAAAGGCTTTGGCATAGCCAATAAAGCAGAAATAGATGTTTTTCTGGAACTCTCTTGCTTTTTCCATGAGTCAGCGGGTATTGGCAATTTGATCTCTGATTCCTCTGCCTTTTCTAAAACCAGCTTGAACATCTGGAAGTTCACGGTTCACGTATTGCTGAAGCCTGGCTTGGAGAATTTTGAGCATTACTTTACTAGCATGTGAGATGAGTGCGATTGTGCGGTAGTTTGAGCCACTAGGGAAGCCCTAATGTTATAGGTTTGGTTTTGAGGAAGGAGGTTCTGAGCCTGGATTTGTTTGCAGGATGTTTTTTAAGCAACTCCATGTGTTCAATACGTGTAGACAGAAAGGGAGGAAATTAAACTTGTATAAAGGAAAATGTCCAGCCAAAACACTTGGCTGACCCTATATAGAACTCTGGAACTAGAACAGCCCTTCAGAGTTGCCACTACTTGGACTTAAATACTTATCCCTTTATTTGGTCTAGACCTCTGTATGATGTTGGTTAGTCTTTAAACGTTAGCCACCCCTAGTAGGGATGAGACTTTGAGTCAGATGGCCTTTTGTAAACTGAGGTATTACCTGAGGAGACTTACACTGAAGTCTGTCTGAGGCAGCTGTTGCACAGTGGGATCACAGATCATTCATAAGGGGGCATCTGGACTGTGCCTTAGAGTGTCCAGCAGCACAGGCATTCACAGAGCTGGACGGGTGGACAGAGAAAGATTCTCACTGCTTCTTCAACATTCTTTCACAATATACCCTTGTTTTCACTTTGCCTTTTTCCCCACTATAGAAAGCATCCTGGAGAAGGAAATGGCAACCCACTCCAATACTCTTGCCTGGAGAGTCCCATGGACGGAGAAGCCTGGTAGGCTACAGTCCATGGGGTTGTGAAGAGTTGGACACGACTGAGCAACTTCATTTTCACTTTTAATTTTCATGCATTGGAGAAGGAACTGGCAACCCACTCCAGTATTCAGTATTCTTGCCTGGAGAATCCCAGGGACAGAGAGGCCTGGTGGGCTGTTGTCTGTGGGGTCGCACAGAGTTGGACACAACTGAAGCGTCTTAGCAGCAGCAGCAGCAGAAAGCATCCAGTGAGGCCAGTGTCTGCATATTTTGTGGCTATGTAAATAGTATTACTCAGCTTTCTCTGCTTCCAGTATAGGATTCAGCTCTCTTTGATATGCTGTCAGTCACATGCATCCATCATCATTCCAGATTCCAAAAAGTTAGCAGCTGTTTTATCTTTCACTGTTTTCTTGACACTTATAAGTTTATGAATCTTTAAAAATCCTTTTAGTTCAAAGCAAAAATTAATGGGTGTGTTCAGCTTATCATTTCTATCCGTATGTCCCTGGCTTCAAAGGTAATGTGAAATTTTTTGCTTCTCTCTGCTTTACCTTTTGCTTATTTTTTTTACCAAATGTTCACAATACATTTTTATTACTTTATACAATTCTCTTTTCCTATAAATAGAAGAATTAAGAGAATCATCTTTAAACATTATCTAAAAGTTTTATCTGATTTTTCTACTTATTTATCAAATAGTCTTTATATCTTTAATAAGTATTTTTCTATGTGTAACAAAAGAATATGCCTTTACCCTATCCATACAATTTATTTGGTTTAAAGGTGCTTTCGGATAGTCATTATAGCTAGGAGAGAAGGATATTCTTTTTTCCTAGTCGGGGCCCTTCTACATTATTATTTTCCTATGATGGTGGGAAGTGAACAGAAACCAATCTAAGTGAGTAGGTAGGGCGTTACAACCTCATGATAAATTCTGTGTATTGGTATAATGTAAATTTTTTTGTTTTACAAGTACATTTAAAGAAGGAAGAAGTTTGGATTTCCTTCAATCCCTGTCCCTATCTAAAGTCATAATATATATCTGAAAGGTCTCAGTGTGAAATAAATATAGGCATTTTTGCTCAGAATTACCTTCATGATACTCGAGGCTTGAGAGGAGTATCTTTGGATAGCCCTTAATCTTAAAATGTATTTTCAAAATATATCTGAAGCCATTGATATATCAGTCAGTTCAGCTCAGTTGCTCAGTTGTGTCTGACTCTTTGTGACCCCATGGAATGCAGCAGGACAGGCTTCCCTGTCCATTTCCAACTCCTGGAGTTTACTCAGACTTGTTTCCATTGAGTCAGTGATGCCATCCAACCATCTCATTCTCTGTTGTCCCCTTCTCCTCCCACCTTCAGTCTTTCCGATCATCATGGTCTTTTCAAATGAGTCAATTCTTCTCATCAGGTGGCCAAAAAATCGGAGTTTCAGCTTCAGCATCAGTCCTTCCAATGAATATTCAGGATTGATTTCCTTTAGGATGGACTGGTTGAATCTCCTTGCAGTCCAAGGGACTCTCAAGACTTCTCCAACACCACAGTTCAAAAGCATCAGTTCTTCAGCAGTCAGCTTTCTTTATAGTCTCACAACCATACATTCTTAAAGGAGACACCATAGCTTTGACTAGATGGACCTTTGTTGGCAAAGTAATGTCTCTGCATTTTAATATGCTGTCTATGTTGGTCGTAACTTTTCTTCCAAGGAATAAGTATCTTTTAATTTTATGGCTGCAGTCACCATTTGCAGTGATTATCGGGCCCCCAGAAATAAAGTCTACCACTGTTTCCACTGTTTCCCCATCTATTTGCCAAGAAATGATGGGACCAGATGCCATGATCTTAGTTTTCTGAATGTTGAGTTTCAAGCCAACTTTTTCACTCTCCTCTTTCACTTTCATCAAGAGGCTCTTTAGTTCTTCTTTGCTTTCTGCCAGAAGGCTGGTGTCATCTGCATATCTGAGGTTATTGGTATTTCTCCTTGCAATCTTGATTCCAAGTTGTGCTTCATCCAGCCCAGCATTTCTCATGATGTATTCCTCAGATAACTTAAATAAGCAGGGTGACAGTATACAGCCTTGACATACTCCTTTTCCTATTTGGACCAGTCTGTTGTTCCATGTCCAGTTCTAATTGTTGCTTCTTGACCTGCATACAGATTTCTCAGGAGGCAGGTCTGGTGGTCTGGTATTCCCATCTCTTTAAGAATTTTCCACAGTTTGTTGTGATCCGCATAGTCAAAGGCTTTGACATACTCATTAAAGCAGAAGTAGATATTTTTCTTGAACTCTCTTGCTTTTTTGATGATCCAGCGGATGTTGGCAATTTGATCTCTGGTTCCTCTGCTTTTTCTAAATCCAGCTTGAACATCAGGAAGTTCAGAGTTCAAGTTCTGTTGAAGCCTGGCTTGGAAAATTTTGAGCATTACTTTGCTAGCATATGAGATGAGTACAGTTGTGTGGTAGTTTGAGCATTCTTTAGCCTTGCCTTTCTTTGGGATTGGAATGAAAACTGACCTTTTCCAGGCCAGTGGCCGCCACTGAGTTTTCCAAATTTGCTGGCATATTGAGTGCAGCACTTTCACAGCATCATCTTTTAGGATTTGAAATAACTCAACTGGAATTCCATCATCTCCACTAGCTTTGTTCATAGCGATACTTCCTAAGGCCCACTTGACTTTGCATTCCAGGATATCTGGCTCTCAGTAAGTGATCATACCATTGTGGTTATCTAGGTCATGAAGATTGTTTTTGTATAGTTCTTCTGTGTATTCAAGCCACCTCTTCTTAACATCTTCTGCTTCTGTTTGGTCCATATGTTTCTGTCCTTTATTGTGCCCATCTTTGCATGAAATATTCCCTTGGTATCTCTAATTTTCTTGAAGAGAGCTCTACTTTTTCCTATTCTATTGTTTTCCTCTATTTCTTTGTGTTGATCATTGAGATAGCCTTTCTTATCTCTCCTTGCTCTTCTTTGGAACTCTGCATTCAAATGGGTATATCTTTCCTTTTCTCCTTTGCCTTTCCCTTCTCTTCTTTTCTCAGCTATTTGTAAGCCTCCTCAGACAACCATTTTGCCTTTTTGCATTTCTTTTTCTTGGGGATTGTCTTGATTCTTGCCCCCTGTACAATGTCATACACCTCAGTCCATAGTTCTTCAAGCACTCTATCAGATCGAATCCCTTCAATCTATTTCTCACTTCCACTCTATAATCATAAGGGATTTGATTTAGGTCATACCTGAATGGTCTAGTGGTTTTCCCTACTTTCTTCAGTTTAAGTCTGAATTTGGCAATAAGGAGTTCATGATCTGAGCCACAGTCAGATCCTGGTCTTGTTTTAGCTGACTGTATAGAGCTTATCCATCTTTGGCTGCAAAGAATATAATCAGTCTGAATCAGACCATCTGGTGACGTCCATGTGTAGAATCTTCTCTTGTGTGTTGGAAGAAGGTGCTTGCTATGACCAGTGTGTTCTCTTGTCAAAACTCTATTAGCCTTTGCCTTGTTCCATTTTGTACTCCAAGGCCAAATTTGTCTGTTACTCCAGGTATATCATGACTTCCTACTTTTGCATTCCCGTCCCCTGTAATGAAATGGGCATCTTTTTTGGGTGCTAGTTCTAGAAGGTCTTGTAAGTCTTCATAGAACCATTCAACTTCAACTTCTTCAGCATTACTGATTGGGGCATAGACTTGGATTCCTGTGATATTGAATGGTTTGCCTTGGAAAGAAACAGAGATCATCCTGTCGTTTTTGAGATTGCATCCAAGTATTGCCTTTCGGACTCTTATTTTGACTATGATGGCTAATCCATTTCTTCTAAGGGATTCTTGTCTACAGTAGTAGATATAATGGTCATCTGAGTTAAATTCACCCATTTGAGTACATTTTAGTTTGTTGATTCCAAAAATGTCAGCATTCACTCTTGCCATCTCCTTTTTGACCACTTCCAATTTTCCTTGATTCATGAACCTAACATTCCAGATTCCTGTGCAATATTGCTCTTTACAGCATCGGACTTTCCTTCCATCACCAGTCACATCCACAACTGGGTGTTGTTTTTGCTTTGGCTCCTTCTCGTCATTCTTTCTGGAGTTATTTCTCTACTGATCTCCAGTAACATATTGGGCACCTAGAGAGCTGAGGAGTTCATCTTTCAGTGTCCTATCTTTTTGCCTTTTCATACTGTTCATGGGATTTTCAAGGCAAGAATACTGAAGTGGTTTGCCATTCCCTTCTCCAGTGGACCACATTTTGTCAGAACTCTCCACCATGACCCGTCTATCTTGGGTGCCCTACATGGCTCATAGTTTCATTGAGTTAGGCAAGGCTGTGGGCCATGTGATCAGATTGGTTAGTTTTCTGTGATTGTAGTTTTTAGTCTGTCTGCTCTCTGATGGAGAAGGATAAGAGGCTTATGGAAGCTTCCTGATGGGAGAGACTGACTGAGGGGGAAACTGGGTCTTGTTCTGATGGGGCAGAGCCATGCTCAGTAAATCTTTAATCCAATTTTTTGTTGATGGCTGGGGCTGTGTTCCCTCCCTGTTATTAACCTGGGGCCAAACTATGGTGGAGGTAATGAAGACAGTGGAGACCTCCTTCAAAAAGTCTCATGCAGGCACTGCTACTCTCAGTGCTCCCAACCCTGCAGCAGGCCACCGCTGACCCACGCCTCTGCCAGAGACTGCTGGACGCTCATGGGCAAGTCTGGGTCAGTCTCTTATAGGGTCACTGCTCCTTTCTCCTGGGTCCTGGTGTGCACTAGGTTCTGTTTGTACCCTCTGAGAGTCCGTTTCCCCAGTCCTGTGTAAGTTCTGGCAGCTCTATGGTGGGGTTAATGGCCACCTCTTCCAAAAGGGCTTATGTCATCCACAAGTTTGCTACATTCAGCTATACCCAAGTCTGCTGCATCGAGAGCCCCAGCCCCTGTGTCAGTCCACTGCTGTTCCATACCTTCACAGGAGATACTCAAACACAGTTCTGTCTCATTCTGTGTGGGGTCTTTGTGTCCCAGTGTGCATAAGGTTTGTTTGAGCCCTCTGAACATCGCTGCCAGGTATGGGGTTTGGTTCTAAATGTTATTTCCCTTCTCCTACCATCTTTCTGGGGCTTATCCTTTGCCCTTGGATGTGGGGTATCTCCTCAAAGTTGCTCCAGCACTGTGCAGCCAGTGCTCCAATGCCTGCCATCTTTCTGGGGCTTCTCTGCCCTTGGACATGGGGTATCTCCTCACAGTTGCTCCAGCGCTGCGCAGGCACCACTCCAGCACCTAACATATTTTGGGGGCTTCTCTGCACTTGCACGTGGGGTAGCTCCTCACAGTCACTCCAGTGCCACGTAGCCACCACTCCAGATCCTAATTGATAAATAAGAATCTATAATATATATTCATGTAGCAAGTAGATACATGCCCTACAGTAAAATTTGCCCTTTAGCTCATTTCTCTATTGGGTTTACAATTTCCTTCCTGCATCTTGGTTATGAAAAAGTAATAAAGAAGAACAAACATTTGGAAAAGGAATAAAGATTAGTAATTCAGTTATCATAGCCCTATTGCTGTTGCTGAGTACTATGAAAAGGCTCATTCATCATTTGTCCCAAAATAACAATTTTAGGATCTATCTGTGTAATCCAAGACCATAGAAACAACCTAGTGTGCTTCTTGGATTCACAAGTTCGGGTCAGTATTGTGATGTATGCTTATGGCACCAGTGCTTATGTAAAAGGAGTGAGCTGTGCCCAGTTATGGGAAGGCGCTCTTTCATTATAATACCAAATACACAGGGTGAATCATACATGATACTGGGTGATAAAAGCTGACATACACAAGGATATACTGATACAGAACTAAGCGAAAGCTGACAATTTTTTTTTTTCCCTTTCTGGAAGTCTGGTAAATGCTGAATAAGGCTTTTATTTGATCTTTCTTTAATGCAAGCATCAGCTGTTCAGTATAGAGAGAGCTGATAGAAGAAAAAAAAAAAATCAAACTCCATCCCCCAACACTTGTCTTTAAAAGATTCCTTTCTAGTAAATGGCAGTCTATTAAGGTTCTTCCTAGACTTAATCAAAGTGCTGTACAGAAAGATCGCCCTCTGTGTGAACAGCTCTCTACTCTCTCTGTGAGAGCCCAGGTCTCTAATTTTGTAGCTGGCCTAGTCCTGCGAAGCCCACACTCTGCACAGTGTGTGGCTTCTCACTCCCTGTGGTTCTTAGTGGCAACAGGAAGTTGAGGGAGAGGTTGCGGTGCCAGGCCTGCAGGCAGGGATGCTGTCAAGATTGCCTTACTCTCCTCTCTGTAAATAAGGGGCTAAATCCAATTGACACACACTGAGGTAAACAGGCAGTGACATATTTGTAGACAAATTGTCATACAGTAGATTATTCACAAAACAAATTGTTTTTGATTTGAACTCATAGATTGGGGGAAAATGTCTGCCAGCAGTAACAGCTGCTCCCTTTTCAAGGGAAACACGCATTTAATGAAAAAGTTAATTTAAAAAAAATATTCTACTGTTGCTAAAATTCCTTAGGGGAAATATTTAACTCTGCTCAAAACTAAAAGAAAAGATATTTGTTTCAAGTCAATGTAGGAATATCATAATTTCCCAAGAAAATATAATAGGTCTCTAGTTAAGGTTTTGGAATAATTTGAACTTTCTTAGTGTTGACAGAATAATTTTAAAAGTAATAATAAAAATAACAAGCTTGATACCCCAGTATATTTCCTATGGCTCTTTTCTCATTCACGAAGCATTTAATAGTTTCCTTGGAATAAGATTTAAGCTTTAAAAAATTGTGTCATCTTCATGAGAATTCTATTTTGTTAATTGAAAAATAAACTTGTATCACTTGAGACTATTTTAGAATGACTTGGTAATCACTACTAAAAGTTCTCACAAGAAGAATTTACATGGATTCCACTACCATCTCTAAGACAGGTCAGCTTTTACCAAGACAGTAACCTATTCTTGCTTTAGGTAGCAACATCACATTTTACTGCCTCCTCGTGTCTTTAGTAAAGCAATTTTTACTGATATCATTGGTTACAAACAAGCATCAGGGCCCCGTTACCTTATCTCAGATCCTGCTTCCTAACTCCACTACTCTTGTATGTGTGTGTGTGTGCATGCGCATGTGTGTTTGCACATGCTTGCACACCCCCCCCAGTCATGTACTCCTCTTTACAACCCCATGGACTGCACCCCGCCAGGCTCCTTTGTCCATGGAATTTTCTGGGCAAGAATATTGGAGTGGGTTGTTACTTCCTTCTCCAGGGGATCTTCCCTACCCAGGAACTGAACTCTCATCTCTTGTGTCTCCTACATTGGCAGGTAGATTCTTTACCACTGTGCCACTTGGGAACACCCCACTACTCTTACACAGTGTCTTAATTCTCAATTCTCACCCTAGATTTTCTAGAGGAAAATTACATTTCCTCTATTTTGTTTCTTTTAGTTTGACTGAAGTGGTCACCTAGCTAAACTGAGGAATCAATTTAAACCTGTTACCTATTCATGGATCAGGCATTATGCTTGCATTCATGCAAGCATTATGCATGCAGGATAATTGTCTTATATTTTAAATGATTTTTTTAATGGAAAACAAACATTTTTGGTTAGTCGGACCTGTCAGCACTACTCCAGTTATATGCTACAGGCTGCCACCTAGCCTGACCTGATCTACCATGTTGTAGAACTAATGTTGCCTGAGGGTGCCACTCTCCTTTTCTTTCTCATTAGATTAAGTTATACAAAAATATCTCTGAGGTGTGAACATTCTTTAGGTCTGATCAAATAAACCAAATATAGTGAATATAGTTTGTATTTTGTTACTTGTGTCTCATATTTTAGCATTGTTATTTAAAACCCATTTCTTCTCAGTTTTCCTTATCCCATTTTCCACTGTAGTGGCATTATGACTGAATGCTTTAATTTATATACAATCATTACTTTGTATAATTTATATTATATAGTATTTGTTGTCTTGAATTATTTAATACTTTAACACATTGAGGATATATATCTCATATTATGTTTTCTCCCTAAAGAAAGAATCATATATGCTATTTAAAAACATTCCAAATGTTAATTTCCTTCTAAATTTCTTTTTATTATCTTCAATATTCGATCTCAAATGCATTGCCTAATGTTTTATTCTCTGACAAATAGTTGAGAACATAATGTTTGTCAAAATATGTCAGAACCAGGGGGAGCTTTGTAAAAATTTTGAAGTTGTTCTTTATTGTAGACATTGATTGCATTATTTCAAAAAGGAAAAAAAAAATGATCTCACTGTACTTTAGGTCTCTCCTATTTAAACTTGTTTATTTCCACTACCGGATGGTAATTCTCTCCCTAAAATATTCCAGTATTTTAAAGTCATCTTATCTTCTTTTCTATTGAAAATCTCTTTCAAGAGAAGAACTGACATAATCATTTACTATGTGTACAATAACTTAGAGATTAATTGATGAAAAAGCACCCTAGGGATTGGAAGTTCTTTCCTGTCACTGTACTGTGTCCAGAGCAATGTCCCAGCCTGTCCTCAAAGCTGCTTCCACCAGGGTATTTCATTTTCCATCAATCTCTGCTCGCTGAGTGGTCCTAACTGCCATTTCAGGGATTAATAGAGGGGAAGTAGAATGGAATCCCGGAGCTTCTCAGCAAGTAGAACATCTAGCTTCTGGTTCTCCAAATGGGATTCAGTGCCAATATAATAACTGACCTTGTTCTCCAAGAGGACATAGAAATGAATAAAACAAGAGTCTTGTAGGGTGGATTGTCTAAGGAGACAATCAGGTACTGAAGCACAAAAAAATAATGAGGTTAACATGATAATAAAGTCTTATACAAAGTGTGTCAGCTGCAAAATGTAAAATTAAACCATCTTTTGTCGGTGATAGTATGGGGAATGCTTCACTGAAGGGACGCCATTTAAAGAGATTAGGAGCATTGGATATGAAGATCCCCATGTGTTGCTTGAACAAAGATGTGGGTATAAGAAAGAGTATAGTCTGTTCAAGAATATGGTGGCAAAATACTTATAAGAAGCATTAATATATCTTAGAGTGAGCTAAAGCTTAGCTGAGCCTCTGCACAAGCCAACATGAAGCTTCTAGAATTAAATTTTGTAGAGTTTTAATTTTATCTTAAGGTAGACTATGGAGAGGTGATCTTGCATTATCCAACTGGAATCAGGAAGAATTTGGAGAGGCCATTTAGGATAATGTTTAAACACTTGGGCTTTGAAACCAAACAGAGCTGGATTAGAGAAATAACTCTATCGTTCACTATTGTTTAGAGTAATGGATTTAAACGCTTTAAGCCTCAGTAACTCATCTGCAAATAAGTATAATAATATTACATACCTTATATGGTTCTGTAGAAGTCAGTGAGATAACATGTTAGAATCTGATAATATTATCATGAGATAGTAACAATGGGGAGTGTTCAATAAATGATGACTGTGATTCTTTATCTCCATAGAAAAATGCAGAACTAGGTCATTTCATTCTATAGCTCAATTCATTTTGCAGTCGGTTTATTTTTCACTTAAGTTAGTTTTGTATGCTGGTGTCAAAAGAGCCGCAGGTTAGCCAGGGGTACAGGTCAGAACAGAAGGTGCATACACCTGCCCAGCCACTGAATGAATCTGTCTTTGTGGGACAGGTGTTGGCAAGCAGACTCAGTAGTAAGAAGTCACAAAGTAAAGTGAAGTCTGTATTTCTCAAGCTCAGTTCTCTCTTCCTATCTCTCTTTTCCCTATCTCATTTGCTTTCTCACATTTGCTTTCTCTCCAAACCTGTTACATCAGATTAAGTACTTCTAAATTAAACTTACTTTCTAATCCCTACCACACTCTACTGTAACACCGAAAGCAACTGCTCAAATTAGAGAATTTAAATCAACAATACTTATTAGCCATTGAATGCTGTGGATTAAACCTTCAAATTCTTAACTCCCCTCCTCCACCTCCACTCCACCAATGCTCTTGGTTAAGTAATTTCAACATACTACTAATTCTCTGTATCTTCTCTTGTCTTTCTTTATAGAACTAGTAGGTTTTTTTTTTTTTTAGCATAAACATAATCATATCATTTTCACCCCATAGTTTGACCCATGTCTAATTCTTTAGATCTATCTTGTCTCTCTTTAGCCTAGGTGACAGTCAGTATATTCTCTGATTTAAAGCAATGTATATTAACTTAGATGGTAAACATTTGTGGATGTGAATCTCAGGCTAACCATACTAACTAGATAACTCTGTAAAAATATCATTTGTTACTGAACTACAGTTATGTCGTATATAAAATAGTAATGATAATATCTGCATTGAAATGATTTTCAATTCATAGTAAATACTCTGAAGTACCTAGTAAAGTTTCTGACATCTTACAGACTTCTGAAATTTCTATTGTGGTAATGAATAAATGAAATAAGTGAATGGAACTAAAACTAACATCTCAGATTGTTAGTACCTTTACACCTATCTTTGCCTGGAATGCCCTATACAGTTAACAAAATTATAAGACATGCCTGACTCTGACTTATTCCCTTACTTCTCTCAAATAGAGTGAAAATTTTAGCACACTATTTTCTACTCTGTTGTATGGGTCTATCCCTAGATGACGAAGGAGTTTAAGCAATTTAACTGGCCCTAAATTTGGCTACATGATCTTACTTAAATCAAAATCTTTTACAGGCTCTTTTCAGTACTATTAAAACATAAAGTTTGAAATTGAATTTTGGTAAGATCCAAAGTAGAGATGTAAATTGCTTTGTCGAATAGGCTACCCATGGAGCCAGGGGCAATTGTTTCAGTTGTTCTCTCTACTCAAGGACAAAGCACTCTTTCTAGTGCTTTAATCTTACTCTTATCACATTCTGGCATTTTTGTTTCCTAAACAGTTTCTACCACTAGCAAATTCATGGAGGGCAAGACTTTTTTTTTTTTTTAACGTGTATTTGCAATGTATTTCCTAAACCAAATTGAAAAGAAGGGGATTGACTTGTCTCAAATGTATATAATGAAGTGGGGCAATACTGATGGTATAGCTGTAGACATGTCAGGGAGTTCTAGAAAAGGTAATGGGTGAGTGTTCCAGTGGGGCCAGTGACAGAGAGGCTGACAAGGAAGTAAGCTTAGAAGAAAGGTATATGATGAACCAGGAAGACTAGCCAATTAATAAAGTGTTCTCCAACATATACTGAAGATCTGGGCTGCCTAGATTCAAATTCCGGCTCTTCTGAGCGCTTAGTTCTGTGACTTTGAAAAATTATTTAATTATTCCTTATGCTTTAGTTTCTTAAACTGTCCCAGCAATAGAGGGTTATAATATTAGTTATGTAAGATGATCTATAAAAATGGCTTAGAACAGTATTACATAAATGTTAGTCTTATTATTCAGAAAGATTGGTAGCAAGGCATCATTCAGAGATCTAGTATTAACAGTTTCAGAGGAATTGGAGTAATGTTATCAAAACTGTAGCTTTGCAAAAGAAACAAAGCAAAGACTCAATTGTGAGAACCAAGTTTCCAGGACCACTGGTTATGGAGAAGCTCAAGGAAAAAAAGCCCAGGCGCTAACACTGGATCTAATTTGAGACAGGAACAGAATTACAAAAGGAACTTGTGAAGGGAAAATTGTCAAATGATCCTTGAAATGAAGAGTAGAACAATGAAGTACCAGGAGAGGAGAAAGGCATTTAAAGATGATTTGGAAATATAGTCTGATTTTAAAACTTATATTTGGGAGAAAATGATCTGAATTTCAAATAATTTAAAAGTGAATGTTTAAAAGTAATTTCATTTAAAAATAATCTATTTTATCTCATTTAGCATGATAAAATTATCAACTTCTGTTTTTAACATTCAGAAATGAATTCCAGCAGACTTGAAGTATACAGATGATAATTTAAATTGCTAAAGAGTAATGAAAATTTAAATTATGCATTCATGATAGTCAGTGTTCCACACCACTCATAGCATCTACATGAGGTCAAACTGGCCATATAAGCCTTCAGTTTTCTTTTTCTGTATGACAACAGTCTGAATCCTCTTTTGCCCTCTCATCTTCTTTCTCAGTTTGACGCTATCACACCATACCAGAATATTTCCTATTTCTTTCTAATTATGACCATCAAATAAAATATTATAAAGTTATGTAAAAGGAGTCAGCTGAGTATTAAAACTGTTCATGTTTGCCCAAAACCTGTCAGAGAGTACTCAAAGCAGTGTGACCTTCCTCTGAAGGGCAGCAAGGATAAAGAGAACACCTACTCATGCTTTGTGCTATTGCTGGCCATATTCTCAGAAGCTTGGAAGAGCAGAGTAGAAGAGGGAAAATGAGAGAAAGAGATCAGCCACACCTAATTAGAGTAGCTAGACTCTTTTTCTTACTGCTCAGAACAGTACAGAGGTCACAATACCCCAGAAAAGAGTTAACGGGAGTCAGTTCCATAAGTCAGAAAACAGTTTCAGTTTACTGAAGGAGGGAGTGATAGGGATACAAATACTAGGAAAGTAACTATCAAATTAGCACTTCACATTTATCTTGGATTTGACCTATTTCATCTTGTCAGTAAAATGGAAGTTATCAGTTATCTTTAACTCAAAATAACCAACTTCTTTCTCTGATTCAATAGATTATATTGAATAATGCAAAAGCCTACTTATTTTGTTTTTCAAAATTAAAACTTATCTACAAGATTTTTGTTACATCTTTATACTATAGGACATTTTTATTCTGTAAGTGAAACACTTAATGCTTTTAACTGTCAAATATAAAATTAGTCTAAATTTTCCCTGAGTATCTGAGAAGAGGTGAATCAGTGGAGTAGTTAATGAGTTAATAATAGAGCCTACACATTATAATTAATGAAAGAAAAGAAACTACTTACTGGTCCATATAAAGCAGAATTGTTCTAAGATCAGCAATAAAGCAGTGACATAAAGAAGACCAAACTAAGCTTTTTAATGTACACTGCTCATTCTATGTTGTATAATTTTTTCATTGCTTCTGTATCTTTATAATTGGACTAATCTTTTTTGACACTAATAAGGAGGAATTTTTGCATTTAAATTCTAAGTTTGGCATATTGACACTTTCAGAGGACACTTAGGATGAAAGCCACATAAGTTAGCTAAAATAATTAATGTATATCAATTTTTTTTGATGTTCTTCATTTCCCACCTCATCTACTTGATGGTTGGCTATAGCATTTAAATGTTGATGCTTCTCCATGGTTCATATCTGAAGGCACTTATAAACTCAATTTGCTTTTCACATTTTCATTTTTAAGGATTTATGGTAGGATGAAGTGGTAACACATGGTAACTTCCACCAGCCTGGAGTACCAGCTGGCAATGCTAGGTTATTAAATACTCACCCAGCTTTGATTTTGTCATCTTGAGAAAAGCAGGATTAATAATACTTTTTAAATGAGAATTTAAAAAATAATAATGATGAGCATAATGTCCTTGATAATATATACAAAGGAGTGAGGTTAATCATCACTAAAAATTTTTCATCTTTTCTACAGATTGATTAAACTGATTAACAACCAAGAGCAATTTTGCAGAACAGTTTAGCAGGTGGACTAAAAAAACATACTAGTGGGAGGAGATGAGGTCATTTAGAATGCAAGTTAAGAGTGAGTATGGGCAGAGTACTGGAACACACCCACTTGAATTATATGCCAAGAGTATTTTTATAACCTCTGCTGTATTACTAACTCAAATAATACAAGTTTTTCGTTGTTATTGAATATTGGCTTACTTTTCTTATTCCTATTTTTCTAGAAGCTATATTAATTCAAATAATAATTATTTGAATAAAACTTTGCAAAGCATTTCCAAAAGTATCTACACAAACTAATGTGAACAATATCATCAATATTCAGTTTTACAAATAAGGCAGCCAACACATGGGGAAGTATTTCAGTAGCAATTACAAAGTCAATTAAAAAGCAGAGTCAGAATAGAGTCTCCTGAAACAAACTGCTCATTCTGATGATACTCTCCTAAAGGGAATGGAGTTAGAGACACAGATCAGTTACTTATTAATTACAAAATGCCTATGACTTTTGTAATTTCTCCTGAATGCCTGGACCTTACTTATGCTTATTGTGTGTGTGTATAATAATTTCATTAATTAACATGTATTTGTCAGTTCATAATTAACGAACTGCTTTTTATTTTTTCCCTAGTCATAGTAGTAAACATTGGGTATGGCCATCTGATGAGTAGAACTGCATTCTACACCACTCACTATAAGCCAGTGATTCACTTGGAATCAAGATAAAAACTTCACAATTTATTTAAAATAGGCAACGTAATTTCTGTTAAAAATTAATCCTGTAAATGTATTTCAACCCCGATTCTTAGCTGTTACCCTATAAACAAACAAATTAAGCAAATAATTATCAACAAAAAATCATTTTCAGTGAAACAAAGAATAGTCAAAAACTCAAAAGTGTAAAGAATAATTATAAAATGCAATAATATTGAAAAGTGGTCTTGTTATAGTAGGAACATCACCTTGAAGTTACTGAGCAAAACAGGGAAAAAGAAAGAAGCACTGGAAACAAATATATTAATATATAAGACTCATAGAAATACAAAATTATTTGACATATCAGTATTTCTAAATGAGATTCAATTGTTTTGATAGAGTGAATACTCCATATTTGACCAAAAATAGAAGCTCCACCCCCTCCAGTATGCTGTATAGTTACTTGAAAATTAAGGAAAAAAACTATGTGGTAATTATACAGAAGAAATCAATAATGGCATTAGTATTAGGAAGTCAAATTTAATACAAAAAGTATAAATGAAGCAAAGAACTTTACAATGATAAAATGCAAAAAATCTGCAATTGGAAATTATTAAGAAATTTTATGTATGGATTAGAATTCATAAAGTAAAAATTTCCATAAATACAAATAGGAATAAACAAAATAATAATAGGAAACTTACAGTCAGTCAATTACAAGTAAAGATGAGGAATATTAATAACAGACTACTATAAACTAATAAAAGAAGATACAAAAGTCTCTTTATTTCACTCTGGATCTTTTCACACACACGTGCACACATAAACACACACACACACAAGTATGACCTTCAAGTGTGACCTGGATATAAACAATGTGCTTTTATTTCTCATGGCCATGAAACATGAAAACAGACCCTGACAAGTTTTTATAGTTCAAGAAACTCTATAAAAAATAGAAATAGTGCATTCTGTATTTTCTGGCCATAATGCAATGAAATCACAAATGAGTGTATGTGAACCCTAATATAAACTATGTCTTTGGATGATAATGATTTGTAAATGTAGGGTTTATCAGTTATAACAAATCATACCACTCTGGTGGGGAATATTGATAAGAATGGAGACTGTGCATGTGGAGGGGAGAGAAAGGGGCAATGTGGAAAATCTCTGTACTTGCCTTTCAATTTTGCTGTGCCCCTAAAACTACTCTAAAAAATAAAGGGTAATAAAAATAAATAATACCAACCACCTTGAATTTACAAAAAAACAAAAAAATCCAAACAAAAGTAAAGGCACCCAAACTTCTCTTTTTAAAAAATCCCTATCGACAAGGTGAAAAGCATACCCAATTTACATATTGTCTAGAAAGAAATATAGTAAAAACACTATGCATCAGTTCCTATGTGCCCAGTTAAAGAAGTTCTCAGATGAAGACCTATGCCTTAAATGCTTTCATTTTCTAAATAAGAAATATTTAAAACAACAGATTTAAGCATTCAACTAAAAATAATAGAAAAATATGGCCAAAATAAATACAAGGAGAGGTGGAGAAAGTCTTAATAAAGATGGAAGAGAAAATAATAATTTAAAATTTAATAAATATAAAATAATAAAATAGTAAATCTACAGCAATCTTCATCAAGAAAAAAAAGAGTTATTTGTGCTTCTCTTTCTGACTTATTTCACTCTGTATAACAGGTTCACATATGTTAACACATATATATGGAATCTAGAAAAATGGTGCTGATGAACCTATTTGCAGGGCAGGAATGGACATGCAGACATAAGAGAACAGACTTGTGGATACAGCAGGGGAAGGAGAGGGTGGGACAGATTGAGAGAGCAGCATCAAAACATATACATTACTATATGTAAATAGATAGCTAGTGGGAAGTTGTATAACCCAGGGAGCTTAACTGCGTGCTCTGTGACAACCTAGAGGGGTAGAAGAGGGTGAGTAGTGGGAAGGAGATTCATAAGGGAAGAGACATAGATATACGTATGGCTGACTCATGTTATTGTACAACAGAAACCAGCACAACATTGTAAAGCAATTTTCTTCTAATTAATATTTTTTTAAAAATGGCTAATCAACAAAGACCTATGGCACTTGGAACTCTGCTCAGTGTTATGTGGCAGTCTGGAAGGGAGGAGCATTTGCGGGAGAATGGACACATGTGTTAATGTATGTAGAGCTGAGTCCCTTCTCTGTTCACCCAAAACTATCACAGCATTGTTAATTAGCTATACCCCAATACAAAATAAAAAGTTAAAAAAATAAAAATAAAAATGGTGAGTGTGAAAGCACATAATTACAAATAGAAATGCCTAATAGTCAGGGTAAAGGAACACAGAAATAATTATAAGATGATAATTTGTTCAGTACTATTCAAGTAAATTTGGAAACTCTGAATGATGCAAATAATATTTTGCAAACATATACACTATCTTTAATGTCCAGTATAGCATCAAAATTACTGGTTCTTCAAAATCAAACCAGTATAACCATGAAAGAACTGAATATGGAAGATTTTTGCAATGTATATTCATATTATTAAGATTTTATAAAGAATTTACAAATCTATGTGGAAAAAGCTGGGAATCTAATAGAAATATAGGCAAAATATTTGAATATTACCTTTGTAAATAGCATATCCTTCTGGACAGTGAACATCTTGTTTAACATCATTAGTCATCAGAGGAATGCCCATTTAAACCATGTATGTACTAAATCACTTCAGTTCTGTCTGACTTTTTGCCACCCTATGCACTGTAGCCCAACAGGCTCCTCTGTCCATGGGATTCTCTAGGCAAGAATACTGAAGTGGGTTGTCATTTCCTTCATCTGAGGATCTCCCCAACCCCGGTATGGAACCTTGGTCTCTTATGTCTCCTGCATTAGCAGACAGGTTCTTTACCACTAGTGCAACCTGGGAAGCCTACAATAAATTATAAATGTGTCTGATGATTATTTGTTAGTGAGAAGATAGTGTTGATAGGTAGGCAACAAGAACTTTCATGCATACCAACTAGAAGTGTAAATAAACTACAACCACTTCCAAACACTGTCAGTATCTACTACTGTCAGTATCTATTCAAAAATTAATAATTTTCTATTATTATTGAAAATAAGCAAATCCTGTGAACCAGTAATTCATCTTCTATGTAAACACAACAGAAATAGATAAGTATGTGCTCCCCAAAATATATTCAAGAATACTTATAGCCACTTATTCTAGATAAGCAAAAACTGGAAATGACTTAAATATCCATAAACAGTAGAATATATAAATATATTGTGGCCAGCTCATAAAATAAGTAAGAGTGATGAACTCATGCTTCTGCACATGATGATAAAAAGAAAATAATTCCTGTTACTAGAAAAATCTTGCATCAATCCTAAAAAGTATGGATAAAAAAAAAAAGGAACCAGATACTATAATTTAAACTACACAAAGTCAGAAACCCTTTATGATAGTAGAAATCAGAACACTGGTTACCTTAGGGGACTTAAATGAATGGCAGAAGGCAAAGGAAGACTTCTGAAGTGTTGATAACATTCCATATGTTCATCTGTGTTATGTTCATATTAATGTGTTTAACATAAAAATACTTTGACTTGTAGCTGAGATTTTCTTTATTTCAATCATTTTCCAGGAAAAAAAAATAAAGAACACTTTAAAAACTTAAAGAAAAATTAATACCCACAATAGGAGGATGGTTACAATTTATGATTATGTAATTTGCAAAGGAAATAAGCAAATAGTTCTTTCTGGAAAAAATATATTATGTAACTAACAAATAAGCTAGCATTTGTCTAGTTTCAGAAGATAAAAAAACATACCAAATCAAAGTATTAAGAAGCTGTGGTGGAATGGCATTCTAATATGTTTCTGTTTTCTATGTAAAAGAGCACAATATTTCTAAGGAACAATTTGGCTATGTATTTACACCCAACAAAGAAAAACATATAAGGTCCATATTCTTGAGCTAATTATTTAATCCTTAGCTTTATATTCAAAAGTCAAATGCTTCAAATAAACAAAGGTGTTAGCACAAGAAGTATCTAAGAGAAAAATCAAACTGTTAGTTATAAAAATGTTATGGTATAAAATGTGTACTTTTCAAACATTAACATCATGTTGTTAATAATATTTAATAACACTGAAAATAATGAAAAATATTAATTGACAAAATAAGGCATAGGATGGCATCTATGATATGAAACATTTCTGGGGGATAAAGTTATATTGGCACACCCCATACCAAGAAAGATGCATCAAAATTGTAATTATCTTTGATTAATTTTCTATATTATGTATTAGTATATATTAAGTAGAAAATAATTTTTATCTAAAATACATAGTTGTACAACTAGATCTAAGTGTAAAAACACACAAAATCCTGAAAACCTGGGTCTCTGGCACCCTATGACTTTGTTCAGGGGATGGTGAGGATGTATTTGAGCATTCACTGATCTTACTTTTTAGGATATAGTTGTTCTATATTTCCAGCACTTAACTGGAAGGCTTGGCACATGGAATATTGACTAAGTTTCAGTCCCCACTGACCATGTACATTGGGTGTTCTTCTGCTAAGCACAGCCAGCACAGCCATTTTCAGTAGTCTCATTTTTCTTTGTGCCCATGCAGGTCCACTGTATGCTTTTCTCTTGAGATTCTCATGTTATGAACAGACACTACTATCATTAACCCAGAACTGCTATCAATCATAATTTATTACAACCTTGAACTCACTTCCAAATATAGATTAAAAATTTTCAGCTCTCTCTGAATGATGTCTCAAAGTAAAACTTATAAGACAACTTTGAGTGCAGCCTTTTATTAGTGACAATTTCTTACCTCAGTCAAAAGAACGTGCAGATTATTTAAGTCAGCTCTACTTTAATAAACAATGTTTCTTGGCCTCTCTAGACCTAGAAATCACATTTGATGACTATGTCATAGACTCTGACTTCTAAAATATTCCTTGTCATATTAAAAAGTAAGGAATGGAGAAATTAACGCTTATTAATCTCCAAGCTCATGTCAAGCACAATACTGGACACTTAGCATCATGTAAAAATATTTCATTTCTTATAATGACTCTTGAGAGTTGTGAAAGATCTTTTTTTTACTGAAGACAGAAAAATAAAGCTCAGAAAAGCTAGGGGACTTCGAAATGATTTTTAAAAAAATAATATGTGGCAAAACTGGTATTTGGACATTTGTGCCTCAACCAGAGATCATGATCTTCTTAATGGTCTGTAGCGGATAAACCTAGATGTACTGAGAACCTTCAGCTTCCACTGGGAGGCAGCACAGCGTAATAATCAGGGCCTTCTGCTCAGGATTCAGACCGCCATGGTCCGAATGCTGGTTTTAGCACAATAGGTAAGGAAAGTTATTTAACATCTCTTAGCACTACTATCTGGGTATAAAAGTAGTTATACTCTGTCAACTTATTATTAGGAGATCATTTCTTGGTGTTCTTTGGGGGGACTGATGTTGAAGCTGAAACTCCAATACTTTTGCCACCTGATGCGAAGAGCTGACTCATTTGAAAAGACCCTGATGCTGGGAAGGATTGGGGGCAGGAGGAGAAGGAGACAACAGAGGATGAGATGGTTGTATGGAATCACCGACTCAATGGACATGGGTTTGGGTGGACTCTGGGAGTTGGTGATGGACAGGGAGGCCTGGCGTGCTGCAAATCATAGGGTCACAAAGAGTTGGGCATGATTGAGCGGCTGAACTGAATTTATCTAATTATTGGAATTAATGAAAATTATTAATGAAATTAAAATAATGAAAATAATTTAGTGGAGCTTGATACGTGGTAATCATTTAATTATTGTTAGTTGTAACTCTGATTTTGTTTTTTCCTTGGGCTTCCCTGATAGCTCAGTTGGTAGAGAATCCACCTCCAATGCAGGAGACTCCAGTTCACTTCCTAGGTCAGGAAGATCCCCTGGAGAAGGGATAGGCTACCCACTCCAGTATTCTTGGGCTTCCTTTGTGGCTCAGCTGTGAAAGAATCTGCCTGTGATGTGGGAGACCTGAATTCAATCCCTGGATTGGGAAGATCCCCTGGAGAAGGGAAAGGCTACCCACTCCAGTGTTCTTGCCTGGGAAATCCCATGGACAGAGGAGCATCGTGGGCTACAGTTCATGGGGTCATAAAAGAGTTGGACACAACTTAGCGACTAAACAATGACAAAAATTTCCAACATCCTTCACCACTGAAACTTTCACTACCACTTTTAATAATTTAATATTTCAATCTAACAGGATGAAAATTTGATTTTTTTTAAATCTTCTATAGAATTTATTTAATGTTCCACAATTTCTTAAATTTCTAATGTCTTCTTATATTAAATGAAGGAATTTGGATAAACACTTGATACTTCTTTGTGAAACATTTGTTGATAATTTAAAAGTTAATTATTTCAAGGGACTCCCCTGGTGGTCCAGTGGTTAAAACTTCACCTTCCAATGCAAAGGGTGCATGTTTGATCCCTGGTCAGGGAGCTAAGATCCCAGATGCCTTGAAGCCAAAAAACAATATACAGAAGCAATGTTGTAACAAATTCAATAAAGACTTTACAAATGATCCACATTAAAAAAAAATCTTTAAAAAAGTTAATTATTTCAAGATTATTTATTCCAAAATGTGCATGGCTATTATAAAAGAAGACTGACATGACTTCCCATATGTAAGGTTTCTTTTCCTTCTTTGTTATGGGGTTTACACTTTTTGAGGTACTTCTTTAAAAACCATTTGAGACATTCTGTTTGTGTGAACACATTTGAGTTGAAAATCAACATGAGAACAACAGAAAATTAGAGCAAGTTCAAAGTGAAGAGACTGGCTCATTTTTTGTCCTCATCTTTGCCTAACAGGAACTTAGTAAAAAATCATTTAATGTTTCTTGCCATCTACAAAAGGTAAATAAAGATTTCTGACATTATATTTCCTCAAAATTTAAATGAAGGTGCATTATGTCCATTGTGGGGTTCAGAATTCTTTGATTACACATAGAAACAAATATAAGAATTATTCGTTAGTTCATCTAATAGATAGGTATGCAAACCTTACCACGAACCAGGACATTTATTCAAGCTCTGGGACAGCAAAGAACATATGCCCCATTCTTACAGCACTTTGTACTGAGTGAAGTGAGAAGATATTCAATAAATTACAAATCCACAAAGTAATTTCAGACTGTGGTTAGTTTTATTAAGAAACTAATATTCAGTGATACTTAAGAAGGTAAACAACTATATTGCTCCAGGCTAATACTTGGATTGAGATCTTCGATTGAAGAAACAAGTGCTACTTGAAGATGCAGATTAGAGTATTTAAGACATTAAGGAAGAGCCTTTGCAGTAGAAAAGGAAGAAAAGATGTCTGTAGTGTCTGAGGGACAAACGAAAGATAATATGGTCAGAATATAGATACCTGAATAAAATGGTTAGAGATCAGGTCTTACAAAGATCTGTAGAGTTTTTTATTTTAGAATTTTCAGCGATATATACTAGGTATCATTTTCCTTTAAAAAAAAATCACTGGCTTCACTTTGAAAATGGATTGAAGAAAAAGGGAATTAGGGAATTGTGTTTTTGTGGTTGTGCAGGTAAGATAGGATAGTGACTTGACCCATTGAGGTTACTAGGAAGACAGGGATAAGTGGATAAGAATGAGCTATAATTTGGATGTAACCCATGGTGAATTGATTATCTTAAGTCTGAGTAAGATAGAGGATGCCTATCTTTTGGTTCTAAGTAACTGGGTAGTTGATGTTGCCAGCCACTGAGAGGTATAGAGGAGGAGTTTGGTGGAAGTAGTGTTCTCACTGTGTCAAAAGTGTTCTTTATCATCACTTTCCTCACTTCATATAAAATTTCAGACTACGTAGCGTAATGTTTTGAGCAGATTGATACTTGTTCTTAGTTCCTAATACTAAGAATTATCTGTGTAGAGGAAGTTCTCTAAGGAAACTTCTAGTGGGAAATTATTGGGAGGATTCTCTTTAATACATGACAATAAGTGCAAACAATTTAAAGAAATTTCAAGTTTTATAGACATCTGCATTTGTAGACTACAAGAATGCCATTAATAACTGACCTCTAAGGGATATAATGATAAAAACAATAACAATACATTAAATAATCTCTTTTTCTATTTGCATAACTTCACTCATGCTACGGTCTTTGCTCTGGTTATTTATTGCTGTATTACAAATTATCTCAAAATTTAGCAACTTAAAATGATAGCAATCATTAATTTTGCCTGCAAATCCGCAGTTTTTTGATATCTCAACACGGATGGCATTTTTGCTTGTTGTAGCATCAGCTGGGATGGCAGGAGTAAAGCTGGAAGTTTCACTTTCAAGGTGGTTCACTCAAATAGCTGGCAAATTGGTATGGGCTGTCAGCTGGGAGCTCAGTCAGGGTGTCATTTGGGTGCCTCAGATGAGCCCCTACATTGGTCTGCATGTGCTTTCTCACAAATTGGCAAGTGATTTCAATCAGCAAGTGTTCCGAGAGGCCCATATAGATGCAGCAGGGAGTGTAACTTAGCCTTGAAAGTTCCAAACATTCCTGCAGTATTCTGTTAGCCAAACAATTCACTTAGGCCAGCTCAGATTCAGGGAAAAGAGAATTAGATGCCACCTTTCAGAAGAAGTGGAGCTTCCCTGGTGGCTCACACGGTAAAGAATCTGCCTGCAATGCAAGATACCCAGGTCAATCCCTGGGTCGGAAAGATCCCCTGAAGTAGGAAATGGCAACCCACTCCAGTATTCTTGTCTGGAGAATTCCATGTATTCCATGAACACAGGAGCCTGGTGGACTACAGTCCATGGGTCACAAAGAGTTGGGCACGATTGAGCGACTCACCTTTGCAGAAGAAGTAGAAAAGAATGTGTGCTCATCTTTAATTTACCACAGATCATCTTAATAAAGGGCCTCTCTGGAGGCTCAGATGGTAAAGAATCTGCCTGCAATGCAGGAGATGTGGGTTTGATCCTTGGGTCAGGAAGATCCCCTCCACAGTGCTACTAGTAAGTAAATAAATGAATACTTTAAAAAATACATAATAATATTATGCTGTTCTGATTCCTATGTTAGTTGCTATTAAAAGTATTTCCGTTGAATTTTTTATGGGTGCTAACGAGTTTGCTTATAGTCCAATGAAAATTTGGAAAAAAAGTCAGTATGTGTGGATTAACCATCAACTCAATTGTGGGTAATTTGCTCTATACAGTCAGCAAAAATAAGACCAGGAGCAGACTGTGGCTCAGATCATGAACTGCTTATTGCCAAATTCAGACTTAAATTGAAGAAAGTAGGGAAAACCACTAGTCCATTCAGGTATGGCCTAGATCAAATCTCTTATGAGTATACAGTGGAAGTGACAAATAGATTTAAGGGACTAGACCTGATAGACAGAGTGCCTGATAAACTATGGACAGAGGTTCGTGACATTGTACAGGAGACAGGGATCAAGAAAATCCCCATGGAAAAGAAATGCAAAAAAGCAAAATGGCTGTCTGAGGAGGCCTTACAGATAGCTGGGAAGAGAAGAGAAGCGAAAAGCAAAGGAGAAAAGGAAAGATATTCCCATCTGAATGCAGAGTTTCAAAGAATAGCAAGGAGAGATAAGAAAGCCTTCCTCAGCGATCAGTGTGAAGAAATGGAGGAAAACAACAGATTGGGAAAGACTAGAGATCTCTTCAAGAAAATTAGAGATACCAAAGGAACATTTCATGCAAAGATAGGCTCAATAAAGGACAGAAATGGTATGGACCTAACAGAAGCAGAAGATATTAAGAAGAGGTGGCAAGAATACACAGAAGAACTGTACAAAAAAGATCTTCACGACCCAGATAATCACGATGGTGTGATCACTCACCTAGAGCCAGACATCCTGGAATGTGAAGTCAAGTGGGCCTTAGAAAGCATCACTATGAACAAAGCTAGTGGAGGTGATGGAATTCCAGTTGAGCTATTTCAGATCCTGAAAGATGATGCTGTGAAAGTGCTGCACTCTATATGCCAGCAAATTTGGAAAACTCAGCAGTGGCCACAGGACTGGAAAAGGTCAGTTTTCATTCCAATCCCAAAGAAAGGCAATGCCAAAGAATGCTCAAACTACCGCACAATTGCACTCATCTCACATGCTAGTAAAGTAATGCTCAAAATTCTACAAGCCAGGCTTCAGCAATACGTGAACCATGAACTTCCAGATGTTCAAGCTGGTTTTAGAAAAGGCAGAGGAACCAGAGATCAAATTGCCAATATCTGCTGGATCATCGAAAAAGCAAGAGAGTTCCAGAAAAACATCTATTTCTGCTTTATTGACTATGCCAAAGCCTTTGACTGTGTGGATCATAATACACTGTGGAAAATTCTGAAAGAGATGGTAATACCAGACCATCTGACCTGTCTCTTGAGAAACCTGTATGCAGGTCAGGAAGCAACAGTTAGAACTGGACATGGAACAACAGACTGGTTCCAAACAGGAAAAGGAGTATGTCAAGGCTGTATATTGTCACCTTGCTTATTTAACTTATATGCAGAGTACATCATGAGAAACGCTGGGCTTGAAGAAACACAAGCTGAAATCAAGATTGCCGGGAGAAATATCAATAACCTCAGATATGCAGATGACACCACCCTTATGGCTGAAAGTGAAGAAGAACTAAAGAGCCTCTTGATGAAGGTGAAAGAGGAGAGTGAAAAAGTTGGCTTAAAGCTCAACATTCAGAAAACTAAGATCATAGCACCTGGTCCCATCACTTCATGGGAAATAGATGGGGAAACAGTGGAAACAGTGTCAGACTTTATTTTTTGGGGCTTCAGAATCACTGCTAATGGTGACTGCAGCCATGAAATTAAAAGATGCTTACTCCTTGGAAGGAAGGTTATGGCCAACCTAGCTAGCATATTTAAAAGCAGCGACATTACTTTGCCAACAAAAGTCCGTCTAGTCAAGGCTATGGTTTTCCCAGTAGTCATGTGTGGATGTGAGAGTTGTACGGTGAAGAAAGCTGAGCGTAGAAGAATTGATGCTTTTGACCTGTGGTGTTGGAGAAGACTCTTGAGAGTCCCTTGGACTGCAAGGAGATCCAATCAATCCATCCTAAAAGAGATCAATCCTGGGTGTTCATTGGAAGGTCTGATGTTGAAGCTGAAACTCCAATACTTTGGCCACCTCATGCGAAGTGTTGACTCATTGGAAAAGACCCTAATGCTGGGTAGGATTGGGGGCGGGAGGAGAAGGGGACGACAGAGGATGAGATGGTTGGATGGCATCACCGACTCGATGGACATTGGTTTGGGTAGACTCTGGGAGTTGGTGATGGACAAGGAGGCCTGGCGTGCTGCAATTCATGGGGTCACAAAGAGTCAGACACGACTGAGCGATTGAACTGAACTGATGATAAACCAAATTTTCAAGTAGAATTTCTGTTTTGGTGATTCAATGCTAGAAAACAAATTGAAATGCCAAATAATGTTCAGTTGATTTGTGTCCTCAGATAACACTTTTCTAATTGCATTTCTTGCTTTAGAGAACAGCAATTAGAAAATTACATATGCCGAGAAAAGAGGCTCAGGAAAGGCCTTGAGATTCTGGCTCACCATTGTTAATGAAGTCATACAATCTGTCTTTACTTATTAGGATTTTTAAGCAGAGAATAGCTGAAAAGTAAGTCCACTTAAAATGAAATTACATAAAGGCAGAAAAGACTTTGATAAATATATTTGAAAGAGTAGTATTTTTTTACCTGTTCATGTGGCGAACATCTGCGGATTTTTTTGGCAACTCGTGTTTCCACCTAAAAGAAATCTAGTTCAAAGACTCATCCTCCCTTGTATCTATTTCTTTGAAGTCTTGCCTTGGATCCCTTAAACTATGGGTAGCCAAGTGATTTTGGCATGTGGAATATAGATTCATTACAAATTGAGTTTCAGTGTTCAATATTTTATCTTCTAGTCTGTCACTACCTGCTTATACTTTTAACCAGGTTCTTTGAGCAGTTAGCCTTCCAGTTAAGCAGAAATCCTACTTTCACAGGCAAGACAACAGTATGACATATTTTCACACGAAAAGAAAAAGGATGATGAGATTGTTAACTGATAGTGATAATAGATAATAGACAACAGAGAATGTACATATGCTGGTAGAGGAAGGTTCTCAGATACACTTAAATGAAAGTGAGTACACTACATAAATTTAGATATTGTCAGTAGTGAAATGCAGCTTGCTCTTTGAAATTTGATTCTATGTTTTCCCTTAAAATTAATAAGGTTATTCTTCAGAATTTTAGCTAAATAAATATTTGACATTTTCTCTTTCTTGTAAAGGCTACAATTTATTTAGAAATATAGCGATTTAAAATAAAAAAAATGATCAAAACTTAGATAATGAAGTAATCCTTCTAAACGTTCAACCATGTATTAAACTGTCCTTACCTCTATGATAAAAGACATCATATTTTTCTTCATTTATTGCCTAGAACATTTTAACCCCTAATAAGGAGTGTAATTGTTAATTTTTTTTTTTTTGTATTTGGTGTATTAATGCATTTTGATTCATAGCACCAAAATATTGATAGGTGACTTTTTTTTGAGAAAAAAGGTAAAACTTTTACATGATTTATCTTTAAGGCAGGAAAATATATCTGTTTAGCATAACTAAATTAGTAAATAGTATTTACTATAGTAAATTAGTATTTGTGTGCATGTGCATGCTAAGTCACTTCAGTCATGTCTGACTCTTTGCGACCCTATGGACTGTTGCCTGCCAAGCTCCTCTGTCCATGAGAGTCTCCGGGCAAGAATACTGGAGTGGGTTGCCATGCTCTTCTCCAGGGGATCCTCCTGACTCAGGGACTGAACCTATGTCTCATTGGCAGGTGGGTTCTTTACCACTAGTGTCACCTGGGAAGTCCCAAATTAGTATTTACCATATTGTGTTCTTATAGGAAATTCATTTTTACATATAGAAATATTTATCTACCTTGCTTTGCTTTAGTAAGGATTTAATAGGGATAATTTGCACTATCTCATGACAATTTATTCCTTTTATTATTATTTTAAACTGTCCAAAGAAGCATATATTTATTTATAAGTTGAAACTATAAGGTGATTAAATTGATTATATATATGTTAGTTATCTTCTCTTTAAAATTATAACATAAGTATCATAAGTGTTATAATGATTATTTATCAGTATGTACAAGGTGATGTTCTAAGAATGTTTTATTAACTTATTTAAAACACACAAAATTCACAAAATGTTCATGCTATCATAGCAAATTTAATTCAGGAAGTAAAGTACAGAAAGTTTAAAATAGTGCTGCAGGATCATACAGCTTGTAAATATTGGAATCAGGTTTTGAACCATGGATTCATAATCCAATTTTGAACCATGGATTCATAATCCAATTTCTAAAATTTGAATCTACTTAATAATAAGAAAATTGAACACAAGTACAGAGGCAAGGTCATATGAAGACACAGGAATATAAGATAGTCATTTACAAACCCAGGAAAGAGACCTCAGACAAAACCAACACCTTGATCTTTGACTTATGTCATCCAGAATTGTGAGAAAACAAACCTGGTAAACCATCCAATATGTGGTACTTTATTTTGGTAATGCAAGCAAATAATATGGATGGTATATGGCAAAAAAATCAGCCTGCAATGCAGGACACTCAGGTTCGATCCCTGGATTGGGAAGATCCCCTGGAGAAGGGAATGACGACTCACTCAAGTATTCTTGACTGTGAAATCCCACGGACAGAGGAGCCTGGGAGGCTGCAATCCATGAGATTGCCAAGAATCAGACATGACTGAGCGACTGAGCATGAGCATATAATACAGGGCAATGCCCTATTTTTTGACTTTAGGAAACTAGATATCTGGTAGTTTTACTCCCTAATATTTAAAATTTGGGAGGAAGAGTGATCAGGGGAAAGGAAAGTTGGAGATCTCATTGTGCCTTCAAGTTGAGAAGCCATGAGTACAACTCAGTCAGTGAATCTGGGACCCAGAGAGACGTCTTTACTAGTAATAGCAATCTGTGAGACATGAAGTGATACCTTATGCAAAAGGTGAAATCAGTCACAATATCTATATACTTAGATGTAGTTGTGTAGACTTGTGTTTCTATTTCTGTACAGTGCTATTAAGAACTTCCTACAGAGGAGTACAGTTACAGGTAATATCAGTGTTAAAAAAGGTGCTTCATGAATGCAAAAGATGGAAGAGGAATAAAGATCAAATGCTTAGGACAGAAGGCCAAGATTGGTGGAAGAGATCTACAAGGACCATAATGAGTTAATCTTTATTTTCACCTTCCCACATTTTCATGGGAAATGCAGGAAAATGCAGGGAGTTCAAAAGGCCAAAGGAAACACTTAGGAAGAAACCATTGAGAGTCCATTTGATGGTAGTTTACAGAACTTTTACAATTCCATTTTTGACATATAGTTTGTGATTATCATAGCAGGAGAACGATAGAGATAGAACAGTAGGAGAATATATTAATAGTATGTCATCAAAATGGAATTCACCACTTTAGGGCCAAAAATGTGGGTAGTGCTCTATGGCAGCTGCAATGCGCAGGCTGGCCAAGGGGTTGAAGAAGCCAGAAAACACAGGATTTGCACTTAAAAGGAGGTGATCGCAGCCATGAAATTAAAAGACGCTTACTCCTTGGAAGGAAGGTTATGGCCAACCTAGATAGCACATTTAAAAGCAGATACATTACTTTGCCAACAAGTCTGTCTAGTCAAGGCTATGGTTTTTCCAGTGATCATGTGTGGATGTGAGAGTTGGATGGTGAAGAAAGCTGAGTGCGGAAGAATTGATGCTTTTGAACTGTGGTGTTGGAGAAGACTCTTGAGAGTCCCTTGGACTGCAAGGAGATCCCATCAATCCATCCTAAAGGAGATCAATCCTGGGTGTTCATTGGAAGGACTGATGTTGAAGCTGAAACTCCAATACTTTGGCCACCTCATGCAAAGAGTTGACTCAGTGGAAAAGACCCTAATGCTGGGTAGGATTGGGGGCGGGAGGAGAAGGGGACGACAGAGGACGAGATGGTTGGATGACATCAATGACTCGATGGACATGGGTTTGGGTATACTCCGGGATTTGGTGATGGACAGGGAGGCCTGGCGTGCTGCAGTTCATGAGGTCGCAAAGAGTCGGACATGACTGAGCGACTGAACTGAACTGATTCTCTTGCAGTGATGACAGATAAAGATTTAATTTCAAGAATCTGAACATGAAAATCACCAAAATTTTGTAAGTTCTTTCTTAAGGTCTGTGGAAAACATCTTTCATTTTTGTTTACTTTTATGAACATATAAAATGACTATTGTGAACCATGATGTAGAAAAACACACTCAGCAATGGTAAAGCCTATTCAAAACTAGCCTCCAAAGTCTACAACTTTTCAAGTTGTTGGAATGCTGCTTAGAAATATCAAACTGCAAAGATGCACTTCTAGAAATTATAAGTAATTTGTGCATCAAACAATATGTACAATAGTACTATACAGTAAATTGGACCAGCTGCCTATTCCTACCATTACAGCTGGTTGCAAAGTATGTAATTTATGTTTTCTGCAGCAGAAAGTGGGAAGCCTTTTTAAAACTGTGTTCATGCTTTTATAAAGAGCCTTTTCCTGTTTTATTTTTTTTAACCATTGTAGGTTCGAAAGAGACGGTATTTTTCCATTATGTTTAATGTTATTCCCTTTCTATTATAGTTAAAAGGTCTATTAAAGCACTTTTCCTATGACCTTTTATTCATCCTAATAAGTAGATGATTTAGATACATATTTACCTTTATGATATTCCTAAAATATGAATTTTATTTTTTAAAAAGCGTTGGTAACACTAATAAAGGTATACTTGATAGCAAATAATTGGCTCTTAAAATTTAGTAAATGGCATATATTCATCTAAAAAGTTAAAAAAAATAATGTTTTCTATTGATAAACTGAACAAGTTTCAGAATCTCACTGTTGCAATTTCTTTTACTATTTCTTAGCTTTTTACATTTTTTATTTGATAACAAACAATATAAAATATATTTATATATTAATCACTCTTTTCCAGTGTGTATGATGGAATGACTCAAAATCTGAGGAAAAGGTTAACTGTAGAACAGTTATTTAGAGAGAGATTTAATTTTGAGATTTAGAATATCTGTCCTATTTTCAAACATACCTTTAAAAAAACTTGAAAATTACTCAGTGTGTGACTTGGGTTGTAGGAGTCACTTTTTAAATTCAATATTGTCATGGGAAAACACAAAATGTAGATTAATATCTAGTGCATATGTTAATGGCTTATGAAATTTTACTGATTATTTTAGATATTTTTCATGGTAAATTTATACGATCAAGTTACATAAATTTTAAGTTTTGGAGTATAAATATTCATATTATCAACTTTAATCAAATAATTGTTATTCATTTAGAATATGAACAAATTAATCCTAGGTAAACTGCATCCTTCATAAAGATTCAGGTGATATTTATGAGTAAATTATATAAATGAAAAAATATTAATTGTGACCTGACTGACTTTAGTATAACTCATAATATTTATCTCCTGTAAGTAAAACACAAATGTGTAGTTGAACATCTGATAAAATTACGTGAGGAATGTTTCCAAGGTTTTTTTTCTTTTGGTTATTTTACTCACTAATCTGGCTTTATTTTGGTTGTTTTGATTAATTAGTGGTGACAAGAAATATACTCTCAGCATTTCCAGGATAAAAGGAACTAACACTGAATGGACACCAATGTCTCTTGTGTGCACTTGCCCAAATTGGGGGCTCTGAGTGTATATGATATGGGAGAGATTTCAGGCCTCTTGAAGAATGGAGGAAAATAATTTTCTCATTTTTGGACAAGAGAAAAGGAAAGGGGTTGCTTCTTCAGAAAAGCTACCTTTTCAAGAGCTTTCTCAAATTCTTAACATTCCACCAGTTCTGACTGTAGTCTGGGAGGAGCAATTTGGGTTGCCAGTAAACTAATTTAGCAGATTAAAAAAAGGAGGCAAGACAAAAGCTAAGGTTCTTTGAAGTGAACCTGTAGAAAATATTATCAGCCCATTTTTAAACAATTGTTTTATATACTGACATATAATTATGAAACCTCCATATTTATATAATTTTATTCAACTCAGTTGGTACATTGTATTAGAATAGGATATTCCACAGTTGAGAAGAAAATAAATATAATCATTAAATATATATGATCTCAGAAAATACATATGATCTCAGAAATATAACTGTGGCTGCCTGAAATGAAGCTCATTATGGTCTCATTAAAACTTCCAGAAATGTAATAATTTTAGTTACAAAAATAAAATGTTGAATTTTCTCATGTCTTATCCCTTTAATTTCCTGTTCTTTCAGTTTGCCTTTGTTTATCCAAAGATAAAGTACCCTCTAACATCCTCATTGAGTCTGTTGTCTTTAACATGTTGTCAATATTAAATCTTTATCTTCATGATTGAGAATACTGGAGATGATGGCTCTAATGAGCCTAGCACAGACCTGTTTATTATACTGTGCATGCTACTTTTAAAATCCCTCTGATGGTTTTTTTCACACTCTGCTGCTCTGTGTAAGTAAATGAAAGATGATTGACTTTTTAAAGAATAAAGCCTAATACGATTCTTTTCAATAGAAAAGTAGAGAGGTAAAGGATGTTTTTTGTTGTCAGCTTGAATAAAGATTAACTCTTTAGGATTTCTGTTGAGTGAGCCATATGCAAGTGTCTGAAGAGCGTGAGGAAACAGAACAAGACAAAAACACTTTATAGAGGGAAAGCGAAGTTGGGAGGGTGGTAGAAAGCATGGAGTCCATGGCTTTTCAATGGCTGATTCCTGCCAGGAAAGAGGAGGAGTCTTTCTTTTTCCTTTTAGGTTTTGCTCTTGTCTCAGGGCAAGAGAACTCCCCATTCTGATCTCCCACCTATATTTAATTGAGGTTGTTATTTATTAATTTTTTACGTCTCCTTTTTTTAATCAAGATATTTCTCTGAAAGCATCACTCCTTAAGAGTCAACCTTTCTAGATTTAGCAGGTTTTTGTCCATCAAGGCCAGGAAGGAACTTTCCTTGGTATAGTGTCTCACACTGAAAGGAGAGTGCACAGATAAGAAACCTGTAGAGGTCACATTTGAGTAACAGAGAGAGGTAGGAGAGAGAACTCTCTGGCAAATTTTATGTAAGTCCATATGTTATCAATATTTTAGTCATTGGAGATCACCTGAATTATGTCATCATCAAATGTTTGGTGATAGATTTCCAAAAAGCCTGGTTCAGATATCTCTGAAAAGCTGTTTCATCCAATGTGGTCTGCTTCGTTCTAGGAAATCTGTACTTTGAGGTCACTAGGTGATGTGCAGGTCCTGTCAGGGTTTAGTACTTACTTTAGATGCGTCATATGAATAAAAGAGTCTCTTCTTTGGAGTTTGGTGGCACAAAAGTTGGTACCTGTTAGGGGCCTCTCATCTTTACTAATAGAAGAAATCTCCAGATATCAAGGTATGAGGCATATGGTCTATGTCTCCTAAGAGTGCACTGTGCAAAGATTTTTCTACGAAAACAACATTATGTCTATCAGATTGTATTTCGACAGGTGGGACAAGTCAGGTAGGCACTTTTTACGACCTTGCAAATGTTTTCCCATCAACATTAACTCATGAAAGCTATCATTTTGTCAGTAGGCCGGCAGTTTAACACATGTACAGTGATGAGGAGTGGAAATTTTAGAGTCTCCAATAGGACTTGGTTGATAGTTGGCCTAAGCCAAAACTTTCTCTTTTTATCAAACTTACAATTGTTGAATTTCCAATCTTGTTTTTTCCTTTTCTAGGGCCAATTGATGGGTTTCTGTAGCCAACTTTCCTATGGTATTGTTGGGGGAAATATTCCTTGGACCATGGCAGGGGCTTGGCTACTCTTGGTTCCTTTCAGGACAGCACTCCTTGTGAAAGTATTAGCAAGGTGATTTCCCTTAGTTGCAGAATGTCAAATTTAGAAGGCCTCAGAATCTTAATAATAACTAAAGTGATAGTTAAAAGTAAGGCATCTAGTAATTTCTGAATACTTTTAATTTTATTTCAGATGGAAGTAATGAAGCCACATTGCTTCTGCAACATTCCAAAATCACAAGCTACTCCAAAAGCATATCTACTAAGGATATTGAGAGTTTTACCCTTGGCTTAAAATACAAGCCAGTGTGCATGCATGCTCAGTCGCTCAGTCGTGTCCGACTCTTTGTGACCCTATGGACTGTAGTCCACCAGGCTCCTCTGTCCATACGATTTTCCAAGCAAGAATACTGGAGTGGGTTGCCATTTCCTCCTCCAGGGGATCTCTCAGCCCAAGGATTGAACCCATGTTTCTTGATCTCCTGTGTTGGCAGACAGATTCTTTACCACTGAGCCACCTGGGACACCCCACAAGCCAGTGTAAGAGCATGTAATTCAGCCTGTGGAGCTGAAATAGCCATAGATAAAGATGCTGCCTCAACAACATCAAAAAGAGTAACAGTAGCATACCCAGCACAGTATTTGCCATGTTATCTTTTATATAAGAACCATTAGTGAACCATGAGAAGTCAGTGTTACCCAAAGGAATAAATATCCTGAAGATCATCACAAGAAGACAGGAGATAATTGATCAGCATTAAGTAGTTGTGATTGGGATAAAGGGGAGAAAAGTAGGATTAATGTTATTACAGTGTAAAAGAGTTATGTGAGTAGCACTTTGCAAAAGGACTTCACAGGAGGTGAAGCAGCTGGCTGGTTAACATTGAGTGTGATGAGAATTCAAGAGAGCCTTTATTGCATGAGATGCAAAAGTGGTTAAAGAGGATCTCACAAAGTTTTTCTCAGTGGTTTAACCAATGGATAGTTGACAGTATTGGCTCTAGAGGAAGGAGGGTATCCCCATCCCACAGGGTTCATTTGCTGATTAGAATACCCCAAGGGCATTTTCTTCCTTTTCAATATACAAAAGTAAAGGAGAAATCTGATTATTGGATTGCTTAGAGGTAGGTTCATTAAACTACCTTGAAGGCCTTGAAGTTTATCTTATCTTCCCATACTATGGGTCAGGCTTGTTATTGTTTAGTAAAACATACAGAGGTTTATACATAAGAGAGAAATTTGGAATCCAATTTTGGCAAGCACCAACTAGTTGGAGAAAACCTCAAAGCTACCCAGGAGGAATCTATATCTGAAGGAAGACCAGAATTCTCTTTAAAAGTAATCTAAAGTCAATTCTAATAGTTATGATTGGATTCCTCAGATTTTTGTGTGCAAGTCTAAATTTTGTTTCAATCAACAGCCCTCAGTTCAGTTCAGTTCAGTTCAGTTCAGTTCAGGTCGCTCAGTCGTGTCCTACCCTTTGCGACCTCATGCACTGCAGCATGCTAGGCTTCCCTGTCCATCACCAACTCCAGTAGCTTACTTAAACTCATGTCCATTGAGTCAGTGATGCCATTCAACCACCTCATCCTCTGTCATCCCCTTCTCCTCCTGCCCTCAATCTTTCCCAACATCAGGGTCTTTTCAAATGAATCGGTTCTTTGTATCAGGTGGCCAAAGTATTGGAGTTTCAGCTTCGGAGTCTCAGCTTCAGCATCAGTCCTTCAATGAATATTCAGCACTAATTTCCTTTAGGATGGATTGGTTTGATCTCCTTGCAGTCCAAGGGACTCTCAAGAGTCTTCTCCAACACCACAGTTCAAAAGCATCAATTCTTGGGCGCTCAGCTTTCTTTATAGCCCAACTCTGACATCCATACATGACTACTGGAAAAACCAAAGCTTTGACTAGATGGACCTTTTTTGGCAAAGTAATGTCTCTGCTTTTTAATATGCTGTCTAGGTTGGTCATAACTTTTCCTCCAAGCAGCAAGTGACTTTTAATTTCAAGACTGCAGTTACCATCTGCAGTGATTTTGAAGTCCAAAAAATAGTCTGCCACTGTTTCCCTATCTATATGCCATGAAGTGATGGGACTGGATGCCATGATCTTAGTTTTCTGAATGTTGAGTTTTAAGCCAACTTTTTCACTCTCCTCTTTCACGTTCATCAGGAGGCTCTTTAGTTCTTTGCTTTTTGCCATACGGGTGGTATCATATGCATATCTGAGGTAGTTATTTCTCCTGGCAATCTTGATTCCAAGTTGTGCTTTATCCAGTCCAGCATTTCACATGATGTGCTCTGCATATAAGTTAAATAACTGAGTGACAATATCCAGCCTTGATGTACTCCTTTCCCTATTTGGAACCAGTCTGTTGTCCCATGTCTAGTTCTCACTGTTGCTTCTTGACCTGCATACAGATTTCTCAAGAGGCAGGTCAGATGGTCTGGTATTCCCATCTCTTAAAGAATTTTTCACAGTTGTGATTCACACAGTCAAAGGCTTTAGCATAGTCAATAAAGCAGAAGCATATGTTTTTCTGGAACCCTCTTGCTTTTTCAATGATCCAGTGAATGTTGGCAATTTGATCTCTGGTTCCTCTGCTTTTTCTAAATCCAGCTTATACATCTGGAAGTTCACGGTTCATGTACTGTTGAAGCCTGGCTTGGAGAATTTTGAGCATTACTTTGCTAGCTTGTGAAATGAGTGCAATTGTTTGGTAATTTGATTATTCTTTGGCCTTGCCTTTCTTTGGGATTGGAATGAAAACTGACGTTTTCCAGTCCTGTGGCCATTGCTGAGTTTTCCAATTTTGCTGGCATATTAAGTGCAGCACTTTCACAGCATCATCTTTTAGGATTTGAAATAGCTCAACTGGAGTCCCATCACCTCCATTACTTTTGTTCATAGTGATACTTCCTAAGGCCCACTTGACTTTGCATTCCAGGATGTCTGGCTCTAGGTGAGTGATCACACCATCGTTGTTATCTGACACATGAAGATCTTTTTTGTACAGTTCTTCTGTGTATTCTTGCCACCTCTTCTTAATATCAGCTGCTTCTGTTAGGTCCATACTATTTCTTTCCTTTATTGTGCCCATCTTTGCATGAAACGTCCCCTTGGTATCTCTAATTTTCTTGAAGAGATCTCGAGTCTTTCACATTCTATTGCTTTCCTCTATTTCTTTGTGTTGATCATGGAGGAAGCCTTTCTTATCTCTCCTTGCTCTTCTTTGGAAATCTGCTTTCAAATGGGTATATCTTTCCTTTTCTCCTTTGCCTCTAACTTCTCTTCTTTTCTCAGCTATTTGTAAGGCCTCCTCAGACAACCATTTTGCCTTTTGCATTTCTTTTTCTTGGGAATGGTCTTGATCACTGCCTTTTTTACAATGTCATGAACCCCCATCCATAGTTCTTCAGGCACTCTGTCTATCAGATCTAATCCCTTGAATCTATTTCACTTCCACTTTATAATGGTAAGGGATTTGATTTTGATTATACCTGAATGGTCTAGTGGTTTTCCCTACTTTCTTCAATTTAAGTCTGAATTTGGCAATAAGGAGTTCATGAGCTGAGCCAGAGTCAACAGCCCTAGGAATTGCCTAGAAAAGTCACCTAGCAATTGTCCAAGTCTTATCATGTGGAAAGTTAGTGAACTGCTCTTTGAGTTGTAATCCTAGAAACTTTTCATGATTTTCCCAATTACGGTTTTTACCCAATACTAGGCCTGGCTTTCACAGGCAAGCATATGAACTATCTAATGAATGTCCAGGCTGATAAGTTTAAATTTCTCAGCAAGTATGTAAAGATCTTCAACTACTTTGGGAAAATCTTTGATTAATGGTTCACAGTTCAGCTGCAGTCCAGGCAATATAAAAAAAGAAGAAGAAATAATAGGGGTTTAGCCTCTGGATCCTCAAAAGGTTTGATTTTAAAGGGATGGGTTTTAATAAGTTCACAAGAAAAGGAAGTAGGGGGAGTTTCAGAGAAAAAGAAAAGCTTGAAGGAAGAAACAGTAATAGAAGAGGTAGCAGGGATTAGAAGAGGCACAGGCTGTGTTGATGGGTATGAACTAGAGAGCACCAGAAGCAGAGTCTGATAAGGATGAGCCAAGGGAGGGAGACAAGATGAAGCTGGAGGGGGTGCATGAGACAAAGAAGCAAAGGAAGGAGAGACTGAGGCTTCAAGATTATCTTTTAAGTGTTAGTTTACCTCACTTAATCTTGAAGTTTTATTTTGCAGAGATGTAATTTTAGACTTTTTATAACATTGGAAGCCTCAAAATAACGATTGAAAAAAATCATTCCACTCAGTTCTGGAAATTTTTGAGCTATTGTTTTAAGGAAATTAAGTATGGAATATCCAAAGTTCCCCATAATGGTCATTGATATTCTAAGTTGCTTTTGGTCAGGTTGGTCTATTTTATTTAAAATGCATATGAGGAAAGATCACTGTTTTTAAACATTAAATTGACTAGAGTCCCTGTAATGGGTGTACCCTCAAAATATTTAGATACCTGGGATCTCATTTCTCAGAAGTTTCTTTCTAGAATAAAGGAATAATTTTCAACAGTTCAAACATCTTACAGATTAAACAGCTTAATTCAAACAGCTTTCAAGCTAGTACCAGCCAATACTAAGGTAACAGCTTAGTCCTAGAGGAGTCAAGCCTAAAGCTTTTTCAGCCAGTGTTCAGAGAATATTCTACTCTAATATGCTGATGGCTGAACCGGCACTGTTTTAGTGAAGCAGCTCCTGTTACCTATGGAATGGGCTAAGTGTTTTTTAGCAAGCTTTAGCTGAATAGTCCAATTTCAAAATCAGACCCAAGTGCCAAATGACTACTCACATGTAGAAAAAGGCCTTAACCAGAAAAATAAAACTATGATAAATCCCAAATAAACTCCAGAGAACTTCAACTGCAAAGAAGGTGTAAGCTTGGTTTCTTAAAAAAGACACACCTTTAGACTCTAGGGTCAGAAAGGAAAGGAGTAAGTGACAGTTGTGGGTTTAATAGTTGTTTATTTACCTACCCTGGAGCCTTCAGTGGTCTTCTGCAGGTCCCTATATGGGTCACCAAAATTTTGACCTGAATTAAATAAACTGCCAGTTATTTCTCCAGTAAGATGGGTTTATTCAGAATCAGCAGAGAATTGCAATTCATGGTTTGTATTCATGGTGAGTTGTGTTCAAGTTCCTGCATATCAAGGAGAGAAGAACATCTTTATAGAGGAAAAACAGGAATTTGGGAGAGATACAGTAAACATAGAGTCCTTATGGCTTTTCATTGGCTGAGTCTTTGCTGGGGAAGAAGTCTTCTTATTTTGGGTACCACTATATTCTCAGTCATGAGAGCTCCTCTGTCTCGTCTCCAAACCCTATTTAATTGATGTTTCATTTTATTTATTTATTTATTTATTTTTATATTTCTGCAAGCTATCTCTTTGAAATTTGTCATTTTTTTTGTAATTGCCACAGTGGACTATATTTTTCCTCGTTTAGATGTACATTTTATTGAATATTTTTTCTTTTTTATGAATTTTGGCTATGCTGGATTCCATGTAGTTCATGGGCCTCTCTGTAGCCATGTGGGATCTTAGTTCTCCTACTAGAGATCAAACCTATGTCCCCTGCATTGCAAGGCAGATTCTTAATCAGTGGGCCATCAGGGAAGCCCTTAGATGTACATTTAAAAAGTATTTCTATTCTGAACTTTTCCCCACCCTGCCTGGTTCCACATGTTCTTCCTTGTTGGTTACTTAGCCAGTTGGTGGGGCACAGTCAGGTAAAGGAATCTAAACTAAGGGTAAAATAAGGGAGACAGAGCTCTCTATGTGTCTCTACACAGACAAAGTTGTCCCATCTTATTACTCCTTTTCAATATCACACTGGAAGTTCTAGCTAAATTCAATAAATAATTAGATCAATTGATTAATAAATAAATAATATATAGAATGGGAAGAAAGAAATAAAACTGTCTTTGTTCACAGACAACATGACTATTTGTGTAGAAAATCCAAAAGAATCAACCAAAAAAATCTAATATGTGATTATAGTAAGGTATTAGGATACAAAGTTAGTATACAAATGTCAACAGCTTTCTTATATAAAAGCAATAAATAAATGGAATTTGAGATTAAAAACACAATGTATAAAAGCAACCAAAAGATTAAATACTTAGGTATAAAACTAGCAAAATATATACAAGATCTACATGAGGAAAACGATAAAACTCTGCTGAATGAGATGAGAGAAGAATTGAATAAATGAAATATCCCATGTTCATGGTTAAAAAGACTCAATGTGTTAAAAATGTCAGATATTTCCAAAGTAATCCATGGATTCAATGCAATTTCAATCAAAATCCTAGAAACTTATTTTGTGGATAAAAGCCAATTGATTCTAAAGTTTATGTGGAGAGAAGTAAGATCAAGCATAGCAAGCATGCTATTGACATAGAAGAACAAATTTGGAGGACTAACACTACCTGACTTAAAAACTTACCATAAAACTCTAGTAATAAAGACAGTGTAATTTTAGCAAAATAGTTAAAGGCCACTGGATCATAATAGAGGGCCCAGAAATAGCACCCCATAAAAAGCAGTTGATCTTTGACAAAGGAGCAAAGGCAGTACAATGAAGCAAAGACTGTCTTCTCAACAAATGGTGTTGAAACAACTGTATGCCCACATGCAAAAAAATAAATCTAGACAGACCTTACACCTTTCAGAAAAACTAACTAAAATTCAATCACACACCTAAAGGTAAAAGCATAACTATAAAGTTAGAATATAGCACAACACAAAGTCGGGTTGTATGTGAAATGTGTAATGCGTGTAAGAAACAGTTGATAAACTGGATCTCGTGAAAATTTAAAACTTCTCTGGAATGCCATTTTCAAGGGAATAAGAAGACAAACCACAGACTGAAATAAAATATTTGAAAATGCCTCATGAAGGACTGCTTGGCCAAATATATAAAGAACTTTTAAAACAACCATAAGAAAATAGTTTGATTTTAATATGAGCCAACCCTGAACAGATACTTCTTCAAAGAAGATGTATACATGGCAAATAAACACAGAAAAAGATACTTCACATCATATACCATCAGGGAAAAAAAAAACAAGAATAAAAAAAAAATGAGATACTCCTACATATGTTTTCAAAATGGTCAAAATCCAGAAAACTGACAGCACCAAATGCTGATGAGATTGTGGGTCAATAGGAACTCTCATTTGTTGCTGGTGAGAATGCAAAATAGTATAACCACTTTTGAAGACAAGTTTGCCTGTTTCTTAAAAAAGTAAATACAGTTTTACCATATAATCCATATTCCTGCTTTTTGATATTTACCCAAATGAGTTAAACACACACACACACACACACACACACACACACATGCATGTGTATATATACAGCACATGTGTGCTTATAGCAGGTTTATTCATAATTGCCAAAACAGGGAATCAACCAAGTTGTCCTTCAGCAGGTGAATGGATAAATAAACTATGGAACATCCAGAACATGGAATAATAGTCAATGGTAAAAAACAATGATCAAGTCATGAGACATGGAGGAACCTTAAATTAGTATCAATAATTGAAAGAAGCCAATCTGAAAAGTCTCCATTATGTATGTTTCCAGCTATATGACATAATGGTAAAGGCAAATCTATGGAGATGTTATGGGCTTCCCAGGTGGCACAATGTTAAAGAATTCGCTTGCCAAACAGGATACACAGAAGACACAAGTTCGATCCCTGGGTTGGGAAGTTCCCTTGGAATAGGAAATGGCAACCCACTCCAGTGTTCTTGCCTGGAAAATCACATGGACAGAGGGGCCTGGTGAGCTACTGTCCATGGGGTCGCAAAGGGGTGGATGCAACTGAGCACACATGCACAAGTGGAGATAATATAAAGGTCAGTAGGAGGCTGGGTTTTGGGGTGGGAAAAGTGATAAATAGGTGGAACATGGAGGATTCTTAATGCAATGAAAATACTCTGTATGATAAATACATTTCATTATGTATTTGTCTAATCTCATAGAATGTCTCACACCAAGAGTAAACCATAATGTAAATTATGAATTTTTGGTGAATATGATATGTCAGTATAGATACAATTATAAAAAAAAATGAACCACTCTCTTGTGGATGTTGATAATAAGATAGTCTATGCACATGTGGGACAGTGATTATATTGGAAATGTATTTATCTTCCTCTCAATTTTGCAGTGATCCTTAAACTGCTTTTTAAAATACGATTTTAATTTAAAGAAAGTTGAGTACACTTATGCAGATTTGTTTCTGGATCCTTTATTCTGTTCCATTGATCTATGTATCTGTCCCTCCATCAGTACCACAGAGTCTTCATTACTGTAGCTATAAATTGACTTGAAATCAAATAGCGTGATTCCTCCCACTTTATTTTTATTTTTCAAAATTGGCTTAGCTCTTTACCTTTCCATATAAAAGCTAGGATAATACTGTCTATATCTACAAAATCTCTTTCTGGAATAGTTTTAGGAATTGCATTGAACCTTTGTATCAATTTTAGATAAACTTCAAAAATCATTCTCAAAATCATTATTTATTATTATGACCTTTAAAACAATGTTAAAATCTCATGAGTTTTTATTAATGTAATGTATTTCTGTTTCTCTCACTCAATTATAAACTAATTCAAGCAAGGAGATCTTTCAATACCCATCCATATATTTTTGAGGTTCAGCTTGTTTGTGTGTAAGAGAAGGTGTTCACTAAATCTTTACAAATAAATCACATTAGAATTATTAACAGTTACATTGCATTCTCAATGTTTGTTTTTTAATTCATTATTCAAAATAATGCCATTCTTTTAAACTTAATTAATTCCTCTTTCCTCCATGATGATATCCTTTCATATATTACTTTTGGTAGTTTAGACAATACTCCTATTTGTTTGATAGTTTCATGAGCGCATCAAACTTATTTTAAATTGTGTCTTTGTATGTGTAGGCTTCCCCAGGTAGCTCAAATGGTAAACAATCTGCCTGCAATGCTGGAGATCTGGGTGCAGTCCCTGGGTCGGGAAGAGCCTCTGGAGAAGGAAATGGCAACCCACGCCAGTATTCTTGCCTGGAGAATCCCATGGACAGAGGAGCCTGATGGGTTACAGTCCATGGGGTCACAAAGAGTCAGGCACGACTGTGCAACTAACACTTTGAAATAAATTGTTAATTAATATCTAGAAATTTACAACTACGAATTTATGTTAACAGATCAATTATTTTCAAGGGACAATTGGAGTTCCAATCCATTGGAAGTTTTTCTCTCTGTTATCTTTGTAAAGCCTAAGATTACAGTATATCCTTCAATATTCATTTTTCTCCTTACATTTTTCAAGTCAGTCATACTTTTTAAAGATATATTAGCCATTTATGTTAATTTTTTTCCCACCAGTTCAGAAACAACCCATGGACTGTGTTTTATTTAAAACTAGATTAACATACACAGTTTTTTTTTTTTTTTTTAAACTAGGACCTCTTCTTAACTAATAGCACCAGTTCAGATTCTTCAGGGCTTCCCTGGTGGCTTCAGCAGTTAAAAATCCTCCTGCCAACGCAGGAGATATGGGTTCAATCCCTGGGTTGGGAAGATCCCCTGGAGAAGGAAATGGTAACTCACTCCAGTATTCTTGCCTAGAGAATCCCATGGACAGAGGAACCTGAGGCTATAATCCATGGGGTTGCAAAGAGTTAGACATGACTTAGCAACTACACAACAAACAACAAATGGACCATACAAAAATAAGGGTGATTTATTATATTTTTAATTGTGGATTACATATTATCATAGGCAGATTCTCTTACCATTATCCTCTCCTCTTTTTTCACATATTGTACATTCTTCTAAATCTCTCTCTTACGTAAATTATTTTCTGAATTCAGCATATATACCTGATGAATTCTCTTCCATTTTTGTATAATATTCAAATGTTATATTATTTAATGGGAAATTAAGTCTACAGTTTCTCTTGACAGTGATTTTATTGCCATCTAACCATTAGTTAAATAGTCTTTTTTTTTTAAACTTCTATTCATATACTTTGCTTTTTCCCTCAGTTGTAGGTTCCTGGAAATCACAGTATGTAGTATATTATAAATGCATGATTATCATTTGATTTGAATAATATTTATTTATACCCCCAAAACACAATAAATTGTCTATTGCAAGTCAAAGGCTGTGCTTTAAAAGGCTTTAGCAGTATCTTTCTTCTATTTTTATCTTAATAATATTGGCAAAACAAGTGTCAGGGTATTTTTATTGTAATGAATATTCACATGGTCAGGTCAATATGATGGTTAACAGTTAGCTCTGTGGTGAAATGGTCTCCAGTCAAATTTTTGCTTCATCTTTTCTTATTACTTTTGTGACTGTGAGTTAATTATTTAGCCTTTCTAATATATATTTTATAATAAAGATAGTAAAATTATTTTATTATAGTAAAAATTGCATTGTACAATATTGTGATTAAAATATCAAATTTTCTGTGATCAAATTTCAGTAAATATTATGCATGTTTGAGAAATTTATCTTTCTATACTCCATTTCTGTGAGGATGAAATGAAGACTTTGTTGTGAAAATGAAATGAGGCTGTATATAAAGCACTTGGTATGCACTTGTAATATAGTAAGTATATGATATTGGTTGTTCGGTTGCTAAGTTGTTTCTGACTCTTTGTGACCCTGTGGACTGTATCCAGCCAGGCTCCTCTGTCCATGGGATTCTCCAGGCAAGAACACTGGAGTGAGTTGCCATTTCCTTCTCCAAAACATATGATAAATGTTACTTTTTATTAGTGGTAGATCTTTAAAGTGAATGCTTTTTTGTATCCACCAGTTACATTGCTCAAATTACTGCAATTATTTGGGAAAATATTGCCATTTGATTCAAATTATTATATTTACTATTCTAGTATCCTAGAAGAACTGGGCTATAGCACCTGAAACTTTTGAGGACAGATGATAAAAACCTCAATTTCAAGTTGTTTTCCTCTAAAAATGCATGTTGTGTAGTCATATAAATAATAGTTAATATATTTTCAATAATGTGTAATAGTACTATTATTTAACTGTTGAATTTGTTCATTTTTCCCCAGCAACATTCTGCCTGCATTTCTAGAGCACATGTTTAATTTTAATAAATCCTGATTCCTTGGGAGATTGTTACACTCATTACAACCCTCTATACTAATTTTTATCACTAATACTGTCTCTATACTCTGGCAAAAAATAGTCTGATTTTCTTTGATCAAATTTCAGTAAATATTTTGTGCTTCCATATAGTGTAATCTCACTGGTTTCCATCTATCTCCCAGGCATAATTTTAGTTAGAAGACAAGCCTTAGGGAAAGAGGTTTGAAAGATCTTTTAAAGAAAAACTTGTCTTTCTGCCTTAGTGACTGTCAACTCATTTCTTTACCTAATTCTAATGAAATTGATACTCATATGTTTCTGAAGGTTGTGTGAGAATTTACATCATGGCAGTTCTAGCTTAATCTTCTTGTTTGTTATCCCTCTGGGTTAGTATGGGTCCCAAGTGATTTCAGAAAATTGAAATAGTGAAATAATATCAATTGAAAAAATGATTGCTGCTTATAGAGTATAATCTGTGGAGTTCAAACTCATTAATCTAGATCACCTCCCTTTGAGAGAGCAGGAAGCATGTATGACAAAGCAATTGAGATATCAGATTGAAAAAAAAAGAAAAAAAAAGAAGAAAAAGAGAAAAGAAAGAATAAAGGGAAAAAAGTAATATTAAAGAAATCTAAGGTTGCATAATCAATCAGAGGGAATTAGAAAATTCACTAAGCTTCTAGTTTGTTTATCAGGTAGTGACACATCTCAAAGTCAAATACAGTTACTTTTGTTTAGAATGCTGTAACTAATCCAGTGCTTCAAACTTCAGAAATTAAGCACAATAATTTTTAAGTATAGACAAAAAGTCTATCAGGAACAAATTTTGAGAATTTTTCCCTACTTCAATATAAGCTCTTCAGTTACAGCTGAAATAATTCATTCCAAGAATGTAATTGGGCTCTATGTGATTTTAGCCCTTTTATACTTTGCTCAGTTGTTATTTAGAGATTTAGAGAGATAGATATTGAGAATGGATGTCATTTGTTACTGTGGCAGCTGTGACCATTTGGATAGCAGGAAAGACATTTTTCAGAACATATGTATTTCTAACTTGGCAGGTGAGTCCTTAATGACAGCAATGGAGCCTCATAGCTTACTGGGAAAATGACAATATTATTATTTATAAACATCCCATAACAATATAGGAACAAATATATGGATATGCTTGGGGAATCTAAAAAATAAATTTAATGTCAAATTTGCATAGCCATTCCAGAACCCCTGGAAGAACATTAAACAGCATTCTTGGAAGTTAAATAACCTGATTGTGGCTCAGCTGGTAAAGAATTCACCTGCAATGCGGTAGACCTGGGTTCCAAGACCCAAACCAACAGTCCAACCCAAAAGACTTGAAGAGGAGAGAGGCCAGAGGCCCAATTTTGGTTCTTTTTATGTTTTTTTCCTCCTCCCCCGAGCCTGCCCTATGTAAATTGGACTAGCTAGGAGGGCTGTTTGTTTCACGTGAGATTCTCATTCCAGTCCTCACGCCTTCCTTTGTTCTATTTCTGTGAGCTTTTCCCTTCTTTGTCTTTTAGCCACTGCCATTTTGAACTCCTTTTTCCTCTTCTGACTACCTAAAATTACCCTCTCAAGAGTTGGGACGCCCAGTTCTTTGGGAATAGGGGTGTTGAGGTCTCTCTGGCTACTTCCTGCTAAACTTGAACAGTGAGGGGCATTGGGCCTCCCCCTCTTGCTAGTCTCAAGCCTCAAAGAGTCCTTATAGCAGTGTCCATCTAAGGATGAGTGATATTTTCCATGGTCGCCTGTAGTTTTATATATCCTTGAACTGACACTGCATTTTGTAGCTTTTTGACCTGGACAGAGACAAACCAGGTTAGACAATTGGTAATACATGGAGCAATCATAAGCAGCATCAATATAGTGATAACAGGGATTAGTAGGGGCATTAGCCAACTCCAAATTCCCCATCACCAGGAGGAGGATCCCCCAGTGAATGTAGCCACCCTGAGAATTCTTCAGCTCATTCTTTGAGATCCAGTAGGATTTGAATGTTTTTCTTGAGGGTTGTGAGACTTTTTTAACTTGGCTGGAGGTGTTTACCCAGAAACAACATGTCTAATTCAAGGTGGCTCAAATCCCCCCTTATTTAGGGATCAGGAGATCTATCTCCTGCCTATTTTGGAGTACAACCCCTGCCAAGCTGTGTTGGCTCTTTAGAGAAATACTGAGAAATTTTATCCCCAGAAACTTAATTTTAGGTGTTCATTAGAATGGCACTCATTTGTAGTTCTGAATAGGTATCTGAGATCTCCCAGGGACTCACAGGTGTATTGAGTGTCCTCTTCTGTTTTCTTCCATAGCTTGACTCATGAGTAGTGAATCCAGGAGTCATGTCCTGGTACCTTGACTGCTGTGGGGATAGAAAATATTACAGGGTAGGGGCCCTTCCATGTGGGCTGGAGTTGAGCCTTTGGGGACCCATCTTCCCAGACTTTAATGAGGCCTTGAGTCCCTAGAGCATATAGTGGTGGCTGTTTAGATTTTTGGGGGTCCTGGTTGACACCCCACATGCATATATCCTGTTGGAATTGACCAATGGCCATGGTATAAGACTGGAGGGTCTGAGCCTCTGGATCTAGGAAGAGGTCATTGACATAAACAAAAAGTCTCCCTTATAGCATCTCATAAGGACTAAGACCAACCTGTTCCTTAGGGGAAATACGAGTTCAGAGGAGAGCTATTGGTAAAGCCTCCTTGCATCCCAGGGAGGTCTCCTGGGTTATCATTTTTATTGCTGATTTTAAGAATTGGTTGGCTCTTTCTACTTCTCCTGAAGACTGAAGCCTCCAGGCACAATGGAGATAATAAATAATGCTCAATGCTTTAGAGACCCCTTGGGTGACCTTAGAAGTAAATGATGTCCCATTGTCACTTTGTAATGACCTGGGCAGACCAAATCTTGGAATAATTTCATGGAGCAGTTTTTTTTTTTTTTTTTTTTTTTAACCACCTCCTCAGCCTTCTCAGTCCAGGTGGGAAAGCCTTCAATCCATCCTGTGAATGTATCTATCATGGCTAATAGGTTTTTATACCCTTGAAAAACTGACATCTGGGTGAAGTCCATCTGCCAGTCCTCTCCTAGGTAGGTCTGACGCCATTGGATGGACTGGGAGAGCTGGGGTCTTCAAGCTCCTTGGGGGCTGTTTAATTGGTAAGTGGGAAAAGAGGAGACCACTTGCCTTATAGTTGTTTGGAGGCCTGTTCCTCTGAAGGATCTTTCTAGTAATCTTTAGAGGGCCTTCTCCTCTAAATGAATGGTGGCATTTAAGGAGTTAACCAACTACCATTGGAGGTTCCCAGGCAGAAAAAGGAGTCCCTCCTTTTGGAACCACCCGATATGATCTTGAAAGCCCTCACTCTTAGCTTTAAGTGTCTCACCTTCAGTATATGAAGGAGTTTCTGGCAAATTAGTCTGTGGAACTAAGGTCAGTTCAGTTCAGTTCAGTCGCTCAGTAGTGTCTGACTGTTTGTGACCCCATGAGTTGCAGCCCACCAGGCCTCTCTGTCCATCACCAACTCCCGTAGTCTACCCAAACTCATGTCCATCGAGTCAGTGATGCCATCTAACCATCTCATCCTCTTTCGTCCCCTTCTCCTCCTGCCCCCAATCCGACCCAGCATTAGGGTCTCTTCCAGTGAGTCAACTCTTCACGTGAGGTGGCCAAAGTATTGGAGTTTCAGCTTCAACATCAGTCCTTCCAATGAACACCCAGGATTAATCTCCTTTAGGATGGGTTGATTGGATCTCCTTGCAGTCCAAGGGACTCTCAAAAGTCTTCTCCAACACCACAGTTCAAAAGCATCAATTCTGTGGCACTCAGCTTTCTTCACCGTCCAACTCTCACATCCATACATGACCACTGGAAAAACCATGGCCTTGACTAGATGGACTTTTGTTGGCAAAGTAATGTCTCTGCTTTTAAATATGCTAGCTAGGTTGGCCATAACCCTCCTTCCAAGGAGTAAGCGTCTTTTAATTCCATGGCTGAAATCACCATAAGCAGTGATTTGGGAGCCCCAAAAAGTAAAGTCTGACACTGTTTCCACTGTTTCCCCGTCTATTTCCCATGAAGTGATGGGACCAGATGCCATGATCTTAGTTTTCTGAACGTTGAGCTTTAAGCCAACTTTTCCACTCTCCTCTTTCACTTTCATCAGGAGGCTCTTTAGTTCTTCTTCACTTTCTGCCATAAGGGTGGTGTCATCCGCATATCTGAGGTTATTGATATTTCTCCCAGCAATCTTGATTCCAGCTTGTGTTTTTCCAGCCCAGCATTTCTCATGATGTACTCTGCATATAAGTTAAATAAGCAGGGTGACAATATACAGCCTTGACGTACTCCTTTTCCTATTTGGAACCAGTCTGTCGTTCCATGTCCAGTTCTAACTGTTGCTTCCTGACCTGCATACAGGTTTCTCAAGAGACAGGTCAGATGGTCTGGTATTCCCATCTCTTTCAGAATTTTCCACAGTTTATTGTGATCCACACAGTCAAAGGCTTTGGCATAGTCAATAAAGCAGACATAGATGTTTTTCTGGAACTCTCTTGCTTTTTCAATGATCCAGCAGATATTGGCAATTTGATCTCTGGTTCCTCTGCCTTTTCTAAAACCAGCTTGAACATCTGGAAGTTCACGGTTCACGTATTGCTGAAGCCTGGCTTGGAGAATTTTGAGCATTACTTTACTAGCATGTGAGATGAGTGCAATTGTGCGGTAGTTTGAGCATTCTTTGGCATTGCCTTTCTTTGGGATTGGAACGAAAACTGACCTTTTCCAGTCCTGTGGCCACTGCTGAGTTTTCCAAATTTGCTGGCATATCGAGCGCAGCTCTTTCACAGCATCATCTTTCAGGATCTGAAATAGCTCCACTGGAATTCCATCACCTCCACTAGCTTTGTTCGTAGTGATAAACTAAGGTGGCAACCCCTATTAGTTCATTGCTCTGTAATGCTGCTCTCTTAGCTGCCTGATCAACTGCTTGGTTCCCTCATGCCACTTCTGTGCTCCCTTTTTGGTGTCCTTTACAATGGGAGAGTGAAACCTCAGTGGGCAGATGGACTGCCTCCAAAGCCTAAAGGATTTGATCATCGTATTTGATTGGGGACCCTCGAGTGTTCAAGTAGCCTCCTTCTTTCCAAATGGCAGCATGTGCATGTAGCACCAGAAAAGCATAGTTGGAGTCAGTGTAAATGGCTACTCTTTTTCCTTTTCCCAGCTCTAAAGCTCAAGTCAGGGTTATGAGCTCAGCTAATTGGGCTGAAGTACCTGGTGGCAAAGATTTCGCCTCTGTGGTCTCAAAATTGGAGACTACTGCATATCTAGCTGTCCTTTTTTCCATCCAAGACAAAGCTGCTTCCATCTGTGTACCAGATTTCCTCAGGATTGGTCAGAGGATCTTCTGACAGTCTCTCTCAGGGTTTTGTCCAGTGGTCCAAAATTTCTAGGCAAGAGTGAAAGGGGAAGAGAGCCCTCAGGTACAGGCAGGAGGATAGCTGGATTAAGAACCTCACAAGGGGATATAGTGAAGCCTGGATTTTCCATCAGACCTACTTGATACCTGAGGATCCTTTGATCAGACATCCATAAATGGCCTCTCCCATTCAGAAGTTGTTTCACTTGGTGGCTGGTAAAAATAGTTAGTTCGCCCCCAAAAGAGAGTTTTAAAGCATCTTCTATCAGGACTGCAATCAGTTCAGTTCAGTTAAGTCACTCAGTCGTGTCCGACTCTTTGCGACCCCATGATTTGCAGCACACCAGGCCTCCCTGTCCATCACCAAGTCCCGGAGTTTACCCAAACTCATGTCCTTTGAGTCGGTGATGCCATCCAGCCATCTCATCCTCTGTCGTCCCCTTCTCCTCCTGCCCCCAATCCCAGCATCAGGGTCTTTTCCAGTGAGTCAACTCTTCACATGAGGTGGCCAAAGTATTGGAGTTTCAGCTTCAACATAAGTCCTTCCAATGAACACCCAGGGCAGATCTCCTTTAGGATGGACTGGTTGGATCTCCTTGCAGTCTAAGGGACTCTCAAGAATCTTCTCCAACACTCAGTTCAAAAGCATCAATTCTTTGGTGCTTAGCTTTCTTCACAGTCCAACTCTCACATCCATACATGACTACTGGAAAAACCATAGCCTTGACTAGATGGACCTTTGTTGGCAAAGTAATGTCTCTGCTTTTTAATATGCTGTCTAGGTTGGTCATAACTTTCCTTCCAAGGAGTAAGCGTCTTTTAATTTCATGGCTGCAGTCACCATCTACAGTGATCAGGACTGCAATAGCTGCAAGATTTTGAAAGCAGGTAGAGATCTCTTCCCAATAAGGGAGTAGGACACTCAGGGGCCACCAGAAACTTGTGGCAAAATATTTGTCCATCCCAGCAACAAATAAGTGCTTGGGTGAATCTTTTAGTAACTATTTTTCCTATAGCACCCAAAATGGTACAGGTTTGGGAGGAAAAGGTTCTGGAATAGGAGGTCAGGACAGAGTAGGTAGCCCCTGTGTCAACCAAGAAATTCTCAGACTTACTTGCCACATCCAGTTGCACCTTTGGCTCCAGCCCTGTGATGGTTATCTGTGACAGGTGGGCTGGCTGGAGCAGGCCTCTTCAGTCCTGTTGAACCATCATGAGGGAAGGCTTGGCGCTTGACCTTGAGGCTCTTGGGTCCCAAGGGCAGAGTGCCACCCATTGTCCCAATTTATGGGATTTGTAGCAAGCTGTTTATGAGACTTGTCATGGTTTGGACATTCTTTGAGCCAATGTCCCACCTGTCTACAGGTTAGGCATTTGGCTCATGCCTTGTCCTTCAAGGACTTGGGGTTTGCATAGAGCTTCCCTGGAGAGCAGGCAACATTTGGGCATGCCTTGTGTCTTTCCTTTTCTCCCTTTCCTGGACCTTGGCTTCCCGCTCCTGTTCTCTGTTATAAAAGGTATTGGTGGCTGTCTGGACCATCTCATCTAAAGAGGTAGCAGTCTTGCTGCTGTGGCTGTTTTAACTTTATCCTGTTGTCTGATGCACATTGGGACAGGAATTTGTCCTTTAAAATCACCTATCACTCGTAAGAGTCTAAGTCCAGATTGGTAAACTTTTGGAGGGCTTCTTTCAGCCTTTCCAGAAAGGCAATGGGGTTCTCATTGGGCTCCTGAGTTATTGCTGAGATCCAGGCATAGCTGATTACTTTTTTGCTGGGCAGCTTTTAGTCCTGCCTTTACATAGATCAGAAAATGATCCTTTTCCCAGATGTGTTCAGGGTCATTATAATTCCAATTAAGATCTGAGGAGGGGACTGCAGTTTCCCCTACTGGGTATTTATCGCTTGACATGTGAAGCCCTATAGCATACCTTTGGGCTTCCTTTAAGATGCTAGCATGCTCAGGGTCAGAGAAAGTTTAGCTAAATATGACCATGATGTCCTTCCACATCAAGTCAAAGGCCAAGGTAATATGTTGGAATGTATCTTATATTTGCCTGGGTCATCTGTATAGCTTCCCAGATCTTCGCAGATCTGTCTTAGTTCTAAGAGGGAGAAGGGCTTATGGACCTGGGTTGGTCTGAATTCTCCAGTTTCAACTAAGGGACATACTTGAGTTGGCTTTTGTGGAAGGGGTGCTCCTGGATATGGGGGCACATTTGGATGCAAGAAAGGAGCAGCAGGCAACTCGGGAGCCATGAGAGGTGAGTCTTCATGGGAGGCTTCCTTCTCTTGGTTGTCTGTGCCTAACACCATTTGCCTTGTAGGGTCACTTTTAGGGCATACAACAATCCCATACTTAAGACAGAGTTACATCTCTTAGTCGGAAGAAGATTTGGGCATGGGGGATCTCTGTTTATTCCCCTTGTCTTTTGTGGAATAAGTCTAGCTGCAGGATGATATTGTAATTTAAACTCCCATCCTCAGGCCAGTGTTCCTTGTCTCCCAGAGGATACCGTGGTTACTCAGCAGCACAAAAGAATTTATAGCAACTTCTCCTTAGAGTTAGAGGATCAAACATCTTCCAGTTATCAAGGGTGCATCTCAAGGGCATCTATAGAGAAGTGGATTAGTTATTTCCCATCTAAAAGTGATGACAAGGAGGAAACGAAAAAAGAAAAAAGCTAATAGGCCTCCTTCTGTTTTTATCAGTGACTTCCTTAGGTGTGAGTCTTTCTGAAGCTTATCCTACCCAGTATTGTTGCAACCTGTTAGCCAGGAGTCCCTGGGTCAGGGTTTAGATCCCCAAGCAGGCTGAGGCATGACAGCCTCCTGGAGATCGAATCCCTGGGCAGGTTGAGGCAGGTCGGCCTCCCAAGAATTGGATCCCTGAGCAGGTCAAGGCATGTCGACCTGCAACCCCTGGAATGGTGGATCCCCAGCAGGTTGAGGTGTGACAGCCTTCTGAGGACCAGATCCCTTGGCAGGTCGACCTCCTGGGACCCTAGGCTGGAGTTGAGCATCCCTAAGGTCTCCAGCATGACCAGTGCTGGGTAGGATTAAGGGGTTGTAATCTTAACTCATTGCTGGTTTGTACACCGTGGATGGGAATAGATACCATGATGTAAAGCAATCCAAGTTTCTGCGCTGAGACTGGGAACCTGGTGAAACAGCCATAAGACTTATCCTATTACTGCTCTGAGGGTATGTAAGTCACTAATTTCTTCCCCTGGTCTTCCATAAGAGCAGTTTAGGGTGTTTCCAATAGTAAACATTTCATTGTCATAGACCCAGTTTAGGTAATAGGAAAATAATGACAAAAGAGTGGGTTATCTGGTCCTGTTAGGGGCATTAAGAACATTTTAATAATAGGCGGGGTGGAGCTATGTTGCCTACAATGGGACAGGTCCCTGGTTGTAGGAATTTGTGAGTGGCTTAAGAACAAATTTATAAGAGGCAACAGACCAGACATTCCAGTAAAGGTAGAATGGAGATTTGATTCCAGGGATATGTCTGTAACTTTAGGAGAAGGGTGGTAATGGTTTGGGGTCAAATGGCCTTCAGGGCTCTTTCCCAAAGTGGCAAATATTATCCCTGGAAGCCCAGTTGCCCTTAAAGGGATGCCACCAACAGATGGACCTCTAGCAGGCATTGTGTGTCTGTCACCAGCCGTAGCAGGTTCACTGAGAGATGCTGTTGCACATGTTGTAGGAAACATGGAAGATGAAAGCCTGAATATTTAGAGAGATTGGATATTACACAGTGTTTCCCTCCCAAAGGCCATTTATTTTCTGGTTGTCCCTTCAGAAGATTGTAGAGGCAACATTGTGGGCTCAGAGGGGACTCAGGAAAAGAGCATGAAACAGGAGCAAAGGGAGCAGGGCACAACTTTTGAAAGAATGACATAGCCCAAGGGCATACATAAACTGATTAAAATCAAGTGGGTCCAAGATGACAGACAAGTCAAATTCAACTAAATCTTGATTCTCAATCTGCAAGTCAAATGACACACCCAGAGGCTCCAGGATAGTTCCAAGCACTATCAAAAGACCAAGGAGTGGATGGTTCCTCAATTGTTGTAATGATCCTCACACTCATTAGCATATGGAATCACCCAGTTCGAAAAAACTAATCATACCACATTCCATGGCTTCAGTGATGGCCCACACCCTGTGGAGTGTGCTTCTCTATAAATCTGAACAAATCCACCTCTTACCTATCTCTGTGTCTCCCACTAATTTTTTTTTTTTTTTCAATGACACATCAAGAGCCTGAGCTTCATTAGGTCCTGAAGCCAAGCCCCATGGGTTTTGGTCTGGCTCAAGTCCCAGGAGACAGGAGCTGAAGGACGAGAGGAAGAAGTAGTGAGAAACATGTGCTAAGAAATCCCCTTCATAACCTGCCAGAAAATCTGCTAAATATTTGACCTGTGCCCACAGTTTTCATTAGCCTGATCCTTGGCACAAAGAAGATTAAAGACAGAAGATCCCCCACCTGCTTGGGCAACAGCTACTAAGGCACAGCAGATAGTAGAACCAGACACACTGTGGCACCCACGATGGCTTGCCTGTTTGCCAGGGGTTCAAGGAAACAAGAAACGAGAGATTGTAAAGGAATTAAGATTTTATAGCCATATGTCCTTCCAGCCATAGGAGTGAGGACTTCCTATCCCATCCAGAGGTCTTCTGGAATCTGAGACTGAGCCGCATGAGCTTTCTTCCGAGTTTATTTTTGCTGTCCCGGTTGCAGCACCCTGGGCTTCTTCCAGCACGCCCACTTTCCTTGCACTTGGATTTTCTTCATGTTCAGCTTCCACCACGGGCACTTTTGCTGAGTTGGGCTTCTGCTGTGTTTGGCCTCTGCCTTGCAGGAGCCGAGCTGAGGTTGTTAAAGCCAGGTTAAATCCGAGAATCGGCACCATAGATGTCAGGGGAGTTTGTAATTTCCTCAGTTCTGTTTTGCTGCAGCAAAAATTTGAAGCAACAGATGGACCAGTGTTACAGCTCAGTTTTATTTGCCAAGCAAAGGAAAATACATCCTCGAGGCAGGAGGTTGGGACTACCCAAAAGACACAGAGAGAAAAGAATCCAGAGGCCCAGTTTTGGCTCCTTTTTTTATATGTTTTTTTCCTCCTCTCCCTGAGCCTGCCATATGTAAATTGGGGTAGCCAGGAGGGCTGTTTGTTTCACCTGAGGTTCTCACTCCAGTCCTTACACCTTCCTTTGTTCTATTTTTGCCGGCTTTTCCCTTCTTTGTCTTTTATCCACCACCATTTTGAACTCCTTTTTCCTATTCTAACTACCTAACAAATCCTCTTAACCACTTTTGGTTTCTTTGAAAATTAGAAAAAGCTTTGAATTTTGTGTCTAATGGGGCACACTGTAATGTAAGAACCAAAGAATTAAGGAGATATAGAGGAGATTTTTATAATAGAATGTTGCAACAAATATAAAGGCACGTTAAAGGAGACACTTTATGCTGTAATATCCTTTCACCAGTAAGACTATTCTGTTTCTGATTTAATTTTAATTGCAGAATGACCACATTTGAGATATTCTCAGCTTTACTGCCTAAACCCCAGATGCCTTTTTTTAGATTTACACTTATTAATCAAACATAAAATGGTATAGTTGAAAATATTCAAAGAAATAAAACATTTTAACTTTTTAAAAAAGTATTCTGATTCCTGGTTATAATTATGGAAGTTTAAAAAAAAAAAGTTTTACATGGCAAACCTGAAGCACATTAATATCTCCATGTGGTTAATTAAAGGAGAATGCTAAAAAAATCTAAGTTTTTAGTGAATGAAAGTGGTTCTGTGTTTTTGTGTGAGGAAAAGAGGTATATATAAAATTTATGTATCTATTTGTGGGTGTGATTAGTTGCTTAGTCATGTCTGACTCTTTGCAACCCCATGGATTGTAGCCTGCCAGACTCCTCTGTCCCTGGAGATTCTCCAGGCAAGAATACTGGAGTGGGTTGCATTTCCTTCTCTGGGGGATCTTCCCAACCCAAGGATTGAACCCATGTCCCCCACCCTGCAAGCAGATTCTTTACCATCTGAGTAGACATTATTTTGTATTTTTTAGTTAAAACTATTTCTCATATCCCACAAACTATCTAATTAACTTACATGTAAGTTAAAATGACAAATATTTATATCACTGGTAATTGGAAACTAAAGTTTGTTTTCAGTTATTTATTACTTAAAATAATACGTATCAATGACTAATTAAGTTAAATGTTGCCCTCTGAGAAGAAATATTATAAATATTGGCTTTGTATTTCTTACATAAAGACAATTTTAGAGAAAACAGTGATGGAGAAGTTAAAAATATATGTGTGTATAATCTTAGGGTTTTCCTTATGTCAGTATTAATGAAGAGAAACAACGATTGGAAAGCAAATACTTCCAACAGGTGCATGGATTTCATGGAGTATATAGGGTATTTGAATTATTTTTCTCTGTTGATGCCTGCCAGATAGATGTGCTTTTATTGTTTCCTTTATAGTACTAAACAATGCCACTCAGTTGAATAATAGTTAACTGGTAGGATACTGCTTTTTATCCTTTTTATGGCATATTGTCCTTTTTCTCCCCATACAGCTTTCTTAATTCTAAATTTGTTTGCAAATTTAGAAAGTAGTTGAGGAAGATTTTTTAAAATATTGAACTCTAGAAATCAAAAACTCAGTATCTTCAATTTCAGCTTGATGATATACTATTTAAAAGTCCAGGCTCAAGAACCAGATTCCTTAGGTTCTAATTTTGGTTCAGTCACTAAAATGAGATAATAACAATACTAAGTAACTCACAGAGTTGCTTTGAGAATAAAATGCATTAATATCATGAGGAAGACTTAGAATAATGCCCAGTACATTAATAAATTGATGAAACTTGATAGAATTAATATTTTATCATCATTACTGCTATATTTTTATGATTATGCTCTTAAGCCATTATCATGTCTCTTATTATATTGACATTGGCATAGATGTCTAATCCCTCTTATTAAAGTGTAGGCTGCATGAAGAGTGAAGGGAGTAGTTAGGGCTCTTCACAATTATTCTGGTTGTCCTTTCTGGGTAGTTTGAAGCTGAACATCTCTGCTCATATAGTTAGGAACTGCCATGTAATTTCTTTGATCAAGTAAATATGATTGGGCCTATGAATTTCACTTTAAAGTAGAAGCTTTGATAGCCAATTCACAATGTCCTGAGTCCTCTTCCTGTGTCTTGACGATTATGGAACCAAGTGTTAAAAAGGAGTCTTCATTGGCCTTAGTATATGTAAGGACTCTGCAACTCTATGGACTATAGCCTGCCAGTCTCCTCTGCCCATGGGACTCTCCAGGCGAGAACACTGGAGTGGGTAGCTGTTCCCTTCTCCAGAGGATCTTCCCAGCCCAGGAGTCAAACCTGGGTCTCCCATGTTGCAGGCAGATTTTTTATCATTTGAGCCACCAGGGGAAGCCCTGGTAATATGTAATCAACAGAGACCTTATCACTGTCTTGCATTTAACTTGCAGCAAAGGCAAGGTGTAACTTTATGTTACCTTAAACCACTTAGAATGTGGAGTTAGTTTATTATTGTAGCATAAATTAACCTATTGTCACTTATATAGGAGCAAAATATTGGTATTTCTTCCCTTTTCCCCTCATCTCATTCAGTAAAACAATAGCTTGTCAAATAAATGAAAGAAAATATCTTTACTGAAATAGTTGTTCATCATTGTGGAAACATGTGAATTCTACAAACTCTACTCTCTTCAATCAAAGGATTATTTTCACCTTGTATTTGACATTTTAATATCAGTTGACTGTTGCCTAATCCTGCTTCTTTCATTTCATCTTGTCATGAATCTACCTCATAGAGCTACGTTCAATGGGAAATTTATAGATGATTTTAATGCTTGTCTATAAAACCACACTGGCATTTATTTCCTTAGAAATGACAAAGAAAATCTGATATCATGAAAATATTCGATTTTTCTTGATATTAGTTACAGAAAGTTGGAAATGTTTTGTCCCCAAAACATGTAGTTTCCTCTTTCTTAAAGTACTAAATTAAGATTTCAGAAAATGTTAGGGGTTAAGGAATTCAGTAGTGATGATGAGGGAGAGGGGTATTAAAAGCTCTGAAAAAGAACGAAGACTTTGAGAAAAGACTGGTTTCTAGAACATTTATTGAGGCAGCTTTGTAAAACCTGACAGGTTTTCATGAGTCTGTCTGCACACAGAGGCAATAAGTACATGCCATTTGCATGAAAGTATGTTGAAGAGAAGGTTGAAGAGGCAACAGAACACCTTTTGTAAAGTACATATTTTCTTCTGAAGGTGTTTGAAGAGTAGACAGTATAACTTCATGCTGTCATCTAATATTTTAATGTATTTTGGATTTTTAAGTTCTTCCTTAGATTATGATCTCCCTGAATACAAAGTATGAATTTTGTCACTGGATAGCCAGAGGCTGTCTCTACTAGTCTGATGTTGCATTCTGGTCTGGGCAAGCATGTTCCTAGCAGTTGGTCTGCACAAAAACAAAAGAGGCTTGGCTAAAGAGTAGACTGGAGAGGTTCTAAGCTACTTATGTACTCCTTGTGTATATTAAACTTGTGCACATAGACCTATGAGACTGAAAAGGGTCCAATAAGTATAAACAAAGACAGACCTATAAATTACCTGAGTATTGAATGTTCTTCCTCTTCAACATGCACAACATGTAAATCTTACTGGCTTCAGACATTTAAACACAATCCCATCCAATCATTAAGTGACTATTAATATATGGACATAAGAGCTCAGCTTACAAATTGGGCTTCCTTGCTAGCCCAACTGGTAAAGAATCCGCCTGTGATGCAGTAGACCCCATTTTGATCCCTGGGTTGGAAAGATCCCCTGGAGAAGGGATGGGCTACCCACTCCAGTATTCTTGCTTGGAGAATCCCCATGGACAGAGGACCCTGGCGGGCTACAGTCTATGAGGTCGCAAAGAGTCAGACACAACTGAGCAACTAAGTACAGCACAGCACAGGCTTACACATTAGAATAAGAATAATAGCAACAAAGCCAAAATGAAACAAAATAAGACAAAAATCAACCAAAACCAACCAAAAAAAAAAAAAATTTTTGGCACAGTTTTCAATGATCTTATACTGCAGGAGAAAAAAGATATTATAGATTTAGGTCAGGCAAGGTATGAAACATAGAAATGAGTCTTTAAAACTGAGAAAAAAAAAACTGAGAAATAAAAGCAACAACCTTCAAAAAACTTCAGTCATCTGAAATGTCCAATTCTCATTTTAAAAATTATGAGACTTGTAAAGAAAATGGAAATTGTGATCTGTATTCAGATTAAATACAGTCAATAGCAACTGTCTTTTAATATCCCCAGATGTAGGATTTAGCATACTTCACAAGGTCTAATATAAATGTGTCTAAAGTAAATGAAATTGTATTTAACAAATTTAGAGAAAGTATGTGTACAGTGAAGCAACTAAGAGAGATTCTCAAGAAAGAAGTAAATTTGTTAAAAATAACCAAATGATAATTCTGGAATTGAAGAGTACAATAATTTAAATAAGTTTTAAATTATTACTGAAGAATCTCTAGCATATTTAAAATGATGGTAAAAGAAATAGAAATTATATCATCTAATAAACAGAAAGAATGAAGAAAAAAGAGCCTCAGAGATATACAGGAAAAAATCAGGTACACCAACATATGTGTAATTGGAGTTACCAAAGAAAATGAGAAAGAGAAAGGAATTTAAAATGGTGTTTGAAAAAATAATGACTGAAAACTTCTACAACTTGATGAAAACATTAGTCTACAGATCCAAGAATCTCAACCAATTACAAACAGAATAACCACAAAGAGATCAACATTGAGTCATCATAGACAAAGAACACCAAACACAAATAAAATACCTTGAGAAGAGAAATAGAAAAACAAATCATCATGTAAAAGTATCTATATGATTAATGACCCCGTCTCATCAGAAACAGTGTCAGAATGCATTGAAGTAATGCATAGTATTCGAAGGACTGAGAAAAAACTCATCTAAGAATTCTATGTCTAGCAAACTTCCCTTTTAAAAATGAAACTGAAATAAAAATATTCCTGGGTAAACAAAGAAGGAACTTGGTGCTAGAAACTTTTTTTCCAAAAAAAATTTCTAAAGGAAATCCTTCAGGCTAAAAGGAAATGCCGCTAGATGCTAACTCAACTTCACAGGAAGGCTTCTGTTTATCTTCTATTTCTTCTGAAGAACCCATTCACTTAACTAAAATGGTTGACATGGGCTTTTCTATGCCCTTGTCACTGATTAACCTATGTCCATCAATCTATCCCATATCACTGTCTCAGTGACTAGTTCACGGATATACAGAAAACTTAATCAGGGCCAGTAAATTCAAGGAGAACATTCTATTTCTAAGAAGAGACATTTTCTCTTTGCTCTGTCAAAACTAGAAACAACTGTTTCTCTGACACTCTCTTTTTATGAGAATGTGAACCTTTTGACTAACTAACAGTTTAAAAACCTGAAAGATTCTAGGAGAGGGCACATATGGAAAATTAGGAAGGAAACACCTCAAAAAGCAAAGAGAAGTTATACGGCAAAGTCAAGTCTTTGGTGATATAATTTCAGCCACTAGCTCACGCCTCGCTAAATTGCTTTGCATTTTCAAATACACATTTTTCTCCAGAGCAATTTTAGGTTCACAGCAAAACTGCTCAGAAAGTATAGAGAGTTCCTATATATCTCCTCCATTCCCACAGCCTTTCCCACTAACATCCCACACACTAGAGTGGTACATTTGTTACAACTGATGATGAATCTACACTGACTCATTATCACTCAAACTTTACATTAAAGTTTGCTTCCCTGGTGGCTCAGACAGTAAAGAAGCTGTCTGCAATGAGGGAGACCTGGGTTCATTCCCTGGGTCGGGAAGATTCCCTGGAGAAGAGAATGGCTACCCACTCTAGTATTCTTGCCTGGAGAATTGCATGGACAGAGGAGCCTGGTGGGTTACAGTCCATGGCGTCTCGAAGAGTTGGACATGACTGAGTGACTAACACTCACTCTTGGTATTGCACGTTTTGTGAGTTTTGACAAATGTGTAATGGCATATATCCCCCATTATGCTGCTGCTGCAGCTAAGTCGCTTCAGTCGTGTCCGACTCTGTGCAACCCCATAGATGGCAGCCCACCAGGCTCTGCCATCCCTGGGATTCTCCAGGCAAGAATACTGGAGTGGGTTGCCATTTCCTTTTCCAGTGCATGAAAGGGAAAAGTGAAAGTGAAGTCGCTCAGTCGTGTCTGACTCTTAGCGACCCCATGGACTGTAGCCTACCAGGCTCCTCTGTCCATGGGATTTTCCAAGCAAGAGTACTGGAGTGGGGTGCCATTGCCTCTCCCCCACTATAGTATCATATAAAATAGTACTGCTATCCTAAAACTCCTCTGCTCCTATTCACTTCTCCCTCAAGAAGCCCAACCCCTGTCAGTTATTGATCTTTTTCAGTCTCTATAGCTTTGTCCTTTCCAGATTTTCCTTTTTATATAGTTGAAATCATATAGTATGCACCATTTTCATACTGGCTTCTTAAACATAGTAATATGCATTTGTTTCCCTAATGTCTTTTCACAGCTTGATAGCTCATTTCATTTTAGTAGTGAATGATATTTTATTATTTGCATGTTCTACTGTCCGTCCATTCACCTACTGAAGGACATCATTGTTGCTTCCAAGTTGTGGCAATTATGAATAAAGTTGCTATAAACATATGTGTACAGGGTTTTGTGTATCCATATGTTTTCAGCTTATTTGAGTAAATACTAAGGAGCACAACTGCTGGATCATATACTTTAAGAGTATGTTTTGCTTAATAAGAAACTGCCAAACTGTCTTCTGAAGTGGCTATACTATTTTCCAGTCCTGCCAACAATGAATGAAAATTTCTATTGCTCTATAACCTTTCCAGAATTTGGTGTATGAGTGTTTTGGATTTTGGCCATTGTAATAGTTGTGTAGTGGTATCTCGTTGTTTTAATTCCCTGATGACACGTGACATGGACCATCCTTTTGAATGGTTATTTGCCATGTGTATAATTTCTTTGTTGAAGTGTCTATGTCTATTGTCCATTCAGTTCAGTTCAATAGCTCAGTCATGTCCAACTCTTTGCAGTCCCTTGAACTGCAGCACACCAGGCCTCCCTGTCCATCACCAACTCCCAGAGTTTACTCAAACTCATGTCCATCGAGTCAGCGATGCCATCTAACCATCTGATCTTCTGTTGTCCCCTTCTCCTCCTGCCTTCAATCTTTCCCAACATCAGGGTCTTTTCAAATGAGTCAGCTCTTCACATCAGGTGGCCAAAATATTGGAGTTTCAGCTTCAACATCAGTCCTTCCAATGAACACCCAGGACTGATTTCCTTTAGGATGGACTGGTTGGATCTCCTTGCAGTCCGAGGGACTCTCAAGAGTCTTCTCCAACACCACAGTTCAAAAGCATCAATTCTGCAGCACTCAGCTTTCCTTATAGTCCAACTCTCACATCCATACATGACTACTGGAAAAACCATAGCCTTGACTAGACAGACCTTTGTTGGCAAAGCAATGTTTCTGCTTTTTAATATGCTGTCTAGGTTGGTCATAACTTTCCTTCCAAGGAGTAAGCATCTTTTAATTTCATGGCTGCAATCACCATCTGCAGTGATTTTGGAGCCCCAAAAAATAAAGTCAGCCACTGTTTCCACTGTTTCCCATCTGTTTGCTATGAAATGGTGGGACAAGATGCCATGATCTTAATTTTCTGAATGTTGAGCTTTAAGCCAACTTTTTCACTCTCCTGTTTCACTTTCATCAAAAGGCTCTTAAAAAAATTTTTTTTTGGTATTAAGTTTTAAGAGTTCCATATTTTGAATAACAGTTCTATTAAATATGTATTTGCAGATATTTTTTCCCAGTCTTTGCCTTATTTTCTCATCTTTTTGACTTCTGCATTTTTAATTATGTGACTAAATGTATCCCCTTTAATTTATAAGTCATTTAAGAAGTCCAGCTAATGGAATATTTTTCAAAAAATAATTGCATGGTGGCATAATCATACAGAAAAGAGAACTATTTCAGATACTGAGAAATAATGTATTTTGACCATGTATTTCTTTTTTCAAAAAATAATTTTTTTTTGGCTGTCCTGGGTCTTTTGGATTTTTTATTTTGGTTGTGCTGGTTGTTATGTGGATTTTTCTCTAGTTGCAGAGAGTGGGGGGTACTCTCCAGTTGCAGTGTGTGGGCTTCTCTTTGCAGTAGATTCTCTTGTTGTGAAGCATAGGCTCTGAGCATGTAGACTTCAAGTGGTTGAATTATTGTGGCACGTGGGCTCAGTATTTGCAACTTCCAGGCTCGAGAGCATAGGTTCAATAGCTGTGCTATACAGGTTTAGTTGTTCTGAGGCATGTGGGATCTTTCTGGACCATGGATCAAACCCATGTCTCCTGCATTGGCAGGTGAATTCCTTATTGCTGAGCCACCAGGGAAGCCCTCAATTGTGTATTCTAGTGAGATATAGGCTAAATATTTAAAAATGAAAGAGGACTCATCAGCCACATTCTATAAGATTATTAGTTGCAATAATGTAAGTATTTTTATTTGAATCTAATTTTTGTATATTTAAGGAAATTAGCCAGCATGTTAATATTATTAAGACTCAAATTTTAATGTAGGAAGAAAGATACAAGCATAAGACTAGAGAGGTCAAGTAAAACTCTAATCTTCAATTTAAAATTGTATTATAAGTATAAACTTACAGTTCTTTTTTTTCTGAAAAATAGGTATTTTCTAGTTTTAAACATTAAAAAGAGCAAGAATCAATAGCAACCCAGTGACAATGAGCATTCACTTGTGGTTGCCAAAAAATGTACTGTTAGAGGAACCAGGACTCCTTAGAGAAATGACTAATTTTAGGTCTAGAGAAATATGTAAATGTAGAAGATGAGTCTGCAGCATCTTTTTCAAGGAATCAAGGAATTTGTCAGACTAATGTGGTCATATGAAAAGGATACATGAGTCAACCTGAAGGAGTTTTCATCACTATATGAGAAGACAACCTGAGCATCAAAAAATAGAGACTATAACTTCTTAAAAAATAGTTCATGAATTCATAGTGGTATTCTAAAAATACTACAGATTTGTCACCATTTAATGTTGTTAGAGCAATAGTTATTTTCTTTGAACATTAAAAGTAAATGAAAATAATAATTAAAAAAATTTTATCGGGATATGGTTGCTTTACAATGTTGTGTTAGTTTCTGCTTTACAATAAAGTGAATCAGCTATCTTTTGTGCTGTGCTTAGTCACTCAGTTGTGTCTGACTCTTCAAACCCATGGACTGTAACCTACCAGGCTCCTCTGTTCATGGGGCTTCTCTAGGCAAGAATACTGGAGTGGGTGCTATGCCTGCCTCCAGGGGATTTTCCCTAGCCAGGGATTGAACCCCCGTCTCCCTCTTTGCAGGTGGATTCTTTACTGTCTGAACCACCAGGAAAGCCCAAGAATACTGGGGTGGGTAGCCTATCCCTTCTTCAGGGGATCTTCCTGACCCAGGAATCAAACTGGAGTCTCCTGCATTGCAGGTGGATTCTTTACCAGCTGAGCTGCCAGGGAAGCCCAAATCAGCTATATGTATAAATATTTTCCCTCCCTCTTGGATTTTCCTGCCACCCACCCCCCACCTGCCATCCCATTTATCTAGGTCACTACAGAGCACCAAGCTGAGTTCCCTGCACTATACAATAGATTCCTAATAGCTATCTGTTTTACCCATGGCAGTGCACATACGTCAATCCCAACCTCCCAATTCATGTCCACATGTCCATTCTCTACATTTGTGTCTCTATTTCTGCCCTGCAAATAGATTCATCTGTACCATGTTTCTAGGTTCCACATACATGTGTTACTGTATAATACTTATTTTTCTCTTTCTGACTTAATTTCACTCTGTGTGATAGGCTCTACATCCATTCATGTCTCTACAAATGACCCAGTTTTGTTCCTATGTATGACTAAGGATTATTCCATTATATAAACAATAATTTTATGAATAAAAAAGGCAAGACTTTTTTTTTTCAGAAGTCAGTTCACATATAGTTAAGAATAGCTCAGAAAAATTGAGAGTTATTAAGCTTTACTAAAGATTGCTTGGGCTTCCAGGGTGGTGCTAGTGGTAAAGATCCTGCCTGCCAGTGCAGAAGATATAGGAGACATGGGTTGGATCCCTGGGTCTGGTAGATCCCCTGGAAGAGGGCATGGCAATTCTCTCCAGTATTCTTGCCTGGAGAATCCCATGGACAGAGTATCTTGGCAGACTACAGTCCATAGGGTCTCAAAAGAGTTAGACATGACAGAAGCAACTTAGCACACACACGCGCAAAGATTGCCTAGTAAGTATAAAGTGGGTATTTAAGCCTCGGAAAAATATTTGAAAATGTGGCCTACATTAAAATTCAGTAGCAAAAGAAGAAGATGGATGTCTAGTGTATTTAATAGAAAATAGATTTTACTAAAATCTAAGAATATCGATGCTCCTTTTTTCGTTCCTGATATTGGTTGTTATACCTTTTCTTGATTTCTTATCAGTCTTGCCGAGGATTTGCTTCATTTTATTAGTCCCTTCATGGGAGAAGGCAATGGCACCCCACTCCAGTACTCTTGCCTGGAAAATCCCATGGACAGTGGAGCCTGGTAGGCTGCAGTCCATGGGGTCGCTAAGAGTCCGGACATGACTGAGCAACTTCACTTTCACTTTTCCCTTTCATGCACTGGAGAAGGAAATGGCAACCCACTCCAGTATTCTTGCCTGGAGAATCCTAGGGACGGCGGAGCCTGGTGGGCTGCCGTCTATGGGGTCACACAGAGTCGGACATGACTGAAGCGACTTAGCAGCATTAGTCCCTTCACAACAAACTGTGGAAAATTCTTGAAGGAATGGTGAGATGGTTGGATGGCATCACTGACTCAGTGGACATGAGTGTGAGGAAACTCCAGGGGATAGTGAAGGACATGGAAGCCTGGTATACTGCAGTTCATGGGGTCACAAAGAGTTGGGCATGACTTAGTGAGTGAGCAACAGCTAGTCCTTTCAAAGAACCATTGCTTCCTTTGTTAATCCACTCAATTTGCCTGTTTTTATTTCATTAATGTCTGTGCTCAATTTTATTATTCTGCTTTTTAAATTTAATTTATGCTCCTTTTGTAACTTTTGATATGAATGCATGGATAATTTATGTTTATTTTTAAAATATGTTTCTAATGTATACTTTGAAGTCTATGAATCCCCTTCAAAGGTGGCTCAGCTGGTAAAGAATCCGCCTGCAGTTCTGGAGACCTGGGTTTGATCCCTGGGTTGGGAAGATCCCCTGGAGAAGGGAAAGGCTACCCACTCCAGTATTATGGCATGGAAAATTCCATGGACTATAGTCCATGGGGTTGCAAAGAGTCAGACATGACTGAGCGACTTTCACTACAAATTTTGACATGTAGTTTTCAATTATAATTCAGCTTAGAACAATAACAAATATTATTTAGTCTTGTTTTTAAATAGTCCTCTGACTCGTGGGTTATTTAAAGAGATAAATATTTTAAAAACTGAGAATTTTAAACTATTTTCTGATTTTGTTTTCTAGTCTAATTCTTTTGTGGTGAAATTTCTATTCTTTATGATTTTCATCCTTAAAAATTATTAAAATTAACATCATAGACCAACATATTGTCTGTTTTGGTTGCTCAGTTTTTAGATGTCATTTAATGTATGTTAATTAGCTTAATTTGTCATATTTGCCCTGTTCTTCTAGACACTTAATGACTTTTTGTTGTTGTTGAATTGTTGCTGTAATTCACTGAGAAAGGACTATGAGAATTTATCATTGAGTGATTTGAATTTATTTCTCCTTTTACTTCAATCAAGTTTTTATCTCTTTTGCAGGATTACTATTAACTGCACTTGAACTGAGTATGTATTCTGATGTCCCTGGTTGGAGTGTTCTATAAATGTCAGTCAGTTCAAGTTCATTAAAGTCTTCTATATGCTTACTGATTTTCTTTCTCCTTGTTTTATCATAGAATCAAAGTTGAGTAGTGAAACCTCTGATTACAAAAGAGACATTTTCTCTTTTCCTTCAATGTAGTAGTTTTTGCTTCATGCATTTTGAAACTCCATTATAAGGAGCATGGACATTTAGAATTGTTATAGTCTCCTAATGAACTAGTCCCTTTTATCATATTAAAGGATCAATTTTACCAAGGGTCATCTTGGTAAAATTTTTTGATCTGAAATATAGTTTGTCTGGAATTAGTATAGTGAATTCAGCTTGCTTTTAACTAGAGTTGACTTGGTATATCTCCTTCCATACTTTTACTTACAGCCTTTTTGTGTTTTTATATTTAAAATTTGTTTTTTGTAGGTAGTAAATAGTTGGGTCTTGTTTATTTTCCATCCTATCTCTTACTTTTGATTGAGAGTGTTTAAATCATTTCTTTTCCATGTGATTACTGATATTGTTAGTTTTAAGTCTATCTTCTTATTAGTTTTCTATCTCATATAGTCTTTGTTCTCTTTTATCACTTTTTGTGCTTTTTTTTGAACTAAGTATTTTATATGATTTTTAAATCTCCTCTCCTTTATGATTTATTAGTTATAAATTTTGTTGTTTTACATAGTAGTCTTAGGGTTTATAGAAGTTATCTTTAAATTATCACTGTCTAGTTTTCATTAATAACATTTCACTTATAGAATAAGAATCTGCCAGGCTTTGTTATTATTTTCATATATTGTGGATTTAATATTATAAACTCATGCTACATTGATGTAGTTTCTTACATGTTTGTCTGTGTAGTTACCATTTCTAATGCTCATTGTTAGTTGTGTAGATTCATATCTTCATACCATACATATTTGTGTAGATCCATATCATCACTTTATCTGGGAGTTGGTGATAGACAGGGAAGCCTGGTGTGCTGCAGTCCATGGTGTTGCAAAGAGTCAGGCATGACAGAGCGACTGAACTGAACTGATATTTCATTTAGTATCACTTTTTCTACTTGAAGGATTCACTTTAATATCTTGTACTGTGGGTTGCAGGAGATGAAATATTTTAGATTCCATATGTCTAAAGAAGTTCTACTTGTCTTCATTAAAAAAAAAAAAAAATCACGCTGTGTATAGAATTCTGGGTTGACTTTTCTTTCAATAATTTAAGTTTTTTCCCCTATATACTTCTTTTGCATTTTTCCCCCCAATGAAAAGCTACTGTAAATTTTATCTATATTCTTCTTCCAGTAAATAAGATATCTTTTTCACCAGTGTTTCTAGGATATTTCCCTTCATTCCTGGTTTTGGGCAATTTGATTATGGTGTTCCTTGGCACTGTTTTCTTCATGTTTCTTTTGCTTGGGGTTCCTTGAAATTCTTGGACCTTTGCTTTAAAGATTTTATGAAATTTGGATAATTCTCCAGCTTTATTTCTTAAAAGTAGGCCACTTAAAGTTGTACTACTGGTTAATGATGCTGTTTATATTATCCTCTCTGTTTTGTTTTGGTTTGTCCATTGTTATGGCCAATTCAAATTTAGTAATCTTTTCTTCTGTAATGTCCTATTTGCCATTCTATATACTGTATTTTTTTCCACAACCAGTATAGATTGTGTACGAGAATTTTGATTTGAACATACTTTCCATTTTTGTAATTATCTTTTTGAACATAGCCCACATATAGTTTATAGCTATTCAATATCTTTGACTGTTAATTCTAAAACCTGTGTCAATTATGAATCACTTCAGTTAACTTGCATTTCTTCTCTTTGTTTTCTTGCTTCTTTTCATGCCTGGGAATTTTCCATTAGATGCCAGATATTGTGAATCTTACTTTGTTATGTGCCTGATACTTTGTATTCCTATGAATCCTCTTGAGCCTTAATCTAAAATATAATTAAGTGAACTTGGATATCACCTTCATGGATGACAGCCTTGTGGTTGCAAAGGGGCTTGCATAACTCAAAGAGGCTATGAGCCATGCTGTGCAGGGCCATAGTGAATAGTTCTGACAAAATGTGGTCTATTGGAGAAAGAAATAGCAACTTACTCAAGTATTCTTGCCTGGAGATCCCCATGGACAGTATGAAAAGGCAAAAAATGTGATGCCAGAAGATAAGCCCCTCCTCCACCCAAATCAAAAGGTATCCAATGTTCTACTGGGAAAGAGAAGACGGCAACTAATAATAGCTCCGGGAAGAATGAAGAGGCTGGGCCAAAGCAGGTACAATGCTCAGTAGTGAATGTGTCCAGTGGTAAAAGTAAAGTCTGATGCTATAAAGAACAGTATTGCATAGGAGCCTGGATGTGAATCAAGGTAAATTGGACTTGGTCTAGGAGGAGATGGCAAGATTGAATGTTGACATCATAGGAATCTAGGAATCAGTGAGCTAAAATGGATGGGAATGGGAGAATTTAATTCAAATGACCATTATATCTGCTACTGTAGGCAAGAATCTCTTAGAAGAAATGGAGTAACCCTCATAGTCAACAAAAGCATCTGAAATGTAATACTTGAGTACAGTCTTAAAAATGACAGAATGATCTTGGTTCATTTCCAAGACAAACCATTCATCATCACAGTAATCCAAGCCTGTGCCCCAACCGCTAATGCCAAAGAAGCTGAAATTGATCAGATCTATGAAGATCTATAAGACCTTAGATCTACATGGGGGATTGGAATGCAAAAGTAGGAAGTCAAGAGATACCCAGAATTACACACAACTTTGACCTTGGAGTACAAAATTAACCAGGGCAAAAACTAACAGAGTTTTGTGAGGAGAACACGCTGGTCATAGCAAACACCCTTTCCCAACAACTCAAGAAGACAACTGTACGCATCAGATGATCAATGCTAAAATCAGATTGATCATAGTCTTTGCAGCCAAAGATGGAGAAATGCTATACAGTCGGGAAAAACAAGACCTGGAGCTGAGCATGACTCAAATCATAAGCTGCTTATTGCAAAATTTAGGCTTAAAGTAAAGTGGGGAAAACCACTAGGCAATCCAGGTATGACCTAAATCAAATCCCTTTTGATTATACAATGGAGATGACAAATAGATTCAAGGGATTAGTTCTGGTAGACAGAATGCCTGAAAAACTATAGACAGAGGTTCTCAACATTGTATAGGAGGCATTGATAAAAACCATCCAAAGGAAAAGAAATGCTAGGAGGCAAAGTGGTTGTCTAAGGAGACTTTACAAATAGTTGAGGAAAAATGAGAAGCAAAAGGCAAGGGAGAAAGGGAAAGATATACCCAGCTGAACACAGAGTTCCAGAAAATGGCAAGGAGAGGAAAACCATAGAATAAGAGACTAGAGATCTGTTGAAGAAAATTAGAGATACGGAGAGAATATTTCATGCAAGGAAGAGCGCAATAAAGGACAGAAATTGTAAAGACCTACTAGAAGTAGAAGAGATTAAGAAGAGGTGGCAAGAATACACAGACAGACTATACAAAAGAAAGGTCCTAATAACCTAGATAGTTACCTATAGCCAGACATCCTGGAGTGAAGTCAAGTGGGCCTTAGGAAGCATTACGCTGAACAAAGCTAGTGGAGGTGACATAATTCCTGCTGAGCTATTTAAAATCCTAAAGGATGATGCTGTTAAAGTGCTCCACTCAATATGCCAGCAAATTTGGAAAACTCAGCAATGGTGACAGTACCGGGAAAAGGTCCATTTTCATTCCCATCCCAAAGAAGAGCAAAGCCAAAGAATGTTCAAACCACTGTACAGTTACACTTGTACTTTCTAGCAAGGTAATGCTCAATATCCTTCAAGCTAGGCTTCAGCAATATGTGAACCAAGAACTTCTAGGTGTGTAGGCTGGGTTTTGAAGAGGCAGAGGAACCAGAGATCAAATTGCCAACAACTGTGGGATCATGGAGAAAACAAGGGAGTTCCAGAAAAACATCTGCTCATTGACTAAACTAAAGCCTTTGATTATGTGAATCACGACAAACTGTGGATAATTCTTTAAGAGCTGGGGATACCAGACCACCTTACCTGTCTCCTGAGAAACCTGTATGCAGGTCAAGAAGCACCATTTAGAACCAGACTTAGAACAATGGACTAGTTCACAATTGGGAAAGGAGTACATCAAGGCTGTATATTGTCACCCTGCTTATTTAATTCATATACAGAGTACATCATGAGAAATGTCGGGCTGGAGGATTCACAAGCTGGAATCAAGATTGCAGGGAGAGATATCAACAACCTCATATATGCAGATGATACCACTCTAATGGCGGAAAGTCAGGAGGAACTAAAGAGCCTCTTAATGGGATGAAAGAGGAGAGTGAGAAAGCTGGTCTAAAACTCAACATTCAAAAATCTAAGACCATGGCATCTGGTCCCGTATCTTCATGGTACATAGGAGAAAAAAAGTGGAAACGGTGGGCTTCAGAATCACTGTGGAGAGTGACTGCAGCCATGAAATTAAAGTATGCTTCCTCCTTGGAAGGAAAGGTATGACAAATCTAGACAAATATTCAAAAGCAGAGACATCACTTTGATGACAAAGGTCCGTGTAGTCAAAGTTATGATTTTTCCAATAGTCATGTATGGAAGTCAGAATTGATCCATAATGAAGGTTGAGCACTGAATGATCAATGCTTTCAAACCATGGTGTTGTAGAAGACTCTTGAGAGTCTCTTGGACTGCAAGGAGACGAACCAGTTATTCTAAAGGCAGTCTTCTCCAAGTATTCATTGGAAGGGCTGATGCTGAAGCTGAAGCTCTTATACTTTGCCACCTGATGGGAAGAGCTGACTCATTGGAAAAGACTCTGATGTTGGAAAAGATTTAGGGCAGGAGGTAAAGGGAGAGACAGAGGATGAGATGATTGGATAACATCACTGATTCAGTGAACAGGAATTTTTGCAAACTCCGGGAGGTAGTAGAGGACAGAGGAGTCTGGCGTCACAGCGAGAACAGCAGGTCTTAGTGACTGAACAACAAAAAAACTTGGATGTGGTTTGATGCTTTGAATTTGTGCTTTTATTTTTATTTTTTTTTGAATTTGTGCTTTTAGTATCAGTTGGGCACTATCACTTCAGTTCAGTTCAGTCGCTAAGTTGTGCCCGACTCTTTGCGACGCCATGAATTGCAGCACGCCAGGCCTCTCTGTCCATCACCAACTCCTGGAGTCTACCCAAACCCATGTCCATTGAGTCAGCGATGCCATCCAACCATCTCATCCTGTGTTGTCCCTTCTCCTCTTGCCCCCAATCCTATCCAGCATTAGGGTCTTTTCCAATGAGTCAATTGTTTCATAACAATAATTTTTGTATATGGTCTGATCTTTGTGTGTGTGTGTGTGTGTATTGAGAGATATATTGGAAAGTTTCATTTGAAAACTCAAATAAGTCAAACCTATTTCTGAAAAAGTATGAAGAAATATTTTTAAAAACTAATTTGACACACCATGAGTCACTAGATTAAGCCAAGTTCATAGTTCATTCTGCTTATAAATTGTTAAATTATGCACCTTTGATAAATTTTTCATTTGAGCTCAATTAACTCCATTTTAAAGTTCTTATATGACGTGAGACTTTATTGATATATTACATCATATTCTTTCAATTTGTACTATTCAAATTTGCATAAAATCCAAATACAGTGTACTATTGTTACAGCACTTGCTTTAATGTATTGTATCCATCTCACCAGTAGACTGAGTAATCCTTAAGGACTGAAAGATAGTTTTTCATCTAAATATCACCAAAGCTGGAAATTGCATAAGTGTGCAGTAATTGTTGAATGAGTTAAAAGACAAAAATAGGCAGACCCATTAACCAATAAAATTATTTGAGTTGTCCATAAAAGGAAAAGAAAAATAACTAAGGGAAAGAAGGAAGGAAAAAAGAAAGGAAGGAAAGGAAGGAGGAAGGAAGGAAGAAAATTTATAATCCAAGAATTCATAGGAAAATAAAAAGTATGTGTCTTTGTATGCATGTATGTGAGGTTTGTATGTATGTTTGATATTGTGTGGGTTTTCACCCAAACAGAAAATATTAATATTGGTGGATTATTGATTGAAGTCACTCAGTGATATTTTTTAGTTCTGTTTCCTTTTAATTTATTTTTTTCATTTATTAATAAACACTATGGTTTCATTCACCTCATGTGCTATAAACTATCCCAGGTGATTTTACATATTAAAAGTGTTTTTAAAGAAGCTATAATGCAAACTCTACTTCAGCTCATCCGTTTATTTGTTGACAATTCTGAATTTTAACAGTTTACTTGAAAATGAAGATTGCAACAATCAGTATACCTACTAGAATTATTCTAGAATTTCCATTAAAAATAATGACTTAGGATGTAGAAATGGGCTTGAAAGTATGAAAATGTTACTCGCTCAGTCATGTCCAACTCTTTGCAGCTCCATAGACTGTAACACACCTGGCTCCTCTGTCCATGGAATTCTCCAGGCAAGAATACTGGAGTGAGTTGCCATATCCTTCTCCAGGGTATCTTCCAGACCCAGGGATCAAACCCAGGTCTCCTACATTGCACGCAGATTCTTTACCATTTGAGCTACCCCAGAAGCCCAGAAATGGGCTTAGAAAGAATTAGTAAAAACAATGTGTTTTCCTTAAGTTTCACTTTTACGTTTATGTACTAAAAGTAAAAAAATTACCATTTTTCACACTTTGCATAAATGTAACTACTTAGATACTGTGCATAATTTCTTTCTTATATTTTGTTATCTATGTTTTCAGTTAAATATATAAAACTTTTTAAAATGCTGTAAGTACTCATAAACTATTAAAGTTATTCTTTGAATTGCCAAACATGTTTAGGTACCCTGGGGCCACATTTCAGTAGAAAATCTCATAAGATAATAGGTAAAAGTCATTACAACAGAAATAATTAAATTTTTCATTCTGGATTAGCATTTGAAATAGTTACTTGAGATATTTGTATATATCTATTGATCTATGCACACACACATTTGTTTCCTGAAACTTACTTGTATGTACTTATTGAAGGCATAAACTTGCTTTTTATAGTAGAATTGCTGATTAAATATATTTTGCTGGCAGAATCATAAACCTCAAAGGGTAACATTATTGTTTTGTAACAGATATCAAACATATATACTAATAACAGCATTGCTGTTTGCTTGGAAAATCAAGGAACCTAAAGATGAAATCTTCTCATAGGTGACTCCATCTTCCCATGTTATAAACTTTGGATTTTTTCCTTTAACTTGTGCAAAAATTTTATGTCAGCTTCAGGATGGAAGGGAAGATCCACATGCTAGACTTTTCTTTTTCTAAGTGATAAAATGCAAATTAAAACAAAGCATATATGTTGATATTAAAAAGGGTTTGTAATAAACCTCAGGCTATGAGGAGAAATTTACTTACGTAAATTAAAGGTCTAGAGAAGTTTATGGAATTAGAATGGTCTTGGTTGGAAATTGGCTGAAAGACACTTGGCAGTGGAGTTATGCCCAGGATTTTGTTATAGTTTTTCCAGTTAATAAAAAAAGAAAGAATGAAGACAAAAAGAAAAAAGAAAAAGGAATATGATATCAGGATATTTATAATTTAACTGTTTCTAAGCTTCTTTCTTTTCCTCTTTCCATGCTGTCTTACCCATGGACAGATGCCATATGCCATTAAAGCAATTGGCTCTTTAAACTGGACACTATCCAGAATCCAGTGTGTAAAGATGAAAAATAAATAAATATTGGAGCCAGGATGTTACACATCTTATCTTACCATATATTATGGCTGTCTATGGTTAGCATGGTCAAAATTGTCATTAGGCATATTGAACCTACAACACTAATTCCAGTGTCATGAATTCAGTGTTAAAGCAACTCTTATGCAGTCAGGTTCTGGCAAAACTTCAAAGCTAACATTCAAAGTTGGAAAGCTTAAAACCATGCAAGCTTATTTAGATTCCTTAAATGGTCTGGTTTATGAGATTTCTGGGTATTTGAAGCTTTGTAAGCCATTGCAGAGTGAAAAAAGTTAATCTGTGCAGCTACGTTTTCAATAACGTGACATTAGATTCATTTCAAAGGCTTTTCTTCTTGGATATCAAACCACACTCAGGATTTCTCCAGGGTGTAGGATATAGGCTCTTATTTATTTATTTTTAATGAAGGGATTGCTTCTCACATTGAGGATGATACAGTCAGACTCTAAATATATCTGTGTTGTTTGTTATATCAAAAGAGCAACAATGGGATGTTTTATGTATGTATATACACACACATCTGAACTAAGAAAGAAAGTGCATTTTTTTAGGCAGGAAATTTCCTAAAACTATAGGTAAACTTTTAGTAAAACTGACATTTGTGACTGTAAGGGCTACATCAATATGACATTTGAAACACAAAATTCTAGATGCACATCTTTTCTGACTCTTTGTCCCCTCTCTCATATTTCAACAATTTTAAAAAGCATCTTTCCTGTAGGATGTATGAAATGAATATTTTTATATCATTGACAGCTTATTTCTATGTAAATCTTCCAAAATTCATTTTTAGATTTCAGGCAACTTAAGAGTTAATAGCAAAACACAAAATAGGACCCGAGTAGCCAAGTAATAAGGAATGTTTTAGAAAATAAAAATTTTATTCCTGTTTTGTTATTTTTATATAAGGAGAAATTTTCCCATTAATGAGTTTTATCAAAGTGTTTTTACCCTGAGTATTTTTCTCCATAAGATAAGGAGAATTTGCCATCAAAATGTATAATTCTTACTCATATCTGTTTATTGGCCTGAGGTGTTTATTGGCCTGAGGTGCTCAGAGCTATAGTCCTTGCATTTGGGAATATTTTTTACATGAAATATTGACATTGGAAATTTTTTAAATGGATATGAGTAGCCACGTAGCCTGCCTGGAGGTTTTGTTTCATTTTTCTTTGTGTTTTTAATGACAAGCTATATCTCACCAACTTGATTACAAGTGTCTGGGTCATAGTGATTTAATCTTAAAACATATTTTCATCTCTCTGGGTATCTTTCAAAATATTCTCCACAAAGTAGAGTAATATAAGCCAGTTTTGGATAAACAGATATATGAAATAATGAATCACTGAATTTTGATAATTATTTGGAGTTACATTTTGGACTCCAAACCCAAGTTGAAAATTAAGTTAATCATTTACTTCAGAAATCAGATTTTTTTTTTCCACTGAAGCAAATTATGTTGTCTCTCTATTATTATTTTTATAGATTTTCAGTCATATCCTACATGTGTGTATTTGCTAGTTAAATTAATCAAATTGAAAATAACATATCCAAAAATTTCATCAACTAAGAGAATTATGTAAATCCATAATGATGTAGTATGTAGACATTAAAGCAATAATCACTATTTTTAATGTCCTCTGTCAACTCACCTTCATCTGTGTCCCTTCCACCATCTCAAGAGAGAAACAGAAATTCAGGTCCCATAATCCCTTTCCAGAACTGTTTCATTTTAGATTCTGAAGGCAAAGAAGAGAGCCATTGTTTTCTAGAGCAGTTGTACAGAAGCCTCCTACAGCTTTTGAGGTCTCGCTTGAGGATTACCCACTTCAGTGCTGAGATAACCTAGGGTTTAGGGTAGCATTCCGATGCCTCTAGGATGTTTCTTCAGAAACACTCTCTTTAATATTGAGACATGGCTGCAGTCATTGATAGCAACTTTTTTTTACAATTTTTCATTTTCAGATTAGCTTTTCTAGTCTTCACTCTCCCATTCTGTTGAGCAGCACTGTAATTTCCTGTATTATGTAATTTCCTATATTTCCTTTCTACTCTGGTTTCCTAGACTGGCTCCTGTTTTTCTGTTTGTACCTTGAATGCTTCATCTAGTTACATCATACATTTATATCTATTGATATGACAAGATGTTCACCATATAGTGTTACATGGGAAAATTAAACAAGATATAAAATAGTATGCATAAAATGGTATTGTTGTCTTCTTACGTTTATTTGTATTTTTGATTATAAGCATTGGAGATACCCAAAAGTTTATGAATGTCATGGATCACATTGTTAACAGTGTTATTTTTTTCTAAGTTTTGAACAGTTAACATGGACTACACATCCAGTAAAAATAAAGAAAGAAAATTCGAATATACTAATACACAGTTTAGTGTAAATATAGGTATGATGATTTTAATTTACAGAAATATACTGGAAAATGTGCCAAAGTAAAATAGTCAACCTCTATTAGCCTTGAAATAGTAAATGTCCACTGAGGCAAATCCTTGTGATATTGTCAATTTACTTTGTGCTTGCTGGACATAAATCCTTTCTTTGGCAGATGGCTGATTAAAAAATACATCATAATTCAAATGATCCACAAACACATGGATATTTTTAAAATGCTAATACAAAACAAATGTTACCCACAAATGCTTGTCCTAAGCTACAGTTTTTCTTAGAAATACTCAGTGTTTTGAATTTTGTTATTGTTTTGCCTTACAAAGTTGAAAACAAGTATCTCATGGTTAATTTGTTGTTGAACATAAGCAAGTTCAGTTCAGTTCAGTCTCTCAGTCGTGTCTGACTCTTTGTGACCCCATTAATTGCAGCACGCCAGTCCTCTCTGTCCATCACCAACTCCTGGAGTCTACCCAAACCCATGTCCATCGAGTCAGTGATGCCATCCAACCATCTCATCCTCTGTCGTCCCCTTCTCCTGCCCCCAATCCTACCCAGCATTAGGGTCTTTTCCAATGAGTCAACTCTTCGCATGAGGTGGCCAAAGTATTGGAGTTTCAGCTTCAACATCAGTCCTTCCAATGAACACCCAAGAGGATATATAAAGTCTTTTTTGTTTGTTTCTTTGGGTTTTTCTCCTTGTTTATAAATTGTTGAAAAGAAATTTTGTTTTTTTCTATTTACTTGGTAGATTAATAATCACATACTCTTTGGATCCCTTTTTGAAAATATAAGATCTTCCACCAAGAATGTGTCAGAACTATAAGATGCTGGCTTAAAAACAAAAGAATCTGTCATAACATAGTTATACACAAAGTTCAACTTTTATTTTGACTATAATCTAATAGATATCTCTGAAAATATTTGTAAAAGTTAATTTCTTACAGAATCAAATTAAATCAGGGTACAAGTATAGTATATATCTTTTTTTAAAATAAAACATCAAGAAAAAAATCTTGACTAACTCATTTGATATGAAAAACAGATAATTTACATTTAATGCTTATAATTTTTTTTCCGAGTTTTGTGAAGCTTTATCATGAGTCTTATTTATACCCACTTCATGGACTAATTTCACAACAGTTTTCTCAAAATGCTGGATAAACTTAGCAAAATGAATGGAGCATTTCTTGAGCTCTAAAGCAAAGGAACTTTCACTGTATTCTAGAAGACCAAAAAAGGCTATTATAAGTGAGGTGCTATTTGCAAATATTTAAGAGATAAGATTAGAAAGACAAACTGTTCGTTGTGATAAAAGGGACATGACATTTTAGCAACAAAGCACTTAAATATCAAAGGTGAGTTTAGGAGTTAGCAGAGTTCAGTTCAGTTCAGTTCCTCAGTTGTGTCCAACTCTTTGCGACCCCATGAATTGCAGCACGCCAGTCTTCCCTGTCCATCACCAACTCCCAGAGTCTGCCCAAACCCATGTCCATCGAGTCGGTGATGCCATCCAACCGTCTCATCCTCTGTCGTCCCCTTCTCCTCCTGCCCCCAATGCTACCCAGCATTAGGGTCTTTTCCAATGAGTCAACTCTTCACATGAGGTGGCCAAAGTATTGGAGTTTCAGCTTCAACATCAGTCCTTCCAATGAACACCCAGGATTGATCTCTTTTAGGATGGAGTGATTGGATCTCCTTGCAGTCCAAGGGACTCTCAAGTCTTCTCCAACACCACAGTTCAAAAGCATCAATTCTACGGCGCTGAGCTTTCTTCACCATCCAACTCTCACATCCATACCTGACCACTGGAAAAACCATAGCCTTGACTAGACGGACTTTTGTTGGCAAAGTAATGTCTCTGCTTTTAAATATGCTATCTAGGTTGGCCATAACCTTCCTTCCAAGGAGTAAGCATCTTTTAATTTCATGGCTGCAAACACCATCTGCAGTGATTCTGGAGCCCAAAAAAATAAAGTATGACACTGTTTCCACTGTTTCCCCATCTATTTCCCATGAAGTGATGGGACCAGATTCCATGATCTTAGTTTTCTGAATGTTGAGCTTTAAGCCAACTTTTTCACTCTCCTCTTTCACCTTCATCAAGAGGCTCTTTAGTTCTTCTTCACTTTCTGCCATAAGGGTGGTGTCATCCGCATATCTGAGGTTATTGATATTTGTCCCAGCAATCTTGATTCCAGCTTGTGTTTTTCCAGCCCAGCGTTTCTCATGATGTACTCTGCATATAAGTTAAATAAGCAGGGTGACAATATACAGCCTTGACATACTCCTTTTCCTATTTGGAACCAGTCTGTTGTTCCATGTCCAGTTCTAACTGTTGCTTCCTGACCTGCATACAGGTTTCTCAAGAGACAGGTCAGATGGTCTGGTATTCCCATCTCTTTCAGAATTTTCCACAGTTTATTGTGATCCACACAGTCAAAGCCTTTGGCATAGTCAATAAAGCAGGAATAGATGTTTTTCTGGAACTCTCTTGCTTTTTCGATGATCCAGCAGATATTGGCAATTTGATCTCTGGTTCCTCTGCCTTTTCTAAAACCAGCTTGAACATCTGGAAGTTCACAGTTCACGTATTGCTGAAGCCTGGCTTGGAGAATTTTGAGCATTACTTTACTAGCATGTGAGATGAGTGCAATTGTGCGGTCGTTTGAGCGGAGTTAGCTGAAAAGCAATATAAATGTGTTTAAAGATGGAAACATACTCAAAATACTTAGATAGCTCTTCCTATTTAGGATAAAGAGCAGAAGTGGAAACCTGACTTGGTCCATTAGTAGAAACAGATCTGGGAGCCTAAATTAATTGTATCTGCGTTTATATACGTTGATATTTTGATAACAAAGCTGAACAAATAAAAACTAGTATAAAATTAGAATGTCAGAAGAACTAAAGCTAGTTAAATCAGTAAATATAAATTATAAATATAACCTCAAATATGAATGACTTACTCAATGAAAATAAAAATAATCTTTAGACAACAGGAAACATTTTAACCAACTTTATTCTAATGATACAATGTATTTAAAATGTAGGGATTAAAACAATTCAAAGGTAATCATGCCAACATACTTTAAGAAATATGTTGTTTATTGGTTTAAATGAAATAGTAAGTAGATTTATTTAATAATATCACTGGAACTGCCTACTAATGATTCAGTACTTTTCTCTGGCACACCACACATTCCATACTCTCACCCTGATGCATTCGTCACACACTATTAAATTCATAGGTGTAGGCAGCATCAAATGAATACGCCTCACTATTAGGTTAACATCACTGAAGCTAAGTGGTTTTATTTTACATAGTAAAAACTACAACACTGCTCACACAACTGCTGACATGTAAAAACAGTTTACATAAGTTACTAATTTGAAATATCTATTCAGATAAGCAAGGGCAGTATCTCCATGTTTCAACTGTTTGACACAATGATGGATTATTTATTTACTGAACAGCACTGGTGGCCAGAAAATCTGATTTCCATGCATGAAATCCATGAAACCTCAGCCACTGAACGGTTTCTTTTACATGTGGCAAAGGTCATCTATCAAGGGAATTTCAACTTTAGAGTCATTTGGTGAATGATTGTTGTGAAGATTTGGTTACTCTTTTAAAAAGTCACCATTTCCAATTTTTTACCTGAAAAATCAGGAAAAAGAGATTATGCCATACAATTCCTGGAGATTAAAGAGAAAAAGCCCTAGTATCCTAACAACTATGTTTATGAAATATTCTTTGAGTCCCAGTTAAGAAATATCTTAGAGTTGTGCAAATAGCTGAAATCTCTCAATTCATACAGATTCTGTCTAAAAACTTCCAAATAGTCAATAGTTATTGGACATAACCAAAAGTACAACCATGCTCCTTCCCTTGTCCATGTGTTCAATTCAGGAATGTGACAGAGGCAGGTCAGGAGTAATGTATGATTATTAGTGTTATTGTGATAGATTATGGAGACAACAGCTTCAGAGAGTAGACAAAAGGGTATGATAACTGATAAATAATACTCTGACAGTTACTGGATAAAACACTGTCGCAAGTACTAGATTTGTTGTGAATCTACTGAAGTTTGAGCTTCAGAGCATTTAATTATTTGTGTTCATTTCAAGACTTGCACATAATTTTGAGTTAATAATTTTTAATTGTTTTTCTTAACGAAGGAATTTCTGAGTTTATAAGCTTCAGGTCCTCAATATCTGTATTCAGCAAATTGTACCATACCTGTATTTCATTTCTATTTTTAGCTCCCTTATGTGTAAAACATTCATTTGTCTGCCCAAGACTATTCAAAGCAAGATTTGGAGAATAATGAATAGGAGGTTGAAAAAATCATACCATGCATATATTGCATACTTTAGCTTTCTGATGGAAAGTGTGTGTGTGTGTGTGTGTGTGTTTGTGTGTTTGTATGTGTGTCTACTGTTGAATTTAACTTGTACTGGTATCTTCTTTGAAGTAAAGAATGTAATCATCCTGGATAACCATCATACTTAAAGTGGTGGTTAGAAGAAATAATAAAAAAAATAACAATAAGTTCCCTGAGAGAGCTGCAAAAGAAAGGTAGAAGCTTTCACAAGCAGATTAAAATCAATATTTTATACACTGGCATTTGGAAATGAACAAATTGGGTTAATATTTCTTGTTTTTTCATTGCAACCAATGTATGTGGGATTTGAGGGAAATCACCCCTAATTTGTTATTTTAGTTATGGATCTTCCTTGGTTGGAGAAGGAAATGGCAACCCACTCCAGTACTCTTGCCTGGAAAATCCTAAGGATGGAGGAGCCTGGTAGGCTGCAGTCCATGGTGTCGCTGAGAGTCAGACACAACTAAGAGACTTCACTTTCACTTTTCACTTTAATGCATTGGAGAAGGAAGTGGCAACCCACTCCAGTGTTCTTGCCTGGAGAATCCCAGGGACCAGGGAGCCTGGTGGGTTGCTGTCTATGGGGTTGCACAGGGTCGACCACGACTGAAGCGACTTAGCAGCAGCAGCAGCAACAGCAGCTTTCTTGGTTGTGAGCTACTTTGATATGCCAAACTTAATAAAATAATATAAATGAAATATATTTCCACACACACACGTATATATATACACACACACACATTACTTTTGGTTAAGTTAGTATATATGTGTATTTATGTGTGTGTGTATTTCTCTTTGTGTACATACATTATTGAGACCATATATCAGCTCAAAGGGTTTTAACTTCAATAGAGACTGTTTCTCAGTGATGGACTGATTTTGAGTAATTGAATTCTGTTGATGGAATAATAACTATTCAGCTGACTCAACATTAGACACATATTTCCTAGCATAATCATACTATTAATATCAGTGATAGAAATATTAGGAATTATAATGTGGGCAATAATTGTTGCCAATAATTTTTGTATAATTCATTGTATAAAATATTTCTGGTATCTTTTATAAATCCTTAAGAAAGGTCATTCCTGAGTATTTTTACAGTACCTTCAGTTTTAATATTGCAAATTCTGTCAAAGTGTATTAGTCTCAAAAAGAAGAGAATACTAGAGAATTAACTACAAATAATTATACTACTTCTTTAAGCTATTTTAATATTGTACTCTTTTCAATTGTAGATTCTTAATGTTTCTTGAATTAGATTAATTTTGAAGGCAAATTATTTTTCTACCTAGTTCCATAAATATTTTAAATTATAAGCAAGTGTTTTACCATTACCAGTATGAAGTAAAATGTATTTTAAATAGGTATGGATGATATTGCTCAACTATTATATTTATCTTTCTTTTGATATGTACACATGGATTTTCTACTTCAAATTTATGTAGTATGTTTGAGACACATTTTCTTACAACAAACTACATTAATATATTTAAGATATATAGATTTTTAAATAGATATTTTGGAATTTAAATGGCGTGATTTGTTTAGTAGTATTTTCAAGGTTACAGAAATATTCAAGCAAAGAACTGATTGGCATTTATTTTCTAATAGATTATTACTAAAAGTAGACTGACAATCCTTTTGATGCGTTTTGTTTTATGTACAAAGGAATACTTCTTGTTTTTTCTTTAATATATATTTTATTGTAGTATAGTTGACTTACAATATTTCAGGTGCACAGCATGGTGATTCAGTTATATGTATACACATACCTTATTTTTCAGATTATTTTAAATTGTAGATTATTACAAGATATTGTCTAAAAGTCCCTGTGCTATACAGTAAAACTTTGTTGCTTGTTGCATAGCTATTTTTGTAATTATAAGTCTAGCATTCTATTCATACTAAGTCAAACAAATGGAATCAAATGTCATAAATTTTTTTCTTAGGCAAAAGTTCATAAGTTTTCTAAAGTACATATATATAATATTTATATATATGTATACAAAGGTTTTTATACTATGCTTGAGAAAGAACATCAAAAAAGAAAAAGAAGTGATGGAGATATATGGAAAAACAAACTAAATTAAATGGGAGAACTGAATATAAAACAGAAAAGTGCAACAAACTAGATAAAAGTAAAATATCATCATATAGTCTAGTTTTTTTAAAACATGACTGCTCATTAGAAAGATATCTGGAGTTTTGGAGAAAAACAACAATACCTGGTCATTTGTAATTTTCAAAAACTTCCAAGATAATTTTGATATTTATCTGAGTTTTAAGAAGTGATTACAGATTTTTCTGTTAAGTGATAGTTTCAGTGGTATAGAACTCTGTTTACCTATCATGATACAATGGTATTAAGTGAGTAATAGCAACATAATCACACTAGTAAAAGATGTTTATCAGTTTTCACAGTCAATAGCCAGACAAAGAATAGAAATTGCAGTTGCAAGCCATAATGAGAACGAGATTAAGCTAACAATATAAAATAATTGCGTACAGTTTGGGGAGTCAAAGAGAGTGATGTGGTAAGTGGAAGTGCATACGTGTACATGTTTTTATCAGACCAGCCAGTCTGTGTCTTGTTTGGTGCATTTAGCCAATTACATTTAAAGTAATTATCCATATGTATGATCCTATTACCATTTACTTAATTGCTTTGGGTTTATTTTGTGTAGGTCTTTTCCTTCTCTTGTGTTTCCTACCTAAAGAAATTCCTCTAACATTTGTTGAAAAACTGGTTTGTTGGTGCTGCATTCTCTTAGCTTTTGCTTGTCTGGAAAGATTTTGATTTCCACATCAAATCTGAATGAGAGTCTTGCTAAGTAGACCATTCTTAGTTGTAGGTTCTTCCCTTTCATCACTTTAAGCAAATCATGCCATTCCCTTCTGGCTTGTAGAGTTTCTGTTGTAAAAGCAGCTGATAACTTGATGGAAGTTCCCTTACATGTTATTTAAAGTTTTTCCCTTGTTGCTTTTAATATTTTATCTTTGTCTTTCGTTTTTGTCAGTTTGATTACTATGTGTCTCAGTCTGTTCCTCTTTGGGTTTATCGTGCCTGGTACCCTGTGCTTCCTGGACATGGTTGACTATTTCCCTTTTCCATGTTAGGGAAGATTTGGCCATTATCTCTTCAAATATTTTCTCAGGTCCTTTCTCTCTTTTCCTTCTGGGATCCCTATAATTTCAATGTCGGTGTGTTTAATGTTGTCCCATAAGTCTCTTAGACTGTCTTTTTTTTTTTTTTAATCCTTTTTTCTATATTCTGTTCTGTGGCAGTGATTTCCACCATCATGTCCTCCAGGTCATTTATCCATTCTTCTGCCTCAGTTATTCTGCTATTGATTCTTTCTGGTGTATTATTCATCTCTGTTTGTTTGTTCTTTAGTTCTCCTAGGTCTTTAGTAAACATTTCTTGCATCTTCTCCATTGTTTTCCCCAAGATCCTGGATCATATTCACTATCATTATTCTGATTTTCTTTTCTTTTCTTTTCGTTTTTCTGGAAGGTTGCCTATCTCCACTTCATTTGGTGGTTTCTATGGGGTTTTCATTTTCATCTGGAATATTGTTGTTGTTCAGTCACTCAGTCATGTCCAACTATTTGCGACCCCATGGACTACAGCATGCTAGCTTTCCCTGTCCTTCATCATCTTCCAGAGTTTCTTTAAACTAATGCTCATTGAGTCTGTGATGCCATCCAACCATCTCATTCTCTGTTGTCCCCTTCTCCTCCCTCCTTCAGTCATTCCCAGCATCAGAGTCTTTTCAGATGAGTCAGTTCTTCCCATCAGGTGGCCAAAGTATTGGAGTTTCAGCTTCAACATCAGTCCTTCCAATGAATATTCAGGATTGATTTCCTTTAGGGTGGACTGGTTGGGTCTCCTTGCAGTCCAAGGGACTCTCAAAAGTCTTCTCCAGCTCAAAAGTCTTCTCCAGCACCACAGTTCAAAAGCATCAATTCTTCGGCTCCTTGCTTTCTTTATAGTCCAACTCTCACATCCATGCATGACTAGTGGAAAAACCATAGTTTTGACTAGACAGACCTTTGTTGGCAAAGTAATGTCTCTGCTTTTTAATATTCTGTCTAGGTCGGTCATAGCTTTCATTCCAAGGAGCAAGCGTCTTTTAATTTCATGGCTGTAGTCACCATATCCAGTGACTTTGGAGCCCCCCAAAATAAAGTTTCCAATAACACAGTTCAAAAGCATTAATTCTTCAGTGCTCAGCCTTCTTTATACGCCAACTCTCACATTCTGGAAAAACCAAAGGTTTTTAATACGGACTTGGAACATAACTTTCTATTTTTCATTTTGATTAACTTTTTATAATGAGGTTTTTGTTCTAGGTGCCCTGGGGTTGTGGTTCTTCTTGTCCTTCTGTCTGCCCTCTGATGGAGGAGGCTCAGAGGCTTGTTTAAGCTTCCTGGTGGGAGGGACTGGCAGTGGGAAAAACTGGTTCTTGATCTGATAAGCAGGATCTTGCTCAGTAAAGCTTTAATCCAGTTATCTCTTCCCTGTTTGTTCTTTGGCCTGGAGGCAATAGAATGGGAAAGACTAGAGATCTCTTCAAGAAATTAGAGATACCAAGGGAACATTTCATGCAAAGATGGACACAGTAAAGGACAGAAAAATGGTACGGACCTAACAGAAGCAGAAAATGTTAAGAAGAGGTGGCAAGAATACACAGAAGAACTATACAAAAAAAGATCTTCACATCCCAGAATTACGATGGTGTGATCACTCACCTAGAGCCAGACATCCTGGAATGCAAAGTCAAGTGGGCCTTAGGAAGCATCACTATGAACAAAGCTAGTGGAGGTGATGAAATTACAGTTGAGCTATTTCAAATCTGAAAAGATGATGCTGTGAAAGTGCTGCACTCAAAGTGCCAGCAAATTTTGAAAGCTCAGCAGTGGCCACAGGACCAGAAAAGGTCAGTTTTCCTTCCAATTCCAAAGAAAGGCAATGCCAAAGAATATTCAAACTACCACACAGTTGCACTCATCTCACACGCTAGCAAAGTAATGCTCAAAATTCCCCAAGCCAAGCTTCAACAGTATGTGAACTGTGAACTTCCAGATGTTCAAGCTGGATTTAGAAAAGGCAGTGGAACCAGAGATCAAATTGCCAGCAACCGTTGGATCATTGAAAAGCAAGAGAGTTCCAGAAAAACATCTACTTTATTGACTATGCCAAAGCTTTTGACTGTGTGGATCACAGCAAACTGTGGAAAATTCTTAAAGAGATGGGCATACCAGACCACCTAGCCTGCCTCTTGAGAAATCTGCATGCAGGTCAAGAAGCAACAGTTAGAACTGGACATGGCACAACAGACTTGTTCCAAATAGGGAAGGGTGTATGTCAGGGCTGTATATTGTCACCCTGCATATTTAACGTATATGCAGAGTACATCATGAGAAATGCTGGGCTGGATGAAGCACAAGCTGGAATCAAGATTTCCGGGAGAAATACCAACAACCTCAGATATGCAGATGACACCACCCTTATGGCAGAAAACAAAGAAGAACTAAAGAGCCTCTTGATGAAAGTGAAAGTGGAGAGTGAAAAAGCTGGCTTAAAACTCAACATTCAGAAAACTAAGATCATGGCATCTGGTCCCATCACTTCATGGCAAATAGGTGGGGAAACAGTGACAGACTTTATTTTTCTGGGCTCCAAAATCACTGCAGATGGTGCATGAAGCCATGAAATTAAAAGAAGCTTGCTCCTTGGAAGAAAATTTATGACCAACCTAGAAAGAATATTAAAAAGCAGAGACTTTACTTTGCCAACAAATGTGCATCTAGTCAAATCTTTGGTTTTTCCAGTAGTTATGTATGGTTGTGAGATGTGCACTATAAAGAAAGCTGAGCACCGAAGAATTGATGCTTTTGAACTGTGGTGTCGGAGAAGACTCTTGAAAAGTGTTGAGGAAGTGAAGGAAGTGTTGGAAGTGTTGGAAGGAAGTTGAGGAACTCTTGAGGAGCTCTGTATTGTTGCAAAGATTCCCTTGGATAGCAAAGAGATCCAACCTGTCCATCCTAAAGGAAATCAGTCCTGAATATTCATTGGAAGGGCTGATGCTGATGCTGAAACTCCAATACTTTGGCCACCTGATCCAAAGAACTGACTCATTGGAAAAGACCTTGATGCTGGGAAAGATTGAAAATGTGAGGAGAAGGGGACGACAGAGGATGAAATGTTTGGGTGGCATCACCGAATCAATGGACATGAGTTAGAGTAAACTCTGAGAGTTGGTGATGGACAGGTTGGCCTGGCATACTGTAGTCCATGGGGTCAGAGACAGTTGAACACGACTGAACTGAAATGGAGCCCTGGGGTCTATGGGCTCTAAGGTAGGGTTAATGGCAACCTGGTAGCTCCCTTGGTAAAGAATCTGCCTGCAGTGCAGGAGACCTGGGTACGATCTTTGGCTTGGGAAGATCCCTTGGAGAAGAGAATGGCAACCCATTCTAGTGTTCTTGCCTGGAGAATACCATGGACAGAGGAGCCTGGCGTGTCCCAGTCCACAGGGTCATAAAGAGTTGGACAAGACTGAGGGACTAACACTACTGTTGGCAACCTCCAAGAGGATTTATGCCAAAGGGGGCCTTTTAGGGCTGCTGTTGCCAGTCCCCCTGTCTGTATAGTGAGCTCCTCCTGACCCATGCCTCCACAGGAGACCTTTGACAGTAGCAGGTAATTTTGATTCAGTCTTCTTTGATGTCACTGTTCCTTTCCTCTGGGTGTTGGTATATGCAAGGTTTTGTTTGTGCCCTCCAAGACTGAAGTATCTGTTTACCCTAGTCCTATGGAAATCTTATAATCAAATCCCACTAGCTTTTAAGGTCAGTTTCCCTGGAGATTCCCAGCCCCTTTGTTAGATTCCCAGTTTGGGAAGCCTTATGTGACGTGCAGAACCTTCACAACAGTGGGAGAACTTCTTTAGTATTATTGTTCTCCAGTTTATGGGTCACCCACCAAGCAGGCATGGAATTTGATTTTATTGTAATTGAGCTCCTCCTACTGTCTCACTACAACTTCTTCTGTTTTTGTATGTGGAGCATGTTTTTTTTTTTGGTGGGTTCCAGAGTTCTTCTCTTGATGGTTCTTCAACAGCTAGTTGCAGTTTTGATCCTCTGCTACAAAGGAATATTTCTTATGCAACCAGTCCTTTTTATGAATTTAGAAAGTAACAAATAATCATAACTTTTTAACATTTTTTGAGTTTTTAAGGATTTAAAAAGTTGATTCCTATAAAAGTAATATTCAAATCACAGTTTAAAACTACTCAATACCACAAAATTGATTTTTAATGTTTGAAATAGGGTGACTATATATAATATATTTTTACTGAAGTATTTTTTAAATTCTATAATCTGTGTATCCAGTTGATGTGAAATAAAATGTAATTTCTTATGACACAATAATATCAGTTACCAGATTTGACAATTAATTGTATACAAATGAGAGCAGTGCTTAGTAAGTTGCTGAGTTTTTAAGAACAAAACTAGTAATCTTTCCCTTTATTATTAATAAGTATCAAGAGGTTCAAAAATGAAACCACTCACAGGGACTTAAGTGTGAAGATCTGACAGTGTGTCTCATAGCTGTACACTATAGCTCTTGGTACCATAGGCTCCATGTTCTCTAAATGGCTGAGGTGATGGAGAGTTACTGGATTGCAGAGACGATAAACACCATGTGAACATTTGTTGCTTTGATGTTACAAATTTCAAATGAGGACGCAGTAAAAAAAAAAAAAGTGGCTCATGTATTGCCTAGAACAAAATACAGAAAAGAAGTAAGAAGAATTCCAAAATACCCTAGTGTTCAAAACTTTTCCTCTGATGCAAATGCAAAGTCCAGCTCACAAGAAACTAGTGAAATTCAGTTTTCATAATAATTTCTCGCTTACTGAAAAAATGCAGAGATCCTTTGAGAAAAGAAATGCAAAGTTTCTATCAAATAATGTAAAATATGCTAATATGGTGATTGAAAAGTCAAATACTTAGGAAGTTTGACCGTATGGATTGCTTTGGCTTCTTATGTTACAGATTGCACAAAGATCAAAATTATTTAACATAGTAGTTAGTTCCTCTTTTTGTTCAGTTCAGCAAAACACTCTGTTCCATTACCTAACACTCATCGTTATCATCATTTTTCTTTCTTTTCCTCATCTCTTTATTTTATTTTATTTTGACATGGCTTATAGGGTTTTAATTTCCCAAATAGGGATCAAACCCAGGCCTTAACCATTGGACTGCCAGGGAATTCCCCTTACCTCGTTATTGAACATATTTTTCATTCCCATGAGTTCAAGGACAATTCATTTGTTAAACTGTATGTTTTATTTTTACATTTATTTTATCTTTTCTTGATTTAAGTAATAATGTTGTTGTTATTGTTCAGTTTCTAAGTCATATCCTATTCTTTGCGATACCGTGGACTGCACACCAAGCTTTCTTGTCCTTCACTATCTGCCAGAGTTTGCTCAAATTCACGTCCATTTAGTCGGTAATGCTATCTAACCATCTCATTCTCTATTGCCTAGTTCTCCTCCTGCCTTCAGTCTTTCCCAGCGTAAGGGTCTTTTCCAAAGAGTCAGCTCTTCACATCAGGGTCCGAAGTATTGGAGTTTCAGCTTCATCATCAGTCCTTCCAATGAATATTCAGGATTGATTTCCTATAGGATTGTCTGGTTTAATCTCCTTGGTGTCCAAGGGACTCTCAAGAGTCTTCTCCAGCACCACAGTTTAAAAGCATCAATTCATGCATCGAACCTGGAATGGTGTTATGTTTCACATATGATAATATACATGTTTCAATGCTATTCTCTCAGAACGTCCCACCCTCACCTTCTCCCTCAGAGTCCATAAGACTGTTCTATGCATCTGTGTCTCTTATTCTGTCTCGCATATAGAGTTATCGTTACCATCTTTCAAATTCCATATATATGCATTAGTATACTGTATTAGTGTTTTTCTTTCTGACTTACTTCACTCTGTATAATAGACTCCAGTTTCATCCATCTCAATAGAACTGATTAGAATGTATTCTTTTTAATGGCTGCATAATATTCCATTGTGTATATGTACCACAGCTTCCTTATCCATTCATCTGCTGATGGACATCTAGGTTGCTTCCATGTCCCGGCTATTGTAAACAGTGCTGCGATGAACATTGGGGTACACGTGTCTCTTTCAATTCTAGTTTCCTCGGTGTGTATGCCCAGCAGTGGGATTGCTGGGTCATATGGCCGTTCTATTTCCAGTTTTCTAAGGAATCTCCACACTGTTCTCCATAGTGGCTGTACTAGTTTGTATTCCCACCAACAGTGTAAGAGAGTTCTCTTTTCTCCACACCCTCTCCAGCATTTATTGCTTGTAGACTTTTGGATAGCATTCCAGGTTCGATGCATGAGACAAATGCCCAGGGCTGGGGCAATGGGATGACCTGGAGGGATGGGATGGGGAGGGAGGTGGGAGAGGGGTTCAGGATGGGGAACACATGTAAACCCATGGCTGATTCATGTCAATGTATGGCAAAAACCACCACAATATTCTAAAATAATTAGCCCCCAACTAAAATAAATAAATTTCTTAAAAAAAAGGAAAGCATCAATTCTTCAGCACTCAGCCTTCTTTATGGTCCATCTCTCACATTGGTACATGACTACTGGAAAAACCACAGCTTTGACTATATGGATATTTGTCAGCAAAGTGATGTCCCTGGTTTTTAATACACTGGCTAAGTTTGTCATAGCTTTTCTTCCAAGGAGCAAGTGTCTTTAATTTCATGGCCACCTTTATGGTCTGCAGTGATTTTGGAGTCCAAGAAAATAAAATCTGCCACTGTTTCCATTTTTTCCCCATCTATTTGCTATGAATTGATGGGACTGGATGCTGTGATCTTGGTTTTGAATGTTAAGTTTTAAGCCAGCCTTTTCACTCTCCTCTTTCACTTTTATCAAGAGGCTCTTTAGTTCCTATTTACTTTCTGTCATTAGGGTGGTATCATCTGCATATTTGAGGTTATTGATATTTCTCCTGGCAATCTTTATTCCAACTTGTGATCCACTCAGCTCAGGATTTTGCATGATGTATTCTGCATATAAGTTAAATAAGCAGGGTGGGGATATATACCTTGTTGTAATCCTTTCCCAATATGGAACAATGGAAAAATAGTCCATTGTTCCATGTCCAGTTATAACTGTTGCTTCTCAGGAGGCAGGTAAGGTGGTCTGGTTTTCCCATCTCTTTGAGAATTTCCTGGTTTGTTTTGATCCATACACTCAAAGACTTTAGCATAGTCAGTGAAACAGAAGTAGCTGTTTTTTGGGATTCTCTTGTTTTTTCTATGATTCAACATATGTTAGCAATTTGAAATGACCACAGTTGTACAGTAGTTTGAACATTCTTTGACACTGCCCTTCTTTGGGATTGGGATGAAAACTGTCCTTTTCCAGTCTTATGGGTATCGCTGAGTTTTCCAAATTTGCTGGCATATTGATTGCAGCACTTTAACAGCATCATCTTTTAGGATTTGAAATAGCTCATCTGAAATTCCATAATCTCCACTAGCTTTGTTCATAATAGTACTTCCTAAGTTCCACTTGACTTCACGCTTCAGGATGTCTGGTCCTAAATGATTGACCACGTCATAGTGGTTTTCCAGATCATTAAGACCTTTCTTGTACAGTTCTGTGTATTCTTGCCACCTCTTCTTGTCTTCTGCTTCTGTTAGGTCTTTGGGGTTCCAATGAATAAACCTAAAAATTGAGCTTTCAAAGACACAGTAATAGTCTGTTTCTATTAGATTATCAGATTTTCTTGTGTTACCCTGAATTAAAATAATATGCACATTTAGGCATAATAAATTCTATATGCTATAATGATTAGTATGCTATAATGATTAGTATGGATATCATACTATTTTTTAAATATTCAAATCAAGTATTAATATTTGCAAACATTTAAAATAATATTAATGAATAAATGAAATTTTTCTTGGTAATGAGGCTTGGTAATTGTCAAATGCCTCTGGGAAATTATAGGTGACTCTGAATTAATAAAATGACTGTTTTTTTCATAATGTAGGGGACATTTTGTGTTTTACACTTGGAATCTTATATAGGTTACTATATTGAGGAACAGTCCTGGCTGTGTGAATTTCTATTTTAAGGAGCAGTGAAACATGAAGCTGCCTTCTGAGAATTGAGAATAAATTCGGCAAAAATATTTTTAGATTTTAAGATAGTAAGAGATGGTCACACAACCTTGGCATCCCATAAAATCCTGCAGGGTGACAAATTAATCACCTCAATCTCTCACAGGAAGTCTAAGTCATTCTTGAAAACTCTTCAGATTTAACTCTGTTGGCTTTGGTGAATATTCAGCAACTACCCAATTTCTCGTATCCATTTATTCCTAATAGATTTTCTTCACTCCAATCAAATTAATCCCATTATTATTTTCTAACAAGAAATACCTTTGATCTTACTCTTCTTTAAATATATTCCATGTTTTAAAATTTCTTCCAAGTCTTTTTTTTTTCTTTCAATGAAGAAATTAGGCTTTTAGAGTGTTGTCAAACCTTCTTACCACTGAACCCCCAAGACAGTAGTGCTTAGGACATTTAGATGGTTGACAAGTGTTGTTTAATTGATAACAATATATGGAAGATTATAATCAATCAACAAAAATCATAATAGCCTTGATAACACAACAATTTATTGAGTATATACTGAATGCTCAGTTTCTCATGTATTCTTTAATACTCATAATGACCCTCTGAGATAGAAAAAAATATCCTATACTCATTTCACATGTGAAACTAAAACCCTAAGAGTAATTTAAAAGTAATGTTTGAAGGCATCATTTACAAGGTCTTTCCTCTTATACACTTGGTTAAGAGAATCTAATGGTGACATTCTGCATACCTCTACTGCCACATCACATCATGGTTGTTAGTACTCTCTTTACTACTAAAAATGGAGTCATGTGTTTTTAACTCTAATCAGATTAAAGAACCAATTCACGAAACATAGAACCAGTTCAGAAAACTGATCCTAAGATTGCAGTTCTCTGAAACAACTGTTGGTACCAGAATCTGCAATAGTCAGGGTTCTTCTTGAGGAAAGAGAAGCAATCCCATATATATGTGTGTGTGTGTGTGTGTTGTGTATGTGTGTGTGTGTAAAATCCCCTATCTATCTATCTATATATCTATCTAGAGAGAAAGAGATTAATTGGGAATTTGTTCACACTATTGTGTAGGTTAGCAAATCCAGATTTTGAAGGATAAGCTGGCAGGCTGGAGACCAAGGGAAGAATTCAGGTTTTGTGTTGACACCTTGACTCCCAAGGCAATCTGGAGGCAGACTTTTCTTTTCCTCCAAGGACCTCTGTCTTTATCTTCTTTAGACATGCAACTGATTGAATGAGGCCCACCACAATATATGGAGTGTAATCTGCTTTTCTTAAAATCTATTGATCTAAATGTTAAATGTTGATTTTATTTAATAAATACTTTTACAATGACATTTAGCCTGGTGTATGACCAAATATCTGAGTGCTGTGGCCTAAAGTGACCTATAAGATTATATGGTTGCTCTGGACCTTCAGAAAAACATACACAGAATGCTTTCAGAATTAATTCCCTAAAAGGATGGGAGACTGGGGTATCTACTCACTGGCCACTCCCCTCCCACCTCACACATGTTTAATGAAGTTTATCGTTAGAAACACTAGACCCCTTATTCTTCTTGATTGGACTAAATGAGTTTCTGTAGCATTGGAGATACTTCTAGATAAATTTATAAAGACTCAGTTGAATCTAAGCTTACAGGTAACTGACCTGCAAGTAGCTGTGCTGAAATTAGGTGTGGGCAAAGAAGAGCTTCTTTGAGAGTGTCCAAATCTATATCTCTAGCCCTGCCAACTCTGCCTCTGCATGTATAATCTTAATAGTCTAATAATCACCTCAGACATAATATACCCTGATTAGCAACACATTTTGTATTTTTCTCACCTGCTGGTCTTCCAGTATTTTTCTTATTAGTGAGTGGTACCAAAGCTCATCAATTTGCACATCATGTACAAAGGAAATCATGCTAATTCTATTATTTGCTACTAACAATGTGTTTTCTTGGCTTTGCCTTCAATACGTATCCTGAATCTGGGTTTTTTCCTCACCTCCACTGTTCTGTCATTCTACTCCAAGTCTTGTCAGTTCTGGCCAAACAAACCAAAATAGGTTTTTTGTGAGCATTTAAAAATATAAATCAGATCTTATCATTCTTGTGTTCTATAGAATCCATCACAATCATAATAAAACCCAAACTCTGTACATAACTTGACTCTTCTGTATCCTCCAAACTCTACATAATTTACTTTTCCCTATCCTATAACTCCATCCTCTAACTCTTAGTATTCCCTCATTTGTTATACTCCAGTTATATTTCATTCTAGTGTCTGCTCAGATGTGATCTTCTCAAACATCCCCAAGAGCCCTTTATGTAAAATTGTCCATTATCTTTTGCCTTCTATGATCACACTCTGCCTCACTTTGTTTTACTGGTTTCCTAGCATTATTAATATCTTGCATTATCATATACATGTATTTAAGTTTATTTTCTCTCCCTCATTAAAATATAAGCTTCACAAAGGCAAATTTTTGCCTTATTTATGTCTTTATTTTCTATACCTAAAACATAAGACCATCACATAATTGCACTAAATTATTAGTTTCTGGGTGTAAGAATTGTTATTGAATTTATACATTTGTAATAGTGTTTAGGAGAATTAAAATATTACAGCCTATGTATGTATGATACAATTGTAATATTAAGGGATTCACTTAAAAATGTCTCAAATACTCTTGCAAAAAAAAAAAAGTAAGCAAAATACTTTGAGTATGTAGTTAACTCAACTTACAAATAAATGCATATCATGTTAAGTTTACTAATAATGTAAGTTCTTAATTTGTTATTCTTTTATCTACTACTCAGACTTTTTCACCTAAACAATTGTATAAGGATAAAGGCCACAATACTATACAGACATGTAATATGTATTTTTGTTTATATTGCTTTATAATTTAAAAAATACAAGACCTCTTGGCATATATATATGTATATATATATTTTTTCTCATTTTAAGGTAAAAATATATATACTTCTCCTATTGTTTTAATGATTTATTTCCCCCCTTAGGAGAATTACTTTTCATTCTCCACTGACTTATTTGTATCCAAAGACTTGGTATCTTGAAAGTGAAAGTGTTTGTCACTCAGTCCTGTTCAACTCTTTTTGACCTCATGGACTGTAGCCTGCCAGGTTCCTCTGTCCATGGGAATCTCCAGCAACAACACTGAAGTGGGTAGCCAGTCCCTTCTTCAGGAGATCTTCTGGACCCAGGGATTGAACCTGGGTCTTCTGCATTGCATGCAGATTCTTTAACAGTTCCTACCCACCCCCCGCCCCTTAGTAGAATTACTTTTCATTCTCCATTGACTTATTTGTATCCAAGAGTTTGACATCTTAGACTCCATGAAATGTTGCCTTGATAAATATGTGCTTAATACATCTATTTCAATTACAACAGCTAAAACTGAAATTTGAGGCAGATTCTGCGTTAGACTTACTATGTTAAAGCACCCTGAAAATAACTCATACTGGTAATAAAACAAACTAAAAACAGAAAATATTTCTCTGGCTTTAACAATATTAAATTACCATTTGAATCCATAACTTATTATTGGGCATTCTCAAAGGGGAAACAATAACATTTTGAATATTTACTTGTAATGCAAAAGAAAAGAAAATGGATGGCCTTTTATTTAACCTTGACATTAAGGTGTTGCCTCCTTATTGTTACGTTGATAAATGGTTCGTAGGTTTTACTTATTAATTGTTGAATGAAGATGAGTTGGAAAGAAACTATCTTCTATCTTTTGTTTTATGAGCAATTTCAATGTCATCCCTGACCCAATTTGACTTTTGTTACAGTAACTTGAGGAGATAGACAACTACTATAAAAATTGTTTCAAATGGCAAATTTCAGGCTTCCCTTAAAATTTCATAAAATCATCAAAAGTTGTTCTCCTATTACGATATTGACTTAATGGTCTATTTTTTTCTCTATTTCTTACTCAAAGTCTTCTCTTTATTTTTAATTATATAGATTTAAATTTGTCTTCTGCATCCAGTACATAGTAGTATCTTCTCATTTAACTTTTTGAAAAGATAGTATTTTTCAAAAAGTAAGTTTATTTTCGTATTGTTTTTATTTTTATTTCTTCCTCACAGTCTTCTAATTCATCAACATTTTTCTTACACTAAGGTATCTGAGTAAGATATCAGTGAGATCAGATGTTGCAAAAAGTAATGTTTTCAAATGCTATGTCTCATTTACAACACATGCCAAGTCTGATTTCTATTATCAATACAGTACTTTTAGCCTAACTTGGTTTTCAGTTCTATTTGACCATTAAGTGTTTCAATATTATTTTCTATTATTTTCTTCCAGGCACAATCATTTCCTCAAATTTAATTTCTTTCCACATTTTTCAAACCAGGGAGTGAAACTGATGGTTTTGAACACCCTTAGATGCTATCTTTGGCTTCACAGTGTAGCATCATCACCATCCTACATCTGCACAACACCATCCTGCACAAATCTGCCACTCCATATGTTGCATCATGCAAGGAGATTACAATAGGCTTGAATTTGGATCGCAGTCAGAGATTCCCTGGAGACATTCCACAGGAAAAAGTATTGCTCAAGCCAACATTTAAATCCTTGCCTAGAGCTACCCCTTCTTCCAAAGACAAATATAATGAGAATGAAAGCACAGACCCCCAAATTCAATTGCCACATTTTTTTTCTTCTTTTGAGGAGTTTGTCCTGTTCTCCTTGTTGTTATTCCTTTCTGTTGGTACTGGCAGTTGCCAGATGGGCTTTATTTTAAAATTTAAATGTTTTATTTTGTGGCACTATTACCCATTGCATCATATTCAATGCCAGCTCTTATTTCTTCAAAATCAAATGCTTGGCATATTCTTAAACTGTTTAAGGATCAGGCACTAGGAACTTAATGTAGAGAAAGGTAAAATCTACACATTTCTGTCACTCTAATACTGAGAATAACTGAAGCATAGAGTGATTATTAAAGAGAAGATTTGAACCTAGCTATGGATTCTTTCAGTCACAACCAGTGGATAAAAACTGTTCACAACATGTGAACAAATAGTAAAATCTAGCCGAATGTGAGCTGTTAAAGAGATTCAATAATGCAGACAACAAAGGTACCTCAAAAAATACAAATCTGATGTATTCCAGTGCCCATACTTCCTCCTTACCAATATACACGCAAGGGGCAGAAATTCGGAGGCGTGAGAGCCCTGCACTTTAGAAAGTCATTCAGTTCAGTTCAGTTCAGTCGCTCAGTCCTGTCCGACTCTTTGTGACCCCATGAATCACAGCATGCCAGTCCTCCCTGTCCATCACCAACTCCCGGAGTTTACGCAAACCCATGTCTATCGAGTCAGTAATGCCATCCAACCATCTCATCCTCTGTTGTCCCCTTCTCCTCCTGCTCCCAATCCTTCCCAGCATTAGGGTCTTTTCCAATGAGTCAACTCTTTGCATGAGGTGGCCAAAGTATTGGAGTTTCAGCTTCAACATCAGTCCTTCCAATGAACACCCAGGATTGATCTCTTTTAGGATGGATTGATTGGAATTCCTTGCAGTCCAAGGGACTCTCAAGAGTCTTCTCCAACACCACAGTTCAAAAGCATCAATTCTTCAGCGCTCAGCTTTCTTCACCGTCCAACTCTCACATCCATACATGACTACTGGAAAAACCATAGCCTTGACTAGACGGATCTTTGTTGGCAAAGTAATGTCTCTGCTTTTAAATATGCAATCTAGGTTGATCATAACCTTCCTTCCAAGGAGTAAGCGTCTTTTAATTTCATGGCTGCAGTCACCATCAGCAGTGATTTTGGAGCCCAATAAAATAAAGTCTGACACTGTTTCCACTGTTTCCCCATCTATTTCCCATGAAAGTCATTTACTAATAGCAAAAAAACTATTTAGCTTGAAAATAAAAGCAGAAAATCTATTGTGTTGAAATACTTTTTTCTAATTTGAGTATATTTGAATATTAATACTTTGAAGTAGGAAATGATAACCCACTCCAGTATTCTTGACTGGGAAGTCCCATGGACAGAGGAGCCTGGTGGACTACAGGCTGTGGGGTAGCAAAGAGTCAGACATGACTGAGCACAGCATACACATACACATATATTAATATTTACTGAAAATGAGTAAAATTTATTGCTTGACCTACATGTTTTTCAACACTGTTCTTTACATTATTTGGCAGACCAGTGAGAGACTAAAGTAAAAGTGAAAGTCGCTCAGTCGTGCCCCACTCTTTGCAACCCCATGGACCATAGTCCATGGAATTCTCTAGGCCAGAATACTGGAGTGGGTAGCCTTTCCCTTCTCCAGGGGATCTTCCCAACCCAGGGATCAAACCCAGGGATCAAACCCAGTTCTGCATTGCAGGCAGACTCTTTACCAGCTGAGCCACCAGGGAAGCCCATTAGAGACTAAAACTATGTATTAATATAAAAAGTATCTTCTGATAACCAAAGACCAGTTCTTTTATGTGTGCAAATTACTATCTGAATCTCAGTTAGAATCCATATGTGAGCTAACCAGATTCTCATTATAGGCTTCTAGTGCTGAAAAGCATTTCTTTACCCAATCTGTTCAGGCAAGTGGTCAATATTATAAAGCACACCTCAGTTCTGTCTCTCATCTTTATTTAAAGTACAGTCATCTGGCAGTTTCAACATTTCAGAACATATTTCACAAGGAAAGGAGAATCACTGGCCTCTATGCAGTAGCAAGATCACTGTAAATCCACACACTCATGTGTGTGTACTCCTTAGCAATTATTTTGACCTTAGCCTTAACTCGCTCCTCTCCAAAACTCTCTCTGCCTAGAGATTTTTTTTTTTCCTTTCAGAACTCAAATGTTATTTTTTTTTTTCCCCTTTCAGAACTTAAATGTTTCTCTGACTCACAGGGGCAAAATTAGTTGCTCCCTCCTCTGCTTTGCCATTTCATTTCTATTATACCTCTCCTCTTCGTTGTGTGTTTCTCTTTAATTATGCTAAAGTGTAAGAATTAATGAGAAGAGGCAAAAATGGATTTATCTTTATATTTTCTAACAAAATATTTTTTATCTCATAGTAAAAATTCAATAATAACTGGTTAATTATATAGTGCAAAAAAATGAATTTAAAAATATCACTGTTTTCACTTTTAGATCATTGACCCCCTCCTTTCAGCTGTACTATAAGGATCTTACAAACAGACTAGAGATAAAATACATGAAGCATTAGAGAAGAGAAGGGGACAAGGGAATTATAAGTCAAGGACGCAGTGATTATGATGATGATGATGATGATAATAATAATAAATAGGTAGTAATCATGAATGTCAGACACAAAAAATTAAAAAAAAACTGAATAAAAAATGTTTTAAGTTATTATGAAACATTATGATCACTGAAGTTAAAAATTACTAGCCAGAGGCATCAAGAATATTAATATAGACAAGTGAGAAATAAAGAAAAAAAAAAGACATTACACAACTTATTTTATCACTGCTATATTTAACAATTGGATGAAGCACTGAAAAATCATCATTACTTAAACACTAGGTGTTGGAATTTTTCAGTGAGAAATCTGACAAAATAAGTGTGATTTTAGAAAACTAAATTTGTCATTAAAATGTCTGAATCATTTGGAAGAAAGCATTGTCTTTTTGCCAAAGACTAGTTCTCTAAGTAAATAGATCTTTTCAATTTTTCTTTTTAATGACAAAATTGTAAAAGTAATATTGTCCCTGGAATTGTCCTGCCCTGACTAAAGAATAGTTAGTGTCCTTGTTTAAATGTTTCTGTGACTCTTTGTTGTGCTGCTCTGTCCATTTTTGGAGGTACTAGATCAGGGAGCTCTTTAGATAATATTCAAAGAATGAGAAACAAAAGTCTGATAGAATATGCTGACTAAAAGGGCGTCTTGAAACAATCAACTGACCACCGAGTTGTTAGTTAAAAATGGAAAAGCAGATTACTAACTATAAACACAGAAAGGCTTCTTAGGATTGGTAGAACAAAGTAACAAATGATAATCTTACCTTTCCACCTGTGTCATTCTTCGTTTTTCAAAACCAAGAGAATTACTGAACAGATGAAGATGGTCTTGCGATACAACCTGGAGAATATTGACACATCAACTTCTCCCTTTACACATATTTGTTCCAGAATAGAAGCCCACAATGCAATGTACACTCTGTCATAGAACCAAGAAAGTCTACAGTGGAAATAACACAGCAGAACTCTTTAACTAAAATTAAATATTTTGTGAGATTTTAATAGTATTCTATAATTTAATGGTATTCAGCTTAGTTGCTCAGTCGTGTCCGACTCTTTGCAACCCCATGAATTGCAGCAAGCCAGGCCTCCTTGTCCATCACCAACTCCCAGAGTTTATCCAAACCCATGTCCATCGAGTCAGTGATAGCATCCAACCATCTCATCCTCTGTCGTCCCCTTCTCCTCCTGCCCCCAATCCTACCCAGCATTAGGGTCTTTTCCAATGAGTCAACTCTTCACATGAGGTGGCCAAAGTATTGGATTTTCAGCTTCAACATCAGTCCTTCCAATGAACACCCAGGACTGATCTCCTTTAGGATGGATTGATTGGATCTCCTTGCAGTCCAAGGGACTCTCAAGAGTCTTCTCCAACACCACAGTTCAAAAGCATAAATTCTGCGGCACTCAGCTTTCTTCACTGTCCAACTCTCACATCCATACATGACTACTGGAAAAACCATAGCCTTGATTAGACGGACCTTTGTTGACAAAGTAATGTCTCTGCTTTTAAATATGCTATCTAGGTTGGTCATAACCTTCTTTCCAAGGAGTAAGCATCTTTTAATTTCATGGCTGCAATCACCATCTGCAGTGATTCTGGTGCCCCCAAAAATAAAGTATGACACTGTTTCCACTGTTTCCCCATCTATTTCCCATGAAGTAATGGGACCCGATGCCATGATCTTAGTTTTCTAAACGTTGAGCTTTAAGCCAACTTTTTCACTCTCCTCTTTCACTTTCATCAAGAGGCTCTTTAGTTCTTCACTTTCTCCCATAAGGGTGGTGTCATTTGCATATCTGAGGTTACTGATATTTCTCCCGGCAATCTTGATTCCAGCTTGTGTTTCTTCCAGCCCAGCGTTTCTCATGATGTACTCTGCATATAAGTTAAATAAGCAGGTTGACAATACAGCCTTGACATACTCCTTTTCCTATTTGGAACCAATCTCTTGTTCCATGTCCAGTTCTAACTGTTGCTTCCTGACCTGCATACAGGTTTCTCAAGAGACAGGTCAGATGGTCTGGTTTTCCCATTTCTTTCAGAATTTTCCACAGTTTATTGAATGGTATATTGATCCTTAATAGTTTCTGTGGTTCAAGTTCATCCTATAATAACAAAATGGAAAGACAAAACTCCTTTTACCGTTTGCCCTCATCACCCCTGGTTGCCATTTTTCTCAACATCTGATTATTTTATAGTTAATAAAGGAGTTTTTTCTAAAATTTTTGCTTGTGCTCAAAGTTTGAACTCATACTGCTGATTGTATCATTTAATCTGAAAAAAGGTAAAGCTTAATTATGCTCTATAAGCAGGCCTAAAATTATGTTTATTTAATTGGTGACTGAACAAAATCTTTTTCTTTGAGAAAGAAATGAAAGAAAATTTATTTGAATTTTCACTATCATGAGAAGTTTACTGTACATAAAATATATTTTAAAAATGGAAGAACTGCTAAACATTGATTGTTATAAATCTGCTGAAGAATGAGATATTGCACTGTTTTTTAAAATTAATAATTTAAACTGTAGTAGAATCACATATGATTTTCTTTTGCAAATTACCTTTGCAAAGAGGAAGATATCCATACTTTTTTACTAAATTAATAATAATATTAATGTCTTTATATGCCAGTTGTGTGTGTGTGTGTGTGTGTGTGTGTGTGAGTGTGACTCAGTTGTGTTTGACTTTTTGAGACCCCATGGACTGTAGCCTGCTGGAGTCCTCTGTGCATGGAATTCTCCAGGCAAGAATACTGGAGTGGGTAGCCATTCCCTTCTTCAGGGGATCGTCCCAATCCAGGGATCAAACCTGGGTATCCTACATTGCAGGCAGATTCTTTACCATCTGAGCTATCAGGTAAGCTCATATACCAGTTAGTGCATTTTAGGTAAAACAGTAAGGTCCCAGTCTACAGTAATGAACACAAATTTGTAAAAAAAAAAACAAAAAAAAAACAAAACGACCTCCCACACCTAACCTAACTACATGTTTAATTAATTAAATGCAATTTTCTACAGTTAAATAACGGTTTTCTCAAATAGTATGTTTCCTCAGGTTTACATAACAACATACCCTACAATAAAGCCATAAAAATTGGGGTAAAGTGATAGAGCAAGAAATGAAATTTCATGGTGTTGATAGGATGTAAAATGAGAGGAGTTAAGTATAGTTGACATTCAGTTTTCTCCAGGCTCCTCACTTATCTTTATAAATAAACTAAGCACTTTCAATTCTCAAAATCTTTTGTGTCATCAATTCATTTATTCAAAGTTTCTCATCAAGTATATTCATAACGTATTGTCCTTGGGGGGTCAACCAAAAGTTTAACCTAGTTTAAATCAGAATATTTTAAATGATATTAATTTTCCTTTATTGAGTAGAAGTATGAGAATCATATGAGTCAAATGAGATTTAATGTAACATGAGTTTTAAAAATTACTCCAATATTTGTGATTTCTCCCTTGATGTGGTTCTTCTTGTGGAGAATAGGAAGGTAAAGACAGTAGAAGTTTGTACAGTCCTACTTATCCTTACCTTACCACTTCTTGGTTATCTGCTCATTTCCCACCCCACTCCTGGACTGTGTCTGTTATTCCTTTACTAATGAAACAATCTACATTACCTCTTGGAAGATTGTGCCTTTAATAGATTATATTGTAAAATCTACATACCCCAACTCTCAAAAGCCTAAGAGCACCTTGAGTACAATGCTCAGCTTATTAGCATATTTGTATTCTCACAACTAATATGGCTTAAAGCATAACTTATAGTAGGGACCCTAATTTTTTTTTTAATGAATAACCTTTTAATCAATTAAACAACATGATTAATATCTCATCTTTCCTGGGTAAAACAGTGATTTTAAAATTTCAATTACTTGGGATGACTATTTATAAAATTAAAGACAAGAGTTACATGCATCACAATAGAACATCAGAAAAAAGTTTTGCAGCAAGTATTAGACTCAATTTCTCCTAAATTACCTAAATATGAATCCCTTACTATTTATCTACAGTCTCTGCATTTTCTCTAGTAATCCAACAATAAGAGATAGTTGATTATTAGCTGAAGTGTAGGACAGAGGAGTAGAGCAGAAGAGATTATTCAGTTTGATACCAGATATACACCAGCAAAAAACAAAGGACTTCCATGTTGATACTAAGAAGATAATTTTTAAAAAGATAAATTATATAATATTTAAAAATTCTCTGCTAACATAGAATGAATCGAAAATTCTACAGAATGGTCTATAACTATTAATACTACACATCTTATCCTCTATTCTACATTAAACATCAGTAAGGGCTTCCCTGGTGGCTCAGAGAGTAAAGAATCTGCCTGCAATGCAGGAGACCCAGGGTCAGTCACTGGGTTGGGAAGGTCTCCTGGAGAAAGGAATGACTACCCATTCCAGTATTGCTGGCTAGAGCATTCCATGGATAGAGGCTCCTGGTGGGTTATAGTTCATAGGGTCTCAAAGAGTTGGACAGGACTGAGCAACTAACACTTGCACTTTACAAAGTTACAGTAGCAGCTGTTTAAAGCAGAAATTAAATTCTCTATCTATAGTTCAGAATATATAACTGGGCTTGTTTTTTTAAAAATGAGAGATAAAGTGAAAGAAAATAAATGTCAGCTCCCATCTTTATGTGGCATAGGTGGGATGGTTATAAATTTCACTCTTGAGTTCATTTCAGATATGTGAACAACATTCATTGATATATATGATGAATAGCAGTTGAATGTCTGTGCCCTGCTAAGACAGGCTAATGGTACCGTAGTTGTGGTGACTTGGCTAGCTGGCCCCCTACTACATTTGCAGATTTGTGATCATCTTCTGGTATTAAGTGTAACATTTCAAACCTTTTTATAGAAAATAAGTCCTCAGATCAGGCTTTCAGCAATACTCAGATTAGCTTTGTAGTTAGCTGAAAAGAGGCATACATAAGGGGTTAAGGGAAGAGAAGTCTACAGAGTTGCTTCTCGTTTTATCTGTAGGAAAAGAAATGATTATTAATTTCCATCTGAAATATATAACATACTCTAAAAACTTCATTTTAAACCATCATTAATGTGCTGAATTTCCTCATTTTGAAATGTGAGGATCATTATAAAAAGTATAGTAAATTAAAAAAAAAATGTCTTAAATGTAGAGGATTCACTACTTTAATTATCTGAAGACTGGATATCGATGTCTCAGTTAATGAAGAGATAGAGCCAAAGCGAAAACAGTGCCCAGTTGTGGATGTGACTGCTGATGGATGTAAAGTCCGATTCTGTAAAGATCAATATTGCATAGGAACCTCGCATGTTAGGTCAGTGAATCAAGGTAAATTGGAAGTGGTCAAACAGGAGATGGCAAGAGTGAACATAGACATTTTAGGAATCAGTGAACTAAAATGGACTGGAATGGATGAATTTAATTTGTATGATCATTATATCTACTACTGTGGGCAAGAATCCCTTAGAAGAAATGAAGTATCCATCATGGTCAACAAAAGAGTCCAAAATGCAGTATTTGGATGCAATCTCAAAAACAACAGAATGACCTCTGTTTCCAAGGCAAACCATTCAATATCACAGTAATCCAAGTCTATGCCCCAACCACTAGTGCTGAAGAAGCTGAAGTTGAACAGTTCTATGAAGACCTACAAGACCTTCTAGAACTAACGACAGAAAAAGATATCCTTTTCATCATAGGGGACTGGAATGCCAAAGTAGGAAGTCAAGAGATACCTGGAGTAACAGGCAAGTTTGGCCTTGGAGTACAAAATGAAGCATGACAAATATTAACAGAGTTTTGCCATGAGAAGACACTGGTCATAGCAAACACCCTCTTCCAACAACACAAGAGACGACTCTACACATGGACATCACCAGATGGTCAATACCAAAATCAGATTGATTATATTCTTTGCAGCCAAAGATGTAGAAGCTCTATACAGTCAGCAAAAATAAGACTGGTGGCTGACTGTGGCTCAGATCATGAGCTCTGATTGCCAAATTCAGACTTAAATTGAAGAAAGTAAGGAAAACCACTAGATTGTACAGGTATGACCTAATTCAAATTCCTTTTGATTATACAATGGAAGTGACAAATAGATTGAAGGGACTAAATCTGATAAACAGAGTGCCTGAAGAACTATGGACAGACGTTTGTGACTTTGTACAGGAGGCAGTAATCAATACCATCCCCAAGAAAAAGAAATACAAAAAGGCAAAATGGCTGTCTGAGGAGGCCTTAAAAATAGCTGAGAAAAAAAGAGAAGCTAAAGACAAAGAAGACAAGGAAAGACATATCCATTTGAATGCAGAGTTCCAAAGAATAGCAAGGAGAGATAAGAAAGCCTTCCTCACTGATCAATGCAAAGAAATAGAGGAAAACAATAGAATGGGAAAGACTAGAGATCTCTTCAAGAAAATTAGAGATCCCAAGGGGACATTTCATGCAAACATAGGCACAATAAAGGACAGAAGTGGTATGAACCTAACACAGCAGGATTAAGGATTGAGTATTGTTTGAGAAGGGCTTCCCACGTGTCTCAGCTGGTAAAGAATCTGCTTGCAATGCAGGAGACCTTGGTTCAATCCCTGAGTTGGGAAGATCCCCTGGAGAAAGAAAAGGCTACCCACTCCAGTATTCTAGCCTAGAGAATACCATGGACCGTATAGTCTATGGGGTCACAAAGAGTTGGGCATGACTGAGCGACTTTCACCTTCACTTTCCCAGGTGCCACTATGGGTAAAGAACTGGTCTACCCATCAATACAGGAGACATAAGAGAAGTGGGTTCAATCCCTGGGTCAGGAAGATCCAGTGGAGGAGGGCATGGCAACCCACTCCAGTATTCTTGCTTGGAGAATCCCATGGACACAGGAGCAGAGAGTTGTAATATACTCCCATAGGGTCGCACAGAGTTGGACCTGCCTGAAGAGATTTAGCATACGCATTGTTTGAGAAATATGCAAAGTTGATTTTGTTATTCTGTTTTTGTTTCCCCACGCACAACACCTTCTCTCCTCCTTTCCCACTCATGCACACTTCCTTGTACAATAATATTACAGATCACTCTTCATTGTTAATTTCAATGAACCTGCACAATATTTAACCCAATTTAGATAAAGTTAATTGAGTTAAAAGTTAGCTATTAAATGTGACTTTTTTAAAAGGTATTTTTTGACTGCAGTAAAAAGTCAGTGTTACAATATACGTATAATTCCAGGTTATATTACAAAACCTCAAACTTCAGGTTATTACTTCTTTTAATACCTGGATAACACAGGTACGTCCTCACACAAAGCCTTCTTTCTACTTTTTTGTAGGAAATCCATGCTTCCCTCCTTTCCTGCTTCCTTCTTCCTTCCTTCAGCATTTTATTTACTATTGCTAAACACCCCCAAAGAATTCTTGTCAACTTAGATGGATTGCTCTGACCTCTTGGGAATTGCTGCCCTAGACATTTCTTTTTGCCAGCTGTTACAGTTTCACATCTACTTTCCCTTGCCACTGCAGGTCTCACTGGTTTACTTTTCTCCAAACATAACAAAGTAAACCTAATACACCTTCCCAAAATCCTAATGGAAATGAAAATTTTATAGTATGGGAAAGGAATAGGAATAAAAGATAATACAACTTGAAGGTTCACCAGTATGCCCCATATTTGCCATGCCTCTCTTTGACTCCTTGGTCTGTCATGATTGTCAAGGATCTTGTTACTACTCAGTGTCCTGTACTCAGGGCGTTATTCTCAGGCTCATTTTATTCTTACTCAAGGCCCACTGTTACAGCCAGAGGAATACTAAAAAATTACTTGCACTAATCTTTATAAATATTGAAGTATATCCCCAGCATCAATAGAGATTTAATTTTTAGATTAAAGTTCCTGCAACTGGATTAACTCACAGGTAAAGCTTCTGAGAGTTGTACACTTCCATCAAGTTTGCATGACCCTCCCTATCCCAACTCCTACCTGTTAGCCCAGAACTAGGACAAAGGTCAAATTTCCCAGCACGTATTTTAAGTCTGCAAAGACTTATGACCTGCATATGGCAATTCTGTTGTCAACTAATTTAGATCTGACTCTCATATTAGAAATATTACAGCTGTTTCTCTGCAATAAACCTTCATCCTATATACAGGAAACAATTTTTAAGTGTACATAAAATGAAAAACAGTGCATTACCAATGTATACTCAAATTTTAAAGTCATATTTTATTGTAATATTGTTTCTTATTGCCTTCATGGTTTTAAGGCATAAAAATACACACTCACATGCACACATATATATGCTGTAAACTGAATGCTGTGATTCCCTTAACTTTTCCCATAATTTATAATTAAAATGATCAATGTATTTAGACAAAAGGCAAGATGTTCTGTAAGTAGAACCCTGAACCTGGATATAATTTATTTATTAATTCTACAAGTTCAATATTTACTTATGTTTTGTTTTTTTATTGAATTTTATGTTCAGTTTGTTTCCCTCTGTGTTTTTGTCTGTTTGTTTAAGATCTAAGAGATATATTTATTATAGACTGCTACTTGCATGGCTTGGTATTTAGAGCAATAATGCATAAACATTTATGTACAATTGCTGATTAAAGTTTTTCAAAGTAAAATCAAATCTTTAATTGGATAACTTTGTGCTGCAACTTGTTTGCATTCTGTAGTTACTGAGCATTATTTATTTTTTTTTTTTCTTCCTCTGTGTTGACCTATCAGACATGACTATATCACAATGTCTCCATGGCTTAGAGAAGGTTACTTTCTCACTGTGTCTAAAGATTAAACTATGAAAGCTATTTATTAAAATCAAATGTTTTTTCATGCATGTATAAAACTATCATCATTAGTAATGATACATTCATGCCCTGGACCAAACAGAAAAATGACTCATAGAATTATATTCAAACTGTGGAAAGAAGAAATAATAATTGAATTAAGTTAGTCAAATGTGCACAGAATAACTGATGATTCAGCAGTAGACCCACAAATTTGTTTCTTTCCTACTTTTCTACAATAGAATATCAGATTTGCATAAAAACTATTATACATAATATTCTTAGACACACATAATTGTGAAAAAGCCATGTAGTCATGAATGAGCATTTCTCTTCTTATTTCTACAAATGTGATTTGTAAATTTTGTCAAGACAGTGTTATTTTGGAAACATGAATAGCAGGACTTTTACTTTCCTTTGAAAACAGTATCTAACCTGAATTGCTTTAAAATCTTTTTTAGTTTGTGGGTAAAATACATTTAGACTACCAATAATATTTGCTTTGTTAGGAACAGTCACAGAATGTTTGCTCACTAATTTGTTCAAATAGGTCAGCTGTGACTTGTTTCGTGAGCTAGGAACCCTACACATAAGTGCTATGTTTGACCAAGTTACTCAAGAAATGATATTGTAATACTGCATATATAAAAACAGACTTAGGCTGTTCTCCTAACACATCTGTTAAGATTTGTATATTGGCATTATAGGAGATATTGGCGCTCTTTTGAAAGAAAAAAGAAAATAAATCCACAGGGTTTTACTCATTAAATCCCATTATGGTAATCACACAAGTTATTTGTACCCAGGGCTGGCCCCAGGCAAAAAATCTTGAAGTTGGTGCATGTTCTGAATCCTGTGCAAGGTTTTGCTCTTAATATCTGTGAAACTAATTACATCAGTTCAGTTCAATTCAGTCGCTCAGTCCTGTCTGACTCTTCACAACCCCATGGACCACAGCACTCCAGGCCTGCCTGTCCATCACCAACTCACGGAGTCTGCTCAAACCCATGTCCATTGAGTCAGTGATGCCATCCAGCCATCTCATCCTCTGTCGTCTCCTTCTCCTCCTGCCTTCAATCTTTCCCAGCATCAGTGTCTTTTCCAAGGAGTCAACTCTTTGAATCAGGTGGCCAAAGTATTGGATTTCAGCTTCAACATCAGTCCTTCCAATGAACACTCAGGACTGATCTCCTTTAAAATAGACTGGTTGGATCTCCCTGCAGTCCAAGGAACCCTCAAGAGTCTTCTCCAACACCACAGTTCAAAGCATCAATTCTTCTGTGCTCAGCTTTCCTTATAGTCCAACTCTCACATCCATACATAACTACTGGAAAAACCATAGCCTTGACTAGATGGACCTTTGTTGTCAAAGTAATGTCTCTGCTTTTTAATATGCTGTCTAGGTTGGTCATAACTTTCCTTCCAAGCAGTAAGTGTTTTTTAATTTCATGGCTGCAGTCACCATCTACAGTGATTTTGGAGCCCCTCAAAATAAGGTAACCCACTGTTTCCCCATCTGTTTGCCTGAACTGATGGGACCGGATGCCATGATCTTAGTTTTCTGAATGTTGAGCTTTAAGCCAACATTTTCACTCTCCTCTTTTACTTTCATCAAGAGGCTTTTTAGTTCTTCTTCACTTTCTGCCATAAGAGTGATGTCATCTGCATATCTGAGGTTGTTGATATTTCTCCTGGCAATCTTGATTCCAGCTTGTGCCTCATCCAGCCTGGTGTTTCTCATGATGTACTCTGCATATAAGTTAAATAAGCAGGGTGACAATATACAGCCTTGACGTACTCCTTTTCCTATTTGGAACCAGTCTGTTGTTCCCTGTCTAGTTCTAACTATTGCTTCCTGACCTGCATAAACATTTCTCAAGAGGCAGGTCAGGTGGTCTGGTATTCTCATCGCTTGAAGAATTTTCCACAGTTTATTGTGATCCACACAGTAAAAGGCTTTGGCAGAGTCAATAAAGCAGAAATAGATGTTTTTCTGGAACTCTCTTGCTTTTTTGATGATCCAGCAGATGTTGGCAATTTGATCTCTGGTTCCTCTGCCTTTTCTAAAACCATCTTGAACATCTGGAAGCTCATGGTTCACGTATTGCTGAAGCCTGGCTTGGAGAATTTTGAGCATTACTTGATTAGCGTGTGAAATAAGTGTAGTTGTGCTGTAGTTTGAGCATTCTTTGGCATTGCCTTTCTTTGGTATTGGAATGAAAACTGACCTTTTCCAGTCCTGTGGCCACTGCTGAGTTTTCCAAATTTGCTGACATATTGAGTGCAGCACTTTCACAGCATCATCTTTTAGAATTTGAAATAGAGGTTATATCAATTTACATTCCCACCAACAGTGCATAAAGAGTTTGGTTTTCTCCACATCCTCTCCAATATTCCCTGTTGTATGTCTTTCTGACAACTAATAGGATAGATATGAGTTGATACCCCTACTGTGGGTTTGATTTGCATTCCCCTAATGATCAGTGATGTTCAGCATCTTTTATGTCTTTGTTGGCCATCAATTTGTGTCCTTGGAAAAATGTCTATTCAAGTATCCCTATTTTAAAATTAGGATACAGATTCCTCTGTCCACTAACATTGAAATATGTAGGGGATACTAGTCACATTCTCTGGCTCGCTTATCCACATTCACTATATTTCATCTCAGTTTTTAATGACTGATAGTGTGGAACACAAACACAAATATCTGCAATAGAGGCACAAGTAAAGCACATTTTCAACCATCTAGAAGCATGTTTACTTATGGCCTACAACAAATTTTTTAATGTATCGATATTAATCGCAACACCACTCACTATAATGTTGTGGCGCTTGGCCAATGTCAAGATGGGGTTTAGAAAGGTTCCCACTATTTATGCACCATTCAAATGCATTTTTGATTTGTTTCAACTTATCAGTCTTTCATTCATTCAGTGTGTGAGACACAATTGCTGGTGATCCATCATGTAGAGTCTACAGAGGATTTTATATTTGATTTGTTTCAATTAAGACTGATAGGAGAGGAGCAGAAGGAAGTTCAGGCAGAGAAAATAACATAAAAAAACAAGCAAGCAAGCAAACAAACAAAAGGCAGTGAAATATTAAAAAGTACTTTTTATCTGGGTAATCCTAGTTTATTTGTTGAGCTGAATGGACTAGGAAGAGGAAAACATAGACCTGATAATCAAATAGATTATGTGTAAGTTTAAGAAGCTAGTTACTGAAATAAAATGGAAAAATAAACTCGTATTTTAGAGAGGCAGCTCTTGAAGAATGGTATGTGATAGATTAAAATAAGAAAAATACTAAATGTAAACATAGGGTAGAGGTTAGTATTATGATAGTCCCATGGGATACTATAAGCACTAGAACTGAAATACTGGCAGTAAGTGTAAAGAAGAGGAGGAGGAATTTAAGGCATCATCAGGATAGAAAACCAACAGGACTTGATCAGCAATAGCATATGATTAGGTTAAGGAGGAGACATCAAGAATGTTCATTTGTTGTCTCAGGCAACTGAGTAGGTAGCGATACCATTCACTAAGATACACAAAAAGTCATAATGATTTTAGCTTTTTTAGTCTTTTATAAGAAGGAACTTATGGTTGCCAGGGGGGAAGAATGGGGGAAAGGGATAGTTACGGAGTTTGGGATGGACATGTACACACTGCCCTATTTGAAATGGATAACCAACTAGGTCCTATTGTATCTTTATAGCACAGGGAACTCTGTTCAATGTTATGTGGCAGCCTAGACAAGGGGGGAGTTTGGGGGAGAATGGATACATGTCTATTTATGGCTGAATCCCTTTACTATTCACCTGAAACAATCACAACATTGTTAATTGGCTATACCCCAACCAAAGAATGTGACTAGTTTATCCCCTTCATATTTCAGTGTTAGTGGACAGAGGAATCTATATATTCTTTGCTGTAATAAGAGAGTCTTACATTTCCTATCATTGCCAGGAAGTGAATTCTAGCAATAGAATCTTTCTCTTAGTAGGCCAATCATGTCTGATTTTGCCATTGTCCTCATTGCATACACCTGCTAAAGGAAATTTAATATACTAAGCAACATGCCTCCTTTTTCCTGTTGCTTCCAATAGGATCTCATACATTTGCATTTAACTCGGAAGGCTGTTAAATTATGTACAACAATTTAGATTGAGCATAGTTTAGTCACATCCAGAGATGATTAAAAGAAAATGTTATCATCTGTTTCCTTAGTTTGACTTAATTTTTATTAAGTTGGTGCTTTGTCTTACATTTTATTTTTACTCATTTTTACTGACTATTCTATATAACTTTAACATTTTCTACTTAAGAGAATGGAACATTCTTTAGAAATATGTTAATGTGATAGCAATAGGGATGCAGTTGCAAGAACTTTGCAATCATTCTTATTCTTTGTTTAGACTGCACTGTTTGTAACCACCCCTTTGACCTTATAAGATTCAACAAGTTTCCTTCAAGTATATTCCTTTCTCCCTCTCATTTCCAGAATGCTAAGTTGAGACCATTAACATCTGGCTCAAACAGATGCCCCTGAAGTCCTCTGCAAACATAAATTTTCCCTCAAAGCTAATAGTATAGGTGTAATAACAAAGGCAGTTTTTTTAAAAAATATATAGAATTTATTGTTTTCTGGTTTTCTCTCCTGCCATGATACTGTTTTTTAAGAGATTATTTTACATGATTTTTTTTTCCGAGTGAGATTCCACTTATGAAGTTGTTTTTAATTGTATAGTTTTCAAAACTAAGATTTGTTTAAGACAGTTTGATTTCCGTTAAATTAAGTCCATTGGTAGTTTACACATATTTTCAAACAGTATTGAGTGATTGCTTTTTTCATGCGATGGACATCAAAAATGGTAGTTTAGATGAAAAAAATGTATGATTGAAAATTCATAAAAGAAATTCAACAGTGGTAGAAACAAAACAAAGTCACTCTCAAAAATGAGATATACCTATTCCTGATAATTTGCCAAATATTTAAGACAAAATGAGCTCTTCTGAAGAGCTTAGAAAGTACCCACTGTGTTCTCTAAAACTCCCTCGGTATAACAGCGCACAGTGGCCACTTGGATTTCCCAAAACTTTCTGCCCAGCTCTTCTGACTAGGCTCTCCATGCTCTTTGTATTCCTCAAGGATGTAATCTTTTGACTCAGGCTGCTGTGGGTTTTTCATTTATCTTCCAACTGTGTTTTTGAGTTAGGTTCCTTTTTGCTTTGTCCTTCAGGAAACACCCAGACAGGCTAGAAATGAAAAATACAATTGCTTATAAATAAGGTCTTTTCTATTCCCTTCAGATAACTGCAGCACCAGGGTGGGGGTTGAGAAAGGGCATATCAAACATCATAGAGCTTTCCCACTCTTTAAGTTGATTTTCCTTGATTCAGCATTTGCTTGGTTGCTATAAACCTTTGCCTATTTTTTCAGAGTTCTTAGAAAGTGGATTCTGTCAGTTTTTACTTGATTTTTAGGCATGTTTCTCAGAGAGACATGTTAGAGCTCCCTTCTACTTCTTTATATTCTATATTCTACATTTTAAATTGTATACTAAATATTGTAGATGATCCACTGTGTTGAACTTTGTTCTGACAGGAGTTATATTAGTGGAAAATTCTCTTGACCCTGTTGTTGTGTGTTTTTTCCTGTGATGAGTCTATTTTTATTTTTGTCTTTAGTTTTGGGTCATATTCCCTAAAACATGGTTATGCCTAAAATGTTGCCTCTCTGAGTTTCATCCAAATGTCTGAGTTACTGAGTGCTAATACTCCTACAGCCTCTGAGTCTCTGCTCAGCTGTTTGTTACCAAGCAGTCTCTCCTTGTAAGACTTTACAGAGTCCTGCTGCACATATTCATGGCCCTGTCTTTGGTAGAGGACTTAGAGAGATTTCCCACATAGGCTTCTGAGTTATTTTCACCCACCTACCATGAGCCTTGCTCATGTCCAGTGTCACTCGCTGAAAATTCCAGCCATTACAGTCACCCAAAACATATCTGTTCCTCTTTAGCCCAGAAGAGAATGTTCTCTCTTTGGCCACTATCTCACTGCATGGTAATCTGAAAGTATTTGGAAGTGGAAACCTATGATAATTGTGGAGCTTATATTTCCCTTCCTTCCAGGATTCCACCTATTTCTCTTATTTAATTCCTGGAAATAGTTGCATTATAAATTCTGTCTCTTCTTACATGACACACATTATTCTGTCTTGAAGGGAAGTAAATGTCAAAGACACTCATTTTTTTTATGTCTTCCAACAGCAGTCTTGTAGGAAATTATTTGTAGGAAATATCCAGAAATTTTCATGATGTCATGTGCTCATATCAATTCACTACAGTTGTTAATGTTTTAAAATTTAAAACAACCTATGTTATATATGGGCTTCCAAGGTGGTTATAGTGGTAAAGAACCTGCCTGCCAATGCAGGAGACATTTGAGACCCGGGTTCAATCCCTGGGTCAGAAGATCCCCTGGAGGAGGGTATGGCATCCCACTCCAGTATTGTGGCCTGGACAGTCCCATAGAGAGAGGAACCTGGCGGGCTATAGTCCATAGGGTCACAAAGAGTCAAACACGACTGAAGCAACTTAGCACACGTGTTATATATAAAATATATGATATATGTAAATGGCCCTTATTCCTTTGATTATTTACTTTTATACTGTCATTTTCACTGAAAATCATTAATAGGGTAGAAAATATCCATATTATGTAAAAGATCAAAAAAATAGTGTATGTAGTATGAGCCAGCATTATTAAAATGTTTGTCTTGGGGTGTATGTGTCTGTATTTACATGCATAAAATGTATTCATGTGTACCACCTTTTTGTCCTAACAAGTAGAATCAGATGAGTTATTTAAATATTTTTAATTCTTCCCTGTTATTTACTAGCTTGAGCATTCTTTGGCATTGCCTTTCTTTGGGATTGGAATGAAAACTGACCTTTTCCAGTCCTGTGGCTACTGCTGAATTTTCCAAATTTGCTGGCGTATCAAGTGCAGCATTTTCACAGCATCACCTTTGAGAATTTGAAATAGCTCAACTGGAATTCCATCACCTCCACTAGCTTTGTTCGTAGTGATGCTTTCTAAGGCCCACTTGACTTCACATTCCAGGATGTCTGGCTCTAGGTGAGTGATCACACCATCGTGATTATCTGGGTCGTGAAGATCTTTTTTGTACAGTTCTTCTGTGTATTCTTGCCACCTCTTCTTAATATCTTCTGCTTCTGTTAGGTCCATACCTTTTCTGTCCTTTATCGAGCCTATCTTTGCATGAAATGTTCCTTTGGTATCTCTAATTTTCTTGAAGAGATCTCTAGTCTTTCCCAATCTGTTGTTTTCCTCTATTTCTTTGCATTGATCGCTGAGGAAGGCTTTCTTATCTCTCCTTGCAATCCTTTGAACTCTGCATTCAGATGGGAATATCTTTCCTTTTCTCCTTTGCTTTTCACTTCTCTTCTCTTCCCAGCTATCTGTACGGCCTCCTCAGACAGCCATTTTGCTTTTTTGCATTTCTTTTCCATGGGGATTGTCTTGATCCCTGTCTGCTGTACAATGTCACGAACCTCTGTCCATAGTTCATCAGGCACTCTGTCTATCAGATCTAGTCCCTTTAATCTATTTGTCACTTCTACTGTATACTCATAAGGGATTTGATCTAGGTCATACCTGAATGGCCTAGTGGTTTTCCCTACTTTCTTCAATTTAAGTCTGAATTTGGCAATAAGCAGTTCATGATCTGAGCCACAGTCTGCTCCCGGTCTTGTTTTTGCTGACTGTATAGAGCTTCTCCATCTTTGGCTGCAAAGAATATAATCAATCTGATTTCGGTGTTGACCATCTGGTGATTTCCACGTGTAGAGTCTTCTCTTGTGTTGTTGGAATAGGGTGTTTGCTATGACCAGTGCGTTCTCTTGGCAAAACTCTATTAGCCTTTTGCCCTGCTTTATTCTGTACTCCAAGGTCAAATTTGCCTGTTACTCCAGGTGTTTCTTGACTTCCTACTTTTGCAGTCCAGTCCCCTATCATGAAAAGGACATCTTTTTTGGGTGTTAGTTCTAGAAGGTCTTGTATGTTTTCATAGAACCGTTCAACTTCAGCTTCTTCGGCGTTACTGGTCGGGGCATAGACTTGGATTACTGTGATATTGAATGGTTTGCCTTGGAAACGAACAGAGAACATTCTGTCGTTTTTGAGATTGCATCCAAGTATTGCCTTTTGGACTCTTTTGTTGACCATGATGGCTACTCCATTTCTTCTAAGGGATTCCTGCCCACAGTAGTAGATATAATGGTCATCTGAGTTAAATTCGCCCATTCCAGTCCATCTTAGTTCGCTGATTCCTAGAATGTGGACGTTCACTATTGCCATCTCCTGTTTGACCACTTCCAATTTGCCTTGATTCATGGACCTAACATTCCAGGTTCCTATGCAATATTGCTCTTTACAGCATCAGACTTTGCATCTATCACCAGTCACCTCCACAGCTGGGTATCGTTTTTGCTTTGGCTCCATCCGATCATGCTTTCTGGAGTTATTTCTCCACTGATCTCCATTAGCATATTGGGCACGTACTGACCTGGGGAGTTCATCTTTCAGTGTCTTATCTTTCTGCCTTTTCATACTGTTCATGGGGTTCTCAAGGCAAGAATACTGAAGTGGTTTTCCATGCCCTTCTCCAGTGGACCACATTCTGTCAGTGCACAATTGCACTCACCTCACATGCTAGTAAGGTAATGCTCAAAATTCTCCAAGCCAGGCTTCAGCAATACGTGAACCGTGAACTTCCAGATGTTCAAGCTGGTTTTAGAAAAGGCAGAGGAACCAGAGATCAAATTGCCAATATCCACTGGATCATTGAAAAAGCAAGAGAGTTCCAGAAAAAACATCTCTTTCTGCTTTATTGACTATGCCAAAGCCTTTGACTGTGTGGATCACATAAACTGTGGAAAATTCTGAAAGAGATGGGAAAACCAGACCACCTGACCTGTCTCTTGAGAAACCTGTATGCAGGTCAGGAAGCAACAGTTAGAACTGGACATGGAACAACAGACTGGTTCCAAATAGGAAAAGGAGTATGTCAAGGCTGTATATTGTCACCCTGCTTATTTAACTTATATGCAAAATACATCATGAGAAACGCTGGGCTGGAAAAACACAAGCTGGAATCAAGATTGCTGGGACAAATATCAATAACCTCAGATATGCAGATGACACCACCCTTATGGCAGAAAGTGAAGAAGAACTAAAGAGCCTCTTGATGAAAGTGAAAGAGGAGAGTGAAAAAGTTGGCTTAAAGCTCAGCGTTCAGAGAAACTAAGATCACGGCATCTGGTCCCATCACTTCATGGGAAATAGATGGGGAAACAGTGGAAACAGTGTCAGACTTTATTTTTTGGCGGGCTCCAAAATCACTGCAGATGGTGATTGCAGCCATGAAATTAAAAGATGCTTACTCCTTGGAAGGAAGGTTATGGCCAACCTAGATAGCATATTTAAAAGCAGAGACATTACTTTGCCAACAAAAGTCCGTCTAGTCAATGCTATATTTTTTCCAGTGGTCATGTATGGATGTCAGAGTTGGACGGTGAAGAAAGCTGTGCACCGCAGAATTGATGCTTTTGAACTGTGGTGTTGGAGAAGACTCTTGAGAGTCCCTTGGACTGCAAGGAGATCCAATCAATCCATCCTAAAAGAGATCAATCCTGGGTGTCCATTGGAAGGACTGATGTTGAAGCTGAAACTCCAATACTTTGGCCACCTCATGCGAAGAGTTGACTCATTGGAAAAGACCCTAATGCTGGGTAGCATTGGGGGCAGGAGGAGAAGGGGACGACAGAGGATGAGACGGTTGGATGGCATTACTGACTCGATGGACATGGGTTTGCGTAGACTCCAGGAGTTGGTGATGGACAGGGAGGCCTGGCGTGCTGCAGTTTATGGGGTCTCAAAGAGTCGGACACGACTGAACGGCTGAACTGAACTGTTATTTACTATAAAATTATCTGTCTAAATATATAAACTTCTTTCCTTAGCATGTCAGTCAAAGTCTCATTTTGTTTTTTCTTTGCTTCTGATGACTCGCCTAAAAGCAAACTGCATCTCTTCAATAACATTGATCAGTTTTACTAGGATATTCAATATTTTCCATCAGTATTTTTGTCACTTATGGCTGAATTACCCCCTAAAACTAGATCTACAAAAATTCTGCCTATTCTTTAACTACTATTTCAAAGACATTTCTTTAGTAAACTCAATAACTGTATTTTTTTCCCTGCCTGCTAAATTTTTAAGTATTTTGTTTGTGGCATTTACTACATTCTACCTTGTACTGTAGCTGTTAATCTGGTATGCTTTATTTCTTGCTAGTTTATAAGCTTTATAAGAAAGGAAACAACGTCTTATTTTTTCCCCACGGTCCTCACAATAGTAGGCCACTGAGTAAATAATGAATATGTTTTATATCTTTATCTTACATTCTGAACCGTTATATCTATGGTCTCTTGACCAGTCCTCTTTTTTTTTTATCTCCCTTGCTAATTGGTACTTACTTTTCAACACTCAAGTAAATTATTTTCTTCTTCAAGTAGTCTCTAAACACATAGTAGTGTAATTTTAGTAGTTAATTCTGCACAATTGAACTCATCTCAAACACTAGCAAAGTAATGGTCAAAATTCTCCAAGCTACGCTTCAATACTACCTGAACTGTGAAATTCTAGATATTCAAGTTGGATTTAGAAAAGGCAGAGGAACCAGAGATCAAATTGCCAACATCCGCTGGATCATCGAAAAAGCAAGAGAGTTCCAGAAAAACATCTACTTCTGCTTTATTGACTATGCCAAACCCTTTGGCTGTGTGGATCACAACAATCTATGGAAAATTCTTAAAGAGATGCGAATAACAGACCACCTGACCTACCTCCTGAGAAATCTGTATGCAGGTCAAGAAGTAACAGTTAGAACTGGATATGGAACAACAGACTAGTTACAAATCGGGAAAGGAGTATGTCAAGGTTGTATGTTGTCACCCTGCTTATTTAACTTATATGCAGAGTACATCATGCAAAACGCTGGGCTAGATGAAACACAAGCTGAAGTCAAGATTACCAGGAGAAATATCAATAACCTCAGATACGCAGATGACAGCACCTTTATGGCAGAAAGCAAAGAAGAACTAAAGAGCCTCTTGATGATTGTGAAAGAGGAGAGTGTAAAATGTTGGCTTAAAACTCAACATTCTGAAAACAAAGATCATGGCATCTGGTCCCATCACTTCATGCAAATAGATGGTGAAACAATGGAAACAGTGACAGACTTTATTTTTTTGGACTTCAAAATCACTGCAGATGGTGACTACAACCATGAAATTAACAAAATGCTTGCTATGGAAGCTATGACCAACCTAGATAGCATATTAAAAAGCAGAGACATTACTTTGCCAACAAAGGTCCATCTAATCAAGGCTGTGGTTTTTTCAATAGTCATGTATGGTTGTAAGACTCAGACCAGAAAGAAAGCTGAGCACCGAGTAATTGATGCTTTTGAATGTGGTGATGGAGAAGACTCTTGAGAGTCCTTTGGACTGCAAGGAGATCCAACTAGTCCATCCTAAAGGAAATAAGTCCTGGATATTCATTGGAAGGACTGATGCTGAAGCTAAAACTCCAATATTTTGGCCATCTGATGGGAAGAACTGACTCATTTGGAAAGACCATGATGCTGGGAAAGATTGAAGACAGGAGGAGAAGGGGACAACAGAGAATCAGATTGTTGGACGGCATTATCAACTTGCTAGACATGAGTTTGAGGAAGCTCTGGGAGTTGGTGAAGTACAGGGAAAGTCTGGCGTGCTGCAGTCCACGGGGTCACAAAGAATCGGACATGACAGAGTGACTGAACTGAACTGAGTCTAATTTTGTATCATACCTCTATCAAATTCTAGGAATCTTTGATGAACTTTTTTTCTTCTTCTTTCTTTTTTTTTTTTTAGATAGTAATCTCCTTCAGAGAAGGGGCTAAGTTTATTTGATATAGTTCCATGGTACAGTTCCTGACATGCAGTAGGTACCATTATTTATAGAGAGGAGAAAGTAATGGGAAGAAAAAATTACTGAGTTTTGTACACTAAAAATTTATTCTTAATCATTTCCCATTGTATGAAGTTAGAAAAATATGAAGAAAACACTAGCAAAAACTATCCTTTACTTTGTCTGTTTGAAAGTGAAAGTGAAAGTCACTCAGTCCTGTCCTACTCTTTGTGGCCCCATGGACTATACAGTCCATGGAATTCTCCAGTTCAGAATACTGGAGTGGGTAGCCTTTTCCTTTTCCAGGGGATCTTCCCAACCCAGGGATTGAACCCATGTCTCCCACATTGCAGGCAGATTGTTTACCAACTGAGCCTTAAGGGAAGCCCAAGAATACAGGAGTGGGTAGCCTATCCCTTCTCCAGCTCTCCAACTTTTAGAATACTATAAATTTTGGATATATATTGTCATAAAAATGGGGAAAGCAGGGTTATGGATTCTGATTAAAAATAATGTATTTATTTATGCAAAAATTTTGACATACATATCTATATAATACAGCAGCATGAATTTTTTAACTTATGTGGGCCATTTAGTTTACCTTTCTTTGACCTTTAGCTACATTTCTGCTGTTCATAATACAGACATCTTACTTCTAAGGTTTAACTTTTTATAATATTAAAAATATTAATCAGATAATCATGAGTCTATGATTATCAGTACAATAAATTCTAAAGTGTTTTTTATAGTGTTGCAATAGCATTTACCATTTGATGGTGTCAGTTTTCATACTTAAAAGATAACTATGTCAATCTGAGTTATTTTTAGAAAGAAAAAAATTACAATAAAAAGTAGGTTAAATTGTGTAAAAGTTGATTCCAATATATAATTCTAAAACATCTATTTGCCTGTCTATCTAATATTTAATTGCCTGGACTGATGGCAGCACTAAAGGAGAACCATGTATCATTGAGACTGAGAACAGAAAGATCCTGAAAAGAAGTTAGAGTGATGTCTCTCATAGGTCTGCCACCATGTCTCCCTATTGTGATCCTCCATATATTTCTTAATAACTGAAATGGCATTGTACCTGCAACTCATCACCAAGTTAATTATCTTTTCACTCTTATCTAGCCAGGCCAGGATTAGAATAAGAAAATAAATGATAATCTTTGTTGTTAATGATATTTAAGCAAATTTCCTAGATGACAGTTGCTCCTGAAGGAAAGAAATCATATTGAACCACTGTCACATGAAGGCTCAGAGGAAAACTCAGGTTTGAACCTCACTGTGTGCTTGCAAATAACTGCATCCCTTTTAAGCTAGGAGGCTTAAAAGCATGCATATTTCTTTCATACCTCTTTTAACATGATGGTGGTAAATCAACATAAACATTTCTTTATAAACTTTACAGTTAAGAAATACCTTTAATTGAACAACCCAAAGTGGGAAGATAGGGATCTAATGAGTGAAGGGAAAAAAGGTGAGAGTTGCTCTGAAGAGAAAGTGAGCAACGGAGAAAGTCCATTTTCCTTTTTCAGGTATATCCTCATCAAAATCAATGAGCACTTTTAAGACCTTGATCACTGAATGAATAACTGCGGTTCACTCTAAGTTGGCTATAATTGTTAGTTTTCTTTTAAGCCTTAAGCTTTTATATTTATTTCTGTATTTTAAAAAGTCAGAAATCATGGGAAATCACTGTCGATGAGAAATTATTTTATTTGGGAATAATAATTATTGTTCTCTTAAAAATATGATTTATAGACCCAATATAGGATGTCTTCCCTTTGCAGAGTAATACAGAACAGCAGTAATGACCTGTGCTGAAACTGTACAAAGCAATCTTAATAATCAATGGTAAAAATGAAAATTATTCTGTGACTTTTAAAAACTTTTATCAAAATATTAAAATTTATTTTATTGGCAGTTATAAGTGTATAGGGAAATGAAAAAAGTAAAACTAATATTTAATAAATTATATTTAAAACATTAGTAATATTGTAAATTAGAGGGTTATTTATTTGTCTAAAACCATCAAAAGTTTTTTGAAAAATACTTGCTATCTTCATCTTATCATATAACTTAAAATATGGAGTGAAAATCTTTGCCTTGGCACATTGTCACAGTCCTTTCTAAGTCTGAATCAGCTCTCAACATTTTATACTTTGCACTTTCAATGTCATGAAATATCTTTGATACTTTCTTTAATGCAAAGTATTTTTGCAATGCTACTTCCTCTCAAATATTTTCTTCCTTTTTTATTACAACTATTTTCCTCATTCATGGGCCCTGAAAAAAAACAACAGATTTAGTGGAAGACAATACTGTTTTGTTATTTAAAGAATGAACACATCTCATAAATAATTTATTATAGAGATTAGAAAAAAAAAATTAAAGCTTCCTTAGTCTCAAAAGGACAATAGTAAATATTGTATCTGAGAAATTGGAGCATATATCAAGTTGCTATGGAAACAAATACTAGAAAAGTAAATGTGTAAAAAAAAATTTAAATAAATGTAAAGCATTTTATGCAAATTAATGAAGAAAAAAATTAGCAATAAGGAAAATCAAATCAGTAATTTTAAGAAAAAATCCTGAAGTAAATGTCACAAAGAATAAGAAGGAAATAGAGGAAAGAATGAAAAATTATCTGATATAATGATTTGAATGGAAACAAGAAAGAGACATGAAGACAACTTTCTAGAGCTGAGAAAGTCTTAAATATATGGATTGAATACCATATTTTAGAAAAAAGGCCACACAAACAGTAAACTCAACATCAGAAAAAATTTAGAAATAAGAAAATGAGCATAAATTATGAAAATATATTTTCTCTCATTTAGAAAAAATTGCAACAGAACAAAGTCATAATAAAGCAAAATATGATAGTATTTGCAGTGAAACTGAAATCAACCTGGCCTCAGATACTCTGTAACACTCAATCCCAGAAGACAGTAAGTAACATTTATATATTCTTGAGGGCAAATATTATGCCATAATTTTTAAGAACTATATTAAATTTCACATTTGAAGGTCAAGAGAATCTCACTTATAAAACTAATACAATCATAAATAATCTATCTGATTTTTTGAATTGCTTAAATGCATGATCTAGTGAATCAACAGGTTAAATAAGTCACAAATTCAGAATTGATTATCTGAAGTATGGATAATGAGAAAGTCAATTCCAAAAGACTGTGTTGCAATTTGACTGGGTCATTTAGCTCTTTGGACATCACTGTGTGTGTGCGTGCAATTAGTCGCTCAGTCCTGTCTGACTCCTTGCAACCCTATGGACTGTAGCCTGCCAGACTTTTCTGTCTATGGGATTTCCCAGGCAAGAGTACTGGAGTGGGTTGCCACTTCCTCCTCCAGGGGATCTTTCCAATCCAGGAATCGAACCCAGGTCTCCTGCATTGCATGCTTATTCTTTACTGTCTGAGCCACCAGGTAAGCCCTTGGGCAAAGTTAGAGTCTAGCAATAGTATAGTGGTATATTTACTCACAGGAGTGCTTGGGCCTTGTTACTGCTATATTTGTGCCTTAACATATGCTATATGACATTGAACAAAACTATAAAATAATGGTGACGATATGTAATTTGAGTGTGACATAAGTAATGCAATTACATAAACAAAAATGAGCGATAAGATAAATGGTCTCCTTCCCTATATCCCTGTTGTTATATACAGAAGCTGTTGCCCCAGAATGACTCACACTTGAGACTGTCCAGTACTGTGAACTGCTGCTGCTGCTGCTAAGTCGTTTCAGTCGTGTCCGACTCTGTGCAACCCCATAGACGGCAGCCCACCAGGCTCCCCCGTCCCTGGGATTCTCCAGGTAAGAACACTGGAGTAAGTTGCCATTTCCTTCTCCAATGCATGAAAGTGAAAAGTGAAAGTGAAGTCGTTCAGTCGTGTCTGACTCTTAGTGATCCCATGGACTGTGGACTAGGGCTGGCACAATCTATATGCTCATCTTCCTTTGTTCTAGTCCTTCAACATTGCCTGTTTGCCTCAATATGTCTCTTAAATATATCCTCTTTGATGAATCTCTGCTGTTGTGTTAGTTGTTGTTCAGTCACCTAGTCATGCATGACACTTTGTGACCTCCTTGACTGCAGCACACCAGGCTTCCTTGTCCATCACCATCTCTACATACTAATATAAGATCTCTTACTTGGACTTCAGTAGCCAAGCACCTACTCCATCCATCAATTATGGCATGAAAGGTCCACATTTCCATTCCATTCAGCCCCGATCTTCATACTGATATAGAGCTTTCCTTTAAAAATTAAAATTTGATGGTCTATACTTGCTTACTTCTTCCTCTTTTCTGGCAAACTGTACACTTCATGAAGTACAGAAAATACATTCTATTACTTTCCTACTGATGTATGAGGATTTATAAGCCATAATCATAGCAGCTTATAAAAGTGTAAGTGTATTATTTCACTGTTTCCACTGGTCAAAAATCCAGCTCAACATGGTTCGTTCTCCTCACGTTTAAAATCATGGTGACATCAGAATATGCCCTCATCTAGAGAGTCAATGAAGGCAACTTACAAGTTATCTCAGCTTGTTGACAGAATTTATTTCTGTATGATTGCATTACTGAAGTTATTGTTTGCTGACTGGCTGTTGGTCAAGCCGAGCTTTCAGCTAGCTCCTATATGTCACTCTCAAGTCTTTGCGATGTGTATGCTTCTACTGGCCCTCATAATTCCATTCTCTCTCATGCTGACTGAACTTAAATGCCCCCTCTTGTCAAGAAAGGTCCAGTCCCTTTTGGAGTCCCTTGATTAGGTCAGGCTCATCTTTTTAAAAAAACAAACTGAGTGGTATAACATAACATAACCATGAGGGTGATTGTTGTTGCCGTTCAGTCACTAAGTCGCGCCTGACTCTTTGTGACCATATGGACTGTAGCACACTAGGATCCTCTGTCCTTCGCTATCTCCTGGAATTTTCTCAGATTCATGTCCATTGAGTTGATGATGGTATCTAACTATCTCTTCCTCTGCCACACTCTTTCTCTTTTGCTTTCAATCTTTCCCACTCTTCTAATGAGTCAGCTCTTTGGATCAAGTGGCCACAGTATTGGAGCTTCAGCTTAAGCAACAGTCCTTCCAGTGAATACTCAGGGTTGATTTCTTTAGGACTAACTGGTTTGATCTCTTTGCAGTCCAAAGGACTCTCAAGAGTCTGCTCCAACACCACAATTAGAAAGCATTAATTCTTTGACATTCAGCCTTCTTTATGGTCCAGCTCTCACATCTGTATGTGCCGGAGTCCAGCTCCGGCAGCCAGGGAATCGCCCTGAAGGGATAAATGGGGTCGGCGAATGATGCAGCCTCTCACTCATTTGGACTGCATCTCGGTGGAGAAAATGATGCAGTCTCTCGCTCAGAGCACTGGGCTGCATGTTTGTTTTAAGCATCAGGTTTTCTTTTATACTTTTACAAAAGCATTAGGTCAGAGGTATGACATCTTCAGTTTCCCCTCACCCATATTTACTGTCTCCATAAATCGTTATTGTCCTTCAGAGTTCCCTCTTAAGTGTCCTTGTGATAACATTGTAACTCAAGTTTGTCTCTGGGTTGTATATTACATTCCTCAGTTTATTTCTTATCTCTTTAAATCCTGCTATCCCCTAGTAACTTAAGCTCATCATCTCCTAAAAAGGCTTTTAGCTATTAGTATCTCTAAAATACCTAGTTTCCATAAGCTATAGTAAAGTATGCCAACACTACAACATACCTTAAACTTTTAGCTTCTAACTATTCTTAATTATTCCTAACCCCTCAACTCAGCAAACTTCTTTTGCCATGAACATTCCCCTTACAGGCATGTTTCAGATAACAATGTTTCCCATGGCCTCAGGCTGCAGCCTATGTGCTCATCATGTAGCATTCTTTGTAAAGATCCTTGAATAAATGTCAATAGTTAACTTTATGGATTATAACATTCTTTCCAGCCAACTCAACTGGAAGAAGGAAAGGACAAGTCAAAATCACAAGACCTAACTCCTTCATCCCGGGACCTTGCCTGCGGGATGAGGAGAGGGGGTTGGGGCCATGCCTCCATTTTGTCAGTAATGCCTATGGCGGCTCCCAACATGTATGTGACTCCTGGGGGTGATATCCATCATATTTATAGATACCGCCATATTCAAAAGAAGGAGATTATACAGGATATACAGATTGTGGGATAAGGATCTTCATGGCCTTTTTAGAATTTTGCCTACCACATACATACTGTTTCTCACCATTTTATTACCAGCAGTCAACACTGTGCCTGGCCTAAAGTAAGTTTTTAATACAGATATTTTACCTCAGATCTCTTTACTGAGTTCCAGCTTGTATACCCATCTGCCAGGTTCACGTCTGGGAGATGGTGAAGGACAGGGAAGCCTGGTGTGCTACAGCCCATAGGGTCACAAAGAATTGGAGACAGCTGAGCAACTGAACAACAACAACTACTTCACTTCTCCATGTGGATGCCTTGTAGTCATGTATAATTATTGGGGCCAAATTAGAATGTTTAATTGTGCCCCTTACTTCTCAAGTCTTGTGCAGGCCAGGACATTGTATTACTATTTAGTTGCTTCTCAAGTCAAAACTTCAGCCTCATTTCTAGTTCCTTCCTTCCATTTCATCTCATATCAATTCATTCACAAATTCTGTAAACTTTATTTCTAAAATTTATGCTAAATCTGATACTTTATTGTTTTCCCCTTGTCATCATCCTAATCCAATTTATGTTGCTCTCTGGCATAACTGGCTAAGTGATTTCACTGTTTCCATGCTCTGCCCCCACACCTCCTTCCCATCTGTTTTCTAGTGAGATCTTTTTAAATGAAGATGCAATCATTTCTTTCCAATCTCATTCTAGTCCTCTTGTCCTATTTTCTTATGATCCAGGCTCTGTGGTTTTTATTCTTTCTCTCATACACCAGGTGCGTTCCTGCTTTAGCAGCTTTTTCCTTCATGATACCTCTTTATATGTTTGTCTCCTTTTTGCTGATATTCCAGTTCAAGTGTTTCTTGTGCAGAATCACTTCTCTTGATTTCTTAAACTGAAGTTCTTTACAACTTTTCCATTCTCTATCAAATTACCCGTTTAGTTTTCTTTTGGTCACTCATTGCTCTCTGAAATGATCTTAGTTATATGCCACAGGACTGGAAAAAGGTCAGTTTTCATTCCAATCTCAAAGAAGGGCAATGCCAAAGAATGTTCAGACTTACCATACAGTTTTGCTCATTTCACATGCTAGTAATGTTATGTTCAATATCCATCAAGCAAGGCTTCAGGAGTACATGAACCAGGAGCTTCCAGATGCACAAGCTATGTTTAGGAAAAAAGGAGAGGAACCAGAGAGCAAGTTGCCAATGTTCCTTGGATCATAGAGAAAGCAAAGGGATTCCAGAAAAACATCTAGTTCCTTCATTGTCTACACTAAAGCCTTTGACTGTGTGGATCACAACAAACTGTGTAGAATTCTGAGAGAGATAAGAATACTAGACCACCTTACCTGTGTCCTGAGATATCTGTATGCGAGTCAAGAAGAAACAGTGAGAACCAGACATGGAACAACTGACATTTTCCAAATTGAGAAAAAAAAGTACAACAAGGTTGTATATGATCACCCTGCTTATTTAAATTACATGCAAAGTATATCATGCAAAATGCTGGGCTGGATGAAGCTGGAATCAAGATTGCCAGGAGAAATATCAATCACTTCAGATATGCAGATGATACCACTTTAATGGTAGAAAGTTAGGAGGAACTAAAGAGCTTTTTGATGAGAGTGAAAGAGGAGAGTGAAAAAGCTGGCTTAAAACTCAGCATTAAAAAACTAAGATCATGGCATTCAGTCCCATTACTTCATGGCAAATTGAAGGGAAAAAAAGCAGAAGCAGTGTCAGATTTTATTTCTTGGTCTGCAGAATCACTGTGGATGGTGACTGCAGCCATGAAATTAAGACTCTTCCTCCTTGGAAGGAAAGCCATGACAAACCTAGAAAGCATATTAAAAAGTAAAGATACCACTTTGCTAACAAAGGTGTACTAGAAAGCATATTAAAAAGCATAGACACCACTTTGCTAACAAAGGTGTATATAGTCAAAGCTATGGTTTTACCAGTAGTCATGTACAGATATGAGAGTTGGACCATAAAGAAGGCTGAGCACCAAAGAATCAATGCTTTCAAAATGTGGTGCTGGAAGAGACTCTTGAGAGTCCCTTGGACTTCAAGAAGTTCAAACCAGTCAGTCTTAAAGGAAATCAATCCTGAATATTCATTGGAAGGACTGATGCTGAAGCTAAAGCTTCAGTACTTTGGCCACCTGATGCAAAGAGCCACTCGTTGGAAAAGCCCCTGATGCTGAGAAAGATTGAAGGCAAAAGGAGAAGGGGACTGCAGAGGAAACGATAGTTTGATCACCAACTCAGTGGACATGAATTTGAGCAAACTCCAGGAGATAGTGAAGAACAGAGGAACCTGGTGTGCTGCAGTCCATGGAGTCTCAGAGTCAGACGAGAGTTAGTGACTGAAAAACAATGTTTGTATTTATGAGTTGGCTTTCTGATTTAAGTAACAACATTGACCTATACGTAATAAATGTGCAATAAAAATAGGTTGAGTAAATTGATACTACCATGATAGGGCTTTAATAGATTTTAAAGGGCCTTCTGCATATCATTCTTTATAGGCTTTATAGACTTTCTAACATTAGACTGACACATGCCTTAACTAACAATGGAAGAAGTGAAGTACCATCCCTTGGAGAATGTTGTGAAAATACTAACTGATACAGTGTGCAGTCTGGCTGCATGGTTTCAATAGAATGGACTAATTCATGAAACAACCTACTCAATTACTTAAAATAACTGTGTACTAAATTTGAAGGTCAGTTTGGGGACTGATGACAATAATCATTCTTGGAAAGTTCTCCAATATGTAGAATATCCAGGAAAAAGCAAATTGTGCCATTTAACATAACCATAAAATGCTACCCTGATATATAAGAAATGATGTACTTCAGATGCAAAAGTTTTGAGAAAGTGAGTAGCAATTATTAGAGCTGACCACTTTATGCACATTATTTCATATATAATATACTAATATTTTTCCTCATTTTGCTGTGGAGAAAATTGAGATAGAAAATGGGTAGAAGACTTGGCCAAGGTCCTATAACAAGTAATTAGTGGAGCTGGTATTTGAACTCAGGAAATAAAAACCAGAGCCAGAGCATTCTTAACTATCATATTACACTCTGTATGGAGACAACAGGAAGTAAACATTTTTCCCTACAGTAGGTCCATTAGTATAATAGCATGTTTAATGGAGAAATGCAATTAAATCAGAATTTCCCAAAATGTGCTCCATAAAACACTAATAACTCTATATAGTCTGTGAGGGGAAAATATTTTAAAATAAGATCATTAAAAATAAAGTCCATATAATTATAATGCTTTTCTTTGGAAATTCTGTTTCTTATCAGTCTTATGAGAGCTCATCTGGTACTGAAGACTCAAAAGTACTGAAACAGAACATCCCCACACTATTTTTACAAAGGAATGAGTCCTCCCCATTCTTTTTTTTTTTTTTTTGCTTTATATTTATTGATATGCCAAGAGATAAAACACACGTTTGGGAACCTTTTTAAAGACGAATTCTTTGGACACTCCAAACATTTGGCAGAACTGGCAGAAGAATATAAGAAAAGAGAATGGGTGTGGTTTTGTTGCACTTTAATCTATTAAAGGCTATCAGCATTGCTGCTGCTGCTGCTGCTAAGTCGCTACAGTCATGTCTGACTCTGTGCGACCCCATAGACGGCAGCCCACCAGGCTCCCCCGTCCCTGGGGTTCTCCAGGCAAGAACACTGGAGTGGGTTGCCATTTCCTTCTCCAATGCACGAAAGGGAAAAGTGAAAGTGAAGTCACTCAGTCTGATTCTTAGCGACCCCATGGACTGCAGCCTACCAAGCTCCTCCATCTATGGGATTTTCCAGGCAAGAGTACTGGAGTGGGGTGCCATTGCCTTCTCTGGCTATCAGCATTAGCTGACTGAAAATGCTTAGTCCCCACTTTACTGACAGGCTATTAATGTACAAAAAAACAGATCTACTTGTGATGTGCTCATGTGAAGTAAGTCAGCCACACTTAGGAACACAGATCTGTGTGTGGGTGTGCATATGGGCTGTGAGGAGGGAGAAGCAGGGCAGCTGAGAGGAAAAAAAGAAGCTTAGTTACATATATACTTAAAAGTCAAGAGGATGTGGTGCTTAATTTTTTTCTTGGATTCATTACATCTCTAATCCCTGACTTGGTTACCTTTAATTTTGTTGATTAAAAGATATTATGTGAGTAGGTTAGCACTGTGGTCTTACTGAACAAGTAGGCAGTAGCTCCAGTCCTTTTTTTTTTTTTTTGCAACAAGAGAATTAAAAATGTAATCATCTTTGAAAAGTGGCAGGTAAAAGAAAGACCATGAATAGATATGGATCTAAATAACTGCCTGACTAGCAGACAGTCATTGCACATCTCCAGAATTTGGATAAATTCTTTCTCAAGTTTAGAGAAGAGTCAGATTAGGAAAGAGATAATTTTTCTGATTGATCATTGCATACAAAAAGGCTTGACTTATGCATTTTGAAACAGAACACAATGTAAAAGCTGAAAAATAAACCATAAAATACAATGCTGAAAATTTCCATATCACAGCTGCCCAGAGTGCATAACAAGAAGGATATTAGTAATGTCCAGATGTACATAAGTCTATAGGGATGCCTCTTGCCAACAGCAAAATGAAAGGAATGACAATGTCAGTCACATCCAATAGACTATGTTAATGTTTTTCAAACAGTTCTTTCACACTCAGAAATAGTACTCATTAATAATGGATAGTACTGTATGAAGAAAAGGGAATGTTGCCTACAAAACTGATGGAATTCATTGTTCATTACTCATCTCCTCTCAACAGTGAACTACATTTCTGCAGGATGATTTTTCTTTTGTCTTTAAAACTATGTCAAAATAGGTTTCAAACCTTTTAAGCTAATTGATCTCTTTCTTTTCTGAACGTTTCACATGTGGCACTAATGCATTGCCCGTTCTCACACTTCCCTCTTCATCCCTACCTGTCCCTATTTCATGTCACCCCTTTTTAATCATAGTTTTTGATTAGTACAGTTGAAATGTGCAGGAAAGTTCTCAAGTTTTCAAAACTGCCTTGAAATCCTGATGGTAAAATCAATACTGAAGTGTTTTTTTTTTTTTTAATTCTACTGTTTCCCTTCCTCTGCTTGGTTGTTCAAGCAGCTATCAGTAGGGCCTATGGATTTGCTGATGTATTTGAAGGTTTCCAGATTATATACTCAAATATAAGAACTGAAAAACCACTGATTTCAGAAAGGTTACCAATTCCATGGAGATTAATTTCCTAATATGTCATTTTCTTTTGGGAAGCACCTAATTATCTCTCTTAGACTAAGAAGCCATTTGGAGTCAATTTTGTGTAATGACCTCCACTTTTAACATTTTTTAAGCAAATGCTTTTTTTGAAATAACTTTGAATATCAGACCAACTGCCTAGTATGCTGTTCACATTAAAAGCTTCCTTTTAGCGATATATTGGAAAGCTCATGCATAGAAATATTCACAAGATACAAATTGGAGCTATAGAAAAATCATATTTATACTAAACCCCACTTAATGATAATGCCTTCATATAAAGCAGTGCATGTCAGATGAAAATGACAATTTATGTTAAGATATATAGCAATAAAAATATAAATTCTATCTTTGTTCATAGATCCAACTGCCACTTAGTTGAGAAATTCAAATTCAACTAAGTTTTTCCCATTTCTATAATTTAATTACAAGAGTGATTTCCTGTCAGTTGAGATTCATTTGTCTTAGTTATGTCTTATCAAAGGAAAGAATATTTAGCTATCCCATATCCAAATAGTAAAGAAGACATATGTGGTAGGCAAAATAATTATCAAACCTCCCTCCCCTGCCAAGGTTGTCAAAATTCAAATTCCCACCACCTGTAACTGTGCTATGTTGCATAACAAAGGGGGAATAAGGATGTAGAGGGAATAAAGGGTGCTAATCAGCTGCCCTTAAAATAAAAAATATTATCTTACATTATCTGGTCCAACACAATCACAAGGGCCTTAAAAATGAAAGAGGGAAGCAGAAGAGAAAGTCATACCTTATAAGAAGGACTCTGCATGCCATTGCTAGCTTTAAAGATGAATGAAGGGGACCAAGAGCCAAGGAATGCAGTGGCCTGTAGAAGCTGAAACAGGCAAAAAAAAAAGGATTCTCCTCTAGAGCCTCTAGGAAGGAACTGATTTCTGTTGTTACCTTGATTTTAGCACAGTGAAAGCTGTGTTGTACTTCTAATACATAGAACTGTAAAGTAATAAATTTGTGTTTTTTTAACTCACTATGTTTGTAGTAATTTGTTATAGCAGTCATATAAAAGTAATATATATGGAATTTAGGGGATAGTCATGTTTGTCTTTGCCTTTCCTTGCTAAATAGCTCTGAGCAGTATTCCTTATATCTATCAAGGTTCATCCACAGAACAAGTACATGATGTATGGATATATGGATTATACAAGGATTTGGCTTATCCAGTTGTGGCTGGCTAAACAAGTTCGAAGTTTACAGGGCAGGCAATCAAGAAGGAAGGATTACAAATAGATTGAAATCCCATAAATAAAGGCCAATCCTTGTTGCTCACTAATGGCCCTCTCTTTTTCTCAGGGAAAGTTTATGTCCTCTTTTAAAGGAGTAATGACTGATTGAGTCAGACATACCCAAGATAAACTATTAAATTGATTAGGAATTATATCTGCAAAATCTCTTCAAAGCTACAACTAAATATGCTTGGTGTTTGATTTGTGTTTGGTTAAACAACCGGGAGAAATTGTATGTATGTGTGTGTGTGTGTGTGTGTGTGTGTGTGCATTGTTACTTTCTTTCACTCCTCAGACCATTGCAAGAGAGTATCTTTTGAACTGTTCTTTGTCCCCCATCCAGACATATACTAGAAAGGGAATTCTTGGGAGCATAGTTTAGCCTAGATAAATTAACACACCAGAAAGTAATTATCGACCCTCAGCTTGGGATGTATCTCTCCTAACTGTTCTGCATCTATCAGTCTCCCTTCAATTTTTGTTCTAGGAGAATATACAATGTCTTACTACCATGTATATTTTGCTCCATCTAGAATACCAATAATAGCAGGAGTATTATGAATCTGAAGGATAACTAGTCGTCAGGGATGGTGAGGACATTATAAACGAAAACAGATAATGTTTAACATTTCACTTTGAGTGGGATCTTATATCTTATTTTAATTTATCCCTTTGAGAGAGTCAATTCCTAGGCAGGTTGATAAGAAGTCTGGGGGTCCCCGAGAAGAGAGGGGTCTGGGGTTCTCGAGGAGATAGGGGTCTGGGGTTCTCAAGAGGGAGGAAGGGACAATCTTTATTTGTCTACATTCCCTAGTCACATAAAATGGGTTTTTTTCCTTTAAGACTGGAAATGATGATTACACAACTCAGTTTAAATTCTGTACTAGGGATTATATAACAACAGTGTATCCTGCTTGAGGACAGTTTCTCCTTCCTAAAAACCTTCCGACTAATCCTGATATTTTAGGATGTATATTATGGGAGTGGGTCTGATAGGATCTTTCTATTGTTAAGTTCTAATCCTGTTATCCTAGAATGTAAATTGTGGCAGTGGGTCTGGTTAAATTTTTACAACCTTGAGACATTCTTTTGATTTATGTAATAACTTATTACAAATGTATTTTGTAGCGAGGGATACATTCTGCCTTCTCTGTCCCTTTCATACTTTAATAAAACTCTGCTATACAAAAGCTCTTGAGTGATCAAGCCTGGTTCCTGGTCCCGAAGCTAAATCTTCTTTGGAGATCATGAATCTGACACCGTTCACCATAAGCTATCACCTTTCCATGGTTATTGCTTGCTGAATGTCTTGCTGCCAAACTGAAAACATTTGTCTGTTTCCCACCTTTGCCCATTCTATTCCCCTAATCCAGGTTGCTAGCTTCAGAATTTCACAGGACTTTCTCCATTGATTCAATCAGATGGGCCCTTTGATCACATCCATGTTGTTCACTTTATACCTTCATGCTGCTGCTGTTAAGTCGCTTCAGTTGTGTCCAACTCTGTGTGACCCCATAGATGGCAGACCACCAGGCTCCCCTGTCCCTGGGATTTTCCAGGCAAGAACACTGGAGTGGGTCGCCATTTCCTTCATCCAATGCATGATAGTGAAAAGTGAAAGTGAAGTTGCTCAGTCGTGTCCGCCTCTTAGCGACCCCATGGACTGCAGCCTACCAGGCTCCTCTGTCCATGGGATTTTCCAGGCAAGAGTACTGGAGTGGGTTACCATTGCCTTCTCCATTATACCTTCATACTACATTCTTATTCCTAGAACTAATTACTATCTTCAATTTCATCATACATTGGCCTACTTCATTATTTTCTGCTCTCCATGTGCAATTAAAGTTCCTTGGAAGTGGGAGCTGTCTCTCTGTAGTTCAACATTGTACGTCTAGCAATCAGAACAGTACTTAGCACTGTAAATAGAATTTGTTTCATTCTCAGGTTTAGCTTAAATGAATTTGTAATCAAAAGTTCTCAAAAATAATAAAAGAATTCCTGGGCATTTATATGTCTTAATAAGGAGCAGATAACTTAAAATTTTTCAATGAATAAATATGTCACTAATGCTCCTAAGACAACTGAAGACAGTTTATTTTTAATATTAAAAAGATAAAGTTCACAACTATTTATGTTTTGAAAAGTCTTTTGTTTTGAAAAGCCTTTTGAGTATAGAATGAGGGCTTACTTGTCATTGGGAATTTTCAATATGGTAAATAATAACTCTGAGAAGGACAAATTCATAGACTCAGGTTGGGTTGTAGTTAAACCACATCTCAGCTGTGTGGCTGTGAACAAAATTAGGTTGTTTTTATTGTCTTTCAAGTCAGGATAATATTAGATCCACAGATTTTAATGAGGATTTCATGAGGTCCACAAAAGGAATCCTAAAAAAATGCTATCTACCTATTCATTTCTTATCAGCTGTAACATAGATTTCCCCATGGACATTACATATACTCTTATTTAATCAGTATTCGGGGCAGAGCTGCCACAGGTAAAAACAAAAAGTCTTGCATCTATGCATGTGGGATTACTTTGATTATGTCCAACTCTGTGATGCTATGGACTGTGGCCTACCAGACTTTTCTGTCAGGGGGGTTCTCCAGGCAAGAATGCTGGAGTGGGTTGCCACACTTTTCTAGAGCACTGTGTTGCTACCCTAGCTGCCAACTCCCCTGAGTACTTGGTGCTGCCAGGGCCACAGTGACCCATGCAGCTGCACCACCTCCACACCTGGCACCCACTGGGGAAGACCCAAGTCCTCCAAGGCAGCCTCAAGAAGAAACCCCAGTGGACGACCCACATGCAGAGGTGGAGATAAAACCACAGTTGAAACCCAGGGGCAGCGTGGCTGTCCCAAAACCTTCCCACCAGCTGTACAAGCTGCAGATTAAATCCGTATGATCAACTAGGCAGACTCTGTGTCAATGGAATATATAAAAAGGCATTGAGCGCTTCCACAAAAGAAAACGCACTAGTTCTGACAGCTGTGGACATTGGAGGCAAAAACACACAGGAGTAGGACCAGATTAGAGTCTGAGCTGGCCCAACAGCAGGTCCAGAGACCAGCACAGTATTGGAGGGCATCCTAGGGAGGTGAAGTGGACCATGACTCCCAGCAAAGGAAAGGACGCTGACAGCAGAGACTGAAGAAAAACATTTATTATTCTTATATTTTGACTTGTTCTGTAGTTTCATTTGGATTTTTTTTGTTGTTGTTGTTATTTTTTTCATTTTCTTCCTGCCTCTGTTGTAGTTATCGATTTTATTGGCACTATGAAATCTATTTAAGCTTTTGAGTTTTTTTTTTTAAACCACAGTTTTTATTTCTGTTATAAACTTCTGCCTCTATGTTAGCCTTTTGTAGTTCTGTAAAGTTTTCTTTTTTTTTCTTTTTTTAATTTTAATTTTTTAAATTTTAAAATGTATTATTATTTTTCTACATTTATTCCTTTGTTTGCTTTTCCTATTGTTCTTTTCCCTTTGCAATTAATCTTTAAGATACAGACATCTTTATCTACCTCTATTTAACTTTTCACTTCTCTTCTTTCTTTCCTTTCTTTCTCTCACCATGTTTGTTAGTTTTGTTTTTATTGCTTTATTCCCGAGTTGGCACCTTGCTTTAGTTTTGTTTTCCAGTTTGTGCTCTAGTTAGTTTTGTTTTTAACTGGTGGATATCATTTTTGGTTTCCTTTGTTCACTAAGTCAATCTATTGTACTTTATTTTGTTGGGCTTTTTTGATTTTGCTTATGGGTGTATATGTATGTGTGTATATTCCATTATTTTGATTATAATTTACATGATTTTTAATTGCCATTTGTCCGGGGTTTTTCATTTTTGGGTGTTTGTTTTAATTCCATTTAATGCCATAACAAACCACCTGTGGAATCTCCATTCCTGGCCAGAGAACAAGCCCTGAACCTTTAGAGTGAGAGTGCTGATTCCAAGACCCTAGACTACCAGAGAACTCCTAACCCTGCTGCTGCTGCTGCTGCTGCTAAGTCGCTTCAGTCGTGTCCAACTCTGCGCGACCCCATAGACAGCAGCCCACCAGGCTCCCCTGTCCCTGGGATTTTCTAGGCAAGAACACTGGGGTGGGTTGCCATTTCCTTCTCCAATGCGTGAAAGGGAAAAGTGAAAGTGAAGTCTCTCAGTCGTATCCGACTGTTAGCGACCCCATGGACTGCAGCCTACCAGGCTCCTCTGTCCATAGGATTTTCCAGGCAAGAGTACTGGAGTGGAGTGCCATTGCCTTCTCCCACTCCTAACCCTAGGGAGTATCAAACAGTGAGAACTCCCAAGCAACCACTTGTACATAAGATCTGGCATCACCCAACTACCTGTGCCAGTCATGCTGCGCAATCACAGACATATACCAATCACCCTGTGCAGGACGCCTCATCTAAACAACAAACAAGACAAAAATACAAACCCAGTCATCAGCAGACAGGATTACCACCTCACTCAGCCCTGCCCATCAAAGGGGGGAAAAAAAAAATCACCTCCTCCCACCAGAATGGAAGCACAAGTAACACTTTACACAAAACTTACACAAACCACTGAATCAACCTTACCAGAGCAGAAGCCAAAAGAAAGAATTCAACTTTGAAGCCTGGAAAAAGGAGACCTCAAACACAATAAGCCAATAATAATAATAATAATAATAATGAAAAGGCAGAGAAATACTGCACAAAAAACGAACGAACTAGAGACACACAAGTCCAAATAAATGAAGAGGAAATTGGCAAAGTACCTGAAGAATTCAGAATAATGATAGTAAAGATGATCCAAAACCTTGAAAATAAAATGGAGAAAATGCAAGAATCAATCAACAAAGACATAGAAGAATTAAAGAATAAACATTTAGAGACAAACAACAAAAATACTGAAATTAAAAATACTCTAAGAAGGAATCAATAGCAGAATATCTGAAGCAAAAGAACAGGTCAGTGAGCTGGAAGATAGAATGGTGGAAATAACTGCTAAACAGCAGAATAAAGTAAAAAGAATGAAAAGAACTAAAGATAGTCTCAGAGATCCCTGGGACAATATTAAATGCACCAACATTCGAATTATAGGGGTCCCAGAAGAAGGCTGCCGTCTATGGGGTCACACAGAGTCTGGCAAGAGTGAAGCGACTTAGCAGCAGCAGCAGCAGCAGCAGAAGAAGAAGAAGAAGAAGAGAAAAAGAAAGGGTATGAGAAAATTTTTGAAGAGATTATAGTTAATTTTCCAAACATGGAAAAGGCATAGTCAAGTAAGTCCAAGAGGTGCAGAGTCGTCCCATACAGGATAAGCCCAAGGAGAAACATATCAGGACGTATACTAATCAAACTAACAAAGATTAAATACAAAGAAAGAATATTAAAAGGAGCAAGGGAAAAGCAACAAGTAGCATACAAGTAAAATCCCATACATATAACAGCTGATATTTGAGCTGAAACTCTGCAGGCCAGAAGGGAATGAAAGGATATATTTTAAGTACTGAAATGGAAAAATCTACAACCAAGATTACTCTAACTGGCAAGGAGCTTATTCAAAATTGATGGAGAAATCAAAAGCTTTGCAGACAGGCAAAGTTAAAAGAATTCAGTACCACCAAACCAGCTTGACAACAAATGTTAAAAGGATGTATATAGTCAGGAAATACAAGAGAAGAAAAAGATTTACAAAAATAAACCCCAAACAATTAAGAAAATGGCCATAGGAACATATATGTTAATAATTATATGTAAATGGATTAAATACCCCAAGCAAAAGACACAGACTGGCTTAATGGATACAAAACAAGTCCCAAATAAATTTAAAAAAGTAATAATCAGTATTTAGCCCTGACTTTTTATAAAATAGTAATAACAGCATCCTCTCATTGCATTAAATATTTAGTTTTAAATAATATGCTTTGTTTTATTTTTTATAAAAACATTTTTATGACACAACCATAAAAACGGTACATTTAAACAAATGTTAGAAACAACACGTTAAATGACAAGAATATGAAGCTAACTAGATATTCACCCAAAGGCCTTATATGTCATTGTACTGTGATACTCTAGGGTGACACATGTTGTTATGGTATCAGCAATAACATTCCCCTTCATTCCCAAAAGTCTATTATGAATTTTATTGTTGACCAAATTGAAATCAACAATATGAAGAAGTGGAAGAGAGAACTACAGATATTTCAGAATTTAAAAGAGACAAAAGAATATGGTATACAATTGCCTACCTGTGTATTAAAGAACTTAGATGAAACAGATATATTCATTTAAAAACAATGTATTAAAATAGGCAACTATATATATGAAATTTTATAAATTTAAAACATAACTGTATATATATATAATGTATAGTATGTATACACATACCTAATATATATAGTATACATATAAAATTTGAATAGTCCTAAAAGTCTTTAGAGAAGTTGAATGTGTTAAACATCTTCTGACAAATCAAACACACCTGACTTAGATGGTAGCATCAAAGAATAAATAATCCAATTTTAATATAATCCTCATAGAAAAATAAATAATCTTAATGAGGCAAATATAATTTTAAAACAACATTAGATTAGGATACCACCAAAACAACAAAAGAAGAGAAACTTAAAAAAAAACACTCTTACCTGAGAACATAGTTATAAAACCCTAAACAAAATATTGGCAAAGCAAATATAAATATTTTTCTTCATAAAAAAAATCAAAGGTATGAACTAATGGACATATACAACACATGTGTATGTGTGTGCGTGCACACATGCATGTGCTCAATCACTCAGTCATATCTGACTCTTTGAGATCCCATGGTCTGTAGCCCACCAGTCTCCTCTGTCCATGGAATTTTCCAGGCAAGGATACTGGAGCAGGGTGCCATTTTCTATGCCTGGGGATTTTCCTGACCCAGGGATCAAACCTGTATCTTTTGAGTCTCCTGCATTGACAGGCAGATTCTTTACCATTGTACCACCTGGGAAGCCCATATAATACCTAACTCCTCTCAAATCAATAACAAATTGCTTGTCACTAGTGTAAGTCTTACCTTTTTGCCTTTTAATACTGTTAAAAAAAGGTAAGACTTTTCATTTCATGCAAAGATGAGCACAATAAAGGACAGAAATAGTATGGACCTAACAGAAGCAGAAGGTATTAAGAAGAGGTGGCAAGAACACACAAAAGAACTATATTAAAAAGATCTTCATGACCCAGATAACCACGATGGTATGATCACTCACCTAGAACCAGATATCCTGGGATGCAAAGTCAAGTAGGCCTTAGGAAGCATCAGTACTAACAAAGCTAGTGGAGGTGATGGAATTACAGTTGAACTATTTCAAATGCTAAAAGATGATGCTGTGAAAGTGCTACAGTCAATATGCCAGCAAATTTGGAAAACTCAGCAGTGGCCACAGGCCTGGAAGAGGTCGCTTTTCATTCCAATCCCAAAGAAAGACAATGCCAAAGAATGCTCAAACTACTGCACAATTGCACTCATCTCACATGATAGCAAAGTAATGCTCAAAATTCTCCAAGCCAGGTTTCAACAGTACATGAACCGTGAACTTCCAGATACTCAAGCTGAGTTTAGAAAAGGCAGAGGAACCAGAGATCAAATTGCCAACATCTGCTGGATCATTGAAAAAGCAAGAGAGTTCCAGAAAAAACATCTACTTGTGCTTTATTGACTATGCCAAAGCCTTTGACTGTGTGGATCACAACAAACTGTGGAAAATTCTGAAAGAGATGGGAACACCAGACCACCTGACCTGCATCCTGAGAAATCTGTATTCAGGTCAAGAAGCAGCAGTTAGAACTGGACATGGAAAAACAGACTGGTTCCAAATAGGGAAAGGAGTCCGTCAAGGCTGTATATTATCACCTTGCTTATTTACCTTATATGCAGAGAAACGCCATCATGAGAAACGCCAGGCTGGATGAAGCACAAGCTGGAATCAAGATTGCTGGGAGAAATATCAATAACCTAAGATACGCAGATGGCAGCACCTTATGGCAGAAAGTGAAGAACTAAATAGCCTCTTGATGATTGTGAAAGAGGAGAGTGGAAAAAGTTAGCTTAAAACTCAACATTTAGAAAATGAAGATCATGGCATCTGGTCCCATCACTTCATGGCAAATAGATGGGGAAACAATGGAAACAGTGACAGACTTTATTTTGGGGGGCTCCAAAATCACTGCAGATGGTGACTGAAGCCATGAAGTCAAAAGACGCTTGCTCCTTGAAAGAAAAGCTATGACGAACCTAGATAGCATATTAAAAAAGCAGAGACATTACTTGGCCAACAAAGATCTGTCTAGTCAAGGCTATGGTTTTCCAGTAGTCATGTATGGATGTGAGAGTTGGACCATAAATAAAGCTGAGAGCCAAAGAATTGATGCTTTTGAACTGTGGTATTGGAGAAGACTCTTGAGAGTTCCTTGGACTGCAAAGAGATCCAACCAGTCCATCCTAAAGGAAATCAGTCCTGAATATTCATTGGAAGGACTGATGCTGAAGTTAAAACTCCAATACTTTGGCCACCTGATGGGAAGAACCGACTCACTGGAAAAGACCCTGATGTTGGGAAAGACTGAAGGCAGGATGAGAAGGGGATGACAGAGGATGAGTTAGTTGGATGGCATCACCGATGTGATGGACATGAGTTTGTGTAGGCTCCAGGAGTTGGGGAAGGACAGGGAAGCCTGGTGTGCTGCAATCCTTGCAGTCTCAAAGAGTCAGACACTCCTGAGAGACTGAACTGAACTGAGGGTAAGTCTTTTCTCTTAGATAAAATCCACATATTTTAAATTCATCACTATTGTGATCTAATTGAATAAACCCACAGACCCATCAAATTCAGAATTTCCCAAACTTCATTTATATGATGGTATTTATTAAATCTTTCTCACTTCCTCTTTTTCCTATCAATACATTAATCAGTTCACCAAGCAAGAACTCTTGAAGTCATCATCAACTATTTTTATCCCGAACTAAAAGCTTACAGTTGGTTACTGAGTCCTGCCAGTTCTTTTGTTGACATGACTCCATCTTTGGTGATAATCACCATGTAAAGCACTGCAGCCACCTTTGATGTCATCATATTCTTACCCATCATACTCAGTTTCAGTGATACTGCATATTTCTCTCTTTAACACGTGAATCTGATCATTGCTGTCTACTTAAAACTTTGTTGTGTTTTTCTATCCACTTCAGTATTAAAATCTAATGTCAACATAATATCTGTGTTTCTGGCCCCTGACTTCTGCTGCTGCTGCTAAGTCACTTCAGTCGTGTCCAGCTCTGTGCGACCCCATAGATGGCAGCCCACCAGGCTCCCCCGTCCCTGGGATTCTCAAGGCAAGAACACTGGAGTGGGTTGCCATTTCCTTCTCCAATGCAGGAAAGTGAAAAGTGAAAGTGAAGTCACTCAGTCGTGTCCGACTCTTAGTGACCCCATGGACTGCAGCCTACCAGGCTCCTCTGTCCATGGGATTTTCCAGGCAAGCGTACTGGAGTAGGTTGCCATTGCCTTCTCCCCCATGACTTCTAGATGTTACCATATTCCTATACACTGTGCTCTATTAATACTAAATTACTTGCAGCACTTATATAACACCTTATTATGTTTCTTTGCCTTTACAAATATTTCTTCTTTTGCTTGTAATATTTTTTTTTCTTCCTTAAATGGTTGATCCACACTTTCTTCAAAGAAGACAATCACATGAGACATCTACTTTGAGATTCTTCCCGCCTACTTTTTACCTTTCTCATGAAACCTCCTCTCCCCCTTTACCATTTCTACTGTACTATCACACAGTATTTTAATTTTCTTTTTATTTATTTTTTCCTACCTAGACTGAAAACTCCTGGAAAGAAGGGATGATGGCTTGATCTCTGTCATAGTGCCTAGCATATGCACTCAGTGCATATGCACTTTGTTGAAGCATATGCACTTTGTTGAAGAAGTGACAAACAAATGTATAGAAGTAGAATGTAAAAGCATATGTACTAGTATGCATATGTACACTCAAAGTTTTGAAACTGATTCTTTTTGTTTTGAGGAAATGTGAGATAATTTTTCTTTTTAGTACCTTTCTTAGTTTATATTTTGAGAAATAATGTGTACATGCAGTTCCTAAGGTGGACAAATCATTAATATAAGCATTCACTGTTGAATGAGTTAACAATCTGTGTTTGGACTTCTTGTGTTCCTTTTGGGTTGCTAAAAACTTTAATACTTATTTGAACACTTGAAAGTAAAAGAAACAGTAATCCGTAGAAGCTGCACCACACTTTGGCATGTGGTATGCATTTGCTGAAGCAGAGGCCTGCCATATGCCATATGTGATGTGCCACACAACTTTGCCATCATGTCAGTGAATTCATTGTATCCTGCAGCCAAGCCACATGGGTATGACATGCCTTACACTTCAGTATTTCTATGAACATTTTTCCACTTAATTCTGTCACACATGGTATCCATAATCTGTTAGGATGAGTTCTGCCCATTTTGTCACCTTTAACATCTGAAAGCTGTTATGAGGGTGCCAAATTGATTGTTCTTCTTATTTGAATCAGATGTGACTCATTCTGGGAGAAATCTTTAAAAGGATTTCCAGTAGTCACTTTTCCATGAAAATTGAAACAAGGATGGGTAATGACACATACAAGAGATCACTTGGAGTGTGGTTAATTACATATGAGATTATTTTTTACTCACACATACATGACCAAATATTTATTGAACCTCCATGATGTGCCAAGCACTGTGCTATAGGCTGAGGAAGAAAAATAAGAAAAAGTACTAAACCAGGATTCTCCTCCTCAAGGAGGTTGTGGGAAAAAGAAAAAAAAGTAAATTATAATGAAGTTTTTATTTTATTCAATTCATATTATCTTGTTATTTAAAAGTGATCTTTAAATAAATGTCCACCCACATTTTCTTGCCATTTCAACAAAAGCAAAATACAGGCTATAAGAGAGCAATTTATTTTTTTCAAGACAGAATGCTGTACAGCAATTTAGAATTGTAGAGAAGAATCAGAAAAATTCTGTGTGCAAACAAAGCAAACAAAAACTGTGTGCCCATTTTTGTGCATATATTTTCAGCAGAAATCATTTGGGGACTTTGACAAAAAAGACTGGATGAAAAACATCTACTAACAAGGCTTTCTGTATGTTATTGGAAGAAAAGAGGGTTTTTTTTAACCTTTTTTTAAAAACATATGTTTTGGTGGTCATATTAAGAAAAAGTACTGTCCTCAAAACAAATATAAAATAAACACTTAAGACATTTGCCTTTTTAAAATAATATAATTAGTAAGGAAATAAGTATAGCCTGAAATAATGGCATAGGCAATTTTCTAAACTAATTTTTAAATCAAGATGGGAATGTGTGTGAACTAGTTAAAGTTTGTGAATAACCATTGTTTATGAATGGAAAGGACTAATTTTCACAGACCTTGACATTGCATGCCAATCAGAATGGGATTTCTGAACACAGGAACTTTGCTTACTATTCCATGTATATTTCTGTAGGCATTCATTCAATTTTGACTGCTTGGCATTTATTAAACTATGTCGGCATGTTTTTATCATAATGAGAATTGCTTTAAAATTTAAGGTCGATTTTTGGTTTGAATGTTTATTTGTCCTATCAAAAATATTAGCAGACATGATTAATTTTATATCAATCATCTAGTGGTATAATGTAATAAAAATATCCGACAGTATACATATTATGCATTAATCGGCTCCTAACAGTTAGTTAATCCTACATTAAAAGCATGGCATATAGGCAAAAATTAGAAAAGATGAACCTTCCTGTATTAAAGTAGGAAAACTATTGAATCAATAAGACATAAAGTGAAAGTCATGTCTGACTCTTTGCGACCACATGGACTATAGAATCCATCGAATTCTCTAGGCCAGGATCCTGGAGTGGATAGCCTTTCCCTTCTCCAAGGGATCTTCCCAACCCAGAGATCGAACCCAAGTCTCCTGTATTGCAGGCAGATTCTTTACCAACTGAGCTATCAGGGAAGCCCATAACAAAATCATAAAAGAAATGTTAGGATTTGAAGAGCATTGTTAATATTTTATATATATAAAAAAATTGAGAGTTAATGAATTAACATTTGCTGAATTCTTTCAAGTCCTCAATGGTGTTATTGACATCATATGTTTAACCAGAGTCTCCTTCACACAAACTCAGAAATAATTTCACAAGTTAAATAAGGGAAAAAGTTAATAGTATCAGTTTTTGAGGGGAGAATATTATTTATATGCTAGTTTTAATTAATGTAAGACACTTCAGAATTGGAAAAAATAAACATAATATACATGCTTAAAAAATAAAAACAATTGCCCTAATGCCATTTTGATAAAACCAAACACCAAATATTCTCTAGACTCTCACAATTCTAGGAAACTTATTTTTAGATGAATATTTATACTAAGATAACTTTTTTAGCCAAAACATATAATTTCTACCTGTCCCTGATACCTACAGTCAATTTTATGCATAACACAAACAGCACACCAATTGAATTGGCAATAATACAGGAACAATAGTAAGATTCAGGCAGCTATAGACACAGAAAATACTTCAATCTATTTAAAGAAGATGGAAGCAGTAACAGGTTGATAAAGCAGTTTGTTATAGCTAGGGCTGTGAAACTGGCTAAATCAAACCTCTATCACACACCCTCACCAGTGGCCACACTGAGTTTTCATTCCTGTTAAAATGAGCAAGAGAAACATTTACAAATTCATTATTGTCTATTACTGTCTTCCTTCAGAAATATTGCTTGTATTTCATATATCTCTACAGATATTTTAGTGATGCCTGAATAAATTGATGTAGTAGAAAGAACCCTGGCTTGGGATTTGTGAGACTTGGGTCCTTGACATTAAATATATCTAGGATCTTGGAAAAGTTAGCATCTTGGTATATTAATTTCCTATTCTGCAACATGAGAAACTTTGTAGATGACACTTATGGTGGTCTATATCTCTAATATTTATAATTATATCAGTGATCAGAAAGCACTTTATAGTAGTATTACTGTTTATAATTATGTATAACAGCTTTAGATTTATGCATGTAGGCAGAGCTGAAACCTAAGCACAGAGAACCTCATCCTTAGTATTCACTGTGCTCACCTTCATATTTTCTTTCCTTCCTTTGTTCCTTTTTTCATCCTTCCTTCCAGTTCTATAGAGTAGAACAACATGTAGGAATTTAATTTTTTTGTTTTGGTATATTGGTGTGGGTGTGTGTGTACATGGGTGAGGGAACTGACTATAGAAATTTTCATCAGCATCCCCAGTGATGATGGTGGAAAATTTCAACCACTTAAAAATTCCTTCTGAGTTTTCTTTAACCCATGCAGTCTCAGGTTTTTTGTTTCCTATTCTCATGTCACACCTATACATTAATTTTTTTCTTTCTATTCTGTCCTAAATTTTAAATTAGATACCTCCTGCTGGTTGGGTATAGAATTCATCTAATGTACGAAAAAGAAAAAATTCTGGTGATAATAGGAAACTTAAATGTTTAACACTGTAATCATGTTTTCCTGCCTTACCAGAAGTAAAATTATTAAAACTTTGAAGAGGTAACTACTTTTGGATAACTAATCAATGATTTTAAGTTTATGGGATAAAAAAAGAAAAGAATAGCATCTCATAGACCTTAGCTGAATTACTTGGGTAAGTATTTGGTCATCCACATTTTTAATATTTTAGACAAAAGATTGAATTTACTTCTTGACCAAGGAGCCTGGGGGGTGGCTATAGTCCATGGGGTCGCAAAAGAAATCTTTAGTAGACTCCATTCACATAATTAAACTCAAATAAGGATCCACTTATGCTATCATGCATAAATTTCTATTTATTGTAACACATTTTGATGTGAAGTTGACTATCAGCAAAATCCTTTTTGGAGAGGTTGATTAGTCAACAATGAATGCTATTTTGGTCTTTATTTATAGCAGACCTTGAAGGTACTGTGAGTTTGGTTCCAGACCACCACAATGAAGTAAATATCACAGTAAAGCTAGCCTCACAAACTTCTTAGGTCCCCAGTGCATATGAAAGTTATTTTTACACTATGTCATGACACATTAATTATGCAATAGCATTAAACCTAAAAAATGTGTACATACCTTAATTTAAGATAACTGTTATCTGAGACTTTAGCAAATTGTGACATTTTTGCTGATGGATAGTCTTACCTTGAGGCTTCCCAGGAGGTGCAGTGGTAAATAATATGCTTGCCACAGGTGACACAGGTTTGACCCCTGGATTAGGTAGATTCCCTGGAGTAGGAAATGGCAAGGCGCTCCAGTGTTCTGGAGTACTCTCCACTCCAGAGCCTGACGGGTTACAGTTCATGGGGTCACAGAGTTGAACACAACTGAACGTGCACGCACAAGTCTTACCTTAAGGTCAATGTGCTAAGTAACTTCAGTTCAGTCCCGTCGCTCAGTCATGCCCAACTCTTTGCGACCCCATGAGTTGCAGCACGCCAGGCCTCCCTGTCCGTCACCAACTCCCCAGTTTACCTAAACCCATGTCCATCGAGTCGGTGATGCCATCCAACCATCTCACCCTCTGCCGTCCCCTTCTCCTCCTGCCCCCAATCCTTCCCAGCATTAGGGTCTTTTCCAATGAGTCAACTCTTTGCATGAGGTGGCCAAAGTATTGGAGTTTCAGCTTCAACATCAGTCCTTCCAATGAACACCCAGGACTGATCTCCTTTAGGATGGACTGGTTGGATCTCCTTGCAGTCCAAGTAGAGTCTTCTCCAACACCACAGTTCAAAAGCATCAATTCTTCAGTGCTCAGCTTTCTTCACAGTCCAACTCTCACATCCAAACATGACTACTGGAAAAACCATAGCCTTGACTAGACAGACTTTGTTGACAAAGCAGTGTCTCTGCTTTTTAATATGATGTCTAGGTTGGTCATAACTTTCCTTCCAAGGAGTAAGCGTCTTTTAATTTTGTGGCTGCAATCACCATCTGCAGTGATTTTGGAGCCCCCAAAAATAAAGTGTGACACTGTTTCCATTGGTTCCCCATCTATTTCCCATGATGTGATGGGACCAGATGCCATGATCTTTGTTTTCTGAATGTTGAGCTTTAAGCCAACGTTTTCACTCTCCTCTCTCACTTTCATCAAGAGGCTTTTTAGTTCCTCTTCACTCTCTGCCTTAAGGGTGGTGTCAACTGCATATCTGAGGTTATTGATATTTCTCCCAGCAATCTTGATCCCAGCTTGTGTTTCTTCCAGCCCAGCGTTTCTCATGATGTACTCTGCATATAAATTAAATAAGCAGGGTGACAATATACAGCCTTGACGTACTCTTTTTCCTATTTGGAACCAGTCTGTTGTTCCATGTCCAGTTCTAACTGTTGCTTCCTGACCTGCATACAGGTTTCTCAAGAGGCAGGTCAGGTGATCTGGTATTCCCATCTCTTTCAGAATTTTCCACAGTTTATTGTGATCCACACAGTCAAAGGCTTTGGCGTAGTCAATAAAGCAGACATAGATGTTTTTCTGGAACTCTCTTGCTTTTTCGATGATCCAGTGGATGTTGGCAATTCGATCTCTGGTTCCTCTACCTTTTTAAAAACCGGCTTGAAGTTCATGGTTCACGTATTGCTAAAGCCTGGCTTGGAGAATTTGAGCATTACTTTACTAGCGTGTGAGATGAGTGCAATTGTGCGGTAGTTTGAGCATTCTTTGGCATTTCCTTTCTTTGCTATTGGAAAGAAAACTGACATTTTCCAGTCCTGTGGCCACTGCTGAGTTTTCAAAATTTACTGCCATATTGAGTGCAGCAGTTTCACAGGACCATCTTTCAGGATTTGAAATAGCTCAACTAGAATTCCATCACCCCCACTAGCTTTGTTTGTAGTGATGCTTTCTAAGGCCCACTTGACTTCATATTCTAGGATGTCTGGCTCTAAGTGACTGATCACAGCATCAGATGTTGATTAGTTTTCACAATCAGTAGTAAGACAAAAAATAAAAGATAATTACAATTGCAAGTCATAATGGGAACATTATGAACCTAACAATATAAAATAATTACATACAGTTTGGTCTGTCTTTTGATTGGTGCTTTTAATCCATTTACATTTAAGGTAATTATTGATATGTTTTGGGTTAATTGTTTTGGGGTTCATTTTCTTTAGGTCTTTTCCTTGTCTTGTTTTCTGAATACAGAAGTTCCTTCAGCATTTGTTGTATAGCTTGTTTGGTGGTGCTGAATTCCCTTAGCTGTTGCTTGTCTGAAAAGCTTTTGATTTCTCCATCAAATCTAAATGAGAGTCTTTCTGGGTAGAGTATTCTTGGTTGCAGATTCTTCCCTTTTGTCAATTTAAATATAGCATGCCATTCCCTTCTATCTTGTAGTGTTTCTGTGGAGAGAGTCAACTGATAATCTGGTAGGAGTTCCCTTGTATGTTATTTGTCATTTTTCCCTTGTTGCTTTTAATATTTTATCTTTGTCTTAATTTTTGTCAGTTCGATTACTATGTGTCTCGGTGTGTTCCTCCTTGGATTTATCCTGTCTGGTACTTTCTGTGCTTCCTGGACTTAGTTGACTATTTCCTTTCCCATGTTAGGGAAATTTTCAGCTATTATCTCTTCAAATATTTTCTCGAGTCCTTTCCCTGTCTCTTCTCCTTCTGGGATCTCTAAAATGTGAATGCTGATGCATTTAATGTCCAAGAAGTCTCTTAGGCTGTTCTCATTTCTTTTCATTCTTTCTTCTATATTCTGTTCTGCAGCAGTAATTTCCACCATTTTTCCCTCCAGGCCATTTATTTGTTCTTCTGCCTCAGTTATTCTGCTATAGATTCCTTCTAGTGTATTGTTCATCTCTGTTTGTTTGTTCTTTAGTTCTTCTAGGTCTTTGGTGAACATTTCTTGCATCTTCCGCATTTTTTCCCCCAGATCCTAGATCATCTTCACTATCATTATTCAGAATTCTTTTTCTTGAAGGTTGCCTATCTCCAGTATATTTAGTTTTGTGTGTGTGTGTGTGTGTGTTTTGTTTTTCTTTTTTTTTTTTTTTTTTTTTGCGGGGCGGATGGGGAGGTATCTTTTCCCTTCATCTGGGACACTGCTTTCTTCTTTTTCATCCTGATTAACTTTTTGTAATATGGTTTTTGTTCTAGCCACTGTGGTATTGTGGTTTTTCTTGATTCTTCTGTCTGCCCTCTGATGGAGGCAGCTAAGGGGCTTGTGTAAATTCTTGATGGGAAGAACTTGCAGTGGGGAAGACTGGGTCTTAGTCTGGTGGGCAGGGCCTTGCTCAGTAAAGCTTTGATCCAATTATCTACTGATTGGTGGGGTTACACTCCCTCCCTGTTAGTTATTGGCCTGAGGTGACCCAGTCCTGGGGTTTATGGGCTCTACAGTAGGGTTAATGGTGATTTCCAACAGAACTTATGTCAAGGGGGGTCTTCCAAGATGGCTGATGCCAGTGTTCCCATGCTGATTGTAAGCCCCTGCCAAATACCAAAGATAAATCAGAAAGAACTAATGTATTTGAAAATTAAGAGATACACTTAGAAAGAGTTAATATTACACAACAAAATGCTTAATAAGTATTTATTTAGGCCTCCTTGTTGGCTCAGACAGTAAGGAATCTGTCAGCAATGCAGAAGACCTGGATTCAATCCCTAGCATATGATGTTAAATTTTGAAATTTGTTATTTGATTTTATAGAATACAACTCTGGATTTTGTATTCTAAAGTTAAATAATATATTCATTAGGTCTGCATCAATATTGCCTCATTCTGTACACTTTTAAATTCTCATTTCCATTAGTTGGATTCATTCTTAGGAAGTTTTCTGATTTGTGTAACATGTCCATTGCCTGGAACCAGGCTTTTCCTCCTAACCTCCCAACAACCCGTTAACTTATTTAGCATTTATGTCCTTCAGCTATTTAGTTTGCTGTTTGAAAAAACTTAAAAAAAAATAAATTGAAGTATAACTTAGTACAGAAAAGTGTGTAAGCTTAAATATACCTCTATGTGTGCAGATTAGTGTACAGTGAGTACAGATTATATAACCATCACCTGCTCAAGAATTGGAACATGGACATCATCTTGAAGCTCTTAATAGCTCCTATGGATCAAAGGAGCAATCAAAGTGGATATTAGGAGATACTGATCATAATACAAATCAAATTTTGCAGAATGAACTTAAACAGCATGATTAAAAGACAGTTTTGGGCATAGCCTGGAAACTCATCAGTGGAATATTATCTAAAATTTTGAGCTGTAACCTTGTATGGTAATCTTGCATGGTATTTAAAGAAGCTTAAATAGGCATCAAGAAACTGCAGTCAATAAATTCAAATATAAAATTATTTTAGTAGCTTAGAAATGAGGCTTTTATATACAGGTAGAGAGCCACAGTGAGAGATGGAAATGAGATGGTGTGAAAAGATATAAAGTAAGAAATTATTGACTGTGTTGTGTCAATTACTTGGCTGATAGTGAAGGAGTGAGAGGGTAGCATTACAACTTTGCTCCTGAGTGGCACTGACATTTGAGAGAAATAAAGAAGCAGAAAAATGAGTTTAGATAGATGGGCATTAATTACTTACTTTTGTCTCAACCTCTTGGTTATAATAATTTATTTTTGTCATTAAAACAAAAAAATAGATTTGTGTCTGATAATAGATTAGCATCATACAAAAATCTTTAAAAAATATTTTTAAAAAATGGTTTGGTCTTTCTGCACAAAGAAGAAAGTCTACAGTATACACTGGATGACTGTATGTAGATCATCTACCCTCAACCTATTTAGAATGTACGGTGTATAGTTTACACAAATATTAGAAATGCTTAAACAAATTCAGAACCACTTATGACAATTGACTGAGGTAATTCTTAAACTGGAATCACATTCACATTTACTACATATATTTCTTTGGGTACTTACCATCTGGAATGCAATCCTGAGAAAAAGTGAGTGGCAATTTTCAGAGAGGCTTTAAATATATATGGTCCACAGGAGTTGTTAGAGGAGTAGTCTTCTAATTTGTATCTCTCTTTAGTTGCTATTTGAGGTGTGAAAATGATGGGGTCATTTTTGTAGATCTTAATACCCTGGAAACTTGTCTCTGTACTTGGAAAAGCTTCAAACGATTACATTAGGAGAAAACTTAGGGAGAACAGTTTCTGGCCTGTTATTTGTATGTTGCTTCTGAACAGAATCTAGGATCAGGTTTTGCTACTTTTGAAAATAAGGGTCAATTGACACATTGATGGAATGTGCTTGGTATTCAGACTGTTTAAGATCACTTTCTTCTACTTCACATGAGACTTCTGTTTGGCACTAACATTGATTTCATTATTTGGATACCCCACTCCTTTTTTTTTTCTTAATTAGCTGTTGTTGTTCAGTCACCAAGTCTTATTGGACTCTTCATGATCGTATGGACTGCAGCATGTCAGGCTTCCTTGTCCTCACCATCTCCCAGAGTTTGCCCAAGTTCATGTCCATTGAATTGGTGATGCCATCCAACTATCTCCTCCTCTGTTGCCCCCTTCTCCTTCTACCTTCACTCTTTCCCAGCATCAGGGTCTTTTCCAATGAGTTGGCTCTTCTCATCAGGTAGCCAAAATATTGGAGCTTCAGAATCAGTCCTTCCAATGAATATTCAGGGTTGATTTCCTCTAAGATTGAATGGTTTGATCTTCTTGCTCTCCAAGGGACTCTCAAGAGTCTTCTCCAGCACCACAGTTCTTCAGCACTCAGCCTTCTTTATTGTCCAGCTTTCATATCTGTACATGATTACTGGAAAGACCATAGCCTTGACTATATGGACCTTTGTTAGCAAAGTGATTTACTTGCTTTTTAACACACTGTCTAGGTTTGTCATAGCTTTCTTTTCAAGAAGCAGTCGTCCTCTAATTTCATGGCTATAGTCACTGTCTGCAGTGATTTTAGAGCACAAGAAAAGGAAATCTGTCACTGTGTTCACCTTTTCCCCTTCTACTTGTAACGTTGCTTTCTAATTTTGTTTTTTCAAATTCCACAACTTCCATTTCAGCATCATGTGTGTACAAAGATCTTATATGTGAGAAAAATGTGGCTTGGGTACATAGGATAGAGGAGTTGATGGTTAAAATTTCAATCTTTCAACTCTGATACTTTTTCTTCAAAATAGGAAATTGTTTTACTTTAATTAAATTTAGTTAAGCTAATAAGGAATTTAAATATAGATATATTGATTAAAATTATTGTAAATTTAAAAATTTATGAAAATGTACTTAAATTGCTTCGAGTGACTAGAAAGAGTGTTTATTTCCATGAAATTATACAAAACAATTATTCTAAAAATTGATAAGTTGATATAATATATAATATATAATTGGTATAAATGTATTATCTTTAGTTATAAATAATAGGAAAGAGTATAGTTCTTGGTCTGCATTATCACAGAGTTCAAATTAATAATTTTAATTCACGAGTTCTTACTGTGTAATTCTTTAAAAGATAAAGTTTGAATTTTGAAGAACTTCATTTTATACAGTAACCAGTGGGTGATTCTATACCCTGTTTCTCTCACAAAGTACTTTAATACATGCAGCCCTGTAGAAGACACTCTCAAGATCAGTGAGGTCACCACATATGAAGGTGTGTTTCTGCTACTGAATAAGTCAGAAGATAAGAACTCTATCAAGCAGGTCACCAGGGGCTGTCACAAGTTTTCCCAGTTGCCACTTTCTCTGTCCATGTTGCAAATGTATCTGACACTAACTGTGACTCTCATAACTTAGCATTCATTTCTTCTGATACTTTGACACTAAAGTGAAACATGGCAGCCTGGGAGGAAGAGATTTGGCATTCTCATTGTGAATCATCCCACATGGACTACTGATAAACACTGAAACGAATCATGGATAGCTGGCAAGGTCCTCTGCCCTAATTTGTTTTTTAAATTTTCACTCAGGCAGTATAACTTCATTACATCCCTGCAAGCAAGACCCCAGGCATTGTTTGAGGCAGATTTATAGCCAAGTAAGGCAACCATTTCAGACTACAGAGAAATCCCTTTATTTGGACAGTATCTGAACTTTTCTTCTTAGTTGGGGAAAGTTGATTTCATATAATATTACTCTTTTCATTTTTAAAGGCAGTTTTTTTTTTCCCCCATATGTCTGATTGAGGGAAATTACAGCTGGATGTGAAGAAGCAACCAGCATTCATTATCATCTCTAGTCAAAGTTTCATTGAAAATCAATGTATAAAAACTCTCTTTAATATCTTTTACTGTTATTCTTTTACACAATTTCCCTTTCCCTGTTAAAAGGTAAAAAGAGTTCAGCAGATTGACTCCAGGTGAGGATATGCATTCTGACAAAGGGCTGGAAGTAAGATGGAGAAAGAATGTATCATGTCAGACACCTTCAGCCATACTGTTGACAAACCAAATCTTGTCAAGTACTAGACAGCTACTTTCCCACAATACCACCTCTCCTGTTCAAACTACAGCATTATAACCTGGCAGATCAACTTTTAACACTGACAGAAATGTTGCCTACTTAATATTGCTTGGAGAGTAAACAGTCCAACTGGACTATTAAGAAATTTTGACACTCATAAACAATTTATAAAAACTTTTATTTGACACAGTGAGAACAACTCAACTGAAAGATTTTGAGCAAGAAAATATTGGAGAGAGAACCTATTTCCTAGGAAAGGATAACAGAGGAGTCCTTTAAAAAGCATGTGATTTACACAAAAATAAACTCAAAATGGATGAAAGATCTAAACGTAAGACCAGAAACTATAAAACTCCTAGAGGAAAACATAGGCAAAACACTCTCCGATATAAACCACAGCAGGATCCTCTATGACCCACCTCCCAGAATATTGGAAATAAAAGCAAAAATAAACAAATGGGACCTAGTTAAACTTAAAAGCTTTTGCACAACAAAGGAAACTATAAGCAAAGTGAAAAGACAGCCTTCAGAATGGGAGAAAATAATAGCAAATGAAGCAACAGACAAACAATTAATCTCAAAAATATACAAGCAACTCCTGCACCTCAATTCCAGAAAAATAAATGACCCAATCAAAAAGTGGGCCAAAGATCTAAACAGACACTTCTCCAAAGAAGCCATACAGATGGCTAACAAACACATGAAAAGATGCTCAACATCACTCATTATCAGAGAAATGCAAATCAAAACCACAATGAGGTATCATTTCACACCCGTCAGAATGGCTGCTATCCAAAAGACTACAAGCAATAAATGCTGGAGAGGGTGTGGAGAAAAGGGAACCCTCTTACACTGTTGGTGGGAATGCAAACTAGTACAGCCACTATGGAGAACAGTGTGGCGATTCTTCAAAAAACTGGAAATAGAACTGCCATATGACCCAGCAATCCCACTGCTGGGCATACACACTGAGGAAACCAGAATTGAAAGAGACACATGTATCCCAATGTTCATCACAACACTGTTTATAATAGCCAGGACATGGAAGCAACCTAGATGCCCATCAGCAGATGAATGGATAAGGAAGCTGTGTTACATATACACAATGGAATATTACTCAGCCATTAAAAAGAATACATTTGAATCAGTTCTAATGAGGTGGATGAAACTGGAGCCTATTATACAGAGTGAAGTAAGCCAGAAAGAAAAACACCAATATAGTATACTAACTCATATATATGGTATTTAGTTAATTGGTAAAGGTAACCCTTTATGTGAGACATCAAAAGAGACACTGATAAATAGAACAGTATTATGGACTCTATGGGAGAGGGCGAGAGCGGGATGATATGGGAGAATGGCACTGAAGCATGTAAATTGTCATATGTGAAACGAATCACCAGTCCAGGTTCGATGCATGATACAGGGTGCTCGGGACTGGTGCACCGGGATGACCAAGAGGGATGGGATGGGGAGGGAGGTGGGAGGGGGGTTCTGGAAGGAGAACACATGTACACCCATGGTGGATTCATGTCAATGTATGGCAAAACAAATACAATATTGTAAAGTTAAAAAATAGATAAATAAACTAATTTAAAATAAAAAAATAAAAAGCATGTGATTTATTTGTTAGTGGTAATCAAAAAATCCTACCCCTTCTTTTCCATTGAATTTTTGTTAATGATAAAGAATGTCTAGGTTACTTAAAAAAAACAATTCATTTTTCTGCCCTACTGATGTCAAAATTTTATAGAAATTATTTTCTGCTTTGATTTAGAACAATAATTCTATTTTGAAACATTAATTTGGTTTAATGTAAAGCTGAAATATAGTAGTTTAAAATATAAACTAAGAACAAGGCCTGCTGCTGCTACTGCTGCTAAGTCACTTCAGTCATGTCTGACTCTGTGCAACCCCATAGATGGCAGCCCACCAGGCTCCCCCGTCCCTGGGATTCTCCAGGCAAGAACACTGGAGTGGGTTGCCATTTCCTTCTCCAGTGCATGAAAGGGAAAAGTGAAAGTGAAGTCACTCAGTCGTGTCCGACTCTTAGCCCTACCTAGCAGTAAATGCAATCATATATAAAAGTAATTAAAACTTCACTGAAAGTTTCTTAATATTCAGATGTTTGTTTTGAAGTCATTTAAAGTTGAATCTAGGGTGATATATCTATTTATTCTCATGTGTTTCTCATTCCCTTGATGAAAAGACTTTCTCTGAATTGAAGCTGGAGTTCAGTTTCAGGCTAGAAGAGTGAGTCTAAATATAATGCAGAAGACGGTTTATTATAACTTCAGTGAATGCTTCATTCATATACCTCTCAAAAGCTTGTCAACAGGGTAATCAATAAATATTTGATTCTCAAATTGTAGCTCAGCAATTCTGGGTGGCATCAGGAGACATGCTAATGGCAGTTAGGTGGGCAGCATCTGCCCTGCGGGCCCTCAGCCTAACATACCCAGGAGTGGTGAACTTTGATTATTTTTAGAATTCTTTTTGATATTGATGCAATAAATCCAAACCATGTCAGTTTGAGATGTTGGCAACATGTTTTTATATTCCCAGCAGTGAGGGGAATTGTGTTCTCTCTCATATACAGAACAAGCAAAAATATTAAATTAGAAAACAAAGTAGAATAGAAATCAATATTTTTGTTAACTCTATTTGAGCCAAGCCATTTTTTTTCTTTCCAGTAAAGTAAAAATAATGACTACGCCATTGTTACTTTTGGGTTATTATACATACTCATTTTAATGACTGTGCCTTTGAAGCTTATTCATTAGAATTCTGAATATCCTGTTAAAATGTTTAAACTAATGTTTTTGTTAAAATTAAAAATAAGACGGATAAATAATAGAGTTGATTTCTAGACAGCAATGAAAAGCTAGATCACATTAAGAAAAATGACACAATTTTGTTTTACCTTATAATAGAATATGCACATGTTCTCTTTCTGCCTTTTGGTTTTTTTCCCCTGTTCAGTAAAAGGTAGTGCAGTAATCTAAAGGTGCTTTGCTTCCTCCTAAAGGGTAAATCTATTCATTTCCTTATTTGATAGCATGGAGTATAGCAAAATGCTTCAGATAAAACACAACCCTTAAAATTGTTGGAATTTTAACTGGCTACCGTGTTTAGATTTTCAATTTTCCTTCCTTTCTCCCTGCCAGTTTTGAAGAGTGTTCATATGCCTCACAATATGCTGAGCCGAAGATGATCAGCCAAGTCTCGGCTTCTTTGAGAGCTTAAACCCTTTAAACTCAGTGCTCTTTCCAGCTGGCAGGTCAGCAGCACTGAGCAGACACTGCAGGTTTCTGCTTAGTTAAGTTTCCACAAATGAGCCTCTGCTTATTCTTAGTGAGAAAGGGGAAAGAGTATCTGCCCCGTGAACAACTGTATCCATCTTCCTTTTCCTAGCTCACTGTGTCTAATCTGTTTGGCATTGCAGGATTTTTCTTTTCTTTTTCTTATTCCCAAGTTTTTGACTGACAGATATTATTAAAAACAAACAAACCATACGATGTTAATGTTTTTAATTCCTGAAAGCATATATTTACTTTTCATGAAGTCTGCAAAAGTTTCACTCATTTTTCCATATTACATTAATAGACATGTTTGGCAAAATAATGCTCCCTAAATTTACTCTTCAGATGTTAGCTTTTATAGAGAGATTAAGATTACAAAAAGCAATATAGACTTTCTTTGATCTCATTTCATTCTTCAGACATTTACTACTTAACCCTTTAACTCTTGTTCAAATACTGACAGCTTTTCTTGGGTTACAAAGTGACTCAAACCAGCTAAACAAAGTTTGAATGTCTGTTTATTCTGGGCATTTTCTCTACATCATTACTAAAAACTTAACACAAAAATAAATGGATTTAGGGTAGCCTTAAATCATGAATGTAGCTTGTGAATGAAAAAAAATCAGAATGAGTGAAGTCAGCTTAAATATATTAGAATTAAAATGCAACATTGCATTGCTACATGTTCTTGATTTTTATATGTATCTGCACATGAAATGGAGAAGGAAATGGCAAGCCACTCCAGTATTCTTGCCTGGAAAATCACATGGACAGAGGAGCCTGATGACCTACAGTCCATGGGGTCACAAAGAGTCAGACAGGACTGAAGCAACTTCACACACGCACATGAAATTACTAGTTTACACTGGTTTTGGTTTGATTATTTTATTTTTCTATGATAGAATTCTGTAAATGGTTGAACTCAACGAGCCATGCAATAATGGCATTTATTATGTACTGTTAGTTTAGTTGTAGTCCAAATAATAACAACTATTGATTTTGATCTTGTATGTTAAAAAGGCCCATACCAATACACTTTATTTTAAACTGATTATTCTGAATTTTAAATACCTCCTTCAATTGTCATTTATTTATTTATTTATTTATTTAATTTTTAGCAGAGATATCATATTTTACACTTGTTTTTCTAAAGTTTAAGGGAAAACAAAATAATTTCCTTGAGTTCTTACCTGTATATTCTAGCCATCTGATTTATATAATTTGTCCTACATATCTTATGTTCTTAATTAATTAGGGATTTCTGACCCAGGCATTTTTAAATGTCTTTGAACAATAAAATGGTCTACTTTTCTGAAATTAATCTATAATTCAAATTTTATTTAGTAGTATGGCAAGATGTTAGGAGTTGGAGGGAGGTAGAAACAATGGAATGCTATTGCTGAGATGGAAAACTAGGTTCATAGTTCTTAAAAACTTCTGTTTAAAGCAACATGTAATAATGATAAGGATGAAATGTTTAATGTGTTGTCTTTTAAAGTATGAGAAAATTATCAAAATCTATTTTGGCCTAATCTATCAAAATTGAAATTGTTGCTTGATATACACTGTTGATCTTTGTTTCTGCTAAATCCTGAAATCATAATGTAGAAAATATTTTATTTTTGACAATTCCAACAAGAAACCCATACCTGAGAATCTTAAATACAAAACTCAGGTGCTGGAAAGTCAGCCCCCAAGATTTTGTAAAAAAGTGACTTTGAGCAAAAATTTTATAGATAACCCAACCTAGTTATCACTTAGACTGCAGGAAAGAAACACATGGCATACTCAGAAGGGTAGATTCAAGAGATTAATATTGGGATTTCGTTTTTACAAAGCTGTTGGTATGGTTAAGAAAAAAATAAGGGATGGTGAAACACCCTTTACTTTTAGCAGAGGGCTGCCTGACCCTTAGAGAGAAGGTCTGCACAACAGTCAACTCATAGCAAACAGTGAGGGATCTAGCCTTATAAATATCTTAACTTGTTTTTTTTTTTTTATATATTAACCGCTAACACACTGCTAGTAATTCCCACTGACCGACCCAACTAGAAGCCTTGGAGCAAAAGATTCTACTTGATGTTGCTTGGGGAAAAGAGCAAAGTAGAAGAGTAGAGAACAGATCTGAGTAAGCAGAGCAGAAGTAAGAAAATAATATCTGGTACAACTAACAAACTGAAATGTACACAGTATCGGAGTCATTGGCTAGATGATACATTTTCTGGTAAAGGGATAGTATACTTAAGAATATAGAACAGTATATATCCTAAGAAATCATCCATCTCCACTGACAATGAAAATGACTCATTCCCATTTCACCAAATCATCAGAAATATTTCATTATATATTAATGAATGAGTTTCAAATTAGTTTCCAGAAAGGAGGTGGTGCCTTTTTAATTAGAAAAGTCTAGTAACTATAAAACTCTAGTAGCAGTCAAATGTTTACTATATAGGAGAATAATATCATTTTTCTGATGTATGTGAGTATGTGTTAGTTGCTCAGTCATGTGTGACTCTTTATGACCCCATGGACTATAGTCTCCCAGGATCCTCTGTCCATGGAATTCTCCAGGCAAAAACACTGATGTCAGTAGCCATTCCCTTCTCCAGGGGATTTTCCTGACCTAGGAATGGAACCCCAGTTGGTCTCCTGAATTGCAGGCGTATCTTTTAATGTCTGAGCCCCGTTCTGACAGCCTATACAAATAATCCAAGCAAATGGTAATTTGTTAATAAAGGGTAACTAGTATGTGACTTTAGAATCTATGTTGTGTAGATGCATAAAAAAGAATAAGTTGATGAGACATAGAAATAAAGGGGAAAAAAGGGAAAAACCCATTTGGCTGCCAATATTCTGTTCGATTCAGTCTCAACACTTTTAGTATTAAGACTTTTAGATCATTGATCAGGGTACCATGTTTTTCTCCTTCCTCATTTTTTTTTTTTTGTGTGTGTGGGGGGGTCTGGGGTTATGTGCATTATTAAAAAATATCATGCTTTTTATAGTCTTATAGAGAACACATACAAATAAAGCTACACATGGATACATATATGCACACATGTGGGCACACAAGTGCTTTGAAGAGGAAGATGCATACTATGATGTTCATGAAATCTAAATTTAATTTCAAATAGGATAAAAGATTTGGAGTGAATATTGGAGACAAAATTGTATAGTAATTGAAGGCAATACAGCTAAAAATTACAGAGTAGAAAGCAGCACTCTTTAGCATGGATAGGAAGTAGAAATACAGTTAAGGATGAAAATGAAATTACATTTTACTCTACATGTTAAATCTGTGAAGAGAGATAGTTATTACTCAAAGAGTAACTGCCACTGCTTGCTGCTGATTAAAATAAGCTTCCTTGTGCTATCTCTTCACATAAATGGTTATTGCCTCTCAAATTTACCAGGAGTATTCTAATCCAAAACATAAACCTGTTGATGATATGCAATACATTTTCTCAACAAAAAATAAGAAACAAAAATAAGGAACCAAGCTATATAACTTAAGATGTACTGGTCTTAAATTCTGCTCTTATAGAGTTTAGTTCAGACAGGTTTATCTTGGCTTTTCTGGGGGTATGTATGTGTATTGTGTGTGTGTGTGTATAATTAGAAAAGACCCAAGACTTGTGTTTCATCAAGGGAAAACTGAATATCATTTAACTGATTGTCTTGTAGTGTGATCCTTTAAGTCATTAGGTACTTTTAAAATTCTTTCTTGTATTTGTAGAACAAAATAGTAAGCAAGAGACCCAGCAGGCCTGTTTGAGTCATGCCTACACTTAATCCCTTTGGTTGCATTTTGTATTCTTTTATGCAAACAGGTCACCAGAAAAAAAAAAAATGGCAGTATCCCATCTAATAATATTCTGGAAAAATCAGTGTATGTTTGTGCTGAATGATAAATCAGGAAGGCTACCTGAATAATATTTTTGTTCCCTGTTGATTATTGCTCAGGTTGTATATTAATACAGATTTTCTATAATTTGCTTAGCCTCCTGGTTTCAGCCAATTTTCTAAACACTCTATAATAGAGATTGAGAAGGACGGAAGATTCAAAATTCATTTTAAAGAATTATAAGCTAATCTTTCACTTATTTATAATCCCTTTTTGAAATATCAGAGAATACAATGGGTTCAGTAATTAGAACACTTGCATTCCTATTTTTGTCAAATGAAAAATACATTTGCCAGATCAAAATACATTTAATCAATTTATTGCATCTTCTTTTCAGATATGCCTTTAAGGCTTTTTTTTTTTTTTTCTGATGATTTACTTTTTTTCATGAGAAGAGTTGAACTACTATCAGGAATATTTTTAACAAAACCATGAAAATGGTAACAGTGACAACAAGCATATTTAAATGCTACCAGTTGTGAAACACAGGCCTAAGCATCTTAGATGGAATTTCTCATTAATTCTTACAGTATCTTCTTTTGACCAAATTTTTAGTTTTGTCAAATGTAAATGGTCTACAGTGTGGTCTACAGAAGATACTATAAGAAATATGTGTTGTCATTGCTACCATAGTTATAAGGAGAAACTATTTTTGTCTCAGTCTTACATAAGAACAAAAATATCTGGATCTGGGACTCTGCTACTTATTGAAGGGAAAACAATCCTTAATGAATAATATTGCAAAAGAGCCTAAAAAGTGAGAGAAAGTTAAATTGGCAGGCTTGAGTGTTTGCAAAGTAAATTAATCATGGACACTATGGAGCCTGTATAAACAAACCAAGGGAAGATATGTTAACTTCCTCTTCTATATTAAATGGTAATAAAGGAAATTTATTCCATAATTTAGAATTTTAGTATTTCATTCCTGTAAAATTAAAAGGGAGGATCTTTTGTATGTCTAGCAGCATGTGTTTAATGTTTATTCCCTTACAGTGCTACTCTTTAAGAAAAGTAAATAATTATATTTTATTCAAACCTGGGTGAATACTGTCATGTTATTATTAATAGTATACCATAAATGATATAAAAATAAAGACATCTTTAAAGTATTCATAGAAGAAGGATGACCCTTCTATTTTTTTAAATTTATTTATACTTGGTCTTTGTCAGAAAGTACTGGATTTTTACAGTGTTTTATTAAGATAATTAAAGAACATACAAATCATGAAGTAGAATGAATTTATTATATTATGCACTATTTGTAAAAAAATGAAATATTTATTTATGTTCCAAATGCAAAGAATAATACACACACACACACACACACACACACACACACACACACACACACACACACACGCACACACACACACACACACACGCACACACATATAGACTTCCCAGGTGGTGCTAGTTGTAAAGAAACTGCCATATATATGAAATTTCTTTCCTTAGATTTTTGTAGGGACTGATTACAATGTCACAAATATAGTAAAGGCACAGTTTGAAGAAATTAACATAGATTTTGTTGTGTGCATGGTATGCATAAATAGCACCAAAGAACAAAACAGTTGTGCTTGAAAACTAAAGGAGGGATAGCAACAGAGAGAATATCATAGCTCTCATCTTGTTGGTCAGTGACCCCACATCTAACTGTAAAATTCTCTTTTTATTTAGCCCTTGAATCTGTGTGATTGCTGTAGGTCACATCTCTCTTTCTAATGAGAATTTAGCAACAATTGATAATTTACATTTCTGACTGATCTTTAGGTGAATGAACATATGGCAAAGAATACCTAAGGACAGACCTTGAAAAAGTCTTAAGTGTGTAAACTTGGTGCATTAGTAGTTCAGGCAACTTAACTGTCCTCTAAAAATGTATAAATCATAGAAAATATATATTTGATAAAATTTATTATTTTACAAAGCATATGTATTATAAATTTATATTCTGTATTTCAGAATACCTAAATTTTTATTTTATCTCAGCCAATCATAAAACTCACTCTCTTTCTAAATTGTAGTTTACATGATTGAGATATAGAATAAGGAACTGTTTCATATTGGTATATTCCATATTACTTAATGGAAACATTTTAGAGTATATTACTGAGGAAGAAAAAAGAAAATTTTTTAACATTTTTGTTCAGTCACTAAGTCATGCCCAGACCTTTGTGACCCCATGAACTGCAGCATGCCAGGCTTCCCTGTCCTTCACTATCTCCCAGAGTTGGCTCAAACTTACGCCCGTTGAGTCAGTGATACCACCCAACCATCTGATCCTCAGTCGCCTGGTTCTCCTCTTGCCCTCAATCTTTGCCAGCATCAGGTCTTTTCCAATGAGTCGATTTCATCACATCAGGTGGCCAAAGTATTGGAGCTTCACCATCAGTCCTTCCAATGAATATTCAGGGTTGATTTCCTTTAGGATCAACTGGTTTGATCTCCTTGCTGTCCAAGAGGCTCTCAAGAGTCTTCTCCAGCACTACAGTTTTAAAGCATCAATTATTCAGCACTCAGTCTTCTTTATGGTCCAAATCTCACCTCCATACATGACTACTGGAAAAACCATAGCTTTGATTATCTGGACATTTGTCAGCAAAGTGATGTCTCTGCTTTTGAATATGCTGTCTAGTTTGTCATAGCTTTTCTTCCAGGGAGCAAGCGTCTTTTAATTTTGTGGCTTCATTCATGGTCCACAGTGATTTTGGAGCCCAAATAATTAAAATCTGTCACTGTTTCCATTTTATCCCCATCTATTTGCACATCTACTACACATTGCTTATGTCAAGACACTTGCATTCTAGTCTTGGTTCTTCAATTAACTTACTGTGCAACCTTGATTTTTGAGCCTGTATCTCTTATGATAAATAAGACAATTGAACTAGGTGAAGTATTTACAAATGGGTATTTTGTGAATGTAGTAGGAATGGATATATATGACTATGATATCATTTTCAATCTGTTAGTATTATCATTCCTAGGATTGAGTCCAGCACTTAAACTTTTGATGTATTAAAAATATCTTATTATAAGATAGGTTGACTTATAATGATAATTTTCCAGTGAAGCTCAGAAATATAAAAGCTGATATTATGCAATATACTTTGAGTCCTTTTTCTCTCTAGAGAAGCACCAGCAAAGGAGACCAAATAGATGTGTGGTGAACTCCAGTTAAATATCAGTTCAGTTCAGTTCTATTGCTCAGTCACATGTGACTCTTTGTGATCCCGTGGACTGCAGCACGCCAGGCCTCTCTGTCCATCACCAACTCCTGGAGTTTACTCAAACTCTAGCCTATTGAGTCAGTGATGCCATCCAACCATCTCATTCTCTGTTGTCTCCTTCTCCTCCTGCCTTCAATCTTTCCCAGAATTAGGGTCTTTTCCAATGAGTCAGTTCTTCACATCAGCTGGCCAAAGTATTGGAGTTTCAGCTTCAACATCAGTCCTTTCAATGAATATTCAGGACTGATCTCCTTTAGCATGGACTGGTTGGATCTCCTTGCAGTCCAAGGGACTCTCAAGAGTCTTCTCCAACACCACAGTTCAAAAGCATCAATTCTTCGGCGCTCGGCTCTCCTTATAGTCCAACTCTCACATCGATACATGACTACTGGAGAAACTATAGCCTGGACTAGATGGACCTTTGCTGGAAAAGTAATGTCCCTTCTTTTTAATATGCTTTCTAGGTTGGTCATAGCTTTTCTTCCAAGGAGCAAGCCTCTTTCAATTTCATGGCTGCAGTCACCATCCACAATGATTTTGGAGCCCAAAAAATAGAGTCTCCCACTGTTTCCACTGTTTCCTCATCTATTTCCTGCGGGAGTCCAGCTCCAGCAGCCAGAGAATCGCCCTGAAGGGATGAACGGGGTCGGCGAATGATGCAGCCTCTCACTCATTTGGACTGCATCTCGGCGGAGAAAATGATGCAGTCTCTCGCTCAAAGCACTGGGCTGCATGTTTATTTTAAGCATCAGGTTTTCTTTTATACTTTTACAAAAGCATTAGGTCAGAGGTATGACATCTTCAGTTTCCCCTCACCCATATTTACTGTCTTCATAAATCATTGTTGTCCTTCAGAGTTCCCTCTTAAGTGTCCTTGTGATAACATTGTAACTCAAGTTTGTCTCTGGGTTGTATATTACATTCCTCAATTTATTTCTTATCTCTTTAAATCCTGCTATCCCCTAGTAACTTAAGCTCATCATCTCCTAAAAAGACTTTTAGCTATTGGTATCTCTAAAATTCCTAGTTTCTATAAGCTATAGTAAAATATGCCAACACTACAACATACCTTAAACTTTTAGCTTCTAACTATTCTTAATTATTCCTAACCCCTCAACTCAGCAAACTTCTTTTGCCATAAACATTCCCCTTACAGGCATGTTTCAGATAACAATGTTTCCCATGGCCTCAGGCTTCAGCCTATGTGCTCATCCTGTAGCATTCTTTGTAAAGATCCTTGAATAAATGTCAATAGTTAACTTTATGGATTATAACATTCTTTCCAGCCAACTCAACCGGAAGAAGGAAAGGACAAGTCAGAATCACAAGACCGAACTCCTTCATCCCAGGACCGTGCCTGCGGGATGAGGAGAAGGGGTTGGGGCCGTGCCTCCATTTTGTCAGTAATGCCTATTGCGGCTCCTGACAATTTCACATGAAGTGATGGGACCAGATGCCATGATCTCAGTTTTCTGAATGTTGAATTTTAAGCCAACTTTTTCACTCTCCTCTTTCACTTTCATCAAGAGGCTCTTTAGTTCTTTGCATTCTGCCATTAGTGTGGTGTCATCTGCAATGTCTGAGGTTGTTGATATTTCTCCCGGCAATCTTGATTCTAGCTTGTGCTTCCTCCAGCCCAGCATTTCTCCTGATGTACTCTGCATATAAGTTAAATAAGCAGGGAGACAATATACAGCCTTGACGTACTCCTTTCCCAATTTGGTACCAGTCTGTTGTTCCATGTTCAGTTCTAACTGTTGCTTCCTGACCTGCATACAGGTTTCTCAAGAGGCAGGTCAGGTGGTCTGATATTCCTATCTCTTTCAGAATTTTCCACAGTTTATTGTGATCCACATAGTCAAAGGCTTTGGTTTAGCCAATAAAGCAAAAGTAGATGTTTTTCTGAAACTCACTTTCTTTTTTGATGATCCAGAGGATGTTGGCAATTTGATCTCTGGTTCCTCTGCCTTTTCTAAATCCAGCTTGAACATCTGAAATTTCATGGTTCACATACTGTTGAAGCCTGGCTTGGAGAATTTTGAGCATTACTTTGCTAGCATGTGAGATGAGTGCAATTGTGTGGTAGTTTGAGCATTCTTTGGCATTGCCTTTCTTAGGGATTGGAGTGAAAACTGACCTTTTCCAGTCCTGTGGCCATTGCTAAGTTTTCCAAATTTGCTGGCGTATTGAGTGCAGCACTTTCACAACATCATCTTTAGGATTTGAAATAACTCAACTGGAATTCCATCACCTCCTCTAGCTTTTGTTGTAGTGATGCTTCCTAAGGCCTGCTTGACTTTGCATTCCAGGATGTTTGGCCCTACGTGAGGGATCACACCATTGTGATTATCTGGGTCGTGAAGATCTATTTTGTATAGTTCTTCTGTGTATTCTTGCCACCTGTTCTTAATATCTTCTGCTTCTGTTAGGTCCATACCATTTATGTCCTTTATGTCCAGTTAAATATAGATGTTTTTACATTTTTCGTTTTTATGAAGGAAATAGCAGTGTCCACAAAGAAGGTTAAGTGAACACTGACCTTAAGACTAGGTATATGTGTTTGAAATTTTCAAAGATAAAGCATTAGTGTAATTATCTCCTAGATCTTCAAAAATTTTAATCATGAGAATAATGGTTGAATCTGCTAGTTTCATCAGTAATTTGTTATAAGGATATTCTAATCCCATAGGTATAGATCCGAGGTATGAAAAATTTGACTTCGCTAAGGATTTTTTAACTTATACCAAATGCCCTAGTTAACAATTCCAATAACTTACCTCATAAACAATTTTATACCTTTAGCCATGCTCCTGTACTTCAATTGTTGTGACCTCAGCCAGAAAGCAATATAATGTGTTAGATTTTTTATAACCATAACAGTATGTTTTTTCTCTATCTTTGTTAAGAAATATTAACAAAATTTAATTTTCCTGTTTCTGCTATCACTTCATTTGATATCCCTCCTTTCTAAGTGATAACCACAGCACTTGTTAGTTTTCCAAATAAGGTCCTTATGATATTATTATAGATGTTGTGATTTGCAGTTCAGTGCTCCCTTCAGGACTGAAAGATACAGTCCCTGCTGTAAGTGCTTCCAGGTTGTAGCCCACTTAGGATATAGTCCACAGCTGGAGAGAATCATTTCATTCTTGGTCTTGCTTCTTCAAACTCCTATCACTGGTGGATGCATGAGTATATGGACTTAACCCCTTGACCATAAAGTCAGTCCTTCAGAGGAGTTCTCCCCAACTCTGTATTTCACCTGGGCACACCAGATGCTTTTAAGACTAAATTGCATTCCAACTTTTCCTCTGGTCCATTTATTCTTTCTTTCCTTTTTCAGGCTCTGATCTTGCATGTTAGTCTCCATTAGAATCTGCCTCCCAGGGATCCAACCTGAAATAATATCAAAGTTATTTATCATCTTTGGAGATTTTTTGGTTTTACGCATATGGTCTTCCTGTAAACAAGAATGAATTTACTTGATAGAAATAATCGGAAATAAAATACAGTATGCTCCTTTGTCATAGATTTTAGAGTACAGGAATCAAGCACATTATTTTTCCAAAAAAATATAGTTACTATTCATTGTTTAGCATTCACTATAATTTGTCTGTACTTTTTCAGTTCAGTTCAGTTGCTCAGTCGTGTCTGACTCTTTGCAACCCCATGAATCTCAGCACTCCAGGCCTCCCTGTCCATCACCAACTCCTGGAGTTTACCCAAACTCATGTCCATCGAGTCGGTGATGCCATCCAGCCATCTCATCCTGTCATCCCCTTCTCCTCCTGACCTCAATCCTTCCCAGCATCAGGGTCTTTTCCAGTGAGTCAACTCTTCTCATGAGGTGGCCAAAGTATTGGAGTTTCAGCTTCAACATCAGTCCTTCCAATGAACACCCAGGACTGATCTCCTTTAGGATGAACTGGTTGGATCTCCTAGCAGTCCAAGTGACTCTCAAGAGTCTTCTCCAACACCACAGTTCAAAAGCATCTATTCTTCGGCACTCAGCTTTCTTCACAGTCCAACTCTCACATCCATACATGACTACTGGAAAAACCATAGCCTTGAGTAGACGGACCTTTGTTGGCAAAGTAATGTCTCTGCTTTTTAATATGTTATCTATATTTTTCATAGCTTTTCTTCCAAGGAGTAAGTGTCATTTAATTTCATGGCTGAAGTCACCATCCACAGTGATTTTGGAGCCCCCAAAAATAAAGTCTGACACTGTTTCCACTGTTTCCCCATCTATTTCCCATGAAGTGATGGGACGAGATGCCATGATCTTAGTTTTCTGAATGTTGAGCTTTATGCCAACTTTTTCCTTCTCCTCTCTCACTTTCATCAAGAGGCTTTTTAGTTGTTCTTCATTTTCTGCCATAAGGGTGGTGTCATCTTCATATCTGAGGTTATTGATATTTCTTCTGGCAGTCTTGATTCTAGCTTGTCCTTCCTCCAGCCCAGAGTACATCTCATGATGTACTCTGCATATAAGTTAAATAAGCAGGGTGACGATATACAGCCTTGACATACTCCTTTTCCTATTTGGAACCAGTCTGTTGTTTCATGTCCAGTTCTAACTGTTGCTTCCTGTACTTTTTAACTATTTTAAATTGGATAATAATTCCCTTTGAGCATGGGTACAAACATGACAGTAGACAAATTATTTGCCAAGGTTTTTCTGTGAGTCATAGAAAAAGAATTAAATTAACCAAAAACATATTATTGATTTCAAGTACTTTTTTCTTTATTCTTTTAAAATTATTTTTAAAGGATTTGACCTCATATTTCAAAGATCTTTTCCATCTTTCCCTCTCTGTATGGTACTCAATTGTTCTCATATCTTTAGCTTTTTTATTTTCTAATTATCCTGACCTTTTGTCTTGCCACCTGCAGAAAACATATATAGAGATATTAGAAAAAAATTAATAAGATGTAAGCTGGTTTTAGCAAAATTGAGTATTAAACTCTAAGTAAGTTTAGTTCTTGGAGTTAGGAAAGAGTTTTAACTTAAGGTTGACATACTACACATGAGATCTGTTAAAATGCAGCAAAATAGGGAAGACAAAATGAAAACTGAGAAAGACACTAATTGTCTAATTAAATATGCTTCATGGTTCTGAGTAGATATGCCATTATATATATTAGGTCTTACACACAAAGTCCAAAACTTCTTTGCATGACTGGCTATGTTGAAGGTTCTCCATTAATCACCAGCTGTGTGCTTATCTTTTATTTATTTCTCTTAATTTAAACAAAAAATGGAAAATTAAGTAGTTATCTTCTACAGTCTTGTGAGATAAGCTAGCATGCTTATCTGGCCTAATTTATTTAAACATTGTTAAGTTCAATGTTTTAGTATAGTGACATATGAACTACCCAATAAACAGATCCACACATTCAGTTCAGTTGGATAGAAAATAAACAATAAGTCTTAAATTAGAAAAAAAAATTACTTAAGATAAACTCACAGGAATTATTTTAAGAAAATTTCCAGATAACATGCATGGTTTCATTTGATGAATTCCAAACCCAAAAGTGCTGTTTGAAGCAGCTTCTGCACCTGCTGCTGGTCTGAAGCAACAAATGCTGGCACTAGAATGGGATAGATAGAACAATGTCTCAGGTAGATACTTATCTTAAGAAATAGGTGGAAAACCTCATACAGAAGGCAAGCAATAGCACATCTCTGTCAGCAGTATATGCCACCCCTTTACCATAATAAAAAGAGCAGGTTGACAGGGAATATAATCATATGGCTATCAGATTTAACAAATAAAAATAAAGGACACCCAGTTCAGTTTAAATTTCAAATAATAAGCAATGAATAATTTCTTAGTATAAGTGTGTATCAAATATTGCATCCTGTATTTTATGACATTTCTATATAAGCTTCCAAAAACAGATTTTAAGAATATATTCAAAGTTTAGTAAAGAAAGCAGAGAACACTTTATGTATTTCAAACAGGGAATTTAATACAGAGAACTGGTTGCACAGATGTTGGAAGGCCTAAGAGGCAAAAGGGAAATAACTTGGGACTCAAGACATTAGAAACTGCAGGAAAAAGCCATGATCTGCACTGCTGAGGGATAAGAGGGAGGGGCTTATTTCTCTGTAGCCCACAATGAAGAGGAGAGGCTTCTTGGCTAGAAGAGACCCCACTAATGGTGCTGCAACAGAGGAGGTACTTAGAAGGAACCTCAGAAAAAAGTGTCAGTGTGGAGAGCAAGACCTCCAGGAAGGATCAAAATTCTCAGACTGCTAATGGCAGGAAAGAAGCTCTTTGGAAAATAGGTGTCAGCTGTCGCTGGACTAATGCTGATGTCAGTGTCTCACCAACCATTCATTGCCAGAGTCCAGCCAGAAACCAACTGGCCAGGAACTCTGAGTAATATAGTTTTCCACACCCTAAAATACAGAAAGGAGCCCCAAAGAAATGTGAATAGGGGCTGAGAGCAATCCTCAATCAAAGAATATTTTTTTGAAAATCTGTACAGAAGAATAAGATTCAGAAAAAAAAAAAATTGAGAAAGAAAAACAGTGTTTCAAAATGAGCAAGCTAAAGAATTAATAGCTGAGGTGATAGAATTATTAAGAGAGACAAAGATAAAATTATTAAAAGTGACAAAGTTATGGGTAATTTTATCAGAGTAGTTAGGATATTATTTCTTGTATAAATAAATTTGCCAAGATAAAATTAAAGTCAGAAGAGAAAAGTGGCCAGTGTTGGAGACCAAATTAATCAAATGGAATCCCAGAGAATTTTCTTAGACTGTGATATAAACACATAAAGAAATGAAAAGAATCAGAGCAAGTAATGAGAATAAATATAGAAGTTCTAAAGTCAATTAAATGCTGTTACAAAAATAAAGAAAACAGGAAAAAGATACACAAGAAAACATACTTCTTACTGGTGCACCAGAATGACCCGGAGGGATGGGATGGGGAGGGAGGTAGGAGGGGGCTTCTGGAAGGAGAACACATGTACACCCATGGTGGATTCATGTCAGTGTATGGCAAAACAAATACAATATTGTAAAGTTAAAAAATAGATAAATAAACCAATTAAAAAAAAAAAAACTGAAGGAAATTTCAGACTATAAGGGCACACCTAGTGCCGAACTAGTAGATAGCATAGCCAGGACATCTTGATAAGGTTTCAAAATCCCAAGAATAACTGAAATCTCATCCCATCTTCAAAATGATAATATAAGGAAAGAAAAAGATAAAATTAAAAACTAAAAAAAAAAAAAAAAAAGAACCAAGAAACCGATGAAACATGGTAAAAACAAGCACATACCAATTAACACTCACAGAAGAAACTTCCCAAGTGTAAATTTATAGAGCATTAAGAGTAATTGTTGAAAAAGATTGGATATGCTGAACAAATAAATTGGAAGAATATGTAGGTAAATCTAATAAAGTAGGATTCTGAATGGGGCAAAATAATGATGCTTCGTTTGCTTTATAATCCCTGACATAAAAACAAATAATTGGAACAGCCAAGAAACCACACACAAGCCACATTTTCAATGAAACTGGGTTACAAGTCGCCTTCACCCCAATGTCCAGAACACAGATGCAAACAGCTGGACCCTCACAGACTCCTTATGGGTTTAACAGCTGTGCAAAAGGAGCTGGGAGAAGAAAATTAGAGTTCTAATAGCTCTGAAAGTCTCAGAATCCAGAAACTGCCAGCAGATATTCCCCACACACGTTGAGAAAATTGATATAAACAGGAAAAAGAATCTACAGGCTATAGTTTGTAGAAAAGAGCTTAAAAACATTCACCAAGCCCAATAACTGGTGGCATAAAGATCAAAGGGTCTTGATGTAGTTAATCTCTGAAGAGCTGCACTCTGAAATATGTTAGCCCAATAAAAGATACCAGGTTTTGGAGACTTAGTACCAAAAAAAAGGAAAAATAATATATACTATCAATTTTTATTCTGATTTAAATTTGAAATGGCAGTATTTATGATAAAATAGATTACATAAAACATATTATTAAAATTAATTGCACCTATTTCTTTTCAGTTCTTGTGATTAATTAAAAAAACTGCCTGTGTGATGCATATTCCTATTAGACAGTGCTGCTCTAGAGGCTCAGAAATATCTCAAAACTCTTTTTGACAAACTGACAGACTCCCATTAAAAAAAGATATCGGGAGTAGAATTAAACTTGGAGAGAAAAGAATCACTGAAATAATAAAATTTCAGATACTGGGGTAAGAGGGTTCCATAAGAGGTGGTCAAATCCAGAATATGAGACTTTCTATATGGCAAATACACTTTTCTGATAAATCAATGAGATAAAGTGAGAGGAAATTTTAAAGAATGAAAGAGGCCTAAGAAATATGACCAATAAATGCCATATAGAGCTTCCATTTGCCTCTTCATTTAAACAAAGCAACTGTAAAATGTATCTTGAGATCATTGGGTGTTATAAGGAATTAAAAGTTACTACTTTTTTAGGTGTTAAAATGGCACACTGGTTATGAAAATATAAAAGATCTTTTAATTAGAACTGCATAATTTCTGGGACTTTATAAACTTTCAGAAAGACATATGAACAGGAAAATAAAAATTACTGGTGGTGGGGGCCTGGGAAGATTTAATAAAATCTTGGTAACTGATGAAATTTGACTTTAGGTGTGAAAAGATTAAATAAATTTTCCTCTTTGTATTTGAAAGTCCTGTATTAAAAAGCTAAAAATATATATATGGGTTAAATATAGGCTAATAAAATAGTGACTCTAAAATATAGTAAAAGCAGTCTAAAGAGATATGAGAAATAATTCCAGTCTATACATAATGCAATTATGTAACTTAGTGGTTAAAGGGCAAAGTCATGTCTGTTGAGCACAAAACAAAATACTAAAAAAACCCAAATCTAGCCAGCTGCTATTTAGAAGGTACTCATCAATGTAAAGATATAGAAATTTTAAAAATGAAAAGATACGTCGAACAAAGGATAATCAAATGAGTGCTGGTATAGCTATATTAATGTTAAACAATTTAAAAAATAAAAGCTCAGATATAGATTCATGTATAGGTAGAAATACATATGAATGATTCACCATATTTGCCAAGAGAAATAGCTGGTCATACCAAACAGCCTCTTCCAAGAACACAAGAGATGACGCTACACATGGACATCACCAGATGGTCAATACTGAAATCAGATTGATTATATGTTTTGTAGCTGAATATAGAGGAGCTCTATACAATCACCAAAAACAAGACCAGGAGCTGACTGTGGCTCAGATCATGAACTCCTTATTGGAAAAATTCAGACTTAAATTAAAGAATATAGGGAAAACCACTAGACCATTCAGGTATGACCTAAATCAAACCCTTAGTGGAAGTGTCAAATAGATTAAAGGGATTATCTGATAGAGTCCCTGAAGAACTATGGACAGAGGTTTGTAACATTGTATGGGAGACAGTGGTCAAAACCATCCCCAAGAAAAAGAAATGCAAAAAGGCAAAATTTCTGTCTGAGGAGGCGTTACGAATAGCTGAAAAGAGAAGAGAAGCCAAAGACAAAGAAGAAAAGGAAAGATATACTCATCTGAATGCAGAATTCCAGAGAATAGGAAGGAGAGATAAGAAAGACTTTTTAAGCGAATAATGTAAAGAAATAGAAGAAAACAATAGAATGGGAAAGACTAGAGATATCTTCAAGAAAATTAGAATTACCAAGGGAACTTTTCATACAAAGATAGGCACAATAAAGGACAGAAATTGTATGAACCTAACAGAAGCTGAATATATTAAGAAGAGGTGGCAAGAAAACACAGAAGAACAATACAAAAAAAAATCTTAAAAAAGGCCCAGATAACCACAATGGTGCCATCACTCATCTAGAGCCAGACATCCTGGAGTGTGAAGTCAAGTGGGCCTTAGGAAGAATTACCATGAACAAAGCTAGTGGAGGTGATGGAATTCCAGTTGAGCTATCAAATCCTAAAAGATGATGCTGTTAAAGTGCTGCAATCGATATGCCAGAAAATTTGGAAAACTCAGCAGGACTGGAAAAGGTCAGTTTTCATTCCAATCCCAAAGAAGGGCAATGCCAAAAAATGCTCAAACTACCACACAATTGCACTCATTTGACATGCTAGCAAAGTATTGCTCAAAATGCTCCAAGCTGAACTTCAATAGTACATGAACCAAGAACTTTCAGATGTTCAAGCTGGATTTAGAAAAGGCAGAGGAACAAGAGATCAAATTGCCAACATCTCTTGGATCATAGAAAAAGCTAGAGAATTCTATTAAAACATCCACTTCTGCTTCATTGACTACGCTAACGCCTTTGACTGTGTAGATCACAACAAACTGTGAAAAATTCTTAAACAGATGGGAGTACCAGACCACTGTACCTGCCTCCTGAGAAATCTGTTTGCAGGTTAAGAAGCAACAGTTAGAACCCAACATGAAACAAGGGACTGGTTCAAAATTCAGAAAGGAGTACGTCCAGGATGTATATTGTCACCCTGCTTATTTAACTTATATACTGAGTACATCATGCAAAATGCTGGGATGAAGCCCAAGCTGGAGTCGAGATAGCCGGGAGAAATATCAATAACCTCAGATATGCAGATGATACCACCCTTATGGCAGAAAGTGCAAAGAAATTAAAGAGCTTCTTGATGAAGGTAAAAGAAGAGAGTGAATAACCTGGCTTAAAACTCAGCATTCATAGTAACAAAGATCATGACATCCGGTCCCATCACTTTATGACAAATACATGGGGAAACAATGGAAACAGTGACAGACTTTATTTTCTTGGGCTCCAAAATCACTGTGGATGGTTACTGCAGCCATGAAATTAAAATATGCTTGCTCCTTGGAAGAAAAGCAATGACAAACCTGAACAGCATATTTAAAAGCAGAGACATTACTTTGTCTACAAAGGTTCGTATAGTCAAAGCTATGGTTCTTCCAGTAGTCATGTATGAGTGTGGAAGCTGGACAATGAAAAATGCTGAGTGCTGAAAAAATGGTGATTTTGAAGTATGGTGCTGAGAAAAACTCTTGAGAGTCACTTGGACAGCAAGGAGAGCAAACTAGTCAATCCTAATGAAAATCAATCATTGGAAGGAGTGATGCTGATGCAGAAGCTGTGATTTTTTGCCACCTGATGAGAGGAATCAGCTCATTAGAAAATACCCTGATGCTAGGAAAGATTGAAGGCAGGAGGAGAAGGGAATGACAGAAGATTTGATGGTTGCATGACATCACCAACTCAATGGACACGAGTTTGAGCAAGCTCCGGGAATTGGTGAAGAAAAGGGAAGCCTGGTGTACTGCAGTCTGTGGGGTCACAAAGGATCATATGTGATTCAGTGAGTGAACAAGAATACCTTACAAAATTATGCGTTGATTTACCCCTTCTTCTGTCCATTTTGCTGTTTTGTCATGTATTTTATTTGCATGTATTTTATAAGCCTTAACTGCTTTGTCATTATAGAGATGTAGCTGATTAAAAATTTTATAATAGTTTTAGGTGAACAGCAAAGGGACTCATCCATAAATGTAGATCTATCCATTCTGCTCCAAATTCCCCTCCCATCCAGGCTGCCACAATATTGAGAAGAGTTCCTGCTTATACAGTAGGTCTTTGTTGGTTATCAGTTTTTAAATATAGCAGTGCATATATGTCCATCCCAAACTATCCTTTTCCTCCATGCTTCCACCCGTCAACGATAACTTTGTTTGCCGAGTCTGTCAATCTCTTTCTCTTTTGTAAGTTCATTTGTATAATTTCTTTGTAAGTTGCACACATAAGGGATGTCATATGATATTTCTCCTCTGTCTTTGTTATTTTCATTACTTATTTAGTCACTTACTTGTCTATTAAATAAACAAGCAATAAAAAGATATTTCATATTTATTCATATATTTACCATTTTAGTGCTCTTTCTTTAATCACATAGATCCCAGTTTCTGTCTGGTGTCATTTCAGCATGAGGAATAATGTTGTTGTTGTTGTTGTTGTTGAGTCACTAAGTCGTGTCTGACTCTTTGCGACCCGATGAACTGCAATACATCAGGCCTCCCTATCCTTCACTATCTCCCAGAGTTTTCTCCAACTCATATCCATTGAGTTGGTGATGCCATCCAACCATCTCATCCTCTGTCATTGTCTTCTCTTCCTGCCTTCGATCTTTCCCAACATCAGGGTCTTTTCCAGTGAGTCGACTCTTCACATCAGGTGGCCAAAGTAATGGAGCTTTAGCTTCAGCATCAGTACTTCCAGTGAATATTCAGGGTTGATTTCCTTTAGGATTAACTGGTCTCGTTGCTGTCCAACTACTGGTACTCTTATACAGTGTTGGTGAGATTACAAACTGGTACAATCAATTTGGAAAACATTTTAGCAATTTTTTTTAAAGTTTATATATACCACTACCATATGACCCATATATTCCATTCTTAGATATTTGCCTAAGTGAAATGAAAGCATATGTGTATACAGAGGCATGGCCATGACTGTTTATAGCAGCTTAAGTTATAATAGACAAAAAAAAAAAAATCCCCTAAACAAAATTGAGAATAAAAACCTGGAAAAACCTAAATTTCCACACTTAAAATGAAATGCTACTATATAAACTATAAGACAAGCAACATTACAATTAAATCTCAAGATAATCATGGTAATGAAAGAAGCAACACAAAAATGAGTATTTTGCATGTTTCCATTTGTATAAAATTCTAGAAAATGCAACATAACCTATATTGACAAAAGTCATAGCAGTGGTTGCCTGGGAAAGAGTTGTGAGCAATGAGGCAAAGTCTGTGGGAAGGATTGCAAATTGGCCTAAGTGAATATTTGAGGATGATGGATATGTTCTGAATCTTCATTATTTTGATTGTTTCATATGTGTTCACATGTGTTAATATTTATCAAATAGTATATATTTTAAATATATATAGTACATTTTATGTTAGTGGTACCTCAGTCAAGCTGTTAAAACAAAAAAGAAACACTGAAGACAGGTGAACTAACAGTAAAATTCAGGAGGAAAAAATGATGGCAACAGATAAACGTAAAGTAAAATTTGCAAACTGAAGGGATTAATAAAGTTGAAAACAGGAAACAGTACCCATCTATATCACCATATCAAGGAAGATCTGAATGTTGATTGATAGTAGTAGTTATTGACTAATCAGGAAGGTTTTTAAGAAGAGAAAACAGAGAATTATATAAGCCATGAACTGGAAATCTTGGATTTGCCATGGCAAAGTAGCTTACTGCAAATACCATTGGAAAAAAAATTTGTTTTTGTTATATTATATCTTAGAGCTATGTATAATTATTGTTTGTTACTTTAATTATTTAATTCTGAACATGATGTAGTTTATCATTCAATTTTAAAAATAAGTTATCTTAGGAGCGTGCTGACTAACTTACTCTCTAAGTTCCTGCAGCAGCTCTGCCAAGGAATTCTAGGCAGCTCACATGTCCTCAGACCTATAGTTGTGTGTCTCAAGGTGGGCTTTATTTTTAGAAACATAAAAATAAACTAAATTACAAGACATCAGCTTTCTTAAAATTATTTTTTCAATTTGTAACTCTGAAAAATTTATACTCTTATTTTTTCAAGAAAATATTTTTTAACAAAGATGTAAGTGTGAAATTCAGGGCTTCCCTTGTGGCTCAGTGGGAAAGAATCTGCCTGCCAAGCAGGTGATGCGGGTTCAATCTCTGCATTGGGAAGATCTCCTGGAGAAACGAATAATAAGTCTCTCTAGTATTCTTGCCTGGGAAATCCCATGGACAGAGGAGCCTGAGGGGTTACATGGGGTTGCAAAAGAGTTGGACACGACTTAGCGACTAAGCAACAACAAAAATGAAAAATTCACACATAAAAAACATATGCATACATACATTCACATACACATAGAAGCTTACACTTTGCAAAGATATCACTATAGGAGCATAGCCAAAAAATACATAGTGAACTTTTTTACAGGATTGCCATTTATTTCCAAGGGCTTACTTACAATGGAATATCCATTTTGCTTATTCTGCAGATAATTCGGTTTTTTTTCATTATCCAAGACTTTTTATGAAAAGATATACACCATTTCTCTCTTCTACATTCCAACATACAGAGTCAGTCAATCGCCCAAAACAGTGAGATACCCAATAATATATTACATAGTATTTCTTTTAAGGATAAATAAGCAGTAAAACAGGGATAATTTGAAAAGGATAACTAAAACATTGTAATTTAGAATACCTATTCAGTGATACAAACTACAGTAATCTCTTACAGTAGTGTGTATACATCAAGATATATAATATATCAAGGTATGTGTATATACGTATACATATACATATGTCATACGAGAATATACATACACACAAATACATACATATCATGCTGCTACTACTGCTAAGTTGCTTCAGTCATGTCCGACTCTGTGTGACCCCATAGATGGCAGCCCACCAGGTTCCCCTGTCCCTGGGATTCTCCAGGCAAGAACACTGGAGTGGGTTGCCTTCTCCAATGCATGAAAGTGAAAAGTGAAAGTGAAGTCACTCAGTCATGTCCGACTCTTAGTGACCCCATGGGCTGTAGCCTACCAGGCTCCTCCATCCATGGGAGTTTCCAGGCAAGAGTACTGGAGTGGGGTGCCGTTGCCTTCTCCATACATATCATAAAAGAAAGCAAATCTGTATTCTGGTCACACATATTTTAACAGATAGAAACATACACTTGTGATACACATACACATGATATAAGAAGTAAAAACTTTTTTCCTCCCTCTTAAACTACATGTGATCAGGATAGGAATTTGCCTTCATTGCTTGATGCGTTCCTGATGTTTCATGCCACACAAGTTGTTAAAAATGCACAGGGTACCAATATTGATATCTCATTACTTCTTTTTATTCTTTAAAAAGATTCCCATAATTAAAGTTTTTCCCTTTAATTTCCAAAGCAAAACATAAATATAATCTTACTGCTTCTTCCTTGAATGAATACTAGCCCTCAAGCAGTCCTTCTATTTTTCTATTTTTAATAAATACACCATATGAATTGAACAATCATGTACATTAGAAAAGTACATTCTTAAATTTGTATTTATCTCTACAGTTGCATCTTCTTTCCCAGAAGTCTTGTTCACCAAAGGAATAGCAGAACTATTTCTGAGAGAATTGAAACTCTTCTGATGGTTGATTTTGTCTTGAGGGGTCTCATAGCAGCCAGAATATATAAAATGTATGCTACACAAATACTGTGTATATGTTGCTGTACTTAAATTAGTACTGTGTGTGTATGCATATAGATTAAATTTATTGTTATTAGTATTTATTGTTAATATAGATTAAATCTATTTAAATCTATTAAATATGTTGTTATTAATATTTATTGCTGTTAATAGTGGCATAAAATAGACAACACGTTGAAGGTTTGGTTAATAGGTGGGGCATGGATCATTTCTGGAAAAAAACTGACAAGTCAATATCAAAGATTTCATGGAAAGTAAACTATGAAAATATCCTGGTGAAGGGAAGTACTTCTTTGTGATAGGTGCAGTGATACAGGAATTTGAAAAGCATGAAGAGAATTATGCCTAAAATAGAGTTGACTAGTTACTGTTTTGTATTGATGTCCTACAGAAGGACACTGAGAGACCATAGGATGATGATGGCTAAGTGTGAGAGGCAGAGTACTTCTGTGGTTACCTGTAAAGAAGATTTTGTCTCCTAAAGTGCATAGCTAAAGTTACAAAATTTCAGAGACATTTGAATGTTCAGTCAAGGCCAAGTTCCTTAAAGTCAGGCCTCATTAGTTTTAGGTGTGCAGCATAGTAATTCAACATTTTTATATACTATACTGCATTTAAAACTATAAAATATTGACTACCCCTCCTGTGCTGCACAATATATCCTTGGGTCTTATTTATTTTATACATGGTAGATTATGCCTCTTAAAACCCTACCCCTATCTTCCCCCTCCTCCAACCCTTCTCCTGACCGGTAAACACAAGTTTGTTCTCATATCTGTGTGTTATCTGTCATGGATTGGATTTTAATTATGCTTGATCAAAAGAGCCAAAATTTATGCAAGAATAAGCAATAATTTCTTGAACATGGGGTTTTTCTCAAAACATTAACTTGTTAGCTCTTAGAAGTTTAGAAATGTCCGAGTTCTCTATAGATATTAGAGAAAGGAATAAAGAAACTGAGAGAAATGAACATTGTGGAATTGATATATAATAACACCAGTAGATTATATTCCTTGAGATGACTGTATTTCAAGTGTCTATCTTATCAGCAACAGAGACCAACACTATGTCTCCAATAAGGCATTATTTCTTTAGATAAACAATTAGCTGCTCTGGGGCAAATTATCTATATTGACTCCCTGCTATCCTAGAAATACCAGCCATTCATTCTGACAGAATTAGATAACTATTCTAGGTATAAGAACTCCTTTACTTTGTGCAAATTCTTGACCACCACTAAACAGAATGCCTGATTCACAAATATGAACAGGGGACATACTTTATGGTAAAGATGATGTGGGCCCATGACCATGTTGGCTGTAGCACGTACCATATTGTGTTCCTAGAATACTAGAATGACCTTCAAAAATGAAGCTGAAGCTACATCTGAAAGAGTGGAGTTCCATCCTTCTGGACATTGTGTATTTATTAGATCAGAGAGATATTTTGTGATGTATTCCCGATAGGAAGGCTACATGGTCTCAGAAACTAAAATATGGATACTGGAGTGACCCCTTTTGCCTCTACTCCCAAGGACTCACTGGGTTATTTTGTGCTTCTGTTTTTTTTTTTTTTTCAGTTTTGGATTCTTAGAGTGAATGATCTTAATCCCCAAACAAGGTCTATGGTTACCAGGGTATACAGAAAGGGTTGCTCTGAGCTACAAATTAGAGCTGTTACAAAGTACAAAATCTACTTGGGCAACTCCTGGTATTCTTTTTTCTCATAGTACCTGTGAATGGATGTGTGCAGGACTGAGAAGGATAAAATTACCAGGGATAGAACAGCTTAGTAATAAAAGCTACTTCATGAGTGAACAGGAAGGACCTACTCAGGTGATCACTAAGGGTGAGGGGAATTTAGAATGGATGGTGGAGGAAGAAGAAGATGCATACCAGTGACAGGACAGAGATAAACCGCAGAAAACAGACATGTAGTTTATTACAATAAGCTTCCCTTCAGGAAGGAAGGCTCAGGAGAACCTTGACAGCGGAGCTGATCCCTGAATCTTTGTGGAGAAGCAGACCTTTAGCAAGGCTTCTAAACTTTGAAGTCTATTGCCACATTTGCATCAAAACCTCACTTCCTGTTAACTGATGTAAACCAACACAGCGAGATATTACATTCAGGTAAACCTACTCCAAGAAGAACGCTTCTCCTATGACTGAGTCTGTCTTGCATTCTCCTTGAGAGATTAACCAAATTTTCTTTAGCATAAATGACAGACTAGGACACCTCTGCCAACTGTCCTTCCATTTTTCCTTCTCTTGCATCAGATTTGTATTGTTGTCACACAGAACTCCCAGCCTTTCACAGATCCATCCCCATTTTCTCTCACAAGCAATTTCTCTAATAAAGTTTACATATTAAATTTCTTTTTAGTGTTTTGGTCTTAAAGGAACCAGATTAACACAGATTGCAAATTATAACTCCAAATGTGACTTTGGTTTCATCATAAGATTTATTCAATATTATAATGACTTCTTCCAAGTGTTACAAGCCTATCGGAGTAAATACTTTCAGACTTCATATTAGAATAATAAATTTTTAACTGAGGCTACCAAAATCCATAGATTTTAAGTGATTTTACTAAGATCACACAGCTAAGAATTTACTCATCTTCTGAATCTTATTGATTTCCTACTAATTGTTTCATATCTACAAAACAATTTTTTTCATGCATTTGTCACTCTTTATCAGGCACCAACAAGGAGTAGGGATAAAAAAAAACATTTGAGTTCCCATTAATTATAAACAACTGGCACTCTGTAGATACTAGCACTTTTTTCATAAACATTTTCCCTTCTTTTGTTTCAGTGACACTTATTTTCCAGGATTTTGTTATCTGTCCATCCATAAGGAAATATCTTAATAAGTCTATGAGTCTATACTTAAGTCATGAAGTTGTTCCACAGACTTGAAATCATGATACCATCTTGTCTTAGAACTCTCAATGATGTGATATTTCTTTGCCTCTAAACTTCTGAAGAAGAGAAGAATAAGAAGAAAGTCAGAGCCATAGGAAAAGTGAATATGCATTTGAATTTGTGAGAGTCTTGATTATGCCTGTTGTTCTGATGTAATTATTAAGCATATCCATTTTGCTCTCAGAAGTATATGATCATAAAAATATTAGATTAATATAATCTGTATTCCAAATGTCTAGGTTATTTTGCTGCCAAAAATAATACCTTCATCTGAAACTGCCTATCTAAAGGCCTCTGCTGAGGAGAATCAGATAAAGAACTTTACCATATACAACACTAGTCATTTTTTGGACCAGTTTGTGTATCTGATCCACATGTGGATTATAGGCAGTGATCAGTGACCCTGAAAAAGAGCTCTACCCATTAGGCATCTCATCAGTGAACTAAGCCAAGCAATCTGAACAGGAGTTATGAAGGGAGTTGGTAAGAAGAAAACAGATACAAGAAAAGAACCTATAAAAAGAGGCCTTATAGGATTTGAAGTAGTAGCATAAGCTTAGAATTGTCACAGATTCAGGTTGACTCTGCTTCTAGTCCATGTGAATTCTTTTAGCAAAATCTATATTTCTCTAATATCATCTCAGATACCTATAATCATCTGCAAATGATGAACCCAAAAGTTCTTACCAACACAGCAAATCACAAATCTTCCTCTTCCTATTGTCCTGAAGCATCATAGTCCTCCCTTCTTTTTCCCTTAGTTGATTTATTTTCCAGGTGACCTCTCACTTTTAATGCAGATGGACTCTTCTGTGTACCCATGAAGGCCCTTTTGTCTCGGTCTACTGCAATATTTAGCCCTAAGTATTATGTTGCTCATATATGATTTTATTAGGTGAATTCTTCAGGTAATTTGGCCTTTTTTTTTTTTTCTGCACTGTACTCTAGGGTCTAAAGCATGCAGACTATGTATTTTCTCCATGTCCAACAAAGAACAGTAAACAATAAAAACTATAGACTTAAAAAATTCTCCAGCTGTTCAGAAAATGAAAGACAGCATTTCCTGGAATCAAGACTTGGTTTTAAGTTCTAGATTTTGTACTTACTACTGCATTTTACCTTTAGATTATTTAAACATTCTTTGCTTTGTATTCCCCATCTGTACAATGGTTATTACAATAGTATCAATCTTCCTTGGCTAGTTGTGAGAATTAGATGAGATTACATATAATTATACAGTTATTTAAAATGTGCAGTATTTCTTTCCTTTCATCAAAATGAAAACAACATTGCAGTCTAAAACTCAGTTATTCACTGTACTCAGTGAATACCTTCTAAGTCTATTTCAGCAAGAACACTAAAAATTTTGGATTGTAATCAGTTTATACTATATTCTTCACTTACCTGAATCCTTAAACACAGAATATAGATCAAAATTCAACTAGTTTTGGTGGCTTATTCACCAATGCAAGTCATTATTGTACTAGTTTGAATTTGGTGATAACTCAGTGCTTGGCTTTTCAGCTCTGTCAGCAGGAAGTAAGAGTATCTTTATCTTTAAAAGCTACCAAGGAGACACTCCTCTGTCCATGGAATTCTCCAGGCAAACATACTGGAGTGGGTAACCATCTCCAGGTAGCGCTAGTGGTAAAGAACCCACCTACCAATGCTGAAGGCATAAGAGAAGTTTTGATCCCTGGGTCAGGAAGATCCCCTAGAGGACAACATGGCAACCCAGTCCAGTATTCTTGCCTGGAAAGAGGCAAGAATGGACAGAGGAGCCTGGCAGGCTACTATCCACAGGGTCACAAAGAGTTGGACACGAATGAAGCAACTTAACAGGCACATACACACTCACACAAGGAGACACACATCACGCTTTGTTTTAAACTAATGATTGGTTTCTCTGAGCCTGTCTTTTCCTTCTTTAATCACTAAAGAAGCAGCCACCAACATTCCCAGTCAATTACCATTTCTTCACTATTTCTAAAAGGTTAGAGACATTGCTCAAGGCAGTGTATCCTCTATTGTACTCTATATCTGTATCCATCCTTTTTCATTGCAGGTTATAGTAGCAGTAGTCACACTTCCAAGGTCTATCAATAATACTCTGCTTACCACTAGTGATGGGGTTTCCATTGCCGGCTGACCAGCAGGTGATTCAACTACAGAATTCCATCTTCCATATGTGCTTCCTAGAACCACTCCAGTAACAGGCTTTTTAGGTAATATTTCCTAGAAGCAGAGCCTAAGACAAGAATTTGGGCACAGAGGATGCATTGAAGGAGTGATCTTCAATAAAACTTGTAAGGGAGCAGGGGAAGCAGACAGAGAACAGAAATGGGATGGGAAAAGATGTGTCCTCAAGCAGGCATTCTAGGCCTGGTCTTTGGGATTGATAGAAATTTCTAGGGCACAGATATCTACAAGAGTTGCATCCCCTGGAGCTAAATGGTCAGCCTGCTTTGCTTTTCAGCTGCTCCCAAAACACAGGTAAAGGTGTAGGATGTATAACTTTCTGGACAAGAGTTCTGCCATTAACAGAGAGGTATTCTACAGAGAAAAGGGGCAGTTCTGGAGGTGTCTGCACTGGCCATTAAGGGAGAATCTGAGTTGGGGCACAAACAGGGTCCACTACAGATAGACTGTTCTCCTGCTGCTAAGTCACTTGAGTCGTGTCCGACTCTTTGCGACCCCGCAGACGGCAGCCCACCAGGCTCCCCCATCCCTGGGATTCTCCAGGCAAGAACACTGAAGTGGGTTGCCATTTCCTTCTCCAATGCATGAAAGTGAAAAGTGAAAGTGAAGCCGCTCAGTCGTGTCCGACTCTTGGTGACCCCATGGACTGCAGCCAACCGGGCTCCTCCGTCCATGGAATCTTCCAGGCAAGAGTACTGGAGTGGGTTGCCATTGTCTTCTCCGAGAGAGACCATCAGCTTCATGCAATTTACAGATAGGAAAGCTCAGATGTCAGTAACAGAGAGCTTCACTAACGTGCGCCAAGCCTCACATCTTGGAACTCCCACTGAAGCCAGGTTTCTCTCACCAGAATGCCTGCTCTTAACCATCCTTGCACATTGTCTCACACAGGGAAACAAGGAGACTCACATGGACTGAGGAGAAAAGGAAAGAGTGGAAAAAATGAGGACCAATTCAGGGTAACAGTATGACTGGACTTTATTCTAAAAAGGGAAATGTCAGTGAGAGAAATCAAGGAAGTAAGATATAGAATCATGCTTAAAGTAATTTTACTTCAGTCCTGTTTAAGTTATATTAATTTCTGTGTAGAATAAGGAGGAACAAGGAGGAAAAAGCCTAAAGAAAAAATGATGAAAGAAAGAAGATACAAAAGAGAGGAGGCATTTGAAATAAGCCTACAGAAAAATATATCTTGATTCCAACTATGAAAGAAAAAACATATCTATATATACACATTTTAAAAACAGAATCACAACATAGCACAAGAATTATATAATTTCTGGTTTTCTCCATCAACAGAAACTACAAATTCAAAAAAGTCTTTTAATTCTTTCAAAAGTTATTTTAAAAATTAATACAAGGCATTTCAATGTACTTTATACATTGCAACTTTATTTATAAAGTTGGTTAAATAGTGTCTAAATAGTTATTTAGAGCTAACTTTAGTATCTGTATTTTCTTTCTAAAGAGAACATGTGAAAAAATATTTAATATTTCCAAGTATAGATACTAAAAAAGTTTTGAAGATATCCTTTGTCCCCATATATGTGGTCATCAGCACTCTTTTTATAATCCCTTAGCATTCTTAATCAAACTTTCAGAAGCTTAAATTATTATTGAGCAATTTATTTAGCATTATGGTTTAATTCATGATTCTAAAATGAATATACTATCAACTTCTAGGAGTAAAATCACAAGTAACATCATAATCAGCTAGGCCAAATAGAGTTTGAGCAATTTAAAATACCCAGGATTTGAAGGAATTAATAGATAAGAGGATAGATTCATTATGTGGTCAAGAGGTCATTTCATAAAAATATTTTAAATTAAAAAACCTTTTGGTTTTAAGACTGAGGATGAAATGGATTGGCAAGAATTAAAGAAAAAGCCTGAAAATTATGCACCTGATTGAAGGACTAATTAAAATTATCTTGAATGTATTGAAAGCTTTTCTCTTGGAATTTTTTGTCTCAGGATGAAATGCTGTTTTATTGTTTTCTAAAGGAAAATATGCACAAAAACCTAAATAATCTCTCTCTCTGAGAGAAACTTCAAATAAAATGTGGTATAAAGTTCAGTTTTATACCTCATTCATGTCCTTCTTATGCTAGTCCTAAACAGTGCATGCAGCCCAAAGGGCTGTGAATGTTTTGACACCAAAGGCCACCAGCAGCTTCATTTTGAGAATTGCCTTGGGTCTATCATAAGTATTTCATGCAGAAATACCTGAAGACTACACCTTCAGTCTATGATTGGAGAATGATTTAGGAATCATAGAAGTCCTATTTCTTTGCCTCGTTAGGATTCATTGATCCTGCAGATTTCCCCATAGGATCAGATAGTGCCCAGACTTGAGCCAAGATGCTTTCCCTCATTTCCCTACAGGATTCACTTTGGGACACTTCCTCGGTAAACCATCTGCATAAAAGCTCTGCCCTCTCTGTTTCTCTGATATCAGTTGATGATGCAGTGGGTCTCAAAGTTTAGTCTGTCCCAGAATCACTAGGAGAGCTTGTAAAAACATAGATTGCTGAGGCAGTAAGTCTGGAGTAGAACCTAAGAATCTGCATTTCTCAGAGTTCTCAAGTGCTGCTGCTACTCTGTGGCTTCAGTAGATGGGAGAGCATGAGAGTTTGGAAAGGCAAAATTCCAAACTTTATAGATTAAGATCTTAGCTATAGAAGTTAACCTGGATTTCTATACATGAGCAAGATCAAGGTTCTTGATGAGATTAATGCTCAATGGCCTCAATGTAAGATGTGGTAGAGAGACTGTGAAGGAGAAGGGAGAGGTGAAAGTGCACTTGCAGGAATGCAGAGTTCGAAGGCATTTATAGATGGAAGCCTCTAGGCTTTCATAAGTTAACACCTAGCACTAAGGGCTCTTTTCATTACTTCCACCAAAGAAAACTTCAAGATCAGAGCTAGGAAGTCTATGTAGACACTCTCTTGAAAACTGTTGATAGAGATCTGTAAGTGAGGGAGAGTCTCCATTGTATTATTTAATCCTTTTCATATACAGTTATTACAAATATCTCCTCCCAGTCTACCACCTAGCTTAGAAGTTAATCCATCTCCATTTTGATAAAGAAATCTTAAATTTTGATGTGTATAAATGCATCATATTTTTCCTTAACTTATGCCAAAGGTCACAAATATATTCTAATGCCTTTGTTTTGCTTACAGTTTTACACATTTTGGTCTTTCATTCATCTGAAGATTATTTAAACACCATTAGAGACAGGAAAATAATTTTATTTTGATCTGCTGACAAGCCGATTATCACAAACCATTTGCTCATTAGTCTCTTCTTACTGACTTTTGATGACAATTATATCATTTTCAACTACTGCAATAATCTTTTTCAGGGATATCTATCCTTTGCATTAGACAATAAAAATATTTCTGCATCAATACCACACTTGAATTACTGTACTTCATAAAATATGGCTCAACATCTGGTAGCATCAATTCACTTTCTTCAGTTTATTTTTCAAAATATTTGTAACTATTTAGTTATAAAAAAAAAAAGCTTTGTTTTATCTTGCATGTGAGTTTGTTGATTAATTTTTCTTGTCTACAAGGTCCTTTTATTCTCCTGCAAGCCAGAGTGATCTTTATAGATACAAAGAGACCAGAAGAATTAAATTGGGGTAACAATAAGAACCATAAAATGGAATAGAGCCAGGAGATGTTAGAATTTTGCCAGCAACCAAAATAATTAGTTTACATCCAACAGAACAGACTATAGGAACCATAAAGTTGGGACATATACTAAGTTGGAATGAAAGTAATAGATGATCTCTAGAATCCAGAGAGGGCTCCGCTTGTGGCTCAGCTGGTAAGGAATCCACGTGCAGTGCAGGAGACCTGGGTTCTATCCCTGGTTTGGGAAGATTCCCTGGAGAAGGGAAAGGCTACCCACTCCACTCTTCTGGCCTAGAGCATTCCATGGACTATACAGTCCTTGGGGTCTCAGATCATACGGAATAAGACGGTAGGTGCTGAAGTGGCTGTGAGGAGATACCCCATGTCCAAGGGCAAAGGAGAAGCCCCAACAAGATGGTAGGAGGGGGGAATTAGCATTTAGAATCAAACCTCATTCCCGCCAGAGACGCTCAGAGGGCTCAAACAAACCTTGTGCGCACCAGGACCCAGGGACCCCGCAGAGACTGAGACAGTACTGTGTTTGAGCGTCTTTTGTGGAGGTACAGGTCAGCCTTGGACTGCCACAGAGACAGGGGCTCTGGGTGCAGCAGACGTGGGCATGGCAAAAGCCCTCTTGGAGGAGGTCACCATTAACCCCACCATAGAGCTGCCTGAACCTACACAGGACTGGGAAATAGTCTTTTGGAGGGAACAACAGAACCTTGTTAACCGCGGCCCAGGAAAAGGAGCAGTGACCCCACAGGAGACTCCCAGACTTGCCTGTGGGTGTCTGGGAGTCTCCAGCAGAGGCGTGGATCAGTGGTGGCTTCAAGGTTGGGGGCACTAAGTGTAGCAGTACATGCATGGGATTTTTTTGAGGGAGGTCATCATTATCTTCATTACCTTCACCATAGTTTGGCCTCAGGTACATAGCAGGGAGGGAACACAGCTCCACCCATCAATAGAAAATAGGATTAAAGATTTACTGAGCAAGGCTCTGCTGATCAGCACAAGACCCAGTTTCCCCCTCAGTCAGTCTCTCCCATCAGGAAGCTTCCATAAGCCTCTTATCCTTCTCCATCAGAGGGCAGACAGACTGAAAACCACAGTCACAGAAAACTAACCAGTCTGATCACATGGACCACAGCCTTATCTAACTCAATGAAACTATGAGCCATGCCCCGTAGGGCCACCCAAGACGGACCGGTCATGGTGGAGAGTTCTGGCAAAAGGTGGTCCACTGGAGAAGGGAATGGCAAACCACTTCAGTATTCTTGCCTTCAGAACCCCATGAACAGTATGAAAAGGCAAAAGATAAGACACTGAAAGATGAACTCCCCAGGTCGGTAAGTGCCCAGTATGCTACTGGAGATCAGTGGAGAAATAACTCCAGAAAGAATGAACAGATGGGAGTCAAGGCAAAAACAACACCCCGTTGTGGATGTGACTGGTGATGGAAGCAAGGTTCAATGCTGTAAAGAGCAATATTGCATAGGAACCTGGAATGTTAGGTCCATGAGTCAAGGCAAATTGGAAGTGATCAAACAGGAGATGGCAAGAGTGAACATCGATGTTTTAGGAATCAGTGAACTACAATGGACTGGAATGGGTGAATTTAACTCAGATGACCATTATATCTAGTATTGTGGGCAAGAATGCCTTAGAAGAAATGGAATAGCCATCATAGTCAACAAAAGAGTCCAAAATGCAGTACTTGGATGCAGTCTCAAAAATGACAGAATGATCTCTGTTCATTTCCAAGGCAAACCATTCAATATCATGGTAATCCAAGTCTATGGCCCGACCAGTAATGCTGAAGAAGCTGATGTTGAATGGTTCTATGAAGACCTACAAGACCTAGAACTAACACCCAAAAAAGATGTCCTTTTCATTACAGGGGACTGGAATGGAAAAGTAGGAAGTCAAGAAACACCTGGAGTGGAAGACAAATTTGGCCTTGGTGTACAGAATGAAGCAGGGCAAAGGTTAATAGAGTTTTGCCAAGAGAACACACGGGTAAAAGCAAACGCCCTTTCAACAACACAAGAGAAGACTTTACACATGGACATCACCAGATGACTAACGCACAAATCAGATTGATTATATTCTTTGCAACCAAAGATGAAGAAGCTCTAAACAATCAGCAAAAACAAGATCCGGATCTGACTGTGGCTCAGATCATGAACCCCTTATTGCCAAATTCGTGCTTAAATTGAAGAAAGTGGGGAAAGCCACTAGACTATTCAGGTATGACCTAAATCAAATCCCTAACGATTAAACAGTGGAAGTCAGAAATAAGGGACTAGTCTGATAGACAGAGTGCTGATGAACTACTGACAGAGGTTCACTACATTGTATATGAAAGAGGTTGCAAGACCATCCCCCCAAAAAAAGAAATGCAAAAATGCAAAGTGGCTCTCTGAGGAGGCCTTACAAATAGCTGTGACAAGAAGAGAAGAAAAAGCAAGGGAGAAAAGGAAAGAATACCCATTTGAATGTAGATTTCCAAAGAATAGCAAGGAGAGATAAGAAAGCTTCCCTCGGTGATCAGCAAAGAAATAGAGGAAAACAATAGAATGGAAAAGACTAGAGATCTCTTCAAGAAAATTAGAGGTATCAAGGGTACATTTCATGCAAAGATGGGCTCAATCAAGGACAGAAATGGTATGGACCTAACATAAGCAGAAGATATTAAAAAGGGGGGGGGACAAGAATACACAGAACTGTACAAAAAAGATCTCTATGACCCAGATAATCATGATGGTGTGATCACTCACCTAGAGCCAGACATTCTGGAATGTGAATTCAAGTGGGCCTTAGGAAGCATCACTATGAACAGTTAGTGGAGGTGATAGAATTCCAGTTGAGCTATTTTAAATCCTAAAAGACGATGCTGTGAAAGTGCTGCACTCAATATGTCAGCAGATTTTGAAAACTCAGCAGTGGCTACAGGACTGGAAAAGGTCAGTTTTCATAACAATCCATAAGAAAGGCAGTGCCAAAGAATGCTCAAACTGCTGCACAATTGCTTTCATCTCACATGCTAGTAAAATAATGCTCAAACTTCTCCAAGCCAGGCTTCAACAATATGTAAACTGTGAACTTCCAGATGTTCAAGCTGCAGTTAGAAAAGACAGAGGAACTAGAGATCAAATTGCCAACATCCGCTGGATCATTGAAAAAGCAGGAAAGTTCCAGAAGAACATCTATTTCTGCTTTATTGACTATGCTAAAGCTTTTGACTGTGTAGATGACAATAAACTGTGGAAAATTCTGAAAGAGATGGGAATACCAGACCACCAGACCTGCCTCTTGAGAAATCTGTGTGCAAGTCAAAAGCAGCAGTTAGAAATGGGCATGGAACAACAAACTGGTTCCAAATAGGAAAAGGAGTACATCAAGGCTGTGTATTGTCACCCTGCTTATTTAACTTATATGCAGTGTACATCAAGAGAGACACTGAACTGGATGAAGCACAAGCTGGGATCAAGATAGCCAGGAGAAATTCCAATAATCTCAGATATGCAGATGACACCACCCTTATGGCAGAAAGTGAAGAAGAACTAAAGAGCCTCTTAATGAAAGTGAAAGGGGAGAGTGAAAAAGTTAGCTTAAAGCTCAACATTCAGAAAACCAAGATCATGGCATCTAGTCCCATCACTTCATGTCAAATAGATGGGGAAACACTGGCAGACTTTTTTGCAGGGGGCTCAAAAATCACTGCAGATGGTGACTGCAGCCATGATATTAAACGATGCTTACTCCTTGGAAGAAAAGTTATGACCAACGTAGACAGCATATTAAAAAGCAGGGGCATCACTTTCCCAACAAAGGTCTGTCTAGTCAAGGCTATGGTTTCTCCAGTAGTCATGTATGGATGTGAGAGTTGGACTATAAAGAAAGCTGAGGGCAAAAGAATTGATCCTTTTGAACTGTGGTGTTGGCAAAGACTCTTGAGAGTCCTTTGGACTGCAAGGAGATCCAACCAGTCCATACTAAAGGAAATCATTCCTGAATATTCATTTGAAGGACTGATGGTGAAGCTGAAACTCCAATACTTTGGCCTCCTGATGCAAAAAGCTGACTCATTTGAAAAGATCCTGATGCTGGGAAAGATTGAAGGTGGGAGGAGAACGGGATGAAAGAGGACGAGAAGGTTGGATGGCACCACCGGTTCAATGGGCATGAGTTTGGGTAAACTCCAGGAGCTGATGATGGACAGGGAAGTCTGGTGTTCTGCAGTCCATGGAGTCGCAGAGAGTTGGAAACAACTGAGTGACTCAACTGAACTGAGAATCCAGAGAAACAAGAGTGTCACCATCAGTATATCTGAGTGGTGTGTTCATCTTTCTTTTGGAAGGACTGATTTGACTTCTCCATCCACTAACTAGTCTTATTCGGCTTCTTGCTTTTGCTGACCATACTTGAATTTTGTTTCATTTTTTCTCTTAAAGTTCTTGAATCTTATCTGCAGTTGCTGCTGCTGCTAAGTCGCGTCAGTCGTGTCCGACTCTGTACGACCCCATAGACGGCAGTCCACCAAGCTCCTTCGTCCCTGGGATTCTCCAGGCAAGAATACTGCAGTGGGTTGCCATTTCCTCCTCCAGTGCATGAAAGTGAAGTCGCTCAGTTGTGTCCGACTCTTTGCGACCTCATGGGCTGCAGCCTACCAGTCTCCTCTTTCCATGGGGTTTCCCAGGCAAGAGTACTAGAGTGGGGTGCCATTGCCTTCTCCGCTTATCTGCAGTACTGTACACTAATTTTTATCAGTATATTATTTCAAATTCTTTGTACAGCAGGATACAAAATAAGATTTAGGATTAAAAGATAAAGGGAATCAATATCTAATTTATTATAGAGAGAATTTTTAAATCTCCTGAATAACAAAACTACAGGTGAATAACTAGAGAGATATGTAGCATGTTTGAAGATGAGACCACAATAATCAGGTATATTAATTATCACCCAAATTAATCTAAAATATAGAAGCCACAACAGAATATTATGAATATTAATAAAGTGTTTGGAGGATCACTGTGAAACTTCTAGTCTGTGAATCTAAACACATACAGGACCAAGTACAAAAGGTGCCAAACTCAGAGGATTTCACTAAGGACCCATGCTGCACAGACACAACCTAATGGAAATGAGAAAGTCCTTTCCTAGGCAGGTTGATAGGAATTCTAGGGGTCCCAAGGAGAGAGGAGTCTGGAATTCTCAAGGAGAAAGAAAGGACAAACTTGTTTTTTCTTTTCTCTCTACATTCCTTAGGATTATATAACAATAATGTATCCTGCCTGAGGACAGTCTCTGGATTAAACTTTCTGGCTAATTCTGTTATCTTAAAATGTAAATAATGGGAGTAGGTCTGTCTTTACAAGGATTATATAACAATCCCTGGTTGCTCAGAGGGTAAAGCATCTGTCTGCAATGCAGGAGACCCAGGTTCAATTCCTGGGTTGGGAAGATCCCCTGGAGAAGGAAAGGACAACCCACTCCAGTACCCTTGCCTGGAGAATCCCATGGATGGAGAAGCCTGGTAGGCTACAGTCCATGGGGCCGCAAAGAGTCAGACAGACTGAGCGATTTCACTTTATCAATTTATCACTTATATAACAATAATGTATCCTGCCTGAGGGCAGTCTCTGGATTAAACCTTCTGGCTAATCCTTTTATCTTAAAATGTAAATTATGGGAGTAGGTCTAGTGAGGTTTTTACAACCTCCAGACAATCTTTTGATTCATTGGAGAGTATATAACTCCACTGCTAACACTAGCAAGGGGTACTCTTTCTGTCCCCTTCTGATGCCTATGTCAGAAGCTTTCTCTATCTCCTTTATACTTTAATAAAACTTTATTACACAAAAGCTCTGAGCGATGAAGCCTCTGGCCCCGGATTGAATTCTTCTCCTCCAGAGGCCAAGAATCCCGGTGTCTTTTTGTGATTCAGCAGCAAACCTTTCAGAAGCATCAGTGTTCCTGTGAGAGAGGGACTTAGATTTTCATTTCTTACCTTTGATACACCTAGGACCTGAAGAAACAAATTTGTTTATTGAAGAACTATTATTGGGAACTCCAGAAACCAAGATCTTCTGCAATTGATGGTTCCTTTGATGACTTCTTGAGCTTAAAAAATTCTAAAAATTCTTGATGCTGTAGCTCATCCATGTAAGCACCAGAAGCATCCACAAAGGAAACAAACTATATTTCATCAAAGAAGCAGTTGGAAGATTTGAATATCTCATTCAGTTGCTGCCTATTCTCCATTAATTGGAAATAATTACCTCAAAATACATACTTATACAACAAGCCACAGGCCAAAGGATACCACCAGAAGCTGAAGAAAGCAAGGACCAGATTTTCTCTGGGAGCCAGCAGAAGGAACAAGACTCTCTTGCCAATACCTTGATTTTGTCTCAGTGATACCAATTTCAGATTTTTGTCATGTAGAACTATAAAACAATAAATTTATGTTGTTTTAACTACCTATTTTGTGATAAACTGATATTGCAACCACAGAAAATTAATACAGAGTCCACCTGAATAATTCAGGATAATCTCTAGTCTCAAAGTCCTAAACATATTTTTTCCCCATATAAGTAATATTTATCCTTTTTCTATGTAGATTACTATTCACAAGTTTCAGGAATTATGATGTGAATGTCTTTTGGTGTACAATTTTTCAGGCTACTACAGTAGTTAAAATTATGTTTTGGAAATTGCCTCACATTTGTTATTGGGACTGTCCTTGTCTGGTTATGATATCAAGGTTTTAATAACTTCCTGGAATTCTGAAATTTACTAATAACTACCTTGTCTATGAATAGGTATGTTAGTTTACTAGTAATCTGGAAAAAAAATAACAAATTTGCAAATTTGACAATGAAATTTCACTTTAGCCTTATCCAACTGGAAAAAAAAAAATAGGCAATTTAATAATACCAAAGCAGTCAGGAATTTGAGGGAGTGAAAATCTTAATGGACTATTGATGAAGTGAAAATTACTGTGTGTGTGCATGGTAAGTCGCTTCAGTGATGTCTAACTCTTTGTTACCCCATGGACTGTGGCCTGCCAGACTCCTCTGTCCATGGGATTCTCCAGGCAAGAATACTGGAGTGGGTTTTTATTTCCTACTCCAGGTTATCTTCCTGACCTAGGGATCAAACCTGCATCTCTTGCATGTCTTGCACTGGCAAGTGGGTTCTTTACCACTAGCACCACCTGGAAAGTCCCTATAAATTTCTACAGTTATTTTTGAAACAACTTGACAACTCTTATAAAATTAAATATGTAAATAATTTTGACACATCACTTTCATTTATTGCATAGTGCTATAGAGATACTTACGTTCAAGGAGTCAGACTCAAGGGTATTTATTGCAGTATTATTTTTTAACCCAGACTTGGAGGCAGCAGAGCTGTCCACAGAGCGAAATAAATGATGAAAGTATTTTACATGCATTCCAAATATATCTACTACATATAAAAATGCAACTTTGAATATATATATGTGTGTGTTTGTGTGTGTGTGTGTGTGTATACATACATATATATACATACAGACAGACATATAGGTGATATAATGTTAAAATAAAAATTAAAGACTTGTTGAGATTTGCATCATATGACCATGTAAGGAAGCAAGGAAAGGAGAAAGTATGGAATGTGAAGTCACAGATATTATAGGATACTGTATTAGTCAGGGTTCTCCACAGAAACAAAAGCAATAGTCTATCTGTCTATCCATCTATCTCTCTATCTCCTTATCTATCTATCTATCTCTATCATCTATTAAGAATTATTATAAGGAATTTGGTCACATAATTATGGAAGATGAGACGTCTTAAGAAGTATAGTTTGCAAGCTGAAAATTCTGAAACATCATTAGCTCCAGTTTAGTTTAAGCCCAAAGCACTATAAGACTAATATTCCAGCTCAAATACAGCCAGGGAGAGAGGTTTTTTTTTTTTAACTCAGCTTTTTTATTCCATTCAGGCCATCCACTCATTGTATGAGATCCATTCACATTGGGGAGAAAAAAATAAAAATCATTTTTTACTCAGTCTACCAACTTAAATGTTAATCTCATTCAGAAAGGCCCTCATAGATACATCCAGAAATAATGTTTAACCAAATATCTGGGCATCCTCTGGCCTAGTCAAGTTGACACATAAAATTAACCATCACAGGAAAAGCATTTTAGAAAAATAAAATGAAGTGGTATGAGATAGTGCTATGTATGTATAGTGATAGAATGCAAACATGCTATAAAAACAAAAACCAGACAAACAAAAAACCAGATATATGGGGAAATAAAAAGAGGGATGCATGTGATACGTTTCTTCCAAAGTTTGGTAGAGCAAGGATTCAGAGAAAAACTTGAAGCCAGTAATATTAAATAACTTGCCACTTAATAGTGGGAAGCATATTCAATCCCATCTTGATTATCTATTAGTGAATTTTATGGGACTTGAGTACCATATTTTTCCTTTTAGTAATAATTTATGAGATACAGCCCAGTGGAACTTATCTAAGAACTGCCAACTGAGAAAAGATGAATGTTATTTTATAGAATGATCAATTCTTGCTTTTTTATTCTTTTTATCATGATTAGAAATGTTGCAGTGCAGTCTAGTGAATACTTCCCCCCCCAAATAATTAATTATCCCTCTGTATTCCAGTCTTATACTCTTTTTTCCCCCCTGTCTGCTTGTAGTAAGACATATGGGAAGCACATTTTCTATTTTTACAATAAAACTAAAATTGCTCTTTCTTCACCTCACTCAACATCAGATGGTATATTTGAGAGGAAGAGGAACAGTATTATGATTTTTTTTATGTATTTTTTTTTTTTCTAATAAGTCAGCTCTACTTCCAAGATCACCCTAGGATAAAAAGTGCCAGCATAACTTTGTTCTCTTTAGCTGCTTCCTAGGGAAGATGTTATATTTTGTGAAATTTTACAGGCTCTTATATGGTATTTTCTTGGCCTGGTAATTTGCATTAATGGATATTCAAGAAACAAATTTATACAGCTCACTGGTATAAGTTATAACAAAGTCTGGAGACATATGAGGACACATTTTCAGTAGGCTTTTGAAAATGTGCTGACACATTTTAGGAGTGCATCTGTTTTGCTTGCAAAAACTCACATTTATGTGTGCAACATGAGAAACTGAATGCACAAACAGGTGGTTTTAAATGGTTTTAAATACTCAAGCAGAATTTAAATGGAGACACTCACAACCTTATTGGAGCCTATTGAAAATTCTTCCAAATTTCACATTTAATCCAGTGGCAAATGTCTTGGTATTTCTGATATTCGTGGCTTTATTCTTTCATTAAGAGATGCTTACTCCTTGAAGAGAAAGTTATGACCAACCTAGATAGCATATTAAAAAGCAGAGACATTAGTTTGCCAACAAAGGTCCATCTAGTCAAGGCTATGGTTTTTCCAGTAGTCATGTATGGATGTGAGACTTGGACTATGAAGAAAGCTGAGCACCAAAGAATTGATGCTTTTGAACTGGTGTTGGAGAAGACTCTTGAGAGTCCCTTGGACTACAAGGAGATCCAACCAGTCTATCCTAAAGGAGTTCAGTCCTGGGTGTTCATTGGAAGGACTGATGTTGAAGCTGAAACTCCAATACTTTGGCCACCTCATGTGAAGAGTTGACTCACTGGAAAAGACCCTGATGCTGGGAAGGATTGGGGGCAGGAGGAGAAGGGGACGACAGAGGATGAGATGGCTGGATGGCATCACCGACTCGATGGACATGGGTTTGGGTAAACTCCGGGAGTTGATGATGGACAGGGAGGCCTGGCATGCTGCGATTCATGGGGTCGCAAAGAGTTGGACACGACTGAGCGACTGAACTGAACTGATTCTTTCATTGGAAATAGCTCTAGATAAGAAGACTTATAGATAGCTTTCTGACTTTAGAAATGATACACTGTGTAAAATTGATTAAGCTGTAAATCTTTATACTTTAGTGTGGTATATACTAACTAAAAATAATACATAGTCTCTGGGGAAATCGTGTATATGTAGAAAACTATAAATGATTTAAAAAATTATATATTATAAATGCAACATTATGTCTTTACATACCCAGGTGAATATTAAATGCACACATATGATACCTTTTGGTGAATAATGCTGAATTCATGATCTCTGATGAAGAAGATTTAGCTTCGAGGTCAGGGACCAGGCTTGATCACTCAGAACTTTAGTGTGGCAGAAGTTTTTAACAGTGAAAAGGACAGAAAAATCTTCTGACATAAACATCAGAAGGAAAAAGGAGAGTGCCCCCACCCTAGCTAGTCTTATCAAGACCTTATATACTTTTATCAGACCCACTCCCACAACATACATCTTAAATTAACAGGATTAGAACTAACAATAGAAAGGTCTTACCAGACCCACTCCCACCTAAGATGACAGGATTAGTCAGAAGGTTCTTGTTAAGAAGGAGAAATATGTCCTTGAGCAAGATACATTGTTGTTATATAATCATTAGTACAGAGTTTAAGGAAAAACATACCCTTGAGCAAAATGAGTTGTTTTGTTGTGTAGTCATTAGCTCTGGGCTTAAAGAAAATAAAGTATTATGCACTAAGAGAAAGGAATGTAGGAAAAAAAAAAAAGTTTGTCCCTTTCTCCTCCTAGAGAACCCTGGACCCCTTCCTCCTTGTGGGCCCTGGACTCCTTACCAACCTACCTGAGAATTAGCTCTCTCACATACACACGTATATATATCAAACACTTAAGATTCTACAGTGAATCATATATTCTGCTAACCAATAGAAATTAAAAATAATAATAATAGCTACTGCACCAAGGCATTTTAGCCTCTTATAAAGAAAGTTATTTAAATAGATCTTTTTGGAATTTCAAGTAAAGTGATTGAAATATGTAGAGTACACCGAGAGTCACAAACAAGAATATCATTTTAGAGAAAAGCGGGCAGTCAAGAAGTCAAGACAGAATTTCCTGGTTGTCCAGTAGTTAGGACACCATGCTCTCACTGGTGAGGACCCAGGTTCAATCCCTGGTCAGGTTCAATCCCTGGTCAGGGAATTCCACAAGCTATGCAGCATGTTTAAAATACATATATGTGTATGCATATATCTGCGCATATTACAAAAGAGAAGAAATGGCATTCATACAGAAGGAAAATTGTAAATGAAGGCAACATTAAGCATGAAAGGAAGGACTGTATCTGAGATTGGTTAAAACGATAAAATTTACAAGGCCAAGTGAGAAAAAGGGATGAGTCGATGACATCTCCAGATTTCTGAGTTGGGATTATTATATGGATGGTAATGCCGGTGACATAGTTAAGGAATATATAAGATTCAGTAGCTTGGCATTAGAGGAGGCAGTGACTTTTGCTCTTGACCAAGATAAGGTGGATCTGTCTCTGGGTCCTTACAGTGAATATGCCCAGTAGGCAATTGCAGTTTTTGGGTCATCTGCTCGGTGGCTCTATGGTGGGGCTAATGGCGACCTCCTACAAGAGGGCTTATGGGTGGCCCAGGTCTGCTGTAGTCAGAGCCCCTATCCCCATGGTAGGCCACTGCTGATCCATGCCTCCTTAGGAGACACTCAAAGGCAGGTCTGGCTTAGTCTCTGTAGGGCCTATGGGTAATGGCGTGCAAAAACTTTTGTTTGAGCCCTCCAAGCATCTCTGGCAGGTATGGGGTTTCATTCTAAATTCAATTTCACCCCTCCTACCGTCTTGTTGGGGCTTCTCCTTTGTTCTTGGTCATAGGGTACCTTTTTTGGTAGGATCCAACATTCTCCTGTCAACGGTTGTTCAGCACCAATTTGCAGTTTTGGAGTTCTCACAGGAGAAGATGCATGTCCTTCTATTCTGCCATATTGGATTCAAGATATCCTTTTCATCATAGGGGACTGGAATATGCTCAAAATTCATTGCTCAAAATTCTCCAAGCAAGGTTTCAAGAGTACTTGAACCAAGAAGTTCCAGATGTTCAAGCTGGATTTAGAAAAGGCAGAGGAACCAAAGATCAAATTGCCAACATCTCTTGGATCATAGAAAAAGCAAGAAAACTCTAGAAATACATCTACTTCTGGTTTATTAACTATGCCAAAGCCTTTGACTGTGTGGATCACAACAAACTGTGGAAAATTCTTGAACAGATAGGAATACCAGATCACCTTACCTACCTCCTGAGAAACCTGTATGCAAGTCAAGAAGCAACAGTTAGAACTGGACATGGAACAATGGGCTGGTTCCTAATTGGGAAAGGAGTATTATTATTTAACTTATATGCAGAGTACATTATGTGAAATGCCAGGCTGGATGAAGCCCAAGCTAGAATCAAGATTGGCAGGAGAAACATAAATAACCTCAGATGTGCAGATGACACCACCATTATGGCAGAAAGTGAGGAGGAACTGAAGAGCGTCTTGATGAAAGTGAAAGAGAAGAGTGAAAAAGCTGGCTTAAAACTCAACATTTAAAAAACTGAGATCATAGCATCCAGTCCCATCACTTCATGGCAAATAGATGGGGAAACAGTGAAACAGTGACAGATTTTATTTTCTTGGGCTCCAAAATCCCTGCAGATGGTGACTGCAACCATGAAATTAAAAGACGCTTGCTCCTTGGAATAAAAGCTATGACCAACCTAGACAGCATATTGAAAAGCAGAGACAATACTTAGCCGACAAAGATCTGTCTATTCCAAGCTATGGTGGTTTTTCCAGTAGTCATGCATGAATGTGAGAGTTGGACCATAAAGAAAACCGAGGGCCGAAGAATTGATGCTTTTGAACTGTGGTATTGGAGAAGACTCTTGATAGTCCTTTGGACTGCAAGGAGATTCAACCAGTCAATCCTAAAGGAAAACAGTCCTGAATATTCACTGGATGGACTGATGCTGAAGCTGAAGCTCCAATACTTTGGCCACTTGATGCAAAGAACTGACTCATTTGAAAAGACCCTGATGGTGGGAAAGATTGAAGGTAGGAGAAGAAGGGGAAAAAGAGGCTGAAATGGTTGGATGGCATCACCAACTGGATGGACACAAGTTTGAGCAAGTTCTGGGAACTGGTTGATGGACAGGGAACCCTGGTGTGCTACAGTCCCTTGGAGGTTAGATAACCTAAAAGTATAATCATCATGACTTCTTGAACAGAAACATATATCAGAATCACTTAGTTTGTTTTCCCCACTTACAGAGAACGTGGCCCCAATCCAAATCTGCTGACCTAGATTTGTTGGAGAGAGACACAAATTTCCATTTTGAAAATTTCCTTCTGTGTTTAAATATACACTTTAAATTTAGATCCCCTTATCTGAGTGATGGTTGAAGTCACTTGTAGAGAGCATGCTTCCAAAAGGAAGACCAAGTAGTGCGCCTGGGTGTTGCCAGATTAAGGTAATGGCAAATAAATAGGATTACTGAAGAAAAGAGGGAAGATTTAGAGGTAAGAAGATAATTAGGATAAAGACTGATATATGCTGATTTCAAGATATTTTTAAACATATTCCAATGCTACAAAGTTCAAATTAAAGAATTGAGTCTATATTGTATTGGAGAATTAGAAGTCCACTAAAAATTTTCCCAGTTCTGATTCCATGAAGTAACATTCAAAGTGAAACAAATGTTAGATGTTCTTAACTTTGGAAGAAAGGGAAATGTGTGTGTGTGGAGGGGGGAGGGTGGTAGGGGAGTCGGGTGGGAGGGGACCAGAATCAAAGGAAAATTCCTTAATATGCATGAGTCTTCAGCATGTCTGTAGCCTTCAGGATTAATCAGTAGACAGAAAGAAGCTAAAAATGAAGAAGAAAACCAGTTGATGCAGTAAGATTTAACAAAAGTGTTTGAGGAGAAATGGTTAAAAAAGTTCTACCATGAAATAAAGTCTGTGCAGATATTCACTGAGACTATTGTGTTTGGCTCTGTAGATGGTAGTATGTCCCAAAACCTGTTAGATGGCATCCCTGCCTTATATGTAATTAAGAGTGTTAACACTGATTCTGACCAGAAAATAAAGGATGCATACGGTCTGATGTCTAATTTAAGTGATAAAGTTATGCCTTGACTAGATTATAGATGTGGTTTGATGAGAAATGTCCCAGGTCTCCAGAAGTCAGATACAGATACAGACTATAGTGAATATAAATTTACACCTCTTTTTGAAATATCTTCATTTTGTTCAAGTCAAATACTAGCATATATATATATATATATATATATATATATATACACATATATATATATATATATATATCTTGAAAAAGAGTTCTATTTCTCATGGCACCTGCCATTTGGTAGATCTGATTAACATAATATCATTTGGATGCATTCATATATTCGTGGCACAGCAGACTGAACAGACAAAGAGAAGTGTTTGAATTGCTTTTCATTGAAAATTTTCTATCAGTGTGAATGTCGGAGTGAATGAATATTTACAAACCATATTAGCAGTTAGACCAACTAGAAGTAAAGTAAATCAAGTGGCATATACCCTAGCCTAATAAAAAGAAATACTATTTGTTTCTGAATAAGTGTTTTATGTTAATTTATACTGAAAGGTGAAAAATCAAAAATCCTGTTTTATTTCTGAGAGGACTTTGTTACAGATGAAATATAAGAAGGTATCTATTTTCAAAATTTTGTGGTTATTTTACATTTCATGTACATATGTCTTGCCTCCTCATCTAAGCTGTAAAATCTGTGACGGCAAGGAGTATGTTTTTGAAAGTAGGTGTCTGACTGAGAGCTCTTTGAGGCCTCTTAGTCATTGTTGTATCTGTTTACTAATTACTTTAGCTGGTGCACAGTCCTCTTTGCTGCATCCAGGAAGAACATGAACAAATGGCATAATTAGTACCGGAGTGGGTTGCCATTCCCTTCTCCAGGGTATCAAACCTGGGTCTTCTGCATTGCAGACAGATTATTTACCATCTGAACCATCAGGGAAGCCCTAATTTATAAATACTTGACATGCTGCTGCTGCTGCTGCTGCTGCTAAGTCGCTTCAGTCGTGTCCGACTCTGTGCGACCGCATGGAGGGCAGCCCACCAGGCTCCGCCATCCCTGGGATTCTCCAGGCAAGAATACTGGAGTGGGTTGCCATTTCCTTCTCCAGTGCATGGAAGGGAAAAGTGAAAGTGAAGTCGCTCAGTCTTATCCGACTCTTAGCGACCCCATGGACTGAAGCCTGCCAGGCTCCTCCGTCCATGGGATTTTCCAGGCAAAAGAGTACTGGAGTGGGGTGCCATTGCCTTCTCCTACATTGACATAATTGTTGCTAATTTAAACACTATTTCCTGATGTACCCTCAGTTCTGGCATTAATGTTTTCATGGAGAAAAAGTAAAGAATTACAGCAACGTGTGTATTTGGGGACTTCTACGTTTTTGTTTTTGTTTTAATAAAGGTAGAACAGTGTAAAATAAATAAATAAAAGCATTGACATGACATTTGGATCTTAAGGCAATGGCACCCCACTCCAGTACTCTTGCCTGGAAAATCCCATGGACAGAGGAGCCTGGTAGGCTGTAGTCCATGGGGTCGCTAAGCGTCGGACACGACTGAGTCGGACTCGACTGAGCGACTTCACTTTCACTTTTCACTTTCCTGCATCGGAGAAGGAAATGGCAACCCACTCCAGTGTTCTTGCCTGGAGAATCCCAGGGACAGGGGAGCCTGGTGGGCTGCCGTCTATGGGGTCGCACAGAGTTGGACACAACTGAAGCGACTTAGCAGCAGCAGCAGCAACCAAGCAGAGTGACAGCTTAGAACCATAAAGGTAAATGAATATATTGTGAAAGCTACTGATATTTTCTCTGTCATATCTTAGTTTGAGTCTTTGTAAAAGTTTTTAGATTCTATGGAAACCTGGGAATTGTCTTCTTTTTAGTTTGTGTCTGGGAGACATCACAGCTGTTCATTAACATATGAATTTAGTAGAGTTTCAAAATTCGCCAATCATTGTTATCTCTGAGCATACTCTTTGTTGTGAAGGGAAGTGAGTCGTTATTTTATTTATCTGAAGATTGTACTGTGTGTCAGTAAGATAAGCAAAGTGTCAGAAATAATCATACCAAATGCTGTCTACCACAATAGCATCCAATTATGCTTTGCATGTCTTTCATGGAGAAAAGAAGTGAAGGAGTTTTTAAATTACTTACCATGACTTGATAAGCTGAATACTTTAATGAAAGTTGCTTAAACTCTTGAGTAAGATTATTAAGATACTAATAAGATAGAATTTCAGACCTGTTATATGTCACAGTACATAGATTCCAGGAAAATTCCTAAAAGGTAGAAAAGTTTACTTGAGCTTTCAAAGTCTAAAGAGTTCACATTAATTTGGGCAAAACAAGATATAAATAAATATAAATATCAAACAGCTAACATTTGTCTGTGTGGATTTTCATATCATAGAGGTTAAGAAATGGGCCTCCTTAATGACAATGTCAGCAAGTCCCTGAGGAAGCACCTCTGTGCTTGCCTCTTCCTTCCTTTCCATACTTGCCTCTGAGTTTGTTGTAGCTGTTCCTTCTACCACTACTATAGATAGTCTAATTGAAGTTCAGGGATGGTTATAGGAATACGTTCTGGCAAGCATAACAAAACTAAACAGAACTGTTACCTAAAGATATGTTTATTGATAGATACAGAGCCAAACAAAAGAGCATTCTTATGTTTTTTCCATTCTCTTTCATGGGGAAGTTCCATTATGCCAAGGCATAGCAGTCTCTTAGAAAAGTAAGTGTAACAGAGAGTTAAAGAAATGTAAGTGAGAAGGGAGTGAAATAGCTATTTTAATACAAGATTTTTATTTCAAAAAGATATCACTAGAGGGAAAAGGAAAACGATGAAAGGAATTTATTTCCCATTAACTACATGTATACATTCAGTGTGTACTTCCTCTGGCAATCTGAAATATATGGCTGTCTTTTAGCTTTTAGTTTATAATTCATTAACCTCATTCTAACAGTATAAAGCCTGTGGATAGTCTGGTCTGAACACATCACACCCCTCAAAGCCCACTACAGGTCATCATTTCCTGCAGAATAAAAAGCAAATTCATTAGTCTGAATTCAATAGCCTGAAATTTTATATGTTCTCACTTGCATTTCTAGTAGGACCTTCATGCCACATGTTCACCTAGATATGATTACTGTCTGCAACTGGTAGGTTGAGCCACGGGATACATTTTCAAGAATCTTGCAGTATAGTTCTTAAACATTTTTAGTGTGACATAAGACACAGCAGGGGTAATTTATACCATGAAAATCAACAATTGCAACAAATGTTTGTTTTTTTCCCTTCATGTTGTTAAATTGGAAGTGCCAGTTATTAAACATCTGGTAACATACCCCTGCTCAATTCTTCAAACACCTATGCAATCTTCTGGCTGTTTGCCTGTGGTGTTCTGTTTTGTCTCTGGATGTTGCCTTTCTGTCTTTGCATCTGCCTGTGTCCATCCTTTCCCAAGATCTCACTTAATTGTTCTACTTCTGGCTTGTATTCTCTTTTCTTGACAATTGTTTTCTGTGTTTTGGACTGCTGTACATCTGTGTCAATGCAGCCCAAGTTCTATGCTGTCATCAACCCTTCCTAATACATGAGTGCTAACATTTGGATCACAAAGACTTACCCTTCTTCTGTGATAGTTCAAAACTTCAGCAATTAAAATAATTAGATTTATCAAGGCACTTTTACTACTCTTCTGTTCTTATTTGCTAATGCCTAAACATGTGTGTGTGCTAAGTCACTTCAGTAGTGTCAAACTCTTTGTGACCCTATGGTCTATAGCCCACCAGGCTCCTCTGTTCATGGGATTCTCCATGCAAGAATACTGTAAAGGGTTGCCTTTTCCTTCTCCAGGGAATCTTCCCAAACCAGGGATCAAACCCACTTCTCTTATGGCTCCTGCATTGGCACGTGGGTTCTTTACCATTAGTGCTACCTGGGAAGCGCCCTAAACATGTGTAGGCTAAAGCAAACTGTAAATATTCTAATCTAGTAAGAACAGATCTTTTCTAAGTATAAAACTATGTCTCGCCTTCCAGATTCTTTTTATAAAGTTCACTGTGTTGATGTGGTGGGAGGAATTTACTCAGGTAAATAATTTCTAGTTTGAATGCTACCAGGAAGACACGTCTGTTCTCTCCTTAGCACTAAATCATTTTGTTTCAAGCTACCTCCTGTTGGCTTCTAGGAAAGCTACTTAGTAGCAGCAGGAGGATATTAAGAGACAAGCTTAGATTGTTTGCTTTTAAAGTTTAAATTTACATATTCACCATCAAGTAAACTTAAATAACAAACATATAAATATATTTCTTAACTTATATTTTTGAGTGTCTAAATTCAATTGATAAAAAACTAATTCACTTTTTAATTTTTTTCCCTCTTATTTGTATATTCTGTACTTGGTACTGGAGACATAGCGAGGACATAAGAAAGTCCCTGTGCTCATATGGACTCCATTATGATGGATGTGAGAGACAATTGTCAAGAGAAAAAATACATAAACACGGTGATAAGTGCTATTAAGAAAAATAAAGCAGGATGAGAGGATTAAGGACACTCAGTAATTATATACAGAATAATTTCTTTCTAAAAGTAATCTTCATGATAATCTATTCTTAAATATCCTGTGTAACATGCAGTTTCAGTCTGTTAACATCTTTTTCCTAAAACCTCCTACAAATGTATAAGTATGCTTTGCTAGCCTACATAGCTGCCATTTACCAGTGTTGCCAGAATTCTTTATATGTAGTCTAACATCTAATCTGATATTCAATATTTAACTATTATTATTTCTGTTTTGAGGATATAAAAAGTAAAGTATTTTTAATGTTTTCTAGGTTGCCTATTAATCAAAGTACTGAACCAGCATTCAAAATTAATTTAATTCTGTGTGTTATTATGTTCTATATCTAGCTAATGAATTTCATCAAATTTAGAAAGAAGATTTTTAGTTGCTCAGTTGTTTCTGATTCTTTGTGATCCCATGAACTGTAGCCCACTAGACTTCTGTGTTCATGGAATTCTCCAGGTAGGAATTAGAGTGAATTGCCATTCCCTTCTCTAGGGGATCTTCCAGACCCAAAGAAGGGCCCAATTTAAAACACACACATTGCAAATGTGATGATCAACTAAAAATGCAAGGTATGTTGTAGGATAATATTTCAATATATTTATTGATGTGTATTTTTCCTCATCTGTATTTCTTTAAACCTATGACCTTCCCTTTTTCCCTTAGGTAAATCGTAAGTCTTCTGTCTTCTTGAGGAGATTTTCTTATGGCTAAATACAGTTAAATTAAGTTTGTTATTTTTGATGTTCAAAATTCAAGGTCTGGGTATATGGTATTAAGATGGTTTTATACTCTTCCTGACTAAGTAATCCCAGAAAATTTTAAAGTTCTATCTAATATCAGAGGAGCCCTATATCCTACTCTTAGCTAAAATCTGGAGGTGCAGCAACCACTCAACTCCCCTGTGTCATGAAATGGCAGTGGACTAGGCAGCATCAATTTTATCTGCCACTTTGATTCCTTGTACGCTGGAGTACAGTATTAAAAAGATGGTAAAGATGCTCAAGCAATCTGAAATAGTTCCAAACAACCTTCAGTGTGGTCCAAAGTGGTTGAAAGAGAGCTGAACCAAGAAAGAGCTTGAATTCAGGAGCAAAGAACAACACATCAGCAACCCTGAAGACTAGGTGTGGACAAAGATATGTTATGAATACCAGCATATAGAGATGACAGAGTTCAAGGAAAAGTCATTCTACCCAATGCCTTGGTGTTGGGCTTCACCCTGCAGGCTTAACAGCCCTGTACTTGCCTGGTGTAGGGACAGAATAAAGAGCCCAGAATTACCACGAGAGATAACAATGAGTTAGTGGCTAGGGAGATCTTACATGTCTGAAGCAAGGTCCTGGAGTGACACTCACCATGAAGCAGATGGAGGCAGGATGTGGTAGCAGTCTTCACTACTCTGGGAGAGTGAAGTTACCACTTTTAGGGAGAACAGACATCAGATTGGCCCATCAGTTAACAAAGAAGCAAAGGGGCACACCCCTCATCACCTCTTTGATAAGCTATCTTGATGGAGAAATTCTTATCTAAAGATTAGAGCAGTCTCCTAGCTGGGGCCTGGGACAAGTATGTGAAAAGGTCAGTTACTTGAGTAAAGTGTAGGTGAAGCAGGCACTGGTTCAGCAGGGATGTATGTATGTGAAAGTCACTCAGTCGTGTCTGACTCTTTGCCACCCCATGGACTGTAGCCCAACAGGCAACTCCATCCATGAGATTTTCCAGGCAAGAATACTGGAGTAGATTGCCATTTCCTTGTCCAGGGGATCTTCCTGACCCAGGGATAGAACCCAGGTCTCCTGCATTGCAGGGATACAGAGGGATACAGATAGCAAGAAAACAGCCATCTTGGGTGGCCTGATCACGGACTTAGGGTTGCAAAGACTATCTGAATATAGATGCATCTTAATGAAAATGGTTGGGAGTGTGAGTGCTGGTGGTATTCTGAACAGAATATAATCTTATAATTAAAATATTCTAAATTATTTGAGAGGTAGAAACCACTCTCTCGACATTAAAAGATAGGGACTCATAACAATATCCTATAGCAGAAAATAAAGCATTTTATTATTGATAAATGTGATAAATAAAAAGAAAAGAAAAAAAGAAAAAAGAGTAGTATCTCCAGCTTTTGGACTGTAGAACCTGATGTGAATCCCAAGATACTGTTTCTCTAAAACTTGGGAAAGGGAACAGTGTCAAGTATAAAAATCAAATGCTAGACTTGAAGTGTCTTAGTTTTATGTAGGATATAACACAGTAGATTTAGAAGTGGACAGAAAAGAGAAACTTGTAAAAAAAAATTGCTGACCAGTATCTGTATAGAAATATTATCAAGGGGTGCCAATTGAGTGCTAATTGTCAAAAACTAATGAGAAAAATATCATCATCTAAAATTAATCAGTTTTAGTGGCATTCATGTATTTCCTGTTTTACTAATTGATTGAGAGTATTTGTCATTTTCTTAAATAATAAAAGATAACAAAGCAATACTCTGTGCATTTGTGCTCATCACACACTTCTCTTTCTTTTTCCCTAGTTATAAACTGTTTTATGTAATCATTGGCATTAGACAGAATTGGGTCCTAGAAAACAAAATGCTTATTTAAATAAGATAATTTAGCCATTTATTCCTAAAGTTTAATGTTGTAAAAAAATGGTAATTATAAGCACAAATTTCAGAGACCTTTTTTGTATGATAAGTTGAAGTTGTATAATTTGATTTGAAACAGTTTTGTCATGTGTGTTCCTTTTTACATGGAAAAAAAGAATGTCACTGTCTTTTAGTCTTCAGTTTCCAATGTTGTATTTTAGAGTGGCAATCCCTTGCAAAATGTAAGTCTCAAGCTACACTGCAAGAATCTATTTTTATAGAAGGAAATATCCTTCTGTATGATCCTCAAATGAAAAGCTGTCATCCATCTTCTGAATAGGCTTTATCCCTCCTTCAATGGCTAGTTTTTGAAACTGCTGATGACTAGAAGCAATTCTTTATAACTCCCTAAATAAAGACATCAGTCTATCAGCAAAAAACAGTGCATGAGCTGGAAGGGGCAGCTGTCTCCAAGGGGGTGGGGGATGGGGAAGAAGAGCACTTACCAGCTTAGTTAAAAGCTGCTCAGTGTTATTATTGAGTGTGTGTCAATGTGATGTGTCCTTACAATTTAAAATGCTGCTTCAAGCAAAAGTTTTCTCTTCTTTTTTCTTAATTTGTGCTATATTAACCTAAGTATATAAATTCTTCTGTGCAAAAGATTCATACCCTACCATCAAAGGTAATTAAAGTCGAAAAGGAAACTTCAAAGCCAGAGTGAGAACTGAATCTTAAAATGATCAGTTCATTTTAGGATTAAAGAAAAAGCATTATTCAGAATTTCTTAGAGAAAAGCAAAGGTGAAGGGAAAAAGTCTATAGTGCCTCATCCACATATCTCACCCCCTCTCACCCTGGCGTTGCCTCTTTATTGTACTCTTTTGTGAAATAGGATATATTATAATTAGAATCAGTAAAAAGGTACAGTGTGATATGCTATTCAAAAGCAATTGGATAGAGTAGGAATTTGTCGTTCATGTAGCTTATGTATTTTCTTTACAGAATCCCCTCATTTTTCCCACTGCTTATTGGAAAGGTTTAAGGATCTTCTTTTCCTTCCCATATTTTGAAAAATCATAAAAATGTCCCTTGGTATAGCTATTTTAAAAATCTGTTTTTGCTGGGCATTTTAGTTTAGCTTGTATAATATGTAAACTAATGTTCTCCAGTCCTAGGATATGTCCTAAAATTATTTCATTGAAGATTTCTTCTCTTGCATTTTTCTCTTTCTCTGTTGGCTCTGTTAGATGGGTCTCCTAGTATTCCACTCGTTTTTTTCCATCATTTAGTCTCTCTCTGTCTTTCTGTTTCTCTCCCTTCTGTCTGTCTGTCTCTCTCTCTCTCTCTCTCTCTCTCTCTCTTTCACACACACGCACACACACATACACACACAATCTTTTCTTTTAACCCTGATTACAAAATGAAGTATTAGTAAGATATTTGATAGTATGGTCCTTCCCACTCTTCCCCTTACTTTTTGTGGTGAGGTATAGATAGACGGAAAGAAAGAGAGAGATAAATTTTAAGCTGAAAACTCAGTTGTCTCCATTAAATGATTTTCTTTTATAAATCTCTGATAAGATGTTTGTTTCTTGAGCTCATATTAATTTATCAGAACTCCTAATCAAATGCTGTAAATTTGTTGACTTTACTTGTCAATTTCCTATGACATTCTCTTTTTGTTCTCTTTTTCCAGAAAGTTTTCTTAACTTCTATTAAAAAATTATGTTGAATTTTTAGTTTCTGCTTTTGTATTTTTAACTTTGAGAAGAGCTTTCTGCTGTTCTCTGATTATATACCTTTTTTCTGTTATAACTTGCTTTTGTTTCATAACTGTAAGATCACTTTGTGAACTGTGTGTCAATTCCACCTTCTCTATTATTTCTATTGTCTACTTGTTGATTTTGCTTTTTGTTGTTTGACTTGATTATACCATTCTCTGATTTTCATTCTAGATAATGCAATGTCTATTGTTAATATTTGAGAATAAATCACCAAAAGTTAATTATAAGATCTGTGCATGGATACATGTATCAGAGAACTTTTAAACTGTCACTTTTAGTGTGGTGTAACTGTTTGGAGGGCTTCCCTGGTGGCTCAGTGGTAAAAAATCTGCTTGCAGTACTGAAGACATGGATTCAATCCCTGGGTCAGGAAGATCTCCTGAAGAAGAAAATGGCAACCCACTTCAGTATTCTTGCCTAGGAAATTCCATGGAGAGAGGAGCCTGACAGGCTACAGTCATGGGGTTGCAAAAAAAGGCAGATATGAGTTAGTAACTAAAAAACAAAACAGCAACAATAACTGTTGGTGGGGGTGGGGGGTGGAAATGATCTTGTCATTGTATAATGAGAATTAACACATATGAATATCGGGTATGGTTTTTTTCCTGGTACATTTATTACCTGCTGGCCAGTGTTCTAACCTATCTACCAGAGTTCTGTAAACACAGTAAGGAAAGTGAATCAGAGGAGGGAATAGATCTCACCCTTCAGTTTGTACTGTAGCCATTATTTGCCAGGCAGTATATGTGTGTGTATTTACATATATATATATTTAAATATAAGATACATATGAAGAATATCAACCTAAAACATGTGAATATAAAATACCTGAATCTAGACCAGTGTGGTCATTTTCTAAAGTTATGCTTTCCTTATACAATGTGACTACATCTTTTTACCAGCTGGAGAGGAAGTATAATAACCATTCTGAAAAATTAATGGCCTTCTAGAAGTATTTCCACTACATGACTGTGCATTAGAATCAACTGGAGGCTGTTCATTTACTATTTACTAATATTTGACTATTCTCCAAACCATGTCTATTAAGTCAGAATGAGGCTCTGAGATCAGCTATTATAATTTTTATTTTACACATTATTCTGATGCAGCTGAACCAGTGAGAAGCATATTGTAATAAATAGCCAATAATAAAGCCCTTATAAAAATAAATTATCAGCTATATCACAGCAGTAAGAAAGTGATACATCAGAAAATTTTCCTTCTTCCAAATTCTAATTCTTTAAACTGGAATTCTTCTATGAAGTGTTTATTTCTGTGCCAAAAAAACCAGAGTGAAAAAGGAGTAAAAAATAGACTTTATTTCTCTCCAGTGAAGAGCTCTGAAAAGCATCATAGTGGAGAATTGTGAGGCTGAGTTTATCAACTCAGGCATTGGTCAGTGTTATCAAAGTGATGAAAAAAGAGGATTTGCAACCTAGGTCATTGACCCCATGACCAGGCAATCTAAATTATTGTTCATAGAGTATCAGGAAAACATGCATGTATATTTTAGGTTAGTAGTCAATAACTAAAGTCAATAGACAAGTATTTTTCTAACTTGCTTAATCCTTAATATCACTTGGTATATTTGTTAAAAGTATTTCTGAGCCTAGTAAAATTCACTACACCTCAGAATTTAGACTCTAAGTAATATTAATGAATATATGTATTTTTAGCAAATGCTTCCTGATTTTTTTTTTACAGGTTTTCCTATTCAATGTTAGTGATACAGAATTCTGTTATTTCACTGTATCATTATTTTCATGATACATAATTCTAATGTTTCCTATTGACCAATCATGATAAGGTCTTCCCTGGTAGCACAGCTGATAAAGAATCCACCTGCAATGCAGGAGACCCTGGTTTGATTCCTGGGTTGGGAAGATCACCTGGAGAAGAGCTAGGCTACCCATTCCAATATTTATGGGCTTCCCTGGTGGCTCAGACAGTAAAGAATTTACCTGCAAAGTGAGAAACCTGACTTAGATCCCTGGATTGGGAAGCTCCTTTGGAGGAGGGTATGGCAACCCACTCCAGCATTCTTGCCTGGAGAATCCCTATGGACAGAGGAGCCTGGCGGGCTACAGTTCATGGGGTCACAAAGAGTTGGACATGACTGAACAAATAAGCACACAATCATGATAAAATTATTGTATTAAGCAAAAATTACAGCAGCAGAAGACATCAGTTTTCATGATGAAGTGAAAGTGAAAGTGAAGTCGTTCAGTCGTGTCCGACTCTTTGCGACCCTGTAGACCGTAGCCTACCAGGCTCCTCCCTCCATGGGATTCTCTAGGCAAGAATACTGGAGTGGGTTGCCATTTCCTTCTCCAGGGGATCTTCCCGACCCAGGGATCGAACCCGAGTCTTCTACATTGCAGGCAGACGCTGTAACCTCTGAGCCACAATGCACAATCACTAGGCAGACCAAAAAAAAAAAAAAATAAAAGAAGACCATTACAATGCAAGCCATCATGGAAACATGATTAACTTAACAATACAAAATAATTACATACAATTTGGGGGGTTAAATAGCGTGATGTGGTAAATGGAAGTGCATATATGCACATATTTTCATCTCTCCATCGAGTCTATGTCTTTTGGCTCATGCATGTAATCCATTTACATTTAAGGTAATTGTCAATATGTATGTTTCTATTACCATTTTCTTAACTGTTTTGGATTTATTTTTATATAGGTCTTTTCCTTCTCTTGTGTTTCCTGCTTAGAGAAATTCCTTTAGCATTTTCTGTAAAGCTGGTTTGGTGGTGCTGAATTTTCTTAACTTTAGCTTGTCTGAAAAGCTTTTGATTTCTCTGTCTTTGAACAAGTGTCTTGCTGCATAAAATATTCTTGGTTGTAGGTTCTTCTGTTTCATCACTTTAAATATATAATGCCTTTCACTTGTGACTTTTAGAGTTTCTGTACAGAAATCAGTGGATAACCTTATGGGAGTTTCCTTGTACTTTATTTGTCATTTTTCTCTTATTGCTTTTATTATTTAATTTGTCTTTAACTTTTGTCAGTTTGATTACTATGTGCCTCAGTGTGTTCCTCCTTGGGTTTATCCTGAGACTCTCTGTGCTTCCTGGACTTGGTTGACTATTTCCTTTCCCATGTTAAGGAATTTTTCAGCTATTATCTCTTCAATATTTTCTCAGATACTTCCTCTCTCTCATCTTCTTCTGGGACCCCTATAATGTTAATGTTGGTGTGTTTAATGTCCCAGAGGTCTCTTAGGCTGTCTTCTTCTTTTTTTTTTTTTTCATTCTTTTTTTCTATAATCTGTTCTGTGGCAGCGATTTCCACCATTCTGTCTTCCTGGCCATTTATCTGTTCTTTTGCCTCAGCTATTCTGCTATTGATTCCTTCTACTGTATTGTTCATCTCTGTTTGTTCTTTAGTTCTTCTAGGTCTTTGGTAAACATTTCTTCCATCTTCACTGTTTTCCTGAGATCTTGGATCATCTCCACTATCATTTTTCTAAATTATTTTCCTATCTCCACTTCATTTAATTGTTTTTTTCTGGGGTTTTATCTCATCTCTTCATCTGGGATATAACTCTGATTTTTCATCATGATTAACTTTCTGTAATGTGGTTTTTGTTCTAGGCACCGTGGGATTGTGGTTCTTCTTGCTTCTTCTGCCTGGGCCCTTCCAGGGCTGTCACCGCCAGTGCCCCCGTCTCTTCAGTGAGCCACTGCAGACCCGCCCAGCAGGTATAGGATTTGTTTTTATTGCAATTGTACCCCTCCTAATATCTGATCGCATCTTCATTTTTGTCTTTGGACATAAGGTATCTTTTCTTGGTGGGGTCCAGTGCCCTCCTGTGGATGGTTGTTCAACAGCTAGTTGCACTTTTGGTGCTCTCTCAGGAGGAGATGAGCACACGTCTTTCTACTCTACCATCTTGAACTACGTGTCTGCCTATGAGTTTTAGCAATAGGCGTATTTGGATAACCGTATGCTAGATACACAACTTCATAACGTCAGGGAATTGTGTTTCTTTTTTTCTTTTTCATTTTGGGGTTTGCTTTCCATACTGCCTGACACTGAGGAACTCAATGTGTAATTATGGGTTAATAACTTTTTGCACACTAGTGTAAATTGCCTGCTAATGGATAAGTTTATATTTAAATATAAAGCAGTTATATTTATTGTCTAACTGAAATATTTGGAATTAGTCTTCTCTTAATTATCATTTTATGCATTCAATTTAGACCTTATTGTTGCTTTAGTTATTTTTCTCCAAGTCTTTCATTCTGTGGGCTGAGTATAATTCTTCTTAACTACATCCCTTTTCCCTCATGATGTGGAAGTTTTACATCTAAGTTGTATCGCATTCAAATTTAACTTGAAGTTTAAAAAAGAACTGCAACATAAATATCTATATCTGTTTCTCTAATTATGAGCATTGAAGTTGTATCCTGTTTTAAAATATCTTGCAGGATAAAATTAGAAAATTACTATCTTTTGTCTTATGATTGCTATTGTGTAGTTAGTTTTCTGATTCAAATGTTGCACTTCTTCCTGTCTGTTTAACAGTGCTCATTTTAAAAAGTCTAGCTAAAATTCTGGGTCCTCGCTAATGCCTTCTATGAATACATTATTTGTAGATGATCTTATTCTCCTCCAAACTCTGATGACATGTGTTCAAACAAGAATATAACTCATTTTTAATTAAAAACATTATTGAGGTAAATATAGATTCACATATAGTTAAATAATAGAGAAAGAGCACACCAAGAATTGTATTGATAACAGACCACTGATCTTATTCAAAATTTCTTAATTTTACTTGCATTCATGTGTGTGTGTGTGTGTGTGTGTGTGTGTGTCTTGATATTGCTTGTCCTTGATATTGCTCACTACTTATACAGCATCTTTCTTTATACATGTAGGTTATAGCACTTGGGACCAAGGGTCATGCTATATTTTTTATTAGGTGACTGACACTACATTCAAACACATTACTTTATAGACAGAATCCATGTAATAAATGATGTTGATTGGTTGATTGGTCAGGTAAATGGACTGAGTATTTTCCTTCATTTCTCTATTTGAGCTTTGGAGACAGAAGCTACTATTATTCTCAGTCAGTGATCTTCAGCTATATACACTATAAAGCTATAAAAATCACCAAGGATATTTTGAATAATACCTTTTCTCAAATTGGAATTCCTTGCTTAGTAGACACTGGGTTGGTTCTGGGAAACTGTGGTTTTCTAGGTTTGTCTGATGAGAGTCTGGCTTTAACGTAGAGCCCTAAGCCATCTGATTTTATATCAGAATACTCTTTAGAGATTGAAAAACCAGAAGGAAATCCTAGTGTGCTTATTTCTAGGATGTGATAAAGGTCAGTTCAGTTCATTTCAGTAGCTCAGTCATGTCCAACTCTTTGTGACCCCATGGACTGCAGCACGCCAGGCCTCCTTGTCTATCACCAACTCCTGGAGTTTACTCTAACTCATGTCCATTGAGTCAGTGATGCCATCCAACCATCTCATCCTCTGTCGTCCCCTTCTCCTCCCTCCTTTAATCTTTCCCAGCATCAGGGTCTTTTCCAAGGAGCCAGTCGTTGCATCTGGCCAAAGTATTGGAGTTTCAGGTTCAGCATCAGTCCTTCCAATGAATAATTAGGATTGATTTCCTTTAGGATGGACTGGTTGGATCTCCTTGCTGTCCAAGGTACTCTCAGGAGTCTTCTCCAACACCATAGTTCAAAAGCATCAACTTTCAAAGCTCAGCTTTCTTTATAGTCCAAACTCTCATATACATACATGACTACTGGAAAAACCATAGGTTTGACTAGACAGATCTTTGTTGGCAAAGTAGTCTCTGCTTTTTGATATGCTGTCTAGGTTGGTCATAATTTTTCTTCCAGGGAGCAAGCGTCTTTTAATTTCATGGCTGCAGTCATCATCTGCAGTGATTTTGGAGCCCTCAAAAATAAAGTCTGCCACTGTTGCCGCTGATAAACGTAGGATGGTATAAATGAACTGCATGACACATAAAGGATTACAATATTACAGAAATTTTTCAGTATCTTGAGTTTATCACAGTATCTTGAATATATTCACTAATCTGAAAAAGAACATACTGCATCAGCAAAAATTTGAAACTTGTGTATTTATTTATACATGCTCTGTGATTTTCCTTTGGTTTATTTTATTCTCCTTCATTACACTGGTACACAGAACATCATGTTCCTACAATCAGAGATTATGAAATCTAAATTTAAAAATTAAAGTAAAATTTTTGTAAGCATATTAAAGAACTCCCTAAATCTCAAGCTTAAACTATGTATTGATAAGAAATAAATTACTGAAAGTAATTTTAAAAACTGGGCTATTTGGGGGCATAAAAATAAAAATATCATCAACATATGTTTAAAGCTCTTTGTAGCCTACAGATAGCCTTAATTATTATGATATTTTGCATTTTCAAATATTTAATTATTTTGACATTATTAACAACTATTTATGCCCCTGATGCGAAGAGCTGACTCATTGGAAAAGACCCTGATGCTGGGAAAGATTGAGGGCAGAAGAAGTAAGTAGGGAATGACAGAGGATGAGATGGTTGGATGGCATCACCGACTCAATGGATATGGGTTTGGGTGGACTCTGGAAGTTGGTGATGGACAGGGAGGCCTGGCGTGCTGTGGTTCATGGGGTCGCAAGAGTCGGACACGACTGAGTGACTGAACTGAACTGAATGCAGGTAAAGATAAAAATGTAAAGCAGAACAACAACAAAAAAATAAGTGTTTGAAACATATTAATTATATTTTAATTATTATTATATCAGTATATAAAGCATACACTATACTATATCATTCAATTCAGTATATAACTATACATTGTTGTATAAAAGCATACACTATATGTATTATCTATATTTATAGCTATTATATTCTTTTTTCTTTTTTATTGCCATTTTATTTTATTTTTGTAACTTTAAACTTTTTATTTTGTATTGGAGTATAGACCCTGATATTGAGAAATATCGAGGGCAGGAGGAGAAGGGAGCGACAGAGCATCCTTCTGGTTGGATGGCATCATCGAGTCAATGGACATGAGTTTGGGCAAACTCTGGGAGATAGTGAAAGACAGGGAAGCCTGGTGTGCTGCAGTCCATTTGGTCACAAAGAGTCGGAAATGACTGAGTGACTGAACAACAGCAATATAGCCAATTACCAACATTATGGTAGTTTGAGGTGAACAACAAAGGAACTCAGCCATACATATACATGTATCCGTTCTCCCCCAAACTCTCCTTCATCCAGGCTGCCACAAAACATTGAGCAGAGTTCCATGTGCTATACAATAGGTCTTTGTTGATTATCCATATTAAATATAACAGTATGTACATGACCTTCCCAAAGTTCCTAATTATTCCTTCCCCTTTGCAACCATAAGTTCATTTTCTAAGTCTGTGAGTCTACTTACCTACATGTTTTGTAGGTAAGTTCATTTATATCATTTCTTTTTAGATTCCATATATAAGGGATGTCATATGATATTTCTCCTTCCATGTCTGACTTACTTCCCTCAGTATGACACTCTCTAGGTCCATCCATGTTGCTGCAAATGGCATTATTTCGTTTTTTTTAATCTCTGAGTAATATTGCATTGTATATATGTGCCACTTCTTTATCTATTCCTCTGTCGATGGGCATTTAGGTTGCTTCTGTGTCTTTGGTATTATAAACAGTGCTGCAATGAACATTGGGGTGCATGAATCCTTTTGGATCGTGTTTTTCTTCAAGTATACACTGAGGAGATTATTTTTATATAGCTTGCTTAGAAGTATTATATAAAAGATATCTAAATTAGGTACAGTAATTATCCTTATAAGGATAATGATTAATACATGTAATTATAGTAGTAACTGATTCTGTAAGATGGAAAATTTGAAATCTTTGCTAAAGGGTTCCCTAGATCAAATTTGGAAAATCCATAATAGAAATAAAAGAGACTATAATATTTATTAAGGGACTTTTAACTGAAATTTGACATGTGATTACATATATTTAAGTTATTCTAGCAATTCAAGAACAAAGAGTAGTAGAATATAAATATCAGAATCATGTATCTATATAAAAATTTTTGTTATCTTATGTAACTGAGAAATGTAAACACATTTTTTTTTTCAGTATTTCTGAAACCAGACTCTAAGCAGGTCAACAGAAGGATTAGTTTCAGTGTGGAGAGAAAAGAGATACTTCCTTTGAATTGAGTAAAGTCAAAATAAGACATCTAGCTCTCTGAAATGATAGCTTTTTGTGAATATAGAATGTAATATTATCTGCCTATAACAATTAAATAATTGAGTAAAATATTACTGGATTTGCCAAAAAGTTCATTTTGGTTTTCCTGTACCATCTTATCAAAAAACCCAAATGAAGTTTTTGGCCAACCCAATAGTGTGGAATCATGATGAATTAATAAATTGCCTATAAAATATACAAAGCACAGTATAAGGAAAATAGACTATTTGTCAGTTTATAAAATAATCACTTTTGATACTTTCCAAAGATTGAAAAATATCACATAGAAAATTATTAATATGATTATATTTCAAATTTTATATATAAAAATAATAAAGAATCAAAAGGTTGGGGATATATTTTTATTGAAAGTTAATTTTAAAGGGTTATTTTAATAAATATGAAAAGTTTACTCTTATTATATAAATTAGCAAGTAGTACAAACAATAGTAATAAAATTACAAATGATAAATAACATCTATTAATAAAATAGGTTACTATTGCCAATAATCAGTATATAAAAATTCAAGCAGTTTTGAGGTACTATTTAAAAACTGTTGGATTACCCCCGAAACTAATTAACAAATATTTCATACTAGTAGAACACTGAATTTGATAAAATATGTTACTTGAAACAATATACCAAAAATATTTTCAGTGATTATGTTCATATTGATTAAGCATGCAACTCTATGGAACTTATCTCAGAGAAATAAATACTTTTTTTTCAAGAGATAAAAAGTCTGTTGCATGAATTAATTTGCTTCATAAATAAATAAAAACAACCTAAATAGCCTAAAACTGTTGAAAAACTAGATTGTATTGCTTTGAACTCATGGTATATTGGACAGTAATTAAAATTAAAATCATAAAGCCAATTCTAAAGCATGAAAACATATATTAGATAACATGAAACATAATCACAAGACAAAATTGGAAATATGATTATAAAAATTATGTAATATACCGTAACATATCCACATATTAGTTTTCATTTTATGTTGTGGGCTTACATTTAACCCTTTTTTAAAAATTATAAAAATCATATCACTGTAACAAATAATATATTGTTATTATATTTTTACCAACAAGGGGAAAAAAGTGCTATTTCAGAAAACTGAACAAAAACAAAATCTTTCAATAAAGCAGGTATATAAGCTAGTTAAATTTGCTTAAAATTGTTAGAAAGCCTACATCATAATAAAATTTAAAAGGAAAGATAACAGATGTTAACTTTATTTCTGGGCTGCATGATTTCATAAGGTAATCTTTTTATACAATAAATTAATGTCATAAAAGATGTAGACTGCAGATGTATTGTTGATTAAGTACAATAAATGTCAAACAGAATGGAAATAGTTAGCAAAGGGAATCATTGTTTATACAAAAATCATGCATGTATAATTTCCACACACATAGTTAAATAAAAAAAAAAAAAAAATCGATGAAGAACAAACTCTAATGTTTAACATTTACTCTGTAGTGGAATAATGTACAGCAAATATCTGTTCTGAAAGAAACACATTTTTAAAGTTTAATGGCATTGCAGGCATTAGACTTTGAAAAGATAGGAGAATGCTTTTTAATGAATGTGAAGTAATATTTCAAGGGAAAACTATTCTCTAATAGAAAGTTACTATTCATAGAAACTAATTATAAGAGGATTTCACTAATTTTAAAGATGTCTGACCAAGGTGAAAAATTAACAATGAATCATATTGCCATTGGCTGATCATCTGGTGATGTGCCAGCGCTTCATCAAGTGTGTGCCTAAGAACTCATGGAGTTTATTGACCCACTTGCCACAGATGCATTCACCACAAGTTTTCTGGGTGTGTGCTTGTAGAATGTCAAATTATTAAATGGTATATTTAACAGTCCTAAATTTCAGTGAATTTTTTTTCTTTTCCACTAAGATATTCATAATTCTTTAAAGTGACAATAATTACTCAGTGATTAAGTGACAGGCTAATTAGCTAATGCTGCATTTGTGCTTTCATAATTCAAAGGAAATGTAAATGCATCAGTCATTAATAAAAATAAATTTTGATTGGATTGGTTTCCTTGAGATTAAAAATCTGTTTTTTTTTTTTTCCGAAAATTTTTCATCAATAGAAAATATAAAAATTTTGACCATTTAAGTTTTCTAGCATTTATCCAGATACTTTATGTGAAAATCTAATTGACTTCATATCTTCATAGCTTAGGTGAGATTTGGTAATGTTTTGGCAAAATGTACTACTGATGAGTCGATATGGGAAAAAATAACAAAACATTTCTAAAATATACTTCATTTTTTAAGTAAAGAAATCTGTTTCTATACTGGTACTATATCTTGTTCAGAAAAATCATTGCATATTTTTAAAAAGGCTCAAAACAAGCACAAGGTTTTTCATTTCAAAACAGAAAAATCCTAAATTAGCACTTTTCCATAATATACAAAGAAATTGATTAGTGTAAAATAAATGGGATTTCTACAGGGAACAATCCACATATATCAAAAAATAAGAGAAACATTTTTTATGTTGATATTTAAAGTTTGACAGGCTTCTTAAATTTCATTTAATATCATTTCCTAAATGATGTTTGATAAATGATGTATATTCTTTAAGTAATATTTTTTGCCAAGTTTTTTTCATTAAAGATATTTTCTATATGGCTAACTTTTTTGAGAGAGAAAGATTCTTGTTTGAAGAATAAGAATGATACTTTAAACCTCCAATATTTGTAAAAGAACATTGTCAGATTTTTACTTGCCAGAGGTTTTCCAATTGTGAGTGTGTGTGTTTTTATTTTTTCTGGTTTAATTATAGCTTTATTATACAACATTCCTGGTGTTTGTACCAATAGGCTATATCTATATATTTTAATTATGGTAAAATATAAATAACCTAAGATTTACCATTTTAATCATTCTTAAATGTACAATTCAGTGGCGTTATGTACATTCACATTGTTGTACACTCATCACCACTATTTCCAGAACTTTCTCATCATCCCAAACAGAAACTCTGTGCCCATTAAACAGTAACTCCCCATTCCTTTTCCCCTCACTCCCTGCCAATCTCTATTTTACTTTGTCTCTACCTCTTTTGTGTGTGTGTTTTCTAACAAAGGAGAACAAAATCTCAATCAGTACACTTGGTGTGGTGTCTGTTAATTTTAGCCAGATTTACATATGTATATATGCTTCTTTTTCTACTAAGAGAGAATAGTAACCTGGTATAGTCAAAAGAAAATTCATGTATAGGATCTACTGAGACTACTTGTTACAGCAGTTCAATACCACAGGTTGATTAACTTGTTACACATATATTATACTTATTTAATTTATATTTAAGAATGTTTTCCAAATTAGCTCTCAAGATAGAATTTCCTTTTACTGATATCTTTTTTCATAGCTCTTTGCAATCTCTAAAAATCATTCTGTCTTCTTATATTCTGCTTGTGAGATTATTTCTAATGTACCTCCTGGGAAATATTCTCTTTGAAATTGGCAGCACTTAATGAAAAATATATACATATTCATAATTAAAAGGAAGATACTGAAAAATATTGCTTGTATATAATCACTCTGAGCAGAAGAATTATTTTGAACATGAAAGAAATCATTAACTGTAAATAATCTAGGTATCAAAGATCTGAGGCAGGGGGAGAAAGAAAAGTGGGCTAGAGGGCAGACTCGCCACCTTGTGTAGGCTGAATGAAAGGCTATCTGAAACACAGGCTCAGAGAAGAAAAAAAAGCACAATTATGCCAACACAAAAAACTTCCTTCATGATAGGCCAGGAAGCATTAAAAGAAGCTACATGATCCATTACTAGTAGTGGAAAGGAGCATGATTTTTGATTAACTGATTTTTGCTTTAACATGTTAATGATAAAGAACTTTTCTCTAATTATGGCTAACATTTTAATGAAAGAAAATAAATATATGGTTTCTGAAATTTGCTCTTCCTCACTAAAACTCTCACTTGAGTTTAAAAAAAGAAGATTTTTTTTTTTTTTTTTTTTTTTAGTTGGGGGCTAATTACTTTACAATATTGTAGTAGTTTTTGCCATACATCGACATGAATCAGCCATGGATTCACATGTGCTCCCCCTCCCAAACCCTCCTCCCAACTCCCTCCCCCTCCCATCCCTCAGTGTCATCCCAACGCTCCATCCCTGAGCATCCGTCCCATGCATAGAACATGGAATGGTGTTCTGCTTCACATATGACAATATACATGTTTCAATGTTATTGTCCCAGAACGTCCAACCCTCACCTTCTCCCTCAGAGTCCACAGGACTGTTCTATGCATCTGTGTCTCTTATTCTGTCTCACATATAGGGTTACCATTACCATCTTTCAAATTCCATATACATGCATTAGTATACTGTATTGGTGCTTTTCTTTCTGGCTCACTTCACTCTGTATAATGGGCTCCAGTTTCATCCATCTCAATAGAACGGATTCAAATGTATTCTTTTTAATGGCTGAGTAATATTCCATTGTGTATATGTACCACAGCTTCCTTATCCATTCGTCTGCCGATGGACATCTAGGTTGCTTCCATGTCCTGGCTATTGTAAACAGTGCTGCGATGAACATTGGGGTACACGCGTCTCTTTCAATTCTGGTTTCCTCGGTGTATATGCCTAGCAGTGGGATTGCTGGGTCATATGGCAGTTCTATTCCCAGTTTTTTGAGGAATCTCCACACTGTTCTCCACAGTGGCTCTACTAGTTTGCATTCCCACCAACAGTGTAAGAGGGTTCCCTTTTCTCCACACCCTCTCCAGCATTTATTGCTTGTAGACTTTTGGATAGCGGCCATTCTGACTGGTGTGTAATGGTACCTCATTGTGGTTTTGATTTGCATTTCTCTAATAATGAGTGATGTTGAGCATCTTTTCATGTGTTTGTTAGCCATCTGTATGTCTTCTTTGGAGAAATGTCTGTTTAGTTCTTTGGCCCATTTTTTGATTGGGTCGTTTATTTTTCTGGAATTCAGCTGCAGGAGTTGCTTGTATATTTTTGAGATTAATTGTTTGTCTGTTGCTTCGTTTGCTATTATTTTCTCCCATTCTGAAGGCTGTCTTTTCACATTGCTTATAGTTTCCTTTGTTGTGCAAAAGCTTTTAATTTTGATTAGGTCCCATTTGTTTATTTTTGCTTTTATTTCCAATATTCTGGGGGGTGGGTCATGGAGGATCCTGCTGTGATTTATGTCGGAGAGTGTTTTTGCCTATGTTTTCCTCTAGGAGTTTTATAGTTTCTGGTCTTACATTTAGATCTTTAATCCATTTTGAGTTTATTTTTGTGTATGGTGTTAGGAAGTGTTCTAGTTTCATTCTTTTACAAGTGGTTGACCAGTTTTCCCAGCACCACTTGTTAAAGAGATTGTCTTTTCTCCATTGTATACTCTTGCCTCCTTTGTCGAAGATAAGGTGCCCATAGGTGCGTGGGTTTATCTCTGGGCTTTCTATTTTGTTCCATTGATCTATATTTCTATCCTTGTGCCAGTACCACACTGTCTTGATGACTGTGGCTTTGTAGTAGAGCTTGAAGTCAGGCAGGTTGATTCCTCCAGTTCCATTCTTCTTTCTCAAGATTGCTTTGGCTATTCGAGGTTTCTTATACTTCCATACAAATTGTGAAATGATTTGTTCTAGTTCTGTGAAAAATATCATTGGTAGTTTGATAGGGATTGCATTGAATCTGTAGATTGCTTTGGGTAGTATACTCATTTTCACTATATTAATTCTTCCAATCCATGAACACGGTATATTTCTCCATCTGTTTGTGTCCTCTTTGATTTCTTTCATCAGTGTTTTATAGTTTTCTATATATAAGTCTTTTGTTTCTTTAGGTAGAAATATTCCTAAGTATTTTATTCTTTTTGTTGCAATGGTGAATGGTATTGTTTCCTTAATTTCTCTTTCTGTTTTCTCATTATTGGTGTATAGGAATGCAAGGGATTTCTGTGTGTTAATTTTGTATCCTGCAACATTACTATATTCATGGATTAGCTCTAGTAGTTTTCTGGTAGAATCTTTAGGGTTTTCTATGTAGAGGATCATGTCATCTGCAAACAGTGAGAGTTTTACTTCTTCTTTTCCTATCTGTATTCCTTTTATTTCTTTTTCCGCTCTGATTGCTGTGGCCAAAACTTCCAGAACTATGTTGAATAGTAGTGGTGAAAGTGGGCATCCTTGCCTTGTTCCTGACTTTAGGGGAAATGCTTTCAGTTTTTCACCATTGAGGATAATGTTTGCTGTGGGTTTGTCATATATAGCTTTTATTATGTTGAGGTATGTTCCTTCTATTCCTGCTTTCTGGAGAGTTTTTATCATAAATGGATGTTGAATTTTGTCAAAGGCTTTTTCTGCATCTATTGAGATAATCATATTGTTCTTATCTTTCAATTTGTTAATGTGGTGAATTACATTGATTGATTTGCGGATGTTAAAGAAACCTTGCATTCCTGGAATAAAGCCCACTTGGTCATGATGTATGATCTTTTTAATATGATGTTGGATTCTGTTTGCTAGAATTTTATTAAGGATTTTTGCATCTATGTTCATCAGTGATATTGGCCTGTAGTTTTCTTAAAAAAAGAAGATTTTTTAAAATACATTTTTGGTCATACAAATTTCATTGCAGATTTAGGATTTTTGAAACATCATTAGGCTCAATCATGTCACAACTATCCATACTATAACGGTGTGCATTTAAAATTGGGCTCAATTTATGAAAGTCAGCATTGCATACATATTTTTCTCTATGATATACTTTTGGACATATATATGTATATTTTTGGTTGTATATTGTACATATATATATTGGAATTTTATCAAAAAGCACCCACATTAATTGTTAAGACATTTCTTTATTTTGAGAAATTCCATTGTGTCAGTTAGGAATATATTTATATTCTGGACACAAGTTTAAAACTTTCTGAAGTTAACAACACTATATTAATTTTCGTATCACTCAGTTTTTATAACCTTTAGAAATATGCAATTAGAAAAATGAAGGGGTGAACAAATTGCAAGATCGTAGAAAGCTAGACAATAATTTTTTTAAAGTTAGTTATTGTCTTTTAAGTTGATCATATTTAGGATGAAGACTATGATGAATAATAAAATACGGGAACATATGTTTTTCAGAGTAGTAGTGGGAATGAGATATTGAAAAAAGTTAAACTATTTTCTTTTGCCTTTTTCACAACCAGTTGAAATATTGAGAACCTATAAATTAAGAATATGAAGCATGATAGCAAAGTTAACTAGGTTTAGAAGAATCAAGAATATGTCCTCAAAATTATTTTATTTAGATGATACTTAAGAGCTACATTGAGAGATAAATATAGGAATAAAAGTGCATAGCTACCCAGAACTTCCAAAGAAAACTTAGATACATTCATAAAGTTTCATCATACAAATGGTTTGATGTTATGGGCAAGTACCCAGATCTATTCCACTGATTTATTTAGTTCTCAACCATTTCTTTTACCCATTTGTTCCTGTGAAGAAGTGGAAAGAGCATTGTGTTTGAAGTAAGAAAAAGATATTTAATTCTAACTTTGCTGTTTATTAACATTCTGACGTTGAGCCATTTAAAGAACTAATTTGAGCCCCGGATTGATCACACTGCCAGGAATGAGAATAATAATGCATAATCACAAGTTTATTGTGATAATTAAATTAAGTCATACATGAAATTATGGTGATGAGTAATTATCAAGTGCTCAATCATGAAATGTTTTTATTTTCTTTTACTTCCAAGACTCAGAAAAATGTTTGAGTACCTAGATCTAAAGATGGACTGACCTGGGAATAATTTAGTTTAAAGTCAGAGGATTTTCCCAATTTTAAATGAATTTCGGTTCTTTTTCAGCCTGTGATGGATTCATAACCACAAAAGTGGGGCTTGAAAGTGTACTCTTATCTATTTCCACTGGTTGTGCATTGCCCCCCAAAGTTGTATAATGTGAGAATTAATACTGTTTATATTCCATCTCTCACTGATAAAATCAGTAGTACATTATAGCAAAATGACTTCTAGTTAGAATATAGTCTTTATTTTTTTCCAGTATATAATTTTTGTAGTTTTTGTGATGCTTTGCCTTTGAACATTGATTGCAAGCAAAATGTTGCAACCATAGTAAAAGTTGAGGCTTGAGATTTACCTACTATACTTAGATTGCATTATCATCATTGAATAAATTTTAAGAGCTATGGGATATTAAAACTTTAATTTGGGTAACCATTTTGCAATATCTCTCCTCCAATCTTGACAAGTTTACTTCAAATCCTAAATAAAATAAATGCAGAGGCAGAATAGACCCAGTAATAAAAGGTGTCATTTCTGTCTCTATCGCATATATCCAGAATCAGTACTGGGCTAAGGCTCTACCAGAAGCAGTAAGAAAAATTAGTCTTGTGTCATTTTCTCTCAAGAATAACTTTAGGGGGCACTGTGCTGCCAGTAGAGAACTCTTCCCCAGACAGCAGATCATATTCTTTTCTTTCTTTGCATATGAAAATTTCTAAATTTTTTTTAAGAAATCATGCCAAATATTAAACTTTCTTAAATTTGTGTTTTTCAATACAACACTGCCTAGAAAAACAATTTTGAAAGTTGTCAGAGAACACTGAATATTGATTGCAAGCAAAATGTTGCTTTCCAGAAAAAAAGGTTACTTTTCAATAGTAACTTGGAGCTAAAGTTTGCTATCTCCAATTGTTCTGGTTTAGGAAACAAACGGTCCCAAACACCATACACAGGAGAAAGCAGAAAAAAAGCATCTCACCTGAGAGCAAAAAGGGTGTGGTGAAACAATTTATAGTAATAATTGTCTATACCATAACTGGAAAAAAAAATTGTGCTAGTTGTCTGTAGAAAGCAGTAGCTAGGAAGAACCAAAATTCAAGATGTAGAGAATTTTTTTTTTTACTAAACTTTAGTTAACAGTAAAGCCAAGATGAAAAGAGAAACAACAGTGACAACAATAAAAATGAAGTGGTACCAGTACATACTCATTTGGTATTTTCAGTCGCTTAGCCCTATAAACCTCTCCTCCGTCCCCACTTCCATCAATCATCTCTGACATGTGTATTATATTCTGAAACCAAAGCAGATCTTTTGTCATATGGAGAGATCAAAGCAAAGACTTTTGAAGAAACAATGCATCCTGTTAACAGAAACTCTTTCCCTTTGCTTGCATCTTTCAGATTGTCTGATTGTCATAAATTAATTCAGTTGCTTCTGATAGAGCTACCTGGAGGATTTCTGTAGTCTACATCCAAATTATACAACATTACCTTACATAGTTATGTATTTTTATTTTAGATATTTCAGGACCAATTAAAATGTTTGTCATTCATACTAGAAATGTATTTAAAATCTCTTCTTCCTACATTTTCAGCTGGTATTTGAGGTTAATGCCTTATGACACATGCAGAGGTATCATAGTAAAGATGCAGAGTTGATTAATTTAGAAGAGAAAATATCTTTTTTATTATCTTTTTTTCACATATCTTAATTCCCCAGGAAATATATACTTAGATAATATGGTCACATGAAAAGGAAAGCAAATGAGTCTGAAGAAATCACAAATATTGAAATAGAAGTATATTAAACAACAGTGAGAAATTTTTTCAAATGTTGATTTCGGGGAAACAGATGAACACTTGCGCTACTGGTAAAAAAGAGTTTAGTTTATGTAATACATCTTTTCACAACGAGTGGTGATTTGACATCTAGTATATTTCAACTGTTACCTTATTGTTCTACTACTCTTTTTTAAAAGCCTTTTAACTCTGTGTTGGTGTGATAGTACAAAGAGTAGAAATAGGCAAGTAATATGCATTTAACAAATATTTAGCTATCATCACATACATAAGACATATGAGAGTGAATGTCTAGCAGTTTTCTTAAGAAAAAAATGAACAGATCTAAGAAAAATTGTAGGTGGGCTTCTTTACTAGAGAATAGAAATGGTGAATAAATTAAAGATTCTAGTCAGTTCCTGATTATATCTTTAATTAAATGCTAAAAAGTTTATGTAAGTAGCTATCTTTACTTAACTTTAAGTAAAGTTAAAGTTTTGAACATTTTTTGAATAATTGGTACATCAAGTGAATTGCTTTCTTCTTTCAATTCTGTATTAATGCAATTATGGGGGAAATTATTTGCTATAATGATATTTAAGAACATGTAAGGATCTCAAGATGCATTGTTTTTGAATGTCAAATGTGTTTAGAGTTTCAGAATAGTTTTTCTCTAGCCGTATTTCCAAGCATTCTTATTCTCTTAGGGCTTAAATCAATGGGGAGAATTAAGAAGAGTAGAAGAAAGAATATCAGATAATCCTAGATTTTATATCTTTATCAGTGCTTATTAGAAGAATTTTAAGAGATTAGCAACAGGCTAAGTGGATTTCTTACTTCCTCCTGTGAAATTTAATAATATTCTTTATCTCCTGGTTATGACTTTGATGAAGTTCAACAAAATTCATGAAAGAATTTCTTGAAACTCCTTGCCATTTCCTTCCCACATAGATATGCTCTTCATGAAAAATGTAACATGATTTTTTTTTCCATGAACTTCTGTAAAATAAAGCTAGCAGTTAAGCACATAGAATGACGGCTACAGTATAGGTTTTGTGATCCTCAGTGGAAATTGTTAATATTTCAGAAATCACAGTCATAATTTTGCTCTGCTTTTCGCTTTCTGTAGTGGAATTTCTGATAATGTCTTGTACCTTTAGAGGCAAACACTACTAAGGAGTTTCTATATCACAGAGTACATGTATATTCTCTAGAATATGGTTTCATTTCATAGTAAACAATATACTATACTATCTTTTTTGAATATCTGTTTGACCGTCCAGGTTTTAATTAAATAAGCATCCTCCCCATATTAAAGTTTATAGCTTTCTTTTTCGAAACTGGAGAGCTATAATATTTTCTGTAAGTTTTTATTGTTTTTAAAAAATTAAACTATAAAGAATATATTTATCTAATTATTTGGATATATTTTTTGGAAGGATTAGATTTTCTTTTGACAATTATACATTGAATTAGTGTAAAGAATAGAATTGTCATATAATAATATGCACATATACATGAATGCATACATCAGTAAAATACAATATTGATATATGAATTAGCTTAATATTTGGTAACATTGAGTAAGAAAAATATTCAATATCAAAATATTTTTATGAAGACTATATGGAAATTCTAAAATTTACTTAGAGAGTTAACTGAAAATGTTTTGGTCATCTATATTTATTAAGAGCATTTCCCAAAATATACTTAGATTGTGGCAATCCAGAAACATTTTAAGAGTGAAGTAGAATGGCTATTTGTGGATTTGGAAGGATATTTTTGTGTATAGAAAAAACAATCATGCCTGCTAAGAATATCTGTAGAAAAATCCTTTTTAACTAAATTTTGTTAGTGTTTTTTTTTTTTTGAATTGCTTATACACAAGTAATCAAATAACAACCAAAGTCTCCTCCAGGACATTTCATTTGCCTTTTTTTTCTAATTTGCTAATTTTTAGTTCTTGTTGATGTCATATAAAGTCTTCTATTCAGAATGTACTTTGGAACCAAAAACATCAGAGTCTCCTGGAATCTTGCCAGAAATAAAAACCATTAGGCCTTGTTTCAGACCTTCAGAATCTGCATTTTCAAGGATCCCTAGATGATCTCTATGCCTCATTTTTAGAAGCACTAGTAAAGGATAATGAAGTCTTGAAATAAAATTTAGAAGCAATAACTAGAAAAGGCCAGGATAGAATGAAGGAACCCAGTAAAATGTTGCTAACCCTTACCTTTTTTTTTTTTTTTACTCTTGGGTCATCTGGCTTTATTTGTGTTCAATGCAAGTATACTATCTTTTCTCCTAGTGTTCTCCTCATTTATCTCCAGAATCACCAACACCTGTTATAATCAAAATTATAATGTATAAATATGAAATTCTCAGTAAGAAGTCATTACACAATGAAGAGTATTGAAAGAATGGACATGTCACCCCTTAGACTTCAAAACACACAAAAAAGGCAGTGGCTGCTTATTTGATGGCTTCTTTAAAGAGCACTAATGAAGTCACCTTCCTCCCGCAATGACTCTGACAGCCACCCTTAGCGTGAAAGTTGAGTACCTCATTTGAGTGTTTCTGGTTTTTTAATTGAGCTATAACCATAAGGATGCCCTGTTTCATGGGAAAGAAAGCTGTGACTTTTTTGTGGCTTTTTCTCCTTCATTGGAAAATTTGAATTTATCATAAAAAACAGCCAGGAATTTAAAAAAAGAAAAAAAAAATGGTTGAGCTGCTGTACTTGAATAAAAATAAACTAATGCTTAGGAGGAAATGAGAACTTTGTATATCTTTTTTTTTCTGCACCATAATGTGTATGAAGAAATACATGAATAAACACACATAGTTCCTAGAATTTATATTTTAAAAACTATCTTTTTTCCCTTGAGTGCCCTTTTATTATATAACATTGAGTGTATTATTTTAAGTATAAAATGGCAATTATAACAAGTACAAGAACAAATTTTAAATTATTTTATTATATTCTTACTTCAGATCTGTATGCTATCTCTGTGTCAACTCTTTAGCTCTGTCTTTGCTGTAAGAAAAGAACTATGGACAGGATGAAAATAAATGGGCATGACTATGTTTGAATAAAACTTTATTTACAAAATGAAGCAGAAAGTTTAATTTAGCCCATGCTAATGCCCTTTCTATTTTTATTTACAAATAAAAATTTTAAAGTAAATAAGCTTATTCGAAGTTCTAAATTAGTACTTTCTTATGCAAAACAGGCTTAAAAAGAAAATAATACTTATTTGCCCAACTTTCAGGAAAAACTCATTATTCCCAGTTTCTTCAGTGGTGATGGTGGCTTAGACGCTAAGTCGTGTCTAACTCTTGTGCCCCATTGACTATAACTCTCCAGGATTCTCTAGACAAGAATACTGGAGTGGGCTGCCATTTCCTTCTCTAGGGAATCTTCCCAACCCAGGAATTGAACCCTGATGTCCTGAACTGCAGGCAGATTCTTGATCGACTGAGCTACAAGGAAAGCCGCCATTTTTTTCAGACTAGAGTTTAAATAAAACTAGATAATTCCCAAGCCTCCCATAACCTGGATTGTGCAGCTTAAACTTAAGTGTCTCATGAGTTTAAATAAGGCAATATCTGCAACTTTTCATTCCACGGGCAATTTCATTTTATTTAGTTCAGATGGGAGGGAATTTGACTGGGAGGTTGTTGGGCTTGACATGTGTACTCTCATACCAAATAGTTCCAAAGAAAGAATATTGAAAGAGACTTCCTATATATCTCTGGAATAATAGTTTCACCTTAATTTTTGTCTTTCCTCTCAGCAATTTATAAAATATTGACTATTTTTAGCTCTTTCAGACTAGATTTCTTTGCACACATATTAGGTATTTGTTGGTTACAATGTTAGATTACAATGTGTCTGCTGTCTGTATTGGTCTGTTTAACAAATCTCACATTCTCTAGGATTTACCAAAAAGAAAAGCCAAATATATATATACGTATATATGTATGTATGTGTATGCATACACGCACACACTCTGAACATTTCAGGAAATCGTATTTCATTCCAGAAAGAATCTTCAATCTCTTTTTGGGGCAAGGGATATATCCCAGTGTAAAGTATGTTTTTAGTAGTAGTAGTAGTAGACTGTTTTAACTTCCAATTTTAATTCTGTTATTTTAATTAGTACATAACATTTTGAAGAAAGGCAAGGGTTACTGATATGAATGAATTACACTTATATTATTTCCCTTGCAGATTAATACGATTTAAGATTAAATCTGAAATTTAATGGAAATCTACATCATAATCTACCATTTTTATCATTGTTTTTATTAACATCAATATTTTGTACACCTGGTTGACTCTAAAATGGTAATGAATAAAAACATGCTCATTCTCCAGATCTACTTAGACATTGAGATACACAAACAATAATTACTGTTTAGATACAATGTCTTTCACATAGAAACAGATAAGAAGGAGAAAAAAAAAATGTTTCCACAGTCAGTTATATTGAATTAATCCACCTAAAGCTCCTACATTTCAAAAGAATTTCTATGTATTTAGAAAGCCTTTAACAACATTTCTGGCTTCCTTGGAGGTTCTAAAGAGCTATGTGGTAGCAATAAAAAGCTCTTTACCACAGGGATTCCTACAATTAAGAAAAGCAGAGATTGTAAAAGTTTTCTAGTTTTGAAATATTAGCTTACCTCCTACTTAAATCCAAACAAAAGCACACTATGGCTCTAGGTCAGCCCAATACAGACAAAACCCGAACTCTGATTTGCCCCATACAAGGAACTATAATGGAGTGGAAGCAGCAGCTACTTAATATATGAGTTAAAATTGCCCGTGACTGAAGTGAGCACATCAATCAAAAGTTTTGGCATGTAGTGAGCCAGACAAACCAGTGTGGTGAGCCTGAGGGCAGGAAAAGCCTCTGTTCTGTATTCAACAGTTTTCAAATTACCATGACATCCCTTTGCATACACCACCCGACTTCCAGCAGGTGGATTTTTCAGGCATTGTGCTTGGAAAACAAAGATGGATCAACTAAGAGCATTTGAGATAGCTTCCTGTTTTATGTTCTGACAACTTGGGTTACATAAAGCCTTCCAGATTCTTAGCATTTTTAAGTGTTGGGGAAGGAATAAATACAGATATCCAAGAATAGAAAATTCAGCAATTAGAGATAAAATAGTAACATCTGTCCATACTGATTTATGTTTTAAATAAAAATTGTACATTCACTTGAACCATCTCAACATAAGTGCAATTTGTTAGTTTAAATGATTTCATTCAAAGTCCTATTGTATCTAGCTAAAAAACTCAGTATATGCAAGAGAATGTTGACACAAATGTCCCAGCAAATGGTACAAAAATATTCATAGCCCCATTGTCTGTATGGCAAAACACTGAGGATAAGGTAAATTTTCACTTTCAGGATAATACATTGATACATTATAGTATATTTACAAATTAGAATATTACACAATAGTGAAAATGAACACAACTTCAAGCAATAACATGAATGAAGCTTGGAAGCATATTACTGAGTAAAAAAAAAAGTAAGTTTAAGGAATCAATATTCAATAAAGTACAACTAAATATATATTACTTAGGGAGAAAACTAAAAAGAAAATAGAAATGAAGTTTAAGCACTGTCAGAATTTTGGGAGACAATAGAGGTGAAGAACATACAGGCAGATATAAGTTATTGGTAATATTACAGTTCTCTAGTTAAATAAATAGCATAAAATATGGCCTGGCAAAGGACAACTGATAATAGTGTTTAAGAACCAGAAATTATGATCAGTCTATTCTGTGTACTTTAGATCCTCACTAGGAAAGAATAACAATGACTGCATGTATTAGTAAGCTTTGGCTGCCGTAACAAAATACCACGGACCTTAAACAACAGATATTTATGTTCTCAAGATTCTGGAGGCTTAGAAATCCATGATAAAAGAGTCAGCAAATTCTATTTGTAGCAGGTCTGTCTTCTTTCTGTGTCATCATGTGACGTCTTCTGTGTGTGAGCAGAGAAGCCCTCGGATGTCTCCTCTTTTTATAAAGACACCCGTACTGTCTGATTAGGACACCAACTTTCTGGCTCATGTAACATTATTTACCTACCTAACACTTCTATTCTAAATACAGTCACTTTGGAGTTTGGGCCATCGACAGTTGAATTTTGGGGAAACAATTCAATCCATAACACTGCACAATGGTGATACAATACTATTACATTCAAGTGTATTTTTATAAATAAAATAACTTAAGAACCAAATACTATAAGTATAAAATATATTCAACACTTAAATAGAAACATATTATATTTATAACAAAATGCAACATTTTACATATTTAGAAATGCTTTCTGAAATTAAAAAAAATCAGTTTTATTCCAGTTTCTAAAGAAAATACCCAGTATGCAAGAGGAATGATGATTTGGGGATACTGGAAAATAATGTGATTTTTAAAAACTAACGATATAAAGTTATATATCCAAGTAATGGTGCTTTCAGTTAGGTTACTGTGCTGTATAAAATCATCTCTGAAACTTACAGCTTATCAATCTAGTCATTTTTCTTCTTTTTCCTTTTTAATTATACCTTTAAAAGCTTAAATGACCATGGAAGACTATTTGGCCATTCTTATAACCTTGTAATTCTGAGACATGGCGTAGCACTCTGCTCTGACTGTTTTCTGCTACTTCCTTTTATAACATTACTTATGCAAATATGGAGGGAAAAAACAAAGGTTATACACTTTGTTCACACACTGACTGTTCATTTGTTTATTTTTTAAATCATTTCCCTGTATTTACTTGGTGCATCTATTTCATGGAAGTCTTAGTGAGGTCAGTGAGGATTCAAAGTGTGTGAATATTTGGATCCATGCTAGTTTATGCTGGGCTGCTCTAGATTGGTATCCATAGAAGCCTGCTGAAGGACTGGTAGGGGCAGCAACAAAAACTCATTACTGATGGAGCTCCAGTCCAGAGCACGGCAAGACCTGGGCTGCATGCTGTATCATGCCAATGTTTGCACATGTGAGACTTCCAAAATGGGGGGGAGAGATAAATGCAGGGGATGACAATGACTGAATGAATAATCAAGACTGAAAGAACCCATAAGGTGAACAATATGTTTGCAAGGTGAAAGCCAGGTTGAAAATAGCCTTGATATTTTATTAATAAAATTAATCAGGCTACTTCACCTACAATTTTCTTGACTAGGTTTTTCAAAATTATACAGTGAAGTACTGTGAACACTCTTATTGCATATAATTGCATTCTAAGATGCTAAGGTCAAACCTAAACTTTTCAGAAGCACAGTGGTTCCATTAGTAGCTGCTTTATGTAGTCGCTCCCAGGAAGAAATCTTTATGAGGTTTTCCTTCACTGTCCTGTGACTCATTCATCTGATTTAACAGTAATGGCCTCTGCTGAGAGTGACTTCCTCTCACAGGAAGACACCTGGAGACACAGGTGTTCCTCTGTGACAGAACTGTGAGAAGTGGTGACTTTTAATAACAGCTTTAACTGATTCAAATTAAGAAGTAGACACAATGTGTCTTTACTGCTCCACCAACTCACTTTGTTGTGAGATTTTGCATCTTTTAGACTGTACCATGCCTTTTTGTCCTAAATAATTAATGTGTGCTTAGTCGTTCAGTCATGTCCAACTCTGTGACCCCATGGACTGTAGCCCACCAGGCTCCTCTGTCCATAGTTGTTGTATAATCCACACTAAGGAAGAGATTCTTTTTAGGTATATTTTAGCTATGGAATCAAGAATCAAAGAAAGAGACGTGGCGTTTCAGACATCATGTCAAGGAGTGCTTAGGTAGCCACCCCTCAGGTTACCCCATGCAGGCTGATACTATGCTGCTTTCAAATAACACCAACTCTTTTCTAAGGATGGTAAGAGCCCTCTAAGATAGCCTCTTACCAACTATGGAAACCATTTAGCTACCACCTAGACTGTTGTTCAAACACAAAGCTCCTTGATTCATGAAGCAAGTAGTTTCACTAACTGAAGGCTCTACCAGAGGTTTTTTGTTTGTTAACATAGCTGAAATCTAGTTCTTGTTGTTTTTCACCTTTCTCTTCTGCCCTGCCATATTTGAATCATAGGATAAGCTTATCTATCCTTTCTGTAGTCAAATAAATTGATTTCTTTGAAGCAGAAAAGCCTAATAGTGCATGGAAAGCATTTTGGTCTGGTCAGAAATGCTTTTTTTACCAAATGGAATAATGATGATAATCTCAAAAGTAGCTCGAATGAGTATACACTTTATTCTAAGTACTTTACATATATTAATCCATTTATTTATTTATTTATTTATTTTTTATTTTTTTTATTTTAGTTGGGGGCTAATTACTTTATAATATTGTAGTAGATTCATGTCGATGTATGGCAAAAACTACTACAATATTAATCCATTTAATTCTCACAAAATTCCTGTGAGTTAAATATTATTATTTACTATAATTTCCATTTTTCACATGAGGGAATTTAGACACAGAGTGATAAAGATATCTACTTAAGGTATAGAGCTACTTAAAGGAGAAGTGAGATGTTATTAAATATTCTTCCAAATTAAAATGTACTTTGAAACAAAACCAACAATCTCATGTATCAAATGTAAAAGACAACAACAGTTGATTGTTCTGCCACACTTGACGATTTTTTTGGTGAGTGGAGTGTTACAGGTCCTACTGAATATAAGCAGGCATAAATTAAATAACAAGGTAGCATAGTAAAAAAAATGAAACATTTTATTAAAGAACGAGATTAAAGGAAAAGGAAATATTTAAATAACATGTCTTTGGTAGTTCTGAAAAATATTTTTATTAATCAATTGTAATCAAGGAAGCATACAGTAAAAACTGTACATGAACAAGGCTTCAGAAAGCAACCTTGGTTTTTTGTTCTTATCAAGCTAGTGTGCAGGTATAAGCATGATTGATTTTTAAACAGTTCTTACACAGTTTGGTCCCTTATATATAACACTCAAGCAAATGTTAAGTTCATATACTTTTCCTTCATATTTGCCTAGTCTCCTGATTGTTTGAGTAGATAGTAAAAAGCCCAAGGATTAAATCATTTCATAATCTAAATATATTAATCTTTCAAAAAATGGAGAAGTTGAGAAAGGACATTTAGTCGAATGGTGCTTGCCTGTACATAGAAATTGAGAGGAAAATGCATAAGAGGTACTTGAAAAGTTAAATACTACAGATGCACAGGTAGTATGGGTAGAGTTGCTGGAGAGAGTTTGGAAAAGTACCCTATTGCTTATGGCATCAAAGTTATTGCTTTTAAAATTCACCATTATTGTACTTACTACTGAGAAAAAGAAAAACTGCCAATAAACTAAAATACAGTGTTTCTTATCAGTTAGTTAGTATATATTCTATGTATCTGCTACATTATAGATATAGATTCCTATTCCTCTATAATAGAAAGATAGATTGGTAGATAAATAGATAACTCAATGAATGCTTAAAAATCATTGATCTTTATTATCTATAAATGTTTTAATACATAAAAAGGATACTATGAATAAAACAAATTGATTAAGCAATTCTAAAACAATTTTCATGCTCAAATCCTTCTTTTGAATAACTTTGACTCATAGCTATCAATAGCCATGTTTTCCACACAACGGTTTCCTCTTTGTTATCAAAAGTATTTCCTAACAGAGTATTCCTTTATTGTCTTGAGGATTTTATTCCAAATCTTTGGCACCTGTTCTGCAGTTTAATATGCCTGTGAAGGCAAAGGCAGCCATGTCACAGCTGCTGCCATCAACATCCTGATTTAGAATGTCAGAATATGAAAAAGTAGACATCCAGTGGTGAAGTGTCCTGGAAAAGCTTATTATATTCAGAAAAGCTTTTGCTACGTATGTTATGATTATATAGCAACTTTAAGTAAACACATTTTAGCAAATATTTAAATCAATGTATATGTTTTGGAGTAGGTTTACATGTGTTATGGTCATAAATACAGGTGATTTGATTTTGGTATTTCTGATAATATCCATTTCTTAATTTCTATTTACCACTGATCTAATATAGGCATTTTAAGTTGTTCATGATCAGATTACTTTTTGTTTTGTATCCAAACAGTTATTAATAAACATTACCATTAAAAGTTAGGAGAATAATCTCTAAGCATTCAATTATTTAAAAAGCATTAACTTATAAAATTGAAGGAAATTTATAAAATTGAGGGGCAGGTCAGCAATTTTGATTTCTACTTGGTACATTTCCCTAGTGGCTTAGATGGTAAAGCATCTGCCTACAATGCGGGAGACCTGGGTTCAATCCCTGGGTTGGGAAGAGCCTCTGAGAAGGAAATGGCAACCCACTCTAGCATTCTGGCCTGGAGAATCCCCTGGACGGAGGAGACGGGTCGGCTACAGTCCATGGGGTCTCAAAGAGTTGTACACGAGTGAGGGACTTCACTTTCACTTTGGTACATTTAACAAAGATAGGCTAATCCAGTAACCACAATTTATCAAAGCAAATTCTCTCACTTTTTAATGGGAAAAATTTAAAATAGCATGCTTTCTTATACTTTAATTATGAAGTGCCACAAAATACCCTGTATATACTCTGCCCTTAACCTGAGGTCAATAGTTAGTAATATGATATAGAGTATTATTGGTAAGGACATAAACAAAGGATGTGGGAATAAGTTTCATAAGACTCCCTCAATTATTTAAACCCTTACTTCTGAAATATATGCATATTTAACTATGTGTGTGCCTGCTAAGTCGCTTCCGTCATATCTGACACTCTGAGACCTTATGGAGGAGCCCGCCGGGCTCCTCTGCCCATGGGATTCTCCAGGCAAGAATATTGGAGTGGGTTACCATGCCCTTCTCCACAGGATCTTCCCGACCCAGGAATCAAACCCACATCTCTTATGTCACCCACATTGGCAGAGGGATGGGTTCTTTACCACTAGTGCCCCCTGGGAAGCCCGTATTTAACTATACCTAAGCATTTGCTCCTTAAGGCTGAGATTGATGGAAAGACTAGATAGACAGATACATGATAGGTAACAAACAAGTAAAATTCTTCAGGGTTTTGTTTAGATAGGTAACACGATGTCATACATTATTGAAATCATTGGCATAAAGGCTTTAAAAAAATGCCAAATGTGTAAGAGGTACTATTCACTGTAAGCTAGGAGAATGATGTTTAACATATAAAAATAACAACAGCAAGAAGAGCAGCAGCATGATAAATATTTTCAAAGACAACACATAAAAATAAAAGACTGCAGGATATATAACAAATAGTTGAGTATTTTTGAATTATAAAATAATGGATTGGGGAATTTTCCTATTTAATATTTTATCTTGATATTACAATACACTTTTGCAATGTGCTGCCTTTTCTTTAAGTACTCAATATATGAGGATACAGGATTTATATGTTCTAAAAATTTCATCCACAGAAAATATTATTAATATTATCTGAGTGTTAATGAGCTTTAATGTATTTTTAAGTATTTTAATAAGAATATACACATTTGGAATACATTCTATGTAGCTTGTTTCCTTTTCCAAGTGGAAAATTTATGAACTCTTCAACAGAATTTTGGTACAAATTCTATTTAGATGATAACCAGTTCAGAAGATAAGACAAATCGATGCTTTGAATAAACATACCAGATCATTTTATTCATTACTTCTCCGTAGTCTCCTTAAAGAACTGTAATTGATTTCCTCTCAATATTTTACTCATCTGAGAGTAAATCTAATATTTTAAAAAGTACATATGTTTGAGTAATATATTTTTATTTTTCTGTATAGTTCACATAATTAAAAAGATTTATCATTTTAGGTCTCTAAAAATATTTTTTTAAAAATTTACATACCATAAAAATAATTGCCAATATTTTTCAGGAAAAGCCCAAGTTGACTATTTAAATTGTTATTTCAAATGTTATGGGAAATTATAGTAACATTAATTTTAAAATTTCAGATACTAAAATAAATTATATATTTAGGGCAGTATATCATTCTAAGCATCAAGGTGGCTTTTGCTAACTAAACTACAAGTTAAATATGATGAGTTATTTCTGGCTTTGTTAAATTCAGAAACATGTGAGAAAATGTTTAACTCATGTACTTACATTACAGAAATGTAAGTAAACAGGAAATTAAATATAAAATGAGCAAACAACCACTAATTATTAATCTTGATAATAGATGCCCAAAGATCCGACTAAACACTGTATGAACAGCTTCCAACAGCTTTATGAAAACCAAAGGGAGGTCACAAATTGAGAAAGATTATAGCTGAGTTGGAAAAAAAAAATCAGGCTCTAACACCAGATGCCAGTTTCATTAAAGTAAAAGCTCTTGAAATATTGAGAAATCTGCCGATAAAAATACTCAAATCTACCAAATAATTGGGTCAAAAAACAGTGCCATAGTATATGCAGACTGTGGGTGAGTGAGCTGGGATATGTACTCAGATATGTTGGGAGACAGTGTGATTCGAAATATGAAAGGAAATGAAAAATCAAACGAAACAGACTAAGCCTCCACTCTCCTTTCTTTCAAAAGGAAGCCTGGCACGACAGAGTTTATTTCACTTTTGGCCAAGGAAATTGTCCCTTTAAGCTATGGAAATGAATTGTCTCTTTTTAACCGCCTTTTCTCCCTGCAGTACATAATCACTGTCTGTCACACTTTGATGTCATAATCATCCGCTGAAGCTTCACCGTTAGAGAGTAAATCTGCTTAACTCACAAAAAAAGGAGGAAAATTGCACAGAGGCACTTGCTTCCCTTGCCTCAATGGCAGCCCATTTGAATTACAGAAGTGCAGTATTATGTCACTTTGGTATTACGGGTGCCATTTCAAAAGGCATAAGCCTATTTTTAAAACTATATCTTAATCAGTTCAAATAGAAACAGCAACTATTTGCCGTTAAATGAACATAGTGCTTGTGTGAAAGTGTGTAGGTAGGGGGGTGTGTGTGTATGTCCGTATGTGAGCGCCCATGTGTGCATGTGTGAGCAGCATGAAAAAAGCATTAAACAGCTGAGGAATGTTAGTGTATCTGAAAGCTGCCACTTACCAAAGGCTAGGAGCTCGCAACTTTGCATCTAACCTTCCTTATCTGAAGAAATATTTTGCATTACTTATTCACTCCTAAGGGATATTTCACAACTTATCCTCTTCACATCAGATGAAAGAATAATTCAGTTAACCTTGTAAAATAAATTGGAAATTTTTATCAATGATTATTTTTATGAGGAACCAATGTGATTTTTTTATCTGATGTTTATTAAAAATAAAAACTTGAATATTTATTTATTCTTTACATTGTTTAAGCTGGAGATTGAATAATTTGTTTTTACAAAGGATCTGTGGTATAGTTATGATCAGAACAATATAAATATCAATAAAGGCAATTTTTTTTCTCTTTTTGTTATCTACTACCATTCTGCAGCTGAATTTCATGTTAAAAAGTTCACAATTTTAAGAAAAAAATGGTTTTTCACACAGATGGTCCATATCGTCTCTTCTGCAAGCATTTTTCAGTTAGAGTCCTGGTTTTCTTTTGAGTTATTTTCTCCAATAAGAATGAAAAGAAACTTAAAGATAAAAATTCCACTTTATCACTTTCATGTCAGTAACATTTTGTTGCATCATGATGACTATGTATTTATTAAAGAAATCTCACAGAAAATTGTATCAGTCTACTCTGTGTATAAAATACTGTAAGTTTATCCTATTTGGAACAGGGCATTTGAACCTTTGCTTAAGTGGTTCCCTGCTGCTGCTTGTGCTCTTACCCTTTTAATAATAATAAAGAACTCAAAAAAGACATGTCCTTTCAAAGATTATTTTAAATCAACTTCCACAATAAAATACTAAAAATTCAATAATTGTTTTATATTGTGATATTTTTATAAAAGCAGTAAATTAAATGCTGCATTGGCTGCTCAGTGTTTGTTTCATATGAAATGAATAATCCTAGGTTAATTTTCAGTCCTTTAGAAAGGTGATGAAGTCCTTTCAATGTAAATTTTCTTGAATTAATGGATTTTAGTACTGTGATTTCTCTTACCATAGTGTCTCTAGCTGTCATTTCTTTGCATACAATGTAAGAAGATACTTTGATCCTCAGTCTTCAAATTTCCTCAGTTTTATGACTTAAACTTGGTTAGGACACTCGCCTTAATATGGTAAATATAGTGATTGCTTTACATTGTCTTTATTATGGAAATATTTATATTTATTATTCAATAACAAAACAATCCAAACAAAACACTAAAATATAAAATATTCTCTAACCATCTTTATATCTGTCATAATACAGTCAAATTCACTGAATGCATTTCAACCTAACTGTTCCTTTGTTCATGAAATCTATGATCTTGGGGTTTCTAATTACAACTTTTAAATGACAAATTTAGGTGATTCTCTCAGAAACAAGAAAGCTACAGTAAGAAAATGAGATCTTTCTTATCATAAAATGAGGACAAATTGCTTTCATAACTTGAACAATGGAAGCAGTATGAGCTTTCCTGGACATAATTTATCAGATTTTGCTTTTTCTTGCATGTGATACCATGATAAATTTTGAAAGTTTGCTGATGGATAAATCTTTTAAAAAGGAACATTTAAATCATAAATGTATAGGGATCCAGCTCCATTGTAAGACTGTCCACTCTTTCTTCATACCAAAAGGAGATGCTATTTACTAACAGGAGAAAGGCTTGACACAACAGATAGTGTGAATCACTGTTCACCCAGGGCTTGTGCAGCTGTACAGGCAGAGTCTCCATAAATCAGGACCTGTGGGACTTTTTTCCTTCCCTTTGTCTCCACTCCTTTGGGGGAGTATATAATCTGAGTTGCAAAACAGCCTACACTGTATCTAAAAGTCACTAGTTTTGTATTCTCTACCATGTCCTTCATCTCTCAGCTCAACCTGGCTCATGAAGACAGGGTTCTTGCATATTTAGTTAAAAGTGAACTTCGGAAAAGGCAGTGGCACCCCACTCCAGTACTCTTGCCTGGAAAATCCCATGGATGGAGGAGCTGGGTAGGCTACAGTCCATGGGGTCGCTAAGAGTCGGACACGACTGAGCGACTTCACTTTCACTTTTCCCTTTCATGCACTGGAGAAGGAAATGGCAACCCACTCCAGTATTCTTGCCTGGAGAATCCCAGGGACAGCAGAGCCTGATGGGCTGCCGTCTATGGGGTCACACAGAGTCGGACACGACTGAAGCGACTTAGCAGCAGCAGCAGAACTTTTGTAATGAGGTCAAATTTGGAAATTAATATTGGCACCAGCATACTTCCCTTATATAAAATTCATATAAATGTTGAGCAATTTAAAAGCCATAATGCTCTTAATATGGAACTACTAGTTAGTACTAGTTTTTCAGTGGACTGACACTTGAGATGGAAAAAATCATGCTAAATAGAGTCTGTCTATCTATCTATCTATCTGTATTTATTGCTATCTGCTATATTTATGTAGAAAATAATGCAGTTGATAGAGGTGTAAAGCCTCTGTTTACAGGAATTGTGTGTGTGTGTGTGTGTGTGTATGTGTGTGTGTATGTGTATGGATTTGAAAGCCAATTAGAGGAGTGATGATTACATGAAGGCTCTAACATTGTTAACCATTGTTGACAGAGAATTATTTTCTAGAATAAGTTGCAACTTGCAGGCAGGAAAGTAGTGATCTTAAATGTCATATCAAGCATTTTGCCACTGAAATTCATGATGAGAGAAGTGACGTGACTGTTCCTGAACTTTAGAGAGACACATCTGGAGGCAGTTTGGATAATGGCTTGAGAAATTAATAAGGAGGATACAGGGAGGCTAGCAAGAAAATAAAAGCAGACATTCAGATTTGTAATTGTGAAGACCCGAGTTAGGAATTCTGCAGTAAAAATGAGGAGAAATCAGCAAAATTGGGGACATTTTGTAGGATGCATTGAATACATTTAAGGACCAGTTAAAAGTCAGTTGTGCTTAGGAGGGGAGGATTGTTTTTGTTTCTTGGTTGATTAGTTTGTTTTCCCCAAATTCAAGGATTTTGGATATAGAAAACATAAATTGTATTGACTTCTGACTTTAAGCTTTCTGGCTTGGATGACTTGGAGGAGAGTGATGGTGACTGAGACACAGGTACAGGAGGAAGAGTTATGTTAGAGAAAACCAAGAAAATAGTTTTAGAAATGTGAATCAGTTATTGCGTTCAGTAACATAGAGTTAGCAATAAAAACTGTCTAACATTTAGTTTATATTATTTTGTTTTTTGCATCTTGTTTCTTCATAACTCTGGTGTCAACCTACCCACCAGACAGTGGAGGCACCTGCCCTTCTCTCTGGTAATGCCATATTACTACCATGCTGATCCCAATCCCACAAGGCAATTTCATTCTCTAAATAATTATTTACGAACTTCCAAATATCTGTATTTTTCTGTATGGTGAAATTCTGTTCATCCTCTGAGTCCCTGATCAAGTGTCCTCTTTGAAATAGTCTCTCCCCACTCCCTTCACCTCCATTTCACGGTCCTAACTCACACTGCTGCCATAGCACTAATTCTTCTTGTGTTGAAAGGAAGGGTTTTTCAATCCCTTTCTCCATTGCTGCTCCAAAGATGGGTAGACAGTGAGGATTTTAAGAATAGAGGCTATATCTTATTTACACTTGCATCTCTGACACACAGTACCCATGAGAAGATCTTAGTAACTGTCCATTACATTAAATTAAGTAAATGAAACATGCCACCTGTTAGCCAAAATCATTGCAGAGAAATTAAAAATTCAAATTAAATAAGCTATCTTCACATGAAAACCAGATATCATCAGACATTTCCCTGTGCATTAAAATATAACTAGTTTTGTCAAGATTCTTCTCCCTTGTATCATTCCCACTGGAATTCCAGAGATTTCTCCAAGATTCCCCTACTATTTTTAAGGCCTTATGTGGAGGGCCTTATGTTCTTATGTTCAACTCTGGATCTATATATTTTCTTTGGTGATTTAAGTCCTTATCTCACATAATCTCCTCTATGTTCCCTGTCTTTCAAATGCTTTGGAGGCGGGCATACAACTGGACTCTAGTTGAGTTTCACAAAACACATCTCCATCATCAAACATATGTACATATGTGTGGTGAACTTTATAAAGGAGGTGTGAGGCTCAGATAGAGTACTAATTTTATAGATAGAAGGTTCTTCAGTCTAATATTTGACATTAGACATAGTTTTCCTAAAACTATCATCTATCATTTCTCAGTGATTTTTTTTGTCATTTCCTGACACATTGTTTCTGGCTTCATATGCTCACCGTATTGACTCCCTGATGGCTTTCTCCTCTTTCTGTTCCATTACCTCCCTTCACATTCTTCCACCTTAGTTACTCAAAGTGATCCAGCTGTAACCAGCCCTACATTAATCTCTCTGTCCACCCTTTGCTGCTCAAATTCACTCAAGAAGTGATAGTCATAGACGGCAGGGTTTTCTCTCTCTATGATATCTCTATATCAAAAATTATATCTTCTTTAGTAAAATTGGAAGTGAAATGAATTTGTTGCAAAATTAGCCTAATTTTTTTTCCATTGTATAGTAAAATTGTAAGAACAGTAAGTCTTCCTGTATCTTACAGTATTACAGCTTACAGTTTATAGTCTTATATTCTCTGAGAATTAATCTCAGTATGTATTTTCTTTTTTAGTATCTCCTTGGCTTTTTTCTACAGGGTATTCGTAATACAAGTTTTTATTTCTACTCTCAAAACCCTAAATATGGGAAGAAAATGAGTCACTATTTTTATTAACCTTGAAAATTATCTTGTAATCCTCCTGTTGCCATTATACCTTCATTTGCATATTCACTTTAACTAAATTTAAATATCTTTTTGCCTTGATCTTACATTTATCTTCAATATAGAATTAGGATGACAAACTATTATCTTCTTGATTTCTTGGCATTATCCTATCCTTAATCTGATTCCCAATGTTTACTTTCTGTTATGGTAATTTTGAATTAAAAAAAAATTTTGCAATTAAAGTTTTGCAATTCAGTATTTTATGCAATATAAAATTATCTGGACTTTATATCCTAAGCCATGAGGAAAACTTTATACTGAGAATCATTATGCTACTTCAAAACCAGAAATTATCTTGAGTTTTCTGTGTTCTATCAGTCTTGTGTTGTTTTTTTTTAAAATCATCATTAGATCAATATCATCTTTTTGTCTGTTAGACATGTGGTTCACAGCCATACCACTTCTTATACAACATATCACATATTCCAAATCCCGTTTCTTCCCTTACACCTCTAAAACATCATCCAAAACAAATAGTGCTTTCTTCTTCTTTTAAAAACATGTTTTGTCCTGTCCCTGGAGGCAGATACTGTCTCTCACATGGTGGGTCTGAAATGTTTTGAGAACAAATTCTATATGAGAAATAATCTTCAGGACACAAAGCTGCAGGGGGCCCAGAATTTATTACTAGAATGTGTTTCTGGACCTGGCTGTTCCTCTACCTCTTTCATCCTTGACCCTGGATGGCAGTTGGGCAATGTCTGTGTTTAAGGGATCTATGTACTTTTATGTTCAGTACAATGGTTAAGTGTCTTAAAGTACTGCCAGGTGTTTTGATTAGTTACTTAAGATACTCTTGTTAATAACTAAGATAGTGGTGTCAATAATAAAGGAAAAAATACTGAACAAATCAATGGCCACCAATACAATCATGAAGGAATATACAACTAAAAATATGAAGAAGTGTATCGCTTGTGTTATCAAGCTAGAATGTTTTGAAAAGAGTTCAGCTTAGAAACCTTCATATTTCCACAGGGAGAACCTGACATTTTTCAAAGATGAGGCATTAAGTAAATACATCTTGGAATGATTCTTAAAGTCAGAGACATAGAAAAAGTTTAATATCTTGGAGAGAGTAAAAAAAGAGACTGATGGCAAAAAAATTGTTTAGGGGCTCATTAATTCTGTTGCTTTTCCCTTGGAGGCACATGATAGGATTATACCTCCTCACCCTCCTGTAGTTAGCTGTGGCCGTATCGTTTACTCTGGCCAGTGAAATCTAAGTGGAAGTAACACTTCCAGATAATAGCTTTCACAGCCCATCTACAATTTGCCATATGCTCTTTTTCCTTCTGGTGTGGTGATGAACATTTGAGATACTCACCACTTTCTTATCCTAGGCCTCCAAAGACTTCATTTAGTGAAGAGCCCTGATGCCACATAAAGTCACGCAGAGTAAGTGAGAAACCATTTTAAGTGGTTGGGGTTTGCTGGTTAGTTGTTACTGCACCATATCCTAGCCCAGCATGTTTGACATGTTTGTTTTTCCAACAACTTTGTACAGGACTTTGGATCCAAAATGTTTTCACTTTTTACTTTATATACATTTTCAAAACAAAACAAAAAAACTTCTCTTCCCAAACCTTGGTGATGGCACATGTTTAAAAAAACTAAAAAGCAGTAAAGTTAAAACTTTCATTATCACTCCATTCACCAATGGACAACATCATAAAGAATCTCCATTTGAAGCAGAAAAGTTTTTTTCTTGTTATAAACTATAAAAGTTGGGGGAAAAAATCTCTTTCCTTTGAATACTTATTATATGACTGAATAAAAATGTTCCAACAAAGCTCATGACAAATATTCATAAGGTATGGAATTGAACATGAACATGAAAGCTGAGGAAGTAAAACATTCTTAGTATTTTGAAAAATTGCCACTAGAAATGCTTTATCAGCAAATATAATGTTTATTAATGAAGAATCCAAGTGAAACATTTCTTACAGGATGATAATTTTGACATAAATATCTACTTAGAATTTTGAAATTGAATTATGAAACATTATATAAAATTGACAATTTAGATATAAAATTGTTTTCTAGGCTTAAGACATTGATATTTGAATTAAAAAATGAAAAATATCTGTTTCAAAATAAAAATTATCTTCAAGGGAAAATAGTCATCCCCTGTTTACTTTTAGAAAATCTATTTCAAATTTATTTCAAATACAGTTAAACAGATTAATTTGTTTTTGCAAAGGAACATTCAAATTTTAGAGAATTTATTAAATCGATGTTGACCAAATTTAGATATAAAACACTGAGCCAAGTGTGATGAAGTATATAAAATTATATAACATGAAATACAACACCAGTATACTTACTATAAAAAAATGGTATCGTAGAAATATAAATATTGAAAAAATAAAGATAGAATGCTATAAGAAAGAAAAGAAAAAGAAAGAAAAAACATTGTTAGCACATATTGTGTTTCCTCAAAGTGGTAAATATCTGGACATGCTTAGAAAAACTATATATCCTTAGGTGGTCCAGATCTAAGCTATTTCAGCAGATCTTTTCAAAGTTAATGGAATAAAGCAATAATGAAAAACATGAAAGTTAGTAAACATCAAAATATTAAAAACACCTAGTCTCTTTTTGAATTGCCTGTTCACTCACATTAAATTTTATGTGGTTACTGAGAAATATGTGCATTTATAACTAACTTTTTCTAGCTATAGTTAATTTGCAGAATTAAAGCAATCCATCCCACAATATGCAACCAAATAAGCTATACAATTTGGAATAAGATAACAGGGTTTTCCCTCATAGCTTAGTCGGTAAAGAATCTGTCTGACATGCAGGAGACCTGGGTTCGATTCATGGGTTGGTAAGATCCCTTGGAGAAGAAATGGCAACACACTCCAGTATTCTTGCCTGGAAAATCCCATGGACAGAGGAGCCTGTCAGGGGGCCAGGTAGAGAAGCCATGGGGTCACAAGAGTCCAACACGACTTAGCAACCAAACCACCGCTAATAATCAACTATCATCTAGTATCTAAGTTCACTTGAATGTTGAAATCACTGTTGAATATCTATTTGCATACATGAAAATAGTAATAACAGAATCCTGAACTTGTGTAATTACTTGAAATGTAGTTATTTTTGCATTCTAAAAAACCATCCATAGTGCCTAAAAGAGCATATTTAAATCAAAGAAACTAAAAACAAAAGAATATAATTTTATAGTAAACATCCATTAAAACCCAAGCCACTGTATGCATTTTAATGTTTTCTTTCCTTTTGTTTTAATAGTGATTTTTGCATAACAGCTTTTTAAGGTAATTATTAAAATTAAAGTTATCCCTATTTCTGTATGAATTCCTTTCATAATGTATTCAAGAAAATTATTCTTAAAGGCAGAATATACTTTAGGATTGGAAAACATTTGACTGCTAAAGAAAGGTCTTTCATCTCAGTAAAGCAAAGATAAAATGTTATTTCTTGGATTTCCTCATGTCTGTATGTTTAAAGGGCTCATACATAACGTGATGGTGGAGAAAAATGTCCTTTGTCTGGCTACACAGCCTCGTTGAAGTTAGCTTGATGCTTCATAGACAAAGGTGTGCTGTTAATAATAGTATTGAAATACATCTACCAGACGTCCTAACTGCTACATTTCCTTTTGAGAAGGTGGAAGAAAATCTGGCTGTCAACCTAAACTTTCATTTTCTAGAGTTTGGGTAGTATCCTAGCAAGTAAGAAATCACTGTATCTGGGAACTCTGTTATAAAAAAATTTATTCAGTCTTATTTCAATAGTTTTTTCTTTGTAATATGAAGGATGAATTAAGTAGATCACAAAAGACTTTTACTACTCTGAATTACCTGTTTCACCTTGGAAAGCCACACAAAATGAACCTCTTGAGCCTTTTGAAAATGACCTTTTCTTCCCCCCTCAGCAATGATTTATCTTTCCCCTCGAAAATCCGTTTTACAAAAGGGAGTATGATTAAAGGAAGCCAACCAGCACAAACACTTGCTGAAGATCCTGCTTATCTGGAACTCACTTGACAATGTATGTTTTTGGGGTTGGGAATGCTGCAGGTTCAAGGGATAATTCTGCCTTTCAGGCACTTCAATTTATTTCATGCCTCAGCACTGTCATTGTACGCAGACAAGATGAAACGCATCGTTGTGTAAAGAAATTGAAATGGAATCCTACTTGACCCAGCAGGATGGGGCATTATGTTTGACTCAGTAGTGATTCCTGGGATAATATCTAATTCCAGGAGGAAAATTTCTTGATATGGCCACCTGCTGTGAACGGCTTTGTCCAGGGATCACAAGTTGTTCTGGGTGACTAGGCTCAGGACATGCCTAGAAGAATGCAGCTCGTCTCCTGCTGGCATTTAGATCTCTTCATTTTCTCCATGCTTTCTATTCAACAGGAACAACTGCATGGAATGGGGGGAGGGGGAGGTTGGAGGATATGAAGCACTGCACACACTCCAGCAGCAGTGAGAGTCAAGGCCCGCTTGACCCGAATTTCTTATTTATTTAATTTTTTAGAGAACCATCATTATTTCTTCACAGGGCACTTTTTAATTTTTACACTTCTCAGGCCAGCCCCCTTGCATGTCTTTCTCTGTTCAGTGTGTGTGAAGTATTTACTTTGAAAAGGCTGCACACCAATAGATTAAATAAAATAGGAGCACTCTGTGTCTCACAAGAGGGAATCGTGCAGACAGCTTTATTACTTCTATCAGAGAACAAAGATTTTACCCAGCATGTAGAGGATTATTAGGCCAGAAGCAAATAAATGAAATGTGTGATGTCAAAGCTTCAAATGCGATCAAGAAAAATTGTCTAATTGATTTTGCTGCAATTATGGCCTTTGGAATACAATTCCTCATGTTTTCCTTCTGAACTTTTCTTATCTTTTAGAATGTCTAAAGATTAAAAAAAAAAAAAAAAAAAACCTACAGACTATAGTTTTAAACTATCCTCCTTCATAATGAAACATTCTTTGGTTAACATGGTAATTATCAACAATTGACAATACATTATTCCCTGTACCCCCTCCTCCTTTTTTTAAGAATGATGATGCCATGACATTCATTATTCAAATTCAACATTTCTTACCTGGGTCGGTTAAAAGCAAATTCAATGAATAATGGGAAACTTGTCAGTGGGTTTCCACTTTTTTTCTCTTATTTTCTTAATTTCTTTCTGAACATCGCCTTGAAATTAGGATTTAGCTCATGCAAACTCACTTTCTGTTTCTGTTTTATTTTTGCAAGAAAGCTCTGAGAAGAAAAGTAAATGACTGTTTATCTCTCAAGTAAAAGAAATAATTCTTAATCTAATAAAAATGAATACTTCTAAAAATGTGTGCATGAAAATATATGTATTAATTAATATATGCATCTATATCCACAGTACAAATGTTTAAAATATGACTATATATGATTCTACATTGTATTCTATCTATATTGCATTCTTTTTATGTGTTGCTTCAAATAATTACATTTTTCTAAGTTTTGTTTAATTGTAAATAATTTCAAAGGCTATGAAATACATTTAGTAATTACTCACATTTTGCATTTTTAGCCAAAAAAAAAAAAAAAAAAATCCCAAAGATATTTGGGTAGTATGGGAGTAGTTTCTTTACTTCTTTATTAGAAAGCCCTAGATTTCAGTCATTTGGGTTACACAGGAATATATTTCTATAAATTCAATTAGAAAATCTGAAGTCACTGACCTTGTTAGCCTTCATTCTTTAATAACTACTTCAAGCTCAGAATGAATGCTACAAATAAAATATAGCAATTGGTCAGAGGTTTGGGAATTTTCAAAACTGCACTATTTTAAAAGGGAGAGTGGCAAAAGTGTAAATGTATTCCTTTACTAGGCAAATTACGTATGTGCAGTTTGGGGATATAAGGCATATTTTATAAAAATATTGTAATTTTCAGATGGTTTTCTCTTTTTTCTTAGTTTTTTCTTTCTGATCAGTTCGTAATAGTGGCCATTATGTAGGTTTTTGTGAGAGGAGTTCAGTACAGCTAATGTTTTAACTGAGGTGGCTGCTTGTTCAGCCCAAGTAAGCATGATGAGGGGTGATCCACACAGAAGGGTGACCTGACTCGGGTACTGGAGCAGAGTACTTTAGGGAGAGTTTTCTTGCTGAAGGCAGGTGGGCATGCTGTGTCAGAGCCCAGTCGGGGTGAACAAAACATGTGTAGGGGTGGTAGCCATTATGGTGTTTTAATGCCTAAGTGGGATAAAAATGGCCACCCTAGAGGGGAAGAGATACAATGCAACATAGGATATCAGAAATCAAGAAGAGGAAGGAGGACTTCTGAGTAAGAGAAGAGTCAGGTACAGGGTTTCAGAGCCTGTGAATGTGAGAAGGTTGTTTGTAGGAAGAGTGACTTAGCTCAGAATATCAGAGGTTGAATGGGAAAGGAGAATATACTTGTGGGTCTTTGGGAGTGTCGTCTGGCAGAGGTATATGAGTCAAAGCTATGCAAGGATGACATTGGCAAGGAAAGGGTCTTGGCATGGAGGCAATGACAAAAAAAAAGATTGGTTATATAAAGGAAGACTTGTTTAAATGCATAAATATATATTGACAAGGGAAGTTATAGGAGGTAGGGGATATATACCATTCTTGTTCAGTCTCTAAGATGTGTCTGACTCGTTTGCAATCCCATGAACTGTATGTAGCCCACCAGGCTCCTCTGTCCATGGAATTTCCCAGGCAAGAATAATGGAGTGGGTTGCCATTTCCTCCTTCAGAGTATCTTCCCGACCCAGGATTGAACCCATGTCTCCTACACTGGCAAGTAGATTCTTTACCACTGAACCACCTGGGAAGCTCAAGGGATATATTTAAGAAAGGAGAAAATAGAATGAAACTTTTTTGTTGTAATATAATTGTAATTATTGAGGTGAAGTCAGTTTTCAATATGTGTAACTGTTAACAAATAAATATATATGAAAATGTGATATGCATATATGTGTATGTGCATATATTTGCACATGTATACATATATGTGCACATACAAATCACAAGCACACAAACATAATCCCTAACTCTGGAAACTGCTGGGCCTAGAAAAAGAGACGCTCCTACGAAGATAGGCATAACTAATGCCAGGTCTTGGTTTCTGTATATTGAAAGGAACAAGAGCACCTGGAGAAGCAGTTTATTTCAATGCTGGGCAAGAAAAATAAATAATAATGTGGAACATCTATATAGAAAGAGAAAAATGAAGACATGCCAAAAGGCAAAAACCTGCTTGAAACGGCTTCCATTTGACAATTTGGGGATGATTTATTAAAATAAATAATGACATTAATAGGTTATAAGTCATTGAATAAAATAGAAATCCATAAATTAATGAAAAAAATTAAAACTTTGATCAGAAACAGGATATTTTCATAAACCTAAAGTACCTCCTCATAAAATTATAATTAACTACAAGAGAAACAAATGGTTTTTAAAATGCAGAAGCTTGGCAGATACCATACTAGCCACATGATCAAAGTTAGTACTACCTTAATAAGCACTTCTAGAAGGGTGAAGTAAGGACCTCTGAAAATCCACTTCTCCATAAAAACAATGAAAACACAGAAAGAATTGTCAAAATTAACCATTTCAGAGCTATGGAAATTAAAAACTTCAAACACATTAGGAATGCTTATTTGAGGAAAATGGCCCAATCTCATTGAGAACAGTTATCTCTGTGTATGTTTAACTTATCCTGTTTCCATCCTTCCTTCATAAATCACTAGGAATATAGAAAATGAAATTTCACAACCAAAGCTGATTGAAAACTTGGAGCCTTGTCAGCAACAGGAGCAAGAATAATAGGCTTAGGGACCCCCCAAAAGCTTTGCTCACTCATAACTAACATCATTTCACCTGTCAAAGCCTCATTCAAAGTGTTGCTTTGTTTGCCCTATTTCAGAGTTCACTAAGAATGAAAGACCAATATCTCTCATGAATACAGATGCAAAAATCCTCAACAAAATATTAGCTAATCAATTGCAGAATGTATAAAAAGAGTTTTACACTAAAACCAAGTGGAATTTTTGCTGGATATGCAAAGCTGGTTCAACATTTAAAACTTAATACAAAAAATTTAAAAAAGGAAAAATAATATAATCATATCAATATATGCACAAAAAGCATTTGGCAAAATCCAGAACTCTTTCATGAAAAAATACTTAGGAAACTAAGAAGAGAGAGAACTTCCTCCTTTTATAGAAAGATGATAGCAATGAAAAACATTCCAAGAAAACCAGTGACAGTTGGGGAAGATGCACACAAATTTGCAAGATGTAGTGTTTGTATGTAGTGAAGAATAAAGTAATCTTTATTTCTATGAAGAACAAAATTTATTCTTAGAAACTCCGTTGGACTAACCCAATTTGAAGGAAATTTGTTACATAAATGTCATATGCCTGGCATTCGAGTACCTGGATGTTCCTCGAATTGTGTGTTTTGTTTTTGTGTTTTTGTTTCATTAAGTAATTTAGCAGGACAAGTCATTTAATCAATAAATTATTTAATTTCTCTCCCTAAAAGAGTTTCTAAGAGAAGAAAATTGTAAATAACTATGTAGCCAACTAGGGCCTGGATAAATGTTGACCAGTATTTGCCACATTTAATCATTTTTTTCCTCCCTTTCAGAAAATGTCTGGAAGTCATCCCAGTAGTGATTTCAAGGATGCAAATTATCACCATACTCCCTTGTGAAATTACCAGTAATTATTTTGATTTATTACTGGCTATTTATCATTCAAAATTATTATTTTGGTTGTGTGTCCTTTCTAAACTGAAGAAATTGTTTTCATCAGTATGCTAAACTATTAGTAGTTCATCAAATCATATATTATAGTATTCAAATTTACCCCAATATATTTGATTTCTAGGTTTTGAGACTTTATCTACCTCCACACGGGCTTCTCTGGTAGCTCAGCTGGTAAAGAATCCACCTGCAATTCAGGAGACCCCGGTTCGATTCCTGGGATTCCCCGGTTCGATCTGGAGAAGGAATAGGCTACCCATTCCAGTATTCTTGGGCTTCACTGGTGGCTCAGATGGTAAAGAATCCACCTGCATTTGGATTCTCTTCCTGGGTTGGGAAGATCCTCTGGAGGAGGGCATGGCAACCCACTCCAGTATTCTTGCCTGGAGAATCCCCATGGACAAAGGAGCCTGATGAGCTACAGTCCGTGGGGTTGCAAAGAGTTGGACATGACTGAATGACTAAACACAGCAAAGCACTACCTCACATATTGAATATTTTGAATATGTTTAATCTGAAAAAAATATTTTATTCATATTTTCCTTCTCCTCCAGTCATTTCTCTAATGCCACCCATGCAAATTAAATACTTAGATGAATTCCATGATGTAAATTCCTCTCTAGGAATAAATCTTGATTACATAGATGGTTATAAATGACAAGTTCTGAAAGACAGTTAGATAGTCAAAGATAGGATATTCATTCTCTGGTTCAAAAAATACTCATTGAAAAATACCTGCTGTACTTCAGGTATCTTCCTGGATGACTATGCACAAGATAAATATGGCCCCTGACTACGTTTATAGTCCCTGAAGTTTATATTCTGGTGGGAGACAGGAAGGAATATCGTTTCTATTCTTGGAAAGAGAAAAAAAAATATTCCTTCAAAGTGGAAAATTTTGACTGCATGAGGAAATGGGATTTAGGGGAAGGCAAAAATTGAGACAGGATGATACAGAGGATTTTCCCTTTTAACCTAGCCCTGAATTGAGTAAAACTGTCTCTGAACCTGGGTCTCCATTGCCTACAGAAGTATTCAAGTCTAGATGTCTAATGAGGTAGATTCATTTGAAGTTTTATTTGCATAAAGAAAGGATTGCTCTTCCTTGCAAGACTTCAGTGGTCCAACAGAAACAGCATAGAGACAACACGGAGCAAGGAACAGAAGCCATTAGCACACTCAGTTCAGACTAGAGGGATGGTTCACTGTGGCTTCCAGAGCCTTCCAGAAAGAAGCAAAACATCAACAGGCTGATTTTTATGATTTTCTGATTTTTTCTGTTTTTACCCAGCTTTTCCCTCCTTTTTCTCTCCATATTTAAGCAACTAAATCATTCTCAGCTCATTACCACAAGGGAGAGGCATGTCATTGTGGAAAGTAGAAGCTAAGAAATATTCCTGGTTTCAATTCCTAAAAGTGCAAAATATGTAAAGCAAGGTCTCAAGTTCATAGCCTTCAGGTCCAATCTCTCCCGGAGAAATGTTTTATTGGTTATGTTATATTATGTTGGCCCACACATTGTTTTAAAATAGAAATAGGGGCCACAATTTGAAATTGGAAGATTTAATGTTTATTATATATATAGTTCCCTGACTTCTTTAGAAGATTCATATAATCTTGCAGCTGGGGTGATACCCTCAAGTGGCAACGGTGGACGGGGATAATTATCAACTCTCTCTGCTTTGCTGAGATACACACTCCTGTCAATCTTTGCCCATGTCTTCGTCTCCCCTCCACTGAGGCACAATGTCAGTTACCATTATCATCTTGTATCTACCAGACTCATATTACCTGCCTTGGACCTACTAAGAGAACAGTGTCTTCACGGAAATGATAAGATTCCGACTATAGATAGAATTTGGGGTAGAATGATGTTCCATAAGAGCAAAGTATTTAAGTATGCTATAACTTTGACAGAAGATGACAGTAAATTCGAGGGATGGGAAGAGAAGTGATGAGAGTGAAGTTAGTGGTTAATTTAAAGGGATCCTACAAGCAGTACCTTCATAGCAGAGAACAGGGAGACAGAAAAAAACCCAACTAGACATATGGTTCTTAGAACTGAGGGGATTTCTGCCACAGAGAAGTGGCAACATCTGAGTGGAAATAGCTCTGTGATGTGCTTGGGCATATGTTGACTTCAGTAGTTTCATAGAAATTCCTCTAACCCAGCATGACCTGGAAGAAGCAGAATGTTTTCTGTGTGCCAGTGCATGGCACAGAATTAACTGTAAAGGCTGCTGAACATCAAGTTGTCTTGCCAAGAGGAGTGAGAGTTATCCCAGCGGATGATTGCAGGAATCAATCATGTGGAAGACCAGTTTCTAGCACTCTATGTCCATCTCATGTCCAGGAATTCCTTGGTTTTAAAGGAATTCTTGAAGAATTTGCACACTCATTTGACACACTGGATTTATGTATATTCAATAAATAGATTATATTATCATAGTGTTAAAAGCAGTGCTTCAAGAAATTTCATAAGAGAAAATAATAATTGAATATCCAATGTAGTAGTCTTTCCCAGAACAGACAGATGTGATGCTGAGAACAGCTAGACCTGGACAGCCTCCTTAGCTATACTGGCTAAAAATGATCTCAATCTCTTAGCAAAGAGGGATATATTCTACTTCCTCACTTATATACCTGCCTTAAGTCATATATGTATGTGTATGCATGTTTGTGTATATATTTGTGTGCATATAAATATTGTTGTTGTTTAGTTGCTTAGTTGTGCCCAACTCTTTGCCACCCCATGGACGTCATACCAGGCTTCCCTGTCCTTCGCCATCCCCCAGAGCTTGCTCAAACTCATGTCCATTGAGTCAGTGATGCCATCCAACCATCTCATTCTCTGTCATCCCCTTCTCCTAGAATTCTTGTCCTTGACAATGAAGTTGTCAACCTTTCACTCCTTTCTATGAAGCATTTCTCCAGACCCTGTAGAAGGTATCTGAAGTTTATACTTTAGGTCTTGACCTGACTCTCACATTGATTCTGGAGCCCAAAGTGGGAAACACCCAATAAGCAGATGTAGGCCTAATAAGGGTTGTTGCTGCCCGAGTGTGTTGCTTGGTACACTTGCACCCGATACTCTTGGTGTTTTAAGAGTAGATCACGTTTGTTCACGTCTGCTTTTGGAAATTCACATCAAGTGGATGCAGATATCACTAAATAGACATCATCACTATGTCCTTTGCTTTTCCTGACCCTTTCTTCAATAGTCAAGTGTGCTTTTCAAAAATGAAACAGATGATGAAACAGAGAAGACAATGCTCAGAATAAAGGTCCACATAATGTGTCTATCAGCACTGTTATCTCACAATTTACAAGGAGATATGTTGAAACAGCAGCGTCAGCAGTGCACTAAATGAAAGTGTCTGAGACTGATTCATTTAGGAAATTATATAAATAAAACTAAAGATTTATATGTTCTTTATTACTTTCATTCTTTTCTCTTAGGCTACCATCTCCTTCCCCTGTTAATACTTTTCCTGGGAACTGTTATTCTATCCCCTGAGGACCATTTCTTGGGGTGGTCCCTGCCTGGCCCCCTACTTCTCATTGTTTTGGTTTCACTGTGGTATTTCTTGTGACACTGCAGGACTTCAAAGTGGCCCTCATTCTGTATCATTTATCAACTTTTCTTACCAATTCAGTGTCACTTTGAAGTCTTACTGAGCAGCTGGTCACAGCGCAGCAAGCCTAAAACAAGACAGAACTGGCAAGATCAGGAGTGAATAAACTGGAGAACAGTGTCCAGTGTGAATAGCTCAGAAGCAATGTAATGACAGCACTATTATGTGCATGTTCAATTACCTCTAGGAAAAACAGAAATATTTTATATATGTATATATATATATATGCACTGTACACATACCCAACAGCTTTAGGGGGTATTTAGTATGAAATCATAGGATGTTTGAACATTGAAACTAATCAGAGATCAATACAATATGTGGAAATTGAATGAGAGAGAGAGAGAAGTAGTTCATCCAATGCTACTCATCAGATTAGGGATAGAGATAGACATAGTTTTGTTTCAGTCAGTTTCAGATAAGTTCCTATTCCATATTTTTTAGGATAATGCCAATGTGCATGTATGATTTTTAGTAATGGCTATAAATTTTTAAAAAATCACCTGTTGTTAAATTGTCATTTTTTTTTCCTTTTTTTTACTATATTCTTAATGTTTGATGTCAAAAGCTTTTTCGTTTTAAGATCTATACATTTTCAACTGGATGTTCTTCCAAAGTAATTCTATCCCAATAAAACCTGAATTGAAATTCAGTCTCCAAATAATCTGTAAAATAAGCTTTTGCTTTCTTTTTCAAATTATCTCTCTCCTACAAAATATAATTCCTCTAAATTTTGTTGTTATTTATTTGTTTTTTCCTTCTGGTCTTTCAGCTTAGATTTATTTCTCAGGTAAAGGAAAATCATTAATTGTTCACTTAGTTAAGAATGAAGTACTGAAAAACTATTTGGAAATCCTGAGTGCAGGCACAGCACATGAAATGTGAACTGCAGTTTTGGCTGCTTTGACTGGACCATTTCAAATATCTCTTCTTGCAATGGTTAGATTTTGAGAAGCAAAATTCCTAATTCCATACCTTGAATAATAAACTTGTCTGTTAACATCCTAGACATGGATGAAAGCATAGTGGTTAGGAATTACAAAACTCAGCATGGAAATGTTCTCTTTATTACCCTCTTTTTATGTTATATCAGCCCTACACTGGGCCTAGTGTCCTTCAATCCATATTCCCTCTGTTGCCTGCTCCAATCTACCATCACTGTGGAGGAGCCTTGGGAGTCTGAAAACACACTTGTAATTAACTCTCTGTTCTTAAGCACCAAATTCAGTCTTTCTTCAGTGATTCCGTTTGCCACCAATCTATATCCATTTGGGTGACTGTGCAAACATATTGCTTTCTTTTCTGATACTTTATTACTTCTGATAAGTCAGGTATTCTTTGCTCATCTGTTTTTACTTATGAAAATTTTATTTTAATGTTTTATATTCTCCAAATGTGTAGATTTTTCTTATTTCCCATTTTCTGGGGTGCTCTGAGTGAGCCTTTCATGTATCCAATCTTCTTTCTTTAAATTAATGACTAAGCTCTTTTTTAGATACTTTTATATTGTTACTAGTGTTTGTAAAGTCAATAGGGAAGAACTCAATTTTTGCCTTTTCTGTCACTTAAAATAAGTGCTTTGTGGAACAAATATATGAAAGTAATCCAACTCTGACAAAATCAAGCCAAACAATTCCCAAGTTTTAATTTCTTTATCTAGGTGGTTAGACAGGCGACTCCTTCTTTCTTTATCATGTTTACCCATCCCTCATTCAAGAAAAGTAGGATGACTTTCCCAATAGAAGGACCTAACTTTATTTAGTTAAGTATAAGTTAGCAAATGCCCTTCCATGTTAGAAGGTGTTAGTTAGACAAACATCTTCAAAGTCAATTACCCTTTTCATTCTTATGAGGTAGTAACATTTCAAAGCCACCTAAATAGAAACAGATGAGGAAGCATATGTTATTAGCTTGGTGCAAAGGTAATTTTGGTTTTACATTGTTGAAATATTTCATTAGATATTGGAATACATTTCTTAAACAAATGTGGTCTGTTATACATCACTTTAATGCACATTTCTTCCTTTATGTATTTTGCTAATGAGTCATTACTTGCTGTTTAATTTATATATGTTTTAGACTATGGAAATGATATTAGACAAAATGCAAATTTGACTGATTTTCCTGTTTGAGTTCAAAGTGGGTCATACGGCAGTGGAGACTGCTCACAACATCAACAATGCATTTGGCCCAGGAACTGCTAATGGAATGTGGTGATTCAAGAAGGTTTTCAAAGGATACTAGAGCCTTGAAGATGATGAGCACAGTGACTGGCCATTGGAAGTTGACAACCACTAAGAGGATGATTGAAGCTGATCCTCTTGCAACTACACAAGAAATTGCCCCAAAATTCAACATCAACCATCCTGTGGTTGTTGGGCATTTGAGGCAAATTGAAAACGTGAAAAAGTTCAATAAGTGGGTGCCTCATGAGCTGACCACCAGTCAAAAAAATTGCCATTTTCAAGTGTTATCTCCTCTTATTCTATGCAACAACAATGAATCATTTCTAGATCAGATTGTGACATGCAATAAAAAGTCTACTTTATATGACAACCAGTGGCTACCGTCTCAGTGGTTGGGCTAAGAAGAAGCTGAAAAGCACTTTCCAAAGCCAAACACACACACACACACAAAGGATGATGGTCACTGTTGGGTTGTCTGATACTGGTCTCATCCACTACAGCTTTCTGAGTGCTGGCAAATCCATTACATCTGAAAAATATGCTCAGCAAATCAATGAAATGCACCAAAACCCACAATGCCTGCAGCTGGTATCGGTCCGTGCTACTGCTGCTGCTGCTAAGTCTCCTCAGTCATGTCCGACTCTGTGCAACCCCATAGACGGCAGCCTACCAGGCTCCCTGGTCCCTGGGATTCTCCAGGCAAGAACACTGGAGTGGGTTGCCATTTCCTTCTCCAGTGCGTGAAAGTGAAAAGTGAAAGTGAAGTCACTCAGTCGTGTCTGACTCTTAGCGACCCCATGGACTGCAGCCCACCAGGCTCCTCCGTCCATGGGATTTTCCAGGCAAGAGTACTGGAGTGGGGTGCCATTGCCTTCTCCGGGTATCGGTCCATGAAAGGGTCTAATTCTTTTCTGCGACAACACCTGACCACACGTCATACAACCAATGCTTCAAAACTTGTTGGGAGCCGCGATAGGCATTACTGACAAAATGGAGGCACGGCCCCAACCCCCTCTCCTCATCCCGCAGGCACGGTCCTGGGATGAAGGAGTTAGGTCTTGTGATTCTGACTTGTCCTTTCCTTCCTCAACAACTTTTGCAGGGAAAATTCTTCAATAGCCAGCAGGACACAGAAAATGCTTTCCAAGGGTTTGTCGAATCCCAGAGCACAGATTTTTATGCGACAGGAATAAGCATATGTCTTGTTTGCAAAAATGTATTGATTGTAATGGTTCCTATTTTAATTAATGAAGATGTTTGAGCCTAGTTATAATGATTAAAAATTCACAATCCAAAACCGTGATTACTTTCACACTAACCTAATATATTATACATCAAAATAAGACCTTTCTAAATTATGGTCTTAATGATAGCACAGTGAAAAGATTTCATGAAGCCAAAGGAATTCAATGTAAACTTGAAGGACTAGGATTTGAGGTAACAGTGGTCCAGGGAAAAGATGGACCAGGGAAAAGTGATCCAGGTCCAGATAAGATGAACAATGATCAGAAGCAAGTTGACCAGTCTGTGGATTAGTATAGTCAGCTTACTTATAACTGGAAAAATACTTGCTATCCTGTAAAGCAAACCCAGTCAGGAATAGTTGGCAACAGTACTGAGTTGTATAGAATTTCTCCTCAAAGCTTGTATTCTTCTCAAACCCTAGAATGTAACCTTACTTGGAAATAAGGTTGTTGTATTTAAGATGAGGTCATAAAGGAGGAGGGTGGGCCCTTAATCCAATATGACATATCTCCTAATAAGAAAAGACCTATAGAGACAGAGACACAGAAAAAAATGCCATGTGATGAGAGAGCCAGAGATGGGACTGATGCATCTATTAACCAAGGAATGCCAAGGATTCCCAGCAACACCAGAGACTTGAAGAAGGTCATGGAACAGATTCTCCCCAATGGCTATCAAAGAAAGTGTGTCTCCTTAATGCCTTAATTTTGGACTTCTACTCTAGAAAACAAGTTTCTTTTACTTTAAATCACTCAGGTTGTGGCAGTTTGTTCCAGCTGTTTTAGGAAAGTAATACAGGTACCATTGCCCTAACTCAGAAGATGGAGTCTTTTGGAAAGATGCTGTGCAATGTGTAGCTAGAGCCTTAACAAGGCCAATTAAAAAGAAAGGTAGAAAAGCTTGACCCATTTGTTCAATAGTTTCAAAATTTCAATAAAAAAATCTAACCAGAGATAATATTACCTTCCAAGGTTGTCCATTTGTTGTTGTTCACCACCTCCCAGAGCTTGCTCAAACTCATGTCTGTTGCTCAAACTCATGCCCATTTTCCATAGTCTCCCTAAAATGTTGGAGCCTTTGAAGTTTTGGACCAAAAACACAAATGTATTCCTCCATCCCTTACGTGTAAATTCTATAGGAAGTTTTGTGTTTTTTTTTTTTTTTTAATAGCACTGAGTCAGTAAGGCATAAGTGAATAAGAATAAGTGAATTCTTCTGAGAAGAAGTCACAGAAAATATGTTTGTATCTGGAGAGTACACATTTGGGTATGGGTGAACCAAACACAGAGTCCAGAGTCTTGGGAGCATGATGTAAAGAAGGCACTGCTCTTTGGCTAAATAGTATTAATCGTAGTCTTTATAACTCTCAGGTCAGTATAGTCTCTACCCTCCTTACATGAGGATGGCATCTCTGTAAACACCCTAGGAATTAAAGGAAGAAAAACATAACAATCAAGAGAGAAAGAAGAAAGCTACTTGTGAAGGCAATCAGTTCAAGAGAAGCAAAGTATACTTTATGGAGCAATTGTATGCCCTCAAGAAAATCAAAACCAAACATAAATTCTGTGAACCTATAAATAATAATAATAATATGAAAATTACTCTTACTATATTTTCTATAATGTACTAAATGCATTTACATATATTATCACATCTCATTGTCTCAACTACCCTACCATAAATGTTTTTATTTTATAGATGAAGAGGCTGAGGCTCAAAGTGAGTATCTCATCATCATTTTAGTAGTTGAGCCTAGGTAATCTGACTCTAAGATCATGGCATCTGGTCCGTGACTGAACTGGACTGAACTGAACTTAATCTGACTCTACAGCCCATGATTTTAGTCAGCACACCAGCTTTTCCCACTGAACGCTGAGGGAAGCTGATGTGGCAAAAAGAAAAACAAAAAACATAAACAAAATACCACAAAACAGACAGATTTAATTGGTATAGGAAAAGTTTGTTAAAAAGAGGTTTAGCAAAATAAAAGTATATAGTAGAATAGCATTGAAACATGTATATTATCAAATGTGAAACAGAACACCATTCCAGGTTTGATGCATGAGACAAATGCTCAGGGCTGGGGCAGTGGGATGACCTAGAGGGATGGGATGGGGAGGGAGGTGGGAGGGGGGTTCAGGATGGGGAACACATGTAAACCCATGGCTGATTCATGTCAATGGATGGCAAAAACCACTACAATATTGTAAAGTAATTAGCCCCCAACTAAAATAAATATATTTATTAAAAAAAAAAGTATATAGTAGAATCTATTAATAAAACATTTATTTTAAAGAAAAAAAGTGTAATAGTAAATAAAAAAATAGTAAGTCAAAGCGTATTGGAGTACAATATTGAGAAACTATTCCAAAAGACAAAGGAAAAAAAAGAAAAAATACCTGTGTCACATGGCCAATGTTTCAGACTGGCCATGTGCCAGACTAAGTTTGAATCTTAGGATCGCCATTTAAGTTTTTTGTTGGTTTGTTTTTCTTCTGCATTTTTAAAATTAATTTATTTATTTAATTGGAGACCAATTACTTTACAATATTGTGGCGCTTTTTGCCATACATCGACATGAATCAGCCATGGATGTACATGTGTACCCCCCATCCTGAACCCCTCTCCCACCTCCCTCCCGACCCCATCCCTCTGGGGTGTCCCAAAGCACTGACTTGGAGTGCCCTGCTTCATGCATCGAACTTGCATTGGTCATCTATTTTACATATGGTAATATACATGTTTCAATGCTATTCTCTCAAATCGTCCCACCCTCGCCTTCTCCCACATAGTCCAAAAGTCTGTTCTTTACATCTATGTTTCTTTTGCTGTCTTGCATATAGAGTCGTCATTACCATCTTTCTTAATTCCATATATATGCATTGATAATGCTGTATTGGCGTTTCTCTTTCTAACTTACTTCACTCTGTGTAATAGGCTCCAGTTTCATCCAGCTCATTAGAACTGACTCAGATGCATTCTTTTTATAGCTGAGTAATATTCCATTATGTATATGTACAACAAATTCCTTATCCATTCATCTGCTGTTGGACATCTAGGTTGTTTCCATGTTCAATCTATTGTGAACAGTGCTGCAGTGAACATTGGGGTACATGTGTCTCTTGGTTTTGGTTTGGGTGTGTATGCCCAGTGGTGGGATTGCTGGGTCATATAGCACTTCCATTTCCAGATTTCTTAAGAAATCTCTACACTCTTCTCTCCATGGTGGCTGTACTAGTTTGCATTGCCACCAACAGTATAAGAAGGTTCCCTTTTCTCCACGCCCTCTCCAGCATTTACTGTTTGTAAACTTTTTGATAGTTTTGCCATTTAAGTTTAAATAACCTCTCTATGTCTCAGTTATCTGTAAAAGTGGAGATGAAATTGCATTTCATTTGCATTAAGTACTTAGTGCAACTTGCATTAGGTACTTAGTGCAATTTGCATTAAGTACTTAAATGAGTTGATATTTATCAGATGGAGCATATACTGTAAGTGGTTGCTCCCTTTTTATTAATAAAATTATTGCTGCTAAAAAATACATTTGAGAAAGCAAAGGGAAAATTAAATTATGTTCGATGGTGGATAAGAGATTGACAATGGAAGGATATATATGGTAAAGTGATTATTCTAAAGAATAAAAACAAATGAAAGTAAATATATAGTATTATATTAGCTATTATAACAGATAGTAATATATTCACTTACATATACCAAGGAATCATTATGTGCAAGGTATTATATTAGTTTCTTTGCAAATATTATTTTATTCTAACCTTCAAATTATCCCATTAAAAAAATCTTTGTAGCATTATTAACAAATAAGTAAATTAAAGCCTAAAGATTTTATACAACTAAAATAATATTTTATAGGTATGAAGTGATGGAAATCTAATCTAAAGACAGTCAGCTTGACTCCATAGCCTCTACCTTCTGTGCCAACACAGGCAAGAAGGAATTTTCTCAACAATAAGAATATTATTCTACTCTGTCCAATCTAAATGTATCAAATGTGATGTGACTGGAAAACTGAATTTTTAGTTTAATTTAATTTAATTCAATTATTTAAAGATGAATTAAGAACATATGGTTTGTGACAACTATATTGGAGAGCCACCTTCTACAGACATGTAGAACAAAAGTGCTTACTATTTTGCAGACAAAACTTATGAAGTTATGCCAATACCCGGATATATCCTAAAATGTTGAATATCAAGATGAAGCATAGAATCTACCATGTATTAATTTCTGTACCTTTTTCTTCATGTACACATAAATTAATTTGTTTTGACAAGAATCATAATATTAAATGACAAAAAATATCTTACTAGTGGAATAAAGTCATAAACTACAAAGTATGTACACAAATTCAAAAGACAATATATATTTATACATTTTATTTAGCAGATGAGTTGATTTGAATAATCCCATCTATAGTTGCAAGCCACAGTATTAAATACTAAAGAATGAAGTGAATGAGAAAAGAGCAGAATTTTTATCAATAATATTTTAAACATCTAAGGATCATAATTTTCCTTGAGTAAATTTCTACATGTGAGTATTCAATCACATAATTTTGTCAATTCTCCCTAAATTTATCTGTGAATTCAAAGGCAATGCCAATAAAATTGCATTGGCCAAAACAACACAAACTGAGTTAAAATGAAAAAGAAGGGAGCCCAACAATTATTAAAGCATATATGCTTTTGAACTGTGTTGTTGGAGAAGACTCTTGAGAGTCCCTTAGACTGCAAGAAGATCCAACCAGTATATCCTAAAGGAAAACAGTCCTGGGTGTTCATTGGAAGGACTGATGTTGAAGCTGAAACTCCAATACTTTGGCCACCTCATGCTAAGGGTTGACTCATCGGAAAAGACCATGATGCTGAGAAGGATTGGGGGCAGGAGCATAAGGGGACCACAGAGGATGAGATGGCTTGATGGCATCACCGACTCGATGGACATGGGTTTCGGTGGACTCAGGGAGTTGGTGATGGACAGGGAGGCCTGGCGTGCTGTGATTCATGGGGTCACAAAGACGCAGACACGACTGAGCGACTGAACTGAACACAAGAAAAGGCTACACTTTTTAAAATCTTATCATAAAGGTATCTTATACACTCAACAGAAAGGACATGATAGAAAAAGTGTGCTAGAAACATAAAAAATGAAATTAACAAAAATAATTTACAATCATCTGATCAAAAGGAGGTATAACTTTCATTTTGAAAAGTCTTTTCTAAGTTTGAAGAGTGACCATCCTTGTGCTTCCAAATTTTGGAAAATTATATTAAGAATTAGTAACTGATAGTTAACAAGTTACAAATCAGTTACAGTGTTGGTGGTTCTTGGTTTTCTATGTGAACAAGTTATTTGCACATAAACTTTAATATGTTTTGCAAGTGAACTGAAGATGAATCTATGTAATTGCATGGCACCTTGAGAGCTTGGCCAAATAATTTCGTTCTACATTCTTTCAAGGAAAGTTTAGCGAAGGCAGTAATAACCTTATGTGGATAAATTATCAAAAGCCATGATACTCATATAATAATTGGAGAAGACTAAGCTGAAAAAGAAAAAAAAAAAAGTTGTTTTGGTCCTTTCTTACACATTTAAAGGGAGAGATAAAGGTGTATCAAGTCAGTTGCTTTCGGGAAACAGAGTTGTTCTACCTAATATTGATTAGACATGGAAGGATTTTGGATACTGTCATAGTCCATTGTTTCATAGAGATTTTAAGGGAAAAAATGATTTATATAAAAAATATTACTGTCAGATGAAGTAGCTGGATAACATTTTTAACATTCTGAAAGATATGCTTAAGCTTCATGAAGACAGGCTTTGTTTTATGAACATTGTGTCTCCAGCTCTACTGTCTGGCATACATTTAATGCACCAAAAAAAAAAAAAAAAAAAAAGAGATTTAAGTGGATGAATCAATTGATGTTCAAGTAAATATTTTAACTTTCTGTCCACTTTTGACAAGCAAATTTTCTTTTCCTGTAGTCACCAGTCTACTTTTGAATTAGAAGACAAATATTCTACAATTTAACAAAAAACAATTTTAATTCCTCCGTTCAAGTGTACTTACGGATCAAACCTGCATTTGGGTTTGGATTTTGAAAAATAAGGCAAGCATACATTGCAAAAGAAAGGAGACAAAAAATATAGAAAAGAAGTTAGAAAAAAATAGTAAGCAAAGCCGACAGGGCTCACATATCATGAACTCTGTAATTAGAGAACATCAGTTCAGTTCAGTTCAGTTACAGTTGCACAGTTGTGTCCGACTCTTTGTGACCCCATGAATCGCAGCACTCCAGGCCTCCCTGTCCATCACCAACTCCCGGATTTTACCCAAACTTATGTCCATTGAGTCAGTTATGCCATCCAGCCATCTCATCCTCTCTGGTCCCCTTCTCCTCCTGCCCCCAATCCTTCCCATCATCAGAGTCTTTTCCAATGAGTCAACACTTCTCATGAGGTGGCCAAAGTATTGGAGTTTCAGCTTCAACATCAGTCCATCCAATGAACACCCAGGACTGATTTCCTTTAGGATGGACTGGTTGGATCTTATTTCAGTCCAAGGGACTCTCAAGAGTCTTCTCCAACACCACAGTTCAGAAGCATCAATTCTTCAGCACTCAGCTTTCTTCACAGTCCAACTCTCATATCCATACATGACTACTGAAAAAACCATAGCCTTGACTAGACAGACCTCTGTTGACAAAGTAATGTCTCTGCTTTTAAATATTCTATCTAGGTTGGTCATAACTTTCCTTGCAAGGAATAAGCATCTTTTTTTTTTTTTTTAATTTCATGGCTGCAGTCACCATCTGCAGTGATTTTGGAGCCCCAAAAAATAAAGCCTCACACTACTTCCACTGTTTCCCCATCCATTTCCCATGAAGTGATGGGACCACATGCCATGATCTTAGTTTTCTGAATGTTGAGCTTTAAGCCAACTTTTTCATTCTTCTCTCTCACTTTTATCAAGAGGCTTTTTAGTTCCTCTTCACTTTCTGCCATAATGATGGTGTCATCTGCATATCTGAGGTTACTGATATTTCTCCCGGCAATCTTGATTCCAGCTTGTGTTTCTTCCAGTCCAGCATTTCTCATGATGTACCCTGCATATAAGTTAAATAAGCAGGGTGACAATATACAGCCTTGACATACTCCTTTCCCTATTTGGAACCAGTCTGTTGTTCCATGTCCAGTTCTAACTGTTGCTTCCTGACCTGCATACAGGTTTCTCAAGAGGCAGGTCAGGTGGTCTGGTATTCCCATCACTTGAAGAATTTTCCATTTTGTTGTGATCCACACAGTCAAAGGCTTTGGTGTAGTAATAAAGCAGAAATAGATGTTTTTCTGGAACTCTCTTGCTTTTTTGATGATCCAGCAGATATTGGCAATTTGATCTCTGGTTCCTCTGCCTTTTCTAAAATCAACTTGAACATCTAGAAGTTCACATTTCACGTATTGCTAAAGCCTGGCTTGGAGAATTTTGAGCATTACTTTACTAGCATGTGAGATGAGTGCAATTGTGTGGTAGTTTGAGCATTCTTTGGCATTGCCTTTCTTTGGGATTGGGATGAAAACTGACCTTTTCCAGTCCTGTGGCCACTGCTGAGTTTTCCAAATTTGCTGGCATATTGAGTACAGCACTTTAACAGCATCATCTTCATGATTTGAAATAGCTCAACTCAAATTCCATCACCTCCACTAGCTTTTTTCGTAATGATGCTTTCTAAGGCCCACTTGACTTCACATTCCAGGATGTCTTCCTCTAGGTGAGTGATCACACCATCGTGATTATCTGGGTTGTGAAGATCTTTTTTGTACAGTTCTTTTGTATTCTTGCCACCTCTTCTTAATATCTTCTGCTTCTGTTAGGTCCATATCATTTCTGTCCTTTATTAGAGAACATAAGCTACATTAAAGTAGAACAAGAGCATATCCTCACATTCTTTGTCTTCTACTTCACTGGCACACTTCAACATTTTAATTTCAAATGTTTTTATGCAGTAGACTAATGATTCTTATTTTATTTGAAAGAAAAATAATGGAGATAACATAGGTCAATTCTGTTGCAGTATATTCAATTACATTCAACTTATAGAGCAATATATCATATGACTTTCTCATATTCTTCCATGCTACCTTAAATATTGTTCTGTTTTTTTTGTTTATTTTTTTCTCTTTTCCAGTTTAGATAAAGGAAAGTGAGGTGTTTTGACAATGTGTTTTCAGATTTTGTGAGAAAAATATGTTTTTCCTTGGGTGCATTCTAATGCCAAATTTACATATGGCTGGTAAGAAAGACTCTGTGAATGTGTGTGTGTGTGTGTTAGTATGCACACATGCACATGCACTCTTTCGTGTTCATTTTCTTGCTCTCAGAACTGAGGTTCATAAAAAATGATAATGATTTTTAGAAGATGGAGTGATAAAATATTGCAAAGATTTTTTAATAAATACTTTCTGATAAACTTCACTGTCATTTCTTATAAGAAAAAAAAAGGTTGGTTGAGAGAGGATCTCTATTTTAAGAGAAAACTACACAGATTTTTATTTCTAAGTACGTACTAAAATCATTGTGCTTTGCTTATGTTTGAATGAAATACCATCACAGCGAAAAAGTTAATTGTAAGGAGCATTTAAATTATTTTCTATATTTCTCCTGGAAGGTATATGTAGATCAATTTAGGGATAGTCTATGAGGGGTATAATTATTAGTAAAGCCTCCCAGATGTATTATCTCTTAATGACAATTATAATAGGATGGAAAAAGCACTACTTTTGATATTATGGATTTGTTGCTTCAGCAACAAATTATTAATATCAAAAATTTGATGGCTTTCTCTCAAACATTATTACTTTGTAAATCTAAAGAAATAAGAAATCAGTTTCTTTTTCTTTTTTCCTTTGTTTTTAACTGAAGTATAATTTATTTCTAATACTGTGTAAATTATAGGTGAATGATATAGTGATTCACAATTTTTAAAAGTTATATACTCCACTTATTGTTATTGTTCAGTCATTTCTGACTCTTTGTGATGCTATGACTGCAGCACACCATGCTTCCCTGTCCTTCAATATCTCCCAGAACTTGCTCAAACTCATGTCCATTGAGTTTGTGATGCATTCCATCCATCTTGTCCTCTGTCATTCCCCTCTACTCCTATCTTCAATCTTTTCCAGCAGCAGAGTTTTTTCCAATGAGTCAGCTCTTCCCATCAAGTGGCCAGAGTATTAGAGTTTCAGCTTCAACATCAGTCCTTCCAATGAATATTTAGGGTCGATTTCCTTAAGGATTGATTGATTTGATTTCTTTGCAGTCTAGTCCAGTTCAATTCAGTTGCTCTGTCATGTCCGACTCTTTGCGACCCCATGGACTGCAGCACGCCAGGCCTCCCTGTCCATCACCAACTCCCGGAGTTTACCCAAACTCATGTCCATTGAGTCGGTGATGCCATCCAACAATCTCATCCTCTGTAGTCTCCTTCTCCTCCCGCATTCAATCTTTCCCAGCATCAGGGTCTTTTCAAGTGTGTCAGCTCTTTGCATCATGTGGCCAAAGTATTGGAGCTTCAGCTTCAAATCAGTCCTTCCAATGAACACTCAGGACTGATCTCCTTTTGAGTGGACTGGTTGGATCTCCTTGTAGTACAAGGGGCTTTCAAAAGTCTTCTCCAACACCACAATTCAAAAGCATCAGTTCTTCGGCCCTCAGCTTTCTTTATGGTCCAAATCTCACATCCATACGTGACTACTGGAAAAACCATAGCCTTGACTAGACAGAGCTTTGTCAGCAAGTAATGTCTCAGCTTTTCGATATGCTATCTAGGTTGGTCATAATCTTCCTTCCAAGGAGTAAGCATCTTTTAATTTCTTGGCTGCAGTCACCATCTGCAGTGATTTTGGAGCCCCAAAAAATAAAGTCAGCCACTGTTTCCAGTTTCCCCATCTATTTGCCATGAAGTGATGGGACCAGATGCCGTGATCTTAGTTTTCTGAACATTGAGCTTTAAGCCAACTTTTTCACTCTCCTCTTCAATTTCATCAAGAGGCTCTTTAGTTCTTCTTCACTTTCTGCCATAAGGGTGGTGTCATCTGAATATCTGATGTTATTAATATTCCTCCCAGCAATCTTGATTCCAGCTTGTGCTTCATCCAGCCCAGCCTTTCGCATGATGTACTATGCATATAAGTGTAATAAGCAAAGTGACAATATACAGCCTTGACGTACTCCTTTTCCTATTTGGAACCAGTCTGTTGTTCCATGCCCACTTCTAACTGTGGGTTCCTGACCTGCATACAGATTTCTCAAGAGGCAGGTCAGGTTGTCTGTTATTCCCATCACTTGAAGTATCTTCCAGTTTTCTGTGATCCTCATAGTCAAAGACTTTAGCATAGTCAATGAAGTAGAAGTAGATATTTTTCTGGAATTCTTTTTCTTTTTCTATCATCCAGTGGATGTTGACAATTTGATCTGTGGTTCCTCTACCTTTTCTAAATCCAAGCTTGTACATTTGGAATTTCTTGGTTCATGTACTGTTGAAGCTGATCTTGGAAAATTTTGAGCATGAACTTGCTAGCACGTGAAATGAGTTATTATAAAATATTGGTTATATTCTTTGTTATACAATATGTTCCTTTAGCTTATTTTAAACCTAATCATTTGTATCTCTTAATCCCTTACCCTTTTAATGACCCTGCTCCTTCCCTCACCCCATTAGTAACTGCTAGTTTATTCTCTATATCTATGTCTGCTTCTTTTCTGTTATATTCACTATTTTACATCCACATATAAGTGATACCACACGGTATTTGTCTTTATCTGTCTGACTTATTTCACTTAGCATGTATGTGTTAATTGCTCAGCCGTGTCCAACTCTTTGTGACCCCCCCACCCCCACCAGGCTTCTCTGTCCATGGAATTCTCCAGGCAAGAATGCTGGAGTGGATTGCCATTCCCTTCTCCAGAGGATCTTCCTGACCCAAGGATTGAACCCTGGTCTCTTGCATCACAGGCAGTTTCTTTACCGTTTGAGCTACAGGGAAGTCCTTAATGATAAGTCCCTTATCACTTAGCATAATACCCTCCAGATCCATCCATGCTGCTTCAAATGACAAAAGTTCATCCTTTTGAAGGCTATGTAACATTCCATTGCACTTCCCTGGTATCTCAACTGGTAAAGAATCCACCTGCAAGGCAGGAGACCTTGGTTCAATTCCTGGGTTGGAAAGTTCCCCTAGAGAAGAGATAGGCTACCCACTCCAGTATTCTTGGGCTTCCATGGTGGCTCAGATGGTAAAGAATCTGCTGGCAATGCAGGAGACCTGGGTTCAATCTCTGGGTTGGGGAGATCCCCTGGAGGAGAGCATGGTCATTCATGCGAATATTCTTGCCTGGAGAATCCCCATGGACAGAGGAGCCTGTCAGGCTACAGCCCATAGGGTCACATAGAGTTGGACAGGACTAAGTGACTAACATAGCACAGTGCTTGATTCCATTGTGTGTGTGTGTGTGTGTGTGTGTGTGTGTGTGTGTGTGTGTGTGTATCCCATTCATCTGTTAAAGGACACTTAAGTTGCTTCCATGTCTTGGCAATTGTAAATAATGTTACTATGAACACTTAGATGCATGTATCTTTTCAAATTACTGTTTTGTTTTGTTTTTAATATGTACATAGAAGTGGAATTGCTCGGTCATACGGTAGTTCTGTTTTAGTTTTCTGTGAAACCTCCATAATGTTTTCCACAGTGACTACATCAGTTTATATTCGCACCAGCAGAGTACAGGGGTTTTCATGGAATCAGTTTACTTGGCTAAAATCAAGGTGTTGTCAAGACTGTATTCCTTCTGTAGGCTAGAGGGAAGACTTCATTTCCTGGCTTTCTCAGTTTCTAGAGGCTTCCTTCCTTCCTTGGCTTCCAGTCCCACATCATTCCTACCTCTGCTTTTATCATCACATATGCCTCCTTCTTATAAGAACTCTCCTGATTACATCAGGCCATGTTGGATATTGAAGATAAAATTACCATTTCAGTATCCTAGAATTACTTACATGGGCAAAGCCCCTTTTGCCTTGGGTATACCTTGCAGGGGTTTTTATGTTACCAAACACAATAGTTTGTGCATAACATTTTAACTTGACTATGTGAATCACAGAGGATATTCTGAAAACATAAAGTTTACAAAATGAACAAGTAAAAAAAGTTTCTTCTTCTATTGCTCTTGCCTAAGTCCTTTTCAGATTGATATCCAAGATAAAGGAAGTGGCAAAATATCTGTGGTGTGCTCCTGGCCCAGCCAGTCACACAGTATGTACTCAGTTTTAAAGTTTATTTGATAGGATATGGCATCTCTTTGTTTCATGGAAAACATCAGAATAAGTTTGAAAAATATGTTGTTGTGTGCAAAGGATGGAGTAACAGGTACCATAAGGATCTATGAATCTTTGGGTGAGGAGGTTTCCTTACTCTACTTCCCTAACCATTATGCATTAAAGCTGCAGCATGTCTGGCAGGCGAATGACAATTTTTCTGAATCATAAAGAATATTTTGTTGCTACAGCATCTGAAGATACTGAGGATGAGAGATAAAACTAACTTTAGAAATGTAAGTCTTAAAGTGTATTTTTTCTCCTTATTTCCTTTTGCTTTAACATAAGATTACATAAACTTAAATTCACTTCAGAATCTCAGACACAGTGAAAGCTATCCCATTACAGAAACATATTTTACATTTCAAAAAATTGGTTTAAAAGTATAATCTGGGCATGCGTATTTGTGCATGTATATAGCTTCAATATTAAAATTTGCCATGAATGATTCTTTCCAACTACACAAAGGTCATTATGATATCACTCTGGTTAATCTGATGAGAAAAAATGTACAGTTTAAGATATAAAGAGCTAAAATGAGCACTAGCTACAGATTTTAGAGGATTAGAAGCAAAATATTCCACCTAAGAGGAACAGTGTATCAGTCAGAATATTTTGTAGATAACCTTTTCAAGAATCTTCAATCCAAAAGTTGAAGTGAAAGAAATTGGTTGAATAAAATAGAGTTTAATTTAATGACTGGCTTGAAGACTTAGAGTAAATGCAATTACATAAAAATTTAAAACAATAATTATATTTAATGAAGTTTAGATATGGGGTCAACCTTAGCTAGTTGAAATTTTGTAATGCCAGTCATAGCAACTCAAATACACAAGTGTTAATTGATCTTATACAATATGTATGAGTGCATAAAGAAGACTGTCTATAATGTTTAAAACAATTTAGAATCTAATTTGATGATGTCATATTATTTTAAATAAAAATTTAAATTTTGGCAAAAAAGACATGTGAATTTAGAAAGAGAAGAACTGGGGAAATTCAGAACAAGACAACATGCTTTAGGTTGAGTAATGAAATGGAATCAGTGATAAATGTTAAAAGCTATCCGATTTATGGAAATTTATTTGTCATTATATGTTAAATTTCACATGTTTCAAGAAGTTACTTATATCTAGATGAATGTACGGATCGTGTTCCACTTATTATTTTTCAAGATTGTTTCAATGATATAGTACTATAATCAATTAGAATTGTACCATTTTTTTTGAAATCCAATAATTTTACTTCCAAACTTTATGGACAGCCAAGAAAAAAGATAAAATATATTGGTTTCTATTGGGCAAAATAAGTCACACGATATCATTGATTTTAAATAATAAGTGTCCATTCAGTAGCCTCATATGTTGGTTGGCTGCAGAGAAGCTGTAGGTCATATCTGATGTACATGAGGAGTCTCTGAAATAGTGCTGATTCATACCTTTCTCCTCTTCCTCTTAGGATCACTGGACTAGGCTGGGCACATTCAGTGCATATTAATTACAGAGCAGAAGTAAGCAATTCCAACTAACAAGTACATTTTAAACTTCTGCTTGCATTTAATATTTTAAAACATTGTTGTCCAAAGTAAGTAAATTGCTGGGTCATATGGCAATTTTATGTTTAATATTTTTTGAAATTGCTAATATGTTTTCCAAGTAGTTGTGAGCCTTTATAATCCCATTCATGTATGAGGGTTCGTTTTCCACATCCTTGTCAGAACTTGTTATTATCTGTCTTTTTAATCATAGCCATCCCGGCAAAATTTACCAATCAAGCCATTTGGACTCGATTATTTTTTAGATGTATTACTAATTCAAGCTCTTCAGTTATTATGTATCAATTCAGATGTTATATTTATTCTTGAGTCAGTTTCAGTAGTTTGTGTCTCTCTAGGCATTTGTATATTTCATTTGGGTTTACAGGCATTTTGGCATGTGTTTGTTATTTGTAGTCCTTTCTATCCCTTATTGAAATAAAGTGGAAGTGTCAGTTGCTCAGTCATGTCCAACCCTTTGCAATCCCAAGGACTGTAGCTTGCCGGACTCCTCTGTCCTTGGAATTCTCCAGGCAAGAATACTGGAGTGCATAGCCATTCCCTTCTCCAGGGGATCTTCCCAACCCAGAAACTGAACTGGGATCTCCTGCATTGCAGGCAGATTCTTTACCATTTGAGCCAGGGAAGCTCCTTCTAATCCTTATATTTTTTATATGAATCCTTGCTTTTAGTAATTAGAATCTTTTTTTTTTTGATTAGTCTAGTTAAGGGTTTAGTCATTTTAAAAAATCTTTTCAAAGAAACTACTTTGTTTTGTTGATTTTCTCTATTGGTTTTCTGTTTTCTATGTCATTTATTCCCAATCTAATCTTTACTGTTTGCTTTCTTTACTGTTTGCCTTGAGTTTTGTTTCCTCTTTTTTCTAGTGGCTTAAAATGGAAGCTTAGGTTACTGATTTGCGATCTCTCTTAGTTTATAATAGAGAGGTAACTTTAAATTTCCCTCTAAGCGCTGCTTTTACTGTATCCCGTGTTTTGTTTTATTGAGTTTTCATTGATTAATGTCAAGGTATTCAATATTTTGTATTTCCCTTTGTAATTTTTTAACCGTATAATTATTTCAAGGTGTGTTATACCCACATATTTGTGAATATCCCCACATTCCTTGCTTTTGTCCATGGGATTTCGCAGGCAAGAATACCGGATCAGGTTGCCATTTCCTTCTCCAGGGGTTTTGAATCACAATTTTATTCAATTGGAGCTGGAAAATACACTTTGTATTACTTCAATCATCTTAATTATATTGAGGCCTTTCTTATGGTCTAAAATAGGATCTGTCTTGGAGAATGTGTCCGGTACTTTTGAGAAAAATGTACATTCTGATCATCATGCTTAAAGTGATTCCTGTTAGCTCTGATTATTTCAGGTCTTCTATTTTTTGTTGATCTTCTTCCCAGTTGATCTATCCATAGTGAAAGTGAAATATTTGAATTTTTAAATAATACTATTCAGTTGTCTCTTTCTCCCTTCTATACTTTCAATTTTATCTTCATGTATTTTGGAGTCTTGGTGGTAAGTATATTTATACTTAACTTACATATTGTATAACACAGGTAAATAAATAAAAGTGTATGTTTTTATTTTTTTCTATCTTCCTGATATACTGAAATTTTTACTATAAAAATGCCTTGCTTTGTTCCGATTAATAGTTTTTGGGGTTTTTTTAAGGCTATTATTTCGTGCTGTGAGTTTGGCTACTTTTTTCTTTGCTGTCTGCATGTTGTTTGATAGACTTACTTTCAGTCTTTTGGTGTCTTTGAATCTAAATGTATATTTTGTAGACAGTGTATTGTTGAATTGAGTTTGATTGTTTAAAAAAAAACTGTCTTGCCAATTTTTGTGTTCTAACTGGAGTGTTTCATTCATTTATGTTTAATGTAAATACTGATAAGTTCAGATTTATGTATTTTATTTTGCTGTTTGTTTAGGTATCTTCTATAATGTTTGTTCCTCTGTTCCTCTTTACTACCTTCTTTATATGAAATACTTTCTAGTGTAACAATAAATTCCCTTGTCACTTATAATTAATCTTTTTGAGTTTTATTTCTTATTGGTTTCTCTGTGGATTACAGGCATTATAAATGTCTCTTTAATATTAATACCAACTTCATTCAATAGTATAAAGAAAATTAATGAAATGTAGCTTCATTATCTTTTCTACCTTTGTGCTATTGTTTTTATACAGATACATCTGACAGATAACCTATTGATTATCTGTGAACAAATATTTATGATTGCTTTATATAGTTGTAATTTATGTCAGATAGAAGGAAAGAAATAATTACAAAAAATGCACTTGTACTTTTATTTATATTTATCTAGTGAGCTACCTGTACCAGTGTTGCTTTCTTCTTCATATGGATCCCTTACTGTCTACTGTTCTTACGTTTCAGCTGGGACTTTATTTAGTATTTTATGTAGGGAAGAATACTTTGGCCACCTGATGCAAAGAACTGACTCATTTGAAAAGACCCTGATGCTGGGAAAGATTGAAGGCGGGAAGCGAAGGGGACGACAGAGGATGAGATGGTTGGATGGCATCACTGGCTTAATGGACATGAGTTTGCATAAACTCTGGGAGTTGGTGATGGACAGGGAGGCCTGGCGTGCTGCTGTCCATGGAGTCACAAAGAGACTGACACGACTGAGTGACTGAACTGAATTGAACTGTAGGGAAGAACTGCTAGTGATACTTTTACTCAATATTCTCTATAACATCTTAACTTTTCCCTTTGTTTTTGATACATGTTGTTACTGGATATAGAAATTTTTGTTGATGTTCCTTTTTTTTTTTCCACTTTGAATATGTTATCCCACTACCTTCTGGCCTCTGTGGTTTGTGATGATAAACCAGCTCTCAATTTTATTGAGGATCCCATGCACACGATAATTCAGTTTGACCGTAATACTTCCAAGATTCTCTCTTGGGCTTTGACTGTTGAATGTTGGACTGTGGTTTATCTTGTTGTGGATTATTTTGAGTTCATCCTACCTTGGGTTTGTTTGAATATTAGAATGTGCATATTCATGTTTTTCATAAAATTGGGGGAGATTTTCAACCACTTCTCTTCAAATATTCTTTCTGCCATTTTCCCTTTCTCCTCTGGTTCTGGACTCTTGCTGAGTATATGTTGGTGGGCTCCCATGTGTCTCCTAGATTCTGTTTATTTATCTTTCCTTATGTTCTTCGGACTGGATGATCTCAATCTTTGAAACTCATTCTGTAAATTTTGTATTCTTTGTTACAGTAGGCCATTGAAGTCTCTGCCTGCCTAGCTTAGCTGTCAGCTAATGATTGAAAAGATTTATATCTATATCTATATCTATATATGTATATATATATATATATATATATATATGTATATATATATATATATATATATATATATTTGGAATCAATACCTACCATTCTTTAACCAATGACTCCATGTTTTCAGGGGCATGCTTTCAGCAATCATTTGGTGTTTAAACCTCTGCATCATCCTTCCATTTCTGCTATTACAGATCCTCAAGAATAGCCTGAGATGAGAACTTAGGACCTTCTCAGTGCTCTTCTGAGCATGCATACATGTCTGTGTATATATCCAGCTCTACATGAGTGTGGGCTTCTAAATTCATAAGAATATGTCAGATCCTTCAGTGTTCCCTGTGGGGATCTCTTATTTCAACTTGTCCTGTTATGATTTTGGTTAGCTTGTTTTTGCCCCAATTATGCCTTAGGCTATTGGGGTATTTTGTTATTGTCACTGGTTGTTTTTGACAAGCATTCTAGGTGAAAAGACTGTCTGCCTTAAATAAGTCAGATCAAATAAAAACATCCTTATGTGTAGGATTTTTCAGTGAACTGCTAGTCAGATCAAATAACGGGTATTGTTTGGCAATAGATCTTTGAAACAGCTCAAACTCTCCTATGACCCTGCTGGGCTGTAGGTCTTTAACACAATTGAGTATGTGGGTTTTAAGGCTACTGCAGAGCTAAGAAGGGAATGGTGGTAGTAAGGCAAGTTAAAATAACACCAACTTTGCTGTTCTTGAGTGAAAGCTGTTTTTCTTGAACATATGCTTTTGAAGTTTATTTAAGAGTTCTGTTAATTTTTCTTAAAAATTGATTCTGACCATTTTTAACAGTGTTCTTATTACTGTTATCAAGAAGAATATTTTTGGAGGACTTTATTCAACCATTTTTGTATAGATAGATTTTAGGCTCTTATCTGGTAGCCTATTTGACCCATCTGTCTACTTTTTCAACCTGAACTGCATATCAATTTCATAATTGGATTGTGAACCCAAAATTACATAACTACCTTCTTGTTATTCAGATATTGGCTTAAGTATTGCACACACACAGAGTTCTTTCCTTACAAAGACATTTCAAATAAAATTTACTATAATATTGTATGGGGCCAAACCTTAAAATAAATAGAAATACAGATCACTGAAAAATAGCTATGCATTAGAATAAATGACAGTAAAATACAGTATAAGTAGCTAGCATTTGTAAATGTATCAGAGCTCACAGTACATTTTGAAAACACTTTGATTTCTTTAATTCAACTTCACAATTAACTCATGAGTTAGTCGTTCTTCCTATTTTTATATTAAATTGCAAAAGCTATATAAGTTAAATAAATTGTTGAAAATACCATTTAGTATGTGTTTAAAAAAAAGTGAACTTCAGTCCTTTTACCCAAAAACATGTGTAACTTCCATCATACCAGGCTACCACTCACAAAATTTTAACATGAAAATATGTAAGAGATATAAGAGATAAGAGAAAGTCCAGATGTACAAGCTGGTTTAGAGAAGACAGAGGAACCAGAGATCAAATTGCCAACATTCCTTGGATCATAGAGAAAGCTAAGGAATTCTAGAAAAACATCTACTTCTGCTTCATTGACTATGCTAAAGACTTTGACTTTGTAGATCACAATAAACTGCAGAAAATCCTTAAGGAAATGGAAATACCAGACAACCTTACTTGTCTCCTGTGAAACCTGTATGCAGAAGAAGCAACAGTAAGAACTGAAACAGCTGTTTCAAAACTGGGAAAGGAGTATGCCAATATACATACAGTATGCCAATATACATACATACAGCATACAATGTGCTGTATATTGTACCTCTGTTTATTTAATTTCTATGCAGAGTACATCATGCAGAATGCCAGGCTGAATGATTCACAAGCTGGTTTTAAGATTATTGGGAGAAATATCAACAAACTTGGATATGCATATGATACCACTCTAATGGAAGAAAGTGAAGAGGAACTAAATTAGAGCCTCTTGATGAAGGCAAAAGAGGAGAGCAAAAAAGTTGGCTTAAAACTCAACATTTAAAAAACTAAGATCATGACATCTTATCCCATCACTTCATGGCAAATAGAAGGGGGAAAAGTGAAAACAGTGATAGATAAAATCTATCTATCTTCTTGGGCTCCAAAATCACTGCAGATGGTGACTGCAGCCAGGAAATTAAAAGACACTTGCTCCTTGGAAGGAAACCTATGACAAACTTAGATAGCACATTAAAAAGCAGAGACATCACTTTGCCAGCAAAAGTCTATATAGTCAAAGCTATGGTTTTTCCAGTAGTCATGTACAAATGTGAGAGTTGGACCAGAAAGAAAGCTGAGTGCTGAAGAATTGACGGTTTTGAATTGTGGTGCTGGAGAAGACTCTTGAGAGTCCACTGGACAGCAAGGACATCAAAGCAGTCAATCGTAAAGAAATCAACCCTGAATGTTTATTGGTAGGATGGATGCTGAAGCTGAAGCTCCAATGTTTTCTCCACCTCATGCAAAGAGCTGACTCATTAGAAGAGACCCTGATGCTGGAAAAGATTGTGAGGGCAGAGGAAAAAGGGGCAACAGAAGATAAAGTGGTTGGGTAGCATCACCAACTCAATGGACATGAGTTTGGGCAAACTCCGGGAGATAGTGAAGGACAGGAAAGCCTGGCATGCTGCAGTCCATGGGGTTTCAAAGAGTCAGACAAGACTTAGCAACTGAACAACAACAACGAAAGATACATTTGCTTTAAACATTAAAAAAAAATCCAAGTGTTGATAACTACCAAGTGAGACTCTTTTTTTTTATAGCTTGTTAATAGCTCGTAAAAATTGTACATATTGGTTACAGGTACTTTGTTATTTCCAACGTTGTATTTACTAAACTAACACAGCATACTACTGAGTATTTTAATTTTTTCCAATGAAAATTATTTTATTTCATCACTTAGCCTCCAAAGAATCTGTATTCTTAAGTCAGATGCTTTCCTAGTATCTAAAGAAGTCAATAGATACATATTTGTCTTCAACCAGCTCTCAGTTTTGTACATTATCTGGTCCAGTCACAAAGAGCCAACTTTTCTTTCATTTCCCTTTGATATTTTACTAACTAAAGAAATACCTTCAGCTAATTTCTTGTCTTGAATAGAAAAATTATTGGCTAAAAAGATCAATTAACATAATTATGTTCTCTGTCATAAACTCCTCAAAAGTTTTTGAAAATCAAGTGGTCATGGCACCTCATCCTTCAGATTGCAGGAATAGATATCCTCTTTCTATCTCCATGTTAGCTGTGTAAATTGGGATAAATGATTCTACATCTCTATCTACCCTTATCATCCTCTATAAACTTCCTTTGACTTCTTTTGGCTTTCCTGTTAAGATATGCTCAGGCTTGAATTTTTTTAATTTTCTGAATATCTGAGTATATTGGAAACACTCAGAGTGAAGAATGAATTTTTCGTCTGGCCAGAAAATTGATGCTACTCCAGTTATGGACAATAGTGATTGAGTACAGAGCAAGTATAGTTAGAACTCTAAAGTGAAAGTGAAAGTGAAGTGACTCAGTCCTATTCGACTCTTTGCAACCCCGTGGACTGTAGCCTACCAGGCTCCTCTGTCCGTGGGGTTCTCCAGGCAAGCATACTGGAGTGGGTTGCCATTTCCTTCTCCAGGGGATCTTCCTGACCCAGGGATTGAACCCGGGTCTCCCACATTGCATGCAGAGGCTTTACCCTCTGAGCCACCAGGGAAGCCCCTAGAACTCTAAAGTTATGATTTATTTGGTAATCTATAACTTTTATAAAATAATAAATAAAAACAATCTTAACAATCTATTTTTAATTTTAAAAATTATTCAATTACAGTTTATATTTTCTAACATTTTTTAAAAATATAAAAAATACACATTTACCATTGAGAACACATTAAACACCTCAGCTTTAAGTTGAACATAATAGGCCATCAATGGTATTTTGTTATGGTGCCTCCAAGAGAAACAATTACTAATATTGTATTTTTTACATTGGTTTAATATAACTAAGTACACTGTCTTAACCCAAGCATTAGAAGTTTAATTTTCAGTGTCCTTGAACGTTTTGTGCGAGTGTACACCCACTCAGCGTTTACCAAAATGTCACAATATTAAATGACCAGACAGCACATTAAAAACTATCTGAGTACTTGAAAAGTGGATGACAGAAATCACATTTCATTCAATAAATAAGCCTGCTTTTGGCTTGAATAATGAATAAAAATTAGAGTTCTAGAAATCAAGAATGAAATAAATGATATCTGAAAAGCAGGCTCTTTTTATTATTGTTTCCTTTAACAAACTAGAATTCATGTGGTTATGATTAGTAATGTCAGCTGTATGAATATAAACAGAATTACTTTAAATCAAATGATTGGACAGAAAAAAAAAATCCCTATCCTTCAGAATATTATTTCACTGTATTTTCTCAAACTCGACTAGCTCATATATATATATATATATATATATATATATATATATATATATATATATATTTTACTATTTTTAAATTTAATTCATGGACTTTACAACAAACATCATTTTCAGAATTAAATATATTTCTCCATTTCCACACACACTATAAAGAGTCTGTGCTCTATAGCTGAATAAATAAAATCAATTTAGTATTTCTAAGGACTAAGAATTCAACTAGCAAATCAATGTCTTTTTCTGGGAGACAAATGGTAAAATATAAAAATGTTTCTCCATTCATCAAAACAACATACCTCCTTTCCTGTATGGTAAGTATCAGATGTTAACATTCTTCATTGAGAGAGTTGCCACATTGAAAGGGAGGATTAAGTTTAAATAGAATTGCCTCTCCTTCCAATCCAGATTGTTTATTGCTCCTATAAGTGGTTTAAATTTTATGTCTCTTCTTTCGGGCAAATATGAAATTGCAAAGACTGTATGAAGCTGCTGTCATTTCTCTTATGAGGAGGCAATGGCACTACCAGAGCAATAGGGAAACAAACTTTTTCACCTCCCTACTTGATGCATCTCCTTCAATCAAGTCAATCCCAGGAGATGAAGGAACAATGTTGTTTGTCAAGCCAAACAGCAGGCTGAAAGAAATGTCACTTTTAACTCAGAGATAGAGAAGGAGAAAAGAATTGGTCCAGAAGTAGGAAAAAAAGTTTACTATATAATCAAAATCAAACTGTGTAAATAACATCCCACCATATTCCCAGGTGTGGAAATTGCATATTATTTCCAGACTATGGAAAAATAATTGGATTATTATAGCATAGTACTGTGTATCCATCTTTATGTTTTCTTTCATTGATAATTCATTTGTATTTTAGGAAATCTACTTTGCCATGAAAATTTTCTAAATAGTTCATTAATTATTGTGCTCATAATAAACCTTGAATTTCACTATAGATGTAAGAAAAAAGTTATCTTTTAATGGATAAGCTCAATATTATTTTGACAGCTATTTTCTTTTTATGTTTACAGTTTACAAATTGCTTTCATTTGAAATCAGTGATAATACAGCACACTTCACTACACAGATTATCTTTTAGCACAATCATTTGTTTTCATGCTTGGGAATATATACACAATGAGATTGTAAAATCATTAAAGGCAACTGAATGAGTATACAAGATCTTTCAAGTTGCCTAATAACATCTGTTCTAAAACTATAAACATTATGAAAAATAATCAGAATCCTTTCTTTGTTCAACCTAGAGAAATGCTCTTTCTGTGTTTATGTTAAAATGAACTGCTGCATATTGTTCAGATTTAAAATAGATTAGATCTATTTTTGAACAATTCTACTGATTATAATAAAGTGCTGTATTTTTTTCAAGGATTTCTCAACTTCTAGCTTCAAGAATTCCCTTTTATTCTTTTTTTTCCTTTCCCTGGGTACTTGATTGTTTTTACTCACTTCAATTATGAAACAAAGAATTGCTAGATACTGGGGAAGTGCTCTTTATATATAAAGAGTCCATTTAATCATTAAGAAGACATAATATCCATGCACAAAGAATGCTAGACAATAGTGAAAGTTTATAGAGAAAAGCCAGCTCCTAGTAGTAATCAAAAAAAAAAAAAAAAAAGCAATCATGATATAAAAGACAATTCAGGCTACTTTTAATCATTGTAGTATTACTTTTTATTTAGCTAAATAGAGCAATGAAATAGCATTGTTTATACCTTCAACAGCTCTTTTCCCAGGTTACACTAATATCACCCATATTAATCAAGTGGGCTATGAGAAATTAAAATTAAATGACACATTTGATTGTAAAAGTGCAATATGCTCATTACACACATCTTGCCTTAGTCATATTGTTAATTTATAAGTAGAGTTGTAGTTTATGTATTATGTCATTTAAAAAATTTTTGTCTAAATGTCTTGCTGATAGAATTCTTGTTGTTCAGTCCCTCAGTCATATCCAACTCTTTGAGACTCCATGGACTGCATCACGCCAGGCTTACCTGTCCTTCACCATCTCCCAGAGCTTTCTCAAACTCATGTCCATTGAGTCGGTGATGCCATCCAACCATCTTGTCCTCTGTCGTCCCCCTCTCCTCCTGCCTTCAATCTTGCCCAGCATCAGAGTTGTTTCTAATGAATCGTCTCTTCGCATCAGGTGGCCAAAGTGTTGGAGTTTCAGCTTCAACATCAGTCTTTCCAATGAACACTCAGGACTGATCTCCTTTAGGATGGACAGGTTGGATCTCCTTGCAGTCCAAGGGACTCTCAAGAGTCTTCTCCAATACCACAGTTCAAACACATCATTTCTTTGGCATTCAGTTTTCTTTATGGTCCAACTCACATCCATACATGACTTTTGGAAAAACCGTAGCCTTGACTAGATGGACCTTTGTTGGTAAAATAATGTCTCTGCTTTTTAGTATGCTGTCCAGGTTTGTCATAGCTTTTCTTCCAAGGAGAAAAGTGAAAGTTGCTCAGTCATGTCTGACTCTTTGCGACCCTATGGACTGTCCATGGAATTCTCCAGGCCAGAATACTGGAGTGGGTAGCCTTTCCCTTCTCCAAGGGATCTTCCCAACCCAGGGATCGAACCCAGGTCTCCCGCATTGCAGGCGGATTCTTTACCAACTGAGCCACAAGGGAAGCCCAAGAACACTGGAGTGGGTAGCCTATCCCTTCTCCAGGGGAATCTTCCCAACCCAGGAATCAAACCGGGGTCTCCAGCATTGCAGGTGGATTCTTTACCAACTGAGCTATCAGGGAAGCCCTTCCAAGGAGCAAGCATCTTTTAATTTCCAAGGAGCAAGCATCTTTTAATTTCATGGCTGCAGTCACCACGTGAAGTGATTTTGAAGGCCAAGAAAATAAAGTATGTCACTGTTTCCATTGTTTCCCCCATCTATTTGCCATGAAGTGATGGGACCAAATGCCATAATCTTCATTTTTTTGTATATTGAGATTTATGCCAGGTTCTCCACTCTCCTCTTTTCACCTTCATCAAGAGGTTCTTTAGTTCCTCTTTGCTTTCTGCCGTAAGGGTGGTGTCATCTGCGTATCTGAGGTTATTGACATTTCTCCCAACAATCTGGATTCCAGCTTGTGCTTCATCCAGCCCAGCATTTCACATGATGTACTCAGCATATAAGTTAAATAAGCAGGGTGACAATATACAGCTTTGATGTACTCTTTTCTCAATTTCAAACCAGTCCATTGTTCCAAGTCCGGTTCTAACTGTTGCTTCTTGACCTGCTTGCAGGTTTCTCAGGAGGTAAGTAAGGTGGTCTGGTATTTCCATCTCTCGAAGAATTTTCCACAGTTTGTTGTGATCCACACAGTCAAAGGCTTTATTTAGTGTAGTCAATGAAGCAGAAGTAGATATGTTTCTGTAATTCTCTTGTTTTTTCTATAATACAATGTATATTGGCAATTTGATCTGTTTCCTCTGCCTTTTCTAAATCCATCTTGTACATCTGGAATTTCTCAGTTCACATACTGTTGAAGCCCACCTTGGAGAATTTTGAGCATTATTTTGCCAGCATGTGAAATGAATGCAATTGTGTGGTACTTTGAACATTCTTTGGGACTGCTCTTCTTTGGGATTGGAATGGAATATTTCTGAAAAAAATAAAAATTATACCAAGGTAGCAAAATCAAACCTAAAAACATTGCATATATTTCAGATATTAATAACCATGTGCGATGTTTTCATCTAAGTGACCCATATAAACCATCGTTTCATAGAGTAGTTAAAGTACTCACTGGCTATGTTTAAAAACTTAAAATATACCTTGCTTGAAACATTTTTCCATCTTTCAGTAGGAATATTCAGTTTCCTTAAGAATTTATATTTGAATATAAATAAAAAATACTTTAAAATTTTATAATAATTAGCATTTAGTGACAGCTTACTGTATGCCAGGCAGCATTATTGCTGCTCTTTTTAGCTAACCTTTAAACCATATAACACTTCTATATAAGATTATTATCCTCATTTTTCAGAGGATATTGGGACATTAAATGTTGAAATGATTTCCCCAAGATTGGAAATCATGTAATGGAATTTCTAGGATTCCATCCAATATAGTTTGATTTTAGCATCCTTTCTTTTACTTCGTACACTCTAGTCTTTCTTTTCAATAGAATGAAATTTAGTTATTGACTGACAGAAATATTTAGGGTAGTATATTTGATATCTATGAAAAGTATTAAAATGTATATTAATTTAATTTTGAAATCTGATAACTAGGTTTTAGAAAGCATTTTTGAATGCAACTACATCAAATAACTATTTCTACCTATATCTTAATTGGCTTACAGTGGTTATATATTTTGGGAAGAAATTTAAGACATCTTTTATTACTAGGCGCAGTATTTGAAGTAAAAATCAAATGAAGTTAGGATATACTCAAGAGCAATCAAAGTCAATATTTCTAAAGTTTTTCCTTAAATTTTAATTCATATTGCACTTGGTTTTGGACTGAAATACAAATACAAAATTATTTATAATCCTTTTTACTTAGATTCATTTTTAGAAAAGAAGAAAAAAACAGGTAGCAAAGATGTTTTGTTTAATTTCACATAAATCTACACGTGGTACTGCTAAATGTTCTCTATAACCCAGTGCACTTCTGCATACTTGCTCATGATTGTCCAAATTGCAGGGAAACCACCTGACCTGGAAATAGTGTCTTAGGAAGTTCTATTACAAATTCTTTGTCAGTGACTCCAAACAGTCTATTCTTTCTAAGGTTGAGTAAACCACATATTAAAATTATTAGGTGTTTTTAGATCTCTGTGAAGACAAATAGAACATATTTTCTTTAATTCTGTGCCCCTTGATTTTTAATGAATATGCAAACCATTGAGAAAGAGCTCTTCATATTTTAAAAATAAAGCAACTTGAAATGCACTGCTGCTGATTTAGTAGCTAAAACAGGTTTATATCAAGAGAAATTATTTTTAAGTATGAGTTTGAATTGTTTTCCTGTTAGAGATGTCACTATTCTAACTAGAAACCATATATTGATAGTTGGGGGTCAGGTAACATTATTTTAAGCATGACTTGTAAATAGACACAAAGATATCAGCAGACACCTTTGGGTTTTATTTTATTTTGATACATATTTTTCTCTCTTAAATTTTATTGGAGCTAAGAATTCTAAATGGATATGATGAAGTTACATAGAAATACAGTATTACTGTATTTAAATGCAGTGTGATCTGAATCAGTGAAGCCTGGGAATATCCAGATATAAAGTTTATCTGATTTAACATCTTTAAGTGAGGACAGAGACTATAGCAAAGAATCGAACAAACACTCTAAGATACCAAACTGTATAATATCCATCTAATTGCTTTACGCTGAAGAGCAAGTTTGTAATCCATATCCAAACTAAAAGGTTTTGTACACTAAAAACATGAATTTTACCTATACAATTCCTGTCTGCTGAATATTCTGAATTTTTGGTATTTAATAGCTCTATCTGGGCTTCCTCAGTGGCTCCGCGGTAAAGAATCTGCATGAATGCAGAAGACGCAGTTTCCATCCCTGGTTCCGGAAAATCCCCTGGAGAAGGAAATGGCAACTCCCTCCAGTATTCTTGCCTGGTAATGTTGACAGAGGAGTCCAGCAGGCTGCAGTCCATTGGGTAGCAAAAGAGCCAGATACAGCTTAGCAACTAAAACAATAACTCTATCTACACTTGAAATTTATTTGGCTAATTTCCATAGAACCACATATAAAGCAAGAGATTCTTATTTTGCTTATTTGCCCTACTAATTAATCAAGAGGTAATTTTCAGATATTTATCAGAAACTTATAGTACCATAAGGTATTGATTTTGCAGGCTTTACTCTCCAGAATGTAGTGAAATATTATCAAAAGTTTTTGGTGATATAATTGTAAACAAGAAAGTAATACAAGATAGTAAGGACCAAGTCAGTTAAAATATCATGTACTTACTATAATATTTGGTAAAGCACAACACACAACATTCTTAGTCATTCTTATGTTAGTGACTATTTACCATAATATTTTATTTATAAATTATGACTAGGGCCAGATTGAATCTCTCTCTGCAACTATGCAGTGATAAATATCAAACCTGGCAATGTAAACTTCACTTTGTCGCTTTATTAATGTAGTTTAATTCTAAATCTAAAAATCTACATTATAGTTCTTTGTCTTTCTGTTGAGATTTTCAACAAACACAGTGATTGCTGTCAACGGAATTATCTCATGCAATCTAAATACTTAAATTACAGTGATCCTCATCTTTCCATTACCTAATGGATATTTTTTAAAATGATGGATATTTGTCACACCTATGGGATCTTTGGTATTACTCTGATTTGTAAAAGTTAAGGTCCTGTACTCTATTATGAATTTATCCTCAACCTTCAATGAAAGTCTTGTTTTGCATCTGCAAAGAAGCTGCTTCCCTCACCCCCACATTGTCTTTGTCTGGCTTTAAGCTCCATAGTGTAATGTGTTTGAACTTTGGATCTTTGATATAGTCAACTTCCTCTTGTTTTAATATCTAAAGTTGTGGCTGGATGCATTATTGATAAGTGCACTGGGAACTTCTGCCGAAGCTTGTGAAATAGTTATTTGGTGTCTGAGTCATGAAAAAAAGATTCTTATGGAAACTTCATTATGCCTTTTCTTACACATGGCATGTGTTTGATTACTTCTGCCACCTTCTTAATGTTGATTGTCAGTTTATTTTCTTTCTCCTTGAAATTGCTAGGTATCATTTAATGCAAAGAATATACCCATCTGTAGTGTAAATTATGCATGTTTTTATTTTAGCTCACTTACTCTGAAATCCAAGTTCTTTTTCTAAACAGCAAAAAGTTAATTTAACATTTATGCATCTTTCCATGTGCTTTGTGCTTAGTTAGATAAAGTTTGAAAAGCAGTATTCACTTCTTTTACTTGCTTTTTTAATTAAAAAAAAAGAAAGGAGCTGAAATATTGTCTACATTTTTTCCAAAGGAAACCTAAGTTGCTACATCATGACCTTGGCCAAATGTACGGTTAAAGCAACTAGAATTAACTTATCTCATATTCAAAATGAAACTATATTTTAATGAATGCAGCTTTTATCTAATTTCATTTGCTTTTATGAATATTAAAATGATTGACTTTAAGTTCACAGAGTTTCTTCCAACCATTTCTGTGGGCTTCAGCACAAGAGAACATCTCACTGCCCTGCCTGACAGAGACACTCTTGTTGCTTTTCTAATGGGACTCATTTTTGCTAGAAAAAATTATATTCTTCAAACAACAGAAGCTAGGAGACATTTCAACTGAATGAATTTACAGACCATCTGAATCTAAACCAATATTGGCTTTCATATCATGTTCCTATATGATCATCACTGTAAGTGAAGGACCTTAAAAGATAAACATATATATATATATATATATATATATATATATATATATATATATATATATATATACACAAAATAGTAAGGACCAAAAATTTTTCTGCAATTCTTAAAGGTTACATTCCATTTACAGTACTGCAAAATATTGGCTGTATTACCCACATTGTACAATACATCTTGTAGCCTATCTTACTCTCAATAATTTGTACCTCTCACTTCCCCACACCTGTCTTGCCCCTTCTCTCTTCTCTCCTTTTATTGTTGCCACTAGTTTGTTCTCCATATCTGTGAGTCTGTTTCTTTTTTGTTATACTCACTATCTTGTTATATTTTTTAGATTTCACAAATAAGTGATACTACACAGTATTTTTCTTTCTCTGTCTGACTTTTTTTCACTTAGCATAATGCTCTCCAAATCCATCCATGTTGCTGCAAATAGCAAAATGTTGTTCTTTTTATGACTGAGTAGTATTCCATTGTATTATATGTACATACCACATCTTCTTTATCCATTTACCTGTTGACAGACACTTAGATTAGTTCCATATCTTGGCATTTGTAATTAATACTTCTGTAAACATTGGGGTACATGCATCTTTTTGAAGTCATGTTTTTGTTATTGTCAGGAGTGAAATTTCTGGGTTATATGGTAGTTTAGTTTTAGCTTTCTGAGACACCTCCATAACGTTTTCCACAGTGGCTCTTCCAATTTACATTCCCATCAACAATGTGCAAGGTTTCCCTTTTCTCCACATCCTTGCCAACCTTTGTTATTTGTATTCTTGATGATAGATAGCCATTAGACAGATGTGATGTGATATCTCATTGTGATTTTGATTTTCATTTTCCTGATGATTATCTTCTCATGTGACTATTGACTATCTGCATTATTATCTAATATATACATTTTCATGATTATTTGAAATATACTGAATATGGTGTTACATTAAATTCAGCATTTAAGAAAATAGCCATTTCTCCCCCTTTTTAAGTAATTCTCTGATTAAGTCAACCAAGATCTCTATGCATGAAATGACACATGATAGCTTTCACTACAATCTTCCTAGACATGGGATAGATATTTATTAATAAATCATATCAAGGAAAGCAGGTATTTAATAATTCCCTGTATTTTTTCCAGGGTCAGTTTATTTATACTCATTGACTAGTATTCTAGCTTTTATTGTTGAGTTAATTGTTTTTCTTGATATAGTAAGAGATTATAATTTTTCCCAATACTATAACTGTAATAAATTCTTTACTCACTCATTTAACAAATATTTATTGAACATCTACTATGTCCCACATTTTTAGTCTTTGGATTCATCAGTTAGCAAAACAAGAGAAAAGCTCCATTCGTGTAAACTTTTATTCCATCAGAGAAACACAAAGTAAATACAGTAAGCAAGTAAAGTATGCAAGTTAGAAGGTGATTAATACTATGAAGTAAACTAGAACAGAGTGAAGAGGGGTGCAAGTATTAGGTGGAAAATGTTATTTTAAATAGCGTGGTCTGAAACCTTTGAGGAGAAAGTGATTGGAAAGGCATGAGGGAGTTGAACACATGGATATGAGGAAAGAGTGTTCCAGGAGAGGGACCAAACAGTGTAGAACTAAGCAATGTGGAAACACATTAAGTAAGGTGATAGAAAGCAAGACCAATGCAGTTGGATATATGTGAGACAGAAGAGTAGCAAAATATAAGGCTGAAGAGGTGAGTTTGCAGTGCAGGGCACATAATGTACAAATTTTGGCCTTGGTCTGATCTCGATTAAAATAGTCACTCTGGTTACTCTTTTGAGAATACCTTGTACAGATGAAAAGTAGAGGTGGGGAGACCAATTGGAGAATGGGGTTCATTGCAATAATTCTAGCCAAAGGCATTCATGGATTGACCAGAGTGGTAATAAAAGGTTTTCAGATTCTTTTTGGCATCATTGAAAGTCCAAAAATAAAAGCCATTAAGATATGATTAATGAGTCAGACTACAGACTGGTTCCAAATAGGAAAAGGAGTACGTCAAGGCTGTATATTGTCACCCTGATTATTTAACTTGTCTGCAGAGTACATCATGAGAAACGCTGGGCTGGAAGAAGCACAACCTGGAATCAAGATTGCCTGGAGAAATGCAGATATGAAGATGACACCATCCTTATGGCAGAAAGTGAAGAAGAACTAAAGAGCCTCTTGATGAAAGTGAAAGAGGAGAGTGAAAAAGTTGGCTTAAAGCTCAACATTCAGAAAACTAAGATCATGGCATCTGGTCCCATCCCTTCATGGCATATAGATGGAGAAACCGTGGAAACAGTGTCAGACTTTATTTTTTGGGGCTCCAAAATCACTGCAGATGGTGATTGCAGCCATGAAATTAAAAGACGCTTACTCCTTGGATGGAAGGTTATGACCAATCTAGATAGCATATTTAAAACCAGAGACGTTACTTTGTCAACAAAGGTCTGGCTAGTCAAGGCTATGGTATTTCCAGTGGTCATGTAGGGATGTGAGAGTTGGACGGTGAAGAAAGCTGAGCGCCAAAGAATTGATGCTTTTGAACTGTGGTGTTGGAGAAGACTTTTGAGAGTCCCTTCAACTGCAAGGAGATCCAACCAGTCCATCCTAAAGGAGATCAGTCCTGGGTGTTCATTGGAAGGACTGATGTTGAAGATGAAACTCCAATTCTTTGGCCACCTCATGAGAAGTGTTGACTCATTGGAAAAGACCCTGATGCTGGGAAGGATTGGGGGCAGGAGGAGAAGGAGATGACAGAGTATGAGATGGTTGGATGGCATCACTGACTCCATGGACATGGGTTTGGGTAAACTCTGGGAGTTGGTGATGGACAGGGAGGACTGGCTTGCTGAAATTCATGGGGTCGCAAAGAGTCGGACATGACTGAGCGACTGAACTGAACTGAACTGAACTGAATGTGTCAGAGTTATTATTAATTAAACTAAGAATTATAATTTTGTTCTACCACTTTTTGAAGCATTAATATATTTTATTTAACTACCAGAGTATATTAAATTTGGATCCATTTTAGACTACCATTTCAAAATTCACTTAACTACCCTCCTCTGCGTAATGACAATGATAGTCTCCATGCATACACTATATCATCAATGATTCTGTCCAGCTACCATAAAGGTATTTGTTTCTGATGGAAAAATTAGATTTTCAGTTCAGTCACTCAGTCGTGTCCGACTGTTTGCAACCCCATGGACTGCAGCATGCCAGGCTTGCCTGTCCATCACCGACTCCCAGAGCTTATTCAAACTCATGTCCATCATGTTGGTGATGCCTTCCAACCATCTCATCCTCTGTCGTCCCTTTCTCCACCCACTTTCAATCTTTCCCAGCATCAGGGTCTTTTCCAAAGAGTCAGTTCTTTGCATCAGGTGGCCAAAGTATTCGCATTTCAGCCTCAACATCAGTCCTTCCAATGAATATTAAGGACTGATTTCCTTTAAGATGGACTGGTTGGATCTCCTTGCAGTCCAAGGGAATCTCAAGAGTCTTCTCCAACACCACAATTCAAAAGCATCAATTCTTCAGCGCTCAACTTTCATTATGGTCCAAAGCTCACATCCATACATGACTACTGGAGAAAACATAGCTTTGACTAGACAGACCTTTGTTGGCAAAGTAATATCTCTGCTTTTAAATATGCTATCTAGGTTGGTCATAGCTTTTCTTGCAAAGAGCAAGCATCTTTTACTTTCATGGCTGCAGTCACCATCTGCAGTGATTTTGGAGCCCCCCCAAATAAAGTCTCTCATTGTTTCCATAGTTTTCCCATCTATTTGCCATGAAGTGATGGGACCGGATGCCATGATCTTAGATTTCTGAACGTTGAGCTTTAAGCCAACTTTTTCACTCTCCTCTTTCACTTTCATCAAGAGACTCTTTCGTTCTTCTTCGCTTTCTGCCATAAGGGTGGTGTCATCTGCATATCTGAGCTTATTGATATTTCTCCTGGCAATCTTGATCCAGCTTGTGTTTCTTGCAGCCCAGCGTTTCTCATGATGTACTCTGCATATAAGTTAAATAAGCAGGGTGACAATACACAGCCTTGATGTACTCCTTGTCCTATTTGGAACCAGTCTCTTGTTCCATGCCCAGTTCTAACTTGCTTCCTGACCTGCATACAGGTTTCTCAAGAGGCAGGTCAGGTGGTCTGGTATTCCCATCATTTGAAGAATTTTCCAGAGTTTCTTGTGATCCACACAGTCAAAGGCTTTGGCATAGTCAATAAAGCAGAAATGGATGTTTTTCTGGAACTCTCTTGCTTTTTTGATGATCCAGCAGATGTTGGCAATTTGATCTCTGGTTCCTCTGCCTTTTCTAAAACCAGCTTGAACATCTGGAAGTTCACGGTTCACGTATTGCTGAAGCCTGACCTGGAGAATTTTGAGCATTACTTTACCAGCGTGTGAGAAGAGTGCAATTGTGCAGTAGTTTGAGCATTTTTTGGCATTGCCTTTCTTTGGGATTGGAATGAAAACTGACCTTTTCCAGTCCTGTGGCCACTGCTGAGTTTTCCAGATTTGCTGGCATATTGAGTGCTGCACTTTCACAGCATCATCTTTCAGGATTTGAAATAGTTCAACTGGAATTCTATCACCTCCACTAGCTTTGCTCGTAGTGATGCTTTCTAAGGCCAACTTGACTTCACATTCCAGGATGTCTGGTTCTAGGTGCGTGATCAAGATCACAGTTCTTCTGTGTATTCTTGCCTTGTTGGTCAAGGGTCAACTATAAAGTAAAATGTGACTTACATGTACACTTTGAGTAGAATCTAAAAAAATCATGGGGTTATTAATGTCAGAAATAAAAATTCAGAGATACACACTGGCCTACTCACCCCAAATGAATATTATATCACTTAGTTTGTATTTAGAGAAATCTCAGATAGTGTCTCTCTGTGATACTGAGTCTCATTTGAATAATATTATTAAATGCATATGACAGGAAAGAGGCAGTTCAAATATTTTCCAATATATTTATTATTTTAATTATATTTCAGCCATGGGTGGGTTTGCTCAGTCATCTGCAACTCTTTGCGACCCCAGGTACTGCAGCCTACCAGACTCCCCAGTCCATGGAATCTTCCAGGCAAGAATACTGGAGTGGGTTGCCATTTCCTTCTTCAACCATAGTCCTATATATTTTTATATGTCCCCTTAACAGTCACTCATGCCTTGTTACTATTTGCTGTTATCAGAGGATTCTTTAATTCAGGTTCATAATTCTTCATCATTATATATATTTTAATAATAATCACTCTTAGCAATCATGTACACATACAAATACACAATCTCACATCCCCTAGTTATATATTCCTAAAAGAAAAACTTTAAAAATTCAAAATAGAACAGAAGCCCTGATTAAAATTAGTCATGATGTCCTTTTTTAAACCAAAGATTAATACATCTTCATCTTTATTGAGCATATCTAAGACCCTAAAAATTTGGTTAGCCCTTAATTAAATCTCCTATCTAACTACGTACCAGTTTTAGGTGCTTCGCTCTCAGGGTCTTTTCTAGTGTTTCTTGAATTATAAAGTTACTGTTCATATTATTGTTTTCATATGTCCATCATCATAATAATACTTTGGAAGTATTGAGCAGAATTTGTTTTTCTTAACAATTCAAAATATTGAAAAATAGTATTCTTTCCCCAAAATGTTCCTCTTAGGTCTAAAAGACTGAATATTATTCTGTGCCTTTTACTTAATGGAAAAAATGAGTTCATAGGTGATTTTATAGACATGGTAATATTTTAACTGGCCTTATTTTAAAAAAGAAAATGAGAAATAACCATTTTTAGCAAGTAACTACTAGCAAGAAATGGTTAACATTCCATGCAGAAAGAATCAATACAGCCATTTTGCACTAAAGTTGAGCAAGTAGATTAATTGTATTAATATATAAAACTTGAATTTGTGTTTCATTGCTATTTAAATAAAAATCATCAGTTTCATAAAATATGTACTTATGGCACAAGGTACACTTGTGTCACAATCTAAAATCAATTCACTATGAGATACACTTAAACAGTGATGTATGTCAATTATTCCTCAATTAAACTTGAAAACAAAGCTAATCATGCTCTATGTGAAGCTCACATGAGTTCAGTGGAACTTTTGAAAGTCAGTTGTGTTTTATTCCTTTAGTAAATAATATATCAATTTGATTAGCTATGTCATATATATATATTTTTAATATTAAAGAATGAATGCAACTAAATGACCCCAAAGTATAGTTAGGAAGCTTTGCCAGTATTTCATGACCTAATAGAATATGGACAAATTTTTTTGCAGCCTCACTGGTTTTGGTAGACATAAAAATTTTGATTAACGATAAAATAAATCAGGCACTATATTTAATTTGTGCTATATATTTTCAGGGACCAATCCAGTATGTTATAAACAAGATTTGCTTTTAAATATATGCTATTACTATTTTTTGAAATAACTGTGACTATAAGTATATATACATACTGACCAATTTAATGAATTTTCATTTTTCTCAATGAATGTATTACATATTTATAAAGCACCAAATAGCAAACTCAACATGAAAAAAAAAAAAAAAACCAAAAACACTCTTATCCTTGAAAATATAAACAAAAAAAAAACAAAAGTATCTTTCTGAACTCCTTGATTTTTTCAGATAAATTCCTCAAGTTCCTAGTCACTTTGACTCAAAACTTCTAGGGGTATCTATGTTTTTTCTTCTCAGTCTCCTGTCCTATACAATATTGATACCAAATTCTTGTTTTAGCTACCTTTAAGTCTAATGCATTCTATCTTTTTAATCCTTTTTGCTCCTTTGGTAGTTGAGTCCATTTGATTTGCTACCTATAGTATTTCATTTTTTTCTAAATGTTCTTTATTGCGTCTACATTTTAATACAATTTCAAACACAGCTGTCAGAGTTTCATTCTAGAGCATACTTTGATTACTCTCTCCTACTACTATACTAGATACTTTTTAACTCCCCACTAAAAGTAAAGGTCAGTTTCTGTTTTTGCAATAAATTCATGATCTGATTTCACCTCATTTTATTATTTATCTCCCTAATACACCTTATTTCCCACAATCTTTCATCCAGCTAAATTACAGTGCTCACTATTTCCTAAACAGAGCTTGCATTTTCCTTTTATTTCTCAAAACTGAATTCAGTCCAGAGACATTTATTGAAGACTTGGACTGTGACTGTTTCTGTGCCAGGAAACAAAACATATTAGAATTCATCTTCTGCTTTGTGAAGTGTTCTTGAAGTCTAATGAGAGAAAAGACACATAGAAATTATTTCAATAAAATATGAGATATTAACAGAAGTGAGTTCAAAATAGCAAAGAGGTACTTGGCCATTATACACATGCACTTCCATCTGTGGATTTCTTCTACAAATATCAAGATTTAGGACCAATGGTGCCACTTCAGTGAAGGATTGTACAGTTTTCCAGATCACTCACAAGTGCTCTCTCCAAGTAAGAGCTACATTATCTGTTGACTTCATTTTCCCTCAGTTCTTATCACACATTGCCTGTGTTACAGTGTTTGGTGAACAGATGAAATATTGCCTGCTATGTTGTAAACACCTTAAATAGAGGGTCGTACCCACAAGAATGTAAAGTTCAAGTAGCAGCAGTATATAACTGCTTATACTGGGCATTCAATAAAAATTTTCATGAATGAAAATTATGACTTATGGAATAAGCCCTCTTGGAGGAGGTCACAATTAACCTCACCATAGAGCTGCCAGAACTTACACAGGACTGGGAAATAGACTCTTGGAGGACACAAACAGAACCTTGTGTGCACCAGGACCCAGGAGAAAAGCAGTGACCCCACAAGAGACTAACCCAGAATTACTCGGGAGTGTCCAGGAGTCTCCAGCAGAGGCCTGGTGGGTGGTGGCCTGCTGCAGGGTTGGAGGCACTGAATGTAGCAGTACATGCATGGGATCTTTTGAAGGAGGTCACCAATATCATCATTACCTCCACCATAGTTTGAATCGAAGTGAAGTCTCTCAGTCGTGTCCCACTCTTCATGATCTCATGGACTATAGCCTACCAGGCTGCTACATCATGGGATTTTCCAGGCAAGAATACTGGAGTGGGTTGTCATTTCCTTCTCCAGGAGATTTCCCGAACCAGGGATTGAACCTGGGTCTCCTGCATTGTAGGCACATGCTTTAACGTCTGAACCACCAGGGAAATCCCCACCACAGTTTCAGTTGAGTTCAGACACTCAGTCATGTCTGACTCTTTGTGACCCCATGGACTGCAGCAGGCCATGCTTCCCTCTCCATCATCAACTCACAGAGTTTACCTAAACTCATGTCCATTGCATCGGTGATGTCATCCAACCATCTCATCCTCTGTCCTCCCTTTCTCCTCCTGCCTTCAATCGTTCCCAGCATCAAGGTCTTTTCCAATGAGTCAGCTGTTCGCATCAGGTGGCCAAAGTGTTGGAGTTTCAGCTTCAACATCAGTCTTTCCAATGAACACTCAGGACTGATCTCCTTTAGGATGGACTGGTTGGATCTACTTGCAGTCCAAGGGACTCTCAAGAGTCTTCTCCAACACCACAGTTCAAAAGCAACAATTCTTTGGTGGTCAGCTTTCTTTATAGCCCAAATCTCACATCCACCAACAAGTACTGGAAAAACAATAGCCTTGACTAGACAGACCTTTGTTGGCAAAGTAACATCTCTGCTTTTTAATATGTTGTCTAGGTTGGTCATAACATTCCTTCCAATGAGTAACTGTCTTTGAATTTCATAACTGCAGTCACCATCTGCAGTGATTTTGGAGCCCCCCAAAATAAAGTCTGCCACTGTTTCCGCTGTTGCCCATCTATTTTCCATGAAGTGATGGGACCAGATGCCATGATCTTAGTTTTCTGAATGCTGAGTTTTAATCCAACATTTTCACTTTCCTTTTTCACTTTGATCAAGAGGCTCTCTATTCTTCACTTTCTGCCATAATGGTGGTGTCATCTGCGTATCTGAGGTTATTGATATTTTGGCTGGCAATCTTGATTCCAGCCTGTGCTTCATCCAGCCCGGCGTTTCTCATGATGTACTCTGCATGTAAGTTAAATAAGCAGTGTGACAATATACAGCCTTGACATGCTACTTTCCATATTTGGAACCAGTCTATTGTTCCGTATCAAGTTCTAACTGTGGCTTCCTGACCTGCAAACGGATTTCTCAAGAGGCAGGTCAGGTGGTCTGGTATTCCCATCTCTTTAAGAATTTTCCAGAGTTTCTTGTGATCCACAGACTCAAAGGCTTTGGAATAGTCAGTAAAGCAAAAGTAGATGTTTTTCTGGAATTCTCTTGCTTTTTCGGTGATCCAACAGATACTGGCAATTTGATCTCTGGTTCCTCTGCCTTTTCTAAAACCAGCTTGAACTCATGGAAGTTCATGGTTCACGTACTATTGAGGCCTGACTTGGAGAATTTTCAGTATTACTTTACTAGCATGTGAGATGAATGCAATTGTGCAGTGGTTTGAGCATTCCTTGGCATTGCCTTTCTTTGGAATTGGAATGAAAACTGACCTTTTCCAGTCCTGTGGCCACTGCTATTTTCCAAATTTGCTGGCATATTGAGTGCAGCACTTTCACAGCATCATCTTTTCAGATTTGAAATACCTCAACTGGAATTCCATCACCTCCACTAGCTTTGTTTGTAGTGATACTTCCTAAGGCACCCTTGACTTTACATTCCAGGATGTCTGGCCCTAGGTGAGTGATCACATCATCATGATTATGTGGGTCATGACCATCTTTTTTGTACAGTTCTTCTGTGTATTCCTGCTACTTCTTAATATCTTCTGCTTCCTTTAGGTCTATATCATTTCTGTTTTTATTGAGCCCACCTTTGCATGAAATGTACCCTTGGAATCTCTAATTTTCTTGAAGAAATCTCTAGTCTTTCCCATTCTATTGTTTTCCTCTATTATTTGCACTGATCACTGAGGAAGCCTTTCTTATCACTCCTTGCTACTCTTTGGAACTCTGCATTCAAATGTGTGTATCTTCCCTTTTCTCCTTTGCATTTTTCCTCTCTTCTTTTCACAGTTCTTTGTAATGCCTCCTCAGACAGCCATTTTGCTTTTTTACATTTCTTTTTTTGGGAATGGACTTGATCCCTGCCTCCTGTACAATGTCGTGAACCTCCATCCATAGTTCATCAGGCACTTTGTCTGTCAGATCTAATCCCTTGACTCTATTTGTCACTTCCACTGTATAATTGTCAGGGATTTGATTTAGGTCATACCTGAATGGTCTAGTGGTTTTCCCTACTTTCTTCAATTTCAGTCTGAAGTTGGCAATAAGGGGTTCATGATCTGAGCCACAGTCAGCTCTCGCTCTTGTTTTGCTGACTTCATAGAGCTTCTCCATCTTTGGCTGCAAAGAATATAATCAGTCTGATTTTGGTGTTGACCATCTGGTGATGTCCATGTGTAGTCTTCTCTTGTGTTGTTGGAAGAGGGTGTTTGCTATGACCAGTGCATTCTCTTGGCACAACTCTATTAGCCTTTGCCCTGCTTCATTCTGTACTCCAAAGCCAGATTTGCCTGTTATTCCAGGTGTTTCTTGACTTTCTACTTTCACATTCCTGTCCCCTATAATTAAAAGGACACCTTTTTGGGGTGTTAGTTCTAGAAGGCCTTGTAGGTCTTCATAGAACCGTTCAACTTCAGCTTCTTCATTACTGGTCAAGGCATAGACTTGGATTACAATGATATTGAATGGTTTGCCTTGGAAACAAACAGAGATCATTCTGTCCTTTTTGAGATTACATCCAAGTACTGAATTTTGGACTATTTTGTTGACTGTGATGTCTACTCCATTTCTTCTAAGGGATTCTTGCCCACAGCAGTAGATATAATGATCATCAAGTTAAAGTCACCCATTCCAGTCCATTTAAGTTTGCTGATTCCTAAAATGTCAACATTCACTCTTGCCATTTCCGCTTTGACCACCTACAATTTGTCTTGATTCATTGACCTAACATTCCAGATTCCTATGCAATATTGGTCTTTACAGCATCAGACTTTGCTTCAACCACCGGTCACATCCACAAGTGAGTGTTGCTTTTACTTTGGCTCTGTCCCTTCATTCTTTCTGTTGTTTTATCTCCACTGATCTCCAATAGCATATTGGGCACTTAACAACTTGAGGAGTTCATCTTTCAGTGTCCTATTTTTCTGCCTTTTCATACTGTTCATGTGGTAATCAAGGCAAGAATACTGAGGTGGTTTGCCATTCCCTTCTCCAGTGGACCATATTTGCTCAGAACTCTCCACCATAACCTGTCCATCTTGGGTGGCCCTACAGGACATGGCTGATAGTTTCATTGATTTAGACAAGGCCATGGTCCATGTGATCAGATTGGTTGCTGCTGCTGCTGCTAAGTCACTTCAGTCGTGTCCAACTCTGTGCAACTCCATAGACAGCAGCCCACCATGCTTTGCTATCCCTGGGATTCTCCAGGCAAGAATACTGGAGTGGGTTGCCATTTCCCTCTCCAGTGCATGAAAGTAAAAAGTGGAAGTGAAGTCACTCAGTCATGTCCAACTCTTAGCGACCCCATGGACTTTGGCCTACGAGGCTCCTCTGTCCATGGGATTTTCCAGGCAAGAGTACTGGAGTGGGGTGCCATTGCCTTCTCCAGATAAATTTGGTTAGCTTTCTGTGATTTTGGTTTTCAGTTTGTCTGCCCTCTGATGCAGAAAGATAAGAGGCTTATGGAAGCTTCTTAATGGGAGAGACTGACTGAGGGGGAAACTGGGTTGTGTTCTGATGGGCGGGGCCATGATCAGTAAATCTTTAATCCAATTTTCTCTTTATGGGTGGAGCTGTGTCCCCTCCCTGCTATTTACCTGGGGCCGAACTATGGTGGAGGTAATGAAGATAATGGTTACCTCCCTCAAAAGATCCCAGACATGTACTGCTACAGTCCATGCCCCAAACCATGAAGCAGGCCACCAACACCAAAGCAAGAGAGTTCCAGAAAAACATCTACTTTTGCTTTACTGACTATTCCAAAGCCTTTGAGTCTGTGGATCGCAAGAAACTCTGGAAAATTCTTAAAGAGATGGGAATACCAGACCACCTGACCTGCCTCTTGAGAAATCTGTTTGCGGGTCAGGAAGCCACAGTTAGAACTTGATATGAAACAATAAACTGGTTCCAAATATGGAAAGGAGCATGTCAAGGCTATATATTGTCACCCTGCTTATTTAACTTACATTCAGGGTACATCTTGAGAAATGCTGGGCTGGATGAAGCACAAGCTGGAATCAAGATTGCTGGGAGAAATATCAATAACCTTATACATGCAGATCACTCCACCCTTATGGCAGAAAGTGAAGAAAACTAAAAAGCCTCTTGGTGAAAGTAAAAGAGGAGAGTGAAAATGTTGGTTTAAAGCTCAACATTCAGAAAACTAAGATCATGACATCTGGTCCCATCACTCCATGGCAAATAGATGGGGAAACAGTGGAAACAGTGAAAGACTTTATTTTGGGGGACTCCAAATTTACTGCAGATGGAGACTGCAGCCATGATATTCAAATATGCTTACTCCTTGGAAGAAAAGTTATGACCCACCTAGACAGCATATTAAAAACAGAGACATTATTTTGCCATCAAAGGTCTGCCTAGCAAGGCTGGGTTTTTTCCAGTAGTCATATATGGATGTGAGAGTTGAACTATAAAGAAAGCTGAGCACCGAAGAATTGATGCTTTTGAGCTGTGATGTTGGAGAAGACTCTTGAGAGTCCCTTGGACTGCAAGGACATCCAACCAGTGCCTCATTAAGGAAATCAGTCTTGAATGTTCATTGGAAGGTCTGATGTTGAAGCTGAAACTCCAATTTTTTGGCCATCTGATATGTAGAACTGACTCATTTGAAAATACCCTGATGCTGGGCAAGATTGAAGGCGGGAGGAGAGGGGGACGACAGAGGACAAGATGGTTGGATGGCATCACCATCTCAATGGACATGAGTTTGAGTAAGCTCCGGGAGCTGGTGATGGACAGGGAGGCCTGGCATGCTGCAGTCCGTGGGGTCGCAAAGAGTGAAACCCGACTGAGCAACTGAACTGAACTGAGCACATCTTCCCATTTTTAACAGAGCCTTACAAGTATATGACAAAAATTAGTCTAAGTTAATATTTGTCAAAGAAATAAGGGTGGAATATTGTCTTATTTAACTTTATATTCCTTGTAGTGGTGTGCAGGTAAATGTTCAACAACTAGTATTCTCTTCCCCCCAAATTAAGCAAAGCAAATCACACACACACACACACACACACACACACACACACACACACACAAACACAGATTTATTTGCAGTGTTTGTTAATTTCTTTGGTATAGGCATTCCCAGTATGGCAGAATTTAAGCTAACAATGTGATGCCACTCAAGGCTGAGTTGGGAAGAGAGGAACACAAAAGCCTTTCGACAGCTTGTACAAGCCTGATTAAGATAATGTATAGCACACCTGATAAATTTTCAATGATTATTTAATGGATACATTACTAAAAGTTTCAAATATATGGCTTGAGAGAAAATTATTTACAACATAAATTTAAAAAGTTAAAACATCATTTTAAAAATAGAAGTTCAAATGATTCAAATAATTAAATCATAAAATGCAGGCCTCATTGCAAAAAGTTTATTGGAACTACGTACTAGAAGTATGTAGTAATGCTAGAATACATACTAGAAGTATGTAATAATATGTACTTAACTTGTTTGCATTTGAATTCATTTTATTTTTTCTCAGTTAATAGTTAATGATCTGTCAGTCATTTATCTTTTCCATTCTTGACATAAGGCATTGTGCTCAAAGCAAATACCAAAAAAGTGATGTTTCAGTAATTATCCCAGTAAAATTATTTCTTCTGATTTCAAATTTGGAAGATCTTGGTGCACAAGAGAATGGAAAACTTACTGGAGTCTAATATTGACTTGACCTTAACCTTAGCAGAGTTTGATACTCTCCAGTGGACAATAGCTATAGAAAACTTTATTGAACAAATTATGACCACCAGTGTCCCTAAGGATAGTTCACCATGGATAATAAGGATGCTGTTACCTTACTTCTCTTACCATATTCTGGATTTGATTTGAAAAGTGCCCTTCCTGGAATTATACTTGGCTACAGATGAAAGAAAAGTAACTGTAATTCTGTTACCTGCTATGTCATATGGTAAAGATTCCACCTGCATAGGGGTTTGAGGGTATTTCTGACATGTGGCCCATACAATATTTTATCAACCATCAGAAATTCAACTCATACTCTATTCATGACACTAGAGTAGTTGATAATGAGAATGTCCAGAATTATAACACTAGTCCTTACACTTGGCTGACATGATAAAGCATGACAACTATCACACACTTTCTGGAATACACAGCTAAGGATCGTAATCCTAAAACTTGTACTCATGTTCACAAAACTCTAACTGCTCTGTGTCTTTTTTTTTTAATTAATTTATTTTTTATTGAAGGATAATTGCTTTACAGAATTTTCTGCTTTCTGTCAAACCTCAACCATAGGTATACATATATCCCCTCCCTTTTGAAACACCCTCCCATCTCCCTCCCTCTCCCAACCCTCTAGGTTGATACAGAGCCCCTGTTGGAGCTTCCTGAGCCATACGGCAAATTCCAGTTGGTCATCTATTTTACATATGGTAATGTAAATTTCCGTGTTGCAAAGACTCGGACACAACTGAGCAACTTTCACTTCATTTTAAATTGAATTACACTAAGTATAAATCCAAGTTTGGAACTTTTCAAGGTATCTTCTTATTGTTTATAAGAATCAAAGCTATAGGTTTTTCCAATAGTTATGTATGGATGTGCGAGTTGGACTGTAAAGAAAGCTGAGCGCCAAAGAATTGATGCTTTGAACTGTGGTGTTGGAGAAGACTCTTGAGAGTCTCTTGCAGTGCAAAGAGATCCAACCAGTGCATCGTTAAGGAAATCAGTCCTGAATATTCATTGGAAGGACTCATGTTGAAGCTGAAACTCCAATATTTAGGCCACATGACGCAAAGACCTGACTCACTGGAAAAGACCTGATGCTGGGAAAGATTGAAGGTGGGAAGAGAAGGGGACAGAGGATGAGATGGTTGGATGGCATCATTGACTTGATGGGCATGACTTTGAGTAAGCTCCGGGAGTTGGTGATGGACAGGGTAGCCTGGCGTGTTTCAGTCCATGGTGTCGCAAAGAGACACAGCTGAGTGACTGAACTGAATTGGCAAATAAAATTGTAAGATATTTAAAGCATATATCATAGTAATTTGATAAATGTATAAGTTGTGAAAATATTACTCCAACCTAGCTAATTAACACATCTAAGCACATGTATACCTCAGATATATATTTATTTATGTGTAAAAATGTAAGTTCTGCTTTCTTAGCAAATTTCAATTTTGCAATACTGTTTTATCAACTGTAGTCACTATGTTGTACATTAGATCCTCAGATTTTTTCACCTGGTAGTTGAAAGTCTGTACCATTTTACTAACTTCTCTCTATTTCCCCAGCTCCTCTGTGGTCTGGCAACCACTTTTCTACTTTCTCTTCTATGATTTTAATTTTTTATTTAGATTCCACATAAAAGTTATGTCATAGAGTATCTTTCTTTCTCTGGCTTATTTTACTTAGCATAATGCCCTCAAGGTCCACCTGTGTTGGATGGATCCAACAAAGAGCAGAATTTCCTTCTTTCTCATGGTTAAATAATCCAGTATATATGTATGTGCATATATATATGTGTGTGTGTGTATATATATATACACATTATATGTATATATATGTGTATATATATATACACATTATATATATACAATATATACAATTCATTATAATATATATACATTATCCATTCATTGCTTAATGAACACTTAAGTTGTTTTCATAACTTGGCTACTGTGAATAATGCTGCAATGGCCATGGCAGTGATGCAGTTATCTCTTTGATATTCTCATTCACTATCCTTTGTATTTACCTCTTATTTCTGCTGGATAAACATCTGAATTCAGTTATTCAGTTTCTGGTTCTTCTGGGCCACTAACTGATAGAAAGCAAAAACACTGAAACTTTCAAATTTCACAATAAATCACTTGAGAACAACAAAAGTTTCATTTCACTTCTGACAACTTTTTTTTTCTTACTACAAAATTTGGGCAAAAAGAAACAAACAAACAAAAAAAAACTGCCTCAAGAAAGGTTGTTCCTGTCACTGATGACCATCTTAAAACTGTTATATGTTCCAGAAATTAAATTAAGCAGAGGTTTGTTACCAAATAATATTTATTGAGTCCAAAATCAACTCAATTGCTTCTTTTTTAGATTCTGACTTTCTTGAATGAACATAGAAACAGGACTGAAAAATGAGCATATATGGTAAACTTAATTCTCTTTCTTCTTTTCCCCCTCCACTAAGATTTTGCTTAGCCATCAGGCAAGTTTCTCCTTTTTAGATGACCGAAGTTAATTTCTTTGGATTGTGCGGCTTACTTGACCTATAATAAATAGCCTTAGAGTTTTATGAAGCAAAGTGAATAATTAAGAGCTCAAGTGCTTTCAGTAAATTAGAGTCAAATTGAATTTTTTATAATCTACTATTATTACATATTGTAGTTTTTAATATAATTGTGGCATGCATATATTGACCATAACACTTGTATATTTTATATTAAAAATTCCATGGACAGAGGAGCCTGGTGGGCTATAGTCAATGGTGTCACAAGGAGTTGGAAACAACTGTGTGTATGTACAAGCGCACACACACACACATTTTATACATATTATAAAATATAAAAATAATGTAATTAAAACATATTTGAACATAATTTTAAACTCTTAAATGATGAATTATTATACTCTAGCAAATATACATGGAAATATTTTCCTACCATTCTAAAATGTAAAGCTAAAACCTCGCAAATGCTATCCTAAAATTTACAAATAAGAAACAGAAGAATATTTTCATTTAAGCATATTAATTTTATCAATAAAATTTTACCTTTAAAAAATAGTTATTGAAGTGAGGTTAAAGGCCACATTTTTTAAATAAATATTTATGTATTTTTATATTTACCAGTTAAGCCTGGAGAAATTCAAGTTATTTGTTTCATTAATTTCGGAAAGTTCATACAAGTTTTTTTCCAGTTGTTTTGAGCCTGTCAAGTCAAAGAGGCAAAGAACTATCACTTATTATTCACTATTATGACTTTTTAAATATAAAGAAATGATATCAGAGAACTGTTAAAATTAAAAGGATCTCAGTTAAATATTCTAATCACCACATTTGTCAGCTTAGAATAACAAAAATCAGGGCTAGGGATCAAGATGACAGAGTAGGAAGATCCTGAGCTCAACTCCCCCAAAAATATATGCAAACTACAACTACATATAGAGCCAACTCTCTCTGAAAATGACCTCAAGACTAGCAGAATGGCTTTTCTACAACCACAATTATTAAGAAAGAACCACACATAGTCTGGTAGGAAAGGAGAAGAGGCGATCTAGTTGGGGCCCACATCCCTGGGAAAAGACCCATAAGATGAAGGGGATACCACAGGCTAGGGAATCCTCCCTGAGGAGTGAGGAGTTTAAGTCTCACACTGGTGATCTTTGTGCTGCGGTCCAGCACTAGGAAGAAGAGATCCTTTGGCTCAGTTGAAAACCAGTAAGGTTTACCAGAGAGGGCTGTAAGAAACTGAAACTGCTATCGAAGAGCCGCACACAGACCTGCTTGCCCCCAGCCCCAGCAGAGAAGCAACAGATTGAAAACAGTCTGCCCCTCTTGCCAGCCAACCAGGATTGCCCCAACACACTCCCCAGCTTACATCTGGCCCTGCTCGAGCCTCTTCTGTTCCAGCATGACTCTCAACCAAGGAAAAGACAACTGTCTTGCTGGAGAGGTGTGGAACTAGTTTAAAATAATTGCTTCAGGCCCTTGGGCCCTGGCTCCACCGCCAACAAAAGCAGAGCCTGCCATCATGCAAGGGAGAGACAGAGCTAACTCAGAAATGCAATTCCAGCCCCTTGGGTCCCTACTTGCCCACAGTCCTGACTTAGGTGGAGACTACCACTGTAGTGAGGAGAAGTGGAGCTAGCTCACTTTTGCCACTCCATCATCTCCCCCAACCAAGGCAGAGACCATCATCATGCTGGCAAAAAGCCTAGCTCCTTCTATCCTCTGGCTCCAGCCCCTTGATCCCTGGCCCCATTCTGAGAGGGTGGCAATTGCTGTTGAGCCTGGGAGAAGCCCTAGTTCACATCTGGCTCCGACTTCAACCCTATGCATCCCCCTCAAGGTGGCTTCCAGTACACCCCAGGAAAAGATGTGATCAGTGCTTATTTCAGATTCAGTTCTCCCAATTAAACCATCGAGCATATGCAGACTCACAGAGATGTTCCTACACAAGGATAAGAATTCAAGACCAGGATAGGTAACTGATTTGCTCAATTTCAAAGAGGTAATCATTGAAAGTCAAAAAAAAAAAAAAAAAGACAGAAAGAGGAATATGTTCCAAACGAAAGAACAAGATAAAACCCTAGGGAAAAAAACCTTACTAAAATGGAGATAAGTAATTTATCTGTTAAAGAATTCAAAGCAATAGCAATAGAAATGCTTACTGAACTCTGGAAGAGGACAGGAAACGCAGAAAGAACTTCAACAAAAAACTAAAAAGCATAAAAAGAACCAATAAGATCTGAAGATGGCAATAACTGAAATGATAAATACACTAGAAAAACTTTATGGCAGGTTAAAAGATACAGAATAATGTATAAGTGATCAGTAAGACCAGAATAGTGGAAATCACCTAATCAGAAAAGAAAATTTAAATAAAAATAGTTTAAGGGACCTCTGAGGCAACATCAAACGTTTGTGTTATAAGAGTCCAGAAGGAAAACAGAGAGAGAAAGGGGCAGAAAATATATTTGATATGATTATGGATGAAAATTTTCCTAACCTAAAGAAGGAAACAGATATCCATGTCCAGGATTCACAGAAAGTCCCAATAAAGATGAACCCAAGAAACCCACACCAAGACATATAAAAATTATACTGACAAAATTGAAGATAAAGAGAGAATTGTAAAGGCAGCAAGAGAAAAACAAGGATTCACATAAAAGTATCAACCAAGTTTTCAGCAGAAACATTGCAAGCCAGAAGGGAGTGGCATGATATATTTAAAATCCTGAAAGGGAAGTTGACATCAGAGGATACTCTTGGCTTCCCAAATGGCTCAGTGGTAAAGAATTCACCCACCAATGCAGGAGACACAGGTTAGATCCCTGGGTCGGGAAGATCCCCTGGAGGAAGGCATGGCAACCCACTCCAGTGGGTTGCCTGGGAAATTCCATGGGCAGAGGAGCCTGATTGGCTACAGTCAATAGAGTCGCAAAGAGTTGGACAAGACTGAAGCAACTTAGCACACATGAATGTACCATCTATAGCTGAATACCATCTATAGTTGAATAATGTTTTTCTAGTTCTTACGAAAAATAATTACTTGTCCGAAATGATATTCTCTGATAAAAACTGGGAGTGCTAATGCTTAGTGCTACTCAGTGTTTGTGTGTGCATATGATTTAGAAGCCACAGATCAAGTGTGATTGATTCTTTTGTACAAAATTTGTTGAAGGATATCTTACCCCTTTGGAAAATGGATTTCAGATGGACCTAAAGACAGAGCTAAAACTTGCCTAAAGAAATTGTCACTTGTTATTTAACCAAAAGAACAAGTGGTTAAAAATTTTCTCTGAAATTATATAAAATAATGCAGGACTGTGATGATTTGGAATTGAGTAACTTTTAGCACAGAAAGTGCTTACAGGGCAGAATCATACATTAGAACATGGATAATGTGAGGTATACAATATTATGTGTAAGTTGACTGCTTTGAAAACTAAAAATCATCCTCATTCTACAGTGTGTACTCAATATTCTCAGTATGCTTTTTCTTTGCCTTTCTAAATTCCAAACTTAAAAAACCTCTGGATTTGGAGAATCCAAGTGAAAACTATAATTGCATCAGATAAACCACACCCTGTGGACAACAATATCTTAGAAAGATCTGGTTCTATCCAGCTGTGATACACTTTACTCATGCATATTCTTCCAACTATCTCTGCAATTTGCAAGAGGCAAAGTTATTTGCTTCTCTCCTTATGGTCATATTAATGCTTCATAATGTATACTTAAATTAATCCCTTTATAATAAAAAATAATAAGTTTATATAGTTGCTAATGAAACCATAATTTTATCTTTTATGCCATCTATGTAAGTTAAAAGTTTAAAATAGTTGTTTTAGTTTTTATTTTAAAGAACATTCTCTAAATAACTGGTTTGAAATAAAATGCTAAGGTGTGAGAAGAATATGTCAGTCAGTGAGGTTCCTGTGCCAAAATATTATAGAATTTAAAACTCCAAATTATGTTTTATGGTGTTGAAGGTTAGAAAAACTAGGCATGGATCTGCTTTTCATACTTTGAATGAAGATTTGTGCTCCTGACATGAAAAGAATTCTATAATTTCAGTAAAAACCAGATAGACAACCACATTCTGCAGCAGTTTTCCCCACTCCATTTAGAGCTGCAGAGTGATGAAGAAACCCATAAGGGAGATCAGGGCAAGTGAATAATTCTCAATTGAGAAAGCAATTGCCTCTTGATTGTAGACTGGCAGTTTTTTCTTCAAGTTTCCACCTCTTAAGGGACCCCACCTAAGAGATAGTGTGAGCCCTATTGTGAACAAATGAGATATCCATCTTTGGATCAACTTCACTGAGGCCTCAAGCAATATCAGAAACTGACCCAATAGGGCCCTAGACATTGCACTTGTAATAACAAGAGTTGAGATGCAATGCTTTTTCTTTGGTTGTTTGAAAAACAGGGATTTTCTGTGTTCAAAGATGGGGACTGAAATCATGGAAGCACATTACTATGGAGATGTGTAAATTTATCTCATAAATACAAATTAAGCAAATCTTGCAGATAGGAGGTCTTTCTATTAATAATTTTCCTAATTAGAACCCCAGGGGTGCTAGTTTTTTTTTTTTTTTTTTCTGGTTCAAGGATAATAATTAATTAAAGCACTGATATATCTTTCTTTTAAAATGAGGATGATGTTATATCATTAAGTTAATATCTATTTATTAAGTACCTACTGTGTACCATTTACCTACAACTGAGCTAAGAACTGCCACTTCCAAAATGAACTTAATTTGATATATTCCACTGATAGAATGATAAAAATTCATTTATCATTTATCATTGCTGGGAGTTATCAACAGGAGCTTCATCACTAAGCTTCACCAAAATTACTCCTGATTGATGACTATCTCTGCTGTCCTTAAAGATCTCCTAGGGTAGAAATGCTAGAAACTCATTAACAAATTCTACCAACGGGAAGTTTTTGCTAATAACCAATATCATCATGGAGCCAAAAATCTGTTTTATCTAATTTTATCACCATTAACATTGTAAATAGCTGGACATTACCATGTTCTCATGATTTGCAGCAACTAAACTTAACTATTTTTCGTGTTACTTTTTCCTTTCATGCTTCAAAGAAAGATGCTTCTTTTTCTGTAGTAATTCATAACTCTCAAAGTACTGTTCTCACCTTCCAGATCTTCCTCCATTATTTTATTTTTTCCCCTCTCTCTTATGTTAGCTAGCCCTTTCTCCTAAGCATGTAAATATGTGCAAATTTCTCTCATAGAAAAGCTCTAGTTTGTTCCTATATCACCTTGTTTACTGTTAATTTCTCATCTTGCCATCCTAGAGGATTACTTTGCCTTCTCTTCCATTCACTCCTTCACTCTTTGTAAGCTGACAACTTTCTCACAACTATACAGATCACTAATAGCCTATCTGAGAAACCTAATTATCACTTATCATTCTCACATTACTTGAATGTATATGTTTTTTACATTATTGACCACTGCAGGCACTATTAAAATGCCTGAAATTTAAAGCAGTCTAATAAGTTATATAAATTTTAGGCTCTCATGTTTTCTAACTAGTCTCTCCTGATATAACTTTTTCCAGCCTTATACTATGATTTATGGCTCCTCTTTTTCCACTTAATCCTTAGATATTTCAGTTACTCAGATTCATAAGCTCTTGTTTCTTCTCTTTGTGTATATTCTTTGTGGATGATCTCATGCATATTAATAGATCATGCTACTACTTAGTTATAGAAAACTCCGAACCCATACCCCAACCCAGACTCTGTTCTGTTATTCCGTCTCCAATGCCTCCTCTTACCTTAACCAGCTGAATATCTAACAAGGCAATTATTTTTAGTTCTTCTTCATAGAACCACCATCCCTCATGCTCATCTGCAAAGATAAGAATCAGTGTTGTTTTCTCTCTTTCTCTTTACTGTCCATATCTAGTTAGTTACTAGTTCCTGCCCTATGATTTATATATCATTGCTGTTACATAGTCCTTTATTGCCAGTCTCAATATCACTTGGTTCTATCATCCCTCAAAGAAGCATCACTTTCATTTTCCACTAGTTTCATCTTACATAGTGTTGCTTCTTTTCATATCATTGCCAAAATCATTTTCAGAGTAACCCTTCTCATACACATATACCACTACATTAATTCTATTTGAGAATTATTGTTTATTAATCTCCAGTATCTTGTCTCCAATGCTTGTCTTTAGTAAAGTTCAAATTTTATACTTTGGCATCTTAAATAATCAACAATCTTATTCCTGCCTGATTTTTCAGTTCTATTGCCTGCTATTCACTACTAACAGTCCTCCATACTCCCTCTCCAAACACACATCACACACACACACACACGGCGCGCGCATGTATCCTATGCCTCAGGTATATCAAACTACTTTAAAGTCTGCTGTAGCAAAAGCCTATGTCCCATCTCTCTCTCCTCCTCTGACTTTAGCCACTGCTGTGGTAGTTCTATGTGAACTCTGTCTCATTGCACTACCTCAAGTGGGTTAAACATTACTCTGAATTCTGTTGTAGAGCCTTCTCCCCATGCCTCAGAAGCTCCATTAACCTTGGTAACATCACAGCTAGTGTAGGAATGTTATCCCTTATCCCCCATGGGCAATCCTCAGCCAATAATGGGCACAAGTGGTGTGTAAAATGTTCCACTCTCCTGTCTTTTTAGGGGGAAAATTCGGGAGGCCTTTCCTTTGGTTTTCTGAGGCACTGAGAGAATTAAAGCTTTGTTGCCTGAAATAGCAACTCACAATGAAGCCTTATATTTTCTTTAACTCCTTTTTCCCCTCACTGTGTTTCTCCCTCAGTCCTGTTTATCAGGTTCACCACCACTCATAAAATAAACTGCATGCACTCAAGACATTAGCTCAGGTTTTATTTCTGAAGATACCAACTAAACCTCTGCCATAAAAATCAACCTTTGAACATGTCAGTTCCCTTTGCTAAAAATCCTTGTCTACTCATGATTTCCTTGAACAAGTCCCATATCTTCCCATATGAGAGTTTGTGAACATTTATGGAACTTTTTGCAAATGTAATCAAACTTTAAAAAATATCACTATTTTTCCTTGTCATTGATAGCAACTGTTTGTTTACCATCATCTCTCCCATAAAAGATTATGAGCACCTTGAGAGTTTGGGCCTGGCATAGTTACCTATGTGTTTCAATGTCTATTATAATGGCTACCATTTAGTGATACTTAATTATTTGCACTGAACAAATGACATTTATATTTTAATATGATGACATTTGAAGGAGATAAGGAATTTTCCTGATATCATTAACTGATGTACTTAAGAACTTTTTAAGTTGAATTTGAAGAAAAATAGTGATAAAATGCAGCTAATATATATATATATTTTTTAACTTTCTGGGCAAACAAGTGTGATATGAAAGGAGCAGTATATACAAAATCCCAAGGATTTAGGGAGGCTTAATTGATAGCTCAGACTAAAGAATCTGCCTTTAATGCAGGAGACTGGAGTTTGATCCCTGTGTCAGGAAGATCCCCTGGAGAAGGGAATGGCTACTCACTCTAGTATTCTTGCCTGGAGAATCACACAGACAGAAGAGCCTGGAGGTCTATAGTCCATGGAGTCACAAAGAATTGAACATGACTGACTGACTGACGAAGCTCACAGGAATGCAAGGAGTCATGCTGGTAGAAATAGTGGCAAATGGAGCCAGAGTGGGCAAAAGAGTGGCCAAGTTGAAGGTCTTAGAGATAAAGATCCACGTGGATCTAATTGCCCTTTAAGTAGAGCTGGAAAGTATGTCCAGAAGTCATGGAATCTAGATTTACCAGAAAGTCCTCATGTGCGGAATGAGAAACTGTAAACTAATGTAAGAGGAGCGAACCATAGGCCAAGCACAGAATCAATTATAAAATCATGGAAATGAAGACAAATTTTATGGGGATTATTAAACCTAGAAAAATAGCCATATTATGAGGGATTAAAGCACATAGGAGGAAAAACAATATTAAGAAAAACTAATATCTGATTCAAGTTATTTTAGGAGTGACCATTATCAGAACAACTAGGAAAAAGAGACAGAAGTTGAATTATTTTTATTTCATTGGAGGCTCAGGCTACTTTGAAGAGGTTGTTCAGCTCTACCAGCTACATCCCTCCTAGCTTTCTAAAGGATTGTTCCCACTGCGGTTGTGAGGAGCATAAAGTCAGGTTTCTATAAATTAATATTAATAATGGGTATTTAAGGATATTTTATTTTTAACATGATAGAATGATTATACCTCATATTACAGGTTATGATGTTTCAAGAATATACTTAGTTCCAAATGAATAGCACAGATGGTATTGAGAAAGGAAGTATAGATTTTTAAAGTCCTCAACTTCCATTGAAATATGCAAATATTAAAAGTTAAAGTAAAACCAAACATAAATGATTTACACATGAAAATGCATTATATGTTGTTCACCTGAGAAAGGTTTATACTGATGTATTCTATATTATATTTTATAACTTTCCCTTGGACAAGTTGTAGGTTGGCAGTCTCAGTCGGCTAGAAAAGGCACACATAGGTGAATTTTAACAGATATAAAAATAAAGTATTACATTGGAGTCTTTAAAATTTCATTGCAAATCTTAATCAAAATATTACTAAAGCAAATCTGGCTATTTAAAAAGGAAAAAATAGAAAACATTAAACACCATAACCATGTACGAATTATCCAAGGAGTACAAAGTTAATTTAACACCTAAACATAATTTAACATAATACATCATATGTATTTGTTTCCTATTGCTATGTAAGATAACATTTTTGCAGGGTTTGGGGATTAGAGGATGGATATCTTTGAGGGCTATTATTCAGCCTACCACAGAGCTCTGCCTGGTACCAAAGGCAGCCATCTTACCTGCAAAATACATGTACCACATACTAAAGCCCCCATTACAGTATCAAGTCATGTCTAAAATCTCACCCAAGACTTACCAGGTCAGAAGCTCCAAATTTTATCATTTAAATTCATTGCTTACAAGTTCTACTTTTCACATAGCTTGTAGGACACAATTTCAGCTAAACTTCTTACAATTGTGTAGCAAGGACTCTTTTTCTTCAAAGTTTCCAAAAACATGTACCTCATTTCCTTTTGAACCCTCACCAGAAGCCCCTTCATCACTCGTATTTCTTCCAACAATCCATTTCTGATTAAGTTTCTCTAAGACAGTAGAGCTTTTTTCCTACCATGTTCTTTACTTCCATCCGAATTCTCACTAGTGGTACCTTTAAACTCCAGTTATCAAGGTGATCAAGGATTTTTCTATAATATTCCTTGTAATTCTTCCAGTTTCTACCTGCAGCCCAATTCCAAAGCCACTTCTGCATTTGTAGATATTTGTTAGAGCAACACCCTGCTTCAAAGTATCAAGATATGTACTAGTTTCCTATTGCTATTTAAAATAGCATATTCATGGGTTCCAGGGATAAGGATGTGGGTATCTGGATGTATTTGGTGGGTCATTATTAACTGTATCATATCTTAATAGAAGAATAAAGTAAAAAGGTCATCTCAGTAAAGTTTTTAAAGATTGACTGACTCCAATATCCTCCCATAATAAAAAATTTCAACAAACTAGAAATAGAAATAAAAGTCCTCAACTCGATAATACCCTTCTATAAAAAACCCATAGTTAATATTATCCTTAATCATGAAAGCTTTACTATTTTTCTCTATGATTGAAATTTTAAACATTAGCTCTCACCACTTCTATACAGCTATGTTCTGGAGGTTCTAGTCAGGACAATAAGCAAGAAAATGAATTGATGTAATATCATATAGAGATTAAAAAGGAAGAAATAAAATTGATGACATGCTTCTATATATAGAAAAATCCAAGGGGTACACACACACACACAAAAAAAAAACCTGTTAGAACTAAAAATGAGTTTTGTAAGGTTGCAGAAGGTCAATTATATAAAACAAAACTGTATTTCAATACATTAAAAATGGACAATCCAAAATGAAGTTATGAAGCTAATTGTATTCACAATAGCATAAAAATAAAATAATTAAAATTAACAAAAAAATATGAGTTGCATTAAAAATATTACTAAACATTGCTGAAATAAATAAAAGAAGTTCTAAATAGATAGGAACAGCTCTATGATGCTGTCTTCTGGCCTCCACCCAGAAAACTTTCTCACACCACCTTGGTTCCAACACCTATCCCAACGTGGATAACCACTGCCATCCTCTCATATACACAGGGATGCTCTTCTCCTCTCTCTTGGATCCAATATCCATGCTGCTCCACCATTCTCTTCTGAATAAGAAAACCTACCCTTAGCAGCCCAACCTAATTGAACTTAGACTGAATCATTTAGGAAGAAAGAAAGAAAGGGAGGAAGAAATGAAGGGAGAGAAGATGGCAGGGAGGAAGAACTTATTCTCTTTTATAATTATATAGTTTTCCTTTAAAACCATCTCTCTTTGTCTCCGTATACTGTCTACATGCCCCAAGGTATAATAATCCCATATCCTATATGGATCACGTCAAGCTGGAATGCTGTATTTAATGTTAATACCAAGCATCACAGTTAAAGAGCATGAAGAAGAAGACAAAGTGGATAAAAGTATGGGATTATTTAGCCTAAAAATGAATTTATAGAAGATATAACTGTATTCAAATATTTAAAAGAGTATCATGTGGAAAAGAGCATGATATAAGCTTTTTGAGGTATGTTTCAGAAAGGAAAAGTATTTTCAATGGAAGGACCTTAGAAATGAAATTGAGTATCACTAAAATTGTCCTCAGTTGAAGATCAGATAATTATCATCTATGTTGTTCAAATATCTCTTGTTCTCAGGTGGCAGGTTGTTGGAAGTCTCCTCCAACATTAATTCTATAGTTGATATGTTAAGAATATATCAATTGAACCATTATAGATTAACTTGAAATAGTTAAAACTTTTTCAAGGGAGCAAAACTTAGCAGATGTCAGATGCTGTTTCTATAAATAATATTGAATGTTCTGCTGATAAGTGAGTAAAAGTCATTCAGTCATGTTCAACTCTTTGCAACCCCATGGACTGTAGCCTTCCAGGCTCCTCTGTCCATGGAATTCTCCAGGAAAGAATACTGGAGTGGGTAGCTGTTCCCTTCTCCAGGGGATCTTCCCAAGCTAGGGATTGAACCCAGGTCTCCCGCACTGCAGGCAGATTCTTTACTGTCTGAGCCACCAGGGATAGCCACTAGTAGCTCCTAAAATCATTTCCTCTACAGTCAGCAAAGTTACGGACTGGATTCTACATAGTGATATTTAGCTGTAGGTCAGTTTATATGACCTACATATATGTCCAATCCATGATGGAATGTATAGTGTCCTTTAGTTGGTAATACAACCTCAGATTGGTTTCTTGATAGTGACAATGGGAAGCAGAGAGATGCCCAGATGTGGCCACAGTTTTTTCCTCTTCTTGAAAACGGAAAATACATTCCAGGTTATAAAAGTTACAAACACTATAAAAATACCTTTACAGTGTTGCACCTTTTAAAAACATATTTTAAATATATGAACACTTCAAGCACCTGCATTTTCATTCGTTAATTTAAAGAATAAATTAATAATGAAAACAAATAACAATGCAGAATGAATAAACTTGATTTAGTCAGTGAGTCATAATGAAGTCTGAACATGCCATATTCACTAACATGTCCAGTCCTTATATTAAAAAAAAAAAAAATTCTTATTCTTGGAGCTGAGCCCTAGTTTTTTCTTTATAGCATAATTTGGATAAATATAAAATAGCAGCCAACTACATTTATATAAATCAGATCTCATAGGTTTTTTTCACCATATGCACTGAAAAAGAAACAGGTTTACCCATTTATTCTGGCAAAGGGTTAGTACTTGAACTCTCCAAGAGGAAGCAAGCAATATTAAAGGCACCATGTGACAAGCTGCACTAATATTTGAGCCATTAAATTAGGATTTTTTTCTAAAGGTTCATAATTTAAAATGTGACAGCAACCTGATTAGGTAGCATTAAAAATGAGCTTTTAGCAGCTAATAAGCTTCCCCTTGGTTACACAGCCTGTTGTTTTCCTGAGGCAAAGGAGCTGCATGAGCTACTGTTTGCAATGTACCAGTATGATGACAAATGGGAAGAGGGTGTGGATGTTGATGAAGAAGGTTTGATTAGCAATTGGCAGCATGAAAACTTCTGAATTATTTTGCAAATTTAAAGAAAGGTTACACATGCAGTTGGTGAGCAGAATTATAGACACAAAAATAGAACTATCTGAAGAAGCAGACATTTTGTTTTCATGCATGTGATTTGGGTATTTTTGCATCTCTTTTTCTTTAATCAAAACTCAAGCTAGGATTTTGATACAAAGCAAATGGAATTTACTTGCTTGGTGCTTCGCCATCAAGCAAATTTTGCTAGCGTTTCCCCAGGCCACATCAGTCTGGGATAACAGTGAAGTGATAATAACTAACAGAAAGTAAATGGTAAGTGCAAAGTTTTACCAGCCTGTAAGAACACATGAGGTCACATTTATATTCATTCCCCCAAATCTCTGCACGTGGAGCCTCCACCAGTTTAGCTAGCATTGGGAATTCCTGGCCATTCCAAGTGTTCTTCCCCAAATATTTGCAACACCCCAAATGTTGCATATTACTTTGACATGTCTCAACAGTGAATATACCAAAACCAACTAGAATTGGCTAAAACAGAAGAAAAATGTTCTTTAAAGTGTAGTTTTATCCTGGGCTTACTGTCATCAGGGACCTGGGTTCTTTTCATTGCCCACCTTGTCATTATCAGAGTACTACCCTAGTGAACTAGTTTTCTAGGGCTATTGAAGCAAAATACCACAGACTCCATGGCTTTAAGAAGTTGTAAATGTATGCTCTAACTGTTTTGGAAGTTTAAAAGTTGAAATCAAGTCCAAATCTTCCTTCTCGAGAAGAATCCTTCCTTGCTTTACCTATCTTGTTGCCAGAAATACTTGAAGTTCCCTGTCTTGAGGCTGAATTACTCCAGTTTCTGCTTCATCCATAACATGACATTCTCCCTGTGTGTCTCCATTTCTCTCTTATAAGGTCACCAGTCATTGAATTAAATCTTGTCATCATCAAACATGACTTCCTCTGAATGTGATTATATCTGTAAAGATCTTGCTTCCAAATGAGTTCACGTTCACAGGTTCTGGTCATGAATGGACATGAATTTCAAGGTGGGGGCCACTGTCTTCTGCCTGTTCTCTTATATGCACAAATCTGCTGCTGCTGCATCATCTTCTCAAGACAACTAGATACATAGTTATGGAAAAAAGAAAGCTGTCTTTACTTGTTTTTCCATTTTCAGAATGAATAATGCATTCGTCATAATTCTGCCCAGCAGATATTCCTTCATGTGTCACTCATAAGAAATGGTTGCCCTTTCTAAATCATTAATTACCTGGGGGGAAAAAGTTTTCATGATTGGTATATACCAAATATATTTACACTCCTGGATTATGAAGGGATCTTCCTTTACTGAAGCTCATGACTGTCCATATACCCATTTCTGAACAGAATTAGTGTTCTTTACCCAAAAAAAAAAAAAAAAAAGAGAGCGAGAGAAAGAGAAACAAGTGTGGAAAAGTGTGAAAATGCTAAGTTGGCCATAAAAAGAGTCTGGCATATTCAGGCTTCTTTATACACATGAAAGATTCAATACTGGTGATTCTTGTCATAAAGAAAAGCAATAAATCAGTTGCATATTTCAAGTTTAGATACTATAATACTAATTCCTTCAGTCCCAAGAAGCTGCCAATTCATCTGAAACCTTACACTGACTGTCTCAATTGTTTCAAGCAACGGAATCTCCAGAGGGCTTCCAGAGAACAGACGCTATGTATGTTCCTGTCTCTAACTTTGTCACTGATGAAAACAAAGAAATAGAACACTGCTTGGTTTTGTCTTTATTCTATTAAGATTTCACAGTCTAAGACTGCCTAGTTCCAGTTAATCATGCAAATAATTCTTATTATATGGTTGCATACATTAATGGAAAAGATGGCATTATGGGCTAACTTTCTTCCCACCCCAAGAAATATCACTTTGCTGACAAAGGCCCATATAGCCAAAGCTATGATTTTTCCAGTAGTCATGTACAGATATGACAGTTGGACCGTAAAGAAGGCTGAGCACCAAATAATCGATGCCTTCAAATTGTGGTGCTGGAGAAGACTCTTGAGAGTCCTTTGGGCAGCAATGAGATCAAACCAGTCAATCCTAAAGGAAATCAACCCTGAATATTCATTGGAAATACTGATGCTGAAGCTGAAGTTCCTATACTTAAGCCACCTGATGCGAAGAGCTGACTCGTTGGTAAAGACCCCTATGCTGGGAAAGACTGAGGGCAGGTAGAGATGAGGGTGGCAGAAGATGACATGATTGGATGGCATCATTGGCTCAATGGACATGATTTTGAGCAAGCTCCGGGAGACAATGAAGGACAGGGAAACTTGGCATGCTGCAGTCCGTGGGGTTGCAAAGAGTCAGACCTGACGTGACTGAACAGCAATAACCCCTCACATATCAAAGTCCTAACCCCCAGTACATCAGAATGAGGCTAATCATGTTGTATTTACAGATTTAAAGATAGTGCCTTTAAAGAAATAATATGAGGCCATATGGGTGAATTGGTGAATCCTATTCAAATATGACTGGTGTCTTTATAAGAAGATATAGGGACAAGATATGCATATGCACAGAGGAAAGACCAAGTGAAGATACAGTGAAAAAGCCAATGTGAGACAAGCCAAGATGAGACTTCTCAGTAGAAACCAAACATGTTTACACTGTGAGCTTGGACTTCAATTCACCAGAACTGTAAGAAAATTGCTTTCTGTTGTTTAAGCCCCCTAGCCTGTGATGTTTTGTTATGGAAACTGTTGCTGACTCATACAGAATTTCAGGAACTGATTGACTGAGGATCCATGTCTTTCATGAGCAGTTAAGCAATAACTACAGAAAGGTCATCTAAATTCTAGTTTTCAGATTTTGGATGAATCTTATCTTTTAACACACATGCACACACACACATACAAACATACACATAATTCTTTCAAAAGTGAGCCCTGGTTCAGAACAAGTTCTGAAGGGCTGTCTTAAGTTGCTTACCTAAATGGCCATCCCCCTTTGAATTCCATCCCAGTTAATTTAATAGGTCCTCATTGTAGGGGTTACCCAGGCCATTTTCTCTCTAAAATGATTAGTGCTCACTGTCCCCTGTGCTAGTGACAGACATCCTGATGAGAGAGGACATAGTTTTGTGCACAAGCTCTGGAGTCAGAGTTCCTGAGTTTGAATCTCTGCTCTTCTAGATATCCCTGGGTTGGGTTACTTAAAGCCTCTTTGTCTCTACCACAGCATCTACAAAATGAAGACAATAAAGGGACACATTCAGATTAAATGTGGTGATATGTGTAAACCCATAGGAAGCCTTCAGTAAGGGGAAATGAGAAGTACTAGTGGCAATGCCATCATTAGGTTAAAGCTGTTCCACACTGCAGAGTGGAGGTGGCAGATTGGAAAGGAAGAAGGACCTCTGTCCTTCCTAAACCTTGATCTCAGAGCAGCACTGTCCATGCCTGAGTTTTCATGATCTTATCTCCCATGCTCTTCATCCTCTCTCTTTGTCTCTCTCTCTTTGTTTGTATCTTGATCTCTATCTTGATCTCTATTTAGATTTTTATCTCTCTATTTATCTCTAGTTCCAAACCAATTCATAGCCCCCAGGAGGTCAGGAAGCAAATTATAAATGCCTGCTTATTTAGACTGTCATTTGATCCAACAGAGAATAACTGAGCACCCCCAAGAATCAATGAGAAGTTCACTATGCTCTATGTAAAGTGAGAAAACAGATGTATTCTCTATCATCATGGAGTTTATAATCTAGCAGATGATATAGACAGTTATAGCATTTTCAAATGTGATGAGAGCTCAAAGAAGTACAAAGTCCTGTGGGTGTGTAGGAGGAGGAATAACATATTCATTGATCTGAGAGTTGACTGTGGCTCTCAATCAGCCCTGCTATGTTAGGAAGAAAAAGTCTTACAGGCTATGGCAAGGTATGAGTGAAGGTCTAAAGACAATATAGCAGAAAATCCCTTTGAGAAAATGAAACATGAACAGTGATATGGAAGCATAGGAAGTGAGTCCCAAATAAAGTACAGTAAGATTGCAGAAATCAGCAAGGCCTTGATTCAGCAAAGATACTTGCTTTTGCATATACTTGTTGATTCATGTTAAGTAAAGATTGAAGGCAGGAAGAGAAGGGGATGACAGAGGATAATATAGTTGTATGGCATCACCAACTCAATGGACATGAGTTTGAGTAAATTCTGGGAATTGGTAATGGACAGGGAAGCCTGATGTGCTGTGGTCCATGGGGTCGCAAAAAGTCAGAAATGACTGAGCAACTGAACTGAACTGAAAGGTATTGTGCAATAGGGCGATATTATCACATAACAGTTTTTAAAATCCCTTTGTCTGCAACATGGCTAATGGATTATGGGACTGAAGGAGGAACATGGTTAGAGGAAGGCCAGTCATGAGGCTGTAAAGATAGTTAAGGTGTCAGATTGAGATTGGAATCCGAGTTCTTATTTGTGGAGCCAAAGAATGGAATCATTGAACACACAAACACTCATGATAGCAAGCGAATAGTATTTATTAAATGGGGAGGAAAGTACAAAGCTTTTAGGATAGACACTGAGAGGGGGTAAAGAGCAGCACCCCTCCCCCTCCTCCCGCAAGGTTGGATTACAGTAATTTTTATATCTTTCCTTAAATCACATTATTTCTAACCAATCAATTTAAAGGTTGAGATACTTAACATCTTTATGGCTTCTCTTGATCCTTGGATTAAGTCACCACCCTTTTTCATGCCCTCTGCCCATTTTACCATGGACCAGATGTATGATTTTAAGATTAATGATCACCAGTTTTTTTCCCTCAAGCATATGGAACAGAATTTAATTACCGCCCTTCCCTGGATCTGAGGGCAGATAATTTATCAGACTAAAGATACATTCCAGGAATTCAGGACAACAGAGCAGGATGTTTACTGAAAATAAGACCAAGGTCTCAGAGTTATACACTGACTGCCTAGTAATTCATACCTCAAGATGGTGAAGACTGTTTCAGGGAGTGAATAGATCTATTTGAAATAAATCACTATATTTTGAAGATTGAATAACTTTAAGATTTTTGGTGTGAGCCCTGGTGGTACCATTTACAAAGGAAAACAAGATAAACAAAAGAGTGAGACAGGATTAAAGATGATGAGTACAGCTGGGGTTATGTAGTTATCAAGGTGCTTAGCAGATGGCCAGATGGAACAATGCAGAAAAGAATTATATGTATATATAAGTCTGTAGCCCATAAGAATGTTTTGAATTAGAAGTCAGAATTTGTGAGTGTATTTTGCATGGGCAATACAGCTACCATGTATGAAAATGTAGTCTAGGTAGGGAAGTTAATATACTCTCAAATAGTTTCTGTGAAGATTAAATCACAAACACACTTGGCCTAGTGTTTGACATACAATTAAATAACACTCAGTAGTGGGTTATTGTTATTTATATTCATACAAATGTATGAGGAAATAATATGAATAATATCATTCCCATGTTAAAGATTAGATTAGAAAATGAAAGCATACTGAGGTTAACTTATTTGCCACAGTCATGCAATTAGTAAGACTGGGTGCTAGAATTTACTTCTGTATCTGTCTAAATCCAAAGCCCACAACCAAGCCCCCTTCCTTTTCTTTTGCTTACAAATAATTTAAATATATTTATTATCACTGAATTATTTCTTTGAACATCAAATTTTCCTTTAAATGAGCTTACAAATAATTTGAATATATTTATTATCACTGAATTATTTCTTCAAACATCAAGTTTTCCTTTAAATGAGCCAGATGAATACATAATCTGGTCATTCAGAAAATACCATATGCTATGATACTGCCATTGGAAGATTATACTAAATAGATTAACTGTTAAAAATATATATGAACTTACCATTAACCAGGTTGCTAGTGTGTAAAAATCCATATGTTTTTAGCAAAATCTGACAACTTTCATTACACTAAAAGTCAGCTGAAGTGTCAGATATCATTGGTTTGTAAGGTATCCTTGATTTAAAATGGAACAATCAGCTCTTGAAACAAAGAGAAAAATGAGCTATATCTTTGGAATATTCTTTTTTGAGGCCCATTGAGAGAACTCCTAGAGGGCTCCTGTATCTTAGGCTTTTTCATTCATATTGAGTGAAACTCAGCCCTGCATTGTCATTTGCAAGGTTCTTGTTTGAGTTATCTGAAGCTGAATTATGAGAGCAACTTCATTCTGTAAGCGTTTTTGCTCTTTCTCTCTGGCTCTTCACTTATCTTCCAAGTCTCTGCTAAGGTACTTCAGTGGCTACAATGAAGTGAATCTAAATTATTAGTTTGAGGCCAGCAAGAGACCTGACATGCACATGAAATATTCTTTACGTTTCACTGAGCTAATCATCCTAAAAGATTTACTCTCTTTTATAATCTCTTACTCAGCTTTCATTTTTTTCTCTTAAGTGTATCTTGGTGGTTTAGCTCAAGTAAGTTTTAAAATGTCAACCTGAACGTTTCAGTAAAGTTGTCACATTTTTTTTTTTTTTTTTTTTAACATACTTTGTTGATGATTTCAAACTTAAAAAAAAAGACATAAAGACTCTTATCAGACAAGTCTTAACAGTACCCTATATTTAACACAAAATATACAAACTGTGTTTGCTGTGACTAATTATTAAACTATGACTAATGTGCATAGAAAAAAATATATTAGGTTTCAATTTATTCTTCCATGGTAAAGAATATCACATTAGTTCACATGAAATTTCCTTAACATATTAGATAATATAAATTATATTACAATTTTTAAAAGAGTTTTAAGGATTATGAAAAAGGGGAAAACTTAGTAATTTGTTGTTGTTCAGTCACTAAATCATGTTGGACTCTTTGTGACCCCCATGAACTGCAGCACTCCAGGCTTTTACTAAGAGTAAGGGTTAGCAATTCATGGGATCACATATATATAGTCTTCATTGTCATCCATACTTCAACTGATTAGAAGCCTTTGAAAGATTGAGAGTATTCAGCCAAGAAGATCAGCTCAGCACCTTTATAGTGATCAAGAATAGATCATATGGCATGACTTAATCTGTTAAGCAAATGAGCTTGCCCAAAGTGTAGGTAGCCCTGAAGGATTATTCCCATCCAGGTAAAGGTATGACTGGACAATCATTGGCCTTCCCTAAGAACATTGTTTCTATAAAACTTACTACAATAAGCCAAAGGGAATGTGTGTTTCTCCCAATTATACATATTCCAAAGACAACAAGAGATCAAACATCTGAATTAATCAAGCTTAATTCCTTTTTTCAAACTGACTATAGGTTTGCTAAGGGTAAGGAAAGAGGAAGCAAAGAGGGGCTGGTAGAATTACTCAGATGGTAATCTCTCCACTGAAAACACCAGAAAAATCAAATAAATGTGTCCCTCCATAAGGAGTTCAGGTAAAGATTTACAGAATCAATTGTCATGATCTTCTGTTTCTGCTGGTAAACCGACATTTGTTCTCAGTTAAAATAAAGGGTATTCTGAATAAAGACTTCACTGAAGTTAGAGTCTTTCTGAAAAAAAAAAAAAAAGACTCAAGTGCTAGGAAACCCTAAAGTGTCCTTGTTAAATTTCCCACTCTGATAAGAATTACTAAAGTTCCTCATTTCTCAAACGCCATTCTTTGTTAGTCAACCCTGCTATTACCATGGATTAGATCTCCATACTTGCCTCCAGCTGTCTTCATCTAGACCTTGGGAAATCTTATCATGAAACAAAAGCTGTTCTCCAACTTTGCTGCCAACCACTGACTCCACATTTATCAGGAGCCAGGTATGATACTTACTACTGCTAAAATTGAGATCATATGGCATGTTTTACACAAATTTCAGAAAACTATAGAAAATGATGATGTATGTGTCACCCTCTAAATACATTCTGTCCAAAATGAGTATCACAACAAAAATATTCAAACTCAAATTTGAAACTGTGTAATTCAGATTGGGACTTGAATCCACTCAGCCAAGATTCAAACCTGACCAAAAATCAGTGTGGGACTCGAACACATGCCAAACCCCATTGTATTCCAACAGAAATAACACATCTGATTTCAACATTTGAAGCTCAAGTTCTTGATGTCTCATATCAGAAAGAATTCAGTGAGAGATGACATTATAGGTAAGAAGTGGATTTATTTAGAGAGAAACACATTCCACAGACAGAGAGTGGGCTATCTCAGAAGATGAGAGTGGCTCCGAAATAAGGTGTGGCTAGGTAATTTCATGGGCTAATGAGTGGAAGAATTATTTCAACTATTTTTGAGAAGGGGTGGAGATTTCCAGGAGTCGGTCCACTACTCACATTTTGGTCTTTATGGTCAGCCTTGGAACTGCCATGGTGCCAATGGGTATGCCATTTAGCTTGCTAATATGTTACAGTGAGCATGTACTAGGGTGCAAGATCTAGTGGAAGTTGATGATCGGTATTTGTATTGGGTTGTACGCTTTAACTGGAGAAAGAAATGGCAACTCACACCAGTGGTCTTGCCTGGAAGATACTTTGGATGAAGGAACCTGGTGGGCTATAGCCCATGGGCTCACAAAAGAGTCAGACATGACTTAAAGACTAAACAACAACAATAGTATGCTTTAATACTGAACTTTACCATTAACTCTCAAATGAAGGACATATTCTTTTTCTTTTCTATCCTCTTTGCTTTGTATACAGTAGCCCCTGACTTTCATATTTCCAGTTGCCCCAGAACACACATATCTCACTGGAAATGAAGTCTACGGATGTCCTGATCTAAAAATTTAACTGAGCCTTAACAAGTGGCAATCGACTCTTTCTACTAGAAAGTTATGTAGATAAGGGGTAGTGAATAAAATGTATATGTCTAAAAATCCACCTTGATTTACTTTAGTTCGCTCTACATTTTCAATAAAGGTTAATACCACCATGCAAGAGTGTGTTGTAGTATTGAGGAGGAAAACAAAGGGAGGGGTCATAGAAAGGGGATGAGAGATACTCCTGTATTACCACTATCCTCTACTCTTTCCTGGTATTATCAACAGCACCTCTTCCACTCTCAGCAGGGTCTTGGTTTAAATGGCAAATGATATGGTCATTTTCAAATGACCATCAAATATAATGCATCCTTATAACTGTGATGAGGTTAAAAAATGTCTCAAAGCACTTGACAAACTTTGGGGTCCAAGGGTGCAAGTTTACCCACTATTTCAAAGCTATGGTTTTTCCAGTAGTCATGTATGGATGTGAGATTTGGGCCATAAAGAAAGCTGAGTGCCAAAATATTGATACTTTTGAACTATGGTATAGGAGAAGACTCTTGAAAGTCCCTTGGACTGCAGGGCGATCCAACCAGTCAATCCTAAAGGAAATCAGCCTTGAATATTCATTTGAAGGATTGATGTTGAAGCTGAAGCTCCAATATTTTGGAAACCTGATGCAAAGAACTGACTCATTAAAAAAGACCTTGATGTTGGGAAAGATTGAAGGCAGGAGGAGAAGGGGATGACAGGTGATGAGATGGTTGAATAGCATCACCAACTCAGTGGATGTAAGTTTGAGCAAGCCCCCAGTAGTAGGTGTTGGACAGGGAAGCCTGATGTGCTGTGACCCTTGGGATTGCAAAGAGTCAGACACAACTGAGGAATTGAATTGAACTGAACTGAACTTAGATAAAGATGGAATCTTTTTTGGTTCAAGAGACAATCTGGCTCCAATAAACCCAATAGTCTTTTGCTCCATCATATACATCTGTCAGAAATCCAGGATTGATTTCTGAATTTGTTCCCATGGAGCAGAAAAGTTGTCTTACCCTAGCCACATATAAGCCTTAATAGACATAAATCCATTTTCAGAGTGTTATTTGGCAGCAAGGACTAGGTGACTAGAAAAAAGTTTGCCTTAAATTTAGATTTGTTTTTGATAGTCAGGAAAACCACAATATTAACATTTGAAAACCACAGGGTCTGCATTATGATGCAGACAGTAGGGTTATTTCCCTTTTCACTTACTTTTCATGCAACGAACGTTTATTTATTAAATGTTGCTGCACACTGCCCTGTGCTGGTTCTCAAACAGAACAGTGTCAACAAAGAGTTTTTGACCTAATCATGATCCTGATTCCTCACAAGAAAATTAACGGGTTTTGTTGGAGGAAGGATAGATTGAGAAGTACAATTCTACAAATCATGCAGTTGGGGACTTTAAACAGAAAATGTCTCGGTTTTACCCCTTATTTCATTATATATATATATTTGAGGTTTAGTTATACAAATTCCATAAACAGAAAAACAGATTCGAAGAGAATATTTGATAGTAACTATACAACTGTTTCTAGTGAAACTGCAAAGAGAGTAAGAGAGATTTTTTAGCATCTTATTTGAGAGATCAGTCCTGGGTGTTGATTGGAAGGACTGACGTTGAAGCTGAAACTCCAATACTTTGGCCACCTCACGCGAAGAGTTGACTCATTTGAAAAGACCCTGATGCTGGGAAGGATTGGGGGCAGGAGGAGAAGGGGACGACAGAGGATGAGATGACTGGATGGCATCACCAACTCGATGGACATGGGTTTGGGTAGACTCCGGGAGTTGGTGATGAACAGGGAGGCCTGGCGTGCTGCGGTTCACGGGGTCGCAAAGAGTCGGACACGACTGAGCGACTGAACTGAACTAAACTGAACTGAGGGTCTTGAAGATTTGGAACTGTAAAGGAGGGGGTTATCAAACTCGCATTCTTGTTTTTCATCATGTAAATACTACTGCCTCTTGATGAAAGTGAAAGAGGAGAGTGAAAAAGTTGGCTTAAAACTCAACATTCAGAAAACTAAGATCATGGCATCTAGTCCCATCACTTATGGCAAATAGATGGGGAAACAGTGGAAACCATGGCAGACTTTATTTTTTGGGGCTCCAAAATCACTGAAGATGGTGACTGCAGCCATGGAATTAAAAGTCGCTTGCTCCTTGGAAGAAAAGCTATGACCAACCTAGACAGCATATTAAAAAGCAGAGACATTACTTTGCCAACAAGGGTCTACCTAGACAAAGCTATGGTTTTTCCAGTAGTCGTGTATGGATGTGAGAGTTGGACTATAAAGAAAGCTGAGTGCCGAAGAATTGATGCTTTTGAACTGTGGTGTTGGAGAAGACTCTTGAGAGTCCCTTGGACAGCAAGGAGATTCAACCAGTCCATCCTAAAGAAATCAGTCCTGAATGTTCATTGAAAGGACTGATGTTGAAGCTGAAACTCCAATACTTTGGCTACCTGATGCAAAGAATTCACTCATTAGAAAAGACCCTGATGCTGGGAAAGATTGAAGGCAGGAGGATAAGGGGACGACAGAGGAAGATGGTTGAATGGCATCACTGACTCAATGGACATGAGTTTGAGTAAACTCCAGGAGTTGGTGATGGACAGGGAGGCCTGGCGTGCTGCAGTCCATGAGGTCACAAAGAGTCAGACATGGCTGAGCGACTGAACTGAGCTGAAATACTACTGTAATTTTTCCACTGATGAAACAGAATCAACCTTCTTGTAAGAAAGCATTTATTAAAAAACACTTTGAATGTGTACTTGGTCAGTGGTTGTTACACGCAGACAATAAATACAACCTGGCATTCACAGAAGCATTCACCCTTTTCTGAGCATATCTTCCTAATCATGCCCATTATCTACAGCATGTCTGATTTCACACACATCAGCGCATTCACTTTACAGCCCCTTTTGTAAACACACAAACTACATTCTGCAAACTTTCAACCCATATTTTTATTTGTGCATCAAACACATCAAGGAACAAAAGATCTTTGGGAAAATTATTCACTACCACATAATTCCTTTCGTCAGAGCATAGTGCCCGAAGAATTCTCCTTAGAGTCTTTATCCAAAGCTGTGCTCCTAACATGAGTTTTATGCCCCTCTTCCTCTTCATCTTTTATTGTCACCTACTTTGTGGCTCATCTCTTTATTTGTTCTTAAATTCTGAAATAAAGAAAAAGGCAAAAATAAATCATTTCAAGATTGTAGAAAGACTATGATGGGACAATGTAAATAATTAATAATTAAAATAGTGAAAAATATCACACTATTACTGATTTATGTAGTTAATCTGTCCACATGAATAAATTTCTTAAAATGTGATAAATCTGTGTATACATGAAGTAAGGACTAAATTTGGCTAGGAAACAAAGTAATATGAAAAGCATAAGTTTAAAGCAATCAAAACTGATGGAAAGGGCTAATGAGAAAATTGATCTGTTTGCATGGTAAGGAAAGTGGAAATAATTTCTTGCACATTACACAAATCAAGACTTCATAATTAGATTTGACACAAATACAGGTATAACATCATTGCATGGCACATTAGGTTGTACTACAAAGTAATTTAGATTGGAAATTTAAGTTCTGTTAAGAAATAAGCTCATCAACCTAATAAGAGTGGAACATTTTCATGATAAAAGAAAAAATCAATAATGTTTTTTTCTAATTTAAATATTCAGTATAGCCTAGGAGAACAAAATGGAGAAAAAAATACTGAAATCTGATTGTGTTGCTCCAATTGAGTAAAATATGAATAGTAAACAAGCAGAATGCAGACTAAAAATTAAGTAGCACGTTTTTTTTCTTTTTACCTCAAATTGGTTTTATTATTGTTCAATCACTGAGTACTACATTACAATAAACAGTGAAGCAAGGAGAGACTAGTGACTTCCAGACAATTTCAGGGCTTAAATTGCTTGTATGTTTATTACTTGCAGTTTTATTTTCCATTTAAAAAATATATAAGCAAGTCAAAGGCATACAGTTTGGGAAAATAATGAAGATTTCAGGAATAGTGTGTATTGAGATTAAACCTAGACCAAAGAAAAAAATGCAAATATGACTGGAGATCAAACCAGTCAATCCTAAAGGAAATCAATTCTGAACATTTATTGAAAGGACTGATGCTGAATTTGAAGCTCCAATACTTTGGCCACCTGATGTGAAGAGCTGTCTCAGAAAAGACTCTGATGCTGGGAAAGATTGAAGGGAGGAGAAGGGGATGACAGAGGATGAGATGGTTGGATGGCATCACTGACTCAATGGACATAAGTTTGGGCAAACTCCGGGAGATGATGAAGGACAGGGAAGCCTGGCATGCTGCAGTCTATGGGGTCGCAAAGAGTCAGACACGACTGAGTGACTGAACAACAAAAACATCATGATCATTGTAATGGAGATGGGCTGAAACAGTCTAGTTTATTATATCAAATCAGATATTAAAAGATGAATTTGCATCTGAGAGGCAATAACCTGATAGCTGGCTGGCACAGACAGTGAAAGCACCTAGACCAAAGGAAAAATGTAAATATATTTTATTTTGTATTTATTTGCAAGGAATAGGACTTCCCTGTTGGCTCATATGGTAAAGCGTCTGTCTACAATGTGGGAGACCCGGGTTTGATCCCTGGGTCGGAAAGATCCCCTGGAGAAGGAAATGGCAACCCACTCCAGTACTCTTGCCTGGAAAATCCCATGGATGGAGGAGCCTGGTAGGCTACAGTCCACAGGGTTGCAAAGAGTCGGACACGACTGAGCGACTTCACTTGCAAGGAATAGACATAATGTGTGGTTTGGCTTGATTTACATCAAATGGCAACTTAGAATGCTCAAAAGACAAGTTTGTTTAGTGCTCTTATAGGTGCTTTCCAGATGGTTATAAGAGTTTTCATGAAGTTGGATCACACAGACTCATTTAATTCTTTCACCATCAAACAGTAGTAATAGAAGTGCAGTATTTTCTACCAAGGAGTTCATTAGAAACTCAGTGGCCAAGGTTGGTCTCATAGAGACTGGTCACATAGGTACTCTCTGCCTAGTAAGCACCAAAACTCCAGATTCCCAGAAGGAAAGCTGGTGTTTAGCGTAAAAACATTATTTGTATAACCAGTTTAAGCACAGGGAGCCAGTCATATTAGGGATGGTGAAAATCTTTCTAAAACTCAGTCCTGATCTACCTATTGAAGGCCAGACTTGCAAGCAGGTCTTTCTGAGGATGATAATCTCAGGCTTGTTAACTTTTTTCTGCATATCCAGCATAGTTTAGTGTTTTTTATATTAAACTTTCTTTGTTGATATTATTGTGTTATTTATGTCTCTTAATTGGGCTTGGATTGATATGCTATATAAATTAATTCTTGGTACATATTAGAAGTCTTCAATGTTATATTAATTTCTAATCTCTTCAGAAATTATTTAGAAAATCACTGCCGCAGAATACTAAATGTTATCAGAAGTTGGCCGCATGACATCAAACAATAATTCAATTTAGACTATTTAGTGAAAGAAATCCAGACAGCTGGTAGCTAGGTTTATGTCTATACCCAAAAGTCATTTTAGACTAAAGCAAGTAAAAAAAGGAACAAGTGTGAAGTCTGTAAAACATGTTCTTGTTTTTATGTAAAAACTTTTCTTTCAACTATTTTGCTATATTCTGAATATTCAAATTATTTTAAAATATTCATTAAGGAAAAGGATTCACTACTTTAAAATTCTATGAGCTTAAAAATGGGAAATGGGAAAGTGTTAAAACTGGAGATAGCAGAAGCAAAATATATTTTACACATGTCCTAAGAAGCAGGTGGGGAATTGAAAGTGCAAAGCGATCTTGCAGAAAACTCATTCTGGGTGCTTTCTGATAAGGCAAAACTGCCATCAAACAGGGCAGAACCCAGACTGCCACACTAGCCTTTGAGTTTTACTTATTTGGTGCCAGCAAAAACTAAAAAGCAAAAGTGAATTCAAAAAGGCCATTTTTGTTTGTGGATTTCAGATTCCTTGAATTCTTGGAAAGCAAAACAGAAGAATCCCTGACTAAAGGCTTTCTGGTAAGTACCTACGAAAACCTATGATTCCTATACATAACAGGATGAAGAGAGACCAGTATAAGCCTCTCTGGTGTTGCCAAGTAGATAAAAGGTAGAGGCCATCTGTCATCAAAATTCCCCTGAGAAAATAGGATCTGTTTGGACTTTGCTGGCAGAGAATCAAATAATTTCAGAAGGCAGACCTGCTTAAAAGCCAGCCAACTTAACCCTATAATTTTATAAATAGGAAACCGAACACGGGGGAATAAGTTATATGCCAAAAAAGCACAGCTAGTTAGAAGCACTTGCTGATTAGTACCATGCTGGTAGGAAAAAGTTAGTAACTATAAACACATAAATTAAATGCATTTCTCATAGACTACTTGATCACATCAGAGAGAACAGATGACTTAGAGCTGTGTGACTCCTAGCAGAGGAGAACTGAGTACCACTGTGATGTGGTAGTCATCAAAAGACATTATTCTAAAATCACTGAATACATCAGAGGCATTGTTTTGGATTTTAGAATTTAAATTTTTCTTTACCTGATATTTTATTAAAGTTTTTAGAGACTATTTTGATTGTTACTTCCCTGTTGGTTTACAGTATATATCTTCTCTAAGTAAATAACACAATGGGTTTAGAGTTTTTGTCCTTAATTATTTAAATTTGTCACATCAGATCTAATGTGTTGATATATATTAAATGCCTAGCACCTGTACTTGGAACTAATACTCAGCAAGTGTCAGTGCTTGTATCTTATCCCACAATATTTTATACTTTCTGGTAGTCTTTATCATAGTCATCTATGTTATCTTACAGTGGTAATTTAATTATGATTTAAAAGTTTAGCTCAGTTGCCAAATAATAGACATGATGTTGCACGTGATCTCAAGGTATTATGAATTTTTCTGAATTGTTCTATACCCCCATTTAGCATTTAGTGATACTTTTCACCTAATGAAGATTATTTCCTCCAACATGCATGTTTACCTTGAATATCTTCATGAATGGAGACTAGAGAGATATTATCTACAATGTTAGCCGTTTATGAATGTAAGAAAGCATATCCTTATAGTTAGGCTTATATATTTCCATGTAACTCTCTTACATTTGATCTAGTTTTTCCCTGTATGACTGTGTTAGGAGTAGAAACTAACAAACAAACTAAAGCATCCAAGGTAATCCTTCAATTGTGTAAAACAAGTATTGTGACCATGGTATGGGTTTCATTTCTGGACTAAAATTTCTCATTTTGTTAAACCATCTTTTGATGATATTATTTGCATACTTTACTACTTCTGGACTTCCTCTGTAGAGTACTCGCATATATTTTCAGTGTTCCCCTCAAAAATGATAACTGAACAACTAAACTCAGTACACTTCATCATTATAGAATGTGTAGCATGTTTCCTGTTTCAACTAGATTATTACTACTAATGAGTTAATACATTAATGTTTTAAGTCATATTTCACAATAACTAAAACTCTTGATATATATTTTTACAAATCCAGCTATATAACCAGGGCCCCTCTTTTTTTTTTTTTAACTGCACTTGGGCAATTAATTTGATGAACATAAATGCATGTCTTAACTTTTATGCTGTGGATTGTACATCTTAGATATTCACGTTTTTAAACCCCAGTCTGTCATGCATTAATTCTTCTTATCCATTTTTTGTGCATCTAGATTTAATAAAAAAACTATTTGGTTTTCCTTAAAAACATTCAGTTAAGGTTAAAAACTCGTGACCTTAGGTAACAGAATACACCTTGAACCTTGCTGATATCTAATCTATTTATGTGATATTATACTACTGGGAGTTTGAGGGAGTCTTGTAAATATCACCTCCTGTTACACTAAAAACTATTCTACTGAACTGATCAATTGGCACTGTTTTGGTATCTTTGCTTAATCGACTAAAAGCCCTTCCCTAAATTGAGCATGTATGTCTCTAGATTTTATTCAAATATTTTTTATTCAAATATTATTTTATTCAAATATTATGGAAGACTTGTTAGGGAAAGGCCATATGGAAATTAAAATCCTAGATTCGGGCCAATAGTTGTTACTTTGTGTACAATTCTTGGAAAATGGAAATGATATTAGGCTAGACTCATTTTTATAGGTATCTCATATCTTTCTTTATTTTAAAGGCATATGTAAGAAAAATTAAATGACTTGAGAGTAAAACTCTTGGAAATCCTCATAAATATACAATAGAGGAGCCACTGAAGGGGACACAGGAAAATGTAGGATTTATTTGTTTTTCACAGTTGGAATCTGCTATTAATAATAGAGGTAATGGTTCCAAAAAGTTGATAATTATTCAGTCAAGAATAAAATTTGGACACTCATCTAGGAAATACTAAAACCAGGAGTTACTACTTTTTGCCAAAACTTCTACATGTCTTGGAAATAACTTATTCAGTAATAGAGAAAATGTTTGATTCTGTATAATAGCAAAAAACAGTGGAAATACAGTTAATTAAGAGTGGTAGATCCAAGAGGGTCAAAGATCTTATTGTTGACACAGAAAGAGGCTCATTTTGGTGGAGTCAGGATTCAGTCCCTATCATTTGGAGCCCAGCTCTTTACTTCCTGTGGAAATAGGAAGTCCTGATATGTTTGGAAAGAAGCTGTATGCTGAATCTAGATATTGAAAATAAAAATGAGAAAAATGACCCTTAAAAATAACCAATATCATTAACATATTAACCTCTCATTACCAATCACTATCTTTTATTCATATCAATTAATCTTTATGAGACTGATACTGTTAGACTGTTTTAAATACATCCAAATGAGATAATAAAGGTACTCAGTAACTTTTGAGGCTCTGCTATTAATATTAAAAATACCGAATAAGTTTTGGTATCTGTATATCTGTGTTTAAGTATATCTGTGTTTAATATACTTTGTTTGGTTGTATACATTATGGATAGAAAAAGAAATAGAATTATGCCTATCCAGACTTTATGAGCCCTCGGATTCTGTTTTCTGACAACATGATTATGTAATACAAGAACCTGTATTTGGGCGTACTCAGTCCTGACCATCTGGAGTCTTAAAATTTGGTAGATTCCAGCTGCCCTGACTTTGCATTTTACTATTAAATACATTTTGTTTTACCTTCTCTACTGCTACATTAGTGGTCTTCAAGTAATCCAATTTGTTGTGCTGCAGAACATTTTAATCTATCAGAATACCCTTAGACATCACCATTTGTGCTAGGAGAATCTAATCAACACAGTAGTAGACTAACATTGATTGGGTAATAATATAAGTTTGGTTATTAATATGTATCAGGGACTGTGCTATACTGTACATTCTTTGTCTAATTTAATCATCAGAACACCCCTCTGAACAAACTACTATCATTACTCATTTTTCAGAAGGTATACTGATATTTAGAATTGTTAAGTAACTTGATTGAAGTTACATGGTGTTTGACTAACCTAAAGACTCTCACTCCAAGCTTCCCACTTTCAACCAGTCCACTAGTCCTCTGTCCAATAATATGTTAGAAAATATTGGTGAATAAGTATGGATCCCATCTATTAATACAAATCAAGTAAATATTTCAGGAACTTTTAAAATAATTTGTCTCACTATCATTTCTTGAATTATTCTTGAATTTTACAATAAGTGATATTAGACTCAATAATCTTACTTTTAGGGGGAAAAAAAAGCTGTCTAACAGAGCTTTGTATGATGATAGAAATATTATGCTGTATGGTATTCAAAATGATACCCAGTATACACTGGGTAACGTGCACTTGAAACAGTGCTAGTGTGACTAAATAACTGAATTTAACCTTCATTTAACTATAATTAAATTTAAATAGATTCATGTGCCCATGGGTTACCATATTGGACAGTGCAGTTCTACAGCATAAATTTTCCATTTTTCAAAACAATGTTTTGATCAGATAAAATTGGAATTTAATATCTAAAGTTTTGTTAGCAAAGTTATTTATTAATATAAAATATTATGTAGAACCTTAATAGATAAGTCAAAAATGAGTGAAGCTGCCTTGGTCAAAGTGACAAGAGAGAGAAAAGCCTGGATTTTATAGTATAAGCAGGTGACCTCTCCTCTCTCTGCTTACACTCCACTCCAAGTAACCTCTAAGGAACTGGTAGGTGCTACCTATGAGGAATCATTTGAAACTCATTGACAAAAAAAATTGCAATGCCTCTTCCATCTTATATCATTTTTTAAATGTTTGTAAAATTGATTCTACAATTAATTAAACACTTACCAATACCTTACCAATGTGAATGATACTAATGTTAATGATACCCTTATAACCTAGAGATTAGTTTACTGTTTTTTTTTAAGTTCTGTGTTGGAATATAGAAATAGAGTGTTTCAAGTACTGGGTGCTCAGACATGTCTGACTCTCTGTGACCCCACGAACTCTAGCTTGCCAAGCTCCTCTGTCCATGGGATTTTCCAGGCAAGAATACTAGAGCAGGTTTCCATTTCCTCCTCCAGGGGATTTTCCTGGCCCAGGGATCCAACCTGCATCTCCAGCATATCCTGCATTGACAGGCAGAAATTCTTTACCACTGAGCCACCTGGAAACCCCTTCAAGTGCTATATTGTTGTTGCTTAGTCACTTCCTCTCATCCATTTCTTTGCAACCCCATGAACTGTAGCCCACAAGGCTGTTTTGCCCATGGGATTTTTCAAGCAAGAATACTGGAGCTGGTTTTCATTTTCTTCTCCAGGGTCAAGTGCTACAGATGCTACCAGTACAGAGAGCATGTGAGGGAGTGCAGAGTGAAAAGAAAGGGAAGACTGTAGAGAAGACATAACACATAGGCTGAATCCTGAAGGAGTACCATAAGTGGGAACAGACGTTAGTGGTAAGGGGAAGACATTTTAAAAATACAAATTCTCTCCAAAGTCTAAGCAGTAACTATTTAAGACATAAATTTATTTACACTCTCTAAAGGCCAGGTGAATTTTACCTTGGCTTACTTGTTCAGTTTGGACGCTTTATATAATCATCTTTCCAATTGAAAAACAAATGTTCTTGAAAAAAATGAGAAACTAAATATGATTTTAATATTTTTGCTTTCTCTATAATTTAGTTTCTTCTAGACATATTTCTCAAACTTGAAAAGAAGATCAACTTTCCCCCTTCCACCATGCTTTTCAATAGGTCTAGCAAAACAGAAAATGGAGATGTGTTTCATTGAAAACCTTATGTGGAATCATATACCCCTGAATATCATAAGCTAAGAGTCATGAAAACAAGAGTAATTTATTTGTGTGGGAATTTACAGTTTTTAATGACATATTTTTCTAATTATTTCTGTAAGTTTATTGTAGACACTTTTTTGTTGTTGTTATTAAATAGTGATTTCTCATGTTTATGAAAACATGCCAGAAAACAAGTGATACAAGTGATTGCTGACTAGTGTCACGTTGTTGATGTTTTAGAAAGGCAGGCAAGAAGAACAGATATCTAGAGAAAAAAAAGATAATCTTAAGAAGTAACACTTGATTCCTAAATAACTATTTTATTTCTTATATGTTTGAGCTTAAAGAGTAACAAATTATAAGAGAAAGGTTGAAAAGAAAAAATTAAAAATAAATGAACAATAGGGAACAGAATATTTTTAAAACAGCAAAAAGACTCAAGTCAAGAATAACTAGTGGAAAAAATATTAGGACTTAGGCTAACACAATTAAAGATATTTTGATAGTAATGTTCAGAATTATATCCTGAATAACATTAAAAGGTAAATGCCATAGTTAAGAATATTAATGCCAGTCAGTCAGTCAGTTCAGTCACTCAGTCATGTCTGACTCGTGACCCCATGGACTGCGGCACACCAGGCTTAATATTTGGTGATATTGGTGATTTCCATCACCAAATCCCAGAGCTTGCTCAAACTCATGTCCTTTGAGTCAGTGATGCCATCCAACCATGTCATTCTCTGTCATCCCCTTCTCCTCCCATCTTCAGTCTTTCCCAGCATCAGGGTCTTTTCCAATGAGTCACTTCTTCCCATCAGGTGGCCAAAGTATTGGAGTTTCAGCTTCAACATCAGTCCTTCCAATGAATATTCAGGACTGATTTCCTTTAAGATGAACTGGTTTGATCTTGCAGTCCAAGGGACTCTCAAGTGTCTTCTCCAGTACCACAGTTTAAAAGCATCAATTCTCCAGTGCTCAGCTTTCTTTATAGTCCAACTCTCACACCCATACATGACTATTGGAAAAACCATAGTTTTGACTAGATGGACCTTTGTCAGCAAAGTAATGTCTCTGCTTTTTAATATGCTGTCTAGGTTGGTCATAGGTTTTCTTCCAAGGAGCAAGCATCTTTTAATTTCATGACTGTAGTCACCATCTGCCGTGATTTTGGGCCATCAGAACAAGACCCTGTTTCTGCCACTTTCAGTATCTCCCATCGGGAAGCTTCTATAAGCCTCTTATCCTTATCTGTCAGAGGGTAGACAGAATGAAAACCACAATCACAGAAAACTAATCAAAGCTTTTGACCTTTTAGTGTTTTCTTGTGGTTAGCTAACACATCATCCAATTCTATAAAAACAATCACTTCCAAAGTGGCATAAAATAAAGTCAGATATCGGGGAAGGAATGAAAACATTCAGTAACACCCAGCATAGAACAGAAAGGGCAGACGTGCAAATCATCAGCTACATTGTATTTTTCTTTAAGCTTTCATTAGATCAAGATTTTAAATATATTTTAGACTGCTTTCTAATAATTCCTATCATAACATTTTTGAGTTTCTATTATTGTCATGTGTTCTTTTTGAATTTGCATCCAGGATTAAATACCCAGCTAGATCATAGTGATTAAATACAGCATGGGGTCCAGTTTAATTGGATGATTATGAAATTATAGAATTCAAAGGATATTAATGTTTATTTAGTTTTTAAATAATTTTGTATTTATTTTGATTGCATTCTTGCATATGTGTCACATAACCCTATTTTAAAAAATTTATACTTTATACTAAGTGGATTAAGATGCTTGTCAAGGTCATACACTAAGAAATAAATTAGCAAGTTTTTCTGATTCCTGAATCCTATCTATCCCATATACTGCATTATATATATGTATATGTATATATATATATATGTATATGTATATGTATATATGTATACACACACACACACACACATTTCTTCCCAGATATTTCAATCAATAAGTCTCAACATGAAACCATTCTGGGTCATCTAATCAACACTTTCAGTTTTGGTTCTAGAAATTGAAAGGCAATAAGATTATGTAAGGGGTCCAAGGTCAATGAGTACGATGGTCTGAGAGCCAGATGCTAGGATATGACTCCAGGCTTTCTTGATAGGACTTTTCATTACACCGTGCCATTTCTGTATCTTTACAATATTTTTTTGCCTATTCAACTTAACATGTTTTTCCTTGCTTTTACTGAGGTATGAAAATAGAAACCTTCTGTCACTTGGCTAGCATCAAAAATGTCCAAAGGGTCTCAGAGAGTGGGACATGACTGAGCACACACACACCACACATTATTTGTGGTTCAGTGGTTCTCAATTTTAGCTGTGCTCCAAAATCAATCACTAGGTATAATTATTCTAATATAAATAGTTAAGCTTGGAAATTCAGTTGAAGCCCCACAATCTGTATTTTAATAAAGTGCTACAGGTACCATCACAAATACAATGACAACAGCAATAATCATAGCTAACACATAATGACTTACAAAGCTTTCTATGTGTCAAACACTATATAAGCCCTTTAAACATATTAACTCATTAATCTTTCAAACAAGCCCATCATTTAGGTAACTATAAGTATGTGATTTTCAGATGAGGAGACTGAGACAGAGAGAATTGAGGTGATTGTCACTAGGTCATATAGCCAGAATGGAGAAGCTAGAATTGAACACCAATTTCGTGGAGCTCTGGAATTTTAAGTGGTTTTATGGTCATTACTTTATCTCACTGTATCTCTTCATCAGGGCAGGAAAAAGAAAACATTTCTAAGTATATAAAATATTAATATATTCATTCACACATTAAAAAAACAAAACTTTTGAGAAGTTAAATGCCTTTCTAGTCATAAAACTAGTAATTGAGAGACCTAGTATGCTACTCCAGTGTTTCTCCAGAAACATTACCTTTCAGCCTCAACAATTTTGCTTTTCAATAAGTATGATATTTAATGTAGGGACTGTATTACTCAAAATTCATAGCTGAAAACAGAAGAAGTAAATTTTGGTTTTAAAATGAAAACTGTTTATCAAAATTATATTGAGAAGTTCATGGAATTGTGAGAAAGGTGTGTCAGTATTCAAGTTCCAAGAATAGTGGCCCAAAATACTCCAAGAATGATGACCCAGAACTGTCCAAAGAAAAGCAGCTTGTACCATTGCTGCCTCTAGGATGCTCATCTGTCCTTGTGCTCATCAAGAGCACAACTTGAATGTAACCAAAGCTATGCCAGCACTAACATCAGTTCTAGGACCAAAAGTCAAAATTGTAAGCATTATGACTCTGGAAAATCCAATGTCAATTAAATGAATTCTATATAAGGTGTACTTAGTTCTCAAGAGGATTGCTGCCAAAGAGTTTCACTTGAGCAAGTACATTGCTGAAATCCTAAATCACGTGTTGAACTGCAAAGAAAAGTGAGAACTTGCTTTTCTTGGTTTTTTCCTTGGAGAGGTGAAACTTTTTCAGCAAACAAAACATAACAAGGTTGTTCAAAAGGTACTAAGAAGTCTCATATGGAAGCTAGAAAGATATGGAGTCAGAAAGGAATTAGAGAAGAATGACTTTAAGGCAAATATTTGAAATCTAAGCTCTTGGAATATTAGTTTAGAGGAAGAATATACAATTAACAAAAGGATATCTTAAAATAAATTGTAACTGCATACTTCATTAAAAGGCTGAGAGACTTGTTTTTCAATTCTGCATCTTGAGTTGGAATGCTTTTGGTAGATGTATTAAAAAAATAAAATAAAGTCTGAGAGAAGGATCTGGATTTCAATACTACTCCCATTCATTACCAGCAGCGTAGTCCTGTGTAAGTTTTTGTTACCATTTAAAAAGCCATGGCTGTATCAGGAACTGAAAATAATACTCACTTCACAGGATTATTTGAGTACTAAATGAGAGTGCAAGTAAAATACCTGACACCAAGCATTATTCCAATTTCTCTATCCTCTGGAAGAATTTTGCAATAGAAACACTTTGAATCCAATGCTATTAATAAACAAATATATGCAAATTACTCATGACCTTCCAAACTGGACTTAACCACCCACCCTTTATGACTCTCAGTACCAACAAAAAAGACCTTTATCATAACTTCTAAATTTCTATTAACAGCTATTTTTTAATACATCTATTAATCTTCTCTACTATATCCTATATTCCTTGAAGCCCGGAAGAAATTATAAGGCAAATACAGATGACTGCCTACCAAAACATACATTTTTCCTTTTCTAGTCATTAATAGAATCCTGATTTTACTTATTGAAATAATGATTCATTCAGGAAGCATGCAGAGTACAAACCCCTTGAAAACTGCTATGCCGTGTGACTAAGTTCTGAGAAGTGTTGTGTGGAGTGGCTGGAAAAACATGTTAAAACAATGGGTACTTTTTAAAGTTTTTTTTTTTTTATCCTGCTTCCTGCTCCTGGGACCAAAGATAATAGTTGAAGCTCCAGTAGCCATGTTGGTCCATGTAGTAATCTTGAGAATGAAAATCATATGGGGCAGGGAGGAGAAACAAAAAGAACCAAGGAACATGAGAACTTTTGTACAGCTACTATAGCAGTGCTGCATTGCCTTCCTCTGGACTTTTTATATATGAGAAAACAGCATTTGTATCTTTTAAACATTAAGAATCAAATATTCAAACAATATTTAACTGATCCATATTGTCTCTCATCTAAATTTCTATTCCCAGACATCACAATGCCTGAAACATTGTATTTAATAAAAATTTAATTAATTAATTCATCTATGATTTTAAGCCAAATAGAGATGACTTCTGAGGTGTCCATGACTTCATTTAAAAACACATAGTAATAGAAAATTTCCTATCTGATCAGAGAGTAAATAGAAGATGAGAAAAAAATACAGGATATGAATTTGCATGCTAAGTCGTTTCAGTCATGTCCAACTGCGACCATTTGACTGTGGGCCAGCAGGTTCCTCTGTCCACAGGATTCTCCAGGCAAGAATACTGGAGTGGAGTGCCACGGACTCCTCCAGGGGATATTCCTGACTAAGGGATCAAATGTCTACTGCATTGGTAGGTGGGTTATTTACCACAGAATTTGACTGCCAATAGAAGTAGACCCCTGGGAAGTCCCGCCCTGGTCCCACACCTCAGGGTTAATTTTGTCCTCTCCATAGTTTTTGGTCCTCTCCTATTGGAAAGTCCTACTGTGATGAAGCACAAGTGGGAATCAAGGTTGCTGGGAGAAATATTAATAACCTCAGATATACAGATGACACTACCCTTATGGCAGAAAGCAAAGAAGAACTAAAGAGCCTCTTGATGAAAGTGAAAGAGGAGAGTGAAAAAGTTGGCTTAAAACTCAACATCCAGAAAACTAAGATCATGGCATCTAGTCCCACCACTTCATGACAAATAGATGTGGAAACAGTAAGAGACTTTATTTTTGGGGGTTCCAAAATCACTGCAGGTAGTGACTGCAGCCATGGAATTAAAAAACACTTGCTCCTAGGAAGAAAAGCTATGACCAACCTAGACAGCATTTTAAAAAGCAGAGACATTACTTTACCAACAAAGGTCCATCTAGTCAAAGCTATGGTTTTTTTCCAGTAGTCATGTATGGGTGTGAGAGTTGGACTATAAAGAAAGCTGAGCGCCAAAGAATTGATGCTTTTGAACTGTGGTGTTGGAGAAGACTGTTGAGAGCCCCTTGGATTGCAAGGAGATCCAACCAGTCCTTCGTAAAGGAAATCAGTTCTGAATATTCACTGAAAGGACTGATGCTGAAGCTGAAACTGCAACATATTGGCTACCTTATGCAAAGAACTGACTCATTCGAAAAGACCCTGATGCTGGGAAGGATTGAAGGCAGGAGGAGAAGGGGACAACAGAGGATGAGATTGTTGGATGGCATCACCGACTCAATGGACATGAGTTTGAGCAAGCTCTGGGAGTTAGTGATGGACAGGGAAGCCTGGCATGCTGCAGTCCATGGGGTTGCAAAGAGCTGGACATGACTGAGCAACTGAACTGAACTGAATGGATTCCTCAGCCCCTGCAGAGCTCTGGAGGCTGAAAAGCTTCCCATCTCAAGGTTATGTATTTACTTTTTCTAAATATAATTGTATTCAAATAAAAAGTGAGTGATTTAAAACTGACTTGCCTATATCTGCTTATTTTTCTGTAGCTCTTTTGAGAACATGTAAAGTACCCTTTTTAGATAAATTTTTGCTAGCATGTAATAGACCAGAATGAAATTTCAGAAGAGACATTTGCTCAGTCGTGTTTATTCACTATTTGAGGAGGGAAATTTAGTTTCAGCATGAGTACTTTTTCAGCAAAGCTCTAAAAAGAATATGAGAAGTGGATATAAAAAGTTAACATGTAAGTACACACAATCTATTTATGTTTTCTACTCTTTATAAAAAGCCCGATTTTAGCTTTTAAAGAATTCCCTTACATTATTGAGAATGGGATGGAAAGGGAACATGGTATAGTATAGAGCTGGAGAATTGACTTTAGGTACAAAGGAGAGACATCTGATATAATAGGGTATACAGAGTTTGACTGCCAATGGAAGTGGACATGTGGCTATGTGGTACGGGGGAGGTGAAGGGCTTCTGGTGTAATACCTGTCCTCTGTGGAGGTATATGATTTTCAGATCAAGAATGTGGTTTTGTGGTATTCAAATCTTACATATCTTTCTGAAATATTTGTCTACTTGATCTCTCTCTGACAGAAGTTTGTCCCATTTATGATGACAAAATTTTAAATTTTCTTTATGTTTGTCAATATTTGTCTTATATATTTTGAAGCTATTTTGTGGTAATAGAGTTCTGTCTCCTTTATCACATATTAGCAACTTTATCATATATTTTATACAGTGTGTTTATATTTAGATACTCAATATTCATTCCTACACTTCAGTCTTTCATTATGAGATCATTTTCCTAAATGTTAAAGTTTATCATATGCTGTATGCAGTCTGCCTGGCTTCCCAGATTTACTTGGCTCATTTACCTTCTGGACTTTGTTTTTTTGTTAAATTAAAAGACCATGACACACCAGCTGTTTTCACCTAATTTCCTCACACCTCTGGGTGTCTGAACTTCCAGGAGTGAGGGGCCATCTGCAGCAAAACCTTTGATTGACATGCTTCTGTGGAGTACTCGAGACCAGTGCCTAGGTTTGACCTGACATGACCCAGGGAGTCTGTGACAGTTGCCTTCAGTCTGGGATCACTTATTGTACTTCCATCCTGTGTTTTCTTAGAAACTTTGCTTATTTTATTACTATATCTATATCTATGTATATATACACATATGAACTTTATTATTGAATTGCCAAAAAATTTCATTTGAATTTTTCTGTAGGATGTTATGGAAAAACCTGAATGAATATTTTGGCCAATCCAATACTATATGTATTTACATAAGGCACGTGGCATGTGCACATACTAAGTTGTTTCAGTCATGTCTGACTCTTTGCAACCTTATGGGCTGTAGACCTCCAAGCTCCTCTCTCTGTGAGATTCTCCAGGCAAGAATACTGGAGTGGCTCATCATGCCCTCCTCCAGAGGATCTTCCTGATCCAGAGATCAAACCCACATCTCTTATGTTTCCTGCATTGACAGGTGGTTCTTTACAACTAGTGCCAACTGGGAAGCCCTTGCATAAAGCTGCAATTATATGTGTATACATATGTATGTATATATATGTATATATATATGATATTTTTCACAAAGACAGTTTTTCATGATAGCAAATATAGATAATATGGCTTTAAAGAAAGGTTATTTTTCTTTTTGATTTTCTTATTTTGACAATAAACATATTATTTCCATAGTATATACTGATAGATGCTTCCATAGAAGTACTGATAAAGTTATTTCCAAAAAGAGAAATAAAAATATGAAATTATCAAATTATATCTATAATAACAGTGAGAGAGTGCTAAATCACTTCAGTTGTGTCTGACTCTATTAGACCCTATGGACTGTAGCTCTCCAGGCTCCTCTGTCCATGGATTCTCCTCATTTCTAATATACCTTGAATTTGAATTTGTTACAATTTAAAGAAATATTGAAAATATTGCCCTTTCTTATAGCATAAACTAGGCAGTAAAATGTTGATTTGCGAACAGTTTATATTTTTCAGACTTGAATTTAAAAATATTAATTTAGAAATAAAAGGTTTTTAAATTAAAAAATTATGTAACAAAATATAGTTTTTTATAATATTAAGTAAATGTCCTCTAATTGCAGTTTATATGTAAATGCATTGTAAGTTATCTATATTTTATGTCTTAATACACTAATTTGAATATATTCTACCATAATTATTCAAATAAGTGATAAATATAATTTAGTATAGGTAAATGAGGTCAAAGATTATGAAAAGAAAATTAATAACTTATATGCAGATGACACTTCATAACATAGTTTATCTGGGGAATATTTTAGATTAGAAGTTTTCATTGCTCTAGAGATCTGTAACAGCATTAAAATACATTTCTTGATTATAAAGTAATTACATTTTTCAGCTCTGTGGAAACACTTTACTGAAAATGTAGAAATGAGTGAGAATTGAAATGCTTATGACATGTACCCAAGTACTTCCAAAATATCAAAAGGCAATCACTGACTCCAAATAATCAGCTGAAAACCCCAGAAAATTTATGAATAATATAACAAGTAAATATAATTATTGGGATGATAGCTTTTAAAAATAATTGTGTGAGGTCACATATTTTATACTAATAAAAATTCAGTATGTCTAAAATATTTCAAAGGCATGTTTTGCTAATAAATTGGAGAGCTCAGAGTGGGGACCAGTCAGCCTCACACTCCAAAGCAACTCAGTGATTCCCACATGCATAAATGTTGAGCTCCACTGGTTTAGAGTATATAAGGCATAAGGGACTTTATACCTTGAGTTTAGGACTTAGAATTTTGTTTCTATTAATGGGCCATCACTGGAAGCTTTTAAATAGAAGAAGGATTTCTGCTTTCAAATAACCTCTGTGTTAGAGTGCAAAAGACAGGAGCACAGAAGGCATGGAGAGAGTAGAGGTAGAAATATCAGTTAAAAAGCTATTACAAACTCTCTTACACAGAGGAATTCCAAATAATGTATGTAGATCCTCTGCCCTCACAGAGGTGGAGTTTAACTGGCTACCCCACAATGTGAGCTATGAGTGATGAATTCCTGAATTAGAGCATAGAAAGGGGGAAAAAATGAAGAAATTTACAATAAAGAAACTGACGAACACTACCTAAACAAGATGATCAAGGCTAACATTGACAATGAGAAGCCATCTTGATCATAGGCACTCCTTGATATGATGTGATGAGAATGGCAGTTCACTTCTGTGATCTTCCTCCCTGAAACCCATAATCTCTCTTGATCCATGACAAGTTATCAAAAACAAGGGAAATACTTAGAAACTGTCACAGTTCCTTGCTTTTCCAAGTTCAGTCAGTGATTTTCAGCCCTGGTTGCACATTAAAAAGACCAGGGGAACTTTCAAAAATTGATGAAGATACGTAGACAGTATCCCACTTGATTAAGATTTAATTAAATTGGAATGGGGGTGGACATTGATTTTTTTTTTAATTTAAAGATCACACAAGAGTTTATAATATATAGTAATATATAGCTACATATAAAAATATACAGCTAGAATTGAGAACAACTAAGAGCTTCTTGCAGAGAAATATAGGCATTAGATTTCTATATTATTATTTAATTAATCTCCATTATTTCTCTACCCTCAAGGCTTTCTTTAACCCTGATTCCTTACTCCTTATTAACTCCAGTAACATTTCAGCAGGATTTCTACCTAAAACTCAGATATTTATTTTCTATCACAAGTTTTGCACACCCACAACTTCCTGTCTCTTCTGGGAGTGAACTAAATCTGGTGTCCATTTGCTTGAGCTCAGACCTCTGAAGACCAGTACCTGACTGAAAATCCTGGCACATATCTCAAATGCATCAAAATATTTTCATATATCTTTCTCCATTGAGGAAAGATCTCACTGCCTTAAGAACTTAATATGGTGTTTCTTAAAGTTTCTCAATTTATTGAAAATATGTAATGTGGTATATACCCAGCTTCTCATTATAGATTCCATTTAGAATGACACATCTCCCCAGTTTTTATCTCGAGTTGTTGAAGTAATTTACCTCTGACTTTTAAATTGTATACTATGCACCATGGAACCTCTGTCAGATGATTCTCCAACTGCTTGCATTGTAAGTCTAACAACCTGGCCACCATAGTGATTTGCACTGTTGGCATTTCTGGATGATGATTTAATCAGAGGAGAAGCTGAACAGTACACCTGAGATTCAGAAGTCCTGATGCTAATTTCACATGAGTATTACTGGATCTTCTTGGGTGAACTCTCCTATCATCCAGGCCTTGTCTGGAGACTAGTTTCTGCCATGGTGTTCAGATGTGTGGATCACAAGTGACACTAAGTCTAAAATGTGTGAAGAAAAATGTGGGTTTTCCTTATAATTTATTAGGGAGGCAGGAAAGAAACCAGCCCAAGTTGGGTGTGTTAGAAAGTGTAATATATAATACATCTTATAACAAAACATCCTAAATTAAGCTTTGCTTGTCTCTAGCAGCAGTGATGTGTCTAGGAATGCTCGTAAGAAAATATCCAACTGGTTTTATCCAGTGCCATTTTGCTTATAGGTCTTCCCTTCATTGTGTTCACCCATCATGAAGTCTCTAGCCTCCCACCCTCTCTCTGTTCAAAGCTCTTTGGAAAGTGGGTTGTCCATATTACACAAGGTGAGAAGAGAAAAATATCATGGGGTTTAAGGGCTCTGGATGATTAATGGGCAATCTCTTGTTAGGTGATTTAGTCCCCTTTCTGATTCTCCAATCAGCATCAATCACAACAGTAATCAGCTCTGGGAAAAAATTAAAATCATTTCCTCAAGATCAATCTTTCTCAAAAGGAAGGGAATGAAGAATCATTAGGTGCTTATAATATAACTTTAGTCCCTGTCATGATTAGAATATGCCACAGAAAGCTTTTGAAAGTTTTTAAATTAGCAAATGACATACAGAAAAAAAAATGTTTGGGAAAGACATCATCTTTATAGCATTGTTTGATTTCAACTGAAGAGAGGACATGTTAGAAAAGTATCACTGCCATTTAAGTGCAAGTTGATTAAGTGAAATTACTAAGTTAGGGTTTGTGTACATGTTAGAATCTGAGAGGTAGTTCATAAAGAAAAAATTATTGCCAAAACAAGTGCAGTGATTTCTGGATTTAAAATTATGTCTATATGCACACAAAGCAGAAAGGAGTCAAAATAACTTCAGTGTTTCTGGAGTATACAGTGTACCTTTGGGTGAATTTGATTATCACAAAGTGGTCCTAGCTCTGTTTGAGTAGCTTTGACAGCTTGGCCCTTCAATTGGTGCCCAGCTCTTTGTCCACAATACTCATAAGCCTCCTATCTACATCTCACAGTTTCCATCTGGTGCACTAAAACTGGATGTCATACAAATACATACATTTCAAAAAGATCCAAAGATATCTCACCAAGAGAAGGCTTTGGAACTATTTTCTTCTCTTTTCTTACTTTTAAACTCAATTAAGAAGCAACCCCCCATCCCCACCCCACACACACACCCTGAATCATCGTCTCTTATCATCTCTTCTTCTTCAGTTCACTACTGTATTTTTCTCCTTCATGGAAAGGGAAAGATGATGGTACAGAATACTGATGAGAAAATGCTTATTTTAAAGCATCTCATTTCTTTGAACACAGCAAAGCTGATCTGCGTTTTTACAGATGTTCCCTTGGCATGACCTCTGCCTTACAAGGGGTATAGGTAGTCTCAGAGCAAAAGAAATAAAACAAAAGTTGTGAACTATAGGTCCTTCCAGATTGGCAAAGGAGGAGTTAGAAAGCAACCATCAAAACCAATTGCTGGAGGCTATAAGACTTTTATTTCATTCTTAAATTAGATTCTGCATATAATAGTAGGTCCAATTTTCAAGACAGTCATTACTAATGAATACTTCTTTGGTGTGGGGGAGGAGAACAGAAAAATAAAGAAGATCGTGTGTAGGAGCAGGGTTGGTCCTTATTTTGCTTTTAGAGAGAGCTTCCCTGGTGGCTCAGATGGTAAAGTGTCTGCCTACAATGCGGGAGACCCGGGTTCAATCCCTGTGTCAGGAAGATCTCCTGCAGAAGGAAATGGCAACCCACTCCAGTATTCTTGCCTGGGAAATCCCATGGACGGAGGAACCTGGTAGGCTACAGTCCATGGGGTCGCAAAGAGTTGGACACGACTGAGCAACTTCACTTTTGCTTTTAGAAATATGGAGTTGACTAGTAGAACAATACCATATTAAAATAGTAGTGGCTTGTTCTAGTATGAGAAACTCAGCAGCTCTTTTGAAATTGAAATTATGAGCACAGTTTAAATTTTTTCTTTAATGGACCTCTATTATTTTTCAGAATCTGAAACAAATTGATTCATAAGGATAGTTTTATAACACTATTATATTAGAAACCTCCAAAATGGTACATAGATTATTTCACTGGTTTGATAAGATTTGCAAATACCTATCACTTTTGTCTAATTTAAAATAAATCTACAGTTGAAAAGAGAATAAATAATTTTCCGAAGAAATTAACATTTGCCTCACTGTTATGATTCAAACATCTTGATAGCAATGGCCATTTTACTGTCTGAAATATTTCTGGTATCTGCAAGAACTGACAGAAGCAGCAAAACTAGTAGTCTTGTGTTGATTTTGCTATGCCACTACAATATTGTAAAGTAATTAGCCTCCAATTAAAATAAATAATTTAATTAAAAAAAAAAAAAGAAATGCAATGAGGCAACCTGCGTTCACTGGCATGCATGCTAAGTCGCTTCAGTCCTGTCAGACTCTTTGTGACCCTATGGACTGTAGCCCACCAGGCTCCTCTGTCCATGGGATTCCCCAGGCACAAATACTGGAGTGGGTTGCCATGCCCTCCTCTAGGGTATCTTCCTGACCCAGGGATGGGACCTGTATCTCCTGCTACTCCTGCATTGATGGCGGTTCTTAACCACTCAGTCACCGGGGAAGCCCACATTCATCTAAGAAGGGGGAAATTGGACAACCAAGTGAGACTCGGTAATAGATAAAAGCTGAATAGACAGCCACGGAGGTGGCAGGATTTAACATCGTCACCCCTATGCCAGTATGTTTACAATTTTGTGAGCTCTCCTATTAAAGCATACAGTCCAAGTCTGAGGGACAGTGGGTCACTAATTCTTACAGTACCTAACATATTATTATGCATAGTTTGAAATACTCAAAAATACATATTTAATTGAATAAAACAAATTGATCATTCTTTACTAGACCCTGTTCATATCCATCCATCATACTCAACACACTGCAAGTGCATGCTCATACATACACACAAAGTTTTGAGTGAAGTTAACCATGAGTGGGGTAGAGAAATTATGACAGAAATATAGCAATGGTATCTGGGAATGTAGCCAAGCAATTCAGGATAAAATGGGTCCCAGAGACACTAAATGCTGTTTTGGCCTACTTCACAAATGTTCCCAGAGTCATTTATACTTTGGTACTCATATATGGAATATTATAATAATAGAATCTGCCTATATATTACCAAGTGATAGCAAGAAGAAATATATGTGTGAAGTATGTAACCTTTCTATTTATTTATTCACTCATTCACTGAAGAGGTATTATTTTCATGCTATTTATGAGACACTGAAGAAACAAAACTTAATAATGTGTGTTCCCCTGCCTCAAAATATTTTAATTCCTATGGGATGTATAGAAAAGTACACAGACATTTGCAATGCAGACTTAATTCAGTCTTGAAGGATTATTTTTTTCAAATGTATCTACATATAGCCTTATATTTTTGTCTAATGTGCTTCTAATCACTTTTAATTGAGCTTTGAGCTTGCAGGTGTCAATTTAAATGATGAATGTTGCCACTGTAGAGAGTATCTATCAGGGGAGAAATTATCCTGAAAAATTTTTGCCATTTTGTTATGGACATTTTATGGTAACTCTGAAGTCTCATGTATCACTGATAGCATGGTGTCACAGAATAAAACAATAGGTTCTTATATCTGGGAGAAATTCAGAGATTAATTCATTAAATTCACTTGTTCCACAGAAGAGAAAACAAATTCAGATATTATCTTTGCTGGCCAGCACCAAAGAATTTCTTAATTGCAAAGCTGAAAGTAGTGTGTCATTCTTCACACACACACTTGAATATAATTTTTATCTCACAATAATTTCTAAAATACTGAATAATTAGAAATAGATATAAAATGAATGAATTCACTGAATTGCATGTTATTGCATCATAGTCTATTTATAGAAGTTGATTCTATATTGACTACCCAACTCAGTACTGTTCTTTGAATTTGTAGGTTCATCAAACAAGAAACAATGAAGTGGGCTAAAATACATTACAAAAGATTAATTCTGAACATATTGATATTTTCTCTTGTAAATATTACATTTCTGGTAACATCAGCAATGATGACTCAATGACCCTATAAAAATTAACATGTTACATAGATAATACATTAGATGAATAAATCACCTGAAAGTTGATATGACGACATTTTATCTATTAGCAGCTTATAGTGTTTGTTAGGGGGCAGATATGGTACTATTTTTAAATATTATACCATTAAACCTACGATAAAATTGAATCCCAATCTAGGTTTAAAAATATGAAAAGGAAACTCTGCAAATATAATCAATATGTATGTTAAACAACAGTATTACTGTGATTAAAAAGATAAGTAGGAAATAGAAGGATAAATAGAAGGGAAGGTAAAGCTGTTAAAACCTACGAAGACTTGACCCTCCTTTCTCCACCCACAAAACGAATATGTTGCTCTCTCTGTGTCCTGTTGAGTTCACAGATAATGCTGATTCCACACCCTACAGAAAGAATTTTGTATATAATTCCTCTAAAATATTTTTTGGCTATTGACTCTCCAGGAATTTTGTCAGATATCAGTGACACAGAAATGAAAGGTCACAGATATATGACCCCTATACAAGAGCAAGCTTACATTATAGAAGAGGCAGACATAACAGACAAACAAATAAAAAATTAAACAAGTTGATCATTGTAAGAGAATTTTGTCTAGATGGCAGTTTGGCACATAGGAGAAATTCCAAAGTCAAGGAATCATTTCCTTTGAACTAGTATTTGAGCTGAGGCTGGAAGGATTAAAGTTTGTCAGGAGAACACTTAAGAGATGGTAATCCAGTTTGTGAGAAAGAATGAATGCCTGAGTTAGCAGAAACTACAAATATTTGAGTTTTCCCAGAGAATCATTTATGATTTAATAAGAATGTTAGGTCCTGAGTAACTCATTACATTTGGCTGCAGCAACCAAATCATGTTTCTGAACTTAAAAGCAATCATTCAATCCCTAAACCATCATGGCCACCAGCAGAACAGTATCCTGTGTAGCTTTGCTTGGGCATCAGCTGGTAACTATAGATAAATCTCCTTTGGGTTTCTTGCCAATTGCTACAAACACCCAAATTATAAAATTACTGATAAAAAAAGTAGGGGATCTCTCTTAAAAATTACACTCTTCTATTAAAATTGTTTGCTAAAAAAATTACATCAGAATTACAACAGAAAAAAATCGATTTTTATATTTTTTCTAGGAAAGGAAGACAATAAAATTATCAGACTTATTCAACACACCCATCTTGTCTTTCTTTCTCTCTCTCTTCCCTCTCTGTCACAAACATACACACATGCTCACACACACACACACACACACACACTCACACACACACTTTATCACTTTATAGGTTATGTAGCTACTTCCCAGGGCACAGAGGTGGTGCTTTGTTTATTCAGGAAAATGGAAATGACTATGAGCAATGCTATGTGGTGGTGAAGGGAGGCACCATGAAGAAATTGTTGGCCCTGTTTATTGGCACTGATTCCAAGATGCTTGGCTGGGATTAGTACAGATGTGGTTTCATCTTATACCCCAGTGAATCTCAGACAGATCCAGGTAGTACACTGGATCATGAATTATGAATGTTAGCATGTCCTTTTTTTTTCTTTTCTTGTATTACACCATGAAATATTGACATAAAACTTCATAATATAAATTTAAAATTAATTTTGCCAATGTAAAAGAAACAAACTTTCCTGGTTGCTCAGAGAGTAAAGAATCTTCCTACAATGCAAGAGATTTGAGGTTCGATTTCCTGGTTTGGGAAGATCCCCTGGAGGACGACATGGCAACCCATGGACAGCCTAGGGGGCTGCAGTCCATGGGGAAGCAAAGAGTCAGGCACAATCGAGTTACTAAGCACAGCACAGCTCAGAAAATAAACATCACTATGACAAGAAGCAGCAGTTAGAACTGGACATGGAACAACAGGCTGGTTCCAAATTGGGAAGGTAGTACTGTATATTGTCACCCTGCTTATCTAACTTCTATGCAGAGTACATGATGTGAAATGCCAGGCTGGATGAAGCACAAGCTGAAATCAAGATTGCTGAGAGAAATAGCAATAACCTCAGATATACAGATGACACCACCCTTATGGCAGAAAGCAAAGAAGAACTAAAGAGGCTTCTGATGAAAGTGAAAGAGGAGAGTGAAAAAGTTGGCTTGAAACTCAACATTCAGAAAACTAAGATCATGGCATCTTGTCCCACCACTTCATGGCAAAGAGATGGGGAAACAATGTAAACAGTGAGAGACTTTATTTTGAGGGGGGCTCCAAAATCACTGCAGATGGTGACTGCAGCCATGAAACTAAAAGACGCTTTTTCCGTGGAAGAAAAGCTATGACCAATCTAGACAGCATATTAAAAAGCAGAGACATTACTTTACCAACAAACGTCTGTCTAGTCTAAACTGTGGTTTTTCCAGTAGTCATGTATGGATGTGAGAGTTGGACTGTAAAGACAGCTGAGTGCCAAAGAATCGATGATTTTTAACTGTGGCGTTAGAGAAGACTCTTGAGAGTCCCTTGGACTGCAAGGAGATCCAAACAGTCCATCCTAAAGGAAATCAGTCCTGAATATTCATTGGAAGGATTGATGCTGAAGCTGAAACTCCAATACTTTGGCCACCTGATGTGAAGAACCGCCTCATTGGAAAGGACCCTGATGCAGGGAAAGATTGAAGACGGGAGGAGAAGGGGACGAGAGAATGAAATGGCTGGATGGCATCACCGATGTGATGGACATGAATTTGAGTAGGCTCTGGGAGTTGGTAATGGACAGGGAAACCTGGCATGCTGCAGTCCATGAGGTCGCAAAGAATTGGACATGAGTGAGTGACTCAACTGAACTGAACTGATGATAATTTGGATGCAAACTAAGTCAATATATGAATAGAAAGGAAATTTCTGTCAGTTTACCATGATCAGATTATTTCCAAGTTCTATTGGTCTCCCTTCCTGCATGTTCATTCTTTTTTGCCATCTGCTCTTACTTCTAGCAGGTGCCAAAGGTTAAGACAAGATAAGCTAATATGAGAAAATCTTAAAATTGAGGCAATTTTATCAATTCTTTTCATTTTAACAACTGTGAAATTCTTTCTGTTTAATTTGTCTTAGTCAAACTAGCAGAAAAACAGAGTTCTTTAGTCTCCCAGTTTTAGAGATGTTTCTTATTGATTTTATACCTATATTGTTATACTAGAAAGTTTCCTTTCAACATCTGTATTTAAAACTTTTAATCATATTAACCACAATAACCACAGTTCCTGGCATATTCTATTTAACCCAAATTTTCAGTGAATAGTCAGGGCTTTCTTTTCTTTTTTTTAAATCCTTTTAATTCTGGATTGGATCACAGAAATGATGCTTTTCTAGAATAGCAAGATACATTAAGCCTTATTTAGGAAGAATTTTGTAGCAGTTGTCACTTAGCCAGTTAGATTCCCTCAAGACATCAAAAAAAAGAAAGGCTTCATCATCAAAAAGGCTCTACCTTACCTTGATGATGTATTATGTGAGTGACTGCATTTAACATGGTCATGGAAAGTGTATATACAGTATCATACATATCTACATACAAAATAAATGATATTTTTTGATTTCAGGTACCGATTTCTTGTTTTTTCTTCCTAAAGGAACCAATTTAGAACAGAACATTATTTCCAGATGAAAGGCTTTAAAATATTTTTCTGATTTCACTTTTTTATTCATTCATTCAACCACAATTTATAGAGATTCAGTTATGAATAAGAGAGAAAAAGTGCCTGCTTTCAGGAAACTTAAAAACTGGGAGGAAAAATTGACTTCAAACAATTAAGAATTTATTTTGGGGAAGGATAAATAATGGCAACAATAACATGACCAGTTGCAGAAATGATGACTGTAATAGTTTTGAGCATTTCTTCTTTTCTTTGATATATTTGTATCATTTATATATATAAATATCTATATTTGTATATGTGGTTTTATATATACATATAATACAGATATATAAACCTTTACCTATATATATACATTTTACATAGGCTTCCCTGGTGGCTCAGTGGTAAAGCATCCACCTGCAATGTAGGAGCCACAGGAGATGCAGGTTCGATCCCTGGGTTTGAAGATCCTCTGGAGGAGGGCATGGCAATCCACTGCAGTATTCTTGCCTGGAGAATCCCATGGACAGAAGAGGCTGGTGGACTAGGGTTCATAGGGTCACAAAAAGTTGGACACAACTGAAGCAACTTAGCACGCACACATACACTTTACACATTCTTTTTCTTTCTTTCCCCCCTATCCTATGCATTTACTCTGAAATAAAAAGTGTGGTAAAAGAAAAAGAATGAATTTATTTTTTTCACTTATGAAGGGAGATGTATAGAGAGATTACAACAAAATAAATCTTTAGGGATTCAGTCAAAGATATGAGAACAACAGTTAATCAGCTTAAGTAAGAAATGGATTCTAGAAATTGACTTTATGATTTTTTTCTTATGTCTTAATTGTCAGGTTGACAGCAAACACATGTCTCCTAGAAAAAAAGAAAAAACTTTGATAAAATTTACAGTGAGGAGAAAAAAGCATACTATCAGATTTATAAGAAAGTATTTCCATAATGGCATGATAAGATTGTACTTATCGCCTCTTTTTTCTTTTTCCTTTATACCTAACAAATTTTGATGGCAAACATGTATCTTAGAAAAAACTTTTAGATCCAGCAGCAGCAGTTTGTCAGAAGAGGTTAAGCTACATCTTAATTCTTTGGAGAAATTAAAAAAGCAGTTGAATATCTATATATTTCTTAAGAGACAGAGAATTAACTAAATCATTTTTATGCTGTTTTTACATAGTAAGTCTTCAGCAAGTCTCAAGTACTATGCATTATGGTAATACTCTTTTATGTTTTTAATTGGAGGATAATTGCTTTACAATATTGCGTTGATTTCTGCTATACAACAATGTAGGTAAGCTATTAGTATACATATATATCTCCTCCCTTTTAAGCCTCACTCCCACACAGACCCCCCCATCTCACTCTTCTAGGTCTTCTAGCTCAGCACCAGGCTGAGCTCCCTGTGCTATATAGCAACTTTCCACCAGCTATCTATTTTACACACAGAAATATAAATTTAAGATTTAAGTCAGTTTGTTATCTAAAATTTACTGTCCCATAAAGAATCATATTTTAAATGAATTTTACCCATATTGACTTCAAAAGTCTAGTGAAATTTAATGTGTGAGAATATAATGATAAAAATCATGTGATTGCTAATAATTTTATCATTTTGGGCATTATGTTAAGTAATTGAATACATCATTATTTTCTCTTTACTACTCTATGAGGACAGTATTATTATTTCCATTTAACAGATGAGGAAATTGTAGTTTGAATCATTCAAATCACTTAGAAGTTAGAGTCAGAATTGGGAACTTATATTTATCATAAGACCTCAAATCTATGTAACCATTTTATTATACTATATTGTGCTACACAGTTACATTAAAAAGTTATAAAAAACAGATATGCATTACTTATTTCAACAACAGGAAAGCTAGCACTAGAAACACAACACATTGCTAATCTAATGTAAATGTGAGGGGCATAATTTACATTATGTTAAGCATGACATGTTTAATAGACTGCACTAAAAAAACAGGGACCCACTGGAGGGTTCAGTTGAGTGAATGAGATATTTCTGGGAAGAATAAGGAAAGAAAATAAAGATAAGAAATCATTCAAGGTGACAAATTAAAAAGAGACTTGGTGAAACAGATAAGAGGTCTGAAGAGAGATCACTTGTGGAAGAAGCAAAAACAAGATAAAATAAAAACAAAACTTCAAAGTGTGTGTTTTCGGTGGGGCAGGATTTGGAAGAGGAGACCCACAGGAATCCCGGGTAAATAAAATTATAATGACGACTGTCATGGACACCGTGGGAAAAGTTAAAAAAAAAGAAAATAACTTCTGGGAGTGGGTATGGATACATTACATACACATACCTTAGGAATGGACAACATGAAAAATAGGGGAAAAAATAAGTGTGAAGAAAGCCTATACTATTGGAGAAGTATATGCTACTCTTACCTGATATCCCCAGTGGCATTTCCAAAAATGACCGTGATTCAGGATTCTTGGACTGAAGGTTAACTAAGCTCCCATTGCTATGCTCCTACATTTCATTAAAAGGACTTTGATTGTTTCACAGGATGAACTTAAAGCTATATGCTTGGTCTTTAACATAGCATTGATATGAGATGGATGCATGGTGATCTAGATAATGTTGTTCAGTCATTAAGTTGTGTCTAACTCTTTGCAACTCCATGGACTGAAGCACACCAGGCTTCCATGTCGTTAACTATCTCCAGGAGTTTGTTCACAGTCATGTCCAATTGAGTTGGTGATGTCACCCAACTGTCTCATCCTCTGCCACCCTTTTCCCCTTTTGCTTTCATCATTCCAATTGAAGGGTCTTATCAGGGTCTTATCCAATTAGTTGGCTCTTTGCATTAGTTGGCCAAAGTATCAGAGTATTCAGATTCAGCATCAGACCTTCCAATGAATATTCAGGGTTGATTTCTTTTAAGATTGACTGGTTTGATCTCCTTGCTGTCTAAGGGACTCTCAAGAGGCTTCTCTAGCACCACAAATTGAAGGCATTAATTCTTTGGTGCTCAGCCTTCTTAATGGCCTGACTCTCTCATCCATACATGACTACTGAAAAAACTATAGCTTTGACTAGATGGACCTTTCTTGGCAAGGTAATATCTCTCCTTTTTAATATGCTGCCTAGGTTTGTCATAGGTGTCCTTCCAAGAAGCAGGTGTCTTTTAATTTCATGCCTTCAGTTACTGTCTGCAGTGATTTTGGATCCCAAGAAAATAAAATCTGTCACTGCTTCCACTTTTTCCCCATCTATTTGCCATGAAGTAATGGGAATGGATGTCATGATCTTTAATTTTTGATTACTGAGTTTTAAGCCAGCTTTTTCACTCTCCTCTTTCATACTCATCAAGAGGCTCTTTAGTTTCTCTTCACTTTCTGCCAAAAGAGAAGTATCATCTGCATATCTGAGGTTGTTGATATTTCTCTGGGCCATCTTGATTGCAGCATGTGATTCATCCAGCCCAGCATTTCACACAATGTACTCTGCATATGGTCTTCCTTGGTGGTGAAGAATCTGCCTGCAGTGCAGGAGATGTGGGTTTGATCCCTGGGTGGGGAATATCCTCTGGAAGAGGGCATGGCAACCCATTCCAGTATTCTTGCCTGGAGAATCCCAGGGACCTAGGATCCTGGCAGGTTATAGTCCATAGTGTCACAAAGAGCTGGAGATGACTGAAGCAACTGAGCAAGTAGGCACACATGCACTCTGCACATAAGTTAAATAAACAGGGTGACAATATACAGCCTTGTACTCCTTTTCCAATTTCAAACCAGTCCATCGTTCCATGTAAGATTCTAATTGTTGCTTCTAGACCTGCATACAGGTTTCTCAGGAGACAGGTAATTCTCATCTCGTTAAGTATTTTCCACAGTTTTTGTGATCCACACAGTCAAAGGCTTTAGTGTAGTAGGTGTTTTTCTGAAATTCTCTTGCTTTCTCTATGATCAAAGGAATGTTTGCAATTCAATCTCTGGTTCCTCTACCTTTTCTAAATCCAGCTTGGACATCTGAGAGTTCTCAGTTCATGTACTGCTGAAGTCTAACTTAAAGGATTTTGAGCATAACCTTACTAGCATGTAAAATGAGTGCAGTTATATGGTAATTTGTACATTCTTTAGGATTGGAATGATAACTGACCTTTGCCAGTTCTGTGGCCACTGCTGAGTTTTCCAAATTTGCTGACATATTGAGTTGAGCACTTTAATGATATCACCTTTTAGGATTTTAAATCTCTCAGCTGGAATCCCATCACCTCCGCTAACCTTGTTTGCAGAAATGCTTCCTAAGGCCCACTTGACTTCCAGTTCTATGATGTCAGCCTCTAGGTGAGTGAACACACCATTGTGGTTAATTGGGTCATTAGTACCTTTTGTATAGTTCTGTTTATTCTTGCCACCTCTTTTTAATCTCTTCTGCTTCTGTTAGATCCTTGCCATTTCTGTCCCTCATCATGCCCATCATTCCATGAAATGTTCCCTTCAGTCCAGCTCAGTCACTCAGTCATGTCTGGCTCTTTGCAGCCCCATGGACTGCAGCACACCAGGCTTCCCTGTCCATCACAAACTCCTGGAGCTTGCTCAAATTCATGTCTATTGAGGAGAGTAGGTCATGCCATCCAACCATCTCATCCTCTGTAATCCCCATCTCCTCCTCGCTTCAATCTTTCCCAGTATCAGGATCTTTGCCAATGAGTCAGTTATTCACATCAGGTGGCCAAAGTATTGGAGTTTCAGCTTCAGCAACCATCCTTCCAATGAATATTAAGGACTGATTTCCTTTAGGATGGACTTGTTGGATCTTCTTGCAGTCCAAGGGACTCCAAAGAGTCTTCTCCAACACCACAGTTCAAAAGCATCAATTTTTTGGTATTCAGCTTTCTTTATAGTCCAACTCTTACATCCATACATGACTACTGGAAAAACCATAGCTTTGTCTATATGGACCTTTGTTGGCAAAATAATGTCTCTACTTTTTAATATGCTGTCTAGGTTGGCCATAGCTTTTCTTCCAAGGAGCTAGCATACTTTAAATTCATGGCTGCAGTCACCATCTGCAGTGATTTTGGAGCCCCCCAAAATAAAGTCTCTCACTGTTTCCAGTGTTTCCCCATCTATTTGCCAAGTGATGGGATCAGATGCCATGATCTTAGTTTTTTGAATGTTGAGTTTTAAGCCAACTTTTTCACTCTCCTCTTTCACTTTCCTCGAGGCTCTTTAGTTCTTCACTTTCTGCCATGGAGGTGGTGTTATCTGCATATCTGAGGTTATTGACATTTCTTCTGGCAATCTTGACTCCATCTTGTGCTTATCCAGCCCAGTATTTCACATGATGTACTGTGCATGGAAGTTAAATAAGCAGGATGGCAATATGCAGCCTTGAAGTACTCCTTTTCCAATTTGGAAACAGTCTGTTGTTTCCTTGGTATCTCCAATTTTCTTAAAGAGATCTCTAGTCTTTACTATTCTGTTGTTTTCCTCTATTTTTTTTTTCACTCTTCCTGCAAGAAGGCCTTCTCATCTCTGCTTGCTGTTCTTTGGAGCTCTGCATTCAGTTTGGTATATCTTTCCTTTTCTCCCTTGCTTTTTGCTTCTGTTCTTTTGTCAGCTATGTGTAAAGCCTCCTCAGACAACCACTTTGCCTTCTTTCATTTCTTTTTCTTGGAAATGGTTTTGGTCACTACTTCCTGTATAATGTTACAAACCTCTGTCCAGTTCTTCAGGCAGTCTGTCTACCAGATCTAATCCCTTGAATCTTTGTCACTCCCACTGTATAAACTTAAGGGATTTGATTTTGGTCATACCTGAATGACCTAGTGGTTCTCCCTACTTTCTTGAATTTAAGCCTGAATTTTACAATAAGGAGCTCATGATCTGAGCTACAGCCAGCTCCAGGTCTTATTTTGCTGGCTGCATAGAGTTTCTCCATCTTTGGCTGCAGTGAATATAATTAGTCTGTTTGAATTATTGACATCTGGAGATGTCCATGTGTAGAGACATCTCTTGTGTTGTTGGAAAATGGTATTTGCTCTGACCAGTGTGTTCTCTTGATGAAACTCTGTTAGTCTTTGCCCTGATTCATTTTGTACTCCAAGGCCAAACTTGTTGAATGGTTTTCCTTGGAAATGAATTGAGATCTTTCTGTCTTTTTGTGATCACACCCTACTACTGCATTTCAGCCTCTTTTGTTGACTATGAAGGCTGTTTCATTTCTTTTAAGGGATTTCTTTCCCACAGTAGATAAAATGATCATCTGAATTAAATGTGTCCATTCCTGCCCGTTTTAGTTCACTGATTCCTAAGATATCAGTGTTCACTCTTGTCATCGCCTGTCTGACCACATCCAATTTACCTTGATTCATGGACCTAACATTCTAGGTTGCTATGCAGTATTCTTCTTTATAGCATAGGAGTTGACTTTCACTACCAGACACATCCATAACTGATCATCATTTCTGCTTTGTCCCAGCCACTTCATTCCTTTTGGAGCTATCAGTAATTGCCCCCTGTTCTTCCCTGGTAGTATACTGGGCACCTTGAGACCTGTGGAACTCATCTTCCAGAATCATATCTTTTTGCTTTATCATACTGTTCATAGGGTTCTTACAGCAAGTATACTGTAGTGGCTTGCCATTCCCTCCTTCAGTGGACCACATTTTGTCAAAACTCTCCACTATTATTTGCCTGTCTTAGGTGGCCCTACATGCCATGGCTCATAACTTAATTGAGATACACAAGCCCCTTCACCACGACAAGGCTGTGATTGATGAAGGGGGAGTTATAGAATGTATTACCCATAATCTGAGAATATTTATCCAGGTTCTCTAATTGAAATGAGAGACAATTGAAAATAGATTAGCATCCCTAGGACCAGGGGTGGGAAGATGAAAGGATAGTGAGTGACTGTGGTTTGGTAAAAAGATTTCTTTTTAAGAGTGATGAAAATTTTCTAAGAATATGGTGGTGATACACACACACACACACACACACACACACAAACACAAACCCAGTAGAAAACCAAAAACCAATGAAAGATAGTTTTAATTAAGTAAACTCTATGACATGTAAATTATATCTCAATAAAACTGCTTTTAAAAAATCAATTCTAAATGTTTCAGGTCTAATGGTAATGAATTGAAAACTTAAAGCATTCACCTATTGATGAATGAATTTGACTTTTGAAAAAGCTTCTAAGCTCATGACTCTAGGGAGAACATAATTAATGTTAATGGAGAAAAATTCTAAAAAATACACTTTAATTTTTCATAAAGGTCTTCAGTACTTCTTCTAAGCTCTCAAATGGTCTTGAAATAATTGTCTCAAGGTATGACTATAATCTACTTTCATGTAATTTCCTCTTACCATAGCAGAAAAGTGAAGAACAGAAGACTCAACAAGGAAATTTTCCAGTATGATTACAGTTGACCTAGTCTTTTGGATTTTGGTTTTCTGATTTACTTTTCACCCAATTAATTGTTTTATAAGTTTGCATACAGAATTTTTTTTAATAAATTTATTTATTTTAGTTGGGGGCTAATTACTTTACAATATTTTTACAACCTATTCCCTTCATTCAATATCTACTAGATTGTCAGCCTGTATATAAAATAAGAGGTCTATTACTGTCAACCACGGAGTTTTTTAAATAAAAAAGAAGGCATAGAAAAGATATATATTTAAGCAACTTTATGATTAAACACAGAATTTTATATCAAAATCTAATCTGTAAACATACGTAATTTCACCTCCCAGTTTTACCTTGTTGTTGTTTAGTCACTAAGTCATTTCCAACTCTTTGTGACTCCATGGACTGCAGCATGCCAGGCTCTTTGTCCTTCACCATCTGCCAGAGTTTGCTCAACTCATCCGTTGTGTTATTGATGCCATCTACCATCTCATCCTCTATCGTCCTCTTCTCCTTTTGCCTTCAATCTTTCCCAGCATCAAGGTCTTTTCCAGTGAGATGGCTCTTCCCATCAGGTGGCCAAAGCACTGGAACATCAGCTTCAGCATCAGTCCTTCCAATGAATATTCAGGGTTTATTTCCTTTAGGATTGACTGGTTTGATCTCCTTGCTGTCCAAGGGACTCTCAAGAGTCTTCTCCAGCACCATAGTTTGAAAGCATCGATTCTTCAGCACCCAACCTTCTGTATGGTCCAACTCTCACATTTTTATCTAAATATTAATTTGTGATAAACACACATATTTGGTAATACATATCTTAATTGTGTTTTATAAGTTCAAATTTTTGTATAAAGAAAACTTCATTGAATGATTCATTGATCAGGCTGGAGAAAATATAAACCATAATACCAGACTTTCAAGCCTCCTTAAATTAAACAATAATAAATTTTCTTTGCAACTGGACACTGAATATGCCAGAAGGAAAAAATAGATGAAATTACATTTTGTGAAACTTAATATTCAATTTGTCTGTGTCTAGGCAGTAGTGTGCAGCACTAAGACTTTGATAAAAGGCAGCCTGAGCATAAATCCAAGAATTTCTATATGTTAGCTGCACAACCTCAGATAAACTACCCATTTATCTTAGCCTCAGTTGTCTTATACGGATAATAGTTTTACCTGAAAGTTCTGTTTTGGTAATCGAATGAAATGTGTAAAACATTCACCATATATGGTTCATAATGTTTAAAAAAAATTTTATATATAGAATGTAATTTGAAATTCAAATTTATCTACCATGTATTTGTGATAGAGATAAATTTCTATTGCTTACCACAAACTGTTTCAGATCTAAAATTGCACTCAGATTTCAGATATTCCATGCAATATAGTGTATCATTTTTAGAGACACAGTATTAAAATGGAGTTTTACATATAACACCAGATTTTAAGAGAAGTAAGCCTTTACATTACTACCTAAACTACTTTCTAAGATTATACTTGCATGATAAATTTTATAGCAATGAGTAATTTCAAATAGCTAAAAGTAGAGCTCTGAGAAGTACAGTCTAATTCTTCAACTAATTGAATCTGGACCAGATCCGTGTCTTCATACACAGAATATGGTGAAAGTTATACCCTTCCAGTTCCAGACCTTAACTTTAAAAAGACTGGCAGTTTCCACTTCTTCTCTTTTGCAACTTACCTGCCATTTTGTGAGGAAGCCCAACCAGTCACATAGGCCATGTGGCAAATAATTGACATTCCTAACTGACTATTCCACCGAACTATCAGTCAAGGACAGACCAATTTTTAATCCTTGTGAGTGAGCTATCTTACAGTTGACCGTCTGAGTTCCTCTAGTAAAGGTTTCCTAAAGATGCCATGGGGGGCAAACAAGAACTGTTGCTTCTAAAGAATTAATCAGTTACAAAATCATCAACAAATAAATAATTGTTTTTAGACACTACATTTTGGGAAAGTTTATATTGTGTCAATAAATAACTAAAACTGCAACCCCCAAAAGTAACAATATCTTTAGTTTTAAAAGATATCATGGAGAACCTCTCTATTTCATTAAGAACCTGCAAATACATCTAATTGTAGCAATTACAAATTTTTATTATATTCACTTATCTATATTTACTTTTTTATTAATTGACCTGAGTCTTTCTCAAAGATTAATTATTTCCCCAAACCTTAAAGAAAGTTTCTAAGGCCTAGTAAATTAGCAATGAACATTTATTGAAGAATAAATATTGATGAATGAATAAATGTCTAGTTTCAGAGTGTTGTTGTTTTTTCTTTTGTTATTTAAGAGAGAACAAACAAATGTTAACCTTGATTCCTACAACTATATATTTATTTATAAATTGAAATAAATGTTCAGTTCAGTCTCTCAGTTGTGTCTGACTCTTTGTGACCCACGGACTGCAGCACGGAAGGCCTCCCTGTCCATCTCCAACCACCTGAGCTTACTCAAACTCATGTCCATCGAGTTGGTGATGCCATCCAACAATTTCATCTTCTGTCCTCCCCTTCTCCTCCCTCCTTCAGTCTTTCCCTGCATCAGGGTCTTTTCCAATGAGTCAGTTTCTTCACATCAGGTGGCCAAAGTATTGAAGTTTCAACTTCAGCATCAGTCCTTCTAATGAATATTCAGGACTGGTTTCCTTTAGGATGGGCTGGTTGGATCTCCTTGCAGTCCAAGGGACTCTCAAGAGTCCTCTCCAACACCACAGTTCAAAAGCATCAATTTTTCGGTGCTCAGCTTTCTTTATAGTCCAACTCTCACATCCATACACGACTACTGGAAAAACCATAGCTTTGACTAGATGGACCTTTGTTAGCAAAGTAATGTCTCTGCTTTTTAATATGCTGTCTAGATTGGTCATAGCTTTTCTTCCAAGGAGCAAGCATCTTTTAATTTCATGACTTCAGTCACCATCCGCAGTGTTTTTGGAGCCCCCCAAAATAAAGTCTGTGACTGTTTCCATTGTTTCCTCATCTATTTGCCATGAATTAATGGGACTGGGGGTCAGGAGGGGCCGCCGTGAGTAGATACCCCTTGTCCAAGGTAAGGAGCAAAGGCTGCACTTTGCTGGAGCAGCCGTGAAGAGATACCCCAAGTCCAAGGTAAGAGAAACCCAAGTAAGATGGTAGGTGTTGCGAGAGGGCATCAGAGGGCAGACACACTGAAACTATGATCACAGAAAACTAGCCAATCTGATCACACGGACCACAGCCTTGTCTATCTCAATGAAACTAAGCCATGCTGTGTGGGGCCACCCAAGACGGACGGGTCATGGGGAGAGGTCTGACAGAATGTGGTCCACTGGAGAAAAGAATGGGAAACCACTTCAGTATTCTTGCCTTGAGAACCCCATGAATGTATGAAAAGGCAAAAAGATAGGACACTGAAAGATGAGCTCCCCAGGTCGGTAGGTGCCCAATATGCTAATGGAGATCAGTGGAGAAATAACTCCAGAAAGAATGAAGGGATGGAGCCAAAGCAAAAACAATACCCAGCTGTGGATGTGACTGGTGATAGAAGCAAAGTCCGATGTTGTAAAGAGCAATATTGCATAGGAACCTGGAATGTTAGGTCCATGAATCAAGGCAAATTGGAAGTGGTCAAAAGAAGATGGCAAGAGTGAACATCGACATTCTAGGAATCAGCGAACTAAGATGGACTGGAATGGGTGAATTTAACTCAGATGACCATTATGTCTACTACTGTGGGCAGGAATCCTTTAGAAGAAATGGAGTGGCCATCAGGGTCAACAAAAGAGTCCAAAATGCAGTACTTGGATGCAATCTCAAAAATGCAAACCATTCAATATCATAGTAATCCAAGTCTATGCCCCGACCAGTAACGCTGAAGAAGCTGAACTTGAATGGTTCTATGAAGACCTACAAGACGTTTTAGAACTAACACCCATAAAAGATGTCCTTTTCATTATAGGGGACTGGAATGCAAAAGTAGGAAGTCAGGAAACACCTGGCATAACAGGCAAATTTGGCCATGGAGTACAGAATGAAGCAGGGCAAAGGCTAATAGAGTTCTGCCAAGATAATGCACTGGTCATAGCAAACACCCTCTTCCAACAACACAAGAGAAGACTCTACACGTGGACATCACCAGATGGTCAACACCGAAATCAGATTGATTATGTTCTTTGCAGCCAAAGATGGAGAAGCTCTATACAGTCAGCAAAAACAAGACCGAGAGCGGACTGTGGCTCAGATCATGAACTGCTTATTGCCAAATTCAGACTTAAATTGAAGAAATTAGGGAAAACCAGTATACTATTAAGGTATGACCTAAATCAAATCCCTTATGATTATACAGTGAAAGTGACAAATATATTTAAGGGACTAGATCTGATAGATAGAGTGCCTGATGAACTATGGACAGAGGTTCGTGACATTGTACAGGAGACAGGGATCAAGACCATCCCCATGGAAAAGAAATGCAAAAAAGCAAAATGGCTGTCTGAGGCAGCCTTAAAAATAGCTGTGAAAAGAAGAGAAGCAAAAAGCAAAAGAGGAAAGGAAAGCTATTCCCATCTGAATGCACAGTTCCAAAGAATAGCAAAGAAAGATAAGAAAGCCTTCCTCAGCGATCAGTGCAAAGAAATAGAGGAAAACAACAGAATGGGAAAGACTAGAGATCTCTTCAAGAAAATTAGAGATACCAAGGGAACATTTCATGCAAAGATGGGCTCGATAAAGGACAGAAATGGCATGGACCTAACAGAAGCAGAAGATATTAAGAAGAGGTGGCAAGAATACACAAAAGAACTGTACAAAAAAGATCTTCACAACCCAGATAATCACGATGGTGTGATCACTCACCTAGAACCAGACATCCTGGAATGTGAAGTCAAGTGGGCCTTAGAAAGCATCACTACGAGCAAAGCTAGTGGAGGTGATGGAATTCCAGCTGAACTACTTCAAATCCTGAAAGATGATGCTGTGAATGTGCTGCACTCAATTTGCCAGCAAATCTGGAAAACTCAGCAGTGGCCACAGGACTGGAAAAGGTCAGTTTTCATTCCAATCCCAAAGAAAGGCAATGCCAAAGAATGCTCGAACTACCACACAATTGCACTCATCTCACACGCTAGTAAAGTAATGCTCAAAATTCTCCAAGCCAGGCTTTAGCAATACATGATCTGTGAACTTCCAGATGTTCAAGCTGGTTTTAGCAAAGGCAGAGGAACAAGAGATCAAATTGCCAATATCCGCTGGATCATGGAAAAAGCAAGAGAGTTCCAGAAAAACATCTATTTCTGCTTTATTCACTATGCCAAAGTCTTTGACTGTGTGGATCACAATAAACTGTGGAAAATTCTGAAAGAGATGGGAATACTAGACCATCTGACCTGTCTCTTGAGAAACCTGTGTGCAGGTCAGGAAGCAACAGTTAAAACTAGACATGGAACAACAGACTGGTTCCAAATAGGAAAAGGAGTACGTCAAGGCTGTTTATTGTCACCCTGCTTATTTAACTTATATGCAGGGTACATCATGAGAAATGCTGGGCTGGATGAAGCGCATGCTGGAATCAAGATTGCCGGGAGAAATATCAATAATCTCAGATACGCAGATGACACCACCCTTATGGCAGAAAGCGAAGAAGAACTAAAGAGCCTCTTGATGAAAGTGAAAGAGGAGAGTGAAAATAGTTGGCTTAAAGCTCAACATTCAGAAAACTAAGATCATGGTATCTGGTCCCATCACTTCATGAGAAATAGATGGGGAAACAGTGGAAACAGTGTCAGACTTTATTTTTTGGCGGGCTCCAGAATCACTGCTGATGGTGATTGCAGTAAATGAAATTAAAAGACGCTATTCCTTGGAAGCAAGGTTATGACCAACCTAGATAGCATATTTAAAAGCAGAGATGTTACTTTGCCAGCAAAGGTCCGTCTAGTCAAGGCTATGTTTTTTCCAGTGATCGTATATGGATGTGAGAGTTGGACAATGAAGAAAGCTGAGCGCCGAAGAATTGATGCTTTTGAACTGAAGTGTTGGAGAAGACTCTTGAGAGTCCCTTGGACTGCAAGGGGATCCAACCAGTCCATCCTAAAGGAAATCAGTCCTGGTAGTTCATTGGAAGGACTGATGTTGAAGCTGAAACTCCAATACTTTGGCCACCTCATGCGAAGAGTTGACTCATTGGAAAAGACCCTGATGCTGGGAAGGATTGGGAGCAGGAGGAGAAGGGAACGACAGAGGATGAGATGGCTGGATGGCATCACCGACTCGATGTACATGGGTTTGGGTAAACTCCGGGAGTTGGTGATGGACAGGGAGGCTTGGCATGCTGCGATTCATGGGGTCGCAAAGAGTCAGACACGACTGAGCGACTGAACTGAACTGAATGGGACTGAATGCCATGATCTTAGTTTCCTAGATGTTGAGTTTTAAGCCAACATTTTCACACTCTTCTTTCACTTTTATCAAGAGGCTCTTTAGTTCTTCTCTTTCTGCCATAAGGATGGTGTCATCTGCATATCTGAGGTTATTGATTTTTATCCCAGCAATCTTGATTCCAGTGTGTGCTTCATCCAGCCCAGCGTTTCTCATGGTGTACTCTGCATATAAGTTAAATAAGCTGGGTGCAACATACAGCATTGATGTGCTCCTTTTCCGATTTGGAACCAGTCTGTAGTTCCTTGTGCAGTTCTAACTGTTCCTTCTTGACCTACATACAGATTTCTCAGGAGGCTGGTCAGGTGGTCTGGTATTCCCATGTCTTTAAGAATTTTCCACTGTTTGTTGTGATCTGCACAGTCAAAGGCTTTGGTGTAGTCAATAAAGCAGAAATAGATGTTTTTCTGGAACTCTCTTGCTTTTTTGATGATCCAGCGGATGTTGGCAACTTGATCTCTGGTTCCTTTGCCTTTTCTAAATCCAGCTTGAACATCTGGAAGTTCCCGGTTGATGTACTGTTGAAGTCTAGCTTGGAGAATTTTGAGCATTACTTTGCTAGCATGGAAAGTGAAAGTGAAGTCGCTGTCGTGTCCGACTCCTTTTGATCCCATGGACTGTTTCCCACCAGGCTCCTCTATCCATGGAATTCCAGGCAAGAATCCTGGAGTGGGTTGCCATTTCCTTCTCCAGGGTATCTTCCTGACCCAGGGATCAAACCCGGGTCTCCCTCATTGCAGGCAGACACTTTACCATCTGAGCTACCAGGGAAGCCCTAGAGTGTGTGATGAGTGCCATTGTGTGGTAGCATGTACTACTTTGAAAACAGATCATGTGATGAAAATACACAGTCAGATCCTTAATTAATTTCGGTGGTACAGATGTTAGAAGAAGCGAACAAAACATAAAGGAACAATAGATCTTTTAGAAGAGTAAAGTTTAGCTAGTGTTCTCTTTTCCTAGTGACACTGTACAAAATATTTATTTTAAACAATGAACACCAAATTCCTTGGGATTTCCATGATACATAAAACAACAACAAAAACTAGCACCTTATAATTAGCAGCAAAGAGTCTGTGTACTGAGTTATTATATTGTACAGTCATTTCATTAGGTGCATACCATCGTGTGGTATAAGGCGGGAATAATTAGACACCAGATGGTGATATCAACTCCAATAGAGAATGCCTATGCATTATGCATGAGAAATGACTTTATTGTTGTTTTTATCCATTTGGTACCATTATGCTGCTCTTGGACCTCAATCAGTGTCTCAAAAAAAAGTATCTCTTTGGATCTGGAATTTTTCTGTTCAGAACAATTTGTAACATCACTTTGTCATATTCTGATCAGCTATCTCCCTACTCAACTTGCAGAATTTCTAAAAGCATATTATTTTCTGGCAGCACCATAGAACTGAGCTTTTCCATCACCCAGAGCATCTGAGCTTACTGGATATAATTTTATGTTTCTGCAAGTAACATGAAGTTTAAGATTAGTATCTTTGAAAATTGAATCTGATTTTTAATGATTGTAGTGTCACATTTCTGGGCTGAGGTACTTTTAAAATGTCATTAGTAGATATGTGATTAATCATTTTATGTCTTTTGACCACTAAAAATATCTTTTATTTTCATTACAGATATAATGAAATTGAAAGTAGAAAAGAACTAGAATATATAGTTATTAGATAGTAGATTTCATTGATGTCCTTGGTTCTTCAGTGGAGAGCTCAACAAAATGGTTGTTTGTCTTTATTTATTTTGGAAGGTGGCAGCATTTCAGGAAGTTCTAAGATACTGTATTAGAATCTAAGGACGTATTTCCTTCCAATCTTCAGCCTTCCAGAGGTTGATTGACTATGACCCTTAGCCCTTGAATATATAAGAAAATTGGTATTCAATACCTAAGATTTTTAATAGAAGTTCTTAATAGATTACATAGCTATAGCAGGCAAGATTTGATCAGAAAAATAATAATTAGAAAATATATAATACACATGATTTATCATATAGATTTTACCATCTATTGTTTGAGAGATGGTTACACAGTTTATGTTTATCTGTTGATTCATCCTTAGTGGTAGATCTCAGGTCAGCAGGACAAGCAGCTGAACAGTTAAGAAGGACATAAAGTAGAGCAGAGTAAAGGAATACTGGAATCCAGTAAAAGGACTGGGATTTAGACTGATTCATCACTGCCTCTAAACCTCCAACTTCAGTGATGCAAGTGACTTGCAGGAGAAGCTGATGCCCTTCATCATGGAGCTAGGTTTAGCTCAGAATTCAGAGGAGCTGAAGGGGAAATCTGGCAGAAGCTAGAGATATCACAGACCCAGCTTCTGCCCACACAGACAGTTAGCTAGCATATTGGTAACAAATTCTGTAAACTGCCATAGTGCCTGGAACGCTTTTTTGATAAAGTTTTGTTTTTTTTTTTCAATCTGAAGTAGATTTATTTTTACAGAAATGTTATGAAAACATTACAAGACTTCCTGTTGAGAAATGTGATCTTGTGTGCACAGTCTGAACTTACTTAGCCACTTTGAGATAGGCCTTTAGCCTTGATTTTCTTTGCCAGGAGATAAAGAGCCCAAGATCTGTTTCAAGTTCAATGTGGAGACTGTTGTTCTGCTTAGGAGTGTATGCCAGTGGCCTTCAAGCATGTCCTCAGCTTTTACTATTTGACAATGGAGGGGTCAGAATTCTTCTCGGGCAGTACTAGAGGGGTACATATAGACCAGATGCCTAGTATTTGCTGCCAGAGGCACACACTGGCCATGAGGGACTGTCACACACTATTTGAATTGATTTTGCTCTGTCTGTCTACCATATGAGTAAAAGCCTCGTCCCATTCAGTGCTTGGCTGTGTGGTGCTTTATTTGGTGACTCAGATAGAAGCTGTGGGCAGAATTGTTTGGACTTCCATTCCTGGTATCTGGCTTTGTGATGATCTAGCTTGTTGTTGTTATTCAGTCGCTGAGTTGTGTCTAACTCTGAAACCCTATGAACTGCAGCATGCCAGGCTTCCCTGTCCTCCACTGGCTCCAGAGTTTGCTCAAATCCGTGTCCACTGAGTCAATGATGCTATCTAACCATCTAATCCTTGCCACCCTCATCTCTTTTTGCTATCTTTGCTTTCCTCAATGTAATTAGTGTCCTTTCCTGGCATTCGTTGCCATGCCCTGTGTTTTGCTCAATCAACAGTTCCTGTATAACAGGTCCCATGGAGCTCACACATAGTTTTCAGTTTTCTCTATTGTTGGCATTTTATGTTACTATATTAAATTTGTCACAATTAATAAACTAGTATTAATATATTATTAGCTAAAGCTCATTTTAAGATTTTCTTAGTTTTTTGCTAATTTTTTTCCATTTCAAGATCTCATTCAGGACACCATGTTATATCTAGTTATCTTGTTTGCTTAAGCTCTTCATGTCTATAACCGTTTCTCAGACTTGCTTTGTTTTAGATGGCCTTGACAGTATTGGAAATTATAGATCAGATATTTTTTAAAATGCCCCTCAACTGGAATTCATCTGATATTTCTCTTAAAATTAGACTGAAATAAGCACATCTTAAAAATCATCCCTAATTTTACCATCAAAACTTTACTCCCATTAACATTTTGGAGATTTCTTTCCTTTATATTTTGGAATGATATAAGGTGAAAAATTAGCATTAATATATTTTGCTCTCTTTCTGAAATATTATTTTATTGGTTTTTCTCATGCTATTAGGACACTTTTAGTTGCTTCATTAAATTCCTACAAGTATGTGTCATATACCTGTGTGTGTGTGTGCTTACTTGTTCATTCGTGTCTGACTCTGTGACCCCATGGACCACCAGGCTTCTCTGTCCATGAGATTCTCCAGGCAAGAATATTGGAGTGGGTTGCCATGCCTTCCTCCGGGGGATCTTCCCAACCCAGGGAGCAAACCCAGGTCTCCCGCTTGCAGCAGATTCTTTGCTGTCTGAACCACCAGGGAAGCCCATCATATACTTAAGAGGTAGTTTCATCTTCTGTAACAATAGAAGCCAACACATCAGTGGTTTAAATAAGATAGACCTTTATTTATCTTTCATATAAAAGTCTCAAAGATAGGTGGTCTGCAAATTTCCTGCAGCACTAAAATTATCAGAGATCCAATATTCATATAATTTGTTCCTCTCCTATCCATACGTCCATCTCATGGATGAAGACGGTTGTTTCAGATCATTCTGTCAAGTCCACATTATAGTAAGGAGAGAGGAGTAGTAGAGAACTACCTTCCTCTGTAAATCCACAAATGTTGCACTTTTATTTTGTGCTTATATCCAATTGGCATGAATCCAGTCACATTAATACCCTAGTGGAAAGGAAAGCATAGAGTTATTTTTTCTAGATGGCCATATATTAACATTTATTAATAGGTTACTTTAACAAAAGAAGTAGGAGAGAGTGAATCATAAGGCATTAATTATAGTATCAACATATATTCTATTCTTGAATAATATTCATCTACTCTTGGCCATTTTAGAAAAATTTTAGCTGCTATAATAATGCTATGTTTATCACACTTAAACAAAAATTTGTAACCACCTTTATCATTTTCTAATTATAAAAGCATAAAGGAAATAAATTACTTTAGAAATCATAATAAATATTGCTAAACTACTTTCCTGCAATTTTGGGTCAATTCGACATCACATTAGCACCATATAAGAACAGCTAAATATTATTTTAATTCTCAAGTTACTTTGGTTAATCTAACTGGTTAAACATATCTAGCTATTGATTTCATTTGCATTATTTTAATTATGCAAGAGTTTAAAATTACCTTTTTATTTATAATCATTTGATTTCCTTATTGTTCTTTGGGATTTTTATATTGATTTGTAAAAGCTCTTATGTAACTATGAGTATATATACAATAATATGGTCATATATTAGTTTAACTTTCTGGAAGGCAAATTAGAAATACTTACTAGGAACGTTGCAGTACTCAAATAGTATTATCCTTTATTTTTTCCAAATTTAGTGTTTTATTCCATGAAAACCATCAGAGGTATGTATGAAACTTTATGAACAGTATTGTTAATAAAAGCAAGCTTTTGAAAACTTTTATGGTAGCAGTAGGAAATGGATGAATTATGGAATATATATTATGTATATCTATGTTGACTATGCAGCTATTCCAAATGTGTCAAAAAACTAGTGAATACACTTGAAACATGCTCATGATGCAATGTCAAAGGGAAATGTGCATTAGAAGTCACCACGCTTAAGACGGCCTGTACAGAAGTTCATAAACTGACTTTAATACGAAGCTCCTTTTCTCCTAAAATATTTTAAGGACCAGTGTTATGAGATACACATTGGTAAATAATACTCTTCTTCATCAAAATCTTTCAATAAAATTTGTCATTATAGCTGTGGTAATCAAAGAAAGACTCAAAAGAGTTTGAGGAACTGGTACACTCAAGAAAATGTTCAACTCTTATTAGCTTCTATAGTTTTGAGTAAAACCTGAAGGCTGTATTTCATAGTCATGGATGTATCACCATGTTTTCCCTTCATTTAGTCCTACTCAACATATATGGATATATATACATATATATATATATATATATATTTCCTGTGGTAAAGATATTTAAGTCTTCTCCTATCTAATTTAGAATACCTTCCATTTTCTGGTTCAAAGAAAGAAGCATAAAAGGGCACAGTTTCTTTTCTGGAATAGCATTAGTAACTTTATTCTTCTGGAAGTAACTTTAGAGATTGTACCTACAGATGCTTCTCTACCAGATACATTTAGAAGATTGGAAATATTGAATAAATATCCAGTTTTTAAAATAAAATCCAAAATGCTACATGTTTCTATGTTATAAAAAATTGATGTTGTAAAATTATTGTTTCACTTTTCAAATAATGGCATTGAATATATGCCATTACTCAATATTGATAATACTGAATAGTTAATATAATTTCAATCATAATTTTTATTTATGTCTGTGGCCTATCTTTGAAAGAGCTAGTGTCATGTCTAACAAATTTAGAAGAATTTTATTGGAAATCTGTGCTTAATAGCAAAAAGATGTGAATTTATAGTGCCTAAGCACTCTTTTTCATGGAGAAAGTTATGGCCAGAAAATACACAAAGCAGAGAAATTCTTAGTGACCTAATATTTCACATTTGATATCTGGTATTATTTTCTAACTTTCACAATCAATTTACCTAGGTTAAAATGCTCTTCAAAATTTAAATATGTGTGTATGTGTGTGTACCTGTATGTATGTATGAATTCAGATTTGCAGAAGTAGAATAAAAGAGATTTCTCTTGGTCCTAGTAGGCAACCAGCTACTCCTGTGTAAACATTAAATTGCTTTACAGAATGGATAATCTATATCCAGAAGAATAAATTGTTATTAAAAATTAATATTAAAAAGACATAGATAAGCATCTCTAATATCTCTGATATTTGCATAGCTCATTATAACTACTGTAATGAAATAATGCTTACCTGAAACTGATGATATTAATAATATAATTATATATTTAAAATGACAGTATTCCATTTTATACTTTGATCTATTCAAGCTAAAAATTGCAAATGATATATGATTTCCATTAATGAAAAATAGATAACTGCTTTTTTAGTTAGCACAAGATGTTAATTTTGGATAAATTAATCAAATTATTTTTTTCAAAATATGCCATTTTTCAAATTAATGAGTTTTTACAATAGTAATATTCAGGAAGAGAAACATTTCCCCAGAGAATGAAATCACCAAAGTGTATTTATTTGTAGAATAGCATTTATTGTCCATTTACTTATACATATGTGAGCTTATATTTTGCATGGTGGAATAATTTTCAGTATAATTATTAAATGTTCACTTAAAAGGGAGATCCAGTATATATAAAAGCATGACCCACAGAATTCCCTCTACAGTATCTTTGACTATTTTTTTCTTAACAGCTATTTGACACATCTTTATCAGAAGAACATATTTATTTTCCTTTTGTTATTTTACCTTTTTCATCTTTATGCTGTATATTGTGTCACTATAATTCATTGTCCCCAACACACACAAACACACACACACACACACACACACACACACACAAGACCCTTTTGTGTTTTTCCTATGCCAATTCAATAGTCAATTGGAAATATTTATCAATTTCAAACAAATACCACCTATTTTTCTATTACATGAATTGCTTAAAAATTATTTTTTTCAAAGTACTTCTGTATAATCGAAGATAAAACAACTGAGTTTCCTTGACTATTATTTTTATGTCAAATTAGGTTTCTATTATTATAAATGGTTGTAATACATCTGAACACCCACTTAGAATACTAGCTTGGTGTGTTCTAAATGTGCTCTATTCACTTATCTTTCTTTTTAAGTAAAATATGGTGATGAGACCCAACACAGCTGAGAGTAACATAAATTTTCAATTGACTTATTTACTCTCCTTGTTTTTGTTCAGTTGCTCAGTTGTGTGTAACTCTGCAGTAACCATCTGCAGTGATTTTGGAGCCCCTCAAAAATAAAGTCTGTCACTGATTCCATTTTTCCCCATCTATTTGCCATGAAGTGATGGGATCGGATACCATGATCTTCATTTTGAATGTTGAGTTTTAAGCCAGCTTTTTCACTCTCCTCTTTCACCTTCATCAAGAGGCTCTTTAGTTCCTCTTCAATTTCTGCCATGAGTGGTTTCACCTGCATATCCGAGGTTAATGATATTTCTTGCAGCAGTCCTGATTCCAGCTTGTGCTTCATCCAGCCCAGAATTTCACATGATGTACTCTGCATATAAGTTAAATAAGTGGTGGAAATATGAAGTACTGATGTACTCCTTTCCCAATTTTGAACCATTCTGTTGTTCCATGTCTGATTCTGTTGGTTCTTGACCTGCATACAGGTTTCTCAGGGGCAGGTAAAATAGTCTGGTATTTCCATATCTAACAATTTTCCATAGTTTGTTGTGATCCACACAGTCAAAGGTTTTAGCATAGTGAATGAGACAGAACTAGATGTTTTTCTGGAATTCTCTTGCTTTTTCTATGATCCAGCAGATGTTGACAATTTGATCTCTGGTTCCTCTACCTTTTCTAAATCCAGCTCGTACATCTGGAAGTTCTCAATTCACATACTATTGAAGCCTAACTTGAAGAATTTTGAGCATTACACTTGTAGATTACTGTTTAAAGGAGAATAATACTAAGATCACATTTTTCTGTAATGCACTCCTAAACTCTAAATCCTCTTAGTTCTCACAGACCCTTATCTCTGTGCAAAACAATTTACACTGAGAATGTTGGCAGTAATCCATAGTAGTAAAGGGAGTCTCTGCCATGGTTTATGCAGTCCCTTTGACTTTGAAGAAATCTCAAGGATATTTCTAAAACTGATATTTCGAAACTGAGAGCATTAAATACATTGGAGAATGGGGAAAAAAAAAAACCTGACATAGTCAACTCTTAGGGTTTTTCATATGTTTTATAAACTTTAAATGAATTTTGTTGAGGAGAAAATAATGGTGGTTTGATATTAAGTGGTTAAAGATTTTACTTTTCATTTACATATATCATATATTTTGATATATTCATTTTGTTTATTACAGAAAGTTGAGTGAACCTCTGTTTACACTTTGGATATAGAACTCCCCAAGAAATTCTGCTCACCTTCCAGTTTTAAGTGTCCTGATGCCTGTCAGCTGTAGGCAGGAAGCAGGCACCTCCAGAATTTTACCAAGTACAGGGTAATCATACATACTTTGGTCATTGTAGTGTTAACTCATATTATGTGTGAAGATCTCTAACAAGAGAATATTTACTAACTTCTATTGAGCCCCATTTTCTTTAAATTCCTATGATTTAAGTTATTAAAATTTAAATGATGTGTAAATAATTGGACTGATGATCAGACAAAATCAAGGCTTGCTGAACAAACATATATGCTGGTGTGTGGAAATAGAGGTGAGTTAAAACAGAAAGAGCACATAGCAAAATAGATAATATTCATTCCAGTCAGATGATATGAAAAAGATTTGATGGATAATGTATTTCAAGTCAAAGAGTTGTATAAAGCAATCTAAATCAGAGATACAGGGTATGAGTGGATGAAGCCCTGAATAAACTGAATTTCTTTTGTTGAAATTCATCCAGTAAACTTCAGCTTTAAAGAGCCATGCGACTTTAGAAACATGCATTTTTGTCTCACTATAGAGTCAGGCAGGTTGTTTTTTTTTTTTTTTTTTTTTTATGCTATCATGGTTGAACATCCCTTTTTATGGTGACTTTTTTGTACTTTACCTGGAACTTTTATTAAACAGTTAAGAGTTTTTGCCTCTGGGATAAAAGTATTGCCCACCCACGTTACTGTTTTTTAAATAATTGCAAGTTTAAGAATTACTATGTATATGTAAAAAAACCTAAGCAAGGTGATTATCCCATAAAAATGGTGAATACTCCTGATATGCCAGATTATAAAAATCTTTAGGTTGATTCATTTTTACCTAGTAATAGAAACAAAGATAGTATTTTAAAAGAAAATAATGAAGTATTTACCTATTTGATTTAAGAAAAATTATAATTCATGAAAGTTTTTTAGATATGGTAAAAAGCTTTTTGTGATATGGTATTATCATAATGAAACAATGCTGTTATTGCTTTGGGGGCTATTGTTTTTTCACTTGTATTTGCTTTGCCCACATGTTTTCCAGAACAATGATAAGTTGAAATCTCATCACAACCCTGTGTGGTTTAAAGTGTAAAACACTTGTAGTGCTAAATAATAATGGGGGTTTTAGTAAATTAAACACTAGTTAGAACTTTCTGTTTACATTTCCTAAGTTTTCAGAGTATTCAAAGGAAAAATAATAAAGATAGCCCTACCAGATGTCCTTATTACTCAGAAGTTATATTTTATATTTATTTTGCTGGTAGTGTGAAAGTCACTCAGTTGTGTCCGACTCTTTGTGACCCTATGGATTATACATACAATCCATGGAACTCTCCAGGCCAGAATACTGGAGTGGGTAGCCTTTTCCTTCTCTAGGGAATCTTCCCAATCCAAGGATCGAACCCAGGTCTCCCTCATGGCAGGCAGATTCCTTACCAGCTGAGCCAAAAGGACAAGCTTAAAAGAAAGTGTTTTTTTAAAAGCTTTAAAAAAAGGGTGTGCTTAAAAAAAGAAGGGGATTAGGCTATTAGCATAGTTTAGCCACTGATCTAAAGAAAGGCATTCTAATTTTGTAGTGAGTCTCAGAGGCTTTACTAAACTGAAAATACTTAATGTAGTACTGATATAATTATAATAGAATATTCTCAGAAATTCACCAGATTCTATTGTTTCTTTTTTATATAAGGAAAAGAACAATTTAATATATATTTAAATGATGATACACAGATAATTATACGAATAAAACAAAAGGCTTTTTTGAATTGTGGCATATGAAAGCAGATAAATCCAAATTACATCTCAAAAGAACCTATTTGCTCCTTAGGAAAAAAAAATAGGGTATTTCAAGAAAATCTTTAACATCACGGGAAATGAGGCAGAAATCAAAGGAAAAAAAATCTACTTTCTACATATTTTTCCCAGCTGATTTTTCTTTTCATTCTACCTATTTAATAACATCATACAAAATGTAGTTCTTTTCTATCAATTATTACTTAGTAGTCATAACTTTCATAAGTCAATTTTACTTTGTTGAGCTTTCTTCAAACATGTAGCTTTGAAGCATTGATAACATTTCTTCTACTTCTAGGGTGGCTCACTCCCCTTTTCTAAAAATGATCTCTGTATCTGAAAATACCAATGCATTCCATAGAGCTGCTAAGAGTTTGCAATGTGTTGGGAATGTGAACACCTCCTTTGAGATGTTTTTTATGTGCAATTTATTTTTACAGATTGATAGCCTTTTACTGAGAGCTGGTTATGTTATTTTTTCTTGTTTTTAACTGCATGGCAAAATACACTTTTGCAAAGCCTTAAAAATAACTGGATGAAATACAATTAAAAGTTTACCATGCTAGACAGAGAGGCAGACTATGTAGATGAATGTCATTTAGCATTAAGTGACACTAAGTTTCAATGTACAGTTCACAGAGAGCTGGATGACAATTCAGACTGTTATGCTGCTGCTGCTGCTGCTAAGTCACTCCAGTTGTGTCTGACTCTGTGCAACCCCATAGACAGCAGCCCATCAGGCTCCGCCGTCCCTGGGATTCTCCAGGCAAGAATACTGGAGTGGGTTGCCATTGCCTTCTCCAGTGCATGAAAGTGAAAAGTGAAAGTGAAGGTGCTCAGTCGTGTCCGACTCTTTGAGACACCCAGGCTCCTCCATCCATGGGATTTTCCAGGCAAGAGTACTGGACTGGGTTGCCATTGCCTTCTCCTCAGACTGTTATACAGATGCTTAACTCAGTGGTATGCATTGTAATACTTTAAGATGCCATCTGATTTCCACAGATCAGTATGCCACGTCAATAAAGATATGATGCAAGGTATTGCAAGTCACAATTGGTTTCTTTTTCCTATTCTTCACTTTCTGACAATCTTAACTTCAAAACTCATGCATTATGGCAAATGCATTTCTAGTAATTTGGACCTTGACATTTCACATGGGTAGGGAAATGCTTAAGCTTTTAGGGTTAATTCGAACAGCTTAAATTCTTTGGATGTTTAATAAATTTTAAAAAGTAGGAAATAATACTATTTTGTAGCTCAAATTGTCTTTGAGTGTACAACCAAAGAATAACGAGGAGTAACCTTTGCCTACATTGAAGTAGACGTAGCCTACATTGATTGCATCCTCCAAACCTATCTCCACATGGGTCTTGGAAACACTGTACAACAGTACATATTTCCAAACAAAGTGGAAAGAACATCTGCTGAAGGGTGTATGTAATTTTCCAGTCAATTTGTTCTGTCAAAAAGATAAAGCATTTCATTCCTTTGAAGAAACCAGTAGCACTGAGTGGAGTGGGGTGGAGCTTAAAATTGTACAAACTGATGACAGTGTCTCTATATTTAAAATGATTTTTCTGTCACACAGGGGAATGCTAATTCTGCTTTAGTCTTTACTAAATTTCTCCTAATTCTACTATGAGTATTTCTTATACAGAAGTACATTTTTTCAAGAACATGTATGACTTCCTGACACTTCAAAATTGCTTGGTAAGGCAATTTAGAGATATTAACTGAGTTTATGCAAAATTGTTACTGTAGACAGTGTCTATTTTATTGAGGAGACAACAAAAAAATTTATACTTTGAGTTAACTTAAAAGTATTTATGTTAGTATAAATGTTTTCCAAAAAGAAAACAATTATTTGTAATTGTTAAAACAATTATTAGGGAAACTATTAATGAATTTAAAAATATATGGTTTTATTTTGATATCTTTAAGCCTTCGCAGATAACATAAAAATATTTTACAATTATCATAAATAATAGTAAGGAGGAGAAGTTGTGTTCACTGCCGTAATGTTTATCTGTTCTTCTTAACAAGCTTGTTACTCCTACAGGGTAGAGGAGAGGGAAAGATAATAATGGATGGTTACTATTGGAATACATTTTTCCTCTTATTAACATAAAGACTTTATATAGAACATTAAGAGAAGATAAGTGTACACCCATGGACAACATTTACTAGAGTCATTCCCCCTGTGGAAATTAACATCTTATTAAGAGACATATAAGGAAGCATGGCATGTTTTGCATTATATTGACTAGAATAGACTTAGAACTTGTGAGTTATAGTTTTGTATTTTCTTAAAGTTTCATATCTATTTTAAGAATGTATAAGATGAAGTTTTCCAATTATCTTGAAAGTTTCTCTTTTTTTACTTTTTTAAAACTTTGTTTTTAATTGGATGGTAATTGCTTTACAGTATTGTATTGACTTATGCCATACTACAGTGTGAATCAGCCATAACTAGACTTACATCCCCTCCTAATGAATCTCCCTCCCACCCAGTCAGATGTTAATCTACTTGAGAAGTAATGGAATTTGAAGTGGCAATAAATATTAGAGAAATTAGAAATGTTTACACTGTTTATAATAGCCAGGACATGGAAGCAGCCTAGATGCCCATCAGCAGATGAATGGATAAGGAAGCTGTGTTACATATATACAATGGAATATTACTCATCCATTGAAAAGAATACATTTGAATCAGTTCTAATGAGGTGGATGAAACTGGAGCCTATTATACAGAGTGAAGTAAGCCAGAAAGAAAAACACCAATACAGTATACTAACACATATATATGGTATTTAGTTAATCGGTAAAGATAAACCTGTATGCGAGACATCAAAAGAGACATAGATAAATAGAACAGTATTATGGACTCTGTGGGAGAGGGTGAGGGCGGGATGATATGGGAGAATGGCACTGAAGCATATAAATTATCATATGTGAAACGAATCACCAGTCCAAGTTCGACGCATGATACAGGGTGCTCGGGGCTGGTGCACCGGGATGACCTGGAGGGATGGGATGGGGAGGGAGGTAGAAGGGGGGTTCTGGAAGGGGAACACATGTACACCCATGGTGGATTCATGTCAATGTATGGCAAAACAAATACAATATTGTAAAGTTAAAAAATAGATAAATAAACTAATTAAAAAAAAATTGTGACATTAGAATGTCACAAACCTATTTTAGGAAAAACATTTCCAGTTTTCAAGCATATCCGCAATATTTGTATTAACATCTCTAAGTTTTCACTATTTCCTTTACTTATATAAAACTCAGGGCTTTTAGTTATGCATTAACTAATTTCCTGCTTCAAAAATATGTTTTATCTTTGTCAAGAATGATAGAACAAGTACTTACTGAAATTGACTAGAATTGGGAAGAACTCAAAATTTTCCCTGTGGGAGTCTTGCTCTATAATGACAGATATTATATGCATTGAGATATGCCCTTATGAAAACTAAAAATTCTAGGAAAGGGAGCATATTTATCAGCCTGTGGAGTGTTAATCAGATGAGATGAGTGGCAGGAAGGTGTGCCTTCTTGGGTGACTGATGCAAGCTGGGGTGGAACTCCTAATGTTCTTGCTAGTCATCCGGAAAAAATCACCAGTCAAAAACTGGCCTTTGCTGTGACACATGCACAATATCACACATCAAAGGCAAGGAACTGTAGGTGCTTTCAGTAAACTAGGGAAGTGAAGTTACAGGGAGAACAAAGCTATTTAATCCCTCGATCAAAATATTCAGGACATAGTATTATTCATCACTTTCATGCTCCTGTTCCTCTAATTTGTCAAATCCATTCTCTTAATGCAGTGTTTCACAAACTTCAGTTAGTCATATATCAGCTTCATGATTCATGTCATGTTTAAGCATTCCATATAGTTGTAAGAAATATTTTTGCTTAAATAAATAATAAAATAAAATTTACATCATTATTATAGATGACATTTCGGTATCACTTTGCATTAAAGCAAATAATTTACATTTTTCTAATATATTTATACATCATTAATTTAAGAATAGACTTGTTCAATATTTAGAATGTGAAGTAAACTCACAGGCCATTGCTTTGGAAGTCATTACTCTTAGGCTCCATATTAAGGCAGAAGGACATTTTGTTTTCCTTGATCAATATTAAAACATGTTTCCTCAAACCCATTAACCTTATAATCTTAGGCGAGTTAAATTTACACTTATTTATAGGTACAATAATCCCATATGATAATGACAAGCATAAAAGGAAGAGTTGCCCAACTATATTTAAACTAGGTGTTCCCTACACCACACACACATACACACAAACCCACACTTATGCACACACACATATATACACATACGTGTGTGTGTGTGTGTGTGTGTGTGTGTGTTTAGTCGCTAAGTTGTGTTCGACTCTTGTCAACCCCATGGACCATAGCCCACCAGGCTCCTCTGTCCGTGAAATTTCTCAGGCAAGAAAACTGGAGTGGATTCCCATTTCCTTCTCCAGGGGTCTTCCAAACCCAAGATTCAAATCTGAGTCTCCTTCACTGGCAGGTGGATTGTTTACCGCTGAGCCACCAGGGGGCTTCCCCAACATACATACATTCCTAAACAGAAATGGCACAAATGTGAACCAGACATCAGAGCCTACTCTCCAGTCACTCTCATTCCTCACCACTTGCCATGACTCATTTGTGGCACCACATCTTTTCTCACTTTGAACTTCTCCACCTAAATCTCCCCATCTACAGTTAGAACTGTTCCTAGCTAAATTCAAGGCTCAATTTCAGATCTTTATTCAATTTATTTCTTCCTTTATTATCATAGAAAACCCCTTGCTAAAATATAAAATAGTCTTGTTCCAGTGTTCCTTTTAGAATATGCAGTTTCAGTAGAGTCCATTGTATGATACCCATTGCTGTATTTCCATCATATTCCTTAAGCAATATCAGAATTCAGGAGAATGGGGAGGAAAAAGAGAAAGGGAAGAAACTGGAAAAAGCATTTAAATACTGGCCATAGAGGAGTAACATGAATGTCTCTGCCTTAATATTAATAACATTTCTAATAATATTTAGTATTACAAAGTAGTTCATTCATGAAGAGTAAAGAAATAATTAGAAATAAGTAAGCATCCTAATTGGAAAAGGAAATGTCAACACATTCCAGTATTCTTGCTTGGGAAATCCCATGGACAGAGGAGGTGGCCGGCTACATCCATGAGGTCACAAAAGAGTTGGACACACTTAGAGACTAAACAACAACAAAACATATAATAATCATTGCAAACATGTATTGAATTGTATGCTACTTATTGTCATTAACAATTTTAAAAACTAATTTCCATAAGAACACTATGAATTTGGTCCTATAGTTATATCCATTTTGGGCTTCCCAAGTGGTTCAATGAGTAAAAAATCTACCTGCAGTGTAGGAGACAAAGGAAACACAAGTCTGATCCCTCAGTCGAGAAGATCCCCTGGAGAAGGGCATGGCAACACACTCCAGTATTCTTGCCTGCAGAATCTCATGGACAGAGAGGAGCCTGGCAGGCGGGCTACAGTCCATAGCGTTGCAAAGTAGGACATGACTGAAGCAACTGAGCATACATGCATGCACCAGTAGTAAATTATCAAATTTAGAGGAAGAGTCTGTCCTCAGAGCCTGAGGTTTTGTTTTCTACATTCCATAATTCATTAGCCAGAAATAAACATATCTATTTTCATCCTTTATCTAAAATAAAAGTATATCTACATTAAGATCTTAAAGAATTCAGACCATACTAAAATACTGTATGTTATATAAATTATTTTGCATACTAGTTTTAACTTAATCATTTTATTATAAACATTTTTATAATAAATTGAATGTTTACTTTTTGGAACAAATAGCATTCTGTAAGGATTTATAGCAGAATTCCCCAGATTCTCTCAGTTTATGAGGCTCTCAGTGTCTCAATATTTCTCTTTCACAGTACTTCTAATTAAAAATGGTCATATTTGTTAAGAAGTGGGATAAACAGCTTAGTAAGTGTTGATAGAGCAATAGCCTAATACCATTTGAAAAAAATACACATAAAATAGAGGAAAAACAGTTAATTCCCAAATAACTATAACTACTTACAAATGGGATGTCTGTACCTGTTGGGCACAGCCTAACTCCTCAAGCCTTGGAAACTGGATATCACAATATCATTTCTTTTTTTCAAATAATTTTCACAGAGTACTTTATTTTCTACCTGGGACTGCCAAAAACCCAGCTTTGTGAAGATATGTTGGCATTGAAAGACTTGTAATCCATTCTAATGTTGAAACTATAAACTATATGAAAGTAATGAATCATACAATATCTGATAGTTGTCACATATTTTGTTTTTTCATGAAAATTTGAAATGTCTATAGAACCTTTGGGGGTTCACTACAGCACTCGGAGATCTGTTTGGAAACCACAGGTTTATATTGAAATAACTGTCACTAATCTCCTCATGATTTGGCTCAGTGGTAAAGAATCTGCCTGAAATGCAGAAGACATAGCTTTGATTCCTGGGTCAGGAAGAGTCTCCTGGAGATGGAAATGGCACCCCATTCTAGTGTTCTTGCCTGGAAATCCCAGGGGCAGAGGAGCCCGGTGGACTACAGTCCATGGGGTTGCAAAAAAGTCGAACACAACTTACCAACTAAACAACAGACTTACACAGGTCTCAGGAGATAGTTCAACCTTGTTCTATGTAACCTCAGCTCAGGGGGCTCAACTGAAACTGGTGGGTCAACTTGAAGATGACTTACTCTTTTGGCTAGAAACTTGATTCTGGCTTTAATTTAGAGATTAGGAAGTTTGCTTAAAAAGGAGACTGCAGTAGTCTGCCATAAGGACCTGCATGATGGCTGTATTCCAAAGACAGAAAATAAAAGTTCTTTAAAGGATACCCAGAACTGGCACATTATTATTTCCATAATATTCTGTTGGTCACAGAAGACACATGTGAAGTATAGAGTCAGTGAGATGATGAATTACAGTGCACTTCTCAGGAGGGAGTGACAACTTTTTGGCCATCTTTAATCCACTGTAGTTGGTATGGAATGTATCAAGCAAACAATCCAGGCAATACCTTAGAGAGGAAAGCAAAAGCTTACTTAATTTAATATGCAGAGGATTGTGCATAAAACTCTATTTTAATAGTAAGATTCTGAAAATAGTATAGAGTGTTTGAGAGTCAGTGTTTAATTCCAGGTTTTCTGTGTTTGTGTTCGTCAGTGTAAATTTTTAACCCATTATCTGTTTTTGAACAATTAGATTACCCCTTGTACTAGTAAGGGTTCTCCAGAGAAATAGAACCAATAGGCGTGTATGTATAATTATAGAAAATAAATGAAGAGAGTATAAAGAGTTAGCTCAAGCAATCATGGAGGCTGAAGAGTCCCAAGATCTGTAGTCAGCGAGTTGGAGACCCAGAAGAACTGATGGTGTAGTACCTGTCTGAGTCTGTGTCCAAAGGCAGGGAGGGGCTCACTACTAGCCCAGTTCAAAGACAGGCAGAGAGGGTGAATTGTCCTTATTCAGTCTTTTGTTCTGTGCGGACCTTCAACTAACTATTTGAGGCCCACCCTCAGTAGGGAGAATAATAAGATTTACTCACGTCCACTGACTTAAATTTATTAAATACTCTCATGGACACATCCTAAATAATGTTCAGCGAAATATCTGGGAACCCCATAGTCTAATCAAGTTGACATAAAATTAACCATCATACTCATTTTTTTTTTATAATTGAAAATTACAATGAATATTCTAATATATGAATATTTATTCTTAGTCTCGGAGAAGGTAATGGCAACCCACTGCAGTACTCTTGCCTGGGAAATCCCATGGATGGAGGAGCCTGGTAGGCTACAGTCCGTGGGGTCACGAAGAGTCGGACACGACTGAGCGACTTCACTTTCACTTTTCCCTTCCATGCACTGGAGAGGGAAATGGCAACCCACTCCGATATTCTTGCCTGGAGAATCCTAGGGACAGAGGAGCCTGTTGGGCTGCCGTCTATGGGGTCGCACAGAGCGTGACACTACTGACGCGACTTAGCAGCTGCAGCAACATTCTTAGTCTTATTATTCCTTAGCATCAATTCCAGGAGAGAAATTGTGTCTGTCCTAGAATCTAAAAACTTAAATGTTTTCTACATGTTGTCATGTTATCTCTAGCAGTGTGAGTGCCAGTTCCGTCACATAATCACCAACATCTGGATTTTTCCCTTTTACTATTTAATATTCATTCCCCCTGTCCAATGATCTGGGTATTAATACTTGGGATAAATAACTTGAGATATTTAAAGAAAAAAATAAGATTTCTGGAAAAAACTTAAGCCAATATTTCACAGTGAAAAGTATACACCTTTGTTCATTGTTATAATGAGAATCATAAATACTATCAATTTCCAGTGGCTGAGTTTTCCTCTTTGTGGTCTAGTTGACCTGTTTCTCTTTACTGCCCAAGTTTTGCTGTTCTGTCAGTCTCTGACAAAGTTCCTTGCTCCACAGTTTTTACCTTGTGTTAGTGGCTATTTTGTATCATTGGTGCTGCTAATACATTGGTAATGGATTTAAGAGTTAACTTTAAAGGACACTTTTAACATCTTAATTTAATAAAGCTCTTCTTCCTTCATTTATGCTTTGTGAAGGTCTGTCTTATTTTGTTTTGTCTCATTTTGTTTCCGCAAATAGCATCTCTTCTCTATTGAAGGACTCTTCAGGGAATCTTTGCCCTGAATTGGAGTCAACATTATCTCCTATATGTCAGTGACAGGCAGGGGTGTATTGTCTGCTCCCTTTGTTGGGGAAAGCGGTTTCTCATCTCATTTCCAAGAAAGTTGACCCTATATTGGGAAGTGACTTGATACATCCGGTACCACATCGTTAAGCATCTTCCTGGCAGCAAAAGTTCAGGGATAATTGCATCTATCTAGTTCAAACTAAATTTTATCCAGACTTCACTTATCCTAAATGGCATGATTAAACTTGATATACACAAATTAACAAACATAGTAGTCAAATCCATGTAGGTACTTTAGGTTTTATCTTAATTTTCAAGTACTAATATCTAACTTCAATCATTTTGACTTGTAATTGACTCCATGACCTATAATTTTTAAAAAAGGCAGTTTACCTGAGTTAACACTGTCCATTGAAACCATGCCCTTGTTCTTTTTTATTTTACTAAGATATAAGATATTATGTAATTATGGCTGTATTTCACATAGTATTGATACAGAAAAGCAATTAAACATTCTCTTTGCAAATGCCCGAAGATTAGATTATAAAATAAGAATGATGGTATGACTCCCTGTTCACATCTCCACCCACATTTTGAGCTTCTTTTAATGATTGCCTAACATAATTCCTACCAGACTAATTTTTTATGTTTTTATTTTCTTTCCTTCTAAATTTAAATGAAGCTATTATAATTGACTTTACATACCTGGGAAAGGCACTTGTCTTCAAGATATCACTTTTTTTTCTCTATTTTTAGTCAGCAATTTTTCTATCTGAAAGCTTTTTAAAAATAAGCAAATAAATAAACTTATCAAATTATATATACATCAAAGAGACCTAAATGAGGTATCATTTTCAAATATGTATTCCAAAGTTTTTATCAACTAATTCTCCACTTATTTCAAGATTCAGTTAATGGAAGGAATACAAGCTTGTATTTAAATTCCGGGTGCTATAGATGTAGTCTCTCTGGTTCTTTCTAATATAAACACATTGTGTGAAAAGCCATTACCTCTTACTGTGTTTTTATTTGGGTGGACAATTAATTTAGCAAGTTATACAATAAAAACGAACATATAACCCTTATTTTAAATGAATTTGATTGATTTTCAATCAATATAAGTAATGTAAGTAATTTCAGTTTGGGAATTAAAAAATATTACTCCTAACAATGCCTGTATATATTTGATCATTATAAAAAGGAGATCTTTATACTCAATTTCTCCTCCTCCATTTGCCTTCTTAACCACATCAAGTTAACATTAACTACTGTTTCCAAAATGTCACTTGTCACTTTGTAATCAAATATCTTATTCATTCACTACCAATGCAACATGAATCTGTCTCACAGGAAATTGACTAAGTTCCAGTTGTTTTTTCTGGGATTAAAATGTGCTATATTAAAAAACTTACTTCATGAAGAATCAAAAAATGCCTGGACAAAAATTAATTAGTATTAAGAAATTTAACTGTGAGAGAAAATATATTAGTATACAAATAACTACTGCAATTATTTAAAACTAACAGAGACATTTTTTGTATTTCTGTTATGGAAAGTGAGTAGCAAACAAATAAATATAATTAATAATGTAAAATAAACCCTATTTAAATGAAGTAAAACAGCAATTTTTAAATTTATCAACAAAATGTAGGTACATTATTACTCTTTTGTACTATGGACTTACCTCTGTGATTTATTTTTCATGCTGTTATCTGTAAATAATAATATGAAGTGATTTGTCAAAAATTATAAGTTCTAAAAAGACATCCATATACCAAGTATATGTGTTAAAGTGCTTTACAAAAATACTAGAGAAGAGACTCTGACTTCATATCCGTTTTCACTCCTAAACAGTTCTGTGCTCATTATCATTCATGTAACAAATACATATAAAGATATGCAAAAAGTTAGAGTCTCAACTAAATAGGAATAAAGTCTAAGAGATAACCATATTACTAGAACCAAGGATTAACTTTATTATACCCAATAAATAGAGAAAAAGTGAACAAAAGTTAGGCTATCATAAAGTCACAGACAAAAAAAAATGTTTTCTAAGGTAACCACAGTTGTGTTCCTTCTCTTACATTTCTTTCCAGTGACAACTTTGCTATGTCAATGTAAAGAATGTATAGATTGTATATCTGATTCTTTCCATAAAAGAGAGGAGTAAAGCTGTTCAACAACCAAGTTCAGAAGCAAAAGCTATTAATATACTTAGTATCGTTGCTCATATAATTTTCTTAAGAAGTGATGAGGGAAATAATCTCTCAGATGTGCTTGGCAGTGATAATTTTTTATGATTCAGTTCAGTTCAGTTGCTCTGTCATGTCTGACTCTTTGCAACCCCAGGAACTGCAGCACACCAGGCTTCCCTGTCCATCACCAACTCCCAGAGCTTGCTCAAACTCATGTCCATAAAGTCAGTGATGCCATCCAACCATCTCATCCTCTGTCGTCCTCATCTCCTCCTGCCTTCAATCTTTCCCAGCATCAGCAGCTTTTCCAAAGAGTAAGTTCTTCGTATCAGGTGGCCAAAATATTGGAGCTTCAGCTTCAGCATCAGTCCTTCCAATGAATATTCAGGACTGATCTCCTTTAGGATGGACTGGTTTGATCTCCTTGCAGTCCAAGGGACTCCCTAGAGTCTTCTCCAACATCACAGTTCAAAAGCATCAATTCTTCGGCACTCAGCTTTCTTTAGAGTCCAACTCTCATATCTATACATGACTACTGGAAAAACCATAGCTTTGACTAGACAGAGACTTTGTTGGTAAAGTAATGTCTCTGTTTTTTAATATGCTGTCTAGGTTGGTCAGAGTTTTTCTTCCAAGAAGCAAGCGTCTTTTAATTCCATGGCTGCAGTCAACATATGCAGTGATTTTGGAGCCCAAGAAAATAATGTCTGTCACTGTTTCCATTGTTTCCCCATTTATTTGTCATGAAGTGATGGGACCAGACGCCATGATCTTAGTTTTTTAATATTGAGTTTTAAGTCAACTTTTATCACTCTCCTCTTTCACTTTCATCAAGAGGCTCTTTAGCTCTTCTTCACTTTCTGCCATAAGGGTGGTGTCATCTGCATACCTGAGGTCATTGATATTTTTCCCAGAAATCTTGATTCCAGCTTGTGCTTCCTCCAGCCTGGCATTTCACATTTTTATGATTAACTTTGCCTTAATCCTGTACTTGTTCTTTTCCCAGTAGTTGAGGAACACTGAAAAAGTATTCTGATTTGGTAAGCCCACTGATAATTAGGATTTTGAGGATAACATCAATCCAAGTAAATCCTGTTGCCCAAATCTTTATCATAAATAGAGATATTTTGGCCAGAAGTAACTAAAAATTCTGAGCAGATGAAAAGAATATTTCAGTACAACAATTAAATAAATGTCTCCGGTGGCACAGTGGTAAAGAATCTGCCTGCCAGTGCAGGAGACACAGGAGATCAGGTTCTACGCCTAGGTCAGGAAGATCCCTGGGAGGAGGAAATGGCAACTACTCCAGTATTCTTGCCAGAAAAATTCCATGGATGGTGGAGACTGGAGGGCTATAGACCATTGGGTTGCAAAGAGTCAGACATGACTGAGCATGCATTCATACACCACTGTGCTTAGCAATGTAGAGATTATTGGTGACCTTAGAGTTAATAAACTTGAGGAAGTGAAGACACAATGAACAGTAGGGAAATAGAGACAGGTTTTATACAAGGTAAAGAGACCAGGTAATAGCTATAAAAAGAGGGATGAGAAGTTTTTCTAGTGAAAAAAGATTAAACTAGTTTAAAAGTTAATGCCAAAGATCTGTTTGAGAGTAAGCAGTTAAAGGGTAAATTCCAAAAGAGAGATTGGTCCTCAATATGGGAAGAGAGAGTTCCCCCATGTTAGTAGTAAAGAAGAACAAGTTGGGTGCAGATGTGGGTAAGTTTGCATGTTGGTACATCTGATGGCTACTGTTGTTATTGAAAAGTATAAGGCAAGATGAAAGGAAATGCAGGGAGTTGTTCAGATGTTTTAGGGAATTCGAGTTGATTTGAAGTGTTTATGGTTGATGGTAAATATATGAGTTATACAGAGAATCATAGCAATTGCTAGGGATGAGCTGAGAGTGATCATTGAGACTTTGTATGGTTACAGGGTATGCATCCTTTTTGTGTGACTTTATTCAATAGATTTGACTTGCCTTGATACAAGCCAAAATGAATACTGAAACAAAACTGAGAATTGCGTTCATCTAGGGTTAGATTTGTTGAGGCAACAAAGGGAGAGGGTCAGTAAAATCTGTGTGTTGCAAGAATGTTGAAGTAATTAAATTAGGATATTAAGGTGGAGGAGAAAGGATGTAAGAAAGAAAAGAAGCTAATTTATTGAGTATTCATAAAAAAATAGTGGAGATTGTCATATAGTATGATGATAGTTGTATTAAAAATATCTGAAAAGTCAATTAGAAGGAGACAAGATCAATATCAAAACTGTATTACAAAATTTAGAAGTAGCAGTTCCATGCCATGACATTTCTAAGTAGAAACAAAATGTAGGAAATGAAAGTGTACTCTAGTCCTCACTTTTTTATTGCCGTAATCTATAAGTTTCTTTCATGAAGTTGAAAATTAAATGAATTAATGAAGGATCTATGTTAATAGAGAATATAATCAGCAGCTAGGAGTACAAGGGGAGTTTATATATGTTTTTGTTAAAGAGAAATAGAAAGAAAGGTGGCAATATCCTAGTCTAATTGAGGAGAAGACCAAAAATGAAATAATGAAATAAGTAGGCATAAAATCAAATTGAAAATAAAATGAGTTGCACTGATTATTTTACTGAAGACTATTTTAGTTATGATAATACAGAGATAAATTGGATAAAACAAACTAAAAGAAATTGTAAAAGGAAAGTTGAAATGCTCGTGAAGCATATTCAAAGATAGTTTAATTTTTATGGATATTCATATTAAATCAATGAAATGCTTTTTTTATGATCCATAAGTTGGTAAGAGAATGAAATATAATATCCAGTGTTGGAAAATGAGAGCTTTAAACAAGCCCTTTCATATATTTGAAGTGGGAATAAATGGATACTTTTCAAGAGAACAATTGGCAATATGTATAAGAACTTAGATACTATCAGACCTTAACCAAAGTACTGAATATCTAAGAATATGTGTTAAAGGATTTTGTAAGACTCTATTAGTAAATATTTCAGTCAGATTTTACTTATAAAATCTAAACTCAAATGCCACATGTTGTAGAAGTTTATAGAAACAAGGAAAATATTGGTAATAAATTATCACAAATTGAATAGAAAAAAGATCATCACTGTCTTATAAGCTTATAAGTACTTCATTTTTCCTTCTGTATTTCCGTATTCTTTACTTTTTTATATTTGATATAGAATTTTCATAAAGAGAAAGAATTGGAAGTGTCCTGAAATCATGAAGTGAAGTGAAAGTCGCTCAGTCATGTCCAACTCTTTGCGACCCCGTGGACTATACAGTCCATGGAATTCTCTAGGTCAGAATACTGGAGTGTGTAGCCTTTCCCTTCTCCATGCTGCTGCTGCTGCTGCTGCTAAGTCGCTTCAGTCGTGTCTGACTCTGTGCGACCCCACAGACGGCAGCCCACCAGGCTCCCCCGCCCCTGGGATTCTCCAGGCAAGAACACTGGAGTGGGTTGCCATTTCCTTCTCCAGTGGGATCTTCCAAATTCAGGAATCAAATTGGGGTCTCCTGCATTGCAGGTGGATTCTTTACCAACTGAGCTATCAGGGAAGCCCTCTAGTTAATATTTAGTTTTAACATATAGAGCAAAAAGACATTTGTTATAACATGTATATTAAGATACAAACTTAGTTTTAATAGTTAGTGTTTTCATATCCTGTTTCAAAAATCTGTCACTGCTTTGTTTTAAAGTCTAAGTTTTTATATCCACACTTAACAGTTAAGATTTTCAACTTTTAATTATTTTGTTTATATGTAATACATTTTAATATGTGACAGTGGGTCTACTCTCTCATATAGTCAAATCTTGTTGAAGGACAGTTGTTGAAGAATCTATCTTTTCTCCTCTGAGATTTTTCCATCTCTGTCATTCCCTTTTCCATATATATGAGGGTTTGTTTCTCAAATCTTTATTTTGTCCAATTTGTCTGTACTTTTTACACTTCTATCGGAGAAGGCAATGGCAACCCACTCCAGTACTCTTGCCTGGAAAATCCCATGGACAGAGGAGCCTGGTAGGCTGCAGTCCAAGGGGTCGCGAAGAGTTGGTACACTTCTATACTCATGCATTCTACAAATATTGATTGACATATATATTTTCCTCTTCCCATATGTATGTATTGGCTTCTATTAAATCTTGAGTATTTTCACTTGTTATTTTGTTATAGAGTATATTTGTATATAAACTTATCTGCATATACATGTGTAATACTTTACTACTTGTAATACTATAATATTAGAGATTATCAACCTAATATTCTTAACAAACAGCTTGGTTCATATTTAGAGGTAATGCTCTAATAATTTGAGAGATCTTTAATCTGAGGATATTCTGCATATATTTACTCTTTTATATGTAAAATCAAAGAAGTTACAGTATGGCAAAATGAATGATAGTTTTGTTTACAGTACATAGCAAGTGAATACTGTGCGTTTTTTATTTGAAAATCTCCTAAAAGATTTGAACAATTTGAATTAACCAGTGATTAGAAGCATAATTATTCCTACTATAAAGGAATACTAAAATTAAGGAAAATGAAATCTCTTAGGAGAGGAGATGTGATCCAACGGGAATATTACATTTGTGATGGTAATTCTTCTGAAATCATTATTTGAAAAATATTTTCATTACTAAATGGATTGTTGATTATAATATGATTTACATGTTTTTCAGTGTTGACCAATTGATGATTCATCCACAATATTCAGACAAGGACTACTGTTTTCAGGCTTATTCTTTTCTAATTTAGAGAGAAATCAGGATCAAAGTTTTGCTCAATATTTATTTATAAAGTGTATAAACTTATACCCTATCCACAGGCCAGTCATTTAGTAACAATTTAAAGCACCTATTTGATGCAGGAAGTGTGCCATATTGTGGGTACACAGTGGTAAACAAGAGAGCAGACACTTGCCTTTGACAGTTTAGAGAGAAATGTAGAAAATGAAAGGGGATTATATCACTAAAATGGAGTGTAAATCATGAATAAGAACCAAACCTCGAGCTCCAGATGTGCTGTACTCTCATCTCAACTCTACAACTAATTAACTGTGTGACTTCAGACAATTTATTTAATATGTCTCCATTTTCAACAGTAATCAAGAGAAAGTAATCATACCAACTAACTGAGTTGTGATTTGAAGGACTTTACTCACACAAATTATATAATAGCACATGGCATATCTCATATGTAGTATGAGATAACTATTTTAACACTATTTTTCTCATTATTATCATTTATATTGCAGTGACCTGGATATGACCTTACTTGGAAATGTCTCTGCCAATACAGTCAAGTTAAAATGAGAATCATACTGGATTAGGGTGAGTAGGTCCTAAATCCAATGGCTAACGGACTTATAAATATTGGAAACAGAGAGGCACAGGGGAGGAGGGCATATGGCAGTGGAGACAAAGATTAAAGTGGGATTGATGGCAGGCACCAAAAGTCAGGAGAAAAGCTCGGAAAATTCTCCCCCCAGAGCCTGGAAAGGAGCATAGTCCTGCAGATTTGAGACTTTGAGCACCTACACTGTGAGACAGTAAAAGATTTGTTTTAAGCCATCCAATGTGTGGTGATTTGTTACAGCTAATACAGGAAACTATTAATAATACAAGTAGCAATTGTTATTATTCAATTTAAAGACAAGGAAACCAAAGCCCTGTGATATTAATGATTTGCTCCAAGTTACACAATTACAATAGAAAGTGATGAAGCTGGACTCTAGTATTATGCTGTTTGATTTAAGAGCATATATTTTAACCACTTTACATTTTTCATATACTGATACATAATCCTGATACCTGTTTTGTAGTCATATTATTGAGAGCCACTATATGCCAAGTACCACTCTAAGCATTAGAAATCTAAGAGCAAACAAAACTGAAAAAAACAATCAACAGTTTGGTCAAAGTAAAGGGAGTCAGAATTATTTATGAAAAAATATGTATCACTTCATCTATTAATGTTGTTAAAATAGGTAAGAGATATAGGGAGTTCTGACTGAGAAATGATAGGGAACCTAGAATTTTAAATTAGGTAATTAGGAAAGGTGTCTCTCTTCACATGACATTGGAATAAATTATCGAAAAAGGGACAGTGAGCATGTTTGTGTCTTGAGTACAGAGTCCCAGATCAAGAGAAAAACCTGTATAAATGTCCTAAGGTACATGTATGACTGAGTATTTGAAAAATTATAAGGAAGCCATTTTGAATGGAGAGGAATACAATGAATAGTAGGCTGGGACTCTACTCAGTACTCCAAAATGACCTATACGGGGAAAAAAATCTAGGCTTACCTGGTGGCTCAGTGGTAGAAAACCCTCCTGCCAATTCAGGGGACATGAGTTCAATCCCTGGTCCAGGAAAATCTCACATGCTGCAGAGCAACTAAGCCCATGCACCATAACTACTGAGCCTGTGCTCTAGCACCTGGAAGCCACAACAACTGAGGCCTACACACCCTAGGGTCCATGCTGCACAACAAGAGTAGCCCCTGCAATGAGAAAATCTCACTGCAACTAGAGAGTAGCCCCTGCTCACGGCAACTAGATAAAAGTCACCACAGCAGCAAAGACATAGCACAGCCCAAAGTAATAAGTAAGTAAATGAGTGGATTATATATGTGTATGTATAACTGATTTACTTTGCTGCACAACAAACTAACACAACGCTGTAAATCAACTATACTCCAATAATTAAAAAAAAATAAAAACAGGAAAAAATAATGAACAGTAAGAGTTGTGGTTGGAGAGGAGTTAAAGTAGCTTTTACTTTAACTCCTCTATGTGGTACATTATATATATATAAGATATAAACACATGAGATAAGCATAAGTTCATGAAAATTAAGATTAATAGAAAGTAAAAAAGATCCACAGGCTGTGTTGATCTGAAAGAAAAATTTATTCTTTTACGAGCAATTCTTATATATCAAGGAAAATGGCAACTCAACATATGTATGAATAATCTTTGTATAAAAATTTCTAGTTAGAGTTTGGATTTATACTCTATGCATACCAAATTTAATCTAGAATTATTGCAAGGAGACAAAGCTGCTTCTTATAATATGTATTACTTATGTTTTCAAAATCACTTGGTTCATAAATTTATTTCATAAAAAGGATTCAAGATAAAACTTCAACATGGCTTCATTGAGATCACTATATATGGTGACCGTCACAAGGCTGAAGAAATGAATAAATTATCGCATCATCTCTTCCTTTTAATGATTTAACCTATGTTTCTTACTGTGATTCTCTTATTTAGGATTGGGTGGCCTATTAGTTTAGTTACTGATCTTGATGGTCTACCTTTGCCTTCATTTTTAGTCAGTATCTTGATACTGGTAGGTGTATCAACTTTATATATGGCCCAAAATTTATATGTGGCCCAAAATATAAAAGTAAGATTATGTGATTAGAAATTTGGAATTTTAAAGAAGTAATAGCATTATTTGAAATGTATGATTATAAAGGAGATGTGAGGAGTGAGTTCATAACTGCCTTGAAGTATACAAGTGGAGATTTTAAGAATTGTTGACCAGCCATTCTTAAGCTTCTTTGCAGTCAAAATACTTGATAAAATATCAGCAGGGATGATATAAATTGATGGGGGAAAATTAGTCTAAAGAGAGAATATAACCTGATCTGGACTAGAAAATGTTTTTAATATTTGCTTCCTGAGAATCAAAGTATGGATTCAAACTTTTAGGTAATCAAGTCTGAATAGCAAATGTTCCCACCCCATTTCCTTCCTCACCCCAACCCTAGTCATACATGTTTCAGGTTTCACCTATACAGGCAAATATTCTGTTTAAGTTTTACGGTGACAGTTGATAGAAGCAAGCACTGTGTTAATTTATTAAAAATAACATTCATGAAAATGATAGGTTGAAATTTATGTTCCAAATCCAATCTTTATTTTGATGTATGAATTATCTAGTTAATACTTTTCATGTTCACTCTTCTGCTACTCAGTTTTGACATAATGGGAAGGCCTAGTTTATGTGGAAACAGAAAATTACTTCACTGATAAGATTTAAGTGACACCAAAATGTGCCTAAAAATATCTACTGTATAGCAATCTGCTAGTTTGCCCTTATGTTAAAAACTTTCATGATTTTTCAGGCACTTTCATGATTTTTCACTTTCACTTGAAAAGATTTAGTATTTCAAGTGAGCCAAGAATATTATACTACCTAAGAGGTCTAACATATTTAGTTAGCTTTGACTTTGACATACATTATTTTCTTCCTGATTAAATGTGTACTTTCCATTGTTCTCACTAGCTCCAAAAGTCAGTGTCTGAAGGAGTGGGTTGGTGAAGAGATAATATCTGGTGGGTGGAGGAGGAAAGAGTAAGGTCTATCTAAAGCAGTGGTCCCTAGTCTTTTTGACACCAGGGATGGGTTTCATGGAAGACAATTTTTCCATAGACCAGGTGTGGGGGATGGTTTCAGGAGGATTCAAACACATTATATTTATCGTGCACTTTATTTCTACTACTATTACATCAACTGCACCTCAGATCTTCAGGCATTATATCCTGGTGGTTGGGGACCCCTAATCTAGAGAGTATTGTATCCTGCCCATGTTAAGGGCACACAGACCTGGAAGCACAGTCACATGGCCACCAACAGCAAGACCATAGGGATGGGACTGCTCCAGTAGAGCTATAAAGCATCTTAAAAGGTGAATTGAAAGAGTTTTAAGCTATCATTTATTTCAATATTTTGCTAAGTACAAGTCATGCCTGCAAGTTTGTAATAAGTAGGTTACCAATGCAATATTTTATTTTCCTAAAAAATGCTAATAGAACATCAGTTTTATCTAATAGTAACATATTGAATGATTTGGACAGCTTGTGTTTGTGAGTCTCTCTATGAATTCTAAAGGAAGAAGTGAGTAGAAAGGATGGTGAAAATATGTTCCTGAATATGCTACTTTATTCTGAAACTATGTTAGTAGAAGCATATAAATTATTGGTTCTCCTATAATAAATTGTAGCTATACCTGTGTTGAGAACTGAAAGTATCCAGGTCTTCTGTTTCATTCTAAAGCAATTATATTTCCTTGCCTTAAAACTATTGTTAAAAATATCAAATAAAAAACTAAATTCAAAGAAGTTTTGCCTAAGGTATAAAAAGCATATTATATAGTATATATTATAATCCTCAAGAATATCAGTCTCATGACAACTGAATAATTCCAAAACACCATATCCTCAGTTTCTCCTCAGAGGTTATTAATCTTCCTAGCACTAAGTTTATGGATCACCTATTCAGTCATTCTTAAAAGACTTTATAAATCAAAAAGCATGAATGATGAAGAAATTAAATATTCAGACCAGAGGAATTTAACATATATGTATGTATATTTATTTCCAACTTTAAGCCCATTAACTTTGCTGCCTTCAAGGAGCTTAATGTATATAGGGATGGCAAGTCCATGAAGCAAAAGTTATACTGGAGAACAGTATTAGATGTTTGTGGTATACAAAAGGAGTGGTGTGAAATCAAAGCAAATCATCATGGAAAACCTTCCCAGAGGCAATACTTTATGCAACAGCCAAGCTGCACAAACCATGCCATTCATTCCAGTCATGTCTTTGCTTCTACTGTCCCTTGTGCTTTGCCATCATTTCCCAAATAACTGCACATTTTCCATTAAAATAGATTTCAATTGAGAATGAGAGACATTTAAGCTAATATTCTTATAAGCAATTGACATGTGAGTCTGTACCTCAGTGGAAATATTTGTGCTAGTGATATGTGAGAGTCATTTATATCATATCATTATTACCCTCCCCTGGATAAGAAATTGTGAAGTGTGAAGTGAGACAATCCAACCCCACACTTTCCTCTCTAGTCTTATTTCCATGGGATGACCTATTTAGGTTTCTATATTTTGTTCTGGTAATTACCTCCATAATTCTAAACATTTTGGTATTTTCTCATTTCTTGATTCATCTGCTCAAGATAGTATCTATTGACTCTCTAATATGAAAGATGAGATTTTTTTTAACTCACATTAACCCCTGTGATATGAATCACCTATTTCTAAATGTAAAACAGTATCTGAGGTCATTGTATAGTATTTTTTAAAAGGGAACTCAATTTCAGATTCACAAGAATTATTTTATTATTCCTCATTGCTTACTGAACTATGTAGAAATACATAACTTTGAAATTCCAGTTCTTTTAATACTCAAGTCTATTGATTTAACTCTACATTCAACACCTCTCCTACCAAGGATTGTTTTGTTGCTGAACAAATGTTTCCACTGCTTTACCTTTATTCATAACATTTCCCTTTCCATTGGCCTCCCCCTGTTGGGTTCTGAAACATTCTACTGGGTCTAGCTCTCATGTTATTTCATTTTGCAAACCAGTTATCTCCCACAAGAAGCCACCTCTCTTACTTGGACCATAGCTTGCCAGGCTCCTCTGTCCATGCGATTCTCCAGGCAAGAATACTGGAGTGGTTTTCCATGCCCTCCTCCAGGGGATCTTACCGACCCAGGGATCAAACCCACATTTCTTACATCTCCTGCATTGGCAGGCAGCTTCTTTACCACTAGCACCACCTGGGAATCCCAACATTCAAAGAAGTTGTGAATACTTATTTGACTACATGATTTAGGTTACCTAAAAAAAACTATATACATATATATATATATATATATATATATATATATATATATATATATATATCCAGAAAAATATATTACTGAAGGAGAAGGAGTACTAGTAGTATTTAATAAACAACTACTGGTTCATAATCACTATTTACACTTGATAGAGTTTCAAAAAATCAAGGATATTTATTAAATCTTGAATATTGGGGCTCTGATTATCAGAACAATTGCAGTTTTCTCAGTGCCTTTTGGGAAAGATAAACATTTTTGAAATAGTTTCATTTATGTCTCCCATGTTTAAGTTTCAGGGAGAGGCATATGTAGGTAATTATTGGTGGAAAGATAAAATGTCTCATTCAATCTGGGAATCATATTATTCAACTAGATTTCCTTCACTAGAAGAAAAATAAAACTGAACATATACCTATGTGTTTGTTCTTTTTGATTAAAAATATAGAAATTTATCACATATAGTATCTCTTTCTCTTAATTTTAGCAGAATCTTATATAATTAGCATTTTATGAAAGACTAAATAAGCAAAACTTTATCTATTGTACTTGTAGTTTAAGTAATATATTATTAAACATCTATTGCATAATTTTCTTATGACTAATATAATCAGATAATTCAGAGTGAGGAAGCAGCGTTTATAGTATTGAGTCTTACAACTTTACAAATGAGGAATGTGAGGCTAGAAAGTGAGTAAGGACACAAAACATATTAATAACAGAAGGTTAACCAAAGCTCAGGTCTGTAAAACTACAGATTCCTTCATTCTCCATAAGTCCTCCAATTTTTCTCCACTAAAAATAGCTCTTGTATCTGAATAAAGTATGGATTTTTAATTTAAAATACTGCATCAATATTGGTTAGTTAATAGTAATGCATGTACCATACTAATATAAGATGTAAAATGCAGCAGGAAGTGGGTGTTGGGTATATGAGAACTATCTGCAAATTTTTGTAAAGTTAAAACTTTTGAAAAGCAAAAATTATGTTTTAAAATATTATTTATATTCAGCATAAAAATAGATGAAACATATCACTAACATGGTCTACAAATAATGTTTTGTTTAAGAGATGAAACTGAAGATTAACAGAATCAGTTGTAATCCAAACATATTACTTCCAATCAAGGATCTGTTTTGCTAAACAACTGTATGCCTTCCAATTGTACCATATTTTATATGTCCTTGCATATGCATGTATTATAACTGTGGTATTGGCTTACCTTTTGTATCTTCACTTAAAAAAGATGATGGTTTCAATATTATGAACCAAATAGCCATAGAGTGTATTAGAAGACAAAGTGAAATGAAGGGACAAAACCCCCTCAGTGCCATCTCAAGATTAAAGAGAAATGTTAAAAACAGCAAACTACTTTAAAAGGGATAGAATTAATAGGAAGTGTTGGGTGTTTTTTCCTTTTAGCAAAATATGTGTAAGGTTTTATTGTTAAAATTAGATTGCAAACTAGATCACAGTTTTAAATTTCAATGTTGGAATTTCAATAATGATGTACATTAAGTATAAACATGGCTCATTTCTCAACACAACATAGAATCTCACAAATGCACCTTTTAAGATTTTTCACAGTCTACTAAATAAACACAGAGAAGTGGTAGTATCCATTGCTAAATTTATCAATTTGTTAAACGACTTAAGATGCACATCCTTTAAGTTTGGTTATTCATCTCTAAAATAGTTATAATTATGATTTCTCTTATTCTAAGCATCCTAACTGAATGATTAATACAGATAAAATCTACCAATTAAAAGATGCTTTTTAAATTAGGGAAAATGTTGATTTTTAGTTAGTTAATTAGTTGATTTGATAAACAATTTCTGGCTATTAGGAATATTTCCTTAAAGTATTTGACATGAGATACTAAAAGCTACTAATAAATTGATTACCATTAACTTTCTGAATATGAGTGAATCATCAGAACCAGGAGAGATGGATTGACAAATCAGACTCCTTCAAAGACACTAAAGGGATCAAAATTAAAAAAAAAAAAAAAAAACTTGAACAAATATGAAGTATCATTGTAACCTACACAGACCCTGCAAAGTTATAAAATTCACAGTTTCTCTTGAAGTTCTCTTTTGCTTGAGGCTGAGGGTGGATAGTTTCTTTGATTCTGTAGTATACTGTCATCTAGGATACTTAAAGTGGAAATGAAATTAAAGCTTTTGTATACTCTTCTTCCATGCCTTCAAAATACAGATAGAAGATTATACAGAAATTTTCAGGGAACCCAGGGACAATATGAAGCCATTCTGAGGATTCCTTCAGATTCCATGATCCAGAAACTAACAGGCCTGATTTTAAAAGATATTCCATATTCATAAACTTTTTATCTTTCAGAGAAAGTAGCATTTTTACCATCAGTCTAGAAAAAGCTTAGATTAGCCCCATGAACTAATATGGCTTTTGTTTGATTTTTTTGAATCATTCATTTTCATATTTTTTTTGCAGTGGCATTCTGTGCTTGCTTGATTCAATGGTTAAAAAGAAATTATTTCCATAAATTATAATAAATATATTTTATTGATGTATGTTTAAGTTAAAATGTTTGTATTTCTTTATAATTAAGTTAATCCATGAGAATGCTTTGATGAGACCAAAATTCTATAATCAAAGCTTTTGATACTCAGAGTATTTTATTTTTAAATATCTACCTTTTAATCTGAAGATAAACTTTAATTCATTTTCTAGTTTTTTTATCTATCATTTGATCAGTGTTTTTTTCTTTTGCAAAATACAGAGAAAATTTTCACTTACATAGATAACTACCAATAGTAAGTTTCTATTTTTAAACAACTTACCATATAGTTTGAGGATACTATTAGTTTCATTGATTCAGAGTTTGAACAACAATAATAGAATTTTTAAAAAATAAATATTGAATGCTATATTAAAGCCACTCTTATTATTTAGTGTAAAAGACATGGAAGGCATTCACAACCTATAATAAGGCTGAAAATTATCAATAGTGAAATGTTTTCATGATGAGACATCATGATCCATATTCAGTTGTCATTGTTCAACTATTACTTAGAAAACATTTTACACTGAGCATATAACTTAACTCTCTTGACTATTTGTGTAATAGAATACATGCACTTTTTACATTTACTCAATTCAAGCTATATAACAAAGTTTTAAAAAGAACAATCATTATATAAATACATAGCTATATAGTTAAGATTAAGAACTTTATATTCATTAAAACTATGTCTAAGAAAGTGAAAACACAGATCACATACTGGGAGAAGATACTTGGCATACATATATATATACACATATATATATGTGTGTAACTGAGAAAAGCTTCATATCCAAAGTATGTATGAACTGCTAACAGTAGGAAAAGAGAAAGAATCCAATAGGGAGGATATGGGCAAAACACTTGAAAAAACATTTCACAAAATAGGACAATTTCACATGGCCAATGAATATTTGAAAAGGTGCACAATGTTATTAATTATTAGGTAAATATGAATTAAAACTAAAGTGAGATTTTTTTTATACACACCAAAATGGCTAACGTTAAATGGTCAGTAAATTATAAGAATTGAAGAAGATGTAGAATTAAGGGAAATCTCCGACATTGCTGGTTGGAATGCAAATTAATATAATCCTTTGGGATATGTTTTGACACAATCTAGTAAAGCTGAACATACTTTTACCCTATGATCCAGCAAACTCACATCTAGAATTATATCCAGAAAAACTGTGTAATCACATGCGTGAAAGTACAGAGGAATAGGAATGCTTAGAGCAGTGAGTTTCATATCAGTAAATACTATCAAACAACTTAAATGCCCAACAAACTAGAATGAATACTTAAAATATGAAATATTCACACATTGTATGAGTAATCAACAAACTCCACACAAGGCGAATAAGTGACTCACAAAATATTTAGTGAAAGAAACTCAGTTTTAAAAACTTACATATTTTTTGTTTCCTTTAAAATTTAAAAGACTGGGGGGTTTGACTCTAATATTTAACATCACATAATTATGTAACAGTAACCTAAAGAATATCATATAAAGGATTATCATAAAAGCCGAGATATTGGTTATTTTTGGAAGAATAGATGAGAGGGGCGGGGAGAGGACAGAAAGGAAACTTCAAAGGTGATGGCTATATTCTGTATCTTCCTCTGAGTCAATCAATATGTTCATTTTATGATAAAAGCTCAAATTTTTGTTTGTATACTTTTATATATGCATGTTATACTTTAGCAATAAGATGGGTTTTAAAATGCAATAGGATTTAGATATTTCCTTGAGGGGGTCCACTCTATGTCCATCTGGGCCATTTACCAAGGTAGTCATAGACCAGGGATCTGATAGTGGTTACCCAGAAGGTCAAACTTTTAATCATATTGTAGCTTTTGTTTGTTTATAAGACTAAATGAATGTTATACTCTAGGGTGTGTATCAAAGATCAAAGCAAAGGAATACAAATTCAATCACTGAAACAAATACAACTTAGAGAAGCTGATAATGGAAAGAAGCAAACAGTGAGAGTAAATGCTAGAAATAAATCTACATGTATTTTTACTAACCACTGATCAACCATGCCTTCTGAGAACTGGCCGACCTAGCTCAGAGTCATAAAGGAAAAAATAACAAAAAAATAACTGATTCTCTCATATGGACTCTATTAAATATTTGACCACGGATTTTTCAAGTCATGCAAAAATGCAATCTTGTTCTATTATCATCAAGTCATTTTAAGGTTCTTCAAAGAAATACATATGCAGAGCCCAAGACCAAAGCTATATATTTTTTTGACTATTACACTTTGCCACCAAAGTCCAATCTGATCTTTTTTTAAGCTGGATTGATGAGGCATTTTTTGTCTAGGTTAAAAACAAAAACCCATTTCCACTTTTTCCTAGTCTACATCTATTCTAAAATTTGTGTAGTAAGAGAAAGTCAGTTGAAAGAAAAGCATATCCTCATGTGTAAGAACAGACGAAGCTTTCCCTAAGAATTGGTGAAATGTTGGTCCAGTAGTGTCTTCCAAATGAGCAGTTAGTTACCCAAGATTCACAAGTGGAAGAAATATGAACATCCTAAGAAATGGGTTTCCGGAAATAATGAACACACATCTAGAATTATGGCGCTGGTTCTTGAACTATCTGTGTCAGCATTTCTACTTAAAAACAAAGAAGATGGCCAGAAAGGTCAAAACACAATACCACTGAGTGGAGTGACAGCATTCTTCCCTGTGACCCTGGGACATGTTGATTTCTTTCCAAGTAGCTAGATGCCCTCTCAGCTGATGTCATCAGGTATTTCTTGACATGGCAGGTGTGCCTGGGTTCCACAACCAGCAAGTGACTGAGGCATCACTTCATCCAGTTCTTCTGACTTTAAACTCTTCTGCTCTCTCAAGTTTCGGATACCTGCCACTGCTTGGGAGAGGAACTTAAGTTTCTATAAGCCCCAGTGGGGTGTGACAGCTGTGCTGTGGTGCTGGAGTGGTGGCTGCTTGGTGCTGGAGTGATTGTGGGGAGATACCCCTCGTCCAAGGGCATAGAAGCCCCAGCAAGACTGTAGGCACTGGAGTGGTGGCTGTGCAACACTGGAGCGACTTTGAGGCGCTATCCCACATCCAAAGGCAAAGAAGAAACCTCAGAAAGATGGTAGGAGGGGTGAAATTGCATTTAGAATCAAACCCCATACCCAACAGAGGCGCTCAGAGGGCTCAAACAAACCTTGTGTGCACCAGGACCCAGAGACCCCATAGAGACTGGAACAGAATTGTGTTTAAGTGTCTCCTGTGGAGGTACAGGTCAGCAGTGGACTGCTGAAGAGGCAGGGGCTCTGGGTGCAGCAGACTTGGGTATGACATAAGCACTCTTGGAGGAGGTTGCCATTAACCCCACTATAGAGCGGCCAGAACTTACACAGGACTGGGGAAATGGACTGTTGGAGGGCACAAACAGAAACTTGGGCACAGCAGGACCCAGAAGAAAGGAGCAGTGACCCCACAAGAGACTGACCCAGATTTTCCCGTGAGTGTCCAGGAGTCTCTGGCAGAGGCGTAGGTCGGTGGTGGCCTGCTGCAGGATTGCTACTGTGTGTAGCAGTATGAGCATGGGACCTTTTCAAGAAGGTCGCCATTATCTTCATTACTTCCACCATAGTTTGGCCCCAGGTAAAAAACAGAGAGGAACACAGCTCTACCCATCAACAGAAAATTGGATTAAATATTTACTGAGCATGGCTCCGCCCATCAGAACAAGACTCAGTTTTCCCCTCAGTCAGTCTCTCCCATCAAGAAGCATCCATAAGCCTCTTAACGTTCTCCATCAGAGGACAGACAGACTGAAAACCACCATCACAAAAAACTACCCAATCTGATCACATGGACCACAGCCTTGTCTAACTCAATGAAACTATGAGCCATGCCATGTAGGGCCACCCAAGACAGACATGTCATGGTGGAGAATGCTTACAAAACATGGACGATTGGAGAAGGGAATGGCAAACCACTTCAGTATTCTTGCCTTGAGAACCTCATAAACAGTATGAAAAGGCAAAAAGATAGGACACTGAAAGATGAACTCCCAAGGTTGATAGGTTCCCAATATGCTACTGGAGATCAGTGGAGAAATAACTCCAGAAAGAATGAAGAGATAGAGCCAAAGAAAAAAATCCACCCAGTTGTGGGTGTGACTGGTGATAAAAGCAAAGTCAGATGCTGTAAAGACCAATATTGCATAGAAACCTGGAGCGTTAGGTCCATGAATCAAGGCAAATTGGAAGTGATAAAACAGATGGCAAGAGTGAATGTTGACATTTTAGGAATGAGCGAACTATAATGGACTGGAATGGGTGAATTTAACTCAGATGACCATTATATCTACTACTGTGGGCAAGAATCTCTTGCAAAAAAATAGAGGAAAACAACAGAATGGGAAAGACTAGAGATCTCTTCAAGAAAATTAGAGGTACCAAGGGAATATTTCATGCAAAGATGGGCTCAATAAAGGACAGAAATGGTATGGACCTAACAGAAGCAGAAGATATTAAGAAGAGGTGGCAAGAATACACAGAAGAGCTGTACAAAAAAGATTTTCACGACCCAGATAATCACGAAGGTATGATCACTCACCTAGAGCCAGACATCCTGGAATGTGAGGTCAAGTGGACCTTAGGAAGCATCACTATGAACAGAGCTAGTGGAGGTGATGGAATTCCAGGAACTATATCAAATCCTAAAAGATGATGCTGTGAAAGTGCTGCACTCAATATGTCAGCAAATTTGGAAAACTCAGCAGTGGCCACAGGACTGGAAAATGTCAGTTTTCATTCCAATCCCAAAGAAAGACAAAGCCAAAAAAAATGCTCAAACTACCACACAGTTGCCCTCATCTCACACTCTAGGTAAAGTAATGCTAAAAATTCTCCAAACCAGGCTTCAACAGTACGTGAATTGTGAAATTCCACAATTTAGATTTAGATTTAGAAAAGGCAGAGGAACCAGAGATAAAATTGCCAACATCCGCTGGATCATCGGAAAAGCAAGAGAATTCCAGAAAAACATCTATTTCTGCTTTATTGACTATGCCAAAGTTTTTGACTGAATGGATCACAACAAACTGTGGAAAATTCTTAAAGAGATGGGAATACCGGATCACTTGACGTGCCTCTTGAGAAACCTGTATGCAGATCAGGAAGCAACAGTGAGAACTAGACATGGAACAACAGACTGGTTCCAAATAGGGAAAGGAGTACGTCAAGGCTGTATACTGTCACCCTGCTTATTTAACTTATGTGCAGAGTACATCATGAGAAATGCAGGGCTGGAGGAAGCACAAGCTGGAATCAAAATTGAAGGGAGAAATATGAATAACCTCAGACATGCAGATGATAGCAGCCTTATGACAGAAAGCGAAGAAGAACTAAAGAGCCTCTTGATGAAAGTGAAAGAGGAGAGTGGAAATGTTTGTTTAAAAATCAACATTCATAAAATTAACATCATGGCATCTGGTCCCATCAATTCATGGCAAATAGATGCGAAACAGTGGAAACAGTGACAGACTTTATTTTGGGGGGCTCCAAAATCACTGCAGATGGTGACTGCAGCCATGAAATTAAAAGACGCTTGCTCTTTGGAAGAAAAGTTATGACCAAACTAGGCAGCATATTAAAAAGCAGAGACATTTCTTGCCAACAAATGTCGATCTGGTCAAAGTTATGGTTTTTCCAGTAGTCATGTATGGATGTGAGAGTTGCACTGTAAAGAAAGTCGAGCACTGAAGAATTGATGACTTTGAGCTGTGGTGTTGGAGAAGACTCTTGAGTCCCTTGGACTGCGAGGAGATCCAACCAGTCCATCCTAAAGGAAATCAGTCCTGGGTGTTTATGGGAAGGACTGATGCTGAAACTCCAATAGTTTGGCCACCTGATGCGAAGAACTGACTCATTTGAAAAGACCCTGATGCTGGAATGCATGAAGGCGGGAAGAGAAGTGGACAACAGAGGATGAAATTGTTGGATGGCATCACAGACTCAATGGACTTGAGTTTGTGTGAACTCCGGCAGTTGGTGATGGACAGGGATGTCTGGCGTGTTGCAGTCCATGGGGTCGCAAAGAGTCGGACATGACAGAGCGACTGAACTGAACTGATGCCTGGTAATGAGGGGAGCCAAGATTTTGATCAAGAACTTAAAGACTCCTGAACAATTTTTTTTTTCACTAAAGCACACTGGCTGAGACTTTTCCCATACTGCAGCCTTCAAATAGGAATACCTAAATACATTTTTTGACTAGCAGCTGTTAAAGCACAAAATAAAAAGAAAAACAGAGAAAGGAAAGGAATTTATAAGACCAAGAAAATCAAGAAAACAGATTAAATTCTGCTATTAGACATACAATAGAATATTTTTATTTTGAAAATATCAAGGTAGAATTTAAAGATGGGTCAAGTGTATAGAATTACAAAAGATATTGATATGATCATTTCTAAATACCAGCAATCTCTAACAACTATTTTTCTTATAAATTATGAAAGAGGTCATTTAAAAATAAGTCTTTTGAAAGATTCTTTTAGTAGTAGATAGGAGAACATATAGATTTCCACACCATCAAATATTACTCAGAATAAAGGGTTAAATTAAATTCCTGTTAGATAGACAAAAACAGATCATTGAGTATATTTATGGTGACATCTTGACTTTGCTATTATATAAAGTATTCTGGGAAAAATTGCCAAGAAATTGAATCATGGGAAGGATGGACGATTGACCTGATTAGTATGGCGAGTCTTTTACACTAAAGAATCTATTATTATGACTAGTTATCAATGTCTAATTTACTTGGATTTTTTTCAGTCTTTTACCTCACTTACTATATAAAAATCTATAATTTCTACTACAAAGGTAGAGACTAACCATTTAAAGCTGCATTCCAAATTACTATGATGAATAAAAGTGTTTAATAATTGTAATAACTTTGTAACCCCTTGACAATCTTACAGATAATTATTATTTTAGACTATAAATACTACCTCCAAAAGGCAAACTGTCATCTACTTTGAATCATGTAATTGTCAGTCTTCTGCTCAAAGTTCTAAACCATAGCAACAGAAAATTTACTTTCCATTTTAAGGAATGCAGGTATGAAACTAGAGAATAATTAGGTAGGAATCCAATAGGCAGAAATTTAGGGATGGTTAAATATTTAACATAATTTAATTATGTAGTTTTCTTATATTTATATTGATATATATATACATTTTTATGTGCATTTAGTATTCCACATATAAAATATGTATTCTATATGGATATAAACATATGCATATTCTATGTATACATGTATTCCATATATCTGTGTGATTTTATATACACACACACATATACTTATATATATATATGAAGATTAAATGGAAATCCATGGAAGTGAAAATTTTAGTTGCTCAGTCGTGTCTGACTCTGCAATCCCATGGACTGTAGCCCGCCAGGCTCCTCTTTCCATGGGATTTTCCAAGCAAGAATATGGGGGTCGGTTGCCATTTCCTTCTGCAGTATATCCTCCCTACCCAGGGATTGAACCTGGGTCTCTTGCATTGTAGGCAGACTCTTTACCATCTGAGCCTCCAGGGAAGTATGGAAACCCATAGCCATTGCCTTTAAAATTATTAGGGGTGAAACATGAAATTGTTCCTCTAAGCATCTTGTTTTAGACACCTAAAATCATATTATGTGAAAGACAAATCAATATGCCTATTTTTAGGGGGAAATAATTGGAGATTTGATGGGGATTTGGTTTATTTTATAGCTATTTTCAGTTCAGCAGTACCTCGGTATCACTTTGATTCATAAAACTTTTCATAATGACCTTTATATGGTGAGTTGTCAACAGGAATATTCTTTATGTAATATTAGCATTTTTTTATTATTATCTTAAGAAGGACCCTAATTACAAATCCAAGAGAAATATAAAAATTATATTCAAGGAAAAAATAATCTGAACTACCCTGAATTTGAGCTTACTTTTGATACTGTGATAATTTTTTGATATCTTTTTGAGAAATCTAGTAACTTTGTGTCTTACAAGCAACATTTTTGTGAAATTTGAAGTTCAATTGTCTATTCTAAAGCTTGTTATAAATCAACAAGTGTATTTGGCAGTGTATCAGGGGCCAATTATGAAAGTGTCAAAGGGAAAACATATATTAATTATTTAGATACCATGTAGACGCAGCCCCAATAATATAATCTGCTCTGTTAAAATACAAACAACAATAAAGCTCATCAAATTGGTTATTAATTTTACATGCAGAAGACTGGTCATTTGATTGAATTTTAGGGTTGTGATTGTATTGACAAACACTCAGAATATGTAACTTTATATTGAAAGGGAGGTTCTGCTGAGACCTTAATATAGTAGATAGAACTATGAGGAGAGGTAAAAACTTACATTCCCAAAGTGAGTTCTGAGAACCATTTGTCTAATTCTCAAATCTCTCACCTGAATCCTGGCTGCAAAACCTAAAATGTGAGCAATGGAACCAAGTGAATATTCTGATGATGACCTACAGGAGATGTTGTTGCCGCCTCGGATTTAACCTGAACTCTATAGAGTTTCCCCAGGGAAAGCATGTGTGTATGCTTCCCATTGGGCTGTGCAGGAAAGGAGAGATTCTGTTCAAGAAAGTAGCTTGGTAAGAAAGATGGGAAGTGAACAGCTGGACTAGTAGGAATATGTGGAAGGCATAAAGCCAGATGTGAGAGTCTTAATCTAGTCAAAAAGATTTTAATCATCAAAAAAAAAAAAAAAAGACTAGCTATTATGAATACAGCTGGGTGGCTGTCACTTGAATTTAGGTCTTTGAAATGAAAATGAATGTGAGGAGGAGAAAATGGAAAGCTCATTTTGTAAAGCTTGGATCTCAAGCAGCACTGCCTTGAGACCCTTTAGTGGGAAGTGGCATTAAGGGAAAAAAAAAAAAGATTTCTTCCTTGTTATATCCCTTTTGATATAGTTGTCATACTATTTTTGAACCATGAGTGCTTGGTGGCTGGGATAAATGAGAGACAGAAGCAGGGGCATGGAACACAGAAGGATATACCTGGGAAAACGGTGAAAACATCCCTGTACCTGGTGGAAAACTTACAGCTGTTTGGTGAGGAAGTTGAATTTTTGGCAGTGCATCAGGGATTTCCACAGAGAAGGCAATGGCACCCCACTCCAGTACTCTTGCCTGGAAAATCCTATGGATGGAGGAGCCTGGTAGGCTACAGTCCATGGGGTCGCTAAGAGTCGGACACGACTGAGCGACTTCACTTTCACTTTTCCCTTTCATGCCCTGGGGAAGGAAATGGCAACCCACTCCAGTGTTCTTGCCGGGAGAATCCCAGGGACGGCGCAGCCTTGTGGGCTGCCGTCCATGGGGTCGCACAGAGTCGGACACGACTGAAGCGACTTAGCAGCAGCAAGGATTTCCAAGGGGATGTGAATGCCCTGGAGAGCGGAAAGCAGCAGGCCTAATCATGGCAACTTTGAAGACTCATAAAAGAGTGGTAGAAACTGCAACGTTCAGTGGAGTAGAAGGGTGCTCCAGAGCGGGGGGTAAAAGAGCAGCTAAATCTAACACAGTGGTAAAATCATGTTGATCCCACTGGAGATAGCTAGTCTTGGTGATCTGTGCAGTATACGCAAATACCAACTCTTAGAAACAGAAAATGGCTCTAGCAGAGAAGAAGTTGTTGCTCCAAAGGAAGTAGGCTTTGTTATAAGCACGTGTAGAAGCCAGAAGACTGTCCAGAGTTCTTGAAGTCTTGGAAATGGATTGTGTGCTGGGGTGAGCTGTGGAAACTGAATTCCTACACTTGCAAGTAGCAGCACAATCCAAGATTTTTTGAGTTATGTTAAAATAATTTACCCGCATGGGTAAGCAGAAACTAGGGAAAATGAACATATCAGCATTTAAACAACTAAAATTACAATTTCTTTAAGTTTGCTCTCAATTTCTTTGAATAAAAGGGCAATTCTTCTTCCTAGGAAAATCTTAGAGTGAACCAATCTTATTTTGTATTGAACTAGATTTCTTCAAATTATAAAGGGAAATTGCATGAAAAGGTAGATGATCCTATTGTTCTTTAAACATTATCATTTTACTAGCTGGATTGTGTTGAATCAATATTACACTGTTTACAAACATTCCTAATTATATGATATTAAAGTCATTTCTAAAATTAAATATCATGAATAATGCCTCACTAAATAAATTTTGCCTAGTACTTCTCACCTCTCCACCCTTCTACCACCCTCATGTAATTTCCTAATGTTAGAATCCAGGAAGTGGAATTTGCTTATGTCGTTTAGCATATATAACAAAATTACTTTTAAAATTAGTTGTATAAATTGCACTTCTACAAGTGAAGTTAAAATAAGCACATTTACTTCTCGTTTACTAACATAAAGTGTTCCTTAATATTTCCTAAATTGAAAGGGATGTTTCATTCATGGTTAAATTGGCATTTCTTTACTTCTTAATAAGTATTATGATTTTTAAGTTAGCTATTATTTATGATGACTATTGACATTTTTTACCATGTACATTTTGAAGTTTTAGTGTAGTACATAAATTTGTAAGATTTAATTTTTAATTATCTACTTTATATTGCAGCAAATGACTTTCAAACATACTAATTTTCCTTCGTATTAAAAACATGGAATGTGCTTATATTTGTGAACCTTTTATTGCATTTTATTACCCCCACTGTTTCTGAATTTAGAACATTGCTTCCCATCAAACCCTCCCAGATTAAAAGATATTCATTTAATTTTCTTCTGTTTGAAGAATTGATGCTTTTGAACTGTACTGTTGGAGAAGACTCTTGAGAGTCCCTTGGACTGCAAGGAGATCCAACCAGTCCATCCTAAAGGAGATCAGTCCTGGGTGTTCATTGGAAGGACTGATGTTGAAGCTGAAACTCCAATACTTTGGCTACCTCATGCGAAGAGCTGACTCATTGTAAAAGACTCTGATGCTGGGAGGTATTGAGGGCAGGAGGAGAAGGGAAAGACAGAGGATGAGATGGCTGGATGGCATCACCGACTCAATGGACATGGGTTTGGGTGGACTCAGGGAGTTGGTGATGGACAGGGAGGCCTGGCATGCTGCGGTTCATGGGGTCGCAAAGAGTCGGACACGACTGAGTGACTGAACTGAACTGAAATATTCAATGTACTTGAATGGGCTTCCCTGATGGCTCAGTTGGTGAAGAATCCGCCTGCAATGGAGAGAAAGAGATGGCGGAGGAGTAGGTAGTCGTGGAGTACATCTCTCTCCTGATACATCAGGAATATACCTTCAGACACAGAAGTGCATGCAGAACACCAGCTGAGAGTGGACAGGAGTACCTGGCCAGCGGAAAAGAATATATAGACCCACGAAAAACTCTGTAGGACAAAGCAACTAGGAGGAAAAACAGGGGTGTTAGTAGGACTGGACCTGCCCTCAGTGGGTGGGGGAACTGAAGCAGGGGTCCGATCCCCACATTGGAGCAATTGTCAGAGTCGGAGGAGAAACGTTTAAGGCTGAGAGTGAAACAGTTGATCTGTGGCAGCCTAACTGGAATGAGAATCAGACAGTCCTTGCTGTAGCCATACATACCCTGGACAGGGACATAGATCTCCTGGAAGGTGCAGCAGCTGCGAGCTGGAGTTTAGGGATTGTGGAGAAATCCCAGGGCAAGGGCTACTGTTGACTGTGGAGAGACAGATCGAGAGGATGTGAGGGAGGAGATTGTGGTGGGAAATGCCTGTGGAGAAAGCCAGGCAGCCATGGAAGCAAGGCAATACTGCTGAACAAGGGTTAGGGGTTGGAGCCATCATCATAGCCTCTCTCCACCCAAATGCCAGCATTGGCAGCTGAACAATAAATAGCCTGACCCATCAAAGGCCTGATGCACTGAACTACATAGTAGGACTGCACCCAGGGTGCCCCTTTAAGTGCCTAACGTGCCAATATACAGAGTAGGACCCCAGTCAGGGGGGCCCCTCTATGTGCCTGATTGCACTGAACAACAGCAAAGGAGTCCGCTAAGTGCCTGAATGGGTGGAGCTACAGAGAAAGACTGGCTAAAGATGCCTTCTGATTGCCAGCTATAAGAGGCTCGAGAAAAAAGACACTGATAGGGCCATAACTCTTGTGGAGGAGGTAGTTGGTGTCCCTGCACACTTGGTGCCCCCAGGGTCCCTGCAAGCCAAGCAGCTGCACCACCTTCGTGCTCAACTCTCACTGGGGCAGAGCTGCCACAGGCAAAAACCTCTTGTGTCTAAAAGCGCAGGGTCACTTCAGTTCTGTTCAACTCTTTGCGACCCTGTAGACTGTGGCCTACCAGGCCTCTCCGTGAGGGTGGGGAGTTCTTCAGGCAAGAATTCTGGAGCGTATTAGCCAATACTGGTTGCCATACCCTTCTAGAGCACTATATTTCCTGCTTCCCTAGCCGCCAACACCCCTGAGTACCCGGTGCTGCTAGAACACCTGCAATGCAAACAGCCGCACCACCTCCATACCTGGCCCTCAGAGGGGGCAAACCCAAGTCTTCCAGGGAAGCCTCAGGAGGAAACCTCAGTGGACAACCCACATGGAGAGATGGAAATAAAACCACAATTGAAACCCATGGGCAGTGTGACTAAGGAAGAAGACCCAAAACCTTCCCACCAGCTGTACAAGCTGCAGCTTAAATCCACACAATCAACTAGGCAGACTCTGTGTCTATGGAATATATAAAAGGTCACTGAGAGTTCCCACAAAAGAAAATGCACTAGTTCTGATAGCTGTGGACATTGGAGGCAAGAACACACAGGAGGCGGACCAGATTAGAATCTGAGCTTCCCCCACAACAGGTCCAGAGATCAGCAGTGTTGGAGGGCATCCTAGGGAGGTGAGGTGGTCTGTAACTCCCAGCTAGGGAAAGGACTCTGACAGCAGTGATTCAAGAAAAGTATTTATTATTCTTATGTTTTGACCTGTTCTGTAGATTCTCTTGGATTTTTTTTCTCCCCCCACCCCCACGCTGTTTAGTTGTCGATTTTATTGGCACTATGAAATCTAATTAAGCTTTGGAACTTTTTTTCTTTTTTTTTTCCCTCAGTCACATTTTTTATTGTTGTTATAAACCTCTGCCTCCACTTTGGGCTTTTGCAGTTCTGGGGAGTTTTCCTTTTTTTTTTTTTTCTTTTCTCTTTTTTTTTAATTTTAATTTTTTAAACTTATTATTATTTTATCTAAATTTATTCCTTTGCTTTTCCTACTGTTCTTTTCCCCTCGCAGTTAATTTTTAATGCATATAAATCTTCTTTATCTCCTTCTATTTAACTTTGCGTATCTATTCTTTCTTTTTTTTCTTTCCTTTCCTCTCAACATATTAGTTTTATTTTCACTGCTTTATCCCCCACTTGGCACCTTGCTTTAGTTTTCTTTTCCAGTTTGCGCTTTAGTTAGTTTTGTTCTGGTAGACATAATTTTTGGTTTTCTTTGTTCACTGGGTCAATCTATTGTACTTTATTTTTGTTGGACTGCTTTGATTTTGCTTATGGGTGTATATTTATATGTGTATATTCAGCTACACTTTTTTTTTTTTTTTTTATTATTCTTATAATTTTATTTTTTCTATATTTCTATTAATGCTTTTACTCTTATAATTTTATTTTTTTTTTATTTTTTTTTTATTTTTTTTTTATTTTTTTTTATTTTAGTTGGGGGCTAATTACTTTACAATATTGTAGTAGTTTTTTGCCATACATCGACATGAATCAGCCATGGATTCACATGTGCTCCCCCTCCCAAACCCCTCCTCCCACCTCCCTCCCCCTCCCATCCCTCTCTGTCATCCCAACGCTCCATCCCTGAGCATCCGTCCCATGCATAGAACATGGAATGGTGTTCTGCTTCACATATGACAATATACATGTTTCAATGTTATTGTCCCAGAACGTCCAACCCTCACCTTCTCCCTCAGAGTCCACAGGACTGTTCTATGCATCTGTGTCTCTTATTCTGTCTCACATATAGGGTTACCATTACCATCTTTCAAATTCCATATACATGCATTAGTATACTGTATTGGTGCTTTTCTTTTCTGGCTCACTTCACTCTGTATAATGGGCTCCAGTTTCATCCATCTCAATAGAACGGATTCAAATGTATTCTTTTTAATGGCTGAGTAATATTCCATTGTGTATATGTACCACAGCTTCCTTATCCATTCGTCTGCCGATGGACATCTAGGTTGCTTCCATGTCCTGGCTATTGTAAACAGTTCAGCTACACTTTTTATTGTTGTGATAAACCTCTGCCTCTACATTGAGCTTTTGCAGTTCCGCAGAGTTTTCTTTTTTTTACCCCCTCTTTACCTTCTTCTTCTGTTTTTCTTTCTCTTTAATTTTAATTTTTTAAACATTATTATTTTTCTACATTTATCCCTTTGCTTTTCCTACTGTTCTTTTCCCCTTCAGTTAATCTTTAATGTGTATAAATCTTCTTCATCTGCTTCTATGTAACTTTACATATCTATTCTTTCTTTCCTTCATTTCCTCTCAACATATTTGTTTTATTTTCATTGCTTTCTTCCCCACTTGGCACCTTATTTTAGTTTTGTTTTCCACTTTGTGCTTTAGGTAGTTTTGTTTTTAACTGGTAAATATAATATTTGATGTCCTTTGTTTGCTGGCTCAATCTATTGTACTTTATTTTTGTTGCACTGTTTTGACTTTCCTCATGATTGTAGTAGTATATGAGTATATTTCATTATTTTAATTATTATTTGCCTAATTTTGTAACTGCCATTTGTCTGGTTCATCTTTGGTTTCTCATTTTTGGGTATTTGTTTTAATCTCACTTAATGCCATAACAAACCACTTGTGGAATCTTCATTCCTGACCAGAAATCAAATCCTGATCCTTTGGAGTGGGAGAAGTGACTCCAAGACCCTAGACTACCAGAGAACTAACCCTAGGAAGTATCAAATAAAGAGAACTCACACAAAGAAAACCACTTGAATACAACTACCCAAAGACCATTAGCACCCTGATTACTACATCTACACAACAAACAAAACAAAAATTTAAACCCAATCATCAACAGACAGGATTACCACCTAACTCAGCCTTGCCTGTCAGAGGAAAAACATACAAAAACTCAGCACAAATCTCACTCTATATGAAGGTTATACAAATCACTGGACCAACCTTAGGAGGACAGAAACAAAAAGGAAGAAAGAATTTAACCTTGAAGCCTGGGAAAAGAAGACCTCAAACAAAATAAGTTAAAAAAAAATAATGAAAAGGCAGACAGATACTATACAAACAAAGGAATAAACTAGAAACAGAGAAGTCCAAGAAGATGAAGAGGAAATAGGCAAACCCCCTGAAAAAGAATTCAGAATAATGATAGTAAAGGTGAGTAAATGCCTTGAAAACACAATGGAGAATGCAAGAATCAATTAATGATGAACTAGAAGAATTAAAGAATACACATACAAAGACAGGCAACACAATTACTGAAATTAAAAATACTTCAGAAGGAACCAATAGCAAAATATCCAAAGCAGAAGAATGAATCAGTGAGCTGGAAGATGAAATGTTGGAAATAGCTTCTGAAGAGTAATATAAAGAAAAAAGAATGAAAAGAACTGAGGATAGTCTCAGAGACCTCTGGGACAATATCAAACGCACCAACATTCAAATTATAGGTGTCCCAGAAGAAGAGAAAAAGAACGAGTATGGGAAAGTTTTTGAAGAGATTATAGATGAAAATTTCCCCAACATGGAAAAGGAGATAGTCAATCAACTCCAAGAGGCACAAAGAGTCCCATACAGGGTAAACCCAAGGAGAAACATGCCAAGACACATACTAATCAAGCTAACAAAGACTAAACACAAATAAAAGAATATTAAAAGCAGCAAGAGAAAAGCAACAAGTAACATATAAGGGAAACCCCATAGGCTTAACAGCTGATCTTACAGCAAAAACTCTGCAGGCCAGAAAAAGGATATATTTAAAGTTTTAAAGTACTGAAAGGGAAAAATCTACAACCAAGATCACTGTACCCTGCAAGGATCTCATTCAAAATTGATGGAGAAATAAAAAACTTTTCAGACAAGCAAAAGTTAAGAGAGTTCAGTACCACCAAACAAGCTTTACAACAAATGTTAAAGGGACTTATATAGTCAACAAATACAACAGAAGAAAAAAGCATCTACAAAATCAACCCCAAATAATTAATAAAATGACAATAGGAACATATATATCAATAATTACTTCAAATGTAAATGGATTAAATGCTCCAACCAAAAGACACAGACTGGCTGAATGGATACAAAAACAAGACCCATACATATGCTGTCTACAAGAAACCCACTTCAAACCTAAAGACACATATAGACTGAAAGTGAGAGGATGGAAAAATATATTTCATGCAAATGGAAAGCAAAAGAAAGCTGGAGTAGCAATCCTCATATCAGACAAAATAGACCGTAAAATAAAGAAGATTACAAGTGATAAGGAAGGACACTACATAATGATCAAGGGATCAATCCAAGAGGAAGACATAACAGTTATAAATATCTATGCACCCAACATAGGAGCACCTAAATACATAAGACAAACACTAACAGACCTAAAAGGAGAAATTGACAGTAACACAATAATAGTAGGAAACTTTAACACCCCACTCACACCAATGGACAGATCATCAAAACAGAAAATTAATAACGAAACACAAGTCTTAAATGATACATTAGATGAGATGCATCTGATTGATATTTTCAGGACATTCCATCCAAATGCAGAAGAATACACATTTTTCTCAAGTGAACATGGAACATTCTCCAGGATAGACCACTTCTTGGGTCACAAATCAAACCTCAGTAAATTTAAGAAAATTGAAATCATATTAAGCGTCTTCTCTGACTACAATGCTATGAGACTAGATAATAATTACAAGAAAAAAAAAACAGTAAGAAACACAAACACACGCAGATTAAACAACACGCTTCTAAATAACCAACAGGTTACTTAAGAAATCACAAGGGAAATCAAAGAATTTCTAGAAAGAAATGACAATGAAAACACGGCAACTCAAAACCTATGGAATACAGCAAAAGCAGTTCTAAGAGGGAAATGTATAGCAATACAACCCTACCTCAAGAAACAGGAAAAACACTGAATAGACAACCTAACTTTACACCTAAAACAACTGGGAAAAGAAGAACAGAAACCTCCCAAATTAGTAGAGGGAAAAAAGTATAAAGATCCGAGCAGAAATAAATGAAAAAGAAATGAAAGAAACAATAGTAAAGATTAATAAAATTAAAAGTTGGTTCTTTGAGAAGATAAACAAAATTGGCAAATTTTAGCCACACTCATCAAAAAAAAAACGAGAGAACGAAATCAACAAAATTAGAAATGAAAAAGGAGAGGTTACAACAGACATTATAGAAATACAAAGGATTGTAAGAGACTATTATGAACAACTATATGGCAATAAAATGGATAACCTGGAGGAAATGGACAGATTCTTAGAAGAGTTCAATCTTCCAAGACTGAACCAGGAAGAAATAGAAAGTATGAACAACTCAATTATAAGCACTGATATTGAAGCTGTGATCAAAAACTTCCCAGAAAACAAAAGCCCAGGACCAGATGGCTTCACAGGAGAATTCTATCAAACATTTAGAGACGAGCTAATGCCTATCCTCCTAAAATTCTTTCAAAAAGTTGCAGAGGATGGAACACTTCCAAATTCATTCTATGAGGCCACCATCACCCTGATACCAAAATCAGACAAAGACAGCACAGGAAAAGAAAACTGCAGGTCAATATCACTGATGAACATAGATCAAAAACCCTCAACAAAATTTTAGCTAACAGAATTCAGCAGCACATCAAAAACTTCATACACTGTGATCAAGTTGAGTTTATTCCAGGGATGCAAAAATTCTTCAATATATGCAAATCAGTCAATGTGATACACCATATTAACAAATTGAAAGATAAAAACATAGTAAAGGCCATATATGGTGAGCCTACAGCAAACATTATTCTCAGTGGTGAAACACTGAAAGCATTCCCCCTAAGATCAGGAACAAGACAAGGGTGTCCGCTTTCACAACTATTATTCAACATAGTTCTGGAAGTCCTAGCTTTAGCAGTCAGAGAAGAAAAAGAAGTAAAAGGAATCCAGATTGGAAAAAAAAAAAAGTAAAGCTCTCACCGTTTGCAGATGACATGATACTGTACATAGAAAACCCTAAAGGTACTATCAGAAAATTACTAGAGCTATTCAGTGAATTAGGCAGAGTTTCAGGATACAATATCAATACACATAAATCACTTGCATTTCTATACACTAACAATGAAAAATCAGAAAGAGAAATTAAGGAATCAATCCCAATCACCATTCAACAAAAAGAATTATATATCTAAGAATAAACTTACCTAAGGAGACAAAAGAACTGTACACAGAAAACTATAAGACACTGATGAAAGAAATCAAAGTTGGCATAAACAGATGGAGAGATATTCCATGTTCCTGGGTAGGAAGAATTAATATTGTGAAAATGACTATACTACCAAATACAATCTACAAATTCATTGAGATCCCTATCAAATTACCAATGGCATTTTTCACAGAACTAGAACAAAAATTTCACAATTCATATGGAAACACAAAAGACCCCGAATAACCAAAGCAGTCTTGAGAAAGAAGAATGGAGCTGGAGGAATCAACCTTCCTGAATTCAGAATATACTACAAAGCTACAGTCATCAAGACAGTATGGTACTGGCACAAAAACAGAAATATAGACTAATGGAACAAGGTAGAAAGCCAAAAAATAAACCTATTCACCTATGGGTACCTTATTTCTGATGAAGGAGGCAAAAATGTACAATGGGGCAAAGACAGCCTCTTCAATAAATGGTGCTGAGAAAACTGGACAGCTACATGTAAAAGAATGAAATTAGAACACTTCCTAACATCATACACAAAGATAAACTCAAAATGGATTAAAGGCCTAAATGTAAGACCAGAAACTGTAAAACTCTTAGAGGAAAACATAGGCAGAACACTTGATGACATTAATTAATCAAAGGAAGATACTCTATGACCCACCTCCTAGAGTAACAGAAATAAAAGCAAAAGTAAACAAGTGGGATCTAGTTAAACTTAAAAGCTTTTGCACAGCAAAGGAAACTGTAAGCAAGGTGGAAGGACAACCCTCAGAATGGGAGAAAATAATAGCAAATGAAAAAACTGACAAAGGATTAATTTCCAAAATACACAAGCAGCTTATACAACTCAATGCCAGCAAAACAAACAACCCAATTAAAAAGTGGGAAAAAGACTTAAACAGACCTTTCTCCAAAGAAAACATACAGATAACTAACAAACACATGAAAAGATGCTCACCATCACTCATTATTAGAGAAATGCAAATCAAAGCCACAGTGAGGTATCAACTTACACCAGTCAGTATGGCCATCATCATAAAGTCTACAAACAATAAATGATGGAGAAGGTGTGGAGAAAGGGGAACACTCTTGCACTTTTGGTAGGAATGTAAATTGATACAGTCACTATGGAAGATGGTATGGAGATTCCTTAAAAAACTAGGAATAAAACCATCATATGACCCAGCAATCTCACTCCTAGGCATATACCCTGAGGAAATCAAAATTGAAAGAGGCACATGTATGCCATTGTTCATTGCAGCACTGTTTACAATAGCTGGAACACGAAAGCAATCTAGATGCCCATTGACAGATGAATGGATTAAGAAGTTGTAGTGCATATACACAAAGGAATATTACTCAGCCATAAAAAGGAATGCATTTGAGTCTGTTCTAATGAGATGGATGAACCTAGAACATATTAGACAAAGTGAAGTGAGTCTGAAAGAGAAAGATAAATATCATATTCTAATGCATATATATGGAAATCTAGAAAAATGATTCTGAAGAATTTATTTACGTAGCAGCAGTGGAGAAACGGGAGAAGGCAATGGCACCCCACTCCAGTACTCTTGCCTGGGAAACCCCATGGATGGAGGAACCTAGTAGGCTGCAGCCCATGGGGTCGTGAAGAGTCGGACACGACTGAGCGACTTCACTTTCACTTTTCACTTTCATCCACTGGAGGAGGAAATGGCAACCCACTCCAGTATTCTTGCCTGGAGAATCCCAGGGACAGAGGAGCCTGGTGGGTTGCCGTCTATGGGGTCGCACAGAGTCGGACATGACTGACGCGACTTAGCAGCAGCAGCAGCAGCAGCAGCAGCAGTGGAGAAACAGACATAGAGAATAGACTTATGGACATGGGGAGATGTGAGGAGAGGGTGAGATGTATAAAATGAGTAACATGGAAAATTACATTACCATATGTAAAATTGATAGCCAATGGTAATTTGCTGTATGGCTCAGGAAACTCAAACAGGGGCTCTGTATCAACCTAGAGGGCTGGGTCGGGGAGGGGGAGACGGGAGGGAGTTTAAAAAGGGAGGGGATATATATATATATATACCTATTGCTGATTCATATTGAGGTTTGACAGAAAACAACAAAATTCTGTAAAGCAATTATCCTTCAATAAAAAAAAAAAAAAAGAATCCATCTGCAATGCAGGAGACCTGGTTTGATTACTGGTTCGGGAAGATCTGCAGGAGAAGGGATAGGCTACCTACTCCAGTATTCTTGGGCTTCCCTTGTGGTTCAGCTGGTAAAGAATCAGCCTGCCATGTGGGAGACCTGGGTTCGATCCCTGGGTTGGGAAGATCCCCCGGAGAAGGGAAAGGCTACCCACTCCAGTATTCTGACATGGAGAATTCCATGGACTGTATAGTCTATGGGGTTGCAAAGACTCAGACATGACTAAGTGAATTTCACTTTCAATTTACTTGAAGATTGTTTTGATGTAATATGTGAAATAATGGGTGTACTGATTTTTTTTTGTTTTTTACAATTTGAAAAGCAATCATTTAGATGTGACTTATGGAATAATATATTCCTTCCCGTCTGAACTCACACATTTATTTCTTATTTTTAATTTATTTGATTTAATTGGAGGATAATTACTTTACAATTTTGTGATGATTTTCCCATATATCAACATGAATCATTCTTAGGTATACATGTGTCCCCTCCATCCTGAACCCCTCCCACCTCCCACCCCACCCTATCTTTCTAGGTTATCACAGAGCATCAGCTTTGTTTGCCCTGCTTCATGCATCAAACTCTCACTGGTTATCTGTTTTACATATGGTAATATATGTTTCAATGCTATTCTCTCAAATCATCCCACCCTCTCCTCCCACTGAGTCCAAAAGTCTGTTCTTTACTTCTGTATCTCCTTTGCTGCCCTGTACATAGGATCATCAATATTATCTTTCTAGATTCCATACATATGTGTTGATATACAGTATTTGTTTTTCTCTTTCTGACTTAACTTCACTGTGTGTAATAGGCTATAGGTTCAACCATTTCCTTAAAACTGACTCAAATGTGTTCCTTTTTATAGCTGAGTAATATTCCATTGTGCATATATGTGCCACAACTTCCTTATCCATTTATCTACTGATGGACATCTAGGTTATTTCCATGTCCAAGCTATTTTAAATAGTGCCGCAGTGAACATTGGGGTATATGTGTCTTTTTCAGTTCTGTTTTCCTCAGGGTATATCCCCAGTAATAGAATTACTGGGTTGTCTGGTAGTTCTAGTCCCAGTTTTTTAAGGAATCTCTGTACTGTTCTCCAGAGTGGCTGTACCAGTTTTCATTCCCACCAACAGTGTAAGAAGGTTCGCTTTTCTCCACACCCTTTTCAACATTTATTGTTTGTAGACTTTTTGATGATAGACATTCTGATTGGTGTGAGTTGATACGTCATTGTGGTTTTGATTTGCATTTCTCTAATAATGAGTGCTGGTGAGTATCTTTTCATGTGTTTATTAGTCATCTGTATGTCTTTGGAGAAATGTCGGTTTAGGCCTTTTGCCCACTTTTTGATTGGGTTGTTCATTTTTCTGGTATTGAGCTGCATGAGCTTTACATATTTTGGAGGTTAATTATTTGTCAGTTGTTCCATTTACTATTAGTTCCTCCTATTCTGAGGGCTGTCTTTTCATTTTGCTTATAGTTTCCTTCATTGTACAAAAAAATTGAAGTTTAATTAGGTCCCATTTGTTTCTTTTTGTTTTTATTCCCATTAAACAAAATGGAAGATGTTAACCCACACATTTATTTCTAACAGTTATTATTAATCAAACCATATTAGGTTATTGCCCAATATATTTGTCAACTGTCTACTACATGTGGGATATTACAATAGTGAAGGATACATTACTAATTCAATCAGTAAGCAGAAAATAGTGTTTATTTGTCCCACAGTTTTCTTTATCTTTCCATCTTTATTTGAAGCCTATATGTGTGTGTATATATCCAATACACACACACACACACACACACACACACACACACACACAGGATAGTATGAGAGCAAATATTTAGTTCTGTATTTCCTAATACACCAACCACTATATAGTGCATGATTTTCATAATCTTCTTTTTAGTTCCACCGAAGCTTGATATAATATACAAAAGAACATGTTCTTAAGTTATCTTATAAGGTGAGTAGTGTAATTTATCATTTTCTACCACAGTATATAGATAGTGAAGTAACTTACTTGATTGAGTATAAGATTTAGATTCAGATTTTCGCCTCAAAACTTGTTAGGCTTTAGGAAATTATTTAATCTCTCTAATTCTAAATTTTATTTTATACCTGTTAATAATGACTTTGCATTTTAAATAATGAATTACTGCCTAGCACTGCTTATGGCATAGAGTTGGCCCAAAGTTACTTGTTTAAGAGTTTGTGGTGTGGAATACTTTTTTAATATTTTCATACTATATTTTAATCACCTAGCAGCCACATATAACAGCAAATGAAAGACACAGAGCAACATTTTCTTCAGAAGAGAGGCTAGATGGCTTATCAACTGTTCTAGACCATTCTGATTCTGGTTGGGGCAAGCCAAGGAATAGATATGATATTAAACCATAATAATAGCAAGATGCGAGTGGGAAGAATACAATCTTATTGGAAAATAAGAATACGTAGGGTAATCAAGAAAAGAATACTTTATTTGAACACAGACTAGAAAGGAGGAAGATTTGAGTAGAAAGTTTATCAAAGTTTGAGATAGATTTCCATTTAATTAAAATAAATAATAAATCCTTAAATTCCCAAGTTATAGTAGAAGCATCCTACAATCTCTGCTAAATTCTATAGTAGTATTTCATTAAGATAAGCATAGGGAAGCACATGCATGCATAAAATACTGAAAAATGGAAAAGTTGTAGTAGAGTGTGTGGAGTGTAATTTCAACTAAAATTGGAGGTCTGCCATTTATGAAGAAAATCACAGTATAACTGAAAGAATGTCTAAATAATAATTTGGATAAATTCCAAAATCTGAAACGCACATCTAAAATGCACAACTGATCCTTTTGATATGTGTCAATGAGACAGACAATGAGTCAGAACTTTGGCAGAGACAGGAATACGATAACAAGTGACATCATAGATCAGAGCAGAAATGGAAGCACATTATAATAAATGGTTTTATGACAATTGTTCACCCTGATAAAAAATATCAAATAATTCAATAGAGATTTATTAATTTTATGTAATATTTAAACAAAAAAGAGAAATAGAAAAAACTATTTACAAAATATCTGGGTGGATGAGGACATCCAAGCTTAAAACTGATGAAATATATCAAATAAAAAACATTTTATAAATAGAACTATGTAGTAACAAGTCAAAAACAAAATAGAAAAAGCTTTTGTAACAAATGTGTCAAAAACATTTCTAGAGTCAGTATCCTCTCTCATATATTCGGACTTATAACTACCATTTAATGAGTACCCAGAAGTGTCAGATGTTGGGCTAACTAAAGTGTTATAGAAAACGCACACTCCTCTGTACTGGTGGAGCTTAGAATGTTTGAGGGATAGACCAATAAATATTACACAAGGAGGTATTTAAGTCAAGTTTTGATAAGTGCTACTAAGCAGAAGTACAAGAAATATTTTAAAAACACATAACAGGAAAGATTTTTGTGAACAAGTGACATGTTTCAGGCAGGCCCTGGAGAATATTAACAAAGTAAAAGGGGCAAAGGGAAACATTCCAGGCAAAAGGAGCAGACTCGCAGATGTCCCCAGAGTATAAGGGGGTTTCAAACAGTTTATTTCCTTCTGAAAGAAGACCAGAATGGGAAATATGAGATTGAAAAGATATAAGGACCAGATCACAAGGGCCTGTGTTAAAGAGTTTACTAAGAGCAAGCTAAAGTCATTAAGATATTTTAAGCAGAGAGCAAGACCATATGTGTGTTTTGAAAAACTCACTGGACTTGTGTGAAAATGGTATTGTCAGGGGCAGGAGTGACTCTGCCAAAGCAAGAGCATAGTAGGGGGAGAAGCAGTGCTATAGGTGGCTTCTAAACATTTGTTGTAAGCAATGTGATGAGTAGTATCTCTTATTGAGTTGGAGAATACCAGGAGGGGATAGATTGAGTATAAAAGAAAGAAGACACATACAAACTGAAAATGTCCTATTTGAGATACCTGAGAATCATATGTGTATATTAAGTGAAAAAAATACAAATGATAATTATATACTCTAATTTCAACTTAGTAAAAAATGTATAGATAAAAGTTATAAGAAATCATACCAAAGTAGAAATATCATTCATTCTAATTATGAGATTTTGAATACTTGTTGTCCTTAAACATATTATTATTTTGAAATTTAAAACAATTTTAACAGTGTGATTTATTTTTAGATCTTTCATATTTAGAGTTTTAATATTTTCAGACATATTGTACATTTTGGCTAATTTAAATGTATGTCAGAGCTTTCTGTCTGCATAGGTTCACAAGACAAACATAGTAATGCTGATTCTGTTGTGCACATTAGGTAGGAGATACTGAGTAACACCACTATCATGAACCAAATTTCATAGAAGTTAGTTACCTCTTTGTGAATCATGATTCAATATCTTTTTAGCAACTGCTTTATTCATATTAGAAGCAACCGAACATGTATTCCATGATATTTGAAATACTAAACTGTTCAGTGTTCAAAAATTCCCAGTCTATTTTAAGAGTGAAGCCTCATGAAATCATTCACTGCCTTTCCCAGTGGGCTTTGTAAAAAAAATTGTGAATGCTTTGTAACCAATTCTATTTGAACTTATACTTTCCTAACATTCCATTTTTATTTTAAAACTAGGCTTTATGTTTTTCCATTTTTAAAAAGAGCAGTTCACCAACAAAAATCTCATCATAAACTAAGCTTTTTTTTCTCCCAAGAGAAATTCTTTAATAACTCAACTGGGTTGGCAGTTTTTGAGTTATGGGCCTTCACACTGATGATAAAAACCATAACATTTAGACTTTTCCGGTGAGGTATATTAATGGTATATTCAACTTGACATTATGACCAATATGGCCCTCAGGAGTTGGCCTATAAATGTCAGGAGCTGTCAAAGCGTTAAAGGCTTTGTTTCTTACAGGCTATAGTAGCCACATCTTATTCTTTACCCTCTTACTGGTTGATGTTTCAAATATATTCCCTGAATACACATGTATTGCATACATATAGTTTAAAGACAAAGTGCTGGATATTATCCTCATACCTGCCTTCAGGGATCTTATATTTTAATTGCCAAAATAAGACATTTGGTAAAATGACTGTAGCATATGATTGCGTGTGTTATATAAGCTAAAGAAATTACTATGGAAAGTTTGAGAAGGCATCTATTTCCAAATTAGCATATGATTTTATACAAGTAAATTAAACAATAAGTTTGTTACTATGCTAATATAAAAATTTAAGACATTGAAACATGCGAGTCTAGAATCCTAAAAGAATTCATCAGAGGTTGCCTGAACAAAACCCTTGAAGGGAGTTTCTATACTAGAATTAAGCTCAGAAGTCTGTGTCTGCTCAGAAAGAGAGTTCATGTAATGTCTTTGGTCCCTGTTGTTTTCCCACTGTGGCTCCCCAGGGTGAAAGTAAATTCAGTGAGAGATTCTCAGAACTAACTGTCACAATTACTGTCCAAAAGTTAGTTCACACAGCAAGCAGAAGAAACATCAGCATTTGCGCAGTCTTGGTTTCCTGGTATTTCCTTCCTGACATTTTCTTCTTGATATCTTGCTTGTCAAGAAGCAAACCACTTGAAACTACTTGAAAATGTAGCTGCATTAACTTGTAAAGATCCCTGTAGGACAAATCCAAGTTCTATGTGTACTCCCCAAAAGCACTTTCAATTTGCAAAATAAATTTAAACATCTCATGCATAAACTCAGATTCTCTGCTTTTTAACTTTATGCTTTGACTGTCTCACACAGTCAGATTCTTTCTCACTGGCTATGACTTAGCATCTAGTTTCTGGTTACTTCATTTGAATGTGATATTTCTCTTTGTAAAGTGAGGATTCCATTCTCAGAGCCTTTGCCATGTTACTAAATTCTACTTGGCTAAACTCCTGTTGTGTTCTTGTCTTCTCTTAAGTTCTTTGGTAAGTATTTAGAGTACACTCCCTTTTGTTGGGCTTCCCTAGTAGCTCAGCTTTTAAACGATTTGCCTGCAACGCCAGAGACCTGGATTTGATCCCTGAGTTGGGAAGATCCCCTGGAGGAGGGCATGGCAAGTCACTCTATTCTTGCCTGGAGAATTTCCATAGACAGAGGAACTACAGTCTATGAGGTCACAAAGAGTCAGGCACAACTGAGAGACTAAGCACACACCCTGATTATTGTTTCTATTTGGTTTGCAGTGTTATTGCCAAGTATGATATCCTTAATTTTAAGCATACTACTTTAATTTGTTTTATTTCTAAAATTACATCATCCCCTTGCTCCATAAAATAAATTTTCTCCATTTAAATCCCCAATTGTTAATGTAACCCACTTAATAGTCTCCCACTTTTATGTGTTTTCCTAAAGTTTCATCTACCTGTAAAAAGAGCCATGCATTTTTTTTTTTAATTCTGTCTTTTTGGAATGATTTTCTTACGTATTGTTACCTCTGTAAAACAATTCTAAAACTATTATACTTACCATTATTAAATTATATAACAATAGTATTTTTTTTCCTTAAGGGTATCTTTCAGTCAATTGTGAATCTGGAAGCATATTTTTTTTTCTTTATTATTCATTATTTTTTATTGGGAAGGTAAGTAAGTACAAAGAATAGGAAAGAAAAACATATTAGAGTGTACTAGGAAAAATAAGGAATTAATGTAAAGCTACTTAACTATACATTTCTCGTATTATAATCATATTTTAATTTATCTTCAAGTGAACTTATTGGGTAAGTTCAATTAGTTATTTTAAGACAGAATCTCTATAGCAGTTCCAAATAACTGTATTGCTTTTTCTAATTCATTTTGTCTTTTTTTTTTAACTTTTTTTAATTAGTTTATTTTCTATTTTTTTAACTTTACAATATTGTATTTGTTTTGCCATACATTGACATGAATCCACCATGGGTGTACATGTTTTCCCCTTCCAGAACCCCCCTTCCACCTCCCTCCCCATCCCATCCCTCCAGGTCATCTCCGTGCACCAGCCCCCGAGCACCCTGTGTCATGCATATTTTGACCATGGTAGGTAGCTTTGACTTCTTCCTTGTTACACTGAAAGGGTGAACATATTCTTCCACCATTTCTTCACTTTGTAGTTTATCAACCAATGTACTATAAACTTACATTTTTAAAAATATAAGGCACCAACAAACTAGCTAGTTAGTAACTTGCTATAACCCTATTTTTTTTCCCCATCTAATTTCTCTAGAAAGTGAAACTGAAAGTCACTCAGTCCTGTCTGACTCTTTGTGACCCCCATGGATTATACAGTCCATGGAATTCTCTAGGCCAGAATACTGGAGTGGGTAACCTTTCCCTTCTTCAGGGAATTTTCCCAACCCAGGGATCAAATCCAGGTCTCCCGCATTGCAGGCAGATTCTTTACCAGCTGTGCCACAGGAGAAGCCCAAGAATACTGGAGGGGGTGGCCTATCCCTTCTCCAGTGGATCTTCCCATCCCAGGAATAAAACTGGATTCTCCTGCATTGCAGGCGGATTCTTTACCAACTGAACTATCAGGGAATAACGAATGCTTAAATGAAGAACCCATCTATCCCAAGGGAACTTTCTGTGTACTCCACTAGACCAAGAGCATCCATATTATGTGTTACATGTATGTACATCTTAACTCTCTGTTTATCAGAATCACTATTCCCAAGCCTCATAAAGACCTAGCTACAATCGGACATTTCTGATAACTGCATCTGAAACTGGTTTGCAACCAGTGCAGATCCACTCTAGGCCAATATAACTATATAACATGGAATTGTACTTGACAACCTGAAACGTGAGTCATATTATTTCTATTCCAGAGAGGATTTCCCAAAATCGGTTTCTTAGATAACTGACAAATAATTATGGAACTACCAGAATGTGGTAGTGTAGTACAGATAACATGACAAAGCCAAGCACACTACTTAACATCTTCACTGTGTAGTCCTACATCAAAGCTATCAAGTACTGAAAGCTTTATAAGTTGAAGATGTGTTCTTTGTTTGCATTACCATTATCATCACAAAATTAGCAGTATACATTTTCCAAGTGTTCCAATGGAAAGAAAATGAGATTTCACTAAATCTACATGGTTATCAAGGGAGAAAGAACTGTTCAGTTACCTACTTATAAGACAGCAAGACTGAGTACAGAATTGCAATTCATTCCACAAGCAGGCTTTCAACTTGTGCATATTAAGTTTAATTGAAAACAAAGTGTTTGATGAACAGAAAAACAGAAAAAGAAGTTGAGTACAGCTCAACTCTAATTATAGAAAGTACCATATAAAATTCTGCAAAATGTAATTCTGGTTAGGTGGTGAAAGAGCAAAAAGGGTAACTTTTAAAACTTAAACTATTAAAACTGCAACAGAAGTAAAGGTACCTGATAAAATGAGAATATACACACAAATAATATTATATATATGCACATTTATATTATATAATCACTGATTGGATTCCCTTGAAAGAAGGGAAGGAGACTAGGGAAAACTTAGCATGTAAGATATTTATTACTGAGTGTTGTTGGAACCAATGACTATAGAAGGAAAGGGAGGGGAGACTGAGCAGAAGGAAGTGGATGTTGTGGAGCCCTTCCTAAATTCCTGCTTCAGGATCAGGAATTTATTCCTACAGCTCATTAGAGTGCTGGATGCTGACAGGATATAGCACTTTTTCTTTCTGGGCACCAAAGGCACCTTTGCCATTGACCAAAGGGAGCAACCCTACCTCTTAGTCAAACCCACCAATAATTCTGAAGCTGGGACAGCCTTTCAGAACTGCCTTTAACTCCACCAAAATCTGCCATTGGTTGCAGGCTGCCACAGAAAGAGCCAAGGCCTTGGATGAGGCAGTTTTTTTTTTTTTTTTTTTAAACCTCTGAGGAAATCCACAAAGGTGATTAAAAGCTGAACATATTATCATGACAACTCTCCCAGCAGCTTAGAAAATAGTCCCTATATTCCTAGGGTGTCTAGAAAGTATATTATAGTATCACTCACAAAATATTTAAAACATGGCAGTGAACCCTTTAAATAATTGCAAACACTCTTACTCTCAACTGATGCTTCATAATCTCTAATTTTATATGCATCAAATATTTCCCAAGAGCCTTCCCAGGTGGCACAGTGGTAAAGAATCCACCTGCCAATGCAGGAGATGCAAGAGACATTCATTCGATCACTGTGTCAAGACGATCTCCTGGAGGAGGAAATGGCAGCATGTTCCACTATTCTTGCCTGGAGAATCCCAGGGACAAGGAGCCTGGAAGGCTTTCGTCCACAGGATCGCAAAAAGTCAGACACAACTGGGCAACTGAGCACACATGCAAATGCTCCCCAAGTAACTTTTATATATTTTTCAGTAAGAAATTGAGAAATTGACAATTGATATGAAGATTTTCCCAGAAGAGATTTTTGGACAATGCTCTGGGAAACCCCAGCTATAAGAGAGTGAGAGAAGTAGAATTGGATATATGGAGAATTCCAACTCTGATCACCTCTCAGAGTCATCAGTTCACCCCACAGGAGATCTGGAGCTGAAATTGTTCTTCAGAGATGTCCCCAGTTTAAGTGGGGGAGCCTGTCTTCATTTCCCAACATCAGTTAATCAGTTTATGTAGACTCCTCCTGGGGAAGGGTAAGACCTCACGTAAAGCGGTGCCTTTTTTCAAAGGTATTCTCATCAAGAGAAGATGTGTATTCTGTCAGCAGCAAGCTTCTAGGCAGCTGTGGCAAGGAGTTCCTTGCTCCTTGAAGGGGACTCTATGTATCAGCCACAACAATAAATTTGATTAACTGTATTATTTGAAAATGTCATCAAAAATTCATACCAGCTTTTCTTTAAGAAAAACTATTAATATACTATCTTACATATAGAACTGTTATTTTCCTTAACTTTATCACTTTCATAGACTGTTGTTTATTTCTTTTTATACACCGTAATCTTTATATACTCAGGAAGGAATAAGGAAAGCTATTACCAGTGCTCTTCAAAAACATATCTCAGTAAAGGTCCTTCAACAAGAAGTATCATTATAACCAAGAATATTTAATGTACACTATGTGTCCACTTCACCTTTCAGATCTGTGAAAGTAGGGTTGAATAAGATAGAGAAGGTGGAGAATAAATCCTTACTTCTTATATTTTAAGACTGCTGGGATTGAAATTCTTTTGCAAATCTCTCGCTACAAAGTAACACAGTAATCCGTGCATTACATTTCTGTTCTGTATCCAATCATGAAAAGAGTATTTTTAATTAAGTATTCAATGCATAGAACTTTATAGTTTTTATTACATGTAATTTATTCAGATATAAATGAATAATTTATATATTGTGCTTCTGTGCTAGCTTGGGCTACATTAACAAAATACCTATCATAGACTGCATGGCTTAAACAACAGAAGTTTATTTTTTCAGAGTTATGAAGTCTAGAAACCTGAGGTCAGGGTGCCAGCAGGACCAGGCTCTGGTGAGGACTATTCCTGGCTTGCAGATGGTCATCTTCTTGCCATGTGCTTACATGGCCTTTTCTCTGACTGTGCATGGAAAGAGAGATCTCTCTCTATTCCTCTTCTTATAAGGTCATAAACCTTTTGGATTGGGACTTATTTAACTACCTCTTAAAAACCCTATCTGCAAAATATAGCCATATTGGGGGTTAAGGACCCAACCTATGAATTTGAGGGGCACATTGTTCAGTCCTTGGCAGTTTCAAAAGGCAGGTTACTTCTCCCCTCTTTTTGATGTTTACCTTCAGGCATTTAATTACCTCCACTGCTCTCAATCTAGTATTTCTAGTGCAGCTCTTCCCCTAAAAATCTGTAAGGCATAATTTTCAAGTAGCATCCAACTATTAAAAAGAATGTAGGAGTTTTAGAATCTGTATATAGTAAATTTAAATGGAATTTATATCTATGTAAAAAGTCATATGGAACTTTGGACCTAAAGAGGAAAATTATGATTTCTGATATAACATATTGAGTTCTTTTATTCTTTTAGATACAATTTTATAAGATGTATTTTCTCTCTGTTTGATTTAAGTTAAGTTTGTCTCTTTCTGGTATCTGGTTCTGTTGCTATGATTATAAATTTGTGAATTATGACTCTGAAATGAAAGCTGTGTATGAGGTTTGTAACTCAGGGTAGTGTTTCCTAAATGCACCATGCATGTCTTTTACTGCTTCTACACATAACTAAGTCATTTTTAACCTAAAATTTAATAATCCTGTGAAGAATTTGGTAAACTAGAGATAGGGTAGGGTTATAAAGTTATAATTAGTGGATTCCATTGTCAGTCAGACTTCCCCACGATAGTGTAGCCATGGTGACAACTGACCATGGTTTTATACTGCACAGATCAGGACATTGCTTGCTTTCACTGAGAATGTTGAATATCTCCTAACAATAAAGGAAACTGTAAATAGTATGTCACTGGTAACTAAATACAAGCATTCTTTCTACACAATCTTTGTCAGATTAACAGAGTTCCAATTTAGCTGTCAGTAAAATTTCTTATCCTTCCTGTGGTTATGGGCCAGCCTTTGTCTTATGCTAATTACTTAGCTATAGTCACTGCATTTCAAATGTACACAAACATTTTCCTCACACCTCTTTTTCTTTTGTTGGATGGCAGACTACTGCAGTGACCTACTGTCTTCTCACATAGTTTAGCAGGGAAGGGAGTCATGACACTGTCTGGACTTACTGGCTACACAAAGGATGGATGCATTAGACTAACAAAACACATTGCAGCTTGGAGCTCCACCAGGAGCTAAATGAGGCCTTTATTTTATTTATTAATTTTCAAGACAAAAGAAGCTCAGGCTTCACAGCTGTTCCATAAAATATAGTTTTTAAAAAACCATTGGAATTTGAATAAAAATTATATGAAACAGACTGAGTCATTTATGGTCCAATTTGGGAATGTGTTATGTGGCTCAGGTTAAGAGTAACTTGAGAACAATTAATTTACCCCCAAATTATTGAAAAGTGTCTTTTTTATATAAAGTGTATATATAATTTTTGCTATACTGAATGTACCTTTTCTGTGATAATTGTATTGTATATAGTGGTACCACAGTGGGTGTTGATTATATAGCTATGCTAAGGGCTGTATATAAATACCTTGCATGCAAAAGAGGTTTAAAAAATATCCCCAGGAACTGGGTGCATCCATCAGCATTTATTTTTAATAAAGGCAATACTTAAAAAGCTGAAGGAAAAATGTCAGTAGTCAAATTCTTTAACTTCAATTCTCATCTGGAATTTATCTTCTTATACATATAGTAAATGTACAATAATGTAATTTTTGCCACCTCAAATTTTTAAAAACTTAAGTCTCTGGAATAGTCCTCAACTTTAGAATCATTTCCACCACCCCCACAAAGCTTTTTGTATTGTTTGATTCAGCAATTGTAGCTGTACAAACTTTGACAAAACTTTAGCACCAAAATATTCTAAATACATTATTTTCTTCAGTTTAAGGAGCACAGGAAATAAGCTTAAACAAAGAAAGAGGAACTTATGAAAACTTAAAATGCCTCTGCTAAAATATTAGTAAATAAAATTCCTTAAAAATGTATAATTATTTCTGATATATAGAAGTTAGGCACAGAGAGCGAGAGATGATAGGTCCCAGTATTCTCATGTTCTGCAAATAAAACTGCCTAAGTGATTAGATGAAGATTCCAACATAAATCACATTGTCCTCTTAACTTCTATCAGCATTTTGGAACTCTGCATTAGGCAAGAAAAAGAAAAGTTCTTTGTTAATGAGAGTATTTAGAACACAATCCTGAGTTCCTAACATCATAGAAGTGTAACATGATATGACAATCATAAAGAAACTGAAGTCACTCAGTCATGTCCGACTCTTTGCGATCCCATAGACTGTAGCCTTGGAGAAGGAAATGGCAACCCACTCCAGTATTCTTGCCTGGAGAATCCCAGGGGCGGTGGAGCCTGGTGGGCTGCCATCTATGGGGTTGCACAGAGTCAGACACGACAGAAGCAACTTAGCTGCAGCAGTAGCAGCAGACAATAGCCTACCAGGCAGCTCTGTCCATGGGATTCTCCAGGCAAGAATACTGGGGTGGGTTGCCATTCCCTTCTCCAGAGGAGGATCTTTCCGACCCTGGGATCGAACCTCGGTCTCCTGCATTGTAGGCATTTTCTTTACCATCTGAGCCACCAGGGAAGCCCAACCCCATATGGGTATTATACAAATTCCCATGTTTCTATTAGTTAAAACGTTTGAAAACTTTTTTAAAAATATATATATATAACCATTGGATATGCTAAGGAGAAGAAAATTGGTTTCATATGCTAAAATTTAATAAAAATAGTACTATGGAGTTCGATGACTCCTTTACTTTTTTGCTGATTATTTTATTTTTTTTTTATTATTTTTTTTTTTATATATCAATAATTACTTTATTTATTTTTTTTTTTTTTATTTTAGTTGGGGGCTAATTACTTTACAATATTGTAGTAGTTTTTGCCATACATCGACATGAATCAGCCATGGATTCACATGTGCTCCCCCTCCCAAACCCTCCTCCCACCTCCCTCCCCCCCCCATCCCTCAGTGTCATCCCAACGCTCCATCCCTGAGCATCCGTCCCATGCATAGAACATGGAATGGTGTTCTGCTTCACATATGACAATATACATGTTTCAATGTTATTGTCCCAGAACGTCCAACCCTCACCTTCTCCCTCAGAGTCCACAGGACTGTTCTATGCATCTGTGTCTCTTATTCTGTCTCACATATAGGGTTACCATTACCATCTTTCAAATTCCATATACATGCATTAGTATACTGTATTGGTGCTTTTCTTTCTGGCTCACTTCACTCTGTATAATGGGCTCCAGTTTCATCCATCTCAATAGAACGGATTCAAATGTATTCTTTTTAATGGCTGAGTAATATTCCATTGTGTATATGTACCACAGCTTCCTTATCCATTCGTCTGCCGATGGACATCTAGGTTGCTTCCATGTCCTGGCTATTGTAAACAGTGCTGCGATGAACATTGGGGTACACGCGTCTCTTTCAATTCTGGTTTCCTCGGTGTATATGCCTAGCAGTGGGATTGCTGGGTCATATGGCAGTTCTATTCCCAGTTTTTTAAGGAATCTCCACACTGTTCTCCATAGTGGCTGTACTAGTTTGCATTCCCACCAACAGTGTAAGAGGGTTCCCTTTTCTCCACACCCTCTCCAGCATTTATTGCTTGTAGACTTTTGGATAGCGGCCATTCTGACTGGTGTGTAATGGTACCTCATTGTGGTTTTGATTTGCATTTCTCTAATAATGAGTGATGTTGAGCATCTTTTCATGTGTTTGTTAGCCATCTGTATGTCTTCTTTGGAGAAATGTCTGTTTAGTTCTTTGGCCCATTTTTTGATTGGGTCGTTTATTTTTCTGGAATTCAGCTGCAGGAGTTGCTTGTATATTTTTGAGATTAATTGTTTGTCTGTTGCTTCGTTTGCTATTATTTTCTCCCATTCTGAAGGCTGTCTTTTCACCTTGCTTATAGTTTCCTTTGTTGTGCAAAAGCTTTTAATTTTGATTAGGTCCCATTTGTTTATTTTTGCTTTTATTTCCAATATTCTGGGGGGTGGGTCATAGAGGATCCTGCTGTGATTTATGTCGGAGAGTGTTTTGCCTATGTTTTCCTCTAGGAGTTTTATAGTTTCTGATCTTACATTTAGATCTTTAATCCATTTTGAGTTTATTTTTGTGTATGGTGTTAGGAAGTGTTCTAGTTTCATTCTTTTACAAGTGGTTGACCAGTTTTCCCAGCACCACTTGTTAAAGAGATTGTCTTTTCTCCATTGTATACTCTTGCCTCCTTTGTCGAAGATAAGGTGCCCATAGGTGCGTGGGTTTATCTCTGGGCTTTCTATTTTGTTCCATTGATCTATATTTCTATCCTTGTGCCAGTACCACACTGTCTTGATGACTGTGGCTTTGTAGTAGAGCTTGAAGTCAGGCAGGTTGATTCCTCCAGTTCCATTCTTCTTTCTCAAGATTGCTTTGGCTATTCGAGGTTTCTTATACTTCCATACAAATTGTGAAATGATTTGTTCTAGTTCTGTGAAAAATATCATTGGTAGTTTGATAGGGATTGCATTGAATCTGTAGATTGCTTTGGGTAGTATACTCATTTTCACTATATTAATTCTTCCAATCCATGAACACGGTATATTTCTCCATCTGTTTGTGTCCTCTTTGATTTCTTTCATCAGTGTTTTATAGTTTTCTATATATAAGTCTTTTGTTTCTTTAGGTAGAAATATTCCTAAGTATTTTATTCTTTTTGTTGCAATGGTGAATGGTATTGTTTCCTTAATTTCTCTTTCTGTTTTCTCATTATTGGTGTATAGGAATGCAAGGGATTTCTGTGTGTTAATTTTGTATCCTGCAACATTACTATATTCATTGATTAGCTCTAGTAGTTTTCTGGTAGAATCTTTAGGGTTTTCTATGTAGAGGATCATGTCATCTGCAAACAGTGAGAGTTTTACTTCTTCTTTTCCTATCTGTATTCCTTTTATTTCTTTTTCCGCTCTGATTGCTGTGGCCAAAACTTCCAAAACTATCAGGAATAGTAGTGGTGAAAGTGGGCATCCTTGCCTTGTTCCTGACTTTAGGGGAAATGCTTTCAATTTTTCACCATTGAGGATAATGTTTGCTGTGGGTTTGCCATAACTAGCTTTTATTATGTTGAGGTATGTTCCCTCTATTCCTGCTTTCTGGTGGGTTTTTATCATAAATGGATGTTGAATTTTGTCAAAGGCTTTTTCTGAATCTATTGAGATAATCATATGGATTTTATCTTTCAATTTGTTAATGTGGTGTACTACATTGATTGATTTGCGGATGTTAAAACAAACCTTGCATTCCTGGATAAAGCCCACTTGGTCATGATGTATGATCTTTTTAATATGATGTTGGATTCTGTTTGCTAGAATTTTATTAAGGATTTTTGCATCTATGTTCATCAGTGATATTGGCCTGTAGTTTTCTTTTTTTGTGGCATCTTTGTCTGGTTTTGGAATTAGGGTGATGGTGGCCTCATAGAATGAGTTTGGAAGTTTACCATCTTCTGCAATTCTCTGGAAGAGTTTGAGTAGGATAGGTGTTAGCTCTTCTCTAAATTTTTGGTAGAATTCCGCTGTGAAGCCGTCTGGTCCTGGGCTTTTGTTTGCTGGAAGATTTCTGATTACAGTTTCGATTTCCGTGCTTGTGATGGGTCTGTTAAGATCTTCTATTTCTTCCTGGTTCAATTTTGGAAAGTTATACTTTTCTAAGAATTTGTCCATTTCTTCCAAGTTGTCCATTTTATTGGCATATAGCTGTTGGTAGTAGTCTCTTATGATCCTTTGTATTTCTGTGTAGTCTGTTGTGATCTCTCCATTTTCATTTCTAATTTTGTTGATCTGATTCTTCTCCCTTTGTTTCTTGATGAGTCTGGCTAATGGCTTGTCAATTTTGTTTATCTTCTCGAAAAACCAACTTTTAGTTTTGTTGATTTTTGCTATGGTCTCTTTTGTTTCTTTTGCATTTATTTCTGCCCTAATTTTTAAGATTTCTTTCCTTCTACTAACCCTGGGGTTCTTCATTTCTTCCTTCTCTAGTTGCTTTAGGTGTAGAGTTAGTTTATTTATTTGAGTTTTTTCTTGTTTCTTGAGGTACGCCTGTATTGCTATGAACCTTCCCCTTAGCATTGCTTTTACAGTGTCCCATAAGTTTTGGGTTGTTGTGTTTTCATTTTCATTCGTTTCTATGCATATTTTGATTTCTTTTTTGATTTCTTCTGTGATTTGTTGGTTATTCAGAAGCGTGTTGTTTAGCCTCCATATGTTGGAATTTTTAATAGTTTTTTTCCTGTAATTGAGGTCTAATCTTACTGCATTGTGGTCAGAGAAGATGGCTGGGATGATTTCAATTTTTTGGAATTTACCAAGGCTAGATTTATGGCCCAGGATGTGATCTATCCTGGAGAAAGTTCCATGTGCACTTGAGAAAAAGGTGAAACTGCTTGTTTTGGGGTGGAAAGTCCTGAAAATATCGATTAAATCTAATTTGTCTATAGTATCATTTAAAGTTTGTGTTTCCTTGTTAATTTTCTGTTTTGTTGATCTATCCATAGATGTGAGTGGAGTGTTAAAGTCTCCCACTATTATTGTGTTATTGTTAACTTCCCCTTTCATACTTGTTAGTATTTGCCTTATATATTGTGGTGCTCCTATGTTGGGTGCATATATATTTATAATTGTTACATCTTCTTCTTGGATTGACCCTTTGATCATTATGTAGTGTCCTTCTTTGTCCCTTTTCACAGCCTTTATTTTAAAGTCTATTTTATCTGAAATGAGTATTGCGACTCCTGCTTTCTTTTGGTCTCCATTTGCATGAAATGTATTTTTCCATCCCTTCACTTTCAGTCTGTATGTGTCCCTAGTTTTGAGGTGGGTCTCTTGTAGACAGCATATGTAGGGGTCTTGTTTTTGTATCCACTCAGCCACTCTTTGTCTTTTGGTTGGGGCATTCAACCCATTTACATTTAAGGTAATTATTGATAAGTATGGTCCCGTTGCCATTTACTTTGTAGTTTTAAGTTCGTGTTTAAACATCCTTTCTGTGTTTCCTGTTTAGAGAAGATCCTTTAGCATTTGTTGGAGAGCTGGTTTGGTGGTGCTGAATTCCCTCAGTTCTTGCTTGTCTGTAAAGCTTTTGAATTCTCCTTCATATCTGAATGAGATCCTTGCCGGGTACAGTAATCTGGGTTGTAGATTTTTCTCTTTCATTACTTTAAGTATGTCCTGCCATTCCCTTCTAGCCTGAAGAGTTTCTATTGAAAGATCAGCTGTTATCCTTATGGGGATCCCCTTGTGTGTTATTTGTTGTTTTTCCCTTGCTGCTTTTAATATTTGTTCTTTGTGTTTGATCTTTGTTAATTTGATTAATATGTGTCTTGGGGTGTTTCGCCTTGGGTTTATCCTGTTTGGGACTCTCTGGGTTTCTTGGACTTCTGTGACTATTTCCTTCCTCATTTTAGGGAAATTTTCAACTATTATCTCCTCGAGTATCTTTTCATGGCCTTTCCTTTTATCTTCTTCTTCTGGGACTCCTATGATTCGAATGTTGGGGCGTTTCATATTGTCCCAGAGGTCCCTGAGGTTTTCCTCATTTCTTTTGATTCTTTTTTCTTTTTTCCTCTCTGCTTCGTTTATTTCCACCATTCTATCTTCTACCTCACTTATCCTATCTTCTGCCTCTGTTATTCTACTGTTGGTTCCCTCCAGCGTGTCTTTTATCTCCTTTATTTCATTATTCAAAATATATTGACTCCTTTTTATTTCTTCTAGGTCCTTGGTAAACATTTCTTGCATCTTCTCAATCCTTGTCTCCAGGCTATTTATCTGTAACTCCATTTTATTTTCAATATTTTGGATCATTTTTACTATCATTATTCTAAATTCTTTTTCAGATAGATTCCCTATCTCCTCCTCTTTTGTTTGGTTTGGTGGGCATTTCTCATTTTCCTTTACTTGTTGAGTATTTCTCTGCCTTTTCATCTTGTTTAGATTGCTGTGTTAGGCGTGGCCTTTCTGTATTCTGGTAGTTTGAAGTTCCTCTTTATTGTGGAGGTTCCTCACTGTGGGTGGGGTTGGATGGGTGGCTTGTCAAGGTTTCCTGGTTGGAGGAGCTTGTGTCGGTGTTCTGGTGGGTGGATGGAGCTGGATTTCTTCTCTTTAGAGTGCAATGGAGTGTCCAGTATTGAGTTTTGAGATGTCTATGGATTTGGTGTGCCTCTGGGCAGCCTGTATATTGATGCTCAGGGCTATGTTCCTGCGTTGCTGGAGAGTTTGTGTGGTATGTCTTGCTCTGGAACTTATTGGCTCTTGGGTGGAGCTTGGTTTCAGTGTATATGTGGAGGCTTTTGGAAGATCTCTTATTAATTAATGTTTCCTCTGGCTTTCAGTCTTATTCTTGCAGTAGCCTCAAGACTACTCCATCCATACAGCATCAATAATAAAACTTTTAGGTTAATGGTGAAAAGATTCTCCACAGTGAGGGATACCCAGAGAGGTTCACTGAGTTACATGGAGAGGTGAAGGGGAGGGAGGTTGAGGTGACCAGGAGGAGAGGAGGGGGACTCAAACGTGGGGAGAGCAGTCTATCCAGTAAGCACTTCCCTCTGTGCTTTCCACAGTCTGGAGCCCTCAGAGAGGTTCACAGAGATACATAGAGAGGGGGGAGGAAGGCAGTAGAGGTGAGGATGAGTAGAAAGGGAGGAATCAAGAGGGGAGAGAGAGATCTGGGCAGTATTCTGTTCCCGAAGTGTTCTCCGGTACCCAGAACACACCCTCAGAGATTCACAGAATTGGGTTGAGAAGAGAAGGAGGAGGGTGGGAGATAGAGGTTCCCTGGGGGAGAAGAAAGAGCGTCAATAGAGGGAGAGAGTAATCAGGCCAGTAATCACACTCTTGAGTAAAAATGGGTACTAAAGATTGTGTTCTTAAATGCACAAAATTGATATCAAATATGTAAAACAAAAATTAAAAATCTGGAGTAGAGGTTAGACTCTTATAAATCATACAATATAAAAAAAAAGAAAAAAGAAAACAGTATAAAAAGAAAAAAAGACAGTAAAACAGTATAACAGTAAAAAAAAAAAAAAAAACAGGAAAAAACAGTAAAAAAAAATAATAAAATAAAATAAAAAAAAAAAAAAAACGCAAAAAGTATAAGATATATGTACGCAGTTTGTTTTAAAAATAGGGTTTTTTTTTTTTTTTTTTCAGGTAGTGGTGGGTTATGAAAATGAAAATTAAAGGTGTAATAGAGGTCTTAAAGAAAAAAGAAAGAAAAAAAATAAAAAATAATAATAAAAAAAAATAAATAAATGATAATAGTAAAAATATATATCCCGGACTTTCTCTGGAGCAGTTGTGAGCCGTGTGGGGTCTCTTCAGTTTCAGATAAATCCTTGTTCCTGCTTATACTTTTCAAGATCTATAGGCCCCTTTCAATGCAGTCCGTGTTAACTACAGGGATTTTAATCTGTTGGCCTGTCCCTTCCAACGCGCTTCCCTCTGTTTATTTGGCTTTTGTTTGGAGGTCTCTTCAGTGTCTAATTTCCGCCCTGCCACAAAGGGGCGGAGGTGGTCTCTTTAGGATCACTTGCTCAGTCCTGCTGTGGGGAGAGAGGACCACTGCAACCAGTATCACTGGCGTGTGTGTGGAGAGCTTACAGTGTCTCGGCCACACTGGGTTCACCCCCGCTCACGGCGTGTGTGCTTTCCCCGTCTACCCCGCTCAGGCTTCAGGTTACTCTGCCGGGGGGTGGGCCCAGATATGCGCGCACTTCCCAGGTTTAAACTGCTCAGGTTCAGGTTCCCGGGTACTCCACAAAGGCGCAGACTCGGTTGGGCCGGCGGTTTGCGCCGTTTCCGGTCGGAGCAGCTCAGGCAGCCGGGAGTTTGGTGAGCGCACACTCCCCTGTTGGGGCGATGCGGCTTATCACCTCCCTGGTCCCCGCCTCAGTTTACGGGCGCGCTTCCCTGGTACTCCACCGAGGCGCAGACTCGGTTGGGTTCGCGGTTTGCGCCGTTCCCGGTCGGAGCAGCTCAGGCAGCCGGGAGTTTGGCGAGCGCTCACTCCCCTGTTTGGGCGGTGCGGCTTATCACCTCCCTGGTCCCCGCCTCGGTTCGCGGGCGCGCTTCCCGGGTACTCCACCGAGGCGCAGACTCGGTTGGGCCGGCGGTTTGCGCCGTTCCCGGTCGGAGCAGCTCAGGCAGCCAGGAGTTTGGCGAGCGCACTCTCCCCTGTCGGGGCGGTGCGGCTTATCACCTCCCTGGTCCCCGCCTCGGTTCGCGGGCGCGCTTCCCGGGTACTCCACAAAGGCGCAGACTCGGTTGGGCCGGCGGTTTGCGCCGTTCCCGGTCGGAGCAGCTCAGGCAGCCAGGAGTTTGGCGAGCGCACCGCCCAGGTGCGGCTTATCACCTCCCTGGTCCCCGCCTCGGTTTACGGTTTACGGGCGCGCCCGGCTCCGGCTCCTGTGTGCTTTGTGTCAGATCTGGGGAGCTGGTCTCTGGCTGCGACCCTCCCGGCGGCTGTAGACCCTCCGGGATCTCAGGCTGTCTTTGCTTAGAAACTGGGAGCCTGTTTGCAGTTTGGTAGGGGGTGCCCTCTCTGGAGCCGAGTTCGCCCCTTTCCGGCTCTGGCTGGTCCCGCCTGCCCGCTGTGTCCGACGGGGGATGGGGCGGTCCGCAGCCGGCTAGCTCTTCCCCTGTATCGCTCAGTCCTTTGTTCTGTGAGCGGGCCGGCAGTGCCTTAGCTTTGGGTTTTTCGCAGGGTAGTTCTCTCTCTCTGGCTGTCCCACAGTTTAGGTTACTATCTCACGTTAGCGGCCCGGTCCTTACCTAAGCAGTGCCACCCGCTCCTCTCCGCCCAGCCCCCACTTGCTGGTGGCGGATGCGGGCGTCTGGGGTTCTTTACTGGAAGTTGCCTTTAGGCACGTAATCAGTGGGTTTTATTTATTGATTCTCCCGGTTATGTTGCCCTCCGAGATTCGAAATCTTCCCCCAAACCCGCCGGTGAGAAGGTTTCCTGGTGCTTAGAAATTTCTCCTCTTTTACGACTCCCTCCCCAGGACGGGTCTCCGTCCCTAACTCTTTTGTCTCTCTTTTTATCTTTTATAATTTCTCCTACCTCCTTCTGAAGATAATGCGCTGACTTGATTAATGTCTGACGTCCTCTGCCAGCATTCAGAAGTAGTCTTGTGAACTTTGCTCAGCTTTCAGATGTTCTTTCGATAGCCAATTAGCAATGTTGCAATAGTTTCAGGTGGACAGCAAAGGGACATATGCATGTATATGTATTCTCCCTCAAATTCAACTTCTATCCAGGCTGCCACATAATGATTCCCTTTATTTACACAAAGTGTTAGTTGCTCAGTCATGTCTGATTCTGCAATCCCATGGACCGCAGCCCACCAGGCTCCTCTGTCCATGAAATTCTCCAGGTGAAACAGAACACCATTCCATGTTCGATGCATGAGACAAATGCTCAGGGATGGGGCAATGGGATGACCCAGAGGGATGGGATGGGGAGGGAGGAGGGAGGGGGGGTTCAGGATGGGGAACACATGTAAACCCATGGCTGATTCATGTCAATGTATGGCAAAAACCACTACAATATTGTAAAGTAATTAGCCCCCAACTAAAATAAATAAATTTATTAAAAAGAAAAAAAAAAGAATACTTGAATGGGTTGTCATTTTATTCTCCAGGGCTCCTGTAGGGGAAATTAGAATTGGATGCCTGAAGTCCAAGGGAGCCCCCTGGGCATGTTCATTATCAGAGTTTTCCTTTCCTTTGTAAAGCACTTCTGGCTGCCGGATTGTTTAATTGTGAGCCATTCTGGGGCCATTGCTCTTCTGATCTTAACACATTAATGTGCACCCCAAAGATCTTTCTTTCAGCATAGATGAAATATTTATTTACACAAAGATAGCTCTAAAAATGTTGATAGTTTCTAAAATTTACCTGCCATCAAAAAACAAAGGGTTGCTACCATTTTAGTCATTCAAAGCCTTGCCCTAGTCTGAAATCTAAAAAGACAGTGGGTCCTTTCTCTCACTCTCACCCCTCCCATATCCAATTAAGCACATTTTACATATAGTCATTCCTTTGTCTCAGGATCCATCCTCTCTTTCTCACCTCCTGTGGCCTGATTTCAGTTTCCCATCACCAAACTCCCCTCTCCAGATAATCTTCCTTCAGAAGGTGCTCTATTTATGGGATGACTTAGAAAAAAAAAAATTATGGATGTTTTTTCATCATACCAATGTCAAATTGTCTAAAGTTCTCTGAACACACAAAGAATTATGTTGCATTTCTCTACCTCATAAACTGGTATTTGGCAATTAAAACCTAATGATGATATTATCTATTCTTAAGAAAATTTGACAACTTCCACCATCACTTTCACTTTTATGTATATTTACTACTGTTTTTTATTCTCTCCACATTCATTTATTTGAGTCTTACATGGGGTCAGAACCCAATAAATTGTCCGATTCTGATAATTGGGAAATTTCTGCTTTAAATACATTTCAGTCCCATGAAAATAAAAAATACATGTAAATTCTCAATTATGACTCAATGTCAACAGTTCTATACTAAAATAGCTAGAGAATGCTGTGCTGTGGGCTTATTTGTATATTCTCTCTGTCCCACTGGACTATAAGCCTTTTGAGGGTAAGAATTATGTCTTATTCATGTTTTTAAAGCCAGAACCAAGAATACTATCTGCATATAGTATATACCAATTATTCAATGCAGGCTGAATATTTTTGTTCTACAATCTTTGAAAGCAGTTTCAAAGAAAGACTCACAAATAGGTTTTCAGCTATGATGGCATCAGTAAAGGTAACAAAAAGGCTACCAAAGCTACTACAGATTTCCCTCATTTTTTAACTTTGAGTTTTTAAAATATATGAGCAATAATTATAAGAGCTAATATTGGTCGAGAGCACAAAGTATTTCAAGCGTCACTATAAATTTTTACACGTTGCACATATTCACTTATTGACTTTTTGTTAATGCTCTCAAGTACTCTGCAAGTTGAATACCATTATTATCATCATCCCAATTTTCCAGGAAAATGGAAACCGAGGCACAGAGAATTCGATAATTTACCCAGATTATGGAAAAGCTAGTTACTATCAGAGCCAGGGGTAGCCACTTTCTGATATCTATCTCACTAATTTGAGGTTTCTGCCTCGAGGCCACTGACACCGGTGCCTTGAGGTGTCATCAGATTATTCTGATGAGTTGCTATTAGTAGGTACTTTTCTCAGTGCATAGGCCAAAACTACACATAACACATTATATATACATTTTCCCTTAAAATATTTTGTCACAACTGTGCCTTTATGTTTATATTAGCAAACTTTAGTGTTTAACAAAATTTTCAATGTGTTTTCTTTAATTTCCCTCTTGTAAAAGCATTATTAAACAAGTTTTACTGCATTAACTGAATTAATATCAGTTTAGACAGGTGGTTGATGCATTAAATGTTATAAATCTCTAAAACTTCACTTGTAATAAATTGAGTTTGGTTTGTAAAAATGAGTGTATTTGATTTGTTACCTTAGAGAATTTTTTTTATGTTTTAGTCCAGGTTTGTATGTTCAAATGTTTTATATTGATTTTCTTTTCATCTCAGTGTCATGACTTTTTTAAAACTCAAAATAATTTTTAGGTCCTATGAGTGTAGGGATCTAAGCTTGGGAATTGTGCAGAGCTTAGCTTGGTAAGCAGTTGGTTGCAAAGCTTGTCGTTTTAGTTCTTTTATCTCACTGTAAAAACCACAGTGGGATTATTGAACGGTTGAAAATTGGTGGCAGTAAAAAATTAAGCATGAGAATACAGTTGTAGTAAAATAAAACCTTGTTTCAGATATGCAATAATATTTAAATGAACACTTTTTAGGTTAGTCATAATACAAAACAAATAACTGAGCCAAATCTAGAAGGAAAAAAAAAAAAGAAGAATTCTTTGTCTATTAAAGAATCATGGTTTTAATAATCTCAGATTCTGATGGTATTCTGATGGTATATTTCATTAAGCCATGGAGGCAAAATTAAAATGACGTGGGTCATTTGCTCAGATTTCCTTCCAAAATTGTTTTAAGTGCTGTAGAAGTTAGGAGTAATCCTTAGATAGTAGCTTCTTTCTTATCCTTTATACTTTTCTATTATCTTCCTTTCACCAATATTGAATTTAAACCACTACTTAGTTTTAAAGGAGCTAAATATATATGTAGTTTCTTATGGAAAAAATAATAGTATGTTTAAGGGAAATTAACTAGTGAAAAAACACTACAACCAATTCAAGGTTGCTCTCAGCAAAACTGAGAATCTGGCAGTGTTGGTGGTAATAAGTCCTGTTTGCTCTGTGTTCCTAGCACCTTTGCACTGGCTTCTTATGCCCAAGGGAGCTCCTGTACCCCATAGCCAATACACACACACACACACACACACACACACACACACACACACACACACACACACACACACACACACAAAGGGAGAACCCATCAAGAATTCTATTTTTAAGTAACATGAAATGCTTAGATATTTCCTGACACCCTCTCTCCCATACACTGTATGTGTCCCTTTTCGTGGTCTTTCTCTTTATTAAGAACTGTTTAGAAAATCTAACAAAATCCTGTTCCATATTTCCTGGTGTATATTTTCATTCCTACTCTACAGTGATATAGTGTGGAATTTAATTGAGTGCTTTAAGAAATAAAATATTAAAAAAAGAATAGACCTTAAAGGTGGCTTCACCTTGGGGGAATCCTACATCTTTCTGATATTTCTGCTGTTTTCTTTCTCTGTATGGAACTGTCCTTAAACTCATCATTATTGACACATATTTAATATACTCTATTCTGTGGAAGTCATTGTGTTAAAAATCATGAAAGATATAAGATGCTGATCACATGGAGAGTTCATAATGCCTCAAATCTGAAGATGAGTATATATTTGCATTATTAAAGAAGGATGATATACACTGACATATAAAAGCATGACTTGAGTAAGACAGGGAGAGCTGTTAGATGATTTCAGGATTTCGAACTGTTGCTACTGATTCTTCCCCATATACATAATAATAACATATCAAATAGGAAAACAAAATAAAAGGATCTCAAAAACAGAGAAAAATCTTCCCAAGTACAAAGAGAATGTGATTGTAGAGCTGAAGCCATACTGATGCAGGGTTCTTGCTGCTGGTAACCAGGAGTCTGGCTGCTGTGGGTAAAGGGCAAAACAACAGGCTCCAATCCCAACTCCCTGGTTGAGTTCAGGTTTTATGAGTATATTCTCCCCGTTCATGAGGAAAATTAAAAATAAAAAGAATAGTGTTATTGGTCATATGGCTGATGCTGTGGCTGCTGATCCACTGTAGTTCTACCTGGTTTGGAAGACAAATGTGTAACCATGATACAAGAACAAAATTAAGGCCTGAAGACTGGATATGCACTCTCACTGCAGAAAATAAACCACAGACTATATGTATGACTGTTTTGAAGGGCATAAATAAAGGTAACCATGATGGAGACATCTCCTAAACAAGGGGAAAAAAATCATGGAAGGAGGGAGAGAACAAATTGCCCACTCAAAATAAATTGTTGTTGTTTGATCACTAAGTCACGTCTGACACTCTTCAACCCCATGAACTGCAGCACACCAGGCTACCCTGTCCTTCACTACTATCCCTGTTTGCTGAAACTCATGTCCATTGAGTCAGTGATGCCATCCAACATCTCATCCTCTGTCACCCCCTTCTTCTCTTTCCCTCAATCTTTCCCTGCATCAGAGTCTTTTCCTATGAGTTGGCTCATCGCATTATGTGGCCAAACTATTGGGGCTTCAGCTTCAGCATTAGTCCTTCCAATGAACATTCAGGGTTGATTTCCTTTAGGACTGACTGGTTTGATCTCCTTGCAGTCCAAGGGACTCTCAAGAGTCTTCTCCAGCACCACAGTTTGAAAGTATCAAACTGCTCAGTTTCTTTGGTGCTCAGCCTTCTTTATGGTCCAACTCTCACATCTGTACGTGACAACTGGAAAAACCATAATTTTGACTATAAAAAAGAAATAGCATGCCAAAATTCTAAACTACATAAAGGATATTAATGCTAAAAAATCAAGAAATGGAAGGTTAGAATATAAATTTCATTTCATAGGAAATAACTTTATTCCAACAAACATATTTCTTAAATTATACATGTGAAATTACCCAAAAAACAGACTATGAGGTGAAGATATTATTGCTGGGATTTTACTGGAGGTTTCTTTTTCTGAATAACACTTGTAGGGGAGTTAAAAACATTAGACTGGGAAAAAGTGTAAGATAAACTGTGATGCAGTTGCAAAAAAGAACTTGGTTAGACCCAAGTGGTCATGTGGAGCTGAGATTGCACGGTTTAGGTAAGGTAAGAGAAGGAATGTCACAGTCCTAAAGGAGGAAGCAGCATACACCAGACTTCTACTTATGTGGATAGCCTTTTCAAGAGAATGGCTGTTCTCGTTTCCTGGCGTATCTAAGAGGAAGGCTAAAAAAGTGACCTGAAGGCTTCACCTCACAGCTGGCCTTACTGAGCGCTGCACTGACGGTCATCATCTCCTTCCTCTGTCACTCCTAGAGTCTCACCTTCAGCTACCATCCCTGTTAATCTACGTCTCTTACTTGGTGCTATACTCAGATGAAGACTCTAAGGGTTCTGAGTTCTCATCATATTCTTCTTATGCTATGACTACTACATCTGCCCATTTACCAAAATCGATCAAGGGAACACCAAGAAGCATCCAGTTGACTCACTTTGGTTGTATTTATATTCTTTCATCTCTGCTCTAAATCAGCAAGTCTATCTCCCAAGATGATCAGGGTCAATTACCTCTGTCAGAACTGTGAGATTTTTTTTTTTTCTTACTGATTTCCAGCATGAAGAGTCCAAAAGAGACTAGGTAGAAGTCTTTGCTTAAAGGTAGTTTGTTACTTTCTCTGTTCCCTAGTGGAATTATACACATTTGGAAACAGATATATAGACCTGCAGAGCCAAGGATTTGGGGGGGGAGAAACACAAATTCTCCAAGTAGCTTACTAGGAGCCATGATCAGTAGGGTCATTACTACTTACATTGTTTGGTTCTTCAACCTAGGTGTTCAACTTATTGAGGATACAACACCATAAAATTGTTTTTTACCTACGGTGTATCCAGTGTTTTCTAGGATGGTGCTCTTTCTTTACAGGGTCTCATTTCCAAATCGGTGCCTCTGCTGTGCCTGTGTCCCTCTATCAGTCTAACAAATTTTGGGAAGTGAGGTATGTGATAGGACAAATAGATAACCATGCTACTGTGTTCACTGGTGCATTTCTTTTGTAGTAAAGGGGGTTCTTTGGTTCAGAATGCCTTTGAATAATGCCGCTGGCTCAGATCCTGCAGACTGAAGTCAAACCTCTACTTGAAATATGTGTTGATTTTGATTCTAGTCAAGATAAAGCATTGTTCCTTCCAAGATGGAAAGGGCCCAAAGAAATAAATTACCACCAAAAAGCTGGTTGATCTCTTTGAGAATAATGCCATATTGGGTCCTTGTTGTGGTTATTTTTGCCTCTCTTTTGGACTGGGCCATGGGATGCCCAGACTTTTGATTAAACATTATTCTGAGTATGTCTGTGAGGGTGTTTCTAGATAAGCTCAACATTTGAGTTGGTAGACTGAATAAAGCAGATTGCATTCCCTAATGTAGGTGGGCCTCATCCAAACAATTGTAAATTGAATTTAAAAAGCTGAGTAAGAAAGGACTCCTGCTCCCTAACTGTTGAACTGGGACGTTAGTCTTTTCAGGACTTCAGACTCAGATAGACACTCTTCTGAGTGTCTTCTTAGATATCATGTTTTCCAGCTTTCAGACTGGGCCTGCACATTGGCTTTCCTGGATCCTCAGCTTATTGACTGCAGACTGTGGGACTTGCCAGCCTCCATAGTTGTATGAGCCAATTCTTTATAATAAATCTTTCTCTCTCTCTCTCTCTCTCCTTTTCTCCCTCCCTCCCTCTCATCTATCTATATCTGTACACACACACACACACACACACACACACACACACACACACACACACACAGACTCTTCTTATATACTTCCTATTGGTTCTGTTGTTACTCTGGAGAACCTTGACTAATACAGATCCTTAACATTGATCATTGGGAGGTAGACCATTCAGCAGTAGTGGCCTTAGTGAAATGGAAGCCCATGGTCTTAGGCCTATTCATAGTCTTCCTTCATGTCATCATTGACACTTCATTTAAGTTCCCATTGTGTCAAACTTACAATGTCAAGTAATCAAGTCATTTGATTTACTTTTTACTGCATCTTCTATAGGAAATGATCTGTATTAACATGAGATTGACATGTAATATAAACATGAGATACAATAATCTACAGACTGTGATTTCTTCCATAGGTCTATACATGCCTCACCCCTAACCCTTTTTCTTCATCTTTTTCTTTTCTTTTTTTTGAGAGGTCATCTGTTTTATCAATTATAAGATTTTATAAAATCCCTTTAATTTGAAAATTAGTATAGCCAGTGGAGAATTTGAAGAATTCTCAGTAATGGCAGCAAATTATGACCCAAAACTGAGCAGCGTGCTGAATTATAGAATCAATTAGGTCGTATTAATAGACATTGTTACTGCAATTACTATTTATAACCTCTGGTCTCTCTGATTCAAATTTAGTGCCCACCCACATCTCCATCTCTGGAGATGGAAATGACAACCCACTCCAGTATTCTTGCCTGGAGAATTCCATGGACAGAGGAACCTGGCAGGCTACAAGTCCATGGGGTCTCCAAGAGTTGGACACAATTGAGCAACTAAACCCACCTACCCACATCCCCAAGATAAGGACATGATATTCTGGTTTTTCCAATCACTTTTATTTAACTGTGGTAAAAAAAATTAATTACCATTTTAGCCATTTTTAACTATAGTTCAATAGTGATTTGTACATTCACACAGTTGTACAACAGAACTCCCTAAATTTTTATCTTGCAAAACTGAAACTCTAATTTGACACAGTGTCCCACTTCTCATTTCCCCCTCCCCAAACCCCTGATAATCACCATTCTACTTTCCTATTTCTATAAATTTGACTACTTTAATACCTCATGCAAGTGAAATCATACATTATTTTTCTTTCTGTGACTGGTTAATTTTACTCACAATAATGTTTTCAGATTCATGTATATTGTGGCATGTGACAGAAGTTTCTTCTTTTTAAGGCTGAATAATATCCCATTGTGTATATATACCACATTTTATTTATCTATTCATTCATCAATGGACACTTCAGTTGCTTCCACCTCTAGGATGTTTGAATAACACTGCTGTAAATATGGGTACACAAATGTCTCCTAGATATTTTGATTTTAATTCTTTTGGATATATACCCAGAAATGGGATTTCTGGATCATATGGTAGTTCTATGTCTCTTTTCAGGGAGAACTTCCATACTATTTTCCATAGTGGTTGCATAACATTATAATCCTACCAAGAGTTCAGCAGGATTCTAATGTCTCCACATCCTTGCCAACACTCATTGCTTTCTGTTTTTTGTTTGCTTGTTTTATTTGTTTGTTTTAATAGTAGCTGTCATAGTCTTAATTGTGTATCCAAAAATGTATATACTGAAGCTCTAACCCCCAGTACCTCAGAGTATGACTTTATTTGGAGAAAAAGCCTTTAAAGAAGTGATTCAGTAAAATAAAGCTGTTAGGGTGGGCCCTAATTCAATCTGACTGGAATCCTTATAAAATGAAGCCATTTAAACACAAAGAGAAACATCTTGGTGGGGGGGGATTGTGCACAGTAGAAAAGGCCATGGAAGACACAGCAAAAAGGCAGTTATCTGCATGCCAGAGAGAGAAGCCTCAGGAGTAATCACACCTGTCAGTTCCTTAATCTTAAGACTTCTAACCTCCAGAATTGTAGGAATATAAATTACTTTTTTTGTAAGCCACCAACTCTGTGATATTTGCTATGGACACCCTAACTAAATCATACAGCATCCAATCTAATGGGTATGAGGTGATATCTTATAGTTTTGATCTGCATTTCTCTAATGATAAGCAATATTGACCATTTATTCATATGCTGTTGACCATTTGTGTATCATCTTTGAGAAACTTTCGATTCAAGTCCATTGCCCATTTTTAAATAGGCTATTTGTTTTGCTGCTGTTGAGTTCTAAAAGTTTATATATAATCTGAATATTAACCCTTTATCAGATACACTATTTACAAATATTTTTCCCTTCTTCAGCCCATGATCTTTTTTTTTTTTTAATAAATTTATTTATTTTAGTTGGGGGCTAATTACTTTACAATATTGTAGTGGTTTTTGCCATACATTGACATGAATCAGCCATGGGTTTACATGTGTTCCCCATCCTGAACCCCCTTCCCACCTCCCTCCCCATCCCATCCCTCTGGGTCATCCCATCACCCCAGCCCTGAGCATTCGTCTCATGCACCGAACCTGGAATGGTGTTCTGTTTCACATATGATAATATACATGTTTCAATGCTATTCTGTCAGAATGTCCCACCCTCACCTTCTCTCTCAGAGTCCATGAGACTGTTCTATGCATCTGTGTCTCTTATTCTGTCTCGCATATAGGGTTATCGTTACCATCTTTCAAATTCCATATATATGCATTAGTATACTGTATTGGTGTTTTATATATTCTCTTTCCAATCCTCTGTCTGAATAGCCAAATCCTGCACCACTGTCCAGGAGTTTATATGTAAATTTAACCTTGGGCCAAGTTTTACCTTTCACTCAAAGTAGGTGATCAGTATTTGGGGCTATCGAATACCAGCAATCCATTTTCATCTTGTACTCACATACCAGTGTGACTCGTTCATGATACAAGCTTGGCTTTCTTCCTGCAGTCAGCTGAGCATAAGAAACCCCTTCATGTGGTCTCAGGTGTATTTGCTTAACTGTTCTTAAAGCCTATTTGTGCCCTTTGGATCTGAGGCCTAATCCTAGAATTATAACTTCCATCATATGAGAAATTGTTCCTTTATCTGCCTAGACTTGTGACCTGTTAAGGTATGGATTTAGTCATTTATGTTCCATGGTAAGAGCCTCAATCTCTACCAGAGCTCATTAGCATGTAGGTGACTATTTTTTGAATAGTGTATAATTTTCTGATTTAGTTAGCTTTGTTTTGTTCCAGAAACCTAGATGTGTATGCTGAGATTTCTCCACTAGGACTTGTCATAAACCCTTCATGCATCTTATTCTATATACATTCCTCCATAGGACATTCAAGACTTCTGGCCTTCAAGGCAGTAATGTATTGATTGAGCCCTGTATCAAGAGCTCTTTCCTGCTCTTGACCTTGTACAAACATGATAGCCATGCAAGTTACTCAATGAAAGGTTGGAAAAGCATCCCAAGTGTGTAATATGTAGCCTCAGATCACAGAATGCATGTGTGATAAGTTGCTTCAGTCATGTCTGACTCTGTGAGACCCTATGGAATGTAGTCCCTCAGGCTCCTCAGTCCATGGGGATTCTTCAGGCAAGGATACTGGAGTGAGCAGCCATGCTCTCCTCCAGAGGGTCTTCCTAACCCAGGGATCAAATCTGCCACTCATGTGTCTCCTCCATTGGCAGGTGGATTCTTTAACACTAGAGCCTTTTGGGAAGCCTAGATCACAGAGCCCTACACCTTATTCAGGTGATAGCACATTGTAAGACAAATAATTTATTCCTTACTTTGCAGGGGATAGTCTATGTTTTTGTTGAACACTAGTCCCTTAAAAACTTTACTTATATAATGGGTCTACAGATCCCCATAGGGATTATCAAATTTGAGTTACAAGTAGAAAACAATGTCTGAGTTCAAAGTAAAACAAAATATTAATATATTTTTTTAAAACTAGGCACATGGCATTACAATTACAAAAATCAAAGATAAATAAACAATATTAAATGCTCCCAGGAAAAAGATATATTGCTTATGGGTGAGTGACCTATAGGAACAAAACAATTTTTAAAAAGAAGAAAAAAATTAGAGGACTTAAACTACCCTATTTCAAGATTTATTATAAAGCTGTAGAAATCAAGGGGCTTCCTAGGTGGTGCTAGTGGTAAAGAACCTGCCTACCAATGCAGGAGACATAAGAGATGTGGGTTTGATCCCTGGGTAGGGAAGATCCCCTGGAGAAGGGCGTAGCAACCTACTCCAGTATTCTTGCCTGGAGAATCCCATGGACAGAGGAGCCTGGTGGGCTACAGTCCATAGGGTTGCGAAGAGTCAGACATGACTGAAGCAACTTAGCTGCAGTAGCAGCATAGAAATCAAGAGACTGTGATGTATGGTATGGGTTTAACGCCTTGGTTAATGGAAAAGAAGAATCCAGAAATAGACTCATAACTGATGTGTGTTTCACAGAAAATATAGTATCTATGTTTATTTTAATTATTAAATTGACATCATGAAAATAATACTTTTGCCATCTGAGTTACATGTGCATGAAGGACTGAGTGAAAATTTCCTTGCCAATCCTAGTCAACACAAACAGCTGTGAGAGATAATCATAAATATTGTATTAAGTCACTAAATTTTAGATTGATTTATTCTACAGCAAAATGGTAGCTGAGGCAATTTTTAGCATTCTAACAGAAAACAAAAGCAAACAAACAAAAAACCCACATCTCTGGTTAGTCTTGTCCCAATAGTAAAATATGCCCTTATTCATTCTTAAACTTTAGGAGACTTTCCTGCTTTCAACTTTTCCTTTCTTGAGGAACTCTGAAGCTCTTAGTTTCCACACTGTCATTTTCTTGAAGATTTCTTGTTCTCCTTTCCTCTAACAAAACTCTATTACCTACCCTTTTCCTTAAGCTGTACCATGACCTTTCTACAAGGATAATGTCCTATAAATAAGATAAAGTTAAATAATTACAAGAAAATAAAAAGTGGACTCCAAGTTGTTGTGTTACCATGGTAAACTTTTGGAAGAAACATGTATGTCCCAATTAAATATGATGTACAATTCACTTATATAATTTTATGTATCAAGTTCTGATTAGGAACATAAGTCCTATATATCTTTATTTCTTTAGGAAAATACATTTAAATATAAAGAACTAAATACCACTAAATCATTAAAATGAGAACATTGTATGACTCTAAACAACTACATGAAAATAAGATTTTCTTAAAATTCCATTTAAGTTCTGTGCCCATAACATGATCTTTTCATAGTTTTAGGATTCCTTAAACATTAGTTCTCATCTTGACTCCCTTGTAAGTATTTTTAGTTAGTACCATTGCATGCTTTTAAAATATTTTAAGTATTGAATATCACTAAATATTACTTTAAAATATCATTCTGAGTAATATAAGGGAGATACAATTTTGGTTGAGGAAATATCTTAATTTACTTTCATAACTTTAGAAAGTTCTTTTTGCTCTCAGTATCATTAAAGTATGCTCACATTTATATAATGATAATATTGAAATCATTGTCTTTTTTTAAATATCCTTTTAATTTTGGCCGTTTTCTTTGAGGGTGCCACCTCCTGGTGTAGCAGCTTCTTTGCGAGTTCTGTAATAGACTCTCTGTTTGAATTCTACAGTGTTATTCCTAACATTTGCCTTCTTTTTGAAGTGTATGGCTCACATTTCACACAGATCTTGTAGGATGATTTCCTTGCATAGTGGGAAGTTTTTGACGTGTGGGTTTACTGGAGTCCCTTGGCTTTAAACTTGGCTCAGAGCAGATGGTACTGCTAGAGAGAGCAACAACACAGCTTTGAGCTTGAAAATGTTAGTGCATACATGATGCTTTACCCCCTCAGGTCTGGTATGATTGATGGGACTTTGGAACTCAAAACTGAGAAAAATAGATCCTTCACAATTGGCTATTTGCTGGCCAAAAAGAAAAAAAAAAAAAAAAAAAAAAACCTCAAAGAAGAATGGGACGCAGTTCATTGTTTCAGTGCCAAATAACAGTCCCCTGCCATCTAGAGTGACTTGCCTCTAAAAATAAAGCTTTAAGACTGCTGAGTTTAAAGGAGTCTATAATAATAAATGTAAGAAAAATGAAGTGGTTATTTTAGCTCTAAAATGCCTTTTAGCGTTTCTATTATAAGAAAATGGAAGCTAAATGGCACTTAAATCCCTCCTCCAAAAATAAAAAAGAAAAGAAAAAATGAAACATAAAGCTCAAGTACTGTGTTTTGATATAAAATAACACCTAAGGAAAGTGTTAAAATATGCAATTGATGTTAAATAATTACAAGCAACATGATTATTGAGAGGATAACATGGATAGGAAAGATGGAAGTGTGAGAAACAGTGAGAGAAAGACATTCAGATAAATTCTTCATTATAATTTATAATGTTTTCCCATACACCATAGAAACCAATATATTGGGTTGGCCAAAATGTTCATTCAATTTTTTTCTATAATACCTTATGGAAAAGCATACACACAAAATTTTGGCCAGTCCAATATTTAAAGAAGACAAGGCTGCACAAGTATATGAAACCAGAAAAACAAGACAACAAAATCGTAGTAAATCACTTTCTACTCAATGTTGTATCTACCAAGACACAAAAATATTTATACATGCATATCTGTGTACATAAATTATTTTCCCTTTACCTAGAAAAAATGGTTAAATATTTATTACAGATTGGGTCGGAAAATTACCTTGAAGTCTGTCACCTTAACTCTATTGGAAAGCTTGTGAGAGACCCACAGTTATGTAAAATTAGGATGAAGTAACACTATAGAGCAGACACTCCCTGTTTTAAAAAATACAGATTCATTGGGATCCAAAGGAACCAAGTAATGGTGTTAAGATGATTGACCAAGGAGACTCTATTGAAGGTCCAGAGGCAGGGAAGTAGTAGTATAGACTAGTGACCAGAGGGCATGAGTACACTTGTGGCAAATACTGGAAGCTCTTTTGGACCCAATAATTCTTTGAACACGTTTTTTGTTGTTTTGATTTTTTTTTTTAAACATTTATTCCATACTAAGTGATCTATGGTCCTTAGTCCTAGGAACTCTCTGAACAAACATGTAAAGTTTATGTTGCTGTTAGGTAGTTAAAATAGGAAGAAGGAGTCCAGAATAGCGGTGGCTAAAAGACAAGGGAAAAGCCCTGGAAAATAGAACAAAGGAAGGTCCAAGGACAGGAGTGAGAACCTCAGGTGAAACAAGCAGCCCTCCTGGCTAGCCCAATATACAGGGGGAGGAGAGAAAGGCATATAAATAGAGGAGCCAAAATTGAGCCTCTGGCTTCTCTTCTCTTCACTTCTTTTGGGTCAGCCTACCCTCATGACTCGAGGATGTATTTTCCTTTGCTTGCCAAATAAAACTGAGCTGTAACATGGAGCCGTAACACTGGTCCACCCATCACTTCAAATTTTTGCTGCAGCGAGACAGAACTGAGGAAATTACAAACCTCCCCAACATTACTATTCCCATTTTATAAATGAAAAAAACTGAGACAGTGATTTGAAGTATCTTGTCCAGGTAAGAAAGTTAATAAGTGAAAGTAAAGCTCAGGAAGTCAGATTAAAAAACCTGATACATACAAAACTTCCTTCAATACTAATCAATAAAGGAGGAATTTTGTCTATTCACTACTATATCACCAGTGCGTAGAATAGTGCTGGTAAATACACAATAAATATTTGCTAAATAGAGAGTAGAATAAATGTAAAGAAAAAACATTTTCAATAACAGAATAAGGACTTAGAAAGTATTATATTAATTTAATATATAGTGTGTTAAAGTGTAATGTGATGTAAAGCATTAAAATGTATAAATGCACACTTTGTAGCATGAAAAACTGCCAGTGAGTTCATAATATGTAAAAGGATACAAAGGAATTTTGCCAATTAAAAAAAAAATTAAACTTCTTCCCATGACAAATTCTTATTCACCTAAGTTACCAAACTTAGGCTCAGATACATCCCTCCCCAGGAAGGATTTCAGAGTCCCTTCCCTGAAAACAGGGCTCTTTTCTTGGTAACTGGAAATACCCTAAAAAGAAAAGGTCCACATTTGTTAAGCAATAATTACTTGTTATTCAGCATTGAAATATTTCACATTTTGGCAATACTTTTTTTGTAATATCAATTTACCAAGACTTAGTTATAACAAAATATTTACTGTATCCAGATTTGTCCAGACCATTGTGAGAAAATAGACAAGGAATATGTGACTTCTATGTTAGGGTAATTAAAGGTTAGCCTTATATGAAAGTATTTTCACTCATGAAGTAGTTCTTTCATTTCAATTAAATATATAAAGAGATGGGGTTTTCGTTTTAAAATATTTGGAAAAGAGTAAGTTTAAGAAAGTTGCAGTGAAGGTGTGGCCTTGATGTAAGAAAGAGAAAGACAAAACTGGCAACACCAGATACAGACAGGAAAGTCAGCTAGAGGCACAGAATTATTTTAAGAGAATTGAAAATAAAAATATTTTTTGAGGGAGATACTAAAAAAGTGAACTATCATAGATAAAAGGACATCAAAATTTTAGAATTGATAATAAACCAGTGCAGTTACCTGATTTTAAACAGTCCATCAGTATCCAGGCAATAAAGGCCACCTGGTTTTGCAGTATTTCTTTTTGTCTTTATTTCTTCTAGAGTAAATTAACTCTTGGTCTGCTCTGTCCTTCTCTTAGCCAGTTAGTTAACTATGGCCTCACATTTTTTTTAAAAATAAGGGAATTTCAGGAATGAAATTTTCATGGCATAGATAAGTTTGAGATTCAGTTTTTAGATTATAGAGGAATGTCAGAGCTACTGATTTTTGGAAAAGGGCATTATGACATGACAGTGGATTTAACCTGTTAACACAAGTTGAGGAACTGCTATGTTCTTTTCTCTAAAGATACTCCTATTGATATAAGAATGTCATGGAATAGTGACAAAAAGAGAAACAAGCATCTGACAAATTTTCAAGCTATTTAAACATTAGATGTGTTCCACCATTTTCCCCAGGATATCTTCTAATAAAAATATTTGTCTCAATAAATGTTTAATATCAAAAGTGTTCTTTGGTCTCAAAATGTTAATAATATGATCAAGTATTACAGATTATGTCTTTGCTTGGCATAGCAGAGAACTACTGATATAAGCATTTCCATATATTAAGAATTATCTACAAACTTTTCAATTTTTTTTTCTTGATTAAGCTCTTAAACTTTGACTTTTTTTATTCTGTTTTGTGAATGCTAATTTTCTAGATAGCTATTGCATACTTTTGTCAACTCACTTCATCTCTGTGGTGCATGAAGAAAGTTCTTTTCATGTCAGTTTATTTTGCTGAGCCTATAACCATGTCCAAACTGCAACACAACACACACACTCATGAGTTTTGATAAACTGGCACATTTAGATAATCACTACTTCAATCAAAATGTTACCGAGTCCAAGTTCCTACTGTTCTCCACAGGACAGGCCAATAAATTCAGGGACTAGGCATTGGGACAAAGAATGGTGATTTTATTTTAAAACCCAAAAGACCAGGAAGATGCCATGCTAGTGTCCCAAACAACCATATTACCCCAATTAGAATTCAGTCTTCTTTTATACTAACAGGAGAGAGAGTGTGACAGGAGAGACAGGGCTGGGCCCAAGGGCAGCCTCCTCATACATAGGCATTAGGCAGAAGGCAAAGCCACCTCCTTGTTTAGCACTTAATGAGGCCATGACACATGAAGGAATGACATCTAAAACAAAAGTTTTGTAACATCTGAGCAAGAATATTCAACCTTGTAAACCAGGAAACATGCAAATAAAAATGCACAGGTTGATGATGAGTGAGTGAAGGACAAAAGCAACCCACCACAGTCTCCACATTCTGGTAGTCTAGGAGATTTTCCAGCCTAATACATGTGCAGAGTGAGTCTCAAGTCATCCTCCAGTAAGGCTGGCCACATCATAATATCATTATAATATCGTTAGCATTGTGGTATTGTTCCCCCCATCGTGTGGGTTTTGTTTGGGTGCTCACGGGAAAGATTCAAAATGGAAGCTGGTGGAAGCCCAGATAAGGAATTGAAGATGACAGGATCACAGGGAAGGGAAAAAGGGAGTCACCATCATCTAAATCCCAGAAGACTGAACCCATATTAACAATCTAAGCTGCCCCTATTATGTGCGCCTCATTAGAGAGGATGTTCGCACTCTTCTCTGAGTGTGTAACTTTCACTTCTGCCCTAAAGTGCTTCTTTGTATGCTCTCCCACACCTACTGTGCTTCTAATAATCTCTGTGCCTGCTTTACAATTTCAGTCTCTTTGTGAAATTCTTTCTTCAAAGAAGACAAAAACTGAAATCTTCTTGGCACTGCAATCAGTTGTTGCAGAACTTTTCAAGCTGGCCAGACCCTAGAGGGGAGAAGTGAACATCTTTTGTTCTTGAAGCTGTCCATGTAGGGCTGGTCAAGTAAACCTCCAACAGGATGAATGTTATTCTCTGTTGTGCACCTTTTTTTATCTGTATGTAAATGAAAATTGCTGTGCCTTTAAAGATCAAACTTGGGAAGCAGAACCTTGAGAATGGGCTATCATGTGTGTTTCAGGCTATAGGCAGCAGCATTTTACAATGGTACAGAGCCAACGTGACTAAGCATGGGCAACAGAGCACAAAGGTTAGAGCTAAAGGAACATGCAGTCAGGTTTGCTCTTCTCTGTTACAAACCTACAGAAGATTGACACCATCCCAAAGTATTTCCTTTGCAACACTTCTCAGTACAATCCACCCCCCATCCATAGCAACTATTGCACTTCCATTTGTCACAATAAGTTCATCTATCATCGCTAGAATTTCAAATAAATGGAATCATAGAGGATACGGTAATTTTTGTTCACTTGCTCCAAAATCTTGCCAGGTTATGGGTTTTGCTAGTCATTTTATTTTAGACATTCTAAAGTACCTGTAGAGCCTTTTTATTCTCATATTAAATTGCATCTTACCTGATAACTGACATTGAATATCTTTTCATGTGCTTTTTGACCTCTCTTCTATTTCATTTTGGTTTCCCCAGTGGCTCACCAATAAAGAATCTGCTTGTAGTGCAGGAGACACAGGAGATGTGAGTTCAATCTCTGGGTTGGGAAAATTCCTTGGAGAAGGGAATGGCAGTCCATCCACTCCAGTATTCTTTCCTGGAGAATCCCAGACAGAGAAAACTGGCAGGGTATATATGGTCCATAGGGTCACAAAGAGTGGGAGACGACTGAAGTGACTTAGCACATATCTCATTTTATGAAGTGTTTGTGAAAATATTTTGTTCAGTTTCATGGGTTATTTCCTAATAATTGAGTTTTAAATGATACTGACATCTTCTGTATATAGTCGTTAAACAGGTATGCTGCTGCTGTTGCTAAGACACTTCAGTTTTGTCTGACTTACTGCATATATTTTCTCCCAGCCAGTGACTTGCCTTCTGATTTTCTAAATGGTGTCTCTTAAAGAGCAGAATTATCCTTTAATTTTCATGAAGGCTGAATTACCATTTTATTCTTTTTATGGTCTAAGAAAATTTTGCCTATCCAAGAAAATAAAGATTTCCTCCTATGTTCCCCATTTTTCTATAGTGTTTTATATTGTACTTTTGTGTTTAAGATTGTGATCTATATGGAGTTAAAGTTTTCATTTAGTATGAGTCAGCATATTTGTTTGTTTATGCTTTTGGTATCAATTTCTCTAAACATTATTTTAAACTATCCTTTCTCTGTTAAATTCTCTTCAAACCATTAGTGAAAGTCTGTCACCTATAAATGGGTAGGTCTGTTTCTGAGTCCAAGCTATACTGCTCCCCACGCCAAAACCAATAAATTGAGAGACTAGGTGTTGAGACCCAAACAAGATATCCTTTTCATTATAGGGGGCTATGCAAGAGTAGGAAGTCAAGAAACATCTGGAGTAACAGGCAAATTTGGCCTTGGAGTACAGAATGAAGCAGGGAAAAGGCTAATAGAGATCTGCAAGAGAATGCACTAGTCATTGCAAACACCCTCTTCCAACAACACAAGAGAAGACTCTACACATGGACATCACCAAATGGTCAACACCGAAATCAGATTGATTATATTCTTAAATTGGAGAGAGTAGGGAAAACCACTAGACCATTCAGGTATTACCTAAATCAAATCCCCAACAATTAAACAGTGGAAATGAGAAGTAGATTTAAGGGACTAGATCTGATAGAGTGCCTGATGAACTATGGATGGAGGTTCTTGACACTGTATAGGAGACAGGAAGCGAGACCACCCCCAAGAAAAAGAAATGTAAAAAAGCAAAATGGCTGTCTGAGGAGGCCTTACAAATAGCTGTGAAAAGAAGAGAAGCAAAAAGCAAAGGAGAAAAGCAATGATATACCCATTTGAATGCAGAGTTCCAAAGAATAGCAAGGAGAGATAAGAAAGACTTCCTCAGTGATCAGAGCAAAGAAATAGAAGAAAACAATAGAATGGGAAAGACTAGAGATCTCTTCAAGATACAAAGGGAACATTTCATGCAAAAACGGGCACAATAAAGGACAGATGTGGTATGGACCTAACAGAAGCAGAAGATATTAAGAAGAGGTGGCAAGAATACACAGAAGAACTATACAAAAAAGATCTTCACAACCCAGATAATCACAATGGTGTGATCACTCACCTCGAGCCAGACATCCTGGAATGTGAAGTCAAGTGGGCCTTAGGAAGCATCACTAGGAACAAAGCTAGTGGAGGTGATGGAATTTCAGTTGAGCTTTTACAAATCCTAAAAGATGATGCTGTGAAAGTGCTGCACTCAATACACCAGCAAATTTGGAAAACTCAGCAGTGGCCACAGGACTGGAAAAGGTCAGCTTTCATTCAAATCCCAAAGAAAGACAAAGCCAAAGAATGCTCAAACTGTCACACAATTGCACTCATCTCACATGCTAGCAAAGTAATGCTCAAAATTCTCCAAGCCAGACTTCAACCATGAACTTCCAGATGTTCAAGCTGGTTTTAGAAAAGGCAGAGGAACCAGATATCAAATTGCCAACATCCACTGAAACATCAAAAAACCAAGAGAGGGCCAGAAAAACATCTATTTCTGCTTTATTGACTATGTCAAATCCTTTAACTGTGTGGATCACAATAAGCTGTGGAAAATCCTGAAAGAGATGGGAATACCAGACCACCTGACCTGCCTCTTGAGAAATCTGTAGGCAGGTCAAGAAGCAATAGTTACAACTGGACATGGAAAAACAGACTGGTTCCAAATAGGAAAAGAAGTATGTCAAAGCTGTATATTCTCACCCTGATTAAACTTATATGCAGAATGCATCATGAGAAATGCTGAGCTGGATGAAGCACAAGCTGGAATCAAGATTGCTGGGTGAAATATCAATAACCTCAGATATACAGATGACACCACCCTTATGGCAGAAAGTGGAGAAGAACTAAAGAACCTCTTGACAAAAGTGGAAGAGGAGAGTGAAAAAGTTGGCTTAAAGCTCAACATTCAGAAAACTAAGATCATGGCATCTGGTCCCATCACTTCATGGCCAATAGATGGAGAAACAGTGGAAATAGTGGCAGAATTTATTTTCTTGGGCTCCAAAATCACTGCAGATGGTGACTGCAGCCATGAAATAAAAAGATGCTTACTCCTTGGAAGAAAAGTTATGACCAACCTAGACAGGATATTAAAAAGCAGAGACATTACTTTGTCAACAAAGGTCCATCTAGCCAAGGCTATGGCTTTTCCTATAGTCATGTATGGATGTGAGAGTTGGACTATAAAGAAATTTGAGCACTGAAGAATTGATGCTTTTGAGCTGTGGTGTTGGAGAAGACTTGAGGATCCCTTGGACTGCAAGGAAATCCAATCAGTCCATCCTAAAGGAAATCAGTCCTGAATGTTTATTGGAAGGACTGATGTTGAAGCTGAAACTCCAGTACTTTGGCCACCTGATGCGAAGAGCTGACTCATTTGTAAAGACCCTCATGCTGGGAGAGATTGAAGGCAGGAGGAGAACGGGATGACAGAGGATGAGATGGTTGGATGGCATCACTGACTCAATGGACATGAGTTTGAGTAAACTCTGGGAGTTGGTGATGGACAGGGAGGCCTTGCATGCTGCTGTCCCTGGGGTCACAAACATTCGGACACGACTGAGTGACTGAACTGAACTGAACTTAGGTGTTGGAGGAAAAATAATAGTGACTTTATTCAGAAAGCCAGCAGACCAAGATCAAGGTAGACTATTATATCAAAGAACCACATAACTGGAGTTGAAGTTTAAGCTGCTTTTATACTTATACTACTTTGTACTAAAAGGGAAAGAGGTGTGACTGATGGTTGAAAACTTCTTGATACAGGAATTTGTTGCTCTTGTAGTTGTTCAGGTAGGGCTGATCACAATGTTCCTGAAAACCTTCAACAACACAATTATTTTCTGTTAGCAACATTTTATCTCTATATGAATGGAAAACTATTATTTTTTATTTGTTTACCTTTAAAGGTCAGAGCCTTGAGAATGGGCTATCCTGGGTATTTCAAGTCATAGGCAACTTTTTTTTACAAAAGGTGCAGAGCCAGCATGACTAAGAACAGGTGACAGCACAAGAGTTACAGCTAAAAGAATAGATCTAATATGTTATCAGATTTGTTCTGTGTTACACATCTACTTCTGGACACTCTGTCTTCTGTTGAACTAATCTAGGTTGTCTTTAAGCCAAAAATACACTGTCTTGCTAACTTTACCTTTGTAGTAAGCATTAAAACCAGATGCTATAAGTTATCTAACTTTTTTCTTATATTTTATTCCAGGATATAGTTAGGTGAATTTGATTCATTTTCTTCTGTTACTTGTTTTGAGCTTGGTAGAATGTGCCAAGGGCAGCCTTTAGTCTAAGCTGTAGTCTCTAATTAGTTATCCCCATAACTAAGGTAATCCCATTTTGAGGAGTCTACATGATGCCAGTATTAAAAGGACATATACCTTTGACTAGGAGGAACAAAAACTTTTTCCAGCACTGTGTGAGCTTTAGAGAGTGTTCCATCGAATCTTCTTAAGTAATTCTTCTATCACCACCCTCCTTGGGTACTTTTCTTACAGGTTCTGATGAGAATTTTATTAAAGACTTAAGGTAACCCCCTCACAGATCACTAGAATGGTGATCTGCAGCTCCTTCTGCAGGTTCCTCCATTCCGGTATGTTGCTCTGCAAAATGGAGCTTCCTTGGCCTCCCTAAGTGCCAAACTACATATTTTCTCTACTCTTTGAGACTTCTGGGCTTTGTTTGATTACCCCTTCCTGTATTACAGCTTGGGAAATCTCTCTAGACAATAAGGAAAGCCTCTCATGGGGCTCAAATCATTTCTTCCTCATTTCTTAGGAATCACTGCCTATTAACTAGTTATACAAAGCCATCGTTTCATGTAATTTTCTAAGTTTTCAATAATTTAAGACATAGGGTAAACTTCATCCTTGTTGTTCCTTCACAGTCAGAAATTAAATAGCAATTTGAGATTTTTCCTTTTGATCAAAATAGAGTTTCAAGAATCTTGACTTTAAATAACCAGGATACTGGGTGAAATACATGAAATCACTGTTTTAAGACATCAGACAATGGGCAGCAGTGAGACACGATTCCTGAGACAAGGGGAACAAATGAGGGAGCCTTATGACCACACCAGCTCCTGCTTTGAGCAATTTCCTGGGAGCTGACATAAAGAATAGCAACTCAATGAGAGGCCAGTAGCCTCAAAGGACGAAAAATAAGATCAGATTTTGGGGATTATTAGGCAGCTGGAAATTGCAGGGGAAAATTCCAGAAAGGAGATTATACCTAGAAAAGACCTCCAAAAAGCTGCATAGGCATTCCCTTTAATCTTTGCTGAGTTCTAGGCAATACATATATCCAATGAAAGAATACACAGAAGGGCAAAGACCAAACATGGATTTTGAAAATGAGTAATTTTCAAGCTCATACAGAGTGATAAGATATTTGAACTGCATCCGGTAAGTGTGGAGTCTTGAGTACTTAACTGGGGAATAAAATACTTAGTTGAATACCTCTCCAAAAAGAAAACTCCATATTCAGATAGCTTCACTGGTTAGTTTTATCAAACACTCGATGATGGAAAAATTGTAATCTCATGCAGGTACTTTCAGAAACAGAAATATAGTAAATACTTCAACTCACTAATTTGAGTCCAGTGTTACCCTGATACCAAAACCAAAGACAAGAATACCACACTAAAAAAGTAAAAAACCAAAATGAGACAATATTACCTCATTCACAAAGAGGTTACAATTCTTCAAACATTTTAACAAATTAAATGCAGCAATATATAGTAAGAGATGGCAATGCACCGTAACCAAGTAGTTCATATTCTTGGAATGCAAGGTTGTTTTACTGTAAAAAAATAATCACTGTAATTCATTATTTTCAGATAGTAAGGGGAAAAAGAATTATATTCTCAATATATGAAGAAAAATATATAATAAAATTCAATATCCATTCCTGAAAAACTTTCAATAAGCTAGGACAAGAAGAAAACTTCTTAATCTAATAAAACACATCAATGAAAAACCTACAGCTAATATAATACTTAATTGTCAACCTCTGTCAACCTCTGTTTCTGACTGTGAAGGAAAAACAAGGATGAGGTTTACCTTATGTCTTAAATTATTGATGCTACTGGCCTCTCATTGAGTTACTATTCTTTATGTCAGCTCTCAAGAAATTGCTCAAAGCAGGAGCTGGTGTGGCCATAAGGCTCCCCTCATTTGTTCCCCTTGTCTCAGGAATCATGTCTCACTGCTGCCCATTGTCTGACGTCTTAAAACAGTGATTTCATGCATGCCATCCAGTATCCTGGTTATTTAAAGTCGAGATTCTTGGAACTCTATTGTGATCAAAAGGAAAAATGTCAAATTGCTATTTAAATACAAATTAACTATAGAAGCAATCACTTCTAGCTAGCCCAAGAATTAGTTATTTTCCTATGCAAAGAATGTCACAACACAGACCATTTTAAAATACATTTTCATTTCCTCTCAAGATATCTAGAAAATTTAAAATTCAATATGAATAAAATGTTTATTATTTCATTGATAATAATGTTTATAATAGCAAAATTAAATGAGTTACTACTATACTAAGTTGTTATACCTAACAATAATTGTTAGCCTTTCTAGAGTTTAAGTTGAAATTTTAGGATCAAAAAGATATGAAATATAGTTCTTACTTTAATTTATTTTATGATATAGAAATAATTTTATTTATTGTTTAGCCTTGATAGATTTTACTTATTTTATATATATATATATATATATATATATATATATATATACACACACACACACACACACACACACATATGTATGGGGCTTCCCTCATAGCTCAGTCGGTAAGAAATCTGCCTGCAATGCAGGAGACCTGGGTTCGATTCCTGGGTCAGGAAGATCCCCTGGAGAAGAAAATGGCAATCCACTCCAGTATTCTTGCCTAGAAAATCCCATGAACAGAGGAGCCTGGGTTGCAAGAGTCAGACACGACTTAGTGACTAAAACCACCATACATATATATATATAAAACATCTCCTTCAAAATAATAAAAATGGTTACTTGTAACATAAATACAATTTAAAAATATGCATTAGGTTATTGGTTAGGTTTCTCTTTTCTCATTGGTTCCTAGAAAATGCATAACTAGACTGTGGCTTTGGTTTGGCACATATATAAATAATTATTTCACTTACTGTTTCATTAGCTCACTAATGTAACCATTTTTATGTCTATTTTTTTTATTCTCTCACAAATTCATCTCATTTATAGTTATGTCTTTGTATTTTATGATCTTTGAAGCTGTTTTAAGTTTCTTTCTCTATGAGGCAGGGTACAAATACACTTATAAATATATACATAAGAATCCATAAAAATGTAGACAACTTACAAAGAAAATATTTTTGAAAAAATGTCAAATACATAGAGATAAATGGAAAAAGTTGATTAAATATTTACATTAAAATTTTATCATGACTAAGATATTTTTTGGCTACCCTAGTGGCTCAGTAGTAAAGAATCCACCTGCCAATTCTGGAGACACGGGTTTGATTCCTGGGTTGGGTAGATCCCCTGGAGAAGAAAATGGCAACCCACTCCACTCTAGTATTCTTGCCTGGAAAATCTTATGGACAGAGGAACTTGGTGGGCTACAGTCCATGGGGTGGCAAAAGAGTGGGACACAACTTAGCAACTGAATAACACAATAATAACAAAAGGTCCTTTTGATCAGAATAGAAATTGTTTCATTTATTTCAATTAACAGTATTAAAAATATCAATTAAAAATGTAATTTTTAAAGTAGACAAGTGATTTAATGGAAAATAACAAGGACATACAACACATAAATTTATTGAGTCAACTAATGAACCATTTGGGGAGATAAGATATTATATTTCTCACAATACACATTACATAAAAGAAATTTAGATTAATTAAATGACTGAAAGTAAAGAATAATGATTTAATATCTATATTATTCTTATGAAGACATGCAAAATCTTTTTATATGCATAATTTTAGGATAGGAAGGTCTTTCTAAAGTATCAAAAACTCAAAAAGAAAATCTGACAGATTTGTTTAAAAATATTGAAAAATTTCTACATGGTAAATTGTCCATGAATGAATTTCAAAATAAACAATGGACTGAAAAAACTATTTAAGACAAATGTAACAGAAATAGCTCAATTACTCATAGTTTAAGGTACATATCTGAAAAATGCAACTTAAAAAACAATGTGACACTTTGTTTTCATCTAAACTATCTTACAAAATTAAGCCAAATACAATGAAACTACTTAATTTAAATTATTTAATTTTTGAAATATATAAGGAAAACCATTTTAGCCTGACTTGAAATTTATTTGACTGTATTAGTAAAAATGCAACATGAAAATTCTTTGATATAGTAATTCCTTTTCTAATAATACACACTATAAGAACTAATAAAAGCACATGAGTATCAGTTCAGTTCAGTTCAGTCACTCAGTCGTGTCTGACTCTTTGTGACCCCATGAACCACAGCATGCCAGGCCTCCTTGTCCATCACCAACTCCCAGAGTTTACCCAAACTTATGTCCATCGAGTCAGTGATGCCATCCAGCCATCCCATCCTGTGTCGTCCCCTTCTCCTCCTGCCCCCAATCCTTCCGAGCATCAGGGTCTTTTCCAATGAGTCAACTCTTCTCATGAGGTGGTCAAAGTATTGGAGTTTCAGCTTCAACATCACTCCATCCAATGAACACCCAGGACTGATCTCCTTTAGGATGGACTGGTTGGATCTCCTTGCAGGCCAAGGGACTCTCAAGAGTCTTCTCCAACACCACAGTTCAAAAGCATCAATTCTTTGGCGGTCAGCTTTCTTTTTAGTCCAACTCTCACATCCATACATGACTACTGGAAAAACCATAACCTTGACTAGACGGACCTTTGTTGGCAAAGTAGTCTCTGCTTTTTAATATGCTATCTAGGTTGGTCATAGCTTTCCTTCCAAGGAGTAAGCGTCTTTTAATATATACGTGAGTATATATTATATTAAAATATTTATTGTATAATAACAAAAATTATAAATAATTTTAGAAGTCCATTAAAAGAAGGTATATAATTTTAAAAGATCATAATTTATAAGAATTAGCACTTGGACATCAAAAATTTAGAAACAGTTTTGTTAAAAAAAACTCTTAAAAAATTGTCAAAGGAACAAAGAAATTGCATGTGTGTAAATATATATTTGTGTGTATACTTGCGTGTGTTCTAAGTTGCTTCAGTCTTGTCCAACTCTTTGTGACCCTATACTGTAGCCCACCAAGGTCTTCTGACCACAGGATTCTCCAGGGAAGGGAAAAATACTGGAATGGGTTGCCATTGCCCTCCTCCAGGGGATCTTCCCAACCCAAGGATCAAACCCACACGTCTTGGTCTCCTGCATTGGCAGATAGGTTCTATACCATCCCCACCACCCAGGAAGCCCATATGTGTGTGTATACATGTGTACATACTTATATGTATATGTGTATAGGTATATTTTTATATATGCATGGAAAGATAGAGATAGGTAGATGTAGTTGATAATATTTAGGTTTGCATTTTGGTTTTTCAGTTTATAAGAAAGAGGAATTCATTGACATTATGAAACCTCAATTGTGTTCTTTGTTTTTTTTTTTAAAAATTATATATTTGAGTCGAATTAAAATTTTAATATAAATTAAATAAATTTTAACAAATACATAAGCATGAAACTTTTTGCACAAAATATATACTTTTTATTTTTATTTTTTTAACTTTAAAAAAATATTTATTTTAATTGGAGGTTAATTACTTTACAATATTGTAGTGGTTTTTGCCATACATATACATGAATCAGCCACGGGCCCACATGTGTTCCCCATGCAGAAACCCCCTCCCACCTCCCTCTCCACCCCATCCCCCAGGTTCATCCCAATGCACCAGCCCTGAGCACCCTGTCTCATGCATCGAACCTGGACCAGTGATCTGCTTCACATATGATAATATACACATTTCAACGCTACCCTCTCAAGTCATCCCACCCTAGCCTTCTCCCACAGAGTCCAAAAGACTCTTCTTTACATCTGTGTCCCTTTTTCTGTCTCACATATAGGGTCATCATTACCATCTTTCTAAATTCCATATATATGCGTTAGTATACTGTATCGGTGTTTTTCTTTCTGACTTACTTCACTCTGTATAATAGGCTCCAGTTTCATCCACCTCATTAGAACTGATTCAAATGCACTCTTTTTAATGGCTGAGTAATATTCCATTGTGTATATGTACCACCGCTTTATTATCCATTCATCTGCTGATGGTCATCTAGGTTGCTTCCATGTCCTGGCTATTGTAAACAGTGCTGTGATGAACATTGGGGTACACGTGTCTCTTTCAATTCTGGTTTCCTCGGTGTATATGCCCAGCAGTGGAATTGCTGGGTCATATGGCAGTTTTATTTCCAGTTTTTTAAGGAATCTCAACACTGTTCTCCATAGTGGCTGTACTAGTTTGCATTCCCACCAACAGTGTAAGAGGGTTCCTTTTTCTCCACACCCTCGCCAGCATTTACTGTTTGTAGACTTTTTGATAGCAGCCATTCTGACTGGTGTGAGTTGGTACCTCATTGTGGTTTTGATTTGCATTTCTCTGATAATGAGTAATGTTGAGCATCTTTTCATGTGTTTGTTAGCCATCTGTAGGTCTTCTTTGGAGAAGTGTCTGTTTAGTTCTTTGGCCCATTTTTTAATTGGATCGTTTATTTTTCTGGAATTGAGCAGCAGGAGCTGCTTTTATATTTTTGAGATTGTTTGTCAGTTGCTTCATTTGCTATTATTTTCTCCCATTCTGAAGGCTGTCTTTTCACCTTGCTTATAGTTTCCTTCATTGTGCAAAAGCTTTTAAGTTTAATAAGGTCCCATTTGTTTATTTTTGCTTTTATTTCCATTACTCTGGGAGGTGAGTCATAGAGGATCCTGTTGTGATTCATGTCAGAGAGTGTTTTGCCTATGTTTTCCTCTAGGAGTTTTATAGTTTCTGGTCTTACGTTTAGATCTTTAATCCGTTTTGAGTTTATTTTTGTGTATGGTGTTAAAAGTGTTCTAACTTCATTCTTTTACAAGTGGTTGACCATGTTTTCCTCTAAGAGTTTTGTAGTTTCTGGTCTTACATTTAGATCTTTAATCCAATCTGAGTTTATCTTTGTGTATGGTGTTAGGAAGTGCTCAAATTTCATTCTTTTACAAGTTTGCTGCCCAGTTTTCCCAGCACCATTTATTGAAGAGGCTGTATTTGCCCCATTGTACATTCTTGCCTCTTTTGTTAAAAATAAGGTACCCATAGGTGCATGGGTTTCTTTCTGGGTTTTCTATCTTGTTTCATTTGTCTATATTTCTGTTTTTGTGCCAGTACCATACTGTCTTGATGACTGTATCTTTGTAGTATATTCTGAAGTCAGGAAGGTTGATTCCTCAAGCTCCATTCTTCATTCTCAAGACTGCTTTGGCTATTTAGGGTCTTTTGTGTTTCCATATTAATTATGAAATTTTTTGTTATAGTTCTGTGAAAAATGCCATTGGTAATTTGATAGGGATCACACTGAACTGTAGATTGTGTTTGGTAGTATAATATTGAGTCTTCCTACCCATGAACATGGAATATCTCTCCATCTGTTTATGTTGTTTTTTATTTCTTTCATCAGTGTCTTATAATTTTCTGTGTAGAGTTCTTTTGTCTCCTTAGGTAAGTTTATTCCTAGATATTTAATTATTTTTTATTGCAATGGTGAATGGCATTGATTCCCTAATTTCTCTTTCTGATTTTTCATTGTTAGTATATAGAAATGCAAGATATTTCTCTGTATTGATTTTGTATCCTACAACTTTGCTAAACTCACTGATTAGCTCTAGTAATTTTCTATACTATCTTTAGGGTTTTCTATGTACAGTATCATGTCATCTACAAAAGTGAGAGCTTTACTTTTTTCTTTTCTGATCCGCATTCCTTTTATTTCTTTTTCATCTCTGATTTCTATAGCTAGGACTTCCAGAACTATGTTGAATAATAGTGGTGCAAGTGGGCACCCTTGTCTTGTTCCTGATTTTAGCGGGAATGCTTTCAGTTTCTCACCATTGAGAATAATATTTGCTGTAGATTTATCATATATGGCTTTTACTATGTTGGGGTAGGTTCCTTCTATGCCCATTTTTTGAAGAGTTTTAATCATAAATTCAAGTCAGGAAGCAACAGTTAGAACTGGACATGGAAAACAGACTAGATTCAAATAGGAAATGCAGTATGTCAAGGCTGTATATTGTCACTCTACTTATTTAACTTTTATGCAGAGTACATCATGAGAAATGCTGGGCTGGAGGAAGCATAAGCTGTAATCAAGATTGCTGGGAAAAATATCAGTAACCTCAGATATGCAGATGACACCACCTTTGTGGTAGAAATCGAAGAAGAACTAAGGAGCCTCTTGATGAAAGTGAAAGAGGAGAGTGGGAAAGTTGGCTTAAAGCTCAACATTCAGAAAACTAAGATCATGGCATCCGGTCCCATCACTTCATGGCAAATAGATTGGGAAACAGTGGAAACAGTAGCTGACTTTATTTTGGGGGGCTCCAAAATCACTGCAGATGGTGATTGCAGCCATGGAATTAAAAGACACTTACTGCTTGGAAGGAAAGTTATGACCAACCTAGACAGCATATTAAAAAGCAGAGACATTACTTTGCCAACAGAGGTCCATCTAGTCAAGGCTATGGTTTTTCCAGTGGTCATGTATGGATGTGAGAGTTGGACTATAAAGAAAGCTGAGCACCGAAGAGTTGATACTTTTGAACTGTGGGGTTGGAGAAGACTATTGAGAGTCCCTTGGACTGCAAGGAGATCCAACCAGTCCATCCGAAAGAGAGATCATTCCTGGGTGTTCATTGGAAGGACTGATGTTGAAGCTGAAACTCCAATACTTTGGCCACCTGATGCGAAGAGCTGACTCATTGGAAAAGACCCTGATGCTGGGAGGGGTTGAGAGCAGGAGGAGAAGGGGACGACAGAGGATGAGATGGTTGGATGGCATCACTGACTCAAGGGACATGGGTTTGGGTGGACTCTGGGAGTTGGTGATGGACAGGGAGGCCTGGCGTGCTGCAATTCATGGGGTCGCAGAGAGTCAGACACGACTGAGTGACTGAACTGAGCTGAATCATAAATGGGTGCTGAATTTTGTCAAAGGTTTTTGCTGCATCTTTTGAGATTATCATATGGTTTTTTTCTTTCAATTTGTTAATATGTTGTATCACCTTGATTGATTTGCATAATTTGAAGAATCCTTGCATTCCTAGAATAAATCCAAGTTGATCATAGTGTATGGGCTTTTTGATGTGTTGCTGAATTCTGTTTGCTAAAATTGTGTTGAGGATTTTTGCATCTATGTTCATCAGTGATATTAGCCTGTAGCTTTCTTTTTATCATGTTGTCTTTGTCTGGTTTTGGTACCAGGGTGATGGTGGCCTCCTACAATGAGTTTGGAAGTGTCCCTTCCTCTGCAATTTTTTGAAAGAATTTTAGAAGGATAGGCATTAGCTCTTCTCTAAATACAACACAACTTTTAAACACACATGGAAACACAAATATTTGAAGATAACTGGAAAGCAGAAAAATGCAGGGGGAAACTGGAGGCACAGGACCCTTAAAAATGGAATTAAACAGCTATATCTACATGAATATAATTCTAATTTCCCTTTTATTCATTTCTTTCCTCTTCTTTCTTTTGTCTTCCTTTCCCTTCCTGGAGAAAAAGAATTCTGAAGGCATTAGGTGTAGCAAGCAAAATGAAACATGCATACATATATTGAGAAGAGTGGAGTGTAGAAGGGGATTTCACAATTATGTAAAGAGTTAGAATATGAACAAAATGAAGATAAATCCATGTGGAAGGACTTCTCAGTGTGAAATATCATAGTCTAGCTCGAAAGCCGTCAATGTGTGTGGCATGAGTATTTCATACAAGTTGTCCAAGTCTGAAAATATTGAGAATTATATCCACGTGGAAGGAGGACCTGATGTACCTACTGGCTGTAGGTGTGGGAGTCCAATTAGGTGAGAACAACATCCACCCATAAATGCAAAAATGAGTTGTCAGACTGTAAGGAATGGAAAAGTCTACTATGATGTAAAAAGAATCCTTCCACCGGGAAGACATACAGTGGAGAAAGTGAAAAGTGAAAGTCACTTGGTCGTGTCCGACTCTTTGTGACCCCATGGATTATACAATCCATGGGATTCTCCAGGTTAGAATACTGGAGTGGGTAGCCTTTACTTTCTCCAGGGGATCTTCCCAACCCAGGGATCGAACCCCAGTTTCCCCAGGTCTCTCACATTGCAGGTGGATTCTTTACCAGCTGAGCTACAAGAGAGTTGGAACTCAAATAGTGTGAATAGGTCTTCCACAGTGTAACCTGGAAGCATAAGAAGGGAGCCAGTAGGGTGAGTTGGTCTGGTGGCGGTTGTTGAAGCCTGACATGAGAGATAGAGAACTTCTCCATAGTAGAATGGAGTGCTGGAATTTGAGCAGTGTAAGGAGGCAACTGTATCAGTCTGCTAGTGGTACCATAGCAAAGTACCATAGACCAGGTGCCTTAAACTAGAACTTTCTTAATATTTCATTATAGTTCTGGAGGCCTAAAGGTCAAGATCAAGGTTTTGGAGGTTTTGTTTCTACTGAGGAGGACTCTTTCCCTGGTTTGTGAATGTCACCTTCTCATGATGTGGCTACTACATGGGCTTTTCACTATACATGCATATCCTTGGAGTCTCTTCTTATAAGCATGCCAGTTGTATTGGATTATAGCCTTACCCTTCTGACCTCATCTAACCTGAATAACCTCCTTAGGGGCTCTGTCTCCAAATACAGTCACTTTAGGGATTATGGCTTCAAGTAATGAAATTTGGGGAGACATAGTTCAATGCATAACAGCAACCTACAAGACATGGGAGAAATGAGAAGCTGGAACCTTGGCAAGGAAAAGAAGTTGTCTAAATAAGGGAACAGATGTCATGGTGTAGTGTAGGGTATTAGACCTTGAGTAGGATGCGGAGGAAATCTAACATGACAGGGGTGAAGAAAAGGGTTGGCAGTAACAAGAGCTTATGTACTTATTAAGTGATTGATTAAACAAGTTAAATATATTAAAAATAGTAAGTTTCAGGTTTATCACTGCCAGATAACTAAGTTACAAATATGGAAAGGCAGAAAATTAGAATAAACTCTGTAATGTTAAATTAGGATTAGAAGTATTAGTATAAACATGATTCTATGCATAAAAATAGATTCTAAAATGTATACATATATATACACATATGTATACATACTATATGTCCATAAATGCATATATTATATATTTACATACATGCACATATAATAGATGTTTGTGTCTATGTGTATATAAAGTCACCGAGAGCCTAGAAGGCCGTGATACCACAATAGGTGTTATCTACTAAATATAATTCATTAATAAAACAAAAATCCTTGGTTTAATGGATAATTCTAGGTATGGGACAGGAAATATGCAAGATGAACCAGGAAACGAAGAGGTGCTCAAAGATTGAGGGAGATATGTCACAAGGAACAGAAGTCAGCTTTAAGAGACTCCCAAATCTGGAATGATTTGAACATTAAAACAAATAATGATGGTAATGGCTTATAATCAATACAATAAAATAATGTATAAAATGAGTCCATTATATATATACTATTATAATGATCATTATTTATTAGGGAGAAGTAATTGTTCTGTGTTTGTGTTACAGAAACCTTTGTCCAAACCTTAAATAGTGGCACACCTCAGCAGCAAGTTTATGACTTCTTTTTTTGCTAAGCTACCTTATCTACTGCCATGACCTCTGATGCTAAATATATCCCACTACACTGGCATCTCCAATCCAGACTCTCTGTGTACTCTAGGACTCAAACTCCAGATGTCTATTTAATATTTCTGCATAGATGAAGACACATGTTATATGTGAATATTTGCTCATCTCAAAGTAAAGTCCAAAATTTTCTCCTTCCCCAAAACCGTTTATCTTCAGCATTCCCCATTCGTTAAATGGTACCTTTATTTAGCTGAGTAGTTTATGCCAGGATCTGCAAAAACAATTTCCTCTCCTTTATACTTCCAATCCAATAGGTATCCAACTCCTAAAAATCCTACCTCAAAATATCCTTTTCAGCTTTAAAAATTATACAGCTTCTTCATATTAATTTAGTCCTAACCTGTAGGTAGTAAATTATGGTATGTAAAAGCACAGACTTCATAGTCAGACTGCCTGGGGTTCAATGCTTTCTCTTCCATCTAATAGCTATGCAACCCTGGAAAAATAGTTTACCCTGTTTTACTATTCAAAAATAGTTTAACTCTGTTTCCTTATCTGCAAAATAGTATACTTATAATAGTATCTACTTTTTAGGATATTGTGGAAGTAAATATAAATCAGCACAGAAACAGTATTCAAAACATTTCAGCTACTTTTATCTATTATTATTTTTTAAGCCAGTATCATCTCCAGCTTGTTTTATGGCAGATCTTTTCTAACTGTATACACAATATTTATCTTACCACATCCAATTATTTCTTCACACAGCAGACTGAATAATTTTTATAGTAACGTCTAATTATGTTACTTCCTGATTACCTTTCATTTGTTGGCCATATAATTTTGTTGTAATATGCGGAATCATTTTTGTGACCTTATCCTTCCATTTTTTTTGTGATAATATATAATTCAACTATAATAATCTTCTCTGTGTTTCTCTTAGACACTAAGCCCTTTCTTGACTCAGAGCCTTTGCATATGCTACATGAAATGCAGATTTTATAAAATTAGACCAAGAAAGTCACTAACCAAATAAAGAAAATAATGACATCAATAAAATTTTTGGAGGGAGGAATATGATTGTCATAGTTGCTATATATATTATATTATCTAAAATATCCAATTTTCAGAAAAAAATTAAGTTATTTCAAAGAAACAGGAAAGTATAAACCGTAAACAGGAATAAAAGCAATCAATAGAAAATGTCTCTATAGAAACTAGATTTGGTACCTATAAGACAAAGATTCTAAACCAGTTATTGTAATTATATTCAGAAAACGAATCCATATTTTTTTTTTAAAATCAAGAGAAAATAAGACAATAATGTATCACCAAATTGAGAATATCAATAGAGCCAGAAATTATAATAAAGAACCAAACAAATGTTGAAGTTGAAAAATAAAATAACTGAAATGAAATACTCACTAAGGCTCAATATTAACTTTGAACTTACAGATACAAGAGTTAGTAAATTTGAAGATAGGTTAATAGAGATAACCCAGCCTAAGAAACAGAAACAAAAATAAGTGAAGACAAACAAGCAAACTCTCCCAAACTGTAGTTTACCATACAGTATATCACCATGGCAAAATGGGAGTCCCAGAGGGAGAGGAAAAATAGAAATGGGCACAAAGTACATCTGAAGAAATAATGCTAGAAATCCCCCATATTTGATGAAATACATTAATCTACACATCCTATAAATTCAGATACTCCTAGTAAAATAATTTCAAAGAAATCCATAACAAGATATATCATAGTTAAACTTCAAAAGCCAAAGAGAGAGTTTTAAAAGCAGCAAGAGTAAAATGATGCATCACGTACAAGATATCCTCAACAGTACTAATAGCACTTCTCTTCAGAGGGTTTTCTGACCTCTTTACCCACACATGCACACTAAATTTAGTCTACTTATCATATACTCCCTGTATTTTTCCTTCACTGATTTATTGATGCTGTATTAAACTGTGATTTTTTTAATTTAGTTCCTGCCTCTCCACTTCCTTGCCAAATTGGCAGGAATGACTCCTCAAACATAGGATATCCTAAGAAAATTAATGAATTGGTGAATTAATTAATATACACAAATCATTTTATCTAAATAGATCTGACTTCCTCAGTCTTATTTCCATTTTTTTTGGTTTTTTTTTTGACTGCACCAGTTCAGTCGCTTAGTCTTGTCCAGCTCTTTGTGACCCCGTGGGCTGCAGCACGCCAGGCCTCCCTGTCCATCACCAACTCCTGGAGATTACTCAAACTCATGCCCATTGAGTTGGTGATGCCATCCAACCATCTCATCCTCTGTCTTCCCCTTGTTCTCCTGCTTTCAATCTTTCCCAACATCATGGTCTTTTCAAATGAGTCAGTTTTTCACATCAGGTGGCCAAAGTATTGGAGCTTCAGCTTCAGCATCAGTCCTTCCAATGAATATTCAGGACTGATTTCCTTTAGGATGGACTGGTTGGATCTCCTTGCAGTCCAAGGGACTCTCAAGGAATCACACCAAGGAACACTAAAATTCTTTGAAAGTTTAAGGGAAAAGACATATAAGATATTTTTCTCTGTATCACTCCGATTTTAGTATATGTGCTGCCAAAGCAAACACCATGTTTTTTAAATATTAGTAATTACTAATTCATAAATCTTTGAGTGTTTATCTTTGACAGAAGAGTTGAAAAATGGTGGTGTTTTCTTTTTGTTATCCTGCACATTCCAGATTTTCTATAATGACCTGCTATATAATGAATTTGTGTCCCCCCAAAATTCATATGTTAAAGCCTTAATCCCCAATCTGACTGTATTTGGAGATAGTACTCCTGAAGGTAATTAAGGTTAAATGAGGTCATAGGATTATGGTCCTAATTCAATAAGATTGATTGTCTTATAAGGAGAAGAAGAGACATCTCTCTCTATGCAGAGGCACTGAGGAAAGTCCATATAAGCACACATTCAAAGAATAGCCGTTTGCAAGCCACAAATAGAGCCTTCACCAAAACCTGACTGTGCTGGCACCTTAATCTTAGACTGAATCTCTATAACTGTGAGAAAATAAATGTCTGTTGTTTAAGTTACAGAGTCTATGGTATTTTGTTATGACAGCTTAAGCTAACACAACCCTATATTTATTTTACAACAGTACAAAATAAGTTTGATATCAGGCATACTCATGCTGTAGTACTAAAAGTTTACATACTTCAGCACTATTTATTTCAATGATTTGAATCAATAAAGAAAAATGTCTTAAATAAGAACTGAGGATAATACAATGATTGTTAGAACAAGTAATCATAAAAGAAATAAAAATCAACATCTCTTCTTTTTCCTCTACTTCTCCATTCCTATCCCCAAATTTACACTAAAGTATTTTTCTTAGATACAGATTTGGTTACTATATTCACCTCTTTTACCCTTGGGTCAGCTATTGTGATATTTCTCTGTCTGTTGACTCTCTAAATGGAGTGTGAGCAGAAGTTTCTGTGTCTCTAACTTAAGAATTTTTTGTCTGCATTTCCAGTTAAGTATTAAGGTCAGGAAATATTTCTCATTCATTTAGAATCCCTATATGTTTTCATCAATGACAATAATATTGTTCAGTCTAATTTGTTTCTTCCCAAGCAGTAGGACAACATGTTGAACAAAGCTAGCACAGACCTGTTTTCTCTCTGGGCCTTAATTTCCTCATTTGTAGAATAAGTGTATGTACATCTGAGGTCTTATTCAATGTTAAAGTTTTGCCTGGGTCTAGTCATGACTCTCCATTCCTAAGAATCCTTCAGTAGTTTCTCCATTCTTCTCAAAATAATAATAAAAACAACTTAGCATTGCCCAATGGTTTGGCTCTAACTGCATAAAATAAACTACCATTAAAGCTGTTTTTTTTTTTTTTTTGTACTTCAGCTTTCTGCAAATCGTGTTTCCTGTCCACAGAGAACTCTTGTCACTACCTGGACACATAATATGCTTCCAGGCATCTGCACTTAATTCCTCAGCCTACAATGTCCTCCCCAAATCAACTGCCTCTCAAGGATATCTCAGCTACACCTTCTTTAAAGCACACTCACCTTCAGATTAAGTTAGTTGTGCCTTTGTAGTCTCAAAGAATATTGCTGTTTTTCTGCTTTTCCTTCATTAAAAGGGATGTTTATATGTGTGTCCATGACCATGAAAGGAAATGTCTTGCATCTTTTCATTACTAGTATTCCTAGTAACGTGTACACACTCACACAGCTTATTTAACTCATTGTTAAAAAATAAGTTAAATATGAGTAACTTATCTTGGTTATTAAGTAACCTTCTATTTGTTGAAAGAAAAACATTACTCATTCTGATTACAAGAAGACTGATAAAATTTCAAGTGTAACAGTCCAGCCAAGTTTTAATCTTTAACTAACCACATTCCCTGGAATCTCATGAGAGACTGAGTCTGAGATATATTTTATGTTAGTTTGTCGCCCCTAAGCCCCTTATTAGCATGAGGTCTCATAGAGTTGCTGGAGCAGGAAGTCATTTAAAAAATTCCTGTTACTGTCTGTTTCTTTTTTAAAAAATAAATTGAAAAGAGGTGATAGAAAGAAAATCTAGGGGACATTCTCTATGAATCCCAGCAGTCTCAATTTCAATGGTGTGCACAGTCTCAGAATACTGCTGATTGCTATAGGAGGCAGTCAGGAAGACACTGATTCTTACCCTGGCTCTGCCTGTAAGACACAGTGTAATCATGGGCAAGGTGCTTGGACAGTTTCTCAGGTAATAATATTCCTTTGTTTCCCAGATACATGGTGGGGATTTAGAGAGAGAGAACTGTAAAATTATCATATAGCTCTCACTGTTTTTCAAACAGCAAGATTGGAGCATGCCTGTTTGGGGATTCTAATCATCAGTTAGAATGTGCTTTGCAGCCTGGATTTGCAATTGGTTTCAGGGTGAACAGAGTTTGAAGTTCACTAAAGATATCACAAATGATATCTAATGGCTGGAAGTTGGCTATGAATGATTTAGGCTTGAGTTAAATATTGCAGGAAGAGACTAAAATCTATGGCATAATCATATATCATCCAGTCTGAGACACCATTCACTCTAATATGCACCAATACTTTATATACAAGCAAGAAAGCAAGTCCCCTGGCTAAGACACATTTGCTTGTGCTATTCAGTTGAATTTTAGAAACATTAAAATGTGAAAAAATATGCTACATAGAAGTAATAAAATAAATGTATATATATATATATATATATATATAACATGTATATTTATTATTTATTATATGAATATATGTTTCTACTAATCATCCCATATTCAACAAAAACTCAGGGTGTCCAAAATCAAGGTAAATAAATCTGCTCCCAAATTCGTTTTTTTTCTCCCTTCTTTTTTACACTGAATGGCACTACTATTCTCCCAGTTGCTTGAATCCCTTCTCTCTGTCACTCCTACATCTCTAGTCATCAAGTTCTTTGAGTTCTTCTATTCTCTTCACTCTGTATATTATTTTTCCTTTCCTCATTATTTAACTAAACTTTGCTCTACTTGTTGAATTTACTTTTGATATTGAAAAAAGATTCTGAGTGTGCTAAGTCCAGGTTATATGATTCTTCTCATTCCCAGGAACTATAGATTCCATATATTTCCATTGACCATCCTTATCCTATGTTATATTGAACCACTTCCTTGTCTGTATCCACCAGTAAAACACAAGTTCCTCAGGGACAAGAAATGTCAGTCTGTTTCACAGTTGTGTTCCTAGAACCTAGGACAATGTCTCATATTCATTAACTGTTATATAAAACTCGATGATTGAACAAATAAAAATATTAATTTAGATATTTAAAAATAAAGACTTTTGACTTTCATGAAGAATAATACAAACAAGTCACAATATTCTCAAATCGAAAGATCCAAAAAAGACAGCATGTGTTGTACAAGAAAAAAATCATTTGAGTCAAATACAATCTAAAATGTATTAGATTTCTAACACATATTGTGTCATTTTTTTTTCCATTTTGCGTTCACGCCAGACACATAGTGTGTATCACAGTGAAGAAAGTTTTATTTTAGCAGTTAATTGTGTAACCTTACTCTGAACTACCCTTTTAATCTTTTGGGAGAATGACCAGTAACCTACATTGATCACGTTTCTGTTTCTATAAGACAAGAGGCTTTTAAAGGAGCCTGCAATCACTGTGGGTCAGAGAATTAAGAATACAAGCCCATTTCTTTCCAAGATATTGTTTTAGGAAATGTAAAAGCTTAACTATCTTTCTTGAAGAACTTGTCTAAAAGTGAAGTTGAAGTGATTACCAGCTGACTACAGATTTTTACTGTGAAGACATTCTTACGTATGTGACAGATAGAAAGTTCATATAGTGGGAAAAACAGCGTCCCTAACAGGGTTCACATTTCTTTCATTTTAACATACTAATTCAGTAGTATTCAATAGATCAGTTAATCTATGAGGGTCAGTTTCCTAAAAACTATATATATTTCCTATATATAGGAAACTATATATATATTCCCTAATCTATAAAATATAGGTGATAATTTTTGAGTTTTTGGAAATATTGGAAGCAAAATTAAATGAGATTTATTTATTTAATAATTTTAATATGTCAGATGAAATTCCTAACACTTAAAAATGTAACTGATTAGAAATCAGTTCATAGCTGTTTATTTGTGTGGTTGCCTTAATTTCTTTATACTGCAAGGTTTACCCTCAGTGTTCTATCAGGATTATAAGGTTAGAACAGCATGAAATAGTTGAAGTCCTTCTTTTAAGAAAAGTTCTTTCCTTCTTTATTCACCATGTCATTTTTTTTTTCTTTCTCATTTGTAACGTGATAGATATTTCTGTCCTTTGGGTAAAAGTATTTGACTGAATATTTAAGTTATATTTTTAGATCTTCAATTTTCACTGTTTCATCTCAATAATGCCTTGGCTTTTTCACCTCTTACTGCCCTTACTTTTAATAGATCCCGACATTGTAGGGAATACATTTTTTGTGTACTCTGATTTTTTGTGTACTCTGTCATTAAGAACTATAAATCATCTTAGAGATTCATTATTCTGAAAATCACATTTTTCAATATTAAGTCATGAGTATTTGCCATGGTTTAATTCACACTTCAGTGCTTTGCACATGCTAAATGTTCAACAAATGTTGCTGGTTGACACATTTATGTGACAGCAACTTTTAAACTGTTTTAAAATTAAGGACACAAATAAATTTGACTAACTCCTTCTTTTATAAGAACTCCAAGGTTCTGATATACAACATAAAATAACTGGACCATGTAAACTCTTTAATTTCCTTAAACCTTGAAAGTTGTTTTAGTCAATTATTTTAATTGCTGGATACGAATTCTAATTTCTGGAGTCTTGAGTCATTGAGTGGAGATCAGGGTTTGCAGCAAATCTCATTTGCACTTGTAGGTCTTGCAGACTGACTGAAGAAGGGAGCAGACAAAGTCCTGTGTTGAAAGTTGTAGGTTCTGAACCTGCTGCACTGGTTATCGCCCTCAGTATACTGAAAAATCATGTTGGCTTGGCTAAGGAAATAAAAACTTGGGCTTATTCATATCATGTTAAAAGAAGCAGATAAACAGTAGAAAATTCAACTATCTAAATACCCTCAAAAGCAAACAACCACTTGTATAGTCCTGATAAGTAAATTATTTCACAGTTTTGGATCTTTATACTTTCTTGAAGTTTGAATCCTCTCATAGTTTTAAATTCTTTTCTGTTGTTGTTGTTAGAATATAGACTTAGAAACGAGAGTAGTGAAATTAAGAGGACTATAAATATTAAGCCATGATGTTGAAAATTATATAGAAATATAAAAATAATGAGACATTAAGATTTATAGACATTAACCTTGGAATAGTATGCTCTGATCAACAAATCCCATTCTACATTTAGAAGAATATGTTAGAACTTGTGTTCCTTTGGTGATGAATTTTTAAAATGTCAAATTGATAATAGGGAATAGATGATAATTTTTGAAAACAAAAATACATGTTATATTTATGTCATTTGAGAACACAATATAATAATATCTATTTCTTGTGTTAAAAGGCTTTTTTCATATTGCCAACATCAAAACATTTCAACAAAATACTGATAATAATTTTTTTAAAACAGTAAAATCTTTCAGAGAAAAAGAACTATCCAAAATACAATGAAAGAGCATACCAATGTTAATGCAAGTAAGAATATCATCAGCAGTAATGAAACACCAGCAATAAAATAGGAGACCTAAAATATATGATTTAGGAAATGAAATCACAAAATTGTTGCTTGGCCACATTTAAAATAAAATCCCTGCACAATGAGCTAATTATAGCTAGAGGACAATTAAATCCATTCCCTTTAAATCCAGTGAAAGGGAGGAATATAGGAGAGAGCTGGTGAAAAAGTAATTTTCTGCAACCAGTACACAGAATGCCTTTTATGGAAAGGATATAATGATACAGAGCTCAAACGAGCCCAGTTGAGAAGTAAAAGGAAGTAAAGGGCTCGTGGTAATCAAAGGAACGTGACAAATAAGTTTTGGAAGGGAGCAAAGTGATATATGCATTTAACATTAAACAAAAAGAAATCATATCATGGTAATGGACAACATTTCTGTCACTTAATACGAGTGTAATCCTGCACAAGTTATTTTACCCATTAGAGCCTTAGCTTTCTCATCTGTATTGTGGTTATAGAAATGGCATTATCCACATAGAGCTTTCATGGCAAATACATGAGAGAATAATTTTTAGTGATCAGTGCAATGCTCAGTGCATAGTCAGTGTTATACAGATACTTACAATGCTATGTTTATTTTTTTTTGTCATAGGACAGCATTTTTTCTGTTGGTAAGCCTAACATTTTTTATCTAAATCATTAACAGTGGAATTTATTGATTATTTCTCTGCAGGCAATACCTGCATCAGCTGTATCCCTCTGTAATGTCTGGGAGTTATCTTCTGCTCTTTTCCATGCTGCACTGCTTCCTATTCTTCTAATACAAGGCACTTCCTCTATGGAGTCTTGCACTGGCTGTACTCTTTCCTCTGGAAGATCCACATAGCCATCTTTCTTACTTTCTTCAATTCTGTCACCTTCTCAATGATCCCTACCTAACACTGCATGTTAAAAATCTGTCCCACACCCAGCACTTCTAAATCTTCTATACAGCTCTCTTTTTTTCCCAAATAACTTTCTAACGTTAAGAATAACTTATTTATTAGTTATGTCAGTTATTCACTTTCTCTTTCTCCTCTTTAAAATATAAAATTCTACAGGTAGTGAGATAATTTTCTATTTTGTTAGTAGAAAAGTACTTGATGTATAGTAAGCATCTACTGCAAACAAAGCTAGTGGAGGTGATGGAATTCCAACTGAGCTATTTAAAATCCTAAAAGATGATGCTGTTGAAGTGCTGCAGTCATATGTCAGCAAATTTGGAAAACTCAGCAGTGGCCACAGGATTGGAAAAGGTCAATTTTCATTCCAATCCCAAAGAAGGGCAATGCCAAAGAATGTTCAAGCTATCACACATTTGCACTCACATCACATGCTAGCAAAGTTATGCTTAAAATCCTTCAAGCTAGGCTTCATCAGTATGTGAACAGAAAACTTGGAGATGTACAAACTACATTTAGAAAAGGCAGAGGAATCAAAGATCAAATTGCCAACATTTGTTGGATCATAGAGAAAGCTAGAGAATTGCAGAAAAATATCTACTTTGGCTTCATTGAGTATGTTAAAGCCTTTGACTATGTGGATCACAACAAACTGTGGAAAATTGTTAAAGAGATGTGAATACCAGATCACATTACCCGAGATTAAATGATGCTTGCTCCTTGGAAGAAATGCTATGACAAACCTAGACAGCATATTAAAAAGCAGAGACATCACTTTGCTGACAACGATCCGTGTAGTCAAAGCTATGGTTTTTCCAGTAGTCATGTGTGGATGCGAGAGGTGGACCATAAAGAAGGCTGAGTGCCAAAGAATTGATGCTTTTGAATTGTGGTGCTAGAGAAGACTCTTGAGTGTCCCTTGGACTGCAAGGAGATCCAACCAGACCATCCTAAAGGAAATCAGTCCTGAATATTCAATGGAAGGACTGATGCTGAAGCTCCAATGCTTTGGCCACCTGATGTGAAGAGCCAACTCACTGGAAAAGACCCTGATGCTGAGAAAGATTGAAAGCCAAAGGAAAAGGGGGTGGCAGAGCATGAGCTAGTTACATAGCACCACTGACTCAAGGTACATGAATTTGAGCAAACTCTGGAAGATAGTGAAGAACAGAAGAGCCTGGCATGCTGCAGTCCATGGGGTTGCAAAGAGTTGGTCATGACTTAGCAACTGAACAACAACAATAGTTACCATCAATACATATTTTAAGTTGAGTGAAATATGTAAATTATCTTTAATGCATAAGAAGAAACATCGATACCACAGGTATCATTAGATCCAATGTACATTTGAACTGAGAACACAAGAATTACTTGTTGAAATGTTTATACCCAGTAGGTGGTTGAACTACAATTTAAATTCCAATCTGTGTGAACCCGTAGTCTTTGCTTTTACTACTGTACAATATGTCTGTCTAGTAAGGACAAATGAGCGGAATCCTTTAATTGCTCCAAAGGAAGTCATCTAGACAATCTAAACAAAGTCTTATACTTAGGAATCAAATTTTCATATACTCTAATCTTTGCTCCTCTGCTTCAGTTATTTACACCATGATAACATTAGTAGTGAATAAAGTAAAGAAAGGAGATGATGATTAAACAAGAAAAAAGACAGTTAAATTTATTTTCAAAAATGGAGAATGGAATACAATGAAAAAATGTTTATAAGAAGAAAAAAAATGAAGAAAGGGCCAGATGTCTATAAAAGGAATTAGTTCCCAAAACTGAATATGTTCTAATCCTTCTAAGACTTAGAAATAGTTCTTACTCATGAAGTGTTGATGTATGATTTTTCTTATTACTTGTAATCTATTATTCAGTCTTCCATTTTGTCATGTATCATAAAATAGAAGAATATAATTGAATAGAATTTGATTGGTATTCTCCCCATAAAAATTGGAGGAACTAACATAAATTGTATGGTGTGTCTGTTTTACTGATATTAAAAAAGTATTGTGCATAGGTGATTTTAATAATTAATGAATGAAATCCATTTAATCACATCATGTTGTCATTTTACACCACTTCATTATCTAGATTTGCTTTCTACCAGCCCATACAAAAAGACTACTTTCACAGTAATGTAGAACATAAGTTTTTCAGAAAACCCAGAGTTTGAGAACCAGCTCGGTCCTGTCCTAGATGTGTAACTTCAGAATGGTTTTCCATGTTCTCTAGGACTGTTTCCTCCATTATAAAATGGGATTAATGTGTGTATCTGTGTCAAAGAGATATCACAGTCTCAAAGAGATACTGTGAAAATCAATAGGACATAATATTTCAAAGAGAGTTATCATACACTCAGTGACTGCTGTTAGTTTTCAATGTTCTTATAGTTGATGTATCTTCACTCATTTAATCTTTCCTATAATTACCATAGCATAAGCTTAGTTTGTTATAAGTTTAATATTTTTGATGATGTTGGTCCTGTCATTAGATATTTTGCTGATAGTCACAAGACATTTGGGAGAGTTAAAAGACTTTACAAAAAAGATATAAAAATAAAGAGTGGACAAATACTTGCTAAAGAATTTTAAAAAAATCATTTTTATTACTCTCATGAGTCATCCTAAATGGATTACATCCAGGCCAACATTAATTTGTATGATTCCTCTGCTGAAAAGGGAATCTAGCAGATGGACTATTATTATTCACATCCTTTATGAACAATACCTGATAAATGCCATTAGCATTACAAGTTCTTTGGGGTTATAAATTTACATAGTGTAAACTCACATAAACCACTAAGTATCCAAAGTGTTACTGAGAATTAGTCCATATTCCTCACTGATATGATAAAAAAAAAAAGATGATGACATTGAGATACATATTATTACCACTCTAACTTTGAATAAAAGGAGGCTCATCATTGAAAATTTTCATTAGTTTCTTGCTAATTTTTTTTTAAGTTTTATAATAAGACCACCACTGATGTTCATATAGATATCTATTTATTTCTCCATTTGATTCTCCACAATTAAGACTTTCATTTATCTCATATGAACTTAGGCTCTCTGTAAATACAAAAGAAAGGTTTTCAAGTTATTTTGACATATATAATTAATTGCTATATTAATATAAACTGATTTTTGTTTAATTAAGATGGGTTCCATTGGTGAATTCTCACTACCTCCTTATAATTAACAGTATTTCAATAAACCTTTGAGGTTAGAACTTGAATATTCTTTACAGACACAGATACAGGAGAGAATTCTACTCATATTTCAGGGTGGCAAAAAGAGAGTACCAACCAATAGACACTACGTCCACTAGTTACCACTATTCAAAGGTACTGAACAGTGGAGGAATGTGAGCAAATCCAGTAAAGGATAATAAACATTCCCTTCAGTTATGAAGGGTTAATTATAATAAGTTAATTATAAGGAGCTATCTATGAAGAATTTGTTATGAAAAAGTAAGATTTAAGAAGCTTAAGTGGAGGCATACAGTTTAGTTATCAAGAGGGTTTCTTCAGATAAGAGTTGCATTCAAAATATGAAATAATTATCATTTTATTTCTGTCTTCAGAACTTAAGATTTTACTATCAGTTTACCTTATGGAAAAATAAAGTGTGCTTTCTTTCCCATGAGTACTTAAATAAGCTGATATTATGTGCAACAGAATCAAGGGAGCATCCTCATCCCCATTCTTCTCAAGTGTTTGTCTTGCAATGAAATCAGTAGGGGGTGCCATGTACTAATTCTTGCTTATTTTTTAAATATGAAACTTGAAATCAATCATTAATTTCAAGTTTCATATTTAAAAAAGTGTTTAATTGTGAACAATATTATGTGTAGAATTTCACTTATTTTACTATCTCAAAATTTCATTATTAATTAAATTTTGAAGTAGAATTTCTAATAACAACATAAACTGCACATTATTAGCTACTGAAAGTCATATGCCTTGTGTTTTCAGGCATTTTAATTTGTGTGTATTCTTGAGTGATGCTAACAATGTATGAAAACAAAACAAATACTAAGATCCAAAAAACTATATCCATCTCGTTTTCCTAAACTTTCTTGCTAACTTGCCTAACTTTCCTAAAGTTGCTTGCTAACAAATGTATTTTTTAAAGTAAATGAATGATAGTTAAATCAATATAAGTCCATTTTAACCTGGAGAAATGGTTAAAAATAATTTTGGAGTCAATAAATTATCTGATTAAGCCAAGAATACACTATAGGTTTTGGATTCATACCTATTAATCTTAAATTAAGAGGCCCCCTTAATTTTTCTCACATATCACACTATGTTTAAATCCCTTGTGCTTTTCAAGGGGGAGAGAGACAGAGAGGGACAACTTGAGTTTTAATTCAGCTCTATGAATCAGTTTTTTTCTCAACATTGTTTCTTACGTATATGTACAACAAGTGATTTTTATCCCTCGTGTAATTTCTGACTATTGAGTTCATGGAAGAGTCTGTAAGTCAACAAATGATGTAAAATTACATTTATTTTGGTTTAAAAAATCAGAAATATTTAGTGAAAACTTTAAATACTTTGGGTTTCCCTGAGGGCTCAGATGGTAAAGCGTTCACCTGCAATGTGGGAGACCAGGGTTTGATCCCTGGGTCAGGAAGATCCCCTGGAGAAGGCAATGGCAACCTACTCCAGTACTCTTGCCTGGAAAAGCCCATGGACAGAGGAGCCTGGTAGGCTACAGTCCATGGAGCTGCAAAGAGTGGGACAAGACTGAACAACTTCACTTTCTTCTTTCTTGAAATACTTTAAGTTAAAAATTTTTTAAAATTAGTTCTTACTTTGGTAAGAATTAATTTGGGGTCATTTACCTTTGGAAGAATAGTGAGGACATTCCAACCCATAGATGTAAAACTTTGTCATCACTATACTGCTCTGAAGAGGAGCTAGTTAATGGAGCTATTTAATCATGGTCGGTTCCCCAAGATTAGTCAGTCTCACTCCATTGCTGTTTAACATGGTAGCTTATGTTCCAACAGCATCACGGTGAAGGCTATTCTCAGAAGGCAGCCTTAAAATAGGTTTGTGGGTTGAGGAGTGGGAGGAAGGTTCGCACTGTTATTATGGCATAATCAGAGTCTGTGCTCCAAGGACATGAGGTTGTTCTAAACCCGTGGTGGAAAAACCTGTGTGTTTTCCACAACAGATGGGTAGTAGGAGGGGAAAATGGTTTCTTTCCTTGTGTGCTCCCTGTAACTAATATTGCTTGGATATGCATAACAAACAAAAGTGTTTGAGAGTGAGGTGCCCACAAGAACAACTGAGGGTGCCTGCCAGTGCCAACCTGCTTTCTGTGCTGCTATTTGAGTTGAGTGAGAAAGTGCTTCAGTAACTTTGGTTACTATGGGGCAGTAAGCTTCAGGTGAGTTCTGTTTAAATTGAGATGAAGCCTGTTTTGAAAAGAGAGTACAAACAGGATAAGAGTTTTTTGTTTGTTTGTTTTTTTTTTACAGCAACCTTTCAAAAATAAGACAACTGTCCATATCCATGCAACCAGAAAGTAGGAAATGTATTTTAAAGAAGTTATTAGGACACTTCATATGTCTTGATATTCATAGTAACATTTGGGATGCAAGCTCTCTACTGCCTAGTTCACTGCACTCTATAATTAGAGCTTCTCATTATTAGAGCAATAACTCAACATTCAAATAAACAACTCAGGATTTTGACATTTGTGGAAAATAGTACTGAAAAATCATTACAAGAAAATGAATATTAAATACCTATAAGTGAAATATGATCGTTTAGTCACCTACTGAAGAAAATGAATAATTGCATTTGTGAAAGTAAATTATGAAGGGGGAAAAACAGCTAGTTAAAATACAGATAAATCACTTTTCATCCCATTGTTCCAGCATTCAGCTTCAGGACTTGATCATTTCAGAAAACAGTTTCCCAAGAAGAAGTTCTTGCCAAGAGAGGGCTAACATGTTAAAGCAGATAGTGTTTTGGATTACTCTACATATCTCTACTATAAATAGGATACTTTCAAAATGCTATTTTGAGCTATTCAAGTGAGCTAGTGATCAGATGTGACAGACTTCATGATAATGATGGTTTGACATATGAAGAGGGGAAAAGGCTCATCATTTTAGATGGACAAACCTTGATGAATTCAAACTGTAACCTGTAATCTTTAATTTAAACTAACCACTTAGCTGGTAAAGGTAATGATTTGTCATGTGCCTTATTCATTTACTGCTAATCAACAGGATTCACGTATTTGAAATCCCTAGCATTCAGAAACCTTAAGTGGAGGATTCATGCACATGCACGTGTTCTACTTTATGCTACTGATTTGCAAAACAATGAGGCTGGTAACGATGTGAAAGATTGAACTGGCTCTCCTTGCATCTCCTCTATCTGAACTGATTGTTATTTGTAAAGAGAAATCTTCGGAAGCCTGTGGTTCCCACAGGATGTTGAGCAGCCAGGCACTAGGTTGAGGATGACATCCTGTGTCAGGGATCAGAAATCAGCCAGTTAATAGCTTTGCACTTAGAATTGTCTAATATTTTTTCTCGTTAAAGGCCAATTTTCTAACATATAAAGTCATTTTCACATCCTTGATATATTGTAGACTGGAAGGGTCTTTGAAAATAGCACTAGTTTAAGTGATTTCTTTCTAAAACACAATAATTTGCTAAATATTTTATGCATCAGTTAATTTTATAATTTAGATTTATGTAATCCAGACCCAAGAAACACAAAACAATTCTTGCAGACTTTATATTAAAGATTCGAATTTTTCTCTGTTACTTTACAAATGATCTTTTGTAACAAGACTTTGCTTTAGTAAAATAAGGGTGGACCATTTTTTTTTCTCCTATTGTCAAAGGCTAGATTTGTGCCGTTTCCACTGAACAAAGTTATTTCAAGAAAGAGTTGATGTAGTCATCATTTTTTTCCTGCTTACATATGAAAATATTTTAATATCTCAGTAAGACATGAAAAACTATTACAACCTGTAAGTTTTGAAAATTCAAATTATTTTGTATAGGTAAAGAATTATATAAATTTATGGCAAAATTGAAAACCTTCAAGAGAAGGGTGGATTTAAAATTGGCAAAGTCACAGTTTAGAAAATATTACTTTAATTGTAGCCCTACACACACACACACACACATGCACACAGACACACACACACAACAAGGAAACAGTCTTCCTTTAAAAAAAGATTTAGCCGAAACTTATGTGAGTGACTATATACTTTGAAAAAGGAGGGTGGAAAGAAGGAAAGACATTGGGGAGGAGGGAAGGGCAGGGGGAGAGAAAAAGAAAGATGAAAATAATGACATTTTCCTTACTCCAGAATTCACTGTAGCAATTATTCACCTTCTAGCCAGAGATGGGTCTTTAAACATGGTCTTTTTAAAAAAGATGAGTAAATCATTCCAATCATTAGTGCTTTATCAATACCCAGTACTAATCACAAAAAAATTTACATCTGCCACTTATTTCCTTCTTCCACTCCTCATTTCCTCTCCCGCCTCCTCCTACACAGCTTCTGTCCTGCTGTTTCAGTTTCATAATCTGTCCATTGTGAATTAAGAACATTTTGTTGGCAGTTCTTACTTAGGGAGTGCATGATACATTGGCCTCTGTGACACTGAGTCAGACCCTGCTCGGATTCCTACAACTGCCAGCAAATACCATTGCTCCTGAGGCAAGCAGGAGTGCAGGACCAGAAGCACAGTGGGTACTGCATCTGTTGGAAGGGAATAGAGTTAAAAAGCATCAGTGACTCAGTGACAGTTCTATTGATCTGTTTTGGGTTTGATTTTTTTTTTCTTTTGGTTAGGACACAGTGCAAAATAAATGCCTCGACACCAGGGGCCTCTTGGCAATGAGATTTACACATTACTATTATTTTTAGCCTGTTTTGTGAAATGTGATGCTGCAATTACTAATAACATTACAGAATTTATAGTTTGTTAACTGAAAGTCCAGTAGCTGCCACCTGACTAAATGTGGAAGACAGGCCTTGCAATTATTTTCCAATTTAGTTTGTAGTTGGTTTCTCAAGTGATTTGAGCAAAGTTGTTTTTTTTTTTCCCTCAAATATATTCATTTCAACAAAGCATGTTTTGTTCTCTAAAGCTGTTATTCAGCCCATTTTATCCAGGTAAATGCCTTTAATTATGCCAAGTAAATGCCTAAAAATAGTAGCAATATTTTTTATCTTGTGGTGATCAGAATATTAAATTGTATTTTATCTCAATTTAAAAAACATAAATTTACAAGATTACAGATATCTGCTTTGATCTGAAATGTTTCTTTCTGTTGTGTAATTAATAGAAAAGTCAGGAGACATACCGTTTTTCTGCTTTCAAGGATGTTTTTGTTGGTTTCTTTGCTTTCCTTCCTACTTTCTTGCCTTAAGGAAATATCTGAACATAACCAAAAAAAAAAAAAAATCACTGCAGTAGTTGCCCCAACAACACCTTAGCTTGCCCAAGAAAGCAGTTTTTAGCCAATCAGCAAAACTGACTCACTCATTTCATCAATAAGAAAAACTCTCTTTTAAGGAATATCATTTCTTAAAAAAGTAAGCTTTTTCATAATTTGGATAAAGTGTATAGTATAAGGTCATTAAAATATCATTGACTCCTGTGATGTTTTAATGAGCCTTGCTTCTGCCTCTCCTGTGGTTCTCAGCATTGGCTGGACCAACTGAGTAGGTGACCGACCAACTATAAAATCACTAAGGGACACTCTGCCAAGATTACTGCCTAATATTTCCCATAGCATTAGAAAACATTTTTTTCTTTCTGTCATTTTAGAGACATAAAGACATCTGGAAAGAGGAAAGAATGTACATTTTTAGAAATACTCCACTCGATGTATGTCTCCTAAAAGGATATTAAAATTGTTTCAAAATTCCACTATGGTGAATTTATATTCACACTGTCAACAAATATTTACTGAACAACTGCTAAATACATATGGCTGCATCACACTACCAGGTATAAAAAGGTTCGAATTCATCCATTCTTAAACACTATTCACTACCATTAGAGATCCATCAAATACACAGCCTGAAGGAAGAACTCACATGCCTGGAGCCCATTAACCATGTTAATATTCTAGGTGCTCTAAATATATTATCTATACACCAGCCCTGTAAATTAGCACTTAGTGGCCCCATTTTAAAGATGAAGAGCTGAGATTCAGGAAGCCAAATTTGGTTACTTTGAACTGGAGGAGAGAAAGGTTGAGGTTGATTAACAGAGTAACTTCTGTGTTACTGATGCAGACATCAGATTCTCCCATGATCAAAGGTCCGTGAGAAGAAAGAAATCATGTCTGGCCTGAGAGATCATGGATGGCTTTAACAGCACCTTGATAGATAAATAATCCTGATATATCTAAATTATTTATAGTGGATAAGTAATCAGAGTGGAGGTAAATGAGCAGCACTGTTGAAACAAGAAAGAGCATTTTGTATTTACAGACAAGTGCTTCTTAACTGGAGCCAACATATAGATGATAAGTAGACAGATAGATGGATCAATAGATAGGTAAGTGAGACATGATACAAGAAATGTAGATTCAATTCAAAGCAAGGAATAATTAAATACTATAAAGGGTCATATGTACCATTTATGAAAAAATCAGAAAAATACAAACCTAGAAATTTTTATAGTTTTAATATCTGGACTATATAATGATTCATTTCTATAATTTGTTTTTTCTTCAATAAATATAGTAAGAGCACTCTTCCAAATTTAATAAACTAGTTACATATTTTATGGATGAGTTTATTTAACCTGTTGGAAGCTATTCAGTTTGTTCCATTTTTGTCTTTAATCATTATAAACAATACTAAAATGAGTATCTGTAATCATACACTCTTTTATATATCCAATCATCTCTTTAAAATAAATTTATAAATTTGGATTGCCAGGCAAATACTAATTCAAGTGAAAGGGATTAGATATGTTTTATCAAATTATTTAATAGAAAAATTTTACTAATTTATTTTCTTATTTTACCAAATTAATCTTCCCTGAATATTACTTTAAATACATTATTTACATGATTTAAAAAAAAATGTTCTCCTATTTTCCTTGCTAAAGATGACTTCCTTACTCTCAACTCCATATGTCAATACAGCACCCTCCTTGTTTGTCTATTTTTTCTAATTTATTTCATTCATGTCCCAGATATAATTTCTCATAAAATCCAGAAAACAACAATAATCCCTGAACTATCTCACCACTTGTTAGTTATTTATTCACTCCTTCATTTGTTCAACAAAATTTTTATGATCTTAGTATGTGTTGAAATTACATGTATTCATTGGGAATAACATTTAAACTACTCTGATTCTTCTTATCAGTAATATTATGTAAAAGTCATCCAAACGATGACTTTTAAGTAGTCATAAATGGATGTGAGAGTTGGACCATAAAGAAGGCTGAGCACTGAAGAAGTGATGCTTTTGAACTGTGTTGTTGGAGAAGACTCTTGAGAGTCCCTTGGACTGCAAGGAGATCCAACCAGTCAATCCTAAAGGAGTGAAGTGAAAGTCGCTCAGTCGTGTCCAACTCTTTGTGACCCCATGGACTATACAGTCCATGGAATTCTCCAGGCCAGAATACTGGAGTGGGTAGCCTTTCCCTTCTCCAGGGGATCTTCCCAACCAGGGATCGAACCCAGATCTCCCACATGGCAGGCGGATTCTCTACCAGCTGAGCTGCAACGGAAGCCCTGAAGGAAATCTATTCTGAATATTCATTGGAAGGACTGATGCTGAAGCCGAAGCCCCAATACTTTGGCCAGCTGATACAAAGAGTTACTCATTGGAAAAGACCCTGATGCTGGGAAATATTGAGGGCAGGAGGAGAAAGGGATGACAGAGGACAAAATGGTTAGATGGCATCACCAACTCAATGGACATGAGTTTGAGCAAATTCCAGGAGATTGTGAAGGACAGGGAAGTCTGGCATGCTGCAGTCAATGGGATTGCAAAGAGTCAGACACAACTAAGCAACTGAACAACAAACATCCAAAGGAATTTGTAAAGACCCAAAGTTCTAATGTCTTTCATAACCTTTATTTCTTTTACCTCTCACACTTTATCTATGTGCATATTTGACTACAAACTTGAATTCACATTACAAAAACGTTCATGTGTTTGGGATTTTTTAATTTAATATTTTAATTTGACACTTGATTATCACTCCATGTTGTAATTTATCTTTTACTATATGTTTAATCTTTACTTTCCAGTTTGAAACTCTTGATGTTGAATAGAATGAAATTGATGTGAATGAAATCTGAAAATGGGTGTGAAGTAAATAGATGTGTCTTTTTCTCTCTCTTTCAAACTGAAACATATATCTGGATAAATGGATAGAAATCATACTATGCATAACCTAGTAATCTTGGGGATAAAATGAGGCCCAATTTGAAGAACAGAAAATTGCATACTTTCAGAGACAGAATGATCCAGGATTAAGAAATGATATATGTCTTTCTTTTGAGTGTTTTGCTAGGCTTGTATGCTAAGAGTGATTCACTTATGGTATATTTTAGAAAAGCAGTATTTGCATTCTAAATAGCTGACTCTGTGTTTTGCATTTCCAAGAGCAATGTGGAAGGGTTGCCCCCTGATTGACAATGCTACCTGCTAGAGATAGCATGAGAAATTAAAAGGCTATGAACCTAGGTTAGGATGTAACAGAAGATAAGAGTCTCAAAGATAGAAGCAATGTAAAGACATTCAGTTGGTGAAAATTATTCTAGAAATCGTTGTTAATGATTCATGGGATGTATCTTCACACAATATCAAACAGTTAAAGAGGTGTTTTCACATCTTTGAGGGATAAACCAATTCAGTCTGTCGCTGAATTCCCACAACATTATTTGTCCAGTTTAGAACCATGATTTTCCCAGCCTCCTCCAATACCAAGCTCACTTTCAATCTGAAGAGGTCTTTGGCAGGTGGCACTGCTCTTGACCCAAGGGATCTTGAAAAGCTGCACTGCTTCTTTGGAACTTAGTCTGGGTTTAGACTCAGTCTGGAAGTGAAAGAGTCCCTATAGTATATCATAAACAAAGTACATTTTATATGACAGCCCTGTACTTACATGAGAACCTGTAGAGGTCCTTCCTGGGGTCACTAAGAACGGCATTTGATGAGAAGGTACAGTTCACAGTTAACACTGCATAACCAGCTCCTCACTTGTGAGGACATGGGTAATTCCTGATAAGTGTCCAAATGTCATCTTGAAATAGGGGACATTTGGAGCAGTACAGGCTCCTATAGTAAATGATTAATGTGTATTTTTCTGATCTTGACAGATTCCAAAAGAAGAGCAGATTGCTACCCATAAAACTAAACAGCATCAACGTGGAATTACTGGAAGAATCCAAAAGTCTTTGCAGAAATGGTATGCTTACTCCAATGTTTCTCAAAAACCAGCTATTTTAAAGGGACCAGGGTCAATATAAATGAAATAAATGGAGGCTAGGATAAAATATGTCAGAAAATTCGCAGAAAGGTTATTTTAAGGTGGCATGTTAAAAACAATAATGGGCCATTAGGCTGTCTTGTTAAAGGCATTAAAGTCACAGGCACAATGTATGAGTCACATGGGCAAGATTTTCCACTTTATATATAAAAACTTCAATATTGAATTTCTGGTAAAAGTAAGATGTTAGAATTTCTGTGTATATTATTATAAATATTTAAGTTCAATTGTAGGCAGAGCAATAAGCAAAGTAGTAATACTCTAGAAATGTGCCATAAAAATGCTACACACTATAAATAATATTACAATAACAGACTTTAGTACAGTTTTTCTTTATAACTGTGTATTTAAAAATAATGTTCAAGAGTATGGCAGAAGACTCCAGATGCTAGCTAGACCTTACAGATGCTTTGATGACAGGAAACTCGTATAAATAAATGATGACGGTACACTGAACTAGATGTGGAATGGAGAAAAAGATACTGGATCACAAGCTATACATCTGTACTCAGAAAATCAAGGGTGAGATTACTGAAAACAACTGTTGGGATTTTTGTGATTTAATCCCATTGACTGGATCACTGAACAGGACATTTTTCACTTCCAGTTTTCATGTTTTGGCTGACCTAGGAAATCTCATGGTTTTGCTTTGTGACACATGCTTTTAGGAAAACCTGTTATTTCTGCCGCTCTGCACTGCCCTGTCTCCACTGAACCACTGGGCTTCGGCAGAACTTGGAGTTTCAGTACAGTAAGCAAAGGCAGGGAAATAATACGATGTTATATAGCTAAAGTACCCACGATGACAGTCCGTTCCTGTGTTGGTGGCTGGAAGGGAGAGGGACTGCCACCCAGTGTTTTCACAGTGACTATTTCAGGCAGTTCCTAAATTGACAATGAAAACAAGAGGAGAAAAGAAACAAGAAAAGGAAAGATTCCCTTTCCTTGAGGGGAAAAAAATAATTCAAAAGTATCTGAGAAAACTAAGCTATGATAATTCCCTATTCCAAACATATACAAGTCACAGGCAAACTTATTCTTTAGTTTCTAGGCACATTTTTGAGTTTAGCACAATAGGGAGAAGAAAATTGGAGGTTAGTGAATCCAGTGGGGCAAGAGGTGAAGAGGACTAAATTTCAGTCAAGACAACAAGGAAAGTACAAAGAATACAGTTTCTCTTTCATGTGCTTTGATCGTCTTTCCTGTTTTACCCTTAATGAATACTTTCTCAAAACTAAAAATAAAACACTGCATTCTATTAAGTTAGGCTTTTCCTCCTAGGGAATTCTAAATGGGTAAGTGTGTGTTTCTCATCTATGAATATGACTATATATTCATATTTTCATATGTATAGTTTATACACATATGCATGCATATGTATATTTTTCTGTTGCTGGAAATCAGGCAATGGACAGGAAAGAGAAGAAGAAGTAGTCCATGCTAAAGATCCGAAAGGAAAGGTTAGTTTCTTTAAATCGCTTTTATAATTTTAGTGACTGACACTGATCAAACTCAGTTTGTCATATCAGAAGATTTGCAGTGGTGGCATAAAGCCACACACATGCCACAAGAAGCAGGGGAGAGAGTAAGGCAGGTAAATGTTTATAGTCCCCCACTTGGTGTTATATAAAGAAAGCCTCCTCGTCACCTCCACATTATAGCCCCTGGAAGGTAACAGCTGAGAAAGACACTTACTAAGTAGAAGAGAAACATATCATGTCAACATTTAAGGTGCATCATGTGTGCACGCTCAGGGTGAAACAGTTTTTCATTATAAATAATATGCCTACAAGGTCTCACATTATTCTATTTAGAAAATAATGAAATAAGAGATGCTATCCTGGAAGCTTTAATTTGATTTTGTTAGCTTGCTTATGTCTTACACAAAGGCCACACGTGTATGTCCTCAGAATGCAAGATCACACACTACTCAGAGCTGTGTTATCACTCTGTGATACTAGTTACAGCTTGCTTACTTGCAGATAGGACCTTTGCCATGATGCAAAGATGCTAATATATACATGGTCAGCAACTGTACTCATTACAAACACATTCTTGCCAACTAAATGATTTAAATAATCATATTAATAAATACATGATAGTCATACATACAAGTCACCTTTTCTCCCCCACTGATGGCTTTGATTACTTTGACAGACTAAGATATGCTAATGATACAAATTAGGAGCAAGAAGAATTAAAAGGGTGTTTAACTCTGATTCCAGGCTGTCAATTTCCTATAGTGCTACCAACTTACAGATAGATGATTAAAATTGTTTCGTTTAGGAATTTTGAATATTTTAAAAGTTGAATGGGTTTCTGGGGGAGGAAAAAAGAAAGAAAAATCTGTGCTTAGCTAATTAGACATCCTTATTTGATTTAACAATAGAACAGGATTATTCTTTGAGCATTGAGATCATCTTGCATTATGATAGAGCCTACTTTTTTCTATTACAAAATGAATTGTGCAAATTTGGCCCAGTGTGTTTGTCTGATTCTTTATATTTATATTATTCATTTATTTTCTTAATTATAAGTTTATAAAGAGAATGGACATTTACTCCTTAATTTGTTTATAAAGCAGTTGTTTGCAAAACATGATGCTAGATAGTGTAGGTAAGTCCCAGATACATGAAATACAGTTCCTTTCTCTGAGTGGCTAAGAATCTAATAGAAAAACGGTACATGTACACCAATATATTGTAGAATCTTGTGAGAGATGTAATAGTAAACACAGTTACTTTGATTGCATAGGGGTGAGCTTTTTTTTCAGACATCTTAGAAGTTTTAAACCCTGATTTGGTAACTATATAACTATTGAGAAATTTACTTAATCTCTTTGGGTTTCAACTGTATAATGTGTATGATGAGGAAAATAATAATACCAGTCTATCAGATACAAGCAAATGTTAGTTGAGCTAATACATGTGATCTCCTTAGACACTGGTGCATAGTGAGTGCTTTCATGATATCCAGTGCTTACCCCAAAGGGCAAATGAACCCTGTGGTCTTACCAGTTTGCTTCATTGTACTATCCACTAGACTATGAACCATTTGAGGTCAGAAATTATATCTCATTCCTTGTTGTATCCCCACTGATTCAACAGGAACTGAATAAATGATGAAGGGACGAATGAATGCTTGATAATCAATTGGTTAAATAATATTTAGTTGTTTAGAGGCTCTAGTAAAATCTTCATCCTCCTATCTATGAGATGGTCAACATTTTTGTTTGATTTAATATTTAGAAGCATGAAGTAGAGCACAGAAGAAAGCAGAACGCTTACCTAGACTGTCATATAACCTGATACAGTTCTGGGGGCCAATGGATTGACACACCACTCTTACATCCTACTATTTTATAACAAAGTCTAGTTTGAAAAATTCTAGAAGGAAATCAGTAATAAAAGTCTCCAATTTTTAAAAAACAATCTGAGGATGCTCAAGTAAATTGGCACTCTTCAGTGAATGTAACTGAGTGAAGATGGACCAATGAAAGAGCCCTATGCAGGAAGTCAGAGCCTTCACCTTAAGTTCCCTCTGGTAGTTCCATGACTTTGGACAAGTCACTTTACCTCTCTAAGTTTCACTTTTGTCATTTGTAGATAAAAGATGGCAGACTTAATGGTCTTTGATTTCTTCTAAGTGTAAAATTCTGAGTCATTTCATTTTGTTTTCTTATTTATCTTAACTTTATAGGAATGTGTTTGCCTGTGTCCTTTTAGCAAAGATAAAGGATTTTTGAAGTAGGTGGGGAGGACTTGAAAACAGAACGAGCTGAATGCATTTGCAGTCCAAATGTAATTTTTGTTTTCTGTGTGATCTTTAACAATTAATTATGGTTCTAGTTCAGTAAGGAATTTTTTAAAAAATTAGATATTTTGAACCACCATATTGTTCTGGAAAATATAATAGAGCTAGAACTAAAATTTTGTTCTTTAGCTGGACAAGCGCTTTTTTTTAATTTTAATACAAATCATTGCACTCTGATTCAATCAATTATCCATCATTTTTCAGCTTTCAAATAATATGAAGTAACAAATGCTTCTATTTACTTCAGTTGATAGTTTACCAGGCACATTTATATGTGTAATCTCATTGTTTCACTCAACTATACTCAAAGAGCTATGTGTTTAGTATCCTCATTGAACCTCCAGATCTACTCTTCTGCCCCAGTAGATTGGCCTCTATGGACCATATAAATAACCTTGTTTGCCCTGGCAAAAGATTGGTAGAAGAAAGGAAGGAGAGTGAAGTCATGTCTTATTTCCCTTTTATGACATTCCTTTAGGTGGCTAGGGTCTCCTCTACAGACTTTTTCTCCTTCCAAATTCTACATTTTTTTGTTGTTGTTCAGTTGCTAGGTCCTGCCTGACTCTTTTGGAGAAGGAAATAGCAACCCACTCCAGTGCTCTTGCCTGGAAAATTCCATGGACTGAGGAGCCTGGTAGGCTGCAGTCCATGGAGTCACAAAGAGTCAGAAACGACTAAGCGACTTTTTACTTTTACTTAGTAATATACCATTATGGAGAAGGAACTGGCAACACACTCCAGTATTCTTGCCTACAGAATCCTGTGGACGGCAGAGCGTGGTGGCCTACTGTCCATAGGGTCGCACAGAGTCGGACACGACTGAAGCAATTAGCGTGCGCGCTTGTGTGTCTGACTCTTTGCGACCCCATAGACTGTAGCCCACCAGGCTCCTCTGTCCATGGAATTCTCCAAGGCAAGAATACTGGAGTGGTTGCCATTTCCTTCTCTAGGGGATCTTCCCAACCCAAGGATCGAACCCATGTCTCCTGCATTGGTAGGCAGATTCTTTACTACTGAAACACCAGAGAGCTGCTCTACATGCTGAAGGATGAAGAAAATTCTGTTTCCCACACTATAACTTACAGCTTGCCTGTACTCCACTCACACTTTTATGATTACTGTGTCTTTAAATAAACCCTAATCAGTCACACCAAATTTGAGTGTGTCATTTTCCATGTTTTATAAACTAAGAAACTAAATTTCAGCCTTGCCTATATTTTGAAATATCCACAGAAGGTAGAACTAGATCATTCCAATGTACAGCTTCTGTACTTGCTTTTGGGCTTCTTTTTTATCAATTAATCTGTTTTTAAATATTCAGTATGTATATTCTGAGAAATATAGTGAATATTTTGAGAAGTAAAAAGAAATCAAAAAAAGAATCTGCTTTTGTATATCTCCCAATCTAGGGCAACAATGTGCACATGCAATAGTGATATCTATGTTAGAAAAGAAACCAAAATACCAGACTTTAGTGTAAAGACTTACCTGAACTGAAATCTGGGGTCTTCCACATACTCTATGGGTGACCTTGAATAAATTACTTAATGGTCTGAAATTTATATTGTTAGCCATTGTAAAATAAAACTACTTGCTCTAACTTTGTCATATAAGATGGGTATTTAAAAAGCATTCTTAAGTACTGTGTGTGTGTATACACATTAATTTATTACATTTTATGTTTTTAAGATCAGAAGATGCTATCACTATGAGAATATGTAGTGATCAAAAACTTTAAGAAAAACAAATGTAGTACCCATTAAACAACAGCTAATACTGTCAGATTATATGTGACAAATAGCTACCAATGTAAGATGTCTTCAGTAACATTTCAGAGTATAAGGATTGATTTAAAAAAATTTCTAAAGTACAGATGTATTTAAGATCAGTCATGTGGAGTAGGAATAAAATTTCATTAAATATTCCTAGTGAAATGTATTTTAGAGAATTCTTAAAGTCTACCTTTCCAGAAACTGAAAAATTAGGTAATTTGTTTCAGCCTGGGTCTCCTAAGTCAGAATACAATATATTCTCTTTGGATATCAAAAACATCCTTTAAGTTCTTTGTGTTGCTTCTGCAAAGCCCTCATTATGTAATATTTTAAATGACTTGTGATGAGAACAGTCTCTAGAGAGTAACTGTTTTAGGACAAATAAACCCAAATGTTCTTTTTGGGCATACTTATCTAAATGATTCAGATTACTGGTGCTATTAAGGACCATCTCACACTCAAAATGTATGTTAAAAATGGCATCCTTCAAGATATACAGAAATGAACCACTTTGAGCTGATGGCAATGATGATAGTGATGATGATGGTGGTGGTGATGATGACAGTGATGAGGGTGATGATAAGGATAGTGATGAAGTCGAAGGAGGGAAATACCAATAAGATAATATTTAATATTCAGTGGGTGTTTACTCTCAGCAGATGATAGCATAACTGACATATATGTTACTTTATTTAATCATCTCAGTAACTTGCAACAATACAATGAGATAGTATTATAAATTACAATAATTTTTTAAATGAGGGAACAGAGGATCAGAAAATCATATTTCAGTTACATAGCTATTAAAAGTTCACGCCAGATTTCAAAACCAGAATTTTCTCTCAAGGATTGTAGTAGACATTGTAGTTATTTTTTCCTATGGTAAATTTCATTCCTCCCCTCCTATATAGCTATCAATACCAGGGTTGCCCTAAACTAATCATTAAATATCATTTTTCTGGCCAAAGGGATATAATTCTGTAATCAGCAAGGTTTAAATATTAAGTAAGCATCTACTATAAGCCAGGCTCTATTCTAGGCACTGAAGATATGGTAGTGAATGAAGCAGAAATATCCTTGCCCTTAGGGCATTAACAATTATAAGAGACTGACCTGCAAACTAAAAGTATATGAGCACACTAATAATGTAGTAGTTATAACCGTGAACTTTGAAATTAGAAAATACAAATTCAAATTATCCTTCATCACTTTCTACCAATGATCTTGGAAAAGTTACTTAATCTCTCTGAAACCCAGTTTCCTCATCTGCTAAATAAAGATAATAATATGCATGTGTGTGAGCTCAGTCGTGCCCGACTCTTTGTTACCCCATAGACTGTGGCCTGCCAGGTTTCTCTGTACATGGGATTTTCCAGGCAAGAACAGAGGAGTGAGTTGCCATTTCCTTTTCCAGGGATCTTTCAACCCAGGGGTCGAACCAGTCTCTAGCATCTCTTGCATTGGCCGGTGGGTTCTTTAATCACTCGCACCACCTCTTTCAAAATAACATTGTTGTGCAATATGAAATAATATTTATAAAGGACCTAGCATAGGGTTTAGAATGAGTGCTTGATACGGTAACTATTTTTAAGTGCATCACAGATGCATGTACAGAGGTATTGGAAAAGGAGTGATTACCTTACATTCACCTCCAATTGCCCACTCCTCGATTATCACACTTCTTTTTTCTACTTCAAGTATCTATTAAGAATATAACGCTTTCAGGGAGACTTTTAATACTAATCAATTCAATCAACACAATAATTTCTTCACCAAGCTTAATAAGACACCAATCAACTCATAAGTCTTAAAAATCCCGTAAATTATAAATCAAATTTATTTTGTGTTTAGTATTTGGGGATTGTCAACCATGCTTTTTACATTTGCTCAAGAAAGAACATCTGACTTGATTACAGACAGCTAAATTTTCTGGTAGATTCTGAGTAAAAGGCTAGCTTCGTGTCTAATTCTTGACAGTGGGTGAGTGCCTGTGAAGTGTAAATCCAAGCAGCCATATTGCCACTCTGAGAGAATGTGGTCTGAAGATGTGGCTGACCCTGCACAAGGCAAGCAGGGTGACAGTGAAAGCAAGTCAATCCTGATTTCTGCCCAACCCTGGATAGTGCAATTGTAAAAACAAAATGCAAAGAAGCAAAACACATTTATTTTTTATGTATCATTTAAGCCAGTTTTAGTTGCTCTTTTTTTTTTCAACTGAAACACAAGAGTTCTAATACACATAAAGCCTGTACTATTATAATAGGGGAGAGAAATCAAGGGGCAAATATATTTTTCATGCATTTTATTCAGGCAGGAGGCACAATGAAAGACCAAGTTGAAGCTGGTATGGATGCTCCAACTTATGCCCTGAGCCACCCTCAGGCTTAAGGCATTAACCTGTGCAAACCAGCAATTCCTCATGAAATGAGGATGCCGAATCATTGATCATGAGTCCACTGTAGGTTCTGAACATAGCTTACTAATATTTAGGGAATCAAATGCTACAAAGCCTCAGTCTTGAGGTCCTTTGCCATTTGCAAATGAAAATTGCAATGGGGAAATAACAATGTAACAATACCAAATAAATAGAAATGATTTCAGAAAGTTTTTAGCCAAGTCTGGTTTATTTATAACTTTTTTATTTTTGGTAGTAGATTCTTTGTTCCCCCTTTCTTCAACAAAACTATATGAATTTCGGTCTGGAACTGGTGTTATCGTCCTCATATTTCCATATAAACTGGTGCATTTGTGTACCTGTTTGTTTTTGCTGCCATTTCTTAAACACACTGAAATAGAATTCTGAAGTGGGTTGGCTCACATAATTGTAAAAGTTCTTGTGTGAATTTTTTGCTGTTAAACATGTCAGGGAAGAAATATGCAACAAATAATAAAATGGATGCAAACACTCATCAATCAAGAGCTGCCTGCCACTTCAGTGCTATACTAGAAGGGTCCTCAGAGTGACGGCACAAATGCATGTTGGCAGGCCAATCTAAGCTTTAGAAATAAAACAAATCATTTCATACCAGCCCCTCAACTCTCTAAAGCTGTGACAGTTGGTTTGCAATTTCATTTTTTACATTAGTTTTGGATTTCTTTATTAAATCATTTTTAGTCTGACCCTTTGGCTGTCACATATATGCCAATACTGTTGATGGCAATAAAAAGTAGTGTATCTGTAATCTTTGGAGAATGGTGTTCTGAAGACATATTCATGATTTATTTGAAAGTTCGTTGATAATATTGTCATTTTTTTATTCTCTCAGACGTTAAGTTATGTAATCAAAATGTAAAAAAGTACTTTAAAACCAAAGAAAGAGACAAAAGGAAAAAAAAAAAAAAAAAAGGAATTTGTTCTACTCATTTCACCAGTATTCTCACGTCTATAACCTATAGTTCTTTTTTAAAGGTCTATAAATATAAAGAGATATAACTCAATAGAAATGCTTAGATTAACACCAATCTTAATTTGCTTTAGTTTCGACTTGAGAAGTCCAAATATTCGTGCCAATTTATTTACAGTGGGGTTACTCTTGTATTGGTTCAGTCATAGATTGTCATTTTAATAACAAAGGCCTCAGCGTGATTTGTAAAGTTTTAGATCTGCTGTTGGTCTTGTGAGGACATATGAAGCATGGCAGCAAAAGGAAGGGATCTTGTTAATGCATAAGGATGAATAGAAATTTCCATTTCGATTTTCGTTTCAAGCTGGGAAAGCAGATGTATTCTAAGAGACAGCACCACTGAACCAAATTCTTCTTTGCACCCAGCATTTCTCTCTTGAGGCAAATATCCTTTTCCTTTTTTCCTAAATAATTCACAAATTGCTTCTGCACAGAGGCCAAAGAGGGTCAGAACAAAATTCAATTACTTCATATCACCATATTCTCCTCTTACAAGGGAAGGCTGTGGTATGAGGTTTGCAGTCTTAATCATATATGAAGTTTAAATGCCAAGCAGATGATTATACAATTTGGGGGTTGGGGGAAAATCGCCGAATATTCTGTATGTTTTATTTTTTAAAGATAGGCTCATTCTTATCTTTTATGTATCTATCACAGTAATTCTTCATTAAATCCTCCCCAAACTTCCCTTTTCCAGGGTTTTTGTAATTATCTATGCCTACACACAGACCACAAACCATGCCCTGTGTCACATTGGGTCTCATCAACATGTCACATCGTGTCCTGTCACTTTCTAGAGCACAGTATGACAGATGAGATTTCAGAGCAAGGACTGCATTATCTCCTGGCATAATAAAACATGAAAAAAAATAGATTTTTCATCTTTTTTTCTATCTATTTGCACTTGCACACACCATATGGATTTTTCTATAAAATTCTCAAAGATCATTAGAGTTAAATAATTCTAAATATGCATTCTTCTAAGCATTGACTTTTCGTCCCTTTTTTTTTCAACGAAGAGCAATGATTCTAATTTAATCTCAGTGATGAGAAATCAAAGACAGGTAATAAATTATTGAAATACTGTGTTTACCATTATTATTTCTTGTGTTGCTTACATAAGTTCAGTAGGTTAGGTCTGGTAAAATGTATTATTCCCATTTTACAATAAAAATACAGAAGCACTGAAAGAGTAAATGATGTATCTCAAATCATACATTATCCAAACAAAGACTAGAAGCCTTTCTATTTCTCTAAGTGGCCAGATAATATGTTCAAAGCATAGTTATTGTCCATGAATATTGAAAAATTAGAAGATGATTATACTATATGTTAATCTGTGTCATTTTAAAAGATATTCATATTGTATAAACATGTATGTTAGGCAGAATTTTGGCCCACATTGGCCTTTGTCCCCTTGTGTTACACTTGCAAATTTACTATGTTACATGGCAAAAGGGGATTTACAATATAATTAAGGTAACAGATCTGTTGACCTCAAGATAGATTGTTTTGGATTATCTGGTAGCCTCAGTATAATCACATAAGCTCTTCAAAGCACAAGAGCACTTCAGTGAGATGTGACAGAAGAAGTGAGAAAGATTCAAAGGACATGAAAGTTTTGAAGCGCCATTACTGGCTTGAAGATGGAGGAGGCAACATGTCAAAGAAACAAGAACCTTAGTCCTACAACCTCCAAACACCAAATTATCCCAAAAACCTGAATGAGATTATAAATGGATCCTTCCTCAGAGCTTTTTAGTTAAGAACCCAGCCAGCCCACAAGCCCTGTTAGACTCTCAGCAGAATACCTAACTAAGCCCACCTGGCTTTCTAACCCACAGAAATTCTTAAGATAATACATAGTTATTCCTTTAAGACACTAAACTTATGGTAATTTGTAACCACAGTAATAGAAAATTATACAGCATGACACTTGCCTGTCTTAGCCATAAAATCAATGAGTTCTGCACACAAAAATCTGAGTTTAGTTTTCTCCCATGTGAGTGATAGTCGCTGAATCGTGTCCAACTCTTTGTGACCCTTGCCAGACTCCTCTGTCCAAGGAATTTTCCGGGCAAAATACTGGAGTGGGTTGCCATGACCTTCTCCAGTTTCTCCCATGTAAAATGGGACAAATGTTATCATCTGTTGATTCTCCAGCTGACACTGATTAAGTCAATGTAGTTAACAACTCTTTAGGAATAATTTCCTGTGGCCTAATACATTCTACTCTCTAGTCATTTTCACCATAGAAGGAAACCACAAACCGGAAAATGCTGAAGTCTGTTCCCATGGACATGGGTATGAGTTGACCAAGAACTTCAGCCTTTTGGTTCACTTTAATCTCTTGTACTGGCAATGATTCAGGAAGGAGGGAAGGTTGCCCCACAGGAGAGAGCAGGGCAAGGCCATCAACAATGTGACAAAACGAACTTTTGATATATTTGGCCATGCATACTTCTGTTGTTGCTGTTGTTGTTTAGTTGATAAGTCACGTCCAACTCTTTGCAACACCATGATTGTAGTCCGCCAGGCTCCTCTGTCTGTGAAATTACCCAGGCAAGAATACTGGAGTGGGTTGCCTTTTCCTTCTCCAGGGGATCTTCCTGACCTAGGGATCAAGCCCATGTTTCCTGCACTGGCAGGCAGATTCTTTACCACTGAGCTGCCTGGGAAGCCCGTGTTTTATGTATCATATTCCATTATTACTCTGTGGTCAACTCTCCTTCTTCAGTTAGGTGTGAGGCTGATTCTTTTGTTGCTGCAGGAAAGGGTTATCACAATAGAAATTAAAATGATGGAGAAATTATGACACAGAGCATATGCCTCCACTTTTGCATCCCATGGTGTTGGAGAAGACTCTTGAGAGTCCCTTGGACTGCAAGGAGATCCAACCAGTCCATCCTAAAGGAGATCAGTCCTGGGTGTTCATTGGAAGGACTGGCATTGAAGCTGAAACTCCAATACTTTGGCCACCTGATGCGAAGAGCTGACTCATTTGAAAAGACCCTGATGCTGGGAAAGATTAAGGATGGGAAGAGAAGGGGATGGCAGAGGATGAGATGGTTGGATAGCAGCACCGACTCAATGGACATGGGTTTGGGTAGACTCTAGGAGTTGGTGATGGACAGGGAGGCCTGGCGTGCTGCGGTACATGGGGTCGCAAAGAGTCGGACACGACTGAGGGACTGAGCTGAACTTGCATCCCATACTCATGGAAGACATAAATTCATCGCTGGACTTCTTCCTGCTGAACTGGAACACATCCTTATGCACAGAGTAATCTCAGCACAGCGCTCTTGGAAACTACTGGCAATGAATGCAAATGTCCATGTATCAAAAGAACATGGAATTTAATGTCAGACATATACTTTTGTGTGAATACTGGTTTTACCACCCACTATGTCCTTTGATAAGAGCATATGTCTCTCTGGGCTTCAGTTAACTCATATATTTGATAAAGATTATAACCACTCTATTAAATTCTTACAGAGATAAAATGAGTTCATTTATACTTTTAGAACAAGAGTCAGCAACTACAACTTTGTGTCTGTATTTGTACAGCCTAAGAGCTTAGGAATGGTTTTCACTTTTTAAAATCATTGAAAGAAGTCAAGATAAGAATAAAACTTGGTGGCTACTGAAAATGTAACCATAACAATTTCTAGGAAATGGTACTCACTCAGAAACAAATACGATTACTTTCCTTATCGGTATGCTCCATTTCTTACCTCTCAAACTGTAGCTCCATCTACTGGAAGCAGCCTTGACCACGTGGTGGAGCCCCTGCACTCCCACCTCCATCCCCAGCTGAGTATCACAATTCCTTATGCTGGACTCCACTTTAATCCATGTCACTTAAGCTGGGTGCAGCCATCTCTCCTTGGCCTTCCTCTGACACTTGGTATTGCCAACTACGCTGATGTGCAGGTACTCCTGCCAGGGAATGTGACTTCTCTCAAGAATCTCTGTATCCTCTAGTCACTGCTGCCACCTGCTATACTAGAATCACTGTGATCCTCATAAATATTGTGTACTGAGTGGAGAAGAATACCTTTCTCCCACTTTTATGTTGTATTTAACTAAAGGGAGTTACTGATTTAGTTGCTAAGCCATATCTGACATTTTTGTGACTCCATGGCTTAAAATCGAGCAGGCTCCTCTGCCCATGGGATTTCCCAGGCAAGAATACTGGAGTGAGTTGCCATTTCCTTCTCCAGGGGTGCTTCTTGACCCAAGGATTGAACATTACTAGGTGTACTAATTATGGAAACAATTTTATAAACCTCTTTCTGTAATAAGTAGATTCAATATGACAGAGCATATTGTATTAATATCTAAGGTTATGATTGTGCTTACTTATGTTTCTTAATTCCTAAGGTCATCCATACCATGTTAAAAGTCCTTTTTCATATGTACCATGAGTAAAGATTATGATGTTATTCTGAATTTCCATGGGACTGAATTTACTGAGAAAATACTCTGTGAATTGCCTTCCTAGTATCTATTTCTTTCTGATCCTTAACCAACAGAATCTTGATTTTGCTCAGGATGGCAAGCCACCTCTCAAAATACTTGCCATCTCTGCTCCTTTGCAGACACAGGTGACCACAACACTGTTTTGGCCAGTGAGTTGCAAGCAGAAGTCTACTGAAAGTTTCTGAAAAATATTTTCTTTTCTGATAAAAGAAGAGAGAGTTGGAACCATGGTCCCTTTACCCTGCCTCCTGGTTTTTTTGTTTTTTATTTTTTTCTCTCCTTGCAAGCATGATATCTAGAGTTTTAGCCACAACTTTGTGATTATGAGGTAGCAAGCCATAAAAATGAGAGCCAACACACACACACACACACACACACACACACACACAAATAGTTGAGTAGAAAGGAAGGGAAAAGTGTGTATCTTGTAGCTCTTCAGTCACTGTACTGCTGAACCAGCATCTGCAACTAATTCCAGAATTCTTGCTATGTGAGGAAAAAAGAAGTTTCTATTTGGCTTAAGTTATTATTGCTCAGTTATTCCTTATTTGCAAATTTTTTTAAAAAGTTTCTAACTGATATATTAGGTTTAACTATAAAAAATTCATGATTTTTTCACTTATATAAATGATGATTTCATATAGTCAATCTACTATATTTTGTTTCATCTGTTTAAAATACAGTTCATGTAATAGCACTTTCATCTGGCAGCTTGTGTACCTTTTTAAGGCTTATTCTATCACACAGCTGTATATAAATATAGATTTCAGCATGCAGTAAAAATTTATTTTCAATTCATATAAACCCAATGTTCATTTTACTGATGTCCAATGTACACACAGTATGAAACACTGGGTAAAACACTTTCCTGAGAACAAAAATAGAGACAGTCAATATGAACACACCTAAATAAATAAAAGTTTAAAAGATAATGCCCAATACTAAAATATAAATAAAATTTAATGCATTATTTATTATGTATTTCCTAGTGATATGTTTAGAAAATATATTCTAAGTAAATTCTGTAAAAATGACAAATATGTAAAAGACATTCATTACAATATTAATTTTAATAGTGGAAAATTAGAAAAATGTTCTGTCTATAAACAGGATAAAGGGTGAGCAAATTCTGGGGCATCCACTACAATGCTCATTATGTAGTCATTAAAGACCATATTCACAAAAGGCTTAAATTAGCAGTTAAAATTCTTTATGCTCTAAAATACATATATTGCTGTCTCTTTCAGGCACTTTTCCTTTCTTCTAGAAAGGAAGTCTATCTTCTGGGAAGTGATCCATCAGAATTCTTGCTTGTGTTATTTTTTAAATGTGGCACCAGAGAGATTATAAATGGCTCTTTTTGCTGGAAGAAGCCACAATATGGGATGTTTGGGATCTTTGGTGTGCGTACTTCTTGCCATCTGGGGAAATGCAGTGGGCAGAGAGAGAAGTTGATATGCAGAAAGAAGTCAGAAAGATTCTTGGGATGGTTTGAGTGCCTAGCAGTCTTTGAGACTAAGCAACACACTAGTACTTTCAGAATTTGAAAATTAAAATTTCCTTCAGTTGTTTGATATCCTTCCAGCAATTGCTTCTTTTCTTATATATCAGATTAATTTGCTTTTCTGTCACTTTTACACAAATTTTCCTTGATTTAATTCCATTAGAATGTTAGGTAAAAATATAAAAGTTGGACATAAAGTTGTATTTACATATGTAAAGATAGAAACTACATGAAATGTGCAAAGTAAAATATTTTTAAAAATCTATAAAAATACAGAACTCATTCACTTAAAAATATTATTGAACACATACTCTCTACTAGACATGTTTTTTAAGCACTAGGATTATAAGGTTTTGTTTTTTTTTTTTGTCTTTTGGTGTTGTAATTCTTATTAATATTATATTTAAGTTTTTTTCAGTGTTTTAAAATAATTGGTATTTTTAAGGAAATAACCCTCTTTTCAGGTGGCATTAGAGGTAAAGAACCTGCCTGTCAATGCAGGAGACAACAGACACAGTTTTATCCCTGGTTTGGGAAGTACCTTAGAAGAAGGCATGGCAACCCACTCCAGCATTCTTACCTGGAGAATTCAATGGACAGAGGAGCTTGGCAGGCAACAGTCCATAATATATAAAGTATAGACTGGAAAAATATAACTTTTGTTACAATGTAAGCAAACAGATACAAAGATTTTAATTGTAATATGTTTTTGTTGTACAGCCGCCAAGTCTTCTCTGACTCTTCATGACCCCATTGACTGCAGCATGTCAGGCCTCCCTGTCCCCCAGCATCTCCTGGAGTTTGCTCAAGTTCATGTACATCACCTCAGTGATACCGTCCAACCACCTCAGTCCCCTGTTGCATTCTTCTCCTTCTGCCTTCAATCTTTTCCAGCATCAGGGTCTTTTCCAATGAGTTGGTTCTTCGCATCAAGTGGCCAAAGTATTGGAGTTTCAGCTTCAGCATCAGTCCTTTCAATGAGTATTCAAGGTTGATTTCCTTTATGACTGACTAGTTTGATCTCCTTGCTGACCAGGGGACTCTCAAGAGTCTTCTTCAGCAACAAAGTTAGAAAGCATCAAGTCTTTTTCGCTCTGCCGACTCTATGGTCTAACTCTCACCACCATATGTGACTACTGGAAAGACCATAGCCTTGACTATATGGATCTTTATCAGCAGTGGTATCTTTGCGTTTTAACACACTAAGTTCATCATAGCTTTCCTGACAAGAAGCAGTTGTCTTCTAATTTCATGCCTGCAGTCACCATTTGCAGTGATTTTAGAACCCAAGAAGAGGAAATCTGTCACTGCTTCCACCTTTTCCCTTCTATTTGCCATGGAACAACAGACTGGTTCTAAATAGGAAAAGGAGTATGTCAAGGCTGTATATTGTCACCCTGCTTATTTAACTTATATGCAGAGTACATCATGAGACGTGCTGGGCTGGAAGAAACACAAGCTGGAATCAAGATTGCTGGGAGAAATATCAATAACCTCAGATATGCAGATGCTGCTGCTGCTGCTAAGTCGCTTCAATCGTGTCCAACTCTGTGCGACCCCATAGACGGCAGCCCACCAGGCTCCACCGTCCCTGGGATTCTCCAGGCAAGAGTACTGGAGTGGGGTGCCATTTCCTTCTCCAGTGCATGAAAGTGAAAAGTGAAAGTGAAGTCGCTCAGTTGTGTCTGACTCTTAGTGACCCCATGGACTGTAGCCTACCAGGGTCTTCTGTCCATGGGATTTTCCAGGCAAGAGTACTGGAGTGGGGTGCCATTGCCTTCTCCGGATATGCAGATGATACCACCCTTATGGCAGAAAGTGAAGAAGAACTAAAGAGCCTCTTGATGAAAGTGAAAGAAGAGAGTGAAAAAGCTGGCTTAACGCTCAACATTCAGAAAACTAAGATCATGGCATCTGGTCCCATCACTTCATGGGAAATAGATGGGGAAACAGTGAAAACAGTGTCAGACTTTATGTTTTTGGGCTCCAAAATCACTGCAGATGGTGATTACAGCCATGAAATTAAAAGACGCTTACTCCTTGGAAGGAAGGTTATGGCCAACCTAGATAGCATGTTTAAAAGCGGAGACATTACTTTGTCAACAAAGGTCCGTCTAATCAAGGCTATGGTTTTTCCAGTAGTCATGTATGGATGTGAGAGTTGGATGGTGAAGAAAGCTGAGCGCTGAAGAATTGATGCTTTTGAACTGTGGTGTTGGAGAAAACTCTTGAGAGTCCCTTGGACTGCAAGAAGATCCAACCAGTCCATCCTAAAGGAGATCAGTCCTGAGTGTTAATTGGAAGGACTGATGTTAAAGCTGAAACTCCAATACTTTGGCCACCTCATGTGAAGAGTTGACTTATTGGAAAAGACCCTAATGCTGGGAAGGATTGGGGGCAGGAGGAGAAGGGGACGACAGAGGATGAGATGGTTGGCTGGCATCACCAACTTAATGGACATGGGTTTGGGTAGACTCCGGGAGCTGGTGATGGACAGGGAGGCATGGAGTGCTACGATTCATGGGGTCACAAAAAGTCAGACACGACTGAACAACTGAACTGATGAGACCTGATGCTATAATCTTAGTTTACATATATATATATATATATATATATATATATATGTATGTGTATATATATATATATATATGATATAGATATAGATTTAGTTTTAAGCCAGCTTTTTCACTCTCCTCCTTCACCCTCATCAAGAGACTCTTTAGTTCCTCTTCGTTTCTGCCAACAGAATGATATCGTCCACATATCTGAGGTTGTTGATATTTCTCCTGACAATCTTGATTCCCACTTGTAACTTATCCAACCTGACATTTCACATGCATTCTGCATATAAATTAAATAAGCAGGGTGACAATAAACAGCCTTGTTGTACTCCTTTCTCAATCCTAAACCAGTCACTTTTTCCACACAAGGTTCTAAGTGTTGCTTATTGACCCACATACAGGTTTCTCAGGAGACAAGTAAGATGGTCTGGTACTCCTGTCTCATTGAGAGTTTTCCACAGTTTACTATCATCCACATGGTCAAAGGCTTTAGCATATTCAATGAAACAAAGGTAGATGTTTTTCTGGAATTCCCTTGCTTTCTCTTTAATCCAGTGAATGTTGGCTATTTGATCTCTGGTTCCTCTACCTTTTCTAAACCCAGCTTGGACATCTGGAATTTCTCAGTTCATGTAATGGTGAAGCCTAGCACGCAGGATTTTGAGCAAAACCTTACTTGCATGGAAGATGAGTGCAATTGTCTGATGGTTTGAACATGCCTTAGTACTGCCTTTCTTGGGAATTTGGATGAGGATTGACCTTTTCCAGTCCTGTGGCCACTGCTGGGTTTTCCAAATTTGCTGAAATATTGAGTGCATAACTTTGATAGCATCATTTTTTATTTTAAATAGCTGTGCTGGAATTCCATTGCCTTCACTCTTTCAGAGAAGGCCGTGGCACCCTACTCCAGTACTCTTGCCTGGAAAATCCCATGGATGGAGGAACCTGGTAGGCTGCCATCCATGGGGTCGCTAAGAATCAGACACGACTGAGCGACTTCACTTTCACTTTTCACTTTCATGCATTGGAGAAGGAAATGGCAACCCACTCCAGTGTTCTTGCCTGGAGAATCCCAGGGATGGCGGAGCCTGGTGGGCTGCCGTCTATGGGATCGCACAGAGTCGGACACGACTGAAGCGCCTTAGCAGCAGCAGCAGCAGCAGCCACTAGCTTTATTGACAGCAGTGCTTCCTACGGCCTATTTGATTTCATACCCCAGGATGTCTGGATCTGCGTGAGCGACCACAATCTCATAGTTACCTGAGTCATTAAGATCTTTTTTGTACAGTTATTTTGTGTATTCTTTCCATTTCTTCTTGATCTTTTCTGCTTCTATTAGGTCTTTACTGTTTCTGTCCTTTATTGTACCCATCTTTGGATGAAATGTTCCTTCGATGTCTCCAGTTTTCTTGAAGAGATCTTTAGTCATTCCCCTTCTGTTTTCCTCAATTTCTTTGCATTGTTCATTGAAGAAGGCCTTCTTGTCTCTCCTTGCTATTCTCTGCAACTCTGTGTTTAGTTGGGTGTACCTTTTCTCTCTCTTGCTTTTCACTTCTCTTCTTTCTTCAGCTATTTGCAAAGCCTCTTTGTCTTCTTGGTTTTCTTTCTCTTTGGGATAGTTTTGTTCGCTGCTTCAATATTATGTACAATATTACATACCTCTGTCCATAGTTCTTCAGGACCTACTAGATCTAATCCCTTGAATCTATTCATCACCCCCACTGTATATTCATAGGGGATTTGACTTAAGTCATACCTGGCTGGCCTAGTAGTTCCCCCCCTTCTTTAGTTTAAGCCTGAATTTTCCTATGAGAAGCTGATGATCTGAGCCACAATCAGCTCCAAGTCTTGTTTTTGCTGACTATATACAACTTCTCCATCTTCAGCTACAAAGAATGTTATCAATCTGCTTTCGGCATTGACGGCTTGGTTATATCCATGAGTAAAACCATCTCTTAAAAAATGTATTTATTGTTAAAAAATGGTGTTTTCTAGCAAGTATACTATGATATTATTGTTAAAATTATAAAAAATGGAAATAGCGAAACATTCATCTTAGTTATCAGAGTTTTCTAAGCTGTGTGTCAAGGAACACAGTATGCTTATAAATAGGCTAAATGGCTGCAGATCTTCTGAGCTATCCTTGGAGGTGAGTGGAGCCTGGTATGGCCAGGTGCCTAGGTTGGTTGCTACAAGCTAAAAGAAGTCTTTTGCAATCTACCTCAGTGAGTTGTACATTTATTATTTCTGAATGGGTCATAATAGAGGTTTGGAGACATTGCTTTAGATGGTCACCTAGGTTCCTCTTCTGGGTTTCCCAGGTGGCTCAGCGTAAAAAGCCTGTCTCAGGGTAAAGAATCTTCCTGTAATGCAGGAGACACTAGTTTGATCCCTGAGTCTGGAAGGTCCACTGGTGGAGGAAATGGCAACCCACTCCAGTATCCTTGCCTGGAGAATCCCATGGACAGAGGAGCCTGGCGGGCTACGATCCACAGGACATGACTGAGCATGAGAACGCAGTCCCTCCTTTAATTGTGATGTCTACAAATTCTGAGGATAACATGCTTGATAGGACATTTAGTTCTATCAAGATGACAGATGGACAAAGTATAAAACCCTTTTGCCACAGTGGCTAGAAATCTTTGAAATAAAATAATTAATCATATAATTTGAATACATATCTGCATTCTTAACAATATAAATAAAATGTTATTAAATGTACAGATTAGGGAGGAAGAAATAAAACAGTTTTTGTTTGCTGATTATGTCAACATCTCTGGGAAATCCAAAATAAAAGACAAAAACTCCTTGAACTAACAAATAATTATAGCAGGATCACATGATACAAGGCATACAAGGTTAATACATAAAAGTCAACCATTTTCCTATACACTAGCAATAAATAAGTGGAATTTGAAATTAAGAACACAATGCCATTTATATTTGCCCTCCAAAATAAAATACTTGTGTATAAATCTAAAAAAATATGTTTAAGATCTTTATGAAGGAAACTACAAAAGCCTGATGAGTGAAATCAAAGAACTAAATATGTTGAGAGATATGCCTTGTTCATAAACAAGAAAGCTCAATATTGTCAATTGGTCACTTATTCCCAATTTGACCTATAAATTCGACACAGCCCCAGTTGAAATCCCAGAAAGTTGTGAATATTGGCAAACTGATTCTAAAGTATATATAGGGAGACCAAATAACCAGAATAGCTAAATCAGTATTGAAAAAGAACAAAGTCAGAGGACTAACACTACCCAATTCGAGACTTACCTTAAAGCTACGGTGGTCAAGACATTGTGGTATTGGTGAAAGAATAGACAATAGATCAACAGAACAGAAAGGAGAGCCCAGAAATTGACCCTCATAAATATAGTGAAATAATCTTTGACAAAGTAGCAAAGGCAATACATTGGAGAAGAGATAGTCTTTTCAACAAACAAATGGTACTGAAACAACTGGGCATCCATATGCAAAAAATTAATCTAGTCACAGACTTTACATTATTCACAAAAATTAGCTCAAAATGAATCATAAACCTAATGGTAAAATGCAAAACTAAAATAAAACTCCTGGAAGATAACATAGAAGAAAATATAGATGATCTTGTGCATTGTGATGCCTTTTTAGATTCAACACCAAAGTCATGATCCATGAAATGAATAATTGATAAGCCAGAATTATTAAAATTAAAAATTTATCTTCATGACACTCTCAAAAGAATGAAGAAGCCACACACTGGGAGAAAATATTCACAAGAGACCCATTGATAAGTAACTGTTTAAAATACACAAATAATTGTTAAAACTCAACAATAGGAAAATAACCTAATTTGAAAAAGGGAGCAAAGATTTTAACAGACATCTCATCAAATAATATAAACCAATGGCAAATAACCATATGAAAAGATTCTCAACGTCATATATATTTAGATAATTACAAATTAACACAAAAAAGAACTACCACTACATACCTATTAAAATTGCCAAAATTGAAAACATTGAAACATCAAATGCTGGTAAGAATATGAAACAGAAAGAAGAACTCTCACTTATTAATAGTAAGAATGTAAAAATGGTACCTCTAGTTTGGAAGGCAGTCTGTCAGCTTTAACAAAACTAAAAGTACTCTTACCATTTGATCCAGCAATCATGATCCATGATATTTACCCACATTAATTGAAAACATACCCACACAGAAATCTGCAGATTTATTCATATGGAAAAAGATTCAAAGCAACCAAAATGTCCTTCAGTAGGTAAATGTGATAAATAAATTGTGGTACATCCAGACAAGACTATTCACTGCTAAAAAGTTATTGAGGTATCAAGCCATAAAAAATATGGGGGAAGGGCTTAAATGTTCATTTCTAAGAAAAATAACTCAATCTAAAAAAGCTGCATATTATATAAATCCAACTATATGGCTTTCTGGAAAGGCCCAAACTATGGAGACAGTAAAAATACCAGTGTTTGCCAGTGGTTAGAGGGTATGGAGAGATGATAGGAGCACAGAGGATTTTTAGAAGAGTGAAACTTCTGTATGATACTATACTAATGAATACCTGTTATTATACATTTATCCAAACCCATAGAATGTGCCAAACCAAGACTGAACCCTAAAGCTATACACTGAATGTTTGTGTCCCCTCAAAATTCATATGTTGAAGCCTAGTTCCCAATGCAGTGATATTTGAAGGTAGAGCTTTTAGAGAGGATGAAATCACAAGGGTAGGGTCTTCATGAATGGCTTTAGTGTCCTTACAAAAGAGATCTCAGAGAGATTCCTAACCCCTTCTATCCTATGAGGTCACAGAGAGATGATCATTTATAAACCAGGAAGCTGGGTTTCACTAGACTTTGAACCTGCTGAAGACTTTATCTTGTGTTTCTCAGACTCCAGAAAATGTGAGAAATAAATTTTTGCTGTTTATAAACTTTGTATAACAGTCTATAACATTCTGTTACAGAAACCAGAAGGGACTAAGCCAAATAATGTAAACTGTGGACTTTGGGTGAATTTGAGGTGTCATGCAGGGTCATCACTTATAAGAAATGTAGCACTATGGAGAGGAATGTTGACAGTTGGAGAGGTTGAACATGTGTGGAAAGAGGGACTATTTGGGAACTCTGTACTTTCCACTCACTTTTGCTGTCAACTTAGAAAAATAAAGTTCTGCTCTGAAAAATAAAGTTTTCTAAATAAAAAAGGAAAAAGAAAGGAAATAAATGTATGGCAATTATAAAGTACAAAAAGTGACAGCAGAAATGAATTTAAATAAAATAGTACTCACAGCAAATAGAAGCCAATTTCACTAGTTGACAAACTCTCAAAATGAATTTTGAAAAGAAACCTGTTATATAAGGTAGCACATGTAAAATGACAGAGAAAGATTGCATGTGAAAGGGTGTAAAATGATATAGGCAAATATTAAAGAGAGGAGAGTTGATATAATATTAATCAGACAATTTTGAATTTAAGAGAGAATGATTATTATAAAGTCCCTACACACAGTGATCAAAGGAAAAATTTGACAAGATGCTATAATTCAGAATGAGCTTAAAGCAATCTCAAAATACATAATTCAGAATTCACCTCTATTGTGGGGGAAATGGACGTATCTTCAATTAGCATGGGAGATGATATCACTATTTCAGAAGCTGGTAGAGCAAGCAGAACGAAAGTAAGACTATAAATGATTTAAGCAAAACACAAAGCAAGCTTCATCTCCAAATACTGACTTGTAACTCGAACGCTTAACCCTGAGAGTTAATATATTCTCTTGAAACAAAAATTAATCATGAATTAACTGCTGTACAACAAATACCAAAGATCATATTATATAGACAGTACCTAGTATAACCAATATTTTAGAGGGTAAACTCAAGACATAGCCATACTGGACAATAATAATAATTACAACAACAATAATAATAATAAATGCTTTATAATATAACATTCTTTTTAATATAAACTATGAAAATTTGGAATTTATTTGAAATTTTATGTTTCTGTCTTCTGGTGTAGCAATTTATTTTTAAATTTTTATTGAACTTTAAATTTTACAAGATATATATTGCATTTCTTTAAAATGAATAAATATAAGACTTTTGAAAATGAAACCATAACAGAATAGAACTAATTAAACAAATTTTACTCATATTAAATAATAATAATGTTTCTTTCTAGTCCGTAATACAGTAGGACATTTATACCTTTTCTGTCTTCTTTTCTAAGTAATTCTACCCTGAATGGCTTTTAGCCTTTAGGGGATCATTGTTTTATTTATAAATAAAGCAATACAATCAACCTTAAGATTCATTTTATTTCCATCTTTGTTTTTGTCCAGTCTCAGCCCTTTGATATCTGGTGTCAGCTAATTTATAACTGGACTAAATAGTCTCCCAACAAATCAGAAGCTTCATTATGTGTTTCTGAACATTTTGAAGAAATAAAAAACGATAAAAACAAAATGCTTCCCTATAAAAGCTAAGTCACTATGCTACTGCTAAGTCACTTCAGTCGTGTCCGACTCTGTGCGACCCCATAGACGGCAGCCCACCAGGCTCCCCTGTCCCTGGGATTCTCCAGGCAAGAACACTGGAGTGGGTTGCCATTTCCTTCTCCAATGCGTGAAAGTGAAAAGTGAAAGTGAAGTCGCTCAGTCGTGTCCGACCCTTAGCGACCCCATGGACCCCCTACCAGGCTCCTCCATCCATGGGATTTTCCAGGCAAGTGTACTGGAGTGGGGTGCCATTGCCTTCTCATGTATATGATAGGTAAGCAAATCATGCTTTCCTTTAGCAATGCATAAAGGGTATGCAGGATGTTTAGTGGGTCAAAACTGTTCTTTTTCTTTGGTTAGATGTTTGTTTATGAATGCAATTTGCCAAAGTTTATATTCACAGTTACTGCTGAAAATGCAGATAGATGAGTATGGCTTTGTTTGTATCTGGACTGGATATCAGTAATCTATTGTTTATAGTTTCTGTATTTTCATTAAAATTTTCATGGAAATTAAGCAGACTGCTCAGACCTTCATTTTGCAAATCAGAGTACCTCAGATCTAAGTGGAAAAATTTCTGTTCTTCTTGTGATTGACATATCACTTGATGACACCATAAGAAAGCATGGTTATTAGTAAAATGCTACCATAAGAAAACATGGTCATGAGTAAGATGGGACTCTAAGGAGCAAACAGCATATACCTTATTATTTCTGTTTTAAACACAGGGCGTTTTTAGTTGCTATTGCTTTATCAGAAAATGTAACTTTACTCATTTTCATCGAGATATGATGATGTATGTTCACGCATGTGGTATGCCCGAGTTAATTCAGCAATCACAATTTCTGACTGAGCATTGGTTATCTTTGGGAGATGAAAAATACTGTGATTGATTTAGAAGTATTTGCTGGTCTTGACATGTAAGATTCAATCTTCATGTGTTCTTTCTCCACCATACCTAACTTCAAATTATATTTTGCATATTTTATAGTGTGCTCTATTTGGTTATGTAGCTCCTGAATACTCCTTTATGTGTCCTTCCATCTGACATTAAAATTACACAGTTTAGCCTTCTTTTTCATTAAGGTCTGGGTAATGTTGATGTTGATATTATTTTGTTCTCAGTTTTATTATATAAACCTTTAGAAGAGCTGGTAACAATATTCACAAGATTAAAATCTAAATTAATAGTATCTTGAGGAAAAATCAAGTGCAAACTTTATTTTTTGGCCCCATCCTAGGACATGTGGGATCTTAGTTCCCAACCAAGAATCAAATCCATGTCTCTTGCAGTGGAAGCACAGAGTCTTAGCCACTGAACTGCCAGGTAAGTCTCCCAAACCAAACTGTTAATGATCATAAATACAACATACTTAAGCTGCATATTTTCCTTGAATTAATCAAGTGATATAACATTGGGTGATCCATTACCAGAAACTTTGTATCATAATTGTCAACATCAGTGGTCAGGAAATACTTGCAACAAGGACTATAGAAGTCAAATGATCCCTATTGTATCCATTTAATGCTGAAAGCAATGTTGCTTTCACACCTATCTTTTAGTTCTTGTTTGACTTTTGTACTTTCATGCTAAACTACCACTCCTATCAACAGAAAAAGGGGCTTTTTGAGTTCAGAGATGTATGACTTTCTGTGCTAAAAATCAAGATATTCTCCAGGCAATAATACTGGAGTGGTTGCCTATCCCTTCTCCAGGGGACCTTCCTGACCCAGGAATGAACCCGGGGTCTCTGCATTGCAGGTGAATTCTTAACCAGGGATTCTTCCTTCCTACCAAGGAAGCCCACAAGATACTCCCAGGAAAACTGAAATGGTTGGTCACCCTAACTGTCCATGGTGCAATAATATGCAAAGTTGTATAGAAATAGAAAAAAATACACTCCTAATCCCCACACATCTGAAAAACTTAATACTTATTTCCACGTTTTTGTATTTATATCCAGAATTCAGGTAGTGAATATTAGCTAATCTATTATTAGTTACCAAATTATTAAAGTAGAAAACCATAAAATAATGTCACTAAATACAGAAAAGATACACCATCTATTTACAACAAAAACTTAAAGCAAAATAATAAACTTCTTTAATCTGGTAATGTGTAACTAAAATTAAAACATGGGAAATAAGCTTACTGTTGAATTTCTGGAGGCATTATCTTTAAAGTCAGAAGGAAGACAAGAGGTTCATGATTTTTGTGTCTATACACATTGTACTAGAGATACTATTCAGTGCTACACAAGAATAAAAAAGTGAAAGAGTGAAGTGAAAAGGAAAGCTGTAATTTTTCAAAATCGATAAGACAATACAGTTAATCAAGCTCAATGAATCTAAGAACAATTTCCAAAATCAAGAGCATTACTTTTCCTCAATAAAGTATTTAGGAAATGCAACTTAATAAAGATAACATTCACAAAATCAAACCCAGTTATATGATTTCTTGGAATTAATCCAACCAAAAAAATATAAATTCATTGTGGAAAAAATTATAAAACTTTATTGGAGGGCATAAATGAGGGCAAGTAAATGGAGAGATTATAACATATTCATGGATCAGAATACTCAAAATTATAAAGATGTAATTTTGTCCAAGTTAAATAAGAAATTAAATGTAATGCAATTTCACTTAAAATCTCCAACATATTTTATGGGCTTGCAAGCTTATGCTAAAATGTATACATGAAAGTTAAAGTCCAAGAACAACACAGGCAACTTTGAAAACTTATCCAACAATATATCAAAACACACAATAAAATAAGACTAATTTGAAGAATGCCATAGAAAAATGAAGTAATGTAATAAAAGAGAGACTCTAGAAACAGAACTATTTTAGTATATGGGAAATGGAATTACAAACATTGGAGAAAGAATGGAATATCTGGCAACCTATATGGAAAATTTGTATATTGGTTCATAACTCATGGAAATGCATTAAATTCCAATGGACTAAAGATGTAAATGTGAATATTATTACAATAAAATATAAATGATATCTTTATGAAATCAGATAACTATTAAATTTGATAGCATTGATGTTTAAATGTTTATACTAATATACAGCTATATAAATAAAAACAACCATCAACCAAGTGAAAAGTAAGGTAAGGTCTGGGAAAAAATTCTTACAATATATAAAATGAATGAGTCCAAACTTTGGAGAATATTAAACTCCCATAAATCTATCAAGTGAAAAAGGATCAACATAGCCTATCAAAAAATGAGCAAAAATATTAAAAGGAAATTTACAGAAAAGGAAAATCAAATTGATGATATGTTCAATATGTTCAGTTTCATTAGAAACCAGAAAATTAAAACTAAAAGTACAAGAATCATTAAAACCATATAATCAGAAATAGGAAATTTAAAGACACTAAGTTGATGAAGCTGTGACAAACCAGAATCTCTTTTACATTGCTATAGGTAGAGCAATGAGATACAATTTGAAAGCAATTTGTAAAACAATCTGATAATATTTAATAAAGTTGTAAACTTGCATATCCCTAATTATTTAGTAATTTATATCTATAGGTTCATAGGGAACACTGTAAAAGAGAAAATATTTAAGCATCTTAATTGCATGATTGTTTGTAACAGGGAAAAGAGGTAACCTAATTATTCCTTTGTAGGGAATATATAAATGAATGATTTGAATATATGTATTCATCAAACTGTTGAATAATAAATACTAATTAAAATGACTTGACTCTACATTATTTAGCATGGATTAATCTTAAAAATATTTTTAAGTTTTAAAAGGGAAATCACAGTACAGTATGTATATTATACATTTTTGTAGTTTTTAACTATAGTAAGCAATATAACAGCACATCTTCTTTATGCATTCCTCTTTAGATTGACATTTAGGTTGCTTCCATGTATTGGCTGCTGTAAATAGTGCTGCAATGAACATTGGGATACATGTACTTTTCAAATTATGGCTTTCTCCAGGTACATGTCCAGGAATGGGATTACTGGATTATATGGTACTTCTAGCTTTAGTGTTTTAAGGAATCTCCATACTGTTCTTCATAGTGGTTGTACCAGTACCTACAGTTTTCATTTGCCCATCATCTCTTAATGATTTCGTGTTTAGAAACCCCCACTTCACAAAATACTTCTTCTCTCCAATTCCATATAGATTTGATGAGAGGAGTCTAATCACCACTTTCCACTTTTCCTTGGACACGTGATTCTACACATGCCTTTGGCCTATATCACAGTTATATCTTAGGTTAAGTTTTACGAGTCCAGATTATGGACTTATGACTCATGGCTATTTGGGCTCCACTGCCTGGTGTTTTATGTGTGAGACAGAAAGAACCTCATTCCTGGAATCTGAAGCTGACCTGACATTAGCCAGGCTCACCATCACAATGAAGAATCATATCAAGAGGAGACAAGAATGAAACAAACACTTGGAGATTGAATGAAATGACGGTGCTCTTGGTGTCCACTCTTGTGCCAGCTCAGCTTCATTAATGACTGAGTCCTGTGAGCTGATTAAAACTCCTTTGTTGGCTTCAGCTTTAGCATAAACTGGGTTTCTGACCAATACCTATCATTGAAAGAGTTGTCTATCCTACTATAGAAGGAATACACAATTGAATGGAACGATCTCAGTGATCCCTGCAAACAAAGTCTCCAATCTCTTCTAAATGCACTAAAAAAAAAAAAAAAAAAGAAAAAAGAAAACAATAGATCATTAAACATTGGCAACAGCAGTATCTTAGATACAGCACAATTATCTTATCCAGCCACCACTGAAGAAATGTGTATAATGTAAAATGCAAAGAAATATAAGCTTGTTTCTTGTGTAGAAAATATTATAATGATCAACAGAAACTATCAAAATAAAAACCCATGTTTCAGCTTCCAAATAAACAAAGATTCAAACAAAAATGACTGCTGATAGGCATCCTTTAGATTCCTAAAAATGCCTTAAAGCTTCTTGCTAAAATTGCTTCAAAGTATCTATTTAAAATCTATATTCTTGATTAATGTTTTCTTTATATCTCTAATTTCTTAAAGCAAAAAAAAAATTATTCTAGAAACTCATAAAATTTTATGTACATGGGTTTCTCAATTCAATAAACATGCTGAAAAACTTCATACTGTTTGTCTTACAAGTATATTTTAACTTGATTTAATAATTTTTTGTAGCCACTTCTTAAACAAAGCAAAAGTTAAAACGCATCAGGCTCTTGGTCTGCAACATAACTTCCTGTTATAAAGTAGTTTCTATGGGAACACCAGATCTGATTTCATCATTTCAACTGACTTGCATTTTTGCAGGAATAAGAACATCAGAATATTTGAGAAATAAGTACAAAAACACAGGTTTAGCGAATATAAGTAAGATATCATGTTCTGATTGAAATATTTCATTAGAAACACTACCACTGTTAATAAATGAGACAAACAGTCAATAGATCTTAACAACCTAAATGTTGTCTTTAATCATCGAATGGATCACTCTTGAAATAATTAGCCTGAGAGTTTAAGTAGGATGCTAAGGATCATGATAGTTAACTAAATATATACTTGTAAGATTTGTAAAGGGAAAAAGTTGTTCATCTTAACACATGGCAGCTCTTTCTAATAAAACTGCTTTTGACCATGAAGAAAAGACACTAGGCAAAAGATATTTTGAAAGAGGATAATTTTGATGGGCAAGATCATTATGATTGATCACTTAGGCAGCTCCTTTTCTGTTACTAATAAAAAATCCTAATCTGGTTAAGATATCCAAGTTTTAACACTTAACCACGTCTTGGGTATAACAGACCATACCTCCAATTTCTAAGATGGGAACGTTTGGCTTAATCAATATAGTTTATTCCCAGAACTAGCATCAGGATACATATGATGTAAACATTCAAATCATAGTAAATCTTGCCATTTTCCTGGCAAAGTTAGGATAAAAGTACTCATCTATCTCTCTCTCTCTCTTTTTTTGCATGCTGGAGTATGCTAATATGAAAACTTTAGCCACCTTAAGGAATGCTGTCTGAAGTTTAAGCCAACATGTATGATTAAGATATCACACACAAAAAATGGAACCAAGATGGTGAAAAAACTAACCATCAAGTTTATCCCATCACTGGACAACCCATTTATGACTCCAAGGATTTCCTGATCGTTAGGGTCATAATGAGTCAGATTTTTCTAATGACATGTAGCTGAAGTCACCAATAGTAAATTAAGTATATATTAAGTAAATATATGTATATATATATATATATATATATATTTAATTGAAGTATAGTTGATTTTCAAAGTTGTGTTAGTTTCTGATGTATAGCAAAATGATTCAGTTATATACATATATACATATAGGAGAAGGAAATGGCAACCCACTCCAGCATTCTTGCCTGGAGAATTCTATGGACAGAGGAGCCATGTGGTCGCAAGAGTTGGATACAACTGAGTGACTAACACTTGAAAATTTGATGTGTTCTTTTACATATTTTTTCTGTTATGATTTACTATAGAATACTGAACATAATTCTCTGTACTAGACAATAGGATCTTGTTGTGTATCCATCCTATATATAATAATTTGCAACTGCTAACACCAAACCTTCCACTGCCCCCCATCTCCCTTGACAACCAGAAGTCTGTGTCTGTGAGTCCGTTTCTGTTTTGTTCATTTGTGTCATATTTTAGATTCCACATATAATTGACATCATATGATATTCATCTTTTCTTACATTTCAATTAGTATGATAAGCTCTGGATCTATCAGTGTAGCTGCAAAGTGGCATTATTTCATTTTTAATGACTGAGTAGTATTCCATTGTGTGTATATGTGTGTGTGTGTGTGTGTGTATCTGTATATACACTGCATTTTCTTTATCCATACATTTGTCAATACATATTAGGCTTTTTCCGTGTCTTTGCTATAGTAAGTAGTGCTGCTATAGATATACAGGTGCATATATCTTTTCGAATTATAGTTTTGTCTGAATATATGCCCAGAAATGAGATTACTGGATCATATGGAAGCTCTGTTTTTAATTTTCCAAGTGATGTCAATACTGTGTTCTGTAGTGGCTGCACAAGTTTACATTCTCACCACCAGTGTAGGAGAGTTCCCTTTCCTCCACACCCTCACCAGCATGTGTTATTTGTAGATCTTTTGATGATTATCATTCTGACCAGTGTGAGGTGATACCTCATTGTAGTTTTGATTTGCATTTCTTTTATAATTATGGATGAGTATTTGTTCGTGGGCCTATTGGGCATCTGTATATCTTCCTGGGAGAAGTGTCTGTTTCAGTCTTCTGCCCAATTTTTGATTGGATTGATTTTTTTTTTTGTTATTGAATTGTATGACCTGTTCACATATTTTGGAAATTAAGCCCTTGTCAATCATATCATTTGAAAATAAATTAAGTATTTTATGTTGTCAGTAGCTTTATTTTCAATATATAAAAAATAAAACCTAAATGAATGATGAATTATTGCTATCTAAACAATATTAAAACATCCAAAAGAAAAAAAGGGTTAAGTCCCATTAATTAGAAAGTCAGGTAGGAAAGTGGGTAAGGTACAGAGGGAATTTATTTTGTAAAATTTTAATCTTGTTAATGTATTCACAGAGGTTCCAAATAATATGGACCTATTTTTTAATAAAATATCTATGCTAAATCTCCAGGAAAGGTCCCAAAATTTAAATAAAAAGAACAGTGTTGTTTAACTGATTATAAAGGGCTTCTGATTGAAATATTATTTATAAGCTCTAAGGACATTCAGAGCAGGGTTTCCTTAATAAGACTCCTTAGGCTATTCTCAAATAAAGTTTGCCTGGCCTTAGAATAAAAGAAGAAATTCATAGATTCCCTGTATTTAAAAAAATATATATTGGTGTATAGTTGATTTGCAATGTGCTAATTTCAGTGTACAGCAAAGTTAATCAATTATACATATACATGTATCCACTCTTTTTTAGATTCTTTTTCCATATAAGTCATTACAGAGTATTGAGGTGAGTTCCTTGTGCTATACAATAGATCCTTATTAGCTACCTATTTTATGTATAGGATAAATATAATATATATGTCAATCCCAATCTAATTTATCCCTCCCCTCCTCTTTACCCTCTGCTTAGATTCACTTTAAACAATAGACTTTTAGAGCTTCAGAATCAGTAATCTATTAAAACAGAGACTGAAATTTGATGAAAACATTAGTATTGGTATGAAACAAAAGATCACAGTAGAATTATCACAGGCATGTAAAAGAATCATGCATTTTCAAGCCTCAGAGAACACTCATTAACATCCTTTTTAGTATAAATGTTTTCTTGATCACTGAAAATATATATATATCTTACCTTACAACTGGAAATAGGTAGCATGATGTCGGAGGCCATGTTCTTTCTATTTTCTATGCTATTTTCTTGGTCCATGTAAAAAAATTTCTCCCAATAATCTCTGTTGTCCCAGGGAAGTATGGATAAAATATTTCCACCTTTCCTCTAGCTCGTATAAGCTCTGCCTCCTCCCCATGATAGCAGTAGTGACCTATTTCATTCTCCAAACCATAAAAGAAGTTAATATCTAAATCATTTCTGAACCTGTATTTATTTCTCAATTGGTTCAGAATTCTTATAGGCCAGTTCCCATTGTCAAGTCACAACACAGAACATAGGTATACTTTGAATCACAGAAAACTTGGCATTTAAATGCTCACATTCTAAATGTTGAATATTTGTTGATAAATAATAATTTAATTGGAGAGAAAAGAGATATCTCTGAGGTATTCTTTTTGGCATCGTATAAATAGTGTTAAAACTACTCTCTGTGTACTTTGTTGTTAGATTTTTATTTATTTGAATGTAACAACTCCAATGTATGAACTGTTTTACTCATTTAAATCTATTCAAATATCTCATTTAATTCAAATGACACTCTCTAAAAAAGATACCACTAGATACATTTGATAGGTTAAAAATGTGTAGGATGGTTTAAAAACTGTGAACATTCTGAAGAGATAAAAGGAGAAAAATTAAAAACTATTTTTAAATGCACGAGCTATAACTATAAATTAAACATTTTGCTATTTAATATGAACTTTAAATTTCCCATAGAAAGGAATTTTCAGGGGACTGAGAGATTCATAGGAGAATAGTCAAAAGTACTCTTAGTACTTTAAATTAAAAGACTCCTACAAATGTGATATTTTTAACGAAAAAATATTATTTAATAGGGCTTTTGTTAGACTTTAATTACAATATTTGAAAAACAATGAACATATAATTTAGTAGAACCATTTACTGTACTATTGCCAAGAGATAGCAAACAATTCATGGCTTGTCTTTGTATTTGTGTTAGTATTTGGATGGCATTTGTGAAAATAGATAATACTGAATCACAAAAATGACACACACATCTTGCCTGAATCATTAAATATTCAATTAGATTAGCAAAGAAAGGAAACATCTTTTTCAAATTCATCTGACTTGCTCAGCATAATTTTCCAGTCCTGATTCCACAAAGCACAGCAATATCCTCTATAAAAAATCATGGTGGAGAGGATATGTTTTCCTTATCTTTCTGCAAAGATTTCTCATAAAATTACAAAAGAGTTTTAGACTCTTGTCTTTAGTACACTAATCTTTATTAAAATTTATGAATTTTTTCCATCCTGCTTGTGCTTCCTTTTTTCCCTCCATTTATCCAAAGCTTACCCATTTGTCATGTCTGGAAAAATTCCTTGCTCAGAGCTACTCTTTCACATATTTTATATCTCATACATCAACACTTCATCATACACTAAGAGCATTGTTCACAAATTAATGTTAAAAGGGGCTTCCCTGATAACTTAGTTGGTAAAGAATCCTCCTGCAATGCAGGAGACCCCAGTTTGATTCCTGGGTTGGGAAAATCTGCTGGAGAAGGGATAGGCTACCCACTCCAGTATTCCTGGGCTTCCCTCGTGGCTCAGCTAGTAAGGAATCCACCTGCAATGTGGGAGACCTGGGTTAGATTCCTGGGTTGGGAAGATCCCCTGAAGAAGAAGGGAAAGGCTATCCCCTGAATGACCGTTTAGTCCATGGGGTTGCAAGGGAAAAGACTACTTTCACTTCAGTCATAAAATAATTTGGCCTGGAGAATTCCATGGACCTGTTTAGTCCATGGGGTTGCAAAAGAGTCGGCAGAGAGTTCCCATGGAATTCTCTTCAAAAACATAAAATTCCTTTGACTCACATTTCTGTATAAGAGTATACATAAATGTAAATCTATTTTCCCTTTCATTACATAGTTTCAAGGAAATTCCTGTGGCAAACTGGTGGATCTGATTGCAGGACAGTTTGTATTACTATTTTAATTTCAAGTTGGCTATTTTATTTAAACATTTTGTTTTACCTTGACGAAAATCTTAAATCATTTTATCATACTAATAAATTAATTTATTCAGGGCAGCCTCTTATTCCAGAAAGCTGATCATGGCACACATAAGATAATGTAAAAATTCCTAATATTTATTATAACAGTAGTTGAATTCATTCACACGCAGACATAAACTTTTTGCTTTTCCAAGTGAGCACTGTTGAAAACTGATTCCATTTGCTAATGAATTTGACAGTTCAGTTCAGTTCAGTCACTCAGTCATGTCTGACTCTTTGTGACCCCATGAATTGCAGCATGCCAGGCCTCCCTGTCCATCACCAACTCCCGGAGTCTACCCAAACCCATGTCCATCGAGTCAGTGATGCCATCCAACCATCTCATCCTCTGTTGTCCCCTTCTCCTCCTGCCCCCAATCCTTCCCAGCGTTAGGGTCTTTTCCAATGAGTCATCTCTTCGCGTGAGGTGGCCAAAGTATTGGAGTTTCAGCTTCAACATCAGTCCTTCCAATGAACACCCGGGATTGATCTCCTTTAGGATGGATTGATGCTGAGATGGTGATCACTATTTGCAGCACACAATCTCTGCTAAAACTACCTCTGACCAACATTTGTGGTTTTCCCATTTGAAACACAGAGCATATGCCCACCCTCCAACCTAAGTGTATCTGATTGAGTACAGAAGACTCTTTCTCCAAATAGGAGCAATTCATCAATTGGACTGATTCAATCAGATAGTGTCTTCTGATAAATCTGAGATGAAGATGCTGAGGAAATAAGAAGAGGACAAAGTTAAAACAGAAAAGAAGCTTAAAACCAATCTCATTAACTAGTTATGACAGCCCAAATTTCCTCTTTCTGAGGCTTTGATAATACAGAGATACATGGATTATATGATTACTCTGTAATATATTAGGCAAGATTTTAAAGAAAAGATTAACTTAAAGCACTACTGGAGTGCTGATATAAACCCACAAAAAGGAACTCACACCCATCCTAATGTAAGATTTTTTTTTTCTCTAGTCAGCATGATGAGACGTCTAAAAAGCAAGTTGCTGCTAAGTCGCTTCAGTCGTGTCTGACTCTGTGTGACCCCATAGATGGCAGCCCACCAGGCTCCTCTGTCCCTGGGATTCTCCAGGAAAGAATACTGGAGTGGGTTGCCATTGGCAGTTTAGAAAAGTCCTGGATTTTTCACCAACTTTCTTATGAGAATTTAAAATATAGAAATAATGAAAGAATTATACTGTCATGCCCATATACCTAATATCTAGGTTATTAATTGTTAATTTTACTGTAAAATTATATACATGTATGAAAAACAAAATTTATTTCCTAAAACACTTGATAATACTTTTCAGATGTCAAATGTCTTCTTCCCTAATTGATTCATCATGCATTTCTAAGAATAACAATATTTGCCTATATAAATATGACATTATCAGTCCTAAGAAAATTATTAATAATTTCCCAATATACAGTTCTTACTCAAAATGACCTCTGCCTAATAAAATAAAACAGATGGGACTGAAAAAGAAAAATAAGCAAGTGCACAAACATGGTGAAAATTGCAACATACACATTTCAGGATGAATTAAACCAGAAAAAAATCCATATGAGTACAGAATACTATAATGACCAATAAACTTAACCTAATGATATACACAGAAGACTGAATCCAACAATGGTTGACTTCCCATAATTTTCAAATACTCATGAAACCAGGAAAAACTGATTATTATATTTTAGGGAAAAAAATTTCAACAAATTCCAAAAGATTGAAAAAGTGCAGAGATCATTGTTGATAAGAACAGAATTATATATAAATAAATAATAAAAATATATTGAGATTTTCCAAATATTTAGAAATACAAGGACCCAAATAGCTTGTTTGTCAAATAAGAGATGGCATCACAAAGTAAAAAATGTTTTGAAATGTGTATATAAAGAAAAATAAAACATTTAAAATTCAATTATTTAAGAATTTCTGTAAAGTGTTAGAACAGATAAGGTTCCCAAAAAGTAGAAAGAAGAAAATAATAAATGAAATAGAAAACAAAAATAGAAAAACATTCAGCATAGCCAAATTTAGCTTTATTTTTAAAAAAGAGTAAGAACTGGAAAAAAATCTGTAAAAAGTTGACCAAGAAATAAACAAAAAAGCACAAAATATCAACATTAATTTTTTTTTCAAAAAGTGAAAATATTAAACTAGTAAAGGCAATGAAAAGAAAATAAGAGCACAACAGATTAAATGAAAAATAGTTTCTATCCCCATTTTTCCCCCTCTATCACTGCTTTTTGCAACGTGACTTTGTGGCTTCTCTAAAAAGAGAGGCTGAATCTATTTCAACAGCCCTTGAATTAGGTCTTTCTTGTAATTTTCTTAACTAATAAAGTATGGTGGGAAATGATGGGATGTAAATTCTAAGTTGGTCTCAAGAGGTCTTCCAAATTCACTGTCTCTCTTTCTGTTGGACTTCCATCTTCTCCTTATGAGCAAGTCCAAGCAAGTCTGAACTGATGACAGACCATGTGGAGCAAAGCAGAATGAGCCCCAAGACATTGCCTCCAGACATCTAAGAGGACCCAGTCAAGATCAGAAAAGCTACCCAGTTTAACATATCTGACTGTAAAAACAAGAGTGATCTTTCCAAGTACAGCTTGTTGTTGTTGAGTTGCTAAGTCATGTCCGACTCTTTGTGACCCCATGGACCATAGCCTGCCAGATTCTTCTGCCCATGGGATTTCCAGGTAAGAGTACTGGAGTGGGTTGCCATTCCCTTTTCCAGGGGATCTTCTGAAAACTCCCTGTCAGGCTACGGTCCATGGGGTCTCAAAGAGTGGGGCACAACTTAGCAACTAACACTTCTTCTCCAGGAAGTCTTTCCAACCCAGGGATCAAACCACATCTCCTGCATCGGCAGGCAATTTCTTTACCACTGAGCCACCTGGGAAGCCTGAAAGTGAAAGTCGCTCAGCCCTGTCAGACTCTTTGCTACCCAGGCCCTGAATTCTCCAGGCCAGAAGACTGGAGTGGATATCCTTTCCATTCTTCTCCAGGGGCTCTTCCCAACCCAAGGATTGAACCCAGGTCTCTTGCATTGTGGGTGGGTTCTTTACCAGCTGAGTCACAAGGAAAGCCCAAGAATACTGGAGTGAGTAACCTATCCCTTCTCCAGTGGATCTTCCCTAACCAGGAATCAAACTGGGGTCTCCTGCATTGCAGGACTGAAACTATAAGAATTGTGCCAAGTTGATGAGCCTAAAGAACAAAGCCGAGATAAATAAATAAACAAACAAGCAAAGTGGTGAGTAAGATTCAGTTCAGTCACTCAGTCATGTCTGACTCTTTGCGACCCTATGAACCGCAGCACGCCAGGCCTCCCTGTCCATCACCAACTGCCAGAGTGTACCCAAACCCATGTCCATTGAGTCTGTGATGCCATCCAACCATCTCATCCTCTGTCATCCCCTTCTCCTGCCTTCAATCTTTCCCAGCATGAGGGTCTTTTCAAATGAGTCAGCTCTTTGCATCAGGTGGCCAAAGTATTGCGGTTTCAGCTTCAACATCAGTCCTTCCAATGAAAACCCAGGACTGATTTCCTTTAGGATGGACTGGTTGGATCTCCTTGCTGTCCAAGGGTCTCTCAAGAGTCTTCTCCAACACCATAGTTCAAAAGCATCAATTCTTCAGTGCTCAGCTTTCTTTATAGTCCAACTCTAACATCCATACATGACTACTGGAAAAAGCATATCTTTGACTAGATGGACCTTTGTTGACAAAGTAATGTCTCTGCTTTTTAATATGCTGCCTAGGTTGATCATAACTTTCCTCCCAAGGAGTAAGCATCTTTTAATTTCATGGCTGCAGTCACCATCTGCAGTGATTTTGGAGCCCCAAAAAATAAAGTCAGCCACTTTTTCACTGTTTCCCCATCTATTTGCCAGGAAGTGATGGGACTGGATGCCATGATCTTAGTTTTCTGAATGTTGAGCGTTAAGCCAACTTTTTCACTCTCCTCTTTCACTTTCATCAAGAGGCTCTTTAGTTCTTCAGTTTCTGCCATAAGGGTGGTTTCATCTGCATATCTGAGGTTACTGATATTTCTTCCAGCAATCTTGATTCCCGCTTGTCCTTCCTCCAGCCCAGCGCTTCTCATGATGTACTCTGCATACAAGTTAAATAAGCAGGGTGACAATATACAGCCTTGACGTACACCTTTTCCTATTTGGAACCAGTCTGTTGTTCCATGTCCAGTTCTAACTGTTGCCTCCTGACCTGCATTTAAGTTTCTCAAGAGGCAGGTCAGGTAATCTGGTATTCCCATCTCTTTCTTTGATATTTTTTAAACAACATTCTCACATAGAAAATCCAAACAAATCTACATTTAAACTAATAAAATTAATTAATTTATGTAGTTTTCTGGACCAAAAAAAATCAATGCACAAAAACAATGTACTTTTTAAGCCAGTAAGCCTGTAGCTTATTTCACAGAGATATTGTGGGAATATATTATCAAAAATTAGAATATTATAAACAACTTTTATGTAAATAAATATGAAAATTGAAATGGAAATCCTAGAAAAAACTTTTATAAAGTTGATAGAATAGAAAATCTAGTTAGTCCTATTGTAATTGAATCTAATTAAAATAGCTCTTCAGATAAACTTCAGGTAGAAACGTTGAAACTAATAAATAAAAAAATGCCAGTCTTAAACACTTTCATAAACCCAAAAGTAGAATTATTCCAGACTCTTTTTGTGAGTCCAGCATAACTTGATACCAAAACCCCACAAGTTCAATATCGCTCATGAATATACACAATACCTCAAAGAAAATGTTCTGCAAATGAATCCATCAATTAATTAAAAATATATTCCATAAAAACATTGAATAATTTTAGCAATAATTTTATCATTAATTTTCTATAACCATTAATATTATAAGGTGTTACTTTTAGCAATAATATAAATAATTTTAATTATTCAGTGCAAGAACATCGAATAATTTTAGCAAGCATGGATAACTCTTGCCTGAATCAGTTATCAATATTTCATTAAGGATTGTAAAATGTTTATTAAAAATATTGTTAGCTAATATTCTTCTGTTATAAAGAAATTTCTCACATCCCATATAAATTCACTCTATTTCTGCCTTTAAAAAGACTAAATATCTTGTTTTTCTTTAATTACCAATTTTTAGAATAAAAGGTTGGTACTATAATCACCTCCCATGATAGACAATCTAGTTTGTTCTATTTTAGTTTTGCTTATTTATTTATCCTTATTTTCTTCTTTTGAAGATCATGACTTTCCCTTTCTTTCCCCTTTTCTTCCTGTATCCCTCCCTCCATCCCTCTCTTTCTCCTTTTCTTCCTTCTTTCCTACTTTTTTTAATCTCTTATACTTGAACTGTTACATAGTTGACCACAGGGAGCCCCTCTAGCTGGCCCTTATGTTCCTTTAAAATACCAAAAATGAATGGAGGCATTTTAAAGGAAAATATTTTAAATATATCCTAGCTATCTGGCACTATAAAATATCTTATAAGCTCATCTTAGACTTTATTTTCCTCACTCCTGTAATTGGTGGCAAAAGTTCAGCTTCTCTGCACACTGGTGCTGAATTGAATCTCATAGACAGAGTTTTGGGTGAAGTAGAAAAGAATAGATTTATTGCTTTGCCTGGCAAAGGAAGGGAACAGCAGGCCAGTGCCCTCAAGACCATGTATCCCCCCTTGGGAAAGATAGTGACAAAGATAGTAATTGTCCAAAGAGGGTGTGATCAGCTCATGGAAATTCTTCTGATGGGTTGGTGGTGAGGTAAGTAGGAGTCAGCAACATCAAACTTCAGGTCCAACTGGCCTGGGTCTGCTCACTTGTGGGTAGCATACCATTGTTAATCCTTAACTTCTCCCACCTGCAGGGAGTTTCAGTATCTGCAAAATAGCTCAAAGATATTGTTGTGTGTATCCTTTGATGGGGAAATAGGACCTCACCCCAAAGCTGCTCTTGACTGTTTCTCTTTGGTCCCATGCCCTCCCTTTACTGATTAACAACCACACGAATCTGCTGGTTGGAACTTAGGGAAGGTCATGAAGGCTGTTTCCTATAATCATAGAAATGGGAGACACAAAGGCCTTGTGACCAGGACCTCCACATGGTCCTTCATGGTATCAGAACCAACTGCTTCCCCAGTGAGCCCTGATTCTTTGTTTGTTGTTGTTCACTCACTAAGGCATGTCTGACACTTTGCAACCCTGTGAACTGCAGCATGCCAGGCTTCTCTATCCTCCACTATTTCCAAGAGTTTGCTCAAACTCATGTCCATTGACCTGGTGATGCCATCCAACCATCTCATCCTCTGTTGTCCCCTTCTCACCCTGCCCACCATCTTTCCCAGCATCAGGGTCTTTCTAGTGAGTCAGTTCTTCATATCAGGTGGTCAAAGTACTGGAGCTTCAGCTTCAGCATCAGTCCTTGCAATGAATATTCAGGATTAATTTCCTTTAGGATTGACTTGTTTGATCTCCTTGCTGTCCAAGGAACTCTCAAAAGAATCTTCTCCAGCACCATAATTCAAAAGCATCAATTCTTCAACACTCAGCCTTCTTTATGATACAACTCTCACACCTGTACATGACTATGGAAAAACCATAGCTTTGGCTATACAGACCTTTGTCAGCAAAGTGATGTATCTGCTTTTTAATATGCTGTCTAGGTTCATTATAGCTTTTCTTCCAAGGAGCAAGTGTCTTTTGACTTCATAGTGGCAGTCACCATCCACAGTGATTTTGGACCCCAAGAAAATAAAGTCTTTCACTGTTTTCATTTCTTCCCCATCTATTTGCCATGAAGTGATGGGACCAGATGCCATGAATTTTAAGCCAGCTTTTTCACTCTCTTTCACCTTCATCAAGAGACTCTTTAGTTCCTCTTTACTTTCTGCCATTAGGGTGGTATTATTCGCATATCTGAGGTTGTTGGTATTTCTCCTGGCATTCTTGATTCCAGCTTGTGATTCATCCAGCATTTTGCATGATGTATTCTGCATATAAGATAAATAAGCAGGGTGACAATATACAGCCTTGATGTACTCCTTTCCCAATTTGAAAGCAGTCCATTGTTCCATGTCCGTTTCTAATTGCTGCTTCCTGACTGCATACAGGTTTCTCAGGAGGCAGATAAGGTGGTCTGGAATTGCCATCTCCTTAATTTTCCAGTTTGTTGTGATCCACATAGAGAAATATTTAGAAACCAAGTTTTCTGAGCATAGTTATGTCCATTGTTGTGCCAAACTTTTTGGCCCTTTCAATACCCAGAAATATAAAGTATATTTTATAAGTATCATGAGTTTATATTAAAATATCCAACTCAAATATTAATATTCCTTAACTTACAAGCCTATACTTTATTTTTATATTTGCATTTTTCCCCAATTACATTTAGAAATTTGTTCCTAACAAGATTAATGCAATTACAATATTATTTTATTCTACAGTATTCATACTATGATTTTATAATTACATCATTACTATTAGTATTAACTGTAAGATTGTTTTGTGGATTATTTATGGTACTGTGTTATTAATGCTATAATCACAGTGATATAAATCCACTTGTGTAACTGAAGCAGAAAAGGCTACCTACAGAGCAAATAAAAAGCAGAATTAGAGAGAAAAGTGAAGATGTGCAACAACTTATTCCTAGATATATCACAGAGCATTTCCTTGATTCATCATTAATGTCTTTCTAAATTCTTGTTCCTAGAAGTCCTGTGCCCTGCTGTTTGAATCATTCTTGACTATTACAAAATATCCATTTTATTATTCAGGTACCACTGTGCTTTATTTGATTTTGGTAATTGCAACATTACATCATCCGTGCTATATTTAGGGGCTTCCCCGGTGGCACTAGTGGTAGAGCACCCAACTGCCAATGCAGGAGATGTAAGAGACATGGGTTTGATCCTTGGGTCAGGAAGATGCCCTGGAGGAGGGCATGGCAACCCACTCCAGTATTCGTACCTGGAGAATCCCAGACAGAGGAGCCAGGCGGGCTACCACAATGGGTTCGAAAAGAATTGGACATGACAGCAGCTTTCACAATTTCCTATATTTAGATCCTTGCTAAATTCATAAACTCATTTTAATGTTGAGAAAATTAAGAATTAGAGCTCTTATGAAACTAGTACAAATCTCAAATTTATATAAACTAGCACAGCTAAGAATGAAATGAAGGTTTAACTATAATGCCTATCTCCTCTAGAACTATACTGCTGCTGCTGCTTAGTCACTTCAGTTATGTAGCCCACCAAACTCTTCTGTTCATGGAATTCTCCAGGCAAGAGCACTGGAGTGGGTTGCATTGCCCTCCTCCAGGGAATCTTCCAAACCCAGGGATTGAACCCATGTCTCCTGCATTGCAGGCAGATTCTTTACCACTGAGCCACGAGGGAAGCCTTAGAACTATACTATACTGGTATAATTCTTTAAAAAGTCAGATATTTCCTTTTGTCCACATGGTCTCAGGAACTTATTTTCATGGCTTTGTCAGTTTGACTCTGGTTTTGAGCTAAGATCAGTGCCAGGATTTCTTCCTGAAAAACATTACTTCAAATGGTTGAAAATATATCATATGAGCAGAGGTGAATATGTTGGAAATTGTGAGAAACCAGCCCAAATACATTGATTCCACATTGTTGATTAATTCAAATAATTTCAGAAATAAATATGCAAGAATCACTACAGATAGGACTATTAAAATAGCTCTGTTCCTAATAATACCAACCTAGCAGCACGAGTTACTGGAAAATGTTATTCCAATAGTTTCTCTATAATGCTATGCTCTCAGCATCAATTTGGACATATCAGACAGAGTAAGAAGAAGCTATTCTATACTTGCTTGACTTTACTCATATCTTATGGGAAATTTAGCAAAATTTTGACTCTAGATGTAAAAACAGAAATCTTGCTATGGTAGTTAAGTAATAATCTACATAAGAATATGGGTGTTTCATTGGTAAAGTATCCTGCTGCAATGCAGGAGGCACAGGAGACATGGCTCAGTCCCTTGGTCTGGAAGGTCGCCTAGAGGAGTGCATGGCAACCCACTCCAGTATTCTTGCCTGAAGAATCCCCTTGGACAGAGGATCCTGACGGGCTATAGTCCATAGGGTCACAAATAGTCGGACAGGACTAAAGTGACTTGGAATGCACATAAGAATGTGTGTAATTATTACAAACTTTAGTTTCTGATTTAAATCTAAGACATACAGTCTCTCCAAAACTTTTATAATAATTATGACATTAATATTTGGTGAGTCAACTGTTCCACACAAAATAAATATATTTTCAATGTCTTCTGGTATATTAAATGCCAACATCTAATTGTTAATTTTATCTTTGTACCCTAGTAGGATAATTTGTTCATTCTTTGAAGTTAATGGACTACTGCAACATTTGTAGGTATTCTTCTAATATCTTAAAAATTGCATTTGCTTTAACTGAACACAATTCAAAAGTACATGTTCACAAATGATATCTTTAAAATGTTTTAACTTTTTATAAAAGCACTTAGTTACTGAGAAATGAAAAAAAAAAGAAAAAATCCCTGATCTTTCTAAGATAATTCCAAAATTGTATGTGAAGCCATTGCCAGTAAGAGTAGCTGTTACTTGCAAAAAATGTGTGTCTTATTTTCCAAGTCTATCATCCATCCTTTTATGCATAACTCCATTAAATAGATTTTGTTTTCTTACTTTCAGACTGCCTACCCCACTTTATCTCTAGCAAATCATGATATGTTCAATCTCAAGGCAGATAGATTTAGCATCAGGATATACTCATAATTTTTAACTATGTACATGTAACAACAAATATAAAAATATTGACTTTTAAATAATTAGAAACATGAATGTTTTAACATATTATAACTGTAAAGAATACATAAAGTATAAACTTACAATTGATATGAAATTGATTACTTTAGAAAGGTAATAACTACTTCATGTGTAATGAGAACCAAATTTTGTAGAGTCATTTCAGAATTAAACACCTGCAACATATTCTGACATCCAAGAACAGAACTAGGCTAAAGCTAAAATGGAGCCTTATGTGATCATTTTCAGCATTATAATTTCCTGTAAAATTTGAGTGATTTGCAGAACTGTGGTAGATTTTCCATGAATAGGATGGTGGCAAAGTCTTTGTGGATTCAAAAATAATTTTGCTGAGGCAATGAGAAGTAATGTACTATCAGATTAGAAGCTGTTCATATTTTACCAAGCTATTCATATTTTAGAAGCTAAAAAGCATTTGTCTTTAAATATTGCAAAGTTCTGCTTTTCTTATTTTATATATATTTTTTGCATTTTCTTGCATTATCTTTTAATTATCTTCGTATCTCCATACTGACAAAAAAACCATTGTATTCACCATCTAATAATTAAGTATTGTCTGTTCTACAGCAATTATAATTATCAAAATTTGAAAATTTGTACCTTTGCGATGATTTGAAAAACAAAATGCCATCCTAAAATATAAAGAAACCAGGAAGAGAAATTCATAATGATTTATAGAATTATCAAGTCCTAGAAGGGTACCTAAACTGACTGAAGAGTGAAGGTCATCTTGCTTAAGGAATATGGCAAACTTTTTAAGTATGTTTCATAGGTTTACTCTAACATTGCCACTGGCTGAAAATCCACATTAATTGATACCCTACAGTTTTGTTTGTTCCCTTGAATCCTGATTTATATCACTTTCACATTAAGACACCATCTTTCTGGAGTACCACACTGGGCATGGTTTATGTCACTTAATCAGTAGCAGAATTCTCACACAAAGACACTGATACACATTGATACACAAATGCTTGGTGATGGCAGTGGTTTAGTTACTAGGTTGTGCCCAACTCTTGTGATCCCATGGACTGTATCCTGCCAGACTCCTCTGTCCATGGGATTTCCCAGACAGGAATAGTTGAGTGGGTTGCCATTTCCTTCTCCAGGAGATCTTCCTGACCCAGAGATTGAATCCACATCTCTTGCATCACCTGCATTGCAGGAGGATTCTTTACCACTAAGCTATCAGGAAAGCCCACACAAATGCTTACTTACTGGAGTTATTGAACTGTGATAAAATTGTTAAAGGAGAAGCTGAAGAATACAGAATATTTTTCACACAAGGAAACAAACTGATATTATATTTATCAGGAAGATATTTATATTCCTATATTTATCTATCACTAACTGTATTTCTTGTGATATCAGTCAGAATTCCCACTTACTCATTATTCAAAATAATATAGCAAGCTTAACAGTAAATTTCCAGTTTGTTTCCAGACTTTTTTGTGGTCCACACAATCAAAGGCTTTGGCATAGTCAATAAAGCAGAAGTAGGTATTTTTCAAGAACTCTCTTCCTTTTTCGATGATCCAATGGATGTTGGAAATCTGATCTCTGGTTCTTCTGCCTTTTCTAAAACCAGCTTCAACATCTGGAAGTTTATGGTCCACACACTGTTGAAACATGGCTTGGAGAATTCTGAGCATTACTTTAGTAGCATGAGATATGAGTGCAATTGTGCAGTAGTTTGAAGATTCTTTGGCATTGCCATTCTTTGGGATTGGAATGAAAACTGACAATTTCCAGTCCTGTGGCCACTGCTGAGTTTTCCAAATTTGCTGGTATATTGAGTGCAGCACTTTCACAGCATCATCTTTTAGGAATTGGAATAGCTCAACTGGAATTCCATCACTTCTATTAGCTTTGATCATAGTGATGCTTCCTATGGCCCACTTGACTTCACATTCCAGGATGTCTGGCTCTAGGCTGGTTATCACACCATCGTGATTATCTGGATCATGAAGATCTTTTTTGTATAGTTGTTTTGTGTATTCTTGCCACCTCTTCTTAATATCTTCTGCTTCTGTTAGGTCCATAGCATTTCTGTCCTTTAATGTACCCATCTTTTCATGAAATGTTCCCTTGGTATCTCTAATTATCCTGAAGAGATCTGTAGACTTTCCCATTCTATTGTTTTCCTCTATTTCTTTGCACTGATCACTGAGAAAAGCTTTTATCTCTCCTTGCTATTCTTTGGAACTCTTCATTCAAATGCATACATCTTTCCTTTTCTCCTTTGCCTTTTGCTTCCCTTCTTTTCACAGCTATTTGTAAGGCCTCCTCACACAACCATTTTGCCTTTTTTCATTTCTTTTTCTTGGGGATGGTCTTGAACCCTATCTCCTGTACAATGTCACGAACCTCAGCCCATAGTTCTTCAGGCACTCTGTCTATCAGGTCTAATCCCTTGAATCTATTTGTCACTTCCACTGTATAATAATAAGGGGTTTGATTTAGGTCATACCTGAATTATCTAGTGATTTTCCTACTTTCTTCAATTTAAGTCTGAATTTGGCAATGAGTAGTTCATGATCTGAGCCACAGTCAGCTCCTGGTCTTATTTTTGCTGACTGTATAGAGCTTCTCCATCTTTGACTGCAAATAATATAATCAATCTGATTTCAGTATTGACCATCCGGTGATGTCCATGTGTAGAGTCTTCTCTTGTGTTGTTGGAAGAGGATGTTTGCTATGACTAGTGCATTCTCTAGGCAAAACTCTGTTAGCCTTTGCTCTGCTTCATTCTGTATTCCAAGGCCAGATTTGCCTGTTACTCCAGGTATCTCTTGACTTCCTAATTTTTCCAGCCCCCTATAATGAAAAAGATATCTTTTTTGGGTGTTAGTTCTAGGAGGTCTTGTAGGTCTTCATAGAACTGTTCAACTTCAGCTTCTTCAGCACTGCTGGTCGGGGCATAGACTTGGATTACTGTGATATTGAATGGTTTGCCTTGGAAACAAACAGAGATCATCCTGTAGTTTTTGAGATCGCATCTAAGTACTCCATTTTGACTCTTTTGTTGACTCTTATGACTACTCCATTTCTTCTAAAGGATTCTTGACCACAGTAGTAGATATAAAGATCATCTGAGTTAAATTCACCCATTCAAGTCCATTTTAGTTTGCTGATTCCTAAAATGTCTATGTTCACTCTTGCCATCTCCTGTTTCACCACTACCAATTTGCCTTGATTCAAACTTGATTGAAATGCTGGAAAATTCTTAAAGAGATGGGAATACCAGACCACCTGACCTGCCTCTTGAGAAATCTGTATGCAGGTCAGGAAGCAACAGTTACGATTGGACATGGAGGAAAAGACTGGTTCCAAATAGGGAAAGGAGTATGTCAAGGCTATATTGTCACCATGCATATTTAACTTATATGCAGAGTACATCAAGAGAAATGCTGGGCTGGATGAAGTACAAGCTGGAGAAAAGATTTCCAGAAGAAATATCAATAGCCTCAGATATGCAGATGATATCACCCTTATGGCAGAAAGTGAAGAAGAACTAAAGAGCCTCTTAATGAACGTGAAAAAGGAGAGTGAAAAAGTTGGCTTAAAACTCAACATTCAGAAAAATAAGATCATGGCATCTGGTCCCATCACTTCATGGCAAATAGATGGGGAAACAGTGGAAACAGTGACAGACTTTATTTTCTTGGGCTCCAAAATCACTGCAGATGGTGACTGCAGCCATGAAATTAAAAGACGCTTACTCCTTGGAAGAAAAGTTATGACCAACCTTGACAGCATGTTAAAAAGCAGAGACATTACTTTGCCAACAAAGGTCCTTCTAGTCAAAGATATGCTTTTTCCAGTTGTCACGTATGGATATGAGAGTTAGACTATAAAGAAAACTGAGCACCGAAAGACAGATGCTTTTAAACTGTGGTGTTGGAGAAGACTCTTGAGAGACACTTGGACTGCACAGAGATAGAACCAGTCCATCCTAAAGGAAATCAGTCCTGGATATTCATTTGAAGGACTGGTGCTGAAGCTGAAATTCCAGTACTTCGGCCATCTGATGCGAAGAACTGACTCATATGAAAAGAGCCTGATACTGGGAAAGATTGAAGGCAGGAGGAGAAGGGGACGACAGAGGATGAGATGGTTGGGTTGCACCACCAACTCAATGAACACAAGTTTGAGTAAGCTCCAGAAGTTGGTGATGGACTGGGAAGCCGGACATGCTGCAGTCCATGGGGTCACAAAGAGTCGGACACAACTGAGTGACTGAACTGAGCCAAACACATTAAATTGAATATGGCATATACTTAATTATGTGAATGAACACTAAACTTTAAAATATATATAATTTTTTTTAAATTATAGATGTTGGGCTTTTGAGTATTTAACACAAGGCTACACTTTGTAAGTAGGCTTTGCTCCTATGTTAGACTTTCACAAGCATTGCTTATGGCTGTTCTTGATACAGTGGGTTTAGCTCTATCATTTTACTTTCTCTCTGTACCAATTGTATTATTGTCCCTTTATTCATCCATTACTGATTTCTTTTGCATTGTAGAAATACACATTAATCTATTTTATCTATTCTAGAAGTTTTTCTGTGACACATTTTAGTTTTATTTTTTTATTGGTCACTCTACATTACAACATACAGTCTTAACTTATTATTGTTTAGATATTGTTATTTTTGTCATATCCCCCAACTGTAAAAACCCTTCAGTTCAGTTCAGTTCAGTCGCTGAGCCATCTCCAACTCTTTGTGACCCCATGGACTGCAGCATGCCAGGCCTCCCTCTCCATCACCAACTCCCGGAATTTACTCAAACTCATGTCCATTGAGTCGGTGATGCCATCCACCATCTCATCCTCTGTCTTCCCTTTCTCCTCCCACCTTCAATCAAGAAGCTCTTTAGTTCTTTTTTGCTTTCTCCCATAAGGGTGGTGTCATTTGCGTATCTGAGGTTATTGATATTTCTCCCTGCAATCTTGATTCCAGCTTGTACTTCATCCAGCCCAGCGTTTCTCAGGATGTACTCTGCATATAAGCTACATAAGCAGGGTGACAATATGCAGCCTTGACGTACTCCTTTTCCTATTTAGAACCAGTCTGTTGTTCCATGTCCAGTTCTAAGGGTTGCCTCCTGACCTGCATACAGGTTTCTCAAGAGGCAGGTCAGGTGGTCTGTTATTCCCATCTCTTTAAGAATTTTCCACAGTTTATTGTGATCCACACAAAGGTTTTGGCATAGTCAATAAAGCAGAAATAGATGTTTTTCTGAAACTCTCTTGCTTTTTCAATGATCCAGCAGATGTTGGCAATTTGATCTCTGGTTCCTCTACCTTTGCTAAAACCAGCTTGAACATCTGGAAGTTCACGGTTCACATATTGTTGAAGCCTGGCTTGGAGAATTTTGAGCATTACTTTAGTAGCATGATATATGAGTGCAATTGTGCAGTAGTGAGCATTCTTTGGCATTTCCTTTCATTGGGATTGGAATGAAAACTGACCTTTTCCAGTCCTGTGGCCACTGCTGAGTTTTCCAAATATTCTGGCATATTGAGTGCAGCACTTTCACAGCATCATCTTTTAGGATTTAAATAGCTCAACTGAAATTCCATCACCTCCACTAGCTTTGTTTGTAGTGATGTTTCCTGAGGCCCTCTTGACTTCACCTTCCAGGATGTCTGGCTCTAGGTGAGTGATCACACCATCGTGATTATGTGGGTCATGAAGATCTTTTTGTATAGTTTTTCTGTGTATTCTTGCCACCTCTTCTTAATATCTTCTCCTTCTGTTAGGTCCATACCATTTCTGTCCTTTATCGAGCCCATCTTTGCATGAAATGTTCCCTTGGTATCTCTAATTTTCTTGAAGAGATCTCTAGTCTTTCCCATCCTATTGTTTTCCTCTATTTCTTTACACTGATCTCTGAGGAAGGCTTTCTTATCTCTCCTTGCTATTCTTTGGAACTCTGCCTTCAAATAGGTATATCCTTCCTTTTCTCCTTTGCTTTTTGCTTCTTTTCTTTTCACAGCTATTTGTAAGGCCTCCTCAGACAGCCATTTTTCTTTTTTTCATTTCTTTTTTTGGGGATCGTCTTGCTACCTGTCTCCTGTTCAGTGTCACAAACCTCCGTCCATAGTTCATCAGGCACTCTGTCTATCAGATCTATTCCCTTAAATCTATTTCTCACTTCCATTGTATAATTGTTAGGGATTTGATTTAGGTCATACCTTAATGGTCTAGTGGTTTTTCTTACTTTCTTCAATTTAAGTCTGAATTTAGCAATAACGTGTTCATGATCTAAGCCACAGTCAGCTCCTGGTCTTATTTTTGCTGACTGTATAGAATTTCTTCATCTTTGGCTGCAAAGAATATAGTCAGTCTGATTTCTCTGTTGACTATCTGGTGATGTCCCTTGGAAGAGTTCAATTTGATCTATCATGCTCATCTTTATTCTATCGTTTTCATATATTTTAATTCCTTCATGTATTATAAACCCCATAAAGTATTGAAATCCAGTTTGTTTTCAGTAGTCTGTGTCTTCTCATTTTGTTACATACATTCATTCTACGTTCACATACATGCATTCAATGTATGTCACATACTTACATTCCTGGAGCTGTCCTCCAGGAGCTCCAATTAAGAATACATAAGATCATGTAACAGTGTCCCACACGTCTCTCACTTTGTTGTTTTTCCATTCTTTTTTTTTTCTTGCCATGTTTACTTATATTGGATACTTTAAATTCACCCGCATTTTATTTCAGGCTTCCCAGGTGGCAACAGTGGTAAAGAACCTGCTTGCCAATGCAGGAGATATAAGAGACTGGAGTCCCATCCCTGGGTTGGGAAGATTCCCTGGAGGAGGGCATGGAAACCAACTCCAGTATCCTTGCCTGGAGAATTCCATGGACAGAAGAGCCTGCTGGCCTACAGTCCATGAAGTTGCAATGAGTTGAACTTGACTGATGTGACTTAGCACACACACACACATTTGAATTCACAAATCAGATTTTTATTGCTGTTTCAAAGCAACTGTTATACCATCCAGGGATTTTAAAAATTGAAATATAATTGACATACATTGAATTGTACAAATTGTGAGTATACAGGTTTATGAATCTTTATATGCATATATACTCATATACCCACACTTCAGTATGGTAGTATATCCATTACCCTGGAACAGCCCCTTGTGTCAATCACCTCCCTTCGCTTCCCCTTCTGAGAGGTAATCATTTCTATGGTTTCTATCTCATAAATCAACTTTATTTATTTATTTATTTATTTTTTATGACCTTATTTCTTAACCTTAAAAAAAAAATTAAATCACTAAATATACTTGTTAACTGTGCATGCTAATTCGCTTCAGTTGTGTCCCACTCTGTACAACCCTATAGACTGCAGCCTGCCGGTCTCCTCTGTCCATGGCATTCTCCAGGCAAGAATACTGGAATGAGTTACCATTTCCTTCTCTAGGGCATCTTCTCTACCCAGGGATCAAACCGGGTCTCTTAAGTCTACCTGCATTGGCAGGCTGATTCTTTACCACTAGTCTACTTGGGAAGCCCCGGTGGGTTATCCATGCTGTTATGTGTATAAATATTTCAATCTTACTTCTGAGTAGTATTCCACTGAATGACTGTATCACAGCTTACTTATCCATTCTCCTGTTTTTGTGTTTTAGCTAGATTACTTTCAGTAGTGGCCTATTGTGAACAAACTGACACTGAGTTGGACAGATATAGTTAACTTTCTTGGGTATATAGCTAGTAATATATAGAATTACTGTGTCAATTTTTTAAAAAACTATCAAACAGTTTGCAAATTGCTTATAATTTTCAAGTTCCTGCCAGTTATATAGGAGAGTTTTAGAGTCTCTACATCATTGTCAACCTTTAATATTGGCAGTTCAGTCAGTTGACCTGATCCAGGAAGCATGTTTTAGTTGTAAATTAATTCTATTTTATAAATTTATTTCCATTCCCTGGTGATAAATTATGTTGAGGAAAAATCTGACTGACCATTCAGATATTCTTTTATACTTCTAATTTTTTTTCAAGTCTGAGTTTCCTGTCCATAAAAAAAAACTAAATTGTCTTTTTCAAATTTATTGGGGAGATATTTATGAATGCTGCATAAAATTCTTTATCAGATATGTGTATTGCAAATATCTTCTACTAATTTCTGTCTGGAATTCACAATTTTAATGTTATCTTGAATGTGCATAACTTCAAATTTTTATAAAGTTAAATTTATATATTTTCCTTTCATTGTTAGTGGTTTGGCTATTAGTGATAAATTTTTGCATTCTCCAAAGTATGAAGATATTTTCATATGTTTGGCTACAGAAGTTTATTGTTTTAACTTTCACATTTAGGATTTTTTATCCATTTCAAATTAATTCTTATTTGTGAAGTGAAATAAGAGTCAAGGTTCATTGTTTGTCTTACAGATATCCACTCACTAGAGCTCTGTTTATTTAAAGTACTTTCCTTCCCCCACTGAATTATAGTGACACCATTGATGAAAATCAAGAGCTATCAAGTGAGTTCTTAATTTCACATATTGTATTTCAGTCCTAAAGTGTCCTTCAATTCTTTTCAGTGAGTCTAATATCCTGTGTAATTACCCCTTCTATTAGTCCATTGTGTTCACATTTTCTCTATTTTCCTTAATATTTAATTTAACGTTTAACTATATCTAAAATTTTGTGGATTAACATTGATTTTGGGTTCCTCTCTGAGTCTTCAATTACAGACTATTCTATCTCTTGAATATCTATTAGCTATTGCTTTCTTATTCACATGGCCACTGCATCTGTTGGAGAAGGAAATGGCAGCGCACTCCAGTATTCTTGCCTGGAGAATCCCAGGGACAGAGGAGCCTGGTGGGCTGCCGTCTGTGGGGTCGCATGGAGTCAAACACGACTGAAGCGACTTAGCAGCAGCAGCAGTGCATCTGTATCTATATTGGATGTTAGCCATTGCTGAGGTTCTAGATTATATTATATTCCTCTAATGAAGGTTATTTTATTTTCCAATATGCAGTTATTAAATCATCTCAAGACATAGTTTCAAGCTTCTTTGGGGACTCCTGTTATTTAGTTGCAAAGTCATATCCAACTCTTTGCGATCCCCTGGACTGTAACACACCAGGCTCCTCTGTCCATGAGCTTCTCCAGGCAAGAATACTGGAGCGAGCTGCAATTTGCTTCTTCAGGGAATTTTCCTGGTCCAAGGATCAAACTTGCATCTCCTGCATTGGCAGGCTTCTGAGATAGGTCTATTTTAATTTGGTACTGCTTCTTACTGGTCAGGGCATAGACTTGGATTACCGTGATATTGAATGGTTTGCCTTGGAAACAAACAGAGATCATTCTGTCGTTTTTGAGATTGCATCCAAGTACTGCATTTTGGACTCTTTTGTTGACTATGATGGCTATTCCATTTCTTCTAAGGGATTCTTGCCCACAGTAGTAGATATAATGGTCATCTGAGTTAAATTCACCCATTCCAGTTCATCTTAGTTCACTGATTCCTAGAATGTTGATGTTCACTCTTGCCATCTCCTGTTTGACCACTTCCAATTTGCCTTGATTCATGGACCTAACATTCCAGATTCCTATGCAATCAATAACCTCATATGCAGATGATACCACCCTTATGCAAGAAACTGAAAAAGAACTAAAGAGCCTCTTGATGAACATGAAAGAGGAGAGTGAAAAAAATTGGCTTAAAGCTCAACGCTCAGAAAACCAAGATCATGGCATCTAGTCCCATCACTTCCTGGCAAATAGATGGGGAAACAGTGTCTGACTTTATTTTTAGGGGGCTCCAAAATCACTGCAGATGGTGATGGCAGCCATGAAATTAAAAGCCACTTACTCCTCGGAAGGAAAGTTATGACCAACCAAGACAGCATATTAAAAAGCAGAGGCATTACTTTGTCAAAAAAGGTCCGTCTAGTCAAGGCTATGGTTTTTCCAGTAGCCATGTATGGATGTGAGAGTTGGACTATAAAGAAAGCTGAGCACCAAAGAATTGATGCTTTTGAACTGTGGTGTTGGAGAAGACTCTTGAGAGACCCTTGGACTGCAAGGAGATCCAACCAGTCCATCCTAAATGACATCAGTCCTGGGTGTTCATTGGAAGGACTGATGTTGAAGCTGACACCCCAATACTTTGGCTACCTGATGTGAAAAGCTGACTTATTTGAAAAGACCCTGATGCTGGGAAAGACTGAGGGCAGGAGGAGAAGGGGACGACAGAGGATGAGATGATTGGATGGCATCACCGATTCACTGGACATGGGTTTGAGTGCACTCTGGGAGTTGGTGATGGACAGGGAGGCCTGGAGTGCTGTGGTTCATGGGATTGCAAAGAGTCTGACATGACTGAGGAACTGAACTGAACTGAACTGCTTCTTAGGGATAGTCCTGACTCTAAGACTTGCCCTTTAGGAGTCCCAAGTCAATGCCTGAATTGGTCATCAAGGTCATTCCACTCTGGCTGCGCTGGAAAAGTATCTCCCCAGCAATTTACAACTCTCTTCAGCTCTGTATGCCTGCCAGAATCTCGCCTTGTCTATGTGTAATTTATCAGTTAGCCAAGGATTTGTTAGAAGTTTCTGTGCAGAATTTTTATATTTTTTTCTTTGTGGCTCGCTTCTTTTCTGTCTTGTCCGCAACTCATCTGCCTTTAGAGAACGGGAATAACAATCTCTGCTTCCTCATCCAATAAGGTAGTTGCCCTCGGTTTACACTCTATTTTCTTTATATAACTTGGAAAGTGGTTTCTGAGAGAAAGTCAAGGTAAATGTGCAGCGTAGTTAATGTGCTGTTCTTTTCTCAAGAGTTGTCACTCTCTGTTGTTTACTAACACCTGAAAAAATTGTTTCATATATATTGCCTGTATTTATAGTTGTTTATGATAGAAAAATGAGACTCCTATAATAAAAATAATACCAGCTACTTCACCATGACCAGAACCAGAAGTCCCACGTATTTTTTAATAAAGGTAAAACATAGCTTTCTTTAAAGTTTAATAGCTTAATCAACTTCTAACTTTTAAAAATATATAAAAGGAAAATTATGAGTTAAAATATCTTTTTTATAGAGTTATTGGAAAATATAGAAAAGACTGAAGCTTCTCAAGTGAACTAGAACTTCCACACACAACTAAGACTCAGAGTCTTAGTTGGTTATTTTTTGACCCACTTAATTGCAGATGCGGCTGAGACTATCAGATAGACATGGTTTTAGTTTGAAGTAATGAAAACAGCATGTTCACTAGAAATGAAATTGAGGCAACTAAATCTTTTGTAGCAGTTCTAGAATGGTCATGAGATGCAATAATACTTGGTTACTGACAATGTATGCTGGATTTGAATGTAAAACTTAAAGGTGAAAGGCTACATATCCTATTTTGTGTTCCCTCAACCACAAAATTGCTACTTTCTAGGGGCTGAAATATAGAGATTTCAAGCTTATTAAAAAAGGCTAAAGTATACCAGTCCAATGATATGTGACCAATTTGGAGGAAAAAGCTACCCTTTAAAAATGGTAAAGAATTTAGACATGTCTTTAAAATGTATTAATATAGGGAATGTTAGTGAAGATCCTACAATACTATTCAGTAGGTTAAACAACTGCTTATGCTTGAATGCATGCAAAACATTATTTTTTATGCACCATAAGTTAGAAACTATGTGCTAGACAAAGAAAAGATCACAAAAGTATAATTATTTTTCCAACTTAAGAGGCCATAGATTTTTCTTGCTTGTATGAGCAATTTAAGGATCCAGTAATGTGGCTATGGTGGGTTCTTCATTTCATAACAAACTTCATGTTTAGAAAAGGCAAAAATACATCTATTTTGACTGCAATTATGCCAAGCATTTTAAACAGGCTATACATTAACATAAAGAAAAAGTGAAAGGGAGATGCTTACTTAATTCAGTTGAAGACTTAATTAGGAGCTCAATTCTATCAGACATTTAATATTGCATTTTATTCTCATTTACTCAGTTTTTCTAATAGAAAATAATGAATGGCTTGCCAATTGTATATGATTATGGGTAGCTATTTATGGAACTGGGTCTTGCTTCTATACTTTATTACATTTTGTTTGGAGGTTAATATAATATTACAACTGTAGCTTTTATTTGAATCTATTCTTATGGTTTTCCTCTCTCATTAGGATTTAGATTGCTGGTTCATAGATTCTCTTCTTTGTGATTTTCTCTATTTCTGTTTTCTATTTCTAGGCCTATTCTCTAGTGTTGCATTATTCTTTTTAATGACTTTAAAGGCATTTAGGGGTAGAAGGGAAGAAATAATTCATTTGCCAGATGGCAAAGGCTCTGAAAACAGTGTATTTACAAGCTAAATAAATTATGCCACATACTTTGTAATTCCTAATGAATATATCTGATTTTTATTTAATTTGTCTTTCCATCCTTTATACTCTACTCTGCTGTAGGATCATTGTGATTACTGTAACCTGTTCATCTCAAATCATACAAATATGCATTGAAACTAATAATGGATCTACCATCTGCATTGTTCAATATGTTGCATCACTTCATGTTTCTTCCTATTCTCAAAGGAATTTAGAATTATTTATTTATTACAGGTATCATAGAATTAGTTCATTTTATGTAACCAGTAATAAGAAACTCAAGAAAAACGTGACTAGATTCATGTTTCCATTAATTCTCTTCCTTGATAACAGCATGATTTCTTTAAAGTCTTACCCTATACCTGGTCCAGTTGTTTTCATTATTTAGCAATCACTAACTGAGTATTTCACAAAGTTACTTTAAATTATATTGGATATTTCAATTCTAATTAATTAATCACATAGTTTTAATTTTATTTATATTCCACATTACCTAGGAATAAAGTCAATATGATACTTCATAAGTTGAAACCATGCCTTCCTAACATGTTCTGATATGCCAACCAACAAATAGATTCTTATTTTTACTCAGGGGATTCTGTGGCCAATAACTAGCTGGTTAAGAGTGTGTCGAAATCAATCAAGTTGTAAATACATGCTTAGTAGGTGGATAGGGAGAATCACTAGGTCTGCTCATAAAATTGCACTTTCCAGCTAACAACGGAAGCTATTTTTTCATTAGTGTTCCAAATATCTCAGTGTTTGGTGAAGTCTCCAGGTAATATATGCAGTGAGGAACATTACTAAGCCCTGGGAAACAATAGGCTTCTATCAATCAACATATATTTGAATATGAACAGCTTTTAGGAAAGCTTTGGGTATTTTTTTCTTTCACTGACATTGATGTTAATTAAGTATCATAATTTAATGAACTCAAAAAAGACTGACATTCTTACAATTAATCTTCTCATGGAATGCATATCTGATCTTCCAAATCTGAATTTCAGACAACTGGTACTGTTATTGTGCACATAGAAGTCTGACACTAGCTTCCAAGTCTCCCATTATATTCCTAAGCATAGCGACATGAAGTAAATGAAATGAGACAAGACTTCAGCCACAATCTTGCTTTACTCAATTGAGAAGCATATAAAGAATGAATAGGGGCACCATCCACTCTGGCATGGTTTACTGAAAATTTAGGGCAGCCATAGTAAGATAACAAAATGTTAATTTGTAATGTGTTTTTCATTATATTTGCAAATATTTTTTACATGAATTTTCATGTATTCCAGATTCTGACTGATTTCTTTGCTTTAAATATACCCTAATTTCCCTATTAATTATTCTACTGGAGGACTCATTCCCTTTGAATTTTTAGTCTGCATTTGTTTTAAGGGGTAAAATGCTTAGCTTTCTTACAACAGTCACTGGCAATGGAATGGATTCACAATGATTGGCTTAATCCAGTGTTTTTTCATGTCCTATGGTGACATTAATGGGTTTGTGATGTTAACTTGTTGAACTGTAACTAGCATTTCATTTTGGAATGACGTAGACTAGACAAGAATCGAACAGAATACAATAGAGTGAATTATATATAGTAACCCTAGATGTTTTCATTTATACGTGTAACTGAATTAGATTGTAATCTAACATGTTTATACATTAATCATTGGGGTGAAGTTAAAAATACTTAAAAGGCACTTGCTTGGTCTAATTAGGGCCCAGGACTAATTAGGTCCAGGAGAAAACATACTGTACCAAAACTGTATGACTGCTATATAAAAGAAAGAAGAAAAATAATGAAAAGACAACCAAAATGTCAACTATGATGAAACTAACATGATCTTATTCTATAAATCCTCCCCTTAAGTCATTCGTGAAGACCTATAAATATGAGATCACTCCTATGATTAGGTTACTGTATATGGAAAAGAAAAAGGGAATTTGCAGATATAATTGAGGTTTCTATTTAATTGAACTTGTGCTAATCAAAAGGAATTTACCTTGATGGGTCTGACCTAGTCAGGTGAGGCATTTAAGAGAATCTGAAGGTAAAAGATAAGAAGCAGCAGATGTTCTTATGTTGGCCTTGAAAATATCAAATTGCTGTGTTGTGGAGAGAAGGTCATGTGGCACAGACCAATGGATGACCTCTAGAAGCCAAAGGTCTTTATCCTACATCTATAAGGAAATGAATTGTACCAAAAATCAGAGAGCTTTAAAGAGGACTTTGAGCTTCAGATGAGATTAGAGCCCCAGCCAACATCTTGATATCATCCTTTGAGACCTGAGGCAAAGGACCCAGCCTAAAACATGGACAAGCTTCTGACCTAAAGAAACTGCGAGATAATAAATGAGTGTTGTCATTTATGATGTTGCCATTTAGTGATGATTTTCTATCACTAGATATGCATAAGTGTGTTACATAACAGTAGAAAACAAATACAGTTGTCTGTCTAAGTTCTAAGTGAAAGAAACCACTTTTCTTTGTAGTGGAGCTCTCATTGATACTATCTGGAGAGACCAGATTGGCGTCATTACTGTCCAGCTGTACTTTTCTGCAGCCAAAACCCTACATTAATATAGTTCTCTTTCCCACCTGCACACCATGTTAAATCTTTTTTTTAAAAGCACGTGGAAAACTACATGTGGGTAAGAAAGGCTTTGGTATATAATTCTCACACATTTATAAAGTAGATGATGTTAACCTGCCTTATAGAAGAGAAAGCTAGAAGATGGAAAAGTTTAGAAGCTTGTTTTGTTTTTTTTTTTGTAAGAAACACTTGGCTCCTATACCTCAAAACAAGAAGAAATCCAATTCACTTATCATAAAGCAGATTTTGAAATTAAAGTATTGTGTGGGGTTAGCAAAGTTAAACTATTTGAACCTTTATTCCCACATTTCCTCACTTGAGGGGTGTGTGTGTGTGTGAGTATTACACCTATAACTCCAAAGTTGTAGGAATTATGACCACTGAATATATATTTATTTTAAAATTACTTAATCACTATCCTAATTCTGTTAACTCCCTTTATCATGTACTTTAATAGAAATTTATGATTTAATTTCAAAATTAAAATGGACCAATTCCCCCAGAAATTCAGTAAAATATTTGCAATATAATTTTTTTCACTAATGGAGGGTTTATGATAATTTAAATAGAATGAGACCTGAAAGTAAAGGGAGAAAGAATAAATTATGAATACTAATAGAACAAAGGAGATATCTAGAAGAAATTTAATATATTTTAAAATATATTTTGTTATAATAATGCATGATTTACTACAAATTAACCTTATACAGACTAAAATATTTCTACCTAGCAACTTTTCTTTGAGTACTATCATGAATATTTGTTTACCTTCCCTTGTAGTGTTTTTGTAAACCTAATTGAACTTTCCTCTCTATAATCTATTTCCCACAGTAATGAGTTAATCCAAGGTTAAAGTAAATCAAAAGTATTTGGACATATTAAGACATCAAAATGTCTAAGAAACTTTTGTAAAAATAAAATTTATCTCTTATCTCTAAATATCATTTTCCAAATTAAGAAAATATGCAGAAAAGTTGAACTCACAAAAACAGAGCATAGGTTGGTGATTGCAGGAAGTGGGGGTGGGGGAAAATTGGAGATATTGACCAAAGGGTACAAATTTTCAGTTATAAAATGAACAAGTTCCAGGAATCTACTGTAGAGTATGGTGAAAGTAGTTAGCAATAATGTACTATTTATATAATAAATGTTTATGTATTTGTATAAATATTACACAAATATTTATACAATTGTATAATTGAAAGTTGCTGTGAGAATAAAGCTTTAATATTTTCATCACATACTCACAAGCAAGCTAAGTATGTGAGGTCATTGGTTTGCTAACTAACCTTTATAGTAGTAATCATTTCACAATATTTACATGTATCAAATTATCACATTGTATCTCTTACACAATACTTTATGAATCATATCTCAATAAAACTGGAAAAATATGTTTCATGACTTAAGATGGTATGAAAAAAGCATTTTCTGATTAACAGTCTGAATTTAAAACTGGAAACAATCCATGATTATATGTCTCATAGAAGTTAATTCTGCACTTCCAGCACACATATACACTAGTTGAAATCTAACAACATTGGTACAATAGAACAGGAAGCTGCCTGCTTTTGCAAATCTGAATCAATGCATCTGTGTATGTATCATCATGCTTTATATATTATATTTTTATTTTCAGGGGTCATCATGATAATAACCATGTGACTAATATTCTTATCAAATCTATGAGAATATTTCCTTGAAATTTATCACAATATCTGCTATACAACAAAAGATTTATTTTATAGATCTTGCTTTTAAGTACTAAATGACAGGCATTTTTAAACACAGAAACACAGTTCTTCCTCAACTTACATGAGGTTATGTCTCAATATACCCATCATGAATTTAAAGTATCTTTAAGTCAAAAATGAATTTAATAACCTAAACGGTGAACATGGTAGCTTAGCATAGCCTGCCTTAAGTGTGCTGAGAACAGTTACTTTAGCCTATGATTGGGCAAGATCATCTTAACACAAAGCTTGTTTTATAGTGTTTAATATCCCATATAATTTATTAAATGGTTGTATGAATACAGGGTGGTTGTGAGTGTATCAGTTGTGTACCCTGGTGATAACATGGTTGACTGGGAGCGGTGTCTTGCTGTTGCTGACCAGAATCATGAGAATACGTAATCACATAGTTCTAGCCATGGAAAAGGTCAAAATTCAAAATTCCAAGTACAGTTTCTACTGAATGCTATCACTTTTGCCCTGTTGTAAAGCTGATAAATCTTAAACCATTGTAAATCAGGAATCATCTTTACCTTGTTAATCTACTATTGATATCTATATTACATTATGACAACATCTACATCTTTGGGGGATATTTTTCCAGAATTTTCTGCCTTCTTTTGAATATGTTTCATTCCCTTTGATTAATTCTTCAAAAATTATCATTTGATAGAATGAATAAAGTGTGTGTTCATCCAAAGAAAAGGAACAATTTTAAGATATTTGAGTAGACCCAGAGGAAAAAACCCTGGCTTTCTTCACATAACAGTTTTAGGCCAAACCATGAGCATCCACATTAAAAACATCATTAAAGGGGGAAAAAAAAATTGGCCTGAATAACAAGAACTATATTACAAATGAATTCCAAATATAAACACTCGCAAGATTATTCACAATTTTGTGATTTTTGAAAATTTCTTGCTTCTTTTGAAAATTATTAAGTGAATGTAAGAAATAAACAATATATGATGGTGTCTTCCGCAGCTTCTGCTGCCGTCTCACTGGAACTTTCCTGGCTACAAACCTGAGACGAATTTTGAGAGGGGCAGCTGAAGATGATTTGAGGGTGGGCACAATGCAGCCAATAGCCCCGATGGAGCCCTTGTGTGAAGACTCTCATGATTGGAACAAATGGCTCTCTACAGAATTGGACCTGAAAAATATAGAGGATAGTACCATATGCTAAAAAGAGAAGAACTAAGAGAAATGTAAAGGGCATTAGGGAGAAACAAACAAGGCCATAAGTGAGAATCTGTGTTTAGCTGGATCCCTAGAATAGCCTCTGCCCATAATGATGTGACAGCTCTATTTTAGATCTTACATGTCTTCATGTTGAAATATATTTTCTTAAGATGTCTTAAATGAAGTTCATAGTTCATAAAAAATAATTCATTGGTTCAGAGAATTCCTTGACATACTAATGAATTTTGGATGCCTCTTTTCTTACTCTAAAATATAATTGCTTTTTTCAACTATTGGAGTCTTAAAAAAATAAAAAAGAAAGAAAAGACAGAGAAATAAAATGCTGTTTGTATTGGGCCCATTTCTATGTTGACTTAACTCTGTTCAGTAAGTAGACCTAGCAGTTGACCTAGCAGTAGGCAAACAGCAATGATTCTCAAACATTTTGGTCACAGGACCGTTTTTCCCTCTTAAAAAGTAGTGAGTCATATGGTAGTTCTATTTTTCGCTTTTTAAGGGACCTCCATACTCTTCTCATAGTGGCTGTATCAGTATACATTCCCACCAACAGTGTATGAGAGGGTCCCTTTTCTCCACACTCTCTCAAACATTTATTGTTTGTAAATTTTTTGATGATGGCCATTCTGACTGATGTGAGGTGATATCTCATTGTAGTTTTGATTTGCATTTCTCTAATAATTAGTGATGTTGAGCATCTTTTCATGTTTTTATTAGCCATCTGTATGTTTTTTTTGAGAAATGTCTATTTAGTTCTGTATGACCCAGCAATCCCACTCCTGGAATATACCCAGAGAAAACCATAATTCAAAAAGGTACATGCACCCAATGTTCATTGCAGCAGCAACTACAATAGCCAGTACATGGAAGCATAAAGAGAGGAATGGATAAAGAAGATGTGGTACATATATTCACTGGGATATTGCTCAGCTATAAAAAAGGAACAAAACTGTTCCATTTGCAGAGACAAGGATGGACCTCAAGACTGTCATACAGAGTGAAGTACATCAAAAAGAGAAAAACAAATATTGTATAATATCCCTTATATGTCAAATCTAGAAAAATAATACAGATGAATTTGTAAAGCAGAAATAGAGACACAGACATAAAGAACAAATATACAGATTCCAAGGGGAAGGAAGAAGTGGGATGAACTGGAAGACTGAAATTGACGTATATACCTACTGTGTATAAAACAGGAAACTAATGAAAACTTAACTGTATAACACAGGGAACTCTACTCAGTGCTTTGTAGTGACCTAAACAGGAAGAAAATCCAAAAAAGAGGAGATATATGCATATGTAGAGCTTATTCACTTTACTTTACAGTAGAAACTAACAAAATATTGTACAGCAACTATACTCCAATAAAAATTAATTAAAAAAAAAAAACTAGTGACAAACCTAGAGCTTTGTTTCTGTGCAAAAGTTTTAAAATATTTTAAAAATAATAGAAGTGTATTATAGGTTAAAATAAATTAAATCCTTTATGAAGAATAACTATATTTTTCCAAAAAATTTATGAAGGGCATTGTTTTGCATTTTTGCAAATCTGTTTACTGCCTGGCTAATAGAAAATCACTGGATTGTCATAATTGCTTCTGTAGTCTGTTGCAATCTGTTGCTTTGTTGGAGTATGTAAAGAAAGGCTGAACCTAAACACATATGAAAAAGTCTCAAGGTCCTCCATGTGTCCTCAGATCACACTGTGAAAACAGCTGCTCTGTGGGTAGCCTTCTACTTGTACTTTTGTCTCTCCCTTAACCTACTCATGCTAAATATCTCTGCTCTTTCTTTTTTTCACTCATGTCATACTTGTTTTTATTTCTTTCTCCTTCCCTTATCTATTTTTTTCTCTACTTTATTATCTACTTTATTTTTCTGACCTGTTCCTCCTTTCTCCTTCACCCTGCCCACTGAACACTCTCTACTCTGTTTTCTCCAAGTTATACATGAAAATGAAGTCTTTCTTTAAAGGGAACTATGTTGGAGGATCTTGGAAAGATATATAATATTTCTTATTTATTCATCCATAAATTACCTCTGTAAATGATAGTATCTAGTCATTCACACAAAAAATGCCACATACCCTCACTTCATACATCTAGCCTCAGTACTGTCCATCCAAAATATATCCTCTTTCCTCCAATTTTACTTTTGTAAGCCCAAGGCAGTTTAATTCACTTTCTTCCCTCATTTGTAGTATAAAAACAGTGTACTGATTTTCCTTTTTCACCTCTTGCCAAACCCCACTAAAACCACAGTCAATTCTCCCCTCAGTAGCCAATGTGATTACAGTAAAAGTGCTTGGTGACCCAGGTTGATCTCCTTTTCCAGTTACTGTGAAGGCTGACTAATAATAATGCACAACTGATTGTGGTCTCCTCTACAGATTGACTTACACAAAATAGAAACTGCCTCTGAAGCTGTACTCTCTTACAGCCCCAGGATAAAAAATAGATAGGTGGGGTAAAGGCCTGGCCTCCTGTGGTGCGGTTTGTGTCTCAAGTTTTCCCATGGGATAAGATGAAGCCAGTCTCCACTGAGACTGCATTCTTTCTTCTCTCACTCCCATTCTCCTGAGACAGCTGGTTGTCTCATGCTCTGCTTGTAGGGAACTCAACCTAAGACAGTAAAAGTGCAATATTCTATAAAGTTAGTTTTCTGCTTACAACTCTCCAATAAATTCCGACCTCTTCTTTTCAGCCTACAAAATACTGCTATAACTGACAACTGCCTATATTTCTGATGTCATTTCCCATCAATCAACTAAGTAGAAAAGATCTTTCCTCACGGCATTTGCACTTGCTATTTCTTCAGTCTGAATTTTTGTAGAGTTAGCTTGTCATGTTCAGACTTCAGTTCTTCTAGAGGCCTTTCTGACTCCTCCGTCTAAATTTGTTCCCCACCTTCCTTAGTATTCTGTTAAATTAACAGTTTATATTTTTCAGAGGACTCATTACAATTAGAAATTATTTTATTTACTTATTTATTTTTGATTATCTCTCTACCCACTAAAATGTAAGGAATAGGTTTTATCTGTGTTGACCATTGCTGCATCCCAAAACATAGAACTAAATGTGTCACATAGTAGATGCTAAATAAATATTTATTGGCTTGAATCAATACTGAATCATAACAGTTATGTCATTTTTAAAGTAATATTTTTTCCATGACCATTTATTGATTTACCTATTCATTTCATTTAACAGATAGTTTAAAGACTCATTTTGCTGAATGTTATATTCAATGTTATAAAGTTAGAAACTTATATAGACCCTGCTACTTTTCTTCAATGTCTGGTTCTCTTCTTCCTGAGAGTTCAAAAGCACTACACTTAGCCTCCTGTGTGTCTAGGTAGGTTGTGTGAAGAATTCCATAATGATAGTGTAAGCAAAAAACTCTTAAGATTTCACAATTATATGAGAACAGATGAAAGTTTGGTAATTGGTGCTTTTTTCATAAATGTATATTATAGAAGTAAATGGTAGTGGTGGTGATGGTTCAGTCACTAAGTTGTGATTTTTGTGACCCTATGGACTGTAGTCAACCAGGCTCCTCTGTCCATGGGAATTCCCAGGCATGAATACTGTACTGGTTTACCATTTCCTACTCCAGGGGATCTTCCCAACCCAGGGATTGAACCTGCATCTCTTGCATTGCAGGCAAATTCTTTACTGATGAGTCACCAGGGGAGCCCATAGAAATAAATAATTTTAGTCGAAAGAACCACAATGAAAGATGGAACAAAATGCAAAATCCAATCAAAAAATGGAAAATAATTTGGCCAAGATAAAATTATTTGTGGGGGAGGAGTATTTTGATTGATGACCCAGTGCTGAAGGGAGAAAGCCACCCGTTCCTGTTCTTCCATGATTTACAGATGGCTAGAAATTTGTTTTTAAAAAAGAAGAAGGAAAAAACTCTTCAAATACTCATGGCTTAATCAGCGTAGTTCAGCTCTTACAAAAAGTGAAGCAGCAGCTGTGATTCAGGATTTTATCCAGCTGTCTGCTTCTCAGCATCCTTACAATAGAGATAGTGCTGGATCTAGATGCATCTCTACCAGCAGCAGGGAGAGAGCTCACTTTCCCTTTGGAGCTTGTGCTTAGTCCTCAGTCATGTCCGATTCTTTGCGACCACATGGACTGTAACCCACAAGGCTCCTCTCTCCATGAGGATTCTCCAGGCAAGAACACTGGACAGGGTTGCCATGCCCTCCTCCAGGAGATCTTCCCAAACCAGGGATCAACCCCAGGTCTCCCGCATTGCAGGAGGATTCTTTACCATCTGACCACCAGGGAAGCTTTGGAGCTTGCACCTCATCTAAGACTGCACCCAGTTACATTTCAGTGAATAATGATTTTATTGACTAATAGATATCAAAAATATGACAAGTATTTTTATGGTCCCTTCTGTTGAACAAGTGCTTTATCAAAGTGCAAATATATTTGGATAAGCTTCTTCATCTGAGACTATGCTAATACATAAAACCAGGCTAATAGGTTACTCTGATAACAGCTCAGTCAGGGGCAGGAATTGAAGAAGGGGAGATGGAAGCAAACTAATTAATTGACAGTTTTCAAACTGATCAGTCAGTGAAGTCAAAAACCTAAGCCAGTTTATCCACCAGACTGAAGTTTTGTTTAAATGTCATGAATTGCAAACTTGGAGAACAAAAGATGACTGACTACCAAAGTTTGGAATTCTTAAAGTGAATTTAAATTATTCCTTTTATGTTGGAAGGGAAAAAAATCACTTTTATCAAAGTTTGTACAATGCATAGCCCTAATGCTGAATTTAAGCTCCTGAGACCCTTTATAAAATATGAATCTCTGGTATTCTGAATGCTGTCACAATAGATGCCTCACCAAAGACAAACATGTTACATGCAATTGCTGCACTTTCCAAAGAGAAGCCATAGAACCACCACATTTTTTGATGGTTCAACATGGAACATTTAGGTCACCATATTGGATTGCTTACCTATTTATGTTATACACAGTCAGGAAATATGTCTGACAGTTTCAAAAGCAATATAATTATTTTTGAAAATTGAGGCTGACATAGCTGTTTTATGATTTTATAAATATAGTAAAACAAAGAATCTTTCTAGAGGAAGATTCTACCTTTATTCTCAATTAGCTTCATGAAACAGAATAAACACAATTAGCCACAATTATTTTTGCTACCTCAGTCATCATCTATCAAACTGTTCGGGGGATCATTTCTACTTCTATAGTTGGCATAAATAAACATGGCATAAAACACAGAAGGTCTTTTTCTCCCTGTGCTAGCTAAACTTGTGTATATCCTATGCGCAGTTTATTATTTTTAAGTTGTAAAACTTCTTGTGCCTTCTGCATAATTTGTAAGGATAGATGATAAGTGTTTAACAAGTAAAGGAAGAGGTAGAAGAAAGTGTTATGTTTATATTTAATCAAAATTTAGCAAAGTGTTCAATTAGAAAATATCTTCTTTGTAGTACCAATCAAGAAGGTGTTACAGCACCTTCTTTGCAATGTCAAACTTTTCAAACTACTTTTCAATGTCTAAAGCTGACTGGATGTAGTCCCCAAAAGTTATCTATCAATCTGTGATAATAAATAGTTACATTCTAGGGAGATGGTATTTTCTCACATTTGTAAAACAAATTACTACTGGGTTTATTTGTGTCCTTTTCCTCCCTCACTCACAAGTTTGAGCCAATCATTGTCATCATTAACTTCTGGGACGTAATAATTAACTCAGTGCTCTAACATCATCATGAGAGCCTCTTAATAGGCCATGTCTCTCTTCCCAGTCTCATACTACACGTGTTTGTACGTTTTCTTTCTTTTTTTTTTCCACAAATTACCCATCAGTTTTGACAGCATTGCTCATGAAACAAGTCAACTCAGTTTAAGTGGTTTGAGAAATTGAATGCAAAACACACAACTTAAAATCTCATAGAGTCTATTTTAAAGAGAGGAAATATAACATTTGAGGAAGAACATATCCAACAAGGAACACTGAAAGGTTAATAAGACAGTAAGTGGTAGAAATCTTCAGATGTAGTTTCCCCAAATTCTCTACACACCACTAAATCTTCCTCAAGTTGGTCTTTTCTCTAACCAATATTTCAAAGTCATAATTACTTTAAAATAAAACTTAGTTCATGTATCATATCAGCCTCTAAAATGAAGTCATTTAAATGATACTTTACCTTTAATGTTCCATTATTGTTCTGATACTACATATTCCTTATCTCATTTAGAAATACACAGTAACTCAGTGGAAAGATCTCTGGGTACCCTCATCATACTTCTGAAGAAGGTCAAAGTTGTACACATTTTCTAACTCATACCAAGTCATGCAGGCATTCAGCCCTGTGATTGGAACTCAGCCTGGGTCACCTTCAGTTCAGCATTCTTATGAATATACCCACTGAAGTCTGAAAGTTGCTCCACAATCTGGGAAGGTAATTTTTCTATTCATCCCAAAGTGCTTTTTTTGTGAATAATGATACAGACTGAATTATGTCTCCCCCAAAAAAGTTATATTAAATCTCTTACCTTCAATGTAATAATACTTGGAGATAAGACCTCTGGGGAATTAATTAGAGTTAAATGAAGTCATAGGGGTGGGGCCCTTATGATGAGATCAGTAGCTTTATAAGAAAAGAGAGAGATCACTCTCTTTGCCATGTGTAGATACAAAGAAAAGGCCATCTGTAGGCCAAAGCCCTCACCAGGAATCAAATCAGCTGATGCTTTAACATTGGACTTCCCAGCCTCCAGAACTGTAAAAACTTAATGTCTGTAGTTTAAGCCACACAGTGATAATTTGTTATAGCAGCTGAAGCTGACTCTAGTTATGCAATTCATATTACCATGTTTATTGTATTCACAGATTCATAAGTGCATTAATTTAGAAATATATGCCCCCTTTTATTTCTGTTTCATAATACTTGAATTTTCAAACAATTTTATGAGATTAATTCATGTCAGTTTTATTAATCACTCTGTCTTTTGTTTGATTCTTTTTTGTTGTTGGAGCACTCACTTTCTTCTGTCATTCTAGTGGTTTCTCAGGAGGGCTTCATATAAATGATATAAGTATTATAAGTTTTGTAGAAGTAAGTAAATAACGTTGAATTTGGGATTCAAGATATTTATGAGCTATTGACTCCTCGAGGAAGAGAAAGAAATCAGATTGAGGTGCAGACCTGACAAAGCCTGGACCCATCTTGCCCATTAGAATATCAAAGTTGACCAGCTTTGGGCCAAAATGGCCCAGCCTTGTTACCTTCCCCTCACTTAACCACTGGTTGGGGGCTGTTCTGGGAAGCTCCTGAAAGTGCTGACTGCTGGAAATGTCTGCTGATCATCTTTCTTACAGCCAAGCAGTATGAGGTTGGCACATCTGTTTTCACCACTATAGCTAGATATTTAGATTACCCATTACCATTACAGTGTGGATAAAGGCAAGTTCTGAACACCCTGAAGGATACCCTGTGTCAGAATATCCTGAGAAGATATAGTTGACCCTATTAAAGTCATTGAGATGACCCTGGCTATTTTCAGTCATTTCTATACCCTATCATCTACTTATTATGGTCATCACCTGGCTACTTTTGAAGATGCTGATTCACTCTGGAAAACCACACTGGCCATCTGGTCATCCTCTGGTCATAATTCTTGCTCCATTAGACAAACAATGTACTTAACTAACTTTTAATACACACTTTTCCTGTATGAATAGCAAAAGGTGGGAATCTTAATACCCAAGTGTTTATCCCCTTTTTTTAGTAACCATATTACAGATGAATGAATTAATACTAGCCATATAAAAAGAAATGTTAAGAATATTTTAGTCCTGAAATATTCAAAGAATCAAGTGTAATCTGAATAAAGCTGTTGGCAAATACAAAATACTGTTTTTCTCTATTTCTTTTTAACAGAACCAAAACTTTTGTTTCCAACTCACCTTGTAAAGAAAATTAACAAGTGTAACTCTGGTTTCTCTCTAATTCTTTGCTCATCCCATCCCTGGGAGGTGGAGTCATCTAAGGAATTTTTAAATTCAGCCAAGAAACTGCCAAAAAAGAGCATGAGTTTTACCCTATGCTCCCAGGACAGATCTTACACATGGGGCTTCCTATGAATGAAAGGTAAGGACCAGTCTAATTCTGGAACTATAATCCATGTCCTAAACCTGACTTTTAGACACTTGGTGAAAGAAACACTTGCTATGAATATCTATTGTTTGTGTAATTTCTTCTGATTTCACTATCCAAATTTGAAAGAAAGTACTCTGAGAGTCTTCCTCAGAAACTCCCAATTATAACAAAATGGACAAAATGATCCTAATCTATCTTTTAATGATATGTCTGAATTACTTTCCATATAAGTAAAAGAGAAAGGAAAATTAACAAGTAAATATGAAGAGGGAAATGTATATTTTTATCCACAAGTGATAACCTTCTTCAAAAGTCTGCTTTGACATCAAGATAATCAAAATTCTTATGAACTTCTGACAGTGACACAACACAAGGAATAGCATAAACAACTCCGGTTTTCATCTACTATGCCAAATAGAACTCCTCTGCTTTCTCTTTGTTTGTTGGCTCATTCAAGAAAATCTTGTTTAAAACCTGAATTGACCAAATGGGCTGCCTGTCCTGTTTTCATAGAAGAGCAGCTAGAAATGTTGAACAAGTAGATGAATATGATAGAGCTGCGTATCGGAAAAAACAAGCCAGGTTTGTCCTAAATGCTTGCCCCATAGCCAGGTTAATTTTAAGTCAGCATGTGAAAGATTTTGTGATTAGACCTCAAAGCACAAAAATACCAATTAATTATGTGATTAGATATGTCTTCATTAGTACTCTATAAATAAATCATGCTCAGATTATGCAGTCAGCTATCCTGGAAAAAATATTCTTCTAGAGGGCTGTAAAAACAGCTTAATTGATTATAGATTCTCTGCAATTTACCATGTATTATATTCTGAAATGTTAAACATACATATATCCACATGTTATATATGTGTGGAGGTATTTGTCAAACTGTTACAGTGTTTCTTTGTCAAACTGTTTCAGTGTTTCTTTATGTTACTTAGCACTAAAATGCTTTCCAAAATTAAGATGGGAGTTTGCTAAAAATCTGCATTTATTGTTAAAAAAATGTTAGAACACTTATATTTCCATTCTTTCATGTTTTCAGAGACAGTGTTTCTCTTTGATATTTAACTTCTATGCTTCCAGAAATGTTTTGTGAATGTGCTCCTCTCCTCTTCCCACCGCTCAGTATATTTACCCTGCCCTCAGTTTACTTTTTCATTTTTCCAAGAGAATTTCTTCCTGAATATGTGGCTTTATTAAAAACATTTTCATTGCATTTGTAGTTAGCCCAATTGTTCAAGATATCCCCCATCCCCTCCTTCAGGTCCCCTGTCCTCTTTTCTGTACCCTGCTAGACCTCCAAGAGACTGACCTCTATGAACTGTATCAAGCAGTTCCTTGCCTTCAGTTGCCAGTTGTTTTCTGCTAATGGAGATCTCTGGCATGAGATCAGAGGTGATGGGTAGGGGAATTTATTCCCTAGCCCCTTCACTGCAGGTTGACTGTGCACCTCAGTGAAAAGTCAAAGCTCCCGGCATGTGATACTTACCAGTAGATCTCTCTATGGGTTTCAGTCCTTTCAGATCTAAAAGTGGTAACAGATCTCTCTGTGTAACTTGCCCTGGGAGAACTGCATTATCTCTCTTGGTTTCCTTACACCTTTATAGGCTAGCTTTTGTAAATAGTCATTTAATTCATCTCAAATTACCCAATTCGAACAAGTAGTAAAAAAACAAGTAGTTTTCCATAGAACCTTGATTGATACATGATGCTTCTTATAAATTATTCAAACAATACAAAAATAAAAGAGTAAAACATGAACATCCTCATTACATCTTTTGCTTGAGAAAACTGGAAACACAATTTGAATTGGCTTAAGTACCTGGATTTTTTTAGTTTTCTGAGTCCATATATCACATACAAAAACACATGCAGAAGGTTGCTCTTGTCAGAGCTAGTTGGGGTTTAAATAGGCTACAACAGAAGTTTAAGTTCCCATCAAGCATGCTTTTGCATCTGTTACCCTGGGAAGGAATTTGTATCAGTCAGGGTCCAATCAGGAGACAAAATCAAATTAATTTAACAGAAACAGAATATATAAATAATTATTAGTAAGGTTTTTAAGAATGAAAAAGGAAAAAAGGCAAATTAAATGATTATAGAAGGACTGTCAGCAGGCTGCAGCTACCATCCTAGGGCTTTGAGAGGGAGTGCAAATGTACAAACTTGGAGTAAGCACCCAACAGAGCTGAAGCTCAGAACTCAGAGAAGGGACCACTGCTTGACCTAAACTGGAATCTCTTAGCTTGGAGGAGAAATCTCACTGGACTAGGATCCAGTCCCATGAAGAAGGATACTGAACAACATCAGAAGGTGCTGATGTTTCTGCAGGTACACACCAAGGTTGGTCCAGCACGTTTTGAAAAGCTGAAAACTCAGTTCAACATTTTACTGACATAAACTGGTGCCTCCAAAGGGAAGAAGTGAGAAGAGGCCGAGGTGATGCTGATAGGGATAGGAAGCCAACAGCAAGCAAATAAAATGGAAACAAGTCCCTCTTCGTCCATCCTCATAGCTGCCTCTTGTGCTTCCAACTGACCAACACAGAGAGGTAGCTGGCAAAGCTGACAGACTTCCAGCCAGCATCACAGAACAGTGCAGAAGAGACAGTTTGAACTGAAAAGCAATGGCTTAATAAAGTAGTATAAGGTAACAGGCAGAAAATCAACTACACTCCTCTAGCGAAAGCATAGTGTGAGAATTTTTACTGTACACAAGGCCCTGTGTGAGGCTAGTCTGTCTTAATTGCAGGTAAATTTTAATCTCCTTTCTAATAGGGCATTTAATATGACAAAGAAAACAATTATATTATTATTTAAGAAGTGCCATGATAAAAGTAATAATATGGGACTTTTGGAGTGGCATTTGTATAGGAAAGAAAAATAAATATAGTAACCAAATTGAGAAGAAAGAAGTAAATTGTAACTGCTTGCCATTGGCATGAGATTATATATAGGAAAATTTGAAGATTCATCAAAAATATGTTACAACTAATAAACAAATTCAGTAAAGTTACAGAACACAAAATCGATACACAAAAATATGTTGCATTTCCATACACTAATAACAAATTATCATAAAGAGAATTAAGCAAACAATCCTGTTTATAATTGCATCCAAAAGAATGTAATGTTCACTCGCTTAGTCATTTCTGGCTCTTTGGAGCCCATGGACTGCAGCACACCAGGCTTTCCTGTCCTTCCCTATCTCCTAGAGTTTGCTCAAACTCATGTCTATCGAGCTGGTAATGCCATCCAACCATCTCATCCTCTGTTGCACTCTTCCTGCCCACAATCTTTCCCAGCACCAGGGTCTTTTTCAGTGAGTCAGCTCTTCACATCAGGTGGCCAAAGTATTGGAGCTTCAGCTTCAGCATCAGTCCTTCCAATGAATATTCAGGGTTGATTTCCTTTAGGATGGACTGGTTTGATCTCCTTGCAGTCCAAGTGATTCTCAAGAGTCTTCTCCAGCACACAGTAGAAAAGCATCAATCCTTCAGCGCTTAGACTTCTTTATGGTCCAGCTCTCACATCTGTATACATAAGTACTGGGAAAAACATAACTTTTGACTATACAGAATTAGCAAAATGATGTCTCTGCTTTTTAATACAGTGTATAGGTTTGTCATAGCTTTTCTTCCAAGGAGCAAGTGTCCTTTAATTTAATCTAATACCTTAAAAATTTTAACCAAGTCATTTAAACACCTGTATATTCAAATACTCCATGGGTAAACAAACTTTTGTCAGTGTTTTTAAAATTAACTGCAAAGTGGTAATAATTACAGTGCATAGTGCTTGCTTGCTCCATGCATGTGTTTATGCCACATACATGTATGCATGCTAAGTTGCTTCAGTTGTGTTCTCATTTGGAAGGTCTTTGTTCATGGTGAGAACCAAATGAAACTCCAGATGTCAAAAAATAAATAAATAAATAAAGACCTTTATACTGAGAACTACAAGACATTAATGAAAGAAATTGAAGAATACACAGATAAATGAAAATATATTCTGTGCTCATTCATCAGAAGAATTATTGTTATAATTCACATATTACCCAAAGCAATGTATAGATTCAATGCAAATTCTATCAAAATTCCAGTGGTATTTTTCAAAGAAATAGAAGACACAATCTTAAATTTGTATGGAACCATATACAAATTTGTACAAATGCAAAACCAAGTACAAGTAACCAAAGCAATCTTGAAGGGGAGAAAGAAGGAACAAAATTGGAAGCATCATGGTCCCTAGTTTCAAACTGTATTGCAAAAGTATACTAATCAAAACAGTACGGTATTATTAAAAACTGACACATAGACCAAAGTAACAGAATAGCAAGCCTAGAAATAAATCCATACTTATATGGTCAATTAATTTATGACAAAGAAGCCAAAACTACAATAAGAAAAGAACAGTCTCTTTTTGTTGTTGTTGTTGGAAAAAGCAGGTAGCCACATGCAAAAGAATGAAATTGGGTCACAACAAAAATTAACTCAAAATGTACTAATGACTTGAATGTAATATCTAAAACCATTAAACTCCTGGAAAAGAAACATAGGCAGTAAGCCCCTTGACAGAGGTCTCAGTAATAAGCTTTTGAATCTGATACTAAATGCAAAACCAACAAAAGCAGAAATAAACAAGTGAAACTACATCAAATTAAAAAAGCTTCTGCACAGCAAAGGAAACCATCAACCAAATGAAAAAGCAACATACTGAATGAGAGAAAATATTTGCAAAATGTTACATATTATATACATGCATAACTATACTGTCCATGGAATTCTTCAGGCCAGAATACTGGAGTGGGTAGCCTTTCCCTTCTCTAGATAGTCCCAGCCCAGAGATCAAACCCAGGTCTCCCACATTGCAGGCAGATGCCTTACCAGCTGAGCCACAAGGAAAGCCCAAGAATACTGGAATGGGTAGCCTGTCCCTTCTCCAGTGGATGTCCCTGACCCAGGAATCAAACCAGAGTATCCTGCATTGCAGGTGGATTCTTTACCAACTGAGCTACCAGGGAAACCCTATATATATAACCATATATCTGATAATAAGCCAATATCCAAAACTTATGAATAACTCATACAACTTATAGAAAAAAAAATAAACTATTCAGTTAAAATGGGGGCAGAAGATCTGAATAGATATTTTTCTAAAGAAGCATACAAATGGCAACAGGTACATGAAAAGATGCTCAAAATTATTATGCATTATGTAAATGCAAAGCAAAAGCACAAGATACCACTTCACACTTTTTAGAATGGCTATTATCAAAAATATAAGAAATCAGAAGTGTTGAGGATGTGGAGAAAAGGGAACCCTTGAGCACTGTTCATGGGATTGTTAGTACCGCCACTGTGGAAAACAATATGGAGGTTTCTTAAAAAATTAAAATGAAACTACCATATGATCCAACAATTCCTCTTCTGGGTATTTATCCAAATAAATAAAAAACACAAATTTAAAGATATATATGCACCCTCATGTTCATTACAGCATTACTTACAGTATCCAATATATGAAATAACCTAAGTGTTCATCCATGGATGAACAGTTAAAGAATTGTGGTATGTGTACAATGGAATACTATTCAGCCATAAAAAGGAAGAACTCTGTTGTTTGGGATATCATGGATGGGTCTTAAGACCATTATGCTAAGTGAAGGACATAGAAAGGCAAATATCACATGGTCTCTCAAATATGGAAATGAAAAGTAAACAACAACAAAAAAACACAAGCTCATAGATTGGTGGTTGCCAGAGGCAGGAAGTAGAAGTTGGGAGAAATGGGTAAACATTTTTTTTCAGTTTAAATAAATTGAAAAAAAAAAAGGGGGGGGGGAGGAGGCATCTGCTTGGTGGAAGGTAGGTCTTGCCCTGCTCTAGGTGCCAGAGACAAAAATGAATAGACTTTGACCCTTTTGTCTGACCTTGAACCTTGGCTCCCTCCCAGGTTTACATAATGGAGACTTTATTCTCAAATAAGTATTCTCAAGTAAGTTGAAAATTTATATCATGGCCTCAAAATATGCTCACTAAAAATTGTTCCTTTGGGACTCTGTATCAACCTAGAGATGATAGGTTGATATCATCCTGGAGATGGAATGGGGAGGGAGATGGGAGGGAGGTTCAAGAGGGAAGGGACATATGGATACCTATGGCTGATTCATGTTGAAGTTTGACAGAAAACAACAAAATTTTGTAAAACAATTATCCTTCAGTTTAGAAATATATTAATTTAAAAAATATCCCTTTGGCAATCCAAAATTAGTATAAAATGTTCCTCCTATTTTGAAAGGAAAAACCTCCTAACAAAATGCAATTTCCTCTTATAGCAAAAATCCATTTTTACCAGAGTTTCAAAAGGAGAAAACTATAGGTCTCTTCCATCCCTCACCTAGCTCTAAGTCTAGGAGCCTTGACTAACATCCATCCTGACCCTAGTTCTCTTGAGTCCAGTCTTGATGTTCAACAAAATATATCTGAAATTATAAAGTTAATGATCACTTATTCCTGTGGCAGTAGCTACTGAAAGGAAAGGAAATGAGAGGAGAAAGAGAGTCTAATTATGTATATATATTTTGGTGGCTCAGATGGTAAAGACTCCACCTGCAATGCAGGAGACCTGGGTTCCATCCCTGAATCGGGAAGATCCCTTGGAGAAGGGAATGGCTACCCACTCCAGTATTCTTGCCTGGAGAATTCCATGGACAGAGGAGCCTGATGGGCTACATCTGTGGGGTTGCAAAGAGTCAGACAGGACTGAGCAACTAACACTTTCACTTTCATATACATTTTAAATAATAAGACTTGCTGAGACAAAGATACATCATTGGAGCTAATGGTCATTTTTACAATGATCACAAAATTATATATAATATATGCATATGTGGATGTGATATATATATATATATATATAACTTTTATTTTAAAAAATTTTGGGCAAACCACGTGGCATGTGGGATCTTAGTTCTCCACCAATGATTGAATCCACACCCCCTGCATTGGAAGCATGAAGTCAAAACCACTGGGCTGCCAGGGAAGTCCCAAAATCACTTTTATTTTTCTCTAAACTATGTATTTCCTTTGCCATTGGCACTTGTTGAGCTTTTTAGCCAGTGAAATGATCAGCCTTTTATTCCTAGGAGTTCTAAGCTCTCTGCATGCTGTGCTGTGCTTAGTTGTTCAGCCATGTCCAACTGTTTAGGAGTCTTGTCTATACAGAGTCTCAATCTTTTACAAGTAGATATGACTGTATGAAAATTCCTCAGAGACCATTAAAAACCTATCCTCCTTGATGCATCACTATTCTCTTTTCTCTTGATTTTCAGGATCTAATAACCCAATTCAAGACAGTAACCCCTGTTTTTGCCTGCTGACTCAGTTTCATGAGACTATGAATGGTCTAGATGATGTCATTTACTTTCATGTAACCATTGCTGAATCCCCTGGCAGAACATTTTTCCCATGGTTATTACTAATGTCTAAACTAGTAGTTCCCAATCTCAGGGATGAGAATTTTTCTAAAAATGTCAGTGGTTGATTAGGTTTAATTGTGAGAGAGACGATAATGATTACAATTTTATTCTTTTGTTTTGTGTTTGTGTGCTTAGTTGCTCAGTCATATCCAAATCTTGGCAACCCTTTGGGCTGTAGCCCACCAGGCTCCTCTGTCCATGAGGTTTCCCAGGCAAGAATACTGGAGTGGGTTGCTATTTCCTTCTCCTGGGTATCTTCCTGACCCAGGGATCAAACCTGCATCTCTGGTGTCTCCTGCATTGCAGGTGGGTTCTTTATCTGCTAAGCCATCAGATAAGCCCTATTCCTTTGTTTGGGGACCTATATATACTTCCTATGAAAGAAATAGTGCCATATATTGGTCAGTGTTTCAAATCATAGATACCATCCTATGATCTGATGCCTTAGTAATGTACATGATAAGACTAAAGTAACCTAAGGGCACTACCCCATTGTCTTAGTTCTTTCATGAGAAATTGAGTTCCTTGTTTGGAAAAAATTATGAGCAATGTCATCATGTTGAATGAAGTATTCTGTTGAATAAAACACTCATGAAAATACTGTTTTGAGGCATGATGAATGCAGAAAGCAAATCTAAATCCAAATCCAGAATAAGTATAATAACTAATCTGCATCACAGGAACTCTCTATGACAAAAGAAGTAAAAGAAAAAAATCATCAACTGATGCCCAAATATATTATGTACAGTATCACAGGTTCAGACATACTACTTTTGGGAAAATGTCTTCATATACTGGTAAAGGGAATTCTGTATTGCTGTATTTGTGAATGGCATCCATATTGTTCACCATAGCCACATAATTCATTAGGTAAGTTCTAAAGATATTATAGAACAGAGATAACTGGTATTGAGAGATCATGTTGTCTTGTATGCCTAATTATTATGAGTGAAGATGTCCTTTGAGCATGTAGCATGGATATTCTTCATGTTCCAAGCCCATTTCAAAAAACTTCATCCCTGCTCCTCCTACCCATCCAAAATACATATTCTTTGAGATTCCTTATTATTTAAGAAAACTAGCAGCCACTACATATAAATTCTGACAGATCCTTGTTGAAGGCAATGTGAAACAGTTGTCAAAGTCTACATGATAGCAACCAAGAAAATTGGACTTCTTGTGGCATTTTTTTGTACCAGGAGATTCACAAGTGGCCCTGAAAACCATAAAGAAAGAATATCCTCCAATAGGTACAAGGAGTTAATACATGCTTAAAGCTCATTTAAGCATTTCCCTTTCATCAGGGAACTTTTATTTACCCTGGTAAGTGACTATAGGTGTCTTTAGGGAGGGGCAGGAGGATGTTTATTTGAATGTCCTTCAGTTTCAATGGACTATCATTGGGAGTTAGTGTTTGGACTGCCAACATACTCTTTCTACTAGTTCTTTAATTTTCACATGAGAGAGAAATAAAAGCTGTGAATTCAACTGGTAGTCTTAATTTTACTATCTCAAAGACCACATTTTGTTTTTTACCCAGCTCAGTTCCTGCAACAACAAATGATGAGAGATTCTTTTATCTTGATCCTAGAAACTCCCTGGATTTCAGTCAGTGCTATGAGCCTAGAATTCAAGGATTTTAACTTGTCATTCTCTTTCTTTAAGCTGCCCATTGATGTTTGAAGCAGCTGCCCTTTTTCTAAGTCCATAAATTCCTCATGTACATACTACTGTTCTGCGGTAAGAGCAACTCAGTTCGCATAAGTCATGCCTGTACTGTGCACTTGATGCCAGGTGACCACAAGCAATGATTTGATTAGCTTTTTCACTGCTGAAGAATTCTCATATTGGCCTTTAAGCAAGGTTTTGACTAGTTTCTGATCCAGCTATGCCAGGAAACAATTGATGGTCCCCATATTCCCTTGCAGGTATCTATCAATGCACCATACTCCTTGGTAACAATTTCTCTCTTGGTTTTGGATCTTGATTGTGAGCAGCAAAAACAACTCTAGCTAATAAAAGGAGAAAATTAATTTGTTGAAAGAATGCTGGATAGCTCACACAATTAACTGGCAGGACGGAAGACCTGCTAGGAAAATGGGAAGTAAACAACAGAAGCTTTGTGGGAGGAACTGCAGCCAAGATGATGTTGAAGAAATGCACTTGTTTGGATGCCCCTTACGTACCACTGGTGCCATAGTACAGGTCTGCTGCAGGATACTGCCACTGCTACTCACACCAGAAAGTGATAGGTGATAAATCCAAAGGACGTAAATCCAGTTTAGATCACTGGCATGAAAAAGAATGCAGATCAAGCAGAAGAGAAACTAAAGCCTGTCTCTGTTGGTGATACATAAGAATGTAATAGAGGCATTCATTATTTGATATTAAGAGGGAAGGGATATTAAGAGACATTTGATTAATGTGCCATCTTCATTTAATATCTTCCATTATGCTCAATTATCAGTTGTATGACCTTGAGAAAGTCACTTATCCTTCCTGTAACTGGTTCATTATCTCTAAAATGAAGATAATAATATCTACCTCATGAGGATGTTGTGAGGAAAAAATGAGTAACACACACAAAACAGAAGTAGTGGCACCCAGAATAAATCATGAACTTTTGCGTTTTAGTTAACTCGTAGTAGTAGCAGAGAGATAAAATCTCTTCAAGTTTGAAGAAAATAAATATAAGTATGTAAACAAAAAGAAAATGTAGACAATTGCTACTGGAATTAATTTAAAAACTGCTATCAGAACAAATTGGTCAATTGGATGTCTTTCACCTTTCATCTTATGTGGAACAATTAAGTCATAATATTTACATGGATACTTTTTTCTGAGCTGATATTTGTCCTCAGATGGAACTTTCTTTATAAAAATTGTTAACATGCTAGAAATAGAAAGAAAATTTGCTTAAGCATATCTAAGAGGAACAAAGCCAACAATATACTTGATGCTGAAATATTAATGGCAGTACCATTATAATGAGAAGCAAGATGCCACTATTACTACTTCTTGAGTTCCTAGGTAATATAATCATGCAAAGCAATACATGTAAGAGATATTACAATGGTAGGAAAAAATTACTCTAGCAAAAAAACACAAGGGAATTAATGGAACAATCAAATTCTTTAAATTAGGCCTAATAAAATAGTTCTAAAAGGTAATTGAGTATATCAATAAAGTAAAATGGATGGCTTTCCTATTCATATGCACAAGATACAACTACTAGAAAATACAGTGAAAATATATAATATAAAAAGAGCATGTAAAATAAAGGACAAATTCCACTCACAATGGTAGCAAAACCCTTTAAGATTCCTATGGATTTATCTGACAAGGATGCATAAAACTTAAGTGGAGAGAAAAAAAAATTTCTAAGGACATGAAATATATTCCTGAGTGTGAAGTTTCTATCCTAATTCTTAATTTTTCTTACTTGTTAATTCTCCTCTAAGTCAGTTAATATTTTTTTAAAAGTCAGATTCATTTTGTTATTTTAACTTGTCCAAATGCTTCTAAATTGCTTTTCATTTGTTTGTTGTTGTCGTTTGCTTTGCTTTGTTTTTGCTTTTTTTCTTAAATAAGTTTTATCAAATAAAGATACTGCTAACATATAAGTTGAAAGATTCCTTTGATGGATAGGATTCTTTCATTTATTGAAATGTGCTAACATCACTGGCCTTCAGTTAGTAACTGCTAGTGGCACACCATCAGTCATTGTGACACCATAAAATACCCTCACACCTCCCAATATTCCCTAATGATATGGAGCAACTTAATATTGATAACTAGTGGTCTGGAAAATATCAAATCATACTATAAAGCAAAACCAGCAAAACATTGTAGTGTATACAGAGAAATAGGAAAATAGGTCAGTAAAACAGAATAGAAGTATGAAATAGATTTATGTGCCTATACAAATTTTCCTTATCATAGCATGATCGTTGAAATCATTGAGGAAAGATAGATTTTATTGATCAGTTTATAAATCTAACACACACAGATGTACACACACACACAAGCAGTTTCCAGATAGATTGAAACATGAAATAAAAAGGAAAATAAATGAATTTCTGGGAGGACTGTAAGGGAGTATTTCTATATTGACAAAGTATTGATAAACAAACAGCTTCCCTTAGGAAGGAAAAAATTAGAAATCAATAGCAGTTCTGCCTAAAAAATATTTAAAACTTCTGTAAAATGACAGACACCATAAAAAATTAAAAAATAAGTGAGAGCAGAGAAGAAAAATTAACAAACAAGTAATACTCACAAAATGAAGTATTTCTATGTAATGATAAGTTGAAAATAAATTAATTTGGTATTAATGGCATCTTTACCATGTTGAACTTTCAATCCAATATATCATTTTAATGAAAAATGTTTTGTATACATTTTTGTAATGTCAACAAATTTGCCTCAATTGAAGACCAGTTCTGATGATTAAAAATGTCCCATCAATATTGGACAAAAAATTAAAATAGAAAGAAAGAGAGAAAGGTGAGGAAGGATGGTAGGAAGGAAGGAAAGAGGAAAGAAGGAAAGGTCTAGTTAGTCATAATCTGGTGAGATGTGTGCATTTCAAGGATTAGAAAAAATATTAATTTATATGAAATGGAAGATCCAGCAGAAAAAAAAAATATATATATATATATATCAGTATGGACTCAGCTGAATTCAAGGACTCCGTTAATTAACTGGATATAATTGACATCTATAGACTGCTTCAACCAACAACCCCAGAATACACATTCTTCTTGCATGGAACATTCACCAAGATATACCATGTTCTGGGTCATAAAACAGTTTTAACAAATTTGAAAGACTAGAGTTGATACAGTATCTGCTCTCAGACCACAGTGGGGATAAACCAGAAATCAATGATAGAAAGATAACTGTAAAATCCCCAAGTAAGTGGAGATTAAACAACACATTTCTAAATAACACATATGTCAAAGAAAACATTCTCAAGGGCAATTTTTAAATATTTTTAATTAAATGAAAGTATAACTTATCAAAATTTGTCAGTTACAATGAGAGCAGTGCTTAGAGGAAAATATATTTCATTGAATTACTATATTTGAAAAGATAAAATATATAAATCAAAAAAATTACATTTCTAGCTTGGGAAACTAGAAAAAGAAGGGCAAACTAAATCTGAAGTAAGCAGGAGAAAAATAAATAGAATTAGAACAGAAATCAGCAAAATTGAAAACAAAATCAATAGAGAAAATTAATGAAACTAAAATCTAGTTCTTTGGAAAGATTAATACAAATTAAAAAAATAATAATAATACCTCTAGCAGGTTAAGAAAATAAGAGAGGATAAAAAGTACAGTATCCTAAATGAAAGAGAGACATCACTAAAGATCCTATGGACATTAAAAGAAAGATTATTTTTGTTCAGTCACCTAGTCATGTCCAGTATCCAGCTCTTTGCCATCTCTGGACTGCAGCCCACCAGGCCTCCCTGTCCCTCACCATCTCCCAAAGTTTGCCCAAATTCATGTTAATTGCATGGATGATACCATCCAGCCATCTCATCCTGAAACACCCTCTTCTCCTTCTGCCCTCAATCTTTCCTAGCATCAAGGACTTTGCCAGTGAGTCAGCTGTTCACATCAGATGACCAAAATACTGGAGTTTCAGCTTCATGGATCACTGCCTATGGTGAAGAGGCTTGCATAACTGGATGAAGTTATGAGACATCTCATGTAGGGCCATCCAAAATGGGTGAGGCATAGTGGAGAGTTCTGACAAAATGTGATCCACTGGAGGAGGGAATGGCAAACCACCCCAGTGTACTTGCTGTGAGAACTTCATGAACTGTATAAAAGGACAAAAAGAGAAAGCTAAAAGAATACAATGAACAACTCTATGCCTACAAATATTATAACCTAGATGAAATGGACAAATTCCTTGAAAGATCCAATTTTTCATCCAAGAAGAAACTTAGTTGGTCTAAATCTATTACAGAAGTTGAATTAATAATTAATAACCTTCCATAAAGCATCAGACCAGTGAATTCTACCAAATCTTTAAGGAAGAATTTGTACCAGTTCTCTAAAATTGTTTTCAGATGATATAAACAGATGGAGTACAATCTAACTCATTCTTTAAGACCAGAATTACACTAATATCAAAATCAGAAGGCATTATTAATGTAATCAATTACATCAATAAACCAAAAAAAACACATGGTTTTATCATTAGATGTAGGAAAGAGTTTGGTAAAATCCAACACTCATTCATGATAAAATCTCAGCAGACTAGGGACAGGGGATAATATCCGCAACTTGATAAATACCCTCAATTGAAAACCTACAGCTAGAATCAAATCTTTCCCTCTGGTACAAGGCAAGGATATTTCCCCTAACCAACCCTTTTTCATCATTCTACTGGAAGTACTAGCTAATGAAATAAGAAAAGGAAATAAGAGATATACAGCATGGGAAGGAAGAAATAAAACTGCCTTTTTTCATAGAAGACAGTTGTTCAGAAAATCCAAATAAGTAGACAGCAAAATGGTGAAATTAATATGTGATTGTAACAAGGTTATAGGATACAAAGTAACAAATGAACCTCTTTCACATAAAGCCTGGGCACCTCTCAATTGGCTGCTTCTACACAGGTCCCTGGGTGATTGGACTTCTTATGCTAAGAACAGACCTCTGTTCTCTGGAAATTTAGAGGCAACTGATTAGTGCTTATATCTGCCTTTGTGAGGGTTGCCTGTATCTCAGGGAGGGAGTCAGAACCACAGAAGCTTTCCGAGTCATGAAATTTTGCACAGATATAAATTTTGAGATTGAAAGAAATTCTGGATGAATTGTTTTCATCAAGGGACTGAGCAAGTTTATAGTAGAGTCATGGATGAACAAATCCTAGTCCAAGAACTCCTGGGAGACTTTGAGGTTTTACCTGAGAGACCATGTGGTTTTGTTCATGAACCTGTGAGTTTTCTAAACTGATCCTCACATTCACAGAAGCCCTTTTCTCATTTTATGCAGAGCCTTCTAACTGGTCCAAGTCTGGCCCCTTCTGTGATTACTTCCAACCCTCTAGTAAGTACCAGACCTCCCTATGCACAGGTGGAGGTTCCATGACCATGCTGGAACAATGAAGAACAGCCAAGGGCTTTATTTCATAGTTAGTTGTATGGTTTCTTCACACTGCAGGAAGGCAAGGATGAGGTTTGTTAGAGGTTACTGTGATCTTACAAATGAGGCCCAGACCAGTATTAGCAGTAAACCTGTGAGTGGAACATGGGTCTTTTGTTTCACAGTCTAATTCATTATGTAGTTTTTGAACTCTTTCCTATTTAAAGCTAATATATTATTGATATCCTCCTAGTATTCACAGAAGAGAGAGAATGAAGGGGTTGTTAAAAAGTTGTAATCTGAACTTTGAAAGGTTTCTTATAATGAATGGGCTATTTTCTTTCTGGGTTCAGTTTCAAAATGTAAACAAAAATGACTACTACAATTGTAAAGTATTACTAGTACAGTACATTACCGTGGCTAATTTTTTTTCCTGACCTTTTAGCAGAACAATTTAAATACATAGTAAGATTGTTGTTCTTTGCAAGTAAACTTAATGAGTAGTCAGGGAAAACTTACCTACCAAAACATAAAAGCACAAAGAAAAAAAAATATGTTTTAGAGGAAAAAGACAAGATTTTTTTTTAAAGGAATAGTAATGCCATTTATTATTTTTTTGTCTTCCTGAACTAAAAGTGCAGATGAAAGTGAGCTTTCCTAGAATAAGCTTAGCTTGGGAAACAACTATCCGTACTCAGGGATTCAGTCTATTCCCAGAGGATCATCTATTGGCGGTAAGGTTAATACTTGATTTCAGGTTGCTTGCCTCTCTTAACTGAATGCAAAGTCTAGTCATAATGAAGATTCAAACAATATTTTAAATTCTGTATAAGTGCATGGATTTCATCCAATATGAATTAAGAGTTTTAACTTCTTTTTTAAAAATAAGAATAGGGAATAAGTTAACTTGACACTTTCTTATTACAAAAAATATGTCCTTATAAAATCTTCTAATTCAACGAGCTAAGGTAGTCTTCTGCAGTAAACCTTCAAAATGTTTCTCTGCCAACGGAATCTCATGTCTCCTTCTTTACAGATAGGAAGTCCTTTACATTTCAATTACAATTCCATTTACCTTGGATGGGGTACAAAATCTAGTTAAATTTCTGGCCAGTTCCTACATCTCCACTTTGTGATTATATTTTCATTTGTTAACAGTTCCATGTATTTACTGGTGATTTTCCCATCAAGCATTTGTGATTTCCCTCCTTTTTCAACTTCTAGTACAACAGGATATTTATAAAATTTGTGCACCAGACCTTCACAGTGAAGACACCATTCAGCTTCTCTACAGATGTGTCAAATAGTTCCATCATGTGCAGTGCCACAGTGGGAATCATTATGCCTGATGCCATGAAAGCTGAGGCCTGCAAGATATTCTCATTCACTTGCCTTTTAAAAAGTTACAATTCCTGAGTTGCTATAATTTTGTTGGTAAATTCATTCCCATCTTAATTCCTTACTAAGTGCCTTTGTGCGTGTGTGCTGAGTCGCTTCTACTGAAGCTCAAACAGTAAAGTGCCTTCAGGTAACCTCAAAAAACTTTCCTGCTCTTGGCAGTGCCCGCAGCTTTCATAAGGTCCTTTAAAAAAAAATTTGTTCTGCTCACATTTGCCTCAATGTCATCTACTTCATTTTCTTCAGAAAGTTTGAATATTTTAATCAATCCCTGGTGCTTTACACTAGATTCCTTAATCATACTTTTTCTAGCCCAGTTTAATGTTCTACTCATAAAGTAGAATCTACTTTCCTTTCCAGCTGCTTCACAAAACCTCACCTTCTACCTGCTTTAGCTCACTGATCATGCAGCAGCCAGCCTATTGTCTACAACAATGCCCACCTGTAGCTCATAGAACCTCCCCTTGGATCAACTGGTGGCATCCTTCTCTGTCCATGGCTAGTTGTTAGTCTGTCCTCCTACTCCACCATGATCCAAGGCAGATCCCCTTTCCCTGCTTGGTCATGTCTACACAGGTGCTACAGCCTCTTTCAGATTCAATACATGATCTGTCCTGGAGAATGTTCTATGTGCTCTTGAGAAGAATGCCTATTCTGTTGCTTTTGGATGGAATGTTTTGTATACGACTATTAGATATCTGGTCTAATGTGTAGTTTAAGTCCATTGTTTCCTTATTGATAATTTTTGGTCTGGATGATTGAAAGTAGAGTATCAAAGTCCTCTACTATTATTATATTGCTGTCTTTTTCTCTCTTCAGATCTGTTAATATTTGCCTTATATATTTAGGAGATCCAATTTGGGTACATAAATATTTGTTTACAAATGTAATATCCTTTTATTGGATTAACTCCTTTGATATTTTATAATGACCTCCTTCATCTCTTATTACAGATTATTTTATCTGATATAAATATAGCTACCCCTACCCTCTTTTCAGTTTCATTTGCATGGAATATCTTCTATCCCTTCACTTTCAGCCTTTGTATGTCCTTAAAGCTGAGACCTCTTATAGTTATCATATAGTTGAATATTGCATTTTTTTTAATCCACTTAGCCATTCTGTGCCCTTTGATTGGAGAATTTAGTCCACTTACACTTAAAATAATAGTTAAAAAGGTAAGGACTTACTTTTGCCATTTTATTAGCTGTTCTGTGACTATTTTGTAATTCTTTTGTTTCTTTCTTCTTCCCTTGCTCTCTTCTTGTGTGATATGGTGAGTTTCTGTAATGGTACGCTTAGAGTCCCTTCTCTATATCTTTCGTGTATTTACATAGGTTTTTGCTTTGTGATTACGATGAGGCTTACCAAAAATATCTCATATTTATAACAGTTTATTTTAAGCTTTAACAACTAAGCTTTAAATGCAAAATAAAGCTTTATACTTTTACTATCCCACCCATGCACACATGGATTTTATCATTTTGACGCTAAAATTTGCATCTTTTATCTTGTGTATCCATTAGCAAATTATTGTAGTTATAGTTATTTTTAATACTTTATCTTTTAATTTTTATATGAAGTTGTGATTAATTTATTCCATTAATATTTTAATCAGAGTTCATTTTATTTTCACAGAAAAATAATTGACATATTAGAACACAATTAAATCATGTAATTGTCCAGCTTTTACCTGAATTTGTTATATAGATCATTTAAACATTTTATTAAGTCATTTTGCAATATTAAAAGACTGTTATTTCTGATCAATATTTATTGAAATCCTAAGTGTTACTGCTCTATACTCAAGGATATGCTCTAAACATTGACTTTATATTTAACATGAAAACTTTATAAGGTATTTCTTTAACTTAAGAAAATTTTTTAAAATAAAGTATAGCTGAGATACTCAGCTATAAAGTTGAGATATCGACAATACCATTGAAATTATAATAATGGACTGAATATGAGGTTCCAAAAGAAGATGATGTTTCATCCTGATCACCTGTAACAACTTGCGTTTGCGGGGCATTTTCCCAGGTTGGATTTACACTCTGTGACTCAGGATTCTTGATAAAGATAAGTTCCCAGTGTGAGAGAAATATTTTTAACAAAACAAAACATAGCAAAACATTTTTGATAATATGTTCTAACAAACTGAGTTAACTGAATTTCATGCCTCATCTTTTTCTCTAATCAATTTTAGATTCATTCTTTGTATAATGAATTCCAAGGTCATAGAGAAGTTGGCCCAAGTCCTGATACTATCTTTTAGCAGGCTTATGAGTTCAGGAAAGTTATATAACTTTCAAAATCTGCTTTTCCTCATGTACATATATATAGATAATAGATAATAGTACCTACCTCATAGAACCGTGGTGATAATTTAATGAGAAATTGCATATACGTGTTTATATCATGCCCGACAAGTAAAAAATGATTAAGTATTAGCTATTATATTATTTATTTATTTGACAATGCCCCTTCCTCCAGTGGTTTTCAGAGACATTGCAAATAAAATCAACTGGATTCACATGCTTAGGATTCAGTCCATTCCACTGTATGCTCAGGTCTACACAAAGCTACTGGTAGAACTGGATCCCAAAGTTGGAATTCATAATGGAAAATCTGTTTTTCTGTGTATATGACAAGGTACGCAAATGTATTTTCACAGGCCTACCTTCCAGCTGCGTTTACCTTCTGTAATACAGATACAAATTAATTTAGATTTTGTTGCAAGATAAACTGCATAGGTGGCATGATTTAAAGCAATTGCAGTTGGTGACTTTTGAGAAAGCTAAGTCAAATGAAATGTATTTCATTATGGGTTTATTCTTGAGATGTAAAATGCATTTTAGGAAGACGGTCTGAATGTATTAACTTCTGCATTTGCCACTTTTAATTCTCACTTTCAAGGCAGGCACAGGTGAGAATATCATAAAGGAAGTGTCCATCCTATGAGAACACCCTGTGTCATACTCTTGGCTGTACAAAGATATTTGTTCTTGAAAGGATAATTAAACTGGCCTTATCCAATGTCTTTTGCACATTACATGTGTGCATTTTTACAAAGGGAAAATAAAACCTGACTGCAAAGCATAATTATAAATGGTAATAGTTACATTTTCATCATATTTATGCAATAAATAAGTCTGTCAAACCTAGAGTTTGGAATTTGTAGTGTTGCTTCCCTCCTGTACTGATATAATTTATTTTGCTCCTCTGCTAATGAGGCTGGCTTTAGATAGCCGTGAGCACCAGTCTCAAATAAAAATTAAAAGTCAGTATATTACATTTCTCCTTCTGTTCCTTCTGCATATTACATTGCTCCATAAGCTCATTGATTCTGGAATTCTATCTCTCCTTTGGCACAATTTTCCTCTGTGGTATGATGCTATGAATATTTATGGCACAATAAAAATAATATAATAATAGGCATTTTCTAAACTTGTGCTGCATATATCTTCAGACAGGAGCTGGGAGGGCTATATCTGTTGCCTCCCACTAGAGAAGATCTTTATGTCCTGTGAAATAGCTGGCTGTCCCAAAGACCTTCACTTCCACGTGAGTTAAATGGCTTCTGTACTGACAAATTCCAAGAGGAATTTTTGTTCTTCCATATATAGTTTAGGCTCTCATCATCTCTGAAACATTGCCAGATTTTCCTTACATTGAGTAGGCTACAATTGATATCCTTATTCATCCTTCCTGTGTCAACCACTACAATTCATGCTTTTATAGCCACCTTAAATCTTTAGTCTGTAAAATTCCAGGGTCCAGAATACTCTGAGCAGACTATTATCTTGCTCAGTGAAGCGGGACTGCTTTACTCTCACTCCTCCTCCATCACCTTAACTGACGGGATTTCTTCTCATTTATAAATTTAACTCAAATTGTTTTCTTTTTTCAAATATTTGCCAAACTCTCTCATTCCAGCCAATTTCCCCAGCTTGATATCTGCTGAGTTGTACACAATGTTCCTAATTCTGTGACTTTGGATTTTGCCCCATGTCAATCTCCCATTTATCCTCTGCAGTCATTCTTCTTATCTGTATAATTAAGATAGTTAGAATTCATTCCATTTCCCATTAATAATTGCCAGAAAAAGAGGTTTTTAAGCTTTGTCAACTGTTAAAGAAATTCCGAGGCTCATATCATATGAACATTCTGATATTTTATTGTAAAACTTATGGGAATTATTTTAAAGCTATAAGATACCTCCAAAAACTTTCTTCAACATTTGGGATATGTGTGTGTGTTTATGTATCTGTAAGAGAAAAGAGACAGAGACAGAAACAAAAACACAGACAGAAAATGCCCTTTACTATGTTTTCATATGGAAACATTTTTGGGAGACAGTTATCCATGAGTTTCTCACATTTCTGCACGTCTTCTGAACAGAGGCCTAGGCCTTTGTTTTGGACTATTATTTCGAGGATGTTAATATAGCAAACAGCATCAGGAGATAAATAGTTTCTCCCCCTGGGCAAAGGGCATTTTTATTTTTTGTTCTGTGTTTTGTTTCAGGCTTCCCAGATAACTCAGTTGGTTAAGAATCCACCTGCAATGCAGGAAACCCTGGTTTGATTCCTAGGTTGGGAAGACCCACTGGAGAAGGGATAGGCTACCCACTCTAGTATTCTTGGGCTTCCCTGGTGGCTCAGCTGGTAAAGAATCTGCCTGCACTGTGGGAGACCTGGGTTCAATCCCTGGGTTGGGAAGACCCACTGGAGAAGGGATAGGCTACCCACTCTAGTATTCTTGGGCTTCCCTGGTGGCTCAGCTGGTAAAGAATCTGCCTGCACTGTGGGAGACCTGGGTTCAATCCCTGGGTTGGGAAGATCCCCTGGAGAAGGGAAAGGCCACCCACCCCAGTATTCTGGCCTGGAGAATCCCATGGACTGTGTAGCCCGAGTTGGACGTGACTGAGAGACTCACTCACTTGTTTCATTGTTTTTGTTCTTGTTTATGTTGCTGTCCAGTATAATGAAAACATGTTTGTCTTTGGGTAAAAAGCGGGCATGTTTTCTACCTATTACAGAGGGCCTGGTTTCTCTAACTCATGTTTTGCCTCATACTGTAACCATGTGTGAGATGTCAACTGAATCTCTTTGTGCTTCACAATGGGAATTGGAACTTGGGGAACCTGTGTAAATACCGACACTCCGGCTATTACTGTCACTGGAAATAAAGTCCTTTGTCTCTTATCCCAGGGGGTTGTTTTTTAACTTATTTACCTTTTGTGTTCTCTGAAAATCTACAACAGAGAGTAAGTTGCTAGTCAAGTAAAACCTCAAACCCCTCCATTGTTCTGATGGATGAGAGGCTGGCAGAGATATGGCTTTCTGCAGGAATAAAGATAAAGGTCTCATGGGCTGGTTAAAAGGAGAAGAGGAAGGTTCACGTATGATCAAGTGGATATAAAAAACCCTCCATTTTATTTCCTTTTAATTAACAAGAATTGTGGAGATGGTTTCAGGTCGAGCACTAGGAAGTAAATGTAAACAACAACCTCAAATGATGCCCAGGGTATTGCTTATTCTCTTCTAAGAGCAAAAACTGAAGTTTCTCAGCTGGATCATCCTCAGGCAGAAATTTATACCATCGTTCGTTCAAAAGAAATGGACTGAAGAGACTTCATTACCACGGAGGGTAAGAACAGACAAACCATTAGAATTTTGGTTAGTTTGGCTGAGGAGATGAGACATGGGGATATAGTGCTTGACTTCGGCCATGTAATGACTGTTAAGGCAGAATGGCAATGGAAGGGTTGCTTATGGCTTAATCCTTTCTGCAATCTAGCAGACAAACACTAGATCCTTTCAGAGATCACAATAAATGGCCTCAGGGCTTTGTGCATTGGACCTTTGCTACCATGAGGGGAATTCCTGGTGAGAAAGAAAACTCCTTTGGGAAACCATAGATGCAGTATTGACAAAGATTTGGGCTCTTACTGCCCTGGGTGAGCTTTACAATACTGATGAAAGTGACTCACTAATAAATAAGGAATGGACCCAAAGAAACCTGGTTAAGTTTGCTCAGCAAGTATGCCACCAAGGATGCCCTTAGGCCTTACATTGAAACTGGGCAAGAACTTAAGTTGTTATTTTCACAATGCAACTTCAGATGTTCTCAATTAAAGTAGAGTAAAAAAGTTTCCTCTGTGTGTGTAACATCCACATCAGCCAAGTAGAATAAATCTCATAGCCTCAACCAAGCAGTGTGACTATGGCAGTTGAATCAAAGTTTCCCCAAAGCTAAAATAGTTGGTGTCAGTAGTTATAATCTTGGCCTCATTTATGACTTTGGATGGACTAAAAACATTGAAGCTTCATTTGGTTGAGCTGTATGTAGACACCATTCTGCTCATAACTGAAAGTAAACATGACTTGACTTTTGATGACCCCAGGCTCTCTGATTCCTCCCCCTTGATTAACCTGATTTCAACCACTTTAAAGAGAAAGGTGATTTTGGATGAGTTCTAGATGTCCCTGATTCTGTGAAAAGCCAAAGGCTATATGCATCCATCTAAGTCTACAGGGGAATTTGGAGGAAGGAAGAAATTCAAATGTGTGTAATTCTGTTGGAGAAGTGTGCATGCACACTCAGTTGCTAAGTCATGTCCGACTCTTTGCAAAACCATGGACTCCTCTGTCTGTGGGATTTTCCAGGCAAGAATACTCGAACCCGAGACTGCTGCATTGGCAAGCAGATTCTTCATCACTGAACTACCTGGGAAGCCCTTGGAGAAGGGTAACCGAGTCCCAATTCCTCCTAGTTCTATAGTTACAGGGATACCCAGATTCAGGTATTGAGATTTTGACTAGGTATGCATTGGGTAAAGAGAGTTAATATGTCCTTGTGGATATGGCCCTTTTGATCAATTCAATGTACTGTTGTTATTTCTGCTCCTAAGTGTACAATTATATTAATTTATATGTGTTTACTGTGAATACTTATAAAATGCAGAGTAGATTCTTCCAATTAGGAAGTGTCATATATAGAAAATCACTATGGGACATATAAATCACTTCCAAGCTCCTCTGCCTATCAACTCCAAGTTGGTCCGACAGAAACAATATATAATCCAAGGATAACAAATGGAAATCACAGTCTTAAGGTCTTAAAGACAGCAAGGATGGATCACAAAATCAACACAATAATCCTGTGCAGCCAGTGAAATATCATAATGGGAGATGGAGCCTTATCATGGCTTTTTACCAACTGAATCTTGTTATTGCTACTATAGCCCTACAAATAAATTCATTGAACAGACTGATGGCCCTTGGTATGCTGTGTTAAACATTGGCAACACCATCTTTTCCATCCTGCTGTCACCCAAGGATCAAGACCAATGTCTCTGCACTCAGCAAGGCCTTCAATATACATTTACAGTATAGGGGGTACCCAAACTCCCCTGTCTTTTGCCTTCAGGGTGTGGCCCAGATAACACTAATATCTCTACCATATGAAGTCTGAAATTTTCACTAAATAGATGACAGCCTGTGGGTCAGCAGGTTTGAGGCTTCAGTGTGAACAGCCTTAACTTCAGTGTTACCATATTTCTCCCAACAAAAGTGGCTGATAAACTCCAACAAAATTTAGAAGCTTGATAACCAAGGAGTATCTTGGGATTGTGTGAGGGTATATCAAAGCTCTCAAACCCTCTGGCAATGAAGGAAAAACTACTGTCTCTTTGCTACTCCTCACAGAGAGATTCAACAATTTATAGAATTCTTTGAATATTATTGGGACTTCTATGGTGGCTCAGATGGTAAGGAATCTACCTGCAGTGTGGGAGACCTGGGTTTGATGGCTGTGTTGGGACAGTCCCCTGGAGAAGGGAATGGCTCTACCTCCCGTATTCGTGCCTGGAGAATTCCATGGACAGAGGAATCAGGCAGGCTACAGTTCAGGGGGTTGAAAAGAGTCCAACATGACTGAGCTATTGCCACTTTGAGTATTAAAGACTGTACACATCTCAAGTGGGCATTCTGTTTGTAACATTATATCAGTCAGTTCAAAAACATTCATCCTTTGATGGGACCCAGACCAAAACACACCAAAAAACACCAGGGACGGCTGATGTAGACCCCTCTTTAGTGACTCCAGTAGCATTTCTTTTAGGGCACATATACCTTTAGGACTATATGTCTTGTGTGGAAACTCAAACGTTAGCTTCTCTCCCCTAAATGTTGATTATAACCTTGGGAATGGTCATAAAAGACCTCCAAGTTTTTAAGGAAAATGCCCCTAGGATAATGTTGGCCTTGAATGACTCTACCATCTTCCCAAAATGATGACTTGGGGAAGCTCCCTGGGTAGGGAACTGACTTGTACTTGCACCCACCTTGCAGTCAGCTTTCCCTACAATGTGTGTTGTCCAATTAGAAAAAGTGATACAAAATTTGTCTTCAATATTAGTTGGGGTGATCAAAGATACTGCCGCAGTCCTGGGATGTATTCAGGTTAGTAGTAACTCAGTGACCAAGCTTGTGATAGATGATACTGCCCCTAAATTTGCTCCTTGAGTGCCAAGGTAAAGTCTGTGTAATCTCTAAAACTCCTGCTGTATCTGGACTAAGGCCATGGGACAATTTGAAAAGTCATTGTGGAATTAAAGGAAAAAAAACACCTAGATTTCTGAGGTAGAGCCAGATGGTTTATGAGATTTGTTCAGCTGGTTGAGGGACAGTTGAGGGTAATAATGCATATTTCCTCATCCAGCTGCTCAGAGTCCTGTTGATATCAGCCTTAATGAAACGTGATATGAGCCAAATTGAACAGATTTAGTCCTAATCTCTATCAGCCAGATTAATCATGTGGCTGACAGAGGGTTTGTACTCAGAGGAAAATTTTCCAAATATCAAGACAGTTTTGGACGGAGGGGTAGATACCATTACAAGACTAGTCTCCATAGGTCTTGAATGTTTATTGCTCAGTATGACAAAGATAGTTTTTCCCCTGGAGGCAAAGATCAGACAGGTTTACTGCCCATTATAAAAGATTCAGTTTCCCTAAGGTTGGAATCCCACTCCTATAATACAAACCACTGTGTGTGCAGGCACTTGGCTCAGTCTGCATTGTCTTACGGAACACCAGCACCAATACTGACAACTGCTATTGCTATGAGTAATAAACACCTTTTCTTCTGCAGTCTCCTGTCTTCTGCCAGCACCCATGAACTATGGCATGCTAACTTGGCACATGGGTAAAGTAACATCTCAGAACCTTCTATGTTTTTGTCATATATAAAATTACTAACATATGCTAATTATGATTTCACTTACATTAGAGTGAGAGAAAAAACCCTTAGTCTACAGATCTTGTAGCTAACATTTTCAAGGCACACTGGGCTTTAATTAAGTGAGCAAATGAATGTGATTAAATAGAAAGCAATTCAGCACTCTCCTGAAAAGAACTTCTGGTTTGTACCAGCAGCATTTATTTTAATATGATGGAGAAATTGATGAAGAGCATGGAAAATGCCCAATGATACAAATTGTGCTTTGACATTTGTAGATAGTTCTAAGTCTGTGGATTGTTTAATTGAGAACCTTGCTCTAAGTGAATTTATTCCCTTTCTAGGTGACTATGCTGTTCCCAGGCCAACCTGCTGGCACCTCCTAGGAATGACATAACAGGTTACAATATCCTTTCACAGGATTCTAGGAAATGCAACATACTTATAATCAGAACACTAGAACATTTGAAGATGATTCATTACTGGGTAGATAGGTATATGCTAATATAGCATAAATCTAGAATCACATGAATCAGATACATTTCTAAATTAATTTTGACTTCACAGATTAGAAGTCGGGGGAAATATCTTGTTGAAATTTTAAAAGTATATACAATATCCAACTAATGAATTTGCTAATAGTTGTTCTCTGTCCATGGACATGAATCTAGCATTTTATATGTTATTCACATGAAGTTCAAATGCCAGGTAGCCAAGAAATAGAAAATCATTATCCATTTGAAGTGAGTGATTTAGCCATTCTTAAAACATGAGTTGTGCAATGAAAAATAGCAAAGAACAGTTAAGTCAAATCTGAAGGAACCATTTATTCTATAATGCCTTATTCTTACAACAAAATGGACCATCACTTGTAATTCTACAATTCCTTTCAGAAATGTATGAGGGAAAATGTACTTGGGAAAAATACTCAACATTTTCTTCCCTGTTAGTATTAGAAAAGGTACTGAAGGTAGGGAAACGTTATTTGTTTGCTATTACTGAACCTCTGCTGCACACAGAGCAGAAAATGGGAATAAAGAAAGGAAGTCAGCTCTCCAATCCCAGCTGCAGGCTGATGAATCACTTAGTGATTAATTGTTGCTACTAGCAATTGAAATAATCATATTTCAGAGAGGGGGGAAAAAGCATTTGGTCTCTGAATTTTTTTCCTAAAATTATAATTGCTGCAGTATCAAAGACTTTTTTAAAGGAGGTATAAAGATCTTAATGTAAAACTAAAAGGAATATAATTCCCCAAATTGACCCAACATCTGGCATCAGGTTTTGAAAAACTTTCCTCTGGCTGTAAAAACCATTGCTCCTCTTTACACTAACCAGCTGTCTTATTTTCCTATATAGTTTTCTTTTCAATAGAGTTTGCCTTATAGAGAACACAGCATAAAGTAGAACATAAAACAACAATGAAAAACTGTGAAATATATATTGCCTCTTTTTCCAAAAAGCCACTGAGTTCACATTTACTGCCCCCAAATAGTATTTAGACTTTTTAATCAATGTTAATGTGAGTCAATAGACAGGCTTTATCATGTTTGGAGTTCTAAATGCGTATGGTTCCATGCCAAGAATTTGAGGAGTCACTACCTTCAAGGAGTTTACTGTCTAATTATGGAGGTATAGTGTATACAGAAAATGTTAGCAACAAGTATGGTGCATGTGAGCATTATAGAAAAGATGTCATGAAGTTGGAAATTTGAATTTGGTGTGTGCTTAATATGTTTAGGACTTTTCAAAGTTTTTTCATAGCTAATCTCCTCAATGACCCTGAGATGAAATTATCATATCAATTTTAAGTGATGAATAAGTAGAATCAGAAAGACTAAGTGATTTATTCATGTTTACACTGCTAGTAAAAGGTAGAGCCAGTTTTCAAATGTGGTTCTCTTTCCCTCTGATTTTAAAAGGAAGAGAGAAAGGTATAACTCCATATTTTAAATCCTTGGTGATAATAAAAGTCTGAAATAATAGCATCTATACAATAGAATTATGAGAAAAAGCTGACATTAGAGAAGAGATGGGTTTATTTGTGTATATTGTTTCTGAAGCAATACTAGGGGATATAAGAAGAAATATTATTCTATTATTAGATAGAGATTAAAAACCCTAGTTAAAAAAATCAGTCTTGGATATGTAGGTATGGTATTCAATGTTGTTTCAATGTAGACACAATGAATAATAATAATAAATGAGAAACTATATTCTTGATTCCACACAATCAAATGATGCCATCTGGAAATTCAAATTCTAGGAGGTGTAATGAGTAGTTGGCAAAGCGGACTGTAACAATTCCTCCTGTGCCTGTGCATGCATGCAACACCTCATGTTAAAACTTGGAACCTATTGTTTCTCCGTTGGAATATGGGTTGGCTTTAGACTTAACTTGAGCAATAGAATGTGGGAAAAGTAACTCTGTACTAGTTCAGTTCTAGGCTTTATGAGATGTCGCAGCTGCTGCTTTCATTCTTTTGCTATCTTGAGCCTTCTGGTAAAGAAGTCCAGGCTCTCCATCTGGAGAAAGAGGCCGCTTGGAGAGGCCCCATCCAACAGCCCAGAACTAAGGCCCCCAACATGGGAGGGTGACCATCCTGATCCTTCAGCCCAGCTGCCATCTGAGTGAGTGCCACTGATGCAACAGAGAGGAGAAATCTCTGAGGAGCCCCACTCAGATTTCTGAATCACAGAATCATGATTAATACATGGGTTTCATTTTAGTCCACTAGGTGTAGGGTAGAGTGTTACTGAGTACTGCTAAAGGAGAGAAGAGACGAACAGTAAATAATTAAATAAATATTTGCCTTTTCTTCCTGACAGGAATTGAATCATTCTTTTAAGAAACATAAAGCAGGAGTTGATGATAGAGAGCTGCCAAGGAAGTCATAGAGAAGTGCTTGCATTGGGTGATCAGAGAAGGCTTCCTGAGGAGGTGACATCTGAGCAGAAAAGGAAGTTAGAGAATTGGATGGGTCATGGTGATGAACCATCAATATCAGGGAAAAATAATTCCCCAGTGTCTCATAATAGGTTATAACTGGCACATTCAAAATTAAATTCCCACCTATATATTGACACCGATATAGAAGGCTCTGCACCATCTTTTCTTTTGTCTGTATTACTATTTGCATTTAAAAAGGAATTCGCATGCATCTTCCTCAGAAAGGCCTGACTTCTCTAACCTGAGCGGGTGTCCTCTTCTACATCACCATCTCCAACCACATTTTCTTCTGGGAGAGTTGGAACATGTTATGCAGTTTATTTCCTTTTATCCAAACTTCATGCCACTAAACTTAGAGCTTGTTTTGATCTCTGTACTCACAATATGTATATTGTAGGTGAAATGACACTACTGTCTTGCCTCTATTTACATTACATTCACTACCTTTCTTTTATTCTTTTTTTTTTTTTTTAGGCTTCCTCTGGATACCAGCTTAAGCACATCATCAAAATTTAGATTGTATCACACAAAGACTTTTTTTTTTTTTTTTGGCCAATGGCTGCTTAACCTGTCACTGAAAGGTAGCAACAAAGTAAAGCTTTTATTAACCGAAAATGTACTGTGCTTCCTTTGGGAAGGTAAACAAGACAGCAGATATAGAAGCCTCACTCAAAGAGGGAGAAAGGAAACGGAAGGATTTTAAGAGTAACACCTGTCAAATGGAGCAGTAATGTGTACTGCATGACAAAATAGGCTGGTGACTGTCAAAATAAATAATAACCCTTCCAGCTCTGACTAATGACAGAACTACACTGAAAGACTTGAGGGAAGCATCCAACAAAATACAAAATTGAAAGTAAAGTTGGAACAATTGGCACAGCCTCCCAGCAGCTAAATTTCAAGTAATTTTGGAGAAACTCAAACCATTCACCAGGTTTCATGGCAGAGGGAAAAGTTCCAAAAACTCTTCTGATTGAGTATTCCTCTTTCGTTAGGAAATCACATCTCTTCTGATGGAGTGCCAGGACATTGTTTTCTGCTTTTTCAATACAGAAACAATCTTGCCGTGACTGTGGCATTCTCTGTGCAGACATTCAGCTGACTGCCAATAATATCATCAGGAGGAGCAGCCAGAGCTGTACCCCTTTGTTGTCAGAGTGGGGCACACTGCAGAAAAGGCAGAGATCCAGGGAAAGGTCATTTCTGATTCCTTTCTGCGTCCATTTCTTCCCACTTGAGGTACCTAGTTTTCTTTTCCCGTAGCTCCTGAGAGGATCATCTTATTTTCTCTTTCCAGAAAGCAAGGTTTTCTAAAACAATTACAGAGCAAGCTGCCCAAATGTCTGCAGATAATGTTATGACCCTTTCCAGGGGCAGTTTCATTTAAGCAAATTGTTTTTTGGAAGCCCTAAAAACCCTTGATAAATTTCTGCTCTAAAATTTAATAATACATCACAAGTGGAAGAATTCTAAACATCTCAAAACCATAGTTCTGCAAAAGCCCAAGTGTCAGAGGTGAGGGGCGGTTTGTCCCTCTGCCTGACTCTCTTAATTGTATTTTTGTTCCCAGGGAGCTATTCTCTGGGCTCCCGAAGTCAAAGTGAAAGAGAGAGGAGGAAAAACACTAAACAGCACCAACTCCCAAGGAGAAGCCGCTCCTAGAAATTATTTAGCCTACAGTAACATGACTTGCTTTCTCATTTAATTTTATTTATGCTCTTCCATTATTTATTCTTCCTATATCTGTTTCATCCATTATATTTATTGACTCTAGTTCCAAATATGTTTTTCATAAGAATCTAATTCTAAGTAAACAATTTAAAGATGTGAAAAAAAGCAAAACATCAATCTAAAAACATAAATTTAGTGCTGGTTTCTTTCCAGCCCAAAGTATTTACTAAACTCTGTAATTTAAGAGAAAAAAAAAAAAACTGAACATTTTGTTTATTTTAAATGTTATCTTGGAGAGTTATACTAATCTAAAAACTGTCATAAATGAAGTGAAAGATTAATTCCCTGAAATTACCTTGACTCACAAATGGACAGGAATCAGGATGCCTTTACTTTGTATCCAGTGATTCCAACTTTCTAGGATGATTTTATTCTCCGGGCCATTGTTTGATCCATCCTACTCTGATAGAGGGTGACCCAACCCAGTCACCATCATGTCCAAGGAATCCTGCACTTCCTGCAGCAATTATTCTGGTTGGCAGGACTGTCTTCTTTAAAACCTTCTATACTCATTATTCTTGCTGCCTCTGAAGGGTCAGTAATGTGTCTGCCAGTAAAGCATTGTCTCCTTCCATTTCCTATTCCCATAACCACAAAAAGTAGAAGCAGTTCCTCGGTTGAGGAAAGAGCATGTGTTCATTAATAACCGCACTAATCTAGCAGCCAAGCCCTTGCTAATGCTCTGCCCATTTTTTAACTTGGACTACTATAACCACACTCTGTTTTGTCTCCAAGGCTTTATTCTTCTGTCCAGTTTAAAATGATATGCATTCTGCGGATCAAATCATTTTCTAGATGGATTTAAGTTATGCCTGTGGGAAGAAACAGCCTGGGCTTGGCAATGTTGTGTATAGGGAGTGTGGTGTGGAATAGGGAGATGAGTGTCTAAAAAAGGCATGTAAACATACCATATGATGATAGGGACCCAGTTTTGTTTCATGTTTTTTTGTTTTTTTTTTTTTGTATTCCAGGAATCACGAACTCTCAAGATCTAATTGCAACTTTAATGACTACATTTGACAAATTATAGGAATTTTCTCTGCCTGTGTCCCACCTTATTATATAGTATTAAAAAATATTTTGTGTACAGCAAGATGATTTGACTTACATACATTGTGAACTGATTACCATAATAAGTTTAGTGAATGCCCATCATCTCTTATAGATACAAATTAAATAGATAAATTGTTTCCCTTGAGATGAGAACACTTAGGATTTACTCTCTTAATAACTTTCATATATGACTTACAGTGGTGTTAATTATAATTATAATGCTGTATGTTACATTCCTAGTACTTACAATGGGAAGTCTGTACCCTTTGACTACCTTCATCCAATTCTCCTTCCCCCATCCCCACCTCTAGTAACCATAAATCTGATCTCTTTTTCTATGAGTTTATTTGTTTCTGAAGTATAGTTAACTGACAATGCTCTGCTAGTTTCTGTTACACAACATAGCGATTTGACATGGCAAAATAATCATCACGGTAAGTCATTACCATCAATCACCTTTCAAAGATATTACATAATTATTAGCTATGTTCCCCACATCTTACATTTCACACTGGTGACTCATTTATTTTGCAACTGGAAGTTTGTACCTCTTAATCCCCCTGACCTATTTCTCTCACCCACTCACCCCCCTTCCTCTGGCAAACACCTGTCTGTTCTCTGTATCTATAATTCTATTTTTGTTTTGTTACTTTTCCTCATTTGTTTGTGTTTAGATTCCACATGTAAATGCATTCATATAGTATTTGTCTTTCTCTGCCTGACTTGTTTCATGTAACATAGTACCCTCTAGGTTCATCCATGTTTTTGCAAATGGCAAGATTCTATTCTTTTTTATGGGTGAATAGTATTTCATTGTATATAATACCACATCTTTATCCATTCATCTAGATGGACACTTAGGTTGATTCCATATCTTGGCTGTTGTAATTAATGCTGCTTTGAACATAGGGTACATATATCTTTTCTAATTTGTGTTTTCATGTTTTTGGATAAATACCCAGGAGTGGAATTCCTGGATCATATGATAGCTCTATTTTTAATTTTTTGAGGAATCTCCATAAAGTTTTACATAGTGGCTGTACCAGTTTATATTGGTGTGTTCCCTTTTCTTCACATCTTCACCAATATTTGTTGTTTACTGTTTAATAAGAGCCATTTGACAGGTGTGAGCAGATATATGATTGTGGTTTGACTTGCATTTCCCTGATGGTTAGTGATGTTGACCATCATTTCAAGTCCATATTGACCATATATACGACTTCTCTAGAAATATGTCTATTTGGATTCTGTGCCTGTGTTTTAATTGAGTTTTTTTCTGTTGAATTGCATGAGTTGTTTGCTATGCTTTTAACATTAACCCCTTTTCTGATATATTGTTTTCAAATCTATTCCCCCATTTAGTAAATGCACTTTTTGTTCTGTTTCTTTTGCTGTGCAGAAGCCTTTGAGTTTGATGTGCTTCCGTTTGTTTATGTTTTTGCTTCCCTGCCTGAGGCGACAGGTCTAAAAAATACTACTAAGACCTATGTTAAAGAACAAACCACCTCTGTAGCCCTCAAAGTTTTACAGTGCTCTATGTAGGTTATATCTCAATAAAACTAGAAGAAAACATAATAATTTTTAAATTTAATAAATAGTAAATAAATAATTGAGAGACCATCCACAATATAGAAAACTTGTAAGGACCTGAATGTAAGGCAAACTCTTATATTAAAGAGTAATTTGGGAGAAATCTTCCTTACATTTATTTATTATCAGATTTAAAAAAAAAACACATAATTTGTGTATGATATGCAGCAGATGCTCAATAAATGTGAGTTTCCTTCATGTGTGTGCGCGTGTGTGTGTGTGTGTGTGTGTGCAACTTTTGCAAGCTGAAAAGCCACCGAAGGGTACTGCCATGCCATTGCTAAATAACTTCCTCTTTGATGCAGCCAAATCAGAAGAGTCAATTTTTAAGGAACTTCTTGAGCAATAGGTATGTAGTCCACCAAAATCTGCAGATAGAAAAGGGTAAAAGCAAGAGGTACTTGAGACAGTGATAGAAAAAGAGTAATTGTCTGCTACCCATGGACATCGTTCATCTCCTGGCATCCTAGACATCTTTGTGGCTTATATTTTGAAATTACTGTAGCCCTCCAAGAAAGAGTTAATTCATTACCAACTGCTACTGCTACTGCTAAGTCGCTTCAGTCGTGTCCGACTCTGTGCGACCCCATAGACGGCAGCCCACCAGGCTCCGCCATCCCTGGGATTCTCCAGGCAAGAATACTGGAATGGGTTGCCATTTCCTTCTCCAGTGCATGAAAGGGAAAAGTGAAAGTGAAGTTGCTCAGTCGTGTCCGACTCTTAGTGATCCCATGGACTGCAGACCACCAGGCTCCTCCATCCATGGGATTTTCCAGTCAAGAGTACTGGAGTGGGGTGCCAATGAAGGGTGAGCCATTTCCTGTCTACTGAATTGTAGAATCAGAATAAGTACTATTTTATCAAAAGAACATTGGCTGTCACCTAACGTTAATCACTTTCAGAACAATTATGATTTATTTATTTCCAGATTCCATTTTGACAACTTGGAGCCTTACCTCATATGTAAGATTATTGCTGAAAACAGTGCTTCTCCAACTTGTCTTCCTTCGTGTTTTTTGTCTGTTAAAAAAAATTAATTACATTCAAGCTAGTTAGCCTGTGAGCCTATGTGAGGCCAATGCTAGCTCAAATATTGTTTGTATATAATCCTACACAGATGTGGAGCCAATAGGGAGCTAGATCACAGTGTGCTTTTACACATCTTTTAGTTAAATTAAAAATCCAAAAGCTAAATCTTGTGTTCTGAGACAGTATGTGAATTTGATATTTCCTGGAGGCGATTAGAACCATAAACCAATGAATAGACTGTAGTCATCATTTAAGTGGTTTGTGACTGTGAAAGACAAATATTTACAATGTCTTTTATCCTTGTATACAGTGTAATGATTTCATCATTTTAATAGCTCTTTACTCAAATGTAGCTGCATCCCACTTAGATTATAGAGACAAGCATTTAAAATAGTTTGGATCTCATTAACCATTTGAGTAAAGCCCAAGAATGACAAAATATATAGCAAGAGTTCAAGGTGTTGAAATCATGATTTTAGTTTTGATTTATGTCTTCCCTCCTGAGTCTTGCACTATTTACCAAACTTTGCTCTAAATGTTCAGATAAGGAGATATATTTGTTCATACACAGTCAGAAGAAGGTCACTAACAGATCCCAGGCATCTGCATATAAATACAGGGTTACACACACAAATAGGGACTGGTTGATGAAATATGAATGAACCAGGACAAAACCATGGCAACTATAATGGAAGTAATGAAACCAACAGTCCCCACAGCAAGCTGCGTGAGTAACTTTGTTGTATACAGGAAAATATGGTATTATCTCATAAAACCCACTATCTTGTCATTTGCTTTTCCTTTTAGAGTCCTACAAATGCCTGAATGTTCTTCCTTTCATTATTTTCCCTATGTATACTCTTACAGTTTCTGAAAAGAAAACTGAGTTAGTATATTTGATTAATATTATTCTTCCCCTCTCCCTCCCATGTAGGATGAAAACAAAATTTGGCTTATTTTCAACACAGAAATGCAGAGACTACATTAACTGTTTTTGTTTTTTTTACTTGGCTCTAGTACTCACAGATTTTCACTTATGTTAATTATCAGTCTTTTGCATAAAAAAGAAACAATACTGACTGACATAGACGCTATCAAAATAAATTTATAGTTACCTCCCCAAGGTATACAGAGGATATGATCTATTAGGACTTTGTACTAAGACTTTCGGCATTCTCCATTCATAGTAGTTGACCTCAAAGATTATTTCATAAATCATTATCCTAAGGCACCTATCTAAAATGTTTTATAATACCTTGGTTGGATTATCAGTCAAAACATAGTTTATGACATGATGAGGTAGAATCAAAATGAAAAAAATTAAAGCTAAGGGATTTTTGGTTTATAATATACCGATCCTTAATGACTGTTCAAAGAAAACCATCTATGTACAAAGGAGAAATTTTTATTTCTATCCCACAGCAGGGGGGGAAATACACACATATATATGTGAAATTAAATGTTATGTTTAATAATAAAAACTACAAACAACAGGTCCTTCTGTATAGCACAGAAATCTATACTTAACACCTTATTATAAATTATAATGAAAAAGCCTATTAAAAAACAATGCATATATAAGTATAACTGAAGCACTTTGCTTTACAGCAGAAGTTAACATAATATTATAAATCAACATTATTTAAAACAAACAAAAACTCACAGTTACTTATTGACTTTAACACTTAATTTCCTTGCATTACATGACAGTGAAATCTGCTGTATAATACTTTACAAACTTATTGAAAGAATAAAGTGAAACAATGTGCTTGAAAGAACTATGAAAATCAAAAGCAACATGTACTGAGAAGATGGCAGCATTAATTCACGGTAGTGAGGGCAAGTGTGGATATACGAATAGCATCTGTGTCTGCCTTTTATTGTTGCTGTTTAGTCTCTAAGTCATGTCGGACTCTGTGACCCCATGGACTGTAGCCCGCCAGGCTCTTCTGTATGTGGGATTTTCCAGGGAAGAATACTGTGGTGAGGTGTCTGACTTTTAAGGGCTGTCATACAGTGGAAGAATCAGACCCATAGAATGTCATGGGTAAAACAGGAGGGAGTTCTTAGCTTCCTTGGAACATAGTGGAAAACTACACAGAAAAGATAATATCTGGACTTGATATTGGAGGTAAAGTCAGGGTTCTTTCAAATGGAGAAGAAAAGAAACAGTATTCTGCACAGAGGGAACAATGGGTACCCATACAGATAAGCAAGAAAAATCATAATAAACTTATCAAACTTGTGGCTGAAATGGGAGAATGGGAAGATAGTGAGCTGTAGGTGGCTGACGAAAAAACTGATGTATCAGGATCGTTTATGTGTTAGTGTGATGAGTCAAGATTTCATTGCCTAATTGATTGGAGACTCTTGGGTTTTATTTACTTATTTATTTATTACCGAAGTGTGGTCGATTTACCACATTATATTAGTTTCAGGGTATGACAGAATGATTCAGTATTTTTACAGATTATGCTCCATTAAAGTTTTCACAAGATAATGGCTGTAATTCCCTGTATTGTATGATATATCCTTGTTGCTTATCTATTTTACACATAGTAGTTTGTACCTCTTAATCATGTACCCCTGTCTTGCCTTTCCTCTCTCCTTTCTACTTACTGGTAACCCCTAGTTTGGAAACACTGGGGTGAGAAAGCTCTTGAAGTTTTAGAATGGAAAGTGTGCAATAAAATGTATATTAAAAAAAAAAGTAATCTCAAGTCAGCAGTGTGGACCTGTTATGGAAAGGATTGGTAAACAGACTAGAAAGAAAAATGACTACAAATGTATTACAATTATCCAGAAAGAAAGGGCTAACAATCCATGTTAATTTGGCTGTACTAAATGGTGAAGGATAAGTTGCAGAGTAACAGAGGTGGTGACATGTCACTACCTTTGACATTGTATTAAGGATATTGATATATAACTTTTTTGATAATAAAATGGGAGTAATTCTCTAAACATGTACTTAAACTCGACCAGAATGAAAAGTATGCATTGCTCTATTGTGGTTCTCTGCAGTGTTTGCCAGTGAGTAGTTTATTTCTGATTTGATCCTCTTCCCCACAGTATATAAAACATTTTCAAAACATGTAAAACAGATGCAAGCTAGCAATCCTTTCCCTTTAGTAATTGCTGCGATGAGATATGGAAGATTTAGGAAAAATTCCACTGTTCCCCTCTCCCCTTCTTATCACACTCTCATTTGAACAGCACTCAGTCAAGTCCTGGGATTTCAGCAAGAGTCCTTCCTACATGATTGGTGATGCAGTCGTGAATCACCATGACATGCATCTCCCGAGTGTCTCTTTTTTCACCCAGTTCACTGATATACTTTGCTCAAGGGTGCAAATGTTCATGGTAAAAACTTACTTATCTATTTCTCTTTGTTTAATGCATGACCTTAAAACGCCTGCATCATTGCTGTCTGGACAGTTCATACTCTAACCTCCAATGAGGCAGGAATTGAGCTTAATTAATTCCCGTTTATAACAGTACTGCCTTCTAAAAATACAGACATTTAATAAATGTTTTGGTGATAATGGAATAATTTATCTCTTCTAGGGAGCATCCCTTCCAACTGAACCAAGAACAGCATACACTGTACTGGTTTAGGGAGGATAAATGTAAGTCCGTGACAATTAAAAATGATAGGAGGAATAAAAGCTCATCCATCTGCCTAACGACTACATTTCAGTGGTGAAGATTTGATAATCCTACTGAAGTTGTTAGTGGAAGAGCCTTTTATTTTAACACATTTAAAAAACTCAGGGAAGTCGGACTGCTCGTGCCAGCTCAGTAGTGTCAAGTCAATTTAGGCAACCTCAGTGAACTCAGGAAAAGGACATGACCTGTATTTTCACTTTAAAACAAAAGAAAACATGATTTGTTTCTGTTTAAATTAGTTCACACTTAGTTCAAATTTTTCCAATATGGTACCCAAATCACAGAATTTAAGCTCTCCCTTATACACAGACACACACAGACATACACACAGGTGTGTGTGTATGTATGTATATATGTATATATACTTCATACACATAGAAATATATATACATGTATATACATGCATACATATATAAATATACACATGTATAAAATATATATGTGTATCATATATATGTATGTATGACCTTATATAAGATATACATGTGTATCTTCCCCTTGGAAAATAATCATTTTTATGTGTTATTACTTGAAAATATCATTATATTCAGCTTCTTGCATCCAAAATCTCCTTATCAAATGAAATAAATGCATAGCTGAATTAAAATAAGCTTTTATTTGTAGAAATTTAAGAATTAGGTTGTTTTTTTATTGATTAGGTTGTGTATGGATTGATATGTGTTTGTGTTTTTAATACCTACAAAAATTGATCCATGCAGTTCCTAGAGATTGATTGCTAAAGACTTGGCTGATTGGTTGACTTCTTTTCATAGTCACATAATCACTAAGATTTAAAAAAAAAAATCTTAAAATGAAGCAAAACAGATTTGTAAACGGAAATTTCTCATCCTCACCAGAATACATTTTACAAATCTGTTCTATTTAGATTAACATGTATTGTTAAAAAACAGGCAAATTGAAAGTATAATAAAACCTTATGTTCTAGTCTTTTGTGTAATTTCTTCTTGTTCAGTCCCCAGAGCAAGAGAAGTGCATTGGTTATTTCAAAGACTTAGAAAAAGCATTAACTGAATATTTTCAAATCAAGCTTATTAAAGTACATTGTTTCAAGCCAAGCCTATTAAAGCCACCATTGTGATTATACTATATTCCTTACTAACATGTAATACAAATTCATTTTACTTCTTTTGCTACAGTTATTGTGGTAGATGGTGATTTCTTAAAAAGAAACAATATACTCAAGTCAGTAGTTTTTAGTATGCATCAGAAATAGGATAGTTAGAATTTCATTTATATAATTTTAAATCATGGAGCTGATTTTGTAGATACCACTGAAATACTTATTTGAGGGACACACTCTTATTTTAGAAAATGTAGTTCCCATTTTATCATTTATATTTATGTTCCAGTAAACTTGCTTTCTCCTTTGATTTAATTTTATCCACTGAAAAATTGCCTCTGATGTGTTTTGCATTTCCCTCCTCCCTCCAGATCTCTCCTTACATGTTTCACCACCAGCAGATTTACTCTGGTGGTGTTAGCAATTTCTGCCACCAGCGAAAGTTGTGGGTTTTTTTCCCCCCTCTGTGGCTGCCTTGCAAAGGTTTAAGGGAAGCTGAGCTATATTTCAGTTCAAAATGACACTTATGTTCAGTGAAGCTGCATATTTATTTCTTTGAAAATTTAATTTCTGTGCCTAAAAATAAATAACCATTTTTAGTTTATATTGACATTTTGAGACATTTGAGACGATAGTAAATAGACATTTACTATTCCTCAGAGTATATCCCTTGAGTTAACATTTTTTATTTATATGCTTGATTTTTAAAGGTTTATTGAATTCATAATTAAATGTATTATGTCTTTCAGCCAAATGACTTTAAAAGTACATACATCTAGTTTTATATTGCTAATCAATAGAAAAACATTCAAAACACGATGTCGAATCTTCTCCACTGAGGGAGCCTCTTTGGATCTAAGGGCTGCAACCTCTGGTAGAAAATTTGAATTACTTCAACACTGCTTTTCCTATTTGTGAGGGTAGGATCAAAAGACTTGCACTTTAATGCCTTAAACTCATTTAAGAGAAAGATATTGACTTCCTATTATATTTCTACACTTGCAATAAAAATATTGCTATAATAAAATTAATAATGGTGATAAGAATTTACCAAATACTTTCTGGATGTCAGCCATTATGATAAGGTTTGCATCAGGAAGAATAGGATAGACTACGCTATTGTAGAACAATCCCTGAGTCACCTCTGATGTCCAGCATGGGTCAGCATTACGGTCTTAGCTGAAGGAAGCCCCTTTTCCATATGTTTCCATAAAGCTTCCAGCAGGCAAGAAGAAATGTGGCAAATCTTAACTAGCCTTTCTTAAAGCTTCTGCATGCAACTTCTTTTTGCCCAACTTTCAAAGCAAGTCACTAGGCCATGCCTAAATCCAAAGGTGATAGAAATTGTAATCCTATTATACATCAAGAAGAAACAGAATATCTAACAGCAGCCCTAAAATTTGGAGGGTCTTCTAAAGTTCACAAATCAGCTTCTCTAATAAACCCTAGGACTTTCTGGTAGCTCTGTCAAGTTCTGTTTCCTTACTTTGCTTTATTTTCTTAAAAGTAATTTTAAATATATGAACTCCTATAGTTTGCTATATAAGTGTGGATATGGATAGATATGAATAATCTATAGCTAGAATGTACTCTCAGTGAGTACAAGAACTTGGTCCCCCTTTTCCTTTCCTCCTCTACCCTTTTCTTCCTATTCTTTCTATTTTTTCCTCTTAACTTTATGGTCAATACCTTCAATAGCACCTGCCACATAATAAATATAAGAATGAATGAATTATGTGCATTTTACAAATAAATAAGCTGAATCTTAGAGATGTTAAGTAACTTAAGTAAGATAATATAACCATGAGTTGCAGAGCTATGATTCTGAACCCAAGGTTTAAACACTCAACTGTAATAGCTCCTGTGCTCGACGATTACAAAGGATAGTGGGAAAGACATGTATAATGAGGTAGCATCAAAAGTTTTTATAAGAGAAACATAGATTACTATGAAAATAAAGGAGTAAAATCTCACCATCAGATATAGCATGTTTGAAGGTGATGAAAAATGGTAGGAAGGAAGGTTTCATGGAGGCTGTACTAGATTTCCAGTGAGATCTTGAAAATATGTTTACTACCTTTTTTGAAATAACTTCTTAGACTTTCTTCTATGAACTAGGCATGAGCTAGCTTCTAAGGATATTGCTATTGTTCAGACACTGAGTCGTGTCTGACTCTTTGCAACCCCATGGGCTGCAGCACACCAGGGTTCGCTGTCCTTCACTATTTCCCAGAGTTTGCTCAAACTCATGTCCATTGAGTCAATGATGCCATCCAACCATCTCATCCTCTGTCGCCCCCTTCTCCTCCTGCCCTCAGTCTTTCCCAGCATAAGGATCTTTTCCAATGAACTGGCTTATTGCATCAGGTGGCCAAGGCATTGGAACTTCAACATTAGTCCTTCCAATGAATATTCAGGGGTTATTTCCTGTAGTATTGACTGGTTTGATCTCCTTGCAGTCCAAGGGACTATAAGGATATAGAAATACTCCAAAGAGGGAAAAAAAAACTTTGTCCTTGTAGTGCCTCTAATTTCATGAGTTATGTGCCAGACACACAGACAAAAGACACTCTTCAGTGAGAGGCTGATGGTCCTCTCTGCAGTTTTTGGAGGAACAGGTGTGGGTGAGAAAGAGGAGTTTCTACATGGTCAAGTGAGCAGATGTTGACAGGACCACACCCTGCAGAAAGGTCTTTGGGAGCTATTGGCACCAAACGCTGTCCCAGCTCACGAATGTGCACAAGAAGAAACAGGGCCCGGGTCCCTGCTGTATTTCTTTTTCCGTCTTTACTAAAGTACCCCCAATCATATTCTTCCACACTGCTTTACAGGCAGAGTCAGATAAAAGAAAAACCACTACTTGTCATAAAACAGCCTTTGGGCACGGACTCAGAAAGAAAATACTTAATCAGTCTTCTGTACTTAGAAGAATGTGAAATTTGACTCTTCTTAAGTAAATGGGCAAAGTGTTGTTCTTATCAATGACTATATTGATTAACTTCTGAGTTCAGGGCATGTTTGCAACATTTTAGTTAGGGGGCAGTGGATGGTACGAGAATGATACATAATAATACATTTAGACATTCTCAACTGAAAGTAAGTGGTAAAGACAAAGTCTACTGACATCCAGAGGAAAGAGTGACATCCATGGGATATGTTGAATGCTGATTGTGGTCAGTAAAGCAGCACTTTCCAGACAAGTAGGCAAGGAGTTATCAAAGCAGGAGTTATCTCATTGAGGATTATTCTTGGCTGCCTATAATATTTATTGTTGTTCAGTCACTCAGTCGTGTTCTACTCTTTGCAACCCCATGAACTGCAGCATGCCAGGCTTCCCTGTCCTTCACTACCTCCTGGAGTTTGCTCAAACTCGTGTCCATTGAGTCAATGATACCATCCAATCATTTCATCCTCTGTTGTCCCCTTCTCCTCCTGTCCTCAATCTTTCCCAGCATCAGAAAAATAGAGAGCCCTCAAAACACAGCGTCTTTAAAAAAGATAGATTTTCTTTATCTCACTAAAAAACACTTGTAAGTATGTGGTAGAATATGATGTGGTATTTCCCCAGGATTCTCTTTTTTGTTCTGTCATTTATTCTGGGAGAAAACAAATACTGCATACTCAAAGGAGTAGTATTCCAGAGTTAAGTAAAGGAATTATTTATAGAGGTGTTGAAACGGTTAAGAGCAGCAAAAGAGAATGTTGAAGATACCAAGGACTAGCAACAGGGGGACGCCAACATATCCTTAGGCTACTCCAGGAAGTTAGAGCTGTGGCCGTAGGAAGAGGAGCTGTGGCCTTAGAAAGAGGGACACAGCTGCTGCTAAAGACCAGCTCCGCAGAGAGGAAGTATAGGGAATGAATAAATAATCAATTTCCCTTCGACGTGTTATTGCCTCCCATTGGCCAAACACAACCAGAAGCTATAGAGCAAGGGAGCCCAGGGAGATACTTTCAGCTTCTCAGAGCACAGAACAGGGGATAGAAAAGTAAAGAATTGAACCAGAAGAACAAACAGAAAAATCAACACGATTCCCCAATCAGCATTGTACCCCTTAGCATCTGTTCTTTTCTCTTTTTCCATTTTGGGCAGCTGGAGTCACAAAATTACTTGGTGTCTCATCATCAAGTGTTAAGAGTTTACCAGGACACAATTGTATGACAGGAGCTACTTTTCAAATTGAGTTTATAACTGGTGGCAGAATAGGTTATGAATTCAATTAAAATCCAAGAGTTCTCCACTATTATTCTCATATGTGGATTTATCAGACACCTCACAAAGTATCTCCATGTATCACAGTCCCTTTCAAGAACATTATCCCTGCCAGGTCCTAAGCCTAGACATGCTGTGTAGCCTTCTCTTGCTTTGGGCCGACTCAATATCATAACCTTAAAGATTACCTGGTAAACAGAACAAAACAACATGCCCAAATAATCTGCGCATTTGCTTCAAAATCTGAAGTTAATCAACTGTTACGCCTATTTGGGCAGTATTGAAAAGTGCAGCAATTTGTTTTTCACTTTAAGAGAGAATCCCTAGATATTCCCCACTTGAGAAACCCCAAGAAACTTCATAGATTTTGCCAGCTTGAATGCATCAAAATTTTGGTTGCTTGTTACCCTCTTTTTACTTGCTTCAATTAGCATAATTTAATGGATCAACATGTAGTCTATAGAACACTACAAGCAAACAAATAAAGATAATTCCTTCATATTAGATTGTGACAGAGAGCAGAAGAATTGTCATAGAACAGAAAAAAAAAAAGAAAAGAAAAGATGGCAAGTAGTGTGACTGTTGCTGACAAGTGAAGACAATTTGTTTCTGATTTTTATGTGTATTTTTAAGGTGATAGCATAGCAGGGCCTAGGGCTTCTTCACTTGCTCCAGTGAAGATACCATGTCCAGAGCAACAGACACAATTTTATTTTCTGATTGTTATAAAGACTTTTATAATCCATAGTCATTTTCCAAGATCTCTCTAAGTTTGCAGTAGGCAAACAAAAAAATTAAATGGACAGAAACTAGAAACACCCACTCCATTATCTCTAAGTCCTAGGTGATGGCAGCAATGTTTGCAATACCCACCAGGAATGTGGTATTGCTTTTGATTTGTTATCTTTTGATTTAGTATTTTAGGGGAGAATGCCACAATAGGAAATTATATAGACCATTTCTACAATAATAGCCCTCATTCCTTGGCACAGAAAACCAACGTGAGGACTGTGTCAGTCGCTAAGTATATATATTCACTCCAAAATATTTAAGGACTAGGGAAATAACAGGAGAAACAATCCCAAAGGATTTGATGTTAAAATTGGCTTTGCCAAGATTTCCTCTCTCACCTGATCTCCATTAGCTCCTAATTGGACCAGAGGCCCACATGGTTCCACTCAGAGCCAGCATCTAATAATCACATAAGGTCTGGCTATTTGCTTTTTCCCAGTCACATTATTAAGGGATAATAGCCTTCAGAGAGGACTTGGAGGAAGATTCACAGTCAAGGGCTGAGGCCATTTTGGAGGATTTTTCCTCAAAGAGGGTTGGTCTCCCTGCCAGTCATTCTGAGTCTGTGAGATAGTTTACAGTTTAGAATTGAATGAGAGACCGTGAACCTCACTACAGTATTTCAGGTCTTAATTTTACTCAGCAGACCTGGAATGTTCTTCTTATAAGTCAAACAGCACATTAAGAGGTTACCCAGCTCTTTCAATCACAGAGCCCTGGGAATAATTAGCCACAGCTATAGACCTCTGTGGCTGATTAGGGTAATTGTGCCCACTATAGCTAAAGGTTACTTGCTAGCACCTGACCTCACCATGCTAGGATCTCATTTGTGCTGGGGAGCCTAGTGCCATGGCAGCAGACTCACTTTCTTCCTGAGCTCAGAGAGAGCAGCCACCATAGCGCTTGTATCTCTCGTCACGAATTCTGGTGTTCCGTGGACTCCTTTGTGCATTAGTGAAGAGAATTTCCTGCAAGCTGACAGTCGTCTTTGTATGGAAGCAATTCCTCATGGATGAGGCCCTGTCTGTCTGTACGGTGCTTGGATCTAATTCTCATTTGGGGAATAGCGTCAACAAGGAATCTTGGGAGTGGAGACTGAAGAGAACCAGCATCTTCTCATGAGATATCTGCACCAGGTAACATGATGTTGTTTATTTTTGCTTTGTTTTTCTGTTTTCAGTGTGATAGAAGACTAGTTGTCTTCAGCAGGCGTGAGTGCTTGGAGAGGGAGGATATTAGGAGGGTTCAAATTCTCATGCCCGTCGGTGTCTAATTGAACCCAGGCTACATCTCAGGGCCTTGGTTTTCCCCACTGCCACTGTTAACTTATCATGAGATCTGTAGGAATGTGCAGTGTAGTTTTATAAATCTGCGCCGACTTTCACAATGTGTCTATCCCCATATACACAGTGTCTGAGTTCAGGGAGCTGATAAATATTGGTCATCAGGATGTAGTGAAAACGTATGAGCTGTAGCTTAAGAGAGGCTTGAGTTTAGAGCCTTCCTCTATCAGAACCTCTAGCTATACATCTAGTTATCTTTGTTTGTTTTACTGTTAAAATCTGGATGTTGTTTTTTATCTATGTTTAATGTGAAGAATAAATTAGAGGACATATATAATGTTCCTTATGAAAGCGGTGCTCACTATGCATTTCTGTTTCCATCATTCCCTTTATTGTCTTTCCTCTCCCTTTCTTTTGCCTACTTCAGTATAATTTACAAAATAGTACTGCTGTAGTCCCCACTTCACCTCAAGAATTCAAAACCTTCTAAATTCCCTGCCTTTAACAAGATAAAAAATGCCAGTGACACCATTGTATGTCTTTGTAGTATCCCTTAACACAGAAAACATTAGAGAAAATTTTAATAAAGCATTCTGAACATCTTGGGAAAATAATAACTCAAATATTTATGCAACATTTTGTAACACTGGCTGTGTAAACAAAATGAAAACAAGTTTTATAAATCATAAATACTGCACATTTCAATTCTGATAATTTTAAGGACACTGTTTCCCAAATATAAAATAGGAGTTGGAAATCTACAAGAATTGCAACAACTGAGTCTCTGTTCTGTGCCCTTTGATGGCTAGTGCTAAATCTGATAGGTGCTTTTTAACTTCCTGTTAATATTTCCTCATTAATCATTTGTAAAGAATTAACAGTGCCAGAGGGGGAGGTGTTTTTTTTTTCCTTTTTTCTTATTCTTATTTACTATACAAACAGCCATTTGTTTGATTTCAGTTTTATTCAGTGATTCCAAATTGGTCAATAAAATGCTAATGATTGCCAACATACTATATTTCTCACTGGGAGATCATCATTTAATTCTAACAAATGCCAGTTGGATACTTGTTAAAACAGCAGGAACTAATTCATATATTCGAGCTAAATAAATAAAGTTTGATTGCATATTTGTTCCACTCAGCTTTGATGACTAGCACTGTTAGAGAGGTGCTTCGTACAAATTACCCTGGAAAAGCCTGATAACCAAGTCTCAGTGATAAAACTGACATACATGTTAACAGTGTGTGGCTAAATATCATTTTGTTTGTGTCATTGTAAATGGGTGTTAGCCCCTGAAAGTCACATTTTGAAATTCTAGGGCAGTCTTATTACACCTGGAAAAGCCGCATAATAGAGACCTACAGAAACTTATCAATACTTTCCATAAAGTCTCTGTGTGTCAGCCTACCCACTCCCAATTCAAAAATCCTAAGACTAAGGATAATCCTAGAACATTATAAGATGATTTTTAATCACCTTAACATAAAATTGAGTTGAGGGAAATGCTTAATGTTCACTTTAAAATAGACTTTCATTGGTCCTCTTCTTGAAGCTTCTTTTGATTTCTTGAGAAAATTTACACTCTCCAATATTCATATTTGAGTAGGTTTCTAGTAAAACATTTCTCAGGGTTTTGTTTTTTTTTAATTTCATGTAACTTTTTTTTAAAATTTTTTAAGGATAATTGCTTTATAATGTGTTGGTTTCCACCATATGACAATGTGAATCAGCCATGAGCATACATATGTCTCCTCCCTCTTGTACATCCCTCCCACCCTACCCCATCCCAACCCTATAGGTTGTCACAGAGCACCAAGTTGAACTCTCAGGACTTACTTTTGGGAAATATGACCACTGTCTTATTTGTGATTAGCTCATGTGACTTACACTCTAACGTGATCTTCCTGTCTGCTCTTTACATATGGTCAACAAAGTGTCTGTGTTTACCCTACTAGGGTCTTATTTTGTGGTTTAATTTCACAATAGTCAAAAACGTATGAAAAACCAAAAGCTCAGTTGGCTTATCTTGATGTTTTGCAAAATATCACATAAAAAACAAATTATGTGTAACTTTAATTTTTAAAGTTCAATTTCTTTAAAACATATATATGGTATTTAGTCAATCGGTAAAGATAACCCTGTATGCGAGACATCAAAAGAGACACAGATAAATAGAGCAGTATTATGGACTCTATGGGAGAGGGCAAGGGAGGGATGATATGGGAGAATGGCATGGAAGCATGTAAATTATCATATGTGAGGCAAATCACCAGTCCATTCAATGCATGATACAGGGTGCTCGGGGCTGGTGCACCGGGATGGCATGGAGGGATGGGATGGGGAGGGAGGTGGAAGGGGAGTTCTGGAGGGGGAAAGCATGTATACCCATGGTGGATTCATGTCAATGTATGGCAGAACAAATACAATGTTGTAAATGTTAAAAAATAGAAAATAAACTAATTAAAAAAAAAGGAAAAGTTATTAGGATCACAGCAGAATTGAAAGTTAAAAGTGACAGCTTATAAACCTTTTATTCAGAGTTGAAAAGAAACAACAATTAAAATTCTGTAATTTTAATAAGTCCAATAAGGACATGGAATGATTCTGACTGCCGATTTATTTTATGTTTATAATTACCGAATAACTGTCTTTCGGTAACCTTCCTTCTCAAATATCACTAATATTCAGAAAGAAGATTTTTAAGTAGGTTCTCTAATACAGATTCATGTTGAGCAGTACTTTTGCCTGAAGACTTTTGTGTTTGTTAGAGATTGAAGTTTCTAATATCAAAATGATAATTCAAACAGTGTAAGTGTACAAACTTTACACAGAGATCTCCTTGACATAGCAGGGAGCAGATTACAAAGATTTTAAAGTTATAATACATTGAAAAAAGGTTCTAACACTTCTTTACTGTGTGTGTTAATTTTCTATTATTGCTAACAGTATTTGATGAAACTATTTTTAAATTCCAAAGTGCAAATGTCAGCCAGGCTATCACATCCATGTCCTTCTATGTAGAATGATTTACCTCAACTGATGTGACTGGCCAGATCATACTTAATGCATGATGTACATTACTATGTTACTAATTAAAGATCTAAGTTATTCAAATATAAAATGGTTGTTTAACATGTATTTGTGTACATAATCATTATAAATCACTCATTCAAATCATTGGCATAATTAGAAGGTGAGAACATTGAGCTATACTTTTAATATATGTCTTAGCAATATGAGTGATTCTGAAATAGAGTTGAACCAGGAATCCTGGTGGCTCAGACCATAAAGAATCTGCCTGTGATGAGGGAGACCCAGGTTCAGTCCCTAAGTTAGGAAGATCCCCTGCAGAAGGGAATGGCTACCCACTCCAGTATTCTTACCTGGAGAATTCCATGGACCGGAGCCTGGTGGACAATAGTCCATGGGATCACAAAGACTCAAACACAACTGAGTGACTAACACTTTCACTTTATTTCTTTCAGAAACCATTAAAGTTTCTAAATGGAAAAAAAATGAGCACAGGCAATATTAAAGTAAATAAGAGAAATAGAGAACCTCAAGAGAAAAATTAAAACAATAAAATCTGAGAAATGTTTATTAAAAGGTGATAGCTAACTAACAAATGTGTATTGAGCATCTGGTGTATGCAGACCACCATGTTGATCCCAGGTCAATAACGAGTTCTTTACCCTACGGACAGAATGCCTAAGAAATAGTCATTTATCAATGCACTAACAGTTTAGTTGGTACTCTGTAGGGTTGAGAAGAGGAAAAAAAATCACTTTTTACTTGATGTACTAGGTAGTGAAAAGTTAAAAGAAAGAGATAAAATGCAGGTTATTTGTACAGCCCACATAGAGACTCAGAGGCTGGGCTCTACTGTTTGCTGTGTTTATGTACCCACTGTGTGCTGAGAGCTGCTTTATACTTTAAAATAGCTGCCATTTATTGAGTACCTACTATGTGCAGGCAAAGTGTTCAGTATTTCATATGTAATAGCAATTTTCAAAACCAGTTACGGGTGTGCCTCTTTTATAACAGATGGTTCCAAAGTTTAGAGAATTAAGCAAATTACCTGAATTTACCAGCTAGTGAAGGAATGAAGCAAACATGAAATATTTGTGACCCTACAGTTGATACATTTTCTGATAAATTTCAAAGCCACCTTTAGAGCATTATGATGTTGATGAAAAAAATTCACCATCAAGTTATTGAGTGAATCTGTACTTTTAATCATCATATTGCTCAATAAGCCCATCCACACTTTGAGTTGATCAATTATATTCCAATACACTTAAATGAAATCTTTTTCATTTCTTCAGACACAAATCATTATGGTAGTGTAACAGGATAATCACTAACTGCTCTCCTTTTTATCTACACTTTCACTTTTTCCCAGGATTTAAGTGCATCTCTAAAACAGTAGTTTATTAGTGTTTAAAATCTCAGTGATACAAGTGAGTCAGTGATGAGCATGAAAATTGCTTCCACCTAATTGTAGCTCGTAATTTCATTTTCCTTTTACTCTCATTCCAAAGAAAACTTTATACAAATTTAAAAATCTAGTTCAGGTAAGACACTTTATTAGAAGTTAAAATCACCTGGGCTCAAACTGACCAGACTAGATTTGTGGTGCTAAAGGATATAAATAGCTACAAAATGTTGATGCTATAATTAAAGGGAGATAACAGAGCAAATATAAAAGGTGCCTTGAAAACAGGTAATATCTAGTTTGCATGAGAAAAAAAAAATATGTGTCAGTCCCTAGTAGATAGTGGTGAATAAAATGGATACAATTCCCAAACATGTGGAGCTTACAGACATGAAACAGATATACACAAATAAGAGTATACTACAGCGTATCGCGGGGCTTCCCAAGTGGCGCTAGTGGTAAAGAACCCACTTGTCAATGCAGGAGACATAAAAGACACAGGTTCAATCTCTGGATCAGGAAGTTCCTCTGGAGAAAGAAATGGTAACCCACTCCAGTATTTTTGCCTTGAGAATCCCATGAACAGAGGAGCCTGGTGGGCTACAAGTCCATGGGGTTGCAAGAGTTGGACACGACTTAGCAACTAAACCAGCACCATCACAGCATATTATAGTGCTAGGAAGGTAAGGAAAAAATGCTAAGAAAAATGAGGTAAGATTGAGATATTAAAGAAAAACTCATAGAAAATAGCATTTCAGGTAAGCCCTGGAGGGTAAGTTAGAATATACAGGTGAAAAATGGGAAGGCAAGTGTTCTAGACAGACCCTCTAGTGCAAAGTGTTTTGGCACATATAAGGAACTGAAATACCTGTTGGAATATTGCAACCCAGGCAGAAACTAGAGCACGATATTTAAATAAGCAATGGCCAGACTCGATACTTTAGGACTATCATATGAAAAAGACTACATTATGGTAAGGTAAAGACGTTAAAGGTTTTAATCATGGGGTTGAGGTCATTCAATTTAGTTATAGCAGGATCACAATTTAATTAAAACATTACAAATGTGCATAAAACATATGGATTCTGTTGCTTATTTGTAGGTTCTTATATTCATCTTTAATTTCCCCCTATCTTTTACCAATGAATCAGAGGGGGTGGAAATAACTATATTCTTCATTCTGCATAAAGTTTAATCAGACATGATAGTTCCTATGTTTAATCTTTCTTGAATAAAAACACCCTGTCTCTCACCAGACTTCCCTCCCTACTCCCTGACTCCCCAGGGTGTCTTTTGGATATTTTCAAGGTGTTGGAGAGCTAGGTTGGTATCATGTAGCTGGGAATTGGAAAAGAAAGTGATGTGATTTTCAGATTCTCCTGTTTCTGTGGCTTCTCATTCCCTGCCTCTCCCCCACACTCTGCTCCAGATCCCCCACATCAGAAAAGGGAAGTTTTCAGGTTACTTCCCCTCTGTCAAATCCTCCTAGCACCGGGAAGCAGCACTCACTGCCACACATGCATGGAAGGAGAGCTTTTTCTCCAATAGGAAAGACAGGAAAAAGAATCCTTGCCCCATAATGAAGATGAAGGAATTCAGATGCTTCTTTCTCAACAAAATTCACTACCAAGCAGCTATTTTGCTGCCAAATCTCCTCATGAAGATGAGACAAAGAAAATGGTTTCTGTATTTCTCAGTCTTCATTCTGCATCAAATCCTCATCTGCACAGCTCGCTCTGTAGGTCCTTATGCAGATATTGACATGAAGTTTGTATAATGTGTAAAAATTTTCTAGAAGAAAGATGAAGCAGTTCACCCTATAATAGCAACAGAGTAGACAGGAATAAATGAAAGAGTAGAATGGGTGAAGATATGCAGTGATAGATAAGGGGAGACCGAGGGAGGAAATTTCTACTATTTTGCTATGAATCTTAACTGAAAAAATTAATATTCACCCCAATTCTTCAAGATTTACCTATATTTTATGTGTTTAAATATATTTAAATTACAATCTGCCATAGTAGGAAGGGAAAAGCATTCTCTTATCATTAACTCATTTCTTAAAAGTTTTGGACAGACTGTCCTCAATACTATTCTATTTTTATTTTTTAGAAACTTATAATATTTAGATAATCTGTTCTTCCATGGCTGACAAGAATAAAATGTTATTAACCTTCATGGCTCAGTAAGTCCCAACATTTTCAATTTTACACTCTTATTTGTAATCATGTTTCCGCATTCTCTGTTTACATGCAGCATGTTTCAAAAATATACTCTTGATTTGCATGTATACTTTATCTAAACTTGAAGAATTAAATGTCATTTTCTACCACCTAATAATGCAAGTCCTAAGAAAGAAATTATGTCAGTGGTATATACATTCAGATGTATTCTATAGGATGCCCAAAACAGATAATAGGTTAAAAACCTTCATATTAGGTTAGTCTAAAAGAGTTAATTGAGCACTTATGTTCTAGGTACTGGCTAGACACTAGAACTGTATAGCATGAGCAAAACCAACCAAAGCCCTGATGTCATGGAGGCTGTAATCCAGTGTGGGGACACATGTAATAAAATAAGGAAATGATTTTTTCATATTAAAAGGTAGTAAGTGCTTTGGATGCAAATAAACTAGGGAAGGTGATGAATACTCTGGATAAGGACAAAGTTCCAGTTTTAAGCAAGTCACTCCAAGGAAGTTCTCATCAGCATTTGCCACTTATGCAAAGACTGAAGAAGGGTAGATAGCAAGCCTGTGAGTTTCTAACAGGAGAAAATTCCAGTAACATATGAACAAGTTCAAAAGTCCTGTTGAGGGGACTTCCCTAGTGGTCTGGTGACTAAGACTCTGTGCCCCCAGTGCAGGGGGCCCAGGTTCAATCCCTGGTCAGATCCCACATGCCACAACTAAGACTCAGCACAGACAAATAAATTAATTACTTTTTAAAAAGTCCTGTGGGAAGTGAGCCTTGGGTATGAGGCAGGGAGGCCTGAGGAGCTGGGGTAGAGCAGAAAGAGAGGAAGCTGGCACAATAAAGAGAAACTAGATCAGGCAGTGCCATGTGCACTGGACAGGAGTCCCCCTGAAAAGCCCATCTGTTCTGCCACTGCCTAGAACACCCAGACATGCTAAGAGTGAATACCAAAACCTAGGTATACAATCTGTGGTGAGTTTGCTAAAAATGTCTTTCAGAAAAGACAGATTTACATTTGTCTCATCTAGCTTTTCATTCAAATATTTTTGAATGGTATCCATGCATTATTAGTCTCCTGGTGGGTGAAAAATATATAATCCTTGACTTTTGATGTAGTACCTCTCAAATTCTGGATCGTGAAAAGCACCTGAGAAGCTTGCTAAGCCTTTATATGGTCTATCCCCAGAGATTCTGATTCAGAAGTTCTAGAATGGAAGCAAGAGTCTTTATTTTATTAGACACTCTCCTTCAAGTTTATGAAGTTACTCCAGAGACCATAGTTTAAGAATCAGTTATCCAGGTGATATGTTGTACCTTCAAAATAGTACCAGGTTATACATACACAGAATTGTGCTTCTGCTTAAGCATACATAATTATAACTAAACAACTTTCAGGTCTTTATTAGTTTAGTACCTGTCTTCCCAACTAGAGGAACTTAAAGTGGTAAAGTTTACACCTGCTAAACATGTCACTGTGATGTAGAAGGCATGGTAACTTGCTGAGATTGAGAAGGAAAAGAGGAAAGGACCAAGAGATTAAAATGTAGGAAATCAGTGTGGCTTAGTAGAAGACACCAATGCAAAAGGAAAAACTGCCATAAAGTAGCCTTCTTGAACCAACCATCTGTGCGAGGTTTCCTTGCATAGGATTCTCATAAAATCCTCTCATATTTCACAGAGTGTATAACACATTAATGAGCAATCAGAGTTTGAGACAAGATAATAACTTGTTATGGCTTATTCAGGTAGGAAAAAGATTGAAAAGCTGAGGTTCAAACCCACTTTCATCCATTACCAAAGCCATGACCTATCAACTGTACTTTCTGCCTGCTTCAGGTCCTGTAAAATAAGTTTTCAATACAGTAATTCTAACTGTGTAAGAATGATTTTCCACTGTATTCACATTCCACATATTAGTCTTTATCCTACTGTATTCTAATACCATTTTCATATAACAAAATAGTTCTACAAATGTAAGTTCCGTGCTTGTTCATATCTACTATATCCAAGATTAGTTCTGAGGTAGTCGGGGGCTAATATAGCTGTCATTAAATCTTCATACGAATTACTAGAACTTTACTGTAGTTGATGAGCTTTGACATATTGTTAAACCCCGTGAATTTTATTTTCCCCACCTGTGAAACTGTATCAGTTGTCTCTCAGTCATGTCCGAGTCTTTGCAACCCTATGGACTGAAGCACACCAGGCTTCCCTGTCCATCACCAACTCCCAGAGCTTACTCAAAGGGATGTTCATTGAGTCGGTGATGCCATCCAACTATCTCATACTCTGTCATCCCCTGCTCCTCTCGCCTTCAATCTTGCCCATAATCAGGGTCTTTTCCATGAAGCCAGTTCTTCGCATCAGGTGGCCAAAGTATTGGAGTTTCATCTTCAGCATCAGTCCTTCCAATGAATATTCAGGACTGATTTTCTTTAGAGATGGACTGGCTGGATCTGCTTGCTGTCCAAGGGACTCTCAAGAGTCTTCTCCAACACCACAGTTCAAACGCATCAATTCTTCAGTGCTCAGCTTTCTTTATAGTCTAACTCTTACATCCATACATGACTACTGGAAAAACCATAGCTTTGACTAGATGGACCTTTGTTGGCACAGTAATGTCTCTGCTTCTTAATATGCTATCTATGTTGGTCATAGCTTTTCTTTCAAAGAGCAAGTGTCTTTTAATTTCATGGCTGGAGTCACCATCTGCTGTGATTTTGGAGCCCAAGAAAATAAAGTCTCTCACTGTTTCCATTGTTTCTGCATCTATCTGCCATGAAGTGATGGGACCAGATGCCATGATCTTAGTTTTCTGAATGTTGAGCTTTAAGCCAACTTTTTCACTCTCCTCTTTCACTTTCATCAAGAGGCTTTTTAGTTCCTCTTCACTTTCTGCCATAAGGGTGGTGTCATCTGCATATCTGAGGTCATTGATATTTCTCCTGGCAATCTTGATTCCAGCTTGTGCTTCATCCAGCCCAGTATTTTTCATCATGTACTCTGCATATAATTTCAATAAGCAGGGAGACAATATACAGCCTTGATGTATTCCTTTCCCGATTTGGAACCAGTCTGTTTTTCCATGTCAGGTTCTAACTGTTGCTTATTGATCTGCATACAGATTTCTCAAGAGGCAGGTCAGGTGGTCTGGTATTCCCATCACTTTCAGAATTTTCCATAGTTTGTTGTGATATATGCAGTCAAAGGCTTTGGCATAGTCAATAAAGCAGAAGCAGATGTTTTTCTGGAACTCTCTCACTTTTTTGATACAACAGATGTTGGCAATTTGATCTCTGGTTCCTCTGCCTTTTCTAAATCCAGCTTGAACTTCTTAAAGTTCAGGGTTCATGTACTGTTGAAGCCTGGCTTGGAGGATTTTGAGCATTAGTTTGCTAGTGTGTGAGATGAATGCAATTGTGCAGTAGTTTTAACATTCTTTGGCATTGCCTTTCTTTGGGACTGGAATGAAAACTGTCTTTTCCAGTTCTGTGGCCACTGCTGAGTTTTCCAAATTTGCTGGCATATTGAGTGCAGCACTTTCACAGCATCATCTTTTAGGATTTGAAATAGCTCAACTGGAATTCCATCACCTCCACTAGCTTTGTTCGTAGTGATGCTTCCTTAGGCCCACTTGACTTCACGTTCCAGGATGTCTGGCTCTAGGTGAGTGCTCACACCATTGTGGTTATCTGAGTCATGAAGATTTTTTTTTTTTGTATAGTTCTTCTGTGTATTCTTGCCACCTCTTCTTAATATCTTCTGCTTCTGTTAGGGCCATACCATTTCTGTCCTTTATTGAGCCCATCTTTGCATGAAATGTTCCCTTGGTATCTCTAATTTTCTTGAAGAGACCTCTAGTCTTTCCCATTCTATTGTTTTCCTCTATTTCTTTGCATTGATCGTTGAGGAAGGCTTTCTTATCTCTCCTGGATATTCTTTGGAACTTTGCATTCAAATAGGTATATCTTTCCTTTTCTCCTTTGCTTTTCCCTTCTCTTATTTTCTCAGCTATTGGTAAGGCCTCTTCAGAAAACCATTTTGCCTTTTTGCATTTGTTTTTCTTAGGGATGGTCTTGATCACTGCCTCCTGTACAATGCCACAAAACTCCATCCAAAGATCTTCAGGGACTCTCTCTATAAGATCTAATCCCTTGGATCTATTTGTCACTTCACTGTAATCGTAAGGGATTTGATCTAAGTCATACGTGAATGGTCTAGTGGTTTTCCCTACTTGCTTAAATTTAAGTCTGAATTTGGCATGAATCAGGGCAAATTGGAAGTGGTCCAACAGGAGATGACAAGAGTGAACATCGACATTCTAGGAATCAGTGAACTAAGTTGGACTGGAATGGGTGAATTTAACTCAGATGACCATTATATCTACTACTGTGGGCAGGAATCCCTTAAAAGAAATGGAGTAGCCATCATAGTCAACAAAAGAGTCGGAAATACAGTACTTGGACACAATCTGAAAAAGGACAGAATGATCTCTGTTTGTTTCCAAGGCAAACCATTCAATATCACGGTAATAAAAGTCTATGACCCGACCAGTAACACTGAAGAAGCTGAAGTTGAACAGTTCTGTGAAGACCTACAAGACCTTCTAGAAGTAACACCCAAAAAATGTCCTTTTCATTATAGGGGACTGGAATGCAAAAGTAGGATGTCAAGAAACACCTGGAGTAACAGGCAAATTTGGCCTTGGAGTACAGAATGAAGCAAGGCAAAGGCCAATAGAGTTCTGCCAAGAGGACACACTGGTCATAGTAAATACCCTCTTGCAACAACACAAGAGAAGACTCTACACATGGACATCACCAGATGGTCAACACCAAAATCAGATTGATTATATTCTTTGTAGCTTAAGATGGAGAAGCTCTATACAGTCAGCAAAAACAAGACTGGGAGCTGACTGTGGCTCAGGTCATGAACTCCTTACTGCCAAATTCAGACTGAAATTGAAAAAAATGGAGAAAACCACTAGACCATTCAGGTATGACCTAAATCAAATCCCTTATGACTATACAGTAGAAGTAAGAAATAGATTTAAAGGACTAGATCTGATAGAATGTCTGATGAACTATGGATGGAGGTTCGTGACATTGTGCAGGAGACAGGAATCAAGACCATCCCCAAGAAAAAGAAACGCAAAAAAGCAAAATGGCTGTCTGAGGAGGCCTTACAAATAGCTGTGAAAAGATGGAAAGCGAAAAGCAAAGGAGAAAAGGAAAGATATATCCATTTGAATGCAGAGTTCCAAAGAATAACAAGGAGAGGTAAGAAAGCCTTCCTCAGTGATCAATGCAAAGAAATAGAGGAAAACAATAGAATGGGAAAGACTAGAGATCTCTTCAAGTAAATTAGAGATACCAAGGGAACATTTCATGCAAAGATGGGCTCAATAAAGGACAGAAATGATAGGGACCTAACTGAAGCAGAAGATATTAAGAAAATGTGGCAAGAATACACTGAAGAATTGTACAAAAAAGATCTTCATGACCCATATAATCATGATGGTGTGAGCACTCACCCAGAGCCAGACATCCTGGAATGTGAAGTCAAGTGGGCCTTAGGAAGCATCACTACAAACAAAGCTAGTGGAGGTGATAGAATTCCAGTTGGTCTATTTCAAATCCTGAAAGATGACGTTGTGAATGTGCTGCACTCAATATGCCAGCAAATTTGGAAAACTCAGCAGTGGCCACAGGACTGGAAAAGACAGTTTTCATTCCAGTCCCAAAGAAAGGCAATGCCAAAGAATGCTCACACTACTGCACAATTGCACTCATCTCACATGCTAGTAAAGTAATGCTCAAAATTCTCCAAACCAGGCTTCAGCAATACTTGAACCGTAAACTTCCAGATGTTCAAGCTGGTTTTAGAAAAGGCAGAGGAACCAGAGATCAAATTGCCAACATCCACTGGATCATTGAAAAAGCAAGAGAGTTCTAGAAAAACATCTATTTCTGCTTTATTGACTATGCCAAAACCTTTGACTGTGTGGATCACAATAAACTGTGGAAAATTCTGAAAGAGATGGGAATACCAGACCACCTGACCTGCCTCTTGAGAAACCTGTATGCAGGTCAGGAAGCAACAGTTAGAACTGGACTTGGAACAACAGACTGGTTCCAAATAGGAAAAGGAGCATGTCAAGGCTGTATATTGTCACCCTGCTTATTTAACTTATATACAGAGTACATCATGAGAAACGCTGGGCTAGAGGAAGCACAAGCTGGAATCAAGATTGCCGGGAGAAATATCAATAACCTCAGATATGCAGATGACACCACCCATGGCAGAAAGTGGGGAAGAACTAAAGACCCTCTTGATGAAAGTGAAAGAGGAGAGTGAAAATAGTTGGCTTAAAGCTCAACATTCAGGAAACTAAGATCATGGCATCCAGTCCCATCACTTCATGGCAGACAGATGGGAAACAGTGGAAACAGTGTCAGACTTTATTTTTTTGGGCTCCAAAATCACTGCAGATGGTGATTGCAGCCATGAAATTAAAAGACGCTTACTCCTTGGAAGGAAAGTTATGACCAACATAGACAGCATATTGAAAAGCAAAGACATTACTTTGTCAACAAAATTCTGTCTAGTCAAGGCTGTGGTTTTTCCAATGGTCGTGTATGGATGTGAGAGTTGGACTATAGAGAAAGCTGAGCGCCACAGAATTGATGCTTTTGAACTGTGGTGTTGGAGAAGACTCTTGAGAGTCCTTTGGACTGTAAGGAGATCCAACCAGTCCATCCTAAAGGAGATCAGTCCTGGGTGTTCACTGGAAGGACTGATGTGGAAGCTGAAACTCCAATACTTTGGCCACCTGATGCGAAGAACTGACTGATTGGAAAAGACCCTGATGCTCGGAAAGATGAGGGCAGAAGGAGGAGGGGACGACAGAGGATGAGATGGCTGGATGGCATCACCGACTCGATGGACATGGGTTTGGGTGGACTCAGGGAGCTGGTGATGGACAGGGAAGCCTGGCATGCTGCAGTTCATGGGGTCACAAAGAGTTGGACACGACTGAGCGACTGAACTGAACTTGTCAATAAGGAGTTCATGATCTGAGCCACAGTCATCTCCCAGTCTTGTTTTTGATGATTGTTGATAGCTTTTCCATCTTTATCTGCAAATATAATCAGTCTGATTTTGGTATTGACCATCTGGTGATGTTCATGTGTAAAGTCCTCTTGTATTGTTGGAAGAGGTGTTTTCCATGACCAGTGCATTCTCTTGGCAAAACTCTGTTAGCCTTTGACCTGCTTCATTTTGCACTCCAAAGCCAAATTTGCCTGTTACTCCGGGTATCTCTTAACTTGCTACTTTTGCATTCCAGTCCCCTATCATGAAAAGTACATCTTTTTCATTATGAAACTGTAAAATGAAGACAGAAATGGTAGTAACTCATATACATATATATATAATGAATATAGTGCATACCTATATCACATATATGTACGTATATGCATGTAAAGTGTACAAAACTGTATATAAATATATATATACACATATATAGTGATTAAAATTGTACATGATAAATGCTAAGTATGAGGTCAAGTATATTTCATAGCTATCATTATCATCAGCATAATCATGTGGTTTACAACTCTATTGTACTGACTCCTTAACATTTGTGTTCCTTCTTGTTTTGCAAATTATATTGCTTTAAGAATTTATCTCTTCCCTAATTAAAAAAATACAAAAATAAGCCCTACTTATACAAGACTCATATCTTACAGAAGAAAGTCAGTTTACATTACCCTTACCTTGAAATAAAAATGTTTCTACATATATAATATGTAAAATTAATAGTATTACCATGTTTTATAATCATTTCTTCCTAGAATATAAAGTTTAAGCCCAAAGAACTGAATAGGCATCCTGACTCATTTTCTTTTTTGATACTTTACAGTGCGGCTTTATAATTTGCCTTGGAAATTTGTCTAAAGGTGATATTTTACATTTAAACCAGAATAGAGCATATGGAGCATAAAGACTCCTCTCTCAGGAAATGCAGAGGAAAAGACTCCCCAGACCTGTGGAGCATCCCAAAGTGATAACCTTTACCACCTGGCCAAACAGTCCTAAGGATACTTCCCAGCCCAGACTGATAAATGAGGATTGCCCTTCTCTTAGTCAGGTGACTAACCAAGTGACCTACAGGACAAAGAATAGCTAGAATTTACTCCAGTTAGAAGGGGCTATTTGAAAAGGTAATTTCTTCAAGAGCAGGATGGAGTTTGTAAGAGCTTTGTATAATAATTTTATATAAACTTTAAAGCACAAACGCATGAGATATTTCAATGATTCAATAGAGAAAATTACATCTTAATTTAATCTGAGATAACTGTTTCTAGACTGACACTGATGCTGAACTTCCAGAATGCACCCTATACATTCAAGTAATTTTTGAATTTTGTTAAATGATTTTTAATGATGATGAGTACTTTGAATCCCTAGTAGTGTTTCTTTCTGTGTGTAGATGGTGATGATATAACTATGAAAGATAGGAAATCATTTTACTTTTGGCTATTGCATTCAAAAGAATTCAGTTGTCTGAAAGTAATTAATTAAAATGAATATTTCCATAAATTATAGGGAGCAAAAGTGATCTGCATTAAATTGCCTCTCTTCTAAAAAATTAATTTTCACATTTTAGTTAGTGTATATCAACATATTTTGCCTTCAAGTGAGTGGACCTTGTGTTGGGGGGGAATTACTATACTTAAAGAGAAACAGAAAAGAACAAACTATAAAATTATTTTATTTTTATTGGTATGCAAAAATATTTTTCATTAATATTGATCAGTCCCCTTTTACTATTAAGTTTTCCTTTTTCCAGTAAAGGTTTTCCTGCATATAGGTTTCTCAGGGAGCAGGTAAGGTGGTCTGATATTCCATCACTTTGTTTTCCACAGTTGGTTATGATCCTTAGTGAAGCAGAAGTAGATGTTTTTCTGGAATTCTCTTGCTTTTCCTATGATGCAATGGATGTTGGCAATTTGATCTCTGGTTCCTCTGCCTTTTCTAAAACCAGCTTGAACATCTGGAATTCTTGGTTTATGTACAGCTGAAGCCTAGGTTGGAGGATTTTGAGCATGACCTTGTTAGCATATGAAATGGGTGCAATTGTATGATAGTTTGAACATTCTTTGGCATTTCCCTTCTTTGGGATTGGAATGAAAACTGACCTTTTTCAGTCCTGTAGCCACTGCTGAGTTTTCCAAATTTGCTTGCATATTGAGTGCAGCACTTTAACAGCATCATCTTTTAGGATTTGTAATAGCTCAACTGGAATTCCATCACCTCCACTAGCTTTGTCTGTAGTGATCCTCCTTAAAGATGTCTGGCTCTAGGTGGATGATCACATCTTGGTTATTCAGGTCATTAAGATATTTTTTGTATAGTTCTTCTGTATATTCTTGCTACTACTTCTTAATCTTGTCTGCTCTGATAGGTCCTTACAATTTCTGTTCTTTATTGTTCCCATCTTTGCATGAAATGTTCCCTTGGTATCTCTTAATTTTCTTGAAGAGATCTCTAATCCTTCCCATTCTATTGTTTTCCTCTATTTCTTTGCATTGTTCACTTAAGAAGGCTTTCTTATCTCTCCTTGCTATTCCTTGGAACTCTGCATTCAGATGGGTGTATCTTTCCTTTTCTCCTTTGCCTTTTGCTTCTTTTCTCAGCTATTTGTAAGGCCTCCTCAGACAATCATTTTGCCTTTTTGCTTTTCTTTTTCTTGGGGACGGTTTTAATCACTGCCTCCTGTACAGTGTTATGAACCTCCGTCCATAGTTCTTCAGGCACTCTGTCTATCAGATCCAATTCCTTGGATCTATTGGTCACTTCCACTGTATAATTGAAAGCGATTTGATTTAGGTCATATCTGAATGGCCTAGTGGTTTTCCCTGCTTTCTTCGATTTAAGTCCGAATTTTGCAGTAAGGAGCTGATGATCTGAGCCACAGTCAGCTCCAGGTCTTGCTTTTGCTGATTGTATAGAATTTCTCCATCTTTGGCTGTAAATAATATAATCAATCTGATTTCAGTATTGACCACTGGTGGTATCCGTGTTTAGAATTGTTCTTGTGTTGTTGGAAGAGGGTGTTTGCTATGACCAGTACCTCCTCTTGGCAGAGCTCTGTCAGCCTTTGCCCTGCTTTGTTTGGTGAGGCCAAACTTGCCTATTACTCCAGATATCTCTTGACTTGCTCCTTATGCATTCCAGTTCGCTATGATGCAAAGGACATCGTTTTTTAGTCATAGTTCTAAAAAGTCTTGTACGTCTTCATAGAACCATTCAACTTCAGCTTCTTTGGCATTAGTGGTTGGGTTATATAGATTTGGATTACTGTGATATGGTTTGTCTTGGAAACAAACCAAGATTATTCTGTCAGTTTTGAAATTGCACCCAAGTACTGCATTTCAAACTCTTTCATTAACTATGAGGGCCTCTCTATTTCTTCTAAGGGATTGTTGCCCACAGTAATAGATATAATGGTCATCTGAATGAAATTTTCCTGGCTACTATTAAGAAATGCCAATGTTATGAATGGCAAAAGGTAAGGAACCATTCCTGATTAAATGAGACTAAAGTGATAAGATGACTGGATTAGAAGAAATTCTAACAGAACTTTAAGACATTTGGCAAAATTTGAATATAGGTGGTATATTAAATAGTAGTACTCTAAGATAGTAAATTCCTGTATCTTATAATTGCATTGTATATAAAATAATGTCCTGTTGTTGAAGATAAACATACTGAAACAATTAGAGGTAGACATTCATGATGCCTTTAATTTACTCTAAAATTGTTCAGCAAAAAGATATATACACACACCCATACACACATACACAAAGTAAATGTGACAAAAGCTAACACTGGTGAGTGTGAGTGAAGAGAATAAGCTTATTAAGCATTCTTGTAGCTTTTCTATTTATTTGTAATTTTTTTAAATTAAAAGATCAAAGAAAGATTGAAAGAGCAAAGGGGTAGGGTACTTTTCATTCATCCTGAACTTTACTACTGTACATTGCTCAAGGGTGGGGATGGAGTTGTTCAATTAAAAATTAGACATTTTTAGTTAAAGCACCATAAATATTGATACTTCCTATCTCCCTAAAAATGTGTTTTCAATAGAATATTATTCATGCACATGATAATTGTTAAAATTTGCAAACCTTTTATCATTTTGAAGAACTCTACTTTACTGTTAAAATAGTAAATAATTACTTTAAAATGAGAAGACATGACTTCTCCAGAAAATTTGAAAAAATCCCTAGCCACAATCCCCACAAACTTTGACTCAGTAAATATGTTGTGGGTACAACCATCTGTATCCTTAACAAGCACTCCAGTTGATTCTGAAGCGGATCATTACAACCTATCTGGTGAGCTACACTGAAATGCTTTCAAGCTTCCTCCCACAGAAAGGCAGCTGAGTCTAGCTTTTGCCTAGGGGCAACTACAGGCAGCCAGCCAAGAGACTGAAGAAAATCTTTCCTAAAACCCAGAGAGCAACCATTCTGGAGCAGAAAGAAAGAATCAATACAATTTTGGTTGTATGCTATCTAGGACTGAGCATTTGAACATTTTCCTTACTAACTTCTTAACTCCCTTTCATGATTAGATACATATTAAAGTTTAAGTGTGTATCACACATTAGAATTTACAGACATTTCCTTTTTAGCATTTAACAGTATAGAAAATTACAAACAGTAACTACCTGTGAGCCTGCCATTTAACTTTGTTGACATTTTTATGCTTTTTTTTCTTTCTTATTAAATTTTTTTTTTCTGCTAAAGTTGATTTCTATTGTTTGACACTCCAGGTCACATTCCCATACCCTATTCCTATCCCCTAGAGCTAAGCATTATTTGGGATGCATGGTAAAATTTTCTAATTCATTTTCCTTACCTTTCCCTACCTGGTCATAGAATATATATATAGCAATTTGAGTTTTTATTAACATAAAGATACCATATTTTGTGTATCTCTTTGGTATTTTGTCAGTGAAAATATTTTTCAGTCTATTCATGTTGATAAAGATATAACTCTAGTTCAATCAACATACACTTCAGAGAAATGTAGCTTAAAATGATACAAATGTAGCTTAAAATGAACTCTTAAAAAGAGTTCCAAAATGTAGCTTAAAATGAAGTCTAGTGTAAAACAGTATGTATTACCTTGTAATTTCCATGGCTTAATTTGAGTGCTTTATTCAGAGTCTATAGGCTTAAATCAAAGTACCAGTGAGAGCTATGGATTCATCTGAAAACTTGGGACTCTTTCATGCCAATGTGGTTGTTAGCAGCATCCAGCTCCTTGCAGTTGTAGGGTTGAGGTTGGCAGTTCCCTTCCATGTGGTCATCTCCACTGACGATTCACAACATGGCACCTTAATTCTTTAAGGCCAGTGTGAACATCTTCTCATGTATGTGCTAGTAATGCTGAGACTTTATACAAGCTGTCCTTTCTTTGCAGGTTATGGTGGGGATATACAAATGATGGTGCAAGCTGAAACCATGCAGAATAATCTTAACAAGCAATGAGAAATTACAGTTTTCATTATTATTTTTCTGTGACCTTAAATTTGGTCAAAACATTTTAAAATTCTTATTATAGGTTGAAAATGTATATAGGAAAAAATTTTAAATAGTAAAACTAAAACATATCTAGAACTACAATTTCAAACAATGGAGATATTCAGAATTAGTGTTTGATTTCTTTGTGTAAAACTTAATAAGAGTAGCTTGAACAGTGCTGACTTTTTTCTCATCCCACAATCTGTTATATGGAATGAGCATCTTTTCTATGCCTTGGTGAAATGTCATAGGCCTTTCTAAGTTTGAGTTAACTTCCAACATTTTAACTTTTGCACCTTCATTAACATGAGACGGTCTCCAAGAGTTCCTTTTATGTAAAGTGTTCTACTAACCTCTTCTTCTGGACTTCTCCATCCATTCTTTCCATCCCAACCACTTCATCCTTTATGTCAGTAAGTTCACCTTCACTGAGTTCTTTAGGGTGCATCTCCTTTATGGAAACTTGCAAACCCATATCATTATTCATCTACATTCTTACTAGGATTATCTTTCAAAATTGACTTGTCTCAACACCATTAAATATTTCACAATTATTATAACCACTTTAACCAATATTTGGAATTTGAGTGTAAATTTTAGAGCTGCATTCTTATCAGCTCTAGTAGCTTCACCAAATAGTGTAATCTTAATTTATGCTACTTCTGAAACAATGAAACCAGACTTTACTGGCTGTAAAAATGATTCCTTCAGCCTTAGTAATTATCTTCTTTATTTTCAGTTGAGCAACTAAAGTCAATACTTTGACCGGAATCTAGACAAACTGACTGGATTTTTTTTTTATTACAGCCTTCAATCCAAAGTGGAAATAAAACTCCACTCCTTAATACAATCTAAACTGAAGATATTGAGGTGACTTTGCCCTTTTTTTTTTTCCTAGTAGATTTCATTGACTTCTTTCAGTATCATTGAAATACCATGGAAAAAGTGCCTTCATGCAGAGATATATCGAGTCCTATTTTCACTTTGCTGTCTCCATATTCCATCAAATTTTACTCCTGGTGTTTTCATTTTTCATTTCTCTGCTTTACATTTCTTGGTCACCCAGTTCACTCTATCAATTATCCATTTCTGTAAAATGCTACATGTTTTATAGCAAGAAGACAAGAGGTAATACAACTACATGCTTTGCTGCAACTGCATGAAGAAACTGACGTGTGTAGTGAACAACTATAAACAACTTTGAAAGAAAATCAGTGATCATGATGTGCACCTATTATTCACATAGTAATGAGTAAACTGAAGGCGACGGCCCCCCACTCCGGTACTCTCGCCTGGAAACTCCCATGGACGGAGGAGCCTGGTGGGCTACAGTCCCTGGGGTCCCGGAGAGTCAGACACGACTGAACAACTTCACTTTCACTTTTCCCTTTCATGCATTGGGGAAGGAAATGGCAACCCACTCCAGTGTTCTTGCCTGGAGAATCCCAGGGACAGGGGACCCTGGTGGGCTGCCGTCTATGGGGTCGCACAGAGTCGGGCACGACTGAAGCGACTTAGCAGCAGCAGAGTAAACTGAAGAATTGAAGCAAAATTTATATATTTATAATTACAATTAATATGCAGTGATGGCTAAAATCTGGACCATATACTTGGGGGACTGATGATAGTTACCTAAACTATGGTAAATGAAATTTGTGCATATCAGAACCATGCTAAGCAATGACTCTGTATTGTAAGCTAATCACAATAGTGATATTCTTTCATCTTTACTTTAATGATTGGAAACAAGTGACAGGTCCCACTCATACTCAAAGGGAGGGGATTATACAGAGCATAACATCAGAGAGGGATGGGTGGTGATCATGAGGACCATCTTAGAATTTTACCTACCATAGCATTTGTAATATTATTAGATTCTAATTAATTCTGTGGCATTGTATGTTTTCAACAGGAGTATATGAGGATTCCTGCCTCTCCACAATTTCACTGAAACAATTATCAGATACTTATTTTTGCCAGTTCAACAGATGAAAAGCCCTATATATAATTGAAATTACATGATCTTAATTTTCTTTGAAATTAAATATTTTTCATGTTTTTATCCATTCTGTTTTCTCTTTATTCAATTACTTATATTCATTTCTTATTTTGCTATTGTTGATATTTTTCCTTTTGCTTCTTAGGAGTAGTTTATAGATTTTTGGTAGTAATTCTTAATACATTATATACAATGAAAACTTATCTTCTCAGTCTAGTCTATTCCTAGCTTTAATTTAATCATGTCTGTTATTGTATACAGGTTTTTGTTTGAATGTATTAAAATTGATCAGTCTTCCTCTTTATGCTGTTTCAAAAATGCTCCCAAGCCCTAAACCAAGGTCATTAATATTTTTACTCCACAAAAATATAGCTCCAAAGTATGAAATTAGCAATCAATTGCTCAACCGTGAAAATTACTTTAAATGTGCTAAAATAATTAGTTTAAATTCCAAATAGACTAAGTTAAAATTTAATATCAAAAGCAAACATAAATATAGGGACAATTAAAACAAATCATTATTGCTGTATTAGTGGTATTTCCCAAAAGGATAAATGGTACATTCTGACAGCAACCCCTTCCAGTAGGATGTAGGTAAAATATATCAAAGACAATTTCAGATTTGGCAAAAAAAGGAATATGACTAAGATATCTTGGCAAATTTACACCCAAAGTTAAATGAAAAGTGCTATTATTCATTTAAAAATATCTCAAATGCATTAGGATAGCAACATTATTATACAAGTTTCTACAGTACAAATTCAAAGCATCACTCTGAAGCTTGGCCTGAACAATTTATTTTCTAGAATATAAGATCTGTTTTATTTTTTTCTTCTTCTTTCCAAGTAGGTTAATACAAAAGCACTTCAGTTAATAGGAAAGCCAAAGGATTGAGTCTTTTCATCAAAATATGAAATAGAAATGCTGTGAAATTAAAGATAGAGACCCTTTATTTGTGTAAAGATAAATTAAAATTGCATCTGTAAAACAACAGTCAGCTTTTTTGTAGTTGGCTTTCATCTGAAATAATCTAACGCAAATACGAACATACACGTATACTGTGTGTTTGTTAATTAGAAATTGCTTTTTAAAGTAGCAGCCCAAATACCCATTATTTAATTTTTGACAACTCCAAGTTTTTGTTAAAACTGTCATTATATTACTGAGTTGTGATTCTTTTCTGTTTCTACTAAATGGTCTGGGAAAGAATGTTTTTTCTTTTTTAAAAAATAACCTTAACTTGTGTAGTGCATATTGTTTCACATCAAAGATATGCACACCTTTCAAAAGTCTAATTCTGTTAGCTACGTGCTCTGTATCAGTAGGCAAATAGAACCCTTCAGTTCAGCAAGAAACTTCACAAGGATCCTCTTAACCAATCCAAAGTCAGGATATCTGGTCATATAAAGTGATTCTGCCGAGTTTTGAAGTCCCGCCTATTGCCTTGTGGGTTGCAGTTTATTCCCTGTAGGCAATGCATCAACATCTGAAAACCTGAATTGAAGCTTTAAAAAAAAAATGTCAGACCTATAGTTATACATCAATCTCCAGATGGTTTCAATGCATTCTAAAATTTCAGTCTCAGAAATTCTCTGTACGATTTTCTGTCTTTTTAATTCTAGGATCTAAGAAATGTTCAGCTGAGTATTTATTTGCACTTTTTGAATTTCCCTTATATTTTCATAACATTTATGACAACCACTTAATTTAAAAATCTCATTAAATGGCAAAACCACAGGTGGAAGATCTCTTTTCTAAGGTCTCACACAGTCTTTCATGGCCCTGAGAGATGTGAATGTCTGAGGAATGTATAGATGTTCATTTTGTATATCTGTATATTCAAATAGCATATTTCAATAGTGTAGAGAATTGAGACAAACTTGTTGTTGTTGTTCAGTCACCAAGTAGTGTCTAACTCTTTGCAACCCCACGAGCTACAGCATGCCAGGCTCGCCTGTCCCTCACCATCTCCTGGAGTTGGCCCAAGTTCATGTCCATTGAATTGGAGATGCCATCCAACCATCTCATCCTCTGTTGCCCTCTTCTCCTCCCGCCCTCCATCTTTCCCAGCATCAGGGTCTTTTCCAGTGAGTCGACTGTTCGTATCAGGTGGCTAAAGTACTGAAGTTTCAGCATCAGCTCTTCCAATGTGTATTGAGGGTTGATTGCCTTTAGGATTGATTGACTGGCTTGATCTCCTTGCTGTCAAAGGGACTTTCAAAAGTCTTCTCTAGCACCACAGTTTGAAAGCATCAGTTCTTCAGTGCTCTGCCTTCTTTATGGTCTGACTTTCACATATGCAAGTGACTATTGGAAAGATCATAGCTTTGACCACACTTTGTCAGTAAAGTGATGTCTTTGCTTTTTGATACACTGTCCAGGTTTGTCATAACTTTTTTTCCGAGGAGCAAGTATCTTTTAATTTTATGGCTGCATGCACCATCCACAGTGATTTTAGAGTCCAAGAAGAGGAAATCTGTCACTGCTTCCACCTTTTCCGCTTCTATTTGCCATGAAGTGATGGGACTGGATGCCATGATCTTAGTTTTTTTAATATTGAGTTTTAAGCCTGATTTTTCACTCTCCTCTTTCACCCTTAAGAAGCTCTTTAGTTCCTCTTTGCTTTCTGCCATTAGAGTGTTATCATCTGCATATCTGATGTTGTTGGTATTTCTCCTGGCAGTGTCAATTCCAGCTTGTAACTCATCCAGCATGACAGTTTTCATGATAAGCTCTGCGTAGAAGTTAAATAAACAGGGTGACAACATACACCCTTGTCATACTCCTTCCTCAGTTTTGAACCAGTCAGTTTTTCCATATAAAGTTCTAACTGCTGCTTCTTGACCTGCACACAGGTTTCTCAGGAGACAGGTAAGATGGTCTGGTATTCCCATCTCTTTAAGAGTTCTCCACAGTTTGTTATGATCTAGAGTCAAAGGCTTTAGCATAGTCAATGAAACAGAAGTAGAATTCTCTTGCTTTCTCTAGGATACACTGAATGTTGGCAATTTGATCTCTGCCTTTTCTAAACTCAGCTTGTACATCTGTAAGTTCTCAACTCAAGTACTGTTGAAGCCTAGCTTGAAGGATTTTGAGCATAACCTTACTAGCATGGTAAGTGAGTTCAATTATCCAGTAGCTTGAACATTTTTTAGCACTGCCCTTCTTGGGAATTGGAATGACAATTGACCTTTCCAATACTGTGAAAAATCCACTGCTGGATTTTCCAAATTTGCTGACATATTGAGTGCAGCACTTCAACAGCATCATTTTGTAGAATTTTAAATAGCTCTGCTGGAATTCCATTTTACTTCCCCTCCATTGTACTTCTCTCCCAAATCCACCCTTCTCTTTTTCTGGTTTGAGGTGGAGCATGACTTAAAAAGACTGAATAGAAAGGCTTCTATCTATGACCTGTGTTGTCCAGTTGTAAAGGACCAATGAAGATCTAAGCAGAAGATGTGAAAGAGAGGAAAACATGTTGAAGATACTTGTTTCCTCGCTCCCTTATACCACAGATAGAAGTGCCTCCCACCGAGGCAGCTCATTTACACTCTTCCCTTGTTCCTGAAAGTGCCCTCCCCACCCCATTTCAGGTTGGGGGGTGGTAACACCTTGACAGTTACTAAACTAGCTCTGAGTTATTCCACAATTCTTTGGGTTCCCCTACAATCACACTTTTGAAGTAAATCACTCTTTTGTAAATAAACTTGTCTCAAATTATTTTAAGTACACCATGTTTTTATTGGAGCTTCTGATATACTCACTATAACAAATTAATCATTAAATAAATCAGTGAGTCTGTAGACCAAATTATAAATATATTTTACATGCAGAATTTTTCTAATTCAGTCATCCAGAATGACAACTGTTTGGAGGTATTCTTGACGTGTTTATTTATTCATTCATTCATTTATTTATTCTTATTCTTAGCATCTAAAAGGAATCTTGAGAGAATATAATGTCTATCCAGGTTGTACCTAGAACAGTTACATGAACTGAAGGACCTAGTATTCTCTCACACAGATTGTGGAATAGAGAAAGACGGTGTGTGTATTGGGAGTGAAATACCAGGGACCAGAAGAAATATTTGAGTTGTGTTTAAATCATTCACTAGAGGAGTCACAGGGATGACCAGTCCTCTAAAAGAGCAACAGAGATTACATGAGCAGAAGAGAAAGGATGGCCATGAGACAGGATAATTGTGTAGAGTACTACAGAAGTCCTGCTGGTGTAAAGTGCTAATGAGAGTTCCTTGAAGAATCTGGCCTGAGGGGTTTAGATCACTGTGTGAGAAATTAATATAGACTATGGATATACTGCTGAAAAAGTGTCACCAAGGACTTCTTAAGCTCTCATAGTACTGAGAGAACAGAAAAGGGATGATAAGGAGGTGACATGTGCTTTCTAAAAGAAGTAAGATTGACCAGCTGAGCCGTGGGTGTGCACACTTGGGGGACAGAAAGTGATATGCACCCTAAAAGTTTGGTGTTCCACAGGCAAGGGTCTAGGGGAGAGTAAGATAAGCAGATACCCTCCCATCATAAAAGAATCAGGACTTGTACTAAAATGTTTTGGACCCAGCTAGAAAGAAAGCACCATCTCCCAGTCCCCATTTTTTAAAATCCTATTTCTAGTATATTCCTCACAACAGTGTTGACTGGCAAGGTCAAGATCAGATCTAGCCTGACTTCTGGAGAGGAGCAGGGGACCTGAACTTTTGCCAGATAGAAATCACTAGCCCAAGGGGAAAACTCTCCCCCCACAATGGCCTCACAGTTGGCTTGGCCAGTCCTTCTAAGAAAAGAAATTTGGAGTTAGATTAAAGGGAGAACCTTTGAGTCTTGAGTTGGTAGAGGCCTGAATACTACCACTAAAGATCTTCTCAATCTTCCCACTGACTTCTTTAAGAGGGAATGTATTATGAACCCACTCAATGAACAAATATTGAAATATCATGTAAAATGAGGAAAGAAATGTTCTAGGCACTAGGAGGACAACATTGTACAGAACAGGCAAAACCCTGTCTCATAGCATGTAGAGTCCAGAAGGTAAAGACAACAAGGTCAGTGAGGTTGTAGATGTTGTTGGTGATAAGTGCTAAAGAGCAAAACAAATTGAGGAGTCTAAGGAAAACGTGAAAGAGGGGAATTGGGATTTAAAACCTGAGAGAAGAGGGTGCTGTGCATAGGCAGCAAGTAGACTGAACAGAAGTCTCCAGTTCCAGGAACAGCACAGGGGCCAGCACTGCTGGAGTGGAGGGAACCAGAGGAAAGCAGGAGAAAATGTCAGAAAATCTGGGGATCTGGATCCCGTGAGACCATTGTAGGGACTTTGACTTGTACATGGAGTGAGATGGAGGAGATGGAGGGTGATGACAAAGAGGGTTTGTCTTTGACTTCAGTTTGGACAAAGCCGTTAGCTCCTGCTCTCTTTCAGCCATCTCTCTACCCAGCAGCCAGGAAACCGAAGGCCAGGAAGGAGGCCACTGACTGAGGATAGTCAGAGACTTGGTGGCATGGGGGAAGGTGCCAGCAGGGAAGGTGAGCAGATCCAGTCTGGTTCTGCCTGAGTTATAGATGGAGAAACTGCAGGATGTGACGGCCTGGCTCCTGTTACACTCCCTCCTATGCCAGAGGGAGTCTCCACCACAATGTCTGCCCCACATCTTGTGGAAAAACAGCTTGAGTAGATCTGCCAAGGGCCAAGAAAATTCACCTCTTCACCAGTTGAGGAGGAGGTAATTTTTTTGTTAGAGATAGCTTTGTCTCAAGTGAAAGATTTGCATTTATCAAATTTTTATTTCCTTATGATGTTGGGGCTTTCAGAGTGGCTAGGGATGGCAAAAGATCGAACTTCCATTTTCCTGAGTGCATTATGCTAGTTCAGGGTCAGAACTAAAAGGATGAGAATCCTGAAGGGATTTTGCCTAGCAGTTTAGACATCTTCTGCACTAGCACTCAAAGGCATGCTGTTGAGGCTCTACAAGGTCCTATGAAACTATGTTAGATCTGAGGATAGGATTGGCTCCAAATTACAGAAAAAGATAAAATACAAGCCAAAACTTGCATAATGAAAAATACTTAAATAAATGAAAAATAAATATTTAAATAGAGAAATAGCTACATTTTAAATGCCTACCAAATAAAACCTTGTGTTAACTTCATTAATTGTTAAAATTTGAATTCTAAAGTCATGATTATGAGAACAATTTTAGGTTACCTCTTTTCACTTTGCAAGAATCCATGAGTTAGCATGATTAGCACAGTACTATTAGAGCCAATTGTGATTTTAAAAGTCACTTCTAGCTAAATAACTTCAAAAGAAAAATTATAACAATTCTTTCAAAACTATTGACTGCAAAAAGTCACTTAATGTATTATTTGAATGTCCCACTAAGTCTGAAAAAGGGGAGATAAAATGTCTAAAGGAAGTCGCAGGGATCTTTGGAAGAAATGGAGACATCAACCAGGGAAACTTATTAAATGTCTTCATTTTCCCATAGAGTTCTCAGTAAAAAGTTTACTATCTTACAAAGTTAGGATCCACCAAAATGCTGATTCTGCTCCAAGATAGGATTGGAGTAAATCAGAGGCTACCTAGGAGGAAAAAATTAAGTCTATGTGGCACTGAAATATGCTAAATGTTGACTCTCTTTTTTAAAATAAGCATGAAAAGAATAAACATACAGATCTTTTTTTTTTTTTTTTTGAAAAATGTTGTAAATTGAAGTTGTTAACAACAGGGGAAAAAAGAAGTAAAAATAGCTTAAACAAAATTACTTCCAGCAATAAATTGGCATCTTATTAAAATGTAGGTTGCTGGGTGCTGTATGTATTAAGTCATTGAAATAATGGGAAGATTTGCACCAAAATTTGCAGCCGTTATGAGATAATGATTAGAAGTTTTACCATTTTTCAAGTTTGATAGCTTGAAGTGACAAACTTGAAAAACTTCCCTTTCCTATTCTCTGTCTGAAATTAACCTCTCTTCCAATCCGAAGGAAAAATAGTAAGGATACATCTTTTTCTTTGTTGTGTGATTTGACAGTTCTTATTCATCACAAATCCCCACAGAGTATCATTTCCATTTATCATTTGTCGTTAACTGAAAGGAGGAACAGTTTAACAAAGTTCTCATGTTCTTTTTCTTTTAATCTGCAATTTCAGAGTTTGGTGGCCTACCAGAGGTCTTTCTCCTAAACTAAATGCAAAAGACTGAAAGCCCATTTATAGCATTGGGCAGGGATTCAAGAGCTAGCTTGGGATTCAAGGAGCTCTGGGCCTGAATCATAACTTTGCTTCTTCTTATTCAGCCTTCTGTAAGGTTCACTTCCTTAATTGGTAACTCAGGGATTTTATAAGAATTATCTTATTAGGTATATGTGAGATAGTGTCCCATTTATGGTGTTGTAATTCTAGAATGAACCACATTATGACCAGTTCTTTGGCTTGTGTGTTCAAAGAGGAACTAGAGGAGTAAACTTTCATAAACAGGCATATTTGTTATCAGACTATTAACCTTAATTTTTTTTTCCATTGTGAAATTATTTAATCTCCTTAGAATAAACTTTCTAATCAATAATCACAACATACCTCCGTGCTTTGGGAGCTGTAGTAAATGTCACAGCACTTTAACCTTTAGGTGGGATTGCGTTTGATGGCCCATTAGTTACTGCATCATTACGGGCACTTGCCCTCTCCTTAGACCTATTGCCTATCAGTCTTCTGCCAGTCCTCATCAAGGAGAGGTCCTAAGACTCCAGCCAAAGACTTTAACCTTCAAGAAGTAAGAAGAATTAAGAGACAAAAATGCATCCCAGCTGTGTGACAAGTGTCCTTGAGCTACAAGTTGTTCTAGTTGATGAAGAGTTTAGTCTGAAGAGCCTGTTATTCCCTCACTGGGATCTGTTGCCCTGGGGTATTCCATTTCACTGTTTACTAGAGTTAGTTATATTCAAGCTAATTAACTTTAATGTGTTGATCCTAGATATTATTGAATAAATGTTGACTCTGTTACCCCTGCCCATCTAGCTATAGGCTATTTTGGTTACACAAGTAGACACTCTTCATTTGTTGATGCTGATAAGATGCTGGGGCCACCACAGGGACCTAGTATCTCAATTCACAGATTAAATGAGCTAATATATCTCAAGAACTTATGCCTGTGCTTGGTACCTTATTTATATCATATTAGTGTTTGCTCTTACCCACTCCGGTGTTCTTGCCTGAAGAATCCCAGGGATGAGGGAGCCTGGTGGGCTGCTGTCTATGGGGTCACACAGAGTCGGACACGACTGAAGTGACTTAGCAGCAGCAGCAGCAGTGTTTGCTCTTAAGAGCCAAAGAAAAGCAATAACCATTCATTGGTGTAGCCACATGGGAAGAGGAACAGAATGTATTTCGGTTTGAAAAATGAGTAACGATTTGCCTCAAATCTCAGGCATACGGAACATGAGACTATTTTTTTTCCCCCTTTAAGTCCCTGTTGCAGGCCATGAATAAAACTTAAAATTCCCGCTTGTGCAGGGATTTGAGTCCAGTCGTGTCTCAGCCACTATCTCCTCTCTTTTAGGTAACTTCAGTGAAGTGAGAAGGTAATCCCAGAATTGTGTGTGATAATAAATTGTTTCTGTCCCCTTGCAAGTAACTCTCAGAGAAAGATTTAGGATTCAGTATAGGAATGTTTGAGAGGATCCACCCCCTTTATTTATGTGGGATAAGGAGTTTGTGTGTTTTTGGTGTTTTATGTGCTTGAAATGTTTAAAATATTTTAACCCATGAACATAAGTTTAAATGTCTAGGTCAGTATTTGATTTAGGCTTATGTTTTTAAGTTGAAATCATACCATTTATTTATACTGTTAGATCAGTGAATAGTCTTTAGGATTCAACATATTTAAAAGTTGAATTTGTTAAAAGTTAAGTACTCAAGATTTTAAGTCAGACTCATGGAAAAAGACCCTGGTGCTGGGAAAGATTGAGGGCAGATAGAGAAGAGGGCAGCTGAGATTGACGTGGTTGGATGGCATCACCGACTCAATGGACCTGAGTTTGAGCAAACTCGAGGAGATGGTGAAAGACAGGGAAGCCTGGCGTGCTGCAGTCCATGGGGTCACAAAAACTGAACAACAACCACATTGTCTGTGTTTACTATTATCCTGGGAGGAAAAAAAAAAGTTTATTTTTATGTATGTTTAAATTTCCCCAAATATTGTTACGAAGTTGGAGATTGCTCTGCTACACGATAGGCCAATGAATCTGCGATGAGATGTTGAGGTAAGGAATATGACTTTATTCATGAAAGCCAGCTGACCGAGAAGATGTCAGACTAAGGTCTCTCGTCAGGGTCTGGATCCCAGATTCTTTTCTAGAACCAAAGAGAAAAGCAATGAGAAACTAAAGTCAAAAGGCATAATAGAGAGGGAGAGGCAGTGAGATAGTAAAGTAAAAAGGGCTTCAGCCTTGTGAAACATCTCCAGCATGGCCAGCCCTTGGAAGAGGTGTGTTAATCTTGTCTTTTCACTGATGGGCAGGGTCAGATTATCTCCCCGGGAGCTAAACAAGTAAGATAAACAGTAGGTGCAGAGGGGCTGGGTCCTCTGAGGCAGGCCATTATGTGTGATTACAATAACAAAAGCAATGAAAGCCAAATCAAAGAAGCCATTCCAACATGTAGTCAGAATCGGCGGCTTCCTGCAATATCAGTGCCCTTTGGTTATATAACTAACCTACCGCAAATGTAGTGGCTTAAAACAACCCGGATCTAGTCCCTATTAGCTCTAGAGTTCTGAAGTCCAAAATGAAGGTCATGAGGCTAAAATCAGGATGTTAGCAGGGATGGTTCCTTCTGGAGGCTCCGAGAGAGAGTCTTCCTTGCTTCTACTAGCTTCTAGAAGTTGTTAGCATCCTTTGCTTTCTGGCTACATCACTTCAATATCTGCTCTTACATTGTCACAGAGCTTTCTCTGGACTGTAATTCTACTGCTTCCCTCTCATGAGGGCCCTCATAGTTGTTTTGGGATAACCAATTGGGAAAGGAGTATGTCAAGGCTGTATATTGTCACCCTGCTTATTTAACTTTTATGCAGAGTACATCAGGAGAAATGCCAGGCTGGATGAAGGAGAAGCTGGAATCAAGATCGCTAGGAGAAATATCAATAACTTCAGATATGCAGATGACACCACCCTTATGGCAGAAAGTGAAGAAGAACTAAAGAGCCTTTTGATGAAAGTAAAAGAGGAGAGTGAAAAAGTTGGCTTAAAGCTCAACATTCAGAAAACTAAGATGGCATCTGATCCCATCACTTCATGGCAAATAGATGAGGAAACAATGGAAACAGTGTCAGACTTTATTTTTTGGAGCTCCAAAATCACTGCAGATGATGACTCCAGCCATGAAACTGAAAGACGCTTGCTCCTTGGAAGAAAAGCTATGACCAACCTAGACAGCATATTAAAAATCAGAGACATTACTTCACCAGCAAAGGTCCATCTAGTCAAAGCTGTGGTTTTTGAGTAGTCATGTATGGATGGGAGAGTTGAACTATAAAGAAAGCTGAGATCCAAAGAATTGATGCTTTTGAACAGTGGTGTTGGAGAAGACACTTGAGAGTCCCTTGGACTGCAAGGAGATCCAACCAGTCAATGCTGAAGGAAATCAGTCCTGACGATTCATTGGAAGGACCGATGCTGAAGTTGAAACTTCAATACTTTGGCCACCTGATGTGAAGAACTGACTTCATGGAAAAGACCCTGATGCTGGGAAGGATTGAAGGCATAAGGAGAAGAGGACAACTGAGGTTGAGATGGTTGGATGGCATCACCGACTTGATTGATATGAGTTTGAATAAGCTCCAGGAGTTGGTGATGGACAGGGAGGCCTGGCGTGCTGCAGTCCATGGGAACACAAAGAGTCAGACACAACTGAGCAACTGAACTGAACTGAATCAGGATCATTTCTTCATCTCTACATCATTATTTTAATCCTTGTGCAAAATCCTAAGTGTATCATATAATGCGAAATATATTCACAAGATCTAGTTTGTCAACTGAAAAAGATGCACAACATGAGAGTTTTGAGTCATTTTATTTGGGGCAAAATGAGGACTGCAGCCCAGGAGATAATTCAGACAGCTCTGAGAAATTGGTCCAAAGAGGCAGTAGGGAAAGGTCAATGTATAAGATATGGGTGAAGGAGAGAGTTCAGTGCAATCAAACACTTACTTTACAAAAGATTTTCTGCTAGTAGGCTGATGTCACCATGAAGGGATTTAGTGATTTTTCTAGATATGAAGAGATGCAAGGATTGGATAACTATCTAAAGACCTGTTCACCAGTTTCCCTGGAACACAGAGTGCCTCATTCTCTACCCTGAATTCCCCTCAGGGGGTGTTGAAGGTCCGCAGCTGCAGCAGCACAGGGTTCAATAGTCACAGTTCAGTTCAGTCGCTCAGTTATGTCTGACTCTTTGCAGCCCCATGGACTGCAGCACGCCAGGCTTCCCTGTCCATCACCAACTCGTGGAGCTTGCTCAAACTCATGTCTGTTGAAGCAGTGAAGCCATCCAACCATCTCATCCTTGGTCATCCCCTTCTTCTGCCTTCAATATTTCCAAGCATCTGAGTCTTCTCCAAGGAGTCAGTTCTTTGCATCAGGTGACTAAAATATTGGAGTTTCAGCTTCAGCATCAGTCCTTCCAATGAATATTCAGGACTGATTTCCTTTAGGATGGACTGGTTGGATCTCCTTGCTGTCCAAGGGACTCTCAAGGGTCTTCTCCAACATCACAATTCTTCAGTGCTCAGCTTTATTTAGGGTCTAATTCTCACATCCATACATGACTACTGGAAAAACCATAGCTTTGACTAGATGGACCTTTATTGGCAAAGTAATGTCTGTTTTTTAATATGCTGTCTAGGTTGGTCAAAGCTCTTTTTCCCAGGAGCAAGTGTCTTTTAATTTCATGGCTGCAGTCACCATCTGCAGTGATTTTGGAGGCCAAGAAAATAAAATCTCTCACTGTTTCCATTGTTTCACCATCTATTTGCCAAGAAGAGATTGAACCAGATGCCATGACCCTAGTTTTCTGAATGTTGAGTTTCAAGCCAGCTTTTTCACTCTCCTCTTCCTCTATCATCAAGAGGCTCTTTAGTTCCTCCTCACTTTCTGCCTTAAGGGTGTTGTCATCTGCCTGTCTGAGGTTATTGATATTTCTCCCAGCAATCTTGATTCTAGCTTGTGCTTCATCCAAGCATTTTGCGTGATGTACTCTGCATGTAAGTTAAATAAGCAGCTAAACTCCCTTGTTTTTGTTGAGTTGCTGGCAAATGTTTTTGGTAAGTGTCGATTTGTAGTTGACAGTTTCAGGGCACAAACACCAATTTTTGGATTAAAACATTCTTTTGACATTGAAAACTAGGATTCTTGCTAAAGTATAGCAGACCCAAGCAAAAGGCAATAATGTGTGATTGTGTTTGTGATTATAAAAGCATTTACCTCAGACTGTGACTTGAACCCACATGGCTGGGACTCGAACCCAGCCGAAACCCACAGGAATGAAGCTCAGGTTCTTGATGTCTTCTTGTGGAAAGAATTCACTGAGAGACAATGTTATAGGCAAGAAGTGGATTTATTTGGAGAGAATCATACTCCACAGACAGAGAGTGGGCCATCACGGAAACTGAGTGTGGTGACCTCAAAATGTGATGTGGTTAGCCTTTATGGGCTGGGTAATTTCATGGACTAATAAGTGGGAGGATCATTCCAACTATTTTGGGGAAGGGAAATTTCCTGGAATTGGGCCACTGCCCACTTTCTAGTCTTTTGACAGTGCCTTGGAAATATCATGGTGCCTCTGGATGTGTCATTTAGCTTGCTGATTGAGGATCAAGGGAAGTTTTTTTGTGGCTCAGAGAGTACAGAATCTGCCCACAATGTGGGAGACCCAGGTTCAATACCGGGTCAGGAAGATCCCCTGGAGACAGGAATGGCAACTCACTCCAGTATTCTTGCCTGGAGAATCCCATGGACAGAGAAGCCTGGCAGACTACATGACTGAGTAACTAACATTTTGAGGATCAAGGCCTAGTTAAAGTTGACTTGTCTGCCATCTTGAACCCATTTGATTCTAATCTGTTTATGTTGTGTCCTCAGGCTATGTCACTCTTTCAAAAGTTGTACCTGACCCCCTTCCCTCCTGTTTCAATTGTTGTTGTTAGTCACTCAGTCCTGTCTAACTCTTTGCAAGCCCATGCACTGCAGCACACCAGGCTTCCCTGTCCTTCACTATCTCCTGGAGTTTGCTCAAACTCATGTCTACTGAATCAGTGATGCCATCCAACCATCTCATCCTCTGTCACCCCCTTCTCCTCCTGCCTTCAATCTTTCCCAGCATCAGGGTCTTTTCCAACTAGTTGGTTCTTTGCATCAGGTGGCCAAACTATTGGAGCTTCAGTTTCAGCATCAGTCCTTCCAATGAATATTCAGGGTTGATTTCCTTTAGATCCTGGTTTGCTCCCCTTGGTGTCCAAAGAACACTCAAGGGTCTTCTCCAGAACCACAGTTCAAAAGAATCAGTTCTTCAGTGCTCAGCCTTCTCTGTGATCCAGCTCTCAGAACCATACATGACTACTGAAAAACCATAGCTTTGACTGGCTCAGATAAAGAATCTGCCTACAATGTGGGAGACCTGGGATTGATCCCTGGGTTGGGATGATCCCCTGGAGGAGGGCATGGCAATCCACTGCAGTATTCTTGCCTGGAGAATCCCATGGACAGAGAAGCCTTGTGGGCTACAGTCCATGTGGTCGCAAAGAGTGGGACATGACTGAGTGACTAAGCACAGCACAGCACGCCTTTGTCAGCAAAGTGATTATCTAGAATGGCAAGAGGTATTTCCTCATAGCTTAGTTGGTAAAGAGTCTGCCTGCAATGCAGGAGACCTGGGATTGATTCCTGGGTCAGAAAGATACCCTGAGGAAAAAATAACCCACTGCAGTATTCTTGCCTGGGAAATCCCATAGACAGAGGAGCCTGGTGGGCTACAGTCCATGGGGTGGCAAGAGTTGGACACAACTTAGGGACTAAACTACTACCACCAGCAGTATGCAATGATGGGGTATTTTACAGCTAACAATGCTGAGGCAGAAAAGGGTGACAGGGGCATCAGAGGTTTTCTACAGAAAATGCCATAGTACTGCTCAAAGGGAATATTGAACTTCAACTCAAACTCCAAGAAGAAAATTGTATTTCCAGGAGAAAGGATTTAACCCAGCCACACCCTGCCTGTACCCAATAGGATGGAACATTGTAAGCATGGGAGGAGGAATCTGAGAGACTGCCAAGATTAGAGTCCAAGATCAGGGAGACCCAATATCACCAAGTTGTTCAAGTAAGTGGAGCTGTGCATCCCACAAATGTTGCCCACAGCTATAGAGCATGGCATAGGGAAAGCAAGTCTTCCTCAGAAAGCCACAGATGTAGATATCATATTCACACTTTCAGAGTAGTAGTCCCTCCTTCCCCTTCCAGAATTTCTTACTGACAAGGATGTCTCCATGTTAAAATCAAAATTCAGGAATAGTTTGGAGATAGGAGAATCCACAGGATACAAGTTTCCCTGGTGGCTCGGTGGTAAAGAATCTGCCTGCAATGCAGGAGACTCAGGAGACATGCGTTCCATCCCTGGGTTGGGAAGATACACTGGAGGAGAAAATGGCAACTGACTCTAGTATTCTTGGCTGGAGAATCCCATGGACAGAGAAGCCTGGGCTACAGTCCATGGGGTTGCAAAGAGTTGAACATGACGGAGTGGATGTGTACACATGGTGCAAGGAAAATCTATTAAAATTAGGAACAAGAGACTAAGATTTATAACTTTACTAATATGGCAGATACCATTAATATCATACTTCTTCAAAACACCAAGAAATTCAGGATAATATATAACAAACAGCTTTTTATATGTATAGCTTAGCTTTTGAGAAATCAAGGAAGTTCCCTCGGGGGCCAAAAATAAAGAGGAAGTCGAAAGCCAAAGAACTAAGCTGATGCTTTCAATGCTTTACAGGCAGTTGACTTTAAATCTCTTCCTTGACGTTAAGCATGTTAATTCAATTATGCCTGTGAAAGTTTGGGAAATGAAACAACCACCAAAAAGTTGAAACAAGCAAGAGTGGAGAAATAATATATATGAAAAAAGTAGAACTTCAAGGGACTATTTTGAGAGGGGCCGTTGAAGTAATTTTCTCCTTGGACATAAGGATCTTTTTGACAGTTGATGATAAACATCATGCACAATGCAATTTTTAGATGGAATAAAAGCAAATTTTCAAGGTTCTGTTTAAGCTTAAGTTGTACTCTGCAGTTGCTCAATGTTCATGTTATCTAAAAATCAGTCCACGAATTAGCAAGTCTTCAGTAAAAGTTTCCCCACACCTCCTTCTCCCCCTCTTCCTTTGCTTAGTTGACGGGACCCCTATGCCTCTTCTTATGCCTGCCCCTCCCTCTCCTCCTCATCCTCATCTTTAGTTAACAACAACATCTGTTTAATAAATATTACTGAAAAGCTTCTCTATCCTAAAACTTACTTGTGCGCCTTTTAATTCCTCCTCTATCCTATCTCTAACCTCTCTCCAAGGATAAAAGGACCCCGTCCCCCTTTTGTCTATGACCAAACTTTCACAGACTAAGCCATTGTCTTGTCTATTCCTTTCTCTCTTTCACTTGCTGTCATTCACACACACGCACACAAAATCTAACTTTGCTAAGTGTCTCTAATTATTCCTCAAAGGAAAACATTTTACTCAACATTGCATAGCCCTTTTGTCATCTGTTTTTTTCACTTTGCAATCAATACATCAATGTTTCTGAAAGCATGGTCTATGCATATTTTCTATACTATTACACTTTCAAACTCCAAATCCCATGTCTGATAACATTATTCTCTCAACCCCAGCTAAAACTTTTCTAACCATGGGCAGTAGCAACATCCTTAATGTTAAATTCATGGAGGTTTTGATTGTTGAAATTAAATGTCTTTTCTGCAGCTTCAAACACTGCTGATTTACTTCCTCCATCTTGATCACTTCCTCCTTGAAATTATTTTCACTCTTATCTGTATAATACCACCATTTCTACCCCTGCCATCCTTCTATAAGAGTTTCTCAAAATTTATGAGATGCTCTTTTAGGCTGATAGTCTCTAGAATTTTGTCTTATTCTTCTCCCCTTATCCGTAGCTGATCTCACTCTTCATGACTTCACTATTACATGCACAACCACTGACAAGGTCAATGCTTGATTTTAGCTCAAATCGATATATTTTATATTCCACTAGATACTTCCATTTGGATGTCCCATAAATACTAGATGAGTTATGTTAAAGATGAACTTAGTATCTTCTTCATAAAGTACAGTTGGCTTTCTCTATTTATAGGCTGGATCCTTGGATTCAAAGTATTATAGATCCTGTACTATGTTTACAAGTACATGGTTGGTCGAATGTGAAGACACAAAATTTATTGATATAGAGGGCTGACTATGGGATTTGATCATCCACAGATTTTGGTATCCATAGAAGGTTCTGGAACCAATTTCCTGTGGCTAATGTGTGATGACTGTATTCTCTTATTCCTTCCATCAGAAAGAGACATCACTTTTTATTTAGCTATCCAGTCAGAGATCCAGTTATTATTCTCTACTCTTCTTCACTCATCCTTTGAAAAGCCACTGACTATGATCCTAAATTTGAAACATCTCGAACACTCTTTATCATCCCAGCCCCATTAGAGCATTGCTGAAGAGGTATTGTGTAAGCTATTAGGTATATGAGATTACACATCCACAGTTGTTTCTATCAAAAATTGGGACATAAATCCTGAAGGATAAGTATATTCAGAATTATGGGAAATTGGGAGATACAGGAGATGCAGATTCTATCCTTGCGATGGGAAGATCCTCAGAGGAGGAAACGACAATCTACTCCAGTATCCTTGCCTGGAAAATTCCATGGACAGAGGGGCCTGGCAGGCTACAGTCTAAAGGGTTACAAAGAGTCAGACATGACTGAGTTACTAAGTGTGTATGTATGTGGTATATATTTGTTAAACCTTGGTGTATGGATTTTTTAAAAATTTTACTCAAGAAATTCCATATTCAATGTTGGGACTTTCTTAGCATAATTTTTTTGCATTGTGAAGTTATTAGATTGTAACATTACATTACTGAAATAGAAGTCCTCAGTGGAATTCCAAACTGAAAAGTGTGAATAGCATGATGTAAAAATTAATAAAATTATGCAAAAAATGAGAGTGGAAGGAATAACAATCAATAAATTTAAATTTTCCTATTTTTATTCATATATATTATACCTGTTTTTATTTAGGGAAAGAAAAAGATATGAGAAGAAGCAAATAAATTTTTATTTTATTTTTGGCTGTACTGGGTCTTTGGTGCTGTTTGCAGGCTTTCTCTAGTTGTGGTGAGCAAGGCTACTCTCTAGTCACTGTGCTCAGGCTTCTCATTGGGGTGGCTTCTCGTTGTTGGGGCACAGGCTCTAGGGTGGGCAGCCTTTAGGAGTGTGGCACATGGGCTCAATTGTAGCTCCCATGCTCTAGAGCACAGGTTCAGTAGTTGTGGCTCACGTGCTTAGTTGCTCCTTAGCCTGTGGGATCATCCCAGACCAGGGATCGAACTGGTATCACCTGTACTGCAAGGCAGATTATGAACCACTACACCACCAGGGAAGCCCCAAATAAATTTTAATTTCATTATTTTATTCTTTTTTTAAATATAGTCATGATTTTTTTTTTTACTTGAGATACTTTGTATTTGATAGTAATGAAAACTATTTAGTGATAACATCCAAATAATTTTGTTGTTAAACAGAAATTCTTACCTTGTAGAGTTATTATTTTTATCTGACTTTAACTAAAAAAAAACACAAAATGTAAAGAAAAGAGCAAAGATAGCAAATATATTTTTTCAATCTCTTTATTATATTGGTGTATAATAGCCCCATTTATAATATTAAGAGTGTTAAAAATCACCATTTTTTATTTCTCATAACCTTATTTTAAAAATGTTGAGATGTATTTTTAAATTTAATAAAACACAACTAAACTTAAAGCTCAGTAAAAATTAACTGAGTCCCACTTTTTTATATTTCCTTTGAAACATTTTAAATAATAGAATAAATAGTAAGTATAAACAAAGAGATTAACATTATAAAAATATCAGCCAGGTATAGAAAACAGATGTTTGTAAAACTATAAAGGATGTTTATGGAAAAAGTATTTAGAAAATATTCACTGGTCAGTCAGTTCAGTTGCTCAGTCCTGTCCAACTCTTTGTGACCCCATGGACTGCAGCACACCAGGCCTCCCTGTCCATCACCAACTCCTGGAGCTTATTCAAACTCATGTCCATTGAGTCAGTGATGCCATCCAACCATCTCATCCTCTGTCATCCCCTTCTCCTATCACCTTCAATCTTTCCCAGCATCAGGGTCCTTTCAAATGAGGCAGTTCTTCACATCAGGTGGCCAAAGTATTGGAGTTTCAGCTTCAGCATCAGTGCTTCCAATGAACACCCAGGACTGATCTCCTTTAGGATGGACTGGTTGGATCTCCTTGCAGTCCAAGGGACTCTCAAGAGCCTTCTCCAACACCACAGTTCAAAAGAAGCAATTCTTCGGTGCTCAGCTTTCTTTATAGTCCAAATCTCACATCCACACATGACTACTGGAAACACCATAGCTTTGACTGGATGGACTTGTTGAGAAAGTAATGTCTCTGCTTTTTAATATGCCGTCTAGGTTGGTCATAACTTTTCTTTCAAGGAACAAGCATCTTTTAATTTCATGGCTGCAGTCAATATCTTTAGTGATATTGGAGCCGCCCAAAATAAAGTCTGTCACTGTTTCCATTGTTTCCCCATCTATTTGCCATGAAGTGATGGGACGGGATGCCATGATCTTAGTTTTCTGAATGTTGAGCTTCAAACCAGCTTTTTCACTCTCCTCTTTCATGTTCATCAAGAGGCTCTTTAGTTCTTTTTTGCTTTCTGCCATAAGTGTGGTCTTATACACATGGAACCTAAATAAAAATGAAGGAGTTAGTAGAACTTCCAGGTTGGTGAAAATATGCATGCGTGTGCTGAGAGGGTGGCACACCAGAACACCAAAGGGAAAGAAACTCCTGTTCTCAGGACCTTTTCAGGCCTCACTTTATGTACCTCTTCATTGGGCTCTTCATCTGTATTCTTACAGCATCCTTTATAATAAATTTGTAAACATAATTAAAATGTTTCCCTGAGTTCTGTGAGGTCTGTGACAGATAATTGAATATGCAGGAGGGCTGGTGGGAAGCCTGACTTCATAGCCAAGTCAGAAGTGGGTATCTTGGCGAATGTAGTCTTGTGAGACTGGGTCCTTAAACAGGTAGAGTTTGACACTAACTCAGGGTAGATCAGATAATTCAAGTTAGGAGCAATTCTTTGATACAGTAGATTTGAAGTCATAATGTATTTTGCATAAACCTTTCATGGCAAACTTGCATTCTGCCATTATAGACATGATTACTATGTTTACATGAATCTTCTGAGTTTCTTAGATTTCAATTCAACAGAGTCCTCAATCAGACTGTGTGAGAAAACGGGATGCCCATTACCTGTGGAGGTAGCTTTTTTTGGATCACTTTACTTTTTTTCATTTTATTTTTTATTGAAGTACAGTTGCTGTACAATATTACATACGTTACAGGTGTATAATACAGTGATTTATAATTTTTAAAGGTTATAGTCCTTTTATAGTTATTATAGACTACTGGCTATATTCCTCATGTTGTACAATATATCCTTGTAGTTTAGTTTATACCTGATCGTTTGTAATATGATATTTCAATTGAAGCCTGGATTTGGTGGCAAACTATGTCCTAGTTGGACATCATGTTACACACACTGGGCTCTGTATTGTTGGTTATAAAAAACTTAAAGGGAACATTATAAAGAGCCCAGTGTTTCTAAACTGATTCTAAGATAACAAAATTATATATTTTTAATGACTCTCTTAAGCCCTTGTTTCTCCAGATAATTTGTTTCTTCTTTTGTTTGTTTGATTTTTGTTGTTGTTCTGCTTGACACAGTGCCTAGCTTAGGTACAGTGAAGACGGAAGGACTGAATTTGATGGCACATCTCACCATTAAGGGATGGAATGCAGATTTATCAAATGACTCAGCTAAGGCACATAAAGAGAGCTTTCTTTTGTACCTTGATGCAATGGATGGAATTATGCCAATAAGCATGTCAAATGCCTAGCAGTAAATGTAAACCCTCTGCCTCTTACAGAAACCCATTAAAATGTGATGAATCTTATTGCCCTTAGAAATAGTCTTTGATGGTCCTAAAGTCTCCTAGAATTGCATATAAAGTTTCGCAAGAACCACCTTTAAAAATTCTACCAAGCTGCCCCTCCAACTTCCAGCTAGAGAAACCAGAATGCCAAGTAAACACTATCAAATTGTATCAGTTTTCAAAAAAAAAAAAAAAGGAATTAATGAAAGAAGACATGAGAATGAGAAAGAAATGAATGCATTAGTTAGCTGAAACAAGCTTCAGTTACAAATAAAAGGTATCCTATCCCCTTCCCATATGAAAATAAGGTTAAGATATTCAGTATCAGAAGCCAAGTTGGAAACTATATAGAGAGCCCTATATTAAATTTGAGGAATAAATTATTTCAAATAAATTCATTGCATGCTTGTTGCACTACAGTGATTAAGCAGAAATATTTTTATACAACTGACCTCAAGAAGCTTACAATTTAGCACAGGAAAAGTAATATGCACACATACATGCCCATAACACAAATATGAATGAAATAAGTGTTACATTAGAAGGGCAAGCAAAGTCCTTTGGCAACAAGGAGGGAAAAAAGAAAGTAACTCTTGAATAAAGCCTAGAAAGTTTACTAAGATTTCACAGGATATGGGGATTGTAAGATGAAGGACTGTCATTAGTAAAGCAGAAATCATGAAAGTACATCTAACATATTATGTTTGCTCTTGACCATTATAAATATATAAAGGCTTAGTTTTCTCAAATTCTCTCTGATTAGCAATGTAAACTTCCTGTACTTTTGCTTTCTCATCTATAAAATGGGCTTAAAATTGTACTTGCTTCATAAATTTTTGAAATTAAAGGAAGTACATGTGAAGTATATACAACGTCTGACATAAAATGAGAGCTCATTAATTTGTAACTGTTATTAAAACCAAATTTTGTATGTATGTATTGTTTGATTGGGATCCTCACAGCTTTATAGAATTAGCTACTATGGCAACTTAGTTTTCCTGCAATCTTAAGGGTCTTTCTGCTCATGATCTTTAGATACCTGTCCTTGAATGAGTAGATAGAAAGCTCAGAATAGATAAACTTTACAATAAGGGAACTCAAGTGATCCAATCAAAAAATAGTGATATGCAGAGAAAAAAACAATCAACATTGATTAAAGCATTTGAAAAAATAATATATCCTCTACTGCGCTCTTAAAAAAAAAAAGCAAATGGGTCCAAATGCATAAATTAACATACCTGTTTATTTTAATTCCTTTTATCTTGTATCATCTCTAGTATTTCTTTCATTGTATCCCCAGTGAGTGTCTTAATCAGTGGAAAACAGAGTATTGAAACATACAGTTCTATTTGCAAATGCCCAACTCTGTTTTTTTATTGCTTATTTGGTGATGTTGCTAACCAGTAGTATCCGAACATATAGTGTAAAAGTAAAAGTGTTTGTCATTCAGTTGAGTCTGACTCTTTGCAACCCCATGGACTGTAGCCTGCCAGGTTCCTTTGTCCATGGAATTCCCCAGGTAAGAATATTGGAGTGGGTAGCTATTCCCTTTGCCAGGAGATCTTCCAGATGCAGGGATCAAACCCAGGTCTCCTGCATTGCAGGCCGATTCTTTACTATCTGAGCCACCTGAGCATATATCCTTCCATTTATGCAACAAGACTAAGTTACATCTCTATTGCATATCACACATTATGTTAGGAACCAGAAGTAAAGGAAAAACGAGTTAATTTCCTTTCTGGCAAGAGTTTAAGGCCTAGTGGTTGAGATGCAAATGTTAAAATATTTGCAATGCATCCTGATCAATATAAAAAATCTATCACTAGTCTTAATGATGGTACAAAGGATAAATATCTAAAGTGTATCAAAGAAGATTTCCCCAAACCAGTGACATGGTAACTGACTCTCAAAGGTGAGACGTTCATTCTCTTGATAGGCTAGGAAGTAAAGGGCACTTCAGACAAGGGGCAAATTATGTACAAGGGAAGGCAGGTAGTGCTCAGGAATCTTTCAGTGGTTAAGCAAGGGGCGAAAGTGAAAGTCGCTCAGCCGTGTCCAACTCTGTGACCCCATGGACTATACAGTCCATAGAATTCTCCAGACCAGAATACAGGGGTGGGTAGCCTTTCCCTTCTCCAGGGGATCTTCCCAACCTAGGGTTCAAATTCAGGGTCTCCCACATTGCAGGTGGATTCTTTACCAGCTGAGCCACAAGGGAAGCCCAAGAATACTGGAATGGGTAGCCTATCCCTTCTCCAGGGGATCTTCCTTACCCAGGAATCATACAGGGGTTTCCTGCATTGCAGGCGAATTCTTGACCACTGAGCTATCAGGGAAGCCCAGTTAAGGCGTGAGTGCAGGTTATATTTGGGAAGTGGTGGGTGGTTAGAGAAGTAGTTTAAAGCAGAATATTGACGGTTAAATATCTTATATCTAGGGAATTAGAAAGACATCGAAGACTTTTAGACAGCAGAGGAGCAATTATCAAATACTCCTCTCTCCACATTCTGGTACACATTCTGTCCTCTGCCAGGTTCCATGTCTCTGATCTCTCTATCCATACCACACAGATTCTACCCAAGGAAAAGATCTTAGCCTCACAGAAATGTCTTCTTTCTCTGGCATCACTTAAAAAGTTGACTCTACTGCTTTGAAACATTGTGTTTCAAACATTGTTTAGTCTCCTTTTTACAAATAGTATGTTTTTTCAGTTCATTTTTTTTTATGGTACAAACCAATTCTGGGGCTTCCCAGGTGGTGCTAGTGGTAAAGAACCCTGCCTTCCAATGCAGGAGACATAAGAGATGCAGGTTCCATCCCTGGATGAGGAGGATCCCCTGGAGGAGTGCATGGCAACCCACTCCAGTATTCTTGCCTGAAGCATCCCCCTGGAGAGGGGAGCCTGGTGGGCTACAATCCATAGCATTGCAGAGTAGGACACTACTGAAGCGACTTAGCAGGCACGCATAAACCAGTTCCACATAATTACTTTAGGCTATGTGGTTCTTCTTCAATGTAAATATATTAACAAAACATCCTCTCTGAAGACTGTACACAAAATGTCTACTAACATCTTCTTTAATGGCCTTATCTGAGAAGGGGAAACTTGAAGAGTCCACTTGGATAATTCTCCTTCATTTTATACACACACACACACACACACACACATACATATATATACACCACACAAGGGTTGCATCAACTCTTCATTTAATGTATAATTGGATATATGCAGAACTAAACTTAAAAATAATCATTTAGAACTGGGAGAAAAAGGATTAAAAGAATGCTTTTTTAAAAAAGAAATGTGATTTGTTAAAAATGCCTAAAATTTAGGACAAGATTAATTGATCAGCAGTTTCACAAACTGAGTGTAAGAACAACACAAGACTCCAATTTACAAAGCAGCAGAATTTGTGGTTGTGTAACATAACTGTCTTGTCTTTTAAAATGCAAATTTCTTGTATTAAAATGGAAAAGTGGTTAATAGCAAAATATATACTCTGTGTTATGATCTTTATTGACTTTACATATCATATTTCATTAATTTATAACACTGGAATTAGGATTTTAAAATTCCTAAATTACATTGTAGAAAAGTTGATTTATATATCTTTATTACTGATGGAATAGTGTGAAATGTCACAGGCTCTAAAACCACTTTCTCTTTTATATTTCACTTCACAACTTCAGGCTAATATTAAAATATTTAGTAGAGTCTGATCATTTCCTGCTGGTTGGATTGTATTAAAAATATATGGCTTTATGGGCATAGAAATTAAATATGTGAACAATCAGGCTTTGTAAAAATGTACCACATGTTAACCTAAGTAAAAGTCATAAAATATAAACAAAATGTGAAAATTTAGAACATTCTCATAATATATGTTCTTTTTATGAGCTAACTGCTCTGTTGTGGGTCATATTGCATGACCGAAAAAAGGATATAATTTAAAAGATCTTTTCATGTAGTTTTGAAAATGATAAAGCTAAACTAAGTCTTTAGTTGAGTTTTTAAATCATAAATCACTTTTAAGGTTAGTGGCTACCTGATGTAATATTCTGACACCCTGACAATAAAGAAGGGATTATAACAGTGCTGGGGGCATTGTTTTAAAGTGTTTTCCTACAGTTAAGTAGTAAATCAGTGACAGACAGGATTTCTATTTTACCAGGTTTACATTAAATCTACATTACAATATAAAATGTAATTTCTCCCAATCTCAGTTGAAGAAAAATTATTCTAGAAATCTGCATTTAAAATTTCTGGATGAAGTCTTGTTTGCATACAGCCATGTAATTTCCAAAAGAATATAGTAACTATTTCAGTAATTGCTTGCTGAAGTCCCAAGAAGGGTTATTCCAGAAAAAGAAGTCATAGGTTGATTTTTTTTTCCCCTTTAATGGATGTGTTTGTTCATTTGCCAGACTTTTTGGCGATGAATAAATTTAATTCATCAATCAAAATAATGAAATTATTGTACTAATTTTGAAAGGAAATGCAATGTAATACTTTTAATAGTATGCTTGCCTTAACTGTGTGTATTATAGAATAATTCAATAGAGCATGAAAGAATATGGGGACTTTATTTAGTACACCCAATATAACCTAAGCGATTTATCTGCAGATTCACTATAATGTCTCTGTTAAACAGAATTTCAGGTAGAAAAACTGTGACCAATTTCAAAGGAAACTGAATTATTTTCAATATTTGCAAATGTCATTCACGTAACAGCAATGCCATACAGGCTTTCTTGGAAAGTTTTATTTGTAAAAGAAAAAATTCCCTTAAATTAAAAAAAAAAAAATTGACAAGGAAACTCAGGCATGTACCTACTCTCACCTGGAAGAATTATAGAAAGATAGGGAAAGTGAAGATACCTTTATAATACATAATCTACAATGTCAGCATATGTCCACGATATGTGAACCTCTCTTTGGAGACATAGAATTTAGGTGATTTCATTTTCATTTTATTTTCAGTTCATTTACAAAGTTATTTTAGTATAAGGATCAGATTATTCTTTAAACAGCATTTCAATACTCAATTGCAATCAATATATAATAAAAATGATTAAAGTTCATAAAATTTGAAGTAAGATTTTGCAAACACAGAGCAGTCGTCAGATATAATTAAGCATAATGTTGCATGAGATATTCTAGCAGAAGCCTTCATTAGTTGGTGACGCCTTTTTTTTTTTTAAGTCCCAGGGTTTAAATCAGGTCAAAAATCATTTAGGATCACAGAGGCTACAATTTTTCTTGGTGAGGTCTACTAGACATAGGTGCAATGAAAGGGACATTTAAAATTAAATTTGTTTTAATTTTGAAATTTAATCTACTGGCGAAATCAGAATTGAAGTGGTATCTTAGACTCATTTGTCAAGCAGGAGAATGGGGATGCTCTGAGAAGACACAGTTTCACCTTGTAAGTGGTGGCTATAGAGATTCCAACCTGTCTGCATGCTGCAACAGTAACATTATTCCATTGTAGGATATCCTTATCCTTTTTTTACTTTGAATGCTATTTATTGATTTATGCTATTTATTATTTTAGGTATTAGAATTTTTGTTGTGTCCCTAACTCATGTGGTCCATCTTGGTAAAATGAATAACAAATTGGTGTTTGGAGGGCAATGTACCATGCAAAATGCAAATGGGATTCCTGAATGGAAGACATCCAGCATAGATCAAGACCTCGCCCATATGTGGGGTTTTTGTCTAAGCAATCTTTTTATAAGCTTTTTAATGCTTGAACAGCTACCGAAGCAAACAGAGACATATTATTTATTAATTGTGCACTGTTAATAGCGAGGTCTCACCAACTGCCAATCCATATGGACATAAAGCCCTCAGTCCTAAATCTGCTAAGATTAATTTCTTTCAACGGCCTCCAACAGTGTGAGGTTGAAGTGAGAACCACGTTTTGCTCTTGCCTTTTTATGCCATGTGTGGCAGATTAGTTCACTAGGACTTCTTCACAAGCAAGAAAAGCTGCTGTCTTTCTTGGTCCTGTCCAGTCTAGAGATTTACTAAGATGAAGATGAAAGGACTTGAGCTCTGTTGTGTTTTTCCCAGATCCTCTCCAAAGCCTGCATAATCCTATTGTGCCCCCTGCCACCTAAAAAGGGGTAATAAAAAGAGATAAGAAACATGCTTCAACAAATTCAAACAGCTACAAAATCTAATTGTATTAAGTGGAACTCTTACTTGCAAAAGCTCAAACTTAAAAAAGTAATTAGGCTTAGTTGCAATTTCAAGATGTTTGTATTTGTGATTCCTGGTTGCTTTCAGTCATCTTGATTCTTCATGTGAAAATGTAAAAGCTACCTAATCTAATCATAACCTGGCACCCCCCCACCCATATACACATTATATGCCTGCCACAGTTCATTACGTTCATTTTTTGTTTTTAATTGAGACACATTCTGGTTTTTCCTTAAATTTGCAAGCTAGCTCAATATTCCTGAGTGAATCAACTCAGAGAAAGGACCCAAATTTTGCAGCTTGCAGATCTGCTTTCTGCTAGATGCCTCCTCCCACTCTTAAAAGGCAGAGATGGTCATTTTGAGGAGTCTGTTTGTCCCTGGTCATTCTCTTCTCTCTTCTTGAATCCCCTGAGTTTGGTGCAATGTTATTCTTTACTCTTATCCCTCGAGTTATCCTGCCTCAGTCTGTCTAAATGACTTGAGCCCTTGTGTGATGCATTTATTTCCTTGTAGAGATTCATAAATGATAGAAAATTAGACAAGTTTCTATTTAACAAATGAAAATATAAAGACTGGAGATTGTGAGTATGTGTGTGTGTTTATTTTAATGAATTTAGCCATGGTCAAACCAAAAGCATTTTTAGTCACCTTTTAGGGCAGTGTCTTTACTATGTTAAGCAGTTGTTCAGTAAACTATTAGAAAAACTAAACTACTGAACTTTGGAACCTTGCTGTTTCAACTGGAACTCTGAATTCTGACTTCCACCCTTTGCTGGCAAAGAACTAAAACAAACTTCCTGAAGTAAGATTTCCTTGAGAGAAGCTGGAACTCATCAATATCAACGGTAGATTTTTAATTTTTTAATCTAGAAGACTAGCTATTTTAATCTTTTCTGCCCAGTACACATACTCTTTTAAGAATGGATAAAGAAACTTTGGTACATATAAATGATGGGGTACTATTTAGCCAATAAAAGGAACACATCTGAGTCAGTTCTAATGAGGTGGTTGAATCTAGAGCCTATTATACCAACTGAAGTAAGTCAGAAAGAGAAAAACAAATATCATGTATTAATGCATATATATGGAATCTAGAAAGACGGTACTGATGAACCTATTTGCAGGGAAGCAATGGAGATGCAGACACAGAGAACAGACTTGTGGACATGGACAGCGGGGAGGAAGGAGAGGGTGAGACAAAGGGAGAGAGTATCATGGAAGCATATACACGATCATAAGTAAAATAGATAGCCAGTGGAAATTTGCTGTATGACTCAGGGAACTCAAATGGAGGCTCCGTAACAACCTAGATGGGTAGGAATGGGTGGGAGGTCGGAGGGAGTTTCAAGAGGAAGGGGTCATATGTACACTGATGGCTAATTCATGTTGATGTTTGGCAGAAATGAAATCAATATTGTAAAGCAGTTATCCTTCAATTAAAAATAAATTTAAAAAAAGAAGTAAGCAGGAATCAGCCTACTATAGGTAAGAAGGGAGTCAGTGTGTGGACAGCCCCCTCAGCAGACTCTGGGAGCACTCAGCCCAGTTTCTGCCTGGGGCTCCCTAGGCAGGAAAGGTCATTTTCCTTAAGGAATAGCTGGACTTTTCAAGCAAGGGCTAAACTCTGGGCTTATGAAAATCACTAGTTTTCCACCAAAGCAGTATTTTTAAAACAGTGTTTACTCTTGGCAGTGGTAGCACTCCCTTTGTATTACTTTTTGTTTGTTTTCAAACAAGTCATTTTAGAAAGTCACCACTGCTTCCTGAATGTATTCATATTTAAAGTTGATTGACTTTCAGTGACTTGCCAAGCTTTATATGTCCCACTCTGGAGCAGTATTTAGCTGTGGTGAGTAAGCTCACCACTGAAGAATCTGACTGCAAATATGTATTTTTTACTTTTCTTATCTTTTCTTTCTTCATCTTTAATTCTTAAATCTAGGGAAATGAAATAACATTTTATTCATCTTAAAGATGTCTTCTAAACCATTTGAGAAGGTTATATCCTTGACTTTTTCATCTCAGGCAGCAGCTTGCTGTAGATCTAATGAAAATCTGTGCATGTGCACAAATTGACTAAAGGGAGTACATCAAATGTTAATTCATAGATGCAGAAGTAATATGCAAATAGAGATTCTAAACTTACTGTGCCATCATTTTTAATGAGATAAGTTATTCATCCCTTACTTTAAAGAAATAATAACATTATGCCTTGGCTCAGCACACTGGAATACAGAGTCTCTTTCTCTTAATTCACTGATTGCCAATTCACTTCTCTTTGCCACCAGATGGATATGAACTTTCTGAACTAAAAGGACTTTTTTTTTTTAATCTTAATTTCAGTAAGTTTGACAATAAAGAAGCCTAGCTGTGTACAAATTATGTGCCAATATGTTTTTACTCATGTAAATATATACATTAATGATAACTCCTGACAGATTGATCATTTGATACAATGTTGATACAAATTCAATAAATATATTACTGACTCTCCAAGATGAGCTATCAACCTCACTTGTAAATTGAATATTTATTAAAAAATTGTATCTAAATTAAAAATTACATTTATACCATTTACTTTAATATTATTTTATATTTAGCTAAATTTTTATTGTAGAAAAACTTAATTTTACCATAATTGAGGATATCTATTATAGATGGAAAATATTTATTAACAGTAATTATACAAGTGATGAACCTACCCCAAAACTTTGAAACCAAAAGGACTCTCCATTTGGCAGCAGGATATTCATACCAAATTCTACCAAAGAGATATTTTTTTCCAGTAAAGTGTGTTAACCCTTCACTATTAAGCCAGTTCTTTGTCTTCAAGAAGCAAAGTGTAATGTTTAAAAAAAAAAAATACTGAAGAATAGTCATGAGGTGAATTAGTATAGAAGTTAAGTCCACTTATCCAGATTCTATCCATCTTGTCCATCATCTCCAAGTACATGTTGACATTCTAGATTTGCTTCAGTCTAAACAATCTAACCATCATAGAACAGAGGTGAGATATCAAGGAAACTATGATGTGACTACATGAAAAAAACAGAAGAGAAGCAAAATGTATATAGTTCAGGGAGGAAGAAATCATGGGCACTTGACGCTTCATCTCACAACACAAAATCAGGAGGAGTGAGTGAAAGGAAGAAAATACCTTACTTTTCTATCTAGTTATACAAGATGCCCTTAGCCTCAGGGGGAAGGAGGACTTGTTTTGCTTTGTTTTAATTGAAGTATAGTTGATTTACAGTATACTGTTATGTTCAAGTATACAGCAAAGCAATTCAGTTTTACGTGTGTGTGTATATATGTTTCAGATTATTTACCATTATAGGGTATATCAAAATACTGAATACAGCTCCCTGTGCTATCAAATAAATCCTTGTTTGCCTATTTTATATATAGTAGTATGTATCTGTTAACCTCATACTTGTAACTTATCCTTCCCTGACTTTCCCCTTTGGTGACCATAAGTTTGTTTCCTGTATCTGTGAGTCTATTGCTGTTTTGTAAATAAATTCATTTTTATTATATTTTTAGATTATGCCTACAAGTGATATCATATATTTGTCTTTGTCTATATTTCTTCACTTAATAGAATAATCTTTAGGTCCATCTATGTTGCTGCAAATGTCATTATTTCAATCTTTTATAAGGCTGAGTAATATTCCATTGTGTGTGTGTATACACATCACATCTTTATCCATTTATCTGCCTGACAGATGCTTAGATTGCTTTTGTGTCTTGACTATCGTAAATAGTGCTGCTCTGAGCATTGAGGCATGTGTATCTTTTTAAATTAGTTTTCTATGGATATGTGCCAGGAGTGAGATTGCCAGATTGTATGGTAACTCTACTTTTAGTTTTTAAGGAATTTCCATACTGCTTTCCATAGTGGCTATGCCAATTTGCATTCCCACCAATTTACAGGAAGTTTTTCTTTTCCTCCCCAGCATTTATTATTAGTCGACTTTTGGATGATGGCCATTCTGACAGTTATGAGAAGTACCTTCTTGTAGTTTTAATTTGCATTTTTCTAATAATTAGCACGGAGAAGGCAATGGCACCCCACTCCAGTACTCTTGCCTAGAAAATCCCATGGACGGAGGAGCCTGGTAGGCTGCAGTCCATGGGGTTGCTAAGAGTCGGATACGACTGAGCAATTTCACTTTCACTTTTCCCTTTCATGCACTGGAGAAGGAAATGGCAACCCACTCCAGTATTCTTGCCTGGAGAATCCCAGGGACGGCGGAGCCTGGTGGGCTGCCGTCTATGGGGTCGCACAGAGTCGGACACGACTGAAGCGACTTAGCAGTAGCAGCAATAATTAGCAACATTGAGCACTTTTTCATGTGTCTGTTGGCCATTGTAAGGACTTGTTTTTCAAAGAATGAGGTTTTACTATAGATATTTTAGTTACAGTACACGACACTTAATAGATAGTAGGTACACGTACCTGTCTTTGTTATTTATTCTTCCATCTATTCATTCTTTAAAAATTGAGGCTCAAAAGCCTCATGTGTCAGACACTTTCCTAGGTGTACATTTTAATGGTGGGAACAGACATATTAATTATTGATTATATAGAATAAGATTATTAAGAAAAATGTAACAGATAGAGATAGAATTATCTATTTCTAACAATGACTAAAAATAATTCTGGGGTTCTTAATATAAATTTCCTCTTTAATTCATCTGAGAATGATTCATCTGAGAATCATAATGTAGTGATTTGGACAACTGGAAAGTGACTCATTTAAATAAAATCTATTGAAACTGTATAATTAAATATCCAAAGTATATAGTTTTATAAAGAAAATAAATAATAGCAAAGCATTGCATAAAAGCTTTTGGAGGAAGTAAGATATTAATTACTTTTTTGCCATTTAATATTGGGAGGATTTCAAAGCCTTGGTTATTGCACCCTTTCAAAACTTATTTCTGTTTAAAAATAAGCTGCTTGTATACTTAGATGCATTAAAGCATGAGATATTACTGTAATAAAAGTATGAATTCTAAAGTCATGCCCTTTTCTGAGGTATTAACTTCAATTCTGTAATGGGTTTTTAGCCTGTCAAATTTAAAAACAACTGGAGTAAGAAAGATAAGCGAACAATACAATATACTTTTTTTTAATGGAAATTAAAAAGTGCGAAATTTTGGTCAATGGAAGAGAAAAAATGCAAGTCTTGGCAGCAGAATAACTAAATCATAAATAGTTCTGAATGGCATGCCTATGGAATGTAGCAATGTGTGTAGACCCACAAACCCAATTTATGGCACACTCTGCAATTATACTGGGATGTTATGTAAGGGGAATGTGCAGTTGTAATGTGTAAACACAAAAATAGAATATATTCCTTGTTAACGCAACATTTTGCAAGACGGTGACCACTTTTAATAAAATTATAAGGTAATATGCACTCAATTCAATATCTACCAGATGTAAGTCCAGATTAATGCAGAGAGGATGGGGGTGGGATGATAGAGAATGGAAGGGAGGGGCTGCAAAGAAAGAGAAAAAGGGGGAGGAAAAATGCCTAAACCTCCTACTGAGTAGGATTATATTGAACATAGAGCTAACCTGGGCATTATTAGACTCAACTCTTAAGTTTCCACGTGATGCTAATGGCTACTTCTACTCCTGAGAAAGTGGTTAAAAACTACATATAATTGTTCTGACTTGGTCTGAATTCCTCTTGTTTTATTGTGCACCTTTAGCTTATCCTATTTTTTGCCTTCCACACTATTTATGCTCCACCCTTCTTCTGTCTCAGTTTGATCACCATCCTTATTTACAAAATAGATTATGAATCTTTACTTTCAGATTTACTCAGTGTTCATTTTTATGACACATTGTTATTGCCAAAGACGCTTGCTTCTCCCCAGTACATACTGCAAACCCCCAGTGGCTTTAATGCTTACTTAGGGCCTGGTTGGCTTTTGTGTTGTGTGTTCAGTCAGTCTCTCTAACCTGAGAAATATTTGCTTGTCTTCTCTATGCTTGATTCTTTGTCAACTTTCAACAGGAGAATCTGGACAAAAAGCTGGACAGAGAGAAAGTCGGTTGCATGATTACGGTCTATAGAAGACATATTCTACTTTCCTAACCAAGCTGATTTTGTTAGATTCCATACCACATCCTTCATATTTTTCATAGGAGATAGTCACTGTCCTCAGGCCCAAGAATAAGTCATGATTTGTCTCAGTGGCTCACAGAGGTCTCATTCCCTTTGCCAGTGATTATTTTAGGCCTGGCAGGCAACATGACTCTGGCCACCATTACAAGGGGTCAACTCTGCTGGATGTCATTTGGCACAGGTTTTCCACTCTGGAAAAACACCTTTTCTGACCTGAGATATTATCATGCAAATGGAATCTATAGCATCTTGCAACCAAGAGAAAAGCTCACCTGATGATGGTGGAGCAGAAACCTAGGGAAAAAAACCTAGGTCCATGAACAGCTTTGTATCACTCGCCGAGCAGGTGAGTTAACAAATCCCACATCTGTCTCAAATTCCACCAAACGCAGAGGCTGATAAAAATATGCGGCGGCAGCTAAGTCACTTCAGTCATGTTCAACTCTGTGCGACCCTATGGACAGCAGCCCACTAGGCTTCTCTGTCCATGGGATTCTTTAGGCAAGAATACTAGAGTCGGTTGCCATTTCCTTCTCCAGATAAAAATATGCACTATTACTCAATCAAGAAGCATAGCCTTAGTTTTTATAGATGGTGAAAGGGAGACTAGAGTGAGAAAGGAAAAAATGCCTTTTTAAGAAACCTTTTATTTTACAAATTAGAGTATAGGTGGCACTAGTGGTAAATAACCCACCCACCAATGCAGGAGACATAAGAGATGCAGGTTCAATCTCTGAGTCAGGAAGATCCCCTGGAGGAGAGCATGGGCACCCACTCCAGTATTCTTGCATGGAGAATCCTATGAAAAGAGGATCCAGGAGGGCTACAGTCTATAGGGTTACAGAGTCAGACATGACAGAAACAACTTAGCACAGATGAAAGCACAGTTGAATAACAATGTTTTGTTAGTTTCAGGTGTACAGCAAAGTAATTCAGTTATACATATATATATATTCTTTTTCAAATTCTTTTCCCACTTAGGTTGTTACATAATGTTGAGCAGAGTTTCCTATGCTATACATTAGGTCCTTATTGACTATCCATTTTAGATACAGCAGTGTATACATGTCAAGATGTGTTATTAATATCAAACTGATTACCATTTGTATCAAATGTGGCTGATTGGTCCCCCTGGAGCTACGTTCTTAAAAGAATCCCAAACAAAAGAACATAGGGCAGCTCTAGACTTGGTTTTTGTGATAGAGATTTGAAAGAAAAGAAGGAAATTTTATCCAGGGGCTCCTCCTTCCACTATGTAATTTAATATTCTAGAAGAGAGAGATAAAGACAAGAAGATCTAGAGTGGTGCATAGTGACACATAGTGGTACATATATGTACCTTCTACTTCACTATTTCTGCAGTGTTTCATTTCTTTACAAAGAGAGAAGTCTCTTCTGGCATATTTTTTTCTAAATAAAGAACATTCCTTGTAATGCAGGTGTGCTAAAGAATTGTCTGTCTTCAAAAAAAGGTTTAATCTGTTTTCATTTTGGGGAGATCTTTGAATTGGATACAGAATTGTAGCTTAATACATCTTCCAGTACAGCCACACCTCTTTTTATTGTGCTTTGCTTTATCATGTCTTGAAGGTATTGCTTTTTTTCCCCCTTTTTTAACAAATTAAAGGTTTATGACAACCCTTCATCAAGCAAGTCTATTGGTGGCTTTTTTTCCCAAAAGCATTATTTGTTCTCTTTGTGCCTATTTAATTTTTAGTACTTCTTGCAGGCTTCCCTGGTGGCTCAGAGGGTAAAGCATCTGCCTGCAATGCGGGAGACCCAGGCAGGAAGATCCCCTGGAGAAGGAAATGGCAACCCACTCCGGTTATCTTGCCTGGAAAGTCCCAGGGAAGGAAAGGCCTGGTAGGCTACAGTCCATGCAGTCGCAAAGAGTAGGACACAACTGAGCGACGTCACCTCACTTTCACTTTCTTTCACAGTATTTCAAACTTTTCATTATTATTATATTTGTTGTGATCACCTAGATCAGTGATCTTTGACGTTACTATTGCCATTGCTTCCGAGGCACTGCTAACCACACCCACGTCAGAAGGCAAACAAGTGATAAATGTTGTGTGTGTTCTACTCCTCCGTCATCAGGGTGTTCCCCCATCTCTCTCAATCTTCCCAGGCCTCCCTACTCCCCAAGACACAACAATACAGAGATTAGGCCAATGAATAACTCTAAAACCGTGTCACTTAAAGAAAGCGTCAAATGTCTCTTGCTTTAAACTAAAAGCCAGAAATGATTAACCTTAGTGAGGAAACTATGCTGAAAGTTTAGACAGGCTAAGAGCTAGGCTTCTTGTGCCAGTTAGCCAAGTTGTAAATGCAAAGGAAAAGTTCTTGAAGGAAATTAAAAGCACCAATCCAGTGAACACACAAATGATAAAAAAGCAAAACAGGCTTACTGCTAATATGGAGAAAGTTTCAGTGGTTTGGATAGAAAATCAGGCCAGCCCCAATATTTTCTTAAGTCAAAACATAATCTAGCACAAGGCTCTAACTGTCGTCTATTATATGAAGCCTTAGAGTGCTGAGGAAGCTGCGGAAGTTTGAAGCTCTCAAAGGCTGGTTTATGAGGTTAAAGGAAATACATCATCTCCATAACATAAAAGTGCAGGGTAAAGCAGCAAATGCTAATGTAGAAACTGCAGAAAGTTATGCGGAAGATCTAGCTGAGATAATTGGTGAAGGTGGCTACACTAAACAACAGATTTTCAATGTAAGCAAAGCAGCCTTCTACTGGAAGAAGCTACCATTCAGGACTCCCATAGCTAGAGGGCAGAAGTCAATGTCTGGGTTCAAATCTTCAAAGGACAGGCTGAAAGATGTCTGAATTCTGGTCTATTGGTTACTTATCACTTGACAATAGGTTGTTTTTCTTATTTTTCTGCATGTCTTTAAATTTTTTACTTAATTCCAGACACTAACTTTAGATTTTTAGTAGTAGTTGTTTAGTTGGTAAGTCGTATTCGACTCTTCTGTGACCCCATGGACTGTAGCCTGCCGTGCTGCTCGATCCCCGGGATTTCCCAGGCAAGAAGACTGGAGTGGTTTGCCATTTCCTAAATTTTTAGAAACCAAGGTAAATTATATTTACCATGAATATGTGCTTTTCTCTTCTTCAGGCTATTAGAGTGGAGTACTGTTCAGTCAGACTTATCAGAAACTGAGCTGAGTTTTGGGTCAGTATATAACAAGCCTCAGTTCTGTCTGTTGTCAACTAGCATTGCATTGCTCTTCAGTGACGCAGCTGTGTGATTCTTTGTGCCCCCATGGACTACAGCGCACCAGGCCTCCCTCTCCATCTCCTGAAGTTTGCCCAAGTTCATGTCCATTGCATCAGTGATACCATCCAGCCATCTCATCCTCTGATACCCTTTGCATTATATGAGGTCAAATTGGGGTGCCAGATTTTTTTTTTGAGCATTTACTTTCCATCTTCAGCTCTCACCATCTTTGCAAACCTATACCACAGAAAGGATCTCTCTCATTTTCATCCTTCTCTCAATGGTTGGCTGGTATTCCTTGTTAATATGTACTATCTTAGTCTTAGGGATGGGAGGATCTATGTTATCCTGACCTCATTTCAACCTTAGGGAGGTCATATCCATCTGGACCTTGGGTTGGGATTATTTCAGCATTCATTTGGATTACTGATAATCCACTACCACATGGCAGCCAAATTCTACCTTGTATCTGTGGTTGGTACTAGGTGGGAATGTCCTACCACTGTTCCAGTAGTAGGAAACCTCTGCTTGGTATTCATATAAGATATAAGACCTAAGAACACTCACTCTATCCTCAGAGGCTATTGCTTCATTATAGGGAAGAACCTTGGTAAGAGAGCAGAGCTTTGCATCTATTTCTTGTTCCACTGCTTATCACTTCATTTACATCTTGTGGATGAGTGTTTGCTGCTCTTCCTCAAGAAGCTTAAGGTGTTGTTCCATATCATAGAAAGGTCCACAGAAGTGTGCAGTATTTTGGCCTGTTCCCCAACATCTCCTGCATAGTATTATGGTGAATAAGCTCTCTTCTCTCCTATCCTGGTCTCAAGTTGCTACAGTGACAGCATTCCAGTTATCTGTTCCTGCCAGTAAACCATCCCAGCACTCATTGGTTTAAACCATTAATTTGTTAGAATGGTTCATAATTCTCTTCACTGACAGCCTCACCTTAGCTATCCTTACTTGAGGTCTTTTATGCAGTTGTGCCCAAGATGAGAGGGCTTCCCTGGTGGCTTGGTGGTAAAGAATCAGCCTGCCAATGCAGGAGATGCAGGTTTGATCCCTGGGTTGGAAAGATGACCTGGAGTAGGAAATGGAAACTCACTCCAGTATTCTTGCTTGGGAAATTCCATGGACAGAGGAACCTGGTGGGCTACAGTCCATGTGGTCACAAAGAGTCAGATGAGACTAAACACATTCGCACACATATTCAAAATGAAGCTGAGACCGGAGTCATCTGAAAACTCAATGTCTGAAACAGCTTATTCCCATGCTAGTAATGGATTATAGTTCTTGACTAAAACTCAGCTGTAGTTTTTAATGGAGTGGCTATTCTTTGTGCCTTGTGCTGCTTTCAGTGTGTGTGTGTTTTTTTTTTTCTTTCTTCTTCTTTAAGGATAAATTCTATAAGCTTTTCAAGATTCCCAAGTATACTGCTTTCCTTGTGGGCTTCCCTTGTGCCTCAGTTGAATCTGCCTCAGTCAAGAATCTGCCTACAGTACAGGAGACTGGTTTGATCCCTGGGTTGGGAAGATCCCCTGGAGAAGGGAAAGGCTACCCAAACCAGTATTCTGGCCTGGAGAATTCCATATACAGTATAGTCCATGGGATTGAAGAGTCAGACATGACTGAGCGACTTTCACAGACAGACAGAAGTATACTGCAAGACTTTTAACTTAGCCCAGAGTGTCACATTCACCATATTCTATGAGTTACATAAGTTACTAGAGCCAGTCCAGATTATGGGGAGAGGCAATTTCACCTCTTGATGTGAGAAGCAGTAGGTATTGCAGCAAGGGAAGGAACTGATGATGAACATCTTCAAGACTGTCCTCCATAGGCTACCGTAGGGGACCCATAATGCATGATTTTTCCGCATAAGACATCCAGTTATTCACCAAATAAGAGTTTGAAACTCACCACATTATAGTACTAGTTTTAAATCCAGGATTTTATCATCTAAATTGATTCTGATTAAGGCTGAGAATCATGACACAGCACTATTAAGATTTTAGAAATCTTTTGCTCTAGAGAAAGAGAGTCTCAAAGATATATCATTATCATTACTTCCCAGCTTAAAATGCCTAGTAAGTATACCCTTAAGATTCTTAGAAGTCTTCTTTCCTAGCTGAGATGGTGCACAAAGCATTGCCTTAAATATTTTTGAGGTCTTAACAAAAGGTCTTATAACCACAACATCAGTCTGAACATTGCTACCCTGAAGCATGATTTTACTGGAAAGACCTTTTATTTGATCTTTGCTCTGAGTCCATTCCTTATTTTGAAAGCTTTTTAAACATTGTGAAAGTCAAAGAACAAGCAATGGTTTAATTTTTGACCTTGTATTTTCAGGCTCTGTTATATTTCCTCAAAAAGTTTTTGAAAGTAAACAACTCACTTTTTATCTCCACTCTCTCTGTACCTTATACATGGCTTTCAAAAAAAAAAAGTTGCATTCTTATGGTTCTGGAAATCTTAATCAAAGTTAATAGGTAGTATATAGTATTTCTGTTTTCTGCTTATTCCCAAGTGTCGCCAAGCATTTTGATACAACAAATATAAAATGGGTTATGTGTCTTTATCCTCTAATGAAATTTCCTCCATGCCTTTCAAGTCTACCTTAATTGTCTCGAGATCCCTCCAGTTTGTGTCTGCCTCTCAGTTTCAAAGAATGGCCACATGTTTTAAGTTTTTGTGAGGGCAGCAACCAACCTCTGACACTATTTTTTGTTCTACTTATTTATTACTGTGGGAAAAAAAGTACTGCAAAACTCAGTGGTTTAAAACAACCATTTCTTGTGATTTCCCATGCTCTGTAGTATGACTGATCTCAGTTGGTTGATTGTCACTTTGAATTCCTTATGAAGTTATAGTAAGTTGGCAGCTACGGCTGGAGGGATGTGAAGCCTCCACTGGGCCAGACATCTAAGATGGCTCATTCATATTGTCAGTGATGCTATCGGTTGCCTAGAAGCTCATCTTTGTTGTCCACCAGAGCAGTTAATATGCCAAAGTCTTTGTGCGGATCACAACAAACTGTGGAAAATTCTTAGAAAAGGAGTACCAGACCACCTGACCTGCCTCCTGAGAAATCTGAATCAGGAAGCAACAGTTAGAGCTGGACACGGAACAGCAGATTAGTTCCAAATCTGAAAAGGAGTACATCAAGGCTGTATATTGTCACCCTGCTTATTTAACTTATATGCAGAGTACATCATGCAAAATGCTAGGCTGGATGAAGCACAAGCTAGAATCAAGTTTGCTGGGAGAAATGTCAATAACCTCAGGTATGTAGATGACACTATCCTTATGATAGAAAGTGAAGAACTAAAGAGCCTCTTGATGAAAGTGAAAGTAGAGAGTGAAAAAGTTGGCTTAAAGCTCAACATTTAGAAAACTAAGATCATGGCATCCGGTCCCATCACTTCATGGCAGATAGATGGGGAAACAGTGGCTGACTTTATTTTCTGGGGCTCCAAAATCACTGCAGATGGTGACTGTGGCCATGATATTAAAAAAAGCTTGCTCCTTGGAAGAAAAGTTATGACCAATCTAGACAGCATATTAAAAAGCAGAGACATTACTTTGTCAACGAAGGTCTGTCTAGTCAAAGCTATGGTTTTTCCAGTAGTCGTGTGTGGATGTGAGAGTTGGACTATAAAGAAAGCTGAGCACTGAAGAATTGATGCTTTCGAACTGTGGTGTTGGAGATGACTCTTGAGAGTCTCTTGGACAGCAAGGAGACTCAACCAGTACATCTAAATGAAATCAGTCCTGGGTGTTCATTGGAAGGACTGATGCTGAAGCTGAAACTCCAATACTTTGGTCACCTGATGCAAAGAACTGACTCATTTGAAAAGACCCTGATGCTGGGAAAGATTGAAAGTGGGAGAAGGGGACGACAGAGGATGAGATGGTTGGATGGCATTACCAACTCAATTAACATGAGTTTGAATAAGCTCCAGGAGTTGGTGATGGACAAGAAGGCCTATCAACGTCCATGGGGTCGCAAAGAGTCAGATACCACTGAGCGACAGAACTGAACTGAACTGAAGAGCAGTTACACATGGTCTCTCCATGTGGTTTCAACTGCCTTCTCACTGGCTGGGTGGGGGCTTGTTTCCAAATAGAAACATCCCCACTACAGGCATTCAAGGGACTTAAGTAGAAGCTTCAAGATTGTTTTTGACCTAATCTTGTAAGACTCAGAAGGCTACTTCCACTGCATTCTGTTGGGTAAACGATTCACTAAGACTAGCCCAGAGCAAATGACAAGCGGTATATGCATATAGGGAGGGAAGGAAATTCTGGCTGTCATTTTGAAAACTATCCAGCACAGAAGATATGCACAAATTCAGTAAAGAAATGATGCTCGGCATAGGCAGAGTTGATAAGTAGGTTTTTCATAAAGCTCTCTGTATCTGTACACCATACCTAGTATGTACAGAAGCCACATCACCACAGACCTCTACTAACTTCTTTGCCATTTTCTATCTTACCTTTAGTAATCATATTAGAGGATGAAAACGTTATCATTTATCAAGTGTTAATCACTTTGTTTTCGTTTTATAAAAAAACTATCACTCATATATGAGCCTCATTTTATGACTACATACACCACACACACACACACTCACCAGGAAGGCATATATTAATACTATGAGAGATCACGCCTCTAATAAGTACCCATATACCAAATAAAACATTTAACTTCTATTCAGTGTTGGTTAGATAAATTTTTCAGAGATTAATCTGCTATGGAATTTTGATTCCTAAAGACTGTTTTAACTAACCCAAGTTTTGCTTTATACTGTGCTTATTTCTAATTAACCTCCATTACTCCATTAATCTAAATAATGACTACAATTGTACCTCACTAGTCAATCCTAAAGGAAATCAGTCCTGAATATTCACTGGAAGGACTGATGGTGAAGCTGAAACTCCAATATTTTGCCCATCTGATATGAAGAACTGACTCATTTGAAAAGATTCTAATTTGAGAAGGATTGAAGGTGGGAGGAGAAGGGGATGACAGAGGATGAGATGGTTAGATGGCATCACCGACTCGATGGACATGAGTTTGAGCAAGCTTTGGGAGTTGGTGATGGACAAGGAAGCCTGGTGTGCTGCAGTCCATGGGGTCACAAAATGTTGGACATGACTGAGCGACTAAACTGAACTGAACTGAAGCCTTTTTAGCAGATGGAGTTTGTAATTGTTGCTGGTGATTTTTTTATTTTTTATTGCAAACTTGTTGGCTGTTTGCCTTCAGCATCATCAGGTTGCTAGCTTTTGAACCACATGTACATTCATAAAAATTTTAGGAGTAAGTCACACAGGTAATTTAAGATACTTAATTAAAAATACAGCATGTAGATGTTCTGCTTTCAAGAAAATTACTTAACCTCTATGTGCCATCTTTAAAAATAGAACAAAATAATTATCCTGTATTATTTCATTGACATGTTTTAAGAGGCTGCTTAGAGGATCTTTAAGCTTGCTGAAGTCCTTCAGTACACTATAGTTCAAAGTAAAAGAACTGAAGGAAATGTATTAATAATTCCTACTTTCAAAAAAAAAAAGACTATTACTTTCAAAATGCATACCCACAAACATACACATTCTTATTAAAGTTGGATAAACCCAAATATTTATCACCTGATATTGATTCAAGACATCAATAAACAAGAACTATATTAAAATCTGTGAGATTCACTTTTAAAAGAGTAGTTATAACCACAGGAGCTAATTTTAGGGATAAATGATATATAGAAAATAAGCATTGAAATAGTCAAGAAAAGGAATCACAGATTTCAGCTAAAACATCTTTTAAGAAACTGAGTGAGGTAACAATAGAGAAATAGTTGGACAACTTTTAAAGATTTTTTTGGTATTATGAAGGAAATACATAATCAATACAAAATATTTGAAAAATAGAAAATAAGATAAATAAAGTGACCACTTATCTTGCACCCTCCATTAATTAGCTTTTGGAACTTGGCCTGTTTCCTAATTTATAAAGTGGCAAAATAACGGTACCTACATTATTGAATTGTTTTCTGGATTAAATGTATTAATGTGTGTAAAGAATATATTAAGATTAGTTAATGCATAGGAAATATTTGTGTGTTAACCATTATATTATCATTATTATTATTATATAAATCTATTTTTAAAATTTGTTGAAAGCCTATTAAGTGTCAGGAATTGGTCTGCCATTAGACTAAAACAAGAAAGTCTAACAGACTTAAATTTTTGCCTCACAGAGCTCATATTCTAATGGAAAGAGAAAGAAAATGTATACCAAAATAATGGATATATTGCCTGTTAAAAATTAGTAAATGTTATGAATATAAGTAAGGCAGAATGAGTAGGATAGGAACAACCTGATGAACAGTTGGTCATATTTTTAAGGAGTGTGAACTGGATAGTCCTAACTGAGAAGGTTAATTCAAGCAAAGACCTGAAGGAGGTGATGGAGCGAGCCATTCAAAAACACAATGCAAAGGTCCTGAGGGTTCAAAGAGCAGCACAGAGCCCTCTGTCTAGTCTAGAGAAGATTGAGTGGGGGAAAGGGCAGCAGAGCTGTGGTCAGAAAGCAAGAGGAGGAGCCCATCATGCAAGGATGTGTAGGTCTGTGATTTCTAATCTGCGTAAAATGAAGGAACTCTTGGAGGGTTTTGAGTAGACATAATCTGACAGATGCTTTTAATGTGTCTTATTTACAGCTTTGTTGAAGCTAGACCTTAAGGAGACCAAGGTGGAACTATGGAAGCCAACTGGGGGGCTACTGCAGTCATCTAGGAAAGTGAGGATGATGACTTGGGTTAGGACAGTAGCAAGAAATGACAATGCTGAGGAAACAGCTGGTGATGCAGGAAAGAGAGAATAAATTTCTTAAATAAAATTGGTTAATAGGAAAGAAGAAAGCTTTGCTTTAGATTGGAACCAATGTTCGTACAATGACAGGAAGGATGGCAGGAAGGTGTGGGATTGGGGATTTATGAGATTCTCTTTTACTGTTTCTAAGTGCAGAGAAAAGAACCACTGATATTTGATGTGTCAGTGACAAGGCTTTACTCTCAATATCACATAAGAAAATAAGGGCATAGATTGAGCTGATGCATCTGTAAGCCAACAAATGCACAAGATTGCCAGCAAACCAACAGGAGGTAGAAAAGAGGCACGGAACAGATTCTCCCTCAGAGCCTTTAGAAGGAACTGAATCAGCAGACATGTGATCTTGTACTTCTAGCCCTCAGAACTGGGAGAAAATACATTTCTGTTGTTTAAGGCACTCAGTGTGTCATACTTTGTTAGGCAGCCAATAGCAAACCAATGCACTACCATGGCCAAGTGATCAAGATCAACATCAACAGTAATAAGTCATGTTGTTAGTGTGTGCCTTTGATAAGATGTGATGAAAATGGCACTCTGTGGTCTTCCTCCAAAACACCACAACCACAGCCAAGTCATGAGAAAAACATCAGACAAATTCTAACTGTGGTATAATTCTATAAAATACATGACTAGTATGTATCACAACTGTCAGACATTAAAAGCAAGGAAAAATGTGAGCGATTAACACAGCCAAGAGGCATCTACAGAGATACAATAATTAAATTCAATGTGGTAAAGTGGACTGGATCCTGGAAAAAACAACAACAAAAGTACATTAGGTAAAAATTAAGGAAATCTAAGTAAAGTACAAATTCTAGCTAAAATCCATAAGCATCATTGTCATTAACTGTAGTTAATTTACCATACTAATTACTGTTGTTATTCAGTCAGTTGTGTCCAACACTTTGTGAACCCATGGACTACAACATACCAGGCTTTTCTGTTCTTCACTATCTCCTGGAGTTTGCTCAAACTCATGTCCGTTGAATTGGTGATGCCATCCAACCATCTCATCCTTTGTTATCCCCTTCGTCTCTACCTTCAATCTTTCCCAGCATCAGGATCTTTTCCAATGAGTCAGCTCTTCGCATCAGGTTGCCAAAGTATTGGGACTTCAGCATCAGTCTTTCCAATGAATATTCAGGGATATTTCCTTTAGGATTAACTGACTGGATCTCCTTGCTGTCCAAGGGACTCTCAAGAGTCTTCTCCAGCAGCACACTTTGTAATCAGTTCTTTGGTGCTCAGATTTCTTTATGGCCCAGCTCTCACGTTTGTATATGACTACTGTAAAAATCATAGCTTTGACTAGCGATGTTTGTTGGCAAAGTGAAAGCTCTGCTTTTTAACATGCTGCCTAGATTTGTCATAACTTTTCTTCCACGGAGCAAGTGTCTTTTAATTTCATGGTTGCAGTCACCATCCATAGCGATTTTGGGCCACAAGAAAGTAAAGTCTGTCCCTGTTTCCATTTTTTCCCTATCTATTTGCCGTAAAGTGATGGGACCGATGCCATGATCTTAGTATTTTGAATGTTGAGTTTTAAGCCAGTTTTTCATACTCCTCTTTCACTTTCATCAAGATGCTCTTTAGTTTCTTCTTTTATTTCTGCCCCTGGGGTAGGTGTCATCTGCATATCTGAGGTTGAGATATTGGGGAAATTGGGGCTTCTCAGGTGGTGCAGTGGTAAAGAATCCACCTGCAATATAAGAGATCTGGGTTTGATCCCTGGGCTAGGAAGATCCCCTCGAGGAGGACATGGCAACCAACTCCAGTATTCTTGCCTGGAGAATCCCATGGACAGGGGAGCCTGGTGAGCTACAGTCCATGTGGTCACAAAGAATTGGAGGAGGCTGAGCACACACATTGGGGAAATTAAGTGTAGGTTATATGTGCTGTCTTAGTCACTTAGTCATGTCTGACTCTTAGCACCCCCATTGACTGTAGCCTACCAGGCTCCTCTGTCCATGGGGATTCTCCAGGCAGGAATATGGGAATGGGTTGTGATGCCTTCCTCCAGGGGATCTTCCCAACCCAAAGATCAAACCCAGATTTCCCACATTGTAGGCAGATTCTTTACCGTTTAAGCCACCAGGGAAGCCCGTAGTTTGTATGGGAACACTCCAATATCTGTCAAATTTTTATAATCTTATAGTTTTGTGATTTTAGTACCTTTTGCAATTTTTTCTGTAAAGCTAAAACTATTCTAAAAATAATATGTAATTTTTAAAACTGTGGAAAGTTTTTGGCTGACCCTCATACTAGTTCATCTAGACACGCACTGATTTGCCATGCTTAACTGCATCTAACCCAGATGCTTTCCACAGTTAGGGTTCAAACATATAGGGTTTTTAAATTTTTGATCAGCTTAGTTTACAGTGATGTTGATAACAAGGTAGTAGATGCACAAACAAGGTGAAGGCCATGTTTGTTTGCCTTCCCTCAGTAGAGATTTGAGAAAAGGCAAATGAAAAAGCTGTTTGATGATGACAATTTTTTAATTAAATAAATTTGTTTAGTCTTCAAATCTGATAGGTACACAATCTAATGAAGAGGATTAAAGAGATGAAATTAAAAGAGGAAGAATGTATCGGTATATAATCCTGTATTCATAAAAGCCAATGAAAAATTGTATGTCAATTGCATGCAAAAGTGATAAAATACAGAAAGATGTTATATATTGGTCTTTCACTGTATTTTTAAAACAAATTAGGTTAAATAGAAAATGTTTTAATTTTTTACATTCCAAAAACATTGGTTAGAATAAAGGGCAATATATCAAGTATTGTAACATTGAAATATACAGAGAAATATTTTTAAAATAATATGAGAAAGCAAAAATTCCAGGACAAAAACTTCCACAAAAACAAAACAAATAAACAAATATCTACTTATAATACTTATAAATAGAAATAAATATGTTTTAAAAAATTACTTTGTTTGACTTTCAAGCATGAAAATAATCTTTAAATAATCCACATTGACTTCAGAATGAATATTAGATTCTCTAGTGTCTTTTAGCAATGTTAATGACTTTGTAGATCTGAATAAAAGAAAAATAAATTAAATCTAATAAAAAATTGGAGCAAAACTCTAATTTCAATATCAAAAATCATAGTAACTTTTTGGAAAGGGTTCATAGTATAAACTATTGTTTAATTTATTATAATTATTATTTAGCTATTAGATTTTCTAATAATGTCATAGTGAAAAATAAGATTTTTAAATTGTTATGTTTTTATCTTTAAGGGCATTCTCTCAATCTGCAAATTTAAAAACAGTCAACTTGACTTTATGCCTATAGCAAATTTTATATTTTTGTTTTTTAAGAATACATAATGAAAATCAGGAGTCCAAAGTATATCTTTTAAAAATAATTACTTATTACTTACAAGTATACTTACAGGTATTACTTATCCCTGTCTCTTGAGTGTGCTTTTGGGTTGTTGTTCTCACAATACTGTTCTTTCATCTCATCCCTTCCTGCAAACAAAGACAACTTGTCAGGGTTTGGGATATGAGCTGTGACCATAGGTTAAAGCAAAGTTAATTATTCTGTAGAAGCATCAAACCCAAGTCTTTGACCTCAAGAATGTCATGCTTGAAGTAATTGGACTAACTTGGCCACAGATAAATTAGTGAGACACTTTAAAGCAAAATAAATTTGCAAATGAGATAGCATTTTGAACCAGTGGTGGTAGGGTGAAGGTGGGAACTCATTTTTCCTCAGCATTTCAATTTTACCTTTGAGGAAATTAATCCACTCCAGAAAGCTCCTGGCACTTTTGCTCTCTTCCCCTGCTCTTTGTTTACTCTCATCCTTCCCTGCCCACAAATCCCCAAACCCTCACAGAATCCTGAGAGAGTTCAGAGAGTGCATAAAACAACCCAGTCTTTCATCTCCTTTAATTCCCAATCATCGGTACTCTCTATCAACCAGAAAGGTTCTCAGATAGTTGGGATAGCTTTCCTAATTTATGTAATTTGTAGTTTAAAAGGAAAAACTCTCATTTTCAGGCTTGGAACATTGATAACGTGTATTAACCCTAATCTTTTCTGCACTCTTGTGAAGGAGAATACTCAAGGTGCTATGCCTACCACTGTGATTTTCCCCTACAATTGTCTTTTCGTTTTATCCTTCTTCATCTTGACATGACTTTCCCTATAGCATAGGCTCACCATGGCTGATCCCTCACTTAAAGGATACTCTTAATGACTGACTTCCCTGACATGATTCTATATCCTCTCTAATACATTCTACTCATGATCATTAAAATATTCTCCCTCAGATCCCTATATTATTACTGACTCCCCATCACCAAACACGTCACACTCAGGCTCTTCTCACTAACCTCTAGGGCACACAGACATGTCTTATCTCCACTGACATTAACTTCTCATTAACATCCAAGGTGCTCCAATTTTCAGCCTGGGGTCAATACCTTATAGGTCACAGAGAAAAGCTAACCTCTGTTTCCCTGTTTTCAAGTCACTGAATCCCCACCAGCTCTCGTCATGCCCTTCATGGAGCTGATTTCCTTTCTGTGTTCCAGGCCATAACCATCACACACACACAAGAATTAACCCCAAACACAGCCAAGGAACCCTGACTCCTTCTGTTCATTCTTTCATGTGGCCTCTTCCAAGTGCTCAGTCTATGATATTTTGTTCTTTATCTTTCCAAAGTTAAAGCTCATTAATTAGAGCCATACACAAAGAATTGATGAGTCACAAAACATTGAGTTAAAAAAAAAAAGAAGAATGTATAGTTTGACATCATTTTTATAGAAGATTTTTTAGCATAGAAAACAATATTATAAATACAAACCTTAAATATTTGATGTTTTGGCTCATCTGGTAAAGAATCTGCCTGCAGTGCGGGAGACCTGGGTTGATCCCTGGATTGGGAAGATTCCCCTGGAGAAGGGAAAGGCTACCCACTCCAATATTCTGGCCTGGAGAATTCCATGGACTGTATAGTTCATGGGGTCTCAAAGAGTCGGACACGACTGAGCAACATTCACTTTCACTTTTCACTTTTTCAGAAGTATTAAGGTATGACAAAAACATATAAAGAAATGTATGGAAAAAAAAAAAGAAATGTATGGGAATAGCAAATCTGTAATTCAGGAGTAGAGGCAAGTTCTGTGCAGGAGCAGAATAAAGAGGGGGTCTTTAATTCTATAGAGAATACTTTATTTTATAAGCTGAGTGGTGAATACATGAACTGATATTACATTATTTCTCTGTTTTTTTATTCTATGCTTTCTTATACTAAATTTGTAATATCCTTAATATTATACACCAAATTCACAATATGTGCACTATTTTCTTAACTGTAATATTAGAAATCCTTGGTGTCTCTCAGATGGTAAAGAAACTGCCTGCAATGCAGGAGACCTGGGTTCAATTCCTGGGTCTGGAAGATCCACTGAAGAAGGATATAGCAACCCATTCCAGTATTCTTGCCTGGAGAATTCCCATGGACAGAGGAGCCTGGTGGGCTCCTTTATTCTAATATTCACTTTCAATATTAGACATACAATTACAAAAGGGACTTACAAAGTTATCTATTCCAAACTTCTGTCAAACTAAGAATCTACTATCTAATATTACAATTACTAATTTATTGTTAATATTTAAATTAAAAAAATTAAAAACCATCTCTTTGTGGAAAGCACCAAGATGTCAGTAAAAGACACAGGGGAACAACTCTGCCTATTTATTCTGGGAATTTAGATTGTAGACGGAGAGACAGATCTTTAAAAACTTGAGCGTTGTAGACACTGTGTTAAAAGAATCCAGGCAGAAGGCAAAGCCTGATGGTAGCCTAGAGCATGGGCTGAAGGTAGCCCATAAGCTAGAATACCTTCAGCGTAACAGAAAGTAGCCTAGCGTATAGGCTGGGCCACTGAGGTTGAAAGAAGTATAAGGCAACCTCTTAGATATTAGGATTTTGTTTTCCACTCTGCACTCTCTAAAGCTATAATCACTCTCTGTACTTGTGATCTTTACAAGTGTACTAGAGACACTCATAAAATGAATTTAATAATAATCCCCAAAGTACCAATTGGTAAGAAAGATCTGTAACAGTTAAAATGCATAGCCTATGCCTCAATAAATGAGATGAGGAAAAGATATGAAATAAAAAGGAGAATCAGCAGTAATGCTACCATTATAATTCTAGAAAAAAAGGTTGAAAACATTTGCTTTGCTTTCTGGGATTTTTATTATTGTGACTGCAAATATTGTTTTGTTCACCTGAGTGGTTACTTTCACCTTTGTTGCACGAATGCTGGCATCAGAAACACTGTCACGAAATAGCTATGTGTCTTTATGGAAATTTCTTAACCTAAGACCTAATTTTCTTTTGTATAAGAATGACAGGAATATCAGTCCCAAATTGTTACGAGAATTAAAATAGGTAATTCATATAATTTTCTTCACGCATTACCTGGAACATAATGAACACTCAAAAATGTTTGTTGGTTTATTATTATTTCAAATTGCTTTAAGGAAAATCTAAATGGCCATATGCTATATTTTATCAGACATTTGAAACTCAGTTACACAGAATTCTTTCCTAACCCCTTCTTGGTTCTTTGACTATACTTTTTCCAAGATGGGATACTTTCAACTCTATAGATAGAGTAAAGCTACAAACTTAGAGACTCATGAATTCTGCCTTCCACTCCAATCAAGGAATTGTCTACATGCTTTTCAGTAAGCACCGTCATGCATTCACTTCTATTTTCTTCAGAAAGAAACTGCTGATTTTAATTTGTGGCTCAGAACTGTTGTGAGAAATTAGGGAAATTACTGTAAAAAAAAAAAAAAAGAGCATCAAATTACATGCCACTAAGTGCAACATAACATCTAATGGCAGTGTGAATCTTGGTTTTATCTCCATGTGTGATAATGATTGTTTGCTAGAGAATTCAGCATAATTTGTATTTAAAATATTTCCATGCTAACTTTGGTATTACCTTAGGTTATGTCATTTTGTGAAGTTTATCTTACTGTAATTTACAACTATGATAAAACTTAAAAAAAAATAAGTTTATTTTTTTCTGTGCCAGATCTTTGTTGCTGTGAGGGCTTTTCTGTAGTTGCAGAAAGCAAGGACTACTCTTCTTTTAGTGTGTGGGCTTCTTATTGTGGTGGCTTCTCTTGTGGAAAAGCACAGTCTTTAGGTGTGTGGGCTTCAGTAGCTGCAGTGCATGGGCTCAGTAGTTACAGTTTCTGAGCTCTAGACCAAAGACTCAATAGTTGTGGTGCACAGGCTTAGTTATACTGAGGCATGTGGGATCTGACTTTGGGGACTAGAAATAAATGACAATAATGGTTATTTTCTTCACTTTTATGTATTTTTGGCCTCAAAATGCATTTTTTACAAATAAGTTTCTTATTTGCACTTTCAAAGTCTACACAGACTACTACTAATGGGGAAGAAACCAAAAGCATTTTTATAATTTGAGCAAACTCAGATCTGAAACCATGGATTTCCGTAGTTTAGGGGAAATAAAAATTAGGATAAGTTTTTGTGAAAAATGAGACACTATAATGGAAAAATTTACATATATTTATATAAAGAAATTATTTGTGTCTTTCAGGTATATTAATATTTTTAAAATATTGATTTGAAAGCAATAAAATTTTTAATTTATTTTTAAAGTGTTTTATAAGATGACTTAAACTAATAATAGCCACCACTTTCCCAAACACACAATGCGATCTCTTTAGAAATACTAAATAGAGAACTTCCAGAAAAAACCTCCATAGTCATTCATCACAAAATGTGGCAACTTTAAAAATATATACATAATTTTTGAGATTAATTGTTTGTCTGCTGCTTCGTTTGCTATTATTTTCTCCCATTCTGAAGGCTGTCTTTTCACCTTGCTTACAGTTTCCTTTGTTGTGCAAAAGCTTTTAATTTTAATTAGGTCCCATTTGTTTATTTTTGCTTTTATTTCCAATATTCTGGGAGGTGGGTCATGGAGGATCCTGCTGTAATTTATGTCGGAGAGTGTTTTGCCTATGTATACAAGCAACTCCTGCAGCTGAATTCCAGAAAAATAAATGACCCAATCAAAAAATGGGCCAAAGAACTAAACAGACATTTCTCCAAAGAAGACATACAGATGGCTAACAAACACATGAAAAGATGCTCAACATCCCTCATTATTACAGAAATACAAATCAAAACCACAATGAGGTACCATTTCACGCCCATCAGAATGGCTGCTACACAAAAATCTACAAGAAATAAATGCTGGAGAGGGGTGTGGAGAAAAGGGAAATGGTACATTTGAAACATGAAAAAATGCAGTATCATCTATGGTTTTATTTCTTGTAAATGATTGGTATACATTAGCCTTTCTGTAGGAATGTGAAGTATATGACATAACCTGGTATTTTAAAGTGGCCAGAAGTGAAATCATGGTCAAGAGACAGTGTGTGGTGAAGAACTGATACAAGCCATTTATCTTCATTTTCTCTGTCTTTTTCTGGTTAATACCTATTCAAGGTTTTAAGGTAGTGCTGAGTATCTTCCCACACTTTAAAGAAAGAGCTTCCTTTTTCTGTTAATAAGTAAACCTTTGATTTTTTAAGATGACAGAGTTAATAACGCTTTAAAAAATTGCTCAACAGAAAATCATATGGAGTGATGCGGAAAGTCAAGAGAGGCTAGTGGTGGTCAGTGAGGAGCCTTGGAGAATGGGAAGTTGTACTTATCAGAGCCTGGCAGCCTCCAGGAACAAGAAGTCCTCTGCCAACACTCGCTCTAACACTTGACGGGTGTGTAGTTAGACACAGTACGATGATCACAGCATTGGATGCAGTCAGAATTTAATACCCTGGCAGCTGTGGAAACAGTAAGACGATCCACCTCGCTGTAGTGGGATAGAGTAACGTTCACAGGCTTCACTGGGGGTTCGAAAAAGCATAGCAGTGCCTGCTCCATCGAGCTTCTTATAATTCTCTAGAAGTTTGAAATTTTTTTCTGTTTCAGAAGGAACATTAGCTGAAGGTCATTTCTCCAGACTGAGGCTGCAGTGATTAATTTCATTTCCCTTGTTCAAGTGGCCTGTGTATACCTTACAAAATTGCGTCAACAAATTGGGTTAGTGGCCTATTAGGCTAAGAAAAATAAAATCACCGCCCCTCATCTCCTCTTCGTACTTTCTGCTGCAGTATGAGTGTGTTTCCCTAGGTCCTGGATGTCTTCACATGATAAGATGAACTTTAATAGAAAAATCATAAGTAAGCAGAAGAATATAGTTAATTCAATTTTCTTTGAATGTAAAATAATTAGAAATCAGGGAAATAGGAAATACTTCACTTTTCGTATTCGTACATGACAGTTTAGGAATCCAGTAATGCCTTTTGTTTTTCTTTTAAATTGAGATATAATTGAAACATAACATTGTATCCATCATCAGGGTACAAGATGATAACGCAATATGTGTATATAGTGCAAAATGGTTATCACAAGTCAGTTTAGTTAACAAACTTTACCACAGTTACAATTTTTTTCTCTCATGTGAGAACTTTAAGATCTACTCTCTTGGCAACTTTCAGATATACAGTGCAGTACTGTTAATTATAGTCACCATGCTGTACATCCCTAGGCCTTATTTATCTTGTAACTGGGTGGCAACATCTTTTGATATAGTTTTGCTTAGTTCAGCAGGATGCTGCATCTCTTTGGACACTTGATTTTATTTTGAATGCATGCAACCATTTGTTACAGTGACATTTTCATACTTTCTGTTCTGTTACAGATGCTTAAATATTTTTTCTCATAGTAATTAACACTCATAGTAATTTATTCAGTTCAGAACTCTAGGAAATACTTTAAAATTCTAGTCATAGAAATACTTTGTTCTCAGCAGAACAAATGATATTTATGCCAGGGAATAACATAAGCGAAAAATTGGACCTCTTGGGTATGGTGGGAAGCAGATCGGGATGTGAACAGGAAGAATGTGTATGTGAGGGGGTGTGGGTGTGCCTATGTGCTGTGTTTGGTTGCTCTTGGTACTCACTCCTTCATCAGGAGGGAAGAAACAAAGAGAGCAGGTGAGGTGTGTGGGTGATGAATTTTTCAGAGGAATAGATGAAGAAAAACAGGGCTATGTGAAAGCTGGTGGAAAACTATTAAAAGAAACAACAAACAGCTATTTAAATAAATCAAATCAAAACCCTGAGAGTACCATTACAAAGAACAGCGGTTCATTTTTCTGTTAATTTTCAGCCCCAAATAAAGTATAAAATATGTTGATTTTTTTTAAAAAAGATTTTTTCAGTATTTTGGATGTCCTGGAGTTTTGGACTAGTGGTTTAGTTAATCATGACTCAGGCACTGCATTTCTGTACCAGAAAGGAGGAAATGAAGCCGTTTCATAGGCCAGCGATATACTTGTGACGAGCAATGGCTCTTTTACAGCTCATTCCAATGGGAGGTTACTTAAAGGATCTCTTGGAAACATTTTGGGCTTCTTCTGAAGGTAGAAATTAGTGCTCCCCAAAGGCCTCCTTTTACAAAGAAGATTGTAGGCAAGAAAGAAAAAGATATAAGTTACCAATCATTGATGTCAAAGAAAGGAGTTTTGTCTCTTTTATTTTTTTGGTGGTGATGAGTTGTTTTGTTGTTTGGAAGTTATGTTAATTTGATCATTTGCTCTCAGACTTGGATATTGTTTGCAAATATATTCTCTATGCAGATGTCAGTGATTTTTTTCCTCTAAAAGGATATATTACATATATTTATGTCCTTTATGTATTATGTGTGTGTATACATATGTGTGTGTGTGTGTGTATATATATATATATACACACACACACACACATATGTATGCTTACCTTTATGGGCCACATAAGCTCTCTGTCTGGGCTACTGCTGTTTTTGCCTACCCTCTTCTCTCTTCTCTTTCTTCCTCCTTCTTTCCCACCCTCCTAAACTATCTGAATTGTTCCTTACATAAAATAAAATAAAGCTTTGAGGAGTCACTTATATAAGAACATTAGAAGGATATTAATTATAGGACCATAGACCAAGTATTTCTATAAATGACCTTAAGGTCATTCCCTTTAACATTGACTTGTTTTTATGAAGTTGTTTTATTTTTCTGATGAGGAAACTTACTTAGAGAAATAAGTGATTATATGTTGTCTTCTATAATTCACAATTAAGATACCAAATAGGTTTTTAAGTCATCAGTTTTAAATCAGTGCCAAATATCTTTTTCCAAAGTGTCTAAAATGTTTGAATCTCACTAAAATACTGATTCTATAGATGTAATTAATAAATAAGTTTGAAAGGTAGCTGAGGGTATGTCAAAGCAGCATCAAACTCCACATTTCATAGGACAGGTCATAACTAGTGTTTAAGTTTAAATATCTAATTTCTTTCAAGGAACATCTTATAAAGGACCTTTTGTCCTAAAGACATTGTCAGAAATGTCTCTAATGAGCAAACTAGGGATTCATTTTTCATAAGCCTTCAACAGTTCTGCTTCAGTCATCTTCCTTTTTCACTTTTCTAAGATTTCTTGAAGGATCTCATCAACACCAATCATTTTTATATCTAGCTTCCCCAACCCCTACCTTTATAACTGCAGCCCTGACTTTTAATTTTTCTCTTGATTCATTTATCTAATTGCCTAATAGACATCTTTTTCTGGGGCTACCACATATATCATAAGTGCCACATTAGAAATATAACTAACTCTCATTTTTCCCAAGCCTCTTTTTCTATCTCTATTACAATATTTGTTTCATTCAGCTCCTCAAGCCTGAATGCTGGGCATCCTGTTTAGTTTATCTACCACCCCACCGCATCCCCATGCCAAACCACGTATCGAATTTTGTTGACTCTATCTCTTTTGTATCTTTTATATAGATTGTGTTTCCATTTCCACCACTACTGACTTAATACAGGACCTCATTATCCTGGCTTATACTGGTTCAATAATCTCCCTGCCAGCAGCCTTGACCCTCTCTAATCCATACCTGACACTGCAGCTAGAGTAATCTTTTAAAATGCAAATTTAATCATCTTATTTCCTTGTTTAAATCCTTCAAATGGCTTCTCATTTCCTCTAGGTTAAAGTCCAAATGCTTCCGTATGGCATACAAGGCGCTTCCATGATCTCACACTCAGACTCATCTCTTGCCTCTATATACCCTCCTCCACCCATTCTAACTCCCAACCATGAAGATCCAACAAACTTCTTGGAGTTTCTGCATAACCGAATTCTAATTTCTCACATTCTGATTTCTCTACTTATAAATCTTTTATCTCTTCATCCACTTCCTAAACTCCCACTCACAACTTTAATACTTAGCATTAGTGGCATATTTTATATTCATCAGAGCTCTCAAGAAAAAAAGAACCATACAGATAGATAGATAGATAATTTATGATCTGTAATTTATAAGGAATTGGCTCCTGCAATTAAGGGACCTGGCAAGTCCAGAATCTGCAGGGTGGGCCCGTAATTCAGGAGCCCAGGGAGAGGTGAGGTTCCAATTCAGTGGCTATCAGGCAGGAAAATCGTGTGTTGGCAGTGAAGACTGAGGCAGTCAACTGGAGAATTTTCTTTTACTTGGGGCAGGGAGGCAGTGTCCATTTTTTCTGTTCTATTCAGGACTTTGACTGACTGGATGAGGCCCACCCACAATGGGGAAGTCTAGCTGCTTTACTCAAGTCCACTGATTTAACACTAATCTCATCCAAAACACCCACACAGAAACATCCAGAATAATGTTTGATCAGCTACTGTAAACTCTGCTGTCTCATTTGATTCTCACATTAATCATGCTTATATACAAATGACTATTTTTCTTCCATCTAATAGAAGTGGTAACTGAAAAATTACGGATTAAAGAAAATATGGATTTGACCCAAAGTCACATAGTTAGCAACTGTCACTGCTGTAACTGCTGGATTCTCTCTACTTAGCACTTTCCCCCTCAATAATCAGGCTTTAATAAAAGCCTGTCCTAGTCTCTTATTTTGTGATTTTCTTTTTAGCTAAGTGTCTTTTACTTGGTTATTAATTTTCAGACTCACTGTACATAGTGAAGCGATATGCTGTTACTTGGAGCAATATGTTGGAACATGCTACTGCTTGACTCATTTCCAATTTTCAATATCTGTAAAAAATGGAAGTGGTTCAAATAGCTGCAAATTAAAGCACAGTTTAAAATCACTGTATTATATCAAACCTATCTGTACTTTGGTTTATAAGTGTGTGCTGCCCGTGCGTGGATAATCCATCACAGCTTAAAATTAGAAAAAGACTCAGCAGGTCACTGCTTTTTCTGACAACATGACCTTCTAAATACTTCTTAAACTAAATAGATGTGTTTTCCCCTCCATATTTTCAAATCCAAATACTTTCAATGGAGCCTCATTTCTGTCTGGGAAGCCTGCCTATCTGAGCCCATCATTTAATTAAACTGGTATTTGCATTCATAAAGCAGAAATGACCAAGGGCAAGGGCATTTCCTCACATGTGTGGCCTACTTCCATAATGGAGATGTGCACATCTGTCAAGTGTGTTGAGACTGAAGCCATGTGTCCTCTTATGTCGGATGGTGTTCTGGACACACTGCTTTAGCCTGTCTACAGAGCAGTGTCAGATTTCACAGGACCTCAAGGGATAAAAGGAATCTGTACTGAGATGTGGGAGTATTGAATTTGGTCAGTACTTCTCATCTCCCTTTTTAAAAACCATTTTTATTATGTTTATTTTTGGTGAACACTTAGGAAGTCTGCGGATAGCTATAAAAGTAACTGTTCACAATACCCACCCAATTCAAACATCCAGCTAATATCAAATACACAGATATCTAGAAACATGTGGACGACTGTCAGAAGCATTGCTCTTTACAAAGACTGTGCCAATACAGTCTTCTTCCTAAACTCAACATCCATGTTATTCCATTAAACCAAATTTCTTTGTTTATGTGACTGGAATTCCAGATATTCTCCTTAGTATGTATTATCTTATATAACCACTACCCCAAATTTGTATCTCTCTGCCCCTCATACTCACAATTTAAAAAAATTTAAATTAAACACATAGTGGGTAATATATCATGAGGCATCACAGGTGATATTTTATGAGTTATACCTTGTCTTGTTACAAGATGAAGGTAGTAATCACAATTCTTTTAACCATGATCACCATATTTTTAACTATGAATGGAAGGCTGCTTTAGGATAAAATGTCCATTGCTGGACTGCCTTTGGTGAGAATTTTCAACTGCGCAGCTGAAGAGGGAAGCTTCAGAGTTTTTAACTGTTGAGTTGTTCCGGGAAGTTATGCAGCTGAGAGGGGGAACATATCAGTGGGCTTGTCACAGGGAGGTAGTGTGAAGATGAGACATTCTAGAGTGAAATGGAGGTGGGGGGCCTGCCACAGCTGTGGAGAATTGCAGACTTCTTTTTAGCTAATGAAAGGGATCTAGAAGTATATGGCGTCTGGGAGGGGCCTCTGTTTTAGCAGAGACAAGAATAGAAAATAAAAGGATGGAATAGATGGAATATATGCACTTTAGTAAAGCATTTGATACAGTGTCTGGTGAAATTGCACTTTAAAATACTTCTGGTAGGTATAACTACCCAAACAGATGAGAAACGCATGAGAAAGTACACATAAAGGCAAAAGCCTCATAGCCTGGCAGAGTTGGCACAGGACTGTCCAGAGGACTCTGAACCTGCTCCATGGAGTCCAGTGGGCCACGGTGAAGCATTTGCCTAGTTCATCACCTCCTCTGATGACTAGAAATAGTTGGAGGGGTTTGGTGCATAATTCATGATGATGCTGAGCTGGGGATGTCATGTGTATATGTGTGTTAGTTGCTCAGTCGTGTCCAACTCTGTGCGATCCCATGGACAGTAGCCCGCCAGACTCCTCTGTCCATGGAATTCTCCAGTCAAGAATACTGGAGTGGGTTGCCACTTCCTTCTCCAGGGAAATCTTCCCAACCCAGGGATTGAACCCAGGTCTCTTGCATTGCAGGCATATTCTTTACTCTCTGAGCCACCAGGGAAACCCAGGGATGTGATATGTGCACATATAAATCCTACAACAGGATAAGGAACTTGGGGATATACACATCAGAGACTAGAAGGTCATGGGAAGTAGGATTTGTGTTCTTCCTATGTTCTGAGCAGTACCTGGTTCACTTTTGGGATTCTGCCATCATTCATTTAGTGCAGTGTCAAAGCCCATCCTGAATAAAGATTTAGTTTTGCTACCCTATCTTGACAAAAACCACAAGAGCCAATAACAGGAACTGAAAGCTGATACTTCTTTAATATGAAAAATAAAATACATTAAAAATTAAAAATATAGTTTCTATGAAAGTTAAAGCCACAGTTGTACATTTATATGTAAAATGCAATAAAAAGGTTATAATTACATTACAGAATAAAAGTTAATTGTTTTATTTTAAACTGTTAGTGTGAAAATTATATTCCTATACTTAGTAAATAGAAGATCTTCTAATGAATATAGAAAAAGACACAAAGCCAAATTGAAGTGAACAGAAATTATATTTTTAGGTTTCATAGAGTAAGAGTAATTGCAAAGATAATTGTAACCTTGAATGATTGCAGAATATTTTTCTTACAAAGAGTAAGTCAGAATATGCTAATTGATGAGATACAATGTGATAAGATATTTCGATAGCTTCACAAAGCCTGGGACAAAGGCCATATGGTAAAATCAATGTATATCTCCCTTTCTAAATCTTGTCATGTTTAAAACCGGTTTTAAAAATTCATTTGTCTTATAAAAAGACACATGTTCCTCTAATGGAAAACAGTGCATCTGAGCACAATTTGTGACTTTAGCAGATTGCTAATAAGAAGAAAACTTTATATAAATACAAGGCAAATAATTGATGAGTGACAAGGAAGGAGTAAATCTAACACAAATTTTCTTCCCTTTTGGCCCTGAAAAAGAAAAGATGCAGAAGTTATCGAGCTGCATGGAAAATGTTAAAAAGGCAGAGTAAGGCTTTATCTCTAATTTACAGAAAGCTGTCATGGATGAGACTTTGCACTCAACCGAAAGAGCAAAGCAATTGACGGATATTGGCCGAAAGCCCTAGAGCAGTGTGCGCGCTTTGAAACATTTTAAATTTAATTTAAAATATTTAAGATGGTTGAGAGACATCTACTCAAAACAGAGTGTAAACTACTATTAGAAAAATTAGTCATTATTAACTATTAAGGATCAAAGTCAAAATATAGTAAAATTGTTTACAAATATTTATTGTGGTATTCAGAAAAGAAATCTTTTCCAAGACCAAGAACTATAATTTCATAACTTACATTTTAAAGTAAATAGCGGCTAGTCCCCCATCACCACCACTCTAAAAAAATCTTGATTTCTTAATTACGTTTTTAGGAAAGCTTGGTGTCCCAAACCTGAGGGTATGCCTGGTAAACTACCACTCTCAATATACTATAAGTTATTAACTTTAGTATTAACCTTAAAATATTAAGCCTAGAGATAGAGATAAATAGAAACCTGCCTATTTTGATGGACTATAAAGAGAAAGACAGAGATCATCAGATTCTCAAACTACAACTTTGAACTAAAAGAGTCAAATCACTTACAGAAAATGTTTTAATATAAACTTTTTATTCATAATCATTGTAACTTTTGACTTACACTTTTTTACACTTTAACCATAGAGGAAAATTCTGTGATTAACATTACCATTGACTTTAAAAATATTATCTGTTATCTTTTAAAAATTACTTTATTGTATCAAACTCTTTTACTTCTTTCATTCTTTGTTATTAGCTTTAATATTTTTTCTTTATTCTATCCTTATTTTGTTCTTCATTGCTTGTATTTCTGGATGAAGACAAAGCAAGGTTAAAAAGTAGATTTGAAAAAAAAAAAAATTTGAACTTATGTGAAGAAGCCTGGTATGAGCACTGATTGAGTATGAGGCCTTCCAATTCCCCAGAATTTGCATCTACTTGAATTTCTTCATCTACCCTTTTGGCCTTCCCTATTTGGAAACTTCCCTGAGTAGGAATGGTCACACAACCAAGGTGTTTCCTACTGCCTTCACATTATTACGTTCTCATCGTAATATATGCTTTTTGGCTTGTTTTTGGTTTCAAACCTAATATTGAATAGTTTATATGGGGATTCAAGATTCTGAGAGTATGTGATGGGAGGAGGGAGATCCTTGCTATAGGAAGAGAAAGGGTCTTACTTGAGGCTGTTGTCCAGTTTGATACCCTTCTTCAAGCTGGCCAGAAGTCAGGTTATCCCATGAATACACATTTTCTGTAATATTGCTCTACCCTAGTGGTGTCCAGTCTGTGTAAACTTCTTCCTGACATCTCTCCTAGTCTGAAACATTTCATATCCCTTTTGCAAATGTTTAAGTATTTTCATTATAAAAGGAAACTTTCAAACATTTTAAAAGAAATATCTTAATTATCAATTCAATTTTACTATAGAATAACAGCCCTCACAAAATTAAAGTTATATAAATATGTATGTTCATATAATAAGATTTATGTAATCTTTGCTATTTAAAGGTGATGCTGTTGATGATAACCAAAGGTTACTATCAGTAATACATTAACTGGAAGTAAGAATGCCTGGAAAGAGTAAAGCAAAATGAATAACATTTTCTAATGAGGGTCCATGTATTATATAGCATAATCCACATTTCAGTTGTCCTTTGTAATAAAACACTACCTTATCAGAAAGTGAATATATATATTTAATACTAGATTGGATCAATTAATAAAGGAAAATATTGTTGACATGATGAAATTTAAGCCTAGAATGTTAGTAATCAGGTATATAAATTCAATGTTATGTTACTATTTTATTCTTGAAATTATATTATAAATAAAGGTATATATAATAGATAAATATATTCATACATATTAGAAAGAAAATGTAATGTTATTGTTTTCTATTCATACAAGACATTTAAATCACAATTATCAATGATTTTGGCAATAATCTTTATGATTCTCACAATGTCAAGTTGTTTTGGAAACATATTCATTACAAGATAAAAGACAAAGTTGTCTGGAATTCTAAAGAGTCAGTGAATCATCCATGAATTCAATAAATACTTACTGGTATATATCATATATTCAATAACTGTGCAAAGTGCTAGAAATTCAAAGATAAGGTCCTATATGCAGTTAATCATCTAGCCAGATACGGTATCTCTTAGTCACCCTAGTTTCCTGGGTATTAATAAAAGACACCTTCCATGTTTCTTGATAGATTAAAGCTCAGGTTGGGCACTATTGTTCCTCTTTGCTTTTCACTCTTGATTTCCCACCTCTTTTAATTTTCATTTATTATTCTTAATTGAAGTATAGGTGATTTACATATGCTTCCCTCTTCTAAATTCTTTAAACTTGAACCCTACTATCCTAATTTCTTTCTCTTTATATTCAGCTTGTACCTGAAAGATAACTGTTTCTTTAACTAGCTATGGACAATCTTTCAAGTTCTCCTCCTGGCTGTACTGTTTCAAGTCTCAACCATCCTGTAAATGTTCCGTTTTATTCACCTGGTCCCAGCCCCATGATCCCTCTTCTAAATGCTGCACATTTCCAGTGCAGTCTTTCATCAGATCTTTGAACAAGATCTGGAAGTCAAACAAGAAAAATAGACATGTAAGTACATAGCGAAACTCTATATGGAATATTATTCCGCAGAAGTCAACAATGTATGTTTATGATATAGAGCAAAGAAGAAATGCATTCATTTTTTAAAGTATAATTAAGAAAATTTTGCCATAACTTTAAACCATTCTCTATATCCTCTAACATAGTTCTTCTTTATTGATTTATGTATCCATTTATTAAGTAAATGTTTACCTACTATAGCTCTGGGTACCCCGTAGTGAGGAAGGGCCTACCCTCTTAGAGTTTACAGTTTAGCAAGGAAAACAGACATTGAATTATGAGGTGCTATGTGCTATAAAGGGGAAGATGTGGGATCACTGGAATGTACGATATACAGCCTTTATTTAGCCAGCCTTCTGGGAGGAAATGAGAAGCAGTGATCTCATATAATAATGTGTCATTTTCTTAGTGTCATATCCATTTTTCTGAGCCTACCTGTGATTCACCCAAGAGAAAGTGATCAACAGTTATTCACACTGTAATTCTCTTTCAGGACAAGGCACGAGACTCTTAGGAAGTAAATATATTTACCGTTCGATTGCATTGCTTAATGTGTAATGACACATTTCTCTTGCTGATGATCTTCTATTATGATAAGTGCTTATGGTGACAAAAAACAAACGAACCCCAAAATTAATGGACAGGAGTGCAGTCAGCCCTTACCATAACATGTTCCCCAAAGCACTAAGGTGATACATCATAAGAAATCCACAGATAGCTTTTTGGTTTCATATAGATTCATTTAGAAATAAGTAGAAATGTAAATTTACTCAGGTGTCCAAGATGCTATCTTCATAATACAGTTTTACAACAAAGTACTGAATTTACTGAACTGCTCAAATCCTACCTTTTCCACTAAACCAGCCATCCACCCATAGATTTGGGTAAATCTATCCTTTATTATGTTTATTTTCATTTATTGCACATCACATTTTCTCTCTGTATCAGAGTTTTGTTAGTCTATACCATTGGAGGACCCTCTGCACTGTTTGTTTCTTCTCCACTTTAAGTTTCCCACAGGAGTCCTAGCTCACTGTCTGTTCTATAGTGAGTATTTAAGATGTCTTTGGTAGGTTAAATGGAATGCAATGAGGGTAAGTGAAATATCTATAAAATCATTCTTATTAAAAGTTTGAAAATAAATGATCACAAAAAACACATCTGAGTACTGAACAGAAGGTCCACAATTGGATAAACAACCATGATTATAATTATTTTTCTACAGAACCTGGGAACATGAAAAATTGAAATCACTGAATTATTTATTTCAGTTGCTATTTTCCATCCAATCTTCTTATTAGAATTTGTAGCTAATTTTCTGATTTGAGAGTTTTTTCCTCTAACTGCTTTATGTTATAAAGAGAATAGCATCAGGGGAATGATTACTGAAGAAACAAAAGACCTAGGCAGCCAATAGATGACAAGCCCTAAATTATCATGATTCTCTTACTAATTGCAACCCAATTACAACAGATTGGGATGTTGCTATGTCAGAAAGAGGAGAATCAAAAACCATAGATCTCAATCCTAAATAGGCACAGAGAACAAACAGAACCCACAGGGAAGACAGTTATCAATCCAGTTCCTTCCTCTGTGGAAAAGACTCTGGTAACTACCATCAGTCTGCAGGCAGTAGCTTTGCTAGAAGGAATAGGGATTCAGAAAATACCCCAGACTAAGAAGGACACTAAATGTGATGAAGAGGTCACTGAGCAGAGATCAAAGGAAGTCTGCAGCTGTTCTATTCTGGTTGTCCAGGGGTGTTCTTTGATGTCTGTATAACTGTTTGGGCTAAAATCAGAGCCCTGTGGAGAAAAAGCCACGCCCCCTTCTCCCCCCAGAATTTGAGAATTGGGTAAACACCCAGGGAATATCAGCTATTTAAACATTTAGAGTTACAGGAACTTTCTTACTTTGGAAAAGTGTGGAAGATGATTAAATAGCAAGTGTACACAAGTTAAATGTCTTTCTTTTTAATCCCCTATGCTAGTATAGTATTTCATGAGTAAGAACCTCAGATTTCCCATGATCAATCTGCTGCCTCTTTCAAATTGTGTCTGTAGTAACTTACTAGTTTCAAAATGATCTCATCTTTATTTGTATACCTTTAGACATGTTCCTAAAAATTAAGAGGTTAATGTTGAACTAGCTAAATTAAATATATTAGCCACTGTGAATGCTATGTGTTATGATGTCATTATGTTTCGTATCACTAACACTTTATATATTTTTAAGACTCCGCAATTATTTAATTTAGACATATTTCTTTTGGTAATGGTAACTAAAACCTAAAAGATTAAACTGTGAGAGGAAAAGGGCGCTTACATGTGTTCAGGGACTTAAGGATAAATTAAAAATCCCCTATTTTCACAAACCAATTAAGTGCACATTTCCTAAATCTTTCACTATGGCAACAGTGCCGGTGGATTCACTCAGACCAATGTGATACAAATCTGGTATCATTGGCACATTTTCATAGCCAAAATGAAATTTAAAGTAATTATTGAATAACTCCAGCACGAAACCCCTACCCCACAATTCCTTTAACTATTTGGCTAATAGATTTCTGTCTGAAACATCCCAATTAATTATAGCATTTCACACTTCAGCCTGACTGTGGACACTTGCCAATTCAATGACATTCGAATGTCCTCTGTGCATGCAAATATCTCCATAGCAAGGGACATGGGCTTTCTGAAGACTGACTCTCCCATACACCTTAGCACATAAGTGAGGCAATCCAAACAACAGCATTGCAAAGGGGGTCTGTTTGATTTCTATTTAAAAGCCAGAGAGACTCAGCACCAAGAAGCCAACCTGTTTCCTCAACTGGGAAATTTCACTTAATCTCTGACACTAAAGGAACAAGTATTTAGAAACTGTCTGATTAATGGGAGCAATGAAGCCCACCGACACGCACCATATATGAAGAAGCTGACCTCAGTGACTAAGTTTGTAGTCTATACTGAAACTCATTATATCTGCATTTGTACCCCATGAGCTGGGTCTGGCTGACTGGGTAGATAATATACTGACCAATAGACAGAAGAGAGAAACAATATTTTCTTGTTGATTGAAGACAAAAAACATCTGAAAAATGGATTTTTTCATCTTTTTTGCAATTCAGGCATACTTCATGTGCTAATTTGTGAAATATAACTGTCCAATTTATGATGCATAATTTCTGAAGAGACCTGTTTCTAGAATAATTTTTAAAAGTGCTTTATTTCAGCTGAGTTTTTGTCTGGTTTTATTTTCCTCAAAAAAAAAAAATTAAAAGCGAGAAACTATAAGGCTAAACACTTCAGGCTTCTTAAAATCTTTTGATATGTTCTATTTCCTTACAAGGTTTTATGTTGAGAACTTATTTTAGGATAGAAAAATTAATTACAACTATAACAATTACAAAATGGAAGGCAAAAAGAGACCAGGTTAATATGTCATATACAGAGCTTGGGGCCTGGTTTATGTAAAAAATTTATAAAATACTCCAGTATTATCAGTCACATCATGCAAAAGTAGTTCTAGCTCTAGGGTAGCCAGCAGAGGGGATTTAGAGATCAAGGGCATATTCCATTGCTGCAAGGTCGACTAGTGGCAGTGCCGGTTGCAATGTGGATTTTGCTGTTGGTTTCAAGGGCAACTTTGGCACAGAATTAGCCCTGAAGACAGAATTGTGGTGGCAACATACTGACCATTCTGGCTTGTGTGTTCAGCATCTCAAGTGGGAATTGATTGAATGGTTGTGCACATGGCATTTTGCTGTCCTGCCCACTTAATCTATCCCTGAAGGAATGGAAGGTGAAGGCACTGAGGATGAATTCTGGGAAAGTTAAGAGATGCCTAAAGGGCCAAGGAACAAAACAGCTTTGAGCTCTGCAAATTTCCCCAGCTGTCAATTTGGACACTAAACACTAATTTTAAAGCAGAAAGATAAGCCTTAGCAAGTTGTATGCCTTCAAATTCTAGCCTCCTACCTACAAAAACAGACAAAAGTTTACATGTTCATTTTTCTCATTGAATAAAGAAAAACAAATTAACAAAATGATGTTCTTCCTCTGTTTTGTGGTTATTTCAGTCCTTTCACACTCTTATACATGTTTCTACAAAGATAATATGAACACTTGTTCCTATATAGATCATTACTCTTTGTTTTTAAAATCATAGTAATGGTTTAACTTCCGTCTCCAATTCTGTTCAAAAGCAATATCTTTTTGTTTCAATATGTGTTTTGAAACAATATGGGTGCTTATGTCTGAAACATAAAAAAGAATTTCTCCAGATGAGTGAAAATTAAAATAGAAAGTTTTAGTGAAAAAAAAGCCACCACTACCACCTCAGTCTCTTAGGGTACATTTGGCAACAAAACCCCAGCATTTTGCAGGACTCAGAAACATACCTGTTAGTGAACTTTGAATCTCTACTTTTGAACCTTTAAAAGTACAGTACTTGCTATAGTTCAATACAGTGGGATCACTATTTCTCTCTCATAGGTTGGCAGTTGCTCTCTAGGACACTCATTAAGCAGACGTACATTCAACAAAAATTTATTGAGTGCCTCCTATGCCCTCAGCATTTGATGTTCCAGTCACACTAAGCTACTTGCCATGCCACCCTCTCTCATCTTCATTCCTTTGATTGCACCAACCCCTCTGCCCAGATTCCTCCCCCTACAATGACTTCACCACATCTCTCTCTCTTCCAATCTTGCTCCTTCTTCAGGCACAGCTCAAATGTTTCTTCCTTTTGAAAGTATTTTTTATTCCTTTCAGCGGGAGGTGATTTCACCCTGTTTCATGCCCCATAGGACCTTATCTGTACCCAGCTACTTAGTTTGTGGGGTCCAGTATGAAATGGAAATGAAGTGCCTCTTGTTCATAACTTAAGAATTTCCACAGAGTATAGCAGAGCATGAAAACAAGTGTGGGCCCTTCGAAGCAGGGGGCCCTGTGGGGCTGCACAGGTCACACGCCCATGAAGCCAGCCCTGTCTGTGCCTCCCCAATGCACTAATTGCTCTCAATTTTGTTAATGCATGAGCTATTTTTACACACAGATTGACTTTTCTTTTTGCATATACTGTACGCTCCTTGAGAACAGCATCTGCATATATTCCCACAGTAACTGAGAGAGAGAGAGTGAGTCTTGCAAAATACCAGATATTCTCATCCTTGCTTCGAAAATGTAGTCCATGGACTGACATCACCGGGAGCTTGTTAGAAATGTGGAATCTCAGACTTTACTCAGAACAACAGAATTAATCCGCATTTCACAAGATCTCCATGTGATCTGTATGCATATTCAAGTTTGAGAAGCACTGTTGAATGAGTAAAAGAATAGCTCTCTAGAACAGAAGGCACACATGAAGTGAGAAAAATTGTCTGTTAAGGGTTCTGTTACTATCTGTTACTCCTTCACACTGTGACAGAAAGGAGATTTCTGCTTTTCTCAAAAGAAAGGAAGCCTTGAGTTAACGGTTCCTGCCCCTCACTTAATCCTCTGATCTTCTCTTTCCTTTCAGAGAAAGGGCTACTTTTCTCATTGGTGATATGGGGGAAAGTCTGCTAGCTTCTAGAAGTGTTGCCTTGTAAAAGACAATATGGAAACACAGATCTAGAAATTCCCGTCTCTCTCCATCCCATCCTCCCTCTCTCTTTTTCTCCTCCGTTTTAGGGTATTCTGGTTTGCCAGCGACTCCTATTGTTAAATAATAGCCAAGCAATTCTGTCAGTATGACAAAAGTCAAACAAAATAGGCTTATTGATTGATATAACTCAGATTTCGCCAAGAAACTCAAAAGGCATCATGTCTACTATAATGTTTTTCTTCTGCTTCTCTTTGATATCTGTCTGAATCTTCCACATTAAGCCTCTTTCAGAGCAGCCAACATAGCAGTTGTGTGGGAAGATGGAGTATTTTGGAAATTCTCTAAAAATTCCAGGTCTACTTTCCAGGAGATTCTGAAATATATTTCCTCACAAAGATCATAAGATTTGTGCAATCATGTAAGTCACTCTCTTATAATGACAGCTCTGTGACTTGGGTTTTAAAGAAAAAGCTAAATAAGTAAACAGGAAATGTGGAAGGAAAAATAAATTTAACCTTAGAAAAATACTAGAGAATCTAATTTTACAATTTAGGAAAAAATCTATTAAATAAATAAATAGTTGCTTCAGTGATGCCAGAAATGAAGCATGATTTTATTTAGAGTGTATTCTGACATTACTTATGACTATTACTTGCTTACTTGCTCCCAAGATAGCTTATTTTAGCAGGGTTAGATCCGAGGGCTCTGAATACTTAGACATATAATCAAAGTTTAGAAATTCAATACGCACAGATTTTAAGAAAATTTATAAAACCTTTATAAAATTTCAACTCCAAAAGTGAGTGTATGTAACCAAGTATATTTGTGTATAAAAGTCCTCTGGGAGAAAGTCTCAGCAATTTGAATAGCCCTCATTTTTTTCAGACCTCATTTTACCTGTTCCTGTTCGTGGAAGTGAAGTTCCCTTGCTATTACATTTCAGAATTTGTGTTGTAAAGGTAATAATTGCAGGTAACACCGCATTGAGTTCTACTACTGAATGTCCAAAATGCTGAACAGAAGGCAATTGTGGCAGAAAAATAACATAGAGGGAAAAAAAGCCAGAAATAGAATGTTGAGTTTGCTTAAAAGAGATAATTTTTTTCAAGTCTTTTATAGTGATAATAGCAGGTAGGAGATTTGGGTAAAACTGAAACAAACCAAATATCCCTTGACAGATTGCCGGTGGCAGGAGATAGCTACAGTTCTACAATTGCAACTTTGATTCCATTGAATAAACTCTGATCTTGATTCTGTTCCTATGTATTATCTGTTTCTGTGTACTATACTACTCGGAAACTTAGCAACTTAAAGCAGTACCCATTTGTTATTTCATATTTTCAAGAATCTGTGTGCTGTATATCTAGGTGTGTGTATGCCTCTAGGTCTTTCATGAGATAGCAGTCAACCTACAATCTGGAGCTGGGGTCTAAACTAGAGATTTGACCAGTGGATGATCTGATTCAGATCTAATTAACAGGACAACTTCATGGCATGGTGAAAAATCCGAGAGTAGACCTTCAAGAGGAAGCCCCTGTTTCTGTGTAGCCTAAATGCAGAAGTGGTGTGACCTCACATTTGCAGGTTTCTATTGGTTAGAAGTGAGTCACTAAATCCTGCCCACGCTCACAGGGAGGAGATGATCAAAGGCGAGAATGCCAGGAGTGGAATCATTGGGAGTCATCCATTATATCCTACCATTTAAAGGAAATATGAGTTAAAAATAAGAATAATTTCTTCTGTTTTAGTCCATTACCAACATTTTCTAAGATATTTTAATTTGATGAGCCTAAGGAAATTCATGTGTAATGCTCCCATTCCATCCTAGAAATATGTCTCTCTCTCTCTCTCTCTCTCTATATATATATGTATATATATACACACACGTGCGCGCGCGCGCGCGCGCACACACACACACACACACACTCTCTCTCTCTCTCTTTTGGCATATTTTGTTTCTTGAATGGAGCACACTATTCACTTTGAGGGAAATATGAAACAATTGAAAATATATTAATCAGAATTCTTTCTTTTACACGTAACCATAACTCAAATCAGTTAAATATATATTTTAAAACAAATTTTATGGAATGCCTGAAAACTACAGAAGTGTATTTGGATTTAGGCATGGCAGAATATAGGAATTTATCCAATTCATCATGTCTTTTTGTGTCTCATGCTCTTTCATTCTCTCTGTTTTCTCCAGTTTTGAACTCTTTCCCAAACATACAGCATTGATGTGGAGAAACCTGACATTTCCAGACTTATGTCATTTTTATAGCCAGAATTTCTATTAGAAAGCAAGACTTTTTTTCTATTTCTAAAATTCCAACTGACATCCTAGAATTGAGTGTTTATCATCCAGGTTTAAGTTACATATTCATTTAGACCAGGGAAAGGCATATGTGAAATATGTGAAGAGCCAGGCCTGGATAATATGTCTGTGCTTTAGTTGGGTGGGGGTGGAGAGGGTGGTATAAGAATCAGTTTCACTCAAATAACAAGTAATGGGTGTGGAGGAGAAGTAAATCCCTAAAGTAAAATTGGGTGCTAAAGATTGGAGTGGGTCCAGCAAAAACTACACATCCATTACACTATTTGTTTATTACAAATATTTATTCAATGCCTAAGATGTGCCTGGCACAATGCTCTCACTAGGAACAGTTTTTTTTCCAACTAGTATAGTTCTCTTCACCTCTTACAAGAGAGGGACTGGAAGGCTGATTAAATGAGAACAGCATGGATAAAGTCTACTAGTTCAGAGGGAAAACAAAATCAGCCCAAGTGAGTACTTTGCATCATAAAAATTTCTGTGACTGTGTATGGTTTCAAACCATGTTGTATTGATGTGATTAAATAGCTTATAGAGAAAGTGTTTTCTAAGCAATTATTTTAAGGAGAAATTAGGATCCTTCACTTTTGCATTATAAAGGTATCCTCTCTGGTACAACCTCCTGCCTCTTTGGGTACATAGCCATGGGAAGAGCAGAGTTACTTCTTAATTAGTCCTGATTTTTCTTTCTCTTTGGTGACTTGGAGGCTCTGTCCCCAGAACCCTATTGGAGCCAGGTTGTGGATTAAAATAATCATAAGGATCAACCATTATAGTATTCATTTTTACTCAGGAATATATTCTTAAGAGATGGTTGTTGTTCAGTCGCTCAGTTATGGCCAACTCTTTGTGACCCCATGGACTGCAGCATGCCAGGTTTCTCTGTACTTCACTGTCCCCTGAAGTTTGTTCAAACTCATGTTCATTGAGTTAATGTTGCCATCAACCATCTCATCCACTATTGCCCACTCCTTCTCCTACCCTCAATCTTTCCCAACATCAGGGCTTTTCCAATGAATCAGCTTTTTGCATCAGTCTTTTCCAATTAGTTGGCTCTTCATATTTCCTAAAGTAAATCTTATAAATTTTTAAATCTGGTTTTATGAAGAATGATACGTTAATTCATGTCATGGAATTTAGCTAACCTCTGTGCAACATGCTTTAGGGCAGTCACACCACTCACATTTAGAGTTTCTCTTATACTTTGTGAGGAGATGAAGATCTAAAGGAACACTAGAAGAAGACTAAAAGTTACCAGACATGCTGCTTTTTCTGGCTTTAACCAAACAAATGAAACTGCAGAAGAGCTGAGGGTCAGTGTATGCATGCATTTGTTCAGGGAATATGTTCACTGGTATTTGCTTAAGATTATGAACTGTTGGATTACTGCGACAGTTGTAAATGATGTATGGAATGAGACACATCCATGCTTAGTGCACAGACTATCAACTGTGTTAGCAATTAGAGACATGGTGCTATTTTTAGTGGTATGGTTACACAGTAAGCGCATTACTATTATATGAAATATCATGAAATATAAACTAATCTTCTCTCACAATGGAGTTCTTAGGAAATTATACCTAATAAGAAAGTAGTGAGAAAATGATTATATTTCTCTGCAGTCTGTGTCTACACTTGCAAAAATGAAGGGATTAACAGAGATTATACATCATTTTAGTCACAGCACTTGGTTCTGCAGGGAGCCTTAAGGCTCACGTATGCATTCCAAGTATTAGTCTCCCTTCCCCCTTCAAGGGTGCACATCCTCTACTATATTTGGGCAAAGTCGGTGTGCCTTGGTCCACTTCTCAGCCAGCCATTTGCCAGCTCTTTCTCTACTTACACTGTGTTCTAGGCATGGTGTTCATTGCTATATTATTGTACTTCCATGTATAACCCAGATCATTTCATTCTCTAAGCACCACCTGTAGATGGATGTATGTATGGCAAATATTAACTATATATTTTGGAAAATTGAGGAGGTACTTTTTTAAAGCATGGAAATCAGAGCATTATTAAAATATAAGGAATGTTTCTCTTAAATATTCTACACCATTTCTGCTATGAAATCTTCACACTGTTGACTCTTAACCCCAGGGTTCACCTTTGCTCCCAGATTGCAGAACTTGCCTTTCCCCCTTGACCCCTTCCCCAGTCATCTCATGCATTCTTCAAACCCCAGATATCTGACAATTCGTGTATACTGAGAGTGAAGTTATATTTTACCTAGTCCTAGTCCACATGGCTACAGAACCATTAAAGCATTTTCTCTGAAATGCAAATCATTGGTCTCACAGATGTGTAAACTAATACACATAGAAAACAAGATGGAAGACACAGAAACACACAAAAACACATGCAGAAAACAAGATACAGAGAGACACACAGATATAGACATGCTACATATATTATACATGATACATACACACACACACTCAACATATATGAAAAACAAAAGACTGAAACAGAAGCAAGCGATTTATTTTTGTTGTTGCCATTCATTATTTGAATCAACTCTTTTGAGGTATAATTTCTGAAATAGTTCCTTGCAATCTATACATAAAAAATGGAATATTATAGACATATAAAGCATAATGGTTACTAAATTAACCAGGATCAAAAGATCAATAATGCTACTAAATAAATAGGAGTCAGCTGAAACATGCTAAAGTAAAATCATAGAATGAAAACACACACACACACACACAGCCCAAGCAGCAATCTACACAATTTGGGGAAATACTGCCTGTGAGTGCTGATTTTGCATTTACATGATCAGCATGATGGAAGAATTTCTCTAACTTAAGTAGCCATTGTCTTGTCCCTATTCCTTTTGATGACTGTGTATTGTCATTTTTATCCTGGCTTCTGAAAACCATCATTCTGTGAGTAGAGAGTAGACTCTGTGAGCAAGAAAGGTTTGTCAAATGTATTCAGGAGCAGGAATACAGCTGTCTGGTATCTTGTCCTCATTTAATTTCTAGGCAGGAGAATCTAAGAAAATCTCTCTGTGTCCTGTATTTTCCTATTTTAGAAAGTGAGACAACCACATATTGTTTAGGATTTCTCTTGCCTAAAAATTCCTGTTATTCTGTGAAAACATAGCAATTAGTCATATCTCACATTTGGGATCACAGATTAATCATAATGCTGAAAAATTCATTCACAGAGAAAAAGTCCATCAATAAACATCAAATGTTTGTGATACTGGATACTCCTCCCCATGTATATGGAGGGTGGATCCAAGAAGGGAGTGCCAATTCTTGGGTGCTCTGAAGTATCTGGAAAATTCAGGCACCATTTCCATGAAATTTCCTACTTAAGACTTTTAAATGAAAACTTTACCCAAACAAAAAGAGAACTGCAGCTCATTCAGTGGCACAGGATGGCAAAAAAGGCATAAACTGTTTTATTAAACCATTTTATTAAGTATATACAACTAATTCGGACATAGCTCTATGAAATATACAAGTCTGAGTTGAATTGAGGCTACTTGATTGAGACTTGTGGCTAAGGATTGGAGAGGGAAACTCAGCTCCAGGTTTGAGCTTTTTTTTTTTTTTTGTCCTTTGCTCTTGAGTTAATTTCATAATGTGTCACAAGTGGTCCTAGTAGATCAAACTTGTTCAACTAACCATTATATTCTCTTGTTTTCTTCTAGTTATTTTATACTGCAGTAGGTTTACTTATGCAAGTTAGCTCATATTAGTAATGGTTATTGCTAATATGTACTAAACACTCACTATATGCTTAGCACCATTATAAGTACCTTATAGAGATTGACTCATTTGGTCCTTGTAATGCAAAGAGGAAGGAAAGCAGTCAGTATCTCCATTGTACAGCTGGGCAAACTGAGGCACTGAGTAGTTAAGTAACTTACTCAAGGTAACACATCTAGCAGGGATGGCCTCAGAACTTGAACCTAGATGAACTGATTCTAGGGTCTATGCTCTTGACCACCAAGTACGTGCCTCTTATTGGCTTCGTTATTTCTATCGCATATTAGCTCTCTTGTTACTGTTATTCCAATGCTCTGCATCCTTGCTGCACATATTAATATTTTTACTGTATCTGTTTTACCCTCTTCTCGTGTCTTTTTCATCTTTTCTCTGTGGGACAGACTCCCTGCAACAGTCTACTCAGACTCGATAAGGTGCTCCTTCCTTTTCTCTGATCACTGTCTACACTATTTTTTTCCTCTCTTCTCACACCACTTACCAGCTTTGAACATAAAACGATTTATACCCTTTCTCTGCTAACATTTCTACTCAGTCTCTGCTGTCAAGGCTGTTGACATCAAAGATCCTCTTCTCCCAAAGGGTGACTTATTCTGTGATTTATTTTTATCATATATGGCTTGAGTGAATATGTTTCCTTCAGAAAAATACATTCTTTGAAATAAGAAAACAAAGCCTTCCAGGTTTTTGTTGTTGTTGATGTTTTATTTTTAAACAATAAAGAGATAAACAATTGGTCTCTTCAGAGAGACCTATACACTGAAATTCCTTTCCATTTACTTGAAAGCGTCCTCCCACCTTAAAAAAATCCATATGTCAAAACTCGTCAGCCCTTTATGAATCACAAAAGTATCCCTTAAAGGTTAAGACACTTAAGATATGATTGCCCAGTTTATGTGTGCAGGACTCTGCTAGACTCCAAGGGAAAGGTAATCTGAGTGTCCTTTGATGGAACTTATAAAGGGACTGCACAATTTACTCAGTTTTACAATGGTGACTCCCAGCACAACCAAATTGAAAGCTGTTGTTTTTGTTTATCACTAAGTGCATTTAAAGTATTATGGGAATTGTTTAATCCAGATGTCAGCTAAAACTTGTTCCTTCAGATCTTAATGAAATTGTTTCAAACCTCTAATCTACCGATTATGGAGAATCAAGTAACTTCCCCAAGTTTTCTATGATTTTCTGAAGATGTTTTTGACTTTCAGCTGTTCTCTTATTTATATTTAGGGATTAACTAAGTGTCTATATTGTCGTACTCTGTTTTTAAGTGCAAACACTGAGGAGAAGCACAGTACACCCTGTGTATAGACATTTATTAAAGGTGGGGGGGTGTTAAAGGAATAGGAGTGCATCACAAGGTGCTCAAATTAAAATTCCACCTTGGGTGTCTAAATGTAAGGGGAGGACCAATAGACCCCATAGAGGATATTTAGAGTACTGAAACTACTCTGTTTGATACTATAATGTGGGTATATGTCATTAGCTTGGTCAGCAGATTTATTATTACTTATTGTTGTTCAGTTGCTAAATCGTGTCTGACACTGTGCGACCCCATGAACTATAGCATGCCAGGTTTCTCTGTCCTTCACTCTCTCCCTGAGTTTGCTCAGACTCATGTCCATTGACTCAGTGATGCCATCCAACTGTCTCACTCTCTGTCACCCCCTTCTTTTCTTGCCCTCAATCTTTCCCAGCATCAGGGTCTTTTCCAATGAGTTAGTTCTTTGCATCAGGTGGCCAGAGTAGTGGAGTTTCAGCTTCAGCATCAGTCCTTTCAATGAATATTCAGGACTGACTTCCTTTAGGATGGACTGGTTTGATCTCCTTGCAGTCCAAGGGACTCTCAAGAGTCTTCTCCAGCACCACAGTTCTAAAGCGTCAACCCTTCAGCTCTCAGTCTTCTTTTTGGTTCAGCTCTCACATCGATACATGACTACTGGGAAAAAACATAGCTTTGACTATATGGACATTTGTCAGCAAAGTGATGTCTGCTTTTTAAAATACTGTCTAGGTTTGTCATAGCTTTTCTTCCAAGGAGCAAATGTCTTTTAATTCTGTGGCTGCGGTCACGTCAGCAGTGATTTTGGAGCCCAAGAAAATGAAATCTGATACTATGTCTACTTTTACCCAACTATTTGCCATGACGTGATGAGACCAGATGCCATGATCTTATTTTTTTGAACGTTGAGTTTTAAGCCAGTTTTTTCACTCTCCTCTTTCACTTCATCAAGAGGTTCTTTAGTTCCTCTTCACTTTCTGCCTTTAGGGTTGTGTCCTCTGTATATGTAAGATTATTGACATTTCTCCAAGCAATTTTGATTTTAGCTTGTGAGTCATCCAGCCCAGCATTTCACATGATGTACTCTACATATAAGTTAAATAAGCATGGTGACAGTATACAGTCTTGACATTCTCCTTTCCAAATTTTGAACCAGTCTGCTGTTCCATGTCCAGTTCTAACTCTTGCTTCTTGTCCTGAATACAGGTTTCTCAAGAGGCAGGTAAGGTGGTTGGTTATTTCCCTCTCTTTAACTATATTCCACAGTTTGTTGTGATCAAAATCATCAGACTTTAGTGTAATCATTGAAGCAGAGGTAGATTTTTTTTTTAATTCCCTTGCTTTGTCTTTTATGATCCAGTGGATGTTGGCAATTTGGTTCCTCTTGTTCCTCTGCCTTTTCTAAATCCAGCTTGTACATCTGAAAGTACTTGGTTGAGGTACTGATGAAGCCTAGCTTGAAGGATTTTGAACATAATCTTGTTAGCATAATGTATTATTCCTTATACACTTGTCAAAACCCACACAATGTACAACACCAAGTGTGAACCCTAATGTAAATTATAGTCTTTGAGTGATAGTGATGTATCACTGTAGGTTTATCAATTGTAAGAAAGGACCATTCTGATGTGAGATAGTGATAGTGGGAGAGACTGGGGAAGGAGGCTAGAAACAGGGGGCATATGGAATGCTCTGAACTTTTTTTGTGAGCCTAAAATGAACAAAAAAGCTAAGTCAATTAAAAAAATATTCCATGTCAGAAATATTCCTGTTTCTAAAGCTTCACAACCATTTCTTTGGTTCCAATTTTACCTTCCTTCCATGCTATCCAGCCATCTCCTGTTTTCTGTTTTCTTTACTCTTTCACAGCGCCCTAACATTTCTGTTCACTTCCAGAGTAAGGTAGTGTTCCAGTAACATTTACCAGCATAGATTGTTCAGAACCATGCTTTCAGAGTCTCGCCTACCACTTGCAAGTGTTTTAATAAGGTATTTTCTCCAAACAAAGACAGTTCTCTTCCTAAAGTTAGAATTCTGGAACCAGCTGTGGAGATAATTATATATCAAATTCCACTCTATAGAGATTGCAACCAAGGCTCTGATCGCTTCCCAGCAGACCAGTACTCAAAATAAAATACTATTCAGTTCAGTTCAATTCAGTTACTCAGTCATGTCTGACTCTTTGCGAACCCACAAACCGCAGTACGCCAGGCCTCCCTGTCCATCACCAGCTTCCAGAGTTTACCCAAACTCATGTCCATTGAGTCGATGATGCCATCCAACCATCTCATCCTCTGCTGTCCCCTTCTTCTCCCGCCCTCAATCTTTCCCAGGATCAGGGTCTTTTCAAATGAGTCAGTTCTTCGCCTCAGGTGGCCAAAGAATTGGAGTTTCAGCTTCAACATCAGTCCTTCCAATGAACACCCAGGACTAATCTCCTTTAAGATGGACTGGTTGAATCTCCTTGCAGTCCAAGGGACTCTCAAGAGTCTTCTTCAACACCAAGTTCAAAAGCATCAATTTGTTGCACTCAGCTTTCTTTACAGTCCAACTCTCACATCCATACATGACCTCTGGAAAAACCATAGCCTTGACTAGACGGACCTTTGTTGGCAAAGTAATGTCTCTGCTTTTTAATATGCTGTCTAGGTTGGTCATAACTTTCCTTCCAAGGAGTAAGTGTCTTTTAATTTCATGGCTGCAGTCACCATCTGCAGTGATTTTGGAGCCCAAAAAATAAAGTCAGCCACTGGTTCCACTGTTTCCCCATCTATTTGACATGAAGTGATAGGACCGGATGCCATAATCTTAGTTTTCTGAATGTTGAGCTTTAAGCCAACTCTTTTTCCCTCTCCTCTTCCACTTTCACTAAGAGGCTCTTTAGTTGACTTTCTGCCATAAGGGTGGTGTCATCTGCATATCTGAGGTTATTGATATGTCTCCCAGCAATCTTGATTCCAGCTTGTGCTTCCGCCAGCCCAGTGTTTCTCATGAGGTACTCTGCATATAAGTTAAATAAGCATGGTGACAATATACAGCCTTGACGTACTCCTTTTCCTATTTTGAACCAGTCTGTTGTTCCAAGTCCAGTTCTAACTGTTGCTTCCTGACCCGCATTCAGGTTTCTCAAGAGGCAGGTCAGGTGGTCTGGTATTCCTATCTCTTTCAGAATTTTCCGCAGATTATTGTGATGCACACAGTCCAAGGCTTTGGTGTAGTCAATAAAGCAGAAATATATGTTTTTCTGGAACTCTGTTTCTTTTTCAGTGATCCAGCAGATGTTGGCAATTTGATCTCTGGTTCCTCTGCCTTTTCTAAAATCAGCTTGAACATCTGGAAGTTCACGGTTCAAGTATTGCTGAAGCCTTGTTTGGAGAATTTTGAGCATTACTTGACTAGCATGTGAGATGAGTGCAATTGTGTAGTACTGTGAGCATTCTTTGGCATTGCCTTTCTTTGGGATTGGAATGAAAACTGACCTTTTTCAGTCCTGTGGCCACTGCTGAGTTTTCCAAGTTTGCTGACATATTGAGTGCAGCACTTTCACAGCTTCATCTTTTAGGATTTGAAATAGCTCAGCTGGAATTCCATCACCTCCTCTAGCTTTGTTCATAGTGATGCTTCCTAAGGCCCACTTGACTTCACATTCCAGGATGTCTGGCTCTAGGTGAGTGATTACACCATAGTGATTATCTCGGCCGTGAAAATCTTTTTTGTATGGTTCTTCTGTATTCTTGCCACCTTTTCTTAATATCTTCTGCTTCTGTTAGGTCCATACAATTTCTCTCCTTTATTGAGGCATCTTTGCATGAAATGTTCTCTTGGTATCTCTGATTTTCTTGAAGAGATCTTTAGTCTTTCCCTTTCTATTGTTTTCCTCTATTTCTTTGCATTGATCTCTGAGGAAGGCTTTCTTATCTCTTCTTGCTATTATTTGAAACTCTGCATTCCAAAATGGGTATATGTTTTCTTTTCTCCTTTACTTTTCACTTCTCTTCTTCTCATAGCTATTTGTAAGGCCTCTTCAGACAGCCATTTTGCTTTTTTGCATTTCTTTTTCTTGGGGACGGTCTTGATCCTTGTCTCTTGTACAATGCCATGAACCTCCATCCATAGTTCCTCAGGCACTCTGTCTATTAGATCTAGTCCCTTAAATCTATGTCTCACTTCCACTGTATAATCATAAGGGATTTGATCTAGGTCATACCTGAATGGTCTAGTGGTTTTCCCCACTTTCTTCAATTTCAGTCTGAATTTGGCAATAAGGAGTTCATGATCTGAGCCACAGTCAGCTCCTGGTCTTGTTTTTGCTGACTGTATAGAGCTTTTCCTTCTTTGCCTGCAAAGGATATAATCAGTCTGATTTTCGTGTTGGCCATCTGGTGATGTCCATGTGTAGTCTTCTCTTGTGTTGTTGGAAGAGGGTGCTTGCTATGACCAGTGTGTTCTCTTGTCAAATCTCTATTAGCTGTTGCCCTGCTTCATTCTGTACTCCAAGGCCAAATTTGCCTGTTACTCCAGATGTTTCTTGATTTCCTGCTTTTGCATTCCAGTGCCCTATAGTGAAAAGGACATCCTTTTTGCATGTTAATTCTAAAAGGTCCTGTAGGTCTTCATAGAACTGTTCAATTTCAGCTTCTTCAGCATTACTGGTCAGGGCATAGACTTGGATTACCATGATATTGAATGGTTTGCCTTGGAAACGAACAGAGATCATTCTGTCATTTTTGAGATTGCATCCAAGTACTGCATTTCAGACTCGTTTGTTGACTATGATGGCTACTCCATTTCCTCTAAGGGATTCCTGCCCACAGTAGTAGATATAATGGTCATCTGAGTTAAATTCATCCATTCCAGTCCATCTTAGTTCGTTGATTCCTAGAATGTCAATGTTCATTCTTGCCATGTCTTGTTTGATCACTTCCAATTTTCCTTGATTCATGGACGTAACAATCCAGGTTCCTATGCATAACTACTCTTACAGCTTTGGACCTTGCTTCTATCACCAGTCACATCCACAACCGAGTGGTGTTTTTGCTTTGGTTCCATCCCTTTTTGTTTCTGGAGTTCTCTCTCCACTGATCTCCAGTAGCATATTCGGCACCTACCAACCTGGGGAGTTCATCCTGGGGAGTTCAACCTGGGGAGTTCATAGTTCACAAAAAGCGTCCTATCTTTTTGCCTTTTCATACTGTTCATGGGGTTCTCAAGGCAAGAATACTGAAGTGGTTTGCCATGCCCTTCTCCAGTGGACCACATTCTTTCAGACCTCTCCAGCATGACCTGGCCGTCTGAGGTGACCCCACACGGCATGGCTTGGTTTCATTGAGTTGGACAGTTGTGGTCTGTGTGATCAGATTGGCTAGTTGTCTGTGATTGTTGTTTCAGTCTGTCTGCCCTCTGATGCCCTCTCTCAGCACCTACCTTCTTACTTGGCTTTCTCTTACCTTGGACGTGGGCTCTCTCTTCACAGCTGCTCCAGCAAAGCGCAGCCGCTGCTCCTTACCTTGGACATGGGGGTAGGTCCTCTAGGCCGCCCCCTCTGACCTTGGACATGAGTATTTTTATGCCTAAAGTAATGATGATAATCATACTGTGGTTCTGCCTCTCCTCTTCTCATAAGGCAGTGTAAAGACACATTTCCCAAACTCCTTTCTTCTCTCATGGTTAAAAAAGTTAAATCATTTGAAATCCTAAGACATTTCCAGACGTTTAATTTTTTGAGCTTATCTTTGTTAAAGCCAGAGTAAATATTTCCAGTTCTGAACTTGATTATTTCCCTTAGACCTTTTATGTCCCCTGGTCTTCCCCAAATTCCATGTTCATATAGGCAACCTGAGTCAAGAATTCCAGCACTGTAATTTCTATTCAACATACATATCAAATCAGGAAAGCTATACCATAAAGTTTCAAATCCATCTCAACTGTCTTCATATAAGTGATGCTGACTTTTGATCCAAAGTGATATCCAAACATAGACTAAATTAGCTTAACATTGCTCTTCTGCCTTCTTGTCATTGACTTGTCTACTTAATACAGACCTATTTAATCTTGAAAATGTAGGTAAAATGATTCTAATTGAGTTGGTATGTACAGCAACATTCTCGTGGTCTGTTTATTCTAGGCAATTTCATTTAATTGTTAGACACAATAGTCAGAAGAACATAAATTTAAAATTAATATACTAAGATTACTAGGGTCATCTGTACAGAATTGAAAAATTTTTTCTTAATTGTGTGTATGTCTATACTTTGAAGAAATCACTGTTAAGTTTAAAGCCAAGTTTAAACTGTTATTCTTTCTGTTGCTAATTGCTAATTAGTTCTGCTTAATTATAATTCACTTTTAAGCATAGTTATTATGTAAGTGTAATTATTCCACATTATGATAGATTTGGGTATAAATAATGTATTCAAAGAACATCAAAATATCCTGTTGAAGTAAATATTTTCCAAAGTTTAGGTAACTATTTCCCTGTGCTGCTGAAAACACTATGAAATGACTCATTTTAAATATATATTATTACAAGACCAAATTAAAAATTGTTGAGATAAATATTATGGTTTATCATGTATATTTTATATATGGATTTCAAATTTTTTTGCAAAACCTATATGTATATATTTTTTAACAATTATGATTGACAGATAGTTGGGCTATCCAATGATGCAAACTGAACAAAAATGAGAAAAGAATTCAATAGAGCATGACTTTTTTATGACTTTAATTAAAATAATAAATATATATTAGTGAAAATGTTTTTATTAGAACTGAGATCATACATAGCAAAGGTTCAAAAGTGTTGCACAAGGCTCTGACTTGTGTTGTATCTTATACCTCTATTTCAGTTATCTATTGTATGACAAACCACTCCAGAACTTAGTGACTTAAAACAGCAACCATTTTTATTTTTCACCTTTCTGCAACTGGGGGCATCTTTGCTCTATGGGATATTCTGTAAGGTGACTTGACTGGGCTTGAGGATCACAGATGGTTTCACTCACATGTCTGACACCTCAGAATTAGTTAGAAGAACTGTAGGACTGCCTGGGACTCAGCACTCATAGCCTTTATTATGCAGAATTCTTGCCCAAGTTTCTTTACAGGGAAGTGGGATGCCAAGAGACCAAGAACTAAAGCAACCAGGTTTCTTAAAGCCGACTTGAAACTGGTACAGTCATTTTGGTGGAATTCTGTTGATCAAAACAAGTTACAAGGTCGTCCAGATTCAAGGAGTGGGGAAATTGATTCGCACTTGTGGTGGGAGTTAGGACAAGCATGTACGGGAGGGAGTGTGATGAACGGTTGGCAGCCATCTTTGCAGCCGTCGCGCCTACAATCACTGTCAGACTAGCACTTAAAGAAGTAGAAGTGATGGCCAACAGGAATTGCCAATGTGTGAGACTTCAGATATCAAGTGAAACACCAAAACTTTTTAGATGAGATTGCTGCTATTTAAGAATCCCGAGATTCTAAAATAAAATTTTAAAATGAGAACGAACATGCTGAGATGTTGGCAAAGTTAGATGCCAACTAGCAGCTACCAGTTAGCGCTGGTTAATTAAATACGACTGATTCTAGCCAGTTCACTTGTATTAGGAATCTATTCTAGGCACTCAGAATTTTTATCAGAAGGACATATAAATGTTAGAATCAATAAATGATGTGCTAATAACCAAAATTATATGTCAGTTATCACATTTTCAATTACCTGCCACATTTGGCAATTAATATGTTGTTAATCATCTGCTGTCCAATTTGATGTGACTTTCTAAAGCAAGTAGCTTACCCTCTACCTCTGAAAAATTACTGTTTATCGTTGGTCAATACATAATCAGTTCCTAAACTTTCTATTTGATTTAGAACTGTTTTGTGGCAATGAATTCACCTCCAGCAGAATTTGTTTGGAATAGTGTACGTATGTGAGAACAGACCATTGAAGCAATGGTTTTGTCGTTGGGATGTCCTCACTATACAGATAGAACACCAAAAATGATTCTCAGACATTAAAAAACAATTTTAATAACATTCATTTTGGCAGAGTGCTTTTCATAGAATTATGCTGTTGGCAATGTAAGGAAAGCAAAATGCTATTATGGTCAATATGAAATAATATGAACTGAGATTTTTGAGTAATACTTCAAATGCAATCCTTCTGTGTGCATTGTGACTAATGAAGTGTGGTATAGTGGCAAGTACATGGATTTTGACAGATCAGAGTTCAAATCTTTGCTCATCAAATTATTAGTAGATTTGGCAGCTATTGCAATGTTAATGCTACCTAACAAACCATCCCCAACAATAAACACTTAATTTTCTAGCTCTTGTCTAGCTCTGTCTGGCTCTATAGGCTATGCTTGACTGATCAGCTCTGTTTCATGGTGTGATTAGGATGGGTTTGATTCTTCAAGTCAGGTTTAGGTGCATCTTCCATGGATCAGTGACAGCTTAAGGTATATTATTATCATAAATAGTTGAAAAGTAAAAGCAAGCTAAGCTAAACAATACATCTAGAGGCTGTGCTCACAGTAGATAAATTAATCAACACATTAAATGCTTTGCAAATCTATGAAACTGCCATTTTAACAAAGTACTGAGAACAAATATAAGGGATTTCCCTTCTAGTAGCTTCTGATCTTGATGTGGAGTATAAAAGAAGAGTATTTAAAATAAAAATTAGTGATGCAGATAATATAGATTATTCCTTAGAATATGAGCTGACTTAGTAATATGGACAAAAATCATCTTGCAAATCTATGAAACTGCCATTTTAACAAAAGTACTGAGAACAAATATAAGGGATTTCCCTTCTAGTAGCTTCTGATCTTGATGTGGAGTATAAAAGAAGAGTATTTAAAATAAAAATTAGTGATGCAGATAATTAGATTACAGAATTAGGGAGGACAAAAATCTTGGTAGCTTGATAATAATCATAAATAAAATGTAAGACAAGAAGTGATATTGTAACTTGACTGAAGGATTGGACTTGAATAACAGATGGCTGGAAACTACTAGCTGGAAGAAGTTGCCACCATTATTATGACTACGACCAGCTTTCTTTATAGACCATTTCCCACACCTCAAACTCCATGCAGGCACTTTACCTTCATTAGTTCATCATGCTACAAAGTTGGTGGTTATCTCCCTTGAAGAAAAGAGTCAAAATTTAATAATTTTTAGAAATGCATCATAAGAGATTAAAGGCTAAGTTTTAAAAAATGACAGGTCTCAAACTCTCTACCCAAAGTATTGACTATGCAATACTTTCTCACACAGTGTGACTTGAGTCTATGTAATATAGCAATAAGAAATAATAATTAGAGTCTCAGTTCATAATATAAATAGCTTTGAATATCAGGCTAAGGAATTTTAACACTTTGCGTCAATAGGAGGCTATTGATGGATGGATGTTGAGCAAGAAGTTGATGAAAGTAAAGTGTTGTAAAGAAATCAGTATGATACAGACACATTAGACTACATTAGACAGATAAAAAAAATAGATTAAATAATATGCCATAGTCCAGCACTGTCAGTGAAGGGTATACAATAGGACATAATAGAAGTGAAATGGAGGAGGGACATTATGGCAACAGCGTTAACAGGACTTGAGAAAGTGGGGGTCAACTTTTTTTGAATTCTTCAGTCATATTTTTTTATATAGAATTTAAGGGAAAAGTTTTTCATGTTATAATGTACAGCCATTAATAACTTCTATATGAATTTGCACAAATATGCCTGTAAAGCAGGGCCAATAAATGTGTTACCTTTCTCTTGTTAAGACATTCCATTGGCTCATACATTATTGTTGAAAGACAGAAGCAGATGTTAATGGAAGTGATGTTTAATGATCTGTGACCCTATATACAAAGAATATAGGCATCATAGTCATCTGCTAACCACATCCATGAAACCTGCCAGTGTGATAGAATTCATGACCTTCAGATCTCAAGCACCAACCTCTTCCCAGTGAGTTGAAAGAGCTCAGCTGGAAGAATAAAAAAAAAGAGAGTAAACATTTGAACAAGTGTGACATCCCCTTGTACTAGGGGTAGGTGATATATACACAGCCTTCCCTTTACCTCCCATTTCCCTTACAATTAGGGTATAGCTTGTTCTCAAGATGCAGAGCAGCTGGGGTTCACAGAAGGGCATTACCACAGTTGGGTGCCAATCTTTAATGATGCGGTACTGCCTGCATACACAGACATCAAGGTCAGCAGCAAATATGTAAAAACTATCACAACAAGGTTCTATTAAAAGCATCAGCAATGATTCAATGACCAAAGGAAGAAGTTCACTTTCTGATCAAACAGAATCTATAGACAGCTGCACACACAACTTTGCATGAGAGAAAGGGCAGTATATATTATCAGCTGGAGGGTAAATCTTCAAAAAGTAGGTTTTGTTAATTATCATTACTGAAATGAAAGTTTCGCTTTGACACTGAGAGTCACCAAGAGAGAAGCAGTTCAAAATTCTTAGGCATGCTGCCATGTTATGATTAATTTTACAGTCCATGCATGGATGTTTAGTTAGAGAAGAGAACTGTAGATATCTTGTACAATCCATCAAAATAGTATGAATAAACTGTCACTCCCAACCTGAGCCGTGAACATGTTTATTTATGAGCCACTCTGCTGAAATTGAAAAAAAGAAAATCAAGACAGCAATGCAAAGACAGGCATCTGAAATGTTCTCTGTTAAGCAACAGCTAATGGAAAACATGCAGCAAGAAAGAGTGGCTTATTTCCAGTTTTCAAAAGGGTTGAGGACTTGGTTCAAATGGTTCAGGTTTCTTATTTGACCCACCTTAAGACCCTTAAAATCCAATGTGATTGTCTTCAGAATGTGCCTCATGTTTTAAAAGTAAGTGAAATTTCTTTCTCAAATCTTGATTTTTAAACCTTAGTAAGAAAAACTGGAAATAAACACACCAATGTGGTAATGGTCATTGTTGAGGGAAAGGATCGTGGATGATCTTGTATCTTAGGCATACTTTTATCTCTTTTTCTATATTACAAATTATAATGCTACATAAAGCCAGTATCTTTTTTATCTTTTATAGTAGCCTTATCCCCATTTCATAGGACAAGGACTAATATAAGGTAGGGACTCAAAAAATCACTGTTAAATGAAATAATGATTGAATTAATTGATCAAAGTGATGTCAGTCTTATCACCTCATAAAGAAATTGCTATACCACTAATGTAGATAAAAGTCTACATATATACATAAACTTCAATAGGTTTATCTTAAAAATCTACTTATTTTTAGCACTTGGAAAATATGTTAGCAAACTAGAAGCAAGTAAATGTTAATTGGTGCCTTCAATGTGTTATGCTAAGGTAAGAACCATATAAACATAAACATATTTGATTCTCTTATTAAATAATATGTCAAAGGGAAGATAAAACTTTGATTACAAAATCAAATGAGATGCTGTCAAAGAGATTTTTTGATGGAGAAGACAATGTATTAAAATTTGATCTAACATGTTAAAAAAATAGGAAGATAATAAATGAGGAATCAAGAAGCAAAAGAGAGGGGAGCTAAAGTATCCTTGTCTGATACTTTATAAAAAGATGACAACCAGTGAAAACAACAACAGCACAAATCAGAGCAAAATACAGAAAATGACTGATAAGAGTAATTACAAAGTGCTATTAATACAATTGGAGTGGGTATGTTAAAAATCATGAGAAAATATTCCATACACAATGGAAATAAATTTGAAAACAAGTATTTATTTTAAACAAAATGGTTTTCTAAAGTGGTAGAAAGCTTAGGAATTAACCAATAACCAAAAATATAAAAGTCAAGAAGTATCAAAGAAACACAGAGCCCTAGGCAGCCAGTATCTTATGATTTTTCTGACAAATGATATCAGCAAGTAAATCATCTCTCTTCCACTGAAACACAGCCCAGAAAGCAGAAAATTCTAAAATTTCTCCCAACAATTTGTGATGCTAGTATTACCAAACCTAAAAATTACCTAGAAACCTAAAACCACTCTCTTGGGACTTTGTTGTTTGCCTTCTACCTGGAATGTTCTTCCTAAAGCTGAGAATCCCTCTCATAACTCAGGCTCAAATGGCAACTCCTGAACCTTCCCTTGAAGACGGCACTGCCCCAGCCATTCTCTCCTTCTGATTCAACCAATTTTACTTGTTGAATCATAATGTGAATTTATTTTACTTTTTTTTTTCCTTTTTAACATGCTTTTTTTTTTTTTTTTTGCGTCTTTGGTCACTGCAGGGTAAATTTCCTGAAGACAGAGCTGACACCTAAGTGCTTTGAACACTGCTGACTAGACACTGCTAAGTAGGCACTCTGTAGATATATGTAACTGTTATTTCTCATTTGTGTAAGGCATGGAAACATCTTAGATATGTTAGTAATTAATGATTGTGCTGTAAACATATTTATATATTTTATAGGATCACAAACATACTATATCATAAACTGATTATAGTTTATTCTGCAAAAGCAAGGATGTTGGGTTCAACATTTGCTCTGAATGTGAAAAGCTATGACAAACCTAGACAGCATATTAAAAAGCAGAGACATTACTTTGCCAACAAAGGTCCTTATAGTCAAAGTTATGGTTTTACCAGTAGTCATGTATGGATATGAGAGTTGGACTACAAAGAGAGCTGAGTGCCAGAGAATTGATGCTTTTGAAAAGTGATGTTGGAGAAGACTGTTGAGAGCCCCTTGGACTGCAAGGAGACCCAACCAGTCAGTCCTAAAGGAAATCAGTCTTGAATATTTATTGGGAGGACTGATGCTGAAGCTGAAGTTCCAACACTTTGGCCACCTGATGCGAAGAACTGACTCATTAGAAAAGACCCTGATGCTGGGAAAGATTGAAGGCAGAGGACAAGGGGACAACAGAGGATGAGATGGTTGGATGGCATCACCAACTCGATGGACATGCGTTTGAGCATGCTCCGGGAGTTGGTGATGGACAGGGAAGCCTGGCGTGCTATAATCCATGGAGTTGCAAAGAGTCAGACATGACTAAGCGACTGAACTGAACTTGAATTTGGTTCAACATTAGAGAATCTATAACTGTTTACGTACACATGTTAACAGGCAAAAATAAGATTGTTGGCATAGATATAATTGGGCTTCCTCAATGATGCTAGTAGTAAAGAACCTGTCTGCCAATGCAGGAGAAGCAAGATATGCAGGTTTGATCCCTGGTTTGGGAAGGTCCCCTGCAGAAGGGCATGACAATCCACTCCAGTATTTATACCTGGGAAATCCTGTGGATAGAGGGGCCTGGTGGGCTACAGTTCATAGCATTGCAGAGTCAGGCATGACTGAGTGACCTTGCACGCATGGATATAATTAAAGTATTTTATAAAATTCAGTATATATTCCTACTTTAGTAAAATGGCATATGTGATGGAGCTCACTATTTAGTGAAAGTGAGCTTTTGTGTGATAGCTAGTTACATTCCTGTGGCACATGGCCATAGATTATGGGTGTTGGCTGTGGTCTGGGGAATAACTAAGCTTGACTAGGTCACCTGACAGGAAAGGTTGAATTCTAACTTGGCCCAGTTATCCCTCCCTTCTGATGTTCCAGATGTAACTCTGCATTCTTGAAAGTGAACATGCAATGGAAGAAGCTGTTAGGTGGTCTCAGATACTACGACAACCACCTACACAAACTTTGAGGAAGTTGAGCTGCATTGTGTGGCTTGGCCTATGGGAATGTGAAGGCACCAAACACAGAAAGCACAAGGTCCAGGGCACTCAAGGGAGGCCAAGGATTCCTGTATGCAAATACCAAAAAAGGGAAAGAAAGCAAGCCAGCCAGGCCTTATGGGAGAGAGGATTTAAGTCCTCAAATTAAACAATAAATTACTAATGGGGACATAACATGCCAATCAGCAATAAAATTAAAATATTTTAAGAACCTAATAAAATTTTAAAACTTCAAACAAGAACAAAAATAGAAATATGGCTTGCTGAAACAGAATTGAGTCCAGAAACAGAACCAAATTTAAAAAATGTATGTATGATAAAAATTATATTTAAAACCAGTGGAGGATATATATACTGCATTAAGACAAATGACAAGCCATTTGTGAAAAATAGTTAAATTTTTATTTTATTGCTTCTATCTGAATAAATTTCATATTCATTTCTAAATTAAAAAGGAACATAGAATTATTAAATGTTCTAGAAGAAAATGAAAATTTAAATTTAAAAAATCTTACAGGTGTCACACTCTTTCTAATTCTGATCTAAAACCAGGAAAAGAGCTCACAAAATTAATTTAAAAAATAAACGCTACTTGTGGTAAAGGCATGACAACATATTTAACAGACAAATGATAAACTGGGGGAAATGTGCAACATTAGACAGTCAATTATAAGTTACAAAATAACAGAAAAACAATATAATTACATAATTTAAAAACATATACACTATTAGTAATCCAAATGAGTAAAAATTATAATTAAGATGAGATATTATTTTTGCCTATTAGGAGCTACTTTTTTTGTTTTTTTATAATAATAATGATAAAATGGTAATGATAATTAGGAAAATCAGGCTTTTTATTATAATATACTACTAGAAGTCGATTTGACATAAATTCATAAATAGGTATTTGAGACTATATCACAATTATAAAAGGGGCGTATGTTGAAATTCTCCTTATTGAAATTTGTATCAATTAGATAATATGACAAGTACAAAGACATGCATAAGGGTTTCCATACCAGCACTGTTTGTTTAATAGACAAAATGAGACATGACTAAAATGCCCATCAGTATTCAAACATTTACAGAAATGTTGTACATCGATCTTCACAAGGGAATTCTATGTAGTCATGATACAGAGTGATAGATGTGTGCATTTTCCACTATGACTCTATACATACAAAAAATGGAAGTTATACATGCAGTTTTTACATTCTGTGCCTATTGAAGCAGTACATTTTTTACTTTATTTTATTTTTTGTATGTATAAACTGATATATAATACAGTTATTAAAGAAGCAGTACATTTTTTTAATTTTTTGTATGTATAAATCTAATTAGAGTAAAAAATTAATTTTGATCCTAATCTTGTAGTATAAGAAGGTAAACAGGTCATAAAGAATTAATATAGTTGACACTTAACTATAGATAATTTATAATAATACAGATAATGGATTATTTACCATTATGAAAAAATGCATTAAATAAGTAAAAAATTTAACTGACTTCTGATCTGGGTAGGGATTAAAAATTATTTACTAAGTATGAGAGCAGCAGAAGATAGTATAAAGGAAAATAAAAGTTTATCTAAATATATCAAATTTAAAAGCATTGTGTGCTGAAAAAACACAATTTTAGAAATACAATTCTTTATTCAATCAAATGTGAAGGCAGAACAAAGGTATTTCATTCATGAAAACACTCTTACTTCCTGAGTACCTTTCATAGGAAGATCAAACCAGTCAATGTTAAAGGAAACTGACCCTGAATATTCAATGGAAGGATGGATGCTGAAGCTAAAGCTCCAATACTTTGGCCACCTGATGCAAAGAGCCAATTCATTTGTAAAGACCCTGATGCTGGGAAAGATTGCTGAAGAAGGGATTAACGGAGGATGAGAGGGTTGGATGGCATCACCAACTCAATAGATGTGACTTTGAGCAAACTCTAGGAGATAGTGAAGGACAGGGAAGCCTGGGGTGCTGCAGTCCATGGGGTCAGAATTAGACATGAATGAATGACTGAACAATAACTGAGGCTATACATTAAAAAATAACATGATTGTAACAGACAAGAAACAGTTAAGAGATTCAAGATTAAGTTGATCTAATCCTTCAGAGCTACAGTTAGCCAAAAGATCAGGCTTGAAAAAAAAAATGCTCCACAGAATAATTAAGAAAATGGAGACATGGTATGAAATAACAGGCAATCAGAAACTTCAAGAAAAACGAACAGCTGTAAATGACAGCTACAGATCACTTGTAAAGAAGCCAGTCCAAAACAAAGTAAGAAGGTTGTTGTTTAAAGGACAAATAGAGTGGAATGAGCATATCAAAGATAAAAACAGAACAGCATCATTACAATTACCAATATTATTTATTGAGAAGAAAGCATATATTAATATTTTTACTGATAAAAGGTAGTTACTAAATCCAGGAGAAACCTACAATTCTGGAAAAGTCTGATTCACATATGAAGGAGAACAAAAACGGTGTAATTTAAGACACCTACTAGGCTTCAACAAAGAATCTTTTGAGTGGTGCTGGAGTTGTGACACTTAAAGCACAGAAAAGGAAATGTAACTGTAGAAAACTATGGATTTTGTGGTGAATTTTATCTACTTAGTCATAATCACCAATAATGATCATTTTAAATTTTAGAACCAACCTATAAATAAAGCAAGAAACTAATCAAGTGTGCAAATCACAGATGTAAGGGAGAAGAGAGAGAATGAGACAGCAGAGTCATTGATAAGTTCCTTTATAAGTTACAAGGGAATCAAGAAATGTTTATTATCTATATGTTTAAGGTATTGACTTAATGATCAAATGATAAGCAACAGAGGAATTAAAGATGGGTTTATAAAACTAATTGGAATTGGAGAGAAGGTGGAGTGGCATGTAATTTCAGTTCAGTTCAGTTCAGTCGCTCAGTCGTGTCCGACTCTTTGTGACCCCATGAATTGCAGCACGCCAGGCCTCTCTGTCCATCACCAACTCCCGGAGTCTACCCAAACCCATGTCCATCGAGTCGGTGATGCCATCCAACCATCTCATCCTCTGTCGTCCCCTTCTCCTCCCGCCCCCAATCCTACCCAGCATTAGGGTCTTTTCCAATGAGTCAACCCTTCGCATGAGGTGGCCAAAGTATTGGAGTTTCAGCTTCAACATCAGACCTTCCAATGAACACCCAGGATTGATCTCTTTTAGGATGGATTGATTGGATCTCCTTGCAGTCCAAGGGACTCTCAAGAGTCTTCTCCAACACCACAGTTCAAAAGCATCAATTCTTCGGCGCTCAGCTTTCTTCACCGTCCAACTCTCACATCCATACATGACCACTGGAAAAACCATAGCCTTGGCTAGATGGACTTCTGTTGGCAAAGTAATGTCTCTGCTTTTAAATATGCTATCTAGGTTGGCCATAACCTTCCTTCCAAGGAGTAAGCGTCTTTTAATTTCATGGCTGCAATCACCATCAGCAGTGATTCTGGAGCCCCCAAAAATAAAGTCTGACACTGTTTCCACTATTTCCCCATCTATTTCCCATGAAGTGATGGGACCAGATGCCATGATCTTAGTTTTCTGAATGTTGAGCTTTAAGCCAACTTTTTCACTCTCCTCTTTCACCTTCATCAAGAGGCTCTTTAGTTCTTCTTCACTTTCTGCCATAAGGGTGGTGTCATCTGTATATCTGAGGTTATTGATATTTCTCCCGGCAATCTTGATTCCAGCTTGTGTTTCTTCCAGCCCAGCGTTTCTCATGATGTACTCTGCATATAAGTTAAATAAGCAGGGTGACAATATACAGCCTTGACGTACTCCTTTTCCTATTTGGAACCAGTCTGTTGTTCCATGTCCAGTTCTAACTGTTGCTTCCTGACCTGCATACAGGTTTCTCAAGAGACAGGTCAGATGGTCTGGTATTCCCATCTTTCAGAATTTTCCACAGTTTATTGTGATCCACACAGTCAAAGGCTTTGGCATAGTCAATAAAGCAGAAATAGATGTTTTTCTGGAACTCTCTTGCTTTTTCGATGATCCAGCGGATATTGGCAATTTGATTTCTGGTTCCTCTGCCTTTTCTAAAGCCAGCTTGAACATCTGGAAGTTCACGGTTCACATATTGCTGAAGCCTGGCTTGGAGAATTTTGAGCATTACTTTACTAGCATGTGAGATGAGTGCAATTGTGCGGTAGTTTGAGCACTCTTTGGCATTGCCTTTCTTTGGGATTGGAACGAAAACTGACCTTTTCCAGTCCTGTGGCCACTGCTGAGTTTACCAAATTTGCTGGCATATTGAGTGCAGCACTTTCACAGCATCACCTTTGAGGATTTGAAATAGCTCAACTGGAATTCCATCACCTCCACTAGCTTTGTTTGTAGTGATGCTTTCTAAGGCCCACTTGACTTCACATTCCAGGGATGTAATTTAACAAATACTTATGAAGGATTCAGTTGATAAGATGCATTATGAGCAAATTATCTAGACATCTAGATGTGAGTGCACGAAGAAATAAAAATAGGAATGACAAAATGAGGTTAACTCAGGAAAGTGGTCCTGAAACCTGGAAGGAATGAGTTGCTATTGAGTTGAAACAGTTGCTTTTCAGATTAGAAATATAAACCTCCATTTTATGATAGTGCTACAAATGAAGTTAAATTGAAAGAGAAATGCAGGAAAAATATTTGCAGCACATAGGATATTTTCAGGGTTAAAAACATGTATATCTTCCAAGTAAATAAGAAAAACATGATTATAGTAGTTTTTAAAAATAAAAAGAATATAAACTGGCAACTATCAAAAGCAAAAATAGTCATAAATGTAAAAAATATTTCCTCACACCAAATAAACCAATACATAAATTTAACAAAATATGGTACTCTTTTTAAGCAATTAAGTTTTGAAAATAGCTAAAAATATTTTAATATTAAAGCTGTGATAGGGACAATGATGTAGATATTTCCATGCATTGCAGTTGACAATGTGATAAAAGGTTACAGATAGAGAAGAATAGTAAATGTATCTAGTAGGTTGATCTAATAAATTTTTAGGAATTTACTTTAACGATATAACCTTATTTATTCAAAGAATTATAGATGAGCATCTCTATGTCAATATTATTTATAATAGTCAATACAACCATACTTTGATATGCCCAGGGGAATTTGTCCCAGGACTGCTCCCCCTATAACAGCACTTGCAAAATTCAAGTCTCTCATATAAAATGGAATATTTTCTATACATATCCTACTGTGTACTTTAAATCATTCTAGATTTATTTTAAAACCTGTGTGCTAAGTTGCTTCAATTGTTCAACTCTTTGCAACCCTATGGACTATAGCCCACTTGGCTTCTGTCCATGGGATTCTCCTGGCAGGAATACTGGAGAGGGTTGCCATTTCCTCCTCCAGGGGATCTTCCTAACCTAGGGATTGAACCTGTGTCTGTTAAGTCTCCTGCATTGGCAAGCAGGCTCTTTACTACTAGTGCCACCTGGAAATTCCAATTATAATGCCTAATACAATATAAATCATTGTAAGTACAATGTAAATGCTATGCAAATAGTTGCTGGTGCACAACAAATCCAAATTTTGCTTTTTGGAACTTTCTTGAATTTTTTTTTTTTAAGTAATTTTGATCTGCTGGTTGGTTGAATCTGGAGTTTCAGAACTTGCAGATATTGAGGGCCCACTGTAAATGAAAACAGTGCTCAATTAAATGATTAAACATGGGGGAAGATCCAATTAATGTTTTCTTAGACCACATAAAAACTGAGGAAAGCACATGCGATGTAAAACTGAGATGGCTGGCTGCTTGCAAGCTCAATTTTAATGTATTTTCATTATCCCTATAAATTTAAGTAATTTATCTAAATAAATATGGATTACATGCACAGTTAAATTTTATGTATACGTGAACTTATGGATAATTGAAAAATATTATCATGTCTGAATAACTTATTTATTGTTAATGTTTATCATGTCCTTTACATAATTCAAATTTTTAAATGAGCCCTTCTATATTATAATCAGATAGAATGTATATTATTTATAATAGACAAAATTAACTAAAATAAAAATAACAGTTATTATGTCACAAAGCCAAATATATTATCTAAGAATTTTGTACTTACCTCCAATCATATCACTTGAATGAAACTGCAAACTATTTTCAAGGACTTTGTGAGACTTAGTAATGAGTGACTAGATATAACTAACTCATCACTTATATAGCAAACCCCTTATTCAAAGATAGTACTGAGTGGTCTCTGAACACATGGTCATAAATGAGGACAGATTTTATTAATGAAGCTTTAGTGCTTCAACAGAAAGTTTTAGTTACTTATTTAAGCTTAATTACAGTTATAGAATTCCTCCAGAGATGGTTGACATAAATATTTATAAATTTAAAATTAAATACATATAGGTAATTTTATTTTCTTGAAGGTTAGCATTATGATACTGGTAATTTTGTTTCAGTACCTATTTAGAGGAATTTATCAAACAAGGGGAAGATAATAGGAATTTTTAAAAATTCAATTTCAGTATATCTTAATTAAATCAGTAGACCATATCAGTTATCCACACACACATATAAAAACTAGAATTTTGCTGTAGTAACACTTGTTGTGATAAAGAATTTTATACAGACATACTTGTTATAAATTTCAACCAAAGAGCCTTAGATGATAGTCTCAGGCCATGTACTCCAAGGGAAATATTTTTAGTTTTCTATGTATAATAATTTCTTCTTGAGTAAAAATACTAAAGTTAATTGTTCAAGTACCTGAATTGTTTGGAAAATAAGACATTCTGTTTTCTCTCAGTAGAAAGATGGGCAATAGAAGAAGGTGCTGGTAAATGAATTAAAATAAATTGGGCACAATTTCAAGAGAAAATTACAAACTATAGCAGAATTCAAAATAAGTTCTGTTGGACAAAAGGAAACATTGTGAATTTTTTGGTTGGGTTAAGATTGGATCTGCACTTTGGACAGAATATCCTATAGAAATGCTCTGTGAATAAAGCTTTCTTGATTTAAGGGTTTAGGAAATCCATTCTATGTTTATAGACATTTATTCACATAATCACAATGAGTTTTATAACAGGAAAGTCCCTGAAGAGTCTGTAATAAAATGTGAGATCTGTTTAACTTCATTAAATATATTTGCTAAATATATTTCATCAGAAATTAATTTTGTAAATAACAGCTAACCTTCCAAATCATCTTTGGAAACAGTTACATTATAATGACATCAATATATTCTACAATGTAGAGTTTGATAAAAATCTACAATATGTATCATTTCAATGACTTACAGAAGAATTTAGTTTTAGAAATTTTTTGTACTAGGTCTTATTTCTAGATCTTCTTTTTGTATAAAAATTAGTAAGCCCAGTTTTAAATATACTAAATATACTAAAATATAAATTCCAATAGATTAAGATGTCTCTAAAAATTATAAGAATTATTTTAAAATAATAAATTTTTATGAGATGTGTTATAGTCTATTAGTTCCTTTGAAGAAGTTAATATTTTTTTTAATCAAAGCTCAAAAACAATGTTTTAGTCGAATTAGGTAAAAATTGTGATTTTTCTAAGTTTTTTTTGATGAAGCAATTTTAATTATATCACTAGTTTTGATCTGTGGATTTTTTTGAAAATTAAATTTACTTTTAGGGTATAATTTATCTTTATTTTTTTCTAGTAGGTCTTTGTTGGTTATCTGTCTTATTTTTTATTAACTCTTATTGAAGTATAATTGTTCTACAATGTTGTGTTAGTTTCTGCTGTATAGAAAAGTAAATTAGCTGTACATATACACATATCCCTCCACTTTGGATTTCCTTGCCATTTAGGTTTTTATTCTGGAGTAATCCCCATGGGAATTACTTTCAAATCTTAAGTCAAAACTGTTTAATCTTCATTTCTCCCCTAAAAAAAAATCCATATATTTCATCCAAACTAAAACTACAATTTAGGATTTCTAAAAGATTTAATTCATACTTTTCAACAGAACTGATTTTGTGCTAATAAAATACTATTTCATCAAATCACTACTCCTAGCAGAGAGTTCACACAGACAGAATGAGAGAAAAGATTATTAGCATCTTTGAATGTCACTGTTTGAAATACATCTTAGACTATTGACAGTTCTGTCTGGCAGAGCTTTCTGGCCACCTCATGAATTTGGAGAATGAACACAGCCTTAAAAGGTTAGAAGTTCTCCTCTTTTGGAAAAGTCATATTCACAACGACTTGTCATCTCCCACTATAAAACTCCCTCTCTGTGGAAGTTCTCTTGGGTCTTTATTTCAGTATTAGGAGAGACCAAACTCATTATGCTATTTAACACCTTGAACTAGACAGTAACTTGGCACAGGAAAGAAGCAGCCAGTGTTATATTTGCCACTAAATACAGGCACCTTTTAAACTATTCAGAGTGCAATTTTATTAAGCAAAAGACATATTATTGGCCTAGAGCCATTTACTATAAATATTTCCTGGTCAAGATCAATTGATGTAGAACATCTGAATAATGCTACAGGAAATATAAAACAAGGCTTGGATGTCAGAGGATATAAAACATTACATAAATGTTACAAATTAAATTATTTTGAAATCTTATTTTATGTATGATATTGTTGAAATAAAGTACATAGAATCCAATCCTAGATATAATGACAAGGTTGAATTTCTAACACACATAGGATATGCAAATGTGTCTCTTCTCTAGTGCTCTCAAAGTAGAATCCATGAAAAGTAAATCAATTTTTGGCTCAAGAGAGAATGTTCCTTTCCCTTCAGATGTGGGAACATTAACCAATCAATATTATTTTGGATGTTGATTTTGGTCTTCATTACTCTAAGCCAAGAGTCCTAAATTTAAACAGTAGTAAAGGAGAAAGAAATGAACACATCATAATGAAATTTTACTGAAGCCAAAAGCTTATTTCAGTGGATACTAAGTGGTTAACATCAATTTGTTGGAAGATGATAACTTAGTGATTCTTGTCTTGCCTTAGTGATTCTTGTTTTCAAATGGATACAAAGCAGCAATAGGACTTCATGAGAATAAAAAACAGGAAGAATTATTTTAGGATGGATAATAAATGGATAGTCCTTATATTAAAGGAATCCAAAAATAAAACTCTTATGTACCAAATGTATAACTTTGATTAGCTATGTTTTATAGTAAATATCATCTCTTCTATGCCAACACAATTTTAGCATTTCCGTATAAATAAAGAGAGAAAAGTATATTTGGGGCTCACACTGCTGCTGCTAAGTCACTTCAGCCGTGCCTGACTCTGTGTGACCCCATTAGATGGCAGCCCACCAGGCTCTTCTGTCCATGGGATTCTCCAGGCAAGAATACTGGAGTGGGCTGCCATTTCCTTCTCCAGTGCATGCATGCATTCTAAATCGCTTCAGTCGTGTCCGACTCTGTGCGACCCTGTGGACAGCAGCCCACCAGGCCCCTCTGTCCATGGGCTTCTCTAGGCAAGAATACTGGAGTGGGCTGCCGTTTCCTTCTCCAGGGGCTCACCCAATATATACTAAAACAGAAATGAAAAAATATTTTTATTTATAACTATGTTTTCAATGTAGAAAAATTACCTTAGCAGATGCTTGCTGTACTTGTCCCTAACTAGGTTCAAACATTTGTCTACTGATTTCTTGCTGAATAAATAATTTATCATTTGAGGTCTCTGAGACCAGCATTCTCTTTCATCTAAGCATATTTTGTTTTTTTTTTTTTTACCTTGATTCAGGGAGTGAACAATGTAGACAGAAGGAAAAATACCAGGGAGTGAGAAATTTGTAGTATAGACACACCTTCCACCACACATCCTAGATATAACCTTCCCTCATTAAGATTTGCATACATGTGTTATAATTTTCTATATAAAATATCAATTTCTTAAGAACACAGAGATAATACTTAGTTGATTTCAGATAGAAATCAGCAAATTGTGAGTCCCTAAAGAATAACAATGATCTGCTAACTAAGGGTAAAATAAAATTAAATAATGATTAATAACAACTATATATGGATACCCAAATTTCAACTTAGTTAAATAGACATCACACAGAACAGAGTATGGAGATCAGTGTCTAAGTTAGTTCTTCAAACTTACCAAATGAAGGCAACTCAGTGACCTTAGAGAAGTTACCTTACTTCTCTAAAATTTGGTTTTGTCAAAATCAAAATGGCAATAAAACAATGTGTGTTAAATATAGCACTAAAAGCACTATACTAATAAAATAATCATAATGTACAGAAAAGATAAATGGCAAATCAGCTCTATATCTATTATACTCTTCAATAAAACAGGGTAAGTAATGATGAGAACTCTGGAGGAGGGCATGGCAACCCCCTTCAGTATTCTTGCCTGGAGAATCCCATGGACAGAGGAGCCTGGCAGGCTACCGTCCATGGGGTCGCAAAGAGTCAGACTCTACTGAAGAGACTTAGCATGCATGCACAATGATGATTATTACCTCTGTTTTAGAAAAGAAACTGAGTTTTAGATTGAGAGCACTTGAAGAAGACTGTAGGACTAGAAATCTATAATTAATCCTAGAGAAGTATATATACTTATACCACATACTCCTGAAAAAAGAATAAAGGAACTCTCACATCTAAATACAGTTTGAAAGGAGACTATTAAAAGAAAAACAGAAGAAAATAAACTCCTAAGGAACAGAGAAATAGCCATATTTTAGGAACCTATTATGACTTATTTAGTGTAGTTGGTATTCAAATTCCATCCAAGCTTTAGCAAAATTGTTGCTGTGGACAGATTGAGTGAGACCAATTTCCCCCAGCTGGTGTGAACTTCTTCATGAAGGGTGAGCAGCTGTAAGTGCTCGTATGTGATGTTGAAGGGTTTTGCACATTCCCCAGTGAGTTGTCTCCATTTTACCTATGCTCTTCTGTTTCCAGTCACAATCACAGTTCCCTCACAACTAGAAAATCCCTCACCCTGGACTTAATTCTGATTCAGGCTATTTAACTCTATCTCCATCAAGTTTATTTTATCCATGCAAAAATATGTTTTCATCCATTCTCTTCTCTGTCCTCTACTGAGAGACAACTATAAATGTCCTCCTGTCTTTTAAGGCTGGCTATCTTCTTATGATCTTAATTGTTTTCTCACCCTCTTCCATCGTCAATCTCCTGCTTGGTCGTTGTATTTCAAACTCCTCCTCTCCACTAAAATATTGATCTTATCTTGGTGGTGGTGGTTTAGTCATTAAGTCATGTCCAACTCTTGCAACCCCATGGACTGTAGTCTGCCAGGCTCCTCTGTCCTTGGGATTCTCCAGGCAATTCTGAAATGGGTTGCCATTTCCTTCTCCAAATTACATTTCCTGATTCCTGCCTCATCCTAAAGTACAGAGAATACAACCTAGAAGGTAAACTGAATTCATGTTGAAAACCAGTTACTCATGAGCTACCCAAATCCTCTACCTCATCCCAAGTATTCAACGTGAGTCCTATTTTTAATTTTTCTTCCCTCCCAACTGTATTTGAATCTAGCACATTGTGTCATGGTGCACATTTTCTCTGAAATATTTTTGCTTTGATTTCTTCTTGTTGGTTTCTTCCACAATCATACAGATTTACACTTTGATTGATTGCTTCCTTTCTGAATTATTGTCATAAACTACTATTTGGTCTTACAACTCTTAACTTCCTGATCTCCAATCTATATTTTCCATTATGTGATTATAAGAATAGCTTCCCTGAATCGTATTTTTCATCTAAGCTGCTTTGTTAAAACCTCAGTGATTTCCATTGCCTGAGAAATAAATTGCTATCTCCATCAGTTTTCCAATTCTCCCTACAACTGAGTTTCATGGACTCTCACTTTACAATTGCAAAGCAATAAATCTGGCCTGTGCTTTCCTGCCTCTGTGCCTGTGATCATAATTTTTGATACCAAGATCATTCTTTTAAACTTCTCAAAACCCTGAGAGTCTTTGATGCATCTTTAAAGATGCCCTTCAAAGTGTTTCTCTTACAGTAAGTTTTCTAGGATTCCCCAGCCAGAACTTCATTCCATCTTTCCATTTTCCAGAAGACTTCATGGTTTTCTTTTGACGTTTATCTTCTTTCCTACCCTTTAATTTTTTTTCTCTGTGTATCTTTTCTTGTCTGTTAGACCCAAACTCATCCATATCCATCATTATGTCAATTTTGTCTCTGCTCAGTCCTCATCAAATCTTTTTGCCTTGAAAATACTGGGGGTTCAATTAAAAGTAAATGAAAGTTGAGTTTGCACATCTCTACAAAATAGAGAATATAGAACCAATTGTTCCTTTCCTCTTACATCAAAACAGAAGTTCACATTTTAGCAGTCTGTTTATGCACACCTACACACACAAAGAGCCCCTGAGATCTCATCAACTTAAGAAGTAAAATTTTGTGCCAAAGTGATGTTTACATGGTGGGTGAAAAGAGAGAACTGGATGACAGGAAGGATGACAAGTCAAGTGAACCAAATCTGAAGTGGTAATTTTTACAACCTGAGTAATCTGCTCTCCATATGTTTCCTGCAAATCCTAGGAAAGGTACTATAACCATGATCTTTGCATTAGAGTCAAGCATATAAAGATTCACCTCTTCGCAGGAATAAATTTAGAAACAGAAAACCAAGAGGAAAGCTTTTTGGCAACCTTTCCTGAAAGTGTGTGCAAGGCTGAAAAACCAAATGGAGAGAGGAGTCTGTTAACCTTTATCACACACCACATGCAAAGTAATCACACATCATAATGCTTTCATATCATATGTTTCTTTCACATTCTTGGACATGGTACCACACAGTTAAGCTTCCAGCAGCTGGAGAAATTGTAACACAGTGATGGTTTGTCTACCCATAGAGTTCAGTGCCTCATTTAGAGTTCTTGGCTTCAATAGTTTGATACAAACAAAAAGTTTTATGTTCATACACTAAAGCCAGACTGTGACCTAAATTAGTTTCCATACACACACACACACACACACACACACACACACACACACACATTTAAGTTTTAACTACTTTAAGTCAAAGAAAAATCTATACAATCAAAACTGGAGAAAGTAACGTTGAATTCACATTTTTGTGGAGGTGCGATGCACATTTCTATAATTCTAATAAAAGGTCTTGTCTTTCCCTCCTGTCCCCTTGGTTCTCATCATCCCTCACTTTTTCCATCATAAGCAGGGGTATGTGGACTACCATTTGGGGAAGAGAGATTTTAGGTCATCTGTTCGCACCTTAAGAAGTGATTTTATCGCCACCATCCTCAAATATATACCCTTTTGGAAATTTTCTTTATGTAGTATCCCCTTCATTAGAAAATATGAGTACTCATGAAGGCAGCACAGCAGAGGCATTCATATTTGGACTTCGTGTTAATGAAAACATGTTCTCCTTAGGTACTCTCAACAGAGGCCATGGTTCTGCCCCCCTTGTTTATATTTTTGGCTAACAGAAGACCAAAGATATGAATAAGCAAATTGTTAACATACATCCACATGGCTTTTCATAGTTGTACTGAAGTGCTGGTGTGATAGCAAGAGAATGTTTTTGGCCTGGTTGTCTGAGTTTGATTTATCCCCATCTTCACCTCTTCGTTTCCTGTGTGATACTGAACAAGTTACTTAGAAAACTTATTTTGCATCTATTTAGTCATCTCTGAAATGAGGATAATAAAACTCACTCTCAAGTTGTCCTAAGGATTTAATTATATATGAGTAAACGTATCTAATAATGCTCATTAAATTATAACTCCCTTTTATCTTCTTTCCCCCACCTTCATTATAAAGGTAATTCAAGCATTATTTTGCCGTTCAGATGGACTTTAGGTGTGGACCCAATTTTCACTTTTATCTCACATCTGGTCTCTGCACCCATCTCCATGCTACATCTGTTTCTGAAGCACTCTATTGCTTTTCACCGTTTTTAAAAAAATGATTATTTAAAAAATACTGCCAGTATAAAATCCATTTACATCTGCAATACCTCAGTGAATTTTCATAACAGTTATTCAAAATAGATATTATTTATCTGTAATCTATACATGAGGAAACTAAGGTTAAAAGGCTAAGTGACTTTCACAATACCATGAAAGCTAATAAGCAAGATTAAGTGGCTTCTACCATCACATAACATGAGTAAGTAGCAATTCTGGGAATGGAACCCTGGTTTTCTAATTTCAAACTGATTCAACTTTCTTCTCCTCCATTCTGGGAGAGCTCTACTTTAGGTAGTACTCCCCCTTTAATATACTTCTGTAACTTTAATATTAAACTCAACATTTTGCTCTAGTCAGCTTCCTCTTCCCGATCTCTTCTATGAGCCCAGAGAAAACTCTGCCTATTTATGTAAATAGTAATCTTTAGTCATCCTTATTTTAAAACATACTTAGGGAAAAATATTTCAATCATGGTATTTAAGCCAAATCAAAGGGGGAAAACAGTGCTTATCAATTATGTGCAATGACTTTTTGGGTAAATGACAAAATATTATACTTTTAATAAAAACATACAACTTTAGGGTATTAAATTATCATTAGCAAGAAAAGACATTAGATTAACTATGGCAGAAGGAACATAACTATTTGTACAATTAACACCAATAGCAATCTTGGAAATAAGATTGTGGTAAATATCATTAGGTAAGTAAAAAGCATAGGCTTAAGGAAGGAAAAAAGAATATGCACTATGGAATTTGAATGTCTGGATAATGTTTAGATCACTTCTATAAGACTTCTGAGTAACACATCACATATTCCTCTAATTAAGATGGAAGAGAGAAAGGAGAAAGGAGAGACTCTGCTATGCTGAGTGAGAAGTGTTTCTGCACAAGAAAAAGCAGCATTTCCACAAAAATAATGTATCCTCTTAATAAATAGTAGGGACACTGAGAATTTTTCTTAAGCCACCATCAATCATTAAATATTAAAGCTTATTATGTCTAAGTATCTCTATTTTAAATAACTTTTTCAAATAATACTATAAGAAAATTAGAAGCAAGAAATTATCAAATACTACAATATAATCATTTGGTTGAAAGATAAGAATATACATGTGATTCCTCTTGAAACATGAGCTACCAAACTACATAATAAAGTGTAGTGTAATGGAATAAAAACTAAAAAGTCTGAGTGACTTGAGCAAAGAGGACAGGGAAAAAATAAGAAAACGATTACGTTTCTCCACCAAAATGTTTATTGTTTTAGACATTCTTACTCTGGATCCTGAAAAATAAATTTATTTTATAAGTAAGATTTACAAATCAACTCAAGGACAGTCATATAATCGAGTTGCCAAAACATGAAAGTGATGATGATGAGTCTTTAAAGCAATGGAAAATTGTTACTGATAAAGTGTTTTAAAAATGGCAATGTACCAAAAATACAGACTCTAGCCCCAAATGTGTCTAAAGTCTTTACATTTAGATGTATGATTGACAAATTGATAACTTTGGAAAACTATAAGCAAAATATTAACAGAAGTTATATCTGGGAAATGTGCTTGTGCAAAATTTTTAATTTTGTGCTAGTTTGGATTTTCTAAAATGGTCATAGTTTTAAGTCATGAAAAGGCGATAAAGCTGACATCAGAAGTCCATCTTGACTTAGTCTGTTTTGGATGCTGATCACTCAGACATGGCTCATGCATTTTCTTCAGTCAGGGAGATGCCACTACCAAGTGACTGACAAAGGGAAATAAAAAGAAACTCCTTTTTCAAAGAAAAAAATATAAAGCAGCCCCTTTTTGGTTGTCAGTATGATCACGTCAGACTCTGAGACCCATGGAGAGAGACGTTTCATTTAGACTTTGTGCTGTGCACAGAGCTCCCAGTGCCATGCACACAATTATGATCACTGACAGTCACTCAATCTCCTTCCTTCTCTTCTGTGCCATTGCTGCCCTGGTGCTGCCTCGGCAGCATATTTAGGTTTTAAGTTGTCAATCATGATTCTTTTATATTCCAGCAAAATGATAAAAATTCATAATATAAAAAAGATGCCTGGTGGGACAAAGTTTTTGCTGGACAATTACATTCTTTTCCATGTGTGTACTCTGCAAATGTCTAATACACCAAATATTCCATAGGCCAATCAAAGTAAGTTTCCTTGTTTTAGTTTCAATCTATTGTATGTTAAAAATTCTGCTCATCTTTCAAGAATGTTCAGCTATTGCTGCACAACTCCCCAAGACTGCCTGAGATTAAATAGGGAAACCAATCAGAGCAAAACAAGATCTCCTTTGCTCTTCTACATCAAAACACTACAATCCATTCTCTAACAGTTTACAAGAGGAAAATCTTCATTAAGCTGAAATACACACATTGCCATAAATCAAAGCAAATATACATCTCTGCACATTCTATTTAAAGCTGAGTGATCAACTTTACTTACCACTTATTGAAAGAAAGTATGTGTGTGTGTGTTTTTTCAATACTTCAAATGGCATTTTCAGAGAATCTGGAATGCTAAAGAAAAGCTCAACAAGCACAAGATTAGCATTACAGTAGATAGACATTTAGTGAACTTAAAATTGAATTCTAAGAATAATGTGTGTGTATTGTTTTCTCTTCATGAGTCAGAATGACCTCAGAAATATTTACTACTCAAGAGATCACCTTTGAAAGCCCTAGAATCCTAGGATGGAAAAGGAGGTGGCAATCTTCACAGTTTTAGGAACAACTAAAAGTAAACAAAATGTTTGAAATTCTTGTTCCATTGCCAAATCGAGCTGGCCAGATATGTGGCTGGTCATGCTGAATAATGTTTGGGACCCAACTGTCCCCTTGAAGTGTGTGAACTGCTAGACCTTCAAATTCATTACCAGAGTTCTGCATGCACACACTTCTCAGTAAACATGAACTATCTAGTATGCTTAGAATTGTGTGAAATATCAATTGACAATGAGAAGAATTTTATTTTATACCAGAATTTTGTTTTTCCCCGCACAGAATAAATTAGATGCTAGCAAAATTAACAACAAAACCTTGTCAATTATCATCGCACCATTTTTGTTTTTCATGCCGATTTAGTCCTACATTTATAGCTTCAAATGTAGTGTTTTTTTTCTTTTTCTTTTTTAATTGAAGTATAGTTAATTTACAATGTTGCATTTCAAATATGCAAGTTAATTCCATATATATATATATATATATATATATATATATATATATATACACATAGTTATATGCATACAAATATATTTATATATATATGTATATATACTTTTTCAGACTCTTTTCCATTATAAGTTAGTATAAGATACTGAGTATAGTTCCTAGTGCTATACAGTAGGTTTTTGCTTTTTATTTTATACATGTGTGCATGCTCGGTTACTCAGTCGTGTCTGACTCTTGCAACCCCATGGACTGCAGCCTGCCAAGCTCCTTTGTCCATCGGATTAGTCAGGAAAGAATACTGGAGTGGGTTGTCATTTCCTTCTCCAGGGGATCTTCCCGACCCAGGGATCTAACCAGGGTCTTGCATTTCCTGCATTGGCAGATGTATTCTCTACCACTAGCACCACTTGGGAAGCCCTATTTTACACACAGTAGTGTGTATATGTTAATCTCAATCAAATGTAGTGTTTTGATAGAACTTTGCTCCTCGAAAAGTAAACAAATATTCATAGTAAAGTTCACTTGCTGTTTGAAATAAATGTTTCAAATTTCTGATGTTTTTAAGTGCAGAAAGACTAATGTACAATGTGTTCCAGTAAGTGCTGTGAACAGTAGTTAGGACTTTGATTATATGTCTCATCTCAGAAAATCACCTTCAGAAACCTAGAATGCCCTAACTTGAGTATAGGGCACTATTGAAATTACATTTAAAAAGGCAAGGAAAATGTAGTTACAAGGTAAAAATGTAAGAGTAGTAATTACTTGGTCTGTGTTAGGGCAAAGTCAGGAGACAGAGTCATGGAATGAAACCCGATTAGCAGAGGTTACAAAAAGAAATAAGGAAACATTTACTGTAAGTGCCTGAGAATCGAAAGAATGTCACTGAAGAGTCCAAGTCCACTGCTTAATAGGAAAAGGGAAAATTTCAGACTACATGGAGGGCAACACATTTAATTGCTCCTTGGGTTATTCTTTTCTAAATACTAATAATTGTAAAAGGTTGCTTAATGTGATAATAGTTACCAGGGTTGAAGAGATCAAAAGGCAATGTCAGAAAGTAATAGATTGAGGTGAATAAACATTATTGTGAATGTATTCATATTAATGGTACCCTGAGATGGACCAAGAAAGGAGATGCATCTGATGCTGAGGTGACTGTGAGTACAGAGAATGATAAAATAAATCAATATTCATTTCAACTTGAGTGATTAAAAGACAATCATTATTCCACCAAAACCTTTAAAAATTGATAATCATAAAATCAGTCAACTAGCAAATGTCTTGTACGTAAACTGTCTTCCTAAGAGAGGCTATAGACCCCAGTGAATCTACAATACATGACTTATTGCTACTCAAGATTTACTTCAGATTTTGGTGAGTAGCTAATAATGTATATTACTCACATACACATTATCAGTTAATTGTGTACAGTAATTAAAGAACAGTTATAATGAATATGAAGAGAAGTAATGAAGATATTCTAGGTAATATGTGACCAATGATCTAGGTGACCAATGAACTTTATTAATGTGACACTAATATGAACTCTAACCACATCGACATTCACTGTGTAGAATAATTCTATTCTGTGTTCTCATGCTACTATCAGACTTTTCAAGGGAGCTTGTTACAGGGTTCAAGGCTCTGAGAAAATAAGTATGAATTGTAAATAAATACCTTCTCAATAGAGTAGAACATGTAAATATATATTCTGATTTCCTCAGACCACAAAATATTTTACACTATTAAAAATAATTAAAAAGAGTTTTCACTTCATGTATTTGCTCTCTCTTCAAAGAATCAGAATTTTTTTCTTTTATATTTTAATTTTTTACTTAGAGGCACTTGATTTACTTAAACCAAAGAAAAACTGTTCACCCATTTCTCCTACCACCTACCCCTACCCCTGCCTCTGGCAACCACCAATCTGTTCTCTGTATCTGAGCTGATTTTTATTTTGAATTAATTTTAGATTTCATATATAAGAGAGATCATATGGTATTTGTCTTTCTCTAGCTTATTTCACTTAGCATAATGCCCTTGAGGTCCATCCATGTTGTAATGAATGGCAAGATTTCATTCTTTTTTTCTCATGGCTGAATTATATTGCATTGTGTGTGTGTGTGTGTGTGTACACATATGTGTGCATATATATGCCATAATTTTTTGATCCATTTATCCATGGATGGACACTTAGGTTGTTTCCATATCTTGTTGTTGTTCAGTCACCCAGTTGTGTCCAACTCTTCACAACCCCATGGACCACAGCACACCAGGCCTCCCTGTCCCTTACCATCTCCCAGAGTTTGCCCAAGTTCATGTTCATTGGATCGCTAATGCAATCCAACCAACCATCCCATCTTCTGTCACCATCTTCTCCTGCCCTCAAGCTTTCCCAGCATCAGGGACTTTTCCAATGAATCAGCTCTTCCCGTCAGGTGACCAAAATGCTGAAGCTTCAGCTTCAGTCCTTCCAGTAATTCTTCAGGATTGCTTTCCTTTAAAATTGACTGGTTTGACCTCCTCACTATCCAAGGGACTCTTGGGAGTCTTCTCCAGCACCACAGTTTGAAGGCATCAATTCTTTGATGCTCTGCTTCCTTTACAGTCCAGCTCTCACAATGAGATGTGACCACTGGGAAGACCATAGCCTTGACTGTATGGACATTTGTTGGTGGAGCGATCTCTCTGCTTTTCAATACACAGTCTAGGTTTGTCATAGCTTTCCTGCCAAGAAGCAATCATCTTCTAATTTCATGGCTGCAATCACCATCTGCAGTGATTTTGGAGTCCAAGAAGAGGAAATCTGTCACTGCTTCCACCTTTTCCCCTTCTATTTGCCATGAACTAATGGGTCCAGATGCCATGATCATAGGTTTTTTTTTTTAATATTTAGTTTTAAGCCAGCTTTTATACTCTCCTCCTTTACCCTCATCAAGAAGTTCTTTAGTTCCTCTTTGCTTTCTGCCATTAGAGTGGTATCATCCACGTAGCTGAGGTTGTTGATGTTTCTCCACCTATCTTAATTCCAGCTTGTAGCTCATCCAGCCTGGCATTTCTCATGATGTGCTCAGTGTATAAGTTAAATAAGCAGGGTGACAACAGACAGCCCTGTAGTACTCCTTTCTCAATCCTGAACCAGTCAATTGTTCCATACAATGTTCTAACTGTTGCTTCTTGACCCACATACAGGTTTCTCGGGAGACAGGTAAGATGGTCTGGTATTCCCATCTCTTGAAGAGCTTTCCACAGTTTGTTATAACCTACACAATCAAAGGCTTTAGCATAGTCGATGAAACAGAGGTAGAAGTCTTTCTGGAATTTCCTTGCTTTCTCTATCATCCAGCGAATGTTGGCAATTTCATCTCTGGTTCTTCTGCCTTTTCTAAACCCAGATTGGACATCTAGAAGTTCTTGGTTTGTGCAATGCTGAAGCCTAGCCTGTAAGATTTTAAGCATGACCTTACTAGCATGGGAGATGAGTGCAATTGTCCAATGGTTAGCACATTGTTTAGTACTACCCTTCTTGGGAATTGGGATGCAGATTGACCTTTTCCGGTCCTGTGGCCACTGCCGGGTCTTCCAGATTTACTGACATATTGAGTGCTACTATAAAGAATGCTGCAGTGGTGCATAAATAATAATCGGTGCATATATGTTTTTTGGTTTCACTCTTTTTTTCACTTTTTTAAAGTACAGTTGATTTACAATATTGTATTACTTGTAGGTATACAGCAAAGTGATTCAGTTATATATGCATATGTATCTATTTTTTCAGATTCTTTTCCCTTATAAATTATTATAAAACATTGAGTATAGTTTTGTGTATTCACAGCACTTGTAAACCTCAACTTCTTCACCTTCCTATTGTACAACTTGTAACTGACTGTAAAGCAGAACATGCTAATAATAATTAGCAGTGTTTTTGGTATCTTATGACTACAGTAAAATCACACTAAATAAATCATAAATCTGCAGGTAAAATAAAACTGAAATTGCTATAATATTAATTTTGGGATAATCAGCAAATAAATACAAATTTAGGAGTAAAGATATTTACTACTTTTCCCCAAAGTAATGTCAATATTGATTTCAAAATTAAGTTTTTAAAGTTAAATATAAGGAAAAAATAATAGGAACAGACCTAAGTCCAGAAAACAGACCTAAGTCCAGAAACTAGAGACTCCAAGGTCTCTAGTATCTAATGTTAAAGCTAAGACATCTGATCCTAGTTTGGTTTTCTTTTATGTGTGAATCCTTTTCTATTGATGTATAGTTAATTTACAATGTTGTTAGTTTCAATGTTGAAAAGAATTCTAGAATAGATAATTTTATAGATGAGTTATTTCCTACTTCCATTGACAGTAATAAATAGCACTTATTTTAAGAATAAATAGGTGAATTAATTTGATATATTTATTGGTAAATATATCTTATTTTTTCAAATGAAACAAAAATTATATTCATGTTAGTAAACATAAAAGTTAAGAAATCTTTTATGAAATCCTCAACCAAATTTAATTTTTCAAATCAAATTATCATAGAGATTAGAAATAGAGAAAAAAATATTTCAGTGGTGACCCACTACAAACAGTCTCTGATGGCTAAGTCAGTAAAGAATCCACCTGCAATATAGGAGACCCTGGGTTCAACCCCTGGGTCAAGAAGATTCCCAGGAGAAGGGAATGGAAACCCACTCCAAGGTTCTTATCTGGATAATCCCATGGACAGAGGAGCCTGGTAGGTGACAGTCCATGGGATCACGAAGAATCAGACATGACTGAGTGACTAACTTGCTCTCACAACCATTTCTAATTTTTCAAATCAAATCAAGTTATCATAGAGATTAGAAATAGAAAAAAACATTCATCTTTAAAACTCAGTCATTTTGTTAGGATATATCTGAGAACTGGAAATTCAGATTTAAATTCCTAGGTACATTGTACCTTTTAATTGATGGTCATAATTATTTCAGAAAGTTTTTATTTGAATCACAATTTAAGATACTCCATTACATGACTTTCCTTCTCTCCTTAGCATAATGCAACCACAAATATTGTACATATCCACTGCCTGTCTTCTATATTTACCACTTTTTTGACTATAGTTTTCCTTTTTTATTTCTTAATATTTTCATCCATTTCATTTCCATACCTTCACTCTGCTTTGTATATCTTTGCACTCTCACCTTTCTTCCCAGTTCATCTGTTTTAAAAAATACTTTTCTTCCAGTTTTTCACTCTTAGTCCTGAATTCTATCGGTTATTCTTTTATTTCTGTTTTTAAGCCATCTCATTCCTGAGATTTTCTGATTTATGACATTCTTTCTATGATTTGAGAATTTGCCTGAGGTCTTTTAAGTTATTCTGAGAGGTTACAATACTCTGTTCATCTTCTGTGTGATATCAGTTTAATAGCTTTTCCCCTCTAGTTGGGGTATCATTTGATTTTCATCTTTATCATGATATTTTTTGCATCAGATTCAATCAAATTCTTGTGAGGATTTTCTAAATGTGTTTTCCTGTGAAGGGAAAGAGATAGATCAGGTGGCTTTCCCAATCTCAGAGCTTGGGGTTCCCTCTACTCTGATAAGGTAAAGCATTCAAGCAGTCACTCTGTGCCACCATGTCTGCCTTTACAGGCTAAGCCTGACACAGGACAGCTTTGACTTAGATATTTCTCTAGGTTAATCAGATTTCCAAGGTCTGGCCATCACAAACCATGTTCTTGCTTTAAACTCTATTTTACTGCTATAAAATAGCAGAGGTATACAGCAGAGGTATGCATCCTCTGTTTTTTTTTTTTTTAGCATATCTCTAAAACAACTTTAACATTTATATAAAGGAATAAAGATACATAAATATCAAGGTCAGACATAAGAGAGGGAAGTGAAAGATTTGCCCTATCGTATATCCAGATATACACTCCAACCACAGTAATAAAAATACAGGAATGAACAAATAAACCAGTAAAATAGAATGGAGACTTACCCATATATAAAAGTATTTAGCATAAAATCAAAATGGTACTGCAATCAAAAAGGAAAGGACAAATAGTCTAATAGATGGGAAATAAAATGGAATCCTCACCTACTCCACATGCAAAAGTGAAGTGAAAGTGTAGAGTACTAGACACAGGACAAGTATCATTTAAAAAAAGACTGCTTCTAGAGCTCAAACCACAAGACAAGAAATTTATAGATTAAAGGATAAGAACTCCAGCACCGATTAGCCAAGTGATTTGGACAGTCTTTAACTTTTGTGTGCCTCAATTTCCTCATCTCTAAAAGGGATATTAAATGATTTAATATATGCAACATGTTAAAAAAAATGTTTTGTACACAGTAAATGCTAAATAATTGCCTACCAAAACTACCTCTACTACTGTGCCCAAATCAAGAATTTCTTAAAGAGCAATACCATGAACAAAACAAGGTAACAGGAGAAAGAAGGGAAAAAGATACTTGCCATTATCTAAAAGTATTAAGAGATTAACTTTTAGAATATGAGAAGCTTCTACAAAACACACACACACACACACACACACACACACACAAAAGAAAGCGACTTAATAGAAAACAAGTAAGAAAATAAAACAGGTTATTTATAGATGGGGAAACCGAAAAGCTATTAGATTTAACCATATGTAACTTGCATATTTTGTAAATCAAAAATGTTTAAATCTCAGCAAATTAATATGCTTCAACTTAATCAGTAATTGATGAATGGAAAATCATTAGTAATAAAAAATGCAAATTAAAACTATTGGGGAAAAAAATAAGACAGTAATGCTAAAGGCTCTCAGGGATGTCAAAATGTAGGAACCTTTGTACCCTACAGGTGAGTGTGTGGAGGGATATAGTCATTCTGGAAAGCCTTCAAGTAACATTTAGTCAAATTATGTAAGTACATAGTCAGCGAAACAGCAGGTCCACTTGTGAATGTGTATGACCAGGAAAATATTACTCTAGTTCATAAAAAGATACATGTGAAGATAATTCACCCAGTGTGTGGCAGAAAGAAGGTAAAAAGAACCTCTTGGTCCATCATTTGGAAAATAATCAAGTAAAATATGGTAAATGTCAATCATGGAATATACAATACTTAGCAGCATTGACTAAATGCAAAATGCATATCTATCAACAAAGATAGATCTTAACAATAGTGCTTTATTTTTTAAGATAGAAAACAGAATTTGGTATATAATGTAATACTATTTATCCAAATAGCAAAATGCAATCTATACACAAGCAAAATATTACACTTGAAACACTGAAATGATTGACTTTGCAAAGAGAGAGAGATTAGATGGTGGTTATAGGCATTAAAGAAAATTAATAAAACAAGGATGGGAAAACAGAATAAATTTTCAAGTTGAAAACAAATGCAAAATTAAAAGGCAAATGCAAACTAAGAAAATGTTGCCACAAATATGACAAGGAGTTGATGTCCTTGATTTAAAGAGCAGTTTTCAACAATGACAACAAAAAGTTATGTCTCAATAGAAAAATTGGCAAGAAGAAAAACATAGAGTTCCCAAAGAATAAACAAAAGATGGATATTAGGGAAATAAAGAAAATTCACACTTCTAGGTAGTAAAATTAATTTTAATTAAAAGAAAGATTTGTTTTTATGTTTCTTACAAATGCAAATGTGAAAATCATGGTACTCTGTACTGGGGAAAGTGTGGTAGCAAAGGTGGCACCTTCTTAGGAAATAAATAGATGCAGGACAGAATATTTATGTGTTCAGGAGTTTGCTACAATGCAGGATAAAATAGGGGAAATTAAACAAAAACAAACTAGAGGGAGATGGTTAATTCTTAAGAAATATGAATAAAATTATATTTACAAAGATTAGTATTCTATAAAAATGCTTACTTTGAGAGAAAAGTATTTATATAATAAATTCATATCATAAAATTCATATAATATAAAGTATTAATATATATGTGCAGTAGCTTTTTGAGGTATCTGTCATTTTTACATTGTAAAAGTAACATTTAAAACTTGCTTGCCTATTCTGCAAGTTATGTAGAACATATTGCTTAATATGTTGAGCAAACCAGTATTATGGGAAAAAAATGCGAATGAGGGAGGAGTGTTCTAGATTAAGAGGAAGTTAAGGAACCCAAAACACAAATGCAAGTCATGGTCTTTGAGAACATACTGATATGAACAAATTAGAAGTCAAAGTTTTTTTCTGGGACTACTAGAGAATTTTGAATATATAAGCTTATTCCATCATATTCTAGATTTATTGTCAAACATTTACAGCTTTACTAACGTTTTTGTAGAAAAATATCCTTGCTACTTAGAGATACATGTGGAAGTTTTTGAGATGAAAATGTATGACTACCAGAACTTATTTCAAAGAATTTATCAAAAGTAACACAATGTAAATAAAACAAAATTGTACAATTGTTAAATCTCAATTATATATTACTGTTCATTGTATTTTTGCTCTACTTTTCTTTGAATTCTAAAAATTTTATCATATGATGTTAAAAATTCCTCATAGATTTCTCTTTATTAGAGATGGATCCATCAATTTAGTATAGCGTTATGTTTTGCTTTTAAAAGATAAACTATAAAATAGGATCTTTATAAAATTATATGTCCACCCATTAGAAAAGAATAACTTTAAACTCATCATCAACATGAATTCTAATACTTCAGAATACATTGGTAAAGTTTTTTTTTTAATTTTTGCACAAAATAGGTGTATCCTTAAGAGAATGCTGTGCTCATGGGTTAAAGAAATGAGTTGTTTTAACTTGTTTTCCTAAATACTTATGCATTATACCAGAAAATTCTTTGTTTGGGGGAAGCAAGTGTGTCTTTTATTTTCCTTTACTTATATAATGTAAGATTTTGCTGAGTGATGAAGAAAAGACAGAACAAAGGAATAGAACTGGGCTTGGCACAGAATCATCTAGTCTGGGCTATTTTCTTGTGTGCATCTACTAGCAATTTTGAATATATCCTATTTTTCTTATTAATGGTCTTCTCATATAAGAACATAAAAACTTTCTTCCTTTCTTATTTGCTAATGGTCATTTGCTACTTGCTTCTCATGAAATCAACATTTTACTATTATAAATTTCTCTTAGCTATATTTGGGAAAATTAAAGCAGGCTAGATGAGGACTGAACATGCTGAAGCAGAAACAAATTGAGAAGAAAAAAATAATAAATAAAATGCAAGTCCAGTTACAAAACAGTAAAAGTTTCTTTCAGAATTCTGGGGCAGGCTCATTTCAAAGCAAGGACTGAAAATGGAGGAGGATGGATTCATGCACATCTAGCATGAATTTCTGGGACATTCAAGCAATCATTAGGGACTTCAAGTAATACTTAGAAAAACTAATTAGGTAAAAGAATATACTCCTTCTTTTTTTTTTGCAGTATGTGAGATCAGACATTGTGTGTGTGTGTGTGTGTGTGTGTGTGTGTGTGTGTGTGTGTTTGGAGGGGACGTAGTCCAATAAACTGGTAGATCTCAATGAATCTATCCCTACCGCTCTACCATCTACTATGATTTGGTGTTCAGTTGCTAAGTCGTGTAAAGTCTGTAACCCCATGGACTGTAGTATGCCAGGCTACTCTGCCACTATCTCCCAGAGTTTGCTCAAATTCATATCCATTGAGTAGGTGATGTTATCTAACTATCTTATCCTCTGCCATCCCCTTCTCTGCTTGCCTTCAGTCTTTCCCAGCATCAGGGTCTTTTCCAGTAAGTCGGCTCTTTGCATCAGGTGGCCAAAGTATTGGAGCTTCAGCATCAGCATCAGTCCTTGAGTGAATATTCAGGGTTGATTTCCTTTACGTTTGGCTGGTTTGATCTCCTTGCTGTCCAAAGGACTGCACCACAACTGGAAAGCATCAATTCTTCAGCATTCAGCCTTCTTTATGATTCAACTCGCGCATTCATGCATGACTACTGGAAAAACCATAGCTTTCACAACATGGACCTTTCTTGGCAAAGTGATGTCTCTGCTTTTCAATATGCTGTCTAGGTTTATCATAGCTTTCCTTCCAAGGAGCAAGGGTCTTTTAATTTTATGGCTGCAGTCACCATCCATAGTGATTTTGGAGCCCAAAAAAATAAAATATGTCACTGTTTCCACTTTTACCCCTTCTATTTGCCCTGAAGTGATGGGACTAGATGCCATAATATTAGTTTTATTTTTTTTAATTTATTTTTTATTGAAGGATAATTGCTTCACAGAATTTTGTTGTTTTCTGTCAAACCTCAACATAATCACGCATAGGTATACATATATCCCCTCCCTTTTGAAACTCCCTCCCATCTCCCTCCCCATCCCATCCCTCTAGGTTGATACAGAGCCCCTGGTTGAGTTTTATGATCTTAATTTTTTTTTAATGCTGGGTTTCAAGCCAGCTTTTTCACTCTCTCCTCTCACCCTCACCAAGGGGCTTTTGAATTCCTCTTCACTTTCTTCCATTTTGTTTCATCTGCATATCTGAGGCTGTTGATATGTCTTTGGCAATCTTGCTTCCAGCTTGTGATGCATCCAGCCCAGCATTTCACATGATGTACTCTACATATAAGTTAAATAAGCATGGTGATAAAACACAGCCTTGTACTCCTTTCCCAATTTTGAAACAGTCAGTTGTTCCATGTCAGGTTCTAATTGTTGCTTCTTGACCCACATACAATTTTCTCAGGAGACAATAAGGTAATCTTGTACTCCTATCTCTTTAAGAATTGTCCATAATTTGTTTGATCCACATGGGCAAAGGCTATAGCATAGTCAATGAAGCAGAAATAGATTTTTTTAACTCTCTTGATTTCTCCATGATCCAGAAAATGTAGGCAATTTGACCACTGGTTCCTCCGCTTCTTCAAAACCCAGCTTGTACATCTGGAAGTTCTCACTTCATGTACTGTTGAAGCCTAGCTTGAAGGATTTTGAGTATAATCTTTCTAGCATGTGAAATGAGTGCAACTGTACAGTAGTTTGAACATTCTTTGGCATTGCTTTTCTTTGGGATTGGAATGAAAACTGACATTTTCCAGTCCCGTGGCCATTGCTGTTTTCCAAATTTGCTGACATATTGAGTGCAGCACTTTAACAGCATCATCTTTTAGGATCTAAATAGCTCAGCTGGAATTCCATCACCTCCACTAGCTTTGTTAGAGTGATCATAATGTCCTTTTAAAATATGTTTTTTAGCAATGTACTTCCCCAAAACTTTCAATGTTAGTAGAGACTGAAGCAGACCCCAAAATCTCAGGTAATTCTGAGAACAAACAAAAACCAAAAAGAGCTGCAGGTGCTTGATGTTGAAAGTGAAATTATATTGAAGCTTCCCACCCCCACATCATATTAAACGTAGACACAGTGTATTAAACCTAGACAGCATACTAAAAGGCAAAGACATTACTTTGCCAACAAAGGTCCATATAGTCAGACTATGGTTTTTCCAGTGGTCATGTATGGATGTGAGAGTTGGACTGTGAAGAAAGCTGAGCACCGAAGAATTGATGCTTTTGAATTGTGGTGTTGGAGAAGACTCTTGAGAGTCCCTTGAACTGCAAGGAGATCCAACCAGTCCATGCTAAACTAAAATCAGTCCTGAATATTCATTGGAAGGACTGATGCTGAAGCTGAAGCTCCAATACTTTGGCCATCTGATGCAAAGAGCTGACTCATTAGAAAAGACCCTGATGCTAGGAAAGATTGAGGGCAGGAGAAGAAGGGACAACAGAGGACGAGATGGTTGGATGGCATCACCAACTCAATGGACATGAGTTTGAGCAAGCTCTAAGAGATGGTGAAGGACAGGAAAGCCTAGCATGCTGCAGTCCATGGGGTTGCAGAGTCAGACACGACTGAACGACTGAACAGCAACAACTTCCCATTCCCACAGGCTTTCAGACATATTAACAAAGTAAAAATGGGGCTAATGTGATCTCACCAGAACACTGACACTGTCTTCTACAAAATGCAGGTAGAGGAAAAGAAACAATTAAAGATCAAGTCTAAGGAAACTCCCACTTTAAGAGGTCTGAGGAAAGCAAAAAAAAATCAATAAAGGTGACTGAGAATGGATGATCAGTAAGGAAGAAGTAAAGCCAAAAGAGTAGATGTATTAATTTTTTAGGGCTTCTATAACAGAGTAACATAAACTGAGTTCCTTAAAGCAACCAAAATTTATTCTCTCACAGTTCTGGACATTTGAAGTCCCAAATCCAGGTGTCAGTAGGCTCGTGCTCTCTCCCAAGACTTAATGGAAGAATCCTTCCTTGTTTCTTCTAGCGTCTCATGTTACCAGTAATTCTTGGCATTTCTTGACTTATCAACCTGTGTCTCCATCTTCACACAGTCTTATGTCCTGTGTGTTGTGTCTTCACACTGTCTTCCTATTGTCCATGTCTCTGGTTCCAAATTTCCCTTCTTTTATAAGGACACCAGTCATATTGGATTTAGTGCTTATCTGAATTTAGTATGACTTCATCTTAATTTGCTTACATCTGTAAAAGGCTCATTTCCAAACAAGGACATATTCACAGGTTCCATATGGAAATGAATTGTCTGGTAACACAATTAAACCCAGTACAGTAATATATCCCAAAAGCCCAGTAAAGAAGATGATCAAGAAGGAGGAATGATTAACTGGTTAAGTACCACAGTTAAAAATATCACTTTGATTTAGCTACTGAAGTTCAGTGATGTATTTGATAAATGCACTTTTACTGATAGTTGGAGCAAAATTTTAACTAAAGTGGCTCAAGAGGAAATAAATACTGAGAAAATATAAAACCTAAACATGTAAGAATTTTGCTAACAAAAGGGAAAAATCATACAGTACTGATACTATCCGGTTGGTTGTTCAGTCGCTAAGTCCTGTCCGACTCTTTGCTATACAATGAACCATAGCATGCCAGGTTTCCCTGTTCTTCACTACCCTCTGCATCAGGTGGCTGAAGTTTGGAGCTTCAGCTTCAGCATCAGTCCTTCCAATGAATATTCAGGGTTGATTTCCTTTAGGATTGACTAGTTTGATCTTCTTGCTGTCCAAAGGACTCTCAAGAGTCTTCTCCAGCACCACAATTAGAAAGCATCAATTCTTTGGTGCTCAGCCTTCTTTATGGACCAACTCACATCTGTATGTGACTACTGGAAAAACTATAGCTTTGACTATATGGGCCTTTGTTGGCAAAGTGATGTCTCTGTTTTTAATACACTGTCTAGGTTGGTCATAGTTTTTCTTCAAATGAGCCACCATCTTTTAATTTCATGATTGCAGTCACTGTCAGCGTCAATTTTGGATCCCAAGAAAATATAATATGTCACTGTTTTCACATTTACCCCTTCTATTTGTCGTGAAGTAATGGGACCAGCTGCCATGATCTTAGTTTATCGAATGTTGAATTTCAAGTCAACTTTTTCACTCTCCTCTTTTACCCTCATCAAGAGGCTCTTTAATTCCTCTTCACTTTCTATCATTAGAGTGGTATCATCTGCATATCTGATGTTGTTGATATTTCTCCCAGCAATTTTTTTTCTCTCAGCAATCTTGATTTCAGCTTGTGATTCATCCAGCCCAGCATTTCACATGAAAAGTGAAGTGTAATCACTCAGTCCTGTCGAACTTTTTGCTATCCCATGGACACTAGCCTGCCAGGCTCCTCTGTCCATGGAATTCTCTAGGTAAGAATACTGAAGTGAATTGTCATGCCCTTCTCCAGGGGATCTTCCTGACCCAGGAATCGAACCTGGATCTCCTGCATTGCAGGCAGATTCTTTACCATCTGAGCCACAAGGGAAGTGTTTCACATGATGTACTCTGCATATAAGTTAAATCAACAGGATGACAGTATACCTTTGATGTACTTCTTTCCCAGTGAAACAACCAATCAGTTTCTTCATGTCTGGTTCTAACTGTTGCTTCTTGTCTTGCATGCAGGTTTCTCAGGATACAGGTAAGCTGATCTGGTATTCCCATCTCTTTAAGAATTTTCCACAGTTCATTGTGATCCTTACAGTCAAAGGCTTTAGTCCAGTCAGTGACTCAGAAGAAGATTTTTTTTTAATCCCCTTGTTTTCTCTATGATCCAACAGATATTGGCAATTTGATCTCTGATTCCTCTCCATTTTCTAAATCCAGCTTGTACACCTGGAACTTCTTGGTTCAAGTACTGTTGAAGCCAGCTTGAAGGATTTTGAGCATTACCTTACTAGCATGTGAAATGAGTGCAACTGTGCAGTAGTTTGAAGATTCTTTGATATCGCTCTTCTTTGGGATTAGAATCAAAACTGACCTTTTCATGTCCTGTGGCCACTGTTGAGTTTTCCAAATTTGCTGATGTATTGAGTGCAACATTGTAACAGCATCATCTTTTAGGATTTTAAATAGCTCAGCTAGAATTCCATCACCTCCACTAGTTTTGTTCATAGTAAGGCTTCCTAAGGCCCAAATGACTTCACACTCTAGGATGTCTGGCTCTAGGTGAGTGACCATCATGGTTATCCATGTCATCAGTGAGCTTTTTTGTATAGTTCTTTGTATTCTTGCCACCTCATTTTAATCTCTTCTGTTTCTGTTAGGTCCTTGCCATTTCTGTCCTTTATTGTGCTCATCTTTGCATTAAATGTTCGCTTGGTATCTCCATCCAATTTTCTTAAAAAGATCTGTAGTCTTTCCCATTCTGTTGCTTTCCTCTATTTCTTTGCATTGTTCACTTAACAAGTATTTCTTATCCCTCCTTGCTGTTCTGAACCTCTGCATTTACCTGGGTATATTTTTCCCTGTCTCTTTTGCCTCGCACTTCTTTTCTCAGCTATTTGTAAGGCCTCCTCAGACAAACATTTTGCCTGCCTGTACAGTGTAACAAACCTCTGTCCATAGTTGAGACACTGTCTACCAGATCTAATCCCTTGAATAGAGTTGTCACCTCCATTGTATAATCTTAAGGGATTTAAGTCGTACCTGAATGGTCTGGTGGTTTTCCCTAGTTTCTTCAGTTTAAGTCTGAATTTTGTTTAAAAGGCGCTCATGATCTGAGCCACAGTCAGCTTCAGGTTTTGTTTTTTCTGACTGTATAGAGCTTCTCCATCTTCAGCTGCAGAGAATGTAGTCAGTCTGATTTTGCTATTGACCATCTGATGATGTCCATGTGTAAAGTCATCTCTTGTGTTGTTGGAAGAGGGTGTTTGCTATGGCCAGTTTGTTCTTTTGGCAAAACTTGGAATATAGTAGCTCTCTGGATCCAGTCAACTATGTAGTTCTACCAAGCAAATGGGAGAAAGAAATAGAGGAGCAAGAGAGTCTAGGACATAAATATAGGAGTGGTTATACTGACTATGGAATCAGAATTTCAGCTGCGTAGGAAGTCAGGATATACATGGAATGAGAGACAAAGAAATGTCTACAGAATCAATAGACTGTAAGTCCCAGTGGAGTCAGAGTAGTAGAGGGTGGAAACTTGTACAAGTTGTTATTTTAAAGCTTGGTTGTTGTTTTAAAATCTGTTGCTCTAAAGTTTAAATACTGACAGCAAAATATGTTTAGGTTACCTCATTTCACTCTCTTTATTTCCTCACATTCTTTATAAAACTGATTGTATAAGCATCAAAGATGACTTGTAATAATTACTGTCCATGATTTTTAAAACTTGTTTTCCTCATAAAATTTGAATTGCAAAGTTTTGCTTTCTCTATTAGTCTCACAAGGTAAGGAATTTTTATGTAGGCTTCCCTGGCAGCTCAGCTGGTAAAGAATCTGCCTGCAGCACAGGAGGCCCCAGTTCGATTCCTGGCTGGGGAAGATCCCTTGGAGAAGAAACAGGCTACCCAATCCAGTATTCCTGGGCTTTCCTGGTGGCTCTGATGTAAAGAATCTGCCTGTAATGTGGGAGACCTGGGTTCAATCCTCGGGTTGGGAAGATCCGCTGAAGAAAGGAATGCTTCTCACTCCAGTGTTCTAGCCTGGAGAATTCCATGGACAGAGGAGCCTGGTGGGCTACAGCCCTTGGGGGTCACAAGGAGTCAGACATAACTGAGCAACTTTCACTTCACTTCACTTCACTTCCTGAAATACTTCTACCACTGATGAATAACTACAAATTAAATATAGCTACTAAATTATATTTTATTGAGTATTATGAATACTAATACAATAGATAATTCAACACTATGCCTTATCCTGTTTTGTGTCATTTAATTTTAAATTTGTTTTACCTTCTATTTTTTGCTAAAAGAAGATATATTTCTCTCCAGTTATGTAACTAAGGCCCTCTTTAAGCATTCATTTTTAATCATTAATCTATTTTCCTGTTCTTATATTTGAAAGTTTTTAGTAATTACTTTTGTGTGTACAAGCAATTTTTGCTAATTAATAGAGCATTTTACCTTTGTAATAGTAAACAGACATATGATTTGAGAAAACTAATAGAATTTCAACATATAAACACATAAAGAAATATCACTCCAAACTGTATTTGAAACACTTGGTAATGAGTTTCAATACATGTGTGAGTTTGCATTCTGGAATCTTTATTTTTCTTAATTTTTAAATTAATTTTTTTGGAGTATAGCTGCTTTACAATGTTGTTCGTTTCTACTGTACAGCAAAGTGAATCAGCTATATTTATACATATATCCTCTCTTTTTTGGATTTCTTTCCCATTTAGGTGACCACAGAGCATTGAGTAGAGTTCCCTGAGCTATACAGTAGGTTCTCATTAGTTTTCTATTTTATGAAACTGGAAGTGAAAGTCGCTCAGTCGTGTCCAACTCTTTGCGACCCCATGGACTATACAGTCCATGGAATTCTCTAGGCCAGAATACTGGAGTGGGTAGTCTTTCCCTTCTCCAGGGGATCTTCCCAACACAGGGATCAAACTCAGGTCTCCCACATTGCAGGCAGATTCTTTCCTTGCTAAGCCACAAGGGATATATATATATATAGTATCAATAGTGTATATATGTCAATCCCATTCTCCCAATTCATCCCACCTCCTTCATCCCCCCTGGCTATCCACTTATTTGTTCTCAACATCTGTGGCTCTATTTCCATTTTGCAAATAAGAGCATTTATACCATTTTTCTAGATTCCACATTTATGCATTAATATATGATATATATTTTTTTTTCTCTTTCTGACTTACTTTACTCTGTATGACAGACTCTAGGTCCATCCACATCTCTGTAAATGACTCAATTTCATTCCTTTTTATGACTAATATTTCACTGTATATGTACCACATCTTAATCCACTCCTCTGTGGGAGGACATTGTGGCTGCCTGCATGTGCTGGCTGTTGTAAGTTGTGCTGCAGTGAACACTGGGGGGCATGTATCTTTTGGAATTATATTTACTCTGGGTATATGCCCAGGAGTGGGATTGCTGGGCCATATGATAGTTCTATTTTTCATTTTTTTAAGGAAACTCCATACTGTGTTCCATAGTGGTATATCAATTGGCATTCCCACTAAGGTACAAGAGGGTACCTTTTTTCCCATACCCTCTCCAGCATTTAATATTTGTAGATTTTTTAATGATGGCCATTCTGATGAGTGTGAGGTGATACTTCATTGTAATTTTGTCTTGCATTTCTCTAATAATTACTTAATTCTTTTCATACGTTTGTTGGCCATCTCTATGTCTTCTTTGGAGAAATGTGTAATTAGATTTTCTGCCCATTTTTTTTTTTGGTTGATTTTTTTTTTTTAACACATTGAGCTGCACGAGCTGTTTGTACATTTTGGAGATTGATCCTTTGTCAGTTGCTTCATTTGCAAATATTCTCTTCCATTCTGAGGGCTGTCTTTCCATCTTGTTTATGGTTTCCTTTGCTGTGCAAAAGCTTTTAAGTTTAATTAGGTCCCATTTGTTTTGTTTTTATTTTCATTACTCTAGGAGGTGGGTCAAATAAATCCTACTGCAATTTATGTCAGAGACAGTTCTATGTTTTCCTCTAAGAGTTTTAGAGCATCTGGCCTTACATTCAGGTCTTTAATCTATTCTGAGTTTATTTCTGTGTATGGGATTAGGGAATGTTCTAATTTCATTCTTTTACATACAGGTGTACAATTTTCCCAGCAACATTTATTGAAGAGGCTATCTTTTCTCCATTGTATATTCTTGCCTCCTTTGTCATAGATTAAGTGACCATATGTGCATGCTGTACCTCTGCTGGTAGAGAATCAGAATCCCCATGAACAGAGGAGGCTGGGATCACAAAGAGTTGGACATGACTGGGTGACTAAGTACATGTACATGAGTTCATCTCTGGACTTTCCTGTTCCACTAGAATCTTTAATGTTACATTGATTATTCTCTCTACTCTAGCACTGTTATACTATATTAATTTTGCTATAACATCTTAGTAATTCTGCTTTAAGATAATAATGATTATGGTAGATTGTATTTCTCCACATTTGTTTTTTTCTCTCAGCTTCCATAGCAGTCTAAGTGGCAAAGATGCATTTGTGTTATATGCGAAGGTGTAAGAGCACACAGACAAACTCTTTTCCATATATGATACTTGGACTTAGGTTCTTGGCTTCTCAACAAACACCACCCACCAACCCATACACACATATTTGCTCCAGGAATTTGGCACAGGTTCCAGAAATTTCTCTATGAGACTCTTACTACTTTGATATCCTACTGGATAGGTACTATTATTTTCCACACTTGACACGTGAGAAAACTGAAGTTCTTGTTGTTCAGTCAGACTGCAGCATACCAGGTTTCTCTTTCCTTCACCATCTCCCAGAACTTGCTCAAACTCGTCCATTGAGTCAGTGATGCCATACAACCATTTTGTCCTCTGCCGTCCCCTTCTCCTCCTGCCTTCAATCTTTCCTAGCATCAAGGTCTTTTCTAGTGAGTTTGCTCTTTGCATCAGGTGGCCAAAGTATTGAAGCTTCAGCATAAGTCCCTCCAATGAATATACAGGATTGATTTCCTTTTAGGCTTGACTGGTTTGATCTCCTTGCAGTCCAAGGGACTCTCAAGAGTCTTCTCCAACACCACAGTTCAAAAACATCAATTCTCTGGCACTCAGAAGTTAATATATTTTAAGTAAATGGACCAACTAGATATTATGTCTATCAGCTATATTTTTGTATACTTCAGAACCTGTAACATTACTTGCCCATAAAGAAAACAAAAATTTGATCACTGACTTATTATATACTTCATAAATAAATTCATTATTATAGATCAGAGAATGTATTTTGGAGAGGAAATCAAGAGAACAGTCCTATTATTTTGACAGATAATTATTAGCAAACATCAGAGTAAGCATCTTCTACTGTCTAGTTTGGACGTATAAAATTTAATTTTGTCAAAACCGTGTATTAATTGTCTTTTAGACCAAAGCTGAGATTTGACCAGCTCATATATGAGGTAGTCATTATTCTGTGCAATTCATTACAAATCAGTAGGTGGCGTAGTGGTAAAGAATCTGCCTGCAATGCAGGAGACCACAAGAGACATGTGTTCAATTCCTGGGTCAGGAAGATCCCCTGGAGAAGGAAATGGCAAACTACTCCAATATTCTTGCCTGGAAGGTCCCATGGACAGAGGAGCCTGGTGGGCTACAGTCCATGGGGTTACTGAATCGGATATGACTAAGCACCCACACACATGTGGAGGTGGTTGTCAAGGCCTTTCCATAGTTCGGCTGCATGACATGCCTGTGAAGCTTGTTTTCAGTCTGAAGTTGCACTCATGGACTATTTTCACACAACTGTTCTGCATCATATTCTAAGTGATTATTCTTGCTGAAAAACATATCTCATCTCTGATTACTGCATGCCTAGTTGTGCTCTCTGCCCTTGTGTTTTGCTAGCAATTTATCTAAGAATGCTTCATGTGAAGTTGTACTTAAATATTTTTAAAAATTTATTTCCCATACCTCTTATACAATATAATCAAAGTGAAATTGTTGAAGACCACTTATTGGAGATGAAGTGCACCTGAGAGAATTCCTTACTGCAGAATCCCGAGTGCATCAAATTTCAGTAAAATGACTGGTATAGAGCTGATAAGCAGATCACAATATCAGGAATGTGAAAATTCCACGAATACACAAGAGATCAAGGAATATTAAAAAGTGTTTCTCCTAAAAAGTATAGCTTAGAATTAAATGATACTGTAAGAGTTATTCAACAAACTACTCTTCATATGAACACATATCCAATTTAGATTTCTTTATTCCATTTGACCTCTTTTCTTAACAGAAACTGTATAATGAGTGGAGTGATTGTTATGTTATGAATTATGTTTTCATTCAGGCAAGTTCATTCTTGTCTGGGTTACATGAGTAACCTGGGTACATTCTGGGTTACATGAGAAAAAATATCTTGGCCCTTGATTTCCCTAAGATACCATCCAATCATACTCTAATGATGTTTTTTTTCCCCTTTTATCAATTTTTATTAAGACTTTTTTCTGATATTGGACATTACAACACAGATTTGTCCTCTTTCATTATTATGTTACCATCCAAGCCAGATTCTTCTATGATAGTTATTATTTTTTCTTAACATCTTTATACTCAAATCAATCACAATGCTACTCTCATTATTCAGTCACATGAGTTTTCCTAACTTTACCCCATCTCCTGAATCCACCTTTTTTAAATAAAATAGAGCTCCCCACAAAGGCAAAATCTTCTTTGTTACTGGGGACATTAGCTCAACACTCACAAGTAACTAAAAATAGATATGTAAGAAACAGGCCCAGAAAAGATCAGGAAGCAATGTTAACATATATTGATGATGATACTGATCAAAATAGTAATTCAATGACCACTTGTTATGTGAGATAAGTGCTATTAAGATGTAGATTTTATTGATAAAGAAATAAGTGGAGATAATTAGATAATTTAATGGAGCTCATGCACCTACTTTGTGGGAGAGTTTAGCGTAAAAATCAGTTTTGATTTCAGAAATCATACTCATTTTCCTCAACTGTCTCAAAATTTTGGGAAGTCAGAGGTAAGATCCCATGATGGTGTGGAAGACTTGAGAGACAAAACTGTGTGTATCTTGGCCTTCTGCACTTGACTTTTATAAGGACTGTTACAAACTGCATTTTCTCATCCACTGCTACAAAGGTGGCTAGAATTAAGTGTGTGAATTGTGCATTATTAAAACAACCAACAAATAACCAAAATAATTTTTGAACCTGTCATAGTATCATATTTGGTGGGGTGGAGATGGGGGCTCTTTTTTCCCCAAGATGAAATAAAATAGTTGTAAATTCCTGTGTGGATGCACCAATCCCTCCATTCAAGGGTAGCTTTATTACATACAAGGTTTAAGCTTCAGCATGATGCATGACTTATCAGAGGCAGACTTTAAGTCCTCTGTGCTCTAGTAAAGTCATCATTGTAGCCGAGATCTGTCAAGACCCAGCAGATAATAGAATTTATCAATCTTAAGATGTATTGGGAATTGCAGATTACTACATATTTCTCACAGGAATAATATTTGGTATCTAAGGAAACTACCAGAGTCTCCCTTTGATCATATCTGTAGGGGTCTCCTTGGTCATTATGACCCCTAAATAGAGTGAACAACTATGTTATTTGCAAAGCACTTATGGTCTGCCATATGGGCCAACTTTTTTGACCCCGTCTTGGAAGACCTGTACTGTTGCCTCTAATCTTTTTCCACATGGATATAGCTAAGAACACATTTTGGACTTGTGCCTAAAAAGGATCAAAGGCTGATACCATGTACATGTGGCCAGTAAGCTAATCTGGCATCCAAAGGATGCCATCAGACAAGAAATTAGAAAGTATCTACTCTGAGAAAAAAACATATATTACCATAACAGGTAATGTATCCAAAATAGCAACCAGAAGTCCCGAGTTGGTGGGGATCTGTGCTGACGGCTGATAGATTGTGGTGCTCCTAGGAATGTAATACATGGATATCCAACAAGAATATCATTGACCTATATACTTCAGACTATATAATTACAGACCAAATGAGAGTGAGCTGAAAGTCGGTATCTGATATGCTATTTAAAAACCCACCCCTCATCCAGTTTGTGTGGGAATGGGCACAAATTTTTATATATCAGTGCTGAGTAAAGAATATCTGGCAGAGAAGAGACACTAAATAACAAGGAGGGTAAGATGAATCATTCAATGCAGGTCAGTCAACTTTAGTCCTTGACTATTCCATATTTGTATAAAGGACCCATGAACAGGGTCATCATTGGTATTTTGACCAATGGAATAAAAGTGACACACCGAGCAGGTGTGAAAACTATGTTATTTGCAACCTTGCTTCTTCCCCTTCTGTTGTTAGTATGGAAATATCCTTAAAAGGAACTGCTCTGTCACATTGGGTCCAAGGTGAAAAACGAGAAGCGGTCAGAGAGATGACGGTACAGCTGACCAGTGATGGACATACAAAATATGCAAAAATTAAGCCAGTTTTTCTTTTTTTTAAGTGACTGAGGTTTTTTAGGTCATTTGCCACCACAGAATTACTTAATTCTGGCTGATCACAGCTATCCCCTCTGAGTAATTATAACAATGATTTATTAAAGAAGAATTAACTATCCCTATTTTATAACCTATAATTCCCAGTGCTTAATTTTCACAAGACCCTAAAGTCCCTCTTACAAGTGACATAGACAGGAGGACATGCACGTGTTTCTGGATCATGACATAATATCTCTTGTTATAAAGAATGAACTTGTTTTCCTTGTGGCAGAGCTAAGTGTGCACAGGACTCATTTCAAGAGCAATCCTTGACAGATGTTCAGCCAAGTTAAGTAATAGCTTCCTTATCACCATGTACAATGGGCTACCCATGTAATAGTGCTTTCAAATTCAATATATGCCACCTCAAATGAATTCATGAGGCAATAAGTCAGTAATTTTCAACCTTTGCCTTCAAAATTTTATAAGGGAGGAAAGAGAGCAGCACGTTCATTGCAGATTATCTTTCCAGGTCTAAATCAGGATCTCTACCACTCACAGACTGTCATTGTAAGGGAATATTCAGTTTCCTATCAATTTTCAGCAAATTCGTAGACCTATCATTACCACCAATGCAAATGCAGTCTCAGTCTGATTTAAGCACATATGCATCTGCTCATTTGTAAAAAGAAAACAAAACAAAAAAATCTACATAATGTGTGATGTAGTTCTCATTTCAGAGATTGAAAAGACACTTTATGATGACAGAGCCTGATAAATTCAGTGTGGTTTTGAACCTGTAGCCTCAAAGTCTTTACACTCTCCAAGATACCTTGGAAGCTCACAAGTCTTTGAACATGCATTAATGTCTGTAGTGAAACCAGTAATTCTCATGTGTATTTCATGGAAGGGAAGAATTAATTCAAGGTGTCTTCCTGTCAGGTGTACCCAGGGGTTGGGTATAGACAGAAGCATAGTATGTAACAGAAGTGTAGGATTAACCCCTTCCTTTTCCTTGCAGTGAATCACTACTGTGTATTCTTATATAATTTTTCCTAGGGATGAGATGATATAAATAGTCCTTTATCCTGGACCACATCTCCACCATTATTCATATAAATATTGCCTTTGTTAGTCTAAGACACACTGAATCACAGTATACCTTCAACAAATATTTTTTCTAATTACTTCTCTTGGTGGATCTAGATCAAAATCATGGATTGTTTTTAAAAAATGAAGATAGTTGGTGGTTAGACTCTTGGGGGTGATAGCAGTAAATTCCTATTTGCACACTACCTAAAATAAAGGAATCATTTCTCTATAGTCATAGTTACAACACTGCAGCCATCATGTTCCCTTTGAAAGACATGGTAATACTGTCAAAGAATGCTCAAACTACCAGACAATTGCACTCATCTCACACGCTAGTAAAGTAATGCTTAAAATTCTCCAAGCCAGGCTTCAGCAACACGGGAACCATGAACTTCCAGATGTTCAAGCTGGTTTTAGAAAAGGCAGAGGAACCAGAGATCAAATTTCTAGCATCCTCTGGATCATCGAAAAAGCAAGAGAGTTCCAGTAAAACATCTATTTCTGCTTTATTGACTATGCCAAAGCCTTTGACTGTGTGGGTCACAATAAACTGTGGAAAATTCTGAAAGAGATAGACGTACCAGACCACCAGACCTGCCTCTTGGGAAACCTGTATGCAGGTCACGAAGCAACAGTTAGGACTGGACATGGAACAACAGACTGGTTCCAGATAGGAAAAGGAGTACGTCAAGGCTGTATATCGTCACCCTGCTTATTTAACTTATATGCAGAGTACATCATGAGAAATGCTGGGCTGGAGGAAGCACAAACTGGAATCAAGATTTCCACGAGAAATATCATTAACCTCAGATATGCAGATGACACCACCCTTATGGCAGAAAACGAAGAAGAACTAAAGAGCCTCTTGATGAAAGTGAAACAGGAGAGTGAAAAAGTTGGCTTAAAGCTCACATTCAGAAAACTAAGATCGTGGCATCCAGTCCCTTCACTTCATGGCAAATAGATGGGGAAATAGTGGCTGACTTTTTGTTTTTGGGCTCCAAAATCACTGCAGATGGGTGATTGCAGCTATGAAATTAAAAGACAATTACTCCTTGGAAGGAAATTTATGACCAACCTATATAGCATATTACAAAGCAGAGACATTACTTTGCCAACAAAGGTCCCTCTAGTAAAGTCTATGGTTTTTCCAGTAGTCATATATGGATGTGAGAGTTGGACTATAAAGAAAGCTGAGCACCAAAGAATTGATGCTTTTGAACTGTGGTGTTGCAGAAGACTCTTGAGAGTCCTTTGGACTGCAAGGAGATCCAACCAGTCCATCCTAAAGGAGATCATTCCTGGGTGTTCATTGGAAGGACTGATGTTGAAGCTGAAACTCCAATACTTTGGCCACCTGATGCGAAGATCTGACTCATTTGAAAAGCCCCTGATGCTGGGAAAGATTGAGGGCAGGAGGAAAAGGGGACGACAGAGGATGAGATGGCTGGATGGCATCACTGACTCAATGGACATGGGTTTGGGTGGACTCCAGGAGATGGTGGTGGACAGGGAGGCCTGGCATGCTGTGGTTCATGGGGCCACAAAGAGTCAGACATGACTGAGTGACTGAACTGAACTGAATACTGATTTACTGATTGAGCTCCAGCATCAGTTTTTAAAATCCCCACACAAAATGTCCCAGAGTGATTTTTAGCATATTATGGGATACATCCTTGTGGACTGGTGCCACTTCTTAGTATCACAAGCTACCTGGTGGCCTTCCCTACTTAATAAGATAGCTATGTGCTCCTATACCTCTTCCAGAAATTTAATGCAGGACTTCTTTAGGTTCAGTGTAGTGACCCCATGTGCCAAGAATTCCATATTCTTTACTCCAGTCATGAATTTTATATTCTGACAAGGATCTCATGGTGTCCACATAGAAACTTTAATTCTTTCATGACCCAATAGATAGCAAGACCAATGACTTTATGGACTTGAAATTGTTACTTATGCTCTTTTAAGATAAGGACCAGAAAGAAAGAATGAATTAGGCAATGATATATTACTGAACAATTTGGAGAGAAGCTGCAGTGGAATCAGTAATAGAAGCAGAAGCTTTCACTCAAGATGTCTCTGTCCAATAACAGCAAAATCCAACATAAAAAGTTCTCAAGAACAGAAAAAGTTAAATACATAGCCTCCATAATTATGTTATTATTTTTCTCAATTAATTTACTAAGTGATTTAATACAATCTTGTATCCTCCTACATGTCCTATCTGTCACATATTAAAATGGTCAGTTTTGCATTATTTTGATTTTTGTATTGTGTATTGGCAAAAGTCACATAAAATATACTGTTTTAATCATATGTAGCTGTACAGTTCAGTAGCACTAAGTACAATCACATTGTTGTGCAACCCTCACCATCTTCCATCTCCTAAATTTTCTACCTTTCTAAACTGAAACTCTGTCCCCATTAAACACTAATTCCCCATTCCCCCTCCCCACATTTACCAATGTACTTTCTGACTCTATGAATTTGACTATTCTAGGTACCTCAGATAAGTGGAATCAAACAGTATTTGTCTGCACCTAATGTATTATGGAATGCATTTTTGAGGTTAACTTAATATATGTCCTACAAACATATTGTACTTCCCACCCTGCTCCGTGCTACACAGTATGTTCTCATTAGTTACTTGTTTTATACATAGTGGGCTTCCCTGGTGGCTCAGACAAAAAAAAAGAATCTGCCTACAGTGCAGTCAGGTTCGATCCCTGGGCTGGGAAGGTCCCCTGGAGAAGGGAATGGCAACCCACTCCAGTATTCTTGCCTAGAGGATTCCATGGACAGAGGAGCCTGGCAGGCTATAGAGTCCATGGGGTTGCAAAGAGTCAGGAACGACTGAGCAGCTAATAACACTCACTTTTTTTTCACTTTATACATAGCAGTGTATATATGTCAGTCACAATATTCCAATTTATCCTATCCCCCTCCCAATCTCTTAGCATCCACATGGTTGTTCTCTACGCCTGGGTCTCTATTTCTGTTTTGTAAATAGGTTCATCTGTACTATTTTTTAGATTCTTCATATATGCTTTAATACACAATATTTATTTTTCTCTTTCTGACTTACTTTTTCTCTGTATGAGAGTCTCTAGGTCCATCCATGTCTCTGCAACTGTCGCAGTTTTGTTCCGCTTTACAGCTGAGTAATATTCCATTATACACACACACACACACACACACACACACACCCCGTGTTTATCCGTTCCTCTCTTGAGGGACACTAGGTTGCTTCCACGTCCTGGCTATTGTAAACAGTGGTGCAGTGAACACTGAGGTGCATGTATCTTTTGAAATTATGATTTTCTCCGGGTGTATGTCCAGGACTGGGATTGCTGGGTCATATGGTAGTTCTCTCTTTAGTTTTTAAGGAACTTCCACACTGTTCTCCATAGTGGCTGTATCAATTTACATTGCCACCAATAGCATAAAAGGATTTCCTTTTTTCCACACCCTCTCCAGCATTTGTTTTATTGTTTAAAGGTTTGTTTTTGGTTGTGCCAGGTGTTCATTGCTGTGCGGGCTTTTCTCTGGTTGTATCGAGCGGGGGTCTTCTCTCTAGTTGCTGTGCATAGGCTTCTCATTGTAGTGGCTTCTCTTGCTGGGTAGCACAGGCTCTAGGGCATGCAGGTTTCAGTAGCTGTAGCACATGGGCTTGGTAATTGTGGTTCCCGAGCTCTAGAGCACAGGTTCAATAGTTGTGGCGCACAACCTTAGTTGCTCTGCGGCATGTGGGATCTTCCTGGACCAAGGGTAGAACCTGTGTCTCCTGCGTTGGCAGGCAGATTCTCTACCAGTGAGCCACCAGGGAAGCCATATGTTTAGATATTTTGATGATGGCCTCTCTGACCCATGTGAGGTGGTACCTCACTATAGTTTTGCATTTCTCTATTAGTGATGTTGAGCATCTTTTCATGTGCCTCCTGGCTATCTGTACGTCTTCTTTGGAGAAATGTCTATTAAGGTCTTCCACCCATATTTTGGTTGGGCTTTTTTTTTTTCTTTTTTGGTATTGAGCTGCATGAGCTATTAATTAGCTTAATATTATTGGGAAAAAATGTCTCCAAGTATCCAAATGGAAATTGATGAGTAATCTATTAAAATTTAGAACTCTATGTCCCAATTCCTTCACATATGCTTTTCAATTATTTCTTTATTTTCAAAATCACCATTATGTTCTATGTTAAAAACAAACAAAAAAATGCAAAAAACCCCCATAAATATGAAGTCTGAATCATAGAATAATTTTTATTAAAAAATTGAAGTGTGTACTAAATGTCTCTGGAACTCTTACACTTTTCACAGGCATTCACCTTGTTATCAGAAATATGTAGTGTTTGTTGTTGTTGTTCAGTCACTAAGTCATATCTGACTCTGCAACCCCATGGACTGCAGCACGCCAGGCTCCCTGCTCAGATTCATATCCATTGAGTCTGTTATGCTATCTAACCATCTCATCCTCTTCCACCTGCTTCTCCTTTTGCCTTCAAAAGGAGACTATATGAAAAATGCATATTTACACAATGGAAACAAACTTTTTATTGGTATTTCTCAAAAATATCTAGTATTTTCAAAATATCAACTGTCTAAGTAAACACAATATTTCGGTTGGTCAACTGCCAAGTATTTTTGTAATTTTTAAAAAATTTTTTATCATTTTGTTCAATACCAAAAATAGTGTACTTTTCCCCTATCATTGTTAATAATAGAAAAAGCTCTTATTTGTATTGTATTTATAGATTTGTTTTTTCATGCATGGTATGGCAACAGGACTTCTAAGATGGATGTATATTAATAATCTTAGCTCGGACTAATTCTTAGTATCTATCTTGTGATTTTTATGGAGCACTAATATGGGTCTAGAGTCCAGAAATTATTTGTGTGTACACTTCCAAAAATCTAAATGGTAATCAGTAGTTTTTCTTCATAAACCAGTGGAATTACTTTCACTTAAGCTGGCAGAGGAAAAACAGTTTCCTCTTCAGAAAATCATGGAATAGGATCATATATAACCATAATACAATTTTATAATAATTATAAAATGATGGTGTAGACTAACAGTTGAGGTCCAGTCAGGAAAACAATAAATCTTATTTATTATTTGAACACACAAGTCAGTATATGAAATTGCTAACACATATGCTAGAGAACTGAAACTATAAAAATACCAAGGTGCCACAAAGACACTTGTCTGCTGGAAGTAGCCACCATCTCGAGGGCTGAATAACAATAAGAAGAGGTGGACGGAGTGTCCTGAGAGCCATGTCCCTTGTACGTCTGAGGGGTCTGAGGATTGGGGATAAATGCAGGCTGGAATCAACTGCCACTGCTGGGGTTAAGGGTTATTGCTAAGCCATCTATCAGGACCAGCCAGCAAAGAGGACAGAATAAGCCCTTTTTCCCCTCCACCCTTCCATGTTCTTTCTTATGACCCTACTGATGGAATCTGTTGATGAGCAGCTGACAGTGTGGTTTGCAAGTTGTCCACCCTTGCATTAAAGTATAGAAGGATGGTTTTGGAGTTAAGAGAAAGAATAGCTCAATAACTGACACATTTATTACTGTTATTACTGTGAAATTCTTAAAATCTAAGGATTTAGATTTCATGATTTAAAATATACTTTTAAAAAGTCAACTTTATACATTATTTATATACATTTTTACAAATTTTGGTATTCAATGATTTTTATTTATAGTAAAAGATTACATAAAACCATTTCATTTTTCCTTGATAGTTCTTAACCTGTTCTCAAGTTCCCTCTGGATTTCTCAACTTGAGGGGAAGTGACAATAGTGTTTCACATCCATGTTCACTTCTGTGCTCTTTCCCATCAAGCTGGGCAGGTTGACTGGCTGGGCTGTGCCAAATGTCAAGTTTGTCAAGGAATGAGTGAGCAGTACATTCAAACTGTAAGCTGCTCCTCTTCTATCCATGAAAGGATTTGTTTATCTACGTGTATTGTTATTGAATGACTAGTACAAATTTAAAGATTTATTTTTCTATTAATGCCATGTGTACCATTTATATTAAATTAAGGCATAATATTCATGTTTAGGTACTAATGAAAATGTTTATATGTGGCAAAATACGTGATTAGTTGAAATTTTTATTTTCCTATTCAGTCAGCATTGGAAATTTCTGTGAAACAGAATTATTTTTTCAAAGAAATTGAGAAAATTGTAATTAAGGTAGTATGATTTAATAAGTTCATACTGACAGTGGCATTCATAGCAAATTTGAGACTGTCTCTTAAGTATACTTTGTCTTCATATAGCTAAAAATTATTCTAAGTAAGAAAAGTTTGAATAGGGTCTCAAGAACAATTGCTTCCCACGTAAAAGATCAGCTCAATTTATCAATTTCTATTCTGAATACTGGTGAATTTACCTGTTTGTAAGTGGGATCCTTAGTTAAAATTCCTAAATATTCTTAAAGCAGTACATATTTCTAAATGAGTGGGGTAAGAGGTTCTCTGTAGTTATATAGCATCTTGAGTACATTCAAGGGGTTAGGAACATGATACCTGAAGAAACTTTATGACTGTTTCTTTTGAAAGATACAAATTTATTAAGACAAGCAAAACGTCACATTAACTTAGATGTCAAGGAGAATTTAGTACTGCAGGAAATCACCATATTTGTAGCATCACCAAAAGTCATTGCAAGACAAATAAGACAAACAGTGTGTTTCATATAAACCAGTCCACAGACTATTCATAGTACTGCTCTACATTTTCTATTCATATTTTCCCATTATTCATTTCCGCCCCATTTTACTAAATCTCATAAAGAGATTTTTAAGGTATATTCTCAAATACCCTCACATGATATCTGTCATTTGTGAAAATATGACTGTTTATTTTTAATTTAAAATATTTTATTGTAAAAGATAACATTTTCTAGAAAAGTGTGCAGAACACATACAGTCCAATGAAAAACCATAAAGCAATTACATAATCTCCACCAAGGTCGAGAAATTGACATTGCCATCTGGGGCCGGCAAGCTCCATGGACCTCATTGATACCTGCTTCCTGTTGATTCATGTCCTTATATGCATTAGGGTAGATGTGCTTCCAAAAAAAGAATGAGGCAGGGGTGATGAAGAGTCACTTCTGAGATTAGATTATATAAAGGATGTGGCTTCCCTCTTGGCATTCTCTCTCTTGTTCTCCACTTGAAGCACTCACAGTGATGCAAGTCACCTCCAAAGTCACCAGACAGCTGTGGGGAGAGACCCACATGAGTGAGCTTGGGAGCAGAATTCAGGGGCCAGTCAGAAGCCCTGAGTCTAGAAGAAGATACTTTAGCTCCAGTTGAGGCTTGAAAAGACTGTCCTGGCTGACACTTTAATCTCATCTGTAAGAATGATACTGAAACAGAGGGACCCAAGTAAATTGTGCCCTGATTCCTGATTCATAGAAACTAATAATTTTTAAACTGCTACGTTTTCAAGCAGTAGATACACCATCACTCAAAAGCCGTTTCTATTCCCTCCTACTCATTTCCCTTCTCTGCTACCTCATCCCCAAAAGGAACCCATATTCCTACTGTTAATTTTTTTTTAATTGGAGTATAGTTGATTTGACAATGTTGTGTTAGTTTCTGCTTTATAGCAGTGTGAATCAGTTATACAAATATTCACTACTTTTTAGATTCTTATTCCCATATAGGTCATTACAGAGTACTGAACAGAGTTCCCTGTGCTATGCAGTAAGTTCTTATCTATTTTATATATTATAGTGTACATATTGTGAATCCTAATTTTCCAATTTATCCCTCCCCTGCATTTCTTCCTTGGTAACCATAGGTTTTCTATAATTGGGACTCAATTTCTGCTTTGGAAATGGTTCCCTTGTACTATTTTTTTTTATTCCACATATAAGCAATATTATATAATACTTCTTTTTGCTGTCTGACATACTCCACTTAGTATAATAATATTTAGGTCCATCATGTTGCTGCAAATGGCATTATTTTGGTGATTTTTATGGCTGAGTGCTTTTCCATTATATATATGTACCACATCTTCTTTATCCATTCATCTACCTGTTGATGGACATTTGGTTGCTTCCATGTCCCAGCTATTGTAAACAGTGCTTCAGTGAACACTGAGGTGAGTCCACCTTTTTGAATTATCATATTCTCAGGATATAAGCCCAGGAATGGAATTTGTGGGTCATATGGTAGTACTATCTTTAGGGTTTTAGGGAACCTCCATAGTGGCTGGACCAGTTTACGTTCCCACCTACAGTATTGGGAGAAGGCTGTCTTTCTCTGTGCCCTCCCCAGCATTTATGGTATGCAGATTTTTTGATGATGGCCATTCTGACTGGTGTGAGGTGATAGCTAATTGTAGCTTGATTTGCATTTCTTAGTGATGTTGAGCATCTTTTCATGTGTTTGTTGACTATCTCTAGGTCTTTGAATAAATGCATATTTAAATCTTCTGCCCATTATTTATTGGGCTCTTCTTTTTCCATTGAGCTGTTTGAGTGGTTTGTATATTTTTAGAGAGTAATTCCTTGCTGGTTGCTTCATTTTCAAATATATTCTTCTATCCTGTGGGGTTTCTTTTCATTTTGTTGATCCATAGTCCTACTTTTAACACAATCTTTTTGATTTCTTGGCTTTTGAATGCTTATCTTTCCAACAATACAGATGATATTCTTCTGTGTCTGGCATCCTTTGTTTCACATTGTATTCATGAGATTCATTTTCATTGATCTATGGTTTCAGTTGGAGTTCTTATGGTTATTATTGTTAAAATTCTTATGTATATTATTTAGTACTCAGATTTATTTCTCACTAGTATAAACCTTCAACTAGAATTTCTGTATAAAAAGTTGTCATTTTTCTAATGTTTGTAAATCATCACAAACTTTTCTGGTGGTTGTACTGATTTATACACCCAACAGCAGTGTATTAGAGCACCCAATGTCCCACATCCTCACTCAGCTTTGCTATTTTAGTTTTCATATTTTAGCTTTTCTTCCATGGGAAGAGTGGTATCTCACAGTGGGTGTAACTTACATCTCCCTAATGACTAATGTGGTTGAGTCTTATTTGACTTCAGTGCAGAGTCCTGCCACTCACTATGTGGATTTGTCCTTTCCTTATCAATTTGTATGGATACAAACCCTTTCTTAGCTATATGTATTTAAAATCATACAAGCCATTTGTGGGGGGCAGGTGAGCTTGTGTTTCTATTCTTCAAATGGTGCCTTCTAATAAGCAGTTTTATTTTGGTTTTTCAGTCTATTCTTTTTTCCCCCTTATTACTGCCATAATGTAATTTACATAAAATTTACCATTTATATCAGTATAGTTCAGTAGCATTAAGTATATTCATATGGTGTAACCATCACCATGAAAAAGTATTTCTCAGTGATTAATGCAAAGAAATAGAGGAAATCTACAGAATGGGAAAGACTAGAGATTTCTTCAAGAAAATTAGAGATAATAAGGGAACATTTCATGTAAAGTTGGGCACAATAAAGGACAGAAGTGGACCCAATAAAGGACTTAACAGAAGCAGAAGATATTAATAAGAGGTGGTAACAATATACAGAAGAACTATACAAAAAAGATCTTCATGACTCAGATAACCACAATAGTGTGATCACCACCTAGAGCCACACATCTTGAATGCGAAGTCAAGTGGGACTTAGGAAGCATGACTATGACAAAGCTAGTGGAGGTGATGGAATTCCAGTGGAGCTATTTCAAATCCTAAAAGATGATGCTGTGAAAGTGCGGCACTCAATATGCCAACAAATCTGGAAAACTCAGCAGTGGCCACAGGACTGGGAAAGTCAGTTTTCATTCCAATACCAAAGAAAGGTAATGCCAAAGAATGCTCAAACTACTGCACAATTGCACTCATCTCACACATTAATAAAGTAACGCTCAAAATTCTCCAAGCCAGGCTTCAACAGTACATGAACCGTGAACTTCCAGATGTTCAAGCTGGATTTAGAAAAGGCAGTAGAACAAGAGATCAAATTACTAATATCCATTGGATCATAGAAAAAGCAAGAAAATACCAGAAAAAACATCTGCTTTATTGATTATGCCAAAGCCTTTGACTGTGTGGATCACAACAAACTGTGGAAAATTCTTAAAGAGATGGGAATAACAGACCACCTGAACTGCCTCCTGAGAAACCTGTATGCAGGTCAAGAAACAACAGAACAGGACATGGAACAACAGACTGGTTTCCAAATCGGGAAAGGAGTACATCAAGGCTGCCCCCCCTGCTTATTCAACTTATAGGCAGAGTACATCATGTGAAATGCCAGGCTGGATGAAGCACAAGCTGGAAATCAAGATTGGTGGGAAAAATATAAATAACCTCAGATACACAGATGATGCCACTCTTATGGCAGAAAGTGAAGAAGAACTAAAGAGCCCCTTGATGAAAATGAAAGAAGAGAGTGAAAAAGTTGGCTTCAATCTCAACATTCAGAAAACTAAGATCATGACATCTGGTCCCATCACTTCATGGCAAATAGATGGGGAAACAGTGGAAACAGTGGCAGACTTTATTTTCTGGGCTCCACAGTCACAGCAGATGGTGATTGCAGCCATGAAATTAAAAGACACTTGCTCCTTGGAAGAAAAGCTATGACCAACCTAGACAGCATGTTAAAATGCAGAGACATTACTTTGCCAACAAAGGTCTATCTAGTCAAAGCTATGGTTTCTCCAGTAGTCATGTGTGGATGTGAGATTTGGACTATAAAGAAAGCTGAATGCTGAAGAATTGATGTCTTTGAACTGTGGTGTTGGAGAAGACTCTTGAGAGTCCCTTGGACTGTAAGGAGATCCAACCAGTCAACCCTAAAGGAAATCAGTCCTGAATATTCATTAGAAGGACTGATGCTGAAGCTGAAACTCCAATACTTTGGCCACCTGATGTGAAGAACTGACTCATTTGAAAATACCCTGATGCTGGGAAAGATTGAAGGCAAGAGGAGAAGGGGATGACAGAGGATGAGATGGTTGGATGGCATCACAGACTCGATGACATGAGTTTGAGCAAGCTGTGGGAGTTGGTGATGAACAGGGAATCCTGGTGTGCTGCAGACCACAGGGTCACAAAGAGTCAGACATGACTGAGTAACTGAACTGAACTGAACCATTACTACTATCCATCTCCAGAACTTCTCATCTTCCCAAAGTGAAACTTTGCACCTATTGAACAGCTCCCCACACCTCCCTTCCCCCAGTTCTGGCTTTTGTCTAGTTTTTGTTCTCTATGATTGTTCTAGTTTTTGTCCCTATGAATTCGACTTCTTTATGTATCTCATATGAGTAGAATAGCAATATTTATCCTTTTGTGTCTGCTTATTTTAATTAGCATAATGTTAAGGTTCATAACATCAAGTTTCATCCATGTTATGTCAAAATAACTATCTTTCTTTTTAAGGCTGAATAATATTCCACACATATATATACCACATTTTGTTTATCCAATCATCCAATAGTTGTTTGGGTTGTTTCTGCCTTTCAGCTCTTGGGAACAATGCTGCTATGAATGTGAATGGGTGCACAAATGTCTGTTTGAGTTCCTGCTTTCACTTCTTTTGGGTATATTCCCAGAAGTAGAATTACCATATCACACAGCAATTCCTTGTTTATTTTTCAATTGGAAGATAATTGCTTTATAATGTTGTTAGTTTCTTCGGTACAATAAAGTAAATGAGTTAGTACTAGTCACTCAGTCGTGTCCAACTCTTTGTGACCTCATGGACTGGGGCCCACCAGGCTCTTCTGTCCATGGAATTCTCCAGGCAAGACTACTGGAGTGGGTTGCCATTTCCTTCTCCAGGGGATCTTTCCAACACAAGGATCGAACCCGCCTCTCTTGTGTCTCCTGCATTGCAGGTGGGTTCTTAACCTGATGAGCCATCAGGGAAGCCATATGACAATGAGTTATATGTATACATATATTCTCTCCCTCTTGATCCCCTAGCTCCTGGCTCTAGGTCATCAGAGAGTACCAAGCTGAGCTCCCTGTGCTATACAGCAAGTTCCCACTAGCTATCAATTTTATACATGGTAGTGTGTATATATATATACATATATATATATATATGTCAATCCTACTATCCCAGTTTGTCTCACCCTCCCTTCCCCTGGCCCCATGTCCCCATTTTGATTCTCTGTCAACGCCTCTATTTCTGCCCTGCAAATAGGTTCATATGCACCATTTTTCTAGACTCCATATACATGTATTAATATTCAATATTTGTTTTTCTCTGACTTACTTCACTATGTATCACAGACTCCAGGTCTATTCTTTATGGTTATCACTTTAATCTAGAAATTATTTCCCTTTCCCAAGGTCAAGATTATTTCCTTCTATTATCTTTTAAAACTATATTGCCATAATGTTCATATTTTTCACTTTAACCCACCAGGAATTGGCTTATATGTAAGTGTGAGGCAAGTGTCAGATTTCATTTTTTCTCCTATGGGTATATAGTTGACACGAGATAATTTATTGAAAAGATACTCTTTGCCCTGGTATCATATATGTCATAAATCAAGTGACCATAAACAGGTAGTAGCTTTCTGGACTTTTGATTTCATTTCATTAGCCTACATATTGGTACCTATACTAATACATACTCTCTTAACTACATTTTTTATAATAGTTATTGAGTTTTGGTATATGTTAGTGTACATTCTCCAATTTTATACTTCTTCCTCAATATTTGGTTTTCTTTTTTTGCATTTCCATATTTATTTTTAATCTGTTTATCAATTTCTCCTAAAAAATACCCTTGAGGCATCTGGTTGGAATTGCATTAAATCCTTAGATAAGCTCAGGAATGAAGAAGAAAATGGCAACCCACTCTAGTATTCTTGCCTGGAGAATCCCATGGACAGAGGAACCTAGTGGGTTCCAGACCATGGGGTCACAAAAGTATCGGACACGACTGAAGCAACTAAACAAACAAGCTCAGGAAAAATGGACAGAGTTACAATAATTAGTCTTCCAATGCAGTCCCTGGATTTTTAGGCACTTTATCTTTGGTCTTAGTTCTTTGGCCTCCAGCTCTGTGCAGTTTTAGAGTTTAAGACATACACTGCAGGAAAGAGCACCATATCTGAGGTCTCTGAAACCTCTGATTCTTCTGTGTGACCCCTCCAATCTCTGTTGGTCACTCTTTCTGTCCTCCTAGTAGCAACCCTCTGTGCAGGTTTACTTAGAAATCTACATTTTGTCTCAAATCTGCAACCAACAAATGCCTGCAAGGATGCTCGAGCCCTTAGCTCTTCTCCATAATGAATCCCCTCATTGGAATCCTACTCCTTTTAGTCTTTGTGGCTGCTGAAGTTCTCTGATGCCTTCAAGAAAATAATTTTGTAACTCTTATAGGTTTTCTGTTTTAGAATTGTTTTGATCTGCCTCAAAATGCTCCATCTTTTCCAAAAGTGAATCCCTTTGAGGATTTATGTTTGATTTAGACCATCAGCTGGAGTACTAGCAAGTGGTGATCATCTTAATCCAGTTACTGAACCTGAGACAGTTTAAATTGAGAGTGTCAACCCTTGTTAGGGACAGGATATTTCTTATTTCTGGTTTCTCTCTTCTGGAGTTTCTCTCCCTTGGAGGTTCTAATTCAAATGATAGGGGTTTTCTAGGGTTTCTAATTTGGTTGTCTTTATTTGAATTTCTGTTCCTTAGAACTGTTAATTTATCAAAAGTTCTGCTCAGCTTGTCTCTAATAGAATCTATTGTATGTGTGTCTGTGCTCAGTCACTCAGTAACGTCTGACTCTGCAGCCCCCCAGACTGTAGCCCACCAGGCCCCTGGAATTTCCCAGGCAAGAACACTGGAGTGGGTGGTCATTTCCTATTCCAGCATAGGAATCTATAGATAGAATAGAATCTACAGATGCCTCTAAACCTAGGAAAAAAGTAGCCCCAAATACTGAGTTTACCTCTTGGAGTTTCTATCTCCTCCTGGTTGTTGGTCCCATAATTCTTCTTGCCTTGTTAGAACTCCCATGTTTCAAAGGGATTGTTCTTTATATACTTTTCCTCAGCATTTCTAGTTCTCCCAATAAGGAAAATTAATATTACCTTGTGAAATTTCTGTAACAAAATGCAAAATCATAGAAGCATTCATTAATGAGGTATTTTCACAACAAAGAATATATCGATCTTTGGAGTTGGCAGAGTAAAGCAGTTTGACTTGGTTCGGCAGCACTTCATTTTGTTTCTGGTGGTGGTGTTTGACTTGTTATGCTTTCAGCTATCATGCCAAAGATCTGCTCTGTAAGTTCAAGTATTTGGAATGAGTTTTACAGTTGAAAAATGGTAGCAAGAACACATTAAAATATAAGGGCTAACTCCTTTCTTAATTTTTGAAGTCCTATTTAGAGGTTTCCTTGACTGGTCTTCTACCAGTTAAAAAAAAAAAAAACTTGAATATTTTAGCATTGTACATACTTTGCATCTACAAAGTTGCTTATAAAAAGTTATCAAATGTGCTCTCTAAGGATACAAAAGTACTCCCTTTTGCTGTCAGTAATACCTCAGTCCAGATTATACAGTTCTGTTTTATTGTTGAATATGAATGAACTATATGAATGTACATATACAGAACCATCAAAATCCATAATCTAAACATTTACAATCTCCCGTTATTTCTGGGCATCACTATACTCTTGTTTAGTGTTTGCAACCTCACAACCTCTGCATCAAGTTAAACTCCTATAGCTCATACACTCAAAAGTAATCAATTTACCATAAAAATCAGCAGCTTAAAACAAGACACATTTGTTAGCTAAGTTACTTAAGTCAAGAATCCAGGATGAGTTTTCTGGGTACTCTGCTTAAGGGTCTCTTACCAGTTGTAATCCCTGGGTCAGCTGGGATGTAGTCATCTCAAGGTTTAACTGGGGAAATATTCACTTCCAAGTTCACGTGGTTGGTGGCAGGATTCTCTTCTTTGCAAGCTGTTGGACTGACGGCCTCAGTTTTTTACGGGTAGTTGGCCAGAGGGAATTCTCAGTTCCTTGCTCATGGATCTTTCCAAGGAGTCAACTTGCTTCATGAATCCATGCAAACTGAGCAGGCAATAGAGGGAGTCTGCTGTTAAGACAAAAGTAACAATCTTATGCAAGCTAGTTATAAAGTGACAGCCTAGCACTTACACTACCTTATGTTGGTTAGAATTTAGTTACTATGTTCAGCCCACACTCAACAAAAGGAGTTACAGAAGGATTGGAATGTTAAAAAGCTATGGAGGGAAAATGACCAAAAATTCATATACATCTGGGACTCATGCTCTAGTTATGTTCTGATCAATCTTCCAGAAGCAGCTCTCTGATCATATCATGAACCTGCCTAATAAACACAGCAAAGATCCACTTGCCCACAGCCACCCACTATCAGACTCTGGTCTCATTTCCAATTTTTCTATTTTCTCTTACTGCTCATGAATTCCATGCTCTAACCAGTACTGTGAGTTGAATTCATGAAGTGCTTGCTCTGTATATTTGTTATGTTGCTCCCCTGCCTGAAATAAAGGATCCTTCTCTTACCATAAAGTAAGGTTTTAGCCTGGAAAAAAAAGGGGGGGTTATGGAAGGCACATTATTTTTCTCTTCAAATATGTAGAGAGAGACCACCAATTATGACAATGTTTAGAAGACTTAAAGGGCAGGATTTCAGGTATAATGGGGAATTTCTGACAGCCATCAAGGTGGTCCAACAGTGAAATGAACTGTGAGAACTGTGAAATGACAAACAGTGATTTTTTCCAATGTTTGTTTTGTGTATTCAAATGAAGGGAAAAAAAAATTGTCCATTATGGGGATAAAGAGATATAAATATTCAACAGAAGTTAAAGTGAAAGGACTTCTGAGGCATCTTCCAACTCTTTCGATTCCATGAATCTATGAATCTATATAAAGATAAAAAGCAAAACTATTCTCTTTGACATGCAAAAATGAGAAGTGATTTACACAATAAAATTTTAAAATAAATCATAATTGCTATTTAAATGGTTAGGTATTGCTTAAACTCAGAAATATTTTTTTTTAATATTTTCCCTCTTTCTAATTATAGTTTTTGTAATAAACTATGGAATTACTAACATTCCAAATTTTAAAATAAATATCTTTATGATCAATGTGCAGAAATTAAATGTTTTATTTGTGTAAGAAGAAAGTGCCATTTAAATGCCCTTTTCCTATCAATTATGTTCCTAAGAATTTCCATAAAAACAATCCAGTCTACATTTTCACAGAATCGTTGGTTATTGTTCATTTTAGGTTTATTGAAGACATTGAACTTCAGAAAAACATGGACCTTGTTTGAGAAAATTCACAGATGCAACAGCTGCCCAAAGTCTTATTGCTGTCTCTCTGGGTAAGTTGGAGGAAGTGGTATTATGAATGATGCTATGAATCATCACATGGGTAAAGAGATGTCCAAAAGCACAACTTTCAACCTCAACAGTGAGATAGAGAGGAAGGGAGACAGCAATCAAGGGAACTGGTGATGTCTAGTCCTTAATGGAGCACCTGGTTAACAGTCCCTCTGGATGGTATCTAGTAGAAAAGAGATAATCTGTAGACAAAAACTAAAATGATTCTTTATTTTTTTTTAATTAATTTATTTTAATTGGAGGCTAATTACAATATTGTAGTGTTTTGTGTCATACAGTGTTTTTGACATGAATCAGCCATGGGTGTACATGTGTCCCCATCCTGAACCCGCCTCCTACCTCCTTCCCCATCCCATCCCTCAGGGTCATCCCAGTGTACTGGCCCTGAGCGCCCTGTCTCATGCATCAAACCTGGACTGGTGATCTGTTTCACATATGGTAATACACATGTTTCAGTGCTATTCTCTCAAATCATCCCAACCTCGCCTTCTCCCACAGAGTTCAAAAGTCTGTTCCTTACACCTGTGAGTCTTTTGCTGTCTTGCATATAAGGTCATCGTTACCATCTTCCTAAATTCCATATATATGCGTTGATATACTGTATTGGTGTTTTTTCTTTCTGACTTACTTCACTTTGTATAATAGGCTCCAGTTTCATCTACCTCATTAGAACTGATTCAAATGCATTCTTCTTAATAGCTTCTTCCTCAAGATTACATTGGCTATTCAAGGTATTTTGTATTTCTATACAAATTGTGAAATTATTTGTTCTAGTTTTCTGAAAAATACCATTGGTAGTTTGATAGGGATTGCATTGAATCTATAGATTGCTTTGGGTAGTTATACTCATTTTCACTACATTGATTCTTCTGATCCATGAACATGGTATATTTCTCTGTTTATCTGCTGCTGCTGCTAAGTCGCTTCAGTCATGTCTGACTCTGTGCAATCCCATAGACAGAAGCCCACCAGCCTCCCCCGTCCCTGGGATTCTCCAGGCAAGAACACTGGAGTGGGTTGCCATTTTCTTCTCCAATGTGGGAAAGTGAAAGGTGAAAGTGAAGTCGCTCAGTCGTGTCCGACTCTTCACGACCCCACAGACTGCAGCCTACCAGGATCCTCCATCTGTGGCAAGAGTACTGGAATGAGTCACCATTGCCTTCTCCGTGTCTATCTGTGTCATCTTTGATTTCTTCCATCAGTGTTTTGTAGTTTTCCATATATAGGTCTTTTGTATCTTTAGGTAGATTTATTCCTAAGTATTTTATTCTTTTTGTTGCAATGGTGAATGGTATTGTTTCTTTAATTTCTCTTTGTTTTCTCATTGTTAGTGTATAGGAATGCAAGGGATTTCTGTGTATTAATTTTATATCCTGCAATTTTACTATACTCATTGATTAGCTCTAGTAATTTTCTGGTAGTGTCTTTAGGGTTTTCTATGTAGAGGATCATGTCATCTGCAAACAGTGAGTTTTACTTCTTCTTTTCCAATCTGGATTCCTTTTATTTCTTTTTATTTTCTGATTGCTGTGGCTAAAACTTCCAAATCTATGTTGAATAGTAGTGGTGAAAGTTGGCATCCTTGCCTTGTTCCTGACTTTAGGGGAAATGCTTTCAATTTTTCACCATTGAGGATAATGTTTGCTGTGGGTTTGTCATATATAGCTTTTATTATGTTGAGGTATGTTCCTTCTATTCCTGCTTTCTGGAGGGTTTGTTTGTTTGTTTGTTTGTTTTTACCAAAAATGGATGTTGAATTTTGTCAAAGGCTTTCTCTACATCTATTGAGATAATCATATGGTTTTTATCTTTCAGTTTGTTAGTGTGGTGTATTACATTGACTGATTTGTGAATACTGCAGAATCCTTGCATTCCTGGAATAAAGCCCACTTAGTCATGATGTATGATCCTTTTAATATGTTCTTGGATTCTGTTTTCTAGAATTTTGTTAAGGATTTTTGCATGTATGTTCATCAGTAATAATGGCCTGTAGGTTTTTTGTTTGTTTGTTTGTTTGTTTGTTTGTGGCATCTCTGGTTTTGGTATTAGGGTGATGGTGTTGTCATTGAATGAGTTTGGCAGTTTACCTTGCTCTGCAGTTTTCTGGAAGAGATTGAGTAGGATAGGTGTTAGCTCTTCTCTAAATTTTTGGCAGAATCCACCTGTGAAGCCATCTGGTCCTGGGCTTTTGTTTGTTGGAAGATTTTTGATTACAGTTTTGATTTCTGTGCTTGTGATGGGTCTGTTAAGATTTTCTATTTCTTCCTGTTCAGTTTTGGAAGGTTATAGTTTTCTAAGCATTCCTCCATTTCTTCCAAGTTGTCCATTTTATTGGCATATAGTTTCTGATAGTAGTCTCTTATGATCCTTTGTATTTCTGTGTTGTCTGTTATGATTTCTCCATTTTCATTTCTAATTTTGCTGATTTGATTTTTCTCCCTTGTTTTCTTGATGAGTCTGGCTAATGGCTTGTAAATCTTATTTATCTTCTCAAAGAACTAGCTTTTAGCTTTGTTGATTTTTGCTATAGTCTACTTTGTTTCTTTTGCATTTATTTCTGCCCTAATTTTTATGATTTATTTCCTTCTACTAACCCTGGGGTTCTTCATATCTTCTTTTTCTAGTTGCTTTAGATGTAAAGTTAGGCTATTTATTTGATTTTTCTCTTGTTTCTTGAGCTGAAGCTTGCATTGCTATGAACCTTCCCCTTAGCACTGGTTTTACTGAATCCCATAGCTTTTGGATTGTCGTGTTTTCATTTTCATTTGTTTCTATGTATATTTTGATTTCTTTTGTGATATGTTGGTTATTCAGAAGTGTGTTGTTTAGCCTCCACCTGTTTGTATTTTTAGTTTTTTTTTCCCCTATAGTTGACATCTTATCTTACTGCATTGTGATCAGAAAAGATGCTTGAAATGTTTTCAATTTTTTTAAATTTACCAAGGTTAGATTTATGGCCCAAGATGTGGTCTATCCTGGAGAATGTCCATGTGCACTTGGGAAAAAGGTGAAATTCATTGTTTTGGGGTGAAATGTCCTATAGATATCAATTAGGTCTAACGGTCCATTGCATCATTTAAAGTTTGTGTTTCCTTGCAAATTTTCTGTTTAGTTGATCTATCCATAGGTGTGAGTGGGATATTAAAATCTCCCACTATGATTGTGTTACTGTTAATTTCCCCTTTCATACTTGTTAGCATTTGTCTTATATATTGTGATGCTCCTATATTGGGTGGATATATATTTCTAAATGTTATATCTTCTAGGATTTATCCTTTGATCATTATGTAGTGTCCTTCTTTGTCTCTTTTCACAGCCTTTATTTCAAAGTCTATTTTATCTGATATGAGTATTGCCACTCCTGCTTTCTTTTGGTCTCAATTTGCATGAAATATCTTTTTTCAGCCCTTCACTTTCAGTCTGTATGTGTCCCTTGTTTTGAGGTGGGTCTCTTGTAGACAGCATATATAGGGGTTTTATTTTTTTATCCATTCAGCTAGTCTTTGTCTTTTGGTTGGGGCATTTGACCCATTTACATTTAAGGTAATTATTGATAAGTATGATCCCTTTGCCATTTACTTTGTTGTTTTGGGTTCGAGTTTATAAACCTTTTCTGTGTTTCATGTCTAGAGAAGATCCTTTAGCATTTGTTGAAGAGCTGGCTTGGTGGTGCTGAATTCTGTCAGCTTTTGCTTCTCTGTAAAGCTTTTGATTTCTCCTTCATATTTGAATGAGATCCTTGCTGGGTATAGTAATCTGGGTTATAGGTGTTTCTCTTTCATCACTTTAAGTATATCCTTCCATTCCCTTCTGGCCTGAAGAGTTTCTATTGAAAGATCAGCTGTTATCCTTATGGGAATCCCCTTGTGTGTTATTTGTTGCTTTTCCCTTGCTGCTTTTAATACTTGCTCTTTGTGTTTAATCTTTGTTAATTTGATTAATATGTGTCTTTGGGTGTTTCACCTTGTGTTTATCCTGTTTGAGACTCTCTTGAACTTGGGTAGCTATTTCCTTCCCCATTTTAGGGAAGTTTTCAACTATTACCTCCTCAAGTATTTTCTCATGGCCTTTCTTTTTGTCTTCTTCTGGGACTCCTATGATTCGAATGTTGGAGTGTTTAACATTGTCCCAGAGGTCTCTGAGGTTGTCCTCATTTCTTTTAATTCTTTTTTCTTTTTACCTCTCTGCTTCATTTATTTCCACCATTCTATCTTCCACCTCACTTTTCCTATCTTCTGCCTTAATGATTCTACTGGTGGTTCCCTCCAGAGTGCTTTGGATCTCAGTGTTGCATTATTCATTATTGATTGACTCTTTTTTATTTCTTCTAGGTCCTTGTTAAACATTTCTTGCATCTTCTCAATCCTTGTCTCTAGTCTATTTATCTGTAACTCCATTTTGTTTTCAAGATTTTGGATCATCTTTACTGTCATTATTCTGAAGTCTTTTTCAGGTAGACTCCCTATCTCCTCCTTTGTTTGGTTTGGTGGGCATTTATCCTGTTCCTTTACCTGCTGAATATTTATCTGCCTTTTCATTTTGTTTAGATTGCTGTGTTTGGGGTGGCCTTTCTGTACGCTGGAAGTTTGTGGTTTCTCTTTATTGTGGAGGTTGCTCCCTGTGGGTGGGTTTAGACTAGTGCCTTGTCAAGGTTTCCTGGTTAGGGAAGCTTGCATCAATGTTCTGGTGGGTGAAGCTGGATCTCTTCTCTCTCGAGTGCAATGAAGTGTCCAGTAGTGAGTTTTGAGGCGTCTATGGGTTTGGTGTGACTTTGGGCAGCCTGTATTCTAATGCTCAGGGCTATGTTCCTGCATTGCTGGAGAATTAGTGTGGTATGTCTTTCTCTGGAACTTGTTGGCTCTTGGGTGGAGCTTGGTTTCAATGTAGGTATGGAGGCTTTTGGAAGAGCTCTTTTCAATTAATGTTCCCTTGAGGCAGGAGTTTTCTGGTGTTCTTAAGTTTTGGATTTAAGCTGCCTGCCTCTGGCTTTCAGTCTTATTCTTACAGTAGCCTCAAGACTTCTCCATCCATATAGCACTGATGATAAACAGTCTAGGTTAATGGTGAAAAGATTCTCCACAGTGAGAGATACCCAGAGAGGCTTACAGAGTTACACGGAGAACAGAAGAGGGAAGAAGGAGATAGAGGTGACCAGGGGGAGAAAAGGGAGAATCAAAAGGGGAGAGAGCAATCAGGCCAGTAATCACATCCCTAAGTGATAACAAATACCAAAAAGCAAAGATTAAAAATCTAGAGTAGAGGTTAGACACTCAAAAATACAATATTAGAAATATAAAACAAAAATCACAAAAATTATAAAAAATATATATGAAATTTGCTTTAAAAAAATTTTTTTTGCAAGGTAATAATAGGTTATAAGTTGGAGAGGGAAATGGTAACCCACTCCAGTATTCTTGCCTGGAGAATCTTGTGGACGGAGGAGCCTGGTGGGCTGCTGTCCATAGGGTCGCATAGAGTCAGACATGATTGAAGAGACTTAGCATGCATGCATGCGTTGGAGAAGGAAATGGCAACCCACTCCAGTATTCTTGCCTGGAGAATCCCAGGGACAGAGGAGCCTGGTGGGCTACCATCTATGGGGTCGCAAAGTCAGACACTACTGCAGTGCCTTAGCAGTAGCAGCAGCTGCAGTAGGTTATAAAAATGAAAATTAAAGGAGTAATAAAGAACTTTAAAAAAAATTTTTTTAACTTAAAAATGATAATAGTAAAAATATATCTAGGAATTTCTCTGGAGCTGTTGAGGGCAGTGTGGGGTCAATTCAGTTTTAGATAGTTTCTTGTTCCAGCTTATACTTCTCAAGGTCTACAGGCCCCTTCCAATGCACAGTCAATGCTAACTATAGGGTTTTAACCTGTTGCATCTGTCACTTCCACAGCGGTTCCCTCTTTGTTTATTTTGGCTTCCTCTGTTTGCAAGTCTCTTCAGTGTCTAATTTCCACCATGACACAAGGGGCGAAGGTAGTCACTTATTTAGGCTCACTTGTTCAGTTGTGCTGTGGGGAGGGAGGAACACTGCAAACAAATATCACTAGCATGTGTGGGGAATGCTCGCAGTCTATGGACCACACTGGGTTTGTTCCAGCTCATGGTACATGTGCTTTCCCAGTCCACACTGCTCAGGCTCCAGGTTGCTCTGCAGGGGAACTGTTCAAAGTGGACCCCGGGGTTCGTGCACTTCCCAGGTCTAAGCTGCTCAGGTTCAGGTTCTCGGGTACTCCACAAAGGCACAGACTCAGTTGGGCATGTGTTTTGTGCCCTTCCCACGTCCAAGGAGCTCAGGCAACCAGGTGCTTGGTGAGCACACTGTCCTAGGTGGGCTTTGCATCTTAATCACCTCCCTGGTCCCAGCCGCTTGGTTTCTTGGGTGTGCCACAAAAGCGCCGTCTCAGGTGTGCCATGTGTCTCCTCTGGGGAGCTGATCTCTGGCTGCAACCCTCCTGGCAGATGTCAACCATCCAGGATCCCAGGAAGACTTGGTTAGTAACTGGGAGCCTGCTCACAGTTTGGTGGAGGATGCCATCTCTGGGGCGAAGATTGCCCCTTGCCTTCCAGCTCTGGCTGTCACCCTCCTGCCTCTCTGCCTCCAGCAGGGGGATGGGCTGGTCTACAGCCGGCTAACTCTCCTTTGGTATTTGCTCAATTCTTTGTTCTGTGAGCGGGCCAGGCTGCCCCTTAGGTTAGAGCTTTTTGTGGGAAAGTTCTCCCTGTCTCTCTGGCTATCCCACAGTTTGGGTTGCTACCTCACGTTAGCTCCCTCAGATTGTCCTCAGGGCATTTAGGCCCAGTCCTTACCATAAGGATGCAACCTGCACCTCCCTGTTCAGCCCCCACTCGCTGGTGGCTGATGCGAGCATCTGGGCTACTTCTCCACCAATTAGGCACATATTCTGTGGGCTTTTTTTTTTTTTCTCTCCCGGTTATGTTGCCCTCTGAGATTCCAAAACTCCTCACAGGTCTGCTTGTGAGAGGGTTTCCTGGTGTTTGGAAACTTCTCCTCCTTTACAACTCCCTTCCCAGGATGGGTCTCTGTCCCTAATTCTTTTGTCTCTCTTTTTGTCTTTTTTATATTTTGTCCTACCTGCTTTCAAAGAGAATGGGCTGCCTTTCTCGGTGCCTGGTGTCCTCTGCCAGTGTTCAGAAGTTGTTTTGTGGAAGTTGCTCATCATTCAAATGATCTTTTGATGAATTTGTGGGGGAGATAGTGGTCTCCTCATCCTCTTCCTCTGCCATCTTCCCAAAGATCTGAAATGATTTTTTAAAAGAGAAAATTTGGCATTTACTTGTATTTTACTTTCTCTGCAATGTGAAGACAGGACCTGCTTGACTTTTATGGCATGGCCTAGTAACAACCATCACAGACAAACACTGAAATAAATGTTTGCTTAATGAATCAGTCATTAAGTGAATGAATACAATGATACATGAGACTCAAACGGGGTCCCAGTGTACTGATGAACTGTACTTGGAACTTCAGATTCTGCTGTGTTGTTTGTTGTCCTCCATGAACAAGTTGTGTATCAAAAAAACCAGGATTCTTGAGTAAGACAACACTAATGTACACTAACTCCCTGATGATGTAAATAGACATGGCTGTGCAGTTTCTATCACATAGATGATGTCTTGTCATTCAAGACAAATAAGCCAGACAATAGACAATGAATTGGACTACTGCATAAATTTGGTATTATGGCCATAAGATGGGACATACTCTTGTATAGGTGAGGGTGAAATTTCCTTTAGGGAAAGAAAGTCTCCTGGTCTTCCCAGGACCTCAAGTAGATCTGACTCTGAGATACAGGAAGGGAAAAACTGCCTTAGCCTCAGGAAGTGGGGCAAAGAGTAAGAGAGAAAGGCCATAAGGAGTATTTTCAACAACCTGCACAGTTGTTGAAAATACTTTTTTTTTTTTTTTTTACATAGACCTACTTTGTCAAAGCTTGCTAAAAATGTCATTACAGTTTGCAGCATGGAGCCCATCGGCTGGCCGTGGAGCATTGGTGAGGTCAGTGCCAAGGTTCAGGGGGGCGGGGGGCAAATGCAGCATATAGTGCAAGCGGGGCAGGACGCACGCAGCCAGACCCTCCACCCAGACACACACAGAACGGCATTTGTTGGAGGGGTTTGTGAGACGTTCTCTCTACCCTCAGAGCTCCAGGACTAATGCTTCTTTCCTCCACCTTAAACCACTGGTGACTATCTCCTGGAACGAAAGAAAGACACAGTGTGGTGGAGCAGCTAGGTGGAGACAAAATAGCAGAGTAGAAAGATGAGGTCACCTTTTACAGAAATACCAAAATCACAACTAACTACAGAATAACTGCCAACCAGTAAATAAATCAATAAATAAACCCTACATCCAAAGACAAAGAAGAATCCATAGAAGTACAAATGGGCGTAATCCTGATAAAATCAAATCCTATACCTGCCAGGGATAACCTGACATCTTTTAAGAAGATAAAAATTGATAAACCTGTAGACAGACTCATCAAGAAAAAGAGGGAGAGAGCTCACATCAATAACATCAGAAATGAAAAAGTTACAGTGGACAATGCAGAAATACAAAGGACCATAAGAGACTATTACAAGTAATTTTATGGCAATAAATTGGGCAACTTAGAAGAAATACACAAATTCTTAGAAAGGTACAACCTTCCAGTACTGCACCAGGAAGAAACAAAAAGTATGAACAGACTAATCACAAGTACTGAAACTGTGATTAAAAACTCCCTAACAAAAATCCAGGGCTAAATGTCTTCACAGGTGAATTCTATCAATCACTTATTATTCTGAAACTCTTCCAAAAAATTAAAGAGGAAGAATGGGTGGAAGACCTAAACAGACATTTCTCCACAGAAGACATACAGATGGCCAGGAGGCACATGAAAAGATGGTCAAAGCCCAGAGGTAAACCCATGTACCTATGGTCAACTAATCTATGACAAAACAGGTCAGAATATATAATGAAGGAAAGAGTGTCTCTTCAATAAATGGTTCTGGGAAAACAAGACAGCTACATGTAAAAAAATAAAATTTGAACATTTTTAACACCATATACAAAAATAAACTCAAAATGGATTAAAGACCTGATGTAAGACTTGATGCCATAAAATGTGAAAACAAAACAGTCTTTGACGTAAATAGCAGGAATATCTTTTTTAACCTGTCTTCTAGAGTAATGGAAATAAAATTAAATATGGGACCTAATAAAACTTATGAGCTTTTATACACAACAAAGGAAACCATAAACAAAATGAAGGACAACCCAAAGAAAAGGAGAAAATATTTGCAAACAATGCAACCTACAAGGGATTAATCCCCCAAATTTACAATCAGCTCATGCAGCTCAGTATAAAAAAAATAATAACAACAACAAGTGGGCAGAAGACCTAAACAGACATTTCTATGAAGAAGATACACAGACAGCTAAAAGGCACATGAAAAGTTGCACAACATCACTAATTAGTAGAGCAATGCAAATCAAAATTACAATAAGGTATCACCTCACACCAGTCAGAATGACCATCATCAAAGAGTCTACATGGGAGTTCCCTGGTGGCCTACTAGTTAGGATTTCAGATTCACAGCTGTGGCTTGGGTTTGATCCCTGGTTGGAGAACTGAGACCAACCCCTACAAGCCATGTGGCATGGTCAAAAAAGAGTCTACAAACAATAAATGCTGCAGAGAGTGTGGAGAAAAGGGAACCCTCCTACACTGTTGATGGAAATATAAATTGGTAAAACCATTAGGGAGAACAGTATGGAGATTCCTTTAAAAACTAAAAACAGAGCTACTCTATGATCCAGCAATCCCACTACTGGGCATATATAGAGAAAACCATGGTTTAAAAGCATAGACTCACCTGAATGTGCAGTGTAGTGCTGTTTTAAATAGCCAAGACATGGATGCAACCACATGTCCACTGACAGATGAATGGATAAAGACGTGGTACATATATACAAAGGAATATTACTCAGCCATTAAAAGAAATGAAGTAATGCTATTTGCAGCAACATCGATGGACCTGGAGATTATCATATTAAGTCAAGTCAGACAGACAAATACCATATGATATTGTTTATATGAAGAATCTGAAAAATGACTCAAATGAACCTATTTAAAAAACAGAAACAGACTCACAGACTTAGAGAACAAACTTGTGGTTTCAAGGGGGGAAGGATGGGGAGGACAGATTGGGGGTTAGGGATTGATATGTACACACTGCTATATTTAAAATAGATAATAAACAAGTATCTATACTATATAGCACTTGGAATACTGTTCAATATTCTATAATAACCTGAATGGGAAAAGAATTTGAATAAGGATATATGAATATGTAACTGAATCATTTTGCTGTATACCTGAAACTAATACAACATTTTTAATCAATTCAACTTCAATATAAAATAAACATTTTTTAATGTATTAACAAAAAAATATTGCAATGTGAACTCTGCCTTATATTTGGGAAGAAGTGAACACATTCTTGAGTGTCCCAGTCACAGTGGCAAGACAGTTATCAGAAAGGGGAGGGGGCAGGGCAGTCAATAGAAACAGCCCAGTTTCTTGTAAAGTGTGGAAAGCCAGAGGAAAAAGTCCCTGAAAAATGCTTGAAAAGATTCTGAAGACATTTAGAAAGTGATCATTTGGTAACAAGGTACTTCATCTGTAAAATGGGGCAATAATACTTGTCTCTGCTTCCCTCTGGGAAAGTTATGAAATGTAAAATAATTCATGACTGTGATGTGTTTGAACACCTTGGAAGAAATATGATATATAAGCATATGATATCATGATTACCTCCACAATAAAAAGAAAATATTAAAATAACAATATTATGTACATTTTCAACACCTGCAGTTATATATGAAACATGTAACTCTCTTTATTGTTTTCTATCTAATTCACTGCACCTGCATTAAAAAATGCACCCCAATGGTCCAATTTTTAAAAATATATAAAATTTAGAGAGGTACTTATTCTTTTATTCACCCCATTGTGCCTAGGTCTCACAGAACATATTTTAAATAATATACTACCACAGAGAGACCACTTCAATACAAATCTCCAAAGTGTGGGTTAGTTAAAAAAAAAAAATACTTTTAAAGTAAAACATCTGGCACCTCATAAATATATATCACCTTTCATCAAGGGTTTCTCAAACTCTTTTCATATATATTACACTTATAAGCATTATTAATTCAGCATATTGTACATTGGTTTGAAAGTAGTCCCAAAGCAGAATTACATATGTAAAATATGTGCTGTAATATCTAGGCCCATGCAGCTCATAAAGAACATTAACCATGATGCTAAAGCCTTGTGACTTAATGTGTTCTGTTAGCTAACAGGGGTGATTTTTTAAAGCACAGATACAAGAAAATACTCCAGTTAAGCTTAAAGACAGCTATTTATTCTGACTAATTTTTTTCTCTTTTGTGACATTTAGCAAATTATTCTAGGCTTACATTTAGCTTGTGTCAAAAATATGTCTGAAATACTTTACTGTGGTTTATCTCTCCATCTAAAAAAATTTTTCAGAGGTGACTTGCCTTTACAAAGGCTGAATCTGAAACACCTAACTAGTATTTCTCCTTTTTTCAGAGGATACTGTAAAAAAGAATATTCGTTAATGCCCTTCGGCAATTTTTCCTGTCATTAATGATCTTACTGTGAAGTTATTTGTTGTACTTCAGTTTTTGTGGTTTTTTCTGTACAAGTAAATGCCAATTCCTCTTGCTGTGTCTTTAATGATGATGGAGAAAATACAATCAGGTTTATTGTTATATTTTCATAATGGTGCATATATTTAGTTCATAAATCTTATTACTGGCAAAATAATAACACTCCTTTAGCTGTTTGTGACAAATTAGAGGCATTTTTCTTTTTGTATTTTCATATTTCTCTCAACCCATTCAAGAAATGAATGCCACAAAATGGGCAGAGTTAAAGCTAAAAGTTGTGAAGTTTTGTGGCCTGAAAGACTAAATGGGCTGTTTACCTTATTCATATCCCTGGTGCCTCATCTAAAACTATTGACTTTCAGGGACTATGTTGGGCAGTGGAGATATAGTGATAAAACAGAATTTCTAACCATATAGAGCTTTCAACATAAAAGAGAGCACAGAATAAGTAAACAAATAGTTAAATACCTTAAAATTGTTTAAGTGCTCCAAGGGAAAAAGTATGAATGGATCTGCCTCAGAATTAAAAGAAAGGACTTTCTTTGGATGGTCAGAGATACCTTCTCTTAATACCTGATGTTAAGGGTATCATGCTGATATCTTGATTAAATAATGAATGAGACATACATTTAACTTCCTTCTCAAAATCATATTAAAGTGACTATCTGAATATACAATATATACAGAGAAAATCTTGTATCCAGCATTAGAAAACATGAAAGAATAACCGTCTCACACCAGGAACTTCAGGGAAATTCTCTACACAAGGAGAATCTGCACAGACAACTTCTTGTCTGCATGCAAATTAATACCTTGCTTGGGAAATAAGTGAAGAGATCCCAAAAGAACTCACTAGCAGCAACTTGCAGAAAAACCGGGTATCAGGACAGTAAGATAGCAATTTGTGATTCCATCAGAATTTCAGTTAAGTGCCCAATTCCTGTCTGCCTTACACATCTGATCCCATGGCACTCACTCATGGTGTATCCTGGGAAGTGCCCCTGTTAAATAATAGCTGGCATGGTAAACACAGAAAGGTGGTCTTTGAGTGGAGAGAGGCTCCCACTGCAAAGCCCATCACATTGGTCTCTTTCTAGATACCTCTGGAAATGGAGCTCTAAACTGACAAAGTAAAACTATGCTACATGGGAACTTTATTCTAATCCATTCATTTCAGCTTGAAAGACTCAGTCTCACAACATCTGACAGGTCCCATTTCACACCAGAGCAGAATTATCCAAGAGAGTTCTCTATAAGGAGAAACTAGTATAAAAAAATCACTGGCCATAGGAAATTACATGGAAGTTCAAAAGAGTGTAACTCAGAAGAGCCGTCAGAACAGTTAAGTTTTCTAGCAAAATCCTAAACATTTTGAAAGTATATTTAATCAATGTCTCTTTATAGGAGTCAAGACAACAGTGCAGAAAACCACAGGGAAAATATGAACCAGAAGAAACTACACAGAGAACAATACAATCACTGAATTAGAAACCTTAGTGAAGCAGATATTAGCAGACTGAAAAGGCAGAAGCTATTATAAATTACCCTCCAATTGAAATAAATAAATTTAAGAAAAAAGAAAAGGCAGAACTAATAAAGTTTCACTGTGAGCCACTCTTCTTGGCACAGTGGATACAGAAATGAAAAGGATGACGCCCTTCTTCATGGACTGTATGTTCCATTGGGGAAAGACAGAGACACAATGAGCAATTAAATATCTGCTTTACTGGAAGATGACTCATGTAATCGAAAATATATTATAAAAAAAAAAGGAGAGGGAGTAGAGAGCAAGGATGACAGTGAAGTTGCAGTTTACAGTGCAGGAGATCAAAGAAGTCCTCACTGAGAAAGTGACACTAGAAAGACTTGATGCTGTAGAAGAGACTCTGTGACTTCTGCAGACAAGCTGTGAAAGACATGGAGGCTTCTGTCTTGATTTCTTAGTTCAGGCTCTAGGGAGAGCCAGCTGTCATGGCATGAGGATACTCACTCAGCCCATGAAGAGGCTATCATGGAGAAGAAATAATGTTTCCCACCAACATCCAATACCAACTTGCCACATATGTGAGCAGTCGCTTTGGAAGTGAATCTCCCAGGCCCAGTAAATACATGCATACACTGGATGGATGCAGTTCCAGCCAACATCTTGCTGTATCCTGTAAGAAGGCAAGATAGAATTTCTCAGCCAAGATGCCCTCGAATTCTGGAGCCAAAGAATCTGTGAAAGCTAATACTTAAAATTTTAAATCACTAAGTTTCAGGGATAATTTGCTAGGCAGCAGTAGATAATCAACACACATGCAGATATCCAGTGGAAGAACATCCAGAAAGATAACCAGAAAGAACAGCAGTGGTTAGTCTCTGAGATAAAAATATGCCTGGTGTGTTTGAAGAAGCATAAGGAGGCCAAAGTAGCTGTATCTGAGTAAGGAAAAAGAGAACTGGAGTTAAGTGGAGAGGTAGGAGCCAGATGTATGCTGCTGCTGCTGCTAAGTCGCTTCAGTCGTGTCCGACTCTGTGCGACCCCATAGACGGCAGCCCACCAGGCCCTGCCATCCCTGGGATTCTCCAGGCAAGAATACTGGAGTGGGGTACCATTTCCTTCTCCAGTGCATGAAAGGGAAAAGTGAAAGCGAAGTCGCTCAGTCGTGTCCAACTCTCAGCGACCCCATGGACTACAGCCCACCAGGCTCCTCCGTCCATGGGATTTTCCAGGCAAGAGTACTGGAGTGGGGTGCCATTGCCTTCTCCGAGCCAGATGTATAGGACTCAGTAAACCATGGAGAGGACTTTGGGTTTTATGTTGAAAAAGATGAAGAGCAAATTTTAAACTCAGAAGTGACATAACCTGATTTAAAGTTTAAAACAGTCACTCTGGCTGAGGCTCTGAATACACTGCTGTTGGGTGAGTGGGTGGGTAGGGGGGTGCAGTATGGTGGAAGAGACAGTGAACAAGTCTTGAAGTAGAGATTAGTTAGGAGATTATGGTAACAATCCAGGCACAAATGATAGTGACTTATACCAGACTGGGACAGTTTCGCAGGTGGCTCAGTGGTAAACAATCTGCCTGCCAATGTAGGAGATGCAGGAGATGTGGGTTCAATCGCTGGGTTGAGAAGATCCCCTGGAGGAGGAAATGACAACCCACTCCTGTATTCTTTCTGGGAAAATCCCATGGGCAGAGGATCCTGGCAGGCTACAGTCCATAGAGTTACAAAGAGTAGGACACGACTGAGCATGCACACACACACAGTACCAGTGGAAGTGGTAGAAAGTGGAAAGATTTTGGACGAATATTGAAGAGAAGTCAAGAATTAGATGTAGGGTGAACAAAAAAGAATATACGATAACTCCTACATTTTTATCCTTAACAAGTAGAGTAACAGCATTAAATCTGAAAGATAATCATAAAGGACTATCTATAATATTTATTAAGGAAACTACAGGATAATGGGAAAAACAAGTAGGTTAGAAAAAGACTATACCTCTATAAATAAAAATTTTAGCTTGAAATTAAAAATTTTTCCATAAAAAGCATACAGAAGTGAAAAGAGTATTAATGATTAGAAAAAAAAATGGATGTAGTACAATAATACAGAATATAGCATAGACAGCTAGATAGATAATCTATGATAATCTATCACAGATAATATGAGAGATTTTATGAGATAAGGAGGATCTGACATGAATCCAAGGCTGGTAGTTCCATAACACCTAGTAAAGTATTGGTAACACGGTAACTCTCAATAAATATTTACATATTTACTGAATTAATGATAATGCTAGGAAAAAAGTGTCAAGAGAAATTCCTATAGCAGCATAGGAATTTCTAGCTCTACCCCAACAAAAACATCAATTTTATTAACTACGTGCATTCAAAAATATGTTCATAAGAGTGAAAAATTCAAGGTGAGGGATTACAGCACTTGGGTAAAGCACAAAAATAAGAAAATAAGAAATGAGAAAGGTCAAGAAGCATATATTCACACTACCTCCATCATCCTTTTCCCAAGCCTGGGCAGCCCGATGTGGACAAAGATACAGTCCCTGTGGGAGACAGAGAGTGAGGCAAGCACTTGACTTTACCATGGATCCCAGAACAGACCTAACCCAATTCCAGGCTGACCTCTGGTCCTTAGGTGTCTCTTTGCATGCTTCTACCAACTCAGGCCCCTCACTTACACTGGCATCTGCCAATTCCAGTGGCCTCAGTGACTCCTGCAGTCTCAGGAAGCACATACACCATCAGGCTCCCCATAGGCTCCCACAAATCCAGACCCCCAGCTCACCCCTACTCCTGCCAGCTCCTGAAGACATGGACAATTCCTGAGGCCCCAGATGGCTCCCATGACACCAGGCTGTCAGTGGACTCTAGCAATCCTAGGCTCCCAGCCCACCCCAGTGCTAACTGGCTTCTATGACCCACAGTGCCTCCTATGGGCTCTAGGCTTTCAGTGGACTTCTTTGAAGCTAGGCTCCTAGCTCACCTTGGTGCCAGCTGGGTCCCATGGCAACTTTCATGGCACCAGGCTCCAAGTGGGCACCTGTGAATACAGGCTCCCAGTTAAGTCCTATGCCAGGCCAGCTATGATAGAACCAGACTTTTGACCCATACCAGTTGCAGCCCAGTACCCACAGACCTAGACTCTAGACCAGCTCAACTGACCCAGGCTCACAGTGCCAGGCTAGGCCCAGGCTAGCACCTGAGACCCCAGGTTATAGGCTGACTCTTGGAGCCACAGACTCCAGCTCATCCTGCTAGGAGAATGATCTCAAAAACCCCAGCTTCCAGACTGGATCCTACAAAACCTGGCTGCCAGTTCATCTCAGTATTGGTTGACTCCTGTAGAATCAATATCTAGGTCTGCAACTGCAAATCCAGGTACCAGTTGTGCCTGCCCAAAGACTCTGAGCAGCAAATTCATCCATGGACACCATCAGGTGGCCCCCTCAGAATCTCTGGACAGATTGAATATGGAGGGCTTTGCCTACTGAAGCCAGTCTGTAAAGACTAGGAGAGGTGCCTCTCAAATGGAAAGACATAAACACAAGGCCACAAGGATCACTGATAATGAAGGAAACAGGACATTGCCAAAGGAAACCATAAAGCTTCCACGACAAATCCTAAAGAAATAAAAATCTATGATTTGTCTGAAAAACACTAAAATACAGTTCATTTGAAATCACACAAAGGAATAAGAAGAAAAAAGAATGAGAGTGAATTTTGGGATATCATTAAAAGAAACAATCTAAGCATTAATGGAGTCTCAGAAGGAGAACTGACCAAGAAAGGAGCAGAAAAAACATTTAAGAAAAAAATGGCTAAAATGTTCTCAAATCTGGGGACAGATTTCAATATCAAAGTTCATAAAGGTAATAAATCACCACAAAATTTCAACTCAAAACAATCTAACTCCAAGACACACAATAATACTGAATAAAATTAAAAAAAGAGGTAGGGGGTAAATGCCTTGTAATTTGAGTATGAAGGTTAAAGACAAAAGTAACTGCAGAACAATAATGTGTAAATAGATATGCAGTATATATAGATGAAAAGTGAAATCAAAAACAAAATATATGAGAGAAAAAAATGTAGAACATTTCTATGTGTTTGGAGTTACTATCAACTTAAAATAGATCATTATAATTTTTTTTTCCTGTGAGCCTCATGGCACACAAAGCAAAAGCCTACTGAAGATAATTAATAGATGAAAGGAATTAATACATAGCATGGTGCTAGTGGTAAATAACCCACTTGCCAACGCAGGAGACTTAAGAGACATGGGTTGGATCCCAGGGGCAGGAAGATCCCCTGCAGAAGAAAATGGCAACCCACTCCAGTATTCTTGCCTAGGAAATTCCATGGACAGAGGAGCCTGGCAGGCTACAGTCCACAGGGTCACACAGAGTCAGACATGACTGAAGCAGCTTAGCACAGCACTATTAAAGCATCAGAAGTCACAAAGGAAGAGAGCAACAGAAAAAGGAAAAAATTATAAAGCAGCTACAAAGTAATTAAATGGCAATAGTAAATCCATGCCTATCAAAATTACTTTAAATGTAAATGGACTAACTTCTCCAGTCAAAAGATATAAATGGCTGAATGGATTAAACAATAAGATCCCATGTTATGCTGTCTAAAAGAGGCTCGTTTTAGCTTTAAGGACACACATAGGCTCAAAATGAAGGGATGGAAAATGATATTCCAAGTAAATGGAACCCCAAAGACAGTAAATTGCTACACTTATATTAGACAAAGTGAATTTAAATCAAAATCTTTAACAAGAGACAGATAACACCATCATATAATGATAAAGTGGTCAGTTCATCAAGAGGATATAAAAATTATATATGCACCCAGTATAAGAGCACCTAAATATATTAAACAAACACTGACATGCAAAGGGAGAAACAGACAATACAATAATGGTAGAGGACCTCAATACCTCACTTAAATTATGGGAAGATCACCCAGACAGAAAATCAGTAATGAAACATTGGACTTGAACTCTACCTTAGACCAAATGGACCTGATAGACATGTACAAAAGAATCCACTAAACATTAGTAGAATACATATTTTTCTCAAGTGTACCGGAGTTTTCTCCAGGATAGAGTATATGTTAAGAGATAAAATAAGCCATAGCAAATACAACATTGAAATCATACCAAGTATCTTTTCCAACTACAATGGTATGAAACTAGAGATCAATAATGGGAGGAAAACTGAAAAAAATGACAAATGTGTGGAAATTAGACCACCACCCCTGAAAAACCGATGAGTCAAAGAAGAAATCAAAAAGGAAATTTAAAAAATGATTTAAAAACATATGAAGTGAAAATACAAAATATCAAAATTTATGGGATGCAGCAAAAGCAATAAATTTTCATGACAAAAACTCTCAACTAAGTGGGTATAGGAGAAATATGCCTCAACGTAATAAAGGTCCTTTATAACAACCCCAGAGTTAGCATCATACTCAGTAGTGAAATGTTAAAAGCTTTCCTACTAAGATGAGGAACAAGACAAAGGTGCTCATTTTACCACTCCTATTCAACATAATACTAAAATTCCTAGTCAGAGAAATTAGGTAAGAAAAAATTAAATAAGAGGCATCCAAATTGCAGACAAGTAAGTAAAAGTGTCTCTGCAGGTGACATGATCTTACACATAGAAAGTCCTAAAGATGACGTCAAAACATTACTGACACTAAAAAGTGAATTGAGAAAAGTTGTAGGATATAAACATCAACATAAAAAATCAGCTGTGTCCATGCACTAACAAAAAACTACCTGATAATTGAAATAATCTCATTTAATATAGAATCACAAATAATAAAATACTTTAATCTAACCAAGGAGCTTGCAGTGTAAGTGCCTGAGTGTTTTTTGTTTTTATAATAATGCAAATGCCTAACTTAAGCTGTGATTAAGAAATCCACTTCAAAGACAGCTACTAAACACATAACCAGTCCCATGACTAGATAAAGAGCTAGGCTTTGCCCCACACACCTACAGCACCAAAGTTTGTTTTAGAGATCTTTGGTTCACTTAGATAATTGACTAGTGGCTGGTGGTTTTTCTCTTCTTGCACTTTAATTCCTCATCTTATGCTTTAAATTCACCAATAAAAAGTGAACCCACAAAATCATAGGCTCCCACCACTGACTGCAATAGAAGCAGAGCTACCAGGCCTGAATGTGTATCCACTCTCGCCCACCCCCCCACCCCCCCTCATTCCACCTGAGGCCTCACTGTGTGACCCCAGGTGTGCCATGTACCCTCCAAGAGCTGTGAGTAATAAGCTCTGTTGTTTCATAGTCTCTTCATGTTAATTACTGAAGGCATCTTGCAATCATAAGAACTATAGTGCTGGTCCAGCCACAACAACGGTTCTAAAAGGGGATAAGTCTATGGGAAACTTGCCTCAGGCCCAGGTGAGCACTGCACCCTGATATTTCTAGCCAAGATCAATATTTTCAATAGACTTGTATCAGCACAAAAACTGAAAACAGAAAAATATGTATGCAGAAAATTAAAAGACTTGGATCAATGAAATGGAAGAAGTCACATGTAAGTAGAAAGATATCCTATGTTTTATGAATTGGAATAATTAATATTGTTAAAATGTCCATACACAAAGCCATTTATAGATTCAATGCAATCCCTATCAAGATTCCAATGATATTTTTACAGAAGGGACAAACAATACTAAAATATATATGTTTTTTTTTTTTTTTTTGGACAGACACCAAAAGTAATCATAGTATGGAACTGGCATAAAAATAGACACAAAATCAGAGTCAAGAGCTCAGAAATAAATCCAAGCATGTGCAGTGAAAGAATATTTGATAAGAGAGACAAGATTACTCAATGGGAAAAGCATAGTCTCTTTAACAAATGGTGTTAAAACTGTATATTCACAGGAAAAAGGATAAAATTCAACCCATTTTATAACACGCACAAAAATTAACACAAAATGGATTAAAGAATTGAATATAATCATTAATCACAATATAGAAGGAAATTCTACCTTTTGTGACAACACAGTTGGACCTTGAGGGCATAAGCCAAGTAAAATAAATCATACAAAGACAAATTTGTATATTCTTATTTATATATGGAATCTAAAAACATAAACTCATAGAGAGTGGAATGGTAGTTGCCAGGAGCTGAGGGGTAGGGGAATGTTGGTCAAAGGGTGCAAACTTCCAGCTATAAGATAAGTATATGCAGATGACACCACCCTTATGGCAGAAAGTGAAGAAGAACTAAAGAGCCTCTTGATGAAAGTGGAAGAAGAGAGTGAAAAAGCTAGCTTAAAACTCAATATTAAAAACATGAGATCATGGCATCTGGTCCCATCACTTCATGGCAAACAGATGGGGAAACAATGGAAACAGTGACAGACTTTATTTTCTTGGGCTCCAAAATTACTGCAGATGGTGACTATAGCCATGAAATTAAAAGACGCTTGCTCCTTGGAAGAAAAGCTATGGCCAACCTAGACAGCATATTAAAATTCAGATACGTTAGTTTGCTGACAAAGGTCCGTCTAGTCAAAGCTATGATTTTTCCAGTAGTCATGTATGGATGTGAGAGGTGGAGTATAAAGAAAGCTGAGCACCAAAGAATTGATGCTTTTGAACTGTGGTGCTGGAGAAAACTCTTGAGAGTCCCTTGGACTGCAAGGAGATCCAACCAGTCCATCCTAAAGGAAATCAGTCCTAAATATTCATTGGAAGGACTGATGCTGAAGCTGAAACTCCAATACTTTGGCCACCTGATGGGAAGAGCTGACTCCTTGGAAAAGACCCTGATGCTGGGAAAGACTGAACGCAGGAGGAGAAGGGGATGCCAGGATGAGATGGTTGGATGGTATCATTGACTCGATGGACATGAGTTAGAGCAAGCTCCAGGAGTTGGTGATAGATAGGGAAGCCTGGCGTGCTGCAGTCCATGGGATCGCAGAGTCAGACGTGACTGAGCTAGTGAACTGATAAGGTAAGTAAGTCCTGGAGATAGAATATAAGATAGTGACTATAGTTAACAGTAGTGTATCATACACTTGAAAGTTAAAGTGGTAATATTGTGATGGGACATAGTATTAGCTAATTTAAAGTCATTTTGCTATACACCTATGTATCAAATCATCACATTGTATATACTAATCTTACATATATTACAGTAATATCTCAATAGAACTAAGAGAAAAAAATGAAAGTGTATATTGTTTGAGAATTTCCACAACAAATTCTTCATATTAACCAAACAGAAAAAAAAATGTAATGGATAATAAGTTCAAATTCAAACATTTGTTTAAAATCTCCTAAGAATAAAAACAAGAACTGCATGCAAAGAACAATTAGATTGAGAGCAGAAATTTTTATCAACAATAAAGGCTGAACCTGTATCTTCAAAATGTTGAATTTAGCACTGTATGCCTATATAAATTTTCATAAGACCAAAAGGGAAATAAAGATATCTTCAGAGAGAGAGAAGGAAATTACCTTTTACAAATTCTTACTGGAAGTATCACTAAAGGAGATACAGATGGCTCTTGAATGACATAGGTTTGAACAGTGTGGGTCCATCTATAGGAGGATTAGTTCAACAGTAAAAACAACCGTAGTAAAAACAGTAAAAACACCATCTGTAGTTGGTTGAACCTGTGGATTGGAAACCATAGATATGAAAGAACCACAAATAAGCAGAAGCCCTGCATATAGGGGGCCTATTATAAGTTATACTTGGATTTTTAATTGAGTGGAGTTGAACCTGAGTGGAGTGGAGTTTCAACTTGACCCCTGCATTGTTCAAAGATCAATAGTATATCTAAAAGGAGTACACAAAACTAAAAGGAAGGCAGGTAAGTTAGGTCAAAGGAGTGGGAAAGCAAGAAAACAATTTTACAAAAGCACTGCCTGTTAACAAATAACAATAATAATATCAACAATGGCAAAATAATAATGGCTATTTGTGAAAAGGCATAAAATTAATGACTGAAGGAGATCATCAGAATGAAAAGTATTCTAAGATCCTAAGTGAAAGTGAAAGCCGCTCAGCCATGTCCGACTCTTTGCGACCCCATGGACTGCAGCCCGCCAGGCTTCTCTGTCCATGAGATTTTCCAGGCAAGAATACTGGAGTGGATTGCCATTCCCTTCTCCAGGGGCTCTTCCTGACTCAGGGATCGAACCCAGGTCTCCTATATTGCAGGCAGAATCTTTACTGTCTGAGTCACCAGGGAAGCCCTAAGATTCTGACAAATATCAGTCTCAAAATACATAAAGCAAAATTTTATATTTTTAAAACAAAATTTTCCACCAAGGGCCATTAACAGGAGAAGACAATTGAACATTTTTACTTTGGTAAACAGCCAAATTTGTTTAAATAGAAAGGCATTGATTCATCAGAAGAAAATTATTTTAGCAACACTGATGTTTTATGTTTATGTTGTAGCTTACCTAACCCATGTATATCTCTCTAAGCTTCTGAGTTATGTTTACCACAGGAAATATCCTTGCCTTCACAACTTACAGTACAGTTTTACAGCTGCATTACTTCAAACTGTAAAGAAACATATTCTCAGGACCGTATATTTAGTCTTAGTACTTAGACCTAACAAAGTAACATGTAACACACGCACATAAAACTATGGTATGATCTTTCAAAGTTGTCCAAAATGCAAGGACATGTTTTTCAGAAGATTATTAAAGACTTATATTTCACAATCAATTTTTATTTGTGTGTATATATATATATAGTAACAAAAGAGTGGTTCCAATTAGAAATTTTATTAATAAAATTCTTTAATATATTATATGACACCAAGATACCAAAGAAACTGTATTCTTTAGAAAACTAAATTCAACATGTACAAGACAATAAGTTCTATGCTTTTGACTTACCATGCCACACTATTTGAAATTTCTTGTCAGTGTGACAAATAACAGTAGAACTAATCTGTAAAGGAAAGCATCCAGAATATGCCACTATCTATTTACCTAAAGAAAGCAAAGGAAAAAATTAAAAATATTTGAAAAATGGTATATATGTTAGACATGAAATATAAAGAAATAAAAAGTTTCCATGGATACATAATAGTATGTAAGATGTGAGTCACTATAGCAACCAAGATCTAAAATATATAGGAATTAATTTATAAACAATTATTGTTTATAAAAGGTATCACAAAACTTTGCAAAGGGACAAAGTATTTTTAAAGGCAAATAAAAGAAACACACCAAATTTCTGGATGAAAAGATTTCCATTTCTAAAAAATATCTGTAAATATAATGAAATTCTAATCAATATCCAAAAAAGATGTATTTAAAACTTGGCAAAAATTATTTTAAGCCTTATCTGAAAAAATAGTTGGTGCTATATCCTCATGCTCTATCCCCTAGAGAAAGTCATGCTTGAGACAAGTATTTGACTATATTTTACACATCTCTGAGGAAGATATTACATATATGGACAGAAAATGAGCATGTTACTGTTATTACATTAACTATGTATCTTGATAAATCCCTATTCCATACTAATTTCTTACAATGCTACTAAGTAGGAAATCATGTTTCAAAATTTAATTGTACACTAAATAGATCTTAGTACTCAGAACTTCAAATAAACAGTGGACCAAGTTTCAACATCTAAGTTTTTCTCTCATAAATGGGAGATAAATACTGATATTTACTGACTACTTATAATTTTCTAGGGACTTTACATGCATTTCCTCATATAATCTTTATGCAAACATCATGAGATAAATATATCAGTAGTTCCATGAAAAAATCCAAGCTCAAAGAAATTCAACACCAGGTTCTCAACTACTTATTGGTGAACTTAACCAATCCCAGGATTTGGAGGCTTTAAATTCAGGTCGCTTTATTCTTACTGTTGTTTTCTTATGGTTTTATTGCTTCTTTTATCACTTTAATAATTTTTAATAATCTTACAATATTTCTAGTTGGGTCATTCTTCTCTTCATACTATCTGCCAATTCTCATGTTACTTTATTTGCTATGTTTAGTTGAAATTCTATTTATTTATTGTTGTCAATATGAGACCCTGAAGTTGTCATAAAAACGTTATTTCAGAGGTATTTTTGGATTGTTTAATTGAGGGAATTTCAAAGACTTCAGTGATCCTGGACCAACTTTCACCTGGAATTTTTGCTATGAGTTCTCAACCATGCAGAATATGTGCATTTTCTCTCCATACCTACAAGTAAGGGATGCCTGGGATTCCAAATTCCCCTTAAGTGACATTTTCCCTTAAAAGCAAAATACAAAAATCCCTGTACTTTTATTCAAGAAAAGGGGTTGGGGTGAGGAGTACTGAGTTTTCTGTAGGTGCTTACTTTGCGCAGCCCTGAGGCCATGCTGCACACCCTGGTAAATCTTCATGAGATTCAGCGTCCACTTCTCCAGCCCTTACAGGACCTTCTAGAAGCCCAGTCTCTCACTTGGCTATCAACCCTGAGCTATCACTTTTGCACTGGTTTTGTAACAGTTCAAGTGGGTATGGATTCACTTAGTTCTTTTTAGCTTAGCTATTTAGCTGTTTTAATCTAGCATTTCCACATATATTTAAAGGAACATTGCTTTTTCCCTCTCTTTCCACATGAACTAAGTCTTGGGACCCCATGCTCTTCCCTTGTTCTTTGGTTCTGTTGACTGAGAACCGTTCCTTCCTACTCTGATTTTTTTTTTCAAGATTCCTATCTACACATTTTCTGTTGTCTTACCTCTTCCTTATTTATTGATTTCTTCTATCTTCTCCCCTCTCCCCGGGATGCCCCTTCCTCTTTACCCATGTTCAACATCAGCCAACTCCATTTCTCCATCATTTTTTCCACTTTTCATGTAACTTATTATCTTTGAGCTGTAAATTTTGTTTGGTTGTCTCCTGTTATACAAGGATAAAAGTCACAGCTGGAATATTATGCTATTTTTTGTGTGCTTCATTGGTTCACTCAGAACACTACAAGAAATTACAACCAAAATGGGGCTTTAGGGATCAAATTATGATGAAAAATTAATTAAGTTAATTAACTGAAACTTGGAGTTTGAATGAACAGAACTCTTTCAGGTAATTAGCACACCTACAAGCTAGGGACTCTATTATTTAGGGTGTAACAAAGTGTGAAGCTTAAACTGAAATCAGATAATTTATAGAAAACTCTTTCTCAACTGTAAGTTCTAAATTAATATCAAGCACTTCATTTTTAAAGGTAAGATTTGTTAAATATGTCAAGATAGTTTTAGAATGAAGATATTCTATAAATGTGGTTAATTCTAATGTAGAAAGATAGGTAAAAGTCACAGCAAAGATATTTTAGTTGATGTGAAGATAAGACTGTTCTATCATTTGGAGGTCACCTTTGAGCAGGATCTCAGTTTGTATAATAGAAAGAACAATAGCTCACACCTACTTTGTATTTACCATGTTCCAGGGACTATTCTAAGTGACTTACTTTTAATCATTCATCTCCTTTTAAAATGACCCTAAGAATAGTTTATGTTTTTATCTCATCTTGCATGTGAGAAACTAAGGCACAGACATGTTAAGTAACTTGTTCATGGTCAAATAAACATTGAGATTAGGAGATGGGATTTGAAATTAGATAAACTGGCTTTGTTCTGGGCTTTGAGGAAACATTGCACTTTCAATAATTTTACTTGAAATGTATAGCAACCACATTATAATAACCATGAGTCCTAGAATGAGCAAAATCAATCAAAATCTATCTTTAAGTATATATTAATATTTTAATTTTATAAATACCTATAGTTGGCACAGAGAGATAATACTTACAGGATTTTTTTTTTCAAAACAGAAAAGTATTCCTTAATGTATTGTGAGTGTGTGCTGTCCCAGTTGAATGTAATCATTTTAGAAATACCATGAGAAGAGAGGCAGAGATCATTAAGAGTCTATGAAGAGAAATTAGACGAAAGTCTCAACACTGGGCCATCTTTAACTGGTATTGGTCCAAGAATTCATTACAGCTGCCTGTGGCTTTATTAAGATAAAGGAAAATAGATAGGAAAGAAAACAATAACCACATATAAATGAAATTATTTTGAAATATTTAACCTCAGACACTAAACTAAAAACAAAAATGTTTTAGTATTTCCTATGCAACATGCTTTAATTTGTGTATTTTATAAGTATTGTACTATATTTTCTTGATTACAAAAGCAATATATACTAATTATGGAAAGTTTGGAAAGCATAGAAAAGCAAAAAGAAAAGCGAGGAATAGAAATGAAGGCAGGAAGAGGAAATGGAAGGAAGGAGAAAGGAAGGAGAGAAGATGGGAAGGGTAGATGAAGGAAAGAGAGGGAGAGAATGAAAAAATAAAAGAAGGGAAAGAAAAAAACCAAAACTCAACTTCCCAGAGGTAATGTCTCTCAATATTTTCATGTACATTCTTTCCAATGTATATTATATAATCTCATTAAAAATAGTCACATACACAATGGGATGAACGTATTCATTTATAGTCTACCTTTTCTGTCATCATGCATTATGAATAAAACATATCCTATGCCACTTTTCAGTTATTTATCTATTTAGACTTTTCATTTTAAAATAATTCCAATTTATAAAAAACATTTCAAAATTAATACAAAAATGTTGTATCCATATTCTCCAAAGGTTAACACCATTTAGTTCAGTTCAGTTGCTCAGTGGTGTCCAACTCTTTGCAACCCCATGAACCACAGCACGCCAGGCCTTCCTGCCCATCATCAACTCCCAGAGTTTACCCAAACTCACGTCCATTGAATCAGTGATGCCATCCAACCATCTCATCCTCTGTCATCTCCTTCTCCTCCTGCCTTCAATCTTTCCCAACATCAGCGTCTTTTCCAATGAGTCAGCTCTTCCCATCAGTGGCCAAAACATTGGAGTTTCAGCTTCAACCATCAGTCTTTCCAATGAACACCCAGGACTGATTTCCTTTAGGATGGACTGGTTGGATCTCCTTGCAGTCCAAGGGACTCTTAAGAGTCTTCTCCAACACCACAGTTCAAAAGCATCAATTCTTTGGTGCTCAGCTTTCTTTATAGTCCCAACTCTCACATCCATACATGACTACTGGAAAAACCATAGCCTTGACTAGACGGACCTTTGTTGACAAAGTTATGTCCCTACTTTTTAACATGCTTTCTAGGTTGGTCATAACTTTCCTTCCAAGGAGTAAGCGTCTTTTAATTTCATTGCTGCAAACACCATCTGCAGTGATTTTGGAGCCCCCAAAAATAAAGTCAGCCAATGTTTCCACTGTTTCCCCATCTATTTGCCATGAAGTGATGGGACTGAATGCCATGATCTTAGTTTTCTGAATGTTGAGCTTTAACATCATTACACAATAAAATAATCAAACCCAGGAAATTAACCTTGAGACAACACTTGTCAAAATCTAGAGACTTCATTGAAATTTCTTCAGTTGTCCCACTAATATCCTTTTTCTTGTCCAGAATCCAATCAGGAGCACATATTGCATTTACATGTCATGTTTCTTTAGATCACTTTATCTGGGACAATTTCTTGTTTTATCTGCTGTGATCTTGAATCTTTTGAACAGTTTTAGTCAGTTATCTCACAGAAATTTCATGATTTAAGGTTGTCTGATGGTCAGATTATGTATTTGGGGAAGTATATCACAGAAATGATGTTTTTGTCCTTAGTATATCTTATCAGGAAGCTCAAGTTATTGAGCAAATTAACCTTTTTCACTGAAGTAAGATCTTCTAGGCCTTTCCATTAAAAAGTAATCATTTCCCCTTTTGTTTTTATAATTATCTTATGGGAACATACTTGAGATTATGTTAATACCTCATTTCCATCATACTTTCACCCACTAACTTTAACATCCATTCATAGTTTTTGCCCCAAATAATTATACCTACAGTCTTCAACAAATTGCAATTTTCTTTTTCCATAATTTATTCTACAATTATTAACTGAATTGTCACTTCCTCTCATTTATTTATTCATATATATATATGGATATATGTATACACACACATATATATATGTACATTCATTATGAACTCATGGATATTTCTTTTATGTTTTATAATCCTTTACTACTGTCATTTATTTTCTTGCTCTAATTGTACCAGATACTGGCCATTGGTGCATGTTCCAATAATCTTTTGAGCACTTCCTTACTTTATAGCACCATAAGATGTTCCTATATTTTCATGTACTTTCCCTTTCTTGGAATCTTCCATTTTTCCTGAGAGTTCTGGTTCCATTGGTTGTAAAGTACCATTAAGAAATCAAAAAGCATTCCAATTGCTACTTGGTTTTGTTTCCAGACCCTTTCAGTAGACAGAGCTAGAAAATACATGTATAATATACACACCCATATCTATCTCCATATGTGTATATATCTTATTTGTCCATCTAAATATATTAAACTCATGAATTTATACTGATATTTCTAATTCTACTTCAACAACTTCTAGTGTCCTTTACTTAATTCTAACTCCTTTTCTCCACAATAAGAAATTTGACACTCATTACCCACACTATTTTCTTATTTGCTCAATTGAAAATACTGTTTCTCACTTACCAACCCATTCTCCTAGTGGAAATGCTAGTTATCTAAAGTTGTTTTTGTCTGTTTTTAGATTAATCAAAATATTGTTTTGCAAGTTTCTTATACTAGTTCTTTTTTTCCTCTATCCCTTCAATATAGTTATATTATGCATTTGTAACACTATTAATTTATACTCTTTGTATTATATTTTAGGTTCCCTCCCCAAATCCTGTTTTCTTTAATTAATTAATTAAAAATAATTTGGAGTATTTTAACTCAGAAAGACTCATACTTGGCTTTGAGTTCTGTCGTTGCCATAATGGAATTTTTAACTTTGAACCACAGGCCCCCTTTTTTGCACTGGGCACCCAAATTATTTGGTGGGGCCTGTGTCCTAGTGAAGGTATCAATATACTCTTACTAATAGTTTCCATGTCCACCTGTTAGGACACCTCAAAATAACTCAAATATCTTTCACCATCCCTTACTTATCATCCACTTCTCCTTTTTCAAGGAAAGTTTACTGTTGAATTATTAATTCCATTACCTCCTAGTTCTTAGGAAATATTGATTGTATACTTCATTAATTATTCCATCTTTAACTTCTTCAAACATAGTCATATGTCTGAAACATAGTGAGCTAAAAAATTATCCTTACTTGATAACTCACCAAGCTCAAACTGTGTTTATTTAAATCAGATACCTCAAGTGTGCTTTTATTTTCTTTCTACTCACACTACTCCTTAAAATTTTATCTAGGAATAAATCTATCTAAGAAAGCAAAAGATCTTTACTCAGGAAACTATAAAACACTGATGGAAGGAACCAAAGCAGACATAAACATGTGGAAAAATATACCATGTTCTTGGATTGGAAGAATCAATATAATGAAAATGAATATACTGCCCAAAGCAATCTAAAAATTCAGTGCAATTCCTATCAAATTACCAATGGCATTCTTCACAGAACTGAAACAAGAAAAACTTCCATTTTGTATAGAAATACAAAAGAAACTGAATAGCCAAAGTCATCTTGAGAAAGAAAAATGGAGCTGGAGGAATCAGGCTCTCTGACTACAGACTATACTACAAAGCCACAGTAATCAAAATAGTACAGTACTGGCACAGAAAAAGAAATATAGACGAATGGGACAGGAGAGAAAGCCCAGAAATAAACCTATGCACATATGGTCACATAATCTGTGACAAAGGAGGTAAGAATATACAATGAAGAAAAGACAGCTTCTTCAACAAGTGGTGCTGGGAAAACTGGACAGCTACACGTAAAAGAATGAAATTAGAACACTACCTAACACCATACACAAAAATAAACTTGAAATTGATGAAAGACCTAAATATGAGACTGGACAATATAAGACTCTTAGAGGAAACCATAGGAAAAGCACCCTTCGACATAAATCACAGCAAGATTTATCTTTTTGACCCACCTCCTAAAATAATGAAAATAAAGACAAAATAAACAATTGGGACCTAATTACATTTAAAAGCTTTTGCGCAGCAAAGGAAACCACAAACAAGATGAAAAGACAATCCTCAAGTGGGAGAAAATATTTCCAAATGAAGCAACAAACGATTAATCTCAAAAATGTACAAATAGCTTATGGAGTTTAATACCAAAAAAAACAATCCAATCAAAAAAATGGGTGTAAGACCTCAATAGACATCTCTCCAAAGAAGACATGCAGATGGCCAAGAGGCACATGAGAAGATGCTCAACATCACTATTAGAGAAATGAAAATCAAAACTACAATGAGGTATCACCTCACACTGACCAGAATGGCCATCAACAACAACAAAAAAATCTACAAACAATACTGGAGAAGGTTGGAGAAAAGGGAACTCTTTTATCCCGCTGTTAGGAAGGTAAATTGATACAGCCCATACAGAGAACAGTATGGAGGTTCCTTAAAAAAACACACTAAACAGAGAACTACCATATGACCCAGCAATCCCACTATTGGGCGTATACCCTGAGAAAACCATAATTCAAAAAGATACATGGACCCCAATGTTCACTGCAGCACTATTTACAACAGTTAGGACATGGACGCAGCCCAGATGTCCATCAACACATGAATGGATAAAGAAGATGTGGGGTGTGGGTGTGGGTGTGGGTGTGTGTGTGGGTGTGGGTGTGGGTGTGTAATGGAATATTACTCCGCCATAAAAAAGAATGAAATTGAGTTACTTTAAGTGATATGGATGAACCTTGACCCTATCAGATTGAAGTAAATCAGAAAAACAAATTGTATATTAACACATATATGTGGAATCTATTAATAGAAAAATGTTACTGTTGAACCTATTTTCAGGGCAGGAATAGAGTTATACTAAGACGTAGAGAATGGACTTGTGGACAAATTGGGGGAAGGAGAGGGGGGATGAATTGAGAGAGTAACACTGACATGTATACATTACCATGAGTAAAACAGATAGCTAGTGGGAAGCAGCTGTATAATACAAGGAACTCAGCTCGACGCTCTGTGATGACCTAGATATGTGGAATGGAGAGGTGGGAGGAAGGCTTAAAAGGGACGGGATATATGTATAAACATGGCTGATTCACATTGTTGTACAACAGAAACTAACATAACATTGTAAAGCAATTATATTCCAATAAAAATAGAGAAAAAAAATTACAGTACAGCTTTAGTTCCTTGAAATTTCATTTTTAAAGCCCAACAATGATCTACTGATTGCCCAAATCAGCACACTTTCCCTAGTTTTTCATACTTCCTTCATAATGTTGTTAACCCGTTTTCTACTTAAACTTTCTCAACTGTCTGTCATGATAAAAATATTCATCTGTTCTCCCTTTTCTCTGATGCTTCCCCTTATCCAGTCTGCTTTTGTGTGAATCTAAATAGGACACATACCTTAAGGCCCAATCAATCCTGCAACAAAAGAAACAGCGGTAGAAAAATCTAAAGGCAGGATGCAGAGGTAGAATCCAAAACCAAAAGGAGTGCTGGAGAAAAAGAAGAAACTAAGAATTTCCAAGGGCTGAGCTATAGAAATTTGGAATTTCTATTCAGAGTTTTGCTACTGAAGTGCTTCATTCTGGTCATTCCTGATATTCAGGGATATTTCAAATTCCCAAAAGAAAGGATCTTATTGAGCCATCTTATGCTTTGGATCAATCATTTTTGGCACCATACAAGATCTGGAATAGAGTCTTGGTTGGTTCTAGAAGTTGGAAAAGACCACAGTTGGCATCTACTGCAAGTATTCATTGTAAATATCTCCTACATTCCTGAACTGAAAATATAATTTCTGGACTTCTATTCCATTCTGTATGATACAGTTTAAAGCAGACACTGAAAACCAGCTAGTTAGTTCACAGAGAGAACGGCTGAATGAACATAAAATTATATATATATATATATGTCTCAGATAAGAGTTAAGAGTTTCAGGGAAGAAAATATACAGTAACAGTTTTCATGTATTTTAAAATTATGAGTTAGAAAAAGTCAACTAGTTTTCATACCTCCAGGGAATAGAAATGAATATCACAATGTAAAATATGTGTGATTGTATTTCTGTGGCTCAAAGTAAAGAGGAATATTTTATTTTTTTATTGAAGTATAATTGAGTTAAAATACTATACTAGTTCCAGGTGTGGCACACAGTGATGCAACGATTTTGTATATTACAAAATGACCATCACTTTAAATCCAGTTACCATATCACCACACAGTTATTACAATTTCACTGACTATATTCCCTATACTGTATATTATACCCCAGTGACTTAATTTATACTACTTAATCTACTTGTCCTATTTTGCTCATCCCATAACTTCCCTCTCCTCTGTCATCTACCGAGTTGTTTTCTGTTTTAGGATTCTGTTTGCTTTGTTTTCTCATTCATCTTTCAGTTTCATATAGGCAAGATCAGATAGTAGCTGTCTTTGTCCTTCTGACTTATTTCACTTTATAATACCCTCTAGGTCTATCCACCTTGTTAAAAATGGCCAGATTTGTTTTTATGTTTTATTCCTGTGTGTGTATCTCACATCTTCCTTATTAATTCATGTATCAATGAACACTGCAGTGAAATTTGGGATGCATATGTCTTTTCAAATTAGGGTATTCATTTTCTTTGAATAAATACCCAGAAGTAGAACAGTTGGATCCATGTTAGTTTTTTTTTTTTTTTAATTTTTTGAGGAATTTCCCAACTGTTTTCCACAGTTACTGTACAAATTTACATTCGCATCAACAGTGCACCAATGTTCCCCTTTCTCCACATCATCACCAACACTTGTTATTTATCTTTTTGATAATAGTCATCTGATATTTGTGAGATTGTATGTCACTATGGTTTTGATTTATAGTTCCCTGATGATGAATGATACTGAGCATTATTTCACCTGTCTGCAGGTCATCTGTCTTCTTTAAAAAATGTCTGTTCAGGTCTTTTGTCCATATTTTAATTAGACTAGGAGGATTATTGAGTTGTATGAGTTCTTTATATATTTTTGGATAGTAATCCCTTATCAAATACATCATTTGCAAATATCTTATCACATGCATTAGGTTGCCTTTTCTTTTTGTTGACAATATGGTTTCTTTTGCTGTGCACAAAAATGTTTTAGTTTAATGTACTGCCATTTGCTTAGTTTTCCTTCTGTTGCCCTTGCTGGAAGAGACACATCCAGAAAAACATTGCAAAGACCAATATCAAACAGCAAATTCTGTATGTTTTCTTCTAGGAGTTTTATGGATTCAGGTCTTATATTTAAGATTTAATTCATTTTGAATTTATTTTTCCATGTGATGTAGGAAAATGGTCTAGTTTCATTCTTTTGTGCAGTTGTCCAGTTTTCAGAGCATCATTTTATTAAAGAGACTGTCTTTTCCCCATTGTATATTCTTGCCTCCTTTGCCAATGATTAGTTAACTGTATAAGCATGGATTTATTTGCAGCTTCTCTGTTCTGTTCCATTGATCTATGTGTCTGTTTTTGTGCCAGTATCATACTGTTTGTGGCATGATACATACAGCTTTCTTCCTTCTCAAGACTGCTTTTGACTTTTTAGGGTGTGTTGTTTCCACAAAGTTTAAGATTGTTTATTCTTGTTCTATGAAAAATGCCATGGGTATTTTGATCAGGATTGCAATGAATACATATATTGCTTTGTGTAGCAATGACATTTTAACAACAGTAATTCTGCCAATCCATGAACACAGTCTATCTTTTCATTTGCTTCATCTTCAATTTCCTTTATTGATGCCTTATAGCTTTCAGAGTACAGATTTTTCACCTCCTTGATTAAATTTATTCGTAGCTATTTTATTCTTTGGTATAATTTGAACTGTGGTATTGGAGAAGACTCTTGAGAGTCCCTTGGACTGCAAGAAGATCCAATCAATCCATCCTAAAGGAGATCAGTCCTGGGTGTTCATTGGAAGGACTGACGTTGAAGCTGAAACTCCAATACTTTGGCCACCTCATGCGAAGAGTTGACTCATTGGAAAAGACCCTAATGCTGGGAAGGATTGGGGGCAGGAGGAGAAGGGGACGAGAGGATGAGATGGTTGGATGGCATCACTGACTCGATGGACATGGGTTTGGGTGGACTCCGGGAGTTGGTGATGGACAGGGAGGCCTAGCGTGTTGCAGTTCATGGGGTGGCAAAGAGTAGAACACGACTGAGTGACTGAACTGAACTGATAATTGTAAATGAGATCTCCTTAATTTTGCTTTCTGATAGTTTGCTACAGAAATATAACAGATTTCTATATATTTACTTTGTATGCTACAACATTACTGAATTCATTTGTTTGTTCTAATACTTTTTTGGTAGCATCTTTAATATTTTCTATATATCTTGTCATGTAACTAGCAAAGAGTAACAGTTTACTTCTTCCTTTCCAATTTGGATTTATTTTTTTCTTATCTGATTGCTGCAACCAGCATTTTCAATAATGTTGAATATGACTTGCAAGAATGGACATCCTTGATTTCTTCCTGATCTCAGAGGGATAACTTTGTTTTCCACCATTTAGGATGATGTTATCTATGAGTTTATCACGTATGACTTTTTTATGTTGGCATGTTACTCTCTATATCTACTGTGTTCAGAGTTTTTATCATAAACAGATGCTGAATTTTGTCAAACCTTTTGAGTTTGAGATGATTGTATAATTTTTATCCTTTGTTTTATTAATGTGATGTATCATGTTGCTTGACCTGCAGATACTGAAACATTCTCCCATCCTTGGAATAAATCCCACTTGGTCATGGTATACTATCCTCTTATTCAATTAATTTATTTTGCTAACATTGTGTTGAGAATAGTTGCATATAAGTTCATTAGGGATAATGGCCAGGATTTTTTTTTGTAATATTTTTATCTGGTTTTGGTATCAGTCAGGTTAATGTTGCTCTCAGAAAATGATTTCAGAAGTGTTCCTCTTCAATTTAAAAAAAATAATTTGAGAAAAATAGGCATTAATACTTCTTTAAATGTTTGGTAGAAACCACCTGTGAAGAGAAGCCATTTGGACTTGCACTTTTACTTGTTGGAAGTTTTTTTGATTATTGATTAACTGAATTATTAATAATTCTGTTCATATCTTATGCTTTTTCCTGATTTATCTTGGAAGAGTGAATATTTCTAAGAATTTATTCTAGATTGCTCAATTTGCTGACATAATTGTTCACAGCAGTCTCTAATGATTCTTTGTATTTCTGTGTTATGGGTTATAATCCCTCCTTTTTAGTTTCAGATTTTATTTACTCAAATACTATTTTTTTTTTTCTTGATGAGTCTGGCTAACCTTTTATCTATTCTATATTTTCAAAGAACTAGCTTAGTATCACTGACATTTTTCTATTTCTTAGTATCTATTTCATTTTTTTTCTGTTCTGATCTTTATTATTTCCTTACTTCTATTAACTTTAGGCTTTGTTCCTTCTTCTTTTATGGTTCCTTTAGGTATGTAGTTCAATTGTTTATTTAGAATTTTTCTCATTTCTTGAGGTAAAGCTGTTCACTATGATTCCCTCTTATAATTTCTTTTGCCATATTCTATTGATTATTCCGTTGCAAAATTCAGACTTAAATTGAAGAAAGTGTAAAAAACCACTAGGCCATTCAGGTATGACCTAAATCAAATCCCTTATTTGGAAGTGACATAGAGATTCAAGGGATTAGATGTGGTTGACAGAGTGCCTAAAAAACTATGAACAGAGGTTCATAACACTGTACAGGAGACGGTGACCAAATCCATCCTCAAAAAAAGAAATGCAACAAGGTAAAATGGTTGCCTGAGGAGGCCTTACAATAGCTGAGAAAAGAAATGAAAGGCAAAGGGGAAAGGGAAAGATATACCAAGTTGAACGCAAAGTTCCAAAGAATAGGAAGAAGACAAGAGAAAACCTTCTTAAGTGCACAGTGCAAAGAAATAGAGGAAAACAATATAATGGGAAAGACTAGAGATCTCTGCAAGAAAATGAAAGATACCAAGAGAACATTTAATGAAAAGATGGACACAAAAAAGGACAGAAACAGTAAGGACCTAACAGAAGCAGAAGAGATTAAGAAGAGGGGGCAAGAATAAAAGGTCTTAATGACTGGGATAACCATGATGGTGTGGTCACTCACCTAGAACCAGACATTCTGGAGTGTGAAGTTAAGTGAGCCTTAGAAAATATTACTAGGAACAAAGTTAGTGGAGGTGATGGAATTCCAGCTGAGCTATATCAAATCCTAAAAGATGATGCTGTTAAAGTGCTGCACTCAATAGGCCAGCAAATTTGGAAAATTCAGCAGTGGCTACACGATTAGAAAAAGTCAGTTTTCATTTCAATCCCAAAGAAAGGCAATGCCAAAGAATGTTCAAACTATTGCACAATTCCATTCATCTCACACACAAGTAAAGAAATTCTCAGAATTCTCCAAGTGAAGCTTCAACAGTACATCAACCAGGAACTTCCAGATGTACAATCTTGATTTAGAAAAGGCAGGGGAACCAGAGATCAAATTGCCAACATCACTGGATCACAGAAAAAACAAGAGAATTCCAGAAAAACATCTACTTCTGCTTCACTGACTACCCTAAAGCCTTCGTGTGGACCACAAAACTGTGGAAAATTCTTAAGAGTTGGGAATAACAAACCACCTTACCTTCCTCCTGAAAAACCTGTATGCAGGACAAGAAGCAACAGTTAAAACTTGACATGGAACAATGGACTGCTTCAAAACTGGGAAAGATGTATGTCAAGGCTACATATTGTCACCCTCCTTATTTAACTTATATACAGAGTATATCATGGGAAATCCCAGGCTGGATGAATCACAAGCTGGAATCAAGATTTCTGGGAGAAATGTCAATAACCTCATGTATGCAAATGAAACCACACTTATGGCAGAAAGCAAAGAAGAATTAAAGAGCCTCTTGATGAAAGTGAAGAGGAGACTGAGAAAGTTGGCTTAAAACTCAACATTCGGAAAACCAAGATCATGGCATCTTGTCCCATCACTTCATGGCAAATAGATGGCAAAACAATGGAAACAGTGAGAGACTATTTTGGGGGGCTCCAAAATCACTGCAGATGATGATTGCAGCCATGAAATTAAAAGACACTTGCTCGTTGGAAGAAAAATTATGACCAACCTAGACAGCATGTTAAAAAGCAGAGACATTACCAACAAAGGTCTGTCTAGTCAAAGCTATGGTTTTTCCAGTAGTCATGTATGGATGTGAGAGTTGGACTATAAAGAAAGCTGAGGGGCAAAGAATTGATGCTTTTGAACTGTGGTGTTGGAGAAGACTCTTGAGAGTCCCTTGGACTGCAAGGAGATCCAACCAGTCCATCCTAAAGGAGATCGATCCTGAGTATTCATTGGAAGTACTGATGCTGAAGTTCCAATAGTTGGGTCACCAGATGCAAAGTGCCAACTCGCTGGAAAATATCCTGATTCTGGGAAAGATTAAGGGCAGGAGGAGAAGGGTGACAGGATGAGACAGTTGGATGGCATCATTTACTCAGTGGACATAAGTTTGAGCAAACTCCAGGAGACAGTGAAGGACAGGGAAGCCTGGAGTGCTGCAGTTCATGGGGTTGCAAAGTGTCAGACACAAGTAAGCAACTGAACAACAACCACATTAATTTTTCAAAGTTCTGTTTCCATTTTCATTAGTCTCAGGGTATTTTAAAATGTTCTGATTCTTTCTTTGTGATTGCTGAATATATGATTACTGACAGGTATGTACTTGCTATTTTATTTATTGTTTTCTGGTTATTTTGTAGTTCCTCTCTTTCTCTTTGTTATTTTAGTCTCTTCCCTTATGGTTATAGAATTTTTAAAATGTTATGCTTGGGTATCTTGTGTGTGTGTGTGTGTGTGTGTGTGTGTGTGTGTGTGTGTGTGTGTGTATGTATGTGTGTGTGTGTGTGTATATATATATATAAATATATATGTTTATGGTTTGTAGTTATCATAAGGTTCATGAGTATTGACCATATACATGTGGTTTATTTAGGGCTGCTGATCATAAGTTTGAATGAATTCTAAAAGCACTATATGTCCTCCCTTGTACGTTTTTATGTTCTTAACATGATATTTTACATCTTTTCATTTTGTGTATTCCTTAACTAACTGTAGTTATATTTGACTTTATACTTTCTTTTAATCTTCATATTTACTTTTTAAGGGGTTGATCCATGCCTTTACTATAAAATTGACTTTACCAATGAGATTTTTTTTATAGACGTTCTTATTTTTATTTATGGCCTTTTCCTTTCTGCTTAAAGACCTTTTAAGAGTCTTTCAGATCCTTTCTTCAGACTGAAATTTTGTGGCCCTCAAGGTTGGTTAGTGACAGAGCCAGAGTAGAAATACCCTTTATGAATGCTACACAGACCTAGAACAGATTACAGCATCTACAATAAACATAGGAACATACTAGGTCACAAGCCAAAACACTGGTTAATATTAGTCCTTAATGTCAAAAACTTTTCTGACAGGCTGTAAAGTTTGCCAGAGCACTCTGTTCTTCTGTGGGGAAATAACCTAAGCTGGCATTTTTTTCCACTCAGGCTAATGAAAAAAAAAAAACTTATATAATTTTTAAATTGCAAAAATTATATAAACAAAACAAAAACAGAAGAAAAATTAGCCTCACTTGAATACAACTACTTTGGTTTATCTAATTCCAATATTTATTACTTTTAAATATGTTTTTACATGGCTTATATACACATACTTCCCATATGTAAAATTCAGCACCTTTATTTTTTCCTCTTATCAACACATCCTCAAATAGTCCTCTACTTTCCCTTTGAAGGAGTCAAAGGATTTTAAGAAAATCATTTCTTAATGAAGTTTTGTTTTTTTTTTTAAAGAAGTAGCAGAATGTGATTGCGTTTTTTTCATAGCAATATTTAGGTGTATCTACATCTCCATATATAATTTGAGAAGATCTGCTAACCACTTGGGATGAAAGGCAATGTCTTTCCCCCACAGTCATTCTCATCTGTGAATAATTTAAGGCAGAGCAGATTTGTGACTGTACTCCCACCAATGTCTTAGCCATGTGTCACAGGTTCTCTTCATAGGTAATGCTCCTCCTCAGAGTGGGAGTAATGCTTTTCCTCTCCAGAGGGATACCTATGCTACATTGCTTTTCCCCTCTAATAAATAACACAGATAAAGTCAAAATGTTTACTGCAAACTTGCATTTAAACCCTATGTAAGATACATATGCTTTCCTCTTTGGGAAACAATTATCTTTTTCTTTCAGAAGTGAGTCTGTATTTTGGCCATAATGTTATCTCTTTAAAGTTAATCCTTTTCTGATAACTAAGTAAGAGATGTCAGGAAATTGTTACTCTGGTAAAAATGAGCACATGAACTGTACGAAGGGCTATAACAGTTCAAAATAACCGAGCATTCAGGTTAATGTTAGAGAAAGGGAGAAGATGATGTAACAGAATATTTTTATTTTTAATAGTATCTTGAAGCATATTTGAATACTAACACTATTTGTGGACCAAAATATCCAATCGTCCAATCATTCATCCTTTATTAAATGTTAACTTATGTTAACTGTGTCTGTGACAATGACAAAATCACTTAGTCTGAGTTACTCATCGGTGCACTAAATGACCGTTTCTAAAGATTTCTTCCTGTTCTTTAAATGCAGTCATGACTGCCACCATCACCACCACCTCCAACAACAGATATTAAAGCCACAAGATTCTTTAGTGAGAACACAAAAGATTATTAAACAGAGCCCCTCCTGCCAATGGGCCTAAATCTATAGTAATGAAATACAGCTAAATTGGGGATAATAAATGACAATAATACATAAATAAAACATTTTAACATATACAAATAATCACTCATTCACCAACCTTTTCAGGTAAGGTCTTTTACAAATGTTGGTCTTGTGATTGAAATCTATTATATTATTTATATATATTATTTATATTTCTAGTCTTTATGAAGGTGAAGTAGAGTGACAATCTATGTGTAAAAAATCCTACCAGTATTTTTTTTTCTTCTTTTCCGAATCAGTTACTACTTACACATGGTCTTGTTGTTCAGTTGCTGAGTCATTTCTGACTCTTTTGTGACCCAGTGGACTGTAGCCTGTCAGGCTCCTCTGACCATGGGATTTTCCAGGCAAGAAAACTGGAGTGGGTTGTCATTTCCTTCTTCAGGGGATCTTCCCGACCCAGGGATCAAACTCACGTTACCTGCATTGGCAGGCAGATTCTTTACCACTGAGCCACTAGGATGCCCCGTATATGGCCTTGTTTATGTATAAACTTAAAGATATTTTTCTTTGGTGACCAAATACTGAGAGCATTGGACTTAGCTTTCAGAGTCCAACATCTCTCACAATTAATAATTAAATAATTATAAATATATGATTATATGTAATTATAATGTAATTTAAATTATGTAATTACATTTAATCATGTAATTATAAATGTAATAGTAATATAGGATTATAATTTTACATGTAAAATATAAATATGTAATATTTATGTAACACAAATTTTATATGTAATATAAAATTATGCATAATTTATTCATAATTTTTTAAAGTATGTTTGAGAACAAATTTAACTGATTCTTTTTAAGCATATGAGGACCTCATAGGAGCAGAAGTGCACAGGTGCACTAAAGAGAGGCCTATGAGCAATATTCACTAGGCCTTAGACAGTGGTCAGTCACTTGCAGAGGGACAGGGAGTTCTTATTAAAGCAGCAGTTAACACTCAGTGGAGACTGGGCAAGAGAATTTCTAGTCTATCTGGAGACAACACACAAGCATATAAAGAAGTATGCAAAAATATGGTAGAAATCGCTATAGAACAATGTAGTGAATATAGAAATACACATATACAATCCAATGCCTATCAAATGAATGGGCACTATATGGTAAACAATGAATCCAGAAAGAATTTTTCAAGGTAAAGAGTGTTAGGAGGTAATAGCTCTTTTCCACTCCTAAATACTTCTTCCACATGACAGGAAGTAAAATTAGCAGTACATTCTTGTTCTGTCTCTTTAATCCTCCCATCCCAGGGGAATTCAATGTGTTTTCGAATTGGAAAATTTCAGTTTAATATTTCCCTTCTTCTCTTTTGGGAATTACCTGCATGAGTAGGGTATGCTCGTTCTCTCAAGATTAGGCTCTATCCCAGGTTGTAGAGGGACCTTGCCTCTGTCCAGAGCTGCCTACAGTTTGAAATTTGACATAAGCACACTTGCCTACAGCCATAAGCCACATCCTTCAACCCAGAACCTATCAGTAATAAAGGTGATATTTTGGCTCCCATCTGCTTATTATTATCTTTTTTTTTAATTTGGTTCAGAACTTAAGTGAAGAAGACATTTCTAGAGAGTGCTGGACCCTTCGAAGGATCCAGCAAGAAGATCAAAGAAGGCTCCAGGGAAAATGTGGAACTTCAGGTGGAGACAGAGAGAAACGAAGAGTCCCCAGTACTCACACATTTCACTGAAATTGGCTTTTAATGGGTCTGTCATTCCCAGCTCTTCACTGATAACTCTTTTCACTCTACTGCAAAAGCCATCCTTCCTAGAAATGTGCCTCCGATTAAATATTTCAATTACTTCCTGAGCATAATATACCGTAACATTCAAGGTCTGTTATTATTAGGTGACCATTTATCTTGTTTTGTTTAGGGAAATCCCTGTCTGAATCTGTTGTTTTGGTGTCATTATTCATAGCACCTCCCTTTTACTCTTAAAAGTGTTCCAGTTTCAAAGAGTTTTATTGTCATCGAATTTATGATGTAACTGTTACCTAAACTTTCAGTCTCTTTTCCTGTTATTCTTTAACTAGCACTTCTAGCTGTACCAATATAATCCACTCAGCAATTTCAAAAAATGCATGTATGATGTCTCCGGCCCTTTGTCAAAGCCGCCCCTTTACTATGGAATGCCTTTCCTTCCACCCTCATTTGATAAAATCCTACTTATCCTTCATGGCCCAGATGCAAGGTCACTGCTTCTGTCAAGTCTTCCATGACCCCTCTCTGCTCATCTGAACTGATGCTTAGTCTGCATCTGCCACTGGAATGAAATGTACTTTGAGGCACTAACGCAACCAGTATATTTTGATCAATGAATGCAATTCAATTTTTGCTAAAACAAAAAATACGTAATGTTAAACAGTGTCTAAAGAGTGAATATTGCACTGATAGTCCTTCACTGTGGTTCAGAGCTGGGCATAAGACGTGCTCTGTAAGAGTCAAGCAGAATTTAATGTTGAGCTGGTGACAGAGAACAAACACAAGTTAAGCAGGATGTATGAGAACTCTCCTTGGTGAGTATAGATGGGCAGTAAACAGTTCAGCTCCAATAGTGGCCTGTGCTAGAGAACAGTGGATTCTTTTACAGACACTGGGAGACATTGTTATGTTATCGCAGGGACTGCATTGTCATTATTGCTAACATGTTTAGTGTTCTTCTGAGTCTTTTAATCACTTCAAGAGTATTGCCAAAAATTCTAGTACTCAGAACTGTGCAATGATAACCAAAAAAAAAAAAAAAGAAAGAAAGCTACTGGTACAGTAACTAAGAGCATAGGTTTTTGAATAAAGAAGACCTAGAGATATATTCTGCCACCCTCTAAGTATGACTTTAGAGAAATTATTGAAACTCTCTAAATGAAGTTTCTTCAACCATAAAAAAGGGACAAAACACCTATCCTATTCTATCCAATTATGTAAAGTCATGCTTGAAAAGGGCATATATAATGAGTATTCAGTAAATGTTAGCCACTCCTTCCTAGAAAATATTTTGTGTACTCTTGTAGGTTGTGATACCAAGGGAACTAATCAACCAATGCAACTTCATGTTTGTGGGGAAAAATGTGCAGAAGAAAACTCAGGTATTTAGACTATAAGTCTCCAAACAGTTTTGCAGCCCAAAGCTACTCTGAGCCACTAGTTCCAGTTTTCATAATTTGGTTCAAGCAGATTGGTCACAGAGGGATTGACAGAGAAACTAGGTCCTCCTTCAGTGTACTTCGGTGGGGATAGTTTTCAAACTTGAATACCTTTATATCACTATATTTTCTCTTTTTCTCTCTGACCTTGTCTTTCCCTGTCCTTTATTTTTTTCTTTCAAGAAGCCCATGTGTTAACTTGGCAAGGCTCTTTTGCAACCACTTTCTTAACAAAGACTTCTGTATCTTCTGATGCAATATGATAAAAAATAATTTCCTGCCTTCTCCTCTCAGTCTCTTCCTAAGCCAAGTATAAACCATATTGAAGGTTTTATTAGAATGCTATTTTTACTAATGATGGCAGAAAGAATAAAGGACTTTATTTCTAATGCTCTCCTCCTTGCTGTATGCTTTGAAAAATAAAAATCAAAAATAATATCCCTCCACAAGGGCACATGGTAGATTTGGGTTGACAAATAATGGAAAGATAACCCGTCATATTTTTGAGAAGAAATTCATTCTAAGAATACCTGAGCATTTCTTCTATGCTAAGCTGAGTCAGTGCTTGGGAGGGTCTCTGTGTAAAGTGCAGAGGAAAAGAGGGAGGTAACAACGGAGAGACAGCAGCTGTACTGACTAGCAGTAAAAGCAGAAGAAAGATCAAGTTTACAGAGGCATTTTTCTTCCTTTTAGTCCACTGTTCTTGCCCAGATCAATGTTAATCTTGCCTCACAATCTTGTTCTCCTGTTTTCTCATGACAGGGTAATATTATCAACATCTTAGGGGTGCTGTGAGAATTAAACACAATAATAAATGCGAAACACTAAAACAATACCTTGCCCATGAAAAAACTAAATGGTGCTAGTCATTATTATTTTTGTTACTTATTTTTTATTATTGACCTTACCCTTGAGGGACACTAGGTAGAAAGAAATACTGGATGAATTATGCAGTGGTGTGAGATAAGATGAGAAAATAATGTTTCCATACTGAGACAGGAGTTAGCAGATGAATGAAGAAAATGAAAAATACAAAAACACTCTACTAAGCGGAAAAGAGAGATACCATATCTATGAGCAAAGGGATGTGTTATATGTTCAGTATTTGTTTGATCTCAGCCTGAGAGTCAAAAATACATGAGTAAGATGGGAAGCAAGATGGTGCAGAATACCAAGCACAGTAGAAGCTTCATGGAGTATAACCTTGGAAATGGGCAGAGATAATTCAGCTAGTTCCAAGCCAAGCTCCTGAGATTGAAGGATGGGTATAAGAGAAAATGGTTCTTCAGTGGGAGGAGTATGGTGGCAAAGCAGTAACCTCAGTGGAAAGCAAAGACGGTGAACTCAAAAGAGATTCGGGTCATCCCAGGAGACACATCAGAAAATTGAAGGAGATCATGAGCAAAAAAGTGTTCAGAATTCAGTCCATGGAAAATGAATCAAGTTAAAATAAGAGAGAAATATAACCTCAGTTAAAAGAGGCTAAGATACTAATATTCTTTAGGAACCAATGTGATATGAGCTCATGAAAGAATGGGATAAGTAATTAGCCTAATCTCCCAGGGAGAGTATTGAAACAGACCTTTGCAACCCAATTGGGTAGTGAAATGTTTCCAAGTACATCTTATGAGTAAATTAATTAACTGGCCCTTTATCACATAAGAAAACGAACAGCACATCCTGGCATAAATAAATATGGAGATCTAGAAAAACTTGAACATTACTATGAGAAAAATGCAATTGGATACTGCTACTTCCTTAAAAACAAGTAAGATAGTCTTTTCTTAAAACTGTTCTTTGATAGATTTTTCCTTTAAAGGAAAAAGTAGAGAACTATTTAAGAGTGGGTGATGATATCTCAGAGAGAAATAAAAATAAATCTATATACTTGAATGCCCATCTGACCCACCTGATTGGGGCAAAGATAATGCAGGTCCTTTCAAATGCTGAAGCACTTACAATCATAGAAACCCACTTACTGCAGCGCTTGTCTGAGTATAAATGCTGAATAAATGTGACCTGTTTCTAAAACAGAGCACATTTACATTTTAACAATACATTTTAATCCAAATAGAGAGTTCTGATTCATGGAAGGGGTTTCTAGTACATTGACAGAACTAAGGAAGGAGATATTTTAGAGTCAAGAAGTCTTTTGTATCTTGCCAAATCCTACTGGAAATTGGTATGTGGGATGAGCCTAGGATGAGAGTTCAGCGCAGGCAGTTTTTATATATAGAAGTTTCTAGGAGTTGCGAAGGACACCACAATAAATACTGTCCACATTTCCTGGGGAAAATAAGTCAAATAACTTAGTATTTGTGGAGAAACAGTCTGAAACTGTTAAGGCTTCAGAAAGTCACCAAAGATCTGTCATGGGATCATGTAAGCTCTCAAAATTGTATAACTTGGGGGCTAGAGGATATGTTAAAATTCTTATTAGCTAAAATGAGGGTAAAGAAAGCAGAGTGCAGAACCATACATGTTTATATATATGCAATTTAAGGTAGCAATGTATTTGGGAGGACTTTCAACTTGTGAGAAGTTGAGAAAATGAAGTTCAGGGTTACCTGAGAATAAGGGGCTGGCTTTTTTTTATTATTATTCATCACTGTAATGCCGCTGTCAATATCTTTTCAAATAACCTTAAGTTATCTGAACCCTTCTGGATTTTACTCAGATTTCTAATGCCATTTTAACATTTTACACAGTGGTTTAATAATACAGAGTCCTTGGCTCAAAAAAATTAGGAACAGATGGCAAGAATGGACTCATTCCCATTCCTGATGTGCACTTTATTATACTCCTTTCAAAGAGTGACTTAAAGCACATTCCAAAAACGTACAGTAGGTGTGTGGATTGTATCTCTTGAGACATGACTATTTTGTGCAATTATCCTTTAACTATTGCTATTCTGAGCTCTGTTTCAAGATTAATTGGACAACCTTAGAAAACAAAGCAAATTAATAATTAGTGATGCAGATGCCTGATAAAATTATTTCATAACCTATAATGAATCTTAGTATTTGAATCTCTTTTCCAAACAAAAATTCTACTTCCTAATATTTAAAAAGGACTCCTTACAATACTGAGTACCAAGCACAAAAATATTTTAGTTAATTCTATTTTAGTATTTATTTATTTTTGAGGTATATCAACATATAATACTGTATCAGTTTCAGGTGTACAACATTATGGGTTTGATATTTGTATACAGTACAAAATAAGCCTAACAATAATAGGATATTTTAAAATTTTTGACTTCAGAATTATGAAATGGTAAGATAAAAAAATAAAATCCATAGCTAATACTAAGTGAGTGCTTGTTATTTTCCACTCATTATTTTAAGTGTTGTATATTTCAAAATCTCATTTATTGTTCAAAATTACCCCCATATTAGGGAATATATTTTTAGGGGTAAATTTATTCCCAATTCATAGATGAGAAAACTGAAAGACAAAGATATTAAGTATTTTGCCTTCCCAAGGTTTATTAATAACATACTGTTAGATGGCCATTAATAGTAACATTTGATCACTAACAGAATGGCAAATATGAATATGTATACCTACAGAGTAAGATAACTTAGTTGATTTTTTAATGTACTTACTACTAGATTACCGTTCAGTTTATTGTCTACCAGAAATTATAGATAGCAATGAGAGGCTATCTTTTCCCTGATGAATCACTTGGTAAAGAATCTGCCTGTAGTGCAGGAGACCCGTGTTCGATCTCTGGATTGAGAAGATGCCCTGGAGAAGGAAATAGCTACCCTCTCCAGTATTCTTGCCTGGATAATTCCATGGACAGAGGTGGGCAACAATCCATGGGGTCGCAAAGAGTTGGACATGACTGAGTGACTACTACTACTAAGTTTTACTCCAGTATTCTTACCGTGAAAATCCCATGGACAGAGGAGCCTGGCAGGCTACAATCCATGAGGTCTCAAAAGAGTTGAACATGACTAAGCGACTGAGCATGCACACACACAAGTTTTCCTCAAGGTATACCACTGGCTCAATGTACTCCCACTAAATCCCAAAAAAGTAACTAAAATTGTGATTAAAATTTGATAGTCTGCTTCTTAGGTCATAGCTATTTTCATAGTGCAGAGGCCGTGAGAGGCTGATGAATTTCTACAGTGGTGATATTTTGCTGTGAGCTTGGGGGATGAGGAAAGCTAGATATCTTAGAACGTTAATAAACCGAAGTCTCTTTTGAACTGTGGTGCTGGAGAAGACTCTTGAGAGTCCCTTGGACTGCAAGGAGATCCAAACAGTCCATCCTAAAGGAGATTAGTCCCGAGTGTTCATTGGGAGGACTGATGTTGAAGCTGAAACTCCAATACTTTGGCCACCTGATGCGAAGAGCTGACTCATTGGAAAAGACCCTGATGCTGGGAAAGATTGAGGGCAGGAGGAGAAGGGGACGACAGAGGATGAGATGGCTGGATGGCATCAGTGACTCGATGGACTTGGGTTTGGGTGGACTCCGGGAGTTGGTGATGGACAGGGAGGCCTGACATGATGCGGTTCATGGGATCGCAAAGAGGCGGACACAACTGAGCAACTGCACTGAACTGAACTCAATTAAATAGGCTCAGGAGACCAGAAGGGGGAGCTCCTTCACCCTGTGACAACAGCAGAACCCAACAGGAAGAAAGACTCCTCTTCTTTCTGGCAAGGTCTCAGTCCCTGAAAAGCCATGGGTTCTGTTCACTGTAACCCTCCTAACTCCTTTTTCCCCTCTAAAAAAGCATTCTCCTTTCTTTGCTTTGCTGGGACTTGCAAATGGCTTGCATTGGTTGTAGACCCCAAATTGCAGTTCTGTGCCAATCCAGTATCAACTCCTCCTTGCTAGAGAAATATCCAGTAATATTTTTACATCAACAATATACATGAAAAAAACAATGATCCTGTAAGGATATTCCCCATGAATACTACTAAAGAGATCTGTTTGGAATTTACTTTGGTGTTCTGGAGTCACACATGCTCAGATTGCAAAATAGCATCTTGTCCTTGAACAGTAAGTCTTTTCTGCATGTGACTTCCAAAAGATCACACTTGCTAGAAAACTATGAGAAAAATAATTAAGCAAGAGATCTTTATCTTCATTTTACCAAGTTGTCAAGGTTTGGCTTGTACTTCCTCTGGACTTACAATTTAAGAACATTGCATTGATTTCAGCTCTGAATTAGTTCTTGCCAATTTCGCATGCTGTCTGAAGCAGCAGTTCTCAAACATTAGTGTGTATCAGAACCAACTGGATGTTTGTTAAAATTCAGTTTATTAGGGACCCTACCCCCAAATTTTTAGGTTCAGTTGGCTTAGGATAGGGCTGAGGAATTTGTACCTCTAACATGTCCTAAGTGATGTTGAGGCTGCCAGTTGGGAGATCACACTTTGAGAAGACAAACTGGTGTGTGCTACACGAGTCTTAGAATCAAGCACAAACCATTCTGATTTGCATTAGATTTTTAATGTCTTTGGTTGTTTTTCCTGAGAGCTAATTAATATTATTTAATACTTTACATTTGGTTGTGATGTTTAAATTCTATACCTTCCTTTTTAAGGATAGTTGCCCTATATAATATTTCTCTTTTGGGCACTTGAATTCTAAACTTTAAAAGAATAAAATGTAGAATTTAGTAAAGGGATACCTTCACATATGTAAATCTTCCTATGTTACCATCAGTTTTAGGTGGTTGATTTTACTCAAATGAAAGAATTTTTCTTTTAATTAAGAGATTGGTAATATGCTTCAAGTTGATCTTCTATCTAAATGGATAATATTATATGGAATAATCATCTGTAGCTTTCCACAGTATATACAAAACCATATGAAGTAACCGAGGTAATGTGCTAGATTAGTCCCATGATTTTTTATTTTATAGAATAGTCACTTCTTTAATAGGGCTTCCCAGGTGGTGCAATGCTAAAGAATCCACCTGCCAGTGCAAGAGATGCAAGAGACGTGAGTTAGATCCCCTGGAGAAAAAAATGGCAATCCGCTCCAGTATTATTGTATGGAAAATTCTATGGACAGAGTAACCCGGCAGGCTACAGTCCATGGGGTCACAAACAGTCAGACATGACTGAGCAACTGAGCATGCATACCAGCACACACACTTTTAAAATACACTTAGAATATTGTAAATCAAATTCTGCACAGCACAATTCCTATCAGGTTTTAAGAAAAAAAATTTGGTGCTACTTAGATATACCACCCCTTTTTTCAAGGAAGATTACCCTATAAACCTAATCTTAGAAATAAAAATGTTTATTGGCTAATAGTATAAAAAGAGAACACATTACAAGCCAATAAGAAATTATTTTCCATATTAAATTTTACATTACAGCCACTCATGGTTGTCACATAATGTGGAACTCATTTCACAGATTGTTTGACATGTTATTTTTTAATGTAACCAATGAGAGACTGTCTTTATCTGATAACTCTAAACACAATTATGTTATTAAGGTACAATATTTAAAGAAATGCCTACGAACAAAAGAAATGCTGAACATCTGTTTGCCAAGTAATTTTGCAATCACTGAGAGTAAAACTATATTACTATTAGGAGACACAAAAGAAGACCAGAGGAGTTGTATTTTCTTGGCTTGTTTGTATTATGAAGCATAGTTAAACAAATACTGTCTCCCTTTCATGGCTCAGAACACCAGCCAACAATATAGCTGAGGCTAAAACTATTTGAGAGAGAGATGTAGATTTTGCAGAGATCTGGCTGGATGACACTGCTTAGTGGAAAGCCCAAGTGCTGCTGCTTTACCACAGATACTTTACAAGGCAAGAAACTTTAGAGACAGACAATAGCAGAAACTATTAGAAAATTAATGAAGATCCCCAAGGCTTGTTCTTTTATGAATTGTCAGGAAGTCTTTCATCAACCATATTTACTGTGCAAGCAAATCTACTGCAAAAAATATGTAAGTGTAATATATACCCGTATCCATCTATCCGTCCATCTATCTATATTTAAAAGGATTTCCTACAAGTCTGCTGCAAGGTAAGAGATCCTAAGCAAAAGGTTTAATGACATTTTATCAACAATGATAGTGTCAAGGGGAAAAAAAAAAGCTAAAGGGTAAAAGCTAGGAAAACTTTCATTGTGCATGCCAATTAGACATTTTGTCCTTCAATGCCAACAAGCTTCTTTTGGATTTTCTCACAAACGTAAAGTAATGTAGGATGAAAGTAAAATACACTAACAATGTATTACTGCATATGTTAAATTATTTTAAAACTGCTTTACCAGTATTACTGGTATTTCAACAATAAAATATAGACTTATGAATGAATTCATTGCATAAAATCAACAAGAAAATAATGAACATCATGTATTTTTTTTTAAATTGTAACTTTGGTATTACATTTATATATTCCCCATATAAACCTTAAAAAGTAGACTGAACATGTTTTAATCTGCTAATGGTTTAACAGGAGCAGAATAAGTTTACACTTAAGTTTCCAAGTAAAAATATCAGAATGATCCATGCAGTCCTGGATTCATTTAAAAAAACAAAACAAAACACACAATGGCAGTAGAAAGAGTCCCCTTCTTTTGCAGCACTACACTTTCCCTTCCTTACTGCCTCCTACTAGGGCAGCATGTATAGCTCTGGCAGAAAATATGTAAGTTAACCTAAACAGGATATATGGTAACATTAGTAAAGAAGGGTGCTCAGCTCCATCAATGGACAATTACAACAAAGCTGAACTACTTTTATGGATTGTTTTTGGTAACCAGATTTTATAAAATTTAAATAGATACTATGTTGCTTTCAAATTATTTGGGATCACTTTATGACATTCCTAAACAAAACAGTATCCTAAATGCAGATGTATATTGACCCAAACGCAATTCACTTATGGAAAGAAACCAAATTAGAGTAATAGAGGGAGAGGAAATGAAGCAAGAATTGTTAGTAGAACTAATCAAATCTCACAATGTAACTCCAGCCACATACCCATATTAAAGAATATCAAGAGAAATGTGCTGTATTATACATGGAACATCATTACCAATGTCAACAACATAGACTTTGGAACAAAATCCAATACTTATATTTGAATTATAAGTACATTTGATCTTTTCAAAATTTATTGCATTTCAGAAATACTACTTCTTTCATTATCACATTATATCTACCAGTTCAAGCAAATCCTAAGACCCTCCCAGTACGTGAAAGAATAGTATGATTTACCAGATTAATGAAAAGTATAAACCAGCAGATCTGTCCTTTCCCTTTTTGAACCTGTCTTTCTTTAAAATACAGCAATAAATAAAATGCTTAGACTCCAAAGACCTTCCCTGTTAGGTAGCAGGCAAAACACAAGAGTAATCACACTTACTAAGAATTGAAAGAAGGTAGGTTTACTCTAAAGATACTAAAGGTAACAAATTTATTTATGGAATTAGAGTCATTTTAAGGATAATTTCTAATACTGTTTTAGCCTTCAATGTAATAACATAATATATAGTATTTTAGTAAAAAATCATTTAAACCAAAAGATAATATATTCTAATTTTACTCTTTTAAAGACTATTAAAAAATAAGTCCAAGAACTCAGCACCTAGATGTAGCAGTTTTCAGTTTGCTGTATTTTCTTCAGATATCTTTTCTTCCCTCCCTTCCTCCTTTCTTTCCCACCTCTCTTCCTTCCTCTAGATTAGTAACAAAAACAGACATTAAATGTATCACTGATAAATTAAAATTGTGATTTGGGCTGTGAAGAAGTCATTACAATAAATTTTGCTGTCTAATGATTAAGCAAATGAACTCAAGGATTAAAAATAAATCTTAGAAATATGTAATCCAAAGTCCTCATTTTTTCCCAACTCTCAGTTCCCATTTACTTGTCAAAAATAGCACAGAATTATTTTTTAAATTGAAAGATGTCTGACATATAACAATGTGCAAATATAAGATGTACAGGTTAATTTGATAAGTTCATATATTGTAATGTGATTAACAAGTGGGACTAATTAGCACCTCTGTCACATAATGATCTCTGTTTTAAGTGTTTGAAATCATTAAGTTCTAATCTTTTAGCAATTTGATTATTATAATACAATATTGTGATCTACATCTCTAGGCTTATTTATTACTTGTTGAAAGTTTATACTCTTAAACATCTGTCCTATTCCCCTACCCCTGATTCCTGGAAATCACCATGATACTTTCTGTTTTTACGAGTCTGGCTTTTTCAGATTCCAAATATAAATGATACTGCACAGTACATTTCCTACTTCTGACTTATCTCACTTAGCATAATATGCTCAAGGTCCACCCATGTTTTCACAAATGGCAGAGTGTCATACTTTCTCATGATTGAATAATACTATAGAACAAATTCTTAAACAGGTGAAGGGAAAAAATACCTACTAAGGTCATGTTCAACATTATATTCTATAATTCAAACAAATGTTCATAAACTAGCTCTATTTTTGATGAATAGAAGCCATACAAGTTATCATGTTATACAATTGCATTGAAATACAAAGCTGGAGATCATGTAAGAAAATTTGAAAATATTCACGTATGAACACTAGGACACTGTTTTTTCTTACCTCAGTTCAACCAGAACCCTTGTACTACCAGAATTCTTGGCATATTAGAGGTTTTCAATAAGTAATTGCTGAATTAATAAAGAAAATGATAAAATTTTATATTGATTCTGTCAGCCTTCTACTTAGTGGCCCACTGTCTGCACATTATCCTTTAAATACTCAATGAATGTGTTGTGTAAATGACACTAGTGGGTCCCCTAAAAGATGCATCTGCTTCCTAATACTGGAAACCTTTGCATGTGCCCTGACTTGAAAAGTGGTCTTTGCAGATGTAATTAAGGCTCAAGACAAAGATCATCTGGACTGTCCAAGTGGGCCCTAAATCTCATTATAAGTATTCTTATAAGAAACACACATAAAAGACACAAAGAGAAGAGGAGATGACCACATAGAGACAGAATTAGAGCTGAAAGTTATGTAGCCATTAACCAAAGAATATGTGAAGCTACTAAAAGCTGGAAGAGGCAAAGAAGGCTTGATTCTCACTTAGAGCCTTCTGAAGGAGTGTGGCACGTTAATTTTAGATTGTTGGCCTCCAGATTTGAGAGTGAATGTGTTTATATTGTTTTAAGCCATCCAATTTGTATTATTAGTCATGGTAGTCTGAAAAAAATAATATAATACTGTGACCAAACACCAAGTTAAGGTTGTAAAGATTTGGATTCTAAATGTGTATTCATTTCTCTTATTGGTGTTGTGACCTTGAACAAATGACAAAGAACAGTGACTAACACTAACAAATTAGTATCTTTATCTCCAGAAGAGGATAACAACAATCAATCCATGTTATTCCCAGGTGTCAATGGAAAGAAGCACAGCAACAGTAAAATATCATACAGAGAGTGTTTTAATGTCTCCTATAATCTCCTCTCAAAGGCAAAAAAGGAAAAGTCCCAAAGAGATTTATCTTATGCTGTAAGAATCTCTTGATGAAGGTGAAAGAGGAGAGTGAAAAAGCTGGCTTAAAACTCAACATTCAAAAAACTAAGACCATGGCATCCAGTTCCATCACTTCAAGGCAAAAAGGTGGGGAAAAAATAGAAACAGGGCAGCCTTTATTTTCTTGGGCTCCAAAATCACTGTGGATGGTGACTGCAGCCATTAAATTAAAAGGTGCTTCCTCCTTGGAAGAAAAGCTATGAAAAACCTAGACAGCATGTTAAAAAGCAGCGACATTACTTTGCCAACAATGGTCTGTATAGTTAAAGCTATGATTTTTTCCAGTAGTCACATATGGATGTGAGACTTGGACCATAAAGAAGGCTGAGTGCCTTTATGCCCGGAAGAAATGAACAGATGGACCTGGAAGAAATGGACAGATTCTTAGAAAAGTTCAATACCAAACCAGGAAGAAACAGAAATTATGAGCAACCCAATTACAAGCACTGACATTGAAACTGTGATCAAAAATCTCCCAAAAAACCAAAGCCCAGGACCAGATGGCTTCACAGGTGAATTCTAACAAACATTTAGAGAAGAGCTAATGCCTATCCTTCTAAAACTGTCTCAAAAATTTGCAGACAAAGGAACACTTCCAAACTCATTCTACAAGGCCACCATCACCCTGACACCAGAACCAAAGACAACATGAAAAAAGAAAACAACAAGCCAATATCACTGATGAACATAGATTCAAAAATTCTCAGCAAAATTCTACCAAACAAAATTCAAGAACACATTAAAAAGCTAACACATTAAAAAGCTCATACACCATGATCAAGTTGGGTTTATTCCAGGGATACAATATTCTTTAACATACACAAATCAGTCAGTGCAATATACTATATTAACAAATTGAAAGATAAAAACCATATGATAATAGATGCAGAAAAAGCCTTTGACAAAGGCACCCATTTATGATTAAAACTCTTCAAAAAATGGGCATAAAAGGAATCTACCTCAACATAGTAAAGGCCATAATGAAAAGCCCACAGCAAACATTATTCTCAATAGTGAAAAACTGAAAGCATTCCCCCTAAGATCAGGAACAAGACAAGGGTGTCCACTCTCACTACTATTATTCAACATAGTTTTGGACATCCTAGCTACAACAATAGGAGAAGAAAAAGAAACAAAAAGTATCCAGACTGGAAAAGAAGAAGTAAAGCTCTCACTGCTTGCAGATGACATGATACTGTACACACAAAACCCTAAAGATAGTATCAGAAAATTCCTACTCAGTGAATTTAGCAAAGTCACAGTTTACAAAATCAATACACAGAAACCACTTGCATTCCTATATACTAACAATGAAAAATCAGAAAAAGAAATTAAGGAATCAACCCATTCACCATTGCAACAAAAGAATAAAATATCTAGTAATAAACCTACCTAAGGAGACAAAAAAACTGTACAAAGAAAATTATAAGACACGAATGGAAAAAATCAAAGATGACATAAACAGACGAAGAGATATTCCAAATTCAACACTGTGAAAATGACTATACTACAAAATGCAATCTACAGATTCAATGCAATCCCTATCAAATTACCAATGGCATTTTCCACAGAACTAGAACAAAAAAAAAATCACAATTCATATGGAAACACAAAAGACCCCAAATAGCCAAAGCAGTATTGAGAAAGAAGAATGGAGCTGGAAGAATCAATTTTCCTGACTTCAGATTATACTACAAAGCTACAGTCATCAAGACAGTATGGTACTGGCACAAAAACAGAAATATAGACCAATGGAACAAGATAGAAAGCACAGAAATAAACCCATACACCTAGGGGTACCTTATTTTTGACAAAGGAGGCAAGAATATACATTGGGGCAAAGATAGTCTCTTCAATAAATGATGCTGGGAAAGCTGGACAGCTACATGTAAAAGAATGAAATTAGAACATTTCCTAACAACATCTACAAAGATAAACTCAAAATGGATTAAAGACCTAAATGTAAGACCAAGAACTATAAAACTCTTAGAGGAAAACATAGGCAGAACATTAGATGACATAAATCAAAGCAAGATCCTCTATGACCCACCTCCTAGAGTAATGGAAATAAAAACAAAAACAAGTGGGACTCAATTAAACTTAAAAGCTTTTGCACAGCAAAGGAAACTATAAACAAGGTGAAAAGACAACCCTCAGATTAGGAGAAAATAATAGCAAATGAAACAACTGACAAAGGATTAATTTCAAAAATATAAAAGTAGCTCATACAACTCGACACCAGAAAAACAAACAACCCAATCAAAAAGTGGGAAAAAGACCTAAACAGACATTTCTCCAAAGAATACATACAGATGGCTAACAAACACATTAAAAGTTGCTCAACATTGCTCATTATTAGAGAAATGCCAATCAAAACCACAATGAGCTATCACCTCACACCAGTCAGAATGGCCAAGATCAAAAAAGTCTACAAACAATAAATGCTGGAGAGGGTGTGGATAAAAGTGAACCCTCTTCCATTGTTGATGGGAATGTAAAAATTGATACAGTCACTATGCAAGACAGTATGAGATTCCCGAAGCATGTAAATTATCATATGTGAAACGAATCGCCAGTCCAGGTTCGATGCATGATACAGGGTGCTCGGGGCTGGTGCACCGGGATGACCCAGAGGGATGGGATGGGGAGGGAGGTGGGAAGGGGGTTCTGGAAGGGGAAAACATGTACACCCACGTGGATTCATGTCAATGTATGGCAAAACAAATACAATATTGTAAAGTTAAAAAATAGATAAATAAACTAATAAAAAAAAAAACTAGGAATAAAATCATCATATGACCCAGTAATCCCATTCCTAGGCATAAATCCTGAGGTAATCAAAATTGAAAAAGACACATGTATCCCAATATTTACTGCAGCACTATTTACAATAGCTAGAACATAGAAGCAACCTAGATGTCCACTGATAGATGAATGGATAAAAAGTTGTTTTAAATATAGACAATGGAATATTACTCAGACATAAAAAGGAATGCCTTTGAGTCAGTTCTAATGAGGTGGATGAACCTAGAGCCTATTATACAGAGTGAAGTAAGTCAGAAAGAGAAAGAGAAATCTCACATACTAGCGCATATATATGGAATCTAGAAAGATAATACCAAAGAAATCATTTGCAGGGCAGCAATGGAGAAACATGGACATGGGGAGTGGGGAGGAGAGGGTGAGATGTATGGAGAGAGTAACATGGAAACTTAATTACCATATGTAAAATAATGGGAATTTGCTGTATGTCTCAGGGAATTCAAACAGGGGCTCTGTATCAACCTAGAGGGGTGGGATAGGGAGGGAGATAGGGAAGTTTAAGAGGGCAGGGACAGATGTATACTTATGGCTGATTTATGTGGAGGTTTGACAGAAAACAGCAAAATTCTATAAAGCAATTATCCTTCAATTAAAAATACATAAATTAAAAAAAAAACTCAATGTGAAAAAAACTAAGATCATGGCATCTGGTAGCATCACTTTAAGGCAAATAGAAATTAAAAAGTAGAAGCAGTGATAGATTTTATTTTCCTGGGCTTCAAAATCACTGTGAATGATGACTGAAGTCATGAAATTAAAAGACACTTGCTCCTAGGAAGGAAAGCTATGACAAACTGAGACAGCATATTAAAAAGCAGGCGAGACATCACTTTGCCAACAAAGGTCCATATAGCCAAAGCTATGGTTTTTCCAGTAGTTGTGTACAGATGTGAAAGCCAGACCATATGGAAGGCTGAGAGCTGAAGAATTGATGCTTTCAAATTGTGCTGCTAAAGGAGACTCTTGAGGATCCCTTGGACTGCAAGGAGATCAAACCAGTCAATCCTAAAGGAAATCAACCCTGAATATTCATTGGAAGGACTGATGCTGAAGCTCTTTGGCCACCTGATGCAAAGAGCTGACTCATTGGAAAAGCCACTGATGCTGGGAAAGATTGAAGCTAAAAGGAGAAAGATGAAGCAGAGGATGGGATGTTTAAATAGCATCACCTACTCAATGGACATGAATTTGAGAGAACTCCAGGAGATAACAGAGGACAAAGCCCGGTGTTGTACAGTCCATGGGGTCAAAAAGAGTCAGACATAATTTACAGACTAAAAATGACAAATCACAAAACCATAGCCAATGAAATACTAAACAGTGAAAAGTTGAAAGCCTTCTCACTAAAATCTGGAACATGACAAGGATGCCTACTTTCACCTCTATTCAACATAGTATTATAAGTCTAGCAACAGCAGCCAGGGAAGAAAATAGCAATAAAGTGAATCAAAATTCATAGAGAAGAGGTAATGTTGATATTCTACACAAATAACATGATACTATATATATACTGAAAACAAAAACTACTAGAACTGTGAAATGAATTCAGCAAGGTAGCAGGATATAATATTAATATAAAGAAATCAGTTGCATTTCTTTATACTATCAGTGAAATATCAGAGGAAATGCAAGAAAAGTTCTTTTAAAATTGCCACAAAAAGTAAATACTTGGGAGTAAACCTCCTTGGGACCAAGGAGGTTAGGAGTTATACGCTGAGAACTATAAAACATTAATAACAGAAACTGAAAATGATTAAAAGAAATGGGAAGATATCTCATTCTCTTGCATTTGAAGAACAACATTGTTATAATGGCCAAACTATCCAAAGTAATAAAGATTTAAAGCTATCCCTATCAAATTACCCATGACATTTTGCAGGAAAAATTAGTCCTAAAATTTATATAGAACCATAAAAGACCCAGAGTTGCCAAAGTAATCCTAACAAAAAAGATCAAAGAAGGAGACTAAACTCCCCCAAACTGCAGAGAATACTACAAAGCTACAGTGATCCAAACAGCATGGTATTGAAAAAAACAGATATGTGGATGAACAAAACAGAATAGAGAGCCCAGCAATAAATCCACAGTAAAATTTTACTGAGAATGGCCCTGACCACCACAACAAGATGGCATTTTCCCCCCAACCAGCCCCGCCCATGAGGAAGCTTGCACAAGCCCCTTAGTCTTATGCAACAGAGGGAAGACAGAAGAAGGAAGCAAGACTAAAATCCCACAGCCTCCAGAAGGAAAACCATAGTCACAAAAAGTTAATCAAAATTAAAAGACAGAGGATATTATCCCAGATGAAGGAAGAAGATAAAATCTCAGAAAAGTAACTGAATGAAGTTAGGCAAACTTCCAGAAAAAAATTCAGAATAATGATAGTGAAGATGATCCAGGATCTTGGAAAATAGACAAGATGCAAGAAATGTTTATCAAAGACCTAGAAGAGCTAAAGAACAAACAAATGGATTAAATGCACCAACATTCACATTATAGGGGTCCCTGAAGGAGAAGAGATGGAGAAAGCACCCAAGAATATATTTGAAAAGATAACAGCTGAAAACTTCCTTAACATGGGAAAGGAAATAGTCAACCAAATCTAAGAAGTGCAGTCCCGGACAGCATAAAACCAAGGAGGAACACAATGAGACACAAACACTGACAAAAATTAAAGACAAAGACACAATATTAAAAACAAGGGGAAAATGACAAATAACATAAAAGGGAACTCTTATAAAGTCATAAGCCAATTTCCCAATAGAAACTCTACAAGTTAGAAGGTAACTGCATGATATATTTAAAGTGAAAAAAGAGGAGAACCTACAGTCAAGAATAGTCTACCCAGCAAGACTCTCATTCAGCTTTGATGGAGAAATGAAAAGCTTTACAGATAAGCAAAAGTTAAAGCACTACCAAACTAGCTTTAAAACAAATGTTAAAGGAACTTCTCTGGGAAGGAAAAACAAGAGAAGGAAAAGACCTACAAAAAAAAAATCCAAAACAATTAAGAAAACAGTACTGTGTGTGTTCACTTGCTAAGTCATGTCTGACTCTGTGACCCCATGGACTGCAGCATGCCAGACTTCCTTGTCCTTCACTATCTCCAGGAGTTTGCTCAAATTTATGTCCATTGAGTTGGTGATGCTATCTAACTCTCTCATCCTCTGAATAATTATATTAAATTTAAATGGATTAAATGCACCAATCAAAAGTCATAGACTGGCTGAGTGATTCAAAAGCAATACCCATATATATGCTGTCTACAAGCAACAGACCCACCTCTGATGTAGGGACACTTACAGACTGAAAGTAGGGAGTTGGGAGAAGGTATTCCACATAAATGGAAATAAAAAAGAAGCTGGCGTAGCAATACTCATAGCAGAAAAAACAGACTTTAAAACAAAGAAAGTTATAAAATACAAAGGACAGTACATAATGAGCAAAGGTTTAATCCAAAAAGAAGATATAACAATTATAAATACACATGCACCCAACATAGCAATACCTCAATATCTAAGGTAAATACTAGCAAATATAAAGGGAGAAATCAACAGTAACACAATAATAGTGGAGGACTTGATCTCCCCAATTTCATTAATGAACAGATCTTCCAAACAGAACATGAATAAGGAAACACGGGCCTTAAATGAAACTTTAGACCAGTTAGACTTAACTGATATTTATAGAGCATTCCATCCCAAAACAGCAGACTACACATTCTTCTCCAGTGCACGTGGAACATTCTCCCAGACTGACCACATGTTGGGCCACAGGGCAAATCTTGGTAAATTTAAGAAATCTGAAATCATATCAAGTATATTTTCTGATGACAAAACTTTAAAACTAGAAATAAACTACCAGAAAAGAACTATAAAAAAACCAAAGATGTGGTGGCTAAGCAATATTCTACTAAACAACTAATGGATCACTGAAGAAATCAAAGAGGAAATTTTAAAAGCCCAGAGACAAATGAAAACAAAAGCATAATGGTCATAATCTATGGGATGTAGCAAAAGCAGTTCTAAGAGGGAAGTTTAGAGCAATACAATCTTACCTCAAGAAACAAGAAAATTCTCAAATAAACAACCTAACCTTATACCTAAAACAATGAGAGAAAGAACAAATGAAACTTAACATCAGTAGAAGGAAATAAATCATAAAGATCAGAGCAGAAATAAATGAAATAGAAACAAGGAAAATAACCACAAGATCAGAGAAGCTAAAGCTGATTCTTTGAAAAGATAAATAAAATCGATAAATGTTTAGGCAGACTCATTAAGAAAAAAAAAAGGGAGAAGTCTCAAATCACTAAAATTAGAAATGAAAAATGAGAAGTTAAAACTAACTCCATAGAAATACAGAGGACCACAAGAGACCACTACTAGCAACTATAGGGTAATAAAACGCTCAATCTGGAAGAAATGGATGAAATTTTGGAATGGTACAATCTCCTAAGAGCAAACTAAGAAGAAACAGAAAATATGACCAGATCAATCACAAGCACTGAAATTGAAACTGTAATTAAAAAACTCCTGACAAACATGTATCCAGGACATGATGTATTCTCAGTTAAATTCTATCAAACATTAGAGAAGAGTAAACACCTATCCTTCTGAAACTGTTCCAAAAAACTGTAGAGGAAAGAAAACTTCCAAACTCATTCTTAGGTCACCATCACCCTGATACCAAAACCAGACAAAGCTGTCACGAAAACAGATAATTACAAGCCAATATCACTAATGAACATAGATGCAAAAATCCTCAGCAAAATTCTACCAATCTGAATTCAGCAATACATTAAAAAGATCATACACCATGATTATGCGGGATCCATCTCAGGGATACAAATATTTTTCAATATCTGTAAATTAATGTGATACATCACATCAACAAATTGAAGAATATAAATCATGTGATCATCTCAATGCATGAAGAAAAAATCTTCTGACAAAATTCAGCACCAATTTATGACAAAAATTCCAGGAAGCAGGCATAGAGGGAATATACCTCAACATAATAAAGGTCATATATAAGAAACTTATAGCTAGCATCATACTCAATGGAGAGACGCTGAAAGAACTTTCTCTAAGATCAGGAACAAGACAAAGATATCTACTCTCACCAATTTTTATTCAATAGAGTTTTGGAAGTCCTATCTACAGCAATCAGAAAAGAAAAAGAAGGATAGGGAATATAAATTGGAAAAGAAGAAGTTAAACTGTCACTATTTGCAGATAACATGATGCTATACATACATCTTTAGAAATACTTAAGATATTACAAGAAAACTACTAGAACTCATCAATGAATTTGGTAAAGTTGCAGGTTACAAAATTAATACACAGAAATCTGCTGCATTTCTATACATTAACAACAAAAGGTCAGAAAGAGAAACTCAAGAAACAATTCCATTTATCATCACATCAAAAAGAATAAAATACCTAAGAATAAACCTACCTAAGCAGACAAAAGACCTTACACTGAAAACTACAAGATGCTGATGAAAGAAATTGAAGAAGATACAAACATATGGAAATATATACTATGTTCTTGGATTGGAAGAATCAATATTGTCAAAACAACTATGCTACCCAAGGCAATCTACTGATTCATTGCAATCCCTATCAAGTTACCAATGGCACTTTTCATAGAACTAGAACAAAAAGTCTCAAAACTTGTGTGGAGACACAAAAGACCCCAAATAGCCAAAGCAATTTTGAGAAAGAAAAACAGAGTTAGAGGAACCAGACTATATAAAGTACAGACTTCAGACTATACTATAAAGCTACTACCATTAAAACAGTGTGGTACTAGCACAAAAATAGAAATATAGATCAATGGAACAGGCTGGAAAACCCAGAAATAAACCCATGTACCTATAGTCAATTAACGTATGACAAAGGAGGCAAGACTACACAATGTTGGAAAGACTAGTCTCTTCAACAAATGGTGCTGGGAAAACTGGACAGCTACATGGGGAAAAAAAATGAAATGTGTTTTGTTTGTTAAAGATCATTTGTTAAAAAAAAATTTGTTTAAGATCATTCTTAAACACCACACACAAAAATAAGCTCAAAGTGGATTAAAGACCTAAATGTGAGACCAGATACTATAAAGCTCCTAGAGGAAAAGATAGGCTGAACACTCTGACATAAATAGCAGCAATATATTTTTCAATTTATGTCCCAGAATAATGGAAATAAAAACAAAAATAAACAAATGGGACCTACTTAAACTCAAAAACTTTTGTACAGCAAAGGAAACAGTAAATGAAGCTTAAAGACTACCCACAGATTGGCAGAAAATATTTGCAAATGACCCACATGGTGTTAGTCTCCAAAATTTACATGTAGCTCTTGATCTTTAACAGAATCAAAACAAAAAAGCCAATCAATAAATAGGTATAAGACCTAAATAGACATTTCTCCAAAGACAACATGCAGATGACCAAGAGGCACATTAAAAAATGTTCAATATCTCTAATTATTAGAGAAATGCAAATCAAAACTACAATAAGATTATCACTTCACACCAGCCAGAATGGCTATCATCAAAAAATGCACAAACAATAAATGCTGGAGAGGGTATGGAGAAAAGGGAACCTTCCTTTACTGTTGGTAGAAATGTATTAATAAATTGGTACAACCACAATAGAGAACAGAATAGAGGTTCCTTAATAAACCAGAGGTACCATATGACCCTGAAATCCCACTCCTCAGCATATATCTGCAGAAAAACATGATCTGAAAGGATACATGCACCCCAATGTTCAATGCAGTACTGTTTAAAATAGTCAAGACATGGAATCAACCTAAATGTCCATTGACAGAGGAAAAGATAAAGAAAATGTAGTACATATACACAATGGAATATTATCCAGCCATCAAAAGAATGAAATAATGCCATTTGCAGCAACATGGATGGACACAGAGATTGTCACACTGAGTGAAGTAAATCAGAGAAGGAGAAATATAGTAAGACATCCCTTATATGTGTAATCTAAAAAGTAATGATACAAATGAACTTACTAACAGAACAGAAAGAGACTCATAAACTTAGAGACAGAAATTATGGTTGCCAGGGAGAAAGGATAGTTAGGGAGTTTGGCATGGACATATACACACTGCTATATATAAAATGCATAACAAACAAGGACCTACAGTATAGTACAAGGAACTCTGCTCAATGTTATGTGGCAGGCTGTATGGGAAGGAAGTTTGGGGGAGGATGGATACATATATACATATGACTGAGTCTCTTTGCTGTTCCTTTGAAACTATCACAACTACAGCCAGTTGTTAATTGGCTATACCCCAATACAAAGAAAAAGTTAAAAAATCAACACACCTACATTCAAATAATCTTCGACAAAAGAGACAAGAATATACAATGGGAAAAAGAGTCTTTTCAGCAACTGGTGCTGGGAAAGTTGACAGCTGCTTGTAAATAAATGAAGTTAGAATACACCCTCACACCATGCACAAAAATAAACTCAAAATGACTGAAAGACTTACATATAAGACATGACATCATAAAACTTCTAGAAGAGAATATAGGGAAAATGTTCTCTGACATAAATTATACCAATATTTTCTTAGGTCTTATAAACCAAATTTATAAGCCTTTGTATAACAAAGAAAACCATAAATAAAATGAAAAGACAACCTATAGGCTGGGAAAAAAGTATTTGCAAACGATGTGACTGACAAGGGCTTAATTCCCAAAACATATGAACAGCTCATACAACTGAATAACAACAACAACAAAAACAACAATCCAATCAAAACAGAACAGATTGGGTTAAACAGACATTTCTCCCCCAAAAACACACAGATGCCCAAAAGGTACAAGAAAACATGCTCGTTATCAATAATTTTTAGAGAAATGTGAATCAAAACTACAATGAGGTTTCTTTTCACACTGGTCACAATGGCTATCATTAAAAAGTCTACAAATAACAAATGCTGGAGAGGGTGTGGAGAAAAAGGAACCCTCCTACACTGTTGGTAGGAATGTAAATTGGTGCAAACACTACTGAAAACACTTTGGAGCTTCCTCAAAAAAAAAAAAAAAACTAACCAAAAATATGCTTGCCATATGAGATCCAGCAACCCCCTCCGGGGTATATATTCAGATGAAACTATAATTCAAAAAGACTCATTGCCCCCTATGTTCATAACAGCACTTTTTACAGTAGTCAAGAGATAGAAACAACCAAATGTCCATTGGCAGATGGATAAAGAAGATGTTTGTGTGTGTATATATATATATACACACACACACAATGGAATACTAATCAGCCATAGAAAAGAGCGAAATAATGCCATTTGCACCAACATGGATGGACCTAGAGAGTATCATACTAAGTGAAGCCAGTCAGAAAGCAAAAGACAAGTAGCATATGATATCACAAATGTGGAATCTAAAATATGACATAAATGAACTTATCTATGAAACAGAAACAGACTAACAGATATAGAGGACAGACTTGTGGTTGCCAAGGGAGACGGTTGGAGATGGAATGAATTGGAAGTTTGGGGTTAGCAGATACAAACTATTACATGTAGAATGGATAAACAACAAGGTCTTACTCTATAGTACAGGGGACTATATTCAATATCCTGTAATAAACCATAATGGAAAAAATATGAAAAATAATACACATATGTATAACTGAAGGTCTCATATGACTGTCACATATTCTACATAAAACATCCTTTCTCTAGTTCAAATACATATATGTATCACTTTTCTGTACAGCAGAAATTAACACAGCATTGTAAATTACCTACATTTCAATAAAATAAATTTTAAAGTTAAAAAAATGTTATCTTCCCATGGAAGAATAAATTTGACTATTCTGAATATTAATTCTATTTCTAATGGTTACTGAACAAACTTCATCTCTATCATTAGGATGGATAATCTATATTCTTGAATAATGTATGGCTACTCAGTAACTCCAGCTGGGTGCCCTATAGGCATCTCAAAATTAATGAGTTCAAAACAGGAATCTTGACTCAAGCTCAGCCTCAAACTTACCCTACCCCCAAACCATTTCTTTTAGATTTCTTGAGTCATGGTCAATGACTCCTAGATGATCACAGCTAGGCAATATAAAGTTATAAAAGGTAAAATTAATTTGTCTCTTTCATTACTTCTCACATACAATCCACCAGAAAGATCCAGTGGCTATACTTCTCACATATATGCCAAATCTGACCATTTCCATTGAACCCTGACAACTTTGATCACTACCATTTTCTTTCACCAGGATTACTGTAATAGCCTCTGAACTAATTTCCCTACTTCCATCATAGGTTTTCACATGGCTCATTTTCTGCATGATGGTCAGGCAAATTTTCAAAACTGTAAATGAAATCATGCCAATCCTATGCTTAGATCTCTCCAATGTCTTCCTGTCACAATTACAATAAAATCTAAACTCTATGTCTTAAGCCCACAATTTATTGCCTTCATTTGACTTCTCTCTGCCTATCTAACCATTCATCATCCTCCAACCAAATAGACCTTCCTTGCTAAGCTCATTCTCTCATCAGAACCTTTACATATTCTATATAAAATTTCCTTTCTCAATTTCAAAAACTTAGTCCTTTCTAATAATTAAGATCCCAGCTCAAATATTACCTCTTGTATGAGATCTTTCTTGCCCATGTCATTTAAAGCAGCTCTCCTTTCTGTTTCTACCCCCAGACAATCCTGATCCCAAATTTCAGTTTTATTATTATACACGTATCATATGAATGTATCTTGTTTAATTATTTGGTATTTGAGTATGTGTTTTATCTGCTCTCTCTATTGCAAGGTGATCTCCTTAAGAGAAATCACCTTTCTGGACTTCTTATACTAACTTCATGGATTCAACTACCAGACATATAGTAAGCACTCAATGAATGCCATCAAATACTTCAAAAAAGCAGATGGCAGCAATAAAACAACAAAAAATGTGATGATTAAGGGAAAATGTGCAAGTAGTCACATTTATTAAGTGCTCTGACTGAAATGGAGAAAATAAAGTGAGACAATCACTTCAAAATTCTAAAACAGGGGAAGAAATGTTAGCATTTTGAAGTATTGATTTAATATCCTTATTTTCCTTTCTAAAATCCTCTTTGCAGCACATTGAAAAATAGTACAGAATCTAATTAGTAATAATAAAGATGATATTAAGCAATAATAATACAATTATTATGATTTGGTTTATAAAAGAAGAAATATAACCAAAATAACATGCCCTAATAAAATTTTAAATCACATCAACATTTAAAGATCGAAACAACTATATAGTAAGCTGATTCATATGAGCAGTATAGAGTAATTTCAGCATTAATAAATCAATAACAGTCATTGCCTTTAATGAAGGTCATACAACTTCCTCTTTCAAGTCAACATAGTAATTCTGAAGCTTTATAACTCAAGGAAAAATTATATGAAGGCTTGAAAACTATTCAAGCAAGTCATGAATAGCAAGGGTACACAATTTACTCCTGGAAACTTTATCTGTATAAAATGAACATGATTATGATTTGATTTCTGCAGATTTGTATCTGTGATTACTCCAAATGTTATTAATCCTTAGAATTATATTAAATATACTAAAGGAAGATTGGTTAATATCTCTTGAGATTTCCATGAGAAATAAATATCTTTTTCATTTGGCTAGCCAGGTGGGAAAATACACAACAGATACTAATTTACATAACACACTGCGTTGTTTCCAAAGGCTCAAGAATATGCTTTTTTCCAGATAGTAATAATCCCTTCCACTTTATAGCTTGTAAATCACACCACATACATTATCACATTTGAGCCTGATAAAAATCATTTGAGATAAGTAAAATGGTGTATTATTTCATTTTTATAAATGGGAGTAAAGAAAGATGAGGATCAAAAAATTTAAGTAATTATTCCAAATTGCATGGCTAGAATGTGGACTAGCTAAATTTCTATCCCAGCACACTTTTCATCATACCATCCACCCCTGTTAATTTATTGACAGGTAGGGCAGGAAGTAATTAAAGAAAAGTGCTTTCAGCTATTGCTACCCAAGGAAGCGTCACAAAACCCACATTTCCCAGCAACAGGAGAATCAGTTCTGCTTCCAAGCAGGAAGTAACTCTTAAAAACAAGGGGCTTAAAAACCCCTCTTGCATCACCAAAGACACTAATTCTACAAAGAGAAAGCAACTGCCAGTAGAAACAGAGTTCTCAGAATAGAAGGGCAGAAACACAGAGGTATCAGAATAGAAGGGCAGAGAACAGCTGGAAACTACTCCTAGACAGCAGTTTTCAAAACATATTAAGGGGAAGCACAGCTTTCTAAAGAAGTTAACTGATAAAAATCCAGTACTTAAAGATTACACACTGAAGAAGAAAAACAGAAAAAGACAGTGACTGTTATATTAAGGAGCCTGAAGCTAAGTCAGGCAGATTTGGGCACGAGACACTTGAGACAGAAAGATCAGAACCCAGCTTGCACCATGGCACGTAGTTGAAAGAATATTACAAGTCTTCTGTGAGGGAAATTTGGAAATATCTGAACTTCTGTTATGCCTATTATAGATCTTAACAGACTACACTGTAAATTGTATAAAACCTTTCTTTGGCTTATGGGCTCAGTTACTCCAGAAAAGTTGCTAACTGCATTCAGTTTCAATATGAAAAGCCTTCTCTGTATATGTTTATATGAAGACCCAATGCAGCTCCTATTAGAGTTAAATCTCTGGAGACCTATTAGGAGAGCTATTAGGGCTTCCCTGATAGCTCAGTTGGTAAAGAATCTGCCTGCAGTGCAGGAGACCTGGGTTTGATCCCTGGGTTGGGAAGATCTCCTGGAGAAGGGAAAGGCTACCCACTCCAGTATTCTGGCCTGCAGAATTCCTGAGGTCACAGAGTCAGACACGACTGAGCAACTTTCACTCACTTCACTCTGGAGACTAGATCTGATTAGTCAGTTAAACAACATTATACTTTATAAATGAGGTTATTTCTGTCTTAGGCTGTGTCCCTCCACAAATGGTCACTGATTCTCTCTCAGACAAGATAATATAAGACAACATCCCTCATGCTCCCCAGACTTCTTCCCCTGTTCCTCCTGGACCTAAGCATGGCAATAGTTTGTCTGCTAATATATCTAAGATAACTGCAACAATCTTTGTGATTACCATATACCTACACCTTTATAATTAGTATCACTATAAATAAATCATTCTAGAATTAATCTATTTGACATGTGCCATCTATTTCCTGCTGGTAGTCTAAAAGATATAAATTCATATGGTACATGACTTTGTTACCTCGTTCTCATTACAGCCATGACAGATAATGAATTTTAGTATTTCCCATTGACATTGATGTAACTTGGGCTTGTATAGTTCAAGTAATTTACCTAATGTCTCATAGTAAGGCAACACTAAAATTTTGATATAGAATTATCTGAGGTCAAACTTCTGGTATTTCTACTGTACTGCATTTACTCAAGTTTATTGTTATATACTTCCACATATGTTTACTTGATCTCTAAATGAAGTTTGCTACAAAATGAAAGGACGCTTGAGTGAAAAAGATAGTACAGATAGCCTATCTTAAAACCTTTATAAAGAAATGAGGTAAGAACACTGGGGAAAATAATTTGCTCAAATTCACAAAGGTACTGACTGCCAGCCAAGAATACCACACATTCCTTACATAAAGAGATATGTGATATTCAATGAAGTTGAACAGTTGTATGAAGACCTACAAGACCTTCTAGAACTAACACTCAAAAAAGATGTCCTTTTTATTATAGGAGACTGGAATGCAAAAGTAGGAAGTCAAGAAACAACTGGAATAACAGGCAAATTTGGCCTTGGAGTACAGAATGAAGCTGGGCAAAGGCTAATAGAGTTCTTCCAAGAGAATGCACTGGTCATAGCAAACATCCTCTTCCAGCAACACAAGAGAGGACTATACACATGGATATCACCAGATGGTCAACACCGAAATCAGATTGATTATATTCTTTGCAGCAAAAGATAGAGAAGCTCTATACAGTCAGCAAAAACAAGACTGGGAGCTGACTGTGGCTCAGATCATGAACTCCTTATTGCCAAATTCAGACTTAAATTGAAGAAAGTGGAGAAAACCACTAGACCATTCAGGTATGACCTAAATCAAATCCCTTATGACTATACAGTAGAAGTGAGAAATAGATTTAAAGGACTAGATCTGATAGACAGAATACCTGATGAACTATGGATGGAGGTTCGTGACATTGTACAGGAGACAGGAATCAAGACCATCCCCAAGAAAAAGAAATGCAAAAAAGCAAAATGGCTGTCTGAGGAGGCCTTACAAATAGCTGTGAAAAGACAGGAAGGGAAAAGCAAAGGAGAAAAGGAAAGATATACCCATTTGAATGCAGAGTTCCAAAGAATAGCAAAGAGAGATAAGAAAGCCTTCCTCAGCAATCAATGCAAAGAAATAGAGGAAAACAATAGAATGGGAAAGACTAGAGATTTTTTCAAGCAAATTAGAGATACCAAGGGAACATTTCATGCAAAGATGAGCTTAATAAAGGACAGAAATGGTATGGACCTAACAGAAGCAGAAGATATTAAGAAGAGGTGGCAAAAATACACAGAAGAACTATACAAAATAAAATCTTCATGACCCAGATAACCACAAGGGTGTGAGCACTCACCTAGAGCCAGACATCCTGGAATGTGCAGTCAAGTGGGCCTTAGAAAGCATCACTACGAACAAAGCTAGTGGAGGTGATGGAATTCCAGTTGAGCTATTTCAAATCCTGAAAGATGACGCTGTGAAAGTGCTGCATTCAATATCCCAGCAAATTTGGAAAACTCAGCAGTGGCCACAGGACTGGAAAAGGTCAGTTTTCATTCCAATCCCAAAGAAAGGCAATGTCAAAGAATGTTCGAACTATTGCACAAATGCACTCATCTCACACGCTAGTAAAGTAATGCTTAAAATTCTCCAAGCCAGGCTTCAGCAATATGTGAACCGTGAACGTCCAGATGTTTAACCTGGTTTTAGAAACGGCAGAGGAACCAGAGATCAAATTGCCAATATCTGCTGGATCATCGAAAAAGCAAGAGAGTACCAGGAAAACATCTATTTCTGCTTTATTGACTGTGCCAAAGCCTTTGACTGTGTGGATCACAATAAACTGTGGAAAATCCTGAAAGAGATGGGAATAACAGACCACCTGACCTGCCTGTTGAGAAACCTGTATGCAGGTCAGGAAGCAACAGTTAGAACTGGACATGGAACAACAGACTGGCTCCAAATAGGAAAAGTACGTCAAGGCTGAATACTGTCACCCTGCTTATTTAACTTATATGCAGAGTACATCATGAGAAACGCTGGGCTGGATGAAGCACAAGCTGGAATCAAGATTGCCGGGAGAAATATCAATAACCTCAGATATGCAGATGACACCACCCTTATGGCAGAAAGTGAAGAAGAACTAAAGAGCCTCTTGATGAAAGTGAAAGTGGAGAGTGAAAAAGTTGGCTTGAAGCTCAATATTCAGAAAACTAAGATCATGGTATCCGGTCCCATCACTTCATGGCAGATAGATGGGTAAATAGTGGAAACAATGGCTGACTTTTCTGGGCTCCAAAATCACTGCAGATGGTGACTGCAGCCATGAAATTAAAAGATACTTACTCCTTGGAAGGAAAGTTTTGATTAACCTAAATAGCATATTAAAAAGCAGAGATATTATTTTGCCAACAAAGGTCCATCTAGTCAAGACTATGGTTTTTCCAGTGGTCATGTATGGATGTGAGAGTTGGACTATAAAGAAAGCTGGGCACCGATGATTTGATGCTTTTGAACTGTGGTGTTGGAGAAGACTCTTGAGAGTCCCTTGGACTGCAAGGAGATTCAACCAGCCCATCCTAAAGGAAATCAGTCCTGGGTGTTCATTGGAAGGACTGACATTGAAGCTGAAACTCCAATACTTTGGCCACCTGATGCGAAGAGCTGACTCATTGGAAAAGACCCTGATGCTGGTAAAGATGGAGGGCAGGAGAAGGGGACGACAGAGGATGAGATGGCTGGATGGCATCATTGACTCGATGGACATGGGTTTGGGTGGACTCAGGGAGTTGGTGATGGAGAGGGAGTCCTGGTGTGCTGCGGTTCATGGAGTCTCAAAGAGTTGGACATGACTGAGCAACTGAACTGAACTGAAGTGAATGACATACTGATGCAGAGAGGTGAAATGACTTGCCAAAGGTGTATTCTCAAAGGTTGAGACATGTTTCTTATTCTCAAACAAATGTTACAAAGTTATAGTGTGGGGCAGAGTAGGTGCTCATAACTCTGCCTAATAGAGAGGAAATCGATAGATTTTTGCTAACAGAAATCATCCATCAATAGATTTATCTGACCATCTTATAAATTTGATTAGAAATAATGACTCAGTTTCTGAAAGAAATGAACTGCAGCACACCAGGCTTCCCTATCCATCACCAACTCCTAGAGCTTGCTTAAACTCATGTCCATTGACTTGCTGATGCCATCCAACCATCTCATCCTCTGTTATCCCCTTCTCCCCCTGCCTTCAATCTCTTCCAACATCAGGGTCTTTTCAAATGAGTCAGTTCTTTGCATCAGGTGGCCAAAGTATTGGAGTTTCAGCTTCAGCATCAGTCCTTCTAATCAATATTCAGGACTGATTTCCTTTAGGATGGACTGGTTGGATCTCCTTGCATTCCAAGGGACTCTCAAGAGTCTTCTCCAACACCACAAACATAATTTAAAAACACGTATACTAGTACTCAAATATAAGGTACTCATAAGGAAAATAAACAAATGAGATCCACGTGAAATATCCTACAAACTTCCTGAAAGCCACAATATTTGTATATTAAAAGTTACCCACTATTTTTAAACCAAAATACAAAGTGTATGGATGTATAATTGTGGGAGGATCTTACATAAAGGAATTAGTTGATAGAAGGAATATATGATAAAGAAAATATGGAAATAATGAAGAAAGAATAGATTTATTGACCAATTATCTTGAACAAATGGTAAGCTAATTTAAAAGTATCAACTAAGAGTTTTTCTTTATTATATATACCAAAATATAGTATAGATTAACAATTTTAAATATAAAATATCAAGCCATAAGAAATAGAAAATATGATTAGACTTTCTACTTTAAAGTCATTGAAGAAATTATGAAGGATATAGTTAACATATGGACAAAATAAAAATATAAAACTGAATATTAAATGTATCATAAATATTATTAAAAGATAAATGGAAGAAATATTTGTGGTAGAGAAAGGGTTAGTGAATTTAATAGCGTTCAGTCAAGCAATTAAGGAAAAATTTGAGACAATAAATAAATGAATAAAGAATATGAGAGAATTCATGAAAAAGAAATTTTATGTAATAAATACACTTTAAAAGGCTGAATGTCAAAAATAATTAAAGATATTTTACTTAAAATAAAAATCAATTTTTCAACAAATTGATTTGCAATTTTTTTTAAAAGTTAACATTTTATGTGGTTGTGAAGTTATGTACGTAGTACAATGTTTGAAAAGATAATGAAATGCCAGAAATTTCATCCTTGATAATCCACAATAAAAATATATTCTGAAACACAATATTTATACTAAATTCTTCCACATGGCATTAGAGTAAAAATAGGATTAATCTGCATATGGAATATGATATTAACTATGTTCAATCATGGAGAAGGCAATGGCACCCCACTCCAGTACTCTTGCCTGGAAAATCCCATGGACGGAGGAGCCTGGTAGGCTACAGTTCATGGGGTCGCTAGGAGTCGGACACGACTGAGCGACTTCACTTTCACTTTTCCTTTTCATGCACTGGAGAAGGAAATGGCAACCCACTCCAGTATTCTTGCCTGGAGAATCCCAGGGACAGCGGAGCCTGGTGGGCTGCCGTCTATGGGGTCGCACAGAGTCGGACACGACTGAAGCGACTTAGCAGCAGTAGCAGCAGCATGTTCAATCAGATAGGAAAATAGTAGGAAGTTTTGTCAATAGAATTTCATGTTACTTGACTTTTTCCTATTTTATTGAGATATAATTGACATACAGCACTGTACAAGTTTAAGGTATACAGCATAATTATCTGACTTACATATATCATGAAATGATTACCACAATAACTTTAGTGAACATTATCTCATACAGATACAAAATTAAAGAGAAAAAGAATTTCCTTGTGATGAAAACTCTTAGGATTTCCTCTCTTACTAGCTATCATATATAACATATAGCAGCATCAATTATATTAATCATGTTGTACATATCTCTAGTACCTATTTATTTTATAACTGAAAACATGTCCCTTTTGATCCACTTCATCCAATTGCTCCTCCCCTCAACCTTACTTCTAGTAATCACAAATTTGATTTGTTTTTATGTGAGTGTGTCTGTTTGCCTGTTTTTCTCCAATTCTATTACAGTATAGTTGTTTTATAATGTTAGTTTCTACTGTATAGCAAAGTGAATCAAGTGAATCAGCTGCATGTGTATATATATCCCCTCTTTTTTAAATTTCCTTCCCATTTAGGTCACCACAGAGCAATGAATAGAGTTTTCTGTGCTATACAGTAGGTTCTCATTAGTTATCTATTTTACACATAGTATCAATATCACATAGTATCAATATCCATATGTGAATCTTCATCTCCCAATGTTTCACACCCCGCTTCCCCACCACCCATATCCATATGCTTCTTCTCTATGTCTGTGTCTCTATTTCTGCTTTTAAATAAGATTGTCTATACCAGTTTTTTCACATTCCACATATATGTGTTAATATACAATATTTGTTTTTCTCTTTCTGACTTATTTCACTCCATAGGACAGTCTCTAGTCCAACCTTCCAAAACTGAACCAGGAAGAAAAAGAAAATATGAACAGACCAATCACAAGTAATGAAATTGGAACTGTGATTAAAAATCTTCCAACAAAAAAACAGTCCAGGACCAGATGGCTTCACAGGCAAATTCTATCAAACATTTAGAGAAGAGCTATTGCCTAGCCTTCTCAAACTTTTCAAAAAATTTTCAGAGGAAGGAATACTCCCAAACTCATTCTGTGAGGCCATCATCACCCTGATACCAAAACCAGACAAAGATATCACAAAAAAGGAACATTACAGGCCAGTATCACTAATGAACATAGATACAAGAAACCTCAACAAAATACTAGCAAAGTGAATCTGACAACACCTTAAAAGGATCATACACCATGATGAAGTAGAATTTATCCCAGGGATGCAAGGATTCTTCAGTGCATGCAAATCAATCAATGTGATATACTATATTAACAAACTGAAGAATAAAACCCATATGATCATCTCAAGAGATGCAGAAAAAGCTTTTGATAAAGTTCAACACATATTTATGATAAAAACTCTCCAGAAAGTGAGCATAGGGGGAATCTATCTCAACATAATAAAGGCCATATATGACAAACCCACAGCAAACATTATTCTCAACTGTGAAAAACTGAAAGCATTTTCTCCAAAATCATGAACAAGACAAAGGTGCCCACTCTTGCCACTCTTACTCAACATAGTTGTAGAAGCCCTAGCCACAGTAATCAGTGAAGGAAAAGAAATAAAATGAATCCAAAATGTCAAAGAAGAAATAAAACTGTCACTGTTTGCAGATGATACGACACTACACATAGAAAATCCTAAAGATGCCACTAGAAAAATAGTAGAGCTCATCAATGAATTTAGTAAAGTCACAGGATACAAAATTAATACACAGAAATCTCTTGCATTCCTATACACTAACAACAAAAGATCAGAGAAAAAAAATAAAGAAGCCAGGGTTTTTTAAAGCATGATTGATCTGCAAAACCATGTAAGTTCCTGGTACACAACACAGTGATTCAGTGTTTCTATACATCATAAAATGATCAATATGATGTCTCAAGTCCATATGTCATCAATACAAACTGATTATATTATTGACTATATTTCCCTGTGTGTACGTTTTATCAACATGTCTATTTGGTAATTTTAAGTTTGTACCTCTTGATCTCTATCACCTGTTTCACTCAATGACTGTACCCCTTTCCTCAAGCAACCACTTGTTTGTTCTCTGTGTTGACTCTGTTTCTGTTTTATGTTTCTTCATTTGTGTGTGTGTGTGTATGTTTAGATTCTACAAAAAAGAAGTCAGGATTTTCCTTTTCTCTGACTTACTTCACCTAGGATAATACCATCTAGGTTCATCCACATTGTTGCAAACAGTAAGATGTCATGTTTTTTGTTTTTTTTTTTTTAACAGCTCAGCAATATAATATTCCATTGTGAGCGTATGTGTGTGTGCATGCCACAGTATATCTTTTAATCTGCTGAAGGACACTTAAGTTGTTCCTATACTAAGGCAACTGTAAATAATGCTGCAATGAATACAGGGTTTCATATACCTATTTCAATTAGTGTTTTTGCTGATCTCAGAAAAATCCTCAAGAGTAAAATTTCTGCATCTCATGGAAGTTCTACCTTTAATTTTTTGAGAACTCTCCTTACTGTTTTCCACAGGGGTAGCACCAATTTACATTCCCACCAACAGTGCCCAAAGTTCCCTTTTCTTCATATTCCAGCAATACTTGTTATTTGCCATCTATCTGATAACAGCCATTCTAAGAGGAGTAAAGTAGTATCTCATTCTGGCTTCTTTCAATTTGCATCCTCCTGAGCATCTTTTCATATGTCTGTGGGCCATCTGACTGTCTTCTTTAAAAAAGTGTCTATTCAGGTACTCTGTTACATTTTTCCATTGGTTAGTTTAATTTTTTGATACTGAGTTATATCAGTTCTTTGCATATTTTGGATATTAGTCCATTATCGAACATATCATTTGCAAATATCTTCCCCCATTTGTCAGGTTGCCTTTTTATTTTATTGATAATTTCCCTTGCTGTGCAAAGGTTTTTAGATTGTTATAGTCTCAATTGTTCATTTTTGCATTTTTCCCCTTGCCTGAGGAGACATTAGAAGAAAATATTGCTCAGGCTAATTTTAGAGAGCATATGGCCTATGTTTTTCTTCTAGAAGTTTTATGGTTTCAGGTCTTACATTCAAATCTTTAATCCATTTTACTTTTATATACAGTTGGAGAAAGCAGTTTATATTGATTCTTTTATATACAGCTGTCCACTTTTCCCAACAGCATTAATTGAAGAGACTGTTTTTCTCCCCAATAGTATAGTCTTGCTTCCTTTATCATAGATTAATTGCCCGCATAAGTGTGGGTTTATTTCTGGACTCTATTCTGCTGCATTGATCTATGTTTGTTTTTGTGCCACTATCACACTGTTTTGATTAGTCTAGTTTTGTAGTATAGTTTAAAATCAGTTAGTATGATACCTTCAGCTTTGTTTTCTTTCTCAAGATTGCTTAATTTACTCAGTCTTTTGTGTTTTCATACAAACTTTAGATTTGTTATAGTTTTGTGAAAAATGCCATGGATACCTTGATAGGGATTGCGTTGAATTTGTAGACTGCCTTGAGTAGTACTGTCATTGCTCTTTAGTCGCGAAGTTGTGTCTGACTCTCTTGACTCCACGGGCTGTAGCCCATCACGCTCCTCTGACCATGGGATTTCCCAGGCAAGAATACTGCACTGGGTTGCCATTTTTTTCTCCAGGGAATATTCCTGACCCAGAGATTGAACCTGCATCTCCTGTTTGGCAGGCAGATTCTACCAATTCTTTCAGCCCATGAGCACAGTGGATCTTTTTATTTGTTTGTGTCCTCTTAGATTTTTTCCATTAGTGTCTTGTAGTTTCCCTTTTACAGATCTTTTACCTCCTTAGATTTACTGCTAGGTATTTTATTATTTTTGATGCAATTATAAATGGGATTATTTTCTTAACTTCTGTAATAGTTTGTTGCTAGTATATAGAAATGCAAAAGATTTCTGAATTTTAATTTTACCTCCTACCACTTTACTGAATTATTAGTTCTAATCACTTTTTGGTGGTGTCTTTAAGATTGCCTATACATAATATGTCATCTGGAAGCAGTGATTATTTTATTTCTTCCTGTTTTCCAGTTTGGCTTTCCTTTCTTTTTGTCTGCTGTGGCTAGGACTTCCATACTATGTTGAATAAAAGTTGTGGGAATGGTCATTACCGTCTTATTCCTGGTCTTTCAGGAAATGTTTTAAGCTTTTAACTGTTGAGTATGATATTAGCTGTAGGTTTGTCACATATGTCCATTATGTTGAGGTATATTCCCTCTATACTCACTATATGGACAACTTATAAATGATTGTTGAATTTTGCTAACAGCTTTTTCTGCATCTACTGAGACGATCATTGGATTTTTATTCTTCAATTTGTTAATGTGGTATATCACACTGATTTGCAGATACTGAACCATCCTCAAATACATGGAGTAAATCTCACTTGATCATGGTATATGATTCTTTTAATGTATTTTTTTTTTACTCAATTGCTAATATTTTGTTGAGGGGTTATACATCTGTGTTTAACTGATATTGGTCTGTAATTTTCTTTCTTGTGGTAATTATAGAGATAAAGTGGAGTGACAAAGACGCTCCAGGATAAGACTCTTGATGTGAAATAAAAATATCTAAAATAATTTGTATTTCCTAAAATCCCATGGAAAGAGGAACCTGGCAGGCTACAGTCCACAGGGTCATAAGAGTCAGACATGGACTTAGCAACTAAACCACCACCACTGCCACGAAGGCCTAAGAATGCTGAGCATCATTTTTTGCACTTTGGATTATTTGCCTTTTTATTAATGAAGTTTGAGTGTTTTATATGTACTCAAAATAACAGGTATATTACTATATTCCACATCTCTTAAAAGTTATAATTAAAAGAAACTGAATATACCAAGTATTGGCAGGGTGTGAAAGAACTGGAATTCTCATACATTTCTGCTCGTAAGATGGTACATCCACTTTGAAAAGCAGTTTGATAGTTTCTTAAAATATTTACTATACAATGCATACATACTACTCCTGGCATCTCCTCAAAAGAAACAAAAGTATATGTCGATACAAAGATCTCAATATGAATGTTCCCAGAAACTTTATTTCTAATAGCCCCAAACTGGAAGCAACCTAAATATCCATCAGTAGCCCAATATAGAAATAAACTGTGGTGAATCCATACAAATGAATACTGCTCATCAGAAAACAGGAAAGAACTACTTATTGATACACATACAACAATATGGATGAATCTCAAAATAATATGAAGTGAAAGAAACCAGACAAAAACAAGTAGTTCATGTATATTCTATGAATCTATTTTTGTAACTCTTTTGTTGTTGTTGCTGTTTAGTCACTAAGTCATGTTTGACTCTTTGAAACAACATGGGACTATAGCCTGATAGGCCCCTCTGTTCATGGTATTTCTCAGGCAAGAATAATGGAGTGGGTTGCCTTTTCCTCCTCCATGGGATCTTCCCAACCCAGGGATTGAACCTGAGTCTCCTGCTTTGCAAGAGGACTCTTAAAACACTGAGCCACCAGAGAAGCCCTACATAAAACTCTAGAAAATGCAATATAATCTATAGAGAAATCAGATGAGTGAACAGCAAGAAGGGAAAACAGGAGGGAAACAGCAAGAAGAGTTTGGAGAGAGTGTAAAACTGAAATTACAAAAGGTTATGAGATTATGGAATGAAACTTTCTGAAATGTATATTTCACATATATAAACTTTAGTGTATGTCATTTATACCACAATAAAGCTGGTAAGAATTTACAGAGACCATGCGCTATTTACAGAGAAGCAGGAGGGAGGTCAGGACAGAGGATAAAGAAAGATGAACATAAGCTAGTAGGAGGAAATGGGTTTAGAAATGTCCGGGAGCACACTAAGGCCAACGTCAGTAGCTGAAGATCTAAGAAATTTGCCCAGGCCGGTCACCTAACAGGTACAGTCTAGAGAGTCTAATTAGATTTGTGGGGGAGAGCCTAACATATTTCACTGGACTCAGGTAAGAGACGTGACATCTGTTCTCTGCTAGGTAATGAATTCACCAGTTAAATAAAGAAGAGATCTCTCAATGATGTCACTTCAAAGGAAGAGAAGTCTACATATATGACCAGGAAGAACACTTTACATTATGTAAAAATGACTATTGATGAAGTTGGATTGCGACTGCAAAGGAAGATAGGTGAACACTTTCATTTCCTACTGTGTATAAAAATAATTGCTCTTTGAAAAACTAAAATCTCAATTTAGTGATAATGCTTGGGGATTAAGATGTTCTTGTTAATTGAATTTTTTATTTATACAATCATTGATGACAATCATAGAATTTCACAGCTGGAAAGGGCCTTGGAGATCCTTTAGTCCAACCTCATTTGATAGATTAGGTTAACAGAGGACCGCGAGGTTAAGTAAATGGCCCAAGGTGGCAGTCAATTAGTGACAGTACTGGGATTACAAGAGAAATTTAACTAGAACATGCTTTTGTTTCAATCCTTGTGATTGAAAAGTTTTCTACTTAAGAATGTGTTCATCTGCTTGAATGTTTTAATATGTAAGTATGGGAACTCTGAACCTACAAAGATATGTGGCTCTAATTTCTTTCATCACTTGTTTTAACTAATATTTATTGAATTTTTACAGGTTTTGGGCATTAAGTTTTGCGAATAAACAAATAAAATATAAATAAAAAGAGCTCATAGTCTCAGGAACTGACAGAAAGAAAATGTGATAAATGCTATGACAATTATAAACACAGTGACTCTCAAACCACACTAGAGGGGTGACTGGTGGGATGGAAAATAGTTGTGACAAGTATTACATTACTACAAACAACATATTAGAAACATTAAAAAAAAAAGGAATAACAAGAAAATAATTATCACAAAATTAAGGATAGCAATTATTTCGAGGATGGGATAAAGTGAAGCCATTACCAGAAGTCCATTTAACTTATACTGGTCATGATCTATCTCTTAAACTGGATGGGTACATGTGCAGTCATTCTAAGTGACTATTCTAAGTAATAATATATGCTTATTTGTACACAGGCTACATTATAGCCAGAAAAAAAAAAAAAAACCTTTTCAGCAACTGAGAGCTAAAGAAAAAGAGAATGAGTGAAAACTACGCTACCTCTAGTGGGAAGAGAAGAAAGGCGTTTCTACAGGAGTTCAAGGGGATTTGTGGGGGGAAGAAATAAAGTATTTTTCTTTTCTGCTGACCGGTAAGACACAGCCTGAAAATGACAGAGGTGTGCATCAATAAATATAGTTAAGAAAATTGGACAATGTTATATTGGCAACACTTTTTTTTTTTTTTTTTTTTGTAAACAAGCTTCTAGAAAGGAGTGAGTGCAGAGAGCTTAGAATAATACATAGTGTGCTATGGAATTGACTGAGGAAGCAAGGAGACATAGGGTGTTGGGACATGTCATGTACTGGACTGGGGTAAAGTAATAAGGCAAACTAAAGGATGAAGCCATTTGGACTAATTAGCCATGTTTATCCTTAAGGGTTAACTGGACCCCAAAGGGATAAAGGTAAATGTGACTCTGAAGTCTATGCAACAGAGACTTTGGCCAGAAGACTGATGAAGGCTAAATGTCTCTGACACTAGTGTCTTCAGCTGTTTAGTAGTTCTTTTATGTTCAGTTGGTTTTGGAACTAGGGAGAAAGAAAAGTGTACTTTTTGTGTACAAGTGGACACAGTTCCATCAGTGAAGCTCAGAATAGTCGAGTCAGGAGAAATAAGGTGGAGGGATTAATTAGGAGTTTGGGGTTAAAATATACAGACTACTATGTATAAAATAGATAACCAACAAGGACCTACTCTATAGCACAGGGAACTATATTCAATAACTTGTAATGACACATAATGGAAAAGAATCTAAAAAGAATAGATTTGTGTATGATGCTGTGAAAGTGCTACAGTCAATATGCCAGCAAATTTGGAAAACTCAGCAGTGGCCACAGGACTGGAAAATGTCAGTTTCATTCCAATCCCAAAGAAAAGCAATGCCAAAGAGTGCTAAAACTACCACACAATTGCACTCATCTCACACTCTATTAAAGTAATGAGCAAAATTCTCCAAGCCAGGCTTCAACAGTACATGAACCATGAACTTCCCGATGTTCAAGCTGGTTTTAGAAAAGGCAGAGGAACAAGAGATCAAATTGCCAACATTCACTAGCTCATCAAAAAAGCAAGAGAGTTCCAGAAAAACATCTATTTCTACTTTATCGACTATGCCAAAGCCTTTGACTGTGGATCACCACAAACTGTGGAAAATTCTTAAAGAGATGGGAATAACAGACCACCTGACCTGCCTCCTGAGAAATCTGTATGCAAGTTAGGAAGCAACAGTTAGAACTGGACATGGAACAACAGACTGGTTCCAAATAGGGAAAAGAGTATGTCAAGGCTGTATATTGTCACCCTGCTTATTTAACTTATATGCAGAGTACATCATGAGAAACGCTGGGCTGGAGGAAGCACAAGCTGGAATCAAAACTGCTGGGAGAAATATCAATAACCTCAGATATGCAAATGACACCACCCTTATGGCAGAAAGTGAAGAAGAACTAAAGATGAAAATGAAAGCTGCTGCTGCTGCTAAGTCGCTTCAGTCATGTCCAACTCTGTGCGACCCCATAGACGGCAGCCTACCAGGCTCCTCCATCCCTGGGATTCTCCAGGCAAGAACACTGGAGTGGGTTGCCATTTCCTTCTCTGATGCATGAAAGTGAAAAGTGAAAGTGAAGTTGCTCAGTCGTGTCCGACTCTTCGTGACCCCATGGACTGCAGCCTACCAGGCTCCTCCATCCATAGGATTCTCCAGGCAAGAGTACTGGAGTGGGTTGCCATTGCCTTGTACAGAAAGTGAAAGAGGAGAGTGAAAAACTTGGCTTAAAGCTCAACATTCAGAAAACTAACATCATGGCATCTTGTCCCATCACTTCATGGCAAATAGATGGGAAAGAGTGGAAACAATGACAGACTTTATATTTTAGGGCTCTAAAATCACTGCAGATGGTGACTGCAGCCATGAAATTAAAAGATGCTTACTCTTTGGAAGAAAAGTTATGACCAACCTAGACAGCATACTAAAAAGCAGAGAGACAGTACTTTGCCAACAAAGGTCCGTCTAATCAAGGCTATGGTTTCTCCAGTAGTCATGTATGGATGTGAGAGTTGGACTATAAAGAAAGTTGACTACCAAAGAACTGATACTTTTGAACTGTGGTGTTGGAGAAGACTCTTGAGAGTCCCTTGGACTGCAAGGAGATCCAACCAGTTCATCCTAAAGAAATCAGTCCTGAATATTGATTGGAGGGACTTATGTTGAAGCTGAAACTCCAACACTTTGGCCACCTTATGCGAAGAACTGACTCATTGAAAAAGATCATGATGCTGGGAAAGACTGAAGGCAGGAGGAGAAGGGAATGACAGAGGATGAGATGGTTAGATGGCATCACTGACTCAATGGACATGAGTTTGGGTAAACTCCAGGAGTTGGTGATGGACAGGGAGGCCTGGCGTGCTGCAGTCCATGGGGTTGCAAAGAGTCAGACATGACTGAGTGAATGAACTGAACTGATGTACAACTGAATCACTTGACTGTATACCTGAAACTAACACAACATTGTAAATCAACTATATTTCAATAATTTTTTTTTAAAGAGAACTGAGGTGGATACTGTCAAAGACAGCATGGTTTAAAAATAAAAATAAAAAAGGATTAGCATCAGGTCTAGGAGTGGTGCTAGGGGTAAAGAACCCGGCTGCCAATGCAGGAGAGGTAAGAGATGTGGGTTCAATCCCTGGGTAGGGAAGATCCCCTGGAGGAGGGCATGGCAACCCACTCCAGTATTCTTGCCTGGAGAATCCCAAGGCCAGAGGAGCCTGGGGGGCTACATTCCATAAAGTCACAAAGAGTCAGACATGACTGAAACGACTTAGCATGCATGCATGCACTAGAAGACTGGTGGAATCTGAGTCCAGAAGTCAATGAGGTTTCTCTAGGTATAATTAATTCAATATGTTTGTGGTGTTCAGCTTTCTTATCTGTTCATATCTGTACCCAAACTGTACCAAATGATTTACTGTCACCTGTGTTTGTTTTTATAGATTGACTTCAAGATTACAAGCATCAGAATGTCAGCACATGGGTTAGTGTTTTCAAATACTTGTGTTAATCTTGCAAAGCCTGCATATATGCATCCTAAGTCACTTCAGCCATGGGCAACTTTTTTCGACCCTATGGACTGTAGCCTGTCAGACTCCTCTGTTCATGGGACTCTCCAGGCAGGAATACTGGAGTGGGTTGCCATGTGCTCTTTCAGAGTATCTTCCTGACCCAGGGATCGAACCCACATCTTCTGCAGCTCCTGCATTGCAGGCAGATTCTTTACCACTAAGCCACCGAGGAAACTCTTGGAAAGCCTGAGTGTTGGCCAAAACACATGAGCACCAGTACTGTCAAAACTTCTGAAGTATATGAAAGTGCCAAATACATACATACGACACACCTGACTACACAAAAAATTCAGTCAGTTTCACCCATAAGTCACGCTTAACAGAAAAATGACAAGTCAGAGTCACCAACCTTGAGATTGGAATGTGGTCAATCATTTGGAAAGGGTAGAGAGAGAGATGTGAACAGAGAACAGTAATACTTGTCAAGACAATTTGATGTGAAAAATGAAAGGAATAAGGTTAAAGAAATGTAGGAACAAATACTCATATAAAGTAAAAAGGTAAAATGGATTATTTTCACTCCAGAAAATTTTCTTTGTTAAAATATATTAAAGTTACTTTAAATATAAAGGACTGAACCTAAAAAGGCTATCTATGGAAACTTTTCTGTGTAGCTCTTCACTTGGGAACTCTTCATTAAAGAAGAAGCAACTCAATTTGGGTATCATCTGGAGAACAAGTATTCAATAAGATACTCAGAGGATCTTAAAATTATTTCACTAAAGGCAATCTCAAAACAGGAACCTTAAGTAAAGTGTAGTGTTTTAGCAAAGTTCCAGTACATATTTCTATTTTAATCCTTTGGAAAAAAAACTAGAATAATTTGTTTAGGAATTAAAACAGTACTCCATTTTTTTTTATGGCTGAGTAATATTCCAGTGTATATATGTACTGTGACATTTTTTTTTTAATTGGAAGATAATTGCTTTGCATACCACAACTTCTTCATTCATCTATCCATGGACATCTAGGTTGCTTTAACATCCTGGCTACTGTAGTCATTTGGAGTGACATTGATGAACCTAGACCCTGTTTTACAGAGTGAAGTAAGTCAGAAAGATAAAAAATATTGTCTATCAAAGCATATACATGGAATCTAAAAAAAAAAAATGGTACTGATGCACCTATTGGCAGGGCAGGAAGAGAGATGCAGATGTTAAAAATGTACTTGTGGACACAGTGCATAAAGGAGAAGGTGGGGCAAACTGAGAGAATAGCCTTGACATATATACATTGCCATGTGTAAAACAGCTAGTAGGAAGCGCCTGTACAGCACAGGGAGCTCAGTTCCAGGTTCTGTGATGACCTAAAGGGGTGGAATCAGGAGGAGGTGGTGGGAGGGAGGGGATATATGTATACTTACAGCTGATTCATGCTATTTTACAGGAGAAACCAACATAACACTGTAAAGCAATTATCCTCCAATTGAAAATAAATTGCTGATTTAGTCACTAAGGCATGTCCAATTCTTTGCAACCCTATGAACAGTAGCCTGCCAGGCACCTCTGTCCATGGGATTTTCCAGGCAAGGATACTGGAATGGGTTGCCATTACTTTTCCAAGGGATCTTTCCAACCCAGGGATCGAACCTGGGCCTCCTGCATTGCATTCTTTACCAACTGAGCCAACATTAAAAGTGAAACATGATACACTAAGAAAAACAGAAACAGACTCACAGGCATAAAAAGTAACCTTGTGGATGTGTTTAGCTGCTTAGTCATGTCTGACTCTTTGCGACCCCATGCTCCTCTGTCCATGGGGATTTTCCTGGCAGGAATACTGAAGAGGGTTGCCATGCCCTCCTCAACCTTATGGATAACAAAGGGGTAAGGGGTAGGGAAGAAACTATATGTATTGTATGTACAGCTCAGAAAACTATATTCAATAGTTTATAACAACCTATAATGGAAAAAAAAATCTGAAAAAGAAGATAACACTTTGCTACACACCTGAAATATTGTAAGTCAACTATGCTAATTATCTTTAGTCATGACCGACTCTTTGTGACTCCACGGACTACAGCCTGCCAGTCTTCTCTCTCCATGAGGATTCTCCAGGCAAGAATACTGGAGTGGGTTGCCATTCTATCCTCCAAAATCAACTATGGAAGTGAAAATTGCTCAGTCATATCTGACTCTTCGCAACCCCATGGACTACACAGTTTATGGAATTTTCCAGACCAGAATACTGAAGTGGGTAGCCTTTCCCTTCTCTAGGGGAACTTCCCAAGTCAGGGATCGAACCCAGGTCTCCCACATTTCAAGCAGATTCTTTACCAGCTGAGCCACAAGGGAAGCCCCAAAATCAACTATACCTCAATTAAAAAAGAAAAAAACATAGTACTCTAAGAATCTATGATGAGAATGCTAAGAAAATCTTTATTTTCCTAAAAATTAGTACTTTATATCACTATTAATCTCTTTAATCTTCACTTTTAAAAATTTACATAAAACTTTTGAAAATTATTCAAAATTTTTAATATCTTCCTTACTGTTGATTTTAATTGTTAATCCACAGAAATTTTAAAATTAGGTTTTCTATGTTTAAAGCACAAAACTTCATGAAAGTCTTTCTTAACCTTATTACCCTCAGAGATACTCTAATGTATCTTAATTTTATTTCTGGTCTTAAATACATACTTCCACTTAATAGAGAATTTTTCTTAAAATGTAGATGCTATTCAATTTCAATATGCATACTTTTAAACTATTGCTCTGTAATAAAGAAACATTTTGTAAAAACATGCCATGCTCAGCTTTCTGTTCATTTTTAGGTTAATCTTGTACACACAGCCACACACACTTACCTAAGAGTGAACAAAACTTATGACCGTACCATGTAGTGGGGTATGGAAAAGTCATTACTCACTTTGAGTTTTATCTATAAAATAAGAAATCATGGAAATAGAAAAGAATTCTATCTGTTATGTTCCCAATAAGAAACAGATGTCACACTCAAATTAGGATAATTCAACAGATTACCTGAATATATAGCTATTTACAGAGATGACATTATAAGGGAACCACAGGGTATGATGCGGCAATGTGGGCCTAGTAGTAACTGTAGAGCTGAGGCACCCTGACCCAAGGGAGAAGTTACTGGACCACTGAAAGGAGAGCTGAGGAAACAAATACCTGAGTTCATCCTTTTCCCTCCCCCGTTACCAGACCCAACCTGAAGCCTCTGGGCACAAGAGCCCTGTGGCTACCAGGCAAGTTGTTCCCTTTCCTTGGACAGACAACAGGGAAGAGGAGAGAGAACAGGAAATCCAGAGGAATGAAACAACACTGTCAAAGTAAAAAATATATAACCATAGAAAAAGACTCTTCTAAACTAATATAAGGTATGTAAATTGTAATTATTAAATATTATTAGTAAGTACAATCAAGAAGCATATGGTTGAACACTTATAATTTCTATTACTATTATTAGACTGAGTTCACAATCTGGCCTAACACAAATCTCAGTGATAGATCATAATTAGAGGAGACACACACACACATACACAAAAATTAATATATGCAATAGCTAGGTTCATAATTTGTTCGTTCAATCATTAACATGTACTCTGCTAGGCACTAGAGATTTAAAAAGATCTCTGCTCTACAGAAATTCACAGTGTAGTAAAAAAGACAATTTTAGCAAGTAATTAGAAGACAATAGAAGTAAAATGTGGTTAAAGACCTTAGAATAGGGAAGCCTTCATAAAGCACTAACGTTTGAGACTTGAAGAAATAATTACTCTAGACAGGGGATAAAGCTTGAACAAAAGCATGTTGTGAGAGGGTCTGGTATGTATGGGAAGTCACAAAAAATTCAGAATGATGGGAAACGGTGCAAGTGAGGATGCAAGATGCAGATAAGGCAGAAAAGATGACTTAGGACCAAATTATTAAGGCCCTATTCACCATGAAAAGAGCATCCGTTTCATCCTAGGATAATGTTTTTCAAACTTTTCTCCATAAAAATAACACAGAAGACTGAACTTATACACCCGTAGGTCTGCCAGCAACATCTGCAGCAGTTACTACTTCAAGCAAAGACATTTTTAAAGTCTTAAACCTTACTGTGAAACCTAGTGAGAATTTTGCATTCTACTCTTTTGTTTGTAATAACATGAAAGGGATATTTTGACCCACTTACAAATGAGTAAAGCGGATACTACATTAAGCTCAGTCATAATTAGTTTGGTGCTTCTAATACTCCCAGGAATAAGCTACGAAAACACTCTCTCCAGGAAGTTTGAAAAGCAGGTTTGAAAAATCTCATGAGGCAATAAAGAGGCAATGGAGATTTTTAAACACACACACACACACACATAAATATATAGGTGTTGTTTAGTTGCTATGTCCAACTCTTGCAACCCCATAGACTGTAGCCTGCCAGGCTCCTTTGTCCATGGGATTTCCCAAGCAAGAATACTGGAGTGAGTGGATTGCCATTTCTTTCTCCAGGGGATCTTCCTGACCCAGGGATTGAACTCACATTTCCTGCACTGGCAGGTGGATTCTTTACCACTGAGCCACACACACACACACACACACACACACACACACACACACACACAGAGCTATATATATATATTTATCTATCTATCTATCTAGAGAGATAGATATAAAGAGAGAGAGAGAGAAAATCAGGTCTAGAGTTCTAAAAACGGAGGTTGAGATTAAACATCAAAAATTAGCCACCCTGGAACCAAATCCCTTCTGTACAAGTGTGTTTGATGTGCAAAGTGTCAAAATATGTTTTTCAACTAACATTTGAACATTAGAAGACTGATATAAACTATTCTCGAAATACATCAAGTTCAGGGAACCCTGGGCCAAATTAACCCATGACACATCTTCCAGTTACTAAGTAAAGGCTGCTCCTTTTTGAAGATGTCTGCACCCTCCTCTACTCTACCTCTCATCAAGAAGGGATGTACATTCACCCCATCTGCCTCACTCATGCCCAGTGTTACTTGTGAGACTTCCATGATGTTTGTACTTGCTGTTTCTGGTCTAGGTGAAAGCTGAAGCTTTTATAGGTAATGAAGTCACTAGCAGGAGAGGAGGAAAATAGAAAGAAGAGATGAGAAGAGAGAGAATGAAAGGGAAGGTGAAAAGAGGGAAAGAGAACATTTTCTCTGAGAAAGAGTTGAACATTGGAGAAAGACTTGCCAGAAAAGGATCATAAGGATGGTCAAGTTAGTAAGAAAACTGAGATTGTGCTGTTATGACAGCCAAGTGAGTAGGGATCTCCAACAAAGAAATGCAAAGTCCCATGTGGTCAAAAGGTTCAATTCCAATGAATTTGGCATTGTGGGAATTGTGGTTTCAACAGAAGTCTGACTGTAACACATTTGGGGAAGTGGAAAGAGAGAAGAGAGATAAGCAGCCCAAAACATCATTTCAGTAAATCATTTTTTGTATGTTCTTTGAACAGTTTAATACACATGATAGAGTGCATTCTAAAATGATTTTTGAGTTATTTTAAAGGTTTGCAAAACAGATGAGAAATTACTATCCTAAATTATAAAAACTTTCTTAAAGTTTAATTTTAAAAAAATTTTATTTTCAAGATACACGTATCACCAGAGAAAAGGCATTATTGGTAAAGAGCAATGACTCATACTGAATTCTAGAACAGTGTTTGAATATGAAGATAGATGAAGTCTTGAAGTAACCCAACTTCATGACAAAACTGTTTTTTTATTCAACCTTGATACTGACTCCTATTTTAGAGGAATGAAAAAATATTAATGAAAGCATGTATTATGCCCAAGATTTACATAGATTATCCTCTCACCCAAATAATAATAAGTACATTTGTGGAACAGTAATAAATCCATTCACAGCCAATGATCTGTATGTTATGGCAGAAAACCGAAAACACATCCAAATAAGAGCCTGTGACTGAAGAAAATTTAAGGAGGGGACCATTTTACAAAGGCTTCCACACAGTTAAAGACAACAGTAAAGAACGGTATCCCACCCAAATGTTCATGACAGTGGAAAGGCAGCCAGCCCCAGGCCTCAGTTAGAAGAGGGAATATTTACTAGAACCAACCCAAGTAAACTTGTAACTGTAGATGGAAAAAAAAGAACAGAAGCTTCAAGAGAGCAATGCTGCTGCTGCTGCTGCTAAATTGCTTCAGGCGTGTCTGACTCTGTGCAACCCTATGGACAGCAGCCCACCAGGCTCCTCTATCCACAGGATTCTCTAGGCAAGAATACTGGCATGGTTGCCATCTCCTTCTCCATCAAGAGAGCAATAGCTGCAAACAACCTGAATGATGCCCGACAGGAAGGGAGCTGAGGCAATAAATATCTCAAACCCTTTGTCACCCAGTTTTCCAATTTCCGGTCATTATCTCCCATTTTCTAAACTCAGTCAGAACATAAGGGAGACCAGCTGAGTGGCCATTAACACCAGCCTTCCCAGTAGCAGAAGGAAGACAAGGGGTATAAAAAGGTATCTCCAGCACATCCTCTAGACAGTAGATAGTTTTCTCTCGGGGAGTTGTCTAGACTCTACATTACAACATTTTCTTCAACCAACAAGATGGTCCCCTTTCGCAACAGGGATGTGTCATTTTCTCTCACTGTTGGGAAGACTGTCACATAAGGCAGCATTATGGTTAGTGTAGTGGTATTTTTGTTGTTTGCTTGTTTATTTATAGCATCTAACCCCCTTTCTTATGTTGAGGGAATGTGTCACTGTTGACTGTCTCCATTGAGAGGTAGGGCAAAGGTGCTCCTGCCTTTGACTGTGAATGCTTGAAGGGACGATCCTTGCTCTTCCTGCCCTGTGCCCACAAATGCAAGTCTCTGGACCCAAAAACATTGAATGAGATGTGTTCTTCCGAGACTGTCAATTTGTAGTAGATAAGTGGTATTAACTAGAGTTAGCCTTTCTTCTAGACAGAGGAAGAAGCCGTACTCACTTTCTAAGCAGCAGCAAACAGCAGTCTGACCAGGCTAAGAACACTTGTGGTACTTGATGTACTTTTACTACTGGGAAGCACTTAGTTCAATCCATTCTGCTAATTTAGCCTTCCAGCTTCTCTGTAATTATCTAAATTCTAAAGATGCTCCCAATAGATGCTCTTGTTGGCTTCTGTTACGTGTGGTCAGGAGCATTTTTTTTTTAATTGGAGTATACTTGCTTTATAATGTTGTGTTGGTTTCTGCTGTAAAATAAAGTGAATCAGCTATATGTATACATATATCCCCTCCCTCCGACTCCCCACATCCCACCTCTCTAGGTCATCAGAGAGCCTGGAGCTGAGTTCCCTGTGCTATGCAGCAACTTCCTACTAGCTATCTATTTTACACATGGTAGTGTACACACATCAGTGCTACTCTTCAATTTGCAACCTCTTCCCATCATGTCCACAAGTCCGTCCGTTCTTTACATCTGCATCTTATTCCTGCCCTGAAATAGGTTCACCTGTACCATTTTTCTGGATTTCATATATATGTATTAATATATGATATTTGTTTTTCTCTTTCTGACTTACTTCACTCTGTCTGACAGACTCTAGGTTCATCCACATTTCTGCAAATGGCACAATTTCATTCCTTTTTATGGCTGAGTAATATTCCATTGTATATATGTGTTTGCTGCACTGAGTGGCCAGTTGGATGACACCAGGTTTTCCTCAGGTTCACATCGCTGATATGGACCTATCCCGATTTGTCCTATACTCCTTACCCAGCCACTCTCTTCACCTCGGTGACTGATCTAGTCCTTTCTTTGTCCTGATCCTATCCTCAACAGGGTCGTTTCTCTTCCCTTATCTACCTTTTAAAATTAGTACTAATTTTATAATCTCAATACTCACCTTTAGAAAAGTTCAATACTTGAATTCATTTAAATGTGTGTACAGGCCTCCCAGGTGGCACTAGTGGCAAAGAACCCACCTGCCAGTGAAGGAGGCATAAGAGACACAGCTTTGGTCCCTGGGTCAGGAAGATCCCCTGCAGAAGGGCATGGCAATCCACTCCAGTATTTTTGCCTAGAGAATCCCATGGACAGAGGAGCTTGGCGGGCTACAGTCCATGGAGTTGCAAAGAGTGGGACATGACTGGTGTGTAACTGATAGAAGCTTGATAAGACAAACAGTAGATTTTCAGGTGTCAGAGGTCAGCTGTAAGTTGATCTATCTGGGGAACAAGAATACTATCCTGGCAGTCTTAAAAAAATCTCAGCAGTGAGATGACGGATTACCCTGCTTAAAAATCTGAATGTGGAACTACCCTGGTGGTCCAGTGGCTAGGACTTATCTCTTGGTGGGGACCTGGGTTTGATCCCTGGTCAGGGAACTAGATCTCTCATGTTGCAACTACAGCTACCGCATGCAGTAGCAAAGCCCAAGGATCCCATGTGCTGTGACTGGGACCTGGTGCAGCCAAGTGGATAAAGAAACATTAAAAAAAAAATCTGACTGCTAAAAAGAAAGAGGAAAAACAGCATTTTATACTCGTCTCCTGCATATCAACCACAATGAGCTAGACACTTTCAGATGATATTATCTTCTTTCTCACAATTTAAAAGTTTAGGAAATTTCCCCAAATAACTGCTATTTAGACACAGAGCTGGGACTTGAACATGTTACTCCTTCCCCAGCTCCTGCCATACCACCACTCTGCCTAAAATTCACAGCTACTTCTTTGAAGATTCTGACATTCCGAGTGTGAGAAAATTAGTGGCAGCAGTCAGTTCAGTGATAAAAGTACAAGAGACTATATAGGATCATATGTTTCAAGATGAATTTTTGACAGCACAAGAGACATTTTATGAAGAAGTCATGAATTTGATTGGGTTATGCTTAGAACATCTACTAAAAACCACTTCTTAAATTACCATTTATTTTCTATGTTATTGATGAAAAGGAAACTGTACAATTTGCTCATGTGTCAGAGGTAGTCTGTTTACTGTTAATGATAATCAAAATATCTGACACATAATAATGTTCTGGTAACACTTAAATCAACCTGATTATATCGGAAACCTAATAAACAATAACTAGAATTTTTTTAATATGCTTCTGGCTGTGGAAGCACTGCAAATCTGTAAAATATTTGAATTCCAAACCGCAAATGGATGTGTATTCAATAGTATAATCAAAAGGGAGGAAATAAAAAAGTTTTGATTGAGTAGCCTTTTAACGTGAAATTAAAGAAAAATAACTGAAAATCATAAAAGGACGCTTCAATTTTGATTCTTAATTTTAGAGAATTAATATTATTTTGTGACCGTGATGAGGTTAGCGTAATTGAATTCTTTTTGGTAATCGAGTTTCATAGGTGTGACTGGAAGCAGCTGCAAAAGCATATCAAGTTTTCTCAGAAAGAATATTAATAGCATTCTGAAATTCCTCATTCCCAAGAGAAAAGTAAAACTTTAAGCTAAATACTTGAAAGAATACACATTTTACATGTTTCTTTTATTAGTGATGAGAGTTGCTTATTAATCAATGTTTAACAATGTAATTACAGCTGTTTTAGTCTCACCAGATAACACAGATTAATAAATGACCTGCAACTAGTGAAGTGTGCAGAAAGGGTAATGAATTCTTTCCATCAGCACACTAATTTATTAGTAATAAACAAAGACCATGATGAATTAGGAGAATTGTAGAGTTTCTGAATATTGAAATCAAATTTCCAGATGAAAGCATTTAATCATTCAGTTTTCCTTGATTTACTTCTCTTCATGTCTAATAATGGGGTGGAATTTGCTTTTCTGGACTGCATTAAATAGTTCATCTAAAGCTCATATCTTATACTATTTGCAAGTTTACATTGATCCAACTCTTATCATTATATATTAGTTTTTACCTAACACTGAAAATAGTGTAATTTTGATATCAACTAATCAAACTATGATGTTTAGAAGAGCTCCTTGTTCCAGCTCGATGAGGCACTATTGGATGAGGCCTATTTTTCCAAAACTGGTTTTAACTATGCAGAATTATATTTGACAAATTGAGTTAACTCAAAGGAGAAAGACACAAATGCATATGCTTTATGATAAATATAACCAAAATCTGATGGGGAAGAAAAGTTATTAGTCATATGGACACACAAAATTAATTGTACAATATTTAAGAATCATTTAAAATATTCCTTTGTTTTAATTCTAGCTCTAATTTTTACTTCTGTAGCAGAGAGTTGTTCAAATATGAACACTACCTGGTGGCATATATTAATTATAATATATGTTCCTTCTGTTATCTCCAGTTACCACCATATACTACTTTGTTATCATTTTTGGTGGGGAGGAATACATTCCAAATCTGAGTTACTAAGTTATAATTGCAATATTGTATTAAAAATAATTAGAAGGATAAGATATCAAGAATTTTCTTACATTATTTAAGACAAGAAATGATTATGCTTATATATGTATATAAAGCGCACTATATATGTTGTATGTGTATGTACAGTTCACATATCGCTGAACTGTATTTTAAGAAGTGGATCCTGAAAGAAAGGTATAAATCCCTTTAAGTCAAGGACAAAGAGTGAACAAGTGTGAAAAGTCAAAGGATAAGAATCTGAAGCAAAATAAATTTTTGCACTAACTTTCTGCTCAGAATGGAAATAATTTAGTGCAAAAATTATTCTCTCCTGATGAGAAAGCCTAAATCACAGAATTTTTCAAAACCCGAAGGGTTGACACTGATTCCTGTATCCACTTACTGTCATAGACACCCTCTCTTCTTGTATCTTGAGTCTAGCCTGGTAGAACAGAAAGCTTTTTCTTTCATGTAAAAGAAGCAAGTAAGTAGAGAGAGAACTACTTATATATAAGCAGAAGGTAACTTAGTGCTTTTTCTACATACAAATTTCCAAAGGAGAGTATTAAAAGCTTCAATCCTAAGACTGAAAAGTATAGCCTACAAATGGCTGGAGAAACTGAAGTCATCAAACATCACTATGGGGGATGTGAAATGTTTCAGGTACTGTCAAAAAACAGTTTGACAATTTCTCAAAAAAATTAAATGTAACTGTGATTAAAAAGCTTCCAACAAACAAAAGTTCAGGGCCAGATGGCTTCACAGGCGAATTCTATCAAACATTTAGAGAAGAGCTAATGTGTAAACTTCTGAAACTTTTCCAAAAAGTTGCAGAGAGAGGAACACTCCCAAACTCATTCTACAAGACCACCATCACCCTGAGACCAAAACCAGACAAAAATATCACAAGAAAGAAAATTCAGGCCAATATCGCCGATGTAAAAATCTTCAACAAAATACTGTCAAACCGAATCCAACAACACATTAAAAGGATCATATAACAAGATCAAGTAGGATTTATCCCAGGGTTGCAAGAATTCTTTAATATATGCAAATCAATGTGATATGCCACATTAACAAACTGAAGAAAAACCATATGATCATTTCAACAGATGCAGAAAAAGCTTTCAAAAAAATTCAACACACATGATTAAAAAAAAAAAAAACCTCTCCAGAAAGTGGGCATGGAGGGAACCTACCTCAATAAAATAAAGACCACATATGACAGAGCGACAGCAAACATCATTCTCAAAGGTGAGAAATTGAAAGTATTTCCTTTAAAATTAGGAACAAGACAAGGGTTGTTTGCCATTTCAGCACTATTATTCAGCATAGTTTTGGAAGTCCTAGCCATGGCAATCAGAGAAGAAATGCAAATAAAAGGCATCCAAACTGTCAAAGAAGAAAAAGAAATAAATGGAATCCAAAATGGCAAAGAAGGAAAACTGTCATTGTTTGCAGATGACATGATAATATAAATAGAAAATCTTGAAGATGCCCAAGTAAACTACTAGAGCTAATCATTGAATTTAGAAAAGTTGCAGGATACAAAAATAATACACAGAAATCTCTTGTATTTCTATAGACTAACAATGGAAGATCAGAAAGAGATATTAAGGAAACAATCCCACTTACCATTGCTACAAAAAGAATAAATTACCTAGGAATAAACTTACCAAAGGAGGCAAAAGACCTATACACAGAAACTATAAGATACTGATGAAAGAAATCAAAGGCAACATAAATAGATGGAGAGATATACCATATTCTTGGATTGGAAGAATCAATATTGTGAAAATGACTATTCTACCCAAAGTAATCTACAGATTCAATGCAATCCCTATCAAATTACCAATGGCATTTTCCACAGGACTAGAACAAAACTTTTTTACAATTTGTATGGAAACTCAAAAGACCTCAAATAACAAAAGCAATCTTGAGGATAAAAAGAAAAACAAGTTGGAGGAATCAGGCTCCCTGACTTCAGACTATGCTACAGGGTTACAGTGGTCAATATTGTACAGTACTGACACAAAAACAGAAATATAGATCAATGGAAAAGGATAGAAAACCCAGAGAGAAACCCACATACCTATGGTCACCTAATCTATGAAAAAGGAGGCCAGAATATAAAATGGAGGAAATACAGCCTCTTCAAATAAGTGTTGCTGGGAAAACTGGACAGCTACATGTAAAAGAATGATACTACAACTCTCCCTAACATCATACACAAAAATAAACTCAAGATGGATTAAAGACCTAAAACTCTTAGAGGTAAACATAGAACTTTCTTTGATATAAATCACAGCAAGATCTTTTTTGGCTCACCTCCTAGAATAATGAGAATAATAAGTACTATTTATAATAGCTAGGACATGGAAGCAACCTAGACGTCCATCAACAGATGGATAAAGAAGTTGTGGTACACATACACAATGGAATATGACTCAGCCATAAAAGGAAAACATTTGACTCAGTTCTAATAAGATAGATGAGCCTAGAGCCTATTATACAGAGTACATTAGAGAAAGACAGATCTTGTATATTAATGCATATATATGGAATTTAGAAAAATGATGCTGATGAACCTATCTGCAGGGTGGAAATGGAAACACAGACATAGAGAACTGACTTGTGGACACAGTGGGGGAAGGAGAGGGTGGGAAAAATTGAGAGAGTAACATTTAAACATGTATTACCACATGTAAAATTAGCCAGTGGAAATTTTCTGTATGACACAGGGAGTTCAAACCTGGTGCTCTGTTACAACCTAGAGGAGCGGGATGGAGCGGAAGGTGGGAGGGAAGTTCAAGAGGAAGGAGACATGTGTATACCTATGACTGATTCATGTTGATGTATGGCAGAAACTGACACAATATTGTAAGGCAATTATCCTCCAATTAAAAGTAAACTTAAATAAAATAAACAAATTGGACCTGATTAAATTTAAAGGTTCTGAACAGCAAAGGAAACCATAAACAAGATGGAAAGACAACCCTCAGAATGAGAGAACATATTTGCAAATGAAACAGTGGACAAAGAATTAATTTACAAAGTTATGCAAACAGCTCATGTAGTTCAATTTCAAAAAAACAATCAACCCAATTTTAAAAAAAAAATGGTCAGAAGACCTAAATAGAGAGTTCTCAAGAGAAGACACAAAGATAGGCAACACACATGAAAGGATGCTCAACATCACTAACAGAGAAATGCAAATCAAAGCTACAGTGAGAAATGTATGATCTCAAAACTACAATGATTCTGACCTCACACTGGTCAGAGTGGCCATCATCACAAAATCCACAAACAATAAATGCTGAAGAGGGTATGGAGAAAAGGGGGACCCTCTTGCAATGTTGGTGGGAATGTAAACTGACACAGTCACTATGGAGAACAGTACGGAGGTTCCTTAAAAAACTAAAAATGGAACTACCCAGCAATCCCACTACTGGGAAGATAAAACCACAATTCAAAAAGATACATGCACCCTAATGTTCATAGCAGCACTATTTGCAGTAGCCAGGACGTGGAAGCAACCTAGATGTCCATCAACAGAAGAAAGGATAGAAAAGATGTGGTACATACATATACAGTGGAATATTACTCAGCAATTAAAAGGAACAAACTGGGTCATTTGCAGAGCTGTGGATGGACCTAGAGAGTGTCATACAGAGGGAAATCAGAGAAAAACAAATATTGTTTATTAATGCATATATGTGAAATGAGAAAAAAATTGGTATAGATGATCTTATTTAAAAGCACAAATAGACACTCAGATGGAGAGAACAAAGGTGTGGATACCAAAGGAGAAAAGTGGGGTGGAATAAATTGGAAGATAGGAATTGGCATATACACACTATTGATACTACGTATAAAATAGATAACTAATGAGAATCTACAGCATAGGGAGCTCTATTCAATGCTCTGAGATAACCTAAATGAGAAGGAAATCTGAAGAAGAGGAGATATATGTAAACATATAGTTTATTTCCTTTCCTTTATAGTAGAAACTAACACAACATTGTAAAGCAACTATACTCAAAAAAAATTTTTAAAGAAAAATAGAAAAACAGTAAAATGGAACCTTTGTGGTAAAAGTACAATGAAGATGATTAATGTAAAGAAATAAAATGAACAAATTCAAAAAAAAAAGTATACAACTGAGCAATCCACTCAGTACACACCCAGCAGAAATGAAAAGAGGTATTTGAATACATATTCACCCACACTCACAGCAGCACTGTTCACAGCAGCTAAAAGGGGAAAACCACCCATCAAAGGATGGATAGACACAATTATTACAATGTATTGTTATTTAGCAGGAAAAGTAAATGAAGTATTGATAAATGCTACAGTTTGGAGGAAACTTGAAAACATTCTGAGTGAAAGCAGTCAGCCATAAAACACCACATATTGATGGTATGATATCATTCGTGTGAATTATACAGGAGAGGAAAAACCCAGAGAGACAGAGCTGACTGGCAGTTGTCAGCTGGTGAGAGTAGAGAAGAATGAGAATGAGGAGTAACTGGTTAGTAGGTTTCCTTTCCGGTGATAAAAATGCTTTAGAATCAGATAAAGTTCACAGTTGCACATATTATGAATGTACTAAATACCACTGAATTAATATTTAAAATCTTCAATTTTATGCTATGTGAATTTCACTTAAATATTATTAAAAACAAATCAGGAAATAGATAAAATCATATTAAACAATGGCTAAATAGTGTTTACTCCAGAAAGTATGACCAAAATGAGTATCTCTACTTAAGTAAAATATATATATATATAATTATATGAAGATCGATGAAATTTAAAGAGCCAATAATAACAAAAAAAACTCTAATAGAAATAGAAGGAAATAATACAATGATAAATACTAGCAACAGATATTTAACAAAAACTTAACATTACACTGAAGAGTGAAATGTTAAAATAATGACACAAAAGTTAAGAATAAGACATCTGTGCCAACTATGCAATTGTGAAAAATATTTCGGACAATTTGGTTAATGCAATTGGACTTAAAGATGGGAAAGTTTTTAAATACTGAAGGAATAAAAATATATCTGTTTACAAAACAAATGATACATGCCCAGAAAAATCCTAAAGATACCAAACTTTCAGAATTAAAATAGAATTCAGTAAGCTGGGGAGAATATCCAAAAACATTCCAAGTTCCATAAATAATTCCCAGTAACAAGTTAGAAAAAAAAAGGCTGCAAAATAAAAGTTCCAGTCATAATTATTTAACATTACAAAATACAATTAGCATTTTTCTTTTTAAAGTAAAGTACTTACATAAAGGACCTGGAACACAAAGCATTCTCAACACTCCTAGCCACCAACATCACTTAGATAAGTTTGTGGTAACAGGTTTCCAGGACATTGGGGTCATGTCCATTCCATAGAAGCATTCAGGACTGGAGTTTCTCAAACCTACCACAGATGCATGAGGGTTCCAGCATGGCACAGATCTGTAACTAGTCCCAATCAAGAAGCCGGGGAAACTGGAGAAGATAAGGCCCTCACGAGATATGGATAAGATGGAGTCAGAGCCAGGGCAAAGGAAGCTGGGTCCATGTAGCAAATTGTCCTCCAAGTCAACTAGGCGGGTAAATGATCCACAATAATACAATTTGTTAAAAGACTAGTGATTTAGTACTTTTTCTGAAAGACAACTATTGTAAAATGTGACTGCAAGACACCATGGTGAGTTATGTTCAAACTTCAAACTGTTACAATTACACTGGGAGATACATTTTTATCCCTATTAGACAGATGGGGAAACTGATACTAAACAGCTAGAAGACACCTGCCCTAAATCACAAAATGAATAAGAATAGGACCTGGGATTTGACCATAGATGCACATGCACTGAAATAAACAATGCAAAGAGAGGAAAATGATAGAATGGGAAAGACTAGAGATCTGGAGACACCAAGAGAATATTTCTTACAAAGATGAGCGTGATAAAGGACAGAAATCTTAAGGACCTAACAGAAGCAGAAGAGATTAAAAAGAGGTGGCAAGATTTTACAGAACTATACAAAGAAGATCTTCATGTCCCAGATAACCATGATGGTATGGTCACTCACCTAGAGCAAGACATCCTGGAGTATGAAATCCAGTGAGCCTTATGAAGTATTATTATGAAGTGAAAGTTGCTCAGTCGTGTCTGACTCTTTGTGACCCTATGGACTGTAGTCCATGGAATTCTTTAGGACAGAATACTGGAGTGGGTAGCCTATCCCTTCTCCAATGGATCTTCCCCCCCCCAGGAATCAAACTGGGGTCTCCTGCATTGCAGGCGGATTCTTTAGCATTATGAAGCATTACTACAAACAAAGCTATTGGAGGCAACAGAATTCCAGCTGAGCTATTTAAAATCCTAAAAGATGATGCTGTTGAAGTGCTACACTCACTATGTCAGCAAATTTGGAAAACACAGCAGTGGCCACAGGACTGGAGAAGGTCACTTTCTGTCCCAATCCCAAAGACGGGCAATACCAAAGAATGTTCAAACTACTATACAGTTGTGCTCATTTCACATGCTTATAAGATTATGCTCAAAATCCTTCAAGCTAGGCTTCAGTACATGAACTGAGAACTTTCAGATGGACAAGCTGGGTTTCAAAGAGGCAGAGGAACCTGAGACCAAAATGCTAATATTCGTTAGGTCATGGAGAAAGCAAGGAAGTTCCAGAAAAACATCTACTTCGGATTCAGTAACTATGCTAAAGCCTTTGACTATGTGGATCATAACAAACTGTGGAAAGTGTTTAGAGACAGCAATACCAGACCATCTTATCCGCCCCCTGAGAAACCTGTACACAGATCAAGAAGCAACACTCAGAACCAGACATGAAACAATGGACTGGTTCAGAGTTGGGAAAGGAGTATGTCAAGGCTATATATTGTCACCCTACTTATTTAATTTATATGCAGAGCACCTCATGTGAAATACAGGGCTGGATAAATAACAAGCTGGAATCAAGATTATAGAAAAATCAACAATCTCAGATGTGCAGGTAATACCACTCTAATGGCAGAAAGAATCTGCCTGCAATGCAGCAGACCTGGGTTCAATTCCTGAGTCAGGAAGATCCCCTGGAAAAGGAAATAGCATCCCACTCCTGTGTTCTTAACTGGAGAATTCCATGGAGAGAGGAGCCTGGTCCATGCAGTTGCAAGAGTCGGACACAACTTAGCAACTAAACCACCACCAATGGCAGAAGGTGAAGAGGATCTAAAGAGCCTCCTACTGAGGGTGAAAGATAAGAGTAAAAAAGTTGCCCTGAAACTCAACATTTGAAAAACTAAGATCATAGCATCCAGTTCCATCACTGGCAAATAGATGGGAAAATGTGGAAGCAATGACAGATTTTATTTTCTTGGGCTCCAACATCACTGCTGATGGTGACTGCAGCCATGAAATTAAAAGTTTTCTCCTTGGAAGGAAAGCTATGACAAACCTAGACAACATATTAAAAAATAGAGACATCACTTTGCCGACAAAGGTCTGTATAGTCAAAGCTATGTTTTTTCTAGTAGTCATGTACGAGAGTCAGGTGAGAGTTGGGTCATAAAGAAGGACGAGTGCCAAAAAATTGGTGCTTTTGAATTGTGGTGCTAGAGAAGACTCTTGAAAATCCCTTGGACTGCAAGGAGATCAAATCAGGCAATCCTAAAGGAAATCAACCCTGAATATTCATTGGAATGGCTGAAGCTGAAGCTCCAATACTTTGGCCATTTGATGTGTAAGGCCAACTCACTGGAAAAGACACTGATGCTGAGAAAGACTGAAGGGAAAAGGACAAGGATGAGACTGTTAGATAGAACCACTGATTCAATGGACATGAATTTGTGCAAACTCTGGGAGATAGTGGAGGACAGAGGAGCCTGGTGTGCTCTAGTCCATGGGGTTGCAAAGAATGGGACATGACTTAGCAACTGAACAACAATAGTGATGCAGGCATACATCATTATTCAACAATGTAGCCCAGAATAAGACTGTAGAAATGGTTTTGATGGTTTTCCTGAATAATATTTATTTTCAAGACATATGCCTGGCACTAAGAGTTGAACTAACTACAAAGATCATATTCAATTAGTGAACAGACATCATCAATTCTTTTCTGTTCATACAATTTTTCTAACAGCGTGGCCTTAGAACTTAGTTAGGCCTGAGTTATTGATGCTATAGTTATCACATATTATAATATTATTATAGTTATTGAAGCTATTTCTTGAGAAAATGGATTATGACAAATGGTGAGATGGAATAGAGATTTATTATCAATTTCTACATGATGCAAACATGAGGAATAGGGCAAGTGCTTAGAGAATTTAATAAGTGTTGTTTGAGCTTATGTGCTGATACAACATATATGAAGAAGAGACAAAAATAGAGGCTTATATGGAAACGTTCTTTGAATTGAAATAACTATGAAACAAACCTAGTCCTAAGAAATTTACACCAAAAGCCATAAACCAGGAAAGACCTTTTGCTGGGGAACATGAGATTAAAACATACTTATTTCCCCAGACTGTTCAGATAGCACACATGGCTGATTGTGAGTTGATTTAATAATTCTTTTTATTAAAGGTGAAAGTATTTGATAGACAAGGATACATTTACAGCATTCTGAAGCTATATTCACTTGCCCAGCTGAGCTCAGACAAGGTTATTAAAAATGACACAGAAGCTGTGGGATCTGCAGCAGTAAGAGAGTTGTTTATGGCTGGCTTCCTGGATGTAAAGAACAGGAAAACTTGTTACAGTCACATGGAGTGTGTTTCTCTAATCAACTGCTGAGAGAATGGAGATGGGGTAAGCAGAGATGGCTTTTCCCAAGACATAAACCTCTAATAAGCTGAAAGAATTTTTCTCCATCAAGCTATGAAAGGAAACCCTTTTAGGAACTTCCACCTCAAATTCTTCCTTTTGAGATATTTTCCTTGCAAGAAATTTCAGCCTATTCATGGCAGATGCCAAAGGACTTGTTTAGTGGGATATGACCATCTTACAACTCAAAAAACGGCTTGGTAAGGACCTAGGACTTGAACTCAATGCAATTTAGAACAATAATGTGTTTTAACTTCTGTATCTACATTTTTCAGTGGGCCATCTTTCAGCTTCTTTTCTTTTTGATTTATTCTACTACATGTTGAGAAAAGTGATCAATAACTACATGTGAAATACAGTCTATTATGAGAGTAACTGAGCATTAAGGAGCAAAGCTAGATTTATATCATAAAGATATGCAGCCTCCTGAAATAGGTCCCAAATTTGGGCCTTGAATATGTTCCTGTGATTGCTTCATATTATGTGAGATTATACTACAAAGGTACTGTTATCAAGACAGTATGGCACTGGCACAGAAACAGAAATATAGATCTATGGAACAAGACAAAGGGCCCAGAGATCAGGCTCCTCTGTTCATGGGATTTTCCAGGCAAGAAGACTGGAGTGGGTTGTCATGCCCTTCTCCATGGGATCTTCCCAATACAGGGATGAAATCCTTGTCTCTTACATCTCCTGTATTGGCGTGTGGGTTCTTTACCACTAGCGCCACCTGGGAAGCCCCTTTTTCAAACCTATACACCTACAGTCTCCTTTCTGTTGCTGAGTCACTCAGTCATATCCAACTCTTTGCAACCCCATGGACTGCAGCACACCTGGCTTGCTTGTCCTTCACTATTTCCTGGAGTTTGGTCAAACTCATGTCCACTGAATTGATGACAAAAGAGGTAAGAATATACAATGGAAAAAGACAGCCTGTTCAATAAGTGGTCCTGGGAAAACTGGACAGCTACATGTAAAAGAATGATATTAGAACACTTTCTAACATGATACACAAAAATAAATTCAAAATAGATTAAAGACCTGAATTTAAGGCCACACATTATAAAACTCTTAGAGAAAAACATAGGCAGAACACTCTTCGACATAAATCACAGTAAGATCTTTATGATCCACCTCTTAGAGTAATGAAAATAAAAACAAATGGGATCTTTTGCATGGCAAAGAAATCCATAAACAAGATAAAAAGACTCTCAGAATAGGGGAAAAAATTTGCAAATGAAGCAATTGACAAAGGATTAATCTCCAAAATACAAAGAGCTCATGCAGCTCAATATATACAAAACATACAACGCAAAACACTATGGAATTTTCCTTACAAAACTAGAAATAGAATTACCATATGATCTAGGAAACTCACTCCTGGGCATATACCCAGAGAAAACCATAATTCAAAAAGATACATGTACCCTAATGCTCATACTAGCACTATTTACAACAGTCAGGATATAGAAGCAACCTAAATGTCCATCAACAGAAGAATGGATAAAGAAAAGTGGTACATCGACACAATGGAATACTACTAAGCCACAAAAAGGAATGAAACTGGGTCATTTGCAGAGATGTAGATGAGCTTAAAGACTGTCATACAGAATAAAGCAAATCAGAAAGATGAAAACAAATATTGTATATTAATGCATACATGTGGAATCTATAAAAAATGTTACAGATGATCCTATTTGCAAAACAGAAATTGAGACACAGATGTAGAGAACAAATGCATGGATACAAAGGGGGAAAGGAGGAGGGTGGGAGGGATTGAGATTGACACATATATACTACTGATACTGTGTATAAATTGGATAACTAATGAGAACATACTGTATAGGACAGAGAACTGTACTTAATGCACTATGTTGACATTAATGGGAAGTTCAAAAGGGAGGGGCTATATGTAAACATAGCTGATTCATTTTGCTGTTCTGAAGAAACTAATATCATAAAGTAGCTGTACTATATATGGTAAAGCAACTATATAATACAACATTGTAAAACAACTAATAAAAATGTTTAAAAAATTAAAAAACCATTGCCTAGTCCTTTTCAGATGGAGTCCAGGTACCTATTAGAACAATATTGTTTTCCTTAAATATTCTATATTTAAATTAAAAAATTTAAATGAAAATCCTATATAAGACATCTATTGTGTACATATGAACACACATATATATTCATATGCAATAAATAAGGTTTGAGTACATATGAACACTTCTATGTTCATAATTATAGAAGGAAATCAGTCCTGAATATTCATGGAAAGGACTGATGTTGAAGCTGAAACTCCAATACTTTGGCCACCTCATACGAAGAGTTGACTCATTGGAAAAGACCCTGATGCTATGAAAGACTGAAGGCGGGAGGAGAAGGGGACAACAGAGGATGAGATGGTTGGTCGGCATCACCAGCTCAATGGACATGAGTTTGAGTAAATTCTGGGAGTTGGTGATGGACAGGGAGGCCTGGCATGCTGCAGTCCATGGGGTCACAAAGAGTCGGACACGACTGAGTGACTGAACTGAACTGACTAAACTGAACACTTCTATGTACGTGATGAAGATACAGTCAGCTCCCCAGTAATCCTTTCTGTGGATGGATGAGGGAAATAAAATTGACCCTTGAACAACAGTGATTAAGGGTGCTGACATTTCCAGAGGTCAAAAATCTGAGTATACCTTTACAGTCACCCTCTTTATTTGTGGTTCTGTGTTCCTGGACTCATCGAATTGCAGACGGTATAGTACCTTACTTTTTGGAGGAAAAAAAAATCTGTAAGTGGACCCATGCAGTTCAAACTCGTGTTGTTCAAGAGTGAACTGTACATGAAAATATGTTTGTTGAATTACCTGTACCCCTATTATCATGGTTATTGTCTCCAATTTTTCCTACAGACCCCCCATCTACTCCTAACTCCCTGCAGCACCCTCTTCCCAACTACATCTTACAACTTCCAGATGGTGTGCCTCTCTCAGAAACAAGTTCCATCCACAAAGAAGAGGGAAAAGTAAAGACAGAGGCAGAAAAAAAAAAAAAAAAAACCTTGGGGATGATAGATACCCTGGCTCCAGTTAGTCCTAAAACCAGTCCCACTCAATTCCTTATATGAGTCATATGTTTTTAGCTATTTAAGTTATGCTGCTGTCACTTCCACCCCTACAGATGCCACAATATTGCAAAATTTATCATGAAGTCAACTTCTCATCTGCTTCTATTCTTTCAGATGTTACAATAAGAGACAAGCAAATCCTGTCCTCATATTTCTATCAGCATAAAGTTTCTGTGTATAAAGCCCAATCCCACTTCTCTGTCTTATCTGAACTCTCATTCTGCTTGACCTCTTGCAGTATTTGGAAGAGCTGACCACTTCTTGAAACACATTGTCCCATTGCATTCTAGGACACCACACTCTCCTTCCTCACTGGTCTTCTGCTCCTTGACAACCCCTATATATTGGGATCCCTGTATGGCCTCTTCTATAACTTTGTGGCACAAATGTTTTTAACAAATGGTTCTGGAGCAACTGGAGCATAGGCCCCCTAAAATAAACCTTTATCTAAATCTCATACCTTACAAGAAAGCATTAACTCAAAAGATTCACAAACTTAAAAGTAAAATGTGGAAGTATTAAACTGTTAAAAGCGTATGGAAAAGTCCTAAGTCTCTAGAGAAAGCAAAGAGATTTTAGACTTGACAACAAAAGCACACAGTTCATAAAAGAAAAAAAAATGAACTACAGAAAAATTAAAAATTTCTTCCTCGTGGAATACCTTGTGAAGAGGATGAAAAACAAAGCTACAGACTGAAAGGTAATTTTATAAATCACATATATTTATAAAAGGTCTTGTGTGTGTTAGTTGCTCAGTCGTGTCAGACTCTTTGTGACCCCATAGACTGTAGCCAGCTAGGCTCCTCTGTCCATGGGATTCTCCAGGCAAGAATGTCACAGTGGGTTGCCATTACCTTCTTCAATAAAAGGTCTTATACCTAGAATATATAACAAACTCTCAAACCTCACCACTACAAAAACAAATCAGTATATTTGACAAATATGAAAAAGATATGAAGAGTCATTTAACCAGAGAAGATATACAGATGGCAAATAAGCATATGGGAAAATATTCAATATCATTAGATATAAGAAAAATTTAAATTAAAACCACAGGAGATATCACTACATACCTAAATTAGTGTCTGTGCTGTGCTTAGTCACTCAGTTGTGTCTGACTCTTTGTGACCCCATGGACTGTAGCCCGCCAGGCTCCTCTGTCCATGGGAATTCTCCAGGCAAGAATACTGGAATGGGTTGCCATGCTCTCTTCCAGGGAATCTTCCCATCCCAGGGATCGAACCCAGGTCTTCCACATTGCAGGCGGATTCATTATGGACTGAGCCACCGGGAAAGCCCAAGATTACTGGAGTGGTTGTCATTTCCTTCTCCAGGTGATCTTCCCAACCCAGGAATCGAACCATGGTCTCCCGCAGTGCAGGATCATTCTTTACCAGATGAGCTACCAGGGAGCCCTAAATTAGTGGCTAAATTTTTCAAAAAACTTTGAGAACACCAAATGCTGGCAAGAATGCATAAAAAATGAGACCACTCATACTTTACTGATTAGAAGGTAAAATGGTACTTTACTAGTCAGAAGGTAAAATGGTAGCAGTTTCAGTTTCTCACAAAACTAAACTTGTGCTTACCATATGATCCAGTAGTTGTACTCTTGGGCATTTATCCCAGAGAAATGGAAACTTATTGTCATATAAAAACCTGTACATGAATGTTCATAGTTTTATTTGTAAAGGTCAAAATCTGGAAATAATCCAAATGTCCTTCAGTGGATGAATGGGTAAATAAACTATGGTATATTCATACAATAAAATGCTACTATCAATAAATAGCATAAATTACTGATATACTCAAAAACTTGGATGAACTTCATGGATATTACGTTGATTGAAAACAGCCAATCTCAAAAGCTCATGTACTGGATGCTTCTATTTGTGTAAACATTCCTAAAATAACAGAATGATAGAGATGGAGAAGATATCAGTGATTGCCCAGGGTTAGGAATGGTGGGGAGAGGAGTTGACTGTAACTGCAAAAGAGGAGCAAATAAAGGATGCAAGATCTTTGTGATAATGTAACAATTCTACATCTGGATTATATTGGTGGCTACATGCCTCTACACACAGGACAAAATTGAGAGAACCACACACACCCCATACCCATGAGTGACTCGAGTGACTGTAAAACTGATGACATCTGAACATGCTGTGGATTGTACCAGCATCAATGTCATGGTTTTAATATCATACAATAGATTTGCAAAGATGTTAACACTGAAGGAAACTGGGTGAATGGTATGCAGTCCCTCTGTATACTCTGATTCTGTGAATCAATAATTCTTTAAAAATGAAACGCTACAAAATTAACTGAGAGCCTATTTAAAAAAACCTAGCTCAGATTTCATCTCAGATCAGTTAAATCAGCATCTCTAATTAAGCCAGGTAGTATCAAACAACAGTATGTTAAAAGCATCCCAGATAATCCCAACAAGCAGCCAGCATTAAAAACCAGTGTGCCAAAGTAGGTTTTTCATGGTGTGATCCCAAAACGAGAAGCAAAAAATGATCTGGAAACTTGTTAGTTATGCACATTATCAGGCCACACCCTAGACCTACCAGGTTAGAAAACAAGCAAAGTTGTGTTTTAACAAAACATCTAGGTAATTTTGTACTGTCCAATTGGTAGCAATTATTCTCAGCTATGTGTATACAGTGGCATCAATCAAGGAGCTCAAAAAATAAATCAATCTAGTACCTATACCCCACCACCCCAGACTGACCTATATAAATCAAACTGCTGGCAACGCAGACCTAGGGTTGACAATTTTAAAAAGCTTGCTGGATGATTTTAATGTGTTGCCAGGTAGAAGAATCACTGATCTAAAGCTGGGTTCTGAATTTTTTCTGCTTGGATTCTTTCAAAAATTAGATTTAGGAAACTTCCCCCAGAAAATGCACATTCACACACAATTTACATATATTTTCAAGACATTTCTAGGTGTCATATAACGAATTCCTGCTTTAGGGATTTTATATGGTTTGTTTTTAAGAAACTTGAGGGGTTCCCCCCCCAAAAAAAAGAAACAAATTTAGATAATGATAATTTAAGTCCTTAGACCTAGACATTTATCAGCACATTCTGTTTCTAAGCAGGTAAACTGGATTGAGGATGAGCTGTCCATCTTGAGCTCAGAGATAATTTTTGTAATTTACTAAGCATGTATAATGAGAACATATCCTGCTTAATTCTGTCTTATTTCCCCAATAATTATCTGCTATATTTTATTATGTATAGCTCTCTTTAAAAATGAATATACATCCTCTGACGTATTGTTCCCTCTTTTGAATTTTATATATGAGCCACTCTAATGCTTTTCAAAAATTTGAATTTTTGTCATTAATGGCACTGCCCCAAATCTCACTTTCGGAAAATCTAGGCTACAAGAAATGTCCTTGTGAAACACATCTCTAGAAATAACTTTACAGAGCTGATATAAAACACACGGTCAAACTAACTGAAAACTATTCAGTCACATATTCAACTATCAAGTATGTAGTATGTGTGTAACCACTGTTCAAGGCACCAAAGAAAGAACATATTCCCCATTCTCATGCATCTTACATTCTAGTTTGGAAAGAAAAGATAATAAACTTAAGTAAAGACATCACATATTGAATGGTGATAAGATCTGTAGAAAAAGAAAAAAACAGGGATAGCGAACTCCAAGGAGAACCTTTGTGAGAAGAGACAAGTGAGTAAACTTACAGGAGGTGAAGGAATCATAGATATAAACGTCTAGAGTCATTGTATTCCAGGAAGAGGGAATCTGAATGGCTTGATGAAGAAGCTCCCCTGGTCTGTTAGGAGAGCGAGAAATCAGTGTGATGGAAAAAAGAAAGGGGAAAAGAAACAAGAGAGGTGGCAGTCCCGGGGTCATAGTTTGGTGGGCTTTCTTGGGTCATTAATGAACTTGATTCCCACCGCAATGTGAGATGGCAACCACATTCTGTTGAAAACAGAACACTCCTCGCAGGGGTCCCCAGCCTCTGGCATCTAATGCCTGATGATGTGACATGAAGCTGATCTAATAATAGAAATAAAGTTCACAAAAATGTCCCTGAATCATCCTGAAATCATCCCCGACCCCAGTTGGTGGAAAAACTATCTTCCAAAGCCAACTGGTCCCTGGTGCCAAAAAGGTTGGGGGTCCTGGCTCTAGCAGACTATTGAGAATGAACTGAGAGTATCAGCAATCCTGGAAGCAGAGAGCCCAGGTTAACAGAATCATTTAAATGCTGGGGAACAGGTGATATGTTTGACGCTTAAATGTTGTGTTTTTACCTATGGTTCTAAGTTTCTATTTTGTTTGTAATCACTCTCAGTCTGTATTATGTCCCATGTGGGATAAAGGAGGAAGGGGAAGAACAGGAAGCAGCAGGAATGCATGACTCCAAGGCCTTTTTCTCTCTTAGAAAAAACTGATGGACACGCCCTTAAAAGCTTCTTTATTCTTGCCATAACTCATAACATCATTTGTGGCACTGAATGTTGCTTCCTGTCAGTGAAACAGAAAGAATTAAGGCAGATGAAACATCTGTAGGTTTGTTTTAAATAAGCAATATATTTTTCGAAAGATCAAGATAAACTTCAAATGGACAATAACTAGACATTGTCTCAAATTATAACAAAAGGTTTTTGAAGTCCTATCAACAAGAATGAGATCTCTGTGAAGACATGCAATGGCACAGAATTTTAAATAGCACATTTCCCCCCTTACTCAAAAATAAATAGGTAAATATGCCAGTTTTCTGACTAGTATGACTTTTTTTGACAACTGAATATCACAAACACTTAGTAGAATCTTTCACATACATAGTCATCCACCAGATTAAGATCAAAGCTCTATTATAGTACAATGCAGAAAAGTAGGTCTTTTGAAGAAATGATGTGGGCCTATTACATACTTCATGGGGAGAAAAATGCATCTTGACCTCTACCTTTCACCATAAACAAAAAACAATTCTAGGTGGATTGCAGATTCCAGTATGAAAGGGAAAACAATACAGATGACAGAGGAAAACACAAAGAAATATCTCTGTGGTGCCAAATTAGGCAAAGATTTCTTGAACAAGATATTAACATTACTAATCCCAGAAGAAAATCAAGAATTTCTTTGTATCAAAAGATTATATTAACAGAGTAAAAAGGCAAACCACAAAGTACATCTGACAAAGGATGCATATCTAGATATATGAACCACCACTATAATCTATAATAAAGACAACTCAAAGAGAAAAATTTTATCAGATACTTAACAAATGATATTCAAATAGCCAATAAATGTATAAAAATGTATTCAAGTTCATTAGTCATCAGATAAATACTAAAACCACAATATGTCACCACATAGAATGGTAAAAAAATATGGAAAATATTAAGTATATGGAGCAACTGAACCCCCATACTTCAGTGCTCTGATGTATGAGGAAACAGACTACTAGAGGCATTTTAAGCTGGAGAAAATTAATTTGGAAACTAGACACCCACAAAAGTTTGTTACACTCTCTGTGTTAGTTTCGGACAATTGCATAATAAATTAGCCCCCAAGTCAGCAGCTTAACATAACAACCACGGTTTATTTTCCCAGTTCCTGTGGGTTAAGAATTTCATGTAAACGTGGTTGGACTCTCTGGGCCAGTGTCTTGTCTTCCACAGGCAGCAGTCCAGGTGCCCATCTGGATTATATTCATCTCAAGGATCAACTCAGAAGTTCTGCTTCCTAACTCACACCTGACGCTGTTGTTAGTCTTCATAATATCTACTTTCAAGATCATTCCAATTAAATTTCTTCAAATGTTTGGAAGTTTCTATTCTTCCAATAAAACATAACATGGGCATACACTGCTGTGCCCTTTATACACTATCTCTACTCTCTGAAATGTTAATCATCAACTGTATATGACCAGCTATTTCTGCAACCCAAGACCAATCTGAAATGCCAGTTGCTTCGAGGATGTTCACCCCAGTCTGACTTATTGCTCTGAATACATCAGGGCACCTACCTCATTCAAAAAGCTCCATCTGTTAATTACATTAATGATGTGAATTTCTGTCACATACTAAAACAAATATTTTTTGTGTGGTGATATTTTACAATATGCAGAAATGTTGAATCATGTCATACATCTGAAAGTAACATGTTTGATTGTTAACTATACTTCAGAATCATAAACTATGATAAGCTAGGAAAAATATAAGAACTAGTTATGACTTCAGAAAACAGAAGTTCACACCATACTTCAATTCTCTCCTCTCCTTTCCCAATTTTTTGTATCATACTTACATTCTCAGAATATAAAGCTATTATGACATAGGCTGGAACCTGGGCCCCTTTACCTGAATGCTTGCACCTGGAGAAAAGTCTCCTCCAGCAGCAGACTATAAAGGACCAAAATTAACCACAGGCACCCAAAGTCTGGTTAATTACAAACAATAGGATACCAAAAGGCCACAAACCTACCGCCACTTCTGAAGTGCTAGGATCAACGGAGGGTATTGTGCATGATCACTGCACACAGCAGCACCAAGGGGGTGGGCAGACCACCAAAGCCACCCCTCCAGCGTCCAATGATACACCCATACCCTCACCTCTTTAAGAAAACAATCCCCTCCCCCGCTTCAACAGCAAGCAAGGGGCACTTGTTACTTGCTTTCACTCCCTCCGTGAAACAGGAGTCCCAATAAAACCCTGTCTGAATTCCTCAGCAGATTTCAATTGATTAAATAGAGTCCAAGGACCCAAATCTGTATCAATTACATACTACTTTTTTTTAAACCTTCCTTTAATCTTCACACTAACCTTTACTGCAATGTCTCTTTAGTTATTTTCATTTCTGAAGCGGGTTCTTTCCTAGACTTCTCAAGGAGGGCGCCTGGAACATTTTCATGAAACACTGTCATGTAATCAGGATCAGCATTACTGATTTTTCCTTTTGCCTCTAAGCTCCATAACGGCTCCGCATCAAACTGTTAATGATTCTATCTTTAAAAGTTTGAGATTTTGCTCGTCAAGGATTTTTGGCATTAAATTCGCTTTTTAAAGAATTATTGCCTTAAAAATTTCATTTACTTTGATTTCTGAGTTGTTTGGAGCCCCTGAAATTTCGTGTCAGACGCCAGTGCCTTTTTTGCTTTTACTGGTTCCAGACCTGAATTTGAGCTTCCCTGGCATTCGTCTTTACCGTTCCCATCCTACTTAATTTTGATTCCACTCCTTATTCTTGATGCCCATTGTGCAGTCCAGTCCCAGTGGAACCCTGACAGTTCAGTGAGAGGATATAAAGACTTTCATGCGTTACCTTAGACGTCTGCCTCATTCACTGGTGGAGTTTAGCCAAGATCCTCTGCCTTCAACTGCAGCTCCTTGCTGGACTCCTTCACCGCCCAAGCTCTGAGCGCTGGTGTGGGGCTTTAAGTATCGCCTGCACAGAGCATGCGTGGGGCTCTTCTGGAAAGGGGTGGGGCTGGCCTCACTGTGCTGCTTTATTGAAAATGTGCCTGGCCTTCAGGCGTCCAGTGACATTGTTGCTTCTTCCTGCTTTCTCCACTTTTAGGGTGATACTGGGCAGGTCTAGTGGGTATTGTCCACCGGTTTATATTTTGTGATTACAGGGGGATACCTTGTCATCTGTATGTATGTGCTAAGTCGCTTCAGTCGTCTCCGACTCTGTGCGGCCCTGTGAATTGTAGCCCACCGGGCTCCTCTGTCCTTGGGATTTCCCAGGCAAGACTACTGGAGTGGGTTGCCACACCCTCCTCCAGGGGATCTTCCCGACCTAGGGCTCCAACCCTTTTCTCAGGCATCTCCTGCATTGGCAGTTGGATTCATTATCACTAGCGCCACCTGCTCTTGTTAAAATATTATTAGTGGATTTTGGTTTTAATATCTTAATGGCCCTGTGTTATGTGGGAATCATGGAAGACACAACTATGCTTCCACAACCGCTGCTATCTTCCCATAATTCTTAAACAATTTATTTTTAAAAGAAACTTTAAAGGAAAGAAAATGGAGAATCGGATTTGTTTTTTATGTATAGAAAGGAAAAAAAAACAATCTACAAGATGACTGTTCGCCGGAGGCTTAGATATGTTTTCATTGCTAGCAAGGGAGACTACAACTGGCAGGGATGTGACAGCTCCTGGTCCAGACAAGATGTCGATTAGATAGTCCAAATGCCCTTGTGCTGCAAACACGCAGCCATGTGATGGCCAGGCCAAGCTCAGGATAGAGAGAGAGGCTCTGGGAGTGAAGAGGGAAGGGAAACCCAGGGGCAAGTTGTCATCCAATATTTCAGCTGCCAGGGTAGGGGTTCTCTTACTGGTCTATTGAGACAGGTGCCTGAATGAGTTGTTTTTTGCTGGGAGAGGAGGCAGAGATCTGCAGTGGAGACACACACACACACACACACACATCTGATGGTGGATTGTGCTCCTAATAGAAGGTTGACTAGATACAGCAGTCCACAACCTTTTTGGCACCATGGACCAGTTTCATGGAACACAATTTTTCCACAGACAGTTAGGGGGGTTGTTTGGGGGATGATTCAAGCGCATTACATTTATTGTGTACTTTATTTCTATTGTTATTATATCAGCTCCATTTCAGATCATCTGTGTGGGAAAATTAATAAGATGGCGCCAGTCAGGCTCTCTTGCCCCACACTCTCATGTCCTCTCACTTCATGTTCTGTAAACAATGACTTTACATGGTTATGTAACAGCTGAGATCACTTATAGCACTGCACATGCATGTCATGAGGTACCCACTTGGCCACAAGCTACTTTTGTTCTGTAAGTATATATAAGCTTCACCTGGAAAAGCTCGTCAGGGTTGTGTGCAATTATGTTGTTATGTCTGCTGCTACAGCTGCCGTGCTAGCCAGGAGAGAATAAACGTGTCTGCAGTTCCTTTGGCCCCTTTCATTTTCTCCCAGCCTCTTAGCTCATGCCTTGCCTACCATGGGTTCAGCAAACAATGCACGCAGTGAGATACAGAGAGAAAACTGATGCTGTGAGCAGTATCAGCAATACAATCAGGTGTTAGATCCCAGAGATTGAGGGCCCCTGGACTAGAAAACATTCTAATCATTAAGGAAACTTCATAGTCTGGGCTCTGGATGAGGAAGAAAAAGAGTTCTCTGAGGGAATCCCAGGTGGCACAGAAGTAAAGAATCTGCCTGCCAATGCAGGAGACACAGGAAACTTGGGTTCGATCCCTGGGTGGGGAAGATGCCTTGGAAGAGAAAATGGCAACCCACTCCAGTATTCCTGCCTAGAAAATCCCATGGACAGAAGAGCCTGGCGGATTGCTGTTCATGTGGTCTCAAAGAGTTGGAAACAACTGAGTGAGCATGCATATGCACAGGGACTGAATATTTGTGCCTCCCCAAATTCATATGTTGAAATCATAACCTCTAAGGTGATACTATTAGGAGGTGGGACCTTTGGGCACTGATTAGGTCATGAGGGCAGAGCCCTTATGAATGAGTGCCCTTGAAAAACAGGCCTAAGAGAGCCCCCTTGCCCCTTCTGATGTGTGAGAACACAGCAAATAGATGCCTATCTATTAACCAGAAAGTGGGCCCTCATCAGATACCAAGTGTGCATGTACCTTGATCTTGACTTCTCAGCATCTAAAACTGAGAAACAAATTTCTCCTGTTTATATGCCATTGAGGCTATGGTACCTGTTATAGCAGTCCAAAATAAGACAGCCTGGGATTCAGCCAGCCAGTGTCTGATTATGTGTTAAGGGTATAGTAAAATAAAGGAAGGGATGGAGGCTGGGAAAGGGGGACATCTTGTTTTAACTAGGGTGATAAGTGAAGTTTGAGTCAGGAGTAATATTAAGGAAATGATATCTAAAAAGAACACTACTTGTTCATCTCCATAGGGCCCGAAAATGTGTTTGAGAAAAATCAATATTCTTTTCTGATTAAAAACCAAAATCACATTTAACAAAAATGACAACAGGTAAACATGTCCTTAACATGACCAAAAAAAGCATATATATACATATATACATATATATATGTATATATATGTATATACAAGTGTATATATATGTGTATGTATATATATAAGTGTGTATATATTTCAAAACCCCAAAGCTAGCAAGGATCCACCATCACCAAAACATGCCCTGATCTCACCATGAACAACAGTCAGCAGATACTACAAATGGGTGGATTACAACAAGACCTGCATGAAATAGATAATTTAATAAAACTAGAAAAGAAATTCCTGTAAATTGGTTAAAAACATAAAAGATTCATACTGTAACCCTAAATGAATAAGATACTGTGAAAAAATAACAGGAAATTAGAAAAACAAAACAAGATTAAAAAACAACTTCTGAAACTAAAAAAAAACAAGCCATGGAAATTAGAATTCTATTGGATGGAATAAGTAGAAGATTAACCAGAGCTGAAGAGAGAAAAGATAAACAGATAGAAAATAAAAACAGGGCAAATACAATGAAACACCAATGGGGTGACTATATAGCATATTTTAAAAATATATTTTGAGGTAGTTGAATACATAGAACTATAATATTCATCCTAAATTTGTGACTGCTTCCCCCCTCTTTTTCATTCAGTATCTTTCACCATTCTGTTGTGTAGCCTTGGGAACAAGTGTAATCCATTGAATCATAGCTGTTATTCTCTAAAACGGACATAACTACCATTTAAAATGTGATGCTCTACTGGACAGTTTCCCATACGTACTTATTATAGTATACCTTTATTCAAACTTAGAAGGTAATCGTTCATCAAAATTTAACTCAAAGTTACCATGTAAATATATGATAAATTGTTAAAATGAAGAAAGATGTGATTGTATATAAACATTAAATCCATGTTGAGATTTGAAAGAACTCTCATAAGGGGTCTTGTCCTTCTTTATTGGAATGCAGGGTAAATTTCCTTTCCCTGTACTTGTGAGGTAGATAAAGTTGGTTTTGCCTTTTCTGATTATCACCTATCCTTAAATGAGGCAAATTTCTGTCATGTTTTTCACATCTTTAGTTTTACACAGTTTGCCACCAGAGCTTGTTACATAAAAGACTGCCGAGAGAGTGACTATCAGATGTTAAAATACTTGATTAAACTGAGACCGACCTCAGTCATTTCATCAATCCAAAATCAACTAGAGAATGAGTCAGCTTAACTTTGTAGCTTTAGCTAAAGCAAATGCATCTATATAACCAAGCAATGATGATAATTTACTCACAGAATCTTGAGATGGAGTGTGAATGTGCATGATTTTTTTTATCGGATCTGAGTGAAGAGAGGGGAGAAGAAAAGACCTTTGGACAAGCCAGATGATAAAATCCTTATTGTGTCATTGAATCACTTTGCAATTTATGGTTAAAAGTGTGACTATGTAGACATCATCATTGTTCTCATGGCTGAAATCAACACTGAGTAAAATTGGCTAGTTACCTATTTCTCTAAACATATGATTTTCCTGTTTCTAAAAGGAAACATGAATCACAAAGGAATCCTGATGGTGTTAGGTCTTGAGAGTATTGGGCTATGCTTTATTCATCTGAATACGACCTCTGTGCCTTTCTAAATATTTAATACTTGAAAATACTATTTTAATCAAGGTTTCTGTCAATATTCTTTTACTGAAATATTGTGCTTTTTAGATTGTGAATCTGTAATCCATTTGATCCACATCATCAAGGAAAAGTTTATCGTCACTTGTCTATGTTAATTTGCTCAGTTCAACTGAAAGGGAAATCTAGCATCTCCTTCTTGAGGTTTTCTTTTCTCCACAATTGTCTAAGAACTTCTAGAAGTAAAGTCAGTTCAAAGGGGTCAGATTTCTTCCCAATGATTCATTTGTTCAGTCCACTAGTGTCTTCATTTTCCTTACTGCCACACTGTATAACATTTGAAACCTAGCTTTACACAGAATTACTGCAGTGAAACCTTGCTCTGTAGTGTCACTCACTCAACATTTGAGCTATAATGATATGTCTCTTTAGTTCAGACTTAGATAATTAGGACAAACACCACACCTGGGTGGCTGGGTTCGGAGAGCTTCTGAGCTTCAGGCATGTGGGTTCACCCAGCAAATTTTAAGCCCAGAATTTTCATTCCCCTCTCAATGAGGACGACTTTGAGGTACTTAGGTGTATTTACTTCTCAGTCCGAGCCATGCTAACATTTTAGAGCTTCTAATATTGTTGAAATTCAAATGGGACTGCATTAGGGACTTAAGACACTTTTCCTCCCAGAAATGTGCCCACTTTCTCCACAGAGAACACACTGCGGGCCTAGTTAAGGGGTAGTAGAAGGCAACACCTTTGGCAGTGTACAGAATTCCACACTTGAAAGTGAAAGTGTTAGTCGCTCAGTCATATCTGACTTTTTGCCCACCAGGCTCCTCTCCATGGAATTCTCCAGGCAAGAACACTGGAGTGGGTTGCTATTTCCTTCTCCAGGGGATCTTCCCAATCCAGGGATTGAACCCAGGTCTCCTAGCATTACAGGAGAAGTCTTTACTGTCTGAACTAGCAGGGGAGCAAACTTAGTGGAAAAAGTACCCACAGCTTTACAATTTTATAGCTAAGGCACACTATTGATAAATTCTTTTCCCTGTAACATAGAAATACTATTTCTAAATTACTTTGATGCATAAGATTACTATTGTTCAGATCTTTTCATAGACCTCCTTGAGATTAAGCAGACAAATTTTGACAAAATTTCATTTTTAGTATTAACCATGGCAGAAGACCACGGGTAGAAGTGGCCTATAAAATGTTCCTCAAGCAAGAGAGTCCTGGGAATATCACAGGATCCTTAAAAACAGAACTATCAAGTCCAAGGGAACACTCAATCCCAGCCTGGCCATGTTTCGAGGGTGAAAGACTTTAGGAGTAAAGTGGGTGGAAAGCAAGATAGTATCTGAGGTCTATCTGGAGACTGAGAGTTCCTCAGATGTTTGGTTTAAAAGAATCGGAAAGAGCTTTTCTGCAATACAATTCACCTTCTAAGGTGCCTTCAGAATCTATTCAGTTAAATATGGCCTGAACAGTTTGAAATAGGTTATATAACATCTCACAAATTTTTACAAAGGCCTTTAGTACAGTGGTATAGGTACAGAGTATAAGAAACTTAAGAGTGTCAAAGGAACAAGTATGTATTTATTATATACATACACATATATAAAGTTATACACACACACATATATATATACACACACACATAATTATGTATGTAAATAATTTTATAATTACCTCATCCTTATTCAGTGTGGGCTTGGTTACTCAGGACACCCAGAGATCCTGATGCCCCCTGGTGGTCACTGAATTATCACAGATCTTGACATCTGAAAATCCACTGGGTTTGAAGAGCTAAAAAGTTGCAAGATGAAAAACCATGTGAGCATGTAGAAGTAATTTGCATAATTTAAGCTAGTTCTTCCTCTCAGTGCTGGTGACTTATGGAATAGAGAACTATAAGTAATGGATGAGACTCCTCCGGCAAAATCAAATTTGGAAAACAAAAATTCTTAAGCACAAGTGGGCATGTGTTAAGTGAGTTTGAATATAATGTGTCACATTTCTCTGCTTTGTTTACTAGTTTCTTTAATAACAATCAAATAATTAAAGTTACTTTATTTAACACTTTTGAATATTTTAAGTGATCAGAAAGTTTCAGAGTGACACCGCAGCAATATTCAATTGGACTTATCTTTTTCATAAACTGTATTTTTATTTGTCAAGCTCTCTTGAATTAACTCAGTAATTGCAGTTCAAGAACTATAATTTGAATCTTCTAAGTGTTACCAATTTATCCAACCATGCAAAGGTGAATGAACTTTTATAAAGGCACAAAATATAGCCTTGACTTCTGATTTGATTTCTGACCTCTGACTTAATCTGAAAATCTGAAGAGTAGGTAAAATCATTGCTATTTATGAGCTTAGCCTATGTACATTTTTTACACTGGACTACAAGTAAATATTTTACATATATTACATAAATCATGCTAATGAAAACATGTAAGTGATTTTCCTGCACAGTGGAAAGATTGGTTACATTCAGACTGAAATCAGAGAGAACCCAATTTTCTGTAATATCTATTAACTGAGACATAATTTTTTTTTTCTATTTATAATCAGTTTCTTCTGTACAGGACCTTTTCTAATTCAGTTTAAATTACCCCTTTTCTGTGATGAACTTGCATTTCCACATTTACCAGCTGTGAATGCATTTAGACAGTAAGTGCAAAACTAGTAGGTTCAGAAACAGCCCTTTGATTTTGTTGTCTCTGTTAACTATTTAGTTTGGCAGCCTTGGGTTTGTTAACTAAAGTCTCAGGTTCTTCCTTTCCCCTCTGAAGGCTTGTTTACTACACACACACACACACACACAAAGGCTTTTATTTCAAAATTTATGGAACTTATTCCCTGAAGTCATTAGAATTTACTCCTAAGTAACTATTCCTCTCTTAAAATTGGAAAATATCTCCCAGAGATAAACAGTGAGGTAAATATTAGTGTTGAAGCAAGTTAAATGAAGATAATAGCTGTACCTTCATTTGGAATGTTTCCTGAATTTGTACATTTATTTTCATATATGTACAGTTATGTGTGATTATCAGTAATCAGATAGATAAAAATAACCGTGCATAAATATTGGGCATATTTTCTTTGTATCTGAAAACAGGCATTTGTCATCTTTCTGCTAAACAGTTAAGACAGATGTTTTGAAAGAGGGTTTATAAATGTAATATTAAAGTTTTGGTCTATTTTTTCCATTTATTTAAAATTATCTAAATATAAGCAGGGTATTCTATCAGCTGCATTTCCCAACAAATACATAAAAATTAAAAAACAATTTTTCTAGAATTTCTGCTTTGGCTCACATGTGTTGGTTATATATATGCCATTTGGTACTGTTCAGGAAAATGATTTCCAATACATTTTATAAACATACATACATTTGCTTTTCTAAAATTTGCCTTAGTGATAATATGCACAAATAGATAAGATGCTAAAATAAACCATTTTAAAAGTGACATAAAGGAATTAACTATTTTAAGTTATTTTAAAATAGGACAGTTTTGTGAACTGATTATTTTTTTACATCAATGGCTTCATGTACAAAGAGGTTTATAGGCTTTGCTGTTAGTCAAAGAGTCTATTGCTAATTTATATATTGTTTTTATATATTAAAATATATACTGTATAACAGTATAACAATCATCCTTTCCTTGACTAAGTCATTTACTTTAAATTCCATGACTTCTTCATCACTGTACCTAGATACAAAGGAAAGAAGGTTGGTAAGCCTAAAAATGAGTATCATTGTGCAACTCTGTAGGCAAAACTGTCAGTAGTCTGGCACGTGTGTATTTAATGCGAAGTCTCTTGTCTTTAAAAATAAAAGCGAGGCTGAACATGTCTCTGTGTCTGATAGAGAGAAGGGACACAATAAGGAGATTCCTTATACCACCTACACTCATCAGAGTGAAGGATGTTGCTTCTTTGGTTTCCTGGTCTAATGGAAAGGTATTTGTATTCACGTCACTGAGTATTAGTCATTCAATAGATGAAAGGAATATTTTAAACTTTAAAGGCTACCTTGGTGTCATTCTAAGAAGTGGGGATGAGACCCTGGGGAAAGTGTTGAAATTCTGGAGAATTATTTTAACTACTAGAAGTGGTTTAATATGTGTGAGTATGTGAGATTAACAGTTTTATTGCTTATGTGTGGGGATCTACATTCTTACTTCTAGTGTTTTACCTTAAAATTTTTACTCCTTAAATAAAGCATCCGTTTGTGTAAATACCGCTTAATCTCTGTAACAAGTGCACTCTACATCTTTTTGTCTAGTTTCCAGGTTACTCTATTAAGCGGTTTACATTTTCCATGCATCTTCTAAAGGGCACTAAAGATGCTTTTAGTTACAATTTCTAAAATGTTTAATAGGGGTAATGGCTAGGAACAAGTAATATTTAAGAAATAAACTAGAGACACAAAGAGAGGTTAGAGGGGGAGGAAATCTCATTTCTCTTTTCTTCATAATTATATTAGGCAAGTAAAAACTACAGGAGACAATTTTTCATAAAATACAATTTTAAAATCTGGGGATCGATCTGTCATCTCTGGAAAGTCTTTGCTATAAATACCAGAAACAATTCAATTTACTTTACATATCCAGATAGAAAAGATAGGGAAAGTTTGGAGTCTTAGATGAGGTCAAACTTTTTGCCTCTCATAAATACAGGCAAATCATGAATGACAGAATTTTTTTTTTTTAAGGGAGGAAATATATATAGAAGACAGGAAGAAAATGAAGCTCCTCTGAGACATGTGATCAAGTTACTAGGCTTGACCTTCGGATTTGATAATTTGGCAGTTAAGGTTTTTAAGTTCTTCATCTTATGTATTACCCATCTTTTGAATTGCAAAGTGTCTGAAACCGCCTAACGGGAATGGGATTCCTCTAGGCAGTCGTCCTCAATATTTTAGTTAGACGAAATCAACCGTTGGTGACACTTTTTATTCTTAGTTTGTCTTTGAAAGGTAATTATTGACTAATTATTGAAAAGTACTCAATATGTGCGAAAGAGGTCTTGCTCTTAAATTAATTGAATGCATGGTAACATTCTTTAAATTTAAGTGTAATTTATGCAGCGAAATGGAAAACGATCAAAGTGGGGGGAATTCCAGGAAAATATCGGAAAATGATACACATGTAAGAAAAGCGTTTCGGAACCTTCAGAAGTTTCTCTTGGAGTGTTCTATTCAGTCCTACCAACTATCGGTAAATGATAGGGCGGGGGTGAGGGGTCACATAAAACAAAAGACTTCCTTTCTCCACTCCCTTTTCCTCTGGTTTTCTTGCCAGAGCTTGTTGCAAACTCTTGGAAACATTGTTTGAACATAATACATTTGATTACTTTTATTCTACCAGAGATTGTGCTGGGTGGTGCCTAAAGCTAACTGTCTTTGTAGTAACAGAAAAGAGTAGTAACCTTTCAAGAAAGAACAAGAACAAAGTTACCCGACCCGCGGAGGTTGTGAGTAACAACAACAACAAAGTAAAAGGCACTTTACTTAAAGGCACAGCTCATTTCACTGTCCCGGCTTCGTGCTTGGTAGCTGAGAGAGCTTGCATTGCTCTGGTTTCTAAAAGAGCGAGAGGAGCACCACTATAAACACGACTGTAAATTGGGAGGATTATTTTAGGATTGATTCTGCTCCGCGAAAGCTGCGATTGCTAAAAGCCAAGCGCCCACAGCAGCACGCACCTCGGCTGGCATCCACGTCCTTCTCGGAGCATCCAGAGCCAGCCCGGAGCTCAGAACCTGGAGGGAATCCTGGATCCGCAACCTGACTCCGCTTGCCGCCGATTGGCCCGCGCCCCTAACCCCACCCCTAAGGCTGGGGCGGCCGTTTCGCTGGGGCCCGCCCCTAAGCCTTGGGAATCGCCGCCTGGGAGGCCGGCTACGCCTGCCACTCAACCCGAGTGGCGGAGGCTCTCGGCTCGGAGCCCCGCCCCCTCCCCCCTAATTGATATTATTGGAGTGTGGAGCAAGCGGCCGGTCTGCAGTCGGAGACTTGCAGGCAGCAAACACAGTGTGAACGAAAGGAGGGGGGAAAAATTTTAAAAAGCTAAACGTGGAGCAGCCAGCCGGAGATCGAGAAGAGGAATCAATGCGTGGAGCGCAATAGAAAATAAAAAGCCCATATACTTCGGAGCAAACAGCATTTAAAAAGCTACGGCTCAACCGAAACCTAAGATAAAACCTGCTCATGCACCATGGTTTTTCAAACTCGGCACCCTTCATGGATTATTTTATGCTACATCTGGCTGCTCCACTTTGCACACACCGGAGAAGCGCAGGCTGCAAAAGAAGGTAAGGTGATGGGAAAGCAAAGTTTGTTCTGACTTATTTATTTAGCTGTCTACCTGCAGGAGCCAGCTGGTCCGCGGGGCTGCCGGCCGCGCCTCCGGCGCCCGGCGACCCTCCCCCGCCGGCTCCCCGCCCCCTCACCGCTCCGGCCGCTCCAGGCTGGCCGGTGGCTAGCGGAGCTCTCTGAGCCGCCTGCAGCCGCGTGCCCAGGGCCGTTCGCCCGACGAGAGTGGGATTTCTGGCGCAGACTGTCCAGAGGGCGTGAGCATCAAAGGACGGCGGAGGGGGGGGGCGGGGGTTCGGGGGTGTGGGAACCTCCGACGAGCTCGTTCTCCCGGACCCGGGGCAGGTCAGATCTCTTCCTCTAGCCCTCTGCTCTTCCTCCTCTCGCCGTTCGTCTCACTGGGAGTAAGCTGTGGCCAGAGTTGGTCGGAGACCGGGGAGTGCAACCTCTAGAACCCTGGCCAGCCCGCCGGCGAGCGGCTGGAGCCTTCCCTGAGGGGCCGTGACTTGTGTGAGCTCCGAACGTTCGGGTTACTAATGAAGTGCTCACTGCGTCGGAGGAGTAGGCGCGGGCCTGCGGTTGGCGCTCGGACGCCGGCGCGGAACAATAACGCCGCGGAGGTGAAGCAGCGGACGGCGCGCTTCTCGCGCCCCGCGGCCGGAGACGTCTCCAGCGCGCTCGGCGCAGGTTCCGGCGGCCCTGGGACAGAGGCAGCACAGCGGGCTCGGCCCGGCCAGAGGCGGGCGGTGGGAGTGGGGGGCAAGGGGAGGGGGACAAGGGGAGGGGGGCAAGGGGAGGGCTAGGACTGTGCAATTGATAAAAAGATGCCGCCTGGGCGACCAGAAGTCCTCAAACCTCTGCCCCCACAGTTCTGCAGTTAAGGAATACGAGTGATCGAACCTTGCAAAAGACATAGACCCCGGAGGCTAATTCTGGTTCATGAGAGCAAGATTCTTTGGGGCAGCTAGATACGCCTGTATATGGCTTTTTCCTCTCCTCTTCTCCTTTGAACCACTGACAGAAGGTAAAAATACCTTTCGGTGCCTGTAGTTGGAGCTGGGGAAAAATAAATCCTGTCAATGGAAACGTCTTCTGAGCAGTGTCACAATCTACCTACCCTCCTCCGTATCGTGCAGGCTGTACGTCTAAAGCCGATTTTTCCGATATTGAAAAGCAAAATACTAATAATTGCTTGTCCCTAAAGTGTGGAGGATGGAGGAATCTGTTACCAGATATAGGTCTTGGGGTCGGGAGTTGATACGCATCGGTACTCGCTTCATCTATGTATGAAAACTTCCTGATTTAGTGCTGCTTTTTACGATTCTCTTCATGGGGCTTTCTTCGGGCACTCAAACCCACCCCCGCAACCAAACGCCATGACCTACTCTTTGATCCAGCCTGACCTTCTGACCCCAGTTTCCACATCTGCAACCTGTGTTGATGCTGAACCCATTCAGAGCAAACCTTAACTTCCAGCTGTCGGTTTCGCTCTTGCAAATGAACACACATCTGCTAGAAACACACAGCCATACACACCAAAACCGACATTTCTACTCGCGTGACATCAGAGAATAGGGACAATGAATCCTGAAAACTTGATTGCTTCGGAATCTCGGGAACAGAGGAAAAGTTTGCACCGCCGGGGCGAAACCCCGCGCGCGAGCTAGCGCAGACCCCGGTTGGAGTTTGAGCTATAAATAACTGCATCACTAGGGGGAGAGGTTCCTGCAGTCAGAATGGCTTGCTCGCCCGCGTTTCTCTTCTGAGTGCGAAATACGTGGAGAGGATTCTGATTCTAGGAGGCCGAATTATTTACATGCAGAAGTGAGCTGTTTAAAAGGTGGGCGGGGGTGGCGAAGGCGCTCTGCTTCTCGGTGGCGACTCACCCGGCGTGTCGCGGCGGTCAAGGGCTGCCGTTCTGGGAGCAAGCGAGCCCCGAGGCGACGCCGGGACACCCAGGGGCCGAGCGCCAGGAAGCGCCTGGAGCAGGTGCCTAGCTCTCTGGAGCGGATGGGAATGATTAGAGAAAGATGAGGGACCTCCTTTCTCTACTTTTGTCGCACATGTTCTCTCGGGGAGGTCGGTTCCCGCTACTGGGAGCGCGCATATAAGTCAGTCTAACGCTTGGAGGCGAAGTGCAGCCGCTGTATTTCCTCTCCATTAATGCCGCTGCCGCGGCCCCCTCGGAGGAGACGCTTCCCGATAGCCTCCCTCCTCCTCCCGGCTCCTTCTGGAGCTAGGGCGCCACCGGTTCCCTGGAGTGCCCAGGTCTGGCGGAGGCGTAATGGATGCTCCGCGCAGCAGGCGCGCCCGTCTGGCAGCCCCCGCCCCGCCCCGCCGACGGCCCCGCCCCGGCTCTGGCTGCTGCCGCGCGGCCGGGTGCCGGCTTCACCGGCGCGCCCGGCATCTCGCTCCCCACCCGCACCCCCCCGCATCCCCCACCCCAGCCCGCGCTGCGAGGGCTGAGTCCCGGAACTACGGACCGCACGCCGCGTTCCCGATTGACCGCCAGGCTACGCCTCCCCGGGCGGGAAGAGAGGCCGGCGCTCCGAGCGGGAAGGCAAAAACTCGCAGTTCCCGGCTGGTCCAGAGAGCAGACAGCGGAAGGGAGATGGGCTGAATCTTTAAGAGCTAGTTAAATCCTCAGGGGCAGGTTTCCCTTTTGTTTTTATTTGTTCGTTTCTCTCTTAACTTGTTTGCCATCACCGCCCCACCTGGGTCCCTGGCTCTCACCCCAGGCTGTGCCGAGGGGTAACGGAAAGGCAGTCAACAATCATCACTGTGCTTATTTCACCTTCAAAAATGACCCAAGAAAGTCTCCTGGGTTTAAAATTCACTTGTCACTACGAAAGACGGAAATAATAATAATAAAATAAATCCTCTCTAAAGAAAAGTACATAGAACCCATATTGTTTGTGCATGTTGAAGACAAAAACAAAATAAACTTTAAAAATCATTCTTATAAATTCAATAGTCCAAACATTTATTGGTGTTCCTAGTTCGAAGTACAACTTAGTATTTTTAAAATGTGGCTTTTAAAATTATTATTATTATTTGAAAGGGTGTGTGCTATGATGGTCTCCCTGAGAGTCTTAAGTATAAAACATTTTGGGAAAAAAGTGGTTTGTATATCTATTTTCAGTTATAGGCAATAACCTTGACTAGTGTGAAGGAGTTGAACGCATTATCAACTGTTTCTCTTTTTTCTTAGAGTAAAATATTTTCATTACCTTTAACACCACAGTGTTTGCCTCTATTAACAGTTATTGAAAACTTTATTTCAGCATGTATTTCATTTAAGTTCAAATTTTAACATTTTGTTGAGGTTGATGGCAAGCATATTTACATGCCTGAAAATATATTCACCATTATTTCTGGACAGATTGATTCGTTTGTTAAAATGCTATGGAATCATGGAAATATTTTTGAAGAATACAAACTCATGTAACTCTGAAACTAGTTTGAGCAAAGAGTGAATGCTTTAGGAGATTAATTGTCCTAAAAAGCAGTAAAATATATCAAATTGGAAGTATGGTATATATTAATGTGTGACATTTGAATGCATTATCTTGCATTATATTGTATTGTAAATGCATCAGGAGGATTTATTACATTTATATAAATATTAATTGCATTATACTTAATGGTAGCATAAAAGCAGAATACAACTGTTTTTAAAAATCAAGTCAAAGTTTGAATATCCCATTTTGAGAATTAGCTAATGCTTTGAAATATTTGTAAATTTAAAAAGTAGAAATATTTAAAACAGATGTTTGAATAACTCAGAAATGTATCTTGTAAGTGATCGGCAATTTACTTTTCTCGTAATAACATTGCTTAATATGATTTTTAATTATATCCATTTTGGCTTAAGAGAAGACACTGTGTTTGGAAAGTTAAAAAAATAAACTCCAATTCTCAAAAGGCACTAGGAAACACTTTTTGAAGAATAGTACAAGTCAGTGACTGAGGAGTAATATGGGATTATGCTTTGTTATGTTAATGCTATTTTATTTGACAAAGTTTAGAGCACTCAGTGGTTTACAAAATTCTTTATAATATACAATTACTACGGAAGCAGTATGCATCACATATCATTTTTTACCTTTGCTTTCATGCTTTTGAGATTTTAATTAATTTTAATATTTCAATTAAAAATATAAGTTGGTTTTTGAAATATCTTTTTTCCCTTAAGAAAGTGGAACATTTTTGTCAAGTGGGTCTATATTTCATCATTCACTAATATAAATAACTGTTTATATATTTTAAATCATAAAGTGATAATTGTTTTAAAAATTAGATTGACTTTAATAACTTTTACAAACATATTTTCACTTTTCATCTAACATTTAGAAATGCACCTTTCTTTTTCAGTACTACTGCTGGATTCTAAAGCACAACAAACAGAGTTGGAATGGATTTCCTCTCCACCCAATGGGGTAAGTGCTTCTCCTCATAAAATACCAGCCTTTAATTTTTTTAAATAAGAAAGAAAACCTTTTTCCCTTCCCCAGTGGAGTTATTCAGATTCTTCACATTTAAATTGTTTTGATTTTGCATATATTGTTCAATATTTTGTTGGGTTTATAATGAGATATTGAATTCTTGGAGCAGAGATGATATACTTAGAACTCTGAAAAATGGATTTAAAAAAAATCTCTTTAACCGTAATCCTTTGAGTCCTTCTGTGAGTGGGACCATATGTCAGTTTCCAGGCTATAAATATTAACTAATTACAGAGAATATGCCTTTCATGAACTCAAACCTCTTTAGTTGCTTTATACTTCTTTAGTATAATCACCAGGTAGGTTGTGTGTAGTTCTTTAAAAACAGTAAGTAATCTGTTTTCCTCTTTTGAAAAACGTTTTAGCATTATTCAAAATATACTTGAAAGGATAACTAAAAGTGTAATATGTTCAACATTTTAACATAAAATTTGCTGTGAAATATGATTTGGATTCTCCAAAATTTGTACTATGTGCTACTTGTTCTTATTAATCAGAAGTGATGGCAGAGCAAACACATAATCAGAGTAAAAAATCTATTACAATAAATGAGTGAAAGCTGTCCAATAAAAGTTTATGAAAATATAAGTAGATTCTAAAAAAATTCTGACCGTTAAGTTTCATGTGTCCGGAAAGATACATTACTTACTTAAATTTAGTTCAATGTCAGTGTCTTTGGGTATTATTTTAATTGTGAAAGAGGGTACATACTTCATCCCTTACTAAGTAAAAAGACTCCAAGAAAGGGAATTGTAACCCCCATTGTTACTTAAGTTAATCTTTGGTACAATAAAAAGTTTGGAGTCAAAGAACATTAAGTGTTAGTGAGGATATAAAAAGTTTGCAAAGAATGAAAGCCTGAAAGAGATTTCTGAGTATAAGAACATGATGAAATGAACATGTCATAAGCTGGAAGTTAGTTTAAGAATGTAAAATGTGAACAATGCAAATCTGTTTAAAGTAGATTAAGTTTTTTAAATGAATGTTTGAGATGCTTAAGATCATATTGCAGTTATCAGTATTGGTCAGAAAGAGCTATGAAAAAATGACAAGTATTTTACAGATTAAATATAAAAAGTAGGCTGAGTTTGAAGTATGAATGTCATACTTACCTTGAAAGAGGAATGGTTTCCATGAGTAAAATAATTTACATTATAGGAAGGCATTCACAAAAAAATGGAGCACCTTTCTTGCCAATGATAGATGTGGCCCATTTTCCACCCTTCATCAGTTAAAACAAATAGAGATAGAGGATGGTTTTTATCTCGTAAGGAGAAGTAAACTGATATATGTTTCTAATATTTCACCCATGCAATCCATAAAATGATAAACCATGACTTTCTGTGTTATCTTGGACTGAAATGGACATTTTATCAGTGCAAAGTATCTTGAGTGAACTTAACACTACATATCTTACAAATCAGCAGATAATATTAGACAATGATGATTGACAGTATATTCCATGTATAAAATGGGTTGACTTACATGCGGTTAAATATCTAACTGGAAATAAAACGTTATTAAGATATAAGTGTCTAGAAATAATTTTATAAGCATACTATAAAAGCACACTAGCCAAACTAAGACTTCTTTCCCAGTGTAGAAATCACTGCAGTTTCTTAGAAAGTAAGATAATAAACCAAAAGTTGCATTAAATGCATTAATTTTGTCTCACTCCATCTTGAAGTTTCCCTCCAGGAGTAAATTTTTAAGTAAGCATTAAAGTTAACTGAGTTTCATTGGTAGTAAAAATTGATTTTTCATACATTGAACAAAATAATATAATTGTTCTTAGAGCTGGAAAAAAGAGTTCTTCAGATGTATTCATTTCTAATAATTAGCCTTGGCTTCTTCTAACTAGGGAATTGTTAAAAAGAGCACATTTATCCTTGGAGCTTTTCACTTTTTGGTAGATGCTATTACTATTTCACTTCTTTTAATAATTTCAACCTAATTAAGAGACTAAAATCTGCTCATCCAAATGGATGAATTTGGTTATATTTGGCTAAGAGCCATTCAAGAAGATTATAAGCAGCTAACTAAAATGGGAAACTATGCACTCCATTAACTAGTCACAAACTCAAGTTGTGTTGAGTAAAAAGCTGAACATGATAATGCGCTGTTTGCTACATTTGAGGACCTTTGATGGTGTGTATAATAAAATTGTAGCAAATATATGTCATCACAAGAAATTTCTGAATTTCAGGATATTGCTACTTTGTCCTGTTAGTTTTCTCAGAGCTACTTTTACAAGTAGATATTAGGATTTTGCAGAATATTTAAGGAAATTGATGTTTCTGATCAAGTTTTACAAATAAAACTCATACCACGTGCTTATTTTTTCCCATGTGCTTTTCTTGAAGCAGTAATTTAAATATTGTATGCTATGTGACTTTTGATTAGAAGACTAATAGGATTTTATATTTGGCATTTCCTATTAGGGAAATGAATACAAGTAGGTGACAATTTCACTATTAAGGTATCATAAATACAAAGTTGGAAATTTTGTAATAATGGTAAGAAAGGACATAAACAACAATTGCCTTAGGTTTTTAGGTGAAATGAATTTATTAACCAATGAGCAATATAAATAATATTTAGCAAGGTTTAAAAATCTTTAAATCATTGCCAATTCGGCTGAGCTTATCATTTTCCTTTTTTGTGAAAATAAATGAGTTTGCTGTAGTATATATTATATCAGCATATGAATGGGCATTTTTAAACATCTGATATTTTTCCTGTCAGAAAGCTTATTACCTAAATGTGATTCTACATTCTAGTTTGCCATGGACGTTTTATTGTCTGTTGATGAATCATACTTTTATAACTATTTATAGTTATGTGGCATTATGGACAATATTACATACAACACTGCAATAAATAAATAGCTCTATAAAACGTTACTTCTTTATATCTCATTTTGCAAAGATTGTGAAAGATTCCGCATTATGCATATCAACATGTTGTGAAATGCTCTTGCATTTCAGAGTACTCTTGGCATTTTCTTCCCTGTGTTTTTAGGTACTCTCTTAATTTAAATACAACATCAACACTTAAAATGTCAACGGAATGATCAAAAATTCTGCCATGTAGCTGTATGTATATGCATTAAATGGTAATTTAAGTCATTTCGTTATGTGCTTTAGTCTATAAAAATCATAAGCTCAGTGGAGACATTGACATAAGCAAACACGTAAAAAGCAACACTAATACACCAGCAAACAGATACTAAGCAAAATGAAAGATTTATTGTATGCATAAACAATATAAGCAACCTAAATGATGTTCTGCCACCAGGATGAAGCTGAACAGAGACTCATTCTAAATGTTAACATTGTTTGTCATGGTAGGAGTTCACCTCACTCTTTCTAAGATATGCATTTGTGGCACACTGAAGAGTCCTCAGGCACTTGCAAAACCCTAATGTTATTATTTGATGAATGACTGATGACCTTTTCTAAATTTTACAGTGGGAAGAAATTAGTGGTTTGGACGAGAACTATACCCCAATCCGAACATATCAGGTTTGCCAGGTCATGGAGCCCAACCAAAACAACTGGCTGCGGACTAACTGGATTTCGAAAGGCAATGCACAAAGGATTTTTGTAGAATTGAAATTCACCCTGAGGGATTGTAACAGTCTTCCTGGAGTCCTGGGAACTTGCAAGGAAACCTTTAATTTGTACTATTATGAAACAGACTACGACACTGGCAGGAATATAAGAGAAAACCTCTATGTCAAAATAGACACCATTGCTGCAGATGAAAGTTTTACCCAAGGTGACCTTGGTGAAAGAAAGATGAAGCTTAACACTGAGGTGAGAGAGATTGGACCTTTGTCCAAAAAGGGATTCTATCTTGCCTTTCAGGATGTAGGGGCTTGCATAGCTTTGGTTTCAGTCAAAGTGTACTACAAGAAGTGCTGGTCCATTATTGAGAACTTAGCTATCTTTCCAGATACAGTGACTGGTTCAGAATTTTCCTCTTTAGTCGAGGTCCGAGGAACATGTGTCAGCAGTGCAGAGGAAGAAGCAGAAAACTCTCCCAGGATGCACTGCAGCGCAGAAGGAGAATGGTTAGTGCCCATTGGAAAATGTATCTGCAAAGCAGGCTTCCAGCAGAAAGGGGACACTTGTGAACGTAAGTAATATGTGCTATTAAAATTTCACTTTGCACTTTTTCTGTTTCAGTGTCAAAGATTTCAAGTAATAATGATTATTCAAACAGGTGAGTCAGTTTGTACCAGCAGCACGATTTGGTGGATTTTAAGCAAAGTCCCTATTGAACTTATCGGTGATTCGCCACAGTGATTTCTGCACTAAGTGTGCGATAGGTATTGCAGTAAATATTGATGATAATGGTATTTCTTACTAAGATTTAACTAACCCTGTGCTTGACGTGGAAGACAACAGTTGCACTTTGGGCTATGAGATTTAAGAGAGGAGATTGGGCAGAGTGAGGTGACATTAATCAGGATTGAATGATGTGTGATTCCTCTTGTTTTGAAACCCATATTGTCTGGACTCATGGGTAGCAGAAAAAGGGCATTAAGGGGGCTGCTAACAAGAGTTCTAACAGACAAGATACGTACAAATAGATCTACAAGCTTAGAATTATTGTTTATAAGTACTAAAACTTCTATGCAAAAATCATCAGAATTCACTTGCTAAACCTCTGAGGTTGCTTCTGCTAAAGCTGTATTTGTTTCCTGGACTAAACAATAAAAGGAGTGTTCCTCTGTTAAGTCAAGTTATAGGTGGACTACATTTTTGTGGAAGTGGGCCAAAGTAAAGTTTGAGTTATCAGAATATATCAGCTGGACATTTTCTGTTTTGAAATAATAATAGTATATGAATTTTTGAATCTTTTCCTTTGTCTAATAAAACTGAATTTTCTCTTACATAGCTTTATGTAGTCATAATAATTTGCCAGTGTTTTTCTATTTAAAACTATGTCCAGGGATATTCAAAATTAATAGATATTTTTGTTTGTGGATATCCTGAAAATATAATCAGGTTATATTAATTATGTCTCTTATAAATTAGAAAACATAATACATTACCCAAAATAACTTTTATATATTCCTTGTACCCCTAAGGCAGCTGTATAATTTTATTATTCGTACTTCCCAGTTAATTTAGAGGGAATCGTAGTGAACAATAATTATTGTAACTAAATGTTTTTTGCTAATTTACTATGTGCAGATACTCTTCCATGTGCATTACACAAAAGAGTTCATGTAATTAGATAGATAACATTATCACCTCCATTTTACAGAAAAAAAAATGAGGCTGTAAAGGGTAAAAGACTGCTTGCAGTTCCTTTAGTAAGTAATTGTCCTAACTTAGATTCAAACTCAGAATGTTCTGATTCCAGAGCCTGGACTTTTAGTGACAGTATTGCTCTGGCTTCCATCAGAAAGCAAGAAGAATCTTAGCAAGTATTATTGTTTCATTGCTGAACTTAATGCCTTGGTTCTAGTAGTTTGATATATAAATCACATTACTTTCCTATAAAATTCTCATTCTCGTAGAATGTTTCAAGAAATTAGCAAATATTTAAATCTGTGTTGTCTAAGAAGGTAGCTGGTGGCCACATGTGGATCTGAGGTTCTAAAAAATGGTGATTCTAAGTTAAGATATACTGTAAATATGAATTACACACTGAATTTCAAAGACTTGGTACAAAAAAACGGATGTGACAAACATCAGTAATTTTTTATGTTACTTTGATATCGAAAGACTCATACATTAGAAACATTGGGTTAAATACAATATAACATTAAAAGTGTTTCAGTTGTTTCTTTTTACTCCTTTTTAATGTGGCTACTAAAAATGTAAAAATTGTATACGTGGTTCGTGTTATGTTTCTACTGAATGCACTATTTAGATGGAATAACAGCAAATATATTTTTCCTGTCCTGATTGAAGTGTTAAATACTTCATGTGAATGGTCGCTAGCATATAAAATGCCTCTGACCCAGCACTCAATTATCATTCCTGCCATAGCTGACATTGTAAAGCGATCTCTGAGCTAAACAGAGATGATGTATTCCCGTGCCCTAGTCCAGTTTAGCAGCCTCCCTGGCCATTCTGTGAAGGAGTCAAACCTGTCTACCCACTGTCATCTTTCCCTTTCCCTTGCTAGTAGTATTTCTTATTGAGTAGAACATCCTGCAGGTTGCATTTGTATGGAAATCAAAAACTGATGGAGACTTATCACTACTAATAGGCAGAATGCTATCCCACTGGGTAAGTATAGAAATATTCTTAGTGAATTCATCAATTCAGTGAAATGGAATGTTCCTATTGACTTGAGATTAACAACAGGTACTTGAAAATGATGGAGGATTCAACAATAACTATTATAAGAACATTTTAATGACACACTGTTACACTTCAGCTGTGAAAGCAGCCGGTTTCAGTAGTATGCAGATTTTGATTGATGTGAAATTGGAATTTAAAATGTTTGCACAATTAAAAATGGAGCACATAAAAATTCATATAAAAGCGCACAATTAAATTTGTCTAAAAAGAAACTGGGAAATAACATTAAAGATCTTGTTCTTTTAAGGTTTAAAGAATTTTAAAGCAAATAAATTATAGTCTTTTTTGTTTTATTTTATGTAATTTAACTCAAATGATCTCTACATTTACTTGTTAAGAAAATCAACCAGGAACTGCTTGACTTCTGTACTTCTAAGTATAGAATTTAGTATGAAAAGCAGTCTTTAAACGCAGTGAAGAGATATATTTGCCATGAAGTCTCCAGTTTCTTTGAAATGACGAAAATCATCTCATTAAATGTGGTACTATTAAGATTATTTACATTCATTTATTTTGGTTTCGAGAATTGGAACCACATTTGAGTACCAAAAGTATTGTCACCTGCAAACTGTGCCAAGGTGCTTAAAAATAAAGTAAAATTAGTTCACTGTCATCTGCATTAATTCTGCTTTGGAATAGGTGAAATTAGGTATTAATAGTGAGAGTTCATTAAAAACATGTGATTAAAGGACTCAAGATGCCTTCTTATGGTTCAGCTGAAAGAGGATGTGCGCACTGTTTTAAGTTAATTGTCTACCACGTAACTTTCTTAATTTTTAACCTTAGTGATGTTGACAAAGGAATTAAATACCTTATACTTAACCATGGCACTATGTTCATATGCAAAAACATTTCCCTCCTTGGCATAATTCCAGCGCATTGCTGTGAGAGTACTTGCTTCTGGAATCAATCCAGGCTTGCCTTTGTAAGTATTTCTCCTGTTTCCTTTCAGTGATCCTGTTAAGAATTTGAAAACAAATTTCAGTCCCATATTGAGGAAAACTAAAGAGTTTGGGAGAGGATAGTAGTGAGTCCCTGGCCAAATAACGGTAGTTAGTCACTTAAAGGCAAGTTTATCTGGGCACTTTCTAGAATGGCAGCCTGTTGTGATGTGTGTTAAAAGTGTAGTTTGAAATATGGACAATTATGAAAACCGATCACAGTTTTCATCAGCTGATGTAAAAGCTTTTATTTCTTTGTGATTTTGGAAAACATAATTCAATTTTGAAAACCACATGTTTCTCAAATCTACTAGTATATGGAGAACTTCTAATATTTTTTATACAGTATTTTTATGAAAATATCTTTACACTCATTTAAAAATACAATTCTAGATAGCATGTTGATTATCTAAAAGTCCTTTTGAAAATATTTAGCATATCAGTTCCATCACAACTTCTATGTAAACTAGCCAGTATATTTAGGTAAAAGTGGATTAATTTAAAAAATTGAGAGCAGGTTTTATTTTACATATACAAATATTTCCTGAAGACTAGTAAAATAGTATTCTGAAATATAACTTGAAATTTTTAGAAGTTTTTTACAATTTTATTTCATTTAAAAAGTAGAATAGTGTTCTCAAAGTGTGGAACTTGTTATTATAACTTGAATTTGTATAAGTAATTTGCAGCTCACACTGAAAAATCATGGTCATTTTTCTCATTTAATCCTTATTACACTGCTAAGAGGTGGATAGTATTTTTTTTTCTCTTTCAATTTAGGAAGAAACTGAAGCTTAGGGATATTAATAAATAACAAAATTGGCTGAGAATCCAGGATCCTGTTTATCAGTTCAAGTCTTTTTGCCCTACTACATCACAATGCTTCCTAAAATTTATACTGAACTTCAACCAGTGGATTTTAGTTACTGAAGAAATAATGAAGTTTTATTCTAGGTAGGGTGACCATAAAACTAATTTTCTGGAAATAATTGTTTTACTTTTTACACTGTGTCTTTTTGCTTTTAAAAATGTTCTGATTTGGATGATAAAATATATGGTCACCCTAGTTGTAAAAAATCCCAGGATGTGATGCAGTTTACATGCACATACATTGGAACATAGAAATGTGAGCTACTTGCATTATTTATATTGCTTAATTTTAATTTTCTGAATTAAAATGAAGATTTAATATTTTTTGATGATTTCATATAAAGGAGAATTCAAATAATCATAGATTTTCTAGTTTTTATTATAAGGGATTTCCCTAATAGTTGCTTCTTAATATTTTCTATATACCATTATTTTACTAACAGATACCGTATGGACATTGAACAAATGTTATATGTTACTTCAAGAATTAAAATATTCATTAATTAAAACACTCATTCAATTAAATGGCATTAATAATAGTTGAAATCTGGTTGTTGATTTTGAAAACTGTTTTTCCACAGAAAAGTAGCAATTTGTACCATTACTTTGACATTTACATTTGACAGTAACAAATATGTCTTTATGATATATAGTATTTATAGTATATAAAAAGGAATATAAGGTACACTACAGAGTTAATAGCTCAGATGCTGGAGTCATAGCTTTTAAATTCTGGCTCAACATCATACCAGGTGCAAAAACTAGGACAATCTTCTAAGCCTTAGTTTTCTTAAGTATAAAATGGTGCTAATAAAAATAGTACCTGTTTCCATAGAATTCTTGTCAGAAGTGAATGAAATAATGCGTGTATAAACCCTAAGAATAGTATCTGGGACATAGCAAATAATCAATGAATGCTTGCTGTTGTCTCATTATTAATAATGCAAAAAGGAGTTTTATGGCACTGGGTAAATGAACATAAGTTTCCAAGGCTACAGATAGTTAAATATCCTTTAGGTCAGTAATCTCATCCCTGGTTATTTGCCGAGGAAGATATATCAATGGAAGAAAAGAACTTTTTATATAACTGTTTTTCCCACCAGCCTGGTTTATAATTTGAAATATTGAAAATAATCTAATTGTCCAAAGTTAAGTGCATCATCTTGATTGAACTTAAAGTTTCAGCAGTGTGATGTAGGAATTTTAAGTCATTTATTAATAATTTTAAGTGGAAAACAAAGAAAAATATGTTGTATATACTAATATTTAGAATTATGAAAAATATGCATATATAAAAGAATAGATAACATAAATATCACAATGTCAGATTGGTGACATGGTGGGTAATCATTTTTCTCTGTGTTTTTAAAGTATCTTGAGATTAGAATTTTTTAGCAATGTAAGTTTTATGTAACCTGGCAACTTATTCAAACACAACTTGAAATGTATCTCCAAAATTTGGGTTTTTAAATTAAGTTAACATCTGTATGAAGTCGCTTAGGCAATAGAGCAGCAGTAAATGGCAGGTATAGTTTAAATGATTTAAGAGAAGGGAGATTCACCAAAAGGCATTCAATAAATGCAGGTCATAGATTTTGTTGGTTTTTAAATTATAAAAAGATGGCAAGAGCGGTTTTTAAGTGTTTCATTTCTATTAACTCATTTGGTCTTATAGAGAGGCATTCATAAATCAATCTGGCCAACTGCCGTGTAATCAAGATAATCTGACTCCAGAATCCCACTAATACAGTGGATCACATCTTTATAGATAAGCATTTATCTACCAGAAAAATTTTTTTAAAAGATAAGATTTCTTTCAGGATGTCTTAAAAGGTGATACAAATTTTCTTCAATTTATAATAATTTCAAAATACTTGTATCTCTGTCTTTCCCAGACATTATAAATATTTCTGCTTTGCCATTTTCTATTCCGATTCTTCTTTTATGGAACAGTAAGAATGCGCTTTGTAAAACACGACAGAGACATTGTTACAGTATTACTCCGAAAGCTTCAGGTTTCTAATAACCAATAAAAATTCCCCATTTTTTACAGTGGCATTTTATTCTTTTCTAACTCAGTCGCATAATTTATCATCCTTGAGAGCCCTGTTCCATCTGCTTGATACTGGTCTCTTGTTCTACCTGAAGACATCTGTAGATGTTTTTATGATGCCCTATCACTTAACATTTGGTCCGTAATAAACAGAAATGCAAATAAACCATCATGACCTCTCACAATTAGCTGTTGTATCTTAATCTCACATATCCCTGGCTTCTTCAGCTACCTCTCTTCCAAATTCAGATGTCCGACACTGGATGTACTTCCCCTGGTTTTTACCTTGCCTGTTTTCTACCCCACAATGCCACCTGCCCGATATCAGGCTGTTGAAATTATGCCTTTCCTTACAATTTCAAATTAAATGACACTTATACCTTGTTAGATGATCCCACTTTGTGGATTCCTACAAGTGCCTTACCCTTTCCCTCTGGAGATATCATATGTGGTCTGATTTTTATCATTGTAATTTCCTTTTACAAATTCTAAAACTTCTTAACAACCAAAACCTACTTATAGTATGCTACCTATATTTCACAGTAGTTGGCACAGTTCCTTGCACCACCCATATCTTCCAGTAAATGTTTATCAGATTTCTTAAAGACTTTGAGAAATTTGGTAAATATGCTACCTACTCCAAAGGCAAATATATTTTTATTTCATTTTGCTCATAGAATATAGCAAGTTGACATGCTAAGAATAAGCAAACGAACAAGAGTCTGCTTCAGACATGAGGAATTTATTTCTATGAGGATGATATAACTACTTATATGTATTCATTGTCATATCGCTATTTTCTATTTGTCCATTGTCTTTATGTTTTTCTTTTTAACTTCTCGATCTCCCTCTTTTAATGAAAGGAAAGCCATTTCTCCCTTTTTACTAACATACTATCTATGTCTTGAGAAAAGAGACTGATAGATTTTCTAAAATAAGAAGACCTTGAAGTTTATCTTACATGGGAAAGTGACTTTTGTTTTAAGATTATATTGGTTTTCTTCCAAATTCTATATTGTAAATATTATCTTGATTTGCAAAAGAAATGAAAAATAATACAAAGAAACAAAACACAAGAAGTCAATTCCTAAACTAATATTTCACTCTCTATATTGGAAGTTAACATACATTCAGTTTCATGTCCAAATGTATTTCTGCTATTTTAGTTATAACTATATTGTATTATGACTTTTTACACTGTTCTTAAAATTATTAATTTTCAGAACCTTGTAGTACTTTTATAAAAGGCTTTTTGAATAGATAATTTGCAAGATATGGAACAAGTGCCATCCATGTGTGCTCCAGTCCCAAAATATTACTTTTCCCAGGAGCAACTACTGTTAATCAGTTTCTTCTGTCCTTTGCCGAGATATTTGCTCATAATTTCTTTAAAAATATGGAGAAGGATCATTGTGATACTTAATAAGAATCATAGTACAATTTCCTTATAGAACACTGTAGACTTCATTTAAAATTATACTGTTTTTTACTCATCTCCTGTCATCTTTGTATGTACCCACAGTTCATTGAAATGATAACTATTCAAAAAATAAAGAAGGACAAAAAGAAGGAAGATCTGATGAAAGTGAGGAAAATTAATCAAAGAGGAAAGAAATATGAAATTAATATATGCAATTTAACTTCATATGATTTAGAAACTAAGTATATGATATCAGATTATTTCTAATTATCCTATCTTTATATATCCCTTTATATTTCTAGTGGAAGTTTAAATTGGCATCAGTTTCCAGAAGCTAATGTTAAAATTTAAATCATCGATACCTTAAAATGTTGCAACTAATTTGATTGTTTTATTGAACCTTGAGTTGTTTTCTGTAAGATAATTATCACTAATCTACAATAGATTTTATTTATAATAATATTACATATAATATAGTTATTTTGTGCAAATAATGTTATTATTTTAATGGGATAAATTTAAACCAGCCATATATTTACTGTTTTTCTCTATGAGCATAAAACTCTGATGCAGGATTCAGAGAGGAAAACTTCAGACAATCCTTTTATCCAAATTTTCCTCAGAGTTAATTTAGCTCATCCTATGCAAAATATCACACAAATTCATTTTTATGAAAGCATGTCTTCACTGGGATAGTCACATAGTACTAATACTTGTTAATTCCTATAGTAATAATATGTGGGATGTAGAAGAGTACATTCACATGTAATACGAGGATTGGCAACAAATCCAGTAACAAAAACAATTCACCCTTAAGTTTAGGTCAGATTAATGAGATAAAGTCGTTAGTTTTTGTTTTCTGCCTATAATATCGACCTCATTAAAAGTTTAGAATCTCTGTGTTTTTGTTTAGTTGCCAAGGTGTGTCCAGCTCTTTTGCTACCCTCTCTCTCAATGGGATTTCCAAGGCAAGAATACTGGAGTGGGTTGCCATTTCCTCCTTCACAGATCTCCCTGACCCAGGGATCGAACTCACAGCTCCTGCATTGGCAGGCAGATTGTTTACCACTGAGCCAACAGAGAAGTCCAGATCTGTTTGTACACATGATATATATTAATCTGTAATAATAGCATTTCACAGGAGCCCAAAATAATACATCAATTGAAATAAGTTTACATTATTTTTCTTGACTTTTGTGGTCTTATTAAGAAGTAAGGAAGGTTTATTATTTAGTGTTCCTTGTTTAGTCTAGGGTCAATGAATGACATAGAAAATGGGAAAATACATTTTGAGGCAGAGTAGTTTGAAAAATTTTAATGGTTCCATTTTATGTATTATGTATTTTGAATTTTTTAATTTAGTTCATTCACTTAAATTATTTACTGTTGATAATTATATTACCTCTTGCTTCCAATATATTAGAAAATTAAGAGGCTTTGAAAGGACACTTAACTGTGGTTTATTTTTTGTTTCATGTGTCATCTAGTTAACATCTCGTTTAACCTCTTAACTATGCTGGTGTCAGCCTTGGACCTGCACTGAAGCTATTCACTCTGAAATAGCCTTTCAAAGAAAACCTAGATCCAAGGAAGGGTATTAACATTGTATTGCTTTTATTAATAAAATACAATATTGATCACATAATTTACATATCTTTGTTACTTATCAGAGTTGCTTAACAATTTGTCATGTTAATATTATCTGTTATACTTTTTAAGAAGATCATTCTTTTAAAAGAGAAATTAAGGGTGGGAGTGTAAAGATGCGAATATATCTAAAAATCACTAGATATAATAAAAGTTTTTTTCTGAGAAAAATAAATTATTAATAAATTCACTATACTAATCTATGTTTTCCAATGGTATATATATGTTCCAATGATATATATAAACATATATATGTTTATTTTAATAATAGTTTATTATTTTAGCTAAACAGTTCCCATATAGACAGTGACACTTAATGGCATTAACTTACCTAAATGACATTAATTAATGACCTTAATTTAAACTAGTGGATGATCTAAACAGACTTAATTGATTTCAAAAAATGTTTCTTTATATCTTCTGTTTTTTAAAGGTGAAATAAAGTATACTGCATAGTTTTCTTATTTTAGTTGACATTTTGCTGTAAAGGAGTTTTATCCTTGAAAAGAAATGTGAGATATGTATCTTAACCCACTCAAATGTATAAATTCATTATAGCACAAATGTCCTGTGGACATTCTTGTACTCCTTGAGGGTATAATCTCCTCCAAGACAATTAGAGTCACAAATTCTTGAAGGTTGAATGTACCTTAAAGATTTATCAAAGATAAATTGAAGGGTTTTTTTTTGAGGGAATTGTAATAAATGGGACAACTAAAAACCTCATTTATAGTTCTAACAGTTTAGTTATGACAGGTCTCAAGGTAAAATCAGAACTTACTGTTTGCAGTCTTCTTTCCACTTCAGTATCACAAACACACAATACGTATATACATATACACACAAATACAGAAACATTGCCCACCTCATCCCCCACCAAGAAGAAAACATGCAAGTGAACATGATGGAACAAAAAAAAATGAGATTATTGTTCTCTTTGGCCCATTTTTAGATTTCTGAATTACTGTGCACTAATCTCTTAATTTATAAGCACTGAATAGTTAAGATTCTTTTCTCTGTGGAAATCTCAGGTGACAATTACACAGAGGCTGAATACTCATATAGGATATTCTTGGATTACTGCATATTTTAAAAAGAAAAAACACAAAAAAGTAGAGCTACCTCAGTCATGTCTTTAAATGTTGCTTCACAAAGCAAACGATTTATAAACAAATTTTTTGCTTCTTTATTTTCAAGTAGATTGTATTTCCTCTACTATGAGTGAAAGTAAATTTCACTTTTTTTTTTAACTTACTTAATTCATGTAGTATTTTACCAGACCCTAAGAAGGGGATTTTTGCAATTAATGTGTTTCAGATATTGTGACTGTTGTGGGTAAATATGTTTTAAAATGAGAACAGCAAACACCTCTTACATTACCAGAAGTCTAGAATTTGGGATGCAGCAGAAACTCTGCTGTATAACTTTGTGGTTTCTGTCTAGATCTCTCTCTGAGAAACCTATAGACTTTAGCCACTCAGTCTTTTCAAGGACAGGGGACAGTCAGGCTTCATGAACATCTGTTTCTCAGACTGACCTCTAAAATTAACACATGCTAACCTTAGACATTCAGCTTGTGATCTGATGCTAGGAAAACACGTGGCTCCAGGTTTAGTATGTAGAGACAGTATTTTAGTTTGCAAAGAAAACCTGACAGGAAAATTTTAAATTTGCTTTTTCGACCGTGTTTCTTGCTGTGTCTAATGTTTATTCTGCCCAAACATTATGTACTTGAGCACTGTGTGTTTCAAGGCAGAACATAATGGTTTGTTCATTTTACCCCTTTATAAATCTTTCCCATAAGAAGACATTGCTCCTTACTTCAAATTCAGAGAGCTCTCCATTGATTTTCAAAATTATTCACCAGGTCATCACTGTATGTGTAGTCACTCTTCTTTCTGATATTCTTCAGTCATCATTCAAGGTGGCAAAGTGAATGTTCTTTCCCATTCCAGCTCCCTGATTTCCCTTTTATTTTCTCCGCATCTTTCCCTATAGTGGCATAGACTTTGAAAATAGCTTTACATTTGCCATTCAGAAAGTTCTACACTCTTCTTGGGTTTAAAACGTTTTAGAAGGTAGTGAAAGTACATCTTCCTTCCCTCCTCTGTGTGTTTATTGGTGAGATATAATATAGCTTGAAACATCTTGCTCTTTTACCTTTCTAACATGACAGTGATTCTATATATTATAATTCAGCATTATTCATATTAATAGTCAATAAATAAAAAAAATTCAGACCTTATTAATAACTTGCTCATTTCCATTGCAAAGTTTTGGTTTCATTATGGCATATTTCTCTTTTTTGAGCTATTATCCATCCTTTCACGTTTCTGGTTGAATTCTTAAGTAGATGTAACAGGAAATCTAGGTTTTATCTCTTCCATCATTGATAATGTTAATTCTTTGCAAACATATATAAAATTAAGCTTTTACTATTGATCAGATAAATAAGTTTTATAATGGAAAGATAAAGTGGTAAATTAAAAATTAAAACCACAAATCACAATATGTGGCATAATTTGTATTCTAACTTTGTTTTTTTTGAGCTAAGAAAATAAACCACACTTTGATCAATGTTGAAGGTTATTGTCCCTTTTGTAACATTTAGACTGTATGTAACTCTAGAATTACCACTGTCAGTACCACAAAGGAACAGTCAAGATGTGTATATGAATGCCTAGTCAGTTAAAAGTTCTCAACCCTGATATTTTAAAGAAGTTGTAACAGTGACTGTTGTGGTATGCTTAAATCTGAGAAAGAGAGATGGAGACAATGACAAAGAAGTATGTAATAATAATCTAAATAGTTTTCCTGTCAGGAAGGCAGATTAAGGGTAAATAACAGAAGAGGTGCAAGGTTAGGATACTGACACAACTTCTTCTGATCTTTAGTTTTTTAAGGATCTTCTGTCTTATATATACTCTATTACAGAGACAACAAACTACGTGTTAGATCTGTAAAAGACAGCATACACATTCAGAAGGCTGTGAATACAGCTCACTTAAGCTCATATGATACAAGCTAAGACAAGGTTGATTTTTTGAAAAGCAAAACACTGATGTATACCAGAGACTACATTAAGCACATCTTTTATTGCAGCTACTTTTTAAAAACCATTTCCTAATGCATGATTGAAAAAAAAAAAACAGCAAACAAATGCAAAAACCAAGTCTGCTTTTGCATATTGGCTAATCTACACTGAAAATAATATACATTTTATTCATGTAAACCTAAAGGGCATGGTTATTTATTATTCATTAATGTCAACAGATAACTGACTGTCACTTGCTGTCAGAGTGGAATCTGATAGAATGCTGACATTTATTGATAGACATGATCCTGAGAATCTGTTCGGACAGACTTTTTAGATCAGTTCAACATAAAACCCAGATTGGATGTGAGGCATCTTTTTGTTTTTTTTTTTGAAAGCGTATCCAGAACTCATTTGATTTTTAAGATTAGTTCTAGATTTTTAGCACCACAATTATAAAATAAGACTACTAACTGATTTGATTTTAAAAATAATTCAGACTGCTGGTGCTTCTTCTGGCTCGCGTTTTGGAGTAAGAATTTTAATTTTGTTCATGCTGTCTTATAGAAAGAAAAATCAATAAAATACATTAAAAATATTGATAGCTGTTTTGCATATGCATACCTGAAATAATTGAAATTCTTTGGGGAGATACTGTTTACTTAAGACAGTCAAAATTAAGAGTCATTGAGGTACCATATATATGATACTAAAAATAAAAGAAAATTGTGTTTTTAAATTTCTCCTTGAATACCTATCAGCACTGTACATTTTTAAATGGACTCCTCACCCTAGTAAGTACACTTCCTTTAGAGATAGTTGTTAATATATTTAGAACAAAATGTTTGGCTGCAAAGATTTTAAGTGATGATTGTTTTTAATCATAATTTATTTTCTCAACTTGAGTGAAAGCACCAGCACTAAAAATAATATGCATAATTAATGGTTTTTATTTCAAACTACGGGAAAATTATCATATTGTATTTTGTCTGCAACTTAATAGAACGGTTAATAAGATAAAATTGGGACATCCTTATCTTTATTTTTGGGAAATTTATTTTTATTTTTAGTTCTCTTTTTAGTGCTGAGATTGATATATTATATATATACATATATATTTACTAGCTAACTCTGCAATTCCAGATATGCAAATATATTAAATTATATTTTGCATGGAATAATGTTGATAGTTATATATAATAATATTTTGGAGTCTCTGAGTTATAAATACATACATAATCAAAATAGTTATTTTTTGTAAAATGTGTTGCATGTAAGTCTCTCTGTAGGAACTTGTCATCATTTTATCATATGTGTTTTGAACATTTGAATTTGAAGTTATATAATTTCTTTCAAATTATTCAAATATCAGTAACAAATCTCCAACATATTAAAATAGTTCACAGTCAGGATCTCAAAGAAACATGTAATTTATTACATCGTATAGCATCTTTGTTAGGCATTAAATATTTTTATGTATTTTTTAGTCAGGGAAGGCCATATTTCACGGTGTCAACCACTGGTAGAGGTCACAATATAGTTCTGAAAATTATGTAGAATATTTTCAAGTACATTTGTTCTAAAATATGGTTGTCAAAACTGCTTATATAAAATGACTGGGAAGCCTTTTTTTTCCTACTGACTGAATCGTTCTGTGTAACATATATTACATACTAGTTAGTCGTCAAAATGACAAAAGATTTTGATTTTCCATTTAGATATATATTAAGATTATGTAAGGATTAATTTCTACAGACAAATGCCATATCAGTTTCATTAAAATTACTTTGGGAAATGGAGATAAATAGTTCAGCACTCTCTGTGCTGACTTGATGTTTGCCTGTCCGATTGCTTCCTTTCCAATAGACAGCAGAGATGGAATTACAAAAAAAGACATCTGTGCCAAGGTTTAGCTAGCCAAAAAGGGCAAGCTCTTGTGTTTAAAAGGTAGAGAATCCAATCGATGAAAATGTCTGGACCTGTTAGCACCAATAAAGCTGAAGGCCACTGGGAAGCTCAGAGAGGGTCTTTTGTTGTAGAGCTAGAAAGAGACCCAAACTATGACAGTTTAGGGGAGCAGGGTCAGCGAGGAAGATCATCCACCTTCTGCAGTGGCAGCTCTCTGTCAGATTCTAACTCTGTTCTGTACAGGAACTAAGCCTCTACTGTTGACACCAACCAATTCTCAGCCAAGTGCAAATGAAGCTGATATTCACTGACCCGATGCATAGCAAACGAAGCTCTGTGTGTCACTTAAGAAATAATGTTACGTGACACTTCAAAAAGTGAGTGATGGACAGTGTGTATATGTGTTTGTGTGTGTATGTATGTCTGTCTGTTTTTGTGGATCAAGTTAACAGATATATATTCCTTAAGCACTCTGTATTTTTAATTGATTCTCACAATAGCCACAGATTTACCACATGGACACTGATTTTCCTTTTGTTTTATTTTCACTTACATGTCATGAAATTTTACATGCAGGGTTTCACTGTGTTGCAGAACAAAGTCTTATTTGGCTTCTTTAGATTCTGATACAGTACCTAGTCACAGAAAGAGAAGACTCAGTTTTGCTCATAAAAAAATTTTCAAAGAGAATTGAGTTACTAGTTCACATCCAAAACATGATAAATTAGAATATATGTTTTTGTGATTATGAAAAATGTATTGGTCTCATTATAGTATAGCAAGACAGAATGACTGTTTTGTTTATCATTTTAAAGCATTGTCTAAAACCTCTTTTGAGTTAGTAATGCCTTTTACAATCTAATAGTCTTTCTTAGTCTCTAAATCAAGATATTCATATATTAGGCTTACTGAGGATTATATGTTAAATTGCATTTTGTGAATTTCTCATTCTCCAAGATTTTTCATGGTACTTATAAAAGATGCTCACAAAAGTGAAGGTTACAGTGTACCGGTGGTCATAAATATCCATTACATCAACAATACTCTGTAGCCAGTGTGCTTTTTAAGTAAAACAGTACCACTAAAAAAAAATTGAAAAAATAGCCATACTAAATATAAAGCAAAAATTCTAAAGAATGTGCTGAATGCAAAGATTTAAGGCAAAGATGAGTTAAAGCATGGGGTTGAATTTTCAGAGAGCTCCATGGAAGGTGATTTATCTGACATGGTGGATTTCATGAGACTCACCAGGACGGATCTGCATCTAATTGACATCAATCATTTTTTAACTGAAAATAAACAGTTGTAAAATATTTGGGATCTGTGTATTGATTTTTGTTCACCTCATCAGTGTTGTTTATTTGTACTTATTAAATGAGTGAACATGTTTTTTCCTACCAAACTTAAAAAGACAGCATCTGATCTGTAAGATATTTTTTTCTTCTTTTTTGACAAGTGACTAAAATCAGATGAGGTCAAACACAAAGTCTTCTCCTGGCAGTGTTCCTGAATCTAATCATGTAAAGACACTAAACATGTGTTTAGTCAATTCTTATTTCTTTTCCTTCACATTTCTGTGAATCTAAGCACCCTTTGAAGAAAAATGATGCTCAAAAACCAGAGAGAAATTATCCATGTTGATAATAACTTCACTGAATAAGGACAACTCTTTGTCTGTCATCAGCTGTTTATCTTCTACAGAATTTAACAATGATGTCCATATAAAACACAAGTATTAGAGTTGTAGCTTGTTTATGAATTATATGTGATAGATATCTGCATATACGGTTAGTAAATTAGGTCAGTGAATCAATTATTTCCAAAGCAGTGCTCTGACAAAGAACAGCTTCATAAGTTTTGCTGTTAGTGGTGTTAGGGGCTGGGAGGGCGAGTTAGGGGTTAGAATTAGGGTTAGGGAAAGGGAATGAGCTAAATTGAGCTGATTTTCATATATTTTGAATTGCATTTGTTTGTACAAAAGGTCTTTAAGATAAATACATGCACATATACTCCAGAATTGACAGGAGCCTACTATTCTGGATATAAATTTGTTGAAAGCAATCTATAGAAATTTGTGAAAAGCTCTCTGCAGTACAGATATAATTTTGCTTAGACTTTTTACATTATTTTGTCATTGATTTTGTTAATTTCTTCAGAAATGTCATTTGAAGAGTTTTCATAATAGAAGGAAATAAGGGCAAACTTGTTAAGAGGGAGTATATTTTGCTTCATGGGATCACAAGTTAATGGATTTAGCCAGGTGTTTGAATCTACATTGAAAAGACCAATTGTACTTTATGATTTGCAGAAGTCAGATTGGATTAGTAACACTGAAGTTTAGAAACCAAAGTGTCATTTTGTGCTACAGAGTAAGTCTCAGCTCTTTTGCCCTGAGAGTTTACAAAGTTCCACTCAGTTCCGTCCTGCTAGCTCAGTAGAGGTTTTTTAACATGTGGATCAGTGTATTATGGTATCATAAAGACTTCTGGTAACTTTCCAAAATGATTCCTTGTTAAATCATGTGAACTTGTGGTGGTATCATATCACAGGACTGCTAGGCTTCTTCTCACAACCATTGTTTGAATTGGAAACTTAAGAGACATTGAAAGTACCTAAACATCTTTCATATACTAATTGAACAGTCACTGATGGAGCTATATCATTCAGCATTATACTGTGTAGCAAAATCACATATTACAATACTGATTTATATTTCAGATTTTTTAGGATCCAAAGAATGCCTGAAATAATTGTGACTCCTGGTTTCTGGTCAGAAAGCTTAATAGCTGACTGTTGTGGTTTGAGAAAAGATGCCATAGAGGGTTATTAAAAATGCCTAAAGAAATCATGCTACCTTAGTATCAATTATAATTTGCTAGAGCAGATCTTAAGATGAGTTTCAAAGATCTTTGCATTCAATCAAACTGTAGAATCAAAGCAAACTTTTCCAGAGTTGCTTATAGTCATTGCCATATATTAGTAGTAAATGAAATGAGATTTTTTGTCCAACTAATACTGGTTTAATGATTTTCTCTAAAGTAAGGATTGACATAATTCATTTAATAAGTATGTTTACTTAAATTTTAAACTAATTCCCAAGAAAATTCTTGTTTCTATTTATTGTCAAAGAAAAATTGAAGCATATTTCAAGTAAATTAGTTCTTAATTTTACATTTTATGCTTTAAGACTTTACCTGGGAAATATGTATATACAGAGAAAGACATTATTGTTTTAAAAATAATAAATGGTGCTGTTTTGTGTAAAAGACAGGCTTGACATGCTTATGTTTTTAAATATGAACGAAATTGGTCTAGATTCAAAACTCCCTCTCCCCCAAAGTCAGTCTTTTCCGTGGTATTGATTTTATATGCTGTGTTAAGATATCTTAATCATTACTTTTTTATCTTCAGGGAACAATTTATGGAGTAATCAGGTAAATGGATAGTATTCAGTTTCAAATACTGTTTGTTTATTTTTTCTATTCAAAAAATGAAGGAAAAAAATGAGACTAGTGATTTGTAGTATAATAGATTGGAGACTCATCAGGTGAATAGTGACACCTCTAACTTAGAGCTATGGAAGTTGTTTTTTCCTTTGTGTCAATCTGGAGGGAAAAATAAACCGGCAGTTCCAATACCTGGTCTGACATTTCCCATCTTTTCTTGTGGAGGCAGCCGGGCAAAAGCACACACGGTGACTGGAAAGGTAACTATCCCTTTGAGGGCATGGTTGATTTTACTTCTGATTCTTACGGTGCTGTAGGGGTCAAGGATTTCTCGAGAAACTTGACCTATGTTTGCTGTCAGGAAAAGTGGGTGATTTTCACTCTCTATACCTGCAAGTCTCTGAAGTTATGTGTAGATTGGAGTTTATTCTGCATTGCTTTGTCAGCATAGCTGTGGCTTTTTTTAACAGTTGTAAAAGAATCCTGAGATGGAAGGAACTGAGTGTAAAAATTGCTTTCTTTTGTAGAGCAGGAGACTCCTATATAATTTATAGAAATTTAGATTGTACCATATACCTTTAACAAAATTTTAGAGTATGCCATTTTATAGTTAAGAAAATTCTGTTTAATTCTGACTGATATGCTCCAAAGTATAAATATTATAATGAGTTGGAAAACAACTACAATTTAGTTCTTAGGTTTTTTGTTTTAGATTTTCTGTCTCCTAAACCATGAAAAGTTTAACTTTTATTCTGTCTTTAGGTAGCTGAAAGTTGAATGAATAAGTAATAGGTTTAAAAAAAGTAGATTATTTTATTCTGTTGTCCTTATCTTTCAGCTAGTTAACTAAATAACCAATCATCTTCTTCTTCCTCCACTTCTCCCATCCTGCTTTCCCCTTTCCTTCTGTTATTTATTTGTAATGATTAATATACTGTAAGTAGTTTAAAATGACATAAATATATTCATAAATATACAGATAGGTTTCCCAGGTCAATAGGCCTTGCAGTAAATCCTCTTATGTACATCTTTTCCTCTATTATCAGTTTTCTGTTTCGCTTTATTTCTTGGACAGTGATGTCATATTGGTAGTTTATCGCGTGAAGAGGACGCTGAGGATTTCATTTACATTTTTGGTGATGGGCAGGGAGGCCTGGCGTGCTGCGGTTCATGGGGTCGCAAAGAGTCGGACACGACTGAGCGACTGAACTGAACTGAATGACCTTTCTTGCTCTCAAAGGAGAGTTGCTTATTTCTGCATCTGTTTGAACCTCTGGAGGGCTAGTATGCAGCATAAAATTCCAGAGGGATTGATTTCATTAGAATACACCCATGTGGTACCAGTGGTAAAGAACCTGGCTACCAATGCAGAAGATATAGGAGACACAGGCTTGATCCCTGGGTGGGGAAGATCCCCTGGAGGAGGGCATGGCAACCCACTGGAGTATTCTCGCGTGGAGAATCCCCATGGACAGAGGAGCGTGGTGGGCTGCAGTGCACAGGGTCAGAAAGAGTCAGACTCAAATGAAGCAGCTGAGCATGCACACGTGCACAAGGCTGCAAGGACTAACAGGCTAGATTTAAATATGTTTTGACAATTTAGATTATTGCTGCAATTTAATGCATTTTTATCGAGGGAAAATTATGAAACTGACAGGGATATAATAGAAAGGGGAATTAAGGATTCTTCAGTGCTGCAAAGAGAGTAGAAGATCAAACAAAACAAAAATACTGGCCTTAACAGGAATTCACTGGTAAAATGACTGCTGGAGAAAAATGTTTGGAATATGAAAACAATTCAATTGAGTTCAATAAATATTTCCTGGATGCTTTTCACCTATAGATAACTGTGATAAGCTTATAGAGATAAACTTACATGAGTTTATAGATTGCCAAAAACACTCAATACTCACCAGATGGTGGAGTAAAAGGACGTGTGGTCATCTTCTCCTGTGAGAACTCCAAAATTGCAACTAACCTCTGAAAAACCATTGACAGGAGAATGTTGGATCCCACCAAAAAAGATACCCCACATCCAACGGCAAAGAAGAAATTCCCAACAAGATGGTAGGAGGGGAAAATCACATTTAGAATCAAACCCCATACCCGCCAGAGATGCTCAGAGGGCTCAGAGATGCACAAAATCTTGTGTGCACCAGGACCCCACAAGAGACTGAGCGAGACCTGCTTTTGAGTGTTTGAGTGTCTCCTGCGGAGGCAGGGTCAGCTGTGGCGTGCCATGGAGGACAGGGCCTCTGGCTGCAGCAGACCTGGGAAGCATGGCATGTGAGCCCTACCATAGAGCCACCGAACAAACAATCCACAAACTGTAGAACAATTATACCAAAGAAGTTCTTGCACTGTTGTGAAAGTTCTAGGGACCACAACAGATTTCCCAACCCGGGGATTTGGCAAAGGGACTGAGAACTCCCACCCCCACCCCCCCCAGGGAATTTGACTTTGAAGGCCAGTGGGTTTTGATTACAGAACTTCCACAGGACTGGGGAAACAGACACTTGGAGGGCAAAAGCAAAACTTTGTGCACACCAGGACCCAGAAGAACCACAAGAGACTGAGCCAGACTTGCCTGTGAATGTCCAGAAGTCTCTAGCAGAGGCATGGGTATGGACAGTGGCCTGGCATGGAGTCAGGGGCACTGAATACAACAGTGCTGGCATAAGTCCTTTTGAAGGAGATTGCAATTACCACCATTGACCCTACCATAGTTTGGCTTCAGGCCAAACTACAGGGAGGGAAAACAGCCCCAACCATCAACAGAAAATTGGAGTACAGATTTACTGAGCATGGTTGTCTGAGGAAGCCTTACAAGTAGCTGAGAAAAGAAGAGAAGCTAAAGGCAAAGGAGAAAAGGAAAGATATACCCATTTGAATGCAGAGTTCCAAAGAATAGCAAGGAGAGATAAGAAAGCCTTCCTCAGTGATCAATGCAAAGAAATAGAGGAAAACAATAGAATGTGAAAGACTAGAGATCTCTTCAAGAAAGTTAGAAAGAGAACATTTCTTGCAAACATGGGCAAAATAAAGGACAGAAATGGTATGGACCTAACAGAAACAGAAGATAGTAAGAAGAGATGGCAAGAATACACAGAAGAACTGTACAAAAAAGGTCTTCATGACCCAAATAATCACGATGGTGTGATCACTCATCTAGAGCCAGACGTCCTAGAGTGTGAAGTCAAGTGGGCCTTAGGAAGCATCACTACAGAGTTAGTGAAGGTGATGGAATTTCAGCTGACTTACTTCAAATCCTGAAAGATGATGCTGTTAAAGTGCTGCATTCAATATGCCAACAAATTTGGGAAATTCAGCAGTGGCTACAGGACTGGAAAAGGTCAATTTTCATCCCAATGCCAAAGAAAGGCAATGTCAAACAATGCTCAAACTACTGCACAATTGCACTCATCTCACATGCTAGCAAAGTAATGCTCAAAATTCTCCAAGCCAGGCTTCAACACTATGTGAATGATGAACTTCCAGATGTTCAGCCTGTATTTAGAAAAGGCAGAGGAACCAGAGATCAAATTGCCAACATCCTTTGGATCATCGAAGAAGCAAGAGAGTACCAGAAAAACATTTACTTCTGCTTTATTAACTACTCCAAAGCCTTGGACTGTGAGGATCACAACAAACTGTGGAAAATTCATGAAAAGACGGGAATACCAGACCACATTATCTGCCTCCTGAGAAATCTTAAGCAAGTCAAGAAACAACAGTTAGAACTGGACATAGAACAGACTGGTTCCAAATTGGGAAAGGAGCGTGTCAAGGCTGTATATTGCCACCCTGTTTATTTAACTTATATGCAGAGTACATCATGCGAAATGCCAGGTTGGGTGAAGCACAAGCTGGAATTCAGATTGCCGAGAGAAATATCAATAACCTCAGATACGCAGGTGACACAACCCTTATGGCAGAAAGTGAAGAAGAACTAAAGAGCCACTTGATGAAAGTAAAAGAGGAGAGTAAGAAAGCTGGCTTAAAACTCAACAATCGTAAAATGAAGATCATGGCATCCAGTCCCATCCCTTCATGGCAAATCGATGGGGAAGCAATGAAAACAGTGAGAGACTTTATTATTTTGGTCTCCAAAATCCCTGCAGATGGTGATTGCAGCCATGAAATTAAAAGATGCTTGTTCCTTGGAAGAAAAGTTATGACCAACATTATACAGCATATTAAAAAGCAGAGACATTACTTTGCTGAAAAATGTCCATCTAGTCAAAGCTATGGTTTTTCCAGTAGTCATGTATGGATGTTATAGTTGGACTATAAAGAAAGCTGAGCACTGAAGAATTGATGCTTTGAACTGTGGTGTTGGAAAAAACTCTTGAGAGTCCCTTGGACTTCAAGGAGATCCAACCAGTCAATCCTAAAGGAAATCAGTCCTGAATGTTCATTGGAAGGACTCATGCTAAAGCTGAAACTCCAATACTTTAACCACCTGATGTGAAGAACTAACTCCTTGGAAAAGACCCTGATGCTGGGATAGATTGCTGGCAGGAGGAGGAGACAACAGAGGATGAGATGGTTGAATGGCATCACCGACTTGATAGACATGAGTTTGATCATGCTCCGGGAGTTGATGATAGACAGGGAAGCCTGGTGTGCTGCAGTCCATGGGATCGCAAAGAGTGGGACAGGACTGAACAACTGAACTGAACTGTACTGAGCACGGCCGCGCCCCCATAGCCAGTCCCTCCCATCAGGAAGCTTCCATAAGACTCTAATCCTTATCCATCAGAGGGCAGACAGAATGGAAACCACAATTACAGAAAACTAGCCAAACTGATCACTTGGGTATCATCCTTGTCTAACTCCATGAAGCTATGAGCCATGCTGTGAATGGCCACCCAAGACAGATGGGTCATGATGGAAAGTTCTGTAAAAACGTGGTCCACTGGAGATGGGAATGGCAAATCACTTCAGTATTCTTGCCTTGAGAACCCCATGAACAGTATTAAAAAGCAAATAGATATGACACTGAAAGATGAACTTCCTAGGTCAGTAGGGGCTCAATATGCTACTGGAGAAGAGTGGAGAAATAGCTCTAGAAAGAATGAAGAGGCGGAGCCAAAGGAAACAATAGGCTGTGTATATGACTGGTGATGAAAGTAAAGTCCCATGCTGTAAAAAACAATATTGCATAGGAACCTGGAATGTTAAGTCCATGAATCAAGGTAAATTTGAAATGGTTAAACAGGAGATGGCAAGAGTGACCATCGACATTTTAGAATCAGTGAACTAATGTAGACTGGAATGGGCAAATTTTGTTCAGATGACCGTTTTTATATATATATATATATATATATATATATATATATATATATATATATATATATATATATATATATATATAGAGAGAGAGAGAGAGAGAGACACACACACACAGAGTACACTACTGTGGGCAAGAATCCCTTGGAAGAAATGGAGTAGCCCTCATGGTCAATAAAAGATTCCAAAATGCAGTACTTGAGTGCAATCTGCAAATATCATTTTGAGATCATAGAAATCATAGAATGATCTCTGTTTGTTTCCAAGGCAAGGCATTCAGTATCACAGTAATAAAAGTCTATGCCCCAACCACTAATGTCGAAGAAGCTGAATTTGTATTGTTTTATGATGACCTATAAGACCTTGGAGAACTAACACCAAAAAAGATGTCTTTTTCATCATAGGGGACTGGAATGGAAAAGTAGGAAGTCAAAAGGTATCTGGAATAGCAGGCAAGTTTGGCCTTGGAGTACAAAATGAAGCAGGGCAAAAGCTAACAGAATTTTCCCAAGAGAATGCACTGGTCATAGCAAACACCCTCTTCCAACAACACAAGAGATGACTCTATACATGTACATTACCAAATGGTCAATACTTAAATCAGGTTGATTGTATTTGCAGCTGAAGTCAGAAAAGCTCTGTACAGTCAGCAAAATCAAAACAAGGAGATGATTGTGGCTCAGATCATGACCTACTTATTGCAAAATTCAGACTTAAATTGAACAAGGTAGGGGAAACCACTAGTCCATTCAAGTATGACCTGAATCAAACCCCTTATGATTATACAATGGAAGTGACAATATGTTCAAGGGATTAGATTTGATAGACAGAGTGCCTGAAGAACTATGGACAGAGGCTTGTAACATTGTATAGGAGGCAGTGATCAAAACCATCTCCCAAGAAAAAGAAATGCAAGAAGGCAAAATGGTTGCCTGAGGAGGCCTTACAAATAGCTGAGAAAAGAAGAAAAGCAAAAGGCAAAGAAGAAAAGGAAAGCTATATTCATCTGAAAATGCAGAGTTCCAAAGAATAGCAAGGAGAGATAAGAAAGCCTTCCGAAGTTATTTCAAGTTAAAACTTTTTGTAGGTATATGGTGTAGTTGATATGGTTTATTTTTCACTGCATCAAATCATGTCGTATTTTCCTCTTATTTGTGATGCTGTTTGATGACTTGTTTCAGGTTATACATTCCAGATACTTCTGTTGTAATAGATTGTCTTCTCTTTGAAATTAATCGGTCATCTATGCAGGGCTACTTGGAGATGCTATGATTTTCTAATTCCTTGACAATATTTCACCCATGTTTTATCATCCATTGATAATGTCACACGGAATCACATATTACATTGGTAGTTGTAAAATGTCAATTACATAATATTTTCATTTCTTTTATGTTTGGTAGTTTATTTTATTCCATAAGAAAGAGTTTTACCTCCTTTGGCCCAAATTTTATTTTTTGAATAATGCTATGAACTCATAAGATCTAATAAAATACTTCTTTAAAGAGAGTATCTACTTAAAGAAGAATGAGTTCTATTAAATGAAGAAAGAAGTTTAATGTTAATAGTATTTGTTGACTGTTCATAGTTTTTAGGATTTAAATTCTACCCATGTCTTCCAGTTTTTATTGTTATTTTTTTACATATTTTCCCTCAGAAGAGAAGTTTAATGTATCTTTATTGCTGTGCATCCTTTGTGACAGAATGAATAAATATTTTATTTTCAGAGACGTTTTGAGACATCTTTCAGATTGGCAGCATAACCCTATTAAAGTAATTAAATAATGCTTAAAAATATCCCTTCTATACTAAAGATACACAGAGATGCCTGTCCAGAAACCAACACCAATTATCTGTATAAATGGGCAAGTTACTTAATCTCTTTAAGACCTTGGTCTCTAACATTTAAAGAGGAAAATACTATCTATTTCAAGAGGTTGTGTGTGTAGACCAAATGATCTAATAAACATAAAACTCTTGCACAAGGAAAGTGGACAGTAAATGTGCATAAAAATGAGGTGATTCTTGTAAAGCATGTAGCTCACTAACACGTGATGAGCAACCCATAGATGTTTAGCTACAATTGTTATTATTCTAAGAATTGCTATCTGTGTTTCTGTTTTGGTTAATGTGCCTGGGAATGATCGAGGAGTTTTATTAATTCAACCTCTGTAAAATCTCTCCAATCGACACTCCTCCATCCTAATGCCACTATCTTAGTTTAAGTCTTTTCATGTCTAACTCAGAGACCCAGGTGCGGGCCGGAAAGTTCCTCTGGAGAAGGAAACGGCAACCCACTCCAGTACTCTTGCCTGGACTAGTCCATGGACGGAGCAGCCTGGTAAGCTGCAGTCCGTGGGATTGCAAAAAATCACACACGACTGAGCAACTTCACTACTATACTGAATAATTTGAGGTATCCTAAATACTTAACTTCTCCTTCTGAGTTTCATATATTGTAATTTTCTACCTGGATGGGCATCTCTTTTTGAAGACTTTTCTAATCTTCTTCCACTCTCCTCTCTTCCTCCTTCTTCACAAGTGCATAGCCATACTGGTCAGGCAGGCATTCAGTGTGCATCAGCTTTGCTGTATGCACGTCATGGGATTATAGGTTACTACCAAGTAATGGCTTTTCCTTATGTTCTTCACAACTAGCACCCTACCTAAAGGATCAAGCATATAATGATTGTTTCGTTAACTTGTTTTTGTATAGCAGGGCATAAAGATTACATATCATACACAATATTCAGTTGTGCCAACAAGTAATTTTGGTGATGATAATTATGATGATAATAGAGATGCTCTTCCTAGACAAACAAAGAATTTTGACTCTTAAAAGGGAAATGACAACCTTAAAGGTCCAAGAATAGGAGATAAAGACTACTATGAAATATCCTTAATTTAAGATGTCATGCGTGCATGCAAAGTCTCTTCAGTTGTGTCCGACTCTTTTTGACCCCATGGACTATAGCCCACCAGGTTCCTCTGTCCATCCGACTCTGCAGGCAAGAATACTGGAGTGGATTTCCATGCCCTCCCCCAGGGTAGTTTCCTGACCCAGGGATGGAATCCATGTCTCTTATGTCTCCCGTATTGGCAGGTAGGTTCTTTACCGCTGAGCCAGCAGGGAAGCCCTTTAAGATGTCAAATAGAGTCTCAAATCATATCATTGAATTATAAAGTTTATATGGGGAGGTGTTCACAATATTAGGTTAAGTAAGAGTAGTATGCAGAGTAGTATTTACAGTATCATTTTTAGGAGAGACTGGAAAAGTATACATAAAGTTGCTAACATGGATCATCTGTGGCCAGTGGGGATATAGGCTATATTTGGTTTTATTTGAATTAGTCTATGTTCTTTATGTTTTCTTCCTTGATCATGTGTTACTATGCATGGATGTATGTACAATATGTATGTGTGTGTCTGTATATGCATCTGTTGGGGGCTTCCCAGGTGCCTCAGTGGGTAAAGAATCCACCTGTATTATGGAAGACACTGATGTGGGTTCAATCCCTGGGTCAGGAAGATTCCCTGGAGGAGGGCATGGAAACCTACTCCAGTATTCTTGCCTGGAGAATTCCATGGACAGAGGAGCCTGGTGGGCTACAGTCCATAGGGTCACAAAGAGTTGGATACAACTGAAGCCACTGAACATGCACACACACATTTATCAATCTATTTCACCTCTCTATGTGTAATTTTACAAAGAAAAAAAGGAACATGGGAGCTGCAAATGACAAAATTAACTCATCCTTGCCTTGTTTTTTACTCTTAGCATTTGCGGTCCAAATACTTTTTTTTTAATTGCTGTTTGATACTGTGGAGCACCATTCTAGTTAATAAATGGGCTCCCCTGATAGCTCAGTTGGTAGAGAATCTCCCTGCAATGCAGGGGACCCCAGTTCGATTCCTGGGTCAGGAAGATCCCCTGGAGAAGGGATAGGCTACCCACCCCAGTATTCTTTGCCTTCCCTTGTGGCTCAGCTGGTAAAGAATCCACCTGCAATATGGGAGACCTGGGTTCAATCCCTGGATTGGGAAGATCCCCTGGAGAAGGGAAAGGTTACCCTCTCCAGGCCTAGAGAATTCCATGGACTATACAGTCCGTGGGGTTGCAAAGAGTTGAGCACAACCGAGCAACTTTCACTTTTTTATTTTCAAGAGTATTTTAGTTTAAAGAATTCCCCAAATATGACTCCTAGTTGGGGAGCTAAGATCTCACAAGCCACATGGCAAGGCCAAAAAAGTAAAATGAATTATCAAAACCAATTTAGTACATGAACCACCATTAAGTGTATATGGAAAATAAACTTTTGAGAGTTTAAAAAGTTACAGTCTTTAACTTTTGTGATTTCTTTCTGATTACTAGATAACACAGAGAACTAGATTATTTAAGCACACTGTGTGTATCTCTTCCTTTCTCTCTCTCTCTCACACACACACATAGGTATATGTATGTAATATATATTACATACATATGCATTATATGTACACATATGTTTTAGTCTTATCAATTACTAGCCCTTGAGCTGTAGCTGTTACTAAGAAGGTGTTATATACTTGCAGTCATTTGCATTGTTCTGTGGCATTGAATATCACTTATAGAATAAGCTGCAAATGGGTAGTATCAGTTCTAGTAGATTTTATTTATTAATTCCCCAAAAGTAAATGTGTATTTTTGTGTGAGGAAGAAATTGGTATATAATTGCAATTTAATTACAAAAAATGAAACCAAATTAGTTATAAACTTAAGTGCTAAAAGGAAGTAAATACACAGTAACAATCACCTTCAATAACATATCGAATCTTGCCATGTTCTGTATACTACACATACATTTATATTTGTACTGCAACTGATTTTTGATTGTCTGATATAGCATATTCAAATCTCTGGGTTTCTTAATTTGAATGAAACAACAGTTTTTAATTTTCATGCTATTCAGTATGTCTAAGGACTCCACATTAATTTTCATATTAGACTACAGACTATTTTAGGGTGATAAATCATCTGGGAATCATATGACAAGAGTATAATTTGTAAGAGTGTTTTAAAGATGTATGTAAACTTGTGGCCTCTAGGTCTGCAATCTTATATAATTTTGTCTAGATCAACCTTCTCTATGCAAACATTTAGGAATAAGATATCATGTCAGAATCCCAATCTTAGCAGCTTCTGCAGCACCAGGAAACTCGTGATTAGTAGATGGGAAGTAGATGGAAAAGGCTGCCCACAACCTGTGTTTTCCTGCCACAACTGTTGCCTAGCTCAAAACTTGCATCAACACTTCTGCCCCTGCTGACAGTTTCCTGCCAAATTATCTCCCTATCATTAGCTGAAAAAACAAGCCAGATAAACAAAGCAAAAAACTGTACTGAGAACCTATTCTGTACATTGTAGGTAAAATTTCTGTTTTCATCAAAATATAAATATTTAAATAACCAGCAATAATAAAAGTCAGAAAATGGTAAATTGTATATAAATTCTAATTAAGGGTGGAAAGAAATTTCAACTAGAGAAAAAAATTAAGGCTTTTAGAAGATGGTGTGTATATTGAAAGCATTGGTCACTTAGTTGTGTCTGACTCTTTGCTAACCTCGCGGACTGTAGCCTGTGGTCTTCTCAGTCCATGGAATTCTCTAGGGAAAAATACTGGAATGGGTTGCCATTTCCTTCTCCAGGGGATCTTCCTGACCTAGGGACTGAACCCCGGTCTCCTGCATTGCAGGCAGATTCTTTACCATCTCAGCCACCAGGAAACAGATGGATGTGAAATCATATAAAGACACTTCCAGGCCTGGTGAGAATGATGAACAAAGATGGTGTATGTATGAAGGTGCGGTCATATTTGTTGATCAGATTGCTGGGGTGAGTGTGAAAAGGAATTTAGTGAGAGAGTTAGGAAAATAGAAGATAAATTGTATTGGGTCTCAAGGGGCTTTCTATGTTGAAGTAAGGAAATTGTACTTTTGTAGTTATGAAGAAACCATCACAAATTTGTTAAGTAGGGTATATAATCAAAAGTTGTGCTATAGTGATAACTTGAAGGGAGGTTGAAGACTGGATTAGAGATGAGAGAAACTGAAAGTAACACCTATTTGAGTGACTAGAAAAAAAATCTCTGAAGGAAGACCTTGTTACTGAGAATGGGAGGGGAGAAGTGTGTTGGGACATATAAGAGACAAAACTAATGCTCAGAAAAACAGCAAGCTGTTAAGGGTGACATATGACATTAGAGTTTTGAGCTTATCTTTTATTACTCTCCTGTTTAAGCCCACTTAGCTTCAGTCTAACTTTATTTGTCAATATTTTCTAAATGTAGTCCTTATTTTTGGTTTCAGTGTTTTCTGTCATGCTTGTTTCAGATTCCTGATACTCCTTTTCCTCCATTCCACATAAGACATGCCTATATTGTATGCCTTTCAAAAACTCAAGTTTAACTAACCCCAGCAGCCCTCTGTGATTTTCATGGTCTAAACAAATCTCTTGTCTTCTGAAGTCCCAGAATATTTTATTTCTGTATTTTTGTGAAAAATATATTATTGTCTAAGATAACACGTTTCACTGGTAAAAAGCAAGAGCTTTGGAGTCAAATTCTTATTCTACTACTTCACTAGTCTTGACTTTGTGCAAATTACTTAATCTCACATAATGTTTCCTCATCATAAATTATGGGTTCATGGTAGAATCCATGGAATCCAAGTGATATCTGATATTATTATTAATAATAAATTGTATGGTGTATATATATTACTGAGTGACATCCCAGGAACAAAATAAGTGTTTGGTAAATTTAGTTTAGCTATAGATGGTGTGTGAATTGATGGGAATTACCTAAAAGCTTTAAGGCAGTGGGGAATAAGGCTCTCCCATCAAATGTTGGGCCAATCAGATTGAGCACTCTTAATGTGAGGCTCTTAAAATCGGATAAAGACTTTGATTAACTGCAATGGACAAAGAAGCAAAGGATGGTTTCCAATACCCAGTTTTGCTAAAATCTCATCCTTGGTCAAGACGTAGCTACTGAATAACAGCAACTTCCTTGTTCAGGTCAGAAAACCAGGCAATATGGGCTTCTCCTTTAAAATGAATGTGGCTGTAAATGGTAGCTGCATACAGTGTTAGCAATACCCCATACACATAACTTGAATAAGCTAAGACCTTGTCAGAGATGTTTGTGAAAATGGTAGTAGTTGTAGCAAAAGGTGGGAAGACAAGTTAGATTAAATCTAACTGGAGAGTTTCTTAGGACAAATCGTATAGGGGTAAGTAGCGTCTCAGTCCATCATCTAGATAGTGGTGAGGGTAAAAACCAAATTCAAGTGAGCCAAGAAATGAATGGTCAAGTGAGAAAATGGTGCTTGTCATGAAGAAAAGAAAACCAACACAAAGTAAACTTGTTAGCAGGATAGCTAAAAGTTTATCTGTTTAGTTATTTGGATGGTCCACATAAAAGGCGTTCTTATTCTCTGTTGGAGAGTTAATGATGGTAGACAAAAGCTTTAAGGAGTTGGTATTAATGACTTTTTTATCCAAAATTTCCTAAACTTATTTGATAGAATGTGCAAAGTTGACTTTAAGATAAATCCTTTTTATGTAGTAATAGTTCTTAGTAATATTTGGAGCAGCATTTCCAAATGCAGTGGAAGATTATCTATAGTCCTTGAAGGAGAAGGGCAGAGAATGAAAAAAGGAAGGCAATTCAAAGCTGAGATCAAAGTGGGGAATTTCCGAGTTTGTGACTGGGAAATGAAAAACATTTGATTGATGATGATAACTTAAGCATGACTGTGCTTGTTGACAGATGGAGAGATTCTGTAAGTTTATCTCTCCAAAAGATGGAGCAGAATTGGGAAGAGAGGATCATAGGGTATAAGAAATAAAAAGACAGAGGCGGGGGGTAGGGGTGGGGGTAGGGGAAGGATGCAGAACTCTGTCTTGGAATTCCAGAATGTAATTATCCTTTCTCCTGACTTATTAGCTCATTGGTTCTAATGCCCTTTGATATAAAGTTTCTAAGCTTTTTAATTTGTGATTTAACTTGTGATTAATTTAATTGGTAATTAATTTGCTAATGTTTGTTAACCAGTTGTTGGGATTACTAAATACATGTGTTAATAATCAAAATACCAAAGGAAGCTGCTTTGTTTGCCCTATAAATCAAACTGAAAGGTCCTACCTTTTAAGGACATATTTTGCAATAAAAAGGATTTTCTAAAATAGGAATCTTTAGTTTGTTTCAGAGAAAGTAGAAAAACTTATGATCTTTTAAAGACACATTACATCTGATCTTACTTGTGTTTGCCACCACTTCTCTTCAGTTCTTGATTTGTGAAAATGAGATATGCATCACTTACCTATCTAGTAACTTAATGTAATAATTTACTTTTATTGCTTATTTTCCTTTTCATTGAAAATTTATCACCTTTGAATTTTCTCAGTTTGTAATTGTGTTCAAGGACGGTTGTGCATGAAGCACTGTAAGGAGATGAATTTGTAAATAAAAAATATGATCCTTTGAAATGAATATACTCATGAGTAAAACACTAAATAATCCAGAAAAAAAAATGGCTATATGTTTTTTTGCTGAATAGGATTTCATTATATTTAAGAGAATTCTCTGAAAAATGTTCAGGAGGCAATGCTTAATGTTAACTGAAACACATGAAAAGCAAATGGAAACAAGGTAGTCACCTTCTACAGAGCTTTTAATAGTTACAGTGAAAAATTAAGGACCACCTGCCATGTTGAATTTTATAAGTATGAATGATGCAGCAGTATTTGGCAATACATTGGTGAATAAGTGAAAAAAGAGGGGTTTTATATAGTAACACAAACCTTCAAATGGAGTTAATAAAAGACAGGGTTTTTCTTTACTGGGTGGAAAGTTACCTGCTATATAGAAAAAGGCCTACTGAATGAAACATTTGTCCTCAAATTCCTTTTAATCTGCTGTAAGGTTCTGCCTGTTACCTCACTTGGAATAATGTGCCAATTTTGTAAGGATAAAGAGAATTTTATCCTTTTTTCGTTCCTTTAGCTTCTTGATGCAGCATTTCCTTGAATTTCACAGTACCTGCCTGTTTTTAGCAGCTCTAATTTCAGACTATCACTTTCCTGGGCTAAAGTGTAAAAACTGATATTCTCATCCCCTTGATGGAGAATATTCAAGAAATGCAACCCCAGTGAGAATGCTGCTTACTAATGGATATTTCTTTCTCCAGGCATCTTAAAAAATTCTGTTTCTGTTTCAACTCTTTAATACCTCCTGTTCTCTGCAGAGCTGGATTAAAATGTCTGGTATCCGTGGAAGAATGCTTTTGTGGTAGCAATTGCTTTTGTATTATATATTGTAAGTGGTTATTGTTCACAGCTCACACCTTAATGGTTTGAGTTAAAGGTTTTTTTTTTTTTTTTTTTTTGCTCCTACCAAAATATTTGCTTTGTCCTGTGACAGTTTGGAACTGAAGTGCAAGTTATGTGAAGGTATAATAGGGTTTGATTAGTTTGGCATTGAAGCTTGGCTTTTCAAAGTTAATTGGGTATTGTTCCTCTAGATTGAAAAGATTTAAGTGGAAATAATTATAGATTTGTAAAATGTTATTGGAGATTGAAATCTGTTTGGTAACTATGGCAAGGTATTCAGGTTGTTAGCACTAAAAATGATACTTTAGTGTGCAGGAATGTTAAACAGCAACAAAAGCTTTTACAGTTTTCAGTTCAGTTTTAAGCAAGTTGTTACTGTGAAACATATTGATTCTAACTTACTTCTAAAAATATTGGTATAATTTCCAAACTCTCCAGATTTCAGAACCTTGATGTATGTCTAGGTTATTTAGTTATTTTATTTGTATGTGAAAGTGAATTTTACTGAGGAGCTCATCATTGTAATTTTAGGAACTCTTAGAAAAGCCATTTTCCTTTGTTGTTATCTCATTCTAGTGATTAAGGTGACACTCATTCTGTTGTTATTATTAATAGCTCCTTTTTCACTCTTGAAAAAGGTTTGGAGGATAAATTATATAGTCACCTTCCATATAAAGTGTTTAGCTTCATCCTTTTCACACATTTTATGTGTTTCTAAAATAATCACATTTAAAAATATATTTTTGTATGTTTTAGCTTTTTAAAACATAAAGTTCTTATTGCCTGCTATATCCAAAATAAAATTTATGTATGTGTAACTGGTAGTTATATCCACTAAGAAAAGTAATTATAATGCCCTAACATTAAGTTATTAAATTATGACTCAAGTCTTCATATTTCATGATATAAACTGACTAATTATAGATTTTGGAGTCAAATTTAGAGCTGAAAATGTGGAGCATCTTATAGGATTACTTGTGAAATGCAACTAAATGAAAAGAAAAATTGTTTTGGAGAAAGAGGCAGTTCATGTATTTTTTCTGCTACTCTGGAATCAATGTGTGTTTGGAGTGAACTTGCATGAGGGTAAATTTTGATTTTTGTAATTCATTAAATATTTATATTCTGATCATGCTACTTAACCCATGTGAAACATAAGTTTAGTCTGGATAATGATAATAGATCTCTTCTTCCCATATTATTCATATTAATATAAATGTTCATTTATGATTTTATTCATCTTGTTATATTCAATATAATAAGAGGTTTTGCTCTTATTTTCATTTCTATGTATAATGGTTAATGAATATACATATACACTAATTAAATGATTAGAAAATTATACTTGACAGTAATCATATGCCTGAATGAGTAGTATATACCAAACAGCACAGAACTTTGACAGAAATCTAGATCCAGGAAAAACAGTCTACTAGAAACAGAACTGGATTCAGAAACTGATGGCTGTGTTCTAAGCCCACTTTTACTCTTTGGTGGAGAAGGCAATGGCAACCCACTCCAGTGTTCTTGCCTGGAGAATCCCAGGGATGGGGGAGCCTGGTGGGCTGCCGTCTATGGGGTCACACAGAGTCGGACACGACTGACGTGACTTAGCAGCAATATTATAAATTAGGATGTTACTATGTTGCTTAATCTCTCTGAACTTTCACTTGCATCTTGTGTCCTATGAAGGAGATTTGCTTGCCTACTTATACAATGTCGTGAAGACCCTCTTACTTACTCTAAATCAAACTGCATTTTAATTTCCAATATTTTAATATCAAATCTGCTGGCATGAGCTAGGTAATTGGAAAGTGTAAATGCAGAGACTGGGGAATATCTGGTGAAAAAAAATATCTCCTGATTCTACCTCCCAAGTATCTATTGAATGTCCAAGTCTCTATAAGCAAACTCACGTATCCTCTTCCAAGCCATCTTCTTTCACCTGTATTCCTGCAGCAGCCGTTTCTCTGTTCCCTTTTTCTGCACCCTCTAAATCCATTGTAGCCAGGGTGATCTTTCTAAGTGCAGGCCTTAGCAGAACACTCTTCTTAAAATCCTTCAATGGCTTTCTATTCCTCTTAGAATAAAATATTAATAATTCTTAACTCCTGCCCCTGCTTCTTTTTTCCAGTTTCATCACTTGCTTCCACTTGTAGTCTACATTTCAGCCCTTTGACATTCTGTCATTGACTCAAACATACCATCATCCTTTTCCTTTCTGCTCTTTCTTTCTTTTGAATAATTTCTTTCCACTCTCCTCTGAATATTTCTTCCTGATTCTGCAGGTTTCAGTTATAACAGAAGAGCTGTCATTTGTCTGTGTTCTTACAGCAATACTCTTTCTGAACATGTCATGCTTTATGATAATTGCTTGTTTAATTACTGGTCTTCTGCTGGACTGAGAGCTCTGTGAGGGGAGGGATTTGTCTGTCTTTCTTCCCACAGTGCCTAATGTTCTTTGCATTAAGTGTATATAGAAGAGTGAAAATATTTGTTGAATGAATGAATAAGTGAACGGTTATTATAGGAAAATAGTGCAGTAAACAAGATGAACTGTGATAAACATTTGATACAGGGTTGCTGTGTTCAGAGTGTCAAAAGAATAATGGACAGGAATTAACTTGATAGGAGAAGCAGTGGAAAGTAGAAACTGCCAAGCTTCCTGCTATTGATGGAATGACAAGTTCAGGGTTTGTTTTCTCCTGTTTTTCCCTTTTGAACTTTAGGTTTGGATAGGCTTTATAAGTAAAGACACTACTGTGTAGCTGTAAATTTGAAATAGGGGGCACCACTGTGAGCAGAGAGATAGTGGTAATAACAGTAGTTCTGTCAACCTCAATCTATATGGCACTTTTTTTTTTTTTTTTAGTTTTCTAAATTTTTTTACAGAAATTTCAAATGAGGTTAATTTCTAACCAAATCATCTAGAACTTTAGCTGGATAACTTTGAAGAAAAATTAAATTTATGAAAGATAAAGCAGATAAACCTAACTTGTAATGCAATTGTTTTCTTCTTGTATAAATATGAAAAAATCCAACCATGGTCCTTTCTTATTTTGCCTAGTTAGATCTAAGCTTCATTACTAAGGAGATGCCTAGGACTTAAAGTGAAACTGACAGATAGCTGTTTGTAGTAAAGCAAGGTTTCTCAACAGCAACATTATTTAAGTTTCATGCCAGATAATCTTTTGTTTTAGAAAGCCCTCTAGGAGGTTTAGAAGCATCTCTGATGTCTGTTTACTATGTGCTGGTAACAGCACCACCCATTTATAGTTATCTTAATAAAAACATCCCTGCACACATTGCAAAATGTTCCCCAGGATCATAATTACCCTCACTTGAGAAGTATTTCACTGGAGAATTAAAAATTATTTCCCTATGCCATAGATAGGAAAACCTTGTAATATATTGGAATCTTGTAATTCCCTGGTAAATTATTTCTAGATCTTTATTTGGTGATTATTAGCAAAATGCAAATGTCACTACCGATGTCACTATTCCCAGATGTTGCTAGTAATGTCGAGTAGTGAGGACTGTGGCTACTTATCTCAGAAAGCAAAGACACCAAAGGAGTAGAATAAGGATGGGAATGTAAGAAGGGGAAGGAAATTAATTTACATTTTGAGGATCTTCCTCAAAGGTGGAAGGAGAGAATGTATGTCTGCCTGAGTCTTTGACTTGGGGCCCATGGGCAAGCATTCAGTTACAAGGGTGTATGTACACTTATGTAAATAATTCTTTTTTTATTCAAAGGCATTGGTGTGGAAGACAGTAAATATTTATCTTATAATGGAAGGACATGATTTTTCCAAAAATCAGCCACATATGTTGCTATAGGTGGGAGAAGCATCTCCAGCCTTCTGTTCTCATCATTGATCAGTTGTGTTTTCTCAAAGATACCATGTCAGTTGTTTGGCTGCAGACTACTGATATTGTGTCATTATGTGAAAATGAAACCACAGTTTGTCACTTGATTACTGCTCATGACAGTAAAGCATGCTTCTGCACTGTGTGCTCTCTCTTTCTCTTTTCTCTTGTTATCTTCAGATTGTTAATTAGGAGAAGGCTGCACCTCTTTCTGTCCAACTTGCCCAGTATCCATAGATCGTGAATCTCTTACAGTGAAAGTTCTATTAGGCATACTGGCTAAGAAATAAAGCAACAGAAGTTCTAAAATACTGTGCTTTTGTGTTTTTTTTAATGTTTGTTTTGTTTTGGAGTCATGAAGGAAGAAAACGGTAGCTTTCGTTTTTCTTTGTTGTCTTTAGAAAAACATTGGCAGGCTTGGAAGATGTGGGTGGAAAGCCGTTTGATATCAAATTGTATATGGATGCTTACATCCCTGTTAAAGGTAGCAAAGAAAAAGCTTAACCTGACCTGAAAAAATATGTTCTATGATTATAGAAATCTATTATTTTTTCATTACTAACCCCCTTTTTTCTCAATGGGTATTTTATCTATAATATCTTCCTGTAAGATATCAGAACGTTTCTTGACTTCAAATCTCAGTTTTTATCAGTCTGTCCTATGTTGTTTTATTTTATTGCATGGAAAGTGACACAGATTGAAATGTGTGTTTGGTATAGTTCCTTTCATTGTCGCATGTAGGGCAGAGTTCTGTCTCCACCTAAATAGCAGATTAAACCAAGTAAGTTTATCCAGACCAAAGAGCAGAAGGGGAAATAGATTAATTTTCAGATGAAGATCTTTTTTTTAGAATGATGTTATTTTAAAGAATCAGATATACATGATTTCTTTAGTTGTTGAAACTATTAAAGAAATTGCTAAGTTGAAACTTTTACACATTAAGCTACGGGATTTATAAAATGATGCACTAAACAGATTGTTTGGAAAAATGCTGGAGAATATTCCAAAAGTTTTTGTATGTTTTAGTGGAAGCAAAATTATCTTAATTTAAAAAAAGATAGTTGTCTTTACTATGTTAACATAATGATAATTAAATTAACTGAGGTTTGCAGAGTACCGAGTATGTGTTAAATACTGTCACAAGTTCTTTAATTTAACCAACACAGCAATCATATTAGGAAATTTTTTTTTTTTACTATTTCTAGGCACTTTTTGGTCAAATGGTCTAGTGGTAGCTCTGGCATTTGAACCTAGGGTTTGAATTCAAGGTGTTTGGGTCCATAGCATGCATTTTTAAAGGATATCTTCTACTGTTCTATAAACTTTTCCTTAGTCATCAGTACATATTCACATATACAAATATTTTCTATTTTGGCAATAAAATTGCAACCTATATAAATATACCTAAAACAGCAACATACTCTGGATGGTAATAAAAACTTGCTTAGTATTTCATGACACTAGGAAGGAAAGCTTCAAAGGACCAAATTCCTGTGAAATATAAAGGAAATGAAGTTAACATTGTTACATTTACTTGGAAGAATATGATAACCATCTTGTAAGATTATGGTGACAGTATAATGTACCTAGAATGAGTTAGATATATAGATAGATGAGAAAAATAGATAGGTAAATGGATAGATAGGGATAGATGTAAAGATGGAGATCTTCAATCTGTAAGTGCTTAATTATAGGAAGGGGAAAAGAGAAGAGGGACTCAGTTGCCTAAGTGTTAGTTGCTCGGTCATGTCCGACTATTTGTGACCCTGTGGCCTGTAGCCCACTAGGTTCCTCTGTCCATGGGATTTCCCAAGCAAGAATACTGGAGTGGGTTGCCATTTCCTTCTCTAGAGGTTCTTCCCAACCCAGGGATCGAACTCGAGTCTCCAACATTGCAGGCACATTCTTTACTGTCTGAGCCACCAGGGAAGCCCAGTATCCAGAGGTCAAATATGGTATCACTAAGCAGGTGTGGTTTGAAAATTTAGCAAATATATTTGTAATGAATGTCCTTTCAGAAGTTCAGCACCACATACTTTACTACATGATATAAATATCTCTAAATTTGAGCGTGAATCTTAAAAAAAAAGTAATGTTCTATTTTAATACTTTTGTGAAACTTCATGTGCTTTCTTTCTATTAGGAATTGAATAGTCTACCATCTTATTATTTCTTCTGACATTTGATAAAGCTTTCTTTACTTACAGTTATGCTAATTCTCTTTAGAAGTTAATAGTGAGAGTACTAATAAAACACCGAGGTGTACTGTAAAGGATTTATTCCTTCATATGTTAGTCTAATGTGTAAAATGAAATTTGGAGTAAATTTTTTTAACCTTTCACAAAACCACATGCGACAGTATATTAATCCATTAATAAATGGTGTGCTTATGCTAAACTCGTGATCCTTCAGAAAGTACTGCACCAAAAGAACAAGGAGAGTAACAAATATAGCTTACAACTTTGTGGTTCTAGAGAAATGATTTTGGAGACATTGGTGAATCCTGAGAGCTAAACATAACTCTAATTTTGATACTGTCATTCAAGCTTACTAATTAAATTATCTCTATAAAATAATACTGTGGAATAATATGTGGTGATAAACAGCTGAGAAATCAGTGTTATACCAAATTCATAAGAGAAAATTGATAAGAGAAGAATTTCATTTTGGGAAAATCCTAGAACTTTACTGACACAGTGGGCTAGAATATCCTTCAACATCTGTAGCTTGAAAAACTTCACCTTTTAGACACTTAAAAGACTACTAATTTAAACTACAAATAACCTTTTTCAAAAATAGCAAACGGATTATACCTTACTGGGTTCGAACTCTCTCCTTTGGTAATTGTTGACTTTTTGCAGGAATCACCTTTGATCCAGTCATGCCATATTGTTTTTGCTTAGTCACTAAATCATGTCTGACTCCTTTGTGACATGGGCTGTAGCCTGCCAGGCTCCTCTGTCCATAGGATTTCCCGGGTAAGAATACTGGAGTGGGTTGCCATTTCCTTCACCATGGGATCTTGCAGGGATGGAACCCCTGTTCCTGCATTGGCAAGTGGATTCCTTATCACTGAGACACCAGGGAAGTCCCCTAATCATGTCATAGGTTGTATGTGAATTACAGTGACAGGAAATAGAAGCACATGAAAATTTGTAGCCATCATTTTCCCATTGGCATACATCTACTCACAAAGGAGTATAAGTCATAACTTTGCAGCTGCTGCTTCTGTTGCTTAGTCACTTCAGTTGTGTCCAACTCGGTGTGACCCCATGGACTGTAGCCTCCCAGGCTCCTCTGTTCATGGGGATTCTCCAGGCAAGAATACTGGAGTGGGTTGCCATGCCCTTCTCCGGGGATATTCCCAACCCAAGGATCGAACCCATGTCTCCCTCATTGCAGGCTGATTCTTAACCACCTGCAATTAAAGTCATACCTTAAATTATCCCTAAATTACATAGGACTGAGTCAGTCACACCTTAGCTTTTAGATATTTTGTTTAATTTAAACATACATACAACTACTATTCTTATCAGCCTTTTGTTAAACATTTACTCAAAAGATAATTCAATTTAAATATTGAAAAAAATTATTCTAAAAATATTGTCTGATCTCGTCCACCTGGTTTCCATCACTGACAGTATATTTTCATGGTCTGTCACCTGCTTTTCGTTTGTATGTTCTTTACCATTTGACTTGGATATAATCTTTGAACTGATTTTTTTCCTTCCTTATTATCTGAATTCAGATTACTATAGATTGATATTTCCACACCTATATGTAGGTTTTGAGATGATTTGATTCTAATTAATTAAGAAGATTTAATGTATTATTAGCTCTCGGTATATAACATTATATACAGGCTTCCCAGGTGACACAGTGGTGAAGAATCCATCTGCCAATGCAGGAAATGCAAGAGATGCAGGTTCGATTCCTGGGTCAGGAAGATCCCCTGGAGTAGGATGGCGTCCTGCTCCAGTATTCTCGCCTGGAAAGTCCCATGGATGGAGGAGCCTGGTGAGCTGCAGTCCGTGGGGTCACAAGGACTTGGACACCCTGAGTACACGCATGCATATAATATTATAATGCCAACAGTATAGCAATAGAATCAATCATTATATTCTTTTTTATTCTTTTCTTTGTAAGAACTTTCCACAGATATTTCATTTACAATATTTTCCTTTTCTATGAGTAAATAGTATTTCACTTCTAAAGTTCTCAGTTAATTTCAGGTTGACATGTGTAGGGATATATGTGTTGTTTGATCCTTTGTAGTATTGATGTTAAATTCCCTGAAATCACTTTAATGTTAAGGTACTTTATGTTTTTATACAGTTTTTCTGTTAGGATTAAGTTTAGACTGGAAAAAAGTGAGATTATATGTACGTATAAATAAGCTTTAACCCTTAGTTTTGTTATGCCACTCTTCTCATAGGTCATAAGCAAAACAATTAATTTGAGATATATGAAATTGAATGGAAAAACACAAATGTATAGAAGGTTAGGTGAATGTATATATGTGTTTACACTCATAATAAAACAAAAAATGCAATATCCCATTGTATTTAAATTAGCTTTTGTTTACAGTAATTGTTTTTTAAATTTAAAAGAGCCAGTTGGATATAAATTGAAATCATTTTTCATAATGTAAGGCATCAGTGGTATTTTTGTGTTTTCCAATAGAAATGTTAATTACAAGAATTTATTTTAAAGATGGCCTGTCTAATTCAAAGTTACTTGCAGAAGTGAAAGCATTTGTGTACTCTTTAGAATATGGCAATTTTAGATTATCTAAAACTAGAATATTCTTGGTTTTGAGTTTGAATAGATCATATATTTAAAGAAAAGTGTTATTCTTTAAGAATATGAGGGGGACTATTATTCTTTAGAGTTTGGTCTTGGAAAATTGCCCTACATTGAAAGTTTTGTCATGATTTATAATTTAGTACTTAGTAGTTTCTCTTCCTTAAACTTTCCCTCTCCCATATTCAAAGAAAATGCTTTTGATTATACTCTTATAAAATATGTTACATCTTGGACTTCCCTGGTGGTACAGTGTGATAAGAATCCTCCTGCCAATGCATGGGGCTTGGGTTCAATCTCTGGTCCAGGAAGATTCCACTTGCCGTGGGTAACTAAGCCAGTGTGCCACAACTCCTGAAGCCTGAACGTTTTAGTGCCTGTGAGCCACAACTACTGAACCTGCATGCTGCAACTACTAAAGCTGTGCACCTAGAGCCTTTGCTCCACCGCAAGATAAGCCACCACAATGAGAAGTCTGTGCACTGCAATGAAGAGTAGCTCCTGCTCACCACACTAGAGAAAGCCTGCGAGCAGCAATGAAGAGCCAGAGCCACCAAAAAATAAATAATAAATAAATAAATATGTTACACCTAATTCATACATATACTCATATTACTATGTTAAGGATGCTCATAGAATCATTTTAGAAATCTAGTGCGTTAGTCTAAACGTGCAATTGTTTCCCTGTAGAGTATAATAGGGAACTTAGGAGCACAAGTCCATGAAATGTCTCCTTTAACTGATATAGTCAAGACTGTACCACATTCTACTAAGAATGTATCATGTAATTTCCACTGGTCTGATTACTATGAAAAATTTACTAACTGGTGTCAGTGAATTTGGAGAAGGAAATGGCAACCCACTCCAGTATTCTTGCCTGGAGAATCCCAGGGACGGCGGAGCCTGGTGGGCTGCCGTCCATGGGGTCACACAGAGTCGGACACGACTGAAGCGACTTAGCAGTAGCCGTCAGTGAATTAACCTTTGGTAAGTGGGATGACTATTACCAGATGCATACTGCTGTAGGATGAATAAAGATTCTTTCTTTCAATAAATGTAGGTTAACCTCCTGCTATGTACTAGGCAATGTGCTGTGGTTTTGGGATTCATGGATAGATAATATAATCCTTGTCCTTGAGATGCTCACAGTGGGCTGGAGGAGACACACAGAAAGAAATAATTATGGCAGTGTAAATACCACAATTGTGACCAGTTTGTACTGTCTCCTACGTAGCTTTAGGAGGTCAGGAAATACGGAGTAAGTAAAGCTTTTAATTGATTCATAAAGGATGAGTTACTTATTCTTCAAAAAGGAACTGAAGTAGTTAGAATGTCTTTTTACATATTTAGCACAGCTTTTTCTAAAGACTTTATTAAGAAACATTAAGTAATGTTCTAGTAGTACCAACATTATCTTTTTGCAAAATACTGTGGATGCAAAGTAGATAGAACATAGAGAACTACGTTAGATTATTTGCTTGGTGTGGATATAAAAATTAGCAATTAACTAGTTTTCTATTATTAAGAAGTTGTATGGGTATCCAGCTACAGAATTCTTACTGTTTTGTTTCTCTCTAACCATTCTGTTTATCTGACAATTCTGTGTGTCTCATATATATGTACATGTATGTGTCTGTTTGCTTTTTGTGTATGAGTATAGCTAGCTCCTGTTTTGAGAAAAGGATTGAGGTCAACAACATTATTTGTTGTAAGGACTTATTCTGCCTGTTATTTTCTTTTATTTCTGAGAATTAAGGATTGACTGAATCTCCTCATTGTCCTGATACATCTTTTTAAAATGTCCTGCTTCAGGGTTAACTGATTTCTTTATGATCTTAGAAAATTTTCCACTGAAAATTTAGAAATGATTATTTATTTCCCCACATGTTTAAATTGCCTTAAACTGCTTTAGGGTAATTTGTTTCACAAGACTTAGTATTGATCCAAATTTTATAACTGACTAAATAAGAAAAAAAAGAGTCTCCCTGAAATAGCTAGAAAGATTGCCTTAACTGATGATTTTGTTTTAATCATTATTGAAATTATTGCAGAAAACTGACAGTTAAAAGCCCATATCTTAGGCTGCTTGAAATGGAAAGTCTGTTCCTTATTTTAAGAAATCAAGATGAAATTAATTCTTTTCATTTTGTCTGTGGATCTTGCAAACTTTTTCTACATATTTGTAGTTTTAAATAGATGGAGGAAGAAGATCAATTATTGATGAGTTTCTCACAAAATAATCTGATTTTAATTCTTTGAATTTAACTAAAAATGTTCACTTTGTTAAATATAATGAATCGCAAACATTTGTATGTATATACATATTTCTTGTCCACCTGAAGTTTTTTTTAACGTGAAATAACCTGTCCTTACAGAGTGTTCTTATATTGCCAGATCACTATTAGCCTCATTGAAAAACAAGCCAATAACTGCCACAAATAGCTCTCCAGTTTAAATATAATTGGTCAATAATATGTACTTACACACATTTCCTGCATGTCTACATACACTGAATAGTTTTTTCCCTTCACATTGATGAAATGCTACAGCTCTGGCAGGAAAGGTGACTCTGAGTCTGTGTTCAGCATGGAAATAGAAGATAATTAAGTACATTGTCAAAGATAAAAATTAAGGTACAATACTTATAATTTACATAGGTAATTTCTTATGAAAAATCATAAATTTAATTAGCTTAAACACATAATTAACATAATTATTCATACCATTTGATGCTAGGTCAAAAATGAATATAGTATTGAGAGATCATCATATTTGTCTTTTAGCAGATATAACTTTGGTCCATTACCTGGCACAATGCAAAGTGTAGTGTAGGCAAACAATAATTATTTTGTCAGAGAATAAATGCATAATAGGGCTATATTTGCCTAACAATTAATTTGTGTTTCTTATTTGCATATACATCTGGTCATGGGGAAGTGGCTCAGTGTTTATCAGTGGTAGAAACCAGAGTGGGATCAAAACTTCACATGAAGTAAAAACATTCTGTCTTTGGAGAAAAAAAAACTACTTTACATGGAAATTGACATTGTGAAATAACTATAATAGTTTACTATTTATTGAGTGCTTATTCTCTACCAGGCATTGTGCTAAGTTCTTCACATGAATCACGCACTTTAATTCACAACAATCTTTGGAAGTAGTCTTAATAGATTTCTTCGTTTTAGATATGGAAAATCTAGGTTCAGAGAACTTAAGAAAATTGATAAAGGTCACACAGCTAGTACATGCTAGAAGGAAGTCAGATTCATAATTTATATAAAGAACAAGTAGTATTGCTTTTCCAAGACTGTTGGAATGAGACTTATATGATGAAATTAACAATGCCTGTCATTCAGAATATTAACTTTATCTTTTAAGCAATGTTATTTTTTTTAATATGATTGTGTTAAAATAGGGCTTCCCAGGTGACACTAGTGGTAAAGTACCTGCCTGCCAATGCAGGAGACTTAAGAAACGCTGGTTTGATCCCTGGATCAGGAAGATACCTTGGAGGAGGGCATGGCAACCCACTCCAGTATTCTTGCCTGGGGAATCCCATGGACAGAGGTGCCTGGCAGGTTATGATCCATAACATCTCAAGGAGTTGGACACGACTGAAGCGACTTATCCCTCATTCGTGTGTTAAAACAAAAATATTGATCTTTCAAAAGAGGAATTCTTGCTTATATACTTTACATTATGTTTTGCATATAGAACTTACATTATCTGACTTTTCTTGCTATTTTCAAAACTGTGAGGAGTAATTTAGCATAAAAGGAATGAATAATAAAAAATTATAAAAAGTATGATATCATAATAACTATAAGAGAAATATTTGAAAATAAGCTTTACAGTGGCATAAATGCTAGAGTAAATTGTATTCCTTGTCTGAATCTTCCTAACACCAATTGCTGTTTGAGAACTTATTGCCGCCTCTTGCTCTTAATGACATGCCCTCAAGGAAATCTTTTAGTAGAATACAGTAATACTGTGTCATAAATAGGCTACTTTTTTTTTAGTTACTACAAATAAATAATATAATGTTTGAGTTTGGGTAGCTGGCCTCCCCTAATTTAAGTATTTTCCACCCATGGGAATTCCATAATTACACTATTTTGCTTTAGATGTGAATTAAGGTTAGGATTATTTTTGTTCATTTCCAGTGGGGTTACTAAATCCTGAGACTTCACAATTAATTTGTATTTTTTATCTGTAGGTTGATCTCTCAGTGGACCTTTGAGGACAATATTGAGTGAGATTCAGAAGGGTCTGATTTCATTTTGACTCTTTCTTTTTATGGGAGTTGACTATTAAGTAATTTACATAATTAAAAATTCCACTTCTGGATCCTTACCGGCAGGAACCAAAATGAATGTGCATGTCTCTGGGAACACACACAGGGTTTGGCAGCAATGGCACAGGGAGAACTGGAGGTGAATGGCTGAGCGGAGAAATCCTTGACCCAGTGCCTGCTGCTGCCTGTCTGGGATGCATGCAGAGGCATGACAGCCCTTCTAGAACCTGTCTTTCACTCTCTTGCTGAGGCACCCCTGAAAGACTAAGTGGGTGTGAGTTAGCATGTGTGGTTTTGGGGTGGTGATGGTGGTAGAAATATATGTGTTTTTACACTTGCACTAGCATTTAACAGCTAGATAACCAATTAGTGTGTTGTTAAAGCAACCTTTTGAAAATTGAGAAGAAAAAAAAAAAAAACTATTGTCTACAGCTGTTAATAATTAATAAGGAGGAAATGAGAACATCGAAGCTGAGAATGTGAAATGCCTTTGTCTAAATTGCATGCCAGTAAATGGTGGAGTGGATTTGAACACAGTTCTTTGAGTTAAAATCCATTTCTCTTTTGAGAATAGAGAATAAGAAAAAACATTTTTAGTATTCTAACTTGACATTTTTTTCCTCTTTTTAAAAATCATTTTGGTAATGAGTTCAGAATTAGGGTGAGATTCTGGTGTAGTAGAGAGTATTTTAATACCAGACTTCAGCAAAATTCCTAGCAGGTTTCAAACTGAAAATTTAATAAAGAAATAAGGTATTTACACAGTGTTTAATTTTATTTCTCTTTACAGTCTAAATCTTAAAAATAAATTCTTTAAGTGGTTTTTATTTTATGTTTCCTTTTCACTATATTGAATCAATAAAACATTAATTACTCAAATAATACAAATAAATAACATATATATTTATAGTTCCCCCAAATTAGTTTCTCTTTTTAGTTTGAAAAAATCCCCAAATTATTTTCAGCACTTGAGCACCTAATATCAAACTTTATTTTTCTGCATCATTTCTTTTCTAAATTCTTACAAGTTAGTTGTGAGATGATATGGATGGTGATTCACAAACTGTAATATACTTATTACATCATGTTGCTTTTATCCTCCCTGCCCACTGTTCATTCTCAATGTGAAAAATCATAACATGTCAATGACAGGAGGTCTGGCTTTCAGACAGACTTTTGTAATTATTCCCACTGAGGCACTGTCAATAGGATTAAAATACAAATTCTGGATCTGTCCATCCCGGATGAGGTCAGCACTTTGAGCAGTGGGAGTACTATTTCTGCAAGCTGTGCACTTCTCTTTGCATGGAGAAGCATAGACATAAATATGACACAAATATTTGAAAGCTCCTATGGAAACAGGCTAGCTTTTCCTAAATTAAATGTCCATCTGCAATAAATAAAAGAACAGCATTCATTAGAATCCCTGTGTACGTATGTAGACTCTACAATAATATTAAGGCCCAGAAAGTTTCAATTACAGAACAATCCACTTATAGTTCATAATTAATAAACTCTTTGCAGCTGTATAACTGTGGCCGGAAACATCTGCAAAGCTTCATATTTTACACACAGACACATACATATAATTCCTTCAGAAAGAGTTTAATTGTGCTTAAAATCACAGGTCTGGAAACAGAGTAAGAACTGAGGAAGCTGAGTCTAGTTGTGTTCAGTTAGCACTTGGGAGAAGGATATGGGAAGTAAAAAGGAAACCAGCCCTTGTCTGGCACAGTGAATGTGGGTAAAAAATAAGAATGTTTAAAGTCTATTCATATATTCACTCAAAACTAACTTTGTATATAAGCCCCCTACATATAACTTCATATTGATAGGTATCTAAGTTATAAAATTACTCAGATAAAATTGCTAGTCTTCAGATAAAAGATAAATTTTTATAAAACTCTAAAGTTAGCAAATGGGTAAAATATATTGATTATATATTTTCCATTTTTTTGAATTTTTTTGCTTAATTTTTTACACCCAAATATAGCTGTATAAAAATAGATGAATACAGAACATATGTGTTAGAAAGGCAAACTAACATTTTTGACAGATAAAATTTGGTATTTTTTCTTAATGTTGGCTTACTTAAATGTTCAGTTTAAAATTACATTATCAATGGATTTTATTATGCAAAACAACTTTACTAGATAAAATTTACATACCATACAACTCACCCGTTGCAGTTAACAGTTTAAAGTATTTTGTTAGTATAGTTATGGGTGTGCTTAGTCGCTTAGCATGTCCAACTCTTTGCGACCCCATGGACTGCAGCCTGCCAGGCTCTTCTGTCCTTGGGGATTCTCCAGGCAAGAATACTGGAGTGGGTTGCCATGTCCTCCTCCAGGGGATCTTCCCAACCCAGGGATTGAACCCAGGTCTCCCACATTGTAGGCGGATTCTTTACCTTCTGACCACCAGGGAAGTCCTAGTATAGTTACAGAGTTGTGCAACCATCACTACAAATCAATTTTTGAACATTTTCATTATCCCAGAAAGAAACCCTGTACCCATTGTCAGTCACTTTCTATTCCTCTCAATGTCCCAGCTTTTAGCAACCTCTAATCTACTTTCTGTCTCTATAGACTTGCCTATTCTAGATATTTCATGTAAACAGAGTTATATAGTATATGGTCTTTTGTGACTGGGATTCCCAGGTGGCTCAGCAGTAAAGAATCCACCTGACAATCCTGGAGATGCAGGAGATGCGGGTTCAATCCCTGGGTCAGGAAGATCCACTGGAGGAGGAAACGGCAACCCACTCCGGGATTCTTGCCTGGAAAATTCCATGGACAGAGGAGCTTAGCAGGTTGCGGTCCGTGGAGTCACAAAGAGTCGAACAGGACTGAGCACACACACATTGCTACTGTGACTGGATCCTTTCACATGTCATAATGTTTTCAAAGTTCAGTCATACCAGAATGTATCAAAATTTAACTTCTTTTGATTGCTGAATAGTATTCCACTGTGTGTATTCATTTATTAGTTGATGACCATTTGGATTGTTTCCACATGTTGGGCTATGATAAATAATTCTGCTATAAACATTTAATAATATTTCAAGTTTTTGTGTCAGTAAATGTTTTCATTTCTCTTGGGTACATACCTAGGCGTGGAGTTGCTGGGTAACATGATAGCTTTGTTTGAACTGTTGAGGACTTGCCAATTTTCTTCAAAGTGGTTGTACCATTTTAGATTCCAAATAGCAGCATATAAGAGTTCTAATTCCTCCATATCCTTACTAGACTTCTTTTAGCTATCTTATTGATTATAGTCTTCCTATTGGGTATAAGTGGTTTATCAGTATAGTTTTGATTTCCTTTTCCCTGATGACTAATAATCTTGAGCATCATTTTGTGTGTTTATTGGCCACTTATATATGTTCCATAGAGAAATATCTGTTCAGACTCTTTGCCTAATTTTTGATTAGCTTATTAACAAATGTCAAGTTTTAATTATTTTAAAATTTCAACTTATTATACTCTCAATAATATTTAATCTTATTTCCCTCATCAATTTTATGGTGGGAATATCTTATTAACATGCATTCTTTCCAGACTTTGATAGTTTGAGAAAAGACATAGAACCTGCAGGATGATGATTCTAAGCACCTGGGAAGTTTTTAAAATATAGAAATATCTAAGCCTTAATAGTGATTCAGTTATTTTTAATAGTGCCAAGACTAGTTTCTTTTCAAAGCACACCTCATGCTCAGTCATAGAAGACAGCCTACTAAGGCATAGACTTTCAGTGCCTTAAGGTTTAGGATGGAGTCAGCTATGTATGAAGTTAAAGGTGGAGTTTAAGATTTCCAAAAAATGTGCCCATTAAGGTTAAGGGAATCATTCTTGGCTGTATAAATCTAAAAGTATTTTCTAGAATACTAAAATCTAGAATCTAAAGGATTTTTTAGAATAACCGTTTTGTGGGAGAATGTCCTTAGAAGTATAATCATTTAGGATATCCCCCAAACTTATGCTTGTAGGTCGTGCACCAGGGCAAGTCTGAGTATCTGCACCCTTGATCGGAAAAAAAAAAAAAAAGTATTCCACTTCACCTAACTCCATCTAAAGAGTGGAAATCTGTTTGTGGCCTTTGTAATGGTCTTTAGGATTGTTCATTGAGAACAAACTGTTTACACCAGTACGCTGATTGTTGGACAAACTGCCTCATGTAAGTATATATTCAAAGGCCTGGCACTCCATTGCTTAAACAGTTGCAATCCATTGAAGACAACTATGTAGTGTGCTGTTGTTGCTGCTGCTGCTGCTAAGTCACTTCAGTCGTGTCCGACTCTGTGCGACCCCATGCTGTTGTTAGGAGAGTTTAATTAAGAGTCAGAATACAAGTCTTTCATATCAACTCTCTTATATCTTTGTGTTCAGAATTTTATTGCTCTTAAGTAATTTACTTATAAAGTTTGTGTGTTTTTTTAAGAATTTAAATCCCAAATATTATTTGAACCAATTGTGTTATATAAGATGATATTCTCATTTAAAAATAATTGAAGTTAAGTCTAATGTTACAGTTACTTCATTACTGTACACAATAAAGCAGATCTTGAAATATAGTATATTCTGTAATGTAATGTAGTATATATATATTGCAGTAGATAATCTTGTTACTGTCTAGTAAACAGAAGTTTCATGTACTTCTTTGATTTTCTTTGGTGGTTTTCCATTTAAACAACTGGCTAAGCAAAGACTTGCTTAGTGTATGAAATCTGACAAGATTATGGCTCTTAACTCTAGGATTAACTTATGATTTTATTCACTAAGGCCCATTCATTACGGGTTGGGAAAAAATGGTCCAAAGAATCCGTCCCAGGCAGGTCTTTGTGTGACATGGAAAAATACTGCTACTAAAATAATTGGTGAAGTATTACTTTTAAAAAAGTAGTTGAATATTGAAAACAAATTTTATACATATTCCTAGTATTCATCAATACAGTGAAACATTACCTTAAAACAATGTTCAGTTAAAAAAGCAAAATTATTGAAAGGCAGGAAATTAAAATGGTATGTTTCTTACTGTAATTTTATGATAGTGCATACACTATATTAATTAAAGTCTGCTTTGAGCGCAAATGCTGTTGAACAAATTGAGAATTGAAGCAAAAGAAGAAAAAACCACTGTAGCACAATTCCTAGAAAGTTATTCTTATATACTTCACCATTATGTATGAAGGGAATTTATCTTTGATTGAGGTTTCAGAAGGCATGTACCATGAAAAACTTTTTTACTAGTACCTTTTTGGAAAACTAGCTGCATTTATAAGAAAAGAGAAATTGTCTTTATTTCTATGTAGTCTTTTGGGAGCAGTTGGAGAGCTCATTTAAGTCTTCCTTAAGTGGTTAAATCTCAGGTATATCACTTCACCCTAGTTTGTCTTCCTGAGTATTTTACTCAAGCTATTTCATCTAGATATCTTATCTAAAATTTTAATTTTATGAGCATCTGTTACTTCTTTCCGAAACTTTTTACCACCCAATTGCTCAAACTACTATCCTAAGAGATACAGCTTATGTCTTCTTGTGTTCTTGGCTTTCCTTTTCATACTGTAGCTCCCAAGATTTTATACTTATTTTTAATAAATTTAAATTAATGACTTCCTTAGAGGATGAGTGAAAATCGTCTTGTTACAACTTATTATTTTCAATATTAACTGAAACAGAATAGTACTTCAAAAAAAAAATGTTAAGCCTTTTATGACCTCATTTTTCTGGGATTGCTTCTCTCATTATCTATTTAATGATGGCCATGCATGTACTCCAACATTTTGCAGGCATCCTCAGTGGCAAAATTCATAGTGAAATTGAAGTGATCTATTTAATATACCTCTTCTGTAAGGTGTGCTAGCTAGAATATTATTTCACCATTTTCTAAATTAAAGTAATAGTTTTAAATAGTCAAAGGGTATACTAAAAGACAGTAGGTACCCACTGAAAATTCATTTGGGGGATGCTAAAGCTTCAAGACAAATTGAATAGACACCAGACTTTGGCTCATTCAGCAGTCAAGGATGAAGCAATAGCATATGGTTAAGTATCAGCAGTCCTGTGTTCTAAATCCAGTTTTAACCTAGACAATGGAATTATTTGAGGAACTCATGTTAACTTTGCTTCAAATCTGTTTTCCCATCTGCTAAAATGGTAACAGAATTTAATGTAATTTGAAAGTTGAGTGATAAGGGTTTTAAATTTCCCCACATAGGTACCATACGTATTCTACAAATCATGGAAGCGGAGCAAGAAATGGTCCTCCTTATTTGTGAGAAAAGTGGGAGTAAGCCTTTAGTTAGAAGCCTTTATTTGCAACAGGAGGATGAGAATTGCAAGAGATTCCACTAGGTAGTTTGCTGCCTACCAGTTCTGGAAGTGTTACCTTGTTGTTGTTCAGTTGCTAAGTCAAGTCTGACTCTTTGTGACCCCATGGACTGCAGCCTGCTAGCCTTCCCTGCCCTTCACTATCTCCTGGTGTTTGCTCAGATTCACGTCCCTTGAGTTGGCGATGCTATCTAACGATCTTATCCTCTGCTGCCCTCTTCTCTTTTTGCCTTCAATCTTGCCAAGCTTCAGAGTCTTTTCCAATGAGTCGGTTCTTTGTGTCAGGTGGCCAAAGTATTGGAGCTTCAGTTTCAGTCCTTCCAATGAATATTCAGGATTGATTTAGGATTGACTGGTTTGATCTTGGGTTTCCCTGGTGGCTCAGACAGTAAAGAACATGCCTGTAATGCAGGAGACCCAGGTTCGGTCCCTGGGTTGGGAAGATCCTCTGGAGAAGGGAATGGCAACCCACCCCAGTATTCTTGCCTGGAGAATCCCATGGACAGAGGAGCCTAGTGGGCTATAGCCATGGGGTCACAAAGGGTCAGACATGACTTAGTGACTGAACAACAACAACAAGGTAAGGCTTCCAGAATTGATAGGTAGCAAGCTACCTAGTAGAATCTTGTTTGATCTTACCTGCATACTAAGTTGCATCAGTCGTGTCCAACTCTGTGTGACCCTATGGGCTCCTCTGTCCATGGGATTCTCCAGGCAAGAATACTGGATAGGTTGCCATTTTCTTGATTAGGGGATCTTCCTGACCAGGAGCTCTCAAGTCTCCTGCATTTGCAGGCAGGTTCTTTACCACCAGCACTACCTGGGAATAGAAACAAAATTAAAAAAAAGAAAAAAACTCACCCAGTAGATGTTCAACGTTGATCTTACCTAGTAGATACTAAATCATGTTGCCATTGTGCCCATTTCCTTGTTCCCTAACCTCCTATCCCTGTAAAAAGTAAATAAATACACATAATATCATCAAAGACTATCAGCATACACCTCTTCTCTCTGTCTTTATCTTTTTTTTCTTTTTTAATTCTCTGGGACTTTGTGTTATCAAGCTGCAGGTTGTGAATAAAGCATTGCATTCTCTATATTATGGATGTTCTATCTGATCACTGAATTACATATAATACATGAAGCAAGATACAGTGCATACTTACAGGAATTTCCAGCCTGAGAAATCCATGCTAAATCCTTTATCCTACCAGTTAACCATTCTTTTACGTGGCAAGGCCATATATCTTTAGAAACATTTTAAAGTGTTTTTTAATATTATTTCATAATGGCTCTCATTGTTCTGTGTCTTAGATTTATAGTAATTGCTACAAGAACATGTGAAGATGCATTCATCTACTTGCCTAATATGTTTGCCAGTGTTTCCCTCTTGTAGGAATTGAGGAAGCCAACTAAAGGCAGACTGGCTTCTGAGAGCAAAAGTGGATCATATATTTACATAGAGATGATGGTACTTCTGTTCACAAATTTGTAACTTATGTATCGCAATATACCCTATCTTTAAGTTTTTAAGTTATCTAAAATACCTATCTTGTTCATATAAAACAGCCTTGTTTTTTTCTTTAAGCTTAAAAGATAATTTGGATTTCTTAATTGCATGAAATTATGTATTAAATATTCAGCATGTGAGCAAAAGTATAGAATGACTTAACTTATTTTTTCTGGAGAATAAGATAGGATTTTCTTAATAAGATAGGATTGTTTTTCCCACCCATGAGTGAAAATGTGATTATGCTGCTGAATAATGCCCAAGTTGAGAATATTAAATAAACTTGAATCTAATACATAGAAGTTATAATTGAATTTATGTTAAATATTCAGTAATTTTTCTTTATAGATATGATTTATTAATTTCCATTAAATTTGAAGGTCACTGAAACTTAAAGAGATATTCATTTAATAAATATAGACGGAAAATTGAATCTCTGTAATATATTCAATGTATGGTACCATCAATTAATTTAAAAATTGTTGAAATAATGAAAATTGAATTTGCTAAATTTTAATTGAAGATAAATATGTAAAATGTCTGGGGATGGTAAATGCTTCCAGGTTACTTGATTTTATAACATGTAGTCTAAGTGAGTAAGGGAAACTCACTGGAAGGTGGTAGATGTCTTGGTGCCTGTCTATTCATTACTGAGAGCAATTGCTGTGTTACTGTGACTATCCTAACTTTTCCCAGTAGAGGAGAAAGAGTCATCACCTGTTTGTAGTTAATGGCTTTCTCCTTATTTCTGATAGAATAGGTTTCTCCTATCCATATGATTTCATTGTTTTTAGTAACAGGGAAGTTTGCTTAGTGGAAAACAGACTGCCTTAGAACTTAAATTGGTTGAAATTATATCTTGAATTTTTCTGAAAATTGGTAGGGGGAGTACATTTCTATCATTTTAAGATAAAAATTTTTGCATCACTGTTATTTCTAGTCAGGTCATAAAATGATTTTAATATTTTTCACTAAGAACCATATTCACACATAAAGACTTAATTTACAGCTGTATTAGATTAAGAAAACAGAACTTTGAAGTGTGTTAATGCAAATCAACAAGCAAGTTAATTGTTATTGAAATCAAAAGTTCCCCTGAATTAACCATGCTGAGATTTTGTCAAAATAAATTTGTTTGTGTTTAGTTTTGGGCTCTAGATTTTGGACTGATGGCAACTACAGGTACAAGTTTGCTGTATCATTTGGTTTCTATTATTTTGTTTTAAAATGTAGTATTGTAAAATAGGTTTACTGATATACACTAAATAGAATTATAGAATTGTACCATAAAGGGAATGTTCTTCCCTTTTTTTTTTTTCTGTTTAATTAGAGATTTACAGCTTATAGTTAGTGATAATTCTCAGGAAACATGGCTACAGATATAAAAATAATATATTAGAAATTTCTTATTAGAATCTAGATTTCTATTGAGTCTGATGATAGCACATTTGGAAATCAGATTTCATATTTTATTGTTTGCTAAAAATTACTAAAATTCAGAAAGGGTCTGCTTGTTCTCACGTTTCTATTTTCACTTTCTTTTGCGTTCTCAGCCTGTGGCCGTGGGTTCTACAAATCTTCCTCTCAAGATCTTCAGTGCTCTCGTTGTCCAACTCACAGTTTTTCTGATAAAGAAGGCTCCTCAAGATGTGACTGTGAGGATGGGTATTACAGGGCTCCATCTGACCCACCTTATGTGGCATGCACAAGTAAGTTCATAATTATAAAATAAAGACTTTCAGATCCCTTCCATTTGTTTGTAGGATTGTGACATCATTGAGATAAGCCTGAAATTTCTGAGTACATTCTTAATTATTATTAAATATTTACAAACTTTCCGTAAACCAATAAGGCTAAACAATAATATAAAATAGATACACCTTACATCATCAGTGTAGTTTTCATGTCTCCCAGATCTTGCATTTTAGTCATATTTTGCACATGTATCCAATAGGAATAACAAATAAAATGTAAAAGTTATTTGCGTCTTGCATGGCTGTGAAATGTAATTAAGAAGTAATGGTTTCTGAATTAAAATTCTATCACTAAATAGAGCAAATCTCACATCTTGGTGCTTCAATGAGTGAATGTTTGAGAGACTCAAATCCAAAGCCAATTTCAGACATTACTATAAATCATTCTTGAGCACATTAAGAATGAATAGACATATTCTCTCTTATATGGTTTAAAGGAAAACTATTTTTAAACAACTGCACAACTGTTTTTTTAGGTGCATTAACTATTCTTTTTTAATTGCTTGGAAGAAAAATAGCTAAAGACCGTGGCAAAACTACAAAGACAGTCGTTATCCTGTTTTCATTTTGACATGTTAAAGGGAAAATAAATAAAACCTCTTGCCAAGTGAATTCAGGAAGGCTTTTAGAAGGTTTCTCTAGGAAAGGTAATGAAATGTTTATGTGAAAGAAAGCGCTTCAGCTAGTTTTCTGTGTGGTAATTGAGCCACTAGCTTAATGCCCCAAGTGGATCCTTCTGTTTGTTTGTTTGTTTGTTTGTTTTTGGCTATTTTTTTTTCATTCTTTTACTTATTTTTGGTTTCCTAAGGGCCTCCGTCTGCACCACAGAACCTCATTTTCAATATCAACCAAACCACGGTGAGCTTGGAATGGAGTCCCCCTGCAGACAATGGGGGAAGGAATGATGTGACCTATAGAATACTGTGTAAGCGGTGCAGCTGGGAGCAGGGCGAATGCATTCCCTGTGGGAGTAACATTGGCTACATGCCCCAGCAGACTGGATTAGAGGATAACTATGTCACTGTCATGGACCTGCTGGCCCACGCTAACTATACTTTTGAAGTTGAAGCTGTAAATGGAGTTTCTGACTTAAGTCGATCCCAGAGGCTCTTTGCGGCTGTCAGCGTCACCACAGGTCAAGCAGGTATGTTTTCCTGTTTGTCTTCGCTGAGTGAAAAGTAAGTGAGGTCTCTCGCTTGAATATTTCCTTAACTTAGCTATACAGAACTTGATTATTCCAGCTTGTTGAGTATTCACACCTTTCGCTTTTCTTTGTTATTCCTTCTGTTGTCTGTTAAACCATTACTAGACTCATTAACGTCTCCTCCAGAGATCTGGCAGGAGAAAGAAAAGGTGATAAATTGTAAACCATTTAAAGTTGCTCTAAGAGGTGCAGTTCTGTTAAGCTTAAGGGGAAGACAAGGAAAATGGACAAAATAAGATGTGGGATATTTCTTTCATTCTTTACCTTTTGGTGTGCTGTGTGTTAAGTTCTCTTGATCAAAATTTACATAATTAGGAATAATGAAGGAGTTGGCTTCAATGTCTCAAGTAGTGACAACCACATAAAATGTGATATTTGTAATAGATGGTGAATCTGCCTTAAAAATTGCATGAAGGAATTTACATTCCTCACTAGTTTTGTGATCATATCATGTTAATGTCATAATATTGGAAAAAGTATTTAGGAGATCTCCTGAGGATGTAAAAATAAATGAATTAAGAAATATAATTATGATGGTTGTGAACTGGTAGCTTAGCCTAAAAGCAGTTTTGACTTGTCTTCTTACTGCCATTAAGATGCCCTACTTGGTCATTCTTTGCTGTGGTTAAGTTGGTTTTGGAAAATATAAATTGGGAAGGTAGCTTCAGAAACTGGGGACTTTCTAAACCTTCAGAAAAATCTTATGACTAAGGGAAGTTCCAGAAATTGAGGGCTTTTTCAAACTTTTGACAATTCTTGCTACTGAAGGATGATGCTATGTAGCACAATGTAGCAAAGTGCTAAGTCATTGTCATTAATAAAATTAGACCTGCACCAGAGTACTGAGTTGTATAAGCATTATAATAAGGTTATAACAAAGTATATTTAATCTTTGGCTAGCTGTCAACAGAAATTATTATCACAAATTCCTGGACATGGACTGATCTATTCTTCATATCTATGCCAATTTTAATAAAATGTTATCTATTTAAATAATATCTGTACAATGAAACCTATGCATAAGTCTTATACTTACCATTTTGAACAGATTAGTCGGTTCCTATTTTAAAGGCTTCATTTTGATGTTTATTTAAAAGGCTATTGAAAATCAGATTTCTTAATGTAAAAGCTGACATCTGGAGGTAAAACAGCATAGAAACTTTTAAATCTTCAAAAATTGGACAAAACAAGTAACTGATTTAACTAATACTTGGATTGACTCATTTTATTTACCCTCACTCCATTTGCCATTCTTTTAAAATGCTGTTGTCACTACATATTTTTACTTGTGTTGCTTTATATTGAAATTTGTCATCATAACATTATAGTCAGTGGTTCTGAAACATTTTGGGTTCTTGTCTGTGACCCTAGAGCTATCTTTGGAATCATTAATAAAAACTCTTAGGTCTGCTGAGCTAGAATAACTGCTCTATTCCTGCTGATAACAAGTATAAGAAGGGATGTTTTTATTTATTTTTGAATTCAACCTAAAAATACTGAACTGATACCACAAGTTGAGTTTGCCAGATAGACCACTTTCGGAATCTGTTTTCTTGCTCTTTAAATGACTATTATTTAATTTTTCAAGTTAACACTTCACAGTCTAAATAGGTCATAGATTTTCCATAAATTCCTGAATCAACTACCTTACAGTAGTTAAGTAAAATGGCGTTATCCCTTGATTCTCTTCTAGTTAAGAGTAAACTAGGTTTGTTTGCTTTGGGGAGTAATTTAAATGTATAAAAATTAGATTGCTGTGGTTATACAGCTCTGTAAATATACTTAAATGTTGAATTGTGTACTTAAAATGCATAAATTTTATGGTATTAAAATTATATCAAAAAAAGCTATTAAAATTTTAAAAAGAATAAATATAATACAGTTAAAAAAAACTAGGTTTGCACTTTTATGTTAAAATATTAATTCACAATTGCCTAGTCCCAACTACATACATCTCAAATGCTAAAAACCCATGAATATATACTTTTAGCTTTTTCTGCTTTCAAAAAGATGTAAATGAATAAGGCAGCAAGCTGTGGTAATATTTAAAGTTATAATATATTTTTTAACACAAAATTTAAAATATGTTAGCGATTATTGTTCAGTTATATTGATACCCACTCCCCCCCCGCCAACCATCGTCAATATTTTTCCTTTTTCTAAGGGGAGAATGATTTGAAACTTTGTCCATGTTTATGATCACCCTTGGAAACCTACAATGATCCTAAAAATTCTCATTCTACATTAACCAAACTGCATTACCTCCCACCTAGTTTACGCTGCAGTCACTTCAATAATGAATTTAAAGGCCTCTGGTCAGTTATTACCCTCATCAGCAACCCAACTGGGACAAAAAGAATCTACATGTGTTTGGGCAAGATGAGAGAGTAAGAATGAAAAATCATCAGGTAGTGTTTGAAAGATTGTATGTATACTTTGCAGTTCTTTTTCTATTAAATTTGAAGTCTGAAGCTCAGGACCCTCCATAGTAGTGTTTGTGGAAATGGAAGTACATTGAAGACCCCTTGTCCTTTCCTCAGGATAGTAATAGGGTTATAGGTCTTTAAGGACCTGTATACTAGCCCCTGTTGCCACTTAACAAGGTACATACTTTTGGGTGAACCACAGACATTCTACGTGAGTAAAATGGAGATAAAATGGTGTGTGTGTTCCTGTATTATCCTGTTAATGAGATGTTGGAGAAAATTTAAAACTCTTTATTATCATAAAAGTATTATTTCAGTGAGGAGCATAATGATTGCTGATTAATCCTCTTTTATATAACACTTTGTGGACCTACCAAGGCAAAGCACACTATAATCTTTATCTACTGTCATGTGTCTGAGGTGGGGGATATAATTGAGGCCCAGAAATGGCAATTGTGTGTTATAGCATGGCAGGAGGGAGAAATTAATTTTGTTCAGTCACAGGTTATCTTAAGACTGAGATTCTTATTTAAAAAAATAATTAGCTTTAAGATGAGACATGTATAGAGAAGCATAATATATGATATTTATATTTAGATAGTTTTTGTGTTTGCTTATCAGTAACCTATGACCTACACAAGCTAGCTGAAATGTATTCTTTTTTATTTTTGTTTTGTTCAGAAGGATATTGATCTATTAAGGGTGAAGTCACACAGATCAAACGTGTACACTGGAGATGTGTGTGTGTGTGTGTGTGTGTGTGTGTGTGTGTGTGTATGTAAGGGGGAAAGCACATGCATTTGATTTATGACATTATGATCCTCATTCTTCCTTATAGTGGAAGACTCTCTGGAACAGATATGGTCTTGATAATTGCATAAGTGTTCTGAAGAAGTAACTATTTAATTGCTACTTTTCAGAACATTAATTCAGACAACTGTTCTGAGTAGTATTGTCAATATAAGTCCATTTATGTCTAGCACTGTGTGGGATCCTGAGAACAGGAGAGCAAAGAATGGTCCTGTCCTTATGAGGCACCATTACTGTAGCCAATGTATATTAAGTTATACAACTAATGAGAGGGTACCTGAATATAATGTGATACACACTGTAGAACAAGACTAGGAACAAAATATAGAACCTCAAAGAAGGAATGATTTTCTTCTGTGGAAAGAAAAGGAATCTTCACAGAAAAGATGCCAATCAATCTAGAACTTTAGAATGAATATGGTTTTGCCAGGAGGAGGATGAGTAAGTCATTTTCTGAGCTCTCAGTAGGACCTGTCCCGTGAAAACAGAATAATCGACACTACCTTCCTCCCACAGATCAACAGCATTAACACACCAAAATGGGCTGCAGAAAAGTTAGTCAAAACCGCTCACCCTAAAATTACTGTCTCTGTCTGTAATACCTTGATTCACTGTGGGATCCCTTAGACAATTAGATAATTTTTAGCTTTGTTAGAAAAAATAAGATTATAATATGTGGTTTCCCGCCAAGAGACATAAGAGATTTAGCAATTATTCTTCAGGTCAATAATTATGTTATGTTTGTGTCTTTACCATCTAGCACAGTTCTTTCTGTATTACTCATGTTGTGCAGTTAATTCCAATGAGGAATCTAGTCACATGCAAGAAAAGTTAAGTGATTTTATGAGTGAAAACATTCAGAGAGGAATGGAAAAGGCATAGGATTTGATATTTGATGACATGATTACTTCACGTTAGGTAAGATATTGTACCTCTTTAACTCGAATTTTCTCCTGAATGGATGGGATCATGATACTTAACTCCTCATATTATTAGAATAATTAGCTTTTAGCTTAATACCTGTAACATTTATTAGAATAAAATGAGTGTGTTATTACACTACAACAATTATAATAATTGCTAAGAACTGACTCATTGGAAAAGACCCTGATGCTGGGAAAGATTGAAGGAAAGAGGAGAAGGGAATAACAGAGGATGAGATGGTTGGATGGCATCACCAACTCAATGGACATGAGTTTGAGCAAGCCCTGGGAGTTGGCAGTGGACAGGGAAGCCTGGCGTGCTGCAATCCATGGGGTCACAAAGAGTCAGACATGACTGAGCAACTGAACGGAACTGAACTGAATGATAAGAATTGCTAGTGAGTGAACACAATATATTTTTTGGTACTTTTTAAATGTAAAAGGTACACAAAAAGAGTATCAAGTTGAATCACTTAATGTCTTTGGACTCATGTAGTCCTCCAAAGTAAAGGAGAGGTCTGAGACAGAAGACCTCAAAGAGCTCATCTTGTGTCCATAATCAAATGGACAATAATAATAGAGTACAAACTATACATTGCACAGTGCAAGGTTGACTTCTGATTATTGATAGCTGAGTAATATGTGTCCAGATACTATCATTTTTAATGAGATCTGTGACTTACAATGCTTAATCAAGGATGAAAGCTGTAACCTCTTAAAAGAGGATTAATTTCCCAAATTGGGCTCTCTAGGAAGCAGTGTGAGGGAGATTCATGCAGGAATTGTGTAAGGGCTTGTACTTGGAATCAGCACTATCTGAAAAGAAAGAAGGGAGTGGAACTGAGCAGAAGAGAAGTTGAGCCATGATATAGTCTCATTCGAATCCTCTGCCAACTCCATGGGAGTTCTCCACCTGTAAGGGGTCTTCAGATTGTCCCAATTTGAAAAGAGAGTAGCAGGCTTTTATACTTCTTTGTCACACAGGCATTTACTGCAGGCTCCTCTAGGAAGGTGTCATTTTTGAGACAAGGAAATTCTAAAAAGGGACAGGGAACTGAGGTCTGTTTTTGAGCAGCTGTCTCAGCCGCTAGCAAATTCTTTCTTCATTCCTTCACCAAAAGGAATGGGGGCCATCTCTCATAACATACATTACGTAGAACTAAATCATGTCAAAGAATACAAGGGGCAAAGTTTAGAGTGTGTTTAGAGAATAAGTGGTATAAACTGGATGAATAGAGCTTTCTGGGAAGAACTAATGGGAAAGTTTATTTTTTAAGAAAGAAGACCTTTCTAATTGGAGGAGGAGATAGTGGGAACAGGATGTTTTGAATAGGCAAGTTACATGACTAACCCTGGTTTACATTTTAATTTTTTGTGTATCTTCACAGAACATTTGATGTATTCCATATAGCACTTTTTATTTTTTTTTTTTAATTACCCTTCTTAGCCTTGATTCCTCTGGAAAGCAGATATGCAGAAAACATTTTCAGAAAGTATGAGAAAGTATCAGCAAAGCTGACATTTCAAGGTAGAGACCCATGATTTCTTTACAAAGCTATCTCAGAGAATCTCTATCAAAAAAACAACTATTTTCTTTTTCTCCTCTTCAGTTTTGTTGTATATGGATGAATGGTTTTTATGGCACTTATATACATATTGTATCATTAAAATTTGAAGTAAATTTGTAAAGTTAGTAAGACAGGTATTAATACCAATTACAGGTAAAAAGTTGAAACTTAGTAATGTCACATGGCAATTATAAAGTGGTGACCCAGAGTATTGTAATCAACTATACTGCTTACCTCAGAATTATTATATTATGTAATCTTGTCATGGGCTGCTACCTTAAATAATTTAGCTCTACAATCCTTTACATGGGAATTTGGAGATGGATTCAATGGTTTGGTGATAGATTACTCCTCAATGAAAGGGGGACCTCCTATGAAGTTTTGTTTCCTGAAAATATTAATAGCACATATAGTCTCTGAGAAGGAAGCATTGCTAACTGTATTATTTGCTTCCTATTTATGATTTTGGGCTTCCCATCTGGTTCAGTGGTAAAGAATCCTCCTGCTAAGAAATAGAGGTGGATTGATCCCTAGATCTCCCCTGGGGAGATCCCTCAGAGAAGGAAGTGACATCCCACTCCAGTATTCTTGCCTGGAAAATTCCATGGATGGAGGAGCCTGGTGGGCTAAAGTCCATGGGGGTCTCAGAGTCAGACACGACTTAGTGATTCAACAGCAATAGCTATGCTTTTATTACCTCCCTTTAAGAAACTTCAGAGACATCCCTTCATATCTTGACTAATTTCCCTTGTGTTTGCAAATGCCCAGATCTTATTTCTCTGTTAAAATTAAGCTTTGCTTCAGTATTCCCTTTTCTTAGATTTTTGAACTTTACATAATGTTCCAAATGAAATATAACCATAGAGTTATATTATATAACATCATAGGTGAGTAAAATTCTACAAAAAAATGAGAACCAAAAATCATTTTCTGTATTTGTCAGAAATATCTTCATTCCCATTCATTAATGTGACTCAACTGTGACGGTTTTTCTCATATTCATAAATTAATTCAGATCATCTCTTTTAAATGATTTTAAAGAGTAGGCCATCAAGTTATGTATCCTTTAAGTAAAAGCAACTAATTCCATATAAGTTTATGTATGTTGAGATTTCCTAGAAATCTATAAGCTTAATTTATATTTTAAGGAAACATAATGTTAAGAAGATACATTTCTTGTTTGAGAGATTTACTGAATAATATTAAATGATGCAATTGCCATAAGGTGAAACAGGATATAAATGCAAAAAAAAAAAAAAAAAAAACAATGGTGACAACAAAAATTTTTTTAGAAATAGTGTTAATTTTGTTAAAATATACATTACTTATGCAGTCTGCAGCAGAAGAATATACATGCTTATAAAATATACATGCTTATGCAGTCTGCAGCAGAAGAATAAACTGAGTGAGATTCCTTTAACAGTAACCCATTCAAAATGTGCATTTCTGTTTCTAGTTATTTTATAAACCTGATGTATCTGAATGGCATGGCAGGATTCAGTCATGGTAATTTTTACCGAAGGGTATGACATTTCAGAAATTTATATGCTTTGCTTAACAAGTAGGAGATTTAGACTATGTTAGAGAAATTTAATGCTTTATTTTGAGTACTTTTGTGACACCATTGATTTAAAAGTATACATGTATATCCATTTACAGTTTTTTGTCAATATATATCAGTAATTAAGGCATCTGTATAAAAGAAGATTTTTTGGATACTATTTTAGCAAAATTTTCATTATAAGAAATAGACAGCCATGTGGTATTAATACTGACAACTAACACTGTTGACTACTTAGTGTGTGCTAATCAGTTTAAATGTAAAGACCCATATGCCTACACAGCATCTTCACATCCCAAATTCACAACCAAAATTTGAGAAACAGTTATGTCTTTTTGTAATATGATGTTACAGTAAGTATCTCATGCATTTTCTTATAATATCTGTGAAATATTTGTCTTTCCTGTTAGAATTCATAGTGTAAAGAAACAGTGCCATCTTTGGTATTATTCTCTAGCCTCTACTATGTATAGGGCCCAAAGTACATACTTAGTAAACTTGTTGAATTAAATGTATAAATTAGTTATCTATTGTCATGTAAAGAGACTTTCTAATATTATCAAGATTAATATATAAAGGGTTAGTTTAATTCAAATTTAATATAGGTTTATTTAAATTATGCAGTGATTATATAAGATAATGATTTGAAGTATAAAAATTTTGTGATTTGGTCTTGAAGCTATAAATATATTTAAAATCTTAAAATAAGTTTTCATCCATAAGTTAGTATTTAGTAGAGATTTATAACAAAAGCTTAAAGGAAACTTATTATGAAATATTAAGATACAAGTCACATTTATCTTTGAAATTTTTTATACTTACTTCTCCATGGGCTTCCCAGGGAGCTCTAGTGGTAAAGAACCTGCCTGCCAATGCAGGAGACATAAGAGATGTGAGTTCGATCCCCTGGTCGGGAAGATCCACTGGAGGAGGGCATGGCAACCCACTATCATATTCTTGCCTGGAGAATCCCATGGACACAAGAGCCTGGAAGGCTACAGTTCATAGGGTTGCAAAGAGTCGGACATGACTGAAGTGATTTAGCACACACACAGACTTCTCCATATTTTGAAAACCTACTGAAAATAGAGTTGATTTATTTCTTTTTATCTTTTTATGATATTGAATGTAGTAAAAGCATGAACAGAGACCAACATTTGAGATTTTTCATCAGTTCAAAAGGTTGGGGCCCTAAATGAAAGAACTAAGATTACTGTCCTTACCATAAATAGCACAAGAGAACTGGCTCTCTCTCCATACACTTGCAATGAAGAAAGGTCAATGAGTACATCGCGACAACATCTGGCTTGATCTACAAGCCAGAAAGAGAAGCCTCATCCCAACCTGAACCCTACTGGACCTTGATCTGGGACTTCCAGCTTCCAGAACTTTGGGAAAATTAACTTGTTTTTTTAAGATAGCAAATTGATGATAGACTGAGTAGACTAATACAAATACCCATTCCTGAGATAATATAGTTCCAACCTATTATTTGAAGAAAATTATTGGACTGCAAGAAGATCCAACCAGTCCATCCTAAAGGAGATCAGTCCTGAGTGTTCATTGGAAGGACTGATGTTGAAGCTGAAACTCAAATACTTTGGCCACCTGATATGAAGAACTGACTCATTTGAAAAGACCCTGATGCTGGGAAAGATTCAAAGTGGAAGGAGAAGGGGACAACAGAGGATGAGATGGTTGGATGGCATCACTGACGTGATGGACATGAGTTTGAGTAGGCTGAGGGAGTTGGTGATGGACAGAGAAGCCTGGTGTGCTGTAGCCTATGGGGTTGCAAAGAGTCAGACACAACTGAGCGACTGTATTGAACTGAACTGAATTTATTTTCCATATGAATGAGAACAGCTAAGGTGTAAACACAATTTTGTGGCTAGGTCAAGGAGTGGGAGTTGTAGGCATTTTATGCATTTCTGTGATTTCTCCTCATCAAAAAGTACTAAATTAATTTAGTGCAATGCATTAAATTAAGTACTGGAAAGACCAATAGTAATGTTTTCCATTAAACATTCAAGATATATTTTTTTTAAACAGAGCAAATTCATTATCTCATAAATTATAGAAAGTGCTACATTGATGGTAGCAGAACATTCGATATGAAATAACTTATGAATTTTGTCCCTGATTTTCAAGCTTGAGCAAGTTTGTCATATTCTTGGCAATTTTAAACTAGCAATTTCTACATGATTAAGAAGTGAGTGCTATTTCAGGATTCTCTAGTGGAAAAAAAAATTTATAACTCTATGTTTTGGATATTTAAATTTGTAACTTGTTAAATTTAAGCTTCCTCTAAACAGACTCTGGAAAAAATATGACTACCCGTTAGCATCATTATCCTGGAATACTCCGTAATGATGGAATTATGTAAAGTAATTCTTATTATATGCATTGTCCTTAATAGAAAATCCTTCATTTTGCTACTGTCAGTTTGTAGAGTAGTGATTATAGAAAATTGAAAATATATTCACTAGAATATTATTTATGAAGAAACAGCCACTTTTCTTTAAAAGTCAAGAAATTTGTTCAAGTGATATATAAAAAGTCTATTTTAACTGAAATGTAAAGAGTAGCCACCTACTCTTTAGTTTTAGGGAGAAAAAGATGATAAAACAAGTTCACAGCAGGGACCAATGTAAAATATGCAAGTTTTTTTTTCAGGTTGCAATCCTGAGTCAATATATATTGAATTCAGTCTCTTTTTCTGGAGGTATTACACAATCATAAATAATAAACAGCAAAATGTGTGTAATATAATAAGATTGTTCTGCTGAGAATATAAACTAACATGTTGGTAAAAGATTTTCAATATAAATTGAACCAAGAAGTGATTTTTGGTTGATTCTTAGTTGACCAAAACCAGTTACCTAATTTACTTGTTATTGTTCCACAGTACAAAAAGGCTTTGATCTGTGCATTGCTTGCTTAGTTATTGTAGGGCAAACTATCATAACCATTATCCCAAAGGAATAGCATAATGAAGACAGACACAGTTTCAGAAAAACTTCATTTAAGAGCAGGAAATCAATAGGCTGCATTTCAGAGAATGAAAAGCCAACGGATGGCAATTTCATACATTATTCATATATACACAAGTACATATAATGTGAATTGGTAATGGTGATGATGATGACGATGTTGATGATGAACATCTGATGAAACTAATATAATGCTGTATGTCAATTATACCTCAATTAAAAAAAAAAAAACTCCTACCTATAAACTTGAAGTACATATTTAGATTTTCTCCCCAGTTTCGTTTCCTACACTGCTACACCCAACCACACACATCATTTTAAGCCCTGGATGAGCTAAGGGACATAGCTGTGAGACAGGTAGGAGATAGTTTTTATTTTTTATTTAATTATTTGTTTGAAAAAATTATTGGAGTATACTTGCTTTACACTACTGTGTCAGTTTTTGCTGTACAGCAAAGTGAATCAGCCATATGTATACATATATCCCTTTGTTTTGAATTCTCTTCCCATATAATCACCACAGAGCACAGAGTAGAGTTCCCTCTGCTATAGAGTAGGTTCTCATTAGTTATCTATTTTATACATAGTAGCATAGATGTATCAATCCCAATCTCCCAATTCATCCCATCCCCACCTTTTTTCCGTTTGTTATCAATGTGTTTGTTCTCTAGTTCTGTGTCTCTGTTTCTTTGCAAATAGCATTTGGTTGTTCTGTTTTCAGTATCAGTGTTAAGAGAGTAAATGTTGATTATTTTATTCTTTGCTTCATTGGTGATGAATTGAAGCAAATTTGATTCAGACAAGCTACATGGTGGAATGATGCAGAACCATCCACAAAAACATCTGTACTAATCAAGCAATGCGGTAAATTAGAGCTATATGGAAAAGACATTGATCCAAGAGGATCATTAACCAACCGATCTAAGTTATAAGGTAAAGGGGAGAACATTATCGAGATCTTGCTTTTCGGATCTGTCAATTACTACTATGAAAGCCTGGTTGCTACTTGTTTCAATTCAAACTTTATGACTTTGGTTCTCTTTATGCTGTTGTAAAGAGCCTACCAGGTGGCACTAGTGGTAATGAACCTGCCTGCCAATGCAGGAGAAGTAAGAGACCCAGGATCAATCCCTGGGTCAGGAAGATCCCCTGGAGGAGGACATGGCAACCTACTCCCATATTCTTGTCTGGAGATTCCCATGGGCAGAGGAGCCTGGCGGGCTACAGTCCACAGGATCTCAAAGAGTCAGACATGACTGAAACAACTTAGCACATGCTATTGTAAGCAAGAAATAATTAAGAGGTAAAAACCCAGAAAAAATTATCCAAATTTTTTGCACTCCATTTACAAAGGAGTCAGTCACAAAGGGAGAGGTAATTGCTGCAACTTTAACAAAAATTAATCAAGGAGATGGCAGGATGGATGATATACGTTCTGTGACAAAGTACCGTGTAGAGATGTGCATGCAGTTCTGTGGTTGCTTGCCTTTTAATGACACAAGGACCAGAGAAGATCTGTGAAAAACAATTAGCATAGCTTTAACATGGGCAGTTCTTAATTATCCATAGCATGTTGACATCAGATAATTAGTGTCCTGAATTTTAATAATATTTGATCGTTAACTTCAGCATATAGAAAGATGCAGAACATTATCTGAGCATAGCATTCATAATGGCGAGCATGTATGATGACAAATGCAAAGATGCTGATTAAGCCATATCCCTATTGCATAGTTTATTAAAATACTGCTAATACTTTTAAACACAACACCCTTAGCTCCTGTTATATCAGACTATGTCACATGTGATCTACTGTATTTATAGACATGTATATGAATAGTTATAACTATATGTGTGTTTTAATTTAATATATTTTGTGAGCACGTATACATTCCTAAGCAAATGGATGTTCAAATGCCTGTAAAACTTAAACGTTTTAGATCTGGGAATTGTAAACCTATAGTTGAGTTAATGAACGGCCTTTTGAAGGGAAGTGGGGGTAGAGCTAGAATTTAAAAGTTTGAGAGAGAACTGGTAGAATATCAAAAACACATGATGAAAATCAAAAAGGAGTTCCTAGGCCACTTGAATAGGAGGGCTGTCACAGTAACCAAAGAAGGAAAATTTCCTGAGTCAGTTGATCGTAGAATTAAGTGTCACAGGAGGTCAACAGAATGGAGGCAAGAATAAAGTCCAAGGATTTAACAATTTCAAGCCCTGAGACACAATTCTGATAGACAAGTTGGGGTAGAGAATGTCATAATCATATTCGTCATGGTTCAGAACAAAGCCTCACACTATGACATATGTGGTGTAAGTGCTCAGTGTTGGCTGAATTGAAATGTAATAGATTGCTTTTTATGCTGATTTCATACAACATTTATCAGACTGGTAAAGACTCTAAAATAGATTATGAGTCTGAATTTTGTTTGAAAAAAGAACTGCCTTTGTTCTCTTCTAATACATTATAATAACCTTGTTTTCTCCTTGTTTTGTCACTTCATCCTATTTTCACACATCCCTGACATCACTAAGAACCCAAATTTAGCCTCACATAAATTTCATCGTTGAGAACCTGATAATCTCAAAACCAGAGTTCATAAAAGAAAATGTTAATTCTGTTAAGATAAACTATGCATTTATGGGTCTCTTCTCATATATTTGTTGGGCTTCCCTAACAGCTGAGATGGTAAAAAAAAAAAAAATCAGCCTGCAATTCAGGAGACCCTGGTTCAATACCTGGGTCAGAAAGATCCTCTGGAGAAGGGAATGGCAACCCACTCCAGTATTCTTGCTTAGAAAATTCCATGGACAGTCTATGGGGTTGCAAAGAGTCAGACTGACTAAGCAACTAACAATTTCACTTTCTCATGTATTTATTATCATTCTTAACAGAGAATAATTCTTAACTATCAATCTAATATATTTTTTATTTGGGGGCTTCCTTGGTGGTTCAGATGATAAAGAATCTGCTTACCATGCAGGAGACCCAGGTTCAGTCCCTGAGTGTAAAAGATCCCCTGGAGAAGGGAATGACTATCTATCCCAGTATTGGTGCCTGGAGAATTCCATGGACAGAGGAGCCTGGTGGGCTACAGTCCATGGGGTCACAGAGAGTCAGACACGACTGAGCAACTAACAGTCTCACTTTCTATGTTCCCCTTGCATAAAGTAAAGTATACACGGGTGTATATGTGTAGCTACATTTTATGTTTTACTTTTGATTTGTGTAGATCTTTTTCTCCCTAGTTTCTTTGCTTTCCTCAGAGATTTAAAATTATGCGCTATATCATGTGCTCATCTACAGTTTAGTTCAGTCGCCCAGTCGTGTCCGATTCTTTGAGACCCTTTGGAATACAGCACACCAGTCTTCCCTGTCCATCACTAACTCCCAGTGTTGCTCAAACTCATGTCCATCGAGTCGGTGATGCCACCCAGCTGGCTCATCTTCTGTTGTCCTCTTCTCTTCCTGCCTTCAATCTCTCCAAGCATCAGGGTCTTTTTTAATGAGTCAGTTCTTCGTATCAGGTGGCCAAAGTATTGGAGCTTCAGCTTCAGCATCAGTCCTTCCGATGCATATTAAAGACTGATTTCCTTTAGGATTGACTGGTTTGATCTCTTTGCAGTCCAAGGGGTTCTCAAGAGTCTTCTCCAACACCACAGTTAAAAAGCATCAATTCTTCAATGCTAAGATTTCTTTATAGTCCAACTCTCACATTCATACTAGATGTGTCTAGATGGACTTTTGTTGGCAAAGTAATGTCCATACTTTTTAATATGCTGTCTAGGTTGGTCATAACTTTTCTTCCAAGGAGCAAGCGTCTTTTAATTTCATGGCTGCAGTCAGCATCTGCAGTGATTTTGGAACCCAAAATAATAAAGTCTCTCACCATTTCCATTGTTTCCCCATCTATTTGCTGTGAAGTGATGGGACCAGATGTCATGATCCTAGTTTTCTGAATGTTGGGTTTTTAGCCAACATTTTCACTCTCCTATTTCACTTTCATCAAGAGGTTCTTTAATTCTTACCATCTGCCATAAGGGTGGTGTCATCTGCATATCTGACGTTATTAATATTTCTCCTGGCAATCTTGATTCCAGCTTGTGCTTCATCCAGCCAGGCATTTCACATGATGTACTCTGGATATAAGTTAAATAAGCAGAATGACAATATACAGCCTTGATATAACTCCTTTCTCGATTTGGAACCAGTCTATTGTTCCAGATCTGATTCTAACTGTTGCGTCTTCACCTGCATACAGATTTCTCTGTATACAGGAGGCAGGTTAGGTGGTCTGGTATTCCCATCTCTTTAAGAATTCTCCACAGTGTGTTGTGATGCACACAGTCAAAGGCTTTGGCATAGTCAATAAAGCAGAAGTAGATGTTTTTCTGGAACTCTCTTGCTTTTCTCATAATCCAGTGGATGTTGGCAGTTTGATCTCTGGTTCCTTTGCCTTTCCTAAAACCAGCTTGAACATCTGCCAGTCACGGGTCACGTACTATTGAAGCCTGGCTTGGAGAATTTTGAGCATTACTTTGCTAGTGTGTGAGATGAGTGCAATTGTGTGGTAGTTTGAGCATTCTTTGGCATTGCCTTTCTTTGGGATTGGAATGAAAACTGACCTTTTTCAGTCCTATGGCCACTGCTGAGGTTTCCAAATTTACTGACATATTGAGTGCAGCACTTTCACAGCATCATCTTTTAGGATTTGAAATAGCTCAACTGGAATTACATCATCTCCACTGGCTTTGTTTGTAGTGATGCTTCTTAAGGACCACTTGACTTCACATTCCAGGATATTTGGCTCTAGTTGAGTGACCACATTATCGTGAAGATGAAGATCTTTTTTGTATAGTTCATCTGTGTAATCTTGCCACCTCTTCTTAATATCTTCTGCTTCTGTTAGGTCCATACCATTTCTGTCCTTTAGGTTGCCCATCTTTGCATGAAATGTTCCGTTGATATCTCTAATTTTCTTGCAGATATCTCTAGTCTTTCCCATTCTATTGTTTTCCTCTCTTTTTGTACTGGTCTCTGAGGAAGGCTTTCTTCTCTCTCCTTGCTATTCTTTGGAACTCTGCATTCACATGGGTATATCTTTCCTTTTTTCCTTTGCCTTTACCTTCTCTTCTCTTCTCAGCTATTTGTAAGAGTTTATCAGACAACCGTTTTGCCTTTTTGCATTTCTTTTTCTTGAGGATAGTCTTGATCAGTGCCTCCTGTACAGTATCACGAACCTCAATCCCTAGTTCTTCAGGCACTCTATCAGATCTAGTCCCTTGAATCTATTTGTCACTTCCACTGTATAATCATAAGGGATTTGATTTAGGTCATACCTGAATGGTCTAGTGGTTTTCCATATTTCTTCAATTTAAGTCTGAATTTGGCAATAAGGAGTTCATGATCTGAGCCACAGTCAGCTCCCAGTCTTGTTTTTGCTGACAGTATTGAGCTTCTCCATCTTTGGCTGCAAAGCACATAATCATTGTGATTTCATTATTGAACATCTGGTGATGTTCATGTATCGAGTCTTCTCTTGTGTTGTTGGAAGAGGGTGTTTGCCATGACTGGTGCGTTCTCTTAGCAGAACTCTGTTAGCCTTTGCCTGACTTCATTTTGTACTCCAAGGCCAAATTTGCCTGTTACTCCAGTTATCTCTTGACTTCCTTTTTTTGCATTCCAGTCCCCTATAGTGAAAAGGAAATCTTTTTTTGGCGTTAGTTCTAGAAGATCTTGTAGGTCTTCATAGAACCATTCAACTTCAGTTTCTTCAGCATTACTGCTCAGGGCATAGACTTGAATTACTGTGATATTGAATGGTTTGCCTTGGAAATGAACAGAGAACCTTCTGTCACTTTTGAAATTGCACCCAAGTACTGCATTTCAGACTCTTTTGTTGATTATGAGGGCTATCCCATTTCTTCTAAAGGATTGTTGCCCACAGTAGTACATATAATAGTTATCTAAATTAAGTTCTCCCATTCCCATCCATTTTAATTCACTGATTCTTAAAATATTGATGTTCACTCTTGCCATCTCCTTTTTGACCTGTGCCAATTTACCTTGATTCATGGACTGAACATTCCAGCTTCTATGCTATATATATATTTTTTTACAGCATTGGACTTGTCTTCCATCACCTGGCACATACACAACTGGGCATTGTTTTTACTTTGGCTGTGTGTATTCATTCTTTCTGGTGTTAATTCTCTACTCCTCTCCAGTAGCATATTGGGCACCTATTGACCTAAGGAGTTCATTTTTCAGTGTCCTGTCTTGTTGCCTTTTCATACTGTAAATGGGGTTCTCAAGGGAAGAATACTGAAGCGGTTTGCTATTCCCTTCTCCAGTGGACCATGTTTTGTCAGAACCCTCCACCATGTCTTATCCATATTGGGTGGCCCTACAGGGCATGGCTCATAGTTTCACTGAGTTAGACAAGGCTGTGGTCCATGTGATCAGTTTGATTATTTTTCTGTGATTGTGGTTTTCATTGTTTTTGCCCTCTGATGGAGAAGGATAAGAGGCTTTTGGAAGCTTCCTGATGGGAGAGACTGACAGGGTGAAACTGGGTCTTGTTCTGATGGATGGGGCCATGCTTAGTAAATTTTTAATCTAATTTTCTGTTGATGGGTGGGGCTGTGTTCTCTCCCTGTTGTTTGACCTGAGACCAAACTATGGTGGAGGTAATGAAGATAATGTGGACTGCCTTAACTGCTGCCCTCAGTGCCCCCACCCTGCCTACCCAGGCCTCCGCCAGGGCCCTGGACACTCACAGGCAAGTCTGGGTTAGTCTCTCGTGGGATCACTGCTCCTTTCTCCTGGGTCCTGGTGTGCACAAAGTTTTTTCCTTGTGCCCTCTGAGTCCATTTCTCCAGTCCTGTGTAAGTTCTGGTGGCTCTATGGTGTGGTTAGTGGCAATCTCCTCCAAGAAGGCTTATGCCACACCGAAGTCTACTTCAGTGGCCTGCCACAGGGGTGGGGGCTCTGGGTGCAGCAGACCTGGGTGTGGCTCATCTATAAAAATGTAAGAAAACCACCTAAAAAGTTTGGAAACTTTATTTTTCTATTTTTATGTATGATAATACTGATCTCTCACCTTTTATTTTGAGTCACATTTTCTTTATCTTTAAAAATTACATAAGCAACAAACAGAAATCCATGATGCTCTTTCACCAAACTTGTGTGTTATAATTTGTAAGTCACTTCTTGTGCACCTGCTGCATTAAATACTGGTGTTATGTTTGAAAAGATACCAACTGACCTCTTTTACACTGCCTTCTGACTACTTTGATGTTTCATTATTTTCTTCAATCCATGGATGAAATGGATGAATGGATCTTAATTATAGTGTCCTGGTGACTCTTTTTTCAGATCATTTTTCTGGACAAGCATCAGCTAATCTGACAAATCATGAACAGTTTACTTTATAGTGTGGTTGGGATTAAGTTACTAACTGGAACATGCAGGGAACATAAAAGAAGAGTGTCTCCTGATAAAATGCATTGGATGTTTGCCATGCCTGTTTTCAATTTTAATCAGTAACCTTTAGGAATGGAGAACTATAAACAGATAATTCTCCAACAGATGTATTTTTATACATTCACCTATAGCACTTCAAACAAAAACAGGCCCTGTGGATCAGATTTACATACCTAAAATCTTATTGTGTCTTTGCCTATGAATTTTCTTCCTTCCAATTTTTCACCATGTAGAAAGAGCTGCTATGTAAGTATTTCTTTTTATTTAAAGCAACTTTAGATGTACTTTCTTAGAATTAGGTTAGAGTATTTAAGAGGAATCTTTTAATTTCCTGAAGGTAATAGTACAAAATAGGTTTTTTAAAATTATTTTAACTGTCTTTTAATTTGAAGGGTATTTTTATGTGATAATGGAATGGATGGATTTTTGAGGAGAATTTGAATTCAAATTCTTTTTTCAACTTCAAATAAAATAGAAAGGAAAAATTGGGGGGAAGCTGCACAATTATTTCAGGATTTATCATTGTTATTTAAAGATTTTCGTACACCAAAAGTCTTTCAACGTTCATGCTGTTCTTTTTTTCTGAGAGCAGTTGATTGTTTTTGTAAATTTCATCTGCATTCTACTAGACAACATTGTTTCTTGTTCAGCTTTATGTTTGTTGTTGTAGACAAGACAACTATCATGCAGTTTCTTTATACAGGTAAATAAATGCAAGATGTGTTCATTAGGTAAACAAATGAGTAACATGTAAAACCATATTTTTCAGTAACTATCATTTAATTGACATTTTGCTTCATCTATCTTCTTTTAGGTATGTAATAAACATACCTAAAAGAACTCAACGTAGAAATTAGATTTAATAATCCCTCTAGGTAACTGAAATTACCCTGATTGTTGTTATAAAACAGTCTTTTTGTTGTTGTTGTTCTTTGACTGTAAATAAATGTATTGACAGTAAAGCATTAACAACTCATCCAGAAAGACTTTAAAATAAGATGTAAAATACATCTTATGCCATTTGATTTTTCTAATTTATAACTCTGTTTGATTACCCCAGCATGCCTTTCATCTGTAGGAATTGCACCCTGGGGACTAGTCAGCTTATTAATTCATCTCTTGTTCTTTTATGGTTGCAACCCCATTGTAGTAGGAACATAGAATGATGCTCTCTTCTGAAAGCTGCCAGCCAACCAGCTCCAATCTAGCTGACCTTTTGTTTGTAACTATAATCCTAATGGTTTTTCTATTGGCTTCTGTTTCTAATAGGTTGCACTACAATCTCCCTTTTTGTCTTATAGTATCATGATGAGGATAGGCCAGCAAGAATGAATTCCACACCTGTGATTACAGTTTTATAAAGAGGAAAGACCTGCTTCAAGTTAACCTGTAGGCTTTTTTAAAATGCCTTTTGATTTATCTGTCACCTGATCCATCAGCAATGAATAATTTTCATGGAAGGTGCACTTTAATTACATTCCCATTTGACTTGCATTATCAAGCCCTATCTAGGTAATTAATCTCACCAAGTATCCAATTTCGGCCTTTATTGCTGGCAGGCAGACCTCTTGAATTATGTGTGCTTGAGTGGGTCTTGGGTCTTTTTAACCAGGCAGACCCTGAAAGAGATCTGGAGCCTTCCAAATCCTGGAGCCCTGTCTCACAAAGTGTTTTTTTTTTCCCTTAGATATTGTGATTAAATTATATTTGACATCAAAAGTACACTTCCATATTTAATGAGGCCTATAGATTACTATAATCATGAAAGCCTTCACTTTTAGGTGTAGCCAATCTGCATGTCATTTTGTATGTGGTGGAGCTGTGCTAAACTGTTAACTATAGCTAACATCTGTATCAATCTGCTGGTATAAATTTGCCACAGTTACCACCTAAACTTAAGTGCGTTCTTTTAGTTTGGAATTTAAGGTTTATATGAATTTAGGTGAATATTTAGTTAAAAGATGGTTAATTCAAAATTAGAGTCACAATTATCCTGCTTTATATTTAGTCATATACTTTTCAACAATTTTCTTTATTTTAAATTAACAAATAACTCATCTTTTATGTTTTCCCTATCTTTTGATTTTGATGATCTTCATTACTTAACTACTTATATCAATTAATGCCAGAGTTCAATGATCTTACCAAGTTAGTTATATACATATGTGCAATAATTCTGAAATATATTATTTGGCTTTCTGTTATAGTCTTGTTTTAAATCTAGTGCAAACATTTTCAATGTGCTTTATGATTTTCTAATTTGGAAATTATGTTTATAGGGAATACAGCTTTTTGCTTCTCTCCTCTGAAGACATTACAAAAAACATTGGGAGCTTCTTGAAAATCAAATTAAAATATAGTGTAAATAGATCAGTTGCCTCTTTGAAAGTGATGTAAATATCTGACAATTTTTAAGTCTTAGATTGCCTGATTAGTAGAAGAGAAGGCTGTTCAATCTTTTGTAGACGAAATAGGTTATAATATTTACACAGTAAGATATTTTGGAAACTACATGGACTGATGATAGTGGGGAAAAAGGATGATTACCTCTCCAGCTTCTACTATCACCTCTATATGGTTAATTGTGTACACCTCTGCCACTTACCCTGACCCCTCTCACAAATTCATACCATGTATCTCAAGGCTATAGTTATGGCTGAATTTGTAAGTATTTTGCCATCAAGCCAAACTCCACAGAAAAAAGCCTATTTTTTTAATATGTATTCTTAATACGTAACTTTAATCTGACCCTTTGTTTTTGAGGAAGATAGTTGAACACATTTTAATAGAATATGTATTATGTATGGATTCCTAAAGCATTTAACATCACTTTGTAAGAATCACATAGTATTTTTTTATCCAAGTATTACTTGCCCTTGTCATTTAGAAATGTCTTCTATTTTTTTCATTGTAGTTTAATTGTAAGAGTATAGAGAAACATTTTATCATTTACCATATAGTAACATTTTACCAAAACATTTTATCATTTTACCAAATAATTCAATTCAATTTATTTCAGTTATATATGTTCATAATTATGCTTATAAGATAGAAGAGAGCTTAACTCAGAATTTAAATTGGCAGGGATATTTGCTACTGAATGATTCACTATTGTGAATTCCTCAGTAAAGTGTGTGTGTGTGTGCACATCTACATATATATACATGCATGCACACCCATATATGTACATAATATGTAATAGAATATGTATGAATTCATATTAGACATTTTAAAAGAAATTATCTCCTTTATGAACATACTATTAACATATATGCCCCGAATAATTAGGTATATATTGTCCTTTAGTAGTTTTGCCTGCATGCGTTAGTTGCTCAGTCGTGTCCGACTCTTTGCACTCCCACGGACTGTAGCCCGCCAGGGTCCTCTGTCCATGGAATTCTCCAGGCAAGAGTACTGGAGTGGGTTGCCATTCCCTTCTCCGTAGGAACTTCCCAACCCAGGGATCGAACCCTGGTCTCTTGCATCGCGGGCAGATGCTTTACCATTTGAGCTACAGGAAGCCAAGTAGTTTTATTTCCTCTTAAATATTAATAGCTAACAAAAGAGCTCATGGCTTTTAAACATCTCTCATTACATTTGTTTTCTTTTTGGCATTTCTGATTCAAGATGGTTTATGCATTGCATGTGCTTAGATGCTCAGTTGCATCCGACTTTTTGTGACTCCATGGACTCTAGCCCACCAGGCTCTGTCCATGGAGATTCTCCAGACAGGAATATTGGAATGGGTTGCCATGCCCTCCTCCAGGGGATCTTCCCAACCCAAGGATCGAACCCAGGTCTACTGCATTGCAGGTGGATTCTTTACTGTTGTATTTTTCAGTAATTATTATTGTTCCCTGTAGCAGCATTTTAAACTGGAATATAATAAACATAATTAATGCTCACAGATAAAGGAAGTGAGACTTAAATGAGAAAGACTGCTTATATAGCATCATATAGTAAATCAATAAAATCTAGCTTAGAATTTAGGAATAATTTGTTAACTGAAACATTCTATCAGAGTTATCTTGCTTTTCTTCTGTGTAGTCTTAGATGTTGATCTTTTTCAGTATATTGATTTGTCAAAAATATTTATTACTTAGACTGTTTACAGAGTCAATAAATATATCAAAGCAAAATAAGTTTCTGTATAATAGGGCATGTAGAGATAGACTTAAAAGACGTCAGATTAGTTTGACTTAGAATGATGGATTTAGAATCTGCATGTTTGACTCCATGCTATACAAGTTGCTTTTTGACTTTGTGCAATTAACGCAATCTCTTTAATCTTATTAGTTAAACAAATATTATGTGAAGCATTATATGGAAAAGTTTTATAAAATTAAACCCTACCGTTGTCATTTGGTGCTGTTGATGTACTAGAATGGAACACTGTGCTGTAAATTTAACTGTAGCAAAGCACATTCTTAGAAAAAATTAGCAAAATCATGCTGATTATAATACAAATTAATGTTGACTTTATTCTCCCAATATATAGTCCTCTCAGTAGCCAGAACTACAAAAGTAAAAATATTTTAAAAACCTGTTTCTGGGTAAAATCATCATAGTTTGGAGAATTCAAGGAATTAATAAGAGGTGTATTAGATATAATCAATTTCATAAAATGAGATTTGAATTTATAATGTCTCACAAAAAATTAAAAACCTATTTTTATTGCCAGTTTTCATATTTTACTTTTAGAAAATGATGTTCAGTATCAATGTTAAAAGTCTTCCCTGGTGGCTCAGCGATAAAATATCTGCCTGCAATGCAGGAGCCTCTGGATGTACAAGTTCGATCCCTGGGTTGGGAAGATCCCTGGAAGAGAGGACGGCAACCCACTCCAGTATTCTTGCCTGGAGAATACCATGGACAGAGGAGCTTGGAGGGCTACAGTCCATAGGGTCACAGCCAGACATGACTAAAGTGACCTAGCAGCAGCAGCTTCAATGTTAAAATTGAATATGTTTTTGAAATTTAATTAACATAAAATTTAATTTTCTAGATATATAGAGACATTATAACTATATATAATTTTCTTTACTACTCCATCAGAATACAGGGATCTTCCACTTTTAGGCTCAATTTATATTGTATTTTGAGGGTAAGATAATATAAAGCTAGAAGAGAATGATTTTATCGAAACAAATTGAAAGTATTCTAAAGATCAATAATCTTGAGTTATATTTTTAAAAGATATTAGTATCCATCTTCATAAGATGGTAGGAGAGTTAACATGACTTATTTTTGTTTTGATCATTTAATATTGTTATGGCTGAAAGCTTTGAAGAAATTTTAAATATGTGGGAACATCTGTATTTGAAGTTTAAGCTCATTTATGGCAAACTGGGAATAGGAGAAATATGACTTAGAGAGAAAGCTAAATTTCAGTGCTTCAGATATGGTATAGAATTTCTAAGTACCTGAAAATGGTTCTCTTATTTGCTATATTTGATTGATTTCTATTTTTCCAATGGTTCCTTCTCTATTAGCTAAAACATGAGCCCCTGAATACACATTCTTGTACACACCTCTTGATTAGATTACTTCAGACTACCTGGGAGGAAGGGGAATGCAAGAATTAGGAAGCTAAAAATGTAAAATACAAGAGAAAAAAAGAAATAGGAAGGAGGACATGGCTTTGCACATGCATTCTAACTCGGGAATTATATGACAGCAGTTCCAGGCTGACCTTTACCCCAGAAAGTCCTTGTGTACCTTTTACATTTCTACCTCCAGGGGCTGTTGATGGGTATTTCTAGCAACATGACAATATTCTTGGGCTTCCTGGCCTGGAGTTTTATACTGTTTGACATGGCATCTCTTTTTTTCTTTTTTCTTTTCCATACACCCTGTCCTCTTGCCTTTTTCTCTCTCCGTCCTGTCTTTCCTACTACTCTGTTTGATTTGGTGGTGAGCAGTAGCTAGGTACAGAAGAAAGAAAAAAAAAAGCTACGATATGAAACCACGATCCCAATGTCACAAGAGTCGTATAAATGGCGAACAAAGAACAGGTTGTTCCCTGAGAATTCATTCTTTGCCTCCAGGGTGCTGCTGTTTTTTTTCCATCCTGTGATATTTACTTCTCTTTCTTAACGTACATCTGACTTGAGAGCTACAGGTCTGAGATCAGTGGTGAGGAAAACAACAGACTTGTTTGTGATACTGTCCTGTTTGATATGAAAAAAACTGGGATATTTTCTTTTCCTGCTAGCTATCCATGACAGAAATTTTTCAATTATCGACTGACTACATTTATACAAATATGCATGAGTGATTTTTAAAAGTAGGTGTTTGAGACCTTTCAAAGCAAGATTTTCTTTCCTTCCGGTACTTCAGAATTCTCTTAAATAAAAAGCAGCACTATATCCAGACTGATTTTATATTTTAAAAGTAACTTTTTCTAAGGGTGGAATTGGTCAGAGAACTACCTACAGAAAAGTAGGTCTCATTTCTAATCTGTATTCCAAAGAATAAAAATAGTCTTTTGTTATAGCCTTATTCAACCAATGTGTAAATACACTCACTATAAGATCTTGTGATTCTGACCTTTTGGAAATGGTGTGCAGTCACTGGAACCTTGCTTTTGATCGCAAGTAATCTTTGACATTATTAAGCAATCTAATCCTTGAGGATCTTTCTTAAGTGTTCTGGCTCAGTCTCCCAGGGGAGAAGAGGGAGATTTACATTGTAGATTTGAAAGCAAAGCAGCAATACATTCTTCTGTTGTGTAATGTACTTTTCTATGAAGATTCTCACTGTAGCTAATGTGCCTTCAGTCAAATACAGCAAAACCACACCATCAGTCATTTTTAATTACTCCTTTAAAGTTACTTCACTCATACCTTTTTCATAACCATTCCTAGCCCTATGGATGCCTAACAAAGGAACAAGTTAGCCGATAGAAGCTTCTCTGTTTTTTTCCCTTCCTTTTCTATAGCGTTTTTTAAAGGGGATTTAATTTATATAACTCTAAGCACCCTTCAGATTTATGGTAAAATTTTTAAATTGGAAGAAGGATACCATGCAAAGCAAGAGGTTACTCTTGGCTGCTTGATGGGTAGTTGCTATTGGAGCTGGTGATGAGGAAAACTGTTTTTCCTGTTCTTACAAGATGTAAAAGGTTTTGTATAACTGCCCATTTGACTCACCACTAGGCTTTCAAAGCGGTAGGAACACTATCAAATAGTTTGTAATGTGCAGCATGTGAGTAGAATCTGAAACTTTCATGTTTGTTTGCACTTGCATGGTTTACTGAAGCTAAACTCATGGAGGAGAGTGCAAGGAATATTCTCTGAGCGATCTTAAGAATCAAGAGCAATGTTGTAAATGAAGTTCTGCAGTGGCTGTAGTTTCCTCTCTTATGTTAAAAAGGCTTATAGTAGTTGAAAGGCTTGAGTGTTTTGGTACTCAGTACACTACATAAACTTTTTAAGTTTTTTCCTTTTTATGTTACTACTTTAAGTCCACTTTTAAAACTAGATAAATCACAATTAGACTTTATTCAGTTTATATTGGGTAGCAAAGATAATACATGTGCCTCTTTTCCAGGTTATAGACAAAAACCTGCATCATTCATCTTTCGTGTCCTGGATAGATATGTTCAGATCTCCATACTACCAAATCTACAGACTGTGAAGAGATGACTAAGAGGGTTTTCCCAAGAGTGCTTTGAATCCTAATAATCTCTTTTAAATTATTAGACAGCTAAATAGTTTCTAAGTTTTCACCAAATGCAAAGGAAAATTATGTAATTTATAGTGACTCATTTCAGTGAGGAATTACTGTAATATGAATTGAGAAACTATAACTAGTTTCCAGCTCTCCTAAAAAACAAAAACCGTGGATGATTATCATAAGATCACTAAATTATGGGTGAACTTATGGGTCTAACAGGTTTTTTTTTCCTCTTGCCCCCTTTTTCTTAGTGCTCCGTATCTTTCCTGGTGGACTCCATCACAAAGCACAGGTGCTTTTTAAAGTATAATTATCTCATTGCTTTTGTTTAAGTAATTCCTGATGTTCCTAATGAACCCAGAACCTTAACTAATCCGTTGAAATTAGAATGTAAATACCAATGAAATTGTAAAATCTTAAATAGAATTCATGTCTCAGGTTTGGTGAGACCAAAAAGCTTGTATTACAGTCCTAGACAGATAATATATCACACATGAAAATGATTATAAATGATTATGCTTCACATTGGATGCAAACCCTCATTTCATTCTAATACTAAAAACAGACGCAGACAGAATTTTTATAATATTGCTTGAGTACCCCCGTTATATTTTGAGACATAGAAAAAGTAAGACTGGAGTTACCTGAAAGGTATTTAGGGATTCAGTCCTGCCTGCTAACATTTTATTGACTCCCTAGTTTTCTGAGGAACATGTTATTATTCAGAATACCGGGGAAAATTAAGCAAATTACCCCAGGTGATACGGCCCCAGATGATGTGTCTGAATGAGATGACCACTGAGGTCAGACTATGGCCCATCCTCTTACCTCCTAGCTTATATTATTCCTTCCTGTTCTTGAGTTTTGAGGTTGTATTGCTTTATTTCTAAAGAAAAAGTCCATCCTAATAAACATATGATGCATAGACATACTGGAAATTTTCTAAATAAAGTCTACAGATCACAATCTGTATCCTACTTTTAGATTAAGTGTAAAGGTGTATAAAATGCAAATACATTCATGGAATCCAGTTACTGAAATTTATTTGCATTACACTTTTAACCTTAATATTTGTGAATTTGATTCAGAATATCCTAGTTATAACACATGAAAAACCCACAAGGATACAGATTTCTACCCAGAGTAACAGCCATGGTAACATTTAATGTATTTCTTTGGACATTTTTTCCAACATTATATGTTAAATTTGCTCTCTAGTAATTGGAAAGTATTTCAAATTGTGTGTGTGTTAATGGCTTAATCATGTCTAACTCTGTGATCCCATGGACTGTAGCCCGCCAGGCTCTTCTGTCCATGGGATTCTCCAGACAAGAATACTGGAGTGGATTGCCATTGCCTTCTGCAGGGGATCTTCCTGACCCAGGAATCGAACCCAGGTCTCCTGCATTTCAAATTGTAGCTGTTATGTATGTAGGTCAAAGACTTATCTCTAGAAATATAAAATTTATGTAAGTAGAAATATAAAATTAGTTTCTGTTATTTTGATAATCTTAAACTAAGATATTTTATGTTTAAATTAAAACTTCACATAATTTGATTGCTTTAAATCTTTGCCAGATCACATTGTTGATCACATCTGTTTCTTTGAAAATTTCAAATTCAAAAATAACATAATGTTTTTTTACTTAAGTGTATTGAAAATTTAAGGCATTTTTCTGAAACATCTCTTTTGCCTTCAGGAAGTGTATTAATAGAATGTGCACATAAACAATACTCATGTATTTATGAACTTGCTTACTTTTGCCATGAACAATAATATTACACTGTAGCACAAAAATTTAACCTCATCAAAGTTACAGTGTAATTGAGTTCCTGTGTAAACACTGCATATAATAAAAATATAAGCCACTTAGCTTATATTATAAAGAAAGAAATGGAATTTACAGTATTTATAAAAGTTCATGTCAGATGAAAGATTGCCAAAGCTCCCCTGTAAATAGCCATTCATTCTTTATAGTACATTCTCTTTATAGTCAGAGCCAGTTAGCAGAAACGGAACTTGCCAATGAGGATAAGAGGAGTCATAATATCTATTTAAGTATATATTTTATGAACATCATCACTCATTTATTAATTTTCCAAGATTTTTATTCATTAATTTTTAGTTTTTGCTTTATTTGTCTTCACTTCTCAGCTCCCACCACATCCACTGAACTTCACTGTAAAGATACCGTGGATCTAGTTCTGTGAGAATATTCTTAAGAACTCTTATTCAACACATTTTCTATGGTCATGCATCTAAAAGTGTAAGGCACGTAGTAAATGAAAAATAAATACTTATTGAGAGAGCAGATTTATTTTCTTCCAGTTTTATTGAGATATAATTGGCATGCAGAACTGTATGAGTTTAGGGTATACAGCAGCTTGGTGATTTGACTTATATACATCATAAAATGATTGCCACAGTAAGTTTAGTGATTATTCACTAGAGATACAAAGTAAAAAAGAAAACAATTCTTTAGATACATAATAAAGATACAAAATAAAAAGGAAACAATTTTCCCTATAATGAGAACTCTTAAGATTTACTCTCTTCACTTTTATATATAACATACAGCTGTGTTAACTATACTTATCATGTTGTACATGCTGTTTATCTTGTAGTGCTTATTTATCTTGTAACCAAAACTTTGCATCATTGAACCACCTTCCTCACCATACAAAGATATGTTATTTTTGAATATGTTCTCCCCACTGTGCATTTCATTTCTGTAACTCATTCATTTTGTAACTGGAAGTTTGTACCTCTTAATTTCCCTCATTTTTGACTGATAAAATATTGGGTTGGGCAAAAACTCATTGATTTTTCCTGAAGATGTTATGGAAAAATCTGAATAAACTTTTTGGCCAACCTGATAGATTTTTCTATTTTATTTATGTATTAAAATAGACATCACTAATTAGATTTTAATACATTATTTCTATTTAATTGAACTGTGTGAATAAATATGACTTAGAGTTGTCTATGTTTCCCTTAAAACAGAGAGTTGATTTAATGAAATCTTCTTCAGTAGCTGCTTGTGGATACTTTGGGACTGACAAAAGATGTAGTGGTTTACAGTAGCAGCTGAAAAGTGGCAAATACATAGCTGTGCCGAAATAATTAATCTACAAACTAAACAAATGTATAAAGAAGTTGCTGATATTTGTCACAGTTACACAAATTATATTGAGAAATTTATTGCATGAAAAAGCACAGTTGACTCAATTGTTTGTATATTTCAAATGAAAAAATTATTTTTTCTCAGTTATACAGATTATTTCTTTAACTCTTCATGATCATTTCTTTGAAAAATGTTTATGTTCATACATAAACAAATCTCATATGCCTTCCAGAAGGAACTTCTTTTTCAAAGTAAGTTGTAAAAGAAAGAAGAGACTTACATCTATGATTTGAAAGAGTTCCAGGGCATGCATTTTATATTCATTTTCGGATAAAGATGTAATCTTTATACTTCAGGAAGGAACATATTAAAGAGTTGCAGAATTCAGAACATGTTTATGGGTGGAGAAAACTAAGAAAAACATTTGGATTTATTGGGTTGGCCAGATGAACTTTTTGGCCAACCCGTGGTCATGTATGGATGTGAGAGTTGGACGGTGAAGCAAGCTGAGTGCCGAAGAATTGATGCTTTTGAACGGTGGTGTTGGAGAAGACTCTTGAGAGTCCCTTGGACTGCAATGAGATCCAACCAGTCCATCCTAAAGGAGATCAGTCCTGGGTGTTCATTGGAAGGACTGATGTTGAAGCTGAAACTCCAATACTTTGGCCACCTCATGCGAAGAGTTGACTCATTGGAAAAGACCCTAATGCTGGGAAGGATTGGGGGCAGGAGGAGAAGGGGACGACAGAGGATGAGATGGTTTGATGGCATCACTGACTTGATGCACATGGGTTTGTGTAAACTCCGGGAGTTGGTGATGGACAGGGAGGCCTGGCGTGCTGCGATCCATGGGGTTGCAAAGAGTCAGACACGACTGAGCGACTGAACTGAACTGAATTGAATAGCTAGGAGGATATCCGTGGAAATCTTAGATAGCATAGTCTTATTATAGTGATATGACTGTACTACATGAGAAATAAAAGTAGAGGAAAAATTACTAGGCCATCTCTGTTTACTTCTCCTAAAGTACAGTGAAATTCCTCATTTGTAGTATTCTGATTTATTCATTCTTTGCCAAAAGTTATACCTAAGATGTTATAGTTTTACTGCATACCCATGTTGCTAGTTTACTTTTCAACTTTGCAGACTTTTCTTCAAATAGCCATGGTTTATTGAAATGTTTGATCTTTATGCCCACTGTTAAATGTGAATATGTTCAGACAAATCTTCTAATGTAAAGCCATTTAAGAAATGCTCAACATTGTGGTTAAGTGTTTGTGTTCATAAAGAAAAGTCCTAAGATCACTTCCAAGATGAGAAGTCAATAAATGTTTGATACTTAATACCCAAGCTAATGAAGAAGAGAGAGAATAATATATATTTTTTTGCCTGTGAAGAAAATACTGTTGATTGCCTTGGATAAACAGTTTATCCATGATTACCAGCTTATGCATTATTTGGAAAAGAATTTAATTACTGTGTTTAGCATTGTATATAAGGATTATTCAAGCTTCCCTTAGCGATCACATCCCCTTATCCCACTGATTGTGACATTCTTCTCCATCCCCTCCAAAATGTAGCTTTTCTCTTGGCCAGTGTAAAATGAGAGTTTACATAACCAATGACTTAATTCAACAATATAATTGCTTATATCATTACAAAGTGAGATCTTTGTTTTTGATTTCACTTGAACTGTGGAGTGTAGTGGGAAAAAATAAGATGGAGCCCTCAAGGAAGAGAGGCATGATTTTACTTTCCAGTTCTGCCACGTTACTATTCTGTGAAGTAGATAATGCATAGAGCAAGATTATTTTATACATAACATTATCAACATTATCAACAGTTCTTGAGAAAATGACAAAAAAAATATTTGAGAAAATCCAAGAAGTACTAAGTTTATTTAACCCCAGTCATGCTTTTTAGAGTATTCAATGTACATGTTGGGAAATGTCCACTTATTTTCAAAAGTCTACAAAGAACAAGTATATTGCAAAAATACTTGAAAAATCAAATATATCAGGATTCATAATTCATAGTTCAGCATTCACATTCTTTATGAGGTGTGGAATAAAATTCTTGCAAGAGCTCTTGAACCATATGCTGTTGCTGTGTTCAGTTCAGTTCAGTTGCTCAGTCATGTCTGACTCTTTGTGACCCCATGGACTGCAGCATGCCAGGCTTCCCTGCCCATCACCAACTCTTGGAGCTTGCTCAAACTCAACGTCCGTTGAGTCAGTGGTAAAAGTCAGTGTCTAAAAATGACAGTTTAATTCTATAGTTATGTTAATATTGCTTATGGTCTGGCTTGGATGTTGATTGACAAAACCTTTCAAACTTTTCTGTCCAAAATTAAAACTACTGATAATTGGCTATTAAAAATTACAGTTATTTCTGCTTAAAAGATAAATAGTAATCGTCTAGTGACCAATATCTCCTTCAGAACTTGAGAGACAAGCTCTGTAGGTATTTATCTTAGGCATATTTAAGTTATATCATTACAATATAGATTTTAAGAAAGATATTTGTTCAATCTGACACCAGAATATGAAATTTCTGATGGAAGACAAATGATGAAAGTTCATGGTAATAAAAATAAACTACCTAACTTCATTAACCCCATTTTCATGAGGAGTTACTTACCTGCATGTAGTAAAATGATGAGACTTTCACTGTTGTAGTGTCATCATTGGGCCTTCCCTGGTGGCTCAGATGGTAAAGAATCCACGTAATGCAGAAGACCTGGGTTCGATCCCTGGGTTGGGAAGATCCCCTCGAGAAGGGAATAGGTGCCCACTCCAAATTTCTGGCCTGGAGAATTCCATGTACTATACAAAGTCCTTCGTATATTGGTCACAAAGAGTCGGGTATGACTGAGAGACTTCATCATTACAAGTTAATTTTGATCATGAAAGATGGTTTTGAACATGGATTTTATAATGCAGCTTCAGTGATTTGCTTTCCAAAATATTTCCTTTATTTTCCTTTTTAATTTTATCTTTAAATTAGGAACCTATAACTTGGTCTATTTTGTTACATACTCCTGCTCAATCACTCAGCTATGTCTGACTTTGTGATCCCATGGACTATAGCCCGCCAGGCTCCTCTGTCCATGGGAATTTTCAGGCAAGAATATTGGAGTGGGTTGCCATTTCCTACTCTAAGGGATCTTTCAACCCAGGTATCAAATCCACATCTTCTTTGGCCGACAGATTCTTTATTGTTAAGTCAGAGTATTGTTTGTTCATGATGTGTATGTAGTTTGCTTAGGGAGACCACACCATCTTTCTCCCTAAATCCCCCAGTGAATCTTCTCCTGTTATTTAAGTTTTGTGCTTTGAGAGACACATTGATTAGATAGAGCTTTCATGGGAGTTCTCTAATGAGAATGAATTAATACCCAGAGTGAATAGTGACCCTATAATCCGTTTCGTTTGCTATAACTCAGGAACCAATGTCCTAGGAGAAATCTTGGCATCCAAAGATAATAAAGTCAGGTAAGAACAGCTTATCTCTATTTTGAGTTAGAAAAAGTCATTAGTGTGATGTATGGTGCACTTCTAGGGAGGTGAGGATTCTATCACACCAGAACTCTTCTCAGTTTGCTGATGGTTGAAAATTCACTGGTGACATACTTTCACTTAAAACATTCATTCATGGAATTCCCTGGTGGTCCAGTGGTTACGACTCAGTACTTTCGCTGCCATGGCTGTGTTTAATCCCTGGTTGAGGAACTAAGTTCCTGCAGCCATATGGTGTGGCCAGAGAAAACCCTTTCATTTATTCTTTTACTATGCAAAATCTATATTCACCGTATCACAAATTGATAATATCATAAATTTCACCTGATGCGAAGAACCGACTCAATGGAAAAGACCCTGATGCTGGGAAAGATTGAAGGCAAAAGGAGAAGGGGACAACAGAGGATGACATGGTTAGATGATATCACTGACTCAAAGGACATGAGTCTGAGCAAACTCTGGGAGATAGTGAAGGAGAGAGGAACCTGGCATGCTGAAGTCCATGGGGCCGCAAAGAGTCACACATGACTTAGCAGCTGAACAGCATAAATTTAACACATATTTCTAGGTGCTAGGAGAAAGCAATAGACAAAAATAATCTGCTGTTAGAAACTTCTAGTAGGAATGACATGCAGAGTAAAACAGAAATCAATTAAATGTGTGCCATATTTAAAAATTAAACGATCCTGTCCAATTAGTGTCGGTGGCTCAGTGGTAAAGAACCACCTGCCAATGCAGGAGACATGGGTTCAATCACTGGGTCAGGAAGATCTCCAGGAGGGGGAAATGGCAACTCACTCCAGTATTCTTGCCTGAAAAATCCCCATGGACAGAGGAGCCTGGTGCGTTACAGTCCACGGGATCACAAAGAGTTGGACACAACTTAGTGACTGAGCATTCACGTCCAATTAGTGTAGGAAAAGCATGAACAGAATTTCAGAGGGGTTATCTGAAAAAGCTTCTTAAAGAGATGATATTTGAGTAAAAGTCTGAGTAAAGTATAGAAGCAAAATCAGAGGAAAGAAGAATGTTTCATTCAGAACCATCTGTGTGAGGCCCTGAGGGAAGAGTGGGCTGGGCATGTTCAGTCGGGGAGGAGAGTAATAGAAGGTGTGGATGAATAGGAGAGTAGAGTGGATGCCAGAACTTTAATGGGGTTGGAGGATATTGTATTAGTCCTTACAGATCATTAAAACCACTGGCTTTAGATGGAGATGGAGAGTTCCAACAGTAGAGCGATGTCAGCCTACTTGCATTTTAACAGTGTAATGTTACAAATGGATAAGAAGGGCTCAAGGGTGAGAAACCAGGAGGTTCTGGAGGCTCTTGCAGTAATCTAGAAAGGAGATGACATTGGCTTGTGTTTGACTATTAGCAATGGAATGGTAAGGAGTGGTGGTCAGAGTCTGGATACATTTTGAATATAGAATCCACAGATGAACTGTTAGAATGTGGGCTTTGAGAAAATGAGAAAGACTAAGGGTGGTTGCTTTGCTTCCCTGGTGGCTCAAGATGATAAAGAATCTGTGTGCAGTGCGGGAGATCTGGGGTCAACCCCTGGTTTGGGAAGATGCCCTGGAGAAAGGCGTGGAAACCTACTCCAGTATTTGTGCCTGGAGAATCCCATGGACAGAGGAGCCTGACAAGCTCAAGTCCATGGGGTTGCAAAGAGTTGGAAATGACTGAGCTTAGGCCTAAGCACACAAAAAGGGTGATTCTGAGGATTTTTACCTAAGCAACTGGAAAGATGAAATTGCTAGTAATTCAGATGCAGGAGATTATGAGAGGGACAGGTATGAAGGAGAAAATTAGGAACTCAGTTTTGGATATGCCTAGCTTAAAATGCCTATGGTTGGATATTACAAATCTGGAGTTCATATGTGAGGTCTGTTAGGGATATAATTCTGGAATTATCAGCAAAATGTGAAATTTAAAGTAATGAAACTAAATAGGATAATAAATGGAATGAATATAGCTAAAATCACAAAGAGGGTTCAGATCTAAGTGCCAGGGCAATGGGTGATGAGGAACAGTCAGAAATGACAGAGAATGAGTGGCCAGGGAGGTTACGAGGAAAATTCAGAGTTTAATGCTCTGAAAGCAAAGAAAGTGTTTCAAGGAGAAGGCAGTGATCTGTGTCAAATGTTAATAGCCCTGCAAGGTGAGCAGTGAGAACTGAACTTTGGATGTAATCAACTCAGCATGAGTCTAGTGGCCATCAGAACATCTCATATGTCTTCGATTGCACGAATCTATCGTCTAAGTGTGGCTAAAATTCTGCTTTACTCTACACTAGTCCCCTCCAACTGGGTGTATTGTGTCCAGATATGATGCAGCTCACAAGCCTGTAATATGAATATGAGTCAAAAGAATGGATGTGACTAACTTAGAGAAAACAGAGGATGATACCATGGTAATCGTCAAAAACTATGACACTTTATATCTAAGAAAATATTTTTCTTATATTTGGTTTATAATTTGTCTTTTTGTTGTTTCATCCTATTCATTCATTTATTCATTAAATACTAAGTGCCTGTGGTGTGTCAAACACTGCTGACCACTAGAGATCAGGTAGTGAGCAAAGAAGGGAAGAATCTCTATGTTTCTGAAGTAGATTGTCAGAAGAATTTTAGTGCAAAACTGAGACGTGCCTTGATGAGGTTCCCGCTCTGTGGGTATTCTGCATTAGTAGGACACTCACTAAAACTGAAAAGGGAAGAGAAAGTATAATCTTACACTAAAAATTCAAGGAACAAATGATTTCTTGGTTTTAAAAATTGCTTTTTTTACTTGCTTCTGCTTATAATATCCAGTGAATTACAGAAAATCATCACATATGGTAGGTTTAGAGCACACGCTAGTCAGTCTTTCTTCTAAGAAAGTTCTAGCTGTGCTATTCATTAAACATTTAATACTCATGTTAAATTCATTTAAAATCACTTCTTATACCTATTTAAATTACACTGAATGTTTTGGCAATGTTGTGTTGTGATTTGGGTTGTGTATTTACTCATTTGTGGAACAAATATTTATTGAGAATTTACTGTATGTCAGGTATTTTTGCTGAGTGCTGGGGATTCTGTGGTAAAATGGGCATAGTGTCCCCTGGAACCTAGATTATTGAGGGAGATAGGTACTAATCTGTTTCTTTTTCTGCTTCCACACTCACCTTAACATTATTCTTGAGTGTTATGAGATTTCATTAAAGTGCTCAGTTGCTCAGTCATGTCTGACTCTTTGCAACCCCATGGACTGTAGCCTGCCAGGCTCTTCTTTCTGTGGAATTTTCCAGACAAGTATTCTAGAGTGGGTTACCATTTCCTTCTCTAGGGGATCTTTCCGACCCAGAAATAGAACACATGTCTCCTGTGTCTCCTGCATTGGCAGGCAGATTCTTTTTTCCACTCCACCACCTGGAAAGCCCATTTATTTTCATTAATGACTCCTAGTCTATTAATAGAATCATCTGCTGTATGGTTAATATTCGATGAATATACCAGGCAGTTTATAAGTCTAAAATTATTGTTCTTGAATCTTTGATGGATCTCACTGATGGTAAAGACAGGATATTATGTGATTTTTTTTTTTCAGTAAGCATAGGCATCACTTTACATCAGAGCCAGCAAAGAAACATAATTATTTAATCTCATGTGTTTGATGATAACCATTTTTCTTGGCAAATGCTTGGATTAAGCAAGTTTTCTTCATTGGTATTTCTATGATTCAAAGTCCTTTTTTCAGCCAATTAAATATATTCAGTGTCTGCAAAGTGTATCTGAGTAAATATAAACTATTAAAAGTATACCGGTATGTGCAAAACAATCTACTACAAGAAAAATAGGTTCAGTGTACAGCTGTTTTCAGTATTAAAGTGGTCATTCATTTGGTTGGAATATTTAAAAAAAAATTCCCTTTTCTTATTTTATCTTTTTTTTTCCTGCTGAGTGTCCCAGCTATGTGTATGTGGCAGGAGCAGGTGTAAAGGGTAGGAAGCAGCAGAATATAGTAGGATGTTGCAGACTTTTCTACCAGTTTAACCAAAGCTTGAAATTATGGAAAATTTTAGACAACCCATCCTAGCAGATGCTTCCTGTGAGTCAGTTACACATCACTGGTTTGGCCCAGGTTTTTGTGCAGCTGAATGGGCCTGGCAGTTGTTTTGAAGAAGGGGCATGCTATCTCTTTTAGAAGGATAAAGTAAAAAGTTTCTACTTAAAGAGTTTTGATGATTAAAAGGAAGTAGAAGAAGTGAGATAATATTGGAATTTCTGTGAAATAAAAACCAAGCAGCTCTAATCCTTTTAAATTCCATGGTCCTCTGCTTTGAATTTAGGATTAAATGTTAACTGTATTTTATACAGATATTTCCCTGTGTTCATACATGACTCTTGGCAATCCTAATTCTTTTTTCCCCCGGTAGACTGTTAAAAGAAATTTTGGTCTATACCATATGTATTTATTTGCATTGTGATTTGGATTATTTTTTTTCTTTCTTGCACTTTCTTTTCACTTGGGAAAGTGCAAAGATGGAGGTTAAACAGTGTTTTTCTGATAATATTTTTATCTGAAGAAAATCTCCCTCTCTGCTTACTCCTCTTTTCATCTCACTCTCCTTCCGTCCATACCCATTTTTTTAGCCTACATAACCCCAGTCCTAGAAAAGGTGTATTGAAAGAATGATTTTTTTATGATTATTATTAATAAGTAGAGAATAGGAAAATGAGTTTGTGTAAGTTTAAGATGTACAGCATAATGATTTGACTTACATATATTGAGAAACGATTATAAATATCGTTAACATGAATCTATTCTTTTCCTGATGATGTTTCTCAAAGTCAATGAATGGATCCCTCTTATTTTCCCCAACATGCTTGCAGATATATTTTTAAAGCATGACTGTCAATTTTATCTAGAAGTAATGTACACAGTTCTGAGAATATAAAATTTTCTATTTCCAAACTTTTCATTTTATTCACTAATATATTAAGTGTATGAATTCTGTGATCCCAATTTTTCCTTATTGATGATCCTGCTATATTTTGTATTTCATGCCTTTCATTTGCTCTTGGGTTTCCCAAAATCTAATAATGGTTTGTAGGTTTCCCTTTATCAAACTAAAAACCCTAAAAGCCACTGAAGTTTATGGCATATTATTTAGCACCATCTTAATTTCATTTTCAGGTAGAAATTTTAAAAAATCACTTGAGATTTCACTGACCACTCTACATAACTGAGGTCCAGTGAAAAAGATTCTGATAAATATTGTAAGGAATTAATCATAAGAATATTTCTTGTTAGTTAATAAATTTCATATGTAGGTAAATAAAGTTACCCCAGGGCAAACCTAATGCAGGTTTGAAAACAACAGCAACATCAAAAAAAAAATCATTCTATCCATTAACATTAATGTTGTAGTTGTTTTCTAAGCAAACAGATAAAAAAAATAGTAGCAATATTTCTGTTAAAAAACCTCAGAAATATTCCTTGTGCCCAAAAAATCTGTCTCCCCCTTCAAGGATGCTTTTAGATAACTTTTGGCAGCATAAAGCAGACCACTGATAATACTTGGAGGTAGCTCTTTATTTGTGATTAAATGCATGTGAAATATATAAGTGGAAGAACTCCTGGAGTTAAGATTTTAATATTTCAGTTGTAGATAACTCTCTTTGAAAACATAGCTTTTTATACAGATTTGGTGTGAAAATGTTTAGTTGAGCAGATGGAGATCCAGCTGGTTGAGTATATGTTTGTCAGGGTATCTGGCATTTAGCTACATCCAAAAATGATATCAAACCAGAAGATGCTAAAGAGCAGCACTGTATGAAAGCCAGTAGGATCAGTTAGGGGTAGCATTCCCTCAGTTTTTATTTTCTAACCTTGTAGGGATATATTGTAATCCAGATGGAATTTTCCATTTCAAAAATAAAGTCTGAGAAGATGTAAATAAAATTGTCAAACAGCTGCCTTTCCAAAATCATGATTACAGTAGGCCAGGAAACACATGCTACTTCACGTGTTGAAATTTGTTATCTAATGAATAGTATATATCTACAAGCATACAAAATCATACACATTTCCCAGAACTTTATATTCTGTATACTTAAAGTCATTATTTTGGCTTAATGAGCTAAACTGGAAGAAGTGGCAGATGATAATGAGTAGAAAAGTAAAAAAAGATATAAAGCATTTGGAGACAAAGGACAGGAGCCCTGAATATTTTACCCTGTGGGATAGCAGTATTTAAACCCACACTGCAGTGGACAAAAAGGCCAGCTTAGTAGGGAATAACAATATGTTTACTCCTAAGTTTTGTAACATGTACATTTGGTTGTTTAATATAGTCTGCTTATTCATTTCTTTCTCAAAGAGATGAATTTTTAGAAATAAATTATTTTGTCAATATGTACATGTACTCAAGAAGTTCTGTATTGCACATTTGAAATCATTTGAATTGCGAGAAAGGAAAAAATGTCATAATTGTAGTTAATAAAAAATTTTACATCCTGTTTTTTGTTTGGTTCCCCTTTTGATACTGTATTAGTAAAATAGATATTCAAATTTAAAATTCACTGAAAATGACAAATTTGATTGTTGTTTTATGTGAGACCTACATAGCATCAGTTAATATATTTATTCATAAAACTGTTAATATACACATAAGCATGTGCACACAGAAGTAGTGAGTGGGATGTCCCCTAAGTACTTAAAACTGCATGACACAGTGAGTACAGATATCTGCAGGTGACTTTTGGAAGGTTTACTGTAAAAATTGAAATGAATTACTGACTCCAAAGAAAACTTTAGATCCTAATTTGATTTAATGAACTCGTAAAATTGGTTTCCATGTTTTATAAGTATAAAATCAGAATAAGATAGTCATTAATATGCATCCCTGATTCTGCCTTTTTATAATAAGAATTCACTGCACTGCTTTAAAATATCCCCTTACCAAACATCTTTAGCATGATTTAGTTAGCTCAGGTTTAGAAATTGTTTAAGGAAGCTGTGTATCTACATAATGCTAGTGTATTTATCAGAAAAGCACACCTCTATGAAATAAAAAATCTTTTGGCCTCTTCAGGGAGCTTTATATTTTATAAAACGAGACCCAAAAAGTGCAGTTACTTTGAGTAGATTATAAAAGATATTTGCTTTTTATTTCTATGTAATTCTTTATCACAACATTTCTTCCTAAATTTTAAAAAATGTTAATGAATGCTATATTTCATCTCTTTCAGATATTCCTCTCACACTTTACTTGTTTAAATCATTTTTTATAGTGTGAATTATATATATGTATGTAACGTATTAGGGGCTTCATCCATGGCTCAGAGGTAAAAAATCTGCCTAAAATGCATGAGACACAAGAGATGCAGTTTTGATCCCTGAATCAGGAAGATTCCCTGGAGGAGGAAATGGCAATCCACTCCAGTATTTTTGCCAGGAAAATTCCACAGACAGAAGAGCCTAGTGGGCTGCAGTCCATGGGGTCACAAAGAGTCTTACACAACTGAGCAACTGAGCACATATAATATATAACTAACAGTGCAAATTATGTACGTATTTATGTGTGTGTATATATGTATGTATGTATTATATATAAAATAAAATCTGTGCGTGTATACATCAGTGTGGTGTGAAAACCGATTGCTTAATTTACCTTATACTGAGTTTTGTTAGGTTCTTTGCATCATTATTTCAATGAGTTCTCATAATACCCTATAAAGTAAAGTAAATTTTGCCATTTTACAGATGAGAAAATACAGGTGTAGAAAGTTTGAGTAACTCAAAGTTGTATAGAGGCAGGAATCTAACCCCAAACCATGTTCTTTATCACTATGCCTTATGCTCTGTGTTAATTTTCTAGTACTTTTAAAAGTCCAAATTAAGTCTTAAAGGGCATAGTTTAGATATCTAAGTAACTGATCAATTCCTTTAAACAAATTCCCAAACAGTTAACCTATTAATGTTGATCAATTAATGTCGCGGTCCCCATGGAGTTGAGTGGACCATGGGAGTCTGCAGAGGGAATGACTGTCTCTAGGGAGCAGTGCTTCCCACTTCTCACGGATGATCCACACATTTCCAGGGAGGCCACATCTTAAGTCCAGAAGGCAAGCCAGAAACCTAGATTCTTTCAAGTGAAAATTTAATATTTTACAATTTGTGTGTAATAATTTCATTTTAAAATACGCAATATGCTCACTGGGTTAAAAAAAAAAAAAGGAAAAGGAAAGGAGAGTGCATTAATTACTCAACTGTAAAATGCTCAACTCTAAGAAGAGGAGGCAGGTTTAATTCTAATTGTAAACAGAATCTGAGGCAAAAATGTGTATGCAGGAAGTTTCTTGTGGACTTTTCTTGAGATCAACACCTCTAGAATGCAACGGTAGCAGGACTGAACATACGTATTCAAAGAGCAACCATTGATGCAACTACAGCAGTGGCATTAGCCAATCCCACAGAGCACTTTGGCAGTGGATAGGCACTGTAGAGTTGTCCTGGTTAGGGAAAGGAGCCAGGCCTTTATGCCTTCTGTCCTCCCTTCTGCTGTTAAGTAGTCATTGGATATGCTCCTGCCTGGGGGTGAGAGCTTGGGCCATGAGACTCTTTGTTTATTGTTCAGCCCCCAAGTTGTGTCAGACTCTTTGTGAGTCCATGGACTGCACCATGCCAGGCTTCCCTGTCCTTCACTATCTCTCAGAGCTTGCTCAAACATAAGTCCATTGAGTCAGCGATGCGATCCAACCCTCTCATCCTCTCTCACCCCCTTATCCTCCTTCCTTCAATCTTTCCCAGCATCAGTCTTTTCCAATGAGTCAGCTCTTTGCATCAGGTGGCCGAAGTATTGGAGCTTCAGCTTCAGCATCAGCCTTTCAATGAATATTCAGGATTGATTTCCTTTAGGATTGACTGGTTTGACCTGTTTGCTGGCCAAAGGACTCTCAAGTCTTCTCCAGCACCACAATTTGAAAGCATCAGTTCTTCCACACTCAGCCTTCTTTATGGTCCAACTCTCACATCCATACATTACTACTGGAAAAATCATAGCTTTGACTATGTGTACCTTTGTCAACAAAGTGATGTCTCTACTTTTTAATACATTGTCTATGTTTTTCATCGCTTTTCTTTCAAGGAGCAAGTGTCTTTTAATTTTGTGGCTACAGTCACTGTCAGCAGTGATCTTGGAGCCCAAGAAAATAAAATATGTCACTGTTTCTACTCTTCTTTTTCATCTATTTGCCATGAAGTGATGGGAATGGATGCTATGATCTTACTTTTATTAATGTTGAGTTTCAAGCCAGCTTTTTAACTCTTCTTTTTCACCCTCATCAAGAGGCTCTTTAGTTACTCTTGGCTTTCTGCCATTAGTGTGGTATCATCTACATATCAGAAGTTGTTGATAGCTCTCCAGGCAATCTTGATTCCAGGTTGTGATTCATCCAGCCTGGCATTTCACCTGATGTACTCTGCATGTAAGTTAAATAAGCAGGGTGACAATATACAGGCTTGATGTACCCCTTTCCCATTTTTGGACCAGTTCCTTGTTCCATGTTGGGTTGGGTTGTTTCTTGACCTACATACAGGTTTCTCAGGAGACAGGTAAGGTGGTCGGTATTCCCATCTCTTTAAGAATTTTCCACAGTTTGTTGTGATCCACACAGTCAAAGACTTTAGTGTATATCAAAAAAGCAGAAGAAGATGTTTTTCTGGAATTCCCTTGCTTTTTCTGTGATCCAGTGAATGTTGGCATTTGATCTCCAGTTCCTCTGCCTTTTCTAAATCCATCTTGTCCATCTGGAAGTTCTAGATTCATGTACTGCAGAAGCCTAGCTTGAAGGATTTTGAGTATAATCTTATCAGCATGCAAAACGAGCACAACTGTATGGTAGTTTGTAATTCTTTAGTGTTGCCCTTCTTTGATACTGGAATGAAAACTGACCTTTTCCAGTCCAGTGCTGACCACTGCTCTGTTTATTGAGTGAAGCATTTTAACAGCATCATCTTTTAGGATTTGAAATAGCTTAGCTGGAATTCCATCCCCTCCACTAGCTTAATAAAGCTAGTGAATACATAGCAATGCTTCCTAAGGCCCACTTGACTCCACCCTCCAGGATGTCTGGCTCTAGCTGAGTGACCACAGCATTGTGGTTATCCAGATCATTAAGAGCTTTTTTGTATAGTTCTCTTGTGTATTCTTGCCACCTATTCTTAATCTCTTCTACTTCTGTTAGGTCCTTGCCATTTCTGTCCTTTATTGTGCCCACTTTTGCATGAAATCGCTCCCTTGGTGTCTCCAATTTTCTTGAAGAGGTCTCTAGTCTTTCCCATTCTGTTGTTTTCCTGTTTCTTTGTGTTGTTCTCTTAAGGAGGCTTTCTTATCTCTCCTTGCTATTCTCTGGAACTCTGCATTCATTTGGGTATATATTTCCCTTTTTCACTTGCCTTTCACTTACCTTCTTTTCACAGCTATTTGTAAGACCTCCTCATACAAACACTTGGCCTTCCTGAATTTCTTTTTCTTTGGATGATTTTGACCACTGTCTCCTGTACAGTATTACCAACCTCTGTCCATAGTTCTTCAGGTACTCTGTCCATCAGATCTAATCCCTTGAATCTATTCATCACCTCTGATGTATAAACATAAAGGATTTGATTTAGGTCATATCTGAATGACCCAGTGTTTTCCTTATTTTCCTCAATTTAAGCCTGAATTTTGCAATAAGGAGATCATCATCTGAGCTACAGTGAGCTCCTGGTCTTGTTTTTGCTGACTGTGTAGAGCTTTTCCATCTTCAACTTCAAAGAATATAATCAGTCTAATTTCAGTATTGACCATCTGGTGATATCCATGTGTAGAGTCTTCTCTTGTTGTTGGAAGAGGGTGTGTGCTAGGACCAGTGTATTCTCTTGGCAAAACGCTTGTTAGTCTTTGCCCTGCTTCATTTTGTACTCCAAGGCCAAACTTGCCTGTTACTCCAGGTAGTTCTTGACTTCCTATTTTTGCATTCCAATGCCCTATGATGATAAGGACATCTTTTTTGGTGTTAGTTTTGGAAGGTTTTGGGCTTTCCTGGTGGTGCAGATGGTAAAGAATCTGCCTGCAACATGGAAGACCCACGTTTGATCTCTGGGTCAGGAAGATCCCCTGGAGAAGGGGATGGCAACTCACTCCAGTATTCTTGCCTGGAGAATCCCATGGGCAGAGGAGCCGGTGGGCTACAGTCCACGGGGTCACAAAGAGTCAGAGGCAACTGAGTGACTAACACTTTCACCTTCAGTAGAAAATTTTGTAAGTCTTCATAGAACCGTTCAACTTCAGCTTCTTGGGCATTAGTGGTTGGGGCGTAGACTTGGATTACTGTGACACTGATTGATTTGCCTTGGAAATAAACTGAAATCATCCTGTCGTTTTTGACATTTCACCCAAGTACTACATTTTGGACTTTTTTGTTGACTATGAGGGCTACTGTATTTCTTGTAATGGATTTTTGCCCACAGTGGTAGATATAATGGTCATCTTAATTTAATTTGGCCATTTCCTCCATTTTAATTCACTGATTCCTAAAATGTCTGTGTTTATTCTTGCCGTCTCTTGCTTGACCACATCCAATGTACCTTGATTCATGGTCCTAACATTCCAGGTTCCTATGCAACATTTTTCTTTACAGCATCATACTTTACTTTCAGCACCCAACACATCCACAACTGGGCCTTGTTTCCGCTTTGGCCCAGCTTCTTCATTCTTTCTGGAGTATTTCTCTGCTCTTCCCCCATAGCATATTGGACACATACTGACCTGGGGGGCTCATCTTCAGGTGTTATAACTTTTTGCTTTTTCATACTGTTCATGGGATTCTCAAGGCAAGAGTGCTGGGAGTGGTTTGCCATTCCCTTCTCCAGTGTACTGTGTTTTGTCAGAACCCATCCATCTTTGATGACCCTACATGGCATGGCTCCTACCTTCATTCAGTTACACAAGGCTGTGAATCATGAGATCATCTTGGTTAGCTTTCTGTGACTGTGGTTTTCATTCTGAAGCCTGTGAGACTGTAGTGCTTGCTTCTTCTGTCTGTCCTCTGATGGATGAGGATAAGTGGCTTGTGCAAGGTTCTTGATGGGAGGGAGTGGTTGTGGGGAAAAGTAGGTGGGGAAAATTAGTCTTGCTCTGGATGGCAGAGCCATGCTCAGTAACTCTTTACTCCAATTGTATGGTGATAGGTGGGGCTGTGCTCCCTCCCTGTTAGTTGTTTTGTCTGAGGTAACCCAGTTCTGGCTTGTGCAGGCTCTCTGGTAGGGCTAATGGTGACCTCCAAGGGTCTTATTGTTAACACACGGCTCCCAGGACTGCTGCTACCAATGCCCCTGTCCCCGCAGCAGGCTACTTGTCGATTCACACCTCTGCAGGAGACCTGCGAACACTCGCAGGCAGATCTAACTCAGTGTCTTGTGGGGTCATTGCTCCTTTGCCCTGTGTCCTGGTGCAGACAAGCTTTTGTTTGTGCCCTGCATGAACCTCTGTTTTCCCCAGTCTATAATCAGATCCTGTTGGCCTTCAAAATCAGATTCCCTAGGGATTCCCAGTCCCTTTGCCAGATCCCCAGGTTGGGAAGTCTAATGTGGGGCCTAGTACCTTCACAACAGTGTGAGAACTTCTTTGGTAGTATTGTTCCCCAATTTGTGGTTCACCCACCCAGTGGGTATAGGATTTGATTTTAAAGTGATTACACCCCTCCTACTATCACATTATGGCTTCTCCTTTGTCCTTGGCTGTGAGGTATCTTCTTTTGGTGGGTTTCAACTTCTTCCTGTTGATGGTTGTTTAGCAACTAGTTGTAATTTTGATGTTCTCTCAGGAGAACATGAATGCATGTCCTTCTACTCTGCCATCTTGATGCTGATGAAGCTCTTATTAGACTAGAAAAGTTTTCAGAGGGCCACTCAACCATAAGCTGTCAAGTTAGCTTAAAACACTTAGTACTAAAGGAGAGGAGCTATGGGCCTGGGTAGTACACCACAGCAGATATGACAGCCTGCTAACCATAATCTAGCCCTGGCCACTTTAACCATCTTAGTAATCTAATAACTGTTTTCAAAGTATTCCCTTATAATATAGACCCTTCACCAGAAATGCCTACTTTCCACCTCTACAAATTCAAATTCTGTCCATCCTTAAAGACCTTCTCAAGCCTTCCTTTCTCTATGACTCTTTATGGACCATACCCTCAGCCACTCGCATATATTTGTATGTATGTATGTATGTGTGTGTGTGTGTGTGTGTGTGTGTGTGTATATATATATATGTAATCAAACAACAGTGTATTGATGTTGCCTATTCTTTTATTCCCAAAATTTTGTTCCCAAACTTCATGTCAGGTACTTGTTATATGTGCAGACACTGGTACCTAAACTTTGGAAGTCCTGATTCTGTAGGTAACTGGGTTGAAGCCTAGTCATGTGCCTATTTAATGTATGCAGCCGATTCTTTATAATTTAAATAAATATGCCAGATGTTTCTATAGCAGGTTGAGATATAATGATTTAAAAGAGAGACATATAAATGCAAATTTGATATCTTCTTCAGGTGTAAGTTGTGTCTTTGTAAGCCTTTCTCATAGGACTTAGGACAAGTAAGCAAAGCAACTGCTATTTTATTTATAAATTATTAGATGAGAATAAAATACATACAAATATACAAATTATTTTGTAAACATGAGACATTTTATGAGTGAAATTATATTTCAACTAATCAAAATTATTCTGGAAAACGTCTGACTTGGTAAGCTCCCACAATCCTGTATTTCAGCATTTTAATGCTGCGTTAGGACTTGGCTAATTGTGTTGGGCCATCTTGTCTCTAAAGCATTAAGTACTAGTAAAGCTGTGTAAGCTTTAAATATAATTTTCTAAATTATATTTTCTGACTAATGCTTATGACATTTCATTTATTATAAAAAAATGCAACACATTTTTATTATAAAATATATATATTTTCCTCAGTTGTAATTGCATATCTGACCTGTGTCTAATATCATCTTTCTAAAACCATGGAAGGGATAAGTAAGCATTATACTTCCACCAAACCTGTTTTTGCTAGCTACATTCTTAAATATATTTACTAAATATGAAAGGGAATTGTTTTTCTCCCTAGTGAAGTAAAATTGCTCTACAAATCATTTTGTGCTAATGATTGTATTCTTTTAAAATGGCCAAACATATTCAGTCTCTAATCACTTTGCCTATCACTACAATATAATGTTAATTTTAAAGAATTCTCTTTTGGAATGAAATAACTAATTTACTGAATCTTTATTTGAATTTTACTTATGTATCAAAATACTTCACTAAGCTTTTGTTGAATCTTCAGAATATTCCAACATGCTGAAGCTTCTTAGTATTAAAATACAACATTTATTAAAGCACTTAGGAGAAAAATAAAACCAAGCTTGACAATATAATATTGGATAAAATTTCTTCAGTTTCACAAGGAGGTTAATTAATCAATGAAATGGATCAGTGATTTCTCTTCCTTCAATAAGTAGCCTATTAATACTAGCACACAATGCATGCTACAGATTTTACCAGTAGGTCACATCTTTAATTATCTAGCATACTTACTTATTATAACATTTTACCCAATTTTACACACAGTCCATCATCTAAATACCTAGTAAAAATATATTAATAAAAGGGATCCTCATCCTAGAAAATTTATTTTTCAGCTTAGTACATGAATTGAAAAAAATTGTAAAAAACTATTTTATTGCATTAAGAATTTTATTTTCTATGTGACTTAATAATTATCAGTTATTGGTTACTAAATAAACTGATTATGATATTATAAAAGTATGATAATACTTGATTATTTGATTATTAATATATGCAGTCTCAGGAAATCCTGTTGACTCTATCCTCAACATATTTATATGTTTAGAAAATATGTATGTAGAATCTGACCACTTTCTTCACTTCCATGGCTATTCAGCTATTCCAGACCACCAGCGTTTCTTACCTGGACGACAACAAAACTTACCAACATGACTCTCAAACAGTTTTCAACACAGCAACTAGATTCTTTTTAAAGCATATACAATTTTATTCCTCTGCCCAGAAAACTGTCATAACACTCCATCTCACTCAGAGCAAAAGTCCACCAGGCCTTCTGTGCTCTGCTTCCTCCCCACCTCCTTAACCTCTGTGGTCTCATCTTCTGCGATTGCCCCCTCATTCACTTATTCCAGCCATGTCAGTTTCATTGCTGGTTGTAAAACACACCAGAAATGCCCCCAACTTTGGACCTTTGTTCGTGGTATTCTCACTACCTTAGAATTATCTTAACCTGGATATCAGTTTGGCTAACTAATTCATCTCCCACAAATCCTTGTTCAGCACCTACCTTCTCAATGAGGTCTATTCTGGCAACCTATGGAATGTGACAATTTTAAGTTCTTAGCACCTAACATCCTGACCCCGCTTTTCTGTGTCTTTATGTCAGAACACTTTTCACCTTCCATCTTATATAATTTTTTAGTTGTTGATTTATTGTCTTTCTTCTGGAGAATGTAAGCTTCAGTGTGGTAGAGATCTTATTCCTATAACACAAAGAAATGTGTGAACATAGTAAACTCTTAGTAAATATTTGTTAAATTGAATTGAATTGTGACTGTAGTAAGAAGATGAACTATTAAACACACATTATGTGTGAAATGTGTTACAAATTATTTATGTGTTAAGAATTGGAGTATAAATGACAGCAAAGATTGAGAGGTTGAAAGACCAGAAAATTAGCTGTATTGATCAGAAAAGACCACCAGTTTTTCTGTCAGCCACAATAATAGTTTCCTGATTCTAGAATTCCGGGAAACTTTAGAAGAATTTTTTTTTTCAAATAAAAATACTGACAGACAAGGAAGACCTCATGAAGCTTTAATAGCTAATCTTATTAGAATATCATCACCATAAAGATAATAACATAGACAACAAAGCAAGGAAATAAAACAAAAACAAAATTCTGTATAGTTTTATCTCCACTATTTCGTAAAAACAATTGTGTTTAAAAACCGTATTAGCAGAACATAAAATTTCATGATTAAGGACATCTTTTAGACTAAATGAACTTGTCATAATTTAAATTGCGTTAATTTTTAGCATTGTTTGTCTTTTTCTCATTTTTAGTGTAAACTACCTAAGGAATAGCATTGGTCCACAAACCTCCAATTAGATACCATGAATCAGTTAACTTATTGCCTTCAAAATGTCTGATTCCAAATAGTTTCTTTCTACATGTATCTTTCACTTTCTCACCAAGCAGATGGCAGCATAGTGGCAAGCTATGGAGATATACAGGCCAATTTATTCTGCCATGCACTGAAAACTGTGCTAGAATTTGTAGGCAAAACAAAAGCAAGAGAAAGAAACTAACACTTTAGAGAGCCATATTATATAGCAAGCACTATGTTAGTGTTTTCATATATGTATGTGTGTGTGTATATATATATATATGTGTGTGTATATATATATAGCTCTTCATGAAGTGTAATATTTTGATCAAAAGGAAACAATAGAAAATTCCAAATACAGAAACGATTATGAAGAAGGTATAGAGGTGAGAACAAGAGCTGTGGTTATTGGATAGCTGAAGTGAAGGAGGGTGAAGAGTTCCAGCTCATATTGTAACCTCATTAGATAAACTGTTTCATTACTTTCTGTAGCTAATGACTCTCCAAGGGGTTCTTAAGCCAGCTGTGATGGCAGCAGGAGCCGGTTTCACATATTGAGGTGCTAGACAAGGTCAAGGATTTCTGCTTTCATAACAGCTGAAGGAGTTAGGGGGTGACTTGGGTTGATATGAAGGAAGGACATCACTTACTTGTTTTATTCTTGCAAAGTTAGTTCTGCCCAAGCAACTGATATTTATACTTGAAATTCTGTATAACACTATTAGAGTACAAATGCTTCCAATATTAAGCCTTCATAGGCCAAGACCTTATTAAAAGAAAGTTCATAGTTGGATTAACTGCTTTGCTAGGGTTAAAATGGAATATCCTGAAAAATATCTGGGAATCAACTATGGTCCATAATTCATACATAAAAAGTATCAAGCGAGCACAAAGCTGGGTCTTAAATAAATGGTCCTCTCAAGTTAGTAACCTTCTTTATTGCACACCTTTGTTTCTAGTCTAGTTCATATTGCTTTTTATACCATGCATTCCTGGGACATGCTTCCAAGTATCATGCATGGAGAAATGTCAGTTTATTTCCACATTTGGTTTAGTCGTGTCTAACTCTTTACGACCCATGGACTTCAGCACGCCAGGCCTCCCTGTCCATCACCAACTCCTTCAGCCTACACAAACTCATGTCCATCACTTCAGTGATGCCATCCAACCATCTTATCCTCTGTCGTCCCCTTCTCCTCCCACCTTCAATCTTTTCCAGCATCATGGTCTTTTCCAATGAGTCAGTTCTTCACATCAGGTGGCCAAAGTATTAGAGTTTCAGCTTCAGCATCAGTCCTTCCAATGAATATTCAGGACTAATTTCCTTTAGGATTGACTGGTTGGATCTCCTTGCAATCCAAGGGACTCTCAAGAGTCTTCTCCACCACCAGTTCAATACCATCAATTCTTTGGTGCTCAGCTTTCGTTATAAATCCAAGTCTCACATCCATACATGACTACTGGAAAAACCATAGCTTTGACTAGGTGGATGTTTGTTGCTAAAATAATGTTTCTGCTTTTTAATAAGCTGTCTAGATTGGTCATAGCTTTTCTTATGAGGAGCAAGCATCTTTGAATTTCATGGCTGCGGTCACCATCTGCAGTGATTTTGGAGCCTCCCAAAATAAAGTCTGTCACTATTTCCATTGTTTCCCCATCTATTTGCCATGAAGTGATGGGACCGGAGGCCATGATCTTAATTTTCTGAATATTGATTTTTGAGCCAAATTTTGAACTCTCGTCTTTCACTTTCATCAAGATGCTCTTTAGTTCTTTTCTTTCTGCCAAAATGGTGGTATCATCTGCATATCTGAGGTTATTGATATTTCTCCTGGCAATCTTGATTCCAGCTTGTGCTTCATCCATTCCAGCATTTCTCATGATGTACTCTGCATATAAGTTAAATAAGCAGGGTGACAATATACAGCCTTGACATACTCCTTTCCCAATTTGGAACCAGTCTGTTGTTACATGTCCCGTTCTAACTGTTGCTTCTTGACCTGCATACAGATTTCTCAGAAGGCAGGTCAGGTGGTCTGGTATTCCCATCTCTTTAAGAATTTTCCACAGTTTCTTGTTATGCACACAATCAAAGGCTTTGGTGTAGTCAATAAAGCAAAAGTAGATGTTTTTTCTGGAACTCTCTTGCTCTTTCGATAATCCAGCGGATGTTGGCAATTTGATCTCTGGTTCCTCTGCCTTTTCTAAATCGAGCTTGAACATTTGGAAGTTCATGGATCATACTGTTGAAGCCTGGCTAGGAGAATTTTGAGCATTACTTTGCTAGTGTGTGATGTGAGTGCAATTGTGCAATAGTTTGAGCATTCTTTGGCATTGCCTTTCTTTGGGATTGGAATGAAAACTGACCTTTTCCAGTCCTTTGGCCACTGCTCAGTTTTCCAAATTTACTGGCATATTGAGTGCAGCACTTTCACAGCATCATCTTTTAGGATTGAAAAGAGCTCAACTGGAATTCCATCACCTCCACTGGCTTTGTTTGTAGTGATGCTTCCTTAGGTCCACTTGACTTCACATTCCAGGATGTCTGGCTCTAGGTGAGTGATCACACCATCGTGATCTGGGTCATGAAGATCTTTTCTGTATAGTTCTTTTGTGTACTCTTGCCACCTCTTCTTAATATCTTCTGCTTCTTTTAGGTCCATACCATTTCTGTCCTTTATTGTGCTCATCTTTGCATGAAAATTTCCCTTGGCATCTCTAATTTTCTTGAAGAGATCTCTAGTCTTTCCCATTCTATTGTTTTTCTCTATTTCTTTCCATTGATCACTGAGGAATGCTTTCTTATCTCTCCTTGCTATTCTTTGGAACTCTGCATTCAGATGGGTGTATTTTTTCTTTTCTCCTTTACCTTTAACTTCTCTTCTTTTCTCAGCTATTTTTAAGACCTTGTCAGACAACCATGTTGCCTTTTTTGCATTTCTTTTTCTTGGGGATGTGCTTGATCACTGCCTCCTGTACAATGTCATGAACCTCCATCCATAGTTATTCAGGCACTTTGTCTATCAGATCTAATCCCTTAAATCTCTTTCTCACTTCCACTGTATAATTGTAAGGGGTTTGATTTAAGACATACCTGAATGGTCTAGTGGTTTTCCCTACTTTGTTCAGTTTAAGTCTGAATTTGGCAATAAGAAGTTCATGATCTGAACCACAGTCAGCTCCCAGTCTTGTTTTTGCTGACAGTATAGAGCTTCTCCATCTTTGGCTGCAAAGAATATAATCAATCTGATTTTGTATTGACCATGGTGATGTCCATGTGTCGAGTCTTCTCTTGTGCTATTGGAAGAGGAGTGTGCTATGGCCAGTGCATTCTCTTGGCTAAACTCTCTTAGCCTTTGACCTGCTTTGTTTAATACTCCATAGCCAAATTTGCCTGTTACTCTAGGTACCTCTTGACTCCCTTCTTTTGCATTCCATCCCCTATAATGAAGAGGACATTGTTTTCGGGTGTTAGTTCTAGAAAGTCTTGTAGGTCTTCATAGAACCGTTCAACTTCAGCTTCTTCAGCATTACTGGTTGAGGCATAGTCTTGGATTACTGTGATATTGAATGATTTTCCTTGGAAACGAACAGAGATCATACTGTCATTTTTGAGATTGCATCCAAGTAATGCATTTCAAACTTTTTTGTTGACTATGATGGCTACTCCATTACTTCTAAGGGATTCTTGCCCACACTAGTAGATATAAGTGTCATCTGAGTTAAATTCACCCATTCCAGTCCATTTTAGTTCACTGATACCTAAAATGTGGATGTTCACTCTTACCATCTCCTGTGTGACCACTTCCAATTTGCCTTGATTCATGGACCTAACATTCCAGGTTCTTATGCAATATTGCTCTTTACAGCATTGGACTTTACTTCTATCACCTATCACATCCACAACTGGGCATTATTTTTGCTTTGGCTCTGTCTGTTTATTCTTTCTGGAGTTATTTCCCCACTCTTCTCAGTAGTATATTGGATACCTACTGACCTGGGGAGTTCATCTTTTAGCATCATACCTTTTTGCCTTTTCATACTGTTCATGGGGTTCTCAAGGGAAGAATACTGAAGTGGTTTGCCATTCTCTTCTCCAGTGGACCACGTTCTTGTCAGAACTCTCTGCCATGACCCATCCATCTTGGGTGATGTGGCATGGCTCATAGCTTCACTGAGATAGACAAGGCTGTGGTCCATGTGATCAGTTTGGTTAGTTTTCTATGACTGTGGTTTTCATTCTCTCTGCCCTCTGATGGATAAGGATAAGAGGCTTATGGAAGCTTCCTGATGGGAGAGACTGACTGAGGGGGAAACTGGGTCTTGTTTTGATGGGCGGGGCCATGTTCAATAAATCTTTAATCCAATTCCCTGTTGATAGTCTGTGCTGTGTTGCTTCCCTCTTGCTTGGCCTGAGGCCTAACTATGTTGGAGGTAATGAAGATAATAGCAACCTCCTTCAATACGTCCAATGCAAGCACTATTGCACTCAGTGCCCCTGACCCTGGAGCAAGCCACCGCCGACCCACGCCTTCGCCAGAGACATTTCCACATTAGCTATTTAAAATATAATTCAAATAGTAAATCTTCTTTAAATCCCTATAATAAAGTCCAAAGCCAGAAGGTGATGGGTTTTCTGTAAGATTGTTTTATAGCTACACAGGTGAACATACAACTTACACAGTAAAGAATAAAGCCCCCAAGGACATTTGCCTTTACACCTGCTTTCATTGTAGCATAAAGAAAGGAGAGAAGAGAGGAAATTCAAAGTGTCCAGTATGTTTGGCAAAGATTAGCTCTGGAGAAATGACCCTTAGTAAACACAGCAGGTAGTATTACTAAATGCACAATATGAAATTACTACAGTCCATCTTGGGCTTCCAAAGTAGTAAAGAATCTGCTTGCCGATACCAGAGAAACAGGAGATGCAGGTTCAATCCCCTCTGGCAACCCACTCTAGTATTCTTAACTGAAAGATCCCATAGACAGAAGAGCTTGGCATGCTGCAGTCCATGGAGTCTCAAAGAGTCGGACACAGCTGAACCCGCATGCATGCACTTACATTCCATTTTAAGGTTGTAGTTTAGTGTTCTCTTGTCAAGGCTAAGTATTATTTTCTTTCTGATTTCTAAATGTTTTGAATATTTGTTCTTATCGCTACACTGTTTACAAATTTAGAAGCCATACATAAGAAATACATCCAGAGAATCTTGAAATCAACACCATTGGTTTATATAATGTAGAAACTCAATAATCAACAAGAAATTTCTGAAAACATACGACTCTTCTACTTTAGAAGTGAAGTGAAAAAATATATGCCTTAGGTTTACTTAGTCATTTTTACCAACTGACATAGAAAATAATTACTTAACTCAATTAGTAGTTTATGTGTTGTTGTTGTTATTCAGTTGCTCAGTCGTGTTTGATTCTTTGCGACCCCATGGACTGCAGCTCGCCAAGCTACCCTGTCCTTCACCATCTCCTGGAGCTTGGTCAAACTCATGTCCATTGAGTTGGTGATGCCATCCAACCATCTCATCCTCTGTTGTCCTCTTTTCCTCCTGCTTTCAATCTTTCCTGGCATTAGGATATTTTCTAATGAGTTAGTTCTTCACATCAGGTGGCCAAAGAGTTGGAGCTTCAGCTTCAGCATCAGTCCTTCTAATGAATATTCAGGACTGATTTCCTTTAGGATGGACTGGTTGGATCTCCTTGCAGTCCAAGGGACTCTCAATAGTCTTCTCCGACACCACAGTTCAAAAACATCAATCTTTTGATGCTCAGCTTTCTTTATGATCCCACTCTCACATCCATACATGACTACTGGAAAAACCATAGCTTTGACTATACAGACCTTTGCTGGCAAAGTAATGTCTGTGCTTTTTTATATGCTGCAGAGTTTTGTCATAGCTATTACAAATGTGTAAATTATTAATTTCATATAAAAAAGTGACTTGGTACCTGATAAGCAGTCATTGAAAAGAGAAGATACTGTTTAAAATATGTAGATGTTTGCAATGAAATTGTTTCACATGTAACCTAAAAATTCTGTAAATGTAATACATACTCAAATGCAAACTATAGATTTCGAGGTCTCTAAAGATACCTGTAGCTCCACAGAGAAAAGCCCTAAATATTTCAAGCTGATTCTCTAAGTGTAACTTCTCATGTTATGAGCTACTTGACACATTCAGGTTATGAAAAACTTATAAGGACTTAGTGTCATATTATTTAGGAAGCTAGAAAGGGTCCATTGTGTTCTTGGTCTTAAATATAGATAATGTGCTGCATATTCATTATTAAATAGAAAAGATTTTTAGAAATCAACTCCTGATGAGGCAAAAGCTTAGTGCTGTGTGGCAAAAAGTTGAGCAAAGAAAGACCAGCAGATACTCAAGCTGTTGCTGTTTAAAAGGTTGTCACCTGTATTCTTTTGAATAGTACTCACCAATATGATTTTAAGGTTGTGTTTCTAGTGCTTGATATGGTTGTAGGACGTGTCTGTAAGTTGGACTTGTTACTCTGTCGGTTGAATGAAGATATCTAAATGCTCAGTAGATGCATGTTGTCATTAATAATTGTGAAGCAAGTTAGGACATATGAGAGAGCTGGGCAGGTCTCCAGAAGTGCCTCTGGCCCTTTGCACTCAGATGTCTTTTTATGCTACCTTGTTAAATGTTCCCCAGCTCTAAAATTCTTCATCTCCAAAACTGAATCACCATAGAAGTTATTAGGATGATTACTGTGCCAATTAAATAGTTGATAATTAATATTAGACAACATAATAGGAGTAGTGGTAATGGGTATATTATATAGGATTTTTTCCCGTATTAAGACTTCTTAAAAATAAAGCAACTTACTCATATAACAGAAACTTCTCAACATTTGTTTTTTGATATAATTTATTTTTATTCACCATATTTTAAAAATTATATATTCTGTAATAACCTAAATGAGAAAAGAATCTGAAGAAGAATAGATACACGTATACCTATAACTGAATCACTTTGCTGTACACCTTTAACTAACACATCATTGTTAATCAACTGTGCTCCAATATAAGAAAAAAATTAAATATTATTGTACTTTAGGGTGAAAAGAAATGAAAACAATGAAAAGAAATATTTCTTTTTCAATGAAAAGAAATATTTCCTATGAGATGTGTTTCTTTAGCCTCAATGTGAACCCAAAAAGATTGTTTCAATATGACTATTTTTATTACTAATTTTCAAAACATTCTAAATAGGCTCTACTGTGCACGTCGAGACAGCTGTTGTCAAATGGAACTTATGTCTTACAGAAACCAGACAATGGAATAAGGAAATGCAGGCAGGGATAAGCTAGTTGACAGAATAGAAAATAATGGAGAAAAAAGTATAGACTACAATACAGAAGCAGAAGAACTGAGAAGAGTGATAAAAGGACTAGGAATATAATATACAACACAGGAATGATAGAAAACATGAAGAGAAACGCCATCCCTAAAGTCCTCATTTTTTCTAATACATTGACTACCATCTGTGTCTGGCTGCCAATTGGTATTAAGAATGGTGCTGTTGCCTCAAATTTCCCATTTTCCCAGACTGAAGCCATCTTCCTTAATCTGGTTTCCTTCCTTGACCATTACTTCATTACTGGGCAAGGAAATCTCTGCTTGATTTTTTTTTTTAGTAATTTTTATTGGAGTAGGCGTGGGTTCAATACCTGATCCGGAAAGATGCCCTGGAGAAGGAAAAGCAACCCACTCCAGTACTCTTGCCTGGGAAATCTCATGGACAGAGGAACCTGACAGGCTCCTGTCCATGGGGTCACAAAGAGTCGGACATGACTTTGTAACTGAACAACAACATCAGCAATATAGTTGCTTTACAATGTTGTATTAGTTTTACTGTACAGCAAAGTGACTCAGCTATATGTATACATATACATCGGCTTCCCTGGTGGCTCAGATGGCAAAGAATCTGCCTGCAATGTAGGAGACCCTGGTTCAATCCCTGGGTTGGGAAGATCCCCTGGATAAGGGAATGGCAACCCACTCCAGTATTTTTGCCTGGAGAATTCCATGGGCGGAGGAGCCTGGTGGGCTATGGTCCATGGGGTCACAAAGAGTCAGACACGACTGAAGCAACTGAGCACAGCACAGCACAGCACATACGTATACATGGGCTTCCCAGGTGGCGCTAGCGGTAAAGAACCCACCTGCAATGCAGGAGACATGAGAAACACGAGTTTGGTCCCTGGTTCAGGAAGATCCCCTGGAGGAGGAAATGGCAACCCACTCTGTATTCTTGCCTAGAGAATCCCATGGACAGAGGAACCTGGAGGGCTAGAGTCCATGAGGTCGCAAACAGTTAGACATGACTGAAGTGACTTGGTATGCATGCAGCATGTGTATATGTGTATATATATATATGTGTGTGTGTGTGTGTGTGTGTGTGTGTGTTTATGTATACATGTGTATATATGTGTATATATATATATATATGCAGCATATATATGTGTGTATATATATATAAACACACATACATCCCTCTTTTGGATTTCCTTCCCATTTAGGTCACCACAGAGCACTGAGTAGAGTTCTCTGAACTATACAGTATGTTCTCATTAGTTATCTTTTTTATACACAATATCAGTAATGTATGTGTGCCAATCCCAATCTTCCAGTTCTTCTCACCTCTCTTTTCCCCTCTTGATGTCCATATGTTTGTTCTCTATTTCTGTGTCTCTATTTCTGCTTTGCAAATAAGATCATCTGTACTATTTCTCCAGATTCCACATATATGCATTAATATACAATATTTGTTTTTCTTTTTCTGACTTATTTCACTCTGTATGACAGTCTCTAGGTCCATCCATGTCTGATTGAGTCTTTATACTGCTGTACAACATCTCTTTAAGGAATACTTAACTCTGATGATTAATATCTTTTTTTTAATTTTGTTTCTTAAAAATGGGAATCATATGAAAAATATCTTGTGTTTGATTTTGCAATTAAAATATTAAAGAATACATTTTATTCTGTTTATATATGTATATTAAATTTTATTTTTATATATTTGACTATACCAAGTAAGAATCTTTTACTATATGAGACTCTTCTATAATAACATTTATTGTTTCTGGCTATAAAAGCTATACATGTTTATTATGGAGAATAGGAGGTTCAGATATGTACAGCATTCAAACATGAAAGGAAATGATCACCAACTGTTAAAATTTTCCCAAATTTTCATTAATAGTGTTAACTTGATTCTATATTCTACTTTTTCTTCATACCATATAGTATCATTTTCTTTTGAAATGAAGTATTTCTTAAAAACATTACTTGCAGTGGCTTTATAATATTAATATATGGAGAATATTGAATAGATTGTTTTTAAGTCTCCACCACTATTGATAATCCTTTCCTATTTTTCTAAAAGTATGCTTTTTAGCATCTATTTAGGATACATTTACAGAAATAAGATTAGTTACTCAAAGATGTTGTACTTGTTAAATTGCTTTACAAAGGGGTTATTTCAGTGTATACTCTAACAATATAGGAGAGAACTTGCTGTCATCTACTGAGGGGCTTTCCCTTGCTTATTTTCATTCAAGTTTCCGTGTCTTCCACAATGAAACTGAAAAGTTACTTGGGGGTTGGAGGGTGTAATTTTCTCCATTGAAGCCATAACCAAAATTTATATGAACTTGACTCATGTCATAGGCCAAGTAATTTATTCCAAATCTCAGCACCATGAAAATGCAAATTAACTATAAGCATTCATCTTATTGAAAATTATTCAAAAACATACCCCTTTTTAGTCTTTAAATGTACTTGTTAGCTGCCTGATAAGCAATAAAGCTGTCAAGGACTGTCAACCAAGTATAAAGTAACTAAAATGGTTAAAATTCACATCTTACAAACTTGCTTCCCATACTCCTGACCTCACTTTTTTTGCCTTTTAAAAAGTAAGAACTGAGGGATGTTATTTTCTGATGTAAGTGAGGCTTAAACAAAGCATCTGTCTACATTATTTATTTAATTGTGCAACTACTCATATTGATTAACATCAGAAGTTACGTTAATGCTAATTTTACTTCCTATTCTCTACATAAACATTTTTGTTCTTATATCTGCTCAAGAATAAACTATCTTATAAAATATTTTAATTGTATAATGATACTTGGGTAAGTTTCTATTCATTTGCTCATATACTTTTGTTTGATTAAATTATATGACTATAATTTATGAAATGTGAAAAATGGATTTTATTTGAATGGCATATATAATAAGGACATCTTTGATTAGCCTTATTGGGCACCAGGAATTTTTGGCATTGTTTCAGTATAAGTGATAATTTCTTTACAAGTCATTATTTTTATAAATCAATATTACCTTTCAGTTAAAATTTTATATGGTGAATGCTGGAAAAAAGTTTTACCTAGAAACATTTTACAATTTTGATGACTACTATGATTTCTTATTATCAGCATTTTATATGGTAAAGTATTTGATATACAATACTTTTTAAAGTGGCCTTCCCTGGTGTCTCAGCTGCTAAAAAGAATCCACCTGCAATGCAGGAGATCTGGGTTCAATCCCTGGGTCGGGAAGATCCCCTGGAAAAGGAAACAGCTACCCACTCCAGTGTTCCGGCCTGGAGAATTCCATGGACGTATAGTTCATGTGCTCACAGAGAGTCGGACATGACTGAGCGACTTTCACTTCATTTCACTTTTTAAAGTAGCCGTCATTTCAAACAGAATTTCATAAATTAAGGTTTGTACCCTTCAAGGAAAGTATATCTCTGAAATTAAAAGATAGTTTAATTATTTATAAAAATGCCATATTAATTGGGTTTTAAAAATCCACATGTAAATATCAACTAACTGTAAATTTTATTATCAGAATTAACCGTGCATTGATTCTACTAATTATAGCAGCAAAAAAAAAAAAAAGAAAGAAAAAATAAAGTCTTTTTCCTCTTATGTATTGAAATCTGTTCTGTGGTAGCAAGAGCAGGTGTTGAAGGGCTTGTCGGCTCAGCATATTGAGCCCCAGAGAAAAGATTCCAGTATCCTGAGCAAGTGGATGATTAGAGCCTGAGACAGAGTTATCATGTAGCATATCACTCATTAGTGATTAAACCTCAGAAGATTAAAAATGGCCAGCATTTCATGAAATTCAAAGAATATGCTTTCTCTTTGGATAGCGTCAGGTTTCTGTGACTCTGATACTGTTAGCTTATTCTGCACCAACACATCTACCGAGAACACTGCCAATGGGAGAAATCAGGGTAATGTTCTTTCTCTATTCTGAGAGTGCTGACATCCAAACAAAAATGCCCACATCCATATCCATCGTAAAGAAATATTGATATTTGAGAACTAAGTAGAAATTATTTACTACTTTCCCTACTTTCAGGTTACCATAGGAGGAGCTTTTGTTCTTAGTAAATCTTCCTGGTTTCATCCAGACTTGAAGCCTGGATGATTGTATACTTTACAGCATGAAATTTAAAAATAATTTTTCACTTTCATTAAAAAGATTGTTATCAGAGTCAGAGCAATTCACTTCATTAGCTGAATAGATTTAAAAGTTTATTATTTTCACTTTTTCTACTATATGGAGTAGAGAATGTTTTAACTGGGAATTTGTGCTTATGTTTATCATCATGGCTATACAGTGGAAGTGAGAAATAGATTTAAGGGACTAGATCTCATAGACAGAGTACCTGATGAACTATGGATGGAGGTTCATGACATTGTACAGGAGACAGGGATCAAGACCAGCCCCAAGAAAAAGAAATGCAAAAAAGCAAAATGGCTCTCTGAGGAGGCCTTACAAATAGCTGTGAAAAGAAGAGGCCTTACAAATAGCTGTGAAAAGAAGAGAAGCCAAAAGCAAAGGAGAAAAGGAAAGACATACCCATTTGAATGCAGCGTTCCAAAGAATAGCAAGGAGAGATAAGAAAGCCTTTCTCAGTGATCAGTGCAAAGAAATAGAGGAAAACAATAGAATGGGAAAGACGAGAGATCTCTTCAAGAAAATTAGAGGTACCAAGGGAAATTTTGATGCAAAGTTGGGCTCAATAAAGGACAGAAATGGTATGGACCTAACAGAAACAGAAGATACTAAGAAGAGGTGGCAGGAATACACAGAACAACTGTACGAAAAAGATCTTCACGACCCAGATAATCATGATGGTGTGATCACTCACCTAGAGCCAGACATCCTGGAATGTGAAGTCAAGTGGACCTAAGGAAGCATCACTACAAACAAAGCTAGTGGAGGTGATGGAATTCCAGTTGAGCTATTTGAAATCCTAAAAGATGATGCTGTGAAATTGCTGCACTCAATATGTCAGCAAATTTGGAAAACTCATTAGTGGCCACAGGACTGGAAAAGGTCACTTTTTATTTCAATCCCAAAGAAAGGCAATGCCAAAGAGTGCTCAAACTACCACACAATTGCAATCATCTCACACATTAGTAAAGTAATGCTTAAAATTCTCCAAGCCAGGCTTCAGCAATACGTGAACCGTGAACTTCCAGGTGTTCAAGCTGGTATTAGAAAAGGCAGAGGAACCAGAGATCAAATTGCCATCATCTGCTGGATCATCAAAAAAGCAAGAGAGTTCCAGAAAAGCATCTACTTTTGCTTTATTGACTACGCCAAAGCCTTTGACAGTGTGGATCACAATAAACTGTGGAAAATTCTGAAAGAGATGGACATACCAGACCACCTGACCTGCCTCTTGAGAAACCTGCATGCAGGTCAGGAAGCAACAGTTAGAACTGGACATGGAAAACAGGCTGGTTCAAAATAGGAAAAGGAGTACTTCAAGGCTGTATATTGTCACCCTGCTTATTTAACTTATATGCAGAGTACATCATGAGAAACGCTGGGCTGGTGGAAGCACAAGCTGGAATCAAGATTGCCGGGAGAAATATCAATAACCTCAGATATGCAGATGACACCACACTTATGGCAGAAAGTGAAGAACTAAAGAGCCTCTTGATGAAAGTGAAAGAGGAGAGTGAAAAACTTGGCTTAAAGCTCAACATTCAGAAAACTAAGATCATGGCATCTAGTCCCATCACTTCATGGCAAATAGATGGGGAAACTTTGGAAACAGTGGCTGACTTTATTTTGGGGGGCCTCCAAAATCACTGCAGATGGTGACTGCAGCCATAAAATTAAAAGATGATTGCTCCTTGGAAGGAAAGTTATGACCAACCTAGACAGCATATTAAAAAGCAGAGACATTACTTTGTCCACAAAGGTCCATCTAGTCAAGGCTATGGTTTTTCCAGTAGTCATATATGGATGTGAGAGCTGGACTAAAAAGAAAGCCGAGCGCCGAAGAATTGATGGTTTTGAACTGTGGTGTTGGAGAAGACTCTTGAGAGTCCCTTGGACTCCAAGGAGATCCATCCAGTCTATCCTAAAGGAGATCAGTCCTGAATATTCATTGGAAGGACTGATGTTGAAGCTGAAACTCCAATACTTTGGCCACCTGATGCGAAGAGCTGACTCATTTGAAAAGACCCTGATACTGGGAAAGATTGAAGGCAGGAGGAGAAGGGGATGACAGAGGATGAGATGGTTGGATGGCATCACCGACTCAATGGACATGGGTTTAGGTAGACTTCGGGAGTTGGTGATGGACAGGGAAGCCTGGCATGCTGCGGTTCATGGGGTCGCAAAGAGTCGGACACGACTGAGTGGCTGAACTGAACTTATCATCATGGTGCATTTTTTTTCTATACTACATATTGTCACAGTGGTTGGTTTTCTAACATGGAAAATACAGAGAATTATAACATTTGGTTGGTACAGTGGTAGTGTCAACAAGTATTTTCTTTGCAAGGAGATACAATTTACATAGGCTTGATAATATAGTCTGATTTAATTTTTCTAGCAGTTCCATTGAAATTCTGTGTTCAAATATATTATTATTTATAATTATGCTTAGAAAGAAGCATATACTATATTATTCTGTTAAGGTTAAGTTGAGATATGAACAGTTCTAAGCAAGTTGATCCACTATGATTTTTTCTGTTAAAATAAGTCTCGAGAGGGAGAGGATATATGTAAATGTGAATCATGTAGCTGATTCACATTTTGTACAGCAGATGTTAACACAGCATTGTAAAACAATTATATTCCAATTAAAATAATAATTGCTATGAAAGGATTTAAATGATTTGCTTTATTTTATAGAGAGACTTTTCATTCCTTCAAGAAGGAATTGATTTCTCTCACCTGATGAACTAAAACCTAGGATTTCCACTGTAGTTCACAGAATTCAGTTCAACTCTTATCCCAACTGGAAATAAACCGAGGGCTGATGTTCTCATGCTTTTGAAAATGTAGTTAGACTTATAGGGAGTCTGTGTTATTTACATATTTCATGAATATGTGAACTGACTTGAGCTGTACATGGAATTTACGTTAGGAATCAGGGAAAGAAAAGGCAACTTATTTTAACACTGTGGGTTATTAAATGTTAGAATTAATTTCACAGAAAAAGACTACATTCAGTTCAGTATAACATAGGTTAGCTTTAGGTCTCTCTTTTACTCTAATGCCTCTGGTTGTATAATTTTTATGTTCATAGTTCTGTGCCATGCACACTTTTAGGGCGTTGGATATATCATCAGGAATTACTATTTACTTTAATTAAATTCATTTGAGTAATTGAGAAATATATTCCTAAAGCTTTTGGGTACTTTGTAGGAACCTAATACTTGGCAAACTCTCTGAAGGCCTTTTTATGTTTTCATTCCCACAGAAGCAAACATTTACAGTTTCATTATCCCATTAAATGAGATGAAATATAAAGTTTTCAATCTCTGGCATGTCAGCAAAATAAAGAGTCTTCCAACTGGGATTCCTGGAAGAATTCATGAGAGTCGAGAAGAATTGTAGGCCGCCTCCACAATTCTCTAGTCAAATCATATTTTTAAAAGTTCTATTAAAGTTAGAGAGAAGTTTGAATAAACTAACTAAAGTTTGAAGTTTGAATACATAAACTAAAGTTTACTTAGTTGAAATAAGTATGATTCTAGCATAAATAGTGATTACCACGTAGTTTTTCTTTTGGATATGTGTTAATGTGTGTAATGGTGACTGTTTTAAATACCATTACATCTGTGTGAACATTCAGGGTATATGGGAGCATTATATTTTTTAAAATCTTTCTGCAAGTTTGCAAAGATGACACTATTGGAGATATTGACAACAGGGAGAAAGAGATTTATTTAGTTTCCAGTATTTATTCCCATAAGAAACAGAATAAATGAATGACTTTGATTTTCATCTGCCTTGGCAGTTTACAGTCTGTATTTTTCACGAGTAACTTAAATATGTCTAATAAGTCTAAATTAGCGTTAAAATTTATGAAGAATTAGAAGGAAAGCCACTTTCAGAATCAGCAGTTATTGGTCACTTAACTGCTTGGTGTTGTGTATTGTGCTCTTTTATTTTTATTTGTTTATTTATTTTGCCATGGAAGTATTTCCCTCTTACAAGGACATTTTAGTTTGGAATCATCCATGTGGCTTTTGATGGTTATAGAGAAATTGAAGGAGGAAATATTCCTTACAAAAAGTGATTTGTAACCATCAAAGGGCATCATGGGATTATTTTTAGGATTGATTCTATACAATTAGTTATCTAATTTATGCATGTGTATGTGCTCAGTTGCTAAGTCGTGTCAGACTCTTTGCAACCCTTGGACTGTAGCCCGTCAGGCTCCTCTGTCCATGGGATTCTCCAGGCAAGAAGACTGGCATGAGTTGCCATGCTCTTCTCCAGGGGATCTTCAACACTGTAGCCCGTAGGCTCCTCTGATTCAAACCTGCCATCTCCTGCAGGGGATCTCCACAACACCTGTATTGCAGGTGGATTCTTTTACCCACTGAGATGCCTGGGAACCCCCAGATGGTAGAGTGGGAGTCAGTAAGTGATTTGGCATTGATCTGATTTGGAAAGCTGGAGCAAAACAGATAAAATAAACATTACAACAAGCAACGGAAGGCCTGAAAATCTTTTCTACACAAATTTGTTAGTTTACCTTGTAAATACAAGCAGTCCAATAGAAACGTTTTTCTATCTTCAATCTAGAACACAAAATAAATTACAAACCCTCAGGGTACCTCTGTATTGCCCTTCAAAACACGTAATTTGAGCAAGTATCCACAATTTAGGACTTATATGTAACAACCCCTCCATCTTAGAATGCCTGTTAAGTCTTTACACCTTTTTCTTAGTGGATCCTGTGATTTAATCAGAAATTTTTCCAGTGTTCTTTTCCTTTGAGTGCAGTGAAGGCTGTCTTTAGCAACAGATGCAGAACCATCTTTCTCCTATTCATTTCTCAGACATTTATGTCTTGCAGCATGTGAGAAGCATATTAAGTGGCACTTAGGTAGTAGTAGAAAGGTTTCCACAAATAATGCCTGACAATTCAATCAAAGAAAATCAGGAGGAACAATTCATGGAAAAAAAGTGACGGAGAAGATAGGTGGAGTTCCTGTGGACATTCACAGAATAAAGATTGGTCCTTTGCCTTGCTTTTTCATACTTCAGAAATGCAACTTTATCTCCCATTTTTACAGAATCAGAAATCATATATCTACTGATAAAATTAAAAATCTCCAGTAGAAGCTTATTTAATTTCATTTTAAAATGCAAAGTAGATACTCTGCTGATTCATATAATTATGTACATGCATTTGCCTCCATTTACTTCCATTTTGTTTCTTAAAAAGGAATAAATGATCAGGTTTTGCTACTCAAGGTGATCTGTATGCTGAATATAAAATTGCAGCCATCAGCAATATTTCTCATCTTTCTACCCTGCCTTATTTTTCCTTCTTAGCACTTCTCACTGTTACCATTTATACACTTGTATATATTTTATTTACTCATGTTGTTCCTATATATCTGCTTCCCACCTGCATTAGGATATAAGCTCCTTGGAAATATAGATTTATATAGTTTTATGATCTATTCATTGCTTAATAAACAGAACTTAAAAACTGCCTAAAGTGTACATTAGACACTAAAATATTTGTTGAGTGAATGAAAGAATTGTAATTACAAATTATATATATAATTTGTTATATACGTGTACGTATATGTTTGTATATACACACATCAATTGTTGCCAGTTGTGTTCTGATTTTATATATACCACTCTTTGACACAGAGAAGTTTACCTTTTTATAAGTCTATCTTTTGCTTAATGGTTTATATCTCTATTATTGTGCTTTGAAAAACCTTATCCATAACAAATTTACAAAAATACTTCTTCACTATTCTTTTATTAAATGGCTTTGATTTTATATTAATATTAAAATTTTAAAGCCATCAAGAATATATTTCATATGCAATGTGAAGGTGTTTTTTAACTTTCTTCTCCCATTAATCTTTTCACTTGCTTAGATACTATTTACTGTAAAATTCATCCTTCTCACGGTGTTTTCAAATTTTATACCAAGGTCATGTAGACCCTAGGGCCTGTTCTGGACTTCCTAATCTTATTTAATTCCTTATTATTTATTTTGTTGGCTAATATGACATTATTTTACTTAATACTTGTTTAGATTTTTATATTATGTAATTCATGTCACTTAATTACAATTATGTTAATTTTATTCATTATAAAGTATTTATTGATACTTGTCCAGCTAAATTTTAGTTTTTAAAGCCTCAGAGTTTTCACTGAGTTGTCATTTTATTGAATTTGTGAATTAAGTTGAATAAAATGAAGATCTACTTCACACTGGGTCTTCCCATCTCAAGAACATATTCTATTCGTTTATTTAATTACATATATATCTGTGTAGCTGAATAAAGGATTATTATTTTCTTCATATAAGTTCTGTTGACTTCTTAGGTTTATTCCTAGGTGATTATTCTTAACGAATTTTTATTCCTGAAGGAAAATAAAATTGCGGTTGACTTTCAGAGTTGTAAGACTAAGTCTACAGTAAGAAAGACAACTTTTCAATTCATAAAAGTTATATATATATTCTGCATTTTGAAAGTTATGAAACAGTACACCATGAATAATTGATCATGCACTCAGTCAATTCCCTCAACTGAGCATTTCTAGAAAGTGCTTCACACCATACCCAGTGATCCACCTCTTTAAATTCTGTAGCGAAAAGGTACCTAAAAGTGGAAATGGTCTTTATTTCTATTCTTTGTGGTTCTAAGATATAGATGAGGGAAGTATTGTCTTATGGCTGCCCAGTTAGTAACTATTTGACTTACTGGAAAACCCACTGATCATAATACAAGAAAAACTGAATTCTAATCTACTGATCTGCTAAATTACCATTTGCCCTTAACAAGTCACTTCACTTGTTGGAGTCTCAGTGTCCTCAGCTATAAAATTCAAGAACTGAACTGGAAAAGATACTGTAAATTATTGATTCTGTTCCCATTGACACCCTACTACTGTTTTACTTGCTGGCTCTGCTTCAGTGAATAAAGCAAAGTCCCTGTCCCCATGGAAATCAGATTCTTGTGAACCTGGAACAGTTCTAATTCTAATGCTCTCTGTGTCTATAGTACAAACTGGGATGAGTTCTGGGGGAGAACTAAGCCTTAACTTATAGTCAAGAAAGATATAGCCACTGGAATTCAAGTACAGTTGACCCTCTGCATTTGCAGGTTCCACATCCAGGAATTCAGCTGGCAAAACTTGAATTTGCAACATGCAGGCAACTATTTGTATAGCATTTACATTTTATTACAGCTATATATATATATATATATATATATACACACATATATATACATACATATATATATGTATTACAACTATATTGCATTTACATTGTACTAGGTTTTTATAGGTAATGTAAAAATGATTAAAAGTATATGATATGTATTAGTTATATGAAATACTATCTCATTTTATATAAGGGACTTGATCATTGCAGATTTTGGTATCCTTGGGGGTCCTGGAATCAATCGCCCATGGATACCAAGAAATGACTGTACAGTAAATTCTCTGTTGACTATCACCAAACCCAAGAAGCTCAGGAAATATAATCCTGTAATATACTAGCTTTATAACCTGCATATTTTTATTTAAATTCAGTCCAACCAGCTTCTGCAAGTGTCTATGGACCGGCTTCCTCACTTCCTTTCCAAATGTCAAAATGCTCATTTTTACAGACTACAATAATAGCCACCTCAATGGATTATTTTGTGGACAGAATGAAATAATATATGGAGACATTTTAATATAGAGCCTTAAAAAAACTCTGCTCAACAAATCTTATTTTTTGTCCCTGTTCAACATACTCTGAAATTAGAACTTTTCTTCCCCTGTGAATTATATTAGGTTGCTGCTGCCAAGTCCTTCAGTTGTGTCCAACTCTGTGCGACCCCATAGATGGCAGCCCACCAGGCTCCCCCGTCCCTGGGATTCTCCAGGCAAGAATACTGGATTGGGTTGCCATTTCCTTCTCCAATGCACGAAAGTGAAAAATGAAAGTGAAGTTGCTCAGTTGCGTCCAGCTCTTAGCGACCCCATGGACTGCAGCCTACCAGGCTCCTCCATCCATGGGATTTTCCAGGCAAGAGTACTGGAGTGGGGTGCCATTGCCTTCTCCATATTAGGTTGAGGTCAATGTAAAGATCACAGTAGGTCAAAAACAGGATGCATAAGTCACAGAAGCAGCTTTTCTGTTTAACAACATGCTGATCTACCAAACACTTCCTGGAAGGAGAATTTCTGAAATGACACAGATCTAAAAGCTAAAACTAATTTTGTTCCCATTCAAACTAAAGATAATTCCAACTCTAATAAATGAGAAATTGGATATGTAATATCGTAATGGAAATAAGGGTCAACCAGGGTATTTTTGGCAGAGACATATACTGAAGTAGAAAATTTAGTGGCTTAAAAGACATTTAGCTCAAGCCTTCATAGTATGTTTTGGTGTAGATTTGGAGATACAGTATATAGGAGCCTCAATTACTGAGTTTCTGTTTTTAGTAAATAGTTGCCCTGTAGGTCACTAAGTGCTATTGCTGACAAGGTTGTATACAAGAAAGCTTTTATTTTAATAACCAGTGGCAGCTTTGTACTTAGAAAGAACCTTCCATTTCTCAAAACCCCTCTTTGGTTCAGCATAGCTATACAGATTGCAGTCACCTCAGGAATAGTAGACCTAAACCAAGTGTTAACACAAGAACAAACGGGACATCAAAGGGAGATTTTTGAGTAGAAACAGAGCACCAAGGCTTATTCTTATAAAATATGGTTTGTGGTCTTTATGGCCACATTGAAGAAAATGCTTTTCTTAAGATCCATATGCAATAACCTGAAAATAATTAGGCTCAGTTTCCTCAGAAAAAAAAATTGGTTAGACCTAGTTCATGTAGAATCTATATTGTAGTTGTCAGCTTTTAGTGTTGTAGGTTTAGTGACCTTGGGAAAATTACTTAAATTTTAAAAATCTACTTCCTATCTGTAAAATGGTGAAAAAGCCTTCTGCAAGGACTTTTCATGATTAAATTGGGTAATTATATAGCACACCTGTTTCAGTGAAGAGCATACAGTAGTTGGGAAATGAATAATGGCCAGTAAGAAAGCAGAATTTTATGTTTATTTTCAGCAATATGGATGGGCCTAAAGATTATCATACTAAGTGAAGTAAGTCAGACAGAGAAAGAAAATTGCCATGTGAGAGTGCATATACGTGAAACCTAAAAAAAATTATAAAACATATTTGCAAAACAGAAACAGATTTACAGATTTAGAAAACAAATTTATAGTTACCAAGGGGAAAGGGTGAAGAAGAGGGGTATATTAGGAGTATGGGATTGACATGTACACACTGCTTTATTTAAAATAGACAATCAACAAGCACTTTCTGTACAGCACAGGGAACTCTGCTCAATACTCTGAAATAGCCTAAATAAGAAAAGAATTTGAAAAAGAACAAATATAGGTATATATAACTGAAGCACTTTGCTGTACATATGAAACTAACACAATATTGTTAATCAACGATACTCCAGTATAAAATAAAAATTTAAAACATGATATCATTACTGTGTGACTAAATCCAACAAAAGCATAATTTAAAAATGCAATTGACAGTTGTAAAATCAAACACAAAAATCTGTATGTAACCATGTGTAATGAAAGGCTTTATAGAGAAAACTACAAAACATTTTCAAATGACATGGAAAAGACAAGGTATAGAAAAGGCCAACAATATTTACCATTTGGAAGTCTTCATGACATAAATATATCAAGGTTTGTTAAATGAATTTTTTATATACAATGTTATTATAATCAAATTTCGAATAGAGTGTGTGCATGATTGTGTGTGTAAAGGTTAATCTGTTAATCAAATTCCTGAACTAAAGGGAAAATGGATAGGAATAGAATAAAACAGTTTTGAACAAAAGATGTGGAGATATATTATAAAGCTGTGGAATTTAAAAATATGCTATCAGCAAAAGACTAAGTAGCCTAATAAAATAGAACAAATATTTCAGACATATACAAAAATATGTAACAGCAGTGATATGATTAAGTAAATAGTGCTATCGAAACATTTATTGTACTGTAAATAGTAAATATTTGCATAGAATAAAGACAACTGTGAAGAGAAGAATATCATGAACAATTTTGAAGAAAATATAGATGGCTGTCTTTATGACCCTTGATTAGCAAAAAAATTTCCAGTAAGCTCAGTCCATAAAGAAGAGACTGATAAAATTACTATAAAAGTGAAAATACAAGCCACACAGTGGAAGGAAATGTTATATATGTCTGAAAAAGGGGTAGTGTCCCATGTTTATTTTTTAAAAATAAAAATTGCAAAATAATAATAAAGCAACCTAATCAAAAATATGAGACTGAAGAATCAGAAATGGCTCATAAGTCAATTAAATTAGAGAAATGCGAAGGTGAACAGCAATAGGAGAACATCTGATACATAAATAGAATAAGATATTAATTAAAATATAATAGAATATTGTATTGTATAAAACATATAAAATGGAAAATTTGATAAATTCCTAGTAGAAATAGAAATTTATAAAACCGCTTAAAGTAACATAGCAATATTTATCAAAATGAAAATTATCTTATTTTTGAAATTTTAGTCCACACAGAAGTTCAAAATGGTTCACTGTATTATTATCAGTAATTAATTACAAACAAAAATGGACATTAACTTAATGTCTAGTAGGAAATAATTGCTGTTGAATAACATTCTTTCTACTTTTAGAATTTGTGGGATTTAAAAAAAAAGTAATCAGATTTTGTCCAAAGTTTGTTTCATCTCTCTTTCTCTGTCTCTGTCTCTCAGTTTCTGAAAGGAATTACACTTATTTGGAAGGTTTTTTCCCACAAAAAAAAGTAATTAAAGAACTTTTAAATCTTAAACTTAGACAAGACCATCAAATTAGCCAAAGCAGTTTTAAATTTTTCAAGTAAAATTCAATAAAATATGTGTAAACAAAGATATGTTTGTACTCTAGTTTCTGTAGACCTCCAAAACTTTCACTTATTTTCATTGTCAAATGGGTGTCCTCACCTATTAGCATACACCTTGCAAAGGTGGATTTAAACTAAGTATGTACAAATAATTGTTAGAGGTATATAAGTTTTTCAGAACTGGGAAACTGTAATTAATATAGAATCATAGATGGCGACCCAAGATGATATATATTATATTTATATATCCTTTGAAACAAAGCAACATTTAAATTTATAACATCAAAATTTTATTTTTAAAAGTTTGTATATGTTGGAAAACAGTCCTCTTAATAATAAAAGTCAAACTAATTACTTATGAAAAAATATACATTTCTCCAGCACACATTCTTATTCTTCTTCAGTTTTAGTTTATTAATAGATATATGTAAATTAAGTTCTGATACATCAGAGTGGAGTTTATTTTCTTACCTATAATTGTCATTTGATTTAAAGTTAGCCTGCGTTAGTGCATTGTTCCTGATACATTGCCCATTTAAGAGGATAAGGAAAATCCTTATAATTACATGGGGAATAATTTAGTATATTCAATTTAGAGTCCAAAGTTAAAACCCAGACTATATGTCATCTCCACATTCAAAATCATAGTGTATTAAGACTTTTTCCCCAGCTAGCATCCTTGAGGTTGACATCTCACTTGTTACACAACTCAACATCAGTTCAAAGTTGTTTGATACCAGTGTCGACATATTGGTTTAAAAAAGACATAGGAATAACAATGTTTTCTTTCAAATGTAAAAGAAAGAAACAGGGGATTTCATAAAGATGATCTTGGGAGCAAGCACGAACTGTAAATATATTACAGATAAACCTTTGTATCTAATTTTCCTAAGTGGCTTATTTAATTTTACATTTCTTTCTGAATCTTATCTCATATTTTAAAACAAAATAAAAAGTATTTTGTAATTTATTAATAATCTCCTGGTATTAAAATATGTAAATATTGTAAGAAACCATCCTCAAATTATCACCAAAATTTTCTTAAAAAATATAACCACAAGTGCAGATAACTTAAATAACAGAGCAAATATTTTACCAACTAAATTATAAAAAACAAAAATCATTATTTATGCATCATGTATGGTTTTGACAGTCTTTTCTACATATTACCTGACATTTTAATAATTCTTTAGTGTATAAAATTTCATCAATAGTTTAAAAAATCTACAACTTAATTTTTAGAATGGAGAATTTATCATTTCTTTTGAATTTTGCAAGATCCAGAATTATTTCTTTCACTTTATATTTTACAAATATATTCTAACTTAAAAGGATAACAACTTCATCATTCTCTTTGCTCCCACAGATCAGCACAAATATAAAGTTTATTTCTTCTAAAATAAAAACAAAAGATTAGAAGTGGAGCAATTGCAGAGCATAGATTTATCTTGAATACCTCTCCATTATCTGCTCCTATCACCTGTGGTTCAAAGGGTTGTTTGCCTATATATCTAGTGTTTAAAGAAATTGTCAGCATTCTGTTATTTTTGTACTGCAAAATGAAAGTTTGAGTGAGGATGTTGCTTCTCCGTAGTTTATTGTTAGTATAAAATAAATGATTTACGTATGCCTACTTTAGTATTCTGGTCTTGTAAACACAGTGGGGAATAACTTGGATATTGATCTAAAGCAATAGGTATTTATAGCATAATACAGCAGTACTCCGTAACTCTTTATCAGGGTCAACTTTGTCATTTGGCAACTTAACCAAAGAAAAAAAGAAAACCCTTTCAACACAAGTAAGGCATTTTACCTGCCTTTTCTTAAGTCAGCAGTTTTCCAATAACAAGTGTATCTCCTATTTTTATCTATTGAGTATATTGGTCTGGACATAGATATTTAAAATACTAAGGTAATATCAACAATATTAGGCAGCATGGAAAATAGAGATGTGGATACTGTTGCCAGTTTATTTTTAAAAATTCTTTAAGTAGATGCATTGCTTGTCCAAATGTCAAAAAAAACCTTTCAATTTGATCCACAAACATGTATGAAGTTCCTGCTTTGTGTTTGTTCCTGTGCAGAGTCACAGGATGTAACCATGAACAAATACAGTCACTACCCCAGTGAAGCTCATATTCTATAAGGGAAGAAGGCATATAAACAGATAATTCCCCTCCAAGAAAGTGTTAGTTGCTCAGTCGTGTCTGACTCTTTATGACCCCATGGAATGTCGCCTGCCAGGCTCCTCTGTCTGTGGAATCCTCCAGGCAAGAATACTGGAGTGGGTAGCCATTCCCTTCTCCAGGGGATCTTCCTGATCCAGGGATCCAACCTGGGTTTCCTGCATTGCAAGCAGATTTTTTTATCTTCTGAACCACCATACAAAATACAGAGAAGCTGAGCTTTCAGTTGTCTTAAATTGTGGACCAGAGCCTACCAGCAGGCTAAGATAAGGGTTTCCATACAGAACAAATTGAACAGTCGTAACTGTGGACTCATGAAATAGCACGAACTGTTAAATAAGGCAGAGATTTCCCTGTTAAAATTAATTTAAAGGCATTTTGCAATCCTGACAGGTAGATATGAAAATGAAATGACAGGTAAGTGATGCTGGAAAAGTAAACAGAGGCCAACGAGGACAGCCCTTGTATGCTGTACTCATTTTAAGACAGCTATCATTTTTTCTCTACTCAGTTTGCTAAGCACTTCTTATCTTTTCTCATTTAATGCTTTTAGTGCCTCCTTAAAATGACATTATTCCTTTGGACAGATGAGAAAACTGAGGCACAATGAAATAAAAATCAAAGGTTTTAGTAGGTGTTATAAAGAAATGTTAAGGCCATCCTTTCAAATAATTTAAAAGAATAGCAAATCAGTATATTAACAAAGACAATTGTCGCTCATCAGAAAACATTACATTATAATTAATATCAAAAACTTAACATGTAATAATTTATATAGTAAATATCATTCTTACATTAGAATTTGCATGGATGGTTTCACATTATATAGAGCATTTATCAAGTCATGTTCTCCGTTAACGCGAATAACAAAAAGAAACAAAGTAGGATATAAAAATTGAGACCTGAATATAGTATATCCCTGTGGATCCAAAGTAAAATACTTAAAGTTTCAAATATATTGTATTTGGAATATTTACATTACAAGACGCCAGTTTGCATTAGAAGAAACTAATGTCAATGAACTGAATAGAAATATTTCTACTCATGCCATTTTGTAAGTCAATTTGGCATGTTTATTTTTTCTTTAATTTCTTTCTTTCTTAATATTAACATTTATTGAATGATTGCTAGTTGCTAAACATTGTGTATGTAATTCACATTTAGTATCTATTAAAATCTCTGCAGTATGCTTACCATTTCAGTTTTGCAGATGAAAAATTATGTGCTTTGGAGCAGATTAGCAACTTGACCAAAATAACATAACAGAGCTTGGATCAAATATTTTCGGTGTAACTTCAAAGCTTGTGAAAGTTGAGTGGGGGGGCACATCTTTATTAGTATATTTTCCATTTATCCTGATTACCCATTTATAAAAACAAAACAATACCCAATCATATGTTTGGTGAGGGTGGGAGTTAATTTAAAGCGTGAGAAATCAAATTCAGACTGATTTGAAAATATTTTTCTTTCTAACTCTGGGGCATAATGAACTTACATGCCATTTGTGCGTGTGTGTGTTTGTGTTTGTGTAAGTGTGTGTATGTACATCCTCAGTCTCCAGGTGTCCTTTTGCACCTTACCTAAGGAATAATGTACAGTTTTTACAATGGATTAATGGTCAGCTGCTAACAAATGGCTTCTTGTTCCTTGAACATATAATTTGGTAATCTGATACCAGAAAATTATTCCTTGTCTGTTATTTAGTGGTGAATTAATCTATTCTGCAAATACTTTATTTGGCCATGTTGTTAGAAGCTTAATGGTAATTATTTTTTTGTCTTTAACTTTTAGAGAAAAATTGTAGAACTCTGTTTGATTCAAATGTTCTTATTTTAAAATACCGTAGAAGGAACTTTCCATTCAGCATGAATTCTTAATAAGTGCAAACTGTACAGAATCCACCTTTCATTTTTCATTGATATGTAACACAAAATATGTTACACAATTGCTTTTGTTTGTCATCCATCCAAGCCAATTTACAGCAGAAATAAAGGATGTGTTCAGAAATATGAAGGAGTTTTCCAGAGAAGTGTACCACTGGTCAAATCTTATTACTGGACAAAAAAGAAATGTTCTCATTTTAAAGAGCAATTAAGCATCTGTTGGTCAGTGAATTGCAAATATTAAGTGAACATCAGCAGATTAATGCTTGCCACATAGGCAATTAGAAGACATTTCAATATTATATTAATTGTGTGCAGTTGTATTTTTTGTTTTGTTTTGTTTTATGATGAGGAAAAATCAGATTTGTAATAATCAGGAAGTAGAATTACCTTAAATGAATTATTCATATGATTTTCCTAGTCATAATATACCAGGTCCCTGGGCATTCTGAAGAGCCTTGCTCTGGCGCTGGGTGAGGTAATACTGTTATGCAAATATGTAGTGGAAGGTGCTCAGAACTCTGCATTGCTTCACTTCTCAGGAAACAGAAGTTGATGTTGAGCCTTGGTGCTAGTTTGTGGGTTTGTTGTTGTTGTTGTTGTTCAGTCGCTCAGTTGTGTCTGACTCTTTGCAACTCCATGGACTGCAGCATACCAGGCTTCCCTGTCCTTCACCAGGTAATCTGGGTAATCTATTGATTTGAGGCAAAATTTATCTAAAACTGAGGAACTAACCTAAAACTAAGAGGGGGGGTGGAGAGAAAAGAATAAATAATTTTTTTTCTGTTTCAGAGGAAAATTTTAGGTCAGAATTTTGTTATCAGAGTTTTGTAAGCAAAGTGAACTATGAGGACATTGGTCTCTCAAAATTAGACCTGACAAACTGACTCTCCGAGTTGAAGAGACATCTAATACTGTTTCTCTTGTACTGGTGTTTGTTTGACTAGAAACGGAAGCGTTATCAACTGCATACCTTTATTAAACATGGAGTTTATTTTTAAGAGAATATGCACCAGTATAATTTCTGAGATTGCCATAAAGCGGCGAGAAATATCTTCAATGTATGAGTCACTTATTTCACAATACTATTCTGTAGTTACTACATCTGCAAATCAGTAGCAATAAAATTATCAACATATATTGGCCATAAAGTGCTTTTAATTACAGATGTGAAAAGTTTATATATGAATATAGTTATATATATATATAGCTGTATGTATCACATGTTCATTTACAGGATACATGACTTTATAGTTAGATACTGTAGATGAAGAACTATAGTATTTTCTTACATGAAAAATTGCTTAGAATATTGATATATCTTATATATTATATAAATATGTATCAATTTGAATAAAAATAATTTGTTCTTTTATAATTTGAGAACATTTTTCTTTTTTATCCCAAATGGTTTAAGGCCAGGATAATAGATATTAACTAAAATCCTTCATGATAATGACCATTTAAATAAAAATTTGGGGAATTGAAGCTAATATTTTGATTGCTTTGTTTTATTAACAAGTATATTATATATAACCAAAATTTTGTATATCCTATAACTTTATATATATATATATATATATATATTTATATATATATATATATTTATAAATATATATATATATTTTATATATATATTTATATATATATATTTATAAATATATATATATTTATATATATATATCTTCCTAATCCTGTGCAGACACACAGAACAAGACATAATGAGGGAACTTGACTGCATTGGAAATTTTTTAATAAAATAAAATAACATAATACCACAAGCAAAATTTTGTTTATTTGAATAAATAGTTTGAATGTGTTGGTATTAAAATTTATCTTACTGATATATTGAAAAATACCAAAAATTAATCACCAACTTTTAAGTTGCTCTAGTATAGGGTGGTTTCACCAATTTCTTTCTTTCTTTTTTTAAAATCATTTGGCATTTTGTGATGTCTCGCACTTAGAGAATTGCAATAGACATGGCAAGTAGTAGTCAAAAAAAAAAAATCTGATCTTAAGTACATATTTAACTTTGCAAAGTTCTGCAAGGTATTTTCACACTTTAATTTGAGAGAATAATTAACCTAGAACAAAGAAAAAAACAGATTTGCATCCTAGAGGAGATTTTTAGATAATGAAGAACTATAATTTGTTCATTAAATCAGAACTTAACATGTACCTAAACGCTGGCAACTACAATAAACAGTGGGGACATTTTGTTGTCAAAGCCAAGCATGTTCCCCCAGCCTTGTGGAGCATACAGTCTAGTGGGGAAAACAGATAGTCATCAAATAATTATACAAACATATGTCAATTTTCAGCTCTGAAATGCTGTAAAGGGAAATTTTTAATTCTGTGCATGTAAAGTTGCTTCAGTCCTATCCGACTCTGTGTGACCCTATGTGCTCCTCTGTCCATGGGATTCTCCAGGCAAGAATACTGGATTAGGTTGCCATTTCCTCCTCCAGGGGATCTTCCCAACCAAGGGGTCAAACCAGGTTCTTTACCACTAGTGCCACCTGGGAATGAGCATAAAAAATAGGTTGGGTTTTATTCAGTCAGAGAAGTTGGAAAAGATACTCTAAGAGGAGCAGTCAGAATGAGGTTTTATCTGCATGTGAATGGGAATTTGTTACAGCTGAAGAACAAAAGTATAAGATGCACAGAATGTGAGGATATTTATACACGGTGAGGCTGGAAAGTTGGAGGTCAAACAGTAAGTTATGTTAGTTTTGATACTTATTCTAAAGTCATGGAAAGCCCATTTTTAACTGCTTTCATTAAATATAATTTGCATAACATAAAATTCACACCTTTCAAGTGTATCATTCAATAGTTTTTGGTAAATGTAAAGCGTTGTGTAATCATCACTACAATAAACTATTAAACTATTACCATTACCTTAGTAAGACATCTCCTGCCCATTTTTGGTCTATCCCCATTCCTACCCCTACACCTAGCCAACTACTAATCTAATTTTTGTCTCTATAGGGTTGTCTTTCTAAACATTTTATATAAATAGAATCATACAATGTGGGTCTTATGCATCTGAGTCTTTCAGTTAGCATAATTTTTTGAGGATCATTCATGTTGTACCATATAGCAAGTCCATTCATTTTTATGGAATGAATATATACTCTTCCCTAGTATATATTTCCCTCATGTAGTATTTCATTTTATTAGTCAACAGTTGATGGATCTTTAGGTTGTTTCCACTTTTTGCGCTGCATGAATAAAATTGCTATAAACATTCTCGTTTAAGTCTTCATGTGGATCTATGTTTTCATTTCTCCAGGGTAGACTGCTAAGTGTTTAATTACTGTGTTATATGGTAACTTTATATCTAACTATTTAAAAATTTGCCAAACTGCTTTTTGAAAATGGCTGTTGTATTTTACATTTCCCACCAACAATGTATGAGAGTTCTGGTTTTTCCACATCTTTGCTAAGACTTGTTATTACCTGTCTTGTTGGTTGTAGCCATTCTAGTTGGTATCAAGTAGTATTTTAATATAGTTTCAATTTGCATTTCTTTAATGACTAATGAACATAAGCATCTTTTTAACCTTCTGGAAGTTTGACTATTGCTTGAGGAGAAAGGGCTTGCAAAGGAAACAAAGGAATTAACCACACAGATAGAGAAAAACTAGAATAGTGTGTCTTGGGAGCCAAGGATAAAGTGAGAAAAAGTTAACAATATTAACGCTGTTGAGAACACAAGGAAGATGAGGATTGAGAAAAGTACTTCTATGTGGTTAGACTGAGAGCATTGGTGGCTTATCCAACCAGCTGGGTAGAATGAAGTAAACTGAAGCCAGACTGAAGAAGGTTGGAGCATGAATGAGTTTTAAAGAAAGGGAGAAAAAGAATCTAGACAACTTATTGGCACATTCAGTTATAAAGGGAAGAAGAGCGATTCCCTGGGAGATGAATGGGGGTATAGGTTTGAGGAATAATTTAATTTTCACAGGGGAAACCTGTAAACTCTATTAGGCCAAATCCAGTAAAGAGGAAGCAATTGCTTACATAAAAGAGAAAGGGTAACTGGTGTATGATAAATGTATCTAAGTACTTAGCATGTAGTAAGTGGCTAAAATATGCATGGTGGTATGTTCCTTGCTAGTACTGTCAATCAATTTGAGACTCTGTTTCACATAGGAATTTCTCATGTCAAATGGTTAAATGCCACTGCTAAGTCGCTTCAGTTGTGTCTGACTCTGTGCAACCCCATAGACAGCAGCCCACCAGGCTCCCCTGTCCCTGGGATTCTCCAGGCAAGAACACTGGAGTGGGTTGCCATTTCCTTCTCCAATGCATGAAAGTGAAAAGTGAAAGTGAAGTCGCTCAGTTGTGTCTGACTCTTAGCAACCCCATGGACTGCAGCCTACCAGGCTCCTCTGTCCATAGGATTTTCCAGGCAAGAGTACTGGAGTGGTTTGCCATATCATTTAAAGGTGTTCTTACAAAATGTTCTCTATTCATTATTCTAACAGAGAATAGTCATCTGCTATTCATCATGTCTAATAAATGGTTTCTCTCAAAAGAAAAACTGTTTAAATCACCTGATATGACCTTTTCAGACCTGACTGTTGCACTCTTCAGGTTTTCTACAACTGTCTGGTCCTACAAGAAAAAGCCTTACCTCAAGTAACTCCCTGATACAGCCAAACAAGGAAAAAAATTTTTTTTCTCACTTTACTCTTGTGTGCGTGAATGCTAAGTTGCTTCAGTCATGTACAACTCTTTGCAAATCTATGGAATACTACCCACCAGACTATTCTGTCCATGGCATTCTCTGGGTAAGAATATTGGAGTGAGTGGCCATTTCCTACTGTAGGGGATCTTTCTGACCCAGGAACTGAACCCAGGTCTCTTACTTCTCCTGCAGGCGGGGTCTTTACCACTAGTGCTACCTGGGAAGCCCAACTTACCTTTAAACTTGGCTAATAAAGATTTAGTGATATCATAAATATCTCTCTAAGTCCCAGTTTACATAACCTTCTTTTTTTATTCATCATCTAATGCCTTCAATTAGAAATCTGAATCACTTTCCTTGATCTGTTCTGTTCTATATTCAGAAGAGAAATTAACTGAGGAGGCTGGAAGGATAGGAATAAAGTTAAGTGACTGATCTCCCTTTCTCTTGCTGTTGGGAAGACAAGGCTGGCAGACACCTCCAGTTTCCTCCCTATTATCAAATCCTTTCTTCTTATTTACTATCCTTTTTTATAGAACAGCAGTATACCCTACTTAAATTATAGAAATCCATGTCCAGCCTAGGAAAGAAGATGAATGAGACATAAACAAAAGATTGCTAGAGCTTGCTGGAAAAGTTGCTTTTCCTTATTTAGACCTTGAGCATTCCACACTGCCTTTTCATTGCATGCCTGCAACGTGGATGTTATTGCTGTAGTAGCAGCAACCTTAACACATTGCAACATTGAGGGAAAGGCCAGGAGTATCTCTCTCCATCCTTGAGACACTGAACCCAATGTAGCAACGGCCTATCTGTGAAGTATATTCATTTTTGAATGAGAAAAATAAAGAAAGAAAACCAATTAAACCACCATTTGTTTGGGTTTTCTTATTTGGAACCAAACAAACTCTAACTTAGAAGTGAGCAAACTTTCTGAAAAGGCCCAGATAATAAAAATTTCATGCTTTATAGGCCATATTTTCTGTTATAATTCCACACCTCTTGTATTTTAGCACAAATAGCACCCATGAACCATTTGTAAGCAGGTGGATGCAGTTGTGTTCTAGTGAAATTTTACTTGTAAAAACAGGTAACTAGATTCGGCCGGGGACCATAGACTCCTGCTCTAACTGATAAGAGGGTGAAGCTGGGGACATTATTGTGTTGTGCTTGAGTTTTAGTTAGTCATTGAGAAGGAATAATGGCAGGAGACTATTTAGGAATAAAGTCAAATCTGCATATATGAAAGATGAGGGCAGGGGCATACGCTAAGCAAATATTGATCAGTTTCTGCTTCTGGCTAAGAGGCACCAGTATTTTCGGAGGATTTTGGAAGATTTTGATTCCTATATTGAAGTATCTGTATTCAGTGGTAATCAGAATACAGATGGGCATTTGATAAAAATGGGCAAACACATTTTCTGTTTTGCATATTCACTAAATTAAAGCAGAATTGTTTTTAACTTGTTTTCTATACAAATGTACAATATTTTAGCAACATTCTGGGTCAAAGGTGTTTGTTTGCTATCCTGGCAATTTAAATGCTATTTATGATACTGATTTCTATGGAAAATGAAGTCTAAATTATAAACAACTAGGCTACAAATTAACCTTTGAAACCAAACTTATTCCTAAATTGGTAAATCTCCCTACATATAGCTATTCATTATAAACCAGATTTTCCCAGTGCATGAAAGTGACTCTGAGTATTAATTGGATGCTTTAAGAAACTGCATTAATTTTGTTTTGGTACTAAAATGTTATTTACTGAATTAATGCCACATAGCACCATTGGCATTATACAGGTTTAGGATATTTGATGCAGCTTTCATTTATGCCTAACTTCCTAGGCAGCAGCAACAACTTTAAAATACAAGCCACAATGCTAGTCGAAATGTATTTAGCAGACTCTATTAAACTAAGTGCTTAGTTTGTAGTAGGTTCTTGAAATAAAGTAATAAATCTTGACTGGTGTTGAGAACTTATTATTAAGCAATATGAATCTCTTAAGTTTATGCACTTCAGAGATGAAATATATTCAGAGTACTTGAAGCAATTGGGACTATAACTTTTTTAATTGCACATTTTAGGTGAGATAATTTCAGTGAGTTTCGAGCCACGTTAGGTTTCCTTCTTTTTCTGCCCCTCCGCCTCCTCCTTCGCTTCCTCTTCCTCCTTTTTCTTTCTTCTTCCCTTCTTCTTTTCCTTCTTGAATAATCAAACTTTGAATGGAAAATTAAAATCGAATTAGTTGTAAGGAGCACTAGAGTGATGAATTCTGGAAAAAATGTAAAAAAAGTTACAGACAAAACCATTAATATGGAACAATAGCTGCAAAAATAATATTGTTAGATAATATTTAAGAAAATATATTGATTTGGATACATGTGAGTTTTAGGCCTAGAAAGACACAGGCAGAAAAAATAAACTGTATAATGGAAAAGTATGAAATTGATGGCAGCCAGGATATAATGACATTCAGTATTCTGTTTTAACTATTATCAAGAACTTGGGATAGAGTAAAAGAATGGTGTTTAATAGGAAATTGCCACACTTACTTTTGCTGTATTCTATTTTGTATTGTATCACTTTAACACATGCATACCTCTTTGTAAATAGATTTGCCCTCAATTATAAATATGAATTTCACATATAAATTATTTTAAAATATTTTAGATGTATTTATTAAAAGTAATTCATAGATGCACATTGTTTATCTATACTTTGATATATTTATACATGAGCTTCTCTGGTCTCTCAGTGGTAAAGAATCTAACTGCTAATGCTGGAGACATGGGTCCGATCCCTAGGTTGGGAAAGTTCCCTGGAGTAGGAAATGGCAACCCACTCCAGTATTCTTGCCTGGAGAATCCCATGGACAGAGGAGCTTGGCAGGCTATAGTCCATGGGGTTGTAAGAAGAGTCAGACACAACTTAGCAACTAAACAACAACAATATTCATACATAAACACTCATATATGTGAAACAAACATTTTATGAAGCTGTATCACTATATGTAGAGAACTCAGTTTTTATGGTTTCATTTTTTGAAATTTTGGTTGTAATACATTATACTCATTTTGTGATGATGAGAAATGGTGGTGTACTGGAAAAGGATATGGGGATTAAAAATTCAGTGTGGTCACATTGTAAGCACACAGATGGCATTCAGTAATGTAAATTTTATTCTAATGTAAAAATATGATTTCTTCTGCATGTATATTATTAATGAACTGCTTTAAGGCAAATCTCACATCTCCTCTTTATTTAATATTCTTTCTATTGACAATGTTCCTCTTAAACAACCTACGTGTTATTTAAATAAATGTTATAATGCCTGTGAAAAGTAAACTGAATCTTCAGATTTCCAGAATGTTATTATAATGTACAGAACAATATTTTAAATATTATTATGTACCTATTTAGGAAGAGGAACAAATGAGCTTACTTAGCCACATAATTATATATGTAAATATTAGTGTATGTTATTATATAACTTAAGAATCATTTATATAGCTTTATTATATATATATAATTTTTATTATATTGTAAGAAAATAAAGTTACAGCATATCGAATAAAAAATAATGCAGAAGTCTATTTTTAGTATAAGCTAAAAGAAAGTATATTCATGTTATAAAGAATGTAGATAGATGGATGTGAAAATTATAATTGAAGATACCCATAACACAAAGATCTGTAGTATATTAATGTTTCAAAAATTGCTGACTGTCACTATAATATTTCTGTCATTAAAATACAGTGTTATTCTCTATTTATAATAAAACATGTTCCAAGCTCAAAGAAAATGTACACAACTGAAAAGGTTATTCTGTTGACCTGTGAAGGAGGTTTTGGCCATTAACAAATGTGTATACATACATGCCCATATATTTTATTCTGTTTAAGCATTTATTTTCATTATTGAAAAGGTCTCTTGTAGGCTATAGGTATCCCATACTTCCTTATAAATCATTTTTATAACTAGTTCATCATTAAAGTAAGAGTGGTCACATAGTTGACCTTATAAATAAGGTAGCTTTTAACTCTGGATTCATGGAAAATTAGAGATGGAGTCATATTACTTGATAGATCACAAGCAGAAGTATATGGATTTTTTTAAAGTGATCAAATTAATAGTTTTCCCACCACCCAAAATAGAAGAGATTGCTTCATTTGTATTTTTCTCTCAACTTAATATATAATATTTTGAAAAGAACATGTGTTTGTCCTCTTTCCATTTTGGTAGTCGTTTGATTTTTTTACAGTGATATGTTCCTTCTAAATGACTTAACCTCAACGTCTTTCTGTTTAGCTGGCATGTGTAAAATATAAAGTATAAATTATAGAAATTGGTCATTTCTAAATTACTGAAATTGAATAAAACCTGTCAATATTGAAAAACCTCACATTTGCCAACATTTATTATAGACAACCCTGAAATTCCACATTGAATTGACAGTTTATTTTCCTGCCAAAGCTTCAGAGCAACTGTTCTCAAACTTAGCTGTTCATCAGCTTCATCTGAGGACCATTTGAAATAATTATGCCTGAAACTGACCCCAAGATCAGTGTATTCTGGAATGGGTCCCAGGCATCAGTAAGTCTAACACAAACAAATTAAATGTAGAATAATAATAAATATACATATATGTATATATTTCTTACCATGTCGCAGGAATGGTTTTTAAACGTTTAACATGTAGTCATGTACTGATTTCCAGGACAGTTCTATTTATAAACTATGTACTCTGATTATAGCTGTGTTAAAGCTGAGAAAACCGATGCTCAAGAAGTTTGGTTCCTTGTTCACAATTGCATAATTTGCAAATAAGTGCTGGAAACCAGGTGCATACCCAGTAGACTAACTCATGATCCTGTGTTCTTCACTCCTTCACTCTACTGCTTCACCACATTTCCTAACTTCAAGGAGCATCAGAATAACTGAGGATATAAACAGCTATAAATTAATTGTTACATTGTGTAGTACTATCCACTAGGGAAATAGGGTTTTAGAAAAAAAGATCTCTATTAGCTGAAGCAGATGAAGAATGATTCAGTGAACTGTAACTTATTTGTGGAGGCCACCAGAGAAAAAATCATGGGTCCACTCTTGAACCTGGTTCTGTTACTATTTGTGATAGAAAGTTATCTCATGCAGATTATAGACACAATATCAACATTCTTGATAATTAACTTATATAGTTATACCAGTCAAATGGGCTTTCCAGGTGGCACTAGTGGTAAGGAATCCACCTGCCAATGCAGGAGATGCAAGAGACCCACGTTCAATCCCTGGTCAGGAAGATTTCCTGAAGTAGGAAATGCAAATGGCTCCAATATTCTTGCCTGGAAAATTCCCTGGACAGAGGAACCTGGTGGGCTACAGTCCACGGGGCTGCAAACAGTCAGATGCAACTGAATACACAGAGTTACACCAATCAAACACTGAATTACATATTTTTTTTGCAACAATGGAAGTTTTTATGTCTTTTACTCTTTACTGCCTCCCAATAATTAACGAGCACTTGGTTCATATTTCATCTATGCTCTGGTATTAAGTTGTGCATTCAAATTTTGCATATTCATATTCTAGATTGTTTCTTACACTAAAATCTCGTTGAAGGTGGATCTCGTCATCCTTGTAGTCTGTGCAATAGTTTGTGCCGTGCTTAGACTCTCAGTCATGTCCCACTCTTTGTGACACTATGGACTATAGGCCACCAGCCTCCTCTGTCCACAGGGATTCTCCAGGCCATGCCCTCTTCCAAGGGATCTTCCCAACCCAGGGATAGAACCTATGTCTTCTGCATATCAAGTGGATTCTTTACCGTCTAAGCCACCAGGGTGGTAAAGCCCATACAGTACTTTGGTTATACTATAATCAGTAGTGAAAAAATTATATGTTAAATTTTAAAATTAATGAAACATCATAAATCAATAAAAATATTGTTATAGTGATCTTACCTTCTGGGCATTTTAGTGTAACAGTGAAGTGTACTTCAGACTAATGCTAATATACTTTTAAAAGTCATTGCTAAAAAAAATGCTAGTATGTGACAAGTAGCTTGCACCAGTAAGAACATGATCAAAGAGCCTGTAAAGAAAAAATAAATGCTTCTTTTTTTTGAAATGCTTCTTCTTTAAGAAAGTTCTACTAAGGAAAAAGATGTCCTCTGAGCAAGAACAAAAAAATGCTTGCTGACTTAGGTGTACCTCTCACATAACTCCATCATCTCCTCGTAGGCCAAAGATTTGCTTCTGCAATTGGAGTCGCCAGTCTGTACTTTGAGTGGCACTGTCTAAAACATTTTAAGTGATAGTAACTTTATTTAGCCCCAATTTTCTTTGATAAAGCAATGATTCTAAGTGAGTTTTAATAATGGCATGTTTTACCTATTCAATCCATATAACCTCATCTACCTCTTTTCACCTGCAGGCACTAAACCACTCTGAAATGTTTTATCCTCCTTAGATAATTCATATTAAATACCAATTTGCCAGCAGTTTTATTGAAGCATAATTTGTAAGCGAAAGAGATGGGAGGGGAACATGCTTACATTTATAAGTGTCTGGTCAAATATATCAATAGTACATCCACAGACTGGAATACAATACAGCTAGTTAAAGAGCAATGCATATCTGTATGTGTTAAAAGATACAAGTTATAAAATATAGCACAAATGAAAACTATCAAGGTTTTGAACTATTAAAATGATAACATCCCTGTCTTCTAAAATGCATCCCCTAAGGGTCTTTTCATCATTATGGCCCCTCCTGGATTTTCAACCAATGTTAAGTGTAAGGCTTAAGAGCTTTTCTGCTTCTAGTACCTGCTCTCAAGAAGTGCCAGCACCTAGAATTATTTCAGTGTAGTTGAAAAAAGGCATGGGGTTAGAATTTTAAAACGTGATTGATTCCAAAATCTTCCCCTTTCTGAGTGGATGCTACTTAATTTCCATAACCCTCAACTTTTCCATCAATAAAATACAACAATGGTACCTACCTTCACAGTTATAGTAGGGAAGAAAGGAAGTGATATATGGTGGCTCAGATAGTAAAGAATCCACCTGCCCTGTGGGTTCATACCCAGGGTTGGGAAGATCCCCTGGAGGAGGGTATGGCAACCCATACCCTTCTTGTCTGGAGAATTCCATGGACAGAGGAGCCTAGCAGGCTACAGTCCATATGGTCGCAAAGAGTCAGACACAACTGAACCACTAAGTACAGCAGAGTATAGCACAGCAAACTATAAATTTATATAGAAATGCCACCATGCCCCGCATAGACTAAATGTCAAATATTTATTGAATAGATCTGAACTAGCAAAAAATATTAACTGTTGATTGAAAAGATAGGTGACATATATGACTCAATATCAAGACCTCCTTAACCTTGCTGAATTGTCATATTAGATTGAAAGTGAAAGTTGCTCAGTTGTATCCAACTGTTTGTGACCCCATGGACTATACAGTCCATGGAATTCTCCAGGCCGGAATACTGGAGTGGGTAGCCTTTTCCTTCTCGAGGGGATCTTCCCAACCCAGGGATCGAACCCAGGTCTCCGGCATTGCAGGCAGATTCTTTACCAGCTTGAGCCATATTAGGTTATAATTTAGTTATTCTTTTCTGGGTAGGACTGATGTGAATAGTACACTTAGTTCTGGACAACTGACTAATTTATACCTACCTATTTTTACAGTAGTTTATTTTATTTGCATTAATAGTTACAATTACATTATAATTCTATGAAAATACAAATGCACCTAGAGTTACAAATTAACCCCCCCATCAATTAATATTTTAGGCAGCATTTAACCACAGATGAGCAGGAGTCCAGATTCATGTTTAGGACCAACGGCCATAGTAGCTTTCATGATAACCCTCAGGTCTTTGCCCTTTAAAGCATTTTAATAGAGAATTACTATTCTAATGAGTAATTAGGCTTACTAATTCCTACAGTAGTTAATTAAACATCCAAATAATTGGTTACTAATCAGCTGATGACAGAAAAAGATTTATTTCCAGAAAGATGTATTGGATCATTTTTACAAAGATGTTGCCTGTTGCTTAAAGAACAAGGCTCTTTTTAGTTGACTCAATAGCTGAGGAGTGACTTTTGTTGTTCCTGTGAAGTGTTTTATTACCCTATTGGAATAATATTAACTTTATTCACTTGGCTGATGGGCTTCCCAGGTGGAGCTCTTGGTAAAGAACCTGCCTGCCAACGTAGGAGACATAAGAGATGCGTTCCCTGGGTCAGGCATATCCCCTGGAGGAGGGCATGGCAACCCACTCCAATGTTCTTGCCTGGAGAATCCACATGGTCAGAGGAGCCTGCAGGCTACAGTTCACAGGTCACAAAGAGTCGGACAAGACAAAAGAGACTGAGCATGCATGCACGCAATGGGAATCTAAAAAATGTCAATAGATGTAACAAGTTGTGTAGTAAAAGATTTCTACACAACTTCATACCTGTTGAAGTACTTGTTGACCCATCTTACCTGATTGTATTGTTTAGAAATACAAATATTATTTTCCACTCACAATTCTTTGCTGAAATTCATTGAGAGCATTTAAATGTAGTGAAAATAACAAGTATCAATAAGTTACTTTTTTAAGTCCAAAATCAAATTTATGAGCTTCATTGAAGTTCTAATCAAAAAAGAAAGTTTCCCCCAAGTGTATAATGGAGACTTCTTTTCTATAAGACATACGTTTTGAGTCCTGCTGCTGCTGCTGCTAAGTCACATCAGTCATGTCCGACTCTGTGCGACCCCATAGACAGAAGCCCATCAGGCTCCTGTCCCTGGGATTCTCCAGGCAAGAATACTGGAGTGGGTTGCCATTTCCTTCTCCAGTGCATGAAAGTGAAAAGTGAAAGTTAAGTCGCTCAGTCATGTCCGACTCTTTGAGACCCCATGGACTGTAGCCAACCAGGCTCCTCCATCCGTCCATGGAATTTCCCAGGCAAGAGTACTGGAGTCCTAATCAAGATCAAAATTCCTTGACTCCATGTTATTTTGGTGTAAATTTTGATACATCACACTAGTAAACCACCCTATCACTAAAATTTTTTCATCAACTTTGTTAAAATCCAGTAAGTCTATTTTTCCTTTACTGTGTGTATTAATTTTCTACTGTTACCATACATAGTTACCACAGAAACTTAACAACACTCATTTCTTATCTCCAAGTTCTGTGGGTCAGAAGTTGGTGCACAGTGGGACTGTGGGGCTCAGCTGGAGCCTCAGCTGCCAGCCTAATGGACAAAAATCAAGTTATCAGATAGGTTGGGGGCTTACCTGAAGACTCTGGGGAAGATCCACCTCCAGTCTCATTGATGTTGTCAGAATTCCAAGTCTTTGTGCCTCTATCGTGGTTTCTATTTCTCTGCCTCTAACACCTGTGGCATGACTTTGATCCTTAAAGACTGCCTGCATATCTTTTGTTTCCCATGTATCCCCTCCAGCGATGGCAGATTGATTCCTTCTCATTCTTCACATCTCTTTGGCTTCACCTTTTGCAACAACTATATAACCCTGGGTGGAAAAATCTCTCTGTTCATAAGGGCTAGTGTGATTAGATTAGGCCCACTGGAAAAAATCCAAGGAAATATCTTTATTGTATGGTCTATAACCTTAATTATATCTGTAGTGTTCCTTTTGCCCAGCAATGTTGCAAATTTACACAGTCCAGAGATTATAGAGTATGGATTTTAGAGTGCCATTAGCTGACTACATTATGTTTTAAAATTGTCTTTCTCCTTTCTTTGTGCTAGAAAATGTTTCCATAAGTTTAGGTAAGCTTAATATTTTGGTGGGGGTGGAGAGGAAATGGAGCCCTTATAAGTACACAGATGTTAATGGTTTAGTTGCTAAGTTGGGTCTTACTCTCTGCAAATGCATGGACTGTAACCCTCCAGGCTCCTCTGTCCATGGGATTTTCCAGGAAAGAATACTGGTGTGGGTTTCTGTTTTCTTCTGTAGGGGATCTTCCCAACCCAGGGATTGAACCCAAGTCTCCTGCTCAGCAGGCAGATTCTTTACCACTGGGCCACCCAGGAAACCCTATGAGTACATTACATCTTGTAATTTAAACATTTTTTAGTACTTGGATTTTAATTGAAAATTGAGATCAAAGATCATGCATGAGTGCTTGCATCTCAAAATCTCTAAAATATTTATTGGTTCAGGTCTGTACGTAAAGCCACCATTCTTACTGATTATTTTCAATTCAAAGATTTATATTAACAATCCCATTACCCACAAATTTACCTTTTGTCTTGTTATTCAACTTCTGCTTTTCTGTGGCATCAACTCTATCAACTTTGTTTTTTATGCTGTTGAGATTTGCCACTTTAAAACACAGAAACCATTTCTGTATTTTCCAAGGTCATCATTCACTGTCATTTTATAGACTCCAAATATGTCCCCAATAAGTCTTGAAAATAATTAAGGGCAAAATGTTCCATCTGTTCCTTCAGTTGAAATGAATTTTTATATTTGAATATTTCTAGAAACTTAGGTGAGAAATTAATCTGTTATTCATTTTTTAGAAATCCTACTACAAACTCATGTTTAAAATCTTGCCTGTTTTCCTACATTTTCCAATGAAGGAAATTTATTATTGCTATTTAATATTTATTAGCTTCACATTAATTCCAATTACAAAAGATTTGATTTCACTGTATTCTGAAAATTATAATGTAAATGTCATAATGCCATTTTGGTTCTTAAGTATATAATTTGGTTAGTTGTATGCATATTCTGTTCAAAATGAACTTCAGATTGTAGTTAATTGACTATTTTGGTGTAAAAGCATATTCTTAGTGAAACTGTCACAGTGTGACTAATTTATCAGATAAAATATATTAACCATAGAAATCAATGTATTTTAAGATTTCTTTCTTCAATTTTACTTCTATGTATAACTTTATCTGAAAAGAATGACTGTTAGAATCTGATTAGCTTAGAGATAATTTTGTTTATAAACTGTACATCTTGTGAGTTATATATTCTCTATGGCTGAGATTTTGAAACACAAGGGAAAATATTATCAATTTTTATGTACCAAAGTGTTGTATTTGAAGGACATAAGATAGGGAAAGATTTTTCCTATCATGCAGTTTATCTATTCTCCAGGGCTATGTGCTAGTACTTCTGTCTCTGACTCTTAAATGTGTGACTTGATACAGTATCAGCAAGGGATAAATTTTTTAAAGTAAGAAATACACAGGAAATCAGGAATATAGTCACTGACAGATATGACTCCTCATACAAAAATGCCATAAGCTTCAAAATACTATATATTTCAAGTGCATTTTTGGCATCTTTCCCTCTCAATCCTCAATTATCATCATTTTATTGGTAAATTCTTTTTCAGGCTGAAATAATGAGTATAATGTTAATGTATAACTTGCAGAAATCAAGTCTCATTCTGTGCTTATATCTTGCTACAACATGTCAGAAACTAAGTTAGGTACATTTATACCTCAAGTCTCCATGATATCTTGCAGGATTCAGTGTCTAGTCTCCCTCATCTTACTGTTTAGGCATAGAAATGAAGCAAAATGTTTTATAGTTTGACTTACACTCCCAAATGAAGTGAAGCTACGTGTGTTCCTAAAAGAGACTTAGAAATTAGCTGTAACCAATTTCCATCTAACCTATTTCCAAATGGCACACATCATGCCATAAACTCTGATGGGAGGCCCAGTAGCCTTATTGAGTAATTTATGTATCGACTCAGAGAAGGCAATGGCAACCCACTCTAGTACTGTTGCCTGGAAAATCCCATGGACGGAGGAGCCTGGTAGGCTGCAGTCCATGGGGTAGCTAGGAGTCGGACACGACTGAGCGACTTCCCTTTCACTTTTCACTTTTATGCATTGGAGAAGGATGTGGCAACCCACTCCAGTGTTCTTGCCTGGAGAATCCCAAGGGTGGGGGAGCCCGGTGGGCTGCCGTCTATGGGGTCGCACAGAGTGGGACACGACTGAAGAGACTTAGCAGCAGCAGCAGCAGCAGCAGCAGTATGTATTGACTGTTGTAGTATTCTCACCTGTGCTGCATTCTGTTTTTTAACTGATAGAAAGTAAACAGGTTTTATGGGGCTTCCCAGGTGAAAAGAACCAAGAGATGGTGGTGGGACTCCTGGGTCGAGAAGATCCCCTGGAGGAGGGCATGACAACCTACTCCAGTATTCTTGCCCAGACACATGGACAGAGGAGACTGGTGGGCTATAGTCCACAGGATCACAAAGAGTCAGACACGACTAAAGCAATTTAGCACGCAGCATGCACAGATTTTATGAGTGGTTTTAAGTAAATTAGACTATTAGAGATTACTGGCTAAGCATCAATAAGATCTTATCTCACCACTAGTTGGGGTTTGTGTTTCCCAAGGCTCTGGTTTGGGGATGCAGCTTCTTGAACCACACAGTTGCAATATGCTAAAAATGTTTTGGGTGGAGAGATAAATCACTTTAGAAACAAATATTTCTTCATTGCATATATTAAGGTTTTAAAAGTCATGGAAAAAAATAAGATTTCTTATTAGAAATTTGCTTTATTGGAAACATATCAGAAACACAGTTAGTCTATAAACACAGTCTGTTGAGTACTTTAGCGGCATGCCCCTAAAGGGAAAGCTGTTCCACTTAATCTGCCCTAGTTATGCTTTTGTTAGTAATCTGAGAGGAAATGGGAGTCATGCATCTTCCAGGTCCTTCCCTCAAAATCGCCAAGCCAGAAAGCAATGACAAATGTTTTTTCTCGACATTGATATAAGAAAATACTAAGAAGCAGAAGAAACAAAATAAAGCCAAAGGGATAAACATCAGAAGCTTGCTTAAACAGTTTTAGCCCCATTTAATTGCTTTCCTGTCAGCAGGATTATTAACAATTTTGGACATCTGAAAATTAAATTAACAGCCTGAAAATATTTTACAGAATGAGATAGAGCATGATACATGAAACATAATGACCCCAGTGAAATTCAGCCAAGCCAGTGTGACTACTCATTTAGACAGAGAAGACAACTAGTTAATCATCACTGAGCAAATTAGACAGAGCAAATTAGTTTCCTACATTCCACAGTCTTAGCTACCAAAAAGAGTATATGCCACTAATTAGGATGAAAGAATTCTAAGCATATTATTATCTGTATAGAAAGAGAAAGCAAAATTGTAGCTTGAATTACTTCTATTAAAGCTTGAAGCCTAGGTTACATAGGTATAAATTACATGTGCAAGCATTTGTGTGTGTGTATGTGTTCACACATACATATTGATATTTAAGTAACAGAAGCCTTAGCATTTTCTTGCATCTTGACCTAATGAAGTATAAAATTTTTTTCAAGGTTAATTAGAATTCTTTGGGAACACACTCACACACACAGACACACACATGTCAAACATAAAACCATTTCTTTTAAAGTGTGATTCCTTTCACTAAAGATGAAAGTAGCCATTCCGTATACTTTACCTGGCCCAGTGTTAAATTATTTTTTCTTTTAAAAGGTGTATTGTCATTGTATATGAAATAAATATTTGGACTTAGTTTATCACTGGAGATTAATCTGAAATCATATTTTGTAGCCTTAATTAGCATTTATTTGCTTAATTGTCGTTCTCAACCCCATCGTTTCCATTTTTCACTAACTTGAACAATGCTATCTTCTGCTGTTTGCACTTTAATTTAAATTTCTATTAAGGTTTATGAACAGTAATAAGGTCCTGTTTGAATATTCATTAGCTTTTGAATTGTGAGCTATGAAAAGGTGCTTTCTTTTACCTTAATGAAACTGGCACAGCATGGGACTGATCAGTTGTGACATTTGATTTGAGGCATCCAGTGAATTTTCTCATTGTTTATTGACACATCTTGTCCAAACAGCTCCCTCGCAAGTGAGCGGAGTAATGAAGGAGAGAGTGCTGCAGCGGAGTGTGGAGCTTTCCTGGCAGGAACCCGAACATCCCAATGGAGTCATCACCGAATACGAAATCAAGTATTACGAGAAAGTAAGTGCTAAGAACTGCTGAAACGTACAACCATGTATGATGCTCACTGTGTCTCATGTCATCCTAACTGCACTGTCGACTAAAGCTGGTCATTATAATACCAGCTGTTTGGAGCTACTTCAAAATGGATAGTTAATGCTAGCCAATTTCAATAACCCTCTCCCTGAATCTCTGGCTCATTATTATAATGATGGTTTCTGTAAATTAAGTTTTTGTGTTACACCAATGAAAATATTCCACTAGGAGTGTGTTTAGGTTTTCAAGTTTTGATATCCTAATTATTAGATGTAGGATGTTTAGTACCCGAGAAACCACAGAGCCCAGTGTGTTTTTGAAAATGTTTCTTTGAGGTTATCTATTTGAGCCCTTCGTGACTTATTTTATGCATGTGGTTTCATTGATAATGATGGTGGCCTCAAATAATTTAGTAATTTGAAAAAATAAGACTATTTTCTGTAATAAATATGTAGTCAGGCAATTATATTTCACTCTGTTAAATTCCTCCTGAAGTTGTACTAATCATGCCAATTATGTCTATGATTTCTTTACACCCCTCTCTCCGTGAAAAAGTAGTGTGGCCAAAACTCAAGTGCTGCTCCTTCAATCCCCTGTTATGGCTAAATTTTAGTAAATAGTAATGCAACTCCATGTTTGAGTTTATTTACTTCTGACCCATCTAGAAAAAGACAGAAAGACTGACACACCCTTGTTCACAAATATTCTAGGCTCCATCTCACAGAAAAGCTGATTCAAGGTTTGAAACATGGAACTATTATTATTACTAGCAGTAATAGTAATAATGCATTATTATTATTATTGACTTAATTAGCTAAGTGCTCTAATATACATAACCGTTTTAACCATTTAGATAAAATTTCACAATAGAAACATAAAGTTCTGTAAATATTTGGGGACTGAATCGACTTGATTGAATCATTTAAATGCATAGTGCTAACCCTTGGCAATGGTTACTTTTTTTTCACTTTAATGGAAAAACAGAGTTTTTAAGTTTGTTATATTTTTACTTATTGTTTACTTTATGAATACATAACTTCCATGGCCAACATTACATTTTAAATACTTCATTTTTGTACCAAAGAATACATTTTTTATCCCATCAAATGTATTTCTAAGGGTATCCTTGATTTTAGTTTTGGTTTTGATATGTCTGTTTTCCAGTGAGCACTGACAGTTACAGTTTCTTCTGAAATTTCATCAGATTTCAAAAGCAATGAAATGTGTTTTAAAAATATGTTAGGTGGTAAGTCAGAGTAAAGTTTCTTGCAGTGCAACACAATATTTTACAAATCTGGAATAAATTTGATCAAATAGTTACTTTTCTCTTTTGCATGACAGAAACAGAATATATGTTTACTGAATTTGCAAATTACAAAATAATATTACAAGTAATACTATTGCTTTATAATATATGTAAGCCTGTGATATATATATATAATTATGTCATCTAATATCAGTTTTTCCTCATTCTTTTATTTTAGATAAATATATATTTACATTTTATATATTTATCTGTTTTATATATTTATATGTATAAATCTTTTTATAAATGATTATAATGAAGACAGTATAAATCAGCTTTACTAAATCCAGTTTAAGTATACATTTATTTACAGTTTTCCAAACATTATAATTCAAACAACCAGTTTGACATTTTTAAATTTCACTGAATAGTTTTATTACCAGACACAGTTGAGTGCAGGTTTTATTATTAAACAAGTAAGAACCTATCTAGAATCGTATATTTTGATGAGTAGTTTTTATAACTTTTTTTTATAAAGAGCACATTAGAATCATATCAACTGTTTTAAATTTTTATTCATTTAAATATTGTTTTATGGAGTTTTTATATTCTTTGAATTTTTATATTATTTCATTGTTAAATTTATCATATATAACATGATAAACATATTTTTAAAGTCTGCAAGTCTCAGTTTGCATATCTGAAAAATGGAGAAACTAAGATATTTAAAATACTGCTGAATCATAAAGTATCTAATACTTTATTTTATATTTAAAACAATAAGTCTTACATTGATAACTTCAAATATTCCATTAAATGCTATTTTGCAAAAGTGGTTTTATTCTGTGAGAAGTGTAGGTTTTAATGAAAACAATTGATATGTCACTATGCTGGTGGTGGTTAGCTAAATTTCTTGATTTAATACCTTTGTTAATTTTTAACCTATGGCTTTTTGCTTGCGGAATAACATTCAAGAATGATATTAAGAGAACTGTATTATGAAGTGAAGATTTCTACTGAACCATAGATTTTACAAGTGGAGTTATAATTTGGTCAAAAGGATATTTGATTATATTTATGGCTAAATAGTTCTTGCCACTGCGCCCTCTACCAACAAAGCAAAGACTCAAAACATCATAAATGTTTTAACAAAATTATTTCTCTTTGAAATTTGTGTAACAAAGGCATGTGCTCACCTTTACGTTTTATATTATCTGAGAAACGGCTCAGTGTTCCAATATTCCACAGGGTACAATATAGCCTTTATAAAAACAATGCAGCAAATTGAAATAAGTTGCAAGAATTGGCTGTCAAATTCTCTGGTTGTAATCACAATTAAATATTCCCTGTATATATTCTTTCCAGGATCAAAGGGAACGAACCTACTCGACATTAAAAACCAAGTCCACTTCAGCCTCCATTAATAACTTGAAGCCAGGAACAGTGTATGTTTTCCAGATTCGGGCTTTTACTGCTGCTGGTTATGGAAATTACAGTCCCAGACTGGACGTTGCTACACTAGAGGAAGCTACAGGTAAAATGTTTGAAGGTAATTACCACCTTTGGTTTGGATTCTTATCTCTATAACGCTGGTGTAATTTTTACTTCAATATTGAGTGCCATGATTTAGTTCAAGGCGATTTTTACATTTAAAGGTGAATGTATGTGCTGTGTTGTGCTTCGTCTCTCCATCGTGTCGGACTTTTTGCGACCCCATGGATTTTAGCCCACCAGGCTCATCTGTCCATGGGGATTCTCCAGGCAGGAATACTGGAGCGGGTTGCCATGCCCTCTTCCAGAGGATCTTTCCAACCCAGGGATTGAACCCAGGTCTCCCACGTTGCAGGCAGGTTCTTTACCAGCTGAGCTAATCAGGGAGGCCCTGAATGTATATGCACATGTAAATATATATCTATATACTTTGTAAAGGTTACTCAGAATAATAATGTAAAACTTGCTATTTTGTGATGTTATAAACTTTGATCTAATTTCCTTAATAGGTACTGGGTTTATTTTGAAAAGATTAAGTCAGAAGCAGAAGCAAGGCTTGCTCAAATGTGTATTGACACAAGCTGTCTTCATAGACCCTCAAATGATCTTATTCTAGTTGTCAGTCAAAGCTGCCGCTTCATAGACACCCCTAAATGAAGCCAGAATGTATAACAAGATGGGCCAGAGAAAAATAATTTATAAAAATCATGATTAATTGAAGCTACTTGAATTTTAGCAATGATTTTGAAACTTGCCATTCAGGAGGAAGATCTCAGACTTTGTATTTATTTTTACTTTTGTCATCTCTTTTTTCAGTTTTAAGAAATATTTTAGGCATAATCAATAATGTATTTAAATAATATATGAAATATTAAGAAGAATAATTAAATATCTCTGTATATTCCACTCAAGCTTAAAAATAGAACATCATCAAAATCTCAAGTCCCCTCTACCATTTTGTGTTTTATAATGCAACATAGGATCGTAACAAAAAATACATGTAACTAGTGTATGACGAATAAACGGATGTATCTTAGGCTGCACGTCCCAGTTTACTGTCAGTGGACATGTTTAGAACAGCTTGAGTATCACTGCTGGTTGCTCTTTAGCCAAGTTGAAGCCTCAGGGTATGTTTCTGTATTTTGAAAGTTTTTTATTTCTCTCAATGTTATTCACATACAAGGTTCACCCAGCTTTTACCTCCTTCTCTCCTTTCCAATCTAATTTTTCATGGAATTCTACACAAAAATTAGCTTAAAATATTATATGATTTCCTTTTTTCAATTTTTAATAGGAAGTTTTTTTAGTAAATTAAATCAATACAATTTGATTAAAGAGTTATTTTGATTTGGGGAGAATATTTTTCTAGATATTCTAAAAGTTAGAATAAATTGGTATTCTTTTACATTAGTTCATGCTTAGTAAGTTTGCTAACAGTAGTGTTTTTTTAAAATACTTTCTTATATTTTTAAATTAAGCAGTAACTCTGGCAACCTCAAATAATAAAACATATATTGAAATGTATTTTAAATGTAAATTTGTTATATAGAATTATAAACACAAAAGTCATCCATTTAAAAAGATTTCACATAACTTGGTGTGATAAACTCAATATTAGTATTCTTTATTATCTTTTTAAAATGGAGTATGTAAGATTAAAAATGAGAATATCTAAGTTCAGTGGCCTCCGAAACATTACAGTCTTTTACTCTATCGACATTTAAACATTTGAGTGGTCTTCTGCTAAATGTGTTCTAGTAGTTTTCCACTTAGACTGATCCCCTGATATTTTACTTTGTAGTTTCTAATATAATAAAACAATTTAAATGATTTTTTTCATATTCTAATGATTAGTTCAAACTTAAAGAAACATCAGTCAGTTATACTTACCCAAACATTCTTTATCACTTAAAGCTTGAGTTTAAAAACTTTAAAAAATGAGTTTATGTATTTTCCTGACTTTGTAAATTAAGAATATTGGGCCAAACTATTATTTATTACCAACTGAGATCCATAGATCTTATTTCGTTATTTAAATATGAAATAACTAACACTCATAGAGATTGACATGAAATAGTAGAACCCAAATGAGCCCATGGAAACTAATGCTAAAAATGAATTTTGCATTAGAAAGGATTTGGTGATTTTTATCATCAGAATATTCTCTCCACTGGAAGGTAAATTTTGATGAAAGAACAATCCATATCTCCCATTTCTTACTTTAGTCTTACAGGTGCCTAATATAGTGCTTGACACATAGAAGACACTCATTAAGTAAGCAAGAAATGAATACCTCACATTAATCAAAAAAAACAAAAACAAATTATCAGTATCAGTTGAAGCTAGTAGAAATATCCTTGGTTTCACATTTCAGCTCTGCCATGTCTGGCTGTGGGACTTGGGATGAGCATTTCTCTGTGCCCAAGTTGCTAAGAGAGTGACACCCAACTCTCAGAGCGATTGTGAGGATTGAATAAGTAAGTTAATGTACACAAAGTGCCAAGTACAGTGCCTAGCACACAGACAGCTTTGAATGTCAGCTTTCATTATTTAGTACAACCATTCTCAAATGTTTTGGTCTTGGAAAGCCTTACAAGCTATTAAAAAATATTGAAGATCCCCAAATAGATTTTGATTATTTGGGTTATATTAATTGATATTCACCATTTTAGAAATTAAAACTGAGAAATTTTTAAAACACAGGTATCCACATCGCACATTGCATTAGCCATCAGAATGATGACATTATCACTTGTCATCTAAGTTCTGGAAAATTCAACCCTGCACTTGTGAGCATGTGAGAGTAAGTGAAAGAGGCAAATAACATTTTATTATGTGAAAATAGTTGACCTTGCAGATTCCCTGGAAAGCTTCTGAGGTTTCCCAGACAAGCTTTAAGAACTACTGGTTTAGCACACAGGTTACTGTGCTAGGGATTAGGGATGCACAGAAACACATAGCACGTTTGATGTGCTCAGTTAGTGAGAGAGACTTGTCCACAAGTTCTGGCCGTACAGTAGCACTGGTAGAGTGCACGGCCTACTGCTATCATAGATAGTGTCAGGAAACAGTGACTCTTGTGCTAGGAAGGAGGGCTAGGAAGAAGATCCACCCAAAAGAAGTTACTTGAGCACTTATTGGAAAGGGAATTTAAACATATTGTTCCATTTTACATATATCCTAAAGTCCCCTTCTACACAAAATCACTGCTACCAATTTTATAATTTTTAAACTGTGGTGTAGTGATTATGACATATAGATTATTTTTAAATGTATTATCCATGAAATAGATGAAAATATGAATCATAAATAGTGACTATCATAAGATTAAAGTGTGATCCTAATTATATATAAAAACATATAGGTAAATATTCACAACTTCTAATTCACCATTCACCTGACTTCAGTTTTCTCATTGGAGTTGTGTTTCTGAAGCTAAGGGCAGAACGGAGTCTAAGACAAGCAAAGAATTAGACCCATGGGACAAACTGAATGGAAATAATTTCAACACATACATGTTTAATTTTTTCCTTCCTCGTGAACAAAACTGCTCCATTCTTTTTCCTCTCTAAATATATATTAAAAGAAAGATAAAAACAAAAAACAACCAAACCAAACCAACAAAATTACTTGAAGTCATCTTTTCTCTGTTGACTCATAATAGGCTGTAATTCAGAAATTAAAGCTTTAAAGTTGTTTTCATTTTCTTCTTTTTCCTCTTCCCTTGTTTCATTCTCTGGAGGAGCATATCAGCAGATCCTGACTTAGGGAGTGTGTACAATATCTCTTTTCAGAAACTTATTACACTGGAGCTATTTTTACTGTCTTTTCAACATAAGAGCTATCTATAGTTAGCATAAGTATATATACAAAATTAAGAGATGAGTTGTCAAAAGGAGGGAGACATAGATAGAGAAAGACCAATAAAAAAAAAAAAACAACTTTATGTTGCCTATTGTGGCAAGACACACTCTGCCTGCGTATAATTTACTGCTCTAGAGACCAAGTCCCTTGCCACCACTAAGAAGGAGTAGTATTTTCCATCCTACCTTAAAGTTAACAGATGTTGATTGTTTCAGAAATGAACAAACTATATTAGTTTTCATTATATTACATATTAACCTGTAACTGAATCATCTATTGGAATATACATTTTCACTGTTTTCCATCCATTTGGTTATTTTATTAGGTTTATACTAGTATTGAAAATAGAATATTCTGGGGAAAATAAGACAATTGTGAATTGCCGGATAAGTAAAACTTCACTAATTTGGAAAATACAAGTGAGAAGGCCGTGTGACTTGATGAAGAATAAGAATCAGAGGCTGCTTTAAAGGACATGTAAACATATACTGCTCCCAGAGAGGCTCTCAGAAAGGTTCAGCTGGGCTTGCCTTAATGAGCATGGAAGAATCACTTAGCATTATACAGGAAGTGTCTGCAATTAGATAATGCTAAAATGTTTTTTACAGTACTTGCAGAAAGTTGGCTCTTCCATGAACAGCCTAGCTCCTCTGTAATCTTAAACTCTCAAATGTGTGTATTGCATACTTGGTCAAATTAATATAAGTAATTCTGTTTATTTTCCTGAATTAAGGTAAATTATAAATTCATATTGATTTCCTATGATTACATCATGATTTTTATTCTATATTGATGATGTGAGAGATAAATCATTTAAAGTACTTTGAAAAATGCTGAGAGTGTGTTATTTGGGTTCCTTTTTTTTCACACACCGGGAAAACAGACACAGAGGGATCAAGTACCTTACTGAAGGGAAAAATGGGGATTTACTAGCAATTGTAAATGAAAAATCTTTATCTCTTGGGTCATAACTAAGTTTCCAACAACTAAGCAAGGGGTCGCCATTCAATAAAGCATTTTTCAGGGATCTTTTCTAGATGAAGAATATAAAATAGATGAAAGTATTGTGCTTACCACTTATTTAAAATGTAAAAAATAAACATTTATTTAAATTTGTTGCAATAGAATACATTTATTTAAGTTAAAGGTGAATTTAATAGCATAGATATCTTGCTTATAAGACTTTGCCTAATCTGTCAAGTTCTTGAATAGTATTGAGTATTTTGTTGAGCCTTTTTTTTTTTTTTTTTCTGTTTACAGCTACGGCAGTCTCAAGTGAACAGAATCCTGTTATTATAATTGCTGTGGTTGCAGTGGCCGGAACTATCATTTTGGTGTTCATGGTCTTTGGCTTCATCATTGGAAGAAGGTAGAACACAAATTCGTTTTAATCTCTGACATAAAATGTATTGATTTTTCAGAATTATGTCAGCCTATTACTTATTGTTTAGTTTAGAATGTTAACTAGTAAATGCAGTTATTCTTTGTCTCATATTAAACACTAAAGGTCAATAAATTTTCATTTTCCCAAGGTCAGAAGAGGAATGAGTATTGTCATTTCTATTGGGTGACTTTTTATTAGTTATTTTCAGAGTTCAACTTTTATAATAAATATAGGAGACACCTGGAGAAAGATTTACACTTTTAGTTAGTGGTTTGTGGAAGCCATTTAAAATTAAACACATGAAAAGATGTTCAACATCACATATTATAAGAGAAATGCAAATCAAAACCACAATGAGGTACCATTTCACGCCCGCCAGAATGGCTACTATCCAAAAGACTACAAGCAATAAATGCTGCAGAGGGTGTGGAGAAAAGGGAACCCTCTTACACTGTTGGTGGGAATGCAAACTAGTACAGCCCCTATGGAGAACAGTGTGGAGATTCCTCAAAAAACTGGAAATAGAACTGCCATATGACCAAGCAATCCCACTGCTGGGTATACACACTGAGGAAACCAGAATTGAAAGAGACACGTGTACCCCAATGTTCATTGTAGCACTGTTTATAATAGCCAGGACATGGAAGCAGCCTAGATGCCCATCAGCAGACGAATGGATAAGGAAGCTGTGTTACATATACACAATGAAATATTACGCAGCCATTAAAAAGAATACATTCAAATCAGTTCTAATGAGGTGGATGAAACTGGAGCCTATTATACAGAGTGAAGTAAGCCAGAAAGAAAAACACCAATACAGTATACTAACACATATATATGGTATTTAGTTAATTGGTAAAGATAACCCTGTATGCGAGACATCAAAAGAGACACAGATAAATAGAACAGTATTATGGACTCTATGGGAGAGGGCAAGGTTGGGATGATATGGGAGAATGGCATTGAAGCATGTAAATTATCATATGTGAAATGAATCGCCAGTCCAGGTTCGATGCATGATACAGGGTGCTTGGGGCTGGTACACTGGGATGACCTGGAGGGATGGGATGGGGAGGGAGGTGGGAGGGGGGTTCTGGAAGGGGAAAACATGTACACCCATGGTGGAATCATGTCAATGTATGGCAAAACAAATACAATATTGTAAAGTTAAAAAATAAATAAACTAATTTAAAAAAATTAAAAAAATAAAATCTGTTGTTGCTGTTTTTCAGGAAAAAATATAAGCAAATATTCACTCATTGGTAAATATAAATCTGTGAAATATGTCCCTTCCACAATGTCTCACACTTTATATTCTTTGCATTTTTCAAATCATATGAATTGCATTATTATTGCGTTTAGAACTATGGACAGAAAGTTTGTGTATTTTGTTTATAGCTCTAACTAGCAAGTTCTTAAGTAATTAAGATATATCATACTGAATTTTAAATATGCAAAGCTAGATTATTGATTGAGATCATCAAAAATTTTATTTTTTTCCAGGCACTGTGGTTATAGCAAAGCTGACCAAGAAGGGGATGAAGAGCTTTACTTTCATTGTAAGTGTTTGGCTTTTCTTTATTTATTTACCCCAGTTAATACAGAAATCTGGTTGTTAGTATTGGCATGAATAAATTCCTGATGCATCAGGCTTGAAAATATACCATGAGCTCAAAATGTTACTTTAAAGCACTTGAACAAATATGTAGACTGAAAATATAATGTGAATTCTTTAAAAATATATTCAGAAATGTAATCTCTCATAAGAAATTTTAGTATAATTGAAAGGATGTTCAGCAGCTTTTATGTCACAATTGTTCCTTTTGCAATCTTTGCCCAAGTGTTTCATATCATCCTAATAATGATTCATTAAATGTTGCACGCGCCCATGTTCTAGCTCAGGAATTCATTTCAAGTTAGAAGGATAGGCCCTTTTTTCTACCCAATGAGTGATGCTGTAATGAAAGACTAGACTAAGGAGCCTCTCTCTTTCCATCTACTATAAACTGGCCATCCCAGGTAGATGGTTTGAGACACAAATAGTATAATAATAGGATTCAGTACTCTGATGTTTTCCTGTGGATTTGAGCTACCTGATTCTTAAAGTTCATTTTAGAAATTATATCAGAGCATAGCTCAGGGAACCAAAGAAAATAGATGCTCAACTGCATTAATCTTATTGTTGTTGCACATGGATGGCAAGTGAAACCCTGAGAGCCTTGAGAGTAAACGTTGACTTTTTGCAGCCAAAGTAAAATCCAATGGATAATGCTCTTATCCAAATCCAGTATTCCTATTTTTAATCCTTAAAAACATTGAAAATAATTTTATGTATAATTTTTCTTAGTAACCATACTCTTTACTAAAATTTCTCATGGGTAGATAAATTTCCTATAAATGGCATAAGAATGACATCTATTTTTGTGTTACTCATCAAATTATTGTGTCAGTATCTAAGAAGATATTGTCACGTCCCCATTCTTAAGTCACAGGAAGATGTAAGCATCAATCAAGGAAGTGTGTGGTTGAAAAAACACAATGTGAACACCATTATTATCATTCCTAAGTTTCTTCAGCATGTTATTAATTGTTGAACCAACAGTTCCCTTGACTTTAGTTTTCAAAAGAGAAGTGTCTTTACATAATACATATTCACGTCAATGATGGAACTGTAGAATTTGAACTGCTGAAGGCAGGGAGGGTATTAGGACTCTAGAAATTGTAGTAAAAGTTATGACCAGAGGGGGCTTTATCATGATGATTAAGTTTCAGGGCCCCTCACTTTCGCAGACTCCTTTCAAGGCCCTGGAAGAGTCCTAACAAGTTAGTGTGTAGAATCTTTTTTCTTAAAGAGAATATCCCAAATTGTAGAATGTTTAAGCCTCACTAAACTTAAATCTGCCCCTGATTATGGCTGAACACATGTGATTCTATGACCCCTCTCCTGGGATTATTGACATACTCCTAATGTTGGTGCTTCCTCTTGCTAACTGGCAGTGATTTTGTGACAAGCCCCAGTGATGAGAGTATCATAGGCTGTTTATAGCTAGAGGATATGCAGAAAAAGTGGAAGTTATATTTTTTTCTCTTTCATGACATGAGAGAATACTTTTAACACTTCCCCAGACAGGAAGGAGAGGATCAAAACTTGAAAGCCTTAATTTTTGTGTCAAGTTTGTATATAGATGACAGTAAACATATATAGAAGAGAGTAGCATAGACTATAGTTCCTGGAATCCCAGATTCTACCCATATGTGAATAATTTGATGGAAGAATCACGTAATAATACCTTAATCAGTATGTCACTTTTCTTTGCTTATTGAGGATATCCAAGACATCCCCAAATGATCAAATACTGCCTCTTAGTTAATTTGCTTTTAGCTTGCAAGTTAATGCTGAAGGTAAATTAAAACATGGCTTACCTAAAACATGTTGTATAGCTTTCGGCTTAACTGTCATCATTCAGTTTTAATATTTTGATGTCATTCCCTTTTTTCAAATTTGACATCCTGTTTGTAATTAGAAAAAATAAAGCTGCATGTTTTACCTGCTGACATAGAAAAGATAAACTGGAACTTGTTGTATATATAAACAGTTTTCATCTCTAGAGCAAAATATCAGTGGTGGTTTTAAGATATTTAACATTCATGAGAGATGTAAATGAGATATTAAAACACAAAAAGCTCACACTCTTAAATCAAGATAAGCAATAAACCAAAATATTCAGAAACTGTGTCAAAATTGTTCTTATTTTAAAACATCCATTTTTAAATGAATAATGAAAGAAGTACACTTAAGATATCCTGTCTTGGTAAATCCTTGATATTTTCGAATCACCCTTTTTACAAGGATATCTTTTATTGTCATTTGATGAGAACCAGGCATTTTATTTGATTTTATGACTGTATTTACAGTACCTAAAGTACAACACTGCGGTCACCAGCTATTTACAAGTTGATGTCCTTTTATTCCTTTAGTATACAGACAATTTTCTTAGGTGCTAAGACACCAGATTGAATTTGTACAGAAACATGAAAGCAACCATTTAACTAGCTTTTAGAGCACTGAATTTAATAGAATGTCCAGTCATTTGTATCAGGTGCCCTCCACTCTCCATGGCCCCAAGTGCTACATTTAAAGATATAAACACAATGGAGGAGTTTAGTGAACCAGTTCCAATTTACATTTTGTTTCCTCCTACCATTTCTTCTAACAATGTCTTCAAATCCAAGCTGGGCAGTATTTCATGTTTTTATGCCAAAATTGCTCTGGCCTGTCAAAATGTTTTGTGACAACTTGAATAAAGAATCATCAAAGACCCGTTTGAGATGCAGAAGGTTACCTCCAATCTAGCTCCCTTATCGCAAAATCTAACAAAAAAAAAATGAAAGAATAAAAAGGAGAAGATGGCTCATTCTCCATCTGCCTGCCAATCGAGGAGGTTAACCTATTGTTTTCTTCCCTTCTCTCTTTTTCTCTTCCCCCCCTCTTCCCTGTACTCCTTTTTCTCTCTTTTCTCTTTCTATCCCCTCTCTCTTTTCTTCTTGTGTTTTTTTCTCATGTTCAGCTTTAGTAACAAATGAGCATCTGTCAGTTTTATAAACTGCAACAGTAATTGTTTAAGACAATCAATTTTGGATAAACAATCAACTACAACAGAATAAATCAAGATTTTTAAATCCCATTTTTCCTTTATACATTCTGCTTCTTTTTGTTTGTTATGTGTTTATTTTAAAAATATAATTTCAAGTTGATGTGATGACATAAGCACAGTTAGGCTACAGTGTAATTCATAAAGAAATATGTTGTTCTCCAAACAGTAAGATTTAATGAAAAGATTGTTCAGTGGCTTTGTTAAAAAACAATAAAGTTTTTTTGAGGATATAATGTAATTATTTTCATTGCATTAATATAACCAAATATATGCCTATCTATCTTATCTTTGTCTTTAACCAAATGATTAGATTTAGAATACATTATTGTAATTGATTTAAAGTTGACATAGCATTATCTGTTACCTGCATGCTTCTGGGTGCGTTTTAAGACAATTTTAACTTTTAAGATGATTCTATGTTGTTTGAATCTTGACTACCTTTTCTGAGGTGTATTGGCTACCTCCTCATAGCAGTTAAGAACTTCCAGAGCCTTATAATTGAAAGTTCATATAAACCATTCCTCTTTCAAATTGCTGTCATACATGGTTAGCAGATCCCAGGAATATTGTAAATTTTCTAACTTTATTCTGCACTTTGTACATTTGGCTTCTATTGCCCTTCAAGGTGAAGAAGAAACTGTGTCTTTAGTAGATATCTCTCTGGTTTTGTGATAGCAGTCCCTCACAGCTGTATTAACTTTATGTATATGTCAACGGTGGTTGGTCTTTAAAAAAATAAATCAAAAGAATAAGTAAGATGTCTAAATGTTTTTAATATTACTGTCAGTGTAGTAGGCTACCTGTAAATGAAATGTCTTCTTTTCCCAGTGTATTAATTTGATTGATTGACTGACTGATAGATTTACAAATGTGTTTCCAAGTCCATTACAAACCTCAATATGGCTTGAACTATGCCATGATAGCAGTGAATTTAATTAAACCTCCAGTCTGATAAGAGTCATGTGAGAGAATTTTGGTGATGTCTTTTGTTGATTTACTGGAAAAGCAATTCAGTTAGTCACCTATGAGCTGGATCCTATGTTACCTATAGAAGCTTGCAGATAATACCTATACGCCTGCAGACTGAAGTAGTCTGTTAAAACTGCTGTGAATCAGGTGATGTGGAAGCAAGTTCACTGTTCCAAGGAGCACTCTGCATAATGAAATTCCTGGGCTGACTGCACAATAAGTGCTTTGCTTCATCACAGTCATGCTTTCTTACATCATTACAGTTAAATTTCCAGGCACCAAAACCTACATTGACCCTGAAACCTATGAGGACCCAAATAGAGCTGTCCATCAATTCGCCAAGGAGCTAGATGCCTCCTGTATTAAAATTGAGCGTGTGATTGGCGCAGGTAAGGCTGTTGTAGCTTCCTTGTTCAGCTGTTCCATTTAGCCAAGATCGAAAGTCATATATCATAATGACAGGCAAATAATTATACCTCAAGTATAGAACCTTTGCATTTACCTGAAATGTTGGAAGCAATGAGCCTGTACTTGTTTATGAAATCTTAAGAAAAAAAAGTGAAAAAGAAGCACGTGGTGCAGAGAATTGTGTATCTTTTGTCTCTTGTTGGATTTTTAAGATATTGTTCTATTGTAAGCTATTTCATAATAGTTCTGGCCCATCCAAGATATGAATTTATATTTAAAATAATTAGAATGTTGTGGATTTTTCTGGAATATACATCCTGTGACTTGATTAATCATCTTCCTGCTAAGCGTTCATTTTTATTATTTTTTGTTATATTTGTAGCTGTTGTACTGTTTAATTTCATGTAGAAAATTAATATGTATTAATTATTTAAAAGGGAAATTGTCTTCTATGTGTACAATGTATCTTCTCAGTAATTATACATTTTTGGATGAAGTCCCTTACATCTAGCAAACCTAGGTACATATGAATTCCAGATTTTTAAATCTTTCAGAAGTATTGGTATTTCAAGTCATGAAAACAATAGCAATATGTAGAATTTGCTAATGTGCCCTTATACTCCAGTAAACAGTGTACATTTTGCAGTGTATTTCAAACCTAAATGTTTTTCTGAAAGAATTTTTGTTAAGCCAGTTAAAAAAATAGTAGTTTGTGTAACAGTTTAAAAAAGTTTAAAAGTGCTTTTAAAGAATTTAACGCAGTTACTGTGAGAGAGGAGATATTTCTGTAATTAAAATATACCTGCCTGTTCTGTTACTTTAGGAGAATTTGGAGAAGTCTGCAGTGGTCGTTTGAAACTCCCTGGGAAAAGAGATGTTGCAGTAGCCATAAAAACCCTGAAAGTTGGTTACACGGAAAAGCAAAGGAGAGACTTTTTATGTGAAGCCAGCATCATGGGGCAATTTGACCACCCAAATGTTGTCCATTTGGAAGGGGTTGTTACAAGAGGTACATATTGACAGCATATCTCATTTACCAAATGGACTGTCAGAAATCAGTGTTATTTCACAGATACTAAAAAATCAAATTGTAAATACACTGCATATTTTTCATGAATTTTCCTTTGGATGTGTAACTGACTAAAATAATTTTCTTTTGTGCTACCATCTTAGGCAAAAGGTGGAAAAATGAATGCAGGTTGAGAATTAAAGAATAAATTTGATAGATAGATGGAGTGACAGATATTTTCATTTATCTTCAAAAGTCATAAATGTAGTACAGTTTAGTCTTTTCATTTTCTGTAAAGTGTCATTTTCTCTGAGTTTTGTTCACGAAACAGGAGTCAGAAGAACACATTGACTTTTATTGTTTAATTTTATCAATCATGACTATGTTCCAAACAAACTGTTAATGACTGCATTTAGCAGCAGCACGAGAAATGTTAGAAATACTCACCACTCACCCAGTCAGTCTTTCAGAAGAGCACTAGATATTTTATCTGCAGTGAGAAACAGAATAAATCTGAAGTTTACATTACAGCTTTGGAAGCAACACCTTTTTTTCCCCCATATATATACATATATATATGTGTGTATATTTTTTAATTTTAGGGAAGCCAGTCATGATTGTAATAGAATTCATGGAAAATGGAGCCCTAGATGCATTTCTCAGGGTAGGTAACAAAATTATTCTCCCATTCTAAATATACTATACCTGTTACCAATGTAATTTCCTGAACTTTTCTTTGCAGTGTAAAATGTGAACAGTAGAAACTTGAACAGGTCACAAAATTGTCTTTGAAAAGCAGCTTTAAAAAGTCTTAAGACTGGATTTAGAAAGATCTTTTTGAGCATTTAAGCAATATAATGTCATTTAAAAATAGTTTCCATTGATATATTACCACAAATACTGAGGATAATGGAAGCCCTGTAATTGGAATACTTGTTGTAGAGTAGCATTTTACTTTTTCAAATTTGCAATTATAAATGAAATACAGAGGTAATACAGAGAAAAAGTGAGATAACCATTCAATGTTGGTAGGACTCTGCTCTGTGCAACCATTTCTACTATAGTGTTATGGGAAAATCAAGCTTAAATTAAACAATTATTTACATTTTAAAGTATGTTATTTTTATAAGTAATAAGTTCTGAATGTAAAAACATACATATTTTTATGTTCAGACTTTTCATCTACGAACATGAAAAGATGTTAACCTTTTTTCAAAGGGCGAACAGAAAAGAGTAAGAGGAAGAGAACATGCAGAGGTCATACATGATCTAGAATGGAACATTCAATTCAGATTAATAAGCATTTAGAAGATTTTGATGTGCTGTGTCTTGTTAATATGCATAGCTGTCAACTTTCTAGAAGAAAGCATCACTTAGCAAATTCGTCTATTCAGACCGCTGTCGGCTTGCATCATATATGGAATGCAACTGGAGAAATCTGTGGGTTAAAAATAGATTAGAAATATATGGTGGCCAGTTGGTTGCAAAGAGTTCTCAATCCCATTTATTCACACATCTACCTCAGAGAATCTTTGTTGCAAGTAATATTCCTACCTATAGCACAACAATGAAAAGTAGAAGATGAAAACAGTCAGCCGGTACAATCCCTTTCTACCTTTTAATTTCTCTCCATTTTTACTCAAAAATTTTTTCACCCTTCCTTTTTTTACCATTTGGAAAAAAAAATCTAATATGTGTGTTTTCATCCTTTTATATATTTTTAGACTATTTATGTAAATTTTTAGCAAGTGGGTAAAATGATTAGCTGTCAGGGACTTTTTTTTAATATTCCATTCCCTAACTTCCTGACGATCTGTGCTTTTATTTTTGGGCTTCCCTGACAGCTCAGTTGGTGAAGAATCTGTCTGGAGTGCAGGAGACCCTGGTTCGATTCCTGGGTTTCCGCTGGAGAAGGGATAGGCTACCCACTCCAGTATTCTTTGGCTTCCCTTGTGGCTCAGCTGGTAAAGAATCCGCCCGCAATGCGGGAGACCTGGGTTCGATCCCTGGGTTGGGAAGATCCTCTGGACGATGGAAAGGCTACCCACTCCAGTATCCTGGCCTGAAGAATTCCATGGACTGTATAGTCTGTGGGATGACAAAGAGTGGGACAGGACTGAGCGACTTTCACTTTGGCTTTCCCTAACTTTGACTTAAAAATTAGCATATACTTTTGGATTTGTGTGCTCTGAAGCTATTATTAATTAATACCAGTTACATATCAATATAAATAAATTATTACTAGAACTCTATTTTATATTATTTGACTATCAAGTTAAATCAGCACCTGTTGTTTTTCACAAATGTCTATAGTATGTAGAAAATTAAGTAGTAATTCCTCTTATATGACAGAAAATCACTTATGTGCAGACATTTTTCATGATGATTTTTTTCTCTTTTCAAAGTATGGTTAACTGGACTTTCATTTTTGTCTTCCTGTAGAAACACGATGGGCAATTTACAGTCATTCAGTTAGTAGGAATGCTGAGAGGAATTGCTGCTGGAATGAGATATTTGGCTGATATGGGATATGTTCACAGGGACCTTGCAGCTCGCAATATTCTTGTCAACAGCAATCTTGTTTGTAAAGTGTCAGATTTTGGCCTGTCCCGGGTTATAGAGGACGATCCCGAAGCTGTCTATACAACGACTGTAAGAAAAAGTCTATTACTGCACCTCTTCATATTCCTGCCAATTTTCCTACAAGAAAGCAGGGCTTAATAATACAAAACAAAACAGGAGAAAAAAGGCAAATTAATCTCTACCTTTTGTTGTTGTGACTTTTTTTCCTTTTGGAAGAATCATCATCGCTTTTAGTCTTCATATAGACTAAGAGGAGAAGTAATGATAAGAATGTCAATAGCTTATTTCATATTGGGATGCTTATATATATAATATACATATACAGCATTTGGTTACTAGCGGTCATCGTTGTAGCAGAAAAATATAATCCCACTTTTTAATCAAGATTTTAAGAAAATATTAAACTATGCTAATTCTTGTAAGTTTGCAAGATTAGAAACAAGGAAAATATATGAGGATTTACTTGTATACTATTATTCCAATATTTCTTTCCATTTTAGTAGTTATTTCACCTGATTTGTCATTGTCTTTTTGACTAGAGTCTGGCCCTACAACCACGTACGTCCATAATTGATTTGCCTTAGAATTGAAAACTTAACCATGACATTTCAAAAGCAAGTTAGTAACTTTAACTACACTTGGAGAAATTCAAAATGAAGAGACCTAATACTGCTGAATTGTCAACCAAATACACAGGCATTTAGCTTAGCCTTATGGTTCTACTATAAATGATTTATATGTCATTATACATACCTAAAATCTTAATTTCTTTTAATACAGGGTGGGAAAATTCCAGTAAGGTGGACAGCACCTGAAGCCATCCAATACCGGAAATTCACATCAGCCAGTGACGTATGGAGCTATGGAATAGTGATGTGGGAAGTTATGTCTTATGGAGAGAGACCTTATTGGGACATGTCAAATCAAGATGTAGGTGTTATACTACTTAAAACAAAAAGGATTTAATACATTAATATTCATTTTACAGGAATGTGTAGGTAATGGCTCATAAGAAGAAACTTTTACAGATCTAAATACATGGTTGCTGAGTTTTCACAATTATTACCACAAATTACCACAATAATTACTGTAAATTAGTGGTTCAACTAATTTCCTTTTGTCTTCATTTTGAAGAATTGCTTTTTATTTTTCATTTAAATTCTCTGGACGTAATAGAAGCCGGAAAAGGATATTTCTTTAATAAAAGTAATGATGCTGAGCTTGCACAGCTGTAGTGGGAGAGTCACCTGAGTAAAAGATTCATTTACAGTGGGGAGAGAAGGAAGGCTGTGTTCTATTTTGTCTTTGAAGCTTATCTTTCTTTTGCTTTTAATTTCCTGATAAAATCTGTTTAAATTATGTTGTTGGTTGATTTAGTTAAGTTTTAATTTCTGAGATAACCTAAATTTAACAACCAATATGTGTTTCATAGAAATATTTTGTAAGATAATCACAATGGGAATATCTTGGGAAATTTCTTTTAAAAATACAACTTATTAAATGTGTATCCTGTTACTAAGGTAACAAGTACATTGTTAACCTTTAAGAAAAGAAACTGATGATAGTTCTCGGGTGTGTACATCTCACTCCAAGAAACCATTTATAAAACAATATAGCATAAGGGCTTCCCTGGTGTCTCAGATGGTAAAGAATCTGCCTGCAATGCAGGTAGACCTGGGTTCAATTCCTGAGTCAGGAAGATCCCCTGATGAAGAGAATGGCAACCCACTCCAGTATTCTTGCCTTGAGAATCCCAGGGACAGAGGAGCCTGGCAGGCTGCAGTCCATGGGGTCACAAAGAGTTGGACACGAATGAGTGACTAACACAACAACAATAGCATAAGGGCAACTAAATATTTACTTTTATAAGTTGAATTTTATAAAATTAGCATTTTTGTAAGGCAGAAACTTACAAATACTGTCAGATTCATATGCCTTTATTGGAAATGTGAGTGAAATTTAGATAAAAGTAGAGTAAGTGTAAAATCTAGGGAGGTACCCTGCACTGAACTAGAAATACGGAGAAGACCTTGGTTCTTAGCTGAGGAGAGAATTCACCAACGGAACACTTTGGAAAATGCAGAAACAGAGGCTTAGTGAAGTGTATGTAGGCCAACTAAGTAGAGTTACTCTCCTTTACCAGAGATACATATATTATTAGTGATCTGAAATGAAGATTTTATGTGTGTGCTAAGTCGCTTCAGTCATGTCCAACTCTGCGACCCTATGAACTCTGTCCATGGGATTCTCCAGGCAAGAATACCAGAGTGGGTTGCCACGCCCTCCTTCATGGGATCTTCCCAATCCAGAGATTGAACCTGTGTCTCTCAAGTCTCCTGCATTTTCAGGCAGGTTCTTTACATTGAGCTCCTCCTGGGAAGTCCCTGAAATGAAGATGAGGTTGGGGCAAATTGATGAAAAAGTGTTTTAAGGAGTTTGGAAATGGTAAACATGCATGATCTTGAAGAACAGAGTAAAAAAAAAAAAGTGGTGCTTAAAAAAGTCTGTATTACCATTAAGAAGAAGCATGTGACAAGCAAAGCAGTTTGGAGTACTGAATTCTTGAGATATTATAAACATGCATAACAATAAAAGCTGACTAAAGTTAAAACTGAGTTATTTTTTCAAAAATAGATCATAATCATTGTTATATAAAGTTAGTATCTTTGTTTTTTATTTTAGAATTTTCCCTGTCAAGTTCCTGTTTGTTAAAACTAGTAAGTTATTTTTAGACAACTAAAATCAGATTGTTTGTTGGAAAGGTGATTTTCAGTACTTTTTTAAACATATTTCTGCATTGACTAAAAAATTCACAGCCAAAAGAAGGAGAGGTTTGAAAAAATCATTTACTATTTTGAGTTGAACAATGACATAACTTTTTTATTGGGGGTTTCTTTTTTTTTGGGGGTTTTGGTTTTCTGAAGATAAAAGTCTGAATGATGAGTCCGTTTGGCAGAGGCAGAGTTGTTAATATTTGACAGGTCTCAGTGTCAAAGATTTCATGGACTGTCAAAATGTGGGCAAACAAATCCTTGGGGCAGAGAAAGAGAAATATTTACATTCCCTAGACACTCAGTAGAGTTTCGTTTCTTTTGACACCTTCCTTCTGTACTAGATTCAAACGTAAAGGAATGACAGGAATATAAGATAACTTTAAATTTAAAGTTCACTTAACTTCTAAAAACAAATAATAGAAATGGTTGAGAAAAAAAAAATCTTCTATTTTAGTTTTTAGAATTCCCATTTGTTTTCCTTGAAAATTAAATATCATAAATATATATTTTGTCAGTCAAGTGTTAGTATTTTTACTGATCAAATGAAATTTTAAGAGCACAGTGTTCAATTCTGACCTAGAACATTAAGCACCATCTTTCTTCTTTTTTTTCAATTGCAGAGGTCTGAATTATTAAACTACTAAGTTTAAACACAAGAGATTACCTACACAGTTCAGGTTTTATAGTGACATTGATATTAACATTCTTCTTAAAGGATAATATTCATTATTTTATACTTATGTTAAACTGCTATTTGAACAGTTATACATTTCATTTTCAATATACAAATGGTGAAAAAAACTGGAATTTAAAATAACGAATTCCACTGTAGTAAAAATAATTCTCTAGAGAAAGCTTTTTTACTTGGAGTCTCCAGGTAGGAGACTGTGGAGAGACTTAAATTATCTACCAGCTCCCCGCTGTCTCTGGAAATCCTGTTTATGTGACTATATTTTATTTTTCTGAAAATTATGCTTTTATCAGATCTTCAGAGATACTAATATTTTAAAGATTAGATTGAGAGAATCAAATGACTTTATATGATTTAAATTTAGTTGCTAGAAATTTGTCAAGGATTTTATAAAACCCTCAAATTTTCAAATACCTTGGATTATAAGAGACTTTTCTTAAGACATGTGAAACAAGATGAAATCAAGACCTAAGTTGATAGTTAAGTTTGTCAGGAACTCCACAAAACTCCAGGCTGAAAACTAAATGAAGTGAGGTTTCTGTGGTTACTCTGAAGAAATCAAAAAGGGGTGCTCCTTATTAGTAGGGGGCTTCCCAGGTGACACTAGTGGTAAAGAATCCACCTGCCAGTGCAGGGGATGCAAGAGATATGGGTTCAATCCCTGGGTCGGGAAGATCCCCTGGAGGAGGGAATGCATGCAGACAGAGGAGCCTGGCAGGCTACAGTCGCAGAGTGTCACATAAATAAAGCGACTGAGCATGCAGTCCCTTAGTATCTATACGGCATTGGATACAGGACCCTGGTAGACACTAAAATCTGTGAATACTCAAGTCCCTTATATAAAATGACATTGTTTTTGCACTAAACTTGTGAACACCCTCCTGTATGCTTTGAATTATCTCCAGATTACTTACGATGCCTAATACAATATAAGTATTATGTAAATAGGTATAAATATAATGTAAATACTATACTGGTAGTAACTGACATGTAGCAGATTCAAGTTTTGCTTTCTGAAATGTTCTGATTTTCCTTTTTATTTTTGAGTATTTTTACCCATGGATGCAGAATCTGAAGATGCAGAGTCTCAGGATATGGAAGGCGACTGTATTGTAAAATCAACGAGGTAGACAGTTGCCAGGGGGCTTTGACCACAATCTACACAGGGGAATGAGCAACACCATCTCGGGAAAAAATGATATGCTTATGTATGAGGATACCTACACCCATATAGATTTATCACAGGATTACTGCTCATTTTTCACGTGCCCATAATGTCCATGAGTTTTAACTGCAATAGAAACAGTTAGAATCTAGGCATTTGCAATTAAAGCCAAGAGAGCAGGATCTCCCATACATTTCCAGCTTTCATTCCTCTTTAAAATCTCTAGGTGGTTAGCCCTTTTCATTAATGACTTTTCAAAGAGCAACCATATGTGTATAAATGCAGTCAAATATAAAAAGTAGCACACAAATTGGAAATACTTACACTTGGTATTCACAGAAGCTTTTAATTGAATTTATGTCTTAATTCACATAGGCTTCACTGGTAGCTCAGTTGGTAAAGAATCCGCCTGCAGTGCAGGAGATCTTGGTCCAGTCCCTGGGTTGGGAAGGTCCCCTGGAGAAGGGAATGGCTACCCACTCCAGTATTCTGGCCTGGAGAATTTCTTGGACTGTATAGTCCATGGGGTCACAAAGAGTTGGACAGGATTGAGCGATTTTCACTTCACTTTTATGTCTTAGTTAGTCCAAATGTAACTTTCGTAGTCAAATTATGAAATTTTAAAATAAGAGTAAGAATTCTATAGATTACTTTTTCCTTTTCTGTTTATCGTATTCCACAAAGTTGTTTCTTTTTATTTCAAGGTAGGCCAATACATCATTAGTTTTACTAGTAGGTAGTCATAAGGATAACAAAAGATTAAGCTTTCATAAAGATAGGAAACATAAAGGTAACTCCTTAAAATGGTCCGTGAAAAGACATTTGAAAGCTTTGAAAACATAATATGCTTATAACTAAATTTATTCTCAACTAAATTGTGAGCCCTCAACTTTTCCTTTTAAAAGTTATGACTGATTTATTACTTTGATTTGTTTTATATTATGATAGAAAAGTTTAGATTCTTTGGTAAAACTTTGTCATAATTCTGTATGTGGGGTCCAAATGTTTAATTGCATAAAATATGGGTCATGTTATTATGAGGTTAATGAGATGAAAATTGGCACAACAGGAAAATAGAAGCCAATCATGTTATATCATATTTTGAGTTATTACATTCCCTTTATCATGGGGTTTTCACGGGGTCCATGCTCCTTTTTCCCTTAATTATAGAGGTTATATTTCAGTAATAATACTGAACTACATCTCGGCAAGCAAGTGAGTTTGTTTTCCAAGTATTTCTTTACATCTGTAGTGAAGAAGTATCCCCTGATGGATCTCAGTGTTCCCTTACAATGTCATTTACCCTGGTCACTTCATATTCTTCTAGGAATGATCTAGAATTAGAAATTGCTGTCAATGTGTTTCTTTTGTTCTTTGACTCTTATTAGAATACTAAGACTAAATATAGACAGACAAATCCAAGGGGGTTCTAGTAATTTTACAAAATGTTATTTCAAATGAATCTTATGGATAATTATATAATGCTTTTAGAAGTGTAGAATCAGGGATCTTAGTGTGTGTTTTTTGCTGTTCCCGAGAATATGTAACTGTTTGCAACAGTGCACTTTTTGTTTTCCCAGTTGGAAATATAAGCAGCTCTTAACAGCATCAGCTCTGGTCAGACAGCCTATGTCAAATTCTGTCCCTTCTACTAACAGCTCTATTATGTTTTCTGTGCTTAACTTCTCAGCACCTCTAATTCTTTGTCTCTGGAATCAATATAATAATACTTGCCTAATAAGGTTTCTGTAAAGATTGAATGAGATAATTAAAACGGTGCTAATAAGATAGTAAGTATTCAATAAATATTTACTATGATTCTTGTATCCTTAAAAGATAAGTTGTTTTTCTGGCAGGCTAACCAAATAAAACCTGCAGAGCCTCAAAGCTCAGTCCTACCTGAATCATCATCCCGTGAGGTGGGTTTATCTTCAAGAGGCTTGCCTTGAATTATGACAAAACTGCTTTCCCACTGGTTCCTTGGTAAAGAATCTGCCTTCCAATGCAGGAGACATGGGTTCAATCTCTGAGTCAGGAAAATCCCCTGGAGAAGGAAATGGCAATGGCAACCCAATCCAGTATTCTTGCCTGGGAAATCCCATGGACAGAAAAGCTTGACAGGCTACAGTCTGTGGGGTCTCAAAAGAGTCAGATACAACTAACTGACTATACAGCAACAACATGCTGTATAGAGGCCAAGGTTCCCAGCATGCATCTCTGGTGCCTCTGTAGGTAGGAGCATGATTGTTAATGGGAACTTTAGGGCCCCTAAATCTATTGCCAATTGAGAGCATCTCTTATTTTAAATGTTCTATTTTGCTGCTGCTCCTTTAAAAATGTGTAAACCACTGTGTTTTTGAGAGCTAGAAGTTTCATTTTGTATTGATGCAGTAGGGTAACTACAGGAGCTCATTAACTCTTTCATTCCTGTAAGAGTTATTTAATAGTACTCTGCATTATTCATTGGCACAAAGATTTTAAGACTATATTGTGCTCAGAGCCAAAGAATCTGGAGAGCTATTGAAGAGTATTACGTTAGAAGAATCATGGTAAGGTTTAGATGTACTTTTAAAAGATTATTTAGAGGGAAATTAGAAAGGAAAGATTTTTCTACTTGCATTGTTCTTTTCAGGACTTCTGAGAAAAATCTACAACTGGGAAATGAGGGATGGTAGAAAATGATAAACACTGTCCCAATCTTATGAGTCTGGGGATAAAGTCCTGTCAATTCAGAAAAATACTGTATATATTCAAATACAAGCAACCTCAAATATGAGGAAAGCCACTCTTTTCCCAGTTAAAAAAAAATGCCCCCCCCCAGTTGTTTGTTATTTGGTTATTTTAAATATATAAAGTTTTGCTAGTTATTTACTTATTCACAACCTGAGCCACTGTTTAAATAACTTAATCCAGCTTTCCAAAGCACATTATTTTTACTTTTATCTAACTTGTTTAACATAGTGCAGTTTTGAATCCTAGAACAGTGATGTCCCTGGAATGTTATACAAAGCCACATGAAATTCTTTGCATTTAAAAGTTTTTTTTTTAATTGAATTCCTCCTACAGTTAAATATTTGTGATCTTTGTGGAGCTGCCATGTGTGTATGTTTTCTAGTGTGCTTTTTAAAAGGATATTTTACAGGAATTTTTGTAGTGATATCCAGCATTTGTAGTTATAGAGTCATAAACCGGAAAAAATTTTAAATTCAGTCATATGACTTTCATTAGCATTCAGTATCAATACTGATTAAAGTGACTAAAGGCCAAGGTGTTTTCTCCATAGCTTTTATTCAAAATAAAGCACTGAAGGAAAAATGCCCATAATGTGAGATTTTGTAAAGACCACCACAAAACCATGGGATAACGGCTCCATTGCTATAAGAATATATGTATATACACATATATACATATGTATATTTTTTCTGTATGTTCTATTTTAATCTATTACATTTGTGGTATTTTCTACAATACTTCCTCCTATCCCTCCAATACCAATTTAATGAAACAAATATAAGGTAACATTTTAAAAATTGCTGTTTGCAAAATTAATAATAATCTTTAGGGTAAATCATATTTAAAACAAAAATACATAAGCAGAATTAATTTACACTAACCCACTAACCTAGTTTTCTGAATAAAGCAATTTCCAATTACAGCACTGTACAAGATCCATATTGTTGTTGTTGTTTAGTTGCCAAGTAGTGTCCGACTCATTGAAACTCCATGGACTATAGGCCACCAGGCTCCTCTGTCCATGGGATTCTTCTCCAGGCAAGAGAAATGGAGTGGGTGGCCATTTCCTTCTCCAGGGGATCTTCCTGACCCAGGGATCGAACCCGTGTCTCCTGCAGGCAGATTCTTTACCACTGAGCCACCAAGGAACCCCCAAAAGGTTGCAGAGAGATCCATATACATATATGAAAAAAATGCTTCTATCATTTGAATATATTGTATTTAGGAAGTAATATCAGAAAGTGGTCACTAATTGGCTACACATATAAGAAAGTCTAGATTGTTCTCACTTCAGCTTTTCCAACTGGGATGACTAGAAATGTCATTAATTGAAAGACTAAGAGCTTTGGGGAAAAGGTTTAAAAAAAAAATCACTTTTAAATAAAGTATGAGGTTACTATGGTAAGTCCAAGGGAAGATGTCTAGTAAACTGGTGGACCTACCACCTAGTGACCAGAGGAGAATTTGGGCTGAGGATTTTATATTTATGAAAACTTTCAAAAATTACTGTAATTAAGTTTATCTCTTTAACTTTTAAACTTTATCAATTTGCATGTATAAATTTCCCTTAAAGAAAAGTGAACACTGTGGTTATTATACTAAGGATTTTCTCAAAAAATTGTTGATGCTAGCTACTTTGTTTATTCGATCCTACAACCTCTTGTATTTAAATGTGCTATTTTTGAATGTCAGCAAGCATCTGAAGGATATATTTCCCTGAAAACAATAAGTTCATCAACATTTCTTAAAGCCAGCTTTTTTCTGCCTACTTTAGTCCTATTTTCTTCAATAACTCAGGGTTACCTCTTTTTTTTTTTTCAGAGTCATTTTTTTTTCCCTACATTTCTACTACACTTATGTTAGCATTGAAGGATTTGTTAATCCCCCTTGAATAATGTTTTGATTTTTTACAAGTCCTTATTTTGTTTTTATTTTTCTTTTTGCCTTGCTATTATTTTCCCTGTGCTGCTCAGATTTGTAACAATTTCTGATTTTAAAATCTACTTTTGCTTTCCATGTAAACAAAAAACCCAAGTCTAAATAAATATTTTTTGAATTGCCATGCACAATGTTTATGAAGGCTTATTTTGTACTACCATTCAAAGCTTCTTAAGCTGCTATTAAGTATAAATAGACAGTAATGTGCTGATGAAGTTGAACAGCCAGGCTCTCTGAGTGGGCAAACTCTGATTTGTAACCGTTCCCTATTTCCTGGTATAACCCTTTCTTTCCTCCACGCCCCAAGGGTGGTTTCAGTCTGCCTGTTTGAGGACACTGGACTCAGAGTTGAGAAGTGATCCAATAGCTTTATGAACAATACAAATCAGTTCTAGAACAAAACTGTATCTTGTAACACTATACACTCCATAAGTGTATGAGCTTCATATTATTTAAAACAATAGTGTGCTTGCAGCATTTTCCGTCATAGTACACTCACATATTTGGATGTCTTGTTGAAATAATATCATTTGAACTCTGCAGAAAGTGAAACTTTCAGGGCAGGACTACTTCTGGGTAACTCAGAACTTCTTTTTACAGCTTGAGGAATTCATAAATGTACGGAAAAATATGTACATGCACAGCTATATACAATGAAATCATTCCATAACATCTTCCCTTTTGAAAACCTCTGGGATGACATTAAAAAATTTTCCATCTGTTGCACCCTGGGTGAACTTAATTGCTGCTCCCTATTGCTGAATTAACTAGGAAATGTCATCATACCCTGAGCTTCACGCACCCCTTAATAACATGCTTAATATTCATGGATGTTTTAGGAAAAAAAAGTAAGTCTTTCACATAGCAGTGTGCTTTACTCTTATCTGGATAAATCACTTTGCCTCCTGGGCAGTTCATTTTATTCTAGTTGAACCTCAGTGAGTAATATTTTAATATCCTTTTGGCTATTAGGTTATAAAGGCAATAGAAGAAGGTTATCGTCTTCCAGCACCCATGGACTGCCCAGCCGGTCTTCACCAGCTGATGCTGGATTGTTGGCAGAAAGAACGTGCTGAAAGGCCAAAGTTTGAACAGATAGTTGGAATTCTAGACAAAATGATTCGAAACCCAAATAGTCTGAAGACACCCCTGGGAACATGTAGTAGGTAAGAAATAGCTCAGGAAATGAAATCTGGGAGAAATTCAAATATTCACATGAACCATTTATCTCCACAGCTCCACCCCAAAAGCATATTGACATTTGTGTTAAATTATTCAAATTCATATTAAATTTGTTATTTTAACAGAAGTTATTTTTTTTTTCTTTTCAGATGGCTTACCTTAGTTAAATCAATTTGAAAGAGACCTATTAATTATTATTGCCTTTTGAAAAATTTAGAATCAATATCACTGGTCATCATTTTAGAAAAATTTCTCAACTGGATGTGTGTGATTAATGGCATTTTACATTTTCAAACCTTTGCTATTACATGTATTTTTATTCCTGTTGCCTTAGATTTGTTATGATTATTATTATTATATCCATATTATCTGTTGGATTGTTTGATTTCAAAAAGTTTAGTAGTAAAATGATTCCATGAAGTTAAAGTTTATAAAGGTAATTCAATACATATGCGCATTAAAAAGAGCCTAACCACCCCATTTATGTTTTACACTTGGCTTGCTCCATGGTAATATAGATTAGTAGTTATTCATCTCCAGTTGTTGGAGAAGGCAATGGCACCCCACTCCAGTACTCTTGCCTGGAAAATCCCATGGACGGATAAGCCTGGTAGGCTACAGTCCATGGGGTCGCTAAGAGTCCGACAGGACTGAGCGACTTCACTTTCGCTTTTCACTTTCATGCATTGGAGAAGGAAATGGCAACCCACTCCAGTATTCTTGCCTGGAGAATCCCAGGGACAGGGGAGCCTGGTGGGCTGCCGTCTATGGGGTCGCACAGAGTCGGACACGACCGAAGTGACTTAGCAGCAGCAGCAGCTCCAGTTGTCAAGTAGACCTGTTGCACTGTATCTGTAGTGTAGTCAAGCCCTTATGAAGGAGCATGAACTCACAAGGTGCTTACGAGGGTCACATTAGTACAGTGGATGCATTACGTTCTCAAAAGCACCCTCTGAGAAAATCTGTGTTTTCTTTACTCCCAGTTAGTTTCAGAGAAGCAGATTAACAAATATTTACTAGTTACAAATATCACTGCTTGTACTTTGAAAAAGACATGGAGGATACTATCTGCTAGTCATCATATCTAAATAAAATAGAAATCTTGGCGTTAGTAGTATTTTTTTTTAATTTATTTCACTGAAGTATAGTTCATTTACAATGTTGTGTTTATTTCTGCCTTATAGCAAAGTGACTCAGTTATACATGTTTATTCATTCTTTTTCATATTCCTTTCCATTATGATTTATCATAGGATATTGAATATAGTTCCCTGTGCTATACAGTAGGACTTTGTTGCTTATCCATTTGGAATTTGTAGTTATTGGCCAATCTTTACACATTAGATTTTTATTAGCATATCTGTTTATGTGTTACTGTAACATCAATTAAAATATGTAATTTTATTTAGTATATCCTTATTTTTCTGGGAGCCAAGACATGATTTATTTAGTAGTTCATGGAAAAATTTGCTTTCCTGTTTTATTCTCACCCAGGCCAATAAGCCCTCTTTTGGATCAAAACACTCCTGACTTCACTACCTTCTGTTCGGTTGGAGAATGGCTACAAGCTATTAAGATGGAAAGATATAAAGATAACTTCACAGCAGCCGGCTACAACTCCCTTGAATCAGTGGCCAGGATGACTATTGAGTAAGCTTCAACTTCTAAAATTATACTTGAGAATGTATCAGGTCAATTCAAGCATTATACATTAGGTCATCTTCCATCTATTAAAGACATATGAACCCAAAAAGCAGGAAGAAAATTATCTAAGTGCCTACCATGTCCCAGGCATTTTGCTAATCAGACTTCTGAACACACGTTATCTTTTTCAACCTTCATGGCAATAATTTTATTAAGTCAATAGTTTTACACACAACAAGGCTAAGGCTCCGAGAATTTAAATATTTGCCCTAAACTGGCTCAGTAGTAGTGGTGTCTAATTTGTGTCCATAGTCAGTATTCTGCACATCAACCAGTGAGACTTCCTCTTTTATTATTTAGATTCCTAGTCACTGGGGAAATTTTCTCCATTGCAAAAGAGAATCTTTTTCACCATGTTTGTATCAAACATTAAAAAATCTCAAAGTTTCATTATCTAAATACATTATGAAATTCAGTATGATCACTTTCTGAGAAGTTCAAGGAAGCTTAATTCAATTAACCATAATAAGAATTTAACTTAAGCTTTGAAAGTTATGTGATTGATTGACTCATTTGTTTAACCTGAAGAATGACTTGATTAAAAAAAAGTTTTAATTGCTATGAACTGGAAGTAAAAAGAACTAAATTTTTCTTTCCGGCCCCATCACTGATTATGTAGAAATACATTTAGTATCTCTGGACCTCAACTACCTTGGCTACAGCATAACTCTCGTGGGCAATGCAGTTCCTCTCAGTCAGTGTGTTTGAAAATGTGTTTGAAACAGTTATGAAGGTTCTATTAGTGGGATGCTATTTATGGTCTGTTGTGAGAAGTGTTTCACATATTTTCACATAAGAAGAAAGCCAGCAATCACGTAGTCTTTCCTGGCATGTTAGAAAATGGCACATACATGAATTTTCGCGTGTGCCTGCTCTCTTAGTTGGTTTTCTGCTAAGCACCACGTGGGCAGAGCTGATATATTTACACCTGTCTCTCCAAAGCAGTCTACTCCCCTGAAAAACTGTGCTTCTCAAAGTCTTATTAGACCATGGCTGGGAAATACCATAGTATTCTACTGTTGCTATATTTTAACTACTTGTAGATACCTAAGCTCAGTCATTTGGCCTAGTAGGAGAGGTCTGTAGCACAGTCCATACACAGATACAGCTGGCTTATGGCAAATTTAAACTATCAAACACAGGTATTGTACACTTTAAGGAATATTTTTCCCAAAATATAGTCAAATGATTGAACTAAAGTAAGAATACAAGCAATAATATGCTCAGAATTACAACATGCTAATTAAACTCAGATAATACTTTGCTTGATCATTGATGATTCTTGATCTGCTAGAGCCAAGAAATGTTTCCATTCATATTGTATCCTATTTTAATAATTAAACATTTTAAACTTCACATAGGCTTAAGAATACTACATTTCAAATAATATTTCCTAACCTTACCTTATGGCTCAGCAGTAAAGAATCTGCCTGAAATGCAGGAAACGTGGGTTCCCTGGGTCAGGAAGATACCCTGGAGTAGGAAATGACAACCCACTCCAGTATTCTTGCCTGGAAAATCCCATGGAGAGAGGAGCCTGGCAGGCTACAGTCCACGGAGTCACAAGAGTCAGACACGACTGAGCACACATATACATATAACTTTACCTTAAGTTAATGATAACTTTAGGACTCTGATACTCTCTTTTCTTTTGAAAGCTGCCAAAATATGTTATAATGTGAAAACCACAAGTTACAGAACAATTTACACAATATGGCCCTATTTGTGTACAATATTAAGTGTGTATACATATATGCTTATGCACAACAAGAAGAAAAATGTTGAGATATATACACACACACACACACACACACACACAGATACCATCCCAAGAGGCTCTGAGAAATGGAATATAGGATACTAGAAAAGAAACTTTTGCTTTATATTATTCTATAAAGACTTGAAATAAGGACAGAGAATTTAGGAAAATATCCTTGTCCCAGCTCTACCTTGAATTTGTTGTGGGACCTCAGTTTCCTTGTATTGAAAGTGAAGGGTTGAACTTTATGGTCCCTAAGTTTCTTTCAGTTCAAGAATTATAAAATTCTACTTTTCTGTCATCAATTTGATTTTACTGATGTTAGATTACCTTGTATTTGAGACATCCACAGTCAGAACCTTAGGGAATATCTATTTAATTAGAATGACACTTTTTTGGTTTTTTTTTTAATTTTGTTCTCTTTTATTCCAAAGAGTACTACAGACTTGTAGTAAAAAAAAAAAAAAAAAAAAAAACAGAATTAAAGCTGTATAGAAGATAATTTCTTATATAAAAGGTCAAATCAGTTTAAAAATAACATCATTGACACATTGAGTGCCTGAGCAGTAGATTTTTACAAAGGAGAATGTAGATGCAGGTTGCCAATCCAACTCAGTGAAGGAATAGAATCCTAATATCCAAGAACTCTAAGATAAGATCCTGTTCCCTTAAGATAAACAGATTAATTAAAAAGTTAATGACAGTTGAGTATGAAATAAAATATTTGTACGATAACTAACAATAAAATGCACTTGTCTTTTTCAGGGATGTGATGAGTTTAGGGATCACACTGGTGGGCCATCAGAAGAAAATCATGAGCAGCATTCAGACTATGAGAGCGCAAATGCTCCATTTACATGGAACTGGCATCCAAGTGTGATAAGCGTTTCTCCCTTATGAGGGAGATTATGGACCACAAGAGAACAGTACTGGCCTTCAGTATATGCATAGAATGCTGCTAGCAGACAGTTGATGTCCTGGGTCCTTCCTACAGTGAAGTGAAGATTTAAGAAGCACCTATAGACTTGAACTCCTAAGTGCCACCAGAATATATAAAAAGGGAATTTAGGATCCACCACCGGTGGCCAGGAAAACAGCAGTGACAATAAACAAAGTACTACCTGAAAAACATCCAAACACCTTGAGCTCTCTAACCTCCTTTTTATCTGATAGACTTTTTAAAATGTACATAAAGAATTTAAGAAAGAATATATTTGTCAAATAAAATCATGATCTTATTGTTAAAATCAATGAAATATTTTCCTTAAATATGTGATTTCAGACTATTCCTTTTTAAGATCATTTGTGTTTATTCTTCATAAGGACTTTCTTTTAGAAAATTGTTTATAGCTTGGACCTTTTTAGTGTTAATCTGTGACACATTACTACACTGGGTACCTTTGAAAAAATCTCAAATTTAAAAAGAAATAGCATGATTGAAGATATATCTCTGCTAGAACATTGGTATCCCTTTTATGTCATTTAATTTTGTTTAATCAGTGCTGTTTTGATATTGTTTGCTAATTGGCAGGTAGTTGAGAAAATGCAAGTTGCCAAGCGCTCTGATATTTTTTAAAAAAAAATTTTTTTGTAAAGATCTGACAACACTATCTTTTCAATGAAAATAGCAATAATGATCCATAAATACTATAAGGCACTTTTAACAGATTGTTTATAGAGTGATTTTACTAGACAGAATTTAATAAACACTCAAATTGTAGGTTTATGATTATATAAAAAAAGATAAGGCACTTCATCTAAAGAATGTTGGTGAAGGCAAATCTCTGAAAGCAAGAACTATCCAGTGTTATCTAAAATTTAATCTGAGCACATCACGATTTTTTCAATATCAAAACATTTAGGAAATTTAGGAGAAATAGTGGCATATATTTTATATCCTATTCTGTTTAATGCAGTCCAAACATTAAAGGGAAGAATTAAGTTTCATGTTAGAACTCCGAAGCATGATAAAAGGGGCAGTTCACAATTTTCACCTTTCAAAAACAAATTTGCTGCACAGAATATCACCATTGCAGTTTAAAAAAAAAAAGTATTTTTATTTGTGAACGCTGATGTGAGAAGTTTGTTTAATGAAAGAACTCTTTTTACCACGTCAGGAAGAGGTGAAGGATCTGGCTTTTTTTTTTAAGCTTTATTTATTAAACCATGTTATTTGATTACTGTGTTAGAATTTCATAAGCAATAATTAAATGTGTCTTTATAGATATTTCAGGAATGTATACCTATTGTGAGTAATGCTTTCAAAAGTTACGAAAATCATGAACTACCCCAGAATTGAACTGTTGTATTTCCAAAGAGAATTGGGCTGTTTATAATAATTATTTTAATAGAGAAAGATCCCAGGGATCGGTCATAATTGGTCTTGTTTGATAATGTGGGCACCCACAAACAAATAACAGAAACAAAACCTGTAAATGTTCCTTTGTAAAACTTGTAAATTTTATTTATACTGTCTTGTTTTGTACACACATTTCTCTGTAGTGGGCTCTGAATACATTGAAAATGCACTATATTTTTCTATTTTACTTGCAGAGCATCACAAAAGAACAGGTATTTTCAGTGCTACATAATGTGTTTTCCCACATTTAGGACCAAAGATGGCTATAGAAAAACTCAAACTGATTGCTTCCCAAGCCCCTCCCCACCCCCTTTTTTTCCTTTTAAATCACTGTACAGTGTTATTTGATATTTTAATTTATTTTTTGATTGACTAGAAAAAATCATTTTAATTTCACTAAAATGTTTTTTGTCCCTAAGGAAAAATAATCTGTAAAATAATTTTAATTAGCATAATACAGTCACCTAGACACTTCCATTTGTAATCTTTGTAATAGACTGTAAATATATTTTTGGAACTATAACACAATGTGCTTGAGGGTTATTTTTCAGTGTCTGCAGTGTATACAAGTGTTTATACTAAGTACAGCACTTTACAATTCTAATCAGTAGCATTGGCCTTTGTGAGAATGAGTGAAAGAGTTTGAGTGAGTGTTCTTAATTCCGTTTGGATTCTAGACTCACTAATAATGAAGTTCTTTTCTTGTTCATAGCTTAAGGTGCTTATTTTTTCTATTAAATTAACAAAAAGCCATTCTAGAAATAGAAGACATAGTAGGGTACATGCAAACGGTGTCTTTCCTGCTTTTTTCTAGCACTAGATTTATAGTTGAGTAGTCTTTCTTGAGTAGAAGGGCAGAATAAAAGTTTTTTTGAGTTTTTTTTTCGAAAATAACTTTTTCCTTCAGCAATATACCTCATCTGCCTTAAATTTTTTACAGCTCTTTACAGGGAAAGGGAGAAGGGATGGGAAAGACACACAGCACAATAGGAAGGGTATGATGCATCACTCTCTCGTTGGTAGATTCTTTTCCCAATCAACATTTTGATTTTGAAATACATGTATGTGAAACAGATATTCAGAGAAAAATAATTAACCATGTAATACTGATTGTAATACTGTCTTCCAGAAAGAGATGAAACGGTATAATGATAAGAATGTACAACTTGCACCTTGAAATCTTTTTTTTTTTTTTTTTTAATAGTGCTCAGGGGAGGAAGGGTAGAGAAAGCAAACGTCAGCAAGAGAACTCAAACGTTATAAAAATGCAAAAGGAAACGGCCTCCTTGCTTTAACAGAGCCACCTTTTTTAGAATGCTGTCTTCACATGTGACTTGTGTTTTGCATTCAGGACTGAAATAAAAGTAACTTTTACTACATCTGGATCTAACATTTTCTCAGCAGTTGATCTGGGCCTTGTTTTCTAGGACTGGTGGTTTATGCTTGTCAGAGCACTCTGAGTTGAATCATATTGTATACTTATGTAATCTACATTAGCTAGTACTATTTAGGACGCTATTTTAATTGCTCCTCCTATCCGTGTTTTAAAGACAATTAAAATGGTGTAATTCACCTCTCTTTTTTATTTAGGTAATGCTGATATTCTCCCTTTTGTTTCCTGAGTAGCCTGGAACTGTGCTACTCACTGATGTGCATGTTCAAATAAATTACTGATGTGTATTTTTTTGCTATATGTAGAGAAATCATGGGGAACTCGGGGCGAGATGTGCTTTTTGTTGGTTGAATTTGTCCCTCCTTGCCTAAGAATTACTACAGGGGTCATCCTTTTATAAGGACAAACTGCTTTTGAACAGTGTCTTCAATGTATCAAGCACAAATAACTCTTTCTTCAACACGAATCATAAGTCTCTTTTTACCAGCTTACAATAATAAACGAGTCTATTAGACAATGTAAAGAAAATCCTGTCTCCAATCATTGGTGGATTCCTTTATGTCCCTTATGCATTCTTTATTATTTTTTTTTTACACAGTATCATGAAAGGAGATGTTTAGAGTAAAGGTTTTATTGAAATATTTCAGGCGGCTAATCAGAATACAAAGAAATTAATATCCTTTGCATCTCCTCCTTCTGCACACAGACAATTCCACTCTTAATTATTACAGAATAACAAGTTAAGACTATGTCTTCAAAGAGCCATACTATCAAATATTTTAATTAAAGCTCTTTTGTTCCTTTTTGAATCTACAATGGCATGGTGCTAACAAGAATATTTGCACAGGAAAGGTAATGTTTTGTCATGGGACCCTGACAAATATTTTATACATTTAGTATCATGCAGCAACTTGGAGAGTCTCTGCATTTAAGGTGCTGCAGGAGGCAAACACAGAGTCCAGAGAAAACGGGAAAAGTAATCAATCTGGTTGTCTGATTGTTTATCAATGACACTGACAGTGATCAGACCAGCTTGCACCTGAAATGAAGAAAACTAAATCGTCCCTTTTCTCCAGCATTATCATTGTAAGGTCTACAAACATTGAACAAATATCCAAACGTATTTCAAAAAATGAGACTAGGCAGATACCAGGTGACGTGATATCGCTAGTTATCACTCTCCTGATGCTGAGGCTCAGGGTAGGCTACACTGAAATTGAAAGATAATCGTGAAGTCTTGGCTATCTCAACTCTTCAACAACCAAGGATGCACTTGCTAAGTTCACACAGTGATAATAACATAGCCTGAAACATAGATGGGCAGTCAAATGATCTCTTAAAGTCCTGGATCCATAAGGGGTACAAAAATACACTATTCCACCAACACTCTTCTTTTCCTCCAAAAGAATAAAGCCATTATGATGAATATACAAGTTCAATTGCCAAATAAAAATCAGATTGTAATACTTTCAATAATCAGTAAAAATTTTTTTTCTTGAAGTATTTTTATCTCCTACTGTTACCCTTTGTTTCATGCTGCTGTTAGCTGCAATGAAAACTCAATACCAATTTCGAGAGAAATTTCTGAGAGAAATCAAAGGGGTGATCAAATTCTTAAATTCAATTCAAAAGATTATAGCTACCAATATTAAAAATGATAAAAGACACATGGTGACTGCAAACATACAAGCTGCTCCGCAGGGAACAGCATTTTCTTGGCTTTATGGCTGTGGCCCTTCAGTATCCCCAACCCAACTGCTCTATTGTCTAAATGCATCGCAGCACAGCTTGAAGACTGTGAACAGGAGAATAAAATATTTCAGTAGGATGCTTCTGTAAGTCTCATTAGAGTGAAGTGCTGTAAGGTTTTTTTTTTTTTCAGGTTCAGTGATTGAATGTAATTAAATGTATAATTAAATAATAAAAGACCTCTTCTGATTGACCTTGAGGTTAAAATAAATGTAATTAATTGATCTAATTTAATTGGGCTTATTTCACAAAGTTTGGTAAGTAGCAATAAAGTAGCTCTAGTCTAGTATTCCGTGGGTCTGTGACAGCACTAGAAATCCCGTAGGTATGGGACAGTAGTAGAGATTCTCAAATTGCAGGCATTTGATGATTTGGGGAGAGTAACAAGTGAGAAATTGTCTGTTCCAAACTTCCACGAATAACAAAGCTCCATAAGATGTACACTGCAACATATATTTCATTATTTTAGATATCCCGTTTTTACTATTGAAGGTTATCTTTGTTTTCCCTTTGAAGTTCATGGACATTAATTAAGTATATTTGTAGATTTTACATATAACTAAAGAAACACAGTATATTTTTAATGAGTGATTGATCATAGATCTTAATTAAAGATGCTCAGAGGAAGAAACAAAGGAAGCGTTTGTTTTTAAGTAATGCTGATTCTAGTTTAACAGAAGACATGCATTCACTGTTCAAGTCTCACCATTTCACTATGGAACCAAAACTAAATAAAATGAATGACTGGAAAACAAACTCAAGAAAAACAAATAGAGATAAATAAGCTTCTTATGTAGAACTAGCATTCATACAGATCATAGTTTCTACATTTTGCAATTCACAGGAAGGAGGCAAACAACTCACATACTTTTTTAAAGTGACATGAATTTGCAGACACTTATTACACAGATGGTAAGACCTATAGCAAATTACAAGAGAAAATTCTAAAGTTAATCTGGTGTCCCTCTGTCAATTAGCTATAAATAAGCACTGTTAAGAGAAAACCGGATGGAATATGAAGCTAAAATGTCCTCTTTCCATATGAAAGAGACCCACATCTTTCTTCAGCTCTGATATCGCATGGAGTGTTTCAGGGATCTACTGGGCAGGGTATATGCTGGTCATGTGTTACCGTAATTTCATGTTTCCACTTAAATAGTCACCACTTGCACGCTGAGCTCCAGGTGTATTCACTGGAACCCAACTTAACAGAAACCACAGGAATCTGACTCTACAAACAAACCTACTTAGCTCGACCTGAGAAATAGGCAGGAGGTAATGCATGGGCTCCTGCGGCTATTTCAATGGCTGGACTCTTCATAAAGGAGCAAATACCTGTGAGCTTAGGTATGATGCAGGGCCAGCAGACAGGAGCAATTAAATCTCTTCTGATCTAATTAAAAAACAAAACCAGCAAACACCAAAGAATATCATCCTTCAGATTTGCAAAGGAGCAAGTAATATTGTGTATTAAGATATATATAAATGCAGGGATGGGAACTTCCCTGGGAGTCCTGGGTGGTTAAGTCTTCACCTTCCAATGCAGGGGGAGCGAATCTGATCCCCGATCAGGGAGCTAAGATTCCACGTGCCTCATGGCCCAAAACCTGAAACGTAAAACAAAAGCAAATATTGTAACAAATTCAATAAAGACTTTAAAAATGGTTCACTTTAAAAAAGAAAAAAAATAGGCAGGGATGAACTGCAGGAAACCTGGAGAGTCAGCTCAGAGAAGCTGAGTCTAATGGAAGAGGCAATAAAGAGCTATTGGCAATTCTGACCAGAAAAAAAGGATGTGATGGGAATGGAGTTTATAGAACCAAGGCCTGGCCATGATGCTTGAAGGATGAATTAATTATGCTCTATTTCTGAGTCAGAGCAATAGAATCGACTTCTTTGCTTCCATAGCTTTGAGCTCCTTTCTCACATTCTCTCTCCACTTTCCTACATGGGAGAATTCCCTCTTTTCAACACACATCTCAGAAGTTGTTTTCTTCCAAGCCTTCACTGAACACCCAAGAGCCAGAATTCTATCTTCTGTGTTTTGCTTTTGCTGGTGGTGCTGCGACTCCCCGACTGTGTTCTGTCAGATTATGCATGTGTGTGTCTCTCCCACTAGATCAAGTGCTCTTGGAGGGCAGAAGCCAAACGGAAATCTTTGTTTTGTGTCCTTTGGGACTGAGCTGTTTCTGGCACTTGGTAGACACTCTATAAATATTTTAGAATCCTTGAAGTGCAAATTAATTCAAATTTTTTTTTTTTTTCTTAAAAGGTAGTGTGGATCAGGTGCTCTGAAGGATAAATGGGGTACAGTGAAGGTGGTAGTAAGACGGGTGTTGAGAGAGAAAACTAATTGCTGAGCACGGATGGATGCTTCTGTGATAGGCTAGGGCAGCAGGAAAGCCCAGGAGACAGAGCGACAGGGCACAGACATGGGGACCCAGGTGAAAAGGGGAGGTAGGGGTGAGATAATTAGCAAACAAGACCAAACAGCACCATCTTCCTGATGCTGAAAAGAGTAGAAGGTATCACTGGTTGTAAATAACTGAGAAAGATTAAGGAAGAATTTGAAATGAAGTAGAAGAAATTGGACTTGATGTGAGAAACAAAGAAGGGCTATTTACCAATACCTGGTTTGATGAGGCAAAGACATGGTGAGAATGTTTTTTAAGGAACAGTAATCTGCAGAAAGATAGGAGCTGTGATTGTGACATTTTAAGATCAGACCTAGACAAGAGGAAAAGAATATTTTTCTTCTTCTGGAATGAAAAAGTCCACCACTCCAGCTCTCAAACTCGGGACTACATCAGTAATTCTATAGTTAAATAAAAATAGAATAAAGTGGGATTTTGTGGGCCAGCAATGTGAGTCTACTTACCATTTACAGCTGGAAGAGGCAGCATAGTGTGGTGGATGATGGCAGAGGGTTTGAATACAGGCCACTTGGGGCTAATTCTATTACTCTGTGGGTAATACAAAGGACACAATTTAATTTCTATCTTTCCTGTCTTCTGTGTTACCTGTAAAATGGTACTAAACGTTAATATGTCCCACTTCTATAGCTGGTACATTTGTTAACTGATGCTTGGAAAGTACTTACAACAGGAATAAGTGCTCAGTACAATTTAGCTCTTATTATTTCCCTGGGAAGTATTTTTGTCTACATTTCTATCTATTTAACACACACACAAACACATCATTGTGAATTCTGAAATAATTCACTTACAAATAAATTTTGGAATTTAATTTTATATTTTCCTCCCAAATTTTATCCTTATCTTTTTTCTCAGTTTTCACAAAAGGTGACTAGTGATATTATCTCTCAAATCAGTACTCAGAGAGTCAAACTTCACTCATCTGGCCATAAACAATTATTCACTACCTCCGACTGATTTAGCTTTCCATTATCTCTGGAATCTAGCATCATTTTCACAGACACTGCCCTAAATTACGTTTTCATCATCTCTCACCTACACTAATGTTACATCCTCCAGTGTGTTTTTCTTTCTCTAATCCTTTTTAATTACGACCTTCAGAGTCATTTCTCTAACACATATCTGATCATGGTTTCCCCCAGTTTAAAAGACTTTAATGGCCCCTCCTTGATCAGAGAAGTGAACTCAACTATATAACTTAGCATCAACAGTTGGGAACCTGCCTTTTTGATCTTCACCATTATCCCTCCTGCTGGATTTCATAAACCACTTGTGATTTTGACATACAAAGTTCTTTCACACTCCCTATCATTATGAGTTTTCTGAGGGAAGCAACTGAATGTATTTTATTCCTTTTAGTATCTAGTGAGCCCAGCACAGATTTAAAACTTGATGGTAGCTTCAATACCTGTATCTTTAAAACAAATCCTGTGCAAAAATTGAAATTTGAGGAAAAATACACAAACTCCCTCAACTCATAATTGATATCACAGTGTAATTTTATCACTTTTTATTCACCTTCTTTAACCACCAGAACACACATCTAGAAACTGCACTACAAAACAGATTATGTTGTTAATAAGCAATGCATTCTGAATTATAATAGAAAGTTATTTATCTATGTGTTTATGTGAAAATTTACATTTTCTCTTATTTAAATATGTGCTTTAAATTTTATCTTTCATTGCTGTTTTTCAGAGAAGTGGTGAGGAACAGTCCACATGACTTTATTTTGCCATCTGATCAAGGATTCAGAAAATCTTCTCTCATTTTCCATTACCCAATGATGTTATATAATATTTTACACTGTTTCTTTATCTGTCAGTGATATTGTCTCACAGATAGGAAGCAGAATTTTTGTGTAACTCACATTTCTATTCCAAAGCCTGGCACAGTTCCTAGCAACTTGCAGATTCCTAACAGGTGTGTGTTGAGTGGTTGAGAGCCATGTGATTCTCAAGCTCTTCGTTGCCTCAAAAGAATCTAGTTTTATAGCAGTAGGTCTTAACCTAAGGCATGAAGATCACGCTACCAAACTGAATCACTCTCCTTCAACTGAAGTGTCTCCTTTCAATGTCACAGATGTTTCCAGACGCTGTGCTATGACATGCCTCATCCAGTCTTCATCTTCATTGACCTGAGAGATATACGTAACCCCATCTGAAGACTCCAGTCCACAGTATCACAATGATCTACATACCTTGTCCAGCTCGTACTCCAAACGACATCAGCAACAAATGCACACAACTTAATTTCTGACTGGAGAAAACATATTTATATTCCACTAACTGCTCACAAAATTTTTTGACTGAAACACAGACGTGGAATTGTAACTTCATTGTTCTGAAACACCATTCTGATTATTTAAAATATCGCCACTGTCATACAACCCTTCTTCTCCCCATCTTTTTCGAAATAATCGAGCTAAAAATTTTACATATTTTCCTACCTTATAGCTACTCCTCTCCTTTAGCAAGAGGTCTATATGACCCTAGCACAAGGTGATATCATACTCAGTATTTAGCCTGTTCTCTTGACTTTAACATTCTTTTTAAATTAATTTTTATTGGAGTATAGTTGCTTTACAATGTTGTGTTTGACGTTAACATTCTTAAAATGCATACCTTCATGCTTTATCATTTGCTTATGCGGGTATGCTAAGTTAAGTAAGTTAAACACATGCCTCTGGAATTCTCAGTTCATTTCAGTTCAGTCGCTCAGTCATGTCCAACTCTTTGCAAACCCACAGACTGCAGCACGCCAGGCTATCCTGTGCATCGCCAACTCCTGGAGGTTACTCAAACTCATGTCCACTGTGTCGGTGATGCCATCCAACCGTCTCATCCTCTTCATCCCTCTCTCCTCCTACCTTTAGTTTTTCCCAGCATCAGGGTCTTTTCAAATGAGTCAGTTCTTCACATCAGGTGACTAAAGTATTGGAGTTTCAGCTTCAGCATGAGTCCTTCCAATGAACATTCAGGACTGATTTCCCTTAGGATGGACTGGTTAGATCTCCTTGCTATTCAAGGGATTCTCAAGAGTCTTCTCCAACACCGCAGTTCAAAAGCATCAATTCTTCAGCACTCAGCTCTCTTTATAGTCCAATTCTCATATCAATACATGACTACTGGAAAAACCTTAGTTTTGACTAGACGGACCTTTGTTGGCAAAATAATGTCTCTGCTTTTTAATATGCTGTCTAGGTTGGTCATAACTTTCCTTCCAAGGAGTAAGCATCTTTTAATTTCATGGCTGCAGTCACCATCTGCAGTGATTTTGGAGCCCAATAAAGTCTGACACTGTTTCCACTGTTTCCCCATCTGTTTTCCATGAAGTGTTGGGACCGGATACCATAATCTTAGTTTTCTGAATGTTGAGTTTCAGGCCAACTTTTTCACTCTCCTCTTTCACTTTCATCAAGAGGCTCTTTAGTTGCTCTTCACTTTCTGCCATAAGGGTGGTGTCATCTGCATATCTGAGGTTATTGATATTTCTCCTGGTATTCTTGATTCCAGGTTGTGCTTCATCCAGTCCAGCATTTCTCAAGATGTACTCCACATATAAGTTAACCAGGGTGACAATATACAACCTTGATGTACCCCTTTCCCAATTTGGAACCAGTCTGTTGTTCCATGTCCAGTTCTAACTGTTGCTTCTTGACCTGCAACAGATTTCTCAGGAGGCAGGTCAGGTGGTCTGGTATTCCCATCTCTTTCAGAATTTTCAACAGTTTGTTGTGATCCACACAGTCAAAGGCTTTGGCATAGTCAGTAAAGCAGAAGTAGATGTTTTTCTGGAGCTCTCTTGCTTTTTCAATGATCCAGCAGATGTTCTCAATTTGATCTCTGGTTCCTCTGCCTTTTCTAAATCCAGCTTGAACATCTGGAAGTTCATGGTTCATGTACTGTTGGAGCCTGACTTAGAGAATTTTGAGCATTACTTTACTAGCATTACTTTACGTGTGAGATGAGCGCAATTGTGTGGTAGTTTGAATATTGTTTGTCATTGCTTTTCTTTGGGATTGGAATAAAAACTGACCTTTTCTGGTCCTGTGGCCACTGCTGAGTTTTCCAGATTTGCTGGCATATTGAGTGCAGCACTTTCACAGCATCATCTTTCAGGATTTGAAATAGCTCAACTGAAATTTCATCACCTCCACTAGCTGTGTTCATAGTGATGCTTTCTAAGGCCCACTTGACTTCACATTCCAGGATATCTGGCTCTAGGTGAGTGATCACACCATTGTGATTATCTGGGTCATGAAGATCTTTTTTGTATAGTTTTTCTGTGTATTGTTGCCACCTCTTCTTAATATCTTCTCCTTCTGTTAGGTCCATACCATTTCTGTCCTGGAATTCTTACTCTGCCTCTATTCTCTGCTTCCAGAGCAGCAGCAGACCTTGCTCCCTGCCTGGGTAATATGTTTGGGAAGAGGGCTGAAGAGGGTTCCTATCTATTGCTGAAATGGAGCAAGACCTTGTAGTCCTTGTCCATCTCATGTCCTCCACCTGCATTTTGTCTGTGGGAAAACTTTGGTCAAAAAATAAGTTTAATCAGAGAAGTGAGAAAACATAGAAACAAAGGATAACAGTCAAAGGAAACCAAGTAATAATAGTTTAGTCATTAAGCACAGTCAAAGGCTTTCAATTTCTTCCTAAGGGCTATAAATAATATTCTGAGCCATATCCTGTGGGCTGTCTTATATATTCTAAAATCCACAAAAGGTAGAAGAAGTTAACTACATGATGACCAGGCAATAGCTGTGACATAAACTGCCATAATTCCAAGAACTGGCTTGAAGTAAATGGGAACAAACAAACTCTGGAATTGAAGATTAACTGTACTTAAAACAATCAAGATGACACTGGTCAGATCTCCATATAACCAATTTCAAGATAACTGTCAGAAATGACTATGCATTTCTGCGTGTAGCCTCCTCACTTCATGTATAAAAACTCTTGCCCACTGGTGGTGGTGCGGGATGAAGTATAGTCAGTCTTTGGGCCAAAGTCTGCCTCCCTGTCTTGTGGTGTTGTAGGCATCCAGAGTAAAGCAAACTTTCCTTTCTACCAATCGCTTTAAAGGCATTTGAGTGCCAAGTAGCTGGACCCCACTTTCAGTTACGCTGCCCTCAGACATTCAGTGTGTTAACAATAAGAGCCAAAATCTGTGTTAAAAGACATGCATTTTTCCATCATTCAGGAGAAAGCATATCACCATGTTTTTTCCTTTCTTTCCTTACATGAATATTCAATTTTCCATTATAGCAGTACAAATGTTCTCTATGCGTGAGCTATGGCCATGGAGTTATTGTAAGAAATTTTCCTTTCCATATATTTTCTGGCACTGTATTTGGGCTGGCTTGCATATGGTAGGCACATAATCTATAATTTTGACTGAATGAATAACTGTGTCTGCAATTGAAGCTAAGAAAATATATTTCAGAGATAAGTGAAATACAATCTTTCATATACAAGGGACTCAGTTTTGACTACAGAGTTTTAACAACCATCATGGATATCTCCATATGTATTTACTATCAAACAAAAATCTTTACACTTAAAAAGAATACAAATAACTAAGGTAGAGGGAAGAGTTAGAAGCTCTCAGTATTAGAAGTTCTCAGTTACAGAAGTGTTAGTCCTGGTTCCGCCATTTACTAATTCCTTGACATTGGGAGAACAAGTTAACTCTGTGAAACTCAGTTTTCTGATTCATCAGGTTGGGAATATCTGTTTTGCTTTTTATAAACAGTAACTTTAAGAAGAGCACATGAAATTAAACAGACAAATGAACTTTGAAAAAAATTGAACAAATGTTAAATAACATTACGTTAATGATTTTTCTTTGAAATGAAATTGCAGATTTCATTCATCTTCTTGCCAAGTGCTTTTCCATAGCTTCAGTTGAACTTGGTAAAATTCAAATATAGGCATGTAGGGGAGGATTTGATGCTTTCTTATTTTCAATGATGATGGGATATGTGCTTCTGATCTGGGCTGGTATTTTCTAACTTCCTTTTCATTTTTCTTTTTTTTAATGTGGACCATTTTAAAAGTCTTTATTGAATTTGTTACAACCTTGCTTCTGTGTTATATTTTGGATTTTTGGCCACAAGTCATGTGTGATCTTAGCATACCAATAGGGATTGAACCTGCACCCTCTGCACTGGAAACCAAAGTCTTAACCACCAGACTGCCAGGGAAGTCCCTTCCTTGCAGTTTTTAAGCTTCCTGGCCCATAATCCAAGAATTTGCCTTTTTGGCTTGCTTTCACTTCAGTGGCCTGCATGCATGCATGCTAAGTTGCTTCAGTCGTGTCCTACACTGAGCAACCCCATAGACAGCAGCCCACCAGGGTCCTCTGTCCCTGGGACTCTCCAGGCAAGAATACTGGAGTGGGTTGCCATTTCCTTCTCCAGTGCAGTGGCCTGCAGTCAGGCACAGTCTCAAATTCAAGTTTTTCTTTGTAACTTCTAAAGCTTCCTTCAATCTTGCATCATGTAACCTGCAAGGCCTCTTAATCTCATAAACTCTAAATCACATCTCCTACCCTCTAAACTACATACCATTTTTCTGCTGTTACAGCCCCACCTGGAGTTTCATGGCCATCGTCAATTCTCTGTGTTGGCCCCTAGGTTACAAGTGATGGGTGTTACTCAGCACAGGAATAAGCTGCCTGAATTAGAGACCTGCAGCTTCTGCATGAATAAATGCTGCTTGCTCATCCTGTAGTGCTCCAGGGTATAGTAAATTTTGATTTCTTTATTTTAATCTTGTTTGTACGCATGTCTAATTACACTTGTTGGTTTAGCTCTGTGTAGAGAGTGTTGGGTAATGTTATTATCCAGGGTTTACTCATCTTGGAATGTCAGCCAGAGGCCTAGAGTTGAAATAACATGACTAAGGTTGGGTCAGCATTGCTGTTAGGGTCTGTGTAATTTTAGAGATTTATATGTTGGATGTAAATATTCACAATGGACTCAAGGAAGACAGGAATTTTCTCACCAGGTTTCAGGTGATCTGAAAAACGGTAAGAAGATGACTGGCATTTTGGAGACTGTTTTTTTGTTCTTAGGATTTAAAAAAATTTTATTGCCGTATAATTGATTTAACGTGTTAATTTCTGCTGTGCAGCAATTCTTTGGATTTTTAAATGAGTCACTTCCTTTAAAATCAAACAGTTTGCATTAGTATTTTCTGATTTTAATATATTTCAGACAGGTAGAAATATGTATGCATACGTATAAATAGCAATGATTTAAAGCTAACCACTTCAAAACTATTATGACTGAATAAATTAATACATAACTGCTATTGAGACTAAAGACATACATTTCAAAGAGTTACTGAAATAAACTCTGACTTTCTCCACCTTTGACAATAAAATTATAGCTGCTATCATGTGTAAATTCATATAATTTTTTTTATAATATATGACACATTGTGTCTTGATTTGCATCTTACTGTTTCCCAAATCACCTGTAATTCAGTTCCCCAAACTCACACCTTTTGTTATCAAGTTTCAGCATCTTTTATCAATTTAACTTTTCAAAATCTGATGGCAAATGGTAAGAGTACTCTGCATTTCCATTTCAGAAGAGATGTGCAAAGTTGTTACCTTCTTGCTATTCCAATGTATGACAGCTAAGTCTCTTTTATTCTTAGGGAAAACTACAAGTTTGAGCAAGGTAGGCATCTACAAATACTTGAACTCAGCTGGAGGAAAAGGTGAGTAATGTTTGCTCCTTCCTTAAAATCCCAATTCTACCAATTACTAGTGGTGTGACCTTAGGTTAGTTACAGCATTTTGCCTCATTTTCTGTTTGTTGAATGGAAATGATAAATAGTACCTGTTTCATCAGGTTGTACTTAGAATTAAATTAATTAATTCATTGTGTTGGCCAAAAGTTCTTTTCCCCATAACATCTTACGTTTTGGTCAACCTGATATGTAAAGATCTTAGCAGAGCTCCTGGCCATTATCATTTCAGTCATTAAGTTCTGTGATGAAAGACCCCTCAGTGTTTGTAACTTAAATGGCAAGAGCCCATTGGAGGATGGTCTACCTCATTTTAAACACCTAAAAAGATTTTCTGAACAATAAAGAGCACCTATAGCAGAGAAGATGGAAGATAGAATAAGAAAAAATAAATAAAAAGATTTGTTGAAGCAACTTAAATACCAAGCATTTTGCTAGACCTCTGAAACCCATGACTATAGAAGAGAAAATGCAAAGAACTCAAAATAGCTTTAGAGCAGTTTTGAAAGAAAGATCTATACGTAAATACACAGGTTTCCAGAGCAAAGGGCTCCAGAAAGAATGGGAGAAAACCAGCTTAGGATCTGCCTTAGGGCACAAATGTGTACTGTGGATTTCTTAAATCCTTTCCTAATCAGTTGCAGATGAGACAGTTCCACAGATGTGGGAGCAAGACACATTTTGCTTGCAATGCTGACTTGGCTGCTCGCTAATTGTGACTTTGAGGAAAGCTCTCAAACTTTTTGAACATGTTTCATCACTAGTCAAATGAAACTAAATACTTGCTTCATATCTGTGAGTCTAATTGTGTTTTGTTATATACATTTGTTGTAATTTTTAGATTCCACCTATAAGATATCATACAGTATTTGTCTTTGACTTATTTCACTTAGAGAACCTCATACTCTCTAGGTTTAAGGGTTACCAGTGGGGAGAGGGGAGGGGAGATAAGGGTGAGAGAGAAGGGATTAAGAGACACAAACTACGGTGTATAAAATACATAAGCATCAAGAAAATACTGTATAGCGCAGGGAAATACAGTCCATTACTTTGAAACAACTTTAAGTGGAGTATAATCTATTAAAATATTGAATACTATGTTGTACACTTGAAACTAATATGATATTGTAAATCAGCTATACTTCAAGAAAAAATAAAATATTTGCATAAAAGTACTACTTCGAGAAAAAAAGAAAAGCACATTGTCTGATAATATAGAGCAATGTTTACTTCCCTTTGCTTGACCATGCCAAGGGCTCACTAGGACACACCGAGATAGAGAGTATGCCTTTTCCTTGATCTACCAAGTGTCTGTCCCCAAAGGTAAAATGCTGGTAGCCCGGGAAGTTGTGGTACTGACTCCATCTTCACAGTGCAGGAACTCCATCTAATCTCTTTTTCCCAAGGAAACTGAAGGATCAAATGTTTTCAATTTGTCTCCACCCAAATTAGCCTTCCTAGTGAAGAAGTGGCCATAGTGTGATGCAGGCAAAATCTCTTATAATTACCATGCTTGACTTTTGTTATGGCTAGCAGAAATCTTTATGGAGAGAAGTGGAAACAAAACATCCAGTCCCCACCAAAGTCTCCCAAAGCCAAGGTATAATCAGGCTACCAAAATTTTAAAGATGTAGCAGAAATATTTCAATTATTCAGAATTAACGCTTAGTGTAGTGCTTCCCTAATGGCTCAGTGGTAAAGAATCCACCTGACAATGCAGGAGGCATAGGTTCGATCCCTGGTGTGGGAAGATCCCCTGGAGGTGGAAATGGCAGCCCACTCCAGTATTCTTGCCTGGGAAATCCCAGAGACAGAGGAGCCTGGGGGGCTACAGTCCATGGACTTGCAAACGAGTTGGACACTACTTAGCAACTAAATATCAACAAAGACTGTATTTTAATACTCAGTTGACACCACAAATCACAAATGTATGGAATCTACGTAGAAAAAGAGAAAAATATGTCAAGGTGAAAGATTAAAAAGCTAATTGGTTGTTGAAACAGAGGTACACACACACACACACACACACACACACACACACACACACACACTCACACAAAAAATCCTCATTGAATGGAGTTTTGTGGGTACATATAATAGCCCAGTGCTTACAATCATAAACTGATCCACAGATAGTGTGGATAAGATACTTTAACTATCTCTCAAAACTTGACAGTATTTAATAGTAAAGAAATGTAAGCCAAAGAAAGAAATAACTAATTACTATTTTCATAACTTAATTTCCTTTTTTACCCAAATTCCCTTTCTGTTCACTTCCACAACCTGCTGAAAGTTATTTTATTTTTAAGAAAGTGTTCTAGCAGCCTACCTTTCTAAAACTGCATAGGTTTACAAAACCCATTTCTTTCCTATTTTCTAAATAGCTGCAGGCAGAATCATGAAAATTATAGAAAAACACAATCTTCTACTTTATCTTGATATGCATTCTATATTGTGTCACCAGTGGGAAAAATAATATCTTGCCTTCGTGCACAGTTCAGCATATAAAAGGCAATCTATTTGAATAACTATGCAAAGAGCTACAGCTAAGCAATAAAATGCAAGTCAAGAAAGTAACTATACCCCATCCTTTTATGAATGTTTTAAAATGGGAGCACATACTTCTAGTCTGATCACAAGAGTCATTAAAGTTACAATCCTAGCCAGGCTCATGTTGTGCCGGGCAAAATATTGTGAAAAAGCTTAAAGTTTGTTTTTCAACTTCCAATAGTTGGCCTTCTCAGCTTTTACTAAGTAATATGATACAAAGTATTGTCATGACTTCTATATTGTAGAATTCCAAAAGGGAGTTCCTATTTATTTGTAAGCATGATAGCTCAGTTAGTAAAGAATCCACCTTCAATGCAGGAGACCCCAGTAAGATTCCTGGGTTGGAAAGATCCGCTGGAGAAGGGATAGGCTACCTACACTAGTATTTTGGGGCTTCCCTTGTGGCTCAGCTGATAAAGAATCTACCTGCAATGCAGGAGACCTGGGTTCAACCCCTGGGTTGGGAAGATCCTCTGGAGAAGGAAAAGGCTACCCACTCCAGTATTCTGGCCTGGAGAATTCTATGGAATGTATAGTCCATGGGGTCACAAAAAGTTGGACATAACTGAACGACTTTCACTTCACTTTACTTATTTATCAAACTTTCATTATGGCATGTTATCTAATTCCTTTCTTAATTTGGAGGGTAGTCATTGAGGTTTGCTTGAAATGATTTATTTAAATAATTTATTTTTATAAAACTGTCAGTGTCTTAAATATTTCTCAGGGAATGTTCGTTCTAATTTAGCTGTAGGGATCTTACAGATGGAAAAGAAAGAAAGGCTAGTCTTGTAGTTTTAATAAAAAAAAAAATTCTCACAAAACAATTAAATTACATAGTATTAGTTTGGAAGATCCCCTGGAGAAGCAGATGCAAACCCATTCCAGTATTCTTGCCTGGAGAATTCCATGGACAGAGGAGCCCAGTGGGCTACAGTCCATGGGGTCGCAAGACCGAGCAGTTGAGCACACACACACAACGGATGATAACCTAAGATCATCTTGAGAGAAGCACCATTTCCATCTTACCTCACATAATTTTCATGGCACTCTCAGGAAACATTTGAAAATTGCTTATCAGTCTTTAGAAATAAATAGAAACAGGATTGATCCAAACTTCTCTGATGAGTGGTGGGAGGGAGGCTCAAAAGGAAGGGGATATGTGTATCCATATAGCTGATTCACATTGTTGTACAGCAGAAAATAACACAACATCGTAAAATAATTGTACTCTAATTAAAAACAAAACAAAAACTTCTCTATTAAGTAGCACTTTCTCACACAGTCTCATCATATTGGGTACCATTTGTCGAAAACCTTGAGGGACACTGGAATGTAAAACAAGAAAAAATTTTGCTTCAGAGAAATCTAAATGGAATAGATTTTTGTGCATATTTGGAAATAGCATTTCTATTGCTTAATAAGATATAAGTTAAAATTATTTTACATGACTATTAGTGTAACGACTACTTTTCCCAGGCACAATCTAAACTCCCTCTTTTAATGATTTTTCTAGTCCCATCATTGCTGGCACCCCATCCCCTTTGTAGCAATTCTGCTTGTGTTGCTCACAAAGTTTGAAATCTTGCCAGATATACTGGTATCTTTTTAAAAATTTCTCATTAAAGTATTACTTCATAGAAAAGCCAAAATTCATGGGCATGAGCCAACCCCAGATGGTTTTGCCTAAATATTTGCTTTAGTGCAAAAATCTTTAGTTAGCAAATTGATGTTATATATAAGAAAAGAGGGCAGAGTCTAGGGCAGAGGTCGCTAAGTTCACACTTAAATCAGTGGTCGGTTTAAACTTGGACACACAGAAGAATATGCTGGAAATCTTTTAGAAATACTGATGCCTTGCTCCCACCTGTAACATTTTGATATAATTAGTCTGGGGTGCAATCTGTAGATCACAGTCTTTCTTTTCTTAAGTCCAGGTGATTTAATTGTGCAGCAATTCACTGATTTGTCTGGTAGCTTTTACCTACTTTGAGATGGGCCCAAATAATACTCTTCTAGCTCTTTGCTCACTTAAATTTTTTTTTTTTAATAAATGATGATTGCTCACAAGTCTCCTTCCCACCCCCATCCCTCATAACCCCAGGAAAAATGAAATGGTTGCCTCTATCTCATGATTTTTCATAAAGCTTTAGACATGTCTACAATAGGGAAATGTACAGGAAAGGATATTCATCTTGATTATGTTAATCCTCCTTAGCCAAGAAATGGGAAGTTGAGATCATCCCTCTGGATCAACAGAGATATGTTTATCATTGCCTTAAAATTGTTAGGAGGTAATTTGAATACATCCTTTGGGTTCGTAAAAGATTCATGAAATGCACTATATTTCCCTGTGGGTCACTCTATACCATGTAGAATACTAAAGGCTGTGACTTTGCTTTTTATTTTTCCAAATGCTATTATTTCAGAGTTCTCAGTGATTCAGTATGAGTATTTAACTCTATAATAGTCATCATGGTTTTGCCTCTTCATGGAAAATATTTTCAGCTATATCTCTTCAGCAAGACTTTAAAATAAATGGTAATTTTCAAGCAGGTAGTAATAGTGCTTTATAATATCTTCACAAGAAAAATTTAGAAAATGCTTATGAGGTTTGACTGATTCTTATTGGACACCTGTGCATTAAGTAAATATGTTCAGGGCCCTTTTGCATGGGCTAAAACGAGGCAAGAGTTATTTCCAGAGATTTCATAGCACTGACGCTGGTTAGTAGCTTCTGATATTTTCAATATTAGAAGTCTTCTTTAGATATACATAATTAATGTTGAAAATTTAATTTATTGGCTACATCAGGAACTCTAGAGCTTGCTATTCTTCTTTCTTTAACTATTCTTAAACATTTTCTAAATGTATTTAAATACTTAGTAATAGAAATAATAATAGTTAATGTACTGTTAGTAATAATAACAGGTAACAGTTTGCCAGAAATATGCTAAACATGGTATGGAATTATTTTAATTAAGTCTTCTGAAACTGAGTAAGGTGAGAATTTTGTTATCCTTACTTCTTAGATGTGGAAATGGGGTTGCCAAGGTTAAATGGATTTCCCTCAGTTACACAGAGCATAAACTGTGAAAGCTAGTATTCACACTTAGGTTGATTATCTCCAGAATCCATGCTCATTATAATGTAACAAAATTAACACCATAGTTTAGCCAAGTGTGTGACATTTAAACATCCTGAAGAAAAGTTTAAAATCCAGTCAGTAGTTATTGGCCAATGTGATGTGCTATCCAGATATTTAGAAACATGAATGCATATTGATTTTATTTTATTTTTAACCAAAAACTTGGTGCCATTTCCATGCATCTTTCTTTTTACATAACTGGATTTACAATTAGCAAAATCCAAAATATTTTCAGAATAAATATATCAATATTTGAATATGAAAGACTATGTGAATTACCACCATCTGGATATTAATTAATGAAGCTTTCTTTTCTTAAAAATTTTGAATAAGTTAAATATAAGGAGAATACTCATTACCTATTTTGAGTATAAACCTTATATCCATCCTTTATCTTCTAACTTACAATCACACTAGAGCCAAGTGTCAGGCTCTTTATAACATCAAGCTCAAATAGCTTAGCCCATAACTGTTTTCTTTCAAGGACATCCCATAAATACCCCCAAACAACACTTAGGGTTTCCTAGTAGCTACATTCACAAGGTGATAAGTGTTCTGATGTGCTAAGGCAATACCTAAAATTGAACAATTCCCTTGTAAATAACTGTCATTCCATAATTGCAGATAGAAACTGGCATACTTTTTCGAAGGAATGTCTCATAAACTGTCTATAAATTCTAAGAAGATGAGTTACCATTTAAAAGTGAATATATGGCAATTTGGATACAGTTTGAAAAACATGTTGGAAATATTAATAAATATAAACAGAATTACAAGGATAAAAACTGTCCCCAAATCAGAGAAAATGAGGGGATAGTCAAGGGTGCTGAAAATACAAAAACATGCGCGCGCGCGCGCGCACACACACACACACACACACACACACACACACTTACATATACGTCAGGAACACTCATGTAGTATTCCACAGTCTTTTGATGAGAATAAAAAAGCATGTGAATCTAATAGCTAAACTTGGATGGATATTTACTGTTGCTGTCTGTACATAATAACTATCGATATGGATGACATTGCTAGACTCAGTATGTGGTGTCTTTTTATTCATTATGGTAATTCTATGAAGCAGATATTATTATCATCCTCAATCCACAAATAGGAAAGACAACTTCCAGAGCCACTGAGCAACATAGCCAATGTTTTACAGCCTTGGTGGTTGTTTGACTCTGAAACACCTGACCCTTTCCTAAATACCACAGTGTGTGTGTGTGTGTGTGTGTGTGTGTGTGTGTGTGTGTGAACAATCACTCAGTTGTGTCTGACTCTTTGCAGCACCATGGACTATAGTCTGCCAGGCTCCTCTATCCATGGGATTATCCAGTCAAGAATACTGGCATGGGTTGCCATTTCCTTCTCCAGAGAAATACCACATTAACTGAAATTAATTGTTTTTCTTTTTTCTTTTGCTTTCCTGGTATGAAGTGGCCTCTTGCCTGAAGAGGACAGAAATCCAGGTATATATCTATAGAATCTTGCCATAAATGTTTTCCAGAGTCATAGAATATGATTATCTTACATTCTCTGTTATATGGTTGAAAAGACTGTTACGTTAAAAAAATTATTTTATTCTAAATGACCCTTATTTCAGGCTTATTTAGTCATGGGTTTATTTTTTTTTCAATTTCCAATGATAAGTAAAGGTTAGTAGCTTACAATTCTCAAATTAGAAGTATAACTTTAAAATTCTTAGAGAATATGCCAATAAAATTCAATGAGCACCATGAAATATTTTGAAAAGTGAAAAAATTAAGAAAAATGATTTTATCTTCTTAGTATATGTTCTAAAAACTATCTGGACTTAGTCTTTCAGGTGCTGGGAGGCATGATGCTTTATTGCATTTGAGAAAAAAGTATAAATGGCATAGAATATGAGAAAATTTACAAGCAATTTAAAACTTTAGAGAGTAGAAAAGACTATATTAATACATATAATCATGAATTCATTCATGCATGTGCGTGCTCAGCTGTGTCTTGACTCTTTGCAACCCTATGGACCATAGCCCCCAAGTTCCTCTGTCCACAGGGTTTACCAGGCAAGAATACTGGAGTAGGTTGCCATTTCCTCCTTCAGGGGATCTTCCCCACCCAGGGATAGAACCCGAGTCTCCAGTGTCTCCTGCATTACAGGCAGATTCATTAGCAGGCAGTTCCCAAATGATACTGATGCTGCTGGTCTATTGACCGTATTTTGGGAACCAATGAATTGGATGACCTCTAAGTTCTCTATTATGTCTAACATTCTGACTTTTCTATGGGAAGATTTCAAAATATTTCCCCCAAATTTCCTTCAACAACATTTTAATCTTGAATTTTCCACATTTCTATACATAAATAATAAAATAGACACATCCTTATACTGGACACTCATTTGCTTCATAGCATTTTCTAACCTTCTTTTAAGGAGAATGAAACCTACACTGTACCTAATCTATTCTCTTTTGTCTATTGTTCTTATTGACGTTTTAACAGATGTGAAGAAAGAGAAGTTAACTTCCTCAAAAGCTTGCTAGTGAAAAACTCTCAGGTTTAACTCAAGTTCTTTTCTCCTGGGTCACTAAATTATGCTTTAGTTCAATCTTGTTTTAGAGATGTGCCTGATATTATATCTTCTACCAAGGAAGGATTTTGAAATTATTTTGGTATCTCTCTATGCTCTAGATATGAATAGATTCAAATCTGAATCAACACAACAATCTCAAGGTGCAATTTTTCTGGGTAATAGTGTGAACACAATGATACCAACCATCAGAATAATTATCATCACAGCCCAGCATAGTAGTCTGAATGTGTATCTGATGTGTCAGCTTTGATATGAGTTCTGGGTATACGTATCAGTTCCATAATGCTTTTTTTTCCCTTTCAAAAAGACAAGTTCAACAAGAGCTCTTTAGCAGTCATGAGGCTGGGACAAGGTTATATAGTTGCCTGATATCTCAGCTGCTGTCTTGTCACCTGGCTCTTACTACGATATTTAGCAAATAATTGTCAGCAAGGAGCCAGAAGAGGAATCCAAGGGCAGACCTACATACCACGAGTATTCTTCTCTCATGGCAGCTGCAGAGTTCAGGATGCTCTGGTCAGTTTGCTTACAGCAGATCCAAATTACCTTTTGCACATGTATAGGTCAACATGAAAATATTACAGTGCATTTTGCCCTTTTCACAATTAATCCACACAAATTGTTGATGTCTGAATTTAGACCATCTTATTTCTACATGAGGAACACAGGTGTAATTTAAGATACTGTCTCATCAGGGGAAGAATCTTTTTATCTCCTAATATTCTGAGGCAGCTGTGAGATTTTGCTTGTGCAGCCCCATATCCTGGGCTGGCTCTGCCAGCAGGACTGAGTATGTGTGTTGGTGGGGGGGTGGGGGGGAGGGGAGGTACCACCCTCCTAGGAAGTTAGAAAGGAAGAAAGCCTTGTGCCCTCAACCAATCTTTATGTTGCCCTTGTACTTGATTTGACATTGCTGTACTCTACTCAGGCTCCTGAGTGCTGACTTGGACATTTATTCTTAAATTTTGGTGTCCATGGGTTTCCGTCTGGCCTTTGCCATGATTATCTGCTGCTGGTAATTTGGCAGAATTCCTGATTATAAATAAGGTTCTAATAAATAATGAAAAATGAAAAGTAAAAACTGATTGCTGCTGATTTCAGACACACTGTGATAGTTTGGGAGTGGGGGGATAAATAGGTTCTGACCTCAGAATGGTGGCACAAATTGCAAAGAGTCAAGGGTAATGACAGTTCCACTCATGTTGCTCAGTGTCAGGATATACTCCTATTAGATTATCATCACATGAGTAAAAACACAGTAATTGCCCGGCATGGAGCAAATGTTTAATAAGTGAAGCCAATTACCATGCTTATCCAATTAGGTATATAAACTTATTTGTGATGAAAGTCCTGTATAATCAGGCTAAATATCACCTCTGGGCACAGCCCGTGCTTCAGCCAAACATGTTTCCTGCAAAGGGCCCTGGACTAGAATGCTCCCATTCCCTTTGTGGTTGTCATATGCATCCTGAACATTTTGGTCTTGCAAAAGTGCTTCTTCCTTCTTAACTGGACAACCCTCTACCTCCTGTCAACAGCCCCCAGGACATTTTGTTCTTCTCTTACAGGCATTTAAATAGGGTTTTTTCGAACTGACTAGTTCAATTCTAAGCTCTACCACAAACTAGCTCTGTGATTGAGAAATTCATTTAGCACTTCTGAGTCAAAGTTTTCTTATCTGAAAAAATGGGGTAATAATACTTGCCACACAAAGAATTAAAATTAAGGTTTATATATTATCTGCATAGAGCACAATAAACAGATGTTGTTTATTATTAAGAATAATGGATATGAATAATGAATGACTCAATGGACATGAATTTGAGCAAGCTCCAGCAGATAGTGAAAGACAGAGAAGCCTGGCATGCTGCAGTCGTGGGGTCGCAAAGAATCAGACATGACTTAGTGACTGAACAACAAATTATTAAGAAAAAACAGTAGGGCTTGGTATTATTATTATCATAGAGAGTGGCAGTACTAAATAAAATAGAGAATTGACTGAGTGGATCTTCTAATTTAAAACCCTTTGCAGATTCCCCTTCATGTTTGAGCTGAACTAGTTAGAGAATTATTATCTCTGATTATCAGCATATCAAAGATATATCTAGTCATAAGTGCATGCATATGTGTACAGACACTTGATTTTATGACTTTTATTGTACTAGGGAAAAATTCATATCTGAAAATATTTCCCTTCTATACTTTCATGAATATTCTATCAGTTAATTTAAGAGTGATGGACATTCAGTCTGCAGCTTCATATAAGGTTTATGATTCCAAGGACTTTGGGGATATAACACTGAGCTAACAAGCACACAGGTACCCGTGGCCCACTGTTAGAGCCTTTTCCTGAGCAGTTTTTCATAGAGAGATGGCCAAGGGAGAAAGCATGATGACAGAGTGTACATAGGCTTGGGACAAAGAAGGCAAGAATTTAACAGTGGCACACTTCAAGTTCTGTCCAAAAATGCTCCGATAGCCCTCCTGAGGATAATATTCTGCCTTGTTGAGTCTTTGTTAATTGCTTCATCCTCCTGGCATTCTATTTCCAAGAGGAAGGCCCTATTTACTTAAACTTTTTCATCTTATCTTATATTTGAACTTTAGGTACACAGGTTTGCATTAACAGTCCCTGAATTTTGATGCACTAGTTTCATTGATCTAAGCATGGTCCATCTCTATACATACAGTTACTTAAATAACTTTATACTGTAATAAGAACCCATGAACCCAACATCTCAAAGGCCTAATTATGAATCTGTTATTATCTTGGTCTTTATCAAAATTTAAATAAATATATGTATTACACCATGACTACCTGAGCACCAGAGAACTGATGCTTTTGAATTGTAGTGCAGGAGAAGACTCTTGAGAGTCCCTTGGACTGCAAGATCAAACCAGTCAATCCTAAAGAAAATCAACCTTGTATATTTGAATACTCATCATAAGGACTGATGCTGAAGCTGAAGCTCCAACACTTTGGGCATCTGATGTGAAGAGCCGACTCATTGGAGAAGACTCCGATGCTCGGAAAGAGTGTGGGGAGGAGGTGAAGGGGATGACAGAGGATGAGATGGTTGGATGGCATGATCGACTCAATGGACATGAGTTTGAGCAAACTCTGGGAGATGGTAAAGGACAGGAAAGCCTGGAACACTGTAAGTCCATGAAGTCACAAAGAGTTGGACACAACTCAGAGACTGAACAACAACCTGATAAAATAGGTGACAGTAGACAAATGACTTAATGTCTTCCTACTGCCCACAATCCTCCTTGGGGGAACTGACCCCTGTCTACTTCCTGTGATCCTAGTGGTCTGCCAATCCAAATAACCCACACAACTAGCTTTAGTTCTCAATGACCTCAAGCCATGGATTGATTTTTTTTCCCCTTGTTGTCACTTATCTGTCTTTTCACCTTATCTGCACACTAACTACCTACAAGTACTTAGGAGAAAGATGGTGGTAGTATGGAGCAGTTCACAGTGGTGGAGTTGGTAAGGAGAATCAGATTATGGATATATGTGAAAGATAGAGGCAACACTATTTACACTGAATAGAAGTAAGGTGTGAGATAAGGAGGCAGAGCAGTAAAGAATGACTTGAAAGATGGAGCAGTTGAAAAATAGGAATGCCCTATTAACAATCAGGGATACTAATATTGGAAGAGGAGTCTGTTTGGGGCTAGGTAGAAATCAGTTAGTTTTTGAAGATGTTAACTCTGAGGGCTATTAGATATCCTTAGATATCCAAGTGGAAGTGGCAAGTAGTTTGATCAATGGGCCTGTGGTTTAGAGCACACAGAAGCTGGGATTTAAGTTTGGAGGTGCAGCATGTAGGTGACAGGCTAAGCCATGAAACCAGATGAGATCATCAGGAATGAATGGAGACAGAGAAGTGGACCAAAGACAAGAGAAATGAAGAACCACCCAAGGAGATCAAAGAGTAGGAAGAAAGTGGTGTTTCCTAGGAGATGGGGAAAAGGGGGCTCCATGCAGGAAGGAGTCAACAACTCTGTCCAAGTCACTGATGAGTCATGTAATACGAGAACTGACCAGGAGTGGACTTGATAAGAGCTGTTTGACAGAATCAGTGTAAGTAATAATGATCAATATTGTGCTAGTTTCATAGTTGCTGTTCAGTTGCTAAATCGTGTCCAACTCTTTGTGATCCCATAAACTACAGCATGCCAGTCTTCCCTGCCCTTCACTATATCTCGGAGTTTGCTTAAACTCATGTCCACTATGTCAATGATGCCATCCAACCATCTCATCCTATGTCACCTCCTTTTACTCCAGCCCTCAATCTTTCCCAGCATCAGGATCTTTTTCAATGAATTAGCTCTTCACATCAGGTGGTCAAAGTATTGGAGTTTCAGCTTCAGCATCAGTCCTTCCAATGAATATTTAGGGTTGATTTCCACTAGGATATTTGAAATTTGGGGTGCATGGTGAAATATTTATTGGTGTAGATTCAGAGGAGAATGAAAGAAGAGAAACTGTTGATAGTCAGTATTGATGTTAGGCTTCCCCCTTGAAAGGTCCAGCTTAATCTTTTTGGAAAGATTTACTTGCTTTTAGACACTTTACTAAACGTAAAATTTACATGACAATTAATTTAATAAATTCATTTCTGACTTCTAATGAAACATCTGTGCCTGTTTGTCCACTGTGATGACTGAGATGTACGGTATACAATAAAATTATTAATAATGTTACCCTTTCCAATGAGAATCTACTCCTTGATTCACATCATTAAATAACCTTCTAATCTGTGAGTCAAAATGTCAACCAATACCTAGGACTGGGTCCTAAGGATATTGGTGGGTAAAGAAGAACATTCCTTAGCTGGTTTATTTTTTCTTCAGTATTAGTGCTAGCCTGGAGAATCCCAGGGATAGGGGAGGCTGGTGGGCTGCTATCTATGGGGTTGCACAGAGTCAGACACAACTGAAGCAACTTAGCAGCAGCAGCAGCAGTGCTGGCTTGGCTCATCTCTATATCTGCTGTGAGATTGCTTTTTACCAAGGAATTTGAAAATAATTTAGCTGGAGCATTTCTAACCAGATGTATGTATATATTTCTTATTAAATTCTGGCTAAAATCCATTAGTTCTGGAGCTGTATTGTTTTACAGATTTTGTGACTGGCTTGTCACAGAAAGTAGAATAAAATCCAATCTTTTTCTTTGTTTCTGGGTATCAGTTTCATTTGGCAATGCTAGTATTTCCATAGCATCTACAAGATGCTTAATGTTGAGTTGTGGCTGAGGCTGGGGCATTGTGATAACACACGTTCATGGGCCTGAACCCAGTGTATCACTAGACAGACGAAGAAAGGCCAGCTCTTCTCAGCAATGTGTCCCTAGCAATCTACTTGGTTTCAACTTCCAAACAAACAGATGGGTTTCAATAATAAACACAAAACAGACCTACAACTTGAGGATGAATATTTACTTTGTTACCTAAACTGTTGTTCAGTTCAGTTCAGTCGCTCAGTCATGTCCAACTCTTTGCAACTGCAGCACGCCAGGCCTCCCTGTCCATCACCAACTCCAGGAGTTTACCCAAACCCATGTCCATCGAGTCGGTGATGCCATCCAACCATGTCATCCTCTGTCATCCCCTTCTTCTCCTGCCCTCAATCTTTCCCAGCATCAGGGTCTTTTCCAATGAGTCGGCTCTTCACGTCAGGTAGCCAAAGTATTGGAGTTTCAGCTTCAACATCAGTCCTTCCAGTGAACACCCAGGACTGATTTCGTTTAGGATGGACTGGTTGGATCTCCTTGTAGTCCAAGGGACTCTCAAGAAAGAGGCTTCTCCAACACCACAGTTCAAAAGCATCAATTCTTCTGCCCTCAGCTTTCTTTATAGTCCAACTCTCACATCATAAATGACCACTGGAAAAGCCATAGCCTTGACTAGATGGACCTTTGTTGGCAAAGTAACTGTTGTGGTTAAGCATTAAAGTTTTCCACTTAAAATAATTAGTAAGGACAGACAAAATTATAATTACATAGGTTGTAAGAATTTCAACACAGATATTTTAAAATATAGGTATTTGGTGATCTCAAACTATGTGATATCTCTGTTATTTCTAGGGAGTTCTAGATGCAAGCATAGACAATTTATGTATATGTAACATTCATGAGTGAGTGAATGAGTGTTAGTCACTTAGTCATGTCTGACTCTTTGTGATCCCATGGACTGTAACCCACCAGGCTCTTCTGTCCATGGGGATTCTCCAGGCAAAAATACTGGAGTGGGTTGCCACGTCTTCCTCCAGGGGATCTTCCCAACCCAGAGATTGAACCCAGGTCTCCCCCACTGCACGCAGATTCTTTACTGTATGAGCCACAAGGGAAGCCCAAGTATAACATAATTATTTTAAAAAGAAAATCACTATTATGAGAAAAGTAAGGACAGAATGTAGAATTTTATCTAAATCTGTATAATCTTCTCTATTAGTTTGCTAGTATTTCTATAACAAATACCATACTGGGTGGATTAAACTACAGAAATTATTTCCCTACAGTCTTGGAAGGCAGAAGTCTTGAGATGAAGCTGTTGGCAGAATTGATTTCTTCTATGGCTTCCCTCCTTCACTTATAGATAATCACCTTCTCCATGTGTCTTCATGTGGTCTTGCTTCTGCATTTCAATATTCTTTTCTTATAAGGACATCGGTCACATTGGTCACTTTATCTTAATTACCTCTTTAAACATCATATAACCAAACAGTCATATTCTGAGGTGCTGGAAGTTAAGAATTCAACATATTAATGAAAGGAAGATTCAATATAGCTCTTAACATTTTCTATCATATTAGACAATTTAAAACTCACATCTAGAGCAATGGTTATTAAATATATTTGAGTGCATAATCTATCAGAAAAAATGTTTTCAACACATACCTACATACAGGCAAAAATTTCATATTTATATACATGTTCATATTATGAATTTTATACATATTATATAATACTTTTATTGACTGATAAATTGAGACATCTGAAATATAATAGTGGACAGTTTAAAAAATTATCTGAAGTAATTATTAAAATATTGCAATTTTTAAAATGTTTTCTCTTTTTCATGGCTTCATGCTATCATTATCTAAGTTTTCAGAGTAATATGCATGTAGGAGGAGATCTGTCATGTCAACAATGAATATAATTTTATATTTCAAATAATCTTATTTCTTTTATTCCAGGGAAGCAAATAAATTGTTATTGTTTTCATGTCACAGTGTGGCTGGAGTCCCGCTCTAGGGGAAAGTCACTGCTTTAGTAACTGGAGATTTAAACAAAATTTCTGGCTTCATGAAGCTTACTTTCTAGCAGGAATACAGATTAAACAATAAACAAATATACATACAGTCGACCCTTGAACAGTGTGCCGGTTAGGGGCACTGACACTCAGCAGAGTCAAAATTCTGAGTATAACTTGTAGTCACTGGGCCCCCTTGTATACGTGGTTCCTCAGTATCCTTGGTTCCGTATCTGTGGATTCAAACAACCCCAGATTATGTGGTACTGTAGTATTTCCTATTGAAATAAATCTGCATATAAGTGAACCCATGAAGTTCAAACTCATGTTGTTCAAGGGTCAACTGTAGTTTTTAATTTTTTGTTTATTTTTCTAAAGTTTTTAAAAGTTTATTTGTTTTTAATTGGAAGATAGTTGCTTTACAATATTGTGTTGGTCTCTGCCATACATAAACATGAATCAACTATAGGTATACATATGTCTCCTCCCTCTTGAACTTCCCTCACATCTGCACCCCTTTCCACCCCTCTAGGTCATCAGAGAGCCCTGGGTTGAGCTCCCTGTATTCATACAGAAAATTCCCTCCAGCTATCTATTTTCCATATGATAGTGTATATGTTTCCATGATACTCTCTCCATTCAGCCCACCTTCTCCTTCCTCCACCGTGTCCACAACTTTGTTCTCTATGTTTGCATCTTCATTGCTACCCTGCAAATAAGTTCATCAGTACCATCTTTCTAGATTCTATATGATGATGCAACAAATGCAAGAAAGAAAGACTCAGTGAGATAAAGGAAAAGAGCTGTTTGCTTGGAATATGAATGGAGGACCTCTGTAAGGTTACATTAGAGCAGAGAATAAAGTGAAGGACAAAGCCTGGGGAAGGTTCAAGCAGTGCTTGAGGATGGCAGTTGGTTTGCTGTGATCTATCTCCTCCCTCATGAAACTCATGAAAGTGTCACAGATATAGGACACTTGGGCTGTCAGTCTCAAGGCAGATACCTCAGTACCTTAGCAGTGCCTGATACAGAGTAAAAAAATCAATACATAATTTTATTAAATAACTCCATGTTCTTTATCTTTTGAAAAGCAGTTTAGTGTGATGATAAGTTAGGGAAGAATTGTAAAGATGTGATGAACAAAGATTCTATGTGAACAATAATATAAAAACAATTCTGATACAAGCAATGAGAAATCTGCAGAAAATAAGTGGAACATTGATGATTAAAAATACAAGGAAACAAAAAGTAGACAACTAAATAAGTGAAAAAAAAAAAAAAAGAAAGAATCGATACCCAGTTCATTCAGTTTCTGTGGGAGTGGTTTAGTCCCTAAGCTGTGTCCAACTCTTGTGACACTATGGACTGTAGCCTACCCCAGTCTGCATTGACCATGGGATTTCCCAGGCAAGAATGCTGGAGACAGGCAGTCTCCTGCATTACAGGTAGATTCTTCACAGCTGATCCACCAGGGAAGCAAAACCCAACTTCCAGATCCAGCAGATTTCTTCTGTGTCATTTGAGTTCTCCAGGAAGCAGAGGCTGAGCTGAAGTTAGGAGTTCACAAGCTTTATTGGGAGGTAAGGCTTGTGAAAGGTAGAAGAAGAATGAAGCAAGACAGCAAAGAAATCTTCAGACCTCAGTGCAGCAGTGCCAGGCCGACTCCTGGGGCGGGGAAGGAGGAGGTGAGGGGACAGAGGGTGGGAGAAGGAGGATTGAGCAGGGGGCACCTCTGACCAAGTCGTACATCTGAAAGTGTCTCTACCACCCCAGAGGGCACACCAGAGCAGAGATTGCCCTCGGAGAGGGATTGCATTTGGCAGAAAAGGCCAGGCCCTATCCTCTGGCAGTGCTCTGTTATTGCTGGGCCCCCGGGGGAGAAGAGAAGCGGACCTTGCTGGAGGAATGTCTGGAGGCTGTTAGCTCCTTGCAGCCTCAATGCAAGCTCTTCCTTGAGAGGAGACCAGAGAGGTGCCCCATGCTCACCACTCTGACTGAGGCAGCAGCAGCCATGATGGCGCACTGGGTGGCCTCCAGGGGACTCACAGTAGAGGTCTCATACCCAGCGTTTTTGTTGTTATCTTGTGCTGCCATTATTAGTTTTAACAGCAGTTAGACTTATCCATCAGATATCTTTTTAAGCTCCCTATTTTGTGTGTATTTTTTTAATTAAAAAATGTATGCAGTTATCCAGTGTTAAGTTGCAAATATTACAAATGGCTAAAACAAGAGGACTAGTGGTGGTATCTCATCCCACCTTACCCTTTTGTCAAATTCCTCTTACAATCTCCATCAAATATGCTTCTCCTGTTACAGAACCCAACTTGGGTTCCCTTGCCTATATGCAATAAAACCAATCTACCAACACCAAGTTATGGTGAAGGAAAGTGAGGTGTTTATTGCAGAGTCCAGGCTATTGTTGTTCTTCAGTCACTAAGTCATGTCCAACTCTTTAAGACCCCATGGTAATAGCTCACCAGGCTCCTTTGTCCATGGGGTTTTCCAGGCAAAAATACTGGAGTGGGTTGCCATTTTCTTCTTCAGGGGATCTTGGAGATCCAAGATCAAACCGGCGGTTTCTGCATTGGCAGGGGGATTCTTTACTGCTGAGCCACCAGGGAAGCCCTAAAGAGTCCAGGTAACTCGTGCTTAAAGGGCTTAAATTCCATGAAGGTTTTCAGAGAAAGGTTTTTAAAACCAGGGTGAAGGGGAGTGATGTGGTGTATGTGATCAGCTTGTGAAAGTTCTGATTTGTTGGTGGTGAAGTAATCAGGAGTCAACGTCATCAACCTTCTGGTTCCACCTGGTCTGGAGTCTACGTGTTTGTGGGCAGCATACAGTTAACTTCTTCCACACTGTGGGGATTTCAGGATCTGCAAAACAGCTCAAAGGATATGTCTCAGAATATCATCTTTAGCCCTTGAGGAACTAAAAGTTTAATGGCTAAATTATTATTATCTTGCCTTGCTTGACTGTTTCCTTTTCTGCATTTTCTCACTTCTTTGATTAAATTTACTCTTTGGAAACCAGAGAAGGCCTAAGAGGCTAAAATTTTTCTACAGACAAGAGGCAGGTAGAGGACGTGGGATTGGGGGGTTGGTTCGGGAAGGGCCCATAAGGTCCTGCTAGGTTGCACTCCCACACTAGAGGAGTGAGGGGGTTGGTTCAAGACTGTATGGATATTGGCAGAGCCTATTTTCTTTGTCCTGGTCTTATTTATTAAGATGCACACACATGCAATGGGAAATTCTATTTCCTCCCAGTGCCCATTTGGAGAGTGGGAGCTATCTATGACATGCAACGAGGAGATGCAGAGGATGTGGAAGAGAAAGAATAGGCCTTGGGAAGGCAAGATTCTGTGAAGGGTTTCGCTCCCTGCATCCGTTGGCTGCTGATACCAGAGGGAATGAACACAGGTCAGAAGCTACCTTTATCCCTGGCTCAGGTGACTGTTCATATGACAGTTTAACTAGCAGTTTTTGAGGGCTTAGTGCACGTCAGAAACCTCTTATATATTATTTTGGCTCCAAATATAGTAGGACTGAAAAATGAAAATGTTAGTCACTCAGTCGTGTCCTACTCTTGTGACCCCATGGCCTGTAGCCAGCCAGGCTCCTCTGTCCATGGAATCCTCCAGGCAAGAATACTGGAGTGAGTAGCCTTTCCTTTTTCCAAGTGATCTTCCCAACCCAGGGATCAAACCTGCATCTTCTACACTGCAGACAGAGAGAGCCACCAGGGAAGCCCCATGGTAAGATTATTTCCTCCATTTTGGAGATGATAAAATTGAGATAGAAAAAAAGTGATTAAATATATCATGCAAATTCACACAGCTACCATGTGACAGAGCTGAGATACAAATGAAGCAGAGATTCCAAATTTCAAATTCTACCCACTAACTGTTTCTCATAATGAGAACTTACACGGCTTACTAAACTATTATGTTAAAAAAAAAAAAAAAGAGTAGTACTTTTCATCCATATATTGCATACGAGGAAAGATGCATGCATTTTCCTTTGTTTGGAAGTTTTTTTTCTACCTCATTACTTTAGATCTTGCTTGTGATGGGCAGTTCCTCTCTCTAGGCCCTATTTATATTTCAAAATCTCTCAATTGCTGTGATATTGAGAACAGGTTTCTCATTAGTATTCAGGTGACAATAAGAAGAAGCTACCAAACAATGCACATGATGGAAGAAGGCTGTCATTATAAACTGAACTTATGAGAAATGCCAGTCAATACTGGTTGCTTGTAGGCTTTTCTTTCTTCCTTTTTTTTTTTACAAAAAAGGAATCATTTAGAAGCAGCCTCTGCCTGCATAGTAACCTGCCGTGAACAATGGGAGTGTCTGGTTAGGTTGAAACCAGAGTAGAGAGCTTAGAAGAGATTTAGGGAGCACGCCAGGTCCACAGAGCCAGCCTCTGAATCAGGCAGGGACACAGTTGACCTTTCATGGAGGGCAACAAGCCCTGGTCTCTTTATTCTTGACAAAATTACTCAGCAGGCCATGTTCCTGTTCCTGTTCCGTGTTCAGAAATCCCTGGAGAAAGTTCTGCTTTGACGCCTTGATAAGAGCAGCTGTTTCTAACCAGCTCAGTCTTCACTGAGGGGACACGGGGCCAGACTCAGCAGCGCTAGCTCCCCACCAAGTGGTGGGGATCTTCTCATGCTGAGCTGTGTGATTTCTCAATGCCATGCAGTGAGAGCTCTCACAGAACAGGGATCTTAGGCTGGCCTCCACTGGCTCCTTGGTGCGCTTCTACATGGGTGAGGATCCTTCTGGCATCCATTTGGAAACTACTGGGTGGTCATCTTGAGATGAGACAAAGGCAGGTGGAATGACCCCCTGAATTGGGGGTAACTGTCACAGCCCCAGAAGAACTCTCTCTGCCCACTCTTCAGTATCTGTGCAAGCCTGTGTGGCTGGTGATTGGCATGCAACTCAGTACATCTGCTCTAGAATATAAATTATGTGAAAGGAATGACTGGGTCTGTCTAGCTATGTCTCTATCCAGAGCATCCTGGTGATGACTTCATCATGTTGTTGTTGTTTAGTCTCTAAGTTGTGTCCAACTCTTTTGTGACCCCATGGACTGTAGCCCGCCAGGCTCCTCTGTCCATGGATTTCCCAGGCAGGAATATTGGAATGGGTTGCCATTTTCTCCTCCAGGGGATCTTCCCAACAAAGGATTGAACTCATGTCTCCTGCTTGGCAGGTATAGTCTTTGCCATTGAGCCATCTGGGAAGCTGAGTTCATCAGTTCAGTTCAGTTCAGTTCAGTCATTCAGTCGTGTCTGACTCTTTGCGACCCCATGAATTGCAGCACGCCAGGCCTCTCTGTCCATCACCAACTCCCAGAGTGTACTCAAACCCATGTCTATCGAGTCAGTGATGCCATCCAACCATCTCTTCCTCTGTCGTCCCCTTCTCCTCCTGCCCCCAATCCTTCCCAGCATCAGGGTCTTTTCCAATGAGTCAACTCTTCACATGAGGTGGCCAAAGTATTGGAGTTTCAGCTTCAACATCAGTCCTTCCAATGAACACCCAGGACTGATCTCATTTAGGATGGATTGATTGGATCTCCTTGCAGTCCAACAGACTCTCAAGAGTCTTCTCCAACACCCCAGTTCAAAAACATCAATTCTGCGGCATTCAGCTTTCTTCATTGTCCAACTCTCACATCCATACATGACCACTGGAAAAACCATAGCCTTAACTAGACAGACCTTTGTCGGCAAAGTAATGTCTCTGCTTTTAAATATGCTACCTAGGTTGGCCATAACTTTCCTTCCAAGGAGTAAGCGTCTTTTAATTTCATGGTTACAATCACCATCAGCAGTGATTTTGGAGCCCCAAAAAAAATAAAGTCTGACACTGTTTCCACTGTTTCCCCATCTATTTCCCATGAAGTGATGGGACCAGATGCCATGATCTTAGTTTTCTGAACGTTGAGCTTTAAGCCAACTTTTTCACTCTCCTCTTCACTTTCATCAAGAGACTCTTTAGTTCTTCTTCACTTTCTGCCATAAGGGTGGTGTCATCTGCATATCTGAGGTTATTGGTATTTCTCCCGGCAATCTTGATTCCAGCTTGTGTTTCTTCCAGCCCAGCGTTTCTCATGATGTGCTCTGCATATAAGTTAAATAAGCAGGGTGACAATATACAGCCTTGACATACTCCTTTTCCTATTTGGAACCAGTCTGTTGTTCCATGTCCAGTTCTAACTGTTGCTTCCTGACCTGCATACAGGTTTCTCAAGAGACAGGTCAGATGGTCTGGTATTCCCATCTCTTTCAGAATTTTCCACAGTTTATTGTGATCCACACAATAGGCAGTTGATATATAATTATTTTTATGAATAGATAGGCTGAAGGAAGAGTTTTTATCTGTGTTGGATGGTGAATTGACATTACTTACATGACAGACTACCTCCAGAACTGCCTGGGAACCCTTGCAGATGTACATAAGGGTCTCCTCTTCTAGCTTGGCATTCACCACTCACCTGGCTCCTTTCCTCATCCACCTATCACTGGTTCTCTGTTGCCATTTATGTCTCCTCTGGTTCTTGCTGATCCTCCAGTCTTCGTCTTCCTGCTTTCTCTGAACTCTCAATCCCATATGTTTCTTAATAACCTGACCTCTGCTTCCACAATCTTCACTTTCAAGGATCCCCCAGGTCTTTTCATGACATTTTGTGATTTGAAGCTGAGTGACTAAAGCCAACTTTTCCTTGAACAACCACCTTCCTGTCACTTCTTTGCTAACCTTCATCTGTATCTTTTTGGTAGAATGATATCATGAATGCTGGGAATTTTCTTTGGAAGCAATGATTCTTGCTAATGTGCCATCCTTCTCTGGGAACAGAGACTAACAGGTAAGCACATGAAAAGAACACTTGCCCAAGGTAGAAATAAAATGCAGTGTGACTTTCCATTCTCTGTATTTTGAAGACATGCCCTCATTCAGCTGCTGTCTGAACAGCTATTTTGAACGCATCACTGGGCCAGGTTCTGGGAGGAATACAAAGAAGCAGGTTCCTCATCATTCAGCGGCCTGAAGGAAGAGCTGTGTAGTTGGGCATACATGGCAAATGCCAGGAAAGATAACAGGATGTGGGGTGGATGTGAGCACTGCCAATGCAGCAGGAGTTTTAGGAGCAAGAGCATTGCTAAGAATCCCAAAGACCACAAATAAGTGGTTAACCTCAGGCTGCTTTGGTTTCAGTCCTAAAGAACTGCAGTCATCCTGGGAGGGTTTTCATAGGCTGGAAACATCCAGTGGGACAAATCCTAAAACCTATTAGATTTCGAAAAGAGAAGTGGAAAGTGTTTGTTTTAAAAGGTGTGCATTAAAATATTTGCCTTTCCAACACCTTATCCTGAAAATATCTTCCCTGTGTGTTTTCTCTATATATCTCACTTTAAAATAAAAATAGAGGAAAATGACCTTAAAATATGTTATTGTTATTTCTAGAAGTATTGAATATGCAAACGCTTGCACTACCCAGACCATGAGTCATGTGAATAAATCAGTTTTTCTTTCTTTCTTTTTGCAACCTTGTATAAGTCTTGTTTTCCATACTGCAAAGGATTTGGCTCCTTAGTCAACTAAAGTCTCAACTGGGTTGAATATCCAAGATGGTTCCCTCACATCTCCCAGATTTAGACTAGCTGTGGGCTGAGAGATCCTCCAGGGTCTTGACAGGAACACATACACATGGACTTTTGATGTGGCTTTGGGGATCCCAATAGCATAGCTCTTAAGTTCTTGGAGGGGTTATAACCATTACATATAATTTATGATGGTTATCTATGGTATACACTATATATGATTAGATTATTACGTATACTATGTAGTATATTGTAACAACAATTTTCCTTGATTCCCAACTTTTTATGTCAAGAATTTGGGAAGAACTTGGGTGTGTGGTTTGTCTCTGATCCACATGATGCCGCGTGGTGTTGATTTCAAGAAGCTCACGCAGGACTAAAAGGCTTCTTCTAGTCTAACCTCAGACGCTCCAGAATGTCATTTCAGTTATTCTCTATTAGCCAATTAAGCCACTGGGACTAGGCCATCATATTTGAAGAGCAGGGAATTAGAGTCCACCTCTTTATATGAACAGCAGCCTGTGTTCATGAAGGGTATCTACCTACCAGTCTGTCCCCTGGTTATTACGCTTCACATCTATCCACATGTAAAACACACTCCTGCCACCTCAAAGCCCAAGGTTCCCTTTCCAACATGACAGCTGCTCAAAGTCCAGGAGCTCACCATCTAAATTAGGTCCAAATGTGGCAGAGGTTTCCCAAGTGTAGTTACTCTCAACTTGAGACTATGACCTGGAGAGCAGTTATCTACCTTCCTCACACCCAACATACAATGCTGATGCAAGAGTAGGATAAAGTAATAAATGGTCCAGAGCCCTAAGTGGAGGGGTGTGAGATGAGATGTATGTAGCATCATTGTCCTAAAGCATTTCTGAGAATTAACCAGGCACATGTTGGCTTTTTCTTGACACAGGCTCTGATTCCACTCCTTGAGAAACATTCTCTGTGGATCTAGATAGACACTGCTCTCTGGACTTTTGCTCTGTGTTTGCAGTTGTGTGGTTTTCTCAGCCAACGTTCAGCCCTGGAAGACTGAGGACCTAGAGGTCTTTCTTTTTTTTTTTTTTTTTTTTAATTGAACTGTCTTTTTCAATCCAAACTCACAAGTAAAATTCTATTACAAGCTAGGAGTTTCTTAAAAACATCGGGGTTCACTTTATCAGACAAAAGTCAGATCTGTCCATCTATTAGATCCAAGTTCCTCTATTCCAAGTGTCAGGGTGCTATTGGACAATGCCCTTAGGATCCATAAAAATCCTCTTGTCTAGCTGAGCATATAAAAGCCATATCCTCAAGATTCTTAAGGGCCTCATTGTTTATTTCTAGAGAATCTTTGAGCAGACCCTTAAATCTTCCTGAATTCTCAACAAAGCGTCTTACTGTTATATCTTTTATTTTTTTGTGGGCCAAGCATTTTACTTTTTATTTTATTTTTTGAAGTATAGTTGATTTACAGTGTTGTGTTACTTTCAGGTATACAGCAAAGTGATTCAGTTATACCTACACATATATTTTTTTTCTGATTCTTTTCCTATCTAGGTTATTATAAAATATGGGTATATTTCCCTGTGCTATACAATAGGTCCTTGTTGGTTATTTATTTTATATACAGTAGTGTGTGTATGTTAATCTCAGACTCCTAATTTATCCCTACTCTTCCCCCTACCTCTGGTAACCATTGTGTCCTAAACTTTGATATTATTGCCAAATAATCATCCATGTCTTGGAATTCTTTACTTTTAACAGAGGGTGTCTTTCCTCAGCTCTGATAACAATGTCTTCATTCTTTACTAACAGTCTTCTCAAGGCTCTTTTGTCTTCTGTCTGTTTTATAGGCTCAATGAAAATGCTATTTGTTTCAGAACGTCATTTCAGACATAATTTGTTTCCATTATTTATTGCTGGGAAAAACATTACTTCAGAGTTTAGTGATTTAGAACAGCCATTTTACTTTGCTCATACTTTTGTACATAGGACCTTGTGAAGAACTTAGATGGAGGTTGGTTTTCTATCCACATAATGTTATCTCAGGTAGCTGGGCTAAAAGATGTGCATCCAAGATAAGTTTTTCCCACATGCATCTAGTATCTCAGTGCTTCTTGTTCTCTTTCTCCCTCTCCATGTGGTTTCTCACCCTTTAGGGTCTTAACCACCTGACTTGGGCTTTTCTTTAAAAAATCATTTTACATTGGAGCATAATCGTGGGCTTCCATGGTGGGCTCAGACAGTAAAGTATCTACCTGCAATTCAGGAGGTTTGGGTTTGATCCCTAGGTCAGGCAGATCCCCCTGAAGAAGAGAATGACCACTCCAGTATTCTTGCCTGGAGAATTCCATGGATAGAGGAGCCTGGCAGGCTACAGTTCATGAGGTCACAAAGAGTCAGACACGACTGAGTGATTAAACACATAGTTGATTAACAATGTGGCACTACTTTCAGGTGTACAGCCAAGTGATTCAGTCATACATATACATGTATCTATTCTTTTCCTGTTTAGGTTATTACAGAATATTGAGCAGAATTCTCTGTGGTATACAGTAGGTCTTTGTTGCTTATCTATTTTAAATATAGCAGAGTGTACACGTCAATCCCAAACTTCAATCTATCCCTCCGCTCAACTATCCCCACAATAACCATAAATTTGTTCTTTGAGTCTGTTTCCATTTTATAAATAAGTTCATTTGTGTCACATTTTTTTAGATTCCACATATAAGTGATATGGTATGACATTTGTCTTTGCCTGGCTTTCTTCGCTTAGTTTGATAATCTCCAGGGCCATCTATGTTGTTGAAAATGGCATCATTTCATTCTTTTATATGGCTGAGCAGTATCCCGCTATATATCTTCTTTATCCTTTCATGATGATAGACATTTAGGTGGCTTCTATGTCTTAGCTATTGCAAACAGTGCTGCAATGAATGCTGGAGTGCACATATCCTTTTGAACCATGTTTTTCTGTGGATATATGCCTAGGAATGGGATTGCTGGATCATATCATAGCTCTATTTTTAGTTTTTAAGGAACCTCCATACTGTTATCCATAGTGACTGTACCAATTTACATTCCCATCAACAGTGTAGGATGGTTCCCTTTTTTCCACATCACTGCTAGCATTTATTGTTTGTAGATTTTTTGAGGATGGCTATTCTGACTAGTGTGAGGTGATAACTCATCTTGGGTTTGATTTGCATTTCTCATAATCAGTGATGTTGAGCATCTTTTCATGTGCCTCTTGGCCATCTTTATGTACTCTTTGGAGAAATGTCTGTTTAGGTCTTCTGCCCATGATTGGGTTATTTGGGTTTTTGATATTGAGTTACAGGAGCTGTTTGTAAATTTTAGAGACTAATTCCTTGTCAGTCTCATCATTTGAAAATATTTTCTCCTACTCTTGGATTGTCTGACTTGGGAGTTTTACAGCATGGTGCTCTTTGGTAGTGCCACATATTACACGGTGCATGGCTTCTAAGAGAAAGGAAGCAGGAGATCCCCAGATGAGGTCAAAGCTTGGAATTGGCACGTCATTATTTCTGCAATTATTTGTGTTTGTTAAAGAAGTAACAGGGCCCACCGTGTTCTATGAAGTGGAGAAATAGTCTCTACTTTTTGATGTGCAATGTCAAGGTGTTATTGCCGAAGAGCACGTAGGTTGGGAAATAGACTGTGGGCATGTTTGAAAGTACAGTTTGCCCCTTTCTTTGCTGTTACTACCAAAACTTCACTCCATAGCACTTTGTGGCCATATTCCACTTTTTACCCTGCTCAATGCCATACTGAAAAATTGATGTCATCTTACCCCTATTTGCATGAAAACTAGTTGCATGAAAACTTTCATGTTAGACAAACATTTTATTGTACTTAAAATTGTATTTTTTAAATAATACAATTTAGTGTTAAAAGTAGGTTCTGAGCTCTATCAAATACTTGCTCATCTGCAATTCCTTGCAAATGTGGTGAAACATCAAGAAGCACAAGGAATATCAGTTTAAATGAGATGAGATCAGGTCTTTTCTTGACCTTAGATATATGCAGTGTTACTCATCTCACACGCTAGTAAAGTAATTCTCAAAAATCTCCAAGCCAGGCTTCAGCAATATGTGAACCGTGAACTTCCAGATGTTCAAGCTGGTTTTAGAAAAGGCAGAGGAACCAGAGATCAAATTGCCAACATCCACTGGATTATCGAAAAAGCAAGAGACTTCCAGAAAAACATCTATTTCTGGAAGGACTGATGTTGAAGCTGAAACTCCAATACTTTGGCCACCTCATGCGAAGAGTTGACTCATTGGAAAAGACCCTAATGCTGGGCGGGATTGGGGCTGGAGGAGAAGGGGACAACAGAGGATTAGATGGTTGGATGGCATCACTGACTCGATGGACATGGGTTTGGGTAGACTCCAAGAGTTGGTGATGGACAGGGAGGCCTGGCGTGCTGCGATTCATGGGGTTGCAAAGAGTCGGACACGACTGAGCGACTGAACTGAACTGAACTGTAATATGTAAAACAGTATTTACAAACTTCTGTATGAAAAGGGAAATGTACAAATTCTTTGATAAAACTTGGCCATCTGCATTTATTTCTGAAGAAATTTTAACAATCAGAAGATTGCCAAGGAATCTGTGAAATGCACAATATTTAGCATATATCTACATATTTTATTGTAACTTCACATCCTGGTTTTTAATTTTTCTCAACTTGTGATCTGAAGAATAATTTATTTAAACAATGATACAAATTTTCCATAGAATCAAAATACAATTTTGGACTTGAAGAGGATGTTACTATGAAGTGGACACAAATAAACTAACTTCCCTCTGTTTCAACTATAATATTTTGATAACAATTCAAAGCATTCAAAGAATGAAAGAAAATGTGTTTTAAACTTTTATCTTTTTTCCATTGATCAAGATGCACTTATACTTGCCTCAATATCTAGATAATATATATTTGTTGTTGCTGTTTAGTTGGTAAGTTGTGTCTGACTCTTTCGCAACTCTATGAACTGTAGCCTGCTAGGCTCCTCTGTCCATAGGATTGCCCAGGTAAGAATACTGGAGTTTGTTGCCATTTCCTTCTCCAGGGGATAGTCCTGACCTTGGGATCAAACCCATTTCTCCTGCATTGACAGGCAGATTCTTTACCACTGACCCACCAGGGAAGCCCAAATAATACGTACGATTTTCTTTATTTTGCATTTGCTAGTCCCCAAGCCTAATCTTCTTCTGGGTCACTTTCTTCTGAAAACTGCATTTCTTTAGGTGTAATCTAAATAAAATAAGATGTGTAAGGTATGTTGATTGGAATTTGCTTCTTTATCATAGCCTCCATTAGTAAGAATAATTTATATACAAAAATGCTAAGCTGATGTGCACCATCTAAAAGCAAACTTAACTTTGCCTGGTCCAGTAAAAGATCAGGCTATTATAATTTTAGGGAGTAAAATTTCATAGAGAATTTAGTACCTTGCATAGGAGCAATGGATCAGATAGCTCAGTTGTATAGCATAAGTAGAGACCATCTGGGATCTGGAAAGTATAATGCCAGACGTGTGCGTGTGTGCTCAGTCACTCAGTCATGTCCAACTCTTTGAGACCCTATGGACTGTTGCCTGCCAGGCTCCTCTGTCCATAGAAATTTTCAGGCAGGAATACTGGAGTGGGTTACCATTTCCTTCTCTAGGGTATCTTTTCGACCCAGGGGTCAAACCCACATCTCCTGTGTCTCCTACATTGGTAGGTGGATTCTTCACCACTGAGCCACCTGGGAAGCCCATAATGCCAGACATTCTACCCTTTATCTTACTGAGTTAAGAGTATTTTTTTAAGGTCTTCTTCTTCTGCCCCTTCTCTTCTCCTGTCTTGTAAGATTTTAAAATGTTTCTTTAAAAATAGTTAAATTAATGCATAATTTACATATAATCATTTGTACTTATTTAAGGTATAAAATTGTGAAAAGTTTGGTAGATGTATACATTCATGAAACTATTACCACAATAAAAATAATAAATATCGCATTACTCTAAACTTTCCCCCTTGTACCTTTGTAATCTCTCCAAAACCCCACCTCTCCTCCCATCCCAGGCAAATACTGATCTGATGTTACTATGATTAGTTTGCATTTTCTAGAATTGCATCAAAAAGGAAACGTATAAAGGTGGCCAAGGTAGTGTGAGAATATGAATAGCCTGAGTGCCCCTCACCGCAGGGGCAAACCTGCATTATAACCACTTACAGAGCAACTATAGGTGAGAACAATGTGAAGACTAGCAGAAAAGATCTTTTACAACTAAAGACACAAAGAAGGAACCACATGACCTTCCATAGTGGCTCAGTGGTAAAGAATCTACCCACCAATGCAGAAGACTCGAGTTAGATCCCTAATCCAGGAAGATCCCACGTGCCATGGAGTAACTCAGCCTGTTGGCCACAACTATTGAACCTGTGCTCTAGAGCCCAGGAACTGCAACTATTGAGCCCACATGCCACAACTACTGAAGCTCCGTGCCCCGGAGCCTGTGCTCTGCAACAAAAGAAGCCACTGCAATAAGAAGCCTGAGCAATGTAATGAAGAGTAGCCCCCACTCACAGCAACTAGAGAAAAGTCCATGCAGCAACAAAGACCCAGCATAGCCAAAAATAAACAAATCAAAAAATTATTAAAAAAAAAAAAAAGAAAAACCACAATGAAATGGGTAGAAGTGGTGGAGATGCAGTATAGTCAAAACCTGTACCCTTAGGTAAGCGACCCTGAAACAGGAGAATAATTACAATTGCTGATGTTCTCTGCAAAGAGTAAAAGGTCTGAGCTCCACACTGGGCTTCCCAGGCCAGGAATCCTGCATCAGGAAGATGAAAGCCTAGAATGTTTGTTTCTGAAGTCCAGTGGTGCTTATTTTGAGAAGAGCCAGAGACCTGTGAGAAATAGAGACTTCTATTGTGTAAGAGCTCACACAAAATCTCACACTTTCTAAGACCCAAGGCAAAAGCAGTATTTTGAACAAAGCCTGAGTCAGACCCACTTGCTAATCTTGGAATGTTTCCCTGGGAAGCAGGAGGCAACTGGGACTAGTCCCAGACTTTGGGAGCCCCCACTCCAGGGAACTCATCCTACCATGAAGAGAGTGGTATTGGCAAGTACCATTTTGGAATCCTCCCTCTAGGTTATAGTGCCTGGATGCAGTTCTGCTGACCAGCTAGTCTTTATCGGTCCTGGGACGTCCCAGGTCAAGTGGCCACTTGGGCTGGCACACAGTTCCATTCACCTGCAGGTAGGATGCCACAGGACCCCCCAAACCCTATTCACCCTGGGACAAAGCCCCATCCACAAAAGGACCCACGACCTGGCTGCACTATCCAGGTGACCAATACTAGCTCCAAGACCTTCAGGGTCTAGCAGTCAGCCATCAGACACAACCATCAAGTGTACTAATATTTGCATTACAGAATCCCAGAAGAAGAGAGAAAGGGGAAGAGGACAAATTTGAATACATAATGGCTGAAAACTTTCCTAACTTGGGAAAGGAAATTGACATCCAAATCCAGGAAGCACAGAGTGCTCAGGAAAGAATCAACCCTAAGAGGCCCACACCAGGATACATTGTAATTAATATGGCAAAAAAGAACAAATATTAAAAGCAGCAAAGGAAAATCTACAAGTTGCATATAAGACAACTCCCATAATATTGTCCGCCTACTTTTCAGCAGAAAATCTGTAAGCCAGAAGGGATTGGCATGATCATTTTAAAGTGGTGAAAAGGAAAAACCAACAACCGAGAATACTCTACCTGGCAAGGATCTCATTCGGATTAGAAGGAGAGATCAAATGTTTTACAGACAAGTAAAAGTTCAAACAGTTCAGCACCACCAAACCGGCTTTACAAGAAATGTTTAAGGGAATTCTCTAAGTGGAAAAGAAAACTCTACAACTAAAACTATGAGAACTACCAAAGGAAAAATATCCTAAATAAAGGCAAATATACATAGATAGTGCGTGCTAAGTCATTTCAGTTGTGTCCGACTCTTCGCAATGCTATGCACTGCGGCTCTCCAGGCTCCTCTGTCCCTGGGATTCTGCAGGCAAGAAAACTGGAATGGGTTGTCACACTCTCCTCCAGGGGATCTTCCCGACCCAGGGATCGAACTGAAGTGTCTTGTGTCTTCTGCATTGGCAGGCAGGTAGTGATCAACCATTTATAAATCTAATAGAAAGATTAAAAGACAAAATCAAGTTTGCATGAGCACTGGGTCCTGTGCTCTTTAACCTTTTTATGTGTTTTTTTCTCTGGTATTGAGAAGTTTCCTTACTCAGGTAGTGTATTAACACCATGTTGAGTAATCAGGGATACCCAGTTTAGATCTCCAGAATTCTCCCTTGTGAGGCATTCTATCATTTACCAAGTCTGTCTGACATGCTGGTCTCCAAACTCTCAGCTTGATCTCTCCATCTCAGGGAGTCTGCCAGGCTCTGCCTGCATTCCCCCTTCTTGGACAGTAGCCTGCAACTTTCTAAACCAGAAAACTGGGAAAACTGTAGGCCAGAGGGAAGTGGCATGATCATTATTTCCATCTCTTATAGATTACTGTTCTTTGTGGCCTGATGTCCAGTGTCTTGAAATTCATTGTTTCATACATTTTTCCATTGGGGGGTTTGCTTCAGTAGAAACATAAATCTGTTCCCTGCTGTTGCATTTGGACCTGAGTGGAAGTCTTCACTTTTTCTTTTACAAGTTAGAATATAATGCCCACCTTTATCCAGTCCAGGCAGATTGTCATTTATCTGTTTTCAACTAAGAAAACACTCATATATATAAACCTTAGTATTACCCAATGTTTAAAAGAGAGTTTTAAAACATTTTGAGCATCTTAAGAGAAATCTGGGAGGAACCAGACATGGAACTCCATTTATTACTGACTTACCTCCTTGAAGTCCCCCTTTGGCTGAACGCCAACCTCCAGCACAAATTCTGCCCTGGAACCATCTGCAGACCCAGACTGAGCAGGATCTTCTCTTTCTTTCCCACCTATGATGTTTGATGATGTTTGATGTGTCTGCCTTTCTAATGTAAATAAATAAAGACTTTCCAGTTTTCTTTCAAAATTCTCTCCACTGCCTCATTGATACAGATTAAAAAGACCTGCCTTCAAAAGAAGTAAAAACAGAAATCTCCTGATAAAGTGCTGTGTTTATGTGTGTATGTTCATAAGTTTGTGAGAAAAAATTTATGACTATATCTTCTCTAAGTTTTATGTATCCTATACTTAAGTTTAGAAAAGTAGCAAACTTAATTAGCCACTTGTAATTAGACATATAAAAAGTCTGTCTGATTCTAGTTTCTTGATTGGGAAGATCTCTCCCAGATTTAAACTTTATTTTTTTCTTCATTGGATGCCTTCCAATCCTTCCATGTGGTTCTGAAGGCATTTTTCAAGGACTGGAAATCTGGAGTGACAGGAAGTATTTCTGTGGGGCATGACAGGAAGGCAGGAGTCCTGAAAGACCACTGGATATTTCCCCCTTAGATCACCTTACCTGGGAGAGGTGCACCTGTGTTCATGGCGGCAGGAACTCTCTAGTTTAAAGGTAAAGGCAAGAGTCAGCAGGGGAAGTGTAACTTTGCACTTTGCTGACAGTCTGTGAAATAAATGGCCCTGGCCTGGTCTCTGACACTGAACTCAGCAGGGATAAAAACCTACTTAAAATGAGCAGTCACAGGCAGCTAAAGTGTCGAGAAACCGTTCCTGGGAGGAACACCTGAGAAGGCAAACAGGGTTGTCATCCTGAAAGCTCTCACATTATTTCATTTCTGTCTTAATATCTGTGTCAAGTCTTTTCTACAAAAGAGAATCATCAAACTTGAAAGAGTAAAACAGGCAGTGTTAAGAGTAAATTGAAATTCAGAACAGGAAAGAAAAATATTATGCATGATGGTAAGACAGCACTTAAATATTTTAAATTCATGTCTTTAGGCAGAAACAAATTAAATTCCAGTTTAGTTGTAACAAATCACTCATTGATTCCAGAAATATTTATTGAGTGCCTACCAAGTGCCAGCACTGTTCTCTGCATATGTTCATGGAGCTGGGAGAAAAAAGAGACAAAGATCCTTTCCTCTAAGTGCTCTTATTTGTAATTGTGATTGCAAAATCTTATCTTAACTCTTTAAAATGTCATAGGGAACAAGAAACTGCCAGTTGACAGGTTTGCCAAATTCTTTCTTAATATTCAAAGAAATGGCAGAAGCAGATTTCAGAAACTCTGTGCCAATGACAACCTTGGATAGAATTAGAAAATAAATTTGAGTCCTTAACACAAGAAAAAGGAATTACCATACACCCAGCTATATGAAGTCATGTGAACAACCTTGCTTTACTGCGTCATTGAGTTTTTAGACAGGTAAATCAGGAGAATTTTCTGTGAAAATTGTATCTTGATTTCCATAAGACATTTCTTAGCTGTTTCATACCACTTTGAGGGTTGGTTAGAAGGGTTTGGACTGGCTGAGTAAACACTAAGAATCTAGATTTAAAGGTTTGATATCAAGGTGGAAGGAGATTTAGAATTTCAGTTGATATAAATATACTTTCCTGTAATGTAACAGGGACTCTTGACCTAAAAAAAGGAATATTAGAATATTTGTGAACCGTAGGCATAGGTACAAAGTGAAATAAAAACATTTACTTCAAAAGTTTATATGAGGATTAAGAGTGGTCGTGTTTGTTACAAAATAGAAACTCCATAAATATCACTCTGATCTCTTGCTCCCTGGCTCAAAACATAATGTTTACTTTTCAACCTGTTCCTGAAGATATGCTTAGATATCACCATCACTAAAGCAAAATATTTGCATACTATGGTTCTAACTTTGTTAATATTTGGTGTTCTATTAGCTTAAAATAAGTAGAACCACTCTCCATATATTATACTATATAATATTATTTACATTTTGAATGTTGGATATATGCTTATTTTGAAACACAAATAGCTTAGTCACATTTAATAATTAATATTTATGCTTTTTGATGAGAGGAAATACATAAACAACTCACTCTTTGCATACCTACATTTTCTCATAAAATGAAAACAGGAAGCATATCTAACCATGTCCTCATGATAATCTATGTCCTTGGTTTCTCTTTCTGTGAATCTTAACTGCAGAATGATGGCCCCATAAAGATAAATGTACAATAATGCTTTTTACAGCACTGTTTGAAATTGGAAAAATAAAATAAAATTGTGCTTTTAGGGGAGTGGTTATATAAGTCACAATACATCTATACAATGGAATTGTATGTAACAGTAAACAGTAAGGAGATGAGCCTATAAATATTGACTTGGTGAGATCTCAAGACAGCTTAGAAAATAAATAAAGCCTTGGTACTGTATACTTCCAATAATATAAGTAAAAGGACAATGGCCATCTGTAAGTGTGTGTGTGTGTGTGTGTGTGTGTGTGTGTGTGTGAGTGCATAGGAATAGGGGCTAGAAGATGGTATATACTCTATTTAAATTTTATTTTACCTTTTACATTTTTCACTGAAGTATAGTTGATTTACACTGTTGTGTTATTTTCTTGTGTACAACAAAGTGATTCTGTTATATATATTCTTTTCCATTATGTTTATTACAGAATATTGAATATAGTTCCCTGTGACGTACAGTAGGAACTTATTCTTTATTTTATATATAGCAATTTATGTCTATTAATCCGAAACTCCTAATTTATCCTCACTTCCCTTCCCCCTTTGGTAACCATGAGTTTGTCTTCTGTGTCTGTGAGTCTGTTTCTGTATTGTAAATAAGTTCATTCAGTACTTACTCTTTTGATAGTATGATCTCTGATGAGAGAATAGGGAATCAGTACTAGTGAAATGAATGGGGCATTTATATTTTATTCTTATTTTTTCTATATTGATCAAGACTTTTAAACAAAAATGCACAAATGTGTATCTAGTATAAAAATAAATAATGAAAATAATACTGACATTATTTGTGGGAGTTTAAAGTAAAAATTGACAAACACTCAGAGTCATTGGTCAAGAGATGGATTCTTCTTTAAGCCAGGTCTCAAAGAGCATAATAGCCAGAAGAAAAAATAAGGACTCAAATCCAAACTGCAATTTGTTTGTTTAAAGAGAATAATGAAATAATATTCTCATGATTAAAATTTTCTTTAAAAATCTAATTTGCCTGTACAAAGAGCAGTTTTACCATTTGCAGTTAGTCTTCTTTAAACACTAAAGAGCAAACATAATTACTGTATTTCCTTTTTTGGAAACATTCACATGAAAAGATCTAAACCAACAATATAAAAGAGGGATATTCATTAACTAGGTTTTATTTTATATTATAATTGTAATTAATTTGTCTAGATTGACCCCCCCAAAATAAGAGCTCATCTTCTAATTTGATATTAACAAGAGGGATTCAGGCTCTAATGTTGATTGTGATCATGATACTCTCCTCTTCCACCTCTGGTCCCTCTTCCTCTTTTTCCCTTTATCTTCCTCCTTCTTTTCTTCCCCTCCACTTCCTCCTGCTTCTCTTTTTTTCCCTTCTGCCTTTTCAAATGGTACTTTTTGTTCATTTAGTTACCAAATCAGAATGCACAGAATGGATCTGCCTGTTAACTATACTAAATGAATAGGCATCAGTGAAAAACATCTCTAAACATTCTTTCAAAGAAAGCTTTGGAGCAAGCATCCTCAAGCTCAGTGTCCTCAGGAATGCCTCAATCACATAGTCCAGCCTTTACATTTCCCATTTTTGACCCATGCAATTTCAGAGACTGCTGAGTGTAAAATAAGAGGTCTGATGCCAATCAGTCATTGCACTTGCATTTAGATATATTCCAGAGAACTAATTGGTCTTTTTTTAGGGCAATACTTTGATGTTGCTGGTGTCAAAAACTTCACCCCCTCCTGCTAGAGACCAGTATCCTTCTAAACAGGTCGTAACTTCTCTGTCTATCTTGGCAAGTTATATCTGCTTTTAAAGAGGCTGTCAGTTTGGTCATAGGTCACTTAAAGCACTTATTTTGTAAATTGCGGGTGTTTGATTCTCTCAGAGGTGTCAGAGCACTTTGTTCTTATTTCTTTCTAAATTTTGCCATGAAGAAAAAGAGCTGTCATAAATCACCTTCTTTGACTTTCACTGGGTAAGGATTGTGTCCTTCAAATTCAAGGAACAGTTACTACTACATGAATTTATTTGTTCTGCCTATTAGAAAGAAATAGACAAATATTTGTAAAATCGTATGTAACCATCTGTATGATAAGCTCATTCCTAGTACAGTAATTGTGTAGTGATCCAGGCTAGCCTGGGGCTTCCCAGATGGCACTAGTGGTAAAGAACCCACCTGCCAATGCAGGAGACATAAGAGATGCAAGTTCAGTCCCTGGATTGGGAAGATCCCCTGGAGGAAGCCATGGCAGCCCACTCCAGTATTCTTGCCTGGAGAATCCCTTGGACAGAGGAGCCTGGTGAGCCACAGTCCATAGAGTTGCTAAGAACTGGACACAACTGAAGCGACTTAGCACGCTCACACACCATGCAGCCTGCACTGAGAAGGCCACCCTGTCCCATTCAATAGGGGTGGGAACAAGATCTCTCCATTTTTAATATCTCATCCGTGAAGACTCCACCACGGTTCTTTATCTGTTTGCAACACACTCTTCTATGAACCCAGATGCAGAAGGGAGAGACATTCTAGATTTTAACTTGACAAGTACTCATCTTTGTTTGGGTTCCATTTTGAAATGTGCACGTCTGAAAATCATTCTTATGTTAGTTTAGCTCAAAGTCTATGCCATGGCTCAGCATAGATCTTTATGTCTTGAATTTGTCTTGCTTCCAGCCCCTGACACAAATCCAGTGAAAAAAAGTGCTACATGACTGAGGTTAATTTTTTAGCCATCTCATTTGAAATCAGAATTTAGTGAAGTTAGAGAAGATAAAGTGATGCTTTATGCTCTCAACAAATATTTAGTGTCTGCTCTGTTTTAAGCACTTTTCCTGGCTTTTGAGAAACCAGATAAAAGCATTTTTTGCGTGGTTCCTAAGAACTAGTTGCCAAAGCAAAGGAATTCCAGTCCTAGGCAGTGGGTGTGCTTCTTCATGTGCCATTTATGTGTTGGCAAAAGGCCAGGGTAAGATTAGGCTGTTGCAGAACATTAGCCCATAACCAAGAATCATCAGCCTCACAAAGAAGGTCAATATCATGAAAAAGACATTAAAAATTCCATGGAATGCCCTGTGAAGCAGAGTTAATATGCTAAGCACCTCATTAAACAGACTTAATAGGCTAAATACTGAATAAAATGGAGAAATATCTTAGGTAAGAAAGATATATAAAATATAAAAATATGTAGAACTATATATCAAAATTAAAAATATGGGTAAATTTTGGAGAAATGATACAATGTTCAAGTTGGTGCAAGAAAAATATTAAATATGAATATATTGAAAATAAAGAAATTTGAGTGTAATAAAAAGGCACACCCCTCAAATAGTTCTAGGCATGGAGAATATTACAGGTAAACACTGTCAAAATGTCAATAAGTAGATTTTATGTCTTTCTCAACATGCTTCTGTAAGTTAAATCCATATATTAAGTTGGGCAAAATGTCCAATTCTTTTAATTATGTATGTGTAACCTTGAAACTAAACTAAGTAAACAAAATTATAGACAAATTTCCAAACAGACTGGTACAAAGTAATTATGGTTTTGGACACTGATTTTAAACCATTTTAACTAGGCTCAAACACTTCTTTATTAATCAAAATAGGAGCCATTACACAATGAACACAAATCTGCCAATGAGAAATGAGTTTGTTTATTCATGTAGCATAAAAATCCATAGCTTCCCAGGTGGTGCTAGTGGTAAAGAATCCGCCTGCTAATGCAGGATACCTAAGAGACGCGGATTCGATCCCTGGATCAGGAATATTCCTCAGAGAAGGGCACAGCAACCCACTCCAGATTCTTGCCTGGAGAATCCCATGGACAGAGGAGCCTGATGGACTACAGTCCATAGGGTTGCACAGAGTCGGACATGACTAAAGCGACTTAGCACACACAAAAATCCATATTTCAGGATTCAATGAACTCTTAGAAAGATTTTCTGTGTCCTGCTGGTTGTGGAAACCTCTACCCACAAAAAGTTGTTGAGAAGGCGAGAAGTCAGGTGAATATGGAAGATGAGGCAAAACTCCGTGGCCCAATTTGTTCAACTTTTGAAGTATTTTCTGTGTGACCTTTGGTGCTAGTGATAAAGAACCCGCTTGCCGATGTAGGAGACTTAAGAGATGCACGTTTGCTCCTTGGGTCTGGAAGATCCCCTGGAGGAGGAAATGGAAACCCACCCCAGTATCCTTGCCTGGATAACCCCATGGACAGAGGAGCTTTGCAGGCTACAGTCCATGGGGTCGCAAAGAGTTGGACACAACTGAAGCAACTTAGCACAGCACAGCACATTGTGTGACCTGTGATCAGGTTTTATCGTGGAGAAATGAGACCTTTCCATGGACCAATACTGGGGTTGCAAGAGTTGCAGTTTTCAGTGTATCTCATCGATTTGCTGAACATGCTTCTCAGATGTAATGGTTTCCCTGGGACTCAGAAAGTTGTAGTGGATCAGAGCAGCTGCAGACAACCAAACGGTGACCACGACTCTGTTTTTGGGTGCAAGTTTGGCCTTTGGAAATGCAAAAAATTACTGAAATTACTTTTTCAACAATCTAATAGCTACAAAAATTCTAATTTAACACTAACTGATATACATTATAATTAAGTATATTTTTTTCTTGGATATGCAAGGGTAATTAACTAGGAGAGTAATTCTCAGTATTTTTCAACACATTAATGGGAAAAGAAAATCATATACTTTTTCATACATGCAAAAGTCATTTGAAACTTTTCTGTACTTATTTGTGCCTATAGAAATTAGGCTTATAGAAAGCAAGAACAGGCCAGAAATTCCTTAACTTGGTAAAAGTTGTATTTCCAAAACCCAAAAAAAATGGACAAGGAATTTTAGAAATATTATCTAAGGTTTGGAGGAATAAATGGATCTTTGCTATTGCCCCTATTTTACAGTATATTGTGCAAGGCCTCAACAAAAGGTAGTATGATAACCTATATAGAATAGAAAAGATTACGTTGTTATTATTTCCAGAAAATTTGGTGGTTTTACCTAGAAACCAAAGGTAATAAACCAAAAAGCTATTAAAACCAACAAAATACTTCAACACCAGTATTAGAATTAAAAAAGTAACCCAAAGTCAGCAATATGTTCCTACATCAGTAATAATCAGATAATATAATAGAAACGGTACAATAAATATGTGACATTTAATTTAACAAAATTCTATTAAAACACATTATATAAGGCCTGAATAAATGGAGAATTACATTATGTTCATAAACTGGCCAATTTAACATCAGAAGTGAATTTTTTTGGAAGTAGGGAAGTCTTTTTAGAACAAGCCACAGTAGTACAAGTAATGAAAAATCTGCATTTATTCTACCATAGTGAACAAAATTCCCTATTTAAAAGAAAAATCTAAAGATAAGTGACAACTAGAAATTATCTGTAACACAGACAACACACAGAGTCAATATCAATACAATATAAAACTTATATAAGTAAAAGAAAGCAATCTATTAGAAATATGGTCAACTGATATAAAGAGCCAGGTCCAGAAGACATTATAATGCCAATAAGCATATGAAACTATGGTCAACCACTAATATTTAGAAATACTTATTTTTTAAGAACATATTTTCACCTATCAGATCACCAAAAGCTATAAATTCTGACATTATTAATGTGCTGGCAAAGCTATAAGGTAGTGATTCTCAAACACTGCTGCCATTGAAATCACCTGGGGTCTTTGAGGCATCCTAGTGCCTGGTTCTCACCCCAACATTCTGATTTATTGGAAATAGACTTTCACATGCATGCCTATGATTTCATCTTGTAGAGAAATATCATGTGTGATGTGCTATAAAATTTATAATGTTCAAAGGAATATTAAGAGGAAGATTAGATTGCCTATTGTGAATCTAATAAGAAGACAATTATTAATAAACCGGGTAAGCAGAGACACATTAGGAAAAACTTTGAGAAATATTGTCCAAAGAAAGAAGGACCTGTTTCATGATATAGAAAGCCACACGTTAGTGGAAATATTAAAGCACGTGGTGGACAAGCACTTGGTAAAGTTTGTAGAGAAAAATTCAGGTTATTAGATTGATAGATGGAATAGATGACCTTACAATGACCTGTGAAAATGTGATACTAGGACAGCTGCTAGCAGTTCAAACTGAATTTTCCTTTTCACCTTTTTTTTTTTTTTTTTTTACCTCCAAGAATTCCTGACTCAAGGCTTTCTCCTGAAAAAAAAAAAAAAAATCATGACCCAGAATCTGGCTGCACATTTATTTCTTGTTTCTTCATGGTTTTATTGATCTCTCCAGCTATGGACTTGGAGAATAGGAATATACCATTCAGGGTGTGTTTAACCAAATACTTTCCATCCTGGTAGTGAGCGGAGATTTTCCTTCACCTGGTGGACTATACCACACTTCTGCTTTAGAGCTCAGGCATTTGGTGGTCCCTCTGTCATTTAGTTATTTCAGATGCTTTGGAACATTGTGGCACATCCTCCTACAGGCCTGAGGTTGGCAATATGCAGTTAAAAAAGCCCCACATTTCTGATGCTTCAATTATTTACTAAGAACAAAGGTGACTAAATTTTCTGATCATATATGCTGAAACTTTTACTTGGGGTCTGGCAAGAACAGAGGTTTCGAGGCAAGTAAGCATATACCACCATTCAAACAACCCAACATATTATATATATATATACACACACACACATATATATTTCAATGATTATATAAATGATGATTTTCCTACTAAGAACATGGAAAATTCCTTATAATACTTAGTGAAAAAAAAGATTACATTTGGTCCACATATGTGCATGTATATTAACATATGTATAGATCGCTGTACATATCCCTTTCCTGATGAAATTTACTCCAGGTGGAGTAAATTAATTATAAATATAATTATGGGCAGCAGAAAGAAAATAAGGTATCTGTGACTACCAAAAGAAAAATACTCAAGCTTTTGAAATGGGTTATGAATCAGTAGGCAGTGAAGCTGAGCCGATTTATTTTTGACTATAATCTTCAAAAAAAAAAATTAGGGGGGGCTTCCCTGGTGGTCCAGTGGCTCAGACTCCATGCTCCCAATGCAGGGGGCTCAGGTTCATTCCCTGGTCAGGGAAATAGGCCCCACATGCTGCAACTAGGGGTTTGCATGCTGCAACTCAAGAGTTTGTTGCTTCGATTAGGACCCAGCACAGTCAAATAATAAATAAATAAGTAAACAAAGAAATATAATTTAAAAAAAATTTTTTGGTCGCCCCACGTGGCGTGTGGGATCTTATTTCCCAACCAGGGATTGAACTCATGCCCCTATATTGGAAGGGCAGAGTCTTAACCACTGGACCACAAGGAAAGTCTCTTGACTATCTTGACTCCCTCATCTATTTGATCATTCTTAATATCTAGTCAAACCAGTCAATCCTACAGGAAATCAATCCTGAATATTCATTGGAAGGATGGATGCTGAAGCTGAAGCTCCAATACTTTGGCCACCTGATGCGAAGAGCTGACTCATTGGAAAAACCCTGATGCTGGGAAAGATTGAAGTCAGGAGGAGGAGGGTGTGACAGAGGATGATTATTAATGGCATCACTGACTCAATGGACATGAGTCTGAGCAAGCTCTGGGGGATGGTGAAGGACAGGGAAGTCTGGCATGCTGCACTTCATGGGGTTGCAAGGAGCGGGACATGACTGAGCAAGTGAACAACAGCAATATCTAGTTTACCTAAACTTTCCAGTTTCCTCATTTTTAAAAAAAGTAACCTCAAGTTCTTGGCTAGGTGAAGAAGAGAGGCAGGCAGAGGAGGAGGAAGACTAACTGGAGAGAGCTTTCAATGTGAATTATACTGTGGTTGGCATTTGCAAAAAACTTCACAACAGTTTTTTATTGGAACCTTACAACTCCTCCATCAGGTGTTACTATTATCTTCCTTTTACACGAGGAAAATGAAACTCTGAGAAATTAAATAATTTGCCCAAGATCACATATGGTATGACAGAACTGTGGTTTGAACCCAAACGATCTGACTTTGCCATGAATCTATTAGTCTATAGGAATTTGTTAAACATCAGTAGGAGAGAAATTTGAAAAAGCTCAGTAATACCTGTAAAAAGAGATGGGACCAAGTATTTATCAAATAAATTCAGTTTTATGTGAAAATACTTTATAAAGGAGTTTTTATTGAATTTTATAAAATAGTCAACAGTGACATAAACCTGAACTCAAATGCTGAAAGATATCACAGATTTATAATACCTTAATTCAGAATTTGTAATTAATTATACCTAAGCTAGATAAAATTTACCTGTGCATATTTTGAAGAAAAGAGCATTGTATGTAAATGAACCATAAGTGATATCTTTAACAAAGTTAAAGAAACTCTTTGTGTGTGTTTCAACATACTCATTTGCCACCAAATGGCACTGCCAAATTCAATACATTTTATTAAATTTAGGCCTGACATGATCTTCTTTTGGAAACCTATAACAACTAGTTCAAATTATGCTAAGTACTTTAAAGTAATAAAATATAATTCATTTGAAAATATTTAATAGCTCAGACATTTTTCAAAATCATATGAAACTTCCATTCAGTAATTTTAAATTAATGAGGTTTTATTACACCTATTTGAATGAATGTCTACAATTTCTATTACTTTTGAAGAGATACTGGGGTTTGTTAAGATGTTTCAATTGTAGGATGCAATAAATGTTCATTTTCCTTTTAATAAGCATTTCATTTTATTAGTCAAAGATAATGTTACAATATTTCTTCATTTTCAGTTTTCTGTTCAAATTGGTTTTAAGTCCACTCATCTGAGACCAAAACTACCTAGTATTCTTAAACTCCAAATGATACAGAAGTTTCTAAATTTGGAACCTGTTGTTCTTCCTCCCATCTGGGGGATTCTGTTTTATAGATATGCAATAACTTGCCATAGCACTTGAAAAAAATTACTAATGCCATATCCAACGATGTTCTTATTATGTTATACCCCTGACACCAAAAGCAATTGTGTGGGCTTAGGCACAGCATAGGTGCTTGTTCTCAGGCTGATCAAACAAGCTTAATTATGACCCCCAGATAAAGGCACTGCCATTAAGCCATTGAATTATCACAGATAAGGCTGAGTCTCCGTTACTGTCTGATGATAAATCGCAGCTCACAACGGGCAGAGGAGTCAGAGCTCGCACAGTTAATCCTTTGAGGGTTTGGATGGGCCCTTTCTCCTACTGTTTTGAATCTATTTATATTGCACTCAGAACCCCCAAATGGCCTCTGCTTATCTCCAGCTTTAGATAATTTATGCTTTTTGGTGTGTCACCTCACTGCTGAAGCTGTTATCAGGAATGAGGAGGTTTAGGAAATCGGATCCAGTGAAATACTAATCCTCTTGCCAATTACTACACAAAAACAAGTTTTCTGCGCTGATTTGCTTTTGTTTATTTGATACTGCAAATGTGGATTTTATGATTACAGTTTAGGACAATTGTTTAGCTCCCAAACAAAATAAGCGTTTAATTTGACTAGCTTCCTCTTTCACAAGAGTGGTTGGGCAATTTGCACTGATTCAAATGGCCAGATGGTTTCCCCTCTGTTTGTCACTGACTAAATAGATGTGTAAATATTTTTATTTTCATGGAGGGTTGGTCTTGAGAAGAGCATTTGTTGAAACCCCTCTCCATGGTCGACTTCTGGTCCAAGATGTACCCACCCTCATTTAGATTCTTCCATGTAAAGTGTCTTCTATGGGAAAACTATTTCACATAGAAATATGATGCCTGTCTTGGAACTGCATTAAGTTGAAAAATTTTTTCATCCCTTACTGCTGTCCAAGTTTTATGAAATCTTATCTCTGAGAATTTTATGAGGTTGTTTGACTAGTAGTTAAATGTATTACTTTCAGTGATATGAAACATTCCTAAATGAGTAACTACCAAGCCCATAAAATTCTCATGTGCTTATTAGCATAGTATAATGAAAATTTGAAATGCAAGGTTAGACCGTACTTTTAAACAGGAGAATTAAATTCATACTGAACATAGCTATGTTTGTCTCTTCACTCCTCTCTAAACAAGATCTCTAAGGTTTTAAGGTTTTGGGGAGGATGCGGTCACCTGGTTGTCAAGATTGATCACCAATTATTCAACTCTTCCTTTGTTGACTATTGATGCCAGTTATTGAGATAGTAATCTTTGGAGTGATAAGGAAGGCTACAAAATTAATTCAACCTTGAGATTCCATTACACTTAATGTCACCTAATAGAACATTTGATATTTTTATTCCTAGTTAAAGACTTTCTCCCTAAGCAATTGCTGATGGCAGAAATGATGGAAAAGAAAAATATCTGAATTTATAACTTCTACAATTCTTTTTTCTCTGGATATATTTCTGGGTACAGCATATATGTAGGTGTCTTCTCAAATGGCTCCTTGATTCTTCTGTAGAAATGTGAGGTGGGTGTCTGTATTTCAAATTGAAAATGAAATGTTCATTTTCTCTCATATATGAAAGAAATATTCTTCTTCTCTTAAAAGACTTGCTTCTGCAAGGTATCCTAAATGTTAGCTTAGAAACTTTCTTACCTTTTCCTTCTAAAGTACCAGAATTAAAAAGAAAAGAAAAGAAACCTGGACTAGTAGATCCTTGCCATTCCAGAAACTTACTAGCTTTGATTTTAACAAATCAAATTTTAGGTAAGATTTAATTTATTAACATGTACTTTAAAGATTAAGTCACCAGCCAAATAATAAAATTCATTGCTTGTTTTACATTTATCAGCTGTAACATTCCTTTTGAAATAGTCCTTTGGGGGGAGGGCAGAGTTATTTTGTTTATTTCTCTCCCATTTAACCACACTTTTGGTATCAAGTTCAAATCCTTCAAGGACCAACAGACTGCACTATGAACTTTCATACACATTTTACTGGAATCTATGGTCGTATAGCTCATTGCTGTTTGTGGAAACACATAATAATTAAGTGGAGCTGTCACATTGTTTACTTCTCTATACCTGGTATGAAGTTCAAGGACAAGAGCAAAACTCCTCTCCACTTTGTGGCACAAGTAAATGATGCTGTGAGTCGGAAGATGAGATTACTATGATTTTAGAAATAACAATATCTGTTGCCTCATTTGGCTGTGACTCAAAAAAATAAAAATTAAGTAGCATGGAGGAATGTGTGTGGGCTTCCCAGGTGGCGCTAGTGGTAAAGAACCCGTCTGCCAATGCAGGAAACATCAGAGACTTGGGTTTGATCCCTGGGTTGGAAGATACCCTGGAGAAGGAAATGGGAACCCACTGCAGTAACCTTGCTGGGAAATCCCATGGACAGAGGAGCCTGGCAGGCTACAGTTCATGTGATTGTAAGAGTCAGACGTGACTTAACGACGTTTAAAGCACTGATAATAGGCTATCTATATATTTGGGGATAGACTGAGATGGAAGGATCAGAGCTGAAGATCAGTGGACAGTTGCTCAAAGGTGGTGTCCGCAGGACATTCTGGGGTCTTGGGCTCAAGGATGATACGTGTCTACAAAAGGAGTTTAAAGGAGATGGTGATCAAAAGAATACATTTTGATTTTTCTGATAGATCAAGTGATTAGACAGCAGAGAGGTGGAAAACAACTGTAAGACTGTTTAGGATATATGACTCCCTTCACAGCCTATACAATATAAACCCACAGCCACAAGTACCTGAGACAAAACAGAATTCTACTCAGACACTTCCTTAGTATTTCCCCATAGCCACTTTCGGCAATTCAAAATAGAGCTGTTGTGTGTTATGCAAAAACACATAACTAGGAATAGAGACCTTGAAAAGTATATTTAAACCAAGAGGAATGGGAGCACAAATTTTGGTATCAGCCACAGAGAGTGAGGATTTTTTTCATAAATATTTGTACCCAGGTCTATAGAATTGCAATAATTATGCTGCTGCTGCTGCTGCTAAGTCGCTTCAGTCGTGTCCGACTCTGTGCGACCCCATAGACGGCAGCCCACCAGGCTCCCCCATCCCCAGGATTCTCCAGGCAATAATACTGGAGTGGGTTGCGATTGCCTTCTCCAATGCATGAAAGTGAAAAGTGAAAGTGAAGTCGCTCAGTTGTGTCCGACTCTTAGCGACCCCATGTACTGCAGCCTACCAGGCTCCTCCGTCCATGGGATTTTCCAGGCAAGAGTACTGGAGTGGGTTTTCATTGCCTTCTCCATGCAATAATTATAAAGTCAAACAAAACCAAATGACCACATGTTGTGGTCTGAGTTAAGCAAACAGGTATGGAAAACATGGAAATCACCAGATATCTATGTCCACTTGGAGTTTGTTCTCTGTTTTATGCACGTATATTCATGTGGGCCATTGACTCTGTCTTATGAAAGCCTGCTGAGAAAAAATTATATATATATTGGCTTTAAGATTTTATGAGATTTTTTTTTCAGAGGCAAGAAGTCCAAAACTTTCACAAATTCTGCCAGCCTCTCTAAATCTGTGAAAAATATTAGAATACTCTGGAGCAAAGGTGAGAGTACTTGTGTTTATTTTTTTTTCCTCCTGTTTTTCAACAGGGAAATCTCAAAGGCAAAGATATTTCTCTGCCTCTCACGTTAGTGTTTGGTACATTGGTGTGGAGGAAGGACTGTTCTCTGGAGACTCTGGTTCCCTTTTCCAATGTCTCCCACATTTTTTTTTTGCGGGAGATATCAAATTAAAGAACAGCCTTGAGTGGAGGAAAGGACAAAAACAAAACAAAACACCAAAACTCAAAATGGCAAGCAGAGAAAAATGAAGACAGGAAAAGGGAGCCAGTTGGATGGAAAGCTGGAGCTGGAAGGGATTTCAACAAACTGATTTCCTGACTTTACAATTAAAGAATCTGAGGTTACAGAGCCTATAAGTAACAAACACACTCACGCAAGTAGTCAGTCAGTGACCAAAGATGAAACAGGATCTCATTTTCCTAGTTCCTGCTTTTAAGCCTTTTCTCTAAATCAGGTTATCTTTCTCCTTTAGCTGATGTGTGAATGAGAGAAACCACAGAGTTTAGAGCATATTCTAGATTTTTAAACTCTTTGCTTTCATAAATCTGAGCTCTGCCTCTTGTTACTGCTGAGAACAAATCTCCAAACCAATTGATGGTCAAACCTCATAATTCACACTAACCTAAAGTTTGGACCACAGTCTAAACAACGAAAACTGGTAACCTGTGGAGTGACTACAGATTAGTTTGGAAAGTGAATTTACGCTTGCTCATCCTTCCTGAAATAGGAAACAGACTGTGTTGTGTTCTGTAAATAGCTCTAGAGCTGGTCTGTGTGTTGTTCAGGACTGGTGAGCAGGTGTTTAGACCTGTTTTGGGCAGCAGAGGGAAAGCAGTGTCGGGAGGGGAGGCTTGGCAGCCAAGGCTTGCCGGACCTCACGGCATAGAGAGTTGATGAGGTGGTTCCTTTTGCTTCTGTATTCCAAAAACTCATGGCAGTGAACAGAAAAGGTGAACTTTTTTTGAGATAAAGAGCAGGAGAACATGTAAAATGATTGCACTGACAAGGTTGTGTGATAGCGCGGAAAGAAGCATATAGTCAAATCTTTGCACGGCATGCCTAGTCAATTTCGGAAGAGATGGGATAATATATAATGAACCTTCATCCCCAGCCTAAGTGAGAGATAGCTGACCAAATCACCAATATTTTAAGCATTTACTGTCTTAGGTGCGTGGCCTCAAAGGTAATAGGAAGCCAAAAACTCATGATCACTTATCTTTGTGCCACTAATGTGTGATGTGGCTGCATGCATCTTTTTGATCTTTAAAGCAAATGGAGAGGAAGGTGCTGCCTCTCCTTGCCTTGTGAGCACTCAGGGCACCAAGCCCCTGGGTCCTGCTGTGCCTGATGTTAGCTGTGTGCCTGCAAGTGCTGCTGGGGTGTAACCAGATCAAACTACCCACAAGAGAAAGAAACACCAGTGCTCTTAGTGCTGCCTGACTTTGATGTTTTGTTTTGGTTTTTTGTTTTGTGAATGGTTATTTGTTTTTTCTATTTTAATTGTTTTTATTTCAAGCATTATGAAATACACATAACAAATTATGAACACTTTTTCTAATCCTGCCCCAGACATCATGGTTTGGTATATACACATTTAGCCTTTTAACTATTATATATATTTAGCAAAAAATGAGACATAAAGTTTTGTTTGTAATATATGTTTTCCCTTACAATATTATGTATACCTTTTTAGATCTGTACATCCCAATGTGCTTTGTTCTTAATATTGGTTGAAATATTACTGAGAATCAAAAAAAAAAAAAGTTGCTCATGATCCCACCATGATTATTTTTTAAGTAAAAAAAAAAAAAAAAATCCCAGTTAACCATCAGGTGAAAGTTTGCTTTCCACTCATCCAATACACATGTGCTTTCCATTACACATGAATGCTGTGATAGTAAATACGAGTAACAGTCGGGAGAATACTCTTCCAGATTTTGACCACATTGATACTGACATATCTATATACACATCTGCATATATATGCATTTTTAATGTATACATGTATTTCATTTTAAAATGAAACAGCATGTTCTTAATGAAAAATAAGATAGTGGTTTTTCTTTGTTTTTAAGTTTGCAAAATAATTTGGTTAACTGTCAACATGAAGGCAACCTAAACACAAAGAAAAGAACATCATGTAAAAAGGGAAATTCTTCTTTAGTGTCTGCTTTAAAAATTTTTCAGATTTATGGAATTTAAACATAGAAGCTACATGGGACCAACAGGAAAGTATTTCCTCAGTCACTCATTCGTTTATTTGTCTGTGTTACTATCTATTTGATGAGCCACATGTTAGCTCTCACTGAAAAATGAGATCTGATAGGTGTTTTGCATTAGTATTAAGAGACATGTAAAATGAGTTCCTGTGTTTTCTGTTCCTCGGAAAAAAAAGACAAATGTAAAGTAATAGGGACATCGGTTATGTTTCCTCTCAAAAGTACATTTCCCCTCTCTCTCTCTTAAAGGAATTCCTAATCATTGTTTCATGTTGTGTCATTGAAAATGATGCTGGGGGGTGGAGAGGAGGAAGGAATATTTAATGAGCATCTGCCATGGATTCTGACTCCAGTTTTGATGTCTGGTTGCTGATAGCTTTCAAAATCTTCTCTTTTGCTTTCTTGCCTCACTTCTGGGAAAATCAATAAAAAGCTCTCAAGCTGCCTGTCTTGTACCAGTGGGAATTTCAGCTTAGCAAACTACCTGCCCGTGCTCGGGACGCCACAGTCAAGACTCACCCGCCAAGTCAATTGTCCCTCTCTGCCCTCTAAGTCATTTTCAAACTTGCTTGGGAGCACCAATCCTCCCTGGAAAGCCTCATGATGAGACAACAAACTTTTTCAGACCCTCTCGTTGCATGCATGGTGTCATTTGTTTCAACATCTAAATAAAATTTTGGGTGAGGAGTTGAACCACTCACCCCATGGGGCAACCACAAGGTAATATTTAATACATGCAGGCATCTATGGAGTTTTACATAAACTATCAAACATAATATTTATCACAAACCAATGAACTACGCAAAAGAGCAGATGATGTGATCAAATAAGTAGCAGAGTTTCCATTTAAATTTAGATCTGATCCAACATCCATATTCTTTTTATATAACATGTGTTATAGACATTATTTTTAGTTGTAAGGCACAGAGGATCCATGTAAATGCTCAGATAATAACGAGTTCACAGAAGAATAGAACCAAAGTTGATCAATTCGGGAAGTATTTGCAGGAGACACAACAATAGCTTATGAATAAGAGGGACCTTTCCCAGCCTGTATCTATTTTTATCAATGAGCAGAACTTTTCCTGAAGCCATTAAACAAATTTTGCCTCCCAGAAGAGGAATCACATTTGCAAGCCTCAACCAGATACTGGCAGAGGAACGGACACCACCTTGACCAGCCCACTTAGGCCATGGTTACCTTGGGAGGAGGAAGATTCTCTACACCTAGCATATGCCAGGGTAACCATTTGGGAAAATAGAGGCTTTGGCACCAAGAAGGAAAGGGGAGTGCCTCTCAGACACACACTTCACTGTGCCCACTATTCTGTTTTATTCTGCCTTTATGTGCCATGCTCGTGTGAACTCTAATACTCTAGTTTATTATATATCTCATATATTTCAGTGTATTTTACATGACATTTTTACTAGCTCATATCTCCTCAAGTTAAACAATAATAACAACAAAGAATGAACGTACAGATACCCCCTCCCCTTTCCTCATGCTCTCAGTTTCAAGCCATTTGTCATTCTGAGCCTGGTAGCTCCTGAGGTTTGTAGGTGACCAGGTCTGGCTACCTCTCTGGTTCTGTGTGGGTCTGTCTCCTAGAGGCTACTCCAGTGACTGAAGAAAGATAGCAAAGCCCAGAGGATGGATAGGAAAGTGGGGGTTCTTAAGAAGACCTTGGCGTGTGGGTACATGTGGACTCTGTCAACAAAAAAAGTTGATGATCACTCCTTTTAAATGATCCTGGTCAACTTGACCCCTAAAGGCCCAAACTAAATTTTTGGCTGATTCTTTCCTGATCCAGCCTATGTGAAAAGGGAGGGAAAACAGAAAACAGAGAGACTGCTTTGTGCATTTCGGGAAGAGGCTGATAGCCTGCTATTAAAGATACGACAAGATAAAAATAAAGAAGATAACCCTTTGGCCTTTTGTCCTGTGGAGAATCCCTGTCCTAAATAAGTTCCAGCCATCAGAGCTGAGCTCCAGTGAACTGCTTGAGAAAATAACCGCCCATTCATTTAAGGAGACATAGCAGCCAGAGAGAAAAGGGTCAGGCTGAAATACAGAATACATGCCCAGCGACATACGAGCAAATGAGAAACTGAACTGTTTTTAAAAGGAAGGAAGGAAGGGAAGAGGGAGGGAAGGAGGGAGGGAAAATGCATAAAAAACATACAGATGCAATACTACACACACACAGAAACTAAATTCTGGATTTGGCAACTAACAAACCAAATATGTAAAAACAGAGAATAGCTACTGTTGAGACTGGATGAATTAAGTACAAGAATATCTCAAAACACAGGAAAGAAAGAGAAAGAGAAATCACAAAGAAAAGAAAATACACGAGAATAGCTTTAAGAGCAAGAACAGCAAAAGGTGATTTAGAGGAGGCAAAGGAGGGGATGGGAGCGAGGTCATTATGAAACAATTTCTAGACATAAATTTTCCTGAACTGAGAATAGATTTGATTCTAACAATTAAGAGGGCTGAGTAAGTTACAGGCTGATTTAATAAGAAGACCTACAACACCATGTAAATCCTTGCAAAATGTGTGAACTCCAAGGATAAAAGAAAAAATAAATGTACTTCCAACTTAAGAGAATAAGTTGCCAGAAAGGAAAAATAATCACAGTGGCATAGGCATTATTATTTGACATTGGAAGGTAATAAATAATAAGGTTATTTTTCAAGAGAAATAAAACCCAGCATGCCAAGAATCTCGTACTCAGTTACTTATTTTTTTGAAATGACTGAAATATCCATTATTCACTGATATTTAGCTCAGGCCACTGGAAAAGTTTGCACTTTGAAGTTTAGGCACGGCAACTGGCTTTTTTGGTCAGTGAAATGTGACAATCTGTAATATGTGTCACTGTGGAGGAAACATTTATTGCTAGTGTGTGTGAATTTCTCTCATTCTTCTTAGCCATGGTAGTTGTGGAAACAGGTTTAAATATCACCATTGTAGGATGATGGAACCTCCTGGGTCCCAGGGGGGCAAAGTCAGTGGTAAGACACCTAGACAAACCCATCTCTTGTGGTCTTAGAGCGTGAGAAAGGAAGAAACTTCTGTTTTTTTCAGTACTGGAGTTTGGGTCTGACAGTGACAGCTCACCTGTTCTGAATGATTCAACCAGCCATCAAAGGGTCAGTCTGCAGTGGGGCTCTCAGACCAGACTGTTGTCTTCTGATTTCAGGGCAAAAGTGAGGTCCTGGCAAACTAGATTGCCTCAATGAACAGGGAAGAAAAAGAAAGGGGGAGAATCTGAGAGCAAGCACATTTTAAAAGACGAGAGACAGAGTGTTAAACCAGAGGCAACTGTGTTCATGAATTAGCAAGATTAAATTTCTCAAAATCAGCAGAAATGGAGACAAAGAATAACATTCACTGAGTTACGGGAAAATAAAGGTCATCTCCACACATCCTATTTTAGGCATTAATCTGGCCATGAAACATTATAAAGTATCTATAGTAAATCATATTGCTTAATGACATGATTGATTTAATTCAACTGTATTTGTTGTTGAATAAGTCCTGTCAACTTTTAGGAACAAACTATTAGAGTGAAATTGTGATGTTATGATAGCACAGTGTTACTATTTGGCATTAACTGACTTTCTTTAGCAAAGGAAAAACCTTTCAATTGGGCTCCCTTGTCCATAATCAAAATACCATGTCCAGGAAAGATGGCTTAAAACAAAAGAGTATGTATAAGAGCACAGAAGAAAAAAAAAACACTACCCATTTTTTTTTTTAATGAATGAATGTTGAGGTCTAAATTTTATAAATATTATCACTGGCTTAAAAGTGTTAGAAAATGGTGAATATGTAGTCAGCAATGGGCTTACAATAAGGAATAGTACCTACAGTGACTGGTATAAAACTTGTAGCTGTTCAGAATGCCATGAAAATCCACATTGGTGGGGCAATTTCCAAGGTTAGCAATTTCTATCCTTCTGTCATTCTTTACCAAATAAGCATGCTCACTATTGCTATAATTACTAGCTTTCCTGGATATACAGAATTACATCTAACATTTTCTATTAGAAATATTATTATTTTATACAAATATTTACTATATGATATTATCATATCACTTCAGTTAGGTTCAATTGCTCAGTCGTGTCCAACTCTTTGCAACCTCAAGGACTGCAGCATGCCAGGCTTCCCTGTCCATCACCAACTCCTGGAGCTTGATCAAACTCATGTCCATCAAGTCAGTGATGCCATCCAACCATCTCATCCTCTGTCGTCCCCTTCTCCTCCTGCCCTCAATCTTTCCCAGCATCAGGGTCTTTTCCAATGAGTCAGCTCTTCCCATCAGGTGGCTAAAGTATTGGAGTTTCAGCTTCAACATCAGTCCTTCCAGTGAACATTCAGGACTGATTTCCTTTAGGATGGACTGGTTGGATCTTCTTGCAGTCCAAGGGACTCTCAAGAGTCTTCTCCAACACCACAGTTCAAAAGCATCCATTTTTCGGTGCTCAGCTTTATAGTCCAACTCTCACACTCATACATGACTACTGGAAAAACCATAGCTTTGACTAGATGAATCTTTTTTGACAAAGTAATGTCTCTGCTTTTTAATATGCTATCTAGGTTGGTCATAGCTTTTCTTCCAAGGAGCAATCGTCTTTTAATTTCATGGGTGCAGTCACCATCTGCAGTGATTTTGGAGCCCAAGAAAATGAAGTCTGTCACTGTTTCCACTGTTTCCCCATCTATTTGCCATGAAGTGATGGGACAGGATGCTACGATCTTAGTTTTCTGAATGTTGAATTTTAAGCCAGCTTTTCCACTCTCCTTTTTCACTTTCATCAAGAGGCTCTTTAGTTGCTCTTCACTTTCTGCCATAAGGATGGTGTCATCTGCATATTTGAGGCTATTCCAACTTGTGCTTCATACAGCCTGGCATTTTGCCTGATGTAGTCTGCATATAAGTTAAATAAGCAGGGTGACAATATACAGACTTGACATACTCCTTTCCCAATTTGGAACCAATCTGTTTTTCCATGTCCTGTTCTAACTGTTGCTTCTTGACCTGTATACAGATTTCTCAGGAGGCAGGTAAGGTGGCCTGCTATTTTCATCTCTTTTAAGAATTTTCCAGTTTGTTGTGATCCACACAGTCAAAAGCTTTGGTGTAGTTAATAAAGCAGATTTTTTTTTTCTGGAACTCTCTTGCTTTTTCAATGATGCAGTGGATATTGACAATTTGATCTCTGGTTCCGCTGCCTTTTCTAAATCCAGCTTGAACATCTGTAAGTCATGGGTCACATACTGTTGAAGCCTGGCTTGGAGAATTTTGAGCATTACTTTGCTAGTGTGTGAGATGAGTGCAATCATGCAGTGGTTTGAACATTCTTTGGCATTGCCTTTCTTAGGGATTGGAATGAAAAATGACCTTTTCCAGTCCTGCGGCCACTGTTGAGTTCTCCAAATTTGCTGGCATATTGAGTGCAGTGCTTTCACAGCATCATGTTTTAGGATTTGAAATAGCCCAACTGGAATTCCATCACCTCCACTAGCATAAGCCCTCTTGAGGAGGTCATCATTAACCCTATTATATAGCTACTGAGCAGACAACCCACAAATTGCAGAATAATTATAATATCATATATGATGTAATAATAATTATCAATAAAATTATCATTATTTTACATTATTGATAAATTTAATACCTCTTCATTTGAAATTAATTTACCATGTATACATTTAAAATTTTCAAGACATATGACAAATTAGAAATAAAAATCTTAAAGAATGAATATTACAGAAAGCAAGAGAGAACTGACACATGTCACAACATGGAAGTTCCTTGTGGGCATTGTGCTAAGTGAAATGTCAGACAGAAAGACAGATACTGTATGATCTCATTTATATGTGCAGTCTAACAAGGCTGAACACACTGAAGCAGAGAGCAGAATGCTGGTTACCAGGGGAAGCAGGGAGATGTTGGTAAGGGGATACAAACTTCCAGTTATGAGATGAATGGTGACCATGGTGAATAATTCTCTATTACATACTTAGAAGTTTCTAAATGAGTAAATCTTAAATGTTCTAACCACACACACACACAGGAAATAATGTGAGATGATAGAAGTGAAAACTAACCTTATTATGGTGATCAGTTCAAAATATAAACATATGTATTTGTATATATATATATATATATATATATATATATCTCAAGTCATCAAGTTATACACTTTAATCTTACACAGTGTTATATATCAAATATATCTCAATAAAACTAGGTGGGAAAAAGCATTTCAATACACATCACTCAAATGAAAACTCCCAAATAGAAATGTGAAAGCCATGGTTGGCAAAAAAATAATTAAGAACCTGTCTTTAGTTTAATGAAAATATCATCATTCACAGTCCTCAAATATTCATCACTGAGCAATGTACTTGTTGCTTTCAATTAAAAGTGTCCTGAAACAAGTATCTCACTTAATTTCTTAAACATAGTACTCCATATTCCATACTTTGGTGGCATATTTAATTTTAGATACTGAGAAACAATCCATTTTAATAGTTAACTTTGGTATAAAAATATTCTTTATATGAAGAGTGGCATCATGTTATTAATTTTAAAGATTTCTTATTTTAACATAAATTTGAATGAAAGCTAAGTGTGTGCATATACATGTATGCATTAATTGGCATACGGAAAAGGAAGAAAACATATTTGTTGTCTGAAGTCAGCTATCTTTATTGTTTATTTTGATTCTACTCAAAATGTGATCTATGAACTGTTGTGCCTAATTGATGGTAACATATTTACAAAATTGAGAGCAAGAGTTTAGATACTTTCATGTTTGGCACTGCTCATGACATACAAACACAACATCAGGGGACTCATTTCACAAAACAAGATATAGACTAGTTTCTGTTTTGTTTAAATTCTGTGCGAGTCACAAGTTAGATCAGTCCAAGACAGACTGGGGAAAAAAATCAAAAACTGATTTTTCACCTTGAATAATTTGAGCAGCACTGGTCTTCATCACCGAAGGTGGTAATCTGAGGTTAAGACCGTTTACTTTTTATTTTTTGTTATTAGCATTTGTTTAAATGATTCTCTCAACTAAACTGTAGCTGATTACCAATGAGTAAGGAGCTTTACAAAATGCTGCCTATATTCCTTGTATATAATTGGTCTATTCTTGAATATAGTTATCAGTGAATTTATCAAGTTATACATGAATGGTTTTAATAACTAATAATAATAGTAAATATAATAATAGTAGCTAGTAATTATACAGCACTTACAACATGCCAGATTAAACACTTTAAAATCCTTATGTCCTTTACTCTTCACAATAACCTTAGATGTTAAGTACATGTTCATACTATATGATCCTCTAATTATTTCGGAAGTCAAAGCACAGAACAGTTAAGTGAATTACCCAAGGTCACAATATTTAAGAGGTGGTATTCCAGGGGTTTGAATCTTAGCTCAGCAATATGTAGGCTCTGTACTTCCTAATAGCAGAATTGTTAAAGAGATCCCTAGTCCAGTAAGTCTGGTGAGGTTCAAGAATTTGCATTTCTAGCAAGCTCTCAGGAGATGCTTGAAGATCACATGGGGAGAATGCCATGGTTCAGTCAGAGAGCACTACAAGATTTTCTGCTAGAAAGAAGCTGAGTAGTCAGGGGTGTCTCTCTCTTTTTACCAGGTATGCTATCCATTGTCAAAGACAATGAGACCATCACACAATACCTAGAATAAACAGCACAAAACAATTTATCACAGGAGGACTATGTCAGTCAGGTACCGTCTCTTGGAGCAGAACAGAAGACTTATCTCATATGACTTTAGGGGAAGCTTAGGGTATGCCTGCCTGCTGCCTGCTAAGCTGCTTCAGCTGTGTCTGACTTTTAATGACCCTGCAGACTGCAGCCCAGCTCCTCTGTCCATGGAGATTCTCCAGGCAAGAGTACTGAGTGGGTAGCATAGAGTATAGGCACTGACAAACATTCACAAATACAAGTGGGTTGACAACATTTTAGATGCTTAGTTAGTGCTTACTTTTAACCATGGCTATAAAATAATCAGACTTTTCCTGAATCTGTGGCAACTTCTTTATTTTCACTACCAAACCTATATTTGCTTATCATAAATATACTGTCATCAAATTCAACCATTATCTTCTTCATGCCACTGTCCCTGATTTTTGCAAATGCAGTTGATAAATGAGCCTAGGGGAGCACACAGCTAATTTTATGACTCAGTTTTTCAGTTCAGTTCAGTTCAGTCACTCAGTCATGTCTGACTCTTTGAGACCCCATAGACTGCAGCATGCCACACTTCCCTGACCATCACCAACTCCCGGAGTTTACTCAAACTCACATCCATCAAGTCAGTGATGCCATCCAACCATCTCATCCTCTGTCATCCCCTGCTCCTCCTGCCTTCAATCTTTCCCAGCATCAGGGTCTTTTCCAATGAGGTGGCCAAAGTATTGGAGTTTCTTATAGAGTTCCTCGAAGATTCCTCGAAGTAGATGCTCAATGCATGCTTACTGAAGTTATAAATGGGGTGGAACTTCTGAAACAAAGTAAGATTCCCAAGGCTCAAATACAGGAATCAAAGAAACATCCACGGGCATACTCACAGATGCAAGAAAAGGAAGGTTCTTCCAGAAGCTATTGGTATATTTCATAATTCCATATCTGGAATGAATTTAAACATTTTTATTCTTCTGTTCATTACCAATATAATCACTGATGTACTCAGGATGCTGTATGTGTGCATGTCTATAAATACACATATATCTATGCATATATGTATATGTATACATATAAAACAATTATGAAATGATGGAGAACAATTTATCATTTACAGCTTACGCTATTTTTATTCTCCTTGAAGTCGGACACTGAGACTTACGAATGAATTATCTCATTACTGAATACTTGAATACTAACTGAAATATTAACAATGGCATAGAAATTCTGTGTACCATGTAATTAAGGTTAATAAATGGCATCAATGATTTGTTCTAGCTTTTCTTACAGGTTTAACTGTGTAATGGGACTTCCTTTTAGGAATGTAAGGCCAATGTTTGAAGGTGACAGATAAGTTAACTCATAATTTCTATAACTACATGTTTTGCTGTAAGACTAAGCATTTTCTCTATGAATTGTAATTTTGCAATTATTTTCTTATTTAGTGCTCTGTGACTGATTAAATGTTTTTATGTGTCTTATGCAAGGATTACCCTGGAAACAGATATCCAGAGAGAAAGCTTACTCTAACTAAAATACCGATTTATTCATAGCTACTTAGGTAATACTGCCATTTCACCCATTCTGAACAGGCTCGGCGCAGAAGCGAGGCGGCTGCGACGGCTCGGCGCAGAAGCGAGGCGGCTGCGACGGCTCGGCGCAGAAGCGAGGCGGCTGCGACGGCTCGGCGCAGAAGCGAGGCGGCTGCGACGGCTCGGCGCAGAAGCGTGGCCGAGGGGAGCTAAGCCGGGCCGGGGGCCGGGAGCCAGGGGCGGCGGCCGAGAAGGGCTAGGCCATGCCGGGGGCCGGAGGCGGCGGCCGACAGGGGCTAGGCCGGGCCGGGGGCCGGGGGCGGCGGCCGACGGGGGCTAGGTGGGGCCGGAGGCCTGGGGCGGCGGCCGACAGGGGCTAGGCCGGGCCGGGGGCCGGGGGCGGCGGCCGACGGGGGCTAGGTGGGGCCGGGGGCCGGGGGCCAGGGGCGGCGGCCGACAGGGGCTAGGCGGGGCCGGGGGGGCCAGGGGCCGGGGGCGGCGGCCGACAGGGGCTAGGCCGGGCCGGGGGCCGGGGGCGGCGGCCGACAGGGGCTTGGCCGGGCCGGGGGCCGGGGGCGGCGGCCGACGGGGGCTAGGCGGGGCCGGGGGCCGGGGGCCGGGGGCCGGGGGGCGGCGGCCGACAGGGGCTAGGCGGGGGCCGGGGGCCGGGGGGCCGGGGGCGGCGGCCGACAGGGGCTTGGCCGGGCCGGGGGCCGGGGGCGGCGGCCGACGAGGGCTAGGCGGGGCCGGGGGCCGGGGGCCCGGGGGCCGGGGGCGGCGGCCGACGGGGGCTAGGCGGGGCCGGGGGGGCCGGGGGCGGCGGCCGACGGGGGCTAGGCCGGGCCGGGGGCCGGGGGCGGCGGCCGACGGGGGCTAGGCCGGGCCGGGGGCCGGGGGCCGCGGCCGACAGGGGCTTGGCCGGGCCGGGGGTGACGGCCGACAGGGGCTAGGCGGGGCCTGGGGCCGGGGGCGGCGGCCGACAGGGGGCTTGGCCGTGCCGGGGGCCGGGGGCGGCGGCCGACAGGGGCTAGGCCGGGCCGGGGGCGGCGGTGGCGGCGAGAGGAATTACCCAAGACCCAAGGAGCAGGGGCTGCGTGGGCACAGGAGGGACGAGAGGAGTTACTCCACATTCAAGATCAGGAGGGGCCGTCGTGAGTAGATACCCGTTGTCCAAGGTAAGGAGCAACGGCTGCACTTTGCTGGAGCAACCGTGAAGAAATACCCCACATCCAAGGTAAGAGAAACCCAAGTAAGACGGTAAGTGTTGCGAGGGGGCATCAGAGGGCAGACACACTGAAACTAAAATTACAGAAAACTAGCACATCTGATCACACGGACCACAGCCTTGTCTATCTCAATGAAACCAAGCCATGCCCTATGGGGCCACCCAAGACGGATGGGTCATGGTGGAGAGATCTGACAGAATGTGGTCCACTGGAGAAGGGCATGGCAAACCACTTCAGTATTCTTGCCTTAAGAACGCCATGAACAGTATGAAAAGGCAAAAAGATAGGACACTGAAGGATGAGCTCCCCAGGTCAGTAGGTGCCCAATATGCTAATGGAGATCAGTGGAGAAATAACTCCAGAAAGAATGATGGGATGGAGCCAAAGCAAAAACGATACCCATCTGTGGATGTGACTGGTGATAGACGCAAAGTCCGATGCTGTAAAGAGCAATATTGCATAGGAACCTGGAATGTTAGGTCCATGAATCAAGGCAAATTGGAAGTGGTCAAACAGGAGATGGCAAGAGTGAATGTCGACATTCTAGGAATCAGCGAACTAAGATGGACTGGAATGGGTGAATTTAACTCAGATGACCATTATATCTACTACTGTGGGCAGGAATCCCTTAGAAGAAATGGAGTAGCCATCATGGTCAACAGAAGAGTCCGAAAGGCAGTACTTGGATGCAATCTCAAAAACGATAGAATGATCTCTGTTTGTTTCCAAGGCAAACCATTCAATATCACAGTAATCCAAGTCTATGCCCCGACCAGTAATGCCAAAGAAGCTGAAGTTGAACGGTTCTATGAAGACCTACAAGACCTTCTAGAGCGAACACCCAAAAAAAATGTCCTTTTCATTATAGGGGACTGGAATGCGAAAGTAGGAAGTCAAGAAACACCTGGCGTAACAGGCAAGTTTGGCCTTGGAGTACAGAATGAAGCAGGGCAAAGACTAACAGAGTTTTGCCACAAGAACGCACTGGTAATAGCAAACACCCTATTCCAACAACACAAGAGAAGACTCTACACGTGGACATCACCAGATGGTCAACACTGAAATCAGATTGATTATATTCTTTGCAACCAAAGATGGAGAAGCTCTATACAGTCAGCAAAAACAAGACTGGGAGCAGACTGTGGCTCAGATCATGAACTGCTTATTGCCAAATTCAGATTTAAATTGAAGAAAGTAGGGAAAACCACTAGTCCATTCAGGTATGACCTAGATCAAATCCCTTATGAGTATACAGTGGAAGTGACAAATAGATTTAAGGGACTAGACCTGATAGACAGAGTGCCTGATGAACTATGGACAGAGGTTCGTGACATTGTACAGGAGACAGGGATCAAGAAAATTCCCATGGAAAAGAAATGCAAAAAAGCAAAATGGCTGTCTGAGGAGGCCTTACAGATAGCTGAGAAGAGAAGAGAAGTGAAAAGCAAAGGAGAAAAGGAAAGATATTCCCATCTGAATGCAGAGTTCAAAAGAATAGCAAGGAGAGATAAGAAAGCCTTCCTCAGTGATCAGTGCAAAGAAATAGAGGAAAACAACAGATTGGGAAAGACTAGAGATCTTTTCAAGAAAATTGGAGATACCAAGGAACACTTCATGCAAAGATAGGCTCGATAAAGGACAGCAATGGTATGGACCTAACAGAAGCAGAAGATATTAAGAAGAGGTGGCAAGAATACACAGAAGAACTGTACAAAAAAGATCTTCACAACCCAGATAATCATGATGGTGTGATCACTCACCTAGAGCCAGACATCCTGGAATGTGAAGTCAAGAGGGCCTTGGAAAGCATCACTATGAACAAAGCTAGTGGAGGCGATGGAATTCCAGTTGAGCTATTTCAAATCCTCAAAGGTGATGCTGTGGAAGTGCTGCACTTGATATGCCAGCAAATTTGGAAAACTCAGCAGTGGCCACAGGACTGGAAAAGGTCAGTTTTCGTTCCAATCCTAAAGAAAGGCAATGTCAAAGAATGCTCAAACTACCGCACAATTGCACTCATCTCACATGCTAGTAAAGTAATACTCAAAATTCTCCAAGCCAGGCTTCAGCAATACGTGAACCGTGAACTTCCAGATGTTCAAGCTGGTTTTAGAAACGGCAGAGGAACCAGAGATAAGTTGCCAATATCCGCTGGATCATCGAAAAAGCAAGAGAGTTCCAGAAAAATATCTATTTCTGCTTTATTGACTATGCCAAAGCCTTTGACTATGTGGATCACAATAAACTGTAGAAAATTCTGAAAGAGATGGGAATACCAGACCATCTGACCTGTCTCTTGAGAAACCTGTATGCAGGTCAGGAAGCAACAGTTAGAACTGGACATGGAACAACAGACTGGTTCCAAATAGGAAAAGGAGTACTTCAAGGCTGTATATTGTCACCCTGCTTATTTAACTTACATGCAGAGTACATCACGAGAAACGCTGGGCTGGAAGAAGCACAAGCTGGAATCAAGATTGCCGGGAGAAATATCAATAACCTCAGATATGCAGATGACACCACCCTTATGGCAGAAAGTGAAGAAGAACTAAAGAGCCTCTTGATGAAGGTGAAAGAGGAGAGTGAAAAAGTTGGCTTAAAGCTCAACATTCAGAAAACTAAGATCATGGCATCTGGCCCCATCACTTCATGGGAAATAGATGGGGAAACAGTGGAAACAGTGTCAGACTTTATTTTTTTGGGCTCCAAAATCACTGCAGATGGTGATTGCAGCCATGAAATTAAAAGACGCTTACTCCTTGGAAGGAAGGTTGTGGCAAACCTCGATAGCATATTTAAAAGCAGAGACGTTACTTTGCCAACAAAAGTCCATCTAGTCAAGGCTATGGTTTTTCCAGTGGTCATGTATGGATGTGAGAGTTGGACGGTGAAGAAAGCTGAGTGCCGTAGAATTGATGTTTTTGAACTGTGGTGTTGGAGAAGACTCTTGAGAGTCCCTTGGACTGCAAGGAGATCCAATCAATCCATCCTAAAAGAGATCAATCCTGGGTATTCATTGGAAGGACTGATGTTGAAGCTGAAACTCCAATACTTTGGCCACCTCATGCGAAGAGTTGACTCATTGGAAAAGACCCTAATGCTGGGTAGGATTGGGGGCGGGAGGAGAAGGGGACGACAGAGGATGAGATGGTTGGATGGCATCACCGACTCGATGGACATGGATTTGGGTAGACTCCGAGAGTTGGTGATGAACAGAGAGGCCTGGCATGCTGCAATTCATGGGGTCACAAAGAGTCGGACACGACTGAGCGACTGAACTGAAGTGAACAGGTAAAGAGAAAAAATGTAATTTGTAGACCATCAATAAGTAATTATTGAGTGCAAGGCTTCTCTATTTGTTTAAATTCTGCTTCACCAAAGAATTAACAAGGACAATGCATCAAAATTTTCTGTAGAAATAATGTGCTTTATTAGTTTATGGACACTGGGGCTTAATCTCAACAGTCCAACTAAAGCTATGATTTTTATCTATACTGAGAAGAGCCTAGAAGAGTGTCAGGAAATACTAAGTGCTCATGTTTTGAATGAGTTATTGAATGAACTTAGGAGTAGTCACCTATGAGAACCTAAGCCACAGAACCCGTGAACACAAAGACAGGCCCGTTATGGAGAAATCAGAATGGGTTTGTTTAGTCATGTGCTTCTCAGACTTTAACATGGTTTATATATAACCTGATGGTCTTGTTAGAAAGCAGATTCTGATTTAGTAAGTCTGGGACCAGGCTTGAGAATGTATTTCTAATAAGTTCTCAGGTGATGCCAACATTGCTGGAACCTGAGCCATAATTTGAATAATGATGGTTTAGACACTGCTGCTTGAAACTGGTCCTTATCTTCACTTTCACAGCAGCTCTGGAAACTAACTTCATTATAAAAAAAATGGCAACTAAATTCTATGCTGGGGATATCAAAGTAAATCAAATAGAATACTGCGTGACGGTTCATAGTTTTCTTTGTAAATCTACTTGGTTGAACTTGGTTGTCTTGAAGATTGACTTATCTGCACTGCCATGTATAAAACAAATAGCTAGTGGGAACCTACTGTATAGCACAGGGAGCTCAGCTCAGTGCTCTGTGGTGACCTGGATGGGTGGAAAGGGGGCGGGATGGAGGTAGGAGTGGGAAGGAAGTCCAAGATGGAGGGGGTACATGTATACATAGAGCTGATTCACTTTCTTGTACAGCAGAAATTAACACAACATTGTAAAGAAACTATACACCAATTTGACAACAACAAAAAAAGCCATGGAAAAAGTGTGCTCTTTCTTCCATTGAAGGGGTATGAGTCCTGACTGGGAAATATTGGAGCGCTGTTAGTTGAGTTAATTGATGGTTCATACTGGAACCTGCACATTTCCTTGGTGAGCTGAGTGGAAAAAATCACTGTTTTAATAAATACAGTTGATTCACACTTACAGTCATCACTCGCTTTTTCTTCCCACAAACTCATAAGTTTGTGTCACTTGTGCTTCATTTCCTTTATCACTTTGAATAAGAATTCCTTATTTAGGAAGTTTTTAGAGAGTGCAGACAGTTGGCAGAGCTGGCCAAAATTTCTTTTGTATGAATGTAGAGAAAGTAAATGTTTTGTGTTGGCAGAACGCTACCCATTCCAAACTTATGGAACACACTTGAGCTGTAAAATATAGTCGTCTGGAATGAAGTAATCGTTTTCAGCATGTAATATGCCAAAGAGGAATCTCTGAGCAGGCTCTGTGAATTGTTTGATCATCCTAAAGACAGGATTTGAAAACAACACTGTAACATCCTGTTGCTTTTAAAGTTTGGGTGGCTTGAAGGTGCAGTTTATTGAGCAATATACCAGATAATCCTCTAGCTACCTCTTTTTCAAGGTCAAGCCCACACTAGCAATTACAGTAATGTTTGTTGAAGTTACTTGAATGGCAGGTATAAAGGCTGCCATTTAACCAAACTGGTTGGTCGGGTGACTTTGTTTGTGAATTTTGCTCCTCATCTTTGCTTTAAAAGAATCACTTGTGTGGAAAAGAAAACAAGTTATCAGCCTAACCCAATTAACCGTAAAACTAACAGTTACCTGCAGATAAACCCATCAAGCATTCTCACAGAATTAAACAAAATCCATTCACATTTAGTTGAACACAATCTCTAGATTCTCACCATATTGACAGTTCAAGATTAAGGATAAAAATAGTCACTGGTGTTCTTCTTGTACTCATATCAATTAAACTAGGAACCAATGAGAACTTAAATCTCAAAACAGGAAAATTAGATTTTTAAATTTGGGAACAAGCAGGGTTTTCTTTTGTTTGGGACTCTAAGTCCTGACATTTTCTTTTTTTCTCTCTGTCAGCTCTTAGATGCCTATATCTATTAGATGATCGGGGAATAAAATGTACCCTGATTAGTACCTGGCATAAACAAAACAAAACCAAAAAAAAAAAAAATAGTAATTTTTGGAAACTACTACTTTTTCTGCATAAAACAAGTATGCTAGGAACAATGATATTTTAATAGTGATCTAAATGAGAAAAACGAATCTTTGAAACAAATTTGACATTTCTTATGAGTTACAATGTTTATTTTAATGTAATTTACTAAAGAAACTATAAAATAAGCCTTGATTATCAATATTATCACAGATCATCATTTGATTAAATAGATTTTATAGGATATTTATAAATATTTATCCATTACTAAAGCAAACATTTGTTCTGAGTGTCAGCTGTTCTCTACATGCTTTGTTAATATGAAAGATGCTAAATTCTTCTTGGGATAACCAAAAGATACTGTTGCTTGTGAAAGCAAATTGTAAATTAGTATTCATAACATCATCTCAATTTTGAAGAAATAGAAATAAAAGTATTTTTATATAGTCTTTGTCTTTCTCTATATGTATGTTATATACATAGGTATATTAGAATAGCAAAGATTTTTCTAGACTACTATATAGTCTTTAAATCTCAGTGATTTAAAAGAACAAGAACTTAAGACTTACTGTCATAAGTTCATTGTTGTAGCCAAATCTACAGTGTAGTTGTCCTCCCCACTGACTTGGTGATCCTGACCATTTAATCCTCTGCCTTCTCTGCTACCTGAACAATAGGCTTGATTGGTTGATCTAAGCAGGAGGAAAACAACCACTGAAAAATTGAAAGGGCTTTCAGTTCTTTCAATTCACTGTCTTTACTTAAAAGGGACACATTATTTCTCCTTATATTTTACAGACATAATCAGTCAAACATACTTGCTAAATACAAGGAGGCTCAAAAATGCAAGGGAGTCCATGGAATGCTTGGTACCTTGTATTTCCACAAGAAGAAAGGGTTAAAAGGAGGCAAGCCTAATTGTTAAAGAGTAGATAAGTTTGAGGAGTGGAAGAGAAGTGGTAAAGGAGGACCACATTTTATTTTATTCAAATCTAAATACCTTGTTTTTTCAACAATGCTATATTTTGTTTCATTTGATTAAAATATATTTTAAATTTTATGAATTCTTAAAATCACTACTTAGAGACCGGGAGAATCCTTTGGCTTAATTTTTGTAATAAGGTTGTGACTAGTTCAGCGTCTGGTAAGACATTTAGACCTCTTTTCATTCATCATTCTCCTTTTAGTTATCTTTCCTACTTAACGTTTTTGTAATGTTATCAGTTCTCTTTTGGTAACTAAAATGTTCTGAGCTTTGCTTTCATAGGTCAATGATTTTCAATATCCAATTTGCTCCTAAGTCCTTAATAAAATAATCAGAAGGTAGACTCTTCTAGTAAAGCCTCTGTGAATTCCAATGGAGTTCCATCAAAATAAAGAGTAGCCTGTAATCATGGAGGTGTGTTTCCAATGATAAAAAGTTTCACGTGTATTTTATAAATAATGTGATTAAAAAACTAAGAATCTAAAATTGTCTAACTTGGGTAAAAATCTAGGAAGTTATAGGCTTTCACATGCTCACAGTAGGGAAGAGAGAGTTATTTGGTGAATTTGCTTAGAAAATGGCTTCAGGGAAATCCCAATTTGTCTTTGGTTATCTAATTTAGGAGTGTGTGACCTTTTCTGGGCTTTTATGTTTCCCTGGCTCACTTTGAAGGTATATAATTTGTTATTCTTTTAGAAACATATTCTTTAGATGTGAACAGTTTCACATTGATGTAATTCTTAACAAGTGCTACATAACCATAGTTATTTTAGGTATAATTATTAAACAATTACCACTCCCAAGCTTTAAAAAATATATATAAAGTCAGGCAAGGTAGGACAGCTGAAGGTAAAAAAATCATGAAGGAAATTTGAGAACTCAGTGTTCTTCAAAGGAATATTTGAATGAACAAAAGGAATATTAAGCTGAGGTAACCATAGGAGGAAGCGTAGGATGCATTCAAAAGCAAACCAAGACCTAAAAGTGCAAGCAAAATGCAGGCTAAAAGCTTGCATTTAAAATAATAGTGTGACTTGAAGTCTGATGTCTCCCTGACCACTGGATAAAATTATCAGGTACAAATTTTCACAGAAGAACCATATTCATTGCAGAAAACAGATTTCATTGGAGCTACTATAAGAAAAAAAGGGCTATACAGTTCACAGAATCTTCAGAAAACTCAAAGAATCAAGTTTAGACACCAGAGCTTGAAGTTACACAGAAAAAAACACAACTAGAAAAAAATGCCCAACAACCCAGAGTAGTGGCCCTCAAGGTGTCGCCTGTGGACCAGCCACTAATCCACATACTGTTGCTAGTCTCAGGTGAGAAAACTGCTTGCACCAGAGTACAAATGGACCATGTCACTAGGTACACTAGTTTAGTTGACAGTCTTTTTCATAGCAACATTTCCTCAACAGAGAAGCAGCATGTCATTGTACATTCAAGTGCAAGCTCTTGTTGTCTGAAATGGGGACAAGAGGCAGCACTGTTTCTTGGGTGCACCACTGCCTTCATCATTCGCTGCATGTCACTGATGCTTCTGCAAAATGGAGACTAAAACACTTCAACCTAGCAATCCCAGGAAGAACCATATGAGTCCATCACCTTATTCCCCAGAAGATTCAGTTCTCTTTTGAGCTACAGAAGTTACCCAAGGCTCCCTTCGGCTTCCAGGTCTGATGACGAATAAATAGTAATAAAACATAAAGTCTACTGGTTTGATCAAATGTTTTGAGAAATGGAAAAGCTATAATCTAGAACCTTTTTCAGGTCTTGAATTATTTTGAGACTGTAATAAGAACCATGGATGCAGACTTCTTTGGTGTTCTGGTAGTAAAGAATCCAACTACCAATGTAGGTGACACAGGTTCAATCCCTAGTCTGGGAAGATTCTGCATGCTGCCAGAGCAACTAAACACTCACACTGCAACTACAGAGCCCAAGTGCTTCACTTAGAGAAAGCCCATGGGCAGCAATGAAGACCTGGTGCAGCCAAAAAGAAAAGGACCATGGATGCTATTCCTAGCAAACTGACATACATGCAGTTGTACAGGGACTCATAGAAGATTTATGGACCCTGCAAAGGCTGTCTTCAGACTCTAGGTTAAAAAATCCTGATCCAGAGTAAAGTAGAAATTATCAACTTTATCAATAATTTGATTTTAATATATAACTATTTTACATAAAATGATACTTCAATTTGGAGCTGAAAATTGCAATTTGATTTACAACTCTTACTGGCAATATAATCTAGGCATATTAACTCTTTGGAACTCAATTATCTTACTTGTAAATTAAAGATAATAATCATTATCTCATAAGATTACTGTATTTCCTTTGGTATGTATCTAGCATAGCACTTGTCACAAAAATATTTAATAAATGTCCATTTACTCATTCATTCTTTACTTATTTATTTTTGATGTATTAATAAGATTGCTTAGAATCTCATGATTATTTTCTGGTTTTACAATTATGTTCAACACATATTTATTAAATGCTCACTTTGTACCAGAAGCTGTGCTAGGGGTGTGCATAGATAATTAAGTAGAAAACTCTGCTCTAGAGTAACTTACGGTATGGTGGCATGTTAAGAGAAAATATCTATTTATTGTAGTAAATGGTATAAGAAATGAGCATAAGATTGTATGGGATCCCAACAAAGGAGCATTGGAACAGATAATGAGGATTTACTGAACAGTTCATGATAGAGATGATAGCAAGTTGTGCCAATAATATTAATTAAACTTTCTAGTTGTTTTCTGTATGTTGATTATTTTTCTAAATATTGTTAAATACTAAATATTTAACAAATATTTAAATGTTGCTAAAATATAAAATTTTTTTAACTTAAGAAAATTTAAAAGCTTAACAGATGTGGCTACTAGGCTGAGACAGAATGAACAAAATTTCAAGGGGTATATAAAAAATCAATGAGTTGGAATTAGCTTTGACTTCAAATCTATGTTCTTTAACAGTTAGTTTAAGAAAGATGGAAATATTCTTTCAGTCAGGGGGAAGTAAGTTTAAAAATTACTGGAATGGAGATGTGGAACGCTTTTTGTATGAAAGAAACTACACAGAATAACAATGATAATAATTGTTATGAACACAGACAATAATAAATTGTAAAACATAATTAAGAGATAACCTAGCATAATATCAAGTTTGATTGTAAAAAGAAAAAGGAAAAATAGCAAGTAGTCATAATTGAATTACCAGTATCTAATTTGTGAATTCTGGATCTAATGGAGCAGGAAACAGATTAGGCGTGGGAAGAGGATGCATCCAGGTGTTGAGAAAATTAGGATATCCAGGAGGTAGTCAGAGATATATGTTTTTACTCCAGAGACATGGTCAAAACTGGAAACAAATTAGGTTAACATTAGTCTAAAAGTAGCAAAAAAAAAAAAAAGAAAGAAAAGATCATTACAGTGTATAAAAACACCCAGTAATATAGAAGGAACATGGGGCATTTTACTGTGCTTATTTTGAACAAAGTATACCTGCATTTCAAAGCATACACATTGTAGTTTCTTATTCTTTCTTTATGAATTCACTTCAGTAGCTCAGTTGGGTTTGACTCTTTGTGAATCATGGACTGCAGCACACCATGCTTCTCTGTCCATTACCAGCTCCTGGAGCTTGCTCAAATTCATGTCCGTTGAGTCGGTGATGCCATCCAACCAATCTCATCCTCTGCTGTCCCCCTCCCCTCCTGCCTTCATTCTCTTCCAGCATCAGGGTCTTTCCCAATTTGGAACCAGTCCGTTGTTCCATGTCCGGTTCTAACAGCTGCTTCTTTACCTGCATACAGATTTCTCAGGAGGCAGGTAAGGTGGTCTGCAAGGAGATCCAACCAGTCCATCCTAAAGGAGATCAGTCCTGAGTGTTCATTGGAAGGACTGATGTTGAAGCTGAAATTCCAATAATTTGGCCACCTGATGCAAAGAGCTGACTCATTTGAAAAGACCCTAATATTGGGAAAGATTGAGAGCAAGAGAAGAAGGTGACGACAGAGGATGAGATTGGATGGCATCACTGACTCGATGGACATGAGTTTGGGTGAACTCCAGGGGTTGGTGATGGACAGGGAGGCCTGGCACGCACCGGTTCATGGGGTCGCAGAGCGACTGAACTGAACTGAACTGAAGGTGGTCTGGTTTTCCCATCTCTTTTAGAATTTTCCACAGTTTGCTGTGATCAAAGGCTTTGGCATAGTCAATAAAGCAGAAGTAGATGTTTTTCTGGAACTCTCTTGCTTTTTCTATGATCCAGCAGATGTTGGCAATTTGATCTCTGGTTACTCTGCCTTTTCTAAATCCAGCTTTATGAATTAACTAAAAATTATTTTATATTGTCTGTTTTCAAAAAATTTGGTAAAACTAGAACCTATAGCTAAGGAAATCTTTGGTTGAAAATTAGTAAAATTAGCAAAGTAACAGCTTATGCAATAAGACTATGCTCAACAAGGAAAACTCTCTATAAATGAGTTTATTGAAGTTCATATTATAATAAATACCAATTAAAAAACAAACAAAACAAAAATAAAACTAGCAACAACAACAACAACAACCAAACTCCCTGTGCTGTTTACTTGGAATTTAAACTAAACTGGTGATTGACAGCTTTTTTGGGGGGTAGGGGTGCAGGGAATCAGTTGTGCCCAAATTTATTTAGATGACAGAGTCAATATTTTTATTTATAAATCTCTTATGATCTTTTACAAAGTTTATCTTATTTTTAAGAATATCTGAAGGTCCTATCTGGAGGCTGAAAGAAATTTGAAATGCTTCCTAAAAATATATACCCTTAGCAGAATATTCTAGTTACCAGACAGTTTGGTTAACAAGACAGATTAATGGTTAATAAGTGTTTCCAATTTTTATAGTTTAATTAGATGTCAAAGAAGATCATGTGAATAGACAGTTTTTATTTTACCATTGTGTTTATTTTCAAACAATATCAATCTAAGAGCAGTCAACCTCATTGAAACAGAAATATAGATGACTTGTGAAGAAGACATTTTCTGTGATTATATGGTTAGTTTCATTCAAACTTACTGATCATTTCAGATACATGTGTAGGTCCATTGATTGAAAATTCACTGTACTGTTAAATGAACAGATGTACAGTTATTAATCTTGGATGGGATCCACATGTATCTTCAATAGAGATCAAAGAAGACAATGAGAACACAGCATTGCATCCTGTGTTAAGACTTCAGCAATGCCAGGGCAAGACAGATGTACGCCTCAAGGTACCAGGAAGGAAAATCTGTCATCATTTTTTCTTTTCTATTGATTTTTTAATCCTAAAGCAAAACTTTCATCTGAATAAGTAGTTCAAACATATATGTACTGACTAGAACTTTGTCTGTTTACAAATGTATAATTTGCATGTTTGCTAATGTGTGGTTTCTTTTCAGCTTCTTAAAATTTTTATCTTCTAACTCTCAAGTTGTCCCATGGTTTTCATTGTTTGGGCACAGGGAATGGGAGGAAAAAAGATGGTTATTCTTTCAACATATAAGAGATGAAAGTACAAAATCAGGTGAGAAAGGTATTAAGCCAAGACCAAGTAGAACTATTCATGAGGTTATTAAAAAGAATAGATAAAAAACGAATACCTCAGTGGCAGGTAAGTCAGGTAAGCCTCTTTTATGAGAGATTAATATTTCAGATAGGAGGGTGGCTACAGAGATAGTATGGTAAGTACAATGCTATGTACCCAGAAAACCCCAAATGTGAACTTACTGAAAACATGTTGAATGTGCATTTATAATAAAAATAAAATAATCAGTATGTTTTGGGCAACGTTAAATATTCTAACTGGGAAACACTTTTAATAATGATACTATTTTCTTGAGTCTTAATATAGCTAAAAGCTGTTTGTGTGTTTGAATTATGAGTAAAAAAATCAACAGAATGTACGTTATTTACAATGTTGATTTTAGGCTCTTCGACAATCTGACATAGTGCGGGAAACTGTGGTGGCACAAATGATTGGCAATAATTAGAAGATAAGTTGACTTTTAAAAAAATTGTTTGATGCTTTAGACACAAAGCTAATTACACTTTTAAGCATTTATTTCTTTTATATGTTTTTAATCTTTCTGCTAACAAATTTCCCACTGAGATTCATGATTAGTAGAATATAATCCTGAGAGAAGAGGTCAGGGAGATTAATTTGTGTGGAATCATCTCGCTGGAGATCTCAGTGGCAAAAATTCCAAGCGGAGAGACAGGTTGTTTATCCCCCAAATATGCATGTTCTATTTCAGCTTCTTGGCTACTTAATAGAAAAGGGCTGTGCATAAAAAGAAGGATCCAGAATAGGTAATATGTGTGATAGATAAACCTGTGTCTTGATAAAAGTTAATTAAGTTTTGGGCACTCAGTGGGAAAGCCGATTGTTTAATAGCTATTAGAAGCTACTTCCCTGGTGGCTCAGTGGGAAAGAATTTGTCTGTCAATGCAGGAGACATGAGTTCAATCCCTGGGTTGGGAAGGTCTCCTGGAGAAGGAAATGGCAACCCACTCCAGTATTCTTTGCCTGGGAAATCCTATGGACAAAGGTCTATAGAGTTGCAAAAGAGTTGGATGTGACTTAGGGACTAAACAACAACAACAACAATAATTTAGACCCTGAAAATCTTATCTGCCAAGAAACTTAAGGTGTGTAAATATCTAAAGTCTCGATAATAGGCAAACATTATCTGTTCAGTTCAGCTCAGTCGCTCAGTCATGTCTGACTCTTTGTGACCCCATGGACTGCAGCACGCCAGGCTTCCCTGTCCATCACCAGCTCCTGAAGCTTGCTCAAACTCATGTCCATCGAGTCGGGGATGCCATCCAACCATCTCATCCTCTGTCCTCCCCTTCTCCTCCTGCCTTCAATCTTTCCCAGCATCAGGGTCTTTTCCAAGGAGTCAGTTCTTTACATCAGCTGGCCAAAGTATTGGAGTTTCAGCTTCAGCATCAATCCTTTCAATGAATATTCAGGACTGATTTCCTTTATCTGTAGATTATCTGTAATAAACTTTATTACAGAACTTTAATCTTTATTGCTTATATTTAATATAGACAACATAAATGTAATGACAAATATCAACAATGTATATATTAATAAAGATATCCTGCTTGTATAAGGTGTCTATTAATGTTTAGACTAGCTATTATACGATTCCACCTACTCTCTCTCCACTCTCTCCCCCATCAAAATAGAAGGGAGTAATAACTAAAGGGTTTTTACACATAAGTGTCGAGTTTGTTTTGTAGAAATGTAGAGACAAGTTTATTGAGTCTGGCTAATGAAGGGATAATGTTATAGATCAGGAGGATGTTAGCTAGCTAATTAGTACAATTTTATATATTACATTCCTTAGTAATTAATAGACTTTGTTTTGTCTCTCTACCATGATATGTAGTCATTATGATATCCCATCCAGTAGAAATCTCTTGACCTCTATAATTGCACATAAAACACTTGTGAAAGTCATGGCTGTATAAATAGAACATATTTGCTTGGGACTTTAACTTAGTTATTTATTAATTTGTTTTCCAGTTTTATTGAGATATATTGACATATGACACTATACAAAATTAAGGATTACATCATCATAACTATTTGACTTACATCATAGAATGATTATCAGATAAGTTAGGTGACTAGCCATTGTATAGATCTAAAATTGAAGTAGAAAAAAATTTCCTTCTAATGAGAACTTAGGATTTACTCTCTTATCTTTCATATATATATATACATATATATATATATGTAAAGCCTATCTTTCATATATAATATATATATAGCCTGTGGCGTATTAATTATATTTACCATGTTGTACTTTATATCTCTAGTACTTATTTATCTTATAGCTGGAAGTTTGTACCTTTTGACTCTTTCTCTTTCTTCCCACCACCCTTCTCTTGTAACCACAAACCAGAACTCTTTTTCTATGAGTTTGTTTGTTTCTGAAGTATAATTGACCTATAACACTCTGTTAGTTCCTATTACACAACATAGTGATTCAATATTTCTATACACTTCAAAATGATCACAGTGATAAGTTTAGTTACGATTTGTCACTATATACAAATATTACATAGTTATTGACTATATTCTCCACACACTATATTTCATCCTCTTGACTCTTGTAACTGAAAGTTTGCACCTCTTAATCTCCTTCATCTTTTTATTTCCTCTCCCAGCCCTCTTCCCCTCTGGCAATCACCTATTTGTTCTCTGCATTTATAACCCTTTTGCTTTTGCTGTTGTTCTTTTTTTGTTTGTTTGTTTCTTATATTCCCATATAAGGAAATCATGCAGTATTTGTCTGACTTATTTCACTTACATAATGCTCTCCTGATCTATCTGTGTTGTTGCAAATGGCAAGATTTCATTTTTTTTATGGCTAATTAATAGTCAATTGTATATGTATATATACTTCTTTATCCATTCAGCTGCTGTTGAGTTCTTAGGTTGTTTCCACATCTTGACTACTGTAAACAATGCTACAATGAACATAGGGGTATGTATATCTTTCCTAATGTAGGTAATTATACATGCAGAACCACAGAGTTCCAATAATCTAGGAAATGTTTGATCTACTAAATATATGTAAAAGTGTTTCTTCAGCATCTAGATTAATCAAATTTTACTTCATCATTTTGAGACTTTTCAGACAAACCTAGTCCCTTATCCTTTATAACTTCTTTCTAAAATTATTTATTTATTTATTTTTGGTTGTGCTGAGTCTTCATTGCTGTATGATGGCTTTCTCTAGTTGTGGCAAGAGGGGCTACTCTAGCTGTGTGGTGCTTCTCATGCAGGTGGCTTCTCGTTGCAGAGCACAGGCTCTAGGCACTCAATCTCAGTAGCTGTGGCTCACAGGCTTAATTGCTGCATGGCAGGTGGTGGGATCTTTCTGGACCAGGGATTGAACCCCTGCCGCCTGCATTGGCAGGGGGATTCTTAACCACTGGACCACCATGGAAGTCCTATAACGTCTTTTTTCAAAGTATTTGCGATGGTTTCAACATCCTTTCGATGTGCAAGTTTATCTTTTCTCTATGCTTAGCGTCTCCTGATCATGAGGTTATTGCTTAAAGTCTGAGCTGTGAACTGTGTACAAGTAGAAAGGATCACAAAGGCAAGAGCAACAATATTCTTGCTTTGAACCTGCAGATAAGACAGTAAAAGCTAAATTACCACTGCAAAGAGAAAATAGAATATTCTCAATTTGTTTTAGTTTAAATTCTTCTCAGCCAACCATAGGGTTATAAAACTAAAACACAAAAAATTAAAAAGGCGATTGCAGTTAAGACTCGATGAACAGCTGACTAATGTAAATATTTTAGACAATATGATTCCCAGAGATACATTTGGGCACATCAATTGGATTGAATAGCTGTTTATTTGTAATTTGTTTTCTTTCAGTCTCTTAAGTGAAACATTGGAATGCATATTTTGGAAGGAAGGAGATTCGTGTAAAATTTGGGATATGTCTTATGTCACAAATAAAAATGTGAAATATTTTTCATTATTTTTATTAAGACGTGAGATATTTGTTCAATGTCACATTTGAAAATCAAGGGTTTTCTTTGAGGAGAAATGCATTAATTATTCTTAAGCTATTGTGTTACACTAAAAGAGTCTCATTTATGTAGACATAGACAAAATATGTAAAATCTTCTATCTTTGTAACTATGTAGTCCTTATACTTAGCTTTATATATAACAATTTATGTGTAACCATATGACTCTCTAATAGATTTTTCTCGTAAGCTAATGGGAATACTTTGACAATTATAAACAACTTCAAAGTTAAATCTCTATAATAATGATAGGTAATGATAAGTTTGGTGATTATAATCTCTATTGTTAGGAAAGACTGTTAGCTTTTACTGAAACCACATTTCCCTAAAAATAGTAAAGAGACTTTATGGTTAACTTAAATAATGTATTAGCATCCATTAAATGTAACAAATAAACTTTTGGGAGAATTTCTCCCTATATTACCCCCTACGTTTTTACTATCTTGTTTTTTAAACATTATTCCAATTGCTCTTCCACAAAGTTTTTTTCTGTCTAAATTTGCCCATTTTGAAATAGTCATTTCAGTGAAGGTGAAATTTATGCATCTTTCTTTTTAAAAAGATATTTAATTAAGAGAAAGTAGCCAAGAGTTGAAAAGTAAGTGTGTCTGGTTTTCCTGTGTTTGACTGATACCACTGTCTGGCCTGGGGATGAGGCCAGTCAGGAATCATTATACTTCTGAAAGCAGACCACAGCCATGGATTTCCATTATCTAGCACAGCATCTCTCCTTATGCATGCTTCTTAGACTTTAGAGAACACACACTTATAAATAGAAAATTCTAACCTAAAAAAAAGACTAACATCAATTAACAGATGGATGCAGAATCTGAGTGACTTCAAACCCCAAAAGATATATTATTTAAAATATTTATATCAAACAGTTGAAATAATTGACCAAAGGTCTATCCTAACATAATGCTGTGATTTAAATCCTTGCATTTTGTACATGAATATAGATGCTGTTACCTGATAACAAATGAGAATATTTTAAATCTATTAATATACTCTTTATCTACTTTGCTCTTTTTCTCTTTCATGGGATTAATTTTGTTTACCTATTCATAAAATATCACAGTTTTAAGATAAAAGAGCTATATTTAGATATTAATTATAGTGTAATGCATAAATGCATCAAACTAACATGTTGTGCACCTTAAAAAAGCATTACATTTAGCCCTTCATTCATAAAAGCCATTACTGTCTATCTACTATTTGTTGAATAAATTTTAGGACTGTGTTGACTGTGGGAACGAGCAAGTTATATAGGGTGCAGTCATTGCCATAGAGAAATTTTTGAATAGAATAGAGTCCTAACCAAAAGGAATACTTTTTATATTAACTCTTAATTTTAAATGTAGTTCTGTAATTTTCTTCACCAAAGAACTAAAACATAGAAGTGGCATTCATAGAAATCTTTTAGGACTACAGAACAATTCTTGATTCTTAGTATGACATCCATGTGCAAGGCTACTCTGATTTAAGTTTTAAAAACATATCTAATGATTGAAAAATTATCTAACACATTTAACTTTAAGGTTAATGATACTATTCTGATGAAGTAGGTGGATAATGAGTATGGATGCTTCCATTACCTGTTGCTTGCATATAAGATAAACATGAATGCAGGGGTGATGTTGTTGAGAAATCTCCAGTGCCTGATAAATTGTTATAAGTGGTTTTGTTCAACTTCCCAGAAATGTATTTCATTCTGTCATCACCTCTACATTCTTTCATCCTGCCTAACTGACATGCTAACTCCTGGGAAAAGGTGGAGATATTTCAAATGGAGAAAGATGTAAAATGTGATTTTAAAAAAAGCATTTAAAACATATGATCCATTATTACCTATCAAATCATTGCCTTTCATTAAAAATGGATGCTTAGTTTTGTATATTTATGGTATCTAATGAGTAATAAAAAGCTATGACTCACTTAATAGACATACTACTAGACAATTTCAGATGAAAATCCCTGAAATGCTTCAAGTAGAATAAACCATGATGGAAACAGAAAGACTCAAGTTCTCCAGTCCCCTTTAGGTAGCTTCTGGTAATTGAGTCATTGGAAAAGTGCCAAGAGGTCATCTGGCTAGTTGCATTCAAGAGTATGCTGACCTGTACTAACTAACTGCAAAACAAGTAGCTTCTTAAACTTACAGCCAGGGTAGTTCTCTTGATCTCTCTTAACAAAAGATGTATGAGGTCAAATAGGCAGTATCATTATGACTGTTCTCTGGTGATTACTCTATGATAAAAACCAAGCAGGTTTTCAAATCACAGATGAAGACAGAAGTGGTAATGGTTTTTCTTCCACCTGATGCAATTTTTGAGCCAGTCTCCTGGCATAGTTTAGTGCATGAGATTCTGACTTGTGTGCTCATTTCCTTTGTGTATGAGGCTAATTGTAAGTAAAGCAAGTTACCTTCCTACCGACGTCATTTGTGAGTCTCGCATGTACCTCACGGTGCCAACACCCTAAAGAATGCTTGTACATATAGGTTACTGATGTTTCCTCCCTTTTGAGATGTTGGTTGATGCTATGTAAAGCAGAAAAATGTTGTGAAAGAAATTATTGCAAATGATTTCATAGGAAGAATATCATTTCTCATCAAATAAATAATTATTCTGAGGGGGTAGCAATAACTGGTAAAACTGAGCTAATCAGTTAGGATTCTAACTATTCTAATTTTTCTTTTGCAAATCCCAGTATCTCACATACTTTTTATTCTATTGCAGATTTCCCTAACAATTAGTTAGTGGATCCACAATAATCTGTATCATAAGACACTGTGGCCCCACATATTTATTAAAATAACTTTAGAAGCCCTGTTCTACTCCCCTTTCCTTTCTCCTTTGTTCTCTTTCCTACATCAGGTGGTTTATACTTTGTTTATCTGATCAGGCCTGACTTTCTGTTGAAAGAACAAAGGTTAACAGTATATTCTGTGTCTTTTTTGTAGCCTTCATTATCAACTTTGTTCTATCAATGGATGGCACATTGATTTTTTTCACTAATAAAACATTACATGTGGAAAGGCTGGTTCTTCAAGAATAACATGTGTTGTCTTGTTGTGTTGGGGAAATATGAGGAAGAATATGAGATAAATGAATATGAGTTTTGAGTGTAGAAAAAACTGAAGATGTGGGAAAATGACTAGGGAAGGAAAATATGAGAGGCTATGAGCTTGGAGATGTAGAAGAAAAGATCTTGAAAAACAATTTAGATTTGTTATAAAGAACCATAGTTTTCCAGCTGATGTTAAAAACAATATTCTTGAGCAGTCAAGGACAAACATTTTGTCAAGGAGATCAGGACAAAAGCGTTATTTATTAAAAGAACAAGAGGAGAGGACCTGTGTGTCAGTCACTCCTCAAAGCCCCAAAGCTCTGTGAGTGCATGAGGGTAAATTAAACACAGGCTGCTGTCTGTCTTCTAGAGGGGAACAGATAGGCTTATCAATAAGTGAAACAAGTGAGAGCCCGGAAGGGGGCTGTGAGTCATTGGGAAGGTTGGTTATAAGGAATCTCCCTACTCTCAAAAACCTAGTAGGTCTTCAGGAGGTCAGAAGTAATCCAAGTTTTTTTCTGAGAATCCAATCAAGCTTCTTTCAGAACTTCAAGGGGTGAAGTGAGAGCATTCCCCTGGCATACAAAAAAAAAAAAAAAATCTAAGATCCCAAGTTACTAGTTTAAGATCTGAACTATATGTTCCAGAATCTTTTGACTGTCATAGTCTATGGAAAAAGAAGAATGGAAAGTGTTACTCACCCAGTTGTGTCTGACTCTTTGTGATCCCATGGACTGTAGCCTATTAGGCTTCTCTCTCCATGGAATTCTCCAGGCAAGAATACTGGAGTGGGTAGCCGTTCCTTTCTGCAGGGGATCCTCCCAACACTGATATCGAACCTGAGTCTTCCGCATTGAATGTCGATCCTTTACCAACTGAGCCACCAGGGAATATAGATTCGACTACAAGTTTTCAGGTAAAATCTATGATAAATTCCCTTTAGCCCCAACTCTAAGGATTAACTCAAAATATTAAGACAGATTTTATGTGTATGTAGAATTTATCTTCTTCCTTTGCATTCTTGGTTATGGCTCTCCTAAATAAGTCATTCCCAGTTGAAACCTCTTATTTCTATTACTGCAGAAATGAATTATGATTTAAACTATTCTCATGTTTTAGAAAAAAAACAAGCAAAAAGAATAACAGCCTAATTTTCAGTCAGTTTTGCTCACCAGCCTTTGTCTTAAAACAAGCTTATAAGTCTGAATGCGTTCATAATAAACCATTGATGGGGACTTCTCTGGTGGTTCAGTGGTTATGAATCCACCTTGCAAAGCAAGAGATATGGATTCAATCTTTTGTTGGGGAACTAACATCACAGATGCCTCAGGGCAACTATGCCTTTGAGCCGAAAGTACTGAACCAGATCATCACAACTAGACAGTCTGTGTGCCACAAGGAAAGATCCTTCATGTTGCAATTAAGACCCGATGCAGCCAAATAAATATTAAAAAATAAATGAACACATCTGCAACAACTTTATTAAACAGCACAACTACACAATGAAATATTATTGCATTTTCAGTTAAGATCTTGCCTTGTGTGCTCAGTTGTGTCAAACTCTGTGTTCCTTTGGACTGTAGCTCACCAGGCTCCTCAGTACATGGGATTTTCCTGGCAAGAATACTGGAGTGGGTTGCCATTTCTTCCTGCAGGAGATCTTCCCAACCTAGAGGTTGAACCCATATCTCCTGTGTGTCCTTCATTGTAGGCAGATTCTTAACCTGCTGAGCCATCAGGGAAGCCCAACACATCTGCAAATACCCTTTAAAAAACAAACTATTGATAAAAGAACATGTATCTGTCCACTTAAAGGGTTAAAAAAAAAAGTAAAATGATATGGCATCCTAAAATGAATTGATAACATGCTGACTCCTGCCTTTAGTGTGTGACTTTGTCTGTATTTGGCTGTATGTTTGTGCAATTCTTGAGAGTGAAAAGAAGGATAGAAAAGAAGAAATATAAAAGGATTAGAGCCTTAGGTCACAATGAAATTGCAATGCTCCTTTTAGTATGTTGACCAATTATAGACATCTGAAACCATGTGTATGATATTATAGAATCATTAACATGTTGAAAATACTGGCAAGACATTAAAGATCTAGTTTGTGCCTGCACCTGTCTATGCCTGTTTGTTTGTTAAATATTAGGAGGAAATAAATTATTTAGCCTAACTCTATCAGGCTACTTTTCTCCCCTCCAACTCTTTGGCCGTAAAGGGATTCAAATGAGTGTAGGTAGTTGTTCTAAGCATTTTAAAGCAGATATTTAATGTCTAAAAAATGTCTTAAAATTGCTGTATAAAAAAGCTGAGAGCATTTTCTTAAAAAGGAATAATGATTGAATACATTTTGCATCAAAGTGAAGGATTAATAGCAGTGAATAAAAGTTTTCTACAAAGTTTTGCACAGTGTGCCACAGAAATTCATTTCCTTCTCTTTGCTCTCAGACGTGTTGGCTCCTTGCCCTTTATACAGCTAACACATTTAGTATTGCCACATTGGGGAAAGCACAGTAGATCACTTTATATGTGAACTAATTTCTGTGGAAAAGTGTATGCTCTTTTGTTGTCCCGCAATACGAGTCCTCCACTTGTTATTTATTTATTTATTTATTTGCAGGTTCTCGCATTTATTGTTTATGTGATGGGTAGAATTTCATCACTGTGGTGAAAATTTTCAGTATCATTTTCTGAGAAATTTAGAGATGCTCACTGGACATTTTAAAGGCTTTTGTATGGTCTCTCTGATTTACTAGCTTCAGATAACTTATTTTAATTAACAGCAGATGGAACTTCAACTCAATGGATGGGAGAGACATTTAACTGGAAAAAGTCTGAAGTAGTCATGTTTAACTATACCTAATTTTATTTCTATGAATTTAAAATTATGTCTGTATTATTCAGGGTTTTATATATAAAATTCCCATGCAAGAGAAAATAATAATTTATCTCACTAGGTGTGAAATAAAAGCATTTTTGCAGTGAGACAAAACTTCTCTTTCTGGTTAAAGATGTAACAATTTAAAGAAGATGATCATTTTTTAAGACTACTTTGGTGTTCCCAAAGAGTCTATTGTTTAATCTGCCAAGAAATTCTGTTCCTGCATCAATAGAAATTTTAAAACTCCAACACAACCATACTATTTCCTCAGTAATAGCAAGGGAATTAACTTTAATGCAGTAAATTCACAAGAAACTCCTATGATAAAAAGATGCCTCTTGCTCCTATTATTTAATTGATCTTTTTGGAACAGTTCATTGTACTCCAGAAAAAAAATAATTAAGTGGGTTATTAAGTTCTTTCAAATGTATGAAAACAATGATGACTAATACCCAGATATCTTTTTATGAAAGGCTTTTGTGTTTGAACTTTCTAACTTCTAATCTCTAATAGGTGGTTCTAGGCTTACTATTATTATTATTTTAAGCCTAAAACTTCCTTAGTAGAATTGAAATCAATTTGGTTTAAATTCCTTTTATTCATTTAAGTTTGTATGAAATGGATTTTACTCGCACAATGTGAAATATGTTAAATTTCAAAGCCTTATACTTTACTCTTCATTTCCTGCCTAGTCATTTAGAGAAAACCACGCCATGTGGCAGGAAAAACACCACCTGAGCAGTTAGGAGGCATGGGTTCTAGCTATTTGACTTTGAATTAAACTTCAATTAACTTCTCTGTGCCTCAGGGTCCATATCTGTTACATAAAGGAGCTGTCAGAGGTTGCAAATCTGCAGTTCTAGCTAGATTCAGTCCTCAGATGTTTTGCTTGACCTGCATGGTATCAAAAAAAAATGAATGAACATGGTTGTATCAACTTACATTCCCATCAGCAGTGCATGCGAGTCACTGTTGCTCTATCTCACCAATACATGGTATTATCAACTTTTCTCATTTATATATTTTGGTGTGTGTGGTTGTTTTTCACTACGAATTTAATTTGTATTGTCCTGGTGACTAATAAAATAAAGTGCCTTTTTATTCTCAGCCATTTGGGTAGCTCCTTTGGTGAGGTGTCTGATTTTGGGGCCTCTGTTTTTTAAAGTTGGATTGCCTGTTTTCTCTTATGGATGTGTTAATGAGTTTTCAGATATTCTGGATATGAGTCTTTTGTTGGATAAATGAATTCAAAGCATGTTCTCTCTCTGTGTCTCTTCACTCTCTTAAAGGTGACTTTTGATAAATGAAAATTCTTAATTTTAAAGAAGGTCAACTTTTCAAACTTTTCCTTTGTAGTTAGTGGTTTATTACAATTTTAACAACACTTCTGCTTCCCATAAAGTTATAAAAATATACTCCTACACAATATGTATCTTCAATATGCTGTCTTCTAGAAACTTTATCTATAAATAATCTTGATTGATATTACTAATAGAAACTCCTTGAAACAACCTCAGTTCAGTTCAGTCACTCAGTCCTGTCTGACTCTTTGTGACCTCATGGACTGCAGCATGCCAGGCTTCCCTGTCCATCACCAACTCCCAGGGCTTGCTCAAACTCATGTCCATTGAGTCAGTGATGCCATCCAACCATCTTATCCTCTGTCATCCCCTGCTCCTCCAGCCTTCAATCTTTCCCAGCATCAGGGTCTTTTCCAATGAGTCAGTTCTTCGCATCAGGTGGCCAAAGTATTGGAGTTTCAGCTTCTACATCAGTCCTTCCCATGAACACCCTGGACTGATTTCCTTTAGGATTGACTGGTTAGATCTCCTTGCAGTCCAAGAGACTCTCAAGAGTCTTCTCCAACACTAGTTCAAAAGCATCAATTCTTTGGCGCTCAGCTTCCCTTATAGTCCAACTCTCACATCCATACATGACTACTGGGAAAAACATAGCTTGGACTAGATGGACCTTTGTTGGTAAAGCGACGTCTCTGCTTTTTAGTTTGTTGTGATCCACACAGTCAAAGTCTTTGGTATAGTCAGTAAAGCAGAGTAGATGTTTTTTTGAAATTCTTGCTTTCTTGATGATCCAACGATGCTGGCAATTTGATCTCTGGTTCCTCTGCCTTTTCTAAATCCAGCTTGAATATCTGTAATTTCACAGTTCACATATAGTTGAAGCCTGGCTTGGAGAATTTTGAGCATTACTTTGCTAGTGAGTGAGATGAGTGCAATTGTGTGGTAGTTTGAACATTCTTTGGCATTGCCTTTCTTTGGGATCGGAATGAAAACTGATATTTTCCAGTTGTGTGGCCACTGCTGAGTTTTCCAAATTTGCTGGCATATTGAGTGCAGCACTTTCACAGCATCATCTTTTAGGATCTGAAATAGCTCAAATGGAATTCCATCACCTTTGCTGACTTTGTTTGTAGGGGTGCTTCCTAAGGTCCGCTTGACTTTGCATTCCAGGATGTCTGGCTCTAGGTGAGTGACCACACCATCATGGTTATCTGGGTCATGAAGATCTTTTTTGTATAGTTCTATGTATTCTTGCCACCTCTTCTTAAAATATTCTACTTCTGTTAGGTCTATACCATTTCTGTCCTTTGTTGTGCCCATCTTCACATGAAATATTCCCTTTGTATCTCTAATTTTCTTGAAGAGATCACTGGTCTTTCCCATTCTATTGTTTTCCTGTATTTCTTTGCATTGATCACTGAGGAAGGCTTTCTTGTTATCCTTTGGAACTCTGCATTCAAATGGGTATATCTTTCCATTTCTCCTTTGCCTTCACCTTCTCTTCTCTTCTCAGCTATTTGTAAGACCTCGTCAAACAACCATTTTGCCTTTTTGCATTTCTTTTTCTTGGGGATGGTCTTGATCACTGCCTCCTGTACAATATCACGAACTTCCATCCTTAGTTCTTCAGGCACTCTATCAGATCTAATCCTTTGAATCTACTTGTCCCTTCCACTGTATAATTGTAAGGGATTTGATTTAGGTCATACCTACATGGTCTATTGGTTTTCCCTACTTTCTTCAGTTTAAGTCTGAATTTGGCAACAAGGAGTTCATGATCTGAGACACTGTCAGCTGAATGATTCAGTAATTCAATTTCAAGGGATTTGCTCAGTAGAAGTGAACATACTTGTGCACCAAATAACATGTACAAAAATGTTTACAGAAGCATTTATAACAACCAAAATTTGGAAATCTGTATTTATCATTTATTAAATGTATTGTAATATATTCATGCAATGGAGTAGCACACACACAGTAAGGAGAAGGAAGTCTTACCGATATAAGGTTTTGAATCTGTGTGCTGAAGAGTAAGTGCTGTGTGATTTTATCCATATAAAATGCAAAGCCAAGCAAAACAATATGATGATGATAACTGAACAGTGGAGAAGAAATATAGTATGACATCCATTATATGCAGTATCTAGAAAGAAACGATACAAACGAACTGATTTATGAAACAGAAACAGGCTCACAGTCTTAGAGAATGAACTTACGGTTGCCAGGGGAGAAGAATTGGGGAAGAGATAGTTAGAGAGTTTGGGATGGACATGTAAACTCTGCTACGTTTAAAATGGATAACTGACAAGGACCTACTGTATAGCATAGAGAACTCCACTCAGGGTTATGTGGAAACCTGGATGGGAGGGAAGTTTAGAGGAGAATGGATATATGTATATGTTAATATATGGTTGAGTCCCTTTGCTGTCCACCTGAAACTATTACAACATTGTTAACTGGCTATACTCCAATATAAAATAAAAAGTTAAAAAGCAATAAAAATTTTTAAGAATGAAATCTTTTGTAGAAGGGAAGATTAATGCTGTGAGGCACTAAGATTTCTGAGGGGCTGATAATGTCCAGTAACTGGATGGGGGTTGTATGCACACAGGTTTGTACACTTGGTAAAATTCATCAAGTTATACATATAATACCTGCCCTTTCAATCATTATTAATTATTAAGAAAATAAAATATTTGATGGAGTCAATAGTTTAGGCATATATATATATATAGATTAGAATATCATTTATATATGGAGCAGAACTAAGCTATTAGTTGAGTAATCGTTACTCACCTAAGTGAATAGAAGGTTTCTTACCAAGATTGCATCTTCTACTTTTCCTGCACAATGAAAGAAGATCAATCTTTTAAAAAAATGTCCACTTTTGAATATATTGCTTGCCTATTTAGAAATCTTTTATAATTCCCCTCTACCTAGACAATAAACTGCAAATTTTAAACATTTAAGGTAATCTCTAATGGGAACCAATTTTATACCATATACACTGAATTAGTTACTTTAGTGAAATTAACCCTTATATCAAATCTATAAGTTAAGTAGCATTATGCCATATTTCAGGTGAAAGACGTTGAGTTCCTGAAGCTAATTAATTGGGAGAAGCAATAAGATAAAAATATACCTCTCTATGACTCCAAAGTACATACTGTTTTTATTGTACCATGTTGCTCCTACAGTCACGTATATATTTCCAATCTACTTTATCCAATTTCTTATCTTCTTACACCCTCCATTCCAGACCAATTTAGCTCAAAGTCTGCCTCCCTCAGTCAACTTTACATTTTCTAATGCTCTAATTTTTCCTAATACTATTCCTTTAAATCTTTTTCTATCTGCATACATGTTATTCCTTCTTTCACATGACTTTTAAAGTCTACCTTTATTTTAAAACTTTGTTTAGCCCCTGCAGTCTTAATAATTGTTTTCTCCTCCAAAACCTTAAATGCAATTATTGTTGGTTACAAAACATTCATGATGTGTAACATGGTGACATTTTTCTATGTTGCCTTAAAATATTTAATTTTTTCCTTAATGTTTGCCTTATTTTCATAATTATGTTACAAGTGCTGAGTTCATCTTCTCCCTCAGAAGTATTAAATATAATGGAGACTGAAGTATAGTGTAAAAAACATGAGTTTGTAGGATTAGGATAAAAATAAATTTTATGGGGGTTAGTCTTACAAGAGTACCATTCAGTTCAGTTCAGTTGCTCAGTCGTGTCCGACTCTTTGCGACCCCATGAATCACAGCATGACAGGCCTCCCTGTCCATCACCAACTCCCAGAGTTTACCCAAACTCATGTCCATCGAGTCGGTGATGCCATCCAGCCATCTCATCCTCTGTTGTCCCCTTCTCCTGCCCCCAATCCTTCCCAGCATCAGGGTCTTTTCCAATGAGTCAACTCTTTGCATGAGGTGGCCAAAGTATTGGAGTTTCAGCTTCAACATCAGTCCTTCCAATGAACACCCAGGACTGATCTCCTTTAAGATGGACTGGTTGGATCTCCTTGCAGTCCAAGGGACTCTCAAGAGTCTTCTCCAACACCACAGTTCAAAAGCATCAATCCTTCGGCACTCAGCTTTCTTTATAGTCCAACTCTCACATCCATACATGACCACTGGAAAAACCATAGCCTTGACTAGATGGACCTTTGTTGGCAAAGTAATGTCTCTGCTTTTTAATATGCTATCTAAGGTGATCATAACTTTCCTTCCAAGGAGTAAGCGTCTTTTAATTTAATGGCTGCAGTCACATCTGCAGTGATTTTGGAGCCCAAAAAAATAAAGTCTGGCACTGTTTCCACTGTTTCCCCATCTATTTCCCATGAAGTGATGGGACTAGATGCCATGATCTTAGTTTTCTGAATGTTGAGCTTGAAGCCAAGTTTTTCACTCTCCTCTTTCACTTTCATCAAGAGGCTCTCTATTTCTTCTTCACTTTCTGCCATAAGGGCGGTGTCATCTGCATATCTGAGGTTATTGATATTTCTCCTGGCAATCTTGATTCCAGCTTGTGTTTCTTCCAGCCCAGTGTTTCTCATGATATACTCTGCATATAAGTTAAATAAGCAGGGTGACAACATACAGCCTTGATGTACTCCTTTTCCTATTTGGAACCAGTCTGTTGTTCCATGTCCAGTTCTAACTGTTGCTTCCTGACCTGCATACAGGTTTCTCAAGAGGCAGGTCAGATGGTCTGGTATGTCCATCTCTTTCAGAATTTTTCACAGTTTATTGTGATCCACACAGTCAAAGGCTTTGGCATAGTAAATAAAGCAGAAATAGATGTTTTTCTGGAAGTCTCTTGCTTTTTCAATGATCCAGCGGATGTTGGCAATTTGATCTCTGGTTCCTCTGCCTTTTCTAAAACCAGCTTGAACATCTGGAAGTTCAAGGTTCATGTATTGCTGAAGCCTGGCTTGGAGAATTTGTAGGATTACTTTTCTAGCTTGTGGGATGAGTGCAATTGTGTGGTAGTTTGAGCATTGTTTGGCATTGCCTTTCTTAGGGATTGTAATGAAAACTGACCTTTTCCAGTTGTGTGGCCACTGCTGAGTTTTCCAAATTTGCTGGCATATTGAGTGCAGCACTTTCACAGCATCATCTTTCAGGATTTGAAATAGCTCAACTGGAATTTCATCACCTCCACTAGCTTTGTTCATAGTGATGCTTTCTAAGGCCCACTTGACTTCACATTCCAGGATGTCTGGCTCTAGGTGAGTGATCACACCATCGTGATTATCTGGGTCGTGAAGATCTTTTTTGCACCATCAGGCAATTGATTTAGATGGATACATGAATGTACATGATAAGTAGAACAAGAGCCTAGAGATTTTTCTAATCTATTAAAAATCAATTCTTCCTAATTTCCTATTTATTTTCTAATTCACTCTCATTTGTTTTTGACCCCCACCATTATGCTGATGTAGATTGCTCTTCTCAAAATCAAAGCAGGACTTCCCTGGTGGTCCAGTGTCTAAGACTCTGAGCTCCCACTGTAGGGGGCCTGGGTTCCATCTCTGGTCAGAGAACTAGAGCCCACGTGCCACAACTAGAGATCCCACATGCCACAAGGAAGATTAAAGATACCACCAGCTGCCAATAAGATCCGTCACAGCCAAATAAATAAATAAATATTATTGAAAAAGAAATGTGTTTACTCAGTCGTGTCCGATTCATTGTGGCCCCATGGACTGTAGCCTGCCAGGCTCCTCTGTCCATGGAATTTTCCAGGCAAGAATACTGGAGTGGGTTACCTTTCCCTACTCCAGGGGATCTTCTAAGACCCAGGAATGGAACCCTCATCTCTTGTGTCTCCTGCATTGGCAGGCAGATTCTTTACCACTAGCATGACCTGGAAAGCCCCTCTCCAGAAAAAAAAGAAAAAAAAGACAAACAGCAAAGACCATATTCAGTCAGTCAGTTCAGTTGCTCAGTCCTATATGACTCTTTGGGACACCATGGACTGCAGCACACTAGGCTTCCCTGTCCATCACCAATTCCCAGGGCTTGTTCAAACTCATGTCCATGGAGTCGGTGATGCTATCCAACCATCTCATCCTCTGTCATCTCCTTCTCCTGCCTTCAGTCTTTCCCAGCATCAGGTCTTTTTCAATGAGTTAGTTCTTCACATCAGTTGGCCAGAGTATTGGAGCTTCAGCTTCAGCATCAGTCTTTCCAATGAATATTCAAGGTTAATTTCCTTTATGATTGACAGGTTTGATCTCCTTGCAGTCCAAGGGACTCTCAAGAGTCTTCTCCAATATCACAGTTTAAAAGCTTCAATTCTTCGGTGTTCAGCTTTCTTTATGGTCCAACTCACATCCACACATGACTACTGGAAAAACCATAACTTTGACTAGTTGCACCTTTGTTTGCAAAGCTTTTTAATATGCTATCTAGGCTGGTCATAGCATTTCTTCCAAAGAGCAAGTGTCTTTAAATTTCAAGCCTGCAGTCACCATCTGCAATGATTTTGGAACCCAAGAAAATAAAGTCTGTCACTGTTTCTATTGTTTCACCGTCAAGTTGCCATGAAGTGATGGGACCAGATGCTATGATCTTAGTTTTTTGAATGTTGAATTTTAAGTAATTTTTTTTCATTCTCCTCTTTCACTTTCATCAAGAGGATCTTTAGTTGGTCTTCACGTTCTGCCTTAAGCGTGGTGTCATCTGCATATCTGAGGTTATTGATATTTCTCCTGACAATCTTAATTCTAGCTTGTGCTTCATCCAGCTGGACATTTTGCATAATGTACTCTGTATAGAAGTTAAATAATCAGGGTGACAATATACAGCCTTGATGTACTCCTTCCCTAATATGGAACCAGTCCATTGTTCCATGCCTGGTTCTAACTGTTGCTTCTTGACCTGTATATAGGTTTCTCAGGAGGCAGGTTATGTGGTCTGGTATTTCCATCTCTTTAAGAATTTTCCACAGTTTGTTGTGATCCACACAGTCAAAGGCTTTGGTGTAGTCAATAAAGCAGAAGTAGAACATCTTACTTTACCCTTTAGTAGTTTTCACCACATTTAACTACTCTTCCTTTTGAAAAACTTTTCTCTACATTTTCATTGGAAAAAACACTTGATTTTTCTTCCATACACTACTTTTACCAGAGTCTCATTTACTTCCTACTCTCTCTTAATTCTTGTGTTCATTCAATCATTAATTTATTCTTTCATTCAAAAACCCTTACTAAGAACCTATGATGTGCCAGACATATAGGCAGTGGAGACACAACAGTGAACAATATTTGTAATATCTTACTCCCATGAAATTTTGATAGAGGGAGACAAAAATAAAATAATTAATTATGATAAATTAGAAGTTGATAGGTATTGTGGAGAAATAACTATACCCAGATGGAGGGTAAACAAAATGGAGTGGATTAGAGCTGTTGGTTACAGAACTGATTATGGAACTTCTAGGATCCGGAGCAAAAATTAAAATACAGGGCCTTTGTTCAGATATTGTTCAGCATTTCAAAACAAGAGGAGAACATTAATCCATAATATGAGCCCTTTTATTATTCTGATCTGGATAACAACAAAGCTCACACTCCTTATAAAGATGACCTTGAGTGGTTGCAGAAATCATTGAGTCAATATATGAGTGGCACATACAACTCTAGGAGATGAGTGGGCCAGACAGAGGAATACTAAGATGAAAGGGCTTGGAGCAGGAGCACATCTGGTGGATTTAGACGGTAGTGAGGTGAGCAGCTTGCCTGGTTGGAGCAGAGAAGATCTAGGGGAGCATAGAAGGAGATTAAGTCCAAGATCTAACTGTGGGCCAGATCAGGTAGGGTCTTACTGGTCACTGTAAGCATCTCATTTTTTCATCTGAGGAGAGTACATCTGACTTAGTTTTCCTCAGGATCATCTTTTACTTGTCTTTTGTTACCCAAATGTTATTGACTGGAGTGTGTTTCAATATTCATTTAAATAACAAATTGCTAGCCAGTCACAGATGTTAGTTTCTGTAAAAATCCCCTGATCAATAAAGTATTAAATAAATAATAATGATAGGTTGTAGGAAGAAAGAGTAATAATAGATGGGAAATGATTTGTGGTTTGAAATAATGCAAGTGAGAGATGACTATGGTAGCAAAGATTAGGTGAAGAGTAGTGGTTGTATTTGGGATATAATCTGAAGAACCTTGGTGTCTGGTTCCAAGACTTCTTTCCTTCTCTCCGTCTACCTGATAAGACTTCAGTCTCATGGTCTGAGGTATTTTTTCAGGATTTAGCAATTCTCATGAAAGTCAAACATGTCAAGTCCTATCTGACACATTCATTTGGATTTCTCATAGATATTTCAAATATAACTTGTCCAAGAAATAAATGAATGATTTTTCTTTCATTTTTTTCTCTTCCACCTTCCTTTTATCAGAAAAATGGTTATCAATATTTGTTTTGCTGTTCAAACTGGAAACCTTGATTGTTTTTCTTCCCTAAACCTACACGACTAATTAATCAGAAGCCCTATGACTTGAGTCCAGAATAGAGATCTCAAGTCCATTCCCCCGTCCATCTTTACTTCCATTTTACTACCCTAGCCACAGGTTTCTCCTCATTGCAGTGACCTCCTAACACTGCCCTCTACTTCTGTTCTTGCTCTTTGTAGCAGCTCAAGTATTCATTTTAAGATGCAAATCTTAAAAGTAGATCTTTCTCTACTTAAAACCTTTTAAGAATTTCCCACTGTATTTGGAATATAATTAAAACTGCATGCCATGTTTTACAAGGTTCTTCAGGTTCTGGTCTCCGGCCCATCTCATGCCCGTCTCTGTTAGCAAACTCATGCTCCCATTCAGAGCTCTTTTAACATCTTTTACACAAATAGAAAATCTACAGCAATAGTAAGGATTTGTAGCAGGTAAAAGCTAAGAGAAAAATTTGTTTTCCCACAAATATCTGGCCACATTTTTAACCATTTAAAAGACTTGATGGTAAGAAGAAGCATCTCTCATTCACCACTGTATAACTAGTCAGTTTAAAGTGAGTACCATATTATAAGGATTCTCTACCATACAGGGACTGAATAAATAAATGAAAAGGAAGTGCTTATTAATTCAAACTCTAGTTCTTTCTGAGTCATGTTCTATTACATCAAAGTAATATACTTATTTTATGTCTAAGACTTTAATTTGTGATATATTTTTCAAATTATAGAGTAATACAGCAACAATATTCTCTTTAACCTCATGAATGTCTGATAATCTACTTAAACTGCCTAAAATATTTGTCATAGCTAGTTTTCATTTCTGAACCTGAGAATAGTTTAAATGGCAGTAAATTGGTTTATAAATAAAATATTTTATAATAACTATCTTTTTCAGTTCAGTGATTTGGGGACATGAATAACCAATCCCCTGAGATGAAATATACTTTTGTGATATAACAATTAAGTTTTATAATAAAGAACTGCCCTTCCCAGGTGGCACAGTGGTAAAGACTCCACTTGCCAATTTAGGCAACACAAGAGATGCAAGTTCAATCCCTGGGTCAGCAAGATCCCTTGGAGGAGGAAATGGAATTCCCCTCCAGCATTCTTACCAGAGGATCCTGGTGAGCTATAGTCTAGGGGAGTCACAAAGAGTTGGACATGACTGAGCATGCACACAGACAATAAAGAACTAGGGAAAGATCATTACAAATATTTTCAGATTAGCCATAAATTTTATAACAGAATATCATACTTATGGATGTAATTTTAAATTTGATCTGTAAAATTCCCTTCCTTTCTATTTTGAGTCCTTAGATACCAAAGAATATTGAAGGTGGAATTTTAAAAGTATTAGAAATAAAACTGAGATAACTTTAATATTGTTTTTTCCCTGGGAGTAGGGGAGTATGGAGGAGGATGTGAAACTACATCCTGACCTTTTGGTCTTGCCTTCCATCTCTGTTTACATATACCTTTAAACACTGGAAGGAAGTATAAGGCAACAAGACACTGTGATATTAAAGCCATGGGCTTGTTTGTTCCTCAGCCTATCTGGTATCATCTTATTGGATGGTGACTGTAGTCTGTGGTCATTTCATGTCACTAGTGGTCTTGAAAGGTAAAGATACATGGAACAGGTGAATATGCCCAATATCTATCTCTCAGATATTCTAAAACACCTGTTAGCAAACTGGAATGATTAAGTGGAAATGTTTCCATTTGTGGATCAGGACTGAAAACTTTCAGGAAAGTTTTATCTTACAACATTCAGCAAACTTTTCGCATACCTACAATAGCAAAAGAATTTGAGAATTATGAACATTAAAAACACAGCTAGTGCCCTTGAAGAATTCTCAATCTAATAGGGAAAGGGGTTAGCAAAAGTTACAATGGTAATATGGTTTAGTAACTAGAATATAAGATGGAGGAGAATCTATCCCAGTCTGGGGAGGGTAACTTGAGGTCAAGAAAGTCTCTGTAATGAGATAATAGTAATTTTTTTTTTTTTAAAAGCATGAAGAAAAGGAAAAAGAAGTGGAGAAGGAAGAGCAGGCATTGCAGTGAAAACCACATTAATAGATGGTCCTTGGGGATGAGAGATCAGGACATGTTTGAGAAAGCGAATTTTCACTGACAGGTGAGAATGTGGTGATGATAGAAGATGGAAAAGAGATTCCAAAAGATAAGGTTTCAAGGTCAAGCTTCCTAATCCATATCCAAAGAGCCTCCTTTTTGGTGCAGATAAACAACATCCTCTTAATGACACTCCTGTCTTGGCTTTCTTAGAACAAGTGTGATATGAAAAATGCCCTTATTTATTGACGCCCAGTTCAGAGAGGGTAAAATTCCAGTTACAACAGTGTCTGCAGGACTTTTTGTTCTCCTATAGCTCTACTTTGATAGTTTCAACGTTTTTTTCCTGCAGTGTCTCTATTCTAATACTAACAAGTCAGAACGTACACTAAAAAGGATATCTTACTGTTGCAAAGTCTGTAATAATAAGATTATACATTTCAACACCTAAACATGACACCTTCCAAAAGGAATTTCAATTGGTCTTTATTAAAGAATCACATTAGGAAAAAAAATGAAATTTGAATGCCTCCTTTTTTTAGCTTTGTTATGCTTTTTGGAAAGAATGCTACACTTTCATTGAAAATTACCCTTTGATCTTCAGTGGAGTATAGATATTCTGTGCCTCATTTATGCTTAAGACAATGAAACATGTTTGTTTTGTCATTAATACTAATCTTGCTTTGATTTCTTTGAACTGTTGGCAACAGGTAATTCAACTTGTCTTTTCTAGACAGATTTTGTTCCTTGTTGGATGATGAAATTTCTCTGGTGTTAACACCTAAAAAAGACTTTCTACTTTCCCTTTCCTCTTCTAATTATCAGATATATTGTTAGACTGCATCCAGGAATTGGATTTAGCATTTAAACTGAGGAAGAACATACTCATTTAAACAAGTTCCTGACCTTTCCTAAAAATGAAAATTTAAAAAGCAATCAAAAAATTAAGTCAAAAGTATTAGGATAAAAAAAAGAAAAGCTTGTTAGCAGATATTTCTGGATATAATCACTCATACATCCTTTTCTTCATTTTATATATATATATACATTTTTAATAAATTTATTTATTTTAGTTGGGGGCTAATTACTTTACAATATTGTAGTGGTTTTTACCATACATTGACATGAATCAGCCGTGGGTTTACATGTGTTCCCCATCCTGAACCCCCCTCCCACCTCCCTCCCCATCCCATCCCTCTGGGTCATCCCATTGCCCCAGCCCTGAGCATTTGTCTCATGCATCGAACCTGGAATGGTGTTCTGTTTCACATATGATAATATACATGTTTCAATGCTATTCTCTCAGAACGTTCATTTTATATTTAATACTGTTGTGCTATAGATACACCAGAAACTTCCAATGTAAAATATCTTACAAATGAATCGTGGTCTTGGTTAAAGTACTGATGACTTGGCAAACATGTACAATGGTGAGCATGGATAAATATGTTTTCAGGTTTTTCTAAACCAGTCCTCTTTACCAAAATAAAGTCTTAATAAATGTCAGAGTTAAATCTCATTTGTTCTTATGGTTTACCAGGCAAAAACACATGGCAAATTTCTAGATTCTGTATCACAAAGGTAGGTGTGGAAGAAATTCATTAACTTCTAAGCATGTATGTCTGCCAGAGCTTTGATACCACAGACACTTATTCCTGACAGCGGCCATTTATTCCTTGCCAGTTCATAAGTGCTTCCTTATAGCAGAAAATTGCATTTGCACTGGTATTTGAAACACTGGCGACCATATCGCTATATATTAGAATACATGCTCAGAGATTACTATCATTCCAGAAGAGCAGAATAAGAGCTACCATTTCAAGATGGTTGTTGAGCTAAAGGTCAATAAAGGACTCTTGGCTTTAGGGAAAGAATTCTAACAGGGGAAGGAAGTACATTTACATCACTGAAGGGCCACTTCTTGAGTATTTGATTATAGACAAAAATAGGCTTACTTAAAAGGTCTTTTATAAGGGGCAAGATAGGAGTCAGTCTGATAACAGAAAAACTTCTGCTTTCTACTTTGGGGTTTCTCTATAAGCAACTGGAAAATGTTCCACAGTTTCTTCAAGTGGCCATGTAAGCAAATGGTTATCACGGAAACTATTTGTAGATATGACTTAGGTGCCAGGAAGAAGGCTTGACAGGGAAATGATTTGCTTCAAAGTGACCCTAAACAAAGAATATAAGAAGTCCACTGTTCTGTTGTCTTTCTTAAGTTCTCTTTCATTCTCTGTCTGTGTTTTGAAGAGACTGATGCTCTATGACTAAAGTAACTGGATGCTTATAGCATTCCTTATTGGTAAGAATGGCATAATGAAATTTGGAACAGATGGGAACAAAGAATATATATATATATGTATACATATGTAGATATTCCAGTGCTTAACTGTAAAAATTACTTGTCACAAACCATGATTAAAATAATTAGGCTGTAAAAATAAAAGTACATGTACCATCAGTGACCAAGTCTGTTTCAGTCATGTTTTATTCCAGAATATAAGATGAAAGCACATGAAACCAATTTGCTTCCATTCTTGTAAAGAATGTCATCTTTTGTGTACACTCTCCAAATCATCCCAGAAAAAAAAAAATCTCTTTTTGGCCTCTCTACGGTTTAGTTACTTAGAAAAATCATTACAAAAGCACTTGTAATAGTATACATATATTCATTTGTATACAATAGTTCTGGTTATTTTAAAGTAAAGTGATGAAGAGATTTCATGTGTGACACAATGTTGAATTTTAATGAGTTAGTAATGTCTACTGTTGTCACTAGATGTGAAATAGCTAGTTAAATAAGATTTGGCTTGACACATGAAGTACAATGCTATCATAAATTATCTTGGACTCACTAGGGAGGTTTTGCTTATATCGAATGCCAAAATAACCAGTCATGTAAGTAAAACAACTGTCAATTTACTGAAAATGCCAGTCAAAATTGATGTTGGCCTCAAATTATGTAGCAAATTAAATAAAAACATAACCAAATAGAATTCAGTTACATATTGATGATGTACAGATCAAAACTCTCACAAATTAATGCAAGCATATAAATTGGTTGCCATGATGAACATCTGAAAGGCCCTAGAAATTTATTTAAAATCTAATCCTTGAAGAAATCATTTATGAATTTTGCCTCTCACAGACTGGATTAGGTCTGCCCCAGGAATAACTGTGTTATGTACCCATCTCTCAAGGGTCCAGGAATATGTATTTTGGAGAGACACTTAGGGACTTTTTTTAAATTGGGGTATAGTAGGGACTTTTAAGCACCAGAGGTGACACAGTTACTTCATTAGTTACAAAGTAAAAGAAAAACATATACAGAAGTCAGAATTTTGTTTAGTGGAAAGTTTCATATGATGAATTGTAGAAACTGGTCTTAATTTGTTCATAACTCAGAGCCACTTTAAATTTTTATCTCAGTTTTCAAGTGAATCCCTTTCTGTAGAATATTTTACAGGAAAAACAACAAAACAAAACAAAACACTGTCTTAGACCTAAGATTCTAAGACTAGACAAAAAAAGCATGCCAAAAAAGGTGAAAAAAACTGGAGTGAAAAGTAATTTAGATATTGTCTTTGTTCAGTTGCTCAGTTGTACCCAACTCTTTGCAACTCCATGGACTGCAGCATGCCAGGTTTCCCTGTCCTTCTCTATCTCCCAGAGTTTGCTCAAACCCATGTCCATCGAGTCAGTGATACCATGCAGTCATCTCATCCTCTGTCGTCCCCTTCTCCTCCTGCCCTCAGTCTTCCCCAGCATCAGGGTCTTTGCAAATGAGTCCGTTCTTCCCATCAGGTGGCCAAAGGATTGGCAGTTCAGCTTCAGCATCAGTCCTTCCAGTGAATATTCAGGGTTGGTTTCCTTTAGGATTGACTGATTTGATCTCCTTGCAGTCCAAGGGACTCTCAAGAGTCTCCTCCAGCACCACAATTCAAAAGATTCACTTCTTCAGCACTCAGCCTTCTTTATGGTTCAACTCTCACATGCATACATAACTACTAGAAAAACCATAGGTTTGACTATATGGACCTTTGTTGACAAAGTGATGTCTCTGCCTTTTAATATGCTGTCTGGGTTTGTCATAGTTTTTCTTCTAAAGAGCAGGCATCTTTTAATTTCATGACTGAAGTCACCGTTCACAGTAATTTTGGAGCCCAATAAAATAAAATCTGTCACTGTTTCCATTTTTTCCCCAACTATTTGCCATGAAGTGATGGGACCAGATGCCATGATCTTCATTTTTTGAAGGTTGAGCTTTAAGCTAGCTTTTTCACTCTCCTCTCTTACCTCCATCTAGAGGCATTTTAGTTGCTCTCTGCTTTCTGCCATAAGGTTGGTGTCATCTGCATATCTGAGTTTATTGATATTTCTCTCTGCAGTCTTGATTCTAGCTTGTGCTTCATCCAGCCTGGCATTTAATATGATGTACTCTGCATAGAGTACTCTGTACTCTGTTAAATAAGCAGGGTGACAATATACAGCCTCAACGTACTCCTTTCCCAGCTTGGAACCAGTCCATTTTACCATGTCTTGTTCTAACTGCTGCTTCTTGACCTGCATACAGGTTTCTAAGGAAGCAGGCAAGGTGATCTGGTATTCCCATCTCTTAAAGAATTTTCCACAGTTTGGTGTGGTCCACATAGTCAAACGCTTTAGCGTAGTCAATGAAGCAGAAGTAGATGTTTTTCTGGAATTCTCTTGCTTTTTCTATGATCCAACAGATGTAGGCAATTTTATCTCTGGTTCCTCTGCCTTTTCTAAATCCAGCTTGAACATCTGGAAGTTCTTGATTAACGTACTATTGAAGCCTAGCTTGGAGAATTTTGAGCATTACTTTGCTAGGGTGTGAGATTAGTGCAATTGTGTGGTAGTTTGAACATTCCTTGGCATTGCCTTTCTTTGGGATTGGGGTGAAAACTGATCTTTTCTGGTCGTGTGGCCACTGCTGTATTTTCCAAACTTGCTGGCCTATTGAGTGCAGCACTTTAATAGCATCATATTTTAGGATTTGAAACAGATCAACTGGAATTCCATCACCTCCTCTAGCTTTGCTCGTAGTGATGCTTCCTAAGGCCCACTTGACTTTGGACTCCAGGATGTCTGATTCTAGGTGAGTGATCACACCATCATGGTTATCTGAGTCCTGGAGATCTTTTTTGTATAGTTCTCCTGTGTATTCTTGCCACCTTTTCTTAGTATCTTCTGCTTCTGTTAGGTCCATACCATTTCTGTCTTTTATTGTGCCCATCATTGCATGAAATGTTCCCTTGGTATCTCTAATTTTCTTGAAGAGATCTCTAGTCTTTCGCATTTTATTGTTTTTCTCTATTTCTTTGCATTGTTCACTTAAAAGGGCTTGCTTAGCTTTTCTTGCTGTTCTTTGGAACTCTGCATTCAGACGGGTGTATCTTTCCTTTTCTCCTTTGCCTTTAGCTTCTCTTCTTTTCTCAGCTATTTGTAAGGCTTCCTCAGGCAACTATTTTGCCTTTTAGATGTGGTAAGTTCATAAATAATTTCTAAAGGTGGGTTCATGTGTAATTTCCAATGTGACATATCCCCATAAAGAGATGATGACTTGAGACATTTCCAGAGAGGTTTTTAACATTTAAAAAATCATTTTCATGTTCTCTGTTCAAGTGTCCCACATTCCATGCATTACATAAATAAAACTGGTCATCAGGTGATGGGAAATTTGGAGCACCTCTGACTTCAAGAGATCTTCTAATCCTTTCATTGTAAGGTACACAGTGTTAGAAGTTGCAGGTTTCCTTTTAAATCTCAAGGTACCTATGCTATTTGGCTCCGGCTTCCTTATTCTTGCTGCTTATTTATTTATTTTTTTTTTTAGTATTTTATTTCATTTAAAATATTTATGTATTTGGCTGCATTAGGTCTTAGTTGCAGCATGCAGGATATTTTGTTGTGGTGCACAGCCGCTCCAGTTGTAGCACACAGCATCCAGAGCACAGGTTCAGTAGTTGCTGCACATGGACTTAGCTGCTTAGAGTCATCTGGGCTCTTAGTTCCCCAATCAGGATTCATACCTTCATCTCCTGTGATACAAGGCAGATTCTTAACCACTGGACCACCAGGGAAATCCCCACTCTTTCTGATTATACTGAATATAGTTAATATTCTTATATCATAAGTCATACCCCAGCTCCTCTCAGAAGATAAATTTACCTCTAATTCTTCCAAGAAAATGAAGGGTATGTAATTTGAGCTAAGCCAATGTCTTCCTTCCATAACTATCTATTCTTCAAAATCTATTTTGTTCCTCTTTTCTCTTCTTTCGTTATGGGCTTCCCTGGTGGCTCAGACAGTAAAGATTCTACCTGCAATGCGGGAGATCTGGGTTGGGAAGATTCCCTGGAGAATGAAATGGCAACCCACTCCAGTATTCTTGCCAGGAAAATCCCATAGACTGAGCTGCCTGTTGGGCTACAGTCCATGTGGTCTCAAAGAGTCAGACACGACTGAGTGACTTTCACATACGTACATAATTTGAGCTAAATCAAGTTCTTCCTTTCTAAGCTATCTATTCTTCAGAATCTATTTTATTCCTCTTTTCTCTTCGTTTCAGATGAAGAAATTGTTAATTTCCCATGATAGGCTAATACCTCTACCTGAATTTGACTCAATCTCCCAAAGATTTTCTCTATATTTCACTCTGTATTTGCTACTTGCTCTGACATCATTAATTGCCTCAGGGTTCTTCTTTTTTTTTTTTTAACTTCAAGGTTATAGCAAAGGAAAGAACCCTTACTATTTTCTATTAATCCATATTCTTATTGTCTGGGCAATCACAAACCTATTAAAATTTGGCTTCAAAGAGATTGCTTTGCTGCATATATCCCAGAACCATGCAAGACATTTATCCCATAACTTCATCCAACATATTTGTGGATATATACATCCAACTTTGTGCACCATTGTGCACCATGTGTGTGTCAAATGAATACATTTGTAAGAGTGAGCTCATCATATTTAGTCCCAAACCTGCTCCTCTGCCTGGGTTCTCTACCTTAGCCAACAGCCCCATTCTTTTACCCAGTAACCTACATAAAAACTGAACCTCAGTCTTCTTGATGTATTTATTTATTTTTTTATTCTCTAAATCTAATGAGCCTTCAGGTCTTCAAGATATGACCTCATTCACATACCCAGTACCACGTCTTTCCCATTGGTCCTCTACACTAATGGCAAACTGGCCTTTCCAAAAAGTTCCTAAAATTTCTTTAGGCTACTTTCTGCTTGAAACCAATAGTATCCACACCACCTACCAGAAAAAGCACTCAAACCTTGATAACATACCATTTGCTGATCTAAACCTTTGTACCTCAGTACAATATTCTCTTTGATTTTAATCTTCCCCTACCCAATGCATTCAGTTTTGTACATTGAGAACAACTCTTTTTAATACCCAGCTCAAAAGGCACCAATATCACAAAGTACAATAGAAAGAGACTTCTGAAAGAAATAGACCCAAGTTTCAAACACAGTTCTGCATCTTAATGGTTTTTTAGTTTAGACAAGTTTTCTTAAAGTTTATGAATCTATTTCCTCATCTTAAAATGAGGAATTAATTCTTCTATAATGCAGAGATTGTGAGTAGTTCACACTATGGTCATTGTGAATAGTAAATGGGATAATATAAGTAAAGTATCCATCAGCACACCTGATATCATGGAACACATGCTAGTTTTCACTTGACTCCCTTCCCAATAGTGATCTCTCCCCAGACACAGATTCAAGTCTCAGCCTTTCCTGCATGATCCTGGCCAAGTTACGAAGTCTTTCTGCATCTCAGTTTCCTCACCTGTAAAGGTGGTTAGTAAAGGAACCTGCCTCAGAGAGGTGTTCTGAGATTTAAATGATGTCATGAAAGTATACCCATGGGTTGCTTAGCATATAGAAAGTACTATATATGAAGTGTCTATATTCTCATAGGTGTATGGTACTTATTTATTTTCTATTTTAATTGTAGTTAATTGTACAAATATTATTTTTGACAGCCCTAGTCTGTAGTAATGCCATGTAAACTAATATAGAATAAATTGGTTTGATGAGTGAACCTAAAACATTCAAACAGTGTAGTTAATAATGACTAGGAATAAGTTTCATTTCATTTTTTGTGCTTTCTTTCTTTCTTCTTCTTTTTTAAATTATTAATACACAGAAATAGAGTTAAGCCAACAAGGGGAAAGTTAGCTAGAGAAATGTTGGAGAGAAGCAGGATTTTGTTGTCACAAAAGGGAAATTACCTCTTTTGTGATCAATGGAGGTAGTCAGGGAGACTAGTCAGAGCAAAGCACAGAAAAAAGCTCTCAGGAAAGCTTTGAAGGTCATATTAGTTTAGAAAGAAAGAGTAAAAACTTGCAACAAATTAACAGGAATATGGTTCAAGATGAATAAAATTAAAATTATAGAGAAAATACATATGTATGTGTAGATAGGTAGATATTAATACATAGATAAAGATAAACAGATAAGTAGGTAGATAGAGAGATCAATGTAAATAACTGGGCTCTTCAGACTTGTGAAAGTCTCCTCCTAAGTATCAGATACTGGTATGTATTACACACAAGGCTCTGCATTGTATAGTTGGTACCTGGTAGTGGTGGTTTAGTCGCTAAGTCATGTCTGACTCTTGCGACCCCGTGGACAGTAGCCTGCCAGGCTCCTCTGTCCATGGGATTCTCCAGCAAAGAATACTGGAGTGGGTTGCCATTTCTTTCTCCAAGTTGGTGCCTAGTTGTCTAAAATAATTCTCGCTAACTAGTTTACATAGCTACATAAAGGAATCCTTAAAGTTATTTATAAATAAATATATTCCAAATGGTGGAACAAGTCATATGTATCCTCTTGCCCATTTGATTTTTTTTCTCTTGCTCCTCCCCCAAATGTGTTCTGCTTTATTAAAAAAGGTGGCTCCAGAAGGCTTCTGCAGGCCTGTGGGATTGAATATGGCTTCACACAGCTGATGTGGGAGAGAAATCAGCTGTGTAGCTTCATTCTTTCCCCTAGTTGAAAGACAACTACTTTCTCTTATTTATACTCAGAAAAATGTTCTTAGGAAGAAAACTCACATATAACTTAGAGTCCAAGTTAGCAATACTTCAAAATTATCTTTTATATCATTAAGTACCACTGGTTCCTAATTGCTGAAAGAGACACACACCCACACATCAAATGGTAGCTTGCTGTGTAATATTCAAGAGCGAAAAATCTTACTGAGATAAGTTCAGCCGAGAATTTCCAAGTTCATTTCCAGCAGGCACCCCACAGATTCAGTGATAGGAGCCACAGAGTACAGACCAAGATTTAGTTGGAAGTGCACTGAAAATTTAGCTATCAGATGAAATTTAGCCAGAACATACACCTACCTTCTGAACTTATGGATAGAATTTTGAGATTGAAAATTACCACTTCACCGAGTCACTTTTGAATATCCTAGCTGATTAAAAAAAAAGGTTTGGCAAGGCTGTCAAATAAAATCTAAATTAATTATTTTCTTTGGAGAGTTTTGGTACATTAATTAATTAATCATGAGGAAATGAAATGTAGCAAAGTTTGCTGAGGCATAGAATGTGTTGGTGGAAGTTCTGGTGTGCTCAGTACTGGAATAATCCTGATAATGATCACTGAGGACTAAAGAGAAAAATTTTAGCTACTGACTCCCAAGCTGAAAGTGTTAGTTGATCAGTTGTGTCTGAGTCTTTGTGACCCTATGTACTATCGTCCACCACGCTTCTCTGTCCATGGAATTCTCCAGGCAAGAATACTGAATTGGGTAGCCATTCCTTTCTCCAGGGGATCTTCTCTACCCAGGGATTGAAACTGGGTCTCCTTCATTGCAGGCAGATTGTTTACCATCTGAGCCATCAGGGAAGGACTTCTAAGCTGAAGGACTTCCAAGTCCTTATTCCAGAACTTTCACTGCAGGTTGCCTAGGGCCAGGAAGCTCACAACAGAAACAAGGGCTTTGTACCACTGAGTAGTAGGAATGGAATTACTGAGAAAAGAGTATCTTGTTCAGGCCAAGTTTCTCACTAGACTTAGTGGAAACATGGGACATGAGGATTTCACTGTAGAATTTATTTCAATACAACAAATATGTTTTATCACTTGCTGTGTACTTGGCAAGTGATATAATAACAAGTAGATTCTCAGCTGACAAGGCTTTTGACTCTTCTATAATTTTAATTCTTACTAAAGAAAAGAAAGACAGAAATAAAACACATTTGAAGAATACATCCTCTATGTTAGAAGACATTTTGCAGAAAATAAAACTTGCCCAGTAAATGTTTGGGTTTGGTCACTGGCTCTTGGAATCTGAACAAATGTAAACTAAAGATTTAGAAGTCAGAGAGTGAAAGTACAGAGTAAATGAAGACACATGTAAAGAATTAGGAAATCCTTCACCCCAATGTTCACTACAGTTCTATTTACAATATCCAGGATACAGAAGCAACCTAGGTGTCCATCAACAGAGGAAATGGATAAAGAAGATGTGGTACAGATATACAATGGAATATTACTCAGCCATAGAAAGGAATGAAATTTGTGCCAATGCAGACATGGGTGGACCTAGAGATTGTCATACAAATTGAAGTAAGTCACAAAGAGAAAAACAAACACTGTATATATTAATGCATATATGTGGAATCTAGAAAAATGGTATGGAAGAACCTATTTGCAAAGCAGAAACAGAGACACAGAGAACAAGCATGTGAACACCAAAAAGGGAAAGGGGGGAGATGGGATGAATTGGGAGATTGGGACTGATATATATACACTACTATGTATAAAATAGATCACTAATGAAAACATACTGTGTAGACAGGGAACTCTACTCAGTGCTCTGTGGTGACCTAAATGGGAAGGAAATCCCCCAAAAGGGGGGATATATGTATATGTATAGCTGATTCAATTTGCTGTACAGCATAAACTAACACAACATTGTAAAACCACTATGCTCCAATACATTTTTTTTTAAAAGAAATCATTCAAAGATTGGTTTGTTTTGGGAAAATAGCAGAACTAAAGAGAAATACAGGGTTGTAAGACAACCCTGTCTTACGCTTCTGAGTGTAACCCTGAATGTAAGACAGTGTTGAGCACAGCAAAAATAGACCCCAATAAGCCATAACTCCTGGTATTGATGCCTTTTACTGTTCCTACGCCTTAAATCTAGGCTGGGCCTGTGACTAGCTTTAACTAGTAGAATATGGAGGAATATGTTGGTTCTGGGCTACGACCTAATAAAACCTCACAACTCCCACTTTTGCTCTTTGGGGAGCCCTGAGCCACCATGTAAGGAGTCTGGCAACCCTGATTGAGAGATTATGAAAGAAGACTACATGGAGAGAGTCCCTGAGATTATGTTGACATGGAGAGAGATTTGTCCATTAAGCATCCCAGGCAAATGGCCAGATGACTTCATCCTCAGCTGACATCTGAGTGCTCCCCTTGTATGGCCCCAAGTAGAACAACAGAAAACTGCCTATGTGGACCCAGTCAACCCATAAAACTAGAAGAGTTAAGGAAGTTGTTGTTTTCAGATATTATTATTAAGTTTTAACATTGTACCTTTTCCGGCTGTATGACTAAAAGAATAGCATTTTGTTATAAGAAACAGAGGCAGAATAGTGACATGCTAGTTAGATATAATCTTTTTCCATATATTCTATTTTTTCTGAACTACTTTCAAGTGGGAATGGAGTTGGTTTACTAAAAAAAGTTCATACAAACAAAAGCTAAGAGTCTTTAGAAGAATTTTAAAAAGACATAAAATCCATTTAGAGGTAGGCATTTTTTTTTCTCTTTTTATTTGTATTTTTAAAGGCTTTGAACCATATATACTTATGATAACTTAAACTCAAAAGAAAGACACATTAAAAGTTGACCTGTTTTGATCAAGCGATACTGTAGCCTGCCCACAGGTCCACTCCTCCCTCTTCATAGAACCACTAAGACACCACAGAACACAAATTAAAACCACAGATGTGGAGGATAGAAATAAATATTTACACTGGGAACCTGGGGTTAACTTATTTAAACCTAGATTAAACAACAAATGTTGGTTACCCAAATCTACTTCCCATAAGAAAGAGAGGGAACACAATATGTTACAAATCATTGACTGATGAAAAGAAGATTTCAAATTTGTCTGAAGAACAAGCTTGAGCTGGATTGAATTATTTAATTATGGGAGGATTTTGCAACACATATCCTTTGTAAAGATCATATGTAAGTCGTGTCTAACTTGACAATTAAGAGTGATTTTTGCTATGAGTAGATAAGTTTTGTCAGTACCCAAAATCCAAATCTCTCCTTGTATCTTGCAAATAAACCATTAAGAACAACAGAAGAACAAACAGAATCACAGAAACACTTTCAGTGTAATCAAAAGACAACAAAACTAAAGACTTCAAATTACTTAAGTTAAAAGAAAATTTTTTATCAGCAGAGCTAATTCTGGAGCTCCTGTTGCAAACCTTTACAGATTACTGAGGTGGGATGGGGGAGCTGGGTGGCAGAGAGAAGACACTGAATAAAATCATATTTAAAAGAAATTAACCTTGAGTGCAAAAATACTGAAAAAAGAGTCCTGGCAAATTAGCGGTCTGACCATAAGGAAGGGGCTTAAAAGTTCCTTGTGATTCAATAAATTAGTCTTGATAAGATGATGCTTCTGATAAAGAAGGTACAATGAAAGGAACAGGCAGTTTTGGAGATTACTTAAGAATATGAGAAAAGAATAATAGTATGCTCTTGAAGGATACAAAAGTTAACTTGAAAGATATCACTTGTTTTGGATCTGATGACTCAGCATCATAAAGATGGCACATTTCTCTAAGTTAGTTTGTACATTTGATAATTCCCATTAAAAACAACAACCAAACCCCGTAGCTTCTTAGGGACCCGTAGCTGATACTAAGGTTCTTATGGAAATGAACATTCTAGGAGAGCTAGGAAAACAGTGAGAAAGAAGAGCTCTGAGGGTGGACTGGTTTTGGTAGATATTAAACATACTGTGAAGGCTCCATGGTTCAGTGTTGTAACGATGCATAAATGGAGACAGATTAGTGATTTTTTTTAAAGTGCAAAAATAGATCCAAATACATAAATTTTAGGGCTTTCCAGGCAGTGCAATGGTAAAGAATCAGCTTGTCAATGCAGGAGATGCAAGAGATGTAGGTTTGATCCTTGAGTGGGGAAGATGCCCTGGAGAAGGAAATGGCATCCCAAAGGAAATGGCATCCCACTTCAATATTCTTGTCTGGAAAATTCCATGGACCGGGGAGCCTGGTTGGCCATAGTCCAGAAAGTTGCAAAGAATTGGACATGACTGAGCACAAATGCACATGTACACATCTAGTTATTAATTATAGCTCATAGTTATTTATTATAGCATAGTTATTTATTATGGCACAAGCACATACATATGTATGTGTATATATATTCAGATATTTATTGCAACATTATTTAGAATTGTAAAGTTTGGAAAACCACCTAAATATCCATATATAGAAGAATGATGGAATGAGCTATTATAGAATGGAGTGCTATGTTGCTGTCAAATAGAATGAGGAAAATATCTATGAACATATAAATAATAGTTCCAGGTTATATAAAATAGAATAGAGCAAAGTGGATAAAAATACCTATAGTAAGCAAATTTTGTGTAATAATGGACAGCATATATATAGAGAGAGATTTATACACACACACACACATATATACATATACATGTGTATATATATGTGTGTGTGTGTGTGTGTGTGTGTGTGTGTACACACACAGGGTGGTTTAAATGTGGTATAATGTAAAATATATTTTATATAGAGTGGTTTAAAAGATGGTAGAAGCAATGAGAGGGTGAAAACAAAATGGAAGGGAACAGAAAGTAAGAATGGGTGGAAGCAAGGGGTGGAGGAACACCTCCCTGAGTCCACCTTCTAGTGTAGTGGCTCCTGGAACCATAATGTTATATATGTTCACCACCAGCACCACCAACAGTAATACATCAACAAAGGTAGGGAAACTCTAATGTTAAATACCAATAGATAAGAATAATTCTAACTCCATTTCAAAATAATTATATAACCACATTGAAAATGTTGGAAAAGAACCAAAGCTAAGACAAATAATGTTGAAAAAGTATTTTATACACACTTGGGATAAAGGCAGAAAGAACTATAAGCAAATATTCAACTCGAGTCAGTAGGTTTGATTTTTGCCAGTTTTGAAACTACTTTCAGTGTATTCTAGGATTGAGCAAACAAGTAAATCTACTGATGATAATGAAAGCCCAGTTTCACTGTCAGAGATAGGAGAAATAAATATTAAGAGAGGGAAGGCTAACATAAACTTTCCAGTGTCAGGTTGGAATTGGAGGTATCAGCATATACTTATGGCATAGAGAGATACATAGATAGATGGGTAGGTGGATAGATAGATAGAAGAAGTTGAAATAATAGATACACTTGTGCTTCCCTGATGGCTCAGTAGGTAGAGAATCTGCCAGCAAAGGAGGAGACTCAGGAGATCTGGGTTTGACCCTTGAATTGGAAAGATCCCCTGAGGAGGAAAAGACAACCCACTCCATTATTCTTGCCTGAAAAATTCCATGGACAGAGGAGCCTGGCAGGCTACAGCCCAAAGGGTCGCAAAGAGTTGGACCCGAGTGAGCTACACACATGTGTTAGAGAGAGAAACCAGCTTAGAATTATTGGCTCTGTCCTCTGAGAGAGCCTGTAATCAATGTCTCTGCAGTAACAATGAGCAAACCTACTGCTCGCATCTTGGTTTCTAAATCATTCTCCACTACAAGAAACCAAGGCTATTTGGAGAAATGGCTGATACCAGGCTGGCATGGGAAAAGTTACAAGATGGGCCTGTAATATCTTGGAGTAAAAGATATGCTAAAAAGAATGATGAGCATGTCAAAAAGACTCAAGAGTCTGCTTGAGGGAAATTCTACTAACTGAATCTGTGACAATTTGAATCTTGAAATAGTAATGGAGTACAACCTATGAAAGAAAACAAAAGCCCATAACTCCATACTGATATAAATGAATGAATGGGGAGAAAGAAAAACTCTTCCTTATAGTAGAATGTAAAGTAATGAATTTAGAAGAATGATTATTAGCAAAAAAATAAAATCACCATTTAGCTTTCATTATACTAATAATTTATCAATGCAAACTAAATGAGGAATAGAATATTTACATACCTCAAAGTAGCTCCACCTAAAATATGATTATTTGCAAAACCAGCAATTTTATAGTAAAGAAATATGGCAGACACCACCTTAGCAAGTGATCAAAATTGACATCTTCTGTAATAGCCAAATCTATGCTTCTCTCTAGAATGTGTAAAGAAAGACACATCACTTCTGTATTACCATCAAACAGGCATATCTGTATCTGAAAGTCAAAGTGAAAGTGTTAGTCACTCAATTGTGTCCAACTCTTTGCCACCCCATGCACTGTAGCCCTTCTCTGTCCATGGAATTCTCCAGGCAAGAATACTGGAATGGGTTGCCATTCCCTTCTCCGGAGGTCTTCCCGACCCAGGAATTGAATCCAGGTCTCCTGTACTATATGTACATTCTTCACTGTCTGAGCCACCAGGGTGTATCTAAGAATAAGGAAATATCAGACAAGCTCAAACTGCGGAACATTTACAAAATAATTGCTCTATATTGCTCCAATATATCTAGGTCATGACAGTCAAAGAAAATCTGTGGAACTGCTCCATCTTAAATGAAAATAAAGACTGAACAGTTAAATCTAATGTGATACTGGATTGGATTCTGGACCAGATTTTTAAAGAAAAAATAAAACACTTGAGAGTCCCTTGGACTGTAAGGAGATCCAACCAGTCCATCCTGAAGGAAATCAGTCCTGAATATTCATTGGAAGGACTGATGCTGAAGTTGAAACTCCAATACTTCGGCCACCTGATGCGAAGAATTGACTCATTGGAAAAGTCCCTGATGCTGGGAAAGATTGAAGGCAGGAGGAGAAGGGGATGACAGAGGATGAGATGGTTGCATGGCATCACCTACTCTATGTACATTGAGTTTGAGTAAGCTTCAGGAGTTGGTGATGGTCAGGGAAGCCTGGCATGCTGCAGTCCATGGGGTCGCAAAAAGTTGGACACGACTGAGAGACTGAATTGAGCTGATGAAACACAATATTGCTATAACTGGAAAAATTTGAATAACATCTCTCCATTACATAATAGTATTGCTCTAATGTTAACTTTCTGACTTTTAGTGTAATTTTATAGTTAGGGCTCCCCTGGTGGCTCAGACGGTAAAGAAACTGCCTGTAATGTGGGAGACCGGGTTCGAACCCTGGGTCAGGAAGATTTCCGGAGAGGGGAATGGCTACCCACTCCAGTATTCTTGCCTGGAGAATTCCATGGACAGAGGATCCTGGTGGGCTCTAGTCCATGGGCTCACAAAGAGTCAGACACAATTGAATGACTAACACAACAACAATGATAGGAAAGTATCTTTGTATTTACAAAATGTATATAGAAGTAGTTAGGGTCCAAGGGGTACCATGTGGCCTTCCAAACTTCAAAAAGTGTGAAGAATGTTAATGTCATTAAATCTATCTCGAAAGAATAAGAGCCTAAAAATCGAGATGCAGCTAAACATTTAAATCAGAATTAATTTCCTAATATAAAAAAAAAAAAGCAAGCAGAAGATATTTTCTAGGAGGTTGAACAAAATGTGTCCTTCTTTGAAATATCAAAGTGAATAGTAAATAGCTTGTAAAAATATATAAAATGTTAAAAGTTATACCAGTGTTCAATTTCTGCAAAGCGTGAGCTTAATATAGGTGATATATCCACCTTTTTCGACAGGGCCAATAATATCTATTTTGACACCTATGTTAATAGCTTTTCTCTGCTTTTTCATGCAGTGTCTTCCTGTTATGTTAACTGAGATTTTCTTGTTAAGATTTAATTTAAAATTTAAAACTATCCTCACAGAATAAAATCTTGTGGCAAAGGGAATATTTTGCTCTTAAGTGGCAAATGGAAAGTTGGAAGATGCCTGTCATCTCATGTCACAGTGGAACATTCTTATGATTTTTTTCATAGCCACTTAGTAAAACTTTATTCTATAAAGGTATTCACTTACTCATGCATTCAACAAATACTATTGATCTGATGTAAATTGAAACAGGTATTTAAGCAAAGGGAAAACTTAAGACTCCCCTTCACTTAAAAACTTAAGCAAAATGAGTTTCAAGATTCTTATGAAAAAGAAGCTCTTACCAGAAATCTATGAAACTGCTTTATGTAAAGGCTACCAAAAAGACCAGAATTCTAATCCCAAGGCATCTAACACAACCTGCTTTGTTGGTGGGTGCTATGAACAATTATTTTACCACCACAATGTTTAAAAAAAAGTCCATCTCTTTGTGACCCCATGGACTGCAGCACACTAGGCTTCCCTGTCCCTCACTATCTCACAGAGTTTGCTTAAACTCATGTCCATTGAGTTGGTAATGCCATCCAGCCTTCCATCCTCTGTTGCCCCCCCTTCTCCCTGAATCTCTTAAGAAGAAAAGGATTTCAGAATCTGTATCTTGAAATTCTAAGTATATAAAGACATACTGTCCATAAGACTGCAATTATAATTTATGATATTGTTGAAATAAGAAATAAATGACAATGAAAAAGAATTTAATGTGTTGAAAAGAAAAATCTATATATACGTATCTAGAATATATACACTTATATATTATACATATATATATATATATATAATCAAGAATTGCCTTGAAAGCCAGGAATAGATGATTAGGGCTTGCATAGTGGCTTCCCTTGTGGTTCAGTTGGTAAAGAATCTGCCTGCAATGTGGAGACCTGGGTTCTATTCCTGGGTTGGGAATATCCCCTGGAGAAGGGAAAAGCTACCCACTCCAATATTCTGGCCTGCAGAATTCCATGGATAGCATATTCTTTGAGGTCACAAGGAGTCAGACACAACTGAGTGACTTTCACTTCACTTGCATAGTAAGAACAGAATCCTGGGCTGAGGACCTAGGCCAAAAGAGTTAATTCACACAAGGAAAGCAAAAGCCGTCTATTTATATTCCTAATGTTAAGATGATGAACTCTGATAAATTGTATCAGATCAAAGGCTAAGCTCCTTAAACAAAGGGATTGTAAACTATGGTGTCTTAAATATGATTAAACTTTACTTTTCTCACACATCAACCTAAAGATGACTGATCCAACCAAGTGGGGTACCATGTTCCCCATGATGCTTTAAGGATCCAGATTTCTTGTTTTGTTGATCCAGCTTTTTCTAAGGTGTTTCTTACTTTTGCTTGGCCCAAACCATGGGCTGCAGCCAGATAAGAAAACAAAAATGTGAAGTCCAGGTATTTCACTGCACCCATTACTTCCATATCTCATTGTCCTGGACTTAGTCACATGGCCATATCTCATAAATATGATGGAGAAATGGAGTTTTAAATTGTACAGACATGTTTCCAGTATATCCTACAGCCAGAAGGGAAAAGAGGACTATAGATCTTAGAGACAATTAGTAAAAACAAATAGTAAAAACTCAGAAAACTAAGATCATGGCATCTGGCCCCATCACTTCATGGGAAATAGATGGGGAAACAGTGCAAACAGTGTCAGACTTTATTTTTTGGGCTCCAAAATCACTGCTGATGGTGATTGCAGCCATGAAATTAAAAGACACTTACTCCTTGGAAGGAAGGTTATGACCAACCTAGATAGCATATTTAAAAGCAGAGACATTACTTTGCCAAAAAAGGTCCGTCTAGTCAAGGCTATGGTTTTTCCAGTGGTCATGTATGGATGAGAGAGTTGGACGGTGAAGAAAGCTGAGCGCAGAAGAATTGATGCTTTTGAACTATGGTGTTGGAGAAGACTCTTGAGAGTCCCTTGGACTGCAAGGAGATCCAACCAGTCCATCCTAAAGGAGATCAATCCTGGGTGTTCATTGGAAGGACTGATGTTGAAGCTGAAACTCCAATACTTTGGCCACCTCATGCGAAGAGTTGACTCATTGGAAAAAACCCTAATGCTAGGAAGGATTGGGGGCAGGAGGAGAAGGGGATGACAGAGGATGAGATGGTTGGATGGCATCACCGACTCGATGGACATGGGTTTGGGTAAACTCCGGGAGCTGGTGATGGACAGGGAGGCCTGGCGTGCTGCGATTCATGGGGTCGCAAAGAGTCGGACATGACTGAGCGACTGAACTGAACTGAACTGACTCACATATTATTCCATAGGTAGAATCTTATAGAAATGTTAGTTCAAAGACTCAAAGTGGGAAAGAAAGTAAATCCAACAATTTACTCTCAGGCTTCAGAAGGAACTTAAATCCTGGAATCAGACAAAGGGAAAAAAAAAAAAAAACGAAGATACCATATGAGCATTATTAGGAAGTTTGAAAATTATTTCAGCACCCATAATTATTTGGTACAACTACTTACTGAGATTTAAGTATCTTAAAATAACTCCTTTAAGTCATTTTTTTTTCTGTTCTCCTTAATTAAGCTTATTACTAGATCTAAAAATTCCAAAATATTTTTAAAACTAAAAAAAAAATCCAAGCTCTCCCACCTGGTGAATCTGCTCCATGAAACTTGTAACACTTGGTATCATTCAGATTTAACTCACATTAACACATATTTTTATAGGTACCATGCTGATCATGTAAATGCAGTTAGCTTTCTGGGGGAAAATAGAAAAAAGAAACCAGACAAATTGTAACTGATTAGATGCTACTGCAATCATACAGAATTTAGTCTTTTGGGAGGAGAAGGGGATTGCATATTATTTCTACAGGAATATAGATAAACTTCACTTTACTTAAAGATTATTTTGTCCTTATAAAGGAGAATGAAAATGTGGAGAAGGGGTTTCATGCTTTGTAACCCCGCCAGGCTTCTCTTTGAGGAGGACAGTCATGATGCAAGCATCAATAGTCTGATCTCAAGTACATTCTGTTCAATTCAACAAATATTTATTTAATTCCCATTCTGGACATGGAATCTGAAAATGAAAAACTCAGCTTTCCACCTGTGTAGGGAAAACCCAATTCTTCCCTACTATGTGCTTCTTCCCTGTGAATCTCTTTTACTATTCACATAAACTTTGGTCACCAAACTGTGGACCAAGCAGTTTTCTGTAGTCCCAACTAGGAGTCCTATGATTCAACTCAATTCTGACACTTTCTAGGGTTTCAGGAGCTCTGTATCAGGAACAGAGGTCAAAGACCAGAATTAAAACAGGAGATTCTCCTAATGTTCTTATCACTTAGGGAATTGCAAGTGTTTTATGAGCTCTGTATCAGAACTGGGAGCAAGGACCAATATATATTTTTGATTATCTCACAGCCCAGCCCTGGTCTCTGGCCAAGGGCATGGTATAGCAAAACAACATATAACTCAAAAGAGATCGATACTTTACTGGAATCCTGTGCAGTCATTAATGATCATTTTAGCTCCTCTTCATATAGAAAAGAAAGACATATGGAAAATATCTCCCAAAGAAGGTCACTCAGGTTTGTAGGCTGCCATTCCATTTTGTTAGGTTCCAAAAGCAGAAGTGGTCCAGACAACCCCATAGATTCACCCTTTCAAGGCACTTAATATAATTGAGCTAAGAGACAATATCATCTCTTTCTCTAACCTTCTTTTGAGGTATTAATTTGATATTAGATTTCATTTTCCTTATTATAAAACCCATTTATTTGTTACTTTACTCTTAGTGCCTATTCTTCCTTCTCACCATTTATATTCCAACTCTTCCATCTTTAGAGTAGACATTAGGTTTGACCACTGTTCTGGTCTGGCTTTCTGGTAGCAGTACTAGTCTACAAGTGTTTCACCCTTGATCCACTCCTGTTCACATAGGGTAAGGTTACACAGGGACAAGACTGGTGAGTGATCTTTACCATCAGGCATTCTGGTTGCTTTTACTCTTACACCAATTTTGCCAGAAAGGTAAAGGCACGTCCTGCCTCATCAGGCCTTTAGGAATTCTGCTATAAGATTTAAAATATAGGTACAATCTCTTGCTTAAGAATCATTTTTATTTTCAGCCCTCGAAGTTGCAGCCCTGGTCCTGTGACCACTTATCAAGTAGGGGAAATGTTGAGATGATATGGAGAAGAAAGTATACCAGCATCTTCCCCACCCACTCTATCCCAGATCCAACAGAAAAGCAAATATCCAGTTAGGATATTCCTTAACCCTGCTCATGTTCTTGTTGAGTGCAAGCACACACTCATGAAGGCATGTGTAGGCTAGACCTTCCTGCCTTTATCTCCCACCATTCTAAAAGACCAGTGTTGCCATTGCCCATTCTAATTCTCCATCGAGCTAGTACTCTGAGGAGGATGTCTCACTGCTCCTTGTTAGACATTCTGTTTTGTAAGTTGTGTTCTTTAGCCTGAAGAAACGATGGCCAGTTGCCCAGATTGGGGGAATATTTTCTATTCTGATTCTTTTATAGTATTCTGAGCATTTGCATCTATCACTGGGTGAAAAAAGCCTGGTCCAGAGTTAGTGTTTGTTTCTGCCAGGGCCCAGGGCCATCAGCATCAGTCTCACTTGCCAGCTGTGAACAGAACCTTCCCCCTTGGAAATCTGCCACAGAGGTAGCTGTAAGGCTCTATCACTTTTGTTGGTAAATAGAACAGATTTTATTAGAATCTGTCCCTCAAAGGGGCAAAAGGACTGCGTCTAGATTCAGCTCATTCTGCCCTGCTGCAATATCTTCAGGTCCACTCATTTCATGGACCCAGGTGGCCACCTTAAGTGAGCACAAAGGGGTAACTGCTTGTTGATTCTGTACTGAGGAAAAAAAACAACCCTTTTCCCTTCTCGTGGTTCTTTGCCTGACTGAATAATTAAATTGACACAAGAGGAAAAAAAACACTAATTTTTATTTTACAAGTATGGTATCTCATAGAAATATGAGATCAAAGAAGTGACCAAAGCAGTCAATTTTTATACAAAGAACAATAAATTTGTCAGGAATTGACGTGACAAAGAAGTCTGGGGCTTGGGGTAGAAATTAGCGAAGGAGTAACAAGGTTTGTTTATACAGGCTTCTCAGCCTAAATTCTCTATCTCCAGTGACAAGGATGCCTTCTCCCTTCTGGTACAAGGAGGGTACATTTCACATGGGAGATCTATTTCCTGCTTTCAGGGGAACAAAGGAGGGCCAGAATGTCCTTGTACTGGTTGCTTCTTAGGTAAATTTAGCTCAGAAACAGTTAATATGCCAAAGTAGCATACTTGGGGGTGGCCTGCCCTGGACCCCATCAATTCTAATCATCTTCTAAATCTGGATGGGCTTTTTTGGATGAGCATTGACATGTCCTCTTTTAATGTACCCCCCAAATTCCTGCAGAGGTTTCCGTAAGGATGTGCCCCAGATGGACCAGGTTTCCATTGTCCTCCTGCTGGACCATATGGCCATGCCAATGACCACTGCCCATGAATCAGTGAAAACCCAAACATAGGGGCTTTTTCTTTTCCACTATTGAATTCTTCCATCAGTGCTAGGAAATCAGCGTGACGTTCAGCCCACAGAACTGAGCTGATTTGTTTTTACCTTCTTTGATTAGAATGGGGACTTTGCAAATAAACTGTCCATTCACTGTGGAACTGCCATCCATAGTTGGTTAGTTGAGAGCTGTTTGAAGGACACTATTCAAGTGACAATAGACTCTAGTAGCTCCTCCTACAGTTCTAAAGTCAGTCCTAGGGGAAGTGATTCCTTGCTCATGAGTATCTCTGCCTTGCCTTTCCTCAGGCAACATGTTGTTTGTTGTTGTTCCGTTGACAAGTTATGTTTGACTGTTTGCGACCCCATGGACTGCAGCACACCAGGCCACCCTGTCCCTCACGATCTCTCAGAGCTTGCCCAAGTTCATATCCATTGAATCTGTGATGTTATTCAACCATTTCCTTCTTTGTTGCCCTCGTCTTCTGTCTTCAATCTTTCCCAGAATTGGGGTTTTTCCAGTGAGTCAGCTCTTAGTATCAGGTGGCCAAAAGACAGGAGCTTCAGCTTCACCATCAGTCCTTCCAATGAGTTATTCAGGGTTGATTTCTTTCAGGTTTGACTGGCTTGATCTCCTTGCTGTCCAAGGGACTCTCAAGAGTCTCCTCCAGCACCACAGTTTGAAAGCATCAATTCTTTGGCCCTCTCCCTTTTTTATGGTCCAACTCTCACATCCATACATGACTACTGGAAAGACCATAGCCTTAACAACACAGACCTTTGTCAGCAACATTACTCTGTATAAATCATTTCCATTATATTATGGAACACTTTGGAGGTATTTCCATCCCTATTAGAGTGTTTTTCTGATATTTCCCTAGCCATTATGAGTATTGCAGATATCAAGATCATTTTATGTCTTTCAGTCATTGGGTAGCTTCAGTTAATGTCTGATAGTGAGGTAGAATGGGCTTCCCTGGTGGCTCAGTGGTAAAGAATCCGCTTGCAATGCAGGAGCCACAGGAGACACGAGTGCAATCCCTGGGTGGGGAAGACCCCCTGGAGGAGGCCATGGCAACCCACTACAGTATTCTTGCTTGGAGAACCCCATGGACAGAGGAGCCTGGTAGTCTACAATCCACAGTGACGCAAAGAGTTGGACATGTCTGAAAGGCCTTAGCATGCACAGTGAGGTAGAAAATACCTCTCAAATAAAAATTCTGTAATCCAGAGTTCCAGTAGTAGTTGCTGGGAGGTGCCCACAGGCTTCTGCCATAAGCTTCAGTCAGGGCTCCAGGTAGCACTATCATGTATGAGAATTTGTCCCTACCCACCCCCTCCAGTTCTCCAGCTTCTATTCCACACTGTGAGAGCTCAATCAATCTTACTAATTTCTATTTATCATGTGCTAGCCTGTCCAATTAGTATCCCTTGGAAGGCAGATTTCCATGCCTTCTGTTTTTCAATAGAAGTAGGGGAAACATTCCCCAAACACAAGCTTCATCCGTGAATATGATCAAGTTTAAAAAAAAGATCCAACCACTTCACTTAAAGTCTGTCCAAACATATCAATTCTCCTGTAAACTTTTACTGTAACTCCATCAACTCTTATATTCTTAACTGTAGCCTCTATTAGGATTTCATCAACAGGGTTTTGTTTTACAATATTAGATAGAGGACGAGTTTCCCAGCCAGACATAGTATCTATCCCCATAAAACATTCAGGTAAGGAAGACATAACCACTTCACATAAAGTCTGTTGAAACATTCCAACTTATCAGGATACAAAAGTCTTACTGGCTTTCATATTTTTCTGTTTTCTCAATCCAATTTTAGCCTATGCCAGGGCTTCACCAATGGGTTTTGGTACCACTGTTTGGGGTTCCTATATCAAGGATTCTTGGAAAGTCCTCCTTTGTTCCCTCTGACTATTTTACCCACACTTGTGCAAAAGACTTTGGGTCCCCAGTGAGGAGTCAAGACAAGGGACCCCTGGATCATTTGTCAATCTTTAACTTGATTCTTCTACTCAACCCCTGCCACAAGTACAAATGACTGTTGGTCAGATTTCTAACTGTAATCCCTGTATTCAAGCTTTTAAATTTTTTCCAAACTGGGGGAAATGAACTGGACTTGTCTGAGGCACTTTAATATTGGGGGACAAGTTGGGATTCCTTCAACCCTCTCAACCTTTGGTAGTGATGTACTTAAGCTTTTGTTTTGGCTCCATCAGTGTGTGTTTTATTTATCCCATTTCTTAATAGTCATTTAAAAATTTCCACCCTGTTGAGCTGAGTCTCATGACTCTTTTTCCTCTTGCTTCATTCCTATAAATATTTGCTTTATTACCTTTTTTCTTAATAACCATTTAAAAATACCCACCCTGCTAAGACAAGTCTCTTGATTATTTTCTCTGCTCTCACCCATTATCTTATTAATGAGCCTGTGACTCAGTGGATAAAGAATCTGCCTGAAGTGCAGGAAACACAGGAGATGTGGGTTCGATCCTTGAGTGGGGAAGAGCCCCTAGGGAAGGAAATGGCAGTATCTCTTCCACTCCAGTATTCTTGCCTGGAAAATCCCATGGACAGAGGAGCCTGAGGGCTACAGTCCAATAGGTCACAAGAATCAAACATGAATGAACTCAAGCACAGAATGTTATTATCTGTAAGACCCATGAGGGAAAGATGAGACTGCAAATTCTCTAAGAATTCCTCAACTGTCCTTCAGTTTTGCAATAATGAAGTTATAGAGGGTGCCTATGTAAAAGAGGCTCCATTAAGCACAACATTTATTGATACTGTGACCTGATAATGGGCGTATTCAGGGGAACATCCTGGTCATCATAAAGCCAGGCCCATATAGCTTTCGTACAAAGCATATCAGCTGCTTCCTCTGGTGTACTGCACTTAGCATTCATAGGAGGAGGTGGACAGTCCCTCTTCTCAGAATGAATAGAACTTATAGTGGCTTTTTATCAGGACTGGAATACCAGCCTGGCTATACCTGCAGGAACAGCCTTCTCTGGGTCTGGATCATGCAATATCTATCTGTGATTGTTCATTACTGAACTGTGGGACTTGTATCAACCCAAACATGCTCTTCCACTCTGCAGCATCCTAAACCAAACATTCAGTCCCCAATTAGTCACTCTCACAGCCCATTTCCTTAAAGGTTCTGCAGGAAGCTGATTTTACTGACAAACAAAATGAAATAACTCCTTCACACTATTCCCTCAGGTTTTAATAGTTTCTTGGTATTTACCCCTGACCTTGGTTATCTTCCTGGTAACCAGAGTTCTCAGAAGTGCTTTCTGTTCTCCCAGCACTGTTTTTACCTTGGGTGTGGGGGTGACTTTGGGCTACTGGTTAAAGCTCAGGCTCATTGAAATCTGAGTCTGGTCTAATATTGAGATCCAACTCAGCATTTTTGTTTACTTTCAAGTTAGCTATTGCACATAACAATAGCCAAGGGATAGGTTATTTTGCCTTTTTATGATTAGTTTGTATTTTCTTGTGCACCAAATGAACCAACTCCCCTGAAGTTGGACCCATGTCTAAATTTCATTAATAACTTTTACCTTTAGTAAATGATTACAGCACAGCTGCTGCTCCTTAGCCTGGTGACTGTGAAGGAAAGACTCAGTTTTTCTTTTCTATGTAGGGAAAAGTAGGAAAAACCTACCAGGGATCACATGTGTTTTTCACCTCCTCTAGATGAAGTTTGTTTATATAGTCAAAATGAGAGATTGGAAAATAAAAGTAGTGATTTCATTTTTTGAATAGCTGTGAGAGTAATGCTGTTGGAGTTGCTGAGCATGGGTTAATTAAGTGTAGGCTTAATTTATTAATCTATGCATCCCACATAAATTTACTGAATAGTTAATATATGCACAGCACTAGGCAATTTTTTTACTCTTGCTGTTACATTCAAGGGTTGACACTGATCCAACAGGGTTAGTTTTCTACATTACTATGCTGTGAATTCTTGTGCTCTTTACTGGTCCCATTCCTTCCTTATTCTTTCAATAGATTTTCACTTTCATTATTTCCAGTTATCTCATCAATAAATCAAAGTATTTTGATAGAAGAAATTTGAGATAGATGGAAGTGAATGAATCAGACATTCTGACTTCAAGGAATCATTAATCTTGAAAAGATAAGGAATAAAAAAGAAGATGGTATATGATTAAATGCTAAATGCATTAGGTGACATGAAACTTTAGAATAGGAGTGAACAGTGTACATTTAAAAAGCCAGTGGAGTCTGAGCAAGATTTTGAAGGGTGGGAAGGATGTGGACAGGGAAAGGACTGAGAGTACATTTCTTTTGAAATCAACACATGCAATTAAAAAGAATTGGAAACGAAGTACACATTGGCATAGAATACTGAGAAAATAACTTGTCTGGAGAGGAGATTTATCATAATGATTTCTCTAATCCAATCATCAATAAAGAAATTTGTCTTCAGCGAATATTGTAAACAAGGTGGCATGCAAGGATCTTGAGGTAAAGTTATGAAACTAATATTCCAGCACAGGAAAAACTAAAACTAATTCAAATTAACTAAGATTGGAGGGGGGAAAATAGCTAACTTAGGGCAAACCAGATGAAACCCGTTGGTTTCCCAATATACCATAGCAGCTAATGTGATTATGTAAGATATAACAATAGTTTTTGAATACAGGTTTGTCTTTAAGCACTTCTAAAGTTCACTTTCCTATTTTTTTCCATCTTTTCTTCCCTTTGAAAACATTTGCCAAAGAGAGCCAGTCATAGAACAGCTTGATGTCTCTAACAGTTTGATATATTGATGCATTTTTGTTGTTTCCTCTTTGTCCAGAATTCCTTTAGATTGAAGGGATATTTTTTAGAAGTTTTTATTTTTTTTTCCCTTCTCACTCAGTACTAGTTGTCAGAAGGCTCTGGTGGAAAAGGGGAAGCACCTTGGACTTGAACTTTGATCACTGACCAGATTTCTTCATGTAAACAGCCACCTGATCATCCAATTTCTAAACAAGAGCTTCAGTGTGCATATTTGTCAAATAAAATAAAAATGGGAATTAAATGTATTTGAGATAATACTTTTTTACTATAAAGAGTTATATAATTATACATGTAGGGAGCTGCCAGTTCTATCCATGCCGCTCTCTGCTTAAACTGCTTCTTTCACTGCTTAAGCTGGTTTCATTAAGACTGCTCTGCTCCTCTCCTTCCTCTGTGACTTTTCTTTACCCACTGTTACAGTGTTCTGGTAAAATGTAGGCATCTAAGGACCAGGGAGCCTACAGTAGTAAAGGGGAAGAAGTTCAGTCAGGGCTATCCTAGAGCAGGGTTACAAGGTCATGACGCAGTATGTGATATGTACAGTATATCAACTCAAGAGAGTTGGGGGTAGAGGGAGGGGAAGGCAGGGCTTGAGTTTAGCTAGCATTTGCTGACATTTCGGCTGAGTGAAGGGGGAGCCTGTTAGACAAACATTTTTATTGACTACTCTACATTTCAGGTACTTAATCAGATCGGGAAAAAGGGAATTATGAAATCAAGGTAATTTTACTAGGTGCAAGGTCGTATTAGCTAGCTAGCTAGACTATAGAAATGGTTTATTTTTCTCTCTTGGTATTATTGTTGGCTAGAAATTATTCTTTAGTGAAAAAGGAGAATAAGTGGAATTAAAGACAAGTAACTTTGGCTCTGATCTTTCATAGCTCCTACCACTAAAAGGTAAAACAGAAGTTGAATGGAAAAAACTAGGCTCACTAGATTTATTCTAACCAACAGAAAACTAACATATTTTCTTCCTGTAAAGACTCAAAGTAAAGTTCATTACTTCAGAGAATTTACTATAGGTTAGCTTAGAGTTGTCATCATTAGCAATAAATAAACAAACAAAACAAAAAAGGACACTGTTTTATTTGATTTAAAATAAACAACAAACACACACCCACATACATGCATACACAGGTCCAAATATTGCATGGGCAAATTTATACCAAATATATGTTTATGTATATATATATATATATATATATAGTATGTATTTATAGGTTTATGTATATATATTTAATATAAATACATCTCATGGAGTATTGGGAGCATATTTACAGTTTATTCCTTGTTTATCTGAAATACAAACTCAACTGTGTATGATGTATTTTATCTGGCAAACCTAGACCAGAATTCTGTCTTTAGTTCTCTAGGCTGATAAACAGAATGATGTTGGCATATTGACAGCAGATCAGGTCCTTGGGGGGAAGCCTCACATTAATGAGTGCTCAATATTGATGCATTCAAGTGCAGTTCGGATTTATCACTTGTATGATGAGAAAAATAGCAGTAACAGCAATCCTAATACTCTTGTTTGCTTTACCTCTGCAATCCATCAAATATGTCCACTGGTACCAACTTGGTTCAAGTCACCATAATTTCTCACTTGTAATATTCAGATAGTGTCCTAGCTCCCTGCTTCTACTTTTCATTTATTTATATATTCAGTCAACAGGAATTTATCAGGTGCCTGCTAGGTGCCTGGCACTATTCTAGGCTGTGAGGATATAGAAATGAATGAATGGAAAGTTGTTTTACTCATGGAGGCTATTTTTAAGTTGGGGGAGACAGGTAAGTAAAATGTATAGTATGATAGATGGTGAAAAATAGAATAGAAACAAAATGGCAAGTGCATTTGGGGGTGTCAATTTTAGATGGTGATCAGTGAAGGCCTTCCTGAAAAGATGACATTTGAATGAAGCCTGGAAGGAAGAAAGGGAATGAGCCATGCTGCTCTCTGGAAGGATAATATTTGAGTTTGGAAAAACAATCAGGCTAAAATTCTCTACCAAGAACATTCTAGGAAGAACATGGAATGTAGCAAGGAGTAGGTTGCACAAAGAAAGTAAAAGATGTTTTTTATTTTAAGCTATTGTAAAGAATTTGGGCTTTACTCTAAGTAAAGTTTACTCTGAGCTTTACTGAGTTTACTCTGAGCTTTCTCTGAGCTTTACTCTGAGAAAGACAGAGTGTGTTTGAAATAAAGGTATAATGTTATCTGACTTATCTTAGTTATCTGAATTAATTTAATTTGGATCTTTCCTGCTACAGTATTAAAAGACTATTGCAATAATCATGCAGAATAGGTGGTTAGCCAGGACCAGGTAATAATAGTAGTGGTGAAGTGGTAATGAGGATTGGTTTTCTTCAGAATATACTTTGAAGATAGAACCAAATGATATGCTGACAGATGTGGATTTTGTGAGTGGGAGAAATGGAGGAACCCATAATGACTTCAAAGGCTGTGGCTAAACCACTGCAAGCATAGAGTTATCATTTGCTAAAATAATTAAGACTATGAGAAGAGGGTTAGATTTGGGGGGGGAGAATATCAGGAGTCTGATTTTAGATGAAATAATTTTGAATTATGCTTTATTCTTCCAAGTGGAATGGTTAAGGCCAAAAAACAAAATAGCCCCGGGCTGGAGATGTGAGGTTGGAGTCGTTGATGTATATTTGGTACTTAAGGCCCTTAGGCCCACCAATGAGTAAGGAGATGACTGTGGATTTTAAAAGCAGATCAGGATCTAGCATTAGAGTTGTAGGTGTGAGGGCTGAAAAGGGCTCAGCATTGTCAAGTAGAAAGGAACTAGGGAAAATATGATATGCTGGAAACCAAGTGAAGAAATGTTACATGAATGAAAGAGGGAAATTAGGCCAGAATTTTAAGAGAAAGGTTGAGAAGTGGCATGAGATTTATCAACCTGGAAGTCATAGGTGATCTTGACAAGAGCAGGGTTGGAGAATCTCTGAGGATGAAAGATGTGCTAAGTATGCATGCGCACTGTCGCCTGAGTTGTGTCTGACTCCTTGCGATCCTGTGGGTCATAGCCTGCCAGGCTCCTCTGTCCATGGGATTCACCAGGCAAGAATACTGAAGTTGATTGCCATGTCCTCCTCCAGGGGATCTTCCCAACCCTGGGATCGAACCTGCGACTCTTATGTCTCCTGCATTGGTAGGCAGGTTCTTTACCACTAGCATCACCTGGGATTTATGAGTTAACAATAAAGGAATTTAAGAAAGCCAGTATCAGTGACTCTAGGTAGATGTTTTACTGAAACAGGGAAAAAAAAGTTGGTGCAATAACTGGAGGGGGAAGTAGATCAAGAGATTATTATTTACTCAAGAGATTATTAAGTGAATCAAAAGATTATTATTTGCTACCACATGTGCACATGCTGGTTTCCTTTATTCACAAATTTTGAGAAGCTATCTTGCTGAAGCAAAATAGTACTGACACACAATGTTCATGTGATAATAATATCAGAGACAGAAGTTTGGCTGTACAGATCACCAATTTAGCAGATAGCAAAGAATTTATTACATTCCTACATAATTAATGAATCAATGTTAGAACATTGTTTTTTAAAATTATTGTTTAAAGAATAAATATCTTTTAAAATTTCTTTTAAAATCAACTAAAATTATTTTAGCTGGTGAATAAAACTTTTCTAAAGCTATAGTCTTGGTCTTTGTTTAAAATGTATGAGCTCAACTCTATTTCCATGGGTCTAGGGTGATATGTTCTCATGACTGGACACTCGATTCATGATAAGATGGAGGTGTGCCTTTGTTATCAGCGTTCAGTATAACACCCCAGTTCTATCCTGGCCCTATTCCCAGGATTTCTAGTGCCGAGTAACTTTTAAACAAATACCAAGAGCATCACCAGCCTAAATTTAGACCAACCTCAGTGGGGAGGGAGTTTGAGCCAGGCCTGGCAGCAGTAGCATGATAACTCACCTCTGCCAAGCCTTCGATTTCCCAAATATTAATAACCAGGCCAAGGACTCGACAGATGGAAAGTGGCTATTGAAGAGGATAAAAGAGGAAGACAGGAAGGGAGATGGTAGGAAGAGGCCAAAAGGCAAATGTTATCTTGTCCTTACAGCACTACAGGTCTAATTGTGTATTCTATGTAAATTTAGCATCTATATTTGCAGCTTTGTCTCTAGAATTATAGTTTGATTAGTTCTCTTCTTTCTAAGCCTGGGAAGAAGAGCTTGGCTACAATAATCCAGCCCCACTTCTCCCAAGCAGATTGAACTCCCCTGCCTGGCAGGAATCATGTTGATAGAATGAACATACTAAGTGGGTCCGGGAGTATTTGTGGGCTCCAGAAATAATTGCACTGGATTACCAGCTCGGCAGTAAAAGAGTCCATTTGCAAATGCAAGACATGCGGGGGTTTGATCCCTGGGTTGGGAAGATCCCCTGGAGGCGGAAATGACAACCCACTCCAGTACTCTTGCCTGGAAAATTCCAGGGACAGAGGAGCCTGGGCTATAGTACATGGAGTTGCAAAGGAGTCAGACATGACTTAGCAATTAAACAGTGACCAGTGTACCAATGTGTATCCTGAGTTCATCTTATCATGCATCTATTTTAAAGGCTAGTCAGAAACATAGCAATTTGTCCAAATAGTAATATGTTAAGTTAGACTTTTTCCCCCAATAAAATGAAGAGGAATTTGTTTCGGGTATGTAATGGAAGAAAGGACATCTGAAAACCAAAGAAGGAAACGTGAGGTTAACTTTACAACTGGGTCCCACAGAAATACTGCACAAATTAAATCATTAACAATAGGGTAAAGATTAGGTGAATTTTCTTATCTTTCTATCATGTAGCAGTCTGAAGTTGTGCTTTATAAAAGAATAAAGCAACACAGGAAATAATATTTTAAGGGAAAATGACTAAGTGTAAAGTTTCATGTTACTTTATCTTTAATCTATGCACAAGTTTTTGTATAAAAATCTGTAAAAAATACTCTAAAATGATCTAGTAGTTACATTATGTGGAAAATTAGTAAAGAACATTGTCTTTTCTTTATTGTTCAAACTGCTGTAACATATACTTTTTGGAAGGAAATGTATCGAGGAAACAAACAGTGGGTTAAGCAAAAATTTTTTTTTCTTGAGGACTAAAATCCTTTGTCTTATCTAACCTGAGGAACAGAACTAACTTATAATCAACTAATGCTTAATGCTTCTCAACTCCCAACAAACAGAAATGACCCAGGCTTGTGTGAAGGCCTTATGGAGCTGAGCAGATGTCTGAAGCAGCTGACAAGACAGAAAGTGCCTTCTAGAGGATAACAATACCAGAGCACACTGTTGAGAAACGTCTTGTCTCACTCTGCTCTGCCAGCAAGTTCAGGGAGTTAACAATCAAAACTGCCTCATGTATTTAAACTTTGTGCAGTGGGTCATATAAACATTCTTTGAGTTAAACGGTGTAATAGATCTAAAAATCTCATACTCGCTTTCCTTTTTCTCTCAGATTTATCATGCTGCGACATAAATACCCACAGTATTTTACAAGACAATGAACTTGGCTTTTTCTAAGGCCAGTAATTTTTGCTGATGAGTGGAAATCTAGAGAGCTGTAAAATGGCTGTTTGACACGATCTTGGGGCTTGTAAAAGTGCATCCTTAGAATATATTTTAAATTACAATATGACCATATTTCTAAAACTGAAAATATCTGAATATGCATAAATAGTCATAGGAAGGATAAAATATACTAAACTCCTAAATTTTAAGGAAACTTCTAAACCCTGACAGTAGCTGACCCAGAAAACTTGTAATGTTTACTTATCTTCATCTGTTTATTTCTCAGTTCATACCCTTCTGGGGAATGGGCCAGTTGGACTGAAGTTGGAGAGGATGGCTTAAAAGTCATTTCATCGTACTCGCCCCAAATGTATTGATAATTTGTCATATATCTGTCCATTGCACTGTTGCCAATACTAGTTATGATCCTCTGGGGAATTTCATGGTTTATGGGGACTTTTTTCCTTTTCCCTTTCTTCTATTCGTTTCAGCCTAGAATATGAAAAGTCATTACAGCTGCATTAGCTCTACCATGACAATAAAAGCACATTATCATAGTAAACGTGCTCCGGTGCTCATTACCAAGGAAATGACTCGGTTCAGAAGTTGCCTCTTGTCTGTGGAGACTACCCCCGCCTGCCAGGTCTCTCTGGAAGGAGTCCTGGAAAATGAAGACATCAAACGCTGTTGGGATCCAATCGCATTTCTCTCCTCAGTCCTCACAGACTGGGCTTGAAAAGCAGGTCTCTACTTATTTTGGTTCCAACAAAGACGGAACAATGGGGGAGCTCCACGCAAATCCTTTTTTCCTGCCCGATTTATAGGCATTATCCCAGGCACCTCCATTCAGAGGGCAGTGCGGCCTCGCTTCTTGTTTAGACTGCAGCTCACTCGATCTTAGGCCCCCTCTCACTTTCTTTTTGGCATTCTAACCCCCGACTTACAGAGTTACTCAGGAATTACATAAACTAAGTAAGAAAAATACTGCTGTATCCAAGTCATGGAATTATAATGAGGTATCTCTTTTTTTGTATTTCCTCCTCCAGATGCTAACTGTATTTGTGTTAAATACCTTCAGTGGAAATGTGAATGATCTTTAGGGTCATATTTTCCCTGCCAAATATTATCTGAATGTTTTTATTTTTAATTTACTCTCATCTGGCAGCAATTCTCTTTGGGCTGGAGGGAGTTTATTTTACAATGAAATAATTGGGTTTTTCTCTAACAAAAGATGTGATGATGTTTTTGAGGAGGTCCCTTATTATATATTTGAGTTTTTAAAGTTTGGCTTGTCAATACTGAATTTTCTGACAGAAATAAGTGTGTACATTTTGGTAGCTTGTGAAGAGCATAGAACAAAAGTTTCAGCTTTGGGGAGCACTGTTGCACTTATAAAATAGGCAACACATCTTTAAAAAGAATTTCAAGTATATGCTTAATGGTTGAATTTAGAAGGTAAGTTGTCCATCAGCTGATATAGTAAATAATACATAATTATAAACTGGACTATTCTGGAGATTGAAAATAATAATAGCAACCCAGAGTTTGGCCAAGCATCTATTACTGATTTAATTATGACTCAGTTTCTTTTGAAAAGTTTTCTGGGCTCTTGATTGTTAATATAATAAGCTACGAATCATTCAAGGCAAATTATAGACTCTATGGATTCAATGAACTCTGGGTATGTCCTCTTTCTGTAGGCACTTAGTCTTTTCAACAAAAGAAGAGTGACTCTAATAAAAGTTTGGTGAAATTGTGACTCAGATTCATGCAGAATAAGATTCACCACTTAGATATGTATTTAGCACCCTAAATTTTGGAATTTATATAAAAATATTTAGGAAAGAGAATGAAAGTATTTGATTTTAGTATAGATTAGGAATTTTCTGGGGGGATATCTTTTTGTCTTTATAGTTCTTTTGTCTTCCACTCATGTGGATGGTTGAAAGTTGGTTCTAATAAGAATCAAAATAAATCGTTAACAAAATTTTGATTTTAAAATAGTGCTTATTTTTATAGTGCACAATCTTAATTGTTGATCTCCATAGAAATTATTTTAAAATGCAGCAAAAAAATGTTATTAGCTTGACATGCATCAGTTTTTATGTGTGGAAATGAATAAACATCTAAAGAATCATTTTTTGTTCTTCAAAAAATTCTATTCTGTTTGTATTGGCTGCATAGAAGAGAAATTCAATTTAAAATAGTTTAATTGAAGAGGAAGAAGACAAATAAAAAGAAACAGAAGTAGGAGGAAGGGTAGAGGAGGTGGGGGAGGGGAGGAGGAGGAGAAAAGGAATTTATGAACCTAAGTAACTGAAGTCCTGAACTAAGTAACTGAACCTAAGTCCTGAACCTAAGTAACTGAAGTGGAAACAGTGGCTGACTTTATTTTTTGGCATCCAAAATCACCACAGATGGTGACTGCAGCCATGAAATTAAAAGACGCTTACTCCTTGGAAGGAAAGTTATGACCAACTTAGATAGCATATTAAAAAGCAGAGACATTACTTTGCCAACAAACGTCTGTCTAGTCAAGGCTATGGTTTTTCCAGTAGTCATGTATGGAAGTGAGAATTGGACTCTAAAGAAAGCTGAGCACCGAAGAATTGATGCTTTTGAACTGTGGTGTTGGAGAAGACTCTTGAGAGTCCCTTGGACTGCAAGGAGATCCAAGCAGTCCATCCTAAAGGAGATCAGTCCTGAATATTCATTGGAAGGACTGATGTTGATGCAGAAACTCCATACTTTGGCCACTTGATGCGAAGAGCTGACTCATTTGATAAAGACCTTGATGCTGGGAAAGATTGAAGGCAGGAGGAGAAGAGGATGACAGAGGATGAGATGGTTGGATGGCATCACTGACACGATGGACATGAGTTTGAGTAAGCGCCGAGTGTTGGTGATGGACAGGGAGACCTGGCATGCTGCAGTCCGTGGGTTTGCAAAAAGTCAGACACGACTGAGCAACTAAACTGATCTGAACTGAACTGAACTGAAGTCGTAGGGTAAAGCTTGTTTTAGTCAAGGTTGGTACAGGACCTCAAAGCTTGCCTTCTACCTCTCAGCAATACTCTGGCTGTATATTGGCCCATGGTCTTCTAGAGCAGAATGTCCTGCAATAATGGAAGATGATAAATGGCAACTGCAGATTTACATAATTTGTAAATTTAGGGAAAAAGAATTTATTTCTCTTGCTTTAGTACCAATGTATCAGTAGCAGGAAGGAGAGCATAAGGGTCACCTTGTGATGTCAAAAGTGTAAGGTTCAATGACTACTCAAGATTATATCACATGGACCTCCTTTCTGGTGTAGAAAGACACTTTTAACATTGTAAAAAGGTGGAGAAGACAGTATGCTGAGCAGCCAAATTCAAGAGCGTCTTCTAATAACACACATTATGAAAATAAATAACTGTGGAGAATTCCTAAGAATTTATGTATAGATCACTTTCCATTTTGAATTACCATAAGACATGCAAAGATAAGATTCACCACTTAGATATGCATCTAGCATCTCAAATTTAATAAGTTTGATACTGAGATTACCCAAATCTCCCCTTCCCATCATCTCCCTTTTAGTAGATGCCTGCAATATTTCCCCCTAGATATTTAGACCAAAATCTGCTTATTTGGTCATCCTTAACTCTTCTTTCTCATGGCTAACCCATCAGCAAAATATATAGGCTCTATCAGAATCCCGTGATCTCTCACCATCTGCACCAGCACCACCCTAAATGAAGGCATCATTATTTGATGTTTGGATTACTCTAACAGCCTCACAATTGAAGGTCCCCTTCAATCTGTGTCTGCCACTCAACAGTCAGGATGTTTCTTTAGGGCTTTCCTGGTGGTTCAGATAGTAAAGAATCTACCTGCAGTGCAGAACAGTGTTTGATCCCTGGGTCAGGAAGATCCCCTGGAGAAGGGAATGGCTACTGACTCCAGTGTTCCTGCCTGGAGAATTGCCTGCACAGCAGACCCTGGTGGGCTACAGTCCAGGGGGTTGCAAAGAGTCAGACATGACTGTCTGACTGACACTCTTCAGTCATTTAATTCTTCTGCAGAAGACTCTCCATCTTATTCAGAGTAAAAGCCAAAGTTCTTCAATGACTGAACCAGGTCTTTTAGGAACTTGTTCCCAGGGACTTTTCTGACCGCATCTCCCATTCACTCCTTAACTTCCCTCTGCTCCAGTCCCATGGGGCCTCTGGTCCTTGAACATAGCAGCTTTGTCCCTGCCCCATGACCTTGCATTTACTGGAATTTCTGACTGAAATGCTTGCCCCTGGCAAGTAGTGATTTCTCTGCTCCATCACTTCCATAAGATTCTTTACTTTCTTAACCTATATACTGCTTGGCTGCTCTATTTAAAATAGCACCCGATCAGTTTCTGACCCTTCCTTACCTAATTTTTCCCCATAGCACTAATCAGTATCTGACATTCCATGTCTTTTACTTAATTATCTTGTCTCTTACATTTAGGTACCATATCTAGAATAGTGCCTATTGGCCCTCAGTAAGTATCTGCAAAATAAAGGGTTAAGTAAATGAATAAACGGCTGAGGGAGAGGTGTTGAAGACAGTTAAAATCAGATGGGGTTAGGCCACTGGAACAGGAATTCACTTACAGTGAACCACATGGTTCTGGCCACAAGGCACAGGGGACAAGTGATGAAACTGATGTGTGTACAGTGTACAGTGATAGACAAACACTTATATTGCTGTACTTGTCCTTCTGTTTCTTTTTCTTCACTATTATTGATGTTATTATTGATGTTTCCCAGTAATGTTTGATGGAGAACATTTCTGCTTTGATCTGGTTTTGTTTGTATTTATTTACTGCAGCAAATAGGCACGTGTATCATTTATTGTTGGAGAAGAAAGTGAGCAAATATGAATGGAGAAAGTAAATTTGATACAAATTTTAGAGTTATAAAAAATCGAAGTTGTGAGGTTGTTTGTAAGGCTGATCTAGCTATATTGTTTTCATTTAAACAGGAAGTGAGGTGCTATCATAACAATTGTTGTTCTACTCTTACGACTCTCAAGAACATCTCCAAAATTATTCATTGGTATGTGCGTGCTAAGTCACTTCAGTCGTGTTTGACTCTGTGAGATCCTGTGGACTGCAGCCTGACAGGCCCCTCTACCCATGGGATTCTCTAGGCAAGAATACTGGGGTAGATTTCTGTGCCCTCCTCCTGGGGATCTTCCCAACTCAGGGATTGAACTAGCCTCTCTATGTCTCTCGGCATTGACAGGTGGGTTTTTAACCACTGGCGCCACCTGAGAAGCTCTTAATCATTGGTAGCATATGTCAAAATAAGGACAGTTTTATTTTATTTTCTTATTTTCTTCTTCTTATTATTTTATGTGGGATCTTAGTTCCCTGACCAGGAATCAAACTTGTGCCCTCTTTAGTAGAAAGATGGAGTCTAAACAACTGGACCACCAGGGAAGTCCCCAGTGAAAATTTTAAACACTAGTGAAATGGTTTTAAAAATGAATTGCCTTTCTTTATTTTAAAGGTGTTTTTTTTTTTTTTTTTTTTTGCAACACTGCATGGCATGGGGAGTCTTAGTTTCCTGACCAGGGATTGAACCCATGACCCCTGAAGTAGAAGTATGGTGTCAACCACTGGACTTCCAGAGACATTCCTCACCTTTCTCAATTTCTATTTATTATTGAACTTTTCTTCTGGTATACATTGTCACCATAGTTAACAGAAGACTAACAATACTGTACACCCATATAATCTTTATACTTTACTACAGCTCACTGACCATTTCTATGCATGGATCAGTTTGAGAACTGCAGCTGGTGTACCTTAATCTGAGCAGCTTTTCTGAGGATATTGACTTAAGAGCTTTGCAGAACTCTTTTGATGCCTAATTTCATCCACCCTCACAATTTGCCAAGTTACATTCTTTTATCTTCTAGCAAGTGCATAGTCTACTAGCCCTGGCCCCTACCCCTTAACCCCCACACTTTAAAAATTGTCCCTTGACCTCTGTTTTTCCATAGTTTTACTAAGATGTACCTAATGTGATCTTCTTTATATTTATCCTATTCAGGTTTGTAGGGCTTCTTGTCTCTGAGATCTGATATCTTTTGACAGTTGTGGAAAATTCTCAGCCAGCGACTATTCAAATAGGATTACTGTCTGTTGTCTTTCTCTTCCTCTTCCAGGACTCCAGTGATATTTTTTATTGGAACATTTTATTAAGACTCATATATCTCTTACCTCTTTTGCATATTTTCCATCATTTTTGCTCTCTGAGTAAGCCTGATATTTTTCACTGACCTATTTTATTTTTTTATGTATGTATGCATCTTTATTACAATTCATGAATACATTAGAAATTGACATGGATTTCTATTAAGACGTCTCGATTCTCACAGGCATCTGCTTTCCATTCATTAGAAAATCCACGGTTTACTTGAGAATAGCAAAAAAGGCCAATATCTTCATGTCATTATGACAAGTTTTCACCTCATAGGATATCTGAAAGTGTCTCTGGGCCTCCTGGCTCACTATACTGTCTTAATAGACCTGCGCATACTCAAGTGTCTTCAAGAATTCCTTATAAATTTCAAAGGGCACCTGGGCAACAAAACATTCTATTACTCTGCTGGTTTTTAAGGTGAAGTTCCAGGGTTAAATATTGTGCCCTAAAGTAATATTTTCAAATTGTCTAGGCTTATCTTCCAAAAGGTCTTCCCTGGTGGCTCAGAGGGTAAAGAATTTGCCTGCAATGCAGGAGACCCAGGTTCAATCCCTGGGTCAGTAAGATCCCCTGGAGAAGGGAACAGCAACCCACTCCAGTATTCTTGCCTGGAGAATTCCATGGACAGAGGAGCCGGTTCAGCTACAGTCCACGGGGTCGCATGGAGTCGGACACAACTGAGCAACTAACACACACACACACACATTCCAAAAATAGTGTATTACTCACTTTACCAACTCTCCCTGCAAAATAAAGGACCCCAAAGCATTAAGTGTTAACCACAAAGAAGTTAGGTGAGACTCCTCTTCTTCCCCCAAATCAAGTTATTTGATTGACCACACAAATACCAGCACCACAAACACAGTCTTCCCTGAAAAATCTTCACTGACATATTTTAAAGTTCAACAATCCTCTCTCCACAACTGAACCCATCTCCTGAGTTTTCTGTTTTATTATTTTTTTAATTTCTTCAATTTAAATTCTTCAATTTTAATTTTTATTTCTAGAGTTTCCATTTCATTTTTAACTTCTATATCTGTCAGCTATTTTCTTAAACACATGAATTAGAGCCTATATCTGATAACTTCAGTTACTAGGTTATCTAAGTCCATTAGGGCTTCTAGGAAAAAAACAAAAACAAAAACCATGAACTAGGTAGCTTATAAATAACAGAAATTTATTCTGCACAGTTCCAGAGGCAGGAAAGACCAAGGTCAAGACACTGACATGGTCAAGTATTGTTAAGGCCCACATCCTAAAGTGCACCTTCTTGTGTCCTCAAGTGGCTTAAGAGACAAAGGAGCACACCAGAGCTTTTATGAAATCACTGATCTCATTCCTGAGGGCCCTATCCTCATGACCTAAACCCCTCCCTGGTCCCACCTCCTAATGCCATCACTTTAGAGTTTAGGTTTCAACATATGCCCTTAGGGAGAATACATTCAGACCATAACATGAGTCATCTATAGATCTGTTGATTATTTTTTCCCTTTGTATTATGTTCATTCACATGCATAGTAATTTTTAACCAAAGAGCTAATGTGTGGATGCATGCTATGTTGCTTCTGTCATGTCTGAATCTTTGCTACCCTATGGACTATTGCCAGGCTCCTCTGTCCATGGGATTCTCCAGGCAAGAATACTGGAGTGGGTTGCCATGCCTTCCTCCAGGGGATCTTCCTGACCCAGGGATCAAACCCACATCTCTTACATCTCTGGCATTGGCAGACAAGTTATTTACCACTAGCGCCACCTGGGAATCCCCCCAAAACTAATATTATGTACAAAAAAATGTAGAGGCTCTGAATAGCACTATCTTTCCACAGAGAGTTCATTCCCTTCTGACAGATAGAGTTGGGGGCTCTGTCTACCAAGATTGGAGTAGGGTTTTCCTAGGACCCCATCAAACTCTGTTTTTTAATAGGGTTTTGTTCTCCAGGGATTCCATTAGGGAGCCTGGAGTCTTTATTATGACACCATCTTTTGGGCATCTCCTGAAAGGCCAGCCTTTACTTCCTTAGAGTCCTGAGACAGCCAACAATTTCATTCTACTTTTCAGATACTTTCTTTTTAACTTTTTAGTCTTCTGCCTTTAAATAGTTTAAGAATCTGGCAAACATGTGACTGGAAATTGACTAGAGCTGGGCTTACTTCTTTATCATTCCCTTCTCTCCAAGATCTTGGATTTCAAATCCTAGACGCTTGGAAGTTCTAAACCACAATTTTTGTTTTTTGCAGTCCTTTAAGATGGTCAAATTCAGTTCTCACCGTCACATTGGCCGTCCTTCTGGGATTCTACTCTCAAGTATGTGTTGCCTCATTATACCTCTGATGTCTTCAGACACTTTTTTTGTTGTGGGGTGGGGGGGAGACATAATAAATTTTGTTTCCATAGATGTTCTTAACAAGAGAAATACACCACTAGATTTTAAAATAAGATTTTGGGATTAAATTTCTCTAGGGAATTCACTGGTGGTTCAGTGGTTAGGACTCTGCACTTCTACTCCAGGGGACTGGGTTCAATCCTTGGCCTGGGAGTTAAGATCCTGCAAGGTGTGTGGGGGCCCCCCAAAAAAATTTCTCCACGAAATTTATATTTTAAAATTCCATTTAAGGTGGAGGTTGTTTTTTTTTTTTTTTTTAATAACTGCATTGTTTCACTTCTATTCATCTAGAGCAGCCCTATTCAATAGAAATAGAAGTCACATATGTAAGACATATATGTAATTTTCCATTTTTAGAAGCTACATTTAAAAAAGGTAAGCAGGTGAAATTAATTTTATATGTTTTATTGAACCCAAAGTATTTTCAACATGTTATCTCTATAAAAACTATTCATTTTACTTCACATTGATATAATTTACATCTTTTCCTTCAAACTAAATCTGAAATATGGTGTGTCTCTTACTCGTAGTTGAATCTCAGTTTGTATTAGCCATATCTTAAGCATTTATTTGCTGCATGTCGTTAAGGTGGCTATTACTTATGACCATGTCGATCTAGACAGACAAGAATGAGTAGATTCAATCAAAACTGGGAGGAGGACTGTTAATTTTATTTTGAAAGAAATTTGTTACTTTTGGTGATATTTCAGTGAGCTAATTTGGGGTTTTGTGTTCTCCAAATCTCTTAGAAGGCTAGAGAAAAAAAGAGGTTGAATTTATTGAAAATCTCAATACTGGAATAAGTATGATGAGAAAAATGTAAAGGAAAGAGTGCAAAATAAAAGCCTTTTCTTGTCAGACATTAAAATAATTATTATTTGAAAACACAGACTGATCCTTATATTTTAATGCTTTGATATCTGCTTTCCATTCCTATAAGTGTTTGGACTGGGCAGGCTGCATGTGGAGGTGAAATTAGTAAAGTAGGACTGTCTACTCTGTGACATGAAATCACACCTCTGGGCATGAAATACCTTCCCAACTCATTCAGAGCTGCTGCTGTATCTGTGACAGATGGCAAACCTTTAATTGCACAATTAGAGGGGGGGGGGAAGACCCTCAAGAGTTAAATAGCACTGAGAGAGGTAACGCACCAGCGTAGAATTCTAGGAGAAAAATAGAATCCGTTTTGACCTTTCTTCCTTACATGTGTGGATGGTGATACAGGATGACCAAGTATTTATATAACTGGCTACAGAAGATAAGAGGGAGCCTGGCCTGGTGAAGACAAACTGTCAAATGATGTTTGCTATTATTTATTTGGGCACATGCAATGCCCTACCTTATATTTTAAAATTTGACATTGTCTTATAGGTTCCTAACAATCTCTAAGAGAGGCACTATAATTATTCTTAACCACATTCTGCAAACAAAGAAATCAGAACACACAAAGGTACTTGTTTAAAGTTCCACAGAGAGTAAGGAAAACAGAATTTTGGCTGACATTGACTCATTCCAAAGTCTGATATCTTAATTACGTTGCCTTACTCTTACCTGAATATAGCATACAATTTTAGATCACCTATAGATATTATTTGAATCATATTTTAGCTTCATGATTTTAAGGAATATTTGAATTTCACAGCTATTAAAAAGAGAGAGAGATACAAAGGGTGTCAGTCTCTTGAGTTTTGAATGGATAACTGAAAAATTTCTCCTATAATTCAGGGCTCTCTGACAGTTAAATCAGTATTAAAAATATTAGGGTTAATATTCCTTGTTCTGTAGTGCTTGAGAGGACGTTACGTAGTAAATGATTTTACAGATATTCTGTTATCAGGCAGATTCAACTGTAGCCATCACTTCCTTACGATGTAGTGGCTGTAAAGCTAACCACAGACTGGACTGCAGAGTGTGAGTAGTGAAACGCTTCTTCTCTTTTTTGCTAAACTTTGTTCATGTGCCTTGGTCTTGTATTTCATCTTAACGTTTCATAAGCCACTCCAGCATTAGTAATGAGCGCTTTCAACCGAAACGTCGCTTTAATTTTCCACACTGTGCTGCCTCCTGTATCTTCTAGAAGTCTTATCTCCCCAGATGACTGCTATGCACAATCACTTTCTAATGAAGATCCTTCTCCATCTCTCATTTTCGGGTGGATTTTGTGCCTGTGAAAGGTGCCAGACTGACAGATGACACAAATCTCTTTGTCTCCCGAGTCAATAGAAGAGGCAGACACTCATCTGTGTGGTAGCCTGCCAGCAGGACTGCCCTTGGCCAGAAAGAAAAGAGGCTCCATCGTCGCCTCTTTGCCAAAGGTATCTTAGCAAATGCCAACTGTAATTATGTGTCTGCTAGTCTCAAGCTCCAGGACTAATACAGAGGCATAAACTAATAAACAAAAGGCTTCCCTGGACTCCAGTCTGACTATCTTTATGACCTCCTGCTTTAACAAAGCATCCTATTTTAGAAACACTGCCAGTTCCTCAGCTGGCCCGACTGCTGTTTCACACCTGTCTCTTCAGAAGAATAGATACCTCCTAAGACTGCAAAGCTGGCTCTGAGTGCTGACTTTTAAACTGAAGAGATGCTAAAAGAAACCTCACTATCATCAGTGAGTACTTTATTTGACCTCTTTTGTAAACTGGAAGAAATGATTAAATACCAAGAAGATATGAGGTCAGCCTTTTTTTAAATAAAATGCCAAGAAAGAACTTGAACTATACACAGCAGGTTTACTACAGCAGGGTAGCACTTGCAAACTAATTCAGTACAAAGATAATTGTATCAACAAGAAGCCGTCTCAGAATGGGAGAACTTGGAGCACAGTGTTGTAAACTCAGTTTTTCTTTGTATATAACAATGACGTGGACAAGTAAAAGAAAAGTCAGGTGGTTCCATAGAGATAGCAGTCTCTTTGGTAACTTATATAAAATATATTTTATGCAACTAAACATGTAAATACATCAGAATATATTTTAATTCTTTGCAAGAGGAAAAATTGGGACTTCCCTCATGGTCCAGTGGCTAGGACTCCATGCTCCCAATGCAGGGGGCCCAGGTTTGATCCCTAGTGAGGAAACTATATCCCACATGTCCCTACTAAGAGTTTGCCTGCCATAACTAAAGAACCCACATGCTGATGAAGATCAGAAGTCCCAAGTTCCACAACTAAGACTTATACAATCAAATAAATAAATACTAAAAAATAAAAAAAATAAGGAAAAGTTTGGGTATTATTGGAAAAAAACACAAACATATACACACACACATATATATGCTTATATATATATATATATATATATGTATGTATGTAAATTTTTCCAAAAGGGGGCAATCTTCATTTTTTATTTATTTATTTATTTATTTATTTTTTTTTTATTTTAGTTGGGGGCTAATTACTTTACAATATTGTAGTAGTTTTTGCCATACATTGACATGAATCAGCCATGAGTCCACACGTGCTCCCCATCCTGAACCCCCTCCCCCACCCCCCTCCCCATCCCATCCCTCTGGGCTATCCCAGTGCCCCAGCCCTGAGTACCCATCCCATGCATAGTACATGGAATGGTGTTCTGTTTCACAAATGACAATATACATGTTTCAATGCTATTGTCCCAGAACGTCCCACCCTCACCTTCTTCCTCAGAGTCCACAAGACTGTTCTATGCATCTGTGTCTCTTAATCTGTCTCACATATAGGGTTACCGTTACCATCTTTCAAATTCCATATATATGCATTAGTATACTGTATTGGTGTTTTTCTTTCTGGCTTACTTCACTCTGTATAATGGGCTCCAGTTTCATCCGTCTCAATAACACTGATTCAAATGTATTTTTTTAATGGCTGAGTAATATTCCATTGTGTATATGTACCACAGCTTCCTTATCCATTCGTCTGCTGATGGACATCTAGGTTGTTTCCATGTCCTGGCTATTGTAAACAGTGCTGTGATGAACATTGGGGTACACGCGTCTCTTTCAATTCTGGTTTCCTCGGTGTGTATGCCCAGCAGTGGGATTGCTGGGTCATATGGCAGTTCTATTCCCAGTTTTTTAAGGAATCTCCACTCTGTTCTCCATAGTGGCTGTACTAGTTTGCATTCCCACCAACAGTGTAAGAGGGTTCCCTTTTCTCCACACCCTCTCCAGCATTTATTGCTTGTAGACTTTTGGATAGCAGCCATTCTGACTGGTATGTAATGGTACCTCGGGACACCTTATCTTTGACAAAGGAGGCAAGAGTATACAATGGAGAAAAGACAATCTCTTTAACAAGTGGTGCTGGGAAAACTGGTCAACCACTTGTAAAAGAATGAAACTAGAACACTTTCTAACACCATACACAAAAATAAACTCAAAATGGATTAAAGATCTAAACGTAAGACCAGAAACTATAAAACTCCTAGAGGAAAACATAGGCAAAACACTCTCTGACATAAATTACAGCAGGATCCTCCATGACCCACCTCCCAGAATATTGGAAATAAAAGCAAAAATAAACAAATGGGACCTAATTAAAATTAAAAGCTTTTGCACAACAAAGGAAACTATAAGCAAGGTGAAAAGACAGCCTTCAGAATGGGAGAAAATAATAGCAAACGAAGCAACAGACAAACAATTAATCTCAAAAATATACAAGCAACTCCTGCAGCTGAATTCCAGAAAAATAAATGACCCAATCAAAAAATGGGCCAAAGAACTAAACAGACATTTCTCCAAAGAAGACATACAGATGGCTAACAAACACATGAAAAGATGCTCAACATCACTCATTATTAGAGAAATGCAAATCAAAATCTTCATTTAAAAGGAGAAGAAAGATGTATTCCATATCTTTTACACAACAATCTCACCTTTAGGAATCTATCCTATATGTAGAAGTATATGTGACACATAAATATACATAAAGGAAAGATTTTACTGTAGCCATGTTATAAGTAAAAAGAGGAACATTCTCAATATTCTTTAATAGGAAAATTGCTGGAAAAATTATCATATACCCACTATAGAATTTCTTTTTTTTTTTTTGGCCTTTTCATACTGTTCATGGGATTCTCAAGGCAAGAATACTGAAGTGGTTTGCCATTCCCTTCCCCAGTGTCACCCTGCTTATTTGTAAGTACATCATTTGAAATGTAAGTACATTACATTTGAAATGCTGGGCTGGATGAAGCACAAGCTGGAATCAAGATTTCCAGGAGAAATAATAACCTCAGATATGCAGATGACACCACTCTTATGGCAGAAAGTGAAGAACTAAAGGGCCTCTTGATGAAAGTGAAAGAGGAGAGTGAAAAAGTTGGCTTAAAAAGCAACATTCAGAAAACGAAGATCATAGTATCTGATCCCATCACTTCATGGCAAGTAGATGGGGAAACAGTGGAAACAGTGGCTGACTTTATTTTTTGGGGAGGGGGACTCCAAAATCACTGCAGATGGTGACTGCAGCCATGAAATTAAAAGACGCTTGCTCCTTGGAAGAAAAGTTATGACCAACCTAGGCATCATATTAAAAAGCAGAGATATTACTTTGCCAACAAAGGTCCATCTAATCAAAGCTATGGTTTTTCCAGTAGTCATGTGTGGATGTGAGAGTTGGACTATAAAGAAAGCTGAGTGCAGAAGAATTGATGCTTTGAACTGTGGTGTTGAGAAGACTCTTGAGAGTCCCTTGGACTGCAAGGAGATAAACCAGTCAATCCTAAAGGAAACCAGTCCTGAATATTCATTGGAAGGACTGATGTTGAAGCTGAAACTCCAATACTTTGGCCACCTGATGCAAAGAGCTGACTCATTTGAAAATACCCTAATGCTGAGAAAGACTGAATGCAGGAGGAGAAGGGGACAACAGAGGATGAGATCACTGGATGGCATCACCGACTTGATGGACGTGACTTTGAGTAAGCTCTGGGAGTTGGTGATGGACAAGGGAAGCCTAGCATGCTGTAGTCTATGGGGTCACAAAGAGTCAGAGAGGACTGAGTGACTGAACTGAACTGAACTGATTTGATAGAATATTTTGCAGCTCTTTTTATATTTAAGGGAATCCCATTTTGATAATTACAATGATTAAAAAAATAACCCTTACAACCACAATCCCTTTATATGTGCAAACAATGTCCTTATCTGAGCATGGAGAAAGACATAGAAGGATACAATCCAGGTATAGAAAATAGCCATGCAGAGAAGGTAATAGAACTTTGGGGAAATCATTAAAAAATAAAACAAACAAAAAGATACTTCTGTTAGAAGGCCATCTGCATGCTGGCATCACAGAATTTCTTAAATATTGCCTGTCAAAATGTCTTAATTTTCCACTGCAAGAATAATTTCATTGATTTTGTTAGTCTATATGTGCAACTCTATCTTTGAGTCATTAGGAACAATCTATTTTTATCACAGTAATCTGTCATGTAGGTAAGTGAGATTGAGAATATCTTCAACATAAAGTGTTCCTGGGAGGTCAGTCCTAGAATCAGAGGCACCTGGGACAGATCCAGGCACCTCAAACTCACTTGAGAACTTTCAAAATAAGATGAATATTCAGCTGATATGCCTTTTTAGAAGAAAAAAAATTCCCAGAATGTGTTTCTAACATCTTATTAGCCTGGTTTGTACCACATCCGATACTAAACTAGAATTGTCAGATTATCCTGCTTTGCCTAGGTTAATTAACATCCTACCCCTGGAGCTGGGGAAGAGGGGTGTGCATGAAATAGATGGCTGCCCAGTATCTGAACTAAATCAGAGGGCTTAGTAAGGAACACTGCTGCAGTAAATCTGGAGTATCTTCCAACACTACCAAGCAAATCTCTAATTCTTAGTGGACAGCCCACTCAGTGTCTTACAAATTTAACTCAATTCAGATACTATCTACCTGGAGATGGCATCTGTTTCTGTTGGTTAAGGGCTCAGTCCTGAAAAACTGCCCCCCACCTCAGACACCAGTTGCAAGTTCAGGTTGCCACTTGTACTTTTGGCCTATGAACTATAATTGGTTCCCACATTCTCATCTCTGGCTTGATAATGATGTTGAGCAGGGCCCTGTGGGGCAACTGGGCATGGAGACCTTTTTTGTCCCCCATTTCTCATAGGCAACTTCAGCCTCCGTAATTTTCCCTGAGTTAGAAAGAGCAGATTCGAACAAGGGTGGAATAGCCAGGAAACCACCTGAGGCCAGAAAGACTCACCAAGACAAGGAGACCTGATCACCTAGGACCCTGCACACATGCTAGTCCTATCAACAACCCCATGCTTTTGGAACTTTACAGAAGAAAGAAGAACGCAAGACTGTTACTGCCTTGATCCTCATCACATACTCCTTGTTGTTGTTGTTCAGTCACTCATTCCTAACCTGCTCTTTGCAACCCCATGGATTATAGCATGCCAGGCTTCCCTGTCCTTCACCGTCTCCTGGAGTTTGCTCAAACTAATGTCCATTGAGTCGATGATACCATCCAACTATCTCATCCTCCCTTCTATCTTTCCCAGCATCAGGGTCTTTTCTAATGAGTCAGCTGTTTGCATCAGTTGGCCAAAGTATTGGAGCTTCAGCTTCAGCAGCTGTTCTTTCAATGAATATTCAGGGTTGATTTATTTTAGAATCTAGATTCTTTTAGAATTTGGCTTGATCTCTTTGCTGTCCAAGGGACTCTCAAGAGTCTTCTCCAGCACTGCAGTTCAAAGGCATCAATCCTTTGGCACTCAGCCTTTGTTATTGGCCAGCTCTCATTCCTGCCTGACTAACTAACCTCTCCCTGGGCTTCTCTGGAGGCTCTGTGGTAAAGAAACTGCCTGCCAATGCAGGAGATGCAGGTTTGATCCCTGGGTCGGGAAGATCCCCTGGAGGAGGAAATGACAACCTACTCCAGTATTCTTGCCTGGGAAATTCCACTGTCAGAGGAGTCTGGTGGACTAAAGTCCATGGAATCACAAAAGATGTCAGACATGGCTTAGTGACTGTTGGCTTAAAAATAATGTGCAACATGAGAGTTCCATGTTAAGTTTTATCGGGGGCAAAATGAGGACTGCAGCCTGGGAAACAGTGCCTCCGATAGCTCTGAGAGACTTCTCCAAAGAGGCAGTGGGGGAAGGTCAATGTATAAGGTTTTGGTGAAGGCAGAATTCAATGCAATCAAGAGCTACTTTACAAAGGTTTTCTGCTAGTCACCCTGAAGGGATTTAGTGCTTTTCGAGATATGAAGAGAGGACTGGGATCATGAAATCAGTTCCTGAAAATATCTAACTATCTAAAGCCCTGTTCCACCAGTTTCACTGGAGCACAGAGTGCTTCACTCTCCACCCTGAATTGCCTTCAGGGCCTGTTGAAGGTCAGCAGCTACAGCAGCACAAGGTTAAATCTCTGCAGAAACAGATGGCAAATCCCATGGCAAGCACCACCATGACTAAACAACAAAATGCACCAGGGAGGGGAGCACAGTCTTTGAGATGCTAGCCTACTGTGTCCCCCCTTCAAGGAAATAAAGCCACTCTTTCTTTCTCCTCCATAACCTGTCTTCTATTTGGCATTGGTGCACAGACAGCCAATGTTTTGGCGGCAATAATTTGCTAGAATGGCTCACCTAGACCAGGAAATTGTTTCCTTATGCTTACCAGCTTATTATAAAGGATGTGATAAAGAATACAAACAAGTAGCTGAATGAAGAGGTGTGTAGTGCAAAGTTCTGATGGGTCCCCAAGCACAGGAGAACTGTGGAACTGTCCCCGTGGAACTGGGGGTGCATCACCGTACCAGCATATGGATGTATTCACCAACCCAGAAGCTCATCAAACATCATTGTTCAAGAGTCTTTATGGAGCTTAATCTCCAGCCCCCTTTACCTTTCCAAGAAGTTGGTAGGTGGGGATTAAATACATCCCACTAATGACTTGATCTTTCTGGTGATCAGCCCCTTTCTGAGGCCACTTAAGGGGTCCCACCCCAAGTCACCTCATTAACATAAAGTCAAGTGAGCTAAGTTTATGTTAAAGTGCTGCATTCAGTGTGCTAGCAGATTTGACAAACTCAGGTTCTTGATGTCTCATCAGAGAAGGAATTCGGTGATAGACAGAATGATAGGTAGTGTATTTATTTAGAGAGAAACATACTCCACAGAGTGTGGGCCGTCTCAGAAGGAAAAGTAGCCTTGAAATATGATATGGTTAACTTTTATGGGCTGGCTAATTTCATAGGCTAATAAGTGGAAGGATTACTACAAGTATTTTGGGGAAGTGGGCAGAGGTTTCCAGGATTTGGGCCATTGCCCACTTTTTGACCTTTTTATCCAAACTTGAAACTGTCATGGTGCCTGTGGGTGTGTCATTAGCTTGCTGATGTGTAACAATGAGTTATTCTGAGGCTCAAGGTCGTTTTTAATCAGTTCTTGTCTTTCCTACCATTCTTTTAAAAGTGTGCCCTGCCCCCTTCCCTCCTGTTTCAGTAGCAAGCCCTCTCCCTTTCTCCATCACAGTCAAGAGTCCCACTGGTTGAGCCCTGCAAATTTCCCAGCCATCTGCATGGAGAGATATCAGACTAGTAGCTTCCACGAAGCGACCTACAGAGCTGGGGCTTGGGGGGCCACTGGCTTTTCCTCCTTGAGTTCTGTTTTCCTACTGGAGGAGCCAGAGACTTAGGAGAGACTCTACATGGTGCTGTTGTGACATGGGGGAGAGGCAAGATGGTCAATACATTCTGCTTCGCTTACCCTTCTAGTGCAGTCTCTCTTGTCTCCATGATGCAGGGGGCATGCTTCAGCCTCACTCCCATGTTCTAGGAGACTCTCGGTGGTGTCTTGTTCTTGAGTGGTTGTTAGTTGTTCTTCTTAGAAGAGGGAGTGAAATCAGGAATAACCTAGAGTGCCATCTTGGTGATGTCATTTTCTAACAAGTATTCTCTTCAAGGTTATATCTGGGCATTTAAATTACTTACCATACTTAGTCTCATAATTTGCCAGGATCCTGATAACTTCCAAGGAGGGCCTTTATATGAGTTCTGATTTCCAATTTAAAAATATTGGATAGCTAATGAGTTTTAATAACAAAGCAAATACTGGATTAAGCTTTAGATAAATGGTTTTCAGAGAAATCAAAATGCTTATCTGTGCAGAGCTTGTATCATATTTACTTTGATAAAAGTTTTAAATCAATATTTATTGCATTTAAGTTATGCTAATCTTTATTTTGAAAGCCAAATAATAAAAAATAAAAATAGCTGACAAAAGCTCATCTATTTAGATAAAGTGTGGTGGGTGGAAAATTGTTTTAAATGTGTTTCAGAAAATGGAAGCCAAAATTATAGTTTTCTGTGCATATATTTTATAAAATAAATTTTATTTGAAACATGCAAATGATACAAAAATTTTTATTCAAATAAAAGTAGTTAAAGTGGCATACTTATTAAACTTTCTCATGATTCATTTTTATGAAAAGCATGTTGTGTTTTAGTGCTTTCTCCCTCTCTCTGTCTTTATTTATTGGTAATCTTGGATATGGGTAATGGGGAAACCCTTAGTTTCTTAGAACACATCTACTTAGGATGAAACAAAGAAAGGATCAAATCTCTTGGAATTCCAAATTTTAAACCATAAAAATATGTCACATACTGCAATACAGACTAGCTGAATTCTATATTCTTGTTGAAAGTATAATATTGAATTCAGTGGTTTCCAGTATCTAACAAAGTTCCACTAAAATAAATAATATTGATGTAAGATCACCTGAAAGATATACAGTACATCTATTGTTTTAGAGAGTAAACAATATACTCCTGAATTAAGCCTAGCCATCCAAAGCATACTAGCCCACTTGTGGGTGGCATTTACTGAACTGGGTCTTGGAAGGAAGCCATGAGACTAAAGAGAAGACAAGTATGACAAATAAAGCTGTAAAGTTCTTAGTGGTGCTTTTTTTGTGGTAACTGACACTCTTGAATAAAATGACACAGTGTCTTTATTTCTTTCTCATTCTGTGATCACAGATGCCTGTGTTTCCTTACTACTTGCTTTTGTTCCTTGTAAAAAACAACGAGAATGTCATCAGATGACCAGAAAAACTCTTTTCATCCTACTTAACATCAGTTTACAAACAACTTTTAGGAACTGTGTTGGATAATGGCTTTCATTTTTCTTTTTAAAATATTTTTAAAGTTGTTTATTTGGCAGCCCCAGGTCCTAGATGCAGCATGTGGGTTGATCTTCATTGTAGCACATGGAATCTTTAGTTGTGGCACATGGGCTCTAGTTCCCTGACCAGGGATGGACCCTGGGCCCTTTGCAGTGGGAGCATAGAGTCTTAGGCCCTGGACCACCAGGGGAGTCACAGCTTTCATTTTTCAGGGTTTTCATTTCTAGCTATTGTTCGTTTCCTTGACTTCATCTTTTCGTGTGTTTGTAATTTACTTTATTTTGCTTTATTTTGTTTATATTTTAAGTTTCTTTAGATTTATTTTGGATAAAAGGGTCAAGATATATAGTTTGGGAGAGGCGAGTTAGAAGGAGAAGAATTTGCTTTACATTCCTCATAGCATGAGGCAGAGTACTTTGCAACAGAGGGCAGAATAGAAATAGAATTGGTTGTTTTTCCTCCAATTTGCAATAAGCACATTTTCTCCTGTGGAAACTCTAAGAATGTCAATTTGTTAAATGATACTGAAATTAACTTTTGAGAAAGCTATGAGGTTGGATCAAAATAGTTGGAGTTTCAGATGAAAACAAAACTGGAAGTGTTAGTACTTAATGAACAGGCTTTATTAACTATGGGTTTGGACAGGCTAAACTTTGGAATTAAAAGTCAGTGTGACTTAGATGAAATTCATGCTCTTAAGCAATATCTGGATAATTTTCAGTTTCGGATTCTGTCCTCTCTGTTTGTGATTTTGGCTGTAAAAGAATCTAAATTAAAGGCTTTTCATTGAAACCCATCACCGTACTGGGGAAAAAATCCTTTAAGAAATTGTTGAAGTATATGACCTTTTAACAAGATACAAAAAACAGCAATTTATTAGTTAATTGTTAGCATAAGCTTTACTGATAACTAAGATTTAAAAAGAGACAAATGGTTTTGTTTGGGTGGGATCAAAATGTATCTTAAGCAGTTTATATTTTTTCCCCAAGACTAGAAAACCTTGGCCTGGTTCCAAAAATGAAACGAACAAAAAAAATCAGCTACAATGTTCAATCCTAAAGCATTCATGAGAGAGATGCTGTCATTTGAGAAAGCTGACTTTAAAACAGGAGAAAATGAAAAACACAGCCTTCCAGACCACTCCCTCCTTCCACCTTCTCATATTGCAAATACAATATTTCCATTATCAGAAGATCCATTTTCAAGTAAGGGCTGCTGCTCAAACAGCCTAACGGGGGAAAAAAGAGTAAAACGGTAAAAGAAATGCTTTGTAAATCATCCTTCAAAAGCTGTCCTGGGAGGAATGTGATATACCTCAGCATCTTAAGTGTTTAGCAAATAATTTCAGCAGTGCATTCTAAATGGAGCTCTCCCTCCTTTACCTAATTACCGAAATATGTGCTGCAGTTTGCAGAACTTTGCCACTGTCATAACTTTTCTTGAAGTTCAGCCAACCAATGATAATAAAGCTGTCACGAGATTAAAGGGGGCTGCAAGTCATTGCTTCTGACATTTATATGTAACATGGGAAATGCAAACAAGTATGTGGAGTTATTAGTAATATTATGGGCTTTGAATCCTTAAAATAGAGTGCTTAAGACATCTGCCTCGCCAAGGAGAGTGAAAGTGAGGTAAATCCAAATCGCGTCCTCCTTTTGTTTAGATCAGGCAACCAGGTCTGAAAAAAGCAGAGGGAGCCGTTTATTTCATTTTCTGCATGTAGCATCAGTTTGAAGCATATGCCTCAGACGCCCACTCTCAGAAGGAATCATCTTGAAATCTTTCTTACCATCAAGAAAATTGTAAAACTTTATGAACAGCCCTGGGGCCCTTTTCTGGAGCCGCTTCCTGGTCTGGTGTTCTGTCCTGGATTTCAACACTAGCTTTGGGCTTGGAGCAACTCAAACGAGTGTAGGGGAAGCAAAAAAAAGTCTCCTCTGAGGAGTTTTGCTGCTGTTTCAGTTTCTCAGGTTTGTTTTTGGTAGTTGAAGGATACTACATTACAAAAGAGAGTTTAGAGGGAAAAAACTGTGTTTTAAAAAACTCTGGGGAAAACTCCAATTTTACCCTTGTTTTTTAATCTTATTCTTACGTCTCTTCTTCTTAAGTGTGAGATTCTCTTTAAGAAGAGAACCACTGAAGGTCTGGACCATTTGTCCTTTATTCTAATATGCAAAAGAGGCAACAAATTTCATTATCTATGATGGTGATAGATCGCCAAAATCTAGGATTAGGCTGATTTAGAGTTTTACTTCGGAGAAGGCAATGGCACCCCACTCCAGTACTCTTGCCTGGACAATCCCACGGACGGAGGAGCCTGGTAGGCTGCAGTCCATGGGGTCGCGAAGAGTCAGACACGACTGAGCGACTTCACTTTCACTTTTGACTTTCACGCATTGGAGAAGGAAATGGCAACCCACTCCAGTGTTCTTGCCTGGAGAATCCCAGGGACAGCGGAGCCTGGTGGGCTGCTGTCTATGGAGTCGCACAGAGTCGGACACAACTGAAGTGACTTAGTAGCAGTAGTTAGTAGTAGTAGAGTTTTACTTCGATGAACACAATAAGAATACTTTAACTTTTAAAATTATTTTGGCACTGATTCAGTTCAGTACAGTCACTCAGTCATGTCCTACTCTTTGTGATCCTATGGACTGCAGCACGCCAGGCTTCCCTTGTCCATCACCAACTCCCAGAGCTTGCTCAAACTTATGTCCATCAAGTCAGTAATGTCATCCAACCATCTCATCCTCTGTCGTCCCCTTCTCCTCCTACCTTCAATCTATCCCAGTGTCAGGCTCTTTTCCAATGAATCAGTTCTTTGCATAAGGTGGCCAAGGTATTGGAGCTTCAGTTTCAGCATCAGTCCTTCCAATGAATATTCAGGACTGATTTCCTTTAGGATTGACTGGTTTATCTCCTTGCAGTCCAAGAGACTCTCAAGAGTCTTCTCCAACACCACAGTTCAAAAGCATCAATTCTTCAGCACTCAGCTTTCTTTATAGTCCAACTCGCACATCCAAACATGATTACTGGAAAAACCATAGCTTTGACTAGACAGACCTTTGTCAGCAAAGTAATGTCTCTGCTTTTTAATGTTCTGTCTAGGTTTGGCACTGATATTCAGGTATAAATTTGGCTTCTGGAAATAAGCCAGTTGAAGAAGAAGAATGGCTACTTGTGGCTGAATCCAAGTAGGACCTTTGAGAACCTCCCAGACACAAAAGCCCTTCTGTGGCCCCCATTTCTTATTTGTAGAAAATGTATTTAGTCTCCTAGGCCTTCCATGAGTTACAGAGAGCTGAACAGGGAGTTACTGAGTAGGAAAGTGAGGGAATGCAAAACAACAAAAAAAAGAAAATAATTCAAACAAGAAAAGTAATGATAATAGTTCAGCGATAAAACAGAAACCTAAACCTAGTTCTTTCTCAGGGAATATACAGAACAATCTGACACTTATCTTTGAGTAGTGCTTCGAGAGCTACAGTACCCCTCTAGCCACCACACACACACATCCAGGTGGAGGAAGGTGACTAAATGCTGAGCATGAGCATGTAGAACACAGACGATTTGGAACCAGAAGGTTGATGATTAAGATTCCTGAAACACCACCCTGTTACTTCCTTACCACCAAGCAATCAGGAGAAAGTCATGCATCCTGCAGCCCTCACCTTCAAATGCTGCCTTTAAAAATGCTTCCCTGAAAACCATCTGGGGAATTTGGTTCTTTTAAACATAAGCCACCCATACTCCTTGCTTGATGCCTGCAATAAAACACTATACTTTCCTTCATCATAAACTTGTGTCAATAAATTGATTTTGCTGCACAGCAGGTGAGTGAACCCAAAGTTCAGTCCGGTAACATAGTTGATACAATAAATATTTGAAATAAGGTTCTTTTCAAGAAGGCCCATGATAAGGCATGGAAATCTTCCTGATTTGTTTATCTCTCTCCTGGCCCTGGAAACTACAGTTTGAGTGGGATTAGATCAAGGATGATAAATTGCAGAGAACAAAGTGCTGGAGGTTTATAAGGGGAAATGGGATGTGGGGAAAGGGACTGGGAGTCCTGAGCATTTGGTCTAGTTCTAATTCTGCTAATAACTATAGTTGTCACCAAGTGAGCACCTACTACATGCAAGGCACTGCACTGGTGCTCCCACAAATGGAATTGTATATAATTAGGACTTAATTTTTATCTGCTATGATATTATTTTAAAAAGTAGCTATTTTTTTTCTTCAAATAATTAAGCATTGCTGAGAGTAAGTTTTGTTTTAAATCTAAGTTCAGGACTAACTAGTTTCATTTAGGGGATTAAAACAAATCTGAGTGATTGCACATAATGTTTGTTTTATAGCCTACCTATTGAGATAAACGAACTATAATGGACTTGAGTCTACCAGTGATCAAGGAGAAAACCGCTTATTTGTAAAAGTCTGTGAATTGTTCTCATAGTTAATAAATTATTTCTAGTCAACTAAATGTTGTACTATGTCAATGATGTAATTTAGTATGTGTCTTTCTGGGAAAAACTATTGGGTGTAAAATAGATGAGACTAACAGGAATGTAGCAATTTCTTGTAACATAGTGAACAAAATGATACCAAGCAGGACCCTGTGGGGCTCTCCTGGGTACCGAAGGCCCTTTGTATCCCCTATTTCTTATTTGTAGGAAAAGACTTCAGCCTCCTAGACCTCTCCTGAGTCTCCAAGCACAGATTTAAGCAGTTACTAACTAGGGATGGAAAGGAATACAGAAACAAAGGAAAAGCAATTAAGAAACTATAGTGCAGCAAGCACTAAAGCCGAGTTCTAGTTCCTCCTCCAGGGATATACAAAACGATAAATCTTTGAGTCCTTCTGTAGGAACTAAGAGCCGGCTTCCCAGGTGGCGCTAAAGAACCCACCTGCCAATGCAGAAGGCGTAAGAGACGCAGATTTGATCCCTGGGTTGGAAAGATCCCCAGGAGGAGGGCATGGCAACCCACTCCAGTATTCTTGCCTGGAGAATTCCATGGACAGAGGAACTTGGCGGGCTACAGTCCATAGGGTCGCAAAGAGTCAGACATGACTGAAGCGACTTAGCATGTACACACATAGGAACTAAGACCCTCATCCAGGTGCAAAACAGTAACTTCAAGCTGAGCACAAGACTCCTGGAGCACCACCCTGTTACATTTACCAACAACCAATCAAGAAAGTCACACACACCTGCAGCCCTCACCCCAAGGCAAATTTACCTTTTAAAATTCTTCCCTGAAAACCATCACATAGTTTGTTTCTTTGAGCATAAGCTACTTGTTCTTGGTTGGTCCTTGCAGTAAACTTTTCTGTGCTCTAAACTCTAATATTTTGGTTTGTTTGTCCTCACTGTGCATCAGACATGCTAAGTTAGGTTCAACAACAATAACATAATAGTTAGGTTATCATCACTGACTTTGTTGACTTAAAAAAACACACATAATGTGAGAGCTGTGTGTTCAGTTATATTTGGGGACTTGCTGAGGACAATAGCCTAAGACAAATCCTCTCAGATACCTCTGAAGAACTGTTCTGAAGAGGTGGGATAGAGATCAACATGTATGTAATTTACATGAAATCAAGCACACATCTCAGTAGAAGGTTGCTGCCAGCTATGAAGAGCAGATATCTTAGTTAATGGTTTGAGGGCATTTTTAAGTATGGGAAGATGCAAGAATTTGAGTTCATAAAAATAATTCTCCTTAAAATGTTTATTTGAAGGGCTGTTCTGCCAGTTTTCCCAGAGCACAGAGTGCCTCATTCCTGATCTCCATCCTGAAGTCCTTCCTTTCATGGTGTGTAAAAGGTCAGTGAGTGCAAGGGCTTATGACTTCATTCCCCTAAAACCAGATGGCAAATGACTTTTTTTAGTTGTCAGTTTAGTATCTAATATTGAAATTTGACTATGGTCCAGAAAAATTTGGGAGGTGAAATATAGACAACAACCACTGGGAAGATCCTATTGCTGGTGGGCTTGTTAAATGGCATCCTGCAAGCACACCCTTCTCCCACCCTAAATTTACACATCTTTCTCCCTCTCTAGTTCTCTTCCTTCATTTCTCTGTGTGAAATGATGGTCAGTGCACATTGTTCTCTATATACATTTTAAATTAATCCACACTGCTTTGTTTTATGAATTTATTATTTTTAATTGAAGTATAGTTGATTTACAATATCATGTTACTTTCAAGTGTACAGCACAGTGATTCAGTTATATATATATAGTCCTTTCCAGATTGCTTTTCCTTACAGGTTGTTACAAATTATTGAGTAGAGTTCCCTGTGCTTGTTGGTTATTTATATATAGTAGTGTCTCAGTTCAGTTCAGTTCAGTTGCTCAGTCATGTCTGAATCTTTGAGAGCCCATGGACTGCAGCATGCCAGGTTTCCCTGTCCATCATCAACTCCCAGAGCTTGCTCAAATTCATGTCCATCGAGTCAGTGATACCATCCAACCATCTCATCCTCTGTTGTCCCCTTCTCCTCCTGCCTTCAGTCTTTCCCAGCATCAGGGTCTTTCCCAAGGATTTGGTTCTTTGCATCAGGTGGCCAAACTATTGGAGTTTCGGCATTGGAGTATAGTAGTATCTACACTATTTTTATTTATTTTTTTGGCTTCCCTGCTGGCTCAGAATGTAAAGCATTTGCCTGCAAAGTGGGAGACCGGGGTTCGATCCTTGGGTTGGGAAGATCCCTTGGAGAAGGAAAAGGCAACCCACTCCAGTATTCTTGCCTGGAAAATCCCATGGACGGAGGAGCCTGGTGGGCTACAGTCCATGGGGTCGCAAAGAGTCGGACATGACTGAGTAACTTCACTTTTTCACTTTACACTATTTTTAAAAAGTGATATTAAACCTGCAGAGTGTTACTATATGAAGAAACTACTGTCAAATGCAAAATTTCAGGGAAATTACTTTGTAACTTTGAATTCAGATTGTTTCAAGGAGAAATGAGATGGTTCAATAAAGTTTACAAAATGAGAAATATCAAATACTAATTTTAAACAAAGTTATAGTCAGTTATGTTTTAGTGCCAATTTAAGTAAATTAACAAGGTTCTCGGGTCTTACATGAACACTGAAATGTTAAGACTTCAAACTTTTAGAGCAAAAGCCCTCTGAGCCCTCATTCCAGCAGCCAGGCCTGTCTCTGACATGCTTAATGTGCATTTTCACATGACCTTTTCAGGGTTAGAACTAAGACTAAGAAGTTTTACCAATAAGGGAGAAGAAAAGAGTCAGGCAGAGGAGCAAAGCAGAAGTGTAAATAGTGAATAAGGTTTGGAATGAAGATATTTGAATCTGAATGGTGAGTTAATGATTCAATTAGTTTTTCACTTTGTTAAACTACATTAATCCTCCTTTACCAGGTCTCCATATTGAAGCCCTTTGAAAAGAAAAATGCAAAGGATCTTAAGAAGGAAAATTCTAAGAACCAGAGCCTTTTAAAATCATTAATGCTTCCCAAATACATGCTGCCTATTGGAAACAATGTGGATGCAGGGCAGATATTGTTTTAGAAGTCTCAAGACCTGAATAAAGATAGTTCCAGTGGTCATACAGCAGTGGTGAAGCTGTTTCTATCTGAAGGAGCCTTGCAAAATATGTGCTCTGTTTTTAACCCATGGAAGGAATCAGTTAAGGTAAAAAAACAAAAATGAAAAAACAAAACTGGGGGAGAAGGTAAAGGAATATAATCAGAATATTTCAAAAATAAACAACTACTAAAATGGAAAGGCACACAAACAAATGACAGTGTTGAGAATTTTTTTCCCCTATTTTTATGTTCTGTTCTGCCTTTAGACCATTTTAAATTTATAAAGTAAACCTATTGATTTAAAACCTCAAACTCAGATTATCACTGTCATTTTATCATCCTTATAGTCATCATATCAAGTATTTTATTAATCATTCAGGCATTCCCAATACTAGTCTAACAAGTAAAAAGGAAGTCGCTATCTTGAATATTTATAGTTAAACAGATGTTAAGATGATTCACTAAATATATTAAGGACATGAAGAGAAATGGAAATTACTAAAGAAAATTACCCATAGGATAGTGAAACACAACCACAGCAGTCTAATGATATGGGGTCAAATTGCCAGTTGGAATTAATTGAGATTCTGAATTTTTAACAGAAACGGGTCTTATTTCAAATTCAAATCTAAAACTCCAACTCTGTTAACAAAGATATGGCAATGGTCTGTTGGAATCCATTTTAGCTTGGTTACTTTTAAGTTATGATATAGTTGGCTGTACGTTTTTGTGTAGATATATGTATTAGATTGATATTCGCTGTCTTTTAGTATGATGAGCTTTTAAGTGAAATACTGTCAATATCACTTATTTCCTAAGTTATTATTTTCAGTTAACTGGTCTATAGGTCAGCCCAATCCCATTCTAAAGGATCATAAATTTGGATTTTGATAATTTTTGATAATGTGGAAGTAGCAAATAAATTAATAGGTAGAGGATAGAGAGAAAGAAAGGGAAAGAAAGGAAGAAGAAAGATAAAGGAAGGAATAAATAGAATGCAAACAATGAAATTCGCATATTTTGAATAAGAAAAGAAAATCTCTTACTTGTTAAGGGAAGTTTTATGTATGTGTTTTGTTGTTATTGTTTTAATCTATTAGCTGGAATATCAGAGTTTCTTTTGAATGGAGTCAATTTTACAGTGTTTTTCCATATAACTTTCGTATATACTATCTGATCTGGGAAAGTATTTTGTATTCCATGAGGTACCAAGATATTAAGTGATGCTTCATAGGTGTAAAGGCAGATGAGGGAGGACATGCAAAGGCAGACATGCAAATAAGGAAATTGAATAAAATTAGAAACAGTTTAGGTGAAATGTGTATCTACATGTGATTCATAATTAATGCAAGTAAAAGAAATAGTGTCTTTGATTTTACAAAACTGGAGACTGCAACCAAAAATATGGATTCTGATATCTGCCATCTTGGTGGATATTGAGCGAGTCATTTATACCCCCTTTGACTCAGTTTCCTCATCTGTAATGTGAGGATGCTTATAATTCTACCCTTTAGACTTGTTCTGTGTATAGAAGGAGATTACAAATGTGGAGTTCTGAAATCTGAGTCAACGACTTATTGACTGCCTGATAATTGTCAGCTGTTATTATCATCTAGATTTTCTTGAACTAAATATACCATTTCTCACTTTAGGAGTGAAAATTATGACTCCAATAGTGTATGTATTGGAAGAGTGGAAAGGAGCAAATTCTCCTTTCTTTCTTTCTTTATTTTTTTTTCAGAAAATTTGCTGGAAAGTTCTGTGAGTCTTTATCAAATATATACAGAGAGCGGGTACGGGTTCTGAAGTTAAATATTGAGAAGTTCTGCTGCTTCATTTGTGAAGTTTTGGGAAATAAGTTGTTCTACTCTTCTAAAAACCTTAAGGATTCTCACCATCGTGTTTTTAATTAGGTGTTTTTGATTCTTTAAAATGTCATCATTTTTTATGCAAACAAGAAATAATTTTAGAAATTTAGATCTGTAAAAACTTTAAGCCAGACAAAGGGCTTTTCTCTTCAATGATTAAGTTTGGGAAAAGACTGTTAATCTAAAACTAAGCTAATATATGTGATTTGTAAAATCTTTATAGAAAATACTTTCCAACTTTCTTATAAACCTTCTAATTATGTTTGCCAAACTAATTATGGAGAAGAAAAAATTTGTTTTTGGTTGTTTTTCCCCCTACTGATTATATAGTTCCTATATCCTCCATTGTATAAAACTGACTGGAAATCAATTCTGTTCCTTTTTCCCGGCTCAAATATGGATTATTGCACTCCATTTTTGCCTCATAACAGTTTTTTGGGGGATCAAGCTACTTTTCTTGTGATCCCAAAACCCGGCGTAAGATGAGTAAGTAACATGTCTTTGATCCCTACAGAGCAATTAGGCTGACAAACATCAGATCCTGTTATTCTATCAATGTAGAGTGTGGAGCGTAGTTTATAATACATGGTTCCAACAAATCTTACCAGAGTAGTCCCTGGAAACTCCAGCACCAAACATTTACAACTTTCACCAAATTAATAATCCTTAGCTTCTTTGAGAAAACAATTAGAAATGTGGAACTGATTAACTTGCAATCGGTTTTTATCAAAGTGACTTTAACCAAGGCTGAATACTTTCTTTGGAAAGAAAAAAAAAAAGACTGGAAACAAAACAAAGAATACAAAAGTCTATAATTGTGACTGTTCTTTGAAACACTGTAATAATTCATCAAAAGTTAACTTTCCTTAGACTGCCATTTGCTAAACATTAAATCATTGCTGAAGAGTTTTACAAACAATATGAATGTTGAATATTTGTTTTTTTGGCCCAAGGCAAACACTTTACATCCCTGCTAACCTATCCCAGATTAAAACAGTTAAAAAAGAAAACACAAGCCCGTCTTTCTCTTTCAAAAAGGAGAAGCACATTCTTTCATTGCTGCAGAGTGATCCTTTAAGAATTAAGGGAAGAAGACCAAAAAGTCTCTAAACTAGGTAACTTCAGATGAGACCTTGGGAATCATCCTTTCTTCAGACTCTTGCAATCCTAGTTCCAAATACTAAAGGTGCCAGTCACATCTGTAAATAGCAAATGCATTTCAGTCTGACTCTGGAGTTATCACATATGTGAAAGCATCCCACACACAAAAATTCTATCAGAACTTTCCTTTTCCATTGTCCTCAGGGTGGTGCCCCAGGAAAAAAAAAAACAGGCTTTGTTTTTTGATTGTTATCTCTGCTTTAGTGCTTCCCAGGTGAGACCCTGAATTGTGGCTTATCTTAACAAAAACAAAATCTTATTTGCATTTCAGGAATGCCTCTTCAGCATTTCTTGATATCCATGCCTGTTTTTGGAGAAGGAAATGGCAACCTACTCCAGTATTCTTGCCTGGAGAATCCTGTGGACAGAGGAGCCTGGTGGGCTGCCATCTATGGGGTCGCACAGAGTTGGACACGACTGAAGCGACTTAGCAGCAGCAGCAGCATGCCTGTTTTTGGCTTCTGCATGTTCAGCCAGTTAGTTGATTAGTGTCTATATGTTTAAGGCTGATCTTTCCTGTGTGGCCTTTGGTAATGAATTCTCCTTTATGAATAATATTCCTTTAGAGGTAGACATAGAGGAAGAACAGTAGGCATCTCTTCTATAAATGAAGCTTTTTTAAAAAATGTTTTTACTGGAGTATAGTTGCTTTGTAATGTGTTAGTTTCTACTGTACAGCAGCGTGATCAGCTATACTTATCCATATATGCCCTCTTTTTTGTTTTTCCTTCCCATTTAGGTCACCGTAGAGCTTTGAGTAGAGTTCTCTGTCCTATACGGTAGGTTCTCATTAGTTATCTAGTTTATACATAGTGTCAATAGTATGTATATGTCAGTCCCAATCTCCTAACTCATCTCACCTTACCTCCCCTTCCCCAGTTGGTGTCCATATTTGTTTTCTATGTCTGTGTCTCTATTTCTGCTTTGCAAGTAGGTTCATTTTACCATTTTTATAGATTCCACAATACCTCATTTCTTTTAAACAGTTTGTCGTCACAAATAATATTTTTTGGTATTAATCTGTTCTACACTGTGACTAATTTTCAGTTGAATTCTTTGTAGTCTTATAAACTTACCCTGGCTTTTTGGTTATCTCCCAACAATGAAATGTTTGAGCCCAGGCATAGTGGCTTGCTGTTCCATGTACAACCCTGCGTCTTGGAGCAGTGGATGTGTTTGCATTACCTTAAGGACATGTAGTGGGGGCGGCTGGAGAGGTGAGTAAAGCAAGATGTATTTCAAAGGAGTTCTTGAATTCCACTTGGAAAGCATTTTATTTCTTATTAATTATTTCGAACCTTAAGGCACATGTTCCTCCTTACCACCAGATAAGACTGACCCTGAAAGGGTAGTCATCATCAATGACTGCACTTTATAAAAATGCAAAGGTCACGGGGAGTTAAAGATCCATCACAGTTCTTGAGACAGAGAGGAAAGGTGGACAGGAGGTGAGAGGGAGGGGGTTCCTCCTGCCTACCAAGCACTTTGAAGATAAAAAGCCCTAATGAGTGTTAACAATGACAATGATAACTAAAATAACACATTCTTAAACGTTTAGTTAGTTACCTCCTCCATAACAGTTTTGGGTTGTGGAATAAAGTGGTCTTGATTTTTTTTTTTTTTAAATGGTACAATGGCTGAAGAAGAAAAATTAGATGTACTTAAATCATTAATAGGTACCCAAGCTGAAGTCTCAAGGACCCTTAATGTTCAGCTTCAAAGAAGTAGGTAAGATAAGCAGGAGCAGCACTGGATAAAAGGTAAATACTGCAACCAAACCCCCACCCACTCCAGTGAAGTTACAAGGAATGAGGGAAACACTTGTCATGTTTCACCTATAGAAATATTTTTTATTGTTATGGCTGAACATGGGCATTTTTATACAAATGACTTTCATATCATTTATAAGTAAAGGGAGAAGAATATGTTTTTGTATCATCTATTAGTTTTAGCTATTTACAAAAACTCCCACTGTAGCATTAGCCTCCAGGATAATTACTAACTGATCATTGGTAGGATCATGTCCACTTAAGGGTGCTGTAGGTTTCAAACATTATTTATATCTATTACAAGAAAAGCCTATTATAATTAAATTCAGATATACAAGTTAAAAGAAAAATGAGTTAATAAACTCTCTTAATAAGTTAAATAAAAAAAACAGTTATTTTAGCTTAATAAACTTAAAACAACTTAGCTTTTAAACTCATAATTATACCATTGGATTTTAATAAAATGTAATTGCTCATGATAATAATGCTTATTAACATTTTATTTCTGGATTAAGTGTTTTGAGTATGTGAGTACATCCTATTGGCCAATTTACAACTGAAGTGATTTCTGTGGGTCTATTTTTTTTTTTTTTAACAAATATGCTTAAAGGAAGGGGAAGGAGTGATCCTTTCCTGGACCTAATAATTACTTGACTGAAGAAGAACATCTATTAGTGGATTTCTCTCTCTTACCTGGGGAAGTAGACAGAATATTGTGGAACTCAGGAAACATGGGTTGAGTTGCACTGGTCTCAGGAAAAGAGCTTCTATTGATGAAGAGGACTTTGTCAAACAGTTTTCTACAGCTTGATCTTGAACTTCATAGATGCCAGCCTCCTTAATATATATACTCAGGCTCTCCAGGAAACTTTGCAGACCCAAGCATGCTGCCCAAGCTGCGATAAATGTGAAGTCAAGATCTAATGGTTAAAGGTCCTTTTTCTCTATAGGCCTTTATGTAGATGGTACAAAATTTATTAATTTTAAGCCACAATGACGCTGAGTTCTGTGTTGAAGTAGAGCACAAATGAAATTCTAGAATGGAGTTGTTAGTGTCAGGCACAGGTAGGCAGGACATAGAAGAAATGGAAATCAAAGTTAGTCAATATACTGGTAGAGAAAGAAAGACACCTCCAAGACGACTGATTGCCCTCTCAGATTTATAAACATTTTAAGATATCTCCAGTATAACAGATACTATTCTTAGAGGAGGCATGCTGCCTCTAATTTTCCCCAGATAGTGGAATAGCAATTGTGTAAAAATTAACATCTTGCTCAGAGAATTCTCCCGGTTAAATAAATTCACAGGCAATTAGCGAATACTGACTAGCATCCTCCTGAGGCTATAACCAGGAAGGTTTTTCTTTGTCCTACTTCACTCAAACACTTCTGAGTCATTGCTAGTCTTTGGAAACATATGTATTGTCTTTTAGGAATATCACTACCTCCTGGATAATCACTTTGGACGCTGGGGAATGACTTCTTTTGAGGCCAATACTATGATTATCTTGCACATTCCATTAATTTATCAGAGTTTCTAGAAAGTGTGACAGAGCAGAGGTTTGGCATTGGGTGAATTCAAATTCTGAAGTCTTTAAGGAAGCACATTTATTTCCACTGAAGGTGGTGTAGTTGCATAAGAAACATCAGCTTCATCTAAGCATTAAGTATCTCTATGGTTGAAATAGGATAATAATAAAATGGGTGTGTTTGTGTGTGTGTATGTATGTGTGTTTAATACCTTGGACTTCTAGCTCATAACAGGAAAATAATTTGTATATTAGTTCGCTTTCATCTTTGAACTTGGTCTTATAAGTGGTTTTTAAACTTGATCTCTCAGAGAATACAAAAAAGAGGGGTATTTTATTCAAATATGGAACTTCTTTCTGTTTCTGACATTATTTTATTGTAATGTTTATCATATTATTGTTGGAATGTCTCTATGATATTATGATACTTCATATTATAGAAATTCTAGTGAGATATAATGAAAAATGCAAATAGATATAATTTGGGATTGGAAATAGAGCAGACAATGCAGTTTAGCTTTGGGTATAGAGTGGTCTTGCAGTTGATTTAATGTACTTTTTAAAACTAATAACTTTTGAGGGTAAGTCTATATTTTCCATTATATTATCCCCAAGAAAACCCCAAGGAAAGTAGGGATTGGCATGGACCCAAAAAGGTACCAAGAAACCTGTCCTGATAGTCTGCTGTTCTCCATTCAGTCCCCCAGGATAATGGGCACCTCTTGGGAGATAATAGGCAAAATGAGGCTAAGGCTTAATCAAGGGGTTAAACTGGGAAATCCTAATTAGTGATGCATTTAATTCCAACAGTTCAATACATCTAAAAACATATATTAGCATAATCCTGGGTCTCTCTCCATCCCCTCCCTCATTCCTTCCCTGGCTGTGAGGAGAGACTAGGAGACACCACAGGTAACTCAAAGAGAGAAAGTAGTCAGGTCCCCCTCTCTTCCCTTTCTTTAGGAGTAAGCTGCCTACAGAGCACTCCTGCCCTGCTACACACTGGGCCCCTTCACTGCTGGCAGTGGAGGTGAGGGAGAGTTGAGAGACCAGGAAGGGCTGGGGATGCACGCAAGCCAGATAGCATCAAGAGGCTCAATTATGCTGTATGTACATCATATTTTTAGTCTTTGCTTTACCAGTAATGAAGGTCCCCACTCCTCCATCTTCCTTATTTTCTTTATTTCTCAATTTGCTTTCAGTCTGGTAGGAGAATAGAAGTATTATTATTATGGGGGCCCTCAAACCTCCAACATTATAAATGTCATATTGAAGACGCTACCAATCTTGCACGTGTATTCAGTAACAGAGCCAAGATAGGAAGACTGTTTCTTAGTTTTGGTGTTAATATGTGGGTTCTCCAACCACATCTATGAAGTCGATCAATGGCCAAGTTTAGAAATATATTGATTACAAAAGAGGATGACTATTTAGTAATAAAATCGCAACCTTATTAGAGTAAGAGAAGCGGAATGCCTTCCTCTGATCATATTTCATTTCATTTAATGGCTTTCTTTCCAATAAAGGAAAAAGAGGTGTGATTAAGAAGTTGATTCCCATGGTTTAGTGTTTCAAAGTAAGGGAAAAAAACTGAAAACTTGATGGGATATGTTGGTAATGCTGTGTCCCCCACCTCAAAGTTTTCTCCCTTTTAATTCCCTCCCACCACACACACACTATGAATATTAGCTAATGTGTATGCAGTTTTGATCATGTTCAGACAGCATGCTAAATGCTCATTCATATATCACCTCACTAATTATCACAATTCTTCAAGTAAGGTAGCATTTATTTTTCAAATGAGACACCTGAGACTTCAAGAGGTTACATAAATTGTCTGTGGTTGCGAATTTGGCAATCGACAGAGCAGTATTCAAACCCAGGTTGCCTGAATCCAAAGCCCAAATACCAACCCCCTCAGACAAACTGCCTTTTGGATTCTATTACCAATGAAATTAACATGTGCAATGGCTGCAGCTGAGATTTCTAGCACCACCTGTGATGTTATTTTTTTCAATTACTTTTTTCATCTACGTAATATGCTACTGAAGAGAGAGTTCAGTTTTTTTTGATAAAAGTATACATATCCACCTAGTATCTCAAGTTCCATTTCTTCTTGGCTCATAAAGGTTCAGATTTTATGAGTTCTGTCTCATGCATTTTATTTTTTTTTCAGCCAGAAGAAAACAGATTTTATATATACCCTGTCTTTTTCTAAAATAAATCAAGGACAATTGTCTTGACTAGTCTGACATAAGACCTGATCACAAGGACATAACTGTGTAAAATGATTAAACAAGAACAACTCCTAAAAAAGAGATAAATGATTATACAAAAACTTTTCTAAGGTTATTATAAAGGAAGTGGAATAAAATCAAGCAAAATCAGCATGGCACAGGCAATTTGAGCTCTCTCTCATTTGTACCAAAACCAAATTTAATAGAAATGTAGGGCTTCCATTAAAAATTTAACTTCACATGTTTCATTCTATCTTGAAAATGCATTTGCTCATCATATGCAGACTAATAGTATGCATAAAAAATGCAGTTTATAATGTATTATGGAATACCACTAAATGCTTTATACTCTTAAAAATGTTTCCTTTTAATAATACAATCCAGCATACATAATTTAAACTCAATGCCTATGCTAAGTGTATACATTTAACTTTAATTTAGATTTGTCACCTAATAGAGGACACAAAGAATGTTGATTTTGAATCAGACAATTAAAAAATTATCTGTCATAATACATTGTGACATATTTTATTTTGTCTAGCATTTATTGCCTATGTCGCTAATTATATATCAGAAACAAGGTGTCATTAAACATTTCCAGCAATATTTTGAGATACATTTTCTTTACTATTGTTTATAGAAAATAAAGACTATTTCAGAGAAGCTATATGAAGATGAGCAGTGTCACACAGCTGGTTAGCATCCAAGAGGATCCACAAAGGGCAGATAGTTTATGCTTTCATTTACTAGGCTGTCTTACCTCCCCAAATGCTAAGGATTGAATCTCATTAACCTTTTCTTGGTAGTCTACAGTTGCTACCTCTTTCATTTTTTAATTGCAGAGTTTCAGTCCTTATGAGGTTTTTAAGTGTAATTTCTTTTTCAGCTTTTTATCTTTAAGTTCTATCCCCGGAATCCTTGTAACTACTAAACTGGATTAAAGACTTGAGTCTAGATGAGATTAAAGATTAAGAAGCTTGAGGATAACAAGATAAACATTTAATAACTTTTTTCTTCAGAGTAGAAATATGTAAAGTTTAAGAATGCAGAGAGATGGACAACAACAAGATGGCAACTGCTTTGGGCCTTTTGTGAGTGTAGAACTATTTAAGTATCTTAACAATTAAGCCATTATCTCAGGCTACAATTAAGTCTCTTAGAATCTGATAGATTTCTGCACAAGCCTAGCATCAGTGAACTTAATCTCCTTAAGAGAAAGTAATGATTGCCACTTAGAAATGATTTCCAATTGTCTTAATCCTGTAGGACTGTAGCATAGGTATAAAAACATTTCTCCTATCCTTATCCATAGTTTTCCTTTCCTTTCTTTATTTTCTCTCTACCTAAAGGAAAGAATCAGTTAAAAAGCCAGCTGATAGAAAGCTCTGCTTTAAATTCAGGAGGTAGTTCTATGAGAACCTAGGGATTAATTTTTTTTTAAGTTTTAATTAAAAAATACAAATTTTATCTACCCATTCTCATGAAAAATAGTTAAACAATTATAGCAGATTAGTTTATAATGTTTAACTGTAGCAAAAGTGAAAGTGAAAGTCACTAAGTCCTTTCCCACTCGTTGCAATCCACCCCATGTACTATACAGTTCATGGAATTCTCCAGGCCAGAATACAGGAGTGGGTAGCCTTTCACTTCTCCAGGGGATCTTCCCAACCCACGGATCAAACTCAGTTCTCCTGCATTGCAGGCAGATTCTTTACCAGCTGAGCCACAAGGGAAGCCCAAGAATACTGGAGTGGGTAGCCTATCCCTTCTCCAACAGATCATCCCAACCCAGGAATTGAACCAGAGTCTCCTGCATTGCAGGCAGATTCTTTACTAACTGAGCTATCAGGGAAGCCCAATTGTAGCAAAGTCTGAAAATAATAGAAGTTTTTCTTTATTTTATTATATCGATTGTTTAGAATTGTTGCATTGTTTTCACCTAACACCTTTAGACCTTCCAGAACAATGTTGACTAGTAACGGTAATAGGAAGCATCATCAACTTGTTTCTATCTTTTACTTACAGCTTCCTAAGAGCATCAGGCTTCCCAGGTGGCTCAGTGGTAGAGTCCACCTGCCAATGCAGGAGATGTGGGTTTGATCCCTGAGTTGGGAAGATCCCCTGGAGAAGGATATGGCAACCCTCTCTAGTATTCTTGCCTGGGAAATCCCATGAACAGAGGAGCCTGGCAGGCTACAGTCCATGGGGTCACAAGAGTCATACACAACTTAGCAACTAAACAATAACAACAAAGTGAGTATTTCTCTTTCTTTAAAATTAGAAATGGATGTCAAATTTTATCTAATACATAATCAACATCTATGAAGATAACCACTTTTTCACCTTATATGGTCACAGAGTTGGACATTACAGAGTGACTGAGGATACATGCACATCATAATACAGCAGATAGCCATATTGAAATATTTTTCTATTTCGGGAGTAACTCTACCCTGGACATGATGTATTAATCTTTTAGTATTTTCTTGGATTCTAATTGCTAATATTACATTTAGCATTTTTTTCTAATGGCATGAAATTTGGGCTAGAGGTGTGTGTGGGTGTGTGGGTGTGTGTGTGTGTTGTATTCATCACCACTGATTTTCACAGCAGACTAATGTTGTTGTTGTTTAGTTGCTCAGTCATGCCCAGCTGTTTGTGACCCCGTGGACTTTAGCCTGCCAAGCTCCTCTGTCCATGGGATTCTCCAGACAAGAATACTGGAGTGGGTTGCCATTTCCTTCTCCAGGGGATCTTCCCAACCCAGGGATCAAACCCATGCCTCTTGCATTGGCAGGCAGATTCTTTTACCAGTGAGTCACCAGGGAAACCCAGACTAATGTTAGGATGAGTCAAAATATTAAATAATTTTTCTATGCTATGGAATAATTGAAATGATAATTAACTATTGCCTGAAGTTTTGATATACCTTACCTATACATTTACCTTGATTTTATGTCTTTTATAGTAGATCTTTGACATTTTACATTTCTTCTCTATTATTGGTCTGATTAATTTTTGTAGTTTCATTTTTCTTGGTCCAAGTTTGATCACCTACATTTAAATGCAAAATCCTTCAATTCTATTGTTTTTCAAATACACATACTGAAGTATATCTATTATTCCCAGAATTTTAAAAAATCTCTTATTCATCTCTAGCTTTGTCTTTGTTCTTCTTAATGATATGCTTATATATATATATATCTATCTTATAATTACCTGGTCAGAACAGCAAAAAAAAAAAAAAACAGGAAAAAAATCAGCTTTTGTTGTTTTCTATGTTATTAAATTTTATTTTTAAGACTTCCCTGTCACACTTTCTTAGATTATATAGTTGGGTCATTACATTTTTATCTTTCTTGTTTTCTAATAAGATTATAATATGTCACTTCCCTGCTCTTCCATCAGTTGGCTAAATTCCATGCTTAGTCTGGAATTTTAATTCTATTTTATTGTATACTTCTTAGTTGATTATATAAAAGTATCTTATATATCTTAAAATTATAATTTATTACATATTTCATATTTATTATATAAATATATATTGATTACTTATTTTATTGGTTTATATACACTGTATATTTCATTGGAAGTGTCAGTTTATTTTGTTGCTTTTATTTTATTTTTCTCAGTATTATTTCTTATAACCCATGCCTTCCTTTTTCTGAATTCGTATTTAAATTTTGATTTGTTACTCTTTTAGAATGGTGTATTTGTACAAAATGTAACTTCTTTCATTTGAAGAAAATATCTACAATTTATCCTCATATGTGAAAGCTAATTTAACTGAACATGGGATTTGAGATTCAAATTCACTTTGTCAGGAGCCGTCGTTTCTCTGACTTATAGCCTCTAGTCAATGAGAAACCTAGGGTTAATCTGAATACTAATCTTTGGTAGATAGCTTTTAAATTTTTATCTCATTGCTAAGCTATTATTGTTATTACTATTATTGATTAAAAATCCTACTGGTATATTCTAGTATTGGTCAGTTATAGTTTTCATAGAAATTGGTGAGCCTTTTGATCTTTGCTATCTCTTCCACTCTAGAATGTTTTTATTAAATTGTTCTTTTATTTTTGGCTGTGCTGGGTTTTCGTTGCTTCTCTAGTTGTGGAGAGCAGGGGTGCTCTCTAGTTGCGGGGCACAGTTTTCTCATTATGGTGACTTCTCTTGTTGTGGAGCACGGGCTCTAGGACATGTGGGTTTCCATAGTTGTGTTTCCAGGGCTCAAGAGCACAGGCTCAGTAGTGTGGCCCATGGACTTAGTTGCGCTAAAGCATGTGGGGTCTCCCCAGGTCAAAGATTAAACCTCTGTCTCCTGCATTGGCAGGCAGATTCTTTACCACAGAGCCACCAGCGACGCCTGACTCTAGCATATTTTTTCTATTATTTTACTTTTAACTCTCTTTTCTGTCTTGTCTCTATTCTTTCCTTCTGGAAATTCTATTATATAGATTTGCTTTCTGACTCTTGAATTTTCATATATTTTTCAACCCTTTTTAAAATATGTTACATTAGGGAGGGCTGGCTATCTTTTTCCTTACTAACTAGCTTTTCTGTTGTCCCATTCTATTTTTAAACTTGTCTTTGACTTTTTCCTTACTCATTTTGCTAATCAAATAATTTTATTTCCAATATCACAATAATTTCTGTATTATTTTATGGAAACATTATCTCTCTGAATGTCTCTAAAGAAAACATTGATTATTTTTGCCTTTTTAAAATGTATCTCTTGGGCTTCCCTGGTGGATCAGTGGTAAAGAATCCACCTTCCAGTGCAGGAGATAGGTTCGATCTCTGGTTCGGGAAGATCCCACATGCCTCAGGGCAACTCAGCCCGTGTGCCATAACTGCTGAACCCACGCACCCTAAAGTTCATGCTCTGAAACAAGAGAAGCCGCTGCAATGAGAAGCTTGTGCACCACAACTGGAGAGTACCCCCTGCTCACCACAAATAGAGAAAGCCCTAAGGCAGCAATGAAGACCCAGCACAGTTAAAGAAAAAAATTAAAAATAAATCAATGAAATGTATCTCTTTAAAAAAGTATTTTTAAGTTTTGTGCCTCTCTATCTTGATGCTGGCCTTCCTTCACTATTTTCTGGTGCATGGTTTTCTGCTAGTATCTTGTGTGTAAAGACCTTTTGCCTATCTTTGGATGCTGGATATAATGATAGGAATTTACCTTGTTAGTTGAGGAGAAAACACAGGCATGTGTGTTGTGACAGGGACTGATAGTGGATGTTCTGAGCTTTTGAAATTCCTTCAGGGTCCGTGGTTACTCAGGCATGTTTATTTAAGCATTCTATTATCTTTACAACAAAATTTTGTTTTATTTGCATGTACACAGTCACAATATCCACTGAAGATAATCTAATGGATCAGAATACAAATATAATTTAAGATTTAGTTTTGTCCTATAATCCAGTGTTAAAGCAGAGTTTATTATTCAGTATCCAGGTAGACGATCTCCATGCTTTAGAACTGAAAATAATTGTCTGAATCCTAGTCCTAATTTTCTTTACATAACTAGCTATGAGCATTTGAGCATTACTTAACTTTTCTGGGTCTGTTTTCCTGTCTGTAAAATGTGGTTATAGTAGTAATTAGCCAACACTACGTATGAATATGAAAGTCTATAACAAATGTAACATCCAGAATAGTGCATAGACCATATTTGTTGCTCAGCTGACATCAGTCACCTTTCCAGTGTGCAGTTAGGTAGATGAAAATAGCATAATCAATATAAGAAAGTGAGCCAGTTTGGGAATAGGGACAGCTCTTCTATTAGGAATTTAAGATGTATTAAACTCATAGATATGTCTATTTTTACATGGAGAAAAGTGCTTACTTTTTTTCTTTACCACTTGTGACTGGCTCTTTGAAAAGAATAAAAAGAGAGCTCTACAAGCACCTGTAAAAACCCGGCTGTCATTTATAGAAAGGTTGTTTCTAAATATTAGAGACATTCAGCAAATAGTTGGTAAATGACAATTAGGTTACAGACACTGTTCTGGATTCTGGAAGATTGGAGTATTAGTAAATATGTTGATTTAATTAAGATACTTTGTTTGCAAAGGAAGCAAAGTAGATTTAGATTCTAGGTTTGCCATTATTTCTATTCACATTATGTGTTCAGCTATCCAGTATCATATGACGACTGCTGGAAATGCTCTTTTCTCCAAAATATTATCCCATAATATATGTTTATGGTCACTTATATATTAAGATTTCTGTAGAGAATAGTGTGAGCTCACCCCGTTGCATTGTCTTGCAGTTACAGGCTCACAGTATTCTTTATTCTTTATTATTTAGTGAAATATTAGTGAAGGCATTTAGTAATCACAGGTTAATGCTAATTGATTTGTCACTTAATTATCTTTCTTTATGTCATCAGAGACCTAGGGAAGCCTGAAGGCATTACATTTTTTGAGGAAAAAAGAGCTGAAAATTTGTAATGGAGTGAACAAAGGAGATATAGCCTGGTCTTATGATGGTTGTGAGGATTATACTGAATACAGATTTTACCCAATCCTTAATTGCTTTGTTGAATTCTTTGGGATGCTGAATGCATGTAGGGTCCACATGTGAGCCTCTTTCCATCTATGAGCCTCCATTTCTTGCTCTTGCCTGAGAGGGCTCCTGAGGGGTTTGGAGGTCCCATCCTGATATTTAACCTTTTATCCTCTTTCAAACCATGTGGGTTTATTTACCCCTTTAGAGTTTGCCAAAACAAAGTAAAAAAATTCCCTGCTCCTTGCTCTAAAACAAGAGATTTATTAGAAAGGATACCATGTAGCAGAGATAAAATATGTGATTAACTGAGGGCAAAGTGATTCCAGATGCTGTTCTATTGGCCATTTGGCCTCCTTGAAGGGTCACTCATGGGTTTCTGCCCCAGTTGTCCTGGCCTTGCCATCACCCCATACAGTTTCTGGAAAGGGCAGTCAGAGGGCTCAGTGGACAGGTGACATGCAGATCTAATTCATAATTTTGGTGAGTCTCGATGGGATCTCTTTGGGGTCTCACAAAGCAAAATTGTCTTTGCCTTTTTTTTCCCCTACTCCAACCTGTGTCACTTGCTTCTCCAGATATGCACTGTAGTCATTCTTCAGATCAACAATGTGTGAGGATTGGGCCCCCAAAGACCAATATTTTCTGGACTTTTGAAATAAGGACTCTGTGATCAGTTGCCTTCTGCCCAAGCAGCAGCTGCTCAAACAGGCATGAGGCTACAAGGAGGTGCTAGGAAGCTAAGATTGCACAATTTATCCAAAGAACACAAGGTCTAGGAGAACAATAAATCATTGTTACTATAATCACTTTCAGACTAAAACCAGGGCTTTTCTCTGTTTACAAAGGGAGATTTATTTGGTAAAGGGCAGGAAGATGTAGCATAATGAATGTTTTGAAGAAAAATGTCAGAGTGTATATTTGTTAAGTATTTCAGAGGCCTCTTGGACTACTTCAGGTGTGTGGTTCACCAGCTCTCCTTGTCCGGAAGGAAGGATGTATCAAGGACGTCCCTTTCCAAAGAGGAGTGATAATATTTGTTAGTTAAATTTCCTTAAGGAACATTTCCTTTCTTATGGTTTATAGTTTTGGTTTGGATGTTCTAAAATATGCCATAGTAATCACATATTTAAAATAACTACTTATGATGACTCATTTTTCTTGTTTGCTACATTCTTTTTTTTTTTTTTTCCATGTAAAAATATTGTGCACTGGGTATGTGAGTCACAATGGGCTAGGTTATGCTGCCTAACTGAAATCTCAAAGACTTTGGATACTAGAGCTCTTGCAAACTCTGCTGTATATCCAAAGGCTTCACAGGGTAGCTTTCAAGTGAGAACTCAGGAATCCTCCATCTTTGGCTCCATGATCTCAACCTGTGGCTTTGTGGTTTCCACAGCAGGAGAAAAGAGTATGTAACTCACATCTCTTCTTAAATGCTTTGACTCATAAATGACACACATTATCTTTGTACAAAGAAATGATCACATAACTCTACCTAACTGAAAGAGGCCAGACAATATGGAGCAACATATAGATGCTTGGTAAGTGGTAAATCCCTTTACCTTATTGAGCAAGCTGTTTCTCCTTTCCTTCCCAGTATTCACCATATCTTTAAATCCAATTCCACGTAAGTCTCCTTATTATTTATATGGGGACAAACGATAAGTAGTAAACTTGTTCATTCAGTTTAAAGAGAAAATCACCACTAGTGACAATTAGTAATAGAATAATTTAGAAAACACATTTCTATGTGATTCAATCATACAAGATATATGCTTCCTCAGAATAGAGATGAATGATGACCATAAAGGACATCTGGAAATTTATTTTGAATAATTAAGTTTAAGAGAATAACCCTCAGGGAATAAGTTTCCATTGCCCTCTTCAAAAAAAATCCAAACCAAATACATCCTGCTCTAAAATTTCCTCGTTCATTGCAGTCTGGGCAACTTCCTATTACCCATCCTTCATGATGACTCAACATTTATGTGAATGACATCTTGGCTCCCTAGTTCACTGCCATCACATTGCCAATGATTCTCCAACCACATCATCAACACCTCTCCATGGTCTCATTCAGTGTATTGTCAACACCAGAATATGCACTACATTAAAATTCATGAATTTAAATATTCTTCAGTAGTCATATAATATCCAATTTGGGAAAAATTTGAGAATGAAATGATATCCTATTAATTATTTTACCAATCATATGCTGAAACAACAGGAATAAACAAGGATTATTCTCAACAAGAAGGAATATCACCCTTCTAAATATGTGACTCTCTGACTCCATCAAGTGCAAATGCTGACGTATATAATCTTAGGCCTCAGAAGTAGAGTTAATCGATCGACTCCTTTCTGTTCTTTAGCATCCTCCTGCTGTTGATTCTCTCTTCATTGCTCTTACAGTCCGTGGTTCATCATTGCAGTTATTTCATGTAAAATATATTCGTTTCCATTATCCTCATTTTTCTCTATTTGGAAAAATCCCCAAATCTGTCTTCTATGGGTCTGGTCAGTTCTATAACACACATGGACATCACATCATAATCGCTAACCTCAAATAGGCCTTAACACTCTATTCAGCAGTGCTCCTTTTCGTTTATTTTAGAACATTTAAATGTTGCTAATTCCAATGGACATTTCCCTCACCATCTGGTTCATCTTCTCTTTTTGTCCCAACAGTGGACAATTCCATGGGGCCACTCCAGATTCAGAGGTCTCTGTGGGGACTGCAGAAGCATCCGCTGAGACAGTATCAGCCCGATTTCTCCCTGCGACAGTTCGGCACACTTGCTTCCCTGTATAGATGTTGACCTTCTGGATGCCAATCTCCATCCCTAAGTCTGCTTTCCAGAGAACACAATCTGTGTTACTAACTTAGCATCATTTTTCAGGTCGCAGCTTAAATGTTACTTCCTATAGCAGCACTTTCCTGTCCTCTTCTCACATAAACTCAAACCTGTCCCCATAGAAATGCTCTCACGTGGAATTCTATTGTTTCTGCTTATAGTTCTCATCATCCTTTGTTACTGTACATTTCTTATTTATTATATATTTATTTGCTTCTTGAGGAAGAGGGCAGGAGCAATGACTGTTTTTTGTTTGCCAACATATCTGTCCTGAGTACCTAGCATACGGCTTAAATAATTGGGAGAATGATTAACCCATCAATGCTGATAGCTGGTACCAAAAACTTTTCTTAAGAATATAATATTTTGAAGAAATATATATTGCATACATGTCCATATAAATATAGAGAGAGACACATAATATATATAAATAAACAACTAAGAATGAATCTGGTTGTTTACCTCAGGATAATTTTTTTGGACATAATGCAAACTAAAATCTTGCAGACCACTAGGGTATTAGTAGCAGACTTTTAGCAGCACTGAATTGACTATCAAAGGGTATGCTATATTCAAATACTCAGACTGTGAGCATGACTATAATCTTTTCTGAAGGATTAAGGCTATACTGAGTAAAAGTAATATTTGCCATATGTGTTTTGTGTTGGGAATTTTTTTTTTTTTTACAACCAGCTCCCTGCATTTGTGATTAGTTGGGTCTTTTTGAATAATTAAATACTTATTTACATTAAGTAACATACTAAATTCCATACAGCAATGACAATAAGCTTCACAGTTATGAGGTAATAGATTTCAGTGAAGTAACTCATATCTTGTCCTTGATTCATTAGTTAGTAAATGACACAAGGAACTTTAGATAGTTTGTTACAGAAAAAGTGGAAAGTGAAACATTCCTGGACTAGTCGGATCTTCTGGCAGTCCAAGGGACTCTCAAGAGTCTTCTCCAACACCACAATTCAAAAGCATCAATTCTTCCGTGCTCAGCTTTCTTTATAGTCCAACTCTCACATCCATGCCTGACTTCTGGAAAAGCCATAGCTTTGACTAGATGGTATTGTAGCAACTAACTCATTGTTGAATCTCAGACTAAGCCCAATATCTGGTCCATAGTTGACATGCAATTAATGTTTATTGAATGAATATAGGAACATATCAATCAAAATTGTATAAATAAATGTGCTTTCACATGCCTTATTTAAGTTTATTATAATAAACTATGAAACAGGCAGCAGACTTATTATAAAATCTACTTAACAATGAGACGACTGAGAATCAGATCACTTAAATTCAATGTCTTAGTCAGGCATTGTTGGTTGAAATGAAGAGAAACTCACTAAGTGTAGCTCAGGAAGAAATGAGAATTTTTCCAAGGACACAAGTAAATATCATGGAAGAGTGAAGTTGAGAATAGAGCCAGGACTCAGAGAAACCTGGAAAGTCACAAGGCAGTTAATCACATGCTCTCTCTGTCCCTCTGCTTCTCCCTCCTTCTTTCTTTCTCTCTCTCTCTCTCCTTAGCTACATATTCTCTTATCTCTCTCTGCTTCTTATTGCATCTTTTTCTTTCTGTAGAACAATTCCTGCTTTCTCTTGGTTTTGTTACTCAGTGATTTTGGCTTCCTGGTATATTTGCCTTGCCATGGTTCCAAACTGGGCTTTGGTGGACTCCATATGACTAGAAGCTACTACCATTTGAATAGAACCTTTGATTTTAATTATCATAAGAAAATACATGACCTTTAGATTAGACAATGAGTGTGGGGCATGAACCATTGCTATATAATTGTAGGGCTGGAATCTGCAGCAGTTCCCTTTCTGTGGTCTGAGGATAAAGCACACATAGTAATCCAAGTTCACACTCCTAATAAGTAATCAAGTAGAAACTGAGTGCAGAGATTTTAATTCCTGGTTCAGTTCTCATTCAAATATAGCATGTATTAATGAGCAGCAGCTATGTGCCTGTAACTATGCTAGGCACCAGGGTATAAGTCTGCTTCATTGACTACACTAAAGCCTTTATTGTGTGGATCACAATGAACTTGTGGAAAATTCTTAGAGACTGGAATACCAGACCACCTTACCTGCTTCCTGAGAAAGCTGTATGAAGGTCAAGAAGCAACAGTTAGATATGGATATGACACAAGGGACTGGTTCAAAATTGGAAGGAGTACATCAAGGTTGTATATTGTCACCCTGCTAGTTTAGCTTATATGCAGAGGACATCACAAGAAATGCCAGACTGGATGAAGCACAAGCTGGAATCAGGACTGCTGGGAGAAATATCAACAACCTTAGGTATGCAGATATACCACTCTAATGGCAGAAAGTGAAGAGGAACTAAAGAGTGTCTTGATGAAGGTGAAAGAGGAGAGTGAAAAAGTTGGCTTAAAACTCAAAATTCAAAAGACTAAGATCATGTCATCTGGTTCCATCACTTTATGGCAAATAGATGGGGAAAAAGTGGAAACAGTGACAGATTTTACTTTCTTGGGCTCTAAAATCATTGTGGATGGTGAATACAGTCACGAAATTAAAACACGCTTGTTCTTTGAAAGAAAAGCTATGACAAACCTAGACAGCATATTAAAAAACAGATCAATTTGTCATCAAAGGTCCATATAGTCAGAACTATGATTTCTCTAGTAGTCATGTATGGATGTGAGAGTTGGACCATAAAGAAGGTTGATTCCCTCCAGCGTGTCTTTTATCTCCTTTATTTCATTATTCAAAATATATTGACTCCTTTTTATTTCTTCTAGGTCCTTGGTAAACATTTCTTGCATCTTCTCAATCCTTGTCTCCAGGCTATTTATCTGTAACTCCATTTTATTTTCAATATTTTGGATCATTTTTACTATCATTATTCTAAATTCTTTTTCAGATAGATTCCCTATCTCCTCCTCTTTTGTTTGGTTTGGTGGGCATTTCTCATTTTCCTTTACTTGTTGAGTATTTCTCTGCCTTTTCATCTTGTTTAGATTGCTGTGTTAGGCGTGGCCTTTCTGTATTCTGGTAGTTTGAAGTTCCTCTTTATTGTGGAGGTTCCTCACTGTGGGTGGGGTTGGATGGGTGGCTTGTCAAGGTTTCCTGGTTGGAGGAGCTTGTGTCGGTGTTCTGGTGGGTGGAGCTGGATTTCTTCGACAAAGGAGGCAAGAGTATACAATGGAGAAAAGACAATCTCTTTAACAAGTGGTGCTGGGAAAACTGGTCAACCACTTGTAAAAGAATGAAACTAGAACACTTCCTAACACCATACACAAAAATAAACTCAAAATGGATTAAAGATCTAAATGTAAGACCAGAAACTATAAAACTCCTAGAGGAAAACATAGGCAAAACACTCTCCGACATAAATCACAGCAGGATCCTCCATGACCCACCCCCCAGAATATTGGAAATAAAAGCAAAAATAAACAAATGGGACCTAATCAAAATTAAAAGCTTTTGCACAACAAAGGAAACTATAAGCAAGGTGAAAAGACAGCCTTCAGAATGGGAGAAAATAATAGCAAACGAAGCAACAGACAAACAATTAATCTCAAAAATATACAAGCAACTCCTGCAGCTGAATTCCAGAAAAATAAACGACCCAATCAAAAAATGGGCCAAAGAACTAAACAGACATTTCTCCAAAGAAGACATACAGATGGCTAACAAACACATGAAAAGATGCTCAACATCACTCATTATTAGAGAAATGCAAATCAAAACCACAATGAGGTACCATTACACACCAGTCAGAATGGCCGCTATCCAAAAGTCTACAAGCAATAAATGCTGGAGAGGGTGTGGAGAAAAGGGAACCCTCTTACACTGTTGGTGGGAATGCAAACTAATACAGCCACTATGGAGAACAGTGTGGAGATTCCTTAAAAAACTGGGAATAGAACTGCCATATGACCCAGCAATCCCACTGCTAGGCATATACACCGAGGAAACCAGAATTGAAAGAGACGCGTGTACCCCAATGTTCATCGCAGCACTGTTTTACAATAGCCAGGACATGGAAGCAACCTAGATGTCCATCGGCAGACGAATGGATAAGGAAGCTGTGGTACATATACACAATGGAATATTACTCAGCCATTAAAAAGAATGCATTTGAATCCGTTCTATTGAGATGGATGAAACTGGAGCCCATTATACAGAGTGAAGTGAGCCAGAAAGAAAAGCACCAATACAGTATACTAATGCATGTATATGGAATTTGAAAGATGGTAATGGTAACCCTATATGTGAGACAGAATAAGAGACACAGATGCATAGAACAGTCCTGTGGACTCTGAGGGAGAAGGTGAGGGTTGGACGTTCTGGGACAATAACATTGAAACATGTATATTGTCATATGTGAAGCAGAACACCATTCCATGTTCTATGCATGGGACGGATGCTCAGGGATGGAGCGTTGGGATGACACTGAGGGATGGGAGGGGGAGGGAGTGGGAGGAGGGTTTGGGAGGGGGAGCACATGTGAATCCATGGCTGATTCATGTCGATGTATGGCAAAAACTACTACAATATTGTAAAGTAATTAGCCCCCAACTAAAATAAAAAAAAATAATAATAATAAAATAATAATAATAATAATAATAATAATAAAAAAAAAAAAAAAAGAAGGTTGAGCACTAAAGAATTGATGCCTTTGAACTGTGGTGCTGGAGAAGACTCTTGAGAGTCCCTTGGACTGCAAGGAAATCAAACCAGTCAATCCTAAAGGAAATCAGTCCTGAATATTCATTGGAAGGACTGATGCAGAAGCTCCGATATTCTGGCCACCTGATGGGAAGAGAGACTTATTGGAAAAGACCCTGATGTTGGGAAAAATTGAGGGCAGGAGGAGAAGGGGACGATAGAGGATGAGATGGTTGGATGGCATCAGCCGCTCAATGGACATGAGTTTGAGCAAACTCTGGGAGACAGTGAAGGACAGGAAAGCCTGGCATGCTGCAGTCCATGGGGTTGCAAAGAGTTTGATACAGTTTAGAGAGTGAACAGCAACAACAAAGTCTATAAGCATGAGCCAAGCCAGACTCTTTTTCTATATTCATGAAGCTTATAAGGAAGGTAGAGAGTAAAAGTGAAATCAAAAAGATAAATATGGTAAGTGTAATGAAGAAAAGGTACGTGGGTGCCTTGTGATAGAAGCAAAGTTGGCAGTTACGGGGTTTACAGGAAGGAATGTTTGAACTGACATCTAGGTATAGGTAGATATTTGAGAAGTGAAGATATTTTAGAAAGAAAAAAGTGAGAAGACAAATGTAAGCAATTTGAGAATTTGTCTTGAGGGTCTTTGACAATGGTGTATGTTGTATGTGGCAGCATTTGTATCTTGGAAAGGTCACCCTGAATACATCTGAAGGACAAAGGGAGGGTCAGCAAGCAGTATGAAGAGTGTGAGGGCTACCTGAGTGGCAATGGGGATGTTAAGATGAAGCTTTGCAAATTAGCTACAGTTAGTGATGGACTTGAATGATTTCCAAATGATGCCATGCGTGCAATACTAAGATCTAATACATAATCTGTTTATGTTCTTTTCCGTATTAAGTGATTATTAATTTGATAATTGTTGTTATTAATGAAGTGATACTAAAGTGAACTGATGTGAACAATCTGCTAAAAAAGCTCTCATGTATAATGCAGAAGGCAACTAAATTGCAAATTCCTTGATAAGGAGGAAGGATGTTTCATCAGTGTTAACTGCAATAGAACTTTCATAATATAGGGCTTGACTACTCTTGTAAACTCAATTTTCCATACCACCAAATAACTTTTAATGAAGTTATGTAATGTGTTCAGTAACTCAGTTTTGTCCAACTCTTCTGAGACCCCAAGGACTGTACCCTGTCAGGCTCCATGGAATTCTCCCTGCAAGAATACTGGAGCAGGTTGCCATTTCCTCCTCCAGGGGATCTTCCTGACCCAGGGATTGACTATGAGTATTTCTTATATTTACTTGTAGTTATTCATTATATATAAATATTCTCCAAGCCAAGCTTCAACAGTACCATGAACAGTACCATGAACTTCCAGATGTTCAAATTGGATTTAGAAAAGGCAGAGGAACCAGAGATCAAATTGCCAACATCCACTGGATCATCAAAAAAGCAAGAGAGTTCCAGAAAAACATCTATTTCTGCTTTATTGACTATGCCAAAGCCTTTGACTGTGTGGACCACAACAAACTCTGGAAAATTCTTAAAGAGATGGGAATACCAGACCACCTGACCTGCTTCTTGAGAAACCTGTAGGCAGGTCAGGAAGCAACAGTTAGAACTGGACATGGAACAACAGACTGGTTCCAAATTGGGAAAGAGTACATCAAGGCTGTATGTTGTCACCCTGCTTATTTAACTTACATGCAGAGTACATCATGAGAAATGCTTGGATGGAAGAAACACAAGCTGGAATCAAGATTGCCGGGAGAAATATCAATAACCTCATATATGCAGATGACATTGAAGAAGAACTAAAGAGCCTCTTGATGAAAGTAAAACACAGCATTCAGAAAACTAAGATCATGGCATCCAGTCCCATCACTTAAATGGGGAAACAGTGAAAACAGTGAGATACTTTACTTTGGGGGTCTCCAAAATCACTGCAGATGGTGACTGCAGCCATGAAATTAAAAGACGCTTGCTCCTTGGAAGGAAAGTTATGATCAACCTAGACAGCATGTTAAAAAGCAAAGATATTACTTTGCCAACAAAAGTCCGTCTAGTCATGTATGGATGTGAGAGTTGGACTATAAAGAAAGCTGAGCACCGAAGAATTGATGTTTTTGAACTGTGGTGTTGGAGAAGACTCTTGAGAGTCCCTTGGACTGCAAGGAGATCCAACCAGTCCATCCTAAAGGAGATCAGTCCTGAGTGTTCATGGAAGGACTGACGTTGAAGCTGAAACACCAATACTTTGACCACCTGATGTGAAGAAACGACTCATTTGAAAAGACCCTGATGCTGGGAAAGATTGAAGGCAGGAGGAGAAGGGGACGACAGAGGATGAGATGGTTGGATGGCATCACCGACTTGATGGACATGAGTTTGAGTCAACCCCGGAAGTTGGCGATGGGCAGGGAGGCTTGGTGTGCTGCAGTCTATGGGATCGCAAAGAGTTGGACATGATTGAATGACTGAACTGAACTGAACTGAAATATATGTAAATTATAGTTTTTCAATTAAATCTGGTGTCTTCCTGAGTTACAGGAGTAATTTACTTTCCCCAAAGAATATCTTCCAAAGGGTCAGTCTTTTATTTCTGTATAGAATTTTTTTCTATGGATACAGAAGGCAGATTGCTTATTGTTATTGTTGCTAGTTAACATATTGTAAGCCTTCACACTACTCACAGAAGAATTATGTCAATATTTCCTAAATAATAGAAAAAGCCATTTCAGTATTTTGGGTCAAAAGCTTTATTATTAAAAAGTGGCAGAATATGGGACTCCACAATTAGACAGTAACAGCTGCGGTTGTTATTCCTTTTTCAGACTAATGGATAAATAATCTGTTGTCAAAATTAATTCATATATAAGCATATGTATTTACATGATAGACTGAAGTGACTTTGAAGAACTATTTTGGTCTACTGGAAAATTAATTATTTAAAAATTGACTTAATATGCAAAATACATAGATCTAAATGTCTAGCAATATGATTTAATCTTGGTTAATTTGGTACATGTTAATATGTATATTGATACTTGGCCTTGTCAGTAGGCTATAGAAAGGCCAGTAGAAAGGTATGGAAATTGAACAAAATTTCCTGTCACAGTGAATTTAAAATTTGAAATATACTAATTGAGTTGCATAAGATCAAGATGACAAGCAGAGATAAAATATATCAAGGTCAATCAGTAAATGGTTATTGGTTGACAATTCTGTTCCAAGGGATATTGTTGCTCATTCTTTGGTACTATTTTTAGAGCTGGAGACAAAATAGAAAACACCAAAAGTAATGAGGTTGTAATGTGTTCCTAACTTAGTGGTGACAAATTTGACTTAATACAAATCATATTCTGTGAGGAGTTTATAAGAAAAACTTGGGAAAATAATTTATAGGAGGAATTACTGTAACTATCAAAGAAGATCATTTATGCTAAAGATCTTTGAGTGGAAACTACATACAAAATAAGAAATTTTGTGTTAGGAAAGAAGTTCATGTTATATTGAAATTTGGCGTGATTTTGTTCCTTTATTCCTTAAATAATTGTGTTTATGCACATTTTTCTGCGTTATTGCCAACTGTTCATCATAGGGTTATATTAAAGGGCTCTATGTCAAGACTTCCTCACCTTCCTCAAGAAAAATAAATTCAAAAATTTTAGCTTTGTCTAGGGAAAAATAATTAATTTCTTATTAATTATGAATGAAATTTTTATGTATCTCTTATGTGCCCAGCACACTGCAAGACCTTAATCACATAAAAATGGAAAAGCATCTCTTCTCTTGTAGGTGTTCAGTGGACAGAAATTCTACTGAGAAACTAGTCTTTCTATACAGTTCAGGTCTTATATTTATGTTTTCATAGTCATATGACTTAAAATGATTTATCTGTTGGCCAGCACTTTATTTCAGGCTTGAGAGAGTTGGGGACTCACCTGATGCTCTCATAGCCTAATAAGCTTCCTATGCTCTAACCATCATCTTTATAAACTAATATCTTGCTCATAATTCAGAATACAATAGTATTCTGTAATCTTATAGAAAATCTGAACAAACTTTTTGGCCAGCCCAATAAAATCCTCAACTTCCCTTATGAATTCCTAGATAACTTTTATAAATATGAATAGAAGAAGAAAAATTGTAGTGAATTGTTTAATATCTGCCTCTGCTGCAGTTATGAAACAAAATGCTTCATAAGGACTTCGATCATGCCTGTGTTAATTTCCTCCAATTCCCTGGTTCCTAGCTCAATGCTAGGCACAACATAGGTGCCCATTAAACATTTGATAAATGGACCAATGATAAATAGAACAGAACCTGGCTCAGACCACATAAATAGAAACCAGATTTTCATAAAAGGCAACATGGTTTTGATTATTATTTGCAATACCAAAGAAATTGCAAATAAATTCCTAAAATTGAAGTAGAATGCAATTGTTTGAGTAGTTGGTTGAGCCCATTAGTTTCACTTAGTTGTCTTATATTTTAACATTTTTTTATTTGAGTATTTATTGAACATTCACCATGTGGTGTGCAGTGATGCTGAGAAGATGAATAAGGTTAACTCTAGTAGTTAACTAGAAACTCAAAGCCTGGTGAAAGAATAAAAATCATTACAATTTAAGACAGAAACTGCTTTGGGACTCACATACAAATTATTGTTGGTCCCAGAGGACTAATAATACGTCTGAGCCTTGAATAATCAGAAGGATTTTACTGGTCTAGCCATAAAGGAAAGTAGACTTTAGGCAGAGAAAACAACATATGTACAGGCGTGCAGGTGTATTCCATTTGTAGAGCTATGTGCTCAGTTACTGCAACGCTTTAAAAAGGAGCATGGCAGGAATACACACTTTCAAATAGGTGAAGGCAGCTTCCAATGTGATCAATGTGCAACAAAGCTTTCAAAGAAAGAGTACAATAATGTTAAAATGTGATTCAAATAAGTGATGGGCAGAAAATCCAGAAAAAAGTACTGGCTGCAAAAAAGCATAAAATTTGGCTCTGAATTTTTGGGCAGCAAAAATAAAAATATAATAACTTAAAAGGAAAGAAAATGATATTTTATATATAATGTTATTAATTAAATCATCAGGAGAGTCTAGCTTTTCACTAATATAAATTTATAGAAGAAGGTATGACACAAATCTTTATCTATATTTTTTAACATAAGAGTCTAGATCTGGAAATACAATTCTTAGAGGTTGTGGTAAAGTTCTCAACAGGCATGCTTTAAAAAAAACTTCCTTTAAAAGATTGCCTTCATTTTCTGATTATAAACTAATGTAGGCCTGCTATAGAATACTTGATAACTATGAAGCAATAAAGAATAAGGAAAGAAAGTAAACTCCTAAAGTCATACCACTTAGAGATATCTCTGTCAACGTGTATATGCCCTCACTTCCTGTCTTTCTTCTCCCTAAGTTATTATTCCATGAAAGTCTACATTATCTAAATGAGATTTCCTTTAACCTCATGGCTGCTTTTCAGACTAACCCCAATTTTGATGCAGATTTAGTACTTTCAAAAAATACCCCAAGTTTAAAACCCAAGAAAGGTATGTGTACAATAACAATTTTTAGAGAAATGCAGAACTCTTCGCCATAGACGTTTTTACAACTTAACAAAGGTTGATGGCCTTACTAGAGATGGGTCGCATTGCACAGGGCACAGCATTCTACTTGGTACATTCACAGTAGATGTCCTCTCCCAAAGGTGCTCCTCCTATCTCTCATTGCCAGATTCTATCTAGATATCTAACACCCAATGTCAAAAACCACTGCCACAGATGTATACACATACATTTGGTCAACACACCAGAGGTTTACAAAGTGTGAAAATTATAAAGATATTAATCCACATTTTTGAATCACCAACTCAATGGACATGAGTTTGAGTAAACTCCAGGAGATAGGGAAGGACAGTGAAGACGGGTGTGTTGCAGTCCACGGGGTTGCAAAGAGTTAGGCAAGACTTAGAGACTGAACAACAACAACAATCCACATTCTACTTTCTCATCTTCAAAGATAGACTTTCAATATCTATATAACACAATAGGAATGTACAAAATATATACTATTCTCTCATTCTCAAGAATGGTGCAACAAAGACTTTGTATGTGTCTTCCTTACAGTAATAGATATCATTATGAAGAAATTCTTGTGTATAAAAGTTGAAGGCAGTTCTGATTATCTCTTTAAAGCTCTTTACTACTTGTTAGAAAGATAAGGATGTAACATTTTTTCCAGCATTGTATAGATTCCTATCCTTAAAAATATATAATAATACACATACACAATCATTGATTTAACTTTTTATTGCTTATGAGGATAAAGTTCTGTACTCCATGTATACTTCATCTTATGTGAATTTCCTGGTTCGTTCCCTCATTTACTCTTGGGATGTGCAGTGTTTTGTCTAACCTATGTTCTGATGCTATAATTTTCAGTGACAAAGCTTTTGGGTTTGTTTCATTTTTTTCACTCGTGCTACCAGTCCTGGTGGGTGGACAAGGGTTCTGCTCCGTGTCGACCTTGCTATCATGCTGGGACCCAGCTGACAGAGCAGCCACAATCTGAAACTGTCCCTTGTCATTGTTGCTGTTGTTCAGTCTCCCAGTCATATCCAACTCTTTGTGACTCCATGGTCTGTAGCATCCCAGGCCTTCCTGTCCCTCACCAACTCCCATAATTTGCCGAAGTTCATGTTCATTGCATCAGTGATGCCGTCCAGCCATCTCATCCTCTAACACCCCTTTCTCCTTCTGCCCTTGATCTTTCCCAACATCAGGGACTTTTTCAATGAATCGTCTATTCACATCAGATGACTGAAACACTGGAGTTTCAGCTTCAGAATCAGTCCTTCCAGTGAATATTCAAGGTTGATCTCCCTTAAGATTGGCTGGTTTGATCTCCTTGCTGACCAAGGAACTTTCAGGAGTCTTCTCCAGCACCACAATTCAAAGGCATCACATCTTTGGTATTCTACCTTCTTTATGGTCCACCTCTAACAATCATATGTGACCACTGGGAAAGTGTCCCTACTCTACATCTAATAAATAATAAATGTGCTTTGTACTCTCATTTTATCTTTATGTAAATATGTATAATTCAAATATATAAATATGAATCAGAAAAACTAAAAAAATAACTTAAAGAAAAAGTTTGTCTATTTTCAAGAATATTTTTCATCCAGCAATGAAACTACTTTGTTTCCTGGGGACTTTAGTGCTGCTATTCCTAAGGACTTGGAAATTTCTAGAAATAGTTTTCAAATAGGTAAATATGTTTCTCTCTTATCAAAATGAAGAGCTTTCCTGATGGTTCAGTGGTTAAGAATTCGCTTGCAATATGGGAGATGTGGGTTCGATCCCAGGGTCAGGAAGATTCCCTGGAGAAGGAAGTAACAATCCACTCCAGTATTCTTGCCTGGGAAATCCCATGGACAGAGGAGCCTGGCAGGCTATAGTCTATGGGGTTGCAAGAGATACGATTTAGTGACTAAACAACACCAAACAATCAAGAAGGAACCAAGTGTGTTGGGGAGGGAACTTACCTAAGCTTTTCAAAGATTCCTGTGAAAACCTTCAGAAATGGAGCTCTTAGCAACCTTAATTCCACTCTCCCATTTCAAGCAGGTGGAAGCCACTCCAAAGGCTTTCTCACAGCTTCCTTTCCTGCCCTTTCTTTGAATTCCCCTCTTGCCTACCTGTCACATTTCTTCTCCTTATGCCCTTCATAGTTGAAGTTCGCTCCACTTGGCTCCAAAGACAGACTTCACAGTAGAATAAGGCAAGAGGGAGCAGGTATCATTACTTGGAGCCAATAATATTTTTTCTTCCCCACTATGCCCAGAAGATATATGGAAAAACAATAGAAGCAAAAGTAACAAATTATTTTATGTTGCCTGTGTCTTTGCTGTCCTGAGACTCTGCTGAAGAAGGTGAGATCAATCGGTCTTCCATCAAGTCTGCATGTTCAACTACCCATTAAATGACACTCCTCCAAGTTTTTATTTTTTTCCTAACTTGGAGTATTCATATTGACACACACATTACTTGATCAGTGTTTATTTTCCTTATGATTTACTTTAAACTGGTTTAACTTAAATTGATTCAGTTTAAATGATTAGTTACGATTTATAAAGTTTTTAAATGCTCTGGTACAAATATCTCATTTCTAAAAGTTTATTCTATGGAAATGATTTATATATTGGGTTCATCATTGTAATTTTATTTCCAGTAGTAAAATTAAGCAAATAACCTAATCATTCAATAATTAGAACTTAGTTTAGAAAGTATGGCAGACATTTTTACAATCATTTAGAATGACAAAAAAATATATCAATCAGTATACAGTTAAATGAATAATATTGCTCTCAAAATACGCGTGCTCTGAAACCACACAAAAACACAAGTTTAGAGAAGCATGATAGTTTGTTATGTTGCTGTTTAGTCGGTAAGTCATGTCCAACTACTTTGCAACCCCATGGACTGTAGCCTGCCAGGCTCCTCTGTCCATGGGATTTCCCAGGCAAGGATACTGAAGTGTGTTTCCATTTCCTTCTCCAGAGGATCTTTCCTACCTGGGAATTGAACACAAGTCTCTTGCATTGGCAGGCAGATTCTTTACCATTGAGCCACCAGGGAAGCTCGGAAAGTTTTATAGAAATAGTAATTTTTTATGTCTAGGGTATGGTATTTCAAGTAATTGTTGTTTTTTTTTTTAACTGTCTTAAAATGAAAAACATCACTTTGGCAAACAACAGAAAATAAAATGACAGTAAATGTCACAAACATTACTTATCCGTGTATATGAATGTATGTGTTTATATAAACGTGTAGCAAACTTTCTTTCAAGCCACATTTTCTGAGTTATAACAAAAAGAGCAGAGGAAATAAAAGTCAGTGTAGTGAAATTATCTTTAGGGATACTTTTCATCTCCTTTTCCTTCCACCCCTATACAGATCTTAATGACCTTTTTGAAACATTCTGCCGTGTTTTTCTCAAAATTAATATTTTCTAGCTTTGTATCTTTTTTCATTTTCTTCCTCCCTTCTTCCTTCTCCCTTTCTTTTTTTCTTTCTTTATTTCTCCCTTTCTTTCCTAGCTCTTTGTCTGTTACTAATTATATGTAATAACTACCATATATTAATAACTAATAATTTTGTTATGTGCTTTAAATATTTAATGCAATATCTTCTTAGTAACTCTGAGATTTGGATGTTCTCCCCAGTTTATAGATTAGGAAAGTGAGGATCAGAGAGAATAAGTAATATGCCAGAGTTATGCTAGTAATTACAAACTGTAATTTGAAATTAAATCCTATTCAACCTCATTGCAAATATTTGATCCATTGCTGTTATTTAATGTTAAATGCGCTTCCCTAGTCTTTATTAAATATGCATATATCAGAGCATTGAGATTTGACTTATGTGCTTTTCTCATTGTACTGTTTTTTTTTTCACATAAATCATTTATTTTCATGGCTTCACCAACTGTTATAGATTCTTAAAGCTTAAGACTATATAAAACGATTATCATCAAAAAAATCCACAAACAATAAATGCTGGAGGGAGTGTGGAAAGAAGGAAACTGTCCTGCACTGTTGGTGCTAATGTAAATTGATACAGTCACCATGGAGAATAGTATGGAGGTTCCTTAAAAAACTAAAAATAGAGTTACAATATGATCCTACAATCCCACTCCTGGGCATATATCTGAAGAAAAACATTGTCTGCAAGGATACACGCATCCCAATGTTCATTGCAGCACTGTTTACAATAGCCATGACATAGAATCAAGTTAAATGTCCATTGGCAGAGGAATGTATAAAGAAGATGTAGTACATATGTACAATGGACTCTTACTCGGCCATTAAAAAGAATGAAATAATGCCATTTGCAGCAACACGAATGAACCCAGAAATTGTCTTACTGAGTGAAATAAGTCAGACAGAGAAGTAGCTCTTAGCCCACACAGTCTAATGTGTATTGCGATGTTTAACTTTCAATTCAGGGATCTTATGAATGACCACAGATAACTTTGAGTCTATCAGCTGGGTACTGGGGAAACAGCAAATGTAAAAGAAGTTTCCTGATCTCAAGTAGCTTCAATTTACAACCCCAGTAAAGGCAATAACACGTGCATTCATCCCAGTTCCTTCTACCCTCTAGGCTGAAATCGGAGAGGCAAGAATTTGTGTTATTTTTATGTGCCTTCTTAGACCTTGTGCACAGACCCAGATGACGGCACCTGAAGCAGGCATGGCTCATTTCACAGAACTTGTTTATTTATTGGCAGCTAATTAAATTATATTATTGTGTATTTCATGAAATTCCCTATTTTAGCTAGGTTCTTTTGAACAGCAAGGAGATCAAACCAGTCAATCTTAGAGGAAATCAACATTGAATACTCATTGGAAGGACTGATGCTAAAGCTAAACCTCTAATATGTTGGCCACCTGATGGGAAGAGCCAACTCGATGGAAAAGACCCTGATTCTGGGAATGATTGAAAGCAGGAGAAGAGGGTTTCAGAGGATGAGATGGTTGGATGGCATCACCAATGCAATGGACATGAACTTGGGAAAACTCCGGGAGATAGTGAAGGACAGGGAAGCCTGACGCACTTCAGTCCATGGGGTCATGAAGAGTCAGACACGACTTGGTGACTGAACAACAATGACATAAAATAAAGAATTTACCCAAATATTTCCTCAAATTTTGGTATTTGTCAATGACGATGGAAAACTGTATTCTGTTCTTATTAACACTTGTTTGCCATAAATTATTAACAAGCAGTTTGAGAAAAGTGATGAGCCATTTATTGGGTTATCTATAATGTTACTTGGGATTCCTTGATAGCTCAGTTTGTAAAGAATCTGCCTGCAATGCAGGAGACCCTGGTTCTATTCCTGTGTCAGGAAGATCCACTGGGGAAGGATAGGCCACCCACTCCAGTATTCTTGGGTTTCCCTTGTGGCTCATCTGGTAAAGAATCCACCTGCAATACAGAAGACCTGGGTTGGAAAGATTCCCTGGAGAGTGAAAGGCTACACACTCCATTACTCTGGCCTGGAAAATTCCATGGACTGTATAGTCCATGGGGTTGCAAAGAGTCAGACATGACTAAGTGACTTTCACATAATGTTACTTAAGATGATATTTAAGACTTCCCTGGTGGTCCAGTGGGTAGGAATCCTCCTGCCAGTGCAGGGGCTATTCGTTTGATCCCTTGTCCAGGAAGATTCCACACACTGAGGGGCATCTAAGCCTGTGTGCTACAACTGCTGAGCCTGTGTGCCACAACTGTTGAAGGCCCCATGCCTAGAAGCCAAGAGCTTCAAGAAGATAAGCCACTCTGTTGAGAAGCCCATGCTCTGCAACTAGAGAAAGCCCACCTAGAGTAACGAAGACCTATCACAGCCAAAAATAAAAACAAAAAATAAAAAGAATGTATTATTTAAAAAAAAAAGATAATATTTCAAGGAGCAACAATCTTTTTCAATAGCACAACCAGATCAGAAACTCATGCCATGGACTATTTCCCTTATTTTCATATTTCACAGACAGGTTATTCTTTTCTTGAAGAATTAGCATTCTTCTTTAATTCTTAGAAGATGCCCACTGTCAGAGACAAATGAGAAGGGCTGAATTTTGGTGGTTTTTGCTTGTGTGTGCATGTGTGTGTGTGAGTTGTTCATTTTGTTTTTGACAGAGCAGACAGTATTCTTTATTATTAATTGATGAATATTTCGGTTCAACATTAATCATTGATTCACCCATTATAATGTACTTGTGTTCACTACATAATGCTCTTAAATCAAATGAATATTGAATAGTACTGTAGAGTAGAAACTTGTCATTAAAAGTTCTTCTATTTGGATGCAATGGTCAAAGAGTTATTATAAACTGCTTTCTAAGACAGACTGAGAAAAGGTAGGACAAAAATAACATGAAAAATACCAACAAAGGTAGTTAATTGGAGTTTTAATCCCATATTCCTCAAATAAGTATTTTTTTGTTCTTTCTTTTCTCCCTTTCTTTCAATAGTATTGTTATTCAAAGTAGATATTTAAGTTAAAACACACATAATAGATTTAGTGATCATTTGCATTGCAAAACTCCTACTTAAAAAAAAAATATCTGTTGGAATTTTGCTACAACTTAATCCTGGGGTCAGTTCTGTGGGACTGTTTAATAGGTGAAAGGCTCTGGGTAAAATAAACAAGTGATTTTTCTCCCCAACCCTCTTCTTCAAAACTTGATGGGAATACAGGTATTGTGAAATGGGAAACAAATTTCAAATTATAGCCCTTGTGTAGAACAAAGATAAGCTTTGTTGCACTGGTTCAAAAATATAGGATATTTTCTGAAGAAGATATAAAAATGGCAAAACATTGTAGAAATATTTTCTAACCATACAACTTGTAAGTATGAAGTAAGCTGATATATGATTTTTTGGATCTGTTCCTCAGATATAAGAATCTATGTATCTTTAAATTGCCCTTTAAAATTCTTTAAAATGAGTAACAGGAAATCAGCATTTTCATGAGTATCATTAACAATTAAAAAATGAGAATAGAATAGATATTCTATTATGTTGATCTATAACATATATGAAGTTGGAAGGGAGGACTTATTTCTTTCTCAGCATGAGCTAGTTTGAAGCTCATGAAATACATGTTGCAATAAGTTTTTGTGGCATGGACTTTCTTACACGTGTGGTGGTGATGCCATAAAAACTGATCCAGACTTAAAAATTCCACTTCAGAAAGAGATGAATAGAATATAACTGTATAGAAATTGCTTCAGATCAAATCTCTGATTTCCTTAGATCCACTCTGACTTTTTTCACTCTAATTATTTGAATATTTGTTAATGGCTTTGTATGGGTATGTTTTCTATTGTGTACCATGTGGCTTTTCAGGGCTTCCAGGATCAAAACACTGCCCATGACAAAATTTGACTACCAACAGTGTCTACATTCATGTACTTTAACGTAACAATCTTCAAAAATATTAAAATAATTTCTACAATGTTCCCCTGTAAATAAATGTATTTGAAATACTAAGGAAAATTAAAACAGTTCATCGGCTATCATCGATCATGCTGTTTCTGTGAACTTCCAGAAACAGTGGCCAGTATTTCAAAGGTTTTTGAGAAGAAGTTTGAAGATAAATTGTGTAACTGGAAGAGATGAGCACATCTTCAGATTTTAACCCAGTTCATTTTACTTTGCTGAAGTGTTCTCTTGCTTAGTTATGCCTATGGGTAGGGGACATTTAACCCAGCCGACTTTGGTAAACCAAACACCAAAATTTCAATGGAAGGGGAGTGCCTAGGATTAACATGTGGCTCACATAAAGACATTTTTCCTCTTCTAAGTTTGCCTTTTAATTAGAGAAGTATAATTTGCTTATTTTTTTGTTTTCTTTTCTAATTTTATTTTATTTTTATTCCTTAGAAGTTGTTGATTTCACTTTGGAAATTGGAGGAGGATAAAATTAGTTTTAGTTAAACTGGCAATTTTCTTGTAGTTAGTTTCTAATATACAAGTATTGCTGTTTATAAGTCTATAAGGTCAAGGTTTCTTGGTTTCTTTCTTTTACCATATTGATATCATAAGAGTTTTTCATCTCTTTCTTTTAGGGAGAACAGCTTTCCCTTTGCTCATATTTTCTAAATTTGTCATGCGAAGAAATGTTTAAAGAAAAATAAAAATTGAATTAGAAACCTTTTTTCTTATTTTTGATAAAGTTTAAGAGCCATTTGTTTTATATTTTTGAATAAGACATTGCTTTAGGGTTAAATGAGTTTTGAAAAGGCGTAACTAATCATAAAGGCAACATTAATTGTGGAATTTTATTTGCACTCTTTTGACCTTTATTTTATATTAGTCTGTCCTGTGTTTTTTCACTTTGTGCTTCAGCCATTTTACTAGCTGTATGACTGCGTGAAAGTTAATAAACACTTCTAAGCTTCAGTCTCCAGTTTCCTCAGCTGTAAAATAGAGATGACATTATGATATAATGCATGTAAGAATATAAAGCATGATAAATTCCATATGTGCATGCACAAATGCCTTATATATATGTATATATATATAGTGTGTGTGTGTATTCACTATACATTTATAGTGAATATGTGTGTATATGCACATACAAAAACATATACTCACATTTATAAGTGTATATATATATATATATGTATATGTATATATATATATATATGTCATTTATTGGCTTCATTTATTTTTCTTAGTTTCATTTGTTTTTCTGGTAATCTTATCTCCAATCGTTTCCTTATATTGCTATATAATAAGGTGTTTGAAAATGATTATATTCAATTAAAGAATCAATAAAACACTTTAAATATATTACACTCAATGTACACTTTCCCTTTATTGGAGGAAAATATGTGGCTTTTGTTACTGATTTGGAGATTTCAGTTTTAAAAGATTTTCTGAGAAATTTGAAATGATAGAGAATGATGGTCTGGAGAAAAAGAAAAGATTCTACAAACTTTTTAAACTAAAAGAATGTTTCTTCAACTTGGTGGTGTTCTTTCTCTCTTTTAATAAGTTAAAAGGAAAACATAGAAAAGATAGTAGATAAAAATAAAAATTTGTTAAAAATAATAAAATTGTAAAAATAGTAAGGAGTCCTTTCTGGTCATCACTTCAAATTGAATCACATTCTAACTGAACTTTGAAATCTTAGAAAGTAGCCTACAGAAATTCACCCTCAGACTGAAGCCAGGCAATCCTTGCTGATTTAGGCCCTTAATTAGGCATAAACTAATCATGCTGTGAACTCTAGAGAAGAAATGACACATAATTATTAGTACTAATTTCTTAATTGTTAGAAAGTGATACTTCAGTGTGTGCTTCATCCAGCAAGAATGATCTGCAATGTGGCATCACTTCTCTCTACATGCCAACAATTTCCATTTAGAACGTATCAAAGAAAGAACACTTAACAATGCACTTAATTTTCTTTACTGTGTCTTCAAAAAAAATATGATGTTCTAAAATATAACCCCCTTTCACTCATGGAACAATTGATGTGCCTTTTCAGTATTGAGAATGGGAAATACAATCAAAACGTTGAAACTCTTTTTCATATAAAAATACTAGTGCTAAATTATCCAATGTTAAGTCCAAATGGCATCAGAAGACAGAAATATCTATTGGACACATCAATTTTTCTAACTTTCCTCCATGTACATTCTCTGGAAGAGAGAAACTGGGATAATAATTAAAACCATTATTAATTCATATTCATTCTATGCTGTGACTTTAAAAAGGTTAAGAAATCCAACACATAATGGAAATCTGTTTTTCTTCCTTTGAAAGAGAGTGGGATTTCAGGAAGACTATAGCCATTATAGGAAGTGCTTTACTTGAATGTTCTTGAATAAGTAATGAAAAATATGGAATTAAAAATTCTAGAAAAGGGCAGTTATAAAAATGAGAGTGACGTGAACCAAAACAATATTGTCATTGCATTTGTTGGTTAATAAGCAATGAGACCTTTCTAATAGGAACCAAGTAAGAATTGTTCTTGTGCTCTGGCCGATTTAGTTGGCATAAACATAGAGGTGGAACCGTATATGCTTACTGGAGAAAAACTCTGTCTTATATTATCCATAGAAACCATCATACAAGCTCATATATGGTAATACATTCCCTTTTAGCAGGAAGTCGGTTTTTATATTAGACTGAAATTAAAAGGAAAAAACAGATTTTTAGACAATGTTATCAGTAAATTTTAATACATTGTGGTTTTCAAATATAGAATTATTGCTATTTTTTGTTCAAACTTCATTTCAGTGAATTTTTCTTTCACTAATAGGACAACAGGGTGCATCCATCTGGTGATAATGATCGTAGAGAACATATCGAGAGTTTTGAAGGCTGAATGTTCCAAGTCCCGAGAGAAGTTCAACCCAGCTCAAAGCAGGCAAGAGAGCCTGAGCAAAGTCTGTGTGCCCAGACTAAGATGCAGAGATGGGCCCCTGGGGATTCCCAGGCTTGAGAGGTGCCTTTTCTCCAGAGTAAAGGATAGCTATGAGAGCCACACAAGACCTACCTGCACAGTGTCCAGTGAGTGGAGGCAAAGGAGAGACGCTTGCCTTTACATATCCTTATCCATGGCACACCCAATGTCCTTACAATGTGCTGTCCCACTTTCCTAACTTCCTAACAAACTAACCTTGCATATGAAAATATTTTCATTTCAACATCTATATTTCTTATCTTTCCTATTAATTTACCACTATTTTATGATCTTTTTTTGTTTTAGAAAGCCTATTCTATTCTTTACAGAGGTCCAGTTAAAATGTTTCATTTTAGCAGTCTTATAGTATGGGCACATTTCCTATGAATTCACTCCAATTTTATCCTGATGCATATTTTCCAAGAAATAATATCTTCTCCTTTATATTTATTTTCTTAAAGGTTATATCTTCTTTTAAAACAGTATTGATAATATTTGAGATGATGGATCTGAAGCATTGAATTTGAGCCATATCTAGGTAGCTCTTAGACTTTCATAGGAACATAACCTGTCTCTAATTTCCACATATTTGAAAAAGTATTTATTAACATTAATAATATGTGTATAATGCTCAGTGATATGACATATTCCAGATTATAGCCATAGTAACAGAACAAATTGTGGTGATCTGCCCAGGCATTCTCCTGTATAAGAAGATTAATAAATCATGGAAAATAATGGAGTTAAAAAACATAAACATCATGAAAGCCTGGATATAATGAACAAGGTATGTGTCTTTGGGAGATTAGCTAAAGCAAAACTTAGATATAATGATGTAAAATGCATTCATGGTTTTAAATAGCATGTTTGTGTAACACATTAATGCCCCCATAGAGCTAGAAACCTCATTATCAGTAATATTTACAATATATTCAGACACTTAACATATCACCATAAGATTTCTTTCCTCTAAATAAGCTAGTGCAATCTGTGTATGTATTCTGTAGCATACTTTATAACAAGTTCATTTAGGTTTTATAAATAAAGCAATGATATACTTAATAATGATTTACAAATATGCATTAATTGTGTATTTATGCAAAACTCTCTACCAGATTTCCACTTATTGAAATCACTGTCTACACTAGGTATTTACTCTATTAACCAATTAATCCAACTAAAATGAGATCTGGTAAAAATCATCTTTGCATACTTCCAGAATCTGATATTTGAAACTATATGTAATTTTTACTTACATTGTTTCACAAATCACTACACTGTTCAATTGGATTATTAACCTTTATAATTGATTTTAAATCTAGTATATCTTATATCTGAAATCTATATATTCATTAATTATTGACTGACTTCAAAATTAGTTGAACACCACTCAACTGTTGTTTTACCATAAGGACTGGTTCGTGTAGCAAATTGTAACTACAGGCTTTCAAGAAAAGCCATTTCAACTCAATTTGGTCAATCTTAACAAATATTTCTTAAGCATTCCAGAGCCTTCCAGAGGCTAGGTGAATAAAGATGGGTAAATTTTAATTCCTGTCTGTAAACATGTTTTAAACAATAATGTCAAAAGAAAAGTATGATGGTGCAGGACTATTGTTTAAAAGCTGAATCAATCATCTGTGTCTGCAAATGGAGATTGGAATTTACCTTTGGAACAGAGCTCCTTCAAGGTTGACAAAACTGCGGGGCCCTGTTACTCATGTAGCTGTAGAGGAGACATCTCATTTTTCCTGAAGGTCTTCCCAAACGCAGATACTGAAAAATAAGCTATATGTTCAGTTTCATAAGGTGAATTGGGGGCTTTTAATGATTTAGAATGATTTTCCTTTTTTATATTTAGAATTAGACTTCCCAGTGTCTAAAGACTTTTATTCTTAGAATATACTTTAAAACTTTTGTCCTTAGTTGTCAGAGATTGGAAGCTAGAACCAGAAATGCTAGTGAGGATTAAACTTTTTTAAATCTCATCCTTCAGAAAAGCCCATGAAAAGGACTGTGTTGGTTTGGATTCCCCTTGAAGCAGACTTGAAAGTAAGATTTTTGAATCCAAGTAGTTGATTTAGGAAGTGATGCCAAGTGTGACCAAACATCAATAAGAGAGTAGACATGAGGCATGGGAAAAAAAAAATTAGAGGATGAATGAGGAAGCCAGTGAACACAGAGGGCAAGTGGAGCTCAACCTTATTGGCAAGATGTGAGATAGTATCGACAATGCCTGAGAATTACCTAAGTAGGTAAAAGTTTGGATGTTTACCATTAACATCTTGTCTGTTAACAGTCTAGGGGAGGTTTGGGAATATTAACTCTTTGATATTTTCAGCTCACCTTGCATGTGAGTTGAACATGCTTCATGGCTGAGAAAAAGCCTTCAAGCCAAAAGAATCATGGTATTCACAGGGAGCAGCCTTTAGTATGCAGATGTGTACTCAAGAAAAATAAAAACTAGAGATACCAAAAATTGAACCCTGAGAGAATAAAAAAAAGAAAAGAAAGTTTTACTGCCAAGCAGAATCCCTCATCTAATATGGAGTTCAGGAAGACTCCTGAGGAGGAGGAACAGGGTGGAAGTGGGATGAGTCTTTTAAACCCCCAAATTCCAAACTGTTTCTGTCCCATATTAGGGAAGCAGAGTCTCTGACTGTGGCTGAGGGGCCAGTTGTACTGGAGTTTGTTCATTATTTAAGCTTGGAGTTAGCTGGAGATGGTCGACTGTGCAGTGCTTACTTTGAGATGGTGGTGTCCAGGTGCTTTTGCTTTGTATGTGAGGTCTCCACTGTGCGTGACTCTGCTTTGGGTAGAAACTCCCAGAGTAGGGATTACGGTGCCAGTCAGGTCTGTCCCAGTATCAGCAAACAGTTGTTATTGTTTAGTTGCTAAGTTGTGTCTGACTCTTTTGCGGTGCTATGGACCTGTAGCCTCCCAGGCTCCTCTGTCCATGGGATTCTCCAGGCAAGAATACTAGAGCCGATTGCCATTTTCTTCTCCAGGAGATCTTCTCAACTCAGGGATTGAACCCATGTCTCCTGTATTGGCAGGTGGATTCTTTACCACTGAGCCACCAGGGAAGCCCTCATCAGCAAACTGAGTGCCAGGGAGAAAATAGCACCATTTTCAAGAAGGGCTATACTAACTTAGACAGCATCTGGGGAAGAGGCCACATCCTTCTTGATAGAACTTGCAATTGGTCCTGAAAAAAAATGGTGTCCCCATAATTAATCATCATGGGACGTGGAAGTTTCAAGGAAGAAACTAGGTGAGATTTCCTAAGTCTTAATTATGTGACTTCTAGAAATTAAATGTTAGTGGTAATGTGAAATCTGTCCATATTGTGGAATTCTGGGATAAAACACAGGTAACTACTTCTGTATGGAGATAGATTTAACAAGGCTTGGCCTAAAAGCATTTAATTTTTTTTTTTTGGTCTACAAATTAGGAAAGAGAGATTAAGATTAGTGTAAAGATGATGATGGGAAGAAAGAAGATAGCACCAATGAATGTTTAATAGATACATACACACATTAGTAAGAATGTGGGAGAAAGACACATATTTTCTTTTATTTATGCAATAACCCTAATTATATAGATTAGAAAATATGCATTTCCTAAAGACCTAGAGATAAAAATTTAATCCAAGCCTCTCAAATGCCAATCTGAAACTTTTTATAATATACCACACTACCTGACATTCCAAATAGACCCAGAAACCACAACAGCTGCACTTCAGATGTGCTATCAGTTTAATTAATTTTGCATTTCTAATAGTTTCTGAATCAGAAGAACCTGTAGGGCCAGTGAGATGCTGAGTCTGTCAGCAAACAGTTCTGGGTCAGACCTCCATGTGTCCTGGTTGAAAAGTGCAGTTTGTGTAGAACACTCCCATTCAGATAGAGGGGGTCTCAGATGACCCTATTTTATTGAATATTCCATCAATTAAATATTATCTGGATCCATGTAGCTGAAATATTCAATGGCAAGGATGAAAGTCCCTTCTCATGTATATTTATAATATGAGAGATCATTTTCTTTTGTTCTGTTTAAACAGATGGGACCTAACGGCCTTATAAAAACAATATATTTCTTTATATTGCAAAAAGTTACTTATAGTTAAGTAACTTCAGATTTAGTTTCTGTGTCTGTTTTTGGAAAAGAAATATAAATTAAAACTGAAAGAAAACTGAAGCAAATGCAGTTTATTTCAGATAAATCTTAAGCAAACTGGAAACAAAAAGGGAAAAAATAAATCCAAGTAGTTTATGAATATATTTCAATCTTTCGTGGTGTCTTGTTGGGGAAAATTGCAAGCAAATCTTGACCTCTTTTACAGTAGAGACTTTTTTTTCTCTTTTTTAATGGTATGGGCATAGCAACTCTGAAACTGTAAGATATATTATAGGGTTACACAAATAAGTAAATATGTTGATGTTTTAGAGTTCTCACTACGGGAAAACGAGCACCTAAATAAGAAATAGGGGAAAACGAAAAAGAATTTTGTGAGGGTTGGCATGGAATTCAAACTATTGGTATGGGCTTATGATTTCTAAATGATGTGTATATGTATATATGTGTGTTTATGTGACATGTATGTAGATAGTATAGTGTATAGTTACATATGTTAATTATATATATATGCATATCTCTCTGTGTATATATATATATATATACATATCTATAGCTGTATATGCATAGCTCTAGTTAGCAGCTAGGTCTAGAAGCAATAATGCCCCAGAAGTAATGAGTATATCCACTGCCCCACATCTTGCTCTTTAATAGCATCCATCTCCCACTGAAAGGAAGCAAGACTCCTGGATTCCAAGACTCCTAGACTGGGGCAAGATGGATATAAGATGAGGCTGGAACAGCTTGTTATGCCAAGAAAATTAGGATGTGCTCAAAAAAGTCATGGGCATCTCACAAAAACACTGGGCCAGTTTGAAAAACTACCCCCCAAGCCAAATATAATCTGTGCCCAAAATAATGACAATAATGAACTGTTAGATAATTTCTGGAAAGTAAGCATTCATGATTCTAAACCAGTAGTAAGTAGACAGGTAAATAACTGAGAGAGAAGAGCAGGCTTTCCTTACTGTAAAATGCTGAGGGTCAACTGGCAGATATGGACAAGTGCTAGAGCTGGTTCATGAAAGCATCAGTGCATGCTAAATTGAGAGAGAAATGCTGAAGAGGTGTGGGATATTTGTGTCATCGTGAGGCATCTTCCCAGATTGTTCAGTAATTCAAGAGGAAAAACAGTATGAGAAATGGGATTATATTTGACAATTCTGTCCAAGTTAGCATCAGCAAAATCCTGTGCACCTCCCATGTAATGCCCCGAGAAGGACACCTCTCACTATTACAACATTGCAGCCCATATGTATCTGAGTCTAAATATGAAGAAATCTCAGACAGACCCCTAATGAGGAACACTCTAAGAAAGGGGATGGGGAGGCTATATTCCTCAAAAATACCAATGTCGTAAAAAACAAAGAAGGCTGTGGAAAATGTTCTAGATCAAAGGAAAAGATACAGACATGCCAACTAAAGGCATACCTGATTCTAAATTAGGCAGAAATTTTACTATAAAGAATATTACCCAGTCAACTGAAAAACACTGGAATATGGTTGTAAAGTTATATAAACCTCTGTTAATGTTAAAGTTTACTGAAGTAGATATCTGTACATGGTTATTGTAAGAGGATATCCTTATTCTTAGAAAAGACATACTGAAAAATTTAGATTAAATGGCCATTACATATGCACTTTTCTCTCAAATGGTTCAGGAAAAATATTATATATAATATATATTAACTTTAATATATAAGCATATACTATATGGAACATAAATATACATATAATATTTATAATCAATACATGTTATTAACATAAGTTAATATATGTTTATTACATGAACAGAGAGAGAAAGAGCACATGGCAAAGCAAATGGCATAAACTTAAGAATTGAGTCTGGGTACAGGGTAGCTGAGTATTCTATGTGCCTTCTTATTTTTGCCACCTTCCATATATTTGCACCTACTTCAAAATAATACTTAAAAAATAATCAAATGTTTTGACTCAGAAGCAAGTTGGAATCCTGAGTGATCTTGTCAGCTACTTTATTTTCTCTAGCTCAATGTTCTGTTCCTTGAAACAGAGATAATCACATCCCTTCACAATATTATCATGAAATAAAATGAGCTCCTCTTTGGAATGTAGCAAATAGGTGATCAGCAATGACTAGCCCTTCCCTCAGAGCCCGAATTTCTCTCCCAGATAGCTCTCATCATTAAATCTAGTTTCCACAAGATTGATTAAATTCTCAGGTCTTTTAAATAACTTTTACCTAACAATTTAAATTTAATTTAACCTAATAATGCCTTTAAAATTACACAGTGGTAGAGATTTTAAGTCTAAATTATGGTCTTAATCTGATAGAATAGGAAGTCTTTCAAGTACAGCTATATTTTGTATTCATGTTGGCATTTCTAGCAGTATAATTCTTGGCACTTAATAGATGCTCATTGTGTGTTTGTTGAAATGAGTTCAATAATCAATGCAGATATAACCAAAATTTGACATAATTATAGGATTGAAAGATGATATTATTTCCGCATTGCAATATCTGCATCTGAATGCCTTCATGATTGAAGAGCCATGTGGCTGGTCTGAGGTGACCTGAATTGACTGAAGTGCCTTCTTTAGTTTCTGCCCTAACCATTCAGATCTATACCACATACCAAGCCATTTTTCTTTCTCCTACAACCCATACTGTTTCTTTCAAAGAGACTCAATGCCAAGCATTTTATGCAGTCTGCAAGTCTCATTCCTTAGAACAGCTTGCTTCTAACATTTTCTTAAACTTTCTTTCTTTTTTCTTTTTTTCTTGAGGCAAACAATGTTTAAATTGAAATCAGTCTTTGTTTTTCTATTTCTCATTTTGAGTCCAGGAAATGTTTTTAAATGGAACCAGTGAAGGCAAATATTGATTAAAGTTGCATGTGTTTGATAGTTCATTTAACACAGCAGTTCTTAACAAGCATGATTCTGCCCCCAGGAGACATAGGGTAGCCTTTGGAGACATTTTTGACTGTCAGAACCAGGTATGGTTGTGACACTGACATCTAACTAGTAAAAGCCGAAGATACTGCTGAATATTCTACAGTGCACACGACAGCTACCAACCAGGAAGAGTTAGCTAGTCCCAAATGTCCATAGTGTTGGAGTTGAGAAATCTTGAGATAAGTGAAAAGATTGCCATTATGACATTTAGGCAGATTCAGATTTGATTTTCAGAGATGAAACTTCAAATTACTGGAGTCATACTTGTGTTTGTAGACAAGTGTAATTACATTTCAGCCTTCCCATTTTACCATTATAACAGGTCCAACACAGATGCTTACAGAATATCCATACTATCATATGACAATGATGCTTTCCATTTGTGATAGCTTTCCTAAGTCTTGTCCTACTGATTTTCGGAGCCATCTAGAGTTTGAAACTCAAATTCATGTGACTTTTTTGGAAACTGTTTTAATTTCTCGTTGATTTCCTATATTTCCCACATCTATATAGCATTTGGTGAAAATGTTTTCTCTTTTCTCACCTTAGTATAGAGATTCTCAAGTTAGGATCTATGCTGGAATCACCTAGGGAGGTTTTAAAACTCCTAATGTCTGAGTCTCACCCCTAATATTTTGATCTGCTTGATTTGGGGTGAAGCCTGGATGTTGGTATTTTTAGGAAGTTACTCAGCTAATAACATACAGCCATATTTTAGAAACATCCTTTAGAATAGTCTCTTCAACTTATTGCAAAAATAGTATTTTGAAATCAACAAAATAAAATAATACATTGTAAATAGATTCTGAGAAATAAGTCCTTAACTACCAGGGTCTGCTCTTGTTCCAGAAAAATTTAATTTTTATTAGCCCTTTCCTCCATCATGTTAATGAGTGTGGGGATGATCCTACTGGACTGAGCTCCTAAAAGAAGCTATAATTTTCTTTGAACCTTAAGTTTTTGTCTCAGTACCTGATTACTTTATATATGCTATCAATGTCATGGAGCATATACACCACCTTAAGTTAATTTATAACTCCTAAGCATGTTGTAAATTTTATGGTAAGCGCTTATGGACATCATGTCATCCAGTTCTCAGATTGTCTCAGTGAGGTGGTCATTATTTTCCTCCTTTACAGATAAGAATTATTGTTTAACTTGAAACACCTCTGTTGCCTCTGACTGGATCCAACTAGATTCTTCATCCCTCTTTTCACTCTTATCTTTCTAGAAGTGTTGGAACTAATACATCCAGATGTCCTTTCCACATAAAGCCCACATCTGAGATCAAGAGAGCAAGTCATGATGACCTCTTCTGGAGCTGACCTGAGCTTCCACCCGGTTCTTTGTGCCAAGAACTTGTACATAACCCCTCGGGCTTTCCCTTTTGTACGGCCTCTTTCTGATCACTCAGTTTCTATCATTCTTCCAGACTACCAATTTAGCCCATGAGGACATTTGCCACTTGTCCTGGCCCATGTATCTGAAAGCCCTTTAGACTTTGCTATTGACCCTTTTTCCAATAAGTAAAGCCAGAATTCATCCCCTAGATGGTCCTATGAGGAATAGTGATTCTACACAAGGCCATGAAGGCACTCGCTAAGGATTCCCTGTACCTACTATCCCAACTTCTTCACCTGATGGGCAAATCATCTGTGTTAGGTTATGTGTGGCTTTTGCAGCTGACCTGGAGAAATTCCACCACAGACAATATTTTTTTTCAGCCGATCATAGTGCAATAGAGCCAACAGTCAGCTTTATGTATCTTTTTCTTTTTTTTAAAATCTGGACTTTAAGCAAAAATGTTAAATATTCATTTACTTATTCGGCTGCACAAGGTCTTAGTTGCAGCATGAGAGAGCACTGATATTTCACTGTGGCACATGAACACTTAGTTGTGGCATGTGGGATCTAGTTCCTGGACCAGGGATCGAACCCAGGCCTCCTGCATTGCGAGCATGGAGTCTTAGTCACTGGACCACCAGGCAAGTCCCAAGCAGGCATTTTAGAAATATATGAGAACTATAACCTGGGTCTCCAGCATTGCAGGAAGATTCTTTACCATCTGAGCCATCAAGGAAGCCCCCAGAACAAAATTTATTATGTCATAGCCACAGAACTTTTTTTTTTTCCTGACAAATGGAATGAAAAGATTGCAAAACTGAAGAGTTACAGAGTAAAGTGAGGAAAGTGTCTTGGAGAAATCTATCCTGGAGAAACCAGAAGTGTTTTCTCTACTGTTCAAACTTGACAGCACTGTGGAATGGGCAGCCCAAACAGGCAGTCCAGTTTACCCTCAACTTTGTGGCTCCTTTCCAGTGGTTCTTTAGTAATTCCAGAAATTGTCTTAAGTGGCTCTGTGGAAACATGGGGATCTGTGGGCAACTCTAGGAAGGGAGTTTGTGTAGGAACCTTGTCAGCCAGGTCCATGGAATCTCAGGGGAGATAAGGTAACCCTCCTGAGCTATGTTAGCAACTACCTTGCCTTCAAGACAATTCTTTTAAAAGTCCTGCTGTAGAATCGGTCACTATTCATTCACTGAACATCAAAAGAAGCAGCTGGGTGGTGTGTAGAAGCCATGTTTTATGGAAAAGAGGTAATTAAACATTAGATTCATCTCCAGAGTGGCAAGTTGTTTTCACTGATATTGGGACATATGCTTGTAGAATAGAATGGCTAGGGGTGATGGCTGAGAATATGCCTAGCATTTAATTTCTTCTGTAAAATTTAAATGTATTGAATATATGTGAATTAGATATCACACATGCATGCATTTACAACTGTGTTGAGGAATAAGTCTTGCTCCCCGAGATGGAGCCATTTTTTAAATTGAATTTTTAAGAATGTCTTTTCCTCTAAATATGCTGGGTAGCCATTTTAACACATAAATAGTAGCAAAAGTTTCTTGTTTTAGCTCTCTTGGGAGTACTGCATAAGATGAGCTTTGGCTTTTGTGCTTTGGTAGGCTAATTAGATGAAGAAATAAGGAAAAAGTAAAAACCCACTGACACATCCATGTGTGAGCAGGGGGTGTGGGTCGGGGCTGATGTATGTGATCGGAGCCATCTGCCTGCTTCCTGCCATACAGGTCAATTCATTTTGATAGCCTTTGACTTGCAGGTCTGTAGGTAACTTTCATCAGCAAAACCTACATTTCAGAGTTCAGAATAAATAAATTATGCACTATTTAAAAAATTGTCAATCTAGATTAAAATGGCAAAATAGAATTTTTTACCTTTGGCTATAACTTTATTCTCTTTTATTTGTGTTATGCTTCAGTCTACCTTTTTGAAAATAAGCTTTATTCCCATTTTCACCATTTTAAATGGTTTATAGATTTGTATTCAAGCTATTTGAATAATAACTTGCTGTAAAACTGCTATAAATTCAAACAAAAAAATAGCAACAGCGGCCCCAATTCTTCATTTCTTTTGAAACTTTGCTCCAGAATTTTGCAGTTCAAAGAGGTCATGACATCTAGAGAATGTTTTATCATTCTTCACTGCAAAGGATAAGGAGAAAGAATACAAGGTGAAACAAAACAGAATTTCAAGAAGGACCATAGAGCTAGAAGAGGTCTGGGAGGGCAGAATATCTTGGAATCTTTTCAGAAACCTGTTCCAGCTCCTTGCTCAGAGCAGTCACTGTCCCTGCACATATGTGAGTAAACAGGGCTGCAGAGAAATGGCAGGACAGGGAAGACCTATAATTATGCTACAGACACAGACTTATAAAGGGACTTCTTTAAACTATTCCTTGGAGTTTGATTAATTATTGGCTTATTGCTGGAGACAGTATAGAGTGACCAGAACTGGGATTTTTAATGGAGAAAATAAAAGAACAGTTGGACAGTTCTTAGTAGGGGAGAAACGATGCACTAAAGATGTAAATTTTTTGGATTTGTCTCCTTCCTCTCAACTCCCAGCTCCAGGAGACCTTGAGGTTTCCTTGGCCGCTGTAGTTTGCAATGAGACGTTCAGTGCTCAGATGAGAATGCTAATCCCATTTGTTACATTCCATTTTAAAGCTATTTGGGGCAGCTAGATTACCAGACAGTAATCATGCATAGTTTACCACCATGTGGTTTTAATAACCCAGGCATTTGTGTTTATGAGTTTAGTGTGGATTAGACTATATTTCAGCTGAATATTAATAGATTTAATCAATCCTTTCTTAATTCATGAATTTTCTTACACTTGTAAGTCACATTTAGGCTTTGACTTTTGTCCAAGACACTTTAGAAAAAAAACAACTGAGAATAATTTTATGATATCATCAGCGCCATCATCATATCTTCTCATTTAATTTATCATAAGCATGGATATTACTCTATTGTTCTGGCTGCTGTGTAAGCATCTACAGATACTTTGTTTTTTCTGTCCCCTAGATCATGAATAGAGGTCTCATTTATTCTTCTGGTCAGGCTTCAAATAAATATGAAATATTGGCCTAAAGCAAGAAATTTTTTACTATTGCAGAAGGAAAAAATACAAATACTCTCTGCTGATGGAGAGTGGACACACATATACATTCACAGCCATTCATGTAGGCATACATGTCAGGAAACATCACACAGGATGAGCAAACCAAAAATTATATAAGAAACATTGTTTACTTAGTTTCTATTATCTTGTTCAAAGGAGCACTACAAATTCTGAATGAGACTCATTCAGCGCCAAAATCTGTGCTGGGTTTTAGGAGTAGAAAGAGTAATCAGGCATGGATTCTAGCTTTGTAGACCTTCAAGTGTCATGTGCTTTTAGGAAATGAGGAATTTGGTTCACTGCTTGAGAACTGCACATATGCTACAGTTATTGGTATTGCTCAATAACAATACTGGTTTTTCAAACTAGTGACTTGGGGAAAGTAAACAGAACAGACACTTTGTGGATGAGAATGGAAGAGATTTTCATTTTATGGTAGGTAACCTTCATCAACAAAACCCACATTAAGTTCTTCAATACTTAGACAATGTCCAAAAATATACTGTGGATACTTCTTGCTATTTCCTACAAAAGAATTGGTAACTAGCATTATTCAGTGATTCAGTTAATACTAGACTAACAGATTCTGTGTGTGAGTGTGTGTGTGTGTGTGTGTGTGTGTGTGTGTGTGTGTGTGTGAATGTGTATTTCCAAGTTACTATCCACACATGGCCATTTGTGTCCATTTCCTATGCTGTTAATAGCTGTGATAAATTACCACAAATTCGGTGGATTCAAACAACATAAATGTATTATTTCTCAGATCTAGAAGCCAGAAGGACTAAAACCAGGGTGTCAGTAAGACCATTCTCCTTGTGGGGCTCTAAAGGAGGATATGTTTCCTTGACTTTTCTAACTCCTAAGGGAATCCTACATACCTTGGCTCATGACTACTTCCTTATCTTCAAAGGCAATTGGATCTGCTATCCCCAACTCTCATAGCAGAGGCAAACTATTATGTGCAGGATGGATAGACAACAAGGTCACACAGGTAACTATATTCAATATACTGTGACAAACTATAATAGAAAAGAATATGAAAATATATTTATACATGTATAATGGAGTCATAGAAGAAATCATTAATAATACAACATTGTAAATCAACTATACTTCCATAAAGTAAAAAGCAAACAAAAAAACAAAGCCAATCACAGTATCTTCAAATCTCATCCTCCTACTCTTCTTCCATCACTACCACTTCTTCCCTAACTCTGACCCTTCTTCCTCCCTCTTATAAGGACCCCTGAATTAATTACATCAGTCTCACATGGATAATCCAAGGTAATCTCTCTATATCAATATCCTTAATTTAACCACAGCTTCAAAGTTGTTTTTTTTTTTTTTTTCTCTATGTAAGGCAACATAGTCACAAGTTTCAGAGACTAGGATATGGCCATCTCTAGGGGCCACGGTTCTATGTATGGCACCTATAATATTAATGGTGCTTGTATTTTCCCCCTTCTATTTCAGGTCCTTATTTTTAATTGCAGAAAGTTTCTTTATTGTGCACTTGTCCAACATATAAACTTTTAGGATCAAATCTTTGTTATTTCTATATTTTCTTTAAATATGCTTTACAAATTGATAATTATATATTTTATCAGCATATTCTGGTGGTTCAGACAGTAAAGAATCTGCCTATAATGTAGAAAACTTGGGTTCAATCCCTGGATGGGGAAGATCACTTGGATAAGGGATTGGAAACCCACTCCAGTATTCTTGCCTGTAAAATCTCATGGACAGAGGAGCCTGGTGGGCCACACAGTCTATGAGGTGTAAAGAGTCAGACATGACTGAGCATATGCTCTATCTGACATCAGAAGCACACAGAATGAGTTCTCCATGGCTGTCAGTTTTTGACTCCCTACTTGGAATCAGCTTCTCCTGCAACAACTGACAACCTCTCTCTTTGATTTCTTTAATCCTCATTGGTAGGAAGAAACACAGTGCTCGGAGCTTGTTCTGAAGAATCTTCATATTGCACAGTAGCAGGTACCGTATTATTGATTCTCTCCTCCTTGCTCCCCTGACCATACTATCTGCAGCATTCAAAGGAGAGTGGAGAGTTACTGAGCACTTAATATTTCCATTCACTATGCAGCACACTTCAATAGTATGAACCCACTGAATCCCTACAACCTTCTGTGAGGTAAGCACTGTGGTTGTCTTCCTTTTGTAGATAAGCCAGTAGTCACATATGGATGTGAGAGTTGGACTGTAAAAAAGCTGAGCACCAAAGAATTGATGCTTTTGACCTGTGGTGTTGGAGAAGACTCTTGAGAGTCCCTTGGACAGCAAGGAGATCCAACCAGATCATCCTAAAGGAAATCAGTCCTGAATATTCATTGGAAGAACTGATGCTGAAGCTGAAACTTCAATACTTTGGCCACCTGATGCGAAGAACTGACTCATTGGAAAAGACCCTGATGCTGTGAAAGATTGAAGGTGGGAGGAGAAGGGGATGACAGAGGATGAGATGGCTGGATGGCATCACCAACTCAATGGACATGAGTTTAAGTAAGCTCCGTGAGTTGGTGATGGACAGGGAGGCCCGGAGTGCTGCAGTCCATAGGGATGCAAAGAGTTGGGCACGACTGAGCAACTGAACTGACTGAAATTCAGATGATCTGTCTCCAAGGACCATGTCTGTACTGCTATATTCTACAGCCTCCTTATTTTAGGAATGTTACCATTTAATCAGTTTATGCCCTTTTTAGTCATTTTATTTTATAAAGTTAACAGCAAGAAAGCATATCCATGGACAAAACTCCTATTTGGAGCAGTAACCAACAACTTTAATACTGGTCAAAAAATAGAACTTGCCACTGTTTGCCAACATTCCACTATTAGGTAGAATTTTCCTTGTTTTCTTGACTCTTTTTCTTTAAATTCTGCTTATAGTTCACAGAGATAGTGTGAAGATATTCAATTTTTAGTACTGATAAAGAATAAGAAGACAAGCAAATATGTTAACCTTAAATGAACTTACCCTTTTCTTAGCCATGATTATGGTCTTTGGTCTCCCTCTCGCAAACCATTTTGCTCACTATCATCTCTTTGGGGCACTTTCTCTAGAAGGAGGCAGAGGAGTGTCTCTTTTGCTCACATTTCATAAGGAATGACCTTAAACACAGACTCACTTGGCAATTGCTTTGTGTAGCAAATGGAATGGCAAGAATGCTAGGTATTACATCAACCAAGTGTAAAACCACTTTAAAGAGAATTTAAATAAGAGATTGGGATACTACCAAACTTTTGGGATGGGAAAAAAAGAGAAAACTTGGCAAAACCATACACCACTTTAAACATTCAGTGTTTGTGAGTTCTGAGGGATTTGCTGATGGTGTAAAAAATTTCTTAACATTAAATATATTGAGCTTATTTGAATATAAACAAATTGTAATGAGTATTAAATAAGAATAAATACACGGATCATGTAAGGGGAGAAGCCATCTGCTAATTTAAGATACAGGTGAAGAAAGAGAAGAAAGAAACATTTCCAGTTATTTTTCATAAGCATATGCAAATGAGTGACAGGAACTAGTGGTTCATGCCAAGAGGAGTGAAATGAGCCAAAGAATTGTCTTGGTATGAAATTTTCTTCACATTTTTTATCCATAAGTGGATTTGGTGACATCAAAGATGACAAGTATGAAAAATGAAACTAAGCAGTGCTTTATCTTTTGCTATGTTTGTGAAATGCAAAAGAAATTATAAAAATAGATCCATACTTTTAATTTTAAAAATCTTAAATTTTTTTTAAATTAGTTTATTTTCTATATTTTAACTTTACAATATTGTATTTGTTTTGCCATACATTGACATGAAGAAAACTGAAAAGTTAAAATGAAAACCTTAGGATATTGATCTATCACATATATATTTGGAGTGAGAAATGTCAACTAGAAGATCATTATACATCATTATTCACATATCAATTTATGACTAGAAATTATAGAAGTGGAAAGAACATTATTTGGAAAAAAAATAGATACTAAAGAAATAGATGAGTCCACTGGCACAGCTGCAGACTTCAACACTCTTTATCATAGACAGATTCAGCAGGCAGATCAGTACGACAAGAATGAGCTCAACCAACACAGTACTTCATACAACTACAAAAGAATAATCATTCTTCTCAAGCTCACATGGAATATTCACCAAGATAGAGTACATCCTTGGCCATAAAACACACCTTAATAAATTCAAAAGAATAGAAATCATATTGTTTTTTCTCAGACCACAGTGGGATTAAACTAGAAATCAATAATAGAAAGGTAACTGGAAAATATAAAAATACATCAAAAAACACATTACTAAATAACACATAGGACAAAGAAGACATCTCAGAATGAGGTGGGAGAAATGGCAGAGTAGGAAGATTTTGGACTCAAAAATGGACATACCAAAGTTACAACTATCCATAAAGAAGCTATCTCTGAGAATGACCTGAAGACTAGCAGACAAGATTTTCTACAACTAAGATAGAAAGGAGAATCCACACTGAGATGGGCAGGAGGGGCAGAGATGCAATCTGGCCAGGACCCACACCCCTGGAGCAGCAATCTAAAGGCAGGAAGGATATCACAACCATGGAGGTTTCTGCTGAGGAGTGAGAGCTCTGAACCCCATATCAAGCATCCCAGCCCTGGGAAATTGCATCAGGAAAATGAGGGCACATAATATCTGGCTTTCAAAATCAGTGGGACTTGTGTCTGTGCGTGTTGAAGGTCTTTATAATTACCTAGACTTTGCTCTGAAAAAAAGGTGCACACAAAAACTCACTTGCTCTCAGTTCTAGCAGAAAGATTTACTGATATTTGAAGTGTATGCCCGAGAGGCAGAGAACTGTTGGAGCTTTCTCTAGGTATGGAGAATCTAGTGGGTGCTAGCTTTCTGTTTGTTTGTCACTCACCCTCTACTAGCCTGGTACTAGCAGGCGCCATTTCTAACTCTTCATCTCTAACCTATTAGTATCACTTGCTCCACCCTGCATTCACGGGCAGACCCAATACTCTAAGTATCTAGTCTTCTCTGCCAGACCTGACAACAGCCCTTAGCCAGCAGCAGAATCCCCAAAAGTAGTCCCCAGGCTCATCAGACCTGGCGGGTCCCCTTGGCTGGCACCAGAGCCCTTGAACATGGCCACTGCCTCACCACTCCCAGTGGATGCCCTTGGTTGGCACAGAGATCCTCCAAAGCAATCCCCCACTACACCAATCCCAGCAGAAATCCTCAGCCAGCACTGGAGCTCCTTGATTTTCTGCTCCGAAAGACCCAGTGGATGCCTACAGCCAGACTTGCATTCCCCCAAAGAGAGTTCCACCCAGGGGCTGGCCGTACACACCACAGTTCCTGCAGTAATCACAACCAAGCCCATGACCAGCTGCACCAGGGGTCAGCTTTACCAGCAAGCACAGTCCAGTCAGAACAGAAGGACATACACAGCTCACACAGGGGACAATCTTGGAGCACCTGGCTCTGGTGACCAAGGAAGACCACACTACTGGGCCACAAAAGACACAGTCTACACAAAGCCGCTCCTTCAAAACCAGGAGACATACTTGATATATCTAATACAGAGAGCAGACACAGAAAGTTAGACAAAATGAAGACAAAGAAGGTAGGCAAAAAAGACAAAGAAATAGGTCTTAAATAAAAGGATGAGACAAAAACCTCAAGAAAAGTAGTAAACGAAACAGAGATGAACAACTGTCCAGATAAAGAGTTCAAAGTATTGGTCACAAAGATACACAATGAACTCAGGAGAAGAATGTAGTAACACAATAAAAGCTTCAACAAAGAGATGGAAACTATAAAAAAAGAATTCACCAGAGGTGAAAAATACAATAGTGCAAGTGACAAATACACTGGAGGGAACCTATAGCAGATTAGATGATGCAGAAGAAAGAACCAATGAACTGTGACAATCACCCAATCAGAATAGCTAAAAGATAGAAGAAATGAAAGAAATGAGGATCGTTTAAAGAACCTGTGGGACAACACTGAGCGTGTTCATATTTGCATTATTGGGTCCGAGGAGCAGGAAAGAGAGAGAATGTGACAGAGAATATATTTGAAGAAATAATGGCTGAAAACTTTTCTAACTTGGTGAAGAAAACAGACATCTGAGTCCAGGAAGCACCGAGAGTCCCAAACAAGGTAAACCAAAAGAGACTTACACTAAGGCACATTATATTAAAGTGTCAAAAGTTAAGGACACAGTGAAAATGAAAGTCACTCAGTCATGTCCAACTCTTTGCAACCCCATGGACTATACAGTTCATGGAATTCTCCAGGCCAGAATACTGGAGTGGGTAGCCGTTCCCTTCTCCAGGCAATCTTCCCAACCCAGGGATCGAACCAAGGCTTCCTGTACTGGGGGCAGATTATTTGTCAGCTGAACCACCTACAGAGAGAATCTCAAATTCAGCAACAGACAGCTAGTTACATATAAGAGAACTCTTTTCATGGCTGGTAGAAATGCAAAATAGTATCACTACTTTGGAAAAAGGTTTCTTACAAAACTAAATATACTTTTACAATATGATCCAAGAATGACACTCCTTATTATTTACCTAAAGAGGTTAAAAGTCTAGGTTCATACCAAAAAACTGCACATAGACATTTATAGCCACTTTATTCTTAATTGACAAAATTTGCAAGCAACTGATATGTCCTTCAGTAAGTGAACTGATAAATAATCTGTGGAAAATTATTGAGCACTAAAAAGATGCTACCTATCAAGGCATGAAAAGACCTGAAAGAAGCTTGAATGCATGTTACTAAGTGAAAGCAGTCAGTTAAAAAAGACTACATATTTTATGATCTCAACCATATTCTGGAAAAGGAAAACTATGGATATGTTAAAATAAAAAATCAGTGGTTGCTAGAGGTTGATGGATGGAGGAAGGATGAACAGTAAAGCATGGAGGATTTTTAGAGCAGTGAAAATACCTTGCGTGACACCATAATGATGAATACATGTCATTATACATTTCTTCAAACCCACTCACTGTATGATATTAAGAGTGAAACATAGTGTAAACTATGGTCTTTGGGTAATTATGATGTGTCAGTGTACGTTCATCAATTTTAACAAACACACTACTGTGGTGAGAGATGTTGAGGGTGGGCGGGTTATGCATGTGCGGGGCAGGGGCTAAGTGGGAAATCTCTGTACCTTCCTCTCAGTTTTTCTGTAAACCTAAAACCGATCTAAAAAAAGTAAGTCTTGGTAAGATAAAACAGATGCTGTATTTTGATGCAAATTGCATTATTTTTCCTCTCTGAAACTGTGAATGAGAGTTCAAAGAAGTGTCTATTTAGGAATTAAAAGCAACCATAATAACCTCTGGCAGGAGTGTGGGGGAAAAAATCATACTGTTTCTTGTGTAGGAGAAATCAGCCTCCTGGCTTATGCCTGAGTTTTCAGCTTTGTGTAAGAAATTGGTGAGAAAGACATTTATGGAATCTTCTACAAGGTTTAGGTGAAGTTGAATGTTTGAATGTTCAGACAAAAATGTTGCATAGCCTATGAGGGAACTGTAATAAGTCACTCACAGGAATTCTATTGCTATCATCTTTTGATTAACACTTACCACAAACTGATTGCATCTGATTTCCTACAAGGTGGGAAAGAAATACTAAGGTATTAAAGAAACAATTGGAAGTCTTAATAGGGAGATGATTAGACAAGTTGTTTTCGTTTGTTTGGTAAGTTGGTTTGCATTCATTTTTTAGGAAATAAATTATTCTAATATGTCCTTACATATATAGGACAACTAAATATTTTGCAAAATTAATAGCTAGAGATGAACAAGTTTATTTCTAAATCACTTCCAATTTCATATATATTATATTTTAATGAAAGAACTGAAGATAAAATGATTATTTTAGCAACTGAAAGATAAATATAAAGATTTAAAATATTTCTTTCTAATATGCAGCTTTTTCAACTATAAGGTAATTACTAAAAAAATATAGATTAGTCTAGTTGTTAACCTCATGTTTAAAATGTGTGTATATATACATGTACATATATATATTTACATAAGAACATATTGCAATGTTACTAATGACCTGAAGAGGTAAAATGGAAGCAAGTTATATTTTTTTCTTTACCTCTGCTGCTATGCTTCTCTTATTGTCATTGAAGCACTCATAAAAAAATAATAGTAAAATGAAAGGGTATTTCCTAAGTTAAGACTACCACATTTTGGCTACTGCAACTTTATTTTAGACTAGAGAAGAGATTCATTTAAAATTTGTCCTTCAGTTCAGTTCAGTTCAGTCGCTCAGCCATGTCCGACTCTTTGTGATCCCATAAACTGCAGCATGCCAGGCCTCCCTGTCCATCACCAACTCCAGGAGTTTACCCAAACTCATATCCATTGAGTTGGTGATGCCATCTAACCATCTCATCCTCTGTCATCCCCTTTTCCTCCTGCTTTCAATCTTTCCCAGCATCAGGGTCTTTTCAAATGAGTCAGCTCTTTGCATCAGGTGGCCAAAATGTTGGAGTTTCAGCTTCAGCATCAGTCCTTCCAATGAACACCCAGGACTGATCTCCTTTAGGATGGACTGGTTGGATCTCTTTGTAGTCCGAGGGACTCTCAAGAGTCTTCTCCAACACCACTGTTCAAAAACATCATTCTTCAGCGCTCAGCTTTGTTCACAGTCCAACTCTCACATCCATACATGAGCACTGGAAAAACCATAGCCTCGACTAGATGGACCTTTGTTGACAAAGTAATGTCTCTGCTTTTTAATATGCTCTCTAGGTTGGTCATAACTTTGCTTCCAAGAAGTAAGCGTCTTTTAATTTCATGGCTGCAGTCACCATCTGCAGTGATTTTGGAGCCCCCAAAAATTAAGTCAGCCACTGTTTCCACTGTTTCCCCATCTATTTGCCATGAAGTGATGGGACTAGATGCCATGATCTTAGTTTTCTGAATGTTGAGTTTTAAGCCAACTTTTTCTCTCTCCTGTTTCACTTTCATCAAGAGGCTCTTTAGTTCTTCTTCACTTTCTGTCATAAGGGTGGTGTCATCTGCATATCTAAGGTTATTGATATTTCTCCCAGCAATCTTGATTCCAGCTTGTGCTTCATCCAGCCCAGTGTTTCTCATGATGTACTCTGCATATAAGTTAAATAAGCAAGGTGACAATATACAGCCTTGATGTACTCCTTTTCCTATTTGGAACCAGTCTGTTGTTTCATGTCCAGTTCTAACTGTTCCTTAATTTTTCCTTAGAATATTGTTAATTATTTAACATAATTATTATATAAAAAGTGCTGGGCAGGGTGAATGGAAATTATGGCACAAGTAAAGGGCAGCATCTAGATAAAGGCATTGATTTATCCTTATATCTGTGGGCACAGAGTTTTGAATCTTGGCTCTGAAATTTACTAGTTATGCAACACAGCATTATCTGTTCACACTCTGACTCTACTGTTGTCCTCTGTAAACTCCTCACAAAATAACACTGCATCGTATAAGGCTGTTGAGAGGTTTTAATTAGATAATGCCTGTTGAATATTTATTCTTGTATCTTGTACCTAGTAGGTAATCAAATAATGTTATTTCTGCCCTTAGGAGCAGAAGCATTCTTCTTTCCACATCTTATTCTTTATGGGCGAAATTGCACTTGTTTGATAAACAATTTGGTGCTGATAACTTTTTAAAAAAATGAAAAGGGACATGATATTTTGACTGCCTTAAATTGTGCAACTCCATATTCCTTGAGACAGTGATGAATCTCTGATTTCAGAATTCTGTTTTCACTACAGGTTAGAACTGGAACATTGATATATTAAATTGGATTTTCTTTATTTAATCTTTTCGTCAGCAGCAGCAAAATATGCTTGAATTTCCCTGTTGAGAATAATGTACACTTGCTCTGCTATTTGCTTGCCTAGGAAAGACATTAAAGTACTTTTGCTTAACAAATGTTATATTGCTGGATTAGAGGCAACCCTACAGATACACTGTAAAGTATAATTTAATATCAGAATGCAATAATACCTACTCCAGTTTACCACCACGTGGCTGTTTCTACACAAAGCGTCTTAATATGTATTGCAAGCCGGCAGTCCTTACTAAGGAGTTGGACATGACTGAGCAACTGAACAACTAGTGATCATACACCACAAGCTCGGCACCCATGACAAGTGATTCCCGTCTACTCTCAATGAAGGTGCCTTCATTTTAGAACTTCAAATCCAAATTTCTGTTGGAAGGTACTTAATTGAGGATAATTCCTGGAAATTTTCAATCTCTAGTTCAATAAACTCTGGTAATGTATCCACGGGCTTCCCAGGTAGCTCAGTGGTAAAGAATCTAGCCTGCCAATGCAGGAGATGCAGGGTTCATCCCTGGTTTGGGAAGATCTCCTGGAGAAGGAAATGGCACCCACTCCAGTATTCCTGCCTGGAAAATCTCATGGACAAAGGAGCCTGGTGGGCTGTAGTCCTTGGGGGTCTCAAACAGTCAGACATGACTTAGCAAATAAACAACAACAATATGTCCATATGGCAATACTCAACTCAAAAATGGGAATGCACATCTTTTAAAAGTATTCTAGGGTACTTCATATATATATATATATATATATATAATATCTATAATATTTGTAATACATATGCATAAAATCTACTATATATATTATGCGTATATTATGTAGAATAGGTTTTATTATTTCATGGCATGTCCTCTGGTTAACAAATTACAAATGCTTTCCTATTGCCACTTAATTTCCATAGAAAACCAGGTAGAAAAATTTTGACAAACATTTTAAATTAACATATATACCTTTCCAAGGACATTAAGAGTTTGGAGGAAAATTGAAAACCTTAATCCCCAAAATGCTCTGGTGGAAAATCTTGGGAGACTTGAATGATGAGAATGTGAGAAGAGACCAAACTTCTCACAGTGTTTAAACTTCTGTGTCTCTATTACCATCAGAGCATAGTTTCTTTTCCTTCGTTTCTCTGCAGGAAACAATAAGTTCTAGCTTTGTGACAGGTTGGAGCAGAGGACATTAAGAACTTCAGCTATGGAATCATAACACCTGACTTTGAGTCTAACTCTGCCACTGCTTTGGGGTGTATATTTGAATCTGAGTATAATTCAAGCTCTTTAAATCTCAACTTTTTTGTCTGCAAATTGGCACAGTAAGGCTCACATTTCAGGACTACTCCACACACTAGATAAAATAAAGTGAAGAAAGTACATGCTGTACAGTAAATGCTCTCGATAATGATTGCTCTCATGATTATTACAATGGCTGACAGAATGAGTCATAGTAAAATAATAAAACGAGGCTTCCCAGTTGGTTCAGTGGGTAAAGAATCCTCCTGCAATACAGGAGACTCGAGTTTGATCCCTGGGTCGGGAAGTTCACCTGGAGGAGGGCATGGTAACCCACTCCATTATTCTTGCCTGGAGAACCTATGGAGAGAGGAGCCTGGTAGGCCACAGTCCTCAGGGTCGCAAAGAGTCAGACATGACTGAAGTGACTCAGCACACACAAAATAATATAATACTGTATAAAACTGTGTGCTTTGGTTCAAACCTATATATAGAAGGAAGGCCAACATTTTGTTATCCCCTGAGATATCATTCCCTTTCTTTCATCAATTCCAGTTAATTCTATTCTCCTTCTGCCATAGAATTAAATAATAGTATTTTCCATACTTCTGCCATGTAGACCTGTCATTTTAAAGAAAAAGGTAAGTAAAGAGAGAAACTTCCAGAAAAAGCTAAATTTTTAATATATTTGTTAAATATTTAAAACTTTTTTATTTCAAGTCTGATTTTAAAAAATCCAGCTGTTCATTGTATCATCTCTTTGCAGTAGAACACAACAATGTCCTCCATGAATGGCTTTTTTCATTCGCTATGTAAGTAATTACATGTGTGGCTGTATCAATCAGAACCTGCATTTTACTCCTAGTCTACAGTCTAGCTAACAGAGGATCTCCCTAACATCCATCACTGAGGAAGGATCAATCCAGCCACAAAGAAAATAATCCCACATCCATATGCATGGATCTGCTCCTCTCTGAAACAGAAGTTTACTTTACCCAAAATGCCCTTGAGACTTGCTGGTTCAGAACTTGGTATGAGTTCTTTCCTCCTTGGAAGTAATCCAAAGAATCTAGTAATAAAAAATTCCAGAAGGCCTTAAAAATTAATAACAATATATCTATAGCATTTTCCTCTGTGTTTGGTTGACTCTTTTCTCCAGTCATTTTGGGGTTTTTAAAAGCACTTTTATTACTAAATTGTAATTCCTACATTGGATGTCCATCTCCAAAATGTTTCCCATAAATTTCCAGTGTTAAGTATCCCAACAGCACTTTTACGAACCAAGTTTAGGATGAAAATACTAAGGCTGTGATTTCCTTTTACTTCCTGTTATCCCAAACTGGGTAGAAATACAAGCATTTCTTTCAAAGATTTTAACTTTCCCCCACTGATTGAAGATTTACATAGGCAACTTTATGTAAAACTTTTCCTTTGCAGAAAATGGGAAGATGAGTCAGAGCAGGGCGGGTGGGGTAAAGGAGGAAGACAGGTGAGGCATGGTCCAGTGTTACACAAAGGGAGAAAACAGGACTTCCCTTATGGTTCAATGGTTAAGAATACGCCTGCCAATGCAGGCGACGTGGGTTCGACCCCTGGTCTGAGCAGATCCCACATGACATAGAGCAGCTTAGCCCATGCACTACAACTACTGAAGCCTGTGCTCTAGTGCATGCGAGTCACAACCACTGCGTGGGCACACCTAGAGTCTGAGCACCACAACAGAGTAGCTTTCTCACTGCAACTAGAGAAAGCCTATGCACAGCAATGAAGACCAGCACAGTCAAAAATTAAATAAGTAAATAAATTTAAAAAAAATTAAAAGGGAGAAAACAGACACTTTAATTTTTTTCTATTAAGAGAAAACAGATTGATATTCTATTACCTGGCACTTCTATTGTCATGGAATCTCTATTAACCAGCTACTGGATGAATCTAGACAGGTAGGAACTGGTTTCCTAAAATCCATCACTTTAGAGGAAGGCTCTGTTGTAGTTCTTCAGCCAGCTGCCTGGTCCCAGAATGAGGGCCAATTCCAGACGTAGATTTGAAGCACATGCCTTCTTCAGAGTCTGGCCCTCAAAGTTGTAACCGGGGTTTTACCAGTTATGACAACCCCCTTTAAAATTCTTGGGAAAATATTTCTACAATTCTCTTTAGATTAAATCAGCCCATGTAAGTTTAACAACTTACTGGACTTGCCATTTACATTCCATTACAAAATTGAGACTCTACTAAAATACACTCTTTTTAACTTCTAATGCAAGAGTATTAACTGCAGCACATACAATTCTGAAAAGATGCAAAGCTGTAATAATAGTAATAACCTATAATTTTTAAGCACATTTTTATATACTTCTATTAAACTTTTTTCTCTATTTTTAGTAACTAAGCCCATCCTCACGTAGCATCAAGAATCTAGCTCATTATGATCATTCTTATCAGTATTTTGCCAATATATCATTTTGTTTCAGATGGCTGTATAGAATATATGTTATACACGTAATTTATAATTTGTCTTGAGAATTTTCAAGCAACTTGCCTCAGTACTTTTTCTGTGTGAATCATCTTAGCCTTATTCAAGCTGATTTAATTTCAATTTTTCTTTCTCATGTAAGTCCTGTATCTTCAGAATCATAGCATTTCAGAATGGAAGTGAATTTAGTTGTCATCTAGTTCAATGAACTATTTTGGGGAGAAGAGAGTGGAAGTGAGGGTATAAATTCTAAATCAGTGACAAGATATATCTGCCTATTGGGATTTCCACAAATATGGATGTCAAAAATTATTAAACTATTTGATTACTTATTTTTACCTGGTCAAGTAAGTTAGCCCTAAATTCAGTGGAAATCAGTACATAAGATGATTAACATCAGCACCTGATTTATAGCCATTAATGAATATGTGCTGTAAGTTATACAGAAATAGTATGGGTATCACCTTTAACCTCAAGGAAAGCAATCAAACAAACAAAAAGAAAACTTTTGCATTTCAAGCCATTAAAGAAAGAATTGGCTTATGTACTCATAGCAAATAGAGCAATACTAGAAAAGGAAAATCTAAGTGGAGCAGAATATCATGGAAGAAGAAAGATATAAACTGGTTTTTTTATGGACTGGAAAATTTTGATAGATAAATGGGTGAGAGGAAGTAATTTTTATAGCCAAGTGAGTGAAATAGGTTTTATATATGCCATGTATTGTGCATCATATTCAGCTGGTAGTAAAAGTGCATGCATGTGTGCATCTCAGTTGTGTCCGACTCTTTGCTACCCCATGGACTGTAGCCCACGAGGCTCATCTGTCCATGGAACTTTCCAGGCAAGATTACTGAAGTGGGTTGCCATTTCCTCCTCCAGAGGATCTTCCTGATCCAGGGATGAAAGCTGCATCTCCTGCATTTCCTGCATTGTACTCATTACCACTGAGCCACCTGGGAAGCCCCATAGTAGAAGTACAATCTGTATAGTAGTAGTCACTCAATGGTGTCTGACTCTTTGCAATCCTATGGACTGTAGCCCACAAGTCTCCTCTCTCCATGGGATTCTCCAGGCAAGAATACTGGAGTGGGTTGCCATTTCCTTCTCCAATAATCTCTATATTAGGGAGTAATAATGAAAAATAATATTAATGGGAGGAAAACCAACAATGCAAAATCATAATACATTCTTGAGCAGAGAGTTGATCCATTAAAAATAATTTTTTTTAAGAATGCTTGCTTAAGTGAGAAGTTTAGAGATAAATGATTTCAGGATACTGAAGTTAAGAAGAGTAAATAGGAGAACACCAACTGATTTGAACATGTGGTGATGAAGAATGGGGCAGCAATGGACAGAAATATGATGACAAAAAATGGAATACACAATTTTAGAGAAATAAATATAAAACCCTGTTTCTATACATGTAAGTGATTAAGGTGCGAAGGAGATAAACCATGAATTCTTAATTAAAATGAAAGAATGGCTGCTTCTCTTGAGATAAAGGCGGTTTTCAAGAGTTGAAAACATTCTTTGTTCGTCACAATTTTAGGACCAAAATGCCCTTTAAAGTCTACTGAATTGGGGATGATGGTAGATATATATTCAATAGCACTAGGATACATGTATGAGATAATGAGTGATACCTAAATTTGACAATGACCTAAATAGAGGTGATAATTGAAGTCAGGAAAGTGTATAAATTTTGATGTGCCTATTTAACTTTAGATTTCAATGGTCATTTTCGTTTCTTCTTCCCTGGTGTTATTTTACACAGTGCTGCATCCTGACATTCTCCACCTCCACCCCAGGCTAGTCAGAAATGTATCCCAGTAGAGTTGACTGGAGTCCAAGGTGCTCTTGGGTGCATTCTGAATCCACCACCACTCTCTTCAACTATGAAATCAAATTCTTGGGGGAAAAAACTGAGAACCATCATGTACCCCTTATTAAAAATCTTATCTAATATGTTCCCTCAACCATGAATATTTACATGTTAAGCCTTATCTGTATTAGTACATTTAAAAATATCTGTCCCCTGGTAAAATCACTTCAAAGGTTTCTGAGCAGCCAGGTATAGCCTAGGAGGGGTACCTCTGAAATCACACGAGTAGTAAGATAACCCGAGTTTCACTCTGGGCCCACGATGGATGGCTCCTATAGAGCCAACTGTGAGGTGGCAAAGAGATGAACTATCTTCTGAATCATTGAATATTTATTAAAATGTGCTTAATGCATTTTCAGAGGCTATGTATTTTGACACTTTGAAAAATACTATCTTAAAAAATTAAAAACTAAGTAATTGAACAGAAAAATCCCACTCTGTTTTTATGCTACAATATTTGCTATGATTCTTTCAAAGATTCTGTAACTGTATATTTATAAATGAGGGTCAAAAGGTCAACCACTTGTCCATATTTTGATTCATAGTTACTGTTTTTTGCCACTGATGTGTCAACACTCAATTTCCCTTATTTTAATTTTATCCTAGTCTTTATGGCCAATCTTGGTTTGACACTTTTTCACATGAAGCCTGATGTTATAAAGGAAAAAAAGTTTAAAAAAACATTCTAGTGATATTTGGTGTAATCTAGTGAATTGTTGTAACTTTAAAACTGATTTCTGTTACCAAAAAAATGGCCACCATAGAAAAAATATAAAAATATTCTACATTTCTGCTATATTCAACAGGAAGAATTTTTTATCCATAACTTCATCATAAAAACTTAATGGACTTTGCTTTTTCTAATAATTAGTTACAGATGTAAACACAGATATATGTTTTTGATTAAGTAATTATTTTTCTCTAAATTTTTCACTGAGCATCATTTCTGGGGATTGCATAAAGAAGTTTCTCTAAATAAACTAAAATAACTCTATAAGTTGCCTGCAGCATGTGTAATCTGCAAACAAAACCAACAGTTATATTATAATGCAAGCATATGGTAGCTATATTGCTTCTCAAATTATGATGTAATTTCATTACTTTCACACCAATTATACTGGCACTAAGCAAGTTCAGTGTAAAATGACTATCAAAGGCTCTAACCCATTTACTGACAGGCATGCCAAAGAAGTACAAAACAATATTGAATACTAGTTTTATTTGCTACTGATATTTATTTATGGAAAGTGGCAACTATAATTAATGTAGTCAGAGTTCATAACATGTAAATGAGCTGTTAAAACACAATGAAACTAGATATTTTTCAAATATTTCCACCAACTTGCCTCATAGAGGCAGAATTGTATTGTGCACTCAACTCTAAAATGGCACTCCATGGAGGTTTCAGGTAATCCTTTTTGAATTACCATTATTACTTTGTATTTTCAGCATTGACAAACTGGAATCCAGAGCAGTGACATTCTTCCTCTACCAATAGATTCAGATATCATTTAATTGCAAACGAAGTCTAACATGATTTCTGCAATAAATCTGGATCCAGGCTTCTTAGAGTCTGCTCCCTATACAAGTCAATTAACCCATTTATTTAAAGGACTATTACCACTCCCTACAAGAAAGCAGAAGACCATGTAGTTATTGAATAATCTGCTAAAAACACTAAATAATTCACCAATTATTTAGTGAGAGCTCTTTATGTGGAAGAAAGACACCTGTGAACTTGAAGAATCAGAATGGATTCTCTTATGGAAATTAGAGATTGTGGAAGGCTACAAAGCAGCTAGTCTCTGCAGATAAAGACTCAAATCTTGATTTGAGCATTTGTAAAATGTAGAGATGTATTCAGCTAAGTCTTTTAGCCTTCCAGATCCCAAGCTTTCTTCTCTGTCCAAAGGACATAACCCTAATAGCAAGATTTTGGTCTTAATTGTACAAGGTGGACTATATAACACAGTGCTTGTCACAGAGTGGATGCTGAAAAAGTGCTACTTTTGGTGTGAGTTTAATGAGATCAATGCTCATGAACATGATACCAGTAGAAGTGTAAAGGTTCATCTACAAAGAATGAAAGACTTTATCCTATGAAAAGGGTAAAATTGAGAAAGGAGAAGTTCAAGTAGAATAAGAAGAGTCATGAAAACGTGTAACTTTGCATGCATTTTGGCTTTCCTACATGAGTGTGATTATGCAGTGTGCTTCATCAAAACAATGGGAGAATAACTTGTATGTATCACTTCAGAATAAATACATGCAAGAGTCAATATAAATGCTCTCTGCTCCCAGCTGTTCTTTATGGGTGTGATCAGCCTGCATGCCTGAGTTAGGAGGACATGAATTAGAGTCCTCTCTCAACTTGTGATGATTGTGAAATAAATCTTTGTCATTTTAAGTCACTGAGATTAAGGAGTTGTTTGTGCAGTTCCTACAATCCAACAACAACAAAAAGCAAACAACTCAATCAAAAAAATGGGCAGAAGACTTGAATAGACATTTCTCCAAGGAAGACATACAGATGGCCAATAAGCATTTAAAAAGATGCTCAACATTACTAATTATTAGACAGATGCAAATCAAACCTATCATGAGGTACTACCTCACACCAGTCAGAATGGCCCCCATTAAAGAGTCTACAAATAACAAATGCTGGAGAGGGTGTGAAGAAAACGAAACCTTCCTATATTGGTGATGGGAATGTAGATTGGTATAGCCATTATGGAGGATAGTATGGAGGTTCCTTTAAAATTAAAAATAGAGTTACCATATAATCCAGTAACTGGACATATACCCAGAGAAAAACTTCTGGGTATATATCCAGAGAAAAACATAGTTACAGAGAACACATGCACCCTGATTGCAGCGCTGTTTGCAATAGAAAAAGACACAGAACCAAATGAAATGTCCACTGACAGATAAATGCATAAGGAAGATGTCATACATACAACCATGGAAAACTACTCAGCCAGAAAGAGAATGAAGTAATGCCATTTGCAGCAAAAAGAATGGAATTAGAGACTATCATACTAAGTGAAGTCAGAAAGAGAAAGACAAATGATATATGTCTTATCATATGTCCATATGATATAATTTATATGCGAAATCTAAAATACGATACAAATGATCTATGAAACAGAACTATACTCACAGACAGAGAACAACTTATGGTTGCCAAGAGACAGGCAGAGTAGGGGAGGAATGGACTAGGAGTTTAGGTTTTAGCAGATGCAAACTATTATACAGAGAATGGATAAGAAACAAGGTCTTACTGTATAGCACAAGGAACTATATTCAATATCCTAAGATACACCATAATAGAAAATAATATATATGTGTGTGTCTGTATGTGTTTCTACTGTGTAGCAAAGTGAGTTATTTGTTGCTATAACATATCCTGTTCAATCCTGACTGATAAAGCCTGATATATTTGAGGAGTAGGTGTGGTTAGAATATGAGGTAAAGAGATTAGAAAATAGATGGGAATGAGACTGTCATCAACTATAAAGAACCTAAAACATAATTATGAAGAGTACAGAATTTTTTCTTATAGGTAACACAAAAACTTCAGATATACCCCATGCATTTTTAATTGAAATGATGACATAATAGATTTATAAGGATGATATGTGGCACATAAAATCTAGAGTCAGGAAGAAGCTTTTGTGATGGACAGTAAAGCAGATATTGGAATGTAAAGGGATATAGGAGGAGAATAATTAGAAAATTTTCAAAATACTAGTGGAATGTGCTGGTTAAATTTATAGGAAACAAGAGAACTGAGAAACAAACAAAAATAATTTGTTGCTCTGTTGACTGGTTACGTGTTAATGATGTTAACTAGGTAACAGAGGGAAATCATTAACTAAACGCATATGATTTTAAAAGCTTTATCTTTGGAAATTTAAGAATGCTTACAAATTATTGTGTATATTGACAATAGGACACCTTCAGGTAAATTATTGGGCTTCCCTGGTGCTCAGACAGTGAAGAATCCACCTACAATGCAGGAGACCTGGGTTTGATTCCTGGATTGGGAAGACTCCCTGGAGGAGGGCATGGTAACCCACTCCAGTATTCTTCCCTGGAGAATTCCATGGACAGAGGAGCCTGGCAGGCTACAGTCCATAGGATCGCAAAGAGTCTGACATGACTGAAGTGACTTTGCACACACAAAGAAGTACATAAACCTCCTTAGTAAATATTACAAATTGTCACTTAAAATTTTTGAGCTATCAATCATTTATGAACTATTTGTACTGAAATAAACAGGAAAGATAGACCCAAATGGACATGAAAGTAATTGATTATGAAGATTTTGATCATGGGTTCTGTGCATTATGATTCCCATAAATTCATTTAGAAACAATCTGCTGTGAGATATTAAATCAAAATTTGTTATATATGTACAGAGCATTGATTTTCCAAAATAATCAATTGGTTGGAATAGAATTTCTCTTCTGGAATATATATGCTATTATTATGAGCTTGCATAAGCAATTTAAATAATTGAATTCTTTAGTATAATACTAATGGGTTGGTTCCCAAGTGGAGCTAGGGGTAATGAACCTGCCGGCCAATGCAGGAGACATAAGAGACATGGTTGGATCCCTAGGTCAAAAAGAGCTCCCGGAGGAGGGCATGGCAACTCACTCTAGTACTCTTGCTTGGAGAGTCTTATGGACAGAGGAGCCTGGTGGGCTACATTCCACACAGCCGCACAGAGTCAGACACGACTGAAATGACTTAGCATGCACTCACACAATTGGATGGTAACAAAAATAAATTTAATCAGAAAAAATTGTACACTATAAAACTCTGTAATTGTTAAAGTGTTGTTTGAATATATACTGATCTTTCTTATTGGGCCTTGAGCTCACTGATTTTAGGAACTATATGGTTTTCCTTCCTTGAAATTTCAGCTTATAATAAGTACTCAATGCTTGTTGGTCACGGGAACTGACTCAGTGATACTTTTTGATGCAAAACATTCAAAGATGTTTTCATACGCCTAGCATAAAGCTGAGAAATAATTTCACGGTAATTTGGAGTCCATAAAAAGAAAGGTAAACAATGAATACTGCTAGAAGTATCCATAGTATGAAAATGTAATTATGTTCTAAAACATCAGTATGAATACTATAGTGGAGAGTCAAAGAGTTGAGCTAGTAATATGGAGCAATTTTAGTTTTCCTAATAATTGCCACCAAGTGCTTATGGCTACCCTCTTTCACTCTGAGTAGCAGACTTCATTAATAATGAGTATATCCATTTCTGACTCTAACTCGTCATTTTCTTCTTTGTTTACTAGATTAGTATAATTACACTTTTATGACTGTTTTTAGTCATTTAAAATCATCAATCTAATATTTGAATCACACCAGACTCAGAGCTTCAAAAGCTTGGGACTGGGTGGGACTTTTCCTTCCCTAAGACATGTCTCCTTCCCTGTGTTAGCATCATCTAGAATAATTATCTGTTTAATTTTTATTTTTTTGCCAATGAATATCTCCTGTCAAGGGTTTCTCTCCAACACTGGTGGTCCTGTGACTACATTTATGGACTGAAACTCACTTAGGAACCCCACACCTGGTGGCCTCAGGGGACTAAGATTCCAGGCAAGACTGGAGCCTCCAATTTTATTTACCTTCCACAGCACCAAAATTCACAAACAATGAGCAAAATACAGCTCATCTCAGATATAATTTGGAAACTGAAAAATTGAGAGGGTATCTCTATTTCTTTTTGGCCAGCCACCCCTTCTTCCATCTCATCATCTGTTCCTAAGGCTCCATTTCTCTTTGTATTAATCTAACAGAAATTTTCTCACCTTTCTGGAGGCTCACGGCCAAGATTTGGATGCCTGCATCCAAGAACTGTCATCTTGGCTTGCTGAAGGCCACCTTTTCTCTGTGTCCTCATATGGCAGAGAGAGGAAGAGTGTGTGTGAGAGAGAAGTGGGAAGAGAGAGAGAATGCACAATCTGTCTTTGGTGTCTCTTCTTAGAAAGCTACCAGTTCCATCATGAAGGTCCAAGCCTCATGACCTCATCTAAACCTAATTACTGTCCAAAGGCCTGACCTTTGCATCCCATCACTTTGGGTATTAGAACCTCAACATACAAATCTGGGAGGACACAATCCAGTCCACAGCACACTGCCAGCAGCAATGTGGGTGCCTTATCTACATCAACTCAGGCAACAAAAAGTCAACAGCTTTCACTATAATTATTTCTTAATTTTATGAGCAATTCGTTTTTCTTTTGGGCTCTGTACCTGACTCTCTTACAGAGAGAAAATGCACCACATTTCCCTTCTTCATCATGGATCTGAGGAGAGAACACTCTCTTTTCAAAAACACTACATTTGCTTAAAATGTGAGATTACTCTCCAGGGTTCTCCTCAGTCCTGTCCTGTGCTGCCCAGAGAGAGTGGTGAGCTGGGGGACAGTGCTCATCTCTTGAGTGGCCTGGGCTCTCAGCAAAGGCTCTCAGTTTCGAATCTATCTTGGACTTTGGTGTTCCTTGGACTTCCTGTTCTCAGCTATGATCTCTGAGCTGTGATTCTTGAAAAGAGGATCCCATTTAGAATTAAACATGATTCATGTTAAATTTGAACACACGAAAATGCTGATATTTGACTTATACAAATGGCAGTGCCATACAGTGTACCCCAGTCCATTGATATCTATCAGGATGTGTGATCTGCTCATGTTTTGAACTGTGTAGGGATCAGGTAGAGAGAAGGATTATTCTTAGAACATTTCCTTGTTTGGTGATTGGAATCCATGAAATACAACACTGTTGCTATTCATGATAATACGCAGATCACCTTCCTCTACCCTGGTCCCTAACGAAGTGGGGAGCATCAATTTGCCATAGTTTGACTGTAGCAGATGTGCTACATGTGACAAATGACAAACATATTGGAAACTCTCTATTAGAACAATGCTGCCTCTGTGCTCTCAATTTACATCGTAAGACAATGTCATCATCAATAGGAAGTGGTATAAAAACAAAACAACTGCATTCTATCTGTCTCTACTTAAATGTCTCTACTTTAACTCAGTTTGAATTAAAGCCTTCCCCATACCAAAATCACAGCATACTTTATAAGCTATTTCCAGATGCCACTTTTAGTTTCAAAACGAGTGAATCAAATACTTGTCAGTTTCCCTTTGGAGTGTGTTGTCCTCATGCTCGTGGCACGCAGCTGTAAGCTGTCTCTCTCACAAGGGGGGTGGCAGGTCAGCTTGACTACTAAGACAGTTTTCAACTAAAGGATCACTGGGATTGTCTCTCTCTCTCTAGTCATTCATATTATAAGTGGATTTTATGATTTCCAATTTTATTGTTAAAAACCTGATCATTTTATTATTTTATATTTAGGAAAATCATATTTCTTGAACTAGGCTTAAAAGACAATAATTTGCTTCTAAAAGAAACCATATTTGGCAGAACATAGGAAATAAATTCCATAGCATAGGTGTTGTAGGTGATAGAGAATGATGAAATCTTGATAATCATTGAAACAGTACAATGACTGATGCTATCTCTTAATCTTTATTATTATGTTTCCCACTGAATAAATCATATTCACATTTGGCCCAATTTGATAAAAATTTATAGGTGTGAAAAAAGGGGGGGAATTTTCAGATAGTTTAAAAGTTGTAGTTAAGGCTTCTCTTTGCTGTTGTAAAACAAATTATTTTCTTGTTTGTGTACAAACACACACCAAATTTAATAACATGAAACTAAAACTCTTGTAAATACCTTATGCTTTGGACCCCTCTTTCCTCTGACTTTGTAATACATTTTTCTTTTCCTTTACAGATATTTTTAATGAATGTTTTCCATTCTGAGATGATTCCTGTATAATTGTGATATATTTGTTCTGATCAATTCAAGAACCACACCTACCAACGTTGGTATAATAATAATGAAAAGTAATAGTACAATTCTAAACTAGAAAGAGAGTTTTCTTAAGTTCAGCCAAAATAAACTGCCAGTGAGTTCTTATAAATCAGCATGAAATGGTAATAGAAATATAATTAACTGAGTGAGTCTAAAACCAGACTTCTGGTGTGGTGTCTCTGTTCAGTAGTACTCTGTTAGCTGAAGTTTAAAAGGTAAGAATAGAAGTAACTCATTTCTTTTTTATAGATTCAGATAATTCTATGTATAATAGTTTTTCTCCAATATTATATATCATATGTCAGTACTTTAATGATTACTTTATCCAATAAATTATCTCTAGTTCTAGAACTATTTATAACATATTAAAATTGAAACTATGTATTTAAATGTCCAGATTAAGCAAAGATTTTTGCCATATTTCAATGTACTTGCCAATATAAGCCCCATATCTATTTTGTATTAATTTTTCCCTATGACATTTCACTAATGGTTTGGCTTTGTATGATAGGTATTAACTGATTTCTTAATGATAATTAGTTTTATTATATTAAGATTCACTTAATAAAAAATATATTGTGATTTACTTGGAGGTCATTGGCAAAAAATTAAATCATAAAACCCTAAAAGTAAAGCATATATACCTTCATTATGTGAAGATATAATACATAACCAGATGCTGAATTGACACCATACCAGCATTGAATTTTGAGACAGTATCAGAAATTGCCAATATTTATCCAGCTTGTTTCTCCATTTGGTCAAATGAAGAAACAAATCTGGATCTAGAAGTGTATCTAAGAATTAAATATGAGTGGGGGATTTGGATTCAAACTCTTCACATTATCGAATATGATTAACTGTAAAATTGCAATAATTCACTGTTTCCCTCACATAACTGATAATTCTAGAGGTATCCAAAAGTCATAAAATTCTGCCTAGTAAATAGACGTTCATCATACATTGTAAATTTTGACATTGTGAAATTCATTTTAAAGAATGAAATCTAAAATTTTTCACAGAAGCAAATGACACACTCAATTTTTTTAATGTTTATTCACCATATTTGGCCACTGGATGTTTCATAACACATGTAAACTCAGAAACAAACCTTCTATATAAAATGAAATTAAAAGAAAAATATTTTGAGAAAGAAAAATGTAAAAATGTTATACCTCTTTAAAATAGCTTACTCTTCTTATTTAAGATTAGTATCAATATTAAAGATACATTTGAAATAAACACATTTTGATAAGTTTAAATACAAAGCAATCTGTCCATTTCTTTCTAGTCTGACACAAAATTATCACTGTTCAGTTCAGTTCTGTTGCTCAGTCTTGTCCAACTCTTTGCGACCCCGTGAACTGCAGTAAGCCAGGCCTCCCTGTCCATCACAAACTGCTGGAGTCTTACAAATCTAATAATAAAAAAAATGTGGCTATTTCATTCAAAAGGTGGTTTTCTGTTAGATGTTGACAGAAACTGGAGGGAAAATTCAGTGAATAAAAACAGAGAAATGTAGCCAAATGGTCTCTAATTAGAAACTATCTGGGAACACCGTCTGGAAAAACAGTTCTGATAAGATTTCAAAGATAAGATATTATTTCTATTTGCCTTCTAACTATATTATTTCCCTATCTCAGCTCAGGCCATGATACTTTTATAAATACAAATATAAAATAGGTCTATGAGATTGTTCTGAATAAAATCAATATAATTATTATTTTGTTTTATCCTGAAAAATCCACTGGAAGCCTGAACAATGCTAATGCCTAACACGATCTCAGTGAGTCCTCCTACCCAAGTATTTGTTCTGGGGTAGTTTAAATGTTAAGAATATTAATGACACAATTCTGATTGAAACAAAATGCAGAGTCCTTATTGTATAATGTCCAGACAGAACAATATTCAAGAAAGACTACATTGTAATATATACAGAATTACAAAGGATGGTTGACTTATGAACATTTGTAAATGTATAAAACTGTTAAATAATTTCTTAAAGATTATTTATGCACATTATTGAATTTTTAAAAATTCAACATATATAGGAGAATACATTTTAAAAATTTCTTTCTTAAACTTACTTTAAAAAGCTCTAAGATACTTCAGTGAAGAGTTTCAAATAGTTTCATTCTCATAAATTTGCTTATAGCTATACATTCTAAAACTTCAAAGAAAGTGAATCTAAATAGACAAAAACCTCATCAGTTTATAAATTACACTTGTAGTATTTATTTGTAAAATTTTTATGTACTAAACATTTATTGTTGTCAACCTAAAAATTACATTTTAGATAATCAGGTGTTGTAGATTTAGTGTGGAACATCTCCTTTTCAACATTTGAAAACTGACTAGTAAGAAATGTAGCTACCATTTGCAATGCAAAGCACAATTTTATTACTATACTTACAGGATAGCTATTGAGTTCTTTATTGTAAGTATTTTACAGTTTTCCTTTCACCCTTCATGATCATTCATCTTTGAATAAAAGCTACAATATTTTATTCTTACAATTTCCTAGGGAATAAAAAATGTAGTCAATGTGGTAAACTCTGAATTAAATTAGAGAAGCCACATATATCTTCTAATTTAGAGAACCTGTTGGTGTTTGCAATAGGTTATAGCACCTCTAGCTTGATTTTTCTGTATGTATGTGTTTGTAATACATCTCCTTTAAGCAAATGTGAAAATGTTTTTTTTTTTCATTTAAAGGAAGTAGTTTATTGTGACTAGTGTTTGTAGCTTATTAAACTTCAATACATGGAATCTAAAGTAAAAAAACTTGCATTAATTCATCTTGAATAAATCATAAAAATGCAGAGAATGGAAAATGGGAAAAACCTGCAACTTATCTAGTCTATCCCCTGAGGCTGTAATAAAATTGTTGCATGAAATACATCCTCTAGTGCTTTATCTCCCTCATATTAAACCGTTTAATGGCCCCTGTTCAATATATGTTCTGAGTAATTGCAACACTTGACTCAGCACAAAATCACACATGACAGAGTTATAGTCTTTAGGGACACTTTTCAGGTTGTTGGTTTATCACATATACAGATACTACAGCCAACAAAACTCTCAAACAGGAATTTGCTTTTCAAGAAGTAATATAAACCTGTGTAGAGCCGGGGTTGGCCAACTGTGGCCAGTGGCCAAATCTGGTCCTGCTGTGTATTTTTGTAAACAGGCTAGTGGTTACAAGAGGGGAGAAAGAGGGGGGAGGGGCAAATTAGGAGTATAATATTAAGATATACATACTACTCTATATAGAACAGATAAGCGACAAAGATACAGTGTATAGCACAGGGAATTACAGCCATTATTTTATAAAAACTTTTAATAGCATATAAATACTGAATCTCCACTATGCTATACTAAATCACCTGAAAATAATATAATATTCCAAATTAACTATAATAAAATCAATTTTAATTTAAAAAAAGGGAAAGTAAAGACAGATTTCAAAAATATATGGCCTTATGATACTACTGGTTCCTTTTATTTCACTATACTGATTGGTGTACATTTAGCACTGTACATTTATTATTGTATTATAGATTTGTTAGTATTCATTGCTTATGAGTTTAAATAAAATAATTCATGATCATTTTTCCTGCTGATTGGGTGATGTTCATGTGAAGAACAGCAATGGCCTTAAGCTTTGTTACCCTCCCTCCAGTGCCTAATCTTGTATTTTATACATAACAGGACCTCAGTTAACATGTATTGAAGTTATGTCATTTACATTTTAAGCTGATTTCTCTGATAGACGGAATTCTGGCATATTTTGAAAATAAATGCTTTATTTCTGTAATTTCATTAGATTTCCATAAACTATCTGGTATTTAAATAACTATTTGAAATGCAAGTATATCACTGAATAAATACAAATGGTAAGAGAAGAATGTGCTTCTTTAATAAAAACTTTTGGGGGTAACAGGGTAGAGAAGTTCTGTTTTGACCTAGTCTGCAACCCACTATTCATTAATTCTCACAATCCCCTTAGATCACTTAGATCAAGAATACTTAAAAGTAGCCTTTCAAGTACTGTTGAATCCCCACAGGTTTTACCTATACTGTGATGTTTTATTATTTTTTTTAAAGAACAACTTTTCCTTTCACTTTCCAGCAAAGTTTAATTCTTTTATTAAAAACACAAGAAAGCCCTCACTGTGGATATTACATGCATATAGCCTTTCTAACATTGTAAGGGATGAAAGTTCACACATGATGCTCACAGCGGGAGAAGTTGCATCCGGAATGGGAGAGAGAGAGGTCATGGCTCCAACCCTAGAACGTTTTCTATAGGAGTCTTTGACTTGAAGTTATACCATTTTTACTTACCATGTGAACATGTTAGCAATTTGGAGAGGTTAGATGCAATGTCTCCATGCCAATACTTTAAACTGTGAGTATTAATACCTAATGATTTCAAGTTATTGCAGCTAATGTATTTTTAACTATGCAAATTAAATTTTGCTTATTCAATTGCTATGATTTTTTTGACACTTACATTTTACATTTTTGCTTATTTGAGCAACAGGAAAAACTTGTCCTAGGCAGATGCAATTATTGCCAGTTTTTGATGTTTACAACACAGGTTAGAAGTCATTTCCTGTTAACAGATGTGTGAGGTTCATGGGGACATTGCAAAGCTTCCAGGAATCTAGCTGCCTGAGAAGATTAGAATAGGGATCTGGGCTTGCTACAATCTCAACCTACCCAGGTAAGGAGAAAATGTACATAGTATGTGATCACATTCTCACAAAGCCGAATGGATTATCTGTGACATGGATCCTTTCCCTAGATGTCAGGGTTCAAAAACCATTAACTTTTGGGTTCCCTCTTCCGTCATTAAACAGAGGCAGAAACAGACCTCACCACTCATTTGTATGTTCAATTTTCAGTTTAAATAATGTGGCTAAAATCTAAAGCTGCTGCTGCTGCTGCTAAGTCGCTTCAGTCGTGTCCGACTCTGTGCAACCCCATAGACGGCAGCCCACCAGGCTCCCTCGTCCCTGGGATTCTTTAGGCAAGAACACTGGAGTGGATTGCCATTTCCTTCCCCAATGCATGACAGTGAAAAGTGAAAGTGAAGTTGCTCAGTCGTGTCTGACTCTTCACAACCCCACAGACTGCAGCCTACCAGGCTCCTCCATCCATGGATTTTCCAGGCAAGAGTACTGGAGTGGGATGCCATTGCCTTCTCCAAATCTAAAGCATGCTCCTCCAAATAGTAATTATAGGATCAATTTTATTTTTTAATGAAAAAGATTAACGAAATATCCAGTAATAAAGCATAATTGTGGTGGATATCATAGAGTAATAATCTACCATAAGTTCTCAGAACTTCTGCATTTTATTCTCAAATATTACTTTGTTGTTTAGTCACTAAGTCCTGTCCGACTCTTGTGACTCCATGGGATTGTAACCTGCCAGGCTCCTCTGTCCATGGGATTTCCCAGGAAAGACTACTAGAGTGGGTTGCCGTTTCCTTCTCCAGGAAATCTCCCCAATTCCAGGATCGAACCCATGTCTCTTGCACTGGCAGGCAGATTCTTTACCACTGAGCCACCAGGGAAGTTCCCAATATCATTGAGGAGGTAGAATATTAAAAATAGATTTGGGAAAGAAGTAAAAAATAACTCGGGGAAAAGTTCCATCTAAGTTACACCTTTTTTTTTCAGGTTTAATACCCAGGTTTGTTACATTTTGTCCTAAACTTCCTAATCCAAGTACCATCAGAAGAATGAGAAACCAGGTAAGCTTTATGCTAAGTCAAGAGGAGAATGTATTTGCTTTGTGTTTTCCACGTGCTCACTTCAGAGAATGGTCTGACATTCATATTTCAGCTAGTTATCTCTGCCAAAAAGCTCCCTAAATCTGTGTATAAACGATTCCTGAAGAAAATGACTTTCGGGGGTGTTTTCTATCTTGTAGTTCTTTTGGGGAATAAAAGAACACATTTATGGTATTTTTCTCAAATCGGACTAAGGCAGTTATTTGTTGTGAATGATGCTTTTAGAATTGCACACTGGATTGCTTCGTATCACAGGACATAGGACATAGACGGCGGTGGAGCCAAAAGCAACAAAAATAATGAAAAAGAGGCAGAACTGCATGGCCACGCTGAATAGCACTGATACATTTTGGAACACTGGCAGGCTCTGCAGGTAAAGGCATGGAAACAGAATTATTTCCGCAAATACACAGGCTCTTTAGGAGGCAACTACTGCAAGTTATTCTGAAAGCAAACACCTTCCTCTTTTAAAGACAATGTTTCTGTGTCAACTTCAGAGCAACTCACTGAAGAGAATAGTCACCCCAAACCTTGAATTCACAAAATTAAGCATTGTCTTAACAAATTTCATTCAAAATTCTCCACCACAGACAAAATATGTTTACTCTATCTTAAGCTTTTTTTCTTAGAAACAAAGTAGTGTTTTAGAGCCATGGTTTTCTAACTTTAATATACCTTCAGATAGAGATCTTTTTAATATGCCCAGTTGATTTTGACTAGGTAGTTCTGAAGGTGGGCTGAGATCCTGCATTTTTAAAAGTTCCCAGGTGATTTTGGAGCTGTTGGTTTGAGGGATACATTTTTAGCATCAAGATTTAAAAGGCTCTCTGAGGTCTTAGTGGTTAAAATTAGATGCTCGTCAAGGGGTATAATGTTTCAGTTAATGCAAGATGAAAAAGTTCCAGAGATCAGCTTATAGTTAACAATACTGTGTGTGCATTCTTAGTCATGTCTGACTCATTGTGACCCCATGGACTATAGCTGTCTAGGCTCCTCTGATCATGGAATTTTTTTCAGGCAAGAATACTGGAGTTTATTGCTATTTTCTCCTCCAAGGGATCTTCCTGATCCAGGGATCAAACCTGAATCTCCTGTGGATCCTGCATTGGCAGGTGGATTCTTAACCACTGAGCCACCTGGAAAGTCCAACATGTTATACTGAACACTTAAAATTTGTTGAAGGTAGATCTCATGTGATCTTTATTATTTTTTCCACAATACATTAAAAAAAAAAGTTCCTGTAGGTCATTTTCTGCATAACTACAAATACAAACTGATGTCTTGCCTGTTCTGGTAACTCTCCTTAAGACTGGCAAAGTGAGCTACAACAATTTCTAGAACAACTCTATGTCCTATTGACTATGTTCCTATAGAGGCTGAAAAATCTTCAGGCATAAACAAAAGAAGTCATAAAACTTCAATATGGTAAGTTAATCAAGGAAACATGGTTGCCCTTTTCTTACCTCTTTTGTCACCAGTGTACCCTAAGGTACACACACCCTGAACATGTTGGTCTGTGTGTGGGTAGGACATACAGATCATTTGTTGATACAGGTCAGTAAATATTTGGTGCAGAGAACATTTAAAATACAATTGTGTTTGCTTGTTTGTTTAAAGGAAGGTTTCCTAGGGACTTCCTTAGTGGTCCAGTGATTAAGAGTCCACATTTCGATGCTGGAGATGTGGGTTCAATCCTAGATCCAGAAACTAAGATCCAACATGCTGCAGAGCAACTATCCCCCCCTCCACCCCCTGCCCCCTGCTCTGCAGCTAGAGAAAGCCTGAACACCACAATGAAGACCCAGCGCAGCCAAAATAACAATAATAATAAATGAATAATTAGGAAAGATTTCCCAGATTTGGCAAAATCTTCCCAAACGACACAGAAAAATGACTCAATCTATTCCATGCCCTTTATATACTCTTATAATGATACTGAATATGTTCAGAGATAAATAGATTTCTTTCGATTTGTTTTTTTGATGATTTTTATTTAACTGATCTTTAGCTATATGGAGTACTGAATTTACTTTAAAGCTTTTATGCCTGAAACCAAATTTCACCTAATCAAGCTGTTTTCTTTCATATGTACCCCATTTCCAGGTACATATCAAGAAGTTACTCCTCTTGCCAAAATATAGTTCAAAACCCAACTCAAAGTGTTCTGTTATGTTACAAATAGTCATCCTGAAAAACCAATGGGACATACAACAGCAAAAAATAGCTAGATATAGCTTTATTTAAAATTAGTTTTACTAAAAAAAAGTTTTAAATACCTGTAAATTCTAAAGTAACCATATAATTAATTCACATTGATAATAAAGGAATATGTATCTAGAGGGGAGTTTTATTTTGATGAAATCAGGTGAAGATAAAAAAAGAAAGAAGTTCAAATGCTGAGTATGCTCTACAAGTTATAAAACATAAGGTTTTCATTGCATAAAATGGTCATTTCTTTTATGAGAGAGAAAAGGGCAAAGATACTTTCAGAGAAAGAAATTGAAAGTTATAAAATTTAACTAAAAATTTGAATAACCACTCAAATATGCATTACAAAAGCTGGTTTAAAAAGAAAACACAAAGCATGAATATGCATACATGGAGGTTTTAAACAACGTATATTTAGAGGCTAGCATTTTATATGTGTCACACACGATGCTGAGTGGGAAATCACTAAAAAGAGTTTCATCCAGAATTGTTGAGGCCAAAAGTCTGTTTAATGTTATCATGCAAGTTCCATAGAACTTGCAATGGTTTCCATGATTCTGGCCACTGGGGAAAATCAGATTTAAATTTGGATGCCAATCAGGAAGTTAGTTGCTTCTCAAAATATTATAAAACATAGATCCCTTCTCTGTAGTCTGATCAGAATCATAGAATAGGAGACACTGCAGGGAGATAGGCAAGAAGCCAATATGCCCCATAAGCAGGAACAGACAAGCGCAAACCAGCAGAGGTGAAAGCAATGTGAGACACAGAGAGAAGACAGCAGAACCTGGAAGAAGTGGAGGACTATTCCTGGAATAAGAATGGAAAGAATATTCCTAATGTTAGTGGCTTACTCAATTTTTTTAGTGAGTGACTGGGAAACATATATTGACATTAGGACTTAATTATTTAACAGTCAAATTTTGTTTGGTATATTTATGCTTAAATTAATTGCATTATAACTGGGACAATCCTTGGGCAAACTGAGTAAGTTGATCCCCCTAAACAGATCTGAGCATTTTGAAACCCTGGGTTCTGTTTTTCTCACATAATTTAGTGAGTGTGTTATTATTATTTTTTTTCTAATTCTAAGCTATTATTTCATTTGGACCAAAGGAAAAATGTAGAGCAGGTGATTATTCACTTTGAAGAGATAATGAGAAGGAAGGGACGTATTTAAAAATCCCATCAGAGTGACTTGTTGAGTTTTTGTGTGTCACTGTGCTGGTGTTTTTGTCGACCATGTTGACTGGTTTGCTTCTGTAAGCACTCAAATCACTGCATTTGTCTGTAAGGTTTAATTACCTTTTATCAAAAAGAAACCCCGCTGTTAAGGCATCTGGCCAGTCTCTCATCTTTATAAATGAAGGGAATGCAGGATTCCAGCCACATATCTTGGGCCCAGTTGGTTCAGTAATGTGATGTTGCCATTCTGTGCAGCAACTCTGTCGCTTTGTAATTAAGACTCTGGTGAGTTAAGTCGGTCAGGCCCAGTAGCTTAGAGATCCTGAAAGCAAAAAAAGCAAGAGAAATTTACTTCACTGCATGAGTCAAACAGCTGAGAAAGCAGCGGAACAAAGATGCAACCCTGAAACCGCACTTACCTTTCAGTATTGTTTCTTAGAGTCACATTGATTTATCTGAGCTTGCCAAGATGTTCCTTTTTTAAAAGACCTAATTTACTAACAGTGTGGGATTTTCCAAGTTGTTCACTCCCCTCGGATTGCATTTTCATTTGCTCTAGCAATAAAGACCTCTAATATAGAGACATCACAATTGAACTCAGTGTGGGAGTCTCTCCAAGGCAGAGAAATTCCCATATATCTTTTGCTCTTGTATGGAATTTTTTCAGTCTTTGGATCCTAAAAATGGAGAGCAATTTGGCACTTGTTATAATTTATTACTGATATCCACCTCCTTTGCTTTTTTTTGTTGTTGTTCCGTTGAGGAAGTTATGTCCAACGAGTTTTATTTTTTTTAATAGACCAGGTTAAATGACCATAATAACTCATCAGAGGAAAAAAAAAGCAGTAATTGGACTTCTGCCTGCTTGACACTAGTTCCTAAAAAGGGTAAATTTCATTTCTTCATTTTGAACTTAGGGAACCCTGACATTTTATACAGGGTGTGAAAAAGTTCAAGCGTGGTGGCCTCAACCAAGAGTAGGGGCACTATATAATGTGTTTTCTAACCCTGGGCACTTTTCAGAGGGAAAAGGAGTGCTTTTAATAATTATGCTTGGACACCCGGTGCAAACCAAATTCATTCCAGGCAAACCAGGACTTGTGGTCACACTGGAGAACCTCTAGAATATCACAATGCTCAGTTCTTAGCTGAATTAAAGGGTACAAGGAAAAGACAGGAAGGTGGAGGAATTATTATTCAGACTACTTATCAACCCGCTCCTACAGGGCAAAGGGACATGGAATTCTATTTTCCAAACACTCTTGGTTTATAGAAACAAAAAGAGAAAACACATTCATTTAACAAATATTTATCAGTTACTTTTCATATGCTAGGTATGGGACTAGGTTCTGGAAATATAACAGTGAACCAAAATACAGATGGTTTGACAATTTTTTGACTTTACAATGGTGCTAAAGGAATAAGCTTTCAGTAGAATCTGTACTTCTAATCTGAATTTTGATTTTTATAGGGTACCCATATGTGGTATGACACTCTCTCATGATGCTGAGCATTGGCAGTGAGCCACAGCTCCCAGTCAGCCACATGATCTTGAGGGTAGAAAAGTGATACACTCACAGTCATTCTTTATCCACGCAACCATTTTGATTTTCATGTTCAGTACAGTATTCAATAAATTATGAGATATTCAACAGTTTGTTATGGGCTTCCCTTGTGGCTCAATAGTAAAGAATCCACCTGCCAATGCAGGATATGCAGGTTCAATCCCTGGATCAGGAGAATCTTCTGAAGAGGGAAATGGCAACCCACTCCAGTATTCTTGCCTGGAAGGAAATCCCATGGACAAAGGAGCCTGGTTACAATCTATGGGTTCATAAAACTAAAAAACAACAGTTTGTTAAAATATAACAAAGTATAACAAAATATAATACTTTGTTAGGCTTTATGTTAGATGATTTTGTAAGCTACTTAAGTGTTCTGAGCATGTTTAAGGTAGGTGAAGCTATGATGTTCAGAGGTTGTATTGTGTTGTGTGTTTAGTTGCTCAGTCGTGTCCCACTCTTTGCGACCCCATGGACTGTAGCCCACCAGGCTCTTCTATCCATGGAATTCTCCAGGCAAGAATACTGGAGTGGGTTGCCATTCCCTTCTCCAGAGTATATTTCCAACCCAGGGATCGAACCCAGGTCTCCCTTATTGCAGGCAGATTCTTTACTGTCTGAGCCACCAGGGAATGCTTTTTTGACTTAAAATACGTTTAATTTACTGGGGGTTTATCAGGACAAAATATCATCATAAGACTAGGAATATCTGTAGCGTTCTTGCCTTCACAGAGATTGTAATTTTGTTAATAAGATATGAATTAATGAAATAATCACAGATGTAAATATATCCTTATAAAATGAGATTAAAAGTTATAAACAGTAGTGCACAGTCTTGTGAGAACAACCCAAATCTAGTGCTCCAGGAAAGGCTTTTCTGAGTTGGAGTTGCATGGTTGAGGGGGTAATCATTTTAGACACTCAAAGGTGGCAGACACCCTCCTGGCTAAGCTTGGGTTCTGCTCACTGGGACGAGCTCCCCTATCAATTGCTCCCCGTGGCTCTGGGTTCTGCTCACTGGTAGTTTCTGGGTTTTCAATTTGTCTTCTTGGCTAAGTATGAAGGGAAACTAGAAAATATGTCTTCCTTGGGGGCTGAGATTTCTCAGCCTGCTTTAGGACAGTACAGGTTGGGAATGGAACAGTCCTTTTGTGAGTTAGTTAATAGGTCTTTCAGTTTGATGGTTCTTTTGACCATGTCAATTTTCCCAAGATAGCGACACTTTCAGTTTCTTACTGGCCACATTTTAACCCTTTGAAAGGATTCACTGGATGTCTAGAGTCCCATGAATTCTTTTCTTTCTCCCTCTCTTCCTTTTTTATTACTTTTTCTTTCTTTCTAGGAGTTACATGTATGCCTTGATTTGCTGCATATTTCCAGGAAGACTGAGTTCTAATTAGCCATTGCTTTTCAAAGGCCTTCTTAGTTTATAGTCTTCGCTTGTTGGAGATGACAAGTGGTTACATCTTCCTGGAATTTCCGACTTTCTCAATTGTCTTTCAAATGTATTTGCAATCTGTTCAAGTCTTTTCTGAACTCATTTCATTTTGTATTGTCAAAGGCAAACAACTCAAGCTATTAATATCCTATTTTCCCATTTCTGCAACCAAAGCCAAAATGTACATTAGGTCATTATTGGCTTTCTAAGAAATAGCAGATGATAGTTTTCCCAGTTGTTTTGCCACTGCAAACATATGTTACCATCTTTCCAGCCTTCAGAATAGTTTTCTCAATACCACTATGGGATACTCCAAAGCCAATATTTTGTATTTTTCTTGCATTAGAGCAGCATTTCACTTTTGAGTATCATTTTCTGTTTAATCACCTTAGATTAATTAGACTGTGACAATAAATGACACCCCAAATCTCAGTGGCTCAACAATAGCCATTTATTTCTCACTCACGCTGCTGTTCATCATGTATCAATTCAACTCTTCACTCCAGAGCTCAGAGTGATAGAACATCCCTCATCTTGGATATGGGCAAAGAGAAGAGTAGATTACCCAATAGAATCTGCCTTTAGAGCAAGAGACCCGGGTTTGATCCCTGGGTAGGGAAGATCCCCAGGAGAAGGGAATGGCTACCCATCCAGTATTTTTAGCAGGAGAATTCCATGGACAGAAGAGCCTGGCGAGTTACAGTCCATGGGGTCGCAAAGAATCTGACAGGACTGAGCAGTGAACACTTTCCTTTCACTTGGGCTTCCCTAGTGGCTCAGACAGTAAAGAATCTGCAGTGCAGGAGACTTGGGTTTAATCCCTGGGTCAGGAAGATCCCCTGGAGAAGGGAATGGCTATCCACTGCCATATTCTTGCCTTGAGAATTCCATGAACGGAGGAGCCTGGTGAGCTACAGTCAGTCAGACATGACTGAATGACTAACACTTCAAGTTCCTGAGCTTTCCAGGTGGTGCAGTGGTAAAGAATCCACTTGCCAATGAAGGAGGTAGAGGCGTCAGTTTGAACCCTGAGTTGGAAAGATCCTTAGAGTAGGAAATGGCAACCCACTCCAGTATTCTTGCCTGGAGAATCCCATGGACAGAGGAGCCTGGCAAGCTACAGTCCATGGAGTTACAAAGAGTCAGACACAACTGAGCACAGAGCATACATACACTTACAAAGTTCCTGCAGGAAAGCATCAGATGTTATAGTCCAAATGAAGGAATAATTATTTCCTCATCAGCAAGGAGCTTCAAAAAGAGAAACTTCAAATTTTAGGGAAATGGGTCTATAATGTCACTAAGTGTCCTTCCCCACCAACCTCCTGGCTACCATTTTATTCTCTGCTTTTCTTCTGAGAATTGTCCCACTCTCTTCCTTTGTTCAAATAAGGCAGGTTCAAGATACCATGCACAGGTTAAAATGAGTATCTTTAATATAAAAAAATTTACCCAAGTCTGTTTACTGGTAGTTCAGTTTCCTATTAGATGATAAAGAGCTAGAAAAGTCAATGAAATTTATATTCAGTTTTATTCTGTTCCATAAACTTTATAGACTCTAAAAGATTGGGTAGATTTCTATTTCCAATATATGTTTAGAAAAGGACAAATGTGATTCATACATTTTGATAAGGAAAAAATAAATAAATGGAGAAAAGAAAGAATATAGCTAAATATGATATGAACCAATATTTCATTGAGTGAAAAATTATAATTTTATATGTATATTTGTATAAAAACTGTTTAAAGTACTTTTCTGTTTAAGCACTACACTATTTTTAGACAGTCTGGCCTTCAATTCCTCACTTCAGAAAATGGGAGTAGCAATATTGACTTTATATTTTAAATTTAAGATAAATAACATATAGAAAGCACACAGTTCCTGTATGGTTCATTACAGTTGCTTAATAATTGTTCAAAAGTATTATTTCAGTAAAGTTTCAGCTGTACGGTTCATATGCATAAAAATAAAGGAAATTATAAACATTGGACTTCTGTGGTGGCTCAGGTGTTAAAGAATCCACCCGCAGTGCAGGAAACCTGGGTTCAATCCGGGTTGGGAAGGCGCCCTGGAGGAGGGCATGGCTAAATCACTCCAGTATTCTTGCCTGGAGAATTCCCATGGACAGAGGAGCCTGGTGGGCTACAGTTCATGCAGTTACAAAGAGTTGGACATGACTGAGTGACTAAGCACATAAATATTCAGAGATGAATAGAAATGTGATAATACCAGGCCACAGAAGGTGTGGTGGTGTGGTTTAATCTCTAAGTCATATCTAGCTCTTGTGACCCCATGGACTGTATCCCACCAGGTTCCTCTGTCCATGAAATTTCCCAGGCAAGAATACTGGAGTGTTTTGCCATTTCATTCTACAGGGGATCTTCTAGACCTAGGGATTGAGCCTGTGTGTCCTGCATTGCAAGCAGTCTCCTGCATTGTAGGTGGATTCTTTACTGACTGAGCCAACAGGGAAACCTCATAAAAATAAAATAAATTATAAATATTTAGTGATAATTAGAAATTCATTAACATCAGGCCGCAGAAAGTGTAGGTCCCATGAAAAATTCAAACATGGCCATCCTTATGATTCACATACCTTTTATACAGTTTCCTTATTCTTTATCATTTCTATTGCTACTAGATACTTGGTGTCTCTCTTAATTCTGTACAACTTGTGTCTATCTCTGGGCCTCTTCTTATTTGGAACTTCTACATCTTCTTTCATATATATCTTTATTCCTCATGATTTTGTCATTCAAAGAAGCTAGAGAGAGTACTTTCCTGGTGGTCCAGTAGTTAAAAATCCACATTTCAATGCATGGAATATAGACTTGATCCTTGGTTGGGGAACTAAGATTCTACATGCCTGGGACAACTAAACTAAAGCACCGCAGCTACTGAGCTCTCACACTTTAGAGCCCATGTTCCACAACAACAGAAGACCTTGTGTGGCATCAAGCTCATGGATTTTCTTTCATTGCTTTGACTTTTGGCATGGTCACTGCAAACTTCAGCATTGATTTCCAAGGTATAGCTTCACTAAGAGTTTTTTACTCCTCTGCACTGGTAGTGGCCATGGCCTATTTTGAGCGTGTCTAATGTAGCTACAAGATCAAGGCACACCGTCTGGAACATTTTAATGCAAGTTTCAGGTATATCTGTACACACTACAAAGTGATATCTGTATACACTACAAAGTGATTACCACCACAGGTCTAGTCAGCATCCATCATCATACAATGAATCTCCCTAAATGGTTTTGCCCACCCTTCCAACACTCTTCCCCTCTGGTAACCACTAATCTGATTGCTGTATCTATGAGTTTGTTTTTATTTTGTTTTTACCTGTTCAGTTTTATAGATTCTACATATAAGTGAAATTGTACTATATTTGTCTTTCTTTCTCTGACTTATTCCGCTTGGTATAATGCATTTTAGTCCATCCACATTGTTACAAATGGCATACTATCATTCCTTTTCATAATTTTCCATTGTGTATATTTACCACATCTTCTTTATCAGTTCATCCATCAGTGGACACTTGTTTTCTTATTTTTGTCTATTGTAAATAATACTGCAATGACCATGGGGGTGCATACATCTTTTTGAATTAGTGTTTTCATGTTCTTTGGACAAATATCCTGAAGTGAAATAACTGGGTCATATGACACTTCAATTTTTAGTTTTTTGAGGAATCTCTAAACTGTTTTCCGTAGTGGCTGCTGTTGGTTTACATTCCACCAATGGTGCATGTGAATTCCTCTCCTCCACCTCTTTGCCAACACATTCGTTGTCTTTCTGATAAGTCATTCTGAAAGGTGTAAGGTGATTTTTTGTGGTTTTGATCTTCAATTCTCTATCAAATCACTTTACAAGCATTCATTCTATTCAGATTTTCTATTTCTTGACAGTTCAGTCTTGGAAGATTGTATATTTCTAGAAATGTATCCATTATTTCTAGGTTATTCAATTTGTTTATGTATAATTTTTGTAGTTTTCTTATAATTTTTGTTTTGCTATAGTATCAGTTGTAACTTCTTTTTCATTTTTGATTTTGAGTCTCCTCTTTTTGTTATTGGATAATCTGACTAACATTTGTCAGTTTTGTTTGTCTTTTCAAAGAACGTGCTCTTAGCTTTGTAGATCTTTTCTCTTGCTTCTTTTTTTAGTCTTTGTTTAAACTAATTCCACTGTGATTCTATTATTTTCTTTCTCCTATTAATTTTGAGGTACATTTTTTTACTTCTTCATCTAGTTACTTTAGGTAAAGTCTGACTTTTTTATTTTTCTTCTTTCTTCTTTCTTGAGGTAGGTCTCTATTACTACAAATGTCCCTCTTAGAAGTGCTTTTGCTTCAACTCATAAATTTTGGTATGTCACCTTTCCATTTTCATTTGTCTCTAGGTATTTTTTATTTAATTTTTTACTTCTTTGATGGCCCTTTTGTTGTTCAGTAGCATGTTGTTTGATCTCCACTTTTTTGTGGTTTTTACCATTTTTTTCTTGTGATTGGCTTTTAGTTTTATAGTATCTGACTGAATGAAGAACACTTTAGGGGAAATTTTCTTCATGGACAAAAAAAGAAGGAAGAAAGTGAAAAGTGAGAAGAAAACAAAAAAACCCTAAAATCTATCTTGATTTTATTCACTTCAAAAACAGGATGGATCTGTGTAACTGGACAGCATAAGAAAAAGACATTAGAGGACTTCTTCTGGAATTTGGGGGCTTTTCAGGTGGCGCTAGTGGTAAAGAATCTGCTTGCCAATGCAGGAGACACAAGAGACGTGGATTCACAGGGCTGCAGGAAATAAAATTTCCAAGTCCTCCAGAGCATGGTCCACAACACAGAAGCAGGAATTTAGGGATTAGGCAAACAAGGAATCCATCAAGGTATGCCTCAAGCTTCTGGTACCAAAAGGAACATGAAAAAAGCTTGACCTAAGGGGATTCCTTGCAAGCACAAAGCTGGTCTTGGGAAATATCAGGGATTTATAGATTGGTTAATAACCAGGCTTTGAGTTATCAGGGAGATAATTGACCCTCAAGGAGACTTTTTGTATGCCGTGATGTTAAAATGCCTTCCATTTCTTTTGTGAGAGATGTACTGAGTGGGATAGACAAGTTGGAAACCGTATGTACAAGATGGAATAGTTCTGGGCTTGGCATATTACAGTATGTCTTCTCTTTCCCGCCATATTTCCTAGAAGTGACTCCAGATCACAGGGAGATTAAGGCGAATATGGGAAGCAAAATACAACTTGAACACTGTGTGAACTGAAGATGCACCTTACAAATAAAAGCACGAAGTTGCTCAGCAGTCTAATTTTATTTTGCAGAGCTTCAAGTTTGTTTTCACTTATAAAAGAGAGGACCCTAGGCCATCCTTGACATAGATATTTTTGCGTTGTTTTTTTTTTTTTAATTTTGTGCACGTGAAATGGCTCAATGTAGAATTTTGCCAGGAGCTTTAATCAGGCACTTTTTGGCAATTTCCAGAGGTGATCCTTTGCTGCCATTGAAAAAGCAGAGCACACGTGAATGTTTCCAGTCCTCTGGCATGTCTCCATTTCATAAGCAGTTTATTCATAGACTCTTTAAAAGTCCCTGGAAGATAGAGTAGACCTGGCACTACAGAATTATTTGAAGGATTCAAATGACTCCTTTATGGTCTCATTTCTACCTTGTTTTTACATTTCTTCTTTTGTATTGCTCTAATGTCTAGATTATATCGATATAAACTCATGTCATCTAGTTTCTACATAGGCCATTTAGTTAAGAAATCATGTTCAGTTTTCTACATAAAGTATCCTTTCATTTTATATAAAAATATAATACATACTATTAACACTTTTCACAGTTCTCTATGCTCATCTAAATGTGATTTGTCTGCCTATGCCAATCCATTTAAGTATAATTCATTTCCTATCAGAGAAAAACTTTGATGTCATAACATATTGTGCAGTAATGACTCAAATACAAAAAGATGATAAACTGTATTTTTACTCTTGAGATTATCTTAGATTTTACTTGTCTTCCTTGTGGATGGCATCACCGACTCGATGGACATGAGTTTGAGCAAGCTCCAGGAGTTGGTGATGGGCAGGGAAGCCTGGCACACTACAGTCCATGGGGTCACAAAGAGCTGGGAATGACTGAGTGACTGAACTGAACTGAACTGAATTCGTTGTGTTAGACTATTTTTTAGTTTTAGAGACTAGCTTGTACAAATTAGATCCTTAATGAGTTGAAAAACTCTGAGAAGAGTCAGCCTTTCCTCTCGAGCAGTACTTTCTGAAACAATATGGGTTTTCTGAAGTGGGGAGTGGGTGAACTGGTAAGAGGGGGAGGTGATATTTGTCAAAGAGCAGTATTCCCTGGAGCTGACGTGCTGTTTCCCATCAGTGCTTAAAACCAGCAGGGTTGTTAGAACTAGTTACAGTATTACAGATGTTTCAAGCCATTAACATATGGTTTAAATATCATTGCAGTAGAATTTGCTACAGATGTAATTTTTTGTCATTTAACTGGCAGTTAAATGTCTTTTCATTAATCCACAAATGCAATATTTATTTGTCCCCAGAAAAAATAAAGATTTAGTTTGCTACACTTTGTTCTCAAACACAAGAGAGGTGACAAGGGTTGACATGTGTCAGTCCTTTCCACACCAAGTATGTGAAAAGATTCCCTAGGAAATTGTTAGCTGGGTACTACATCTATTTGTGAAGTGAATGATAAACTATTGTTCCTCTTGTTTCATGACCACTAGGGAGATGAATGCAATTTGCACAGTGCAGTGGTAATAACTAATGTGACATTTTCAAAGGAATCTAATCATGGATTCTAAATATTCATACCCAGGGCCTCTGCTGAGAGACTTTTTTTCCTTTTAAAAGTGTTCTTTGAGTAGACAAACACATTGCATGCCTTGAGATAGGTAAATATTGTACTTTTAGACATATGGTTTTTAGAGCACTATTCCAGCAAGTTGCTTTGCTACATTTAGTGCTAGTCATCTAAGCCTTATAACTAGGTGACTGTACAACTTATCATGCAACCTTTTGAGGGTAGAAGGCACCTTTCATAATTATACAGAAATAAGAATCTTACACTAGTACAGTCCTGGGCAAACCAGGAGTAACCATCAGTTTACACATAATGGATTTTGAAAATTGCTAACATTTTAGACTATTTTGTGAGGATAAATAGCAGAGAATAGCCCTGCAATTCAGACAGCAAGACTTTTTACTTCTAAAGACAAAACCATACTAAAGTAATTTGTTAAACTTCAAACTAGAAATTGTCTTTATAATTATTCTTTCATCTTATCTCCAAAGAAAAATGTACTATTTCTAGTCTCCAGTGGTGGCATTCATTCAATCTCTAAAGAGGTATTGAGTTAACATAATGTGCCACACACTATGTACGCTTCGCTTCTATGGTTCATTCATTCATTCCTTCCTCCTGTGTTGTTCCCTGTCTCTGTCTTGGTCTTCTTTAACATCTTCTCACATAATCTTTTTGTCTTTCTACTAACTTGTGTATGTTTTTTACCTATTGACTAATCCTTCAGCTGCCCTATTGATTTTTTAAGCAACTTTTATTTCATTTAGCTAATATCATGTTCATTCAATGAACACTTATCAAGTATATATTTTGTCCCAGGTACTGGAGATACAGTGGTGAGCAAATAAATGCTGCTTCTGCCCTCACAGCGTTTATGGTCTAATTGAACAACTGTGTAATTAGATAATTATATAAGCCAATGAAATATTATAACTATGCTAACTTCAATTGAGGATTTGTGTATTATGAGCACTTATAAAATGGGAAATAAAAGTTGAAATAATAGCTGATGGAAGATATGACCTCAATGATTAAAGAAAAAAATCGATCTATCAGAAAGAACCCTTTAACATATGGGCAAATGTGGCCAAGTGTGGAGGATATAAAGAATGGACAGAAAGAACAGATGAGACTAAACAGAGAAAGAGACCACAAAGTTCAGTTCAGTTAAAAATCTATTACATTTTTTTTTCGTTGTTAAAAAAGATTGGAAGAAGCCATTGAAATATTATATATAGATAAGCTGATTACATTTGTATTTTTAGAAAAGATTCACTGTGATTATAATGGAAAAAAATGGGTTAGAGTGTGTGACAGGTAGATCAGTTAAAATAACTAGGAAATGCTATGCAATATGCCTGCAATGCAGGAGACTTAGGAGTTGAGAGTTCAATCCCTGGGTCAGGAAGATCCCTTGGAGAAGGGCATGGCAACCCACTTCAGTATTCTTACCTGGAGAATCCCATGGACAGAGGAGTCTGGCGGGCTAGAGTCCTTAGAGTCACATATAGTTGGACACAACTAATGTTACTGAGCAAGAGCACAAGCGCATGCCACAGCCTGGGGCTGGCCCTGTGGCTCAGCAATAAAGAATCTGCCTGCAATGCAGGAGACTCAAGTGCAATCCCTGGGTTGGGAAGAACCTCTAGAGAAGGAAATGGCAACCCATTTCAGTGTTCTTGCCTGGGCAATCCCAGGGACAGAAAAGCCTGGTGGACTACAGTCCATAGGATTGAAAAGAGTTGGACACAACCTAACAACTAAACAACAACAACATGCACCAGTCTAGGTTGAGAGAAGATATTATCTTGAACCTATATGGAGCTGGTAAAGTTGAAGTGAAGTAGGAGTAATAGATATTTAGGGAGCAAAATTCAAAGGGCCTGAGGAGGATTTACATGGGTGGTAATAGTGAGAGTTGACAGGGACATATTCAAGTTTCTGTCTCACTCAGTTGCTTGACAATGATTATGCCATTTGTTGGAATAAGGACCTCTGGAAGAGAAACACTTTGTAGTGCACTAACGCTCAAATTTTTAATATGTTTTTGAAGTTCTTTTATATAATCCCCAAAGAGATATCAAATAAAGAGTTGATCTAGAGCTTAGTGTAAAGTTTAGCACCATAGACTTGAGGAACTGCAAATTTAACAGTTTAGAAGAGGAGGTTGGTCATGTGATGGAAATAGAAAAAATGATCAGAAGAAGAAAACTAAGAGAGTGTTGTACCTTGAAAACCAAGAAAAAACATTATTGATGGAGGCAAAAGAATGAGCTGCGGAGAAAAAGAAAATAAGTACAGATACTCTTCTTTTTTATGTCTCTTAATTGATTAATTCATAAAATATTACTGAGAATTTGCTATGTGCCAGGAAATAGCTAAGAACTAAGAATTCTCAGTGAATAAGACACTATCTCTTCCCAAGCAGCTTATAACTTGGTCAAATGTCATAAGTGAGTGAAACCTACTACTACATTTGCTTCTTCATTAATTAACTCTCAGATTCCTAGAATCTCACTTCCACTTTGAACAAATTGGTGAAACTTTTTTATGGCTTCCCAAGACCTTCCAATTATCATATTCAAGATTTCCTCAGTGTTCAGCCTCATTATGATCTGGGAATATAATATTGATCACTACATCTTTCTAGAAAAGCTCTCTAAGCTGTTGCATTTTAAACCTTCCCATCTGATAAAATGATATGCTTCTTTGTGTTTTATTCTACAGTAAAATTCTGATTTTTTAAAAAATATTTTTCATATCTCTAACAATTTTATATTATTCTTTCTCTGTGACCAAATATTTTTGGATATATTATCCTAAAGCTATTTTCATGAAGTGGCAAATGCTTACTATTAAAATTTAAACAATGCAGGAAAAGTGTTAAAAAGCAAAGGCGGACATGACTACCTTACCACAAATAATAACCATGCCTAATATTTAGTGAAGCAATGCTTCAGTCACTTATCTCCACCACTTACACACTGAAGTACAGACAGGCAGACATGCAAACCAAATTAACAACATAAAAATGAGAGCTTGCTTTAATGGATTGTAATGAAAATATTAAATTTAGTTTGTATTTGAAAGAGAAAAAGATGCAGATGTGAAACTCAAAGAACCTGTTGTTTAGTTGCTAAGCTGTGGCCGACTCTTTGCAACCCCAAGGACTGTAGCACATCACATCCCTCTGTCCTTCACTATCTCCCAAGTTTGCTCAAATTCATGTCTATTGAATTGGTGATGCCATCTAACTATCTCATCCTCTGCTGCCCCCTTCTCCTTTTGCCTTCAATCTTTCCCAGCATCAGGGACCTTTCCAGTGAGTTGGCTCTTTGCATCAGGTGGCCAAAACACTGAAGCTTCAGCCTCACTCAGACCCTCCAGTAAACATTCAGGGCCGATCTCCCCTAGGATTGACCAGTCCAATCTCCCTGCAGTCCAAGAGAGCCTCAGGAATCCTCTCCAGCACCACAACTCAAAAGCATGAACTCTTCAAACAACCTAGACTGTGTTTTACCAAGAAAATATATTGCTGTATAAAATATTTGTCTTAGGGTAAGTAAAATAATATTACGAACATAAAGAGTTTGAGATCATTCTGGTTTTCTTTTCATTACACGTACCCTTTTAATGTGCTTTTTCTACCTGTTCCCAAACTAACTCTCAGACACATTTTCCCTCTGTCATTCCTCACTCCAGGTATAGCACAATATTTCAAAATATATCACATCTAGATTTTATTCTTCAAACACAAGCATCTGTAGTTTTATTTAAGTTCTATTTTAAAATGATTCCTGGTTTCACACTCAGATTTTATACCATGGTTTCTTCTTTCCTGAATTATATACTTTGATTCATCTATTTAACTGACTTATTTTTGCCAAGTGATTTTTCAATAGGGACCCCTGGGTCGTATTTCTCTGAGTTATTTCATCTTTAGAATGTCTGTCTGTTGATTTATATCCTGAGTGACAATTTGACTAAGTATAATACTCATGGATCAAATTGTCTTCTTCTCAAAACTGGGAGACATTGTTCAATTTTCTTTGGCATACAGAGCTCCTGTGCCGAAGCATGAAGCTTTCTTTATGTTTCCCCTTCTTGTAGTTGATCTTTTTGTTTCTACTCAGATCTCTAGGTACTTTTCTTCAGTCTTGAATTTGAAAAAGAAACAGGTTATGTCTCGTTAATAGTTTTATGTTTTTTCATTTCTGCTTGAATGCAAGGTATTCTTTACAGGTTCAAATTTAACATATTTCATTCTTGATCTGTTTAAGAGAAATGTCACCTTATTATGTCTCTAAATATATTTTCTTTTCAAAATGCTGTTTCCTGTTGATTTTATCATTATATATGTCTTTTTCTCTCCACATTTGCATATGTTTATATACATGCAAATGTTCACGCATATGCACATGAACAATATACATATGAATGTGTCAACAATCGTCTGAAAATATTTATTTTTATTTTTCTTCTATGTTCATTGTGATTACCTCAAGCCTTTCACCTTCTTGTATAATTTGACTTTTAACCGTATCTATTCTAGTTCTCGCTGTCTCCAATTATTAATTAGTTTTATAATCAGAGTGTTGTATTCTAATTTTTCATCTAAATTAGTTTCTTTGTAATCTTCCTGTTTTATTGAATTTTCATTTTTATTAGACTCTTCTTAGCACAAAGGTTATAGAAGCTTACTTTTCTGTTATTTGCATTATATTTTTAAGATTTTTTTCTTTTTATATTTCATATATTTATAAAACTGCAACATCATGTTTCTCCTGTTCCTTATTTTGCTTAATAAGCAGACATGCTAAAAATCTTTATTTTTTCACAGAGATGTTTGTGAATTTTCTTTGACCTACATCCTGTAAGAGCAATATTAAAATATTGTTTGGGAAGGAGCAGGTATAAGTATAAATTCACTTTCTGTTGGCTTGCAGGGGAAGGTGAGGGGGAAGGAACAATAGAAGTTTGCTAGGGTTTTCCTTCACCCCATAATTTGTGCACCTCTCACACAAAGGCTTGTCCCTCTTCACCAAAACTTGACTACTAGGATTTTGTTTTCATATTTGTGCTTATACATTTTTAATTTGGTTAAGATTGTATCCTTTTCCATTTTTTGTGATGTTATGGTGGATTTTTACTATTCAAAAACAAGGAAAGAAAAACAATAGTATTTTAAGTCATAATAAAAGTTCTCCTTGGGGAGGAAAGGGGAAGTAATGACTACGGGGCAACATAAATGGGCTTCGGGGTACTAAGAAGCTTATACTGTTTAGCCTGGCACTGGTGCCATGGATGTGGGATAAACCATTGGGTTTTACATTCCTTTTGTGAATTTATGAGTTTATACTTCAAACTAAATGGCCTTCTTACTTTAAATAACTAATTTTTTTTAGACTTGGGGTAAAGATTATAATTTGTGACTGTTAAAATAGATCTAATAATAGTATTTTCCAAATCCTGGATATCCTTAATTACTTCTACTAGCTTAACCTGCTTAGGACTGAACTTATTAAAACCCTCTATGCTTATTCTACTTCTAATCTTTATTCCATATTTTCTCCCTCCTGACAGCTTTGCCTTTATGTCTTCCAGTTCAGTGCTGTTATTTGATACAGTCAAGTTGTTTATGATTGTTTTATTTTTGGTATGTATTAGCCTGATTTTCATTGTCTGCTTTACTGCTTAATAGTATTTTGTTCAATAGTAATTACTGATTTATTTTAGTTTACATTTTCCTAGTATATTTTTCTAATTTTAGCTTTGCTTTTTGATTTCCATTATTTAGCTTTATCTTTTTTTAAAGTTACTACTCTTTTTCACTTTAATACTTTGTAATGCTCTGGAAGTTCTAGGTCCTATTTAAAATCTATAAGTGGCTACTTACTTTAATATTTTTCAAATGCATTCCATAATTTTAATGTTTTAATTTTCAGAAATTGTATCTTTTCCATCCTTTTCCTTTCTTTTTATTATATGCTCTTCTCTTAATCTGATTCCTATTCAGTATTAAAATGTAAAACTTGGTTTCAGTGCTTACCAGCGGTGAATATATATTCTTCACTTTTGAGCTACTAATTTTACTTTACATCTTGTTAGCTTAGCTTCTATTGTAATTTTAAGAAATTGTTTTAAAGAAATGTATATGAATAATCTATTTTCTGTGGGCTTAGTTATAAAAGTTGTTTCTTTCTATGTTTGTTAATAAAGTTTTTTCTGTTTATAAGTTCTTAGGTAAATAATTTCTGTGTAGGCTTGGTACTTGAACCAGATGTGGTATACTGTCTGGTTTGTTGACTTGAGTGGCAGACAAATATTTTTGGATTAAGAGTTGGAATAGAGTGTAATGTGTGCAGGTCTTGGTCTACTCCCAGAATGTGCTGCATTCAAGGCAGCTCCATTCTACCATAAGCTTTCTTTACTGTTGGTCTCCATGAGAAGCATCCTCAGAGGATGTGGTGTGGGACTCCCAGTACTTTCCCTCCATCTCACCTTTGGAGTTACCTCCAGAGACTCTGAAATGATGAATATAGATGGGTTTAGATACAGTTCTACAATTGCTCCAGATTGTGGCATTAGATTTTTCATCCATCTCCTCAAAACATAAGTGTTAAGACAGTTTTAAAAGTATGAATTTTAGCTTTCTTTCTGGATTCTCAGGTTTTTTTGTTTTTCCTGGAAAATTAGGAGATGCTGTGTTTTACCCTCCTATAAATATGCTATTCAAAAATAATACAAGTCTAATTTAAAAGGAAATTTATATTTTAACCTTAGAAAAATAAATGTATCAGCCCATAAGAATCCACAGAAAGAGAGGCGACAGGGGAGAAATGTCAATGTAGGGGAAGGGAGGTTGCAACTGCTTTTTGACACTTAGCAGTCAGAGTAAGTGACAGTGAAAAGTAGATGATGCTTGTGACGATAACAGCAACAAACACTGAAAATGCTGGGGCCACCTGAGAAAATCTATAGCCAGGAAGAACGCGGTAAATAATTAGAAAAAGGAAAAGGGAAGCAATTAATGAACTGGAAAATAATTATTCATAGGCTTTGCTTTTTACATACTTGCTCATATTAATTGCCCACCATATGCTAAGTACTTATAAGCTTTATTTCATTTTCATAGTAATATGGAAAAGATGTAATTTCTCTGTTCTACAGGAGAGAAACATACAGTTAAAATAATTTGCTAAAAGTCACAGAGATACCTTCATTTCCTGTCTATGATCTGGAAAAATAGACTCTTCCATAGTCAGCCTGACTCTTTCTACCTGATGACATTAATTTTGAAAATATTGTTCATTAAGTATAAAATGAAGCTATAAAGCATATATTTTATTTAAATTTAAATGTAAAATGTGTGTCAGAATTATGGTATATGTCTATGCTTTTCTCACTCATGTAACTAAAGTAAATGAAATTGTAATCAGGTCCTTCTTGACAATGACGATTCTAGGACAACTAATCACTGTTGCCAGCTCTCCTAGTTGAAGACAGGCTTGTATAAGAAACAGAAGAGTATCTCTTGGACTTTCTTAGAAACTATATTAGATTTCTTAGAAACTAGACTAAAACTGGATTATTTCACAGCTAGAGGAATGGTAGAAATATTACTAATATAGATATTAACTTTGTAAGGGCAATAGGTACCAAGTTGTAGTTCATATTCAATTGCTCTGATTACTCATATTAAATACATTAGCATGAGTCTGGAAGCCCTACTTAATTATTAACCTTAATAGAGGAGTTGATGACATTACCTTAAGAGTTTTTGGCTAGAAAATGACACTTGGCATGCATCAGGAACCCCGTGGTCTGCCAAGAAGCGCAATGTTAACACCCATATAATGAATTATAATAAGCTAGTTATGTGCTACATGCCTATATTTCTACTAGAAACTCCTCAAACGAACCATAAAATCAAGGCCATTAGGAATACCTTTAACATCTTTGGGAGAGTGAAGATCAAACTCTTTATGTACTGTAATTTCCAGTTCCATACATACAGGATAAAATGTGGAGCTTCTAGCAAAAGTGTCCTGTCCATAACTGACCAAGTATTATTTAACACTGGGCACCTCTAGGTGTCACATGACACAGGGGAACACAGTCTCGCTGTAGGGGTAATGTTCCTGTACCTGGGCAACAGTGAATCATTGGTAGGGATGGAGTGTTGAATCAGCGATACAGATTTTAAACTTGTTTTGCTTTCTTCTGTGCCTGATAATAACAGCTGTACCTTCCTAATAGTTTCAGAGAGGGGAAGGGGAATCTAGTTATCAGGCTAAGGGCAAAACACTTTAATTTCTGCAGAAAGATATTTCTCTACACACTTTTCTTCCTATCATCTCTTTCCATGTGAACACACTGGAAAATAATACACAGATGATACCAAGAATGATTCAGGGAAGTCTTGCTTTTCCTTAACCTTAGCTTAGAAAATATTTTCTTAAGTCTAATAGTGTCAAAGTGGGAGGCCAAATATCAGGCATAAGTGTGCTCTCTTACACAGGCAGTTGTACTTTCCTATCTCATCACATAGACCCTGGATTTAATGAAGAGTGGAGATGGAAAGGAAGAAGGGAAAGAAATCAATGCGTTTTCCACACCAGCAGCTGGTATGCATATTACCTGGACTCATGTCAAACGTTGAGTAAGCTTTTATTTATTTATTTATTTATTTATTTTTAATCAGTTCACAAAGAAAGGGAGCAGTAAGGGGTTAGAAACAGGGATCTGTAGAGGGAACCTTGGTACAGGTGAAATTCATTACACAGGGATCTGTAGAGGGAACCTGGGTACAGGTGAAGTTCATTATAGCTCCTTGCTGCTCTTTTTTTTTTTTTTTTTTTTTGGTAGCAGAGCTTAGGTAGCTGCAAACAAGAGTAATTTATGTTCAGTTCTCCCAGCAAGACCTACCCTGAGACAGACTGTCTGGTCAGCACTCCATTCCAAGAAAAAAAACATCATAGAAAGGAAGAGGTAAGACTCCATTTATTTCCTAATGTAGTCTTTTCTCCAAGTTTCTTACCAGTAAACCTTTAGAATGAAAGCCCAGTGGAGAAACTAACTTTACCTCATGATGTGGCTAATTTAGGAGAAGCTCAAAGGCTTGATCACTGTCATCTATTTCTGGCTCTCTGATTTAGCAGACAGATGAAGTGCACTTATAGCTGACAGATGTGGAAATCCATATATAGCCAGACAAATCTCTAGTGGCTACTGATGCAAAATAATATGAGTTGTTTCTGCAAAGGTCAGTTGAAATTTGCATTTGAATTTTTCTTCCTGGGGTGCTTTTAATGATAGGATCAGGTCCTCAGGCTCTTGTAGTAAAATGTGCTCTCTAAATTTGTCAATTATGTTGAGGTAAAATCTAGGTTGAGGAAATGCTAAAGGAAAAACAAAAGTGCTCTGAATATTTACAACATACATAGAGATTGGCTGTGAGATAACTGAATGAGAATTGTGACATTAATCTACCCTTGCAATTACTCTGTTAATTGGCAACTCGATTATCAAAATTAGAGTTCATTAAAGGTAAAATGTTTCTTCTGTAAATTTCATCTCCAGTACAAGATAATACAAAATATGATGCTCAGTGGGGAGACTATTTTATCCACTTGATTCTTTTTATGGCTTACATTTCTGAATACTAAATTGTGATTATCTGTCTGGTTCATTCTTTTTAAAGAACTCATCAGTGCTATTGTTTTTATTTATATAAAGTTAGATTGCTTTCATAAACTATCTAATCCCAGCTCTCTGCACTGTAGAGTGTATGAGTACACTTAATTTAATTCACATTTTCACTTTTTATTGCTCAAGAAAATAAAACAAAAATCCAAGTTTATTAAAAGTCGATTTAGATCTATATACCATTCCATTACTGACCCAATTTAATAATATTTTGATTAGTTATTTCAATAGCTTGACTCTAGAGTTAAAGAAGTGTGGCCTGTATAAAACTAAAGGAGTATAATCGATATTATAACTTAGCTTGAGTCAATTTGTTTTGATTGTAGGGGGTACTCATTGTGAAACATCTTGAGATTTTGTGCAATAAAGGGTATATGGGTTTTTTCTCTCTTATTTCCATATTTAGGACTGTTTGTTCAAAACAAGAAAAAAACACAAGCTACATTAATAAAATAGGTCCCTGAGTCATTGCCAGATATGATACCTAAAGAAATATCTCAGGGCAGTAGGTTTAGTTGATAATCTTTTCCTAAAATATATTGTAGGGTACCTTTGTACCTCCCAGCAACCATCTCAATGTATAGTCTACAACTCATATTTCATGAGTATTTTATGAACCCATTAGTAAGCATGTAAAGAAAATTCTGTTCTTTCAAGAAATAACTGTAAAGATGTTTTGTAAAACTTGATAGGTAGTTATGGATGCATATCTATAGATGTCTATGCACATATATTTAATTTCTTACTGTAAAGTATGATATTATTTGCTTAAGTTTAAAAGTGACTTTTGTTAAAAAATAAACATTTAGAATCAGAATCAGAAGTTAATTCAGATGAAAAATCTGAATTCCTCTTTCTGCTGTAGGAAAACACTCTTCTACAGTGTTCATTGTCCTCAGAAATTTCTAGGAAAACAGATTCTTTCTTCTTGTCAAAAAAGCATATTTCAGTTAGAGTTGAGATGCCATTCTAATTTTTTAATCGGAATTCCATCTGCTGCTCTCTTAACCTGCTTCTCCTTGTCTTGTCAGTGTAATCATAATAGTCTTCACTCATAATTACTCACGACTATGATGACTTCAGATAATACCTACATTGTTCTCAGATAGACTGTGTCAAACTATGAACAACTGTTGCTTAATGAAAATCTTTTTCTCACTTTGCTAAAATGATTTTTGTGAAGGCTGATTTTTTTAGAGATATGATTTGCAAAATCTGATATAGCAATAAAAATGTAAAATTTTGATATGCAAAGCCTAGGTTTGCGTTAATTGTATTGGGCCAGTGATCATATTTATTTTTTGGAGAATAAGGTCATGCTATAAGGCTATATAGTTAGTTTCCTGTTTTTCTTAATTATGAGACTACTGAATATGAGGGGAAAACCAAATTTTTCTTAAATTTTTTTCTCTATGTTTTACTGAAGTTTGGTGTTTGGGATCGAGTACTCTTAGCTATTGTCTATGAGGTATATAACACATAGCACTCTTTTATTGAAGTATAGTTGATTTACAGTTTTAGACTAGTTCCAGGTGTACAACATAGTGATTCAATATTTTTATAGAATATACTCCATTAAATGTTATTGCAAAATAATGATTATATTGGCTGTGCTATACAATATATTTCTACTGCTTACTTTATACATAGTAGTTTGTGTCTCTTAATCTCCTATTGCTATTTGACCCTCCCCATTTCCCTCTCCTCACTGATAACCACAAGTTTGCCCTCTATATTTGAGTCTGTTTTGTTATAGTCTTTGTTTTATTTTTTTACATTCCATATATAAATAATAACCTATAGTATTTGTCTTTCTCTGACTTATTTCACTAAGCATAATGCCCTCTAGATCTACCCTTGTTATTGGAAATGGCAGAATTTCATTTTTTTTATGAGTAATATTCCATTGTACATATATACCACGTCTTCATTACCCATTTATCTACTGATAGAAAGTGAAGTCTCTCAGTTGTGTCCGACTCTTTGCAACCCCATGGACTGTAGTCTACCAGGCTCCTCCGTCCATGGGATTTTCCAGGCAAGAGTACTGGAGTGGGGTGCTATTTCCTTCTCCAGGGGATCTTCCTGACCCAGGGATTGAACCCAAGTCTCCTGCACTGTAGGCAGGCAGTTTACCATCTGAGCCACCAGGGAATCACCAATCTACTGATAGGCACTTAAGCTTCTTCCATATCTCGGCTATTGTAATTAAGTGTGTTATTCACTCGGTTGTGTCTGACTCTTTCCAACCTCATGGACTGTAGCCCGCCAGGCTCCTCTGTCCATGGAATTCTCCATGCAAGAATACTGGAGTAGGTTGCAATTCCCTTCTCCAGGAGATATTCCTGACCTAGGGATTGAACCCAGGTCTCCTGCATTGCAGGCAGATTCTTAATGTCTGAACCACCATGGAAGCCCTATTGTAAATAATGCTGCTATAGAGATTGGTGTACATGTATCTTGTCTAATTAGTGTTTTTTGTTTCTTTGGATATACACCCCGGAGTGGGATTGCTAGGTCATACGGTAGCCTTATGGTTACCATATGCTGGGTCATATGCAGCCATGATGGAAGTTTTTGAGGAATCTCCATAGTGTTTTCCATCATGGCTTTTTGAGGACTCTCCATACTGTTTTTCGTCATGGCTGCACCAATTCACATTCCCACCAAAGTGTACAAGGGTTCTCTTTTCTGCACATTCTCTCCAGTGTTTGTCATTTCTAGACTTTGATGATAGCTATTCTGACAGGTGTGAGGTGATGTCTCGTCGTGGTTTTGATTTGCCTTTCTCTGATGATTAGCAGTGTTGAGCATCTTTTCATGTGCTTGTTGGCCATCTGTATATCTTCTTGAAGAAATGTATATTCAGATCTTCTTCCCGTTTTTAAATTAGGTTCTTTGATTTTTTTTATATTGAGTTGTATAATCTGTTTATTTATTTCCTTTTATTCCTAATTATTCTCTTATTGGTGATATCATTTACAACTATTTTCTCCCTATCATCTCCCCGTGTTGTCTTTTTGTATTGTCATTTTTTTTGCTATATAAAACTTGTAAGTTTAATTAGTTCCTGTCTGTTTATTTCTGCTTTTTTTTGTCTTATGAGACAGATACAAATATATATATATATATATATATATATATATATATATATACAGCTACAATTTATGTCAGAGAGTAGTCTGCCTATGTTCTCTTCTAAGAGTTTTATGGTTTCAGGTCTTAAATTTAGGTCTTTAATTCATTTTGAGTTTATTTTTTGCATATGCTATCAGAAAATGTGCTAATTTCATTCTTTTACATGTAGTTGTGCAGCTCTTCCAATATCACTTATTGAAGAAACTGTCTTTTTCCCATCTTATATTCTTGTCTCCTTTATTGTAGATTGACTTGACATAAGTGGATGGGTTTATTTCTGGGTCTTTATTCTATTAATCCCCATGCACAGAGGAGCCTGGTGGGCTATAGTCCATGGGGTCGCAGAGTCAGACACAACTAAGCAACTAAGCACAGCACAGCACATTCTGTTCCATTGGTCTATGCATCTGTTTTTGTCCCAGTAATATGCTGTTTAATTACAACAGTTTTATAGTATAGTTTGAAATCAGAGGAGCATGGTATCTCCAGCTTTGTTCTTTTTTTCCTCAAGATTCCTTTGGCAATTTGGGGTAATTTGAGGTTCCATATAAATTTTAGGACTATTTGTTCTAGTTCTGTGAAAAATGTCATGGGTATTTTAATAGAGATTTCATTGGGATATAATCTTATTTCTTTGTATTATCTTCACCTTCTTTCATCAGTGTCTTAGAGTTTTCATCATATAGGTCTTTCACCTTCGTTAAGTTTATTCTTAAGTATTTTATTGTTTTTGATGTAATTTTAAACAGGATTGTCTTCTTGCTTTCTCTTTTGATAGTTCATAAATACTGTTTAGAAAAACACCAGGTTTGTGTATTTTAATCTGGTTTCTTGCAACTTTATTGAATTCATCTATTAGTTCTACTAACTTTTGGTGGATACTTTAGAGTTTTTTTTTTATATATATAGTATCATGAAATCTGCAAACGGTGACAGTCTTTTTTCTTCCCTTCCAGTCTGGATATCTTTATTTCTTGTGTGACTGCTGTAGCTATGACTTCCAATAACATATTATATAGATGTATGGGAATTCTTGTCTTGTTCATGACTTTAGAGTAAATGCTTTCAGCTTTTCACCATTGAGCATGTTAGCTGTGGGTTGCTCATATGTGCATGCGTGCTAAGTCACTTAGGTCAGGTCTGACTCTTTGGAACCCTAAGGACCATAGTCCGCCAGGCTCATCTATCCATGGGCTTCTCCAGGCAAGATTGCTGAAGTGACTAGCCATGCCCTCCTCCAGGTAATCTTCCTGACCCAGAGATTGAACCTGTGTCTCTTCTGTCTCCTGCATTGACAGGCTAGTTCGTTGGTCATAAATAGCTTTTATTATCATTATTATGAATGGGTCTTTTCTGATTGTGTGTTTCTTCTTGATTCTCAGTCTTGGACAGTTGCATGTTTTTAGTCATTTGTTTAGTCATTTCTTCTAGGTTCTCTGATTTGTTGGCATATGACTGCTAATGATGTTCCCTTATGACTTTTGTATCTCTGTGATATCGGTTGTTAGTTCTGCTCTTTCAGTTTTTACTTTGTTTGTTGGTTCCTTTCTATTTTTACCTTGATGAACCTGGCTAAAGGATTATCAATTTTATCTTTTCAAAAAAAAAAACTTTTTCAAAATTGATCTTTTCCTTCTTCTTTTCTTTTGGTCTCTGTTTTATTTATTTCCTCTTGATCTTTATTATCTCCTTCCTTCTGCTGACACTGGGTCTTGTTTGCTCTTCTTTTTTAATTACTTTAGATGGTATTTTAGGTTGTTTATTTGAGATTTTTCTTGTTTCTTGAGGTATGCATCACTACAAACTTCCCTCTTGGAACTGCTTTTGATGCATCTCATAGATTTTTGGAAAGTTGTGCTTACATTTTCACTTGTCTCAAGATGTTTTTTGATTTCCTCTTTCATTTCTTCATTGACCTATTTTTTTTTTTTTTTTTAGTGGCAGGTTCTTTAGTCTCCACTAACATAGAACTCTCTTAATCAACAGAATATATTACAGAAAAAATAAGAAACCTCTTACTGTGTTTACTTTTCCTTTTCCAGGTGTCTTATGATTTGTTTAATGTTAATTAAGGTCATAATTATTTCTATAAGGCATTTTCCCCTCTATTAGATGACAAAATCCTAGAGAATGGAATTTGTATCCAGTTCATTTGTATATATTTGTATTCCATATCATCAACCACAGTACATTCCCAGTGATGAAAGAGTACTTATGAAATAAAATCAAAGCAAATATGTTTATTTGGCTTCTATTGGTTATAGGTGAAAGAAACTTAGTCAAGATAGTTTAAGTTGGTACTTATTTATTATAAAGACAAATGTGACAGTAAGAGAGAAGCTAATTAAAATCTTAGGTTGCAAAATATATTAGTATGTGGCCTTAGAGCTACTGCAAGTAGATGAGAAATCTCGACCTATGACAGTTCTAGCAATTTCAACAGCAGGAATTCATAAATCTTCACTCTAGTGCTTCATTATTTCTGCTTCTTAGCAACTTGCCAATGTGTCTATCTTTTTCACTTTCTATTCTGAATCTCTTGCAAGATATTTTCAAGCCTTTTCCAGCCACACCCTGAGAATCTTCTTTCACAGATTGTATACCTACCCTCCTGCCCATTGAAAATCACTGTTATAATATATTTTCCTTCAATATTTCATTGTTCTAGTTTCTATATAGTTTTTTAAATTGATTTTTTATTCATCTTGCCTCGCTGAATGCAGTTTATGCATTTTAGATTTTATAGCTCACTTCTTGAATCTCTTTTTATTTCTATGTTCAAGAGTACAGATTAATTGGTTCCAATAACTTAGAGAAGAACTTTCAAACCAACCTGTGATTAGGCTGTTCTTGGGTCACATGATCTCTGTCCAAGAGGAGGGAGGGGCACTAATACAAACTACTTGTGATATTCCCTCAGTTGACACTATGGGTGGAGAACTCTCTCCTAGAAGCAATGGTAAGTATGACCTTTAGTCTTAATGATATGTCAAATACAACACTTCTTGTGAAACGTTACTTAAGGATAAAAAGATCTCAAAATACCTATTTATCTTGTCTCTGAGTTTCTAATCATAGAATATTTATATTTTTAAAGCAATGAGAGTTTAAATTACTCTCTGTGAGGAAGTGTATATTAAAAGGTCTACTAATTCTCAAAAGCTGTATTATTTATTATTTTTCCAGTATTGGCTCTTATTTTCTGAAAGGATATAAATAAATAATTAGGGCCCAATTTACTACGTCATTTAACCATTTAATATTTTAAGGAGATTGAACATAATATTAAAGGGGATATCTGACCAAAATTGAAAGATTTTATGATATAAAGAACAGTTGCATATATAAAGAGAGTTAGAAAATAGCCCATGATAGAAGAGTAGACTATGGTGAAGATATTATTATTGCATCATGTGAATTGAATTAAAGTATCTCCTTTCTTCATAGATAGGTGTATGTGCACACACACACACACACACAATGCACACACACACATATACGTGGAGTTTAAATACTTCACATAAGAGAAGTGGAATGTGAACCAAAGAAGAATTAAGGTTTGCAGGAAATTTAATAGGCTGCAGAAAGTTAATAAGAAAAAACAAGAAGTCTGAGATAAGGAAAGTGAAAAAGCATTGAGGAGAAAAGATGAGGTTTTACAACATATCAGTAAAAAAAAGAGATAGAAAATAGGCTCACTAATAAATTAGGAGAGGTATGAAACTAAAGACATCAATGATAACCTCAAATGACTGAGGTGCTAAACTACTTTAATAAGAAAAATGAAGAAAATTAACATGCATAATTAGAATATAATAGAAATTTTGAAAAAGTAGAAATTTACAAAAGCAAAAGATACACACTTGAGAAACTTGGCTAAACTGGGTAAAACACATTGACATAATCTATTCTGCATTAGTTTCAGGAGAGAAATATATAGTCCATGAACTTGCAAAGAGTTGGATGCAACAGAGCACACATGTGTGCACAGTTCAGTTCAGTTCAGTTGCTCATTTGGGTCCGACTCTTTGCGACCCCATGAACCGAAGCACAACAGGCCTCCCTATCCTTCACCAACTCCTGGAGTCCACCCAGACCTATGTCCATTGTGTCGGTGATGCCATCCAACCATATCATCCTCTTATCTTCCCCTTCTCCTCCCACCTTCAATCTTTCCCAGCATCAGGGTCTTTTCAAATGAGTCAGCTCTCTGCATCAGGTAGCCGAAGTATTGGAGTTTCAGCTTCAACATCAGTCCTTCCAATGAACACCCAGGACTGATCTCCTTTAGGATGGACTGGTTGGATCGCCTTGCAGTCCAAGGGACTCTCAAGAGTCTTCTCCAACACCATAGTTCAAAAGCATCAGTTCTTCGGCACTCAGCTTTCTTTATAGTCCAACTCTCGCATCCATACATGATGACTGGAAAAACCATAGCCTTGACTAGATGGACTTTTGTTGACAAAGTAATGTCTCTGCTTTTTAATATGCTGTCTAGGTTGGTCATAACTTTCCTTCCAAGGAGCAAGCATCTTTTAATTTCATGAACGCAGTCACCATCTGCAGTGATTTTGGAGCTCAGAAAAATAAAGTCAGCCACTGTTTCCACTGTTTCCCCATCTCTTTGCCATGAAGTGATGGGACCGGATACCATGATCTTAGTTTTCTGAATGTTGAGCATTAAGCCAACTTTTTCACTCTCCTCTTTCACTTTCATCAAGAGGGCTTTTTAGTTACTTTCTGCCATAAGGGTGTCATCTGCATATTTGAAGTTATTGATATTTCTCCCAGCAATCTTGATTCCAGCTTGTGCTTCTTCCAGCCCAGCATTTCTCATGATGTACTCTGTATATAAGTTAAATAAGCAGGGTGACAATATACAGCCTTGACGTACTCCTTTTCCTATTTGGAACCAGTCTGTTGTTCCACGTCCAGTTCTAACTGTTGCTTCCTGACCTGCATACAGGTTTCTCAAGAGGCAGGTCAGTTGGTCTGGTATTCTCATCTCTTTCAGATTTTTCCACAGTTTATTGTGATCCACACAAAGGCTTTGGCATAGTCAATAAAGCAGAAATAGATGTTTTTCTGGAACTCTCTTGCTTTTTCAGTGATCCAGCAGATGTTGGCAATTTGGTCTCCGGCTTCTCTGCCTTTTCTAAATCCAGCTTGAACATCTGCAAGTTCGCGATTCACATATAGCTAAAGCCTGGCTTCAAGAATTTTGAGCATTACTTTACTAGCGTGTCAGATGAGTGCAATTGTGTGGTAGTTCGAGCATTCTTTGGCATTGCCTTTCTTTGGGATTGGAATGAAAACAGACCTTTTCCAGTCCTGTGGCCACTGCTGAGTTTTCCAAATTTGCTGGCATATTGAGTGCAGCACTTTCACAGAATCATCCTTCAGGATTTGAAATAGCTCAACTGGAATTTCGTTACCTCCACTAGTTTTATTCATAGTATTCTTCTCTTGAGAACCCCATGAACAGTATGAAAAGGCAAAAAGATAGGACACTGAAAGATGAACTCCCCAGGTCAGTAGGTGCCAAATATACTACTGGAGATCAGTGGAGAAATAACTCCAGAAAGAATGATGGGATGGAGCTAAAGCAATAACAACACCCAGCTGTGGATGTGACTGGTGATAGACGCAACGTTCAATGCTGTAAATAGCAATATTGCATAGGAACCTGGAATGTTAGGTCCATGAATCAAGGCAAATTGGAAATGGTCAAACAGGAGATGGCAAGAGTGAACATCGACATTCTAGGAATCAGTGAACTAAGATGGACTGGAATGGGTGAATTTAACTCAGATTACCATTATATCTACTACTGTGGGCAGGAATCCCTTAGAAGAAATGGAGTAGCCATCACAGTCAACAAAAGAGTCTGAATTGAAGTACTTGGATGCAATCTCAAAAATGACAGAATGATCTCTGTTTGTTGCCAAGGCAAACCATTCAATATCACAGTAATCCAAGTCTATGCCATGACCAGTAACGCTGAAGAAGCTGAAGTTGAACGGTTCTATGAAGACCTACTAGACCTTGAAGAACTTATACCCAAAAAAAGATGTCCTTTTCATTATAGGGGACTGGAATGCAAAAGTAGGAAGTCAAGAAATACCTGGAGTAACAGGCAAATTTGGCCTTGGAGTACAGAATGAAGCAGGGCAAAGGCTAACAGAGTTCTGCCAAGAGAACACACTGGTCCTAGCAAACACCCTCTTCCAACAACACAAGAGAAGACTCTACACATGGACATCATGAGATGGTCAACACTGAAATCAGATTGATTATATCCTTTGTAGCCAAAGATGGAGAAGCTCTATGCAGTCAGCAAAAACAATACTGGGAGCTGAATGTAGCTCAGATCAGGAACTTCTTATTGCCAAATTCAGACTTAAATTGAAGAAGGTGGGGAAAATTACTAGACCATTCAGGTATGACCTAAATAAAATCCCTTATGACTATACACTGGAAGTGAGAAGTAGATTTAAGGGACTAGATCTGATAGGCAGTGTGCCTGATGAACTATGGACGGAGGTTCGTGACATTGTACAGGAGACAGGGATCAAGACCATCCCCAAGAAAAAGAAATGCAAAACAGCAAAATGGCTGTCGGAGGAGGCCTTACAAATAACTGTGAAAAGAAGAGAAGTGAAAAGCAAAGGAGAAAAGGAAAGGTATACCCATTTGGATGCAGAATTCCAAAGAATAGCAAGGAGAAATAAGAAAGCCTTCTTCAGCAATCAATGCAAAAAAATAGAGGAAAACAATAGAATGGGAAAGGCTAGAGATCTCTTCAAGAAAATTAGAGATACCAAGGGAACACTTCATGCAAAGATGGACTCAATGAAGGACCAAAATGGTATGGACCTAACAGAAGCAGAAGATAGTAAGAAGAGGTGACAAGAGTACACAGAAGAACTGTACAGAAAATATCTTCACAACCCAGATAATCATGAAGGTGTGATCACTCACACTCACCTAGAGCCAGACATCCTGGAATTTGTGCACAAACACACACATATAATGCATGAATCAATTCATATAAAAATTCTTCTATGGTGATACAAATTCGTAATCGAGAAGAGAACAAAGGGAAGAGCAAAGTATGAGCCACTGAGAACTGTTGAAATGTTCTAAAGAAGTTACATTTAAAATTGTAAAAGGCATAACTTTGTTTTTCTATTCCATAAACTGATTTAGTAGGTTATGATCATAAATGCAGCTCACATAGACATTATTTGACATTGTTCTGGCTAACTGAATTTAGAAAAGCCAAACACTTGATCTTCAGTTTCTTTATCTTTAAAGTGGGTTATTAGAGAATCAGCATTAATCCAATAAATAAGAAACATGATAGTCTTTGTTATTTCTAATTATCAATAACATTTTCCCAATCAAGTAACAATCCCTCTCTTAAAATCTCCTTTATTTTTGGAATTCTTGTTATTTTTCATTACTCCTGACATTTTAACAACATTCTGCATAGTTTTTTTTGCCTTTGGTTAAGTTTTTATTTTTGTTGTTTTTGGCCTTCATTTTAAACACTGAATAGAACACAGTCCTCCCTGTAGTCACATGGAATCACAAAGCATATGTTTCACAGATATGCTTTTGACTATGACAAAAGCTAGGCATTGAAAAATGAAGTTAACTATTCAAGGTCATTTTAATTACTTCCAGCCAGTGCTATTTAGTGGCGGTGGATGTTTAGACATGATATCTCTATGAATATAGTCAATTTGAAATAGCCAATATCTTTTGTTAGATTGTTTCACCCAGACTAACAGTACTTAATATACCTTTGCTGGATAATGTTAAAATACTGAATTTTTAGTTTTATGTACTTTTCAATTAGATAGAAAACCACTCAGAATGATTTAGCATTTTGATTTTTTAAACTGTTGTTGTGATCATTGGATCTTCCACTATAAGCTGAATTTATTCTACATTAATTCTAAAATCCTGGAGTTGTATTAGCACCTATAAACTTAGGAAATACAGTGATTCTTGTAAACACAAATTACCCATGGCACATAGGCAAATCAGATGAACCAACTTTGGAGACTGATGTAGGAAGGGAGGGTGATGCTTAAGAAGATCTGTAATCCTAAACAATCACCTACAGAATCTTTTGTTGTTAATTTTAAAAGCAGGAGTTCAAGGTAAATGTAAGGCTTTCCAGTATCGAGCAGTTCACATAGGACAGTCCTCAGGTGGGCAGTATCAACATTACCTGGAAACTAGATAGAAATGTAAATTCTCAGGCCCTTCCCTGGACCAACAGACAAGGCCCAACAATCTGTGTTTTAACAAGCCCTTCAGGTGGTCCTAATAATACATCTTAATGTTTGAGAAGTACGGTATGAGTTTTTAAAAGTGTAATAACATTTGGGCAAAATTGTTACATTTTAAGGGCTTTCCAGGTGGCACTAGTGGTAAAGAACTTACCTGTTGATGTGGGAGATGTAAGAGACTTGCCTGGGAAATCCCATGGACAGAGGAGCCTGGCAGGCTACAGTCCACGGGGTCACAAAAGAGTCAGACATGACTGAAGTGACAGTACAGCACAAACAGCACATTTTAAGTTGCACAGAAAGAATCTGGGCTGTCATTTGTGTGTGTATCTATCTAACTATCTATCTATATATGTATGTATATATATAGAGAGAGAGAGAGATTTAGTTAATTTTGAAAAAACATATGCATGTTTAAATCAAGTACTGATAGTTTATAATAGCATAATCGTTAACACCTCTTTTTGTGTCTGGCATTTTTGGTTATTATATTTATTTTTAACAAGCAATCACACTATATCTACACATATCAATTTTAAATTACTATGGAAATATTTTTCTTAACTTTGAATAGAGGTAGAATTAATTTTAATACTCAAAATTTAAATTCTTAAGTAAATAACTTTCTTGTGATTTAAATACAAACAAGAATAATATCTTAGTACACTGATGTCTTATAACAAATTCATAGTTTATTCATTCATTTCCTCCACATGTCTGTAAGAATCTGCCATGTGTTAGGCCATATTTTAGGTTCTGGGAATAAAATAGTACAGAGTGGCCTTCCTATTAATAATTTATAGTAATATATATTCCTTTTTAAAATTATTTTATTTATTTTAAAAACTTTTTGGCTGTATTGGGTCTTGTTGCTGTGTCTAGGCTTTCTCTGGTTGCAGCTTCTAGTCTGCGCAAGTTCAGTGGTTGTGTTGTGCAGGCCTACCCACCCCATGGCGTGTGGGATCTTAGTTCCCGGACCAGGGATCAAACTCACATCCCCTGATCTGGAAGGCAGACTCTCAACCATTGGCTCACCAAGGAAGCCCCAGTAATATATATTCTTAATTCATCATTTAGAATTAAAAATTAAGGCATATTAATTGATCATACTTCTCTAATTTTTCATCTGCTTGAAAACATTTTAGTTCTAATTTACTTTCTGTCAATTGTCCCTTTTATTAGTGTTCGGGTTGGTTAAGAAAAATCTCAAAAGGACAATATTTGGACAATCATCTCAAAAGGACAAAAATTATCTCAAAAGGACAAATGCATCTCAATATACAATGTGAATGACCTTGAAAAAGTCAATGTTCTAAACCCCATCAATTTTATTTGCATAATGGTAGAGATAACAGCTTTGAACTTAAGCCACAAGATTACTTGAAGAGCAAACTAGATAATGAACATGTAAATTCACTGTAACTACTATAAAGTTTTACATGTGTTGTGTGTTTTTTTTAAATTGTTATAACAAGCCACCATTTATAAATTAATCAGTTTCAAGTATTGAAATTCTGGCTCTGATACTTACTTGCTCTTTGACCTTGGGTAAATTACTTTATGTCTTTGTACTAGAATTTCCTCAAATTAAAATGGTGGTAACATTGTGGGACTCATGGTAATGTTTTAAAAAACAACTGATATAACCAGTGTGCTTAGACTATTATATATTACTTAGATATATTTAACACTTAACTATCTTTGTTGTTAAACTATTTCAAAAAACCTTACCACTAAAAACTATTCAGGTTAATCTTAAATATTAATTCTTAGAATTCTGTATTCCCTTATTCCCATTAACATGAACATTAAATCACTTATTGCAAGTTCAGTTTCATTTAAACCTCTTTGACACATTTTAGGATATTTTGTTTTGAAGAAAAGAATAACAATTTTAGCTATTTCCTTGACTTTTTCTGATAAAGCAATGTCTAAAAGAAGATGAAGTTATTTGAACTCTTTGGTTTTTTTGATTTCAGATGAACTTTTAGCTATAGGGATTAACTAAAATCTTTACCATAGAGGTAGTTTGTTTGCTATTTACTTATTTTGCCCATATATCTCAGTGATAACGGATAATGAGATATACTAAGGTGGGAATATACAGCAGAATAACTGAAAGGCAAGTACAAGTTTTAATGTTGGAATTAGATTTTTGGCCCAGTAATACAAACTTAATTATATTTAGTAATATAAACTAAATGGTTGTACTGTTCCCTAGCTATAGGTAGCCCATGAAACCAGTCATACAAAAATTATGTTAAGCCTTTTCTGGAGCTGTAGGAGGTGACTGTGAGTATGTGTATGTTTGGGGTGGGTGGGGGTGGGGGTTGGGAACAGGGATTGAAAGGCTGTACCAGACAGAGAATCATCTCTCCTTTGCAGCTGCTTTCCCAGCCTCATGATCTGGTGAGCTCATGGACCACAAGAGGAATGTTTTGCTCAGTGAGAGTTTTAGATCTAGCCACTGACAGGGTGCACATCACTGTGCTAGCCTGTGACTACCAGACATCCCTGGATAACCAAGTAAATGACTATTTCTTGTCTCACAGAGGCAACTTATCAACCAGAGTTAACAGGGTAGCTCTTTGATGGATAACAATCTGGAAGGGAAACAGCAGGAACCACACACCTGGCGTCGAAATCTCAGGTTTACTGTTTTTTTTTTCTATATTCAATATTCCAGTGTCTATGTGAATAGGGTTTTTACCCCCCTTGAAAAGTTTAAGATTTTTGTTTGCATCAACTTTCATCATTCTCCACTAAACTCAGCTTGTATTTATTTATTTTACTCAGATATTCCTACAAATTTCCACATCTTTTTTTTTGTCTTTTTCTGTAATACTATCTATCTCATTATAACCCAGTGAAAATGACTACAGGCTGACTAACTTAGGCTGAATGGAATTAGAGGAGCACTGAATTATTCCCTGGCCATCAGCAGATTTCAGTGTACTTAGGTGAATTGCTTTTGCTCTGAATGCAGTCTTAAATTGATCATATGCCCTCGGTAAGCTGGTTGTTCTGAACACACAAAGTGTGAACATACTGTCTTCTAAAAGTTGAGATTGTGCTCAAGTATCACAGAAAGGCATCTCTACAATAATCAGCATGGTTTCAAACCTAAGTACAGTGAAAGCAAATGTGCATCTCCATGAAAGTAGGTCAGCAACAGGCAAAGCAACCCCAAAATTCAGGAAAAAATAAACCAAATGGGTACATTAGTTTTTTTATAATTATTCTAAGATCATAATTTGTAACTTGCTATTAAAAGTTGAGAAAGTAAGTATTTTCTATGCAACAATTATCCTAGCAGCTCTTTATTCCTTCAGATGAGCACAAGTTTCAGGGGAAAAATGCCTATGTTAATATTAACTGCAGTAATGTTTTTATTGGGGGAAAAATGTAAACCACCCATTACCTACCAATAAATATACATTAAATCAACTAATCAACTAGTTTTTGAAAAGAATGAGAAATGCATTAATGTATTGGTATGGAAATACATTAATATATTGGTATGTATAAGACAGTTAAAGCAAAAGTTAGAGAAGAGTATCTTACAGAATGACAGTGGTGAAACTATTTCTCTATTAATCTATCTACTTATCTCTTCATCCATATTCCTATCTAACCATTCACAAAAATACATAAAATATCAGGAAGTATGAAAAACAACAAAATATTAACAATGATACTTTCTAAAAAGATGAAGTTAGGAGAAATTCTATGGGGAGAATTTAAGCTGTTGTTTTATGCTTTTCTACATGTCTGTTGTCCATTTGCTTTCTAACAAAGCACCCCAAACCGTGGTGACTTCACATGACAATCATTTATTTGCTTACAACTCTGTGGGTAGCAGTTTAGACAAGGTTCAGCTGGGACAGCTTGTCTTTTTGCTCTGTCATGTCGAGGTTCATTCCTGTGGCAACAGTGAGTTGGTAGGATAGTTAGGGACTGCTAGTCCTTAACGACCTCACTCTCATGTCTGGAGTCTGTACTGGAATGGCTGAGATGGCTGCACTTTTCCCTGTGAGCTCTGTTTGTTCACAAGCAGTAGTTTTCCATGAGAACAAAAAATAAACAAACACATAAGCCTTCTTGAAGCCAAGGCTTGGTAGTAACCCAGCATCACTTCTTCTGTTTTCTTTTGGTCAAAGCAAGACCAGCCAAGATACAAAGATAGGGAAATTCCACTGCATTTCTTTTTTTCTGTTATTTTTTTATGTAGTCAAACCTTTTATTAAACTTCATTGGTAATATCTGCCTTTGACTTATGTGTAGAAATCCACCCTAAGGTGTTTGATCAACAGCTACTTTATTTTTCCTTGTATGTTGATGTTTAAAAATGAGAAAAATGTTTATGAAATAGAAAAGGAAAGAGAAGTGTATTGAAACAGAAACATTTCTGACACTTAGCTTAACCCTAATTTCTTGATGAGAAGAGCAGAAACAAATTTACAGCTATTTTTAATCCAACACATTCTACTACTTGAATATTTCACAATAAGCATTGTTTTAACAACAATAACAAGAATAAAAGCATTAATACCATAAATTACTGATTTGTCTAACTGCTATCTCTGTTTGAACTGCATCTGAGCCTATTGCTATTTTAATAACCAAATGTGATGACTGGTTAACTACTATCCTCCGACTTATATACAAAAATTGGGGAATAAGTTTCAGTCTCTGCAAAGAGATCCATTTCAGATGTGAAATTTCAACATGCATATGAAATGCACATATATTTTTATTTACTGGTAGGCACTAAGAACTTGTCCAAACAGAAATAGCCTTATATGAAATTGCATTATCTTTTGCTGATCTGGGCGTCTGAGGGTAGCTTTAATATAATTAAAAATCTTTTTTCTTTACAACCATTTATCATTCAGCATTTTAATAGTACAATGCTCTCTACTTTATGCAGTAATGTCTTACTAAAAGAAAATTTATTTAGAAAAGTTATGAATTTATTTTCAATGGCTATTGTAATTATTCTTTAGTTTTCTACCTAAATGAACCCAGTGATTAATGGTCTTATTAAAGGTAAGCAAGCCCAAATTGTTTAGTTTCAACTGTGGAAAAGGATTATTCTCTCCTGCTTCATTTTTAGAATTTACCTGTTACCTCACAACTCCTGTACTCCCCCCTCTCCTCTGCCTCAAATTTGAGTTTCCTCAGTTATACGAATTTCTAACATTACGCGAGACCTGGGTTCAGACCCTGGTTTGGGAAGATCCCCTATAGGAGGACATGGCAACCCACTCCAGTATTCTTGCCTGGAGAATCCCCACAGACAGAGAAGCCTGGCGGGCTACAGCCCACGGGTTGCAAAGAGCTGGACATGACTCAGTGACTAAGCACAGCACAGCACGCAACAATGTAACATGAATTAATTTTGTCATGACAGAATTGTACCTCTAGCACTTGTCGGCTCTGTATCTACCTTTGCTTCCTTCTCACTGGCACACCAAAGTGAGTTTTCTCTTCTGCTGCTGCTGCTGCTGCTGCATCTAAGTCGCTTCAGTCGTGTCCGACTCTGTGCGACCCCACAGACGGCAGCCCAGCAGGCTTCGCCGTCCCTGGGATTCTCCAGGCAAGAACCCTAGTGTGGGTTGCCATTTCCTTCTCCAATGCATGGAAGTGAAAAAAGTGAAGTCGCTCAATCGTGTCCGGCTCTTCGCGACCCCATGGACTGCAGCCTACCAGGCTCCTCCGTCCATGGGATTTTCCAGGCAAGGGTACTGGAGCGGGGTGCCATTGCCTTCTCCAGTTTCCTCTTCTAGTCCTCAGCGAAGCAGGAACCAAGAGGCAGAAGCAAAATTTCAAAGAAACCATTAGCCAATGAGTCATATGTTAAATCTCAAAAGCTAGACTCATGCTTGAAGAGCCTAGTTTTTTGCTCTGTTTATCTCTGCAATTAGATATGCTCCACTATGGAAAAGAGAAAAGACAAACTACCCGGTGGTGAAGCTAATGTTAGTGAAAGAAATCACAGAGGGGTGAGGAGTTCTCAGTGCTGGAGCTGAAATTTTCTGTTTCTCAGCAGAAAGCAGAACCCTCAAATTAGGACAATGCAAGAACAGGATGGTAAAATCACTGTGTTCAAAGATATGGTCTGCATGTGCAGAGAAATTGCAGGGGTAGTGCAACACTCTGGGACTTGTTTTCACTCTAGGCACAAAGTGGTGAAGGAGACTTTGTGGTTCATAAGTTCCTGGGCATAGCCATCTAGAGATGACCCAGTAGTGTAAGGAGTTGGGGAAATAAATGCTCTGAGCTCAATTGGTTCCCTTCTTTCTACTCCTGGTATGGCTCTCCATTGATGAGCTGGAGGTCAGAGAAATCTTTTGATGTAATCCATTTAGGATCAGTCTCCCAAGCCAAGAATAGGGCAGAGAAGAGCACAGACAGGTAGATTCCTAAAAGGCAAGAGAAGACAGATGGTCCAGAAAGGAAAGAACAAATAAGAGGTAGGGTGGGAATAAAAAAAGAAAATAATGGATGTTGAGGAGAAGGAGAAGGAATAGGAGGAGAGAATGAATGCCTTGAGGCTGTAGCTACTTGTCAAGCTTTTTCTTATGAGTCCTAATAGTGGCTTTCACTACAAGAACTGTGAAAATTGATTTTCACTTGCTACTTATTAACCTTATAAATATTTGCATACTACTTCCCTTCCTAGTTTAGACTGTAAGCTACCTGAAAGAAAAGATACTGTTGACCTTATTTACTAAAGTATCTTCATGGAATGATAAGTGCATTTTACTGATTTTAAGTGTTTTGAAAAATCAAGAATAACTTACATTAAGATAGTTAAGGCTACATATCTTGTTTCCAGTGATACCTTCTTGCAACAGATAAGAATATTACATCCTATCAGCTGTCAATGTTGTAATTATTAATCTACCACAATTTTTACTGACAGCAGAGAATCTCTGCTCTGACAACTACAATATTAGTTGGTTTGCCAGAGAAGTTTACCAACAGCTTGAAACTTTCATGATGAAATGACTGGTCAAGTTAGTGTTCATGGCATTTGGCTGGAGCCATCCATCATTAATCCTGGGAAGCAGGACTATCTAATGGTTCCAGTTTTATTCAATCTATTATATGCAGCCATGCTTGACTATGCAACAAGAGACCTCAGGGTTGATATTAGAATATATTTTGGCCTCCTAAAAGGCTTTTCCACTTCAATAACTTGCAATCCTCCTCAAAAGTCCTTGAGGCAATTGTTCATGAACTACTGCTTCCTGATGAAAACATACCCAACATGACCTAAAATAGATTTCAGAAAACTTTGTAGGCTTTGTGTTAGAAGTTGTCTATATGCTGGAAGTGCCTTAGTACATGCCAGATTTCACTAACAAAATCCTACAACAGTTCAACAACACTATCTTTTTTTAAAAAACTGTTGACAATTTGTAACTTTGTCATTTTACTAATAATCACCAGGTAGATAAGTAAATTCAGAGTAAGTACTGTGATTAGCAGTATCATCAATAATTATCACTTTTCATAATGAATTAAAAGAAATTTTATCTTCCTGAGTGCATAAATTGGGAAGCATTTATTGACTGAATGTACACTGAGTTTGACTGAATCTTAGAATTCTCTCCCTGATAGGTGTATAACTACTAGAAAGTGAAATTAAAATGGGATGGTCCTTCACTCACACAATATTCAACTGATCTAAGAGTTTATTAACCGAAGTCTTTCATCTTGAATATGAAAGGTAATTGACTGATCAATATCTCAATTATGCTCCAAGTATCTTGACCACCTCAGTATTGTTTTCATTATTCTAATTTGAATATTGTGGTAGCTAGTTTCCAAGATGCTCCTCAGTGATCCCTACCACGTGGTACTCATTCCCTTGTGAAATCTCCGATCACACTGTGCCAGAGTTGGTGCCTGTGACAAATAGAGTACAACAGGCTACTGCCTTCTGTGCTAGGTTATCAAAGATATTGCGGCTTCCTCTTCACACTGGTCTTGTTTCTCTTGGGAGAAGCCAGCAGGCAAGTCTGAGGAACCCTATAAAGAGGCCCATGTGATAAGGAGCAGAAGACTACAGCCAAGAGCCAGCAAGGAACTGAGAATTCTTGCCATTAGCCATGTGAGTGAAAGCAGATATTCCTGACCCAGTCAAACCTCAGGTTGAGTGTAGCACCAGCCAATATCTTGTCTGCAACCTCATGAGAGACTCTGATCCAGAACCACTGAGTTCAGCCACTCCAAGATGCCTGACCCTCAAAAACGATGAGAAATATTGCATTTTGTTGTTTTTAGCTGCTGACTTTTGGAATAGTTAAGGTTTATGTAGTAATATAACTAGTACAACATGATAGTAAAAAATTCCATCAGTATGTCAGGCAGCTATGAAGTGAGGAATTGCAGTAGTTAAATAGGTCTAGAAAGACCATGCAAGCAGTGGTTGTAATCTGTGACCCATGAACCCCTGGGCCCATGGATAAGTTTTAGAGATGTGTGAACCCCCAAAAGTACATGTGAAATTATATGGCTATCTGTGCAAATATGTGCCTTTTTTCTCCTAACAAAGGTCTCATAGTGTTTGTTTGTTTGACTATCAAATATATATATATATGTATATGTGTGTGTATATATATATATATATATGTATATGTATATGATTTCTTGCATAGTGAGTCACTAGTCTATGGTCCTATTATATTATGTCCTGGGCACATAGAGTGCAGTCAATCACATTTTTTATTATAACTTTAGAAACTTTCCATAGTGCTTTACATAACGGGTCCTCAAGAGATGAATGTTAGTTGAAGGACTGAGTAGATCCATATAGTTGTACGTGCATATACCCACTATGGGCTTCCCTGGTGGCTCAGTCAGTGAAGAATCTGCCTGCAATGAAAGAAACCACCTACGGCTCAGGAGACCTGGGTTTGATCATTGGGTTGGGAAGATCCCCCAGAGAAGGAAATGGCAACCCACTCCAGTATTCTTGCCTGGAAAATCCCATGGACAGAAGAGCCTGGAGGGCTACAGTCCAAGGGGTTGCATGAGTCAGACATGACTTAGTGACTAAACTATACCCAGTATGGTTGGCAAACTCTGTAGCCATATACTCAATTGTTTTCCAACTATGGTGCATCCCTCACGTCTTATCACAATTTTTAGGTATATAAGGGTGTTTAACTCATGGCTTTGGAACGATCTGAAGCTAAGTGGCTCAAGCTGAGATTGCTTCTTTGGTTTTCTTAGCATGGTACATTCAAAAGCTGGAAAGTGAAGTAGCCATTAAGTATGCATAAAATAAATTTTCTGGATGCATTTTTGACCATTTTTTCTGTACTTTACACACAGTTTGCTGTAACAAATGTTGACTTTCTCTTAATGTTTTTCTTTGACTTTCAGCAGTTCAGGAAAACCATTACTTCCCCAATTAAAAACAAAAAAATAAGTCATTTGCTGTTTTGATTGCTTATTGCTTCTGTCACAACTTTAGAGTTGAACCTACCACATTCACCAACATCCTGCCTGTCTTTTGTAAGTAGTTAATTATAATATCATGTAATCTTTCTGGGAATCCATATCCATTAACAAAATTGGCTTTTCTTTCAATTGTGGCTATACATTGATGGATCCCAGTTTCACCTATGTTTTCACTAAGGGTAATGTTGCTCAGGCCCATACAATGGACCCAAGTGTGTTTATTTTAAGAACTTTGCGGAATTATACCCACTTTCCTCTTCAAAGTAATGTTTGAAGTTCATGTTGCAATCTTGATGAGTCCTGTAGTCATTTACTACTTAACATTGTGTTGGTATTTCACAGGCCCCTGGTAACACATCCCTCTTTAATTCAACAAAAATTAGTTTTCATCTAAAAGTTACCTTTATGAAATTTCCCTTTGAAAAACATTATTTTCTCAGTTCTATTATCTTCAGCATATTTACTTACATCTGGGAATGTTTCCAAAAGGAGTTTTAAGAAATTATTGTACACTCACTGGGGGCAGGGGGAATACTTCTATTGGAAGTTCAGAATGCTGCCACATGGAGAACAAATGAGGGCAATTAATCCTGGTAATTCTCAAAGTGAAAATACTTTATAACACGAAAAATATAGATCTAGCAAATTGATTTTTCCATTTGAGATATGCTTTCTCCCTTATCTTAAGGAAATACACACTACTGTATTTTTTTGTCAAGATGCTAGTTAATGCAACTACTTAGATAAAAAAAGAGAGCGAGTGAAAGCAGATACATATGTTTAAGCCATATAAATAATTTATAGCCTTACAATAATGTTTTATAATTTAGCCCAGATTCAGCATGGTAATTAAATTGCTCATTAAGTATCTGTTAATGCACACCCACATGTCCCTAAGTCTTCTAAGCCATTCACAGTTCGGTTCCTTTAGGCGCAGGGCGAATTACCCACTATTTAATACCTTTGGCTCCATTCATTCCTCCAGTTACGCGTGCACATAGTCAAACCATTTTTGTGCTGCCTATTCTATGCTATTTGATATATGCTGAGTTGTAGGAACACAGAGGTAAGGTATGAGACAATAATATGAACTTGAAGACTGACTTAAACTCAAACTTTAGTCCAGCCTCAACTGTGTATGAAATAGGAAAATGGTCCAAAATATACCTAGGAAATTTCTATTGTGCACTTTGAATGGTTCCTTCACTCTCTATTTAGCACTGCCAGGAACTTTTCACTGCACCATGATTGAAGAATTGACTGAAATTTTCCAAAAAGAATGTTCTAGAACTCACTTCCATACCCATTGCCTTTGTTCTTAATAATTGAGGCTCAGGGCAGTGAGATGGGTTCCTCTGAGAACCTCTTCATGTGGTTTTTATATTAGCCAAAAAATATATCCCTAAATTATTTAATACACTACACTGTCTCCTTCTGTTTATAATGTCCTAATTTAATTTGAGGTCTATTTATATCAACTTCCCTGATAGCTCAGTTGGTAAATAATCCACCTGCAATGCAGGAGACACTGGTTGAATTCCTGGGTCGGGGAGATCCCCTGGAGAAGGGGTAGACTACCCACTCTAGTATTCTGGCCTGAAGAAGTCCTTGGACTGTATAGTCCATGGGGTCACAAAGAGTTGGACACGACTGACTCTACACATGGACATCACCAGATGGTCAATACTGAAATCAGATTGATTATATTCTTTGTGGCCAAAGATGGAGAAGCTCTACATCGTCTGCAAGAACGAGACCAGGTGCTGACTGTGGTTCAGATCATAATCTCCTCATTGCCAAATTCAGACTTAATATGAAGAAAGTAGGAAAAACCACTATACCATTCAGGTATGACCTAAATCAAACCCCTTATGATTATACAGTAGAAGTGACAAATGTATACAAGGGATTAGATCTGATAGAGTGTCTGAAAAACTATGGATGGAGGTTCATGCCATTGTACAGAAGGCAACAATCAAGACAATCTCCAAGAAAAAGAAAATGCAAAAGGGGAAAATGGTTGTATGAGGAGGCCTTACAAATAGCTGAGGGAAGAAGATAAGCTAAAGGCAAAGGAGAGAAAGAAAGATATACCCAAGTGAATGCAGAGTTCCAGAGAATAGCAAGGAGAGACAAGAAAGTCTTTCTGAGTGGACAAGGGAAAGAAATCAAGGAAAATAATAGAATGGGAAAGACTAGTGATCTCTTCAAGAATAGTCAGTTCAGTTCAGTCACTCAGGCATGTCTGACTCTTTGTGACCCCATGAATCGCAGCACCCCAGGCCTCCCTGTCCATCACCAACTCCCGGAGTTTACCCAAACCCATGTGATACCAAAAAAACATTTCATACAAAGATGGGCACAATAAAGGACAGAAATGGTATGGACTTAACAGAAGCAGAAGATATTGAAAAGAGGTGACAAGAGTACACAGAAGAACTATACAAAAAATATCTTCCTGACCCAGATAACCACAATGGTGTGATCACTCACCTAGAGCCAGACATTCTGGAACACGAAGTCAACTGGGCCTTAGAAAGCATCACTACAAACAAAGTGGAGGTGATGGAATTCCTGTTGCTGCTGCTGCTGCTGCGTCTCTTCAGTCATGTCCAACTCTGTGTGACCCCATAGACGGCAGGCTACCAGGCTCCGCTGTTCCTGGGATTCACAGGCAAGAACACTGGAGTGGCTTGCCATTTCCTTCTCCAATGCATGAAAGTGAAAAGTGAAAGTGAAGTCACTCAGTCATGTCCAAATCTTCACAACCCCATGGACTGTAGCCTACCAGGCTCCTCCATCCATGGGATTTTCCAGGCAAGAGTACTGGAGTGGGTTGCCATTGCCTTCTCTGGAGATGATGCTGTGAAAGTGCTACACTCTATATGCTAGTAAATTTGGAAAGCTCAGCGGTGGCCACAGAACTGGAAAAGGTCAGTTTTCATTCCAATCCCAAAGAAAGACAATGTCAAAGAATGCTCAAACTACTGCACAGTTGCACTCATCTCACACGCTAGCAAAGTAATGCTCAAAATTCTCAAGCCAGGCTTCAACAGTATGTGAACCGTGAACTTCCAGATGTTCAATCTGGATTTAGAAAAGGCAGAAGAACCAGAGATCAAATTACCAAAATCCATTGGATCATTGAAAAAGCAAGAGATTTCCAGAAAAACATCTACTTCTGCTTTATTGATTATGTCAAAGCCTTTGCCTGTGTGGATCACAGCAAACTGTGGAAAATTCTTAAAGAGATGGGAATACCAGACCACCTGACCTGCCTCCTGAGAAATCTGTGTGCAGGTCAAGAAGCAACAGTTAGAACTGGACATGGAACAACAGACTGGTTCCAAATCAGGAAAGGAGTATGTCAAGGCTGCATATTGTCACCCTGCTTATTTAACTTATATGCAGAGTACACCATAAAAATGTCTGTCTGGATGAAGCACAGGTTGGAATCAAGATTGCCGAAAGAAATATCAATAACCTCATATATGCAGATGACACCACACTTATGGCAGAAAGCAAAGAACTAAAGAGCTTCTTGATGAAAGTGAAAGAGGGAAGTGAAAAATTTGGCTTAAAACTCAACATTCAGAAAACTAAAATCATGGCATCCAGTCCCATCCCTTCATGTCAAATAGATGGGGAAAGAAGGAAACAGTGAGAAACTTATTTTTTTGTGTGTGGGGTAGTGGTTCCAAAATCACTGCAGATGGTGATGGCAGCCGTGAAATTAAAAGACGCTTGCTCCTTGGATGAAAAGCTATGACCAACCTAGACAGCATATTAAAAAGCTGAGACATTACTTTGCTAACCAAGGTCCATCTAGTCAAAGCTATGGTTTTTCCAGTAGCGATGTATGGATTCACACATAGAGTTGGACTATACCATACATACATATAGAGTTGAACTATAAAGAAAGCTGAGGGCTGAAAAATTGATACTCTTGAGCTGTGGCGTTGGAGAAGACTCTTGAGAGTCCCTTGGACTCCAAGAAGATCCAACCAGTCCATCCTAAAGGAAATCAGTCCTGAATATTCATTGGAAGGACCGATGATGAAGCTGAAGCTCCAATACTTTGGCCACCTGATGTGAAGAACTGACTCATTTGAAAATTTCCTGATGCTGGGAAAGATCAAAGGCAGGAGGAGAAGGGGACAACAGAGGATGAGATGGTTGGATGGCATTACTGACTCAGTGGACATGAGTTTAAGTAAAGTCCGGGAGTTGGTGATGGACAGCGAAGCCTTGTGTGCTGCAGTCCATGGTGCTGCAAAGAATTGGACACCACTGAGCAACTGAACAGAACTGTACTGATTTATATCATCTTCATTTTTGGAATGTTTATGCATTGTGCTGACATTTAGAAATATAAATTTGATGGAATGTATATGGTGGGGGTGGATGAAAGGCATCTGTTGTCTAGATGGTATAAATGGGTAAACAGTGTTGAGCAGTGATTTTGATGGTTGCTTAAAATTTTGAAGTTGAGCCATATGCTATACAGAATATATTTTAAAGTAATTATGACCATGCTAAAATAAAGGTAATAAATTTCTGAAATCTGAAGCTGTAATGAAAGAAACTGAAGTGGGAAGTTGAATAAACATAAGACAGAATTATGAAGAAAAGAAAATCATTCATTGCCTAGAAAACATTGTACTCTTGGAAAGGTAAAAGACTGATAAAGTTATCAACTGAGAAGCCATGATTTAGATGTATAAGGTTAAATCTATATAAGAAGCCCAATAACTGGTTCTGAAATTTTTAGATTTTAAAAAATAAGAAATATAAGCCAGATGCTTGAAGATTTTCTATTTACATACTTTAGCCTGGGTTTGTATCATTTCACTCATCCTTGAGATTGTACATATGTATTGTTTTTACTTTGAAGTATGTAATATTTTTAGAAAATCTGAAGTCTGTATAATTCATTGAATTTTCAGAAGCTAAAGGCAACTATCGAACTAGCACCAAGACAGAAAGCATCATCAGCACCACAGGAGCCCTCATCACGTTCCTTCTAGTCACTAACCACATTCCAAGAGTAACCACTCTCTTGGCTTCTAACACTACAGATGATTTTTGCCAATTTTCAAACTTTACACAAAAGGAATCATACAGTTCAAACTCTTGGCTCAGGCTTCTGTTTTCTGTCTGTGAGACTCATATATATTTGAAAATGTATTTGTAGATCATTCATTCTCATGGCTGTATAGTCTACTATTCTGTGAATATGCCACCTATGTAATTACCCATTCTACTGCCAGTGGGCAAAAATGAGGATTTTGGAAGCTACCAGTTTGGGCCTCTTGAGCACTATGCTGCTATGGAAATTTTCTGGGCCATAGGGTCAGCACATGCTCAGATATAGTGGATACTGCCAAAGAGGTTTAAAAAGTAGTTGTAAAGTTTGGGTTTTTTTAATACAAAGAAGGTGACACAGATTGGTTGATGTGTAACAGCTGAATTTGCAGACTATAGATAAAATTGTGTGAGGGAATTAATGAAACATCAGCTTATAAATGATTCTTCCCATTGTAGTCATATCATATTTTCTATCCAAAACACATCTCTTGAGGAGGAATACATAGATAACAGGAATATATAGATAATGCCATTACTTTCCTCTCACTCACTTGGCACCAGCACCTGGGAAAGAGGTTCACTGAAACAGTCTAAATGTTTGGAAGTGCATCTATGTCAAAATACGCCTGAAGTTGTAGATAAGGGGGGAAAAGTGCACTTTCTTGTAACCTATACCAAGTGGGTAAATAAGTAGAAATATTTTTCAGCGAACAATAAAGTTAGCAGCACACATACTATCTTTAGATTTGAAATGTGAAAATTGTGAAGTGGAATAGGTACACAGGAGATGTTTTCAAAGGAAAAATGATGACTATGTAGAATTTTAAAAATAGTTATATCCCACCATTGTATTATAAATTTTCTTAAAATTAAATAATGGCTATGTCACCAAACTATGGGCTTTATACACTGTTGTATTACACTAGGAAATAATTTAGTGTTCATTTACTTAATTCTTATAAACATAACATCTTGAAGTCTTAGTATGATGAATAAAGGATGCAATCAAATATTTTGTGCACGTGGTCACCACTTGGGCACTTGGGTTGAAGGTGGGGAGTAGAGGTCTTCTGTCAAAGCTGAGATTCAGTATTTTAGTTCTAGAATGTATCACAGGTTTTCTTTCTTCAGCTAGCACTCTAAATAAAGTTGTTTATGATACGACAATGCACAGAAATAGATCAAATGTCCTAAGCACTAATAGTTGCTAGTAGTCCAAAAGAATGATAACAGTTAAAAGTAACTTAAAACACATCTTTGCATGTATACATGAATGATCTTCACATAGTGACTACTCAAACTCGAAAAGCTATCATGGAAATTTTCTTGTTTCCTAATGGCAGAAGTTGGGTGAGGAATCAATCAACTAAAGCCGATAGAGTACAGTTGTTTTAAAAACACTCAAATGATTTTGAAGGAATAGTCTCCCTTACCATATTTTAGCTTTGTTAGGTTATGCAACCTTTTTTGGTTTGTTTATGCTATGGACTGAATTGTGTCCCCCCAAATTCATGCATTGAAGTCCTAAGCTCCAGTGTGACTGTATTTGGACACAGGGTTTTTAGGAAGTTATTAAGATTAAGTGAAGTGAAAGTCATTCAGTCATGTCCAACTTTTTGCGACCCCATGGACTATACAGTCCATGGAATTCTCTGGGCCAGAATACTCAAGTGGGTAGCTGTTCCCTTCTCCAGGGGATCTTCCCAACCCAGAGATCAAACCCAGGTCTCCTGCTTTGCAGGCGGATTCTTTACCAGCTGAACCACAAGGGAAGCCCTATTAAGATTAAATGAGGTTTTAAGGGTGGGGTACCGATCTGACAGGATTATTATCCTTATAAGGCAAGACACTAGAGACCTCTCTCTCTCCCAGTCCTGTTTTCCACTGCCATGTGAAGACACAACAAGAAGGCAGCCATCTATAAGCCAGAAGGAGAACTCCCACCAGGAATTGATACTGCCAGACATTAATTTGGGACTTCTAGCCTCTCACAGATGTGAGAAAGTAAATCTCCATTGTTTAAGCCTTACAAGCTGTGGTATTTTGTTTTCTCAGTCCAAGCATACTAAGACAGTTCCTTGAAAAGATGAGTCTTTGGGCCTTCTCTTGTGGTTCAGTGATTAGGACTCGAGGCATGCACTGTCTAGGGCTTTGGTTCAATCCCTGGTCCAGGAACTAAGATCTACCACGCTGAATCAGCCAAAAAAAAAAGGTTGAACTTTGCCCCCCTTAGTTCACAAGAAAATCCTTCATTTTAAAGAAATGAGCTCATATTGCATAGTACCTAAAGAAAAAATTAAAGTTGGCACTTGAAATGAAGTAGCAGCCTTTCCACTTAGCCTCCTAGAGATCTTAGGGAATGGCCAACAAAGATCAGAAATAGAATCTCCTCACATAGTAGACTGTTAATTTTTGGCTGATTTGCATACATCTAGCTCTTTGGTCTCTGAATGATCACTTCCTTTGTGGTGTGGGGGGCAGGCGAGGGGAGAGACTGAATTCTCTGACAGTGACATACAGACATTTGATTTAAATTTTATGCTCTGTAAAATCCACACTATTTATGGTAATAATGCATCTACAGCATTTATACTCACAAAACTTTTTTATTACCTTGACTGTATTCCAACTAAGCATGAACCAGCGATGTACAAACTGACTCCTTTCCACTCCCATCTGCCATCCTTCTTCTATCCAGAAATGTATCTCATTACAGAAATTCCAGCTTCTGTCTCAGAAGTCCTGATGTTTCAGTCTTTATTTAGCTCAGCTTTTATACAAAGATATTTTGAAATGGTAATATCACTTGTAAAGAGTCCTTCCTTCTGCTGGGACTGGTAATCGTGTTTTGTGTTGTTTCTGAAGTGTAACACTGGAAAGAGGTAATATATCTTTCAAGCTGAATGCTTTCATTGTTGCTGGTTTTCATTTTTCACACAGACGTTGACATATTTCAGTATTGTTGGTCGTGATGCTGTGAAAAGCTGGGAGCCTGGTGCATCAACATCCTTGGCTTCCCCTCTCTCTTTTCATATAAAAATTGTAAAACTTAACAGATGATGACTAGCTTAGCAATGTCATTCTTCTTAAATTCTTTGTGAACTTTGTACTTCAGCTGGTATTGATTTCCTTTGCCATTGTCTGCACAGCATATTGAATCATTTTTGTGCATTTATCCTTCAAAGATCAACATGTAACATTTTCTAAAAATTTGGGGGTAGAATCTAATGATCCAAGATGTATATGTGAAATCACACCAAAATAGTTACTGTGTGGTCATTGGATAAGTTTAACAAAAACTGTGAACATGAAATATCAAAAGATAGATGTCTATTTTGATAAACCTAAAAATTTTATACCTGTAAGCATAGTAAAGTGCTATGTGCAAAGAATATAATGATCATCTAAGTTTTCAACTTAAAAATAGTTCTTATGTAACAGTGCTTAAAAACTTTGCATCAATGAATGGGCAGAATGAAGGATTTATTGTAGCATTTTGTGAAATTTCAATAAAAGACAATAATCATAATTCTGTAACTGCTTTAATTTTAAACAATGAATGTAGATCCTTCTGTTGACTCTTAATTTTACCATTCCTATTTTTACACTAATTTTTCAAAGGTATTTATAAAGATTAGAGTGCCATTTTGTTTTTCACTATTCACATCTTTAATTAGAAAGATTATAGCCTAAATTTTTTTAATTTTATATTTATTTTGACAAGTATTTATACATTTTACCTAGGAACATCTGATCTATAATTTTTTTCAGTGGCAAAAATCAGTCTATGTATAATAGCCTGGGCTTCTCTGGTAGCTCAGCTGGTAAAGAATCCACCTGCTGTGCAGGACACCCCAGTTTGATTCCTGAGTCAGGAAGATCCCCTAGAGAAGTGATACGCTACCCACTCCAGTATTCTTGGGCTTCTTGGTGGCTCAGATGGTAAAGAATCTACCTGCAATGCAGGAGACCTGGATTCAATCCCTGGGTCGGGAAGATCCCCTTGAGGAGGGCATGGCAATACACTACAGTATTCTTACCTGGAGAATCCCCATGGAGAGAGGAGCCTGGCCAGCTACAGTTCATGGCGTCACAGAGTCAGACTTGACTGAGTGACTAAGCACAGCACAGTGCATAATAGCCCATCAAACAATCACAAACATTAGTGCCACATTCTTTTTATGTAATAAAACGAGTGGCCTACAATCCAATAAAATCACATTGTGCGATTATTTGTATTTTCTTGTTACTACCTATGGACATGGCATGCTTAAGGTTTCCTTAGCCCATATGAGTTTCGTCATGTAAAATATTGCCTTGCTTAGTATAACTTCTGTCACATTGCCCCATTCTATAACTCATGCTAGCTTGCTTTATTCATTTTTTCACTGTTATGAGAAAATGGAGTTACAATTCTTTAGGTTCATGATTACTCAAAATGAGTGTCTCTTAAACAGAATATTTAAAAGATTTGAGCTCAAAAAAATATATATCTTAGTCATTCTACTGTAAAAACATATATTCATGGCAATTCAGATACACTTTATGCTGACGGTCTGCTTGAAATTAGGGAACATGGGCTTATTTTTTTAATTTCAAGTTACTTTCTTTTCAATACAGGAAGTTTCTTTTCTCATAAATTGATACATTTTTATGTTTTTATGTTTGTTGGAGTATAGTTGCTTTGCAATGTTGTGTTAGCTTCTGCTGTACAGCAAGGTGAATCATTTATGCTGCTGCTGCTGCTGCTGCTAAATCGCTTCAATCTTGTCTGACTCTGTACAACCCCATAGACAGCAGCCCACCAGGCTCTTTCGTCCCTGGGATTCTCCAGGCATGAACACTGGAGTGGGTTGCCATTTCCTTCTCCAGTGCATGAAAGTGAAAAGTGAAAGTGAAGTTGCTCAGTCGTGTCCAACTCTTAGCAACCCCATGGACTGTAGCCTACCAGGCTCCTTCCGTCCATGGGATTTTCCAGGCAAGAGTACTGGAGTGGGTTGCTGTTAGGTAGTTAGAATAGGAAACAAGAGTCCAAAAGGGCGGTGGCTAAAAGAAAGGGAGGGAAAAGCCCACGAACATATATCCCCTTTTCTTTCGATTTCCTTTCCATTTAGGTCACCACAAAGGATTGAGTCGAGTTCCCTGTGCTACACAGTAGGTTCTTATTAGTTACCTATTTCATACATAGGCATGTATATATATCAATCCCAATCTCACAATTCATCCCATCCCCTTATGTTTAACTGATTTAAGTTTCTTTTAGTGATAAAAAGAAAGTTCTACCTGCAATTTTAGTCCTGCTATGTTCATCTAAAGTACCATTGAAAAATGCTTTTCCACAAATATCTCATTTAGAGGATGGACATGGAAGAAATGCTCTTCTCCAACAATTGCATTTAGAGATTTATGTTTTGACATAAATACACCGCCATTTGTTTTTTCTATTGTAAAAGATAGTTCCAATTTCAGATACTTAGGATTTTTTGACTGCATGGTAGTGTGAAAGCAATATGAAGTCAGCAGAAACTGTACTTCAAAATTTGAATTTTGATCTTTTCCCATGCTTGTGGTATGCTGTACCTGTTCTCCTGATGTCGGCAGAGGCAGTGAACCACAGCACCCGGTCAGCCTTGTGATGACCAACGTAGACATCTGATACTCTTACAATCGTTACATATCCATAAAATTGTTCTATTTTTCACTTTCAGTACAATACCCAAAAAGTATCTGAGAGAGTCAACACTCTGTTATTATTATTTTAAATCATTTATGTGTTTGGCTGTGCCTGGTCTTAGTTGTAGCATGTGGAACATTTATTTGTGGCATGTGGGATCTAGTTCCCTGACCAGGGGTTAAACCCAGGCCCCCTGCACTAGAGCATGGAGTCTTAGCCACCGGACCACCAGGGAAGTCCCAACACTTTATTATAAAATAGGATTTGTGTTAAATGATTTTGCCCAACTGTAGGATAATGTTAGTGTTCTGAATTTCTTTAATATAGGTTATACTAAGCTACAAATGTTTGGGAGGTTAGTTATAAATGTACTTTCCGCTTATGAGATTTTCAGCTTGCAATGGGTTTATCCAGACTTAACTCCATTGTAAGTCAAATAAGATCTGTAAAATAATGGTAATAACATATTGCTCTTAAATCTGTAGAATGACTACAAGGCATGGTATTATAGAACATAGAACTTTAATTTCTTAATTATATAGGTAAAAAATTTGCAGATACACTTGGGAAATATGTATATATATGTACACACAAATATAGAAATATGTGTATATATATCCACAAATATTTAAAGTATCTGTGTATTTGTGTGAGTGCATGTGTCTATATATACTTTTAAACAAAGTTAGAGCTATTATAATGTGTATATTTTTCAGTTGTTATTACCTTTTGGACAATTTTGTGCATTGTCGAAAGTTTTCAAGAACATACTTTTAATGACTTTATAACATTTTAGTCTATTCATGTACCTTCATTTATTTGTATACTTTCTATTGCTGAGCATTTAAACAGTTTTCTTTTTCTTCATTATTGCAAATAATACAATGTTGTCTGTTTGTAAAATCCAAATTTGAGATTTATGCATTAATAAATACTTTAAACATTGATTGGATGCCTTTGATTTGTCAGGCAATCTTCTAGGGGCTTGGCACACAATTATGGAAATAAAATTTTAAAAATACATAGAAATGTTTTGAAAATAATTTGAGTAAGGATCAAGAAGTTATGTGCCACCTCTTTTTAATTATTATATTCTCTGTATTGTGGATTACCAGAATATTTTGATCAATATAGCTCAGAAACTCAAATAGAAAATAGGCAATATCATGAAATCTTACTTGAAGGTGTTTTCTCCTTTGCATTCAGCAAATCCAGTAAAAAGCATATATGTCCTTCTTTCCTTACTATTGTATTTTATGTATAAATAAAACCCTGAATTTGTTGAACTCTGGACTCCATGGGTCCCCAAACCTAACAAAGTTGTGTTTTACAGTTGTTATTTGTCAGTGGGCCTGTGTGTCATACACATGATCCTACAGTTACCACGGTACTTCCTCTTTAGTTTCTTAGAATATAAGATTTGCCTCTTTATTTTTACATAGGGGGTAGCCATCAGCCATTAGTATCAGAACTTAATTATTTCATAATTTTAAATTCAAAATACCTATGCTTATAGCCTGAGTAAAAGATAACCAACTTAAGAATACAAATTAGTGTGATACATATACTTAGAAGGAATATTATATTTATATCCCTTAAGAATTTAGTGCATTGTACATAATCCAATTTCTAGAAAGACATAGTATATTGATCTACCAAAAAAATTATTTCTACCCTTTATTTTTGTGAATCTTTGTTCTTTCAATCTCTATCAAGGAATTCGATCTCAATATTAAAATGTTGCCTCCTGAAAATCACGCTATCTTTTAGCTGTGTTTATTACAATATCTAAGACATTCTGATCAGTCAGTAAAATGATTTCAAATTCAGATCAAATAGTTGGGAAAGCCTTTGGCAAAAGGAGGCTGAAGATCACATATAGGGCTTTTGCTATGAACATCACTTCAGTTTTTTACTGTTCAATAGCCATTATGTTCGAAGTTGTGGAGATATAGAAATCCGTAATTCAAAGTTAATAAACTTAAAACTCAAAGAGTGTATAGGCCGTTTAAAGGATGTTCAAATAATCACATGGGTAAATGTTTACAATACAGTATGATGAATTTCCTTGAATATTTCATGCAAAGTACCCCTGCAGTACACCAATATTCTTAGTAGCATCATAGTGTTCAAAAGGTAGAAACAACCCAAATGGCCATCAATGAATTTATGGGTTATAAAATGTGATAGATACATTCAATGGCATATTATTTAGCCTTAAAAGAATGAAATTCTGATACATGCTCCCACAAGGAAGAACCGTGAAAACACTATGCTAAATATAAGAAGCCACATACAGAAGAACAATTATTTTATGATTCTACTTATATGAGGTACCTAGAATAAGTCAAATTCGTAGATACAGAAAGGAAAATAGTGGTTACCAGGGCCTGAGGGAATGGGAGAATCGGGAATTATTTATTATTTAATGGGTACAGAGTTTCTGTTTGGGATGATGAAAAAAATTCTGGAGATGACTGGTGGTGAAATTTCCACAACAATATGAATATACTTCATGCCACAGAATTGTACAGTTGCACACTTAGTGGTTAAAAGGGCAAATTTAATCTATGAATGATATATTCCATAATATAGTTTAAAAATACAAAGAAAACCCCTCACACCTCTGGGTTACAGAGGAACACTCACTTTGAAGAATTAGGCAGGCTGAATGTAGGACAGCTGATTGCTGAAGCTGAATAGGGTTTTGCTGAGTAGATACAAAATAAAAAGGACAACTCATGCAGAGCCAACAATTCGATGGCCGGGAGATATGCAAACACATAACAATATTTTAGAATCTTAGATAGTTCTCTGTGATAGATGATACATGGTTGTATATGAAGAAAGGGAAGGAGTTAACCCTGGCAAATATTAGCTGAGGTGAGGCTATGAACAATATCTGTGGCTGATAGTAATTTTTAAAGACAGTAACACTCTCTTCTGTCTCACATACTCAAGTAATTCCTTACCATTCCTCCACCTAGAAGCATACCATAATCCCTGTCTCTTTGAATTTAGGAATATTTGTGACCTGCTTGACACAGATTTGTGACCTGCTTATAAATAATGGAACATAAGGTAACATGCAGAATTTCTACAGGACTAAGTCATTAAAGGTGAACCAATTTCCCCACAGTTGCCCAGAAAGATTCTCACTGAAGCCTTCAGCCACACTGTAAGCCATTTGACTGCCCAGTGGCCACCATACTGTGAGGAAGCCTCAATTAACCCATGAACAGTGATGACATGGAGAGGACCTAACACAAATAAGTAGGGCAGATGCTCAACCAGCCCTCAGCTTCTCCAGCTCCCAGTTACTGCAAGTTCACAAGAGACCATGAGCCTGTACCTGTACCTGTACCATGACCTTTCCCAATTTCTGACCCACAGAAACCATCAAAAACAAGAAAATGATTGCTGTTCTAAGGTACTGAGTTTGGGGGTAAATTGCTACATAGTACACAGCAATAGCTAGCCTGAACAAAGTCAGATGTCAGGCTTTGGAGTTGAACTTGACTATTTACTATCAATATTTTATGTGCATCCCTTGCTTTTTACCTTTGTTCATGCTCCTTTCTTTACCTGAATAGCTTCCCACTGAGATTTCTGTTAAAAAGTCTTTATATTCTTTAAGGCTCAGTCACAGAATATACTGTGATGAACCCTAGCTTTTCTAACTGAAAATCACCGTGTCTTCTTTTGAATAATAGTTTTTTTCTTACTGTGCAAGTCACATGTATTACATCCTGTACCATTTTTTGGACTGTCTATGTTGCCCTTCAACAGAATGTGAGAGACTTGAGGCCAGGCATTGTGGTTTACCTGTCTGTGTGGTCTTTGCAATGGCCAGTACTGTGCTTTAGAGTTAATGTATTAAAATTGTTTGAAAATAGTTACTGAAGGTATGGAAAATTCAGAGAACACTGAAAAACTTAATCTGTGGAAAGTTATTTTCATTGATTTAGGTAATACTATGGACTGTCATGAACTTACCTTTGTTCTTTATTCACGTTTAAACATACATCACACATACGTACATACATACATATATATATATATATATATATACACATATATATATGTATATCATGAAGTATATTAAATAAAATCAACTTGCAAAAATCGAGGATATTTTATTTGGCCTTTATCTAAGATGGCTAATTTGAAAAAGTAGCCAAAATATTCGGAAAGGTCAGAGAATTCTCTAGAATTCTTGTCCTAACTATATAATCAGAACTTTTATGTCTTTGTAAACCAGACAGACTTTACTTTTAATAACAACTCATCTAAATTTTGGCAATGGTCCAGGAAAGTACCGGCTGTCCTGAGAGCCAAGTTTCCCACCAGTTTTCTGGCAGCAGTGAATGCTGAGAAATGAATGCAGGAATTGCTTCTATATTCTAAGGCTTCATCATCCTTTAAGCTAAACCAATGACAATCAAGCACACTTCCAGCAAATACTCTTTCCTCATACTGACCTCCACAGAATCATTTGTGAGGCTGAAGCCACACTTTTTCTTTTGATTAAAAAGTTCTGCTAGACTTGAGATAATTAGTAAAGTAATAGAGATATCTAGCAATGCAGCCATAAAATAATAAATGCATCAAAGATCATCAGATTTAAGAAACTCCAATCTGAGTTCTAGTAGGAGTTGTGATTTTACACTTTCACAAGAAGTATGAGACTCGTTTAATGCCAACGTTGGATGAGGGAAGTTTGGGGACTTGCTCACTTTTCAGACAAAAAGAGGAAAACAAAAAGAAATGCAAAATCTGGAATTCCTATACCTTTCACTCATGGCTTTCAAGTTTTATTTCAAGGTCTTAACTACTAGTCTGTTGCGTCTAGAATTAATCTGTGAGGAGTCTGTTTAAGAAGGTGACGTTTGAGATGAAATCAGTTTAATTTATAATACAGGTTGGAAGGGAAATGGGAGAAGTACAAAGGAAGCCTGTTACATCCACAACTTTTATGGAGGTTAAGCATGGTTCTCAAGGAAAAGTATCCAACATCAGACCTTTGCTGTTCCTCCAAGATATTTTTGCAATGGCAGCATAACCTAGAGACAGGCTGATGCACAATATTTTGCCTTGCTTTTAGCAGACTTCCATACCTTGGAACTTTAAAAAATAAAAGATGGTGAAACTATTGTCAGAGGGTTAGTTTTACTGTCTCAATAAAACATTATTTTATATTTTCACTTGTTCTCATCTATTTCTCCTGAAGCTAATTTTTTTTAAAATTGTGATATAAAAATTGTTTGATATTTACTTTTTGTCAGTATGACGAACAGTGCCCCCATTCCCCCACGAAATCAAATGTGATTAATATGTCTCTATATACTGGTTACACATGGCTATATGAGATTATCTTTGTCTTCTTTGTTCTCTACCTCCCTAAATGTAACACAAACTGAGAAAATTTAAAGATATAGTTAGAGAAAATAATGGATAAGGGAGGTTATTTGTGAGAATTTTGGAATGGCATCAGTTCAAATCCTATGTGTTCTTTAAAGCTGGTTTGCATAACAAGTTATTTCCGTATCAATGGCCCAACTTGTCTACTTAGTCCTCCTTTAAAAGTTACTCAGTATCTACCTTATAAAAATGTGTTAGTGTTAGTCGCTCAACTGTGTCCAACTCTTTGCGACCCCATGGACTCTAGCCCACCAGGGTCCTCTCTCTGTGGGATTCTCCAGACAACAATACTGGAGTGGGTATCCATTCCTTTCTCCAGGGTATCTTCCCAACCTTGGGATCAAACTCAAGTCTCCTGCATTTCAGGCAGATTCTTTACCACCTGAGCCACTATAAGGGCAGAATAATAATACAGGGAATATGCTGAATGCTCTGCAAAAATATAAAAAAATGCTAACTAAAATGCACTTGAAAACTGAATTATTTTATAGATGAGAACATTGGTGGTATTAAATCTTAACATTATTGATTATCTTTTAAGACGTTGCCTTCTCTACTAATACACATTAGAAACATCCTAATGATTATATTTTAAATCCTCTGAGCATGTGTGAATGATTTATTGACTTAAGATTTCTAAATAGCAATCTTAAATGTAAATGATTTGAGAAAAGATGTAATTTAAGGTCTCATTTGTGTCAGAAGATTACTAAACTTTTAAAACTAGAAGAAAACAAAGATTATCAGCAGAGATACCCAGAGGCTGGGACAGAAAATTTGGAGATCAAGTTGGTTACTCCAATCCTCTGGTCCTTAAACTGGGCCTTGGTGGTAATGTTGCAAACTTGTGTCTTATGAAGAAATTCAAGGTTAAATAACTTAGAAAAGAAAATGAGTTTACTTCTTTCATATTCTGTTATGTGACTCAATGGACATGAATTTGAGCAAATTCTGGGAGACAGTGCTGCAGTCCACAGGGTCACAAAGAGTTGGACACGACTTAGCAACTGAACAAAACTTTGTCTCGGTATCTACAATACTGATTATTGTTAAAAGTAAATAAGGAGATCTAGTAAAAATGTTTTCAGGTCAAATATTGATGTTTATTGTAAAGAAAAAAAATAGAAATGAGCTTTATTCCAGATTTTATTGGCACTCAAAGCAGACAGAAAAACTATAATTCTGAAAAGACTTTTTAGAAAGATAAAAGTCATTTAAATAACTTTAAGTCTGTAATGAATCTTCCGATTATGACTCTTGCAAGAGGAGGTTTGTCTTGGCTTGGACCTCAGTGTCGTTGTTCCTAAGGCATAATTCACTCTGTTGTCTGTAAATCCTGTCCCAGGAAATAAGCAAGATGGCAGCCATGCTGGTTTTGAACTGAGGAAAGAGAAATATTCTTTTCTTCAAATATCCACATCACTTGGAATTACTGACAGCTGCCTTTGTACTTACACAATGGAATTACTGTAAGAAATGTTACCTTGGGAATTTTAATAGAAAGGATTATAACTTGAAGATCTGCATGAAATTTATTATGCATTATCATGAAATTATTTCTGAATTATCTAGGGAAATTTGAAATTATTTCTGAATTACCCAGGGAAATTTGAAATAGGCCCTCTGGGAATTCTCTTGTAAGTCAGTTTTACTCTTCAGATGAGGATGGGCTGGAATAGGTGGAGAAGAGTTAAAATAGTGGTCAAATGAATCACTGCCATGTAAGAAGTAGGTCACTTAACAATGGTCATCTTTTTAAAAACTAAAAGATGTCTATTGCCATGACAAAATGTTCTATGAATAAAACTCATATTGGAAAATCACTATGTCTTGATTGCATTCATTTACCCATCAGGGATTTATAACTGAGGTATAAATATTTCATTGAATTTTTAATAAAACCTTAATGTGCATGATATACAGAGAGTACACTACTACTTGAAAGCCCTGATATATGGAAACTCCAGCAGTTTTGAGGTGGATCAATAAATTTCATGACTTTGTGTTAAGAGGGTTTAGTATCATCTTGTCATTTACCATCCATTTCTTGAAAGAAAATAACTACAATTAGAGTCCTGCATCTTGTTTTTGGTAAGAAACCAAATATCTCCCAGACACATCACTGAGGCTGTCTAGAATATCCAATATGTCTGTTGCCTGACAATTAATTATTTTTTTTTCAGTTTGCTCAGATGAAAATCAGGCCAGTGGAATACAGCAAACCCCTTTGACGTGTCATAAAACAAGACAGTAAATACAGCCGGAAAGTTACTCTGTGAGGAACTAGAATTTCTACAGTATATCCAATATGATGCAGTGGGTCAGATTTTACATCAAGTGACAAGATCCTTTGAATTTCAAATGTCCTTATTAATGGCACATGGGAAGTAAAATCACAATGCTTCTAATGATTTCTGTTGGAAAGCTGTCTAATGTTGAATTTATTCATTTATAAAGTGAGTCTTGAACTGGATGATTTCTAGATTCTTTTCTTGAATGAAATGCATTTGCCCCATGTTTGTGAATAAGAGAAATACATAAAATTTAAAATACAATAGACTTTAGTAGAAAGATTCCAATGCCTTGAAAAACTCTATTTTATTTTCACTCTTGGTAGAAAGGCCCTGTAAACAGTAAAAACTCATGGGCCAAGAGAAGAAGGCAAGCTGATAAATTACCAAGCTTTCCTTAAACACCAATGTGTATTTTTTCACTGTTTAAAATTGGAGAGATTTTCTAGAATTCAGAATCTGGCTGATCTATCAGTAGACTTATACTATGTTTTAATGAGATTCCAAACATTTATGTATGATGCTCTGTGCTCTGTAAATTGGGTAACATTGCAAAGTACTTCACTGGAAAATATGAATTATTTATGTACTTCATTTATTTTGACTTAAATTACCCAATTGACTTAGTGTGTTTGCATGGATATTTATTCTTTTTCTTTTTTTTTTTTTTGGTAAAACGTCATATGCTGAAGGGTAGCTAAACACCTACACTTTCAGTCACATATCTTTGTCCTTTGCATAACAGATATTAATTGATAAGGTCACCTTGAATTAAATAATACACACAAAAAGCCTTCAGTATGTTGTGCCAAACTCAGTTGGTTTGCACATGCTATTGACATCATCTGGAGATTAACCAAAGTTTAACGTTGAATTTAGTGTATTCTCTGGGAGCTTAAATGTTGGACTGGTTGTTATTCAGTTTTTTAAAGTGTATTTCTTAAGACCCTTAACATTTCTTTTGAATAAGTTTACTTTTGTATCATAAAATCTGGAGAAAGAGTGACAGTTGGAAAAAAGTACACTGTTCAGTGAAGATTCAAGCAATCATCAGATTTAAATATTCTGATACTATCAATCCTCTTTTAATCTTAGATTATTCAATGCACTATAAAAAAGTCAATACAAGATTTCCTTACTTGGAACTCTATTTCACTCTTGATTCCTTCTAATTCATTGTAAACCTATTTAATGTGAGTCAGGTGGTGTTTCTCAGTGTTTTTAGAAAGGAAAGCATAATCTTTCCTGGGAAATTTTCATTTCTAATTTCTTATTAATTATTCTCTTGAAGTAAGCTTTAAGTCTCTTTTTTGAAGGCATCACATTCAGTTTTTCTTTGGACTTCTTTAAAGTTTAAATTTCTTCTATATGTATTGAGAATGTTCTTTCTGGGGCAGAGAATATGATAGCAAATTTAGGATTGACTGGATAGCCTCAATTAAATGAGGGAAAATGATTTTTTAAAATGTCTTCTCAGGCCTTGCACAGAGATTGGCACTTCCTAGGTACTCAAAGATGTTAGACTATTGAATTAGGTTCTCCTCAAGGATTTTGACTCTCATGGTTCAGGCATGTGGTCCTGTGTTATCTCAGTTTTTATTTTAATGACCATACTTTGTGAATGTGCTTAGTCACTCAGTCATGAAACTTTATTAACACAATGTGTACATGCTTGCTAAGTTAGTGGTGTTGGACTCTTTGCGAGCCTTTGAACTGTAGCCCACCAAACTCCTCTGTTCATGGGAATTCTCCAGGCAAGAATATTGGAGTGGTTTGCCATGCCTTCCTCCAGGAGATATTCCCAACTCAAGGATCGAACCCAGGTCTCCAACATTGCAGGCAGATTCTTAACAATCTGAGCCACCAGGGAAGCTCATCCTTTGTGAATATCTGACTATAAATATGGAGCATGCATAGTGTCAAAAACTGACTCTTCAATATTAAACATTAATATGAATACAGCTCACATTTGGAGATTTCAAACAGTAATTCTCAAAGTTGTGTGTATTACAGTCATTCCTGATCTTAATGCTGCAATAGCTAAACCACTCTAACCGATGATTGTTTGTGTTATCCTCAGTAATACTCTGAAAGGAAGGAAATCGAGTATCATGGTTGCAACTTTTGGTCCCTGGAAAATAAAGAAAGCAGATGGAGTAGACTAATTAGGAGGTGACATGAGGGTCAATGATACCATCAAATAAGGGAAATAGCAAAGATGACCAAGCCAGGGGAGACTGCTCTATCCAGAAGCACTGAAAATGGCAGCTAGGGAAAGGTTTAATTTTCAGAATAATATGTCAATCATTCAAAGGAATGGGAGTTCGGTTGAGGATGGGAAGAGAAAGGTTCTTTCGGAACTTGAAGAGAGAGAGATGGAGGGAGGAGGGAAGAAAAAATAAGGTAGGCTGCAAGGCTGGTAAGTGTTTGGAGATCAATTTAATGGTTATTTAACTCTAGTCATTTAGACTTCACTCCCAACTCCCTTACCTTTCCTGGAGGAAAGAGATGAAGCTGGGGAAAGGGACACACTAAGTAAAATGTAAGTGATTGGTGAGATTATTTTTTACTTCTTTACTCTAATCTTTTGTCTCATTTTTGCATCTCAGGACTCTTCCTAGACTCTTCTTCCTTGGCTACCAGCCCCTCCTCCTTCCCAAGTCCTTTATTGGGCAGAATTCTAACTTTTTTCTTATTTTTGCAGTCATGGGATTTTTAGAGAAATTTCACCACATTAACTACAAAGAATCAGTTTTCAGAAACTCCCAAGGCAAAACATTTTAAAACTCACTAAAAAAAGTAGAATAAAAACAAATTCTGACATTAGAAATGAAAGGTGTTCTTCAAATAAAGTAAATTACTGTTGGCCTTGTCTTGTCTAGTTATAACCAGCTATTGTCTCTCCTTTGCTCAACTTGCTTCACTGACTTATACATTTCAAAGACAGTTTCCTATTTTAGATTACTTTTTAATTTATTTTTGTTGTGGTAAATATTCTTTGGGCTTCCCTCGCTGCTCAACTGGTAAAGAATCTGCCTGCAATGGGGAAGACCTGTGTTTGATCCCTATGTTGGGAAGATCCCCTGGAAAAAGAATATCCACTCCAGTATTCTGGACTGGAGAATTCTATGGACTGTACAGAGATTGTAAATTGATCAGGATAGGAGGGTCATGTTTCTTCATCAGCATATACACATACCAGGCTAGTGTGGTGCAAGGTAAAGCATGACATTAAAGGATGCAGGAACTGGAGTCATACATCAAGGGCTCCACCATCTTGTGACCTCGAGCATCTAATTAACCTCTCTCTGTCTCAATACAAGGAGATACTAAGAACCCACAGGACTGGAAAAGGTCAGTTTTCATCCCAATCCCAAAGAAAGGCAATGCCAAAGAATGCTCAAACTACTGCACAATTGCACTCATCTCACACACTAGTAAAGTAATGCTCAAAATTCTCCAAGCCAGGCTTTCAGCAATACATGAACCGTGAACTTCCAGATGTTCAAGCTGGTTTTAGAAAAGGCAGAGGAACCAGAGGTCAAACTGCCAACATCTGCTGGATCATCGAAAAAGCAAGAGAGTTCCAGAAAAACATCTATTTCTGCTTTATTGACTACTCCAAAGCCTTTGACTGTGTGGATCACAATAAACTGTGGAAAATTCTGAAAGAGATGGGAATACCAGACCATCTGACCTGCCTCTTGAGAAACCTGTATGCAGGTCAGGAAGCAACAGTTATACCTGGACATGGAACAACAGACTGGTTCCAAATAGGAAAAGGAGTACATCAAGGCTGTATATTGTCACTCTGCTTATTTAACTTATATGCAGAGTACATCAGAGAAATGCTGGGCTGAAAGAAGCACAAGGAATCAAGATTGCTGGAACAAATATCAATAACCTCAGATATGCAGATGACACCACCCTTATAGCAGAAAGTGAAGAAGAACTAAAAAGCCTCTTGATGAAGGTGAAAGAGGAGAGTGAAAAAGTTGGCTTAAAGCTCAACATTCAGAAAACTAAGATCATGGCATCTGGTCCTATCACTTCACGGGAAATAGATGGGGAAACAGTGGAAACAGTGTCAGACCTTATATTTTTGGGCTCCAAAATCACTACAGTTGGTGATTGCAGCCATGAAATTAAAAGACACTTACTCCTTGGAAGAATAGATAGCATGTTAAAAAGCAGAGACATTACTTTGCCAACAAAGTTCCATCTAGTCAAGGCTATGGTTTTTCCGGTAGTTATGTATGGATGTGAGTGTTGGACTGTGAAGAAAGCTGAATGCCAAAGAATTGATGCTTTTGAACTGTGGTGTTGGTGAAGACTCTTGAGAGTCCCTTGGACTGCAAGGAGATCCAACCAGTCCATCCTAAAGGAGATCAGTCCTGGGTGTTCTTTGGAAGGTCCGATGTTGAAGCTGAAACTCCAGTACTTTGACCACCTCATGTGAAGGGTTGACTCATTGGAAAAGACCCTAATGCTGGGTAGGATTGGGGGCAGGAGGAGAAGGGGACAACAGAGGATGAGATGGCTGGATGGCATCACCGACTCGACGGACATGGGTTTGGGTACCCTCCAGGAGTTGGTAATGGACAGGGAGGCCTGGCGTGCTGCAATTCATGGGGTCGCAAAGAGTCGGACACGAATGAACAACTGAACTAAGTTAAACTGAACTGTACCAAATAGGGATAACAACAGTGCCTACCAGGCAAGGTCGTTATGAGGGTTAAAAGATTTAAACATGCAAAGTTTTAGAAACCTCCTTCACATGCACTACTTTCATTCTGCTGATTATTATTATTATTGATGCTGGTAAAGGTAGAACTTGATAACTATTTAAGGAAAAGTGGAAAGATCAGAATTTTCATAGACTAGTTAGAATTGAATAAAATAGCATTTATGTGCTCAGTCGATTCAGTTGTGTACGACTCTTTGCAACCCCATGGACTGTAGCCCACCAGTCTACTCTGTCCATGGGATTATCCAGGCAAGAATATTGGAGCAGGTTTCCATTTCCTTCTGCAGGAGTCTTCCCCACCCAGGGATTAAACCCATGTCTCCTACATCTCCTGCATTGACAGGTAGGGTTCTTTACTACTAATGCCACCAGGAAGCCCTAAAATAGCACATAACAAATGGAAAAATTGTTAATAGTTGCCATGGACAAGAATACTCGTATTGAGAACTAGTGTCAAGAATCTTTGCCCTTCTTTGTTCCATATAGAGCTGGCAGAAGCATATGGCTTTGCACATACCTTTCCTTTCCCCTCTACCACATCTAAATACCTCTTCTTCCTGACATGTTTGCAAAAATGCCTCAAGAAAGGTATCAAAAATCCTTTTCCTAAGACCTCACCCAAGATTTCTTCTACTCCCCATGTGTTGTTCTTATCATGTCATGTTACAGCTTTTCTCATGGTAAGATGTGGAATGCTCACCCAAGATATTAATATTGTTTCATTTTTTTAAATTACCATTTGCAAATCTGGCAGACTAGACTTGATTCCTGAAATTGCAGGACTTGTTGGAATCTTTGCTTTAATATATGTGAAGATTTTTTTTTGATTAAAATAACAGTAGGCATATTTCCCAAATTTACTTCAGCCTGTAACCTTTTCTAATTCTTTATATCTTTTAATACCAATAGAAGTAGTGTAAAATAGAAAATAATCCGATTAGCGAGTGCATGATTTCTGCTCTCCTTATGGAAAAGTAACCTGGTTTGTAAGATCCGCTGGAGTATGAAGTGGCTACCGACTCCAATGTTCTTGCCTGGAAAATTTCATGGATTTGGGGGTTACAAAGAGTTGGACACAACTGAGCACACACACCTTTGTACTTTTTCTGCTTCTATTGTCCATCTAATGTATGAACATCTTTGAACACTTTACTCAATAATGACTGAGTGATAACTATATGCTAGACCAAATATAAGGCACTGGGAATACAAAAATAAATGAAGTATGATTCATATCCAGTTGAACTTATTTTCTAAAGCAGTACTTCTCATAAAATCTTTATAAAACTAGGCATTGTTGTAATCTTTATTCCTAAAGCTTCTTCTGAGAGACTTAGTGGGTCTGGCATAAAGCTGTTTGTTCTGGGTAGTTTCTGATCCACTTCATTATAATGATACTGGTGCATTAATTGGGACATTTTAGTTACAAGTACAAAAAAAAATCTACTCAAAACCAGAAAATTTTACCCAAGAAGATGGTAAAGTCTAGGCATTGCTATGTCAGAGTCTTAAAATAATATTGTAAGGAAATTATCTCTTTCCTTCTGTTGACTATTTACTTCCTCTTTGTTGGCATAGTTCTCAGGCAGGCTCTTCCATTCTACAAACCCTAAACAGTTTTAGGTGTACATTCTCACAGCCGAGCAAAAGGAGAGCAATGAGATTGTGTCTTTTTTGAGTGTTTCAATACAAATCATGAATTAAGTTTCATTGACCTGGCTTTGGGTGCATGCCTAACCATGAAGCTGTTTGGTAGCATCAACCACATAGATTCAGGTTGAAGGAATGGTGAATTTACAAAGAAAACTAAGATGCTAATTCCCAATTCTCCAATTCAAAAAAATAAAAAGAAAGAAAGAAAAGAAAAAAGAGTCATAAATAAATGCCAGTGGGCAAATACTACTCAGGAGGGTCAGCTGGTATTTTAGAGAGCCTGATCAATCAATAAAATTATTTTGTAAGTGTATGAAAGGAAGGATAATTTAACCATGTTTTCCAAATAGTGATAATAATTTTTATTTTCAATTCCTTATAATTTCTGCATCAAGGTCAAGATAGTAATGTCTATTTCCTTAAAATTTTGTTTTTCTTCATTTCACAAAACATTTTTCAGTGAATTAAAGGGTTATAATTTATAATCAAATTTTACAGCTGAAAGTTTTTTAAGAGAAGAGAAACTGAGTGATCTAATAAATAAATACTAGCGGTGGCTTTTATTCCAACTATATTTATTCACTTTAGGGAAACTGTTATAAACAACTGAGGAAATTATCATTTTTTACCTCACTCAGTACTGAGAATGATATCAGAAAATAAAGTGGTTCAAATATATATTCTGAAAGGGATAGCACATATGGACCACTAGGTCCTTACCCAACAAATACATTCTTCTCTATCTCGTGCTTCATTTGATTCTGACAACTACTTGTTCATCTGAGGAATGGAAGAGCTTGATGATTCTAGTTTTTTGAATATCATGAGCATGCATGCTAAGTCACTTCAGTCATATCTAATTCTTTGCGACCCTATAGACCATAGCCTGCCAGGCTTCTCTGTTCATGGGATTCTCCAGACAACAAAACTGGAGTGAGTTACCATGTCCTCCTCCAGGGGATCTAACCCATGACTCTTTCATCTCCTGCATTGGCAGGTGGGTTCTCTAGTGCCACAAAGGGAAACCCTTGATTATCATAAATCTATTCAAATAGATGTAATGCTATGTTTCTGAGATGTTTAGCCAGTACACATGTCTATGGGAAGACCTGACCTGATCCAGGAAACCGATAATTATTAAAAATTTGATTATAACGTTAGGTGAAGAGGAAAATCTAGCTTTAGTTCATGTTTGCAATTATAAACTACTGTCTTTACCAAATTATTATTTACCTACTTCTGAAGAAAAACAACACAACCAACAGCATACCAAGTAAGTTAAATACAAGTCTTTTTACCAGAACTACTGCCAAATTGTGTCCTGTCTCTTTCATAAACTTTGCTTGGAAATGCCACAAATGCCAAGTGCTGAATGTACAGAAAATACTTCTGTTGTTGCTTCTAGTGTATTAGTTTACAATTTATATCCCAAAGGGTTGTGGATTTGTTGCTTGAGGGAGGAAAGACTATCAGTACAATACTGGGAAATAATATTAGAAATCAAATGCTTGCCCTTAGACATGGAAAGGCATCTAGAAACAAAGTTCCCACTTTTGAAATGAAACATTAGGGTAGAATAAGTTAAAATTTGCAAAGGAAATCAAGAATTATAGTATATTAGGTGGTCGGAAAAATATAAATCAATCTATCTTTGCAGCTGATACTATTTTCAAAATTCCACCAAATTTAGAAGTATTAAATAAACAGAGAGACAGAAAGAGAGAAAAAGAGAGAGAACTGAGAGGTAGAGAGAAGGCTTACAGTGAAATATGCTTTACATTACAAATAAAGAATGTCTTCAAGTCTAGCCTTGCTTTAGCATTTTCTACATGTTTCAGTAACTAATCTCTAGTCTTGCTGGCTTGAGATCTTTGTCAAAACCCTAGAGTTGATTGCATTTACATTGAATTTTTTTTTCTTTACATTGTCTCATTAATTTATTTACTTGAAAACTGCTTAGTGTTTAATTTCAAAACTTCTTTTTCATTTTTTTCTGACTGTAAATCTGTTCAAAATGAACTAGTCAAGTTGGTCAGAGAGTCAAGAAAACTGAAGGGAATTCAAGTATACTGATTAACTACTACTCTTGAGAAACTATGCTAGATTCTTTGAAACACTGTGCCTCCCATAATCCTACCAACAGCTCTCCAAGATAAGTATTACAACCCCACGTTATAGGTGAGAATGCAAACGCTCCAGGAGTTGGTGAACTGATAAACAAGTTCACTTACTTAATAGTGACAGAGTCAAAATTGAAATCAACAGACTAGTTTAATTAACACACACAATTCTACCAGTACCACAAAATAACAACAACAATCCCTAAAAAGATAGTTTAAAATTTTTCATTTAAATATACATATCATACCTGAATATTAAGTATCCATCACTCATCATTCATGCTACAATTTCATGCCTCGGTATGTAACTTGTTTCCTATCTGATTATTAACATCCCACTAACAACCCTTTCTGACACACTTTTTTTTCTCCTTTCCATCTAGCCAAACTACTCATTCATCAGATTACAGTTTAGATGTCATATCACTGAAAGAAATCCTTCCCTGCCAAACCTGGTTTATCATCTCTGATTTGTGCTCCTGTGATCCCTCTGTTCTTCCATGACAATGAATTGTACTTGTTGCAAGGAATTACAATTGCCTCTTTAATTATCTCATTCCTACATTAAAGTCGAAGCTCTTTGAGAGCAAGAACTCTGTCCATTACATTTACCATTGTATCTCCAGTAGCTAATGTGGCAGCAATAATGAGAAATTGTTGAATGAAGTACTAAATGCGTATGGTTAAAGAAAATTCCCACAGAATGGATTTTGACTGATTTCATTAAATCAGAAGTAAAACCAAGTGTTTTCTGAACTGTTATAAGAAAACAACCTGAAATTTGGGTTTGTTCTGTGTACTACACACAGATCCATAAGGTATATCATGACTTTCCCATCAATTCAATTTTTTTTTTTAGCAAAGAGAAATGTAAGGATTCTAGAATTCTTCAGGATGCCCTTTCATTATCACACTCTTCTATTTCTCTCCTTTTGATATTCTAATTTCTTATTAAGGATTTGCCTCACTTCATGATTATTTTAAGATATTATACCTTGGGTATCTATTTTTATTAACCCTCTATTTTGAACCCATACTCACAGGCAGCAACTGCAATTGGCTCTACACCCTAGCCAGGGTAGGCCTGGAAGAATCAGTTTTCTTAATTTGGGGGAAAATATTAGCTCCTTTTATTATTGTAATAGGTAGGTATTTTATTTCAATTACTTTAAAAAAAAACTTTTTATTTTATATTGGAGTATAGTCAATTAACAATGTTGTGATAGTTTCAGGTACACAGCAAAGTGACTCAGTCATACATATATATTACATGTATCCATTGCTTCTTTTTTTGCATTTTTTATTGGAATTCAGTTGCTTTACAATGTTGTGTTAGTCTCATCTATACAATGAATAAATCGGCCATATTCATACATCTATCCCCTCCCTCTTGGACCTTCCTCTTAGCCCCCATTCCTCCTCTCATGTCATCACAGAGCACTCAGCTGAGCTTCCTGTGCTTTATAACAGGTTCCCACTAGCTGTCTATTTTACACATGGTACCAGAGGATGAGATGGTTGGATGGCATCACCGATTCAATGGACATGAGTTTGGGTAAACTTCAGGAGTTGGTGATGGACAGGGAGGCCTGGCCTGCTGCCTTTCATGGGATCACAAAGAGTCGGACACGACTGAGCGACTGAACTGAACTGAACTGAATGTACATATGTCAATCCTAATTTCCCAATTCATCCCACCCTCCCCTTCCCCCCATGTCCACATTTGTTCTCTACATCTGTGTCTCTATTCCTGCCTTGGAAATAGGTTCATCTGCACCATTAATGAAGGATATGAGAGACTATCACAAGCAACTATATGCCAATAAAACGTACAACTTGGAAAAAAAGGACAAATTCTTGGAAAGGTATAACTTTCCAAGACTGAACTAGGAAGAATTAAAAAATATAAACAGATCAATCACAAGTAATGAAATTGAAAGTGTAATTCAAAATCTTCCAACAAACAAAAGTCCAGATGGCTTCACAGAATTCTATCAAACATTTAGAGAAGAGCTAACACCTATTTTTCTCAAACTCTTCTAAAAACTTGCAGAGGGAGGAACACCCCCAAATTCATTCTATGAGGCCACCATCATCTTGATACCAAAACCAGACAAAAATATCACCAAAAAACAAAGTAAGTTAAAGACCAATATCACTGATGAACATAGATGGAAAAATTCTCATCTTGTACCCATTACTTTTAATGGTGCTTTCAAACTGAATCCACAATTCTCAGCATTCACCTGATAGGACTAGACATGGATATCTTTAGGAAAGAACACTTGTGATTAAATATCTGTTTTTATTATTTGAAGTGAGACCAAAGAATTACCATTTCACTTTTAATTATTAAGAAGGGAAGTTTCTCCTTTCTCCATTTTACATGTTTCTGATCAACGAACAAACACTCCTTTAACACTCCTATGGACTGAGGTTCATGACATTGTACAGGAGGCAGTGATCAAGACCATCCCCAAGAAAAAGAAATGCAAAACAGCAAAATGGTTGTCTGCCTTACAAATAGCTGAGAAAGAAGAGTAGTGAAAGGCAAAGGAGAAAAGGAAAGATAAAAGCATCTGGATGCATAGTTCCAAAGAATAGCAAGGAGAGATAAGAAAGCCTTTCTGAGAGATCAACGCACAGAAATAGAGGAAAACAATAGAATGGGAAAGACTGGAGGTATCTTCAAGAAAATTAGAGATACCAAGGGAACATTTCATGCAAAGATGGGCACAATAAAGGACAGAAGTGGTATGGACCTAACAGAAGCAGAAGATATTAAGAAGAGGTTGTAAAAATACACAGAACTATTAAAAAAAAAATCTTTATGACCTAGGTAGCACAATGGTGTGGTCACTCACCTAGAGCCAGATATCCTGGAATGGGAAGTCAAGTGGGCCTTAGAAAGCATCACTATGAACAAAGCTAGTGGAGGTGATGGAATTCCAGTTGAGCTATCTCAAATCCTAAAAGATGATGTTGTGAAAGTGCTGCTCTCAATATGCGAGCAAATTTGGAAAACTCAACAGTGGCCACAGGACTGGGAAAAGTCAGTTTTCAATCCAATTCCAAAGAAAGGCAATTGCAAAGAATGCTCAAACTACTGCACAGTTGCACTGATCTTACACGCTAGTAAAGTAATGCTCAAAATTCTCCAAGCCAGGCTTCAACAGTACATGAACCATGAACTTCCAGATGTTCCAGCTGGATTTAGAAAAGGCAGAGGAACCAGAGATCAAATTGCCAACATCTGTTGGATTGTCGAAAAAGCAAGAGAGTTCCAGAAAAACATCTACTTCTTGGTAAAGTGTCTGCCTACAATGTGGGAGACCTGGGTTCGATCCCTGGGTCGGGAAGATCCCCTGGAGAAGGAAATAGCAACCCACTTCAGTACTCTTGCTTGGAAAATCCCATGGACCGAGGAGTCTGGTAGGCTACAGTCCACAGGGTCGCAAAGAGTCGGACATGACTGAGCGACTTCACTTTCTTTCACTTTCTCCTTTAATGACTATGCCAAAGCCTTTGACTGTGTTGGTCGCAAAAAACTGTTGAAAATTCTTAGAGAGATGGCAATACCAGACCACCTTACATGACTTCTGAAAAATCTGTGTGCAGGTAAAGGAGCAACAGTCAGAACTGGACATGGAGCAAGAGACTGGTTCCAAATCACAAACGGGGTACATCAAGGCTGTATATTGTCATCCTGTTTATTTAACTTGTATTGAGAGTTCAGTTCAGTTCAGTTGTTCAGTCGTGTCTGACTCCCTGTGACCCCAAGAACCACAGCACACCAGGCCTCCAAGTCCATCACAAACTCCCGGAGTTTACACAAACTCATGTCCCTTGAGTCAGTAATGCCATCTAACCATCTCATCCTCTGTTGTCCCCTTCTCCTCCTGCCTTCAATCTTTCCCAAAATCAGGGTCTTTTCAAATAATTCCTGAAGACAGGAGAAGAAGGGGACGGCAGAGGATGAGATGGTTGGATGGCATCACTGAATTGATGAACATGAGTTTGAGCAAGCTCCAGGAGTTGGTGATGGACAGGGAAACCTGGCATGCTGCAGTCCATGGGGTCGCAGAGTCATACATGAGTGAGTGACTGAAGGGAACTGATACTTGCATTGTAACACATTGACCTATTTTTTCCTGGTAAATGAGACACAGTCGCTGAATAAGCTTGAATTTTGCACTAACTTGAAGTTTGCACTGCATAAGAGAGACATAAATAAATAAACTAACATGGATTTTAATTTGCAGATTTGGGGGGGGGGGCCTATGTCTATGAAGATCATAAAAACAAGAAGTTGTAGAATAAGTGATAGTACTTCATAGCCTTAAGTAAATTTCACCTGTCAAAATAGCATCCTGGGTTGATGAAAATAGATGTGTAAGAAGGGAACACATTTGATGATTAAAACCACATTGTTTTTAGCTTTTAGAGATCAGTTGAGGAATAGTAAGTGTGACCTGGAAAGAAGAGCACTCAGATTGTTTGGTTTACTTAGTAATTGTGTGTGATGAGAGTAAGTAGTAAGAAGGTAATGTGAGTCTAAAAGTATTTACGCCTTCAGACCAGTAGATTTCCATTTGTTTTAATAAAAGAGGCAATTTAGCAAATGGACACTTAGTGGCTCATCCAAGATAATGTGCTATCACAGTGAAGAATGACTTTAGTTTTTAAAATCAACTTGATCAAGCCTGTTAAATGATTTGTCACAGTCACATTGCTATCACTTCCCTTTTCCACCCCAAGAGTCTAAAAATTCTATAATTGTGTAACAGTGAAGCAGGGGACAACAAAAGACGTGGAAGGTAAAATGATGAAAATGTAACCAGACAACAAGAAAAGTCTTCAGTTTTCATGTTTAAAAGGGTCAAATTCAATGTAAGTTTCCTCATTTGTTCTAGTTTTCCATCTGGGATATAGCACTGATAATGCTCTACTGCCTCCATGCATTATTAACTAATTAATTAGTTCCTACACTGTGAAAATCTTTGAAATTAAACCTGCCTGTGTAAAAGAGCTAAATTTGCAGTTTGAAAGGATAAACCTCTCAGAGCCATTCTTGCATTTGCTTTCCTTTTGCTACAATTATAACTTTGGCATATTTAATTTTGAAGGTACTTGCACAATAAGTGCTGCTATGAGAGATGTAAATGGCCAGTTCATTACGTCCAATTGGGGAGATGTTCTCAGACGAGGAGACTTGGGGTTTCAATATCTTAAAGCAGGTCAAGCGGGAAGAATGGAAGTCATACATAGTTAACTATCGCATTTATATGTAGACATACTTATAATACATATTAAATAAACTGAATGTGAAAAGAAGAAAGCAAATATTTTTGTTAAACTTTTAGGGACAGATTACAACAAAACAAGGGCAAGACAAGGTTGAATATTGTCAGTAAATATCCGTCTGATCTTTGCATATGAATGTGTGCAAGTAAACACATATATACTTACAAGAATATCCCCTAAGAATAATTTGAAAACATGACATCAGGGTTTCCTCTTTTATGCCTAGACTTGACTAAAGATAAGATTCTTTCATCCTTCCGATTAGAATTGTAGCACACTATTACCAAAAATTTAATTATCATGTACAGTTATTACTCTAAAAACAAGGGTGATAAATCCTTGCTTTTAAATTTACAGGAAATATTTTAGTCAGAAAGCCTGTTCTTTATATAAACTATTCTTTCGAATTAACTAAATAACCACAAGCCACATTAACAAAACCGCAGCAAAGCAGTAAAGAAAATCTGTGTTTCCAAGTGCCCTCAGGGTCATCTTCCAGACTTTTCCAAATCACTATAATTAAGAGGCAATTGACAGCTCAACTTCTCATTGGCCATTTTAGATTTGCAAAACTTATTGAATCAATTAACAGAGCTAACATAAGAAGTAAATTTAAAGGAACCATATAAAAGCAACTCTACCAAATCCCTCTAAAAAAGTTGGCATTGTGTTATTAAAATAAGAAAGCTTATATTAAATTTTATAATCCTGTGTGTTTTTATTGTACGATGAAATATAGAATTTCAAAGAAAATACCCTTTCTTCATCACTCATCACATTGTGGCCGTATTAGGTAAACTGTTCCTTTTGATTTGTCAGTTCTTTACGTTTTACTGTTGCAAGTACTCTAGACTGAAAATCTTTTCTCTTCTGTATATCTATATTTATGAGTTATAAATGTATTATGCTTGCATGTGTAAAATAGGTAATGTTCACACATTAATTCATTCATCTATGATTGCAACACAAAATTATTGGTCATCAATTATATCCTAGGTATTATACTATTTTCCTGTCTACAATGTCAAAAAATTGTTTTCAAATTTTTTAGGACTTAATTTGAGAATAAGAGAAATACTTGTTTATAATAATAAAGGGTGGTAATAGCTCTATTAGAGGTTTCTATAAACTGCATTGGGGAAAGACTTCTCAATCCGGCTAAATGACCATGAAGAGCTTGTACTGAATTGTGGGAAATGAGTAGATATCTTTTAATGGAGTCAGGGTAGAGGTGAGAGGACTTCTCTGAGCTTCCAAACAAGTAAATAGCTTAAAATTAGAAATTGCTAACTGAAGAACAGTACTTTGTGTTAAGAAATGACATTTTAATATTACCCTGAAAGCTGCAGGGAGTCACCACAGGATTTTTAAATATCTAATAAAATGATCAGAATTGAATGTTTAGAAAGTTCACTCTAGGAGCACTCCTGGAGGACAGATTGTACTTGAGTCCAGGCTGGAAGGAGACAGTAAAGCTGGTACTTGACATCATTACTTCATGGGTAATGAGTTTTAAATGTAGGTATTAAGAATTGGGAAAGGGATAAAATAGATAGGACAGATCATAGATGGCTAGATGGATAGGTGATTGACAGAAAGATAAAAATATAGCTAGCTAGCTAGCTAGATAGGACATAGATATACAAGTTTAAGGTATAAGTAAATGTTGATTCAGAAATGTGAACTTTGAGATATTTGCATAATTTTTGAGAAAAAGCATCTATTTTCATAAAGTTATATGAGGCTGCCCTCAGAGCAAAGGTATGCAGATATTAAAAGCATCAGCCAAGGAAGACAACAGATTCCTGAGGAAGGTGACTGACATCTCCTTACAGGAGGCTACTGCAGTGGTTAAGAACCTGCCTGCCAATGCAGGAGGCACAGGAGACAGGAGGCACAGGAGGCATAGGAGACACAGGTGCAGTCCCTGGGTCAGGAGGATGCCCTGGAGAAGGGAATGGCAACCCACTCCAGTATTCTTGCCTGGAGAATCCCAGGGACAGAGGAATCAGGTGGGCTACAGTCCACGGATCCCAAAGAGCTGGACATGACTTATCAAACACACATACACACACACACACACACACACAAGTAGTCACACAGGTAGAAGGTAAATTCGCAGATGCCAATAGAGGAATCATTTTTGCTAACAGAATTTCTCACAGTAATTAATAAAACCCCAGAAAGGCAATTTCCTACATCTTTCCCAGGATAGTTAGTCCAAAGTTTTACTTTCTCTACTTTCTGTGATGATCCTACTAGCAAGTGTCCTAAAGTGGTTTGTGTTAAAACTAAGAGCAAAATAGCCTTGAAAATTCCATAACCTGACAAATTATCCCCTAAAAATAGAGTCTGACTATAAAATTGGAAGATATTATGGTGAAAAAAAATCCCTAAAATATGTCAATCAATTTATTAGAAACCTAGACACATTATGCTAGACTGATTCTAACAAAAATAAATTTACATTAAACATAATATGATATCTCGGTAGACTTACCTTTCTGTGAAACTTAAATTAACAAAATTTATTGCATTCAGAATTATCTTGACTATACCTAAATTGATAGAAGAAAGTTGTTATTATAAATCTCTCAGGAGATATCACCCTACACTTTAAATATGTGACTGTTTTGTTGAAGACTGTGTCGTGAGAACTAGTCCCAAATCTGGAGGCCTGCTGAGTCCCAGGCCCTCCTGAGCCCAGATCAGAACTTTTTCATTCCTGAGAACAACCCCTAGGCCCCCACTGTATACACCCTCATGGATACTCACTGGCTACAAAGAGGGAGGGCTTCCCAGGTGACTCAGTGGTAAAGAATCTGTAGGCCAATGCAGGAGACTCAAGTTTAATCCCTGAGTCAGGAAGATCCCCTGGAAAGGAAATGGCAACCCACTCAAATATTCTTGCCTGGGAAACCCATAGACAAAGGAGCCTGATGGGCTACTGTCCATGGGGTGGCGAAAGAGTTGGACATGACTTAGCAACTAAGCAACAGCAACAACAGCGGGAACCTTTTCTTCCCACCTTCCCCATCCTTGTTTCCTCAAACTACCTGTATATAAAGCTTCCCCCTCAATTTCTGAAAGTTTTCATTCTACCGTTTACTGCAGAGAAACATATAGGTGACCTTAATAATTTCAAACCCAGAGAGATTACAACGCTACAAAGAACACACATATTCTTTAAAACAATTATGAAAAAAAAAACAATTATGAATGATAAAAGACAACCTTTGGACCCCTAGTTATCTGCTATTTTTATGCTACATTTTACACACATGAATCTTTTAAGAGGCTGTCTGAACACACCAATTTTTTTCTCTGGGATCTTGTCACTTTCCTGAAGCTGTAGTTGGTTAGGTTTGCTCTACTCTGGGAAACTACTGAACTGCAGCTTGGAAGGAAGATAATCCAAAATAAGCCAAGTTTCACAAAAAAATTGAATCCATACTTGACCCTGGTCTGTCCTTAATTGCATTAAAGTGATCTGTTGCATATTAGTGAATAAAAGGAAACCCTCTCTGGTGGAAGATAAAACCATCAAGACTCTCCACCACTCTAATCAAGCAATCTATCTCAAAAACAAATTAGAAAAATTCAGATCAGTGGGCTTTAATCCAGGGATGTAACATTAGATTAAGATTTATGAATCAATGTAATTCTCTAAAAAGGAGAAAAATCACACTTATTTCAATATTTCAACATATGCATGCCTATAATTTGATACAATTTAAAAACTATTTACAATAAAATCTCTTAGTAAACAATAAACAAAACCAGGCACCCTTTACATGATTAATGAGTTGTTACGAAGACTTAGTAACCTTCACATTTAATATTGAAAACTTTCACTCTGAACTCAACTGTGAGGCAAGCATATTGAGTATCATACAGGAGGACAGTGAAAAAAAAAAAAGGAGTCATAAGAATTTGAAAGGAAGAATGAAACAATTATCATATTCAGATGGCAGTATCGGTTGTTGTTTAGTCACACAGTCATATCTGACTCTGTGACCCCGTGGACTGTAGCCCACCAGGCTCCTCTGTCCATGGGATTTCCCAGGCAAGAATACTGGAGTGGGCTTCCATTTCCTTCTCCAGGGGTTCTTCTCAACCCAGGGGTCAAACCCAGGGGTCTCTTGCACTGGCAGGCTGATTCTTTACTGCCAAGCCACTACTGGGAAGCCCCTGGTAGTATTGGTAATGTAGAAAATAGAAAAGAATATACCTTTTATATTTAAATTTTTGAGTTGGCAAATTTTTTCTAAAGGGCACAAAAAGCATGAACCAGAAAGGGAAAAAGAATGATGACTAAATTAAGAACTTCTGATCATCAAAAGACATCACGCAATGAATTAAAAAGCAAGCAACAGAATGGGAAAAGGTATTTGCAACAAATCCATGATAAAGTTCTCTTATCCAAAATATATTAAAAAACTCTATTTTATAGTTAGTCAAAGTCAGACCATTTAAGAGAAATCAGCAAGAGGGTTGATTTACTTAGAGGAAGAGGGCACAAAACATAAGAAAATGTCGTTGATCTCATGAGCCATCAGGAGAATATAAATTAAAAGCAAGACAATTAATTTAAAAGACAACTAAATTAAAAGACACCTGTACACTCACCTGAATGGATAAAGGTGTAGGTGATAGAAACTGATAATGACGTAGTTACTCATGTTCCATCTCTATGTATGGCATGGATACCAAAGTGTGTTGACTTTATGAAAATATTAAGAACTGCAGAGTTATGATCTGTGTACTTTTATGTATATTTGTGCATGTGCACGTTCTGTCATTTCTGACTCTTTGTGACCCCATGGACTGTAGCCTGTCAGACTCCTCTGTTCATGGGAGTTTATGTATATATTATACATCAGTAAACACTTTAAGAAAAAGTTATAATTGAGAAATCAAGTGGCAAGCATGGCTCTAGATGAGATTTGAAATTGATGATAGAAAATTTATATTGATAGGAAAGAAGGCTTGTGAAATTCCAGTCATTCTCCTGAAAGAAGGTCTGGGCTTAGATTATAGGCAGTGAGAAAAGAACAAAAGTGAGAGTTCCCTGCAGAGAACCACAACTAGAAACATTCACAGAGAGTGTATCAGGAATGCGGAAACTCAGGACTTCTTGTGATGGACATGGAAGCTGTGTGGCATAAGAAATTTCAGGAGAAAGATTTTGTGCAGGAAAAATAACTTAGAAGAGGAAAGATGAGCGTTTTGTTTTCCCATTTAGGTTGCAGTTTCCAATGGATTCTCATTTCCCGTAATGTTAGTGCTAGGTGCTTATACTTTTCGCATGCTTTGGGGGTGAGATTTGAAAAAATAATCAGGCAAGAGTGGAAAGAAACAGTATTTGAGGATGTTTGTTCAATTTTTTTCCCATAAAATAATGCAGACCTTTATTGATCTAGCTTTATGTGGCATGTGTCCTTTCATTAGCTCTGAAGCTGTACTTCTGTGTTTCTGTATAAACAAAATGCATAAAATGAAGTGACTGAGGTAGCTATTTTTTTTAGTGTTGACAGTTTTATAAAAAAAAAAATACTTAATGGAAGCTAGTCATTACAGGCAGATGATAGATAGATAGATGGACAGATGATAGATAGATAGGTAGATAGATAGATAGATAGATAATAGAAAAATATGTATTGATCAACAACTATGTACCAGGGACTAAGGCTATGATACAGTCCTTACCCCGGCAGTATGACAGCATTGTCATTTCTCTGTCAGTTTATTACTAGAGCATCTTAACTTAACATCTACTATGTATCTGGACCTAAACAGAAGTTCAATAAATGTTTATATAATTAAGGAGACTTAGAAAGAGAGGAGAAATATAACAAGCTTTGTGACTAAGTCCATCAAAGAAGATTAAAAAAAGAAAAAAAAAGAGTAAATCAACATTGCTTGTTATAGTCTCTAATACTGTTTTAAAAGAAGGTCCTTATTCACATATTCTGTTTAGGTATTATCCAAGTTAATTCAAAAATGATATCACAAGTACTTGGTATTTGATTATGCATAATTAAATAATATTCTTGAGATTTATATACAATATGGTTATTAGAAAAATTCAATTATGTATGTTGGAAAGAATGAGATTTCCATGGAATGGTAAGCTTTGTTTGTTATGACTGAGTAATATGACCAAGACATATGCTAAGAACTGGGTATTCCTGGGTCACCAAGGCATGGTTTTGTCAGATGATTTGGCTGCAGAAAATCCAGCCAACCATAAGTTATGGTGGATTCGGCTGTATACTTATCTGTCTTTTGTTTTGCTAAGGCTGGCTCCAAATCAAGTGGTAAACAATTAAACAAATATACCACCTACCAACTTAGCTGGGCCTACTCTTGTAATTATACCATTGACCCTAAAAAAGGCAAATTTAAAGACAAAATTGCCTCCAAGGGATCTGTATTCTGTCAAAAGGAGGAACACACATGGTCTACAAAAGAAAATAATTTAAACCAAAATGCCATCAGCATTGAGGCCTTTATATTTTTTGTGGGTTATTTTCACTGAAGCAGGAAGACTATTACAATTTGTAACATATTGGTATGATTATCTTGAACTGAATTGATCTTTGCTGAAGAAACCTGATGCTGCTCTTTCTTTGTATGTGAGGATTTCACCGATTCATATAGGGAAAATCCATTTGAGTCCTATTTGTCAAATTTTAGTATATCCAGGGCAAACTATGTAATTGTATGTTTTTCTAATGAAAGAAAAGAACCTAGGCTCTAGTGTTATTATCAGAAAAGGAAGAGTCAAAGAAGGACATCTGCATAAAAATATACAGTGGTGGAAAAAATGTAGCTACATAAAAGAGACAAAACATTGTGGTTTTTGTATGTTGTTATTTAGTTGTTAAGTCCTGCCCAATTCTTGCCATCCTATGGACTGTATCCCCCTTGGCTCCTCTGTCCATGGGATACTCCAGGCAAGAATACTGAAGTAGTTTGCCATTTCTTTCTCCAAGTTTTTATATGATGTCTATTTTTTTTTTAAAGTTCTAGGTTAAATATTTATAATTAATTACTCCCGATAAGCAATAGCTGTTGGATCTTTGCTTGCTATTTTTTTGAAAATTAGGCCATATTTCTAAAAGTAGAATGCTTATTTCTATAATACTTTAACACAACATTTAGTTTAATCACGAGAGTAGTATTTGGAGAAAAATTACTTGGTTTACCATAGTAAGATGTTCTGGCAAACACTGACCATCCGTGTTGTTCAGTCACTAAATTGTATTCAACTGTTTGAAACATGGACTGTAGTCCACCAGGTTCCTCTGTCCATGGGGTTTTCTAGGTAAGAATACTGGAGTGGGTTGCTGTTTCCCTCTCCAGGAGGATCTTCTGTTCCAGGGACTGAACCTGTGTCTCCTGCATTGGCAGGAGGATCCTTTACCACTGAGCCACCTGGGAAGCCTGAGCATCTGTGAGTCTCACTTGAAATAGTCAACTTTTACACTTTTTGTAATGTGAAGGAATTATCTAGTTAATAATTAGTTTTGGTGAGCGTTAGGGAAACTGAAAGTAAGTGAGAGCCTACTGTCCTTTCAGAAAAAGAGAAAAGCAGAAAGATATCCCAAGTAGTTTGGCTACCCTCCCAATATAAAAACTGATTGCTAACATCAATTCAGATCCAAGCAAAGCTGACTATTTTTAGTAGAGACCCTTTTAGTAAAATAGTCATGTACAGATCTGAGCTAGAGGGATGCTTAGAGATCTTGCAGATGAAGCCCTTTATTCACAGGTAAATTCAGCCTTGAGGCAGCTGTGACTGGCTGGAAGCATAGAGCAAAGTGAGCCAGAGTTCATGAGAACCTTGGTCTCCTATCTCCAGGAGTCCTGTGGATTGTTGTCTATGACAATACTTTCCCTTCCTAATTATCAATGTGTACAACTACATTTTTAAATTTTTAAATATTTTTTCTCCTTTTTTCTTAGTATGATGGGAAATATAAAAACATAAAAGCAAAGTAAAAGTCATACCTCTCCTAAAGGTTTCCTATTTTAGATCAAGCAAATGTTATTTTCAAACGAACAATCATTCTACTTATTTGTTTGCTTTGTTGACATGTTGGTATGTCAATTGCTTGACAGTAGGCACAGCCCCAGAAAAGCCATATACTTAGTTACCTCTTCTCTGCAGGAAAACCTGTGAGTTGGAGCCCTCCATATGGGGAGGGAGGTACTTGCTTTTCTTAAAATGATTTGACTTCAAGACAATAATGAGCTAGATTGAAAAAAAAAGCTTGGAAAAAATCTATAGCAGACTTGGAGCAGCTAATTATAGATTTTTTAAAGGATATATTTCAAAGATAATCATAAAAATTGCTTTGTGGAGATAGCTAGATTGTGCCTTCTAGCCTCGATACAAAACATCAAGAATAGATTTTGATTTTACATTCATATTAGATTCTGGGGCTTCAATGCTACTATAATTCAAACTATAATGATGTAAAAGAGTTTGATGTAATATTTGTTCTGATAGTTTCACAAACTATTACTCAGCTATTAACACAATAAAAATTGAAGATGAATTAGAATTAATTCATCAAATGAAAAAGAGATGAAATCTTCACTGTGTACAACTTTCCTATAAAGAAAGTGGACCTCAATAAGAAAAGATATTCTGGGATAGCAAATAAGAATTTTGAGATTGAGGCAAAGATTGGCCAACTTGAAATTATAAAAAAAGACACTGAAGTGATTTTTAAGACTTAGGCATGTGTCATAACCTTATTTTGCACTATGATTAAGGTAAACATGTACATATACAATAATATACGTATATAACATTTTATATTAGTAATATATATATATCATGAACTATAAATATATATCTATCCACATAATATATTATATATTCTATTTGGTACATATGTTTGACTTGAATTATTTATCATTCATATACAAACCTATATGTAACTTGCCTGCATTGATATATACACATAAACAAACCATTACTTATATTACAGAGGCATATTACTATGAAGGTAATAGTAATTTCCTTCAAACGTCTAGTTATTTAGGCAAAATTAATCTTTGAGGTTCTATTATAAAGTCATCTTTCGTTGAGCATTTTATTTGAAAAATGAGGCTAATAGAGTCTCAACAAAGAGATAAACATTTGGATATAGGTCAAACAAATTTATACTCTGATTTTTATTAATTATACCCTTGATACTAGTTGAAAATTATTTTTTGTTGCAAGAGAATAAAAAGGATATAATTTAATGGTTCTATGGATATATATATCTTTGACATTAAAATTTTTAAATCTAAACTTCAAAAAGCTCTTTCTCTTAACCTAAAGTATACTAGGTTGTTTTTTGTTTGTTTGTTTTTTTAATATAGAAAACTAACCATGTTCTCATCTTCTCAAGACATAATATCATGTCACCCCTTAGATAAACAATGATAGTGTAGAGAAGGAAAACATATATTCTCTCTACCCTCTTAGATATTTTACCTGGGCCCTGCAAATTAAATTGACAAAAGATAGATAAACAGAAGAAAAGACATACAAAATGTATTAACACTGCTTTGTTTATGGGAGCACCACAGCAAGAAGTGAAAATCCTAAGAAGCAGTTAGGTTTGGGGACTTGTATACCATATTAGCTAAAGGCAATAGATTGTGGAAAAGTAACTTGACAAAAGAAAAGAGAGTTTGGGCCCCTAGAGGCAACTGTGGGAACGTCCAGAGCAAATGTATGGTCGATAGTGTTGTTTAGTAAGGTTTGTTATCTGGACTCAAGTTGTTTGGGGTAATAATTCTTCCCAGAGTCATTCTCCTCTTTCTTGTATGGGAAAGGGAGACACCTTTACAATTGGAAATTTGTATCACCTTTTTAATAGGGAAATGTATGCTCTGCTTTTAGACAGGGAGACGACAGAGAGCCTCTCCTGTGTCTGCTCTTTCTTAGTAGCCTTTAGTTCAAAATAAGCCTTTTGCATTTGGGGGCATATTTGGGAATGATATATTCTAATTCCATTCAACACTAACCTGTCTCATCTGTTTCCCACCCCAGTTGTGTATGTGAACAGGCAGAATAAAGAGGGATGGAAGAAAAAAGAAAAAATTATAAGATTATAATTATAAGAAAGAAATTATAAGAAATTATAAGAATAAGATTGATTATTTATGGGCAATTTTAGCAAGACATTTGTTTTTATATAAGGATGGCCTACCTGAATTCTGTTTTCTTTCCTTTCCAGTTGATTATTTATTGTCAAAGATAAACATTACTACCTGTGCTCTTTCATTTCATTCTCTATATTTTATGTAAGTAGTATAATTATCTTTCTCAATAAGTAAATAGAAATTAAAAATGCATAAGCATCCTTTGTACCAATTCTAATCAAAATTAGAATTTAAACTGATCCTTTATCAGTGAACTCTATTATACATGATTCCGTAAAGCTTCATTTATTGACATACATTTAAAATTAGTCTGGGTAGATTTCCTTAAAGGAAAGGATCATGCTAATTATTTTTAATCCGTGGATGCTTGCCTGTCTTTATTTGTATCTACTTTGCATGTGTTAAATCAGTTTACAAATATTCTTATTTGTAAAATGTTGATTCTATAAATTCAAATTATTTAATAGGAAAAAATTCCATTTGGGAACTTAGAAGAATACACATTCTTTCTTTCTCTCTCTCTCTTTTTTTTTTTTCCAAGCAAACAAGAAGAAAAGGAGTGCCCTTAGAGAGAGTTGCTGTCCGTGCTAGTTTTTGGAAAGTTCATGTCACACAGTATGACTTTCCTAATAGCTGCTTTCAAGAGTTATGATTGATTAGGGCTTACTAAAAATTCCAGTGTCAGTTGCAGCCTTAAAGGCAACAATTCCCCTGTATTTGTAAGAAAAACAGTCTAACTCTTCAGATCTTGACATTCTTTTCTCTTATCTTGAGGAGAAAGGTAATACTGTCTCCATCAAAAGTATTGCATGAACTGGTTGTAATTTTAGCCTGAAGTTTATTCATATTTTTCCACAAATAACTTCATCTTTTCACTGAAAAAAAAAAAGTTTCCAAGAAATAAATGAGAATTTAAAGCACCACTGAAAAAATCAAGGTTTTATTTATTTTAATCTGAACGTCAAGTTCTTTTTTTGGGGGGCAGAAAATTTGGTAGGCGAGTTTGAGGGTTTTTGGTGGCTATTACTGTTTTCTTTGGAGTTTTTGTTTTGTTTAGCTTGTTTTGTTTTTGATCAGTCTTCCTAGATCTCTCTAAGTTCTACTTCATTGTCCTGAAGATAAATGTGGATAAATTATTATTATTAAAGTCAAAACAGATTTTTCTAATGCAGGACAAAACTTACTAATAATGAAGCAAGTTATTTAGCAAACTATTAGGGACTGGCAAATTAATGACTGTCAAGGTGTATTAATGAATTTGATCACTAATGACATGAAAAATAAAAAGTGAAGATAAAAGTTGGTACTGTGATTAAATAGAAATTGCCAGTGGGAATCTATCAAATTTAATTATAGAGTTTGAAGTTTTTCCAATTTGAAAAAAAAAAATTGACAAACAAGAAAGCTTTGGGATCAAACTCTCAATATAGTTATTTTAGAAGGAGACAGAAAAATTGAGAACAATCATAGGAGCAGCACCATAAAACAAGGACATTGCTCTGCTACTGAAAAACTTTGCTTCTTACTATACTGTGAATTTACAAGAACTTTACTATTGTAATGATGTTATGAACTGTTGATTCTAATGATGATCTCTTGAGAGGTTAAGCTAATATTTAGCAGAAAGTAGATTTACTGGAGGGCATGGAGCTACAAATAGATTACCACTTAAAGTTATTTCATGAGTTGAAGAAAGCAGATTCTGGAGCATTTATCTAAGGTGGAGTCTTCTTCAGATTACCCAGGGATTAACATTCAGAATGAAAAATATATATATATGTTAAGCCTCTTCTTCAACAATTGTAAATTGCCAAAGTGCAAGAAACTTCATACATAATAATGTGGTCTTTTCAGGGTTTTGGATATCTGTGTAAAAAAATGCTTTTTTGTTTTCTTTTAATGGGAGTGGTGCTTTCTTAATACTAAGGAAAATTCATTCTATTAGAATCCAGGAGCTGGAATGGAACTCTTAGCTAATTTTCATGGACCAAATAAATTCCCATTAGGTTTAAAAAAAAATTGTTTATGCTGAAAATGTAGTTTTACCCTACATGTGAATAAAACTGTAAATAAGTCTATTCTGAGAACTATCTAATATGTTCCTTACAATCACCAAATATTTACTAATACCCTAATTCATGTGTAGAACTTATTAATGCTCAAATTCTGCCTTACAGTCAGCAACAACAAGACTAGGAGCTGACTGTGGCTGAGATTATGAACTCCTTATTGTCAAATTCAGACTTAAATTGAAGAAAGTAACAAAAACCACTAGATTATTCAGGTATGACCTAAAGCAAATCCCTTAAGATTATACACTGGAAGTAAGAAATAGATTTAAGAGACTAGATCTGATAGACAGAGTGCCTGATGAACTATGGACGGAGGTTCAGGACATTTACAGGAGACAGGGAGCAAGACCATCCCCAAGAAAAAGAAATGCAAACAAGCAAAGTGGCTGTCTGAGGAGACCTTACAAATAGCTGTGAAAAGAAAAGAGAAAAGCAAAGGAGAAAAGGAAAGATAGACCCATTTGAATGCAGAGTTCCAAAGAATAGCAAGGAGAGATAAGAAAGCCTTCTCAGCTATCAATGCAAAGAAATAGAGGAAAACAATATAATGGGAAAGACTGGACATCTCTTCAGGAAAATTAGAGATACCAAGGGAACATTTCATGCAAAGATGGGCTCAATAAAGGACAGAAATGACATGGACCTAACAGAAGCAGAAGATATTAAGAGGTGGCAAGAATACACAGACTATACAGAAAAGATCTTCACGACCCAGATAATCACGATGATGTGATTACTCACCTAGAGCCGGATTCCTGGAATATGAAGTCAAGTGGGCCTTAGGAAGCATCAGTATGAACAAAGCTAGTGGAGGTGATGGAATTCCAGTTGAGCTATTTCAAATCTTAAAAGATGATGCTGTGAAAGTGCTTCACTTAATATGCCAGCAAATTTGGAAAACTCAGGAGTGGCCACAGGTCTGGAAAAGGTCAGTTTTCATTCCAATCACAAAGAAACACAATGACAAAGAATGTTCAAATTATCTCACAATTGCACTCATCTCACATGCTAGCAAAGTAATGTTCAAAATTCTCCAAGCCAGGCTTCAACAGTACATGAACCATGAACTTCCAGATGTTCCAGCTGGATTTAGAAAAGGCAGAGGAACCAGAGATCAAATTGCCAATATCCGCTGGATCATCAAAAAAGCAAGAGATTTCCAGAAAAACGTCTTCTTCTGCTTTATTGACTATGCCAAAGCCTTTGACTGTGTGGATCACAACAAACTGTGGAAAATCCTAAAAGAGATGGGAATACCAGACCACCTGACCTGCCTCTTGAGAAACCTATATGCAGTTCAGGAAGCAACAGTTAGAACTGGACATGGAAAACAGACTGATTCTAAATAGGTAAAGGAGTACATCGAGGCTGTATCTTTTCACCCTGCTTATTTAACTTATATGCAGAGTACATCATGAAAAATGCTGGGCTGGATGAAGCAGAAGCTCGAAGCAAGATTGCTGGGAGAAATATCAGTAACCTCAGATTTACAGATGACACCACCCTTATGGCAGAAAGTGAAGAAGAACTGAAGAGCCTCTTGATGAAAGTGAAAGAGGAGAGTGAAATTGTTGGTTAAAGCTCAACATTCAGAAAACTAATATCATGGGATCCAGTCCCATCACTTCATGGCAAGTAGATGGGGAAACAGTGGCAGAATTTATTTTGGGGGGCTCCAAAATCACTGCAGATGGTGACAGCAGCCATGGAATTAAAAGATACTTACTCCTTGAAAGGAAAGTTATGACCAACCTAGACAGAATATTAAAAAGCAGAAACATTACTTTGCCAACACAGGTCCATTTAGTCAAAGCTATTGTTTTTTCAGTAGTCATGTATGGATGAGAGAGTTGGACTATAACAAAAGCTAAGCACCGAAGAATTGATGTTTTTGAACTGTGGTGTTAGAGAAGACTCTTGAAAGTCCGTTGGACTGCAAGGAGATCCAACCAGTCCATCCTAAAGGAAATCAGTCCTGGGTGTTATTGGAAGAACTGATGTTGAAGCTGAAACTCCAATACTTTGGCCACTTGATGCGAAGAGCTGACTCATTTGAAAAGACCCTGATGCTGGGAAAGATTGAAGGCGGAAGGAGAAGAGAATGACAGAGGATGAGATGGTTGGATGGCATCAGCAACTCAATGGACGTGATTTTGGGTAAACTCTAAGAGTCTGTGATGGACAGGGAGGCCTGGCATGCTGCAGTCCATGGGGTCTCTAAAGAGTTGACATGGCTGAGCAACTGAAGTGAACTGAACTGAAGACATAAAACCTACTATGGAAGAATTAGATATAGGAAATAAAAACAACCTAAACAAGCTAAAATATCTATTCAAGCAAACATACCTTTTCATTCAAAATTCTTTATGAATCCAATTTAATGTCTTTATAGTATAATTATATATTTTAGTATAAATATTCTACAATGATATTTTAGTGAACTATCAATAGTAAGGATGTTTTGAGTGAAATTTATTCAATTTTGTTTCCACATTAATAGGTATACATAGTGAGATAAATACACAACTATATGTGTCAAAAACTTACTTTTGGTACTAGTTAGGCTTTTAGATAAAAAATAAGTTATTTTTGACTCTTGTTCCCAGAGGTTATTTAATATCAAACAACTAACTCTATACATACTTTATTTTTTCATATTTATTTCACTTATGTTTGTATCACTTGAACTTCCTTCTCCTTCATCCCTTCAAATAAATAGATTCAGGGGGGTTTATTCAGTTGGCAAGGAGAGTATAATATTTGAACCAGCAAAATGAAATAAAATAAAAATGTTGCTTTAAATTTTTTACATGGTATTAAATAAAGAGTTTAATGAATGAATATGGTAATATAACTTGGAAATTATATGTGTGTACCTTTTGAACCTATAAATAGTCAATGAAAACTTCCAAAAGGCCAAAGATTAAATAACATTGTTCATAAGTACAAATTAGTTTGTAGAATCATAGAATCTTATTACAGGAAAATTCCTTAAAGATGAATAAATTCATTCCATACACTGGGGAGTAAATTGTTATATAAATGCTATAACTGAGGGACCATTCTTTCTGCATAATCTCACCTCACAGGACAGAGCACTATTTTAGCAGCCATCTAGATACACATTATAAAATTTTTTTTCCTTAGGTTTACTTAAAGAAAAATTTCCACTTGTTGATTTTATTAACAGTTCTACCCTCTAGAAGTTTCCAAGTTATGCATAATCTCTTTTCTGCTCTATGATCTTTCATATATTTTAAGACAATATTGTATTTTCTCACACACTTTTCAGCATAAACAATTCAGCTCTTTTAATTACTATGTAAGTCTTTAGAAAAAATCAAGGAAAGTTATACTTAGAGGAAGGAGGCTTATGTATGCAGGTAAAACGTGATATGTCTCAAAGCAATTTGATTGCATCACAAGGCTCACAATAATTATAAGCAAATCTGCTTAGATATACAAAACCTATGTGAATGGCTCCCACTTGTAGAGTGAAATAAATGAGATCTCCTTAAATGCACATTATGATAGTATCCACCTCCTAAATGTTCACTATCTCAGTACCAATAAAAATGTCTATCATTCTAGGTATTTACCTATTTTACCTGTCATCCAACTTCCCAGATGAATTCCTTTCTGAGATTTATCTTCTCTTTAGCCATATGCCACACCATGAAGACTGAACCACCAGTCACTGGCAAATTTGAACTGTACCCTCCCATTTCTATTCCCATTCTTGAGAGAGATTGTGCTTGGATTTAATTAAGATCTCATCTAGCAAGTTAATCGTTCCTCCTATTTTGTGTCATCTGCAAATTTAATAATCATGCTTCATATGTCTTTAGTCATTCATAAGTCATTAATATAAAAAAATGATGGTTTGTAATGTGAGGCATCCTCATCCCAAGGATTTTACACAATGACTTGAGCCATTGGACTGGAGAAGATAATACTAAATGACCTTTACTTATCTATTTTTTATTGTAACAATTCAATGATGTTAATTTTTACTGATGTTTATCATATTAATCAACTCATAATCCAACTAAATTCCGATGTCATAAAAAATGAGATTCTCTAACATAGAGGTTTTGGTGATGACAGCCTAAAGAGTTGATTCATATTTAGCATACTACCACATATTGCAGTTTGTGTGTTGTAAGTGGATTTCCTCATTCTTTTAAACGTACAAGTAGCTTAAAAGATTTCCGCCAAAATACTGCAAATGGAAAAACATATTATTTTGCAAATGTAAGAAGAAAACAACAGAGCTGATATTCCTCTTCTACTATAACCTTATAATCAGGCACATCACACACACCATGAGACTCAACAAATTTGAAAAGAAATTTGCTACCAAATTCTGTAATCATTGAGAAGATTATTTCAAATATAGTTTTATATCCTCAATTGTTGAGAATAAACACAACAATAAATGTACACTGTGTCTTGGGATATTGCTCAATAAAATTAAGTGAAAACGTCACAAATAAAAAGACACTTAAAAAGAATTCAGAACATTATTCATAATATATATTTTGGTTAAAACAATCCTTACATGTTCATTCATGAATCAAATGTTAGTTTGTTCAGTCTTTGTCTGATTCTTGTCAATTTCAGCATTGTATAGGTTTCATATTCAGTATAATTTTAGCCCTGAAATATATGAATCATTTATGTGTGAACAAACACATAGTGAATTGATTTTTTTATATATATATTCCTTTTTATGTTCCAAATAAAAAAAAAAGTCTGATGATCACCACTTTAAGAAAATTCCCCCAACTAAATGATAAAGTTCTAAAGAGAAATATTGGTCAGTCAACTACAAATTTTCACAGCAGTCAATATTTTTTTCCTGACAGCAATGGTCTATGAGAGTCTTGCCAAATATTCAGCTGAAACCCAACTAGGTGGAATTTCTTTATTTGCTAGTTTGTTATCTTAATGGAAAAATATGCTAATTTATAACTGTATTGTTCTTATAGGTTATTATTCTTAAATATTCACAAATCATCTATTTAGTTATCAAGGTTAAGACTTTTCTAGGACATATTATCAAACTCACTGTATAGTTTTCACATACTACTTTTTCCTCTCTGGATTGGGAGAAGTATTTTCTCATTTTTAGTCTTCTGTTGTTTCTCTTCTTCTTCACAGTCCTTAAAACATACTAATAATAATTGTAATACTCAATTCAGGAAATCTGGATTCATTTCAAATTACTAAATGTATATTTTAAGCTTTCTTTCTCAGCTGTTTTAGGCTTGTACCCTTTTTGATATTCATTCCATTTTTCAATGAAGAAACATTGTAACTATCATACAAAGTGCTGAGGAGTCTTGCTTTATGTCTTTTCATTGTAGTGTTTGGGCTTCCCTGGTGGCTCAGACAGTAAAACATCCACCTCCAGTGAGGGAAACCTGGGTTTGATCCCTAGTTGGGAAGATCCCCTGGAGGAAGGCATGGCAACCCATTCCAGTATTCTTGCCCGGAGAATCCCCACAGACAGAAGAGCCTGATTGGCTATAGTCCATGTGGTCGCAAAGGGTTGGACATGACAGAGCAACTAAGAACAGCACTGTAGTGTTTAATGATATGCCTCGTCCTATTTCCCTGGTTACAAACTCTTTTGAATATTGGTTTAAAAAACAGACACTATTAAAAACTGAAAAATAAGTTGGGCAGATATATGTACTAAATTAAACAACAGATAATGTCCTCCAAATAATGAAAATATGGTTTCAAAATATAAATATAAATTTCTGATAAATGAGCAAAGGACAAGAATTGCAATTTTCCAATGAAGGTCTACAAATAACTTAAAATAAAAATTTTTTTTTATTTCAAATATTCAACATTTCTAAGAACTAGACAGTTAGAGATTAGAACAACAATATATTTTTAAGCCTCAGACTACTCAAGATTTAACAAATCTTTATAATTTATAAGATAGCATTTTAATATTATTGAACAAAAGATGTTCAAAATTCTATATAAGCATAGGCTCAACATTGGTTGCTCTAGAAAGTTAGTTCTTCAGTGGCTCAGTCGTGTCCGACACTTTGCAACCCCATGGACTGCAGCTCACCAGGCCTCCCTGCCTATCACAAACTCCCAGAGTTTACCCATGTCCATTGAGTCGGTGATGCCATCCAATCATCTTATCCTCTGTCGTCCCCTTCTCCTCCCACCTTCAATCTTTCCCAGCATCAGGATCTTTTCAAATGAGTCAGCTCTTCACATCAAGTGGCCAAAGTATTGGAGTTTCAGCTTCAACATCAGTCCTTCCAGTGAACACTCAGGACTGATCTCCTTTAGGATGGACTGGTTGGATCTCCTTGCAGTCCAAGGAACTTTCAAGAGTCTTCTCCAGCACCACAGTTCAAAAGCATCAATTTTCAGTCGTGTCCAACTTAGCAACCCCATGGACTGCAGCGCACCAGTTTGCCCTGTCCTTCACTATTGAGCATCGTGTCTAAGTTTCTGGGCTACACGCCAGGGAAGACAGAAGTTTGGTTTAGTGAGATAGATCATTTATGAGATGAAGCAGGTTTTCTGGGGGAGACAATATATTCATTTGAGGGATATAGTGTGGGTGAAGTGCTGGTGCAAGCAAACATTCAAATGTGCAGTTGAGTTTGATACACGAAGATACCATTTCTTTGCTGTTTATCATTTATCCTTCTGGGGGCTTCCCAGGTGGCTGTGTAGGTAAAGAATCCACCTGCAATGCAGGAGACGCAGGAAATGTGGGTTCGATCCCTGGGTCTGTGGGGTCCTCTGGAGGAGGGCATGGCAACCCACTCCAGTATTCTTGCCTGGAAAATCCCACGGACAGAGGAGCCTGGTGGGCTACAGTCCATGGAGTCACAGAGTTGGACACAACTGAAGAGAGTGACCATGCATGCACAACTGTTTCGCTCTCAGGGATGCTTCTAACTATGTATCTTTTTCGCAAATATCCACCGCTTTCTGATATCAAGTCACATCATGCCTGAATATGGAGCAGCTCTTTATGCATCACCATAAGCTGTTCTAAACCTGAATCTCCTATGTAGACCTCAGGTAATTGCTCTCAAACAGAATTTCCATGAAATCTTATAGGTTTATTCAGTTTTCCTAAGCAAAAACCTACTTGAAGAATAGACAGTGAAATGTGCACTGAAAATAAATTTACTAAACAACTTCTCTCTCCTTATTGTTTCTTTTCTTCTGACTCCTGATGGTTTTCTGAGTTTTCATAACCTGCTCCTAAAAGCAGCTGCTGCATCCTGTAGATTTGATCCTATTAGAGAGAAAAGCAGCTTCAAAGGATCAGATGCTAATGCCCACGAAGTATGGCTTTTCACTTTGCTTCAGGTTTTTATGCTATTTTATTTCTCGAGAATAACTAAAATTTTGAGACTGGCATGAATATGAAACATGGAGCTCTGCCTATGTGTAAAATAAATTGAAGATTCCATTTTAATGAGGGTTTAGTGTCATTTTCATAAACACACAAACACACATAAGCATAACAAACCCTCTTTATAATGTGACAACCAGGATGCAAATTAAACTAATAATAAAAAATGTAGACAACTTTGAATTAATGAGAGTATCTTGATGATCAGTTTTCCTATTAGCCATATTTTGCTTTAAAGTAGAGAAAACAGAATCTCAATGGGAAAAGCTTATTTATTTCTCTAAAATGACTACTGATCCATAGCTCTACACTATTTAGTTGACACTTAAAGTATCTCAGCAGTATAATTATTCCTTTGTTTAACAAATATCAATTAAGGAGACATGATCATGATAAATTCATCAGCCAACCACATGTTTCCTGCCATAGTTTATTTGAATCCTTCTTTAAACCATATTACTCAGTGCAGATTTTCTGTGTGATAGAGCTCACTGTGATGCAGGTGATTAGTAATGTCAGAGCTGCTCTCACGTTTACTTTATTCTAGAATAAAAAATAAGTTATACCATGCAAACACACAACTGAGAGCAGAGGCCTTTTTCTTAAGCTTCACTTTGGAGTTATTTGGCCTATTACATGCCTTATTGCATTTTGTTCAGAATGTTGTATAACTCAGTTTGCTATTATCGCTTCTGTTCTGCCGAGAATATTCAGACAGTGTAATTTATCCTTTGGTGCCAGCAACAGTGTGAATAATATGCTGTCTAGAATACAACAGGAAGAAAATCATCTTCATCACTTTCCTGGAGTCTTTCCTTAGGCTGGCACCCTGGTTGTTGAGGCTGCCTCCAGAGCATGCTACACGCTGCGGTCCCCAGGGACTAGGCTTTAGCCTGGAGGGAGGCTCCAGGTTTCTCTGACTGCTCACTGCTCCACCTGCTCCTCTTCCTTCTCTGCTAGGACATGACCTGTACCAGGAGCAAACGAAAGAAATTCATAACAGTGGGCAAAGTTTGGTGGGAGAAACAAAACTACATAGTAAACAATAGGACAAATGAAGGACTTAAAGCTATTCTTCCTTATGGTCACCTTTTCCCCTACTGGTTTGTAGCTCGTGACATTAAAGGGGTAGCATGGGAACAGAGCTACTTCCTGCTAGGGATGCTGCCCTGCATTAGGAGAATAAACAGTGTAGCCGTAGGAGGTGCTGTAGACCATCTTTGCTTTGGGTTTCAAGGGAGAAAGTTTTTTGTGGTCTCTTTCTTCTTATACTCAAAAGGTTAAAAACCAGAGGAACAAATAAGAACAGATGAGATTCTTTCTTAGGGCGGCTTCTCAATTCTTCCTTTTTTTTCAATTGGGGATAATTGCTTTATAATGTTGTGTTAGTTTCTGCTGTACAGCAGAGTTAACTCTCTATGTGTATACATATATCCCCTCCCTCTTCAATCTCCTAGCCCACCTTCCTACCCTGTCCCACCCATCTATGTCTCATAGAGTATCGAGCTGAGGTCCCTACACTATACAAAAGTTTCCCACTAGTTATCTGTTTTACACATGGCAGTGCACATACATCAATCCCAGTCTCACAATTCATCCCATACCTCCTTCTGTGTCTACATGTCTGTTCCCTATTTCTATATATTAAATGTTAGCTAAACTGATCGTACAGAGTAGAGTGATGACTCTGAAACATGTTAGCCATCCTCCAACTAAAGATGAACAGTTCCCAGTCAGAAATTTATGTTTTGCCTCCTCTTGTTAGTTATGATAAAAGTAGGCCCTATTTTGTAAAACTAAAGTAAGACCTGTAACCCTTGACCAAACCATCACATGAACCTAAGCAGAAAATGTTATCACTTACATGGTGTGAAAAGGATACTGGTGAGTGTCCATCCCCCAATATTTTTCTTGACAACTATCAACATGCCTGTAATTCCATAACTACAGATTTTTTCACTTTAGGTAGTGAATGTTTTGGTTTTCAAATGTCCTCTTTTATAATGTCAAGACCTCAAATTGTGATTAGACAAACTCTTATTTGGAGGATGGCCTTTTAGGAGTGATTAACACTGAGAGCAAACTGACTCTATGAGACTATCTGTTTCCATTTTTGCAATGACCATTAGCTGGCCAGTGAGGTACTGATAATTCCATCTATGTTTTCTGGCATGTTTTATATTTATTTTTTGGACTTTTTGGACTATCTTAGATAATTATGAAGTCCAGTCCTTTTTTAAATCCTTACATAATAGCACGGTGTTAAAACATCAAAATGTTTAGATAAATAAGAAACTATTTGATTTGTGATTACAGCTTTATAAATTTTGAAGAAGTAGAAGGTAACTTAGGGTTTGTCATACAGTCATTGCTTCTAGGGCTTTTCATTAAATTCAAGTATAATATGTTGTCTAGGTGCTTTATTTTGGGGCTTTCCTGACAGCTCAGTTGGTAAAGAATCTGCCTGAAATGCAGGAGACTCCAGTTTGATTCCTGGGTCGGGAAGATCCCCTGGAGAAGGGTTATGCTATGCGCTCCAGTATTCTTGGGCTTCCTTTGTGGCTCAGCTGGTGAAGTATCCACCTGCGATGCAGGAGACCTGGGTTCCATCCCCAGGTTGGGGAGATCCCCTGGAGAAGGGAAAGACTACTCACTCCAGTATTCTGGCCTGGAGAATTCCATGAACTGTATAGTCCATGGGGTCACAAAGAGTCGGCCACGACTGAGAGACTTTCACTTTCAGGTGCTTTATTTTACAAATAAGCAAATAAAGTACATAGAGATTGTTGTGGTGGTTGTTTAGTCACTAAGTTGTGTCTGACTCTTTTTGTGACCCCATGGACTATGGTCTGTCAGGCTCCTCTGTCTGTGTGATTTCCAGGCAAGAATACTGAAGTGGGTTGCCATTTCCTTCTCCAGGGGATCTTCCCGATCCAGGGATCAAGCCCACCTCTCCTGCTTGGCAGGTGGATTCTTCACCACTAAGCCACCAGGGAAACCTGTGTAGAGATTAAGTCACTGCTTTAACTTTATATGGACAGAGAGAGGCTGAGCCCATGACAAAACTAGATCAAGAATTGACAGAGGAGGAAGGAGTTTTCTTCTGATTCTCCCAGTTTCAGTCTCCCTTTCTACAATTTTCTCCTATTAAAGATTGCTAAGTTTAGTGTAGTAGGATAACCATTCTCTTCTTATTCCTGGTCTATCCACTATAGTTGTTTGCAGTAGTAAGGTGAGTGATAGTTGCTCTGTCATGTTTGACTCTTTGAAACCCATGGACTGTATGTAGCTTGCCAGGCTCCTCTGTCCATGGAATTCTCCAGGCAAGATTACTGGAGTGGGTTGCCATTTCCTTCTCCAGCAGTAGTAAGAGGCCACATGGATATCCCTCTGTTGCCAATAGCAACTAGTTGATTTTCTGTTTGGAGGCCAAAGATTGAAAAAAAAAAAAGAAGAAAATATGCAGATCTGGGTTCATAACACTTTCAATTAGTCTGATTGTTGTTGTTGTTTGTTCAGTCACTCAGTTGTGTCTGAGTCTTTGCAACCCCATGGACTGCAGCATGCCTTCACTGTCTCCCGGAGTTTGCTCAAAGTCATGTCCATTGAGTTGGTGATGCCATTCAACCATCTCATCCTTTGTTGCCCCCTGCTCCTCCTGCCCTCAATCTTTCTCAGCCTAAGGATTTTTTCCAATGAGTCAGCTCTTTGCATCAGGTGGCCAAAAGATTGGAGCTTCAGCTTCAGCATCAGTCCTCCAATGACTATTCAGGACTGATTTCCTTTAGGATTAACTAGTCTTATTTCCTTGCTGTCCAAAGGAGTCTCAAGAGTCTTTTCTAGCATCACAGTTCGAAAGCATCAATTTTTCAGCACTCAGGCTTCTTTATGGTCCAACTCTCATATCTGTACATGACTTCTAGAAAAATCAGAGCATTGACTATACAGGCCTTTGTCAGCAAAGTGCTATCACTGCTTTTTAATACAGTATAAAGGTTTGTCATCATTTTTTTCCAAGGAGCAAGCATCTTTTAATTTCATGGTTTCTGTCACCATCTGCAGTGATTTTGGAGCCCAAGAAAATAAAGTCTCTCACTGCTTCCATTGTTTTCCCCATCTATTTGCCATGAAGTGATGGGACCAGATGCCATGATCTTAGTTTTTTGAATGTTGAGTTTTAAGCTAGCTTTTTCACTCTCCTCTTTCACCTTCATCAAGAGGCTCTTTAGTTCCTCTTTGCCTGCTACCATTCAGGTGGTATCATCTGCATATGTGAGGTTATTGATATTCTCCCGGCAATCTTGGTTCTAGCTTGTGATTCATCCAACCCAGCATTTTGCATGATGTACTCTGCACATAAGTTAAATAAGCAAGGTAACAATATGCAACCTTGACATACTCCTTTCCCAATTTTGAACCAGTATATTTTTCCTTGTCCAGTTCTAACTGTTGCTTCTTGACCTGCATACAGGCTTCTCAAGAGGCAGGTCAGGTGTTCTGTTATTCCCATCACTTTCAGAATTTTCCCAGTTTGTTGTGATCCACATATTCAAAGGCTTTATTGTAGTCAATGAAACAGAAGTAGGCACTTTTCTGGAATTCTCACTTTTTTCTATGATCAGGTGGATATTGGCAATTTGATCTCTGGTTCCTCTGTCTTTTCTAAACCCAGATTGTACAGCTGGAAGTTCTCAGTTCATGTACTGTTGAAGCCTGGCTTGAAGGATTTTGAGCATTACCTTGCTAGCATGTGAAATGAGTGCAATTAATCAGATTATTTACTGACTCATTTGAAAAGACCCTGATGATGGGAAAAATTGAAGGTGGGAGGAGAAGGGAACAGCAGAGGATGAGATGGTTGGATGGCATCACTGACTCTATGGACATGAGTTTGAGTAGCCTCCGGGAGCTGGTGATGGAGGGAAGCCTGGTGTGCTGCAGTACATGGGATCACAAAGAGTCGGACACGTCTGAGCGACTGAATTGAACTGAACTGAATCAAATTGCAAGAACTCAATTTGTAAAATATTAGAAAAGAGAATGCAAGGGAATGTAGACCTGAATTCTAGGACTGAGTTAACCAGTAGCTATAATACATACCATAACTTGAATCCTGCCATTTTACCTCACTTTTAATCCTATTTAAAAGATGTAAACTGGGAGCAAGTGATCTTTATTTTTATTTCTAAAATATCACAGCTTGTCCTAAATGTGACAATTTACACAGAAGCCCAATATTGAAGATTTATTTCCCCTCTCTCTAATTCAATATAATATTAACTAAATTTAGAGACAGGAAGATGGCATGTGTCAGTCTGTCTGTATCAAGGATATATTACTCCAATTATAGTTAACTTAAAAAGATTATTATACACTGCATTGGAAAATGTCTTCATTTCTCAATTTCCATATATTCCCTGATCAAGTAATTCTCAACCTGTTCTCTTAAAGACTCTGAGGTCAGGAAATCCTGACTTTGTCCTGGGGGAAAAAGAGGTGCAGGCTTAAAAATGTGAAACCATAAAATTTGTCTCAAATCTTTCTTTTATACCTGAAAAATTGTGTAAATATTACATTTGATTTGGTGACATCCTGTTTTAAAATGAAAGACAATGTTTTTAGTAATTGCTACCAAGTAAAGCCCATGTTTCTAGAAGGTATATGGTATTTATCCCGAGGCTTTTAGCACCAGTGTTGGCTCACACTCAGTCTGTTGCTGTCTTGTGGGGTTATTTAGATATCATTTTGAGAAGTATTATATGGGCTCTTCTCCTCCCATTCTGGAGCTCCATTCCATGCAGGTCAAGCAGAGAATGGACCATATCAAGTTTTAATCTGAACACCTTGGTAAAAATTAATGATAACTAGATTTTGAAGAAAGTGATTATTTTCTAAAATGTTAATTTTTTGGAACAATTTAATTGGAATGAATGTTAAGTAAATGGGCCAAAATATCAGGGAAGTTTTCAATATTTTATAAAGAAGGATAAGCTGATAATGGCCTGAGAACAAGGGTACATTAACACAGAAGGAGCTGGGGTTTTAGGAGGATTTCTGGACACTCTGAGAAGAGGGGAGTTGAACAGGAAGGGGAGGTATGTCAACCTCTCTTCCTTCAAAATTCTGCCAAGGCCAAGAACAAACCCAGCTTCTATGTACTAGTGAAAATCAAATACATTACATACTCTATGCAGACAAGATGAAGAGCTATTTTGAAAACCCCTTTAGATAACTCAAGCACTCTAGTGCTGACCAAGGAACATTAAATATTTTACAGAGAGAGAAATACACTGTCGTGGTTAAGAGCACAGATTCTCAAGTTCAACTGACTCACTTCAAAGCTTGGTTCAGCCAATTATGGCTGTCTAACCTTTGATAGTTTTCCTGTTCTCCAGGGGCTTAGTTTCTCATTTGTAAAATGAGGACACTAAAGAGACCTCTCCCCTACAGAGCTGCAAGCAAGGTTACATGAGATGTGACAAATAAAGCATTTAGAATGGTACCTGGTGCCTGACACACAGTTATTAGCATTAGCTGTTATTACACACTGCCTAAAACCCTAGAAATAGAATATAAAAATATATGCCCATTTGTTTGAAAGATCATGTCATGTTTTTCATGAAATTGACATACACATTTACAGTTTTCCATATTGTATTTGGAGAAAATATGTTTATTTTGAAAACAAATTTTATTAAGGCTTTGATTTGACATAATATAATATAGGAATACTTCTAGACTTCCTGGAAAATGTTAACTTCATTAATAAGAGATATATTAGTCTGTGAGCCTTCTAAGGGATAAATAAGAAAAAGAAACCTCATGATCGTAAAGAATAGGTCTTTATTTAATTAAACAGTGGGCAACTCTGTTACAGCAAGTAAGAGTACACATACAATTTTAAGGATGCATATGGATTCTTGTATAACAATTCTGTGCTCAATGTTATAAATTCCTAAACTTATACATAAAGCATGTATTGAAGGGAATTGTAGAACACTGTCTGAGGACCATATTTATTTTTAAGGTTTTAAAATTAAATGGTTAATGATCCAAGTCTCATTGGTGTATTTAGTACTTTGAATTTCTGCTAAAGAAAATTTAATGGATGCTATTGACTCTGGTTCAAGCTTTGTATTAGTGTCTAATATCAATGCTTCTAAGAACAATGTATCTTTGTCATAAAGCATCTTGGAAGAAAATTTTTATAGAATTCCTCTCAAATTGGTTTTAGTTAGATATTCTAAATTTGAAATGTTAATCAAAACTGATTTTTTGGAACAGACTTCAGAGTTTCTTTTCCTGTTGGGGAAATAAAATTAGGGGATCTATGATTTTAGAGTTGAACATTTGCTTTGAAAATAGAAACAGAAGATGAAAATGTATTCCTTTTTTATATGAAAGGAGTTTGGTCTCTAATCTTATCATCTTTCTGTATAACTCATGAATTCAATCTGAAATATACTAATTTCATTAAATTGATTACAATTTACCCAAGTTGATATGATTGTTTTTATAACAAATATGTAGGCTTAGTATGACTTTCTTGGTGGCTCAGATGGTAAAGAATCCACCTGCAATACAGGAGGCATGAGTTTGATCCCTGGGTTGGGAAGATGCTCTGGAGAAGGGAATGGCAACCCACTCCACCATTCTTGCCTGGAGAATTCCACAGGCAGAGGAGCCTGGAGCCCTACAGTCCATGGGGTCGCAAAGAGTCGGACACGACTGAGCAACTAAGCACACAGTACATAGACTTAGTGTGCTATTTTCCAAAAGTTGAATTTTTAAAACATTATGAGATACATATTTATGTATTTATACCCCAGGAAAGTGAGTTATTTAAATACTAGAACTGCCTGCTGATTTGCTATGTTATTTCTTTTCTTCTTCATATGAACAGTTTTCAAATCCCATTATATAAAATTTTTATTTGCAAGACTGAATACTTTTAGTAAGCTGCTAAAATTGGTTAGAATCTTCAAGCTTAACTTGAATATTATAATATTTTAATTTTATTGCCTTGTAGATAAAAATGTGATCCTAGCTTTCCTTTTTAAATGCAGCTGACTGGTGTAAAATCTAAGAAAGTGAAATGAGAACTCTGCTTAATAATGCTAATTCTTACTTCTTTCAATGATTGTCTTTCTGTAATAGTCATGATAACCTGGCAAACACGTTAGCTTCTCCTTAGTTCCTGAATCTTGACCTATGTTTCATTCCATACTGTTAAGGTTAGCATACTTGAGAGTAATTAGCTTAAAACTCTAAGAATATTCATTTTTCCTGACTACTTTCCTTGATTATATAGGTAGACCACAGATGTTTGAAGTCTGAATATATACATAGATACATTTAGAAATTTACTCTATTTTTGAAAATATGATTTTTAATCATATTGAAAATGATAGCCTGTGTTTTATAAAGTGTCTTTCTCTGTGGCTCTTACTTTATATTCCCTGACATTTGTGAAGTAGAAAGAATGAGAATATGCCATTAATTTCATTTTTTATCAAAATTGATTCCGATTTGTCCAAGTTGACAAGCACAGTGACTTCAGTGTGCCTTATAGCTTTTTATTCAAAAGTTTACTCTCAAGCAATTTTAGGTACCAGTGTATTTGGTTCTATCAGACACTGTGCTGTTAATATGTTTCATAGATCAGAACACCATACTGATTTTTAAAGCACCAGCCTAGGATGATGGTGAACCAATTGCCCTATCTAAGAACTGAAAGAAATGAGCAAAATAAGATTATTTTTATCTATTTGAGCAAGCTTAATGTCTTTAATGCACTCATTTCTGGAAAAAAAATGTAAATAATTTAACTATGATTATTATAAAAAATGGAAGACAATATGAGTATTTGTTAAAATTCAGACAGCTTTAATTGATCACAGTGAAATGTTTCCTTTCAGGAAGGCATGTAGAATTTGCCAAAACAGTTTACATTAATATGGAACTTTCTATCATTGTTTATAAATGGGAATGTGATTATTTCTCTGTTTGCATAACTCCAACACTTTAGAGTTAATAGCTAGTGAATTATTATAGCCCTCCTCCCTCAAGTAAGTATCAGTTGCTCAGTCGTGCCCAACTCTTTGCAACCCCATGGACCACAGCCCACCAGGCTCCTGCGTCCATGAGATTTTCCAGGCAAGGATCCTGGAGTGGGTTGCCATTTCCTTCTCCAGGGGAGTAACTATCAAACACTAGTTCAGGTGACAAGAACAAATTTCTAATTTAGTAGTAGTAGTAATATCCCTAGAATAAACAAGAGTAGAATGATTAAGATGCTTCAATCGAATTACAAATGCTACACTAAGTTATGATTAGACAAATGATATCAGATCAGTTGCACATTTTACCTCTCCCTTTTCTATGTGCCTTTTCATTTTTAAGATTTTTTTATGTGAACTATTTTTAAAGTCTTTATTGAATTTGTTACAATATTGCTTTTGTTTAATATTTTTGTTTTTTGATTGCAAGGTATATGGCATCTTAGCCCCCAACCAGGGAGCTAACCTGCATCCCCTGCATTGGAGGTGAAGTCTTAACCACTGGATTACCAGAAAAGTCCCCTTTTTATTTTCATTTTTGTTTAAATTTTCATCTCCAACTCATAAACGAACTAAAGCCCAAATAAAAAGTATTGGAGTAATGCTCTCATTTTATTCATGAAATGTGAAGTACATATTTATCATTAGATTGACCTTATTTCTTAACGTTTTGATGAGAATTTTACCTTATTGTTAAAATGGTATTACTTATCAAAAAGAAACTTTTAATGGCAAGAAGCAGAGAGAGTTTACATAGATGAATAGAAGAGTTTAAACTAATTCCAAAGATCCCCTGAAGTAGGAGAAATCATAGAACAAAGTGTTTTCAATATTTCATAAGCGCACATGGTCTCCTTGGAGAGATGTCACAAAACCTTACCTGAAAGTTAGTATCTGATAATGATAGATTTTGCTTTCAGTACTATATTTAATTGGGCTTTCCAGGTGGTGCCAGTGGTAAAGAATGCACCTGCCAATGCGGGAGACATAAAAGACATGGGTTCCATCCTTGGATCAGGATAATCACCTGGAGGAGGGCACTGGCAACCCACTCCAGTATTCTTGCCTGCAGAATCCCATGGACAGAGGAGCCTGGCAGGCTACAGTCCATAGGACTGCAAAGAGTCGGGCACAACTCAAGCGACTGAGCAAGCAGGCACTATATTTAATAAAATGTAAAATAGCTAAATAAATTATTGAATAGACTGTGAGAAGTCTATATATGTAGTTCTGATTCCTATCTCTCCACAGCTCTTATACAGTGGCTAGTGAGAGCTGGAGACATAACTGTTGGTAGGAAGAGAAGAGATAAAACACAAAATGAAGGGGAGGGAGGAAGAGAAGGAAACCAAGAGGGAAGGAAAGACAGAAAGAAGAGGAAGAATTCACACAAACAACTTGTTTCTTTTAAGAGTATTCTGAAGAGAATGATTTTAAACACGTTATTAGAAGGACAAATGCCATTTTATTTCATGAATCTATATTCCTTATGCATAGACGTGCGTGCGTGCTAAGTCAATTCAGCAGTGTCAGACTCTTTGCGACCCTATGGACTGTGGCCTGCCAGGTTCCTCTGACCATGGGATTCTCCAGGCAAGAATACTGGAGTGGGTTGTCATGCCCTCCTCCAGGGATCTTCCTGACCCAGAGATCGAACCCGTGTCTCTTATGTCTCCTGAATTGGCAGGCAGTTTCTTTACCTCTAGAGTCACCTGAGAAACCCTACACATAGACAATGGATTCTAAAAACAAGCTAACTCGTGGCTAATTTTAATTCAGACAAAGGAGTGCTCAGGTTCTGCCCTGAATCCATCCAAATACTTGGAATTGTCTTAGAGTTTATAAGTATGCATTTCAGTTTTATCTAATATACAGTTAACAAAGGGAAGATCAGAGATATGATGGCCAGTATAAATGTCATTGTTTATCATTAAAATGCCTCTTCTCAAAAATTCAGAAAGAAAAAAATAGTTTGAGGTGTATATGTGACTGAGATTCTTCAAGTGGTTCATATTATACTTTTCCCCAGGTGGAATGATTCTGAGAATGTGTGTGAATGTGCTTACCTAGCAACTATCCTGCCTTTGTTATATTTTTTATAGCACAAGAATATAAGATTGTTTTTTACGTTTACATGAGAGAATCTTTTTCTTTTTTCTTGTTCTGCTCCTGGCATGTGTATGCAGTGATGGTTGTTATCATTTCTAAGTACTGAAAACAAATACCCCTGAGGTCCCAGAATTTAACCCTCATGTCTAAGCTTACATCACAAGACTTTAAAAGTTGTCCCAGAGAATTCTTACCCAGAAAGATAAGGCTGTAAAGTAGATACAACTTTATTGCTTCTTCTGTGTCTTTAAAAAAAGCCATTTATCTAAACAAGAAAGTGTTCAACCAATCCCTTTCCCAAGACAGTAGATCACTTGACTGGTCAAACCCACATGCATATCAAAGAACTGTTTATTCACCAATATTCACTCCGTGCCTCCCTGTGTCTCCCTATCCATCACTCTTGTATTGAGAACTATGATCGATAATGTCAGTTCAATCCCACACTGAAATACATGCCTTAAACCATTGACAAGGGGATCCCAAACATGAAAAATATCAGCCTTAAAATCCTCTTACAAGATATTACAAAACTTCAGTCAAGATAGTGTTTTCCCAGCTGTAGTCAGTAAAAATGTCATTCTTCAGTTCTCTTTGGAGGGTGGACACTGCTTTTATTATTTATTTTAAAGAAGTATTGAATTTTAGTGGGAGCGCCCTTGGAGAATAGGCTCAGAATCTAGACTTAGTCTGTGAACAGTGTCTAGTATTAGTAAGCTGACTATATGTATTAGTGTGAAGTAATCATTAATTATGAACATGTATTAACATAATAATCATTATTTCAATAATGAAAAATGAAAAGATAGCTAAAGAAAATATGAGCAAAATCTTTGGAATTTATTTACTTAATATTTTCCTAATTTGGCTATGAATGTAATTGTTATTAATATTTTAAATGCCAATTTCCTTTTAATAAACCTGAAGTATCACATTCTTTCATGTTATATGGTAAGAGAATATTGAAATCAATTTAAGCTAATTGATCATTCTATTTTATGTAGCTGTAAACAGACTTTCAGTTATAAGAAAAACTTATTTTCATCAAACTGCTTGTTCTTAAGCATTAGTTTTAAAGACCTTTGTTTATGTTTCAGTGAATCTACAATATATAATACTTTCTTCTTGAACACATTTAAATGGCTTTTTAACCTTTGGGGCTCAAAGAAGGGAAAATCTTATTAAATTTTGTAAAATACAAGGTGCAACTTTAGATCTTGGGACTTTCAGAAGACCTGAAGTTCAACGGTATTTTTTCAAACAGCTATTTTACAGTATCTATAAAACCCACGATAATTGAATGTGACTTTCAATGTGGACTGCTGTGATTTTGTAAACTTTTCCTCAAACAGAGTTTTGGTTTTGAGCTGAAACTAAAAGAATATGCCACCTCTGTAATTGGTTTTACATTCCTAAAGAAGATAAGTAATAAATGTTTATTTCCTTAAAAAAAATTGAACTGGAGGCATGCTACTTGTAAGTTGAACCTAAATTTGTTTGAACATAGCATTCTTTCTCATATAATCTTTTGAAAATTGAGGTTTTAAATAGAATAACATTATTAGGACCATATTTATAATGTCACGGGATAAATGTGTTTGATCCTGCAAATTCTCCGCTTTCATAGAGCTTCATTTATTTACCAAGGAAGTCTGATTATAGTCAAGGTTATTGAGCTATTCTCCAGTTCACATATTAAAAATAGTGAAGTTCAAAATTATGTTCCTAATAAATACAATCATTACTCAAATTACTCATAGGACATTTAAATTAATATCCAATAATTCTTTGTTTTGGAATTCTACACACATCTCAAAAGTGGGCATTTCATTTTACTCTAAAATAAAAATACTCACCAAAGTGTTGAAATTGCCTCCAAAAGATAATCATATCAATTATAGGTGGTATTTTGTGTATTTTGTAATGTCAGCATTTTTCAAATTATTTTTCCTTAACAAGAACCCTAATTTGCACTGTTTTTTAAAAATATGCAGAATAAGTTGAACAAGTTTTCCTTTTGTTTGTTAAGCATCATTGATTTAAACAAGAAGCAAAATGCAAAACCTGGGAAAACAATAACTGTTACAATTACCCCAGGGGTGGTGGGGTGGGTTGAGACAGACCCTTACTTTTGCCAGTAATAGGCAGATTGTATGCCATTTTTCACACAAAGTTCAGAGGTATACTTTTCTTTTAAATTGTCACATCAAATAAGTAAATTGAACACAAGAAATAATTTATATTATTCAGGCTAAAATTACCAATGGAAGAGTAGTATGATATTGCTTAGGATGGCATGTAGCTAATGGAAAATATGATAATGGATATATCTTGACTGTCACTCCTAGACTAAATTCAGTTTACTAAATAATCGCAATAATAATTCCCTTTTGGTTTTTCACTACCAGCTTCTTCTCATGCTTTATTTTGGCATTGTTTCAGAATCATTGGTTCTATTTATAAAATCTCAAATGTCACATTTACATGTGACCTGGAAGAAGGATCAGACTTCATCTCTCCAAGAGAAGGATAGTTATCTATGAAATGTTTCCAACCACTTCTTGATGAGGTATTGCATTTAATGTTCACTTCTTTAGGTGAGTATGCACAGCAGAAAGACAAGGGAGGAGAAACAGAGTTACAGTTAATATCAGTTGTTCAAGGAAGGGAAAAAAGGGCAAGTCTTTGTAAGAGCTTGTTTCCAACATGCAAAGTAAGATGTCCAAACAATTAGGGCACCCATTTGCTTTTCTTAACAAAGCTAAGTCTATTTTAATGATGTAAAAATGGAAATGATGTAAAAACGTTGCTCTCTTTTTGTTGTAACTTTTAACATATTGGTAAATTTAAAACTCTGAATGTTTAAGTTTGAATGCCGATACTGATCAAGAGATAAAACAAGAGGAAAGAGTTATATGCTTTGTTTTAAAAAAAGAATAGATCTTTGAATTGTGATTAGAAATCAACTATTTGTCATCCAGTTTGGGGATAAAACCTGTTTCTTTAAGAAATGTATAGTAATTTTATGCTTCAGTTGGATAAGTTCTATTTTGTCTGTTGCTCACTCTTTTTTAAAACTTTTAATTTTATGTTATAGCATAACCGATTAACAATGTTGTAGTAGTTTCAAGTGGACAGCAAAACAACTCTGTCATACCTTATACGTGTATCCATTCTTCCTCAAACGTCCCTCCTGTCCAGGCTCCCACACAACATTAAGCAGAATTCCCTGTGCTATACAGTAGGACCTTGTAGGTTATCCATTTTAAATAGAGCTGTGTATATACGTAGATCCAAAATTCCCTAACTACCCCTTCCCCCCATTTCCATTAACATTATTGCTATCATTACTTTCATATATGTCTTAATTTCAGTGTCAGATAATATGGAAGAAGTGTGAAATTTGTTGAGTACCTATTTATGTATCAGATGCTATTGAGTCCTTTTCTTCTTTAATTTTACAACCATCTATCAGCAGAGGTAGTGTTAATTCCAGCTCAGAGAATTCAAGTAAACTATCTCTAAATATAGTTAAAGCATATGGTGGAGACAAAATTTGAACTAAGGTTTACTTAATTCTAACAACAATTCTCAATACAGCAGACCTTCTCCCAGGAACTTTTTCTGTTAAATTACTGCTTACTTTTGCCTTGATTCTATATTTATTGTTCTTTATTTCAATGGTCAGTCTTAGAATACATTAAAATCCTAGAACTTGTTTTTTAAGAGGACTTCTCTCTTGACTGAGAATAACTAAATGATACTTTTATAATTCATGACTTTTTAATATATTTTTATATTTAATAAATTTATGTATTTACATAATGTGCATTTAAATTTTGTTTTAGTATATATATTTTATTGTTATACATTTGCATATTCTAGTTTTATATTAAATTCTACATTAAGTTTATATTTTAATTTTTTTCAGGCAACATGGACCCTTATCAGTTTTGTGTATGAATAGTGCTGGTGGCGCAGACGGTAAAGCGTCTGCCTACAATGCAGGAGACCAGGGTTCGATCCCTAGGTTGGGAAGATCTCCTGGAGAAGGAAATGGAGACCCACTCCAGTATTCTTGCCTGGAAAATCCCATGGACAGAGGAGCCTGGTGGGCTACAGTCCATGGGGTGCAAAGAGTCGGCCACGACTGAGCGACTTCACTTCACTAGTGATGAATCTGTTAGGTAGTTAGAATAGGAAAAAGGAGTCCAGAATAGCGATGGCTAAAAGACAAGGGAAAAACCCGCGAAAATAGAACCAAGGAAGGTCAGAGGACCGGAGTGAAGACCTCAGATAGAACAAATAGCACTCCTGGCTAGCCCAATTTACATGAGGCAGCCACAGGGGGAGGAAAAAACTTATCGAAGAGGAGCCAAAGGGCCGGGGGAATGGAGGAGATTACACTCCGCTGACAAATCCTATGTAGCAGCAGGGCTTCCCTGATGGCTCAGCTGGTAAAGAATCTGTCTGCAATGCCAGAGACCTGGGTTTGATCCCTGGGTTGGGAAGATCCCCTGGAGAAGGGAAAGGCTACCCACTCCAGTATTCTGGCCTGGAGAATTCCATGGGCTGTATAGTCCAGGGTGTCGCAAAGAGTGGGACATGACTGAGTGAATGTTATCCTGTCCTATATAGCAGCAATGTTCTTGGTGTCAGAGTTGCACAGTCATCATTGTCCCTGCCCTCCACAATCTCACAGGTCCAGAAGAAGAGATAGCTATGCAAGTAGTTAATCATGGCATCATGGATGCTGGCTATAACAGAGGTCCTTATCACAAGGGAAGCACACATGAACTTGACCATTCAGGCCCCAGCATGAGATATCAGAGGAGGTTAAGAATAGCTTTGATTAGGTAGGTCATAGAGCAATAATAAATAGGGTATTTTCAAAAACTTATAAGTAAATGTATATTCTTGAAGTACTGAGTGAATGAATGTGAAAGGCCAAAGAGTCTAGAGAGTTTGATATAGGTAGAACATTTTATACTTGAGTGCTAAACTAAGGTGTTTGTGGGCTTAATCCTGAAGGCAAGAAATGGGAAAATGGTTTTTTGCTTGATCTCTGGTCACTTAAAAGCAGCAGCTCATCTTCATACCTTGGGCAGATGCCCCACCAAAGTTATCTATGCAGAATATCTGGACCTCTGGCATTTGCTCTGAACTGTTGACTCAAGTGCCTACTAAACATGTTTGTATTTTCTGTGGTCTTTAGGTGGCATGACTTGGTGCTCTAAGTATTGAGAAATGCCTCCAGCCCTCCTCTACACCCAACTTCTTTCCTGGTTTAGTGACCTTGATGCCTTTGCTCAATGCCTACATCTATATATTACATTACATGTTCCACTACATCTAGTAGCTTCTGCCAGTTGTGAAATCATGACTGACTGAGGAAGTCAATTAGCTCTCTGGAAAAGAACACAAGCCTTTTGTCCAGAGATTCTGATTCTCAAGACATTTTGCCAGTGATGAGAGCCAGGAAAATGGTTGAAGTAGAATCTAGTTTTAGTGCTAGGCAAGACAGTATCATTAGATTAAAAACACAAAACCATATATTTAGTTGGATTTACAACTCAACATATGTAAGGACAGAATAGATTAATTTGTATTTGCCCAACCCTGGGAGAACATGGAGCTTGAAACAGTGCTGCTTTGACTCCTTTGGAGAGTCAAGGGAGATTACAGACCAATCTGGAGAGAAGAGGTGGTGGCAACCTCTTTCCGCTCCTCCAGGTTAGGGTCTTTTTAGGCTGTAATAGAAGGACTTTTGTAATGTGACTCATGTTCAGAAAAGGAGACTCCATATAAGTAATGCTCAAAGATAAGCTAGCAGGAAATTAAACTTGGCAATATGAGAGGGCCATTCTTTTAGATTTGTCTTTTCATTTGTTAATATATTTTAACCTGGGGCTAGACTACCTCTCCTAATACTGCTCCATTCCTCTTTCAGCAGTTAAAAAAAAAAAGAAAGAAAAGAAAGCATAGATGAGAGGGGCTGTGATTGAAGGGTGGAGATGAAGGGGTGGGAGGCATGAGGAAGAAGGTCCAGACAGAATTTTTCTGCTGAGGGACTGAGGGTGTGGGTCTCTCAGAGGTACATGCATGGGGTGCTCTCCTGCTGTTAGCTTAATTCTGAATTGAGGCCTGATTTTATACTCTTCATACCTGAGTGTGTGTGTGTGTGTGTGTGCGCGAGTAGTGTCTCTGTGTGTGCGTATATGTGTATTAGATGCATATATGATAAAAACAGAACCTAAAATTTCCCCTCTGATCTCCAATAATTGCAGATGTCTTCATGACTGGTATTAGATAGGATGACTCTAAACCCCAGTGTTCCCAGGATGGTCCTGGTAATACATGTTCCAGTGTGTTTAGTAGCATTTTTTCTGAACCTGCTGAATCAGAAACTTTAAAGGCCAAGCAATCTGTTTTAACAAGCCCTCCAAGTGATTCTGATGCACTTTCATGTTTGAAAAACTACATATTAGGTGATATGTGTAATGATATGAGGTCCATTTTTGTTTGATATATTCTGATAATTGATTGTGGGGAAAACTAGAACAAGAAGTAGTTTTAGGCCTTGAGCTGTCACTGGAACTGCTCATTGTGTATGGAAAACTCTAACTGAGCAGCCTTTGACAAAGGAATTGATAACAATTAACTTTAAGCACCAGTGATTAACCTTAAGTAGCCTAGGCTGCTCCCTCAGGAAACACAATTTTCTCAGAGTTTAAAGAGAAGCTGTAGCTATTTAGCATTTGGACTGTCCAGGCACAAACATTTTTTGAAGATTCCATTGTGGCTTCTGTCAAATACTGTTTTTCCTATTTTAGTGTAAGTACAACGTTCAGAGGAAAGACAGTGGAAAATCAACTCTAATGAATCCCTACTATGCTTTCGGCACATACCTAATTTAACAGAAGAGGTAGTTGATTCTCAAAATGGTTCGGTAAAGAGCCCTAGATAAACTAGCACAGATAGAAAATTTTGTGTAAATTCAAAACTCATGCCAACCATTGAGGGGACAGAATAAGATGAAAATTCTCTCCATCTTGTAACAAAATAATAATTTCATGTAACACCATGAGGAGCGTTAGTCAAATCAGTGAACCTATAGTATCTCCAGCTCCTTTTTCTGGCTTAAGTATGAACAAAATAAAAACATTACTTGATCTACTGTATAGCACAGGGAACTCTTCCCAATACTCTATATGGGAAAAGAATCTTAAAAAAAAATTGGATATAAGTATGTGTATGACTGATTCACTTTTCTGTACAGCAGAAACACAACATATATCAACTATACTATAAAAATTTTTAAAAAATCAAAAATAGAAAAAAATATTATTTGAAAATTACAGAGTGTTTTCTGTCAGGCACTGTGCTAAATATTTGAGATATATAAAATCTCAAAAATCTTTACAACATATGTAGAAGGTAAATTCTGCCACCATCATCACTCTCATATTGCAATAAGCAATAAAATGACTTATTCACAGTCATTCAGCAAACTATTCTGGGAACTGGGATGTGAGTCTAGACATCCTGCCTCCTCCATGCTCTTAACATGGATGGCACCTCACCCCTGAACTCTTTTCCTAATCATATAACCTGATACTGTTGCAGGAAGGGGGACACCTTCCAGGGTCCAAAATTGGACTCCTGTCTAACACTTGGAAATGAATTGTCTGAGGAGACACACGTGCTGACAAAGCAAGATATTTTATTGGGAAGGGGCGCCCAGTTGGAGAACAGTAGGTTAAGGGAACCCAGGAGGACTGCTCTGCCATGTGGCTTGCAGTCTCAGGTTTTATGCTGATAGGATTCGTTTTCGGGTTGTCTTTAGCCAGTCATTCTGACTCAGAGTCCTTCCTGGTGGTGCATGCATTGCTCAGCCAAGGTGGCTTCCAGAGGAAAGGATTCTGGGAGGTGGTCGGACACGTAGTGTCTCCTTTTGACCTTTCCCAAACTCTTCCGGTTGGTGGTGGCTTATTAGTTCTGTGTTTCTTACCAGGACTTCCTGTCATAAAACAGCTCATGCAAATGGTTACTAGGGTGCCTGGCCAGGGTGGGCGGTTTCAGTCAGTGTGCTTCCCCTAACAATACTGTAAGGACTTTCCTCAAGCAACGATGCCCAGGGCTCCCTGGAGAGTTAATTTTTTAGGGTCTGTCTTTTTCAAGAGCATCCATAGCACATCCCCAAGAAATGATCCTCTTCTTTTCCATTCACAGGGTGGTGATGCTTGTGACCTCTAGATGCCAAAGAAATATCCCGCTTTGTCCCAAGTTCCTCTCTATAATCTGGACGTCACCACACTGTGATGCACCCAATGGATTCTGCCCCAGGATAAGCATCATCCACATAAAAGTCTTGTACACACTTGCCTTTCTCCCCTTTCAGAATACTCGCCTCCTTTTCCTGGAAAAGGACAAATTGGTGGTCCTGATAACTTAATGGCTAAGAATGATTCAGTTACTCTAGGGACTGCAATCTGATCCCAAACATCTGATCATTTTCCCCTTCACATCTTAATCCCTAGTGAGAAAAGGCCCATGGAGATTCTGTCTCACCAGGTGTTCACAGGGAGGCAAGTCTGTGTCAGCAGCTCTCACCCTGGGGAAAAAGTACATGGATTTTTTCCTCATTATTTCTGGGAAGCCTGATCGCACTTCTTCTGCAAGAATGTCCATTTATCATGACTAGCTCAATCTTTCACCCAGAGATAAAACACTATTTGGGGAGGAAAATAAGACAGATGTACGTGGTTGAGCTGATGAGAAGAACTGGGATTGGAAACGTTTGGCCATAGCTATGGGAGGTTGTGGCAATATGGAATATTGGAATATTGTCCATAAGGATAAACCCTCCTTGACCTCATGGGGGAGTGTGGGCAGGGATATGGTGGGGGAGAGAAAGGCACTCAAAATCATGGTATAGTCATAGTATTTTTAAGGAAAATGTCATTTTGATATTAATAGTAATGGAAGAGAGTGCAGAATAGGAACAAAGGCATGCTTATAAATTATTGTGACTGGTTAAAAAGTCACCTACTATTACTTAGTTCGACAGTGCTTTAAAATAAATGAGTTCTGTGTTTGCTCATAACCATCTCTTTTGACTTTATAATTATGTATGAAAAGTATTTCTGTCACTTGACATTCTAAGGAATATTTAGGGGTGTGGGATTTAATGCTGGTTGCATGAAGGTATTATAATCTGAGCTCAAATCAATAGCTAAGTATAATTATTTGATATAATGCTCAAATGTGTGTGTGTGTGTGTGTGTGTGTGTGTGTGTGTGTATACTTTGACTTCAGTTTTAATGTGTCAGTTTTAACCATGTCTCTATATAAATAAATTATGTGGTGCAGTGGCATATAGAATCTTAGCTTCAAATATTGTCATATTGACATATTGAAATAGGTACTATTCAAAATTAATTTATTTTCAGTAAATTTTTAATTATGTCCATGAATACATACATTCTTTAAGACTATAGGATCAAAGGACACAGAGATTTTTAAGAAGTTAAGCAGATTATGACAGTGAGTTATAAAATAGTGTAAGAATTTTAGTTTCATTTAAACTAATTTGGCCATTTTATAAAATTTCATATTTAAATTAAAATAAGGTAAAATTTTTAGCATGGGCCTCCCAGGTGGTTCAGTGGAAAAATATCTGCCTGCCAAAGCAGGAGTCACCAGTTTGATCCTTGGGTCAGGAAGATCCACCTGGCAACCCACTCCAGTATCCTTGCCTGGAAACTTCCAGGCACAAAGGAGCCTGGCAGGCTACAATCCATGGGGTCACAAAAGAGTCAGACATGACACAGCAACTAAACAACAACAAAATTTTAGCATAATGATCAAAATTAATTTTTTTTAAATTTAATGTTATATGTAAAAATTTTAATTTGAAAAATGTACTTCCAGTGATTGAAAGCTTCAACGGTTCATGATATTTGCTGAGTCTCTGTGATCTATAGATCTAAGACTAGATCCTAATGACAACTATATCTCCTTAGAAAACTCATTGTTTGAAAAAACTGGACTCTTTTCACCCAGGGTTCCGCCACAGTCTAGATGAATATTTTTTCTGCCAGCAACTTGCTCTGTCATTGCCAGGTGTAAAGTTTTAAGGACTTGTGGAGCATGTCCTATATCAGAGGTACCAGACAGAATCTCTTTACATTTAAAAGGTTGTAGGATAAAATTTGACATCTCATTTCTAAGGGTGTTTGTGCACAGCTGATTATACAGTTGCATCTTTGTTCTACTGTGGTTGCCACTGCTTGTCAATAAATGGAGCTTCTGGGACACCCACTGTCACCTAAAAATTAATTCACATTAAGTACAGTTTTAAGGTATTTATTTTGCACATGATAATAAACATAAGCACTACTAACCCAATAATCCAACCACCAGTGATCAATTTATCTTTGAACAGATGGTGTAGTGACAAATGAGCCAAAATGCAGGAACCATGGCAAGATCCTGGGAAATGCAAACAGATGTTTACAGCACAATGATTGTGATCACGTTCACTTACACATTCATTGAGTGCTGGTGCCTTCTGCCACAAAGGGATCTTTATTTTGTAGAAGGAGTTTTAATGTCTGCATGAGTGTAATCAACAGTTCCCTCAACATTAGAAACACTCACTTGATACCAATGTAAGCTTCTCACATACGATAAGTGTGTCTACAGGAAAGAAATGTAGCAAATACTCAGTGTTCAGCCTTTACTCATAGGTGTCATGTAATTTGGGTTACACATTTCTTCAACTGCATTTCTTAGCCTAACAAAAAGGTAGCAGTCATTCCATGTTGTTGCTGTTGTCAGTCCCCAGTTGTGTCCGACTCTTTGCAACCCCATGGACTACAGCACGCCAGGCCTCCCTCTCCCTCACCATCTCCCAGAGTTTGCCTGAGTTTATATTCATTGCATTGGTGATACCATCCAGCCATCTCATCCTCTGACACCTCTTCTCCTTCTGCCCTCAATCTTTCCCAGCATCAGGAACTTTTACAATGAGTAGTCTGTTCACATCAGATGACCAAAATACTGGAGCTTCAGCTTCAGCATCAGTTCTTCCAATGAATATTCAAGGTTGATCTCCCTTAAGATTGACTGGTTTGGTCTCCTTCCGGTTATATATATATATATATATATATATATATATATATATATATATATATGTACATGGTGTGTGTGTATATATATATATATATATATGCACATGGTATATACCATGTATGTCTACATGTATGCATACTCATGAATGAATAAATGTATGGTTATACACGTATGTCTACACATACATGAATGAATTGAACCTAAAGAAAAAAAAAGTAATATGACTAATGTTTATTTTTTATATTAGTTTCCTGGGGCCACTACAACAAATTATTAAAAACTGGGAGGCTTAAATCAACAAAAATGTACTTTCTCACAATTCAGGGGGTCAGAAGTCTGAAGTCAAGGTGTCAGCAAAGCAATGCTCCCTTGGTAAGCTCTAGAAGAGGATTTGTTTCTTGCCTTTACAGCTTCTGGTGGTTAAAGGCATTCTTTGGCTTGTGGTCCCATCAATCCAATCTCTGTCTCGACAGTCACATTGTTTTTTCATCTTTTCTTTTCTCCTATGTGTTTCTGTCTCAAAACTTCCTATAATGAGAATGCATATGATCACGTTTAAAGCCCACTTGGATAAACCAGAATAAGCTTTTCTTCGCTTAGTCATATCTTTTGTCAAATAAAGTAATATTCACACTTTTGTTAGGGGAAGCACACTGACTGAAATTGCCCACTCTGGCCAGGAACCATAGTAACCATTTGCATAAGTTATTATACAACAGGATGTCCTGGTAAGGAAAACAGAATTAATAAGCCACCATCAATGGGAAGAATTCGGGAAAGATCAAAAGGAGACACCATGTGTCCTTTCACCTCCCAGAATCCTTCTTACTGGCATCCATCTTGGCTGAGCAATACAAGCACTACCAGGAAGGACCTTGAGTCATAATGATTGGCCAAAGACAACCTGGAAACTAACCCCGTTGCCATAAAACCCAAGACTGAGAACCACATGTCAGAGCATTTCTCCTGGGTTCCCTTACCCTACTGCTCTCCACCTGGGTGCCCCTTCCCAATAAAGTCTCTTGCTGTCAGCACGTGTATCTTTTTGGACAATTCATTTCCAAGTGTTAGACAAGAGCCCACTCTTGGGCCCTGGAAGGGGTCCCTTTTCCTGCAACACTTTTGTTATATAAGGTAATAGGGTGGCACAGTGGTGAAGATTCTGCCTGCCAAGAAGGAGATATGGGTTTGATCTCTGGGTTAGGAAGATCCTCTGAAGGAGGAAATGGCATCCCACTCCAGTATTCTTGCCTGAGAAACCCCATGGACAGAGAAGCCTGGTGGGCTACAGTCCATGGTGATGCAAAGAGTCAGACAAAACTTAGCAACTAAAAAACATCAACAGCAAATTACAATTTCCAGGGATTAGGAAATGAATGTATCTTTTGGGGGACTGCCGTTTGACCCACAACTTCTTATTAATTCAATTGTCCTGATAGCAAGGGCATATATTTTGTTCAGCTGAAGATTTCAGTTCTTATCACACTAAAATAATTTCTACATAGACATTTTCATGTCCATTATTTGATTTAAATTCAGTGTACTTACTAAAACTTATGCCAAGAATTTCACTTTTCATCTTTAAATTTTTTTTCTTTCACCTCTGATTCTAGAAGAACAATTCCTAATTCTAAGTTGGTAAATGGAAACCATCAGAAACACATAGCCACATGTGTCCTGAGTGGCCAGGCAGGACTGACCTTAAAGAGAATGAAGGAAGCAGCAAAGTCCCATACAAGTACACAAGCTGGAAGTTCAAAATCAGAGTTCAAAGGGAGAAAGAGAGAGATAGGGAGACTCAGATGAAGAATATCCTAGGGAAAACACGTGTTTAAACACACAGGCTTATTCTGGAGAGTGAATAGCACCGCATCACTTGAAACTGCTCCCCAGATTGCTTCCTTCTCAGCTTTAAACAGGCTCACTTGACAGCATTTGTGTCTCATACTGTGTTTCATGCCACACTGGTGTTCTCCAGGGCTGAGATATCAGTAATTCCTATTGCTTCTCTATTGCAAACTGGAGGAAGGAAATTTTCTTTCATTTATGGCTACATTGCAAAACAGTGGTTGATATTACAACTTGTCCAACTGGTACATCTTTTTCTTTGTAATCATGATACACAGGGAGCCAGAAGCACATTCCAGGTTTGAAGCCCTCCCAAAGGCAATCAGACTTACAAAACGCTCCACTTCACATGTTATGACCTTCTATCAGAAGTGTGGGAGAGAAGGCGATAAGAAAAGAACAACCAAAGCATCCCAAACACATGGAACATGACACATGAGACAAAAGAAATTCCTCTAGAGCACATTCTTGCACACAAAACTAGGAGGAAGCGCAAATTAAACAGGGCCACATCTTACATCTTGAAGCAATCTCTTGACCCTGCCTCTTTCCTCAGTCAGTACCCTTTCTGTTTATTTCAATTTGCTGACAAACTTCTTGAAGAAGTTGTTTACTCATGGTGATGAAATTTCTTATTTATTTACTCCATCATCCAACTTCGAGCAATATGGTTTCTTATCCCAAATTCCACCAAAACTGTTTTATTAACCATATATTTATTCCTTCAACAAATATGTTACGCCAGACATTCTGCTTTGTTCTAGTATACAGCGGTGAGCACAACCCGTCTCCACACTCATGGAGCTTACAGTCTACTGCAGCCATTCAAAGGATTGGGATTTAAATATTGAGGACCCCAAAGAGCTTTAGTTATATGGATTATAACTGTCAATGTTTACTAAGTTAGAAGTTATGCCATATATTTTAAAATATGATGTGGCCTGGATTAAAGTAATAGTAGTAGAAACAAAAGAGTTTTAAAATATGTCTTGAATGTAAAACCCATATGAATAATGGATTGGGTATACTGAGGTTGACCTCCAGATGACACTGATAATAAAACAATTGAGTTGTTTTATACTGATATATAAAGGAAGGATTCACATTTTCATATATATTTTTTGAAATGCTACTTCTGTTGTGCATTTTACATGTATTTGTTCTATATTAGAAAAAAAATAATCCTTTAAAAGTATTTTAAAAGTAAAATAGTCACCTTTACTTCTCTTTTCTTATAGATCTTTGTTAACATTGCTAATAGGTAACAACAGAGCATATCTTAAACACTAGCCTGTTACCATAAATTCAAAAGTTACATCATGTCCTCTCAAAGACCCTGACTGGACTTCTATAGGAAGATTTTCCATTGTTAGTTTCCTAGTATTTTTCATGGCCTGTGTATACAGCTTTTGTAGCATTTGGCCAACCTTTACAACTTAATAACCAAGAGTGATAATCAGGTTAAATGCATGTGTTTTAGCCAAATCCCACATCTTTTGGTGTATCCTAAAAATTGTTCTAAGTATGTCACCTTTTTGGCTAAGTTGTTCAGGTCAGTTCAGTTCAGTCGCTCAGTCGTATCCGACTCTTTGCGACTCTATGAACTGCAGCATGCCAGGCCTCCCTGTCCATCACCAACTCCTGGAGCCTGCCCAAACTCATGTCCATTGAGAGGGTGATGCCATCCAACCATCTCATCCTCTGTCGTCCCCTTCTCCTCCTGCCCTCAATCTTTCCCATCATCAGGGTCTTTTCAAATGAGTCAGCTCTTCACATGAGGTGGCCAAAGTATTGGAGTTTCAGCTTCAACATCAGTCCTTCCAATGAACACCCCAGACTGATCTCCTTTAGGATGGACTGGTTGGATCTCCTTGCTGTCCAAGGGACTCTCAAGAGTCTTCTCCAACACCACAGTTCAAAAGCATCAATTCTTCTGTGCTCAGCTTTCTTTATAGTCCAACTCTCACATCCATACATGACTACTGGAAAAACCATAGCCTTGACTAGACAAATAGTATGTTGTCTAGGTTGGTCATAACTTTCCTTCCAAGGAGTAAGTGTCTTTTAATTTCATGGCTGCAGTCATCAACTGCAGTGATTTTGGAGCCCCCCAAAATAAAGTCACCACTGTTTTCCACTGTTTCCCCAACTATTTGCCATGAAGTGATGGGACCAGATGCCATGATTTTAGTTTTCTGAACGTTGAGTTTACGCCAACGTTTTCACTCTCCTCTTTCACTTTCATCAAGAGGCTCTTAAATTCTTCTTGAATTTCTGCCATAAGGGTGGTGTCATCTGCATATCTGAAGTTATTGATATTTATCCCAGCAATCTTGATTCTAGCTTGTGCTTCATCCTGCCCAGCATTTCTCATGATGTACTCTGCATATAAGTTAAATAAGCAAGGTGACAATATACAGCCTTGACGTACTCCTTTTCCTATTTGGAACCAGTCTGTTCCATGTCCAGTTCTAACTGTTGCTTCCTGACCTACATACAGGATTCTCAAGAGGCAGGTCAGGTGGTTTGGTATTCCATCTGTTTAAGAATTTTCCAAGTTTATTGTGATCCACACAGTCAAAGGCTTTGGCATAGTCAATAAAGCAGAAGTAGCTGTTTTTCTGGAACTCTCTTGCTTTTTCAATGATCTGGCGGTTTTGTCAATTTGGTCTCTGGTTCCTCTGCCTTTTCGAAAACCAGCTTGAACATCTGGAAGTTCACGGTTCACGTATTGCTGAAGCCTGGCTCGGAGAATTTGTGGCTCAGTTGAGATACTTGTATAAAGAATCCTTAAGAATGTTAACCAAAAATACAGATTATTTTTTGAAAACCAACTGAGTTACTATTACCATAGGCTTATAATTGACATTTTAAATTATATAAAGCCAATTCTTAAATTTAATCTTCTTAATATGTAATCAATATACACTTGCTCAATCTTATTCTTCATTGATCATACTGATGACTCAATACTTCTAGGCTTGAAATCCTCCAATGATTTTTCCATTGCCTAGTGACTGATTGTGAAATTAATCGTTGCTTTCACAGATCTACATGATTCCATTCTGTCCTGCTTCTTAATTTATGTGTCTCTGGAATTGTATATCATTGGGTTAGATGACTATAATGGCATCTTTCTAACGCTAAAATGATATAATTTCATCTCCCTGGAATAGAATTGAGGATCGGGATTGATGGGGAAATGATTATTGTTTTAGATACTTGATATAACTTAAAACTTACTATATATGAAAAATTCCATCTAAGGTGCCTAGCAGCTTACATGGAGAGTATTGAGCTACTATCTCCATCCTCTGAGGGATATTGGAATCCTGGAGTGTTACTGGAAAACTGTACATGGACAATTGCTCATAATTTCAGAAGAGAGGAGTTTCATGTTAATCTCTGGCATATTCATAATTGAATGTTTTGGGAATATTTTATGAAATAGAGATATCACCAGAGGTCTTCATAGCTTCAACATTAAAAAGTATATACATATGTCTGATTAAACCACATTCTGTTTTTCCATTTGTTAAAATTATTTGCTTGATAGGAATGCCTAATTTTTCTGAAGATAATCACCCATACCTTTATGTACTACAAAATTCTTCTATGTTTTCATCTGGATAAGCTCATTTTACTGTTAGTGATAAAGCTGGAGTTAGAATCTGTTTAGGCTCCTGGCTCAGAGATCTTTCTTTAATCGGATGTTTGTCATTGCACTTGGACACTGTGGTGGTTTTCACAGGTGTCTACAACTTCTTTGAGATTCCTTTTATCAAAAGGTGAAAAATGTACCCAAGGAATTAGATCATCCAGCTGAGGAGATTTCCAGGGAGGGTGCTTAGGGTGCTGCCAAGCTTCTTCTAACTACTTAATATGAGTGGGGAGGGAAAAGTTAAAGAAAGCACTGTTAAATATAAAGGAGCCTGGGCTTGCTGGATTCAAAAATAAAATTGTTCCTTATTCCCAGACTCTCCAGATTGCAAAAGATGCTATAATTAAAAAACAGCTTCCAGGCAAAGATCAAATCTAGGGCACTCTCAGAAAAACATGATCTAAAGATAAAACCAAAGATATAACTGTAAAATCCTTTGTTAAGACTCAGAAAGATTTAAGGAAGTATCATATAGATGCTTTCAAACAGACAAAAGGCCCTGTAAGAGTCTTGAGAGAACTGTCTCCATAGTAGCATTCCAGGGAACCCTAAAGTAGAGCAGAACTCATCTTGAAGGGATGTTTTTTGAGGGGGTGAGTGTCTTTTCTCTAGGTTTTTTTTTTTTTTTAATTGTATCAGCTTGAACTAAAAAACGGCAAGAAGTATTATGAAGTTAAAAGTGTCCCTTGGGCTCCAGAATTATTACAGGAAGTAAGAAGACTAAGGAAAATAATCAGCTACAAACAACCAGCCACGTTTCATGTAAAAGGAAGGAAAACTCAAAGGGTGGAGCCAGGAACCTAGAGGGCAGCTCTAAGACCTTTGAGAACTGTTCCAAGAAATTAGGACTAGCAACATGTGCCTGGCTAGAATTCAGAATTACTATGGGCCATTGACTGCTTTATACCTCCTGTTCTATTTTTTTCAAATGAGTTTGCCTTGAGACACTATTTTATGTCTGTGCCACCATTGTATGAGGCACCATCTGTCTGGGTATCAGATACATTTTATTTAATTCAAGACCTTTAAATTGAGAGAAACTACTCAAGCAGCTATAGTCAAGTGATGACACCCAAGAGTCTCATGTCACCTTGACCTGATACGAGCAATGAAATCCTGGATCTCAACCTTCAGCCCAATACTAAAGGGCCTGTTGAGAAATCTTATAAGGGGATGAGACATTTTTCATGTTGAAGACATGTAAGTAATTTGTGGCTCACAGAGGAAGGACTGTGGTGGTTTAAAATGTGTACACAGTCTTCCCATAAATAAAGGTAGAGATTGCTTACTCCTCCCTGGAATATGAGTTATTGCTTTCTTCTAAAGAATGGAAAACAGCACCATTGACAATGCATGACTATGAGGCTAGAAAAGTCACCACAGTTTCTATCAGCTTTATCTTGAGATGCTTTTCCTTGAAGCCAGCCTCTTTATCACGTGTCATGAGACAGGTGAGACCACATGGATAGGTCACACTTAGGCATTCTGGCCAACAGCCCCAGTCAAGGTCATAGTCTACAGCCAGACATGATCCCCATGCTTGTGATTGAATAGACTTCATTTGACTCCAGTCTTCCAGCTGTTCTGGCTGCCAACAAAAGGAAGAGAGGAAGAGGCTTACCAAAATTACAGATTTAGGAACAAAAGATACAGCATCATCGATTCAATGGACATGAACTTGGGCAAACTGTGAGAAATGGTGAGGGACAGAGAGGCCTGGTGTGCTGCAGTCCCCTGGGGTCGCAAATAGTCGAGCACGATTTGGCAACTGAACAACAACAAACATGCTATTTGAGTGAAAGTTTCAGGATGTTTGTAACATAGCATCAGATTTTAATAGGAAAAAATAGAGAAGTTTTATATTGTAGTGCATGTAAAAAAAGACACAGAGGTATTTCACTTGTGCCAAGCATATTAGGAATAATTGTATATTGTAATTTTATTCACAGTTTTCTTGCTTCCCTGAAGGTTAGGTCCTTGAGGGCAAAGGCTAGGTCTTATTCACCACAGATCCTCTGGCACCAAATAGTTCCTAGAACACTGCAGCTGCTAAACCAAAGAAGTCTGTTTTCAAGAGCTTACATTCTACTGTGAGATAAAGAACAAAAATAGAGTGAAAGAAAGAAAAAAATAAAGGACAAAGGGAAGGAGAGGGTAAGGATCAGCTCAGTTCAGTCACTCAGTCATGTCTGACTCTTTGCGACCCCATGGACTGCAGCATGCCAGGCTTCCCTGTCCATCACCAATTCCCGGAGCTTACTCAAACTCATGTCCATCAGGTTGGTGATGCCATCCAATCATCTCATCTCTGTTGTCCCCTTTTCTCCTTCTGCCTTCATTTTTCCCCAGCATCATTGAAGAGAATAAGGGTGGAAGGAAGGAGAAAAGGATGGAAGAGAGAGAAAAATGAGAAAACAAAAGAGAGAAGGAAAGGATGGTAAGAAGGGAGAAAGGAAGGAGGAAAGAAAAAGAGAGGGGGAAGGAAGGAAGAAGGAAGGAAGGAAAGAAGAAAGAAAGATCCACCTTAGTGATAAGTGCCATGAAAGAAATTACAAAGCCTGACTTGATGAAGAGGGTCTGGTTGTATTAACAGCACTGGTTCTTCAGATGGTCTTCTCTAAAGCTCAAATTAAAAAAAGAAAAAAGAAAAGCGTGTGTAATGAACAATCATTGATAGTTATTAATTCTATCCTTAGATCAATGGGTGCAGATACAATAGCAGACATCACTGAGTTAAATCTCCAGGCAGGTGATGATCTCCAGATGTTGAGAATGGCACTTCTTCTATTTCAGTAAATCCCTCTTGTCTTTCTGGTCAGTTTGAACACAGCCCACTGTATATTCGTCTCAGCTCTGACTTCCTCCACTTATCCTTTCCAGCTCACAGAACAATGAGGAAATCATCAAAACTGGGAATTATCTAAAATCTGAAGCAGGGAAGGCCCAGGCTTTTGGTGGTAAGGAACTAGTCCATGAGGCACTGAGCAGTTGCATCCATTTTCCTAGGATTTCAAGCACACACAGCCTTTACTAATCTTGTCTCCACAGGGCACCACTAGCAAAAGTGAGATTCAAAGAGAGGAAGTGTAGCAGCCTCAATAGCAGCCCATCTACTCAAGGGACAGAGAGGTGTCTTAATCTGAAGCACAGGAATGTGGCTCTCCTGAATAGCTAATTCACTTATAGAATTTGTGAGTAAACTACAGTGTCAGAAAAAATCGAGTCAATGACTCCACTCTATTGCTTGTCTGACCATTTTGAGAGGGATTTATTAAACTATGAGTGCCCTGGATTGGGTAGCCATTCCCTTCTCCAGGGGATCTTCCCAAAGCAAGGATTGAACCTGTGTCTCCTTCATTACAGGCAGATTCCTTACCGTCTGAGCCACCAGGGAGGCCTCATGAGTGCCATAGTCTAACAAATATATGTTAAGCCCTGTGACATATAGGATCTTAGTTCCCCAACCAGAGACTGAACCTCCTGCATTGGGAGCATGAAGTCTTAACCACTCAACCACCAGGGAAGTCCCCTAAAAATATATGGATTCACTGCTGAAAAGCATAAAAGTGATGATTCAAAATACTGTCATATGAAAGTAGTCAGAGGACCTGGTCATGGTTAGATTGAAGAGAGGATTTTGTAGAAAGTCTGAAGGATAACAATACATCTTAAAATATGCAAAACATACTTGTGAGCTAGAGCAGAGGTCAGCAAACTATGGCCCTTGGGCCAAAACTGACCTGCCATCTATTGTATAAATAAAGTTTTAAAGAAACAAAGCCACATTCATTCATGTTGTGTATTGTCTATGGCTGCTTTTGCCCTATAACAGCAGAGCTGAGGAACTGTGTCAGGCATCATCTGGCCTGGAAGCCCTAAAGTATTTACTATCTGAACCTTTAGAGGGACAAAATCATCTGTGAGCTCGAGAGATATATGTGTAAACCTGGAAGCAATGGGTGCAACTTACATTAATTAGGGTGAAATTTTTGCAGAAGAAAACAAGCTTTCTATTAATTAGGGCCACCCTAATATGAAATTAGCTGCCACATATAAAAGGGAGTTTTATATCACAAAATGTATTTATGATTCAGCTAGATGAGATGGAGAGTATTCATATGATGACAGATCAATATCACCTTCAAATTCTTCTCCATCTCTTCCTATAGTCAGTCATTTACCAAGTCTTCTAATGGTTCTCTTCAAAGCTCTTGCCCATTCATGTGCTTCTATTTCCACACTTGATCTTCTTGACCATGTCTTCCTCCACCTCATCCAGCAATTTCTATTCTAATTAGTCTCCTTGCCTTTGATTTCCCCTATTTGAATCTTTCCTACAAATTATGTTTCAATCTAATATTATGTTGTACTTTGCTTTTTTAAGAAAATATTTATTTAGCTACTCTGGGTCTTCATTGCAAGAATCTTTAGTTGCAGCATGTGGGCTCTTCAGTTGCGGCATGGGAACAGTTAGTTGCAGCATGTGGGATCTAGTTCCCTGACCGGGGGTTGAACCCGGTCCCCCTGCATTGGTAGCACAGTCTTAGCCACAGGACCACCAGGGAATTGCCTGTGGAACTTTGCTTTTGAAACTCCTCTACATCCTTAAGAATCATTCATGGTTTTACCTTGTGCCTGTAGAGTAATATATGAAAATTTTTAGACTCTGTTCAACTCTTTCCACTGTGCAGCCCTTACCAGTTTCTGAACTTTATCACCTATACTCTCCTCCCTGGCTACTGAGAGCAAACAAAATGAAGAAACTGATTATTCCCAAACATTCTGTGCATATTTATGCCTTGAGCTTTTTAATGTTTGTCACAAGTTCGACTTCAAACTTCTCCAAAAAATTACCTTGGAATCCTTATAGTTTTTTCTTCAGCACAATTTTGGTTCTTAGCATATATGATACTTATATGGTCCTTTACTCTAGATGTGCTCAGCTCAGATGGAATTTCTTAGTCCTATATTCAGAATGGAGTTTCTTGGCCCTATTCTTGGAATGAACCTTCTTGATTCAGGCCATGAAATAGAGGTTCGTTAGCATGTTTTATTTCATGTTCCCTGTGTCTGTCGTGCTACGTAGCCATAGAAGCTATATGATACTAGTTCATAGATGATAACAGAGTACTTTCTTTTTTTAAAAAATGGGGACACTAAATTAAAAAAAAAATTTTTGCAGGGTTTTGTCCCTTCTCAATCCTTAGGGGCAACTTTACTAGATAAGGAAGTTAAGAATTAGAATCTCCCCATCCCTTATTTTCTCAGCTGCAATATTTATTAATTGCATGACTGTGGGCAATTAGTTTAGCCCCTTCATGCCTCTGTTTTCCTATTTGTAAAACAGAAATAATAATATGTAGCTTATAGGGATATTGTGAAGCACAATTAATGTTTGTAAAGTGTTTTTTAACAACTTTGGTGTCATAGAAATGTAAAATAGACTTAATTTAAAATTTAAAAATATGTATGCATAATGATTTATTTAATAAACACAGAAAGAACTGTTTATATGAATTTACATGTATGAATCTGGTTTGCAATATTAACAATTTGTTTTAACTTGGAAATAGACTTTGCTCATTTCTGACATTTTGCATTTGCATTTTGATATCTTCTCCTAACAATGAATACTTATGTGATTCATGTGGGTCAGTGGTTCTCCACCGTGGCTGCACCTTAGTGTATGATGATGGCCACACTTCACTGAATTAAATAAACTGTCTGGGGAAGGGGAGCCTAAGTATGGGTATTTTTAAAAGACATCTCAGGTGATTCTAATATGCAGCCAAGATTGAGAATGGCTAATGTCTGTCTCAATGTGTATGTACATTATTATAAGACTGCTTGATGAAAATATTCATCTATAATGTATTTAAATATATTTTGATTGACATTTTGAACTGCATGATGAATTTGTACGAAAAGATCTCAAAATTCCCTTATGACCATAATATTCAATGAATCTATGATGCCCTTTTTGAGTTTGTCAGATGGAATAGCATAGACCCACATGAGTAATCCTTAACTATTACTTATTGGAGAAACAGTGGTGGTTATTCTTGCTTTCAGATACTTATATTTGTCTGCTTATACACAGATATATGCTGGAGCAGAATGTGTATATAAAATCATATGTCATAAAGCATATAATACACCTCACAGTTATATTGTTTTTGCATGGGAAGTGTTATTTTGTAAATCACCTTTTGCATTTTTTAATGCAAGTTGATTTTTTGCTGTCACTAGGTTAATTGCTATATCTTTTACTGCTATTGGTATATGATGAAAGTTTTAAAAGAAGGTTTTGAAGATATAATTAGATAGGTAAAACTTATTAATAATTATATTTATGTATGATATATCTTGGGCTTCCTTGGTGGCTCAGTGGTAAAGAATCTGTCTGCCAATGCGGGAGACACGGGTTCAGTCCCTGAGTTGGGAAGATCCCCTGGAGAAGAAAATGGCAACCCACTCCAGTATTCTTGCCTGGGAAATCCCATGGACAGAGGAGCCTGGCGGGCTACAGTCCATGGGGTGGCAAAAGAGTCAGACCTGATTTAGTGACTAAACAGCAACCACAACAATGACAAATCTATTATTTTATTGTCAAGTCTGATACTCCATTTTCAAGTAGATTTTTAGAAAGTTAGCTTTAGGCTTTATTTTTAAATGAACACAAGTTGAGAGATAGAAGTGTAGGTTATGTGCACGTGTGTGTATAAATAAAATAGACCTTTGAAAGTCCATGACTTTTTCTAGTTAATGAGTTCTAAGAATTTTTCTCACAGTTCTTGAATGCATAAAGGGATCAAGAATCCAACTAGAATATAGCCAGTTTTAAATCACCTACTAACTTTTCAAATTACATTTCAAAGCAGAGAGAAATTTGAATTCTGATGATGAAAAATGCAGCTCTTGTTCATCCTGGGGTGAGTACATTGATTTTGAGTGTTTCAGTTGCCCTTTTGCTCCAAAGGCTTAACTTTCTACTTTTGATGGCACAATATTATCTCTTCTCTTTAGTACTTTTTCTTAATAGATGATCTAAAACTTCAAACTGTCTAGCCAGAAGTGTACAGTATTTTAATAAAATACTTTCTGAATGATCTCAGATCATGCTCATGGTTCCTAATTATTCATCATGACATCTAAAACCAATCCACTGGCAGTGACAGGGACAGTATTATATTGTGATGTTTAGATTTGCCTGAGATGACATTTTTCTCCCTTTGTTACATTCTGTTAACAAACTGTCCAGTATAGCATAATTTTTGCTTGGATACCAATTAAGCAAATTGCAATACATCCATAATCCAATTGCTGATGGATGATGTGAAACCAGAGTTTATTATAATTCAGTGATATAAAATACAACAAAAAAGAACAAATGGGCTGTGGCGGTATGGATGATATTTGTTGAACTATTTAAGTGATTAATGCTCTTATAATGTTTGCCTTCTCATTGTCCTCTATCATCTGTATGATTTTAGTTTTATTTTTTTCCAGAACAAGACAACTTCAATGTTGTAAAATGAAAGGGAGAGTATTGCAAAGTAAAATTATGCTGGAATAATAAAACAGTACCTGAGTATTGCCTATGTAATAAGCATATCTCTACTAAAATAGTTTAATTCTAACTTAATTTAGGTCCAAAGATGCTGTTAATAGTGGTAGAATTTTATTTCTTTGGAATGACAGAAACTCACTTCATATTTTCTTTCACTAAATTACTGGACTCATTTCAAATACAACCTGTAACACTATGTTATACTAATACTAATGAAATCATTTATTAAATATAATAAACTATTATATTTTAACACATATCCTTAATAAAATGGTATCTTTAATAAAAAACTAATTATATCTTCCTAGTAGTGTTTTACTATTAAAAAGAAAAAGGAACTTTTTCAAACAGTTGCAGATAGAGTTTGATTTATTAAGCCGTGGTTGTGAGCTGACTTTTTTTTTAACTCTGATCAGCCCCAACAGAAAGCTGTCAATGATCTGCTTTGTCAACCCACAACTGTTCATGGGTTTATTGTGATTTAGTATTCTTGGAATGTTAAGTTACATATTTTTCTTTATTTAGAATTTACTGTCAGGAATTAATAATGAGTAAAGGTTCTAAGACCTCTAATGCTCCTGTTGTAGTCTACTGAATTTATACCTTGATCGTATTTCTTATAATTTTGTTCATCCTTCTACCATATTGCAAGTAGTTCTTGAATCCCATGTTGTGCCAAACCATATACATTTCTGAATGTCATCACATTTTGCAGAGGTGAATTGATGACATATTTATGCATGAAAGCAGGTATTATTTTTTTAACTGATCTCAAACATAGCAAATGTCATATATATTTGCTGTCTAAAGCTCTCAGTCCTGCTGTGTTTTGAGACTCAAAAATGTTTCTGGACTTATCAGCATCTCTTCCTCCACTTTTTCTTTCTTGTTATTCTTGCTGATTTTTGATACTCTTAGAACAAGAAGTCTGTTTAGTGTTAGAATGTAAATCCCTTTCCAAACGACACTCTGAAAGAAGGCTAGATTTGCTCCCTGAAAAGCAAGCTTTACCCACTTCAAGCCAAAGAAATGACAGTTATGGAAAAGGCAGTCTGGGAACAATATAGATTTGGCTATATTTCATCCCCACAAATGCAACGCTTCATAAATATGGAGGAATGACAATGTCGAGAAACCCCTCGTGTTAAAGGATGCTACATGGCTTTGGCCTGCTGAGAGACAATAGCAGCAGAAACAATCTGGGATTGAGCAACAGGAAATGAGTGGTTCTTTATGAACAGAGCCATTGACCATGATTCAAAAAGGCAGAGATGAGGTTACTCAGAGCGTAGCTGTGGCTCGAACCCAAGGGTGATATTTTCCTGTGCACTACATGGGATGGACCATTGGACCCTTCAGTCAGGCCCCAAGCACATGTAGGATCAATTCTTTTAAAAAAGGAATTGTTAAATGTTAATATCAGGGACTTAACCAGAATTACAGAGTCTTGCCAAGTTCAAGATTGACACTGCCAGATCAAGATAAGAACTCAGGAAATGTTTGACTTAGGATAAAAATTTGTAAATGCATGTCATGCAATGCTATAAACACTCAAATGTTTCTTTATGTGATACATACTTGTGACTTTTAACATAGAATAAAGACAGTATGATCCTTTAACAATAACTCAACAAGTAGTTATTGAGTACATACTGTGTACCAAGAATTAAATAATTCCTGGATTTGGGGAGTCAATATCAAGTGACCTAGTTTTTAGATACAATTCTATTATTTTTTCTCAAATCTACTTTTCTCTTTTGGGGTTTCTGGTTCCTGAATGATGCAATGAGATAGTTAAAGTAGATGATTTCTAAGGGAAATTTCCAGGTAAAACTTCTGCAGTTCTATTCTATTTGGAACTATTCACTGTATAACCATGCCCTTATTTATACGGTGTGTAATTTTGGGTTTTTCAGGTGTCAAGTTTGCTTGAAATATATAAAATCTCCCTTTTAAAGGATTTATTGTAGCAACATTTGGTGAGATTGTGGGCAGTAGCACATAAACATTTGGTGTGCATTAAGAGAGACATTAGATACTTACATGTCAGTCTTTCTCTAACTATATCCTCTATAGGAGATTAAATTGTAGCTTGTCAGATTTCCAAGGTCAGGTGTTGAAAACATAATAGGAAGAATTTCAAATAGTCAGTCTTATCCAAAATAGACTTGTCTGCAATATCTACACACATACAAAAAGTAAACAAAAAGAAACTTTTTTTTGGTAATATTTATTTATAAGACTAAGTATGCATATAATTAAAATATTTAATGTTTTATATAATAAACAGCAAATACAGAGATGTATAGAACTAGAATAAGTTTAGTGATAAATTAACAAAGAAAAAAGAAGGTAAGAATAACATTTAGCAGACAACAGATGATTACTGAGCACATGAACTAAATATTTATTCAATTGGTTGGGACTTTTCAAATTATACACGAGTATGAAGTGGTTTTTTGTTCATATTTTATGTTTACTATGGTTATATTTAGTAAATGTTAATTGAAATAAAGACAAATTAAAACAGTCAAATTAGGAATTGTAAGTACTCTATGAGCCCACCTAGCATCTCATATAGAAATGATGAAGTTATGACATTCCAAAGGCTATAACTAACCTTAGCAGATCACAGATAATCCTAATTTAGTGGATAAATACCAGAAATAAAGCACTATTCATTTTTTCGATAATAATCATTGAGCACCTTGTATATGTTAGGCAGTATTGTAGGCCTGGAAGCACTATAGAGCACTTGTACAGGCAAGGTTCCTACCCTTGCGGAGCTTGCACTCTGAATAGTAGAAGAAAGGAAGCAGGTAATAATTTAAATCAAAACCAGGAAGTAAAGAAGAAAATATATTTTATTGATAAGTGTTATGCAGAGAAATAAAATAAGGTGATGAACTGGATTGAAAAAAGAAGCCTACTTAAAATCAAGGGATTAAGGAAATTTTTTACCAGAAAATGAAGATTAAACTGAGATCTAATGACAAGAATCTGAAGGAAGGGCATTCCAGGGATGTAAAAATCAGGATGAAGTTCATCTCAGGGAAAAACACAACTAGTAAATAAATCCCAGGTTAGAAACAAGCTTTTCCTGTTCCAAGAATAGAAATGGCTGGAGTTTAAGCCATAAGGACATAGGAGTGTGAGATGAAGACAGAGGAACACAGGAACAGATTACATTGGGGTTGAAATGCTGGTTAAAAAAAGAAATTCAGATGCTATTCTAATGACCATTGTTATCATAAGAAGGTTTAATGCAGGGGGAACTAGAAGAGGCTCTCACATGAAGATAACTGGCTTTGGGTGTGGGTATGGGGATGGTGTGGGGTGGGTGCTACCTCAGGAAGCCAGAGTAGAAAAAGGTGAGCAGCGAGGAGATGATGGCGATGTACACACACATCTTTTAGAGGAAAGAAGAGAAGAGTGGGATTTGGGGTATGATTTGGAGATGAGTACCATTCTTGACCTTCCTCATTGAACGAGTGGAGTGAGGTCAAGAGGAACCAAAGTGAGCAAAGTTGTGTCTTAAACCATATAATTTTCCACAGTATCTATAAACAGGTTTTGTGGGTCACACCATTTCTGTTATAGCTAATAAGCTTGTTCACTTCATCTGTTCATTTACTCTCTTTTTTTTTCTGAACTCAACCCTGTAATGCTTCTATTGGCATCTGAACTACAGCTATATACCCTGTCAGAAGAGTCTCTACAATGATTCCTACTGAGATCTGCATACAGAATGAGACCACTTATTTTCTCTTGGGAAGCACACTATTTTGGAAGGAAAACACTGATTTATTGACTGAATTAAAGCAGGAAAGCCATTATCCTAGGAATCAGCATTTTAGTCTATATCTCCTGAGTTTTTCCCTTTTAGTTATCTCTAGGGGAAATAAAAGGAAAAACTTAAACCCAGGATAAAGAGAATAGCAGAAAAGGTCATTCATTTTTGCTCACTACAGTGTATTACAAAATACACTGTGGATATAATGAGAAACAAATGGAAATGTAAATGCAGTATACATTTTATGAAACACACTGTAATGAATTGATCACTTATGTTAAACTATAGAACTGGGAAGGGAAATAAAGAAAAACCGTGTGCAATATCTCTCAGGTGGAAAGAGAGAGTTTACAGGCAAGATTTCTGAATAACATTCAGTGCTTCATACAAACATAAAAAGGTGATTATTATTTTTCAACCATTGACACTAATGGAGTAATTTTCATGATTCCTGCTCATGGCATGGACTATGAGAAGCACGAACCGCTCTCTTTTACCACGTACAACTTAAGTCATTTTGTTAGAGGTGCTCTGTCTTCAGATACCACCTTAATTAGATAGTTCATTTAACAGTGTCTTTGAATATTAGAAGTGACTCAAGAAATTTAATTAGTGGTACCTATCTGTACTAAAGAGAATTTGTCATAAGTATTCCACATATTTATATTTGATTATTTAAAAGAAACTAGGTAGCAAAGAAATGAAGCTAAAGTGACAGATGATAATGAAAATGATAAGAAAAAATCTACATCTGATATTTTAATGGAAATCAATGTGGAAATTTCTACCCTTTTCAAAGACCATTTCATAAGTAATTTTTAAAAACATTGAAAGGGTAAAAGATGAAGTACTTGTACTTCTATGAAAATTGTTTGGTATTGTTGTGATAATCATTTTTATATTGACATTTAGATTTTAAGTAATTTTTATTAAGACATTTTTATTAAGAAAAAGGCATTAGTGTGCCAGTCTTCTTTCTTATAGCTTTATTTTACTAAACAATAATTTATCCATTAAAGTATAGAATATATGTATTCTATTTATTAATGCTTTATTAATTTTAATTATTTATGTATATATTTTATTAATTAATAAAATAATTTATTAATTAATATGTATTCTGTTTATTAATTTGCTTGACCAATTTATCTCTAAATCTAAAGGGTATGATGACGGTTTGTACCCACCCATAAGCCTTACTCTGAGAGAAGTCTGGACATCAATATAGTTTTTCTGAGGGTTTCTCTTTAATCTGGGGGTTAATCACACTATTACAATATCCTATTGTGCTCATTCTCTTAGCAAATTTGGGCAGCATTCTTCCTCAGTGAAGTCTTTGTTGAGATCATAATTTAAATTAAAAACCTGAAATTTGTCTCTTATTGGAGGACTTTCATATAGAGATATGTTTCAATATCATGAAATTCTATAATACATAATATGTATCTGGTTTACTCATTGTTTGTTGTAAAGTAAAAGTTATGTTCAATATTTCCTCAGTGTTGCTGAGAAAGCTGGCTCATTTCCTAACCAACAATGGTTTGTGCTTATGATGTTTTTTTCTTATTTATATATGCATTATTTAAAATCACTATTATGCCAAGATTGAAAGAATCTGTCAGCTTCCTATTTCATAACAATTTTTCAGGAAAAAAATAAAAATACTATCCCATTCATTGTGCACAGCAATTTTGAAACTTTTCTCAATTCCAAGCACTTTAAAATGTGATTAAGAGAAGTAGGAACCTCTTGGAACCTAGGAAATAGAGTAACTTAAATCCATTATCACTTTTATTCACAAATACCACTAACTTTATGCCTGAGAGCAAAGATCAGGGAAAAAAATTAAGATTTCATCTAATTATACTTACTAATTTATGCTAATACCAGAATCTTTAAAATGCTATAGTTAGTACCAAATAATGAGATTGAGCAATGCAGTGTCTAAAATGCTTCTTCAGAAAAGTAATTATAATTCTGGACAATCTGGTCTTCCTTGGAGAAATGCTTCCTACTCTTTGGGAAAGCAAGGACCGCCTCAAGTGCATCAGATAAGGGAGCAATGGTAGCCATGGTCCTTAACAATGGCCTGCCAAGCACATTACAGAGGGACAAATAGCTCTCTGTTGGACTGATTATGACAATCATTGCCGCCATTTATTAGGCATGTACTTTGTGCGAAGTGTTCTGTGATGCCTTTGACATATCATCTAAGCTCTAGCATCTGTCATCCTGATTCTTTCAGTAGTTTCCTGACTGGTCTTCTGGGTTCTAAACTTGCCTTCCAGTAGCTTATTCTCCACATGTCAGCTGCAAACAATCTTTTCAAAGGCAAAAAAATATATCACCTTACTTCTTAAAACCCTACAGTAACTTCTCACAGCCCTCAAAATAAGTTTAACCTTTTCACAATGCCCTGCAAGTCTCTATGCCATTCAGCCCATGCATCTCTCTCTGACCCTGTTCTATATCACTTTTCCCTTATGCAATGGCTTCCTAATATTCAGATGACACCGTGTGTTAGCTCAGACTCTCTGCCCTTGTTTCCTCTGCCTGTGCAGTCCTTCCCTTGACTTTTTGGGTGAGTGTCTCCTTCTCATTCATGCTTCAACTGATATATCACATCCCAAAGCAAAGCAAGTCTTACCCTTCCCTCTGTGAAAACAGGAGATTTTGTCCATCTTGTTCCTCCCTGGATCCATACCTTAAGTACGAGGAGCACATGGAGGCACCCAAATGTTTGCATAGTGAGAAACGTTTAGAGTTCATGTCAGCTTTATATCCCAACAGAGCAACCACCCTGCAAACCATGTGAGTTCTGGGAGAGTCACGTAACTAGCCTGTCTCCTCATCTGTGAAATAGGTTGATAATAATTTTTGTCTTATAGAGTTAAGAATTAAATGAGAAGTTACACAAAATGTTTAAAACAGTGCTTTGCTATATAATCATTAGTGTTAGCTATATTTATCAAACATTTTTCTCTAATCCAACAATTCTGAGAGTGTGCTTTCTAAACTAGTAGCGTCAATATCACTTCAGAATTTCTTAAAAATGAAAACTCTTCTATCCTGCTCCCAACATTGAGTTAGAAACTCTGGGAATGAGAGTCAGAAAGCTGTAGTTTAACATGAACTTCAGCAATGCTGGTGCCTGCTAATATTTACTGTCATCCATGTACTTCTCAAAAGAGGTCAGGAGGATTAAATAGACAAATCTACAAATACCCTTAACATGACATCTGATAAATTGGCAATAAAATATAGCTGTTACTTTTATAATATGATAGGCTTTCTTTCCCTCAAATCTAGAGAATCTGTAGTTAAAGGACAAGGATTTTGTCTGTGTTTTTAACCTTTAAATCTTCAGTTTCTGGAAGACTGTCTACCACATATTAGTTGAGTGAATGATTAAATGATGAATGAGTGCTCAGTAAGATGCTGCCTAGGAGCAAAATGTAGCAAACTTTTTTTTTTGTATCTTAACTATAGTACTCCTTTTTTTTTTTTCTTATTAGGATTTAGAGGACAGGTGGGTAAATTTGCATAAGATTTCTCAAGATCTTTTGGGAGATAAACTCCAATACTTCTTCCCAGGATTCAGAGTAAGGAAGATTTTTTCTTGGGACAATAAAGGTTGTTGAAAGTGAGGCTAAATGGCAGGGCAGAAGAGGTACTGGAAATAAAAGGAAATCTAGCCTATGACCATCCCTTGATGAAAGGATCTAAGTGTTTATGTTCTGTCATGATTTGTGGCAGGTGTTGAAAGCTTTCCTAAACCCACTTATTCTAGTGCATTTTTGAGCCTGGAAAACAGTTCTTTTATTAATTAGAAAAGCTACAACTTCGGAACTCCAGATTGAGGATCCTATGTAACCAGGGCATTGCCAGAAAGGAGGATTCTCAATAAACAACTGAGAGTCTCGTACTAACACTTCCAAAGGGTCATAAATTCTATTGCAGTTCACGTGCAAACTCAACTTTTTCAAATTTAAAAGCCCAGGATCTTTATAAAACATCACATTGTCAGAGAACACAAGGAAGTTTGAGGAACAGTGGATAGAATCCTTGCTTATACTTTTCAAATACTATAGTTTATTTAAAAGATCTATGGAATATAGGAACATAAGTTCAAAGCTGTGTTTGATGCTCTGTGTCAGGAACCTGAAACTTTCACAGCAGGACTACAACACCTGCATAGCCAGCAGACTGAGACCCACGCAGGCCACTCAGGGTGAAAGGTCCCCTTCTATGAATGCAAAACTGCCCGACCCCGCTGCCAGTGTGGATAAATGGTCCTCCTCCTAGGTCCAGATGGCTCTTCACTCAGCTCATCCCTTACTTGAATAAAAGTCATGAATATGGTCCAGAGCAACAGTCTCACTTGACATTCTTGCTGGCATCAAGCTCAACATACCGAGAGTAGAAGTTTAATAACGCAGAACAGTTTCTTTAGTCACCTGTAGTAAGAAATTTCTTCATTTGAAATATCCCAGTGTGCAATTTCTGTTAGAGGCTGCATTCTAAAGGTTTATTTGTTAGTTTATTTATTTATGGCTGTGCTGGGTCTTCACTGCTGCACATGGGCTTTCTCTACTAGCAGCAAGTAGGAGCTACTGCCTATGTGCGATGTGCGGGCTTCTTATTGCAGTGGTTTCTCCTGTTGCGGAGCACAGGCTCTAGGTGTGTGGACTTCAGGAGCTGCAGCTCACAAACTCGAGAGTGCTGGCTCAGTAGTTGTGATGCACAGGCTTAGTTGTCCCGTGGCATGTGGGATCTTCCCACACCAAGGATGGAACCCATGGCCCCTGTATTGGCAGGCAGATTCTTTATCACTAAGCCTCCAGGGAAGCCCTAGGGTCTGCATTTTAAAATCTTAGCACAGCCTTCTAGAAATTTTTCCAGAAACCAGCCTTAACGATCTTTAGTAACCAGTCTACTCTGCAACCTGAGAGATAGTAGCATGTGGAACTGGGGCAACTAGGGACAGGTGGGGAGTGGGTGTCTGGTTAGATTGGGGGTTATAAAAATAAAGGGGATTTCAACCCAAAGGTCTTAATGATTTTATTCATGTTCTTCTCCTGAACTGAGAATATCTGCATTCTTTCTCCACAGAGTGGCCTGGGTACCAGAGCAGCTGCTTGGCATCCCTGGGAGCTTGTTACAAATGCAGAATCTCAGACCCCATCCCAGAACAACAGAAATAGAATATTCAGCTTAACAAGATTCCTAGGTAGTTATATACACATTAGAATTTGAGAGGTTTTCTTCCAGGCCAATATTTCTCACTATTACTGCACAGGAGAATCACCTGGGGAACTTCCCAAATTCCTATGCCCAGGTCGACTGTAGACTGATTAAATTAAAAATTCCAGATGCAACCCCAGGCATCTGTTTTTCTTTAAAACATGCCAGATGATTTAGATGATTTCAATATGTGGCCAAGACTAAGAATCATTTTTCTGGATTATAAAAAGTTCCTCCAGTTTTTAAACTATTTATAAAATTACTGAGATGTACATGATCTATTTGTGACAAGAGAAACATTATCCACTCCTTCAGAATATTGTTATTACAAAGCGAAGTATATTAGATATATCCTATTATATCTATTTCATATAAATTGTATCTTTATATCTTTATTTTTCTATAAAAACCAAAATTAAAATAAAGAGAAAATGTATATTTCAGCGAATGTAACATGTACTTTTTCTCAAGGACTATATTCTTGTGTGTAGGTTGTGCAGAAGTATATTTGATGACTTAAAGTTGATCATTGCTATTTTTCAACTAATTCCACTGCGTTCTTTCCACCTGGGCTCGGCAGCTGGGGGCATTTTTTCACTCTTAACTCCAATCCTGAATGGACACCCAGCTACAAACTGTTGAATAAAAATTTACTTAACAGCCATTGTAGCTTGGTGGAAGGGTTGAAGCTGAGTGGCTGAAATGTCAGATGCAACCCCATAAGTGGGTTGCTTTTAAAAGTCTCCCCCGCAGGCTTACCTTCCCTTCTACCCAGAGATTGCATTAATAGGTGCTTTTAAAAGGTGGCTGGTCCTCTCAAGATGTTAGCTTCCTTTAAAATTCTTTTAATCAAGATCTGCCTCTAATGCTCGTTTACTTTCTTAAGTGAAAGTCTAACATGAAAGCCAATTCCAAGCCACTTGGGGGGGGGGGGAATAACTGCTGTAGGGGCTGGACCGAAACAGAGACCCGGTGCCTTTTCTTTGAAGTGTGGCCACCTGTGAGCTGCCATTGATCTTGGGCAGCCAAGCTTCAAAGGCATAAGGCGACATTTCTCCCCCACTTGGCCACTGCATGTTATAACACTTTTGAGTTAGCAGGAGCTTCTTTCAAGTGAAAATTTAGATTAAAAAGCTAAATTGTGAGTGGTGCACAGCTCATAAGGTAGCTTTTAAAACATAAATATGAATTGAGATCTGTTCAGCAGTGTCTTCTCCACCTCCTTCCTTTGCCCTCTCGTCACCCTCAAAGGTCAGGCTTCTTTCAAATTAGCTTCTAAATCAGATTTTAATGAAGTCACTAACATGAAGGTGAATAGTTGATAATCTAGAGCAATCGGGAAACTGAAAAGCCAAAATAGTTTCCCACCTACATCTATTGGCCTTGTCAAGAAACAGAAAAGGTGACTGAGAAACAATTTTTTTTTCTTTTCTTTACTCTTAACTGAAATTGAATGGTGATTTATTTACAGAAATAAAATTGAAGAGTTGCATTTTGTGATTCTACATATTTACTTAAGTATGTGAATTGAGACTGTTTCTAGTAACATGTTTTAATTCTAAAGGATCCCCTACTCTTTACCAGGTCTTTTTAGTATGTGGGAATCAAAGGAGAAGAAAGAGAGCATACCAAGAAAAAATTGTAGTATTAAGGTTTAGTGGTTAAAGATATTTTCTTTGTATTCTTTGATATTAGAATCTAGTTAAGAATAAAACAAGGGTTTCCCAGGTGGTGCTAGTGGTAAAGAACCTGCCTGCCAATGCAGGAGACATAAGACACGGGTTCGATCCTTGGGTCAGGAAGATTACCTGGAGGTGGGCATGGCAACCGACTCCAGTATTCTTGCCTGGAGAGTCCCATGAAGAGAGAAGCTACAGTCCACAGGATCGCAAAGAGTTGGATATGACTAAAGCAACTTAGCATACACGCATGCACAAGAATAAAAGACTACTCTCTTTGCATCAATAATGATAGCATTTTCCTTTAAATTGAACTATGATGTTAAATATATTTTTAAATATGCTATCCACTAAGAACATGCTAACCTTTAAAGTTTTTTTTTTTATTTCCCATTTTAAACCTCAGAAAAGGACTATCCTTATGTTACTATGATTTGAAAGGAATTTTTTCCTGGATGAACATCTTATTCATGGAGGATATGCGTCTGGTGTAGTAGCAGAGTTCCCCTACTCAGATGTTCTCCCATTTGAAAGGATTCAGATCCACTTTGGGTAAAACCAGAATACCCTGAAGACTTGGTCCAAATCAGTTGCTGGAAAAATGTCAAAAATGTATCCAAATCTACAATCTGGTTCCAAGATTAATTAATAACAATTTATTCTACTTTTCCATTAGAAAAGTAGTCAAAATCACCTGAAAGTGGCACCTGCCATTCAGAATAGGGAAGACTGTAGTCCTGGATGAGAACATGGGAGAGAAATGGAAAAGTTAGACAAAGGAAATATGTATAAATCACCAACTTTTGAGATGATCACATCACATATAAACGACAAAGGTTACTAGAAACGGTGATATCTATTAGGCAACTTGCGCAATTTGCAATTGTTTATATATTTAACCTATCTACAGAGACACATTTTCAAAGCACTCTTACATCCTGCATGTTTTATACACAAAATGTTAATAAGAGTCTGAACTTTTCGAAGGGGAAGAACTGTCAATTTTATGCTGTGGAAGTAACATTTTATTTTTGCCAACACTAGCAAACTATGAAACAAAGCCCTCACTTTTTCTTTTTAACATTTTAGAGTTATATGGCAATCACAGGGTTTTGCTTAGTCTCTGATAACAGAAATAATGTCAGCTATGCATTTGATATGCACAAGTAACATTTCCATAAAAGTTTTGTCCTGCTGCTACAACGAGGCTTGTTCCCATTTCATATCTTATGGAAATGACCTCCCATCTCCTTTTCTGATTAAAGATCTTGGCAGGACAAAATATAAGAATACCAACCCTCTGTCAGTATTCCTTTAATTTGTGACCCTCTATTTATTGGCTTTTATTTATTTGAACTACCATCTATGACAAGTATTGTAATTGAGAAACATACATGTGCCTGAAACATAAAAATAAAAATTTTTTGGAATCACTTATTGGATGATATTTTCTCCTGAGTGATTAAGATTTAGAGTACTTTTTGTGAGGTAAGCACTCTCTTGTGTGTGTTTGTGTGTGCGTGTGTGTGTGTAGTGTGTGCTCAGTCATGTCTGACTCACAACCCCATGGACCGTAGACTGTCAGGCTCCTCTGTCCATGGGATTTCCCAGGCAGGAATACTGGAGTGGGTTGCCATTTCCTTCTCTAGGGGATCTTTCTGACCCAGGAATCTAACCCGAGTATCCTGCTTGGCAGGCAGATTCTTTACCACTGAGGCACCAGGGAAGCCAAACACTGTCTTAATTATGAAATATCTTATTTATAAAAAATGAGTTGTAAGTTCATGAAATAAAAGAAAATATTTAATTTATGAGCTGATTTTTTTTAAAAAGGTCAACATTTTATTTCAGAATTTTAAATACCATATAAGTAGAAAACTCTTAGGAAGAAATCTAAGAAAAACTTTTGACAAAGGAGATAGGATTTCCCAACTAAATACACTTTATACTAAAGTACAAAACAATATTTAAAAAACATTTAAGTTGCAAAAGATGGGTGACTACTAAAGCCTCCTTTAGCAAATATGAAAAATTAAGAGACCCCAAGAGAAAGAACTGAAGAATTTAGGTGAAGATGAATATACATTGGGCTTCCCTGGTAGCTCAGATGGTTAAGAATCTGCCTGTAATGCAGGAGACCTGGCTTCAATCCCTGGGTTGGGAAGATCTCCTGGAGGAGGACATGGTGACATACAACAGTATTCTTGCCGGGAGAATTCCATGGACGGTGGAGCGTGGTGGGTTACAGTCCATAGGGTCGCAGAGTCATACATGTCTGAGCTACTAAGCACAGCACAACACATGCCTTACTTCCCACATGTCTTTATTTTGTTTAGACTGAAATTCTCATTAGATATTTTTGAAAACTGTGAAATCTATGTACTAGAAAATTAAGTATTGATTTAATTAAAAATCTATGAGCACTAAGGCATAGAGAAATTATAATTACATATTTCTCAGTTTAAAAGTAGGCATTTTTTCAAAGAACTTCACAGAAGATGATGTCTCTTGTTCAAGGTTCTGATCACCAACCTGGCCTTTGATTCTGTTGAGTGAGTTAGACAGAAGTTATAATCTGCTTTGTGTTGAATGACTGGCAAACACAGAGAGTGGTACAGATGAGATTTATGGAGCTTTTGCAATAATTCCATGAATTCTCAGGTTGAAAAAGGCTAATTGTCCAACTTAATCAATTGATTAAGTAAAATCAGACATACTTTACTCAACCCTTTGTTAAAAATATAATTTTTAACCTCAACAATTGGGATTCTTTTCCTTTATATGTTCCAACAAATCAATTGATTAAGTAAAAAATACTTTACTCAACCCTTTGTTAAAAATATAATTTTTAACCTCAACAATTGGGATTCTTTTCCTTTATATGTTCCAACAAAAAGTGAAAAAAGACCCACAATTTTATCTTCTTTAAAATTTCTACAATATTGTTACTTATTTGATGAGCCAAAAATGAGAGGGGTGGGGGAGGGTTTAATATATTATATGAGGGTTTAATATACTATAATTAATATGATCTTGATCTCCTTTTTACTTATATGGTTATCTTTCTTAGCTCTAAAATATGTTTAATGCTTTCTTGGAAAGATGAAAATAAAACTATGATGAAAAACAACATTACCTGTATTACTTTTCAGTTCAGTTACATGAGGACAACAAATATACATGAAACACCAACACAGCTTTTAATGACAGACCTACAGACAAGTTTTTATGGGAGCAAACAGCTAACATATCTAACTTACTCCAGAGGTTTAAGGAAGTCCTCTTGCAGAAAATGATGTTTAAGCTGAGAGTTGAAAGAGTAACAGACCTTAACCAGTAAAAATTAAGGAAGACAATAGAACTTGCTTGAGTGGAAATCAAAGGGGGAAATGAGCAAACTGAGTCTTGAGTGTCCACCTAGTAAGGGTACATGTCCTGTTATAATGTACTTGGGACTGTGTCTGTTGTATTGCCCTCTTAGCACAGGGCCAGGTAAATCACAGGTGTTCAATAAAAGAGTTTTAAAAAAATGGGTAAAAGCAGGTTAGAGGCAAGGAAACAAACCTCTCATTGCCAAAATAAAAATATTAAATGGCTACTACAGGTCAATGATATTTGGGAAAACCATGAGGATAATAGTGACTCAAACAACAGAGAAAGGGAAAGTGAAGGAAAATATAGTGATGGAAAAGAATTACAGAGAAAAAATAAAAAGCAATTGAGAGATGAACAAAATATATTTACTTCATCAACTCAACACATTCTGTGCCTTTTGCTCTCCTGACACCCTGCTGTCACCCTTTTCTTTTTTATCTGATTACTTATCACAGTTTGTCTTATTACAAACTTACCATTTAAGATGTTAATTTCATTCATAGGTAAAAGTGTGATAAATCCTGTCTTGATAACACACCAGATGGTTAGTGGACATATGTTTAAGTTACTTCTTTTAACTTTGGCTTTCATATACAGAGTAGGATTATTGTTAATAGTGATAATTACCCATATTGTTCTAAACAATTAAAAAAACCTGGAAATTGAAAATGCAAAGATTTATCAATCTACCTTAAACACTTACTGAAGAAATAACCATTTATTGTCATTGTTCAGTCGCTAAGTTGTGTCCAACTCTTTGTGACCTCATGGACAACACTACACCAGGCTTCCCTGTCCTTTACTATCTCCTGGAGTTTGCTTAAATCCATGTCCATTGAGTTAGTGATGCTATCTAACAATCTCATCCTCTTCTGCCCCCTTCTCATTTTGCCTTTAATCATTTCCAACATCAGGGTCTTTTCTAGTGAGTTGGCTCTTTGCATTAGGTGTCCAAAATATTTAAACTTCAGCTTCAGCATCAGTCCTCTCAATGAATATTCAGGGTTGCTTTCCTTTAGGATTGATTTTTTTGATCTCCTTGCACTCCAAGGGATTCTCAAGAGTCTTCTCCAGCACCACAATTTGAAAGTATCAATTCTTTGGTGCTCAGCCTTATTTATGGTCCAACTTTCACATCCATACATGAATACTGGAAAAATCATAGCCTTGACTATAAAAACCTTTATCAGCAAAGTGATGTCTCTGCTTTTTAATGCACTGTCTAGGTTTGTCATAACTTTCTTTCCAAGGAGCAAAGTGAAAGTGAATGTGTTAGTTGCTCAGCCGTGTCCAACTCTTTGCAACCCCATGGGCTGTAGCCCCCCAGGCTCCTCTGTCCATGGGAATTCCCAAGCAAGAATACTGAAGAGGATTGCCATTTCCTTCTACAAGGGATCTTCCCAACCCAGGGATTGAACTGGATCTCCTCATCTTTTAATTTCATAGCTGAAGTCACATCAGCAGTGATTTTGGAGTCCAGAATAACCATAATCCTTATTATTATTATGGACTTCCCTAGTGGCTCAGATGGTAAAGAATCTGCCTGCAGTGCAGGAGACCCAGGTTCAATCCCTGAGTCAGGAAGATTCCAGGGAGAAGGGAATGGCTACCCATTCCAGTGTTCTTGCCTGGAGAACTCCACAGACAGAGTAACCTTGCAAGCTACAGTCCATGGAATTGCAAAGTGTCAAACACGACTGAGTGACTAACACTTATCATTAACACACTTTGTGTGTCTGCTGTTTTTCCATCTTGTGTAAGCACAAAGCTAAGATGGCATGAACATTAAGAGAGCATTAAGCAACAGAGCAGCAACAAAGGGTCTCCCTGTGTGTGTGTTTACTGGAGATTATTCATAATGCTGTGGACTCAGAAGTGCTTTCTTTCCTTATCAACTTCTCTCTCCTCTTCATCAGTTTCAGAGGCCATACACTTTGTCATCCACATCATCATCCATTATCCATTTTTCTGCCAGGGTGAGACAACACTGAAGGATGAAAACACTTTGAACTGACATTGGCAAAGCTAAATAACACACTGACCAGGCAGTTGTGCAGGGACTTGATTTCTTCCCAGGGTGTAAGTGACTGCTGCCACGCTGTTTGGTAGATTGATAGAGAGATAAGGGGACAGAGTCGCCTACTGCCCACCAATCTATTTCAAAGGTGACTAGACCTTCACGGCCCTGTAAAGGACATTTCTATTTCTTCTGTTTTTATGCTAGGCTGTTTAAATATTAGTAAAAGGAGCTGTTGGAAACATTTACTAGGATACAAAAAGAGACAATCTTAAAACTATCACATTTAGTTTAGTGTGGAGAGCCTGCAATTTGTCAGCTTTTGGTAGTAGAAAATAAAAGGTGTTTCTATGAAGTATAAACAAACGGCGATTTGCCCTAATTGAAGGAGAAGGTGGGGTAATCATTTCTGTTTTCAGGGGAACCACTGTAGAGACCAGCACATGGAATCAAACAAATGTGCTCAAATTTGCCAATATTCTCAGGCTTATTTACCCAATACTGAATAATGCAAAAGGAAACCTTATGAGAAGCAACATGATATTTGAGTTGATGTTAAATTTGTCACGAAATATTTTATGAAAATTTTAATTTTAAAGTGGAAAGTGAAGGTCCTTGCATCTTTGAAGTTCCCAGGTATTTAATGTTTTGTGTGTAAGTTCTTAGAAGATAGTTTCAAATTAAAAAGCATAACTGGAGCTGACCAAGGGAGAGGTGGCAGATTTAATGTTACTCTTCAGTTTGTAATCATATTAAAACAATTCCTTCCTTCTGAGAATCAGAGCAAAGTGACTGTTGAATATTTCTTTTGGTTCAATAATAGAATATCTCCAGGAAACAACAAAGAAGACAAATCAATACACCAAAATGGTGCAAATAATTTTCCCTTGGATAGCAGGCAATAACACCAAATGTCTGAATTCTGACAGACTCTCAAGTTATTAAAGGGATTTGATGTCAAACAGTTTATATAGTATATCATTTGGCTAGCACTATGAAATTCAAAGGTGTAGTCAGTAAAAGAATATTAAATGTAATCTAATCCAGCTTTCAACCCACTGCTTCTGACAGTAATAGTAACACAGCCTTTATGTGAGGACATCATTTGCTTTTAAAAGATAAAGAGAAGATGAACATTGGAGTAAACTTTAGCTCTATAAATAAATCTTTTAATGTTCTAATAACACTGATGAAAAAGCTATTTTCTAAAATTATTTTTATGGAAGTGACTGATATCTGGTACACTTTAACATACAAACACTACTCTTTCTATATATAATAGGTAAACAACAAGGTCCTACTGCATAGCATAGGTAACTATATTCAATATCTTATAACAACCTATAGCTTCCCTGGTAGCTCAGCTGGTAAAGTAATCGCCTGCAGTGGAAGAGACCCTGGTTTGTTTCCTGGGTTGCAAAGATCAACTGGAGAAGGGATAGGCTACCCACTCCAGTATTCTTGGGCTTCCCTGGTAGCTCAGCTGGTAAAAAATCCTCCTGCAATGTGGGAGACCTGGGTTTGATTCTTGGGTTGTGAAGATCCACTGGAGAAGGGAATTTTTTCCGTTATAGGCTATTTCCATTACAATAACTGATAATGGAAAGAAATATGCAAAAGAATGGATTTATATATATATATATCATATCACAATAGCTTTGCTGTCTACCTAAAACTAACACAACATTGTAAATCAACTATATGGCAATTAAAAATAAACAAAAGGAAAAAAAAAAAGAATGCAACCAGAATGATGACCCTTAATACTTTTCCACAGCTACAGTTGCCAGGTTAATCTAAATTCATGCAAATATCAAGAATATGAGTTTCTTTGTTAAGGTCATTTTAGTCACAAAAAGAGAGTTATTTTATATTTAAAATGTCCAACAGTAAGGGGAGAGTTTTTTCCTCTTCTTTTCATGTATTCTTTTCCCCAGAGAAAATTAGCCTTATAATATGCATGTGTCCCTTTGTTTTTCTTGTACTATTGTTTTTCTTGTACTATTTATGATTTAACAGTTTTTCTTGTAGTCATTTCATTATACTATTCTTTTTTTCCTAAGAGAAAACCCTTTGTATGTTATAATAAAGTCAAAAAAATAAAAGCTCAACAATTACATAGTTTTACAGGTAAAATGTGAAGACAGATTTGATTGTATCTCAGCCAGGTTGTAAGAAACAAGTTTTGGGATGAGATCTGCAGAACTCCTAAACCTGCACAAAAACTTGTGGTTTCAGACTAGAAGATTCTCCAGATTAAATCTGAAGGATTCTGCATAAGGGTGAGATGAAAAGGCAAATCCTGTCATCTCTTAAACGTTGGAGACTAGGTCTTCTAAGTCCTAATCAATTCATGTCTGGCCCTCAGTGTTCAAATAACAGCCATCAGCTGCTTGTTAGAGGGATATGTGGGTACTACTCTGGAACAGAGAAATAGTGCTTGAGTAAGCTAAGTAAGTTTGGAAATCAAGCACTAAATGGAAAATCCCAGCAGATATTTTTTAGGCTCAGTTGATCATGCATCTAAGTTTTTCAAAAACCCTCAACATGACAGGCTCTTGTTTTTGACCAATGGTGCTACGGTCCAAAACCAGCTGGTTACTGAACATACTCATTGCATGACTAGATAACCATTTCCTCTCTCAGTAATATACTTTCTGTAAGAAATTGAGGAATTCAAAAATGTTCCAGTTGAAACTTTTCCTCCTAGTGCAAAAAAAAAAAAAAGTTACCCTTAACTAAGCCTCTGCCTGTAACAGCTTTCCCCTCAGTCCTTCAACAATCATGTCACAGGTTCCACTTTTACCCCTGGCATCATGTCTTCAGTTCACTCACATACTTGATAACACAGAATTTATTTTCCCGTGAATTTCCTCTGTATGCTAAGCAACACTTTAGACCTTTCCCCAAAGTAGCAAGCAAACAAGAGACACCTAGAATGTTGGTCTAACATTTCCACCTCCCTGCTAAACCTCTCAGTTTGGTCCCTCAGATCATTCTAGCCACTTGACTTGCTCCTTTGATGTGGCAGTTTGGCAGGAAAACAAAAAACAAAAAAAAAAACAGAGATTTGGGTTGATTCCATGTTTTTTGTGTATAAGGACTTAGATGATCAACATGGGTCACCATCACTAGACACTCATGGGCTGGCCTTTTCTACATGAACAACCTCTGCAGGAGACTCTAAATTTAGCCCCCAAAATCAGGATTAAAAAAAAAATAGCAATAAACTCAGGGTCACATCCCTGCTCCTACTAAATATTTCTATCTTTTAAAAGCGATACATGAAGTCACCGAACACTGACTGGTGCAGGGCAGTTCCAAGCAGACCAGAAGTTCCACATGGAAAGTCACAGGCTCTGCCAAAGCTCTTTTTTCTTTCCCCCATAAGATATCTTTTCCAAGATACGGATATGGTATTACAGAATGTCGCCAGGACTAAGCATAAGCCCACTGCTGTCAAACAATGTTATAAATCCATTTGTTGCTTTATGCACATTTTTCACCCAGTCTTTCAAAAGTGGTTCTAGAACTATAGAAATGTGGGGCCCTCCATCGTGTCCTGAGCACTCACACGCTGCCAGGTGGACCTCTTACCCCAGACAAAAGGCTGGACAAACCCATCTCTACCTGGGCACTTGAGACTGGGCACTGTCTGAAGGTTGCAGGTCTGAATGGAGTTTGTCCACATGATGCAGCGCTGGTGGAGGAAAGCCCCATGGCTTTTAAAGTCAAGTTATCCAATGTGGCGCAGGCTGCCTATAGTCTCCCAAAGCCATCAGCAGACACCAGAGCTTGACTACTCGACTGTCCCATGCATCCTCCATGGCACTCCAGAACTCACCTGCTCTCGGGATTCCCTCTGAATCCCGTTTAACAGGAATTTGGTAAGCTCCTTGGAACTAGGCATAGAGGGAATGTCTTTTCCTTTTGTGTTCATGGTCCTTCATCTTCTCCAACTTGCCCATCTCACTCCACTGGGTAAGAAGCAGCTGACACTGGGTTTCAGGTTGGTCTCCAGCCACAGAGATGCCTCCGCTGGTGAGCCAGTGTGAAAGGGTCCTGAGTCACCCCTGATACAGTAGGTCTTGTCCCGACTGAAGTTTGGGATAATGGTGACCAGCTCCTTCTCTGCCAGAAACTTTAGCTCTGCCACATCCCCAACACAGGATTCCCTGCCCCCGGTCTGCAAAGAGGATCTGTGTACACCCACCATTTTCCCACCACTGCTCAAGGATCACACTCTCATTAAACTATTCTTCTACTTCCTGCTTCCTTTCTTTTTCTGAAATATTTGATTTAGATAATGGAGGGCTTCCCTTGTGGCTCAGCTGGTAAAGAATCCGCCTGTAATGCAGGAGACCTGGGTTTGATCCCTGGGTTCGGAAGATCCTCGGGAGAAGGGAAAGGCTACCCACTCCAGTATTTTGGCCTGGAGAATTCCATGGACTGTAAAGTCCATGGAGTCACAAAGAGTGGGACACAACTGAGCGACTTTCACTTACTTACTTAGACAATGGATACTATTTAGCCCTCTGGAACATTTCATGCAAAGATGCGTTCAGTAAAGGACAGAAATGGTAGGGACCTAACAGAAGCGGAAGATACTAAGAAGACGTGGCAAGAATACACAGAATAATTGTACAAAAAAGATCTTCACAACCCAGATAATCACAATGGTGTGATCACTCACCTAGAGCCAGACATCCTGGAATGGGAAGTCAAGTGGGCCTTATGAAGCATCACTACAAACAAAGCTAGTGGAGGTGATGGAATTCCAGTTGAGCTATTTTAAATCCTCAAAGATGATGCTGTGAAAGTGCTGCAATCAATATGCCAGCAAATTTGGAAAACTCGACAGTGGCCACAAGACTGGAAAAGGTCAGTTTTCATTCCAATCCCAAAGAAAGGTATGCCAAAGAATGCTCATACTACCACACAATTGTACTTATCTCACACGCTAGTAAAGTAATGCTTAAAATTCTCCAAGCCAGGCTTCAGAAATACATGAACCATGAACTTCCAGATGTTTCAGCTGGTTTTAGAAAAGGCAGAGGAACCAAAGATCAAATAGCCAACATACACGGGATCATCGAAAACCAAGAGAGCTCCAGAAAAACATCTATTTCCACTTTATTGACTATGCCAAAGCCTTTGACTGTGTGTATCACAATAAATTGTGGAAAATTCTGAAAGAGATGAGAATACCAGACCACCTGACCTGCACGGGATGGTTGGATTGCATCACCAACTCAATGGACATGAATTTGGGTAAACTCCAGGAGTTGGTGATGGATGGACAGGCAGGCCTGGCGTGCTGCAGTCCACGGGGTTGCAAAGAGTCAGACACAACTGCGCGACTGAACTGAACTGAACTCAGGTACATAAAGATTGTTAAAAAGGATAGTGACAGTTGAGCTGTCTTAACAGATCAGGCCCTCCTACAATCTGTGATGCCAACCTTAAATTCATTTGGTCTCGGGGTTGTTCTTTTTTTGCAATGGATCTTGCTTCTGTAAGAGAGCTTTGGCACTTTCAGAAGAAATCCATGAAAGATATCAGTTCCCATGGGAAATTACAGATGGGGCATTGGCTGGTATTTGCCCTCTTACGGTGCAGATTGAGTTAATAATGCTGAAAAAGGTGACCCACTAGAAAATAAGAAACAGACTCCAGGAATGTAGATAAACTAATTCAATTAGGCTTGCTCACCTAGAAAACTTCCTAAAGTAAAGAGAGCCCAAATTTAAGTTTAATGAGTAAGGGAGAGATATTAAAATGGTACCAGAAAAACAAAAATCATGTGAATATCCCAAGTCTAGAATTCCTTTGCAATATTCATATGGGCTAAAACACTTTTATACAATGGGAAAGATAACAAAGTCACTCTCTCCATTGAGAGAACTTAAGAGATTTTTTTTTTTTGTAATAACAGCAGATGCCAAGGGTTAAAATGGACTCCTAAGCCTTAAATCTGAAAAAGAATACTGAATAACTGAACAAAAGAAACTGAATAACTTTGCTTGAAATTGACACTTGAAATTAACACAACATTTTAAATTCAGTATACCTCAATCAAAACAAAAAAAGGACTCCTACAGAGGTTCCCACTATGCAAGCTGGAAACAGTCATGCACACCTCATGGGCTCAAACAGAAAGCAATATGACTGCTGAGATAGGAGACCTCAAAATTATTGGTATTAGTAATAATGACATTGCTACCCTAGAAAAGCCTTCAGATGAGCTGAAAACATGAGGAGTTTGTTTAGTTGAGTCACAAGTCACTGCCATGCTCCCTGATACTAGGAGTAAATACAAAGCTTTGTTCACGGGCTCAGAACCTCTCTCTTCATGCCCTTGGTCCTCTCTGCCCTGTACCCTGAACTTGTACTCCCATACCTGGAACGCAAACTAAATGTAGTTTAGATTTTCTAACTCTTTATCTGTACTTCTTAAACTTTCTTGCATATTCTACCTTTTTCTTTTTTCCCCTCTGTGTGTCCCACTTTCAGAATTCTTTTGGTTCCACTTCCATTTTTACTAATTCTCTCTTTTTGTGACTAGTCTGCTGCCACACTCATTCACTGCATTTTAAATTTTAGTTCTTACATTTTTAACCTCAATTACTTTAATTTTCTTTCAATACTGTATGCAATTTTAAAAATAATTTCCTATTACATGCTGATTCCTCTAAGCTTATTTTTTAACCTAATAATGAAAAAATAATCTTTCCTTTTTTTCCCCTCTTTTTCTCTTCTTCTTTAAATGATCTATATTTGAGTTAATTATCTGAATTTTTTTGTTTTGTTTCTGTCTTCTGTTGTCTCTGGTAGACTTTATACATGTTAATTTAATTATTTTGCCAGCTTGATTATTTTCCAGTTTGAGTTTGTAATTATAAGCATTTTCTTAGGAGCATTCTCACAAGAAAGGCCAAACAAAATAGAGAAGATGTCCCCCAGAAGGAGTAGACTCATTTTTTCCCAGCACTCATTGGCACTAGCAGTTCAGGAGCATTTCAAACTGAATTACAGCTTGTGACTATTTGGAAACAATCCCAACAAAGACAAGCAGTACTCTATAACGCCATGAGGGTTATGTAATTATCAGAGAACACAGTCTATTTATTGTCTAATATATAGGCTTCTTGAACATAGTCTATATAAAGACTTTATTTCTTGTCTAATATATAGGCTTTTTGTTAATATTTAACTCATTCATCAAAAAGAAATATGCTTTATAATACAACATCTCATTTATATGATAGTATTCTATATTTTAAAATGGTGAGAAAATATTCAAACATGATTTGGTTTTGATAAAATGAAGAAAAAAAGATATTCCATTAAGGAACACAGCAAAACATTTTCAACAATGATTTTTAAGTAAAGCCAACATATTACTAAACATTACTGTTTACAAATTCTAACTTCAATGAGTAGATTAGATCACATCATTTCATTAATCAGAAAGTATTTCTTTAATGCCCAGTACGTGTTTGGCACTTTATTGGGTAATGGAAACTAGATCAAAAAGGTATTTCACATGCTTCTGATCTTCTTCAGAACATATAATTGGCTAAAAAGTGACATAATTTCTAAAAATTCAACTATAGCTATATAATATAATACCTAATAATGCATAGCAATTTCCAGGATGACTGCTACAAGCTATAAGAGCTTAGGAATTCAATTAATGCTGGAGCATTTAAGTAAATAATTGTGGATTAAGTGGATGGAGAATTGGTCTTCAAAATGCATGGACTTTGGTTGAGAGCAGGCAGGAGAAGCAGCAGTCAAAGAGGAGATAAGGAACAATTTACTTAACTTCCTCTTTAAAATAATGTAATTGAATGTCTATACAGTTACGTCTCCTTAAAAGCCTCTTAGCTTCTATGTTATTAGAATAATAAGAACATGTATTCCTAGAAATGTTTATCTAAAGTTTAATATGCAGTAAATTTCTTTAATAGATTATTAATTAAAGAATCTGAAACCATTACAACATTGTAAAGCAATTTTTCTCCAATTAAAAAAAGAAAGAATCTATCAGTTACTGATAATTAATAACTTATTAACATTTATTTTAACCAAATGATGTTTAGCATGGAGCCTCATATTATTTTTAAGTCTTTATCTCTTAAATGTCTTAAACTGCTTTTTTTAAAAAAAACTTTATTTTTTATTCCAAATATATTTTGCTAAAAATATCATTACAATGAAAAAAGTAGAAATTCAACATATGGATAATTAAATTTCAAGTATCTGTTATTAATGAATATGTCCAGGGACTATTTGTAGTACAACGAAACTTAAAGCCTTTCTTTTCTGCCATCCTTCAGTTATCTTGCAGAGCTAACCCATGTCTAGACAAAAACATCTGAGATTACTATGGAAAATAAAGATGGGTATAATATTTTTTACACACTCAAGGTGGAGGAAGAGAGATCTTAGTTCTAACCTGCAGTGTTTTCTTATGTTGACAGTCAAGCTGACTGAAAGTGACTGATTTCCACCATCTTTGAAAGTAACTATTTTTCTGGAGTAATTAGTGGGAGGAATGCCCCCAAATAGAAAAGCATTGCTGCTGCTGCTGCTACTAAGTCGTTTCAGTCATGTCCAATTCTGTGCGACCTCATAGATGGCAGCCCACCAGGGTCCCCCGCCCCCCACCCCGTCCCTGGGATTCTCTAGGCAAGAACACTGGAGTGGGTTGCCATTTCCTTTTCCAATGAATGAAAGTGAAAAGGGAAAGTGAAGTCGCTCAGTCGTGTCCAATTCTTAGCAACCCCATGGACTGCAGCCTACCAGGCTCCCCCGTCCATGGTATTTTCCAGGCAAGGGTACTGGAATGGGTTGCCATTGTCCGAGAAAAGCATTGAGGAGAAATCAAAAGGATGTTGTGTAACCGTTGTTTCACATTTTTAAAATGAAAATAATTATAATGTCTTTTCTTATGATTTAGAGTGGATTACTTTTCTTGAAGTAGATTTTATTTTTTTAAGACAATTTAGTTTTAAAGAAAAATTGAGAAGATAGAATGGAGAATTCCCATACATCCTGTATCCAGTTTCACGTATTATGAACATGTTATGTTATTATGATACATTTGTTATGCCTAATGAGCCAATACTAACCTTATTGCTAACTAAAGTCTATGTCATTCAGAGTCACTTAGTGTTACCTAAGGTCCTTTTTCTGTTCCAGGGCACCATTAAGGATACTACAGGGTATTTAGTAGCCATGTGTCTTTAGACTCCTTTTGGTGGTGACAGTTCCTCAGAATTTGCTAGTTTTGAAGACATTGACAGTTTTGTGGAGTATTGGTCAGGTTATTTTTTAGGATGCTTCTGTGTTGGAATTTTTCTGTTTTTCTAATGATGAGATTGGAGTTATGGGTTTTTAGGAAGATCATAGAGGTAAAGTACCATTTCATCACATTATGTCAATAATGCATACTATCCACATGATTTATCATTATTGATGTTGATCTTGATCCTCAGACTGAGGTAGTGTTTGTCAGATTTCTCCATTGTAAAGTCACTAGCCCCTGTTTCCCTACTGTACTCATTGAAAGGAAGCCATTATGCACAGCCTAAGCTGAAGGGACAGACAGCGAGTCCCTTTCTCTAGGGCAGCGAGTCTTATAAATTATCTGTAATTCTTCTGCATGGAAAATTTGTTTATTCCTTACCTTCCATGTATTTATTCAGTTATTTATCGATATCAATATAGATTCATGGGTATGTATTTTAAACTACTTTACATATTTGGTTTATCAAATTGTACTTTCTGGAGCCACTGGGAGCTCTTTCAGTTTACTTCTGTATCCCTTTGACATATGCACATCATTGTGAGATTTTTCTGATGACTTTCTTACTTTTGGACTCTACGAGATACTTTAGACACATCTTGTATATACCCTGCCCCAGTCCTGGAATCAGCTATTTGGATAAGATTTGCTGGTTCCTTTTTTTAGAGAAAGGTTTTTGAAACCAAGATCTGTATGCTAAGTATGCTGATTGCTAATGTGATATCACTGCTTTTATACCCTCTTATTTGACAGAACAAATAAATATCTGTGCATATACTAACCTGTGTATATACATATATCTGTAAATATTTCTGTATGTAATTATCAGCGGTAAAGGGTCTGCCTGTCAATGTAGGAGACCCAGGAGATGTGGGTTTGATCCCTGGGATGGAAAGATTCCCTGGAAGAGGGCATGGCAACCCACTCCAGTATTCTGACCTGGAGAGTTCCATGCACAGAGGAGCCTTCAGGCTATGGTCCATAATTTCCCAAAGAGTAGGACATGATTGAAGTAATGCAACACACACACACGCATACTATTAATAAGCTAAAGATGAGTTCACCCTGATGTCTCCTAGTCTGTTTCCACGTGGATCATTCTAACCTCCTTCCTTGCTTATATGTAAACTCCTACTTGAACAGTAAGAAATCTGATGCTCATCACCCACAGTTCATTTTCACTAATTGCTCAATTCCAGTATGCATGGACAACAGTATTATAATTGCTAACTTGTGTCTCCATGGGAAACAACTTTTTCAAATGGAAGACAGTGCTATAGTTCCTTTGTCTTCAGTCAAAGAATCTGTTCATTTCCAGTTATGTAGTCAGCACCTTCCCCTCCCCTCAACTCCCTTAGTATGATTTGTTTATATTTTGTAAAAATGTAAGTCTGCAGTCCTTTCTAAGATCACCTAACCTCCTAAAGGTTTTTTGACACATCGAGGTTCACTCTTAGTCTGTAAAATTCTATGAGATTTGACAAATGTACATCCACCAATACAATATCACAGACAATATTTTCACCACCCTAAAAATTCCTCTGTGCTTTATTTATTCAACACCTCTCCTTCAAACTCCTGGCAATCATTGATCTCACCGTCTACAATTTCACTTTTTCCAGAATGTCATAAAATTGGAGTCATCAATCTGAAATTTTTTCAGATTTCCTTCTTTTACTTAGCAATATACATTAAAGTTTCCTCTTTTTTCATGGCTTGATAGCCCTTTATATAATTGCTGAATAATATTACATTCTGTATATGTACATGGTTTGTTTACCCATTGACCTGATGGAAGGAGACGTTGCCTCCAATTTTTGAAATGATGAAAAAAATTACTGTAACCCTTCACATACATGTTTATTTGTGGACATATGTTTTCAGATCAGTTGAGTAAATATCTAGGAATGTGACTGTTAGAACATGTGGTAAGACAGTGTTTTGTTTTGTAAGAAATTTCCAAGCTATCTCCCACAGTGGCATTAGCATTTTGCATCCCTACTAACAAAGAATGAAAGTCCCTGTTCCACAGCCTAGTCAGCAAACTGGTTTTGTCGGTTTTTAAAGTTGTAGCTATTCTGATAAATGTGTAGTGGTAGCTCGTTGTTGTTTTAATTTGCAGTTGCTTAATTTAATTTGCAACTGCCTGGTTCTTTTTCTGAAGGTTATGACAAATAATGTTGAGCAGCTTTCATATGCTTATGTGCCATCTGTAGAGTTTCTTTGGTGAGATGTCTCTTCAAACCCATTGTCCATTTTAAAATTAGGTTGTGTTTTCTTATTGCAGAATTTCCAAATTCTTTATATAGTTTAGATACAAGTCCTTTATCAGATAATGTGCTGTTTTCAAATACTTTTCCCCAGTATTTTTTATATTAATCTTTTATTCTGTGAGCTTATTAGTTCCAAGATTTGTTTTGTTCACTCCTTGAAATTGTGCATATAGACAATCATGTCATCTGTGCACAGAAATAGTTGTATTTATTCCTTTCCAATTTGTACAGATTTTTGCTTTAATTTCTTGTCTTACTACACTTGTTAGGGCTTTAGGTATGATATTGAATACAATTGGAAAGAAGGGACATCCTTACCTTGTTCCTAACTTTAGAGGAAAAACATCCAGTTTCTCACCATTAAATATGATGATTCTAGTTGTATTTCATTTTTTAAATGAATGTTCTTCATCTTCTATACCTTCGTGTTTTCCAGTATATGCATTTAATACCATTTATTTCACTCTAAGTTCTACTTTTGCTGCATTTCATAAATTTTTATCAGTATTATTTCCATTTGGATTTAATGAAAACATTTAAAAATTTCTCTTGAGACTTACTGTTTGACACTAATGTTGTTTAGAAGTGTGTTATTGATTAATCTCTAAATATTTGGGGATTTTTAAGATATTTTTCTGTTATTGACTTCTCTTTTAAGTGGCTAAGAAACACAATTATGATTTTTTTCTATTGTTTAAGTCTCTTTCGTGGCCCAGCATGTGGTCTATATTGGCAAATGTTCCATGCAAGGTGGAAACAAATGTGTAAACTACTGTTATGGGATGGAGTATTCTACAAATGTCTATTGGATCAAGTTAATCGAGTGTATTTTTCAGATCTACTATGTCTTTGCTGATTCTCTTCCTGTCTACTCTATCAATTACTGAAAGAGGGGTATTGAAGTCTCTTAAAACAGATTTGTCTATTTCTCCTTGCAGTTTTACCAGTTTTGCCTCACATATTTTGATGCTTTGCTTCTAGGTGCATATACCTTATGGAATAATAATATTTTCCTGGAGAATTTCCATCTTTATCATTACATAATATCTCTATTTTTCCCTGATAATTTTCCTTGCTCTGAAGTTTGTTTCGTCACTAATTAGTGCAGTTACTCCACCTTTCCTTGATTAGTGTCAGCATAATATAACTTACTCTATACATTCATTTTTTAAGCTATCCAAATCTTTATATTTAAAGTGGGTTTTTGTACATAGTATATGTGCTTGGTTGCTCAATTCTGTCCAACTCTTTGCAACCCCATGGACTATACCTCAACAAGCTTTTCCACCCATGGAATTTTCCAGGCAAGAATACTGGAATGGGTTCACATTTCCTTCTCTAGGGTATCTTCCCAACCCTAGAACTGAACCTGCATCTCTTGCTACTCCTGCATTGGCAGGCAGATTCTTTACCCCTAGCACCACCTGGAAAGCAGACAGTATATAGTTGGGTCTATTTCTTTTATCCATGCTGACATTTTCTGTCTTGTAATTTGTGTGGCGGGAACATTCAATTTAACACGATTATGATATGGCTTGATTAATATCTAAATGTTTGTAACTGTTCTCTATTTGCTGCAGGTATTCTTTGCTTCTTTTTAATTCTCTTTTTCTTACTTCTCTGGTTTTAATTGAGCATTTAATGTGATTCATGTTATCTCTTAGTATATTGATTTTACTTCTTTTAAAGAGTTTGTGGTCATTGCCCTGAAATCTGAAATATACATTTACAACTAATTCAATCCACATTGAAATAATGCTATATCACTTCTTAGGTAAGACAAATACTTCATAACAGAGTATTCCCAATCCCCAACCCCATGTACCCTAAGAAATTGCTGACATCCATTCGCTTATGTGCATGCTATAGTTACTCAATGTATTGTTATTATTATACTTTAAACAAATGGCTATCTTTGAGAGACAGCAAGAGGAAAATTTTTTTGAATTGTATTGTATCTTCATTCGTTCCTTCTCCAATGCTCTTTTTTGTTTGTGTAGATCTGAGTTTCTGAATTCTGTAATTTTTCTTCTCCCTGAAGAACTTATTTTAACGTGTCTTTCAGAGCAGGTCCAGGGGTGGGGATTTTTCTTGGCTCTTCACCATGAGAACCTGGTGGAATTCCTGAATATAACCACATCCCCCTCCCCACATGTTGGCCTCCCTATGACTATGGCCTCCAATAGTTTCTTACTCTGATGCTTAATCTCCAGCAATTTGTCAACATTACCACTGGGTATTCCCATTTGTTTATGGTTTCTGCTCCACATAAACAGATTTTGACTATCATTCACCTGTTTCTCCATGCTGAATGGAGAAACATTTTTGGGTGGCTGATGGTTTGCCTTGAAGCCTCCGTACTTCTATAGGTTCAAGAAGAGTTGTTGGTTTTTGGTTTGTTCAGATTTTTGCTTGCTATGAGAATGGCAGTTATTACTTTTAAGCTTTTTACATGTCATTGTTGAAACTGGAAGGCCGTCGCTTCACATGTTTCTTTCCTTATTTTTTTAAAAATTAGAGAATAATTGCTTTACAATATTGTGTTAGTTTCTCCTGTATAACAACATGAATCAGCTATAAGTATACATATATCTCCACCCCATTTTAGCCTCCTTCCCACCACTTTCCACACCCCACCCCTCTAGCTCATCACAGAGCTCTGGAGCTCTGTGCTATATAGCCACTTCGCACTAGCCATCTGTTTTACATATGGTAGTGTATGCATGTCAATGCTACTTTCTCAATACACCCCATCCTCTCCTTCCCCCATTGTGTCCACAAGTCCACTCTCTACACTTGCATCTCAATTCCTGTTCTCCTTGCTTCACTTTTTAACTGAATTGGTAAAAGAAGAGGGCAGGGCAAAATATTTATTAATGAGATAAATCAACTGAGTTATCAGAGATTTTCTTAGAAAATGATGGGCATGGAAAAGAAGATTGGTTAATTGATATAAATTTTACTGGTATTTACATTTTAATTAACAAATGCTCGGAACTTTATTTACTCAAGAGGTTATATCTAATATTGATTTAAATAAATTAGAATGTATAGACATGTTGGTCAATAGGCTCTATTATATTTTCTGTTTAGCATAATATTGCCAGGAAACTAAATGAGCAGTTCCTGCCTCCCTCAAGAAGTTATTAGCTTTCTTTTTCGGGGAACTAACAGGACTTTGCTTATATCTTTATAATAGCACTCAAATCAATCTACCATAATTATGTGTTTGTGTCTGTCTGCCCTTTGAGAATAAGTTCTTTGAAGGCATGGATCATATGTCTTTTATTTTTGTATTTCCAGCACTTAGCATGTTTCTTGGCCCATCATAAGTGCTCAAGAAATGTCTCTTAATTGATTGAATGAATAAATTAATGAATGAAAAATGTTTTCCATACACTCATACTATGAGAATGATTCTTTGGGAGATTTTAATGAAAGTTATAATATATTTGTATTATTTTGATGTGTCTCATCTGAAAGTAGTACAATGAAATGTTGGTATGATTATAACTATTCCTTAATTTCATCATCTCCACTATGTCCCAAATATCAAAATGTTTATTATCTCTTAAAGATTTAAAGCATAGGCTTTTAGAAAAAAAAAATCTTACATTCTCAAACATCTGATTAAGTTTATCAATGTTAACATTTATTTGTGTTACTATTTTTGTGACTTCTTTGTCACTTAACACTTTTTCAGTACATTAGTTCAGTTCAGTTGCTCAGTCGTGTCCGACTCTTTGCAATCCCATGGCCTGCAGCATACTAGGCCTCCCTGTCCATCACCAACTCCTGGAGTTTACTCAAACTCATGTCCATTGAGTCGGTGATGCCATCCAACCATCTCATCCTCTGTTGTCCCCTTCTCTTGCCTGGGAAGTCCCTTGGACAGAGAAGTCTGGGCAGGCTACAGTCCATAGGGTTGCAAAGAGTTGGACATGACTAAGCACACATGCACCTATTAAGTTATCTTATTATCATTTGTTATAATTCATCTGAAACACATAGACTTCTTAAATGAGATGTCCTATAGCCATAAGTTCCCAATAAATGGTTACTATCATATTTTGTTGTTTGTGTGGCTATTGTGGTATTCAATACCACCATATGGTAGCCAACATCCCCACTGCCTTCTATTACATCCATGGACATGCAATTATCTGAGAGACTAAAGTTGCCAAATAAATATTATGAATCCCAGCAGAAATTGCAAAATAGAGAGGGCTCTTAGTTCAGTAGAGGAAAACGCTTCAGAAAACTGAAGGAAATTATTAACATATCTAAAGAAAGTATCAATCTACTAAGTAGGGCATTGAGCAGCTTTGAAAGGTAGAAAAGGAGTAAGAGAAAGATAAAGTTTGGCACTGATACCCTAAGGTTCTCAAATATTCTGGTGCTTGAGGCAAAATCAATCAGATTGTTGAAGTGACTGGAGAATCATAGCCTTAAAATTGTCTTAAAATGTCTTTGTCTTTTTGACAAAATGGTCTTTAGTTATAAATGTTTGTATCAAGCTATCAACCTATCTTATCCTGTTGTCACTAAATACTGGACTTATCTAACCTCTCACACTGAGTTAAATAGTGTGTCCTCAAAATTCATATCCACTTGGAATCTGTAGTGTGTTTTTATGTGCAAACAGGGCCTTTTCTGATGTAATCAAGTTGAAATAAGGTTATCTGGATTAGGCTGGCCCCTAAACCAATACCATTGGTTTCTTTTAAGAAAAGGAAAATTTGAATACAGGAACACACAGGGAGAATGCCATATAAAAACAGGGCAGGTGTCAGCGATGCATCTACGAGCCAAGGACCATCAATGATGGCCAAACCCTAGAAGTTAGGAAGAGGCAATGAAAAACCTTTCCCTGGAGCCTACAGGGTGTGTGACCCTGCTTGCATCTTGATTTCAATTTTTAGACTAGAGAACTGTGAAAGAATACATTGTTTTAAGCCACTAAATTTGTGATAAATTGTTACAGAAACCCTGAAAAATTAATTGTTCTTGTTGTTGCTGTTTAGTTGTGAAGTCATGTGCAACTCTTTGTGACTCCATGGACTATAGCCTGCCAGGCTCCACTGTTCATGAGACTCTCCAGGCAAGAATACTGGAGTGGTTGTCATTTCCTTCTCCAGGGGATCTTCCCAACCCAGGGGTCAAACCCACATCTCCTGCTTGGCAGGTGGATTCTTTGCCACTGAGCCACCTGGAAAGCCCAGAGAAATTAATACAGTCGCCTTTGTTAGGACATCCTGTTCATTAAGTAGTTCTCTGGACAAGTTTCCCAAGAGGGTAAACATATATATTGGAAAAAAAAAATACTTAGATAGGTATACATAAATTTTCCAGTTCCCATCTCTATGGTAATTATTTTGTACGTGTAAATTGGCATCATAACCTTTATCCATCAACCTTATGTACATTTTAAATGCAATCTGCCACTGAAAGATAAATTTGCTCTTATAGGATGTAGACAACAACAGGTTTCAGAATGCACTATCCTATGGCAAGAGAAAATGAATGAGGCCTCTTTTAGAGCCTCTAGGACTTGTAGTCTTGCTCTTGCTGATCCTAGTTCTCTGCTTGATATCATACGCCCTAGATGATAACTTTGTTGTCAGAGCAGCAAGAAATTTTTCTTTAACAATGTTTTTTTTGCTACTTTCCCAAACTCCCAGATAGGTTTAATTACCACTGATGTACCTTTCAATGTCACAGTAATGCTAGTCTATGCCCCAACCAGTAATGCTGAAGAAGCTGAAGTTGAATGGTTCTATGAAGACCTACAAGACCTTCTAGAACTAAACCCCAAAAAGACCTCCTTTTCAATATAGGGTATTGGAATGCAAAAGTAGGAAGTCAAGAGATATCTATAATAACAGGCAAATTTGGCCTTGGAGTTGAAAATGAAGCAGGGCAAAGGCTAACAGAGTTTTCCCAAGAGAATGCATTGGTGCTAGCAAAGATCCTCTTATAACAACACAAGAGATGACTCCACACATGGACATCATCAGATGGTCAATACCGAAATCAGATTGATTATATTCTTTGCAGCCAAAAATGGAGAATCTCTACACAATCAGCAAAAGCAAGACTGGGAGCTGACTGTGGTTCAGATCATGAACTCCTTATTGCAAAATTCAGACTTAAATTGAAGAAAGTAGGGAAAACCACTAGACCATTCAGGAATGACCTAAATCAAATCCCTTATAATTATATAGTGGAAGTGACAAATAGATTCAAGGGATTAGATCTGATAGACAGAGTGCCTAAAGAACTATTGATGGAAGTTCATGATGTACAGAAGGCAGCTATCCAGACCATCCCCAAAGAAAAGAAATGCAAAAAGACAAAATGGTTGTCTGAGGAGGCCTTACAAATAGCTGAGAAAAGAAGAGAAGCTAAAGGCAAAGGAGAAAAGGAAGGATATACCCAAGTGAATGCAGAGTTCAAAGAATAGCCAGGAGAGAGAAGAAAGCCTTCCTCAGTGATCAGTGCAAAGAAATAGTGGAAAACAATAGAATGGGAAAGACTAGAGATCTCTTCAAGAAAATTACAGATACCAAGGGAACATTACATGCAAAGATGGGATCAATAAAGGACAAAAATGGTATGGACCTAATAGAAGCAGAAGATATTAAGAAGAAATGGCAAGAATACACAGAAGAACTATAAAAAAAAGATCTTAATGACCCAGATAACCACGATGGTGTGATCACTCAGCTAGAGCCAGACATTCTGGAATGTAAAGTCAAGTGGGCCTTATGAGGCATCACTACAAACAAAGCTAGTGGAGGTGATGGAATTCCAGTTGAGCTATTTCAAATCCTGAAAGATGATGCTGTGAAAGTGCTGCACTCAATATGCCAGCAAATTTGGAAAACTCAGCAGTGACCACAGGACTGGAAAAGGTCAGTTTTCATTCCAATTCCAAAGAAAGGCAATGCCAAAGAATGCTCAAACTACCGCACAGTTGCACTCATCTCATATGCTAGCAAAGTAATGCTCAAAATTCTCCAAACCAGGCTTCAACAGTATGTGAACCGTGAACTTCCAGATGTTCCAGCTGGATTTAGAAAAGGCAGAGGAACCAGAGATCAAATTGCTAACATCCATTTGATGATCGAAAAAATGCAAGAGTTCCAGAAAAACATCTACTTCTGCTTTATTGACTATGTCAAAGCCTTTGACTGCATGGATCACATAAACTGTGGAGAATTCTTAAAGAGATGGGAATACCATATTACTTTAACTGCATCCTGAGAAATCTGTATCCAGGCCATTACCTTCCTTAGGCATTCTTCCCAATCCAGGGATTGAACATGTGTCACCACATTGATAGGCAGATTCTTTACCACTGGGCCACTGGGAAGCCCAGCTTAATAGGTATTCATTTCCTTATGCTACATTTTAAGGAATTGAAACTGCTAAATAATTTGCTGAAGGTTATTTAACTAGTAAGTAGTAGATTAAGAATAGATCTGTCTGTGTCACCCAAAATTTTTCTAATTTGATACAATAACCTAAACTAGTAACACTGTGTGTACTGGGATGATCAAACTGAATCTCTCTGTCTCCATCTATCTGTCTGTCTCTTTTGTTTTCCTCTTAATTTTAAACTACATAATATTTTGAAATTCTTATATATTTGTAGCTTCAAAGTAAAGTATTACAGATTAGATTAGTTGACCAGACAACCACTTTTCCTAAAGAACTTTTTCTAAAACTATTGTTCTTTGAACCCCATGCTGGGAAACACTAGTTTGAAAGCTTTCGATCACTACCCGCATTGTTTTTTTTCATTCTGTACTCTTGTCACTACTTCCTTACAGGCAATATGTTTTTGTTACTAAAACATTGTTTTTCATTCATCTTCTGCAAAGTTGTAAGAGCTGAGTTCATTAAATACTGGCCTGCTCCAAGAGTCTGTTAGTATGATGAAAATGGAACAGTTAGAAAGATCCCATTTCTAATTATGTCATCTGAAAAAGGCAGCACAGTAATGAATCAATTGATGTAGTTATATCCATTAAACAATTGCTTGAATTAGTTTGCTGATAAGCTGGCTCACCCCTTTTGGAGCCAATATCCTGAGTGGTGCAGGTGTTGGTGTTGGAAGGGTGAGTGCAATTGTTGGCATGGAGGCAGGTTAGTGCAGGTGTTGGCACTTATTGGTGTTGACGTTGGGTGAGCCTGAGCCTACTGCAAAAAGACGTAAATTAGTGTTGGGACACTATTTAGGTTGGAGGGAGTATTAATTTCCTACGGCTGCTGTAACAAATACCACAAACTGCTTGGCTTAAAACAATTGGAATTTGTTTTCTCACCATTCTGGAGGCCAGAAGTTTGCAATTGGCAGGTTTGTGTTCTGTTATCAGCAGAGCTGTGTTCTCTTCTGAAATCTCCAGGAGATAATCTTTTCTTATCTCTTCCAGTTTCTGGTGGCTCTAAGACTTTCCTAACTTCCGTGGCTTCATTACTCCGGTCTCTGCCTCTGTCTTTACATAACATCTCCAGAAAATACACATTTTCTGTGTGTATTTCTCTTTTATGTCTCTTATAAGGATGCAGTCATCCAGGATGATCTCATCTCAATATCTTCAATGTAATTATTGCATCTGCAAGGTCATTTTCCAAATAACGTTACATTTACTAACTCCGGGGTTGAGGACGCAGACATATCTTTTGGAGACCCCTGTTTAACCACTGCAGAGGGTGAGGGTAACGCATGTTTAACTTAATTCCAAACTTTTCCTAAGGCCAACCTTGCCACTATAACCATGAAATTTTCAGACTAAATGGAAAACTAATGATTTGAACTAAGTATTCAAATCTATCAGTACAGTCCTTAAGGCTCTGAATTGTCTGAAGGAAAGGTGGAAATCTGAGCAGTGTTGAGATCTCTTAAGGAGGACAAAGAGATGAATAGTTGGAGGATTACGAACAGTATCTGTTAGTGCAGCTTCTTCATGATACTCTGCACTCTTCGTTTATTTCTTTAATAGTATCTGTGGGAACTCACATCTATGTTTCCACTAGGAGATCCAATTCCACATCCAATTGTCATGAATTTTAGTACAACCAACACTGTCACAAGTTTTAGAAACATAATTTAATTTCATTGAAATGATAGCATATTTTTAGGCTTGCTTTTTTTCTAATATTTCATATTTTTCAATTTTGCTAAATGTTATAGTGAAAAGTATTCTCTGACTCATGAGTTCACCTGACTCTTTATTTCCCCTACCATAATATTCATCAAAGTGTATTGTAGTTTCATGTCCCTGGCAGCTAGTGAGCAGTCAATAAATATTTCTCACATGAATAAATATTGAGAAATAAAGACAAAATGTGAATGAATAATTTAGCTAAAAGTCATATGTGTTTGTTCATGTTAAAAATGCACCCCTATCATTTCAGTTCTGGTCAATTATTGTAATTGTTAATAAACAGATTGAGAGTAACATAATTATATTACCTATGTGCTTAAATGCAGTGACACAGGAAAGAATAAAAGAGTAATTAGATAACACATTTTGAGGATTTGGGGGCTCATAATATATAAAACAAATATTAATTGACCCCTTATTCCAAGTGAGACATCGTCTTAAAATTTCTGACAGTGAGAGTGGTGAAAAGAAATTGCATCTGTGGTAGTTGACTATAAAATGGTTCCCAACAATCCCTGTCTCCTGGATTCACACAGTTGTGTGATCTCTTTCCACATGGTCTGAGTTTTGAGTTCAGTTGCTCAGTTGTGTCCGACTCTTTGCAACCCCATGGACTGCAGCACACCGTCCTCCCTGTCCATCACCAACTCCTGGAGTTTACCCAAACTCATGTCCATAGAGTTGGTGATGCCATCCAACCATCTCATCCTCTGTCGTCTCCTTCTCCTCCTGCCTTCAGTCTTTCCCAGCATCAGGATCTTTTCAAGTGAGTCAGCTCTTTGCATCGGGTGGCCAAAGTATTGGAGTTTCAGCTTCAACATCAGTCCTTCCAATGAATATTCAGGACTGATTTCCTTTAGGATGGACTGGTTGGATCTCCTTGCTGTCCAAGGGACTCTCAAGAGTCTTCTCCAACAAAACAGTTTAAAAGCATCAATTCTTTGGCGCTTAGCTTTCTTTATAGTCCAACTCTCACATCCATACATGACTACCTGAAAAATCATAGCTTTGACTAGACGGGCCTTTATTGGCCAAGTAATGTCTCTGCTTTTTAATATGCTGTCTAGGTTGGTCATAACTTTTCTTCCAAGGAGTAAGTGTCTTTTAATTTCATGGCTGCAATCACCATCTGCAGTGATTTTGGAGCCCCAAAAAATAAAGTCTGTCACTGTTTCCATTGTTTCCCCATCTATTTGCCATGAAGTGATGGGACCAGATGTCATGATCTTAGTTTTATGAACTTTTTCACTCTCCTCTTTCACTTTCATCAAGAAGCTCTTTAGTTCTTCTTTGCTTTCTGACATAAGGATGGTGTCATCTGCACATCTGAGGTTATTAATATTTCTCCCAGCAATCTTGATTCCAGCTTGTGCTTCATCCAGCCCAGCATTTCTCATGATGTACTCTTCATATAAGTTAAATAAGCAGGGTGGCAATATACAGCCTTGATGTACTCCTTTCCTGATTTGGAGCCAGTCTGCTGTTCCATGTCCAGTTATAACTGTTGCTTCTTGACCTGCATACAGATTTCTCAGGAGGCAGATCAGGTGGTCTGGTATGCCCATCTCTTTAAGAATTTTCAATAGTTTATTGTGATCCACACAGTGAAAGGCTTTGACATAGTCAATAAATCAGAAGTAGATGTTTTTCTGGAAGTCTCTTGCTTTTTTGATGATCCCGTGGATGTTGGCTATTTGATCTCTTGTTCCTCTGCCTTTTCTAAATCCAGCTTGAACATCTGGAAGTTCACGGTTCACATACTATTGAAGCCTGGTTTGGAGAATTTTGAGCATTACTTTGCTAGCATGTGAGATAATTCCACATGGTCTATGTGAGTAATAAAATAGGGTAGAAGTGCTAATTCTGTATTTTTTGAGATTGGGTTATAAAACTATGTATTCCCTCTGGTTATATCCCTGTCTCTCTCTTTCAGCAGCCTGCTGTAGGTGAAGCTCCTTTTGTCAGGAGCCACCATACATGGTGGTCCACATGGTGAAGAATTGAGGTCTCCAACTACTGAGGAACTAAACCAGCCCAGGTAATGACTCCCAATGACTAGAGCCCTGACTGACAGCTCTCCTGAACTCCCACGAGTCACACTAAGTTAGCCACCCAGTTAAGCCATGACCAGATACCCAACTGTCAAAAACTGGGTGAAATAATAGGCGTTCTTTTAAGCTGTTAAGTTTTGGGATAATTTGTTTTGCAGCAGGAGATATTAGTTAATGATGGAGTTTTCACAGTAATAGGAAGGCGATTGTGCATGGGTATACACATTCAATAACAAGATAGCAATCAGTAGCTTCATAAATACTAGTTTCCAAATGAGTGGCATATTGGAACTTCCCTGGAAGCCTAGTGGTTAAGACTCCAAGCTTCTAATGCAAGGGCCGTGGGTTCGATTCCTGGTCAGTGAAGTAAGATCCCACATGCCATGTGGCCAAATAAACACATAGATAAATACATAGCATGTGAAAGAAGTCTAGAGGAGAGAAACATGATGTTCACCTCTGTTGCAATGGGTAAGTAGATTTGCACGGATCTTCTAAAATGTTTCCATAAATCCATACACTTCGGGTAGATCCAGATAGACAGGATTTCTTATGTATCTTTTTCAGAGACCTGGTTCATTGCTTTATTGTTGAGGCACAGTAGTCTATGCAATCTTTTAGCAATTCCTCCAGGTCATTAGTTTCCAGGAATATTGCTGGGTGGCATATTCAACTCTTGCTACTTTGCAGTGCTCTGGGAAAGATTTGAATTGTAGGATATATAGTTCTGTCAGAAAGTGATACCAAGAGGATTAACTTACAGAGAATAAGTAACATGTACAATCCAAGGATAGGGGCATACAAGGTGTAGAGACACTGAGAACTCCCTGGGGACTGTACTCAGCCTGGCCTATTGACTTCTCTGATGGCTCTTAATGGCTTGTTTCTTTTCTTGCATGGATACAGGAGACTTTGGGTTTAGCATTCTTGACCTTTCTGGAAAGTTAACTGCCCATGCAGAATCTGGGAAGAGGCTGAAATTTCCCCTTTAGTTTTTCTTGAGTTGAAATGACACCCTTCTTTACACACTGAGATGATAATTCTGGTTGTGCCCCCCAGGTAATAACCAACTGTGATGGCCTCGCAGCCTGGGAATCCCTCTCTGCTCTAAATGTAGCCTCTTCCAGCATCCTTGTATCCAAGCCATGAGAATGCATGAAGGAAAATCATTAAGAATTTCTGTTCTTCTGCAGTGGTTCAGAAGGAAGATGGGGTGGGAGGAAGTAGAATATAGTATTGATCCCATTACTTGGAAAAAGCCATCTTGTTATTATGTGTTCTCTAAGGCCTACTGTCTTTCAGCCAGAAAAATGATCTTTGGCCCAATTACGTTTTCTAGGAACTGCTCTTCATCAATTAGAGCTGCCTTCTCAGACTGGAGTAAAATAGTGCAACACCGTATTGGGCTTGCAGGTAAAAGCTACAGTGCTTTCTAAACTTGTGTTAGGAGGAATTTATGGGAAGAGTTTCAAATTCTCTCCTAAAACTCTGGATAAATGAATTTCTCTAAATTATATTTAGGATAGTTGAAATGTACATTGTTAATTGGATAGACTATGTAATTAATAAGGACACCTAATGTAGATATTTTAAGCCAATCCTGTAAAATGTAAGAAATAACTTTTTTTTTTAATGAATTTTCAAGGGCATCTTTTCCCAATGTATTGAATTCTTTAGTTTTGAGGATGAAAGCAGAACCATGCACATCTCTTATCTCTGGTGTTTGGTTCACTGGTATAATTTTTGCTTAGTTGGGATGATATTTTTCTTCTCTACCTTTGCTGCTGTGTAAGAGGGGAGAGAGAGAAGGATAAAGAGAGAAAAGGGGGGAGGGAGGAAGAAAGAGAGGAAGAGAGAAGGAGGAAGAGGCTGGGAAGAGAGGGAGAGGAAGAGACAGTGCTTTAGGATATATGAAAGAAAAAGTATGTGGGTAAAAAGATTGGGTTATATTTTAAAATAGATATCCTATTAAACAGTACAGTACTCCACAAACTAAGTTCCTATTAGCTGTCATAGAGGTTCCTCACACTCATAATCATTATGCTATTTACTAGTATTTGTTAAGAACTGATCAGCGCATCAGTGCTGGGGGATATTTTAGAGGTACATATTGAAAAATCCTTTTGACTCTTCAGAGTCCTTCCAATCTCAACATGAAAAAGCAGGGGCAAAAAGCAGCCTTTTGCTACAGTTAAAAAGGATAGTTCTTCTGCTTTCTCTTTTTGGCTCTTGAACACTTAAAAACCTTCAATCTCACTCTTCCATTCTGTGATAGAAGGCATTTCAATGCCCCCCTGCTCAGGGAATTGCCCAGGAAATCGCCAGCTAGCAGGGGGGAAATGAGCTAACTGGTTACCGTGGCATAAACTTTTCTGTTTAGCAAAAATAATTGACTGGCTTCTGCATTTGTCTGTGCGGTTATCTTGTGCTTGACTCACTGCTTTGTGGCTGGAGCTTGTCATCCTGGCTTCTGGCCAGGACACTCATTACCTCTATGAGGCATCCTGTGTATGTCCTGGGAAATACTAATGCCCCAGCTTTGTGTGCCTTTGTTTGTCCATAAGGCAGCTCTCAGTATAGAATAATTTATAAGACGTGGAGAGGGAGAACGTGCTCTCACATCCTTCAAAAAATGAAATTAGTATACTGTGGGAGAAAAAACATGATCCAGCTCTAATATGTAGTCTTGACAATTGGTCTTTTCTTTTTGTGAAGGATATTCTAGAAGTGCTTTGAGCCAGCCATCCATTTTCCATTTTTCATTTGTTGGCCTTTTATTTCTTTCATCTGTATGCTCCTTTTCCCACAGCTTCCTCCTTTCTCATCACCCATCTTCTGTCTTCCAGTGAGACAGCATTTTACCAAGATCTTCTTTTTTTTTTTTTTTTTAACAGGACTGTGTCAAGGAACTTAAGCTCCAGGTCTGGCTTGGCTCAATATTACAATCAAAAAAGAGACCTCCTAGATTAAAAGGTCTATTTTTCAAACATAGTATAGGATTTCTCCCAGGATGATTATGACACACACACCGATGACTTCTGTTTATACATACCTATCAAATTCTAAGCAATTGCAGTGACTAAATTAAGCATCCTGCATATGAAACACAAGCTTCATCTTTAATGTCATGTCAACTAGAAAGGCCAAATGATATTTCAGATCACTGAAGTAGCTTATTAAATAGATATCAGAATGCATTACATGAATTTCTTCCTATCTTGTAACCTCACCTATGCTAAAGAGGTTAAAAAAAGTTTCAGATTTTTATAAATTTCCCTAAACTTGATGGAAATAAGAAATCAATCAAAATCATATAAAAATAACTTAATCTTGTTAGGTGCTGTGTTATTGGTTGAAGGCTTTTACACATTACATTTTGCATGAGATTTGATTAAGATTTTATACATTCCTTGGCCTTGTTCTGACGTGGGTAATTAACATATTTTGTGACTAATCTACGTTAGCTGACCACAATATGGAAAAAAAGGAGTATTTTGAATTTTCATAGCTTGGCTTTCACAACTGATAATCTTCTCTAAGATTTCTAAAAGGACCAAGAAATCTCTGCTTAACCTCCTGTAGCTTTTGTACAGTCGCCACTAAAGAGAAACAAAGTATGAATTAGAGCAGCATATTTATGTATCTGCCTTTCTGATTCCATTTTCCAGAAGGCTGGAACCACTTGTATTTTTTTCTGTAGCTCATTGTGGACAATGAGTAAATATATGAAGTAAATGATCAATAATTGAGTGCAGTTCTATTTCCATCTTTTTGTCTCAGAAAGGCAAGATAAATGTATTGGCCCTATGTTTACAATTTGTGCAACACAAAGATGAGTTGGAAAATAATTGTTTCTTTTTTTTCCCCTTCCTTCTTGGGATCTATAGCCCCTTTATGGATGATGAGCCGATATGAATTTCAAGCTTCTGTTTTGAGCTTCTCTTTTTCACGGTTCTTCAATAATTCATAGTGTAAACCAAACTCTGAATAGTTGAGTTGGGAAGGATTTGTGTGTGTGTCTGTATCACGGGCATTTCCTTTGCTCTATAACGTGCACATATTTCCCTAGGAGAAATTGGAAGGCCAGCTAGCTTTATGCGTTTCTGAAAGCCTGGCATTGTGAGCCTCTTTTATACATAATAACTGCAGGTGCTTTCTGGCGCAGAAATGATCCTGTGATCTGATAGCTGTTTTTCACATTCTGTGATCATGGCCAGTTCACAGAATACAACAAAGGGTGGAAGATTGTTGTCTTCCCCTGGGTTGCCTAAAGTTACAGTGCTGATCTTTTGACCCTTAATTTCAGCAAGTTTGATTGCTCAAGAAACCCTAGCGTGCATATTTGGAGCTGGTGCAGCATTTTGCTGTTGAGTTGATTGTCAATATCCTAACAGGCTTGTAGGATTTAGAAGGGAGATAGAATCTTTTGTGTAATTGTCATGCATTTTAAAGAGCTAAATGCATCCAATGTCACCAACTAAAACGTCGTCTCACCTGGCAGAATATTTTAGGCCTGGTGATATATTTCGACCAACGATAGCTGTGACTAGAGTATCATCACTTCTCCTGCTTGTGAAGTGTAACCCTGCCCACCCTAAAGTGATGGGGTCCCTAAAGAAATGCAGTCAGTCATCACTGGAATGAAACCAGTACATGAATTCTGATTTTTCAAAAAAATGAAATTATTCTAATAAGGGATTTTTAAATAAGTAATGCAACATGTTATTAAAAATTGCTAATCTTGCTTCATTACTAATCTTGTGCCACACTGAGATGAATTGGTTGTACTAAGTATTTTAATTGTTTCCCCTTCTGATTTTCATTTCCTTACTCATCAGCAGCATCTCTCATCAACCCGAGTTTAAAATATTCTCTGTCCTTGTTCATCCTGTGGAAATTGATCCGGTATTTAAACTATGAATTACTTTTTCATAATAACCAGATTTGATTCTACTTGCAGATCATTTAATTTAAGACCCATGTTAATTTTTGCCTCACTAAATACTGCCTTGTTCTTGATTCCCACTTTGTTTCTCAAAAGGTGACTTGGTTGATGGAGTTAAGTGCCTTTTAACCACTAGAGGGAAACATACCAATCTACTATGAGCGATGCAGTGTCTTCAAATGGCAAATATCCTCCTGAAGCTGCAGGTCCTGCAGTTTGTTTTGTGATGATCTTTTCCCTCTGAATATTGGCAGCATTATAATGAGGAATAAACCAAGGGTATCTATTGATCAAAAATTTAGAAGCGATAATTTCCTTTTTATTGAATAATTTGGGACCTCTTCCTTACTGTAGTAAAATTATTTTTAAAGTGAACAAATATCCCCAGGTCACTAAGGACATGCTTCTATGATACATACATTTTCTTGCATATTATATCTGGAAAGCAATGTTCTTTAAATATTGATATATTCTATTCATACAGACCATATTGAGTGAGTAAACAAGCATTTACTGAGTATTACTTCATCATTACAGGAAAAAAAATCTTTTAGACAAATAAGATAATGCTTGCATCCTAGAGTCACGCTTTTAAAAGACTTCCCTGGTGGTCCTTTGGTTAAGACTCCATGCTTCTAACTCAAGGAGCATGTGTTCTATCCCTGGTCGAGAAACTAAGATCACACACATCATACAGTGTAGTCAAGAAAAATTGCTAATTTAAATTTTTTTTTCGGGTTCTGTTTGTTTCTGTATCAATGCACCTAGGAAGAAAGTCAGACAGCACAGTCAAGCAGACATTAGGCACCTTTTGCCTCAGTCTGCCTAGTGTTCTGTCCTCTCCCATTCCAGGCAAAGTGAAAGTGAAGTCACTCAGTCATGTCCAACTCTTTGCGACCCCATGGACTGTAGCCTACCAGGTTCCGCTGTCCATGGGATTTTCCAGGCAAGAATACTGGAGTGGGTTGCCATTTCCTTCTCCAAACAAACTCCCCCTGCAATTCAACATATTTGCAGAGGAGCTTCCTTTTCCTTGCAAATCACTCCACCCTGCTATACACACACACACACACACACACACACACACACACACACACAAACACACACTTTTGGCCACAATTAACTGGTACAGGCATTGACAATTCACCAAAGTTGGTCAAGAGCAGATCACTGAAGCTTGGCCAAATTCTCCCCTTGGTAAACATGGTATGGAAACCAAGATGGAGGGAATGAAGCAGAAGGAAAAGTAACTGATGATACTGGAAACCCTGTTAATTAACTGCATTCCTATTCTTCATGCATAAGACCTGAATATTTGTAAATCTATTTGCATTTTGGTTGAAGCTTGTTGGATTTCACTTACTTGTGATGAAAAGCATCCCAGTAGGCAACTGTCTTTCATGTTTAAAAATAGAATGAAGAGTTCTGTTGAAAAACAGCACGGTTGCATTGGATATGCAGCTAAAGTTTCTCTGGTTCATTAGGGGTTAATTTCAGGACTCTGGGTATCTAGAGAGGAAAGGGAATGAGAAGTGTCCTCAGTTCAGTTCAGTCACTCAGTCGTATCTGACTCTTTGTGACCCCATGAACCACAGCACGCCAGGCCTCCCTGTCCATCACCAACTCCCGGAGTTTACCCAAACTCATGTCCATTGAGTCCAACCATCTCATCCTTTGTCGACACCTTCTCCTCCTGCCCTCAATCTTTCCCAGCATCAGGATCTTTTCAAATAAGTCAGCTCTTTGCATCAGGTGGCCAAAGTATTGGAGTTTCAGCTTCAACATCAGTCCTTCCAGTGAACACCCAGGACTGAGCTCCTTTAGGATGGACTGGTTGGATTTCTTTGCAGTCCAAGGGACTCTCAAGAGTCCTCCAATACCAAAGTTCAAAAGCATCAATTCTTCGGCGCTCAGCTTTCTTTACAGTCCAACTCTCACATCCATACATGACTACTGGAAAAATCATAGCCTGCAGAGTACATCAGGAGAAACGCTGGGCTGAAAGAAACACAAGCTGGAATTAAGATTGCCAGGAGAAATGTCAATAACCTCAGATATGCAGATGACACCACACTTATGGTAGAAAGTGAAGAAGAACTAAAGAGCCTCTTGATGAAAGTGAAAGAGGAGAGTGAAAAAGTTGGCTTAAGGCTCAACGTTCAGAAAACTAAGATCATGGCATCTGGTCCCCTCACTTCATGGGAAATAGATGGGGAAACAGGGGAAAAAGTGTCAGACTTTACATTTTTGGGCTCCAGAATCACTGCTGATGGTGACTGCAGCCATGAAATTAAAAGACGCTTACTCGTTGGAAGAAAGGTTATGACAAACTTAGCATATTTAAAAGCAGAGACATTACTTTGCTGACAAAGGTCCGTCTAGTCAAGGCTATGGTTTTTCCAGTGGTCATGTATGGATATGAGAGTTGGATGGTGAAGAAAGCTGAGTGCCGAAGAATTGATGCTTTTGAACTGTGGTGTTGGAGAAGACTCTTGAGAGTCCCTTGGACTGCAAGGAGATCCAACCAGTCCATCCTAAAGGAGCTCAGTCCTGGGTGTTCATTGGAAGGACTGATGTTGAAGCTGAAACTCCAATACTTTGGCCACCTCATGTGAAGAGTTGACTCATTTGAAAAGACCTTAATGCTGGGAAGGATTGGGGGCGGGAGGAAAAGGGGACGACAGAGGATGAGATGGTTGGATGGCATTACCGACTTGATGGACATGAGTTTGGGTAAACTCCAGGAGTTGGTGATGGACAGGGAGGCCTGGTGTGCTGCGATTCATGGGGTCGCAAAGAGTTGGACACGACGGAGAGACTGAACTGAACTGTACTGAACTGACTAGATGGAACTTTGTTGGCAAAGTAATGTTTCTGCTTTTTAATATGCTGTCTAGGTTGGTCATAACTTTCCTTCCAAGGAGTAAGTGGCTGCAATCACCATCCACAGTGATTTTGGAGCCCCAAAATAAAGTCAGCCACTGTTTATACTGTTTCCCCATCTATTTACCATGAAGTGATGGGACCAGATGCCATGATTTTAATTTTCTGAATGTTGAGCTTTAAGCCAACCATCTCACTCTCCTCTTTCACTTTCATCAAGAGGCTCTTTAGTTCTTTGCTTTCTGCCATAAGGGTGGTGTCATCTGCATATCTGAGGTTATTGACATTTCTCCCGGCAATCTTGATTCCAGCTTGTGCTTCCTCCAGCCCAGCGTTTCTCATGATGTACTATGCATATAAGTTAAATAAGCATGACGACAATATACAGCCTTGACGTACTCCTTTTCCTATTTGGAACCAGTCTTTTGTTCCATGTCCAGTTCTAACTGTTGCATCCTGACTTGCATACAGATTTCTCAAGAGGCAGGTCAAGTGGTCTGGCATTCCCATCTGTTTCAGAATTTTCCACAGTTTATTGTGATCCACACAGTCAAAGGTTTTGGTATAGTCAATAAAGCAGAAATAGATGTGGTTTTTTTTGGAACTCTCTTGCTTTTTTGATGATCCAGTGGAGAGGTCCCCTAGGAAGAGAAATACAAGTAGGCTTGGTTATTGACTGGAGATTCGTTCACCTTCTACTGCCTGTAACTTCTTACAGTTTTATACTGAATATAGAACATGGAACCACGTTAGATTTGGAAAGTCTTCCACCCATTCATCTATCCCTGGCTATATTCAACCATTATTCTCTGAGCCCCAACTATGTGGCACACCCTATTCTAGCATCTAGGAATGCAGAGAAATTTTAAATTATTTTTCTGAGACCTAAAAGAGATCAACAGTTAACAAGGTGAAGAGTTGATGAGGTATCATCCATATGTATATTCAGCCTTTAAGAAGATCATAATCTGTGGCCAAATTATAGAAATGTGTTTCAGTTTTAGTTTAGGCTCCATTGGTTCACTATAAACTTGATTTATCTGTAGTATTTTTAATTTTATTTTTGTTCTATAAAACACTTAATATGAGATCTATCCTAGTAACAGATTTTTAAGTGTATTGTTATCTCTAGGCGCAATGCTGTAGAGCAGATCTCTAGAACTTATTCATCTCACATAACTGAAATTTTATACCTCTTGATTAGCAACTCCCCATTGGCTCTCACCAACCCTGTCTTTGACAACCATCATTTTATTCTTTGCTTCTATGAATTTGGCCATTTTAAATACTTTCATTAAGTGAAATCATACAGTATTTGTCCTTCTATAACTGGCTTATTTCACTTAGCATGATGCCAAATGTTTCACCCATATTGTCATGGTCACATATTGAAGAATTTCCTTCCTCTCTAAGGTTTAATATTCCTTTGTGTGTGTATGCCATATTTTAAAAATCCATTTATCTGTTGATGAACATTTAGGTTGTTTCCATATGTTTACTGTTGTAAATACTGCCTCAATCAATATGCAAGTGCTAATATATCTTCAGTATCTTGATTTTAACTCCTTTGAATATATACCCAGGAATTGGATTACTGGATTACATAGGAATATTATTTTTAAGTTTTTGAGAAAATTCCATACTTTTTTCCATAATGGCTGTACCATTTTGCATTCCCACCAACAGTGTGCAAGAGTTCAAAATTCTTCACATTCTCACTAATGTTTTTTGTCCCTTTTTCTCTCTCTTTTAATAATGGCCATCCTGACAGGTATAAGGGATATATCTCTTTGTAGTTTCAATTTGTGTACCCTGAAGTATTGTATCAGTAAGGTTAAGCATTTTGTTATATAACTTCTGATCACTTGTATATCTTCTTTGGAGAAATGCCCACTTACGTACTTAGCTCATTTATTAATCAGGTTATTAGTTTGCTATTGAATTGAAGGTGTTTTATGTGTGCCTTGGAAACTTACCCCTGATCAGGCATATGGTTTGCAAATATTTTCCTCTGTTCCCTAAATTGCCTCTCCCTCCATTGACTATTTGCTTTGCAGAAGCTTTTTAGTTTAATATAGTCTATTTTTGCTTTTATTTCCTGTAATTTTGTTGTCATGAAATTATTGCCAAAACCATTGTTATGAAGCTTTTCCCCAATGTTTCCTTTTAGGAGTTTTATAGTTTCAGTTATAATATTTATTTCTCTAATCCATTTTGAGTTGATTTTTGTGTATTGTGTAAGAGTCCAATTTCATTCTTTGACATGTGGATATCTAGTTTTTCTAACATTATTTGTTGAAGAGACTATCTTTTCCCCTTTGTATAGTCTTGGCATCTGTGTTGAAGATCAGTTGAATGTATATGAGTGAGTTTGTTTCTGAGTATTTGATACTGTTAAATAATAGAAAGGTGATCTAATCTATATATTTTAGCCAAGAAAATTAGACCAGGTCTCCTGTTTATTTGGACTTCAAAAAATCCAACAGGTTAAAATCACATTTTCTTCTTTAAGCAATGCTAGTTGGTGGGTGTAACTCTCTACCATTTCTCTCTAATCTTTTGTGACTTACTTAATCATTTGGTAATTTGTTTATTGAATTGTATGCATAATGCAGTCTTTTTTTTTTCCAATTCTCTCATTTATTTTTCCTGTTTCATTTGAAACCCATGAAATAACTTATATACCAAAGATACGGTTTTTTTTAAGTTGGCTTGTATGTAATAGGACATATGCTTCTTCAAAGTTGATATTTTTTGAAATTGTAGTAATTTCTTCTACAGTCAGCATTGCAGAAATATCTTAGTACTATGCTAGAGCAGTGTTGTACATGGAAGTGTCTGAAGTGATGTCAATATTCTATATCTTTACTGTCCAAGATAGTGGCCAATAGCCACATGTGGTTATTGAGTACTTGAAATGTGACTAACATGACTGAAAAACTTAATTATTTATTTTATATAATTTTAATCAATTTATATTTAACTTTAAATGGTCACACGTGATTAGTAACTAACATATTGGAAAATACGTGCTTGGTTGCAAAGTAGTGGCTTACTCTTTGCAACCCCATGGACTGTAGCCCACACAGGCTCCTCTGTCCATGGGATTTTCCAGGCAAGAATACTGGAGTGGGTTGCCATTTCTTTCTCCAATTGGAAAGTATAGGCTTAGGGTATTTGGTTATTTTAAAAAAATTGCTTTGTGTATGTTTACAGAGGGGAGAATTGTTGATTTTTGGGGGTAATATATTTATGAAGTTTACTAACTGTGATTTAAATCTTCTATTGCTTTATAAATTTGTTTTCTACTTGGCCTATCAATTATCTGACAGAGTTGAATTTTAATTATATATGATGAATTTTACATTTCTTCTTGTAATTATCAAAACTTTTTACTTATATACACTTCAATTATGTTATTTCATGCATCTATGTTATTAATGCAATCTGTCTTTTCTGTTAAAATCAAATTTTATAATTATATATTTATCTAGTTTGTGATGAATATTTTTCTTAAAGTGTATTTATATGGTAATAATATATTAAAATAATTTTCTTTTCTGTTTTTTCCTTTTAGTGAAGTGAAGTCGCTCAGTGGTGTCCGACCCTTTGTGACCCCATGGACTATAGCCTACCAGGCTCCTCCATCCATGGAATTTTCCAGGTAAGAGTACTGGAGTGGGTTGCTATTTCCTTAGATCTACTTTTATTACTTTACTTTCAACCATAGTGTATTCATTTATTGACTGTTTCTGTTTTAAACCCTTCTATTTATTGAGCTCGATGATATGTGTGAATTCATTTCTACTATAGTATTTTATGCTTTTTATTTGTCCTGTTTATTCTCTGCTTCTTTTGCATTTCACCTATTTTTTCCTCTTTATGAATTAATTGAATTTATATTTCCATTTTTCATGGAAAGGTGTAGAATTAAAAAGATGATTTTTACAGAGTAATTACCTAAAAATACTTATACACAAATCTTACTTTAACAGGGCCTAAGTTAAATCAATTACTGGACCTTCCCCTTGAATGACCCAAGGGCATAAAAGACCTTTCTCTTTGATTAAACATCTTCTTCATCTCACATTGTTGTTCAGTATAGAATTTGCCAGTGTTTGAACAATACAAAGTACATATTACCATCATTTTATATGTCATCGATGCTAGTTTTGATACTCCAATTTATTTGCTTGTTTTCCTACTCCCAAACATTCTTCCCACAATCATTTTCCTTCATAAATTGTAGCTTTTATTAATGATATGTAAGTGATAAAAATATGAATTTTTTGAAATTCTATGTATTTAGCACTTATTCTTTACTGAAAATGAAAGATAGTTGGTGATGACTGTGTCCTCTCAACACTTTTAAAATAATTTGCATTGTTTTGAAGGAAATTTTTTTTTCTTTGGAAGCTTTGAGCCCTTCATTTTGTCTTTGGTGGACTGCGGTGTTACAGTGACAGTTCTCATTAGGTTTCTATTTTATTTTTTATACTTAAATTACTTTATATATTTCCTGACCATTCATATTTTTCATCAAGTTTTGTAAGATTTTAAGCATTATGGCACTGAATATATATATCCCCTTTATTCTTTCTATTCAATTTAAATTCTTATTTGATTTAACTCCTATTTTTTATATTTTATTTTGTCCTTTTAGTTCATTGATACATTTTCAGATCTTTTATCTCTTAGTCTATCTTGTATTCTAGTTGATTCCCTCAGATCTCTTTTCCAGATCACAAATGCTCTTTAGTTTTAGTCTAAATGGCTTTTGATGCATTGAAATTTTCTATATTCAATTTTTTGATTTTTAAGATTTATACTTTTTTTTAATTGCCTTTTTTTCAGTGGTATCTCCTTTCTTGTTTATTTAAAACATATATTTTCTTTCTACAAAACATATTCAATATATAAGTTTATATTCATGATCCAGGAATTTTAATATCTGCAGCCATGGGGAGTGAAAAATATGCTTTTATTCAGTTGATTTTCCCACTTCTTTATGTTGATTTGTTTTCTTAGGTATTTTATAATTTTAGATTGTAAATTTAGGTTTGACTGAGTTTATGTTTGGGAATACCAGGGCTTGTTGTGAGGCTATGTCTATCCAGGAAAAATGTGAATTTCTTTCTGTTAGGTATACAGAAACTTTACCAATCTAGGATCAATTTAATTTAATTTAATGTTTCTCTTGAGGTATCTAAGACCAAAATTCAGATTTTAATATATTAAAAGCTAGCATGTCTGTGAGAGCAAGGCTGGGGTAATAAATTTTCAAAATAGGCTTTCTCGGATAAAGAAAAAGCAATCTTTTGCTCATGAGTGATATTTTATCCAATAATTTCTTTTCCTAAAGGTGTATACTTTCTAGGGTCCTGACTTTATGCAGAAGTCTTCGTCACAGTTCCCTAAATTATGGGGTTCAAGGGCTTATCTCCTGACCCCAAGCAGCCATGAAACCCAAAGCTCTAAATATTTGATATCAGCAAACTCTCCTTGGTCACTGTGACTTGAAAGCCTATTTATCACTGTGCTTTCCACTCTACATTCTTGGTGCCTATGGAGTTTTGTTTCTGTTTTGTGAGCACAAATAAGCATTTGCAATAATATTTTGTAATGTTTTATTTAGAATTTCTAGGTGCTTTGTTGTAGGAAGATTTTATAGGATATCTAACCTTGTCTGTAAACATCCCTATATTTTACAAATCTAACTTATTCTTAGTAGCCAGAGGCTATACTGTAGCTATATAGATTTCTCCCTTTCAATAAATATTCCAGTCTGATTTGATCATAAACTTCTCTGAGGGAAAGAATAAACTTTTCTATCACTTCAAATAAAACAATAATTACGGGTAAAAGAGATTTAGATTATAGTCTTTATTTATAATACTATAAAAATCACATTTTATTCAGAAAAGTGACATATATATGTGTGTGTGAGTATATATATATAAATATATGTATATTTATATACAACTATTGATAAAATCAGAAAGAGTCTGTATATTCCCTAAACATAGGTACCTCCCCTGCTAGCAAGGCCTTAGGCAAGCATAAATATTAAACAAGTTATATTCTTCCAAAGTTATTTATCTCTTACTTTGTAAAGCCTGCTTCATATGTTCTACTTTTGTCACATACCCTCCTTATTAGATTAATTTTATGATAGAGATAAAACAGTCCTAAAGGAAATCAACCCTGAATATTCATTGGAAGGGCTGTTGCTGAAGCTGAAGCTCCAATACTTTAGCCACCTGATGCGAAGAACTGACTCATTGGAAAAGACCCTGATGCTAGGAAAGATTGAAAGCAAAAGGAGAAGCAGGCAGCAGAGGATGAGATGGTTAATAGAATCACTGACTCAAAGGGCTTGAATTTGAGAAAACTCTGGGAGATAGTGGAGGACAGAGGAACCTGGCGTGGTGCAGTCCATGGGGTCGCAAAGAGTCAGACACAACTTAATGTCTAAACAACAACAACAAGAGATAGTATTACTATTTTATTATACACTAAATTGTGAGTTATGTATCTTTGCATTTGACCTACATTGTTGGAGTTATGCTACATCAATTTCTACTTTGGTTTAGTTGCTAAGTTATAATGTCTGTCAGAGGCAAGAAAATTAGAAGTTATTATACCATGCTCCTGAAATCTGATTGGATAATTGTAACACAGCTTACTTTCTTGTGAGTTAATACCTGACACTATATATTTTAAAATTTATACTTCTGATGAAATATCAGAACAAATTATCTACTGTAAAAGGATTGAAAAATCATGTTTGATATTATTCTATTATATAAATGATCATCAATATAATAACACATTTTCAATGAAATAACATCACTTCAAACAAAACAAAAAAGAATACAACATAATCATGCACAATAAACACTACCATGTTATATATACAAACCTCAATTTCAGAATGTTAAAGTCTAAACACATATGTGTTGAAATTGAGATACTATAAGGGATTCCCATGATACACAACTGCATGTCACATCCAGTGAGCATGTTCACATCCAGTGATCGTGTCCTATAGCATAGAGTTAAAGTAGGAGAGTTTTAATCTTCGTTGAGTGAGATTTGACACATTTGGTGCTGTAGGGTAGGTATATAAAGAGGTTTATGTACTTGTTCTAATTCTGGTGACTAGTCTTCGTGCCTGGAGTTATGGTTTGCAGAGGGTTTTGAACTGAGTGCAGACATAGGAAAGAAGAGCTTGTTGATCATCGATGCAGAACAGAGGATCGGTGCAAGGACACCACAGGTTTGCCATTTGTGTCCACAGTAATTGCCTTATGGCAGATTGATTCTTCTACATCTTCTACTGCACAGTGGAACATAAAGCATCAGGCTGTTTCTCCATATGAAAAGATAACAAAGTAGCCTTATTCTTACACTAATACCATCCTAGCCCTTCAAAATATTTACTTAAGGCATACAACTACACTTAAACTACATGTGAATATCTTAAATTTTATGCTAAACTAGAGGTGAAAGATTTAGTTCATTTATTCAAAAGGTATTAGTACCTTTAATTTGGCAGGCACTGTGCCAGTCTCTGAGAACATAGAGATGATTAAAAAACAATTTTAACCTAAAACACTTTATAGATTAGCAGACGAGACAGATGGGGAAATTATATTAAAGCAAAGAAATTATGGGAGTATGGAGGTAGCTTTTAAAAATTAAAGAGCGCCCAGGTAAGCCTGGGGGAGCCACAGAAACTTTTCAGCAGAAGCTTTGATCAAAGGACATAAAATTAAAAAGCAGCTCAATTTAAATGAGTTTAAGAGAAAGAAATATAAAATTGTTAGCATTATATAAACGGACACTAGGGAACACTATGAAACTTAAATTGAAAGTGTCTTCGTTCGTACATTTGAGGGTGTGAGGGGATGAGGAACATGTATGAGTGAGTATGCAGAGGAAGGGAGATGAAAGAAGATACTATTAATATAAAACCTAGGAGAAGGGGAAGTGGGGAGGGAAAGAAGACATTATTTTAGTGTAAAGTGAACCTGGGCTACCCCCTGCCTTTCAGGGTTCAGAGTAGCTTGTCTGCATCATCACTATTATTCACGGATCTGCATGAAGTTAGTGCCCCCTCTCTCTACTGATGAGCAGACTTTGATCTTGTGGTTTTTTTTTTTCTGCATAAAAAGTAGCACATATATTTTTAATTATAAATTGAATAATATTTGGACTCCTTAGGCTTGCTCTTAAGGCTCTTCATTATATAGGCACAGAGTTGCATCTGCTCTGAAGCTCTGTTCCAAACAGATGGGTCTCCTCATTGTCCTCTGGGCATGTTTTAACTTATTTGGGGCTTACATCCTGCATGGGAAGTCTTTTGAGAGCTTTGCTATTCCCAGCATCCATGTGTTAGACTTTTTCAAATTGTTACCGACTGGTAATTCAAATTTCTTTCATTAATGAGGACTTTGTAAGAGTTAATGGGCAGGTAAAAGAGGCAGAAACAAACCCCAGTAGAGTGAAGCCAAAGCTCATTGGTAACTGATACTTTCTGCATGTAAAGGCAACAACTCATCCTGGGATGATCTCAGATAACAAAAGCTTGTTGGTTTGTGTCCTGAGAAAGGGGTGTCCGAATTCAATGTCCCACCATTGTCTTGTCTCTGTTTCTTTTAGACTCTTGACTATTTTTTTCAACATCATGCCTCTGATTTCTGGATTTCTTGAATCATTATTTCTACTTATTTCTTTATTTATGTATCTCTTCTATTTTGTATTATTCTTTTATATACTAACTCTCTCATATAATAATTAAACTTGTTCAGAAAGAATATTTGATTGAATTCATATAGTACCATGAAGAATGCAGTAATTTGAGGTACTCTTCTAGGACCCATAAGACTTTGACTCAAGTATCATAGTTTTTTAAACATCCATGGCCAAGATAATAAGATTCTTTTAATAAGTAAGATACCTTACATAAGGAAATATCTCCCATAAAGGGAGACTTTGGGAATAGCAAGTATTCAAATTTCTCTTTTTCCTAAATTCCAAAGCACAATTTATATCACTTATTTGGCAAATTATTGCCAAACTGTTTTATGACATCAATTCTCTTCATGATTGTAGGTCTAATTTTATAGTATTATGTAATTTTTCATAGGTTTGAATCCTGTTTCTCAAACTAGAATGTAGGATTTTTGAGGGCAGAGAATTTTTAAGTACTTTTTTAATACATATATATACATACATATATACATGTTTATTTTTAAATCAGATATTTTTGCTACTGGATTATGAGTTCCTTATATATTTTGAACATTAATTCCTTATCAGATAGATAGTGTGCATTTTTTTTCATTCTGTAGACTGCAAATTGCTTATTCAGCTTTATATGATAACTTGTATCAAAGATGTTTAATAATGTTTCTTGATTTAAACATACAACTCAATCTCTTTTTCTAGAAAATTTCTGTACCTGTGTATTATTTCATTTGTTTCTTGTAATAACAAAATACTCAAGATAAAAATCACTTTTAATCATCATATTGATAATGATAACTTAGATTAATTGAATCTTAGTTAATTGATTATTAATTAATGAATTAAGTTAATCTTGGTTAATTGACTCTATTTTATAAGACATTTTATTACATCTTTCCAAATATTTTCATTTTTAATTGTTCATAGAAATTTTATGTGTCAAGAACTATGAAAGGTCTGAGATTTCACTCCACTTACAAGGTAACATGTTTATCTTTCATAGTTTCATATATACTGGCCATAGATTCTGGCTCAGAGGCAAAGGTCAGTATAACACTCAAATAACAGCATTTGCCAGAGTAACATCACTTGTGTCAGTTTCTTGAGCCCCAGTTTCTAGGGCAATGCAACTAGGGCCAGGTGGCATCATATTCAGTTGGTTGCATTACAAGAGAAGAACCCTAAGGTTCAGGAAAAAAAAAAAGCTGCTGGCAAAGCTCTTCAACATTTGCCCCAGTGGGAGACCTTATCTTTATTATCCTGGACTGCAAATAAATCTTGCTTCTTATCCATAGAGATTTTTTAAACTTCAAATGTTATTTGCTATACAAACATTCCCAGAAAGGTAATCCAGAACATAAGCTGCCACTGCCTTTGCTCAAAAGATGTGAAGAAATATGAGAGATTCATTCAATTATTTCCCAAGATGAGATAAATACTTTTGAGCCCTAAGTTATGAATGAGAAAGCTATACTTGAGAAAATTGAAGAAGCCTATCTCATATCAAAAAGCTTGTAAGTAGCAAACACGTAGTGACACCTCACATCATATGACTCCAGGTTTTTTTTTACTTGGTCATCTACCTCTTAGACTTCTTAGTAGGTCTAAGATTTAGTAGACCTCTTAGACTACTTACTGCTAACAAAGGTGGTAGTAGCCTAGCCTTACCCTGCTCCTCTGTTATATCACACGTATTTGGGAATTGGAAATTGTTTCTACCTTAGCTGTAGGCCCAGTCATCAAGAATTTACTTCTTTTGATTGTTTTGGGTTTTTTCTAAGTGTCAATGTTGCACCTTAAATGAGTAAGATCATTTCATGCAGCCAACATAAACAGAGACCTACATGAACCTTCTCATGTTCATATAACAATAAAGAATTTGGCCTTTGTTGTTAAAAGCACACTGATATTCAGGAAATAGTTGTTTTTTTTTTTTTTTAAGGCAGACATGGACTTTATTCCAATTAGAACTGAAGGTTACAAGCGTTAATCCATCGATGTCACAAGACCCAGGGTTCACACTGGGGAGGACTTCTGACACATGTATTTGTAGTCATTTCTCATGTAAAATATAGCAGAGTGTTTCTGGAGAGAAAAATGTGCCTGGATTATTTCAGCAACATAATTGACTGTTTTTATGTGTGTCATGGCATTTCTTAAAACTTTGGCTGAGATTGTGGCATTTCACATCACAGAAAAGGAAATAAAGCTGTATTGTAGTTTGCTTACATCAGTACCTAGAAAAAATTCCAATTTCAAAGGAGCAAGAGTTTTTCCTTGTATAAGCGGGGGTCTGGGTAACATTTTCATTTCCTGTCTTTTTGACTTCCAATGCTCCCCTTCAAAAAGTTCTGAATACAGAAAGCAGAACTTGCCTCCAGCACAAAACCAGAGCCCACTTTTATTATTGTTGTTGTTTCAGGGCTCATGCTGAACCTTAAAATCCTATTCGCAGCTCAGCTGCCAGCACGCTGTGAGCAGAGCCGTGAAAAGTGGAAGAAATAACAGGCTTCACCGTGCAATCAGTAGTTCCCTACCGAAACCATATGTCATGCATAGAATCCAGGAGACTTGAAAAGTCTTGAAAAACTGCAGTGCCACTAGTGCTCCTAATGGGAATTAGAGATGGGCAAGTGCCTGTCAGAAGGCTTAGAAAAGTAGAGATAACTGAGAAAAGAACAAGTGTCATTGGCTAAGAGAAGTGATCAAAATACTTTTCCTCTATGGACTCAATCATTATTATAACTTCTATCTGTGAAATGCCTTTTGACCCTAGCATGCAAATTCTAAGTGCCTAGTGCTAAAAAAGTGACAAAAACCCTTTCTATTAATGTAGCTACATGTCAGAGTAACAATCAGGTAATTATCATAACTACTATAATGAAATTCTTCCTTTCTCACCAAATGCTTTTTTTAAAAAGTAGTAGTATATCATGGTGGTTAAGTACAAAGGCTTTGCATTCAAGGAGAAACAGGATCAGATCTTCACTTTGTTCCTTCTAGTTATGTGATCTTGGAAAATGGTGTCCTGAGCCACAATCTCATCTGTAAAATGGGAATAATGATCCTTACCTATAGTTTTTTTTTGATTTAACAAGAAAAAGAGATGGATAGCACTATACAGGGTCAGGCATACAGAAATATTCAGTAATTAAGTGCTATTAATAACTTTAGAAAGAAGCACAACTGTTTTTTAATGTTGCATATGAAAATTTCCTGAAAGGAATAAAAAATCTATATACTTAATATATTTATACTCAGTATCATGTTATTAAAACATTAAAACTGCTTAGTTTTATTTTGTATGTGGCAGAAAAATTATTTTATACCTTACTTCTTCTAGAGGTAGTTTAAATTAGTGCTAACTTGTTTGCGTGCTAAATCACTTCAGTCATGCTTAACTCTTTGTGACCCTATGAACAGCCTGCCAGGGTCCTTTGTCCATGGGATTCTCCAGGCAAGGATAGTGGAGTGGGTTGCCATAGCCTCCTCCAGGGGATCTTCCCTACCCAGGGATTGAACCCAAGTCTCTTATGTCTACTGCATTGGCAGGCAGTTCTTTACTACCAGCGTCACCTGGGAAGCCCAGTGCTAACTTGGGTGGACTTAACAGAATTTATTAGTGGTTAAGCGGCCCTAAAATTTATCTGTATTTTACTTTTTAAAGTATCTTTAAAATGGATGGGCTTCCCTGATAGCTCAGCTGGTAAAGCATCCGCCTGCAACGCGGGAGACCTGGGTTCGATCCTTGGGTTGGGAAGATCCCCTGGAGAAGGGAAAGCCTACCCCCTCCAGTATTCTGGCCTGGAGAATTCTATGGGTGCTACAGTTCACAGGATCGCAAAGACGGAACGACTTTCACTTTCACTTTCTTTTAAAATGGGTGGAGGACATGAAATCATTTTTGTAAATGTGAACTTTTGAAAGTAATGGTCATGATATCCCTATGTATAATGAAAATTATCTTTTATCAATGATAATTTCTAAATAATCAAAGTTTGTTTTATATTATGGATAAGACCGAAAATAAATTCAAATGTGTAGTTTTGGTGAAAATAGTAATCTTTCCGAATTGCAATTATGTTTATGTTTACCAGCTTTTATGTATACCGATACAGGTACAAAGTTCACTTGTTTCTGTGTTTTATAGAAATTTATTTAAAGCAAATATTAATAATACACACCCACACATGCATTTGGATTTTTGTGAAACTGAAACTACACTTCAGGCCATTTAGACCTGTAATGGGATTGTGTTTTAAAGAGTTAGTTTGAAAAATCCATTATTAGGATTTTAAAACCCATTTTCTCTTTGAAATAATGCTATAAATTGCAATGAAACTCCCTGACCAGCTCTGAAAAGTCTTTTAACCTATCATATTTCTAAAATATTGTGTTAACTGAACTATTCTGAATACATCTGACCATTATATAACAGTTTTTGATAGGAAAATACCTCCTAATCCCCTGTTTTAGCCATGGAAACATATTCTTTTTTTTTTCTTTTGGATGTGGGTATTGTTCCCATAGCTGGGAGTCACTGTTTGGAGACGGAAGTAAATTAGTTTATTAATGCTCTCTCTATATTATATAATGATATATATATATATATGAAAATAACAGTAAATATAAATACATATACAATTGAGTGTATTATATATCTATTATATCATATTAAAATCTTGCTTCTTTCTGCATTTATAATTACATAGAGAAGACAGTAATGGGCAGTCACCTCTATGAGTTAAGCCTTAGGACTTCATAGCCAGCTAACATGGTTTCTGCCAGTCATTCTTAAGCATGGAGCATACATTCATTAAGAACACTGACAGCAAACCAAATCCACTTTACATATGATTGCTTGGTCCACAGAGGAATGGCATAATTATTATGTTATTTTCAGAAATATTTGGATACAGCATTCTATTCTATCCTTGTGAATAAGATGATAAAAGTATGAACTGGATGAGAAACCCATCATCTAGCTTCACAGATGTGTGAACAGCTGGTTAATGAGTAGTGATTCATGATTCAGCTTCTGCCTAAAGTTGAGGTGCTAGTAGTATGCCATCTCTCAGTACTTTGTGAGAATTGTATCCATGACTTGAGTGAAACACATGGTACCCACTTTGCAGATAAAGAAAGTCCAAAAAGATGTCTGACAAAATTCACATTCCAAACTATGTTGGAAATGAATGAACAAAGATGAATTTTCACTAGAATAAATGTAAATTTCTTCACATAGATTCATGTGAATACTTTGCTTTGTACAAGTTATAATATACTATGGACCAAAGCAATCTGGCTTGGTGGCGTTACAGATGGAAAAGTATAATGATTTTAATTGCTCAAATAATATATTGAGTTAGCCATAAAAGTTCGAAGTTTGTTCAGATTTTTCCATAAGATGTTACAGAAAAACCTGGATGAACATTTTGACCAGAGACCATCTGAGCTGTCTCTTGAGAAACCTGTATGCAGGTCAGGAAGCAACAGTTAGAACTGGACATGGAACAACAGACTGCTTCCAAATAGGAAAAGGAGTACGTCAAGGCTGTATATTGTCACCCTGCTTATTTAACTTATATGCAGAGTACATCATGAGAAATGCTGGGCTGGAAGAAACACAAGCTGGAATTAAGATTGCCGGGAGAAATATCAATAACCTCAGATATGCAGATGACACCACCCTTATGGCAGAAAGTGAAGAAGAACTAAAGAGCCTCTTGATGAAGGTGAAAGAGGAGAGTGAAAAAGTTGGCTTAAAGCTCAACGTTCAGAAAACTAAGATATGGCATCTGGTCCCATCACTTCATGGGAAATTGATGGGGAAACAGTGGAAACAGTGTCAGACTTTATTTTTTGGGGCTCCAGAATCACTGCTGATGGTGATTGCAGCCATGAAATTAAAAGATGCTTACTCCTTGGAAGGAAGGTTATGGCCAACCTAGATAGCATATTTAAAAGCAGAGACATTCCTTTGCCGACAAAAGTCCGTCTAGTCAAGGCTATGGTTTTCCCAGTGGTCATGTATGGATGTACGAGTTGGACGGTGAAGAAAGCTGAGCGCCGAAGAATTGATGCTTTTGAACTGTGGTGTTGGAGAAGACTCTTGAGAGTCCCTTGGACTGAAAGGAGATCCAATCAATCCATCCTGAAAGAGATCAATCCTGGGTGTTCATTGGAAGGACTGATGTTGAAGCTGAAACTCCAATACTTTGGCCACCTCATGCGAAGGGTTGACTCATTGGAAAAGACCCTAATGCTGGGTAGGATTGGGGGCGGGAGGAAAAGGGGACAACAGAGGGTGAGATGGTTGGATGGCATCACCGACTCGATGGACATGGGTTTGGGTAGACTCCGGGAGTTGGTGATGGACAGAGAGGCCTGGCGTGCTGCAATTCATGGGGTCGCAAAGAGTCGGACACGACTGAGTGACTGAACTGAACTGAACTGAACTGAATATATACAGTATTTTTCCAGACTAAGCTTCACCTTTCTCCTCTGCATCTTCACCTCCATGAGTCTATACTAGCTGCTGTCTGTCCCATTGGATCAGAAGCTACTCTGAGAAGAGACTGTGTCTTATTCATTTTGTAAACACAACTTTTTGTACTTGAGAGTGTGAGTACTCAGTTGTGTCTGACTTTTTGCAACCCTTTGGACTGTAGCCCTCCAGGCTCCTCTGTCCATGGGATTCTCTGGGCAAGAATACTGAAATGGGTTACCATTTCCTCCTCCAGGGGATCTTCCCAACCTTGGGATCGAACCTGCATATCCTGTGACTCCTGCATTAGCAGGCAGATTTTTTTTTACCACTGAGCCACCACAACATTTACGCCAATACATGGTAGCTTTTCAACAAATATCTGTAATGAATAAACTGAATTTATTATGTGGTTAATAAAATGGTAAGTCTATTCTTAGCCCTCTTTAATAGATTTATAATTCCCAGATCATGAAAAATTATGATCCAATAAATTTATCACTGACTGTATCTAGAATATTTAGCTCTAAGCAAAATATTTAAAAATAGCATTCACCAAATGCACATTTAAAGTACAAAAATTAACATGGCAAGGGGGCTAAAAATATATTTTATGAGGAGGAAAAAATAAATAAAATGATTCTGATAACAAGAAAATCATTCTAAAATATTTTCAGGATTCTCTTTTAAGGTAGATGGGCAGATTTATGTTATCCCCAGAGGACAGCCCAGCACAATGAACCCGTGAATGATCAACGGCGGCCTCATGAGGGAATTTTCCTGTGAATACCATAGTCTATAAAGAAAATGTGCTGCCTCAGAGGTAGTCAATTCTTATTGATGGGAAGTATTTAAGCAGATAACATCTGTCAGAATGCAGCAGAGGGAATTTCTCAGTGTGTGTGTATCTCAAAGTGTTCCCTAGTTCCAGCTACCTGTCCTTTTTGTTGGCAATTGCTCTCAGCAAGAGCCGTACCTTCTTCAGGGGCTTCCCTGGCAGTCCAGTTTAAGACTCTGCGTCTGCACTCCAGGAGGCACTGGTTCAATCCCTGGTCAGGGAAGTAAGATCCCACATGATGTGAGGGGCAGGCCAAAAAAAGAAAAAAAAAAATCCATGCCTTCTTCCAGGTGTTGAATGTGTAGTAGCTGTGGACCGAATGAAAGAAATAAGGTCCCTTCAGAAACGACTTTCTGTCAGTGAAATATTGTCAAATTCATTCCTGGTCAAAAGCACGTGCCTTTGATGGTTTTCTTCTCCTCTTCCTTTCCGCCTGTCCCTCTCCGTCTCTTCTCTTTCCTCCTCTTGGCTCCCATCGAACACTGTTTTTATTATTTTTCGTCTTCCCCTCCTCTCCCTCCTTCTTCTTTGCGCTCCTCTTCCTGCTCTTCTTTTATTTCATTCTCCTCGTACTTTTTCTCTTCCTGTTCTTCTTGGTAAATGTCAGTTGAAGGAGAAATAATACCTGGTCTACTAGGTATTATCTGTCTACTAGATAGAAAACCTATCTACTAGGTTTTCTCCCAGGAACATAGTTTTAAATACTAGCAGTTTCATTAGATCATTTTTTTTGTTATTTTTCTATCAATATACCTACCTTATGAGACAAGTTATCTAGTTAAAATATTTAGTCTGCAAAGCCTCACAGTGGAAGTGTTGGTATTCCTAAGAAAAGAAATAACAGTATTTGGAAATTGTGCTTCACATCTATAAAATCCCAGGTTTGCAGAAAATATTCCTTAAAAGAAAAAGGAATGACCAATTATAAAATGCAATGTGTGTTCCTGAAATATATTGCAATGAAAATATATTTGCATTGTATATACAAATGCAATACAGTAAAATACAAATATATTGCAATACAAATAAAATGAAAATATATTACAATGAATTATATTACAATCACAGTATGTTACATTGAAATATATTACAATGAAATTGTGAGAATTTTGAAACCTGTGTAAATGAAACCACCAAATTTGATGTCCCTGACCCGTTCATATTGCTACTAAATGATAAAGACTTTTTTTTCTTTTCAAAACTAAAGATATCAGATGTATACAGTCATCCTGTCTGATATCATAGCCAATAGCCAGGTGTGGTTATTGAGTTCTTAAACTGTGGCTAGTGTGAATTGAGATGAGCTCTCTAAAAAATACAACTTTAAGACTGAATGGTTTAAAGTATCATATCGATACATTAAAATATTGGTTATATGTTGAAGTGATAATATTTTGAATCTATTAAGTGAAGTAAAATCTATTAACAAAACTGTTTTCTCCTGTTTCTTTTCACTTTCTTTAATGTGTCTGCTAAAAAGTTTAATCACATATGTGGTTTGGACTTGTGGCTTACATCATATTTGTGTTATGTAATTCTGATCTATAAAACATTCCAGAATCTTAGTTTTGGAACTTGATGGAACTTAGTTTGGACAATCAGAAAATAATGAGAATTCAGAGATATCAAAATAAAATTAATAGCTAAAGTGAGAATAGGATTAGTCTGTGTATACCCATACAAGGCTCTTTTGAGTATACATTATGTATTTTTCAAAATCTCTAGAATGCATATAAGCATGATCTCTAACTCCTCATCATTTAAAAAAAAATTGTATGCCTTGCTCAGTGATGTCTAAGTAATTCTTCTAAGTGATATCTAAGTTTTTTGATGTTGTTGCAATTATTTATATTTGGATTCTGTCGTAATCTGACACTGCAGTAGTGTGCTCACCATATTCTTACTTCATGAGGGTGGCATAAATGTACCATTCTCTTTTTCTCCCTCCTAAAAATTATTTCAGCATAAGCATTTCCATAGGGAGCCACAAACAGAATGTGCACCAGCTCCAATTCAACAGGGCTTTCTCTGATTGTAATCAACTCTCTTTTCCTGAATTGTCCTCCAAATAGAAACAACAGCAGAAATGCCTGCTGGCACCAGGAGCCATCCAGCTATGGGGCATCAGATCCTGAAAAAGAGCATGACTTGACACTGCCAAAAGCGAGTATCTAATCTATACAGATAATTTTTGCCAAGCACAGCATAAACTTTTCAGAACTGTTGTTATAATGCTGTGCTCTCTTATCTCCAGTCTTTATATCCCTAGTCCCTTCCCAAAGTATTCTTTCAGAGTTAAGTACAAATTGTAAATATTTCATGATGTTTGATTTCACCTAAAGTACTTGGGAACAAAAGTTTGAATGAGATCCTGAGGGCCTAGATTTTTTTTCTAAAACAGCTACAGTAAAACAATAATAGAGCCATTCTGCCACCTTAGGAAATGGCCTAGAGGAAAAAGAGCTAGGAAGATCATTTTGCTGGTTAGACACAAGGCCCAAAAGGAATGGTAACTTCATAAATTATTCCGTAGGTATTGCTGAAGTCATTCTTCAGTGTTAGGCATTCTGGTGAGTCTACCATTGCGCAGACAAATAAAATTAAGACTTGGGACAAAGATCTGAACGTTTTAGGCCTCTTGGAAGTTTATGCTAAATTCTAGAACATAGTGTTCCTATAATTAGAATAGCTGTGCTATCAATGTATAAAATCTGCAAATAGATTTTTCAGCATAAAAGGTGAATTCTCCATTTTGCTTTGTTTATATACAAGGTATAAGAAACTGCCTCCAGCATATGAACTTCTGCCAAAAATAATGCTTGGACAAAGTAAATAGGGCACATTAAATAGTGAAAAAATGAAGTCACTCAGTCATGTCTGGCTATGTGAACCCATGGTCTGTAGCCTACCAGGCTTCTCCATCTGTAGGATTTTCCAGGCAAGAGTAGTGGAGTGGGTTGCTGTTTCCTTCTCCAACTAGGTAGTAACCCCCCTAAAACTGAAAAACATTGGTTGATTAAACATTTTATGATCTGTGAGTTACTTGCTTTCAAAAAGAAGGGCAGTGCTTGATCGATCAATGTAATCTGTATCTGGGTGCATAGATAAAGCCTTTTTCAATTTGTTTAAAAAGTATACATAGTACTGTTTGACATAACTTTAAAAACTTGGCCCATGTAGTTTTTCAAAAGGGTTAGTTCATCCTGGGTTTTTTCTGTATAGGCTAGGGGAAGTAGACCTGTTTCACACTTGATGTACCTTTTCTCTAATTCTATTGTGTAAATTTGCAGAAAGGATAAGTGTTATCTCTTTAGAGATAAAGTATTAAAACAGAATATCCCATGTATTATCAAAAAATTATTACATTCCTATCAGTAAGTTATTCTGATCCTCTAGAAGACTGCTTACACTGAAGTGTATTTTAACTAGAATGTATGATTTAAAGTAATGGCAACCCACTCCAGTATTCTTGCCTGGAAAATCCCATGGACAGAGAAGCCTGACAGGCTATAGTCCATGGGTTCGCAAGAGTCAGACATGACTTAGCAACTAAACCACCACCACCATGATTTAAAGCCACAAAAAGCCCCTTATAAAAACACACCCAAAATGAAAACATTGAACAGTAGAAATGGTGCTATGTGCCTAGATAATCAACTTTACTTCTTCTCTTGGTACAGAAATATTCCATGACTTTCTTGAGGTTGGGTGAGATGATGTGCCTACATTCTGGCCACTATAATATGGGTGAAAATGATATATGCCACTTCTAGACCTGGTATCCTAAGCTTTACACTCTTTGCAACTTTCCAGTATACAACACAATAGTATCAACAATAATCACTATGCTGTACATTAAATCCCTAGAATTTACTCATCTTTTAGCTGGAAGCTTGTACTCTTCAACCAGCTTCTTTCTTTTTTCCCCACCTCTATCCCCTGATAATGACCATTCTAGTCCCTGTTTCTATGAGTTTGTTTATTGTGAACCCATTTACAAATGAGTTATACAATATTTGTCTTTCTCTGTCTGACTATTTCATTTGACATAATCTAAGTTCCTCAGTGTTCACCCACATTGCTGCAAAGGTCAGGATATCCTTTCTTCTCATGGCTGAATAATATTCCATGATATGTATATAATTTTAATATATATAAATATATATATTATATATAATCCATTCATCTGTTGACAGACACTTATTTCCATGTCTTAGCTATTGAGAATAATGATGCAATGAACAAGGGAGTGCAGATATCGTTTTGAGATCCTGTTTTCATTTCCTTTGAATAAACACCCAGAAATGGAATTGTTAGATCCTATGGTCTATTTTTAATTTTTTGAGGAGCCCGTATAAGTTTTCTATCAGCAGTGCCAGTTTATTTCTCACAAATTGTGCACAAATGTTCTCTGTTTTCTATATCCTCACTAATGTTTGTCATCTCTTGACTTGTTAATGATAAGCATTCTAACAGTTTAGAGGTGGCCTCTTATTGTAGTTTTCATTTGCGTTTCCCTAATTATTAGTGATGTTGAGCACCTTTTCATGTACCTGTTGACCGTTTGTATGACTTCTTTGAAAAAATGTCTATTCAGTTTTTCTGCTATGTATTGAAAATATGACAATAAGGCCTCTATTCTCATGGCACTTGTTATACTATATCAAAAAAATCCAATTAGTTACACATAAAACAGTATAAAATTGCAGCTGTGTTTAAGAGCTTTGTATCTGAGGTTCTCAATACCATTCAGCTGTACAATGGGGGAGCAGTTGCCTAGTACATAAGATTGAGGAAGCTGTTTTTGAGGAAGGGATTATTGAGCTGAAACTGAGGGATGAGTGTAAATTTACTATTTGAAAAGGAACTGAAGAATTTCTTCCTTGAATAATGTAGTGTAAACTCTTGGAACATGAATAAACATGATAAACTTAATGGTTTGAGGGCAGCACACCTGTGGCATAGAGGAAGGGAGGGAGAGACTGAGATTAAGTGAAATAAGTTGGTGCCAAATCATTGTAGACTATGGAGGGTAGGAATGAATTTTCTCTTTATCTTCAGTACAATGAGAAGCCATTAAATTATGTTCAGCAGGGTATGGTCATATTTGGATTTGAATTTCAAAAATATCACTCTGAAAAAAATTACTCTGGCTCTTTTGTGAAGGACAAACTGTACAGGAGCTGTAATGGAGGCAAGTAGAAGAGTTAAGAAGAAATCTCAGTAGCAGGAATGAGAAAGGATGGTAGGGAATTGGGAGATACAGGGAGAAGTGGTTAGATTTGGTTGATCATTGGGTTGCTATAGTGTTCGTGTTGAAAAAAAATCATATTATTTTGTATTTTGAAAGATAATACACTGTTATCTTCTTGTATTCACTGTTGTTGATGAGAAGTTCCAGGACAAGCCAATGATTAAGTTTAGAGTGAAAGGAGGAAGCAATATTCAGATGAAATGAAATACTTTTCTAAAAAAGGCAGACATGCTAACAGACAAAACTAAAGGGAATATTTCTAGACCAACTTATATTAGGTTGGTGCAAACATAATTGGGGTTTTGGACCATGAATTTTAAACCATTATAACTAGGCCCAAACACACCTTTATTAATCAAAATAGGAACCATTGCAATCAACACGTGTTTGCCAATGAAAAATAAGTTTGTTTACTCCTGTAGCATAAAAATCTGTGCTTCAGGATTTGATGAAGTATTTTCTGCAACTTGCTGGTTGTGGAAGCATTTTCCCTGCAAAAATTTTTTGAGATACTTTTAGAAGTGGTAGTTAATTGGTGAGAGGTGTGGTGAATATGGCAGATGAGGCAAAACTTTGTATCCCAATTCATTTAAATTTTGAAGCATTGGTTGTGTGATGTGTGGTCAGGTGTTGCTATAGAGAAAAATTGGGCCCTTTCTGTTGACCAGTGCTGGCTGCTGGTGTTGCAGTTTTTGGTGCGTCTCATCAATTTGCTGAGCATACTTCTCAGCTATAATAGTTTCACCAGGATTCAGAAAGCTGCAGTGGATCAGACCAGCAGCAGACAAGCAAATAGTGACCATGATGTTTTTTGGGTGCAAGTTTAGCTTTGGAAAGTACTTGGAAACTTCTTCTTGATCCCTTGTGGCTCAGCTGGTGAAGAATCCACCAGCAATGTGGGAGATCTGGGTCAATCCCTGGGTTGGGAAGATCCCCTGGAGAAAGGAAAGACTACCCACTCCAGTATTCTGGCCTGGAGAATCCCATGAACTGTACAGTCCATGGGATTGCAAAGAGTTGGACATGACCGAGTTGACTCTCATTTTTCACGTTCACTTGATCCAGCCACTGAGCTGGTCATCACTGGTTGTCCTGTAAAATCCACTCTTTGTCATATGTTACAATCCAATTGAGAAATGGTTCTTTGTTGTTGCATAAAATAAGAGAAGTAACTCTTCAAAGATACAATTTTTTTGATTTATGGTCAGCTCATGAGGCAATCCACTTATCAAGTTTTTTCATCTTTTCAGTTTGCTTCAAATGCCAAATGGCTGTAGAATGGTTGATGTTGAGCACAATGTTTTAATTTTTCAAGATTAAGAATAAGATTCTTTGTGAATTTTTCAATTAAATGGAGTTTGCTGTGCTGTTCTGTGCTTAGTCACTCAGTTATGTCTGATTCTCTGCAACCCCATGAATTGTAGCCTGCCAGCCTTCTCTGTCCATGGGGATTCTTGTCCAGGCAAGAATGCTGGAGTGGGTTGCTATGCTGTCCTCTAAATGATGTTCAGCCATTTATAAGTCTTCTTTTTAAAAAATTTGTAGTGACTTTGGATGTGATGGGAAACATTTTCTTTTTTCTTTTTTTTTTTTTTAATTTTACTGGTATATTCAGCAAATAGTAAACTGCTAAGAATAGATACTAACTTGATCTTAGTCAAAAGGTATAGAAGTGATTTTCAGAGAGTATTAGGTTGTTTTGCTTCTTCTTTAAAATTCACTGTTTGTTGTACCTGATTTTTTAAACATTGTCTTCTTATTGGCTGTCAAAAATACGTGAATATTTTATGCTTCCAGTGACACTTTCAGTTAAAATAAGCACATTTAGTGTCTGAATGAATGATATATGTCTTTTATAAAATAAATTTTGTACCTCAAAATATTTTTTTTCTAGAGGGGTTATCATTTTTGTTGAATTTCTGTCAACAGTATACTTCAGATATGTAGTAAAGACCAATTAAATTATTTCTATGATGTCAGGCAATTTATCTTTATAAAAAATAGTAAATTATTACAAAGTATAAGCAATTTTGCTTTGATATTTAAAAATATTTTTTTAGAAAACTGATTATGAATTTTATTTATTTGTTATCCTCTTTATTTTTATTTTTCCTTTGAAACATCATTTGGTTATTACTTTCCTAGATTTGCATAATAGTTTTGTGTCACTGATGAGTGAATGTTCACTACAACTTGGTTTGGGAAACAAGATTTAAGGAGTTACTTCTGGGCGTATAATATATGTGTCATGTTGATTGATGCAAAATGAAATGTAATTGGATTTCTGATGTCATAAATTGCTTAGTAGTGATTAGGACAATTGGACAACAGCATCAAAGTGAAATGTGCTCATTGTCCATCTAAAATTGGCCTCTGCTCTTTCTTGGTGGCCTATAAATTCATATTTCCTAGAAAATATTTAACAGTATTCTTGAAAGGATAAATCATTTCCAGAAGAATAAATCTTCAGTTACAGTTCCATTTCTGAAGTCAAGCTTGTAGGCAGACTTGACTATTTGCAATCTATGGGATATTCAGCATTTTATTACATATCTTTCTAAGCTGAGAATCTTCACAAAAACCTCTCTTCTAATGTTGTTAGTGACATTTCTAGAGATGGTATATATTAAGGGCCTGCTATAAGCCAGGTGGAGAAGGAAATGGCAACCCACTCCAGTATTCTTGCCTGGAGAATCCTATTGACAGAGGAGCCTGGTGGGCTGCTGTTCATGGGGTCACAAAGAGTCAGACACAACTGAGTGATTAAGCACCATAGGCCAGGTATATAGATTATATTCAATAAATATTTATTGTTAAAATTTACTTATTAAGTAATTTATTTTTAGCAGTTCATAGAGAATTATGTACTCATCTTTTATTTCTAGCAGTGGGTCAGACTAGATAACACCACTTAAATCTCTCCTGGAAAATGTTCAAATATAATGAACAAAATTTTAATTATTTTAGATGCATCAGTGAGCTGATTAGAAATCAAAGAGTATGAAGAAGCCAAAAATTTAGTGAATTTAGTGCCCTGAAGTGGTAAACAACCACTGAATCTGAATTTTTTGTCAGGTAAACTTGAGCTTTCCTTTTCTGATCATATATGGAAAATGGAGTATAGAACTCAAAGACTAGAAATAGTTAAAATTATAGAATCTAATTGAAGATGTACTTGCATAAATCTGAGGACCAAAATGACATCTTCACCAATTTAAGAGTAAACTTGTGTAAACTTACCTACCAAAAGCATAAAACAGAAAATTGCTTATTTAAAACCTTAGCAATAAGTTGCAAAAACAGAGTTCTCCTCTATAAATACCAACGCTCATATAACCTTAACATGACCTCTAGCCTGTAGTCATAGACTCCAAATTGAAAATCTTTTAATTTAGTTGAACTAGTTGTTCCTGCTGACTAATGTTACCAGCAGACATGTAGAAGCAAGTGCAAATCTGGTTTTGCAAAAATTTGCCTTCATAAAATTCTCAAATTACTTTAGTGGGAAGTGTTACATGAACTAGAAGTACCTAGTCAAAAAGCAAAAATACCCAAGGAAATAAGATATAATGAGTTTTAGCCAGCAGAGAAAACAGAACATTCATAACTGACAACTAATTTTAGAATACAGTTCAGTTCAGTCGCCCAGTCGTGTCTGACTCTTTGCGACTCAATGAATCGCAGCACACCAGGCCTCCCTGTCTATCACCAACTCCCTGAGTCCACCCAAACCCATGTCCATTGACTCGGTGATGCCATCCAACCATCTCATCCTCTGTCGTCTCCCTCTCCTCCTGCCCTCAATCTTTCCCAGCATCAGGGTCTTTTCCAATGAGTCAGCTCTTTGCATCAGGTGGCCAAAGTATTGGAGTTTCAGCTTCAACATCAGTCCTTGTTCTTTGGAACAACCAGGACTGATCTCCTTTAGGATGGATTGATTGGATCTCCTTGCAGTCTAAGGGACTCTCAAGAGTCTTCTTCAACACCACAGTTCAAAAGCATCAATTCTTCGGCACTCAGCTTTCTTTATAGTCCAACTCTCACATCCATACATGACCACTGGAAAAACCATAGCTTTGACTAGATGGAACCTTTGTTGGCAAAGTAATGTCTCTGCTTCTTAATATGCTATCTAGGTTGGTCATAACTTTCCTTCCAAGGAGTAAGCGTCTTTTATTTTCATGGCTGCAGTCACCATCTGCAGTGATTTTGGAGCCCCGAAAAATAAAGTCAGCCACTGTTTCCACTGCTTCCCCATCTATTTGCCGTGAAGTGATGGGACCGGATGCCAAGATCTTAGTTTTCTGAATGTTGAGCTTTAAGCCAACTTTTTCACTCTCCACTTTCACTTTCATCAAGAGGCTGTTTAGTTCTTCTTCACTTTCTGCCATAAGGATGGTGTCATCTGCATATCTGAGGTTATTGATATTTCTCCCAGCAATCTTGATTTCAGCTTGTGCTTCCTCCAGCCCAGTGTTTCTCATGATGTACTCTGCATATAAGTTAAATAAGCAGGGTGATAATATCCAGCCTTGACGTACTCCTTTTCCTATTTGGAACCAGTCTGTTGTTCCATGTCCAGGTCTAACTGTTGCTTCCTGACCTGCATACAGGTTTCTCAAGAGGCAGGTCAGGTGGTCTGGTATTCCCATCTCTTTCAGGATTTTCCACAGTTTATTGTGATACACACAGTCAAAGGCTTTGGCATAGTCAATAAAGCAGGAATAGATGTTTTTCTGGTATTCTCTTGCTTTTTCAATGATCCATCGGATGTTGGCAATTTGATATCTGGTTCCCCTGCCTTTTCTAAAACCACCTTGAACATCTGGAAGTTCACGGTTCACGTACTGCTGAAGCCTGGCTTGGAGAATTTTAAGAATTACTGTACTAGTGTGTGAGATGAGTACAATTGTGCGGCAGTTTGAGCATTCTTTGGCATTGCCTTTCTTTGGGACTGGAAAGAAAACTGACCTTTTCCAGTCCTGTGGCCACTGCTGAGTTTTCCAAATTTGCTGGCATATCGAGTGCAGCACTTTCACAGCATCATCTTTCAGGATTTGAAATAGCTCAACTGGAATTCCATCACCTCCACTAGCTTTGTTTGTAGTGATGCTTTCTAAGACCCACTTGACTTCACATTCCAGGATGTCTGGCTCTAGGTGAGTGATCACACCATCATGATCATCTGGGTCGTGAAGAACTTTTTTGTGCAATTCTTCTGTGTACTCTTGCCACCTCTTCTTAATATCTTCTGCTTCTGTTAGGCCCATACCATTTCTGTCCTTTATCGAGCCCATTTTTGCATGAAATGTTCCCTTGGTATCTCTAATTTGCTTGAAAAGATCTCTAGCCTTTCCCATTCTATTGTTTTCCTCTATTTCTTTGCATTGATCTCTGAGGAAGGCTTTCTTATCTCTCCTTGCTATTCTTTGGAACTCTGCATTCAAATGGGTATATCTTTCCTTTTCTCCTTTGCTTTTCGCTTCCTGTTTTTTCACAGCTATTTGTAAGGCCTCCTCCGACAGCCATTTTGCTTTTTTGCATTTCTTTTTCTTGGGGATGGTCTTGGTTCCTGTCTCCTGTACAATGTCATGAACCTCCATCCATAGTTCATCAGGAATTATCAGATAGAAAATATAATTGGATTAGTTTAAGGAAATAAATTTAAAGCATGAGTAACCCCCCCCCCCAGAACTGATATATTATAACCATGTGGGTTTGAAGAAAAGTCACAGACTCTATTAGTGAAATATAATTATTAAAGAATTTCAGTTATGGTGTAGCTGAATAGTACATTAGTGAACTAAAAAATATGTATCTGAGAAAATTTTCTTTTATGTAGTGGGAAGGAAGTATGATAAATATTAAAGAGTTATTAAATACACAAAGATATGAGAGGAATGAGAAGGTCTAACTTACATATAATTAAAATTCTCTGATCAGAGGAGAGGGAAAATGGGGCAGAAACAATACTTGAGGGGATAACGAATTATAATTACAAAGAAATTTATTCATTCATTCCATAAATATTTATTCTGTCAACCATAGTACTGGGTATATAATAGTGAATAATACAGACACAAATCTCTCTCTACTATCCTGGAACTCACAATCTAATCACTAGTAGAAGATGGACACCTACTGATAAATGTTTCCTCTTTCTTTCATACCTGATGATCCTAAGATGTTTTGCAAAAGACTTTGCAAAAAATTTGTAACCTGCTACTATAGCCAAATTGATAATACATTCTTCATTTTTTTTTTAATTTTGCTTCAATCTCTTTCCATCTTTCCTTTTCCTCAGTCACACTTCTATTTAAAATGCTCATAAGTATAGCTTTGTCTGAGACTTTTATTTTGGGGAATCCAGGTTGTACTGAAAGTGACCCTAAAATCTTGACCTTCAACAGGAGATTTGGAACTGGCTTACTTACAAACTAAATGGCAATAAAGACCCAATAAATTTAACTGTAAGTAAATTGCTATGAAAAACAATATGGTGTGTTTATGTGCATGCTCAGTCATGTCCTACGCTTTGCAAACTCATAGACTGTAACCTGCCAGGCTCCTCTGTCCACAGAATCTTCCAGGCAAGAATATTGGAGAGGGGTGCCATTCCCTTCTCCAGGGGATCTTCCCAACCCAAAGATTGAACCCACATCTCTTGTGTCTCCTACACTGGCAGGCAGATTCGTTACCAGCTGGGCCACCAGGGAAGCCCTTGAGTACTAAAAAGTTAGAAAGAGGACTGCCATGGAAATTCCCTGGCAGTCCAGTGGTTAGGGCTCTGTGCTTCCACTGCAGGGGGCTTTGGTTCAATTCTTGATTTTGGAATTAAAATCCCATAAATTTTATATCATGACCAGAAAAAAAAAAAAACAAACTCCCATTGATCCATCAGTCACACTCTTGAGTATTTATCCAAAAGAATTAAAATCAGGTTCACGAAGAGATGTTAGAATTCCTATATTCTTTGCAGAACTGTTCACAATAGCCAGGATGTGGAACCAATATAAATATCCATTGATAGATGAATGGATAAAGAAAATATGGTGTATAAATACAATGGAGTATTTTTCAGCCTCAGAGAGAAGGAAATTTTACTATAAGCAACAACTTGGATGATACGTCAGGATACGATGCTAAGTGAAATGTTTTTCACAGAAGGATAAATACTGCTTGATTCCACTTATATGATATATATAAAATAGTAAAATTCTTAGAATCAAAAACTGAAATGTTGGTCACCAAGGGCTAGAGGAAAAAGGAAATGAGAAGATATTGACCAAGAGGCACAATATTTCAGTTAGGAAGATGAATAAGTTCTAGACATCTTCTGTACAATATACTGCTTATAGTAAATAATACTGTATTATATAGTTATAATTCTATTGAGAGGGTAGATCTCATGTTCACTTTTCTTACCACAGTAAGGTAAAAGTTAAAAAAGAAAGCATAAAATCAAAAGGTGAACAAATTCAAGGCTTTCTGCCTTTCTTGGTCAATATATACTGAAAAGAGAATTGATTAATCATATATAAATACATTAAAGGAGATTCTTACTTCATACTAGAGATTAAAATTAAATAGGAAGTAAAAACTTCTTGAATAAAATGTCGGAGAACATCTTCATATTTTCTGAGTAGGAAAATATTTACAAGACAACACACAAACCATTAAGGAGAAATTGATAAAATTTACTTCAGTGAAACTAAGAATTCTTTCCATCTAAAGACACCATAAAATTAATAATATACAATAAAGTGAGAAGATATTTGCAATCTATATAACTGACAAAGGATTAGAATGCAGAACTCTTACAAATCATTATAATCAAAACAAAGAACCCAGTAAAAAATCTTGAGTATTCATTTCAAACAGGATAAAATTTAAATGGCACATAAACCTATAAAAATATGCTTAATGTCATTAGTACTTAAGAATATGTAAAATAAGTCTACAATGAGACATAGTTTCATGCCCACTAGATTTGCAAAAATATTATACATGACAATATCAAATAATGGAAAAAATGTAGCACAATGACAAACTCTAATTTGATACTCATAAGGTACAAATTAGTACCAACACTTTAGAACAGTTGTACATTACTTAATAAACATGAAGATGAACTAACCCTAAAGTAAGCATTTCCACTCCCAGTTAGAAACCTAAAGAAACTCTTTCAAACATGAACCAGATGGCATGAGTAAGAATTTTCATAGCAAAACTTTTAATAGCAAAATCAAAACAGATCAAAACTGAACATTCTAACAGTTCATCAATAGTAAAAGGAAGAAATAATCAGTCACCTGAAAGGAGTTCATACCACTGCCTGGTGCCCCAGATTTTGTGCCACAGGTCATCTCTACATCACCTCGTTCTGGTGGCCAGTAAGGCTTATGCTTGTGGGTCTCATATGACTGTAACCAGCAGGAAATGAATTCTTAAACAGTTGCCACTCCTGGGGCACAACTAGAGGAAATAGAACAAGAGGTTGGTTTCCCTGTGAGGGAGGCCATTAGCTAATCTTCATGGCTGTGGCCTGAGGGGCTGGTTTACAATTAAACATTCATCTAGCGGCTGACTGTCATCTTTTGTAGAGATCATAGAGGGCAGGAGGCATCTACAGGCTCACCCTTTGCCATCTTCCAGAGCGTCAGTAAGGGGAACTTCGTATGTATCAAGTATCTTGATTTTTCGGTCTGGTGCCCTGTTTCTTGTTGTTGCTGCCCAGTAGATGCTCCTTGAATGCCTTGCTCTGGTGGCTGAGAGGACTTGGATTTCTGGATCTCAGGGGACTGTGAAAATCAGAGAGAAAGAGTACTCTGTAGGTTCCTAGGGCTTCCCAGGTGGCTCAGCAATAAAGAGTCCACCTGCCAATGTAGGAGACCTGAGTTCAATCCCTGGGTCAGGAAGAACCCCTGGAGAATGAAATGACAACCCACTCCAGTATTCTTATCTGGGAAGTCCCATGGACAGAGGAGCCTGGTGGGCTACAGTCCACGGGGTCACGAAGAGTTGGCTATGACGTAGTGACTGACAAAGAAAACAAACTCCCAGGGTACTGCACAGACAGTTGACTGGAACATACCGTCCAGTTCTTTCCGGGAAGGAAGTATTTTTTGCTTGTCTTGGAGATTCAGCCTGAGGGACAGGCTAGGGGTTGACACATATCTGGTGGGTATGGAGCTGCTCTCAAGGCATGTAAGCTATCAACACCATCTTGGTGATCTCCCTCTGCTACATCTTAGTGTGTTAGAAAGAAAGATAAAGAAAAGGAGAAGGAAGGAAGGATGGAAAGAAAGAATGAACTGTGGTATATTCATGGAGTGATTTTTTTTTTTTACTGACTAGTAAATGGAGTGATTTACTAGTCAGTAAAAAAAAAAAAATTCAACTATAAGAAACAACATGTATGAAACTTTATACCATAATGTTGAGCATAGAAATCCAGTCAATAAGCAGCATGACTCCATTTACATGAAGGAAAAGAGCTATGCACAAGTAAAGAGTATATATTGAATAATACATGAATAATATTTAAAATTAATATCATTAATATTTAAGTAGTACTTTAATAATAATAATATTTAAAATATAGATGGAAAAACTAGAAAGAAAAACATAGAAATGATTTACACAAAGGTTGAGAATATGCATACTTAGAGGAGGGAGAATATGGATATCAATTTGGAGAGGGACACATGAGACGTATAAAAAGTGATGGTAATATCCTTTTTCTTAAACAGTGTGATGGGACAATGGCTTTTGATGGCATGTGATATATGTCTGGGGCTTCCCCGTTGGCTGCACACAGACAAACACATATACATTCAGATACTTTTATCAACTGGGAATTCACAAACTACAATTTTTAAAAGAAAAAAATCATATTTGTATCTTCTAAAAAATTCTTAGGACCCTATTTCATTGCTCCATGGTTTTCTCTCTCATGCATAAATTGCCTCTGACATGAAGAAACGTCATGGCAGCTTGAGATAACAAAACCTCAGAGACCTTAGCAGTAGAGCATTAGAAACTTCCACACAATCAGTAATCCTCTAGGTGTCTACATGAGCTATTTATACTTTCTAAAGTAATTCAATCTAGGGAAAGAATGATTCAAGTCTTGATGGCAGTATGTAAACTTGGAATATTCATTTTTTGAATCTCTTTTTAAAAATTTGATAAGGGCTGGACTAAATGAGTTGATATAACATAGGAATAGCTTTCCTGGTACTTTCAAACTGCATTTGATTTTTCTATTTTTTAGGCATCTGTGATAAATCTTAGATGATGACAAACATTAAATTTATAATTATAGGATAATTTTCAAATGCTCTCAAACTAATAGACTGACGTAAGAAACACAACTGGGTCCTAGTAAAAAGCCTGGGCTTTATTTTTTCTAATCTCTCAAACAGGCTACTCACCTGTTTAGTTTTAACAGGAATCAATGACTTGACTTCTTCATGAATTCTAGAATGTGGAAAATTTGTCTGACTTCAAAAGCATGTTGAAAATCAATTTTGAATTTTCCCGTAGATCAGGTAAATATATTACATCGACACTGAAGACACATCTATCTGTCTTTTTTTCTAACAACCCAACTGAAAACAAGCAAGTAAATTGAATTCTGAGCTAGGCAGTGAAAGAGGGGCTCCCACGGTATGAAGCATTATTTTCCCCTTTTTCTTTAGGAGCTTTGGGGCAGTGGGAAACCTTGCGTGTTAGCAACCTTTCCTGTAACTATTCCTTTCACTACTTACAGGCTTCCCCTACGGCTCAGATGGTAAAGAATCTCCCCGCAACGCAGGAGACCTGGGTTCGATCCCTGCGTTTGACCCCTGGGTTGGGAAGATCCCCTGGAAAAGGGAATGGCAACCCACTTCAGTATTCTTGCCTGGAATCATTTAGCCATCAAGAGCATTTGATATGGAACCCTATTTGCTTTGTGTCTCCAAATGCGTCAAAGCAACAAAAACTCTTTATAGCTGATAGTGATACTGTCATGCTCTGCCTTTCTTTTTAACCCGCTGATTTTGCAGGTAAATCAGACTAAATTTCACTTTCATTAGATTGAATTTATGACTAGCCCCAGTAGGTAGCTTGGCTTAACATTGTCACATGTCATTGGGAAAAAATGGTCATGGAGAAGGGTTGGGGTTATGTTTCAGGGAAAATTATCTAATTTTGGAGATAGATTTTGTAAAGTAAAAGTAGAGTATGTCATAGGAAATAGCCATTGTTATGTGAGTTGCTAACTGTATCATCAGCAGCCTTCAGCAATGTTTAGGTAGGAACAATGGAAGATGGAGATAAGGTAAAGATTTTACACTATACTGTGCATTTACTTAGGGCTTACCAGGTGGTTCCCTGGTGAAGAATTTGTCTGCCAATGTAGGAGACACAGGAGATGTGGCTTCAATCCCTGGTCCAGGAAGATCCCCTGGAGTAGAAAATGGCAACCCACTCCAGTATTCTTGCCTGGGAAGTCCCATGGACAGAGGAGCCTGGTGGGCTACAGTCCCTGGGGCTGCAGAGAGTTGGATATATATTTACTTAAGTTGCAGGGAAGACCCTGCATCTTTATGATAGTAGCTGAAGAGCTACTCATTGACTAACAATTTAAAATATTTTTCTTGGAAAATATTCCAAATTCTTTAACACATATTATTAGCCCAATTCTTAAGTTCAGACCAAACTTAAGACATTTTAGATTATGCTAATTTTAGTCCGTTTTATAAGAATTTTAAACATAGTTTGGTTTTTTTTTTAAAGTTCTTCTGTGAACAAAGTAATGATGAAAGCGTGGCTATTTAAAAAAAATATATTACATGATTTTTAGATGGAAATCCAAATACAATGAATTAAGGAAAAAAACTTTGTAATAATGAATAATCTAATAATGTCTTTCTAATAATGTCCTTTTAAAAATGAAAGCATTATCTTACCTCCAAAAAGAATATGCCAAATTGCTTATAGTATTGATGTTCTGAGAAGTTTCCAAAGCTGGATTAACTTTGTCCCATACTAAAAGGCATATTTGATTTGTTATATTTGCTAAATAATGTTCACAGTTTTAACTAAAATATGCATTCGTCATGTATGTGTTTACCACTGGAAAGAGGGATGTTAACGCCAAGACCTTTCCCCTGTTCTATTTTAGTTTGATAAACTACTGTAATTGGATTTAGATTTTGACTGAACGTATTTTGTGAAGCACTCTAAGGCTCGAGTCCATGCATGCATGCTCAGTTGTGTCAGACTCTTTGTGACCCCATGGGTTGTAGCCTGCCAGGATCCTCTGTCCATGAAATTTTCCAGGCAAGAATACTGGAGTGAGCTGCTGTTTCCTCCTCCAGGTAATCTTCCCGACCCAGGGATTGAAACTGCGTCTCTTGCATCTCCTGCATTGGCAAGCAGATTCTTTACCACTGTGAGACCTGGGAAGCTTCCTAAGACTTGAGACCACTAGGTAAAAGTTAAATAATGATTTCTAAACATGATTAACTGAAAAGCTAGTAAACCAAAAAGCAAACTAAACACTGCACTATATTTTGCCATACTAGTTTATGATTCTAAAAGAACAAAAAAAAATGTTTTATCATTTTGATTATATCATGATTAAGACCCACAATCATTTAAAGATTCCTGTTTGGGAGTAGTTATGGTTCAGCTCATGAGCATGTGAGGATGATTGCATATCTTGGGCTTATTTGTTTTGCTGAAACTATGTCAGCTTGATAATTGTTCTATACAATTCATCACTTTTTTAATGTCAGGTAATGACTTGGATAATCATTTAATTCTTCAAGTTTCTTCTGCAAGATATTTTTCCATGGTAACAGAAGAAGTACATTGGTTTTTGTTTACTTTGTAGAACATGATACTTGGTGTTCATCATGTAAAAAAAAAGAAGACAATTTAATCATGAAAAACTTATATTTCAAAACTTTTAGAACTGTATGCTATGTTTATGTAAGAGGGTATATGAAATAGGGCTTCCCTGGTGGCTCAGACAGTAAAGAATCCACCTGAAATGTGGGAGACCTGGGTTCGATCCCTAGGTTGGGAAGATCCCCTGGAGGAGGGCATGGTAACCCACTCCAGTATTCTTGCCTGGAGAATCCCACGGAGAGAGGAGTCTGGAGGGCTACAGTCCATGGGGTCCCAGAGTTGGACATGACTGAGTGACTAAATGCAGCACAGCGCTATATGAAATCAAGTTCATTAAATAAGTAAGTTTCCAAAAAATAATGTATGACTAGTACATCCTTCTTTCACCAATATGTATAACATGAAACTATTCTTAAATAAATTAGGGTATAAATAGTAAAGTTTTAATGAGGAGATAAATTACATGACTCAGAGTGCTGTGATGTTTCTTATATCTTAGCTTGCTATCCTAAATTTTCAGAAAAGAAATCTTTTTTAAACCTTTATCAAACCAATTCAAACTCTCCTAACTTTCTAAATTCCAAATGTAAGGCTGTTCCTAGCAAAAAACTTTCCTCATTTGACCCACATACTGCATGTTTGTCTACTAAGAACCATTTTAAAATGTGGTTTCTTATTGTAACTTTTTTTTTATGATGAAACTATACTTGAACAGTTCCAAACTGTACATCCTATGTGAAGCCTCTCCTCTCAATGAGTTTCTTATTTCTGTGTGGAGTTTTATATCTTGCAGTGTCTTATAAATAAAAATTAAATTCCATCCTTTAAAAAGTGCCTTGTTCTTCAGAGTGCTTTTGATGCCCTAAAGATAATGGTAAAGCAAGAACTTTGATGAAGATTCTTTTTCCTAGAAGATACTTTTTAGATCGAATCCAACATTTTGAAACAAGATAAAAGCATTAAACAATGGGAAAAATGTTGAAATTAATTTTGCTATTAAACTACTGTTTAATTTTGCTATTAAACTAATGCTGACTACAGCATTGAAGGTACCATTTTATTAGATCATCTCTTTCATTTTAATAACGGGTGATTATATATTTCAGCAGGTACTCTAATAATTTTTGTTTGGTATAGACATAGAATGTTGGCACATATACGGTTGCTATCAAGATTATCAACTCACAGTGCCTGGAATGCCCTTTTGTCCGTTTGCTACATCAAGATGTATGTTAATATATGCATGGTATGTAAATGAATGCCATTATAGGAATGTCAGTAAGTAGTTTTGTAGTTCAGATCTTTAAAAAATATTCTGCTCCTAGCATAGCTCAATGACAGGTAACATCTTGGTACTCCCAAGAGACTGGCAAATTTTCATATAAACTGATAGCATATCTTCCCTCCTTATGCCCCTTCTTTCCTCAGAAACATTTTACATTGAAAGAAAATTATATAGATATAATGTTGTATTAGTCACAGCTTTATTCCTATATAATTTATACTGTAAGTTATATAGGGATAATAAGTTCTTATCACAAAGGCGTGTAAGCCTTCATCAAATTCATTGGTGAAATTTGTAATTTTCTCAAAGTATGGAGACTAACATGCGTATATGGTTTGTAAAGCAACAAAAAGAACTATCTGCTTTCAAATGTATTTAGTTTTCGTTTCTTCACATGTCTAGTACATATATTTTTTTAAACCGTATCAGTCTGAAAACCATGAGACATATCACTGGATTTAAATGAGGGTTTTGTTCTGTTAACACTTGACTGTGTGTTAACAGTGTTCTCTAGTTTCTTCAGGCCATAATGTTTTCATCTGTAAAATGAGAAATGCATGCTCAACAATTTCTAAAATCTCTTCTGCCTGAAATAATCTCCTAATTCTAAATTTTGATTCTCTGATTGTAATGCTCAATTGGACTAAGGACTAGAAATTTTGTTTAATGTATAATGATAACATCATCGTTTCATACTCCAGCATGAAATCTGACATTAAGAAACAGTTAAGTGATTTCTAGTAGTTGACATTTAGAAAGGACAAATGTAAATTACTAACTAAAAAAAGAGTAGACTTGATTGTGAAGATGACTGACTCACAGCATATATTTAAGGAAGTTTGAACTAAAGTTTCTGTTGTTTTGCAAACAACTTGAACTGATAATTTTCATGCCTTCAGGCCCTCAAGTTCAGCAGAGGGATTCTAGGCCTGCCTTACCCAGTAAAGCCCAGACTGGAAAATAAGCTCTGGGTTTCCACCCAGTTGTAACAAGAGAGGTTTCCCAGGTGGCTCAGTGGTAAGAATCAGACTGCCCCTGCAGGAGATGTGGGTTTGATCCCTGGGTCAGGAAGATCCCCTGAAGAAGGAAACGGCAACCCACTCCTGTATTCTTGCTAGGGAAATCCCATGGACAGAGGAGTCTGACAGGCTATAGTCCATGGGGTTGCAAAACAACTGGACACAACTTAGCAACTAAACAACAATAAGAGAATCTCCATTTTATTTGTTTTTCAAAACAGCATTTTGCATTTGGTTTTATGTAAATAGTGCTATTGGAAAAGACCCTTATGCTGGAAAATATTGAGGGCGGGAGGAGAAGGGGGCGACAGAGGATGAGACGCTGACTCAATGGACATGAGTTGCACAAACTCCAGAGATAGTAAAGGACAGGGAAGCCTGGTATGTTGCAGTCCATGGGGTCGCAAAAAGTCAGACACAGCTTAGCAACTGAACAACAAAAAGTGCTAGGGATCCTTAGTAAAAAATGAATTGATGTTTAGAAATTATTGTAGTAGCTAATATTCCAGTCAGGTGAGTGAGAAAGTTTTAATGTGAGTGTGTTGTTTCACACGTTGGTGACCACTCTTGTTGGCATTCTTTGGGCTAGTTTTATTACCTTTCGTATGCTCAGTTGCTCAATTATGTCTGACTTTTTTGCAGTCCTATGGATAGCAGCCCACCAGACTCCTCTGTCCATGGGATTTCCCAGGCAAGAATACTAGAGTGGGTTGCCATTTCCTCCTCCAGGGCATCCTCCTGACCCAGGGATCAACCTATGTCTCCTGCATTGGCAGGCAGATTCTTTATCACTCTGCCACCTGGAAAGCCGTTTTATTTTATTCACCCTTTAACCATGACTTTGTTTAAGATGTCCAGGGTGTTTATTCAACTGTGCAGCAAACATAACTCTAGGAAGGAAATTGCATCAATTTAGTTAGGGAATCAATATCCCAAAAGCTCTCAGTCAGCTTGGATTACATCTAGTAAGGTGGAGTTTAATGAAGCCACATGTCATATTTAAAGTTTTGTTTTTCAAATTAAAAACAAAAGATTGAAACACAGATTAATAAGAGAACTTAATAGCACCAATGGGCTTTCCAGGTGGCTCAGTAGTAAAGAATCCACCTGCCAGTGCAGGAGATACAAGAGATGCCAGCTCAATCCTTGGGTCAGGAAGATCCCCTGGAGGAGGAAATGGCAACCCCACTCTAGTATTCTTGCCTAGAAAATCCTATGGACAGAGGAACCGGCCATACTACAGTTCATGGGGTCAAAAAGAGTTGGACATGACCTAACAGCTAAGAAGCATACTACTAATAGACTATGAAAGAGACAGTAGCAGTACTACTAAAGTGAACTACAGGGCTGATCTTAGCCATAGAGCTGCTAACACTTGAGCCTTGAAGGGAAAAGGTAAACACTACCTGAAAGTCTGTTGGTTGTACATCAAGAAGACCTGTGCAGGCCAAACTCTTTTTCTGGATTGATTCCATCCATGCTTTTTCCCTGAAGTCAGCAAGTCTCTTGCCAGTAAGGGGACGCCTTTTAAAGTTTTTCATCGGTTCGTTTGTTTTGCTTTAATTGGTCAATGCCTCTGGCCAGCCACCACTTCATGAGTTTAATATGTATCAAAGGGGTTGAAGTTGTCTACTTGCCCCAAACACAGTTCTCTGATTTAGCCTCTAGGTCAGGGGGCCACAAGGACCTTTAAGATTCATTACACACAATGCCCTATGGAAAATATTATCATTTGGGAGAGAACCCTGATAGAGCATCATGAAAAATCTGAAATGATGACACCATTGTCAGTGTTGTTGTTGTTTTAGAAAAACACATGAATGTCATTAAGCCCAAAACAATAAATTCTTGCTGAAGAAAACTGTGTCCAGATGCATAACTCTACTGGATTTAGGACACAGCCCACCAAGGAAATCATGAACGAGATTGTGAGTATGTAAAAAAATATATGTATGGAGGCCGAAGTGTTTCAAGATATGGATCTTGGAGAAATTCAAGAGCTGATAGACATCACAACACAGGAATTTACAAAAGATAGGTTGGTGAAGATGAGTGCTTCCAAACCAATGCCAGATGAGGAGGAAGAAGACATAGAGAAAACAGGGCCAGAAAGAAAAAAAAACCCTGACACTAGAAAATCAACTTCTTTTATGATATAGATCTTGCTGTGAAATGAGCACTGAAACTAAAGCAAACAGTGGAAGGAGTGGTATCATGTAGAAACACTTCTAGAGAAATGAAAAAGCAAAAAGTTCAGGCAGAAATTATAATGTATTTATTTAAAGTTATACCAAGTGTGCCTACTCTCCTATCTCCCCATTTAACTCTTCCACCTCTTCTACCCCTGAAACAGCAAGATCAGTTCTTCCTCTTTCTCCTAATTCACAGCATTCTCAAGAGGAAGCCTATGAGGATGAAGACCTTTAGGATGGTCCACCTTTATTTAATGATAATAATCATCATGTCCTACAGTTAATAAACTTATCTGTTGTGTATGTGTGTGACTGTCTTCCTGTAAAAATCTAATTACTGTATGTCAAGAACTGCATGAAACATTACTGTGTCATCATCATTGTCTAAGCATTCATCCTGTAGAAGATCCTGTGCAAATATTTATATTGTAGTAGATAGCCTATTCTTACATAGGCATAAGGTTAGTGCCATTTGACATAAATGAATAATGTTTTAGCTTTCTTACTGTTTATAACTTGGCTTTCAAAGAATTAAATTATTATGGAGTATGCCTCTCTCTTGTAATTGAAGGGACTATCAGCCTATTATCACAGGTGCTTTTTAAAATGTAGCAATGTTTTCAATATTGCATTATGGATAAGATTCTATGCTATAGAGTTTTATTCATAGAAAAACCAATACAACATTGTAAAGCAATTATCCACTAATTAAAAATAAATAAACAATGACTCTATGCCATAAAAATTTTGCAAAAATTCATTTACTAGTGTATAGGCTAGCCTACTGTGAATCTTTACGCCTGTAAATATATATGAAGTTATTTTTCACAGTATCCTATGTCTAGTATTAGTAATTACATATAAAGTGTACAGTGTTTTGTATCCTATAAGACAATATTGATGTAAGTACTGACAGATGATTCATCTTGTAAACAGATTATATAAATGGTATAAATACAGTGTGTGCATGCTAAGTCACTTCAGTCACATTCAACTCTGTATACAGTGCTGTAATTGCATATTCTCTTCCTTATGATTTTTTAGATATTTTCTTTTATTTAGCTTGTATTCTTTATACAATTCTTTATATTGTGAGAATATAGTATGACTATAAGCAGTTTGCCAGCATCCTTTGGGTCATCAAAAAAGCAAGAGAGTTCCAGAAAAAACATCTACTTCTGCTTTATCGCCTATGCCAAAGCCTTTGTCTGGATCACAACAAACTGGAAAATTCTTCAGGAGATGGGAATACCAGACCACCTGATCTGCCTCCTGAGAAATCTGTATGCAGGTCAAGAAACAACAGTTAGAAATGGACATGGAACAACAGACTGGTTCCAAATCAGGAAAGGGGTACATCAAGGCTGTATATTATCACCCTACTTATTTAACTTCTATGCAGAGTACATCTTGTGAACTGCTGGGCTGGATGAAGCACACGCTGGAATCGAGATTGCTGGGAGAAATATCAATAACCTCAGATATGCAGATGACAGCACCCTTGAGGCAGAAAGTGAACAAGAACTAAAGAGCCTCTTGATGAAGTGAAAGAGAAGAGTGAAAAAGTTGGCTTAAAACTCAGCATTCAAAAAACTAAGATCTTGGTATCTGGTCCCATCACTTCATGGCAAATAGATGGAGAAACAACGGAAACAGTGACAGACTTTATTTTGGGGGGCTCCAAAATCACTGCAGATGGTGACTGCAGCCATGAATTTAAAGATGCTTGCTCCTGGGAAGAAAAGTTATGACCAACCTAGACAGCATATTAAAAAACAGAGACATTACTTTGCCATCTAGTCCATCTAGTCAAAGCTATGATTTTTCCAGTAGTCATGTATGGGTGTGAGAGTTGGACTATAAAGAAAGCTGAGCAGGGAAGAATTGATGCTTTTGAACTGTGGTGTTGGAGAAGACTCTTGAGAGTCCTTTGGACAGCAAGGATATCAAACCAATCCGTCCTAAGGGAAATCAGTCCTGAATATTCATTGGAAGGATTGATGCTGAAGCTGAAACTCCAATACTTCGGCTTACTGAGGCAAAGAACTGACTCATTTGAAAAGACCCTGATGCTGGGAAAGATTGAAGGCGGGAGAAGAAGGGGACGGCAGAGGATGAGATGGCTGGATGGCATCACCGACTCGATGGACGTGCTTGAGTAAGCTCCAGGAGTTGGTGATGCACAGGGAAGCCTGGTTTGCTGCAGTCCATGGGGTCGCAAAGGGATGGACATGACTGAGCAACTGAACTGAACTGAACTGGTAAGCAGTTATGTTTTTAGAGAGTCAAAATATATACATAGATTTTTGACAGCATGAAGATCAGTGTCGTAACCGTGTGTTATTTAAGGGTCAACTATAAATTGAAGTAAAAAGAAAAAGAAAAAAAACCCAGCAATTTTCTTTGAAAATATACTGTAAAAATTAAAAGTGAGTTGTGATGGTTTATACTACAGACAGGACCTTTTCTATCAATGGGCATGTAGTATCTAAGCATGGTAGTGGGAAAAATTAGATCGGATCATGCCTAGAACATACTATTTCTTTCCAGCAACAAGATTTTAAGAGAAATACTGATATAAACAGGACTCTTTACACAGCCAGGCTGACGAAGGGATCAGACACTAAGCCATAATAGAGTTTGGGGTGTTTATTCTATCCCACGGCATAGATTATAACTGTCTTTAAATAATCTCAGTGTTGACATAAAGACAGAAATTAAAATCATTCTATATAACTTAGAAGGAGCTGGACTTTACCAATCAAATTAAAATATCCTGCAAGGTGAAAAAACACTTGCCTTGTATAAAGAAGATATTTTTAATATTCAAAATTTAATGAAGATTTGACAAATTTTCAGAAATATTGGGTTCCCTCATCTTGAAAATAGATGAATTTAGAAAGTTATTGTACATAATATTTAAAGCAATTTATTATTTTATTCTGAATTTTATGATACTATAATGAGAATATTTTATTGCATTTAAATGTTTATGTATTTTTACCTATCACCTCAAAGAATTAGGGAACTTTTACCTTACTTATTGAGCAAAATGACATCAAAATTTTATCATTCAGTGAAATTATGCATACTTTTTCAGCAAACATGCATTGCCATTAAGAAATATTTGGGAAAATGATTACTGTTTTGTTTGACACTAAAGAATACTGCCTTTTTAAGCCAGGAGTAAGCAAAATTCTCATCACAAAAATGTCCAAATATTATCATTGCCATAAAAGAAGAACTGATGAAAATGGTGTAAGCTTATATCCTCACTCTTGAGAGCTACAGCTTATTTGCATCAAGTAGAGAGAATGTTGTAAAGGAAAGGGAAATAACCCAGTAATTTCTCTTGAGCACAGTAAGTCCTTCTTACCATTGTAACTAAAACTTGTAGAATCATATCTCCCAAATGCTATGGACCAGAATGGTATTTTATGAATAAAATTGTTCAGAACATGCACACTCTTGACATTAATCCTTGATTAGATTCTGTGCTAAGATGAAGATGACCAAGGAATATATATATATATATGGCACAACATTCCTTATAAAATTCCCACTATACACACCCAAAGAAGTATTTCTGTGTGAAATATAAGTTTTATATAATTTTCATGAGGCATGATGATAGGTGGTAGGCAGATTAAGTCCTCCCTTCCTTACCCCAGGAAAGATGTCCTTATATCAATTCCTAGAATCTGGAAATATGCATGTTACCTGATAAGGAAGGATTAAGATTTCAGATGGAATTAAGTTTATCAATGGAGCTTCAGCTTAAAGAGATTATCCTTGATTATTTGGGTGGATTCAAATGTCATTACAAGTAAAAGAGAGAAGCAGAAGAATCAGAGCCAGGATACAATTTGATAAATGCCCTACTGGCCATTGCTGGCTTTGAAGGAAGTGAGCCAGGAGCCAAGAAATGTGGGACTCTACAGAAGATGCAAAACACAAGTCAATGTTTCTTTAGAGCCTCCAGACAAGAATTTAGACCTGCTGACACTGATTTTAGCCCAGTGAGATGTGTGTCAGACTTCTGACCTCTAGAACTGTCAGTTAATAAATTCATGTAGTTTTGAGTCCTAAGTTCGTGACAATTTGTTACAAGAGCTATAGGAAGTGAATACAGTTGCTAATAAAAGCAGAGTGACTTTGCTTTGTTTTTCCCCATTTTAATTTCTTTTCTCAGAGACTCTAAGTCTTCTGCAGTAGCCTTTTTACCAGTAATTCACTTGACATCATGAAAAAAAGAGAATGTTTTACGGCAGGAATGCCTACTAAATAACCTAATCAAAATATTATTAAACAACTACACTGCAGTAGGCTGTTTAATGAAGTGTTTTTAGTGTGGTTTGAACACTAATATCAACAGTGTTAAGCGGCTTTGTGCTCTGTGTAGCAAAGAACTTGTAATAATGTGGTCAATGAAGAGCCAAATAAATCTTGAAGCACCTTTGACAGACGATATGCTTATGCCAGTCTAAATCTTGTTAGGTATTGTTATTGTGCATGAAAATGGGGCGGGGGTGGGGAAACCCAACAAAAACATAAGACTCTCAAGAGCTTCCATGTCCTGTATATCATGTTAAACTGCCTGATAACTAGGTACTTTCCACACATCCTCTTATCAGATGACGGGCTTATTGGCTTGATCGGAATTTGAGTCTGAGTATCAATGTAAAAGAACATAGTCTAAAATTAAGCCAAGTACCGTAGAACTTCTCTTTATATCAGGACCTAGTTTAGAAGCAGTGGTACCTCTAGTGAATTAAAAAAAAACACGTTGTAGAACTGAGGAAACAAAGTATAATATGATTGATGAGTAAGACTAAATAAAACTAATACAAATAAACTTGAAGATACACTAACAGTGTGCTTTGGCTGGTTTCCCATATGACCAATTATGTTTTTTCTTTGTTTTGTACTTTTTCATGTTTTAAAAGTTCCAAGTCAGAAAGCCTTACGACTGCATTGTCTTCATTGGAAAGATTAAATGTAAATTTAAAAATAACCACAATACTAAGAAAATCCCACGGACAGAGGAACCTGGCAGCCTACAGTCCACGGGGTTGCAAAAGAGTCAGACACAACTTAGCGGACACAACTAAACAAAAACACAATACTGAACGCTGTTGATAGTCACAGAGAAATGTAATTAGGGATTGAACTGAAAATTCATGCAGATGGCTTCAAAATTATGAACTTAAAACTCTCTCTAGTCTAGTTCTCTGGTTTTTCCAGTAGCTCTTTTTATGAACAAGAAAGAGTATTAGTGTTGTTACCCTAAAAACCAAAACCCAAAAATCTTTTCTGAATAAAAGAGATTTTTCTTTCTCATCATTGTTCTAAGAGAAGTGACTCCTTAAAGAGATGATACTTTAGGAGCATATTGGAGCACATATTGGATTATAGAACTTCAAGACTGAAATTCATCCCATTCAAGACTTGGAGAACCTTCTGGAGTGGCATAGACTAGTGATGTTCTTTTCTGCTCTGGTTCATTGCCTGACTACAGCCCCTTGGAAGAAATCTGTGTAAATTCTTTGCATTTTCTGCATTCACTGGTGCTCCAGCAGAACAGTGCCTGCCACTCCCACCCCCTGCAATTTATCTGCTACGTAAGAGTAACAGGAAATTACTGCTTGGCGGTCTGTCAGTGCTCTCTGTTTGGCCATCTTGATCCCTCTCTTTTGAGATGTTTGAGCCCACTCAGCTGCGCTCCGTGCAGCCATCTTCACCTGTCATTGTCTTTGTTTCCACTTTCCGTTGCCTGTCATCCTAAATGCAGAGGTATTTTGCCAAGTGGGATGAATTCCGATTAGTTGTGATTATCGAAAAGTGGAGAAGGAAAGTTGAGGGCAGTGGATGACACTCTATTTCACATTTTCCTCTCATCTAATTCATATCTATCAAGCAGATCTTAGGGTGTTATCCACTCAGCATTCTCCTAATTGAGTCATTTTCCTTAATAGTATCAGTTCTGCTGACATTTCTCTAAGTCCAGATGATTATTGAAGAACCAGGCTTCAACTGTTAATGAATAAGAGCTTTTTGTTTTGAGACTAGTGGAGAAAATTTTTGTTTATTTTTCAAATCAGATGGCAAAATTTTCCTATAATCCTCCATATTTGTCAGGCTCAACTTTGCTTTTTAAGTAAATGTTAAACTATGAATCCAATGATAATTTAACAGTTTCTAAGCTTCTGTTAGCAATGGGAATGCTATTAGAACAATCACAGATTATTCACTTATACCTTTGATGTTTCACAGAAACAAAGAAAACAGCTTATTACTAAATGTGAGGATCCAAGATATTAATATCTACCTAAACATGCACACTAGTATATACAATCTTTCTGAAGAAAATCAAATGAAACCAGCAAATTAACTTTTAAATGAATAATAAATAAATATGTATCACTACATCTTACCAGATGCTGAGATCTGATATATTTTGTGGAGGTTTAAAAATATTTACTATTGCTCTAAGGGATTCAATATTTGCAAGTTTCTAAAATATATAATTTAAAACATAAAGAATGCCAAAACCAAATGTTTATTTTATTGTATATATTAACTAAATACAACTAGGACTTGATGTCTTTTAACTCCTCTTTCTTCCCAGAATTTGGAACTCCATGAAATCACAACAAAAAAAAGAGATTCTTGATTCCCAAATATTTTATTGAAAGTCTTCCATATAGATATATAATCTCCTAAAGTTGTTTATAAATTTCTTATGTATTTGCTCCCTTGAAGTTCTGGTGTTCTTTTTTACTTACTTTATTTTTTTTAGTTTGTACACACACCAATTCCATGTTATGTTAATAATAATGATGTTTTGGTGATGGTAGAAGTAAAAGATAGTATAATTTTCTAATTATCTTAAAAGACTTTACTGGGCAAATATATATTTAGCTAAAATAAATGTTGTTTTCTTTTTTTTTCTTATAGTTTAGTTGGGCCTGAGGTCAGCTCCACAAACTCTGAGAGTCTGTTTTTCAAATGAATCTTCTCATTCTCAAAACACACACAGCATAGTTCATTCTTAAAAGTCAGAAGCCCACAGTTACTAGTTGCTGTTTTAATTTCTGTTAGGTTCCAAATGTATTCTGTGCTGAAACTTTTTAAATAAGTCTTAGTTCTTTACAAATGCCAGTAGCAATGACTATAGACTACAAAGGAGATGAAGGTAAACTTCGTTTCAAGTTTTGAAATTCGCATCTGTTCATTATATATTAATAATTTATTCTCAAGCAGAGGTACTATTGAAACCATGTGATTTATAGATTAGTGCACGTCTCCAAGGACAAACGTTAACTGTAGTATTTTAGAAGGAATAGAAATTTTATTTTGTTTTCCTTGTTTGAGTTTAAGAAACTTTTATTTTAGAAGATAAAGAAATGAATGTGTTCAATTATTGCCATGATGAAGTTGAGTGCTAATATTTACTAGTTTCTATATTGCTTTTGTAAATCTGTGAACTTTGTGATTTAGATGACCAAAACCAAAATTTAAAAATATATATGTATATTTGTACTTTTAATAAAGTACCTACGGTGTTATGAATGTATGCTACATGGATTGTGTTTCTACACAAAGAAAAATATGATACATCCAAAAAATTACTCAGAACCAGACCTGAAGTTTGGCAAAATCTCCTATATAATTGGAATGCAACGATTTTTGTTTAATTATGATCTTTAAATTTTTTAAATGTAAATTCCCTCATAATATTTAATTTTTTTAATGTTTTCACAAAATTCTGAGCCTACAATAAACGAGGAGAAATTCCTTTACACTTTGCCATATTAATCTTATAGTAAGAATAATTGTATTAATCCTTGTGGGTGTATTTATTTACTTTAATTGAAATTAGAAGCATAAGCCCAAAGATGTTTTCCCAAAGAAAATGTGCGAGGGCACAGAGTATATTTTTAAAAATGTATTTGATGAGTGTTAAATGTGTATGGATCTTCTCTTACATATCCTTTTTATAGATTAAAAAAATGTAGAAATATCTAGTGACATGGAAATTTCTGTGATATATATATGGAGTTTCCTTATGCAGAAAGAATCAATTACTTGAAATAATTGAAATGACAGGTCTTTTATGTTGATGCTGAAAGAGGAAGGTGCTATTCTTTACGTTGAATATGAGCTTTTAAAGCATCAAACAGCTGAAAGGGAATAGAAAGAAATGTTTTGAAACTATAAACTCAAAAAATGTCACCACAGAAAGTTTATACAGGTTTAGTACCTCTCTGAAAAGAAAAAAAAAAATTAGGACAATTAGTTAGAAGATAAAGAAAGAAGACAAAATACTGGAAATGTGAAAATTAATAAAATAATACAGAATGGTCTTCCTTGGTGGCTTAGCAGTAAAGAATCCTCCTGCCAATGCAGGAGACACAGGTTTAATCCCTGGTCCAGGAAGATCCCACATGCCTCTGAGCAGCTAAGCCTGAGCACCACAACTGTTAAGCCTGTGTCTATAGCCTGGAAACCGCAACTATTGAGCCCATGTTCCACACTCTTGAAGTCTGAGCACCCTAGAGCCCACGCTCTGTAACAAGAGAAGCCACAGCAGTAAAGCCCACACACTGCAAGGAAGAGTAGCCCCCACTTGCCACAACTAGAGAAAAGTCCATGCAGAAACGAAGACCCAGCATAGCCAAAGATAAACAAAGAAATAAATAATATGGAATGTGTATAGTGTGCATTAATTTTTTCCTTTCAGCTTTATTGAGATATAATTGATATGTAGTACTGTATCAGTCTAAGGTGTACAGCATAAAAAGTTCACTTATATAGATTCTAAGTGAGTACCGCAATAAGTTTAATTAATATCCACCATCTCATATAATTAACCAAAAAAAGAATAAAATATTATTTTCCTTGTGCCAAGAAATTTTAGGATTTACTCTCTTAGTAACTTTCAAATATATTATACATCAATGTTATCTATAGTCCTCACATTGTATATTATATCTCCACTACTTATGTATTTTATAACTGAAAATTTATGCTCTTTGACAAACTTCTTTTAATTACCACCCTCTACCTTTGATAACCACAAATCTGATCTCTAACATTTATGAGTTTTGTTTTTTGCTTTTTAATTCCACACATAAATGAGATCATATAGCATTTGTCTTTTTTCTGTCTGACTTTTTTCACTTAGCATAATGCCCTTGATATTCATTTATGTTGTCCCAAGAAGCACATTCTTTCTTCATTCATCTGTTGATTGACACTTGGGTTGTTTCCATATCTTGGTTATTGGAAAACAATACTACAATGAACATGGGCATGCAGATATCTCTTTAACATAGTGACATTGTTTACTTCAGATATATATTAATGCACAGAAATGGAATTGCTGAATCACATGGTAGTTTTATTATCAATTTTTTGAAAAACTTCCATGTTGTAAATTGGTTCTCACTGACAATGCACAAAGGTTATCTTTCCTCCACATCTTCACCAGTACTTGTTATTTCTTGTCTTTTTGATAATAGTCATTCTAACAGGTGTGAGATAATGTCTCACTATGGTTTTGTGTTGCATTTCCTTAATGATTAGTAACATCGAGCACCATTTCATGTACCTGCTGGCCATTTGTAGGTCTTTGGGAAAATGTCTTTTTAGATCCTCTGCCCATTTTTAAATTGGAATCTTCGCTTTTTATTTTTTAATTTTTGCTCTTGCATGGTATGATTTCTTTATATATTTTGGATTGTTATTGTTGTTTTGTCACTAAGTTGTGTCTGACTCTTTTGTGCCCCCATGGACTGTAGCCCACCAGGCTCCTTTGTCCATGGGATTTCCCGGGCAGGAATACTGGAGTGGGTTGCCATTTCCTTCTCCAAGGGATCTTCCTGACTGGAGGGACTGAACCCAAGTCCCGCTGCCTGAGCCACCATTGAAGCCCATGTTAGCCCCTTATCCAATATACGATTTGCAGGGTTTTTTTTTTTTTTTCCATTCTATAGGTTGTCTTTTCTTTTTGTTAATGGCACTTTCAATGTCTTAATTTTGTCTATTTGACTTGACATTTAAACTGGATTGTCTAAGCTTTATGGCTTTTGATTCTACTCTATTACTGAAAAAATTACAATGGATGAGAGTAGCACTGGAAAGAAATACAGAAATACTTGAATATTCTCCTGTTAAAATGATTCATGCAGAAAGTCAAGTCTTTGGCACATTTTGGAGGAAAATGTAACAATTCTGATGGTACTACAGATTACCTTGCATCATAATCTGGGGATGACCCAAGGAGCCTTCCCCTGATATAAATTTCTGGATAGCTAACCTTTTTACTCCATTTGTTTGGTTACAATATTGGATATAAGTTCCAGTGGGGAAATACATGAATATAAATAGAACCCACAGATATTCTAATGCCATATGTTTAAAGGCACAAAAATAAGCTTTCTAGAAAAATTTAAAATGAGAAAATAATTATTTATGAAGGCAATGTAACTAGGGAATTTTCCTTCACGTTTTGTTCAGTTATATATGGATTTTTTATAGCACACTTTTTCGTATACTCTAAAATCACTTCTCTTATTTTTACCCAACAGTCAAAAAATACTTTTTGTGTGGCTATTTGCCAGGAGGATTTGATGATAATAATGATGATGGCATCTAGTGGCAATGAGCACTTAGCATGTGCCAGGCATAATGCTCAGGTTTTGCTGAAGTACTTTTCACTTAGAACAACCACCTGGATTAAGTATAGGATTATTTGATTTGACAGATAATTGATTCTTAGAGAAGTAAACTTCTCTCATTGTCACACAGCTAGTCAGTATGGGCTACATTTAAAGACAAGCAGAATTCTCCTTACTTTATGGAAATGACAGCATTTTAAAAACTACAAAAAAAATTTTACACTGCAGTGAAATTCCATGGATCTATTATCTAATCCTAGATATGAACTAAAAAAAAATCTATGAAAATTTGAGTAAATGTATTTCATATATTTTAAGCTTTAGTTTCTTTAGCTGTACTATGATATATTGAGAATTGTCTGTTCCCTATGTCACTTCTAGACAGAATATTCCAACACTTTTGTTAAAGGAAATTAGTGATACAAGGATAACATTTGAAAATGTATTGGTAGAAAAAAGAAAGACAAAGTTATTTCATAAAATATTTAATGCTTTTAATGACTCATATTATGTGCATTTATACATTAAATGGAGTACAACCCCAAATACATACTTTTTCAAATCTTTTATATATTAAATTGTATACTTTACAGTGAGTCCTTTGTAATATACTATAATGACATAGCTAATGAATAATTACTACCAAAATTGCAGAATCAGTGGTAAATTCAACATTGTAAAAGTGGCTTGGATTAACTTGGGTAATAAGGCTACTGTGCAATTAAAATCTTGTTTTAGGCTTCATAAATCTTGTTATATCCCTAACTTACATCGTAGAAATTTGTTTTATGCTGTGAAGGTTAGAATTAAATCTTTTCAAAATGCATTTTGTTATAAAGTCAAAACATCCCTATTTTTCTCTCTCCATGTACCTATTTGCTTTAATATACAACTGTAGAAACATTTTTAATTTACAGACCTCTTTGAGAAACTGCAAGTTTTCTTAATGAACTTATAGATTTTCTTTCTCAACTCTCCATGAAGTTACACAGCCTATTAATCTTAGGTGATTTTAGTATCCATATTGACAATGTTGAAGATGGGTTTGGTATAAACATTGTTTCCCTCTTTGATTCTCTGGGCTTCACTTAGCCCATCTCTCAAATGACTGTCATGCAAGGGACAGACCATTTCCAACATTTCCATCTACTCACATTTACTGAGTCCTATTTGCAAGTAAGTCTCTGCTCAATACTCCATAAGATCCCCTAGTTTTAGATATTTTATTTATCCTTGTGAATTAATGTAAGTTGATTTCTTTAGCACAGAATATTTATTATTCATTTGATTTCAAAATAATCCATCTCTCTTACTGATATTTCAGTCCAAAATAATTGTTGGTTTCCCATGTTGTCCACCCCTGTTTTGTCAATAATTCCCATTGTACATTCTAACAGGACATATTTCTTAGTATCTTTGCTTTGGGAAAAAAAAAAACAACTCATGTTGTTTATGATGCTGTAGGTATTTATGCAATTATGTACTTTAAATTTACCTGCCCTAGCCAAGTAGTGAAAGTATTTTTCTGGTATATATTACACTCATAAATTTGCCATTTCAACTGTCTAATAGAATAATAAAGATGTGCTTCAATTTTCAGGAGATGTGGTAACATTTTTTTTTTGTTTGTTTGTTTTTAATTAGAATGTTTTCTATGAGTAATCTATCAAGTTATCTGTTCATGGAGGAGTGTGTGTGTGTGTGTGTGTGTGTGTGTGTGATTTCTTTGAAACATGTAATCATGTAATTATGGGCTCATAAGTTTGAAGAATTTCGTGGTTCTGTTCCATGTCCACAGTAGAAATCTAGGTGAATGAGAACCCAATTTATTGGATTACTAACACTCATTTTCATGGAAAAAAAAGGTAATATTGGGGTGCATATTAATCTACAGAGTAGGATTTTAACTCTATAATCATGGGGAACAATTGTTTCTAATAATTATCAAGTTAGTAACTTTTCCTAATTCTTAAATGCCTTAATTAACATTTACAGCTACCCTGTCCCTTTACTTTTATTTCTATTATTCCTAAGGTTCTTCTTAGATCTAGAAAACCAACAGCCTAAGTCATATTCCTTTATCAATTCATCTAAATACCACAAGTGAAAAATTCACTATATTCAGTTTCTATTCTCACTTTCTTACCAGTACAATTCCCAGCATATTAGTGCTATGGAAATATTTGATTTTTATTTGATATGAAGTATTAGATCATTTATATGTATTTGGGTAATGTGGTAATACTTTCTATTTATTTTAAATAATTTCCCCCTGGAGACTGCAGAATGAATTTCTATGATTTTTCATTTATCCTCACAACATCTCATAGATGTTAGGGACTAATTTTTATTATCTTTATTGATTGAGAAATATAGAACTTATTATTACTATTCCTGTGTATAGAAACAAAATGACTAACTATATAGGCAAGTCTCTAGGACTGAAAATAAGGGGTTTTGGTGATGACAGTTAACTGAGAATATAAAATGTGTATTAGATCTCTGGAGAAATGCAACCCATAGGTGATCTCTTTCTTTCTTTTCTCTGTATGTAATATGACAGAGATAAAGAAAGAAAGAGACAGAAAGAGAGAGAAATTCATTTAAGGAATTGACTCACAAGACTGTGGAAGTTGACAAATCCAAATGAGGTAGGATATTCTGACAGGCTGGAAACTGAGGTAAGAGTTGTTGCTGTCTTGGATGTGGTTCTGCCAGGCAGCAGGCTAGAATCTCAGGCACGGTTTCTATGTTTCAGTCTTGAGGAAGATTCCTTCTTCTGAAAACCTTAGTATTTGCTTAAAACACTTTTAACTCATTGGATGAGGCTCACCCATATTATGGAAGATAATCTACTTTACTCAAAATCTACTAATTTAAATATTAATCACATCTAAAAAATGTCTTCACAGTAACATCTAGACTTTATCGAAAAAAAAATTTTTTTTTTCAATGCTTGATCAACCTACCAGGTATCATAGCCCAGACAAGCTGATGCATAAAATAATCCTAATATGATAAGTTGTAGATTATCTTTTCAAACATGTGACATGTTTGATATATTCTAAACATCTCTACAGTTAATTTAATGATGTTCTTGAAACACCTGTAGCAGTATGCATCTATATACTCATGCTGTATTATTGTGAATGTATGATGAAAATGCATGTGTATTTGTGAATTTAAAAGGTCTAGCTCATCTGCACAAAATATGTGCCTGACATTTTATCAGTTCTTGTCATATAATATGCAGTTTTCGAGAGCCAGGTACTCTGCTAGGAAGAAGAAACCCTGAGTAGTAGAATGGATGCAATCTTATACAAGTGGACCCTGCTGCTTGTTATTCAGATTCAGAATCATTACTTATATAAGCATGTCTGTGACTCACTCCCAGAAATATTTTGAAGACTGGTCACATTCTGGACACCAAGAGAATAATATGTTTGACTAATGTAAATATCTTAAATATATTTTAAAATTATATTTAAAACACAGAACTGAAAGGGAATAGATGTGTTTACTTGACAATTTTAGTTGTGGTCTTCTTTAATCATCATACTCTCTTCTCATTAGCAAATGTTTTAACCAGGGATAATTAGAAACAAATCATCTTGCCTGACTTTTAATGTGTATATATTTTCCTGTGTTTTAGCCCTAAGTTATCTGTTTCTTGGACCATACTAAGAACTTTGCTCATTTACCATTGATATGTCTGGGCTACTTCTGCATTCTTTGTGTCTGATTACTGCCCTGACCACAAAAAAGCACCAGCCTTGATTGTTATTGCTACATATACAGTTCTTACTCTGCCTTCTGTGGACTTCTGTATGTTTCTGTGTTGGAGCATGTAGTGCTGAGGTCTTCCTTGTGTTGTTACTCGCTTTTGCTTTGACTGGCATTCAAGTCTGCACCTCACCTATTAGACATGGGTAAGGGCTCAAGCACATTATCCTATTCAGAATCTTGGCACCAAATTGTCATGGAATCACCAGTCTCAGAGGTTGTACTTCTAAATATACTGTCTATACTATACAGTCTTGTTCCTTTCCTGTGAGTAATAATAAAAGTCTGACTTATTCCATTTCTCAGAATAATTGGCCTCTGTAGAGGATGGTATGTAGCACCCACAGCTGGGCTAGTATGCATCTCAGCATTTGCTGCTGTGTTTTAAACCCAAAAAGACAGCTCTCAAGCAGAGGACATCATTATTAAGGAGACTGCCTCAGAACAAAACTAAGAATGGGTAACTTTATTCATTGTCTTTCACTGTTACCTTTTCAAACTTTACCAACTATTGCACTCACAGTCAAGAAGTATACAGTATATGTAACTGATAAGCATATAGTTCTGGTTTTGGTCTCATCAAATAGTGCTCCCAATAACCTGTTTGGTTTTTTTCTTCTTAACTTCTTTCTATAATCAAGGGAATGGATTTCAATTAATGTTGGGGAGAAATAGAATCATCAGTACCCAGAAAAGTGCTCAGCATCGTTAGCCATTAAAAAGTCAAACTTCCCATCCCTGTTGGGATGGTTGTAATCAACAAAAGGAGAATGGGCAGAAATTGAAATCCTCATATACCACTGGTGAAAATGTAAAATGGTAAAGCTACTTAGGGAATGTCTAGCAGTTCATCAAAAGGGTAAACAGGGTTGCCATATCATCCAGTAATTCTACTGCTAGATATACACCTAAGAGAAATGTGGACATATGTTGTTGTTTTTTTTAATTATTATACAAACATAATGGCATCATTCATAATGGCCCCAAATAGAAACAATCCAAATGTCAACTAGTGAATGGATAAATAAAATATAGCCTATCCAAATAACGGACTATTATTTAGCAATAAAAAAGGGATTCAGTACTGATACCTGGCAGGCCATGGACAGATCTTGAAAATCATACTAAATGATAGAAACCATCACTAAACTAGATACTACATAACTCCATTTTTGTAAAATATCCACAAACAGCATATCCATAGAGACAGAAAGTAGTGTTCGCCTGAGAAAGAATTTGGGGGGTGAGGAGAGAGTGACCTAGAATGAGTGTGGGGCTTCTTTTTGTGGTGATTATTGCACACTGACACGAGTGTACACTATACGAGGGTGATTTGAATGGTATGTGGATTATTTCTTAATAAAATAGTTCTAAAAAAGAGAGAGGGATTATAGCACTTCTCATATGGGGTGGGAAACTTACAATAGCAAACCTCCCTTTCTCTCCTCCTGGCCTTGTGATATTGCTGTCACATACCGCTTTGTTTTTGTTTAGTCGCTAAGTCATGTCTGCCCACCATGGGATTTCCCAGGCAAGAATAATGGAATGAGTTGTCATTTCCTTCTCCAGGGGATCTTCCCAACCCAGGGATTGAACCCGTGTCTCCTGCATTGGCAGGGAGATTCTTCACCAGGGAAACCCATCATATATCTTATATAAGTATCATAAGCCTCATACTTTTTAGTGAAATATATAAAAATAAATGAAATGTTATGTGTGTAATGGATTTAATTCTAATCACTATCAATTCTTGCTATCTGCCTTGGCCCATTCAGGCTGGTATCACAGAATATTATAGACTGGGTGACTATAATTCATTTCTCACAGTTCCGGAGCCTGGGAGGTCCAAGATCAGGGAGCTAGCATGGTGGATGAGGGCCGTCTTCCAGATGGCAGATTTCTCCATGTATTTTCCAATTGTAGAAGCAGATTTTTCCTGGTATTTTCCAAAGTAGACACATTTTCTCTTGAATCTCTTTAATATAAGCACTAATTCCATCCATGAGGGCTCTGTCCTCATGACTGATCATTCCCAAAGTTCCCACCTCCTCATTCCTAACCTTGGGCATTAGTTGTCAACATATGAGTTTGGGGAGTACATAGACTTCCAATCTATTCCAGAAAGACACACAAATGTAAAAACCCTTGTAATGGGTTCTTCTTTCCTTCTTTCTTCATCATTGGAAACTAGATACTCATAATTAAATTCTATTGGCATTTATTAGATGCTATTAGATACTGTAATAGGTAATGGGGATACAGAAATGAGGTTGTCTGTGTCTCCAAGGAGGGTAGACTGATGACGGGTAGCCAGATCACACAACTAATAGGGATAAAAACATATAATTGTAATAGCATTGAGTGGAATTCAGGAGAGCTGTTTTCTACTCTGTTTCCAATGCTTAACAATGCAATACTTGGGCAAGTCATCAAAAATCTATTGAGCTTTAATTTCAGACAACAAGACTGGAGTAACCTAGAAATTCTCCTTGGACCAAAGTTCTTTGTCATTTTAGATGGACAACTTTCTACTCCTGATAACTTGAACAACATTTATTCTTAAGTCATAGGTGTGATGGTATTTTTATTTTTCTTGATGACATAATTTCTCTTCTCTTTTTAATAAAATAAACATTTATTTTTAAATAATTTTTTTATTTAAAAACTTTTATTTTTCTTAATAATTTAATTGGACACAATCAAATGTTACCCTTGGGAGAAGAGTTCTTTCTACATTTAATTTTAACAGTGGTGAGTTCATAGATAGAATTAAACATTACCTTCAAGCCGTATTTCACATCTATCCATTTCTCTCCATTTTAACTGACATTTCAATATCACCATTATCCCTCACCTCTCTAGAAGGATAATGATGATGAAATGTTTTATATCATTGTTGCCCCACTAAGTGTTAGCTACAGGTGGTCACTGGGAACTTGAAAGGTGGTCAATGTGACCAAGATTCTGAAATTTTTAAAATTTGATTATTAAGTATTTAAATTTAACTAGCCACATGTATATCGGATAGAGCAAGCCTAGATTTCACTGTCAGCACTCCTGAACCTCTTCCAGTCCATTATTTTCATCACAGTGATCAAAATATTTTTTTTCTTAGGTTAAATTACATTGATCATTTATAAAATTCTACACTGGCTTTACATTGAACTTAGATCTGGTCTTTGTTTATGTCTTTAAACTCATACCACCTCTCTCCTCTCTTCACTCCAGCCACTGTTTTTTTGCCTATTTCTCAAATACTCTATGATCACTTCCATCTCAGGGCTTTTCCCACCTGGAATGCTCATCTCATATGTTCCTGCCTATTTTTATTTAGGCCCCATCTCATACGTCCCTACTTTGGAAATGCCCTGGGTGATCACTCTACAAAATGAAACTCCTCCCTAGACAATCGCTCCACTGGAACCTGTTTTGTCTTGTTCCTAGCATCTATCACTATTTGAGATTTTTTGTTACATATTAAGCAGAAATAAAGTTAAAGCTCTTAAACTGTAAACTGTGTGTGCTCAGACGTGTTTGACTCTTTGCAACCCAGTGGTCTTTGGCCCACCAGGCTCCTCTGTCCATGGAATTTTCCAGGCTATAATACTGGTCTGTGTTGCCATTTTCCTCCTCCAGGGGATCTTCCCAACCCAGGGATCAAACTTGTATCTCTTGTGTCTTTTGCATTGGTAGGCAGATTCTTTACCCCTTGCACCACCTGGATTATATCTAGAACAAATTCAGCATATAGTGATAAACTTTGCCTGTGACAATGTTTTGACAATAGATTACTCCTTACACCTTTACTTCTATCATATGAATTGAATTGTCTTTTGTCATTCATTTATAGTAATGAGATTGATTTAAATGTTTAAAGGACTTCTCAGAGAGCTAAGAAGGTAATTGTCATTTGTAGCCTTTGTGGAATTGTGTGTGTGTTCTCAGTCATGTCTGATTCTTTGCGACCCCATGGACTATATAGCCCACCAGGCTCCTCTGTCCATGGAACTTTCCAGGCAAGAATACTGGGGTGGGTTGCCATTTCCTTCTCCATGGGATCTTCCCGACCCAGGGATGGAACCTGTGCCTCTTGCCTCTCCTGAATTAGCAGGTGGATTGAATTGTTAGCTGCATGTTAAACTGGTCAGACAAATGCCTTTTCAATGAAGACACTGAGCAAAAACCAAGGCAACTGGTTGAGCACCTCAAGGGAATGATAGATTCCTGACAGTTCTTCGGCTGGTTCAACATTCACCAGACCATCCTCATCACTACCTCTGACACTCCTGGGCGCTGATAAGTGCACACTGTGAGGAAGACATTGTGGCAATATTTTCATATTTATTTGTAAATGAAGTGGTTCTCTGACCCCAAAATATAGCCTATAGATAATGATTGATCAAAATTTCATATAAACAGTCTATAAATCAATAAAGGGTTTCCAGTTAGTGCAAGTGGTAAAGAACCCACCTGCCAATGCAGGAGATATAGGAGATGTGGGTTCAATCTCTGGGTCAGAAGGATCCCCTGGAGGAGGGCATAGCAACCCACTCCAGTATTGTTGCCTGGAGAATCCTCATGGACAGAGGAGGCTGGATGGCTTTAGTCCATAGCAGCACAAAGAATTGGACACGACTGAAGTGACTGAGCATGCATGTGTTAAAAACTTTTGTGCCTTGCACAGAATATATGCTTAGTAAATGTTAATGATTACTTTTTTTGTTTTTAATTTATTCTTGATTCAAATTTGAAAAACCAAAATATAATTTTATTCAACAAAAGCCAAGTACGTTGCAGGAGATAATATATGTATAAGTGTATGTGATTGCTAAATAGTAGTTGGTTAATATGTGCTGAATCAATTAGGGTCTAACATGATATCTCAGAGAACATCTGGCACATAACAGGTACTAAATTTTAAAAATTAGTATTGAAAGAATAATTATCTTCCAGGAATTAATGACTTTTGTATTATACACTGATAATATTAACTTTTGCTTTCAGATTAGTGATAAAATATAATAATATCCTGATTTTAATTTTCTCAGATATATATTATGAGCCTTAAAAAAAACAAGAAATTGGGAGATTGGGATTGATATACATACACATATATACATTTATGCTGTGTATAAAATAAATAGTGAGACCCTACTGTATAGCACAGGGAACTCTATTCAGTGCTCTATGGTGACTAAATGGGAAGGAAATCCAAGGAAGAGGGGGTATATGCATACATTTGGCTGATTCACTTTTCTGTACAGCAAAAGGTAACACAACAATGTAAAGTAACTATACTGCAATAACAATGAAAAACAAGGAACAAAAAGGAGATGAAAATACTTTAAAAATAGAGCTAATGGCAGAGCATTAATACTTGAAATGAATGTTCCTAGTTTTCCTCTAGTGCTACATCATAACATACTCATTTATTTGTGGATGTACTCAGTGAAATTTAGCTATATTATAACCTGTTGGGGTATGAGTAAAAAAAATTAATGTTTCTTATAACTCTCAAGATATGGTCTAGAAGTCATAGATATTCTCTTATCTGAATCATAATTGTTTAGCTTCCTAAAATGGTGATTTTATATTGTACAGAATAAGAAATTTCCTTGTCTTCAACAAAACTAAAGTCAAAGACATAATCCATTCCTATTACTCAGTGATCTTCTGCATGACAGATCCCTTAAATACCTATGAAAATATCGATTTTTAAAGAGGAGCTTGCAGATTTTTTTTTTGCCAGATAAGGATCATAGCACATCTCTTCCTATTATTCTTATATGTTAAGTACTTGGATGATGTAATGGACTAAATTGTGTCCCCACCAAAGTCATATGTGGAGCCCTAATCCCAGTGTCACTGAGTTTAAGTAGGTAAAGTTCAATGGACATAAGGATGAGGCCCAAATTTTATCAGGCTGGTGTCCTTATAAGAAGAGTCACCAGAGTTCCCTTGCACTCTCTCTCTCTTCACAAGCACACAGAGGAAAGGCATATGAAGATGTAGAGAGAAGGTGACTGTCCACAAACCAGAAAGAGAGGCTTCACAAGGAACTGAATCAGCTGTCACCTCAATCTGAGACTTCTAGCCTCCAGAATTGCAAAAAAAATGTCTCTTGTGTAAGTACAACATGGTATTTTATTATGGCACCAAGCTGACTAATACAAATAGGGAGAGTTACGTGGAATTTAAACCACATTTCTCATTTTTGGAGCCATCATTTCTTCTTTCTAAATGTTCTCTACCCCATTTTACATTTATCTTTTTGAAAACTAGGTTTTCTGCACATGAGTATTTGAATGGCATAAGACACTTAGTCGGGTAGACAGGAAATTTTGTGGGTCTCTGAATCCTCCTTGCCTTAACTGTAGGAGATATAATAGTTCTCAAAGAGGGGGTGTTTGTGAGACCTGAGATATGCACAAAAAGCACTTTGTGGCTGGGACATACTAAATAATTATGCTACATTGGCGCTTTAGCAATTGTTATTTGGCAAAAATAATTTAGTACCGCAAGTCATTATTCTTACTAGGTTTTATGATTAAATTTACAATATGAAAACATGCTCTTGGACAAAAATCTATTCCATCCTGGATTTTGTTTTCAGTTTGATATATTTTGCACCTAAATGCCTCTTATGAAGAAATGAGTATAGATGGCACCCTTTCTCTCCCAGACACATACACATGAATACTCGAGAGACAGGGTAACTTTATAGTTAAAATTGTGCACTTTGGAACCAGAGTACCTAGCTTTGAAATACGTCTCTGAGCTGTGTGAGCTGGGATTGCTTAACCCCTCCATCTCAGGTTTTAAAAGTCTGTAAACTAGAGGTAATGATAGTACTTACTTCTGGGACTGTTAAGCGAATTAATGCACTAAACATACTTGGAATAGTACCCAACATACAATAAGTATCATAAACATTAGTTACTCTTCGCGGGTAAAAGTCCTGACGTCTTTTTATATGTCCTGCTTTGGAAATCATTTCAGTTAATTTACTTCTGACTAAATTTCACTTAATTTAGTGAATAACACACTGTTTTAAAAAGTGGTTGTTCCCTTTTTCGGAAGTCACTGACTAGATGTATTTTATTTATGAACTCAAAGGAGAAAAATAATTTTATTCTAATGCATATCTGTGATGCTGCCAACTCATAATGTTTGCTAATGAATTATTCCAGAATAATGGAAAACACACAGCAAGAGCCTTGGTCTTTGCCAAACTCCCAAGGAAAGTGTTTTGAGTTCTTTATGTCTGTACAAGTATTCAGTAAAAGGACATTTGCCCTGTATAACCCCAGTTTTGGCTCTGTTTGAGTGCATTTTCTAAGTGTGGTCTATGTTAGCGTGCCTTGATTATGTTAAATGAATTCCAGTCATCCCTCTGGCCCTAACGTTACTTACTGAAAAGACAGTGACCTAATGGTCATAGTGAATTGTGTCTAATTGCACTTATTACAGCTTGTATGTAATTTGCAATTATTGAAGGGTTTTTATTGTGGATATTGTTATTGTTGCTTAAGGCAATTTAAGGAACAGACTCTGCCAGGCAACAATGACATAAAATTGTCCAGATGTTATTTTCTGTCCTAAGCTGGGGATGGTGGGAGGTAGGTAAAAAATGGTGTGGAAAATATTCACTGAATAGTAAAATGAAGCAAATCAACTGGCAGAAAACTTTATTGCAGTTAACCTGGAATAAAACAAAGTTGGTTGATAGTGATGCTTATTTGCAGGAAAAGGTATAGATATGGCAATGATTATTCAGTAATAGTCAACTATGACAGGATAAATAATATAGCTGTTTTCTACCTGCACGCGAATTTAGGAGAAAATCATTGAGGATAGCTTCCTATTTTAAACACTGAGCTTTTCAAAAAGTTTTAATTTTCTTTTAATCTAAAAAACTCATAAATATAGAATCATCGCCTATACCACACCACAACAGCACAAGTACTGCCACTGCCTTTGGTGAATTTACCATCTTATGAAATGATGAAATGTGAAATTTACAAAACAACAAGCAGCAAGGTAAACATCATGGTACTGATCTTATAAGAATTTCAGCTGGCAGGGACAGCTGTTTTCAGTTGAAATGGTCAGACAGCTTCAGAATGTGACCGAAAGACAAAGGGAAGAAACCTTCACCCACAAGTATCTTCAAACTTTTGAATAATCCTTGAAGCTGTAGGGTAGTAGCAGTTCTATTTTGTTGAACTGGAAAGTCAGAAATAGTTAATTATTTAGATACTGGTACGTTTCTGAATGTCCATTCTTTCTAAGAGAATCAAAGAGTCTCTCCAAGTGCTAACAGTACTATAAAGTTTCCTAACATGTATGTTGGCCTGCGATTGTTCTATAAATTTAACATTTCAACTTTTCAAAAAGATGTTGCATTCACCAGTAGTAGTGGTGGCTTAGCATATAGCACATAGTGTAGACACAAAAATACGATTAAATTGTTGGCCAAATGTATTGCATAAAGACACTGAAGTCTGGATACTGAGCAACCACTGTCTTGACATATATCATTAAGTATATTGTAATACACACACATTAGAATATTATTATACTTGATTAGATTGATTACAATAGTCAAAAGAAAATATATTATTAAATCCACCACTAGGACAATAATCAAACATTTTTAATGCTTTTGTTTTACTCTAAATAGGGCAGTGATAATCATGCAGTGTTTGTGAAATTTCAACACAAATAAGGAATATAAAAATTATTAATATTTTCTTCTGCTGCTAATGATCACTTAACACTTTTGTGGTTTTGCTCTAATATATATAGAAAATGTAATTTTATAAGTATATGAGTTACTGACAAAACTGGAATAATACACTGTCTAAAACTTGCTTGGCCTTCCCTTGTGGCTCAGCTGGTAAGGAATCCACCTGCAATGCAGGAGACCTGGGTTTGATCCCTGGGTTGGGAAGATCCCCTGAAGGGAAAGGCTACCCATTCTAGTATTCTAGCCTGAAGAATTCCATGGACTGTGTAGTCTGTGGGTTCACAAAGAGTTGGTGACTTTCACTTCACAAAACTTGCTTTGATTTTTAGTATTTGTTGAATAATATTATATATTCTATGTACTGCCTCATATGATTATTTCCCCAAATACTACGTTACAAGCTGCAATAATTGATAATATGCACATTTTTACTTTATTCAACTCTACATATATTGTTAAATATTTATTTTATAAATAATTTTTAATGTAAAGTTTTATAAGCATTCTAACATATAGATATTAATTGTTTTCTTAAGGTAGACTTCTAACAATGAAAATAGCTGTCTTGAGATGAATATATTTTTAAGGACTTTGAAATACACCTAATGCTCTCAAGTTACTCACCACATGTGTTCTTGGATGTGGGGCTTTCTTCAACTGAATCAGAGCTACATAGGTCCTTATTGCATAGACGCCATTGAAAACCTTTCTTGATATCCTATGTTGTCAATTGATCTCCCATTCTACACACACCTCAGGTTATAATTTCCCAACTTCTCTTCATATGATTGTTGATCAGTCCTGCCATGCTGAGCTCAGATGTGATGTGCTTCAAAATGTTAAAGAATCCTCACCTATCCTAATCTCTTGCTTATCTGTATCTTCTATTTCCTCCTCCATATCCTAAAAGATATCAGACTTAGTGTTTAGGCTAATTAACATAAAGATTTGTAGATTTATACACTTTCTTTGCTCTTTTGTATTACCTACTTTCATAGTTTTAGCAATCAATATGGGAGAAAAGGAAGTAAATATTGGGATGAAAAGTCATAGTAAGGTATACATTGCAAATTTCAAATCATGAGCAACTCCAGATAGAATAATGCAGAGCTTTTGTGAGTAATAGTGTTTGTAATGTTCGAATACTTATTGGAAAAAAACCATATATTAGTGTCTGCCTTGCTAACTCGCATTGGCTCAAAGCATTAAGTATCATCCAGAACACACACACACACACAAATATACATATATATACACACACACACACACACACACACACACACACATTAAACTGAAGCAGAAGTGAAGTAGCTTAGTCATGTTTGACTCTTTGCGACCCCATGAACTGTAACCTGCCAGGCTCCTCTGTCCATGGGATTTTCAAGGCAAGAATACTGGAGTGGGTCACCAAATTAAGATTATGCTAAAAATGGAGTATCTTATAGGGACAGAATGAAGGGACAAAATAGTTGATTCAATAGTTAATCCCAGTAGGGGTATATAAATAGAAAAATATGAGAAACTCCTGGAAGTTAATGATTACTCCAGAAAGCAGGTTTCCTTAACCACAAAACCATGAAGTTTTACTTAGCAAGAGAACCATTCAACAGAAGCATGGAACATACCCTGAAACATTAAAACGATGGTGGCATGAAGCCCACATCTGCCCAGTTTGCTCAATAAGTTAATGACCCCCCAAATAGGCTCTGTGCACACAAAAATCAATCATTTATAAAAAGAGGACTTTTGCAAAATGGAAAACCCTCATTGTGCTGAGACCTGAAAATATTTTTCTGAAGTGTTATGATGGTCCTAGCTAACTATATAGAGAGGGACAAGTAAATTTTCTTGCCTTATCTGGAGGAAGAACTGATGGTGGAAATGTGATATATACTCAGGAAGACAAAGAAGGTCTTCCTGTACTCCCCACTTTTCCTTTGATTATAAAACTGTAGCCCACTAAGTTCTCAGTGTGGCATTTCTCACTTGGCCCCTTGTAAACCTCACAAGTGTCCTATTCTACAATAACAAAATCACTTATCTACAACTTTGCTCTCACTGAATTCTGTGCATTGACATAAAGGACTGTGGTGTCAAAGCTCTTCGGAGGCCCCCTGAAATGACACCTATCAGTTTCATATCTACTTCTATTTATAGTCATATCTATTTCTCTTTCTCTCATCTTTCCAAGGAAATTACCTTAGAAACAGATACAATTACAGATTCACATAGTGAGGTCTCATATTAAACAGAGTATGCTCGCTTTGCTGAAATAGTTTGAAAAAGTTCTTATCTTTACTCCTGCCAATAATATGTGAGAGCTTATCTCACTGAACTCTTGCAAGAATATTTATTATAGTTTTGTCCTGTTTGCTTCAACTTGAAGGATAAAAAGCGAAACAAAAAAGCATTTTCTTGGTGACTAATGGTAGAAGTTGAGTACTTTATATGTTTATTAGCTATTTGCATATCTTCACCTCTAATTCCTGTATTTGTGGCTTTGCTCATTGTAATTAAAATTTTATTAAAGTGTGTAGTATTAGACTTATCAGAAATTAACCCAAAGAATATTTTCAAGTGTTGTTTTTAAGATTTTGTTCATAATGTAAGAATAAATGTTATAGATTGCTTTTTAGTCAAATTTGTAAAATTTTTAATGACATTATACTTATAAGTTCTTCCACGACCCAGAGAATAAATGTAGAATCATAAACACACATTTCATATTTTTCTTGTTTTTACTGTGCAAGGGCTATTTTCCAAATGGTCAATGAGATGTTCTTCATATATGATACTTGGCCCACTGCTAGTTTTGTGTTCAACACACTATCATTTTTGCTTCAGGAATTCTCAAAGATAATAAAAAATCATAAGCTGAGCACTTGCTATGAAAAAGTTTACAAGCGGATTACCAACTCTCATGAAGTTTGAAAAATAGAAAGTATTAATGATTTTCTTAATAATTAAAATAGAATAAATTAGTATTTTTCTAAATTTTAATAGTAATTATACATTACTCACTAATTTCACAGATATATTTGTATTTGTTCCGAAAATTATTTAAAAAACCCAATGCTTCACCATGGCTGTCAATTTCACCTTTTCCTCCATGTAGAATGTCTCTAAAGCTATTAGAAACTTTGGTCATTAAATTCAGGTATAAGTTCTGGCACTTGGGATTTGGGCTAGAACCACAGAAAACTCCAGTGAAGCTGCCTCTACTTTGATCCCATATTAAGAAACATTGAACTACGTAAAGAAATGAATTTAGAGACATTCAGAAAAAGAAAAATATTCAGAAGAACATTGTCCAGTTATAAGCTAAAATCAACTTTATTATACTTCCTTTATAGCAAGGAAATGAAAGTTCTCAGGTAATATCTGATATTATGGATTAATGAGAATTCTATGCTCAATGAATTAAGTAAATGTATATCTCTTCCCCTTCCATATGCTTCCTATTTAGCATTTTACTTTCCAGTCAGTTAGAAGTGTTTTTAGTTGTTTTATTACTTAAGCAATGGTTTAAAAAAACCTTCAACATCCCTTACAGTATGAAAATTATAGAATATCATATTTACTATATGTGTTGTGTATATATAGATTTATATATATACTGAAAATCATCTAAATATTGTGCCTTTAGGTCTGAAAAAATAAACATGTGTAGAAAAAATAGTTTTTATAGTATGTATTTGCATATATGCAGGTTAAAAAATATTGACATTTTGAGCTTAGAGGCATGAAGAACGATGATCCTAGTGAAGAAGTGAGGCAATTTCAGATGGTTGCTAGAAGAAGAATTTGTAAATAATTGTCTCCCTACCAGTAGGATAGTTGCCTTCAAAGTCATTTGATATGTATTTCTTTTCAATTTTCCTCTTCCTATCTGGATGGGGAATTATCTAGTGGATATGAGTGCAGCTTGAAGGAGAGAAGCATTGTAAAAGACAACTTTTTCTAGTCCACCCCATCACTGCTGGGAAAACCCTCAAGTATCCAGATTTATATAATGACATTGGGGTGGATTCCCCACCTCATCTCCATCTCGTATAACCACTGGGGAACTGAACCAAAGCCCCCACGATTCTGGGAAAGGTACGCCTCCTCGGGCTACTGCAGCCCCACATGATTGCTCTCTGCTTTGATGTTTCTCTAACTTGGGGCCTCTGGGGAAGACCTTTCAGAAAGACCATCAATGCCTTTTAAGAATGTTTTGTTACATTTTAGGCAGCTTTTCTACGTTTTTATTCTGTTTTATTTGTTCTTTTTATTTTTCTATCACAAAGATTTATAGGTAATCTTTTCACTATTATTGTCAGAACATATGGAGGGTTTTGACCATTTTACTCAGCCATCCATTTGAATGTACTTCGTGCTGGCTTGGTACTCATCATTTCCATAAGAACCTAATCTCTACTTTATTTATTTACTTGTAAAGTTTCAGGATCTGCCTTTGAGTATCGGCACAGAATGCCTGCAATCCAGGTTCTTGCAAGAGCATAAAACCTTGAATTACTTTTGCCTGCCTGGGAGAAACAACATTCGAGGATGAGTGCGAAAGTCATCCAGTGCTCTCAAAATGCAAAACTGTAACCATGGTTCAAATCAGATCATCAGGGAGTACAAATTCAAAACTCTTGTTTCAACTTTTATGACATTTGATTTTTATATCTCACTCTTCAATTGTATCAAGGATGCCATTAATAATGGCATGGAAATCTTTATTTTTGGTATTATAGGCAGGATATTGAGGTTATTTCCCACAAGATCACTTTTGCTGAGCAATTTGATTGTTGTTATTTCATGGATACAATGAATCTTAAAAGTGATCATGTTTTCCTTATTCTTTGCCTATATGGAAGTACAACTTATTTAGCATTTTAGGCCTTATGAATGCATTTATGTATCATAAAAATATCTCTGTCCTATTATAAATGCATCTTTACTTATTAGTTTATTAATTATTAATGCTAATATTTAGGGCTTCCCTGGTGGCTCAGATGGTAAGGGATCTGCCTGCAATGCAGGAAACCTGGGTTCAATCCCTGGGTTGGGAAGATCCCCTAGAGGAGGGCATGGCAACCGACTCCAGTATTCTTGCCTGGAGAATTCCATGGACAGGGGAGACTGGTGGGCTATAGTCCATGGGGTTGCAAAGAGTCGGACATGACTAACACTTTCAATACCAATATTTAAAATATTTTATACTTATAAATTACTTCAAATACTGCATAAAGTAGAATAATTGTAAATAAAATATTGGCACCATATAATGTCACAAATTTGAGCTTGTTGGGGAATTATAATCAAAGACAATATCTTCCCTCAACCCGAAATTCCTCTCCATCAAGACAGTAAACAAAAATAACACACACTTATTATTGAATAAACACGAAACCAGAGTGTGATGTGTATCACAGGAAATCGAAGAAGAGATTGTCAGACCGAAAGATTACAGAGACATTCCCTTACACAGATAAGAAGATACAACCCATTGCATACATGTTGTCAAATAACTCGTAACTAGTCCTCAGGTAAGAGGACTTGACAGCATCACTGATAGCATATAGTTTATCCTGATTTTACCTGGCAACTGGAGTAAAAATCTGTCAGTTGGTTTTAATCAGAGGAAAAACAAGCTTCTCAAATGTTTATGACAGGAGGTAGTTTTGCATCAGTTCAGTTCAGTTCAGTCACTCAATCGTGTCCAACTCTTTGCAACCCCATAGACTGCAGCATTCCAGGCCTCCCTATCCATCACCAACTCCCGGAGTTTACCCAAACTCATGTCCCATTGACTCAGTGATTCCATCCAACAATCTCATCCTCTGTCGTCCCTTTCTCCTCCCACCTTCAATCTTCCCCAGCATCGGGGTCTTTTCAAATAAGTCAATTCTTCACATCAGGTGGGCAAAGTATTGGAGTTTCAGCTTTAGCATCAGTCCTTCCAATGAACACTCAGAACTGATCTTCTTTAGGATGGAAGGATTGGAGATCCAATCAGTTTTGCATAGTTAAGTTCTTAACCTTCTTCACAAACTGGAAGATAAGGGCACTATCTTCCTTGATGTTTGCATTTCAAAGAGATGGATCCTAGGTTCTTGAGAAAGACATTTCTGAGTCCCAAAGCTGACAAGGCAGGAGGAGAAGGGGATGGCAGAGGATGAGATGTTTGGATGGCATCACTGATTCAATGGACAGTAGTTTGAGCAAACTCCAGGAGATAGTGAAAGACAGGGAAGCCTGATGTCCTGCAGTCCATGGGGTCACAGAGTCAAACTGAGCCACTGAACAAAGACAAAAGCCAACAAAGGCCTATCTAGTCTTAAGCATTTTCTAAGGTAAAAAAGGAAGGGAGGAAAGTCTTTCCTTACTTTCAACAGAAAGGATTAAGTTGTTGTTTTTGATTTGCATTTTTACCCTTACAAATTCTTAAAGAATATGTGCTCAGTCATGTTCAACTCTTTGGGACCCCTTGGGCTGTAGCCCACCAGGCTTCTCCTTCCATGGCATTCTCTTGGCAAGACTACTGGAGCGAGTTGCCTTACCCTCCTCTAGGGGATCTTTCAAACCCAGAGATCGAACCCAGATCTCCCACATTGCAGGTAGATTCTTTTCTGTCTGAGTGAATAAATATTGGATTGGCCAAAAAGTTCATTTGGGTTTTTCTGTAACATCTTATGGAAAAAACTGGATGAACTTTTTGACCATCCCAATAAATAAAACTAATTATATATTTCACAAAATATAGTTAATTACTTAAATAGTTAAAATAGCACAAAATAACAGATTACAGGTAATTTCTTTATATCATTACCTCATAAAAAAATAGCATTAAATGGTCTGGAATAATGGGCACAGTTTTCACTTACAAATGAGAACATAATCAATTGATTGGATCATAGGCCAACCCAAAGATGACTTAATCTACAATTTGAATGAATTATATCAATAGTTCAAGTTCTGGTTCCCAACAGGAGAGGTTAATGCTACAATGGCCTGGTGATAAGAAAACTCTCCTTCTTATTCCCTGGCACAAAACCAAACTTGAGAGTATGAAAAGTGGAAGTTTGTCATGGTGTACTGCTGTTTCTTTTTCTGTGTTTCTCCATCACTTTCTTAAAATATAAATTGAGGCATATTAATATTTTTAGAATTTATTTGAGCAAAAGTTGATTTGAATCGGGCAGTTCACTCTGCCGATGGGAGCTGCGGGTAAGTTCTTATAAAGATAAAGCAGAAGAAAGTAAAAAAAAAAAAAATCAAAAGACTATTGACTGGCTATAGCTTAAACCCTTCGTGGCTCTTTGTGATTGATTGTCTTTAGGTTTCAGTTTCATAACCTTGAGGCATGTACAGGCTTGGATTTTGGTTTGCTTATGTAGGTGTCATGGCATTAGAGACATCTGACTCCTGTGGCCTCCTTGTTCAGCAACTTCTTTGTATGCCTTATTTCAATACCCTTATCATATTATGTGAAACTCAATTTGTGTTTTACTATCCCCCATTTGAGCTTCCCTGATGGATTAATGAGTAAAGAATTCACCTGCAATGCAGGAGACACAGGAAACATGGGTCGATCTCTGAGTAGATAACATCCCCTGGGCGAGCAATGGTGACCCACTCCAATATTCTTGCCTGAAAATCCCATTGACAGAGGAGCCTTATGGGCTACAGTCCAAAGGGTTGCGAAGAGCTGGGACTCGACAAAACACACGCACACACATCCCCTCCTCAACTATTCAATGTACATATTAATATCTAAATGTGCATGCTACACGTTTCTATGTTAATCTGTGCCTCCCCCTTTTTTTTGTGCATCTATCTAGGCTAAGTATGGGAAGAAAAGCAATCTAATTAAACAAATTCAAATATATGTTTGAAGGGCTGAAAAAAACCTATACTCCTCCCAGACATTTTTTATTTTCAAAAGAAAGATTCATTACACCAAATGAATCCTCAAGCTTTAAAAATATGGCAGTATATGAAAAGGATGCAGACAATTAAAGATAAGTGTCAGAAGATACTGTGGGTTCAGTGGTGTTATCAAGAAGACACACTAGCTCCATTTGGTATCTTCCTTGTCTTCAGTTAAGTTTGTCTAAATTATTTTTGGCTTTCCTGGCTTATAGGCATGTGCCTCTTTCCTACTCTTGTGCTTGAAACACAGATTTGCCCAGGATTTTTATTGCTTGTTAGTTTCATTGCTTCTCCAATGGAGTGGCAAGGCTTGTGCAGTCAGAAAGCAGGGCAGAGTAGAAGTGGTTATTTGTGTGAGCACATTTTTGGTAAGTGACTATAAGTAAATGACTCGTCAAACACATACCCAAGAAAATGAGTTTTTCTATCAAAACATGAGTAAATGCTGCTGGGAAGATTTTTTTTTTCTAGAAAAATTACATATAGTTGGTCTTCTGTCAAAATTAATTTAATTGAAGGATAGAAAACATTACCCTTCAATTCCAGTTTAGAGTACAAAAAATGGTAACTGCTTTCCTTTGTAATTGTCTTTATCACTCATGTTGCAATTAGTTTAGACTAATCCACCTCTCCCTTATTAAGAGCAGATATATTACAAAGCAGAGAGAAAAGAGCACTCATGTGTTGAAAAAATTATTATGTATGAAATTAACTGTCTAAATTCTCTTTTGGTTTAATAATAATAATAAAAAAGCTTAAGTTTCCTTTATTTCCAAAGAAATAGAAAGATGCTGCTGAGTTTTTGAAGGTATATCAAGAGATGAGACTTCATTTACTAGACAATTAAAAATGCTGTAGTGAATGAAGAACCATGCTAATAATGTTTTTCTCCCCTTGAGGCAAGAAACTGGAAAAAATTAGTGCAGGCTGATGAAAATCAGATTTTCACCCTATCCTTTCACCAACACAATTTTTGTACACATAAGATGCCATAGAATGAAAATTAAATCACAACATAATTTCTTTCATTGCTTTAAATGTATAGTGTTCTATTATTTATAAGTTTAATTGAAATCCGTATCTTGGGGGTCTTTCATCTGCATGAGAAATGGCACATTTTCCTATTAAAAAAAAATTTTTGGAAGTATACGTTTTCTACTTCTTAGCTCATTTTAAACCTTTAAAAAGATAGACTTAAATATCAGAAGAAACATTTTTATACTTATGTAGAAGGCAATAGATGCAATAATTGAAATGCAAACAAAAATGTAAATGTAGATTACAGTTGAGTGGTCAGGTGACTTTTATGGACTGTCTTGTGAATAACAGGTTTAATTTTAGAAGCACCGATGGGAATGCTGAGTGTTTCAGGCAAGTGTATTGGAGGCCACAGTGCAGTTTGAAACATTGAATGGCTTCATGGATCTGCTTGGTGTTTTTACTTCTAGACTTCTACAGCATCCTCTACATCAGACAGAATAACTTGAAACAGCAATGAGATTGCGCTTCTTTCCCATAGCGCTTCAGTGGGCTGCTCTTATCCTTGTAGTAAGATTCTCCAGACAATAAGACCCTACATGATTCAGCTCTTCCCAACCTCCCCTTTCTGCTTGCAGCCCTCCTCTTTCTCTGTACTCCAACCTCACCCAGACTCTTTCATTTCCTCGAATATAAGAGCTTTGTACATTTTCTTTCTTCGTAATACTCTGCTCCCTGCTCTGTGTTTGGCTTTCTCTATTTTTGTTTAATTTTCATTGTTCGGTTTAACCTTAACCTCCTCAGAAAAGGGGTTCAATCACTTTCAAGGCACCTACCACCATTTATTGTCCTCCTAAGTACTCATTCACTTATTGATTAATTAGCTAATTGACAGATTCATTGCTTTCCTGTCTCTCTCACAAGATGTATAGCTCCATAAATACAGGCAACATCTTTGGTTAGTTCAATATTTAGTTCAGCGCTACCATGGAGTCAGGGTTCTGAGGATATGTGAAGATTTAACCAGCATTGTATTTAGAGAATGGTGACTTAGACTAGAGAGAGGTTTTAAAATCTGTCCAGTGAAACACTGTTCTATCTATTTAAGACAGAAAATGACTCTAGGGATTGAAATGAGAGAGAAGACCTCAGGGAAACCACCAAGATAATCCCCAGAATGTTCAACAAGGGTTCCCCAAGAGACACAGATTACAATCTTGTCCAGTCAGGCGAAAAGGAGAGTGGCTCTGCCTACAATCCAGACAGAGATTCCAGGAGAATGAGCAGGTTTAATTTACAAAGATAAAGGCTGCTTTTCCTTTTTACTGCAAAACTGAGATTCTGGCAGTAAATCCAGGTAGATATCCACAGGTGTCTGGCATTAGGAGGTAGATTCTCAGGTAAGTGGGTAAATTAGAAAACAATTGGATATCGTGTTGAACAAGTGAAATGCCCCTAAAGGTATTTTTATGTAGTTTAATGTAACTTCAGCAGAGTTCAAGAAACACTGTTCACTGGTTTGTATATAATTCTGTTGTTCTTTAGTTGCTAAGTCATGTCCAGCTCTTGTGCTACCCCATTGACTGCAGCCTGCCAGTCAGCCTGCTACTGGAGTGGGTTGCCATGTCCTTCTTCAGGGGATTTTCCCAACCCAGGGATTGAACCTGCATCTCTTATATTGACAGGCAGATTCTTTACCACTGAACCACCAAGGAAGCTTGTAATATTTCTGATCCAGTCGACTCAGATTCTGTTAATTATATGTGTGAATGTGAATAGATTAAAAACATTACTCTTAAATTTTTTTGTACTTTCTTTGGCAGGATGTTTGGGAAAACAGAAATATTTATGTTGCTGCTGCTGCTAAGTCGCTTCAGTCGTGTCCAACTCTGTGCGACCCCATAGATGACAGCCCACCAGGCTCCTCTGTCCCTGGGATTCTCCAGGCAAGAACACTGGAGTGGGTTAGGTATTCTTAAAAATTTGGACGTCAGTTAGAGGATCTGGTTTAATGCCACCCATGTCATCCTTCTTATTCCCGTTTGTCAATCTACGGATCAGTGCATTACTCTTCAAAACTGTTCAGAAGCTGAAGGCAGCACTTGCCAAAGAGTTATGTAAAGACAAAAGACTAAAGATGCCATGTTTTGCATTTGTTACAAGGAAAAGGCATATGTTAGTAGTAAAATTAGTAAAAATATGGGCATTTATTAAGGAATAATTGAGGTCAACAAAGGCAGTCTTCTAAGAGCACAGTAAGGACCTGGGAGTTGGGGTTCCAGTGAGTGCTGCATTCTGAAGAACATCAGATTCAGGAAGAAAATTCAATGCATTTTGAATGTTTTCAATACGTGGCTAAGTCCATTTTTTTGTGTAGTGCAATTCTGCATCCTGCTGGAAAAAAAAAAAACTGCTTAAGATAAAGGGTCACAGAAAGAGCAGTTAAAGGAGCAAATTGCACAAGAAAAGGGCTAAACAAAGGAAGATTTGGCATGCCTAGGAAAACCACATCTCTCCTGGGTAATCTGTCTTGCACCAGCTTTATCGAAACTAGATATCCCATGTATTATTGGTAGATACGGAGATAGTAATGCTGTTTGTATGGTTTTCTTAACATAAAACTAATTTTTGTGGTGCCAGGTTCTATAGAGCACCTGCTCACATTTATTGATGTGTAACTCATTTGGATTTGGGGGAAAATAACATTTTCTGTCTTTCCTTTTAAAGTTTACTAGTTTAGGTACAGAAGAATGGTCTTGTTTATATTCTGTGTTTGTGGATATGCATGAACATGTCATGTGTTGCATTTATCCTCTACCTGACTTTTTTTTTTAATAACCAAAACTCAGTTAAGTAACTGTGGTTTGTTTGCCCTTTCTTATTACTGTGAAGTCCTTTCTGCCCTGAATCTGTTAAAATATTTTTCTCCTAATGACTCTTCCCTCTTATAACTAGCATTTCTCTCCTATGTACCTGATATTTTCATTTTTTTCCCTTTGAACTCACAACTCCAAGTGTCGGAGCCCAACTGAACGGCATTAAAGGCCATGTTTTCTTTGCCCTTTCCATGTGTTACATCTGACAGTAATTCTGTGAGGCAATGTGAAAGAATCTTTCAATCTATTTAAGCTCAACCTGAAGATAAGTTATCTGTGGGTGTGTACTCAGTAGCTTCAGTTGTGTCCAACTCTTTATGACCCCATGAACCATAGCCTGAAGGTTTCTCTGTCCATGGAATTTTCCAGGCAAGAATACTAGAGTGAGTTTCCATGCCCTCCTCCAGGGGATCTTCCCAACCCAGGGATCGAACCCATGTCTCCTGAATCTCTTGCATTGCAGAATTCTTTACCACTGAAGCACTGGGGAAGCCCTAAGATACTGACATCATATTTCTTTGCTCTATAATTCTTTGCCTTTTTCCCTTCTACACTTAGATCTTTATTTTCCTATCCTACTTTTCTTAAAGATTAAGCTTACTTTATTTTCTTACTTTTCTTCAAGATTAAAGCCTTTAGAAATCTTTTTTGTAAAATTGTTTTGTTCTTACATTATGCAAGCATACTTTTACATTATGCAAGGCAAATTTCATCCTAGTTAACCCATGTCAGAGGGAAACAGAAAATATTCTTACTAGATTTGATGTTTGGTTTAGATTTAGAAATACACAAAGAAGTAGACATACTTTGGAGAATTTTATCTAATTCAATTAAATAAATGTTATCTATTTGTTTAGCCTTGTTGTCGTTGTTCAGTCACTCAGTCACGTCTGACTCTTTGTGGCCCCCTGGACTGCAGCATGCCAGGCTTCCCTGTTCTTCACCATCTCCCAGAGCTTGCTCAAACTCATGTCCATTGAGTTGGTGATGCCATCCAACCATCTCGTCCTCTGGTTTATCTCTCAGTGAGCAAATTCTAAGTTGACTTCAAGATACAGACCTAAAGTCTCCATACTTGCTGCATGGACAAATCTGGGACTTAGGTCTTTAACTTCTGCAGTTAATAGCCCCAGTGGATTTCATATTGTTATTATATTATAATAAATGTTTTGTTATCTTCATCATTTTTCAATGCAGTTTCTTTCTAACAGCTGTTCTGCTTTCTCACCACTTTAGTGTCACATTATTTTTCCATAGTTAACTTCCTGGACAAATAAATGTAGTGGATGTATGCAACTGTGCTTTGGAGCAAGACTGGCCATTTTGGCTAAGACTGCACTCACTGGTCATCCTGTGAGAAATGGCATATTCTTTGGCGGGAGTTTCTGAGGCTTTTGTGATTCATCACTCTGACTCAGTATGGTCTCCATCACCTTATGGTTTCCGGATGATATAGAATATTGAAATGGAGACAGAAACAGATAACTAGAAAAAAAGACAAATTGCAGAACCCTGTACAAAAGTCTTATGATTATGATACTTTCATATTTATTATCAGTCAATTAAGAACATTTTACTAGTAAAAAAGATCTTTCAAATGTGCTTTCAGCTAGAAAATACTTTGAGTATTTTGAAAAATCTTTGGCATTATCATTATGTGAAGAAAAAATAACCAGATCACAACTTTAGAAGATAGAGTGTATTTACATGGTGTAAAGATAAAACATCTGCAAGATCATTTTCTAGTTATCTTGAATATCATTACTTGATACCCTGCCAAGTTTTAATGTAATTTTCCTTTAATACAAAGGGACTTTAGCTGTGCCTCAGACAGACATAAATGGGGCTATATAGCTTTAAAAAATCAAGAAATATTTTTCTCTTCAAATCTATGATCTATTATCATGAATTTGTTTTGATATTTTTATCTAGTAGAGGAAAGCCAGTCTATCCATGAAGCTAGACAGATTTCAAAACATTGCAAAGTGGTTCTTCATCTTTAATGTGGACCTGGGAACATGTGTGTCCACTGGAGCCCTGATGGTGACAGTCTGGCACTGTAGGAAAAGATTAATGACACAAGAAACCGCCAGCATGGTGCTTGCTGTGCCTTTTCTGTATTAAGGCACAAACTATTTGTTTTCCCTTTTGCATTACTCTCTGCTTCTTGATTTAGTTGGGATTTCAAATAGCTGATGAGACTACCATTTTTCCTTCATGACTGATGTCCAGCAAAACAAATTTCCCTTGAAAGGAGTAAAACAATTTCTATTCACTAGGATTTTTAAGAATATGTCTCCTTATCCTCACTTATAAACTTGATCTTTTGTAATCTCAAATTAGCCTCTGATCTCAAAGGGAAAAAATGAGGCTAGCCCTAAACTAAAATGCTAGACCCATTCTAGCCTTCAGTAGATGTAACCAAATGTGTTTGTATCTCTAAAAGACTTTCTAGGGAAACTAGTTATTTCTGTGCCACACTAAAAATAACGTGAAATACAAAGGGGTTAGGAAGAGAATATGATTACTGGAAAGAAATGTGGAACGTTTTATTCTATAAAGTTAGAGGAGATGCTCTTTAAAGCTTTCTGGTTACTGGCTGCACTCACGTCTAATACAAACGCTGGTCCATTTAGCCACATATTTGCGCTTGTAATGGACTTGGTGAGTGAAACAGCATTCTGTCTGTGTAAACTGAATAGCTTGAGAGAACACTGCACACTTGTCACTAACCACCCTTCAGAATTGTAATCGGGAGGGAAGGTTGTAAAGCCAACATGACTTGAGATGTCTTAACAGCCAGAGGATGACTGTGACATACTTCATAATAAAGTGTCATTTTCCAAGATACATAAAAATCAGTTGTATTTACTGTGCACCAAATCTTTTTTTTAGAACCAACTAAATGACAGTGCATGCCTGTACTGCTGCATGCATAATTCAAATCATTTTTTACCATGTCTTACTCTAGTCAGACCGAGGTGGGTGGTCCCTCAGAGAGCACTGCTCTCTCTTTGACCTTGGTCATGAATTACCTGTCAAAGGTGAGACTTGATATTTTAGCAGAGATTATACAAGGTTTTCCATAAATAAGATTTAGAGAAATTGAAACCATACCTTTACATTTCTAAAGCTTTCTGTAAATTGAATTTGGTGTTAATCAAAAGGATCATCAGAACTCCTAGAGATAAACAAGGGAATGCTGTGCTCTGGGGAATTTTTAATACGTATATGAATTATACCAAATATCAGTGGCCTGTGCAACTGCAGAAAAGAAAATTGGAAAGGACTATAGCTTACCTTACAATCATTCTGCTCATTTCCTTGCTCTTCTCATTAGTCACACAAGAGAGTATAAAATGGAAGTAAGTAATGTTAAATGGCCAACAATGTTAAATGATGCAAATAAACTTCTAATAAAAAGTCTCCTACATGAAGACAGAAGATTTTCACTGGTATTCTTTATATTTCAGCTTTTTAAAAAATAATATTTGCATTTTCAAGAATTCATAGTACAAATTCCTTTTGTTCCTGAGTGTTAACATGATGATGATATGTAAACACTTGGCACCAGAAATTCTGCAATTAAGAGGTCCCAAGTTAACTATAATTTTTGATAGGTGTCTACCTGCTATGTACTACCAGTTCAAGATGCATTTCTTAATGTAAGAATATGAGTTTAAATATTCATTGTAAATCAAAAGAAGAGAGTTTTATTTTTTGTATGAAAATATTATATCATGCTAAAAATTTCAGAAAGTATATGTCAAATGTAATTTCCAAATTTTTTCAAGTGCTATGACAAGGCCACATTCAAAGGCAAGGATTAGAAATTATTTCATCTATACATGCTTACCTGATGAATGATAGATGCTTCGGTGCTAATGTTCATGTTAATACCTGTTGCATTGCTAAAAATTTTATTGTTTGGAAAATATTTGTATGGATTAATCAGTACAAGATCCATGCTACTGAGGTTAACAAATTAGCTTTTGCATAATGTAACAAATGAAGTAGCATTTAAAAGTTTAGGTTTGTCCAAAAGGAGACACCATATAAAAAGTTGCTCAACCCCATGGGTTATAAAGGAAATGTAAAATAAACTAAGGGTATACTTTTACTTTTTAGACTTTTAATATGCAAATATATATATGTATATATATATATATTTCAGTTCAGTTCAGTTCTGTCCCTCAGTCGTGTCTGACTCATTGTGACCCCATGGACTGCAGGCACGCCAGGCCTCCCTGCCCATCACCAACACCCAGGGTTTACCCAAACTCATGTCCATTGTCTTGGTGATTCCATCTAACCATCTCATCCTCTGTCATCCTCTTCTCCTCCCACCTTCAATCCTTCCCAGCATCAGGGTCTTTTCAAATGAGTCAGTTCTTTGAATCAGGTGGCCATATTGGAGTTTCAGCTTCAGCATCAGTCCTTCCAATGAACACTCAGAACTGACCTCTTTTAGTATGGACTGATTGGATCTCCTTGCAGTCCAAGGGACTCTCAAAAGTCTTCTCCAACACCAGAGTTCAAAAGCATCAATTCTTCAGCGCTCAGCTTTCTTTATAGTCCAACTCTCACATCCATACATGACTACTGGGAAAACCATAGCCTTGACTAGATGGACCTTTGTTGGCAAAGTAATGTCTCTGCTTTTTAATATGCTGTCTAGGTTGGTCATAACTTTCCTTCCAAGGAGTAAGCGTCTTTTAATTTCATGGCTGCAGTCATCATCCGCAGTGATTTTGGAGCCCCCCAAAATAAAGTCTGACACTGTTTCCCCACCTATTTGCCATGAAGTGATGGGACTGGATGCCATAATCTTAGTTTTCTGAACGTTGAGCTTTAAGACAACTTTTTCACTCTCCTCTTTCACTTTCATCAAAAGTCTCTTTAGTTCTTCTTTACTTTCTGCCACAAGGGTGGTGTCATCTGCATATCTGAGGTTATTGATATTTTTCCGGCAATCTTGATTCAAATTTTGACAACCATTTGGGAAGAGAAGATCATTCACAGTGCCGGTGAAATATAAATTGGAATGGTAAGTGTAGAGAGCAATTAGTAAGATTAATAAAACTAAAAATCAGCATTCTCTCAACATACAAAAATTTTAGTTGTCAGTACATAATGCTATGGTTTTTTTTCCCAATCTTGCCCAATTTGATGGATGAAAAGTAATTTTATCGTCTGAATGTTTGTCCCCCTCCCTAAAACTCACTTGTTGAAAATCTTCCCCTCAGTGTGATGACATTAAGAGGTAATAGGATTAGACAAGGTGAGGAAGACTGACCCTCATGAATAGGGTTGGTGCCCTTCTGAGAGTCATGAGATAGCTTACTTCCTTTTTCTCTCTTCCATTACATTAGGATACAACAAGTCAGCCATCTGTAGCCTGAAGAGGACACTCTGGAGACCCTGACGAAACAGGTACCGTGATCTTGGACTTCTAGACTACAGAACTGTGAGAAGTGATATCTCGATTCTGTTTCAGATTTCTTAGTTTTAATTAAATTATAATCTTTACATGTCTATTATATATTAGTATTTATTCCTCCTTGTTTTCTTTGCTCATTCTTATACTGAGCTTTCCTTATAATTTCTTAATGTTTGGAAAATTACATTTTATAAAAGAAAGGCTCTAGGAACATACTCTTTCAGATTAGACACACTTTTTTCATAATCAATTTTTACACTTGGTTACATAATCTGTTTCATTAAGCATCAGAATCTTTATTTTTTCAAGAAAATTTTTATTATAGAGAAATTTCAAACATAAAAAAGTAATGCATTGTGTTGTATTGTATTAATGGTATAATGTATTACTATGTTTCATAAAACTTATTAACCTATCCTAAATTTGTTTCTTGTATACTTTCCTGTATGAGCCCCTTCGATATTATTTCAAATTAAAATATCACATCATTAATCATTGTCCCATAAATATATTTAGTTTCTGTCTCTAAGTAACAGGGACTCTTAGTTTTTTCTTTTAACATAGTTATAACATCGTAATAATATACCTGAAAAAATTACCAAGAATTCCTAACATTATCCATAGAGATTCAGTGTTCACATTTCCCCACTGTCATATATATATTTTTACATTTTATTTAATTCAAGTTAAAATTTGGGTTCAAATATTAGGAGTCATTTAGCATGTCTCTTAAACTAAAGGTTTACATTAATCACTTTCCTATTTTGCATTATTTTATTATCACCGACTCAATGGACAGGGGTTTGGGTGGACTCTGGCAGTTGGTGATGGATAGGAGGCCTGGCGTGCTGTGCTTCATGGGGTTGCAAAGAGTCGGACATGACTGAGCAAATGAACTGAACTGAACTGTTACATCAAAATAATTGTTTTCAGTGTAGAAACTTCCATAGACTGCATGTAGCTGCTTATAAATCTTGGTATTGCTTATCATATTTTTCTGTCATCTGTGCGTTCCTTAAATGGGTAGTTTAGTTAGTCTTAGAGGGTTGATCAGATTCAGGTTTGATTAATAAGTGTGCACTTCCATAAGGAGACACATAAATTTTCCATTGTTATTAATATTTATAATTGATATTACTATTTTCATTTGATATCTGTAAGTAATTATTATATATTTCCCATGACTTGTTACAAAAATCACTTTATGTATGGAGTAACCAAAATATTCTTTATCTTTTTCCAATATGTATACTTTTGCTCTTTTATTATTCTGTGATTTTGCCTTTTTATTAACGTTTCTGTTGAAGTATACTTGGCACGTAATACCTACACAAAGTGTACAATTCTTTAAGTTTTAATGTTGTTATGTACCTGTGAAACCATGACCACAATCAAAATAATGAACATAGCCATCACCCTCAGATGTTTTTTTAATGCTCCTTTGTAATCTCCTAATTTCCATTCTATTGTTATATACTAACTGACATTTTCTAGAATTTTACATAAATGGAAGCACAGCATTTTCCATTTAAATATTTACAATATTTTCTCTATTTTTTCCTGGTTTCTTTCACTCAGCATAACTATTTTGAGATTTAGCCATTGTAGCATGCAACAATAATTTATTCCTTTTTATTTGCTGAGAGGTATTGCATGGATGCATCACTCTGTTTATTTGTTCAGGTGTTGCTGAGCATTTTAGTTGATTTCAGCTTTACGCTGTCATAAATAAAGCTACTATCAACATTAGGTACAAGTCTTTGTATGAACATATGCTCTTATTTCTTTTGGGTAAATACCCAGCAGTGAAACAATTAGATCAAATGAGGGGTGAATGTTTAAATTTTAAGAAAATACCAAACTATTCCAAAGTTATTGTACCATTTTAACAGCAATGTATGAGAGTTTTAGTCCCTCCAAATCTTTGCCAGCACTTGTAATGATCCATAGTTGTCTGTAATCATTCTGATAGGTGTGCTTACATAATTTACTTAATTTGCATCTTTTAAAATGTTGAACATATTTTCATTTGTGTGTTCGTGTGTGTATGTGTGTGTGTGTATTCTTGTATGTCATATGTATATTTGCTCAGTCACTGAGTTTTGTGTGACTCTCTGCAACCCCAGGGACCATAGCCTGCCAGAATCCTCTGTTTATGGGATTCTCCAGGCAAGAATACTGGAGTGGGTTGCCATGTCCTCCTCCAGGAGATCTTCCTGACTCAGGGATTGAACCTGGGTCTGCTATATTTCAGGCAGATTCTTTATTGCTGGAGCCACCAGGGATTCAATATTCTTGTATATTTCCATATAAGTAAATATTTAGGGGGAAACCTTCATTCGGAAAATGAGACATAAGTTTGTGGTTTCATATGTCTAAGAAAGGTTTTTATTTTTTTTATTATTTTTTTAATTTTTTTTTCCAAATCTTTGGTAACATTTTAAAGTGAAAGTGAAAGTCGCTCAGTCGACTGTTTGTGACCCCATGGACTATACAGTCCGTAGAATTCTCCAGGCCAGAATACTAGAGTGGGCAACCTTTCCCTTCTTCAGGTGATCTTCCCAACCCAGGGATTGAACCTAGGTCTCCCACATTACTAGTGGCTTCTTTACCATTTGAGCCACCAGGGAAGCCCAAGAATACTATAGTAGGTAGCCTATCCCTTCTCCAGGGGATCTTCCCGACCCAGGAATCAAATCGGGGTCCCTTGCATTGCAGGTGGATTCTTTACCAGCTGAGTTACCAGGGAAGCCCCCTAATATTTTAGAGAGTATTTAATTTTTGAAAATCATTATTGTATAAAGTTTTCAGGTGGTATAGATCCCACCAATTTATTTGGGAGATTACTTCATTTTGTTGAGAGAGTTTCTGATATCCAGCCTAATTTTATCTTAATTTCTTTTCCAGAACATTATGCTGCCTCTATCATAAATCATTCTGCTCCCTGCTGAGTACTTAATGTTTCCAGTATAGGTAGAAAATTATATCTCTTCTTTGTTTTAGCAAAACTAGTATGTAGCACTTTTTCACTTGACTGGCAAGCCTAGTGCCTTATTTTTCTTGTGTGGAAATCTGGGTTATGATTTACGTGCTGTATGTCTCTATTTTAAACAAAATACTAAGTTTTAAATGTTATTTGACATATAAAATTCCAAAATTTTTTTCTATTAAGTAATCCGCAGTTATAAAGATTTCTATTCTTTATGTGAAATTGAATTTACTGATTACCAACTGGCATGAGTATATTAATCTCAGGTTTATGACAATTTATGCTTTAAATTGTTTACCATAATTACATTACACTGTTATTTTAATGTCCGCAAAACAAATTTTAAAGGTCTGTGATAAAAATGTTATATTAATTTTCTAATGTTGCTTTAAAAAATTACCACAACCCAGTGGCTTAAGAGAACACAAAAGTGTAATGTAGGTTATTCTAGGTTTTTAATAGTTTTGTAGGTTATTAATCCTGCAGTCATGAAATTAAAAGATGCGTTCTCCTTGGAAAGAAAGCTGTGGCAAACCCAGACAGCATATTAAAAAGCAGAGGCATCACTTTGCCAACAAAGGTCCATGTAGTCAAAGCTATAGTTTTTCTAGTAGTCATGTATGGATGCCAGAGTTGAACTATAAAGAAGGTTGAGTGCCAAAGAATTGATTCTTTTGAATTGTGGTGCTGGAGAAGACTCTTGAGAGTCCCTTGGACTTCAAGGAGATCAAGCCAGTCAATCCTAAAGGAAATCAACCCTGAGTATTCGTTGGAAGGACTGATACTGAAGCTGAAGCTCCAATACTTTGGCTACCTAATGCAAAGAGCTGACTCATTGGAAAAGACTCTGATGCTGGGAAAGATTGAGGGCAGGGAGAAGGGGGCAGCAGAGGATGAGATGGTTAAATAGTATCACTGACTAAATATACAAGAATTTGAGCAAATTTCATGTGAGATAATGAAGGACAGGGAAGTCGCATTCTGCAGTCCTTGCGGTCACAAAGAGTCAGATACAACTTCTGTGAAAAAGTCACAGAAAAACAAAAGTTATTAATCCAAAACTTACAGGACTCAAATCTTACTGGGATAAAATAATGTTTTAGAAGGGGTGTGTTCCTTTCTTGAAGTCGGAGGAACAAATCTCTTTCTTTACCTTTTCTGCCTTTTAGAGGCCAAAATATTCCTTGACTCATAGCACCCTTCCTTCATCTTCAAAACCAATAGCGTTGACCCAGTTTCTGTCATCACATCTTTTTCTCTGACTCTCTTTTGCCTCAGTCTTCCACTTCTCAGGACCCTTGTGATTATGCTGTGCCCATCTGCATAATCTAGTATAATTTCTCCATTTTTAGGTCTGCTGCTTAGCAACTTTAATTCTCCTTTGCTGTGCAAACTATGCAGTTTCCAAGGATTAGGACATGATCACCTTGGGAGGAGGGGTGGCGTTATTTTGCATACCACAGTAACTGAACAGAAAACCCCACTTGAGGAGTATAGGTGAGTCAGGAAGTAGCCTCTCTGTAACAACTCATGAGAGATTAATGCTGTGGGAATTTGTTTTATTTTTAGTTTATTTTAAATTTATTATTTATTTTAGTTTTAGTCCTTTTATGAACAAACTCTCTAGTTTATTGGTTTATGATTCAACTGTATCAGGTCAACTCTAGGTATTACAAATCTCAGTCAAATTAAAATAGAATTTCTGGGAATGGGGCTTAATTTCTCAAGTGATTAAAATTTGTGGCCAGGGTTGAGAATTTAGGAATTATATAGTAAATAATATGGCGACACTTCTCTAGTTAGTCAGCTTCTCTAGTTACTCATTGCATCAAGGGCAAATAATAGCACAGATATACAAATTAAATATATTATGATCCTCAAATATATGGAGTAGAGTTAAAATTTTAATAAAAGCTACAACATCTGCCTCTGTATCTGATTCATGAAACTGGAGAATTTTTTTCTGAATTTCATGGAATGCCTTCACATGTTTTGATGAATTGTGGAGATGAGATGAAGAATCACAGTTGAAACATACAAACCTAGAGTGAAGAGAATTTTTTTGTTTTGTTTTTTAAGTTGTTTTGAATCACTGAATGTAGGTTAGAGCGTAAGTTCTACTCATATACTTTTCTTATGCAGGAGCCTTTGCTTCCTCCTTTAGAAAAAAATGTATCTACCAGTAGATTTAGTATTTTCTTACTTGTTTGACAAACAATAAGGAATTAAACATACAAATGTGAGTCTGTTGTAAACAGAGATCTCTGGAAGCTTTCAGAAATCAAGCATGCCCAGTAGAGGCAAGGTTCAAGACCAAAACAGGCAGACTACAGATCTTCAGCCAAAATAGCTGGCAGTCCAAATTCTCAACTCAATGGAATACAGTGAGAGGAAATCTTGCCTATGGTAGACAGCAGGAGAGTTGGCAGATAAAACTAGTTGGCAGATAAAACCACTATGTGACATGATGGGGAAAGTATGTTGGCTATGAGGACAGAAATTCTTTCTTTCCTTCTGTTTCAAAATTTCTTATAATATTGAGTGTTTTTATACCCTATACATAAAGGGGACTAGGAATGGAAATTTATTTCTAAAATATCCAAATTTTAACAATTTCCAAAATCTGAATATTTGTATACTTCTTATATTTTTTTTCAGTAATTGAGGTTTGCTTTATAACCCTAGCAATGTATTAAGTCGCTTATGAATAATACTCTTTTTTTCCTTTTAAACTTTTGCATAGTAACATGAGTGCTTGTACTTTTCTTCTGATTGTCTTCATTTCAAAAATTGTTATTTGGCCTCCTGGGAATAAGTTAGATTTTAATATGTTCACTTTTTCTACAATTTTATTTGTGTGTAGCAAGCAAAGAAGCTATTTCTACAATGTGAAGAAAAGTTTCTCCTATGAGGTTTATGACAGATGAACACCAGCAGAAAGGTTGCTGTTCTTGAAATGTTCTACAGAATAAAAGGATATATATCAGTATTTTGTACATATCTTTTCTCAGTGTTGAGAAACCTAGAAGGATGAGGAAAAAATTTGAAAAAATAAATGTGAATCCAGATACACAGACTCAATAGGTCAAAATAAAAGCCCAACCAAACAAACCAGCAAAGATAATACACATAGTCCTCTCTAAAAATGTCTATAGCAATATGTAGATACATTTCTATCTGGATAGATATAGAGACTGATACTTTCCTAGGTGAATATTTCTTGTTCTTTATGGGTAACCATACTCATTTTCAAGTTATACAATAAAAACTTAAATATGAATGTGCAGTATATATATATGACCTCTTGCTTAACTTTAGATCCCATCTAATGGTACCTTAGCTTACCTGGTGTGAACTACCTTAGTTCTTTCCTTTTCTTTTATATCCACATCTTCTGACTGTGACTCTCAGAAAGGACTTTCACTCTCTCCTGACCTTTTTCTTGCTTCAGTGACAACAGCCCAGAGAATGAAGTGAGGAATGCAGCTCTTCATTTCAGTTCAACTGTTACTAATTTCATATCCCTAAAACTGGTAGTATTGTGCAAAGAAGATGCAGATTCAGTTAGAATGCCTGCAGCTCTGGGTCAGGTAGGGTTGCTATATTAATATTAATACAGATTGGAGAAGTGGATATAAAGTTTGGAGCTGAATGTCAAAGAAAATCTATCTGAGCATAATTCTAATCATCACTTTTTACTCATTGCAGGGAGAACATGGTGTCTTTAGAATTACAGGCACAGTCAGTAATGGAATTCTGAATGTCACATATATCTCCATAATGCTAGCTTTTTTTTAATAGATAGATGGATGGATGGAGAGAGGATAGATACATAGATAGATAGGTATTAGTGATGGCTAGATAAACTGGAAGTCAGGCATTTTATGATACAAGCATAATTTTATGTATTCTTTGGCTTCCCTTGTGGTTCAGTGGTAAAAGAATCTGCTTGCAATGCAGGAGACACAGGAGCTGCGGGTTTGATCCCTGGGTTGGGAAGATCCCCTGGAGGAGGGCATGGCAACCTACTCCAGTATTCTTGCCTGAAGAATCCCATGGAAAAAGGAGCTCAGTGGATTTCAACCCATGGGGTTGCAAAGGATTGTGCACGACTTAGCGACTGAGCACACACGCATGCAGCTTTTATAAAGATTAGTTGGGTTACAAATTTTTCTTTATCCTATCCCACATATAATGATGATTTTATATTATCAGTTATCAGAAAAAGACCGACCTTAATTTCATTGCTCTCTTAATCAAGAGCTTCCCTAGTAGCTCAGACAGTAAAGAGTCTGCCTGCAACAATGCAAGAGACCCGGCTTTGATCCCTGGGTGGGAAAGATCCCCTGGTGAAAGGAATGGCTACCCACTCCAGTATTCTTGCCTGGAGAATCTCATGGGCAGAGAAACCTGGTGGGCTCGAGTCAGAAAGGACTGAGTGACTAACATGTTCACTTTTTTTTTTCATCTTCTCTTAGTCAAATAACGTGAGACTTTGAAGAAATTCAGATCTATCTGTAGCTAAGTTCTCCAATTGTCAGAAATCTTAGGATCACTGGAATTCACACATGATGAATAGGTTGTTACAAGTAGAATGTTAGGGAATCATCCTCTCCTCTGCCTGAGGTGTGAGCATCTTTCATTTGTGTCTCTCATCTGGCCCACGCCGCTTCTGGAATGTCACAGGTACCCTGAGAGATAGGGAGCAGGTCTAACTTGGGAATTCTTATATCAGCCAATGTGCCTTTGTCTGGAGAAGATTCCTTCACTTCTCCATGACACCTTGAGTAATGCCACTATCAAGGGGGGAGCAAAGCCTGTAAAATTTCATGAATACGATGCTTACAGTTTTCTAGAAAAAAAAAAAGACAATTATTCTCCTACTCTTTTGTAGTCCAACCTAATAATTCAACCCTAACCATGTCTAAAATTATGCCATTTTATTCTATGGGCTTAAGAATGAATTCTGATGGATAAGAAAATGATATATATATTCTTAAGTAACCATGACATACTATTCATATCTGATGCAGTTTTCTAAAGTTCTTGGTTCTCAGTTTAAAGGTGTTTATAGCCTGTATGTGAAAAATTGACTTTAATATGAATGCAGTAAACATTTTTTTAAGCTTGTGTTTTCTTTCAAATTATATTCTGATCTAAATTTTTAAGCTGCACTTCTGTTGGGTTCTGAAATTTACTAGAACAGAATATGATACTTCTTGAACTGTTTATGTAAAAACATTCTCTGAGTGGCTTGGGAGACATAAAACAAAGTCAGCTTGGTCAATAGGAAAAATCACTTTTGTATCTTCAATAAACTCATTTGTCAAGAAAACACTCATTGTTTGTGACCCTACATGCCAGGAACATTACAGCAATGTCTAAGAATTTGAAATATCATATTTTCAGATTTAATTAGAAGCCAGTCATTTCCCTTCTCTACCATTTATCTAAAGTGTTCTGAATTTTGTACTATTTTTAGTTCTCATATTGCACGTATAATCTTCCAATATGTCTTATGATGTTTGAAAATACTTTTAACCCTAATATTTTTATTTCATTTTAGTTGTTTGTCAATGAATCTTTTAAATATTTCTGGAATCATCACCCTTAAGGAAAGCATTGTCATCAGTAAGCAACAAGTATGCTCTAATAGCCTGGGAATTCCATGTCTCAAAAGTATATCAACCAGAAATTTTCATGAATGCTGGGAGAAATTGTGATTGGGAAAAACAGCACCACAAAGAGGATAGCAATCATCCAGCTTAACATATAAATGTAATTAAATGTCTGTTTTTTTCCACATTTGGTGAAGAAGAAACATACATTTAAATGTCAGCAAGTACTTCCTAGGTCCAGATCTTTTTAACAGAAAAATTTCTTTGGCTAATGTTTGTCATCTGAAGTCAAACAAATATTTCATTAGTCAATATCATTATTCACAATCAAAATATGTATAAACAGCAACTATATTTTACTGAAAGTAGATAATAATTTTATCTTTATAGGTAAACTCAACATTCAGAAAACTAAGATCATGGGATCTGGTCCCATCACTTCATGACAAATAGATGGGGAAACAATGGAAATAGTGACAGACTTTGTTTTATGGGGTTCCAAAATCACTGCAGATGTTGCCTGCAGCCATGAAATTAAAAGACGCTTGCTCCTTGGAAGAAAAGCTATGACCAACCTAGACAGCATATTAAAAAGCAGAGACATTGCTTTACCAACAAAGGTCCATCTGGTCAAGGCTATGGTTTTTCCGGTAGTCATGTATGGATGTGAGAGTTGGACTATAAAGAAAGCTGAGCTTTGAAGAATTGATGCTTTTGAACTGTGGTGTTGGAGAAAACTCTTGAGAGTCCCTTGGACTGCAAGGAGATCCAACCAGTCCATCCTAAAGGAAATCAGTCCTAAATATTTATTGGAAGTACTGATGCTGAAGCTGAAACTCCAATACTTTGGCCACCTAATGAGAAAAACTGACTCATTTGAAAATACCCTGCTGCTGGGAAAGACTGAAGGAGGGAGGAGAAGGGGACAACAGAGGATGAGCTGGTTGGATGGCATCACCAATTTGATGGACATGAGTTTGGGTAAGCTCCTGGAGTTGGTGATGGACAGGGAAGCCTGGCGTGCTGCAATTCATGGGGTCACAAAGAGTCAGACATGACTGAGCAACTGAACTGAAAGGTTATTATATTTATATATCACTTTATGTACCATAGTAGCATTTGTTTCAGGGCTAGAATTCCAAGCAAAAGGTTTGTTTTAATGTGACTGTTACAGAGGATTTACTACATTATGCTTAAAAACTTTTATTATCTGACTTAATAATAAAGGGAATGCAATTGTCACCTTGTGCTTTTCAAGCTTGCAGAAAAATTCAAGGTTTATGTAATTATTTAGTCACTGGGTATTTAAAAAAATTCTCATCAGAAATAGCTGACCAATACTTGCTTACTTAGCTTTTATTTCTCTGAGAGGCATCTTTGACCAGCAGTGTTTTCATTCTATCAGGCACATTGAGATTTATAAATGTGAATACGTCTCATCATTATTGCTATTTCTCAACAAAATATACTTTAATGGTAAATCTATGCTGCAAAATGTCAATGGCCTCATCATATACTCTTTATTAACACTTAAAGTGAAAGAAAGAAGCCTTATTTGTTTTGTTCAAGGAAAAATGCATCAATTCATGTCATATATTTATAGGACGTTCAGCATGCCAGGTGTCATGCTGGCTGCTGTGGTAATGATTTATTTCATCCAAAACTTTGAAATCAAATAGAGGTCTTAATATATATATGTAAATAATTATTAAGTAGAGTAATATGTTTAAAATGATGTGTTCATTATACTGAAATAACTTCATAAGCATCTAAAAGAAAACAATCTATGAACCCTTCAGAGTGGGGAGGCACTTTGTCTGGACTTTGAAAAATGACTAGGATTTATATTCAGGGTATTGTGCGGGGAGTGTAGTGTTGAAGAAATTAAAAAAAAAAGAAAACTAGTATGAAGAAAGACATGGAGGTTAAAAAAAAAAAAAGCACAAACCATGTTTGAGGTTGGCAAATAGCTTCTTTGGAATGAGAAACTGTCAGAAAAACAGGCTAAAAATTAGATCTGCCCTGTTTGTCCTTGAATGTCAACTATAAGAGTTCTACTGTTCCTGAAAGTTATAGTGAGTCACAAAAGTTGTTGAGGAGGGGAATAAGAAAATCAAAAGTATGCTTTAGAAAACCAAGCAGGTAGCATCATGTAGTATTAATTGGAAGAGATGAAGCCTTCAGTCAGAGAGGTCAGCCAGGGTCATACTGTAGTAGCCCAGATATTAAGCAATACCAGACAAAGCTAAGCTAGAGTTAGGAAGAATAGAAAGAAATTAATCATAAAATGATTGTGAGTGTAGAAGCTCAATTGCCATTCTCTTTTGTGTTTTGTCTGAAGAAGAAGGGGTTGGAAAGGAGCATAAATGATTCATAAATCTCTAATCTGGTCGCAGAATTAGATTAGAAAGCACTCTATACCTCATTGAGTTAAAATCTCTAATTTTCCCCTTCAAATAACTAAAAAGGAAGAAATTGAACTGCATTCCAGGATACACAACTTTTGCTAAAGGTAGATTTAAAGATAGCCTTATTTTTTAATACAATCTTTTTTTTTTAAGATTTATTTATTTATTTATTCAACTATGCTGTGTCTTCATTGCTGCATGTGGGCCATCTCTTGTAGCATCGTTGTGCATGCGCTTCTTATTGCAGTGGCTTCTCTGGTGGAGCACCAGCTCTATATGCGTGGGCTTTAGTCGTCGTGGCATGCAGGCTTAGTTTCTCTGTGGCATGTGGGATCTTCCTGGATCAAGGATGGAACCCATATACCCTATATCGCAAGGTGGTGTCTTAACCACTACACCACCAGGGAAGCCTTCACACAATCTTTTGATTCCATCTTCGGGTTTAGTTTCATTACACTGAAATATTTCCCAAAGGCAAGAGTAGGTTAAAAGCCTAAAGATTTGCGTGGAACTAGAACTATGAAGGAGACAGGTGGAAATATTGAACCAGAACTTAGGAGACATCAGAGATGAGAATGAATACATGAACCGTGAACTTCCAGATGTTCAAGCTGGTTTTAGAAAAGGCAGAGGAACCAGAGACCAAATTGCCAACATCTGCTGGATCATTGAAAAAGCAAGAGAGTTCCAGAAAAACAGCTACTTAAGCTTTAGTGACTATGCCAAAGCCTTTGACTGTGTGGATAACAATAAACTTGGAAAATTCTTAAACAGATGGGAATACCAGACCACCTGACCTGTCTCTTGAGAAACCTGTATGCAGGTCAGGAAGCAACAGTTAAAACTGGACATGGAACAACAGACTGGTTCCAAATAGGAAAAGGAGTACGTCAAGGCTGTATATTGTCACCCTGCTTATTTAACTTATATGCAGAGTACATCATGAGAAATGCTGGGCTAGAAGAAGCACAAGCTAGAATCAAGATTGTTGGGAGAAATATCAATAACCTCAGATATGCAGATGACACCACCCTTATGGCAGAAAGTGAAGAAGAACTAAAGAGCCTCTTGATGAAAGTGAAAGAGGAGAGTGAGATGGTTGGCTTAAAGCTCAACGTTCAGAAAACTAAGATCATGGCATCTGGTCTCAACACTTCATGAGAAATGGATGGGGAAACAGTGTCAGACGTTTTTTGGGGGGGCTCCAAAATCACTGCAGATGGTGATTGCAGCCATGAAATTAAAAGACGCTTACTCCTTGGAAGGAAAGTTATGACCAACCTAGATAGCATATTAAAAAGCACAGACATTACTTTGCCAACAAAGGTCCATCTAGTCAAGGCTATGGTTTTCCCAGTAGTCATGTATGGATGTGAGAGTTGGACGGTGAAGAAAGCTGAGCACCGAAGAATTGATGCTTTTGAACTGTGGTGTTGGAGAAGACTTTTGAGAGTCCTTTGGACTGCAAGGAGATCCAACCAGTCAGTCCTAAAGGAGATCAGTCCTGGGTGTTCATTGGAAGGACTGATGTTGAAGCTGAAATTCCAATACTTTGGCCACCTCATGCAAAGAGTTAACTCATTGGAAAAGACCCTGATGCTGGGATGAATTTGCGGCAGGAGGAGAAGGGAATGACAGAGGATGAGATGGCTGGATGGCCATCACCAACTAGATGGACATGAGTTTGGGTAAACTCCTGGAGTTGGTGATGAACAAGGAGGCCTGGCATGCTGCGATTCATAAGGTTTCAAAGAGTCAAACACGACTGAATGATTGAACTTAACTGAACTGAGGACTCAGAGGAGGTGAAACTGACAGCATAAAGATTAATGTTAACTTCAAAAGAATGAGCATAGCAATACATTAATAACAACTAGCTTTGCGTGCGTGCTAAGTTGCTTGTTTTGTCTGACACTTTGAGACCCTATGCACTGTAACCCACCATACTCCTCTCTTCAAGGAATTCTTCAGGAAAGAATACGGGAGTGGGTTTCCATTTCCTTCCCCAGGGGATCTTCCTGAGCTAGGGATCGAACCTACATCTCTTAGGTCTTCTGCATTGGAAAAAACTCCGACTATGGACAGGGAGGCCTGGCATGCTGCAGTCCGTGGGGTCACAAAGAGTCGGACATGACTGAGCGACTGAACTGAAAGCATCTGCAAATATATACACATACACACACACATATATAACCTTCCCTTCTCTTCCTGTCAGTGCACATTCTAGAGGCAATAACATTGTTGCCTTGGTATGTATTTTTTCTGTACTTTTATATGCATTTACCTGAAGGAAAGGGAGAAATGACAGATGATTCTTAGACTGCTGTAATATGAGCAGGATGGGAGTGTGTGATGGGAATGCAGTAGTTCTATTTAAACATGTTTGCAATGCCTTTTAGACATCTATGTTGAAATTGCAAGAAAGTATTTGGATATACACTTTTAGCTTTCAAGGTAGTGATGAGGACCAGTGATATAAATATTTACATTATTAGCATTTGGATGCTATATAAAGCCATGGTCTCAGATGCATTTACTCTGAGAAGGAATGTATATACAGACAAGAGTGAGATGCATGAAGAGCTCCAGTGAACTCCAATATAAATAGATCAGGCAGTAAAGTAAAACCTACTAAAGGGGGCCTAAAGGGACTGGCCACTGGGAAAATAGGGCAATCAGAAGTTGGGCATGTAACAGAAACCAGCGAGATAAAGGTTCCAGAAGCAGATAGTGTTCAACTAGTTTTGCAAGCTCTTGAAACACTGACTGTAGAGGAGACTGAGAATTAGAGATTTGATTTGGCAATATAATAGTCACTAGTGACCTTGGATACATTATTAACCTCTTTGTGTCTCATTGACCCACTGTAGTATAGAAGCAATAATGTTCTGTTATTGACACAAAATATTGTTGACATCTAAGTACCTCATGGGTTTCACATGAGTTAATTCATGTAAAGCACTTAGAATAGTCCCTGGCACACAGCATTCACTAAACCTCAGTGAAGAGCAGGGTAGGGAGAGTCCAGGGGTGTTGTGACATGCGTATCCCTACCCACAAAAGGAATCCTGAGGAAAGAAGATGAAGAGTTTGCAAACATTTCTGCTTTGTATTGTCTTATCAACTTGAACTTCACCACTAAGTTGAGGACAATGACAGCTGTGTGTCCTCATTCTGAAAGGAGAAAATCAGCAAAGTGCAGGGGGAACCATTTTCCCACTTCCACAAAGAGCTTCCCCAATACCAACTATTTCTTGTTCAGTGATATTGAGGCTGTGTAGATTTTGGCCTTAGGAGGCTTCGCTATGGGTCAAAAATATAGCGTTAATTAAATTACCCAAGGCTGAAAATCCATTCCCTATTATATGTCTCATCACAAATTGTACCCAGTCATGTTAACTGATAGAACCTCTCAGAGATACTAAAGTGAAATTAAATGACAACATTAATACACTCCAAATGTATAAAGATTCTTCAATAATAAAGTGCTAACAAAGTAGATTGCTTCAAATTCAAAATGTAATGTCCTCAAATTAATTCCAGGAAGAAAAGAAAGTTCAGAAATTAAATTCTTTTGAGTTAACATCCAAAAACCTTAAAATCAAAGGTATTAAAGTCTGAAATCATACACTGTTGTTCTTATGAATTAAAGTTCAAAGAAATTAAAGTACAAAATTCTTTATCCCAATTTCTTATTCTATTTTTAAGCAAAGGTATTCGGGATGTCTGGGTCAGGTTATCCTTTACAGATGTGGGCATGACTCTTTCAGGGCTCATAGGTTGGTGTTGATTCAGTATCAAGTCACCAGTGAAAGAGGTTCATCCAAGACCACAAGAAAAGAAAATAAGTGGTTTGATGTCATGAACTTTGAAACTTTGCAGGTTTTTTTTGAGGAAAGTTGCTGGAAAATGGTTTGAAAGAAGCAAAAGACAGTACTTTCCACTGCAGATTCTGAGTTTCTCTGTTTGGGAAAGGAAGAGTAAAAGAGCCTTACTCTGAGAGATTTCAAGGGAAATAATCTCACTGGGAAGCAGCCAGGTTTATGTCATGGCAACAATGTGAAATAAACAGGGAAGAGTTTAAGTATTAACTGTACATTTCAAAGAGCACAGGACAATAGTTTTGGAGAATGAATAAGTATGGAAGATGGGAAAAATATTTCAGGGGCCAGTGATCACAGATGACTGGGAAAGCAGAATGGAGGTCATATGAGATAGAACGTATCTTAGAGGAAGATCAATATTTATTTAAACCCTAAGCTTTATCAGCACTGGTGAACATAGGTCTTATTTTCCCAGGGCAGTCTCATTTGGTGTTTATTGTCAAGGTTTCCTATCCTTTTTATCATTGGTCTAGATTTTTCATGGTTTTAAATTTATTAATAGCTTTATGGAAGTGAATCAAAATTGGTCTGGTATTCTATATTTTCAGTTTCTGATGTGGTCATTTCTATTAATATATGCAAACACATGTGCAAGAATCGAATGCTTACTCTGACACATGATTAAATCTGAAAGACAATTAGCATTAGCCAATTTCTCTCCAGTACTTTCCAAATGTAGTATATCTAACTTTTCCCTTCAATGACAGCACTGTAAAGTGTACATTGATAAAATGAGTGGCCCTTGAACAGCAGCGGTTACAGAGAGTCAACTCGAATGTAGATGATGATGGGAGATGCAATAGACACTGCTATCCCTGTTAGTCACTTGAAATACTGACCAATAATGCTATGACCCATGTCTTGCTGGAGAGATGCAAGAAGGCTGCCAGGAGAGTGAGTTGTAAAACAATCACTGGTTGAAGGCATGTGTGAAGGAGAGGCTGATCAGGCTTCTAGCTAGCTCATATTGACATTGTGTGCACAGCATACTCAGAATACAAAAATCTTATAAAAATAGAAGCAACACTACCCTGAAAGTTAGTAGTTACTATATTTGTTGTTATTCAGTTGCTAAGTTGTGTTTGACTCTTTGCGACCCCTGAACTGCAGCACGCCAGGCTTCCCTGTCCTTCATTATCTCCCTAAGTTTGCTCAAATTCATGACCATTGAGTCAGTGATGCCATCCAACCATCTCATCTTCTGAGGCCCCCTTCTCCTACTTCCCTCAATCTTTCCCAGCATCAGGGTATTTTCCTAATGATGCAACTTTTCACATCAGGTGGTCAAAGTATTGGAGCTTCAAATTTAGCATCAATCATTCCAATGAGTATTCAGGGTTGATTTCCTATAGGATTGACTGGTTTAATATTCTTGCAGTCTAAGGGACTCTTAGGAGTCTTCTCCAGCACCACAGTTCAAAAGCATCAGTTATTTGATGCTAAGCCTTCTTTATGGTCCAACTCTCACATTCATACATGACTACTGGAAAGCCATAGCTTTGACTATACATCATATAGACATATATAGACATAAAAGTGATGTCTCTGCTGTTTAATACACTGTCTAGGTTTGTCATAGCTTTTCCTTCAAGGAGTAAGCATCTGTTAATTTCATGGTTGCAGTCACCATCTGCAGTGGCTTTGGAGCCCAAGAAAATGAAATCTGTCACTGTTTCCACTTTTTCCCATGTATTTTCCATGAAGTGATGGGACCAGATGCCATGATCTTAGTTTTGTGAATGTTGAGCTTTAAACCAGTTGTTTTCACTGTCCTCTTTCACCCTCATCAAAAGGCTCTTTAGTTTCTCTTTGCTTTCTGCCATTAATGTGGTATCCTCTGTAGTCAATTTAGGATCACTCTAAATGGCCATCAGAAAATATGCAGCTGCAGAAAGTGTTGTGTATTTCACTCTATGAAGCATGACCTTTCATTTAGATCAAACTACTTCATCCATATCAAACTACTCAGATATGCAGATGACACCACCCTTATGGCAGAAAATGAATAGGAACTAAAGAACCTCTTGATGAAGGTGAAAGATGAGAGTGAAAAGCCTGGCTTAAAATTCAACATTCAGAAAACTAAGATCATGGCATACAGCCCCATCACTTCATTGGAAATAGATGGGGAAACAATGGAAACAGTGACAGACTGTATTTTCTCAGGCTCTCCAAAATCCCTGTGGATGGTGATTGCAGCCATGAAATTAAAAGACGCTTGCTCCTTGGAAGAAAAGTTATGACAAATCTAGACAACATATTAAAAAGCAGAGACATCACTTTCATGACAAAGGTCCATATAGTAAAAGCTATGGTTTTTCCAGTAGTCATGTATGGATATGAGAGTTGGACCATAACAAAAGATGAGCACCAAAGAATTGATGCTTTTGAACTGTGGTGCTGAAGAAGACTCTTGAGAGTCCCTTGGACTGCAAAGAGATCAAATTAGTCAATCCTAAAAAAAATCAACCCTGAATATTCATTGGAAGGGCTGATGCTGAATTTGAAGCTCCAATGCTTTGGCCACCTGATGTGAAGAGTTGACTTATTAGGAAAAGACCATGATGCTGGGAAGGATTGAGGGAAGGAATAGAAGGAGACAAAAAAGGGTGAGATGGTTGGATGGCATCACTGACTCAATGGACACTGAATTTGAGCAAACTTAGGGAAATAGTGAAGGACAGGAAAGCCTGGTGAGCTGCAGTCCATGGGGTCTCAAAGTGTCAGACACAACTGAGCAACTGAACAACAACAACAACTTCGTCCAAATTAATTTTGTCCATTTTCAATTCCTAAATTCTCTTATACACATATGAAACATGAGACAATAACTGTGAATATATTGTCTATCTCAAGAGCAGAAAAAGCATAGTTTAATACACCAGCAATTCTGCAGCATCAGATACTCCAAATAGAGAAACCACTTATATTAATTCTAATGATTGACATATTTAACTCAAATTAGAGTATTATAGCAAAGCTTTGAAATTAATTCTGTTGAAAGTGAATGCTGAAATATTTTTCCTAATATTTCTTTATATGGAATGACGCTCTGGGTGAAATCAATTATTATATGTTTTTTTTTTAATTTTATTTTATCATTTTCTTCCCTTCTTTATATGAAAACATATCTGTCTTATAACAAATTATATAGTATTATGCAAATAAAGAAAACCAGAAAATTTTACTTTAAGAAATTTTTTGCCTCTCATTTGTTCCTAAAAAGAATAAAAAGTAAACATACAGGAGTTGCTCAATTCCTCCGTTTCATTTGTAAAGTGAAAGTGAAGTCACTCAGTCGTGTCTGACTCTTGGTGACCCCTTGGACTGTAGCCTGCCAGGATCCTCTGTCCATGGGATTTTTCAGGCCAGAATACTAGAGTGGGTTGCTATTTCCTTCTCCAGGAGATCTTCCCAACCCAGGGATTGAACCCAAGTCTCCCGCATTGTAGGCAGACGCTTTACCATCTGAGCCACCAGGGAAGTCTCATTTGTAACTTGAAGTTAAATACACAGATGTAGTTTAAATAGCTTGAGCACAGTGTTGGGTTCTCTATGGGAACTCTCTTCATGGTCAAGGAACTCCTTTCCTAATAATTGCCTTTTCCTTTTTCTCTTGTGGGAGGTTTCTTTGCCTGTGGGATATGTGAGACAGTATTGGAGGTATTTATCATGGGTACAGAGAGCGTGAACATTTCTGGAAAGAGAGATTTGAGAGGAGTGCTCATCACAATGTTCATTGTATTACAATGTCCCATTTTATCTTCATCATTAAAATATTTTATTGTTCTCAAATTAAGACTATATCTCTAAAGAACAGATACTTTATTAAGACTGAATAAAATGTTATGTTATAAAAATATGTTATTTGTGCTTATCATAAATTGATATGGAATATCATGCTATTGTTTTAGAACCAGCAGATATGTTACTTGTTTTTTTCAGTATCAAAAATTGAATTGCTCATCCCTGTGCAAGATAGATAAATTGGTTCAGGATCATAAGTCCATCAATTTTGGTTGAGTTACATTGATCTCCTTGACAGCTACATGAATAGACCCTGAAAACACCGATTTCCTCTGCAGTGATATGGTTAAATATTATTCTTCCGCCCAATTCCTCACTATTGTGTTCAGTAAAACTCACTTTGCAAATACAATAGTAACTTAGCTGTAACTTAAAAGAGTTTTAATTCACGTTGTTGTATGGCAGAAGCCAGCACAATATTGTAAAGCAATTATCCTTCAATGAAAATGTTAAAAAATAGAGTTCTGGATAATAAGTAGAATATATTTATACTATTGTCAGTGGAAATAAATGTGTAAGCAGTAGGATTTACAGATGTGCATAAACTACAAAATTAGTTTTGATATCATCCAGGGGAAGCTTTTAAGTGCCCTAAATCTGAGGAGCATGTTGAATATTTTGTTTCTACAAAAAAAATCAATTGTATTCAATACTCCACCTTAATTATTTTCATGCTCAAGTATTTAGAGTTCAGGGAACTATTCCAAAACAAAGTATAGCAGCAGATTTCAAACAATTATGTTACACTTATTGAGCGATCAGCTAGTGTGAGATATAAGAGAACATAACCAAATTAGACACAGCCTGGAAAACACAAGGTAATACACTTGGGGAAAACTAATCTCAAGAAACAGCTCAACTGGGACTTGAATCTGGAGATACATGATGATATAGATGAAGCAGTGAAAATAGTAGATACCAAATTTGATACAAACATGATACACGGTGACAATAAAGGCAGTGCAATTTGGAGCTACAAAAGGCAGGCACATCCTACCAAGATTTAAAGATAATAGCTTTATGTACACAGCATCTGAAGTGTTGACCTGAATTAGATCTCAGTCAACAACCGAGACAAATATGGAATAAGTGTGTAGAATCCAAGAAGTAGAACAATAATCTAAGGCTTGATCTAACAACGGGAAATGAGGCTGTGAATATGGGCCTTAATCACACGGCACTCATTAAAGGTTCACTGTTTTTCCTTTTTCAAATATCAGATTCTCTTCCACTAAGTATGTTTTACCTATTCATGCTGAAACTTGATCATAGCCCTCCTTGATAACTTTCAATTATTGCGAACATCCAGATATTCAATTCCCCTGTATGCCTAGGAGAGACTTGAATACTTTCTTAAGTAGTTTAGTATATATAGTTTAAATTATAAAATATAAATATAAAATACATATATTTATATTTTATATATGTTATATAAAATATATTTATATAGTATATAAATATAAAATATACTGTTTAGTAAATTAAATTTTGCTGCCTATTTTGTTTATATTTTTTGACCTAGGATTCTCACACTGAGGATTTTATAGTAAGGAATTAATTTAACGGTAGCAAAAACTTTATCTGGAATATGTTCACTGCAGTATTATCTGAAATTGCAAAAATAAATTGGAAACAATTTGAAAAACAAAAGATATATAAAGAAAAGCTTAGTAAATTTATGGCACAACAATATGAAAACAGATTGAAAATTTGAAGGCATATGTTCATTTAAAGTTGAAAAAATAAGTGATGCTGAAGTGTTGTTGTAGATATTTGTAGATGCCTGCTTTGGACTTTTATTTTTGTATTGCTAGTTTGCTTTTTTGGAAATATACCTGATGTGTTCCATTATTCAGTTAATATATGCTAATTTTAGAAATGGAAAATAAAAGAATACATGAAAAAATAATACATAAAATCAACCCCTTACTCAGAGAAGGAGGCGTTTACCTTCATATATAGTAAATGCATTCTTATATGAAGTATGAGAGAAGGCGGCCCACTCCAGTACTCTCGCCTGGAAAACCCTATGGACAGAGGAGCCTGGTGGGCTGCAGTCCATGGGGTTGCACAAAGTTGCACACGACTGAAGCGACTTAGCAGCAGCAGCAGCATACTGCTTTGTAACCAGCTTATCGTTTAGTATTTTAAGATTGTACTGGTCAGAAAATGCTGTGTGAGTGTTTGAGTTTAAATGGCTTTGAATCCTTCATCAAAATTCAAAATATCAGGATATATGCATTTAATCCCTAAATAATTGCTTTGTTTCTAATGTCTCAATAAAGAAATATTGCTATGTGAAATACTCTTTCACATAAGGTTATTTTCATATCTCTGATTAGTTTTATAGGAGAAAACCCTGGAAACTACAATATTTGATAAAAGGATATCCTTTCTTATATGTCCGTGTTAGTCATTCAGTCATGCTCGGCTCTTTGAGACCCCGTGGACTATAACCCTCCAGACTCCTCTGTCCATGTGATGTCCCAGACAAGAATACTTGGTAGCCATTCCCTTCTTTGGAGTTCCCTGTTGGCTCAGATGGTTAAGAATCTACCTGCAATACAGGAGACCTGGGTTCAGTGCCTGGGTTGGGAAGATCCCCTGGAGGAGGGCATGGCAACCTACGCCAGTGCTCTTGCCTGGAGAATCTCCATGAACAGAGGAGCCTGGTGGACTGCAGTCCATGGAGTCGCAAAGAGTCAGACACGACTGAGCGACTAAGCACAGCACATTCCCTCTCTAGAGGATCTTCCCAATCCAGGGGTCTAACCCCAGTCTCCTGCATTGCAGGCATATTCTTTACAATCTGAGCCACCAGGGAAGAGCCCCTGTAGAAGGGAATCGCTACCCACTCCAGTATTCTTGCCTGTAGAATTCCATGAACAAAGGAGCCTGACAGGCCCATGGGGTCACAAAGAGTTGGAAATAACTGAGTGACTTTCATTTTCTTTCCTTTTTAAAGCTTTTTTTTTTTTTAGATATTATCCAATTGTTTCCAGAAAATTAGCATCAATTTCTGTTCCTTTAAGTGAAATTACAAAATATTTCTTTCCTCATTTCTGACTACAGATATTGTCCTAAAAAAAAATCAAGTTGATGGTTAGAAAATTGTATTCCATTGAATGTTTTTCCTTTTTTAAATTTAAATGTTATATCATATGCTTATAACTCCATGGGTTTTTTTTAAAGTTGATACACCTGTGTAACCACTATCAATATCAAGAGTCAGAATATTGCTAGCTTCCCGATGTCTCTTGCTGCCATTTCCTAGTTATTCCCCTGAAAGCTAATGGTTATTCTGACTTCTAACTCCATTAGTTTCCACTGCTGTTGAATGAAAAGTCATATAAAATGAAATCATACAGTGTGTTTTCATTGGTGTCTGGCTTCTTTCACCTAGCATTATAATTATGAAACTCATCCACGTTGTTACATGTAGTCATAGAGGATTGCTTTGCATGAAAATACACATTTATCTGTTATTGGACATTTGTGTTGTTTCTAGATTTTGTCTATAAAGAATTGTGATTCTGTGAGTACTCTCATATATATGTCATTTGATGAAATATGTATACATTTCTGCTAGTATATATTTAGAGTAGGATTGCTGGGTGATAGTTTACATGTATATTCAGATAAACTAAATAATGGCAAACAGTTTCCCAAAGAGCTATAAGCAGTATGTGAGGATCCACATGTTCTATATTTTTGTAATCACTTAATATTGTCTATTACGTTCAATATAAACATTCTGGCATGCATGTGATGTGGCATCTTCTTGCGTTTTTCAATGTGGCTATCCTATAATTAATGAAAGTGAGCTACATTTCAATGTATTTATTGGACATTTGGATATTCTTTTGTATGAACCATCTGTTCAAACACATTTCTCTACTGGATTACCTACCTTTTAAAATTGATTTACAGGAACATATTAAATACTCTAGATATGCATCAGGTGAGTTATGTTTTGCAAATATCTGTCACTTTTTATGACTTGCTATTTTTTTTGATCCCTCTTAAGAAACCTTAACATACTTCAGTACATAAATATATTCATTATGTTTTCTTCAAAAAATCATGATAGTTTTAAATGTAGTTTATATGTAATTTGGTAGATTTAATTTATATGTAATTTATTTTTTTGTACTGTGTGGAGTAGCTTAAGATTTATTTTTTTATATAAGGGAGGATATTGTGGGGATTAAAATGTTAAAGTTGAATTGGCATCATTTATAGAAATTTCCATCCTTTCCCTACTGCATCACAGCTGCACTCAGTAAAAAAACAAAGAACAAAATGAAACTAAGGTGATTGTTTACATGGATCTTATTTTATTTTGTCTTATTGTATCTCTTTCACTAGCCTATTTTGTCTCCTTGCACTAGTACTCCACTGTCCTAATTAATATATCCTGGAAATTATTCTGAATGCCTAGGGCATAATTCTTCAAGTTTTGTTCTTTTTTCTTCACTATTGCCTTGGTGATTGTTGTCTCTATATATTTTAGGTGAGTTTTAGAATCAGCTTATTAACTTAGGACTTTTATTGTTTATGTTGGGAAACCAGCTCTTACTGTTATTGTTGCTACTTTGCAGTTAACATGTTCTCCCACCACAGCCTCAATGCCTGAAGATCTTCATTTTTACTTTGGTTTTCAATTTTTTTAAAAAAGATTTGCATTTATTTGATTACTAGAAAAGCAAGCATTTCATAACATCTATGATTATTTGCATACCCTTTAAGTTTTTGCTATGTAGGAATATTTTATGATGATTAAAATTTATCATAGATATAGCAATATGTTGGAAATTTTCCATTTGTGTTTAATTTGTGCTTAAGTTTTGCCTAAGAAAAAAATATATTTGTAAAGTAATTTATGCTTTCATATAAAGCTACTCAACTCTATAGGAAAATGTAAAGGAAAGAACCAAAAAAAATCCACAAACCCACCATCCAGAGATAATTATCATTAACAGTATGTGAACATTATTCCAAGCATCCCTTTGTTTATAAAAACTTAGAGAACAAAATATAGAAAGAGGTCCTGGGGCTGGATAGTGTTATCCATTAATTCCTACTGCGAGAGAAAACCAAAGACTCTACATACGTGACTGAGCATCTGTGCAGGGCTTTTGAATTTTCAAATTACTTTCAGAACAGCCATTCCATTTACATTTTACTATGACATGCAGAATATGCGGCAGCCTCAGTACTGTCATAAAAACAGAGATAATGAAACTGGGACATGAGAGCTTAGTGGCTGGCCTATGGTCCTGCAACAAGGCAAAGGGCTGATCTGGGATCAGACAAGAGTATTCTGATCGATGGATCACTCTCCCACATGGAACGTGTCTTTAGAATATGAAGAGTAGCAGACTATGCCACCCCACATTATTTTAACTTATTAATTATTTGGAGCTATAGACTCTTGAAAAACAGTAAATGAGGGAAAAGGCTTTCTCTGATCTCTCTTTATTGGCCTGAAGACAGATCCTCCAAAAAGAACTGGTTGTCATTATTCCCTTCTTTGGGAGTTGTATCAACAGAGTCTGATCAGAGAAGAGGAGATTACAAGTTGACACCACACCTAGACAAACTTCATTACAAACTGTCCTACCTTCTACCTTCTAAGGGCCCCTTCATCTTTCTTAAAAATCAGTGATTCCCCTAAAAGACATGCACTCACCTCAATATTTCCTCTTAAACTGGTACTTAATCCTGGATTCTAAGCTCCTCAAAGACTTATTCATTTTTCCCTACCTCCCACGTACAGATCAGGGTATTTGTTAATAAAGTTCTGTTTGTTTTCATCATGTGAAAGTCCTTAATTATGGTGGTCTCAGCTAAGAACTCAGTAGAATTAAGGGAAATGTACAGGATTCTTCTTCCTGTACATTACCTATTCTGCCTGGGTCACTAATTGAGATGTCAGCATTCATTCTCCTGGCAATTACTTTTACAAAATTAAAATAAAAACTAGACATCTGCATATTTAACCGCTTTATTTGTGTATATTTTGTTTGTTTCACTTATTAGGTTTAGAGGGGGAGGGCAAAGCCGATAGTTTTCTCTTCACTTCAAGCTTCCAAACAAAAGAAAAACACACTCTGGACACATACGTGTGTACTCGTGTGTGTTTAGTCACTAAGTTGAGTCTGACACTTTTGCAACCCCATGGACTGTAGCCCACCAGGCTCTTCTGTCCATGGAATTTTCCAAGCAAGAATACTGGAGTGAGTTGCCGTTTGTTTTTTCGGGGGATCTTCCCGACCCTGGGATTGAACCCATGTTTTCTGCATTGCAGGTGGATTCTTTACCACTAACACTACCAGGGAGTCACAATGCATCACTAAGTGTCACTGATTTCAGAATTATTTTTGCTATTTCCTTTCAAATCTGGAGATGCCTAGTGGATATGTGAATCTTAAGTGTTCACGATAATTTTAAGATTTAAAGGAAAAATGGGTATAATAGAAAATTAAGCTAAAACTTGAAAAATTAAGGAACTGAAATCATTGTGACTCATGTCTATATTAAGAAGCACTGAGGTTATTTTTCTTGCCTTTTGGCCTTTCCCCCTTCACACTTATTTAAAAAACACTTGGGAGTAAGGAATCTGTAAATATAAACTGGGATACTCCAGTGTCATTTTTGTGACACACATTTTAAATTGGTGTACTAAGCATTTAAACGCAAGAAAATGTGGACTTTTCTTCCCTGAGGTAAGCAGATGGTGCCCGAAACACTGAGAGTACTTTGGAAAGAAATAATTGTTGAAAGTATCAAATTTTATATTGTAAAGCAACCATATTTATACTATTTTGAATTTAAGTGATTGCAGTTTTAGTGCTTTCCATTTTTCTTCTTGTGTTAATTAAATTTTTGTAAAATCTTTATGGTAAAATGAAGCCTTTATAACAGATTGCTTTCATATTTAAGTTGGGAGTTTTATAGGTTAGAGCAGCCTGAAATTTAGGAGACTAAAAAGATGATCTTTTGAAATGATCTTCCTCCTTAGGGACTGCCCCAGAGCTTGCAGCAGAATCTGAGTGCTGGTAGAACATAGATAATATTCATTTAAATTTACCCTTGAAGGAAAGACCCAATTTTGAGCGGAAATATGAGGAAAACATTTGAGGCCCAATGGAATAGAGCAGTGGTTACTGGAAAGTAAAACAAACACACACACTGACAAAGAAAACCTAGTGCTCCCATCCCCCACCCCAAATGCAAAGCAAAATGTCAAAATATGAAGGAATGTCAGAATACAGAATGAACTCCATCCAATAAAGATATGGTTGAGGCAACCTCAACAAAAGAGCTGCCAGTAAGCATTCATAATGTTTAGTTGAGAATCTAAGACTAAAATAAATATGGGTACGAGGTTGGGAGAGTAATATGTTATTTGTTGCATAAAGGGTTAGTCACTCAGTTGTGTCTGACTCTTTGTGACCCCGTGGACTGTAGCCCACCAGGCTTCTCTGTCCATGGAACTCTCCAGGCAACAATACTGGAGTGAGTTGCCATTTCCTTCTCCAGGGGATCTTCCTCACCCAGGGACTGAACCCAGGTCTCCCACATTGCAGGTGGATTCTTTACCAGCTGATCCACCAGGGAAGCCCAATCTAAGGTAAAACAAGTGTGTAAAAGTGATGAGGCATATGGGAGAACTAGTAGCATAATGACCTAAATAACACAATGAGTGAGAAAGATTTTTATGAACACATATATACTACTACTAGTGGAGAGCACACATCTTCTTCCAAGTTTTCATGAAATATTTGTGAAAATCAATCCTATTTAATGTTCTATATACCTACGTCTATGTCATAACAAAAAGAATAGTTCAATAAGGTCTATAGTACAGAAGACATACAAACAACTCTAATGGCAATTCAAACTAGAAATTAATAACGATAAATAAAAAAAGATATTTTCATCTGACAATTTAAAAAAAACTAGTGTCTATTAAACAATGGTGGGTCAAGGAAGAATACAAGTCAAACTTCCAAAATTGCTAGAAAATAATTGTCATGCACACATTTATATGTGCACTCATTCATGGAACAGCTAGAGCAATGCTCACAGGAAAATGTATAGATTTAAGTAATTAATAAAGACATAAGACTGAAACAAACAGATTAAATCTATAACTCGAAAAGATAGGAAAAAGCCAAGTAAGTAGGAGTCAGGATTTAAAGTCTGAGATTAAACAGGTTGAAAACAGAAATAATGAAACAAATTAAATAAATTAAAAAGCTGAGTTTTTGAAAACTAAGCAAAATAAGAAAATCACTGATTAAAGTAATTCATAAGAAATAAGAGAACAAATACACAAAGAAAAAAGAGAAATAAAGGGACATAGTGACCTTTGAAACACAGCAAGTGAAAAACATCACAAAATCAAATTTATAGTTTTAGGAAAATAAGTTTAAAAACCTGAAGGAAATGGATGCCTCTTCTATAATAATAAATAATCATAGCTGACTCTAAAACATTAAATAAATAAAATTCTGTGAGTTTTAGGAGAGATTCCAAAAAAAGAATTAGGATATAGTTATCTATGAACACCTATGCTTGATGCCAGATACTCGCCTCTGTACTTTTTAGTTATGTAAGCTGTTATTTCCCATTTTCAGGTTGAACAAATTTGAATTTTCTTTGTTTCAATGCAACTTAGAGTTTAGACAGACATGAAGGCTTATTTTGGTAAATATAGAATTTTATTTGCATATGTCATCTTCATGTATCCTGTTTACATATAGAAAACAATGATTATCATGAAAATTTACTGTCATAGTGAACTAAATGCTTGAATGAGGAATGTTAAAGTGTGTATGTATGTACACAGACATGTATAAGACAGTTCTGGGGCATTGTATTTTTGCATCCAACTTTTCACAGGGGAGAGATTTTTCACCAGTACCATGTAATTCCCTGCAATTTCAACCTATCCCTTCTCTGAATAGCTCAAAGTGTTTGAAAATATTTCATAGGAGACATATAAAAGCAGCTAATAGCGTAAAAGACATCTGCAGACATGTGGTCAATACCTGTAGATTTTTTAGAAGATATATTTCCCCAAGGTATGCCTTGTGATTTTTGTGTCATATCAAAAACCAACTCTAGATCCAATTGCTATTTCTATAGAAGTGCCTGGACAGCTAACACTAAGTCCAGGGATCCTGCTAAGGAAATAGAGTTTGAAGTTTCAGCAATAAATGTTGTAACATATGTGATTGCTTGAGCAGGGAGAAACCAGCTGTGTACCTCAGAGCAGTTCACACTAATCGGTCTGGGTAGAGGTATGAACAAAATGTGATAAAAATGCTCCGACACTTGCTTCTTGCCACCTCCACCCCTACTCTTCAAGATAGAATTAAATAATGGGTAGTAAACACAACACCCTTCCCCCCTCCACCCCCCCCCCCCCCCACCCCGGTCCCCGCCTTCCTTCTCGGGTCTTAAAATCAATTAATTTATTTAGGCAATGGAACTGTTTTTGCTTCATTTACCTCTCAATGAATGCTTTGCCTGCAATACTCCAGGCAATTCCTGCCCTGAATTCCTCCTGAGAATACAGCTCAGGCTGAGAAATGCTGCATTGTCGGCATGTTCAGTAATATAGAAAAATACATACCAGCGTCAGACAGCATCACTGGATCAATATGTAATATGAATTTAAATTGCAGAAGATCCTGGACTTTAATCTGAAGCTGCCTTTCATAAATACAAAATAGAATAGTGCAAGTAAAACTCAAAGATACTATTGATAGCTTTTTTTTTTGTTCCGGGGTAGTGGTGTCATTAAGGGCATTATCTAATGAACGTTGTACCCATAATAGAAAGGAATAAAAGAAAAAGTGAAGAAGGAAGGAAGGAAGGTTAGTGGCAGGATGAGAGAAGAAAAGGAGATGGAAAGAAAAGAATGTTGTAGTTCTTGAGTTTCCTCTCTCCCTCCCTCCGGCCCCCCTTCTTTTGTCTCTTGCTTGCTTCCTTCCAATGCAAAGGAGATAATAGTAGTATCCACGTTCTGCAATTATTGTGATGCTTATATGAGTATCTATTTAGTACAGGACTTCCTTGGTGGCTCAGGTGGTGAAGAATCTAACTGCAGTGCAGGAAACCCAGGTTCGATCTCTGGATCAAGAAGATCCCGTGGAGAAGGAATGGCTACCCACTCAAGAATTCTTGCCTGGAGAAACCCACAGACAGAGGAATCTGGCAGGCTACAATCCACAGGGCTGCAAAGAGTTGGACACAACTAACGCAACTGAGGGCACATCCATTTAGTACCGTACATGGCACATGTTAAATATTTGGACAATATCATTGCTTCCATCATAATAGTCTCATCTCTAAATGTGTGATTACAAAAAGCCTTTAGGCAAATCTTTTTCTGAGCTCATGATTCTTTGTTTACCATATCCTTCCTTCCTTCCTTTCTTTCTTTCCCTCCTTTTATCTGCCCTAGGCTTCTTCAGTTCAGCTTTGGAGTTTATTCTTTCTTTAGCTGAAAAATAAACTAAGTGAAGTTGTTGAACAATCTAACGTTACATTTAAAACAAGATTATTTTAAATTTAAAATTAAATTATTTAGAAAATAAAAGCACATAAATTAGAACACGTTATTTTGTGGCAATAGAATCTTACTGAGTTGTTTAGTTTCTATAATATATGATTTTCATAGTATCATCTGCTGAAAGTTTAAGAGTAAAATCATCACTTAACTTGTAAAATTTAAGACTGTAATGAAAATTCCCTATCAAATGATCTTTATTATTTGGGTAGGGCTGAATTGCCTTTAAAGATCCTGGGACTCATAATCCAAGGGAGATCTGAATAACCAAGAAACATTCAAACATAGGCACTCTATGCTTTTTAGAAATCGTGTTTTTTTTTTTTTTTTTAATGTGATTCTGTGAATCCTGAAGTGAGTTTTGAAGACAGCAAGACTTCCTTTTGAAGAAGAAGATTCCCTGGTCTATTCTTAACAAATGGTATCAATGTGAACACAGCTACAAAAATCATTCAACTTTATTCCTCATGTTAGCGCAACCAGTTTGAGGATGACATAAATTAGTGACATACAGTTCCTTTGCAGTTGACTGGCTGAAAGATGATAGCTGTATTTGTGATTTAATCTATAAAGAATAAGGTTGCATTTTGCAAAGACCTAAAAGATTATTTACTATTCAGATAACACTCTCAGTAATGCATTTTTGCAAAGTTTCCCAGTAAATTGATAAATTGCTCATGTCAGATTTACAACATTGTTAATGTCAAATATTTGAGTATTCGATGTTGTAGAATTCTCTACCATCCTTTGACTGTCTAAGAGAATTCTATCTGAAACTATTCCACTCCAAATAAGTGACGTTCCCCGGCATGGTGAAGAGCAACAGAGTATTAACCTGATTAAACATTTATAAGCACTTGACTGTTTTCTTACTCTATAGAGTCATCTTCCCTGAGCAACCAAGCTGTAACAACTACTTTGTGCAGAAAAATTCTATGATGTTCCTAATAGAGTATATTCCTACACTTGAAAATGTCATTATTACCCATCCATCAACCCTAGTGAAGTTATGAAACTTCATTTCACTAGAGGCCCTGACATTACATCGCTCACTGTTTGTTCTGCTTGTCAGCACTTTATGTCACTAATGGACAGGCAGTCGAATCCAAAATCTCAATGTTTTTCTTAATGGAGATGTTTTTTTCCCATTCAATCATCTGCTCATGTGGTTCATAATATGTCTGAGGGTACATAGCCAGATCTAGGTAATAAGGTCAGTTGAGCCTGACTGAAGAATGGTATTGGCTGATGGGGCCAAGTTCTGTGGCCCTGATAATGAATTTTTCTGTTATATGTATGCTAGGCAGTTAATTAAAAAAAAGAGTCTGGATATGTGATAGTGTATTTTAATTTCTTTTACTGTATAATAAGTAGTTATAAAAGCAGAATTATGGATTTATTTTGTGTAAAGAATGTGGATACAATTGAAGGAGAGTAATTTTATTAATGCAAGTAAATGGATAAAAATCTGAAACTTCTGCTATAAAGACAAGTGATATACAATAAAGTTTTTCTTAAATATTTTTTAACATTTGAAGTATTTTATGGCAAAGTAACATTTGCATTATAATTTAAGAAATCAAGAGTGAGTATGGTACAGACACACACACACATACACACACACTCATAAGGAGTTCCATCTGAGCATCTGAATATTATTTTCATTTTAAACAACTAAAATTGCATATCCATTCACATTTTCATTTAAGACTAGTTCTCAAGTGTTTTCTTTTTTACTTTCAGTTAAGAGATAGGATAGGATTTGAATTTGGGAGTTGAATTTGAAAAGCCTAGAAGGAATCAGGTTTTAAAATGATATATTAACCATTGATAGTAATGATGGTTGTCTCTTAGGTTTGGGGATAATGGGTGATTAATTGTTGCTTTCTACATTTATTTATTTCTAGTTATCTGCAACAAACATGAATTACTTGGAATATTAGACAGAAAACATTAAATGTCATTAAAAATAGATAATATATTAATGTGACTTAAATATTAATAGATTATATTTTTCCAAAAGTCTATATTGTAAGGGGAAAAATAAAGTTTCTATAGGACATGGTGGTAGAAGCAGTATGAAAAAAATGCCTCATAATGGTAAAAGGATTTAACTTCATATTGTATTTTAATGCTTTTTATTTGCATATGTATCTATGTGAAAGATAGATATAAGACAATTTTTGTGTGTGCAAAATTATAGCTTGCATCACTATGTTGTCTTGTCCAACACATCCTACTCCTGGATACAGGAATTACTCTCAATTTTTGAAACTTTTTAAGAACATTAAATCTGGATTATCTCTCTTTTTATAGGCATCTTTTCTTTCTGCATGTGCTTTTTGGGAAAGAGAAGACAATGTTGAAGATGGTGAGGATGGTGGAGGTGGCTGTTGCAGATGGTGATGATGATCTTATTGAGCACCTTACATATCTGTATTCTGAACATATTAATCCACTTAATCCTCACTCAAACTTTAAGAAATAGGAGGTATTATTAAACATCATTTTTTAAAGATGAGGACATTAAAGCATACAGGAATTAGATCAGTTATTTTCTTTTCAAAGAATCTTAGCACCACCACAAAACGAATCTTCCCTAAACAGATTTTAGCCATATCTCATACACTTTAACCATCTCTGATGCGTTCAGTTGTTTGCTTCTACAAACTGAGCCTTTCTCTTCTATTTTCAAGGTCATCTATCATTTGGCTTCATTCTGTGTATTCATATTTTTCCTTTACAACTTTACAGCATGCACCCTCTGCTGTCAAGTACCTTCCCCTTTATTTGTGTATTAAGTTAAAGTATGGACTATATGATTCTTTAGTTTCATGGTACATGCAGACACACATACATACAAATTGGAAAGAAAAATAGGTTGGGATGTTAGAAGAAAGCCTATTTGGAAAAATGATGTGAGGCTTGTTTCTTGGGATTCAGTAGGAGAGCTGATCTCCTTTCTCAATGTGGTATATAGTCATGTCACACAACATGCACCTAGCCTCCCCTGCCATATGCACACACAGGACATGTACACACAGTCATTTACCCTAAGGCTCACATAGGATGGCTTGGTTGGGAGACGTTCCAAAGTGATTCAGTCTTTATAAAAAGGAGTTCTCATTTACAAAAGCCTGTATCCTGGAACGCATCAGGAAGACCAGAACAGACTTTTCTTTCTTTTATGGTAAGTTTTCTTGGGGAGTGGAGAACTCTTGTCCTGTTTTTCCATCTTCCTTTAGAAATGGTCTAAAGCACTGAAGCTCATAGGGAACTAGTCTCCACCATACTCTCAGAGACACCCAAGATAAATGTGCACATACAAGAAATATGCTGAGTAAAATGGAACTGTCTTCTTTTATCCATTTCTCATATGTTTTCTCTAAAGCTTGTGCTTTATTCTCTCTTATCCAGAATATCCCTTTTTACCTTGTTTTACATTTAGGGAACTGAAAAAGGGACAATAAAGGTATTTTCAGAATAAATAAGTTCTTCTTTTATGTGGTATCTCTATTGCTATAAAGAGAACAAGCTCAAGTTATAAGTGGCCAGAAAGGTAGAGAAATAGGTGGATAATCAATAGAGATTATGTGTGCTTAATCGCTCAATCATGTCTGACACTTTGTGACCCCATGGACTGTAGTCCTCCAGGCTCAGGGATTCTCCAAGTAAGAATACTAGAGTGGGTTGCCCTTTCCTTGGCCAGGGGATCTTCCTGTCCCAAGGATCGAACCCATATCTCTTGCATTGCAGGCAGATTCTTTACCGCCTGAGCCACCAGGGAAGCCCAATTGATAGAGATTAGATATCAATGCAAAGAAATAGAGGAAAACAACAGATTGGGAAAGACTAGAGATCTCTTCAAGAAAATTAGAGATACGAAAGGAACATTTCATGCAAAGATGGGCTCGATAAAGGACAGAAATGGTATGGACCTAACAGAAGCAGAAGATATTAAGAAGAGGTGGCAAGAATACACGGAAGAACTGTACAAAAAAGATCTTCATGACCCAGATAATCACGATGGTGTGATCACTCACCTAGAGCCAGACATCCTGGAATGTGAAGTCAAGTGGGCCTTAGAAAGCATCACTACGAACAAAGCTAGTGGAGGTGATGGAATTCCAGTTGAGCTATTTCAAATCCTGAAAGATGATGCTGTGAAAATGCTGCACTCCATATGCCAGCAAATTTGGAAAACTCAGCAGTGGTCACAGGACTGGAAAAGGTCAGTTTTCGTTCCAGTCCCAAAGAAAGGCAATGCCAAAGAATGCTCAAACTACCGCACAATTGCACTCATCTCACATGCTAGTAAAGTAATGCTCAAAATTCTCCAAGCCAGGCTTCAGCAATACGTGAACCGTGAACTTCCAGATGTTCAAGCTGGTTTTAGAAAAGCCAGAGGAACCAGAGATCAAATTGCCAATATCCGCTGGATCATCGAAAAAGCAAGAGAGTTCCAGAAAAACATCTATTTCTGCTTTATTGACTATGCCAAAGCCTTTGACTGTGTGGATCACAATAAACTGTGGAAAATTCTGAAAGAGAAGAGAATACCAGACCACCTGACCTGTCTCTTGAGAAACCTGTATGCAGGTCAGGAAGCAACAGTTAGAACTGGACATGGAACAACAGACTGGTTCCAAATAGGAAAAGGAGTACATCAAGCCTGTATATTGTCACCCTGCTTATTTAACTTCTATGCAGAGTACATCATGAGAAATGCTGGGCTGGAAGAAACAAGCTGGCATCAAGATTGCCGGGAGAAATATCAATAACCTCGGATATGCAGATGACACCACCCTTATGGCAGAAAGTGAAGAAGAACTAAAGAGCCTCTTGATGAAAGTGAAAGAGGAGAGTGAAAAAGTTGGCTTAAAGCTCAACGTTCAGAAAACTAGGATCATGGCATCTGGTCCCATCACTTCCTGGGAAATAGATGGGGAAACAGTGGAGACAGTGTCAGACTTTATTTTTGGGGGCTCCAAAATCACTGCTGATTGTGATTGCAGCCATGAAATTAAAAGATGCTTACTCCTTGGAAGGAAGATTATGGCCAACCTAGATAGCATATTTAAAAGCAGAGACATTACTTTGCCAACAAAAGTCCGTCTAGTCAAGGCTATGGTTTTTCCAGTGGTCATGTATGGATGTGAGAGTTAGAGATGGTGAGGAAAGCTGAGCGCTGCAGAATTGATGCTTTTGAACTGTGGTGTTGGAGAAGACTCTTGAGAGTCCCTTGGACTGCAAGGAGATCCAATGAATCCATCCTAAAGGAGATCATCCTGGGTGTTCATTGGAAGGACTGATGTTGAAGCTGAAACTCCAATACTTTGGCCACCTCATACGAAGAGTTGACTCATTGGAAAAGACCCTAATGCTGGGTAGGATTGGGGGCAGGAGAAAAAGGAGACGACAGAGGATGAGATGGTTGGATGGCATCACCAACTCGATGGACATGGGTTTGGGTAGACTCCGGGAGTTGGTGATGGACAGAGAGGCCTGGCGTGCTGCAATTCATGGGGTCGCAAAGAGTCGGACATGACTGAGCGACTGAACTGAACTGAACTGAAATGATTAGATTGGAACAACATGTCATATTTCATTTTGGCACACTCACCTCTGTTTCCTTGGTTCAAGACACCCACCTCCTACTGACTGCTCTACAGGAATGGGCTAAAAAGAGGCAGCTGTGCTTGTTAATGTAACTTTTTTTTATCATACTCAGAGTGGTGATTTTAAATAAACTTTAAATGAAATTAAGAAATAAGGGGTTGGCTGCACAATCTGGTGAAGGTGTGAGCATGAAAGTAAATGAGAGGGGATCTTCTTGAAAGAGTTTTCTTGGTGGTGGTGTTGATGCTGTAACTCTCTGACTTGCCCATTTCTAAGAATCTTTGCTTTGTGTTATCAAATCCTGTAGTGCCGGAGTCTGGGTTGAGTTTGTAGGTCCTAGCTGACAGGACTATTTCAGCACAAGATGCTGTTTATATAGCTTTAAATCATCTAAGACCCTGTATGCAAGCTAGGGCGCCTCACAGCGTCCACTGAGATTTTGCAGCAAAAGGATCACTGTTAACCTACGCTTCACTTAAATCTCACTATGGGAGAGAGTGATTTAACCAGGAATGAGCCAAAGAAAGGGGAAAATGGTTGCCAAAAGAAAGAAGCCAGGAAGTAAGTGACTACACCAGTAAAGAATTAAATACTGTCTTTTTAAAGGACATCTTAGAGGAACAGAATAACACTTTAGCTAATCGCACTGTGTGACTGAACTAGGCTGACACCGTGTTAGGGCAATTGGCTGGATGCAAGGAGTGACATATTTTTATAATTCACTTTCATATGCTGAAATTTAGTCCACTTGTTTCCATAATTTGTCAAAAAAATTAATGTGATTGGAACTCAAAAATTAAATATTAAAAGAAGGTGTTGAAAATGAGAGTTATATAAAGGTGTATAGTGAATTGAACTGTGACCCTCAAAAATATATTCTCACATCCTAACTCCTGGAACCTACCAACATTACCTTATGTGGAAAAAAGGGTCTTAGCAAACATAATTAAGAATACGGAGGTGAGATCATCCTGGACTATATGTGAAAGTTGCTCAGTTGTGTCCGACTCTTTGCGACCCCATGGACTATACAGTTCATGGAATTCTCCAAGCCAGAATACTGGAGTGGGTAGCCTATCCCTTCTCCAGTGGATTGTCCTGACCCAGGAATCGAACTGGGATCTCCTGCATTGCAGGCAGATTCTTTACCAACTGAGCTATCATGGAAGCCCTTGGACTATATGCTGCTGCTTCTAAGTCGCTTCAGTCTTGTCCGACTCTGTGCGACCCTATAGATGGCAGCCCACCAGGCTCCGCCGTCCCTGGGATTCTCCAGGCAAGAACGCTATATGGGTGGACCCTAAATCCAATGATAAGTATCCATATAAGAGACACACAGAAAGAAGGTCATGCAAAGATGGAGGAAGATGAAGAATGATGCAGCCAGAAGCCACGGGATGCCCGGAGACATGAGAAGCAGGAAGAGCTAGAGAGGATTCTCCTCGAGAGTCTTCAGAGGGAAAGAGATCCTATAACACATTGATTTAAGACTTTCAGCATCCAGATCGCCGAGGCTATAAACTTCGGTTGTTTTCAGCCATCCAATCTGTGGTCATTTGTTGCATCAGCCCTAGGGAATTAATACAGGGTGATAAGGTGACCACAATTTCTCTTCTCTGAAGTTTCAAAAGAGTTGACTGAGGGAAGCTTCAAGGCACATCAATACATGCACAATTGACAGTCTCCTAGGAAACAGTATTATTTAAATGCATGAAGTCTATACAAAATGCATTCACAATGACTGAGGGTTTAACATCTAGGCAGGTTCACATGGAGGCATCTCTAACACAATTTTGTGATAAGCTCCTCAAGGCTTGGACAGATAATGGCCTGTAGTAAAATGGAGATATTGAGAAAGTGAAAGAAGACTCTATATTTCCCTCTGTGAGTTGTTTGAATTGGAATGCATAGGTTTTGTCATATAGTGCGATTTTTGTCACTTTTCTGTTATTTCTGTTGTGATTTCATCTTCAAAATTACCCAGTTGAGGAAGTGTGATTTGTTTTGTTTCTTGGCTAAATTTTTGTTGTCAATTTCCAAGTGTCTTCTATTATGGTTGGAGAATGTGTCCTATGAGTTGTTTTTGTTATGTGTATTTGTTGAGCTGTCCATTAAGGCAAAATTATGATCAATTTTTTTTTGTATCCTCTAAAGGTACTTGAAAATAGCATGCTCTTTTTGTTGACTGAATTCTGTACTGCTGTTGCATTGTTATTCAACTCTTCTGTATCCTAATTTTAGGAGGAATTCCATTCCTTCACTTGGTTTCTGAGAGAAGTGTATAAAATCTTCCCTTCTGAGGGTATACTTGCCAATTTCTTCTTGTGTTAGTATCAACTTTTTGTCTCATAAGTTTTAAAGTTATATTGATGATGCATTATCTAATTAATTTTTTATATTCTTTAGAATTATATTCCTTTGATCAATATGAAATACCTTTCTTATTTCTTTCAAGAATTTTTCACTTTGCATTTCATTTTTCTGGTACTGTATTATTATATCAACTTTCTTAGTATTTCACTGGTATATTTTGCCCCTTTATTTTTAAAGTGTGTCTCTTGTTACAAATCTATGCCTAGAATCCTTTATTTTTAACTTTTTAATAGGCCAGCATCTTTACTCAAGCACTCGCTGGCTGAGGGCCAGCTGGGCAATGAAGGTTGTATTTGTGTGTGTCTATGTGTAGGGGGGAGGTGCTCAGGATTGGGTGGGTGGGTGAACAGAGGGCAGACCACTAGAGAGAGAGCAGTGCAGGGATGTAGGTGTGCGGAGAGTGATGATGCGGCTGCCATGCTGGTGGTGCCTTAGCTCTGTTAACAGACTGGAGATCTGTCTGCCTCAAGCCCCAGCTACTGTGTGGAAGGAGGGGGCTCCAACACTCAGGGATGCATTGGAGAGGAGGCCCACGTGAGCCATGGACTGCAGGCAGCCTACACCAACCCAAAGGCCCCAGGTCCTTGCTTATGGACCTACATTCCTGGCTTTCCTGATCTGTTGGTCCCTTTCATGGATATGCTAAAGAACCGAATCCTGGAATCAGAGGCTAGGCCAGGGAGCCCTCCAGGCCGCTGGACCCTGGGAAGGGTCATCAGGACCAGCTCCACCTGCCAGCTCCATGAGCAGCTTAGAGTCGGCTCCTGTTCCCCACTGGCCAGGACCTGTCCACCCATTCTCGCAGACCTCAAGCAGCTCCTCCACTGGCCTGCAGGCTGGAGGGAACCCGAGTTCTCAGAGAGGGACCAGGAAGGTAGGAGGGGGAGGGGATGGCACTTGGGGGCTGCGGCCTGCGCCCTATTTCCGCTGCTGATCTCCCTCGGCCGGCAGATGGCAGCCTCCACCTCCACTGTGCTCCTGGCTGCTGTCCGCACTGCCCTGCTCTGGCACGGGGAGCCTTGTGGATGGCGGTGCTGCCGGATGGCATGCACACGTCTCTCCGTAGCTGAGCCGGGTGCTGCCCCTTATGCAGAAGCCTCCTGGCTGTCCCCAGCAGGGGACAAGGGCTGCAAGGCGGTGGGCAAGGCCACTGGGCATGCGCATCTCGATGACGGCTTCAGCCAAGGCCAGGACTCCAAAAAGGCGCGCCCAAAGCCTACGTCACTGCTGCTGTGGCCGGCGTGGACCTCCCCGAGGGCCTCGGGCATCTTCTCCCATGGCCTGCAGGCTTCCAGCAGGATCTGCAGGAGCTCGGCCTCAACTTTCCTAGCGTGGCTGGCCCGCCCCCTCACCACAGCCCCCTCCTTGACCACGCAGGGTTAGGTTGGACGAAATCCCAGGGCTCCAAGAGACCCAGCGGCCATGGACGTCAAAATGCGCAGTGACCACAAGAGCCATGTCCACCAGGCCAGCTCCCAGGATGTGGGCTTGGTGGCAAAGAGAAGAGCTCCGCACACTGCTCGGCTGGAGTGGGTGGTCTAGCAGCCCTCGGCCCGAAAGCGGCAGAGGTTCACGTAGGCTTGGACACTAGTCAGCACGTGCTCAGCCTCAGCCTTGGCAGCTCTGATGAGGCTCAGCAGAATGGTGTCCACCGTGTGGCCCGCGCCCAGGAAGGAGGGACTCTTCTGCCATCACTTCGCCCAGACAGAGAATCTTAAACATCTGATCTGAAAGGTAAGTTCAGGGAAATTCTAGTCAATTATTTTTTTTTCAAATTTTGTCTCCTCTGTGTTCATAGCTACATCTTCCTTTTCTGTATCCCCTCTTAGAAGGATGTGGAAGCTTCACATCTGTTCTACATTTCTCTTATTCTCTGTTTATTCGTGTAACCTTATAAAAATTCCTTGGTTCAGCGTCCAGTTTGCTAGAGTTCTTCAAGAGGGTCTCGTCTGCTTTTCATGCCATCATTTGAGTGTTTATTCAACAGTGTGTTTCTCAAAACCTCTAACAGATTTATATTCATGGCTGTTCTCATTTCGTGTGACCTCCTTTATCTCAGTGATATTTACAATGGTTATTTTAATGTCTTTTTATGATTTTCTGGTTTTAGTGGGAGTCAATTTTGTTGTTTCCTGGGTTTTGGTATCTCTCTTTTATGTAATTTTGTTTCTGTAAACAGTTTTGATGCTGTTTTTATCTTCTATGAAATGATTCCCTGATATTTTCCTAATTTTTGCTTTCTGGCTTATACTTCTAATTTTGGCTTACAGTTATGGGTTTTCCTTTTGCTTCATTCTTTTAAGCACCTCTCAATTACTTATACAGTGTTTTTGACGTTGTTATGTGTTGATTAGTTTTAATGTATTTTCTAATATTTCTGTAGCTCCTATGGAAAGGCAGACATTTTAGTATATGTTCAGTCCATTATCTTGAAATTTTAAATGGTATCAACATTTAAATCAAGGTTGTTTTCAATGAGTTAAATAAAAAAAATAGTCTTAAATACTAATTTTTATTATAATCCTTTAGAAATAATGATAAATTTATTACAATCCAGTTGCTAGTTAATCAGACCTTTTTAATGGTACTTCACTAAAAATAAGTGCTGTGATGATTTGCTCTTACAGTTTACTATACTCAAAGGTTTGATCATATTTTGGTTTACAGTGTCTCCCAATATTTATAATGAGATTCTGGGTCAGGGGCCAGGAGACTAGAATCTCCTGTTTCAGCATCTGCTACATTGCCAATGTGAATAAATATAAACTAGGAAGGTGATAGCATCAGGAAATGAATTAAAAAACAAATAAATTATGTAAAAAGTAGAAAGAATGCCTCTGTATAGATGATGTAATTGTGAATCGCAGTTATATTTCTGTTTATACTAATAGCAATCTCATTTTCTTGGCCATGAGATGAAGAATGCCAAACATGGCCATTGTAAATGACACAGTGGTTCTTGAGAGAATGTTTATGCAGAATTATACACTATCCTGGAATTACCATGCTTTTCTTAACACATTTATTATCCTGAAAAGACACTGGAACTAGGCTAAGCTTATAAATTACACTGGCATAAACGGAAAATGGGCTCTGAGAAAGAGTATAGAGCTACTACAAGGATATCAGCCAGAAAACCTTGGAGGATAGAAACACAAGCAAACGGGAAATGAATGCTTTTCATTTTGATAGTCTGATGAATCCTGATGAGTAAAAGGCATTGCTTCTGATGTCTCTGAACACCATCCAAGAAAACCAAAATAAGTACACCAAAAAGTTTATGATCAGAATAAGGTAAATGGTTCTGCCAAAATAATGGTGAAAAAAGAAGGTGGCTGATTGCAGTAGGAAGGTGAAGGAGATGAAGTTTCACTCTCAATTCCTGCTCTGGATGGCCACTGCTGAATGCTAGAGTCAAAAAGCTAAGCACAGATCACCACTTGTGCAGTAAACAAAGGAATCAAGCCAGTTGGTACTGAATAGGAAAGATTGAATGTATTGTTCACAGACCTGAAACAAAATTGATAGAGCTGAAAATGTAGGTGATATTTTTACAGTTGCAAGGATATAGCTGTTTAGTTGTTTTATTCTCACTTAGTACATGGGACTTAGAATTGTTTCTCTTTTAATAGAATACTTGGGAAGAAAATGGATGATTTCTGCCAAGTTGAATAATAATAGATTCAATAATAATAAAAAATAAATTTTGCCTTGTTGAATAATAGCAAGACCTCAGAAGGCCTGCATGGGAACCCATATATGCTTTCACTTGCTATGGAAACTGGAATAACTAACTGAATCTCTCTAAGGCTCAATTTCCCCAGTTAGAAAAGAAGGTGGTAGAAATACCCTATAATGTTTTGAGGATTATGGAAATAGGCTTATTGCCATTTCTGGCCTGTGTCTTAAATCTTTCCCTGTAGTTTATCTCAAGTATATGTTGCATGTGTAAATTTTCTGATGATAAGTGGCCATTTGAACATCCTATGACCTGCTTTCAAGATTTATACCTTATTAGTATTCATTTTCATGATATTAATTTAATACTCTTTGCTTATTTCCCTATTCATCCCAATTCCAAAAAGAGATTCATTTGACTACTTTTTAAATAGACATTTTTTTGCTCATCAATTAGCTGTAATTCTCTACTGTGTTCAGAATTGAAAGATTATACTGCCTTTGATATTGGAGAGACTTTTAAAGATTTTTAAAATCTTTTAAATATAAATATCTAAGAAACAGTTGTTTGGTGTTGAAATCCCAAATCCTGACTCCTATTTAGATCCCCAAAGTGAGGTTTTTTTTTTTTTCTTATCATTGACTTTGGATGAAAACACTTATTTCAGGAAAATGAATTTTGGTCAATATTCAAACTATTGTGATTTGTATACTTTGGCTTTAAGCCAGTAAGTTGTGAAATATTAAGTTAATGAGCACAATTCACTGAAATAAACCTAGCAGTGAATTTTCCTTTCCCTTTTTCACAAAGCTGTGCTATTACTTCTTAGTATTTTATGTTTTTCTTAGTTATTGCAAACCTGTATGATGATGGTTTCATATTACTACTAAGTACTGGGGTTAATTGACCATTTTATAGTTAATGGATTCATCCTTGCTTTCCCTTATCCTGATGAACATCATTAACTTGTCATCTCCTTCTATTTATTCAGGTACATCTTTAGTTCACCAAAAAAGAAAGTAAATTGCTCTTAAAGATATTGTAATACACTTCTCCTCACAGAAGAGTATAAATAAAGAGGATGCCAGATCTTTTAGTTATGTTTGATATTTTTTCAGGCATGTAGATACAATTTAATATGCACATTTAATGTACTATTTAATTATAAAAGTATGTGCATTAGGGTAATCTCTTTGCTCTAATAGAAAATACAATATTTTAAATGAATTCATTTAAAAGGTTTAAATATCTTCAGTTAAAATTTTGGCATAAAATTTTACTGAAGTTTAATGCACTTTTATTAGCAAAAAGAACAAACTATATTTTATACATTACTCAATTAAACCAATGAAGTATTTCCATTGTTCATCTATTTAAATTGAAAAACTATCAAGTATGAATAATTATTCCATTTTTCTCCTCTATCAGCCTTTTAGGTATCATTTTTTATTATTCTTTTAATGGTTACCTTAGAGATTACAATATGCATCCTTGACTTATTACAGTCTACCTTAAATTAGTTCTTTACTTCCACAAAAGGCAAGTACCTTAGAAGAATTTAAGTACATTTTACCCTTTCCTATTTTGCTTCGTATATATTATAAACCCCTCAGGACATTATTATTTTTGTTTTAAACATCAATATGTATTTATTTGGGCTTCCCAGGTGGTGCTAGTGATAAAGAATCTACCTGTCAAAGAGGAGACATAAGAGACAGGGGTTCAATCCCTGGGCAGGGAAGACCCTCTTGGAGTAGCAAATGGCATCCCACTCCAGTATTCTTGCCTGGAAAATTCTGTGGGCAGAGAAGCCTAGAGAGTTACAGTCCATGGGGCTGCAAAGAGGCAGACACGACTGAGCACACACACACACACACACACACACACACACACACACACACACACACACACATGCATTTATTTTACCTGTATCATTACCTTTCTTGGTGTTCTTAATTCTTTTCAGTGATTCCTATCTTCTGTTTAATATCATTTCTTTCAACTTGAAGAACTAGCTCTGATGTTTATTGGATTGCAAGTTTGTTGGTAATAAATTTTGATGATTGTGTGTTTCTGAAAATATCCTTATATTTCCTTCATTTTTGAAGGATGTTTGCAGAGTAGACTTTTAGATAAGAAGGACATTTTTATTCTTTCTTTAAAATATTTAAAAGATGCTGTTTCTCGTCTTATGGTTTCCATAGTTTTCATTGAACAGTCAAACATCATTTTACTCCTGTTCCTTTGTAAATAATGTGTTTTTTTCTCTTTTGACAAATGGTCTGGCTTGTCTTCATTTCATTGTCTTATTTTTTTTCCAGAAGTTTAATATGAATTGCAAGATATGGTTGTCTTTTTGTATTTTCTGTTTAGAGCCAGAGTTTCTTAAATCAGTGAGTTTAAACTTCCATATGCTGATGCATCTCATCAGTGGAGGGAAACTTGTATCTCTCAGATATTTCTTATTCCCATTCTTTCCTGCTCTTTCCATGGGCCTAGGGTAATATTATTTTAGGACTATTAATTGGGTTCCGTGTATTTTTTTTATTATTACCATTCTCTTTTCCTTCTATATTTTAGTTTTGGTGTATTTTTAGAGTTTTCCTTTTCACTAATCCTCTCTTTAACTGTGCTCAGTTTTTTGTTAAGCCCATCTAACTGATCATTAACTTCAGATATTTCATGTTTCATTTCTAGGATGTCTATTTGATTATTTTTTATAGAGTTAAATATACCATTGAAATTTATTATCCTTTCATCAACATAATGTTTTATATTTATTTTCTCAAACATATTAGTCATGGTTAAAGTTTCTGTCAACTCAAGTATCTATTTCCAGTTTGTTTTATTTCATTTTAGTCATTCTACTTCACTTTATTTAATTTAGTTCATTTTATTTCATGTAGGTTATGTATTTCTGATATTTAGCACATCTGTCAAATTTCTATTGGCTGTTGGACATCATGGATAAAATCTGAAAAGGTTCTTGATGATGGTTAATTTTCCTTTTGGCTGGCAGATATTATATTGGTAGTACAAGTTGATTTTGTAAAGAGTTGATTTTAGGCTTTGTTAGAACTAATCTATTTCAGTGTTGTCTGTACACCTAAGGCATGATGTCCCTTACTCTGGATTCTTGTTCTTTGTCCTAGGGTGTAACCTTTATTCCTAACTCCTAGCCCTTTAAGATTTCAACTGAAATCCTCAGCTGTTTATCAAGGTCATTCCACCTTGTTGGGAGTTCAAATTCCAGAATCTTTGCTCAATATGCGCAGCTGCTGAAATCACTGCTCAGCTCACTGATATTACAAATGTTTTCTATTGGATCCCATGAGTACAATTTAGAGTTTCAGCAATGATTTTAGGGATATCTGTGGGATTCTTTTCTACTGGTCTGTTTGTTGGGGGCATTTGCCTATTGAGTCCCAGACCCTTTGCCAGATTTGAACACTATGCACTTTTTACTGAGACTGCTGCTTTTACTTGGGCTTTATTTTGCTGATCTTATTTGGAAAATACCCTCAGATAAAAAGCTGTGATGAATACAGAGCTCAAAACATGTGCTTCTTCCCTCTAAAATATGTATAGCTTCTCTCTCTCTCTCTTTTGTTTATTTATTTATTTTCTGAATAGCACTGTAGGAGAGTTAGTCTGATTCAAGCTTCATTGTAATAGTAGATGGAACAAAAAGTTACTCATGTGGATAACTGATACACTAATAAACATTTACTTTCAATACATTTTGTACATTTCCCTCTGTACTTATTCTGATATTTTGTTCATAAATATTTTGCTCTTATAGAGCTTAAATTAATTGTGAGAGGAACTTTTGCCTTTTACTGACAAACGTTGATGCATATAGCAATTTACACTCAATTTCATTTTTAAAGGTGGTATCGTTTTAACTTTGTTTACTTAGACTTAAAGATTGATATAAAGTTGATGAAATCATGGACAAAATGATATTTCCAAAGGCACATAAGTGGTAACCCTCTTGAACTAGAATAAAAATGAAGTACAATTCTGCTTTAGAATTCTTAACAACAACAACAAAAATAACCAGCAATGCCTGCCACAGTAAGACTCTACCTAAGCCGTGAAACACACCTACTGACAAATGAATTCACCTTTGAGATGGGTGTTTTGCACTCATTATTTGTAAATTGGGTTGTACATGGCATATCACTTGCAAAATTACCTGTATAATATTTGTTTATTGAAGTGATTTAAACTACACAGAGAACACCCACACTCAGGATTGTAGGTGGTATACTTTTTTATCCCACATTAGATTTTATGAATTATTGGTATTGTTTAGCATAGTGAGCATTGTTTGTCATTGAAATGCTAAGTGATTTTTAATAACAAGACATTTTGGCTCATAATCCAAAAAGTCTTTGGACAGATATTTGTTTTTGAAGTGTCTCCCTTTGCATACTCCTACCTCACACTTTCATCCAAATAATAAGCAAATAGTGAAATGGAGAAAATGACTTAAATTATAATCAAAGTATTTGTATATTATGGTGCTTGTAGTATGGTACTTGTGGTAAAGAACCCACTTGCCAATATAGGAGACATGAGAAATGGGATCGATCCCTGGGTTGGGAAGATAACCTGGAAAGGAAATGGCAACCCACTCCAGTATTCTTGCCTGGAGAGTCCCATGAACAAAGGGGCTTTGCAGTCCATGGGGTCTAAAAGAGTTGGACACAAGCGAAGCAACTTCAGATTTATATGCTGTGCTTACTTGCTCAGTAATGTTTGGATTCTTTGCAACCCCATGTACTATACCTCGCCAAGCTCCTCTGTCCATGGGGATTCTCCAGGCAAGAATATTGGAGTGGATTGCCATGCCCTCCTCCAGGGGATCTTCCCAACCCAGGGATCTAACCCAGGTCTCCCACATTGCAGGCAGATTCTTAACTTTCTGAGCCACCAGGGAAGCCCAAGAATACTGGAGTGGGTACCCTCTGCCTTCTCCAGGAGAACTTCACAACCCAGGAATTGAACCAGGTTCTCCTGCATTGTAGGTGAATTCTTTACCAGCTGAGCCACACAGGAAGCCTGAGTGTATATAATTACATATAAAATATGTCTATATATTCATCTATCTATGTAGGTATATGGAAGTATACATGTAGATTCACACATATACATGTAGATACTCATATACATGTAGATACACACACAAATATTTATACATCTGCCATATATAACTTCAATATGACCTTGTTTATTTGTTTGGAAGTTCAAAATATACTTCTGCTTTCTGATTTTTTCTTTACCTATATCAGCTTCCTTCTCTCTAAAGATCTTCTTTTACATTTCTTGAAGGTCAAGTCTAATAGCAAGAAATGATCGTAAAATTTATCTCCCTAACTTTACTTCTCCTGCTTTGAAGACTAATTTCGTAGGGTACACAATTCTAGGTTAATAGTTTTTTTTTTCTCTCACATTTTAAATATTTCAGTTTGCTCTCTTCTTGCTTACATGTTCTCTGACCTTCTTGAGCCTGTAGTTTGGTGTCATTAACTTGGGAAAATTTGTCAGTTATTATTGCCTCACATATTGCTTCCATTCCTTTCTCTTTCGCTCCTGGTATTCTCCTTATATGTATGTTACAAATTTTGTATTTATCCTGCAGTTCTTGTATATTCTGAGGATTTGGTGGTGATGGGGGGAGTTGAATCTTCATTTTCTTTGTTTTTCCATTTGGGAAGTTTCTATTGAGATATTCTCAAGGTGGACATTCTTTTTTAGCCACATCTCCTCTAGTAAGGAGCCATAAAAAGTATTCTTTGTTTCTACTACAGTTTTTTTTTTATTTTTAGCATTTCTTCTCATTCTGTCTCAGAATTTCCATCTCTATACTTCCATTGTCAATGTGTTCTTTGTGCTGTCTACATTATCCATATTAAACATAGTTTTCTTAAATTCCTAGTCTGGTAATTCCAACATCTGTACTATATCAGAGTCTGATATATAAAAGCCTGCACACAGATGTTTATAGTAGCTTTATTCATCATTACCAATTGCTGAAAGCATCCAAGACATCCTCAAAAAGGTGAATAAAAAGCTATAGTACACTCAGACAATGTAATATCATTCAGTGCTAAAATGAAATGAGCTATTAATCCATGAAATGACTTGGAAGAAACTTAAATGTACATTAAACATGAAAGAAGCCAGTCTAAAATGACTACATGTTGTATGATTCCAACAAAATGACATTCTGGAAAAGATGAAACTAGAGGTAGTGAGAATACACAGAAAAACTATACAAAAAACCATCTTAATGACCCAGATAACCACGATAGTGTGATCATTCACCTAGAGCCAGACATCCTGGAATGAGAAATCAAGTGGGCATCAGGAAGCATCACTATGAACAAAGCTAGTGGAGGAGATGGAATTCCAGCTGAGCTGTTTCAAATCCTGAAAGATGATGGTATGAAAGTGCTGCACTCAGTATACCAGTAGATTTGGAAAACTCAGTAGTGACCAAAGGACTGGAAAAGATCAGTTTTCATTCCAATCCCAAATAAAGGTAATACCAAAGAATGATCAAACTACTGCACAGTTGCACTCACCTCACACATTAGCAAAGTAATGCTCAAAATTCTCCAAGCCAGGCTTTAACAGTAAGTGAACCGTGAAATTCCAGATGTTCTAGCTGCATTTAGAAAAGGCAGAGGAACCAGAGATCAAATTGCCAACATCTGCTGGATCATCAAAAAAGCAAGAGAGTTCCGGAAAGACATCTATTTCTGCTTTGTTGACTATGTTAAAGCCTTTGACTGTGCGGATCACAAAATAACTGTGGAAAATTCTTAAAGAGATCGCGATGCCAAACCACCTACCTGCCTCCTGAGAAATCTGTATGCCGGTCAAGAAGCAACGATTAGAGCTGGACATGGAACAACAGACTGGTTCCAAATTGGGAAAGGAGTATGTCAAGGCTGTATATTGTCACCTTGCCTATTTAACTTACATGTGGAGTATCTCATGTGAAATGCTGGGCTGGATGAAGCTCAAGTTGGAATTAAGATTTTTGGGAGAAATGTCAATAACCTCAGATATACAGAGGACACCACCCTTATGACACAAAGCAAAGAGAAACCAAAGAGCCTCTTGATGAAACTGAAAGAGGAGAGTGAAAAAGTTGGCTTAAAACTGAACATTCAGACGACTAAGATCATGCTATCTGGTGCCATCACTTCATGGCAAATAAATGGGGAAACAATGAAAACTTTATTTTCTTGGGCTCCAAAATCAGTGCAGATGGTGACTATAGTCATGGAATTGAAAGATACTTGCTCCTTGTAAGAAAAGCTATGACTAATGTAGACAGGATATTAAAAAGCAGAGACATTACTTTGCTAAAAAAGGTCCATATAGTCAAAACTATGGTTTTTCCAGTAGTCATGTATGGGTGTGAGTTGTTCCATAAAGGAAGACGAGTGCTGAAAAATTGATGCTTTTGAACTGTGGTGTTGGAGAAGACTCTTGAGAGTCCCTTGGACTGCAAGGATATCCAATGGGTCCATCCTAAAGGAAATCAGTCCTGAATATTCATTGGAAGGACTGATACTGAAGCTGAAGCTACATACTTTGGCCTCCTGATGCGAAGAACTTACTCACTGGAAAAGACCCTGATGCTGGGTAAGAGTGAAGGCAGGAAGAGTAGGAGACAACAGAGGATGAGATGGTTGGATGGCAACACTGACTTGATGGACATGAGTTTGAGCAAGCTCTGGGAATTGGTGATGGACAGGGAAGCCTGGAGTGCTGCAGTCCATCGGGTCTCAAAAAGTCAGATATGACTGAGTGAACTGAACTTTTGGAGACCAAAAAAAGACTAGTGGTTGTTAAGGATTAGAGAGAAGGAAGCCATAAATAGTCAGAACACTGAGAACATTTAGGGCAATATAGTATTCTTTATGATACTATAATATTAGATACATGTCATTATACATTTGTTAAAACTCAGAATATGCAACACCAGAAGTTAATCCTAATATCAATTATTAACTTTGGGCAATAATGATGCGTCACTGTAGATTGACTGTAACAAATGTACTTCTGTAGTATCAGATGGTAATATTTGAAGAGATTATTTATGAAGGCTGAAGTTATATGAGAGCTCTGTACTGTCTTTTCAATGGCTTTGAAAAACCTAATTAATTTTTTTAAAGAATCTTTATATTTAATATATTATGTAGTTTATTCTAGCAGCCAAGATTACTCTTCATAATCAGATTCTACAGCATATCATGTTAAAATAATGACAAAATCTCAGAAAAACAACATCAGTCAAACAAATTAGTAAAAGGAACCCCTTTAAATAAAGGAAAGTGCTATCGTTTTACTGTTCTATCTCTTAAGAAAACTGGGATATAGTAAATAATTTATGTGAAGAAGTTTCATAATGGATACATGATGCATTACCTTTTTATAATGCCCTGTAGAATAACTGAACATGGGAAAATTATCTTTTCTTTTAAATGCTGGTAATTTCACTGTAAATAAAACTGAGGCTTTATAAGTCAAATACAGTTGGCCCTCTGCATCCATGGGTTCAAACAACTAAGGTTCAAAAACATTCAAAAAGAAATTCCAGAAATCTCCAAAGAATAAAACTTGAATTTGCTACATGGCAGCAAATATTTACATTGTATTTATAGCATAGCATTTACATTATATTAGGTATTATAAGTAATCTAGAGAATTAATTTATATAGGAGAACATACATGGGTTACAGGCAAATGCTATGTCATTTATATGAGGACCTTGAGTATCCATAGCTTTAGGTATCTGCTGGAAGTGGGGGCCTAGAACCAGTCCCCCATGGATACCATAATGGATACCATTATTTTGTTTGTTAGCTTGGTAAAAGTTTAAGAAAAATATTATGATTGATCTAAACCTCAAATTTTAGAGTTGAATTTGTACTTGTTTCTCAAAATAAAATTTAGGAATATTTAATGTTTGTTTTAAAGTGACAATGGAAAAATCAGTAGAAATTGATCAACAAAATATGAATATTAAAAGCTTGTCATCCTGTATCACATATTTTGGCCATGAGGCATGCCTGACAAGCACTTGAATTTTTCAGGGTTCTTAAGACACTTATACATGGCATCTATCATTCGGAAAATGTTAAGTTCGGTTTGATGCTAAAGTTTGGTGGCAAAGAAATGATTTTGCTACTTTCAATGTATTCAATTAAAATTTGCTCAATATTCATTAAAGTTTGCTCATTTAAAATTTACCTAAATATCAATATTCTTAAGTATTTAATAATTTGTGGCATTTGTATAGACGTTTTTAGTATAAGAGTTACTAGTTTTCAGCATAAATCAAAAACTTGGACGTGCTATACCGGATTTTTAAAAATGAATGTTACTTTTCTCATGAAAATAATTAAAACCAGACATATTTAGCAATATAACTGGTAGTTGAATGTAAAATACACTACCAGAAAACAAAAGAAAAATTCTGATGCTTATTTGTTGTGAGCATAATTACTTTTGTTCAGACAAATGATGAACAAAAGCAGCGGAATTGACGCATTGCCAAATACTGCTTTTCCCCAAGATGAAATTATTTTTTACAAAAAGGAATTGCATATTCTAGACTGCTCAGCTCTAACTGTGATAATATCAGTTGCCCATATGGAGTAGACTGAAAGAAATATTTTCTTTTTGTTGTTGTTGTTTCTAATTTGAAAGATAAAAGTTCACTCATAACATAGCAAGGCATATGTTGCTTTTGAAAAGCCTAGGCTCTGACTTTTCAATGCCAAAACAATTGGATGAAAATGAATGATATAGCCAATTAACTAGTTGTTTCATCTGTATGAACTCAAAACTACCTGTCGAACTGGTTAACTCAACTCATTGCTTTTATTTCCACTATATAAGTAAAGCTTTTGGAAAAAAAAACACGAGATACCATAATGAAGATATTTCAACAACCTCTGGCATACCTAAATTAAAAAAAGAAGGCACAGTGGGTTTTTTCATATAGTCAGCCAAGTTCCCCAGAAGGAACAATTTTGTGAAACCATGCCTAAGTTTCCATAAGATGGAGGCCTCAGTGAGTTCATTTCCAATTCTTTCATGTTGTATTAATCATCAGAAACTTAGACACTAAACCTAAGAGAGAAAATAGAAACAGAAATCTTGAGGTAAAATACAAAGCTGTTAGTTTATTCTCTCTAGTCTTTCCTCTAATACTTTGATTTCTAAGTATGGTTGAAGAGTATCTTTAAATTAAAATAAAACAGTATAGGGTGTCAGAGGTGGGAACTGATGAAATAGTGTGTGGGTCACGTACATATGTCTGAGAGAAAGGCTCTCTTAAATTTAAAATTTAAAATTATCTTTAAAGTATAAAATTAGAAAAAAATATATTTCATTGAGATTACTTAACTTGTAAGAAGCTACCACAGAAAATGTACCTGTAGAGTTTTAAAAAAATACAAAGATTCAGTGAATTGGGAGCCATCCCTTAAGAGAATATGAATAAATTCTAAGGTAGTATTAACAGTGATTCTTGGGCGTCAGACTGCCTGGGTTTCAATCCTTACTTTGTCACGAAATGTGAAACTTTGGGAGACTGTTATCTCTGAGCTTCCTCATTTTGGCTATTAAGAGAGTTATGATAGAAATACCTAACACATAGGATTGGTAAGAAGCTTAAACGAGATGTTATCTATGAAGATACTAACGCAATGCCAGGCAAATGGAAAGCATAAAGATCAGTAACTGTTGTTATATTACATGGTCTGAAACTATAGTCTAGTGTAGTCTCGTAGATTCCAGTACAGTCCTTTAACCGTTGAGATCTGAATCCCATTCTGTTTCATGATGGTTTGTGGTGGGCAGATGTTTTTTGCGTTTTAAGCATGAGCTTATTAGATGATTCCTAAATACAGTACAGTGACACTGCATTTTCATTTACTATTCCTCCATTTATTCAAATACTTACTGAATGACACTGTGAGACTTTTATTTGCTAACTCTAAAAGTGCAAAGTGAAAAATGGTCCACTGAGAAGATCACTCATGAGAAAACAAAAGACGCACCCAAAATTCAACTGTACATTGAAAAACCCTGATATCATGGTGACACACATATACACAAGCACGCAAGCTTTAATCATGGAAATAATGGCTTCCCTGCTGGCTCAGATGGCAAAGCATCTGCCTGTAATGTGGGAGACCCGGGTTTGATCTCTGGGCCGGGAAGATCACAAAGAGTTGGATGCGACTGAGTGACTTCACTTCACTTCACTTCATAGGTTTTTATCACATATATTTATATAAGAGTTTTACATGATTTTAAATAAATTAAAGACCATATAGGCCTATAAAGATGTAATTTACTTAAGGATCTGTTACTATTGATATTATTTAATATATCCATAAGTGAGAGTGAAAGTGTTAGTCTCTCAGTGGTGTCCAGCTCTTTTGCAACCCCGTGGACTATAGCCCACAAGGCTCCTCTGTCTATGGAATTCTCCAGGCAAGAATACTAGAATGGGTCACCATTTCCTTTTCCAGGAAATCTTCCTGACCCAGGGATCAAACCCAGGTTTTCTTCATTGCAGACAGATTCTTTACTGTCTGAGCCACCAGGGAAGACCCTATATATCTGTAAATTATGATGAATTTATTTTTTCATCTGAACTGAGTGTGCAATAGTTTTAGAATAAAGTTCTAAGAAAATAACTGTGTACTAGGGGAAGAGACAAAGTCACTGGAAGGACTTTAGTCTGTATTGATAACTAAACTTCAATAAAATCTGCCTTTATTTACATTCTTATTATTGTGGGAGATTTCATGACTACCCCAAATTATTCAGTCTCTTAGGTAAGAGGATTCTATACCCTGTGACATTGCCATGTCTCATGCAGTGAGGTGTCCCTTGATCTCCATTATTAAAAGTGTGTGTGTGTTTCTGTTTTGAATATTACCATGATTTTTGTACTTACCAATGGATATTTATATTTTGGTTAATTTTTCTTTTTTTATGTGCAGCATCCTCTCCAGTGGGAAATACGTAATTTCCAACCCATTGACCTCAGACTTAGATGTATAACTTGCTTTGGTCAGTGAAATATGAATGTTAAGTGCTGAGCAAAAGCTTTACGAGTTATTACCTTGCTTTTTTGTCACCTGTTTCTTCTAGCACATGAACAATTATCCGACAATGTCTGCTACTTCAACCTGTATTGCAGAATGAAGAAGTTAAGTGGTGAAGAAGAGAACCTTAGTTCACAAATAATATGAATTTTAAAATCTGTTGACATTTTGATGTTGTTGCTAAAACATAGACAAGAAAAACCTAACCAATACACAAAGATTACATGACAGTGTTCATTTTTGAGCACTTTTGCCAATATTGGAGATGACCATTTTAAAACAAAATATTTACTTGTCTTGTTGTTAGCCATCTTTCTGCTGTTAAACCTCTCTAGTTTTTCTTTTCAGTTTACTTTTGTAACCAAATCTGAGACTGTGTTTTTTAAACTGGAATATAATATATGGAATTTCATTTTCATTTATATGTTTCGATTTTTATGACTCATTATGCTTTTTTTTAGACATTATTATTATATGGCATTAGTTCTCAATCTCCTTTCCTTTTTTAAAATTTTTTTAGTGATTGAGGAGGTACACATGCTTACCTATTTAATTCAATTATTGTCTTCCTTAATAAAGATTTAAAACACATATACTTACATGTATATTTTTTTAAAATATCAACTTCAAAACACAAGTAAATATCAACTTATTTTCTGCTAACAAATCTGAGAATGTAGTTGTCCTTTGGATACAACAGATTTTCTGGATTTCAGATGTTTTAGCCCAAATCTGGAAATGTGTAATCTAACTATATTCATTTATTTATTCAATAAATACAGTTTTGACAAATGACATCCTACTTTCATCTTTTTTTTTTAAATAAATTACCTGCAGTTTTACCTTAAATTATTTCAGCCCTCACTATTGATCTTATGTGCAGTGACTCACCTGCTCCTAATGCCTTTATTTTAGTTCTGACTAAAAAACCACTCCTTCCAGGAAACCTCTGTGGTTAAAGGTAACTTTTTTCAGCTCTTGCACATCCACTGTTATCTTTCTTTGCTTTCATATGTGAATGACAATTAGTGTTTACTATATAACTCTTTGTTATATACCTCAAAAGTTTTTCATTTTTAAATAAAAGTCTGATTTTGTACATTTATGAATGACTTGATTGAAATATTTCATTCTGGAATGTCTAAATTCCTATCTCATTTAATTTCATTTGATGGTATATAGTGAAGAATGTGTATCTGATCACTTAATTTTCTTTCATTTCAGGAGAGAACCTTCCTGTAATGTTCTTGATTATCATTTCTGTTCTGTTTGCTCTTGTCAAGTGTAGAAATTATACTAGTGTTGATTAATCTGTGTACTTTCTTTTCTTCATCTTTGATTTTTTCCAACTTTTCTCCATCTTCCACATCCTAGGATATCCTCCCACTCTCTTCAGCATGTATTTAAGTTTATGCGTGCCAGTTCTGATTTAACAATCCCTAATGTAGTCAACAAGTCAGTAATTGAGCTTTTTTAAAAATTTTTGTGTCCTGTCCTTATATATTCTCTTCATTTTTCTTTCCTGCCTCTCCTTCAGCTCCCGTTTTCTCTGTTTGTTTGGTTTGTTTCTATAGCTTGGCTATTGTGAGTAGTGCTGCAGTGAACATGGGAGTACAGATATCTCTCCAAGATCCTAATTTCAATTATTTTGGATATGCCCAGAAGTGGAATAGCTAGATCATATGGTAGTTCTGCATTTAATTGTTGGAAGAAATTCCATACTGTTTTCCAAAATATCTATACCAATTTGCATTGCTGCTAATGGTGTACAAAGGACATTTTTTTCCTCCACATCCTCTGCGAAACTTGCTATCTTTTGACTTTTTGATGATAATTGTTCTAGCCAGTGTGAGGTGATAACTCATTGTGGTTTTGATTTATATTCTCCTAATCATTCATAATGTTGAACCTATTTTCATATAGTATGTTTTTGCTATTTGATGTCTTCTTTGGAGAAACATGTAAGTCTTTTACCCATTTTTTAGATTAGGTTGTTCATTTTGCTGTTGAATTGAAGGAGTTCCTTATACATTTTGGAAATTAACCTAAGTTCAGATACATGATTTGCAAATATCCTCCTATTCTGTAGGTTGCCTTTTCAGTATGTTGATATTTTCCTTTGCTTTGCAGAAGCTTTTTAGTTTGATATAGTCCCTCTTGTCTATTTTGGATTTTGTTGCCTGTGCTTTTGGTATCATATCCATGAAATCATTACCAAGACCAATGTCAGACATTTTCCTTTATGTTTTCTTCTAAGAGGTATACAGTTTAAGAGTTTATCCACTTTGAGTTGATTTTCTGTATTGTCTAAGTTAATAGTTCAAATTTACTATTTTGCATGTGGTTATCCAGGTTTCCCAGCACCGTAATGCCTGTGGTTAACAGTAAGATGTTGTGTACTTCCGAGTTTGTTAAGAGGATAAATCTCATGTTAAGTGAGCTTGCCACACACACACAATAAGAGACACAGGGAACTTTAGGAGATGTTGGATATGTCTTTTTCCTTGATAGTGGTGATGATATCACAAGTGTTTTCATATGTCCAGACTCATCCGGCTGTAGGCAAGAAAATAGTGTAGTTCTTTGAATTGAATTGTATAAATTATTAATATACCTCAGTAAAGCTATTTAATAAGAAGTTTGACTTCCAAATCAGACTGTTTATTTTCTAATCTTGGCTTTAACACTTACTAATTATGTAACACTGAACTTTTCACCTATTTATTTATATATAAAATACTAAGTAATCGCTTGAGGTATCATAAGTCAAAGTGTTAGAGCCAAACCAGGCAGATGTAGGTACTCCATAACGTTTACTCATATGATATTGATGGTAACACTCATGATGAGGGCGCTCTTCTACACCCTCCTCTGTGCTTTGTTTGTCTTCCTGTGTCCCAGTGTCTCTCAGTTACCATAATGCTCCTGGATTTTTTCTTGTTGACTTTTTTTTCTATTTACTTATTCTTAAACATTGAAAATCTAGCTCCCCAAACTTCCCACATCACTTCCTGGGAAAAACAGTGATGGCATATTGGAAAATAAATAGAACAGAACTTGAACCTGCTAAACTGATTGAAAAATCCATAAGAAGTGAGGGCCAGAAGGAGATAAATGGGTAGTATTCAACTTGCAGCAAGGTAGCTACTGCAGATTGAAAAAACATAATGGAAAAATATTGGATTGGAAATTCCAATGTCAGAGTTACTTTCCCAAATATTAATAAATGGGTGACAGGTATAGCTATTGATAGTAATATGGACCTGGAAGATTCCATTAAGCTCCAATAGTTAGATTGATGGCTCTCAGAGTAGGTGAAATACATAAACATTTATCATATTTAATTAGTGCATTCCCTGCATATGAGATAAAATCTTCCATAAAATGTGCTTTGCCTTCAGCTTAAGGTTTCAACTTTGAATCTATTTTCTATTTCCCAAACTATTTTCATCCGTCTTGTTTAATTATTCATTATAGTCCCCTTTGCTTTGCGACTGAATTTTGATACCTGCCTGATCCCAAGGTCTTGAAAATATTAGACACTTTATATTTTTTAGGAACTGCTTTAATCAGAACCTAAACTTCACCTAGATTTCATTATAGGATCCCTTTTTTTGGCTCATGACTGCAACCAAAGGGCAAGGAGATCAAAGCAGAGGCCAGTATGTACTTCATTCCCCTAGATGGGAAATGTAAACACTTTTAGCCAAGTTTATTTTTGCCCGGATTGATATAGATCAGTACTTTCTTCAAGTGTCTGAAGGGTTATTATATAAAATAATCATCAAAGAGAACAAAAATTAGATAATGGGAAATGTTACTTGGAGGTTTAATATAGGGGATACTATTATTTCATGATGATTGATACATGTCCAGAAAATGTATCCTGTCCCTGAAAGTATTACAGAAGTGACACTATGATTATCTAGCAAAAAATGTTTTAGAAAGTCTCTTGAGTCAGTTGGGCAAATTACCCAGATCAGTGGTCCTCAAACTGTGGTTTGAGGACCTCGTAGCTCTGCTTCAGGGGATGAGGCCAAGAATAGCTCTCTTAAACCAGAGCTTCTACACTTTGTATCTGTTTCAAATTTTGGGGTTCCATATACAGTGCTATTTGGAAAAGAAGAGTTCTCTTGGTAAGATAAAGTTATAACTCACTGGGCTAGATGACTTTTAAATGTCCTTTCATCCCAGTAATTCTGTGATATGATTTTGAAAGTTTATGTGTGTGTGTACTCAGTTGTGTCTGACTCTTTGCCAACTCCATGGACTGTAGCCTGCCCAGCTCACTGTCCATGAAATTTTCCAAGCAAGAATACTACAGTGGGTTGCCGTTTCCTACTCTGTTGAGTGTTTATGAATCAATGTGTAATGAGAAAATATAAAGTTACAAAACAATTACAAAGAAAGGCTTGTTATTCTTTATTGTTTATTACTTCCTCACTAAAGTAGTATAAATAGTTAATAGAGTTTTGAGACAGTGTGGCAAATGTGCTATCCAGGATAAAGGGGTATCCTAAGTTTGCTTACATGTCAAGAGATAAATTAAGAATATTATTAAGATATGAAATCCATAGAGTACAAAAATTATTCCCTAAATATGTATTTATATGCAATATATCCTCTAGGCGCTCAGTATATTACTTGAGATATTCTTTATAAATATTCAGATCTATCATGATTCAACTTTGTACTTCTTTTCAAAGGAACCATCATCATATTTGTGGTAAATAAATGTTCCTTATAATCTGATAAATGCTCATAAACTATGTACTTTACATTATGTAACAGCAAGATTTGCTCTTCCATTACAAAGTTTGAAGTAGTAAAAGCTAGATTTTTATCCAGGTGTACTTGAGGAATACACATTTCCATATGAAAATCCATGATTGTGAATTTCAGTATGAGTAAAATCCCCAGTTCCATAAGATGGAAACATCCAATTACTTAAGTATATTTGTCATAAGGAAAAAATAAAAGAAGAATTCAAGTCAGTATTTATTGAGTACAGATGATGTAGAGGAAGTATGGATTCTGGTTTCCATTTTCCTATTTTCTGTTGGTAACATGAAACATTCTCAGTAGCATTTCAGCTTCTGAGTGTTACAGAATTGATACCACTCTGTGACTTCAGATAACTATGAGAATCCTAGTTCTTGGATTCTTGCATCATATTCTTTCATTAACATTATCTCATTATGGTCTGGTATTGTCTTTGAATACTTGGTAAAAATGGAGAATGGATTAAGGAGGTAGCCCCATGTGTCTGTGTGTGTGCGCGCACACGTGTGTGCTCGTGTGTGTTCAGTCGTGCCTGACTCTTGTGGCCCCATGGACTGTAGCCCACCAGACTCCTCTGTCCATGGGATTTCCCATACAAGCATACTGGAGTTGGTTGCCATTTCCCCACAGAAATAAAATTATATTCTGTGACTATATGTGATTAAACTATTGCTATAGCACTGAGAGACTATGTCCAAAGAAGGAATCTAAATATCTCGTTTCAGTGTAATTGGTGAAGACTTGATGTTGAAATGTCCAAAGTTTTATGTAAGTTTAAAGTGGGTTTTCCTTGATTCATAACTCTCAGTAAGTATGATTGTGTATGAGTATTAATTTTAAAAATTCTGCTACATCACATACTTCCCTGGTCGCTCAGATGTTAAAGAATCCACCTGCAGTATGGGAGACCTGGGTTTGATCCCTGGTGTGGGAAGATCTCCTGGAGAAGAGAATGGCTATCCACTCCAGAATTCTGGCCTGGAGAATTCCATGGGCTGTATAGGGATTGCAATGTGTCAGACATGATTGAGCGACTTTCACATGCATTCTTTTTTGTTTTACTTTTTCCACTTCTATTTATGTGAAACCTTTGCAAATTTTGGAGTAAACCCATAGCATACTATTATAGGACCAAAAATAAGGTTTTCTTGATGACTGTTTAGTTGTCATAGGTTGTTTGGCACCATCTTTCTGATGTTCAGTAACTTGGCAAGACTGGATTTTATTATTGATCATGTTTGTCCTTCTTAAACAAACTTGATCATTATGCAAACTATTCATATTAGTATGAATAAAATGACCAAATAGTGGCAATTAGTAATTTTATCAGTTGCAGTGACCAAAGTAAATAACTACCCAGCAGATATGTATGCATGCTTACAATTAGTTTTTGTTATTATTATTATATATTAGGAAATTTCTATATTCAGGCAACATCTCTAGATCACATATTGATTTAGTAATTATCATATCAAGATACCATATCATTACCTGTCTCTTCAATGAGATCTTACAATCTTAGAAGGCACTCAAATGGCTCATATGAGAATAATAGATGCTCTAAGAGAGTTATGGCAAAATTCCTGTGAATAATTACAAAAATTATATGGCTGAAGTAGGTTCATAAGTTTTTATGAAAAACATGACATTGGAATTTGGATTTAAAGAATGAAAAACTTTGGAGAAGAGAGGGAAATGATGAGGGGAAAGTTGAAGGAAAAACACATACTAAGTAGAAAGAAACATGAAGACATGAAAAAAAGAATTGTAGACATAATCCTCCCAAAAAAGTTATGAAGTCAGTGCCAAATTCTTCACTATATCACCCACAAAACTAAGTCCAATAATAGGCAGATAAAGGAGTTTTCAGCATATAATTTTTAAAATGGAACTGTTTTCTAAAACCTTTTTCTATCCTTTGAAAGGAGCAAAAGTACAATGTCTATGGGACACAGCCTACTTTGAAAACACCCCACACTAAATATGGCACTAAACACTGAATGCAGTCCTCTAAATCTGACCAAAATACACAAATAAACCCACTTTGATTTCATGCTTATATGGATTTTTGGAAAATACAATAGCTTTTTGTTTAAAAGAGTGATTTCATAAAAATAAGAGTAAGCAATAAAAGAGTGCTTTCTGTGAGATAACTATAAGCCATCTTAGCAAGTGTTTCCAAATGTCCTAAATTCTTACTGGGCAAAATATTTGTGGGCATAAGGAATGACTTAGCCAAAGAGTAATCTTGATTATTCTTGGTAGAGGGGGAAAAGGCATTAAGTTATGATGTAAGCATCTCATTTAAGTAGACTATTGTTTATTTGTATTTGAAATTACAACTTTTATTCAGACATAAACATGTGAAATATATGGTCAGGTAGCCCTATGACTCACTTTATTCCTATTCAGCTTTTGCCTTCTCTAAAAGTACTTTAGGCAATTAATCTGAAACTTTATGATAAAGGTCACCTTATCTACATATCTGAGCTTTCAGTTATTTAGTTATAATCAAAATCTGTTCTGACACATAAAAGATGTTCTCATTATGCCAAAAAAATCTGGACTGGCATATTAATTTGAAAGCTACCCAAGAATCTTCCTTTCATGAGTAGCATTGCAGCATGATCTTTTATCCCCTCGTAATTGACTCTGTGTACCCTAAGTTGTGGTATACACCCCACAGTCTCTCTTTTTCTTTGCTGCTCTCCTCACGAGGTATTCACCCAGAATTCATCAGTAGCCTGACCAACACAATGCATTCTTTATGAAAATGTATTTCTCTAATAGCAAATAATCATAAAAGTCATCAAAATAACATCGTGTGCATTTATCTTTTTTAAAAATGGGAGTAAAATTATTTTACAATGTTGTGCTAGTTTCTGCTATACAACAGCGTGAATCAGCCATGTGTATACGTATGTCCCCTTCCTTTTAAGCCTCCTTTCCATGGGCCCCATCCCACTCCTCTAGGTTATCACAGAGCACTGAGCTGAGCTCTCTGTGCTATACAGAAGGCCCCCTCTAGCTCTCTGTTTTACATGTGGTCGTGTATATATGTAAGTGCTACTCTCTTAGTTTGTCCCACCCTCTCCTTTCCCCACTGTGTCCCCGAGTCTGTTTTATACCTCTGTGTCTCTATTCCTGCCCTGCAAATAGGTTCATCTGTGCCACTTTTCTAGATTCCATATATAGGCATTAATATATGATATTTGTTTTCTCTTTCTGACTTACTTCACTCTGTATAACAGTCTTAAGATTCATCCACATCAGTGCAAATGACTCAACTGTATTTATTTTCTAATTGTTCTCAAAGCCCTATTAAAGTGTCAGCTTACCTTTCTTTCTTTTTTTTTTTTTTCAAATTACTGATCTCTAAGGATTTTAAAAAGGAAATAAAAAGATGTAGGGATAAAAAAAATCCAAGGGAGAAAAGAATGAGGGAGAAGATATTAGAGGGAAAAAAAAGTCCGAAAATGATTCTTGCATACACTCTTTTCTTAGCAGTCTCTGTTGACTCATTCTGATTTACTAAGTTCTTTAATTTTCTTTTAATGTTGAAATAATATTTGTCACATTATGTATTTATAGCATCAGAAACATTAGTAGATCTTTATAAATGCACTAAAATAGCTATGAAATGATGATTCAAAGTGTTAACTTACTTCTGAATTTTGGCATATTCGAAGACATTATAATATCATCTCCATGAATTTGGTAGGTTATAGACTCAATAACCACTTTAAATGATGCACTTGCTTTTCTAAACAATAATGAAGGTAAAAGGAAGGGGAAAATTTCCACACATAATGGCTTTGTGAGGATAATTTTTAAAATGATGTAGAAAGGCAAATAAGTAAATTCTCTGTGACTGCTCTTGAAGGATCTAAACCAAACATAATCAGAATTAGTCTACTGCAGTCAAATTACAGCTGTTCTACACAATAGTAAACACATGCTTATGCCTTTAAAAAAATGCTAGACAGGCTCTTGTTCTAGCTTATGTTTTCTTCTGGTGAAAGAAAATGAGAAGCACGTTTCATCTTTGGAAAGAAATGTATAAAAATTAACACTATTTTAAAAAACATTCCCCTGGTGTAACTATCCTGAGGTCAGGTAAGGACTCTAGTCCTTGTTTTTCAACTCATTTTATAGCACAAAACATGAACACATTATGTACCTGGGTCATTGGACTGAAGAAGAAGAAATGTAAGAGTACTGCTGAGGTAGGGGTTTTTATTTTGCTGGAAGATATTAGCTACAATTTATTGTGAACTTTCCCTCTTCCAGACATGATCCAAGCATTTAATACGCATAACATTATTTCATCTGCACAAGACTATTAGGTAGTTACTGTTATCATCTTTGTTTTACAGAAGGTGAAATTTGAGTTCAGCGAGGTCAAATGATACTCTAGGTGAGAGAGCCAGTGGAGTGGAGAAATGAGGATAGATCCCATACACATCGTGTGTTTCCCCAGAACTCTCTGGCTTGGCTTGCTCAGCCCAGTGCTTCCTGAACAAAATCCCAGGAGAGTGAATGTTGGCACAAAGGTCTGCCCAGTCAGTGGTGTCAACCCTTGCAGCAGGCCTCAACTTTTGCAGAATATTTGAGGAAGGAAGTAGGCATAGGGAGGTGGAATCAATTTATACTATTAGGAACATACCATTTCAGTGCTCAAGTAAGTGAGCTAGAGCAACATGGCAGGTATGCCTAACTTCCAGCAGAAGCTAGAAAACCCACAGCCCCCACTCCCAGCTCTAATCCACACAGAGTCTTCATCTGTGACCAGAAATTCAAAGGTATGTCCAATATTCAGATCACCCAACAGCATAGTCTAGACACGCTGACAATATTAGATTGAATGACTGACTGGCTTCCAGCCATCTTACCCTCAGTCTTCTCTGTAGATACAAGATGTTTAATCATTTTCCCCAAATTTCAACTGGGTATGGTTTTCACTTGACCACACCAGCTATTTGATACATAAGCTGCTTGTTGTCACTGGACATCTCGGTCTGTGAATATACAAGCTAATGAGCAAGTGATGTCTATTTAAAAGACTTGCATCCATCTCTGAGTTTATATTTGTTTCCTCTTTTAGAATTGAACTTATAAGATTGTTACTTAGGCATATATACTTTGACTTCAAGTGTACATTAAAATCATTATTAGCGTTATTTTCATTGATGAATCTGGCAAGACTCTGATATTAAACAGGCTCTGCTTATACCATCCAAAATCTTTATTTAGTCATGAAACTCTTCTTTCTTTTTGAAGAGTGTGTTTATTTAATTCCATGCCATTTTCCAAGGGTGCAACTGAAGCACTGAGGCATCAAGGGATTTTTTTTTTTCAGATGAAACCATAATTTATCTCTGCTTCCCTTTGCAAAACACATTACTGAACTTCATTCTCTCTACTTATTCCTTTTTCTACATAACTAAGCTTTCAATATTTCAGTTTTGTTTCAACAATGAACTAGGAAATGAAGGGGAAAGCCACAGTTGTATGCTTGGGTTGGGACTTGCTGACATATGGAGCCAACAATAGTGGGATGTCATTGATCAACAAAAGGTGTCAAAAGAAGTCAAACCTCATGGGATGAGAGTTGGCATTCTAAAATCCACTTACTCCCCTTGTGAAGAGCACGTCACTGAATATGGAAATATTTGAATTGTGTTTTATTATGAGAAACAGCTGTAGGGAACCATAGTCAGACTATTTGTATGCCCAGTGAAGCTGAAGAAAATGAACTTGGAAATTTATAATCTTAAGGAAGCAAGAATTTTTCTATATGGAAATAAGACCTACCCTGAGTGCTAAAGCTGCCTTCTTCAGCCTAGAGATAGTAAGTCTAAAATAATTCTGTGCTCCTCATAGCTTTGGATTGACAACTGAACTTAAAGCATCCTTTATAAGAAATAAGGGGACACCAGGCATGGGAGCTATTTGCGTACTCCTAATTTAGGGTATGTGGGCTTTCCTGGTGGCTCAGATGGTAAAGAGTATGTCTGTAATGTGGGAGACATGGGTTTGATCCCTGGGTTGGGAAGATCCCCTGGAGAAGAGAATGGCTATCTACTCCAGTTTTCTTGCCTGGAGAATTCTGTGGACAGAACTGTATAACTCAGTGAAACTATGAGTGATGCCTTGTAGGGCCATCCAAGATGGACGGATCGTGGTGGACAGTTCTGACAAAATGTGGTCCACTGGAGAAGGGAATGGCAAGCCATTTTAATATTCTTGCCTTGAGAACCCCATGAACAGTATGAGAGGCAAAAAGACAGGACACTGAAAGATGAACTCCCTAGGTTGGTAGGTACCCAATATGCTACTGGAGATCAGTGGAGAAATAACTCCAGAAAGAATGAAGAGAAAGAGCCAAAGTAAAATCAGCATCCAGTTGTAGATGTGACTGGTGATGGAAGCAAGGTCTGATGCTGCAAAGAGCAATATTGCATAGGAACCTGGAATGTAGGTCCATGAATCAAGGCAAATTGGAAGTGGTCAAACAGAAGATGGCAAGAGTGAATGTCAATGTTTTATGAATCAGCAAACTAAAATGGACTAGGATGGGTGAAATTAACTCATATGGCCATTATATCTCTTACTGTGGGTAGAATTCTTTAGAAGAAATGGAGTAGCCATCACAGTCAACAAGAGAGTCTGAAATGCAGTACTTGGAGGCAATCTCAAAAACGACAGAATGATCTCTGTTCATTTCAAAGGCAAACCATTCAATATCACAGTAATCCATACCAGTAATGCTGAAGAAGCTGAAATTGAACAGTTCTTTGAAGACACACAAGACCTTCTAGAACTAACACCCAAAAAAGATGTCCTTTTCATTATAGGGGACTGGAATGCAAAAGTAGGAAGTCAAGAAACCACCTGGAGTCACAGGCAAATTTGGCCTTGGAGTACAGAATTAAGCAGGGCAAAGGCTAATAGAGTTTTGCCAAGAGAATGCACTGGTCATAGCAAACACCCTTTTCCAACAACACGAGAGACAACTCTATACATGGACATCACCAGATGGTCAACACTGAAATCAGATTGATTATTTTCTTTGCAGCCAAAGATGGAGAAGCTCCAAACAGTCAGCAAAAACAAGACCAGGACTTGACTGTGGCTCAGATCATGAACTTCTTATTGCCAAATTCAGACTTCAATTGCAGAAAGTAGGGAAAACCACTAGACCATTCAGGTATTACCTAAATCAAATCCCATATGATTATACAGTGAAAGTGTGAGAAATTGGTTAAAGGGACTAGATCTGATAGAGTGCCTGATGAACTATGGATGGAGGTTCGTGCCATTGTATAGGAGACAGGAATTAAGACCATCCCCAAGAAAAAGAAATGCAAAAAAGGCAAAATGGCTGTCTGAGAAGACCTTACAAATAGCTGTGAAAAGAAGAGAAGCAAAAAGCAAAGGAGAAAAGGAAAGATATACCCATTTGAATGCAGAATTTCAAAGAATAGCAGGGAGAGATAAGAAAGCCTTCCTCAGTGATCATGCAAAGAAATAGAGGAAAACAGTAGAATGGGGAAGACTAGAGATCTCTTCAAGAAAATTAGACATACCAAGGGAACATTTCAGGCAAAGATGGGCTCAATAAAGGACAGAATGATATGGACCTAACAGAAGCAGAAGATATTAGGAAGAAGTCCCAGAATACACAGAACTATACAAAAAAAGACCTTCATGACCCAGATAATTACAATGATGTGAACACTCGCCTAGAGCCAGACATCCTGGAATGCAAAGTCAAGTGGGCCTTATGAAGCATCACTATGAACAAAACTAGTGGAGGTGATGGAATTCCAGTTGAGCTATTTCAAATCCTAAAAGATTATGGTGTGAAAGTGATGCACTCAATATGCCAGTAAATTTGGAAAACTCAGCAGTGGCCACAGGACTGGAAAAGGTCAGTTTTCATTCCAATCCGCAAAAAAGGCAATGCCAAAGAATGTTCAAAGTACCACACAATTGCACTCATCACACATGCTAGTAAAGTAATGCTCAAAATTCTCCAAGCCAGCTTCAACAGCACGTGAATCATGAACTTCCAGATGTTCAAGCTGGTTTTAGAAAGGGCAAAGGAACCAAAGATCAAATTGCCAACATCCGTTAGACCACTGAATAAGCAACAGATTTCCCGAGAAACATCTATTTCTCCTTTATTGACTATGCCAAAACCTTGACTGTATGGATCACCAGAAACTGTGGAAAATTCTGAAAGAGATGTGAATACTAGACCACCTGAACTGTCGCTTGAAAAATCTGTATGCAGGTCAGGAATCAACAGTTAGAACTCGACATGGAACAACGGACTGGTTCCAAATAGGAAAAGGAGTACATCAAGGCTGTATATTGTCACCCTGCTTATTTAACTTATATGAAGAGTACATCATGAGAAACGTTGGGCTGAAGGAAGCACAAGCTGGAATCAAGATTGCCAGGAGAAATATCAATAACCTCAGATATGCTGATGAAACCATCCTTATGGCAGAAAGTGAAGAAGAACAAAAGAGACTCTTGATGAAAGGGAAAGAAGAGACTGAAAATGTTTGCTTAACGTTCAGCATTCAGAAAACTGAAGACCATAGCATCCGGTCCCATCACTTCATGGCAAATAGATGGGGAAATAGTGGAAACAGTGGCAGACTTTAGTTTTTTGGGCTCCAAAATCCCTGCAGATGTTGACTCCAGCCATGAAATTAAAAGATGCTTGCTCATTGGAAGAAAAGTTATGATCAACCTAGACAGCATATTAAAAAGCAGAGACAAAAAAAAATTAAAAAAAAATAAAATAAAAAGCAGAGACATTACTTTGCCACAAAAGTCCATCTAGTCAAGGCTATGGTTTTTCCAGTAGTCATGTATGGATGTGAGATTTGGACTATAAGAAAGCTGAGTGCTGAAGAATTGATGCTTTTGAACTATGGTGTTGGAGAAGACTCTTGAGAGTTCCTTGGACTGCAAGGAGATCCAACCAGTCCATACTAAAGGAAATCAGTTCTGAATATTCATTGGAAGGATTGATGCTAAAGCTGAAACCCCAATACTTTGGCCACATGATGGGAAGAACTGACTCATTGGAAAAGACCCTGATGCTGGGAAATATTGAGGGTGGGAAGAGAAGGGGATGACAGAGGATGAGATGGTTGGATGGCATCACCGACTCCATGGACATGAGTTTGAGTAAACTCCGGGAGTTGGTGATGGACAGGGAGGCCTGGCGTGCTGCAGTCCATGGGATCGCAAAGAGTCGGACACGACTGAGCGACTGAACTGAACTGAATTTAGGGTATACCACTTGAACAAGCAGGCACAAAACAATCACCAATTGGGTCCAAATCATCATTCTTTTAGTAATAGTGGATCCAAGACCAGCCTCTGTGGTCTGTCTTAGCTGATCAGCAGTTTCCTTCCCACTCAGATTTGAGGAATCTGGATTGTGTCCAAGTTCAGCATTTTATTATCTCACAACTATTTTGGCACTAATCTCTTGGCTTCTGAACTGGCTATAAATCAATTTACTTCATAAGTGTGTCTGAGTCAAAAGAAAATTTTTTTTACTCAAGCATTACATAGAGACAAAACTAAACAAACCATAGTCTGGAGGAAGAGAGGCAATATTTCCTTTATAATGGATAAAAATAATGAATAACATTAGCAATTCATACTCAGTCCTTCTTATGAAGCTATCATTTATAACTAATAGTTGGAGTCTCTGTGACTCAGTCTATACATAACATCATTAATAATCTCCTAAATTCAAAACTGCCATGTTGCAGGCTTCTTTGCCACATTTTTCTATTTTCAGACCACCTGGAATGCTACTTTTCTAATTACATCAGAGGCAGAAGGTTTATAAAATTGTGTCATATGCTTTTCCAACCAAACGGAATCCAAGTCATTGAGTTGAAAAATTAATATATTTTATTTTATCTCTTACCATAATCAAATTTTGACAATTCAAAGATGTTTTTAGACCTGGAGGCAAATGTGGAGAGAAATTGGGCTGGATCTCAGGTGAGCTCACTGTTACTTACTTTAAAGCAACATTTGAGAGCTATCAGGTAACATTTCATAAATGCCTGCCTAAATCCTACGGGATTTTAATGCTTTGATTTAATACTAAAATAGGTGTCTTATCAAGTTAAAATTTATTCAGCATTAGGTTTAGACCAAGAAACAAAAAATTTGTTTTACTGCTATAACCAAATTTAGAACATATACTGTCTGCTAACAACTCAGCCCAATAACACATCTGGTGAAGATGTTTTATTCACTCATTTCCACCTAACATGTTGCACCCTAAATTTTAATGTGTGTTCTTGATAAGCAAACTAAGAGTACATAATTCTTCACTTTGATTCTCAATGGGAGGTAGAACATTTTGAGATAAATTTCATGTACAACCTGGAAAGCTTTCCTTTGCTAAGTGACAACTAAGTCTGTTCTTCAATCATATTGGAAAGCTTTTAGTTTTCTATTAAAGAGAATTTTAAAACAATATTATATTTTGGAGAAAGTGAAAAAAAACTTTTCCAGTACATTTTAGGTCTGCTGCCTAGTTGTCCCACAATTGTTCAATATGGTTACCTTTACAATTATTCATGGACAATAGGAGGGAAAAAAGTAGAAACAGTGACTGATATTACTGTCTTGGTCAGAGTTCAAAGAATAGCAGGAGGTATAAGAAAGCCTTCCTCAGTGATCAATGCAAAGAAATAGTGGAAAATGATAGAATGGGAAAGACTAGAGATCTCTTCAAGAAAATTAGAGATACCAAGGAAACATTTCATGCAAAGATGGGCTCAATAAAGGACAGAAATGGTATGGACCTAACAGAAGCAGAAGATATTAAGAAGAGGTGGCAACAATACACTGGAGAACTATAAAAAAATATCTTCACGAACCACATAATCATCATTGTATGATCAGTCACCTAGAGCCAGACATCCTGGAATGTGAAGTCCAGTGGGCCTTAGGAAGAATCACTATGAACAAAGCTAGTGGAGTTGATGGAATTCCAGTTGAGCTATTTCAAATCCTAAAAGATGATGCTGTTAAAGTGCTGCACTCAATATGCCAGTAAATTTGGAAAACTCAGCAGTGGTCACAAGACTAGAAAATATCAGGTTTCATTCCACCAAAGAGAGGCAATGCCAAAGAATGCTCAAACTACCACACAGTTGCACTCATCTCACATGCTAGTAAAGTAATGCTCAAAATCCTCCGAGCCAGGCTTCAACAGCGCATGAACTGTGAACTTCCAGATGTTCAAGCTGGAAGAAAGAACGTTAGAAAGAACGAAGGAACCAGAGATCAAATTGCCAACATTTGTTGGATGACTGAACGAGCAACATATTTCCAGAAAAACATCTATTTCTGCTTTATTGACTATGCCAAAGCCTTTGACTGTGTGGATCACCAGAAACTGTGGAAAATTCTGGAAGAGATGGAAATACTGAAATGCCTCTTGATAAATCTGTATGCAGGTCAGGAATCAACAATTAGAACTGGACATGGAACAACAGACTGGTTCCAAATAGGAAAAGGAGTACGTCAAGGCTGTATATTGTCACCCTGCTTATTTAACTTATATGCAGAGTACATTATGAGAAACGCTGGGCTAGAGGAAGCACAAGCTGGAATCAAGATTGCTGGGAGAAATAGCAATAACCTCAGATATGCAGATGACACCACCCTTATGGCAGAAAGCAAAGAAAAACTAAAGAGCCTCTTGATGAAAGGGAAAGAGGAGAGTGAAAAAGTTGGCTTAAAACTCAACATTCAGAAAACTAAGATCATGGCATCTGGTCCCATCACTTCATGGCAAATAGATGGGGAAACAGTGGAAACAGTGAGTGTCTTTATAGTTTTGGGCTCCAAAATGACTGCAGATATTGACTACAACCATGAAAATAAGATGCTTGCTCATTGGAAGAAAAGTTATGACCAACCTAGACAGCATATTAAAAAGCAGAGACATTACTTCACCAACAAAGGTCTGTCTCATCAAAGCTACGGTTTTTGCATTAGTCTTGTATGGATGTGAGCGTTGGACTATAAAGAAAGCTGAGCATTGAGGAATTGATGCTTTTGAACTGTGGTGTTGGAGAAGACTCTTGAGAGTCCCTTGGACTGCAAGGAGATTCAACCAGTCCATCCTAAAGGAAATCAGTCCTGAATATTCATTGGAAGGACTGATGCTAAAGCTGAAACTCCATTACTTTGGCCATCTGATGCGAAGAACTGACTCATTTGAAAAGACTCTGATGCTGGGAAAGATTGAGGGAGGAAAGAGAAGGGACGACAAAGTCCATCGGAATGTAAAGTGCTGGACACGGCTGAGCGACTGAACTGAACTGAACAAAATCACTGTTGACGGTGACTGCAGTCATCAAATTAAAAGACACTTGCTCCTTGGAAGGAAAGTTATGACAACCTAGACAGCATATTAAAAAACAAAGACATCACTTTGCCATCAAAGGTCCATATAGTCAAAGTTATGATTTTTCCAATAGTCATATACAGATGTGAATGTTGGACGTCAAAGGAGGCTGAGCACTGAAATTGATGCTTTTGAATTGTGTTGGAGAAGACTCTTGAGAGTCTCTTGGACAGCAAGGAGATCAAACCAGTCAATCCTAAAAGAAATCAATCCTGAACATTCATTGGAGGAACTGATGCTGAAGCTGAAGCTCCAGTATTTGGGCCCCCGGATGTGTCGAGACAACTCACTGGAAAAGACCTTGATGCTGGAAAAGATTGAGGGCAGTAGGAGAAGCGGGCAATAGAGGATGAGATGTTTAGATAACATCACTGACTCAGTGGACATGAATCTGAGCAAACTCCGGGAGATGGTGAAGGACAGAGAAGCCTGGAGTGCTGCAGTTCATGGGGTGCCAAGAGTCAGACATGACTTGCGACTGAACAGTAACAAAAGTACAATTATTATTGTTGTTTCTTCCCTATATCATAGCCTTAACTTCGGCAAAACAGTGGTGAAAAAATTCGTAAGAACTCAGGACTGAATTGTTTGATATTACACTTGTTTCAGGGAGGAAAGTGCCAGTTTGAAGTTCAGCAGAGTTACGTTCTTTTTCAAAATAATACTGAGAAAAGAAGCATAGATTTTTTTATCTAAACCTTCATATGTGAGTTGGCAAGCCGTATATATAATTCATAGAGGCTTAAAGAACCAGCAGCATCAATATATACAGAAGAAATGTGGACAGTGTAATGAAAGCCCCGGGAAGAGAGGGGAACATTCTCATCTGAACAGTCCCAGCCCCACAGGGAAACTGAGAGGAGCAGAGGGAGTGTGACAGACAGCAGCAGTCGCTCACCTTTTATACTGCAACTAGCCGGTGGTGAATTAATTGGTATCTTGTCTATTTTGTTGCTGCTACAGTCTCAGGGAAAAGTGATGAAAAGACCATTTTCCCTCTAGCCCACAAGAAGTATGCTTAGGGCTTTTTGTTTTGAGTTATGAAATCCCTGTTCTTCTGTAGAGAGGACTTCCCCTGGATTTGAGGGATCCAGCAGGTTGAAGAGGCCAGCATCCCACTCCCAGGCAGGACTGTGGAAGAGGCGATTGCTCAGTAGTACTGTCTGCAGAGCAGCAGTGCCTGTGGCCATGGGAAGGGCCAACAGGGGGTGCTGCTTGGTTTTGGGGAAGAGGAATGGGAGCCATATGGGCCATTTTGGATGACCCAGATGGGCTCTGGGGCACATAGGACAGGATGGGTGGGAAAAGGGAATTGACATCAGACTTCTCACTAACTCTCGTCAGTGGAAACTCAAAGCCATATTTAATTTGATTTTGAAAAACCAAACCAAACAAAGTATATTTCTTTACCAAGTGTCCTGGAAGAGTTCATCTGGTTGGTTACACTGTTAGCACCTCATTAAGCTGACTCAGCTCTCATAACGAATCTTAAAAACAGACCTACTTTTCCCTGAGTTCCTGGGTGCTCCCCCAAAGTTACCAGGGTTTTTAGAATGTTTGTTAAGGATTTCAAATACCTTCGGAGTCTATTTCAAACACTAGAGTTCCTACTGATATACATGACTCTAAGTTATGTTTGACAATTCAAATCATGAACTGAAACATTATTTATGTTGCATAACCATCTCTGCTCTTATGTTTGTTCTGTGCATAGCTGCTTCATTGTTCTGGGAGCCCATTAAATTTGAAGTAGTTTATTTTTTAACTATGAAAAGTTGATAAAATTATTTTTGAAAGAGAATGTGTATTTTCCAACAGTGGGAATGAATGATATGTCCACTATAAAAAATAGTAATGAACAACAGACTTAAAACAAGGACCGTTTTACTTGTTAAGATAGCGGATAATCAGAATAAGGGAACGCACACAATTCACCTCGAATTAGTTTGTCAGATACATGATCGTACAATGCTGTCTGTCAGTGTGAATCATAAGACATGTACAAGGTTCTTTGTTAGTGTACCAATTTGGGCACAAAGCTATTTAAATATATGACTTGTTAACCAATTGTCTTGAAATACTTTTGAGCTACATGCAAAGTGGCCTATGGACAGGATAGAAAGTGGCCTTTTTACTATTGCAGCGGAAATCAGCCAAGTTGTTCCATGAAAGTGTACAGAAATATATGTGATTTTTCATTTTATTTATTCCTTTTTCCCTTGAAAAACATGCTATTTATCAGATATTTAAAAAGAACTAAAAGAAAATGGCAGCCTTTTCCAGTATTCTTGCCTGGGAAGTGCCATGAACAGAGAAGTCTGGCAGGCTACACACCATGGAGTCACATAAAGAGCCCAACAGAACTGAGCGACTAAACAACAACAGCAGCAATAAATTTAAACTCTATGAACAAGTTTTTACAAAAATATTTGTATACACTTGAATCAACTATAAAATGAGCATCATTTCATTGCTACTCTTAGTTGAAAAAATTAAGAAAATAGAGGCATTTATAAAGATGATCTAGTAAAAATGGTAACTTTGAGATTCTTTTTTCTAAAACGACAATAGCAATTATTCAACATGTCTCATTCATCAGAATGAAATAATTTATAAAAGGACGTTCCTTTCCATGTATGTAGCATTCATTTACATAAAACCCTGACCTAATGTCTGACTTTTAGCAGTTATTTATAAATTAATTATCTATACTCACAGAGAAGCTGTGCACACCTGCTAAATTATGAAGTCAATTGTTCATTTTGCCCTCGTATTGAGTGGAGCGTAGCATCCTGAGCAAGCAATTCAATTTTGCTTCAGGGCTGCAGGTGAAGGTACAGGTCCACTTGAGATGGTTTCCAAACTTTGGCCCCATGACAAAAAATAATCAAGATCTGATATTCAACCTTTTCCCACTCAAGCCATATTTTTGAATTGAAATTGAATGTACAAAATGTGAAATTATGTTGCCTTTAAACTTCAGGAAAAATATCATATTGCTGCTTTTACAAACATAACATTGCTTGCTGGGTGGTGTTATGGTGGGATTCTATATGTGAAGTGACAAGCTGAGAAACATGACTCCACTGCACGTTATTATGTCTTATGAAATGAGATGCACTGATTGAAAGAAAAACAGTTATGTTCAATCTTCATCCAAATATCCACTGAAAAAAGTTAATACCCATCTTCTGTTTTTCCTAAACAAGCTTGACAGTCTTGGCTAACTTATACCTAATCAAGGCATATTTGAACTTTATGTAAATCATAAATCATATGAATGTGTATGATTATTGTCAGAGAAAAAGAAAGCTAAGCAAAAACTTCCCAGGTTAATCGCTTCCATATTTTCTAAGTCAAAGCTGTGGACTTTTATTTTCTTGAGAGAGAAAGGGAAAGCTTTGGGGGAATTAAAAATATTTCTTTTGATATTATCTTTGATAATAGTTGTGTTCATGAACAATGGAAAAGCAAGGGTCTGCTGCTAATTCTGGTAGTGGGCGTGCTCAGTTGCTTCAGTCTTGTCTGGCTCTTTATGACCCTGTGGACGTTAGCCCATAAAATTAGGCACCTATTTCTTATAACAATCTCACATCTAATTTTCCAACTCAGAGATTGACTCCTAATATTAATAACTGGAATCTTTGAAAATTTCCCAGATAGACACCAAATATTTCGAAAAGTTCCCAAGTTTCAGATCTTATGTTAATAAATATATAACTGCCCACCGATCCCTTCACATGGTTGTCCCAGTGTCAAATTAATCTACCAAGTCCAAAATTAAAGTTTTGGCCTTTCCTCTCTCTTTTTCCTCCTAATTTATGTAGTTGTTATTAGACCATCAGGTCCCCTATATTTCCCTGTACTTCTGCCCAACTCTTCCCTGCCATACTCTATTGGTGATCTCCTACCTATTTTTCTTCATGGAAAGCATTTAGTTTCATATATTTCTCTCTGTTTTAAGGTAGTCTTACATTCCTTTTGTGAAGAAATTGTAATCTTTCACAAATTATTATAAAATTAATGCATATTCATTAGAAAACCTTGGACCATGGAGAAATTCATAGGAATAAATGTAAAAGGAGCTTCCCAGGTGGTGTAGTTGGTAAAGAATCCACCTGCCATTGCAGGAGATGCCAGAGATTTGGTTCAATCCCTGGGTTGGGAAGATCCCCTGGAGTAGGAAATGGCAACCCGCTCCAATATTCTTGCCTGGAAAATTCCATGGACAGAGGAGCCTGTCTGGGGCTACATGTAGTGCATGGAGTTGCACAGAGCAGGACATGACTGAGAATGCACTGATTTACTTAAATGGCTATGTAAGGCTATTTGATAAGAGACTTCTTCCCCTCAATAGAAGAATCTGTAGCTCTTAATGGTTTATGTTTGTCTCTAGTTAGAACAGATTTGAGGATTCGCCTTGTGCCCAACAAAAAAGGCATATCCACAACACAATTGAAATTTATCTTTCTGTTTTTAAAGTCAGGAGAGCAAGTGCCAAGGATATCAAGAGCACCATGAAACCAGGCCCTTAGGTGCTTGAGAGAAAGAGTCTTGCTTCTCATGTTCTCCACTGTGCCCTCCCATTCCCTGACTAGTTTCAGAAATACAGTGGTTTTTGTTGTTGTTAAAATAATACTTTAATATTAATCTTGGATTGAAAAAAAGAAAAACAGAGACTCCAAAGGTACTCTTGTGATAGTGTTATGTGATCATCCTACTAGTCTTGATTCTTATCCTGGTAAGGATAAACCCCACTCTTTTATAACCATTGAGAGACATTGGTTAGAACTGAGTTAAAGTTCCTAATCAATTTGTGGCCACAGCATTGACATCCTCAGAAAGTTCGCCAATACCCCTAAGGCTCTCTACACAAGGTTTTGGAAAAAATAGTAATTTTCAGATGAAATACTATGACTTAATTTTGCCTACTCCTTAAGTAAAATGTTGACCCAGATATGTGGGTAAAAAGTTATCAATAAGCAACAGGCTCAGACTTAAAAGTGAATTAAAATACATTAATAGGATTTTCATTATCTAGAAATAAAGTTTTCCCATTAAATAATTCTTCCTTGCTGCTGCTGCTAAGTCGCTTCAGTCGTGTCCAACTCTGTGCGACCCTATAGATGGCAGCCCACCAGGCTCCACCGTCCCTGTGATTCTCCAGGCAAGAATACTGGAGTGGGTTGCCGTTTCCTTCTCCAGTGCATGAAAGGGAAAAGTGAAAGGGAAGTAGCTCAGTCACCCGACTTGTAGCGACCCCATGGACGGTAGCCTACCAGGCGCCTCTGTCCATGGGATTTTCCAGGCAAGAGTACTGGAGTGGGGTGCCATTGCCTTCTCCGAATTCTTCCTTGAAGGATTATATATTTGGTAATCGTGGAGGGTCATGATTATCCTGCTGACTGGTATAGTCTTAATGCGTATGTCATTCCCAAAACATAATCGGCAATCAGTGAATATATGTTGAAAAAGATGATAGTCTACAAACCTTCTAGTCTATGAAGATTGATAAACTGATGAGAATTAGAAGAGCTCCCCATTGAGTACCACCTTAAGCAAGCTAGTGAGAGAGCATGTACTCCAAGTTTTAGCAGTGTATCGTTTTGACCTTAATTTGCATATTTTGTTCAATAGTGTAGCTAAACTTCATGTGTATTATCAGTTTCTTTTCTTTTATGGGGAATTGCTCATAGTAATATTTGCTAGTTTTTCCTAAGAAGTTGTTGGTAATATTTCTTTTTAAATTTTATGTTGTCTCTACACAATTAAAAATTTAATTTTTAAACAATTTTAGCAGACTTTTACTCAGTTTTGAGAAACTGATAGTAATTTTATTATTAGCTTGGCTTAAATATTTTCACATGAATCTATATATACTTTTTTTGCAAAACTTATTTATTTTCAATGTAAGATTTCTTTAAAAATGTGTGTGTTTAGAAACTCTTTTAACTCAAGATATGAGATAAATATTTGCCTGCATTTTCTTTTTATCATTTTTAATGAATTTGGTTTTAAATATTTAGTCCACCTCACTTATTTTGGATTACCTTAATCACCTCTTTCCTGGACTATTAAAATTGCAATTGATTTAATGTATTTGCTTCAATTCTGCCCTTCTTAAAACTCTCCCTTTCCCTAAGTGAAACTTCTAGATTATAGGACTCATTTCTCCCATTCTATAATTTATTTAAAAAGGTTCAAGTTTAAGTGCCTTTGGATATAAGACACAAGCTTCTTTTCAAGATGGACTTTCTGAACTTCACAGTCATATTTTCCTCTATCCCTTTCATGTAAATACCTTTCAACAATGGGTCTAGGGTTAATTTATTAAACATATTATGTAGTTTCAAACTTTTCTTTCTTCATACTGCAACAAATTCAATGTTTCAATGTTTTTTTTTTAAAAAAATTTATCAGATTTTAAGTAAAATGCAGGAGAAATTCCAGAGAGATAAAAAATTTGTCATTTTAAAAAATGAACATTTTATTGAACTTAGAGAAAAATCCTTATTAATGCATCTGAAATGAAACGTTTTATTTTGGGACACAAACATTTTTTTTATTGCTTTTAACTTGTTAAAACATCTTTTACTAGATGAATTTAGTGGGGGGAACTAAAATACAAATTTTCTTGCTGAAGTAAAGAAACACATTCAATGACATATCTCATGGATGTTGATTTGCAAAATGAATTCAAATTGACCTAGATCTGAGCACTGTCACATGAATAGTAAGTTGGCTGAACAAGTATAAACATAAGATAATGATAGATGGCAACATACCAAGATAAAAAGAGCTTCATGTTGGACTATCATAGGGACCAGCTTTAGACAGGTCTTAAATGAACTTAAGGCAGCTTAATGATGTTCAAAGAGGATAGATATTTTGATAAACAAATGATATCAGATTTCACAGCTCAGTTGCTATATATTGATGTAAAGATGTTGAAAGAAAGTAAAATACCCGTATATATATATATGTGTGTGTATATATATATGCACATGTATACATATATATATGTATGTATGTGTATATATGTAAAACTATGACAGAAATCTTAAAAGAATAGACCCTAAATAAGTCTCTATGTATTAACTATCCTTGTTAGTTAGTTGTCTATGCAATCTATTTAAAGCACAAGTAGATAAAATATATTAGATGTTGGGTCCAGAAAAACTGGAAAAAACTTTTAATCTCTAATTTTAGACCACAAAAGCACTCAAATTAAAAACAAATTTAAAAGTTTATAGGTAGCATATAGATGAATTTTCTACATTTCTCCATCCTTTGCTAACATAATTTAGATGAATTAGTCTTGTGAATTCATTGTTGAAATACATTATATCTCAATGTATTTCAACATTTTATACATTGTATAATTTTATAGGTGACTAATACATAATTGCATTAAATTTGAATACAGTAAGCAGTTGGATACTTAAATTATCTAATAGAAAAAATCTTTTGTTAAAAAGAGGAGTCCTTTAATTTATTTGATTTAGCTGAATTTTTAATTTTGTTGATAGACTACATGTGTATTGAGTAAAACAAAAGAAGAAACTGATAGAAATCAAATTCCTATCGATCTTATCTGGAGTTTACCCTTTAAAACAAAGAATCATTACTTCTGGGTTGATAAAATCTAGGCCTAAATTTCAGAAGTATTTTCAACTAAGAAAAAGACTGAAAAATAAAGTTCTTCAAAATAAAAATAAAAAATGAAGTTCTTCAAAAAGTGAGTACTAAAATTTAAGTAATTACTTCCTTTGTATTCTTTGTTTTATTCGTAATATACTTTAATTTTTATTTGTTAAATTAACAAATCAATTTTGAATTTGTATAAGGTATATAGTTATGTCAGTGTATTCTGAAAAAGAAAATTAACTAATTCTGTCTTCTTTATCTTCTAGAATGCTTTCTCAATATAAAATTCTCTGATCTCAACCCTTCCACTTTATCTTTATTTTTTTGTGTGTGTGTGTATATACACAGTCAGTTGAACTAATTCGATACTTGCATATTGGAAGTATACATAAAGTACACTATAAAAGTATATACTTTTTTTTTTTTAGCAAACTAATACACAAATCATTAGATGTGCTTTATTTTCTCTATCAAATTCCAGAAAGTACATGGGGAGACACAAGGAAAATGTGTCAGAAAAGGAAAATTACAGAATCATCACTGTGTTAGTAATAATAGTAGCTAGTATTTGTTTAGGTTTACTTTGCCATAGATTCTCTTCTATTCAATACTTGCTAAGCACATAGGTTAGAGCATTTACTACTCTAGCAAACACAATGGACTTTTGTCATGTTTTCTTACCTCCTGTTCATGGTCACACAGCTACTAAATAGTGTATCCTGGATTCACATGTCTGTCTGCCTGATTTAAAAGCTTATCCTTTTTCTCATACATGTCAATCATGAATTTTGTTGGTTGTCCATTCATGTAAGCACATTCTAGAAACCTGAGGTGATGATCTCAGTTACATAAGAAGGAAAAAAAAAATTACATTCCATCAGAGATTTTGGTCCGAAGAGGAGTTAATGAACCAACAGCTACTTATGGCAACAACCTCAATTGTTCTGCAGGTGAGGCTGTCTTAACTACAGGTCATGATCTCTCAAGAATGGGAGACTAGAGTTGCCAAGTAGAGGAAACACTACCCTGATTATTCTCCTGAAAGGGAACCTTTTCAGGTTAGCTCAGCCCAGCCACAAAGAATTTGGATGAAACTCTTAGACTTCGGCCTAATGTGAATTAGCTGGGGACAGTGGACAAGGGCAACCTACATCCACTTTGCCTGCAGGAAATAAAGGGACTCATGCCATGCTGCTTTAAACTATCAAAAAGTAAAATTTTCAGAATGTTTTTCATTGTGATTTCTTTTCTACAAAAGTGAAGATTATCAATATGCGATTACTCTTCAATACTTAAACCAGATTTAACCTCATGATAATGTTCAAAGAAAAATGCTCCTTAAATATAACCAGTGATACTTCTCAGACTGGCTTTATAATTATTAATCAAAATAATGAGTAATAATGCCCAAAATGCAGGAATGAAACATGGGTTGCGGATGTACATACCAGACGTAAAGAAACCAACAAACAAAAAGTCTTATACCCAGAACAGCGAAAGATATTTTATGGAAAATTGGACAGCAGAAAACTAGCAATCAAATATCAGAATAGAATATAAATGTGAATAGCCAATACTAAGTAAAGAATGGTCTATCTACTTTGCAGTGCTGTTTACATATAACTCATAAACACATTTCAAAATGTATGAACATTGATTCTAATAAAGCATTTTGAGTAACTAGAGATGAAAACAGTAATTCCATTTTACGCTTGTATTGCCATTGTTTTACAGTATGTATATTTCAGAAAGTACTAATTACCCTTTAGAGAAAGGCAGTTAAAGTAAAACAAATCAAGACCTCAAACACTGATTATGATTAACATATTTATATAACCAGAAAGAACAGTGAAGAGATTTTGTCTAAGCAAATCTGTAAAGTTAAGAGAAAATTGTCACATGTTGTGCTATCAATAGTGCTGCTGATTTAAATTCACTTATTTGCTTTTAGAAAAAGTCAATGAATGATGAATTTTACAGCTTTGTAAAATCTTTCTTGGTAATATCTTTACAGCTTGGTAAAATCTTTCTAACAGAATGTTTCTCCCTTCATGGGAAATTATGTCTTCATTTAAAAATTACATATACCTTTTGTTATATGTATATATTTATTAATAGGTAGGTAGACGTACACACTCACATACATTTTTTAAAAAATCTAGGTTTTAGAGCAGTTTTTGGTTTACAACAGAATTGAAAAGGAGGTACACAAAATTTTCTTAAGCCCCCTATGCACACACATGCATAGCCTCCTTGATATAAAGGTCACTTATCAGAATGGTATATTTGTTTCCAGAGATGAACACAGATTGACACATTAAAATCACTGAAAGTCCATAGTTTATCTCAGGGTTCACTCTTGGTGTTGTACATTCTATGGGTTTTGACAAAGGTATAATGACATGTGTCCATCATTACCATATCATAGAGTATTTTCACTGCCCTAAAAATCCCTTGTGCTCTGCCTATTCATCTCACTATTTCCACTCCCTTTCCTTGCAGCCACTGAGATCTTTTAACTGTCTCCGTAGTTTTGAATGAATCCAGAAGTAATATGTATTTAAAGTCTCTTTATGTCTTCTTATAACTTCATAGCTCCTCCGCTTTTTTCTTCTTCTTTTAGCACTGAATAGTAGTCAACTATCTGGATTTACTACAGTATATTTATCCATTCATCCACTGAAGATCATCTTGGTTGATTCGAAGTCTCAGCAATTATGAGTAAATCTGCTGTAAGTATATATGTTCAGATTTTTGTGTGGACATTAGTCTTCAACTATTTTGGGTAAATGCCGAGGGGTGCCATTGCTAGATTGTTTGGTAAGACTTTGTTTAGTTTTGTAAGAAATTATTGGTCTTTCTTCTAGAGTGGCTGTAGCATTTTGCATTCCACCAGCAATGTATGAAAATTCCTGGTGCTCCACAGCTTTGGTGTTGCCAGTGTTCTAAATCTTGGCCATTCTAATAGATGTGTCATGATATCTCGTTGCTGTTTAATTTGCATTTTCCTGATGGCATGATGTGGATCATACTTTCATATGCTTATTTGCCATTTATGTATCTTCTTTGGTGAGGTGTCAGTAAGGATCAGTCACCTATTTTTTTTTGGGGGGGGGTTTGTTTTCTTATTGTTGAATCTTAAAGAGTTCTTTGTGTATGTTGGATAATAGTCCTTTATCAAATATGTATTTTGTGAATATTTTCTCCTGTTCAGTGGCTTTTCTTCTAATTCTCTTGACTGTCATTCTCAAAGCCAAAGTGTTAAATTTTAATGAAGTGCAGCTTATCGACTCCTTTTTTCATTAGTCTTTCATGTTTCCTGTCTTTCCTATTGTATCTAAAGGCACCACTCCACTGAAGATTTTTCCAATATTATCTTCTAAAGGTTTTATAGTTTTGTGTTTTACACTGAGGTCTATGATCTATTTTGAGTTAATTTCTATGAATGGTGCAAGATCTGCATCTAGATTTATTTTTTTGCACATGAATGTCCAGTTGGAGCACCATTTGTTGAAGGGAATATCTTTACCCCAAGTAACACACACACATATATTTGTTGGAAAGTGATTTATTTCAGACTTACCAAAATCAGGGTATTTATAAAGACATCTGAAAATACCTTAATCCATCATAGCAACAGTGTTCAGAAAGAAAAGTTGATTTTAGTGTTCAGCTTTTTTATTTTTCTTCATCAATAATAGATAATCAATTCAAATCGATTTTCTTCTTTTCTAATGCATTTACTTTCCAGTGATTTATGTGCTCATTCCAAACAATTCGACCAAAGCAACCTCCACCTCTGAGCATTAAACATTTGATCAATATAAGAGATTCATTGTAGAAAGTAGTGTTAAAAGTTTATTCATTCAGCGCACTCTTTAGAGATGATTAACTGTCTTTATTATATTAAAGCAAACTCAAAGCCATCTGCCAAAGGCGATTGTGTCCAAGCACTGAAACCATTTCATGTGAAAACTCATTTTCAGGCTCCTAATTATTTTTCATTATAGTGGCAGTGTGGAATAGATTGGAATTGGACAGTAATTGCCAGGTCTGAGCAGTGTGGACCATTGCAATGTATCAGTTTAGATGAAGTGTGACAAGGATACATCTAGCTACTATATAACTTCCATTAACCAACTTCCCTGTCCCTGATCATGTAACACTTCATAGAATGTGGTCAGCACAAGGTCATCATAATGGCTTTCTGACTGACTTCAAGTATTTTGTACAAGTGCAAGCTGTTAACCCTCTGTGCTAGCATTGTTCTAGTAATGTCCAGTTATTACAGTTGTCAAAAATATCAATTTCTGAAAAGAAGGAGAAGAAAACTTTTAAAGTACAAGTTTCAAACTCATGTTTGACTTATTTCACATGTCATGTTCCAAAAGGAAAGGCATGTCAAAATTTAAAACAATAGTTTCATATAATATAGTTTTAAGGGGTAATTACTCAATGTTCTTCAGTCAATCCAGTATACTGATCATAAAGTTCTATCCAAGCAGAAAACAGTCTCAAATTATTTCTACATGTGCAACCAAGTAGATAATTTTTCAGCAAATTGACTAATAAAGTAAAACAACTGTATCTACAGAAAAACCCTTTCCATAAAGAAGTTTCCTCCACAGTAGTAACACTAAAGGAATATTTGATTGATTCTCAACCAGGTAATCTGTCCCCTTACCCCTACAAGGGACTTTTATCAATGTCTGGAGACATTTTTGGTTGTTGCAGCAGGAGTGTACTACTGGCATCTAGTGGGTAGAGTCCAGAGATGCTATTAAAGAATGCACAGGACAGTCTTCCCACAACATAGAATTTACTTGACCCCAAATGTCAATAGTGTCAAGACTGAGAAATCCTGGAATATATGTACTACTTTTAAATTGTTTCCCTGCTCCCTAAAATACAAAAATTATTCTTTCGTGATTGACTCTTCCTGAATGTGTTGTCTCTGTGGAACATTAAGCTATCAATATCATTTATGAATAAATTTTCTTCTATGTTGTAGTCCATTTTATACTTGATATGAGTTCATGGCACTACAAATAGGATTTTTGACTTGTGGTCCTTTGATTGCCTTTCTGAACTGATAATATCATATGATCCTAGTCTATATGTACACTGGCAAAAGCCTCCTAACGAAATTCTTTCTTTTCGAAAGAGAGTTAAATCAAATGCGTTTGATGAGTAGTCATTCTGATTTGATATGAATCTTCAAGATGTTCTACAAATGATGGGACAAATAATCCATGTTTGTGTCATGCATGTGGCCATGGAAGGAATATTTTAACGTGGGAACTTTTGTTTTACAGTTTTTAAATTTTACATATTTCTGTTACAGTCATCTGGTCATAACCATGCTTAGCTGTCATTGTGAGAATGTCTTCTCTGTGATAGGCGTATTAGAGTGATTTATTTTCTAAGTGAGAAAATATTTTGTCAGTTATTCTTCACCTTTAAAATGATCAATATTTTTGTAAGTATTTCGCAGGGTGTTTACTTCTATAGTCTGTTCCATTTTGCTACAAATTCTTTTAAAATGTTAAAGGCCTCTAGAGATAATTATCTTAAAATTCATTTTAAAAGTTAGTATGTCCCATATGGTTTTGTGACTTAAAATGTGGTAAAATTTGAGACATCTCCACAAATTTACAAATGAAACAGTTCTTTTTTTTTCCTTTTCAAACTAGCTTAACAATATGATTGAATTTATGTAATTGCAGCTATTTAAATAATTCAGTGAGAAATGAACTTTTTGAACCACTAATTGAGGAGACTAGTTTTGATGAACAGAATTGCCCAAGTTAGAGAGCCATAAATCCCCACTTTCATTTAGTATTTCCAACTCTCTCCATGACCTTGTGCTCTGTTCTGGGCAGTCTATTAAGAGTTTAATCATAGGTTATAAATATATGTCACAGTTGAGCTGATTAACACGTGAATCTACCTATGTATAGCAGGAAGGAGCATGACCAAATGACCCAGCTAGACTGCTGTAGCCCATAAAATGCATACTGCAGACCCCACACACTAGTCTGGCATATTTAATTCCACTTTATTCATAGAAATCTAGCCATGCATCTGACTCATGGTAAATTATATTTGCCTAATTAGTGTATAGCTCAGGGATTCATTATCTTTTTCACACATACACATACACACACATACACACACACACACACACACACACACACACACACACCCACACACCCCTATTTGTACTTGGAACTGTGTAAAGCTCAGTGGACAAAGAATCTACCTGCAATGCAGGAGACACAGGAGTTGCTGATTCGATTACTGGGTTGAAAGATCCCCTGGAGGAGGGCAGGCAACCCGCTCCAGTATTCTTCCTGGAGATCCCGTGGACATAGGAGCCTCATGGGCTACAGTCCATGGGGTTGCAAAGAGTCAGACATGACTGAAGCAGGACCACTCACAGAGCACTCACTGTGTTAAGCAATTCAAAAAGGCCTAAGTGTCTGACCTTAGATATTCCCAGTCTGTAAGATGGCAGTAATGCTGCTAAGAAGGATATGACTAACAAATAGCAGTAAAAAAGTGAGTAAAGAGAGGACAATGATTGAAAAAAAAGGTTAATATTAATATATTTAATCAACATATCTATTCTTGCACATTAGCAGAAACAGGAAATAGAAAAATTGGTATATAATATGAATAGTCATTTCTGCATAAAATAAATATACATGGCCAATAAAAACATGAAACTAATTTCTGTCTCACTTGACCAGTAAATTAGAAATTTACAATTAAGAAATAATCATTTTTATCATTAAATTGACGTTGTGTGAAAGATAGAAACTAGTGTTGATAGAACTGTAGGGCTGGAAATTAACAAAACCAATAGAAGTAAAGTAACGGTGATACATCTGTCCAGCTTTTTTTGAAATGTATTTAATATTTCACCTAGATAATGTAGTTCTAATAGTACATTTAAAAATCTTTGCCCATTTGAAGAAAGATTCTTATCAAATGATGTTCAATGTAGCTTTAGTCACAGAAAATCACAAATGATGACTAAAAACCCAGGAAACAATTGAAAATGTTTCTTAGATAATATTCGAACAAATTATAGTATATCTGACTAATGTAATTCTGTATAGAAATTTAACGCATAAGTATCTACCCTGGTGGCTCAGTTGATGAAGTATCTGCCTGCAATGTTGGAAACCAAGGTTCAATCCCTGGAGAAGGAAATGGCAACCCACTCCAGTATTCTTGCCTGGAAAATCCCATGGACAGAGCCTGAAGGGCTACCATCCATGGGGTTGAAAGAGTCGCAAAGATGCTCAGACTGAGCATCTGAGCATATATTTATATTTTAGCCAAATTATTAGTGCTTTTTATGGTGAAGAGAGAGGAAGGAGAAGAATAAAGAGGGAGCATTCACTTTACTGTTTATTAGCTCTCAGTTTTCATTTATTGTTTTACAATAATATTCTTTACAGACTGAGCTACAAGGGATGCCCATGTGCTACATTATGTAATTTGAAATGAGAGATGGAAAGGGAGGGAGAATATGATTCTTACATTTTAATGGTATGTCTTTGTACAAGGAGTGGCTTACTTTCCTGCAGGTTTCTGGCTTCCTTTTACTGTTTAAAGAGCAGGTCTTAGATGTAAGAGTGGGATCCTATGTTCCTTACACGCCTGTTTCCTAAAGCAGACGTTTTTCATTGACAGGGAAGTCAGCCTGCACTTCTATTTCGATCTCACTTTCCTTCAGCAGCTCAACATAACTCTTCACATGTAAAACCACAAAACAATATTGAAAGACTATACACCTCAGTATACAACTCTTTTTTATATCTTCCATTTTTAACAATTACACACTAAAGCTCCCATTTATCTTGGTTTTATCCAGACTCTGACTAGAATGCTTTTTTTATAATTTATCCCAAATCTTAATTTAAGATTAAAAGCTCTTGCTGGATTCCCAGCCTTACTTTAGATAAAGCTGCCATTGACTATGGTCTTAAATCAGAACACAATATCCCCTTAGCAACAGGACCTTTGACAGCAGGGTTATGCTACACTTCAAACTTCTTCTTTTTTTTTTTAAAGGAAATCATTTTCTTTTGGGCTGAAACCACTAAAAACATACCCCCAGAGGATCAAAGAAATACCTACAAATATTATCATAATAGGAATATATCCAAACTCTCAAAGTTTAGAAAACTTGAGAAAACAGATGGGATTTCAGGGGATTGTTTGTCATTAAGTTGAGCTACTGACGGAATCATAAGCATAAAGCACAGAAAAAAAAATTTATGATGTCTGATATAAGAAATTGAGGGTTTAAGGAAATGGCAACCTTTGTTTATATCCTGCCCAAGTTTGGGGCTAATTTGGTGATCTTAACCACTTGTTACATGCAGCTAATATCAGTACATCATGCCTCATAGAATTAAGTCTAGGGAATTGTCGGCACTATTTAATGACTTTTATTATTAATGTGATTACTCTAAAAAAGCTTAAATATAGAGTTAAATGTGTTTTTAGATGTAAACTTCCCTTAAATCAATGGGAAAAAAAATCTGAGAGGCTATATTTTGTTCCCAGGGTACTCTCCTAGAAATGGGCAGTGTAAAGCCACAGGTTGTCATATGAAAGAGCTACATGTTTTGTCAGTTATTTTTAGGATTCAAATTCCATATTAGCTTTTTGGCAAAACTGAAATTATATTTTAGAATAAATAAAAGCATTATACTAAATATCCAGTTATTTAATATTACCAAAGTTCCTAAAAAACATTGCAATCATTGGATTGTAATAAACTCAAGCAGTATACCTTTTGGGAGATTAAAACAACACACCACCACCACCAATAGCAGTACAAATCATAAACCCCACCCTTGATATCTCCGAGTAGACTTTATACATGTAGGAGCATTTGATGCCAGTGTAATTGTAAAGAGATGCAAGTGTGCTCCTGAGTTCGTGTAAGGATACCCAGTCCGAACAAGTCTCTCTTTGTGTTTACTATTTGCATTAGATTCTTAGATATTTTTTAAAAATGAACTATATATTTTAAAGCTTCTTACAACTTACAAATTGTTCTTGTGGCTATCAATTTCCTGCTGAAGAACTTCAGTGGGTTCTGACACTGATCTTCTTACTGTTTTTGTGAAGGTTATTTCTCCTCCTAACAGGAGTATGACAAGATGGTGCTTCAGAAGACTCTGACAGAGCCAAGTCATCTCTTTTGTGACATGGTTAAGGAGATCGTGTTCTCCCTTCTGGGTAAAGGCTGGCAGTAATGCTAAATTTCTAGAAGAGTTTTTTTTTTTTTTTTGTCAATAGTGGAAATGGGTTTTTGACAGGAGGAAAGAGGAAAGAACGTAAAAGATTTGAAAGGATCTGAAGGTAAAGCAGGGAAATAGAAGACCAGAGTGGAAATTTGCAGAAATTTATTCAAGATCTACTTGCAATAAAAGGTGATTTGCAGAATCAATGAAGAACTTGTACTATATTTTGAATTTCTTATTTTCTCATAGTTGTCTTTGTACAAATAGATTCTTACTATAGTCTCTTTGAGACATTGAGACATAACAGAGAGATGATATAGTTTACATGAATAAATAAAAGTTTGTTAACTAAAATATCTTAAATTTTCAGTCATTAGGGAAGTCCATTATTGACAACTATTTTTTTTTATTGACAACTATTATCTTATTTTTTTTAAATCTTTACTCCTTTTGGCATTATACAAATCAATGAATTGGGTGAGTTAGATTAAGTTGCACACACAAAGGCTGCTTTTAAGGAAATGAAAGAGACACATTTTATTTTATTATTTTAAATTAATTAATTTATTTTAATCGGAGGCTAATTACTTTAAAATATTGTAGTGGTTTTGCCATACATTAACATGAATCAGCCATGGGTGTACATGTGTTCCCCATCCTGAATCCCCCTTCCACCTCCCTCCCCATCCCATCCCTCAGGGTCATCCCAGTGCTCCGGCCCTGAGCACCCTGTCTCATGCATCAGACCTGGACTGGAGATCTAGTTCCCATATGGTAATATACATGTTTCAATGCTATTCTCTCAAATCATCCCACCCAGAGCCCCAAAGTCTGTTCTTTACATCTGTGTCTCTTTTGCTGTCTTGCACATAGGGTCATCATTACCATCTTTCTAAATTCCATATATGAATACTATCTCACGCTGGATTATGGCAGGACCCTCCAGGCAATGTTACCACTAAAGCCATTTGTAATAAGGAAAACAGTTTAGCTGTGACTTTTGGTCCAGTTTACTCAGTTCTTTGAATTTCAGTTCCCTGTGCATAAAAGGAGGTGAGGGTACAATTTACAGATTTGTTACAAAAGAAAAGATATATGTGCATATATATGTATGTATGTATATAACATCTGATATACTGCTGAGAGGCCTAGCAGAATAAAGAACCTCAAAAAACTCCATAAACTTTAAATTACTTCTCAATTCCTCTATGACCACAGTGATCAATTTGCCTTTAACTACCTGACAGGGTTTGGTATTTTCCTTTGAAGTGATCTTTATGTGCATCAAAACATGCAGACTTACTATGTTCTTATTTGAAGAAAGAATTTTAGAACAGATTTTCCTTTGCTTCTCCTATAATAATAATAATTCAAAAACTGTTTTAAAATTCAATTATAAATATATACAGTTTTTATGCTAGAGAGAAAACTGGAAAGACCTCAAAAATTCACTTAATGAAAAAGGCAGTCATCAATGATCCTGTAAATTGGAAATACTCACAAATTGTGCAAGATAGCTTGTGAATTCATTAAGATATTTTAAATCTGAGCATCAGTCAATTTTCTCTGAAGTTTAACCACTGTAATACTTTCAAAAAGCCCTTTTTAATAGATAATTTCACCATTAAGCTCTTACTGAAATAGTTATCTAAAATGGTTCAGAATGCAATTATAATTATATTATAGTTAGTATTGAATCATTTCTGAAAAGTAGTTTATTTCTAAGTTATTGAGTATAAGAATGTTGAGATATCATTTTCTCTATTTACATTCTTAGTTAATGATTGTGCTATTTATTGGAAGAAATATAGTTTAGATTCTGGAACCCAAATATGATAAGTAATGTAGCATAACTCTTGAAAAAAGTTATTTCCAAGATGTCTGCTGCGAAAAAGAAAATTTAGACAATTAATGAATGAAAAAGTAGTATTTTCTGTTTCTCTTAGTAAACACATTTACAAAACTGACCAAAAAAGATTCCTATGTTTCTAAGAAATTACAAATTTAGACACTTAATATCCTACATAAAATTCTAAAGCCATTATATAATTTTAAGAGTTTGATTAATTCAAATATTAGTATGGAGAAAGAAAAATGTATTCTGTGGTGCTCTTTATGCTCAAGGGATTTATTCAGCCCCAAAATAACTTTAGAATATTGTCATTTTAGAATATCTAAACTTTAGAATATTCTAGCTTTGGAGTATTGTTATTCTTTAATACACTCACATCTAACAAATGAATGCGATAGTATAAAATGCAATCCCTATAATACTTACAGTTCCGAAGTGCTGAATAATGGTAATAGTTGTCACCATCACCACACCACCTATGTCTAAGAAGGTCAGCCACTGAGGGCATTCCATCTCTGTTTTTAAGCTTATAAGTAAAAAATATTGTTTGGGGTCAGCATTAATCTTTTTTACTCTTGAATAGCTTCCCTTGGAACTTGTTCTGTATTTCTTCATCAAAGCTATTGATATAGCAAAGGTCATTATGAAAATGTATATAGAGAAAAATAGTAATTTTCATCATTTCATTCCACCTAAATTTTATCAAGATGACTTTTACATTTTTATGTGACCTAACTGTTCTATACTTTGGCCACCTGATGCAAAGAGCTGACTCATTGGAAAAGACCCTGATGCTGGGAAAGATTGAGGGCAGGAGAAGAAGGGGACGACAGAGGATGAGATGGTTGGATGGCATCACGGACTCAATGGACATGGGTTCGGGTGGACTCTGAGAGTTGGTGATGGACAGGGAGGCCTGGTGTGCTGAGGTTCATGGGGTTGCAAAGAGTCAGACACGAGGAGCGACTGAACTGAACTGTTCTATAACTTTGAAAATCCCCATATGTTCCTGGTTATATTAAAATTGATTGTATGCGCCCATCAGCAAGATATTATGGTTTACATGCAAAATAAAATTATTTCTTATTTTTAAAATTAGCTTTAAGAAAAATTGAGTAAAAACAGTACGTATGTATGTGTGTGTGTATATATATATATATGTATATATATATATATCAAAGTCAATTACCAAAGTCAATAAATCTGGTCTCCGTAGGGATTTACTGTAGTCATAATCCAGACAGCTGTATACACAATGTACATGTTGAAATTTCTATTAATTGTTATTCTCAGCATGTACTAAGCGCTAAATGTTTTTCCTGTAGTAGTTGTTTCTCAAAGTCCAGCAAATTTTCCAAATGAAAAATGAAGATCATATATATGAGTTGATTAAATTATATGTCTGTATAAACAGGGCAAGCCAAAGCAAATATTGATCTTCCTAAAACCAAAAAGTTAACTCTTTGATAATGAAAATGATCTTTTCCCCAAATACAAAGTTTTTATAAAGCAGAAAAACATAAAAGACTGACGTTAAATAGAAACTTAAAATCAAAAGTCTCAATAAAACATTAAGACAAAAGTTGGTGGGAATTAAAAAAAATATAATAAATAGGGGGCTTCTTTGGTGGCTCAGAAAGGAAAGAATCTGCCTGCAATGCAGAAGACCAGGGTTCAATCCCTGGGTTGGGAAGATCCCCTGGAGAAGGGAATGGCAACCCACTTCAGTATTTTTTTTTTTTAATAAATAATCCCTTTGTATTGTAAGCAATGTGTGACACTGGCCTGGCTTTGCACTGCAAGCCCTCGGTCAAGATATAGTCAAATAACTATGCTGCAGGTTCTTCTGCACGATCCACAATTCAGACACACAGAGCTGGGGTGGTGGGCTGGAGGGCAGTGGAGAGTGGACTGTGCTGGGTTGGCCAAGGCTGACGTACCCACGGAATGATAAACAAAAGGTGGCATGGCCCTTCCCAAAGCCAGCCTGGGACTGCTAGGAGACTGCCCTTCAAATCCTTTGGGCCAGGCCATCCTAGGCCCCACAACTTTTCATCTCACTTCAGTATTCTTCCCTGGAGAATTCCATGGACAGAGGAGCCTGGCAAGCTGCATACAGTCCATGGAGTCACAAAGAATCGGACATGACTCAGAGATTAACACTTTCACACTTTCACAAAAGAAATATATAATTGAATTTAAAAATAAATTTCTATGTAATAAATTATTACATTAGAAAACAATAATTTTCATAAAAATATTTCTGAAGCAAAAATAGTGCCATTGCTTATAACTTTACATACAGTTTTTCTTTTGTTTCATAAGCATATGATGTCAAATTCATTTTAAAAAGAATCTAGACTCCATGAAATCTCTTGAGTTTTTAAATACTAAGATTTAAAATACAGTATATTTTACCAATAACTCTTTGTTTAAACTCACTTTTAAAAACAACAGAAAAATACTGGGTATGTTTGACTTGAACTGAGCCTTGAGCTTCATTACTTTATTGTGTTGAAATATTTTTCACTTCATATATTCTCATCAACCTTAATGGCTATAATGTCTACCACCTCTATTGTTACTTCAAACTATCTACCAAGTGACACTGTACTTTTATGCTCTGCATACATATATTTGATGTTCAACTCCAGCTGAACATTCTTAGCTTCACCTCAAAGTCATGACCCATCTCATGAAAGTTCTCCTAAAACTCCTTTCTAGACCCTTTAGTTTTCTGATGGCACTGCTTCCCTAAATCCCAAAGCCTAAATAAATAAATGACTTGTAAATCATTTTAATATGACCTCATCAAAACAATCTATTGGATTTTGGGAATAGACTTATACTTATATTGCTTTTTAAATTTACATTACATATATTTTAATGTATTGGAAACCCAAGAACACATGACCTGCATGTATTATATCTGCTATATCTTCATAGTTTAGCTAAGTTGGATTCAGATGCCAGGGAAATGGCCTTAGAGTGTTAACCAGCAACAGGGATCTTGCATGATTCCAGAATTCTCTTCTCTGACTGGTTTTCAGTTAAAATCAGATACAAGAGACATTTGCATAGGATTTGGGAATGAAAATAGAGTAGCCAACGTAGTTACACTTAGAAGGATCGATCAGGCACTGTTGGGTTCACCTGCATTGTGGTGAATCTACTAAGTCACTCTGCTGGCAAGACAGCAGCCCTGCCTGCAGATCTTGCAGCCCCAACCAAATCACCCCAACCAGATCACCCCAACCAGATCACCTCACTGGATCCTGGGCTGGGAAAAGGTGAAGCTCTGTAATGAGTGAAACTACTATAGGCTATCTGCATCATCCAAGATGAAGGCTTAGAGAGAAGCTGGGACAGATGGATGTGGAGCTCAATTCATTCTCTTTATGTTTCCGTTCATCCTTTCGGGTTCTAGTTTGCTGATACTCTTTCCTCATTTCACATTAAGATGCAAGGGCAACAGTCTTCCATAAGTTGCCTTACCATCTCCCAGGATCTTGGAAGAATGAATCCCATGTATTATTCATGGTAGTTTTGCTTTTAATTCTGATACACTTGCTCAAAAATGTCAGTAATGAATGTAGGTAATTTGAATTTTAAAGTCACCCTTCTATGTGATTTTCAGTTCTATCTTTTCCCAGTCTTTCCCATGAACCTTACTCTGAGTTGCATCGTTGTTTCAAGGGCAGTTTCTTAACTGATCTCTCTATCTTTATTCCTAAGAATTAGGAATATATACACAAAGGCTAATCAGACTTTTTTTTGGAAGATTATAGGTCATATATGGGCTTAAAGCCACAATGTAGGGACAGTCAGGATGGATCAACTATGAGCGATCAGGTAGTGAGACTTACCTATTGAAACATTAGCCATCTTTTTGTTTTCTGTCATGTTTTAGCAAAAGAAATGGGAAGATTAAGATTTTGGTGGGAACACTAACTTCTTGCTTTGGGTCCAGGCATATATCAAATGTTTTATCCTCATAGGTTATCATCAAGAACTTTTGGTATCTGTCTAATCATTTCATGTCTCTATTATGTGATGACTGTACTATGCTATTTCTGCATATTTAATATTCAATAAACTGTCCTTTAATTACCAGATATCTGTAATCATAATGGTTCTTTCTCTGGCTTCTATCCTCAAACTACTCCAAATAATTTTTTTTTCTATATCTTAAAAAAAAATAGTTGCCAACTAAACACTTTATTGAGGTGGATTAAAATGGTTGCTTTCTTTCTTTTCACTTGAACATTCTATTTCTAACATAGGCAGTGTCCTTTGCTTTTTCCCTGCCAAAACATGGCTCAAAGCTTTTATCACAAATCCTTAATAATTAGCACAAATATGAGCAATATCTGATCTGGCAAGAATCAATGGACTTATGAGTATATGTTAGGGACCTTGAAGGGTGACGAGAAGTAAGAGAGAGAAATTAGTCATGTAATGTCCTAATTCATTAATCTTTATTTCAACCTAGGTTTATAATGTTTGTGATATGCACTCAAGTGAATTTCAAACTACAGTTTTTAAATTAAATTAATAAACTAGCACTAGAAACTAAAATTAATATTACAAAATAATTTTTAAAATATGCATTGTGGAAAATCATAGAAAGCTTGAGTCCTAAAGAAGTAATTTCTTGGGAAAATATTAATGTTCATATGTATAGTTATTTTTCTATATAATTCTCTCTCCTGGGATGGATCATGAGAAGAGATACGTGTTCAGGGAATACTGGTTGACTAAATGACTAAATGGATGATTCAGCTAGAGCTAAGCATAAATTAATCTTATAACAAATTAATGAAATGATACTACTTTAATTCGGGCTATAAAAGTAAACATCAGGAATTCTTGTCTGCAGTGACTTTCCACTGTATATGAAATCAATTCAGTGCCTTAGCTTGGCATCTAAAGCCTTGAATATAATGGACCTAATTTTATGTGAATCACCCATTATTTTCTTTTCTAGTATTTAAGCCGACTTCCTTTAATATCTTCAGGTCTTGTTATTTTCACTCTTTAAACCTGTGCTCATTGATTGTTCTACTTTCATATTTATTTCACTTCTGGTCATTATATAAAAAAAGCTTTAGATTAGTTATATGTTTGTGTGTTTCTGTGTGTGTGTGTATGCATGAGTGTTGGTGTGTATATGTATATTGACACATATATAAGTCAAGGTTTCATCATGTTTATATGGTGTTTTTAAAGGAATCAATAGTTAGGAAGCAACTGAATACATATAAGAGAAAGAGAAGGGGACAGGTGATGATTGATTTTTGAGGACTTGTGAGAAATTATGATCAAAAGCATAGGAAGGATAATTACCTTTGAAGGATGGAAATATTTCATTCAACTGAGAGTAGTGGGAAATGATAAGGATTGGAGAAGATACGAAGATCATTAGCTTGGTAAAAGGTTTTTTGCTACATTAACTCTGAGAAACTGAGTTTTTGTTTTCTCCAAGAGTTGTGGGGAACAGTATCTCTTTAGAGTGAGGGCAGCAAAGATGTGATTAGATATTATGTTACGGTTGAAAAATATCTGGAAAATATTAATGTCCAAAGGCACTTCAGGTTAAATATATGAGATATAAATTAGAAATTTTCTCTAAAATTTTTATATTCTAATTAATAGCCCCAGGTTCCATTCAAGTGAATCAAAGCAGAAAGTTATCATAAGCCTCTCCATGTTTCCCTTTCTCCATATTGAAAAATATTAATAATGACATTTTTTCCCCACAGATCTATAGATTGGCTCGGGGTGCCTGAACTAGGCAGGGTGTGGCTGGATGTTTCTGCCAATCAGGGCAAATCTACTTATGTGTCTACAGTTTCCTGGGTTTAGCTGTCCCAGGCTAGGTGGATTTGCTTTATGTGTTTTTCATCCTCCCCTAGACTGGTGACTTTTCCTCATGGTACTGGCCGAGGTGCAAGAGAGTGATTATTTTCCAAACCCTGATTACATCATGCTCATCAATATCCATTGGCCAAAGCAAATCACATGGCAAAGACCAGACTTGAAATATAAGGGTTATTCTTTGCCCATACTGAGAGAGCTCAGCTCTATAAAGTTACATGGCAAAGAGCAGATATGCAGGAATCAGTAGAGAACTGAGAACATTAGTACCGTCTACTGCTAAGAGTTAGAGCCCACCCTCATTCAACATGTGCACTTTAGTGTATAAGGCTGGAAAGATCAGTGTTTTTGGAATTTAAACAAACCTGGATTTACATCTTGGCTTTTCCATTTTATTATTTCTAATCTGGGGATTGTAACAATATCTTTGTTTTTTCTCCACAATTTTATTGAGATATAACTGACATATAATACTGTATAAGTTTAAGGTGTACAGCCTGTTGATTTGATTCATTTATATGTTGGAAAATCAATGCATTTAGTTATGACCTCCATTCTGTCACATGATTATCATCTCTTTTTGTGGTAAGAACATTTAAGATCTACTAAGGTAGCAACTTTTAGTTACATCATACGGTATCTTTATTAGCCATAATCACTGTACTGTACATTAGATCCTCAGGACTTATTCCTCTTTTGACTGGAAGTTCATACCAGTTTTGCCTGGAGAATTCCATGGACAAAGGAGCCTGGTGGGCCACAGTCCATGGGGTCGCAGAGATTCGGACATGACTGAGCAATTAACGCTTTCACTTTCACTTTTCATATCATTTAACTAAAATATCCACATTTCCATCATTATTCTACTCTCAATTTTTTATGAAATCAGCTTTTTCAGATTCTATATATAACTGATACCACAGAACATTTTTCTTTCTCTGTCTGCTTTACGTAACTGAACATAATGTTTTCAAGATTTATCCCAATTGTAGCAAATACCAAATTTCTTTCTTTCTCAAGGCAGAATAATATTTGATTGTATATATGTACCACATCTTCTTTCTATATTCATCCATTGACAGACACTTAGGCTATTTACTTATCTTGACTATTGTGAATAGTGTTGCAATGAACATGAAAATCCAGATATCTTTCTGAGGTTCTGTTTTTGTTTTCTTTGATTATATACCCAGAAGTGAAATTTCTGGGTTATATGGTATTTCTATTTTTAATATCTTGAGAGCCTCCATATTGTTCTCTATAGTAACTGCACCGATTTACATTCCCACCAACAGCACATAAATGTTCCCTTTTCTCTACATCCTCTCCCAACATTTGTTATCACTTCCAGTTTTGAGGATTCCATTATAACCAGTGTGAAGTAGTATCTCATTGTGATATTGAGTTGCATTTCCTTGACGGTAAGTGATATTGAGTATCTCTTCATGTACCTGCTGGCCATCTGTATGTCTTCTTTGAAAAAATGTCTGTTCAGTTCCTCTGCCTGTTTTTAATCATTTGTTTTGTTGTTAAGTTACACGTTAGTTATATATTTTGGATATTAACCCTTTGTTAGATATATGATTTGAAAATATTTTCTCCCATTTCTAAAGTTGTTTTTTCATTTTATTGATGACTTATTTTTCTATACAGAAGGATTTTAGTTTGACACAGTCCCACTTGTTTATTTTTACTTTTGTTGCTTGTGCTTTTAATATCATATCCAAATAAGTTGCTGACAGCACCAATGTTAAGGAGATTTTTGCCATGTTTTTTTCCTAGGATTTTTATGGTCTCAGGTCTTATGCTTAAGTCTAACAATTTCAAGTTATATTTGTGAGTGCTGCAGGATAGGAACCTAAATGCACTTTTCTGCATACAATTATCCAGTTTTCTCAACACTATTTATTGAAGTCTATTCAGAAAACTATAATTATGGCATGCAGTCCCATCACTTCATAGCAAATAGATGGGGAACAGTGGAAACAGTTTCTGACTTTATTTTTCTGGGCTCCAAAATCACTGTAGATGGTGATTGCAGCCATTAAATTAAAAGACACTTACTCCTTGGAAGGAAAGTTATGACCAACCTAGATAGCATATTGAAAAGCAGAGAAATTACTGTGTCAACAAAGGTCCGTCTAGTCAAGGCTATGGTTTTTCCAGTGGTCATGTATGGATGTGTGAGTTGGATTATAAAGAAAGCTGAGCACCGAACATTTGATGCTTTTTAACTGTGGTGTTGGAGAAGACTCTTGAGAGTCCCTTGGACTTCAAGGAGATCCAACCAGTCCAAGCTAAAGGAGATCAGTCCTGGGTGTTCATTGGAAGGGCTGATGTTGAAGCTGAAACTCCAATACTTTGGCCACCTGATGCGAAGAGCTGACTCATTTGAAAAGACCTTGATTCTGGGAAAGATTGACGGCAGGAGGAGAAGGGGGTGACAGAGGATGAGATGGTTGGATGGCATCACCGACTCAATGGACATGGGTTTGGGTGGACTCTGGGAGTTCTTAATGGACAGGGAGGCCTGGCGTTCATGGGGTTGCAAAGAGTCGGACACGACTGAGCGAATGAACTGAACAGAACTGAACTGATCTCACCAGAAGGTCTGTCATAAATTAATTTGTGCGTGAGTTATATACCAGTTTGTGTTCTGTTCCATTGGTCCATGTGTCTGTTTTTAAGGCAATACCATATTATTTTTGATTATTTTAGTTTTGTATTATAGCATGAAATCAGGATGTGTGATGCCTTCAGCTTTGTGCTTCTTTCTCAGGATTGCATTGGATATTCAGGGTCTTCATGGCACCATAAAATTTAGAACTTTTTTTTATATATATTTCTGTGAAAAATGCCACTGGGATGGCTTTGGGTATCATGAGCACTTTAACAACACAGTATTCATTCATCTGATCCATGAACATGGGTAATTTTTTTCACTTATTTCTGTCTTCTTCATTTCTTTGATAAAAGTCTCATAGTTTTTAGCATACAGACCTTCAGCTTCTTTGTTCAATTTATTCCTCAGTATTTTACTGTTTTTGATGCTGCTGTGAATGTGACCATTTTATTTATTTTTCAGTTGTTTTGTTATTAGTATACGGAAATGCCACTGATTCTGTGTATTGATTTCTACAACTTCACTGAATTTGTTGATTAGTTCTAAAATGTTTTTTTGTGGAATCTGGGATTTTCTCTATAGAAGATGATGTCATCAGCAAGCAAAGACTGTTTTTCTTCCATTACAATTCGGATGCCTTTTATTTCTTTGTATTGCCTGACTGCTCTGGCTAGGACTTCCAGTACCATGTTGAATAGGAATAGTGTGAGTGGTCACCCTTGGCTTCTTGATCATGGAGGAAAATTTTCAACCTTTAATCATTGAGTTTGAGGTTAGCTGTAGATTTGTCAGATATGGCCTTTATTGTGTTGAAGAATCTTCCTTCTATATTCCAATTTATTAACCATTTTTATCATGAAAGAATGCTGTATTCTATCATACTTTTACAGTATCTATTGACAATTATATGATTTTATTTTATTTTATTAATTTAGTGTTATCACTTTTATTGATTTACATATGTTTAACTATCCTTATTACATCCCAGGGATAAATCCCACTTAATCATGGTGTATGATTCTTTCAATGTGGCATTGAACTTGGTTTGCTAGTATTTTGTTAAGAATTTTTGCACCTGTATTCATCAGAGATATTGGTCTGTAATTTTGTTTTCTTGCATTGTCTTTATCTGGCTTTGGTATTAGGATAATGCTATTCTCTTAAAATCTTGTCTGCACATCTAATTCATCTTTGGATATTCTCAAGTCTTCTGAAGTTTGTCTTTCCTGCTATCTGCCTGGTCACTGCCACCTAGAATCCCAACACTGCTTGCGTGAAGGTATTCCTGCCTAAGGTTTGCTGTGCTGTATGCTGTTCTGAGTAGGTCAGTCGTGTCTGACTCTACAACCCCATGAAATGCTGCCTGCAAGGCTGCTCTGTCCATGAGGTTTTTCCCAGGCAAAAATACTGGAGTGGGTGGCCATTTCCTCCTTTAGGGGATCTTCCCCACCCAGGGATCAAACCTGCATCTCTTGCATCTCCTGTATTGGCAGGGAGATTCTTTACCACTAGTGCCACCTGGGAAGCCCTTAGGGTTTGCTGCTAACCCCTAATTTATCATCATCTCACTTTATATCCCAAGCTCCTTATCTTGGTACTGTACCATTCTTTCTTTCCAGAAGGAATTCTGGTAATAATTTTGAGATAATACACTTTTGACTTCTGCCACATTTGTTTATATGACAATCGCCTCCATTTGAGTTTGTGTTCCTTAAGGGGTGTTTTTCATCTCATATAGTTAGCATCAAGCCCATGGTAGATAGTCAAAACAGTCATTAAATTAAAAATGCAATTTCAGGTCTGATATTTTAGTTCTAACTATATTGCAAAGGGATTTTATGAGACAAAGGGATAATCTTTCTTAGAGTAAAGCAAAGGTGTATCTTGTATCACACCATTGAAGTATAAGCAAGAAACTCTTTTCTTCATATTTTCATTGGGTTAACACCCCTCATCTTGCTAAACAGTAGACTCCATTAATGATCAAATCCCATAACATTTGAATCATGCTAATTCCATTTTAAAATTTGAATTTCTACCTCTAGGATAGGTGAGACTTGTAAAAGAGAAGTGGAAAGAAGGCTTTTATTCTTTCCCAAATACTCTCTTCCTTATTGCCTGTGCCTTTCCAGTGATATTTCCTTTTGTTACTGACACTGGCAAGTATGCTGCTCTGTTCTTATTAATTAGTCCTAACTTTAACTGACTTATTTAAAAGAGCCCACATAAATGACCCTCGAGCTTCTGGGCTCCTTTAGCTTGTTATCAGCATCTATCTAGATGGGCAAACATCACATGTAAGAGACTAAATTCCAAACAGTTCTCTTTGGCATCTGTGGCATTCTAAGATTTATTGTGACTTAGCTGCTTAGAATTAATCCCCTTTCTGTATGTGCGTGCTCAGTCGCTTCTCTCATGTCCACTCTTTGTTACCCTATGGAGTGTTGCCCACCAGGCTCCTCTGCCCAAGGGATTCTCCAGGCAAGAATACTGGACTGGGTTGCCATACTGATATCCAAATACCACTCCCCCCCCACATTTTGGCAATGCCATCGTGCTTGTTGTCCTTGTTTCCATTGACCTTTTGGGAACTAAAAACCTGAGAGAATAACCCTTATCTCCTCCCTATAGTCACCACTGTTTTCTCCCCATTCTTAAAACACAAGAAAACCAAAAATTAAATTGTCTAGCAAAACGGGAGGTAAATGATAACTACTGGAGATATTTTTCTAATAAAATCCTCTCGTGGTCAATATAATGAACAATAATACATAAGTTATGTATTAAATAAGACAACATGTCACATATTTAATATTGCTAAGATTTAGTCTTTTAGGGTTTGAGGCTATGCAGACAGATGTCAAATGAAAAAAGCTTGACTTTGTGAACCTCTTCTTTTTAATGTTTAATTCCATCCCTATTTTAAAGGAAATTTAATTTAAGGGAATTATATCCATATGATTCAAGTTCATTTGTATTTAACTGATCAATGTGTTGTTTTACAAGGCCTGTTTGATGTCAAGAAAGCAAAGTGAGTCCCTTTTCCCCCTAGGCTCTGAAATGCATTTTTTTCCCCCTTAGAAGTATTTGGCAGTTTATAAATCCCACTACCAAAGACTGCACTTTAGTTTAAAATTCAGAGCATTAAAACACAGCACAACATCCAAATGAGCATTAAATTTCAGTTGAGAAAATAGCCTTTAACATAATGATTTTTCATGTTTTTCTGCTTATTTTAATTTTTAATTACAATACCAATTTCTTAAGGAAAAGCAACATCTTAATAGAAGCATTAGAGGAAAGAGAGTTCCCCATCATATTAGCAAAAGAAGAGTTATAAATAATTCATTAGATAAGAGAACTTTGAAAAGTTGGTGTCTTTGCCTTTTTTAATCATCTCCTTCCAAGAAGAGAAAACATGCTATATTGAGAAATACTTAGACTTTGAAGTCAGTGTATGCTACTCTAACTTAAGAGACACATGGGTCCAGGAGAGTTTCAACCTTTGTTTCATGACTTTAAAAGAGTGGATAAGATCAATAATCTTTAGAAGATCTCAAGTATGGGTCCTTGTCTTTCCCTCCATCCATCATTCCCTTTGTACGTGGGATGGATTCTACATTGATCTTTAATTTTGTATCCCTTGAGTCCTCCCCAATATGCATGACTTTGAGGAATGTTTCTCAATGTTTTCCTCATTTGTCCTTTTACAGGAGGGGTGATAGACTTGCTAAAATTACTTACATATTTTAGTTACGTATTATAGAGACTATCAGCCTTGAAGCTGTTGTGTGTTCTCCACTCACTTTATTATAGGGATGCCTAAAGGTACATGTCAAAACATTTGACAACTCTAAAGAAACACATAATCTCTATTTCTATGTGTTGTCTTTAAGTTCTTATTCTAGTATTTATTTCTTTTTGACTTTGATTCTCTTAATTTATTATTGTGTAAATCAGACATATTTAAGGTCTTTTGGGTGAGTCAGGGTAAAAATAAATGAAGAAATGCACACTTACATACATAAAAATTCTGTGGCTAAACCTATACAGTGCAGGGCAGGCTGAAACCTACCCTGAGAATTCAGACTATAATACAGCAAGGACAGAAATCTGAGAAAAAATGATTAAGATCATTTTATATTGAAAGCTAATATTGACTGCTCCCATCCATGATTTGCCAAAGCATTTTTTAACTCTACCTTAAAATGTGGCTTTTTTTTTTCTTACATCCACATTTTTACAGAGAGATTTACCAAACTCCAAATCCAGATAGCTCAGGTACACAAGCAGTCAGTTGACATTACACTGGGAGTCTGGGCAGGTTCATAAGGAAACAAATATCTGAGATGACAGATGTGATTATCTTATTTTCTAGTAGATAGGAATTAAAAGATAAATATTGATTGAATAAAAAAATGAGCACCAATAAAGAATATTTCTATCATGAGTATGGCTGTGATGCCAAGAAACTAGATCCCAGAAAGATAAATAAGAATATTTGATTTATTGGTCAATGTTCTTTTCCTGAGAACTTTGAAGTTCAGCGGAGGAAAAGATACAGGATAAAGGTAAATCAGATTGAGGAAGTGGGTGGATCAGGAAACTGTCTACTCCCTCTTTTTTCTACTCATCTTGAGTGCAGTTTGCCATTGGTAGTTTTCCAAACCACTCTTTGTGTTCCAGCAGATTTTTGTCTCTTCAGTCGCCTTCCTTTTTGTTATTCCTTCCTTTGGGCCCTCTGTGACTGTTGTGCTGGTGTTGATGTGTATTTGTAGTAAGGAAAAAGGATACTAAGGAGCTACAGTTGTATGATTTACAACTGTTACTATGTACTAGAATATATCCTAGACTTGGTGAATACAGTAATATCTTTCTTATTCAAATTCCATTAAACAATCTGTCAGATTAATCAAATTTCTTATTTTCTGATTTAAAACATACTAATTAATGCCAACAAGGCAGTTAGCAGGTAGCTCACTCGTATAGATACACATTTCTCCTAGTCATTAAGTTGTATCTAAAAAGATACTTATTCCAGATGTACTTACTATTGTTATTTTAGATAAATAAATAACACATAAATAAACTGTGTAAATAAATATTCCGACTATAAGTATGAAAAGAGAGGCTATTTCTATTAATGTGAATGCTTTGAAAAAAACTCAAAGCCAAATGACTAAAGCAAAACAACAGATGATATTGATTTTGATGTGGACAAGAGAACTAAAAAATTCTTTAAGACTGTATCATCTTTCCTTTTAAAAATCGTCTGCTTTAACCAACTTATTTGCTTAACTGACCAACCAGTGATCCCAGTTGTGCTGGGGAAGACATGTACTCTAAGTATTTGGTGATGTAATGGAAATAATTGATTCAATTCATTCATCCAGAGTAGTGTAACAGATGCTCAACAAGCAGTTGATCATATCAGGGCACATTTGCTCTCTTGCCAGCCTAGACAATGTCTGATTAGACATAGCTCGACTGTACCCAGCCATGCATTTCAGAAGCCATAAAAATGAGTGTTCTGCATACATATTTCACTCCTTAAGAGACATTTTTTAAACAGAAGATTTTTGAAAGTTTGGTCAGATATTGGAGTGTTTGCTTTTTGGTCTCACTAACAGTTTTACACTCCTTCTTCATTCCCAGATATTAACCTATTTTGTTTTTCTTTTCACTCTCAAAGGAATCCCAGTAATGTATACTTGAAATCTAGGGATCTTTGGAATCCTCCTTCCATCACATGCATTGCACTTGTGTATGGTTGCATTCCCTGGATTCGAGTTCTTATCTGATGTCACATCTTACTGTTTAATATTTATCCCCACTTCTTGTTCGCCTCTTGGTTCTCTACATAAGAGAACCAAAGGTAAATTTGATTTACATGTATAAAGATGGTGGAGGTATGTCCATAAACAATCCAACTAGGAAAATGTATGAGATAAAGGGACCAAAACACCATCTAATTCTAATACCATTAGAAAAGTATGCCTTTGGCCATACTTTTCTTTCTATTGGCCTAAGCAATTCAGGCCTCTGGACTGAAGACAAGAGAAGAAGAGGATGACAGAGGATGAGATGGTTGGGTGGCATCACCAATTCGATGGACATGAGTTTGAACAAGCTCTGGGATTTGGTGAGGGACAGAGAAGCCTGGTGTGCTGCAGTCCATGGGGTCCCAAAGAGTTGGACACAACTGAGCAACTGAACTGAAATGATTCAGTCCTCTCAACTTCAAGCTCCCTAACCTTAGACCTGTCACTATGCCTCCTCATAATGGAGAAAGTACAGCTTTAGGTATGTGTCTCAGGACATATTTTCAGCTCCACCTCTTATTACCTCTTAGAACTACTTTTTTGTTTTGTTTGCCCTGGCTTGTAAATCCACTCAGTATGAACTTAATAATTTTATATTTCTTCTTAGCTCAACAGATTTAAAAATTAGCTTATCTATATTGATAAACTAGCCTCACCACTGAATCATGTAAGTTCCCACTCTGCTGAAAGCTCCATAGCCACAGGCTAGCTCCACCACTCTCCTCCCAGCTCAACTTCTAGAATTCCAGCCAGTATTATTCTTATTTTTCTTTCCCCAAGGTTAGTATTAAGAAAATTCTCTCTGAAGAAAATGAACCCAAAGTGAACTTGAAGAAAGAATTTAAGTCAAACATTATCTTCAGTGAGAAGGGGAAGATACCTCTGTCCCAGGTGTCTTATTAAGGAACTTCCATAAGAACTCTTTGCTGTCCCAATTAGTGGTAAAATCCTCTTCTTTCTCTCCAGTCTGGCTCTGTGTGATTACGTGCCTTTCCACAACATTAAATACCATCTGTAGGATGAAGACTCTCTTCTGAGTTATAGAATTTTTATTCTAAATTCCTCATTGACATCTTCTTTTGGATGCCTCACAAATCTCACACTTAATACATCCCAAACTTGGTTTTGAATTTCCCCTAAAAGGTGTTGTTCACTGCTGCCTTCTCCTTTTCAGTTAATGGAATGACCATCTACACTGTGGGCATGATCGGGTCTCAGATCTAGGGTTTATCTTTGGCCATCACCATGTAAACCAGTGTACCACCAAATCCAAAAGTTAGATGTCCATGATAAATCTCAAATCTATCTACTTTTTTTTTCCTAATCCCCTATCACATTTCATAACAGTTATCTATATGAGAAATGATATTATTATTTTACTTCGTCCATATCTCCCAAGTAGAATGCAGATTCCTGGAGAGCAAGGCTTCTGTCTGTGCTCTTCATTTTCAATTTGTAAGTGCTTAAAAACAAGACAAAATCTGACATAAAGTGGATTCTTATTAGTAATTATTGACTGATTACGTATTGCTCTCCAGGTCAAAGTTGCCGTCAACCTCCCCAGGATTTGTACCTTGTCCACTGTGTGTTTCCATACTTTATATTCTTCAAAGCTATTCTCCATGCAACAAACAAAATGAACTTTACAATCATGACAGGATGTTTAATAGGGACATTTACTGCTGCCTTAGGAAAAGCATAATGGCCCAGAGCCAAAGGCCACAAATTAACAAACAGCCAAACAAAAAACAGGCACCAAATCCCCAAAGAGTGCCCTACAGTTGAGCTTATTTAGCCAGGGGCTTAGGAAGCATTGCCAGAACTGGCCCCACCAAAATCAATTCCTCCACCAGCCTCCCATCACCAAGTCTTTCAAGTTCAGATTTGTTGGCCTGACAGGAATCACAGGGACTTTTCTCTGGTATGGAAAAATGAAGGAGTATATTCCAGCATCATAGAGGCACACTAACTGGCATCCCACCCAGGCTGCTTTTCCAGCTTAAGGGGCTTTAGGGAAGACAAATGAGTTTGGGAGTCTGAGGAGTAGGATGAAAGACTTGAGCATAAAGTGGATTCTTCATGTGTCTGGACACTGAAGTGAACAGGCTCTTCAGAGCCTTGGGAGAATTTACACCTCTGAAAAAGCCAGCATTTGTTGTCCTGACTTGGAGACGGCGTTGAGAGCCAACATGTTGGCTAAATAAGCAGCAAAAACTGCTGATGAATGAAGCATAGTGGACTGTGAAAAGAAAAGGCTGAAGTGGAACCAGTTTCCCTCACCCTCAACTCACTGTGTGCATTTCAGGAGTCTGCTCCAGCCCACACTTAAATCAAGGGAAGAGAGGCAAAACAAGTTCGAGAATCAAGGTTGAAGCTGATCTAGACTTTTAATATTTGATAAGCTTTTACTATCTAATCTCCTTGCTCAAGAGTTTTTTGTTTGTTTGTTTTCCAGAGGACAGAAAAGGAGTTACTAGAGTATGTTTGAGGAAGAAATAGAAGGAAAAATAAAGTTTTGTGATGAATAAATCAATTAAAAACCAAAAGCAAATTATTCCATTCTCTGGCTCAAAATTCTATTGCTTTCCATGGCTTCCTATTGCTTTTAGACAAAGTCAGTCTCTTTGCCAGGCTGGCAGCACTGATGTCATCTGAACCCTGGGATTATTACAGTAGCCCAAAGTTTCTGTCCTCTAGTCAGACTGGCCTTCTTCTCATTCCCAGATCCCCCCACAAGTTGTTTAACCCCGCACAGGGGCTTTTTGTCATGTTTTTCCATAGACTGGAGTATTTTTTTTTTTTAATACTGATTATTTTAAATACTCCCTGATTTTTTTTTAAAGCTTGTCCCTCAGGGATCTAGCTTAAATGTGAATTTCTTAAATGCTTCCTATGACACCCTCTTTGAGAAGTTCCATGATTGTGTTGAAGAATCCCATGGCTGGGATCATATTGTTATATTGTTAGTGAGAAATGACCAAGTACTTAAGAGACCAGGATGTTGCATAATTATATTCAGAAATGTTTTGGCTGCAGAAAATTATTTTGTGTTTTGTCTGCAGGGTTTTGCTTGTGTATGTATTTATGTCTGTTTTTGCAATTATCTTTAGCTAATTGTATAATTGCTTCGGCAGTTTTCTTTATGTCTGACTGTCTCTGTAAGCAGTTATTTGGGAGTCGTTTATTTTGATGGACAGTGACATTTTTTGGACAGCCTTACATTTTCAAGTTAGGGCCCCATATAACCAATTGCATAGAGGACCAGAATGAGGGGTTCTAAGAGTTTTGAACTTTTTTTTCATAAACCTATCTATCTAACAATGATAGCTAGCCATTTCCTGTTATGGAAAATGCCCCATGGAAGAACATATTTGAATTGGCCTATTTATCTGTTTCTTCTTGTGACAGTCTTGAAAAGAAATGTTAGCACATGCCAACAGTTTCTTCATGTGCCTAAAATGTTGTTAGGTGTTTGTTTTTGTTCTATTTTTTTTTTTTTTCAGTTTGTGTGCCTGCTCTTTTTTTTTTTTTTTTAAATTGAAATGAGCTGTTTACAACTCTGTCCTATCAAATGGAGCATAAACTCCTCTAGGTCACTGGCTATAATTTATTCCTCATTTATCTCTGGTGCATAGTAGGTACCCAGTAAATAGTTATTGAATAATTTATTGTTTAGTCACTAAGTCGTGTCCGACTCTTGTGACCTCATGGACTATAGCCCTCCAGGCTCCTCTGTCCATGGCATTTTCCAGGCAAGAATACAGAAGAGGGTTATCATTTCCTTCTCCAGGGGATCTTCCTGACCCAGGGATTGAATCCCCATCTCCTGCATTGCAGGCAGATCTTTACTGTCTGAGCTGCCAGGGAAGCCCTAAAATCTATCTGGAAACTGCAAAATCCTGGCCATAAATGTTGAGCATAAAGTTGTCCAGTGGTACTTGTATCCTGCTGAAGATGTTGATATTACAAGTAAAATGTAGAGTTCCAAAAGGAAAGGAAATTGAATTGTGTAATGAGCAGAGAACAACAACATCAAAAATAATCAAAGAGAATTATAGAGACAAAGCTACTTTAAGATTGTTCAAAAGAAAGGAAAATGTATGGAAACTATGGATATGACAATGTAACCAGATGGGGTATAAGGTAAATTCAAGCCTGGTAGACTTTATTTCCTTCATTTCCTTCAGTAAGCAGAATAAAGGAATAGAGACAAAATGGTCCATGGAAACTTAGAAGAATTGCTAAAATTAAAAAAAAAATCTTAGTAATATAAAATTAAAAGTATTAATAAAATAATTAAATTTATTTTAATTAATTAATTAATTAATTAAAGGTACTAATAAATAGCATGACTTTTAAAATTTAAAACTTCTCAACAAACCTTAGTGATAAATGTTCAATTCCCTATATCATATCCACCTAAAATATAAATAAATGAATAAATAAATATGTATAAACATATGTAATAGCAGGATAGTTAAATACACACACATATACATAGAAGGAATGTTTTTCTCAAGCTTTACTAACAGAATAAGCAATAATTTTTTTCATGCCATTTTCATACTTTCAACAGTCATGAAAACTGCATTTAATTATATTCTATTATACAAATGATTTTGTAGTGTGTAGAAGCAAAATGCTTATAAAAATGTTTACAAAAAAGGAAATATGTATAACATTTGTGAAGATGTAATTATCTTCCAGATTTCTTGTAACTATATCCTGTCATTGTAAAAATCACATAAACAGACCAGAGACACTGTAACATTGATACCAATACTTTTAAAATAAGATAGAAGAAACCAAAGTTAATATTCTCTAAGCAATCTTTAGGAATCTGAATAAAGATCTCCTGGAGAAGGAAATGGCAACACACTCCTGTATTCTTGCTTGGAGAATCCCCATGCAGAGAGAAGCCTAGCGGGCTACAGTCCATGGGGTCGCAAAGAGTCAAACACGACTGAGCCACTAAGCACATGGGGAGGTGAGAGTAGTATGCAGTTTAAGGGTGGTAGATGTTGAAATGTGTATTTCTCTATGGACATGAGCAACCCTGCACTTTTTATTAGAAAAATTTTTAAAGAGGAAGCTGGATGCTCCATGATAATGACAAATGAAACAGTAAACAAGGTAAAAATTTCAGAGGGAGAACTAGCTATCCTGGTGTTGAAAAATGCCTAGAAGACTGTCTCTGCAAGTGAGCTTGAATTCAACTGGATCAAAATGTGTAACCATTTATGTCCTAGTTCAGTTCAGTCGCTCAGTTGTGTCCAAATTTTGCAACCCCACGGACTACAGCATGCCAGGCCTCCCTATCCATCACCAACTCCCGGAGCTTACTCAAACTCATGCCCACTGAGTCAGTGATGCCATCCAACCATCTCATCCTCTGTAGTCCCATTCTCCTCCTGCCTTCAATCTTTCCCAGCATCAGGGTCTTTTCAAATGAGTCAGTTCTTCACATGAGGTGGCCAAAGTATTGGAGTTTCAGCTTCAACATCAGTCCTTCCAATGAACACCCAGGACTGATCTCCTTTAAGATGGACTGGTTGGATCTCCTTGCAGTTCAAGGGACTCTTCAAGAGTCTTCTTCAACACCACAGTTCAAAAGCATTAATTCTTTTGCACTCAGCTTTCTTTATAGTCCAACCTTCACATCCATACATGACTACTGGAAAAACCATAGCTTTGACTAGACAGACATTTGTTGGCAAAGTAATGTCTCTGCTTTTTAATATGCTGTCTAGGTTGGTCATAGCTTTTCTCCCAAGGAGTAAGTGTCTTTTAATTTCATGGCAGCAGTCACTGTCAGCTCAGTTGGTAAAGAATCTGCCTGCAATTCAGGAGACCCAGGTTCAATTCCTGGGTTGGGAAGATCCCCTGGAGAAGGAAATGGCAACCCACTCCAGTATTCTTACCCAGAGAATCCCATGGACAGAGGAGCCTGTCAGGCTATAGTCCATGGTGTCGCAATGAGTCAGACACAACTTAGCGACTAAACCACCAAAATAAAATCTCGCACTGTTTCCATTATTTCCCCATTTATGTCCTAAAGTGAAAAGTGAAGTCGCTCAGTCGTGTTCGACTCTTTGTGACCCCATTGACTGTAGCCCACCAGGCTCCTCAATCCATGGAATTTTCCAGGCAAGAGTACTGGAGTGGGTTGCCATTTCCTTCTCCAATTTATGTCCTAAGGAAGTCTCAAAAACAATAGAACGATGAGCTAACAATTAGTGGACACTTACTGCTGGATGTGGTGCTAATAGAAGCAAATTAGCTTGAATCTTACTAGAGAGATGAGACAAAGGGAGTCAAGAAGAGACTGGCTAAAATCACTAGCATCCCTGGAAGCAAGGGTTAGAGTGACTGTGTGCACAACCAAAGTTGCATGCCCTTAGTAGTGACATTAGTGTGACTACACCACATGGAAATAGACTTCATTGAAATAGTCCAGCTAAGTCACTAAACAAATAAATGTTAGACTGTGTGGGTATTCAAGGTTGCAACAATATATTACCTTAAATGACTAGTTTTCTATCAAAAAGAGAGAGGAGACTTGAAAAAAAAAGTGTGACATATACAGAAAAAATGCAGGTAGCAGATATTGTCTTAGATAAGGCCCAGATGTCAGACATAGTAGACAAAGAAGTCAAGAACATATTGTTAACATGTTAAAAGAAGTGTAATAAATATTTTTAAGGAAGTAAAAGGAGGTATGATGACAATGGCTCATTAGATAGAAAATATCGGTAAAGAAGAAAATTATTTTCAAAACTAAATGGAAATTCTGGATTTAAAAAATGCAATAGAATAAATGAAAAAAAATCACTTGCAGGTCTCAGCAGTAGTTTACCTGACAGAAAAAAAAAAAAATCAGTGAATTGGAAGGCAGATAGATAAATATGCAATATAAAGAACAGAGGCAAAAAGAATGAAAAAAAAGGAAAATAGCCTCAAAAAAATGTAGGATATCATTAAGTATGGTAACATATGTATTGAAGTACCAGAAAGAGAAGAGAGAGAAAAAAAGAGCAGGAAAAGTATTAGAAGAAATAATGCTGAAAACGTCCCAGAATATTATGAAAAGATATCACACATCCATGAAGAACAATAAGCTCCAACTTGATGAAAACAAAGAAATCCACACTCGGATATTTCAACTATTGAAATGTTAAAAGACAAAGGAAAGGAAAAAAAAATGAAAGACTGGAGACAGTTCAATTCAGTTCAATCGCTCAGTCGTGTCCGACTCTTTGTGACCCCATGAATTGCAGCACGCCAGGCCTCTCTGTCCATCACCAACTCCCGGAGTCTCCCCAAACCCATGTCCATCGAGTCGGTGATGCCATCCAACCATCTCATCCTCTGTCGTCTCCTTTTCCTCCCGCCCCCAATTCTACCCAGCATTAGGGTCTTTTCCAAAGAGTCAACCCTTCGCATGAGGTGGCCAAAGTATTGGAGTTTCAGCTTCAACATCAGTCCTTCCAATGAACACCCAGGATTGATCTCTTTTAGGATGGATTGATTGGATCTCCTTGCAGTCCAAGGGACTCTCAAGAGTCTTCTCCAACACCACAGTTCAAAAGCATCAATTCTTCGGCGCTCAGCTTTCTTCACCGTCCAACTCTCACATCCATACATGACCACTGGAAAAACCATAGCCTTGACTAGACGGACTTTTGTTGGCAAAGTAATGTCTCTGCTTTTAAATATGCTATCTAGGTTGGCCATAACCTTCCTTCCAAGGAGTAAGCGTCTTTTAATTTCATGGCTGCAATCACCATCAGCAGTGATTCTGGAGCCCCAAAAAATAAAGTCTGACACTGTTTCCACTGTTTCCCCATCTATTTCCCATGAAGTGATAGGACCAGATGCCATGATCTTAGTTTTCTGAACGTTGAGCTTTAAGCCAACTTTTTCACTCTCCTCTTTCACCTTCATCAAGAGGCTCTTTAGTTCTTCTTCACTTTCTGCCATAAGGGTGGTGTCATCCACATATCTGAGATTTTTGATATTTCTCCCGGCAATCTTGATTCCAGCTTGTGTTTCTTCCAGCCCAGCGTTTCTCATGATGTACTCTGCATATAAGTTAAATAAGCAGGGTGACAATATACAGCCTTGATGCACTCCTTGTCCTATTTGGAACCAGTATGTTGTTCCATGTCCAGTTCTAACTGTTGCTTCCTGACCTGCATACAGGTTTCTCAAGAGACAGGTCAGATGGTCTGGTATTCTCATCTCTTTCAGAATTTTCCACAGTTTATTGTGATCCACACAGTCAAAGGCTTTGGCATAGTCAGTAAAGCAGAAATAGATGTTTTTCTGGAACTCTCTTGCTTTTTCGATGATCCAGCGGATATTGGCAATTTGATCTCTGGTTCCTCTGCCTTTTCTAAAACCAGCTTGAATATCTGGAAGTTCACGGTTCATGTATTGCTGAAGCCTGGCTTGGAGAATTTTGAGCATTACTTTACTAGCATGTGAGATGAGTGCAAATGTGCAGTAGTTTGAGCATTCTTTGGCATTGCCTTTCTTTGGGATTGGAACGAAAACTGACCTTTTCCAGTACTGCGGCCACTGCTGAGTTTTCCAAATTTGCTGGCATATCGAGTGCAGCACTTTCACAGCATCACCTTTGAGGATTTGAAATAGCTCAACTGGAATTCCATCACCTCCACTAGCTTTGTTCATAGTGATGCTTTCTAAGGCCCACTTGACTTCACATTCCAGGATTTCTGGCTCTAGGTGAGTGATCACACAAAAAGGACCCAATTAAAAGAGATGTCTCTAATAAGATCAATCAATAGCTTACTTCTAATCAGAAATAGTGGAAATCAGAAGGCAGTGAGAAGTCATATTTAAAGTGCTGAAAGAAAAAAAAGCCAATAAAGAATTATACATAGAAAACTGTCTTTCAGTAATGAAGGTAAAATAAAGTCATTCCAAGATGAGCAAAACTGAAAAACTTTGTTGCTAGCAAAGACTCCTTACAAGGTTAATAAAGGAAAATATTTCTTAGATAAGCAACAAGGATAGATTTTGCAGCACAAAAGATTGTAGCCATTATCTTATAATAACTTCTAATGAAGTATAATTTGTAAAAATGCAGAATCACTATGCAGTATTCCTGAAACAAATATAATATTATAAACTATATTTCAATAGAAGAACAAATAGTAAGAGAAAATAAGATATAATAAAGAAATTGCTTCAGAATGGAAGCAAGTGACATAAGAAAGTAATTTTAATCCCCATGAAAAATAGAGTGCTAATAAATGTAATTATGTAGGGAATGATAAAGGACAATATAATTGCATTATCCTTTCTTTGCTTAAGTGATTTATAAAATATGTATAAAATATCATGTATGCAACTCTATTGTTAGGTCTGTATCATAGATTTTCTATAACATAGAAAAATGTAATATATTGACTATAATAGAATGAAAGAGATCACTGGGAATACAACTGTATTGGAGGAAGTGTATGATGATAACTTGAATCCACTTAAATCCACAGGTTGAAATAAAAAGAACTGGAGATGTTAAATAAGAAGATTAATATAACAAACTCTCTAAGTTTACTTGTTCTTTTATTCTCCAGCTTCTTTAAAACATATTAAATTATATACAGTAATCATCACAACAATGTATTGTTGAAATTTCAATATAGGTTATTAAACAAACCATAATAAATTGAAAAGTAGTGAAATTATGCAAAATATGTTCTGTGACCACAATGAAAAGAAATTAGAATAGAATACCTCAGGGGAATTTGAGAAGTTCACAAATGCATAGAAATTAAACAAAATACTCTAAATAAGCAATCAGTCAAAGAAGAAATTAAAAGAGAAATCAGATAATATTTTGAAGTAAATGAAATTGAAAGCACAGCATACCAAAATTTCTGGGATACAGCTAAGGCAGTGCTTACAAGGAAATGTATACTGTAAATGCCGCATTAAAATGTTTTAAATATGTATAGAATTATTTCAAATCAATTACTAACTTTTCCTATAGCTCAGTGGGTGAAGAATCTGCCTGCAATGCAAGAGTGCAGGGTTCGATCCCTGGGTTGGGAAGATCTCCTGGAGAGGGAAATGGCAACCCACTCCAGTATTCTTGCCTGAAAAGTCTCATGGACAGAGGAGCCTGGTGGGCTACAGTCCATGAGGTCCCAAGGGTGTGACAAGACTTAGCAACTAAACCCACCCACCTTAAGACTCTGTATAAAGGAGAAAATCAAGCTTAAATCCATGAGAAAGGAAACAATAGTTTAGAACAGGTATCAGTGAAATAGTGAATAGAAAAACATAAAAGACTAACTGAAACAAAAGTTGTTTCTTTGAAAATAATTAACAAAATTGACAAAACTTTAGCGACACTAACCAAGGAAAAATATAGGAACATTTAAATTGCTAAAATCAAGAATTAAAGAGTAGAAATTACTATCAACCTTACAGAAATAAAAAGGAGCATAAACAAACACCATGGAAAACTGTGTGTCAACAAATTAGGTGACTTGGATGAAATATACAAATCCTAGAAAGCCACAATCTGTTGAAACTGATTTCCCCCAAAATAGAAAATTTAAGTTGATCTATAGCAAGTAAGTGATTTAATCAAAGTATTAATTTTCTAGAGCTGCTGTAACAGATTTCCACAAATTGTGTGGTTGAAAACAACATAGATTTATTCTCTCACAGTGTGGAAGGCCAAAAGTTTGAAATAAAGGTGACAGCATATCTATGCTCCCTCTGAATACTTTAGGGAATAAATCTTCCCTGCTTTCTTCTAGTTTGTGTTGGCCACTGGCAATCATCCTTTGCCTGTAGCTGCATTTACACAGCCCTCCCTGTGTGTGTCTTTCTACTGTTCTTTCCTTCTCTTATAAGGATCCCATTTATCTTTGATTTAGGACCCCATGCTAATCCAGTATGGGCTTATTTTAACTAATTATATATGCAAAAACTTTATTTCCAAATAAGGTCAGATTGTGAGTGGGTGGACATGAATTTTGAGTGCACACTATTCAACTCAGATCAATGAGTGATTTAAAATTCTCCTGCAAAATAAAGCTGAAACCCAGATGGCCTCAATAATAATTCTGTCAAATTTGAAAACAAGATGGTTGCTAATTCTTCAAAATTCTTCCAAAAAATAGAACACTTTCCAAATCGTTCTATGAGACCAGTATTGCTCTGATACTGAAAACAAACACTGATATCACAAGACTATAGACCAAATATGTCTAATGAAAATATATATGTATAAAATACTATCAAACTGAATCTAGCAATTTACAGAAAGGATTATATACTATAACCTTTAACTCAGAATTTCACCATACTATATCAGTAGCATAAAGGACAAAAGCCATGTTACCATCTCAATAGATGCAGAAAACACATTTACAAAATCTAACATCCTTTCAAGATAAAACACTAACTAGGAATAGAAGGGACCTTTCCTGATCTGATGAATGGCATCCACAAGAAATCTACAGTTAACATCATCGGATGCTCTGACACAATTCTCTGACCCCAGTTGGTGTCCTACAATCCAATTTAATTCTGACATGAACTACCTGGAGTTAGCTCAGATGATACAAGTTAAGGGCAGAGACCTTAATAAGATTGTTCAGACTACAGACATTAGTCACAAGTGTTAGTGTCCTCAACCAACTCACACTTCTGTCCAGGAAGCTAGAAATTTCAAAATATTTCATTTCCATCCCAACTAAGGTGGACTGCAGTACAATTCTGATGCTAATCACCTAGAGTTAGCATCACAAGTCACAATTTAAGGAGTGCCCTTACTTCAGACACCAGCTTGTCTTAGTGCTACTTTAACTTCGGGGTAACTGAGTCAGGGACCTCTCAGATTCACTATTTTATTAGAGCACCTTGACCTCATAGAATCCAAGAATGGGCTATGATTATTACTACATTTTATTGTAAAGAATACAACTCAGAAATAGCCAGATTGAAGAGATTCACAGTGCAAGGTCTGGCAGAAGAGGTAGATGTGAAGCTTCTATGCTCTCTTGTGGTATAATCTGGGCATATCACCGTCCCAACATATGATTGTGTTCAATGACTATGAAGCACCACTGCACCTCAGTGTCCAAAATTTTTATTGAGATCATTAAGTAAGCATGATTTATTACCTACATTGAGTACATGATTGAACTCACTGTAGCCTCCTCTTCTTCCACAAAAGTTGGGCTGGACCAGATTTTTAACCTTCTGATCATGTGGTTGGACTTTCTGGTGAACAGTCCTCCTGAGCTATCCAGGAAGCCCACCACGAGTCACCTCATTACCATGACAGACACTCCTATTGCTCAGGAAATCACAAGGTACTTTGACATTCTGTGACAGAAATATTTGAAATACTTGGAATTTGCTAAGAGGATAGAGCTCAAAAGTTCTTACCACAAAAGATAAAAAGAAAAAAAAATGTAACTATGTGAGTTGGTCACATGTTAGTTTAATTCTGTGTGATCATTTCATAATGAATGTGTATATCAAACCATCAAGTTGTCCCCTTACTTAATTTGAATAGAACTTAATCTTAAGACTAACCCTAAACTTCTTAAGAGCAAAGAATAATAGAATTTTCAAGTCATAGTGATCATCTTTACTGAACAAAATCTCCCCTTAATAACTAAGTATATTGTTGTTCAGTCACTAAGTTGTGTTCAATTCTTTTGCGACCCCATGAACTGTAGCCCCACAGACTCCTCTGTCCATGGGATTTTCCAGGTGTTGTCATTTCCTTCTCCTGGGGATCTTCCCGACCCAGGGATGGAACCCATGTCTCCTATATTGGCAGGCAGATTCTTTACCACTGATTTCCATCAGGGAAACCTAAGTAGGAATATACAGATTAGAAAAATAACAACTGGATAAATAAAACTGTAGATGGTATAGATTAAAGATCTAGAAAGTAGATCCTTGACTTACAGTGGTAGGCAAAGCCTACCACAGTGCATATTTGCTCTTGTGTATACACTGGCTAATGAAAAGCCACACAAATGATGGTTTGAAATGTTGTCACACATGATAAAACTGTCACAGAAATTTTGTCGTAAACATAACTAAAGCACAGAAAATTTTCTCAGGGTTATCCTTCCAAGTTGCATCATTTCTCCACAGATTCTTGAGAGACTATTTTAATAGGAAAGGTATTCGCAGTTCATTGCCATCGTTTTAATGTAAATCAACCCCATGTCCAGTCTCTGGGTGTTTCTTAAGGGCTAAATAATCACAAGATTTTGTTTGCTTGTTTGTTTATTTTTACAAGGCTTTAGTTGCATGATAGTTGTAAACAGTCATTTTTGGGGACAATTCTGCATTATTATTGACTGCCCTGAACATCTCTTTTCAAGACAATTTGATAACAATTGGGAATGTTTTAAGTTCTTCAGACCAGATTTCTTGGCTTTAGACCAGATTTCCAGCGTTGTTTTAGATGTAAGAGCTCCTTAGTATTTACTGTCTGTACCTTATTCTAATAATGACTGTGCCTGATGTAAGCAGGTCAGTTGGAAAATTGGCAATAACTCACAGAGTTTAGAACAGTGGAAAAGAAAGATTTTGAGTGTCATTAATGTGGAGTACAAGTTACATTGGGAAAGACTGACTGATTTGGTTTATTTATTCATTTAGTTATTTGCTTACTTTAATGAGCTCTGAATGAAAAAAAATCCTCATTTTATTCATCAGAGAGTAAGTACGCTGCATGTGACAAAACTACAATGGAAACTGGCTTTTAAGATTGAAATGGATTTATTTGCTCAGGTGATTGAAGAACTCAAGTTAGTTTGACTTGATCCAAGGCTTAACTGTTGTCCCTGGAAACTAGTCTGTCTCTCTCTCCCTTTCCCTCTTTGTCTCTTACTTTCTTCCACTTACTCAGTTTGAGTTTTCTTCATAAGTCTCTGGTATTCACAAGAAGAATTATATAGCTCTTGTTGCTATTGCCTTCTTAGGTTGAAATTTGGGACAGAAAGAGTGATGCTTTCTTTTCCAGAACTTCCAGCAAAAGTCTTGTTTAATTTCATTGGGAAAGAAGCACATGAATAGTCGGCCTATTGCTATCAAATTGATATATGAAATAGTCTGGTTGTCTAGTTGTGAGCAAACAGGGATAAAGGCTTCCCAAGTGGCTTAATGGTAAAGAATCTGCCTGCTAAGGGGGAGATGTGGGTTCGATCCCTGGCTCAGGAAGATCCCCTTTAGAAGGAAATGACAGCCCACTTCAGTATTCTTGTGGGAAATACTACGGACAGAGGAGCCTGGCGGGCTATAGTCCATGGGGTTACAAAGAGTCAGACATGACTTAGCTACTAAACAACATCAACAAACCAGGGATAAAGTCAAATCCATCAGGAACATATGAGATAAGAATGAGAATAGAATTGATCTCAAAGGGAAACCTACTTAAAGCAACAATAATGAAAAGTCTGGTTGGTGTGGGAACAAACAGAAGTTATTCATAGAGTCCACCATTTTTTACGTCTCTCTTATATAAACATACACACATATATACTCAATGTACATATCTACAGAAATACACATACATACACTTTCCATAAATTCACCTAAAAATTCACATCTCTTAAAGGCATTTACTAAGTCCTAGTCTAGATCACTCGGAGTCTCATTCCATTCCTGTGTATAACTCCAAATGCCTGAAATCTCAACACATCATGTAGTTTTTACAGGCATCCTAAAACACCCAGCATACATTGTAAAGAGAATAATTAAATGTGACAGTGTCCTTTGAAAGAGCGAGAAACATAGGGGATAACATGGTAGTCACCAGAGCACAGCACATGTCTTATCAGGCTGGACAGAAGCGAGAAGGAACATTCTTCTGGCAGTGGGTTTAGTTTAGTGACCAGCCAGTTTACCCATGTCCTAGATATCATTTCTGAGAGAAGCTCTCTTTATCATGTCCCATGGCCACATTGGAGTATGTTTTTTGGGGTGTCTTTTTTGGGGATCTGTGCTCTTTTAGAGGCCATCTCACTTTACTATCTATTAAAGAAAGTCAGATATTTCATTTAACCATTATTGTTCCAGCATGAAGTTTTTCTCGTAGTATTCAATACATCTTCCTTAAAAGTAGTATGGTTTCAATTAATTCTCATATTTTGAGTATTAGAAAATAAAAGTGAAAAAAATTCTTTTGAGCTTTAAACATGGAAATCTTCCTAGAAATATTTAGTTCCCAGAAAGCAGCTTTGGCCTCAGTACTCCACTGATCCCCAAGCCCTCATTTATATGCTGTCCATCTTAGCTTCTGTCTTAGAACAGTTTTTGGGAAAAAATATACTGGGGTGGGAATACTAAGAAATACTAATCTCTTCCTTTTCTCATGGATACATTCCAGATGCCTCTTGTCAGCAAGAGTGATTGTTGCCTTTATCTGGCAGAGAAGCCAAGCAGGAGGTTCTTGAATGTGATCTGCCAAGACTGGCATGATTTTCAAATAAAGCGCTAGATAGTAAATATTTTAGGCTTCTTTATCCGCATAAGGTCTCCATCTCTTATTCTTAATTTTAGTTTACACTTAAAAAATATAAAAGCCATTATTAGCTGTGGGGGTATACAGTCAGACCCAGGACTAAATCCAATATGACATGAATTGGCCACATCATATCTAGAGTTGTGGATAAAGCTTCTTCTAGGATCCAAACTTATCTTCTGCTAGGGGACCCTCCCCCAGTCCCCGTTAACAATATTTTTAGTTTAGGAAAAATAGTTCTTTTATTCCAGCACAAATCAATGGATTTGCAACCATCTCAGATTATAGAAAGACAGAAGGGGAGACTCTTTTATCTGAAGACAATCAATCTCCTTTGGTAAAAATGCCCCCACTCCTTCAGATCTCAGACTTGGCTCTACAGCATAGACAAATTTCTTTTAAATTTTAAATGTGATGAGTTTTATAAACAAGAGCAACATTTACAGGTGTACAACACATAGAGATTTTTCAGAGCTCAAAAAGAAAACACTTAAGTGGAATAAGGGTTATTTTTGTGGACTTAAACTCACTGCTAAACTTAGCACTCATCCAACAAACCTGTATGCAGGTCAAGAAGCAACAGTTAGAACCTGACATGGAATAATGGACTAGTCCAAAATTGGGAAAGCAGTACATCAAGGAGGTATTTGTTTGTTTAATTTATATGCAGAGCACATTATGCAAAATTCCAAGCTAGATGAAGCTGAAATCAAGATTTCCAGAAGAAATATCAATAACCTCAGATATGCAGATGATTCCACCCTAATGGCAGAAAGTGAAGAGGAACTAAGGAGCCAGTTGATGATGGTGAAAGAGGAGAGTGAAAAAGCTGGCTTAAAACTCATTCCAAAAATGAAGATCATGGCATCTGGTTGTGTCACTTCATGGCAAATAGATGGAGAAACAATGGAAACAGTGGGAAACTTTATTTTCCTGGGCTCCAAAATTACAGTGGACAGTGACTGCAGCCATAAAATTAAAAGATGCTTGCTCCTTGGAAGAAAAGGTATGACAAACCTAGACAGTGTATTAAAAAACAGAGACATCACTTTGCCAAGAAAGGTCTGTATAGGCAAAGCTATGTTTTTTCCAGTATTACATGTATGGATGTGAGAGTTGGACCATAAAGAAGGTGAACGTCAAAGACTTGTTGCTTTCAAACTGTGGTGCTGGAGAAGACAACTCTTGAGAGTCCCTTGGACAGCTGTGCTCAGCCTCTCAGTCGTGTGCGACTCTTTGCAACCCCATGGACTGCAGCACACCAGATTTTCCTGTCCTTCACTATCTCCCAGGATTTACTCAAACTCATGTCCGTTGAGTCAGTGATACAGTCAGTCATCTCATCCTTTGTTGTCCCCTTCTCCTCCTCCCTCAATCTTTCCCAGCATCAGGGTCTTTTCCAATGAGTCAGCTCTTTGCATCAGGTGACCACAGTATTGGAGATTCAGCTTCAACATCAGTCCTTCCAATGAATATTCAGGGTTGATTTCCTTTAATATTGATTGGTTTGATCTCCTTGCTGTCCAGTGGACTCTGAAGAGGCTTCTCCAGCTCCACAGTTAGAAAGCATCTGTTCTTTGGTGCTCAGCCTGCTTTATGGTCCAACTCTCACCTCCTGGATCATTGAAAAAGCTAGGGAATTCCAGAAAAACATCTACTTCTGCTTCATTAACTACGCTAAAGCCTTTGACTGTGTGGTCACAAAAAACTGTGGAAAATTCTTAAAGAGATGGGAATACTAGACCACCTTACTTGCATCCTGAAAAACCTGTATGCAGTTCAAAAAGCAATAGTTAGAATTGGACATAGAACAACAGACTGGTTCAAAATTGGGAAAACAGTAGATCAAGGCTGTATATTGTCACTCTACTTCTTTAACTTATATGCAGAGTATGTCATGTGAAATGCTAGGCTGGATGAAGATCAAGCTGGAATCAAGATTGCAGGGAGAAATATCAATAACCTCAGATATGCAGATGACACCACCCTTATGGCAGAAAGCAAAGAAGAACTAAAGAGCCTCTTGAAAATGAAAGAAGAAATTGAAAAAGCTGGCTTAAAACTCAACATTCAAAAATGAAGATCATGGCATCTGGTCCCATCACTTCCTGGCAAATAGATGGAGAAACAATGGAAACAGTGAGAGACCTTATTTTCTTGGGTTCAGAAATCACTGCTGATGGTACTGCAGCCATGAAATTTTAACAGATGCTTGCTCCTTGGAATAAAAGCTATGAGGAACCTAGACAGTGTATTAAAAAGCAGAGACATTACTTTGCTGTCAAAGGTCCCTGTAGCCAAAGCTGTGGTTTTTCCACTATGGTATTTTTTTTACCCCGTTGGACAGCAAAGAGATCAAACCAGTCAATCCTAAAGAAAATCAGTCCTGAATATTCATGGGAAGGACTGATGCTGAAACTGAAACTTCAGTGCTTTGGCCACCTGATGCAAAGAGCAGCTGACTCATTGGAAAAGACCCTGATGCTGGGATAGATTGAAGGCAGGAGGAGAAGAGGATGACAAAGGATGAGATGGTTGGATGGCATCACTGACTCAATGGATGTGAATTTGAGCAAACCCGGGAAGTTAGTGAAGGACAGGGAAGCCTGGCAGGCTGCAGTCCATGGGGCTGCAAAGAGTCAGACATGACTGAGTGCCTGAACAACACCTTATTTCTTCAGTTGCTCCTTTCAAATTTTATTCCTCTCCAAGTAACCTCAGTAGGAGTGAATTTCTCATTGTCTCAACTTCCTTTTTACTATGAGTACAGTTCCAAAGTTTGATTCACTCTGTCTGGCTAACACCCAAGGGACTTTACCAAGACAGTCTATAATTCCTGTTGACCACAATTCTGAAGAGTGAAGAGCGTGAAGGTTTTTTTTTTTTTAAGTTTTTTTGATTCAGTGTGTATGTGAGCTATTCCATTTGTATCTAAACTTTATCTTAACTGATTCCAGTTAGCTTGCCTCTTTGCTTTTTAGGAATTCTAAATGCATTGTAATTATGTAACCATAAACTAATCATCCAAAGCAAGTCATTTATGGGAGTGAAAGGACATATGTAAATCCTACTGCCCTGGGCTAAAGAAACACAAGATTACCTTTCTTAGAATTTGGCGAACAACAGCCCCTTCCATAAGCCCATTAGTTTATATTAACACAGAATAACGTCTGTTTTCCTGTTTCTAATTAGACCTGTTTGAATAATATTATTTAATTATAAGAGATTGATAGACTGTGCTATTCAGCACAGCATTATAATTTGGCCCAATACCCCTTTTTCTCTTCTAGTCTTCTTTTTGAGTAATAGAAGGATGATCAATACCTCTAGTGCTATCTATCTATCTATCTATCTATCTATCTATCTATCTATCCATCCATCCATCCATCCATCTTGGCTTTCCCAGTGACACAGTGGTAGAGAATCTGCCTGCAATGCAGGAGAAATGGGTTTGATCCCTGGGTCAGGAAGATCCACTGGAGAAGTAAATGGCAACCCACTTCAGTATCCTTGCCTGGGAAATCCCATGGACAGAGGAGCCTGGCAGGCTACAGTCCATGGGGTCAAAAAAGAGTCGAATACAACATTAGCAACTCAGTTCAATTCAGTTCAGTCGCTCAGTCATGTCCAACACTTCGCGACTGCGTGGACTGCAGCACGCTAGGCCTCCCTGTTCATCATCAATTCCCAGAGTTTACCCAAACTCATGTCCATCGAGTCAGTGATGCCATCCAACCATCTCATCGTCTGTCATCCCCTTCTCCTCCTGCCCTCAATCTTTCCCAGCATCAGGGTCTTTTCCAGTTATTCAGCTCTTCGCATCAGGTAGCCAAAGTATTGGAGTTTCAGCTTCAACATCAGTCCTTCCAATGAACACTCAAGACTGATCTCCTTTAGGATGAACTGGTTGAATCTCCTTGCAGTCCAAGGGACTCTCAAGAGTCTTCTCCAGCACCACAGTTCAAAAGCATCAATTCTTTTGCTCTCAGCTTTCTTTATAGTCCAACCTTCACATCCATACATGACTACTGGAAAAACCATAGCTTTGACTAGACAGACATTTGTTGGCAAAGTAATATCTCTGCTTTTTAATATGCTCTCTAGGTTAGTCATAACTTTCCTTCCAAAGAGTAAGCGTCTTTTAATTTCATGGCTGCAGTCAAAATCTGCAGTGATTTTGAAGCCCCTCAAAATAAAGTTAGCTACTGTTTCCACTGTTTCCCCATCTGTTTGCCATGAAGTGATGGGACCAGATGCCATGATCTTAGTTTTATGAATGTTGAGCTTTAAGCCAACTTTCTCACTCTCTTTCACTTTCTTCAAGAGGCTCTTTAGTTCTTCTTCACTTTCTGCCATAAGGGTGGCGTTATCTGCATATCTGAGGTTATTTATATTCCTCCTGGCAATCTTGATTCCAGATTGTGCTTCATCCAGTCCATCGTTTCTTATGATGTATTCTGCATATAAGTTACATAAGCAGGGTGACAATATACAGCCTTGACGTTCTCCTTTCCTATTAGCAACTAAACAACAACAGTACACCTGATTATTAAGGGGAAAATTGAGGGCTTCCCTGGTGGCTCAGATGGTAAAGAATTTGCCTGCAATGCAGGAGATAAGCATTTGATCTCTGGGTCAGGAATAACCCTTGCAGAAGGAAATGGCTACCCACTCCAGTATTCTTGCCTTGAGAATCCATCCCATGGACAGAGGAGCCTGGCGAGCTACATACAGTCCATAGGGGAGCAAAGAGTCAGACATGAATGAAGCGACTGAGCAAGCACACATCCATCTACCTTTTTTTCCCTTCTCTTCATCTATCTATCATTATCTTTAGTAATCCATGGAGCATACAGATGCATTATTCAGAAATGTTCTATGGAAATTTGAATAACAATTTATGAAGAACTTCCTTAATATGATTCGAAGAATGATAGATAATTTTTAGTTAGGAAAAATCTTTAAAAACATTTAGAAATTACAAATTAATATTTAATCTAGAGGTGAGGAATGTGAGGAAGAAAAGAAATCATATGCACAATGGAGAATGTGGCTCCTTTTTTTTTTTTTCCCTGAAAGCAAAACCTCCCCTCAAGTGCAGTAAAGAAACTGAGTCTAATTATAGTCATGACAAACTGCAATCATAGAAGAGGGGCTTGTGTTGCTTATAAAGAGACAGTAAGGAAATATTTGTTTATGAGCATTAATTACAGACATATTCTGTTCTGGAATATAAAATAGTCAGTCTTATAATAGTGTAAACTGAATAGTTGTACCAGATATGACAGTGGGACAGATAGTCAATTGTAATATGATCCACACATTATAAAGAAAATGCTAACATTCATAGTCAAAGGATATAAATGAACAATTAGAAAAATTCATCTTAAAGGCCTATAATAGTTGAATAAAGTTATCTGATATATGAAAATTAAAACAAAGAAAATTATTTTTTAGCCAAATTAGGTAGACATTTACTTTCATGAAATGATGAGGATATTAATCAGCATATTTCCAAAAACAAGCTACCATCACTAATTATCATTTATTAGAGGTGTTAAAAGGCTCATAGCTTTTTTTTCCCTAGAGGTTTGCCTGTAGGAATTAGTCTTTCTTTTTTTAATATAAATTTATTTATTTTATTTGGAGGCTAATTACTTTATAATATTGTAGTGGTTTTGCTATACATTGACATGAATCCACCATGAGTGTCCTTGAGGATTGAGATAATTTGTCTTTTTTCTACTCTTCTATATTTTCTAAGTGCTGAGTCTTTAAATCAGAAGAGAATAATAAACGCTACCTTGAAACCCCACAGCAAATATCAACATCTACTTTAACTGATGCCCCTCAAGAAAATTAGGCAATAGATCTACAAAATGTACTTTCCTGTACTGTTATTGCCTTTACATTATATGTTAAGTGGAAAATATCTAGACATGCAAATGCTGGTAACTACAGACACAAACACACAGTAAAACCTTATCTGTGCAGAACTTTTTGAAAGTGAGACAACTCTTCCAGACAATGAGATTTAGCTGAGTTTCCAGTTGGTGAAGATCAGCTCTATACTCTTGAAGTGCTGTTTTAAATATACCCTCCCGTGCACTTATTGCTGAGAACAAGGAAGTAGTAAATAATGTTTGACTGGTGAAAATAGATGACAAAGTATTCAGACCCCAGTAGCTAAAACTGTTTATTCATAGAAGACACATACTAAAAGATATTTATTATGTGTCTTATCCTATAAGTGATAATAACAATAGTAGTAGCTATTATTAATTACAATCTATCATATGCTAAGAAATTTGTGTACACTAATTATATTCACAAAAATACTGAAAGTGGATCTGAAAAATCTAAAAGTGGATTTTCAGATATCACTTTTATAAAAGCAAGAAACTAAGTCAAAATGACTTTTAAGAAAATTGACTTAATTTATACAATTATTACAAGGCTTCCCGGGAGTGGTAAAGAACTTGCTTGCCAATACAGGTACACATAAGAGACATGAGCTTGATCCCTGGGTCTGGAAGATCCCCTGGAAAAGGGCATGGCAACCCACTCCAATATTCTTGCCTGGAGAATCCCATGGACAGAGAAGCCTGGCAGGCTACAGTCCATAGGGTCGCAAAGAGTCGGGCATGACTGACACGACATAGCATGGGAGCAAGTACAATTATTAAATAATCAAATCAATATTTTAGAATAGATCCCTTCATTCTGAAGACAAGGGTGGTTTTTTAGATCATTTTCTGCAGACTCCTAGAGGTTTTTAACATGGACAAGAGACTTAGTGGATGATTCTTTGTACCCTGGTCTACCCCAAACCTACCCTCCATCCCTCCCACACACACACTTCAGCAGAAAGAGCTCCCTTTTACCTGCATTATATATGGGGTTATTGGCAAGATTCAGATTGAAAATAAGGAAATCAACAGACACAAAGCAAACACTCAAACCAAATGCCCCTCTCTGTTCTCCATCCTCTCTCTCCAGCAGTTGCAGCTTCCATGCTTCCCTTTCCTCCTTCCCTGTTTCCCCTTCCACATTTCTTCTCTCCCTCATAAAGCTCCCTAAAGCCAAAACAAGTTCTTAGGTATAAAAATAAAATCAGTAAGCATAGATCACAAAGGAGATATGGAGAAAAATATTTATTACTGAATTCTGCTTGTTTCTAAAACCTGGAATTCAGTTTAGTTGTCCATCTCAATAGTAACTTTGCAGCAGCTTTTCTGGTAGAAGTTATTTATTTATCTGATCTAGGAGCCAAGGTTGAAAATTGTAGCTTTATTAAATGTCATTGAGGTCAGTGCAAGATTTGTGTGTTGATGGAAAATATGTGTCTCCAACGTCTTGCTAAAATAACAATTTGGAGTGCAATTAGAGAGGCTTAGTGAGCTGCAACTAGGTTTAGGGTTCAGATTCATATATTAAAGTAGATGCACTTAAATCATCTGTGACATAGAACAGAGATTCTTAATGCTGAGGGGTGTATCAGAATTATCTGTTGCACTTTTAAAAAACAAAAGCTTGTGATTCACCCATACCCACTGAATCAGAAACTCTAGGAATTACCTTTTTATCCCAAAATCTCTGCAGGGACTATGATATATAAGATTGAGAACAATTTAAATGTAAGATCAATTAAAGTGGTGCACACTTCAATGTTACAAATAAATGTATATGTGCATCCATATAAACATATAGTTAATGTTTACACTGAAGTTCTATAGTTAATATCTTAATTATTTGTCCTTTACTTAGAAATGATCCACCTTTCACTCTGCTTTTACTTTGTTCTTAATAACTCAGATTTAATTTCGACCTGAGCTAAAATTTTAAATTGACAAGGTCAGTGATAATTATAATGAGGCAGATTCTCACAGAGATGTTAATGTGTTGAACTGAACTTCCTTTAATATTAATGGGAGCTCAATGGAGAGATGACAGTGATAAGTATGTAATGAGTCTTCCTCCTAAAATAAAAACCAGTTTAAAATGTAAAAGCATTTTATTTGTTTGCAGCATAAAAAGAAAGACTTCTATCATTTTAATCATTATTTTGGAGAATTAACAAAAATTCTGCAATGACAAACGTTTACTTCTTGTGTCTAAGAGTTCTTTTATTCCATCACCTTAAATTGATGTGCAGGCATAGATTATTAAAGATACAAACTAAAGAGGTGTTGGATGATTGAATATATCTTCATGAACCACCATAATAGAAATCTAGAAAGAGGGCAAAAGTTCTATTAATTTAGTAGTTGAATTTACTCTGGTGTGAAAAGAATATTAATTTAGTAGTTGAATTTACTCTGTTGTGAAAAGAAAGCCTATTTTCTAAAACCTAAAATTAGGACTCTAGTTTAGGAATTCAATTTATAAGGAAGGTTTCAGATAATTTTTAGATATCTTGTTACTAATTATTCAAAGAATATTTAGATCTAGCTATTTCATCTTCTATCACATAATATTTCATTACATTTCCACTGGATTGAACATAAATTACATTTGTATGATATTTATAATTCAAGAAATGGGTTTCTCTTTGTTGCTACATTTAATTCTCATGAAGATTCTGTGAAATAGGTAGACAGATATCATTAATCCTACTTTATAAATCAAGTAAAAAGGCCCAGTCTTCCAGCTAAGAAGTGCAACAATGAAACAAAGTCTTCTGACTCCACGTCTATAAAATGAAGGGCCAAGATTATAAAGAGAAATCAATTAAATGTTATTTTTAACTTACAGAAAAAGTTTTAAATGGTTATGAATGAATCGTAACATCAATTAATTGTGGAATTATCTTTGATAATTACCTTGTTTACCTAAGTTCTCTTTTCCCATTTTCCTAAATAACTTTGAGTTGGCTGGTAGCAAGTTGACTAATTATATAAAAGGTTACACAGGTCAGTAATTTCTTCGTGAAATGTATATCAACCTGTTCTTTTCTTCTCAAGGTTAATATTCCTACATAAACTATTAAGGACTTAGCTCAGTGTCTGTTACAGAGAAAGTTGTCAAATGTTTGAAATGTGATCTAATTATATTATTGATCATTTGAGGTATCCATGACCTTTCATTAACTATATCTATGGATGTTAATTGAAACCAGTCTTCTGAAAGGGAATTTACCATGATTTGTTGGCATGCTGGCATACTGCATATTAATAGAGTTTAGTATTATGTGTTGTATGCAATATACTGTATCAAGTATGTACTAGACAAAGCTTGAACCCAAGGAACTTGAAAGATGTCACTGTGAGTCAATTCCAGAATTTATCTTTATATCCATCAGTGAGAATGGTATAACAGAGAAGACTTCTTCTTAGATAGTCTCAACTAACCTACCCAAGTATCATTCTTTCTATCTTTACCATGAATTTTGTCATTATCTGCTCAGAGATTTCAGTGACTCTTAATAAAATTAATTTTTAATAGTGACTTTGTTTATCCTTTAATAACTTTAGTCAGTAGTAAAGTGTCTTGCCTACAAACCCCAATTAAAAATAAGTAGGCAACAAATAAATGAGTAATGATTTTATGAGTATAAAATTAAAGTTTTATACATTTCACAAAAATTCTATATACATAAAATAGAGTTGAGTTGAGAATTGAGGCTAAGAAATGAGAAAGGTAGCATTTCTAGACTGAAATTTAGATATGAAGAAAGAAAAAAGATAAGGTGAATAGTAGTTAATGCTTAACTTTATTTATATAAAGTGCATCCTCCTTGAATGTGAGCTTTGATGTTGTTGTTTTGTTAAAAAATAAAGATTTATTTATTTGCAGTATAAATAATTTTAATACACAGCTAAAGCTAGAATTTATAATATTAAAAGATATTATATGAGATTTCCTATATAAAAATATACTTAATTATAAGATTAAATATGCTTATGGACATAAAAAGGGAGATTAAAAAATTCTTGTAACAAAGTACATCCAGAGGATAGGAGAAACTATAAAGCCACTTATCACAAGAGAACATACAGGAACAAGACCAACATCACTTTTCAGTGTGTAGTTTCTCATATATAAATAAGAAAACTGGGTTAGAGTTGAGGCTCTTAGTATCAGCTAAAAGGATATATGTTAATTTCATACACGTGTGCACCCCATACACAATATTAGCTTATCTGAATAAGTCAGATGTATTAAAGCAGAAAAATAAAAGAAAAAATTTTAAATTCACTCATCAATTTTTCAGTTTTTAAAACCAAACATCTTAATAGGTAGATCCAATAGAGTTTGTTCTGAATTGTGATAACTACAATCACCAAACAAACTATCGTTGGAAAGCCAGGAATTGTCATATTTAACAGCTGTTCATTTCAGATGTACTTTCAAAGATTTAACATATGTTTATAGAATTCTTATATGATTACCACATTTTTAAAAAGTAGATTTATGATGTAAGCTGAGGATGTATTTCAGCTACCCAAAATATATTTTCTTCTGAAGAAACTACAAAAATTAGTATAGGTAACTTGTTTGATTATTATTCATTATGTGAAAGTTTTTTATTAAATAAACTTTTCTCTTGAACCAACTTATATTAACTAATGTTCTACCATTCTATTCTCTTAAATAATTATAGTTAAAATAAAACAGGTAAATATTATTTTAGATTCAAACAAAATAGTGCATATAGTGAGTCATTGATATCCAAAGCACAATTAATGCTCATGAATAGTGGCTGATTTCTCTTAGGACCTTGCATACCTTTGATTATGCTTAACAAGTACTGCTTTGGTTTGTACACAAGTCTTCACATTCTTATAATTGCCTTATTTAATTATGTAAAGCAATGAAAGATAGATGCAAAAAGAGAGAGGCGTGTTACTCTGTGAGTCATGTTATTTCTAAAGACTGTAAAAAGACAGGATGTGACTTTAAAAAATGGTGCTGAAATAAGTATGGGTGAGATAATGGGGAAAAAAAAAGATGGATTTATAATCTGGAAGGATTTACCATTCAGATTTTTTTTTATAATGATTCTCCCTTCACATTAAACAATACAGCATTAGGATTTGTTGAGCTGGAATTATGGATGAGGTTTATGAAGAATAATCACCCAGGTTTCAAAGCAGCAGATGCACACCAAAAGGAAAGGCCATGAAAACTTTGGTAAATGAATTTTTAGTTACAAGGTTTTCAGCATAATAAAAAGTTAAGGGTCCAAGTCTATATTTGTCCACATCAATCAAAAGTGACTTATATTTAGCAAATGTCTAGTCCTACTCACTGAAACAAAGAAATTTACAACGGTTATTATGTTCCTAAAAAACACCAAAGCACAACTAAAAAATGCTATATCAGGAGCAGTAAGTTGGAAGTTTCTAAAAAGTCAGTTATAAAGAATATGGCATCTGAACAATGATTCTTTCATGATTGTGATTGGGTGTGGGGAAAAAAAACAAATTTAGAGTGGTCTAGAAAGTGTGGCACAATAGGATACTGTCCCAAGAAATAAGATGCTCTGGCACCAGACACTTATGAAGCATGTTAAAATCTGTGGCCACTGCTGAGTTAATCAGTGCAATGCTGCCCAGCTCTTTTGCTCTCTTGTCCTTTCAGCACTTCTAGAGTGTTTTGACCTTTGCTGCTATGCACATTAGTTACAAACTATTGACTGTAATGTTACCCAATAAAGTATGAAGAATTTTCTTGAGTAGAAAAATAACTATTGTTTATAATTTTTATTTCCTTCTTTCCTTTTTCTCTTTTCTCTTTTTTTTTTTTAATGTAGCTATAGGGATTTGTTATCATACGCGTATGCCATAGCACATCTTCATCATTCATCCAAACAGTGGCCCACTGTTGAGAATGCGTTTGTGTCATATGCAAACTATTGTTTGTAGTTTTCCACTATTTTTTCCATCCTTCTAAAGCAGCCAGCAGCTATCCTAATATCTTTACAATATATCCTTTTGTTTATACACGTGGCTTAGAATGTGTTTGTATGTGTTTTGGTGAGATTAGGCTTGATTTCTAACGACAACATCTCAGACTGATGGAGTTCTCTCATATTCAAGCTCTTGTGGTTGTTCCAGATCTAAGTTCCAGGTTTTCAAATGGGTATTTAGAAACCAGGGTTTCTTACGTTGTTTCTTTGCCATCCTCTTTAGAGACTTTCTTTCTTCATTCCCTTTTTCCTTCTTTCCTTTCTCTTTCTTTGTGAAGGAGGTTGCAGCTAATAGGAAAGAGAAAGAGGGGATGGACGAGTCAGTCCACTGTTCAGAGGCTCCAACCCAGATAGCACATGTGAAGTCACAATCCATGGGCAAGAATTTGATAAGATAGCCACATCTAGGATCTGGAGGCCTGAAAATGTATCCAAACTAGGTCACAACTTGGCTTAAGACTGTTACTGTTAAAAACAGGAGGAAAAGATTGTGGGGGAAAAAATAGTAATTCCATTCACTCATATATATTTTTAATTTACACAAATAATTTTTTATTGCATATAGCTGTCTGGTGTTTTCTAATTCTCATTATGTATTTTAGATCTGTTTAGAAGGCAATGGCAACCCATTCCAGTACTCTTGCCTGGAAAATCCCATGGACGGAGGAGCCTGGTAGGCTACAGTCCATGGGGTCGCGAAGAGTCGGACACGACTGAGCGACTTCACTTTCACTTTTCACTTTCATGCATTGGAGAGGGAAATGGCAACCCACTCCAGTATTCTTGCCTGGAGAATCCTAGGGACAGAGGAGCCTGTTGGGCTGCCGTATATGGGGTCGCACAGAGTCGGACACGACTGATGCGACTTAGCAACAGCAGCAGCAGCAGTGTGTGTGCATTTTGGATCTATTTAGTGTGTGTGTTTTGTGTGTGTGTGTGTATATGCAAATATAACGCATTACTTATAACTGTTGCAGAATACACCACTGTTTGCATCTACCACATTTTGCTGAAATCTTCCCTAATGAAAGGTATTTGGGTTTCTTCCAAAGTGCTTCCACTGGAAAAAAATACTGAAATAAGAATCTTTATGAATTCAAAGCGTGGATGTGCTGATTTAATTATTTCATATTGCACATGGATATCCAACTTTCCCAATACCATTTATTGAAGAAACTATTCTTCCCCCATTGTGTATACCTGGCATCTTTGTGAAAAATTCATTGATCATAAATGCTTCTGATTTTTTTCTGAAATTTCTACTCTATTCCATTGATCTATTAATGTGTCTGCTTATATTCGTATGTGTCATACTATTTTGATTTCTATAGCTCTGCAAAATAATTTGAAACCAGGACATAATGTCTGAAGCTCTGCTCTTCTTGCACAAGGTTGCTTTAGCTATTCTGAATCTAATGGTTCTATATAGATTTTAGATTCTGTGAAGAATGTCATTGAGATTTTGATAGGGATTTCATTGAATCTCCATACATTTTGGGGTAGTATGGCCATTTTAATGATATTAAATCTTCCAATCTAATCCATGAATGCAAAATATCTTCTTCAATTTTTTAAAATCAATATTTTAGTTTTCAGTGAACAGATCTTTCACTTCCTTGGTTAAATTTGTCTAATGTTTATGAAAAAAATGTTCATAAGTAGTGAGTTTTCAATGTTCAGCCATGTTTGCCATGTATCATATTTCAGTTTGTTTCTTAAAAGTACTATTTTTTTCTTTTCTCTTTATTTTTCAAATTATGAAAGAATGATAACACATTTACAGGTGACTTGGAAAAAGCAGAACAAATTTACATATAGTTCTACTATATATTACAATTAATTTTTAAGTAGATAAATTAAGATTTTCAGTTGGAGTTTCAATATCAAATTCTGGAAAATTAATAGAATGAATAGACAGAAAAGTAAAAGGATATAGTAGACCTGAAAAGTCCTATGAACCAATTCAACATAATTAGGATTTATACAATTTTCACACAATAGCAAGATACAAATTCTATTCAGTTCTCATAGACTATGAACCAGAAGACACTGGAATGTATCCAGACATAAAACAAGGTGCAAAAATTTCATGGTCTAAAGATATTGAAATCATGCAGAATCTGTTCTCTTACCACTATGAAATTATGTTAGAAATCAATCTCAAAAGATACTTGAAAATAACCCACATATTTCAAGTGCAGTGTGATATTTACCAAGAGAGATCTTTGATATTGCCATTGAAAACCTCAATAAAGTTAAAAGACTGGAAAAAAAAAACCACAGAGGGTGATTGCAGAGAAGAAAGCACTTAATTGAGAAATTAATATCAAAATGAGATATTAATATCAAAGATACTTTAAAAAGCCCATGTATTTGGAAATTCAACGTCTACTTTTAAATTATGGGTGTATCTAGGAAGCAATAACAAGGAAAATTAGAAAATGTTTGTCACAGAATAAAAAGCAGAAAGAGATTTTATCAGAATTTGTTGCATGGAGCTGACATTGCTCAATGCAACTAAATACAATATGGAATATTGAATAAGGTATGAACACAAATAATGGACACTAGAATAAAATTTTGAACAAAATATGTAATTAATACTATATCATGTGTTAATTTCTTGTTTTTTTCTTAAACATAGTATTTCTTTATATTCTAAGAATTGGATTTGAAGTTTCAAGCCTCATTCAAGTTTTTAAAAAATCACTAAGATAAACTTCCTAGAATTTTAGCAGTATTATTAGATGCCCGAATAAATGGAACTATATCATAGTTTTGAGTGAGTATAAATTAGAAATCTAGCATTCTCTTTCACACTAGGTCAAACAAATGGAACAAAAATGTCATAAATATTTTAGGTAGGCAAATATTCATAAGTTATCTAAAATATATATTATACATACTATTTATATATACTTGTATAAAAAAGCTTTTCTACAACACTTGATAAAGGCTTGAGAGAAAACAACAACAACAACAAAAAAGAGACAGAGGAATAGGAGAACATAAACCAAATGAGGTGGGCGCAGTGAATGTGAAATAGAAAAAGTGAAACAAACTAGATAAAAGTAAAAGATCATCATATAGTCCAGTTGTTTTTAAACATGGCTGCTCATTAGAAACACATCTGGAGTTTTGGAGGAAAAAAGCCATACCAGGGCATTTGTGTTTTCAAAAATATTTGTATTTTCCAAAAAATTCCAAGATAATTCTGACACGCATCTGGATTTTAAAAAGTGATTACAGGCTTTTCTGTTAAATGAGTTTTAGTGATATAGAATTCTATTATTTTCTGTTGACCAATCATGATACAATGGTATTAACTGAATAAATAGTTACATAATCACAATAGTGATCCCAGGTGGTGTTAGTGGTAAAGAACCTGACTGCCAATGCAGGAGACATAAGAGACATGGGTTCAATCCCTTGGATGGGAACATCCTCAGAGAAGGGCATGGCAACTCACTCCAGTATTCTTGCCTGGAGAATCCCAAGGACAGAGGATCCTGATGGGCTACAGTCCATAGGGTTGTAAAGAGTCAGACAACTGAAATGACTTAGCACACACATGCAATCACAATAGTAAAAGATGTTTATTAGTTTTCACAATCAATAGCCAGACAAAAAAATAAGATAATTACAGTTGTATGTCATAATGGAAACATTATTAACCTGACAATATAGAATAATGCATACCATTTGGGGGTTAAGTAGAGTGATATGGTAAATGGAAGTGCATGCATGCACATGTTTCATCCACACTGCCAGTATATGTCTTTTGATTGGTGCATTTAATCCATTTACATTTAAGGTAATTATCAGTATGTGTGATCCTATTGCCATTTTCTTAATTGCTTTGGTTTTACTTTTTGAAGTTTTTCCTTGTTTTGTGTTTCCTGCTTAGAGAAGTTCCTTTAGCATTTGTTGTAAAGCTGATCTGTTGGTGATGAATTCTCTTAACTTTTACTTTTCTGAAAAGCTTTTAATTTCTCCATCAAATCTGAACAATAGTTTTCCTGGGTAGAAAATTCTTGGTTGTAGTTTCTTCGCTTTCATCACTTTAAGTATATCATGCCATTTAAATATACCATGGCCTTCTGGCTTGTAGAGTTTCTGTTGAGAAATCAGCTGATAACCTTATGGGAGTTCTCTTGTATGCTATTTGTTGTTTTACCCTTGTTGCTTTTAATATTTCATCTTTGTCTTTAATTTTTGTCAGTTTGATTGCTATGTGTCTTGGTGTGTTCCTCCTTGGGTTTATCCTGCCTGGGGCTCTGAATTCCTGGATTTGGTTGACTATTCCTTTTCTCATATTAGGGAAGTGTCCAGTTATTATCTCTTCAGATACTTTCTCGGGTTCTTTCTCTCTCTTCTCCTTCTGCAATCACTAATGTGAATGTTGGTGCATTTAATGATGTTCCAGAAGTCTCTTAGGCTGTCTTCATTTTTTTTTTCATTCTTTTTTTCTGTATTCTGTTTTGTGGCAGTGATTTCCACCATTCTGTCTTCCAGATCACTTATCCATTCTTCTACCTCAGTTATTCTGCTATTGATTCCTTCTAGTGTCTTGTCCCGGAGAAGGCAATGGTACCCCACTCCAGTACTCTTGCCTGGAAAATCCCATGGATGGAGGAGCCTGGTAGGCTGCAGTCCATGGGGTCGCGAAGAGTCGGACATGACTGAGCGACTTCACTTTCACTTTTCACTTTCATACATTGGAGAAGGAAATGGCAACCCACTCCAGTGTTCTTGCCTGGAGAATCCCAGGGACAGGAGAGCCTGTTGGGCTGCTGTCTATGGGGTGGCACAGAGTCAGACACGACTGAAGTGACTTAGCAGCAGCAGCAGTGTATTGTTCATCTCTGTTTGTTCTTTAGGCCTTCTAGTTCTTTGGCAAACATTTCTTGCATCTTCTCCATTCTTTTTATAAGATCCTGTATCATCTTCACTATCATTTTTCTGAATGCTTTATCTGGAAGGTTTCCTTTCTCCACTTCACTTAGTTGTTTCTCTGGGGTTTTATCTTGTCCCTTCATATGAGACATAACCCTCTGCTCTTTCATTTTGATTAACTTTCTGTAATTGTGGTTTTCTTTCTGGTGGCTGAGGGATTGTAGTTCTTCTTGCTTCTTCTGTCTATTCTCTGGTGGATGAGGCTAAGAGGCTTGTGAAAGCTTTCTGATGGAAGGGACTGTCTGTGGAAAAAGCTGAGTCTTGCTCTATTGGGCAGGGCTATGCTCAGTTACACTTTAATCTGATTATCTGCTGATGGATGGGGCTGCACTCCCTCCCTATTAGTTGTTTGTCTTGAAGTGACCCAGCCCTGGGGTCTGTGGGCTCTATGGTAGGGTTAATGGTGACTACCAAGCAGGCTCAGGCTAAGGGGCACCTCCCAAGACTGCTGCTGCTAGTACCCTTGTCCCCACAGCAAGTGACTGCTGACCCACACCTCCACAGGAGGTCTGGCTCAGTCTCCTTTGAGGTCACTGCTCCTTTTTCCTGGGTACTGGTACAGGCAAGACTTTGTTTGTGGCCTCTAAGAGTGGATTGTGTTTCCTCCAGTCCTATGGAAGTCCTATAATCAAATTCTGGTGGACTTCAAAGTCAGATTCCCTGGGATTTCTAGTCCTTTTGCCAAATCCCTGGGCTGGGAAGGTTAATGTGGGGCTCAGAACCTTCACAACAGTGGGAGAACTTCTTTGGTATTATTATCCTCCAATCTGTGGGTCACTCACCCAGTGGTTATGGGATTTGATTTATCATGATTGTGCTCCTCCTACCATCTCATTGTAGCTTCCCCTATGTCTTTGGACATGGGGTATCTTGTTTTTGGTGGGCTTCAGAATCCTCCTGTTAGTGGTTATTCAACAGCTAGTCGTGATTTTGGTGTTCTTGCAGAAGAAGATGAACACGTCCTTCTACTCCACCACCTTGAACCAATCAAACTCATTCAATTTTATTACTAAATAATATTCCATCTTATACTTTTATTCATCAGTTCATTAGTTGTTGGTCATTTGCATTATTTCCATTTTAAGGTAATAGGAATAATTCTGCTGTGAACATTCACTTATAAATTTCACATTCTCATTTCTCTTGAATAAATACCTAGGATGGAATTGCTGTGTCATATGGATATGGTAATGTTACATTTAACCTTTTGAGGAACTGTAAAACTGTTTTCCAAAGTGTTTTCTCTACATTACATTCTTACCAGAAGTATACTACACTACTGATTTTCTTCACATACTGGCCAACATTTGTTGTGATCTAACAATCTAATTATAACTACTTTATTGATGTGTAGTACTGACTCATTGTGAGTTTGATTTGTATTTCCTTGATGGTTAATCATGTTGAGTATCTTTTCAATATCATTTACTTACTGGACATTTTCAGTATCATTTACTTATTGGACATTTATATGTCTTTTTTGGAGAAATATCTCTTTAAATCCTTGCCCATTTTTTAATTGGATAACTTGTCTTAAAATTGGCTTCTTATATCAGAAATCTTGCTAATATTAATCACCTTTCCTATCTTGGACTATACTCTACTTGGTCTTGGTGGGTAATATTTCTAATTTAATATTTAATTTTCTTTACTAATATTTAACATGAAAATTATAAATGTAAAAGCTTAGTTCAGTGTCAGTTCAGTTGCTCAGTCATGTCCAACTCTTTGCGACCCCATGAACCGCAGCACGCTAGGCCTCCCTGTCCATCACCAACTCCATGAGTCTACCCAAACCCATGTCCATCGAGTCGATGATGCCATCCAGCCATCTCATCCTCTGTCATCTCTTTCTCCTTCTGCCCTCATTCTTTCTCAGCATCAGGGTCTTTTCCAATGAGTCAGCTCTTCGCATGAGGTGGCCAAAGTATTGGAGTTTCAGCTTCAACATCAGTCCTTCCAATGAACACCCAGGACTGATCTCCTTTAGGATGGACTGGTTATATCTCCTTGCAGTCCAAGGGACTCTCAAGAGTCTTCTTTAACACCACACGTCAAAAGCATCAATTCTTTGGGGCTCAGCTTTCTTTATAGTCCAACTGCCACACCCATACATGACCACTGGAAAAACCATAGCCTTGACTAGACAGACCTTTTTTGGCAAAGTAATGTCTCTGCTTTTTAATATGCTATCTAGGTTGGTCATAAATTTCCTTCCAAGGAGTAAGTGTCTTTTAATTTCATGGCTGCAGTCTCCATCTGCATTGATTTCGGAGCCCCGAAAAATAAAGTCAGCCACTGTTTCCACTGTTTCCCCATCTATCTGCCATGAAGTAATGGGACCAGATGCCATGATCTTAGTTTTCTGAATGTTGAGTTTTAAGCCAACTTTTTCACTCTCCACTTTCACTTTCATCAAGAAGCTGTTTAGTTCTTCTTCACTTGAGACTGTAATTATTTTTAAGGTATAAGTGTCAAATTTTAATATCAGGGATTTGCTAGTATTTTAAAATTAATTTGATGGATTCCAATTTTTTTTCAATGTGTGACATTATTAAAAAATTTTTGTTTGATTAAGTTCTATGTTGAAACAATCTATACAAAGAATTTTCATTAGCAATAATTGCAATATTCAGTAAACTATAATTAGCGAGACCTGAGGTGAATCTGAGACAACAAAGAAGTCTACTAGACTCTGGGAAAATGAAGTACAAATGGTTACACTCACTTTTTAACTTCAGCCTTGGAAGCTACCCGGTCAGCAGCTCTAGAAGGTGAAAGCATCACTTTGGAGATTTGTAAAGGGAGAGGAATTGCAATGAAAACCCCCACCACCTTCCAACATTCAGAAGGGTGATAATAAGGATGTGTTCTAAAGAGAAAAGCCTGTGGGGAGATGTAGGGTGGGATGGGCAACCATATAAAGGATGCATTTTTAGCTAAGGAAAATATTTCTAAAAATTCGTAGATTTTAATTTATGAAAGACTACTCTAACTCATATTTGGCATTTATTTATTTCTCTTTCCCTCAACCTGGCTGATGCCAATTGTGCTACAAATTAGATCATAAATAGTGGATTTCTTTGAGTGGTGTGTGAGGTAAAATTTTCAGTCCCATTAATGTTGTGCTCTCCAAATTTAGAAGAGGGACTCTCTGTACAATAGTAATTATAAACTTTGTAAACCAAATTATAATGATGCTCTTGGATATTTATGTCATTTTTATGTAACTGTAGGGTTTAGTCCTCAGTGACTAAAAAGAAATAAAAATTATTATCTTCACACTAAAGGCAATATATATATATATATATTTTTACAAAAGTATATATATACTTTTGTAAAAATACATATATTTAAGTGTATATATATATATATATATACTTTTTTATAATATATATATATATACGCTTTTGCAAAATATATATATTTTAACTTAAAAATATATATTTTGCAAAAGCGTATATATATTTTACAAACATACATATATATATCTATAAATATACATATATATATTTTACAAATATACATATATATATTTTACAAAAGTACTTGAGTGAAAACTTTAATGGGGAAACTAATCATGTGAGTTTCTCTTAAAATGCAGATTATGCAACAGGGTCTGAGATTTTGCTTTTTTAACAAGGTTCCCCATTGACATTGCTATTGCTGGCCAGCACTTTGAGTACTGAGGCTTCATAGAAGGTAATTTTAATCAAATTATACTAACAGAGTTATCTGAAGAAATATTTCTAAAAGTACATAACTAACCTCATCTTTCCTCCATTCTTCACTTATCTAAATAGAACTGAGGGCCTCTTAATAATGTCAGAGATGGGGACCTGGTCACATGTATTTTGAAAAAAATCAAAATAAGTAAAAATATCTGGATGATTCTAATATGACATATCTTCACTAGGGATTAGAACCATTGCTTAGAAATCAGAGTCATACACAAAATCATCAGATCCTAGATGTGAACCTGTAAGTAACTGAGTTCAAAATGAATTTGTCTAATTTGGGATGACCATAGAGTGAGAAATTCTGCTTTTGCTAGAATGATAAATTGAAAATAGGCTCCCTGGAAAATACAAAAAAACACCAAGAATTATGGAGATAAATGCCAAATTGAAATAAACCCAAGAAATGCATGTGTTCCACTAATATTCCATCATTCATATGATTCTAATTGTAACCACTGAGGGTGTGTTAATGATTTTAGCTTCATATACATAAGAATGGCATTCAATGACAAATTAGATTATCTACTTATAACTTTATTTAGGAAGAAACATATTCCCATTAGGAACAACCTCTCATTTTTCTCATCAGAGTAACAATGCAGTTCCTAGGAGAAGTTACTTGGTCAATGCCAGCAGTCTGCATCAATTTCCTACTATCCAGGGATTCTGAGATTCAAACATCTGTGAAATTTCCAATGGCTTCTTCATGCCAGTGGAAAGTAAAAAATTTCTTGCTTTGATGGTGTTTCCAGATGTTCTTAATGCTGCACATATGGCAAGGGCCATTCTTTCCTAATAAGCTGAGGTTTTCAAAGAATCACACTAAGCAACTGAAATGCGACAGACCCTGAAATCTATCCATAGATTGGCTTTATCTGAAAAGCATTTATATTCCTGACAACCAGTATAATTATCCCAAAACCGATATGCAAGCTTTTACACAGTCATAATGATAGAACAATTTGTAAAATACCCTTGGTTTCTGGCACAGAAAAACAGCTTAATTACTGAAAAGAAACTTGAGTTTGCTAAAATTTCCTTTTGAAATTGTATGTTGTTCTGTTGTTATAGGCTTTGAGGATTAGCTATTGGGAGATACTTCTGGGGCATATAGCTGGTAAAGTGAAACTGCCTTTAGTGTTTACTCTCTTTTTCATGTGCCCTTATCCACATCCTCAACTGTTTTACCCAGTTAATTGTTCAGTTACACTTTAATAAAAATGTAATAAAATACAAATTTAATAATAAAAAAACACAGTGTAACCTTTTCCAGTTCTATAGGAAATTGATTGAGGAGGCTGTTATCTTTACTTGAGCTATTGAAATGGCTTCCTAAACTTATTAGAGCAGTGTTTTTTTAAAATATGGTTCTAGGAGCAGCAGCGGAAAAATCACCTGGAAACTTGTTAAAAATTCAAATTCTCTGGCACTCCTACAGGTCTATGGAATGAGCAATTCAGGCAGGACCCAGTATACACTGTATTTTAACAAAGCTTACAGGTGATTCTGATGCATAGTAGTGTTTGAGAACCACTGTGTTGGACTAGAGTGCCAAAATAGAAGTCTAAACAGTCATGGTGAGAGAGTAAGAGAGAAGTCATCTACAACAAAGGGCATCAAAGATGACTTCATAGTAAATATGGACTGTAAACCACTTCCAAAAAGCATCTTCTACAAGTTCAGGAGGATTTTGTTGAAATAAAGGATATCAAAGTTGAAAAGAACATCAAGTTCTCGATAGGAATGCATTGTCTACTTGGGGCATGTGAAGAAAGTCTGAGTCGTTAACTAATAGGGCTACTTAGTAGGAAGCAACTTAGTAGGAAGGAGAAGATAGAGAGTCATTTGCCTCACTTTGTGAGAGGCTGTTTATGGATTTTATATTCTCAGCATGAAGAAGCCTTTAAGACTTATCAACCAGAGGAGTGACATCGGCACATTTGCTTTGTAGGAACATAACTTTGGCACCAGTGTAGTGGATTGAGTTATGCAGAGAGTGAGAAAGAGACCAGTTATTCAGTTGTTTTGATTTCAAGCTGAAAAATAATGAGGTTTTTAAATTACAATTATGGTAATGGGCACTGGTTTTAATGGATTTTCAAGGTAACATTGTGCCTAATTAAGGTATTAGAGTGAAGGTCCCCTCCTAGTTAAGGTGTAGAAATTAACTAAATATAATTACATCATCTTAACAACCAGAAAAAAGAAAAAACAGATAAACTAAGATCACTCTTTTCTTAAAAGAGTTGTGGACATACATAAGTTTAAATTAATTTAAAAGAAGGACAAATTCTACATAGGTGAACAAATAATAGACATACTTTACATTTAGAAATCAGTTGAAAGTGAAAGAATGAACAAAAAACATATGTAAAGAATTATTAATTTAAAAGGTTAAACTTTGCTTGAAGAATTCTGTAAGATAAAAGAACTGCATGGGCAGAAGGTGGTTACTACCTCTGGGCTGAGGGAGAATGAACTGAGACAGGAACTGAGAACTTAGACGAGCCCTACAAGGACCCATTGGATAGGGTGTGGCTGCTCCAGAAAAATGAGACTTAATAGTAGTGGAAAAATTTTCTTGAGACTATAGATGAGCAAGAGCTGGTTGTAGATATAGGTCTGGCTTTTAGAATGAGATAAGCTGTGTCACATCAGCGTATGCATTAAAGTGATAGATGAGAATGAGGTAACTCACTGGCAGAATAAAACATATCTAGAAGAGGACCCAGGGGAAACAATAGGTGAGAAGAGGCCTCTCATATTAAGAAAGAATGGTAACAGCAGCAAAAGTAGAAAAATGTCTCATAAGTCAAAGAAAGAGAGCTCAACATGCAACACACCATATTTACCTACATTTTTTTTTTTAAGCTGGCAGGAATATCTGTATATAGAAAGAAGAACCTTCTCTTGTAATGCTGGGGAGGATATATTATTTATACTTTTTAGAGAAGGAATGTAGCAGATACTTAATAACATCAAAATGCTCACATCCTTTCACATGGTGAGTCCCCTTCCAGAAATAAATATCATAGACAAAGATTTCCTCATAGCACAACTTGCTGTGAGAACAAACTGAGTTGCCCAAAATAGGGGAATGATTATACAAATCATGGTTAATCTATACACTAAGTTAATATGATGTAGCACTAAAATGATATTGTTACAGAATTTATAGTGACAGGGAAACCTAACAATATAAAGTAAGTGAAAAATGTGATATATAATATATAAGAATTATAATCTCAAATAAGTAAAGTTTTTAGGAAAAAAAATCTTGGTGTGTTAAAAAATTATAATTATAATTAATTGAACTTGGTTCTACAACTGAGCTGGAATAGTAATCCAGTATATTTTAAAATTCAAGTATATTTTAACAGATATATGAGGGTGTTAATTGTCAACTTTGTCAGATAGTTCTAAGAATTCTTAGCAAGACCAAAACTAGGATGTTAACATGCTGGTGAAGGATCACATATGGTGGTCCAGTGGTTAAGAATCCACCTGCCAATACAGGGGACTCAGGTTCAATCCCTAGTCTCAGAAGATCCCACATGCCACGGGGCAACTAAACCTGTGTGACATTATCTACTGGAGCCTGTGAGCTCAGAGTCTGTGCTCTGCAACAAGAGAAGTTGCCACAAAAAGAAGCCTGCACACTCCAACAAAGAGTAGATCCCCACTCACTGCAACTAGAGAAAGCCTATGCATAGCAATGAAGACCAGTGCAGACATAAATAAATTAATAATAATATTAAAAAAAAAATCACATATGACCCTTGGGAGACAACCCTGAGTAGAGTGACAGGGGTAGAGACCACATGGATATGGGTTCAGAGAAAAAGTTAATGTCAGTTATAATAGACTATACACTGAAGATGTTAATTTATTATTTAGAAGTGGGGAAGAGGATAACTGATTGAAATCTATGAGAGTATTTGTGGGTACATTAAATATATTCTATGCTGAAGAGAATGGACCAAGGGAGAAGGTAGCTTAAGGGCATAAGAGAAGGGACAATTGTGTATCAAAGTCCTAAGGAAACAGGGTGCAAGGGATTCAGTGCCCATTTGAGGCACTTGCTAGGGTTCATTGCATATCTGTTTCTATAAAGCAGTTGTATAATAATACATTAGATCAGCTGTATTTTCATACATATAATTATATCATATTATAGCATAATATAATATTTTATTGTTTGTCATAGGGTCTTTCATAATAGCTATTCTATTCTGTTACACTGATAAGTAGTATGGGGGCTAGACAAGCTATATCTGGATAGTTATTGATTGATAGCTGAAAAGTTAACAATTTTCTATAAAGGCAGTCTAATTTTTAATTAATCAGAAGTAAAATATTGCACTAATTTCATGTGTGTGAGAGAGAAATTTTAAGTACAAGCTACAATATACAGAAGAATTCTGACATGGGTATTTCTTTGACCTGAGTGTCAATTTATGAAGCTTAACTCTTTCTCCGTAAGCTCAAGCCTTAGTATGTAAACAAGCCTATTGAGAAGAATGGTTTGTTAGGTCCTCCGTCTAGATCAAGGGGCTATTGATACAAACTAGAAAAAGTTTACTGGTGCCACTGTACAGGTTGGGAAAGAAAGAGGAGAAGGAAAAGAGTGAAGAGAAAGAAGAGTAAAAATAAAAGAGTATGGCAAGGCAGAGAAAGGAAAGGAAGGTGGGGAGAGAAGAGAAAATATCTCAGTCACGTGTGTCCATATGTGCCTGTGCACCAGAATGGGGCAGCCTCCTAAGTAGGAGGCGAAAGAGGAACAACATGTCCCTTACAAGCCCAGTGTGGGCACACGCTGTCGGCAGTGCTGGAGACAGAGGCTGGGATGCTGGTAACCAGATGTGCCATTGTCATGACTCCTGGAGCAGAACCAGGTTTGGGTCAGTTTTCATTGCATCTGGGAATCATTTCATCTCTCGTGGCATGAACACTCACCTAATATGTTCCCTTGATCTTTTGTGTGTGTGTGTGTGTTGTATAGTTTTGCATGAAAAATACAGCTTACTGTTCTCTTAAATACGACAATTTATATTTTGGGTTCCTCTGTAATGGTGGAAAATGTTGGGAAAGAGACAAAGGAGTAAATAATAAAATTTGGAAGAAATAGAAAAGAGGTCAGGATGTAACTAGATGAGCCATATCCAGTATGGTTTCATGGAAAGAGCACTTCATTGGCAAGGGATCTAGGAACTTTGCTTCTATTTCAAGTTCTGTCATTTTCTTCTAACTGTGAGGCCTTGGTCAAGTCACTATCTTCTCTGGGTAAAATTTATTCACAAATTAAATGGGGAGGTAGACTAGATGCAAGAAACTTAGACACTGGTGTGTGAAGAAGAGAGGTGTTTGATATATTTTGGCTGTTCATAAAATTTACGTTTTTTTTCTGACAGAAGGTTAGAAAAAACTTGTAGAGACCCATGTGAAATCTGTCAGAAAATCTGGAGTAACATGTATGGAGCGATAACAACAATGATAAAACGAGCTGACTTTCGTTGGCTCACTGACTATAGTTGTAGTTTAGTCCTGAGGAAGGCAGGTGATGTTTTCCTCTTTTGTACTCATATACTTATTTGGTCTCAGCCCCTGAAGGCTAGGGTTTTTCCTCGTGGCTCAGACAATAAAGATCTGCTGTGCAGGAGACCTGGCTTGGATCCCTGAGTCCAGAAGAACCCCTGGTAAAGGGAATGGTTAACCACTCCGGTATTCTTGCCTGAAAAATTTCATGGACAGAGGAGCCTGAGGGACTGTAGTCCCTGGGGTTGCAAAGAGTTGGACATGACTGATTGACTAACACTTTTCACTTTCCTGAAGGCTTTGTTGTAAACCATTCCCATTGTACTGAAAATCCAGGTGTTTGTTTGTTTTACTAATGTATATTCAGTCCATTGTTGTTGTTGTCTGTTGCTAAATTGTGTCTGACTCTTTGCAACCCCATGGACTGCAGCACACCAGGCTCCTCTGTCCTAGACTATCTCCTGGAGTTTGCTCAAATTCATGTCCTTTGAGTTGGTGATGCTATTTAAAGACCCTGAGGCTGGGAAAGATTGAAGGTGCGCCAGAGGATGACGTGGTTAGTTAGCATCTTCAGTACACAGCATAGTGCTATTCTGAAGAAATCCTGAAGGAGTTGATTTTTTATAAATTAATGGACTAATAAATTCTTAGCTAAAAAAACCTCTTTGTCAGCCACTGATATAAATATCTATTAATATTTACCTGAAACAAACAAATTTCATATGAAGCAACACCGAAATATTTTTCTTATTTTAAGTGATTTCTCATCACTATCATAGTATTTGAAGATATATGAATAATTACTATTGGTTTATTTTTCCCTAATATGCCAGACATATTACACAACATATAATAATGTTCTCATTTAATCTACATCATTATCTTGGAAATATTAGCCACCTTGTTTTTAAATAAGAGAAATGGATCCCCCAGATTTCAATAAACTGGCCCAAAAGTCTTAGTTTTCAGGCCTACCACATGATTCTGATTCTTCTTTTACCACAGTATAAACTAAAATCTATTTCAGCATATCCACAAATTGTCTGTTTTTACCTCTCTGATTACTTGTTGTTGGTTTCCCTTGTGGCTCAGCTGGTAAAGAATCTACCTGCAAGGTGGGAGACCTGGGTTTGATCCCTGGGTTGGGAAGATTCCATGGAGACGGGAAAGGCTACCCATTCTAGTATTCTTGCCTGGATAAACCCATGGACTGTATAGTTCATGGGGTCGCAAAAAGCTGGACACAACTGAGCAACTTTCACTTTTACTCTCACTTGTTGTTAATGCACCTGTTCTAAACTCCTGGAATAAGCCTTCTCTCAGGCTACCCTTGCCTTCTTCAGTCAGACCTATATTGTTGGTCAACATTGTCAAGTCAAGGCAGCAAACAACTTGCCTATGAATCTTGTCCACTGAGTTAATAAAGTAGCCTATATCTTTGTGCAGCTGTGTTATGTAGCTAGAACTGCTCACTCTGTCTTTTCCTAATTCCCTCCATTTAAAGATAGAAATGCTTTCACTAAGATTAAACTTAGTCTTCTTATTTCTCTTAATCTTTTCTAACTTTGGCTAGGAATAAAATGCTGATTCATAATATGTAGAAGACAATTTTAACATTAATTCCACCAATTTGTGGTATGACCTTATAAATTTAATCAGTTAGTCAAATGTTTATCTTAATTTTGAGTATACATGTATTTATAACTGAAAATGACATCAACATTTTTAGTAAAATATATGAAAGCTTGGAAATGCTTTGGAGTTAGATAAGAATGTATATGTCAGAAATCATTATTATTTTGTGTAACTAATTGTGTCTGTGCTCAGTCGCTCAGTCATGTCGGACTCTGTGACCACATGGACAGCCCACCAGCCTCCTCTGTCAATGGGATTTCCCATGCAAATATACTGGAGTGGGTTGCCATTTCCTCCTGCAGGGGGTCTTCCTGACCCAGGGATCGAACTCATGTCTCCTGCGTGTCCTGAATTGCAGGTGGATTCTTTATCACTGAGCCATTGTTTAAATTGACGATCTTATTCTGTATCCACAGATTTATATATAAGCATATAGTTGATTTTATCTCATTAGAAATAAAAGGAATTAGAAATTAGTGCTATACATCTGTGTCCATCACAGATAGTGAACTGACTATCCTCTGTAAATACAAAAAACTATTTTTCATGTGGTTCAAAAGATTCCCCCAGCTACACTACTGAGAGAGTTACAAGATGACATGAGAATATTTATCTGCAGTATGGATGTTCCTGTTAATTGATGCTTGTTGTAAAAAGCTGGATACTGTTGTGAAGAAAAGGCAAGATGAATACTGGGACTATGGAGATAACTTTTGGATTTTTTGTGGGTTTTATAGTTAAAGGTGGAGGAAGATTTTCAGAATGATTGATTGCTTTGTTTCATCATATCTGCTAGAGCCATATGACCTGAAAGAGTTCTATGGAGTCAGGAAAATCTATAGACTTTTCTTGCTTCCTGTTGCACCACAATGAGCTGTTTGGGATTTGGCACTTTCTTTGTAATGTCTTATAGGATGAACACAAAGGGAGAGTCAAAGGTGAGTCATTCAGTTGAGTTAAAAGGAATAGATTTTTGGCTGTGTATAAACACAACTACAGGATTGATTATTCTCATTGAATTGACTGATCAATTTGGTCCAACAACAAATTTGAGTTTTATCTTCTTTCAGTATTGATTAGATACACTGGTTGCTTTTGTATGTTTGCTTGTATGTGGACAGCTTCAGCATAGATAGTTAACATGGGGAGTGGTGTCAGATAACCGCAGCTTATACCCAGCCTCCTCCAGAAATAACTAGATTATCTTATTTTGTGTCAGTTTTCTCGTATGTAAAATGGAGACTATAACAGGATGAATTTCTTAGGGTTAATAAAGTAAATCAATTAGATAATACGTCCAACAAGCTTGAACAGTACCTGGCACAAAGTAACCTTATTTACTATTGTTTTTATCATCATAATTAAACTTAAATTTACATATATATGCACACAAGCTCTGTTATGCACACAGGGTCAAGCTATGTATGTATATAATACATATTCACTTAATATATTCAGTTTAAAAGCTCATTAAACTAAGTAAAATTTTTAATTAATTTAATTTGACTTGTTGCTTAAAATCATGTGAAGAAATTAACCAGATGTTTGACAACCTATGTTGTGTCAACTTGCCACAAATAGCCAATTCAATTAAAAATGTAATTATTCATTCCAATGGTCTGTTTACACAGTACAAGGCATTTAGTTTGGCCACATTTTTACTTAATTGCTCAAATAATTGGACTTTGGGTAGGCAGAGCCTAGAATGGTCAAATTTGATGCTACTGAATGATTTGGTTGTTTAGATTTGTCATGACTCATTAACTATAAGTAGCAACAGAATTATTTCTGGTTTCCTGCCATTCACAGGACTGTGTAGTTAGGTTGCAGACAATTTTAGCAGTGAGAATATTTAGTTATTGTGTCCAATTACACTTCATCCATGAAAATACAACATAAATTTTTTAAAATTTGCTATTATATTTTAGAGACTGCATATGTTGTATAGTATAATATAGTCCCCAAATGGTTCTCATTTATATGTAAATTATGTATGCAGGCACATATACACAATTATACTCATTACCTGGAATTTTCTTACATTCTTATTAAGGAGTGTGATAAATGCCAAGGAGTAAAGTCTGCTTAATGCACTGAAGACTATCTGTCTTTCAATCTATCTAGTGGAAAATATTTTCAAATATTTAAAAGGCAAATACTCATTTATTTAAATAATGTGATAGTGTGATATTTTTGTCTTTCAGAATTACATATATAGGGCAACAGTAATGAAGGAATAGAAATATATGAGAAACTACTGAGCATTAAATTACTAAAAATAAAGTTGTCACTAACAGGAATTCAAATATGTACAACCCATTAATTCATATTTATTTAGGAATTACAGTTAGCCTCACCACTGGAATCAATATTTAGGCATTTCTTTTGTTCCCAAACTATTCCTGATGCTTTCTGATATAAGTTGTAATGCAAAATAGACAAAACCACAAAGGAATTTCCTCTCTATCAAGAGTTTAAATGAGAAATTACACAGTTTGAAAAATCAGTTGTACATTAACTCACTTCAAAAGAAATTTAAAAGAGGAAGGAAAGTTCCAGACAATAAAAAGCCCAATTTAAAAAAACCACGAGGAACTCTGTGCAGTTTCAGGTTTTGTATTTTTCTTTTGCTCTTTTATTTGTCTTTCTTTTTTCTGTAAACCATTGAGAAACATGGAAAGCTTTTGTAGTTTGTACTAAATATATACCAAAGTGTATATATTTACAGTATGTGTCTTTACTCACTACATGAAATATTCTTATAAGGTTAGTAATATATGGTAGAGAGTGTGAATTTGCTTGCTACACCACAACCTACCTAAGCACAAAAATAATTTCTTTTTACTGAGAAATACCTCATTTCTTTCCAGTGTGTGGACAGGGTCTTTGGCGACCATCTTAACCCCAAGTGGATCTGAGGTGAAAAAAGAATATCATTTAAGTGGAGTTGTTTTCCTTCAAGGCATGAAATAACTGGTAACAGTCTGTACCTTTTTACCTTTTCAGCTGGAGTTGAATGTGTATGAATCTGATGTGTCAAAAAATATTTATAATAGATGACTTGGGGCCTGATGCTGCAGCCCTCAGGCGGTCAAAACTCCAATTGACTTCAGTGAGAACTTTACTTGTCCAAGGTCCAGCTGCCTTGTGCCTGCAGGGGAAAAGAAAAAGCTTAAGTGAAGCATTGGTTCAGGGCTTCAAGAACTATAGACAAAAAGTCTTAGATAATGGGAGAAAGAAATCTGCAGCTGGTTTCCTGTTTGAGAGCTGTAATTGACAAAAGTGGCTTGGTCTACTAAGAATAGTTTTGATTGATTCTCATCCACTTACTTATCAACGTAAAGTCTGTGTGTCTGAGTATCAAAGTAACGCCAGTGCTTCCCACACTTCTTAATTCTATTTAGATGTCAAATGCCCTTAATAAGTATTCATGAAGAGCGAGCCCATAAACTCCCTCTATCCCCAAGATTTATCGATTATATACGAGGCATGATAAGAGAAATATAGGAAGTATAAATCAAAGGTCAAAAGATTATCGAATAAAATGTTCAAGAAGACTTTCCATTCATTGAAACTAGAGGTAAGGTGAAATGCAGGCACTTTAAAAATCTACTAGTTCTAACACCTCAGTATGTGTGTGCATGCAATAACTGGAACCCACAGATGGGAAGACTCTTTCAACTGTGTTATAATAATCTCTTCCTCCGTCATACTCCAGTCTCATTTGTTTTTCCTTACTCCCCTCACCATCCAAAAGATTACTTTTTCTTGGGGAAATTTTTCCATTTTATTTGAAAGGATATCAACGGGGTTTAAAAATGAAACAATCCTTTAGCTGTTTTAGTTATAGCATCTTAGAGATATTTTCCTCATCTATTGAGTAGGGTGCTTGTGCTAGATTACTTTACCAGTTAACTACTGGCTGCATTATAATTTCATCTCATTCTCTCTTTTTTAACCTTAAAGTTTATACTTCTCCTATATTTTCCTAACAGAACTTCTCCTGGAGAAAACCACTGAGTAATGTGTTTGGTGAGTTCTTTGCTTTTTTCTGTAATATCTTTCTGCCTTACTTTGAGCTTTCCTGGTGACTCCGTAAAGAATCCACTTGGAAGGCAGGAAACCAGGATTCAATGCCTGCTTCAAGAAGATCCCCTGGAGAAGGAAATAGCAACCCACTATTCTTGCCTGGGAAATCCCATGGAGAGAGGAACCTGGTGGGCTACCCATGGGTTGCAAAGAGTTGAATATGACTTAGCGATTAAACCACCGTTACCCCTTACTTTAGATACCAGTACGTTAACACTTCCCTGTCAAGTGCAACGAGACATTCAGTGGCACCCATGATTCAAACAGTTTGACATAGAGATACTCCAACATTTCAGTGTCATCCAAAATAAGAAATACATACTGCCCTCCCGTTCAGTGTACACACCCACACACACATACTTGAAAGAACGTTTTTCTAAAACTTATGTGTGTTATGTGTAATATAATGTTTTTGCTATTAACTAGGATTTCATCCCATTGAACATGCTGGGTTGTTATCAATACATTGATTTTACACTTCACTAATGAATTGCAAGCTGTAGTTCCTGGGATAGCAAGCTCTCTGGTACTTTTGCAACTGTTAAAGAGACAGGCCGGGCTTCCCTGGTGGCTCAGTGGTAGAGAATCCTCCTGCTAATGTAGGAGATGTGGGTTCGATCCCTGGATTGGAAAGATTCCCTGGGATAATGATGAAAGGGGAATTTGAGGGTAAGAGGCATTTTTCATTGTTGACTGACTCCCAGGCACTCACAGATACTGATAACTCCTTCATGATCTTCACTGACACATCTTCATGTGCTGTTTCAGAATTTTGGAAATGTTTGCCATATTTAATTGGGAACACATGAATGTAGATATCAGGAAAGGTTCTGCTTTACCCAGTAGTAGGTTTCTCATAGAGACTGCCACTGAATTAACAATCTAGATATTGGAAAGAGTTTGATTTTGTTTCTCAGGCATGGCTTGATTCAATATGTTCTGATGACCTGTGTTCTTACAATGTGTCTGAAACAACCATGAAGCAAAGGCCAACCTCTTTCTTTCCCTCAAGATTTCTTTGGCCCCTGGCACCTTTATAAGTGTTCAGATAAATTATGAACTCTGGATCAAGGAAAAGCATCTGAGGGAATTAATGATTTTTTTTTTTTTTTTTTTTTTTGCTACACATTTGTTAGGAGGTAGACATCTGAAGATGAGAGAGTCTTTGTATGAGAGAGCAGCCAAGTCACTATCACCAATAACTCTCTAAAACAGGAAAACAAGAACCAATCATTCAACAGGAGTCAACTAATTTTTACATGAGCTATTCCCACGTGCTTCAGAGTCCACAAGACCACATTTCATGGGTTGGAAGATATATGAAAACTATCAAAAGTATTCACTATTCAAAAGTGTCATTTATTATTAATTGACTCCTTTTTGAGCACCTATGATAAACCTGCAATGTAAGTGCCAAGTGCTAGGGAACCCATGATTAGTGAAAGGCATGTTTGCAGAGTGAAAAGATTGAAAAAGAAAGAAGTTCTAAAGATACTTCTAAGTAGTATTAGAACTAATTCTAATGAAGAGACTTGAGTATATAAGAACCAAAGAGAGTTGTTCTGTTTCTTCTGTTTTGTTCTGAACTTCAGTAATGTGGCTAACAGAAAAAGAATGAAACAGAGAGAGAAATCAAGCTATAATAATTTTATTTTATGCTGAAAATTACAAAGCCATCTTTAAAGTTATTTTGCTATCAGAGTAATTAATTTAAAATATCAAATGGAAACTCTGCAGTTACTCAGGACCCATTATTCAGAATTCATTGTCCAACAAAGCATTTAAATGAAAGTTTTTGGCAGTATAAAATAAGGAAAACAAGGCTTAAGAGAGAACAGCTACTGATGGGAGGCGTAGGTAATGTTTCCTAGTGGGAAAATATATTATCATAAGAAGAAACACTTACCATAAAACATTCCAGAGGGGAGCGATCGGAATTATGTCCCCTTCCATTGTGTTGACATAATGTGAAAACAGCCAGTCAAATCAGTTCTGATTTTTAATTGCACATAATAAAACACCCAGACAAGCCTTGATGGAATCAGTCACTTTGCAACTTGTTTTACATTAGGAAGAGAAGGCTTAAAGTCTGTCTTTTAGCCAGTTCTTTATACAGGTTCATTTAAAAAATGTCAAAGGTTGGTTTAGTGTATGGATTTTACATAGGATACATATCCATTTTCAGTTAGAGATGATTCCTTTTCTTGATTACTTGTGACTTTAATTGTATGCAGGGTTGTCCTCCTGGAAAGGCAAATTGATGCAATTGCCCACAGACCCTCAGGAGCTATGAGGGAAGGGGGAAAACAAAGGCAGCCAGCAGCTGGTGGCTAAAATATAATTAGTGTCAATATGTAAAATACAATTAACATCAGCATGCAGCCTGCTCCCTAGGCCTGCCTCAGCTGTCTTTGGTCATCTGTGGCACCTCTTCCCTCAAATTGTCTACCTGCTGGCCAACTGCTGTTCTTCATGTCAGTGATTACTAACTATTGTTTAAAATACTCACAATGCAACTTCCAAACTTAATCTACATAAAATATTAAGCCTATAAATAGATGACTTAAATTATATATTTTGGGCCCTGTACCTCCACAGACAAGGCCTCCTTATACCTGAACTTGGCTATTCAAACCTATCTTGTTAGGACATCTTAATTTGTCACAAGAAATCACTGTAGTTTGAAACTACAGGAAGAGTTACTAGCATTGTCATGTTATCAAAATCAGATCATTAAGTCCTAGAAATTCTTATATTTATAAAAGAATAATAGAATAATGTTTGATAAAGAATTCATACTAAAAGTTGCTAATTTTTGATTTATGGAATGAAATGAGGCCTGTTTGATATCATTAAGATGAAAGAAGATAAGCAACTACTAAACTGTTTTCCTTCAAGAAAAGTAATAGTCAATTATTAACTTAGGAGTGGATTGTACTTTAAATATTTATATGTGAGCTCTCTGATTGGAACTTAGAATGTGTTTTCTTAGACACATTGGGTTTAACATGGGTTTGAGTTTACGAGGAAGTCAAGAAAAATCTCTGATACCTATAGCATACCTGGGGATAGGGCATAAACCCAACAAATAGGACTTTTTCTAAGCTTTAGGATCTTGCAATTTCTTACTGTTGTAAAACTCTCACACATCTTAGAATTCATATTGAAACACTTTTCCCCTCCCTTCCTTCTTTCCTTATTATTATTATTTTTGGACAACATTTCAAATTGAATAATTTTCCATTGATTTACATTATAATTTCCCCAATGATTTCTTTTCAATTTTATTGACCTTTGGTTAATTCCTACCTCTATCCATATGAGTTTAAAATTTCTTATCTTAACTCATCATCAAAGAATTTATTTAAAAAATATTAATGCACTGGAGGACTTTTCGCTTAATGGGATTTTAGTGACTCATTCCTTTTACAAGGGTAAGAGGCCTTATTAAATGCAAAGATAAGCCATTGATTATCTATTCATCTTCTCCAAAACTGTGGATATTTTAACATGAATACCCAGTAAGTTTTGGGAAGTACTTTCTTAAGTCATGTCCTGTGTGATGCTAATCACTCCAGAACATTAGGTGTCTTTGATGGGTGTTGGATCCCACTTTCATTTTTATACAACGTCAGTATTAATCCTTCATCCTTTGTGGGGAGTTATGTTATGGGAGTTAATTCTTGAAAAGGTTATTCAGGCTCAGCTAGAACATTTGTAAGGTTTCACAGCTGCAAGATGGAGGTCCATATTGGCCTTTATTGTTGAGTTGCTCAGTTGTATCCAATTCTTTGCGACCCCACAGACTGCAGCACGCCAGGCTTGCCTGTCCTTCACCATCTCCTGGAGCTTGCTCAAACTCATGTCCATTGAATTATTGATGCCATCCAGTCATCTTGTCCTCTCTCTTAACTAATTGTAACTAGATGTCAAGTTTTATGTGTGTGGTATGGACAGGGCTGGTGTAGTGACAGCAGTCAATTAAAGATTAGTTAACTAAGTATTCCATTATGGTTGAAGCAGAATTTTGTCAGTGACATAACCTAAAAGCTCTAGTTACCAAATACCATATCAATTTAAAAAATTATCAACTGTAGCAAATGTCAGTTTTACTTAAGAGCAGCCAGTATCATTATGGTTTCCTGCCTTGTTTTTCCTGCTGAACATCCATCTCTTGTTTACTTCAATTTTGTTATCTAGTAGTTATACAATGCTAAAGTATATATATATTTTTTTAAAAGATAAAGCCGTAACTCTCATAAAAATACAAAATATATAGGCATCAATGACTTTATTTAAAAGAGAACTAATAAGATGTTATACTAATAGGTTCAAAGGAGAATTGAAAGATATATATATATATATATATATATATATGTATATATATATATATATATATGCCATCATCAGGAATGTTGGAACGAGCTTAAGTATAGATGAAGAACAGATCAGTACTGACAGGCCAATAGCCAGTTGCATTCCACCAGACATAATTCATTTTGCATTTCTGTGGACAAGGCTTACTTGCGTTGTTATCAAACTTCTATAATATACAAAATGATAAAATAGCTCAAAGATGATGAAAGATAGAAGTGAACACTAAAAGGCAGCCCAGATAGAACACCCAGTAATCATTATATTTTTGTTCCACTTTAAAGTCTTTCACAATTTTTCTTGATAGAAACATAAGTCTTTTTGACTGTTAGTCCTAGATTTAGAGTCAGTGTGAAACAGAGATGTGTGAAGTGATATATATATATTTTTCTCTAGTGGGATGATGTCCTCAACTGACATATGTCTTCTGTCAACATAATGGCCTAGAGCCTGAGCTCTGAATTCAGTCTCTGACACTTAGCTTAGGGACCTCAGGCAAGTTACTGTCCTTCATAGGTTTTTAAATAATAAGAACAAATCTTACACATATTTCTGTGTTTTCGATTCCTTTGTGTAGATCCACATTTTCATCAGGCATGCTTTTTCTTCTTCCTGAAGGAACTCATTTTTACATTTTTTTATTTGTTGTGATTGTTACATCAGTCTCCTCTTTGCGACCCCTGCCAGATCATCAGGAATTAGATTCTGGAGGTCATAGACCCCTGCCTTAAAATATATACTAATTGAATAGAATATTTTGCAGCAATCAGTACAGAGAACTTCTGAGAGAATGCTGGCAAGTGATAGACAAGAAATTCCAAGTTAAGCCTACATGAAAACAGGAACAGGAAAACAGAAGACATTTTGAACTAAGGGCAGATATACTAGCAAGACTGCTGAATTTTGAAACTGGGTTACAAAGCCCCACATAACTATAGAAGAGGGTGTTGTTGATGTGCTCAATCGTGGCCAACTCTTTGCAACCCTATGGACTGTAGCCTGCCAGGTTCCTCTGTCCATGGAATTTTCCAGGCAAAAATACTGTAGTGGGTTGCCATTTCCTTCTCCATAGAAGAGGGTATATATAGGTAAATGAATATACACTTCTCTCTAACTATACTTCCCTGTCATTTCCAATTAGGGATGCTCTTTTAAATTTGATCTCAAAAAAATAGTGCAGTCTCCACATGACAATAGTTGTATTCTTTGTATTTGTTGATTTAACAATTACAAAATGAGAAAGGGTGACCATGAATTAAGTGACACTGAATTTCTTCAGCTTTATTAAGCTTACTAGCATCTATCTGTTACCAAGCCTGAGGTTGTACTACTCTACAAATGACAGGCCAATAAATCAAGAGACAAGCTGGGATAAGGAATAGTGATTTTATTTGGAAGGTAAACTATTCCTGAGAAGATGGTAGACTAGTGCCCCAAAGAACCATCTCACTAAAGTTAGAATTCAGGGTACTGTTTTACTAAAAGGGGAGGAGTTACGGTTGGTTGTTGCAAGCTTCTTGGTGCCAGAATCCTTTGTTCTAGCGACAGTTATTGTAGCTCCAGTCACAGTGTTCCTGTAAACCTCCAATAAGATAAATATTATTCTCTCCTTGCTACTTTTTATCACTGTATGAATGGAAAAGTGTTATGTGTAAAAGATAAGAACATTTAGAATGGGCTACCCTGTATTATCCAGATTATAAGCAACATTATTTCAGGAAAGATACAGAGTCAGCATGACTAAGCACAGACAACAGAGCACAAAAGTTAGAGATAAAGGAGTAAACCCAATACAGAGTCGTTTGTTCTTCTTGCTTACATATCTATATGAAAAAGAGGAGCTATTCGTTTACTTATCAAAATGTTTATTTATCTACAGATAATCTTGACACATAAAGTAAAAACTCCTTAAAAATTCCAGAGTCCAATAGAGGCTTGAAGTTTGGAAAAAAATTCAAGAAAATAACTGAATCAATTAAAATATTAATTGATTGCACATAAATACGTATCTATATATAGCTAGCTAGCTAAATAGCTAGCTAGATAGAGAGAGAGCTCTTTAGAAAAACCTAAATGCCTATAGCATTTTGATTCTTCTTACCTAATTTTCTATGATTCTTTGTGAAAACAAACAAACAAACTGACAAAATGTGTTGGATATTTTAGCTTGAAGTATATGAATTGGAGTAGATCTAATCAATCACAGTCAGCTCCCTCTCTCCATTTATAGCAATGGGGCAATTGGTTATCGGTTATATGGCAATTTGGTTATTCAAATTGCCAACATTCACTGAATCATGGAAAAAAGCAAGGAAATTCCAGAAAAACATCTACTTCTGTTTCATTGACTACACTAAAGCCTTTGACTGTGTGGATCACAGCAAACTGTGGAAAATTCTTAAAGAGATGAAAACCAGATTACCTTACCTATCTCCTGAGAAACCTATATGCAAGTCAAGAAGAAACAGTTAGAACAAGACATGGAAAAACATGACTGATTCAGAATTGGGAAAGATGTATGACGAAGCTGTACATTGTCACCCTGGTTTATTGAACGTTTATATTCAGAGTACATCATGTGAAATGCCCAGGTGGATGAATCACGATTTTGGCAATCAAGATTGCTGAGAATTATCAACAACCTTAGATATGCAGATGATATGACTCTAATGGGAGAAAGTAAAGAGAAACTGAAGAGCCTCTTGATGAGGGTGAAAGAGTTGAATGAAACTCAACATTAAAAAACTAAGATCATGACATTCAGTCCTATCACTTCATGGCAAATAGAAGCGGGGAAAGTAGAAACAGTGATGGATTTTGTTTCCTTGAGCTCCAAAATCATTGTAGACTGTGACTGCAGCCATGAAATTAAAAGACACTTGCTCCTTGGAAGGAAAGCTGTGACAAACCTAGACAGTGTATTAAAAAGCAGAGACATCACTTTGCTGGCAAAAGTCTATAGATTCAAGAATGAAGAAAAGAAAGTGAAAGTCACTCAGTCGTGTCCAACTCTTTGCGACCCTATGGACTATACAGTCAATGAAATTCTCCAGATCAGAATACGAGAATAGCTGTTTCCTTTTCCAGGGGATCTTCCCAACCCAGAGATTGAACCCAGGTCTTCTCCATTGCAAGTAGATTGTTTACCACTTGAGCTACCAGGGAAGCCCAAGAATACTGGAGTGGGTAGCCTATCCCTTCTCTAGTGGATCTTGCTAACCCAGGAACAATCTGGAGTCTCCTGCATTGCAGGCAGATTCTTTACCAACTGAGTTACTAGGGAAGCCATAGATTCAAAACTATAGTTTTTCTAGTAGTCATGTATGGATGTGAGAGCTGGACCATAAAGAGGGCTGAGCACCAAAGAATTGATGCTTTCAAACTATAGTGCTGTATAAGACTCTTGAGAGTCCCTTGGACTGCCAAGAAATCAAACCAGTCAGTCTTAAAGGAAATCAACCTTGAATATTCATTGGAAGGACTGATGCTGAACCTGAAGTTCCAATACTTTGACCACTTGATAGGAAGATCTGCCTCATTGGAAAAGACCCTGATGCTGGGAAAGATTGAAGACAGGAGGAGAAGGGGACGACAGAGGTTGAGATGGTTGGATGACATCACTGACTAGATGGACATGAGTTTGAGCAAGCTCCGGGAGTTGGTGATGGACAGGGAAGCCTGGCATGCTGCAGTACATGGGGTTGCAAAGAGTCGGACACGGCTGGGTGACTGAAATGAACTGAACTGAGAAGAATGATTTCTGGCCTCAAACAAGGTTTAGTTCACTAGTAGTATAGAAGCTGGAAGCAAAATTTATAATTTATGTATCCAACTTATGTTACATACATGAGGTGGTTTTTTTGTTTGTTTGTATTTGTTTGTTTTGAGATCTGCAATATGAAATAAAGACTCCTGGAAACTGGAGTAGTAGTTTCTTTCTTCAAAGAATACATTTATTCTGCTTAAATCTTTTATTTTACTCAAATGCCTCCTTAAAAATGTTCTCAGGCTTTTAATGGAAATCATCAAAATAATTAAATAGAGCACCTACAAAGATTAAAGCAGAGCCAGCAGAGAAACAGGAGAAACATTTTGGCGAAAAAACAATAGATAAAAAAGTCAAAGATGTAAGATCTGCTCACAGAGCACTTCCTAAAGGTTACATATCAGCTCCAGGCAAAGAGCAATAGAGAATCACCCTTAAATCTTGTTAAAGATTACGACCCATAACAAATTAAGCAATAAAAACAGAAGGAACACTTGCAGATCTCCATAGTTCTCTAAATCAAACAATAACTACAAAAACATAGATTGCACTAATGTCTGTTGAATCAAACAGCCTTTTCTCTCCCTGCACTGCCTTGTACTTTCAGCTTTGTAGTTAGCTGACCTTTTTCTGTTATTATTCTCTGATATATTTAGCATCTAGATGCTTATTTACAGACTTGTTTCTTGAAATGATGCTGACACATTTTAAAACTACATACCATGATTTTATTTTTAGAATATTTCTTTGTTTTTCTTTAATATGTCAGCAATTCTTGTTTTTTGGTTGTTTTCTAGAGCTTGCAAAAATCTGAAAACAAAGTGGCCTATTATATTTTTCTTTTTTTCATTTTGCCTGGGGCTGTCTCAAAATCTGTGATAATTTTTAGGTTGGTTTACTCCTTCAGTGTATTTTATTTAGCTCCTACTGGATGAGTAATATACAGTTGCTGCCTTTAAAACATTTATTCCTTATTGGAGTTATAAAATAGGTATTATAAGTAGTAAACTGAAATACTAATAAGTTCTGGAAAAGCATTTTTAGGTGAGATTTCCTGTAAACAAAAGTAGGTAAAAATAAAAAAGTGAGATTTCACATAAACAAAATTTGGATCATATAAAAAGTTTTGTCACACACACACACACACACACACACACACATATCAAGTTTTAATTACCACTACATTATACTTTTACTATTGCTTACTTAGAAACTTATTTTTATTTTTCAAAATGACACAAAACATAAGGCATAGCTTTTATTATTTGAAGGAATATAAAGTTAGTACCAGTCATCTTGCCCCCCTTCCCCATTGGTATCCATACATTTGTTCTTTACATCTGTGCCAGAGTCCTGCTCTAGCGGATCCAGGAGTACCCAAGGGAGGAACTGTGTCGGCGAGAGGAAAGAAAGACACGGAGTTTTTTGATGGTCCAAGGACAAAATCTTTATTGCTTTTAGTCTCTACTTATATAGCACATGTTTTTCTTCGTAATGACTCTTATGATATTTTTCCGTTCAGATCAACATCCCCTGATTCTAAGATGTGTTAAAAGTTTTTTCCTAGTCCTTAGTCACATTTTGGTTACGTGTTTACCCCGAAACCTATTTTTATTCTACTAAAACATGGTCTATGAATCATATTATTCCATCTACTTATTCTGTACAGCCTGCTACTTAAGCAAATACAGTGTCTTGCTTCAGAGAATAAGCACTATAGCAGCATCTAAGGTCAAGAGTTTCTCATAGTACAGCCATTGTCAGTGATGGTTTGTTTACCATCTACCCACATACCACAAGACTATTTCTGGCAGGGACAAGTCTTTTGCAGTTTACCTTGAAACCATTTACAATACAATTCACATATTTCTTTCTGTTCATGCTTAGATTCTAAGGGGCACAAACATCTCTAGCGTCCCAATCTTTATGAGAAAAGGTAATTGGCGTAGTTTTTCCAGTCATCAATAATAATCTTCTCATGAGGCCAGGTCACAATAAACTTAGGGCTTGTTTTCCAAATGAACATGGCCTTATTCCCTGGCTGAGTGTTAGGGACCCACCAGCCAGGAACCCCAGTAGGTTTAATCATTTTTGTAATGTTTCTCTGGGGCAAGGGATCATTTTTCTTTTCCCTGGACTCTCGTGACCTCGTCAAGGAAGTCCCTACAACTCCAGCCATCAAAGAATAAAACAGAGTTAGCCACAACAAAAGCATAGAAACAGGAAGGAGGGAAGCTTCCGATTCTGGAGAGAAACTGCTTTGCAGTTTCTTGTGGTGCCATGACTTTGTCATCTGGCAGTAGTTCCAGAACGACTCCCAACAGAAAGAAAGAAACAGAGCTAGCCACAACAGAAGCATAGAAACAGGAAGGAGTGAAGGTTCCAATCCTGGAGAGAAACCGCTGTGCAGTTTCTTCTTGAGTGGTGTTGTGACTTTATCATCCAGCAGTAGTTCTAGAACGGCTCCCAACACATCTGTGTCTCTATTTCTGCTTTGCACATAACATATCATTTTTCTAGATTCTAGATTTTCTAGATTCCAAATGTAAGCAATATTATACAATATTTGTTTTCCTCTTTCTGACTTACTTCATTATACATTACGTCTCTGGGTCCATCCATGTTTCTGCAAATGGCACAATTTTATTCCTTTTATGGCTGAGTAATATTCCATTGTATAACACACACACACACACACACACACACATATATGTACCATATCTTCTTTATTCCCCTGTTGATGGATATATAGATAGCTTTCATGTCCTGGCTGTTGTAATTAGTGCTGCAATAAACACTGAGGTAGGTGCATGTATCTTAATGAATTATGATTTTCTTCAAGTATATGTTCAGGACTGGAATTGCTAGGTCATATGGTAATTCTATTTTTAGTTTTTTAAGGAAACTCCATACTGTTCTCTATGGTGGCTGTATTTATTTACATTCCTGCCGGGAGTGTAAAAGGGTTACCTTTTCTCCACACTCTCTCCAGCATTCCAGCATTTATTGTTTGTAGATTTTTTGATGATGGCCATTCTGAGCCAGTATGCAGTGATATCCCATTGTAGTTTTGATTTGTATTTCTCTATTAATTAGTAATGTTGAGCATATTTTCATGTGTTTTTTGGCAATCTGTATGTCTCCTTTGGAGAAATGTCTATTTAGTTCTTTTGCCTATTTATTTACTTATTTATTTATTTTATTTAGCTGCATGAGCTGTTTGTGTATTTTGGAGATTAATCCCTTGTGAGTTACTTTGTTTGCAAATATTTCTCCCATACTGAGGGTTGTCTTTTCATTTTATGTATGGTTTCATACCATATTAAAACATAAATTTGGCTATTTCAATTGACATATAATTAACCCATTCAAAGATTATTCAGTATTACTATAATTGAATAGAAGTTCATAATATGTATTTAACTATCTGTCCACAATTTTCCTATTCCTATATGTGAAGGTTCTTTTATTTCACAGGAAATGAAAAACAAATATATATTTAAAGATAAAAACCAAAAACATGGAGTAGAATAATCTACGTAGAGGCATGTGTGAATAAAATTATAGACTAGCAGAAAAGTATAGGTCAGGCCCAATGGCACAAAGATCAAATCACTTAGAGGAATCATATACATAGGAAAGACCTTAGAGAAAAATATGGAATAGAAAGCTGAGGCAACATTAAGAAAATTCTTAAATGCCAGTTAATGTACATGAGTGATATTTAGTTGGCAAATCAGAAATATTGAACATCTTAAGCTGGCTTCATCACATAAGTAACCACAGAGAAAACACTTAAGGGGCTAGAGAGCCAGATTGGCCTCCAGTTATGCTACCTGATATATAAAAATGTCTATGACACCAGGTTTCTTTTCCATATTCTATATGTTTCTTAAAAAGTAATTATATTCTTAGTATGTTGCATATGTTCAGTGGCCCAGTCATGTCTGACTCTTTGAGACCCATTGAACTGTAGCCTGCTAGGCTTCTCTGTCCATAGGATTTCCCAGGCAAAAATACTGGAGTGGGTTGCCATTCCCTTCTCCAGGGGATCTTCCGCACCCAGGGATCAAACCTAGGTTTCCCTCATTGCAGGCAGACTCTTTACCATCTGAGCCACTAGTGAAGACTCCTTATATTTTAGATACTGATAACCCTATTTCAGGGCTTTCCTGGTGGCTCAGCAGTAAAGAATCCACGTGAGGTGCAAGAAATGCAGGCGACCCCCGTTCAATATCTGGGTTGAGAAGAACCTATGGAGGAGGGCATGGCAACCCACTCCAGGAGTCTGGCAGGCTATACAGCCCATGAGGTCACAAAGAGTCAGAAACGACAGAAGCAACTGAGCATGCACGCAACCCCATTTCACAGAACAGAAAACTCAAGGTTCAGGAGTTTAACATATGAAAAGTAAAATAGAGGATACAGAATTCCAGTTAGATATGACTGACTCAAAACTGTTTACTTTTTGATTAGCCATGCTGTCTCATAAAATTTTGCCAAGTCTCACTATCCTATGTGTGGGTGCTTGCGTGCATGCTAAGTCACTTTAGTCCTGTCTGACTGTGCGACCCTATGGATTGTAGCCTGCCAGGCTCCTCTATCCAGTAGGATTCTCCAGGCAAGAATACTGGAGTGGGTTGCCATACCCTCCTCCGGGGATATTCCCCACTCAGGGATCAAGCCTGCATCTTGTGCAGCTGCTGCATTCATTGCAGGCAAATTCTTTATGGCTGAGCCACGATGGGAGGTGGGGGGAGTGAAAGTGAAAGTCGCTCAGTGGTGTCCGACTCTTTGCGACCCCATGGACTATACAGTTCATGTAACTCTCAGGCCGGAATACTGAAGTAGGTAGCTTTTCTCTTCTCCAGGGGATTTTCCCACCCCAGGGATCGAAATCAGGTCCCCCACATTGCAGGCAAATTCTTCACCAGTTGAGACACAAGGGAAGCCCACCGGGGAAGCCCCATCCTATGTGTACACAGGCCAATATAGAAATTAAATGATTTATCTAAGATATCTAAGAAAATAGCTTCAAAAATATGACAATCATGGTAACTGAACCAAATTTTTGGCCAGCAGAGCCAAGTGGAAGGTTCAGATATACTAACACTGATTTTAAGCTCCTCTGTATGTTGACAGTTCATATATCATGAATTGAACTTGGAGCCAAAATGATCCAATAGGATATGATAGTGTTTCTTCTTAATGAGTATTTTTTACGTTACTGGATTTTACCTGCAAGTGTTCCTTGTTAATCACAGCTAGACACATGCACATTTATTGAGATACATAAGGCATATCACCTAAGAAATTAAATTCATAAATGATAATTATTTCAGAAGGATTTTCTCCATACTATGAATATAAAACATCACTCTTCTGCCTGTTATTATCTATCCTATGATGCTAAGGGGAAAGAAAACCCCAAATAAAGCACAAAAAACCCCAGATACTGCTTTTCACTTTATCTTATGGAATGTTCCAGAGTCATTTGTTTTATGGGTGAATTGAAACAATATCATGTTGCAGCTTCTTAAAAACAATCTTAATATGTACTTTGGGAAATAAAAGCCAACAAAGTATTTTTCTGCTGACACTTAATTTCACCGTAGTTAAACCAGAGGAGAAAAATAGAGTTGTCAAATGATATTGCAATGCAAAAGAAACTGCAGCATGATAGATTTTTTTCCCAAGATAACGTTCCTGATGATAACCATAACCCAGAGAACATATCCAAAGTGCCTAACACAGAAACAAGTACGTATTCTGTGTCAGGAATGGTCAGACTAGTTCATATTTGGGTGCACATCAGTAAACAGAAAGGGGTTAGTTGGGAAGATTTTTAAATACATCCCCTTAAGTCAAGTGAATACATGGTGGTCAGGTACTGGAGTTGAGCCGGATCCTGTGGCTGGCTCTCACACAGGGAGAGAGAGAGAGAATTTGAAAGAGAAATACAAACAACTCAATGACATCAGAGACAGGTATACTTAAATATAGGAAAAAAAGGCAGCATGAGCAGAGACACTGAAAGAAAAAACATAATACCTAAAAACTAATATATATTTAAAGATCTCTTTCTAGAAATATGTGTTAATATGACTTGTCATGAGACCACCAGGCCAAATCTGTCATCTGTAAGGTATAGGTCAGAGGCTAAAATAGAAACACTAGAGCATTAAAGCTTGTAACAGACAAGGTAATTATAAATATGTTACTATTCCTAAAACCAGTGAAGCATGTAAGAATCAAAACTACATGTGAATTAATGGGAATAAACCCTAAGAAAATCATCTCATAATAAGTTGTGCAATTTATAACTACAACAGCATCATTAAGAAATAGATATGGGTAGAGACACATAGCTATATGGTGAAATTTTATTAATATTGCAATATAGCATTTAAAACAACTGGAGTCAGAACAGACATGGGATTATCTTTGACAGTAACTACTTCCTAAGAAACAATAGAACAAATTTGCATAAAATCAACTATTATACCCAGTCATTTATCATTCATATTTGAATTCAAAGAGAGCTTCTCAGATTTCTGGTTTCAGAAAAAAAATTCTTTGCCTCAGGATTTTATTTGCAAGCTTCAGATCCTTGAGAGGTACTCTTTTAAAGAAGAAATGTATATGTACCACAGTTTCCTTATCCATTCATCTGCTGATGGGCATCTAGGCTGCTTCCATGTCCTGGCTATTATAAACAGTGCTGCGATGAACATTGGGGTACACGTGTCTCTTTCAGTTCTGGTTTCCTCAGTGTTTATGCCCAGCAGTGGGATTTCTGGGTCATATGGCAGTTCTATTTCCAGTTTTTTGAGGAATCTCCACACTGTTCTCCATAGTGGCTGTACTAGTTTGCATTCCCACCAATAGTGTAAGAGGGTTCCCTTTTCTCCACACCCTCTCCAGCATTTATTGTTTGTAGTCTTTTGGATAGCAGCCCTTCTGACGGGCGTGAAATGAGGAGTGAGGTGGGAGGGGGGTTCTGGAAGGGGAAAACATGTGCACCCATGGTGGATTCATGTCAGTGTATGGCAAAACAAATACAATAATGTAAAGTTAAAAAATAATTAAATAAACTAATTTAAAATTAAAAAAAAAGAAATGTACAATCCATTTATTTTCACTAATTATTACCAGATCTTTTAGATACTTAGATAAATAAATTAAAGAACCACCTGCTAATGAGAAATGAATTGCTGCTTATTAGCTTAACTAATGGATATAATTAAATGTCACATATAGTTCCATTATAAAAAGGAAATCAGGTAATTTTAAAAGATTTCAAACTCATAGACTACATTAGTAAAGAAGGAAAAAGGATCAAGAGAGGTAGATTTAAAAGACAAAATTCCAAGACTTACAAGGCAATACCTCAAAAACGATTTTTATTGTAAAAAAATAATAGATAAGTATAGAACTCTGAATGGGGAACATGGTAGATTGAAGATTACTAAGATGGTCACAATTCTTTGTGGTTGTTGTTCAGTCGCTAAGTCATGTCCAACTTTGCGACCCCATGGACCACAGCCCATGCCAAGCTCTTCTATCCTCCACTGTCTCCCAGAGTGCACAAATTCATGTCCATTGAGTCGGTGATGCTATCTAACCATATCATCCTCTGCTGCCCACTTCTCCTGCCTTCAGTCTTTCCCAGCGGCAGGATCTTTTCCAGTGAGTCTGCTCTTCACATCAGTTAGCCAAAATATTGGCGCTTCAGCAACAATCCTTCTGATGAATATTCAATGTTGATTTCTTTTAAGATAGGCTGATTTGATCTCCTGGCAGTCCAAAGGACTCTCCTATTGGTAGGTAGACAGTTTCCCTGACCCTTGAATCTGGGCTGGCCTGATCGCTTGCTTAACTGATAAAGAATGTGACCCAAATGTTGCTGTATGAGTTCTGAGCCTCCGTCTGTAAAAGCCTGGCAGCTTCTGCTAACATTTGCAACCCTGCTGCCACAGGGGAAAGTGCAAGCTTCCTTGTGCCCTTTACAGGTCGGGAAAATATCCAAATTGAGAAATGTTTCCTGGAGTTCGTATCTTTTTCCACCGGAAAATTACTCAGATATTAGAAGGCACAGGAGCAGCAAAGTGAGTGGACACTTAAGAACTGTTTGAAGAATGAAATCAATAAAAGAAGTCAATTCAGTTCTCAACGTGCTGGACTGTATTTATTAACTAACAAAGTTCTGTTCCAGATGGCATCTGCTTAGGAGCAGCACAATGCTCTGCCCATCTGATGTGTCTGAAGAGATGTTCAATAAATAAGCATTTTAAAGCAAATTCTTACAAAAACAAAGGGCAAAATATATATCCAAAATAAAAGAATCCTAAACAAAAATATCAAAAGAATTAAGCAGTATAGTTCAAAAATGCATAAAATGTAATAATTAACACATTTGAAAGATTCTGCTGTCTTCGAAATGTAGCTTTAGAAATTTAGGAACTAATAATAAAAAATAGAACAAAACAATAGATTGATAGCATAGATGATACCATCAAATACTAGAATGCATTGAATTCATCACTAGATTCCTGAATTACGAAAAATAAAATCTGAATCTGCACTTCTGTAACAAGTCCTTTTACAAAATAACACAAGTTTAAAGAGTAGAAAACAGAGAGAAAAAGTACTAGATGTTTCATAACACCATCCAAAGATAGTAACTGTTAAATTTTCAACATTTATTCTTACAGTAGTTTTCTATGTATTTTCATGAAGCATAATCTCCAAGCCCTTATTTTTTAACTTTTCATTTTATTTAAGACTGCCCAGAATATCATCAGTACTTAGAATCCAAATCTAGTATGCAAAGTTTCTATGCAAAAATAGTCTCATGTAGTTGATGGAAGTGCAAATTGGTACTCTTTGTGTGTGTGTGTGTGTATGTGCGCCTTCTGTCACATCCAACTCTTTGCAAACCCATGATATAATCTTTAGGAAGGGATATTTTGCAATGTATATCAACATTCTTAATGTTTATACATTTGTTCCAGAAATTTGGGGAATTTACCTTAAGAAAACTGTGACAAATATATGCAAAAGTGAGCTACAAATACAGTTACTTAAATAATATTTTCAAAGCACATTTATTCAAGGAAAAAGCTTTGCTAGGTATTCTCTAATCCAGTTGAATATAATTCAATCACCAAGATAATGTTGTGAAAAAAAAGTAGTGATATTTCTACATTATGATATATTAGGTGAAAATGTTGAAAATATGTTACTTATTTAATATTTTAGGCTCTTTTTAAAGGATTTCATTCATCTAACATGCTCTTTCTATATTATGTACTCGTCTAAGCACATTATAAATCTTAACTCAATTTTGAATCTTTCTAATACTCATTGAAGAAGGTATTATCCTTTTCCCCATTTTACCAATAAACACATTGAAGAATGAACAAATTAAGTAATTTTTTGAGGTCACATAACTACTAAAGATCAGACATTTAAACCCAGCCATTCACTCCAGAGTTGCTGCTTTTAGTCCCTTACTACATTATGATGCTGCATATTTGTGTGTGTGCAAGTTCATGTGTATATCAACACACATATGTAGATTCTTTAGCTATGTAAAATACACTTAATATAGGTACATATACACTTTAATCATGTTAAAGTAGTTTGTAACTTTTTCAAACATTACATTGTAGTCTAAATCAGGCTATATCTTTAAACTTTGTGGTTGTTGTTATTTGTTGTTGTTTTTCAGTCGCTCAGTCCTGTCCAACTCTTTGAGACCCCATGGACTGCAGCATGCCAGGCTTCCCTGTCCTTTACCATCTCCTGGAGCTTGCTCAAACTCATGTCCATTGAGTCGGTGATGCCATCCAGCCATCTCGTCCTCTGTCATCCTCTTCTCCTCCTGCCTTCAATCTTTCCCAGCATCAAGGTCTTTTCTAGTGAGTCGGCTCTTCACATCAGGTGGCCAAAGTATTGGAGTTTCAGCTTCAGCATCAGCCTTTCCAATGAATATTCAAGACTGATCTCCTTTAGGATGGACTGGTTGAATCTCCTTGCGGTCCAAGGGACTCTCAAGAGTCTTCTCCAACACCACAGTTCGAAAGCATCAATTCTTCAGCGCTCAGCCTTGTTTATGGTCCAACTCTCACATCCATTCGTGACTACTGGAAAAGACATAGTTTTGACTATACAGACCTTTGTCAGCAAGATAACGTCTCTGCTTTTTAATACATTGTCTGGGTTTGTCATAGCTTTTCTTCCAAGAAGCAAGCATCTTTTAATTTCACGGTTGCAGTCACCATCTGCAATGATTTTAGAGCTCAAGAAAATAAAGTCTGTTACTGTTTCCACTGTTTTTCCATCTATTTGTCATGAAATGATGGGACCAGATGCCATGATCTTAGTTTTTTGAATGTTGAGTTTTAATCCAGCTATTTCACTCTCCTCTTTCACCTTCTTCAAGAGGCTCTTTAGTTACTTTTCACTTTTTTGCCATAAGGGTGATGTCATCTGCATATCTAAGATTATTGATATTTCTCCTGACAATCTTGATTCCAGCTTGTGCTTCATCCAGCCTGGCATTTCACATGACGTACTCTGCATGTAAATTAAATAGGCAGGGTGACAATATATAGCCTTGACATTCTCCTTTCCCAACTTTGAACCTGTTCGTTGTCCCATGTCTCATTCTAACTGTTGCTTCTTGACCCGCATACAGATTATGCAGGAGGCAAGTAGGGTGGTCCTGTATTCCCATCTCTTTAAGGATTTTCCACAGTTTGTGATCCACATAAAGGCTTTAACATAATCAATGAAGCAGAAGTAGATTTTTTTTTTTTCTGGAATTTTCTTGCTTTTTTGATGATCCAACAGATTTTGGCAGTTTTATCTCTGGTTCCTCTGCCTTTTCTAAATCCAGCTTGAACATCTGGGAGTCCTTGTTTCAACTACTTTTGAAGCCTAACTTGGAGAATTTTGAGCATTACCTTGCTAGCCTGTGAAATAAGTGCAATTGTGCTGTAGTTTACTATTAGAATGTGCTAAATAAAATGTAAAAGGCTATACACTGATTACTTAAGAAAGTAACTTATAATACAAACGGGCTCTACTGCTCTTCCCAGCACTTTATATTAGCTGGTATAATATTGGTAGAATGTAAGGAATTATTCTCCATATTTCTTTGTAGCTATAGGTGAAAACGTGTAAAGAAAGAAGATGGAATGACATCTGTGTGCATATGTTGTTTGTACTTTACCAATGTTTTTTGCATGATTTACATGTAGTCTCAAGTTACAGTCTTTATAAAACTCTTGGGTTAGTAGCATTATCCTTAACTTACAATGAAAAAAATGAGGTGCAGACATATTTGTGCCTCTGAGTCACACAGCAAGTTAACAGCTAGACAGTTTCTTCCTGTCTCTACATTTCTTGTTCGTTTGTGACTTTTGTGTGTTTTTCAATTCAAGTCTTACAATTCTCTCCATTTGATTGAAGGCTGAGATGAGATCCAGAATTTTCCAAAGCACCTCACTGAAAATAAATTGCTTTCTAGTAAAAAATGTTGCCATTTTCAACTCTAAAGGAAAGAGGGTCTGATATTTTAAACACAACATGTGTGTTCCCCCTCCTCCTAGTGTTGTAACTGGTATACATTTATTCTGTGGGAAAATGCAGTATTTAACAGGAATGTTTTAGATGCCTTGTGTGATTGTTCCAACATGCTTAATTGAAATAAAGAAAGTGTTACTCTATACTACTCCTATTAAGGCAAACCAACTTAGAACAAAACCAATGCTATTCTCTTGTATCTCTAATAAATAGGCAGCTCCCTGGAAGCAGCACTGGGAGATAACCAAGAAAGAAATGAAGTAGCTTCAATGGTGTCATGGGTTACACATGCATGTTCTTTAACAAATTTCTCAAAAATGCTAACAAGCACAAGTTTTTCTGTTGACTTTTAGAATTCATCTCTATTGTATCTAATTATCAATGGGTTCCTAATTTTTTGACTCAAAACAATTGCCCAGAAACTCAATGTAAAACCTAAGTATAGTCTTTGACGTCATTTTGAAATAGTTCACAGTGCCAGTGGCCCACTGACCATCTTTCATCCTTTTATATTCTGATTACTTAGTTTTCACTGATAATTTATGAGGATTTTATAAGCTGTGTTTAATTGTGTCATATTGTGTGTAATCACAACTTGAGGAATAATGTTAGGCTTCAGTATATGGGGTTGAATGTTATATGAACTAAAGCAATAGGCTTAGGTCATAGAAAGTCAGGACTTCATCTGAAACATGATTGACAAGTATGTCAGGAGTAATATCAGTCAGTAAAGACATGGTGCTTCACTTATTTAAAAGGAATGTACCTGTAATTTCTATTCATGAAGTATTTAATTGAGGTATCATTTCTTTTGCACTTCAGCTATGAGATAATAACAATAATGTGTTCCAAAGGCCTAAGTATCATAACACTCTACAAGTTTAACCTAGCCTAACCTCTATCTACATACAGTGTCATATTTGCTGTTAAACATTTAAACTTGAGGCTTCATTATGTTGGATTTGGATTGAAATAAGATTGTCTTTAGCCTGCTTGCAATATGAAAATATGGAATTATAAGGTTTAATGCAATTAGAGTAATACCTTTTCTTCGATTAATGAAATTCATTTGAAAAAGTGATCTGAAAAAAATAGTATCTAAATAAACAGAATTTAACATTGTTTAAACTCTAAGAAGCTGAGCTGTTTGGTAAATATTCTCAGTTTTTCCCACTTCTTGGCATCTGGTAGATATGCATTTGATAATCTTCTTGTAGTTGGGTGAGTTGCTGTGACCAGTTCTGGCTGATGAATTTCTAGTATCACTTTCAGTTCATAGCATTCAATTGCTCATACGAGAACTCCAAAGTTGTATTTCTGCTTTGACACAGAGGTTGGGAACAAGAGACACTGTTATTGTTCTATTAGTCTCAATACTTCTAAGACTGTGTGATGTGCTTGATCCTATTGACCTGGAAAGACATGTAGCACAGGCAAGAAAATAATATTATTTTAAAACTTTTATATTTAGGAGCTGAGCTATCTTATAACGACCTGTATACAAATGGGTACCTAGAAATGAAGTACTGCTATACACACAACTAAGATGTGTGTCACTGGCTTGGAAACCAGGCTGTAGGTAGTAGAGAAATGGACACTGAATAGCCAGATAATGAAAATGTATGTTACTCCCCTATACAGTGGCAAAACATCTGGTAAAATTGTTGCTTGCTATAACTTGCAAGGCAGGTAATTCATCTAATGATAAATATGCTCATACATTTACACACACAGTTACACTCAAACATAATGATACATTATAGAAAAAGAGATGGGAAAACAGGTTAGTAGCATGTGTTGGTTAATGTTGGCGGCATTGACCAAGTGCTGTAGGAATGATAAGAGCTCATATAAAGCAGCACCTGGTTTGCAAGCAAAAAAAAAAATAGCATTCAGAAATTCATAATTTTCTAAGCAGTTACTTCTTATACCAACCCAATAAAAGTGCAATGAAAATGGCCATTGAGTAACAAAATCTTATTAGAACTCACTGTATGGCAAAGATCAAATAAAGAATATGGCTATCACACCCACTATTAAACTTCTGAATGAATTAAAGTGGCACCCAGTAAATCTTTTCAGTTGGAAAATAGCTCTAGGAAAAGAGATTGATTTCCCTGAAAGCATGCTAAAAAAGCTGTTCAGTCTTTCCAGGAAACACATTCCCCAATGCCAACTTCAGATGGAGCCAGGAAAGTTAACGAAAAAGGGTGTTTTGGAGGGTTGAACTTGTATGGGATGCCATACTAGAGAACAAGAAGGAGCCCAATTCCTAACCTGCATGACAATGCACTTTCATTCATCTGTGCAGCTGGATTTCAGAATTGCTATGGAACAGTGACTCTTGTGTGTTTCTCATTCTTTTCCTTCTAAACAGAAACAAACAAACAAAAAAAATGTGTTTATCCTGACCCTGTTTTACCATTATACACTAAATTTTTAGTCCAAACTAAAACTTATCCTTCTACTTCATAGATTTCCAAATTAAAATCAGCCACATTTGAATCTGAGCATGAGCAAGAGATTATGAGTTTTGACTTTGATTCTGGGACTGAATGAGGGCATATTGCATGTCTCCTTTGGGGAATGGGTGAGTAACTTATTACATGGTAATGAGATTAATGGAATGTTTGGTCATCAGAAGTGACCTTTATCAGTAATTATCAAAACTTCCAATTTAAAATATGACATTACTCTTAGATGTGATCGTTTAGCTTCCTTTTAACTAGTTATATTTGCCCGCATAACTAGTTATATGCCATGGAATAAAGCCTTTCCATTATCCTTTGTTAGCATATAACAGTAATTTTGGCTATGTCCTACCTTTGTTTCCTTACTGTGATGCAATGTATTCTTTCAGCAATTGAATGAGAGATATAAAATGAGTATCAGTACGTTTTTGGGGAGGAGGGGTAAATCCTTTCCGATTCTTTCCAGGAAAGTCCAGGAAGCTATCCTTTTTTGTTGTTGTTGTTCAGTCACTCAGTCATGTCCTACTCTGCGACTCCATGGACTGCAGCACACCAGGCTTCCCTGTCCTTTACTGGAGTTTGCTCAAATTCTTGTCCATTGAGTCGGTGATGATGTCTTTCTTTAGTCGTTGACTGTATTTCTGCTTCAAGTGAGTTATAGGAGATTATCATGAAGTTTTTTGTTTGCTGAACTGCAGTTAGCATTGCCTCCTGGCAATTATGATGACTGTCACACAGTAAGTACCAGCAGCTCAACATGTCAGCTCAACATGTCATGGATTAGTCCACCTTGCTGTTACAACTCAGCCTGTTCTGAGGGGCAATCCAAAATTTACAGATAAGAAAACTACAGGTTAAAAGTGAAGTTGAAGAGATCTTAAGATGAAATGATTCATCTTGGAGAGGTTTCTCTCTAATAGTAAATGTTTTAAGAAATAGGAGCAAGAAGGAATAAATGGAGAGGGCTCTAGGATCCAAGAGAAATAGATACAAGAATGTCTGACAGATATGGACTCAGTCATATAAATTATGTAAAGGCCATAAGACTTTGGTCTGGATTGATTTATACCATAGAAAGGCAAGTCAAATTGTATCTTAAATGTAGGACCCCTGGGAAAGTGCACAAAACAGATTCAGTAAGTGCTTTAACTCTCAGCCAAACTTTGTATAGTACTAAGTGCTATAGTACACTATTTTGTCTTTATACAGTTTGTGTTCCTCACAACTCCAGTTTGCTGAAATCATCATAGTGAGATGCCCATTTGGATTGCCTGTGGGACTAATATGTGTGATAGTTAACAAAAAAATACAAGAAAGTATTGGGAGGTTATATCTTTAGGGTCTTTGTTTCTGAAAGGAAATCTTCAACTTCCCCACACACCATTGTCTGGTTGATGACAATAAAATTTTTGTAGCCATAGAAACGACCTTAGGATTATTATCTATTTGGGGAAATCACTTAATGTATGTCTGTTTTTATCATAGTTGTTCAGATAGACTTTATTGATAGATGATTAATAAGGAGAGAGGAAAGGAGGGAGAGAAAGAGAAAGGGAGACAGTGATATTAGCATGGTAGAAATTCCATTTAGTCCTTGGGATATAGAGAAAGCAAAAATCTATCATGAGAGAAAGAAACTGGTGTACTGACTATGTGCGATACCAGTTCTTGAAATTAAACTTTAAACATGTAGAGGGATGTATGAGTGTGTGGGTGTGTGTTTGGCAATTGATGAGACTTATACTAATTTAGCATTTTTAAAATGCAGCAGTAAATTAAATCAAAGAATTAAACTCAATTGGTTCCATTTATTAACAAAAGAAGTTACAATTTATATTACAGCTGTTTCACACAATTTTTGAGTCTATTGATAAACACACACTTTATATTAGTTTGACACACTTTGAATCATTTTATACATTGTCTAACTAGCGTTGCACTAATCACCACCTCTTTCTTTGGGAAGAAAACTGCCTTAAGTGATACTCGAGATACTTAAGATACTCCTATCTTCTGATGCTCAGTCCATTGCTTCACCCAATAGGCTTACAATTATGTGGAATTAAAGAACATTTACAAGTAAAACAAAATGTGTAAATCTTAAACATTCGTCAATACTGGAGTGAAACAGGCTCGTTTTGTAATTCAGTTAAACATTGAATCAAACACCAATAGGATCTTTCTGGCTTGATATACTTTTAAGTTATTTAGAAAGCTAAGTGAGTTTATATACCTTAAGAAACATCTTGTCTTAATGTGCTCTAGACAGAATGTTTTGTCTGTGTACAGTTGCAGGGAATTCATAGGCAGTCTCATCCATCTTTTTTTTTTTTTCTCTTTTCTTCCACAACCCACCCCTCCTTGCCTGCTTCTCATTAAGCTCTTTGTGTATATGAACAAAGCCATTCTGGTGGCTGATAATGAAAAAAACAGAGATATATAACATGGTTTATACGATTTGTCAACCATAACGTGAAAACATGTTTCTACTTTTAAATAAAATTAAACAATTTGCACATGATCAACTTTTCTTCACTTTTGTATGGAAATATTGCAAAGACATTCTTTAGGTAAACTTTGTAATTTCTCTTCCTATCTCATATTTAATATATAAATATTTTTTCTTTTGCTTTCTACCCCCAAGAACCTTGCTGCAGTATTCACAGCAGCTGCTGGCACCATCTCTCCTTTGGGAGTGTACACACTTTACTTATATTTAGTGAGATATTTTGAGGAAATAATTCAATTAATAGGACTTTCCATTATACTAGGAATTGAGAAAGAATAACTTAAAATGTGTGTATATTCCTTAATCTCTGAAAAATCTATTTCATTGATATAAAATGGTTGGGTGCAAATTAGCCTCCTCTTGTAATTTGATTCTCTGCCCATTAATGTAAGCTCTAGAGAGAAAAATGATTTGCCATATGAAAAATATGAAAAAAGCCATTGTTTAAATTGCAAAGCAAAACAAAAAAGAATGTATTAGGTGATTTCCCCCTTTAATTTTGCTGATGGAACAATTCTTGTACATTATCCCCATGATGATTTCTAGTACTATTAGGAAATCTAGTTAGCTATTTAAGATTGTATTTGTGAAGAAATGTTTACTTAATAAAGAAAAGTAAACAATTGACATTGTGTATTTTCAATTTGTGGCAAGAAACCTGTGAATTTTATTATTTAAGAAGAAAATGTGACTTTTGCTGTTCATAGTAAAAATTATAGCATGATACTAGAGTAAAATGTAATAGTAAAGATAACATTTTTTGGTTGTTTTCAGAGATAAATTCATCTACTTTACCTTATGTAAATATACAGCAACTTAAATATAACATAAAGTATAGTATGGGAAAATTATTAATCTGATATATTGCTGTTAATTGTTGTGTCTCACTTCATATTCATAGAGATTTCTAATATTTTTACTGGACTTTTAATGTTAAATATTTAGAATCCTTTTTATTAGTTATTTTGGATATATCCTGTGTAAATAAACCATGACTGATTCTGGGTGGAAAATATTTTTCACGTATAAGCTTTTTCTTGTTTAAGTCTGTAAAAAATACATAATTTAATCCTAAAATGAATTTACAATTTTTGTGGCACAGCTATTATGCCATTTTTGTAGATTTTCACACATACACCAGTGTGTGTAATTATTATCCCATGTCTTCTAAAACTTTGCAAGAACAGGTAAAGAGAGTGCCCAAGAAAAAATACAAGAAATGAAGTGTGATGGCAGATCCAACAAGTTCAGAAAATAAATATTATCAAATATGTGAGTTTGTTGTTAAGAGATTTGTATAAGAAAAAAGAGATTTGTATAGTACTTACCAATCCTATCCTACAGCCATAGGTCACCTTTGAGACAAAGGGGAAAATAGATAAATACATATATCACCATATTTTGAGAGTACAGCTCTCAAATTAGATATAGTGTCTGTGCAAATGAGAAGTGAAATTATTTGAGCACATAGAAGCAAAGTTCTTTTTATGAAAAAAAATATATATCATATGCATATGAAATTTATATACATATGTGTATATATATATGATAGTTCACTAACTTAGTTCTATATAAATTCCTTTGTGAAAACATATCACAATTTATTTATTTATTCTATTTTTGAGAGAAAATACTTTAAAATTTGTTAAGGCTTTTTTATGACTCAAAATATTTTTCAATTTTGGCAAAGATTATCTGTATACTGGAAAGAAAAAAAGTTACGCTATTGTTAGGTGGAATTTTTTTTTTTTTTTTTTCAAATAAGCCAGTTGGTCTTATCTATTTTACTGAATATTTTTTATGTTTATTTTACCAGTTACTGAGAAAGGCCTATTGGAATACACCATTATGATTGTGGATTTATCTACATCTTTTTTATTTTTATTAATTTTTGCACTATTTAACTGAATTCAGGGATCCCCCGGTGGCTCAGCATTAAAGAATCTGCCTGCAATTCAGGAAAAAAATCCCAGGACAGAGGAGCTTGGCGGGCTACAGTCCATAGGGTCACAAAGAGTCAGACACAGCTAAGCAACTGAGCACACACAATTGAATTCATACTGTTAGGTGTCCCTTTTATAATATAATAGCTGGTCTCCATAATGGATTGATCATTTTGAGGTTATTGTCTTTAGCAATGCTTATACATCACTTGGTTTCCCTTGTGGCTCAGCTGGTAAAGAATCTGCCTGCACTGTGGGAGACCTGGGTTCGATCCCTGGTTTGGGAAGATCCCCTGGAGAAGGGAAAGGCTACCCACTCCAGTATTCTGGCCTGGAGAATTCCAGGGACTGTATAGTCCATGGGCTCACAATGAGTTGGACACAACTGAGAAACTTTCACTTTCACAGACATAACTTGAAGCATGTAATGTCAGATTTAGGATATGTATGCTACCTTTTGGAGGTAATATTTGAATGGAAAGTTGTTTTTTATCTTTTACTTTCGATCTTTCTGTGTACTTATATTCAAAGTGTTATCTCTGGTAAGCAACATATGAAGTTTTGGTTTGTTTGTTTTCCTTGTATGAATTTCTTAACTTTGGATATTTAGTCCATTTATATTTAATAAATTACCAATATATATGTATCCATATCAACCATCTAAATATTTGTTTCATATCTTTCTATCTCTTTCAACATTCTTTCATTATCTTTTATTAGCAAGCTTTGTATTAATCAATATATTTATTATTATCTATTTGGCTCCTCCACTTGTTATTAGCTTTACATGTTTTATTAGGTTTTAGTAGTTGCCTTCACATAAATCTAATAAGTCATTTGTATTATAAATTACTAACTACTACTACCCAGGCAGTGTTAGGACCTTGCGAGCATGTAATAACTATTTTCCAGCTCTTGCCTTTAGTGTTATTATTGTCATGCATTTAAATTCCACACAAGATATTATTGCATTGTTTTGTATAATCATTATTAATATGCATTTACCCACATATTCCCTAATTTTTTTGTACTTGTTATCTTCCTTTATTTGCCTATTTCCCTCTTGGATCATGTTACTTCTCCCTGCTGAGTTCTCTTTAATATTTATTTTGATTTGGGTTTTCTGGTGGTAAAGTCTGTTAGTTTTTGGTGACTTGGAAATTTTATTTCACATCACTGTTGGAAATGTTTCACTACTACCCTATGAAGCAGCATATTCAAGTGAAATTCCACATGAAATTTCTGCTCTCATGTCCTGGCTCTCTTAGATACTCCTGAAATTACTGCTCCCATAGAAGTCCTGGCTTCAGTGGCTGCTAACATTGCTCTTTGCCTGGCTTCTCTGTCTCTTGCCCAGAAGCAAGAGCTGATAAACACTGAAAAGGAAAACCCAACATATTGAAATCTGGGTTCAGCTCAGTGAGATTTTTCTTTGCAGATCTTTGTCCCTCTGTTCTGACTGTCTTAACAGATATCTAATGTTAATGACTTCTTCAATTTTTTTTTAAAGCTTTGTTTTTTGTCTAGATCGTTTAGATTGAAGGATTTCTGTGTTTTATCTGGCTTTTATTGATAGGAGGTTTGTTTTCCTATAAACTTTTGAATTATAATGCAATAATATTCTTAAACCCTTAAACAGTACTAAAAAGTGTTATGTCTATTCTTTAAGCACTCACAGATTTATGTGACTTCTTTAAATCCAAAGCATCTTATAGAACTAACTCTCTTTATATAGCTATAAAATCATCCTTTGAAAATAAAAATTAATAATGTTAACAGAGACTGTAGTGAAAAATGGGTGGGCCTAGTAAGGGATGCTGATAACCAATAACATTCAACATCCCTTCAAAATAAACATGTATGTTAAGACTTGTGTTTGTTATCATGTAATAATAGTTTCAGGACATGCTTCTTACCCTGTGACATGAAGACCTGACTCTGACCATTTTACTTATTATATTGATTTAAAACAACAACAACAACAACAAAACAACTTGTAGTGTTATTGAATTCATGTTTTATTTAAATATCCATTTTTGCACTGATAAAATATTCTTTATTGCTGAAGATTTCTTCTGTATTTCTGCAAATAGTTCTTCATAAAGCCCACATAATATATTATATGAATTAGGAATACACATAAAGGCAAAATTAGAGTTTTGGAAATATCTTGACTATTTATTAAAGTAAGTGGTAAACCTTTGGCCTTTGACAGTTTATGGTTCTTACTTCATGAAGAACCATAAGACTCTTATAATTTTACTCTTCTTTATGCTAGTAGGATTGGAATTTAGTTAACTACTGACAGAGGAATATTTATAAAAACCATTTTGTCCATAATAGTCCCATAGCTTAACTATCTAGATGGTAACAAAAAAACTCATAAAACTTATTCTGTAATACTTCTTCTGATATCTTTATTTTATAAATTTAATTGGATGCATTTTAAGACTTTATAGCATTGAAAAGAATAATATAGGGGAATAATTCTATTATAGTTGTGGAATACTATTAATATTTTATTTTTGTAAGTTCTTTCTAAATAAGTAGACTTTACTTGAAATAGCTCATGACTAGTTTCTCCATGCCTAGTTGATTCAATTCCCTATGCTATTAATGTGGTTATCTCCTCAATGCCCTTTATTTTAAATATACTGAAATGTTTATTCAATTGTTGACTCAAATCTCCTCTTCATGGGAAGGGAACTAATATTTTTTTCTCAATTCTTCAAATAACCAGAGGGATAAGTTTTTATACCTGAAAACTGTGCTTGGATTCTATTGTGAAAAAGGTTTATAAAAAGGATTTGATTAGGTCTACATAAGATAACAGTGATATAAATACCTAGGATCAGAGATTGCACTAACAAGGCAAAATTTATTGATCTCTTAACATAGCTAATGGTAATAACAATGGCAATTGATTATCAAGTAGTACTATTTCAACATTCCCTTATATAAACTCAATGTTAACTTGGGAAATTAAGAAAAGTATAATTATATCCTGTTTTTTGCAATGTGAAAATTTAGCTTCCATGAAATGTTGTTTATTCAATCTCACTAGCAAAATAGTAGTTGCCTTCAATGGGACTGGAAACTCATTGAAACCCAAGTTCATCTTTTCCACTACTTTATACAAATCAAATCTTCACTAGAATATCAAAAAATCCCTAGAGTCCGAACAACTTAAAAATATCTCTAACTCAAACACTAAAAGATACAACTGGAATGAGATGAAAACACATTACTCTTTTGCTCTCTGATTCTGCCAGAGTATTAACTGGTTCTTCAGTCTAAATATATCCTTGTAATCCAGATTATATAGGGACCAAAGAAGTAATATAAATTAGTGAAATAGGTCACACATAACAGTAACAGTCATGGTCATGGTGGAGACTTCTGACAGAATGTGGTCCACTGGAGAAAGGCATGGCAAACCACTTCAGTATTCTTGCCTTGAGAACCCCATGGACATTATGAAAAGGCAAAAAGATAGGACACTGAAAGATGAACTCCCCAGGTTGGTAGGTGCCCAATATGCTACTAGAGATCAGTGGAGAAATACACCGGGAGTTGGTGATGGACTGGGAGGCCTTTCGTGCTGCAGTCCATGGGGTCGAAAAGAGTAGGACATGACTGAGCGACTGAACTGAATAATAAGGGAGTCATCAGAACTATAGGAACCATAGATCTCATGCCCATGGAAATTCAACTTAATTGTTAACCATAGTGTGGGTAACATGCAACTGTAAACAGCTGGTAAAGAGTAGTCTAGGAAGGCTGACAGGAGATGATTAAGAGAAAAATATGCTTGTCTTGAAATTTAAGGCTATGAGTCAGTAGATTCCTGGTGAGATAGTTCGTGATTATTATCTATAAGAAATTCTTGCATGGAAGCTTCCATACCTCTCTTATCCTTATCTTCAGAGGGAAAACAAAATGAAAATCACAATCACAGTAAACAAATCAAACTGATCATATGGACCACAGCCTTGTCTAACTCAATGAAACCATGACCCATGCCCTATAGGGACACCCAAGATGGACGGTCATAGTGTAGGGTTCTGACAAAACGTGGTCCACTGGAGAAAGGAATGGCAAACCACTTCAGTATTCTTGCCTTGAAAACCCCATGAAAAGCATGAAAGGGCAAAAAGATAGGACACTGAAAGATGAACTCCCCAGGTCAGTAGGTGCCCAGGATGCTACAGAAGTAGAGTGGAGAAATTACTCCAGAAAGAATGAAGAGATGGAGCCAGAGTGAAAACAGTGCCAAGTTGTAGATGTGACTGGTGATGAAATTACAGTCCGATGCTGTAAAGAACAATATTGCATAGAGGAGATGGCAAGAGTGAACATCAACAATTTAGGAATCAGTGAATTGAAATGGACTTGAATGGGCAAATTAAATTCAGATGACCATTATATCTTTTACCGAGGGCCATAATCCCTTAGAAGAAATGGAATAGCCCTCACAGTCAACAAGAGAGTCTTAAATGCAGTACTTGGGTTCAGTCTCGTAAAAGACAGAATGAACTCTGTTTATTTCCAAGGCAAACCATTCAGTATCACAGTAATCCAAGTCTATTCCCCAACCACTAATGCCAAAGAACTGAAGCTGAACAGTTCTATGATGACCTATAAGACCTTCAAGAACTAACACCAAAAATTGTCCTTTTCATCATAGGGGACTGGAATGCAGGAGTAGGAAGTCAAGAGATACCTGGAGTAATAGGAGAGTTTTGCCTTGGAGTACAGACTGAAGCAGGATAAAGGCTAACAGAGTTTTCTCAAGAGAATGCATTGGTCATACCAAACACTCTCTTGCAGTAATACAAGAGACAGCTCTACACAGGGACATCACCAGGTAGTCAAGATGGAAATCAGATTGATTATAATCTTTGCAGTTGAAGATGGAGAAGCTCTATACAGTCAGTAAAAATAAGACTGGAAGCTGACTGTGGCTGAGATCGTGAACTCATTATTACCAAATTCAGTCTTAAGTTGAAGAAAGTAGAGAAAACCACTAGACCATTCAGGTATGACCTAAATCAAATCCCTTATGATTATACAGTGGAAGTGAGAAATAGATTCAAGGGATAGATAGTGTGCCTGAAGAACTCTGGATGGAAGTTTAAGACATTGTACAGGAGGTTGTGATCAACACCATTCCCAAGAAAAATAAATGTGAAAGGCAAAAGGCAAAATGATTGTCTGAGGAGGCCTTACAAATATCTGAGAAAAGAAGATAAAGGCAAAGGAGAAAAGGAAAGATATATCCATCTGAACGTAGAGTTCCGCGGAATAACAAGGACAGACAAGAAAGCCTTCCTCAGAGATCAATGCAAAGAAATACAGGGAAACAATAGAATGGGAAAGACTAGAGATCTCTTCAAGAAAATTAGAGATACCGACAGAACATTTCATGCAAAGATGGGTTCAGTAAAGGACAGAAATGGTATGGACCTAACAGAAGCAGAAGATATTAAGAAGAGGTGGCAAGAATACACAGAAGAACTGTACAAAAAGATCTTCATGACCCAGATAATCACGACGGTGTGATCACTCACCTAGAGCCAGACATCCTAGAATGTGAAGTCAAGTGGGCCTTAGGAAGCCTCACCACGAACAAAGCTAGTGGAGGTGATGAAATTCCAGTTGAGCTATTTCCAAATCCTAAAAGATGATGCTGTGAAAGTGTTGCACTCAATATGCCAGCAAATCTGGAAGACTCAGCAGTGGCCACAAGACTGGAAAAGGTCAGTTTTCATTTCAAACCCAAAGAAAGGCAATGCCAAAGACTGCTCAAACTACTGCACAATTGCACTCATCTCACACGCTAGCAAAGTAATGTGTAAAATTCTCCAAGCCAGGCTTCAACAATACATGAACTGTGAACTTCCAGATGTTCAAGGTGGTTTTAGAAAAGTCAGAGGAACCAGAGATCAAATTGCCAACATCTGCTGGATCATTGAAAAAGCACAAGAGTTCCTGAAAAACATGTACTTCTGCTTTATTAACTATGCCAAAGCCTTTGACTGTGTGGAACACAACAAATTGTGGAAAATTTTTCAAGAGATGGGAATAGCAGATCACCTGATCTGCCTCCTGAGAAATCTGTATGCAGGTCAAGAGGCAACAGTAAGAACCATACATGTAACAATGGGCTGGTTCCAAATTGAGAAAGGAATACGTCAAGGCTGTATATTGTCACCTTGCTTATTTAAGGTCCCTTGCAGAGTACCTCATGTGAAATGCTGGGCTGGATGAAGCACAAGCTGGGATCAAGATTGCCAGAAGAAATATCAATTAGCTCAAATATGCAGTTGTCACCACCCTTATGGCAGAAAGTGAAGAGTAACTAAAGAGCCCTCTTGATGAAAGTGAAAGAAGAGAGTGGAAAACCTGCCTTAAAATTCAACATTCAAAAAACTAAGATCATGGCATCTAGTCCCATCACTTCCTAGCAAATAGATGGGAAACAATGGAAAGAGTGAGAGACTATTTTCTTGGGCTCGAAAGTCACTGCAGATGGTGAATGCAGCCATGAAATTAAAAGATGCTTGCTCCTGGAAGAAAAGCTATGACCAACTGAGACAGCATATTAAAAGGCAGAAACAATACTTTGCCAACAGAGGTCCATATAGACAAAGCTATGGTTTTTCCAGTAGTCACGTATGGATGTGAGAATTGGACTATAAAGAAAGCAGCAAAGAATTTATGCTTTTGAACTGTGGTTTGTAGAAGACTCTTGAGAGTCCCTTGGACTGTAAGGAGATCAAACCAGTTAATCCTAAAGGAAATCAGTCCTGAATATTCATTGGAAGGGCTGATGCTGAAGCTGAAACTCCAATACTTTGGCCACCTGATGTGAAGTACTGACTCATCGGAAAAGACCCTGACTTTGGGAAAGATTGAAGGCAGTAGGAGAAGGGGACGACAGAGGATGAGATGGTTGGAGGGCATCACCATCTTGATGAACATGAGTCTGAGCAAGCTCCTGGAGTAGGTGATGGACAGGGAAGCCTGGCATGTGCAGTCCAAGGGGATCATAAGGAGTCAACATGACTGAGCAACTGAACTGAACTGAGTGGCAAGAGATACTAAATATTTACTAATCTACTAGGTGAAAAAAATGCTGACTGACACCTTTCTCTGAAGATTTGGAAAGGGTTGTAAACTGTCATGTATTTAAACATGAGCCAAAATAAACAATACTATTAAAAGAAAATAGTAGTAAAGTTTTGAATTGTAGATATGATAGTTACTGTTTTTGAGAAAGAGACGTAGAAGAAGCTTGATCAAGTTCAGAAGAACTTAGTAATAGTTTTGTAAGAGTTATTCTGAGATTGCCGTCTGGTTTAATTCACAATGTTTTATACTTCTATAAAATATTCCTACCAACTGGTAATGTGACAGGGAACATATTATCTGCTGACATATTACATTTCATTTTAAAAAGATCTAATTCTTGGAAATGTCTTTTATATGACTAGCAGAATATTTATTCTTTCCTTCCTATTCATCAGATTTGGTTTGATTTTGCTCCTTAAATTTCCTTAGACTAAATTCGGTCCCATATGAAGTGAAATCATTAACTTATGCAAAAGGAATAGGTTAGATTCCCAGTGGTCCTCACATCTCTGGGTTAAAAAATCTGAGTTCATATAATACATTTATGAATCTTCTCCCTTTCTGCTGCTTCTTCACACTTTTCACATGTTCACAAGTATGGCTGACAGTTTCGAAATGAGAAGCACAGTATAGAAATGGGAGGGTGGAAAATTATGGCCTGACAATGAGCTCAACTGAATATCTTGAAATCAATCATGAAATTTGCCTAAGATGTTGATAATGAGTAGGTGAGATATTTAAGACTGTAGGTTGACAGTATAACTATTTAATCAACAAATATTTGCTGAAGACATATTATGCCAAATCAATGTGTTAGGCCCCAGGGATATAGTGGTTTTGTTTACTACTGTTTAAAAAATGTAAAAGGAAATAGAAAAAAAGAAAGTATTGCGGCCCATACAATCAACAAAAGCAAATGAACAGAATGGCAAAGTCAAGGAACGCAAATTCTAGACTATCGATGCCCTAATCTGTGTATGTTTAAATCACACAAATGCAAAATTTTAAATATCTCATCAGTTTTGGCCATCTAAAGGAAGGGGCCAAAATTCACCCTACTGATGTTCGTAAAAATATAACTCTTTTCTTAAAAATTGGAGGATAATAGATTTACAATGTTATGTTGGTTTCTGCCATACAACAACATGAATCAGTCATAATTGCAAATATATGCCCTCCATCTTAAGCCTGCCTCACCCCCTCCCACCACAACACCTCAGGACAGTTCATAAAAACATAACTCTTTTTAAGTCAACTGAATTAAGTATGTATTCCTTGGTTGTATATTATTTAAAATACCAAATCTGAGCATAGATTTAAAAATAAAGGTGTTGCTGACACCTTAAGGGATTCTTTAGATTGAGTCCACAATGAATCTAATCAATCTTCAACAAAGTGGACATTAAGAGAAAATACCACGACCATGGTAAATTTCATAGCTGATATGCCTTGGAGGCTGAGCTGTAAACATAAGCAGAATATGTAAATAGAATCTGCTTTCATAAACCTGGGGAAAATATTTCTGAAATACACAGTGGAAAGATGGTAACCTGGTCACATATAATAAGAAAAAAAGACATATATTCTATATATGCAGATATACATAAATTGGAATTTCTGGATATAATTTCTGTATTATGTATATATTATATATATATACATATATATATGTATATATATATATATATATATATATATATATATATATATATATATATATATATATATTAGAGAAGGAAATGGAAAACCACTCCAGTATTCTTTCCTGGAAAATCCTGTGGACAGAGGAGCCTAGAGGACTACAGTCCATGTGGTAGCAAGAGAGTCGGACATGACTTAGCAACTAAACAACAACAACTTGTATATGGTATATGTATTCACACACAGTATATGGATTTTTTTTCCCCCATGATTCTGTCAAAAGATCTGCTAGGAAAGTTAGTTTGTTAGTTAGTTCAGTCGCTCAGTCATGTCCAACTCTTTGCGACCCCATGGACTGCAGCACACCAGGCTTCCCTGTCCACCACCAACTCCCAGAGCTTACTCAAACTCATGTCCATTGAGTCAACGATGCCATTCAACCATCTTATCCTCTGTCGTCCCCTTCTCCTCCCACCTACAATCTTTCCCAGCATCAGGGTCTTTTCTAGTGAATCAGTTCTTCACATCAGATGGCCAGCATATTGGAGTTTCAGCTTCAACATCAGTCCTTCCAATGAACATTCAAGACTGATTTCCTTTAGGATGGACTGGTTGGATCTCCTTACTCTCCAAGGGACTCTCAAGAGTCTTCTCCAACACCACAGTTCAAAAGCAGGATTAAGGTTATTTAGTTGGCTGTTTATGTTATTAGTTTATCTGCTATTACTAACATGTGCATTGACGAAAACCTCCTTGTCTGTACATTGGTTAACTAAGGAATATGTGTTTATTACTAACAGTGAATATAACATAAAGTACTTTCATATTGCTATGATGTAGATTATTTACATCATCATGCCATATAAATAGAAACTCAACAGACTGCAAAGGCTATATAAGCTACTTGGGACTTGTAATATTTTTGTCTGTACCACCTTCCCTTGTGGCTCAGCTTGCAAAGAATCCGCCTGTAATATGGGAGACCTGGGTTCGATCCCTGGGTTGGGAAAATCCCCTGGAGAAGAGAAAGGCTACCCACTCCAGTATTCTGGCCTGGAGAATTCCATGGACTGTACAGTCCATGGGGTCACAAAGTGTCGGACATGACTGAGTGACTTTCACTTTCTTTAGCTTTCACCACCTTCATGCTACTTCAGATAATTTTCAGTTGCTATAAGATGTCTAAGAGATGTCAACCTATCTCTAGTATCTCCAGATGTGTGAATTTATAAAAGATCTTTAGTTTTTCAGTGGCTATTATTTTTCCTTGCAACAGAGAAGCATTACACGCACACCATCTGAAACTAGATTTCTTTTTGCAGCACCATGAATTATAGCCTCCTCTGTTAGCAAACATATTTTTGTAAGTCAGTAATGATAAGGTGCTCTAGTCTGGCTCTATGGGCAAAAGTTAGAATCTGTGGATACTAGACTGAAACAGCTTGTTATGCCCCATCTCTGTTTGCATGCACCAATGTGTGTATTTTCTGGACTAAGGCAGAACTAGTAGTTCTAATTCCAGCCTCAATTAAAATAATTAATTTGATCATTAGAACAGAGATATTGTTAACAAATTAAATTCATTAATGATTTTAGTATGAGATGATGCCTTCAATTTCAAGAAATCTTCAGTCTTTCTATTTCCTAGGCAGTCCTCTAGGCATCATTAAAAATAAAATAAAACAGAAAGAAACTACCTACATCACACTACAGGTTTCTGTAAAAGCTAAACATCTTTAACTTCCACAATCTTATTGTGAATAAGAACTTTGTTTATAAAGTGGTGATTCTCATTGCTTATATCTTGTGTTTGTGCTCACTTCTTTATTATTCTCAAATCCTTCCTGTACCCTCACCTCAAAACATTAAAATAATAAAACCTCTTCTTTAACACTATTTCCTCCTGTTGCTACTACCTCCTCTCTCTTCTCCATTGCAAATAAACTTTTTAAAACGTTCTGTTTTATATTGGAATATAGCAAATTAACGGAGAAGGCAATGGCAACCCACTCCAGTGTTGTTGCCTGGAGAATCCCAGGGACGGGGGAGCCTGGTGGGCTGCCGTCTATGGGGTCGCACAGAGTTGGACACAACTGAAGTGACTTAGCAGCAGCAGCATAGCAAATTAACAATGTGGTGACAGTTTCAGGTGGACAGCAAAGTGACTCGTCCATACATATACATGAATCCATTCTTCCCCAAACTCCCCTCCCATCCAGACTGCCACATAACCAGATAAACTTTTAAGTGGAAGAGATTTCTAAATGCATCTCCATTTTTTCAATTCCTCAACTTATTTGTCCGAGTTTGGAATCTCTAATGCAGACATTGAGGTGGAGTTTGAGATGCAAGATACTTTTTGGGGCTCAACACCTGTGAAAAAAAGGGAGGACACAGGATTGGGTAGAAGGAGAAAACAAGTGAATGTTAGCTGGTTGAAATCTCAGTCAAGCCAGCAAGAAATTTGGCAGGCCTGTTCCCTACCAGGATGGGCTTCCCTGGTGGCTCAGTGGTAAAAAAATCACCCTGCAATGCAGGAGACATAGGTTCCATTCCTGGGCTAGGCAGATGCCCTGGAGAAGGAAATGGCTACCCACTCCAGTATTCTTGCCTGGAAAATCCCTTGGAAATAGGATCCTGGTGGGCTACAGCCAATGGGGTCGCAAAAGAGTTGGACACGACTTAACGACTGAACAACAATTGCCTATCAGGACATCACACATTGGGCTGAAAATGCCTCTGCCTTGCTCAGCAGCCTGGTGTGGGGCCCCTGGAGCATGGGGTCTCTGAAGGTGATGCTCACTTTGAAATAAGTGACAGCCCGAGCTGTCTGCTGACTGAACACCCCTAGAATCTGGGTCTGACTAGAAGTTCCTCCTGTCTACCACATTATTTCATTATGGCTTTTACAAGTTTTCAGCATAGCTTCTCTAGCAAAGATCACCAATGACCATCTCTCTAAGTCTGATAAATAATTTTGGGCCTTGAATTATTGTTTCAAGCACAAGCTTTGTATTCATTCTGTCTTGGCTCTTCAAATTCATCACAGGGAAGGACTTAGTTTACATTGTCAAAGTCCACTCTTCAAGATACCCATGAATTTCTGGATGTGCAATTCAAGAAATAGAAATATTTATATCATCTTCTGCAATTTTCCTTCAACCAAAATGATAGATTTTTCTCTACTTTTTTTCAATTTCTAAAATGTACAGTACATCTCAAGAAAAGTTACCCATTCGTATAGGATGTAGTTGAGGGGAACAATGTTTGTGTGGCAATTATACCATAATCAATAGACAGATTCTGCAAACCCTGATTTGCAATAAACCCTTGGTTTAAACTTCATGACATGTCTTGCATTGTTCATTTGGCTGATTTTATTGAACTATTGCAATAATTCTGAAAAGAAGTTTCCTTAGGACATTTCAGCACTCATGAACATTGCTTCCAGTTTGTTTCTGCCTTATTCAGTCACTGAAAGTTGATACAGAACACTCGGTTTTACGGATATTGCTTATGCTAAACACAAGCATCCCATAAACTTTGTTTCATTAAATAGGGAAACCAAAATAGATGATATCTAACCCAGCATTAAACATTAGGCTGGAACAAAGAAGATTTTTTATAACTGCTGCTACCTCCAAAGTGTCTTATATGCAAAACAGTTATCTCAACCATCATCTCTATCACTCTAAACTAGACTTTCCCAATGTCTATGTAGTATTGCCATTTTGGTCCAGAGAATTCCTTGCTAAAGCTCTGCATTGTAGGATATTTAGTGGCTTTCCTTGCCTGTGCCCCATAAATGCCCATAGCACTCTACTCTCTCCAAGTTCAACAACTAAATGTGTCTCCAGACACATTGCCAAGTGTTCCCTGGGAAGAAATTCTCCCCCTGTTAATAATTACTGCTTTAACCACAGATTTGCCAGACACTTCATATATAAAAAGAACCTACCAGTTTCCTCTTGTTTTTGATATTTATCCACTCCTTTTAAATGTCACATTTTATTTGTACTTAAAATATGTATTCCTGTTATTCTCCTATAATTTTTACACATCTTGCAGATCTTTAAGATGAGATTCAAGAAGAAACTCTGAGTTAAGAATTTTTTACACACTTGATTACTGTCTAATCAACACTATAAAAATGAGGTATTCATAATGAAGGAGTAGTTTATTTTTCTCATTTCTGTCTTTCAGTAAGTGGAATAATGTAGCATGTGAGATGGATTTTTGAAACATAATAAAAGAGCTGAAGTATTATGCAAGTAGGAATGATAGAGTTCCTAGTTCAATAGAGTTGAACTCTTAGTCTTGGTAACATTATTTTAGTTCTTTAATTTAGTAGTAATAACACTAATTTTCCCAGAAAGATGTGTAAGTTTTCTTTTTCATAAATGATTCCTCTTTTGGTTTTGTAAGGTAGTTTGAATTTATAGTTCAGCATAATTGAGACCAATTATAAAGGAGAAGGAAAATGTCTCTGATAGCTTTATTATTATTAATAGAGAACAATAATCAAACCTGTATTATGAGAACAGGAGGTTGATCAAACATACTTATTCTATTTGAAATGTAATTATGTGTTGAAAAGAAATCTTTAAAATGGATTCGCTTATTAAGATCTGCTTCACCTTATTTTTAGATTCTAGCTAAATGTCTTGTTAAACAAATGGGATATATTCATATAATACATAAATACATATGTATGTGTATATACATATAAATATGTACCATGCACACATAATTAATCATACTGGATCTCATTATTTCTAAAAGATGTATTCCCTTGTTCTCTCCTATCGGATATTAAATACATACGAAAATAAAGTTTATGGACATTACTCAGATTGTGTTGAACTGCCCCATGCACGTACATGAATTTCTATGTGTTCAGCATATGACACACAGACTGCCAATTTGAGCATTAGGAAAAATGCAACGGATTTTCCATTAAGTATGCTCCGTCAGTGAACACCCTCTGTTTTTCTGGCAGGACCCAGCAGGATCTGAAAAATAAGCAGCATATTGGGAACAATAATGAATATTTATGCTTTATGGAATCCTTTTTACATTCATTTCCATCTGTACTTCTAGACCCCAAAATACTAAAATAGTAAAGGGGATAAGGAAAATCATGGTATAACTCCTTAGATTAGTGATAGGCAAACATTTAGACTAAGCCAACTGATGCCTAGGCTACCTGGAGGCACAGTCCATCCAAACTCAGCATACTGGTTATTTGCATCTCTATTTAACGTCTCTGCACTATGTGATTTCTGTAAAATGAACTTTGATTCTATAGTGGCATAGAAGCATAGATGAATAAACAGATATTATTTAATGAAGAAGAAAAAGTTGTTATCAGAAATGTGTAACTAGGTGAGGAGAGTCAAAAAAGGATATCCTGGGAAAAATAATGGTTTGAGGGAGAAAACAAGATACTCTCCAGGCATAGTTTTAACCATGAATGTGTCCATAAATAGATTTCTGTGAAAAACAAAAGCAAGAGTGAAAAGCTGTGGATGAACCTCTGTTAACTTACAGTAATTTACAAAGATAAATCTAAAGTGCATATTGTCCTGGAGTCTTTTTTAATAAAAAATATAAAACTACTTCATATTATTTTAAGGGGCCTGCTGATTAAAGTGTTTATGGCAATTTCTTGCTTAAAGAGCCAGTGGTCTAAATTTGGTAGTGGATGTTGGTAAGTCTTGCTTCTAAGTAACCCCCAACTAGGGGCAAAAGAGTGCAAAACATATGGATAAATTAGAATTTATTTTCTGACAACCTACTATTTTACAAAATCCAGAGGATGGCTGTCACCTAGAATTATTCATTGCTTTATATTTGTTTGTAATCAGAGTTAGATAGTAGAACTCTGTATTTTTTTTCCCTCGCAAATGGTATCTTTGATGAACTGAAGCGGAAAACAACAACAGTTAAGAAACTTCCATTTTTAAAATAATAAATGTGAGCATTTTATCAAAATATAATAATTTTAATCAACATTGTCTCCTCAATTTCAGAATTTCGCCCAATTTGAGGTACCTCCAGAATTATAACATAGTACTAGAATAGCAATATATTAGGGAGAAACAGTTTTCAGCCTGTTTTAAAACCCTAAATCTTAGGGATGGTGCCCATAGTTCATTTCTCAATACTGAAATTGTGGAGAAGCACTCCACTCCTAGACCATGTGTATGGAATCTCAAAGCAGCCAGTTTGAAAAATGAACTTTTGCCTCTGAAGGGCTGCTAGAGCTTATAGAACATGGTTCTCATTTCACTCTTTGAACAAGAATAAAATAAACTAGAAAGGAAGTTTTCTCCACTTGGCATTTGGTGTCTTCTTAAATGCAAAAGTGTGACTTGATCACATTTAGAGCTTAATTAAAGACTACTCACTCGGGAAAGAAAGAACTCTCTTCAAGGAATTTGCAGCTGTGGTGCCAGCATCCTCTGTCCTGTTATAAAGAAAAATAATTGAACAGCAAAGACTGCAACAGAAAGGTCTAAATGTTCTAGGGACTCTCTCAGACGTTTGTTTGAAGTTTTTCTCAAGTATTTTAAGCTTTAGCCACTGCTGGATTCTCCCCGTTGGGAGGATAGGAGGGTTGGAGATCACATGCCCAGGATTGAACCCAAGATGTGCGGCATCAAACTGTTTACCCTTTGACCTCCTTCTGCCTCCTCTGCTGGGCTACAGAGTCCGCTTCCTCTAGATTAAGAAAAAAAATCAATTTCACCAGTGAAAAAGGCTTTTAACTTAAAGCTAAATTCCCTGAAGTTAAAAAAAAGGACGAAATCTCTCAACTTTTTCATAAACTGTACTAAAGACCAAATTCTTGTAACATTATGAAGAAACTTTTACCTTTATCTCTGATTCTCTGTTTCCTACATTTTTAAATTAAACAGAACTAGGTTTGAAAAGAATGAAACCTCTAATACCTCCATAAATGAAAAACCTATTACTTTCACTTTGAAGCTGTATAATCTGTCACCAAAGTGTAACCTTTCAACTTAGCTGGACCTTCCCTAATCTTTAAAAATACATTGACTATCTTAAACATTTTAAGATAGTCAATTCAATGACACATTACCTCAAATTCTCTTTCAATAATAATAGTAAAAAAAATGACTGGTGTTCTCATCACAATAACTTGAAAGTCTAGTGTTTTTAGACTGAGGAAAAGTGAAGGAAAATAAAAACCTAAAACTGTAAGAGCATGAGAAAATCAGTCATCACATTTTCTCCAAGCCCGTTTGGAGAGCTCCATATTCACTGGTTTGTGTACCTAACCACAGCAGAATCAATTTGACTAAAATATTCATCACGCTCAAACTGTTTCCATTCTTAAAGACTCTTGCAAGACAAGCCATAGAGCATGGAGTGAAGTTTTAGTAATATTTGTGAACATTTAAAACTGACCAGGGTGAGTGTGCTATGGACTATTTAAGATCTTATGTACTTGGTTTTACTAGTCAGAACTCTGTAACCACCTAGTTATCAAAATGATGGTTCTGGACAATGTCTGTTCTTGCTATGAACCAGAAATACTGTCCTATCATGAACACGCTCCTTATTTAAAATTCTATATTGTCTTTAAATTTGAGGCACAGGATTTAATGCAATTAAACACACACACATGTGCATACACATATACATGCACATAGGGAGCACCTGTTATATAATAAGAAATATTCTAAAAGTGCTATTTTTATAGACAATTTCCATATTTTATAGTATGGTTTTACCCAAAGCATATTTTACTCTTTATATTTTCTACAGCTAATTATTAATTCTTTGAATGATTTAAACCTGAATTGCCTAAAATAAAGTTAGCCCTTTGAAGATCTACAAGCCTTAGCTTTTCTGCCTTAAGCCCTGGATGCTCATGTCATAAAAATTATTCGGTTTGTCTAAAGAGGAATGCTAACATGAAAACGATGTTACCCATTAGCAAACAGGAGCATCTTTTAAAAGTAACCTCTTTCAAAATAGAAAAACTAAAGAAGGAACAAGTTCATAGGAAAATTCTGTATCTCAGATCAATAGTAAGTGGCAATTAGTAAGCATTTAATACATAGTGAATAATCGAGTGATGAATAATTGAATCAATATGTTCCACAATTTCTGTTCTACTATACTTGGAACAAGTTACTGGCAATGATTTCTGAGCTTAAAGTAGTCTACTCAGGAATTAGGTTAGCAACTTGTATGTACCTAAAATCACCTTCATTCTCTATACCTGGGAACAAATACTAGTTAAATACACATAGTCCAAGAGTGAGAAATTCATTAAAATCTTTTGTTCATTGTAACATTTGTTCTGCTATAAAGTTCATTAAATACAAGTATAAAATATAGCAAGGTCTTTCTTTTCAGCTCCAATATTTGAAGATCTCTCAAGTTGTCATTCTCTTCTTTAAAACAAGAAAAAACAGAACAAACGGAAAATTAGTGACTTTTCTTGGACGGATCAGAATGTGAGGATGCAGAGCGAAAGGCAAAATGAACTGTGTGTAAGCACTGTTCTCAAGTTTTGGGAAACAGTAAGGTTGTTTCCCACAGGGGTAGAGGTGAAAATTCCAGTCGTGCTAATCACATATACTAGAATTGAACAATTAAGTGAATGCATGGCAGATGGCGGGAACCAGGCTCTTCCCAGTGTAGGAAAGTTTAAAGATAAGCAAAAGAATGAGTCTAATATGATCCATGTGTAAATGGATTAAAGTCAGAAATATTGTTATGAACTCAAATATAATTGGGTGTGGATGCATAAAAAATATTTATAGATAAATAGGTACATGGGTTGATATGAAGGGGCTTCCCTGGTGGCTCAGACAGTAAAGAATCTGCCTGCAGTGCAAGGAGAGCCAGGTTCAATCCCTGGATCAGGAAGAGTCCCTGGAGGAGGAAATTGCAAACCACTCCAGTATTCTTGCCTGGGAAATACTATGGACAGAGGAGCCTGGTGGCCAAAGTCCATGGAGTCGCAAAGAGTCAGATCCAACTGATCAGTGGGTCAATATACACACATAGATTTCCTTGCTCTGTCAGCTGAGCAAGCCTAGAGACAATGATTCACACCTTAGTGGCAATGAACACACGTAGATGCTAGATTTGGGCTTATAATTCCATTCTCCAATAAAAAGAACCAAAGCTCTTTGCAGAAATGGATGATACTAAAATGGGGCAGAAAATATACAGAATAGGCCTAGAGCATATTGGAGTGTAAGAAAGTAAGGACATACTCAAACAAACCAACAAGCAATCATACATTGATCAGTTCAGTTCAGTTCAATCACTCAGTTGTGTCCAACTCTTTGCAACCCTATGGACTGCAGCACGCTGGGACTCCCTATCCATCACCAACTCCTGGAGTTTACTCAAACTCATGCTCATTGAGTCGGTGATGCCATCCAACCATCTCATCCTCTGTCATCCCCTTCTGCTCCTGCCTTCAATCTTTCCCAGTATCAGGGTCTTTTCAAATGAGTCAGATCTTTGCATGAAGTGGCCAAAGTATTGGAGTTTCAGCTTCTACATCAGTCCTTCCAATGAAAACCCAGGACTGATCTTCTTTAGGATGGACTGGTTGGATCTCCTTGCAGGCCAAGAGACTCTCAAGAGCCTTCTCCAACACCACAGTTCAAAAGCATCAATTCTTCTGTGCTCAGCTTTCTTTATAGTCCAACTCTCACATCCATACATGACTACTGGAAAAACCATACCCTTAACTAGATGGAACTTTATTGGCAAAGTAATGTCTCCGCTTTTTAATATGCTGTCTAGGTTGGTCATAGCTTTTCTTCCAAGGAGTAAGCGTCTTTTTATTTCATTGCTGCAGTCACCATCTGCAGTGATTTTGGAGCCCAGAAAAATAAAGTCTGACACTGTTTCCACTGTTTCCCCATCTATTTGCCATGGTGTTGGGACCAGATGCCATGATCTTAGTTTTCTGAATGTTGAGCTTTAAGCCAACTTTTTCACTCTCCTCTTGCACTTTCATCATGAGGCTCTTCTTCACTTTCTGCCATAAAGGTGGCGTCATCTGCATATCTGAGGTTATTGATGTTTCTCCTAGTAATCTTGATTCCAGCTTGTGTTTCTTCTAGCCCAGCATTTCTCATGATGTACTCTGCATATAAGTTAAGTAAGCAGGGTGACAATATACAGCCTTGAAGTACTCCTTTTCCTATTTGGAGCTAGTCTGTTGTTCCATGTCCAGGTCTAACTGTTGCTTCCTGACCTGCATACAGATTTCTCAAGAGGCAGGTCAGGTGGTCTGGTATTCCATCTCTTTCAGAATTTTCCACAGTTTATTGTGACCCACACAGTCAAAGGCTTTGGCATAGTCAAGAAAGCAGAAATTGATGTTTTCCTGGTACTCTCTTGCTTTTTCGATGATCCAGGAGATGTTGACAAGTTGATCTCTGGTTCCTCTGCCTTTTCTAAATCCAGCTTGAACATCTGGAAGTTCACGGTTCACGTATTTTTGAAGCCTGGCTTGGAGAATTTTGAGCAATACTTTACTAGCATGTGAGATGAGTGCAATTGTGTGGTAGTTTGAGCATTCTTTGGCATTGCCTTTCTTTGGGATTGAAATGAAAACTGACCTTTTCCAGTCCTGTGGCCACTGCTGAGTTTTCCAAATTTGCTGGCATATTGAGTGCAACACTTTTACAGCATCATCTTTTAAGATTTGGAAATAGCTCAACGGGAATTTCATCACCTCCACTAGCTTTGTTCATAGTGAGGCTTCCTAAGGCCCACTTGACTTCACATTCCAGGATGTCTGGCTCTAGGTGAGTGATCACACCGTCGTGATTATCTGGGTCATGAAGATCTTTTTGTACAGTTCTTCTGTGTATTCTTGCCACCTGTTCTTAATATCTTCTGCTTCTGTTGGGTCTATACCATTTCTGTCCTTTACTGAGCCAATCTTTGCATGAAATGTTCCCTTGGATCTCTAATTTTCTTGAAGAAATCTCTAGTCTTTCCCATTCTGTTGTTTTCCTCTATTTCTTTGCACTGATAGCTGAGGAAGGCTTTCTTATCTCTCCCTGCTATTCTTTGGAACTCTGCATTCAAATGGGTATATCTTTCCTTTTCTCCTTTGCTTTTCGGTTCTCTTCTTTTCACAACTATCTGTAAGGCCTCCTCAGACAGCCATTTTCCTTGTTTGCATTTCTTTTTCTTGGGGATGATCTTGCTCCCTGTCTCCTGTACAATGTCACGAACCTCTGTGCATAGTTCATCAGGCAGTCTGTCTATCAGATCTAGTCCCTTAAATCTATTTCTCACTTCCACTGTATAAACGTTAGGGATTTAACTTAGGTCATACCTTAATGGTCTAGTGGTTTTCCCTACTTTCTTCAATTTAAGTCTAATTTGGCACTAAGGAGTTCATGATCTGAGCCACGGTCAGTTCCTCATCTTGTTCTTGCTGACTGCATAGAGCTTCTCAATCTTTGGCTGCAAAGAATATAATCAGTCTGATTTCGGTGTTGACCATCTGGTGATGTCCATGTGTAGAGTCTTCTCTTGTGTTGTTGAAAGAGAGTGTTTGCTATGATCTGTGCGTTCTCTTGGCAAAACTCTGTTAGCCTTTGCCCTGCTTCATTCTGTACTCCCAAGGCCAAATTTGCCTGTTACTCCAAGTATTTCTTGACTTCCTATTTTTGCATTCCAGTCCCCTATAATGAAAAGAACATCTTTTCTGGGTGTTAATTTTAGAAGGCCTTGTAGGTCTTCATAGAACCATTCAGCTTCAGCTTCTTCAACATTACTGGTTGGAGCATAGACGTGGATTACCATGGTATTGAATGGTTTGCCTTGGTAACGAACAGAGATTATTCTGTCATTTTTGAGACTGCACACAAGTACTGCACTTTGGACTCTTTTGTTGATTATGATGGCTATTCCATTTCTTCTAAGGGATTGTTGCCCACAGTAGTAGATATAATGACACAGAATCTGAAAGAAAGGATTCTCAATGACTATGGCTAGAACACTTTGAACAATAAAATATAGCGCACCAGATTATAGCCCAAAGTTTAAATTAAATATCCGTGAGTCCATACTGATAAAAAGAAATGACTGAATAATGGGTAGAGGATACACAGATCTCCTGGGCAGCAGAGTTCCAAATAATTATATACCTACTTTGTCATCAAGGGAGTGAAGCATAAATCTATATTTCTGAAGCACTGGCTGTGCATAGCAACTTTCTTCCAAAGAGCACTTTACAGAAAAATGGAGGGGGGGGTATATTTACAGTGGAAGAACCTGGCAAACACTGTCTCAAAAAGCTGACCGTGTTCAACAGGCTGTTGCTGCTTAGTTGTTCAGTCGTGTCCAATTCTTTGTGAGCCTATGGACTATAGCCTGCAAGCCTCCTCTGTCCATGGAATTTTCCAGACAAGAATACCTGAGCAGGTTGCCATTTCCTTCTCCAAGGGATTTTCCCAACCCAGGGATGGAATTTGCATCTCTTTTGTCTCCTGCATTGGCAGGTGAATTCTTTACCACTAGAGCCACCTGGAGAGTGATTGGTCACGTCAATAGTATGTACACTTAATATAATATGATGAAAATAGCACTTTACTCTGTAGTCTTCCTCTCCCAAAACACATAGTACCAGTCTAATCATGAGAAAACTCTAATACAAATCTCAGTTGATACATTCTATGAAGTACTTGACTATTACTCCCCAAAATAGTGAAAGCATCAAAAACAAAGTCTGAGAAGTTGCCACAGCCAAGAGAAGTCTAAGGAGACATAACTAGACTAAAGAATGTGATATTATGCATGAAATTCTAGAACAAGAAAAAGGTAAGAAGTAAGGAAATCCGAATCAATAAAATAATTGATTTTATTTACTGATGTATCGGTATTGGTTCATTAAATAAAATAAATGAACTATGCTAATGTAAAATGATAAAAATAGAAGAAATTGACTCTAGGATGTAGGGAAACTCTGTAATAGCTTTGTTATTTGTCTGTAAATCTGAAGCTCTTCTAAATAAATAGTTTATTAAAATGTAACATGTTCTGAATGAATATGTACCACAATACTGTGGGAAAAAAAGACAACAAAAAACTCTTTAACAATCCTATACCAATATGGCTAACATACTTTCAAGGAACTGTTGTCAGCCATAAATGTGACCCTTGAGGACTCAAGGGCATAACCTAGTTCCAAAGACAGTGTTGTCTAAACAATTAGAGCATACATTGGACAGGAAGAGAAGGCACAGATTGACTTAGTGGCAAATATTCTTTAAATGTTTCCAGTATAGGGAGAGGCTTTTACCGAGAACCCAATTCTTGAAGGGGAAGAGTAAAGTTAATTTAAAACATCCAACAAAATATTTGAGTTATTGATTTTTTGAAGTGGGTAGATGATGATGCCTGCAAAATTTTGATAATTATTACTGGCTGCCACAACATTTACAACACCATCTTTGGTTTATGAAGCTATTTGCTAAGAGTGTGTCTAAGAGATTTAACACTAAGCAGTTGAATATTTTTTAATGTAGTCAAATATTTAACATGTAATGAACAAAAGGTTATTTAAGAAATTACAGCATCTGAAATTTTTAATTTTTTAATAACATTGAATTTCAATTAGGGATTGAATATATTATCAAAGGAGCTATTTGTGTTTCAATTCAGTTAAATTTTTGATTAGCATTATGCTTTACATGCTTTGTCGAAACAGTCTACAATACTTTCACATTCCTCATGGCAAACTGAAATTAATTTCAGCTCTGTAGAAAAAGAAAATTATTTAACCAGGTTTTTCACTTATTGTAAATATATTAGAAGTTATAGAAATGAGTGTTTAGACGTAAGATGCAAAGCAAAGAGCTGAAAGAAGTTATGAATGAATGAGCACAATCTATTGGGCTTGCAAAATACCCTCTCTTCTACACTAATTTAAATATTTACTGAATGTTAATATTCAGATCTAGATGTGTGTGTTTTTTTCCTGAAGGTCTAGGAAAGAAATGATGAATGTTGAGCTCAGAATTAAAATAGCCTATTTAAGAGAGAAGAGGGTTTTGCTGTCCTGTTATTGTTCTTTTATGAAACGTGATTTATTTTCCCCACTGATCTCTTCCCCGTTCTTCTATTTCAGTGTTTTAACTACAAACTTTAGATTAAAAGTGTATTCATGCATACTGTAGCAAGGTATGAGTGGTGGTATCTGATAATATATGTGAAATACATAATAGGCCAAAGTGTTTGTGGAAAAAGATATTTGGAATGAAAGAAAATTGAATTTAAGATTTCTTTCAAGTTATCTAAATTAATAAGGGGGGAAGGTTTCTGACTTCGATCCAAGTTAAAATGTGTAGTTCACAGATGTTTCCTGGTCCACATTAAAGTGAATTTTCTTTTGTTCTCTTAGAATAACTATATGTGCAAGACTTTATAGAATTATTACAATATTAATTTTCATATATTTGGAAAAATGTCTTTTTTCCTCCAAGTCACCTTTCAAAGAGAAGAATATTTTTTAAATTTATTTTTAGTTGGAGTAAAATTGCTTTCAATGTTGTGTTGGTTTCTGCCGTACAACAATGAAGATCACCCATAATGATACCTATATCACCTCCCTCTTGACCTCCCCACCTCTCCCCCCATCCCTATTTGTAGGGAAGGAATGGAGATGCAGATATAGAGAACAGATTTGTGGACACAATAGAGAAAAAAAATATTTACATAAATCTTAAGATATTGGTCCACAATCTTATGTCCAATGCCCAATGATCTTCACACAGAAAGAGCTGCCCAAAGACCCAGAAAACAAGAACCCTAGATCCAAGTCCCATGTTTTCCAAGTCTTGGTTCTGGTCCTCCTTTAATTGTGCTTTGCTACAGTCTTTGAAGCCTGGGGTATGTTCTCCGAGATCTCAGACCTGTTTGGAACCTTGTTCCAATTCTAGAAAGAGCAACCAGAGCCATCCTCCAGGTCTGCATCTCATCACTGTCCTTGAAGCGTGACAGTGGCATTGCATGCTTATTTATAGCAGTGAGTACAAGGAGCTTGGACATTCAGACTGATGAGACCTTAAATGTGTGAAGAGCCCACCTGTTACAGAACAGAATCAGGTATAGGAAAAGAAAAGGTCATGGGCACCTCCATTTGTGGGCACTGAAATGTTAAGGGTGGATTTTTTTCCAGTTAAATTTCTCCCTTCTATTTGAGGAATACTTTATTCTGCAGAAATACATTTTGAATGTAACCCCAATGTGACAGTATTTAGGTATTTTTGACTTGCCTATGAAAATGTGGTGGTGTTGTTGAATACTTTTTCTAAATTTATTTCTCCTCAATTTAATGTGCACATGAATTTCTTGTGGATCCTGTTAAAGTCAGATTCTGTTAAACAGATATCTGGGACCTGGGATTCTGCATTTCTAATTAGTTCACCTAGAGCCAACTTTGAGTAGCAAAGTTATAGAAGACGCAGCAGTACAAGGCTGGTTTTGTCTGGGTGTTGTTACTTCTAACGTGTGGTACAAGTGGTAAGATCTGAAGCCGTTATAGGAATGGTGATGGTGGGAGAATAGCAATTCACATTTAATTTATAGTCTTCTTTAATCAGTGAAAATATGACTACTCAAAAAAATGTGCATTTATTTTACCCTTTTGCTCCTAAGACAACCAATCATTGAAACTTGTTTATAGTTGGCTAAGAGATTTCACATATTACTGTCATTCATTAACAATATAAACCTAAATTCTAAAAAGTGAGGTTCTTATTTCTCTCCACAGATTTTATTAACAATGTAATACCACCTAAGCAATGTATGAGGTTTGTGAAACTATTTATTTCAGATTTAACAATAGCTGTGTTGCTTTTTTTTCTTCAGGGTAAAAAGGATTTATTATAGCTTTGGGTAAACAATGGCAAGCAAAACAAAGGAAATATTATTCTATAGGAATGTATTGTTGAAAATCCAGACCAAACAAGTAGAAGGCAGGAAAGAATGAAAGGAGAATGGAAGATTTTAAACAATGTCAAAACTACAAGACATTTTGATGTTGAACTCTGGACAAAGCTGTGGCCTTTGGGCGTTCATATGGCAACCTCTTAATTTCTGTTTCTGATCCCACCTTCCATATAATAGTCTCATGTAATACTTTATGAACTTCAAATTGATTCATTTTGCTGTATTATCTGTTGCTGTGAAGAGAATTTGGTGACTAAAGACATAAAAATATTGCCTAAAGAAAGTCTGATATTCTACCAGTTCCACAGTTTAGATGTACAGGTAGTCTAGATTTTGTGTGCATTCTGATTCTGCCATCATCCAGGCTGGTGCATCCTAAACATTTTATATAATATCCTGTCCCGTACCTCCCATTAGAATCCTCGAAATTTGAATGGCTTATTCCACTCTTGTCTCCTATTGCCCTAAAAGAGATTATTGAAATATGTGTTAAAGTATTACTTGAATTTAGTCTACTGTAGAATATTTTATGAAAAAAAAGTGAAAGGCAAATCATTTGAAATATTAAAGGTAAACTAGAATTTAATAAACATGCTCTATCACATTCTTAGCTCAAACACCATGGAGTGAATTATCTAAGACGATTTCCTTAAATCCTAAAGGAAGAATATAGCTAAATGGATTGTTGTTTGGTTATCTTAAGATGGACTATTTCTTTTTTATATTAATTCAAAATACAGATAATTTTGATTTTGGAAAATAATAACTAGCAATTATAGACTTTATAAAAATATTTCTGAAATGTAGGATTAATAAAGTGGGATCAAGTATGCTGTTATATTTCATGATTAACTCAATTTGAACATGAGTATTTTAAGTAGAGGATAAGTTTATTGTTTTTTGTCACAAATTGTATTTTTATTGGGATGAAATTTGTGTTTTATTATTTTATATATTCTTTGTATGTTTAGAAGGTAATTTTATATATAGTCACTGATATCTGAGCAAGGTATATATTTAAAGACTAAAGCCTTATAAAAATTACAAAAAAAAAAAAAAGAAGAATCCTTTCATGGCTTCAGAGTGAAGAAAACCCAAGTTGGTTTAGCTTCTATTATACATTTCTTAAAAGATTTTGATCTTCCTCTGAAGCCATACAGGAAGAAGAACAGATATTAAGATACATAAGAAAGATGTGAAAAGAGGGGTAAAGAACTGAATATATTAATAGGGTATATGTGCAATTAAATGAAACCTCATAAAAACCACTCTATCCTGTACAAATTACCCGAAATTTATATTGTTACTTTAGACAGGACATTTCAATGTATTGAAAGATGCTCAAATAGCTGAATTAAACTTAGAATTATTTATGTCTAAATGTGGGATTAGTTAGCATATAACATATTAAATAATTACATACAGACACATCATCATTTTGTACATCAAGACAAGACACTCTTTGTACTTCATTTTTCTTCTATTGTCTTGAGGAGAACTGTTTTGGAATAAGTTTTTAATATCTCTGTCTTTCTAATTTAGTAGTTCCAAAGTTTGGTTTTAAACCCTGATACTCTTTTTTGATTTTTTTTTCTCAACAATATGGTTGCATATTATTCAGTCAATGGACACTTCATAATTTATTTATTAAATTTGCTAGTGACTAACATTTTAGTTGTTTTTAGTTTTTGCTACTAGAAGCACTACTCTAGTCTTTGCCAATTCCTCTTTGGCCAGTTGAATAATATCTCCACAGATAAACCCAAGAAATGGAATTGATACGTTGAATCAAATGTGCATCCAGAAAGATGGTTCCAATTTTAACCCACCCACCAGAAGCATACAACCATGTCAGGTTCTCAACATTTGGCAATGGTATTTCAAGCATTTTTAACCTGTACTAGTCTAAAAAGCTAAAAAAACAAACAAAAAAACCCTTATAGTTATTTTAACTTGGGTTTTATGTTTTTTAAATTTTAAATTACAATATATGAAACTTTGTGTGCTTACTATGCATTTGCACTTTTTCCTTTTGTAAATTACCTATATGTTCCGTTTATTTTATTTATTTTCCTAGTTTAGTGTTACTGTTTTTCTTTAAATTAACAATAGCATTTTATATTTTAAGGATAACCCTGTATCTTTCATATATTTTGAAGATTTTTTTGGCTTGTCACTTATATAATACTTTAAAATATCATTTGTATATATATGTATGATATGTACTATTTTAAAGTGATCAAGACTCATTTTTCTTAGTGCTACTGATTTTAGTGCTATTTAAAAATTATCTTTCTATTCCTTTGGCATATAGATTATGTAAAACAATTCTTTATACTTTCAGTACTTTAAACTTTTCATATATATAGCTATGTGATTAATTAAACTTACAGCATTGTATGTTTGATTCTAAATACAATATTGACCTTATGACATTAGACTAATCTTGTTGAATTTGGTGCTATATTATAATCTAATTTTGTTTTGAATAAAATTATGTGGCTTATATTAATAATCACTGGGCATTCTATCAGGTCTAAACCTTTAAATCTATTTCTCACTTCTACTGTATAGTCATAAGGAATTTGATTTAGGTCAATCAAGACCATCCCCAAGAAAAAGAAATGCAAAAAAGCAAAATGGCTGTCTGAGGAGGCCTTACAAATACCTGAGAAAAGGCTGGAAGTGAAAAGCAAAGGAGAAAAGGAAAGATATTCCCATTTGAATGCAGAGTTCCAAAAAATAGCAAGGAGAGATAAGAAAGCCTTCCTCAGCAATTGATGCAAAGAAATAGAAGAAAACAATAGAATGGGAAAGACTAGAGATCTCTTCAAGAAAATTAGAGATACCAAGGGAACATTTCATGCATAGATGGGCTCAATAAAGGACAGATATGGTAGGGACCTAACAGAAGCAGAAGATATTAAGAAGAGGTGGCAAGAATACACAGAAGAACTATACAAAACAGATCTTAATGACCCAGATAATCACGATGGTGTGATCACTCACCTAGAGCAAGATATCCTGGAATATGAAGTCAAGGGGGCCTTAGGAAGCATCACTACGAACAAAGCTAGTGGAGGTGATGGAATTCCAGTTGAGCTATTTCAAATCCTGAAAGATGACGCTGTGAAAGTGCTGCACTCAGTATGCCAGCAAATCTGGAAAACTCAGCAGTGACCACAGGACTGGAAAAGGTCAGTTTTCATTCCAACCCTAAAGAAAGGCAATGCCAAAGAATGCTCAAACTATCACACAATTGAACTCATCTCACATGCTAGTAAAGTAACGCTTAAAATTCTCCAAGCCAGGCTTTAGCAATACGTGACTGTGAACTTCCAGATGTTCAGGCTGGTTTTAGAAAAGGCAGAGGAACCAGAAATCAAATTGCCAACATCCGATGGATCATCGAAAAAGCAAGAGAGTTCCAGAAAAACATCTATTTCTGCTTTATTGACTATGCCAAAGCCTTTGACTGTGTGGATCACAATAAACTGTGGAAAATTCTGATAGAGATGGGAATACCAGACCACCTGACCTGCCTCTTGAGAAACCTGTATGCAGGTCAGGAACAACAGTTACAACTGGACATGGAATAACAGACTGGTTCCAAATAGGAAAAGGAGTACGTCAAGGCTGTATATTGTCACCCTGCTTATTTAACTTATATGCAGAGTACATCATGAGAAATGATGGGCTGGAGGAGGCACAAGCTAGAATCAAGATTGCCGGGAGAAATATCAATAACCTCAGACATGCAGATGACACCACCCTTATGGCAGAAAGTGAAGAAAACTAAAGAGCCTCTTGATGAAAGTGCAAGAGGAGAGTGAAAAAGTTGGCTTAAAGCTCAACATTCAGAAAACTAAGATCATGGCATCTGGTCCCATCACTTCATGGCATACAGGTGAGGAAACAGTGGAAACAGTGGCTGACTTTATTTTTCTGGGCTCCAAGATCACTGCAGATGGTGACTGCAACCATGAAATTAAAAGACCTTACTCCTTGGAAGGAAAGTTATGACCAACCTAGACAGCATATTAAAAAGCAGAGCCATTACTTTGCCAACAAAGATCCGTCTAGTCAAGGCTATGGTTTTCCAGTGGTCATGTATGGATTTGAGAGTTGGACGATGAAGAAAGCTGAGTGCCAAAGAATTGATGCTTTTGAACTGTGGTGTTGGAGAAGACTCTTGAGAGTCCCTTGGACTGCAAGGAGATCCAACCAGTCTATCCTAAAGGAAATCAGTCCTGAATATTCACTGGAAGGACTGATGTTGAAGCTGAAACTCCAATACTTTGGCCATCTGATGCGAAGAGCGGAATCATTTGAAAAGACCCTGATGCTAGGAAAGATTGAGGGCAGGAGGAGAAGGGGATGACAGAGAATGAGATGGCTGTATGGCATCACCAACTCGATGGACGAGGGTTTGGGTAGACTCAGAGAGTTGGTGATGGACAGGGAGGCTTGGTGTGCTACGGTTCATGGGGTCGCAAAGAGTCGGACACCACTGACCGACTGAACTGAACATTAATAATCATTGCTCTTGGCTCATTTTGTTCTAATTCCCACTCAAATTTTTAATAAAATTATACAGTATCAGAATATTTCTGCATGCAAGAAATCTGAAAATACTTCATGTTATAAACATATGCAGGATAAAATGTCAGATAATAATCATAGGAAATTAAAATTCAGTGTAACTGTATCATATTGAACCTATAGTTGGCCATTATATCTTACTAAATTTGAACCTTTCTATGTGTTATTTATTAATTTTTTTTGAAATAAACAGTCTTATTCATATCTGTCGCTTTTTCAAAATCATCCTTTTCCTTTTCAAACAGGTACCTCAATGAGTTTGTTTAAATCTTGATTATTTCCAATCTTTAGATAAAGTATGTGAAGTACACACTTGAACGGAGAAAAAAAAGCCACTGGGCAAGTTATTTTTGTCCTGCTTGCTTCTCCATGGTCAATTATGACATGACAGTCACTAAACTCACTTCTCATCCTTTCATCTCCAAACCCTGTGAGTGTGCTTGGCCATGATGTTTTTTTTCTCTGAAATTCTGCTCATCCTACTCAAGAGTCTAGAACATCACCACCTGCCCTGTGCACCTCAATAAATATTAATTACCGCTATTAATTAGAAACATTGACACATGCATTTCTAATTACAATTGAGGTTACATCTGAGGAGAAGATGGTTTCAGTTAATTAAATATCAGGGAATATTTTCACAAGATTGGAGACATTTGACAAAGCAATCAAGTTTTAGGTCCAAGTCCAATACTGTGAAAGTTTTTGAGACTTAAAACACTGCTTTAAATCTTCTCAACTAGAAATATCCCTACTTTGGAATGATCTGATTAACGCCCTAGAGGCATATGTTTTCCATTTCTAGAGCTTTCTATTAAACTTATGCTGTAATTTAAGAGCTCAAACAGAAAATGGTTATACATATAATTCATATTTATTACTTTCAAGTGTTAAAATATTCGTTGTGCTGCTAGGGTTCTGAAGGAATCAAGATAATGCAAAGTGAAATAAATAATTAAAATGATGCACAATCTTTGTCAAAAATTTGAAAAATAAGATTCTTCTCATCTGATGAATCAAATGTCCAATGGTGGTTCCAGGGAATCTTCCTTGTCAGGTAGAAGGGACCATTTTCCGTGTTACAGGGTTAATTTAGAATTTTGATGAACTCTCCAATGACGTGATACGTGCTGGAATGCAAACCCTATTCCCCTTTAGCTGAGACAAAAGTTCTTAGAAAATTGAACTTATGAAATATGGTTGTGTGATTGCATAGATTGAATAGAAAATCATCCATTGGATCTGTATGGAATTGTGTTATTGAATTTCCATTATGGCAACCAAAGCTTAGATAAGATACTAAGATATATTGTATTCATATATCAAGTGCCACTGCTGTATGTATGAAAGAACAATGCAGGTAGATGAAGAATGAAAATTGAGTACTATATTATACAAACATGTGGGAGACTATCTCTTGTCTGAGAATTATCACTTAACTCCTGTTTTAAAAGGTGTCTACAATTTTTTCACACCCTTATATCAAATGTCTGATGTCTTGAGAGTGTAGTACCTAACAGCATTTGTTCTGAGCTATATTTTCAAGCATGTTTACATTGCAGACAGCTTTGATGGATAGAAATAGTGTCTTTCTCAGGAGCATAGAGCATGTTTGTTCTCTGTTCAGTATAATAAGGATAATGTTTCCCACTGGAGTAAGTTTGCTTGTAGCCCAATATGAAGTTTAGAGTTTCTTTAGCTTTTGCTGTTTTTGTTGTTCAGTTGTTCAGTCATGTCAGGCTCTTTGCCACCCCATGAACTGCAGTATTCTAGGCTTCCCTATCCATCACCATCTCCTGGAGCTTGCTCAAACTCATGTCCCTTGAGTCAGTGATGACATCCAACCATCTTGTTCTCTGTCATCCCCTTCTCCTCCTACCTTCAATCTTTCCCAACATCAGGGTCTTTTTTCAGCGAGTTGGCTCTTTGCATCAGGTGGCCAAAGTATTGGAGCTTCAGCCTCGGCATCAGTCCCTCCAGTGAATATTCAGAATTGATTTCCTTTAGGATTGACTAATTTGATCTCCTTGCTGTCTCCAAGGACTCTCAAGAGTCTTCTCCAACAGCACAGTTAAAAATCATCAATTCTTTGGTGCTCAGCCTACTTTATGGTCCAACTCTCACATCCATACATGACTACTGGAAAAACCATAGCTTTGACTATACAGACCTTTTGTTGGCAAGGTAATGTTAATGTCTCTGCTTTTTAATCTGCTATCTAGGTTTGTCATAGCTTTTCTTCCAAGGAGCAAGCATCTTTTAATTTCATGGCTGCAGTCACTGTCTGCAGTGATTTTGGAGCCCAAGAAAATAAAGTCTCTCACATTTTTCCATCTATTTGCCCATCTGTTTGCCATGAAGTGATGGGACCAGAAGCCATGATCTTAGTTTGGTGTTACTCAACTATAACACAAACTCACTGTTTAGCATCCAACTGGACTATTCCCTGTCAACCTTGTTGATTTTGAGAACAAGAGGTACTGAAGAAAACATATATTTTATTCTGTCTGCTACTCTGAGTATCAAGTCCCTTGTCTCTGACATAGGGGTCTCACATCTTCTGTTAGCGTCCATGAAACTATGGCAGGTCTAACTTGTTAGTGTGCATTTAGGATGAAACCTCGCCCTTCCCCTTCACAGTTCTTGGTAACCACATTTAGAATATATGTTCAGTTCTCTCAGACATACTTTATGGGAGAATTGAAAAGGGTAAAATATATCTGGAGTAGGGTGATAGTCTAAAAGTCAAAAGAAACAGAATCTAAGACATGTTTCTCCTAGAAAATAGGAAGCCTACAAATGACTGGGCTTCTAATCTTTATAGATTAGAAGGATTGCTATGTAAAAGAGGGATACAATTTTTCTGTATTTTTTCAGAATCCAGAAGGAACAGGAATACAAATTCTCTCTTAACAAAATGAATAACACTTGCAACAACTGATACTGAAAATATTGTCTAAGTTACTACAGTAGTATTGTTGCTTCTGGTCAAAGAAGGATCTTGCAACACTATGCTAGGAAATGTGAAGGCTACGGAAATCTCGGAATATTTGTCTTTGAGGTCAAACTGAGTTGTGAAATATTATGTATTTGTATTTAACACTGGCATAAAATTGATGCTAAGGGAAGATATTTAAATGTTAGTATGGCAGATTGTGAAAAGATAGATTTTGGTACAAGCTTGGAAAATTAAGGAATACTTCATGTAAAGATTAAATTTATAATTATACCTCAAGATTGATCGGGTTCACTAGAAGAAATGGGGTGACCAAGAATCCCAGCTGTATCATTGAGTGGAACTTGTTTTATGCATGAAAAACTAACCAGAAATGAAATGTTGGGAAGGAATAGAAGGACTACTGTTAGCATATTGAAAAAAAAATTTCATATGACTGCAATGAATTTTAGCAAATGCTTGTAGTGTTATTTGATTACTGCCTGATTTCTTGCAGGTGTGAACATCATACATTCTTCTGAACTTAAGCACATGAATTGCAATTTTGCAAACGGGATGTCACTATTTTTACTTATTTATATTTAATTCACTTCATAATGTATTTATCATAACATCATTACAATGAATCATATTAGAAAACCACTTAAGCACTTGTTAATTTTTGATAAAAGTATGCATTATCTTTTAGTCATCATTTAACTTCTTTGACTTAGAAATATTTCTGGTTAAAATAGAGACTGTGTCCTCTAGGTTTCCTGTGGTATTTGGGAAAACTTTTACAGTGTTCACCAATACTTAATGTTTTTCAAAAACTAATAATTACCTAAGGAAATGATGCTGATTTTAAGTTGCCCTTTTGAAAGAGGTAGCAATGTCTTTTGAACATATTGGCAAGTAGTGATCCTAAAGTGAAAGTGAAAGTCACTCATTCATGTCTGACTCTTTGTGACCCCATGGACTATACAGTCCATGAAATTCTCCAGGCCAGAATACTGGAGTGGGTAGGCTTTTTCTTCTCTAGATCTTCCAAATCCAGGGATCAAACCCATGTCTCCCGCATTGCAGGCTGATTGTTTACCAGCTGAGCCACAAGGAAAGCCCAAGAATACTGGAGTGGGTAGCCTTTTCCTTCTCCAGGGGATCTTCCCAATCTAGGGATCGAACCAGGATCTCCTGCATTGAGGCGGATTCTTTACCAACTGAGCTATCAGGGAAGCCCGGTGATCCTAAAAGGATATACAAAAATACAAATGAACAATTCTTAAAAAGGAAGAACTCCGTAAACTCATTTAAGAAATTATCTTCACTTCTTCACATGTGCTGATATTAAGTAGTAGTGGTTGTTACTAGTAGTTCAAGAAGCACCACCTTGAGTTACCTGATATATTCTGAAGCATACGAAATAAACAGTTATCCTAAATGCAGAGAGCTCAATAGCAAAATTAAATTTAATTATAATTTCTTGAGATATGTATTCTTAGTAGGTATTTTTACAGATACAGCCAATAGTATAACTCAAACAAATTTACATTTGTGAAATATTTATATTTAGGGTTTTATTTAAATCCATAGATTAACTGACTAAAGGATACCCACTCTTACAGATACGAATATATGATCATTTAACCATAAAATGTTTAAAAATACTGTTTTTCTCATTTAGGTCTGATCCCTAAATATTGGTTTATAAATACATTTTAGAATATATTTGGCTCAATGAAAGAAAAGGTTTGGACATGTACAGAGAATCAGAGGCACAGTGTTTATCGGAAGAGGTTACTGAGAACAGATGGATTTATTAATTGATATATTGGTTTATTCTGAAAATGGTAATTTCACCTTACCTTTTATTTGGTTCTAGAGTTTCCTAAGAGTCATTCCTGGTGACTAAATTTTCTTGATGTTCTTTCAATAGGGGGACATACCAGGGATTCTGAGATTAGTATTTGTGATTTCCATAGTTTGTTACTAACTTTTCCTAGTTCTTTTTTCAGCAAAAGGCAAGATGTGAATATTATGCAAGACTTAAAGATATCTGTCACACTTTTTCACTTTGCACATCCCTCTGATGATACAATATGTTGATATATATAATAAATTTTGACTAAAAACTTATATTCACAAAAGATAAACTTAAATGTGTATTCACCTATAATAAAGTTCCAAAATACACGAAACAAATGTTAGATAAAAGGGACATCAATAACCTTAGCTGAAGATTTTCATACCACACTGTTACTGTTTGGAAAAAAAAAAATAACTGGGATGATAACAAAAAAAGATTAAGATATAAAAAGGATCTGATAAGCATTGTCAACTTACTTGAAGTTATAATTCCATTAATAAAGCACTACATACAATAACTGTAGGAAAAATTTAAACTCTTTCAGGTGAACACATTCTGGGCCACAAAACAAGTCTAAATATATATTATAGGTTTAAAATAACTCAGAGAGTTTTGCCTAATGATTTAAATTATAAATTAAGAAAATAAGATTCAGATATTTAGCAAATATCTAGAAATGAATCAACAGTTGTGTAACTTGTTGGTCAAAGAAGGAATCAAAGGTAAATAAAATTTGAGTTTGAATGAATGTAGTGACAATACAACATATTAAAACTTGCAGGATGCAGCTAAATTGGTGCTTAGAGAGTTATCTCTAACTTAAAAACCCTACATTAAAAATAAGAAATGTTTAAATTAATTATCTAAACGTTTTACTTTAAGAAGAGAGAAAAATAAAAGCAAACTGAAGCTAAAGGTAAAATATAAGAGCAAAAACCAAAGAAATACAAAAAGAGAAAAAAATAGAGAAAATCAATAAAACCAAAATCTCTCTTTTAAAAAAATACTTTAATCAACCTCTAGCAATATTTCTCAAAAAAAAAATTAAAAAGAGAAAAAATACAAATGACCAACACTAATAATGAAGAGAAGCATATCTATACATATTTTCTAGATATTCCAAAAATGGATTTTATGAGCAACTTTGTGTGAATAAATTTGATAAATTTATCTTAAATTGATAAATTTCTTATAAAAAAGAAGTTTATCCATCTGATATGTGAAGAAAGGAGAAAAAATATAATTGCATAAAATTAAAACCACATAAAGCAGAAAAAAGTAGAAGACAAAAACTGGGGATAAAGAGTAAGAACAACAAGTAGAAAACAGTAACAAATATTGTAGATATTAATTCAACTACCTCAATACCCACTTATTCAAAGTAGATCAAAAAGCAAGACCCAACCATACATTGTCTCTAAGAAACCTACTTTAAAGATAAAGACGCAAATTAATTACAAATAAGTGAATGGAGACAAATATAAGAGACTGGCACTAATCAAAAGAAAGCAAGAGTAGCTATATTAATTTCATACAGTGCAATTTTAGTCACAGAAGTTTTTCAGGGATAAAGATATTACATATTGATGAAGGAGTCCATACTTCAAGAAAATATAACAAAGCTTAATGTGCAGAGCCTAACAATAGAACCTTAAACTATGAGAAGCAAAAATTAATAGAGTTGCAAGAGAATCAGATGAATTCATATCACAGTTGGAGATTTCATCCCTCTACCAGAAATGGACAGATTTTATAGACAAAAAATCCGTATGGACACAGTTGACTCAACGAATCAGTAATAACAAAAGTAAGCAACCAAATTTAAAAAGGGCTAAAAACTTAAGCAGGCATACTGCAAAAGCTATACAAATAGCTAAGTACACAAAAATGTGCTGAACATCATTAGTCATCAGAGTTACACAAATTAAAACTAAATTGAGTTATCATTTCACACCTCCCAAAATGGCTAAAATGAAAACAGCAGACATATTCAAATGCTGACAAGCATTTTAAATAAGTGGAACAGTCATAATTTCTAATGTAAATGTAAAGTAGTATAACCATAGTAGAAAAAATTGAAAAAATATTATAAAATAAAGCATATTCATGACCATATACTTACAACTCCAGTATTTTTTTTAAGAGAAGTGAAAACAGATGTCCATTAACAGAATTTGTATGTGAATTTCCATAGAACTTGAGAAGTTAAGTACTGGCAACAAGCTAAATATCTGTCAACTATAAGTGAATAAACAAATTGTGGCTTAAATAAACAGTGGAATGTTCCTCAGAAGCAAAAAGGTATGAAATACTGATACATATAACAGTATGGATAGCTCTCAAAACATGATGCTGAGTGAAGGGAGGCAAGGAGAAAAGGACTATATACTGTATTATTCATGTATTTGAAGTTCTAGAACAGGCAGTACTAATGTTTAATGATTTAAGTTGAAAAAGTGATTGCCTCTTGGTAGAAGATGGAGTGGGAGATGTAAGGAGATTCTCTACAGATAGAAATGCTCTGTGTCTTGTTATGGATCTTGGTAACAGAATCATATATCCTTAATGTTTGTGTGTTGAATTATACCTTAATTATATATCCATTGCAAAATTTAAAAGTTAGAGAAACTCGCCCATAATATTAGCAACTCAGCAAGTTCATAACAAATTACTCAGAGGTTCCTAAACTACTGGTGCTGAATTCCAGATAGACTCATGTATTTTATAGGGGAATCTGTAAATCTGAAAATAAACAGTGTGTTCCGTTTAGATTGAATAAATAATATATTACCATAGTATGTTTTTTTTTAAGTTTAAGAAGATTCATAACATTGTGATTCATTAAATTGAAATTTAAATGAAGTGGTTTATCAGTTAAGTTGCTCAGTTATGTCCAACTCTTAGTGACTCCCATGGACTGCAGTATGCCAGGCCTCCTTGTACATCACCAACTCCTGGAGCCTGTTCAAGCTCATGTCCATTGAGTTGGTGATGCCATCCAGCAGTCTCATCCTCTGTCATCCCCTTCTCCTCCTGCCTTCAATCTTTCTCAGCATCAGGATCTTTTCTAAGGAGTCAGTTCTTTGCCTCAGATGCCCAAAGTGTTGGAGCTTCAGCTTCAGCGTCAGTCCTTCCAATGAATATTCAGGACTGATTTCCTCTAGGATGGACTGGTTGGATCTCCTTGCAGTCCAAGGGACTCTCAAGAGTCTTCTCCAACACCACAGTTCAAAAGCATCACTTTTTCAGCACTCAACCTTCTTTATGTTCCAGCTCTCACATCCATACATGACTGCTGGAAAAACCATAATTTTGACTAGTCAGAACTTGGTCATCAAAGTAATGACTTTGCTTTTTAATCTGCTGTCTAGTTTAGTCATAGACTTTCTTCCAAGGAGCAAGCGTCTTTTAATTTCATAGCTGCTGTTACCATCTGCAGTGATTTCAGAGCCTAAGAAAATAAAGTCTGACACTGTTTCCATTGTTTCCCCATCTATTTGCATGAAGTGATGAGACTGAATGCCATGATCTTGGTTTTCTGAATGTTGAGTTTTAAGCCAGCTTTTTTACTCCCCTCCTTCATCAAGAGGGTCTTTAGTTCTTTTTCTCTTTCTGCCATAAGGTGGTGCCATTTGCATATATGAGGTCGTTGATTTTTCTCCCAGCAATCTTGATTCCAGGTTGTGCTTCATCCAGCCCAGCATTTCACATGATGTACTCTGCATATAAATTATATAAGCAGGGTGACAATATACAACCTTATCATGCTCCTTTCCCAATTTAGAACCAGTCCGTTGTTCCATGTCCGATTCTAACTGTTGCTTCTTGACCTACATATAGATTTTTCAAGAGGCAGGTCAGGTGGTCTGTTATTCCCATCTCTTGAAGAATTTTCCAAGTTTTTTGTGATCGACACAGTCAAAGGCTTTGGCATAGTCAGTAAAGTAGAAGTACATGTTTTTCTGAAACTCTGTTGCTCTTTCAATGATCCAACGGATATTGGCAATTTGACCTCTGGTTCCTCTGCCTTTTCTAAATCCAGCTTGAACATCTGGAAGTTCTCAGTTCATGTACTGTTGAAGCCTAGTTTGGAGAATTTGAGGCATTACTTTGCTAGCATGTGACATGAGGGCAACTGTGCAGTAGTTTGTACATTCTTTGGCATTGCCTTTTTTAGGAATGGAATGAAAACTGACTTTTTCCAGTCCTGTGGTCACTGCTGAGTTTTCCAGATTTGCTGGCATGTTGAGTGCAGCACTTTCACAGCATCATCTTTCAGGATTTGAAATAGCTCAGCTGGAATTCCATCACCTCCACTAGCTTTGTTCATAGTGATACTTCCTAAGGCCCACTTGACGTACCACTCCAGGATGTCTAGCTCTAGGTGAGTGATCACACCATCGTGGTTATCTGGGTCATTAAGATCTTTGTTCTATAGTTCTTCTGTGTATTCTTGCCATCTCTTCTTAATATCATCTGCTTTTGTTAGGTCCATACCATTTCTTTCCTTTATTGTGCCCATTTTGCATGAAATATTCCCTTGGTATCTAGAATATTCTTGAAGAGATCTCCAGTATTTCCTATTCTATTGTTTTACTCTATTTCTTTGCATTGTTCACTTAGGAAGGCTTTCTTATCTCTCTTTGATATACTCTGCAACTCTGCATTCAGATGGATATATCTTTCATTTTCTCCTTTGCCTTTAGCTTCTCTTCTTTTCCCAGCAATTTGTAAGGCCTCCTCAGACAACCATTTTGCTCAGACAACCTTTTTGAACTTGGTCAGCAAAGCAATATCTCTACTTTTTAATATGCTATCTAGGTTGGTCATAGCTTTTCTTCCAAGGAGCAAGTGTCTTTTAATTTCATAGCCGCAATCACCATCTGCAGTGATTTTGGAGCCCCAAAAAATAGTCTCTCACTGTTTCCATTGTTTCCCCATCTATTTGCCATGAAGTGATGGAACTGGATGCCATGATCTTGGTTTTTTGAGTGTTGAGTTTAAGCCAACTTTTTCACTCTCCTCTTTCACTTTCATCAAGAGGCTCTTTCGTTCCTCTTTGCTTTCTGCCATAAAGGTGGTGTAAACTGCATATCTGAGGTTATTGATATATTTATATTGAAAAGAATTCTCCCTGTAATCTTGATTCCAGCTCGTGCTTCATCCAGCCCAGCGTTTAGCATGATGTACTCTACATAAAAGTTAAATAAATATCTTGGATCAGCTATAAAGTGGTTTATAGTTCATTTGTAATTTATTTAAAAATAATCAACTGATAGTAACTTACAGCTGCTATATTTACATTTATTTTACATTGCAAAGAGTATTGCGAATGGTTGAATTCAGGAAAATTAAAACATTTTATGAACTATAAAATACTGCACACATCAAAAGTGCATTGTTGTATTATCATCTGTGACTTCTGAGACTTGGGAATTACTTGCACCCATCTATTTTAGTCTCAGAAAGGAAAACATGGCAGCAGCTAAACAGTTGGGGAATAATAATTAATAGGTTTCTATCTCTGAAAAAAGACATGATGGTGTCTTTAGAAGTTCCAGCCTCATTCAACATACTTACTGCCCTAAGACATATGTGTTTCTCTCGTACATGTGCAAGAAAGAAATACGAGCATATTAAGAAACAAATAGTCAATGATGTGTCTTCTCAGTTACATTCTACATGGAGCAGCTAGAAGCCATACCTCTACTCCCAGTTGTTCTGCCCAACAACTGTGTGATAACGTGGACAAGTTAGTTAAATTCCTTGTGATTAGGTTCTCCATCTGTCAAAACACATGAGATTAAAAAATTCTGTGGAACTCAAATAAATATGTTTTTTCTCCTGTGCCCTAGGCCACCCATTTGGCTAATCCATGGGTATTACACACCATATAGTATATGAGTAAAAGTTCTCCTGACTAAACAATGTAATATAGGAAAATAAATTTTGTCTCTTGTTTGACTTTTAATTCTTCATATTTTCATTTTAATGAGAAACATGCAATCCCCCAGCCTCTGGAAGCAGAGCCAAGGCCAACTAAATCCACCAGCTAAGCAGAAAGGTAATGATGATGCTTGTTCTGCAGGCAGCTGCAGAACTGTGCATTTGGTTTATCGAGTAAGATATTTTAAGTGCTATTACTGCATTTTCCTGGGCTGAATAATCTCAAAGAAAGTTAATGTTTTAAAAACAATTTATTTGGACAATCATTATGTCTTTGTTCACTGTTAATGGTTCTGAGTAAATTTGAATAAAAACATACTTTTTATAATTTACTTTTTTTATGAAAAATAATCCCATTTTTATTTGTTTTTAATCTAAATGTAGAAGAATGAATGTTTCTTTTCCTGTTCTCTAAGCAAAGATTCAAACATGACTGAGCAACTAACACACACACACACAAAGACTGTAAAGTCTGAGAAAAGATCGTCTTCACAATCAAGTATTCTAAAGTATTATGTTTTAAAAAATGCTATTTTAAAATGCTATGTTTTAAATAATGCATATGGAGAAGGCAGTGGCACCCCACTCCAGTACTCTTGCCTGGAAAATCCCATGGATGGAGGAGCCTGGTAGGCTGCAGCCCATGGGGTCACTAAGAGTCAGACACGACTGAGCGACTTCATTTTCACTTTTCACTTTCATGCATTGGAGAAGCAAATGGCAACCCACTCCAGTGTTCTTGCCTGGAGAATCCCAGGGACGGCAGAGTCTGGTGGGCTTCCATCTATGGGGTCGCACAGAGTCAGACACGACTGAAGTGATTTAGCAGCAGCAGCAGCAGCAGCAGCAGCAAATAATGCATAAATACTGAGAAAATGAAGAATTATTCTGTAAAAAGGGACATGCATATGCTTAGTCATTCAGTCATGTATGACTCTTTTTCACCCATTGGACTATAGCCCACCTCTGTCCATAGGCTCCTCTGTCCATGAAATTTTTCAAGCAAGAGTACTAGAGAAGTTACTGTTTCCTTCTCCAGGGGGTCCTTCTGACCCATGGATTGAACCCATGTCTCCTGTGTCTCCATTGCAGGTAGATCCTTTACCTGCTGAGCCATCAGGGAAGAGCAGAAAGGGACATAGTATGAATGATAATAATAATAATAATAATAAAAACTTGTGGGTATTTACTAAGTGTACCACATAGCAAAAATTTATTTGCTAAGGATATATGCAATATATATTAAGTGCAAAATAAAAGAGACTGATTTTATTTATTTTAAACATGAATCACCATTATATTAACTTGCAAATTAAATACAGATTTAGCATATTTTATAAATATTCCAGATTGATTCAGGGAAGCAAGTTACTTTTGATATTTTGTCTCAGACACCTTAAAACTACCTTTAAAGAGTTGTAGCAAGATATTAATATATTTTAACTAGATTTACAAATCAAAACCTAGAATTATTCCATTTGGACCTATAAAGGAATTTAGTAATTCTATTATATTCAGTAATTTTCTCATTGTGTAAAGTTCTTTATGTCTATTCAAATGTGTAAAGAATATTTTCTTAATATTCAATATGAAGCTTCCTTGAGAAAATATTTTCTCATTGAGAAAATTTGATGATAGTTTTGATGTTATCCATTAAAGGTAGCAAGCATAGTTTAAAGAAAAATGGTTATCATAGTTCATCTGTCATTATCTTTAGAAAGCCAAATATCAAATGTCAGGTAAAATGTCTTGAGATAATTCAGAATTTAACACTTTTCACTATGCACAGTTTGATCTTACCTGGCAGAAAGTTAATTGGCCCAGATTAACTTTCCTTAGTATCAGACCAGGGCTATGTCTGTAAAACACATTTCATGTGTAGATATAACATTATGTCACTAACCACAGTATTGACTGTCTTTGTAAATCTCTGTCCCTCTTCCTGACTCATCAGCTTCTCATCCAGGGCTCCAGCATGGATTGAACTTCTGTTCCTTTTCTGCCCCCTCAGGAGTGGTTGGTAACATCCCCCAGCTCTAGCTGGTCTCTCAATGTCTTAACATCTCTATCTTTCTTTCACCTTGCCTGTAAATCATCAGTTTCTCTTTAGGATCACATTTCAGTGCTTCTTTCACCTCTTGCCAAGATTCTGAGTGATATAGTATGGCATCTCTGTAGAGGAATGCAGTTTACAAATAAAGACCTGAATTTCAGGAGCGAGGCCTGTATCTAGATCCTAGATTTCGGAAGTTTAGCATATAGTAGTAGTTGGAATCAAGAGCATCATTTTGGTTACTCATACTATAGAGTATGTAGAAAAAGCCAAAGAAAGACTATTTAGAGAAAACACAAGAAAAATGTAATTGCAGCACAGAAGAACTAGCTAGGAATGGTATTTGAATAAAAATGGAGCAAATGTCTACAAATAAGATTGGCTTATGAAAACTTATAAATAATGAATAAAGATCAAATGGTATGAATGTTACAAAAAAAATTGGATCTTATCATAAACATTTTCCATTTTCATGGCCAGAGAACTGTAAGAAAGCTGGATATCTGGAAAACATACTTTATTCTTTAAAGTAGATAAGTGAAGTTTAGAAGAAGGATTATCTGTGAATGCCAGTGTTTGAGAAAATAAAAAAGAGATGGAGTAGTAGGTTTGCAGTGAGTAAGAACTAGGGAAAGAGGTTTTGGTGGGGAAGGAAGGATAATTAGATTTTGGGGTCATGATTCATTATGTGAATTTTTAAAATTTCTGCCTATTCCTTCTGTTAAAAATCAAAAGGGAGTATCTCAATTACTTTTGCTCTCAGCTCAGCATATCTTCACCAGGAACTCCCCTTTTTTGGGGAAAAATGTCACAGGCTAACCCAAGCTTCAACCCATGTCCCCCCAGTATTCAAAGGCAGAAATTCAGAAACCATATAAAACCTATTAAAATATTTACAAAATGTTGCCCCTGTCTTAAATACCATTCCCTTAAGTCTGCATAATGATGTTTTTATCTTATAAAACTATCAAGAGTCTCACAATTCCATAAAAAAATGTGTTCACAGCCTTCTTGTACACACACACATACATGCATGTATGTACAGAGGTGTAATGTAATGCAGGACAATTGTAATATGTGAAAAAAAAAATCACAGTCTGTGTTTTGATCAAGCATTTGTCTAGTCCAGCAAACTTTTCTTATGCTTTCCTACAGAACTGGTGTTGGGCCCTGGGAAGTTTTGTTTATATTCTAAACAAGTCAATTGGCTAAAGTTGATTAACATCTGTAACTTATTTGCACTAGAATGTCGGCATTTATTTTTAAATGTAGCATCATAGGCTGTTTTCCAGACAATATGAATTAAAATCTCTTGGTGGGATCAGGGATCTACATTTTAATAAACTTCTTGGTCTATTCTTGCGCACACTAAATTCTGAGAAATATGGCCATCAAGCAGGGAGGAGTGTAGACAAATGAGGCAGTGTGGAACCCTCCTTTTGTGGGTAGTTGTTCCTCCTCTCTGATAGATTCTGGTACATATTTGCTTTCTTTAAGTAAAACTTCTGTTAAATTCTTTCACAATCTAAGTTAAACACCAGTCATAAATTAGTGTCATTTGTCTACAGAACTAAAAAACCTGTGTTTTCTGGAGCAAAGATAGACGTTGTAATAAAGAACAAGGTCTGTATAATGGTCGTGGGTTTTAGAGTTTCAAATCACTCTTGTCTGTGGCTCCTGCTTCCTTGTGTCTCTCGTCAGTATAATGAGTATATCTAGAGGAGACAGCACGGTTCTAACAATGACTAGAAGAGCAAATGGAAGTTTCTGGAATGTGTTAGTATTACCCAACAAGCATCTGGTTTCCCTAAATTCCTAGATATTGAGGTTACTTGGGGCTCTTCTATAGACCACGGGTATGACAAGCATGAAGGTAAAATGCCAAAATAGAATTATTTTAGCGACAGCTGACAATAGTAAAATGCCTTCAAAACAATAACGTTTTAAAATAGTACAATATCACATTAAAAGCTAAATATTTCTACATTTAGGAATAGTTTAGGTAGCTCTAAAGGATGAATGCACTATTAGTTTTATTATTTATCTTATGAGTTTCAGGGCCCATTTACTTGAATAACAAATATGAGTATAGTGCACTGATTCCAGTAAGCTTATCTGGGGTTCAGATGCCATGTGCAAACCATCTGAGCTACTCTTTATAGTTTATGCTAACCAGAAAACCTCAATAAAATAAAAGCATATCATTCTTACAGTTGCTCACAGTTTATTCATTTAGAAGCTTGTTCTGACCTTAACTTCTTGCACGCCCATCTTGTTGAAGATAATGGGATTTGTTTTGGGTAATGAAAGTCAGAATATGGCTTAGTAGACATTATGGAACTTATGGAACTCCATGAGCATATATCTTCATTCTTGTATAAAGAGAAGATACTCTTGCTTTCTGTGATCAGTTACTGTCTTATCATTCCAAAAGTTAAACAAAGTATGGTACATACAGTATAAGCCAATATGAAGTATCTGAACAGTAATTACCTCTATTACTGTTGTACCATCTGCCCTTTTTATGTACCACCATTTCAACTAATCACTTATAATCGTTTTCAATATGTCTTGACTGTCTGAAGTTAAATCATCAAAGCAGAATCACTGGTAGGTGGAACGGTGCCAGAGGTGAACAATGCTAAAAATGTTTAGAGAGCCCTAAGTACTAATAGGGTTAGGACCTTCTGCTACTCCCTTCCTACTGCCTTTGAAACAGTACATAGTGTTCTGTTAGGGGTAAACACTTGCAAAATAGAACAGAGGGTTCAGGCCACTGGCATAAAGCTTCATCTTTCCATATAATCTGCAGCTACATGCCTCACCTCTCCTTTCGTGCATTTCTCTTGGTTACGTAACTCAGATCGCTTTTACAATGAAGACTAGTTACTCCAGACAAAATTGAAAATTGGAAATGATACAAGTCCATGTCATGGCATATAAGATCATGAATGCTCTTCCCACATCAGCCATAAAACAAAAATTTAAGTACTTAATATGTTCTGCCTACTTTTTTTTTTCCCAAGTAATATTCTTCATCAAGTAATTTTAAATGATTAATGCACAGTTAGGTTTTTTCCATCATCTGTTTTGTTCCTTCTTCTTACCTAATTTATTTATTTATATTTATTGATTTCTATCCCTTCTAAAGTTCTTATTCAATATTACTGAGAAAATTTACAAATTAAAACTATGAGTACTTCATATTCTTCAGGTTAAATGCTAAATATTTAATATATCCTTTTGATATAAGGCATTTTATTTGTTTGCTTGTTTGTTTATTTTCACCCATTTCTCTCACTTCCACTCCTCTCCTCTGCAACCACCATTCTGCTCTCTATATCTATGAGCTTGTTGTCTTACTTTGTTTTGTTTGTATTTTTTTTTTGTAGATTTCACATATAAGATAGATTGTACAGTATTTGTCTTTCTTTGACTTATTTCATCAAGCATTATGTCAAGTTGCATCTACATTGTATAACATAGCAAGATTTTAATCCTTTTTATGGCCAAATAATATTCCATTGCACATATAAGCACAGTTCCTTTATTTATTCATCTGTCTGTGGACACAAATTGCTTCCATATTTTGGCTATTGTAAATAATGCTGCAATGAACATGAAAGTGCACATATCTTTTCAAATTAGAGTTTTTGCATTCTTAAGATAAATACCCAGAAGTAGAAGAAATGATTCATATGGGAGTTTCATTCTTAATATTTTTGGGGGAATCTCCATACTCTTTTTTCCATAGTAGCTAAACCAATTTGCATTTCTAAGAGTGTTCAACGGCTCCCTTTTCTCCCCATCTTGGCCAGCACTTGTTATTTCTTGTCTTTTTTTGATAATAGCCATTCTGAGGGATGTGAGTGACATTTCAATGTGGTTTGATCTGCATTTTGGTGATGATTAATGACGTTTATCATCTCTTTGTGTACCTGTTGGCCATCTGTGTGTCTTCTTTGAAGAAGTATCTCTTCTGATCTTCCACCAATTTTTCAGTGAGATTCTTTATGACTTTGCTATTGTGTTGTACAGTTCTTTGTATATTTTGCATCTTAACCCCTTATCAGATATATGATTTGCAAATATTTTCTCCTGTTAAGTATGTTGCCTTTTTATTTTGTTGGTAGTTGCCTTTGCCATCAGTTCAGTTCAGTTCAGTCACTCAGTCGTGTCTGACTCTTTGTGACTCCATGAACCACAGCACACCAGGCCTCCCTGTCCATCACCAGCTCCTGGAGTTAACACAAACTCATGTCCATTGAGTCGGTGATGCCATCCAACCATCTCATTCCTGTTGTCCTCTTCTCCTCCTGCCTTCAGTCTTTCCCAGCATCAAGGTCTTTTCAAATGAGTCAGCTCTTCTCATCAGGTGGCCAAAGTATTGGAGTTTCAGCTTCAGCATCAGTCCTTCCAATGAATATTCAGGACTGATTTCCTTTAGGATGGACTGGTTAGATCTCCTTGCAGTCCAAGGGACTCTCAAGAGTCTTCTCCAACACCGTAGTTCAAAAGCATCAATTCTTCGATGCTCAACTTTCTTTATAGTCCAACTCTCACATCTCTACATGACTACTGGAAAAAACCATAGCTTTGACTAGATGGACTTTGTTGGCAAAGTAATGTCTCTGCTTTTTAATATGCTGTCTAGGTTGGCCATAACTTTTCTTCCAAGGAGAAAGTGTCTTTTAATTTCATGGCTACAGTCACCATCTGCAGTGATTTTGGAGCCCCAAATATAAAGTCTGTCACTGTTTCCACTGTTTCCCCATCCTTTGCCATGTAGCCACTCTATTTGATATCATCCCACTTGTTTATTTGTTGTTGTTGTTGTTGTTGCTTTAAATTTTAGTGTCAGATTCAAAAAATCAGTACCAAGATATCTATCAAGGGGCTTACTGCTTGTTTCTTTCTCTGGTGTCTTATGGTTTTAGGTCTTACAGTAGATTAAAAGTATTGTAGTCCAACCAATTGCCTCGCTTAATCTGAACTTTCAAATAATGCCACATAATCCAATGCTAGTAGAAATTTGAAACAAGTATAACACTCAACAATGAATAAAGCATAGTTAAATTCTTTCAATTTTTTAAATTGAATTCAATTTGTCATTTGTGACATATTCTCTGGTCAACAAATTTGTATTGTGAAATGATGTCTTCATCAGATTCAATATTGTCTCCTTAATCTCATGCCTCTGGAGGAATATGTAAAAGAAATGAAATGCAGGATGTTTCTGAGTCATGGAGAATGACTTCCTGGACCTATATAGTCACACACAGGTTCTGGTCTTCCCTGTCTCCATTTAGGACCTAGGTTGTAGACAGCCCGTACCTTCTCTTGCTTAATAATCATAGTCCAGTAATTCTGAATTAGGGGAATTTAGCAATGACTTGGGACACTTCTTCATTCTCACAACTGGAAGGATATTCCTAGAGTCTAGTTTTAGCAGCCAGGGTTCCTGCTAAATAACCTTTTGGACACAAACAAAGAATTATCCCGCTCAATATATTAATAGTGCCAAATTTGAAAATCTCCCCAAATATCTCCAATGACTTGAAACAGATATTTTCTTTCATTAAGTATTTTAAATTGTATTCAAAATTGGAATATAAACTATTTGTAACTTAAGCATAGCTCAAAAACCGTTTGATTTTAATTGTTATATTACCTATGCTTGTATTATAACATAAAAATGCTTTGAAAATGAATAGGGACGCAATGCATTTTAATAGAAAGTTGAATTAGCTCATGTTTGTCATTGAATTTAGTTGACAAGGTGCCTACTCTGGAGTATTTACAACCCATAGATCTGTGTCAATTCTCTGGGAGGAGGATTAAGACCTACAGTAAATACTTTAAGTTTATCATCTACAACTTGATACCCAGTATAGATTTTAAAGAACTAGTCTGGACTTCAGCAATTTTTTTAGAGGCATTGAGGTTTGTTAAAGTCTTTTAATCTTTTTCTTAGCAACAGTCCCTCCCTCTTCCTGTGGATGCTAAGAACCAAAAATTTCTAACTTAGAAACAGGTCAGGCTCCCATAATAGTGTGAAACAGGGAATATTGCTTTTGGCTTCCTAACCCCTTAGAGACTGAGTGTTCTCACAACATTTTTTCCTCAGGATCTATAGAAACCTGCTATGTGAGAAGGGCCTAAAGTGGATGTACCTGGAGCTGAAAGTGACTGCACCTGATTGGGTTGCTAGGTGAGAATTCCCTCTCCGAGTAGCAGGAGTTACAAAGCTCCTCACCAGCGTCTGTGTTCTTTGTATGTAAAGGCTCTCCAGCTTTCCTTGGTAGATATAGGTAAGCAGGTTTGTTCCTTTATTTCATAAATATTTATTGTGTGCCTGATAGTTTTAAATCACTGTGCTCAGAAGGGCGAAGGGGAAGTGAAACTGAAGTATGAGGTTGCCAGGGAAGGCTGGTTTAAGGATTATGTGAATGAAGGAGCTCTGAAGAACAGAAAATCAGGGTAGTTGTCAGTGGAAGATAAGAATTGTTGGGCTGGTGTACAGCAAAGTGAGAAAAGAGGGATGAGGTCGAGGGCAGAGGATGAAGGAGGAGGCCTGTCTGTGTTACACTGTGCTTAAGAGATAAGTCATTCTGCTATGATGCATTGCGTCAAAGAGATAAGTTGTGTAAGAGTACAGAAGCAGGGGTTGTTATTTAGAGTGGTAATATTAGGGAGGCCACTGGAGGAAGATGAACGAAATGTTTAAATCATAATGAGCAAAGCTGCATTTTAGTCTATCCTTGCTTTGGAAAGAGTCTGCCAAGCACACAGATTTGGCTGAGGAAGATAGAAGGAAATGGCAGCCCAGTTTTCTTGTCTGGGAAGTCCCATGGACAGAGGAGCCTGGGGGCTACCCAATGAAGAGTCATAGGTCATTCTCCTTCTAAGGGTGAAGTTCATCCAAAAAGAAACTATCCACAAAGTTTCCTTAATTGATCTCATCTCATAAACAGAAAAAAAACCTATAATGTATTTTGAACATAACAAGGGTTTTTCCAGTGAGAAAGTCCAAATTTTACAGTTGACTGGAATCAAAGTAATATCTGCGAATAGTAGACTTTGGGGCATCATTCATCCAGCTAATATTTGGCAGAGAATCCTTTTCCTTGTCGTCCAGCCTATTTGAAAGGCAGAGTCTGCCAAACTTTGGGTCAGAGTCTTTATGACCTTGACTGAGGAGGTCATTATTTAAGATTTTCTACTTGGAAGTGATTCATACTTGTTGGCTTCTGGGGAAAATGAGGTAGTTTTGTTTTGTTTTATAAGGGAGTCTTCATTATTTAATGACTATTATTGATACTTTCCTTTTCAACTGTTCACAATTCTGGAATCATCATCTTTGCTCTCATGCAGCCAAGATTGTGTGTGTGCCTGCTCAGTCACTAAGTCTGACTCTTTGCAGTCACCTGGACTGTAGCCCGCCAGGCTTCTTTGTCCATGGGATTTCCCAGGCAAGAATATTGGAGCAGGTGTCCATTTCCTCTGCCAGGGGATCTTCCCGACCCGCATCTGTTGTGTCTCCTGCATGGGCTGGTGGATTCTTTACCACTGCACCACCTTGGAAGCATGCAACCAAGATTGTTTTTTAAACATTATAAAGCAATAAAGTGCAATGGCTAAGACTATGGTCTCCATATTCCTGATGGGTTTTACATATAGTTTTACTAGTTATTAGCTGAAAAATTAGTTTATCTCTTTGTATGTGGTACTTGATCTGTTCAAAGGAGTGATAGTTGTACTGTGCTCATAGAATGTAAGGTGCTTAAGACAATGTCTGGAATGTAGTATTTGCTTAGTAAATGCAAGTATTTATATTCTTTCACCAAAACACAAGATTTGTAAGGGCAAGGATTATTGTCCATATTATTTTTTGCTTTACTTCTGATGCTTACAAGTCTGGAACAGAGTTGGAATTCAAGGAATATTTGTTAATAGAATTTGTCAATGGAATATGGTGGTATCCCTCTCTCTCTCTGTCACACACACACACACACACAAAACACACACAGTAAAACCATCTTATCTCTGAATGAGCTGGTTGGGCTCACTTTGACTATGTAACACGTTCATCTTCTTATTAAAGTATGATCAGATTATCACCACAAATTTCACAGCTGTCAGTTCATTAACCCACTAAGCGTCTAAGCTAATATCAATGTGATATTATTGGTACACGTGCTACCCACACTACAAATTTAAAAGTACTCCTTTCTGTGTTGCTAATTGACTCAGTCATTACTTTCATGAACAGACGGTGATGTTTTCCTGGACAGAGAATAGCATGCATTTAAATATACTCTAAAATCACACAGTGAAAGTCAATTGAAGTATAATGGAAATGAGGAACACTGAGGATTTTGGTGATGCCATTTTAAGGCTTTTATATTTCTTTTAAAATTAATTTCCAAAAATGTGATAGAAGAGCTTGAATATTTTCTCATTTTACCTAGAAAAATAATCACTGTTCTGATTATTTCAGGACTCTGATTTACACTAAACCTAATATTTCAGGTAAGGTAAAAGTAATGATTCTCAGACTTTAGCAAGTATCAGTCAACTGGAAGTGAAAGTCGCTCAATTGTGTCCAACTCTTTGCAGCCTCATGGACTCATCCATGGAATTCTCCAGGCCAGAATACTGGAGTGGGTAGCCTTTCCCTTCTCCAGGGGATCTTCCCAACCCAGGGATCGAACCAAAGTCTCCCGCATCTCAGGCGAATTCTTTACCAGCTGAGCCACAAGGGAAGCCCAAGAACACTGGAGTGGGTAGCTTATCCCTTCTCCAGGGGATCTTCCTGGCCCAGGAATCAAACCGGGGTCTCCCACGTTGCTGGTGGATTCTTTACCAACTGAGCTATCAAGGGAGACTGGAAATCTTGTTAAAAGAGTTTGCTGGACCCCACCCACCAGTTTCTGATTCAGAGGTGAGACCTAAGAGTTCACTTTTCAAATGTGTTTCCAGGGGATGCTGATATAGAAAGTCCAAAAAAGTCACTTTAAGAAAGACTGGATTAAAGGGTCATATCATATGATATATTGATAATTAACTGCCAATATTTAGTCTCAATAATGGAAGATTTAGGCAGTTTTCAGTTTTTTGAAGGACCACAAATTGGGAAAAAGACTAGACATGTCTCTTTAGATTTTAATCAATGAGTGAAAAACTACAAAGATTTCAACTCAGATTTCTTTTTTAAATGCTTTCTTTTCTAGTAGACAGAGCAGTCCAAAGGTAGAATATATGAAATGAGGAATAAGGGTTCTTTGTTGTTTGAGATGTTCATATTGAAGGTCTAGGACAAAGGCAAATTCAAAGACAGGGTAAAGATTTGGCACTATGTGGTGCTGGGGATTTCTTTTAATCCTGAGCTTGTGATTCTAAGGGATTTCTTAAAATAATCCATCTAAATTACTGTCTCCAAGCCAGAAGGTAGCTAAAACATTGATCATTTGATGATTGATTAGTTATGAATGGTGTATCAGTTTCCTGTGGCTGCTATAAAAAATTAACACAAACTTGGTAACTTAACAAATTTATTGTTAAGAATAACAAATTTATTCTCTTAGGGTTCTGACTTCTTTGGAGGCTCTAGGGCAGACTCCATTTCTTACTTTGTCCAGATTCTTTGTTTTGTGTCTGTGTCCCTCCAGTCTCTGCCTCCTTGATGACAGTGCCTACTCCTCTTCCATCTGTGTCAAAGTTCCTCCTGCCCTCCATCATAAGGGCACTTGCCATTGCATTTAGGGCCCACTCAAACAATCCAGGATAACCTCTCCCTCTTCAGATTCTAAATTTAACCACATTTGCAAAGACACCTTTTCCAAATAAGATAACATTTATAGATTCCAGGTACTAGACCTAATATCTTTGGGGAAATTATTTAGTTTACTATGAATAATGATCTCTTCCTAATACCAGTATGATATTAATTTACTATTTAAAGTATTCTCATTATATAAGAAGTTTTTCTACTTTATAATATTTTTGCTACAGTGCCGTAAGAGAAAAGACAGAGGATGATATTTACTAATCAGTTTTCCTACATGAGGGCAATTTGATACTTTTTTTCAAAATGAGATTTTATATAATATATAGATAATATTAAATATTTATTGACAAGTATAAAGGAGGATATTTCACTATATCTCCTTTTGGAGATATGCAGTAACTAATCTCAATAAAACTGACCTAGTTTACATCTCAGAGCAGATATACTCATGAATAAGTGGACAAGGGGCTGATTATTGACCTAGTTTTAACAAGTATTTAAAAAATTTTGAATTATTATAAACCTAAGTTTCACTGTTCATATTTAGTAAATGAAGTTTGATATATTAAATTCATTAAAATTGAAAAATATTGCTGCATCTAACTTATTTAGGGACCCAACATATAGTTCTTGAATTGTATTTCTCTGAAGACTGGGAAAATGAAAGCAGAGATTATCAAATTTTCCAAATGTCGGCCAAGAATACTGAAAATTTAAGAGAATTGAATACGTCAATTTTTATTTTCAACATATATTAGAAAATTTTGCATATATAGCCTTTGTTAGGCTGAATTTTTATCCTCTTGCTTATTAGCAATTTAATACCAAAACTTAATTAAATCAAATTATTTACAATCTTTTAAAATTGACAGGCTGTATTTTTTAGAACAGTTTTATTGCAATATATTTCATATGCCATATAATTCCACCACTTAAAGAGTATAATTCAATGGATTTTAGTGTATTCACAGAATTTTACAACTACAACTGCTCTATAATTCTAGAACATTTCATCACTCTAGAAAGAAACCCTGTTCTTATTATTGGTCATTCCCCATCCTCACACCTACACCCAGGCAAACACTGGTCTACTTTCTACCTACTCTAAACATTTCCTATAAACTGAATCAGACACGAAAGGGTCTTTTTGAGTGGTTTCTTTCACGTAGTATATGTTTTCTAGGTTCATCTGGTTGTAGTTTGGATCAGTACCCCATTCATTTTCATTACCAACTTACATTCTGTTGTATAGGTATATTATGTTTTATCTATTATTCAGTTGGACATTTTGGTTGTTTCCACTTCTTGGCCATATGAATAACAATGGCCCAAATACTGGCATATAGTATTTGGTATCAAACAAAATCATATTGGAAATTGTGCTAATAGAATCTGTGTGATTTTGAAGACTCTGAGAACAAGAAACTTGAAACTATTAGTTACCATAATACACTAAGTGGTATATTATATTAGTCATTGACTCCATAATTCTAAAATCTTAGGTTCTAAACACTGGAACTACAGTAAGCATTAATAATTACCCCCACTCTCCATGTGCTGATATATCCATTTACACAGTAGAATACATATTCTTTTCTATACCTTGAAGTAGGGAAAATATTATTAAACTTCCATGGAAAACAGAAAGCCCCTTGAGATCCTTAATTTACTCAATCTAAAACTTTTCTGAGTACTAGACTGTCTTTATTACACTTGATCTATAAACCTGACTTCTAAATACTCATTTAAATGATTTATGTATTTGTCAGAAAGAGATAGCTTTCATGGTTTGATAGCTTGTTTCTTTTTAGCACTGAATCATATTCCGCTATCTGGATGTGTCATACTTTAACCATTCACCTACTGAAGGACATCTCTGTTGCTCTCAAGTTTTGGCAGTTAGGAATACAGCTGCTATAAACATCTGTGTGTAGTTTTGTGTGAACATAACTTTTCAATCCTTTGGATAAATACCAAGGAACACAATTACTGGATTATATGGCTGGAATATGTTTAGTTGTGTAAGTAAATGTCAGCTGTCTTCCAGCAGTATCTGTACTATTTTGTATTCTTACAAGCAATGAATGATAATTCCTGTTTGCTCCACATCCTCACCTGCATTTGGCATTGTCAGTATTTTGGATTTTAGCCATGCTTGTAGGCATATACTTCATATCATTGTTTTAATTTGTATTTTATGATGTAGAAGACCGTTTTATTTGCTTGTATGTCATGTTGTATCTCTCCTTTGGGAAGGTGTCAAAGTCTTGGCCCATTTTTTAAATGGATTGCCTGTTTTTCTCTTGTTGAGTTTTAAGAGTTCTTTGTATAGGTGGGATAATAGTCCTTTATCAGATGTGTCTTTACATTTTTTTTTCTCCAGTCACTGGCTTGCCTTTTAATTCTCTTGCGATTATCTTCCTCAGACCAGAATTTTTTTTTTATTTTAATGAAATCCAATCTATCAATTATTTGAGACATTTTTTGACACATAGTTGACAAATACTTTCCAAAAGAAATAGTTTAGTTAGAATATTTTAATGTAATCTAGAGTATATGTTTTCAATGTACTTGTCTGTTTTAAAGAGAGAACTAGTTTTTCCTACAAAAGTGGATTTTAAAGATTAAAAAAAAGATTTAACAGAGTAACACACAACAAAGCTAATAGCTTATTTTATATAACAATAATTTACACTTATCTGGAAACTGCCCACTACCAAAAATATGTAGCCTCATCTCCATAGTATACAACCTGGTAAAAATAACATATTAATAGGTTCATCAGTATCAATTAATTTTACTCAAGTGCTATAAAAGACTACATTTATTAAATAAATGCAAAATTATGCAAAGTTTACTCACCATATTTCAAAATTAAGCTAAAATTTTGAACCCAAGTACAAATACCTGTATTTTTGTTAAAATTTTAAACTATTACATATTTGAAAGATACAATATCTTAAAAGTGAACTTTAGGCAAACAGAATCACGGTACTCACCTTGTTTTTGTTGTATCATGCTGAAGTCAGAATACAGCAATTCTTAGTCACCTCCTGTTCTCAAACTCTATTCTTATGATGCTTTCTTTGGATTTCTATTGTTTCTGGGAAAACCAAGACTAGATGTTTAATCAAATCTTATTTATTATCCCCTGGAATTTGCTCGGTCTAAGTCACATTGCTTTAACTACCAGATTTCAATGCCCAGAATTAAGATGTCATTTGACCACAAGTTGTCACAAAGTGTAAAACTGCAGTATGCAATTTTATATGCTTTCTTGTGTCTTCTATGCATTCTGTATTGCTTTTCCATTTCCCTTCTTCCTATGGTTGTAGATTTCAAGCATCTGAATTTTATTTTAAATCAGTTGGAAACATTAGGTTGATGTGGATTATACACAGGGGATCTGAATGGGAAACTTGCTTATTTCATCCATATGGGTTTGTTGTAACTTCACCAGAAAAACCTACAAAAGAGCACCTCAGTGAGAGAGAAAATGGCATTATTTTTGTTTTCAGCTCAAAAGGGGGAAACTAAAATTTCATCCCAGGGAGCATTCCATCTAACCAGATCACTCTTATGTTAACAGAATCCAAGCCACGTGGCACTGCTTTGCTCTGCTGAACTTAAAACTACTTATTACTGTGCTCCCCTGGAAATATAATAGAGTTTGAAATTCAGAATACTCAACATCACCTGACAGGTTTCTCATTTCAAATGGTCAAAACTCCATAGAAATGCACGAATCTATGACTTCTTTATTTCTGGACTGATGATGTTTATTCTATTTGGATGCACAAAGGGCCTTGGACTCTGGTATTCCTGCAGCAGCAAATCTGGCCAAGCAAGGGAATGTTTCTTTGTGAAGCTTTCCTGATACTTCAATTATGGTCATTTGTTACAAGGTGACATTGTCTTTAGTATGTGAGACATTAAATTCTCTCCTGCATGAGTCATACAGTATCTGAGATAAGCAGACTGCTTCAGACTGAGTTATTTTTCCAATCTAATTCTTTTACACATTAAGTTATTTGGAAAACTCTGAGAAACTGAAAACGGTGTCTTAGTCTCTGGTTTTCATGCATTGTCAGAAACTTTCAAGAGAGTGTACATCAAAAGATTTAAGCATTTAGCCATATCACAAAAGGAAACCATGGATTTTAAAACATCATAGAGAGAGAAAACAAAATACATTAAGTGATGGTGAATTTCACAATTTCTGACATTATGGAATGAAGTCAAAAGGGTTAGTCATTTCTTAACTCTTTGAAGGCAGAAAATGTTTTAGGGGTTGATTCCTAAAAGCACAACTTATCAAGTGCTAGTTCTAAAGCTATGTATATTATTTCATTGAAAATCACAACTAGCCTTTTTCTGAATTAAAGAAAACAAATGCAAGTAAAGAAAGAAAAATACTCCTGATGCAGGAACACACATATAGCTAGCTTGCTGAGTCTTTCAATCAATTGAAAAGGACTGCAACATACCAATAATTATAGATGGAAAGCTATATATATATTTTAGAATTAATATTTCACGTATGTCTAGACATTTTCAGGTCAAAGTTAATAGACAAGTTTCCTTTGAATTGATTGATAGAAGTCAAATTGACTGTTCACCTTTTAGATATTATGAAAAGCCCTAGTAACTGACTTAAAGCTAATTGATTTAGTAAGGCTGAGAAAACATTACCTCTCAGAGAAGGGCTAGTTTTGAAGAAGTAAATTTATCTTCCTGCCAAACAGTTCTGTAATGGATCAATTAGATCCTGAAGTCCTTATATTACTAGAAAAACCTGCCTTCTCTAGTTAGATTATTAATCACCTGCCTTTTACTTTCCTTGCCCTAAAGCAAGGAGTGACAAATTTTTCTACAAAGGGCCAGATAGTAAATATTTTAGGCTTTACAAGTCACATGTGGTCCTTGCCACATATTCTTATTTGTCTCCTTTCTTTCTTTCTTTCTTTTTTTACATTTTTTTTTAAATTTAGTTAGGAGCTGTACAGAAACAGGTCATAGGCAATATTTGGACCAAGAGCCCCTTGTTTGTAAATACCTCCCATAGAAGATTGTGTTTGCCATTGACTCTAGAAGTTGTTCTAAGATAATGATCATTCAAAGTTCACTACATATGGAGTAAATTTTATATACCTGTGTATATGTATTTACATATACATACAAAACACAAAGAATATACAGTGATATCTATGGAGATTTAAAATTTTTGACCTGCAAATTTTTATTTTCATAGAGCTAACTTATTTCCAAGTTCAGTGCTTCACATGCCATGAGACAATCTGCCTATTTTTCTTACTATACTTACCATGTATAGCCTCTATAAGTGGTATTTGAAGATCTGGAAGAATTATGTTAGTATCTTTATGTTCATTTTAGATACATTTACACAGTGGACAATCTGAATGCAATTAAGTAGAATACATATTGTTGTAAGAAAATTCAGCACGTTAAACACTCCTGAATGATCTTTCAACTTTTTTCTTTCTAAAACGTCACCTTTCCTGTGTTGCCAGCATGACATCACCAAACATGGTGCCAGAGTGAGACATGTACAATCAGCTTTCACAAGCTGGTGCAAACTGGCTCTAGCACATCACTGGCCTCAGCCAATATTTGTGCCCTCAGACTAAAAGCTGGTATACAATATACAAAAGCTAGTTAAGGCCTGTTATAGTCAACAGTTTCTAGCTGGACTACATGTTGTCATTTGTAATTTCTCTGTTCAGAGCATATCCAAAAGAGTAATTTGCCGTGGGTGCTGAGTGATAACACTAGAAAATATTCTTAAGCTTAGCATGTTAACATTGGATTTGGTAGAGTCTGTGAGTCATTTAATAAGACTTTTGTTGAATGGGTAGGAAGGACCTTGTTGTCCTAGCTGCACTTCCTTTTGGGTTGTCACAAGTAATCTCTTGGGGACATGGGTCTCTTCTATTACATAATCCTTCAGGGGATGCCTGAGAGGGTTTTCTTTTTATGCCAGGAAAGAAAGTATTATTAATACTGGTGAAGGTTCAGCAAACACCTTTATTTTATTTCAGCAATTTAAGCAGAACTCTTACGATAATATTTTCAATAATTTTTCATGTCTTTAAGAATTATTTGCATGTGTGAATTTGGATTTATAAGCTCCTTGTATGGAGGAACCTCATCTTTTTATAAAATCTTTTTATTTCTAGTATCCATCACACTGGGTGACATGGAGAGGACCTCAATGAATATTTTGTTTTATTTATGAATGTACAGAAGATATCAGTTATGTATGTATGTGAGAAAATGTAATACAAATGGAGACTTGATTACAGAAATAAATGTGTTACCTATTAACACTTATTTTTCATATCCTTGGCATTTATAACAAAAATATCGTAAGACATTCTAATCAAGTGGCAAACAACAGATCAAAGTGAAGATGCATTCTTTGTTGTACCTGGAATCCTGCTTCTGATAATGAATCTGCCAATGCTAATTGATTTGCAGGTGCATTTATTTCTGAAGTCTTAATAACATTCTGGGAAGATGAGCAGGTAGATTCCCATCAGACTCCTTTTGAGCTAGAAATAAGATGGTTTCATTTTAATCATATACAAGAAGCCAAAAATATGATTGAGGAAAACCTCACATCTATAGGTAATTCCCAAGTCTGTTTATATATAATTTGGTTTGGCTAATGGCATTGCTTTGAATGTGCCTAAAATAGTTTTCTAGTTTATTGTGAAAATGTAGAACAAGCAGGTTTCAACTTCAGCCTCTAATAATGTCTGCCTCAGACAACTAAACAATGGGGCAAAACATGTACAACCTTTAAAAAGCAAAAGCAAGATTGATAGAAAACCGTAGGCAAAAATGAAGAATGTGAGAATCCAGGGACGTGATCACAGCATTTGGAACCACCCCTGTCTTATGTCCATTTAGAATAAGTAGAATACTGCTTTTTGTTTTTTTGAGGTTCTTTTTCAATCAAGTACATATGGGGATAATACACACATAGTAAGATCCATATTTTGGAGTACAGTAGATAAATATATAGAGCTATATAACTATCACCGCCGTAAGGATATAGAATTCCATCACTGAAAATTTTCCTGTGCTTTTTTATTATTACTCTCTTTCATCACCTCCCTGCACCTAAAAACCCACTATCTGGTTTCCTATCACTAGCTTTATCTGTTAAAAAAGGTTGTATAGATGAATTCATGCTCTATCACTTTATGTCAGACGACTATGTTTAGCAAAATGTTTTTACATTTATCCAATGCTTCTACTGCATAAATGGGCCATAGTTTGTTTATTCCTTCACCAGAGGATAGAAAAGGGTTTTTCACAGGTTTTGATTGTATCAAATAAAGCTGCTATAAAGAGTATTGCACAGATCTTTATATAAATGTAAATTTCATTTCTCTTGTTAAACATGTGGCATTGTGTTTGTATATCATATGGTACATATATGTTTAAGTGAACATAACTTCTTGCAAGAGACTATCATGCTGTTTTTCAAAGTGGTTCTACAATTTTTCATTCCCATCTGCAGTATATGAATAATTCAGTTGTTCTGGGTCATCACCAGTACTTGGTATTGTCAATTTTCCTTTCTAACTGTAGTCATTTAATGGTTGTGTAATACAATCTCATCGTGGTTTTAATTTGCATTTACTGAAAACTAAATATACTAAGCATGTTTTTATGCGTTTGTAATTTCTATATTATTTCATGGTGAAATATTATTTCAAAGCCGCTACCACCACCTCTCTTTTAAACCATGTTTGTTTTTTTCTTATCATTGAGATGTAAGAGTTCTTTATGCATTCTGTAAAAAAGTTCTTTATAAGGTACATGATTTGCTTATCTTTCCTCCCAGACACTGGTTTGTCCTTTCATTGTTTTACAGTATCTTTTGAAAAATGTAAATTGTTAATTTTGATGCAGTCTAATTTTGGCCTTTTTTAAATTACTTTAGTGAATATTATTCTAGCTAAGAAATCTTTGTGAAACACATGGTAATAAACATTTTCTCCTATGATTTCTACGGGAGTTCTCTGATTATGGATTTAAGTTTATTTTTATATACAGATGTGTAAATGTTACAGCTTCATTTGTTAATGAGACTATATTTCTTCATGGAATTAACTTTATACCTTTGCAAAATGCGTCAAAATGCATCAACTTTGTGTGTGTCTATTTCTGGACACTGTTCTGTTCCACTGATTGATACAGCTGTCATTTATGAACATAGTACCATTTTGAGTATAATACCTTTACACAAACGTTTCAAATCAGGTACTGTCTGGTCTCTAACTTTGTTCTTATTTTCTCAAAACTGTTTGGCTGTTCTATTTCAGACTTTCTATACGACTTTAGAGACAGTTTATTGATTTCTATACAAAATCCTGTTGGGATTTTTGTTGAAACTGACTACTTCTCAGATATGCTGAGTCTACGGATAAGCCAATTAAAGTAATAACTTGTCTCTAATACTGTATCGCCAGCTTTCGTTTCTAGCTTTTCCATTTGATTCATACTTAATATTTCTTTATTCTGATGAGTTTCCACATTTGTTCATAAATATTTCCCACCTTTTCCACTGGATCTTTTAGCATATTAATTATAGTTATTTTAAAATTCTCTGTCTGATAACATCAATCGCTGCTTCATATCTAAATCTAATTCTGTCAATTGTTTGTTCTCTTAACAATGGTTTTCTTTTATTGCCTTGTAATTTTCATATCTTCATAAAACTTTCCCTCTTGTGCACTCCTGTAAGAAAAAGAACCTTCTTTGTCTCTTAATTCAGCTTGTTTCCACCTGAGACTGTTTTACTTGCTATTTATTCTTCTGAAATGTTATTAAGCCAGATAGTAGTATATCTGCTTCCTTGTCATTCAGGTCTCAGCTGGAATGTCTCCACAAAAAGAATTTTGCTGACCATTCAAATACAAGTTGGCCACTGGATATTCTTTAACAAGCAGAATGGTTTTATCTTATTATTGAAAATATTACTTATTGTCCCTTAATAGTTTGCTTCCAAGAGAGTATAATGTTAAATATTGTCTTAGTCCATTCAGGTTTATAAGCAATAGAAATTAATTTCTCACAGTTCTGTAGGTTGGACGTATGAGATAAGATTACCAGGAATGTTAGATGAGAACCCTCTTCTGGATTGCAGACTTCCTGTTGTACTATTATATCATGAAAAGGATGAGCTAAGTCTCTGGGGCTTTTTTTAATCCAATTTATGAGGGCTCCACCTCATGACTTAATCATTTCTCAAAGTGCCTCTCACATTGAGCATTAGTTTACAACATATGAATTTGGCAGGGGGACAAAACCATTCAGGTCATAGCATATGTTATCTACTCTATCTCTATCCCCAGTGCTTAGAATAATAGAAGGCAAATAATAGAAAGTCAATAAATAATTAAGTGAATGATTTAAGCAATCTTTCTCATGCAAGAAAACACCATCTTTTACCTTATACAAATATTCTTTGATGTCTCATTCAATTTATAGTTCTGTATAATTATTATTAGATACTTTAGTTAGTTAAGTTCATTTCTAGACATTTTATGTTTTCTATTGTTATTTTGCATGGAATTGTTCTTCAGTTTGTTTTTTTTATGGATATAAGGAAACTAATGATATTGTCTGTAATTTTTGGTAATAGTCCACTTTATACAATAAAATACTAGTTCTAGTTTGATTTTTTTTTCAATTTTATATTTTCAATTTTGCATACAGAGTTATTCTGAATTGGAGAGGTAAATCTTCACTAGGTTATAGATGGGAGTAAGTAATAATCCCATGAAGGTCTTTTTCCCTAAACACACAAGTTCCTGTATAATTTCCTTTTTTGTGTTGATAATAAGAAAAGAATGAAGGATTGCTGAACAAAAAGCACTATCACAAGAGTGATATGAGTGAAATTAAACATGTCTGAGTTATTTCATACATAAAACAAGTTATTCTATTTTTTCCCTTTAAGTGCTTCATTAGTTGTATTTTGTAGAGCTTTTATTTGTCATGTTAAATAGTCATTTTAATTAGACTTTCTTTTCTTTAGGAATTGTTGTTTAATTTTGTCAAATTATCTTTTGCAAACTTTTGGGATAATCTTTCTCCTTTGATTTAGTTATGCGATGAATGCTGCAAATAGGCTGTAGAACATTAAACATTTTGTTTTAATTTTCTTTTAATACATTTGTGGATTAGATTTTTTAGTTACCTATTAAGGGTTTTTTCATATACGGCAGAAACTCCCATGCTTTCTTTGTTACAGTGGCTTGGTGTCTTTGAATGTCAATGTGCTCAACTAAATGATTACACTGCTCAGACTTTCTTGAATTTCTATATGGCTAGAGTTCAGATGATGTATTACAAGCAGAAGTGCAATTTCACTTCTAGGAAGTATTCTTAAAAGAATCTAATTTAGCCAGGATATGTACCCTTTTGTTCTTTCTTTCTCCTTTTTTTTTTTTTTAGGCACAAATTTCTATGTTGAAGTTCCAGTAGCCCTTCTAGAACATGATCTAAAAAGAAAGCCTCCTATGAAGAGACTAGAAAAGAAAGATGCCAGAAACCTGGGTCTCTGATATTTCTGTAGCTGGTATACCAGCACCCACCTGCCTACATTTGAACTTCATTTATATGAGAAATAAATGACTGTAATTTTGCATTTTCTGCTGCTTCACCTAAACCTAATCTTAATAGATTAGGTTTATCCATAGTCATAAGTGAGATCGGTCTGCAATTTTCCACTTTTTAAAATCTATCTAACGTTTTTGATACAAGATATGCTAATTTTGAAAAGTAATCAGAATCCTCTCAATCTTTTCCCTAATTATGAAGATTAAGCATTTACCTGCCATAGTCAAGGGTAGTTTAGTAATACTTTAAGACAGTTTTTTCTTGGTTTAAATATTTTCTTCTCCCTGTGTTAGTTAGCATTAGCATTTTAAGAAAATTGTCCATTTTGTTCACTTTATTCAAGTTATGTGCAATTCTAATGTTTTACCCTTTTCTGTACTATATACTGAACTTGATATAATATGGATTTGAGTATTTTAGCTGGTCAGACTTGAAATATGATTATAAAAATTATGTATCCAGATTTTTTCAAATAAGTAGAATTTAGCTGTAGACATCAATTTGCTTTTTTAGCGGATGTGTTCAGTGTGTGGCTTAAAGATTCAGCTTCCTTAGAAGAGCTGTGTGCTTCAGGTGAGTCATTTCTGACCTAGATCAGAGATTTGAATCATGATTGGTTTAAGCCACGCTTTGTTCCAGTCATCTTTCCATTAATTGACTTGGGAGAAAGCAGGGGATATAACTATGGCCAAAAGATATGAAATGAACTATATTGGGAAGTTCCTGGGATTAATTTTCCTGTTCTTCAAAAGAGATACAAAGAATACATTTAGGCATCCTCATGTCTGAAAGAGACCCCTAGGAATGTTGTAACCATGTTGTAGAGCCAGCCTTTGATGAAATCATGTACAGAGAGGGTAGAGTGAAGAGCATCACCAGATCCCTTACAATGTAGTATGTGGAGCAGCCCTATATTTGAACTTCACATCTTGTGAGATAATACACTTTATCAACAATGATGTCAATTGAGTTAGAGTTTACCTGTGACTAAAAGCTTCTTTTTTTTTTTTACATGAATAGCAGTGTTTTTGTTTTATTTTTTTTAATTAGTTTATTTATCTATTTTTTAACTTTACAATATTGTATTGGTTTTGCCATACATTGACATGAATCCACCATGGGTGTACATGTGTTCCTCTTCCAGAAGCCCACTCCCACCTCCCTCCCCATCCCATTCCTCCGGGTCATCCCGGTGCACCAGCCCCGAGCACCCTGTATCATGCCTCGAACCTGGACTGGCGATTCGTTTCACATATGACAGTTTACATGCTTCAGTGCCATTCTCCCATATCATCCCTCCCTCGCCCTCTCCCATAGAGTCCAAAAGACTGTTCTATTATGTTCTATTAGTAAAGAAGTAAAAGCTTCTTTACTAATATACATTTTTAGATTTTTTCTGATATTTTTTCTATTTTTATGTTTCAAAGTAATTTATGCAGTTATTATTTTATTTTTGTATTCTCTAAGTTCTCAAGTTGTATATGAATTCAGTTTGTTTTAACGCTTCTGTATTTAATAATGAAAAGCTTCCTATAAGTGTGGCTTTAGTTATAGATCAATATTGCATTAGCCTTATTGTTAAAAACTTTTATTATTTAGCAATTGTATATAAATATATAGACTTATAATATCTTATATATATATATACATACATATGTCATACGCATGTTGAAATGTTTATTTTAATTAGAATATTAATATCCACTTTTAGTCATACTGGATTCTGAATTTAAGAAAAGTAGTGTAGAATTATTCCTTGGAGAGAGGAAGGTATATGTTTCCTACTATAGTGACTAGTTTGTCCCATGAATATATTCACTTAATAATACATAAAGTTCAGTGCGTTTTTAAGCAATTTATTTTATTCTCATCTTCTGTATTATTTATTTTTTGCTTTCTTGGCCTTTCAAAGATTATTTTTTCTGATAATTTACTATGTTTAAATTGTTTTAACTTCATCAATTTTCTTATATAAAATATATGTGATAATATTGCTGATTGTCTTTACTTGGTTTCTTTTCCATTACATGCATAACTCCACATAAAAATATGCCACAAAATAATTGAGCCTCCCAAATTATGGATTATTTTTACTTTACTCCATTATTTCAAGTATATTAATCTCTTTGATGCATATATTAAGCATCAGAAATTCTCAGAATAATCAACAGAACCATTTGTTTATAGCTACTGCCATACACAATGAATTTTATCCCAAATATGAAAGTGTATAGTTAGAAGAGTAGTAAAATATCACTACTGACATTTTTCTGAAACTTTCTTTATAATGAGTTTAATTTGTTGTTGTTCAGTCACTCAGTCATGTCCGACTCTTTGTGACCCCATGGACTGCAGCACACCAGGCTTCCCTGTCCTTTGCTATCTCCCAGAGTTTGCTCAAACTCGTGTCCATTGAGTTGGTGATGCCATCCAACCATCTCATCCTCTGTTGTCCCCTTCTCCTCCTGCCTTCGATCTTTCCCAGCATCAGGGTCTTTTCCAATGAGTCGGCTCTTTTCTGCTGATTGAATACCACATACATAATTTCTAGGTACTATTGGGAAAAATCTTGAGGTATTTGTGGGTTTGTTAAAGTACTACATGCATCTGTGCTTCAGTCATGTCCCTTTTTGCAACCCTATGGACACTCCTCTGTCCATGGAATTCTCTAGGCAAGAATACTGGATTGGGTTGCCATACTCTGAGGCACTCTTCCCAATCCAGGGATTGAACCCAGGACTCCTGTGGCTCCTGCATTGCCACTGGATTCTTTACTGCTGAGTCACTGGGGAAGCCCTTATTAAAGTCCTAGACAACTCTAACTCTTATACCAAAAGCAGAACTTAAAATACTCTCTATATGTATATAGTCTGGTCCTTTTTTATGTGTGATTAACCACATTCACTGTGAAGGAAGAAAGGAACAGGATGCTTTACATCGACACTGATGGAGTGTTTATTGTTGGTCAATCACTAAATCTTGACCAACTCTTTGTGACCCCATGGACTGCAGCACACCAGGCTTTCCTGTCCTTCACTACCTCACAGTGTTTTGCTTTTTTGTCTTTTCCTAAAACAATGTCTATTTGCTGGTAAAAAAAACATGAACTCGCTAGTGTTTCAAGCTATTTTCTTTTCATTTTCTGCTTATTTATTTTTAAAAAAGAGGTATATTATGGTTTTTTTTCTTTAAAAATAGAAGAAAATAATCCAAACATGACCTTCATGAAGAAACTATTTAGCACTTTTGTAATTTCTATATATTTCAGTATTTTGATGAAAATAAAATGAAAACATTTAAACTGAAGGTAAACTAAATCTAACAAACCTTATTGTGACTCTTAACAGAGCACCTAGAGGGAATTGTTTCAAAGATACCTGCTTTAGCCTCTCAGGAGGACGACTTGGACACTGCTGTGCTTATATGAAGCAGCTCTGGTGCCTTTTCTCTCTCCTGTTGGGCATGACTCAGCCGACCTAATTGGTAAGTAAAGCTTCTTTTCTCATAGGTTATTCATTCCGTTAATGTGGTGATAGATGTAACATTTCAGGAACAGGCATTAATATTAAGTTTTGCAACTTGTTGAAGTCCTGCACTGCTTGTTCTTCATTGTTCATTAGTTGAGATTTAAACTGCAGTGGAGTAGGCACATCATTAATCCTGCCTGTGGAACTTAGTACCTCAAGCAAAGTAACTATCTTGGTAATACTGTTATAGAGTCAATTTTATAGACACACATGGAGTAAAAGCAAATTCACTAGATATGCCCAGGAAGCAATCTGAAGAGTGGATTTCATAATGTCATTGAGAGCTGGAGTCAATAAAGAAGTTCTGATGACTAAGAATATTATCTGCCTTTTGTTGGTATAAAACTATAACCCATAAAGGACATGTATAAAAATATAATAGTAAATGATAATAACTATCAAACTGATAATTCTTAGAAGTTGCACTAATGTTGATTATTAATAAGATTAACTTTGTTTTAATTTATTTTATTTGGATTTGTTTTCTTGCCTGAACTGATTGGCATTATAATGTTGAAATACAGAGGATGGACTATAACATTCCACTTAAATATTTTTGTTCTAGGATTTTATGGTAGACATCACACATCTGCTTCATATCTTGCTCTTTATGGTATTCTGCTTTACTTGATTAATGGTGTGATTGTACCAAACACTAAGCTATTAAGAGATGTTAGTGTTTTTATAAATAATCTTTCATTAGTGTGATAAAATTAAAATATTTTTCTCTATTGTAAAATGTTTATTTTATGATCAATTTTGTTTGTATTTATAAAGTTGAGAAATCCCCTTATCTGGATAATATTAATGATCATCCGGACTCCCAGAGTCTTAACTGAGTTTCTATCTATCCCATCAACAACAACATGTAAGGATTGTTGTTTACTAGTATCCTAGCCATTCAGAGTTCTTTAAATATACTCCTTTATTTATTCATGCATTCTATTTACTATCCCAGCAACAAAACTATTATATGTTCTACCCAAGCAATTGATTGATTAATTAATGTATTCATTCAAGTAATACTGCCTGATTGTCTACTATGTAAATACAGCAATATCTCAGAGACATTATGGGTTCAGTTCCAGACCCACTGCAATAAAGCAAATATTGCAATGAAGCATGTGTGTACGCTAAGTCACTTCAGTTATGTCTGACTCTTTGTGACCCTATGGACTGCAGCCCACCAGGCTCCTCTGTCCATGGGATTCTCCAGGCAAGAATACTAGAGTGGGTTGACATCCCTCCTCTAGTAGATAGTACCAGTAAATTTTTGGTTTCTCAGTTCATATAAAAGTTGCTTATACTGTACTGTAGACTATTAAGTGTGCCAGTAGCATGTCTAAAAAACAATGTACACAGTTTAATTAAAAGTGTTGTATTGCTAAAAATGCTAACCATCATCTGAGCCTTTGGTGAATTATAGTATTAACAGTAGCATAAAAGGTAACTGATTACAGGCTATCATGACAGATATAACAATCATGGAAAAGTTTGAAATAGTGTGTGAATTACCAAAATGTAACACAGAGACATGAAGTGAACAAATGCTGTTAGAACGGTGCCAATAGATTTGCTTAAAGCAGGGTTGTCACAAATTTTTGATTTGTAAAAAATGTAATATGTGCAAAGTGCAATGCCTGTATAGGATAAATCACATATGTTAATGGAATAGTAGTGGAAAAATATGTAAAAATCTCCCATTAGTTTTTTAAACTGTATTAATTTCAATATGAATCTCTTTTTCAATATGCCAGACATCTTTATGTTGTGAATACTACCACCTACTCTTCACTATCAGTAGCCCTCTTTTTAAAGCATCTTTTATACCTGTGTCCCAGTCACTATTCCATTTCTGATATTCACCTCTCTACACTGTATATTTTCCTATAAAGTATCTATCAATTTGCATTTCTTAATACATAAAACTCTTGAAGACCTGATTGTTGAAAGAGCATGTCACCAAAAATATGCTTTGAGCCGTCTTTTTCATCCTTGCATAATTTAACTCTGTGACATAAATAACCAGGCACACAGAGATTAGCCAGTAACTTGGTGAAGAACTGTACTGCTGCTTCACTTGCCAAGATATCTTTCAGGTCTTTGTTTTTATGAGTTGAATCACTTCTCCCCAAAGTTGCTGAAGTCCTAATCCCTACTACCTGTGAATGTGACCTGAGTTGGACAAAAGATGTTTGCAGATGATTAAGCTAAGAGGTCATTAGGGTGGCCCCTAATCCAATGAGATTGTTGTTCTTATGAAAAATTTAAACACAAAGATGGCAGGTCTGTTGTGATATCACCAAGTGATGATGAAGATGACTACAAGCCAAGCAATGTCAAAGACTGCCAGCAGAATTCAGAAGCTAGGAGAGACATAGAACAGCTTCTTCCCCACAGAGCTCAGAAGGAACCAAACCTGTTCTGACACTTTGATCGCAGACTTTTAGCCTCCAGAACTGTGAGACAAAACTTTCTGTTGTTTCAGCTGCTTAGTTTGTGATACTTTATTATGACAGCCCTAGGAAACAAATACAGTTGTTTTCTGGATCCTGCCATGAAACACATGCAGGGATTGGAATGATGGTTCACACATAGGAAATTTTGTCCAGCATTGTAAACTCTTGGTATTCTTCCTCTGCATTTCACCAGATGATTTCTGGCACTCCCACATTCTTGCCCTCTGCTGAGCTGAGGTTTGCTTTTATTCAACCCAAGAAATCATTAGGGGCCATTAGCAGCAGAAGGCTGTTTACTGCAGTCAGACTCACTGGTAAGCGGAGCCCTATCAACAATACAGCACTGGAAAAGTCAATTTAAGCAATAATTTGCCATTCAGTCCTACAGTTAGGTTCTGAATATAAAAAATTTCAAAAAGTCTTTCAAAAAGATTTTACATGATGCTATCTGCTAGTTCAGTGATACAATTTAATGGTAATGAAGAGGGAGGCAAGACAGGCCTTACTGGTTTCCTCCTGCAGTGAGATCTTTCAGGTAGGGGCAGAGCATAATGACATCTGTAAACAAGGGAGAAATAGCCAATAAGTTCTGAAGATAAGGGAGAGTATATTGCCTTGTTGGGATGATTAGCTATGGAGGCACTAGAGAGTTTAGAGTTCCTTTTTGTCTTTTGACTTGCTCAACCATCCCTGTTTTTCCCCTATTCTGTTAGCTAATGCTCAAGTTTTACATAAGACTAAATGCCAAAACTGTGAATTCAGTTGAATGTATAAGAAACCTACAGAAAGGAATTCTGCACTTTGGTTTTTACTCACTTGGCCCAGCAGATAAAGAAATAAGAAATCATTTTCCAGTAAGAGAACTCTCAGCTTCATTTTTTGCCTCAAGACAAGAAGATAGAAATTGAATCTTGGCGTTCTTTAAATTACCTAAGCCCTCGAAAGCAATCTTTTCGGTTCTATAATTCCTCATCCCTTCAATTCCTATCCTAGTGCACTCAGTATCCCAGAGTCCTGCTCTCAGTAGGACTGTAGTTCTAGTTACATTAGGTAATAATTGAATTAGGCATTTCACCATGGCATGCTATGGGCATTTAGGTTACCATTGTGTAGTATGAGGCAGTTGACCAGATAACTTATTTCTAGTATCCTACACTTTTCTGAGTGTTTTTGGCTGGCAACTTACTTTCTGATTCTATTTCCTGTATAAAATGTTGTGTTCTGCTTTTGCGATTTGGTTGTGAGTAGCAAATCATAATATCCTTTGTCTGATGTAAAAGAAATTTACTCAAAGAATATGAGGGAACACACTAGACTAAGGGGAAAGCTGAACAGACAGGCTTGGAACAGACAGAAAACAGGGAAATTCAGGACTTTTTATAAGCAGGAAGTGTTGATTTGTTATTGATAAATGTGCATAAAATTACTCTAGGCAGATAGAACTCTGTTATCACTAAAAGGTGTTTGCGACAAAAGCTAATTACTTTTCTGGATGAACTAAGTTGGCCAGCATGAAACTATAGAGATTATTCTTTTATATATAGACAGGTCTATAACTTCTTTTTGCCTAGCACAGTGAACCTTCCTATAAGGAAGAACCATACTCATGTTATCCAAATAGGCAAGTCAAGGGAGATTGAATTTCAAAATTGCCAAGTAAGCAAAAAAGGGAGCAGAGAGCATCTGTGTTCCCACACTAAAATATTGTTCCTTTTCTTGTCCCAGAGAAAATTCCTATATTAATGAATATCTTAAAATCCATGCATGTGCATTAGGATACTTCTTTTTGCAAGGAATAAGCCTAACATGAATGAATAAGCATAAAAGGGATTTATCAGCACTATTTACACTGGTTGTGTAAGCAACCAGTGACAGCAAAATGGACCTGGGCAATAAGAATCAGAAACCAAAGTAAAATCAGAATTCTTTCTTCTTACTGTTCATATTCCCTTTTATTTGTATTATATCTTAATTGCTGAGATTAAATTCCACACGTGAATGAGAAAGTCACACAGTCATGTCCACCCCTTTGCGATCCCGTGGACTGTAGCCTGCCCAACTCCTCTGTTGATGGAATTCACCAGGCAAGAGAGTACTGGAGTGGGTTGCCATTTACTTCTCCAGGGGATCTTCCTTACCCAGGGATCAAACCTGCGTCTCCTGCATTGCAGGCAAATTCTTTACCAACTGAGCCACCAGTAAGCCCAAATTCTACACACTGTGAGTGAAAAAGTCTAAGACAACTTCAAATTCACAATCTTACAGCTCTGCATTGACAAAAAACTCTCTCCTTGCCTAGATAGAATTTAAAGAAAAGTTCAGAAAAAAGTAAGCCCTAATCCCATGCCATCACCTATGGTGGAAGGCCACAAGTCCCAGTTTCATAAGAATAACCCAGTTGCCTTGTTTATGTCTATTACTGTTTGTTTGTGAAAAGCCTTTCCTTTCACCCTCAAAGATAGACAGGTTGAGACAATAAATGCTATGGTCAGCCCTATGTCCTACAGCTGGCAGCACCTGACATAATGAAAAGAAGCTTGCTTTTGTTCTAGTCAGCCCAAAGTGGATGCATTCACCATTCCATCCAGGAAAAGTCTCTGGTTCCAAGGAAGGGTCATGTATTTGGGAAAAGAACTTGCTGATTTATGTAGAAACCACAATTCACATTATGTGACACTAATTTCCTAGTGTAACTTATGTAATAAATGATGAAACGAAGCCAATATGGGCTTTTAACATTTTTATTGACTGTCATGAAGCAAATAAAATTAAAAGCTTATAAAATGCCCAAGTGTCCTGTGTCCTGTGAGAATGCCTACATATCTTTTTCACAAAAAGCTTCTTAAGCACTCTTTGGTGAGGATTATTCAGTTGCAGTGTGCTAACCTTTGCTAAGAAGTTGACCAAAAAAATGAAGATACATCTTGGCATAATAGCCTGACAAGAAAGGTGTGTGTTTTCATTTCTCTTTCAAAACTGGTGAAGTCGAGATTTACTTCTTTTTGTTTGTTGTAAAATATCAAACCTAGGGAAGAAAGTGCAAATAGAAATTCTCTCAATTGGGAAATGTCCTTTTAAGCTTTCATTCTAGTTTTTCTAATCTGAGAGCAAAGAGGATTACAAAGAACTCTTATTTGAAATTGAAGATATATATATTTTTTGGTAGCTCAGGGAATAAGTACAACTGGGAGCTTTGTCAAAACTGCCGTCACCTGAGAGTGAAATAAGCTAGGAAAGAGAGAACTAGTCAAGTTTTAAAGACAAAGAATCAAAAAGGGCATTTTAATACTTTGCTTCAGTTCAGTTCAGTCGCTCAGTCCTATCTGACTCTTTGCAACTCCATGAACCGCAGCACACCAGGCCTCGCTGTCCATCACCAACTCCCTGAGTCCACCCAAGCCCATGTCCATAGAGTCGGTGATGCCGTCCAACCATCTCAATCCTCTGTCGTCCCCTTCTCCTCCTGCCCTCAATCTTTCGCAGCATCAGGGTCTTTTCCAATGAGTCAGCTCTTCACATCAGGTGGCCAAAGTACTGGAGTTTCAGCTTCAACATCAGTCCTTCCAGTGAACACCCAGGACTGATCTCCTTTAGGATGGACTGGTTGGATCTCCTGGCAGTCCAAGGGACTCTCAAGAGTCTTCTCCAACACCTTCTTCTCTAAACAATACTTTGCTTAGAATCCAGGAAAAAGGTGAAAAACAAACAAACGATTAGCGAGGCAGGTGTTCCTTTTTTCAAATTGTGTTTACCAACCCAAGCCCTTAGATGAGAAAGCATGAGAAGAGAAAATTCCAAATCTGAAAATTCAGCTTGGGACCACACCTCATTCATTTTTTACATGCCTAGCACCTAGTAGGATCTTTGTTAATAAAGTTTCAATGAAGTAATGGGGAGTTAACCTGTCTCATAAGTCTGAATACCAGTCTGTAGACTGTGCCATATATTTATTACAATGCAGATATAACTTCCATTTATCCTTCCATAAATTTACAACTGCTGTTTTTAACTCAATAAATACAAAATTCTTTATGATAACTGAGTATAAATAATGCTAACAAAGTCTGAGGGATTCCTTTTGAGAAATTGATAAAACTTTGGAAATCTCGAGAGATAAGGTGCTGGTGATAAATACAACTCCTGGCAATTCAAAGATGGCCCAAAGATTCTTCATGAGATCCTTTGGGATTCTAAGGAAGACATGTTTACATGGGAGAGTTGAGAGGCAACTATATAAAGAATCATGTGCAATGAACGAGGTTTGGTTCTGCTACTAACTTTGTAATTTGGAACAAATTAATATCTTGTCTTTGGTTTTTCATTTGTACAGTAAAATCTTTCCTCAAATTGTTTTCTGAATGGGATAATAGCAGGCTGCTGATTTTAACAAAGATTTGGTAGTAACTAAAGAAAGAAAGATGTTATGTATCTGTTCTAATTAGAACTCCTAGCATAAAGGGAAAATTCCCACAAGTCTGTGAGGTCTGTACAGAACTCCAGGGCTACTAAGTATGTAGCTGTTCCAGTCATCCAGTTATCCACAGCTGTGCAATACCTATCTCAAAATTCCAGGGCTGTTGCACAAAAACACTCATTTATTTTGCTTACCAATGTGTAATTTTGTCAGCTAATCTCTACTCAACATGCTGTCAGCTGGAGCAGTTCACCTTGGCTGGAGGACCTACTTACAAAATGATTTAATCTCATGACTGGAAATTTGATGCTTGTTCTTGAGCCTCTCCATGGGACAACCAAGCATGGGCTTCTTCACTGCTTAGGGCCTGATTTTTAAGAGCAAATATCCAAAAGACATGAAATGGAAGCTATCAGTTTCATGAAGACTGAATATAGAAACTGGCACAGTATCATTTCCACCATATTCCCTTGGCCAAGCAGTGATGTAACCTGGAATTAAGGGAGAGATTCAATCTGGGAAACCCACTCCAGTACTCTTGTCTGGGAAATCCCATGAACAGAGGAACCTGGGGGGCTACATTACATAGGGTCTCAAAAGTCAGACACAACTTAACAACTAAACCACCACCACCACAGACATAACAGGAGAAATGTTGAAAAATACTGGAGCTATCTTCAAAACCACAACCACAGTAATTGCCATGATCCCTGAGACAAGCTTTTTTTTTTTTTTTTGTATTTAGGCAATATTATTTTTAATGTTTGGCTAAGCATTTTATTTTGGAGATGAAAGACAATCCCTGCACAAATGGATTTTTCAAAAGGAATCCCATGATTTAAGAGTCCTTTAAGGGCAGACTAGCACTCTGTGCTGATTAGAAAGAACTCATCTTTATTAAATCACACACACACATAGCATCCTTATTCTATTATACATCCCCATAAAGCAAGTTGATCAATATGCAGGGTTTAGCATTGGTTCTAGTAACTTAATATCATTCTCATCAACTAAATCTCATCCTGTACCAAGTAACCCTATAAAGTAGACCATTTTTGTTACTTTGTCCCACAGTGTGACTTTTCTTAAAATCTTTTTTCTGCTGAGAATACTGTCCCACAGGCTTTCTTTCATCAACATCCAAATCCACTCTCTCTAGCTGAGTTGTATTTCTATTTATTTATTTATTTTTAATTGAAGGATAAATTGCTTTGGATCCTATTGTTTTGTACTGTTTCTTACCTGCCATTTCCCAGTGAGCTTGCAGCCAAGTTAGAACACCTGTGAATTCTTTGATTATGTGCAGTAGAGCTCATCATGAACTAAATAAGCCTCTCTAAGTGTACTGATGGTAAAAGATCAGCATCAGTAAGTTAGTTAGATTCTGGTAATATCCCAGTAGGTCAGTTAGGCTCTAGTAATACCTCTGTGGGTTAATCACTGGTTAATTAGCTTCTCCTGAGGGCTGACCTTGCTAAGAAACAAGAGCTCTTGCAATTCAAAATGGCTTCTTTCCCCTCTCCTTGCTGAAGCTTGAGAGGATTCTTCTCTTATATTTACTGAGAGCTCCTGTAGGTAAATCTTGCAAAACTGTGGGGGCCCTTATGCTTGGGTCTCCCTGGAGTTTTCGAATCTCAGAGTTGTCCAGACCAAGCCTCAAGCAAGTCACTAATTACGGTTCAAGCGTTCCTACCCCAGAACTGGTTCCTGAGGCCGCCTCCACTAGTGAGTATCAGCTCCTATGAGCTGCATTTGCCTGTTTCTAGTGAATCTCAAGTAAGTTGTTGGTTTTCAGCCTGTTCGGCTATTATCTCTTTTACGTATCAGTGTTTAATCTGCTAACGTTTTGTTAAAAATCTTTGAGACTGTGTTCATGAGAAGTATTAGTTTACAGTTTTCTTTTAAGCTTCGTAATGCTATTGGAGAAAGATTGGCTTCGTAAAATGAATTGCTGGGGTCCCCCATCCTGTATTTCTAAAATGTATGTATAAATTTGGCATTAGTTTTAAATTGTTTTACCTAAATGTTCAGTAGAATTCACCAGTGAAGCTGTGTGGGTCTGGAATTGTTTGTTTTGTTGGAAAATTTTAACCTAAACATTGAAATGCTAAAATAATTATAGGACTATTCAGGTTATCTATTTCTTATTAAATGAACTTCGGTGATTTCTTTCAACCAATTTTCCCGTTGCACCTAAGTTGTAAATGTTAGGAAACTTAAGGTAGAAGTAGTTTTGTTCAGGCTTCAGAGACAATTTAGGTCTCCGATGAATTTGTTCATGACCTTGCCTGGGCTACATGTGAAGTGAAGTCCCTCAGTCGACCGCATGGACTGTAGCCTGCTAGGCTCCTCCATCCATTGGATTTTTCAGGCAAGAATATTGGAGTGGGTTGCCATTTCCATCTCCAGGGGTCTTCCCAACCCAGGGATTGAACCAGGGTCTCCCGCGTTACAGGCAGACTCCTTAACGTCTGAGCCACCAGGGAAGTCTGCTCCTGAACCTGGTGGCACTTAAGATAAAAGAAGGGAGTTAGTTGTGGAATTTCTTGAGCTTTGAGAATCTGGTCTACTCCCTGAGGTTGGATGGAAAATCTTATAATACAGAAGGTAAAACGAACAATGTTGTTGATGAAAAACAGCTGCCCATTTGCACTCAAACTGATAGTATCAGTTTGGGGCCTGATATTATAAGTGAGACTCCCCCAAACTACAGTTTAAGTCTCACCCTTGGAGTGAAATCATTGCCTGGGACCTCCTCCCAGTTGGGACTTCATATTGCTATTATCAGGAACTTCCCAGTGATTGCTCAAGTCTGGTTGTAGGTTTCAGCCCAATTTGGTGATCTAAAAATACTCTTTCTTTTCCTTCTAATGACTGTATATTGAAATTAAGTTAAATGAGTTTCTATTAAAATAATTGAAACTGTTTTTGTGTGTGTGTGTGTAACGAATGGTGTCTTTTTGTTATCAAATCCTTCGAACCTAAAACAAATGTAAAACTTTCAGCAAAACAGTAAAATATATTAGCAGAGAGTGGTTCACAAGGGCAGATTTGTGATTTTTTCCCCTCTGATTAGTCTGAATAGAAGCTTATCAATTTTTTTTGAACTCTTTAAAGAATTAGTTGTTTCTTTGACCTCCTTTGTGATTTTGTTTTCCCCATCATTGTCCGATCTTAACTTCATTATTTCCTGTTTATTTGGGGTACTTTTATTATACTTATTAAGGTAGAAACTTACATGACTGACTTAATATTTTTCTAATAGAAGCAGTAAAAATGCTTTAAGTGTGTTCTGCAAATGTTACTAATATGTTGAGTTTTGATTTCAATTTACTTAAAATTTTTTTATTATTTTCTATAAGGTTTTTTAATTTGAGTCATGGGTTATTTTATATAAGTATGCTAACTTCCAAATATTTTGGGATTTTTTTTTTAGAGATCATTTTGTTACTGATTTTGAATTTAATTCCAATTATTATAATATATATGTGCATGATTTGAATACTTTTAAATTTTATCAATACTTGTTTTATGGCATAGAATATAATCTATCTTGATGAATGCTACATGTATTATTGAATGCATGTTTTGCAGTTGTTGGTTGAGGTGTTCTAATGTTAATTAGGTCAAATTGTTCAGAGAATTGGTCAAGTCTCCTGTTTGTCTTAAGTGTTCTATTAATTACTGAGAGATGTATGTGGTGTTATGTGTTTTTCCTTTCATTTCTATTCATTTTGTTTTCTGTATTTTCAAGTGCATTGTCAGTAATGTGTATTAAATACATTTAGAAATGTCATATCTTCTTGATGACTTTATCATTGTGAAGTATCATACCATTTTTGCATCTGCATCATTTTATATTAATACAACCATTCTAGCTTGCTTTTGATATTTGTATGGAAAACTTTGTTCTACTTACTCTAACTGTATCTGTATCTTTGTATTTTAGCAGTCTTCTGTGGATAGTATAGAACTGGGTCTTATTTTTAATCAGGCAGTTAATAATTCTGCCTTTTAATTGAGGTGTTTAAATGTTTTAAATTTAATGTATTCATTAATCTTATTTTCTCAGATTTTTTTTTTCTTTTAAAATCTCTTCTTGCTTTCTGTTGGATTAAATTTGATTTAATTAATGATTTAGCTTATCTACACTATTGACATTTTCTGTATTTTGTTTATAATCTTATTAATGGTTACTTTGGAATTTACAGTAAGTACCTTTATTTCTTGACAGTTTACCTTGTCATAATATTAAGTCAGTTCATATGTAATATAAATTTAATGACAGTAATTTTTCATTGTCTACTTCACCCTTTATTTGTTGCTATAAATTTATTTTTACATAAAACAATTATCTTTTAAAGGAATTACAATATAGTTTTTTTTTTCTTATTTTTGTATTTTGCCCACATACTTTGTTTAGATTCAGATTTCTAACTGCTGTAAATTTTCTGCTAGGAGAAATTCTTTAGCATTTCCTATAGTGTAATCTGTTGCAAATGAATTCTTATAAGATTTGTGTTCTGAGAAAGCCTGTTCTTATTTACTGTTAGAGGGCAAAATTTCTAAATCGACAGTTTATTTTTTTCAGCATTTTAACAATATTGCTCCATATTCTGTTTTGCACATTTTCTGATGAGAATTCTGGTGTAAATTTATAAATTCCTTTCCCTGTAAATAATGTGCCTCCCCCCCCCCCCCGCCCCCGCCGGCTGCTTTTTGAATAGGCTTTTTAAAAACTCGATTGCAGTAAATTGTGATGTCCCTTGGGATATTTCTATGTTTGTTGGGCTGGGAATTCGTTAAGCTTTTAAACCTGTAAATTTATTGTTCTTATCATCTTAAGAAGCTATTAAACCTTTGTTTCCTCGAGCTACCACTTCTCTTTCTGGGACCTTGATTACATCTTAGAAAAATTGCTTTGATTCTTTTAAAATCTTCTATTTCTATCCCTATTAAACTCTTGCTTTTCCTACATTCTTCGACATGCAGACCATTTTATTCCTTTTTTCACATGCTTATCTGCTAGTTCCATCATCAGAATCTGTTTCTATTGATTTTTTTTCCTGGTTATGAATTACATTTTCCAGCTTCTGTGAATGAGTAATAATTTTTCATTGGCTTTCAGGTTTGCCAGACATTAGGAATTTTTTGATTACTACGTTTTGTCGTATGTCTAGAAATATGTTCTTGGCTTTTTTTTTTTTGTCTGCCATGAATTTAAGTTATTTAGGGTGAGTCCAAAGTAGTGTTTTATCCAAGACAAATTTATCCAAGCACTACAATGCTACATTTCTGCGAATCCTACCTAATGCTCTGTATATGACAAGGTCTTTCTCTTGGCTGTTGTAAATGTAAGCTATTACAAGACCTGCGTGGACAGTAGAAAGTTTTCTATTCATTTTCAGTGTATTTTAGCCAAGATTTTGGTAATTTCCTCTCAGACTTGATCAAATTAGTTCTAGGCCAAAGACATGAGGGGACATTAAACTTCCTTTAAAATTTTAAACTTGTTAACAGATAATTCTTTGTAGAAGTCTCTAAATAAATATTGTATGTTGTATTTAGTTATATCTCTCATTCTTGAAAAAAATATTTTAATGGTCTTGTCAAAGAAACAACTTCTTTAAATCTCTAATTGCTATCTGTTTTCCATTGTGTTAATTTCTGATCTTTTTATTCCTTCTATTTTTCTTTGAATTCTCTATTCTTTTCCAAATCATTTAAGTTGGACAGTTGGCTCATCAATAGTAAACATTCATTGTTTTTGAATATAAGTATTCATATAGATGAATTGCCCTCAAATTAATTTTTAGCTGTTTTCCATAAAGTTTAAGATTGCATATTTTCATTAACATTCTATTCCAAGTTTTATTTAAAATTTGTATTATATCTTGATCCATGAATGACTAAGGTGCATTTAAATATATGTTTATGCATTTTTATATTATCCTTTTCATTTTTTTTTCACCTTATTACCATTAGCATAGGGAGTATCTTACATACCAGTTTTCTAAAACCTATTAGAACTTTTTATATTTGATGAGCATGTGACAAATTTTATAATATGCTAAGGGCTTGAGAAGAATTTATTTTTTAAAAAATATGCTTTAAAATTTTTTTTTTGAATTCAGGCGATATTTTATAATAGTTTTAAATGGAGTATAATTATAAAAATATTGAATCGCTATATTATACACCTGAAATAGCATAATATTGTAAATCAACTATACTTCAATAAAAAAATTCTCTTTGAAAAAATAAGGTTTGTCAAATTTATTGATTTAAGTTGAACCTTCCTCACACCCCAAAGATATATCTGACTTGATCAAGGAATATGTTCCTTTCAGTGTATTCTTAAATTGGTTTCTAGTTTGTTCTTGAGGATTTCTGCATGTATGTTAATCATGGATACTGGCTTATAAATTTCTTTTTTTTTGTAGTGTCATGATCTGGCTTTGGTATCAAGGTAATACAGGTCTGATAAAATAAATTGGGAAGTGCTTCCTCCTTTTCAATATTTTAGAATTATTTGATAAACACTGGTATTGATTCTTCTTCATATGTTTTAGAAAATTTGTCAGTAAAGCCATCAAATCCTGGGCTTCTCCTTTTGCAAGGTTTGTGATTACTGAGTCAGTCTCCTTACTATCATTATTAATCTGTGCAGATTTCCTGTTCATGCTTGTCATGGCAAGTTGTATACTTCTAGGAATTTATTTTGTCTAGGTTGTCCAATTTATTGGTATATGCATATACCTTAAATAAATATGATTTTCTTGCACAAGTCTTTTATTTTTAATTCATTTATTATTTGCTTGGCTTATCAAGCATCATGGAATATATTTTAATATCTTTCACTATAACAAAGATTTGTCAGTTCCTTCTTGTTATTATTTAATTTTTGTTATTTTTCCCCACTATATTATGAGATGAATATAGGTATTATACCCAACAGTTTGTACCTCCCACTTCTCCACTCCTATGTTCCCCCCCACCCCCACATTGGTAATTATTAGTTTTTTCTTTGTATCTGTAAGTCTGTTTCTTTTTTTTTTTCTTAATTGAAATATAGTTAATTTACTTCCTTTATATTACCAGTTTATTGTATTTTAAGTGATATCACTCAGTATTTATCTTTTTCTACCTGACTTACTTCACTTAGCATGACACCCTCCAAGTCCATTTATGTTGCTGTAAATGGCAAAATTTCACTCTTTATTGTCTGAGTAATATGCAAAGTATATACTCTTAATGCTTCTGCCCTGAAGTGCTATATGATGTTTCTGCTTACATTTCAGTACTCAAGGCAAGTTATATAGTGAAACTAACACAAATCATGAAGTGTGCAATCCTACTATGTGTCATGAATAACAAAAAGGCCACAGTATCATATATGATAATTAGTTGTATACTGGAGCTTGCACATTCTCCATGTCCCTGAACTTTTGTTTCATATCATATTTTGTTTCTTTTTTGTTATATTTTTTTATATTCCCAAGTTACGTGATAAGGGGGAAAAGTTAGATTTAACATTTCCCTTTTGTTATATAAATCAATAGAAATTTAGGATTAGAATAGTTGGTTTTGCCCTTTACTTGTCTTTATCTGCAAAAAGACATCATCAATCATCTGTTTATTTTATAAGCTCTTTTTTTCCCCCAGTTTTATTTATTTTTATATATTTTTTACTGTACAATATTGTATTGGTTTTGCCATACATTGATATGAATCCACCATGGGTGTACATGTGTTCCCCAACCTGAACCCCCCTCCCACCTCCCTCCCCATCCCATCCCTCTGGGTCATCCCAGTGCACCAGCCCCAAGGACCCTGTATCATGCATTGAACCTGGACTGGCGATTTGTTTCACATATGATAATTTACATGTTTCAATGCCCTTCTCCCATATCATCCCGCCCTCACCCTCTCCCACAGAGTCCAAAAGACTGTTCTATACATCTGTGTCTCTTTTGCTGTCTCGCATACAGGGTTATCATTACCATCTTTCTAAATTCCATACATATGCATTAGTATACTGTATTGGTGTTTTTATTTCTGGCTTATTTCACTCTGTATAATAGGCTCCGATTTCATCCACCTCATTAGAACTGATTCAGATGTATTCTTCTTAATGGCTGAGTAATATTCCATTGTGTATATGTACCACAGCTTCCTTATCCATTCATCTGCTGATGGACATCTAGGTTGCTTCCATGTCCTGGCTTTTATAAACAGTGCTGCGATGAACATTAGGGTACACGTGTCTCTTTCAATTCTGGTTTCCTCAGTGTGTATACCCATCAGTGGGATTGCTGGGTCATATGGCAGTTTTATTCCCAGTTTTTTAAGGAATCTCCACACTGTTCTCCATAGTGGCTGTACTAGTTTGCATTCCCACCAACAGTGTAAGAGAGTTCCCTTTTCTCCACACCTTCTCCAGCATTTATTGTTTGTAGACTTTTGGATAGCAGCTGTTCTGATGGGTGTGAAATGGTACCTCATTGTGGTTTTGATTTGCAATCCTCTGATAATGAGTGATGTTGAGCATCTTTTCATGTGTTTGTTAGCCATCTGTATGTCTTCTTTGGAGAAATGTCTGTTTAGTTCTTTGGCCCACTTTTTGATTGGGTCATTTATTTTTCTGGAATTGAGCTGCAGTAGTTGCTTGTATATTTTTTGAGATTAATTGTTTGTCCATTGCTTTGTTTTCTATTATTTTCTCCCATTCTGAAGGCTGTGTTTTCACCTAGCTTATAGTTTCCTTTGTTGTGCAAAAGCTTTTAATTTTAATTAGGTCCCATTTGTTAATTTTTGCTTTTATTTCCAATATTCTGGGAGGTGGATCATAGAGGATCCTGCTGTGGTTTATGTCAGAGAGTGTTTTGCCTATGTTTTCCTCTAGGAGTTTTATAGTTTCTGGTCTTACGTTTAGAACTTTAATCCATTTTGAGTTTATTTTTGTGTATGGTGTTAGAAAGTGTTCTAGTTTCAGTCTTTTACAAGTGGTTGACCAGTTTTCCCAGCACCACTTGTTAAAGAGATTGTCCTTTCTCCATTGTATATTCTTGCCTCCTTTGTCGAAGATAAGGTGTCCATAGGTGTGTGGATTTATCTCTGGGCTTTCTCTTTTGTTCCACTGATCTATATTTCTGTCTTTGTGCCAGTACCATACTGTCTTGATGACTATGGCTTTGTAGTAGAGACTGAAGTCAGGCAGGTTCATTCCTCCAATTCCGTTCTTCTTTCTTAAGACTGCTTTGGCCATTCGAGGATTTTTTGTATTTCCATACAAATTGTGAAATTATTTGTTCTAGTTGACAGTTTTCCAAGGTTCAAAGTTCAAATGGCATGTGGTTATTGGTTCAGACATCACAGATATGAAAAGAATGTGTGAGTTTATTCAGCCATAACCTGCAGCTGTCTCTTTGGTTCCAGATATAGTTAGGGTACTTTCTGTGCAGACTTATGAACTATACAGTCACATGAAATGTGACGGAAATGTCACATGTTGTAGTGGGGATAGTGACAGGAGCGTGGGTGACTAAGAAAGCATCATGAATCAGTTTGATTCGAGCTCAACATCTTAAAAGATACAAATCAAAACACATCACATAAGCAAAATGCATGGACTATTCAGCCTAGAGTCTGAATTCCACATAGAAAAAAATATTTTCACAGCATCTAATGATATTCTCAGTATATATTTCTCTGAAATTTGCAAAGAACACCGAAGAAGGAAAAGAGTTCTGCTTTTGTTAAAACTCATACTAAAATAATAATTTCTTATGTTAGTACCTGCTAGTTAAGTCTTAGTCAGGTGAATTATTTTTTGCCTCTCATGTGATAGCTTTTATGATACACCTTAAAAGCACTAAGGTAGTAAAATGTTTTAAGTGGCATCAAAAAGAATCTACTTTTTGAATGGTCTTTGGTAATTGTAGTCCTTTTGTGCTAACATTAGGAGATTGGTCAGAACTTTGACAGCACTGAAAGCTCCTGATGCATAGTCCAGAGGTTCTGGGTGCTCACGTGTCTACAGTTAGTTTCTGCTTCCTGGTAATGTAAATAAATAATAATGTCCTCAGGACCCAGTATCAGAATCTGTGACATTTCATTCAGTTCAGCTGATATTTATTAAGCACATACTCTTTCCTGCTTCATTTTCTTCTATTAATCATGCCTATATTTTCCATTTCCAACACCACCAACTATTTGAGTCCTCACTCTATGCCAGAAACTTAAGTTGTGTAGATATAAAGTTCACAGATCTGGCCTTTAGGGGGCCTCATGGTAAGGGCTTCTATTGCCTTCTCACTAGGAGGTTACCCTTCCTCATGTCTCAACTACTATATGGGACATTCATTCATTCGTTAGTTGCTCAGTCATGTCTGACTCTTTGTGACACCGTGAACTGGAGCCTGCCAGGCTACTCTGTCCATGGGATTCTCCAGGCAAGAATACTGGAGTGGGTTGCCATTTCCTTCTCCAGGGGATCTTACCAATTCAGAAATTGAACTTGGGTCTCCCACATTTCAGGCAGATTCTTTATAGACTGAGCTACCAGGGAAGCCTACTTACTAAAAAAATATATATATATATATTTGTTGTATATGTAAAATTCAAATAGAACTAGTTCTTTTCTTTTTTTTTCCCCTTAAATCATCCAAGCTGTGAGGCATTGAGAGTAAGGGTCTATAAACTTGATTTCTCTGAAATATAAACTCAGTACATGGAGTATTCTAGCCCTTAGCAAGGGAAGTATAACCAATATTTTCTCTCTATGTATAATCTATCTTGAGAACTGTTTAATCTCTCTCTCTTCCCTGTATCTTAAAATACCTTTACCTATCCACGGAAATAACAGTGGGACTATATACCGTCACACTTTCAATTAATTTATGGCAGAGAAGGCCCCTAACAGGAAAAGCAATGACTTAAAGCAAAAGAAAATAAGCTATGAAAATGCCTTGTCATTAGAATTTCACTCACTCAGTTACTTTTAGAATAATACTACTATATCTATCTGAAATAATAAAATTATATCTATCTCATGCAAAAGGACATTAGTGAGTAAGCATGTAAAAATTGTGAAAAAATATCAAAATAGAATAGGAAGGCAAGTAGGCTCTACTCATAGTCAGAAATATCTCTAACTTTCCTGTAAGAAAATTCTATACTTCTTAGGCCAAACATATAGCATGGACACTTGTAGAGAATAAATGTCTTTTCACCTTCTTTTCAATCTTTAGAGAGCTAAGCTTATAAAAGTTAAAAGTAGCAAGTTTGTAGCAGTGAATCACCATGAAAGTATAATGATAGCAAAGCAACTTTAATTTGGGTGCTATTCATGAAAGGTGGAAATGTAAACTTCTTCAAGTTTTATTGACAAATGAATTATAGGTACAAATTCATAATGGGATTCTTAAAAGCCCATTGACTGTTGAATCCATTTTCTGATTCTTTGGAGGGAATTTCTAGGGTCAAGACACAATGCCAGAAAGAATGTTTTTGTAATAAGAACAGTGGCTTTAGAGTAGGATGGATAAATGTGAATATTGGCAGCCTCTCAACTGATTTAACTTCATAGAGATTTCTGAAGTCCAAGATAATGGGGATAAAAATACACTGCACATATGATGTTATAAGAATTAAGATTAAGTGTCTAACATCAACCATATGTTAATCCTCAATGGCCAGAAACTGTTTTATAATTACACTATCAGTATAATAAAAAGGTAGTTGAGTACAGTCAGTACAAAGAGTTTCCTTGTGGTATTTTAAATTTTCTCATTTTTTTCAATTTCTTCTGTGATTTATGTCTCATTGGTAAAGACAACGTGACATATTGTTCATTGTCACAGTAAATGACAAGGAAGATAGACTGTATCACTTTCAGTAGCATCTGTCCCCATTTTTTTAGATTTAAAATACTTCACATGAATAAACTTGAACAATGAAAATGCATTAACTACCATAGTTTTCTATCATCTTCTGTTTACTGTCTTAAGGAGCAGATATGTTGATAATAATTGGCAGGAAATGATTATGAGAAACTGACTTGAAAATTGCAAATGTATTTTGAATAGTAAGCTTCCTTTAAGAAGACATATATCTAGAGTTTTCAATATATGCATTAAAGTGGCATGAAAAACCTTCAGGATATCTGAAGTAGTTACAGGCCTGATTTGCTAATTTCCATCTCTAATCTCATCATATCTCTTATCTCTTTCCTCCTGAATTATTCACTTAGCGATGGAGACTGTGTCCCAATTCTGCCTAATAAAACATGAGAGAAAGTTAGCTGAGGGCATCTTGGAAACTAGTTCCCTCTCATAAAAAGAGAGATTAGACAGAGAAAAAGTTATCCTCTAAATATTGTCATCTCGGATTCTAATACCTGGAACTGTTGTTGCCATTTTACATTCATGAGTGGAGGCAGCCTAAGGGCCATCGCCACACACAGTTGGTTGAGAAGACATATGCAAAATCGTAGGTGCTTGATGATCTGAACCTAAGTGGAGACTTTTACTCTTGGACCACATTTCGTAGGGTTGTGAATTTTAAAACCAATTAGCATCACTGTTTTCTGTAACACGAAGGTATAAACCACCAGAACCGAAAACCAGGAAGCCCTCAATACATGTTAGCTATCTTCTTCCTCATCCTCCTATGTATTTCTCCTCAATACCAGCATTATTCTTCAATCCTTAACACAAACTCTATCCTCTGCAGGGAAGGCAGTGACCTCAAGTCTTCTTTTGCTGGCTCAGTTCCTTTCTGTCCACCTTTCAAGGTGGACCAAAGGCTATCTCAGATCTGCTGTTCTCATAGCACTCTGCCCTGTTCTTCCTTGTCACTGATGACAATTGTAATTGAATCATAGCCTATTAATTGCTTGTATGTCTCACTGGATTATAAACTTGTAAGGTAATAAACTTTCCTGGCTTATTCAATGTTGTCTATCCAGTATAGCCCTGAAAAGTAGGAGTGACGTTTTTATGGTAAAGTGAAAAGAATGAATGGGATAAAATTGAAAATATTAAATATGAGGAGTCACTATTGTTCTTCTAAATACACTTAACCATTCATTCTGAAAACATGTCTAATAAATTAAATATGCTACTTACAACTAGATGAAGATGTGACAAAACTTGATTGATATTGCATACCGCAGACTCTGAAACTGTCCTGTAAGCAGTATCTTTCAAAGAAAGGAAAAGGATTGGGAATGACTAGAACTGGAGGAACTGAGAAGGGAGCTGTCAGGTATACCAAAAATTATGGTACTCATGGGGTTAATGGCTTTTATTTGACAGTTGTGTTTTGCCTCGCTTTAATTGGACATACAATTTTCTTTGCGTTTTGCAGTTGACAACTCTTCAAGGACAAATGCTAAACCCTGTGGGGGGAAGAGAAAAAATAACAGATTGCCAGATAGACTAAAAAACAATTTAGCACTCAGCAAGAAAAGAAGTGAGAACTCAAGTTGAAACAGCCCATGTAGACAATGTCACCACAGCAGTTCTAGGTAAAAAGGAAGCAAAACACCCCCAGAACATCTCAATTAGGGAATCAAGGTGAACTGAAACCTTTTCCTGAAGCCCTGCCAAATATTTGACATAAACTTCAATTTGAAGCAACAAGCTTCAAGACATCAATTAGAACTAAAATTTTCTTTCAGAAAAATAATCCAGGAAGGAGTCCGCTTAATGTTTTCTCTCATAAAGCTCATTTTGTTTAATTGATCTGAGGCTCTATCTGCTTAAATAGAGACTTGTCTGTTCTTGAGGGATATCAGATTCTCTTTCCTGTGCTGTGATCCAAAGAAAACTTTATGCAGATAAGTGTGTGTGTGTGTAGGTGCACACAACTCATTATGGAATCAGATGCCAGTCAGGGAGAGTTGAAGATTGGTACCTTTATGAAGATTCTTCTTAAATGCATACAATTTTTCTCAGTTTTTTAAATCTCTTCTATTACCAATAACTGTATTTAATTTCAGAGTGTCAGAGTATTCCTAAGTATTCCTAAGTATTCTCTTTCTCTCTCTCTAAACTTAACTTGCAAATCTAATTGCACTGAAAAGTAAGGTATTGCCATGTTTCTCTGCTTAACTCTCAAGGAATTTACCAACTGTTTAAGCAAGTTCTCTTCTATGTAGGAAGCCAAATACTCGATGAAGGAATTATAGTCACTTTTCACTACTGATGCTAGCATCTGAGCAATCCTTCCACTTGCCAGCAACATACAATTTGAAATTTCAATTTTTCTCCATCTATTCTTATTTCAAGACTTCCCAATACCAGTACAAACCCTGAGTGTACTTCTACTATTGAGACAAACACATATATGAAAATGAAAAGCAATAAATAGTTCTAAAATTAGAAATGGTTAAAAAAAGCTACTCATTATAACTTTCAAAAAAGCATTTTGTATAACTATTTAGCTGTATAATTAGAATAATTTCAGGAGTAGCATTCTTCACTGAGGGAGAGAAAGTTAACAGTGCTATCACAGGAATTTTATAAAATAAAACAAAGAGGAAGGGGTTAGCATTCTGACATAACCAGCTGTATTTGACTACGATATTTGAAATGACATTTATCTTTAAAATAATCATTTTCTTACAATGGCATTTATTATGCATCTCTTAGATACTTACTTGAAGGCAAAGGGACACACAGGTAAATATGCACATTGCACTTCATAACAGTGTGGACTTTGAAACCATTGCCTTGGTTTACCAGATGACACTACTTCTTGCCTCTTATCATGTATGTGACCTTGGCCAGGTTACTTAAACTTGCTTTGCTTCAGTCTCTTTATGTCCAAAATGGGGATGACCAGAGTCCCTTTGTTTCAGGATTGTTGTGAAATTTTATTCAGGTTTTTTAAATTGTCCGTCACACACTGAGCTTGCATTAAATGTTAACTGTTATTCCTACTACGATTCAGTTCAGTTGCTCAGTCATGTCTGACTCTTTGCAACCCCATGGACTGTAGCACACCAGGATTCCCTGTCCATCAGCAACTCCTGGAGCTTGCTCAAACTCATGTCCATCGAGTCAGTGATGTCATCTGACCATCTTATCCTCTGTCGTCCCCTTCTCCTCCTGCCCTCAATCTTTCCCAGAATCAGGGTCTTTTCAAATGAGTGAGCTCTCCGCATGAGGTGGCCAAAGTATTGGAGTTTCAGCTTCAACATCAGTCCTTCCAATGAACAACCAGGACTGATCTCCTTTAGGATGGACTGGTTGGATCTCCTTGCAGTCCAAGGGACTCTCAAGAGTCTTCTCTACTAACACAGTTCAAAAGCATCAGTTTTTCAGTTCTCAGCTTTCTTTACAGTCCAACTCTCACATCCACACGTGACTACTGGAAAAACCATAGCTTTGACTAGATGAACCTTTTTTGGCAAATTAATGTCTCCACTTTTTAATATGCTGTCTAAGTTGGTCATAGCTTTTCTTCCAAGGAGAAAGTGTCTTTTAATTACATGGCTGCAGTCACCATCTGCAGTGATTTTGGAGCCCAAAAAAATAAAGTCTCTCACTGTTCCCACTGTTTCCCCATCTATTTGCCATGAAGTAATGGGACCAGGTGCCATGATCTTAGTTTTCTGAATGTTGAGCTTTAAGCCAACTTTTTTATTCTCCTCTTTCACTTTCATCAAGAGGCTCTTTAGTTCTTCTCACTTTCTGCCATAAGGGTGGTGTCATCTGCCTATCTGAGGTTATTGATATTTCTCCCAGCAATCTTGATTCTAGCTTGTGCTTCATCCAGCCCAGCATTTCACACGAGGTACTCTGCATATAAATTAAGTAAGCAGGGTGACAATATACAGCCTTGATGTCCTCCTTTCCCGATTTGGAACCAGTTTGTTGTTGCATGTCCAGTTCTAACTGTTGCTTCTTGACCTGCATACAGATTTCTCAGGAGACAGGTAAGATGGTCTGGCATTCCCACTCTTTAAGAATTTTCCACAGTTTGTTGTGATCCACATAGTCAAAGGCCTACTACTATAGAATGAATAAATTAGTAGGACATTTGCTACATAAGTTTTTTATACTACCATGCAAACTATGTAGACATATTTTGTGTTCCATGGACACCTACTTGATCCTAAATAATTCAAGGAAAGTTTTAGTGGAAAAAAAGATAAAGATGGCTTTTGGCTAAGGGAATCATCTATTTCACCATCTGGGAAACTATGATTCTGAGTGAAAAGGAGTGATATTACCGATTATGTTGAAACAATAGATGTAAACCAGAAATCACAAAGGGAAATCCAAATGTGTGATGACATTACTTTGACCTGAGCTGGACATTTCCGTTTTTTTTCCCATGAAAAAAGAGAGATAAGGTCAAAGATAGTTGGATGGAAATCTGAGGGTCATGAAATCAATGGGATTTTTAAGGGACAGCAAAGAATTTAGTACAGCTGGCATACGGAGACAAAGGATATGGAGAATTAAAAGAAGAAAGGCTGAGGATATACTTTGGCCTCAAAGTGGCACTTTATTTTACAGATAATGAGGAATCATTGAATAGTTTAAATCATGAGTATGGCCTGATTGAATTTGCACTTGGAAAGATAATGCTAGTTGCTTCACATGGATGAGAATGGTGAAGAAACCTAGTAAGGGAATTCAGCTTTTGTAATCCAGGCTGAAAATGAAAGAATCAGTTAATCCAAGGGCTATAAGAGGGGAGCATAGAGAAGGGATTCTGAGTCATTTCAAAAATGGATTTGATAAGATGTATTGAGTAATGTTAGGTGCAGAAGTTCAGAAAATGTAGAGAATAAAAGTGATCCACATCCCAGCATGCATTAGTAGATAACTGGTGATTAACCAAGACAGGGAGTACAGAGTAGGAACAGGGTGGGAGGAGAATGTAAGGAGGTGTACCTTGAACAGAAGTCCTATGTTTGAGATGTTGCTAGAGAAAGAGTCCAAGAGGCGCTGAGTACATGCCCATGTATTATGATGGGTAAACACTTTATTTGAAATAACAAGAGAGCTATGACATTGCATTTGTGTTCTGTTGAAACGAATTGAAGAAAGAGCCTAGAGACATGCTCTACACTACTTGCCCCCAAAAGCTAAATGGCAATTTTATTTTTCTCTGAGAATAAAAAGGTATTTTTAAGTAAAATTCTCTTAAACATGCTACCAGTTATAAGCCAATAAGTAACTTACTTTCCTTCCTTGAACAGAAAGCAATAACTAAATATTCGTTCAGTTGAGTTTAATGGATCTTAATTGATTGAAATAAATGCTCAGACTGAGGAGAGAACAAACCGGGCAGAACAAAATGAGAACCTGTAAAGGAATCCCATTTCTTTCCCTTTTCACTGCCCTCAAACTGCTAGCTGATGACTCTGGAAGGCAGGCAAGAGCACAGTGACAGGGCCACAGATTTCCTCTGTCAATAACTCATAGCGTATTCCAGGGGCCCTTGCTGGGGCACTGGGGTGGGTGGTGAGTATTCACAGAGCAGGTATTGGACAAAAGACACCAAGAAACCCCAACCAAAATGGATCTTCCTCTCTTGGCCTTGCAAAGTGACTGGACTGGGGAAGTTCTTTTCCACCAAACCAAGTTTCTTGGCTCTCAGCTTAAGACAAAGTACCACAAAATGTAAATTGCTTTGGGATACATGATCTTGTTTATTTATTAAGACAGATGCTGGAAACTTTAAAATTATATCTTAAAATTGTACTGCCTTACAAACATGTCTCTTTCATTAGCTTGTTTTTCAAAATATTTAAATATAAATCTAATTATCTTAAGAGGGATATTAATCAGCAAGAAGCATAGTCTATTTATAATGAGAACAGAAGTCCTTTTTGGTGTTCTAAGGGATTCTTGTTGTTCAGTCACTCAGTCATGTCTGACTCTTTGCGACCTCATGGACTGCAGCACACCAGGCTTCCCTGTCCTTCACTAGCTCCCAGAGTTTGCTGAAACTCACGTCCACTGAGCTGATGATGCCATCCAACCAGCTCATCCTCTGTTGCCCCCTTTTCCTAAGGGATTCTGCCCAAGTGACTTTTTTGCTTGTTTTATATGTGAGTTGTCTGCTTAATTCCTCTTCTGCTGAGCAACTTGATTCCAATTCTCAGAGCTATAGATGTTAACACTGACAGTTTAAGAACCCTGCTTCCTGCAGATGATAGGAACAATAAGCAGGTGGCTCATGTCACCCTTCCCATGATGTCCTTCCTGATGAACCATTTCTAGAGGTAAAGACCAGAAATGATTGCCAAACTCTTGGAAATGCATGTCTGTTTTTAAAAATTGGCTACAAGATGTTTTTCTGATCTCGCATTCCTAGTCAGCATTAGGAACCCATGCTCTTTTTCTTCACCCTCCAGAAGACTCTGTCCCTCCTTTCCAAGACAAAGTCTGGGCACCACAGCATTTGCATTTGTTATATCCAAGTCATTAAAATGATGTGGGAAAATCTAGGTTTGGCAGACAGAGAGAGTTGAAATCGGGACAGTGTTACTCAAGTTCAAATTGATGCTGGCACTGACCCCAAATTACTTCAATTTTCCTCTAACTTGGGGTGCTGATTAAAAATACCTTTGTTCTGTGATAATATAAGATACATTAGGTCTGATGCCCAGAAAAACCTGGAAAGCATAGAGGAGATAGAGAAAGATATAGGCAGAATTGTTCTCTGTTGGGAGATTTTAGTTATCACGCAGTTGTTGAAAGGAAGCAGGCATCATAATTTAGAGACCTTTTTGTTCTAAGCACAGCAGAATCTCACCATCAGCCTTGCATTCCTTTACTTTTACCATTTATGAGGAAAGCATATTTGGAAGCTTTATTCTTTTCTTACCTGTGAGAATTCTTGGATTTCTCTTGAAAACGTTGAGGATTTATTGAAGTAAATAGTTTCCAAGTGTCATTTAGCTTTAATTTTTTTTATTATGCTCCTTAACATATATATTATCCTACACCTATCAGTGAATGATACTACTTATCCTTCTTCAGCTTCTTTATATAGCATTGCCTACTGTGCTAAAGTCATAAGAATTTGACTATGACAAATACAAATAGATCATGTCTGACCACAGCACTTGGTAAGATATAAATAAGCATGGATCTCATTGCCTCAATATCCAGACAGCTTCCTCTCAAAACAAAATATTTTATAGAAACCTTTCATGTGTATTTTATTATGTGGGGAGTAGAGTTTGACTCATATTATTGATGGGGTTATTCTTACATTAATTCTCTGGATCATTTATCTTTTTTTAATGGATAATCCCCACTTATTTATGAGAAATGAACCAGCAAATCAGGCATAGTCCATACAGGGATATCCACAATTACCATAAATATACAGACTCTGCTAAAGTACTCTTCAGGTATAGATTAGGATATGTATATCACTTGCAAACCAATTGCATCTGTTTCCTAACGTTGCTGTGATAAATTGCCATGAGCTCAATGGATTAAAGCAACGCAAATTTTCTTACAGTCAATCCACACATGTCCAAACTAGGTCCCTCTGGGCTGAATTCAAGGTGTCTGCAGGACTTTGTTCTGATCTGGAGGATCAAGAGGAGAATACTTTTGTTTGCATTTTCCAGCTCCTAGAGGAAGCCGACATTCATTGGCTCCAGGACCCCTTCCAACTTCAAAGCCAGTGATGGCAGGTTGAGTATCACATCTCATCATTCTAACATTAACTCGTTTTCTTCCCTCTTCCACTTGTAAAGATTTATGATTGTTTACACAGGACCCACCTGGGAAATCCAGGCTACTACTCTTCCTTTTTTTGATTAAGGTCAGGTCATTAGCATGTTTGCATCTGTACATGCCATGTTGTCTCTTGTCATGTAACTAACAATTATTCACAGGTTCTGGATATTAGAACATGGACATCTTTGGCAGTTATTATAAGGCCTACCACTCCAGGCTAAGGTGTTGTGATCCTTAACCACAGTAGCTGCAGTAGAAAAGTTTTGGCGGTGCCCACCCTAAGCATGCATGCATGCTAAGTTGCCTCAGTCTTTTCCAACTCTGTGTGACCCTATGGACTGTAGCCCACCAAGCTCCTCTGTGGCATTTTCCAGGCAAGAATACTGGAGTAGGTTGCCATTTCCTTCTCCAGGGGATCTTCCCAACCCAGGAATCAAACCTACATCTCTTTCATCTACCTACATTGGCCAGTGGGTTCTTTACCAATAGTGCCACCTGGGAAGACCCACCCTGAGTATACCCTTTCTCAAATGTTTGCCCATCTCCACTGGTCACAGCTGAGTGGAAGGAGGGAAACATCTAACCGAAGGAGCCCATTTACAGATTAGCCAGTAATTTATGATATCTGAAAACTAATACCAAAGATAGGCTGGCCAATTATCTCCTTGTGGATTTGGATCTAGAGACAGAAAATATCAGTTGTCTGCTGATTCAGGCTCTACAAAGTTATGTAGACTTGGAAACTAGATGTCAGTCACATTTTTTTTTTAGCGTGTTTAATCAAGCTAAGGAAGCTGGCTGAGAAAGGGGTTGTATAGAATAGAGGTTGTTGCTGTGGTTCAATCACTAAGCCACGTCTGACTCTCTGCAACCCCATGGGCCATAGCATTACAGGCTTCTCTATCTTCCACTATCTCCCAGAGTTTGCTCAAATTCATGTCCATTGTGTCAGTGATACTATCTAACCGTCTCATCCTCTACCACCCCCTTCTTTTGCCTTCAATATTTCGCACCAGCAGGCTCTTTTCCAATGAGTCAGGTCTTTGCATCAGGTAACCAAAGGTTTGGAACTTCAGCTTTCAGCTTCAGTCAGGGTGCTCGGGGCTGGTGCACCAGGATGGCCCAGAGGGAAGGGATGGGGAGGGAGGTGGGAGGGGGGTTCTGGAAGGAGAAAACATATACACCCATGGTGGATTCATGTCAATGTATGGCAAAACAAATACAATATTTTAAAGTTAAAAAAATAGGTAAATAAACTAATTTAAAAAAAAAGAAAAAAATATTCACGATTGATTTCACTTAGGATTGACTGGTTTGATCTCCTTGCTATTCAAGGGACTCTCAAGATTCTTCTCCAGCACCACAATTTGAAAGCACCAATTCTTTGGTGCTCAGCCTTCTTAATGGTCTAACTCTCACATTCCTTACATGACTACTGGAAAAACCATAGCTTTGACTATATGGACATTCGTTGGCAAAGTGATGTCTCTACTTTTTACTACACTGTCTAGGTTTGTCATAGCCTTTCCCTCCAAGGAGTAAACATCTTTTAAATTCATGGCTATGTCACCATCCTCAGTGATTTTGGAGCCTAAGAGAATGAAATCTGTCACTGCTTACACTTTTTCCCTTTCTATTTGCCATGAAGTAATGCAAGGAAGCTGGCTGAGAAAGGGGATATATAGAATATAGGTACTAAAAAACAAAATGAAATCTATGAAGTGACCTTAGGAGATAACATGCGCTTACCTGGATACTTTAGTTCCTGCCATTGTTTCTTTTTTAACATATTTTTAAAATTTATTTTTAATGGAAGATAATTTCTTTACAATGTTATGTTGCTTTCTGCCATACAATAACGTGAATCAGCCAAAAGTATATATATATGTCCCTGTCCTCTTCAACCTCTCTTCCTTCCCCTACCCCATCACACCTGTCTAGGTTAGTCACAGAGTACCAGGTTTAGCTCCCTGTTTTATACAGCAGCTTCCATTGTTTTTGATGTTCAGTCGCTCGGTTGTGTCTGACTCTGCGACCCCATGAACCACAGCACACCAGGCCTCCCGTCCATCACCAACTGCCAGAGTTTACCCAAACACATGTCCATTGAGTCAGTGATGCCATGTAACAATCTCATCCTCTGCCGTCCCTTACTCCTCCTGCCTTCAATCTTTCCCAACATCAGGGTCTTTTCAAATGAGTCAGCTCTTCACATCAGGTGGCCAAAATATTGGAGTTTAAGCTTCAGCATCAGTCCTTCCAGTGAACACCCAGGACTGATTTCCTTTAGGATGGACTGGTTGGATCTCCTTCCAGTCCAAGGGACTCTTGAGAGTCTTCTCCAACACCACAGTTCAAAAGCATCAATTCTTCTGCACTCAGCTTTCTTTATAGTCCAACTCTCACATCCATACCTGACTACTGGAAAAACCATAGCCTTGACTATGTTGGCATTTTTGAGGAGTACAGATTAAGTATTTTGTAGAGTGTCCCCAAATTGGTATTTATCTGATATTATCTCATGCCTGGACTAGAGTCTTGAATTTGCAGGAAGGATGAGGTAAAGTGATAATCTCACAGCCTAGCAAAGATACATCTTGTCAGTATGGCTTACTGTTGATGATGCTAACCTTAATTACCTGGCTGAGACAGTATGAGTTTTCTCTACTGTAAAGACAAAGAGTGGGGAGTTATTCTCTACATTCTTGAAGGTGGAATATCTACATAAATTATTTTGAATCCTTCTGCATCCAGCATTCACTCACTGTCCTTAAAAATAATTTATTTTTTAAATCATTTTTATACTATTGTGGACTCATAGATATTTATTTTATTATTTGGTTTACAATTCAATTTTCTCTCTTTTAAACTCATCATCTGAGTACCAGGTAGGCCTGTTGTGTTCACTTCCTCCTAAACTTCCTTGTAACAGAAGGAAGCTGTTGATGACTAATCTTGTGTTTCTGTTAGCACACAGACTAGTCATCAGTGAAAAATTGCAACACATATATACATACATCTACTCTACTGATAATTATTTAATCTAAAGTTGACGTTGATAAGTTAGCACCAATACAAACTTAGAAAGTGTGTATAGAACTTGGTAGTTAGGTCTATAGGACACGTTCTGTGATAAAAGAAGCTTGTTAAAGTTAAACCCTTATTTAATACATTCTATGACTTGGCAGCACCTCACCAAAAGCAAGTAAAATGCCATCACTGTCAAGGGGAACACATAACCCAAGAGGAACTTAGGAGATCCAGCAGGCTTTGTTCTCCAGTATCCTTTATCCTAATAGCCTTTAATATGCCTGGCTGGAAATGTAATTTTTATAGTAACGAGAAAACTGAAACTTAGCTAAGACTTACATTCCAGCACTCATTTTTGTTACCCGTCAAAGCCAATCATTTTGGGAGAATTTCAACACACAAAACTCAGCCTGTCCATAATGAAACATGAGTATTTCCTTCTTACCAAATTAGATCCTCTCCCATTCTTCCTTATCTCATTAGATGACATCACAATTACAAGATAATACCAATCTTTCCCAGGATATTTTACCAATATATGGAAGAGTTATCTTTGGTTCTGCATTCTCCCCTTTGCTTCATATCTAACTCAGTGCTGGGTACCAGATATTGCTTTCTCTATAGGTACCTAATTCATCAAATTGTATTCCTTTTTATCACCAGTGTACTAATGCAAATTATTCTCTTTTCTGTGTGGTTCTACTCTGAAAATGTTCTGTCACCCACATTCATTCTTGACCAACCTATCTTGTCTTCTCACTTGAGTCAAGCAGCATTGTTAAAGCAAACATATGAGCACCTTACCTTCCTGTTTATAACCATGAATGGAATTCCACTGCTCTCGGGATTATGACAAAATCTTCCCACCCAGTTTATAGATCTTTAGTGGTCTATTCCCTGTATTGATCCTCAGCCCCTTCTGGTATTATGTTCTCTCCCTCCCTCCCCTTCCTGCTCTTTCTCTTTCTCTCATTCTCTCTCTGAACGCCGTCTTCTTGCTTCATCCTTTAGGATAGGTCACACCCCTTCTGTCCATCATGCCTATATTAGCCCTTTGCATCAAGTTCTTTTCTTTCTCTCCCTCACCAGGCTATGCCCATAATCATCCTTGAGATCTCAGTTCAGCCATCACGTGCTGGAAAGCCTTGCCTTATCTTTCTGATGAGCTCAAGTTGCTTTAATGTGCTGTGATCCTCTACCACCACAAGCACCCTCACTGTGTTTCTTTTTCATGGCACTGATCTCAGTGACAATGCTATATTTAAATGGGAGTTTAATTAGAGAGATTTTCCTTCTTCCACTATACTGTAAATTTGGTAAGTGTAGAAATTTGATATTTATTCATTTCTGTGGATTTCCCAAGGTGGCCCCAGTGGTTAGGAATCCGCCTGCTAATGCAGAATACTTGAATTTGATCTCTGGGTCGGGAAGATCCCCTGGAGAAGGAAATGGCACCCCACTCCAGTATTCTTGCCTGGGATATTCCATGGAAGGAGGAGCCTAGCGGGCTACAGTCCATGCCGTCACAAAGAATCGAACACGATTGAGCGACTAAGTGCACACACACACACACACATCTCTGTATCTCTACTATTTAAAATGGAATCTGGAATATGTTGTTGTTTTTTAGTCACTCAGTTGTATCTGACTCTTTTGCGACCCCATGGACTGTAGCCCGCAAGTCTCCTCTGTCCATGGGGATTCTCCAGGCAAGAATACTGGAGTGGGTTGCCATGTCCTCCTCCAGGGGTTCTTCCAAACCCGGGGGTTGAACCCAGGTCTTCTGCATTGCAGGAGGATTATTTACCATTTGAGCCACCAGGGAAGCCCAAGAATACTGGAATGGATTGCCATGCCCTCCTCTAGAGGATCATCCCAACCCAGGGATCTAATCCAGGTCTCCTGCACTGCAGGCGAATTCCTTACCATCTGAGCCACCAGGGAAGCCCAATCTGGTGCGTAAAAGTACTGAAATTTGTTTTAATACTCTGAGTAAATCCAGAAATAAGTAAATCTGTTATTTTTCCAAGTGAAGAAACAAAAGCCTAAAGGAATGAAGTGCAAGATAATCAATTTGTTAAGGTAGAGACTAGAACAGTTCTGAATTTTGAATCTTATTCTGTTATTCTCTCATCCTTGCTCCTTTGTAATTGAATGTAAAGAAAGGAAGGGCAAACCAAATAAAATTCAGGTGCAAAACATGCAATAAACTTATATGCTGTTTCTAATACGGCAGATGTTTTTTCACAGCTACAGCTTGATTTACTTATATATTTATTTTTCCTCAGATACATTGAATTAGCATAAATGTAGTCTTTGATTAATGACAGACATTATTTTTTATGAATGTCCTTTTTAAATTTAACTGGATGGACTTTTTGTTTTTAATAAAAGAATAAACACTCACTAAACCACCATTGAACACAAAAACTAAAATCTTTCAAATCTCTTCCACTTCCCTTACCTGTTTGTCACCTTACTGATATACTGTGGTAGCAATTCCATCCCTTTTCATGTGAGGATGTGTGTTTGCCTCATCCCAAACTGAAGCGATCCTATGCATTCACATACTTTCTGACATTTGCTTTATCGTCTGACTTTTATTTTTTCCAGTAAAATGGGTACAAAATGATAACTCGATATGGTCTTCATTTGCATTTGTTCAAACTCCGAATGGGCTTGAATCATCAGATATATATTGTCCATTAATTCCCTTTCATTCTAAGCTGTATAGACCAGAGGTCATTTGTCTACTTATAGAATAAGTTATTTCACTGAAAATCATGAAAAAGAATTATCTTTCAAATCACTTTATTGTGATACACCATTTTATTATGGTGACTCGATAGATATTGTTTGGAAAATAGGAAATGGAAATTACTAAAGATTAGCATATTTTCACCCCACCTAATTTTTTCTTTTCACATTTGGGAACTGTAGAAGAATGAATGGGTTTAGTTTAACATTCTATTCTACCAACAAGCAGGTAGAATTCTACTGGCATAATAAAACTGATATTTAGGATGAGATACCTAACTGAAATGAGAGGAATGATTACTTTGCATACATATGTATCTGCATTTCTTTGTATCTGGAACTCCTAAGCATGTGTATTGTAATAAATTCAATTTAAGGCAGCACCCATCTGTCACTTGATCCATGACATTATTAACTAACACTTAGTGGCAACATATGTATAACTTAATCAAAATAGGATTTTGCAAAGATGATCTACATCTTGGGAACTTTTCCTCTTATGAATTATTGCCAAAATATTCCATCAAAGTAATCAAAAAGTCTAATAATAAAATTTTACTCATTTGTCTACAGTGTTTTTTTTAGCAGGTATATATGATTTCCAATCATTTCTGGGAAATTTTTGTGGAGCTCACACTGATATGGTATTACTAGTAAGTAAAACTGATGCTCTGAAAGATGAGTCCTGTTTATCTTGGGACCTGTGATATTAATGCAGAAGTACATATGTAGTCTAAAGTCAGCAAAAGGTCTCTAAATTATTTAAATCTATATGTTATCTAAGGAAGGGAAAATATTTGGTTTTTACACATGAAACTACTTTAAATTTACTCTAAAATCCAGATAGTATGTATTCCAAAATGTATTTTCCAGAAATTCATGAGGTTTCACAAATGTCACTGGAAATTCTATAATTCCTTGGAGTGCAAATGTTTTATAGGAGAAGACATTGGTCAGTGTGAATTCTGGTAATAGTGTATATGTGGATCAAATGTCTGCATTCCCAGCCAGTTACTAAAGTCAACTCTGATCGACAGTCCCAGGGCTGTTTAATTTTTTACCATGGCAATCATCAAGGTTTCCCTCTTCCTTCTCATGTATTTACATTAATAATGGAACTTTTAGCTACTACGCTCAGAGAGAAATATGCTTCTCAGACATAGTTTATGGAGCCAAACTTCTTTTCAGTGTCAAGCAGAGCTCAAACCATTAACTCATTGTTTTTGTTTTCCCAGATTAATATCAAACATGTGTCCCAGATCATGTAGAGGGAACCTGCTCAGAAAAAATTCTGACTGCATTTGGTGTACAAAGTTTGATACCAGCTGCCAGGAACTATGTATTTCAATGTGGGCCAGATGTTGGGTATTTGTGCATAAAAATGATGGAAAAAAGTATGCTTCCTTCATATTCCAAGGTTTTGCTAGCCATTGTTCTGCAGGAGATTTTGATATTATATTTATAGTACAATGGGATCAAATTAGTAAGTGGGAAGGGTAGGTTATCCCACAAGATTGGCTCTTCAGAAGAATTATTATAGGAGGGGAATAAAAGCAATATAATTTCCAATCCATCTGTGAATGATCTTGTCTCACATCTCCAAGTCAACTCCTGCCATATTTCATTTAAATCTATATACTCTACTGTCAAACACTGAGGTGACATGAGATCACTGTATCATTTTCATTAGGATGTTAGAGGAAGCATATCACAGATATAGAAACAAAGCATGAAGCATGCTCGACTGGCGAATTAGGGAGAGATCGGATGTTGAGTTGTAATAGTTTAAACAAAGTACATCTTTTGGCATAAACTATCTGAATATCATACCTTAATTCAATTAGGCTACTCATACAAAGCTTTATATGATGGAGTTCTCATTTGCATTTGATACCTGAGGCAAAATTAATTTTCCTTTCAGATGGATATATAATAAAATCCTACGAGCACTGTCTTTCTTTAAATCTCTTTTAGATAAGAAATCCTGGGAGCATTTCAAGCTTCTTAAAATACTTGATGGAATGGATGAAACCAAACTCTGAAGAACTAAAGATAGTCAGTTAACACATATGTCACTATTAAATAGCCTCAAGAAATTAAAGATCAAATGTGGAGTTTGACAGATAAGGATCTCTGAGAGATATGGGAGAAAAACCTGGAAAAAGTCATAACTGCTTTGCTTCAGAAAGTTAAAAATTTAAACTAAAAACCTTAATCATTTTTCTTTATATATAATATAGGAAGAGATGCAGAAAATGCTGTAGGCAAATCCTTTTGCTTTTAACTAATGAGAGAAATATGTCAACTGGGTCAAAATTAAGTAGTTAATGTATTCAAAAAATAAAAATTCTATATGTCTACATTGAAATTTTTACATATTTTTAAATCAGGGAAATATGGAACCAATATATACATAAACAGAGACTGCTTGAAATTTGAGTACACTTTGATATAGAAACTAATTGTGTATTCATTCATCAATAAAAGTGAGCAGACTTATGAATGTATTTGCGTTCTAGATAATGGTAATGATACTTTTTCAAGGTAAGGATGAGCCTGCTAGTTTTTTTTTTTTTAATCTAGTTTAGAAGTCATATCCTAAACATAAAAATAATTGACTCAAAGCTCAGTGTTCATATATCAACCTAAAGGGAAACAATGTTCAGTCAATGCAATTTTTGAATAAATATTCAGGTGTTTTTTTTTTCTGAGTTTAGATCAGGTAAGGGTTGTGAGTCCTATTGCTTTAAGAAAAAGCATCTAAGCTACATTACGTGTTCATGCAGCTATGCTATGGAATTACTTCCTCAACCCTGAGCTATTCAATCACAAATACTGCTGCACTGTGCTAGCCAGTCAGAGATCCTTGAAAGAAGAATCTGTTTTATGTAGGCTTTTACCATATAGTTGTGGGAGATGGTAGATCTGCCATTTTGGTAGCTCTTAGCAAGATGTATGATTAGGTAGGTATCTCTCTGGTAACAATCTATGTAAGTTCTCATACAGGGTGCTGAGAACAAAATTCTTGCAGAAAATTTCTTGTAGAAAATTCTTGTAGAGACTGTATCCAGAAGGATCAGTAGCTGTGGTAAGCCATTTATATAGTTGATATAAATCATCTGGAGAGAAGCGAAAGATTTACCACAAATCATGAATGCATGCTCAATCATGTCTGACCTTTTGCAACTCCATGGACTGCAGGCACCAGGCTCCTCTGTCCTCCACTCTCTCTCAGAATATTCTCGAATTCATAGAATTCATGTCTATTGAGTCAGTATTGCCATCTAACCACGTCATCCTCTGCTGCCCACTTCTCCTTTTGCTTTCAGTCTTTCCCAGCATTAGGGTCTTTTGCAATTAGTTGGCTCTTCACATCAGGTAGCTAAAGTATTGGAGCTTCAGCATCAGTCCTTCCAATGAATATTCAGGGTCGATTTCCTTTAGGATTAACTGGTTTGATCTCCTTGAAGTCCAAGGGACTCTTCTCCAGCACCATGATTCAAAAGCATAAGTTCTTTGGTGCTCAGCTTTCTTTATGGTCCAACTCTTAGATCCAAATCTGACTACTGGAAAAACCATAGCTTTGACTCTAAGGACCTTTCTCAGTAACCATGAGTTTGAAATTGCTGGGTAACATTTGGTGCTTTAAAATGTTTTTGATTAGGATGAAGTTAAAATATACTTTTATGATTAAAACTATGTGGCATATTAAAATATACCATCCATCAATAATTATGTTTATTTGTCATCCCACAATAGAAATATCTGAGAATTGAATAATACAGAGTTCTTGGTTGTGTGATTCTCTGATTCAACTCAATTAAATATAATTTTCACTTTCTGGCAGTCAGTAAATTGTAGGATAGGATCAATGGTGACTCCTTATAAGAAAGCATTCCAGGAGCATTCAGTGTCAGAGAGCTTTGATACTAAAATATAATTTCTTGATGAATTTAAATGAAGATATATACTGTACTATTGGCTTCCCCGGTGGCTCAGACAGTAAAGAGTCTACCTGCAATGCAGGAGACCTAGGTTTGATCCCTTGGTTGGGAAGATACCCTGGAGAAGGAAATGGCAAACCACTCTAGAATTCTTGCCTGCAAAATCCCATGGATGGAGTTGCCTGTTGGGCTACAGTCCATGGGGTCTCAAAGAGTTGGACATGACTGAGTGACTTTCACATAGACGTACATATACTGTACTAATCATTACTGAGAAGTTCAGTTATAAAATGCTCTTACATAACAACAAATCAAGTGAATACACTGGAGAATTTGTGTTTTGTCAACTTTTTGCATTGCTTTGAAATAAGATTTTCATTTTAGAAGCACCATCATTTAAGGTACATAGTTAGATACCTCAACCATGCCTAGTGAAATATCAAAATTTCTGAAAGCTGACTTCAAAATAAGGATTCAGATTCATAGGTTATTATTTCTTTATAAATGAGCTTACTGCAATTAAATGTAATGCTACTTATTATGTTCACTTTAGGAGAAACTCATAAAATAGAGTTTACAGTCTGATGTACTCAAGAGAGAAAAATCTACAGAAGCAGACAAAAATTGTCTGAGGATGTTTCTAAGAATAGGATTAAAGGATATGTTTTCTACTTGACTAAGTAATAAACACCTACAGAAAATAAGTGAAAGGTGTGAATTTAAATTATATTTGAAATAGCAGTGTAAGGTTTCTAAGTCCCTTGGGATGAGGCATCTAGCCTTTAATGTAAGGAGGAAGGGAGATGAGTAATCATCTTAATTCATGCCTAGGAGGGGCATGAGAAGCATGTTACTGGATGAGAAAGAATTGCAAATTAATTTACATAATTTTTCTCTTCTATTTTCTTCTGTCATGTACTCCAAGGCCTCCATAAAATCAGTAAAACAATAATACAATAGAATGAACAAGACCAGGCAACTCATTGAAAGTAGGGACCAAGAGAAAAAAGGCTAGAATAAAAACTGTCCTCTTTTGATTAGGGTGATAGTTGTGGGTGCAGGGGCATAGTATGAAGGTGCCATTTATAAAAATAGTGGTTAGAGGGGGGAAGGTGTGAATTTGTAGTTAAAGAGGCAGCATTTGGAACTAGGACTGTAAGACTCAGAATAGAAATGGGAATAAATACATTTGTTTATTAGGAAATCCCCCATAAAGTAAAGATAAATAAAGCTATGATTTTAGGATAAGATTACTAAGGGGGAGATTTTAAAAGAAAGATAAAATAGGCCTTTAGCTACAGGCTTAAGGACACCTCCATTTAAAAAATGAAAATTAAGTACAGATATATATGTAGAAAAGGCAGCTAATTATTGACAAAAACCAGGAGAAGCCAGTGGATAATCTCAACTGGAAGAAATAAGAAATGAAATAAGTAATCAATAAGAGGTTGAGAGATGAAAAAAAAAAAAAAAGGTTGAGGGGATGGATCAAGAGGAGAGAGGAACTGAAGATGATGACACGGGGTCATCAGTCATGCAGCAGAGTTCTGAAGGAGACTTGAAGGGAATAAGCCTCGGGGTGTGGACCATGTCATCCTCTGATAGTGGGTGTGTCAGATGTAGATTCATAAAGACTGGGGGGAAAGGTGACGGGGAAAGGGAAATGGAATGTCCTTTGTTTTTTCTTTATAGGAGGATTGAAATGGGACACGTTTGGGAAGGTGATATAAAAATACAAGCAAGTGTAAATGAGAGATGATAAGACATTTTTAAATGAAGATGAAGGCCATATGCATGAGTTTACATATTTCTTGAACCACAGTCGCTAGCCTGTGAATTGCTTTAATAAATGGGAGAGAAGTGTGAGTGGAGGAGAGTGAGGCCCAAGGGAATCAAAATCTCAGTTAAATAGTGACTGAAATAGCTGTCAAAGGACATCAAAGGGAAAGAGTCAACCCCAAGGCCGGGGTAGCATTTAAGCAGTGGAGTAGGTCCTGGGTTATGACTTTCATCCTTTCATTCATTCAATAAACGTTAACTTTTTGATGACCTGCAATCCACTAAAACTGGGATGAAGATTCTTCAGCAATGATCTTCACCCATCTAGTGAGGGGAAGTGTTGAGTCTCCCAAAGACCATTTCAATCTTGTATTTTTTTTAAAATGTGAATCTAATTGACTTAAAGTAAAACATAAGAAACTAAGTCAAAAATTTTCCTTCAGTTTATAATGAGGCAGGGGAAAACCCACGAAATGGCATAATATTATTTTTTATGAGGATAGAAGTCTAACTTTCTGCTAAAGATGTTCACATATTTCTGAGCTGATAGAATTTTCTGATTTTTAGAAGTAATTTCATTCATACATCTAGAATTGAAGTTTTCTTAAAATGCTTGGGGGAAAACACTAGGAAGTATTTTTGTTGTTTATCCCCTGACAGACTGTTTCACTTTTACTGGCTTCATGATTTGGGAAATATTTGATAACAAGGCAAAACTCAAAGGGGTGAAGTTTATTACTCATTTGTTTTGCTTCAGGGTCAAAGAGAGTTGGGACATTTATCTCTATAGTGCATCTTCTGCAATGCGTCTACCATGGGTGCTGACACATGTTCGCATGTGGAAGGATTCACACTTCTGAAGAATGTTGCTTCATGCCATGCCTACTAAATCACTGGGTCATGGTACTTTTTAATTACTATAAACGTTACTCATAAACAGATTGATTTAGTAGAAGATAGTTAGAAATTGTCAACTCCTCTGTAAATATTGAGCAAAATGAATTTAAAAAAATCATCTGTAAGACTTGTTTATAGCAAAAATCAGTTTTCAAACTGAAAGACATTTGAGGTTTATAAATTAGAACATAAAAAGAAAATAGGCATACAATGATGGTGGAAGAAATTGTAACTAGAATTGAAATATTTAGTTTCCTAGAGATAGACTTTTTCTAAATTCTTCTAAAATGTGATAATTTTAAAGTAATAGTGGAAAAAAAAAACACTGCCCCACCAACTGTGAACTATATTAATAAACAAAGTCAAAACCCACAGTCAAAAAACCATTATGGAAACTAGAACCAGTACCCAGTATTACTGAGTGCCCAGCATTATTGAGCGTTTGATTTTGTTACTTCTGTTTTTACTATCTGCATTATTCTATAGTGTCTCAAAGGTACATCAATTTCTACCTTTTATGTACAAATTTTACCGATGTACTGATTTTATTCTTATTTTTGCATGATACCTGAACAGTTGAATTTTATTCTGTATTTTCTACAGCTATTATATCAAAGTTAGTTATCAAATCCACAACAAAAAGATGCTAAATTAGAGAACTCATTTCACCCCAACTTATGTTATTTTCTAAGTTATTAAATTTTTGCAAACATTAGGAAATAGACTAATAGTCTGTATTAATAAAACCAAAAAGCATACCAATAGTCACCCAGTCATCAATATTAGAAATTATAAGTTTCTTAGTGTTAAATTAGCCAACCTTCTCTTTTTAGTTATGAAAACTGAAGAGAGCAGATGGCTACCATATTTGAGATTAGAATTCAAGCCTTATAATTCGTCCAGTAGAGCTCTTTAAAAACATATATGCCAAAACCTGAAATCCTTCTCATTTGTTATAATCTTCATATTATTTGTTTATCTCTCTTCTATAGGTGAAGATAACAAACCCTTGTAAAGTGAAAGTTGCAGGTGAATTCTTTACCAGCTGAGCCACTAGGGAAGCCTGAACATACCCTTAGTAAGCTAGTATAATGTTCTAGACAATGTGTTAAGCAATTTGCTTATGCTTACCACTACTTTTTTTTTTAAAAGTTTTATTTATTTATTTTTAATTTACTTTTTTTTTTTTGTGATAACTTGTACCCAGCCAGGGATTGAACCCACACCCTCGGGACTGGAAGAGCATAGTCTTAACCACTGGACTGCCAGGAAAGTCCCTATTTATCATTACTTTGTAACTCTTAAAGGAGTCTCTGATATGCTTTTTATCCTGTTTTTCCAGTTTTGGAGACAAAGATTCAGATTTCTAAACTTCTCCCTATGAATATAGACAGTAAAGGGGCATGAAGATTTTACCAAGTTGTTTTTGCTTCATACCTCGTTCTTATTTTCTCTGTAGAATAGCTCTTCCCAGATCCTCTATAATCCCCATAATTTTCATTGTTAATTTCGTAATCTTTTCTAACACTAATGCTTCCTTCATCAATTTATGTTCAAAGCAATGTATTTTTTGGCATTTATGTTATTTATTTCCTGAGGAGTATTTTGTTCTTTCAGCTGCCCAGTGGCATAAATATCACTTCATTAGAAAAAATGCTCAAATTGTTTTCTTCTTTATTTCTTGAAATAACATCTGGAAGAACAATATTATGTTGACACTGAGTTCTTAAAATAAAATCTCATCCTAGATAAAGTATGAGAAGTAAATCAGCAATTCAGAGAACTTGTCTTCATTATTGGATAACAAACTCATGTTTAGGCAAAGATTTTCCTTAGATGAACTAGAGACTCATCCTTAAATAAAATAAGCTGACTTTTCATTTATGACAATTTTATAATTCTGAAACATTGAGCATGATGCTTCATGGCATTTTTGTTGATGTAACATCTCAAATAATGCTTTGTTAATACGGAGAGACCCATTTAACAGATGAATTAACCAACACAAGGCAATTAGATGCATGCTTGGAGTTAAAACAAATTATAAACTACTCAAAAAAATCTAAAGGCTTTTGAGCCTTTAACTGTTGTTTAGTCAACAAACTAATGAGAAATTAATAAAGATATACATGTAAGCCTGAGGTGATAGTTTCAGATCCATTAAAATGGTACCTAATCCTAAACAGTCAGATACATGTTTTCAAAGGCATTACTGACAAATAATAGAAGTGAAATATTTCAAAGATATGATAGCACATGCTGTGATCCCATGTATTCTCCACATACTGGTTTGACATATTTTTCTAATTAAACAGTAAAAGGCAATTATCAGTTAATTGATTTTTAATAAGTTAATTTAAAATATATATTGTTATATTGATTTAAGGAGTCTATAGGATAATTTTCTTCCTTTTTGGCATTAAGTGCTTTCATTCTCTCTCTGTTTTCTCTACACACACACACACACACACACACACACACACCATCCTTTTCCTATTTATCAGCTATTTGACACTCTGGCTTGAGATAAAATTCTCACACTGAAAGTACTATTTATGACTATAAGCAACAAAATACAGAATAGCAGATCTTGGATAGATTGACAATCATAATAACAACTATTATCCTCTAAAGCTGTTTCCTGCTACTTAAAGGGGCAGTATCCATTATAGAAAGAATATATGAGTCATTCTTTAAAGTATGGCTCCACTGGAAAAATGTTTTGTTATGGTGATTGTTGCAAATATAAGCCTATTGCCTTTGGCTCTTTGAAATGAAAGTTGCTCCATTTCACTTAAGAAGGTTATGTGAACACGTTTAAATTGGTTACATTTGAATCCACGTGTGGTTAAATCTTTCTTCCAGAGAGAAAAGAAAAGTTATTCATCTCCATTTCTACTACAACAATCTTAAACCTGGATTTTCTACCTCACGTACTGAGTACAAAGTCCTATTTGTGTTCTCTGTACCTCAACTACACATATCATTTAAATTTATGAGTATAATCATTTCAAACATTACCATGGCTATGTTTTCCCTGTTCATGAACCTCCATTCGTATCCAGTAGTTAAGCAGATAAAATATAAACCCTATTGTCTTGATATTCAATGAATTAACATACACTGCCTTGGGAAAAATATTTCCTTCCTCTTAGACATGGATATCTGAAAAAAGTAATGTGAGGAAGTAAAACTTGAACATTTACTCTGCTGTCATGGTATATTCTATATTACTATTAAAATAGGCATTTGTACAGACTGTATAATAAGATATCTATAGTGATCATTAGCTTTTTGGCTTCTTGTATTTTCTTGGAGAAAAATTGTTTCTCTATTCTCAAGACTTGCACTGAATTTTAGTTTTCGAATCAGAGTACACCTCATTTCAGAACACAGACATTGACTCAGGCTTGGGTATAGTGGCTCATCTCTGGCAGTTTTGCCAGAACTATATAGAAAAAGATACTCTTCTACTGAGTTCACTGATAAGAAGAACCATGGAAGCCTGGAGAGACCAGAAGCCATCTTCACCAACACATGGAAAAAGGAAAGACCTTATTTGAGAAAAAAAAAAAATCAGGAGAAGAAAAACATCTCTGATGACTTTTTGAGCAGCAGGACTAGGTTGTTTGAAACTATATATCTGAGTTGAAAATTATTTTATTTTTTTAAAGTAAGTTTGGGGGTTTTATAATTTATAACTATAAAACTAAAGAAATACTGTTATTAAACATCTGACGAGGGCGACTTGATTAAAGGTGTTATATATCTGATGTTGGAGCTGAAGCTCCAATACTTTGGCCACCTCATGCAAAGGGGTGACTCACTGGAAAAGACCCTGATGCTGGGTAGGATTGGGGGCGGGAGGAGAAGGGGACGACAGAGGATGAGATGGATGGATGGCATCACCGACTCGATGGACATGGGTTTGGATAGACTCCGGGAGTTGGTGATAGACAGAGAGGCCTGGCGTGCTGCGGTTCATGGGGTCGCAAAGAGTCAGACACGACTGAGCGACTGAACTGAACTGAACTGAACTGATATCTTTTTTTTAATTTTTTTTATTGTTTTAATAAATTTATTTATTTTAGTTGGGGGCAAATTACTTTACAATATTGTAGTGGTTTTTGCCATACATTGACATGAATCAGCCATGGGTTTACATGTGTTCCCCATCCTGAACCTCCCTCCCACCTCCCTCCCCATCCCATCCCGCCGGGTCATCCCATTGCCCCAGCCCTGAGCATTTGTCTCATGCATCGAACCTGGAATGGTGTTCTGTTTCACATATGATAATATACATGTTTCAATGCTATTCTCTCAGAACGTCCCACCCTCACCTTCTCCCTCAGAGTCCATAAGACTGTTCTATGCATCTGTGTCTCTTATTCTGTCTCGCATATAGGGTTACCGTTACCATCTTTCAAATTCCATATATATGCCTTTCAAGAGTCTTTTGAAGTAGTTTTCCATCCATATCCATGCTCAGTCATGTCCGACTCTTTGCGACCCTATGAACTAGAACCCGCCAGGCTTCTCTGTCCATGGGATTTTTCAGTCAAGAATGCGGGAGTGGGTTGCCATTTCCTCTTCCAGGAGATCTTCCTGATGCAGGGATCAAACCCATGTTTCCTGGATCTCCTGCATTGCACGCAGATTCACCAGGGAAGCCTTGAAGTAACTTTAAACAATGTGAATTTACAGTAAATGATGCTTGATTTACTCTATACCAAGTAATTTTAAGTAAATATAATCCTCAAAATAATTATAACAGGATTCATTTAAAATGTTTTATTTTTTATTCATTTTTGCTTGTAATATTTTGTGTCTTAATTTTTCATTAGAGTTATTTTATTTTAAATTAATGGTCTCTTTAATAACGTGCCTGTTATTTTTTTAAGACAGAAGATACACCATCAGTGTCCCCCTCCATACCTTGCCCAGTTCCACCCCATCAACAAATAGCACACTATTAAATAGATTTCTGTGTGCAGATTTTCATGCATATGTATTATGTATATTTCTAAAAATTTCATCCACATACAAGTAAATACATATCCCACCCCTATTTTTACCCAACAGGGAGCATATTTTACCCAACAGGCAGCACTCTTTCCCTTACTGCATTTAATGTCTAGGCTGAAATTTCCCAACTTTATTTCTATAGGCCAGACCTCTCCCCTTAATTCTAAACCCACATGTCTAACCACTTAATTGGCATCTGTAATTGGGTACATAATAGATAGCTCAAAGTGAACTAGCCTAAAATTGAACTTGAGGCCTCTTTTCATAACACCCCTATTTCTAGGTTTCTTCATCTCAGTCACTGACATCTCCATCCTCCCTGTTCAGGCAAATGATGTCACCTATTCCTTTCCCCCTGTTTCTCTCAGAGCAATTCCAAAAATAAATCCTATTGGCCCTACTTGAAAATGCAATCACAAGTCAACTGAAGCTCACCATTTCTGTTTGCCACATTTCTAAGGTTCTAGTAATATTAATAAACTGATAAGTTATGAATAATTAGAAGAGCCTTTGTATTCATTCTCTCTCAGTCTTACAGTATAGGGAAATAAAGTTTTATAAAGGAAGTCCAATAATTGTTACTTAATGAGGAAAATAAATTCAGAAAATTTATAGGTATTTTAAGAGAACTAGTGTGAAATTTCTTTTAATGCATTTTCTACAAAGAATAAAGTGCACTTAATGTTTAAGCAGTTGTCATATATTTGGGCTCAGAGTTGGGCTTAAACTCTGTGGCATTAATTTAACCAATTGGGACATTGTAAGAAAGCACAATGCCCCTGTGCATGCATCAGAGTGTGTTTGTGTGTGTGCTCAGTCATGTCCTACTCTTTGCAGCCCCATGGACTATAGCCCACCAGGCTCCTCTGTCCAAGCCATAAGGAGACAAAAATACTCAGTAAGGATTCTTCTTGGTTAATCCCACAGAATAAATTTAATCCTGGCAAGTTAGGATAAAGGAAGCTGTTGTGACATACTGTAAAGCTTACAGGAACCTGTCACTGATATATGTATGCATGTATGAAATATGTGTGAAATTGCCATTATGAAAACATTGGCTATAATAGTAAACGGCTAAAAAATGTTAAAAGTATGAATCCATTAAAACTTAAAATTTCTCTTAGAGGTTAAAGGGCACATATAGAAGAAACTAAATAAGTTCACATGTTTAATCTGGAGACATTATGGGGCATTCCACCAGAGACGCATGAAATAGCATAAGATCAACAATCATGTAATTATGGAAGTTATTGTGCTACTTTCAAATTTAAAGATTTTACTTTGTGTCAAATAGCCAAAGATTATGTTTCTCCTGTTTGACTTAACTGCTAATTACCTGCAGGTTATTTACAACACACACATCATCAGAATTTGTATTCTTCTGCATTGTCATATTACATATTTTATTCTTTCATACCTTCACTTCCACATTCACTTTGATTCACTGGCACCCATTACAGGAAGTGAACTGTGACACCCTGAGTCTGTGTGGAATTGTAAAGGTGTTGAATTATGAATGATTTAAATCGAAATCCAAACAGTCTCAAGGGACATCATCAAATAGTTACATACTGAAACTTGGGGAGATAGTATTCTTTGAAGTGTTTGCTTTATAACTTATATATGCTTTACATGTATTCATTTGCCTGAACATTTCATTAGTGATTGAATGAGAGGAGTTTGGTTTCCAGGATAGCTGAGTAAGCTTCTACGGTGCCCACTCCAGCTGCACACACACACACACACACACACACACACACACACACACACACACAGCCATACACATTTCTCCAATAAATAGAAATAACATATATTCCATCCTAAATACATAATCTCTCTTGAAATAATTATGAAGCCCACAATCTTAAAGTCGAACAAGTTTTATCCAGATCTCCCCCTGGTAAATGATTGTTCTTAATTCTTTGATGCTGTTTAAACTGTCTGAGACACAACTTCTTCTGTAAAATTAATGGGTTTTAATTTTCTTTCCAATTTTAAAAATTTGAAACTAAAGCATTTTGAGACACAAATAACAAAACAAAAGTAAATGTAATCAAATATTTTGTGTCTACTATGCACTCCACTCGTAGCTAAGTTTCCTCTTATCCACGCTCAGTCTGCAGTGACCCTCCTGTTAAAAGCATAGATGGTCTAACAGCCTTTGGATCTAACAATTACAATCAAATATTTCTATATATTTTCTTAGCATTCAGATCTTTATTTCTAATGTTTCATTGATTTTTTTAAAAGAAACATATCTCTTGGGTAATATTTTTATAATTTTTCCCTCAAGTGCCCAATATTTTGGGGTTAAAACAATATTCATAATTACATTAAAATGAGAAAAAAATATTTCTTCCTGAGAATGGTGACGCTTAAGATACTAAAGAAACATTTAATCAACCTGTATCGAGTCATTTTGAATCTAATGTGACTATTAAGTAACACTTGATCTTGAACTATGCAATGTTTACTGTAGGTGCCAACTTCACAGTAGAGCAGCAAAGCCAATGTCTGTACCACAATTAACCTGAATGTAAGCTATGCAATTAGAAGGCTTTTTGCAGAATTATATGAGCATGGTTACAACCATTCTGGGGGTTTTCCTTAAACAGGTTCTAATTACCCATTCATGTGGTATCAATAATAACTAAATTTTATGCCCCTGTAAGAAGCAACACTAGGGAGGTGGCTGCATATGTTATTTTTAAGTGAATTCAGCATTTGTTTTACTTTTCAGAGCAATGAACTAAAATTGTACAATTTATTTTCTGGACTAATGCAGTGTCTTTTCTCTCCCTTTTTGGTGTAGAGGGAATTTTTGTTTTAGAACTTGTGAAAAAAAGAATGTTAGAGATACACTAAATTTTTACTTTAATAGTGATTGTTTTCATATGAAAGTTTTTAAATATATGAAATATAAATAATGAAAACAAACGAGGAATGCTAAAGCATAATTAGGTTATTTCTAAGATAAAGGAGAGCCATTACTGTGAATTTTTCAATTTTATCTGCTCTTATTACACCTGACAGGAAATTCTAGAGGGCAATTAATGGCATTTTTCACAAGAGAAGGTGTATCATTTTTTCTTTTAGCAATGACCCTGATCTCTGTGCCAAACAGTGGAGACAGATAAACATGTAGATGACAGGATTGAATCCAGTAGCTCATGTGGATAACTACTTTTTTCAAAAACTGCTGGGAACGAGGATTATCTTTAAAATATTAAAGCTGTAAGCCCAACAAGACAGTATGATGAATTGAGAATTTGTAAACTATACATATAAATACTGCCCAAGGACAGCAAATCAATAAGGTGCAACACCGGGTAAAAAACAGGGATGGGGAACTTTTTTGTCAGGAAGATAATGATAATAGAAAGCATCAAGAAAATGTACTCAAAATAAATGAAACATAACTATAACTACATGATTATCTTTAAAACAAGACGAAACTTTATCCACACGTTCAATGTAGAAGCTTCCATTTTTGACTACCTAAAAGCTGTAACCTCTTTGTTTACTTATAGTCTTCATAAGAGGTTCTGAACTGGAGATGAAAACAATTACTCCTTCCCCCATTTTGAGCCTTAATATTAGCACTTTCCAAGTATATTTAATTCACAATTTGAACAGCAAGATTATCACATAAAAGTCTAATGGAAGAAACATTCTCAAAACATAGCCACAAAATCCAGAGTTTTAAACAAATTTCAAGGTTCATATGCAATGAATTTTTTCTTAGCTCTACAAAGGCTATCAACTATGAAAACATGATGGAGTTAATGATGGTACATTTCAAGATGGTACTGCACAAAAAATGTATTAAGTGTAAATATGAATGTGTATTCATATTTCTATTACAATATAATAGCCAACAAATCATGACACAAGCAAAGTAAGTAGCTAATAAAGGAGAAGGAGTTCCTGGGCTTAGTTGTTAAAATGAATCTGAGCATAGATTCTGGGACATATGCCCTCAAACTTAACAGAAGATAAATCCAAACACAGATTTCTGTTGCCATCAGATCATCTGTTATGTATGTACATTTGGAATCTAAAAAGCTCTTTCTCCAGTACCTCATCTAAGGAATTACTTTAAATTGAGCAATGCACTTTTTTGACTTTAGAAATATGGAAAAGAAGTTCTGAGTTTGCATACTTTTCCTGATTCAGAATGTGCTATGCTTAGTTGTTCAGTTGTGTCTGGCTTTGCGACCCCATGGACTGTAGCCTCCTAGGCTCCTTTGTCCATGGGATTCTCCAGGGAAGAATACTGGAGTGGGTTGCCATGCCCTCCTCCAATGGATCTTCCAAACCCAGGGTTGAACCCAGATCTCCCACACTGAAGGTGAATTTTTTACCATCTGAGCCATCAGCAAAGCCCCTGATTTAAAATGTGGGCTCAAAAATATGCATTCAACCAATCAATAAATGAGCTGTAATCATTTTAAAACCATGCAAGACAATTGAAACCTCAGGTATAGAGCCTGTCAGTTCAGTTCAGTCACTCGGTCATCTGACTATTTGCGACCCCATGGATTGCATTACGCCAGGACAGGGATGTCCATCATCAACTCCCAGAGCCTACTCAAACTCATGTCCATTGAGTCAGTGATGCCACTCAACCATCTCAACTTCTGTTGTTCCCTTCTCCTCCTGCCTTCAATCTTTCCTAGCATCAGGGTCTTTTCCAATGAGTCAGTTCTTTGCATCAAGTGGCCAAAGTATTGGGGTTTCAGCTTCAACATCAGTCCTTCCAATGAATATTCAGGACTGATTTCCTTTAGGATGGACTAGTTGGATCGCCTTGCAATCCAAGGGACTCTCAAGAGTCTTCTCCACCACCACAGTTCAAAAGCATCAATTCTTCGGTGTTCAGCTTTCTATATAGTCCAACTCTCACATCCATGCCTGACAACATGTCGCGGAAACAGTGACAAGCCTATCACTTCAGTTCAATTCAATCTCTCAGTCGTGTCTGATTATTTGCAACCCCGTGGACTGCAGCATCCCAGTCTTCTGTGTCCATCACCAATTCCCAGATCTTGCTCAAACTCATGTCCATCGATTTGGTGATACCATCCAACCATCTCGTCCTCTGTTGTCCCCTCTCCTCCAGCCTTCAATCTGTCCTAGCATCAGAGACTTTTCCATTGAGTTCTTCCCATCAGGTGGCCAAAGTATTGGAGTTTCAACTTCAATATATAAGCCTATAGATATGCATAAACTCCAGTCTGTATACCAGGTCAGCTAACTATGTCTGTTTTTATAAATAAAGTTTTATTGGAACATGGCCATGCTTGTTCATCTGTGGCTGCTACTGTTCTACAACAGCAGAGTTATTTAGTGGCTACAGAGACTACATGGCCTGCAAAGTGGAGAATACTTATCAAATGCCTTTTATAGAAAAGGGTGGCTGATTTCATCTATTTAAATATAAATTTCTTAAGATTATAAAAATTTTCATTTGTTAAATTCTCTTTCAATAATAGGTACTATTTTTTTTTCCTGATTACTCAGCTCGAGTGGTCTCTGAATCCAATGTTATACGTGATAAATGGGTTTCACAACTATACTAATATTGACCATTACAATGTACGTGTATGCTCATTCATATCCAACTCTTTGCGATCCCATGGACTGCAGTCCACCAGACTTCTCTGTCCATGAGATTTTCCAGGCAAGAATACTGGAGTGGGTTGCCATTTCCTTTTCCAGGGCATCTTCCCGACCCAGGGATACAACTCATGTCTCCTGCATCTCCTGCACTGCAGGCAGATTCTTTACACTGGGCCACCTGGGAAAACTATGCCAGTATCCTTTCCCAAAGTGTAATGGAATCAAATAGTTACTGAGAAAGAAAATTATTTAGAGTCTTCTGTAACTTACAAATGGTCCCAATTTTTATAGACATGATTTAATTATATGACAAGTTGAATGTGTTAAATATTTGTTTTAGTAATTAACAACTTAAAAACTTTTCTTGAAATAATTTGGACAGTTTCTAATCAGGAAATGAAATCCTGATAGACTTGTTCACATTTTACAAATAATGTTAGATCACGGTTAGCTTAAGCAAAAACAAATGAATTAGAAAAAATATTACATATTTTACAAAATCAAAGGAAGATGTAAAATGACCAGACCAGGTGAATGATGTAAATAATGACATTTCCAAAAATCTCAATAGTGAGTTTTGTGAACACTTCTATGGGCACACTACCATTGGAAAAAAAAAAATACTCCAATTGCATTTCTTGGAGTATCTACTTGAGATTCAAAGTTTGGATACAGAGTTACATTTGGTTTTCTTGGCTCTTATTTTTAACCGGAGAGACTAAAGTTTATTACCCACAATTTATAATGCCGTAGAGGTCACAAGGAGGAGGTACTTAAAAAAAAAAAGTAAGGAACACTATCTAAAGAACTAAACAAAAGACCTCCACTAAGGCATTTTAGGCAAAGGGAAAAACCTGCTTAAAGCTGAAGTTGTGTGAAAACATACGATGTACTCTAATAAACAGTGAGGAATATCCTAAGACATGAGCTCCAGATATTTGGAAATTGAGTGTTATTGGTAGCAAAACAATACACAGAAGATAGGTCAGGGCTTTGCGGACCATATGGGCATTTGTTAAGTACTCATTATTGTATTATGAAAGCAGCCATTGACAATAAGTAAACAAATGTGCATGTGTTTCAGTAAAACTTTATTTTTTAAAAATGGCACATTTGATTTTATCTGCAGATCATAGATGCTGCCCATGGTCTAGGTTTGTGGTTGCCACAGGAGACTGAATATGTGCTAAGTTATACAAGATGAGCCCCTAGAATGTAGGAAAAACAAAAGACTTTCATTTATATATTTTTTCTTATCTGTTAGAAATCCCTATTGTATATGTACATAGTTCTATGGAATATGTGTGTAGAATAAAGTATTACTACAATTTAAATATAGACATGTATACAATGGATGTGCTTGTTCAATACTGTTCTAGTAAGGCAGATATATGATAGAAAAAGAGATATACAGACAACTGCTTTAGGTAATAGAGATTAATTGAATCAGTATACGGTTTTAAAATCAGTGAAGTAAGCTAATCAGATTTTTCAGAAGGATACTTTTTCATGCTGTATTTTTATCATATTTAATTCTTTACCATGAGTACAGCTGTCATTTCTTTTTTAATTCAGAAGTTTTAATTTGCTTTCTTATGTCTATGATTATCTTAGTTTTATCAAATATAGTGTTTCCTGACGGTTTTCCCAAATTGAAGCCTTAAAAAAAGTATTAGTATTATAGACAATAATGATAGCAAAATAAAAAATAAAGAATTTTAGCAAGTTAAGATCTTATTGCACCAAACTAACTCAGTGCAGTTTTTGTTTTTCCTTGGAGAAAACAGTGAAACCATTCAGTAGAGCAAGTCTAATCCTCATGATAGAAGAGATGAAGTAATTAAATGGTGAAATATGTGAACTACTAATGCCAAAAGAATATTAAAAGGAGTAATGTCAAATGATTGTCATTATTTAATACAATGGAGAAAATGCATTTTTAAAATTTAACTAAAATAGGAATCCTTCCTGTCAGAGAGAGTGCAATGCACATTTCAGAATAATATAGTACAACAAAGACAACAGAAAATAGCTCATCAGGCTGAAAGGACTGCTGAAAGATCAAGGAAACAGACAAATTCATATGATTTTAACACAAGAGGGTATAGTTTCTAGAAAATAATAGAGGGAAAAAACTTCTTCAGACATTTATTGGGAAAGGTTTGTTCTAAAAGGGGGAGCAAGTAAAATATAAACCATTTACATAGAGTTTGAATTTAAACATAGGAAGTAACCAAATCCTCGCATGTATGTCCTATAGAAAGAATACAGCAGAAGCTTAACCAAACCAGAAAAAAAGGTACACTTAGACAAAGTGAGAACAGATACTATACTCTTGGCCATCAAAGAAGGTGCTTAAAAATTATGCTGTCCCTAGGGGTGACCCATCCTCCACTCTGCCCGTAATATCACTGCCTCCCCATCTAAAGCTCTACCCTGTGTCTTATCCTTCATGTCAGTAAAATAAAAAAATTGTGCCAACCAGAAACTGACCATCCACTTTCATTCATCTTATTCATTGCTCAGTATTCCTCTACAATAATCTTTCCACCTCATTTTATTTTATTCGATTAAAGTATAGTTGACTCGCAATGTTATGTTAGTTTCAGATGTACAAAAGCATGATTCAATATTTTTATACATTATGAAGTGATCACTACTCTAAGTCTAGTTACCATGTGTAACCATACAAGCTATTACCAATATGATATTATTGATTACATTCCCTATGCCGTATGTTGCAGTCTCACCAGTTCAGTTCAGTTCATTTCAGTTATTTGGTCATATACAACTCTGCAGCAACATGGACTGCAGCATGCCTGGCTTCCATGTCCATCACCAACTCCCGGAGCTTGCTCAAACTCATGTCCATTGAATCGGTGATGCCATCCAACCATCTCATCCTCTGTAGTCCCCTTCTCCTCCCGCCTTCAACCTAACCCAGCATCAGGGTCTTTTCCAATGAGTCAGTTCTTCACATGAGGTGATCAAAGTATTGGAGTTTCAGCTTCAGCATCAGTCCTTCCAATGAATATTCAGGACTGATTCCCTTTAGGGTTGACTGGTTAGATCTCGTTGCAGTCCAAGGGACTCTCAAGAGTCTTCTCCAACACCACAGTTCAAAAGCATCAATTCTTTGGCACTCAGCTTTCTTTATGGTGCATCTCTCAAATCCAGGCATGACTACTGGAAAAACCATAGCTTTGATTATAAGGACTTATGTCAGTAAAGTAATGTTTCTGCTTTTTAATATGCTAAATTTTTCATAGCTTTTATTCCAAGAAGCAAATATTGTTTAATTTCATGGCTGTAGTCACCATCTGTGGTGATTTTGGAGCCCAAGAAAATAGTCTTTCACTGTTTCCACTGTTTCCCATCTATTTGCCACGATGTGATGGGACCGGATGCAGTGATCTTCATTTTTTGAATGTTGAGTTTTAAGCCAGCTTTTTCACTCCTCTTTCATTTTCATCAAGAGGCTCTTTAGTTCCTCTTTGCTTTCTGCCATAAGGGTAGTGCCATCTGCACATCTGAGGTTATAGATATTTCTCCCAGCAATCTTTATTCTCACTTGTGTTTCATCCAGTCCAGCATTTGCATAATGTACTCTTCATATAAGTTAAACAAACAGAATGACAATATATAGCCTTGATGGACTCCTTTCCCAATTTGAACTAGTCCATTGTTCCATGTCCGGTTCTAACTGTTGCTTCTTGACCTGCATACAGATTTCTCAGAAGGCAGGTAAGATAGTCTGGTATTCCCATCTCTTCAAGAATTTTCCACAGTTAATTGTGAACTACACAGTCAAAGGCTTTGGCATAATCAACAAAGCAGAAGTAAATGTTTTTCTGGTATTTTCTTGCTTTTTCAATGATCCAGTGGCTATTGGTAATTTGATCTCTGCTTCCTCTGCCTTTTCTAAATCCAGCTTGTACATCTGGAAGTTCACGGTTCACATATTGTTGAAGCCTGGCTTGGAAAATTTTGAGCATTACTTTGCTGGTGTGTGAGATGAGTGCAATTGTGTGGTAATTTGAGCATTCCTTGGCATAGCCTTTCTTTGGGATTGGAATGAAAACTGAACTTTTCCAGTCCTGTGACCACTGCTGAGTTTTCCATGTCCGGTTCTAACTATTGTTTCTTGACCTGCATACACATTTCTCAGAAGGCAGGTAAGGTGGTCTGGTATTCCCATCTCTTAAGAATTTTCCACAGTTTGTTATGATCCACAACATAAAATGCTTTAGCATTGTCAGTGAAGCAAAAGTAGATGTTTTTCTGGAACTCTCTTTTTTTTGTATGTTTTTCTGGAACTCTCTTGCTTTTTGTATGATCCAATGGATGTTGGCAATTTGATCCCTGATTCCTCTGCCTTTTCTAAATCCACTAGAGCATCTGGAAGTTGTTGGTTCTTATACTGATGAAGCCTCACTTGGAGAATTTTGAGCATTACTTTACTAGCATGTGAGATGAGTGCATTTGTATGGTAGTTTGAACGTTCTTCGTCATTTCCTTTCTTTGGGATTGGAATGAAAACTGACCTTTTCCAGCCCTGTGGCCACTGCTGAGATTTTCAAGTTTGCTGGCATATTGAGTGCAGTACTTTCAGAGCATCATCTTTTAGGATTTGTAATAGCTCAGCTGGAATTCCATCACCTCCACTGGCTTTGTTTATCGTGATGCTTCCTAAGGCCTACTTGACTTCACACTCCGGGAGGTATGGCTCTAGGTGAGTGACCACATCATCATGGTTATCTGGGTCATGAAGATCTTTTTTGTATAGTTTTCTGTGTATTCTTGCCACCTCTTCTTAGTATATAGTATTTCTGCCTCTGTTGGGCTCATACTGTTTCTGTCCTTTGTGCCCATTTTGCATGAAATGTTCTCTTGGTATCTCTAATTTTCTTCAAGAATTCTCTATTCTTTCCCATTCTATTGTTTTCCTCTATTTCTTTGCATTGTTCAGTTAGGAAGACCTTCTTATCTCTCTTTGCTCTTCTTGGAACTCTGCATTCAAATGGGTAAATTTTTCCTTTTCTTCTTTGTCTTTCATTTCTCTTCTTTTCTCAGCTATTTGTAAGGCCTCCTCAAGCAACCATTTTGCCTTTCTGCATTTCTACTTCTTGGGGATGGTTTTGATCACCACGTCCTGTACAATGTCACAAATCTCTGTCCGTAGTTCTTCAGGCACTCTATATATCAGATCTAATCCTTTGACTCTATTTGTCATTTCCTAGGGATTTGATTTAGATCATACCTGAGTGGTCTAGTACTTTCTAGTAGTTCCATACTTTCTTCAATTTAAGTCTATATTATGCAGTAAGGAGTTCATGATCTGAGCTACAGTCAGCTCCTGGTCTTGTTTTTGCTGACTGTACAGAGCTTCTCCATCTTTGTCTGCAAAAAACATAATCAGTCTGATTTCAGTATTGACCATCTGTTGATGTCCATGTGTAGAGTCATCTCTTGTGTTGTTGGAGAGGGTGTTTGCTATGATCAGCATGTTCCTTTGGCAAAATTCTGTTAGCCTTTGCTGTACTTCATTTTGTACTCCAAGGCCAAGCTTGCCTGTTATTCCAGGTATCTCTTGACTTCCTACTTTTGCATTCCAGTCCCATATAATAAAAAGGACATCTTTTTTGGATGTTATTTCTAGAAGGTAGTACGTCTTCATAGTACTGTTCAGCTACTTTGGCATTAGTGGTTGGGGCATAGACTTGGATTACTGATATTGAATGGTGTGCCTTGGAAACAAACAGTGATCATTCTGTCATATTTGAGACTGTACCCAAATACTGCATATCTTTTTGAGTTATCATTTTTATTTACTTCAGATAAATACCCAGAAGTGGAATGCTGCATTGTATGGTCATGTTATTTTTAATTCTCTGCTGCTGCTGCTAAGCTGCTTCAGTCGTATCTGACTCTGCGCGACCCCATAGATGGCAGCCCACCAGGCTCCACCGTCCCTGGGATTCTCCAGGCAAGAACACTGGAGTGGGTTGCCATTTCCTTATCGAATGCATGAAAGTGAAAAGTGAAAGTGAAGTCACTCAGTTGAGTCCGACTCAGCGACCCCATGGACTGCAGCCTACCAGGCTCCTCCATCCAGCGATTTTCCAGGCAAGAGTACTGGAGTGGGGTGCCATTGCCTTCTCCATTAATTCTCTGAGGAACCTCCATAATTTCCATAATGGTTGCACCAATTTATAACCCACAGAGAGTGCACAAGAGTTCCCTTTTCTCCACATCCTCACCTAAACTTGGTTTTTGTTCTTTACATACAAGACATTTTCCATTCTGACAGATGTGAGGTGATATCTCACTGTGGTTTTGATTGCATTTCCCCAATGATTAGTGATGTTGAGCATCTTTTCATGTGTGCATGTTGGCCATCAGTATGCATTCTTTGGAAAAATGTCTGTTCAGGTCCTCCGCCCATATTTTAATTGGATTTTTTTTGAGTTGTATGAGTTTTTTATATATTTTGAATATTCATCCCTTAATAGCCAGAACCTCTGCAAATATTTGCTCCCATTCAGTAGGTCACATTTTGTTTGTTTTTAATTTCTTTTGTTGTGTCGATTCTTTCTACCTCGTTTAGAATTCAAATCAGTTGTGTCGAATAAATTGTTTTGTCAGTTATTTCTTTCTGTATTAGATTTAAGTTTTTTGATTCATCATTATAATCACTCTTTTGTACAAACATTAGTATCTTACTTAAAAATAGAGGGTTATCAATCAAGTCTTTATTAAATAACTACTTGTATGTATTACTGTTGTAACACCACAGTCTGCTATTTTAGTAAAATTGTATGAAATGGATGAATGATATTTTTATCGAGGTAGAAGACGATGGTGAATAATGGTTGGGAGCTTTCTGGAGGCAGTGTAACTTGATTAAGAATTACAGAATGTGCAGAAATTGAATGGATAACAGGGCATTTGTAGGAAAGAGTCTCTGATAAGAATGAGTTGACTAAAATATGAGGTTAGGTTGAAGAAATAAGTGATTCCTTACTCCTTATAAGTAATTAGCTATAAGAACTCTGAAAATACTTTATAAGTATAAAGTTCATCTTTGCACATACCAGTTATAAAGTTTGCAAAAAAATTTATAGCAGAGACCATTGGACAGGACATGCATTTAACAGCAATCTATTTTTTAGGATGCATTCTTAGTCAAATAATAGCACCTTCCTTGGGTAGTGAGAACATTATTTTTTCAACAAAAATATCTCTGAAGTTTATATACTTGATTATATTTAGTCTCAGGTATTAATTTATATGTATGAAAATTATAAAATTAATTAAGTTAAATGTTTAGTGTTTGATTAAGTCTCTTTTATATAATGTCATACCCAATCATTTTTATGACCTCAATATATTTAGCATGACATGGTAAACAAGATTAAAAGCACAAAAGCTACTTACTAGGCTCAATCAGCATTTCCCCCATGATCTGCATTTATTACAGACTTTCATTTGCAACTTGGTATAAATTGAAATCTAAGTGTATATATTAAAGACAATTAATCATATTATGTTAATTTCTTCTTATATCTTGATCTATGACAGCCATCTTCTGCATTCATTAATCCTATGTCCTATTTTAGGGCCTAAAAGCTAATTTCAAACTTTGGGACTAAATTCAAGATTTTCACAGTTACCTGTTAAGAAAGCTTTCTTAGTAGTAGGCAAATAATGGTTGCACTTAAGAAATAAAGTAATGGCATAATGTGCTCTAGATTTTCCTTCTAAAGAAACACATACCAGATTTATAGAACACAAACTTTGCAAAACAAAAACAAATTTCATCAGTATGCTAACCCCAAACAGAAATGTTTTACTTAACATAGGGTGGTAAGAAGGAGAGATGAGTCTACTTTTCTATCAATAGCCATACATTTCATTCTAAAAAACCTGTGCTACAATTATCCTAGGTAATATCTCTAAGGGCAAGCTATTGTCTGGGAACTGAGAAGAAAGGATGCAGAAAGAGAGACAAAGTAGACTTATGCTGATTCTTTGTCTAACCAGGTAGATTATTAATGGCTATTGTAGGATTGGTCTTTCTCTATACATTTTATAATCTATTATTCATTCTGAGTAGACATGTATTACTAACCAGTCAAATATGTCAGAATGTGCAATCTACTACTGCTACTGTTTAGTTACTACAGGGGTGTCCAAGTCTTTGAGACACTGTAGACTGTAGCCCACTGGGTTGCTCTGTCCATGGGATTCTCCAGGCAATACTGGAGTGGATTGCCATTTCCTTTTTCAAGGATCTTCCCAACTCAGGGACTGAACCCACATCTCTTCTGTCTCCTGTATTGGCAAGAGGGTTCTTTACAACTAGTGCTACCTGGGAAGCCCATGCAATTTGCCAGGTTCAAGTAACATGCATTTATAGTTTCAGATTCACTGAATATGTTGTCAAGAGATAAAGGAGCCAAGTTTGGATTAAGAGTAACAGTTCGCTTACAAGCATATAGGCACAAGTCACACACATGTACACACACACAGCCTTTTTGAGTGTTATCAATAAATAGTCCAAATTACAGGAAAATCATAAATGTAAGAACAAGGCTTTAACATATGGACATTGAAAAAGAATCCAGAATAAATTGAGTAGAAGCCAAAGCTTTTCTGCTGCAAAAAAAGAAACTAAGACTTTCATCTGAAAAAGATCACCACTTTTCTAATATAATTAAGACAATAAAATCCACAATTCTAGTATACTTGAAAAATTACTTTAAAATCTTAACTTGCATACAATTTTCATAACAAAAGTGCATACAAATAAACTCCTCCTACATTAGACTTTCCTTTTTCAATAGTGAAAATTGAAAGAAAGCATGTTGGTTGTAAGAAACATAGTTTTGAGAAAATGTGCTTATTAGTTAAGATTCTATATTCATTTTTATATAGTTTATATATGAAGGACAGTAGGAATTCATTATTAAATATGTAAGAAAAAAGAATATATATGTATATTTCTATATGTGCACAAGCATGTGTGCTCAGTCAACTTCTTGCAACCCCATGTACTGTAACCTGCCAGGCTCCTCTGGCCATGGAATTTTCCAGGCAAGAATACTGAAGAGGGTTGCCATTTCCTACTCCAGGGAATCTTTCCGACCCAGGAATGGAATTCATGTCTTTGAACTTGTGTCTCCTGCACTGGCAGACAGATTCTTACCACTGAGCCACCATGGAAGCCCATATTTCTATATGTATACCTACATTAATATATTTTCCAATTGTATCCGATGTAAATGTATAGAAGCGTGAATGCAGAGTATAGATATAGTTAGATGTTTACATATACATAGAATCAAGCTATAATAAGTAAGATGAAATAAGAACACTGAAAAGTCCTGTTGCAAACAAAAATATATGAGATAACCATCAAAATACATAGAAATAGATCTTCTGGGATAAGTAATAATAATAAAACGTGTGGAAAAATTGAGGACAATAAAATCAAAATGAATTTTTGAAAGAGACTGTATTTAAGTATTATTGCATTTAATAATATTGTATTATTAAAAATAACTACCCTCGGGACTTCTGTGATGATGTTTAAGACTCTGCACTCCCAATACAAGAGGTACAGGTTTGACCCCTGGTCAGGGAACTTAGATGCTGCATGCTGCAAGCTGGGACAAAAAAACATGTGGACAAAAAAACACAGAGGCACACAAAACACGCATGAGAAACTACCCTATTATAGACTCACACAAAATTAACATAGTTTCCAAATGAGAGAAAAAAGTGAGAACACACCAAATATCTCATCTTAAATGAGAGGAAGAGAAAGATTGTGTCTTTTTCATTTTTATTCAACAAAAGGGGAATCTAAACCAATACAACTGACATAAGACCACGTATATCAGATGTGCCATCCAATGATTTAAATTTACTATTGTGAGCAGGATTGTAGAATAGTGGCTAAGAACAGGATCTGGAGCAGAAAGCCTGAGAGTAGAGACCTGATCTAATGCTTGCTAGTGTCTGACATTGTTTAAAAACTCTGGACTTTAGTTTCTTCAGCAATAAAAGGAGGATTATAACATGCTCTCCCATAGAGTTATGAGGATGATTCAGTTAGTTTCAATAAGAAAAGCTCTTAGGACAGTGCCAGCACATAGAAAACTTGTGTTTGCTGTTGCTAATATTTTTGCTAAAAGAAGCAAAGGATATCAGATTATATATTACTCACAAGAGGCAGATTTAAACACACAAGATGTTAAAAGTCCAGCTAAGAGTTTGGGAAAATACATGTAAGTCAAAATAAAAAAGAAAAGATATGATTATTAATATCTAAGAAAATTACACACCCATGAGAAATAAAGGGAACTAATAAGGTGAGTAAAAGCCAAACAGTAGTGTTTATAATAAGGATTTATGGATGAAGACTCTGTATATTTAAATGTATGGCAATAAAGTCTATTTTTAAAACAGCTGGAAATTCAAAGAGAAATGGACAAATGCATAAATGTATAGGGAGATTTAAACACAAAACTACGGGTCTTTGAGCATAATAGATTAAATTCATAAAAATAAACATACAGCCGATTTGAATAACTTAATGAGGTTGAACTTTATGTATACATCTTTGATGTCTGTGTTCTATCACAAATACATTTCTTTTCAAGGCAAAACCTGAAAAGAATTGCCAAAAGGATTATAAGATATTTATCCCAACGGGAATAAATGCCACACTCAAATTATAATAATTTAAAGAGTTTTTATTTACAAAGTGACTATTTACAAAATGGGTGTGGGGTCTATGAAACCCAAGGCAATCTAGGCAATCTGTAGTAACCCAAGGCCAGAAGCAGCAGGCCTCAAAGGACAGAAGAGAGATGTTATACATCCAGAAGGATAATTGGATAATAAAAACCCTACTTTTGTTCATTCCTCTGCTGTGGATTCTTGAGGGTCAAAGCCAGCTCAAGGTCAGAAATTGAGGAGTCCAATGATATAATTCCATACAGTTCACACATCTTTGTCAGAAAGCAGAGGGGGTTAAGAATGAATTTGTGAAGACAAACAGAAGATATCAGCTAGAAAAGCCACAAAAAAGCTCAGTAAATTACAAAAATGAGGAAAAGCTTATACATTCACTCTGATCCCAATAAAATAAAAATTTTAATAACAATTTAAGCTAAAAATTGTATGCACATTAACTGATTTCTTGGCTCATCGTTCCTTCTTGAAACTCTATTTCCTTGCATTTTTCCCCTAAACCATGTTAGTTTCTCTAATAGATCACTAGTAGTTTCTTCACAAAAGTCTTATTTTTTAAATTCTGTCTTTGTATCTGAAAGCCAATGGTAGACACATAAATTAATCCAAGAAGTAACACCTTCATAAAACTAATAAATATTGAGTATAAAAATACTAGTTTGTGGAAACTAAAATGTAAAACGTTTGAAACAATAATATGGAAGATAGAATTAGGGAGCTCCATGTTAAAGCACTCTAAGATATTCACAGCCTTCAAGAGAATAATGGTATTGATACCTCATTATTTAATATGAGCGTTCAACAATTTATGGCAACTGAAAAAGATTAGGACATCTAAGCCAATTAATAGGAGAAAATAATAAAAGCATACTTGGTCAATCAGACAGAAGGTAGGGAAGGAGGAAGAAAGGAGAGAAAAGGAGGAAGAAGGACAGAAAAAGTAAATGAGCTAAATAGAAGATAGAAACTAGTATGTTAGAACTAAACCAAAATAAATGAAGACATTTAAATAGCCTATTAAGAAAGATGTATATAATTAAAATAAAATATAACTCAGTTTTGTGCTATTTACAAGACTTATATTTGAAGCCAAATAAAATAAAGGAATGGAAAAATATCTTCTAGGGAGAATTGCCATAGCCACATTTGGGAAAATGGTAAAAGTCTATCAGTAGGATATACTTATGTGTATGTATATATGAAATGTATCTATAATGAAACATTGTAAAGAATATAAAAATGTGAGCCGAATCTATATAAAATTTGAGTACAGTTTATCATGACTTTGAAAAACCATTTTGCTTAATTATACATATGATAAAATAAAATTTATATTTATTTAAATCCATAAATCAACAGTATGATATAGTTTTCTGCAATTAAAACATGAAGATTAACACTGAAAACATATATATCAAATTAATGATTGTGGTACTCATCTGAGAGAGGGAGGTGAGTCAGTTGAGAGAGTGATCAAATGATTCTTTAATATAAAATAATATTTGTTATTTATAGATATTTAGTAAGTAGCATTTGTTGCATTACTCCTTTTGTGTGTGTTTTTTTACTTATTCACTTTTTTAAGGCAGTCTAAGAGGATATTTGCAAGAGAAATAGAGGAATATGGGGAGCAGAGGAGGTTAATATTACACATGCCTCTCAATGCATGGTTTGTGAGATATGCCACAAAAGTGAGATCTTGACAGAAATGAAGATCAGACATCATGGACACACACAGATATAGTTCTAGTGCTCAGAATCTCAGCCAGAATGTGAATCTCTACACGTGGCATTAGAGCTTGTCATTTTTTCCACTTATTATTTCTTTACAACATAGACTAACCTCTCTTTGTTTCATTTGCCCTGTATTACATGAAAGACATTAGATAACACAAAAATACTTGGACAAAAAATGGTCCCAGAGAAGAAAAGGATAATCAACGGTATATACAACTCCCTAAGGACAAAGCAAACAAACAAACAAGGCTATTTTGGCCTGAGAGGATGAAGGGGACCTTGAAGTAAAACCCTTACTACAGCCCTGTGACTTGAAGATGGTCTAGATAGACTTACTTAAGGGCGATAGGGGTCACACTGCTTGCTAGTGGTGATCATAGTGTAAAAGAGAGAGGTAGGCCAGACAACCTCAGTGTATCAGAACCCCCAAGGAGTGTTAGAGGCTCCTTCTGAACAATCAGCTCTATTCAGTTTCAACTGATGCTTTTAATTTAAAAACTGGTCTTAATGTTGCTGTGCTACTGGTTTCTCAGTGGAAAATAAAAATTCTGATGATTATGAGAAATCTCCAGATTCTTTGAATGCCAGAAACAGTTTGACATGACAGCAGCATGCTGGCAAGCACTGTGAAACGAGTAAACCCTGGCTTTGGGCTACAATTGGCCACCAGTATGAGACCAGTTGAGTTAGCGCAGGTGGTTTTTCTTAGAATTAAGTTCCGGGAAGCCATAGTCAGAGCCCCAGAACAAAAGCTCTCCCCTCAACCAAACAGAAGGACTGTCAGTAAAGAAAATTCCCTACCTGCATGACCACTTCATTGTGTAGGCAGTTCTTTGTTTAGCACAGTATATACTTTGTGCCTGGCTCTAGCCCTGAGAACTTCCCTTAGCACTGTTGAGCTCTGTTGAAGTGTATGCACAAAACTGGATTGTAGTATGTTGAGAACCTTTTCCATGCTCCTGAAAGCTTTAAATGCATTCATGGTGATAAGAGCCTAAAACCCATGTTGTAAAATATTTGTTGAGTGAGTGTCTAAAAGCTTGAAGCTAACCACCTTCTGGATTATATTGTAAGTAAGAATAAAGATGATCAAAACCTTACCTGAGGAGATTTAGAATGAGAACAGTTCCCAGGTTATGTGTTTTTTTTTTTTTTTTTTTAATTTGTGCTCATGGTCACATGCCATCAGGGCTGAGTGTATATCAGGGTACCCACACAGCAGGACTGAAAGCTCTCCACCAAGAATGGAAGTCCTCTAAACTAGAAAAATAGCCTAACCTCAGGTTTTCATAACTGAGCCAAATATCTGTTTGAGAATGTTAAAGCAAAGGTTTTCTCATTCATTTAATTTCTCTACAGTTTTCATATTGTTAACAACCTACCTTCCCTATACATTCATATCTTATAATCAACTTTATTTATTTTTTAATTAACTTTTATTGGAGTATGGTTGATTTATAATGTTGTGTTAGTTTCTACTGTATAGCAAAAAATGAATCAGCCATACATCTGCATATATCCTATGACTTTCAGACTTCCTTCCCATTCAGGTCACCACAGATCATTAAGTAGAGTTTCCTGACCTAAACAGTATGATCTCATTTTATGTTGTTATTGTTCAGTGGCTAAGTTGTGTTCAACTGTTTTGTGACCCCGTGGACTGTAGCCTACCAGGCTCCTCTGTCCATGGGATATACCAGGCAAGAATACTGGTGTGGGTTGCCGTTTCCTTTTCCAGTGAATCTTACAGACCTAGCAATCAACTTGTGTCTCCTGCATTGGCAGGTGGATTTTTTTTTATCACTGAGCCACCATGGAAGCCATATCTATTTTACACATAGTATCAACAGTGTATATGTGTAAATCCCAATCTCTGAATTTATCATAAACTTTAAATTGGGCTAATAGTAGATTACATGAAATAAGCTCATTTCAATGTTTATCCTTCATACAATCCAATCATCAATCAAATCTGTTTTTTTAAATAAGCTCATTAAAATATAATAACTTAGTCTATAAATTGAATAGAGACCAGAGAACAATGTAGGATAGAGAAAACAAATGCATTATGAATTAAATTATAGAAGCAAGTGAATAAATAGGCAATATGTCACCACAATTAAGTGTGTTGATATTCTTATCCCCCTGATTTCCCAAACTGACATTACAATAACAGTTAAAATGAAAAAATAACCATAGTAAAATCATGTAGTTACTTCAAGGAAATAATCATTAATGGATAGCTCTTAGTTAGAATTGAGTTATGGAGAGTATTTCAATTTTAACTTTATGATTGCCCATTCCTGTCTTAAGTAGGGTTGAACTGGCATGTGAATTTCCACTTAGCAAGTGTGCAGTAAAATGAACATTATCACTGGAAATTTCATCAAGGCTTCACTATTGAATCAACAGTTAGGTTAGTGTTTGGTTGTATGTGTTTAATGAATCAACGGCTTAGCTTTGCTTAAATGACATGTAATTATGTGATTGATTTGTCATACACATAGTATGTTTTGACTACCTTTATTATTTCTGGTTTCTATTTGCTTTTAAGGATTAAGAGCATATGAAAGGTTAAGTGTATTGAAAGACAAATTTAGGTGCCACCTTCTTATAAAAACATCATGAGAGGCTGTATCAATACCACTTTCAAACTCCTGATAACTTTATGGTGTATATAGACAATAGAGATTTTTAAAAACTGATATAACTATATATTTTCTGAATTAGAATTGTTTCAGAGAGCTGCTTCACTAAAATTACAGTTGAATTGCTTTTATTGCTGTTATATCTGGTAGAATCAGTAAAAATCAATCATTCTAAACAGAACTACTCTATTTACTGGAGAAAAAATTATTCTGACTGAATATGAGGGTAAGTGAACTTTATTTATATTTGTCTAGATTACATTTTTATTTTTTTGTTCTTGTATTCTATTTTGGCTAATTTATGTCATAAAAAGATTATATATTTTAATATACAGGGATATTTCAAAATAAAAATATGTATAAAATGAAGACTATATCTTGATATATTCCTTTCCTCTAGTTTCTAGTACTTAAATTTGTATTATTTTTAATTAGCTTATAAATATATGAAAGAGAGAGATTTGTTAAACGCAAATTCTGAAGAACTCCTGGTGGATTTTTATTGAACTGTCTTTTTGTTTTTTCATTTATGCGTTCAGATCAGGTCAGTGTGCACCATTTGGTTAATAAATTATTATTATTTTTTGCCTAAAACACAAAAATCTATAATTTGCTTCTAGTTTTCAGTTTTCAGTGATTCATTACACCGTTAGTTGACTACCTTCCCTAGAAGACATCCAACTATTGAATTTTCAGTGCTTATTTTTCTTAAGATTCTCTACTATCTCCAAGGGAATTGTACACAGTGCAGATTCTTTTTGGAGTGATATATATGTTCTTTGGTAGTTAAACTTTCACTCAGTTCTTAATATAACTGAAGACAGAGCTCATTAATCATACCCCAAAGCACAGAACTGTGGTTATACCTCTGTTGTTTCAAGGTAATAAGTAAGGTCTGTTATCTTTTATGTCCAAGGAGGTTTACTCAACTGGTCATTATACAACTTTATCCATTAACTTACCTTCCGTTAACTATTGTTCTGTATTTCAAAACCAATAGTTAACTTGACTATGGTTATATGTGTATTAGAAGACTACACAGAAATAAAATTGGTAAAATATTCAGTAGCATAAAAACTTTTATAAAAACTTTAATTTGTTTTTGAGGTATTTGAAAGGATTCCACTTACCAATCTTTTAAATAATGTTAAACTTGAAAAATAAATTGACCACTGAAAAACCTAAATTATTTCAATTATACCTAAATGATTCATCCATATATATATATGAGCATATGTAGCTATACACAATTGAAAACATTTTTTAAGAAGCGCTGCTAGTTTTAATTATCTTAAATGATTTTCATCTTTAGTCTACTAATAAATATGTTTAATGGACTAGGCTCAATTCTTCACTCTCCTTGCAGTCTGAATCCATCCCATCTCCATTCTTATTTACACTCCTCGCCTCCCACATTGTAAGCCTTTTTGATAATCAGACATAACCCACTGCCCCGCATCCTCCTTTGCTTCAGACATTCCTCCTGCCCTGTCTCCAAAACACTTCCAATATATTTTTTGAAAATCTGATTCCTTATTTATCAAAATCCCTGGTATGTTTCCCCATTTCTTTAAGACTGTTCTTCCCTCTCTCGTGCTTCATGGTATGATGCAGATGTCCCATTTTCAATCAGAAGTCAGTCCATCTTCGTTCACTGGATCAGATACCTTCCAGTTTTACATAACTGTGAGATTATATATATATATATATATACACACACCCCTGGTTCCTGGCACAGAACTCCTAAAACCTTTGTAAATTCCTAAGAAATAAAAACACTAGGAGCATCTTGTTCTAAGGAGGTGATTCAGGGTGGCTCTTGGATGAGGCTATTCACTAGGAATATCAAGCCATAATTAGAAGCTTGGAATTTTCAGCACCACCACTCCTCCTCCCGAGAAGGGAGGGGGTTTACAAACAAAGTTGATAATTGATCATGCCTACATGAGTAAGGGGCTTCCCTGGTCACTCAGTGGTAAAGTATCCACCTGCCAATGCTGGAGACCTGGGTTCGATTCCTTGGTCAGGAAGATCCCTGGAAAAGAAAATGGTAATCCACTCCAGTATTCTTGCCTGGGAAACCCCATGGATAGAGGAGCCTGGTGGGCTACAGTCCATGGGGTCACAAAAGAGTTGGGCATGACTTACCAACTAAACAACAACATGGGAAGGCTCCATAAAAATCCTAATAGTACAGTGTTCAGAGTGTTTCCAGGCTGGTGGACATGTCCACAAGGGGAGGGTGATGCACCCGAACTCCAAGAGAACAGAAGCTCCTGTGCCTGGCCCCTCACAGACCTCACCCTCTGTATGTCTACATCCAACTCTTCATCTGTATCCTTTATCACATCCTTTAGTAAACTAGTAAAGGTAAGTGTTTCCCTGAGTTCTTTGAGCTGCTGTAGTGATCTAATAGAATCCAAGGAGAGGATTGTTTAAACCTCTAATCTATAGCTGTTTGATCAGAAGCACAGGTGACAACCTGGGTTAAAGTGTGTGTGTGTGTGTGTGTGTGTGTGTGTGTGTGTGTGTGTGTGTCTGCACTGAGGGGCAGTCTTACGGGATTGAGCCCTTAACCTGTGCGATTTGACATTATCTCTACGTAGATAGTGTAACAGTTGAGTTCAGTTGTTTGTAGGACACCCATGTGGCACTGCAGAATACTGCTTGTTGTGGGGAGAAAACAAAACACTAAACCCACACATTTGGTGACCAGAAGTGTCAGGAGGGACATGTTCTGTGTGAATAGTAAAGAAGACTCACAGGAAACAGAGACACAGTAGGGAAGCATTACCTTAACCTACTCTGCTCCCTGTTCTCTTGACTACCATCCACCCTTCAGCTTATTCCACCAAGGGTTGCAAGACTAACGAAACAAATCAAAAAGTACAAGTAGTTAAATTTAAATAGATAAACAATAAATCATTTTTAGTATAAACACATTCCAAATACTGCATGTATTGTATCTGACAACTCTAATTTCCCAAATATTCATCTTTCCTCATGAGCCAAACTGCCCTTGTTTTGATCAGAAATAATATTTTGTTGCTAATCCAACTTTCTTAGAAACCGAGAAGACCCCTTCACTCACCTGGAACAGCCTGAGAATGCCAGATAGTTAACGCTTTCTGGGAGTAGCCATCTCCAATGGCAAAAGGGTTTTGATGAAGAAATATTTCAGGTCCTGTGCCCTACCATAGGTTAATTCTGAAGTGTGTGACTGACTTCATCTCTGAGAGTTGCACCAGGGGATTAAGCTCAAGTGTAGTAGCTGACTTGACTAAGGTGCCGTATGTTCCCTGATTCATCCTCCTTAGGTCATTTCCTTCCTCATTTGTCAGTGCTCCTAGCACTTTTCAAATACATCACTTACACTTGAATCCTTACCTCAAAGTCAGTTTCCAGAAGAAACCAAACACAAGGCTCAAGGGTGTGTCTATTTCACTTTTCAGTCTGTTTCTTTTCTTTTTCTTTTTTTTAAATACTTTTCTTGGCTGTATCACACAGCAAGTGGGACCTTAGTTCTCCCACCAGGAACTGAACCCATGACCCTTGCATCTGATGCACAGAGTCTTAACCACTGGACCACTAGGGAAGTCTCCTCAGTCTATGCCCTTGACAATCTCTTCACTTTCCTGGCTTGCCAAACTCCTCTAGATAAATTCATATTTTCCAAAGTTGTATATCCAGTTCAGACCATTCCTTCTAACTTTTAGGCTTACAAAACAAATAGTATTTGTGATCCATCAGAAGTAGTCTCAGACACCACAAAATTAACATGTTAATTTTTTTTCTTTATGTGTTCTTCCTCTTCTTTATCAATAAATGGCTTCCCAATCAACCCAGTTATTTATGTAAAATCTTAGGAAGAGGCATTTTCAGCATTACCCTTTCTCTCACCAACACAGCTCATCTGTTACCATGCCCCAGAAAGTGCCTCCAAAGTGTAATTCTATCAGTCATCACAGGACTTCCCCAATGGTCCAGTGGTTAAGACTAGGTGCTTCCAATGCAGAGGGCATGGGTTCAATCCTAACTGAGATCTCACATGCCATGTGGCCAAAAATAAGTAAATTTAAGTAATAATAATAACAGGTCATCGGTCCCTTGTGACTGCTGCCAAGTTGGCCCACATCACAGAAATCTCTTATAATATCCTCCAGCCAAGCTTCTCTCTTCTAGTTTTGCCCTCTTCCAATCCATTCGCCAAAGAGCAGACAAAGTGATTATCTAAAAAGATAAATTAAGTTTTGTACTACTCTGCTGGTAAGGCTTCATTGGCTACCTACTTCCTTCTAAATAGAGTTTAAATCCTTAACCTGGACAATAGGGCCAGACCTGTGCAATCTGGTCTCAAGACTACTTCAGTTCAAATACAATGACTCTGACACATTAGTATTTTTGATTAATTGAATCACTAAGCTCATGCTATACCTTAAGTGTAATATTCTATTTCTTTAGCTCATTCTTTGCTAATTTAGCTACCAATTTTTAAAAAAAAATTATAGCACAACCCATAATGATATATTTATTTTCATGATTAGTTGTTAAATGTTTTCCTTCCCTACCAGAATGGAAGGGAAGATAAGACAGGGCATTTGTTCTCATAGAAGACAGAGACCCTGTTTTACTCCATACTGCCCACACAAATTCCTGGGGCATATTATTGTGTCTGATTCCTGGTACAGCTCAATAATTGATTGAATCAATAAATTAAAGGAGTCAGGAAATGCATATATGATAAGCTATGCATAGTGAAGGGTTTTAGCCTAATTTACTTTATCCTAATGTACAGAATCTAAGGGAAGCCGTGGCATCTAACCTTCATTTAACTTCCATTATGCTTTTGGCATTTTGCTGGGCCTTTTGTATGTTTCTCATTTGATCTTCACAAGTCAAATATCATTATAACCATTTTAAAGATCAGGAAAATGAGTCTCAGATGCTCAAAAAGAGTAAGTGACTCATATAAATCTAATAAGTCTTATAATATAAATGTCAGAGCTGGAATTAAAATCTATATTTGTTCTCAGAATACATCTCTTTCCAGTAAGATTCTAAAAGTTTCATTGAATGATATCTTATTCCATCTTGGTGTTGTAATACTAGGAACTGATCTCAGAGATTATAGAATCTATTAAGTTTAAAGAAGTTTTATACAGTAACATACAACTTGCTTTATCAAATGCTATTTCTTAGCAAGCTTTACTACAGAAAGACATTTTTCCCATGTTTTTAATAGTGAAAATTCCTGGAAATAAGATGTCATTATTTATGTGTTAGAGTACACAGCAATCTTAGATAAGCACCATCATATAGGCAGATATCCATAGCAACACAGAAAACATCCTGTGTCAGGAGAAGCAAAAGTATCATAGCACAGCACTTAAACCTATGTACCCTAAAGCCAGCTGGGTTCCAATTTCTGTCCACCGTTACCAGTTTGGGGCATTTGGCAAATTACTTATTCTTTCTTTACATTTGTTTGATCTTTGATAAAATGTGGATAATAATAGTACCTACCTTATGAGTGTAATTGTGAGGAATAAATAAGTTAAAACACATACAATGCTTAAAGTAATCCTCGGCTTGTAAGAAGTGCACAAGAATTATTAGCATTGGTTGTCTGCCTCTGAAAACTCATTATGAATAGTTTGATAATTAAGTCAACCATATTAAGTCACCACAAAATAGATTTTTAAAATCAATTAAAAGACTGGTAATATCAATGCCTCTCACTCTAGAAGGGGAAGACAAACATTGAAATAATAAATAAACTAATAAGATAATTTCAAATGGTGCCAGTTACCATGAATAAAATGAAACAGGAAGTTATGATTTGTAACGCAATAGGTTTAAAGGTTACAATCCCAGATTGTATGAACTAGAAAGCCTGACATTCAGCTGAGCCTTCAATATGAAGCCATGCAAAAATCTTTGGGACTCAATTTATGAGGACAAATCAAACCTATTTTTTTAAAATATAATCAGTAAGTGATACATGAAAATAGGGCCTTAGACTGAAACTCAGTATATTCTTGGTTCACACTTCCCAGAGTTCCTACTCCTAGATTTGGTGAGGATCCTCTGTCTTCTCTGAAAGCCCGTCAGGATGATCACACCCTCTTAAACATTTTTATTTACTGGCAAATAGAGTCAAGAAGCATCAACACAACAGCATTTAGAGAAGAGTAGAAGGGTAAAAAGGATATCAGGTATTAAAATGACTGTTTTGTTCCAGATACTCTTTTATAATAAATACTTTAATATATATTTTCATTTAGCATTTTCACAAAAGCTCAGGTTATAAAGTATATTATCTTCATTTTTCAAAAGTGGCTCAGAAGGACAGCTACAGGACTAAAGATCTCAGCTTAGATTTGAAGTCTACCTGATTTTACAGTCTCAGTTCATAGCCTGCTGATGAACACTGCCACAACCCAGACTTACCACATTTGTTTCTTGTCCTGTTGCTATTGTTGCTTGTGGTGGTGAGGTGGTTATTTCTTTTTAAAGCATTTGCTTTCCATTAATTATAAATTAACTCTAATTAAACTACATTATCTATAGTGTGATTTGAGCCTTTCCACTTCACAGAGAAATGTGCTAATATTGGTATTTACCATTATACTATCCTCTTTTACATTTTAGTTTGATCATTATTCTTATAATTCTCTCATTTTTTACTTAATGTTGTAAAGAACACTCTGTACTCTATAACTGCAAAAAGCATTTGATTTTTAATCATAAAATACAAGTTGATAATATTCCCACCTTCATTTTGTTCTGAATGTCTTTAAGATGGAAAAAATTGTTTGTCTGGATAGCTTTATTTCATTAAAAAAATTCAAGCAGCCCACAAGCTTTGTGTTGAAGTCAAACAGTGTAGATCATTTGATTTCTGAAAGTATATTGAAGTAACCAGATGTTTTATCATTGTATAATCATAGCCTTTGTGTCATCCTCTCATCTATTTATCCAAGGGGAGAAGAAGGAGTGAGTATGTACACAGTGTCAATAACAGACTCTAATTAGACTGCATGGAGAGTTTATTGTGAATATTATTTATTCCCTTTCGGAAACCATCCTTATCAGACAGTTTTAGTAAGCAGCCCAAATGGGTGAAATAAATTTGTCTTAGAAAAATGTTCTTATGACTTCTCTTATTGCCTCCAAAATAAATACAAAGAAAATGGTCTGAACTATATATTCCCACATTTCACAAAACAGACTCTAAATCAGCTCTAAAAATGCTGCTTTTTACTAACTCTCTTCAAGCAATTAGTAGGACTAAACATGTTTAAACACTTACAGATAATATCTGAAAATATGTAACAAACTTAAGCAAATTAGAGTTAAGTGTTTTTAAAACCTGAATATGTAGACCACATATACTGAGATTCTATTAACAACTGAAACCATAATTGGTCTGGAGAAGATTGGACTGCTTTTCTAGTCACACACACACACACACACACAAAAAAAAAGATTAAAAAAAACAAGGTCATTCGTCTCAAGGAAATTTTAATTAAAAAGGAAAGCATCAAGAAATAAAATTTTATAACACATGTATTAGGAAAATACTTCTGAAAAAATAAAAGCACAATTTCTTTCTACTTCATGTGTCAGCAAATAACTCATTTTCCCATTCTGATTCGATAACATTTGGACTCAGTCATAAGAAAATATAAAGTGTTCATTGGAAATGTGAAGAGGTCATAAACCTAAACCATAAAATATTTGGAGATTTTGCTGTTTGAGTTCTGGTTGCATAGTTCAGTTATGACATAATTAATCTCCTCTTAAAGAATAAAAATAATATTTATTTTTAAAAATTCTCGTCTGTTCTGTGGCAGGTCCTATCATTTTGACTTTCCTCTTACCCTACTGTCTTTGTCTCCAGACACAGAGATGTGAAAACAAATGACTTAGGAATTCCTTTGTTCAAAATGGAAAGAGGCATCGCCCTCCACATAATTGAAAGCTAATTCATCTCCCAGTGCACAGCCTCCCACTCCAATTCACATGTTCAGAGACTTTGCTCTAGCCAATAATTCTTTCTCTGCAATATGTATAACATTTTGGTCATCATTGGTTTCTTCTTCATATGAATGTGCTCAATTTCATATTAAAAAGTAATTCTCTTGATTCTGTCTCCTTCTGCATTCATACTAAGTTGCTTCAGTTGTGTCTGACTCTTTGAGACTCTATGAACCATAGTTACCAGGCTCCTCTGGCCATAGGATTCTCCAGGCAAGAATACTGGAGTGGGTTGACAGTCCCTTCCAGGGGATTTTCCCAACACAGGGATCAAACCCATATCTCTTATGTCTCCTGCATTGGCAGGTGGATTCTTTACAACCAGTGCCACCTGGAAAGGCCCTGTCTCCCTCTAACTAAACATAAAACTTAAATGTCTTTGCAACTTTTGAGGCCCCATCTGTGTGTTACTATCCTCTTGCTTTCTCCTCCCCTTGACTGGGAGCAATCTAGTAACATGTCTTCCAAGTCATTAAAATTGCTTTGCTAAGACCATTAGCAATTCCATTTACTGACTGCAAAGACCAGGTTTCAGTGAATATTCTGATCCCTTTTCAACTGAAATGCTAAGAATGCTCAAGTTGTTTTCAGCAAACAAATCAACCACCCAGTTTGGCACTAGAGTAAGAAGATGACACCAACTGATGCTTCTACTGCAATACATTCTGTGTCATGACACACGTGAACATAGGAAGGAAAGGGTCTAGGCAATAGTAATTGTTCATTGACAAGTTAAAGTAAGTGATTTATTTACCTTACTGTTCAGTTCATTCGCTCGGTGTGTCCGACTCTTTGTGACCCCATGAATCGCAGCACGCCAGGCCTCCCTGTCCATCACCAACTCCTGGAGTTTACCCAAACTCATGTCCATCGAGTCGGTGACACCATCCAGCCATCTCATCCTCTGTTGTCCCCTTCTCCTCCTGCCCCCAATCCTTCCCAGCATCAGGGTCTTTTCCAATGAGTCAACTCTTCGCATGAGGTGGCCGAAGTATAGTTTCAGCTTCAACATCAGTCCTTCCAATGAACACCCAGGGCTGATATCCTTTAGGATGGACTGGTTGGATCTCCTTTCAGTCCAAGGGACTCTCAAGAGTCTTCCCCAACACCACAGTACAAAAGCATCAATTCTTCGGCACTCAGCTTTCTTCACAGTCCAACTATCACATCCATACATGACTACTGGAATAATCATAGCCTTGACTAGACTGACCTTTGTTGGCAAAGTAATGTCTCTGCTTTTTAATATGCCATCTAGGTTGGTCATAACTTTCCCTCCAAGGAGTAAGCATCATTTAATTTCATGTCTGCAATCACCATCTGCAGTGATTTTGGAGCCCCAAAAAATAACGTCTGACACTGTTTCCACTGTTTCTCCATCTGTTTGCCATGAAGTGATGTAACCAGATGCCATGATCTTAGTTTTCTGAATGTTGAGCTTTAAGCCAACTTTTTCACTCTCCTCTCTCACTTTCCTCAAGAGGCTTTTTAGGTGTTCTTCACTTTCTGCCATAAGGGTGGTGTTATCTGCATATCTGAGGTTATTGATATTTCTCCCAACAATCTTGATTCCAGCTTGTGCTTCTTCCAGCCCAGCATTTCTCATGATGTACTCTGCATATAAGTTAAATAAGCAGTGTGATAATAAACAGCCTTGACATACTCCTTTTCCTGTTTGGTATCAGTCTGTTGTTCCATGTCCAGTTCTAACTGTTGCTTCCTGACCTGCACATAGGTTTCCCAAGAGGCAGGTCAGGTGGTCTGGTATTCCCATCTCTTTCAGAATTTTCCAGTTTATTGTGATCCACACAGTCAAAGGTGTACTTTATATCATTATTTACATGATTAAACACTTACCAAATACTATATGATGTAAGCATATAAAGCATGTAAAATAAGTAGGTCAGAAGAAGATCAACAAATTAAAGGGACTCGTAGCAGCATTTAAAAGATAAATGTCTATTAGTCTAAAAATTAATTTTACTTTTAATTTCTCATTGTTTCAATTCATTTTCTTATAAAGTCTTCATTAGAAAGTAATTAAAAATACACCAAGAAAAAATACACATTAAAATAGAATCTGAAATGCTGTAGAGTGTATTTTATTTTTTTGATCCCTTATATATAAAATGTAGTAAAATTCTAGTTCCATTAATGTAGAAAAAGGTTTCGCATTAATAAAAGAAAACACCTAAAAGCTATAGCAATGATTTACTAATATCATTTAAACAGAGCTAAAAATTAATTTTAAAAAATGTTAGCTTAATTATATATATATATATGCATATTTCATGCAAATTCAGATAGATTTCACCAATCAAAACAGAAGATGTTAAGCTCTACAGCATGCCTCTAGTTCACAGCTTTGGTCTGATCTATTTTAAGAAAAAAAAAAAAAGCAGCATGCTATTATTTATTTCCAGGTGCAATAAAATCTATTTAATTTGAAGACTGATTAAAGTAGAGAAACCTCATGACAAGGAGCAAACTGCTGCTCTACCAATCAAAGTAGGGTCTGACACAGACTGCCAAACACAGCAGAGAAGAGTCAGCAGGGGAAAATGTCAGCAATGATATTATGCACATATACAAAGTTTGCTACTGCTATAAGTCATGACATTAAATAATGTATTGATAACATTTTGAACTCTAAGGTATTAAGCCTATAGTTGATATTTTCCTCTAAAAGAATTAACTCATTAAAATGGGTTAGTAAAAATCCACTAAATATTCTACTTGTATTTATTATATTTTTCAGAGGACATGAATAATTATATAAAACTTAATTTAAGAATAAATTAGAAAATTCATCACATATATAATTAATTTCCAATTCAAATACTTTGATATAAACGATGCTATGTCTCAATTTTTAAAAATTTTAAATTTTTGTTTGTTTCTTTTGTTTATGACTTGGAGATAAATGATGAGATTGGGAGGGTTTGACCTAACATATTCTACTTAAAAAATTTTGAGACATTATTATGCTAATATTATTTACATGCTCAAAAGACCAAACGCTAGAAAATGTAGAACTTTCTCTTTGAAAGTAAATTTCTCCTATTAGGATTTATGAACCTAAAAATAAAAATTTTAAGCAATTCAAAATTTTCTTACTGCTATTTCAATTATTATGCCATTATTATGTCATTATTATTATTACTATGTCATTATTATTTTAGAGTGGTCATACTTAACCTTTAAATCCTAGGTAATAGGTATCATTAATTAGGCCAAAGAATGTAATTTAAAATTAAAGATCTGGATTAAAGTACAGAATCTACTGTCTTCCATGAGAAATTTACCCACTTTCCTGAGACTTTGTTTCCTATATGTCAAATAGTTAAAACACCTATCATATAATGTGTCTTTATAGTAAGTAACATAGAAAGTAAGTAGTAGGAATTCAGAAAATACTAGTTTTCTTTGTATTAATGACTAGGTTAGAAAAATCATGAATTTATTGCTTTTATTCAAATTACATTTAAGTATTATGTATGAAATTATGCAAAATATTACAGATAAAGGTAGCATAAGATTTCTAAACACTCACTAGAAAGCCCTCCGATAGTGATTTGAAATTTATGTGGCACATTGTTGAGCATGTCGACATTTTTCTTGTATAAGACTGAGTATATAACTGTAAAAATCAACAGGAATTAATGACCTTTAGGAAGTAAAATTTTAGGTGGCAAAAGCTATTCATTTGACTTTTTTTTTTTTTTTTTAAATTTAGCACCTTTCAATGCTAGGAACAGAGGGATCCATTTTTCTCCTGAATTACCAGCACCTTAGTTTGAGGTATTATCTGGTATAGTACTATATCGCTTTTGGTCACCACCTTATCTCAAATCCATCTTTCCTACAGTTAGTAGAATTTTCTAATAAAATGCAGATATGACCATTTCACCACCCCATATGTGTCTTCTTGTAACACGTATTTCCATGTTTCTTGTTGTAGCACACAGCTCCACTCTTTTCTAGTATCTGTCTACCTTTTTCAATCCCATGTGTTGCCACTGTCTATCACATTTTAAGCTCCAGCACACTAATTGGTTATATTTTCTATGACCACTCCATGTGACTGCTCATCACTATTCCTTTACTCATATAGTGAGTTCTCTCCAGAATACCTGTCTCCAACATCAGTTGGTATAAATAAACTCTGTTTATATCTATAAATTCAGTTGTGCTGTTAGCACCTCCATGAAGGCTTTTTGATGTTTCCCTTACACAGTTAGGGATATACCTCAAACATAAAGGAATGATTGGCAAATCATAAGCATACTATCCAAAGAAAAGAAAGACTAAGTCAGAAAAAATATTAGTGTGTGTATACAACAGATGAAGGGTTAATGTACAAAATATTAGAGATTCTCTAAATAATAGGAAAACATTTGCTGAACTAATGTGAAGTGGGAAACAAATACATTTAAAGAGTTCAAGAAGAAACTCAAGGAATTAACATGGGGAATGAGCAGATTGTCAACCTTTAGTATTATCAAGAAATCACAAAAAAATTCAATCCTACTTTTTACACATTACTTTTGAAAGATGTTTGAAATGATCAATAATATCCTGTGTTGGGGGGGGGAGAAGTTGGGTAAACCAGCTTTGGTACACGAAGTCCTTGAGGAGGTCAATTAAAATATGCACATAGTTTGATGAGTCAGTTCCCCTTACAAAAACATGTGTGTATGAAGTTACGTATTATATTTTTTAAGTAACAAACATTTAAGAGCCTATGTGCCCATTCATTTTTATATGGTGAAATTAAATACAGTGTGTTCTTACTTTGAAATACCTCACAAATAATGGGAAAAAAAAACAAAAAACAAGATTATTTTATGTATTTGCAAAATATAGCAAGCATAATGATTATGTCACAGAACATTAAGAATAGTATAGTATTCTTATATTGATATATTTTTTTTATTTTAAATATGTTAAGGCAAGAAGAAAGGGATAGTTAGTTAAAACATAGATTCTGTTAAGACTGACTGTATTTAATTCCCAGTTACGCCACTTAACAATTGTATGACTTTCAACCAGTTACTTAACCTCTCTATGTCTTGCTTTCTTTATTTGTAAAGTAGATATATATATTTTAATGGGTAATGAAAAGCTTGAAAGATATACATAGATATATCATTTATAGATATTTCTGTATTTATAAATAATCTATATTAGGCATGTTATTTTTACTATTATAATTTTTTTTTCAATGTTGAGTTGTTCATATCTATAATAAGAACAAGTCTTCCATGTGAGCCAGGTAAATACAAGAAAGCACAATTAATTCTGTTGTTATGACAAGGACCCAAGTCACAAATGACAGCATATAGGCTATGAGTTTATTTTCATGGATATGCCACATCATGTAGAGTAAGAAAATTCATTCTTGTTCACTTTTTAAACAAGATAAAAAAAATGAAGTTTAAAACAAAATTAAGTGTATACTGATAGAAATAGCTTTGAGAGCTATCAGTTTGCTCAGGTGCTGTTCACCTAGTTTGACAAGACTGGGTCGTAAAATCTTGGAAACAGTTGTCAGTTCAAACGACTTTGTCAAGATATCTATCTGGATCAATATAGTTATTTTATTTAAAGATTTAGATTTTTAAAATACAGGATTGAATGCAATTTTGGTTCCAATAGTAAGAAAGAAAACCAATAGAGAAATGATTAAACATTAACCTTATGACATGGTATGCAAGTTGATTTTTAATTCTTCCTCACACATACTGGTAAACCATTTATTCCTGTGTAGTGGATATAAGTATTTTCTTCTTGTTTTGTCTTTATTTGCACATTCATGATAATCTGATTATTTTCTTTCTTTCAAGTAAGTCTGCAGAAGAATCGTTGCTTCTGCTTATCAAGGTTTTCCCTAACAGTGCAAAGAATTTGGTCTCCCTCTCTGCGGCTGTACAATCAGTTCAGTTCAGTTCAGTTGCTCAGTCGTGTCCGACTCTTTGTGACCCCATGAATCGCAGCACGCCAGGCCTCCCTGTCCACCACCAACTCCCGGAGTCCACCCAAACCCATGCCCATCAAGTCGGTGATGCCATCCAGCCATCTCATCCTCTGTTGTCCCCTTCTCCTCCTGCCCCCAATCCTTCCCAGAGTCAGGGTCTTTTCCAATGAGTCAACTCTTCGCATGAGGTGCCCGAAGTATTGGAGTTTCAGCTTCAATACCAGTCCTTCCAATGAACACCCAGGACTGATCTCCTTTAGGATGGACTGGTTGGATCTCCTTTCAGTCCAAGGGACTCTCAAGAGTCTTCTCCAACACCACAGTTCAAAAGCATCAATTCTTCAGCGCTCAGCTTTCTTTGCAGTCCAACCCTCACATCCATACATGACCACTGGAAAAACCAACGCCTTGACTAGATGGACCTTTGTTGACAAAGTTCTCTGCTTTTTAATATGCTGTCTAGGTTGGTCATAACTTTCCTTCCAAGGAGTAAGCATCTTTTAATTTCATGGCTGCAGTCACCATCTGCAGTGATTTTGGAGCCCCCCAAAATAAAGTCTGACAGTTTTCCCATCTATTTCCCATGAAGTGATGGGACCAGATGCCATGATCTTAGTTTTCTGAATGTTGAGCTTTAAGCCAACTTTTTCACTCTCCTCTTTCACTTTCATCAAGAGGCTCTTTAGTTCTTCTTCACTTTCTGCCATAAGGGTGGTGTCATCTGCATATCTGAGGTTATTGATATTTCTCCTGGCAATCTTGATTCCAGCTTGTGCTTCCTCCAGCCCAGCGTTTCTCATGATGTACTCTGCATATAAGTTAAATAAGCAGGGTGACAATATACAGCCTTGACGTACTCCTTTTCCTATTTGGAACCAGTCTGTTATTCCATGTCCAGTTCTGACTGTTGCTTCTTGACCTGCATACTGGTTTCTCAAGAGACAGGTCAGGTAGTCTGATATTCACATCTCTTAAGAATTTTCCACAGTTTATTGTGATCCACATAGTCAAAGGCTTTGGCATAGTCAATAAAACAGAAATAGATGATTTTCTGGAACTCTCTTGCTTTTTTGATGATCCAATGGATGTTGGCAATTTGATCTCTGGTTCCTCTGCCTTTTCTAAAACCAGCTTGAACATCTAGAAATTCACAGTTGACATATTTTTGAAGCCTGGCTTGGAGAATTTTGAGCATTACTTTACTAGCGTGTGAGATGAGTGCAATTGTGCAGTAGTTTGAGCATTCTTTGGCATTGCCTTTCTTTGGGATTGGAATAAAAACTGACCTTTTCCAGTCCTGTGGCCACTGCTGAGTTTTCCAAATTTGCTGGCATATTGAGTGCGGCACTTTCACAGCATCATCTTTCAGGATTTGAAATAGCTCAACTGGAATTCCATCACCTCCACTAGCTTTGTTCGTAGTGATGCTTTCTAAGGCCCAGTTGACCTCACATTCCAGGATGTCTGGCTCTAGGTGAATGATCACACCATTGTGATTATCTTGGTTGTGAAAATCTTTTTGGTACAGTTCTTCTGTATATTCTTGCCACCTCTTCATAATATCTTCTGCTTCTGTTAGGTCCATATCATTTCTGTCCTTTATGGAGCCCATCTTTGCATGAAAATTCCCGTGGTATCTCTAATTTTCTTGAAGAGGTCTCTAGTCTTTCCCATTCTGTTGTTTTCCTCTATTTCTTTGCATTGATCACTGAAGAAGGCTTTCTTATCTCTCCTTGCTATTCTTTGGAACTCTGCATTCAAATGGGTATATCTTTCCTTTTCTCCTTTGCTTTTCGCTTCTCTTCTTTTCGCAGCTATTTGTAAGGCCTCCTCAGACAGCCATTTTGCTTTTTTGCATTTTTTTTCCATGGGGATGGTCTTAATCCCTGTCTCCTGTACAATGTCTGAAACCTCCGTCCATAGTTCACTCAAAGTAGAGTTTACTGTATTCTAAGGAAGGTTTCTATTTTTTGGTCACATGTTCCCTGTATAGGAAAGTATATCTGGAGGTCACTTTTCTCTTTCCATATCAGAAAATGAACATGATTGGACCACTTGTCTCACTGTGTCTGATGCCCCTCCACCTCCCCATTGAGCTGCACTATAACAGTCCTTGTCTTCATGGTCTCTGCTCTGCCCTGTGACCATTGCAGTTTTACAGTTTTCCCACCTTGTGGCAGGAAAAGAACTGCTTTCAGATTGAACGCTTAGTCGCTCAGTCATGTGTGAATCTTCCTGACCCTATGGACTGCAGCCTGCGAGGCTCTCCTGTCCATGGGATTCTCCAGGCAAGAACACTGACTGAAGTGGGTTGCCATTTCTTCCTCCAGGGGATCTTTCCAACTCAGGGTTGGAACCCACATCTCCTGTGTCTCACATTCACAGGCAGATTCTTTACTACTGAGCCACCTGAGAAGCGATGAGATTGAATATGAACTTCTAAAAAGATTTCTTTAGTGAAATGTTATTGATTCTCCAAAATTTCCTAAGGTCTATTTGCCAGCATTTTCCTGGTCACAGGAACCTGTGATCTTACTGTTTAAATGCTTTTTCCCCTTCTATATAAACTAAACTTAAGAATATAAGACCAACTGATTTAAAATAAAATGTAATTAGAATTGACTGAAAAAAATCTTTTGATGACAAATAGATATATCTTACATGCAATAAAAAATAACTTGAACATTTTACTGGTACTTAGACATAAATGAAAAACCCAGTTAAAAAATCTTGAAAAATCACAGGTTATTCAAGCTCTGACAGAGTCAGTTTTGACATGTAACCATTGGGTTATAAAGGCTAAAATAATTTCATAGTAGGAATGAAATGTTTATTAAATAATTGAACAGATAGATGAAAAAGGAATTAAGTGAATTTTTTTTTTTTTTTTTTTTTTTTGGCAAATTTTCTCACTACTGCTGCCTGGGTTCTTATCCAACTTTCATTCAATTTACTCTGTGTGGATAGTGAAAATTTTATCTCTGCTCTAGCAACTACTAACTCTGAAGATGGGTATTCTCTCACAGATAGTAATATAATTTTGACATCCCGGCAGTGTGCAAATAAAAGTCTAGAAGTAACTTTGCTCTTTCTATGATCATAAAAGACACATTATCAGGCACCCAGGGAAGAACTAAAATCAGCATAATATTTAACAACTATAGGAGTACCTAATATCCCACTTTAATTGTCCTTATAGGAAATGCAAATTTACCTTTATGTCTTTTATAGTGATTTCTCCAATCAATAAAATGACAGAGTTTGGAATTTCCCAACCTTTTGATTGATCTAATCTATCAAATGATGAAACTGTGTGATTCTCATTCCTCTAAAAGGGTGTTCTGTTTTTCTTTTTTCTTTTTCACAGACTGATTTACAATCTTTTCTTCTATTGCTGCCTCTGGTACCCCCTTTTCATATATTCTACCAGCTTTTGTGTTAAACAGTTTAACTAAATTGGATGAAGTCTCATCCCCTCATTAACTTTAATCCTCGCCTTCCTATTTTTAAACTAACAATGCTCAACTATCAAGGGAGTTTTATGACCATCAACCCATTTCTTTCTTTTCGTGATTATATAAATACAGTTATTATATTCCCAATGAGATCACTATTAGAACACATTTTCTCTGAGATTAAAACAAATCCATTTTGCCTAAGTTTCTTTCATTGTACATATTTTTTAATTTTTTAAATTGATTCTACATTAAAGAGAACCTTAATGGAATTGCAAATATTAAGTATGTAACTTCAATTCTTAATATTTTAAAATTGCATCTAATCAATGCTTATAAGAAGATATTCTTTATTTTATAATGCTAAAGACATCATTTTGATTTTGGATTTATAATTATTTTCCCATACCTTGAAATAATACTAATAGTTAAATAAACCTAGATATTTTGATATTTTACTTAAAACAAGTTGCTATTTCACACATTGTTATCATGATATGCTTTTTAATTTTGACTTTGAATTTTTTTTTTTTTACTAAATAACTTTCTATTAATGATTCTAACATTTGCTCAAAGACACTTTCTGTGAAATTCTATAATTTAATTTTTTAATACATTTTTCAATGCTTTAAAAAATTTCTTATTGGTTTTTCAAAAGGAAGGTCACCATAAACATTGTGACTGACCATATGTGGTGGCGAGTTATCAAATGACCAAAGAAAAGATTGATGAACCACAGGACAGGGAGTGGAAACTCATTCATTCAACGTTGTGTGTGTAATGTTTTATACTACATGCTGTAGATGTCAGGACCACTAAACCACAACCTCTGTCCACAGATACAATCAGAGGCTAGTGGGGAAGATAGAATGTAGCTACTAACCGTAAGTCAGGAATATTACACAAAAAATATGAAAGAAGCATGAAGTGCTTTGAGAACAAAGAGAGGAAACAAATGACAAGTGAGGATGAAATGAACATTTACAAAGTTTTTCATCCGTTTAAAATCAGGTATTCAGTGATGCTACATAATGGACACATTGCTAGGTGTCATGTAACAAATATATATAAAACTTGTATAAAACAAATTATCCTACTCTCATGGTGTTTAAAATCTAGTGTGTGATATTTAATCTACACAGTCTCAAGGAAGATGTGCAGGAGGCAGAGAAATATATTTCAAGCATAATAAGGAACAGAAACAAATAAACTTGAGATTATAAGATTATAAGTACACAGAATCATGCATATGCATTTAAGTGCAGGGGAAAAGATGAGGGTGGAAAAAGAACGTCACAATACAGGGTAAGAATAGGACATAAAGGAACTGGAAATCCCCATTATAATTATTTTTATATTTTATTTATTTGGCTATACCAGGTCTTAGTTATATCTCACAGACTCTTTGATCTTCTTTGTAGCATGCAGGATTTTAGTAGTGGTGTGTGAACACTTAGTTGTGGCATGTGGTATCTGTTTCCCTAAACAGGGATCAAACCTGGGCCCCTTGCATTGGGAGCTCAAAGTCTTAGCCACTGAACCCCCAGGGAAGCCCCATCCCATTAGGATTTTAAGCTCACTTGTTTAATCAGTAAATTGTAATCAAAAATTTTTGAGTAGAGATATTGACAGATCAAATTGCCAAAAAACATCTGTTAGATCACAGAAAAACAAGAGAATTCCAGAAAAACATTTACTTCTGCTTTATTGATTATGCCAAAGCCTTTGATTGTAGATCACAATAAACTGGAAAATTCTTTAGGTGGAAAATTCTTCAAGAGATGGGAATACCAGACCACCTTACCTGCCTCCTGAGAAATCTGTATGCAAGTCAAGAAACAACAGTTAGAACCAGACATAGAACAACAAACTGGTTGGAAATCAGGAAAGGAGTACCTCAAGGCTGTATATTGTCACCCTGCTTATTTAACTAATATGCAGAGTACATCATGCAAAATGCCAGCCTGGAAGAAGCACAAGCTGGAATCAAGATGCCAGGAGAAATATCAATAACCTCAGATATGCTGATGGCACCACCCTTATGACAGAAAGCGAAGAGGAACAAAAGAGCTTATTGATGAAAGTGAAAGAGGAGAGTGAAAAAGCTGGCTTAAAACTAAACATTCCAAAAACTGAAATCATGGCATCCAGTCCCATTGCTGCTGCTGCTGCTGCTAAGTCGCTTCAGTCGTGTCCGACTCTGTGCGACCCCATAGATGGCAGCCCACCAGGCTCTGCCATCCCTGGGATTCTCCAGGCAAGAACACTGGAGTGGGTTGCCATTTCCTTCTCCGATGCGTGAAAGTGAAAAGTGAAAGTGAAATCAGTCGTGTCCAACTCTTTAGCGACCACATGGACTGCAGCCTACCAGGCTCCTCCGTCCACGGGATTTTCCAGGCAAGAGTACTGGAGTGGGGTGCCATCACCTTCTCTGTCCACTCCCATTACTTCATGACAAATAGATGCAGAAGCACTGTAAACAGTCACAGACTTTATTTTTTGGGGCTCGGAAATCACTGCAGATGGTGACTGAAGCCATGAAATTAAAAGACACTTGCTCCTTGGAAGAAAAGTTGTGACCAACCTAGACAGCATATTAAAAAGCAGAGACATTGCTTTGCCAGCAAAGGCCCACATAGTAAAAGCTATGGTTTTTCCAGTAGTCATGTATGCATGTGAGAGTTGGACCATAACAACAACAAAAAAAAAAAAACATGAACACCGAAAATTGATGCTTTTGATCTGTGGTGTTAGAGAAGACTCTTGAGAGTCCCTTGGACTGCAAGGCGATCTAACCAGTCCATCCTAAAGGAAATCAGTCCTGAATATTCCTTGGAAGGACTGATGCTGAAGCTGAAACTCCAGTACTTTGGCCACCTTATGCGAAGAGCTGACTCATTTGAAAAGACTCTGATGCTGGGAAAGACTGAAGACAGGAGGAGAAGGGAATGACAGAGGATGAGATGGTTGGATGGCATCACCAACTCGATGGACATGAGTTTGAGCAAGCTCTGGGACTTGGTGATGGACAGGGAAACCTGGCGTGCTGCAGTCCATGAGGTCACAGAATCAGACACTACTGAACGACTGAATTGAACTGAACTGATAGAATAAGTGATAGGAATACAGGGACAAGATGGTACAAGTTTGGGTGTTAGGATGTGATGATAATAAAATTTCTCATGAAACTTCAATATAGTGAAATTTGACAGCCCAGCTCTCTGGTAGACAATTTGGATTTGAAGACTTTGTGGTTCATATTGGTTGAGAAACAAAGTAAGTATCTAGAAATGGAAGGAATGTTCAGAAATAAAGATTAAAATTTAAATGACATGAATATTTTTTAATAGATATTTGTTAATAGTTGCATCCATTTATTAAATGGATGCAATTGCCCAAGAGGTGCGAGCTAAAATAGGAGGGAAATGGATAAAAGGAGAGAGTAATGGTGAATAGTTAAAATAAAGGGGTAAGAAAAGAAAAAGGAGATCCTGAAGGATCTTTTTAAAGGATAGTTGGGAAAATCACTAAAATGTTTCCAGAAAAAAAAGAATATTAATAACAGTATATAATAGAATAATCTAATACATTTGTAGACTACTAAAGAGCTTTATAGAATCAGAGTCAGTAGAATATAGGACAGCAGTCATTCTAAAGAAGAGTGAAGAGTGAGTAGGAGATAATGAGGTAGTAGCAGCAAATGAAATACTAAGGAATTTTTCTGATGATCCAGTGGTAAAGAATCCACTTTCCAGTGCAAGGGATTCAGGGTCTATCCGTGGTCAGGGAACTAAAGCTCCCGCAGGGCAACTACTGGTAAAATTTTAGAAATTATATTAGCAAAAACATGACATTAAGGTTTATCACAGAAGTCGGACATGATGTAGTGAGTAAACCACCACCACCATAGAAATGAAAACTTGATTTATTCTTAAAATCATGTACAATTTAAATGCTACAGTTTATTGGTTTAAAGTAAAAAAAAAAATTTTTTTTTTCTCAATAGGCTAAAAAATATCCTGTGAAAACTTATTCAGTTGCCTTGGTGGGTCATTAAGTGAAACAGTCATCTATGTGCTCATTCGCTCAGTCATGTCTGACTCTATGTGATCCGATGGACTGTAGCCCGACAGGCTCCTCTGTCCAATTCTCCAGGCACTAAAACTGGAATGGGTAGCCATTCCCTCCTACAAGGGATCTTCCTGACCCAGGGATCTTCCCTGAGACTCTTGCATTGAAGGCAGATACTTTACTGTCTGAGCTACCAGGGATGCCCAACTTTTTTGCTCCCTATTTCACTTTTTGTTTTCCCTCTATTTTGGCTATGGAGAAACACAACACACACACACACACACACACACACACAAATCCCAGAGTGGGACCTGCATCCTCTTGTATATTAGTCCAACGTGACAAGGTATTACCCTCCCAACCAGAGCTATGAGTGAGTTTTTAAAATTCCGTTTCACATTTCTCTTTGGTTTGTTGCTTCTGGGTGTTGTGGTACCCTATAGGGAATGATCATTAAATACCACAGCATCAGCCCACTGCCTTTCTTGTCTTGCCAAATGCTGAATTCTTTAGTTCAAAGCAATATTGTGTAGAACTTTCTAACAATAAATAAAGATTTCTAATTCCTTAAGAGTTGCTACTGGCAGAGGTAGACAGGAAAACCGAATCCATATCTAGTGCAAGGATCTACTGCACTAGAGAATGTATTCTGTCTGCTATCTTCTCTAAGATAAAAAGAGGTCTAATAGAATCGACTTATCACGAGGTGACTGGACATTGTTCTCTGCCCCTGGAAGGTGGGGCACTCAGCAGTGGCTATAGCCAGATCACAGATGAGGTGGGGAAGGGGTGCAGTGAGGATTGGGCAGGGATGGGTTACTTGTTGAAAAATTAATGAAAACATCTCTTTTGGCTTCTTCCTTAAAAAGTTCAATGATCAAGTACCCAGGCTGATAGTGAAAGAGAGTGATATTGACAGGATATCTTTTTTTTTTTTTAACACCTGATTATTGAGTGTCTCCTCATGCACACTGAGTGTTTATATTGGAAACAAGTATTTTTACTCCTTAGGACTCTTCTATATGATTCATCCATATAATCTGGGCATATCCAACTTGATGGCTTGGTAGATGAGGTAATATATCCAGTTCACAAGGAGCTTATCAGGATTTTTCCTCAGAGGACCTGAATTTCCTCCCAGACACCATTGTTCTACACTGCAATTTCCCATCAGCAGTTGACATGGTTTCCAGAGAATATTGCTGTCTGACAATAGGCACCTTGAACACTTTTGATTCCGACAGATCATACTTAGAAATGGCAGCACTCTTTACAGCCTGGGTCAACTGGAGGACATACACTGCTCTGAGTCCCATGCAAAGCTCTCAGTATTCTGGATTACTAAGTAAATAGATAAGAGTAGCATTTCCAAATATGTATAGCAATGAGCAACACACTAAATTTTGGCATATGTCATCTACAAATCCAAGTGATCCAACAGGCAGTGTTCTTTTTTCCTAGTTAGGAGATGCAGGGTGCAAGTTATCTGACACTTTGCAAGAGGCATTCCAACATACCCTAGATACCTGAACAGCCAAAAAATGTATTTCCCTGGCACGCACCTAACAGTCCTTTAAAGTTTATTTTCCATTGTCTAGTATGCATATATCTTTCAAAGTATTTTGGATACCTGCTACTTACCAATCAATATACCCTATCAACGTAGACAATCAATGTAATAAGCCAGCATGATTTCCTATAGGAAACAAGATAATTATGGTCCCACTGAGCGAAATGATGAGGCCAAGCCCAGAAATTGATGGAGCCTTTGTGGCAAAACGGTGCAGTTTTACCTGCCAGTTGAAAGTAAGTGACTTCTAGTATTCTTTGTTTATTGGTATTGAGGAAAAAATGCATTGATCAGCTTCATAGTTAAGTTTGCATGTGTCAGGGATTATAGTCACTATTTCCATTGAGGAGAAAATATAATTGGAGACATCTCTGATTGAGCTAATGGATAGCTCACTGTCATTTTCAGTGATCCATCAGTCTTCTACATAGGGCACAGTTAAATGGGACTGCAGTGGAATAATCACCTCAAATGGATGGATATTGCACCTTTCCAATTCTTAGGGCAAAAACTGTGGAATCATTCTTCACTTCTATCCTCTCACACGTACATCCAATTTGTCAAGAAATTCTATTGGCTTATATGACTGTGATAGCCTCCAAACTGCTCTCTTATTTTCATCTTTGTCCTCTACCATTGATTTTCAGTGTAGCAACAGGGAAATACTTGTAAAATATAAGGCAGATCATGTCACTCTTCTGCTCAAAATGCTGCTGTGTTTCTTCACTCCATTCACAAAAAAGAATGGCATCCTTACTGTGGCTGGAAACACTATATGGGTTCTGGGTCCTTTCAGTTTCTGAGTTCGTCTCCTGTGCTCTTTATTCACTCAACTCCAACCACAGTATCCTCCTGGCTGTATCTCAAACACACCAGTCACACTTTTGCCTTAACTTCTTTTTTTTTCAGTTATTTCTGGTATGTGAAATGTTCTTCCCCCATAAATACAGATTTCTAGCCCTTTGTGCATGCGTGTGTGCTAAATCACTTCAGTCATGTCCAAGTCTTTGTGACCCCATAGACTGTCACCTGCCAGTCCCCTCTGTCCATGGCATTCTCCAGGCAAGAATACTGGAGCGAGTTGCCATTTCCTTCTCCTTTCTAGCACTTACTTTCTTTAAATCTTTGCTCAAAATCATTCATTCAATGAGGCCTCCTCTGGCCCCCCTATTTAATACAGCAAACTTGCTTCCTTCCTCATTGCTTGCCTAGTCCCGCTTGTTCACAGATTCCTGCTTTATATTTATATAAATATAAATTTATATTTTATAGAATAATAAATTGAATACCATTTTTCATGCTACTTAAATATGCATTAAGACATCAATTCCCAAAGTAAAAACAAGATGGTGGAGGAGTAGGTGGATGTGGAGTACATCTCTCTCCATGGATACACCAGAAACACACCTTCAGACACAGAAGTGCATGCAAAACACCAGTTGAGAATGGACAGGAGTACCTGACCCACGGAAAAAAGTATAAAGACCCACGCAAAACTCGGTAGGATGAAGGAACTAGGGGAAAAAACAGGAGTGTTAGTAGGACTGGATCTGCCCTCATCTGGTAGGGGAACTGAAGCAGGGGTCCAATCCCCACATCAAGGCAATTGTCTGAGGCAGAGGAGAAATATTGAAGGCTGAGAGTGAAACAGCTGATGTGTGGCAGCCTAAATGGGATGAGAATCAGACAGTCCTTGCCGCAGCCATACATACCCTGGACAGGGACGTAGATCCCCTGGAAGGTGCAGCAGCTGGGAGCTGGAGTTTAGGGATTGTGGAGCAATCCCAGGGCAAGGGCTGCTGTTGACTGCAGAGAGACAAATTGAGGGAATGTGAGGGAGGAGATTGTGGTGGGAAATGCCTGTGGAGGAAAGCAGAGCAGCAAGGTGATACTGCTGAGTCATGCGTAGGGGATGGAGCCATCACCCTAACCTCTCTCCCCCCACACAGGAGCACTGGCAGCTGAGCAACAGAGAGGCTGCCCATCAAACGCCTGATGCACTGAACTACACAGTAGGACCCCACCCAGGTGCCCCTATAAGTGCCTGACCCACCAATATACACAGTAGGACCCCACCCAGGATGCCCCTTTAAGTGCCTGACCCGCCTATCTACACAGTAGGACCCCAGCCAGGGGGGGCTCCTCTCTGTGCCTGACACAGCGAACAACAGAGAAGGCCCCCAGGCAAGGGAGCCCTCTAAGTGACTAAATGGGTGGAGCTACGGAGAAAGACTGGCCAAAGAGGCCTTCTGATCACCAGCTACAGAGGCTCAAATAAAGACTCTGATAGGGCCATAACTCCTGCAGCGGAGGCAGTCCATGTCCCTGCACACTTGGCACTGCCAGGGTCCCCAAAGCCAAGCACCTGCACCACCTTCACGCTCAACACTCACTGGGGCAAAGCTGCCACAGGCAAAAAGAGTCTGATGTCTATGTGTGCAGGGTCGTTTCGGTCCTGTCTGACTCTTTGTGACCCTGTAGACTGTGGCCTGCCAGGCTTCTCTGTCAGAGAGGGGGGTTTCTCCAGGCAAGAATACTGGAGCGTATTGGCCAATACTGGTTGCCATACCCTTCTAGAGCACTATATTTCCTGCTTCCCTAGCTGCCAACTTCCCAGAGTACCTGGTGCTGCCAGAATCCCAACAACCCAAGCAGCTGCACCACCTCCACACCTGGCCCTCACAGGGGCAAACCCAAGTCCTCCAGAGCAGCCTCAGGAGCAAACCCCAGTGAACAACCCATATGCAGAAGTGGATATAAAACCACAATTGAAACCCAGGGGCAGTGTGGCTAAGGAAGAAGACCTAAAACCTTCCCACCAGCTGTAAAAGCTGCAGATTAAATCCACACAATCAACTAAGCAGACTCTGTGTCTATGGAATATATAAAAGGTCATTGAGAATACCCAAAAAAGAAAATGCACTAGTTCTAATAGCTATAGACATTGGAAGCAAGAACACAGAGGAGTAGGACCAGATTAGAATTTGAGCTTCCCCCACAACAGGTCCAGAGATCAGCACAGTGTTGGAGGGCATCCTAGAGAGGTGAGGTGGACTGTGACTTCCAGCGAGGGGAAGGACTGACAGCAGTGACTCAAGAAAAACATTTATTATTCTTATTTTTGACTTGTACTGTAGATTCTTTTGGATTTTTTTTTTCTCTATTTTCCTTTTTTCCCTCCTCTGTTGTAGTGGCCAATTTTACTGGCACTATGAAATCAAATTAAGCTTTTGAGCATTCCTTTTTTTTTTTCTTCTCAGTCACATTTTTTATTGTTGTTATAAACTCCTGCTTCTATGTTGGGCAGTTCTGTAGAGTTTTCCTTTTTTTTTTTTTTTTCCTTTTTTCTTTCTTCTTCCATTTTTTTCCTGATTTCTTTTTTTAGAATTTTAATTTTTAGTTTTTAAACCTGCTTGTTTTTTCTAGATTTATTCCTGTGCTTGCCTTTTCTACCATTCTTTTCCCCTTGCAGTTCCTCTTTAGTATATATAAACCTTCTTAATCTACCTCTGTTTAACTTTGCAATCTATTCTTTCTTTCTTTTACTTCTTTCCTTTCCTCTCAACACATTTGTTAGTTTTATTTTCACTGCTTTATTCCCCACTTGGCACCTTGTTTAGTTTTGTTTTCCAGTTTGTGCTCTAGTTAGTTTTGTTCTTAACTGGTAAATAAATTTTATTTCCTTTTATTACCAGGTCAATCTATTGTACTTTATTTTTGTTAGACTGTTTTGACTTTGCTAAGGGGTGTATATGTATATGCTTTTATTCCATTATTTTAATGGTTATTTGCCTGATTTTGTAACTTCCATTTGTCTGGGGTTCATCTTTGTTTTCTCATTTTTGGCTATTTGTTTTAATCTCACTTAATGCCATAACAGACCACTTGTGGAATCTTCATTCCTGAATAGAGATCAAACCCTGGGTCTTTGGACTGGGAGAACTGACTCTAAGACCCTAGACTACCAGAGAACTAACCCTAGGGAATATCAGATAGTGAGAACTCACACAAACAAAACCACTTGAATACAAGACCTGGCATCACACACCACCAGTAGCACCCTGTGCAGGACACCTCATTTATCTAAACAACAAACAAAACAAAAAATACAAACCAAATCATCAACAGACAGGATTACCAACTCACTCAGTCTTGCCTATCAGAGGAAAGACAAACAAATCAAAAACTCAGCACAAATCTCACCCTACAAGCAGCTTATGCAAACCACTAGACCAACCTTAGGAGGGCAGAAACCAAAAGGAAGAAAGAATTCAACCTTGAAGCCTGGGAAAAGGAGACCTCAAACACAGTAAGTTAAAAAAATAATAATAATAATGAAAAGGCAGAGAAATACTTCACAAATGAAGAAACAAACTAGAAACACAGAAGTCCAAATAAATGAAGAGGAAATAGGCAAACTACCTGAATAAAACATTCAGACTAATGATAGTAAAGATGGTCAAAAACCTTGAAAACAAAATGGAGAAAATGCAAGAATCAATTAACAAAGACCTAGAAGAATTAAGGAATAAACATACAAGCAACATAACTACGGAAATTAAAAATACTCTAGAAGGAATCAATAGCGGAATATCTGAAGCAGAAGAATGAATCAGCAAGCTGGAAGATAAAATGGTGGAAATAACTTCTGAAGAGCAGAGTAAAGTAAAAAGAATGAAAAGAACTGAGGATAGTCTCAGAGACCTCTGGGAGAGTATCAAACACACCAACATTTGAATTATAGGGGTCCCAGAAGAAGAAGAGAAAAAGAAAGGGTATGAGAAAATTTTTGAAGAGATCATAGCTGAAAATTTCCCCAACATGGAAAAGGAAATGGTCGATCAAGTCCAGGATGCGCAAAGAGTCCTGTACAGGATAAACCCAAAGAGAAACACACCAAGACACATAATAATCAAATTAACAAAGACTAAACACAAAGAAAGAATATTAAAAGCAGCAAGGGAGAAGCAACAAGTAACATACAAGGGAAACCCTATATGTTTAACAGCTGATCTTTCAGCAGAAATTCTGCAGGCCAAAAGACACAATATATTTAAAGTATTGAAAGAGAAAAATCTACAACCAAGATTACTGTACCCAGCAAGGATCTCATTCAAAATTGATGTAGAAATAAAAGCTTTTCAGACAAGCAAAAGTTAAGAGAATTCAGTACCGCCAAACCAGCTTTACAAAAAATGTTAAAGGGACTTATATAGTCAAGAAATACAAGAGAAGAAAAAAGATCTATAAAATCAACCCCAAACAATTAAGAAAATGGCAATAGGAACATATATATCAATGATTACTTAAAATGTAAATTGATTAAATGTTCCAATCAAAAGACACGGATTTGCTGAATGGATACAAAAACAAGACCCATATATCTACTGTCTACAAGAAACCCACTTCAGACCTCAAGACACATATAGACTGAAAGTGAGAGGATAGAAAAATATTTTCCTTGCAAGTGGGAAGCAAAAGAAAGCTGGAGTAGCAATCCTCATATCAGATAAAATAAACCTTAAAATAAAGAAGATTACAAGTGATAAGGAAGAACACTACATAATGATCAATGGATCAATCCAAGAGGAAGACATAACAATTGTAAATATCTATGCACCCAACATAGAAGCACCTCAATACATAAGACAAACACTAACAGACCTAAAAGGAGAAATTGACAGTTACACAATAATAGTAGGAGACTTTTAACACCCCATTCGCACCAATGGATGGATCACCAAAACAGAAAATTAATAAGGAAACGCAAGCCTTAAATGATACATTAGATGAGATGGATCTCATTGATATCTTCAGGACATTCCATCCAAATGCAGAAGAATACATCTTCTTCTAAAGTGCACATGGGACATTCTCCAGTATAGAAGCACATCTTGGATCACAAATCAAACCTCAGTAAATTTAAGAAAATTGAAATTGTATCAAGCATCTTCTCTGACCACAATGCTATGAGACTAGACATCAATTGCAAGAAAAAATAAAACAAAACTGTAAGAAACACAAATACATGGAGGTTAAACAACACATTGTAAATAACCAACAGGTTACTGAAGAAATCAGAAGGGAAATCAAAAAATTTCTAGAAACAAATGACAATGAAAACACCACAGCTCAAAACCTATGAGATACAGCAAAAGCAGTTCTAAGAGGGAAGTTTATAGCAATAGAATCCTCCCTCAAGAAACAAGAAAAACATCGAATAGACAACTAACTTTACACCTAAAACAACTGGAAAATGAAGAACAACCCCTCCTCCCCACCATATCAGTAGAAGGAAAGAAATCATAAGGATCTGAGCAGAAATAAATGAAAAAGAAATGAAAGAAACAACATTAAGGATTAATAAAACTAAAAGCTGGTCCTTTGAGAAGATAAACAAAATTGGCAAACCTTTAGCCAGGCTCATCAAGAAAAAAAGAGCAAAAAAATTAGAAATGAAAAAGGAGAGGTTACAACAGTCAATGCAGAAATACAAAGAATTATAAGAGACTATTGTGAACAACAATATGGCAATAAAATAGGTAACCTAGAAGAAATGGACAGATTCTTAGATAAGCTCAATCTTCCAAGACTGAAGCAGGAAGAAATAGAAATTATGAACAACCCAATTATAAGCACTGAAATTGAAGCTGTGATCAAAAATCTCCCAAAAAACAAAAGCCCAGGAACAGGTGGCATCACAGGAGAATTCTATCAAACATTTAGAGAAGAGCTAATGCCTATCCTTCTAAAACTCTTTCAAAAAATTGCAGAGGAAGGAACACTTCCAAACTCATTCTACCAGGCCACCATCACCCTGATACCAAAACCAGACAGACAATACAAAAAAAGAAAACTACAGGCCAATATCACTGATTAACATAGATGCAAAAATCCTTAACAAAATTTTAGCAAACAGAATTCAGCAACACATCAAAAAGCTCATACACCATGATCAAGCTGGGTTTATTCCAGAGATGCAAGGATTCTTCAAAATATGCTAATCAATCAAAGTGATACACCATATTAACAAATTGAAAGATAAAAACCATATAATAATCTCAATAGATGTAGAAAAGCCTTTGACAAAATTCAGCACACATTTATGATTAACTCTTCAAAAATGGACATAGAAGGTACCTAACTCAACATAATAAAGGCCATACATGGTAAACCTATGGCAAACATTATTCTCAGTGGTGAAAAACTGAAAGCATTCCCCCTAAGATCAGGAACAAGTCAAGGGTGTCCACTTTCACTGCTATTATTCAACATCATTCTGGAAGTCCTAGCTACATCAATCAGAGAAGAAAAAGAAATGAAAGGAATCCAGATCAGAAAAGAAGTAAAGCTCTCACTGTTTGCAAATGATATGATTCTGTACATAGAAAACCCTAAAGATAGTATCAGAAAATTTCTAGAGCTAATCAGTGAATTTAACAAAGTTGCAAGATACAAAATCAATACACAGTAATGACTTGCATTTGTATATACTAACAATGAAAAATCAGAAAGAGAAATTAAGGAATCAATCCCATTCACCATTGAAACAATAAGAATTAAATATCTAGGAATAAATTTACCTAAGGAGACAAAAGAACTGTACACAGAAAATTATAAGACTCTGATGAAAGAAATCAAATACAACATAAACAGATGGAGAGATATTCCATGTTCCTGGGTAGGAAGAATTAATATTGTGAAAATGACCATACTAGCAAATGCAATCTACAAATTCAGTGTGATTCCTAACAAATTACCAATGGCATTTTTCACAGAACTAGAACAAAAAGATTTCACAATTCATATGGAAACACAAAAGACCCTGAATAGCCAAAGCAGTCTTCAGAAAGAAGAATGGAGCTGGGGGAAATCAACCTTCCTGATTTCAGATTATACTACAAAGCTACAGTCATCATAAAAGTATGGTACTGGCACAAAAACAGAAATATAGACCAATGGGACAAGATAGTAAGCCCAGAAATAAACCCATGCACCTATGAGTACCTTATTTTTGACAAAGGAGGAAAGAATATACAATGGGTCAAAGACAAACTCTTCAATATATGATGCTGGGAAAACTGGACAGCTGTGTGTAAAAGAATGAAATTAAAAGACTTCCTAACACCATACACAAAGATAAATTCAAAATGGATTAAATACCTAAATGTAAGACCAGAAACTATAAAATTCTTAGAGGAAAACATAGGCAGAACACTCGATTACATAAATCAAAGCAAGATCCTCTATGGCCCACCTTCTGGAGTAATGGAAATAAAAACAAAAGTAAGCAAGTGGGACCTGATTAAACTTAAAAACTTTTGCAAAGCAAAGGAAACTATAAGCAATGTGAAAAGACAACCCTTGGAATGGGAGAAAATAATAGCAAATGAAACAACTGACAAAGGATTAATTTCCAAAATATATAAGCAGCTCATACAACTCAGTACCAGAATAACAAACAACCCAATTAAAAAGTGGCAAAAAGACCTAAACAGACATTTCTCCAATGAAGACATACAGATGGCTAACAAATATATGAAAAGATGCTCAACATTGCTTATTATTAAAGAAATGTTAATCAAAACCACATTAAAATGTCACCTCTTACCAGTCAGAATGGCCATCATCAAAAAGTCTACAAACAATAGATGGTGGAATGGATGTGGAAAAAATGGAACACTCTTGCACTGTTGGTGGGAATGTAAATTGATACAGCCACTATGGAAGACAGTATGGAGATTCCTTTAAAAAATAGGAATAAAACCACCATATGACCCAGAAATCTGACTCCTAGGCATTTACCCTGAGGAAACCGAAATTGAAAAAGACACATGTATCCCATTGTTCACTGCAGCACTATTTACAATAGCTAGAACATGGAAGCAAACTAGATGTCCATCGACAGATGAATAGATAAAGAGGTTGTGGTACATATACACAATGGAATATTACTCAGCCATAAAAAGGAACACATTTGAGTCAGTTCTGATGAGGTGGATGAACCTAGAACCTATTATACAGAGTGAAGTGAGTCAGAAAGTGAAAGATAAATATCGTATTCTAACGCACATATACAGAATCTAGAAAAATGGTACTGATGAATTTATTTACAGGGCAGCAATGGAGAAACAGACATAGAGAATAGACTTATGGACATGGGGAGAGGGGAGGAGAGGGTGAGATGTATGGAAAGAGTAACATGGAAACTTACATTTCCATATGTAAAATAGATAGTCAACAGAAATTTGCTATATGGCTCAGGAAACTCAAACATAGGCTGTGTATCAATCTAGAGGGGTGGGATGGGGTGGGAAGATGGGAGGGAGGTTCAAAAGGGAGGGGATATATGTATACCTATGGCTGATTCATGTTGAGGTTTGACAGAAGCAACAAAATTCTGTAAAGCAATTATCCTTCAATAAGAAAATAAAAGGAAAAATAAAATCAACTCCCTCTTTGAAGTAACTTGCATCCCTTTCCTGAATTAGGTATTCCTCCCTATACCCAGCATAACTACTATTTTGGCCTCTGTGATTATGATTCCTTTATTTTCTTCATAGTTTAACATATATAGATGAGTTGCTAAACAACATATTACATATATTTTATATTTTTCTGTATTTTTCCTCTATTCTATGTTTCACCTTTAATATGAAACACATTGAACTTATTTCATTTACTTATACTTATTACTATTTATTTTTCTTTGCTATAATGTGGTCCCCATGTTGATAGAACCTTTGTCTGCTTTGGTCATTGATATACCCTCAGGGTATAGAATGGTGTGTGACATATAGAAGATGCTCACAAGATATTTAAGGAATCCATGAATGGCTAACTGGACAAACCTTTAATGGATATTAAGTGAAATAAGGCAAGTTGAAGAAAATGTGTATCACATAATTCCATTTTAAAAAAGGGAAATGAAAACTATAATATGTTGTTTAGCAACTCATCCATGTGTTAAATTACAAAGAAAAACAAAGGAATTATAAGCACAATGTCACAATAGTAGTTATTCCGGGTATAGCGAGGAAAATGTAATTCAGGTGAGAGATGCAAATTACTTTACAGAGAGAGATTACATACTTTACATATTTGAGTAGAAGACAAAAGGTGTTTGATTTATTATTCATTATATGTTCTTTGCTTCATATTTAAGAAGTAATTAATATCATCATATATTAATTTTTAATTTTAAAATGCATTAGTATAAGATTTTTTTAAGTAAACATTCATTTAGATGTTAGATGCTAGATACTGTCCTTGATTTGAACAAAACAGGAAACAAAAACAACCAACCAAACAAACAAAATGAAAAACTTTTGTCATCCCATAGTTTAACTCTAGTGAGGGAGATAGTAAAAAACGTGTACGTTGTTCTGTGGTCTCTAAGATATTCATAAGTATAGCAGAAGTGTCACTTTATGTATGAACATCAAGGAAGACCTCAGTGAACTAAGGCCTGAGGAACAAGGGAACCCCAATCATGGAGAGATCTTGGGAAAATTATTTTAGGCAGATAGACAAGCTGATGTGCATGTCCTGACTTGAAAGTATTTACGGATTCATAAGGTGGCCTATGTGACTCAAGAACAGGGAAGTCAAAGGACAGTGCTGTACCATATGAGTCCAAATTCTACCATAAGGACTTCAGATTGTGCTCTGAATTAGAAACCTTGAAGGTTTTGATCAAAATGATACCATAATGGAAAGTTTAAAAATAAAGTCATTCTGACTGCTGTGTTGGGAATCAACTGTGGGAAGATAAGGACCGAGTTAGGGAGAAGACCTGTTAGAAGACCACTGCAGTAAACCAGGAAGAGGTAACAAGGACGGGACGTGGACCAACTTATCACAATAGAGGTGGTGAGGTGTGGTCAGATTCTGGGCACGTTTTGTAGTTTTCCCTGATGGATTGGATATAAGTTGTGAGAGGAAAAGAGGAGTCAAGAATGACATCAAGGTTTATAACCCGAGCAATGATAAGATGGAGCTATGTACTGATAGGGCTTCCCTGGTAGCTCAGTCATAAAGAATCTTCCTGTCAATGCAGGAGATGTGAGTTCAATCCCTGGTTTAGGAAGATTCCCTGGAGAAGTGAGTGGCTACCCACTGCAATATTATTCCCTGGGAAATCCCATGGACAGAGGATCCTGGCAGGCTATAGTCCATGGGGGTAGCAAAAGAGTCAGCCATGACTTAGCAATTAAAAAATGAAAAATGTACTAATAGGGAAAACTGTATGTGGAATAATGTCTTAATCTTTTGGGCTGGTGTCCACTATGTGACTTGTAAGTTTATTTCTCACAGTTTTGGGGGATGGCAGTATAAGATCAGGGTGCAAACAATTTAGTGTCTGGTGAAAGCCCTCTTTCTGCTTTATAAATAGCTGCTTTTTGTTGTGTTCTCACATGGCAAAAGGAGTAAAGGGTTCTCTGAGGCCTTATTATTTTATAAGGGCACCAATTCCATTCATGTGCTATAATCACCTCCCAAAGGCCCCACCTACAAATACAATCATAGTAAGAATTTGGCTTCAGCATATGAATTTTAAGAGGACACAGACCTTCAGTCCATGGCAATTAGGATTCAGATTCAGATTTAGATGTGTCCAATTTGAGACATAACGTGGGTTGTTGTATAGTCACTAAGTTGTGTCCTACTCTTTGCAACACTATGGATTGTAGCCCTTTAGGCTCTTCTGTCCATGGGATTTCCCATGCAAGAATACTAGAGGATGTTGCTCTTTCTTTCTCTAGGGGATCTTCCTGACTCAGGAATTGAACACATATCTCCTACATTGGCAGGCAGATTCTTTACCACTGAGCTACCAGCAAAGCTCCATAATATGTATTAAACAACTGGATATACAAACCTACAGTTCAGAGAAGAGATCTAAAGACCCCATCACTCACTCTACCTTTTTTATTGATTGCATCTCTGATTAATGATCTGTGACAGCAGAATCTGTGTCTATCTTGTTCACTACATTATCATCAGTAATCATTATTACTACCTAATTACTACAAATATTATTACTAATATTTGTCTTCTACTCAAATATTTAATATATTATTAAATAATGAAGATAAGACTCACTTTATCAAATAATGTATGTTTGTATCCCCTCACATCTAACTGCTGCTGAATTTTTAAGTATTTTTTTTCTTTTCCCCCCCAAATTTCAAATTTCATAATTCTTACTATGATTGTATTTGTATAATATTTCTCATGCTTCTGAGAATGGTCATAGCTTTACTTGGACCCTGGTTATTTGGATGGTTTGGATTAACAGTTTTGTGATAGTATTTGGTGAGTCATTTGACTTTGTTCACCATAGTAGAATATTTTACAATCCATTTGCATTCCCTTCCCTCCATAGAATCAAAATGTTCTTGGCGTGCACCATTCTTAGGAACACACCAGGGCACAGTACACCAGTTTCCTTGTTGGAAACTTCTGCAATCAGCCACCAGCTGTAGCAAGAACAGTGTTTCAGTGATAGAGCTGAAGCCAATTGGAGAAGAGATCTTGAGTTTATTACTCCTTCAAGGATTTTAATGCTAGTGAACCAGCATGATATTCTTTCTTCCAGGATTTACAGTCATCATAGTTAAGACGTTTCTTTTTTTACTACCATATCATTTATAATCAATTTTCTCCTGAAAGGAGATTGGATTTACTGCACACACGATGCAGCACATCATTTGCAAGACCTACACACTCGTGAATTTAGTCAATGTAGAAGGGGACATTTTCTTTGCTTTTACACAGTGTTATCAACTTTATCTGTCACTAACTTTCTACTTAGAGTCCTTAACAACCCCACTGATTCTTTCCCTGGTTGTTTGCTTCTTTTATTGATCTGTCTTTTCCAAAGCCATAGGCAGTACCAAGCACAACAAACAATTTAAGGTCTTTATTTTTCTCTTGAGTCAAACAGTTTCAAATCCATCTGATGATATTATCTCTTCAGCCCATAAACTTCATAGTGGGCCTCAATAACAAAACTTTATGTTTCAAAACATAGTCTCATTCTAATTTTTTTTTCTGTTGTCACACAAGATCCTACTTTAGGTTCCCACTACATTTATTCTATCAATTTGCTGAACAGTGGAATATAAACATACATTGGTTTTAATTACCCATATCACACTTTCTTATGCATTTTTTCCTTAAAAACACATTAAATATACAGCTTCCAGCTTTCTGGTAAAAGTTTTCTGAGGTACTGTTTACTCACATTTAGTTATATCCTCAGGGTTATCATTTGTTATTCTGCAGAGTTCAGTAATGTTCTAATTCTCTAACTGTTTTCTAAATGCATAAGGAATTTTCTAGATTCTCTTTATGTTCGTGACTCTGAAATAAAATATTTCATCTGACAATGAAGGCAAGACTCACTTTATCAAATAATGTATTTTTGTATCCCCTCACATCTAACTGCTGCTGAATTTTTAAGTATTTTTTTCTTTCCCCCCTAAATTTCAAGCTCCACCTTTATGGGAATCATTTGTTTTCATGTAATTTCTTTGACTAGGGCTAAAGGGCTTCTTGGACATGGCATTTCTTTATATATCAGACTGTAGGTCATATGCCATGCAAGGAACTGATGATAATGTAGTGAACAAGATAGACACAGATTCTGCTGTCACAGATCATTAATCAGAGATGCAATCAATAGAACAGGTAGAGTGAGCGATGGGGAAGTATAGGATGCCAGCTAACCCATTAGGCTTGACTATTTCTCCATGCTTCACTCTGATGCTGCTCATGACTCCATGGTAGAATGCTATTCAACCAATATTCACATTCCCTGCATTTAAGAGTCTTATATTCAAGGCATGAGACAAAGAATAAGTGTTTCATGAGCACCAGTGTTTCTTGAGGTCTGAGAACTGGTGAAAGAGCGATAGGAACAAACCAACTACAACTCTGCCAACTTCAGGATTTTGCTCAGTGTTAGAACTATGGGATTATATTGTTGGAATTCAAGGAGGATACTTTAGTATAATGGTTTTATATGCCATCAGATCCCCATCTTTCACTTGTCATCCTGAGATTATTTCAAACCTTTATGCCAACTTTTACCTCTGAAACCTATCTGTATTAAAAGGAGCTTGATCAGAATATTCTCTAGTAAATCTACTTCTTTTTTAAAATAATTTAATTTATTTTATTTTTTTGTTGGCTGTCCTGGGTCTTCATCGCTGCATGGGCTTTTTTCTAGTTGCGGTGAGTGGGGGCTACTCTCTAGTTGGCTTCTCATTGAGGTGTCTTCTCTTGTTGCTGAGCATGGGCTTTAGGGTGCACAGGCTTCAGTAGTTGCAGCGCAAAGGCTCAGTAGTCACAGCTCCCAGGCTCTAGAGCATGGGCTCAATAGTTGTGGTTCACATGCTTAGTTGCTCCACGGCTTCTGGAGTCTTGCCAGATCAGGGATCAACCCCATGTCTCCTGCATTGGCAGGCGGATTCTTTACAACTGAGCCACCAGGGAAGCCCAATCTACTTCTTTTAATTTTCTGTTAATAACTAATGTGAACATACCCCAACCACTATCACTATCCTGAATCCAAAATTTGTATAGAATTTGGGGAGGGGACAGGGAATGAATAGAGAAAACTGTGATGCACTGTGATACACATGATGTACTCCATGTGTAACTGAAGCTGTATTACACCAGACCAAGAGGAGTGACACATGAAGTCCAGATAAATCGGCAGAGACAGGATAAAGGATAGTAAAATTAATAATATGAAAGGTCCAATTAGATGGGAAATATAGACAGAAAGTTCCAACAATAAACATTTAGTAGAATTTACAGAAAGCATCTGGAGCGCGATATTTAGGAGTTTTGGAAGAAGAAAACACAATAATATGTGCTGAGTTTTCAGGGCAAAATACCTATCCTGGAACCAACATAATGGCTCAGCCATAAAGGACATGACTTCAACTTGTTGATTAAAATATGAGTTTTGTCTAAGGAGTCAGACAATAAATAATCCAAAAGGGATCAACAGTGAAACTAAACTGATACTGGACCAATGGGCTAAAGCCCTAGACTGTATATTTCATTTTCCTATGACAGAGGAGGAGATTTACAATTAAAAAATAAAAGTGCTGAATGATCTCCATTTATAAAATTGGGGAATTACAGAAGAGATTCAAGGTAAAGAAAACTCAGAGATGATCTTGAATGAATACCACCTTCATAGTAAACAAGCTTTTGATCATTTTTTGTTACAGAGTTGATGGAGTGGCTGTTAAGTCCATGGTATTGACAAAAAGTTCCTTCTCAATGTCAAGTGACAGGAGATAGTCACAGCATCAGTAACTTTTACTATGTAAGAAAGACTTTATTGGAAGAATAACCTCAAGTCCATTTCTAAAACTTTAGAAATCTATATATGAGTTCAGTTAATAATAATTAGGTTCAATCATAACATTCCCTTCTTAAATTATGCAGAGTTAGGATAAACCCACACTCATTTGAAATAAGTTATCTGTTTCTCTCTTTTCACATCCCTTTAGTAGTTTCTTCTTTGGTCCTTTCTGACTTGACATTCTCATTATTCAACTTTGGACACTCATTTATCCACTTTTCTTAAACTTACTTCCTATTTATAGATTGTACCATGTTTTAGTGTCTAGAGTGCTGCTGATTATACTTCCATTCCTGGAAACAATTCTGGGCATGCCAGTCACAGTTTTGTAAACCCGTCTATTTCAGGGAGAAATATTAGATCTTATAATTTCCTGAAATTTATCTATTTTCAATTTATAAGTGATTACAAAAAACTAAGCTTCTGCTTCAGGGGTTCGATGATGTCTCTACTTAGGAGTAGAGAATTACTCTTTGATTCTTTATCTGTTTTCCCATCAATGGAACGCTCTACTTTTATTAAGTAAATCTGACACATTAGTTATAAGATTGTACAACTCATTTAGTGAATTCAGTGAAACTTCAATTTGTCTTTTACTGTTAGTTATTTCCTTCCATGTTTCTAAAACCTGATTCTAAAGAGCAAGAGAAAGAAATAAAGAGTGAAAATAAAATACATTAAAACAAAAACTGAATATTGTATCATCTAATGTATGATTTATATAGCTAGGAGTATTAAAATCAGTATTGTCCTGAATGATAGCTTTATGTGTTCATGAAGATTATCTCAAATTGTATACATTTTAAAATTTGCTTTTGCCTTCAGTGTTTCCCTTTTGAATTTTATAGAACCATAATAATTTTTGAAACAGCAATTTTTAATTTATTTTTAATATTAGTAACAATGTTTAATGTTTTAACATATTTCTAAATGATCTGATGCAAGGCAAGGAGAGGGAACTCAAAAAGTTCTGATCTCACACTTTTCTTCTAGACAGCTGGATGAGTTTAATTTTGAATACACAAATAAAGATGTGATCTCTAGTTTCATGGAGAAACTCACATCTACTTATAAATCCATATTTTTGGATCTTTCTTTGTTAATTTAAAATTCCCTCTATAGTCAAGTAGATGTGCATAAATAATTTACTTCCTTTGGTATATCAAAGTAGATTTACTTGGACAAAATGTAAAAGCATTTTCAAACTTTAAATATGTGTGGCCAAATTGCTTTTAGGAAAGATGGTATTAAAATCATATAACACACCAGTAATGCACATTTTATAGTGTCATCATTAACACCAAGTACTTATATACTTTATCAGTAGATAGGCAAAATTAATCACTTGATTGTTTGAATTGGCTTTTCTTTGATAATTAAATACAAGAAATGCATTTTAAGTTAATTCTCCTATCTAGAAAATCTATTGAAGCATTTATATTTTCCTTTCATTTTTAAGATTTTTGCCCAAGTATTAAACAAGTTTATAAAACCATTTAAACTCTTTATGAAGACATCATATAAAAAATGAAAGCAAAATGAAACATTTGCAAATAAATTCCTGAATATGACTGTCTATTCTTACTAAGGAGACTTGGGTTCAATCCCTGGGTCAGGAAGATCTTCTGGAGAAGGAAATGGCAACGCACTGCAGTATTCTTGCCTAGGAAAATCCCATGGATGGAGGAGCCTGGTAGGCTATAGTCCATGGGGTCGCAAAGAGTTGGACACGACTGAGCGACTTCACTTACTTTCATTCTTACTAAATAAAAAAGTCAATATCATGAGATTAAATTGTATCCATAAAACCTGGTGGCCGATTCTACATTGTGAAGAATGAAGTGTGTATAGTGTGTGAATATGTTTATAATGTACAGAAAGAGAGAGAGACAGGTTGTGCCAAAATAGTTTTGTCTTATTATCTATAAGGCAAAAAGCATAATTAAAAAATAATAATAATAAAATTAATTTGAAGGATTGACCATCAGTAACTTTGTAGCTCTGAGGTTTTTGGTAATCTGTGAGACTCTGGCAAGTCTATTTGGCATCATTAAAAGAACTCAGTGAACAACCCTTCCATCACTCGCTCCTGGTGTGTGAGAACAAGCCCTGCCAACTCTAAAAAGGTAGAGAGAGAATCCCTTACATCAATGACTGAGTGACCACTATCAAGTCCTTTACGCAAAGCAAAATAAAGGATGGTTGTTGCTGGTTAAGTTTTGTGAGCCAGAGAAATGGGGTTAAAATATTCTTTTTATTCAGTTGATGCCTATCAGATTTTATAGACTATATTTCTTGCAATTTCATTTACAATTTTGCCAATTTATTTGACATAAATAAAGCAAGAAACATGGGTGCAATCTTGATAAGTTGAATAGAATAAAGAAAATAAGATTTTCTTTATCAATGCAGAGGCATTAACTCATCAAGGAAGACCAAAGCAGAGCATATATGATGTAGTTGGATAGCACTAGATTTGGACCCATATTGGAGATGGAAGCTCTTGTGAATTCCTATTTTCTCATTTCCAAGTGGAAAATAGCAGTAGTAACCTCTAAGGAATAGGGAATGGCTTATTGCATTATAAAGCCATCAGTAAACCGTACAAAAGAGCTTCCCAGGTGGCTCAGTGGTAAAGAATCCCCTTGCCAATACAGGAGACACAAAAGAGTTGGATTCGATCCCTGGGTCAGAAATTTCTCCTAGAGGAGGAAATGGCAACCCTCTCCAGTGTTCTTGCCTGGAAAATTCCATGGGGAGGAGCCTGGCAGGCTACAGTCCATGGGATTGCAAAGAGTTGGACCCGATTGAACATACACACATACATAAAACTTTTAAAAAATGGACTTAGACAAAATGCTATTATTTATCATTTCACCTAGATGCCAACACACATGCCAATTAATTAATTTAACCATTACTAGTCCCAAAAAGAAACCTGGGAAGGTGCACAGTACTGACTACTGGTCATTGGTCATTGATTCTAGCTGATCTAGATGAGGTAAAAAGTTGTATCTAGCCTGCAGGCAGTAAAATGTCTCAACTAGAAGTAGCAAGAAAGAGACTCAGAATTAAAAGTAATCTCATGTCTCTCAGCTTCCTCCTACTGTTGTGACAACATACAAGTCTTCACTCATAAATCAAGTTTGGTTTTTCTCTGATAGAGACTCTAAATTTGGGCTGTCTCCCATGTATAGAATTAAAATAATTTATGAAAATGCAATCTAAATCAGCAACAGAAAGTGTTTGCAATGAGGAACTGATAGTATATAACTTAAATGAAATTCCAGATAGAAATAGATTTAATTTTTTCTTAAAGAAACATGTCCAGAATTCAAATAGTGTGATAGGATGAACATAGAGAAAGGTCTTCTTAAGTAATACAAATCTGCTTAATTTGCAAACTACTTATTCTATAGTGAAATCCTCCTGAGTGTAATAGCCAGGTGACAGAGCCTACTGTGGCGTGGTAGGTACATATTCATTCCCATACCTTTGTCCACTTCACCCTTGGTGTCCACCTTCTATCCCATTAATAGGCAGCTAACTAGTGACATGTTTTGATTAATGCAATATAAGGGGATTTGAAATACACTATAACTGGGTAGAAGTTCAGATACGATTGTTAAGTTTGTCTTGTTGCTCTTATTTAGTCACTAAGTCATGTCCAACTCTTTGCAACCCCATCCTCTGTTACGGGACTTCCCAGGCAAGAATACTGGAGCAGGTTGCCATTTCCTTCAAGGTATCTTCCTGACCCAAGGATTGAACCTACATTTCCTGCATTGGCACGTGGATTCTCTACCACTGAGCCACCCAGGGAAGTTCCGGGGCTTGTCTTAGTCTCTTGCTAATTCCCACTGTCAAAAGAATGGGTATGCTGTAAATAGTGTCCTCTCTTCCAGCCTTGATCTTAAGGGAGATTTCTTGAGCAGAGCCATGCTAAATGAAGTTGAGTCACAGAAGTCATAGATAACCTGCCATCACCAATGCTTAAAGGGTAAGGACTAATCTTGTAAAATAGTATGGGTTGATTGTTCAGCAACAAAGCTGACTAATATAAATGTGAATTCAAATAATGGTTAAATAAATGAGTAGATATCTCTTTAAAAGTATGATTTAGTAATAGGAGAAAGAAAAACGTAAACACATATTATTAACTATTGTTTATTAAATATTTTATTTATTCTATGTAGTCCTAATAATTCTTCCTTTACCTTATAACTCCTGAAGAATGGTTCTTCCACTTCTAATTATGAGAAGAATTTTAATTATAAAGAAAGAGGGATGCTGTTCAAATAGTGGCCAATTTTCTATAAATATTGTGGTTCAGTCGTATAATAAGAAATGTACTATTTACAGAGACAAAGCATTCAGATATTTCTTCATTACAAAATTAATGATATAGGAATAAATGTTATGACAATATTAGCCTTATTTCCAATATTTATCAACCTACCATGACTTCCAATTAGCTTTGCAAGTCAAAGTTGAATAAATGTCCTTCAGGAGAATGATGAGCACATGCAGATTAATATTAAAAACGACTTTGTTCATTAGTTAACAACTTTATTCAAGTCACCTCTAGGCTGATTGTAGAAGATTCAGCCAAGTTTTCTGACATTAAAATCATACACAGAAATGCAGCATGCCTAAATTCAAAATGTATCATAGTTTTTGGATTAAAAAATATTTAAATAGAAAGATATTAAGGAAATCTATTCAAAATTTAATATAAGTGACAGGGATGTGTGCAAGTCAAGCAATTGGCATTATCTGAACAAGGCCTCAGATTTTGTTTCCAGTTTCATTATTTGCATTAATTATGTATTGGCAGTTTATTTTTTATGCATGAGAACTGAGAGAGAGATACCGATCCAACTGTGTATCATAATTGTCCTTTCAGAAGCAAAAAATGTCCCAATAACAAATATAGCAAAAGATTAAGGGCCCCATTTTAGCTTTATGTTTCTATGATTGTGTTTAATCTCATTTTTTCCCAATTCACTGCTGAACTGATAGGCAGTACTGTTATTTCATAAATTCTACTTTTCAATTTGTTCAATGAAGATGACACCATGCATCCTGAAATTAGCTTCTTATTTTCAAGAAAGTGTTTGAAGCTTGTGATTCACTGCTTTTTAGAAATGTACACACTTCTAGGTGTCATTGTCTTCAACTGTAAGATGACAACATTTTAAATATGTCATTAAAATGCATCCTACTTGATTTGTAGAGGGAATAAATATTCAAAGACGTTATCCATGTAATCCTATTAAATCAGTGTTTGCAAGGAAACGTGTCGCATGCTGTTGAATCTTTGAAGCTCATGATGATTGTAAGCCATGCTATGGTTCTGCTGTTAACTTTTCCCAAAGCAGTTAAAGCTAATAGCACTAACAAATGAAATGCTGTAAATCCAGGAAAGCATCAAGCCTGCTTAATTCCTGAGGCATAAATTTTAATCATTGAAATAGAATTTTTTTCCTGTTTCCTTAGCTAATCTCACTTTCCTTTGTTTTTTTCCCAAGAGGATTTGATGTTTTGTTAAGAATGAAATCAATTATGGTACAACTGCAACTTATAAGGGATTTAGCCCTAGACAAAGTCACTAAGATGAGACAAAGGTGTTTCACCCTGTTTTTCAAGCAGGTCTCTGTCTATTTCTCTCTCTCATTTGTTTGACTGTTTTTTTTTCTTGTATTTTCACTGAGAGATTTTTGGCAAGTTAAGCACACTGGCTTCCCAGGTGGCTTAGTGGTAAAGAATCTTCCTGCCAATACAGGAGACACAAGAGAGGTGCGTTCGAACCATGCGTCAGGAAGATTCCCTGGAAGAGGGCAGGGAAACCCAGTCCAATATTCTTGCCTGGAAAATTCCATGGGCAGAGAAGTCTGGTGGGTTACAGTCTATGGGGTCACAAAGAGTTGGACATGACTGAGCACACAGGTACACAGAGCGGTCACTCATTCAGAGAGTTATTTCTTGAATACCCTTTACTTCCTTTTCTGGAAACTGAAAACTGTTACATGTAATTTATGCATTTTAACTGGGGTTTGTATATGGACTATACAGGTTTGCTTTGCTTGGTGTAGTATTTGAATCACCTCTATCAAAATTCTCTGGGATGTTAGCTAAAATGCAGATTCTTAGGCTCTGCATAAAATTTCCTGAGTCAGAATATTTACAACCATGTCTGCATATTTAACAAAGTTCTCAGGTGCCTGCGAAGTTTTTGAACCATTGCTACAAATGAAGAAGTAGATGGTGATATAGTTACTGACTTTTTTTTAACCCTTTCCTTATCATTTGGCTTTTTTCTTTTTCTCTTTTCAACTTATTTGCTATAATGAACTTTCCTCAAAGTTGAGCTTTACCTTTCATCAACAGAATCATAGTACTGCTAGTTAAATCTGAAAAAAAGAAAATTTTCCCATAAGGTAATAAGTTTTATTTTTCTTGTGTTACTACATTTGTTATGTTTCCAAACAGGAAATCAGTTTGTTTGTTTGTTTGTTTTGTACATTAGTAACTTGGACTTGAAGAATATTAAATATAAGTGATTGGAAAAATTGTCTACACTGAGTTTTTAATAACTTGAGACCCTTCCAAAAGAATGAAAACAATCCAGTGAGAGTTTAGCTGGGATATCTGAGTAATCAATAGCTGGAAAGAAAAGAGTACAGTTATCAAAAGATGGACTTGTTTGTTTCATATTTTAAAGACAACTACATTCAAGTCAGAGCAGCATAGAAGGGAAAACACAAAACAATAGAATAGTAATAACATAATTTGTGCTGGAACACTGCCCCAGTGTACAAATGGGCAAAATCTTCAAAATACCTCACGTTTTAGCCCTGTACTCATGTGTACATGCATGGCACAGTTCAAGTTACACTGGTGTTGATTTCATGCATTATACATCACACTAGGAGACTGAAATAACTATTATTTTCTAAACTTATACCTGATTACAATAAATTAAAAGCTTATATATTGGAAAAACTGGTTCAGTGTAGAGGGAAAACTCAGGAGAATTAAATATGCATTATTAAATACATTGTATTAATCAAAGTGTATGTGTGTGTGTGTATAAAATCAGCAAATTGTCTTAAGAATAATCTTTAAAACTGACTTTTCAAATACTAGGAAAAATAACATAAAAGTCATTTTGAATAGACCTGAGCATAAAAGAAAAAAAAAATCAACTGCTGAACAGTTATTGTAGTTTGATTCTCAGTCACAGTAAACAACAATAAATGATCTTGCAACAACTCTTCTTGTCCATATCAGATATTTTCTTTTAGATTTTGTGGATTCTTCTTTCAACTCCCCATTTTATTTCATCTCATTTGATATGACTTCTGTAATCTTGAAATTACATAGCGAAAGTGAAAGTCACTCCGTTGTGTCTGACTCTTTGTGATCCCATGGACTGTAGCCTGCCAGAAACCTCTGTCCATGGAATTATCCAGGTCAGAATATTGGGGTGGGTAGCCGTTCCGTTCTCCAGGAGATTTTCCAAACCCAGGGATTGAACCGAGGTCTCCCGCATTGCAGGTGGATTCTTTACCACCTGAGCCACCAGGGAAGCCCAAGGATACTGGAGTGGGCAGCCTATCCCTTCTCCAGGGGATCTTCCCAACTCAGGAATCAAACCATGGTCTCCTGCATTGCAGGGAGATTTTTTTACCAGCTGAGCTACATTGGTAATTAGCTGAAATTATATAGGTCCCAAAGATGTTTTTGGAATCCTTTATATCTCTTCTATCATTGAAGAAATGATCATTCAATGTTTATAAATACTTGAGTGATATTGAGCTTATTTCTTAATCTACCAGTAATTAGGAATTGGAAATAACATAAAAATATGAATCTCATTTTCTTTACTCCTAAAATAAAGGTGTTTATTTCTTTCATCCCTAAGTGTTCTTCCAGCTCAAAATTTGATAATCCTTTGGGGCTGTTTTTGCCATAACTCGAACAGAACTGATTGTTAGAATTTTCTTCCTTATATTAAGAATATAGGTGATCGATCATGATTCTTACTCTTTTTGAAACAATACTCAATAGGATCTTTTCAGACATAGATGAGAGAAATTCAGGTCAAAGTGATTTTAGCAAATAGGGAATTAGGAGTCTCATAAAACTGGCATGGTTGGAGCCATGTGCTCAAATAATATAATTAGAGTTATATCTCTCTCCATCTCTATTGTCTTCTGCAGTACTTTTTCTTTGAGAAAGTAGTGTCCAGATGGTGACCATGAGGCCAAACAGCAGTTCCAGCCAAATAGCTCAATGGTTTATCAACCCCATCTCTTCTCCAAATCTTCTTGCAAAAGCCTGAGGATTGAGCTTCATTGGCTTGTACCCATTTTTTGATTAATCACTCTGGCTATGAGTGGAGCAGATGGGGCTTATGAAAAATGTGCATGCGTGCTCAGTCGCTAAGTTATGCCTGACTTTTTGAGAATCCATGTACTGTAACCTGACAGGCTCCTCTGTCCATGGGATTTCCCAGGTAAGAGTACTATTAGTCGGTTGCCCATTTCCTTCTGCAGGGAATCTTCCTGACTCAGGGATCGAACTCACATCTCCTGCATTGGAAGGTGGATTCTTTACTGCTCAGCCACCTGGTAAAGCCTATGAAAATTGTACTTATTGGCTAAGCTGAGGTAAAATATCTACCCCTGCATCTAAGGGTTAAGATAACATCAATTAAAACAAAGAAGTGATATTACTCCTAAGAGGAAAACTTGTGTGTTTTTATCAGGAAATTTGGAATTGGATGCCATGCAGGTAAACACAGAAGATGTCCAAGGTAGTTTCTCGAACACTTAATGACAGCTAGCATGTTATTTCATTGTTCTTCTATTAGGTTTATTTAAGCGAACACTTCTCAAGCGTTTTAGTCTCAGGACTACTTTAAACTCCTTAAACTGTTGAGAACCTCTAATGATTTTCCTGTATTTGAGTTATATGTACTGATATTTACCATATTAAAAATTAAAACACAAAATGTAAGCACCATTAATTATTAATTCCTATAAAACAAAAATAATAAACCTGTTACCTATTAACACAACTAGAGTACTTTTTAGAATAAATAACTGTATAATCATAAAAATTAAATTTGTGAGAAAATGGCTTTGTGTTTATACATCTCAGATTTCTTTAATATCTCCAGATGGCTGGATTCTCATATGTTCTCTGCCTTCAATCTGTGTTGTTCTGATGAAAATCTAGCCTCACACAGTTGAAAAGGGGAAGGATATTTTAAAACAGCCCCTTCAAGTATTTTTGAATATTAAACACTCAAACTTGACAGCTAACTCCTTAAAAATTGTAACATGGAATCCAAAAATGTACTCATGAACTTTTATTTTATTTTTTTACCTTTTTATATTGCAATGTAGCCAATTAATAATGCTGTGATAGTTTCATGTGGATACCAAAGGGACTCAGGGAATTATAGACATGTATCCATTCTTCTGCAAATAATAAACTTTTAAATTCTGTTCCATTAAGATCTATTGGTCGAACTTTCATTTTGAATGGATCTTTTACCCGTGCATAATTTGGAAACTTTGAAACATCATGCACTGTGTATTTGGAAAATACTGGTTCACTTTGGTATGTAGAAAAAAGGCTTTATGTGTACTTCTCATTTCAGTGCCAAGAAAGAAGGAGACATGTACTAAAGGGTTGATATTTAGTACATTTAATCCAAGGACAAAAATTCTTAAGTGAACCTGGCATTTTTTTCTTGTGAGTACTTGACAGCAAAGAATAACAATGACTAGTAGTATAGTTTTGTACCATTGGTTTGATTCAGGCAAAAGCATCAGAAATTTCACCCACTGTTGCTTTTGCATTGTCAGTAAAAATTTCAATTCAGTAAAAGTGTCAATACATTGAAAAAGGGCAAATAGTTTCTTAATATTATTATGAAAATTCATTTTAATTTTCAATCCTCTGAATGAAACTTGGAAACTCTACAAGTCCCTATTTTAAAACCTAACTTGTTGCCTCAAAGCTGCTGCCTAAAGTGTTTTATGTTTTTTTTGTTTGTTTTTTGTTCTCTCTCTTTTTTTTGATTTCCATATCAATTATTTTATTATGCTCTCCCAGATAATACAAATTCTGTTAGCATCTGTGCTAAAGTGTGTGCAAAAGTGAATTTTACACTAATAGTTTACCGGTATAGTAATCTATTATCATTATCACAGTTTCTCTGTACAGACTGGAGGAACAGAAACATGGTTCTTCTATCAGTGCTGTGGACGCTTGCACTACATTCTAACAGCTGGTTTACATACTGATACTGAGTTTGTAGTTAACACAAATGATCAGGGTTTTGTGCATGTCTGAAATTCTAAGTATTCTCTTGTCTATGTTCTCACAGGTAATTTTTTTAACGTTCAAAATTTATTTTAATTTAATAATGATTTGGGAAGCGATGCTGTTTCCTTCTGGCTAAAGCCCTGCCTTCATAATCCAACATATGTCTAGTCTGGGTTGGCATGTGTCAGTTCTGTATTCTCCACTAGAAATCACCCACTGCCTTTGAACCTGCAGTTTAAGAAGAACAGTGTGTTTTAAAGGGGCAGACAATACACACACATAGTCTCACACATCTGCAGAGTGAAATGAGGAGAATTTAAGGACACCTTACTGTCTGCCTTAAGCACCTTAAGGTCAATGAGATGTTTGGAACCTCCCTGCCATATTTTCTCATGGCCCTTCAGTTCTTATCCCATTGTCCTTTGCAATTGAGCAGGTTATTTTTATAATTCATTATGTCTCTAGCCTTGTGGAAACTTTCAAAACTTTATTTTATTTTATACATAGAATACGTCACAAAAATTAGGTTTCTTTTTATTGTACCTTCTTTGTTGCCATGTCCTATTTAAGACCCTAATCACCATATAACTTCACCCAATAGATGTTAGGTCTTGGCCCATCCACTGACTTTCTGGCACACTCTTGGCCAAAACTAAACTTCAAAAGAATTAACTCTTATGGGTTGCCTAACATCTGAGTATTTTGAAGCACATAGATGACTAGTACTTTATGTACTATCCTGAAAGAATGTAGATAAAACCTGGCACTACAACTCTGTAATAGGTATTCAGATAGGAACAAAATCAAATAAATACATCACAAACACAAATCTAGCAATATTTACATCTGACAGGTAGACTCACTGGCATGAAGACTGTTTTTACTTTTCCCCGTTAGGTGTAATGAATGTGGAAACAAATTTCTACTGAACAAACCAGAATTGTATGTAATATGGCCTTCCTGCAAATACAAAACGAAAGCACAAACAAATGCTTAATTAATATTACTTTGAGGATTGAATTGGTAGCAATTACACCTTATTTAAGAGAATTTAAAAGTTAATTTAGAAGTCCCAGCATACAGTTGTATTTAATATATTTCCTAATATATTTGTTTCTAATACCTAATATATTAGAAATAAAGCCCATTTTTACTCAGTTATGTTATTAGATACTATGTGGGTTTATGTGGGGCTTCCCTGGTGGCTCAGATTGTAAAGAATACACCTGCAATGCAGGGGACCCATTTGATCCCTGGGTCAGGAAGATCTCCTAGAGAAGGGAATGGCTACACACTTCATATTCTTGCCTGAAGAAATGTTGACTTATTATATACTGACAAAATAATGAAAATTTCATTTTTCTATTTACACTGGATCTTTGAGTAATGCTGCTGCTTCTGCTAAGTCTCTTCAGTCGTGTCCGATTCTATGCAACCCCATAGACGGCAGCCCACCAGGCTCCCCCGTCCCTGGGATTCTCCAGGCAAGAACGCTGGAGTGGGTTGCCATTTCCTTCTCCAATGCATGAAAGGGAAAAGTGAAAGTGAAGTCGCTCAGTCGTGTCCGACTCTTCGTGACCACATGGACTGCAGCCTACCAGGCTCCTCCATCCATGGGATTTTCCAGGCGAGAGTACTGGAGTGGGGTGCCATTGCCCTCTCCAGTTTGAGTAATAGAGAATTACATTCCTCCAATTTCATATGGCATCAATATAAATAATAATTTCCCCTTGTAATAGCATAGAAATAATATCTAATAACATTATTCTGTTATGACATGTAAACATCAACATATATGATAAAAATGAGAAGATCACAAAGGAAAATTTGGGGAACCACTTATTAAATGATAGAATTAGGGAATACTTTATTTGTGAGAAATGTATGCCCTAGTTGCCAAATAAACCATATTAAATGGGAACATAATAGCTGAATCAATTAGCAAGTGTATGCTGAACTCTTATACCATAGAAAATTGAGCACCCTGCCAAATGCTGTGGGTGGGATAGAACCATAAAATGGTCCTGCTTTCAAGATCTATATGATCTTATGAATAACATAAAAATCAATGGGGGGATTATTTGATTGCCAACTCATAAAGCATTAACAATATGTGTTCCTAGAATTTGAAATTTCAGCTAAAGTGATTAGAAATATTTTTTTTTCATTTTGGTTTGACCAAGGAGAAGAAAAGCCAGTATTGTATCAGACAGAAAACTAATTGATAGTAAACTGATTGCACACTCAGATATATTATTTGAGTAGATTTCAATGGAAGGTCTCATATTCATATGAACAGGATTAAGGAAAATAATTAAGGAGCAATGCAATACTCTACACCTAAAAATAGAGAGTAGTGTTAACACTCACAGTGACAAGGAGGGGAATAACAACTTTCCAGTAAGAGCAAAAGTGGGCATAGTGGTAGGGGAGAACTACTTATTAGGGACTTGACGTCATAAAAGCCAGGGGCGAATGCATTGCGATGCTGTGTTCATTCCTGCTGGAATGTCTCATTGGTCAAGTCCACAGAAAGCAAGAGGACAAAAGAGATGACTATTCATCCCAAATGACCAGAGTCTCAGGGTGGACAAAGATGAAGAATAGATATAGATGGGAAAACAGACAGCATACAACATAGTTATAAATGAGGATTGCAGAAATATATTAATATTGGAGGTCTCCTAATGTAAAATTATATGAAACGTCACTTTGGGTACTTTTCACCAACAAAACAAGATCAATGTGAGCCAGAGTATTCACCAATGATAAAAAAAAAATTACATTGCCAGCACCCTAGAATCCCTTGTGCCTCCTTTCCTGATGATGGACAAAATCTTCATCATGATTTTGAGATTTCTTTGTTATTCTTTCAATTTTCACTATTTATGTGTATGTCTCAATAAAATGATTTGGTTTTCCTAGTTTTGGAAATATTTTTGAATTAAATCATATGATTATATTATTTTGGGTCTAGCTTCTTGTGCTCAACACTGCGTTAATAAGATTCATCCATGTTATTGTGTAGTCAATTTTCATTTTTATAAAATATTCAGTATCTTGCAGCTTATGTGTTTGTAAATGTTTGAGTTGCTTTTGGCATTTGGCTATCATGAAAAATGCCACCTGGAACATTTTGCACATATGCCTTGATGAATATTTGCATATTTCCCCAGAATATATACCCAGAATGCAAACTCCAGATCATAGGGTTTGCATAGCTTTGTCTTTGTCAGATGATGCAGACTGTTTTCTAAAGTAGTTAGCATAGACACTTCCACCAAGAATTAATGAGAGGTACTATCATTTCTTATTCACATCAGTGTGTTCTTGTCCAAACTAAAATTTTGGTTGAGTAGATGTCTCATCTTTTCTTTAAATAGTTTCTCTTTATTTTTTCAGTTGTAGGATAATTGCTTTACAATATTGTGTTGGTTTCTGCTGTAAAACTCGAATCAGCCATAAGTATACAAAAATCCTCTCCCTCTGAAGGTCTCTCCCACGCCTCCATCCCACCTCTCTAGGTTGTAGCAGAGTGCTGGACTGGGCTCTCTGTGTTACATAGATGCTTCCTACTAGCTGTCTACTTTACATATGGCAGTGTATATGTGTCAGTGACACTCTCTCAGTTCATCCCACCCTCTCATTGCCCTGCTGTATCAGGTCCGTTATCTATGCCTATGTCTTTATTCTTGCCCTACAAATAGGTTCATCATTACCATTTTTTTCTAGATTCCATGTATGAGTTAATATATGGTATTTGTTTTTCTCTTTCTGCTTTCTTCACTCTGTATAACAGGCTCTAGGTTCATCCGCCTCAGTTCAACTGACTCACTTTCATTCCTCTTTATAGTTGAGTAATATTCAATTGTATATATGTACCACTGCTTCTTATTACTAGTTTTATAAGGAGTTCCCTTTTTAATAAACTTAACTTCTTAATTTTAATAGAACAGAAGTTCTCAATGAATTACATTATGGTTAATTCATCTTGTATCTTTCTTGATAAATCTTCTTTACCACCAAAGTCATAAAAATGATATCCAATATAGCCTCTGAAAAGTGTTTTCGTTTTGCCTTTAATATGGAAGCCTTAAAGGTATCTGATATTATATTTTGTGTATGGTGTAAGATCAGTGGCCTATTTCTTTTTTTTCCTCCTTTGAGATACCCAGTTGTTTCCCTGACGATCTGCAGTGCTACCTCTGTCACATATCAACAATGCATGGACGTATGACGCTTGTAATGGAGGATCTATCTAATATTTTTAATCCTTACAAAACAAAAAGAGCAAAAGCAACAAAACCTATGAGCTAGTATTACTCTGTGGTAGAAATGAGGAAATATATTCATAGAGTAATCATGTTTTCTAGCACCAAGCAGCTAATAAACGATAGATTCAAAATCACGTCCCATTGAGTCCAAAAGCAAGGCCCTAACCTCAATGATGCTCTGATGGGAAAGAAGAGCTCCACGTCTTAGGCCATGATTCCACTGAACTTCCTCCTCCTAGAGTCTGGTTCCTTCCTGTATTTAGTCCTAGTGTATTCATCTGTTTTGCTTTTCCTCACCTGTTTTGGTCTTAACTTACTTATAATGATCTGTGGAATTTGAAAAAAAATTTTTTTCATGAAAAATTTTCAGAGTCCTAACTTTCTTAAACCAGTTTTCTCTAAACCTGCTCTTTTTTTCCTGCTTTTGAGCTAATTTCTTAAATTTAGTAGACACTTGAAACTATTATGTGAGTAAGGAATTTATCTTCAGCTGCTTCCTCCCTTTCTCTTCCATTGTTTCTATTTCTTTATAATCCCATAGATTCCCAGGAGTGGGGGCTTTTACTGACAGTGCAGCCATGAAATTAAAAGGTGCTTGCTCCTTGGAAGAAAAGCTGTGACAAACATAGAAAGTATATTAAAAAGCAGAGGCATTACTCTGCTGACAAAGGTCTGTATAATCAAAGCTATGGTTTTTCCAGTAGTCATGTATGGATATGAGAGTTGGACCATAAAGAAAGCTGAGCACTGAAGAATTGATGTTTTCGAACTGTGGTGTTGGAGAAGACTCTTAAGAGTCCCTTGGACTACAGGAAGATCAAACCAGTCAATCCTAAAGGAGATCAACCCTGAATATTCATTGGAAGGACTGATGCTGAAGCTGAAGCTCCAGTACTTGGGCTGCCTAATGTGAAGAGCTGACTCACTGGAAAAGACCCTGATCCTGGGCAAGATTGAAGGCAAGAAGAGAAGGAGATGACAGACTATGGATGGTTGGGTGGCATCACTGACACAACGGATATAAATTTTGAGTAATCTAGGAGATGGTGAAGGACAGGGAAGCCTGGGGTGCTGCAGTCCATGGGACGCAAAGAGCTGGACACAACTGAGCAACTGAACAACAACAAATGTCTATACAGGGTACCTCACATGTTCAGTCTTGCCCTCCTTGTGCAGCCCATCCAGTCATACTAGAATAGCTGCTTCAACTAGACTATCATTTTCCTCCAGAAAGGAAACCTTGAGAATGCGAGTTGCAGTTCCAGATGATCATGTGCTCTAAAGTGTAAAGAATTTTATCTGCAGAAGAGAGAATAAAGCTAATCTGAAAAGAGAAGCAGAAATCTAGCAGAGGTAGAGAATCCTATGTGATGATTTCCTTGTGTCTGTTGTGGTGATTCCAGAACTGTCCTGCTCCCTTCCCTGTCAGGTATTTGCTTTTTCAGCTTCTCTGTATGGTCTAAAAACATCCCTGTAACTTTAAGCTAGTTTGTGTTAACTTTCAGTTTCTTGCCACCAGAAGTCCTAATGGACTTACACCAGTGCTCTAATCCTCTTACTTCATACAGTCCTAATGCTGGGTCATGATTCTTTGCAATTTCTTCCCTCCTTCCTTCCTTCTTTCCATCTTAATTTGGAAGAATTAGATCATTTATGTTGATAATAGATACAATAGGTTTGTTCTTTTCAAATTTATTTGCACTTTAACAAACAGCAATTACTTAAACCCCAAACTCCATGATTTTTTAGTGTAATACAAAGACCTTCTGGAATCAGATTGCCTGATGTTTGATTCCATTTTCCCTTACTAGCTATGAAACCTTGAAAACCTTGCCTCTTTGATAAAAATTATTTCAATAACTCATGGACAGCTTAACCTAACCAGCTTTGAAATATGCTTTGTGAAATCAATTTTAAGACTCCAAGTCTTATAGAAATATTAATTATTTAAAATTTCCTACTGTGCTAAAGCCATTGTATTGCAGATACTGATAAAATTAGGAGAAAGATATTCCAGAGAAAGCACCTTCCTATTTTCCTCTAAATGCCACATTGTTTAAGTGGCTAAATCGTCTTTCACCTTTCAAAGTTAGCCCTGGGACAGGAACTGATTTTGGTCCCATTGTTGGAGTCCAAAAACTCTGTTAACCTGCATGGATTGTCCTTGGTATTTCATCAAGGTCTGTGCTCGAATTTACAGAACAATGATACAAATGTAGCAATTTTACACCATATCTTGCAACTGAACTTTAATATTCTCTTCAGCCAAGAAATATTTATTTTACTATATTAAGAAGAAAGATACATAAACTGTGTATACTGAGAAAATAAAATGATGCAACATTAATTATTTGCTAAACTAAAATGTGACAATCCTAAAATTTAAAGAAAACCAAATGCATATTCAGACAGGAAACTTACAATAAGGGTATCAGAATTTATTTGAGTCTACCATTTTTTAAACATCTAATTTTAACTTGAGGTCACAAGAAAGTTCCATCTTAGGAGGGAAATAGTAAGACGACCTGTCCTGACACTGTCTTAATACTAAAGGTTTCATGAGTTGAACTCCCAAATCCTCTTGTGACTTCATTAGCCACTTTTTGTTCTGTTCTGTCAAAAACCCAATGAAGTAATTCATGCCACTATGTCATTCCAGGTTATACCCCTGACATGGAAGTATGCTTTCTTTGTGTTTTCAACTGTGCTTTAGGGTGACATTAGCCTTTCTTTTCCTTTCCTGCTGCATTGGTGGTGACCTAGTGTTTTTTTATCATTTGACTGCCAGGTGGAAATAAGGCAGCTTAGGACTGAGGAAATGAGATTAGAAAATACAAACAACACCATTTCTTCATAGGAGTTCTGTTGTCCTGCTGCAAATGAAGAGATCCACCAGCTGCAGGAGAACAAAAACTGTTGCAAAAACCCTGAGGAATGAAGAGCTCTTCTTTCCTCCTGGATACACCAACTAAACTCTTAAGGTCCATTGTAGGCATATCATCCTTATGATGAAAGCTTTAGTAGTTTAGCCTAGGGGGACATCAATTGTTTGTGCATAAAAACAGAGACCTGGTCTAAGTGTTTAACATCTTTTAAATAGGTTTTTCAGGTTTAATTTCCTTTTGCCAAGTTCCCACTGCTCTTTGAGTTAGAGACACATTAAAGATGTCAGTTTCCTTTCATACATGCTGATCAATCCCTTCAACCATTTAAACAATTGATACTGACTACAACTGAAACAACAGTTTACATCCCTGTAAGTTCAGTTCAATTCAGTCACTCAGTTGTGTCTGACTCTTTGTGACCCCATGGAGTGCAGCATGCCAGGCTTCCCTGTCCATCACCAACTCCTGGAGTTTACTCAAACTCATGTCCATTGAGTCAGTGATGCCATCCAACCATCTCACCCTCTGTTGTCCCCTTCTCCTCCCACCTTCAATCTATCCCAGCATCAGGGCCTTTTCAAATGAGTTAGTTCTTTGCATCAGGTGGCCAAAGTATTGGAGTTTCAGCTTCAGCATCAGTTCTTCCAATGAATATTCAGGACTGATTTCCTTTAGGATGGACAGGTTGGATCTCCTTGCAGTCCAAGGGACTCTCAAGAGTCTTCTCCAACAACATCCCTGTAAACATGGCCACAAAAACAAATGCATTATGCCATGTTCAAATGTTCATTATGTATATGCTAGTGTGTATTTGCATATGTGTAGATAGGCAAGTAGATTACATACATATCTGTGTGTATTTAATGCATATTTTCTATTTATTATATGTTATACATCAATATGGCTAATTTATTGTATTTCACTTGAGAAATTTCCTTAAAGCAAAGAAATTAAATGAAGAACCACAATTTAAAAATAAACCAGTATATAACAATTTTTCATCATAGTAATTATGTTATCTACTGAATATTTAACATACTGAATGACACCATGAACTGTATTTAGGAATATACTTCATAGGGACCTGGTGTACTTCATGGTATCCTGGCATATTAAAGTAGAAAGAACAGTATATGGCTGTAAGTGGGAATCAACAAGACATGTTTAAAAACTTGAAGGAACCCCTGTACGTTGGAATAGAGAGATGGAATGAGTAGCAAGATATGAGGCTGGAAGTATTCTTAGAGACCAAATTTATTGAGGACAAGGTAAACAAGAATTTTAAATTTTATCTGGTAAGCAATGGTGTGTGGGATACTAAACTGAACAGGGTAGAATTTCTTATAAATAGACAAACCTCGCTGAAATATGAAAAATGGACCCGAGGGAGATTAAAGACATAGAAAGCTGTTAAGAAACTGTATCAGGGGATCAGCCTTTCTTTTAGGGATTTGTAATGTACTTCTAGGCTCACAGGAGGAAAGGGTAATCGCCAGTGATAAATACAAAGGAAAATGCCAACAAAGAGCAAAGAAAGTGGATCCTAAAAGCTGAAAACTATAAACAAGGAAGAAAGGAAAGCATGCGCTGAGGGCAGGTGACAGCAGAGCTCAAGAGACCAATTCTGAGCCGTTGACGAGACGGGGACTCTGGACCTCGACTTCTGCTTTAACCCTGGGATCCGGGACTAGAGAGGAAATAACAAAAGAAAGAAACTAGGGCTGAAATCCATGTGAAAATGTTAACTTATCTTAAGATAGTGATAGCCGGGGTGGAGAAAATTGAACAAATTCTATAATATTTAAGTGGGAGAATAATGGAATAGAGTGATGGATTATAATGTGAAGGAGAAAGGGGAGGGGTGGGTCAGGGGAAAAATTTTGGTTTCTGTCCTAATGTTCAAGGTAGATGGTAGCATTTGTTAGGATGAATGAAGAAGAAGCTGGCAATTTTCATTTTCTTTTGAGTGTTCCACTTTCACTGTTAATGAACTATCAACGTAAATTGCATACATTAAATGTGCAGGTTGTGTGTCTGAAACTCACCAGAAAAATGGAGTCCTGAGTTATGGATTTGACATTTAAATTCACAGTACAATATGTATTTCTTACCATAATTCTCACAACTGCCTTTATTTTTTTCCTGTCCTATTATTCCTGTTTACTTTCTTATTTTCTTACTTGTCCCTGTTTATTCTTCCCTTTGCCAATCAACTCCTTTCCTTAATATCACCCCAGCAAAGTGCAGTTGCAGGGGTACTGCTGGTTAAAGTGAGGTGAAACATTCATTATTGAGTTTGGATAAATTTGTAAAAATGTAAAATTCAGATGTCATTAGATCCAATAATTATATTTCTAAGAAATTATATTTAAAAATTCACTCATGTAAACAAATTATGTATGCATAAAATGTTTATGTTAGATCTGTTTATAATAGCTAAATACAAGGAAAAAAGCTAACTTATGTGGGTAAAAGATTGTGATCAATGCTTTGGGCAAATTTGTACAAGGGAATAGTATATAGTTTTTAAAAAAATGAGAAGCAAGTTCAAGATTTCAGATTTTATTAGTTATATATCTGCCAGAAACCATACAAAGTCAGCCAAAAATAAAAATTAAACTTTGAATCTAATTCATTGAAAGTCTATTTCTTGTCTCTTTATACCTTGAGAAAATATTTTGGTTTTGGTCATCTAGATAGGCTTCTATTGGCTTTATCCTTTGCTTTTTATAAACTAAATCTCTCAAAGAATAGTATACCTTTGAAATAGAAACTTGCCAACTTTTAGTGAAGACTAAAATAATTTAATACAAAATTCATCAATTTGACACACTCAAACATTTTCTATCTAGCTATACCACTTTTTATTTGACCTTTAGGATTTAATCAAATTGCATGAAACTACATATTCAGAATACACTTTGAAAATTATTATAAACTGTTTATAGCTTTGTAAATATGTTTTGGGTTCTATCATTGTATCATACTTAGTTCACCATCTCTAATAAAGTCACTGTCCTCACTTTCTCCAGTTTTATTGTGCTTAATTGCTTCAGCCGTGACCGACTCTTTGAAACTCCATGGATTGTAGCCCACCAGACTATCCATGGGATTCTCCAGGCAAGAATACTGGAGTGGGTTGCCATCTCCTCCTCCAGGGGATCTTCCTGACCTAGGGATTGAACCTGGGTCTCCTGCATTGCAGGCAGATTCTCTTTACCATCTGAGCCACCAGAGAAGCCCCTGATTTCATCATTAAAGTAGAAAAAGGAGCATTGCTGACATAGATTCTATAACTTTTAACAGCATGATTTAGTATCTGAGAGTAACAAAAGACTATTCTGTGAATCAGGGAACAAGTTATGATTCAAGCATTTTAAAAATTTACTTGTTATTGTTATATTCTGTATATTTTACACTCTGCAAGTAAAAGCGAACATGAATATCACATACACATTCTAACCTGTACCTCCTATCCAAATAGAATACATCCTATTTGGATATATTCTATCCAAATATTATAGTATTAGTAATTTTCTGATCAACAGAAAAGACATCCAGTATTAACCATTCTTTGTCCTTGAAAAGAATCTCCCCTTCCCCCTCTTCCTTTTACCTGTCTTCCCAGAGAGAAGAGGTTGGAGAACAGTTTACTTACATCCGAAAGCTTCCAGAATGACAAAAAAAAGAGTAGCTAGAGCTCAAGAGATGGGATCATACATGGATGGCTACAGCATATGGTATATGTTAGTACAGCACAGAAAGATATCCAACATCCAAATCACCTGGCCTTTCCTGTTTTCTGCATAAAATGCAGTCAGTTGGGAATAGAATCTTCCAATCCATTATCATAAAGAAAGTGTATTATATAAAGACCCTATGGAGAGAAAGTATATGCCTTAAACCTAAAGGACATGGAGCACCTGAGAAGGCTGGGAGTTGTTACATTAAGGAAGGAAAAGGTGTAGAACATAAGCTTTGTCTTCATCAATTTGTTCTGATCAAGTAAGAATCAACCAAAAAACATGTGGATGTGAATTTGGCTTAGGAGAAGAGGAATTTTAAGATGAGAAACTTACCTAGCAGAAAAAAAAAAAAAACATTTTGAAGCACTGGGTTTTGGCTGTGCTTGGAAGGTCAGAAAGTGAAAATTGCTAAATCCATGAAACTGAAGCTACTGGACAGTTGAGTCAGACTCTATTGTAGCTTTCTAAAGCCCTCTAAATATCACTTTATGTTGGAATATAAATTAGTAATGAACTTAGTGTCTCAAAAGAAAGGGAAAAAAAAATCTCTCTTTTCAAAGTAGAGAGAAGGATGATGTTTAAGAAGCAAATGAGGTTTCAAGTCCACTATAAATATTTTTAACACTATTCCCTTTGCCTGAGATGCTTTCCTTCTGTTCTTCTGTCAGCTCCTCTTTGATGTTCTCGTTGATCCTCTTGTGGGAATTCTACAACCCTCATCTCCTTCCCACTCCTTTAATAACTCTCACCATAGTAAAATTTTACAAGTCTGTAGACCCCAGTTGAATTCAGGTTCCTTTAGGGCAATGACTGTGTCTTAGACTTTTTTTTTTTCTTCCGGCATCCAGAACATTCCCAGAACATAATAGTAAGCATTGATTGAATGATGCTTGCTATTATATTGTTTTGCCTAATTTTACTTAGTGTTCTTTACTAAGATTTGAGTTCTCTAATTAAAAAAAAAAAAGATTGCTTAGGCATAAACTCTATTTTCTCCCTAACTTGATACTTTTCTTCAACGGCTAATCAGAAATATGGCTACTTTAGTTTTTCACAGTACAGGAGAAAACAATATTGTTTTCCTATTAGAGATAGTAAAATTTGCAGACAATAGGAGCTCTTGAGTGATTACTAAAGAAAGACTCCAAACATCTACTAAGCAATTAGATGACCCCTGGAATTCCCACTCTTTTCCCACCCAAAATGTCTATCCCTGAGTTTCTTTAGTGGTTCTTGATGAATTTCAGGCACATGAGAAACTGTCCAGATGAGCCTGGGAAAGGCAGCCATCCTAATAGCAAGACTGGTGGTTAGAATATCTGCTCTTCCTAGAGGTAACTTCCACTTACAGAAATGCCAAGACAAAGGATTTGGGTCTTTATAAAAGCAGCCATGTCTATAACCATTTTCTGCTACTTTCTCCAACCCTCTTTATTCCTTCCCACTTGCTCTTCACTCAGGGTTTCCAGAAATGTAATATAGCAATTCTCCAAACACCACAATATTGGTATTTATGTAAAGAAGTCACATGGCTACCCTCCTGCCTGAGCAGAGAGTAGACTATGGTAATACTGAATAATTATGATGACCTAACCCCTAGGAAAGTTATCCATTTGATAAATATTTACATAAGGTTATTTGCCTCATTCATTAATAATTGATTTTTCAAAATGATTCTGCCAGTTTCATTTCTATCTTCTTTTAATTTACTGTTTCCTAAGTCTCAAGATGATCAGGGTTGTGTTTTTTCACCTTCTGCCTCACTTGATTGAAGTGGTTCTCAAGCATAATTTGGGCTGCTCCTGCTTGATTGCTCTATTTACAACAAGTATACTATTTTATCGTGCTTATATTTAGCTGAAGTCTTGAGGCTGTGATGACTATAGCTTCAGTTTGTAAAAAGTAACCTTCATTACTTGTAGAGAATTTATAATGTACCTGATTTTACATGAGGAATTTTCTTTAATTGTGTCTTATTTTTCCTCCTAGTAATAAGAGAGTGTCCTTGATTTCCTACATGTTGATAACCTAGTTTTTTTTATAGTATGTTTGCTTTTGTGATTGTTTTCTTTAGTGCTATGAATGCTAGCTAGCCTCAGGATAATAAAGACATATTCAGAAGATTTAACTTACATAGATACAAATTTCTGTTTTCCCCCAAGGGTGTCATATACTTGGTTTCAGAAAACCAATAACAATACTCCTCTAAGAAGGGGGATTGAGCACTTTCGAAAATATTTAGAGCAATTGCTCCTGTAATCGGAAGCCCCTCCTGTCTCCAAAAATGGACTTAGACTTATATTTCTATCCATTAAAATAATCATTGTTTAGACTAAAATGTAGATGCTTCTTTCTTCAAACTAATATTTCTAATACATCCTCCTTTAATATTTCCAAATGACCAAGTGTTATCTCTAATATTTTAACAATCATAATATTGACTTTTTAAATTATAGTAGCAGTCTATCTGTCAATATAGAGAATATAGAAGATACTGAAAAAGCATAAGGAAGCAAAATTTATACTACTCAGAGACAGTTGATATTAATTTTATTTTTCTATATGCATGTGTGCATATTTACAAATCTTTATACATAATATAAAATTAAGATAATATTATATAGACAATTTTGCATTCTGTATTTCTCAATCAGCATTGTTCTGTGGATTTTTTCAAGATCCTTTTTTATTCCCTGGAACACAATTTTTAGTATTCTGCATAGAATTGTTATGGAGATTGCATAGTTTAATAAATATCTTATCCCTAGATAGGCTATTTTTCCAGGTTATATATCAGAGAATATTATATGTTATTTTTGTACAAAAATCTGCTTTTTTCATCAGAAATATAGTTCTGAGTCAAAGGACATAAACTATTCAAACTTTTTTGATACATGTTACTAAATCATTTTAAAAATGGAGGCCAATATTGTATCTTATCATTTTTAAATTTGTTTTTTTTGACTGTTTATTGAAGCTAGCCTAGTTATTAGCTAGTTGTACATCTTTATATTAGAGCTGCCACGTGATGAGTTTATTTTTCTTCATTAGACACTATTCTTACTTTTTAGATTATAAGAACTCTTTATTTATGAAGGATTAAAAATTTAAACTCTACTTTTTAAATTGATCACTAAATTATGTGTTATGTGCATTGTAAATAAGACAGGGAAAATATCTACTTTTACAAAGCTTTTAATTTAGAGCCAAAGGTAAAAGATAAATAAAGGTAAATAAATCAAATTTTTATTTTTATTTATATAGAAATAAATAAGTTAATTCAGAGAGTGATAAGAGTGTTACAGGGCAAGTGATACTTGAATTAAGGTGCCTAGAAACATGGTAAAATCTGCTACTCTCTCAAATCATCTTTACTCAGTTCCTATACAGACTTTATGATTCTTATTTTTCCTAAAAATTTTGTGACAGTATTTTATTAATAGAAAATTAATATTTTTCTATGAAAGACTTCCAGTGTAAGCCTTACCTTGATCATACACTTGGTAGTTACTGCTAATCATTAAAGTTCCGTGTTTTCCAATGGTAGTTCCTGACGACTGATAGTTGTTAAATGTTTATTAACAATGTGCAGTTCTAAAATAAAGTGAAGAAGAACTTAAGAGCCTCTTGTTGAAAGTGAAAGAGGAGAGTGAAAAAGTTGACTTAAAGCTCAACATTCAGAAAACTAAGATCATAGCATCCAGTCCCATCACTTCATGGCAAATAGATGGAGAAATACTGGAAACAGTGGTAGACTTTATTTTGGGGGGCTCCAAAATCACTGCAGATTGTGACTGCAGCCATGAAAATAAAAGACACTTACTTCTTGGAAGAAAACTTATGACCAAAGCTAGGAAGAATATTAAAAAGAAGAGACATTACTTTGCCAACAGAGGTCAGTTTAGTCAAGCCTATGGTTTTTCCAGTAGTCATGTATGGATGTGAGAGTTGGACTACAAAGAAAGCTGAGTGCTGAAGAATTGATGCTTTTGAACTGTGGTACTAGAGAAGACTCTTGAGAGTCCCTTGGACTGCAAGGAGATCCAACCAGTCCATCCTAAAGCAAATCAGTCCTGAATATTCATTGGAAGGACTGAAGTTGAAGCTGGAACTCCAATACTTTGGCCACCTGATGCCAAGAGCTGGCTCATTTGAAAAGACCCTGATGCTGGGAAAGATTGAAGGCAGGACAAGAAGGGAACTACAGAGGATGAAATGGTTTGATGGCATCACTGACTCAATCAACATGAGTTTGAGTTGGTGATGGACAGGGAAGCCTGGTGTGCTGCAGTCCATGGGATCGCAAAGAGTTGGACACAACTGAGCAACTGAACTGAATTGAACTGAAATGGAATGCATATAGAGAAGTTAAGTATTTTCTCCGGGGCTACCCAAAATAGTCATAGTTATTGATTGAGTATTACATATGTGTTTATCTATATTTATATGGAGAAGTATACACATATACACTGAACTGCATATATATATATATATAAATAAATATATATACCTGCATAATACTATATATATATAGTTTATATATGTGAATGTATGTATATATTATATATGAAAGTGTGAGTGGGTGGGTATTGCCTGGAGCTAGATGAAATGCAGTATAATTAATCACAGTTATTAAAGTTGGAAAGAGTTCACCTGGATTGGAATAGCCCAGCATATTCTCTCATCCATCTCAATTAAGTTCTTCTTCAGAACCATAGATAAATGCATCATAAGTTACAACAATATGGATTTAAAACCTCTGGTGCTATAGAGAGCACAAATCTACGAGGTGTAGAATGCTGAGCAAGTGCTTGTAATATAGCAGTGGGTAATTAAATAAGTGAATACAAGTCAGAAAACAAGTAAATTATATTTCTATATACTGTAAGCAAGCAAATACAAGATGCAATTCAGAAAATTCTTTTCTATTTATAATTACACCAAACAATAAAATATTCAAGAATAATTTTAGCCAAAGATGTCTAATGTTCTTACACTGAGAACAATAAAACTTTGATAAGATAAATTAATGAAAATTAGATAAATTGAAAGATATTCAAGTTTATAAAGGACTCAATATCCTTAAACTGACACCTATTTCCAAATAAAGCTATTAGATTCAGTGTAATCCCAATAAAAATCCCAGTATATTTTAAAATAGAAATTTGCAAGTCATTTCTAAAATATAAATGAAATTATGAAAGTCCTCTAGTAGCCAAAACAATTTTGTAACACAGACAAGTAATAAATTGGAAGATAAGTAGTATTGAACTTTAAGGCTTACCATAAAGCTTACTCTAAAATCATTTGTGACTGACGTAAGGATAAGCAAATATATCAAGGGAAAAAAAGACTGTAAACCCCTCTGTTCAATGGGAAACGAAGAATATTTTCAATCAATGATGCTGCATATAAAAAAACAAGCTGACATTTACCTTATATCATACTGAAAATTTGACTTAAATAGAACAGGCCCTAAAATAAAAGCTAAAACTACATAACTTGTTGGATAGCAAGGAGATCAAACCAGTTATTCCTAAAGGAAATCAATCCTGAATATTCATTGGAAAAACTGATGCTGAAGCTGAAGCTCCAATCCTTGGCCACCTGATTTGAAGAGTCAACTCATTGGAAAAGACTCTGAGGCTGGGAAAGATTGAAGGCAGGAGGAGAAGGGGACGACCGAGAATGAGTTGGCTGGATGGCATCACCAACTCAATGAACATGAGTTTGAGCAAACTGCAGGAGATGGTGATGAGCAGAGAAGCTGGCAGGTGGCAGTCCATGGGGATGCAAAGAGTTGGACATGACTCAACGACTAAACAACAATAAAACTTCTAGAAGAAAATATAATGGAAATATCTTTCTGGCATCAGTAATAGACAAATATTTCTTAGCTCATAGGAAATAATACATTTTAAAAAGTAAAGTAAGAATAGATTTCTTAAAGAAAACCTTTTTTTCATCAAAAGACACTGCTAAGAATTATAAATGGGTAAGCCACGTATTGTGAGACAGTATTTGCAAATATATATTTAACAAAGGGTTTCTATCCAAAACATAACAAATAATTCTGTGACCAGTCTTCCCAGAGGAAGTCTGATCTCTCAGGGTCTCAGGACATTGGGATTTCTTCAGAGGCCAGTAGAGGAGTTTTAGAATCATACTTTGATTTTTCATGATTGGATCATACTTTCCCTTTTTAAAGGTTCATTTTATTAAATAACTGAAAATTACTGCATAATATAGATATGCTATAATTTATTTGACTGTTCTATTAGATGCTTAAATTAATTTCAATATTTTACTTTGCATATACAATTTACATTAACTATTTTGCATAGTTATATTCTTAATAGTGGTATTTAATATTGCATGTGTAAAACTGTGGTACCTCTTGCTTATTATCAACCAATTTTCATACCCACAAACAGAATTGAAATTCATCCTTTCCCATAAAGTTATTGCATTTAGTATTATAAGTGATATCTATGTACTCAGTGAAAAGAAGAATAATGATTAAGATTCTAAGCAAATATACCTGTTATGGGTTTGAAGGAATACTCATTTTAAACTCTTTCCTAAGGAATGTCTTATTATATAGACTTTGGTGAAAGAGATGAAATAAAGATCAGATAATATGGCCCTAGAAAATAACTGCCAGAATTTCAATGCTTAGGAGGGTCCCTTTGTAAAAGGTATTCTTCAAAAAACTGTGTGACTGATTCTCTCAGTGATATAGTCTAATTATTCTGTGCTTATACATTTCATAATTCTTATCAACTCAGTCTGTTTCAGTAGAATTTACACAAACTGTCTCTGATATCAGTAATTATGTGGTAAAAAAGAAAGACTGAAGTCAGTTGTTACTGGTTTGACATAATTTGTATTTACAATACATTTTCCTATATTCCCACATAACCAATTCTTTATTTATTATGGATGTGTGAATGGTAACTTCTTCAGTTGATTTGTTCTTTTTAATTATGTATAAATAATTTAGCTTGCGGGCTTTCAGACACATACAGCCAGGCTTTCTATTCTGTGTGTGTTCAATTTTCACATGCGGCAGCTGAAGCTGTAAACTTGATACTCTTAAAATTCACTTTGTGCTTAAAATATAGTAGTTATGAGCTAATGAAAGAACATTTTAAACTGTAACATCAGAGCATTTTTTACAGTGCTTTCCAGTGTTTTCTTTCCCTGGTAACTTCATATCACTTGATAGGAACCCCCACCTCCATCACCCTTATGGAATTTCCCAAGATTCTTTGGTACTGTAATATGTGGATTTTTAAACCTACTTCTCTGAACCTTCCACTTATTCTTATTTCCCTTTTCCCTGGGTTTGGCCATTGCTCAAGATTTAAGAGATTTGTTTGCTTTTTTTTTTTTTTTAAATATCACTTCTCTGGAGATTATTTCAAATATATACTTGGCATGGTTTCTCATTTTAAAATATAATGGGAGAAATCCAGCAGTCTACAGTTAATTTCTGTTGAATATCCTGCTTCTGTTGGGTCCCAAAATACACATCCAGATTTGAATACAACATTCTCCTAAACCAAGTTGATTTCTTACTTTCCTTTTCCGTCAATAGAGCTGTATTTCATAGTCTTTATCTCTTCTATATCTTTCTTTCATTTCACTTTCTGCCATCATTATTCCATAACAGAATGTGCAGCCAATTGACCATCTCATCTCTTAGGATACACTTTTACTAATTTTATCCACACTACATAAACTGTCTCTCCACTAGTCCTTTCCCTGCTCAACTTTGATATTCAGGGGGCTTGATTCACCCACACATTCCCCATGAAAGCTTTCTTGACCATGCTTGTTCACACCAATTGCTTCCTCCTCTCAACTCTGGTTGTCCTTCCTACAGCAGAGAGGTCCTTCAAGACCCACTACAAAAGCAAAGCCTCATTTGACTCCTACAGCCACTGAAACACATGGGTGTAGTTTCTCACAATCTGAGATCAGTTCATTTTCAGAGCTGGTTTGACTCCCTGCCTCCTTAGTGGAAGCCAAGGAGACTGAGAGCACCTTTCTCATTTTCAGTCTGTTGCTCTCATTAGCCTTTGAAGTTGACAATGATGCTTTCACTTCCACTGCAGCAACTGAATATACCAATGGAAAAAGGGTGGAATAAATTATGTGGCAGTAGAACTATGACCCACAATCTTTGTGGGAACCAGCCCAGAAAGCCAAACCACAGCCTCTGCAGCAGTTGGCCCCAAATGCTCAGAGTTGCCAGTGGCTGTCAACTTCCATACATTTTTCCTCTTCTTCTGACTCAGGACCGATTACAGAAAGGCAAATATTTTCCTAGTCCATCCTATAGAATGCTCAGCTTCTAGTAGCTGCCTCCTTCTTCCCTATGCCCATGCCTTCCTACCTGATGCCATTTTTCTTCCTTTCTCACCATAAAGCATTTTCACTCCCTGCCTGCGCTGGAGTGTCTGCCAAACAAGTCATGGTGGCTGACTCCCTTGCTATATCTCGCTCTGAATAAATAGCCTCTGTTTGTTTTCATTGGGGCAATCTTTATTTATATCATAATTTTTTGACCTTGGTTCAAGCATTATTGAAATCGCTTGCAAGTAACGGCAACTTCATCTGTATCTCACGTAGAGAAAGTTTGATTCATTAAAGTTTGCAATGTCTATCTGTTGCCAGTGATATGTATTGGCTGTCAGGGCTCACTTTCTCTCTTGATCATATTGTATGTAGAACAGTCATTATTATGGATGCAACTATATTTGCAGGTCATGAGGATTATATATGGAAGAATTATTAAGTCTGAATGCAGTCCTTGAGGTTAGGAAGGAGAGAATGGTCACAGCTGCACAGATCACTCCCAGAAAGTTTAACAATATCATCTCATTACAGTCTTTGTCTTTAAAGGTTTCCGGAATTTTCCAGGTACCAAGGCTGGAAACACACACTTTTTCCTTCTAAATGTTCAATTCTGAAATCACAGAACTACTCCAGGCCTGCAGAAAGCTGCAATCAATACCCTTTTCAATCTGCACTTTCAGTGAACACAATTTAGCAAGGGTATACAAGTAAAGCATTTTCTGATCCGAAAACAATAGGAACACAGAGCTATAATGCTGTATCTATGTCTCCACTGATATCCTGAAAGAGCAATTTAATTTTGCAGCCAGCCATGTGTAATTCGAGTGTGACACATTAACAAATGGATGGCTGGTCCATCTTCCTGGCTTCCTGTCAGGATCTGGCTCTCATGATGCCTTCGGGCATGTCACGGGGAGCTCCAGCCCATTCAGAGCTGCATCTGAAGGAATTAGGGGACATAAATGTGGACTGATGAGGACAGCGGCTGCGAGGCAGGAAAATTAATAGTTTCATAGGAAACAATATGCAATGTAGTAGCAAATCTGGGGGAAATTGACATTTTACTTGGTTCCTCAGAGCTATTTTAAGTATAATATAGAGAATTTAAATTATTGTCGAGTTTATTGAACCTATTTAACATCTGCCAGAATTTTAAAATAAGTAAATCAAATGGAATGCTAAACTGTAATTGGATTTCTATTGTATGTATTCTGTATAGCACTGGGTTGCCCTGGGAATATTAGACGTGATGTAATTAACCTGAGCTTGTCCTAAATGCCTTCCAGAGAGAAGCTGGAGGGAGAGTGGAATGATGTATCAGTAGGAATGATTAGGATGTACTTTGGCATAAGCTTTCTTCAAAGTAAGACTCCATTTTAACCAGGACGCCAAGCAGGATATGACTCCACATCACAACCCAGTGTTAGAGCCCTCTCCCATCCTCACCCTTCCCACTTGCAAAGAGTAATAAGTCAGCAGGGACTTCTTGGGTTGGAAAAGAGGAAACAGAAATAAGGACTCAGATTGCAGCAGAACTTGACCTGGTTACACTGGTCAAGGGTTATTGCTGGTTTCTCTGTGTTAAAATGTCATCTATTGGTAGTAGAACCACATGTTCATAATTTATTATTTGCGTGCATGCCTGCTAATCCGCTTCAGTTGTGTCCGACTCTTTGCGACACTATGGACTGTAGCTCACCAGGCTCTCTGTCCATAGGACTCTCCAAGCAAGAATACTGGAGTGGGTTGCTTGTCCTCCTCCAGAGGGCCTTCCCAACCTAGGGATCGAACCTATGTCTCTTAAGTCTCTTGCATTGGCAGGCAGGTTTTTTACCACAGTGCCACATGGGAAACCCCAATTTATTATTTATTCCTTATAATATGTACAGTAAACTGAATGTATTTATTTTTACAGGTTGCTAGCTTGTCTTTTCTAACAAATTTGAAAAATAATTTTTGGACATATAAAGAACAGCCCTTCTCATATTGCTAAATATAAATATTGAAACCAACTACACATTAACCTCACATATTTTTTGCAAGATTTACTGACTCAAATTTGGTGAAGCCAAAATCCTTAGAGTCATATTTTAGAGAAATTTGTTTCCATTGGATCATGCTACAAATAATAAATAACAGCTGAATCATGCATTAGCTGGCACCCTGTTCTAGTCATTAGTGAATCTGGGGAACATTAGGTATTTCTGATATATATAATACAGACTCTCAAAAAAGATGTGTTAATGAGATTCATAAAAAGAAATAAAAAATAACAAAATATTTAAACATCAGTAAAACTTAAAAGATTATATCTGAAAGGGCCTGGCATACAGTAGTCACTTAAAACAGTTGATGAATGTATAGGTGGGTTAAATTTCATCATATATGTATAAGATATGGACTTCTGTGAAAAAATATATTTAGATTTGAAATTCTTTGATGATGTGAAATGATCATGCACATGTTATTACTACTTAAGGCTCTCAGAATGAAGAATCTTCTAAGAACCTCAAATAAATTAGTCCTCTGAGAGTAAAACTAACCTATCAATTGGGGTTGGAAAATTTGGCCTACACTAAACGCACCCATCTCAAACAATTTTTAAATTGGTGGGTATAATTTTTTTTCTAATTAACTGATCAGAGTAGACTCAAGAAAATGATTTTTTTTTTAAATAGTACAATAAGTAAATATCATTTGAGGAGTTTTTAAAAATACAAATCCCCAGGAACCTCTCCAGTTGGTTCTGCTTGAGTAGTTCTGGGTAGGGCCAGGAAGCTGAATTATCAAATAACATCTTTGCGGATTTTGATGCAGGTTACCTACAACTTCATTTTAGAAACACTGATCTAAGCAGAGTTAAGTTCTATTTATTGGAATAAACCTGTGGCCTAGAAAATTATATTGACATATACGCTGAAGAAATAAAATAAGGCATCAATAAAAGACAGCACAACCCAATAGTAAATGGTAAAGAAAAAGATTTTTTTAAAAATATACATCTGCATAAGACTGTCCTATGGAGATACAAGGTCCCAAAGGAGATGCAGGAATTAACCAAAAGTGATCTTCAGTGTCTTTGACCCCACATTCAAAGTTATCCCAATGAAAAGACTTTCTTTCATGAACTGTATCCCACCAGTCTCCACTGTCCATGGAATTTTCCAGGCATGAATACTGGAGTGAGTTGCCATTTCCTTCTCCAGGAGATCTTTCCATCCTAGGGACTGAACCCTGGTCTCCTGAATTGCAGGCAGATTCTTTACTGAGCCATCAGGGAAGCCCTTCTTTCAATTACCTAATCGCAATGGTGTCTACCTTCATTTTTTTTGTAGGATTTGGTGTTTACAAGTCTTTTCCAAGGTTATAAGTTGGCTTCATATTCAACTGGACTGTCCTTGCCTACATGATGATGCTGGCTTATTTATTATTGTAAAAGGACAAATAAATTGGCCTTTGTGAATCCATCTTGAGCTTATGTGTGTTTTGATTACTCAAAGCCTGAACACTCCTGGACAGTTAAGGTTACCCTTAATAAAACCAAACCTTAGTTTGTTTGTTTCAGTGTTAAGCAGAGTCTCCATGTGAAGAGAAACATCCAAATCTCAGGACCTCATTTTTAGGTCTCAGAGATCCACTCTCGAAACACCCTCCTCCCCACCCCCATTATTTACTGCTACTTAACCTTCATGACTTTAGGGAGCTGCTTTTTCAGGAACTGTTCTTTCATTTTCTATAGAAGATTTGAGATGATGCTATCAATTTTAAGTCAAGTTTTTTTGTTGTGGTGGTTGTTGTTTTAAGTCTCAATTTTTTTTTTTTTCTTTAAGAAATGGATCCAGAGTAAAACAATGAGTCAATTTCATAATACAACTGACTTGTTTTTGTTTGGGGATGCCCCTCAGATTTTAATGTGCAAATGAATCACTTATGGATCTTATTATATGCAGATTTGAAATCATTAGTGCTTAGGACCTGGGAGTCTTGCATCTGGAAGACTTTGTTATATATTGAACTGCAGTTCTGAGTAGCAAGGATCCAGGATGGCTTCTTTCTGTCTCTCTCCTCTGTATCTCTCATCTCTGTCTCTGTCTTCTTCCCTTCCTCTGCTAAAATGTAGGGTGCAGAGTCAAAATTTCTCTCTCCTGCTTTCCTAAGCACTGGCTTCTAAACTTTCTGGACTCAGTACATTCTTTTCTGTTTATAATTTGTATCATATGAAGGAAGATATGGTGTTAACCATACAACAGTCCAATGATATGAGACTGAGAAATAATAAGCTTAGCACTTACACAAGAAGGATAAATATGCAATAGCAGTGGCAATGTTTTTATTTCCAGTCACTTTCAAAGCTTGGGCATTTGGGACATCTAGCTACATGCTATTAATGCTTTGTGAGTTCATTTCTCTTTTGTACTCTTCATTTTTAGTAAATTCTTATTTAAGTTTTCTAACCAAAGGATAATTTGATGAGATTTAACTCCAGCTGTCATTCACTGTACATCCAAATACATACCGTTTTTCTCTGCAGGGCATAGCTATGAAGAAGCAATGTGGTCCATTCACCCAAATCAGTAAACAAGGAATGTTTCCAAATTAAATAATTTTATTTTATGCTTTTATGTTTCCATGACATTTTAAGCCGTTTCAGATCATTTATAGAAAACTGGAAAGAGGTTCTTTATAGTTAAGATGTGAAAACTCCACAATTCACAGAAGCAATATAAAGAAGTCCAGTCTGGGAGTGGGTCAAAAAGCCAATAACCCCTTTCCTCCTCATCACTTCCTAACATCGGGTGCAAGATTATTCCCTAGGAAATGAAGAGAGACAGGTGGGAGAATTCAAGTTAGGCTCTTTAGTAAATGGAAAAAAATCTGAACCTAGTCAAAGTTTCAATGTATCAATTGCTTTGTTTCCTGTCAAGAAGTTTCTGTGCTTGAACAATGAAATGGTGATGTCTCCTCTTGAGCCTGGGTAGACACACCTTGATAAAAAATCTGGATTAGTGGGTGTTGAAGACCATTATTATCTTACTGAATTTTCTCCCTTAGGTAATCCAAAGCCTTTGCCTTCATGCTCAGTCTCTAAGTCTTGTCTGACTCTTTGCAACCCTTTGGGCTATAGCCTGCCAGGCTCCTCTGTCCAAAACCTTTAAAAGGGAAAATTCAAAGAAAAGTGCCAGGGTATTCTTCTAGAGAAATACCAGCAGAGCTGTCCCCTACTGGAGCTCTTTGGAATATGCTTCTCATGGAAGAGTCATCAGATCTGAGGGGACTCAGGTAGGGAATTGGATCCCAAGGGCTCTTCCATATGAGTATACATTTTATTAGGTTAGTGCCAAAGTAACTACACTTTTGGATTCAATGTTAAATCATTATAACTAGGCTCAAGCACATATTTATTAATCAAAATAGGAATGGTTACAGTCAACAAGGTCTTGACAAAGAGAAACAAGTTTATTTATTCCTGTAGCATAAAGATCCATGCTTCAGGGTTCGAGGAAAACTTGAAAAGCATTTTCTGCATCCTGCTGGTTGTGTAAGCATTTTCCGTGCAAAAAAAGTTGTCAAGATGCTTGGAAAAGTGGCAGTCGGTTGGTGAGAGGTGAATAAGGCAGATGAGGCAAAACTTCGTAACCAAGTTCATACAACTTTTGAAGCTTTAGTTGTGCCATATGTGGTCAGGTATTGTCGTGGATAAAAAGTGGACACTTTCTGTTGACCACTGCTGGCTGCAGACATTGAAGCTTTCCATACAGATTTGCTCAGTACAAATCTGTTCAATACAAACAGGTTTCGGTTGCAAATCTCATCCATTTGCTAAACATAGTTCTCAGATGTAAGGGTTTCAGCAGTATTCAGAAAGCTCTAGTGGATCAGCCCGGCAGCAGACCACTAAACAGTGACCACAATCTTTTCTGGATACAAGATTGGCTTTGGGAAGTGCTTTGGAGCTTCTTCTCAGTCGAAACCCTGAGCTGGTCATCGCTGGTTGTAGTATACAATACACTTTTCATCACGAGTCACAATCCTTTTGAGAAAAGGTTCATTGTTGCATAGAATAAAAACAGTTCAGTTCAGTCGCTCAGTCATGTCTGACTCTTTGCGACCCCATGAACTTCAGCACACCAGGCCTCCCTGTCTATCACCAACTCCCGGAGTCCACCCAAACCCATGTCCATCAAGTCGGTGATGCCATCCAACCATCTCATCCTCTGTCATCCCCTTCTCCTGCCTTCAATCTTTCCCAGCATCAGGGTCTTTTCAAATGAGTCAGCTCTTGCATCAGGTGGCCAAAGTATTGGAGTTTTAGCTTCAACATCAGTCCTACCAATGAACATCCAGGACTGATATCCTTTAGGATGGACTGGTTGGATCTCTTTGCAGTCCAAGGGACTCTCAAGAGTCTTCTCCAACACCACAGTTCAAAAGCATCAATTCTTCACTGCTCAGCTTTCTTCACCATCCAACTCTCACATCTATACCTGACCACTGGAAAACCATAGACTTGACTAGACAGAACTTTGTTGACAAAGTAATGTCTCTGCTTTTTAATATGCAGTCTAGGTTGGTCATAACTTTCCTTCCAAGAAGTAAGTGTCTTTTAATTTCATGGCTGCAATCACCATCTGCAGTGATTTTGGAGCCCCCAAAAATAAAGTCAGCCACTGTTTCCACTGTTTCCCTATCTCTTTGCCATGAAGTGATGGGACCAGATGCCATGATCTTAGTTTTCTGAATGTTGAGCTTTAAGCTGACTTTTTCACTCTCTTCTTTCACTTTCATCAAGAGGCTCTTAAGTTCTTCTTCACTTTCTACCATAAGGGTAGTGTCATCTGCATATCTGAGGTTACTGATATTTCTCCTGGCAATCTTGATTCCAGCTTGTGCTTCTTTTTCCTATTTGGAACCATTCTGTTGTTCCATGTCCCAAAGTAAGTGTTTCCTGACCTGCATACAGGTTTCTCAAGAGGCATGTCAAGTGGTATGGTATTCCCATCTCTTTCAGAATTTTCCACAGTTTGATCCACACAGTCAAAGGCTTTGCCATACTCAATAAAGATGATACTTCAAAACAATGATTATTTTTTTTTTTTGGTCAGCTCATGATACACCCACTTATCAAGCTTTTTCACCTTTACAATTTGCTTCAAATGCCGAACGACTTTTGAATGGTTGATGTCGAGTTCTTGGGCAACTTCTTATGTAGTTGTAAGAGGATCAACATCAATGATCCTCATAGTTGGTCGTTGTCAACTTTCGATGGCTGAACACTGTGCTCCTTATCCTCAAGTCTCTTGTATCCTTTGCAAACCTTCTTGAACCACTATTGCACTTTATGTTCATTAGCAGTTCCTGTACCAAATATGTTGACATTGAGAGTTGTCTCCGCTGCTTTATGACACATTTTGAATGTGAATAAAAAAATTGCTCGAATTTTCTTTTTGACTAACATAATTTCCATATTCTAAAATACATATAAAATAAACAGCAAGTAACTTCATTGGCAAAAATAAATAAATAAATAAATAAAGCAAGAAATGTATATTAAAATGATGTATAACATAACCACATTTATTTAAGAATGTATTCCAATATCAAATGGCAAATTTCAATAATGCAAAACGGCAATTACTTTTGCACCAACAGTTCTTACCTAATTGCCCTTGACAGGTAAGATGCGGAGCTGGAACTCCACACTGACTCATTCTGCTTTTGAGAATTCTGGCTGGCAGTTGGAGCCAAGACCTCAGGCAGAGGTTACCAGAGGTTACCTGAAAGATGAGAACCCCAAATCCTAAGCATGCTTGGTCAGCTCTACTATTTTGCATCATTTTAAAGCAAAGATTTTGAACTATTGTCAGAAAACTATGAGTTTATGTTTAAATACCTTGGTGGAGGGGACTGAAAATATAAAACCAAGTCTACTTTTCTTTTAATGCATGAAATGGACCAGCACATGATTTCAATAATAGTTGTTCATCTCCTGGAAGTGTTGTGAATGAACACATGAAAGATACGGGTTCTTATACACACTATAAAATAAACAAGGTCAGCTGGCCTGTAGAAAGGATCAACTATTTCCTTTTGCATTTTTATGGAAAAATTTAAAAGGGACTCTTCCTCATCAGTTAATCTTTTTTTCACAAACATATGAAGTGCTGGACATTTTAATAGATTCTTGAAAAAAGAACAAACAGTGTATTCATTTTGATCAGAATCAATGAAAAGGAAGAATCAAGTAGAAAAACAGACTTTATTTTTAGTAGACTTAGTTAAAGATTAGGAAGGATTTAAGGCAGAATAAGAAAAAAATGGAATTTAATTTTGTTTATCTTTGAGTTTTTAAAATGAATCTACTAGTTTAGAGTATCCATGCTGAGTATCTCAGGAAAAGTTGATGACAGCTGGATTTAATAAATTCATCTTTCAGTGGTTCATAGGATTTTTTTTTTCTTTCTGTGAGGGAGAAGATTAAGAGATTCTCAACAGTAGTAGTGATGATGATGACAATGATAATCATAACAATTAACTTATTATTATCAATTGTTCAATATCTGTAGGACACAAAATATTTGGGGGAATATATACTTTAATTATTAACAAGAACAACAACAAAAACTGTGATTATCCTCATTATACATATCCTTTTTTATTTGTTTATTTTTTATTTTGGCTGTGCTGGGTCTTTGTTGGGGTACATGGGCTCTCTAGTTATAGCCCAAGGGGCTTAGTAACCCTGCACATGTGGGATCTCAGTTCTCTGACCGGGGATCAAAGCCACATCCCCTGCACTGGGAGGTGGACTGTTAACCATTGTACTACCAGAGAAGTCCCTATCCTCATTTTGAAAATGAGAAAACTGAGATCAGAGAGATTAAAAAGTGACATTGAGGAGATTGTTTCATCAATTCCAAAATTAGTAGCTAAAAAAATTATATAGTTTTTTCACTGGTTTTCTCTCTTTTTCTCCTCCTTCATGACCACTAGTCATGTTCTCTCTTTTTATACTAAATGCATCTCCATCTTTTCTTCTCTTTTTCCAATTCCCCATGAATTCAATGGACAGCTGTACAAATGATGCAATAGACCTGTTGTTGAAAACAGGGATTCTATTTGCTGAAACTGTAATAGGCTATTATAATATGTAAATGTATACATTGATATATTGATGATGGCTAGGTAAATTTTTTAAAAAATCAATAAACAAGTAAATGACAGATTCTTAATCCCTTAATTTAATATTGCTTCTCATGTCAAGTAGTAATGTTTTTAGAATGTCTGTTTCGGGTGGGATATAGAAAAACATGTAGTCTATGAACGCAGATGTATGCAGGGCCCATATTATAGGTCATTACTAAGTATTCAATCATATTAGACAATCAACTCTTCATTAAGATTTTTAAGAGAGAAGTTCAAACCTCGGGCTATTAAATAACCTTTAACATATCTTTTAACTCTGTTACTCTGATTAAAAAATGCACTGTTTAGAAGTCACCTTATTTCCATTATTGCATTTTGTTTTTCATTTTTATTTACTAAAATCTCAGCCTCCACAGTTATAAATTTTAAAGCATATGATATATATTATTTTGACGTTCCAGAAAATCTTTAATATGTCACATTAAAAAAAAAAAACAAGAGTGATTGTTTTCTGCTGTTCTCTTTTCTTCTAGGATTCAGTTCACAGCTATTTATTTATCATTTAAATGCATTCAACTGAAAAAGAACATTTTCCTGCGAAATACAGGAACCATCAAAGATAAAGATGGGCTGATGTTTTTAGTGCCTGCTAATATTGGGTCTAGATTTATCTACCTTGAAAGTCATGCTATTTGTCAAAGCCTTGTTTAGTGTGGAAAATCCTCTGTGGCCAGTATTAGTCAAGTTCAGACATTCTTGTTTCATGTGTTGAACATCAGAGAAAGAAAAGGAGAGAATCTTCAATAATCCAAGCATATTCCTCTTTTATTTGAATAACAGCTTTAATAACTTCCCACAAAAATATAATTTTATAGACATTTCTGCATTAATTTGAGTTATATGTCTTTTGAGCTTAAGATATCATGAGTGTGTATGTGTATGTATATGTGTTTTGATGGAGGAAGAATCTTCAAATCTCTCTCTCATTGTTTAAAGAGCTTATGAAATTCCATCCTTTCCATTAAGCTGTGTGCATTGATGATACTCATTTCTTACTGCCCCTGCCAAGTCTAGGTTTATATCACCCTGGCCCTTTTTCCCTGAGATCTACTGAATCTATGATGTATTTAGTTTTAAAAAAAAATTTTAAACTAGTAACATGAATACACCAATCTCCCTGCTGCACTAAAACCTAGTTTCACTGATGCCACTGAGAAAACTATTTTTGCATACATTGATGTACAAGTACATATGTTTGCATATGCATATTTCAAGAAAAGTTCCAACAACTTGCCCTGTTAGATCAAAAAGCTTGCAAATTTGAGATCTTGCCAAGTTACTCTTCAAATATTTTGTTTTTGCTGTTGTGTTGTTACCACTTAAGGGATACCCATATTCTTTATCAACAGTGTCTCATTAGGCATTATAATCTTGGTCAATCAGACAAGAAAACAGACTATACAAGTAGTAGTGGTTGTGATTTTAATTTTCATTTTAAAATTATGATTACAATTAGACATTTTTTATATATTTATAAACCATTCCTATTTCTTTGCCCTTTAACTGCTTGTTTATATTATTTCCTCATTGTTTAATTCATGGATTGGTCTTTTCTTGCCACTTAAAAAGATTATTATTTAATAAAGCAACTAATCATTTGTCTGTTATATTATTTTCTCTGAGATTGACATTTGTTTGTGTTTTATGTATGTATTTGTTTTAATATTTCCCTTGTAAAAACTTTTGATTTCCACATAACCAAATTCTTTTTCTTCTTAAGTTTCTGGATTCTTTACATTAAAGGAGTTTCTTTAAAACAAGACAATTTTCAATTATAATATTTTCCATGTATTTCTTAAACTTATCAAAAATTTGATTTTGATATTCTTTTTAATCCAAGCATAATTTAAATGAGAGATTATTTTCATTCCAAACTGTGTGCTTTACTTTGTTTTTTAATATTTATTATTCATTTTTCTTTACTGCATTGTTATTAGAACTATGATCTCCGTTAGATCTCTGTGTTGGACTACGACTTGGTAATTTTTCTGTGGCCTAATATATGGACACTATAATATTCTGAAGCCACTTGAAAAGTAGGATTTTTATTTCCTTTCATTTGATTCAGTTGTTTAAAATTATGAACTTTGAGTCTAATATACTTGTTTTCCAAATTTCTGTTTTCTCCTTTTGTACATGAGCAGAGATCTGAGGGTGGATGATACTTAAGTTTTGTAGGTTATAGTTGTGTGTAAGTGTGTGTGTGTGTGTGTGTGTGTGTGTGTGTTGAATTACCATTCATTTCTCTTCTTGTGTATTGTAGTCACTAGCTGCAGATCTGATTGCTACCAACTATTCCTCCATTCCTTGATCACACTGATATTCCATTTCCTGGAAAGCTGTCATCTAAGCAGTTCATTATTCAACCCCAAGGTGAAGTCCTAGAACTCCATCTGAGTGCTCTGTTGAGGTTATTGTCTAATCAGTCAAAACACAGCATTACTGTATTGATATTGAAAGTGAAAGTCGCTCAGTGTGTCCTACTCTTTGTGACTCCATGGACTGTATAGTCCATGGAATTCTCTAGGCCAGAGTACTAGAGTGGATAGCCATTTCCTTCTCCAGTGTATCTTTCCAACCTAGATCTCTCTCATTGCAGGCAGATTCTTTACCAGCTGAGCCACCAGGGAAGCCCAAGAATACTGGAGTTGGTAGCCTATCCCTTCTCCAGGGGATCTTTCCAACCCAGGAATTGAACCAGGGTCTCCTGCATTGCAGGCAGATTCTTTACCAGCTGAGCTACCAGGGAAGCTTGTATTGATATTTTAGGGTAACATAATGTGTTGAATGATGCCCCCTTCCATATGCCCATATCCTAACCATGGAATCTGTGAATGTGACCTTATTTGTAAACAGGGTATTTGCTGAAGTAATTAAATAAGATCTCAAGATGAGATCATCCTGGATTATCCCTGTAAACTTGAATTATCCAATGATAAGTGTCCTTTGAGAGGCACACAGAGGAAAGACATAGAGGGTGAGGAGAAAAAGGCTATGTGAAGGTGAACACGGAGAGCAGAGTTTGCAGCCACAAGACGAGGAACACCTGGATTCACTAGAAGCTAGAAGAGACAAGGAGGAATTCTCCCCAGAGCCTCTGGATGGAGGGAGTGCTACCTTTCTAATATCTTGATGGCAGACTTCTGGCCTCCAGAACTGTGAGAGAATAAATTTCTGTTGTAATACTCCCAAATCGTTAAACAGCAGCCACAGGAAATTAACACAGGTGCTTATGTCTCTTTCTGGAAATGAATGTACCAGAAGTTATCAGAATAGTATCTATATTCACTGCTACAGTGGAGAGTGAATACAAAGCAGAACAAAATCAGTCTTTCATGATCATTACTAGAGATAGTAATAAACATGTTGTGGAGCGTCAAGGCCAGGAGTACTCATACATTTATTTATTCATTCAGTGAGTTTCAAGAATACACTAAGGCACTATTCAAGGAATAACAAACACATATGATCTCTGCTCTTGTGAAACTGACCTTCTAGGGGATAATACTAAGTAGAAGTTTTGCATAGTAGCACATTTGACTTTTGAAAATGGATTATTTTAACAAATCTTTGGACAGGTTTCATTAAAAGAATACATTTAAAAGAATATCCTTTGTAAGCTAGTGTAGTAATACCATGTGACCCCTTCCTTCATTGTAGAGGACTCTTGAAGCTCTAATCAACCTAATGTGTGCCTCTGTTTCTCAATAATTCATGTGTGAGAGATTGTTTTATTTATGCCATTATTGTCTAGTAAATGACCATGTCTTCAGAATACCAAATGGAACAAAAACAGAATCAAAAGAAGCTGCTGACAATTAAATACTTAAATAGATGAAAATAAATCTTTAATGGTGTGACTAACTGTGAGGGTATAGGGTTATTAGAAAAATGTTCAATTGAGAGTGTTTCAGGGGGTATTTTAAGCTTTTCTTTCCTTTTTGTTCATGCCAAGCAACCTCGGGCAATTGAGACTCAAGAGGCTTCATGGTATGAACTGTTAGGCCATAACTTAGTGATCTAAAACACAGCATATGGCAATTAGAGGCGTGTGGTTTCCTTTAAGCTATTCATTTGGCTAGTGTTAACAGGAGCACCTAAATTCCTTCAACTATTATAATTTGGTACAATGGAGAGTCCAAGGCAAAGAAGAGCACTGCAGGACAGAAGTGTTCCAAAATATAGTGGTACTCAGAAGATGAAGAAGTAAGAGCTAGGTGTAGAGAACCCTTCCTGTACAATGCAAATTAGACACAGAAGAGCAAAAGCCAGGAAAGGTATATGATCCTAAGAAAGAAAACTCTTCAAGCTTCAGCAACTCCTCAAAAGTTCTTGTGACCCATTACCCTTTACCATTTTACATTTTTACTTTATGAAATATAAAAAGTGTTTCTTGCTTTGTGTTCTTTTGGAGAAATTGAGAATCAGTGAATTGTTCCATACTTAAATTCTAGACGATTCTTCCTCCTGTTTTTTTTTTAATTGAATCATATGAAGTTTAATATACCTAAAAAAATAGAAAGACTGTCCCACATTGGGACAGCCTTGCCAGTGGAACAACTGCCTAAGAGATATCATATCCTGTCATCTTTAGTTGAAAAGTTGTCTTTCTCTCATAAACTGTATTGTAGTGTCGTGTTCCTCCACGGATGATGAGAAAGTTGGAATGCATGTATCCTTTGTGCACTTATCAACCCAGTTTTGATGATTGGGTTTCTACCTCAATATTACTGATTAATCATAATAAAGCATAGCTCTGTGGTAAATCATATTTGTGCTCTGCAAACACAATTGCTTGTATAACAAAAACTGTAGTAGTTATAAAGAAATGGAAGACTTGAACTCCAAATGTTTTTCCACTTTTTTGTTACTAATTCATGACAATAATAGTAGTAATAATGAGCTATTATTTTTTGAGCCCATATGTGACAAACACTGTGCTAAATAATTTACACGCCTATTTCTGTTTTCACAGTGAACTTGTTAGGTATGTATTGTTATCTCCACTTTATAGGAGAAATCTCTCTTCCTTTGGGCTTCCCTGGTGGTTCAGATGGTAAAGAATATGCCTGCAAAGCAGAAGACCCAGGCTCAAATCCCTGGGTCAGGGACGATGCCTTGGAGAAGGAAATGACAACCCACTCCAGTATTCTTGGCTGGGAAATCCCATGGACAGAGGAGCCTGGTGGGCTACAGTCCATGGGGTCACAAGAGTCAGATATGATTCAGTGACTAAACAACAACCATTCTGATTTTAATATGTTTTAATGCAGTTCATTATTTAAAAATAATGTGTACCATAAAAAGACTATGTAGGTCTGCCTTAAGTTCCCAAATTTTTGACCTTCATATTCACCCTTCACAAAAAACATATCATTAAAAATTTTATCACATACTCTCCATATCACAATAAGGAATTTTATGTGTATGAAAATCTTAAGATTATCCGTTCTATAAGATTCATTTTATGGATGAAGAAACTGAGTTACAGAGAGGGAAGTGACAACCCAAGGTTGCAGAGTAAGGAGCAAAGATTATATCAGAAGATAATTCTCCCCTGAACCTATTTGCATTTTCTTGAAATCAGCTGCTGCTGCTGCTGCTGCTGAGTCCCTTCAGTCGTGTCCGACTCTGTGCGACCCCATAGACGGCAGCCCACCAGGCTCCGCCATCCCTGGGATTCTCCAGGCAAGAATACTGGAGTGGGTTGCCATTTCCTTCTCCAGTGCATGAAAGTGAAAAGTGAAAGTGAAGTCGCTCAGTCGTGTCCGACTCTTAGCGACCCCATGGACTGTAGCCTACCAGGCTTCTCTGTCCATAGGATTTTCCAGGCAAGAGTACTGGAGTGGGGTGCCATTGCCTTCTCCAGTGCATGAAAGGAAAAAGTGAGAGTGAAGTCGCTCAGTTGTGTCCGACTCTTAGCGCTAGGCTGCCTCAAAACCAGACCAGGTATGGATATGCAGCAGGTCCCTCAAAGGTCATTTGTTTAGTATTTTTCTCAGCTATAGCAACTATCATTGCATAAAACCACTTTCTGAAACAGAAAGCTGTACATGTATAAAGTCTGTTTATTTTATTGTTGTTTTATTTAATAATGGGGAATATGATATCAACACAATACATAGATAATGATGACAATAGCTTGAAAAAATTGTATATATATGTACGTATAGATGTATACATATATATGTATTACTTCTAACTTGCTGATGGCCTTATTTCATAAATTTAGTCAGAGGAGTAAAATTACTTACATACTTCAGATGAAATAAACACAGAAAAATCATTTTTATTTTGTGGCACTCACAGAGATGTTGCCTATGGTTCTTCTTTTATTTCATTTCTTAGTTTAGGAAGCTGACTTGCATAGTAATGACACTGTGAATGCAGTCCTCTGGTGCCGTTTGGTTCTCATCATTCTTTATTGATGCAATATTTTTGCTATGTTTTTTCTTTCATTCTCAATGTTTGTAGTACACAAAGAGCTGTGTTTTAAAGGCTCATCAATGTAATTGTGACTACATTTATTTACTCTGAAATGCAATGGACAGTCATTAGTCTTTTAAGGGTCTAGAGTTTTATGATATCTGCTTATATTCTTCCTCATTATTTAGTGTATATTTATAATCTATTCCTTTGAATTCAGTTATAAATCAAAATATTCTAGTGTGGACATGGAAGTGATTTATATTCCCTAGGAAAGAGAAATCCATTTTTTTTTTTTTTTAGTGTATTTCAGTGAAAACATATTGAATTTTGGGGTGAGATGTATTCTTTTTTAAAAAAATGGAAAATAGTAATAAAAAGATATTTTAAAAAAGAAAATTCTTAAATGGGATAGTATAATAAAATGTTCATGTATATAATCTATATTTTACAATGCACATGTGTACATATGTGTGTTGTAAGCCACTTCAATTGTGTCCAGCTCTTTGCAACCTTATGGACTATAACTCGTGAAGCTTCTCTGTCCATGGGATTCTCCAGGCAAGAATACTGGAGTGGGTTGCTTTGCCCTCCATGCACTCCTCCAGGGGATCTTCCACACCAAGGGACTGAACACATGTCTCTTAGTCTCCTGCACTGGCAGGTGGGTAATTTTATTTCTTTGGAAAATTAGAAGTCACTTCCCTTTGGTCTTTAAGTTTTAGATGTGAAAGAATCAAAGAATCACATTTAAATTCAAATAATTAAATCTTTTCATAAAGGTAAGAAATTGCAAGAAAATTAATTTCTATGATGTGCTCAGTAAGGTATTGTGGTGATAAAACAGAAGACCTGACCTCAGGCACCAGTCAGTGGGGATACAAGTCTGTCACATTCAAAGTCCTCTTAGCACTAATTCTAAAGAAATATAAAATATACCCTTAAGAAAATGTTTTCTCTATGACAAACTCACTGCTAAGCAACTTGCCTCTATCATTTCACAGAACTCTCATGACATGAAAATGTCACAAGGACTTACAGGAGAAAGAGCAGACTACTTGTTAAAGAGTAGTGGGTGGATTTGGATTAGACAAGTGAAAAGGGACCAGCAGATGAGGAAATCTAGGCAAGGGGTTTGGACCAAGTGCACAGGATAGATTCTACTTCTCTTCACCTGCAGTGAAATGAGCATGTGCTTTAGAGTGAGTCCATCCTTCTGAGATCCACTGGAATGCCCAGAGAGTTAAGCCTATACAATTCTTTTTATAGCAAAAGGGAACTCATAGTGAGTTCATACAAAATGGTGGTGTTGGGAAGAGACAGAGGAATTTTTTAAAAATCAAGTTAAATAATGGCTTTGTTTAACCTGATTTCTCTAGAAAAGAAGGATAGGAATTTTTTTTTCAAATTTTAAATAAATATAATTTTTAAAACATTGAAAATATGTTTCTACTAATAACAACATAGGCGTGGTAGGCAGTTGATTATGAGTAGGGGAGACAAAGAGAACAGAAATGGAAACTAAGCTGTGTATATGTAGATTATTTTGATGGTCAAAGACTCAAATGGAGATCTCCAATGGCTACTTAGATCTGAGGGAACTTGTGTGTGTGTGTTTGTGTGTGGGGGTACATAGTGGTAATGGTATAAGCAATACAGACTTGCACAAAAGATAATTTATAAAGAGCAGAGGGGGAACAATTACAGAATTTTATTTTTTTAAATGCCTATATGAGTTTGGGAAGGGAGAAAATCAGGGAAGTCAACAATGGAATCAAATTCACAGCCCTAGAAGGATGGAGAAAATTGTGTATTCTTTAACTTGTTGCCTTTTCCTGTTTCCTTCATAGATTTAAACATGTTGATGCATTTAACATTTGTTTAGAATGTTTTCTTTGCGTGAGTCATTATAGATTAAGTATTTGTAAACATTTATAAAGTAAGCAATTTTACTAGGGGCTATTGATTTTTATACAATGGGAACAAGATTTGTCTGATGCACAGTTCCAAAATAGGCCACTCCATGTTTTGTGAGTACACCCTCATTTTGTCTCTTTGTGTGTAATACTCACATATTTATTCACAAGACAATTCTGCCAAATTCTGCTCCAGTTACAGATTGACAGCACTTTCTTATCTCTCATGGGAACTTTCTATAAGTGTTAAATGTCAGAATTTGGCCTGAATTGTACGTCCAATAAATAAGAAGATAATGTAACTAGAATGTTGGCTCAAAAACATCTTCTCACACAGACTTAGAGAATATTTCTTCTGCCAAGCTTTATGAGATGTCATGCCCTGTCTTTCTCCAAAATTCTTTGGATAAAGTTAAGCACATTTCTCTGTTGACATGTCCCTTGCATAAAGTCTCAACCGTTCAGGTTTCTAGGGTAGTTCTTTAAAAAGTGTCTCTACAGAACATGAACATTTAAAGTCATTTTTACAATTTGATTTTTCTTAACTAAGTATTCTGTTCATTTTCCTCCTTTCAGAGTGCTTGTGAGATCTTTTATTTCCTGAAACCTTAAAATTATTAATATATGGAGTAGAATTTATAGCTAGTAATCGAGGCTGAAATCCTGAGAATCAGGCCTGCTAGTATAAGTTACTGAGTCCAGCCTTGTAATCTACATATTTAGGTCCATCTTCAGTTCAGCAAACCTTTCTTCTACTGTATCTCTGAATATTATTTCTATGCTATATCATTTGTCCTGTTATCCCACTATAATAAAGGTTATTAGAATATTAAATCTCAACTATCCCTCTTCCAAATTTATCATCTTTTCTCTAAACATTATCATCTATTTTCCCTCTTCCTCTGCAATTCATGGGGTCGCAAAGAGTCGGACACAACTTAGCGACTGAACTGAACTGAACTATATTTTAAAAGAGCCTCTCAAGGGCCTCCTCAGCACTGATTTCATGTACTCTGTATTGTTTTTAATATTTTAAACTGTATTATTTATTTTTATTCTCCTTTATCTCTATAAGTGGATATTTTAGCTTTTAATAAGATCTTCATGTTTTCATCCTTAGACTCTGTAGTGGAAAGGTTTATGCATCAACTTGACTAGCTAAGGCATGCCCAGGTAGCTCATAAGACACTATTTCTGAGTGTATCTGTGATGATGTTTCTAGCAGAGGTTAGTGTTTGAATCAGTAGACTCAGTAAAGTGATCTGCCCTCAACAATGTGGGCAGGCATCACTCTATGCACTGTGGGCCCAATTAGACAAAAAGATATAGAAAGGGCAAATTATCTCTTTTTTTTTTTCTTTGAGCTGAGATGTCCATCTTCTGCCTGGGGACATCAGAGCTACTGGTTCTCAGACCTTGGAAGTCAGTGACTTACACTAGCAGCCCCACAGTTCTTAAGACTTTAACCTCAATTAGAAGTTAAATCTTCCACTACCCTGGTCTAAGCCCTCAGACTCAGGCTGAATTATGTCACCAATTTTCCTGTTTCTATGACTACAAAAGGCAGGTTGTGGGACTTCTTGGCCTCCATAACCATGTGAGCCAATCCCTATAATAAATCCTCCCTTATAAATAGCTATTAGGCAACACACACACACACATACACACACACATGCATATTTTCTTTTTCTATTGGTTTTTTTTTTTCTGAAGAACCTTGACTTACAACAGATTCTAATTTCATTGAGTTGTACATGTTTTCGTTCATTCATCCCCAGTATGTATAGGTCGCTCAGTTTTGTCTGACTCTTTGTGACCCCACGGACTGTAGCCCAACAGACTCCTCTGTCCTTAAATTTTCCAGGCAACTGGTGTAGGCAACTGGTGTAGGTTGCCATTTCCTACTCCAGGGGATCTTCCCAAGCCAGGGATTGAACCTAGATTTCCTGCATTGCCAGCAGATTGTTTATGGTCTGAGTTACCAGGGAAGCTCCAGCTCCACTACCAAACACTGCTCAAAATCTACAATATTCTCTCCCCTACTCCCACATCATGTGTCTTTATTTTTTCTGAGATGCCCTTTGAACCTTCCTTAGAGAGGCATTTCCTGACACCAGTAGAGAGCTCAGGCTCAGGCCAGGCCACTGTATTCAAAGTCTTGCTCCACCATTTACTACCAGTGTGGCTGTAGAAGTTTACTTACTCATTCTCTGCCTCAGTTTCTCCATCTATCAAAGAAGAATAAAAATACTAACACTCACAGAATTGTCATGAGGAAGAATACAGATAAGGCACTTCAGACACTGTCCAGTACAAAGTACTCAATAAATGTGAATTATTACTGTTCTCAGTTATTAATATGAATGGTTGGTTGACTTAGATTTGCATATTATCAGTTCTGTGATCTGTTAGCCTGAGCCATTTGGAGAGGTGGCTGATATTTGTATAATCTCAATGTGATATTTGTATAATCTCAATCTTCCAGTGTTTATTGAGCTATCATACAAAGAACCAAACTTATTGGGCAGATATTTTGTTCCATCTTATCACAGCTCTACTCATATCATAGAGTGTGGCTGGTCACCATGTATGATGCCTGCACATGGGATCCTGAGGCACTGGGTGGAGAGAAGAAGAGCTGAGAAGAGAGGTTGACCCCCCCTTTACAGAAACTCCTAAGTACTGTTCGTGAAAGATGCCTTGCACATTTCAGAGGGGGCACAGCCATCAGTGCTAGAAAGAAGTAGAACAAAGTTCTTACACTTTTAGCCTCTCTGCTTGGGATAAAGTACCCCAAGCACTGGTGACTGATACCACTTTTTCAAAGGAAGTAAGTGCATTGTCTTCTATTTCAGTGTCAGTTTCTGCCTCCATCTCAGAAAAAGTAGGGAGAGAATTATAAGAATAAAATGCCTCATGAATAAAAATTTGGAGAAGGCCACCCATGTATTTTTTTAATATCATTCCAAACTCACATATCCTAAGGTAGTACTTCAAAATTTCTAATATGTGTACTTACATTTTACTGATTTTGTTGGATTAAGTTTTCCTCATTTTTTAAATCATTTTCCATATATTCCAGGAAGAAATATTCCTGAGAAATAGTCTCAGGTGGCTAGTTTTGTCAAAATATGTACAGTATAAATTGCAAGTCAATTTCTTGCAATCCATCTTGACCACCCCCTCCCCCAGTTCAAAAGACCATTATGTCATGTCGTACCAATTTAGGAGGCATGGAATAAGTCTCCCCACCTATATCCCTGTCCTCATGGTCAACAAGGATGTCAGTGCGAACTTTCAACATGAAATTTGACTCTGCAGCTCAACTGGCTTAGAGGTCTTTCCAAACTCATCTCCAGAGATGCTTCTGATGGTCCAAACATAAGCCCCTTATAAACATAGGGCTGCATTTCCTTTACTGGAACATTTTTTGATCACTCTGCCTCTCCTCATCCTTCACCCCTGATATAGCTCCCATCTCCTTAGTCAAGGCTGGTTTTTGCACCCTATTACTTTATAGCCCTACTATGATTTTAATATTTCATGCCACCTATCCAGAACAATTGTAACCTCCATGAGAGTAGACTCCATATTTAGCTTTGGAAAGGCATCATTAGCATCATGGTGCACTACACTTATTTGGCAAAGTTAGACACCAAAATACTTGTTGAATGAATAAATTTGGACCTCTAGACTTCTTATTTGCTGCTGCTGCTGCTAAGTCACTTCAGTCATGTCCAACTCTGTGCGACCCCACAGACGGCAGCCCACCAGGCTCCACCGTCCCTGGGATTCTCCAGGCAAGAATACTGGAGTGGGTTGCCATTTCCTTCTCCAGTGCATGAAAGGGAAAAGTGAAAGTGAAGTCGCTCAGTCGTGTCCGACTCTTAGCGACCCCATGGACTATAGCCTACCAGGCTCCTCCGTCCATGGGATTTTCCAGGCAAGAGTACTGGAGTGGGGTGCCATTGCCTTCTCTGAGACTTCTTATTTAGGTTAGTCCTATTAATAAATTCAGAGTTTTCAACAGTTAGTAGTAGATTTTGAGTTTCAAGAATTCCCCCTCAGCTAAACTGAAAAATTTAGTGTAGTCACTCAATCATTTCTGACTCTTTGTGACCCTGTGGACTATAGCCTGCCAGGCTCCTCTGTCCATGGGATTTTTCAGGAGAGAACACTGGAGTGGATTGCCATTTCCTCCTTCAGGGGAACTTCGACCCAGGGATTGAACTCCTGTCTCCTATGTCTCCTGCATTGCAAGCAGATTCTTTGTCTGCAGAGCCATCAGAGAAGCCCTTTTATTTGCTTACTTATAAAAATTCATTAGAGCTTTGAAAGAGAGCAGGAGAAATGGGAAGGGATATTCTGACATCATAAAACGAATAGAGAGATTTACTCTTCTGTCCTTTGTTTTTCCGTAGTACAAAAGCATAAAGCTACTTGATTCATATTTCATGGTTTCTCAAGTTAAACTAAAAATTTTAAACACCCTATGTTTAAGTATTACGTAGCTACTGATTGTTTTCCCCATGGTTATTGAGCCTTTTTAACTTGTTTTTTGAAACCAGTCATTGGTAAGTCATCTTCAGGTATGCTCCTCACCCGGCATTAGAGCTCTCTGTAAAGCAGACCGAAAAGAAAAAGAAAAATAGAAATGGGTGCTCTCTCCTGTTCTGTCTTCACAGTGAAATACAGGTGTAATATTAAAAGGTAAATCTCTAATGTTGAATTTGCTGGTAGTTGAAAACAAATTCTAGTTATTAAAATTAAATCCCCAAAAGAAAGTTTTACATGCTTTAATAATATATGTTCAGAGGGTTATGCAGTTTTATATGACTGAGATTTTCAAATACTATTTGCATTGTTAGTCATCTTTTGGGGCTGTTTCTCTGCCTGTTACCGCCGCTATTTTTTTTTTTTTTTCTGCTGTTTCTTTCAAAGCAAATGACAGACACATTTCTTTTCTCTGGTCAGCTGTATTAAACTATGATTCTTCTGCAGTTGAGTTTCCATGAAACATTTAGTTTCAGCTTATTTTTAGTTTGCTATCGGTGTCAGCTGCCCATCCCCCTGCTGGGTGTTGAGATTAACCATTGTTTCCACTGGTGCATGGTTCTTTCCAAGCCACTCTAGTTCAGAATTACCACAGAGATGTACTTGGCCTTGGGCAAGTCATTTAGCTTCTCTGTGCTCTCCTTTCTTCATTTATAAAATGAGGATTAAATGACCTTTCTCTGTCTACCTAACAGGAGTGCTTTAGATAAAATTAGATAATAGAGTTAGAAGCAAATGGGAAGTTTAAGTGTTGTACTAAAGCGTAATGAGCTAGTCTAAGGAACCGAAATAGAAACAGGTGTGTAGCAGGTTTTTTTTGCTGTGTGGCTTTTGTATTCATAGATCAGTTTGATATCAAAAGAAAAATAAATGTCAATTTGAGAATAAAAGGAAACCAAGACTAAAAATTTATAGTAGAAAACAACTGTGTCAGAGGCCAGATTAGAAACTCTGGGTGACCTTCTGTGATTGTGTGAGAGACTTCAGATAGAGAAAGCCATTAAGACACCATTCTCTACAAAAAGAGAAGGAAAGAAAATGAGAAGTAAGAGATCTGAGGAAGTGCTACTAAAACATAAAGCTCAGGAAAAACTTAAAAGGTCAATCCTTGGAAAACGTTGATCAGTAGAAGAGAAGCATGAGATTTTTAAACTGCAATGCCACACTACCATCTAGTTTTCCTTTCTATATTTTAATTTATTTCTTTTTCTGCATCATGAAAGAAGAGAAGATATAGAAAAGTGGAGAAATCCAAAGAAGAACTTTGATTTTTGCTAGAGATTGTAAGCAGTTCATAGTCTGTTTTCCTAGATTAAAATCATAAGTTGAATTCTTCCCACTGCAAGAAATTTGAAGACAAAGTTCATTAGATAGACCAGGGCATACTAGATTCATGATAGAGGCTCAGTTAATGAAAATTAGGGTGAAGTTAATCCACGATAGCCTGGGAGAAGTCAGGGTTAAGTTACACAGCAAACGGCAGCGATGAATGATAGTGAAACTGAGGCAGTCGGTGTGTATGTGCAGCATAACATCGAATTCTGTAGATGTTCTTTATTCTTTATATTCAATTGTTTTCTTAAAGATTTCAATTTTTATTGAATAAGCATGGAGGTATAAAAACCGTGCTTTGAGGTTTGATTAACCATACCTAGTTAGCTTTTCCCCCTAAGGCTGCATAGTTGGGTCAAGCCTGTCTGTTAGCTGCCTGCCTGAAATGCTGTATTCTAGCTATGCATATGGAAGGTGGATGCACTGGACAACTTTTCTAAGGCAAGGGTAATCACCTGGAGTGTTAAAGAATAGACATTCTTACGTCATTTTAATAATAGAATAAGTCTTCTCTGGAGATTTTTCTTTAGTATATTTGGTTTTTATTTACCTTTTTTTTTAAATCTCTTTGCCTATTTCATTAGCCCCATCAACAATATCAAAATTGATTTAAAATAGTTTTTTAGAATCTGTTTCACTGTTCTGCAGTGTTTCCAATTCTGTTTTATTTTGTGGGGTTTGTACAAGAAATTGTTTATCAATAGCAACAAACACCAAATAAAATAACAATAATATAAAAGCAAGAATCTCATATGATTTATAGATATACACTAATCTGTCTTGTGACTTTGAAGGCTAATTTCTAGAGAGCAGAGGTCACGATTTGCATCTATCTTCTGATAATAAGCAATTTGAAGTTTTTATCTATCTAACAAATGAAACAAAACGCCAAATCTCTCAGATATTAGGATCAAATAAAATACGTTGTGGAAACACGGGTCTCTGGGAGCTTGTTTTCAATCACTTGACATAGGAATAGTGCATCTTCTGTATATGCCAATTATTGTCTGACTCCTAAAAGTGCTAAATTTAATTTTTAATAGATACATATAGATATATACTATAAATTCCTAAACAGACTCTGTAAGTGATGCCAAATATATGGCTGAACACTTTTAATATCATTCATTTAAATATTTTTAAAAATTAATAATATATTTATTAGTAATTTTTGAGACGTTTTCTATCACAGAGAGAGGTTATAACTTATAAACCATTTGTGATTCAGGGGAATTTTCAGTTCATGCTGCCACTTCATTTAGAAAATACAAAGGAGAAGAAAAGATCAAGGTGCACAGCAAAGACAGAGCATACAGAAGGAACAGAGACCATTGATGTCAACAGGAAATATCTATCTTTCTTTTTGTCTAAAATTAAAGAAAGTAGAAATGTGACAAGATGAATACTTTTAACCAAAGGTAACTGAGAAGTGCTGTATGTCAAGTTGTCAAACATGCTTCTGACCTGATTTTCCTTTCATTAATTTTACTGAATTTTTTCCTCCTAATCTATTATTTCTCCTTGATAAAATATACGTAACTTCTAAGAAGAATCACAATATGTGGTAATGCCCTCCCCATCCCACCCCCACCAGAAATCTCTCATTGAGCCTCCGTCTGACAACATCATTCATACTCATCAAGGATGCAAGTTTATAAATTTCAGTCTAACTTTTGGGTGCTTTATGGGCATAAATTTGTAATTCAGCCCGCTTGTGACACACTCAAAAAATAGGTAGCAGGTTTCTGAAGCAAATTAACTGGGGGCCAAATTTAGCTTCCTAAACTCATTTCATTTGCACCTCAGCTTGGACTTAAGCCATTAGCACAGCAGGAAAAAGCAATGGTTATGCACCAGGCCACCAGCACTTCAATGCATAAGATTTTGCAGAATGACAAAAATAATGAATGTAATTAAAACAGCATGGAGCCAAGAAAAAATAATTAGTATACAAGTTGGATAGCTCTGGGAGGCCCATAACATGACAAAAACATTTTAAGGATTTTAATGATATCCTAAACTAGTTTAGTTTCCAAATAAGAGCTCATGTATCAAAATATTTGAGAAATGAATGTTCTTTTCTTTTTTTTTTTTTGAAATGAATGTTCTTAATAATTGTCTCCAAGCTTTAGACTTAAGGTGTTATAGTTTTAATGACCTCTGTTTTTAATCTCTGATTTTCCCCCTTACTCTGGAAATGACACCTATGAATTATTTAATTATTATGTTCATGAGAAAGCAGTAATATAAATGCCCTACGGTCATAAAATGATAAAAGTTAGTCGAGATTTTTGGGAATTGTCATTAATGAGATATAAAAACTTGTTTTTTTTAATAATTATAAATGAAATGAGATACTACATTCTAACTTATTAATTCATAATCATACAGGCTATAATTTTTAAAGCTTTTAATCTTGAAAGCAAGAGAGGTCTAAACTTTCTCAAGGAAGATTTTTCTGGAAAATCAATTTGAGCACCACTGATAACAGTGCTAGTTCTTTAAAATCATGCAAACATAGTACATTCTGGGAAGTATAAGTCCTTCCTTAAAGACAAAAGAGAAGTATATATTATAGACAATTCTTCCCACCTCCTAAAATCAAAAAGGCTAATTGTTAAAGATAGATTTTTACACTGATTTTTAGAATCACTTTGGGGCTTCTCTGGTGTTTCAGATGGTAAAGAATCTGCTTGCATTGCAGGACACCTGGGTTCAGTCTTAGGGTTGGGAAGATCCCCTGGGGAAGAGAATGACTACCCACTCCAGTATTCTTGCCTGCAGAAACCCGGAGACAGAGGAGCCTGGTGGACTGCAATCCATGGGGTCACAAAGAGTCAGACACAACTGAGTCATTTTCACTTCACTTCAGGATCACTTTTATTGTCTAACTTGTTAATACAAACTCAAAACAATATTTTTTTCTAAATTATCTTTCTAGAGAAAAACATAAAATGACTTCTAAACTTTTTTTTTCAAATATTATAGAGTTATAAGAAATTATAAGAGCAAATAAAGCCAAGAAGGTTGTGATGATGGAAAAAATAATGTGCCATTTTAGATCCTCTTCATTCAGGATGAGTAAATCATAGACAGAAAGCAAGGCAGAAGGAGAATTTGCAAGACGTCTGGATGTGGTTATAAAGAAGAAAAAGGAAAATTCAAGATCTGGGCCTTGGATGTCTTGGAGAATAATACTGCTACTGATAGAATCATATATAGAAAATTATATTTGTTGGAAAAATTAATGAAACAAAGTCGTTGAGATTGAATGACAATGAGACATTCAAAAGGAAATGCGTAGTAGATTTTCAAAAGTAAAAAACTATATGAGGTCAAGATCTCAGAGATGGCTGATATTTGCAGAGTCATTTGCTCAGAGGTTTGATTTAATGCTTTATATGCTGGCTGTGTTCATATCTCAAATGATCAACAATTTCCTTTTAAAAAGGGGGAATCATGTATAAAGACAGATTATAAAAGCACTGTGTACAAACATAAATTGAATTACTGTTCTTATACTGTTCTTATTACATTTTAAATACTTTCAAACAAAACAGTAGTATCACTTCACTTTACCTGTAAAAAACAGGCAATTTTATACTTACAACAAAGTTTGATTCCAATGCAGAGTGTTTGTCATCATGTCAGACACAACTATTGAACTGTTTTTAATCTTAAGTGGGAGTAAAATCAAATTTTCTCAAGGAAAATGATTTAAGGAAACAAGTCAAATGTCACAGAAAATGAGCCCCAAGCAGCCTGATTCACTCACTGGTTCTTCCCAAATTCTACTAAGACTTGAAGAACAGGAGACATGGTGGATCCTGCTCTTTAGAGTGTAAGCTGCACATCGTGCTCCTTTAAAACATATGTCATATTGTTGAGTTCTTGACCTCTCAGTTCAGTTCAGTTCAGTTCAGTCAATCAGTCGTGTCCAACTCTTTGCCACCTCATGAATCACAGCACACCAGGCCTCCCTGTCCATCACCAACTCCCGGAGTTTACCCAAACTCATGTCCATCGAATCGGTGATGCCATCCAGCCATCTCATCCTCTGTCATCCCCTTTTCTCCTCTTGCCTTCAATCTTTCCCAGCATCAGGGTCTGTTCAAATGAGTCAGTTCTTCACAACAGGTGGCCAAAGTATTGGAGTTTCAACTTCAACATCAGTCCTACCAATGAACACCCAGGACTGATCTCCTTTAGGATGGACTGGTTGGATCTCCTTGCAGTCCAAGAGACTCTCAAGAGTCTTCTCCAACACCACAGTTCAAAAGTATCAATTCTTCGGCACTCAGCTTTCTTTGCAGTCCGACTCTCACATCCATACATGACTACTGGAAAAATTATAGCCTTGACTAGATGGACCTTTGCTGGCAAAGTAATGTCTCTGCTTTTTAATATGCTATCTAGGTTGGTCATAACTTGGCTTCCAAGGAGTAAGCATCTTTTAATTTCATGGCTGCAATCACCATCTGCAGTGATTTTGGAGCCCAGAAAAATAAAGTCTGACACTGTTTCCACTGTTTTCCCATCTATTTCCCATGAAGTGATGGGACCAGATGCCATGATCTTAGTTTTCTGAACGTTGAGCTTTAAGCCGACTTTTTCACTCTCCTCTTTCACCTTCATCAAGAGGCTTTTTAGTTCCTCTTCGCTTTCTGCCATAAGGGTGGTGTCATCTGCATATCTGAGGTTATTGATATTTCTCCCGGCAATCTTGATTCCAGCTTGTGCTTCTTCCAGCCCAGCATTTCTCATGATGTACTCTGCATATAAGTTAAATAAGCAGGGTGACAATATACAGCCTTGACGTACTCCTTTTCCTATTTGGAACCAGTCTGTTGTTCCATGTCTAGTTCTAACTGTTGCTTCCTGCCTGCATACAGATTTCTCAGGAGGCAGGTTAGGTGGTCTGGTATTCCCATCTCTTTCAGAATTTTCCAGAGTTTTCTGTGATCCACACAGTCAAAGGCTTTGGCATAGTCAAGAAAGCAGAAATAGATGTTTTCCTGGAACACTCTTGCTTTTTCTATGATCCAGCAGATGTTGGCAATTTGATCTCTGGTTCCACTGCCTTTTCTAAAACCAGCTTCAACCTCTGCAGTTCACAGTTCACATATTGCTGAAGGCTGGCTTGGAGAATTTTGAGCATTACTTTACTTGTGTGTGAGATGAGTGCAATTATGCGGTAGTTTGAGCATTCTTTGCCATTGCCTTTCTTAGGGATTGGAATGAAAACTGACCTTTTCTGATCCTTTGCCCACTGCTGAGTTTTCCAAATTTGCTGACATTTTGCAAAAAAGCAAAATATCTGTCTGAGGAGGCCTTATCAATAGCTGTGAAAAGAAGAGAAGTGAAAAGCAAAGGAAAAAAGGAAAGATATTCCCATTTGAATGCAGAGTTCCAAAGAATAGAAAGGAGAGAGAAGAAAGCCTTCCTCAGTGATCTGTGCAAAGAAATAGAGGAAATCAACAGAATGGGAAAGACTAGAGATCTCTTCAAGAAAATCAGACATACCAAGAGAACATTTCATGCAAAGATGGGCTCAATAAAGAGAGAAATGATTGGACCTAACAGAAGCAGAAGATATTAAGAGGTGGCAAGAATACACAGAAGAACTGTCCAAAAAAAGATCTTCATGACCCAGATAATCACGATGGTGTGATCACTCACCTAGAGCCAGATATCCTGGAATGTGAAGTCAAATGGGCCTTAGAAAGCCTCAGTATGAACAAAGCTATTGGAGGTGATGGAATTCCAATTGAGCTATTTCAAATCCCGACCTCTAGAAATTCACAATCTAATGATAGAGGTAGACATGTTAAACCCTGGTGAAGCACTATGGGAATGCACTGCAGTCACATTTCATTAAAACAAAGCAAACAAGATTCTTTTCATGGTCTTGGAAACTTCCTTTGTTCATGCATGCATGGTTTTAGCTCACAAGGCTCATCCTTTCATCTGGTAAAATAATTTCTTGCATTTTATTTTTTGCTTGTATTCAGTTTATGTGAAAGGAGTTCTCTTGAGGATGTATCTGGCAGGAAAAATTTTGTGGGATAGTATTCCTCACTATTAAATGATAAAGTGACTATATGTGGCTTTTATTAGTTTTCTCCCATGAATCGTTCTCTTAATATGGCCTATATTGCCAAGGATTTCCTACTTTGAATAATGTGGTTGTTGTCTATTTCATGATTCTTGTTAATTAACCTTGAAATTTGTAAAATCTATATACGAACTTAAATAGGTGAAGAAAAAGTGTTCATCTGCCTGAGTACAGGTACCAAAGCACCTATATAGTTATTTGTCATGTTGGAACTGGTCCTTTTTGTAAGGAGAGGTTTTAACTGAAACAAATTATCAGTGGCTAATGGTATATTTGGCAGAGCTCATAGCCAGCATTATTCTGGCTGCTCTTGATTAGAATGTAGAGCATAGAAGGCCAAGGGATTCTTAATTGATTGTTATTAACAGCCTGTGCATTGTGTGTAATTATGAACAAAACTGGACCAGGGAGAAAAAAAAAGAGCTGAAGAGAATTAGGGTTATCACCTCCTCAAATATGATCCAGATAAGTGTGATCTAAGCAACATCTGAGGATCTATATATGTTTTTTTCAACCCTATTTCTCAAATGTCTTAGGAGAAATAAAACTGATTTTAAGAATGAGAGCTGTAAGGACTTATTTAGGAAATCAGTAGTTAATCATATATATAAAGGCTGGGACACACTGGAGTCCATCAGTTGGTCAATTATATACTTGATACAGTTTGGAATATAATGATTAGTATCTATGGCCTTACTAAACTACCTGTTTAAATGATTTAACAAGTGATAAATATCGGGTTAAATGGACAATTAAGTACTTCTGAACATAAACATGATGTTAAGGTTTATATCCGCTCTATAATTTGTCATGTTGATTCTAATGAACAAAAATGCCCATGCACTAAATGTAAATATGCACTATTTTTTGAGAAAAGAAAAGGAAAAGAAAGATAAGACTGTGGCCATCTTCCTTAAAACAGTTTTGTAGCTTGGCATGAAATAAATGAGTAATGGAAACCACAGATACTTAAACATGGTATTTATCTTATTAGCAGTGTCTTCCTGTTACATAAAACACCTAAAACAACAGGGAATAGCAGATTAGATACAATTTTCTCAGTTTGGCTAAACACTAGTAAAAAATCATTCAATAATTTCCAATCAGGCTGTGAATAAGAAGGGCTTGGCATTTATGTGATTTCCAACAGGTGAATACCTTTGCCTTAGGAATAATATATACATTATTCATTGGCCAAAACCCAACAAAATCCTTCAGGTGAAAATAAATGCTAGCTTCATTTCAAGTATAGATATCAAAAGTGCAGGTTGTTATATATCGTGCTGTTATACCTGCTTCTAATTATACTGTTTTGGATGATTTAGTAAGATAAAACAGTATTTCAGAAATGGTGAACTTAAACTCAAAGAAAATATTACAACAAATGCAATTGTAATTGTGTAGTTGATCAAGTTGATTTATGGAAGATATTGGTAGGAAAAAAATAATAACACTAGGCAGGCTAGCAGACCTTTCTCAAAACATTCCAATCAATAAAAGTGTTTACTTCTTTTCTTTGTGACTCTGACTACAATTTTAAAATACTTTTTTCAGTCACTAGTAAAGGCTGAATATTGTCACCCTGCTTATTTAACTTATATGCATAGTACATCATGAGAAATGCTGGACTGGATGAACCACTAGCTAGAATCAAGATTGCTGGGAGAAATACCAATAACTCCAGATATGCAGATGACACCACCCTTATGGCAGAAAGCAAAGGAGAACCAAAGAGCCTCTTGATGAAAGTGAGAGAAGAGAGTGAAAAAACTGGGTTAAAACTAAACATTCAAAATACTAAGGTCATGGCATCCAGTCCCATCGCTTCATGGCAAATAGATGGGGAAACAATTGAAGCAGTGACAGACTATTTTCTTGGGCTCCGAAATCACTGAAAATGGTGACTGTAGCCATGAAATTAAATGATGCTTGCTCCTTGGAAGAAAGGAGCAACCTAGACAGCATATCAAAAAGCAGAGACATTAAATTGCTGACAAAGATCTGTTTAGTTAAAGCTATGGCTTTTCCAGTAGTCATGTATGGATGTGAGAGTTGGACAATAAAGAAAGCTGAGCACCGAAGAATTGATGCTTTTGAACTGTGGTGTTGGAGAAGACTCTTGAGAGTCCCTTGGACTGCAAGGAGAGCCAACCAGTCTATCCTAAAGGAAATCAGTCCTGAATGTTTGTTGGAAGGACTGATGGTGAAACTGATGCTCCAATATTTGGCCACCTGATGCGAAGAACTAACTCATTTGAAATGACTCTGATGCTGGGAAAGATTGAAGCTGGGAGGAGAAGGAGACGACAGAGAATGAGATGATTGGATGGCATCACTGACTTAATGGACATGAGTTTGATTAAACTCCGGGAGCTGGTGATGGACAGGGAGGCATGGCGTGCTGCAGTCCATGGGGTCACAAAGAGTTGGACTCAGCTGAGTGACTGAACTGAACAGAACTGAATTCAAGTAATTTTTCTAAACTTAGAGATAATTTGAATATGGATATTACTATTTTAAAATTCTAATTGATTTTATTATTTGCCATTTTTAATTTCAATGAATATAATGACTTTTTATATTGAATGATATCCACCATAGAGATAAAATATATATCCCTAGGAACCTATATTATATTGCAAAATTATAATAATGTAAATTCAACATAGTTTTGTTTTTAAAACTCAGAACTGAAGCCAACCCAAATGAAAGATATACTGGAATACATATGACTCCCAACTCCATTCAGTGGAATAGGGTACTAGGAATTCAATAACTTTAAAAAAATATATAGCATATTGCACTGCTCAAACCTTGATAAATTAGTTGCTTTCCCTGTAAGGATATTTGCTTATGTGCATTAATAAAATTAGTTCAGTTTAGTTCAGTTCAGTCGCTCAGTCGTGATGGTCAATCAAATGTTAAAAAGCAGTTTATCCTAATGAATCTGAGTCTATCTGAATAAGTTTGATGTAGAACTCTATAATTTATACAACTTTCTGGGAAATCTTCTCCTTTATTTCTCAAGTGGTAAAATTGTTACTGTACTTTTTCATAATTTTATAAAAAGTTGTGACAGTGAATAGATTGGCTAAAGCTTACATTATGAATTGATTTATTCTAGTATTATTCTAGTGGTAGAAGCCATGATAAACATTACTATCCACTAGAAAATTCTTGTCAACAACAGCATCAGTCTTTGGGATGTGTTACCCACATGTATATATTTGTTATATTGGAAGAGTATTTCAATGGAATGAAAAAGTTTAGAAATAGAATTGGAGTAAACAAAATGGAAAGGCTATCTGGGTAAGATGACAAATTGAGCTGCTTTGTCTAATTTGCTCATGTCTGATCTTGCTTCAGCATTAGAAACTAAGAGTGCTATGCACATGCTAAAAAAGTCACACACTTCCCTGTAGGTATTTAATAGACTACTGTCAGCAACTGTATGACAGTAAAATGGACAACTTGGAAGAAATGAATGAATTCTTAGAAAAGTATAACTTTACAAAACTATTCTAGGAAGAAACAGAAAATCATAACAGACCCATCACAAGCACAGAAATCGAAATTGTAATCAAAAATCTTCCAACAAACAAAAGCCCAGGACCAGATGGCTTCACAGGTGAATTCTACCAAAAATTTAGAGAAGAGCTAACACCTATCCTACTCAAGCTCCTCCAGAAAATTGCAGAAGAAGGTAAACTGCCAAACTCATTCTATGAGGCCACCATCACACTAATGCCAAAACCAAAGATGCCACAAAAAAAGAGAAAACTACAGACCAGTATCACTGATGAACATAGATGCAAAAATCCTCAACAAAATTCTGGCAAACAGAATCCAACAGTATATTAAAAAGATAATGCATCATGACCAAATGGGCTTTATCCTGGGGATGCAAGGATTCTTCAATATTCACAAATCAATCAATGTGATACACCACATTATGAAATTGAAAGATAAAAACCTTATGATTATCTCAATAGATGCAGAGAAAGCTTTTGACAAAATTCAACATGAATTTATGATAAAAAACCCTCCAGAAAGCAGGCATAGAAGGAACATATCTCAACATAATAAAAGCCATATATAATAAACCCACAGCAAACATTATCCTCAATGGTGAAAAATTGAAAACATTTCTCCTAAAGTCAGGAGCAAAACAAGGGTGCCCACTATCACCACTACTATTTAACATAGTTTTGGAAGTTTAAGCCATAGCAGTCTGAGAAGAAAAAGAATAAAAGGAACCCAGATTGGAAAAGAAGATGTAAAACTCTCACTGTTTGCAGATGACATGATCCTCTACATAGAAAACACTAAAAGACTCCACCAGAAAATTACTAGAGCTAACCAATGAATATAGTAAAGTTGCAGGATATAAAATTAACACACAGAAATCCCTTGCATTCCTATACACTAACAATGAGAAAATAGAAAGAGAAATTAAGGAAACAATTCCATTCACCATTGTGACAAAAAGAATAAAATCTTAGGAATAAATCTACCTAAAAGACAGAAGACCTATATATAGAAAACTATAAAACACTGGTGAAAGAAATCAAAGATGACACAACTAGATGGAGAAATATACCATGTTCATGGATCGGAAGAATCAATATAGTGAAAATGAGTATACTACCCAAAGCAATCTATAAATACAATGCAATCTCTATCAAGCTACAACAGTATTTTTCACAGAACTAGAACAAATAATTTCACAATTTGTATGGAAATACAAAAAAACCTCTAATAGCCAAAGCAATCTTGAGAAAGAAGAATGGAACTGGAGGAATCAACCTGCCTGACTTCAGACTATACTACAAAGCTACAGTCATGAAGACAGTATGGTACTGGTACAAAGACAGAAATATAAATCAATGGAAGAAAATAGAAAGCCCAGAGATAAATCCACGCACCTATGGACCCCTTATCTTTGACAAAGGAGGCAAGAATATACAATGGAGAAAAGACAATCTCTTTAACAAGTGGTGCTGGGAAAACTGGTCAACCACCTGTAAATGAATGAAGCTCGAACACTTTCTAACACCATACACAAAAATAAACTCAAAATGGATTGAAGATCTAAATGTAAGACCAGAAACTATAAAACTCCTAGAGGAAAACATAGGCAAAACACTCTCTGACATAAATCACAGCAGGATCTTCTACGACCTACCTTCCAGAGTAATGGAAACAAAAATAAACAAATGGGACCTAATTAAACTTAAAAGCTTTTGCCCAATGAAAGAAACTATAAGCAAGGTGAAAAGACAGCCTTTAATATGGGATAAAATAATGGCAAATGAAGTAACTGGCAAAGAATTAATCTCCAAAATATACAAGTAGCTCACGCAGCTCAATACCAGAAAAACAAGCGACCCAAACAAAAAATGGGCCAAAGAACAAAACGGACATTTCTCCAAAGAAGACATACAGATAGATGGCTAACAAACACATGAAAAGATGCTCAACATCACTCATTATCAGAAAGCCTACAAGCAATAAATGCAGGAGAGGGTGCAGAGAAAAGGAAACCCTCTTACACTGTTGGTGGGAATGCAAACTAGTACAGCCATTATGGAGAACAGTGTGGAGATTCCTTAAAAAAATGGAAGTAGAACTGCCATACGACACAGCAATCCCACTGCTGGGCATACACACAGAGGAAATCAGAGTGAAAGAGACATGTATACTGCAAGGTTCAACGCAGCACTGTTGACAATAGCTAGGACATGGAAGCAAGCTAGATGTCCGCTGGCAGACGAATGGATAAGAAAGCTGTGATACATATACACAATGGAATATTACTCAACTATTAAAAAGAACACATTTGAATTAGTTCTAATGAGGTGGACGAAACTGGAACCTGTTATACAGAGTGAAGTAAGTCAGAAAGAAAAACACCAACACTGTATATTAATGCATATATATGGAATTTAGAAAGATGATAATGATGACCCTATATGCGAAACAGCAAAAGAGACAGAGATATAAAGAACAGAGTTTTGGACTCTGTGGGAGAAGGTGAGAGTAGGATGATTTGAGAGAATAGCATTGAAACATGTATATTACTGTATGTGAAATAGATCACCAGTCCAAGTTTGATCAATGAAACAGGGCACTCAAAGCCAGTGCACTGTGACAACCCAGAGGGATGGGATGGGGAGGAAGGTGGGAGGGGGGTTCAGGATGGGGGACACATGTACACCCATGGCTGATTCATGTCAATGTATAGCAAAAACCACTACAATATTGTAAAGTAATTAGCCTCCAATTAAAATAAATAAATAAATTTTAAAAAAGAAGTATCAGCAATGTACCTTTTCTATTTTTGAAAATATATCAGAGAATGCTGAGAAACAAACCAAAATAAAAAAAATTCTTTAAATGGCAGCATTAAAGTGATGATATCAAACACTACAATTAGATTAAAAATTGATTTCTGATACTATAATTTGGCTATATAATTTGATGGATTTATCAAAAAAATTTAAAAGAGGAAATATAATAGAAAATAGAAGAATATATTTCTTCTAATACAGAACAAAGATAAAAAATAAAATGGACATAAAAGAAAAGAAAAAGTGATAGGAACCAAAAAGAAAATGTGAAAACAAAACACAGAATACAAATTGTCAACTAGCAAAGTTGTGATGAAATGTTGGTAGTATATGTATTTAAATTCACCATATCCTACTCTGTTCTCAACCCTGTGTGCCCTTTGCTCCCATCCCTATCCCACCACACACATGCTCTGCATTGCTATCTCTAAATGGATTTAGACAGATGGGATGATACAAAACATGTGAAAGACTCTTACTCTGGACACCTGAAAAAGAAGCATCTATGCTATAGGCAGCTGACTATTGGAGGACTCTAGATAAAGACACATGTAGTGGCTGCATCAGCCTTCCCAGGTGTTGCTAGTGGTAAAGAACCTGCCTGCTGACGTAAAAGAGGCAGGTTCCATCCCTGGGTCAGGAGGATCTCCTGGAAGAGAGCATGGCAACCAGCTCCAGCATTTTTGCCTGGAGAATCCTATGGACAGAGCAGCCTGGCCAGGCTATAGTCCATGGGGTTGCAAAGAGTCGTACACAACTGAAGAGGCTGAGTACACACACAGGCAGTGGGCGCATCAAGAAATGTCCTTTGTTTTCTGTTTTACAAAGCTTATATTTCAAGAGAACTGTGTGTAATGAACAAAGTCTATCAGTCAAATCCTAACCACTTTACAGTTAATATTTTCCCCCTGAAAAATGAAAGGATATGCCATCAATCTCAGCTCTTCTAAAATGAGTTTTAATCTTTTTTGGTGCATATCTTCTTCAAAAGCTACCATGATAACGGCTTTGTTCTTTGAAGAAAAGTAGATTTTCATTCCAGAGGTTAAATTTTTAATGAATCAAAATACCAAGTACTAGATAAGAAAATGTACCATAGTCACCTGAAAATGATATTAAATAGCTATGTTTGAAGAACATTATAGATCATTAGTTAACTACAATCAAATAGGTCTTTAACATATCAGGTGAACAATAAATCAAATGTAGAAAATACGGAATTTGGATACACAGCATTTTGTAACTAATATAATAGTTTAAAGTGTAGAGGAGAGTGTTTACAAGTGTTGGCTGCAACACTTGGAATTTTATAGAGGTAAAGTTTCTATGAATGTTGGAAAGTATCTTTGGAATTATTTATTTTAACTTATCATATTCTTGCTTTATGGAGTGTAAGAAATGTTTCAATCTTTAGCATTGAAATATGTGATTGTGACTATGGTCGCCATTGTCTTCTATTTTCAGTACTGATTTCTTTCTGTGCCCTCAGCCATTGCTGAAATTTGTATTTTCTGTGCAACTCTTCCTTGAAATTAGTGTCTCATTTGATTGAGTAAGCTAAAGTCTTCCTTCTTCACAAGATAAAGAGTCTCCACACTCTTGGCCTGGCATTTAAAGTAACCTGGGGCCTGACCTTACCCTACCTTTCCAACTGTAATCCTTAACTATCTATTAACAGAATCGTTTTTCTACAGTCTAACTATAAGGTGTGTCTGTATGCTCTCACACACATCTTGTAAAATATCTTCATATTTGTTTATAGCATTGGTCATCTGCCCTCAGATCTCTTCCCACTTCACCAATCTCCTGCTGTAATTGTGTTCTTTCTCTCCTAATTTCCATGCCTCCCTCAATCTCTCTGATACACACACACACACACACACACACACACTTCTTCACACCCCTGGGAAGTATTACCAAATATTTTATGTCCACATTGATTTTTTTTCCTTCTTTGAGAATTTATTTCTTATGCAAAGCACATAACAAAAAATCATTTTATTATCTTCATTAAGTACTTGCTTTCGAATATTATTTAACTCTACAAGTTAGTAAGTGTTAGTTGCTCAGTCATGTCTGACTGTTTGTGACCCCATGAACTGGAGCCCACCAGGCTCCTCTGTTGATGGAATTCTCCAGGCAAGAATACTGAAGTGGGTAGCCATTTCCTTCACCAGGGTCTCTTCCTTAAAGTCTTTCTTGCTATACTATAGTTGGGGAGGAAAAAATAACTTTATTGGAAAAAATAACATTTGCAATAACAGCCCCTTTGCAAATTGTAAAAGAGTATGGGAGTGCAGATATAACCCCAAGTTGATATGGGTATATTCATGTCAATGTCATTTCAATTCAAATCTAAGTTTCTGTTCTCATTTAAAGTAAGGTACTGTACACTCAAATGTGAGAATCAACTCCTTTTTCCCCTAATAGCTTGTGGCTAAAAATTTAGTTTCTTTCATGTATTATTAACATAACACCAATGCTAATATTATCACAGTAAACTTAAGACAATTAAGTTTAAATAATGATAAGCTTTTCAGATTTCATTTTCAAGTTTAACAGAAAGCTATTGTCTTTTCTCATGGCTGAGTTCAGCTAATATTCAGGGTTCATTATTTGAAATGATTATACTGATGCATAAATGGTCTCCCCTTTCTATCATTCCAAAATCCCCTAACATACACATTAAAAAAAGCCAACTGTGCTTAGAACTACAGTAAAATTTTTGAAAACTGATGGTGGTTTACATTATCTTGGAATGCCTCAAGGCTCAAGTTGAAATCGTTTGAAAGTAGCAGTGGCAGCAAAGATAAAATTGATTTGGGGAATATAAAAAATCTAATATTTCACATAATGAAAATAGAGGTGTTATCAAAGAGTTGTCAATAAAATGCAATTTCTTTTTGAAAAAAATCACTTTACCCTTGACTCACATTCAAATCATAGAGATTTAAATGCACAAAGCACAGATAGTTTTGAAGCAATAATTTTTATGGCTTTCAAAATGCCTCAGCATCTCTTACATATTGGCAATAATTTCCTACATCCAATGCATCCTTTTCTTTTTCTCTTCTGTTGCAGAAAAAGACTTCAATATTTTTAAAGCTAATCACTCCAGTTGTTTTCCTATTCTCATCACCTTGATTTTTTTTTTTTCTCCTTCTGGGACCTTTCTCTATGTTTTACTCCCTCAGTCTCCTGTGCATTCAACATGGCTGTAACTTCTGGTTCTCAAATCAGCTCTTAATTATACTTAGATATCTCCTATGTAAAACAAAACAACAACAACAAAAAACAAACAGGCAAAACTCCTATTCTGTCTAAATAGCAAATGAAATTTTGGGGAAATAAAAATCTCTGTATTTCTTGTTTCCATATTTGTCTCTCTCACTCAGTCTTCAGTCTACTCAAAATACTGATATCCATTTCTCCAAGAAATAAGCCTCTCATTTTTAATACATAACTTTTGGAATTTGTCAACAAAATTAGATGTTGATGACTCTCTGACTTGGCTTTAATATTGGTGTACTCTCCTAATTATCTTTCTTCTTTAATTTTTGATCTTCTTTAGTTGTATTTTCAGAGTCCTTCTTGTCCCCTCATCTAAACAGTGTTGCTTCTTGGGATTCTCTTCATTCTGCAAATTCTTTCCAGAATGACCTGATGAATTGGCACCAATTAACCTCCAATAATAGTCATAGCTAAGGTTTGACCATAGTCAAAGCTGTGGTTTTTCCAGTAGTCATGTACAGATGTGAGAGTTGGACCATAAAGAAGGCTGTTATTGTTGTTTAGCTACTCAGTCATGTACAATTCTTTTGCAACCCGTGGACTGTAGCCCATCAGCCTCCTCTTTCCATGGGATTTCCCAGGCAAGAATAATGGGGTGGGTTGCCGTTTCCTACTCCAGGTGACCTTCCCTGACACAAGAACTGGAACTGAATCTCTTGAGTCTCCTGCACTGTAGGTATATTCTTTACCACTGAGCCACCAGGAAAGCTGCTTTAGAATTATGGTGCTTTAGAAAACTTTGGGCTTCAAGTTTGAGTAAACTCTGAGAGTTGACGAAGGACAGGGAGGCTTGGCATGCTGCAGTCCATGGGGTTGCAAAGAGTCGGACCTGACTGAGCGACTGAACTGAACTGAACTGAACTCGACTTCAAGGAGATCAAACCAGTCAATCCTACAGAAAATCAACTCTGAGCATACATTGGAAGGACTGATGTTGAAGCAGAAGCTCCAACGGTTTGGCCACCTAATGTGAAGAGCTGACTCACTGGAAAAAACTCTGATACTGGAAGAGATTGAAAGCAAAAGTAGAAGAGGGAAGCAGGGAATGAGATGGTTAGATAGCATCACCAACTCAGTGGACTTGTATTTGAGCAAACTTCAGCAGATGGTGGAGGACAGAGGAGCCTGGCATGTTGCAGTTCATTGGGTCTTAAAGAGTCAGACACAACTTAGCAACTGGATAAAAATAACCTTCTGGCTACTGATGACCCCATCAATGGGCCCAGATGAGATTTGCTTCTGGGGTGTCAGAAGCATCCAAAGTCTACTGGGCATATTGGCATCTTCATGCTCAGTATAATCAACTCTTTATTTTTGTTTGAGACCTCTCTTTTCCCCACTGGGTCCTCCAAGTTTTTCTACATTAACAAATCACTATCCAATTAGTTTTTCCTGCCGGAAGCCCTTCTGTATTTCTTTATTCCAATATTCTCCCATAGCCAATAAAATCTTAAACTCTGTCAGTTTAGATTCTGAGATAGCTTTCCTATTTGTTAGTCCTCTTGTCTCATACCAATATCCTAATCCAGCTGACCAACAAATTGTACCTAATGTAAGTTTATGGATCCTCAAGGAACCAAAGTGATCTATTTAAATACAAACTTGATTTAGCTCCTCAAAGTTATTCTATTACTTCTTGTGGCTTTAGGCTGAAGTACATATCTTTAGCTTATCGTGGTACTTCTTCAGTCTTCTCTCTAACTCACTTGTTTAGTTGAAAGGTCATATTATAGTCGTAAACCTCCATGTGCATCCCTTTCACTTAAGCACAAGTACCCCCATCATCATCTCTCAGAAAAAAATGAAGTACTTTTAAAAATGTTTATTAAGTGCCTGTTATACACTAGGTTATAGACTCTACATATATATCTCATTTAATCACGACAACTCTAAGAGGAGCTCTTATTTCACCAATCTTAAACATAACAAAAATGAGCCTTAGAGTGTTTAAGTATACTTGTTTAAGTATACCTGACTAGTGTTTGAACAGGAATTTGAACCTAGTTCTTGCCTGACTTCAAATATAGAACAATGTCACTTCCTTAAAGAGTTTTTATTAGACCTCAGAATTCATATTGTGTGCAATTTCTATGTTGTTCCAGAGCAGCCATTTTTATTTTCCAGAGAAGTTATTTTTGTTAACATAGCACTTACTACTCTTTGCTGTTTAATTTAATTTGCTATTTAATTATTTTTACCCTTGCATAAATCCCTAAGTTATATAATATATAATTTTTGCACCAAGGTACAGTGCTAGGAAAAGCACAGTCACTCAAAACTCAAACTTTCAGACATCCAGGCACCAAACCAGCCAGTCCTACATGTTTCACCCCAAGTTTGCCACTTGGTTCTTAAGGTAGAGACAAACTTTAATGGATGACTACCCACTTTCATTTCACACTATCAGTTCAGATCAGTTCAGTTGCTCAGTCGTGTCTGACTCTAGCGACCTCATGGACTACAGGACGCCAGGCCTACCTGTCCATCACCAACTCCAGGAGTTTACCCAAAATCAGGTCCATTGAGTCGGTGATGCCATCCAACCATCTCATCCTCTGTTGTCCCCTTCTCCTCCTGCCCTCAATCTTTCCTAGCATCAGGGTCTTTTCAAACTAGTCAGCTCTTCGCATCAGGTGGCCAAACTACTGGCGTTTCAGCTTCAATATCAGTCCTTCAAATGAACACCCAGGACTGATCTCCTTTAGGATGGACTGGTTAGATCTCCTTGCAGTCCAAGGGACACTCAAGAGTCTTCTCCAACACCACAGTTCCAAACCATCAATTCTTCCCACTCAGCTTTCTTTATACTCCAACTCTCACATCTATACATGACTACTGGAAAGACCATAGCCTTGACTAGATGGAACTTTGTTGGCAAGGTAATGTCTGTGCTTTTTAATATGCTGTCTAGGTTGGTCATAACTTTCTTTCCAAGGAGTAAGCATCATTTAATTTCATGGCTGCAATTAGCATCTGCAGTAATTTTGGAGCCCGCCAAAATAAAATCTGACACTGTTTCCTGTTTTTTCATCTATTTCCCATGAAGTGATGGGACCAGATGCCATGATTTTAGTTTTCTGAATGTTGAGCTTTAAGCCAACTTTTCACTGTCCTCTTCCACTTTCATCAAGAGGCTCTTCAGTTCCTTCTGCCATGAGGGTGGTGTCATCTGCATATGAGGTTATTGATATTTCTCCTGGCAATCTTGATTCTAGCTTGTGCTTCTTCCAGCCCAGCGGTTCTCATGATGTACTCTGCATACAAGTTAAATAAGCAGGGTGACAATATCCAGCCTTGACGTACTTCTTTTCCTATTTGGAACCAATCTGTTGTCCCATGCCCAGTTCTAACTGTTGCTTCCTGACCTACATACAGGTTTCTCAAGAGGCAGGTCAAGTGATCTGGTATTCCCATCACTTTCAGAATTTTCCACAGTTTATTGTGATTCACACAGTCAAAGGCTTTGGCATAGTCAATAAAGCAGAATAAGATGTTTTTCTAGAACTCTCTTGCTTTTTCGATGATCCAATGGGTGTTGGCAATTTGATCTCTGGTTCCTCTGCCTTTTCTAAAACCAGCTTGAACATCTGGAAGTTCACTGTTCACATATTACTGAAGCCTGGCTTGGAGAATTTTGAGCATTACTTTGCTAGCGTGTGAGATGAGTGCAATTGTGTGGTAGTTTGAGCATTCTTTGGCATTACCATTCTTTGTATTGGAATGAAAACTGACCTTTTCCAGTCCTGTGGCCACTGCTGAGTTTTCCAAATTTGCTGGCATATTGAGTGCAACACTTTCACAGCATCATCTTTTAGGATTTGAAATAGCTCAAATGGAATTCCATCACCTCCACTAGCTTTGTTCATAGTGATTCTTCCTAAGGCCCACTTGACTTCACATTCCAGGATGTCTGGCTCTAGGTGAGTGGTCATGCCATCGCGATTATATAGGTCGTGAAGATCTTTTTTGTACAGTTGTGTATTCTTGCCACCTCTTCTTAGTATCTTCTGCTTCTGTTAGGTCCATACCATTTCTGTCCTTTATTGAGCTCATCTTAGCTCTAATGTTCCCTTGATATCTCTAATTTTCTTGCAGAGATCTCTGGTATTTCCCATTCTATTATTTTCCTCTATTTCTTTGCACTGATCACTGAAGAAGGCTTTCGTATCTCTCCTTGCTATTCTTTGGAACTCTGCATTCCAATGGGTATATCTTTGCTTTTCTCCTTGCTTTTCACCTTTCTTCTCACAGCTATTTGTAAAGCCTCCTCAGACAGCCATTTTGCTTTTTTGCGTTTCTTTTTCCTGGAGATGGTCTTGCTCCCTGTCTCCTGTACAGCGTCATGAACTTCCATCCATAATTCATCAGGAACTCTGTCTATCAGATCTAGTCCCTTAAATCTATTTCTCACTTCCACTGTATAATCATAAGGGATTTGATTTAGGTCATACCTGAATGGTCTAATGATTTTCCCCACTTTCTTCTATTTAAGTCTGAATTTGGCAATAAGATCATGATCTGAGCCACAGTCATTTCCCCATCTTGTTTTTGCTGACTGTATAGAGCTTCTCCCAGAGAAGGCAATGGCAACCCACTCCAGTACTCTTGCCTGGAAAATCCCATGGATGGAGGAGCCTGGTAGGCTGCAGTCCATGGGGTCGCTAAGAATTGGACACGACTGAGCGACTTCCATTTCACTTTTCACTGCCATGCATTAGAGAAGGAAATGGCAACCCACTCCTGTGTTCTTGCCTGGAGAATCTCAAGGATGGGGGAGCCTGGTGGGCTGCCATCTATGGAGTCGCACAGAGTCAAATACAACTGAAGCGACTTAGTAGCAGCAGCATAGAGTTCCTCCATCTTTGGCTGCAAAGAATATAATCAATCTGATTTCACTGTTGACAATCTGGTGATGTCCATGTGTAGAGTCTTCTCTTGTGTTGTTGGAAGAGGGTGTTTGCTATGACCAGTGCATTCTCTTGGCAAAACTCTATTAGCCTTTGCCCTGCTTCATTCTGTACTCCAAGGCCAAATTTGCCTGTGACTCCAGGTGTTTCTTGACTTCCTACTTTTGCATTCCAGTCCCCTGTAATGAAAAGGACATCTTGTTTGGGTGTTAGTTCTAGAAGGTCTTGTAGGTGTTTATTGTTGTCCAGCATTCCTTCTCCTTCTAGAAAGAACATTTCTTCCTTATTTGTAGAATTGCCTCGCCTTCACTATGTTATGTGTTTCTTGTGTTAATGCCAATCACAGTACTCAAACTTCCTGATCACAGAGCCAAATGGAGTGACCAAATTCTAGCCAATCATAGTACTCATTATCTTGACCATCCATTTTGGCTTGTTGGCGGAGAATATATTCTATGCCAATCTAATAAAAATCTAGTAGCTAGACAATGAATAGAAAAGTTTTCTGCATCATTCAAACCTCTAATAGAAATGCTGTAATTTCCCCAAGGAAAATACATCTTTAAAAGTATCTCTCATAGGGACAGAGAGTTGGATTTGGAGGACATGGAGCCAAGAACAATGCCTGAACCAAGTCCTTGGACTACTCCAGCAGAGACTTCACAGAATACCCCTTTTTCATTTTTTCTAGCAGAGATTTGGAAGAGACTTGTCACACAGTAATTAATGACTAAGTGTCCATGACACTAATGGATACCAGAGTCTACCATACTGTTCCCAGAAATTCAGATCTATATCTCCCAATATAACCAGAAACAAATTCTTACTAGAATCTGCCTTTTCATATCTCTCTCTTCTGAAGCAATGTGTTTTTTATAGGCATACATGTGCTTGAGAGAGCCTAGTTTCAAGGGAGGCTGAGAAATTGAGTCTTCAGGTTTTATCTCTGAGATGTAGGACTGACAGTTTGGTCAACTCCTCAGAATTAAGCAAACTGTTTGAATGATTCTGTATAGAAATTAAGCATAATAATTATTAAGTTGTTTCTTATACAGAATCACTATACTTCCGGATAATATAAGCATGTGTGTATTTGCAGGCATGTTCTTGAAACCTAACATTCAGTGAAAACCAAGAGGAGATATTGAACCAATGTTTAAGAAGAAAGATAACACAAAGAGAGCTAAAGACACCCTTTAGCTCTGAAATTCTTAGTCTGCACTATTCGTGGATCTCTCTCTCTCTCACACACATACACAGACACACACATACACACTTTATTTATTAGTTTGAATTATATATCTCTCCTTTGCAGGTGGGAATGTTCCAACTAACATAGACACTTGTGATAGTTAATTTTATGTGTCAACTTGACTGAGCAACAGTGCCCCCCAAACATTAGGTCAAACATTATTCCGGATGTTTTGGTATGGTTTGCTTTGGACAAGACTAACATTTAAGTAGGTAGATTTTGAGTAAAGCAGTTGCTTTCCATAATGTAAATGGGCCTCATCCAACCAGCTGAAGGCTTTAATAGAACAAACAGTGACATCCTCTGAGCAAGGACAAATTCTACAAACAGACTACCTTTAAACTTGACTTTGATCCTTGCCTAGGTCTCCAGTCTCCTGGCTTACTCCATCAGATTTTGATTTTACCAGGCCCCTGCAATTATATGAGTCAAAGTTTTAAACTAAACTTCTCTTTCTGTATACATTGTGATACTTAATTAAATGTATCAAATAGACGGGGTCAACCACTGCTTCAGTTCAGTTCAGTCGCTCAGTCATGTCCGACTCATTGTGACCCCATGAATTGCAGCATGCCAGGCCTCTCTGTCCATCACCAACTCCCGGAGTCTACCCAAACCCATGTCCATCGAGTCAGTGATGCCATCCAACCATCTCATCCTCTGTCATCCCCTTCTCCTCCCGCCCCCAATCCTACCCAGCATTAGGGTCTTTTCCAATGAGTCAACTCTTCGCATGAGATGGCCAAAGTATTGGAGTTTCAGCTTCAACATCAGTCCTTCCAATGAACACCCAGGATTGATCTCCTTTAGGATGGATTGACTGGATCTCCTTGCAATCCAAGGGACTCTCAAGAGTCTTCTCCAACACCACAGTTCAAAAGCATCAATTCTGTGGCACTCAGCTTTCTTCACCGCTTAGATATTTGTTAAAAGATTATTCTGAGTGTGCTGTAAGGGTGCTTTTTCATAAGATAAATGGTTAAATTTGTAGACTGAGTAAAGCAGGTTACCTTCTGTAACGCTGGGAGGGGGTGTTGGGGGGAGGAGGGTACATCCAATTAGTTAAGAATTATATACTATATATATATATACTATATAATTATATACTAATTATATACTTATTATATATAATATATATCATGTACTATATATATAGTACATATATACTAGTTATATATATATAATTATATACTATATATACACACATACATATATGCATGTATATGTGCTCATGTGTGTGTATACAAACATCCTGTTCATCTATTTCTCTGGAGAATCTTGGGTAATACAATATTCTACCAAGAAAATTATTAATGGCAGAGATGAGACTGCTGGGAATGTTCAAAGCAAATATTGTTTCATATTTTATAGAAAAGCAATGACCTCTGCATGAAAAGTTTACCCTTCTGCTGCTACCTTAACATGTAGCACAAATTCTGGGCTACTTGTTTAAGTATACTCAAAGGAAAAGGCCTTGTTTTAGAGAAAGGGAATTCTGTGGATAAACGTTAGTCTTAGTCCATGTAGACTATAATAAGAATGCATAGATTGGGTGGTTTAAAAACAAACATTTATTTCCCTTAGTTCTGGAGGCTGGGAAGACAAGATCAAAGTATAGGCAGATTCAGTGCCTGTTAAGAGTCTACTTTCTGGTTATAGACATTTGTTTTTGTTTTTGGTTTTTCCCTGTGTCCTCATGTGGCAGAAGAGGCAAGAGTTCATGGGTGTCTGTTTTATGAGGGAATTAATTTCATTCATGAGGGCTCCGCCCCTCATGACCTAATCACCTCTCAAAGTCCCATTTCCACATATCATCACATTTGGGATTGGTTTTAACATATGAATTTTGGGAGCATAGAAATAGACAGTCTAGAGTAGCTTTCTTGCTTTTTGTCTCCAATCAGCTCATTGATGCACACAGCCAGTCAGTTCCATTGTCCAGAGTTTATGCCCCAAACCAAAGAACAAGTGGCATCAAGTGTGTCTATCCTAGGCTTCTAGTCAGATAGATTGATCATGAGCTATTGAATTGTAGGGTCTAGCTGAATGGTGGTTATGCAGCTAATGAAAATTGCTCAGGAAATGAATGGAGACTTCAGAATTTCTAAAAATTTCTACATGAGAATTGTTCAGCTTTTGCATGTATAGAAGAGTTCATTGCACCTGGGGCTGTGAGTTTATTAGGTGGCATATGAAGTGAGGCTGATGAGAAGTTTAAAGTGCTTGTAAAGGGATTTTCGTGGTGGTCCAGTGGTTAAGACTTTGCCTTCCAGTGCAGAGGGTATGGGCTTGTTCCCTGGTTGGGGAGCTAAGAGCCCACATACATCACAGACAAAATATGGTCCAAATCAAAACAATATATAAAAATAAAAACATAAAGTACATGTGAATAAAAATATTCCTTGGAAAATACTCTGCTATTTGCTACTTTAAACAGTACTTATTAAGACAAGTGCCAAAGTTTACATTAAATATTGCTCTTATTTCTTTTTCATTATGTGTTTTTTTCATTCAATAAATATTTGAAGGGAACCCCTTGAGTGCCTGTTGCTTTTCTGAAAATAGTCATTTTAATCCCAGAGAAATCTTATGAACTAGTCATGTCTCAAATATACCATCCAAAAAAAAATCCATCAAATATAATAAAACTTATTTCTCTAAGCCCAGAGTTCAACCTCATTCTGTAATAATGATTTGTTGAGGTCTTTAAAATATACTGAAAATATTCTAAAGCCAAATAGCTAATGCCCTACCTTAATTTGGTAGTTCAGTTCATAAATTAAGAGCAGTTTATCTGCAGTCAATAGGGTCAATGGACAAGCTCCAAGAGATACACAATCGTATTTCATTTATATTCAATTTTGTTATATTTATATGGGGAGCATTGGCAGCTTATTAGTTTACCAGTATGTCCTGAGCTCAAAAATGTTAAAATCCAAATAAAACAAAACCTGTTGCTACCATGAAATCTGATTAATTTTCTTCTCCTTTATCACAACTATCAATACAAAATTGAAAGAAACCTTGATTAATCTTGACATAATAGTATAATAATAGAAATTTTGTTAATAACAGTAACAAAAAACTTTTGAGACCTTATTATAAACAAGGAACACATTTTGAAATAGGTGCATTATTTTTCCTGACTTAAAGATGGATGATCTTAGAGTTGGAAATATAACTAAAAACCCTTCAGTTGTACTGTTTGTTAGTGACAAAACCATGATTCAAAATCATAACACATGATAGAGCCTGGGCTCACTCTTACCCACGATGTTCTGCTTCCTACTCATGTGACATGGAAGGAGAGCCAGGCTGTTGGAAAACTGAAGAACCAGGATTTTCTTTGTGGACAAGATGTCTGGAAAGGCAAAAGTATTCCCCCACCACCAACCTCCACCACCTCCCAACTAAGGGAAAATAATGAGAGAAAAAAAAAAACAGCTGAGACTAGGATGAATTTCTTGGTGGGCTTCCCAATCCTCAAAGGAGGGAGTTCAGAGATCAAGAGTAATGAAATGAGAACTGAATATTATTTTCTACTCAGCTTCTATGGATGGCACAGCAGATGTTTCCTAATGCAATGTGGTGAAAGCTGCTAACTCTTAACTACCACATGGGAAAACTGAAGACTGGGAAAGTTCTTAGACAGTCCTGGATGGGGGTCCCAATAGTAAAAAAAAAAAGAAAAAAAATAGCAAAGACTGGTCTTCTCTCCTTGGTTAAAAAAAAAAAAAAACAGAGAGAGAGAGAGAGAAAATCGCAAACTCTTTATTAGTTGGTGTTCTTTCTGGGAAAAAAAAACATTGGGAGTCTAGGAAATTAAAAGCAAAGCAGCCCAAGATCACAAGTTTTGGTGTATTTAGTCTGTGGTTAGCACTACTGTTTTGTTCTTACTGTTATTTGGAGATGGAAGAATAAAATGGAAGAAAGCATTTCTTCCTCTCTCTTTTTTTTTAATATATCCTTTAATTGAAGTATAATTGACAAAAAATATGATATTAGTTTCAAGGGAACAACATTTGTGTAGGTTACAAAATGATCAACTCAATAAGTCTTTTGTTGTTGTTGTTCTGTCACTCAGTTGTGTCCCACTCTTTGCAACCTCATGTACTGCAGCACACCAGGCTTCCCTGTCCTTGACCATCTCCTGGAGCTTGCTCAAATTCATGTCCATTAAGTAGGTGATGCCCTCCAACCATCTTGTCCTCTGGTGTCCCCTTCTTCTGCCTTTGATCTTTCCAGCATAAGGGTCTTTTCCAATGAGTCAGCTCTTCACATCAGGCGGCCAAAAGATTGGAGCTTCAGCCTCAGCATCAGTCCCTACAATGAATATTCAGGACTGATTTCCTTTAGGATTGACTGGTTTGATCTCCTTGCAGTCCAAAGGACTCTCAAGTGTCTTCTCTAGCACCACAGTTCAAAAGCATCAATTCTTCAGTGCTTAGCATTTTTTATGGTCCAATTCAAACATCTGTACATAACTACTGGAAAAACCATAGCTTTGACTATATGGACCTTTGTTGGTAAAGTCATGTCTCTGCTTTTTAATATGCTGTCTAGGTTTGTCATGAGTACCATATTTCATCATACAAAGTTAATACATTATTAATGACTATGTTCCTCATGCTGCACTTTATATCCCTTGATTCATTTATCTTATAACTAGAATGTGTACTTATTGATCCTCATCACCCAATATGCCAAACCCTCTTCTAGTGACCATCAATTATTTTCTCTGTCTACAAGTCTGGGTTATGTTTCATTTGTTTGTTTTGCTTTTCAGATTCCACATATAAGTGAAACCATATTTGTCTTTCTGTGTCTGACTTGTTTCATTTAGTGTAATACCCCCAAGGCCCAGCTAGGTTGAAATCTTGCCATTTGCATGGAGATAAAGATCACATTGGAGAATTTCTTCTTTCCTTTTCCTCCTCAAGAATGTTTCTGGGAAACACTTAAAAAAAATGGTATGGGAATGAGAGATTTTCAGTACTGGAAAAGTCAAAAGCTTTCATTTAATTCCCAGTATAGAGGATAACAAGAGAAAGAACTATTCAGGATATTCAGTAGAATCCCTTGTATGTCATTAACTATGATTTGGGGATTTGTGCTACCCCATTAATGAAAACCCTGGGCAATTTGCAAATGACAATGAAGCTAGTAGAACAGAGGCATACATTAATTTGTTCATTCTTCCCATATGTTGGGGCTAGGGTCTCAAGTCAATGAGTTGGGTAAATCATGAGTTCCTTCCTCAATAAGTTCATGGAATGGTGAAAGAGTTCAGTACCTAAGTAAATGATTATAGAACAATATGATTATATGCTTGAAGATTTGAAAAATTACCATTAAAGCCAGATATAAGCAAGAACTTATTTTGCTTGAATGATGGTGCTTTAATGGAGCTGTGAGAAAAGAGTGCAAAGAAGTAACATAATCAAAACCTGTCTGATATGTGTCTATTATCTAAGCTCAAGGTTTAAAGAAAAGCATCATAAATATTTTTACAAGTAGAACTGTCTTTAATTTATCCCATTAGCTACTTGTATTACTGACATGACCCTCTACAGGAGATAGAGAAAGTTGGAAAAAAAAATATACAAGATCTCTCGGTACAGCAAGGAGGTCGGTGTGGCTGGGACAGTATGTCTAGGCAAGTTGTAGAAAGTGAGCTCAAGGATATGAGTGTTAGAGTCCCACTTGACCTGGAAGGACATGGTAGGGGGAGAGGTCATTGTAGGGGCTTTGACTTTTACTTGGAGTAGGATGTTAGTAGTATAACACTTTAAAGATTAAAAACTGCTAATTCTCCTGTAAGTTACTTAGCCCAAGTAACAACTCAAACTCTTTAAGTATCCTCATAAAAAGTGTTTCTTTTAGATTGATTGGTTACAAATCCTGCAACAGGAAGCAATCTCTAAGGTAAGTCATTTGCATTGAAAACAGTAAGAAATACTTTTAACTTTACTACCTGGAGCTATTATACTGAATATTTAAAGGGCAGATTAAAACTCAAGGAATCAGTAATTAGTAATTAATTGGGTTATAGAAACATCAACACCAAGTTCATCAGTTCAAATCAAAGTTGTGGAGACATAATTGTTAACATTTGAAAGCACTTCACTGGAAATTGTGAAATGGAAGTCTGTCTCAGTGTTTTGGTGTTTTTTTTTTTTTTTTTTTTTGGCTTGTCAAGAAGCATTCATATGCACAAGGCAAGAATGACCCTGCTTTTGATATTCAATGAAATGCCTGCAGGAAGCCTTTTTGTAGATACTAAGGTTAAATGAATCTGGAAACTGGCCCACTGGGTCATGGTAAAACACTTTAGCACAACACATAATCAAACATTTTCTATAATGGCATTGGAGTGTGTGCTCCCTGGTTGATTCTAACCCTCATTATACAAAATTCAATGAAAAATGCAATGCAGAGCATGCTGGTTTGATTATGCTACAAAACCAGTTAAATGTTTTCATTAGCTGTATAATATTTTTGCACAATAAGTATAATTGAATGTTGAAAATGTACTAATTCATTTTATCCCATGAGGCAAAAAATAATATTGAGGGAAATAATAATATTGTTAGAGACTTTGATTAGCAGAGCACAAAGTGTAAATTCTTTTTACTAACAGGCATAGTTTCAATTTAGAGCACAATATGGAAAAATTCAGCAATTTTACTTATTGAATTATTTAAAATTAATAAAAGGGTTAGACTTTGTCATCTCATAAAGTTCAAATGGCTTTACCAATTTGGCGGGACAGCAGGAAACATTATTTTTTATCTGCACACCTGGAGACGTAATACAGAAGTTGTGTGTGTGTGTGTGTGTATTACATGAGAATATGCTAGATTTTGAGCCTGGTGAAAGAAGAAACAGAGGATTGCTTGAAGTAAACACTTGCATGTGAACAATTTAATTCAATTAACTGCAACCTGGTTTTTTGTTCAGAGCAATATTTCCTGATATGAGTTAGTATATTGTCCTACTTTACAAAAAAGAAAATAATAAAGATATTAAAAATATTGCAAATAGCAACGGAAAAAATTTTCAGTAAACACCATAATGGAAATATTTGTGCAGTCAGTTCAGTTCAGTCACTCAGTCATGTCCGACTCTTTGTGACCCTGTGGACTGCAGCACACCAGGCCTCCCTGTCCATCACCAACTCACGGAGTTTACCCAAACTCATGTCCATCGAGTCGGTGATGCCATCCAACCATCTCATCCTCTGGTGTCCCCTTCTCCTTCTGCCTAGTATCTTTCCCAGCATCAGGGTGTTTTCAAATGAGTCAGCTCTTTGCATCAGATGGCCAAAGTATTGGTGTTTCAGCTTCAACAATCAGTCCTTTCAAAGAATATTCAGGACTGATTTCCTTTAGGATGGACTGGTTGGATCTCCTTGCAGTCCAAGGGACACTCAAGAATCTTCTCCAACACCACAGTTCCAAATCATCAATTCTTCCCCACTCAGCTTTCTTTATACTCCAACTCTCACATCCATACATGACTACTGGAAAGACCATAGCCTTGACTAGATGGACTTTTGTTGGCAAAGTAATGTCTCTGCTTTTTAATATGATGTCTAGGTTGGTCATAACTTCCCTTCCAAGGAGTAAGCATCTTTTAATTTCATGGCTGCAGTCACCATCTGTAGTGATTATGGAGCCCCCAAAAATAAAGTCAGCCGCTGTTTCCCCATCTATTTGCCACAAAGTTATGGGACCGGATGCCATGATTTTAGTTTTCTGAATGTTGAGCTTTAAGACAACTTTTCACTCTCCTCTTTTACTTTCATCAAGAGGCTCTTTAGTTCTTCTTCACTTTCTGCCATAAGGGTGGTGTCATCTGCATATGAGGTTATTGATATTTCTCCCGGCAATCTTGATTCCAGCTAGTGCTTCATCCAGCCCAGGGTTTCTCATGATGTACTCTGCATATAAGGTAAATAAGCAGGGTGAAAATATACAGCCTTGATGTACCCCGTTTCCTATTTGGAACCAGTCTGTTGTTCCATGTCCAGTTCTAACTGTTGCTTCCTGACCTACATACAGATTTCTCAAGAGGCAGGTCAGGAGGTCTGGTATTCCCATCACTTTCAGAATTTTCCACAGTTTGTCACGATCACACAGTCAAAGGCTTTGGCATAGTCAATAAAGCAGAAATAGATGTTTTTCTAGAACTCTCTTGTTTTTTCTAAGATCCAGTGGATGTTGGCAATTTGATCTCTGGTTCCTCTGCCTTATCTAAAACCAGCTTGAACATCTGGAAGTTCACAGTTCATGTACTATTGAAGCCTGGCTTGGAGAATTTTGAGCATTACTTTACTAACATGTGAGATGAGTGCAATTGTATGGTAGTTTGAGCATTCTTTGGCATTACCATTCTTTGTGATTGGAATGAAAACTGACTTTTTCCAGTCCCGTGGCCACTGCTGAGTTTTCCGTATTTGCTGGCATATTGATACAACACTTTTACAGCTTCATCTGTTAGGATTTGGAAATAGCTCAACTGGAATTCCATCACCTCCACTAGCTTTGTTCATAGTGATTCTTCCTAAGGCCCACTTGACTTCACATTCCAGGATGTCTGGCTCTAGGTGAGTGATCATGCCATTGTGATTATCTGGATTGTGAAGATATTTTTTGTATAGTTCTTCTGTGTATTCTTGCCACTTCCTAATATCTTCTGCTTCTGTTAGGTCCATACCATTTCTGTCCTTTATTGAGCCAATCTTGGCTCTAATGTTCCCTTGGTATCTCTAATTTTCTTGCAGAGATCTCTGGTATTTCCCATTCTATTGTTTTCCTCTATTTCTTTGCATTGATCACTGACGAAGGCTTTCGTATCTCTCCTTGCTATTCTTTGGAACTCTGCATTCAAATGGGTGGTATATCTTTCCTTTTCTCCTTTGCTTTTTGCTTCTCTTCTTTTCACAGCTATTTGTAAGGCCTCCCCAGACAGCCATTTTGCTTTTTTGCATTTCTTTTTCTTGGGAATCATCTTGATCCCTGTCTCATGTACAGTGTCATAAACCTCTGTCCATAGTTCATCAGGCACTCTATCAGATCTAATCCCTTGAATCTGTTTCTCACTTCCAGTGTATAATCATAAGGGATTTGATTTAGGTCATACCTGAATGGTCTAGTGTTTTTCCCTACTTTCTTCAAGTTAAGCCTGAATTTGGCAATAAGGATTTCATGATCTGAGCCACATTCAGCTCCCAGTCTTGTTTTTGCTGACTGTATAGAGCATCTCCATCTTTGGCTGCAAAGAATATAATCAATCTGATTTCGTTGTTGACCATCTGGTGATGTCCATGTGTAGAGTCTTCTCTTGCGTTGTTGGAAGAGAGTGTTTGCCATGACCAGTATATTCTCTTGGCAAAACTATGTTAGCCTTTTCCCTGCTTCATTCTGTACTCCATGGCCAAATTTGCCTGTTACTCCAGGAGCTTCTTGACTTCCTACTTTTGCATTCCAGTCCCCTGTAATGAAAAGGACATCTTGTTTGTGTGTTAATTCTAGAAGGTCTTATAGGTCTTCATAGAACCTTTCAACCTCAGCTTCTTCAACATTACTGGTCAGGGCATAGACTTGGATTACCATGATATTGAATGGTTTGCCTTGGTAACGAACAGATATCATTCTGTCGTTTTTGAGATTGCATCCAAGTACTGAATTTTGGACTCTTTTGTTGACTATGATGGCTACTCCATTTCTTTTAAGGGATTCTTGCCCACAGTAGTAGATGTAATGATCATCTGAGTTAAATTCAACCATCCAGTCCATTTCAGTTTGCTGATTCCTAAAATGTCAGTGTTCACGCTTGTCATCTCCTGTTTGACCACTTCCAATTTGCCTTGATTCATGGACTTAACAGTCCAGGTTCCTATGCAAAATTGCTCTGTACAGCATCAGACTTTGCTTCTATAACCAGTCACATCCATAACTAGGTGTTGTTTTTGCTTTGGCTCCTTCTCTTCATTCTTTCTGGAGTTATGTCTCCACTGACTTCTAGTATCCTATTGGGCACCTACCTGCCCGGGGATTTCATGTTTCAGTGTCCTATCTTTTTCCTTTTCATACTGTTCATGGAGTTCTCAAGGCAAGAATACTGAACTTGTTTGCCATTCCCTTCTCCAGTGGACCACATTTTGTCAGAACTCTCCACCATGACCCATCTGTCTTGGGTGGCCCTATACTGCATTGATCATAGTTTCATTGAGTTAGACAAGGCTGTGGTCCATGTGATCAGATTGGTTAGTTTTCTGTGGTTGCAGTTTTCAATCTGTCTGCCCTCTGATGGATAATGATAAGAGGCTTATGGAAGCATCCTGATGGGAGAGTGACTGAGGGGGAAACTGGGTCTCATTCTGATGGGCAGAGCCATGCTCAGTAAATCTTTAGTTCAATTTTCTGTTGATGGGTAGAGCTGTGTTCCCTCCCTGCTATTTACCCGGGGCCAAACTATGGTGGAGGTAATGAAGATAATGGCTACCTCCTTCAAAATATCCCATGTATGTTCTGCCACACTCACTGCCCCCGACCCTGAAGCAGGCCACCACTGACCCACACCTCCACTGGAGACTCCTGGACACTCCCAGGCAAGTCTGGGTCAGTCTCTTGTGGGGCCACTGCTCCTTTCTCCTGGGTCCTAGGGACCACAAGGTTCTGTTTGTTCCCTCCAAGGGTTTATCTCCCAGTCCTGTGTAAGTTCTGGCAGCTCCATGGTGGGGTTAATGGGGACCTCCTCCAAGAGGGCTTATGCCATACCCAAGTCTGCTGCACCCAGAGCTCCTGTCCCTGTGGCAGTCCACTGCTGTCTTGTACTTCCACAGGAGACACTCAAACACAGTTCTGTCTCAGTCTCTGTGGGGTCCCTGGGTCCTGGTGCGCACAAGGTTTGTTTGAGCCCTCTGTCTCTGGTGGGAATGGTGTTTGATTCTAAACGCAAATTCGCCCCTCCTACCATCTTGCTGGGGCTTCTCCTTTGCCCTTGAGCATGGGGTATCGCCTCACAGCTGCTCCAGTGCCATGCAGCTGCTGCTCCAGTGTCTACCATCTTGCTGGGGTTTCTCTGACCTTGGACGTGGGGTATCTCCTCATGGCCACTCCAGTGAAGCACAGCCACAGTTCCTGACCTTGAACATGGGGTATCTCTTTCACGGCCACTCCAGTGCCACACAGATTTGTGTAGTAATTCTTATGTAAGTAATAGTCCTTCTGTTGTGTACAATATTTGCATCCTATACTATTGCAAAGTCCATAGTCTTTATACTGATAGATTTGCTATTGATGCATCAAATTCTAGTGAGAAAGGATTTCTTCCTTGTAATGCTGGTTTCTCTTCCCAGACTTACCTATATACTTATTCTCACAAAAAAAAATCAATTAATAAACTAAACAGATTGACAAAGTGATTCTGAAATTCATCTCAAGGAAGGAGTATATGAGGATAGCTCAAGAATATTTGAAAACAAACAATACAAGGATTCAATAAGTTAGCAATTTATTCTAGAGGGAACAAATTGATTCTATCAAAGAAATTAATATTGAAGAAGGTTGTGTTTCAAATCAGTGGGGAGAGTAGAGATAAAGCCATGACTCATGCTGGCAGAAAAGGAAAAGATTAGTTGCTGACCAAGGCAGCCTTAAGGTTCCCCTCAGCTTCACTTAAGTTTGGACAGATTTCTTCTTGACTATAGGTCCCCGACCTCTTTTTCCTTTGAGCATTTTCTTTAGAACACTTGCAATTGTAAATTCTTTCTATGCACTTTTGAGATGTAAATCTTCTACAACTTTGGAATGTCTTCTCAAGGACTTGGAAGCAATTGCTTTGAAATGTAATCATAAAGAAAGACAGGGATGCTGGTTTCCAGAGTGTGGAAAAGTAGGTGGCTAACTTTGAAAAGAACCATTTAGCCAACACTAATGGCCTCAACAAATTGACCACCACCCCTCCAACACTCTCCAGCACTTCCCTCCTAGCTCACTTCAGTGCTTAAATTCTATTCTTTTTCTATTCAACTGAGTTTGGTTCAATCTTTCTCCTCTCTTAAGTTTCTCTCTTTAATTGCAATAGTCTCAAATAAAGTCTTTCTTGACTGTTTGAACCAGTCTGGTGCAATTTTTCTTTTTTAATGCCTAATTACAAAATGTCTCTAACAAAACCCAATTAGTTTATATTTAAAATGTGAACCACAATGAAAACAAAAATTTATTATTAAATAATAAATTATTATTATAAATAAATAATAAAATATTATTATATTGCACATATGATACTATAATACATAATATAATATATAATATTATTAAATTAATAATAAATAAATAATAGTAAATTATTATTATGAATAAAAGTTATATATTTAGGGAATCAGCAAGGCCTTGGTAAACTTTACACCAACTGAAAAACTATAAAGGGAAAGAGTAATAAATTTGAATAAATACTAAACATATCTAAATGCAAAACCAGAACTAGGAAACTATCTGCAATATTTTTGAGAGACTATGAAATAATATTTTTAATATTCTCAGAGTAATTATTTAAAAAAAGGATATTTTGCTTTGTTGTTGTTGTTCAGTTGCCAAGTCCTGTCCAACTCTTTGAGACCCGATGGACTGCAGCATGCCAGGCTCTTTGGTCCTCTACTATCACCCCAATTTTGCCCAAATTCATTGAATCAGTGTTGCTATCTAACTATCTCATCCTCTGCCATCCTCTTCTCCTTTTGGCTTTAATCCTTCCCAGCATCAGGGTCTTTCCCAATGATTTTTCTCTTTGCATCAGGTGGCAGGTGGCTCTAATAAAGAGCTTCAGCCTCAGCATTAGATCTTCCAATGAATATTCAGTATTGATTTCCTTTAGGATTGACTGATTTTGATCTCCTTGTTGTGCAAAAGCCTCTCAAGAGTCTTCTCCAGCACCATCAATTTTTTGGTGTTCAGTCTCCTTTATGGTATAACTCTCACATCCGTACGTGACTACTGAAAAAAACATAGCTTTATCTATACAGACCTTTGTTGGCAAAATAATGTCTCTGCTTCTAAATACCACTATATAGTAAATATTAGTAGTATTAGTAGTCAATAACCAATGAAAAAGTGTTTTAAGTCACTCATAAATTAAAGTAAAAGTACTCCAGGTACACCTTTTGCCCTAATCAAATATCACATTGGCAAAGGTTAAAAAAAAAAAAAAATGAGCAAGCAAGAGTAAAATACTACAAGGATGAAGAAAAAAAAAATCTTTTGTTTACTTTTAATGGGAATATATCTTGATATCAATCTTCTGGAAAAGATCACTCAAATTTAACCTTTTTTTCCTTCTTTTAGCATTTATGTTTGGTTCTTGTGTATGGTCTCCATTTTTATGCTGAAATGTTCTATGTATCTAAACACATTCCCAACTTTTCCTCTATTCTTGATACGTTTATCACAGTTTATTTAAATCCCCTACCCAATAATTCAGTATTTAGGCCATCACTAGGTCTACTTCTATTGACTGATTTCATTCTTGACAATTGATCATGTGTTCTTGCTTCAATATTTCTTTATTTTGAATGTATGTTAGATGTCTGAAAAACAGCAGTCATAACTAAAGTCTATTTTCTCAGAAACTTAGTCCTTCATCTGTAAATTGTTAGTCATTGTGTCAAACTAATCTGTAGTTTAGGCCTTCCCTGGTGGCTCAGATAGTAAAGAATCTGCCTGTGATGCAGGAGACCTGGGTTTGATCCCTGGGTTGGGAAGATCCCCTTCAGAAGGTAATGGTGACTCACTCCAATATTCTTGCCTGGAGAATCCCATGGACAGAGGAGCCTCGTGGGCTTCAGTTCATAGGATCACAGAGTCAGACACAAATGAGCGACTAACACAACAAAAATCTGTAGTTTAGATGGTTATGTTGTAACTTTGGTTAGATTCACTTTACATTTGATTTCAAAAACTTGGCTACCTGTGAATGAGACCTTCCATTTGCCTGGTATCAGAAAAGCAGGGAGATCCCAGCATTCTCTTTGTGCTTTATACTACAGCCATTAACTTTCTTAACTGTTTAGGATACAATTTTTTCACGTACAGCCAAGCTTCTGGATTTGTTTGGTTGGTTGGTTGACTTGCTAGGGATTTTTCTTTGTTCTCAGTATTGCTCCAAGCTCTCTGCCTCAGAGGAGCTCTCTCTCTGCTACTTTCTTGCAACTAGATTTGCAAAACTTTGTCCATGTCTACAGTAAAGGTCCAGAGCATCTCTGGAGGGTTTAACTCCGATACCTTATTCCTCTCTTAATGAACCGAGCTGAGGCAATAACAGTGAATTCTTGGTTTACTCAGAAGGGTTTCTCTCATTTCTTCGATTCTGTCCTCTGCCTTTCTCGTGCATTCCATGCCTGTACTTGAGTCTTCTCTCATTTTACTCCTCTCTGCGTCAAATCTATCATGTGAATATTTGGTGATGATCTATGGGAAAGAGCTAATGGGTATGTGCAGAATCTCTTGGTGGCTGTGGTTCTCAATTTTTAAAATTGCCTTTCCAGTCAATGTTGGGCTTTTAAAATGTATTTTAAAAGTTTATCCAGTTTCTTCTCACTCCTGACAATGGTTTCTTCCTTACCCTCCTGCTTCACCATTAGAAAAAAAAGCCAGGATGGATCTCTTCCCCCAAAAGGGACTGTCACTTTCAGTTTTGTAATCACTTTGATTTCTTAATGTTCTTACCTATTTGATGACTTACAAAATTGTTTTTGTAACTTATACATCTGTCCTTGTTGCTAAGATGGGGATGATATTATGCTGTTACATTCTTCATCTTCAGAAGAAGCAGAAATTCTAAAATTATTTTAACAGAAAAAGATCCAACATTATACACTTAAATACATATGATATTTCCATATATTGATGCATTATTTGAACCTCAAAATTATATAGAAGGTTATACTTTTTGTGAAAACATTTTATATTATAATTTTGAATGATAAATTCAGATTGTAAAGTTTTCATTAATAAATTTTAAAATTATGGTTATTTCCAGTGTGATTATATATTTCTCAGCTAGGGATCATCTTGTTGCAAGGGACAAAATCCTTCTCTATCTAGCCTAAAGTTATTTTTCCTTTTGATGTCAAATTACAGTATTCCCACAGAAACTAATAGCCAATGGCAGGGAATGTAATGGGTTTCATAGTCAGCTACTCTTTATATTCCTCTTAGATTACATGGCCTCTCATCTCTGCTTCTTTATGCACAGAAGTGTCTCATTGTACCTGAAATTATTATCTGAATCCCATATATACAAGTACTACTACCCAAGAGATGGTATAAAATACAAAGAGATTAGACTTGCTGAATAACAACAACTAAGAATGAAGCTGTTTGTTTTTTAAATTGCATGTGACTGTACAATATGAGAACAGACAAGATAAAGAACATTTAATTCACTGATACAATAACATATTAAATAATTAATACCATATAAAGTGAAGGAGTAAGGGTTTATGAAATTCTGGGTTACAGAGTTTTCTTTTGAAGTAAGTTACAAACATGAATGTTGGATATTTTTCATGAGACAAATGCAGTGCAGAGATTGGAGAACATTTGCAATCTCAGTATGTAGTGCTCCTAGCAAGTTCTTTCTTTTGTTTACTCTTTCTTTCCATCCTTCCTCTGTTCCTTGTTTCCCTCCACAACATTGTGTCTGTACAAAGTGAGAGCTGCAGAGATGACTGAGCAAAACAAATTCTATCCTCTCATGGAGCTTGCATTTTATGGGGGAAGACCATCATGAAGAAATAGATCCTTAAATATATATGTAAGTGTATGTGTGTGTGTTTTTGTGTTTGTGCACATGCGTATGTAGGCAGTAATGCATGTAATGATAAAGAGTTAATAGTATGGAGGATGGTAATTAGTTTCTGTTTTTGATGAACTGTCCTCTGGTCATTAATTTTCTTTCAGTTCATTGCTATTGAGAATAAATTGTGGTTCCCCAGGACTGAAAATTAAGGCCATTTGTTGCATATCTATTTTAGGTAAGTAGCCAGTTCTTAATTGGTAAAGTAAAAATATGATTTTGTCAGGTTAATATTGAGATCACGAAGGAAGTAATACAACCTCATGTCTTCCTATTGTCCTGGTGAGAAAGAGCCAGAAAATATTTAGCTGTAATAGTAAAGAAAGAACTAATACACCACAGCATTATATTTCATTTGTTTATTTCCTGCAGCTGCCTTGCAGGAAATGTGCATATCATCTAATTAGGAAGGTGTCCACCAGCAATTACATCAGATGAAATCCATGGGATCCAGCAATTATAGCTGATTGGATTAAGAGCAAATGGATACTTAATAAGTATTTCTTAATGATGATGATGATGATGGCCATACTAAGAGTATTTGTATGACATTAACACCAAATAAAAGACTAAGACTTTTCACTCTATTTTTTTTTACTACATTTGTGATATGCCTACTTGCATTCCAATTTTGCAGTGAGAAAGCATCTTTCTTAAGGGCTATCATATGACAATATTTAAGTTACTTATGAATGAACTAAACAAGCTACAGTAGCTTACTTTACCTAGATGTCACATAAAGAGCAACTGATTGTACTGCAATTTCTACTGTGTAATATATTGCTACGGCAATCTAAAATTAAATTATAAGCATTGAATAACTTTACCTCTTAGAGTCAAAGAAAGGGTTATTATCTCTAGAATTGAACTTGCATCTTATCCAATAAATATTCACTTATTCAGTTTAAGTTTAATATATAGAGAGGAAATAATAAGTTTAGAGAGCAGAAAATCAAAATGGTAAGTTATCAAAGTGAAATTTTTAAATATTTCTCTTAGATATAAACAGAAAACTTGCCACTTAAAATTTAAAATAGCCCATTTAATCACAAATTCAATTGCAAATAATTTCTATGGTGTAATAAATTTCATTCTCTTGATACTATAATTTTTGATCATTATTATAATGTGTACACTGCCATTAAGCACAGATCATACATAGAATCATCCCTGGAAACTCACCTGGTACTAAGTGCTGCAGAGGAGAGAAAGAGCTGATGCTGCAAAAATGATACTATAAACAAAATACTAAACTTAATAAGAAATTCAAATTAGGTTGAATAAATGATCAGATTAAAATAAAAACCTAGCAGAGTTCAGGCTCTTTTTATTTTCAAAAGAAAGTATGGAGAATCATTGAATTGCCAAGTTCATATCTGAGAAAATGAATTTCATGTCTTTTCAGTAGTAAGGCAAATTTTAGAGATCTACATTGAACCTATGGGAATGGATGCTTATAATCTTTGTGTACGTAAGGTTGTATGTGTGAATTTTATAATCTTGCTGTGTGTAAGGTTGAATTTTTGTTTTAAGTGGTAGTTGCTTTTGTATGTTTTAAAGTATATTTGGCAAATAATTTTATCCCCATTCTAGTCAATAGGACTCTTGCCTGGAAAATCTCATGGACGGAGGAGCCTGGTAGGCTACAGTCCATGGGGTCGCTAAGAGTCGGACACGACTGAACGACTTCACTTTCACTTTTCCCTTTCATGCACTGGAGAAGGAAATGGCAACCCACTCCGGTATTCTTGCCTGGAGAATCCTAGGGATGGCAAAGCCTGGTGGGCTGCCGTCTATGGGGTTGCACAGAGTCGGACACGACTAAAGCGACTTAGCAGCAGCAGTAGCAGTCAATAGGAAATGTCTAATATTTAAACATAACTTGACTAAGAAACAGGAGCCCAAGGAACTCTCAATTTTTGGAGAAAAGAGTATTTTATTCACTTACCTAAACATTTTATTTTTATGAATTCATAAAAGAAATTAAGATGTGAATTCCCTATGAATATTTTGTCTTTTTGAGCAATTAATAGTAACTTATTTTTCCCACCTCTTCAAAATATTATTGCTATGTGACATAACTCCTTTATACATTATAATGTTATAGAGAGAGCAAGATTCTAGCTCTGATAGTCACTTTTTTTCATCCATTTCTGTAATTTCACATAGGAGTTGCTAGTCCTACATATGCATGGAATCTTCCTCATCATTCCTACTGTCAACATAACCTTTATAGTTTATAACATTTATTTTGCTTTAATAACTGAAGTAAATCCCAAGGATCCTTAGGCCATAGAAGAGGTCTCATACATTACCACTTTGATTAAATCTTAACACCTGATTATGATAACAGGACACTTACTTCATTCTGACTTATGAAAGCTACACACAGCCACTTAATCTTGTGTCATCATGACACTAGTTAGTTTTGCCATTTATCTAGACAGTGTGAGATTCTCCATAATAAATCCATACTGTGAGCCAACCATCGTTTAGTCCTACTTTTTGGGAAACAGTGCATTCTATGTAAATTACCTTTTAGTCAATGAGAGAAAAAAAAAACAGTTTAAAGGGGGATGTAATGAAACAGGGTCTATGAGGGTCGGTAAGCTTTGAAAAGGGACATTCAAATGAAAATATTGCTATGTGTATAACATTATAGCACAAGAGGATCACTGTTTCATAAGGGAATCTGCAGAAAGTCAAGCTCAACTCAATCTTCTGTGTCTTGATAGGGATAATAATCAAGAAAATGTCTATGTTCTGTGATTCATTATTTCTCAGAGCGGGGTAGGGGGCTGTATGTGCATCTGGATGTAGGACTAAGTTTTCAGTATTATCAAATGGAGAACTGCAGAATTCCCTGGTAGTCCAGTGGCTAAGACACCACTCTTATAACGCAGGGGGTCCCAGTTTGATCCCAGGTTAGGGAACTAGATCACACATGCCACAACTAAGAGATTGTGTGCTGCAACTGAAGGTCCTGCATGCCTCAAGGAAGATGGAAGATCCAGTGTGCTGCAACTAAGACTTGGAACAGCCAAATATACATATATATATAAAAACACAAACATATGTATTTATACACACATACACACACAGATACATATACATAATTTTTAAAAAGGAGATTGGTTTTGGAAGATGAAGAGTTACCAATGGAATTAGCACTGGACTGTGACTAGTATTGGCTAGTATCTAGACTCTGTATGTATTGTAAAAAGTCACTAAATTTATTTATGTTCCCAATTTATAAATCATAGGCATATATTTGGGAGCACCTCACATGCCCGACCCATAATGTCTGACCCACTTGCCTTTACCACCTCCCAAGTCATGGTCAGCTTTCTGCTACAAAGAGTCTAATTTTGAGGCTACCTACCAAAGCAGCCCATTCTGTATCTGAACTTGCTCCACTACTCTATGTATTGAGCTAAATTTGCTTACCTACAACTTCCCATCCTTTTTGTCTATGGCAACCCTTGGCATAGGTGAAAGCAGCTATCATGCCTCCCTAATATTTTATTTTCCAGGCTATTTATCCATCAGAAAAATAAGATTAACTACCCCTGACCAGCCTTGTCTCAGGAGATGAGAATAAGGTGAGATAATAGATGTGAAAGGGTGTCAAGAACACAAAATAAAAACATATAAAATGTATCATCATTCTATCTTAAAAATAACAGGTATGAAATTCTAAACTTTCAGTTAAAGCATCTTTCATCATAATGTTAAAAAAATAACTCCAGTTGTTTATATATCTACATTCTTAAAATTGAACTAAATTAGTGTTTGGGTAGAAGAGTCAGCCAAAGAATTTCAGCAACCAGAATAAGTAATAGTTAGAGCAGGTAAGGCAAGTTAGGACAGTCTGAAGGATGGAAAAGCTGTGTGTCTAAGGAGACTCTCAACTTTGCAAATCCAGAGAAATGGAGGAACTGAGCTGAAAAGGCTTCTCTGTTTAGGACCAATGTCTTTTATTGTATGAAAACTCTAACCACAGGAGGTCTGATCACTCTAATAAGGATCCCACAGGTCCTATCACTTTGGAGGTTAAATGTACCTCTGACATCTGCATAATGATTCAGATCTTGGAATCTAGAGTCAAATTATCTAACTTGAAATATGACTATACCACTTGTTAACTGTGTGATTTCAGGAAAATTATTAAATTTTTGACCTCAAAAACCTTACCTGAAAATGGGCTTAATAAGAGTAATGAATAGTCTCAGCTTTTTGAAAGGACTGCATGAATTCCACCATAGAAAGTGTATAGAATAGTGGCTAGTTCCTAGCTCAATAAATGCCAGCTGATAATGAATCTAGTACCTGTGCTAGAACAGAGATCTTCAACCACACACTTTCCTTATTTTATGCACAACATTATCTACTGTGGCTGCATGTTTAAGTCCATGGGTATACAAAGTTGGTCCTCCTATCCTTTCTCCCATCTTCAGGCTTATCACAGAGGGAGATCTAAAATATCATACACTGGAAATGAGTTATTGATTAGAAAAAGCACATCCAATAATCAATTTAAAAGGCTATCAATTTAAAGATAATGTTGACTACTTGTTCCATCTTACTACTTGATCTGAGCAAGCCTACTCTTTCTATACCTATCCAGGGGGTATAGACATCATTATTCGATTTGCTCCAATTCAGACTGAAATAAGAATGATCAGTCATAACCCAGTCAAAAGAATATTCCAGTCATTGATGTCAGTGAAATGGAGAGAAAAAATGTAGATGCAACTACCAGATTACTATTCTCATTGATGCCAATCAAACTCAGAGGGAAAGACCAGACAAAACTGCATACTTGTCTTAAGTGTGTGGACTCAAGTTAACACTTATATTAATATTTCATTTTACTTTTAACCTCACCCTTTGCTGTAAGAATGCCTTTCCAAGTAGAAGAAGCAAATCAGATAACCAGAAATTCTGTTCTAATTACTGTTACTTCATTTTCATATGATTTTCTCATTCTGCTAGAATCAGAAGGATTAAAGAATCCTCTTCACGGACCACCAGGGAGTGATGCCTGTTTACTGTAGCCTTTTCTGTAAAGAGATGGGCTTCTTGGCTCCCCTCCCTGTATCTCTGGCTCACAAGATCACACTAGTGTTTCAATTTCTCCATTTTCACTATTTTATTTTTCATAAGATCTGACTGACTGGTATAATTTCTTTTGCATTTTCAACTTAAATTATTCTATTTACTCTCCACTTTGGTGCCTTTCAGGCTTCCCTGGTGGCTCAGGAGTAAAGAATCCTCCTGTCAATGCAGGGGACCCAAGTTCAATCTCTGGGTCAGGAAGATCCCCTGGAGAAGGAAATGGCAATCTACCTAAAAAGTCCCATGGAAGAGAATGGTGAGCTACAGTCCCTGGGGCTGTGAAAGAGTTGGACATGACAGGAACTAAACAACAAAATTCATCAGGGAAAGGGGCACAGTTCTTGAGATACTAGCCTACTGTGTTCCCCTTTAAGTGCCTTTCTGATTTCTTCTCTGGTTTACTTTTCTAGTTAATACTGCCCACTCAAAATATAATGGAAACTGGGAAGCATACTCTTCAATTTTCATGGCCTTGTTTTCTTTTTTCTTTGTCCTTATTTTCATTTTCCTTTTCTATTTTTCCTAGTATAACACTTCTCTTTTTCTCATATTTCTGTATTTCTGGTTTCCATAGAATACTGGGTTCCCCATTCTGATGCTTTCTTGTTATGATACAGAATCCAAATGTATCCTGTAATCGGGATCATTGAAGCTGTTAATTGTTAGCTCTGAAACTCTGGCAGCTAGAAGCCTTCCCCAGTGCATGGTGGGGAGAGCACACCTCCTTCTCTTGGAGGTTAGACAAGAGGTTCTCATTGGACCTGAACAGATTGCAGTTATCTTCTGCCCTTAAAATCATCCTAATCTGTTCTTTCACAGTTGTGATTGAGATTTTGACCAGGCGTTTCCACTTATGTCTAGACTCTTTCTTCCATGTCCTTTTGTAGATCAAGTGAACCATCTATGTTTTGTGCAGTTCTACAGCCTCACTGCATGAATGGTCTAGGTGGGCAAGAAATTTCATCAGCAGCTACAATGTTAGGAAATGGTAAACAGTTGGCACCTCTGTCAATCAGAAAAGCAGGAATCAAATAGGTCACATTGCAACGAGACTGAAATTACTTTTTTATGGATATAAAATTCTTATACCTCTGTAAAAATTAGATATAAAATTTAACACATTATGTTCAGGCCTTGAAAGGGTATCTGAATCTAAACAAATATGAATATATGGATTCTGAATAACATACTTACTGTAACGAGTTTGCCACAAAATTTCATCCTGAAACTAAAACTGATAGAAAATTTTAAAACAAACATCACAATAACTATAGAAGAAACCAAAATTGCACTTACACAGTAGAGTGTTTTAAAGCTATATTCAGGTAAGTATTCTTGCATGAAATACTTATTTTTAAGCATTAAATCATTTGAAAAACTTAGGCATTCATTTATAAAAAAACATAAATTTTTAATGAAAGCAGAAATAAAGATCGATTAACTGAAAAATAGATAATAAAATGGATTAACAAATTTAAATGTAGATTGTTTTGAAAATAATAACAGAAGTATATAGATAATCTAGTTAGGAAAAAAAAACTAGAAGTAAATAAAATGAATTAGAAGGTATAAATGCAACTAGAAAGAAATTATTTGGATAGATTACTTTATAAACCTCTACACAAATATACATATAACCGGTGGACTAAAGTAGTCTGCTTTGTACTAGAGGGATATTATATAGTACTTACAGCAGGAATTTAATCATATTTCTATCATTTCCTGGCTGTGTGAAATTGGGAAATATATCCATATTATCTGTGCTTCAGTTACATCATTTGTAAAATGAGAGTGATGATCACTAGATTTACCTCGTCACTTTCTTCTAATTGAGTTAAATAATGTTGAAGAAGAACTTCTAAATTCCTAGCATACAGTTAATGCTTAATACAAGCTACACATTAATAATAGCAGCAACAATTGGGTTTTACAAGCTAAATATTATTTCAACAGCCACAGACTTCATGTTTTTAATATATAACTTTATTGTTAGAATGGCTCTATTTTTAACTCTTAGCACTCAGTTTTGATAAATAACAAGTAAATTATTGTAGATTTGTTCAAGTCAATAAAATCTAAATGAGTGATTAGGTAATTAAATTCAAGGGGTATAACTCAGCCCCATTTCAAAGTCCATGGGCCCCACTTCAAATACCCACCCCGCCCAAGCCTTTTCCTGTCTTCCTGCTTGATAGGCTATCACTCCAAGGGGTACTTATATCAACAGAGCTGTGCACTGGCAGGCGGGAGATCGTTTCCTCCTTGTTGGGCTCATATGCACCTAGACCCTGTTCTGTTGCTGTTATCAGCTGCTGGAGCTTCCGTCATCTCTTTTCTTGGCACAGAAAATATCATTTGCAGTTCTGGCAGATTCACTTGGTTTCTCTATTTAGCTTTCTGGCATTGATGATTATCTAGAGAGGATGGTCTGGCTCCCCTGCTCTCCTGCAAGATTAGAAGTGTCATGATGCTATTTCAAACTTGCTGCCAGCTCCTGGAAATCTGGATGACAAAAGCAAGGTATAACTTTACTTCCTCACTCACTGAGCATGGGATTTCAAAGGAAACCCAGCTAGTCCCTGCAGCCCTCCTCATATTCTCCTAGTGGAGCTAGGAGGGAAAGGAGCTCTTCCTTTCCCTCATTTGGTATCTTTTAAACTTAAGTTCCAAAGGCTTCTCCAAGTGTGATGTGGGTGAGGAAGATGATGGTGATAATTAGAGAGAATGTACCTTATTTTATATCTGTGAGCTGTCAACTCAAATCAGTCTTCACCGTTGTAAACTGATAACAGAGTCAGTGTTTGTTTACACTTAGAGTAGAAAGAAGTTGTCACAGAGACACAAAATTTTGGTGTGAATGGTAAGTAGTATCCAGGTCAGAGAAAGAAGGAATATAGTTAGAAAAGTGATCAGGACTCAGATGGTTTTAGACGTCATCATAAGGAATTTGAATTGCATTCTGATGGTGATGGCAAACAATAAATGAATTATACACTGGGCAAGGCCAAGATCTGAGAGATGCTAATGAAAAATATGAACTCTAAAGATCAGAGAGGAGGCAGGGAGGAGACCTCTTAGGATATCACTGAACAAATCCAGGCGAGAAATGAGATGGTGGTTAGGGCCAATATTGTTACAGTGGAAATGATGGCAAATTTTCTGTGAAATGGAAAGAAAATGAAAAGAATCAAGGATAAGTCTTTTGTTATAGACCTGAAGAATGAAGTAGTTGATAGTGACATTTCAAGAAATGGTACATTTATCCTGTGCCAGGCTTTGAGATATGTGGATTAAGGGAGAAAGTAATAGTTTCCATTTGAGAGTGATGTACACGAGGAGGTGAAGGTAGCCTTCAGAGATGAAAGGGGAGAGACAGGGGTGATGCTAATCAGAATGTTCTTGCTTCTGGTGGGAGCAGTGTTTATTTGACTGGAGGAGAACATGAGAGAATTCCCTGTGGTAATGGAAATGTTCTGTAACTTAGTGTATAGTTGCATTGGTATATGCATTTTTCAAAACTGGTGGAACTCTAGAACTAAGCTCTGCATTTCACCATATGTAAATTATACCTCAAAATGGTAACCCATAACTTAGGAAAACAAAGGTAGCTTTGCTCACAGAAAGATGAGGCTTCTATGGTGGCTCAGTGGTAAAGAATCCACCTGCAATGCAGGAGCTGTAGGAGACTCAGGTTCAGTCCCTGGGATAGGAAAATCCCCTGGAGGAGGGCCTGGCAACCCACTCCAGTATTCTTGCCTGGAGAATCCCATAGACAGAAGAGGCTGGTGGGCTACAGTCCATGGGGTTGCAAAGAGTTGGACATGACTGTAGCAACTTAACACACACGTAGAAAGATAGTGAAAATAAAAAGCAATTCAACCAAGAAGCTTTCCATTGAGATAAGAGAATGAAAAAGCTTTCACTTTCGGAATAAACTGTTTCTACTTAGACTTGTTTAAGACAGAAGTTTGAGAAGTATGACCATGAAGGATCTATCCCAGTTACTTGAAGAGGTGAGTTCTACAGAACTCTCTCTGTAATAATAATTTCTTGTCAGTTAACCTTACTCATAAGATCAGATATAGGAGAGCTTGTGTTACCACCTGACCCTAACTTTCTCAATGGCATTTAAGGAAATAATGATTCATATATATTTCTGCTTCTGCACTGCTGAGGTCTTCTGAACAGCTCACAATTATTGGGAGCTATAGAAAGTGTCTCCCAGAAAATAGAGACACCCAGAGACATTTAAGGACAGTCAAGTGTGATGGTTAATTTCATGAGTCAACTTAAATTTCCTTTCTGGAGACATTTCCTTACTTTCTAGGGTTACAAATCACTCTCTCTCTCTCTCTCTCTGGAGAAGAGAATAGGCAGATTAAGCAGTTGTACCAATAACCACAAAAGCTTAGAGTTCTCGCAGAGAAAGGAAGGGATAAATTAGGAGTTTGGAAATAACAGATATACATTACTACACATGAAATAGATAATCAACAAGGACTATGGTACAGTAGGAAACTATATTCAATATCCTGTAATAAGCCATAATGGAAGAGAATCTGGAAAAGAATATATATTACATATTTTTATAAAGAATTGAGTCACTCTGCTCTACACCTGTAGCAAACATATTGTGAATCAGCTATATTTCAATTAACTAAATAAATATATAAGCTTACAATCTCCTAATGTGAGGCTTCTTCCACTTTGATGCAAACCTAATTCAAGAAAACGTAAACATTTTGCCCTCACTGTGTTGCCCTCTGGGGCCTCGGGTGTGGGAACCCAGTGCTCAGTTATTGTTCTGGATACTGTTTTTGTGATGAGTAGCAAACTGTGTCCCTGGCTTAGGGTCTTGGCTTCTTGGCAATTGTTGCTGTTTAGTCCGTAAGTCATGTCCGATTCTTTTGGGACTCCTTGGACTCTAGCTTACCAGGCTCCTCTGTCCATGGGATTTTTCAGGTAAGAATACTGGAGTGGTTGTCATTTCCTTCTCCAGGGTATCTTCCCAACCCTGGGAATGAACCTCCATCTTTTGCATTGTCAAGCAGATTCTTTACCACTGAACCACAAGGGAAGCCTATTCTTGGCAATACATGTGTGTGTCTGTATATGTGTGTGTGTGTGTGTGTGTGTGTGTGTGTGTGTGTGTGTGTGTGTGTGTGTGTGTGTGTATAAACAACAGACTAACTTGGTAACTGGCATGTGGGGTAATCTCAGACACTTCAGACATTTTGAGCTAACATGGAGGATTCTACAGTAATCATGTAATAATTCCTTCACAATGTGCGTCAGATGCGTGGATGAAAACTTGAGCCCTAAGCCAGATGTCCCAAGAGACCAGCAAAATTTGGGAGCTATTTCTAGCAGATGTAATGCTGACAATGAAAATTTAGAGCTACCTACTTTTAGGGGAGAAATATACATCCCTGCAACAGTTTTTACAATGTCTTCACACCCAACTATACCTGTTGGCAACTTGTGTTACTGTCGAAGCCTAGTCATTTCCCATCTGTTTCCTTTGTGACTCTGCTTTCTAAGGTCACAGTACAAGTGGTGAGCAAGTCCTCTTTTATTTCCCCCAATAGAAGAAAACTTTGCATTTAGCTTGGATTCAAATGAAGAAAGCTGATTTATACCTTTATCACTTAAAACCTTTCCTTGATTTCAAACGTATTCATTCTCAATTCTTCTGATAGGAGTTCAGTTCTTCTTTTGCTGGAAAGTGGTATACACAGACAATTTAACAATGAACTTCTATGCAGATGTAACACCACTGCTTTCTTGGAGGTAGATCAAAATATGTATTGTCTACAATGTCTCTATAGCAATTTGCAAGAAGATCAGAAAATGTGAAACCTGCTACACTGTCTGCTGCAAAATTCCTCTGTAAGTTTAGGGGAGTATATAGAACATAAAGAGATACTTGGACAATTCTATGAATTTTAGCATATCTTGAACTGTAGAAAAATTGACTCTGGTCCTGACAATATTATAATAACATCCATGCTGATATTAATAACAATCAAATAGTGGCAAAGGGGAAAAATATTCAACTCATTGTATAAGCTGTTAGTTTATATGTGTGATTGACCACACTAAGCAAGTAATTATTTTAATGCCATATTTAGAGACAGAATCTGATAGTGTGTCTGCTACACCTTGGAGATTTATTTCGTCCTGGATACTAAACACATGCTAGGCAACACACAGGACTTTGAATTAGATTTTGATCAATGACCTCATGCTAATTTCCATTCTGTTTGTTTTGCTAGTGGGAAGCTTTGAGAAGTGAAGTTTCAGATCTATTATGCATTTTTGAGGGTATTCAGAAAGACAAAATGGTATCTTTTACAGAAGAGATGGCCTCCTATCTCTTTTCTTAATGTCAGTTCTCTACATATCTAGGATTATTCTCTATCTCTAGAAAACTCTGATCTTTTATGAAAGAATGAAGTGTGAGCTCAATCTATTTCTAAGAACAAAACCACCAAATATCTTTCTTTTCAGAAAGGCAAAATAATCTTAAATTACCTTACATTCTAAGTGATATTATCTGGACTGAAACACAAAGATAATGTCATTGTGTCCTTTATATCACTCACCAACCCACACTCTGGAGTTAATTAAATGAAAGATTCATAACAAATGATGAGATAATAAAACAAAGATTTTTTTTTCATTTGTCTTAATTCTTATATATGCACTTAAAATGTCTAGAAAAAAATCCATCCTAGCTTCAATTATAAATATCAGTGAGAGATTCAATTACCTTTAAGTCCCAAGATTAGCTACTGAAATGCAGGTACTATTTTGTTCTTTTCACCAGAGAGTCTGCAACTTGGTAAATTGTTCCAAGACCAGAGCACATTTTCCCATCAAAAGAATCCACAGAGAAGTGTCAGGTCAACACATGGTTCCCACCCAACTGTTGAGTCTTCATGATCCTCAAGTTGAATATTTTATCAATGCTGCTGAGAAGCTAATCATCAGGCTTGTTAATACTCCTGTGGAAAATTAATTCAGAACCCTCCAATTCCCTAAGGGAGCCAGGGCACAACTTGCCCTGTCAGTGGGATCATGTATTCTTTTCCTCCTAGTGACTGGGTAGCAGGAAGTCCCTCTTCCCCCTCTAGTAATTAGCCTTGGTGTGACAGCCATGGTGTGAGGCTGGGACATCCCACACAGAGAAAAGATGGATGGGCTAAAGCTAAATATACTGGCTTGATAGCTCTGAAGAGATGCTTCTCACTCTGGCTGAGCACATGATACTTTTCTGAAGTTGCCTTCCTAGGGGTTCAGGAGCCAACCTTTATGCTTCAATTTCCTCCTGATGCATTGCTTCTGATGGACCCTACCTCCATACCTCCATGCACAGCTGATTAGATTATATTCTCAGTATTTCTTCCCTATTTTATTCTTCTTTTATGAAGCATATAAGACTTCTGGGGCTTTTCTCTGCTCACATACATTCTTCCTGGACATCCTCCTTTAAAGCAACCCCTGGGAAGATGTATGTGGTAAAATATTGTCTTCCCACATCTCTCTTCCTCCCTAAACCTCACCTGTAAGGTGTGGTGTGCAAAACTGAGCATCTAAGTATGATGATTTGAACTAAGAGCCCTGCTGACTTGTGGCCAGTGAGGGTACAGGTTCAGCACAGAAAGATATCCTTCCTTATAAATATTCGTTTAACATAGAAATCTCAGTATAATTAACTCTCGAACTTAAATTTAAAACAACTTCAAGGTGTCTCACACAGTAAGGAATGTGCCTACAATGCACGAGACCCAGGTTTGATGCCTGGGTCGGGTAGATCCCCTGGAAAGGGAAAGGAGTCTGGTGAGTTACAGTCCATAAGGGTGCAAAGAGTCAGACACAGCTGAACAGCTACTACATTAGCTTGCCATGCCAATATTCAACCCAACATCTATCTAGATATAGCCCACAGTTTTATCAGCTCAGGGTGTCTGCTGGATAGAGGAACAAAGAAACGAAAGGGTTTCTAGTCTTTGCCTAGAACATAATTGAATCCAGAGTCATCTATTTTGGAATGTGTACTCAGAGTTAGTCATAAAGGGTTTTACATGTTTTGGAGTCTAATTAGTATCATATTATTTTTTTCATTTCTTTAAATGGAATTTTACTGATTATTTCTCCATTAGTCAAATTCTTAGGGAGTTCATCATCATACTCTTAGGGTTTTTCCCTCTCATGCAAATTATTCATGAAATCCACATAATTAAGACTTTTTTAAAGAAGAGATGTCTGCCCGATTTCCACTGTGAAATGGAGAAGTACGAGCATTTTTTCTCTGCCCCGGTTACTGCCATCTCTACCACAGGGCCACGCTGCCCTAAAATGCATATCAGGAGTGACCACCCTGAGCTGTCCTCTCAGGACCCTTCTTCAACTCTGACATCAGAGGTAAGCCTCACAGCACCTTGCCATTGTGTGTCCTTGCTCAGTGCCCATTCTATTTGGGAGGGATTTTTAGCAAGATGTATCTGCTCTGCCCACCTGTTTTGTAGGGAACTCAATCAACCTTGTCATAGAATGGATACTGTCAGAGAACAGATACTGGTCCATGTTATCCACCTCTACCCTCTGTCTTCCAGTCTCCATTTTCCTGTTCAAAGTATAAGCAGATTAATTTGTCTGTTGTTTATATAGATATAAAACAAGATACCAAAATGTCAGTTTTTTTTTTTTTTTCCCCAGTCCCCTCCATCTGTATGAGTGCTTCTCTCAAAGGGCCTCTCAACTGGCTTTGGGTGGGAGGGATCTAATGGGAAAGCCTCAGTATTTCCTACTAGATTGACAATTTCAGCTTCTATAGATTCCTTCTTCCTCTTTCAGTTCTGATTGTTTGCTTAGAGATTATATAGTCTGATTTGGAGGTAAACAACTTGAGTGATGTGTGCAGGGAACAAGTCTATATTTTCAATTGTTAATGAACTCCGAAGGGAGTTATCTAGTACCACTTTCAGCTGTTCTCCACTTGATGTCTTTTAAAAAAAAAAATAATATTTGTGATCCTAGTTCTGGGACATCAGAAAACATTCTCCTCCAGATTGGACATTTGTATGAAGTTGGAAAGATCCCAAAGGGAACAGGCTGTGAGGTTAGTTGAAGATTCTGGAAACAATCTGAAGGCTGAGAGCTCAGTGAAGTCCCACCAGTAGGACATAAAGAAAGTGAGAACAGCATGTTAATGTAGGAAGAGAGGTCAATGAATGCTCCCATTCTGGATAAGTAAGTTGCTTTTGGAAGGCAAGGAAGAAGGGGACAAAAAGAGTCTGATTTCCAGGGCAGAAAACAGGAGTCGTCGAGGTGTCAAGCTGATAACCACTTAGATTCACTTAGATTCCCTTAGCTATCAGCAGACATTGTTGGAAGCTGACACTCTCCCTTATCTGCATGCCCTCTCTCGTGCATGCCTCTCCCCCGTTTTTCTTCCACCTCCCATGGGGCATAAGTTCCATGGGAGAAAACAGCAGTGATCAGCCCTTGGCAACTAGACCAGACCTCCAAAATGACACTCCTTTTCCACCCTCCCTCTGAGCTCATCTGTGATTCTATGTAGATAACCTAAAAGAGAGTTGAGTGATGATGGTCATGGTGGTGAGAGGTGGATGTGGGGCAAATTTGTGAGATTTGAACTGGTTAGTAAGTGTGAGCACTACAATGAATTCTACTTGGAAAACACTTGATTTGAAGGAAAATTTATTTGAAACTTTTAAGAAGGGACTAAGACCTGTGGAAACTCAGATTATATCTCTCTGTTTCTACTGGTCCTCATAAAGGAGTGTGAGTTGGGTTTATGTAGCAAACTCCCTATTGTGCAAATATCCTGTCTGTGACTATTGTTCACACCTGATGCAAGACAAATTCCTGCGAGAAAATGTCTCTTCCTTCTCTCCTATATATTCATGGAGGAATCCCTCCCACGTTTGGCCCTGGTCCAATACCCCTGAATGGAGGAATTCTGAATGTAGGGTATAGTTTTCAGTCTCCACTGGATCCAGCCCAACAAAAAGTAGGAAAACTTGCTACCTCTCTTCCTACTCCTAATTTTTTTAAAAAAACCCTGACTATTGCACTTTGATCCTAGTCAACTGTTAAGACCCAGTGAAGGTTCTCAAATTCTGATTATTTTCTCTAGAGCTGGATTTCTAACTCGACCTCACATTTGCAGAAGTGGTGGAGCAATCAAGTCCATCGTGAAAAAACAGCTGCTGGTCTTTGTGTAGCAGAACATAGGCAGGGGGTGGGTCTCTGATTTGAGGTGGAGAAGAAGATTTGAGGAAAATTGGAGGTGATCTTCTGACTGGCTGCAAAAGCCATCAAGCTCATGGAAACAGAAGCCTGTGGAAAGGATATCCTACCTGAATGTGCTACCCCATGCCCTGGCCTGTGAGGCTCAGCAGCAGGTAAAGATGCCGCTTTTTAAAGGACACAAATGGGTCACATGTGAAGCAGGTGAGTAGTGATGCTCTGAGCAGAGCAGGAAATAGAACCATCCCAGGAGACTGCAGTGTGGGAACTGGAAGGACTGCCAAAAGCTGTAAGGAAGACTTGCTGGAAAGGCTTGCCCATGTTGTAAATGGCAGGGACCTTGCTGATAAAAGGTCAGAAATACAAATAATAAGGAAAAGCGAGTTTACTAATTTCATGTGCCCACCTCTGAATGAATGTCATTTTTTATTAAGAAGAAAAACACGTTTTATTTGGATTTTTTTTTCAGAGTAGCCTCACAAAGGAAAATTTTAATCATCAGTTCAGTTCAGTTCAGTCACTTAGTCTTGTCTGACTCTGCAACCTCATGGACTGTAGCACACCATCAACGCCCTATCTATCAACAACCCCTGGAGCATGCTCAAACTCATGTTCATTGAGTTGGTGATGCCATCCAACCATCTCATCCTCTGTCATCCCCTTCTCCTCCTGCCTTCAATCTTTCCCAGCATCAGGGTCTTTTCCAAGGAGTCAGTTCTTCTCAACAGGTGGCTACAGTATTGGAGTTTCAGCTTCAACATCAGTCCTTCCAATGAACACCCAGGACTGATCTCCTTTAGGATGGACGGGTTGGATCTCCTTGCAGTCCAAGGGACTCTCAAGAGTCTTCTCCAACATCACAGTTCAAAAGCATCAATTCTTCAGTGCTCAGCTTTTTCATAGTCCAACTCTCACATCCATACACGACTACTGGGAAAACCATAGCTTTGACTAGACGGATTTTTGTCAGCAAAGTAATGTCTCTGCTTTTTAATATGGTGTCTAGGTTGGTCATAGCTTTTCTTCCAAGGAGGAAGCATCATTTAATTTCACGGCTGCAGTCACAATTTGCAGTGATTTTGAAGCCCAAGAAAGGAAAGTCTGTCACTGTTTCCATTGTTTCCCCATCTATATTGCCATGAAGTGATGGGACGGGATGCCATGATGTTAGTATTTTGAATGTTTAGTTTTAAGCCAGCTTTTTCACTCTCTTCTTTCACTTTCATCAAGAGGCTGTTCAGTTCCTCTTAACCTTCTGCCATAAGGGTGGTGTCATCTGCATATCTGAGGTTATTTTAACCATAGAACTTAGCTAAAATAGTTGAAGGCCACTTCAGGGTAGCTGAAAACCAGTAGAGGTCTTGGATATGCCAAAAAGGGCCTTGGGACTGAGTATAGAAAAAGCAACCAGAAATAGCTGAGCACTGTGCAGTGCAATAGAGGTATCTGAATTCCTGGAGGCAAAGCAAAGGTAAAGAGAGAAAATGAGGGGCCAGGAGGAAATAGATAGCAAAGTACAAGGGGAGCTTTAGCAGAAGAGATACAGAATGAGGGCAGCAGGTCAAGGGCAGAAGAATGGCCCTTGACTCAGCGAGTCTGGAGAAGCTAGAGCCAGAAAGGAGCACAAAGAGCTCTGGGCATTTCACAAGTTGTCCCATGAGTATGGAGTGACCTAACCTCCACCTTGGAGGTGGGATTAGAGGGGAAATTCCAAATAATTAAACAGATGGAAATAACTAAGAGATCAGACTGTTATTCCCAGTTTAGGTATTTTTAGGAGTGCTGGAAGACAGGAAGAAATATGTGACCACTTCAAAATAATCAAGTGGACAACTGACAAAAACAAACAAACAAACAAACTTTAAGCAAGCATGGACTGATAAGAATATTTACCTCTACACAACTCTAGACCATAAATATGCTGAAGGAGAGTTTTTGAATCATATTCACTAATTCAGTGACTTTTCTAGTGTTGAGCAACTATTTCTGAAAAGCAGAAAAGGATAACAGGAGGAAGAGAGAGAAGCAAGGTCAGGGTTCATACCAGGCTGTCACAGGCTAGAAGAAATTGAGTAGAACAGAAAATATATTCAGTTCAGCATCTTTGATGTTACCCTATTGGGATGTTACTCTATTGGGAAAGCTCCCTGCCACGTGCTTGCACATATACACATACACTCACATATACATAAAACCACACAGCCCAGTTTCCTCAGCTGCTATTAGTTTATCTTCCTTTTTCCTTTTGTTTAAAAGCACAACTCTCCCCAAACTCAAGTTGCCATTTCCTATTCCACTTCCAGCTTTTCTTTGTTACGTGGCCTGTGTGCCATCTGGGCCATGAGGTATTTTCTGCATATTTATTTTTTGTCACGACACTTTGGTACGTAAGCTCGAGGATAACAGGAAATTTTGACAGTTTTGCTCACTGACATGTCCTTTAACAATGAAAGGGCTCTTGGCCCATAGTAGGTACTTTTGAAGAAATGTATATATGAATGAATGAAAGTGAATATACATGTCCTGGTCACCTGAAAAACAGAAATTATTTTTTTCCCTCCAGACTCAAAGAATCACATTGAAGAAGTTAAAACAGGAAAAAGAAAGTGAAAAAAAAATGTAAAACCCATTATCAGATATGAATTAAAGCCTGTCTGCTTTTATGTATTCGAAACCCCAACCAACACAGAACAGTAGTCAGAACCTGGACCTAATTTCTAGGAAGGAAATTAGAAGCTTATTTTCTGTCTTTCCATTGCTTTTGAATCTGTGTCCTGATACAAGCCAAATGTTGTCTGTCAGCCTGTTCCAGCACGTGCTCTCATGGGCTGCCACACTTTTCATCGCTGTCCCTCCAAGTTAAACTGCTCTGTTCTGCTGCCTCGCTATCTAAGGCTCGAGATAAAAATGCTCAGTTGCTGCTGCCATTGCTATCTCATGTTTAAATGCTTCTGTATCATGGGGTTTGCCTCTGAGTACATCTTGGTAGCTTCCAAATAAGACAGAGAAATCAAGCAACCACTGCGATGATGACTAAACGCTTTGTGGAACAGTGAGAAGGAGAGATAGATATGGCTCTGATGGTTCCATTTTTCCTTCTGAGCAACACCGATACCCACCATCTAGAGAGGATGGATGACTAGTGAGTGCCATCATGGGCACAGCTGTGACAGGTCAACAGACACAATTCTATTATTATGTGCATTCCTTAAGAATATGAAATTGGATGAAATTAAAAAAGAAAATAAATGTAGCCTTTCTTTACCAGAGATGCTTGTAGAAGCCAAAAAGTCTTCCTGGTCTTTGTTTTCTACCTTTCCATGGAGTAGCAGATGTTGGGAAGTCTAGAAAAAAAAATGCTAATGTCCATTGAAGCCTGAGTGGTCTTTAATGCAAAGCTGTAGGATCATTGAAATTCAGAATTTCCAGCAAGTTATGTTGATTAATATTGTTCACATATGCTTTTTTTTGTTTTTTAAGTGTTTAGGGTGTTCTTTGATGTAAGTCCAAGAAGCTGTACAAAGGGTGTGGGCATATGTGTGATACTCTTACTCACTGTAAAGGAAAACAGCACCGGGGAAATGCTGGTTGCCATCAGCCTTTTCTCAGGACAGCTTTAGGGCAGCATGAAATGTGGAAGAATGTGCCCTCTATTTTTGATTATGTATATCTACCATTTATCTAAAATACCCTTGCACTGGCATGGCTACTTTCCAAATTTCTTCTGCAATGTTCAGTAATTCAACTGTATTCAGGATATATTTATTTTCAACTTTCTACCATATTTTTAAACTTTTAATTTTATATTGGAGTACAGTTGATTAACAGTGTGTTAATTTCAGGTGTGCAGCACAGTGATTCAGTTATACATATACATGCATCTATTCTTTTTTCGAATTCTTTTCCCATTTAGGTCATTACATCATTCTGAGCAGAGTTCTCTCTGCTAATACAGTAGATCCCCTCATTGGTTATCCATTCTAAACAGCAGTGGTGCACGTCACTCCCAAACTCCCTAATCATCCCTTCTCCCCTACTCTTCCTCCCTGGCAACCACAAATTCACTCTCTAAGTCTGAGTCTGTTTTCTCTTTGCAGATAAGTTCATTTATATATATATATATGTGTGTGTGTGTGTGTAGGTGTATTTATTTACAATATAAAAACCATGTTATCTCATAACATAGTTAGGGTTCTTGCGGGATATGAATGATGCTCTCTCTGATATGGGAATATATATTATCACGTAAAAAGTAAAAGTCCCCCCCCCCAAGATTTAGATTCACCGTTTTAGTATTTACATTCAGAAGAAAATATTAAAAGCCAGAAATCACTGCGTCTTGCAAATGGGAGGTTAGGTTATAGGAATTTGGTTCCTTTTACTTCCTACTGAGGGAACACATTCTGACAAGCAATCTTAATTTTAAAAGTTAAAATTTGAAAACAACAGTAATACAATTTCACGTTGCATTTGAAGAATAAATGTCAAAACTTGCAGATTAATTTGTGCTTAGAAAAAAAGTATTTCTTCATGTTTCTTTTTCTGAAAGATCTACCTGTCATCTTTTGAGTAGTCAGATCCCAGGCTGCAGTCCTGCCTTTCCAGCGCCCTCTACTGGGCACTACAGCTGATGATTATGTGTATGTGGATGCCTTCACATTTAGGCTGATTTCATTTTCAAAACACAGAATCAAAGGGCAAGGCTAGAGGGAATTTGAGAATTCCATCCCTGCTTTCTTCTGGAGTCCTATTCAAGCCGTGAAAATCTCTTCTGTTTTTCAAGAGTGTTAGAAAAGCTGCTGCTGCTGCTGCTAAGTCGCTTCAGTCGTGTCCAACTCTGCGCAACCCCATAGACGGCAGCCCACCAGGCTCCACCGTCCCTGGGATTCTCCAGGAAAGAACACTGGAGTGGGTTGCCATTTCCTTCCCCAATGCATGAAAGTAAAAAGTGAAAAGTGAAGTCGCTCAGTCGTGTCCGACTCTTCGCGACCCCATGGACTGCAGCCTACCAGGCTCCTCCATCCGTGGGATTTTCCAGGCAAGAGTACTGGAGTGGGGTGCCATTGCCTTCTCTAGTTAGAAAAGCAAAGTGTGTCAAAACTACTTTGGTTGACATTTTTACCCACCTGGCCTCATACCCTGGCTGCCTTAATGGGCATTTAGGATGACTTTAATTACTACACCTGCCACAAATGCCTTCACGGTACTGTAATTGATAACACTACCTTTTATCCCTTAAACACAAAAGATGTGACTTTTACTCCAGTCGATGGAATTTATCAGTGCAACATAAAAATTGCATGTGTTTATCATTTCTTTTCTAGCCATAGTAATGGGTGCATATGGAAACAACATACTGTTTCTATTTTTTTCATAGGAAATATATAGAGGCACAGGCTCCCACACATAAAAACCCATGTTGCCTTTTAATGATATTCATTTTGTTACATTTTAGTGTGAAGTACAAAAAAATTTTTTATCCTTAGGCTGGAATTTAGTGTCTATCAGTATTTGGCATGTGCCTATGTAACACAATCTTTATTACGTTTTGATGTCTGTGATTGATCTCCAAAACAGGAGGTTTAAAACAAAACAAGTCAAATATCGTAGCTAAAGGGAATCTATATGTGCCCCCTGCTCTTCTTTCCTTCCCTTGGTTACTAATAGAATTTGTTAATTAAAGCATGAAAGGAAAAGGAAAGTGAAGTCGCTCAGTCGTGTCTGACTCTTTGTGACCCCATGGACTGTAGCCCACCAGGCTCCTCCGTCCATGGGATTTTCCAGGCAAAAATATTGGAGTGGGTTGCCATTGCCTTCTCCAGGAGACCTTCCCCACCCAGGTATTGAACCTGGGTCTCTTGCATTGTAGGCAAACACTTTACCATCTGAGCCACCAGAGAAATCCTGAAGCATGAAAGGAGATGAAATTTGGTAACTTTAAGAGCTGCTTTTGGTTGATTTTTGACTCCTTGAATGTTGTTTATATGGCTATTTATAATATGTCAATGCATGACAAACTTGCTGAGGCCCCTAGATAGCCTCCTGGCTGTGCTGTGCTATACTTAGTCACTCATTCGTGTGGGACTTTGTGACCCCATGGACTGTAGCCCGTCAGGCTCCTCTGCCCATGGGGATTCTCCAGGCAAGAAGACTGGAGTGGGTTGCCATACCTTCCTCCAGAGGATCTTCCCAACCCAAGGATCAAACCCAGGTCTCCTGCATTGCAGGTGGATTCTTTATCGTCTGAGCCCACCAGGGAAGCCCAAGAATAGCAGGTAGCCTATCCCTTCTCCAGGTAATCTTCCCAACCCAGGAATCTAACTGAGTCTCCTGCATTGCAGGCAGATTCTTTACCAGCTGAGCTACCAGGGAAGCCCCAGTCTCCTGGCTACCATCAAAGAATGAAATCATCACTATCCCCTGCAACTTTTCAGTGGGTTCATAACTATAATACCCTAATAGCATAAACTTCCTGATGGAGGTTGCATCTTTCAGTTTTCTGCAGTTACTCTATCATTTCCTATAGGTCGCAGCTAAACAATTGCTACAATGATGAATAAAAAAAGTACCACAACAGTCATGATAAAATACCCATCTACAGTATTAAAATAGTTCCAAAGAGGGCAACAAAGATTGCTCCATATTTCTACAGTCCTGTATGTTACCATATGTAAAAGGTATGTATATGTTACATATAATATTTCTTTGCATCAGCCTTTTGAATCTTTTTTATTTTTTACAAATAATCTAGTACAAAAATAAAGTAATGCAGAGGAAATGTACAACAATCTTTCACTTAAAAAAAAATCAAACTTTGTTCAAAGCTGGTAGAACACCAACACACTGATCATATCTTTTCAGAACCTCTTGAAGTGTAAACTTAGAGGATCAAGCATAGGAAGTTCAGTTCAGTTCAGTTCAGTCACTCAGTCGTGTCTGACTCTTTGCAACCCCATGAATCGCAGCACGCCAGGCCTCCCTGTCCATCACCAACTCCCGGAGTTGACCCAAACCCATGTCCATCGAGTCGGTGATGCCATCCAACCATCTCATCCTCTGTCGTCCCCTTCTCCTCCTGCCCCCAATCCTTCCCAACATTAGGGTCTTTTCCAATGAGTCAACTCTTCGCATGAGATGGCCAAGCATAGAAAGCTAATCTCAACCAAATCTTCAAATGGACAAAACATTCTCTCGGACTCAATAGGGGTTGAGTCAGCTGCCAGGTAATACCTGAGCAGAAGAGTTGAGTGCGTGATTTTGTTTCCGTTCCCCAAGGTAGCTGAGTCTTAACATCAAATGCTATGCCAGAGCTCTAAAAATATGTTACTGGCAAAAAGAACCTATTCAACTTTCAAAAGTATTTGAGCTTGTAGTATTTTTGGCCATCTTGCCATGTTTATACATTTTGTGATTAATATATTGGAGAGCGAAGACCTTGGACCTAGAACGTTTTTATCCAACTGATGGACCCAGATTTCTAATTATTTACATTTTTGCTGCATTAGGCTGCCAACTGCTGTTTACTAACTGCATGTGGAACTCAAAAACGTTGAAGAAAGCCAGCCATACTGTAATGGAAAAAGTGTTGGTTTGGGAGTCAAGAGTTTGGTAAATTTTGATTTTGTGTTCTATTGCTGTCACTATATGTTTCAGTGGCCTTGAAGGAAAGCATTTTATTTTATTTTTTAAAATAAGCCTTTAGGGACTTCCATGGTGGTCAAGTGGTTAAGACTCCGAGCTTCAAATGCAGGGGGTGTGTGTTTGATCCCTGGTCAGGGACTAAGATCTCGCACGTTGTAGTGCAATCAAATAATATTAATAATAATTAGCCCCCCAAATACTGACTTCCTCATCTTATAGTAAGTATTGGTTGGAGTAAGATAATTAACTCTTTTGCAGCTATAAATTTTCATAAGCCAGATTTGCATATCCAAATGCTTTGTTGACATCTTTGCTTAGAAATATGATCTGATCTCAATGGTAACATTTTAATGTGTAAAAAACAAAACAAAACACAACCTTTGCCTTGCCTCCACACATCTGCCTCTCACCTAGTCTTCCCAATCTCAGAGCATAGCAATTATTCAGACCAAAGTGATACATGGACTGAGAGGTCTTCCTGTTTTCAAGCCTCTACTATGGTCTTTCCCCCCACACGGCAGCTGGAAACAAATCTTTTTAAAGGGATCTATAAGACTGCTTTTCTGTTTTATTAAAAACTCACCCACAGCTACCCATATGCTTTTAAATCTTGGAAGTGTTTATTTTATTTAATTTTGGCTGCGCTGGGACTTCATTGCTGCACGTGGGCTTTCTCGAGTTGCCAAGATGATGGGGCTACTCTCTAAGTGCTGTGCACGCTTGTCATTGTAGTGGCTTCTCATTTGCAGAGCATCTGGCTTTAGCAGTTGCAGCTCACAGGCTCTGGAGTTCAGGATCAGTAGTTGTGATGTACAGGCTTAGCTGCCTCGAAGCATGTGGGATCTTAGTTCCTGGACCAGAGATTGAACCCATGTTCCCTGCATTCGCCCCTGGATTCTTAACTATTGGACTACCAGGGAAGTCCCTGCCCATATACTTTTCATCTACAGCATTCTTTCTTTATTATTTCTTCTCTGACTTCACCTGCCACTGCTGTCTTCTAAAATCAATTTGCTCTAGCCGGACGGGTCTTCTTGCTCCATTATCTGGCTCCATGTAGAAAAGTAACTCCTCAAGAGAATCCTTCACTAGGATAATTTTGTCATCTTTATTAAAGAAACCATAAAGTTGTTAAAACAAAGCTGATTTTGTAGCACTTAAGCAAATGCTAAAAAGTATAATTTGCCTTCTTGTATTGGTATATCTTACTTTAAGCAGAAGTTTGAAATTGCACACTTTTTTATAATGAAGAAGTTATTTGATGAATGTAGAAGATTCTGCATTGGAACAGAGAATACTTGGAAATAAAGTATTTGTTTATTCTCCTCTTCTTTGGTTTGCAAAGAAATGGTGGTCTTAGAATTTTCTTTTTGATGCAAAAGTTTTGAAATTGAGAATGTACATCTTTTGGCTCACAAAATCCTTCCATGGGCAGAACTTTACTTTCATGTTTTTGTTTTGCATAGTAAGAAACTCAGTGCATAAAAAACTTCCTATTTTGGGGTAGGTACAATTGTTTCCACTTTCTGGTATGTGTTTTCTCAATATATTCATTTAACTAAGGCTCTCACTTCCAGTTTCTGCTCAGCTGTCATCTCTGTAATATATTCTTCCCTGACCTTTAATACCAAATAACTCTCCACTCCTCCTCTAAGCTGTTTTATCTCTTTATTCTTTATAGAACCTATCATTATCAGATATACAATGTTTATTTGATTATTTGTATATTATTCATGAATTTCCTGAGAGCACGGTTGTTGTTTGTCTGTCTGTTTGCTTTTAATTGTTGGTACACTCGGTACCTAGAAGAGTTCCTGGCATGTAATAAATGCCTATTAATATCTGTTCATTGACAGGATATTTAAGTTTGATTAAAAGATATGATTTTCAGATTAAAAAAAGAAAAATGGAGGGAATAAGATCAAATACACAAGAGTCAATTGTATATAAATTAGAATAAACTTGTAACATTTCACTCATGTAGTCAACACATTTATGTTAATGCCTATTGTGACCAAGTGCCATTCCAAACACTGGAGTTCCAGATGTGGAGAGGCTTAGATGAAGGGTAGAATACAACACACAGAGATAGATTTAAAACCAGAAGTGAGAACAAAGTCCTATGGTATCACAAACAGAAGGTCAATACTTCTGCCCAAAGCAGTTAAGGGAGGTTTCACAGAAAAGAGTGTACTTAAGCCAGGCCATTTGTGAGATGTGGTGGTGATGGTAGTGGTGCTAGTGGTGATGGTGAGGGGGTTATTGCTGTTGTTCAGTCGCTAAGTCGAGTCCGCCTCTTTGTGACCCCATGGATTACAACATGCCAGCCTCCCCTATTCTTCACTATCACCTTAATTTTGCTCAAACTCATGTGCATTGAGTCAGTGATGCCACCCAACCATCTCATCTTCTGTTGCCTTCAGCACTCAATCTTTCCCAAAACGATGGGGAGGATGGTGGTGACTATTAGTGGGTAGATGACATATAGAGAGGGAAATATTTCAAATTGTGGAAATAATATGAACAAACACAAAGTAGAATCACGCATTTAGAAGATGTAACATTTGCCAGCAAGTTTCTATAAAGCCATATATCCCTGGCTCCCTACTTCTGCTTAGCTGAAAACCCACTGAAGAATGCTATGAATCTATGAATGCTAAGAATGCTGGAATCTCTGCTATCCAAGAAACAAATCATGGGCATCTTCAACCTTTGGGGAAGTCCCAAGCTCTCTTTATTTATATATCTGCAGGCTACTAAGACAGAAGGCCAATGAAGTAGCAGCGAGATTCTGCCTCTGTCTTCAATTTAGCCTCTGAATTGTGTATCCAGCTGGGTCTTGCTGTTAGATGATTCTATATGACTGAATTGCAGCACCCTCTCCCAGCAGGAGACAGCCAGGAATGGAGTCTGGACTCAACATGGCAGAGCTGACATATATATTTTAGTGTTTCTTTTTCTTACTTTTGTAATCCCAGACATTTTTCCACATTAATATTTTATCACCCATTTTTTTATGTTGCAACTATATGAGGCAGAAATGCAAAGAGAGCTGGTACCTTTTGAGGGACTGACCATTACCCATTGTAAAGTTAGGGTTTTTTAAACATCTCCTCATTTATATCTAATGTAGCGTTAGCCATCACAACTGCTCTGGCTACACTGGTTAAACTGAGTTTAACATGTTTGATAAACTAGGAAATTGTGTTGTTTCTGGGTTCTAATCTCAGCTCTAAGATGAATCATTGTGTGTCATAAAACAAGGCACCTGAATATTCTCTTAGTGTCGACATGTATCCAACAAGGAACTTGAACCACAGTGATAACTGAGATTCAGCATTTCCTAATTCCAGAAATCAAAAAAAAAAAAGGTTGCAAAATGAAATTGGAAACCGTTTACAATCACCCTCAGCCATTACTTGAAAGGCACTGAGAATATTTTGGTTTGTTCATTTATTTTACATATTGACATTTAGGATGTATGAATCCCTTTTATACCTTCTCCATCTATGCGTATGCTACTCAGCACCCATTCAATCACATTTAGAATACTGAATTTAAAGAATTCATTATTTTACATATTGTGTTAATGGCATCTTGTGTGTCTATGTATGTGTGTTGTATTTAGATTCATAAACTTCTCATGCAGGGATTATTTAAATCAACTAAGGACTGCTTACTACGCAACCTAGATATTAAAAACAGAGACATTACTTTGCCAACAAAGATCCATCTAATCAAAGCTTTGGTTTTTCCAGTAGTCATGTATAGATGTGAGAGTTGGACTATAAAGAAATCTGAGCACTGAAGAACTGATGTTTTTGAACTATGTTGTTGGAGAAGACTCTTGAGAGTCCCTTGGACTGCAAGGAGATCAAACCAGTCCATCCTAAAGGAAATCAGTCCTCAATGCTCATTGGAAAGACTGATGTTGAAGCTGAAACTTCAATACTTTGGCCACCTGATGCAAAGAACTGACTCATTGGAAAAGACCCTGATGCTGGGAAACATTGAAGGCAGGAGAAGAAGGGGACAACAGAGGATGAGATGGTTGGATGGCATCACCGACTCAATGGACATGAGTTTGAGTAAGCTCAGGGAGTTGGTGATGGACAGGAAGCCTGGCGTGCTACAGTCCATGGTGCCTCAAATAGTCGGACATGACTGAGCAACTGAACTGAACTGAGCTGAAGGACTGCTTTGCAATAAATCATGGTAACTGCTATGAGGATGAGCATGACTTAAGTGGAAGGCTGGTGGTCATTTCACGTTACTGCTCCATTTAGTTGTTCTTATAGATATTAGATCTTAGAGGGCTCCCCTTGTGGCTCTGCTGGTAAAGAATCCGTCTGCAATGGGGGAGACCTCAGTTCAATCCCCAGGTTGGGAAGATACCCTGGAGAAGGGAAAGGCTACCCATTCCAGTATTCTGGCCTAGAGAATTCCGTGGACTGTATAGTCCGTGGGGTTGCAAAGAGTTGGGCAGGACTGAGCGACTTTCACTTCTTCACTTCATAAGTCTTAGAAAGTATTAAAAAAAAAAATCCTGGAGCATGACACACCATTTTCTTTTCTTGCCTGAAATGATAGACAATACTAAATAAAACCTCTCACTTTTATTTTCTTAATAAATTCTTGTGACTCTGGATCCCATTTGATCCCAGGAAGTCGGACTGACTCGGGTCACAAAAGAAAAAATATTCATTTCCTGACAACACCCACCTCCACTGCTCCCACTTTCATGGTGGCATGCTGCTGCTACTGCTGCTAAGTCACTTCAGTCGTGTCCGACTTTCTGCGACCCCATAGATAGCAGCCCACCAGGCTCCGCCGTCCCTGGGTTTCTCCGGGCAAGAACACTGGAGTGGGTTGCCATTTCCTTCTCCAATGCATGAAAGTGAAAAGTGAAAGTGAAGTCGCTCAGTCGTGTCCGACTCTTCGTGACCCCATAGACTGCAGCCTACCAGGCTCCTCCGTCCATGGGATTTTCCAGGCAAGAGGACTGGAGTGGGTTGTCATTGCCTTCTCCATCATGGTGGCATATTTATCTACATTTAAGGCATAAAATAATTTAGGAAATGTTTCTATATTTTCCTACTAAAATACAAGTTTGTTAAAAAAGCTGTCTGTTAAAAGGAACAGAATTGGGATAAGAGAGTATGTTTGGAAAAATGGTAAACATTAATAATTTTAAATAAAAGATCAGGCATACGTTATATATATATAACTTTTGAAACATACATTTACTTATTTTTTGTTGCCACCATCACCTTGCCTATGAAAGTGATACTGAATTTACATTTTAAGATACAGGAATCAATTCCTTTGAATTAAAACCAGTAATCAATAAAGACTTTTCAAAATCTGATGCCATTGTTAAGCTCATGTAATTTTAAAGAAGAATCTTTATATATTAAGAAATGGATTCATTTTCACATGATCAGATAATTTCATTGCTACTAGATTAAAACCTAGTGCACGTAATTTTAGTACACTTGTATCATTTTCTTAAAAAAAAAATGTACAACTTAATCCCATGCCTGATAAATTAGTTTTCTTGGTTTCTATTCAGTATGTTTTAAATTTTCAAAAAAAAATATGATTCTGACAAGTATTTAAAGGACACGTACTGTTGTGATGAGCCAGATACTATAGCTATATGTGAAGGGATTAAGCAGCTTAAAATACATTGTCACAGATTCTGGAATCTCCCCTTTTTCTTGACAGCCAAGGTCAAGTTTTCCTGACTGCGACTGTGGGGACTATCTTCAAACCATTTTGCAGACCCAGTCTTGTAAACTTCAATTAATATATACTCTAGAGGTTTGGAGGGTGTCACTTTCATAATGACGTTTATGTTGAAACCACGAATAAAATGCTTATAAATCCTGCAAAACAAAGCTCATTCATTTGCAGCTGTTGATGACAAAAATACCTCTAAGAGCAGCTTCTGTCTATTTCTGCTTAGTTGACAATAAGCAGAAACCAGTCCAGGCACAATTAGGATGACAGGGAAAGATATGCTGTTCATCTTAAGTCCCTCTTCCGTTCCCACACTGTCTTGATGGCTGTGCTTTGTCGTCTCCTGCTTTGAGAATCCTGTGCACTCCCTCTGGTTTCTATTCCTAGTTCACAAGGTTCTAATGCCTAACAGACACTTTTGAATTGATTGACTTATTGCCCTTTATATGAAAGGATTTCAAGTATGCTCCAAAAGCGTTCAGTTTTTTATACTTAACTGTGAAATAAATGTTATAAATTCTCTGGCTCAAACAGTTGTTAAAATACCTGAAATCAAAAAATACACTCTGTTCTTCTATAATAATCGTTTGAGAACAAAAGTGGTCCAATGCAATTGATATATTAGGGAACAATTTAAGCATAACGCACGTTTCACATTTGCTTATATGCAAATTCCTCTTCTAGAAACACCATATGTCCTCCAAAAACATCACCCACCTGAATCCAGCTGCATAGGAATACACACAATTCAGACAAACATACTTCTAGCTACCTCAGCTCACTGTCTGTCATAACAGCTATACCCATGCACAGTTGGTGTTACAAATTTCATCCCATTTCTGAGAACCCTACTATCACACCCTACTTCTGTCATTCAAAATAGTTTGCAGACTTACTATCCTTCTGTCACTCAACTCCACAAGCGAACTCTTTGTCTCTTTCAAAGTGAAATGCCATATTTATTGTAGTATTTATGTATTTATAAAGCAGTTAATTGTGTAAAACTGTGCCGCTATTTTTATGAAGTTACTATTTTTTTCTGATGTATCATTGATGAAGTTTTTGAGTGTTGAGCATCTGTGATTTTTGTTGCATAATTTTGGACATTGTGATGATTTTTAGGAACATATATTTAGCATGATAGCAGAACTGACTGTATGAAAGTCCCTCCATTCCTAAGAATCTCTCTCACATTTCCTGGGAGGATGTCTACCAGTGCCTTCTCTGGACCTATTTTCTTCTCATGCTTGACTCTTGTTCCTGTCAACTCCAGTTTACTACAAAGACTACACAAAGACTAGGTTTTTTGTTTTTTGTTTTTTTCTTTTTTAACTTGAGAATAGATAGGAATTGTCATGGATGTTATTCTAAAGAATTTGGTTTTTATTGGGTAGGTAAGAGGCTCTCTTAAGATTTTTAAGTTGGAGAATGGAAATGGAAGTCAAGCCACTGCAGGTGAGGGTTCTATGTAAAACTTTCTGTTAGGAGGTTGTACGGATGGACAGTCTGTGACTTCCTAGAGGATAGATAATGCCTTATCATCTCTATTAGGACATCATCTGAAGTCCTAATGCTGGGCATCCTGCCTTACCTGAAATGGTTCAACATGTTTACTGAATGAACTGAATACCAACAGGACAAATGTGGACTAGTTCTATATGGTCACCCAGAGACACTGAATAAGTCTTTAATAATGATGCAGTTAATCAATTTCTCTAATTAGGCAAGGAGGCATTCCAGTGCATTTTAGGGAAGCATAAAACTCTGACAATGAAAATTGAAACAAAAATGATTTTTAATTTATCCCAACTTTGAAAGTGAAGTCACTGGTCATATCCTATTCTTTGCAATCCCATGGACTGTAGCCTGCAAGGCTCCTCTGTCCATGGGATTTTCCAGGCAAAAACACTGGAGTGGGTTGCCATTTCCTCCTCCAGGGGATCTTTCCGACCCAGGGATTGAACCCAGGTCTCCTGAATTGCAGGCAGACTCTTTACCGTCTGAGCCACCAGGGAAGCCCTAAATATGATGCCCTTTGAGCTCCTGTTTTAAGTTTAATAATGTTGGGCACAGTGACTTTCCCATTAGGACATCATTGACAATTGTTCAGAAAATCAATTAATCAGACCGTTCCAATTTCTCACAAGCATTCTATCTAACTGTCTGTTGTGTAGAGTTTTATGTCTTCACACACTTTGGCTATTTTAATTTTTTAAAATATTTGAGAGTGTTTACTATTATTATAGAATTCTCTAGAGATAGAAATATGGGAAATCCAATCCTATGCAATTTTTATGTGGTAAAAGATAAAAAGGAGAATGAAAATCGAAAGTATAATCATAGAGACTATGAAATCATTGTATGGCTGACTCTAAGTGTGGTGTCTGCTTGGTGACTCTGACTTCATTTCAATTAAGTGCTTATTACAACTCCCCAGGTGGGTAGCCCATCTGCTCCTCATGGAAGGCAATGTCACCCAACATCTTGGCTCCCTTCCCTACCAATTAGTCCCCTATATGCATTTTATATGAGTGTTACAAGCTTGGGAAGGTGTGAAGATTTGGACTTACTATAGTTTTGCTGAAATCCAGTATAAGCATACACTGACAAGGAATGGAAATTGTAAACATTAGTAAGGGAACTCAGGGATTTGTATAAATGCCGTACATTTTTATTCCGTAAGTGGTTATATAAACTTAAAATTGTATTCCTTTTTGGCTTAAAATGAATGCATGTGTGTGTGCTCAGTTGTGTCTGACTCTGTGACCTCATGGAGCCTGTAGTGCCCCAGGCTTCTCTGTCCATGGGATTTTCCAGGCAAGAATACCAGAGTGGTTTGCCATTTCCTCCTCCAGGGGATCTTCCTGACCCAAGGATCGAACCTGTCTTTTCTGTGTCTCTTTCATTGAAGATGGATTCTTTACACTGAGCCATTGAGGAAGCCCTAAAATAAATGAGTCACCTAGTAGTAGATTCATTTTTTAGTTATGTTATCTTTTTCTGTCTTATTTCTCACTGAAATTCAAGATAGTTTTTCAAACATAGTTTGGTGGTGGTTTAGTTGCTCAGTTGCATCCAACTCTCGTGACCTCATGAACTGTAGCCCTCCAGACTCCTCTGTCCATGATATTTCCCATGAAAAAATGCTGAAGTGGGTTGCCATTTCCTTCTCCAGTGGATCTTCCTGACCTAGGAATGAACCTGCATCTCCTGCATTGCTGGCAGATTCTTTACCTACTGAGCCACCAAGGACATATAATTAAACATGGTCTTCTTGTGCACATTGATCCCTGTGTATATTCTTGCCAGTTGTTCAAAGTGGTTGAATTTGACCCTATATAGTTTCATTGTCTTAATGCATTATTCTGTGTGGCAAAAATAAAACTAGACTGGAATTATCTAGTCAAATGATACAGTGGATTTCTAGGAAGCCTAAGGCAGATTGGCTATTTTGCATTGAGAAGAAGCCAATGGAGAGTGATTAGTTTAAGAAAAATTTTGTTGTGAAATAGTTGATTGGGGAAACAGAATTTTGAGATGTTCAGTTTAACACATTAAGGCACTATTATGCGCCCTCCAAATAGATTTCCTGGAAATAGTCTACCACCTTCAACACATTTCCTGAATTTCACCTTGAAAGTTTATTGTTGTCATGGGATATATGTAACCTGAACTAAAGGCGTAATGTTAGTAAATAATTTTCTAACAACTTACACAAATTAGAACTGAAATTTTAAGCTTTGTTACTATTTGAGGTAGTATTAAAATAAAAGTGAAAGTCTCTCAGTTGTGTCCGACTCTTTGTGACCCCATGGACTATATAGTCTGTGGAATTCTCCAGGCCAGAATGCTGGAGTGGGTAGCCTTTCCCTTCTCTAGGGGATCTTCCCAACCCACATATTGAACCCAGGTCTCCCACATGGCAGGAAGATGCTTTACCGGCTGAGCCACAAAGGAAGCCCAAGAATACTGGAGTGGGTAGCCTATCCCTTCTCTAGGGGATCTTCCCAACCCAGGAATTGAACCGTGGTCTCCTGCATTGCAGGTGGATTCTTTACCAACTGAGCTATCAGGGAAGCATTAAAACGAAAGCTCATCAGAATCCCCTTTTAGTAATCATTTCTACTTAAATTTTTTAGAACAGTTGCTTTAGTTCCCTTTTATAAGTAGAGATTGAGCTGTTGTTCCAGAGACCCCAAATATCACTGATTTGAGAAAAATAACAGAATATTCTATCTCTTGTCTGTGACCATCAGGAGGTAGGCACGAGTTCCAAGTGAGGTAGGCAGGAGTTCCAGGTGAGGTAGGCAATTCTGATCCTTGAGGTCATACAGGGACCAGATTAATTGCTCTCCACCATTCCAGAGGAGATTTTCCTTCTGCATGGGAAAAGCTGGCCACCAGGACCAAATCCCTGTGTATCTGTCATTAAAGAGAAACTAGGAGATGGACCACAATTTCCTTTTCTCAAGATGTGAGTGAGGATCGCTTGCACATGAGGCTGAGAAATACAACCCCCTTTTGTGCAAAGGAAAGGGAGGTGGATACAGGAGCAATCTGGTTTTTTTTTAATTTATTGGAGTATAATGAATTTACAATGTTGTGGCAGTTTCTGCTGTACTGTGAGGTGAATAAAGTATACATATATATCCACATTTTTTAAAGTTCTTTTTCTACATAGGTCGTACAGAATATTGAGAAGAGTTCCATGTGCTATACAGTGCATCCTTATTAGTTACCTATTTTATATAGTATATGTATGTCAATCCCAATCTTGTCATACCTACTGTTTATCTGTTTGTTTAACTTTCATTTTTTTAAATAATTTCATAGCAAAATATTTTCTAGTTATATAACAAAGATGCTTTAAAAATAAATCATAATAAGTTGGCTTATATTGGATTGGTCAAAAAGTTTCTTTGAGCTTTTTGGTAAAATCTTATGGAAGAATCCAACCAACTTTTTGATCAACCCAATACTTAAAAAATGTCCATTAGTGTCCTTTGTTTCATTACCCCAATATCACTTACAATGCCCTGTGGGCACTGGCTTTGACTCCAACTCCAGCAACACTCTATTTATTCTCTTCCTGGCTTCCTGTTTTCTAACTTCGTATTTCCTTTTTGTGGACAATCCAACCTCCTATTTCTGTTTCTTTGCCCTTGTTATTCCTCCTTTAAAAAAAGTTCTTCCCATGATTCTATGTATAATTGACAACTTCTTATCCTCAAGAGTGCAGCTCAAATCTCACTTCTTCAGAGATTGTTACCACTCTGGTTCTCCACATTGCTTCACCATTCTAAAAATTTCCTTGATATCACTTATACTATTAAGTATCATTTTATTTATTTACTTTTTATGTATTTAAATTTTTATTTTGCTTCTATTATGTAAATCTATGAAGGCCCAAATCTTATCTATTTTGTTTTTGATATTAAAAAAACCTCCTAGATGAAAACACACAGTGCAAAAATTTTTATGAGCAGTGAACATACTTTGAATGACACTATAATGATGCATATATGTTGCACTTTTGTCCAAACCCATAGGATGTGCAATACTACTCACTTCATTAAAGTGAACCCTAAGATGAACTGGGGACCTTAGTGATTATGATGCATGAATACAGTTCATCCTTGATTTAAAAAGAATAAAAGATTCCACTCTATTGATAATAGCTATGCATGTAAGGGAGGGGAGTATATGGAAAATTTCTGTACCGTCTTGTCAATTTTGTTATAAATCTAAAACTGCTTTAAAAAATTCTCAAAAAATTAACACTCAGAGTAGATATTTTTGATAGAACTTTTATTTCACTTTTATATTGTTCAGTTGCTATTCTGTCTGACTCTTTGCAACCCCATGGACTGCAGAGTGCTTTTAAATACATATACAGACTATATATTTATGTGTGTTTGATGGACTGTGATGTAAAATGTATTTTCTAGAGCAAAATGTTTGCAGGCCACTGTAGTTAAATTATACTGGCAAATAAAATCACAAATTAACCTCAAAAAAAAAATCCTCCTAGAACATAGTCACTGAAACATAATAGATCCTCAAGAAATATTTTTGAAATGAGCAAATAAATATGTAATTATCAAAATGCAATATGCATATACATTTAAAATGTTTGCAGTACTTTTTAGAATGTTTTGTTGTCAAATAAATGTCTGCTTTTCTCTTAATATCTTAACAATTAATGAGATAATGTACACAACTGATGTACAATTCATCACTTGCTTCCTGTGAGGTGTAGCTCCTGACCCTAGGAGGGTTTACATAATCTGGTCCTATGCAATAAAATGTTTAGTTACAGCATGGCATTGTATTTTCTAAGATTCTGTTACCAATGGATTTTCATTTGCTTTATGCCATATCCATGAAGTTCTATTGACTATACCCTGAATAAACATTCTGAAATATTTGTTGGTCTGAAAACAAAAGACTGATCTGTAATATTGATCAGAAATAAATGGCTACTCCTGAATCATACTAAATAATCTCCAAATCAGAAAAGCAACTGACTATTTTAGAGGAGAAATGTAATAATAAAGCCATGAGTTCTTAGAAGTAAGAAGAAGTAACACAATTTTAACATATATTTACACATATAGTTTATAGAATTTGAAAAAGGGCTACAGTACTTTTCCTCCTTCATCCTATAAACAATCATATGAAATGATTCAATACAGTGAAATGAACATTTACTTCCTTCTGTTGTTTATATTTTACATTTATATCATGGATTTTAAATTCCTTTCAAGATTACACACAAAATGATAATTATCATAAGTGATAGGAATGAACCATAGGACTTCTCAGAACAAGTAGACTGGACCGTAAAAGAGTAGCAGAAAGTTTTATAACATGGCCCAGGTTCACCCATTTGGCCTAAAAAATGTTAAGCTCTAGAAAATTTCCTTTGATTCATTTTTCAGTTGGTCAAATCATGGTAGAATAGCACAATCAACATAGATGGAGTTTCTGTTACCATCTCCAATGCAGCATAGTTTTTTATTAAATGGGTTTTCCAAAGTCAAAAAGCCTTGGGATAAATCAATAAGGATATATCTGTGAATCCTGTGATAACCACAGTGATTCTTTCTGAGGTTCCATGGTGATTCTAGTAAAAACAACGGCATTGTTGCCTTGTTAGTTAATATTAATAACATGATGTCAATTTTGTAGAAATAGCAATATTTTCTTTCTTTTGTGCTAACATGAATGACACATTTCCTTATTTTCTAGCTATCTGAAAGTGAATGCAAATAAGAAAATTCTTTTAAAATTTAAAAGAATTAGATTACATTTCTATTAGATTTTTCTATTAGAAACTGCATCTTAATTCACATGAAGAATCCAGAAACTGTTCTTCATGCCACTATTATTAGAAAGACCTCTTTACATCATAAAGGCAGTAGATACTGGCCACAAGGAAGAGTCTATTGACTCAGAATGTCCACCATATACATAATCATCTGAGAAAAACAACCTCACCTGTTCCTTGAATGTAAGTGATTGTACTTTCTGTTCTCTCTCTTGAAAGCTTGGCTGTGATTGATTGGATCTAATGGGACCCTTTCTCACTGAGACCTTTGAATGTGAAACATAAAAAGGGAAATTAATAGAAAGAAGTTATAGCAGAGAAAAAGAAGCCAGTGAGTTGAGAAAGAGTGAAATGCACTCTAAACCAGTATAATCAGACTATCTAGGCTTGGATGTGGGCATCAGTATTTTTCAAAACTTCTCAGATGTTTCCAAAGTACAGGCAATACTGAGAATCACATGGTAGAACAAAGAGAAACTGAATTGAAAAGATGCAAAAGAGGCCAGAGCACTGTGACCACTGCTGTATCACTGAAACAGCTATTGCATTTAGCATGTATTTGGGATATAGTTGTATTTTTGCTTTGTGAAGCCAGAAAATGCAGCTTCTGTGCTGGTTTTTCTGTGCTTCCTCATCAGTTAGGTATCCTTATAATGATAAGCCTGAGGTAACTTGAGTTTGTATATAATTTTTGCAAACTTGCGTGCAAGGACTTAAATATTGCAATATTTTTCAATCAAATCTGAGCACTATATTATTATATTAAATAAACAAACACCAAATATGAGGAAAAGCAGTTATTTTCCTTTAGCATCTGATAAACCTATTGACATTTTTCCATGTTCCAATATTGTTCTTTGAATTATCAAAGGGTGCTTGAACAAACACTGAATCTACAATTAAAGTAACAAGGCATATTTTCCCTAAGCAAAATTCAGAGACACACTTTCAAAATTTAAAAGAAAAAGCATTTGTGGTAAGAAGGCTCATGACTCAGAACATAAAGAAGGATGTGAAAAACTGGAAAAAAAATTGAATGTTAATAAATACACTACACTGAGTTTACATTGAAGAATTACATAATACTTAGTGCAGTTAAAAAAAAACCTACTTGCTAATATTTGAATACCAGATGTAAATCTGTGTGCACCAAAATCCATTCATTCTGCTATGTGCAAATGGAAGACATACTTTTGTATTTTAATTAAATATAGAATGAGTAACTAGTCTTTGTGTGCTCAACATTAATGGCAAGAGTATGACTCAAGTGTGTATTTATTTTTATAATAAATGTAGACCTTAGGACTGGAGCTGTATTTTGACATCATAAATGGATTTTTCTTAAGTTTTATTAATGTTTTTTCAACCTGTTTTTTATTTTCCCAAGAAATTATGCTGCCCCTTGCATTAACTAGTCAGATTTTCAAGTTAGTTAAAGTCAAACATATTAACGGATGTGTCACTGTTGAGAAAAAACTGTTATTTATTACACAAAATATGTCAAGAGTGACTGCTGAAATCTTAACACAAGTGCATTTCTTCAGGTTTTGCCTTTAACTCCATTATATCTTTGAACCACTTTTAATATTTGTTTTCTTCCTTGCTCTTAATATTGTGAGAAAGAGATGAAGTATTCCAGATGGGCTACAATGTTAGTGACATACATTACTTCCTCCTGCTGACTTCTGTCTTACATTTTAGATTAGTTATAAAGTTGCATAGATAAAATCTCTTAAAAGTAAAAATGTGTATAATAAAAGTATAATCATTAGCAATGATTATATTGCTAGTTACCAGTGCTTCTATGACTTTGTTTTAAGGCAAAAATACATTCCATCCAAAACTCTTAGTTTTATGGAGCATACTTGATATATGGTTCAAATTCTATCTTCTTTTTTTAAATTAAAATATTTTAAAGTGGCAAAAACAACAAAGGAAATACACCGAATAGTTTATAATAATTATAAATGGAGTATAGCCTTTAAAAGTTGTGAGTCACTATGTTGTGCCTGCATGTGTGCATGCTAAGTCACCTCAGTCGTGTCTGACTCTTTGCAACCCCATGGACTGTAGCCCACCAGGCTCCTCTGTCCATGGGATTCTCTAGGCAAGAATATTGGAGTGGATTCTCATGCCCTCCTCCAAGGGATCTTCCCAACCCAAGGATCAATGTCTCTTATGTCTCCTATCTCTTACAGTTTCCTGTTCCTATGTCTCTTATGTCTCCTGCATTGGCAGATGGGTTCTTTACCACTAGCGCCACCTCAGAAGCCCCATGTTGTACACCTGACACATATAATATTGCCAATAAACTATACCTCAATTTTTCTAAAAAAGTAGCAAAACCTCTCAGTTTTAGGACCATAATAATATTCTACAAAGCCTCAAAATAAGCAATAATTATACCCAACTAAAGTATGGGGTAGGGGATCCAGAGTGGAATACAACTGCTATGAATAATTCTAACTGTACTTGAAAAATAAGAATAACAAAACTACACTGAAAGAAATGAGGAAACAAAAACTGAATAACTTTCGAAAACAACATCTTGACTGGATGTTTTGACGCTAAATTCAAAGGGGCTTTAAATAGTTGGTCAATGTGTTTCTGCTGCCTGGTACAGACAGAAATTTTTGTTCTTTAACTTCATTAACTTCATATAAAACAAGCAAAACACTTTTTCTTTATACGTGTGTTAAGTACATAAAAAGCAATATGATGATGTTCTTCATAGAATATTGGGTATAATCACTTTATTTGGAAGGCTAATTAAAAAAATAAAGATATACTGCTTATGGAGTTTTAATAATTCCCAAGAAAACGACACATTTGCCTCCATGTAATGAGCAAATTAGTCATTAGAGGCTCTTTCTCTTCTTTTCCAACTTCTCAGAAAATGAGTTTTCATGAAAATGACTGGATCAAGCTCCAAGATGCTATTAATCTTCGGTTAAGATAGACGAGACATCAGAAATCCTTCAGCATTATCTAATTTTTTACTGTGATGGTTGAAGTAGCTAAAGTTAGGCACTTTAGAGAGTAATAATTAATCTTCTCATCCCTCTGGAAAGAACCTCTTAGGTTACTGAAGACAGGGTTGTCTTTATGGTTTAGCAGAAGTGTCTTATATAAGCACATGGAAAAGTGTATTAACTGAAAGACTCCTTCTTACTTAGCATCTAACTATTTCAGTGAAAACCTTGCATTCCCCTCAAGAGAGGCGTTTAACTTTGAAACGGACACTAAGTAATCAGGCATTTCATAGTATTGGACTAAGACAGATCAATGAGTAAGGAGTTTTACCTTGGAAGTTCTTACTGAAAGTTTTATTCTCTCTTTCAGCATGGATTTCTGATTCTTGTAGACTATGTATTTCCAGGCATCCTGATGTTTATTCTTTCCTTTTCTGATAAGACCTATATCTGACAATGCGACTATATTAGAATAGATCTTCCCTCTAACACTAAGAAATTTGACTTTTTTCAGTATCTGAAATGACAAATAACTTTAGACTGAATCTTGTGCAATTCTTTCTCTGGAATATTTTCCCAAAACTGTATTATAAATTCAGATACATTATGAAAGGAAGAGTAAAAATGAAAAGCATAATTGAACAGTGCCCCTGTATAAATACTGTGTAAATACTGTGCACTATACACTTTCAAATCTTACTTAACATAATGTGCTGTTAACTAGCACATTAATCTCCCATACACATTTACTAAACATTCTGTTCCTATTTATTGATGGAGGAAATATTTTAAACTTTTATTTTTGACAGGTTTTTAAAAATTGTATTTCTAGTACATATTTCCAGTTGTGTCTTTGAACTTTGGGAATATTGATCAAGTAACCAAGTCCTAGTTCTAATGCTGTGGGATAGTTCCATGATTTATTTAAGTCGGAAACTTTCTTATTTTTAGAGCTTAGCATGTTTAGCTTAGATTAGATGTACTCAGAAATTAGCTTAGGTTTTTTTTTAGCTGGCTCAAATTCAATTGAGATTTCTTTGAAAGACAAAATCTTCCAAAACTCAAATAAGAAAAAATAGACAACCTGAATAGGTTTATATCTAGTGAGGAAATTGAATTAATAATTCATAATCTTCAAAAACAGAAAGGACCAGGCCCAGGTGGATTCACTGGTGAATTCTCCCAAACATTTAAGGAAGAAACTATATCAGTTTTCTACAATCTCTTTCACAGAAGAGACTGTAGAACGTGAACAACTCAGTTAAAAAATGGGCAAAAGACCAGAATGAAGAAGATATACAGTTGACAAATAACTATATGAATAGATGCCCTACATCATACGTCATCAGGGAAATGCAAATTAAAACAATGAAGAAATACCTGGTATATCTTATTATGCACCTGGTAGAATGACCAAAATCTGGAACATTAGCAACATCAAGTAAATGTGAGATGTGTAACAAAAGCAATTTTTTATTCATTGCTGGGGGAAATGCAAAACTGTCATTTCTTTGACAGATAGCTTGATATTTCCTTACAACACAAAACATTTGCCATACAATCCAGCAATCTCACTCTGGTATTTACTCAATGGAGTTACTACACAAAAACCTGTGTAGTAGGTGTTTATAGTAGCTTTAATCATAACTATCAAAACTTGGAAGCAACAAAGATTTCCTTCAGTAGGTGAATAGATAAAAAGAAAAAAAAACTCATTTATTTTTTTTTTCTAAAAAGCAATGAGTTATCAAGCCATGAAAAAATATAGAGAAACTTTAAATGCATAGTATTTAGTTAAATAAGCCGTCTGGAGAAGGAAATGGCAACCCACTCCAGTATTGTTGCCTGGAGAATATGTGGACAGAGGAGCCTGGCGGGCTGCAGTCCATAGCGTTGCACAGAGTCAGACACGACTAAAGTGACTCAGCACAAACAAGCTGTCTGAAAAGGCTACATATTATATGATTCCAACTATATGGTATTTTGGAAAAGCAAAAGCTATGGAGACAGTAAAGTATCAGTGTTTGCCAGGGGTTAGGGATAAGAGAGTAATGAAGAGATGGATCAGAAGCAATTTTTCAGGCAGGTGAAATTACTCTGTATGAAACCATAATGGTGGTTCCATGTCATTACACATTTGTCAAGACACACAGAACATGTAACAGCAAGAGGAAATTCTAAAGAAACTATGAACTTTGGGTCATGATTTGTCAGTGCAGGTTCATTAATTGTAGTTAATGTACCACTATGGTGGTGATGTTGATAATGGAGAAGTCTGTGCATATATGGGGAAGGGATTCTATGAAAAATCTCATTACCCTCCTCCCAACTGTATTATGACTCTAAATATACTATACAAAAAAAGTATGTTTTAAAATGATTGAAATATTAATATCATGTTTTGTGAATGCTGAACGTTTGCTGAAACGATCAATTCAGTGCTTGGCATGTATTGATGTATTGGTTGAATTTAGGTTTATGATACAACTGATGTGGGAACAAAAGCACAGAAATATGCCACAAAGAGGTAAACACACACTTATAAACACAGGAACACATAGACATGGTTAAGATCTGCAATGTTTGAGTCTTAATATGAAGGAGAAGAATGAAATGAAAAACAGAGTCTCAGGATGGTGTATTAGTTTGCTAGGGCTGCCACCACAAAATACCACTGTTGTGATGTCTAAGAGTCCATGGTCACCATGTCAGCAAGTTTGGTCTCTGCAGGCCTCTTTCTTTGGCTTGCAGATGGCTATCTTTTTGCTGAGTTCTTACATGATCTTTCCCCTGTTTGTGTATGTGCCCCTGGTATCTCTCTGTGTGCGCAAATTTCCTCTTATAAGGAGGAGGAAATGGCAATTGATTCCAGGAAAATCCCAGGGAGAGGAGCCTGGTGTGCTACTGTCCATAAGGTCACAAAGAGTTGGACACCAATGAGCGGCTAAACACATACAACACCTAAGGATACAAGTTAGACTGGATCACAATTCCTTAGTGCTCTCCTCTTAACATGCATGCCTGCTAAGTCTGACTTTGTGCAACCCTATGGACCAGGCTCCTCTGTCCATGGGATTCCCCAGGGAAGAATACTGGAGTGGGTTGTCATCCCCTCTTCCAAGGGATCTTCCTGACCCAGGGATCAAAGCTGCATCTCCTGCATTGCAGGCATATTCTTTACCACTGAGCCATGGGGGAAGCCCTCTCTTAACATAGTCACTTTTTAATGGTTCTGTCTCCAAGTTCGTTCACATTCTGAGGTACTGGGGGTTGGGGCTTCTACTTATGAATTTTTCTGGAGGTGGTGAGTTAGTCCATGAACGAAGTGATAAATAGCTCACTTTGAACAATTTTTTGTTTTGGTTAGTTTCATTTAAAGAAAATAATTCAAAAAGCTACATTTCATAGGTTTTCCATACAATCTCAGCCCCCTAAATTTCATTTTAGCAAGAGACATTAGTCAGAAAAGAGTCAGGAAAGACATCGCAAATAAAGTGTAGCTTTTGGTGTCACTGTGCCTGCAGTATTATCTTGCAACATAATTTGTAGTTTTAAAGTGATTTTTAAATCTTTTTTTCTTTATGCTGCCCTGACACATATCTGATAGCCAATCATTTTAATTATTAATTTTTAGTTTTGTTATGAGTAAATACATGTTGCATACAAATAGAAATATTACTCTTTACCTTTGATTGTGAATTGCTTTTAGCATGAATCTTTAATTTCTTGACAATTTCCACATAGTTAGGTATAAAAAGAGAATTTTAAATTAATTTTTTTGAGAACATGTATATTTTTTTTTAAAAATCATATTTAGTGAATTTTCTTTTTCACACAACCATTGACAAATGAAATATTTAAATAAATTCTGTGGATAATTGGTAGATGGTGAAAACCCATTGACCACTTCAGTTAATTAAAAAGATGCTTATTTTTGTAAATCATTTCCACGTGTATGCTATATAACCCCCAGGAAAAAAGCTGTGTAATGTTCCATCTCACTATTAATTGTTTGCATTGTTTTTAAAAAGTGCATTTCAAGCTGTCTCTTTGTTGAAAGTTATTTACTGCTATTTATTTTTCTTAATTTAAGCTATTGTATTGCTGTCATATATATATATATTTAAATCTGAAATAAAAATTAGATCTGAATTTAAAAACAGTTTCATGGAGTTGCAAATTCCAGAGGCTGCCACAGTTTCAATGTACCTCTACAACATAAAGAGATACTTTACTAAGTGATGACTGATAGGATTAACTCAAATGCATTTTAGCTTTTTCTTCATTATTGGCTCAATATACAACAAAATCCAACAGTCACATTTTCTATGCTTTAAAAGGGCCCTTCTGTTTGAATTCTTCAAAGAAATGGGAAAATTAATCAAACCATTATGATTTTGACTTTACATATTACCAAGATTTTGATTTTTTTTAAAAGTTTAATAATCCCTTGCCATGTAAATTTAGACTTTATCTGTAGTAAGTCACATGAAACTGATGATGCCATTTAATTAATTTTCTGACTTTATTGCTTTTTAAATAATTAACCATTTTTAAATGAAAGTATATTTTTTTCACCAAAATTACTATGGTCTAAATTATGTTCTCACTAATTTCATGCAGGACACCACCTTAGAGTCTCTAGAGACATCAAGTAATTTAATAGCTTCAAATGGGTGTTGGAAGTGGAACCTGTATTAAAATAAAACGCTATCCACCCATTTGTCCTTCTTCCCACTCTCTCCTGAGCATCCTTTGGGAGTGGTGCTCCTGGAAAATTCCAGCATGTGATCCAATGAACCAGTGGATGAAGACAGATGGAGTTTGGTTGCTTGATAAGAGGAGCAGCCAGGTAGAGATAAGGCTAAACTGGAAGGGAAGGATGCAGATGTGGGATGCCAACCTGGTAGGGAAGTCCGCTAGCTATCCAGATGATAAAAGATCAGTGTAGGTGTTGGTGGGTAGAAAGGAAAAAGTCTATACAGTTAGGAAGGAAGGTAATATGCATATACAATACTTCTGATAAATACCTCCTGCAGGTCCATCAGGATGGCAAAACTGCATGTACTGCTGGCTACCTCTCTAAATCTGACCCTAGAAGAATTGCAGGAGAAGAAAGCATGTACTGTGATAAATTGAATAAAGCCTTTGAGAAACTTCTACCAAGATCAAAAGCTGTCTTGGACTGGAATGATGGGTTGTTGTCTGTAGTACGGTGACCAGGAGGCAGTGGCAGAACAGACTGAGGAGAAGATATAAATTCTAGATGTTCTTCCTCACAACATCATCCGGGTAAAATTGTTTCTTCTTCCTTTTCCACATAACTCATCAGTAAAAATCAAGTCTACTAGTGGGCAGGAGTGGTTGTAATAATTTTAGGGCAACACAAGCTACCTGCTGGGTAGAGGATCTAGTTTGTGATGAGAAGTGAAGTTTATCCATGTTACCTCATCCTAACCTCCAGGGCTGGTGGGTTGTCTCTTGTCTTACAGCTTCTTTCTGAAAATGTCACAGGGGAGTCTCTGACCACAATATTTCTTTGGTGCCTGTGCCAGCAAATGGGGTTGTCTAAAATTTTGGTGCCCGACTTCTCTGCCCTGGAATTAATTCTTCCATTCCTCTTAAACTCCTGAGAAGTGACCAAGAATAGAGTGTGGCTTTCACTGGTCTCCAGTGCCCTTCACCCTCCAACAGACAAAATAGCCTTTAATCCAGGGAAAATGAAAGTACATGGTAATTAATTACACACATAAACTATACATCCACTGCATCAGAAAAACAAACAGAATAACACTTTCCAAAGACAAAAAGAGACTCCTATCAAATTTGGCAACCACAAAACAAAACTAAGATTCAATAACTTGCTGCCTACAGGAGACACATTTAAACAAAAAGACAAAGAAATTTTGAGGACGAATAGATGAAAAACATATACCAGGGGAAAGAAAGTTGGGATATAAATTTAATATCTGAAAGATAAATTCGAGAAAAAAGGTATCTGAGACAAAAGTGGGTTTTCTATACTGGTAAGATTAAAAAATTGAGATAACCATTACAAAATCCATTCGTTAAACACTTGAGCCTCTAAATTTATAAAGTTATAACTGACATTGTGATGGATTGGCTCACTATATAAAGGGAAATAAAAGCGGATTTGTCCCTAAAACCATATGGCAAGCTGGACACCAGATGGATTAAAGATCTAAATGGGAAACGTAAAGCTATAAAGTCAAGGGAAAGTGTGGGGGTTCCTTTTAAACAAACCCACAAGACAAATTATAAGGTGTTACATTTATGAATATGATTATGCCAAAATTAAGAATTTCTGTCCAATAAGTTACACTATAGGCTTCTTTCCAAAATAAATGAACAGATACAAACTTACTTACAATCCTATTTATAATCTAAGATTGAAAAGCTATTAACATGTACTGTATGTATACCATCACAGGAACACAGCAGAAAATTAGGTAAGATGAACAGAAGCAATTAAAAGTTCAAACATTAAATAGACATATGAAGAGATATACAGACATTTGTAATTGTAAAAAGAAAGTAAAATGGGATACCACTTTAAATTCATCAGATTGACAACCATTGAAAAACTAGATAACATTAAGCATTGCTAGAATGTGGAGGTAGAGGTATTCCCATGCATTCCAAGATCTGTAAACTAGTAATGCCATTTTGGAAAGCAGTCTGGCTATACTTAATCATGTAGTGTATGTGTGATCCATGACTCAGGTTTTCATTCCTGGATATAAATCCCAGAGAAATTATCCCACAATCCTAAAAGGAACCATACATAGGGTTTCATGTAGCAATTTTGTTGTGATGGATGGAGTTAGGGCAAAATAGGTGTTTATCACTGGGTGATTATAAGCACATAAGACAATATGAGGAAATGTTAAAGATACATTACTGAACAAAAATGTAAGAATCAGAATAAAGTGTGTGGTACAATGCCATTTACATAAATTAAAAATTTGTGCAGGAAAATATCAACATTTTTTTCAGGAATGCAAACTCATCAGATATTCAATCGGTGGAAGGACAGAGGACAGAGGGTAGTAGGCTAGTACTAGTCGTTCAGGCATGTGCGGCTCTTTGTGACCCCAAAGACTATAGCCTGCCAGGCTTCTCTGTTCATGGATTCTCCAGGCAAGAATACTGGAGTGGGTAACCATTCCCTTCTACAGGAGATCTCCCCCACCCAGGGATGGAACCCGGGTCTCCTGCATTACAGGCGGATTCTATACCATCTGAGCCACCAGGGAAGGAATGATCTAAAGGTAAGGTAGTTTCAGGACTTCCTTGGCAATCTGGTGGTTAAGACTCCATGCTTCCACTGCAGAGGGTATGGGTTCAATCCCTGGTGGGGAACTAAGATCCTGGATGCTGTGGCTGAGGTGCAGCCAAAAAGATTAAAAAAAAAAAAAAAAAGGGAATTTGGCATAGGTGTATAGAATGGAAATGCTGAGGTTGGATAAGTAAAAATTAAACAAGAGGCTTTGTGCTGAGAAAAGGAGCTTCAAATGAAAACTTATGATTAATTCGGACATTATTTTCACCTGAAACTGAAACAGATAGAAATTGAAATCAGATTAAGAAAAAACAAGAGGGAAATATAAAAACTAAGTAAGTATGCAGAGGTTTTGACTCTTATTAATAAATGTATGTTATTTACTTTGGTGAAAAAAAACCAAACAGGTTTTATCCACATAATTGAGTTCATAATAGTAACAATTTATAGTATAGTTAAAACATTAAAAACACTGTTTTTTTCTCCACATTGTGTAACTATGACCACTGACTAGTCTGCTTATTTCTTCCATTCTTATTATTTTAATAATATTAAAATGGTGTTTCAGCTATTTTTAAAATTCACCTTATATTGACATATGTATAATGCAAATTTAAGAATATATTCTAGAAACAACTAAGGCTAGGAAAATGACCATCATTAACTTTAATATAAGAACATGATTTCAAGTTTTCAATGAATGGATCAATTATATGAAAGCCTGTGACTTTTTTTGTTTTTAATAACTTTAGAAAATTCATCTATCAGCAAATATAGCATTGTAATTATTTCCAAGAACATTTTAATTTACTGACTCGAATTCTATATCTTGTATCCCAATTTAAAAATCTAATATACCAATTTATATTAATGAAGATTCTTGAGACTTAAATATATCCTCATGCTTGTTATATATAAAGCATTGACATTTTGGTCTCTGTATTCATCTGATTCTCAAAATGGCTTCCAAAAGACAAATTATTCAATTTTCTTCATCCTTAGAAATTATTTTCTTGCATCTTATTTTGGATAATCTCCTGATCCTTTACAAGTTCTCTACCAAATAGACACACAAAGCAATGTTGGATATCCTTAGAGACTGTGACTATTTCTAAAGGTAATATTTGTTGCTAGAAAGTCAAAATTTTGAAACAGCAGCAATCCAATAATCCCTTCCTCCCACCTGACAACAGCTATTCTATCAAGGAAAATTTTTTAAAGGACATTTAACAATGGAGATGAGTGTTTTTTAGCTACTTGGTCTGTCACACAGCTGTCATAACTAGAGAGGAACATCTGAGATACTGACAGCAAAAAAGAGAAGTGTGTACTTGGACAGCACAAACTTCTCTGTTTCTTAAGCATTGTCACTCCTCGGGCGTTTCCTCCGCACCCTCTCTACCTCTATCATTGTTCTGTGGTCCCCATTGTTTATGTCTATTTCTCCCTAGGCTTTAGGTGCCTGTCTACCTGTCTCTGCTCATGCCTTTTTCTCATTTCCTTCTGTTTATCTCCATTTCCTTGATTTTTATGTTTCTAATAAGTGTATACGTCATCAGATAAGTTAAACTTTGATATGATCCTTTCTCTCTCAAGCTTTTAAGGTGCTCTGAAATGGTTTATGTCTTGATTAATGAACATCAGAGGAAGACAAGAAATTTACTTCTAATACACAGACCACTGTAGGCTACACTTAATCATCCACTTTAGCAGCTAACAAAACAGCTACTTAAGCAGTTCCCTTCTTTTCAGTAAAATTAATTAGATGCTTTAAAAAAAAATCTCATAGTGTCAGTCATGTAAAAGAAGTTGAGGATTATAGACTCAGAATATAAGTTGCACCTCTGTTTCTTGAGAAATGTTATTTAGTTGCTAGTCATGTCCAACTCCTTGTGACACTATGGACTGTAGCCTGCCAGGCTCCTCTGTCCATGGGATTTCCCAAGTGAGAATACTGGAGTGGGCTGCCATTTCCTCCTCCAGGAGATTTTCCCAACCCAGGGATAATATTCTAGATGAAATATGTTGAATCCTTCTCTTCTTCAATGTTCATTCTACAAATGAAATAACTTAGCATCAGTACTAGCCACCAGGTATACAATGGTCCCCAGTGCAGAAAGTTAAAGGTCACAGAGAAGATAGAATTAATAAAATAAATACACTAACAAGCATAATGTAAAATATACTGAAGAAGCAATAACAGTTTTAGGGCACGTACAACAAAAAGTATGGTGGTTCTTTGAGCAATTGATGCTTGACAAGAGATTGGATGGGAGAAAACTGGAGGGTCTGCTGCATCCACTCCTCCCCTCTCTTATCTCTCATTCTGCAGTCAGAGAAATCTACTTGAAACTCACATGAAATGCCATTTTCCTGGACTCTAATCCCTTCAACTCAAAATCCTTTGGTGCTCATTTCTTGACATCACATGAAAGTCTCTGTAACCTATACACACTTCCACCTCAGGGAAAAGCCTTTATGTATACTGTTCCCAAATGCCTGGAAACTTCTCCCCACATTCTCCTTCTGTGCAGTTAACTCATTTTAATTGTCCTAGGTAGAAATGTGAGAGGTATAGTGGTTTCCTTGTCCTAACACATGTTTTGGAACTTCTTTTATGTAAGAAAAGACTCCCTAGTTAGATGCATATTCCCAGGAAACAAAGAAAACTAGTATGCTCTTAACTTATTGGCATGTGTGACTCACTTTACTAATGTTAATGTCTACAATTTGCTTATGCTGAACGTCAAACTATGCCTTCCCGAAAAGTGTTTGCTAATGCATATCCTAGAAATGATCACAAGACTGGGTTTTCATCTAATATTTTAAATCCATACAGTATGTTATGGGATGGGAAATTGTATTTTCTAGCTGATGGTGCTTCTTCTGATCAGAGGTACAATCTCAAAGTCCTCTAATAAGTGAAAGTCACTCAGTTGTGTCCGCCTCTTTGCAACCCCATGGACTGTAGCCCAACAAGCTCCTTTGTCTGTGGAATTCTCCAGAGAATAATATTGGAGTGGGTAGCCATTCCCTTCTCCAGGGGATCTTCCCAACCCAGGGATTGAACCCGGGTCTCCTGCATTGCAGGCAGATTCTTTACCATCTGAGCCACCAGGGAAGCCCATAAAATATGTTATGAGATGGGAAATTGTATTTTCTAGCTGATGGTGCTTTTTCTGGTCGGAGATACAATCTCAAAGTCCTCTTATCTGTTTCTATATGAAGATTTCCTATACTTTAGTTTATTCACTCAAAATTACATATAAGGTAAAATTTTTCACATTGATCAAAATTATATATCAGGTAAAAATTTTCATCTTTCTATTTGTGATTTTTATAAGTGACTGCTGATTTCATTCACTATCACTATTATACATTCTTATGAAAATCACATGGATTAAAATATGTAAGACATCTTGCAAATGCTGTTGTTGGCTGTTGTTGTTGAATCACTAAGTCACATCAGACTCTTTTGTGACCCCGTGGACTATAGCCCACCAGGCTCCTCTGTCCATGGGATTTCCCAGGCAAGAATACTGGAGTGGGTTGCCATTTCCTGCTCCAGGGGTTCTTCCCTACTCAGGGATCAAACCTGGGTCTTCTGCATTGGCAGGTGGACTGTTTACCACTGAACCATCTGGGAAGCCCCTTGCAAACATTAAAAAGTTCTGAGTAACATATAATGTTTTGGGAGTAGTATTTCTGTCTTTAATAAAGAACTGGTGTTATTGAGATATAAAAGCAGTTGTGCTTTCTTAGTTATGGGAAATGTACCAAAGCAAACCCAGCTTTCATGTCTGAATGTAAACGATTTTCATTTCTCTCGTTTGCTTGCTAAAAATGTGAATAAGCACTTTTGAGAAATAAGAGACTGCCTTAAATACTTTTCTTTTGGTTTCTTGTTTGCAAATTCACTCTCTTCTGTGTACCCTAGAAAATTATGTTTTTGCACTTTTACATTAGATAAAATCTTATGGATTTAGAAAATCAAGAATTGAATCTATATGTAAATGGAATAAATGGCCTGCTTCCAAACATCTTCCCACAGGACTGAGAAGCAATCTAATTTTCAAAAAAATTGAAGGAGCTTTTCGAATTAAACTATGTTTTCTAGAGGTGTTCTTCATTGAATGCCTTTGAAGTACCACAAAGAGATCCAGGGGTTAGCATGAATTCTCAAGTGTGTGCATTAGAGGGCAGAGTTCATACAAGATGAAAAATATATGTGTGTGAGTGTATGTGAATACATGTGTAATTTTTCATGACACTGGTTTCTATAGGAACATTTTAGATAGAATGTACCATTTTCAGGATGTTGAAAATCAAGTTATTTAATCATAATTGCTTATTAACAGTGTGACCTTTTAATAGAAATAAAATAATACAAAACTTACTAAAAATTTTCAATGACTCTAAATAAGAGTACTTGCAAGTCAGCACACAAATAAGTTTTCAGCCCACTGACTTCCTTTGTGCCTCTTTCTCCACTTAACCCCAGGTAAAGAAGACATTCTTGATAGAGAATCCTTTTTGTTACTTTTCTGTAGACTCAGTCAAACATTAACCATTTTCATCTTAAAGTAGGATGCTTTCTTTCCATTAATGCAAAATCTAAAAGAACCTAAATGTCTCGCCTTTGGGAAAGGAAATAAATTATTACATTTCCATGTAATTGACAATCATGTCAACAGTTTTAATAGGACATACAAAACATGTGGTGAAATATAATCTCATTTTTAAACACTGAATATGGATTCATTGAATATGGAGAATTTCTAAGAGAACGTATATTGAATGTTAATAGCATTTATTACCTGGGTAGTTGGGCAGTGAGTGATGTTTTTCTATGTTGTTTATTTTTCAAATTTTCTGCAATAAACACTCATTTTCCATATCATACTAGTGCATTGATGTTTTAGATGAAAATGCTTATTAACCTGGGTTGTGTAATAGTGTTAATAGCCATAATGCACATACATGTGGTGTTAACTGACTGTGAGGTCATCGAAGATACACCAGAAAATGATTTCCTGCATCAGACAACAGAGATACATCATAATCAGAAAACTGTGAACAAATAATATTGCATATTAACGCATATATGTAGAATCTAGTAAAATGGTACAGATAACCCTATTTGCAAGGCAGAAATAGAGATGCAGACATAGGGAACAGATGTGTGGACATGGGGTGGGAGTGAGGAGGAGGGTCAGATTAAATAGGAGATTGGGATTGACATATGTGTACTGCCATGTGTAAAATAGACAACTAGTGGGAACCTTCTGTGTAGTATAGAGAACTCAGCTCAGTCCTCTTGGTGACCTAATGAATGGGATGGTAGGGGTGGGATGGAGGTCTAAAAGGGAGGGGATATATGTGTATACATATAGCTGATTCACTTCACCATACAACAGAAGCTAACACAACATTGTAAAGCAACTATACCCTAATTAAAAAAAAAAAGAAAGAAACCTATGAACATATACTTTTGGGTCAACAGCAACCTCTGTATTTACTGATGTGGTCTCAAGGAATCTAAAAGCCAGAACCTGACTTCATTTTCATGTCTTGTAAAATTTATGTGAAAAGATGCTCAGTACAAAAAAAAAAATAATGTGATTGATGGCTACAAGGAAAAAAGTGATCTTTAGTGGCCTTGAGGGTTCTAAGTATTTTCAGGCAAAAAGTCGTAGAGTTTGTACCTACTTCTGCATCAACACTTTAAAATTGACCTGGGAAAGCTAGAGCTCTTAAGAGAAATGATCACAATGATGAGTGGATTTTCAAACCTACCACATGAGGTAGAGATGGAGTAAATTGTGAACTTTGGCAAAGACAAGAGTAGCTTTGGAAGAGAAATGAGGGCTATCTTGAGATGCAATTAAACATGTCAACAGAAAGACACATGGTATACACTGTGTTTTTGCTCAGATTTGTTAAATAGGAGAAAGTAATTGGTGATGAATGAAAACACAGAAAGACCTTTTGAAGTAACTGGAACAATTTGAAAATTACTAGATGACCACTAAGGATAGTATAATCCACATAGCTAAATGAATTCAGACTGACCCTGCATGATGAATTACTAGAAATATTTAAAAAATATTGATAGGTAAAGAACAGATTAGATGAAGTGTACTTTAAGTTATGTTTTAATTTTAAGATGTGATAATTTCTGGGTAAGCCAGGGAGCAAAATAAAAAGCATTTGTCCATTTGCAAGCACATGCACTCGGGAGAGGATTTTGCAGGCAGCAGGAGAGGTTGACAGTAAAAGTAGAAAAGACACAAAAGTTACATCAAAAACCTGTATCAATACAATGGTCACAAATCAGCTGATCTCTGTCAAAAATTTAAATAATATAATGACAAACTCGTGCTCTATTAACACAGATGTGAAACATATAATTTTTTATAAATTTATTTCTATTATAATCTTTATAACCCTGGTCCTTAATCAAGTCTCTCCCTTTTCAGACTCATGACAGGATTCAGGAATGCTTGTGTATGCTAAGACATTTAGAAATGCATCTTGTACAAATATTAACCTGAGTAGTTAGGCAGCCTGACTTGGTCCTTTTCAGAGGTTTTTCCCCTTGGGATCTGTGTTTGGGGAATAGGAAGCTTCTCACAGGGTAATACCTGCATCACTCCATTTCTTACTGGGTTCTGGCCATCCTCCTGGAATGCTAAAAAGAGCCTGGGCTCCATACCCACTGCTCATGGGATGTGCCCACATCCCTAGAGTCTTTCTTAAAAAAACAAGCAAACAAGCAAACAAACAAAAACTTTATTTTATATTGGAATATAGCCGATTACCAATGATGTGATAATTTCAGGTGGATAGCAAAGGGATTCAGCCATACATATACATGTATCCATTCTCCCCCAAACTCCTGTCCCATCCAGGCTGCCACAAAACATTGACCAGTCTTTCTACACCCACTAGAGCACTGCAGGAGAGCAGGGTGCAGATGCAACCTACTGCAACACAACCTTATTGCAATCCCAAGGAAATGTGTTTCTAGTTCAGAGAGAGAAACTCTTCTCTCCCTTCTGCTTTTGGTTAAGATATTTTATTTTCTATACTCTGCAATCCTCTTCCTTTTGTTTTTGGACAAGATGTTTTGTCTGTACTGACAAATCCTTTCCTCTCCCTGGGGTTTAAGATTTTTGAACATAAACAAGGATGTCTTATAGGCATTTCAGTTTCCTGCCCTGCTACATTTGTTCCCAGGGGTAATAAATACAAGTAGATCAACTTGTTTAAATAGGAATAAGTGAAATAGAAAGATGTAAAAATTACCAAAATTTGGCTAACGTCTCAAATATTTCTTTTAGAAAATGAAAATCCCATAATAACATACATACATTTTTAGGTGGAAGACATCAGTGAATTAGGATGCTAGAGAAAGGAGCTTAAGAAAGCACCTGTAATCAGTTTCTTAAATGGCAATTTCAAGAAGTCAGATTGAGTGAATTCTACAAGTGATAGGGTAAGTTTTATAATAAAGATTTGCTATATCATGTTAGAATAGTGGGACTAAGACGATAATGAGTGTGCATTTAAATAGCAGATTAAGACCTCCTTCACACATTCTCCAGAAAGGTATGGCAGAAATAGAATGTTTCACCCTTAGCTCATCCACCTCTATTTTATTCTTTGCTTTCCAATTCGCATATGGACAAATCTTCCTGTCCTTGGAAGGATCTTCATCAACTTCCTTTTAATATGGTCAGTTGTAAAGTATTCCAGGACATATTAGCAACAGAAGGTTGTGTCAGACTTTTTTTTGCACAGCAGATACTGATGAGCCTTGATCAGCAGGAAGTCACTGATAACCATTTTGAAAAATGCCACTGGCTTTGATAAACATTATGTTATAATAATAGCTACAAATTCCCTACAAATGTGCAGTTATCATTGTTGGGAGGGATTCTAGCAATGCAAATTGTTTTTTTTTTCTTTTTTTATTTCTTTCTAAGCAGAATATAATGTATAGTAATTGTACGAGAAATTTATATTCCTCCCCCAAAATCCATATCCCTTTCCTTCTATGCTAACAGACACTATCTGATTTTAAGTGATAGATGTAGAACATTTGCAGTCTTTTTTGCAGCAAGGAACAGAATGTAACTAGATAATGAGTACAAACTCTGATAGGTGTTTTTAAATAAATGGCATATTTATTTCTCCTGACTATTTTTTAAATTTCTTTTTGATTAGAATGTAGACATGATGGCTGGAATTGAAGCAGTCATCTTGGATCATGAGGTCCTTTGAAGAAGATAGAGGAATAAGAAAAAAGGAGCCTTTCTCACTGATATTGTTAGAGTTACCACTCCAGCTTTAAATTACCTATGTGAATTTTTATGTGAAAAATAAACCTCTATTTTATTTAAACCACTCGATAAAAAAAATAAAAAATGAAATCTGATTCTAAAACTTCCAGTAATCTATTTGAGTTTTTATTAGTATTCAGAACCGAAATTGTCATAGGACTTTTACACTCAAAATACCTCTAGAAATAATCTATAGAATAAAGCATTAATGAATATATACTAGTTTTATATTAATTAGAAAGCATGTAGTTTCCATAAAAAGACTTATATGACATTTAATATGACATTTATATGACATTTCTGTTAGAAAATAATTATGTCTCTTTTAAATAATTATTTAAAACTTAATGACTATAAACTTAAGAAAAAAATACACAGATTTGAGTTAGTGCTCCAAAATATTCAAAGTAACTCTGGAAAAAAGAATTAAACTCCTTAACGTTAGCCAAAAATGTGTCATTTGCCAAGGAAATTACGTGTTTAAAGAAACAAATATTTTCCAAGTGGCGAATTGTATATCTAAGCTTAGTATTTCAGAATCTGAGAGACTTTCTTTTGGAGTGTGGACCAGCTTAGACTTTACACATGACAAAATCCTCAAGCACTTAAAACATTAACCTTATTTTCCAGTCTTACTGAAACACGTGAAAAATCAAGTAGGCAAGCAGTGAATTTATGACTCTGCAAACAAAATAGACATCCAACTGGCCAATTATGGTTTAACTTTTTTCACAAACAGAATATAAAGATTACTGTATTTCCTAGTATTTATATGAAAACATTCATTCTCTGATTGAAAGGATGGGATATCAATGTCATAGTGTTGTCCGGTATTCACTCAGATTCAGCCAGAAGGAAGCCCTAACCTCACAGAGGAACATAATTTCCATTCACTTCAATGAGGATTTTTCTGTTGGAAGGACTTACTATTGCACCCTCAGTTTGAGCCATAATTATTCATTTTATCAGGCAATATAAAGCCTTTTTTTCACAGTTCATACTTTCGTACATAGTGGTATCAATTAATAGAGAAAAGCCCAGTTATAAACCAAATCCTGGAGAAAATAAATTAGGTAAATTTGAATGACACAAGATGTTATTAAGGATTTAACAATATTGCTAACATTCCTGGGTTTCACAATTATGGTACTGTAATTTTTTCCCTTTGTGTTCTTTGTTTGTTTGAAACCCTGGCATAATTTCAAAAAGGTGTGTGTGTGTGTGTCTGTGTGTGTGTGTGATGGAGAGGGAGAGAGGAAGGAAATGGAGAGAGAAGTATATTTACAAACCCAGTGAGGGGAGAAATTATCACCTTTCAGGTTCACTACAGAATACAGAGAAGCAATATTTATGCATCTAATGAAATCTACCTGATTCCCACGTTTACTATTTCAAATTGTATAAGGTCCATTTAGCTTGATCCCTAATGTACATACATTTTTGTGTTTAAAGATATTTTAAAATGATAATTTTACTTATTTAGATGACAGCCTCCTATGTGAAATAACTAGCTTGATTTGCTATAATTAACATGGTGCAAGGTTGTGGTGGGGGGAGAAGTTTCTTAGGAATAGTGCCTAAGTAACAAAGAGACCGGAGAAGGCAATGGCACCCCACTCCAGTACTCTTGCCTGGAAAATCCCATGGACAGAGGAGCCTGGTAGGCTGCGGTCTATGGGGTCGCAATGAGTCAGACACGACTGAGTGACTTCACTTTCACTTTTCACTTTCATGCACTGGAGAAGGCAATGGCAACCCACTCCAGTGTTCTTGCCTAGAGAATCCCAGGGACGGCGGAGCCTGGTGGGCTGCCGTCTACGGGTCGCACAGAGTCGGACAAGACTGAAGCGATTTAGCAGCAACAAAGAGACCACAACCAATAAAAAGAAGCCCTTGAAAAAGTAAGAACCAATTTCAGACGTTTGTGCAATTAAAACATTAACACCAGAGAAAAGTGTAGTTGCTTTTGGGAACCATACAGAAACAACCTCCTATTTGTTTCAAGGTATTCAATTCATACTTTGAACTTAGATTCTACTTTATACCTTGTTTCTTTTGTTCCTGCTATTAAATCTAAAGACAAAATTGTGGGCAACACAAGTATTTGCTTTAGGGCAACCTTGAATTGAGATAATCACCATTTGTTTTATCCTGGTGTAATCCTGGGCAGCTGTTAATTTAGAATAAAGTAAGAAAAGTAGCTCATTCTACACTTAATATACTTTACACATTTAGTTCTCCTGAGCTGGTTTTCTAAACCCTCAAGGTTTATTGTGTTGTATTTTGAAGGAAAGGGTCCATTAACTTGCTAAGAACTTTTCACGGAAACTTATTACTGACCTTGATAATAGTCTCTGAAGCTGGCAATATAAAGAGGATGAAGATAAGGACAATTCTTCTGTCAGCATGTTGGGTTTATGGTGGATATTGTTTAACTATTATTAAAATTACCAAGGATATTCTTCCTGGGCTATATATTTAGACAAATATTTTTAAAAATTTACACTATAAATTTTGGACAACATTGAATTAGGGAACAATCAGGCACATTTTTCTTCTTGCTCTTAGTAACTCCGAAATGAGCTGATCCTAATAACTATGAATTGTACTTATATAAGGGTTTCCTTGGTGGCTCAGAGAGTAAAGAATCTGCTTGTAGTGCAGGGACCCCGGTTCAATCCCTGGGTGGGGAAGATCCCTTGGAGAAGGAAATGGCAACCCACTTCAGTATTCTTGCCTGCAGAATGAGCCTGGGGGTCTACAGTCCAGGGGATCACAAAGAGTCAGATACAACTCTGTGACTGACACTTTAACTTTCACTGTACTTACGTATATATGATACAGTACACACATGGCAGTAATGAATTTGAATTCTAGGAACTATAAGATAATATGTTAATCTCTAAAGATAACACATTAGAGGAAAAAGCTTTGCATTTTTATTTTAAGCTATTGAACCTAATGGAAGAGTCCACTTTGCTTTGCTTTAAAAGGATATCTATTGTTTATTAGCCTCCACAAATATATAGTAAGAAAAATGATGTAATAAAATTATTCAATTACTAGAGTAAACATTAATTTACTTTATTATTGTTAAGAACATTTAACATAAGATCTACCCTCTTAACAAAATTTTAAGTGTACAATTCTGTCAACTACAGGCATGATATTATATCTCAGATCTCTAGACTTATCTTGCATAACTGAAACTTCTATCCATTGAACAGCAACTCCTCATTATCCACTGCCCCCAGGCCCTGGCAACCACCTTCTATGAGCTTGACTATGATAAATACCTTATGTAAGTTGAATCGTGCAGCATTTGTCCTTCTGTGACTGGCTTACTTCACTCAGCATAATGTCCTCTGGTTCCTTCATGTTTTCATATATTGCAGGATTCCCTTCTTTTCTAAGGTCCCCAGTAAGTCCCACTTTTTTACATTATAATTTATTCCCAATTTTATTGAGAAGTATGCTGAAGTGGCTCAGATGGCAAAGAATCTGACTGCAGTGCAGGAGATCCAGGTTTGATCCCTAGGTCAAGAATATTCCCCGGAGAAGGGAATGACTACCCACTCCAGTATTCTTGCCTAGAGAATTCCATAGACAGGGGAGGCTGTCAGACTACCGCCCATGGGGTCACCAAGAGTCAGACACAACTGCGTGACTTGCATTTTTCATGCTGCATTGTACATGGAGTACAAACATGTTTTGAGGATTCCAATTTCAACTCTGAAATAAATACTCTGAAGTGGGATTGATGGGTATATGGTAATTTTATATATATTTTTTTTTAAGGAAGCTTGACACTGTTTTACATAGTAGTTGCACAATTTTGCATTCTCACCAGCAATGTTCAAGGGTTTCTATTTTTCCACATCTTCATCAATACTTTTTAAAAATTAATTTTAATTAATTAGAAATTATTTTATTATAGTTTTAACTTGCATTTCCCTGTTAGTGATGTTGAGCATATCTTCGTATACCTGTTAGCTATTTGCATGCCTTCTTTTGAGAAATATTTATTTAGCACCTCTGCCCAATTAAAAACAAAAGGGTTAGTTAGTGTGTGTGTGTGTGTGTGTGTGTGTGTAGTTGTAGAAATTTCTTATATTTTTGGATATAGATTTTTTATCCGATATATATTTTACAAATATGTTCTTCCATTTCATAGGTTGCTTTTTTTTTTTTTTTTACTGTTTTGTTCCTTTGCAATAGAATTATTTTTAAACTTTATCATCACCATTGTTTTATTGTCTTAGAATGCAGGGCTTCCAAAACCAAAATATGTAATTTCATAACCAACTGTCTAACGGAGAATCTGCATATTCTCTATTCTGTGCCATATGCAATATTTGATTATTAGACTGAGGTTTAAAGTAGATTTTCTGTATGAAATATATAATTATTATTACATCCATTTTAAGTTAATACAAAACGTAAGGTATCAATGCCATTATTCTTGTTTTAAAAGTCAGGCCAAGGAAATTTATACTCAAAACTACTCTTCAGATTCTTCCCTCCTAATATTAAAGGTTTGCTGTGATATATTCCCCATCCACTTCACTAAGGAACCTGAAAAGCTTTATGCCCAGATATAAAAATATGTATGTGGCTTCAGATCTTTCTAAAACTGTTGCATTATTGATGTAAAAGAAAAAATTGAAAAGACATCTGGTTCCATTTGGGACTAAATCCCTTAATTCCCTAAATTAAATCTTAAGTCATGCACTATATACTTGGAAGAAGATCCTAAGTCTAGACAGATATTTATGAAAGGTATTGCAGTTGTCAATAGAGCACATCAATACTTAGTGGAAAAAGCAAATGTTACAGTGCTATTTCTTTTACTTTTCTTATTAAAAATCAGTCTAGAAAAGATGATTTAATGAAGATTCCCTCTTCATTTGCAAAACTAACAAAGGTGTCTAACTCATAATGGAAAAGATGACAGGTATTTAATGATTTACAGGAGAAATTCATATACTAAGTTTGCTTTTGGGTACACAAAAAGATACAAAGATGACTAGACTATGCTTTGAAATATCCTGAATTCAAGTTGCTTTCTTTTCAAGTTTGGTTTAAGGGAGATTATTTAGGTGGAAATGAAAGAATGGGACTGGGAAAAAGCTTATAGAAAAGCAGAACTCTTTTTGTTACCCATGAAAGCTTTTAAAAGTTGCCCATTTTTCTGTTCTATTGATGTCATGTAATATTTGTTTCACAATAAATTACAAGCTATAGTACTATCAACCAAGTCAATTCTATTATCCTGTTTGGCAGGAACCCAAGGAAGGCAAACATAAATTTTTGGTTTCCATTAAAACTTTGGGAATCTTTAAAGCTTCTTTAAGGACAATAGGAAAGATCTGCTTCTACTCTTAAACTATATTTATTTCAGTGATATCCAAAGAAATGGTTTTGCATTTCATACTATAACTTTCAGAGATAAAAGCAAAGTTACAAGATATGTAACCTGAATCAAAGTGGTCATCTGGGAATATCAATGCATTCAAACTATCCAAATACAATAGTCTAGACAGACACACATACTTGTACCACCACAGAGCCGGAGGTGGGGGGGGATTTCATTCTGTGATTTTTTATTTGCATCCTGATCCAAGTACTGCCAGATAGTCATTGAAGAACTGCAGTTCTCATTTCAATTCCAAATTTATGCTCTAATCTCTTCTTTAACTCTATATCCATATTTTTCTTCTGACTATTGTCTAACCATTTTTTTTTTTATCTCTGGAATCTTACAAAGTTTCCAATACCATCATAAATCTTATATTTTGTTTAAGATGAGTATGCTTGCTTGAGTCATCTAGACATCCTTAGGAAGCAATAGAGAGTAATGAAAACCAATAATTGAGTGACATTCATGTTATTTTATAGAATGAATTCTGCCTCAGCTCTAATCTTGTTGCTGGTCACACTGAGAATTTGAAAGATTTACAGTTATTTCTCTTAGTTGAAAGAGAAAGAGGGAGTGAAAATAATCTCATCACAGCACAATGTTTCCCTTCAGTAAGTATCTTGGGTTCCTCCGAAAGGTTTCTAGGCAATATTTTAGTATGCTGGTTTATTTGTGTTGATAGCTGAAATTCACAATATTATGTAGCAAAGGGAAGATAGAAGGAAAAGGGAAATATATCCATGAATAGAAAATGATAGCCAATGGATAATATCATTGTTTAAATCAGCTTACCTTTCTTTAGTGAAGAAATGCGCTGTTGTTGTTGTCTTAGCTGCGTGGTCATGTCAGACTCTTTTGCAGCCCCATGGACTGTAGCTCCCCAGGCTCCTCTGTCTATGGAATTCTCCAGGCAAGAATACTAGAGTGGGTACCATTTCCTTCTCCAGGAGTTCTTCCTGACTCAGGGATCAAACCCATGTCTTGCATTGGCAGATGGATTCTTTATCACTGAGCCACCTGGGAAGCCCAAGAAATATGTATTAAAAATATATATTTTGTTGGCCCCATATCATCAAACTCATTCCAATGTCAAATTTACAATGGCATATTTTCTTATTTTTAAATTGCTATTGAAGTATAGTTTCTTTACAATGTTTTGGTATTTTCTGCTGTACAACAAGATGAATCAGCTATGTATATACATATATTCTCCCCTCACCTTTTAAAAAATTTCCTTCCCATTTAGCTCACCAAAGAGCATTAAGTAGAGTCCCTGTGCTATATAGTACATTCTCATTAGTTATCTATTTTATACATAGTAGTATATATATGTCAATATTCATTTTAAAACTTACTTTCTCATTTAATGGTCGTTGGTAAGGGAGTGGTAAATGTTTTATTGTATTTTACTTTTTTTTTTCCTTGTAGAAATGTTCTCTTCATAAGCATGAAAAAATAAAGATCTTAACATAATATCAACATTCTAAGAAAAAGCTTGGTATAAAAAGTTGATTACTAGAGTGAACTCTTATTTTGTTCATGAGATTCTTTTATTGCCATGGATGTTCTAAGGTGGTGTTAGAATTCTTTATATAAATAGAAGCAAGGGTACCTTTGAAAGATATAGGACATAGGCAATCCTATAAGGTCATATTTCTGTTTGTGTGTTTATAGAAATCTTGATACTTGTGATAATGCTTTTATTATTTATAATGAATAACAAATGGTCTTGACTACATTGTATCTCTTTGGCTGCGTATTTTGAGACTTTTAAAGCTCTCTTCTAAAATAAACATAAAACACACATCTAATAAAGCATACCTTTGTTGGAAAGGTTTCACTGATGTTTATAATTGTGTAGTATGTTATAAGTTATTTAGTGAAAGTCGCTCAGTCATGTCTGACTCTATGTGACCCCATGGACTATAGCCTGCCAAGCTCCTCTGTCCATGGAATTCTCTAGACCAGAATACTGGAGTGGATAGCCATTCTTTTCTCCAGGGGATCTTCCCAATGCAGGGATCGAACCCATGTCTCCCCATTGCAGGCAGATTCTTTACCATCTGAAGCACCAGGGAAGCCTCAAGTCATTTAGCTGAGATTTAAAGTGCTGTTTTAGATAGTCTAATATTTTACATTGCTCATATGCATTCATTTACAGCTAGGGTGAATATATGGTGTGTGGAATAAGAGATGAATGAATAATAGAAAACATGATTATTTTAATAGTAAGGAAAAGGTGACTTAAATAAAATCAAAACCATTAATAAGCACTTCAGTAGCTAGAGAAAATCACGGTATGCAAATTTGTCCTTTACCTAAAGTTATGAACATTTCTACGTAAATGCAAGTGGTGCAGACAGAGAATTACAGATAGAGACGATCTTGTCAGAAAATTCATATTTTTCTCTAGAAAACAGAGTGGCAGCTTTCCTCCTAAATACCTGACATAAAAATATATAACGATGACTAATAGTATTAAACTATAATTGAAGGTAGACACAATGCATTCTAAGAATCCTAGCTATATTAGTGTATATGTGCCTCTTACAGTTCTATTTGCAAGTTCTATTTCTCTAAATTGGGGAGTGCCAATGAGGTCCCCATCCCTAAGTCTAAAACTACCCTACAATAGTTATATTACAAAATATTGTATGATAAATATTACCATACATTCTGTGCTTTTCTTTTATGATCATGAACTTTTAAAAATGGACAATATTTACTCTTAAACCACAAAATGCTTTTTTTCTCCATGTCAAAATTAAAGCTATTTTCTCCTTTTCAAAAACTGTAATACAGTTCTCCTTTATAAAATTCTTTGCTCATTCTTCTTTTTTTTTCTTCACCCAGACAATAGTTTTTACACATCTCTTTTAACTTCCTTAGTATGTTTAACTTTATGTTGGGAAATATTTTTTTTAGTTTTTTATTTCCTAAGATTCTTTTCATTCTGAAGATAGTGGTAAACCAATGATAATTATAAGCCAGTAATAAAATATTAGATTTAGAAGCATACTTAAGATGTTCTAAACGCAAATGATTTCCTTAAAAATTGCAAAATTAAGGCACAAGCAAGTTAAATTATTAGTCCATGGTAATTGGAAATGTTAATGAAAAGTGTCCAAGATACTTTCAGAAAATCCCTCCTTTAAAAAAATATTTGAGAATATCCATGTTTAGCAGTATTTCAGATGCAATACTCTGTCTCAGCCCAATGTAGTTTTTGGTCAAATAAAAAAAAATTGAATATATTGCTGGCTCACAAGATATCTCTAGGAGATTGAGGTTTGGGAAGCATAGTGAATTAATCACAATGAGCTGAATACTAGAAACTGTAGTAGCTAAACTGGATAACACAACTTTAAACCAAGTTTTTTAAAGAAATAAAAAGAGCAAATTCTGGAATATTATATTTCTAGTAGTCAAATCGTTAAAAAAAGGTAAAACTAAACAGGATAAATTAATATATTTTACAGACTCTGTTTAAATATGATCTTAGTTTATATTAGATCTTATTTTGTCCTTTATGTTTCTTATAGTCAATCCATAACTTTGTTATTTCTTTTGTCTTTCTGTGCTGCCTTAAATGTTTTTTCGGGTCTGCCTTTTGGTTTTCTAATTCTTCCTCAGCTGTGTCTAATATTCATCATTTACCTCTCCATTGTATTCTAATTTTTGTTTATTTTTGTTTAAATTTTTGTCTTCAGAACTTCTGTTTGATTTTTTTTTAGTATCTGTTTGTTTTCATGTCCCTGAAGATATTTTCAAACTTGTCTTATTTAAAAAGAGATTTAAAATTGTGTGTGTCTTTATGTGTGCCAAGTGACACAGTGGTATAAAATCTACCTGCCAATGGAGAAAATGCAAGAGTTGTGGGTTTGATCCCTGGGTCAGGAACATGCCCTGGAGTAGGAAATGGCAATCCACTCCAGTATTCTTGCATGGAAAGTTTCACGGACAGAGGAGCCTGGTGGGCTACAGTCCATGGTGCCACAAAGAGTTGGACATGACTACATGACTGTACATGTCTGTGTCTTACAGTTCCTGTCTGATTTATTTTTAAGGGTATAGTTATCTTTTATTTAAGGGTATATTTATATATAGATATATCTCTTTCAGATATTTTTCTTTGTATTACTTTGGTGCTTGGTTTTCATTTGATGTTTGGTTATTTTTTTGAATTTAATATCTTTCTTAGTGTTCTTAACAAATTATCTGAGATGGTAAAGAAAATGACTTCCTGTTGATGTTATATAGGTCTTTGATTACTTCTTCTAAGTGTGACATACCACTACCAGTCTAGGACTATTTAAATACAAAGGCTGAGATTTTGGCTCTAGAGCCTCACAATGTGGCCTTGTGATTATAATTTCTCAAGAAGTATTTCTTTTCTTCTTGCTGTTTAGCTTAGAACCAAGCAAAATAGGGAATTTTTAAACCTTTAAACCTTCTTGGGGTATATTTTTTCTGTCTTTTTCCTCATGATGATGATGTAACTCTACAGGGACTCAGCTTAATGTGGCCAGTCTTCACTATTATAACTACTTTCCAGATTAGGCTCATGATTTTCATTTTTGTCTCTCTTGCTCCAGAACATCAGATATCTAAACCAAAGCATGAGATTATTTTCTTTCTAGATTGACTATGTTATGCTATGTAACTTCCCAGCTGGCTCAGTGGTAAAGAATTTGCCTGTTGATGCAGGAGCTGCAGGAGATGTGTGTTTAATCCCTGAGTCTGGAAGATCCCCTGGAGGAGGAAATGGCAACCCACACCAGTATTCTTGCCAGGATAATCCCATAGACAGAGGAGTCTGGAGGACTATAGTCCATGGAGTTGCAAAGAGCTAGACACAACTGAGCTACTGAACACATGCACACACACACAAACCCATGTTATGCCTGCTGAATATTCATTGGAAGGACTGATGCTAAAGCTGAAACTCCAATACTTTGGCCACCTGATGTGAAGAACTGACTTATTGGAAAAGACCCTGATGCTGGGAAAGATTGAGGGTGGGAAGAGAAGGGGATGACAGAGGATGAGATGGTTGGATGGCATCACCGACTTGATGGACATGAGTTTGAGTAAGCTCCAGGAGTTGGTGATGGGCAGGGAGGCCTGGCGTGCTGCAGTCCATGGGGTCGCAAAGAGTTGGACATGACTGAGTGACTGAACTGAACTGAATGCATAAAATACTTCAAGGAATCCTGTCCTCTCTGATTTTCAGCTCTCTCTTAATTTTTAGTCTGATAATTCCTGACTATCTTGTCAGTTTTTTATTCTCTTAAAATTATTAAAATTTATTTTTTTGCGTAGTATTTTGAGTTGGTTCGGTTAGAAGAGTGATTCTAACCGAACATGCCAAGCCCATCTTGTCATTTTGCTGAAGATGAAATTTCAGTAGAAGCTCTTCATCTGTAAGTATGAGTGAAGTATATTCAGACACTCTGAAACATAGTGGGTAGTATACTGTATAATTTCAAACACATTTGTATCTTGTGACTAAATTATTTCACTTGGAGATATGTAAAATAATATACACATATATTATACAACCACATATAATAAAGTGTGCAATTATTTTCATAGTTGCATTGTTTGTTAGAACAAAAAAGTAACACAACCCATAGTCTAGTGACAGAGTAATACAAAAAAACAGGGGTCCTGAGTTTAGAAGTATGTGAAAACATAAATTTTGCAACAGTCACATGATGGTACACTATACAACATTGAAAATGAAGAGACTACTAATGCATTAAACAAAATGGATAATTTTCAGAAATATAGTTACTCTGAGGCAAATCTGAAAAGCTTAGAGTTTGTGATACCACTTTAGTAAAGCTCATAAACAAAAAATATATTGTTTGTAGAACATGAATGGTAAAACGATTGAATGAAAAAGGAATACAGATTATCACATAATTTAGAATACTGATTACTGTTAAAAAGAAAAGACATGAATGGAAAATGGAAGAAGTACATGGGGAGCTTCAAGATATTGATTATATATATCCTACTTTTGAACTTATGTAGTAGTTTCAAGGTGTTCACTTTATTTTTATATTTTATAAGTGATTTATATTTATAATCTACATGTGTAACTTACACATTTAACTTAATGCAAAACATATTATTTTATAGATATCTGTAATTCCCTGATTCTTATTAAAAGCTGTTAGAAATGTTTTAGTGCCTCTCTAAGGCATCCAGTAATTAAGCATGCAGTGTAGTGAATTTATAATCATAATTTTAGTAACCCTAGTAGAATCCTATTTCTCTTACCTTAAAGATCCAGCTGTGTGGTCACACTGTTTTGGATTAGAATTCCAATCCATTCTCTGATCAATTCTGATGTTACCCATTGCTCTATCCAGATGTCAGAATTAACAAAATATAGTCTGTATCTGTCTGGTAATTTTAGTCTGATAATTTTAAGTATAGTCACACAGAGAGTGGGGGAAAGAGATTTGATAGCTCACTCTTTAAACTGTGGTTCATTATATCAATTTATTTCATGTAATTCAAGCAAATCACTTTTGGAGGCTATATTATTGATGTCAGTTAGCTGAAGTGGGCATGTTAATGCCATAATCTTTTGGATTCTAGTCATATTCTTATTACACATAAATGGTTGTGAAATTTATAAGGAGTTGCTTAAAGCTCAACGTTCAGAAAACTAAGATCATGGTATCTGGTCCTATCACTTCATGGGAAATAGATAGGGAAACAGTGGAAACAGTGTCAGACTTTATTTTTGTGGGCTCCAAAATCACTGCTGATGGTGATTGCAGCCATGAAATTAAAAGATGCTTACTCCATGGAAGGAAGGTTATGGCCAACCTAGATAGCATATTTAAAAGCAGAGACATTACTTTGCCAACAAAAGTCCATCTAGTCAAGGCTATGGTTTTTCCAGTGGTCATGTATGGATGTGAGAGTTGGACGGTGAAGAAAGCTGAGCGCTGAAGAATTGATGCTTTTGAACTGTGGTGTTGGAGAAGACTCTTGAGAGTCCCTTGGACTGCAAGGAGATCCAATCAATCCATCCTAAAAGAGATCAATCCTGGGTGTTCATTGGAAGGAGTGATGTTGAAGCTGAAACTCCAATACTTTGGCCACCTCATGCGAAGAGTTGACTCACTGGAAAAGACCGTAATGCTGGGTAGGATTGGGGGTAGGAGGAGAAGGGGACGACAGAGGATGAGATGGTTGGGTGGCATCACCAACTCGATGGACATGGGTTTGGGTAGACTCCGGGAGTTGGTGATGGACAGAGAGGCCTGGCGTGCTGCAATTCATGGGGTCACAAAGAGTCGGACACGACTGAGTGACTGAACTGAACTGAACTGAACCTTGTTATTATAAACTGGTAGTTTATTTAACGGAAGAACAATTTACTTGAAAATTCCCATGCAAGCAAGTGCAAAATGACCTGCAGATTTTGCCTACAGTAGGGGCAGTAGGAGCAGCCCAGACCAAAACTGTGCCACCAGTTACCCTAGCCTGCTTCACACAGAGATTTAAGGAGAGAGGCAGAATCAAGGTTTGTACTCTTGACTTCTATGAAGAACTTCTTATAATACTGAAGAAATAAAGAGAAGAATCCACACCAAGGAAGAAAAATATATATTTTAGTACAATATTTCACTTTTATTGTACTTTTTTCACTCATTTGAAAAGTACTGAATTAAAATAATCCTGTCTAAAAAGGAGGTTAAGAGTATATTTCTTTTCCTTATGATTTTACTGATGATTAATGATAGACAAGGAACAAAATACTCAGATTGCATATTCATTTTCAAAGTGTATTGGTTTGTATCATCAAAAATAATCACTGATCTTGATATACCTTGCTTTTTAAATATATAATCATATCCTCAGTATAATCAATTCTACAATAAACTCCACAAATTTCATAGAATTTTATTTACATTTTTCCTATATCTATTTCTATATAAGTTGTAGTGTATGTTGTGTTTGTCCAGATTGGTGAAATCACATTTGTGATAAATGGAAAAAAGCCAAAAGCAGTATAAAGCACTCATGTGTCATGTTGTTCTGTCAAACTAAAACCTCACTTAATACTACAGAAAGTATTGACTGTTTTGCACATGTCCCATTACCTTTGGTGGCCAATTCTCTTTGGAGTAGGAACAAGCCTGCTCAAATGGACCCCCTAAATCAAATTGGTATGTGGTACCTAAATCTCTTGGCTGCCTTTGAAAACAGGTCTCCAGGGTAGTTGCAGCAGTGCTGCGGTACAACAATTGAAAATTTTCAATTTACTTTTCTCTTAAGATCCGCACAGAAAATGAGCCCACATCAAATTGTAATGATTAAGGAAGACATTGCTTCTAACAGTCTTTCCCAGTTTAAAAATAACTTCATTGGAGTTGAAAAGTAGCATAGACATCAATAATAAAGGGAATGGGCGGGACTGAAATGACTCAAAATGAATTGTATATGACTTTGGTTGTAATGAAGTGAAGTGATGTGAAAGTCCCTCAATCATGTGCGACTCTTTGGGACCCCATGGACTATATAGTCCACGGATTTCTCCAGGCCAGAAGACGAGTGAGAAGCCGTTCCCTTCTCCAGGGGATCTTCCCAACCTAGATATCGAACTCTGGTCAAGTGCATTTCAGGCAGATTCTTTACCAGCTGAGCCACCAGGGAAGCCCTAATTGATGAAAGTAAATTAACAACAACAACAACAAAAAGGCAGTAAATAAAAATAAAAAATTATCTGGGTGTGTGTTTGGGAAAAGCAGTGCAAACTTTAGTATATGCCTAGCTTTTTAAAATTCTATCAATAATATTTTGGGATTTTCAGGAAAATTTATTTTAAAACACATGAAGATACAGATTTTGTGTGACAAGTAAAATCATAGTGACTAATTTGAGCAGGTCTGTTTATTAAAATGCTGTAGATATTTTGATAATCATTTGAATATTTGGCAACATTTTCTTATTAAAAGAGTAAAGATTAATTCACCTAATTAAAATAAATTGATAGAGATATGTTCACTTACCTGAACATTTTCCCCAGTACAATTAAACAAAAATATATGGCATATTTTTTTAAGGTTGGCCAAGAAAGCTTTAACATTCCTTCAACCAGACTACACTTTAGTCTAACATCATCCTGACTATAGGCCCCTGACCTTCATTTTCTTAGAGCATTAGCTTTAGATTTTTTCTTGTTGTATTTGATCACAAACCACTGAAGAAGGGGAATGACTGAGAATGCTAGCATCTCCTTTGGTAATAAGTAAAGATAAAAATATGATCGCAGTCACTTGTATTCACACACACTGGGAAAAGAGAATGTTTTTCTGATATTTCAGTGGAAAAGCATACTACTTTCCAATATTTACCATTAAAAATGGAAAAAAATAGTGGAAAATGTTTCAATATGATATATAACCACATAGTCACAGAGCATCAGGAACTGAAAGTCATACAGGGAGAATGCTATACGATAAAAGGAAATCAGAGAAAATATAAAGAGAGCAGCAGAGATGAGAAAAGGCTTGGGAGAGACATTGAACTATTTCAAGGAAACTAAAATAGCAATAGCAGAATTAAAATCCGTAATTGAGGTGATAAAGAAAAGCATTAATCGTTCAGGAAAATTGAATTAATAATCTGGAGGAGAATGTTTTAAAAAATCCATTAGAGCCTGAGAAAATGAAAAAGAGATGATCAATGGAAATGAACATGACTGATGTGAATAGAGTACAGATTGTGGAAGTTTCACTTGCAGAAAACTGTTGCCCTTGAAAAACAATGTGAATAAATATAGGAATAAGGTATAAACTAAATGTAAATCACAAAACATTATTTTAATTTGGTATTAAAGATACAAAGTATGTCTCTGTGTGTGCACATATATATTTCTTGTGTATATATAATCACATTTAAGGGGCTAAAATACCACACAAAGATTTCTCTTTGGTGGGAGATTTTATTTTTAAAAATAGGAACATTTTCATTTCCCTATTTATAACAATAAGCAGGCACTTATTATCATAAAATACTAAATAAAATATTGATAACATTGAAAACCATGAATTATGTTACCCAGAGTGGCTAAAATTAAGAGTATCACTTTAGAAATTATTGCCTTAATAGCATTTGTCTAGATGTGTTATTTGTTATTTACTATGTCTGTGTTTCCATATTCTAAACAAACTACATTGTGGCAGTGCTGTAGGAATAGTTTGTCATGGCCATTTAGTTCCGGGTTGGATTCCTGGGTGAAGTTATTGGTTACCCACTCCTGTGTTCTTGGGCTTCCCTTGTGGCTCAGCTGGTAAAGAATCTGCCTGCAATGCCAGAGAACTGGGTTTGATCCCTGGGTGGGGAAGACCCCTGGAGAAGGGAAAAGCTACCCACTCTAGTATTTTGGCCTGGAGAATTCCATGGACTCTAGAGTCCTTGGGGTCGCAAAGAGGCGGACATGACTGAGTGACTTTCACTTTTCGTTTTTTATTTATTTTTTTCATATGAATGTACAGGGGCCTTCACATTTCCTTGTTAGCCTGCTAATTTTTCACAGAAGAAACCCTTATATCTTACAACATCAAGAAGAAGACATGAATTGGAGGAACAAAGTGCTAAATAATACTGAAGTTAAGCTTCCACGATGACTCAGTGGTGAAGAATCTGCTTGCAATGCAGGAGATGCGGGTTTACTCTCTGGGTGGAAAAGATCCCCTGGAGGAAAGTACAACCACCCACTCCAGCATTCTTGCCTGAAAAATCCCATGGACAGAGGAGCCTGGTGTGCTACAGCTCAAAAGGTCACAAAGAGTTGGACACAACTGAGCACCCATGCTCCTAAGCTTTTCACGCTCATTCTAGGACAGAACAGAATTGAGCAAGAAAGAATATCCCAAATTTAGAATGACTAAGATACTAGAAGTTTTACTGTTTGTATATATTCCAAAAGAGATTCTCTCTCTATATATATATATATATATATAGTACTTGACAGATAAGTAGAAAGAAGGAGAAAGAGTAAAAGAGATTTATCTATTTACACACACACACACACACACACACACACAAGTACTGGTCATTTATGCTATTAGAACAATTACATTATGAGATAATTACCTAATTGAGAGCAAACTAAATGATAATTGAGAGTGGAAAAGGGGGACGAGAAAGCAATGAAAAAGTGAAAGGAAAGACATGCCAGTATAGTTCAAACCTCTGTGTTTACCAAACTTTCTTCACCTTGGCATTTACTCTTCCTATTCTGTTGTTGAGAATACATACACTTGAGATGACTTCTATCTTCTCATGTCCTTGAATAACAGAGTCTCCAAGCCATCCTCATAATTCACCATCCACTGATCTGAACTGATTTTTAAAGCATCCAGCAGAAAACTTAAATGGTGTTTCTGGATTATGTTATGAACCTTTATACTTTTTGCCTATATGTAAATTATTGTTTTGAAAGACAGTAGCATTTCATATGGTTTTTGCCATCTGAATGATAAGTGCAATTTTGTACAATAAAAAGGATTGCTTTCAGGCAGTTGAGATTTAATTAAATTCTCTGAGCTTCGTGATTAAAAAGAAAATGCTATTCCTAACTCTAGAATGCACACAACACATTCTAACTTTTTGGAGCAAGTATTAGACTTCTTTTGTACTTATTACAAGTCATGACAGATGATTGGAAAAAAAAATCTAACGTGCAAAATGTATTGATTCTGACAATAGTTCAAAGCTCATAATTAGTATTGTGGATTACTCAAATAAGTGTGAATTTCTAAACTTACACTTAAAATGTTTTAAGGAATTCTGAGTTTAATATTGGTATATTATATACTCCATCTTATGATTACTATCAATTATCAATTAAGTGAGCATGCAAGTATATGCTCCCTATTTGAGATATACATGACTTATCTCTTCACTTCCTTGTAAAGTCCTGAAGGCCAAGGACCATGCCTTATATTTCTTTCTTTATCTCTCTTGAATCTTCTCATAGTATAGTCCACTAGGCATATATTTGCTGATAAATTGACTGATTATTGTCAAGTTATTGTTAATTATTCACCAAATTTCAATGGTATTTTTCCTCAAAAAGATCAAAGAGTTCTACAGAAAACTGCGTATTTATAACACTGAGCACTAGAGAGTTGAAAGTAAATCCAGAGAGAACATAGAAAAAAAGTCAGAGAGATGAAGAACAAATGATAAAATTGATTCAATATCCTTATGGGTCACTTAATTTTATGCACTTAATTACATTTCCAAATCATTTTGCCATCAAAGATGATTATATGACCCTGGATACAAAGCCAGAAAATTTCTTCGCTATTTCTTAAGCCTCCTAGATATTTTGTCTGGACTAGTGTGATTATGTTTCATTTCCAGCCTTTAAGCCTTATTACTTTTTCAGACTGCCATGCAAGGGATCGCAAACACATACTACTGGTCAACATGATGCAGATACACACTAGGGTATTTTGGGCCGGGGGAGGGGGTTTGCATGCAGGGAATTACTTGAGCACCCACAGCACCCTGAACTCACATTAGCCCATGATTTCCTCCAGATGTTGCTGGTCTGTTGATAGCACAGCTAAAGTTCCTGTAAAGAGGCTCCGGCCTCGGGATTCTGTACAAATGGGTGCAGTGGGGGAGAAGGAAAAGGGGAAGGGAAAGGGAACTTCGATGCAACTCCTAAAAGATGGAAATTTCTCTGTTCAGATAAGTGTCCTTGTGGGTACAGTCTGTCCTATTAGTCAGCTAACTCAGACATGCCAAGCCAGCTCTCTGCTAGCACAAAGGTGTGGGTAGAAACAGCGCCCAGAGTCATCCAGAGACAAGTAGAAGAGAGTTTAGAAGTCAATAGTAAGTCACGCAGCTAAACTTTCTAGAGTAATGGGGCAACAGTAGCTGTTACATTATATTTCTGGAAAACACTGTAGTTTTAACAATGTGTGATACTGAGACCCACAGTGCCTAAGCCCAACTACCAGCCACCCTGCCCCAGGGTAGAAAGGCATTTATATGACAGTTCAGGCAACACACAAACTGCTCCTGATCATATTCCTTCTTGCTTTTACAACAGCACATTTTCCTGTGAAGAAAAGGACTGAGAATATAATTTTCAATGGAAAATGATTCACTTGCTATATACTGGAACACAAATTGGAGATTTCTCAGTTGCTTTAAGTATTTTAAAATTTGTTTGTAAAATGTATATTTGAAATAATTATACTGTCAAAAATTAAATGTTTTTGGATAATTCCAAAATACCCATTCCAATTATGCTATCTAAATCATTACAGAGACTGCCTAAGCATATAACCATGGAAACAGCATTATAGTCCTTGTTGATTTTATAAATTATATTTGCCACTTAATTAATAATTTATTTTGCCTGTTTACGTTATTTAATTCAAGTACACACACCTCAATGTGTATTGGTTATTTGGAATAATAGGTTATTTGTTGTGATCATTTCCCCCTTCCTCATAAATTCATAAATACATGCTTTCTCTTTTACTATCTTTTTGCTCTTCTTATGTCTTTAATCTGATGTTTCCTTTGAGAACAAATTTCAATTGTAATAATTATTATTATGATTCTGTATGGCAACAGAAAATAAAGAGCTGGATAAGACTTGCATAAGCATCCTCAAGTAGAAAAATAGATAAGGGAGACTTTAATACCAAGGATTTTGTCCTGCCCTGTAGTGAGATTTCTGGTTAACCCATTAGTGTTGGATTACTCTCATCATAATGGAAAATATCAGAGAGGTGAGTTGTAAAATTTCTCACTTGGCCTCTCATTCTACTTCATTGTGGGGAAAAATTACAGTTTAATCAGGATAAGATAAAGAAATATTAGGGTAAATAGCTTAATAAACATACTTTGTTATTTCATTGATAACTCATATAACTTTCTTCTATTTGTTATTGTTTAGTCATTAAGTTGTGCCCAACTCTCTTGCGACCCTGTGGGTTGCCATTTCCTTCTACAGGGGATCTTCCAGACCCAGGGATCGAACCCTGCATTGGCAGGTGGATTCTTTTCCACTGAACCACCCAAGAAGCTTCAGTTTTCTTCTGTGGTCTGCTCATAACTATTAAAAATAGTTATGCTGCTCATAACTGTTTAAAATACACAAATCAAAAGTAAAGTTGAACTCTTTCTTATAGCTATCTTAGGGAAAGTTTTGATTCACATTTCAAAGCAAACCTCTAAGAGCCAGTTGACATACCTCTGTTCCCATGATATTCCCACTTCTAAGATGCAGGATCAAGGAAGTCTTAAACTGTGACTCAGTTGAAGTGATTCTTCCACAATGCCCCCTTCAACCCCACCCCACCAACACAGAATGTCTATTAAGACTGTTTTAAAGCCATTTCAAGTATGTTTGTTCATAACAAATATTGACACAATTTTCAATTAATTCATGATTTAAAAAGTAATAGCAATAATCAGTAAAGGATTGCTGGCATTCTAAGGGGTAAAACAAGATGAGGAAGCCCCCTTTATTCTTGTTTTCACAGTCTAAAATGAAGAAATTAAGTAAACCCTTTTATTAAGTATATTGCAGTTTCCTATTCTATGAGATGCATTTATACTAAATATATTAGTGAGAATATAATTGCTATTCTGCTCACAATACAAGTTGAAAATGACACAAGGAAATGACAAAGCAACCTCAATGTCTAGTCTAGTAGCCACTCCCATCTCAATAAAAACAAATATTAGAAAGGGAATCATAGTCATCAAACAGCATTCATAATTATGCCACCTAGCAAAAAAACAACTCCTTCTTTTTCCTATAAAAAGTTACTCTTTACAATTTCTAGGCAAAAACAGTGGATATTGAAAATATTTAGTGCATATTTTTGTATTTCTGGGAAAATAATTGCAAGTACATATGTATAATTCTATGAGATTTTTGATGATGCATTTAATAAATTTATATATATTTAGGAAATATTTTGGAAAAGGCAATGGCAACCCACTCCAGTACTCTTGCCTGGAAAAATCCCATGGATGGAGGAGCCTGGTAGGTTGCAGTCCATGGGGTCGCAAAGAGTCGAACAGGACTGAACAACTTCACTTTCACTTTTCACTTTCATGCATTGGAGAAGGAAATGGCAACACACTCCAGTGTTCTTGCCTGGAGAATCCCAGGGACGGGGGAGCCTGGTGGGCTGCTGTCTGTGGGGTCACACAGAGTCAGACATGACTGAAGCAACTTAGCAGCAGCAGCAGGAAATATTTATATTACATTGATATTTTATTACCTTAAAATGAAATGAAGGGTATACTAAGGACATGTCAGTTAAAGTAGAAGAAATAGAATAACTATACACAGAGGGACTGGGCTTCCAGCTACCATTAATCATAATGGTTACAGTTTGGATATCATCAAAAAAACTCAAGGTACCTCTGTAAAGACACAGTTTAAACTCTATGTCTAGGTCTTCTGAGATGGATTTAATGTTTGAAAATCTCAAAACTTGCTAGTCAAAGTCCATGCAACTGCTTCATTATAAATTAATATATAATTTGTGGTGCAAAAACTCAAACAAATACATAGAAAAAATTAGACTTTATCTCTAATGGTGCTTTTGATGGTATTGGAAAGAAGAGAAAGAAAAGTATGGTCATTCTACTCATGTCAAGCTCTATGAAAAAGCTATACATATAACATTGAATTCGATAAAACAGTTGTGCATGCTGACATGCTAATCCTTATCTATCATTTGTTTTCCATCTCTTAACATTAAAATTCTATTTAAATATCAATAATAAAAGAGCTGGTGAGGAATACTTTGAAATTGTGATAAAATGTAATAAAATTAATGTACTTATATTACTTGCATTATTTTTGTTTTCAAACAATTCATGCTTATTGTAGAGAATTTAGAATACACAGAAAAATAAAAATATGCAATAAAATTATTTGATGCAGAAAATTATTGTAATCACATTCATATATTTTTGTCAATTTCTAAACTTATGTATTTGAAATCTTAATTAAATATTTATATACAATGTATTAAGGCTAAATAGTACACAATTGCACCCTTATTAACTGCAAATGCTAAGCATTAGTCCATGTCATTATACACTATTTAAAAATTTGCATTTCATCATACCACATGTTCTTATAGCTATTCTAAATTTATATTTATTCATTATTCAAACACTAGACATTTAGGCTGCTCATAAGTTTTTACTGTTATTAATATGTCGTGATTTTCATTTTTGTACTGGATTCTAGTTTCTTAGAATCGAGTTCTAGAAGAGAAATTACTGTATTAAAGGGTATGAACTTTTAACAGACCTTGGCATGTATTGATAAATTGCTTTCCAGAAAGTTTGTAGCATACTACTGAAGTGACTTAGCGTGCGTGCACTTATTCATACTCAGTTATTTGTTACATAACATGTAGCACTTTTACAGGTATGACTAACAGTTCATTTAACTTTCTAGAGAAATTTAAAACTATTGTAATTCAGTGTTTGAGATCTGTCAGAATTCCTTTAAGCTGTCAGAGATTTTGATATGCTATAATAATATTGATACATTTTAAAAGGAAATATAACATCGTATTCCCAGAATCAGTCTTTCATGTAAAAAAAATAGAAAAGAGTCATCATATGAAGACTGTATTCTATTTCATGTTTTTTTTTTTTTTATTGCAGTACAAATTTGTTGCACTATGTGATTTTCATCACATAGTTTTCTTAGGTTATTTTATCCATTTGGGATTTGTATGACTTTCTTCTCATATTTAATAAAATGATTCTAGAATGGTATGGGTGATTATCTTTGAAATGATCATCCAAATGATACCAAATGATTACCTATTACTTTATAGTTTATAAAGAACTTGAACATCCATTCCCTCTATAATTTGATCCTTATAACAACAGCCCTGTGAAATTGGCATTTTACAACTATTCAGGGTTTTATGTGTTTTTTTTTTTTCTTTAATCCCTACTGGTGAGAAAAATAAGCCTCCAAAATGCTGAGTAACTTTCTAAAAGCATGCAGTTCTAGATGATAGAACTGGGATTTGAAGTGGTTCTTTTGAGTCCAGATCCCATGTTCTCTATTATACTAGCTTATTAGCACCCAGCTGTCAATCTTTAAGCAAAGGGACATTTTAATGGAGCTTCAGTCATTATGGAGTGAGTCATAGTCTACATCATAGAATAATAATTGCTTCAGATTGGGAAGATAAGGAATCCAGGAGAGATTGCTAGAAATTGGTTTCCCTACAGGCTAACTGAAGGGCCTGAAAAACTTAATTATATCTACAAGGAAATTATCAATTTGAACACTTAAATATTGAGCCTGTTCACAAAAATGAAATTATCAGATAATGTTCATTGGTTACTTTTTTCCCCTTACAATCCATGGGAGATACTTTCCTCATAAACTTTCATGGTAAGATTTAGCATCTATTAGGCTCAGATGGGAAATAATTTGCCTGCAATGCAGGAGACAGGTTCTATAACTGGGTTGGGAATTTCCCTTGGAGAAGGGAAGAGCTACACACTGAAGTATTCTTGCCTGGAGAATTCCATGGACAGAGGAGCCTGGCAGGCTAAGTCCATGGGGTCACAAAGAGTCATACACTACTGAATGACTAACTCAGATTCTTCCCAGAGCCAATTTTTTATAATGATGGTGGAAGCTGGTGATTTTATTTTATTATAGCTATTTCTTCCATATTTATCAATTTTCATTTTACTGGAATTAAGAGCCCTCCTTCGTCCATCAACTAATACATGAATACACCTAAGCAGGATGTCCTTACAATAGAATATTATTCAAAAAAAAAAAAAAAAGAGAAGAGCCCTCCTTCCTTCTCCACTTATGTCTGTGTGCTTGTACTCTTTACCTATCTATCTATCTATTTTCTATAATATTTCTATTGCCAATGTGGGCTTATAAATTCCTATTTTATCCAATGGACTATCTTCCATTTGTTTCTTATTTATTTTTATGCTCAAATTGTCCCAGATTTTCCCAGAAGTAGCCCCTTTCACTATGATAGTTGCTGTTTACATTCTGAAAGATATTCCATGCTCATCTACCGGTCTTGAAATGAAAATTGCCAGTTCTCAAAGAAGTCCTAATTCCTTCTGGTGGTGAATCATATATCTCAAGCAAGATCTAGGTGTTCATTGCTACAAGCACACCTGGGAGATATTGCAGGCTTGACTCCAGACCATGGCAATAGAGGATATATCCCAATATAGCAAGTCACAGGAATTTCTTGGTTTTCCAGTGCATATAGAAGTTATATTGACATTATACTCTAGTCTGTTAAGTGTATACTAGCATTATGTCTAAAAAACAATGTACATATCTTAATAAAAGTACTTTATTGCTAAAGATATGCTAACCATTATCTGAGCCTTCAGTGAATTATAATCTTTTTGCTGGCATAAAGTTTAGCCTCAGTTTTGATAACTGCTGACTGATCAGGGTAGTGTCTGTTGAAGTCTGGGGTGGCTGTGGCAATTTCTTAAAAAGAGACAGCAATAATGTTTGCTGCATCAATTCACTCTTTTTTTCACAAACAATTTCTGTGTAACATGCAATACAGTTTGATAGCATTTTACCCACAGTAAAACCATTTCAAAACTGAAGTGAATTCTCTCAAACCCTGCTCCGGCCTTATCAACTAAGTTTAAATATCATTCCAAATACTTTGTCATTTCAACAGTCCTCATAACATCTTCACCAGGAGCAGTTTCATCTCAAAAATAATTTTGTTTGCTCATCCATAAGAAACAACTTCTCATCTGTTAAATTTTTGTCATAAGATTATAGAAATTTAGTTACATCTTCAGGCTCTACTTCAAATTCTAATTCTCTTACTATTTCTACCGTATCTGTGATTACATCCTCCATGGAAGACTTGAACCCCTCAAAGTCAACCTTGAGGAATGGAATCACCTTCTTCCAGACTCCCGTTAACTTTGATATTTTGACTTCTTCTCATGAATCGCAAATGTTTTTAATGTAATGGTGAACCCTATCCAGATGGTTTTCGATTTTCTTCATCAGACTTATAAGAGGAATCATTATATAATGACAACTATAGCTCTATTTTAAAATAGTGCATTTCCTAAATAATAAAACTTGAATATCAAAATTACTCTGATCTGGGCTTCAAAAACGATGTTGTGTTAGCAGGCATGAAAACAACATTAATCGTGTATATCTCTCTTGGAACTTTTGAGCAACCAGTTACATTGTCAATGAGCAGTAATATTTTGAAAGGATTATTTTCTTCTGAAAAGTAGGTCTCAACAATGAGGTTAAAATATTCAGTATACTAAGTTAAATATAGGATTTTCAGAATGGTAGATGAGCATTGGCTTCAACTTAAAGTCACCAGCTACATTAGCCTCTATCCAGAGCATCAGGTCAGCCTGTCTCTTGAAGCTTTGAAGCCAGGCATTGACTTCTCTTCTCTAGCTATAAAAGTCCTAGATAAAATTTTCTTCTAATATAAGCCTGTTTCATGTACATTGAAGATCTGTTGTTTAGTGTAGCCACCTTCATGAATTCTCTTAGCTAGATTTTCTGGATAACTTTCTGCAACTTCTACATCAGCACTCACTACTTCATCTTGTGCTTTGATGTTACAAAGATGGCTTCTTTCCTTAAACTTCATGAATCAACCACTGTCAGCTACAAGCTTTTCTTCTCAGCTTCCTTTCTCAGCCTTCATAGAATTAGAGAGATTTAGGGTCTTGATCTGGATTTAGCTTTGACTTAAGGGAATGTGGTAGCTGATTTGATCTTCTATTCAGACCACTAAAACCTTCTGCATATCAGCAATGACTGGCTTTCTTATCATGTATGTGTTCACTAGGGTGGCACTTGTAATTTCCTTCAATAACTTTTCATTTGCACTTCAACTCGGCTAACTGTAGCAGGACACCTAGCTTTTGGCCTGTCTGGGGTTACAACATGGCTCCTTCACTAAGCTTAATCATCTCTAGCTTTTGATTTAAAGTGAGAGACATGGGTGGGGCCCCTTTTTTCACTTGAACACTTAGAGGGATATCATAAGGTTATTAATTGGCCTACTCTCAATATTGTATGTCTCAGGAAACAGTGAGGCCTGAGGAGACAAGGAGAGTTGGGGAAACGGTCAGTCTGTGGACCAGTCAGACCACACACATTTATTAAGTTTGCCATATTACGTGTGTGTAGTTGTTGCCCCTCAAAACAATGGCAAGAGTAACATCAAAGATTATGGATCATCATAAAAAATATAATAATAATATAAAGAGTTTCAAATATTGCCAGCATCACCCAAATGTGACACACAAACCTGAAGTGAGCAAATGGTATTGGAAAAACAGCAATGAAACAGACCCACTAGACACAATGTTGCCATAAATATTAAATTTATAAAAAACCCAGTATCTACAAAATGCAATTAAGTGAAACACAGTGAAATGAGATATGCTTATATTGGGACACCATTAATTCCAGTTCCATTCAGCTAACAGATTTAAAATACCTGTGAATGTACATATATGATTGTGTGTATATATACATACTGTATATGTACTGATACCTCCAACTTCAACCCACTCACTGGGTTCTTGCCTGCTGTTCCCCAGTCCATATTGTATATCCCCTCTTCCTTAATGAGAATCCTGGCTCCAAATGCCAATACACTTACTCATTGACTCATTCTGGCAAAATACATAAAAAGAGCATCAGAATTTCTGGACCCACAACACTATGAAAATACAACATACAAGAAAGAGTTTAAAGAATTTTTTGCAGTTTTATGTTGCCCTTACTTTGAGAATATACAGTTAAAATGCTGTGTTCAAATGCTCCTTTAATTTATTTGGTTTATCTATTTGGTTTTGTGTTTGTTAGGTTCCACCTGCAATGTGGGAGACCTGAGTTCAATCCCTGGGTTGGGAAGATACCCTGGAGAAGGGAACGACTACCCACTCCAGTATTCTGGCCTGGAGAATTCCAGGGACTGTATAGTCCATGGGGTTGCAAACAATCGGATACAACTGAGCGACTTTCACTTTAGTTGTTAGGTTGGTTTGACTTTTACTTCCTTGTGGTTGTATTATTCATGTATAATACAGCAGAGTTTATTTGTTTCTCTTTGTAGTTTTTTTTAATTCCACAAATTTATTTTTATTTCTTGAATATATGTAATAGTTACATGCATAAAAATATTGTGCATCACATTTGATATTGCATTTACTTATGGTTAGTCCCTCAGTTGTGTTCTACTCTTTGTGACCCCATGGACGGTAGCCTGCCAGGCTGCTCTGTCCATAGGATTTTCCAGGCAAGAATACATAAGTAGGTTACCATTTCCTCCTCCAGGGGATCTTCCTGACCCAGGGATTGAACTTGCATCTCCTCAGTCCCCTGCATTGCAAGCAGATTCTTTACTACTAGCATCACCTGGGAAGCTCCATGTATCCTGATATCTGCCATGGTTGAGACCAGAGCCTGGAAGTTGATGTTTATTTCTTGTTTATTTGCCAGAGGAAATCACTTCTTCTTTCTTTGCAAAGTCTTCTTTTCTGTTAAAAAAAAGAAAGAAAGAAAGAAAATAAGAGATGGCCTGTAGGTTCCTTATCAACTCTAAATTGTTTTCTGTTAATCATATAGTGTTTGTTAACCCTTTGTAAATTGTAAATAACCTTGACATAAAGTTTTATTTTGGAACATGCCAGAACACGTGCATGCATGGGATGTTATAGCTATTTTAAATTGAAATCATTGATACCTTATTTTTTGGCACCTTTTCATGGTGAGAGTTATAGTCTTACCTCAGGGATTAAGGTCTGAAATTTTAGAGTATCTAAGAATAGCAGGATAAGAATTGACCATAGACCAGCTTGAACTGGCTCCTCAAATGAGCCTGTGGGCTACTGGGGGGTCATGCTCACAAAGTCTGCCAGAGTCAGCCATGTTTCCTTTAAAGATTACCTCTGTTGGAATCCTGAGAACATCTGATCACAGCAGGAGGAAAGCTTCTGCTCTCTGCCTTTTACATTTCATCAGCTTGACTCATGACCTTCTCAGCCAAACACATAACCAGTGAAGGAGTCTGCATTTCTGATTATATATCCTGACTTTCCTAGCATATCACATAAAGTAAGCACTTTTCTCTGAAGTTTTCTATTAATAGTTCAGAGCCAGAGAATACTCATATCCATGCCATCCATGATCCCTGAACTTGACTCCCTGGAATGGGGTTGCCAGACCCTTGCTCCTATAGTCGTGAAGCAGAGGCAGCACTGAATGCTCCTCCTACCCGCCGGGCCCTAAAGTGAGCAATAAATTTGACTGAGCAGCAACAGCCACAGGGGAATCATATACTGTTTTTCTTCTGCCATGAGGACTAAGTTTTAAAATCACTCTAGAAATCACCACAGCTCATAAGTCACCCCCTTATATTATGACCAATAAAATGCCAAGGCAGAAGGATCATCCGGCTTCACAGAATATTGAATTTATGCACCTTAGATTCATCAAGAAATATAGAAACTACAAGAGTTAGTTATCTGTATAGTAAATATTTTATTTTATTTTTCTGTTTTCATCTATTTGTTGACTAGGCCAAATGCAAAATACATTATAAAATAAAGATACAAAACACAAAGTCACCTCCTTTGAGTATTTATCTGCTTCTTTCCTGGCATCAGATTGTTTATTCATTTATATTTGTATTTATTATTCATCAAAATACTTTGATATTTAAAGCTTCATGTCAAGAGATAGAATGCAAATAGTTACTTCTCAAAAAGGAACCCTAGAAATTTAAACTATTATAAATCTAAGTTAATGTAGATGGGTATATGTTAAAATAATGCTTCATTCATTTAAGTAAAGTAGCATTTAATAGTCATTATTAAACAAATGTTTCCAAAGCAGCTGACTGTTGGAAATAAACTATACTTTGAAAAGCTTTATAAAAAGCCTTAAGTATTATGATAATTTAAAAGTGTTATAATAATGTCAATTCCTATTTTAAAACCATACCATCCATTCTTTTGATATATAAAAGATAGATACGTAGAGAGATATACACATCTATTTATATACACATATATACTTTTTCTTCAGATTAGTGGATTAAATAAATATTTGGTTGCTGCTTTTTTATTGAATGCTTATTAAAATATACTGATATGCAAGGCTAGACCTTAATGTTTTATGGCCTAAGGAGAGACACAAACAAGAAAATAAAATAGTAGACTAAAGATGTACAGTATATTTATTTCAAAGCATGTATTTTCAGTACAAAATTGAGAGAGGTGGATTTGCTACTGCATGATTGTATTTTATTATAAATCTCTATTGTTGGAAGTGATTGTCAATGTAAAATACATTGCAATTGAAATAATGAGATAGATAAAAATGAAATTGAGGGAAATAATAATGATGAGGTTGCACTAATGTATCTTACTGATAATCTAGACGAGGCGGGGGATCAGAGAATAATCATAGAATGCTTTCTTGAAATTTCAATGGCTTAGGAAAATTAAGACTATAAACCTCTATTGTGGAGACCTGATTATTAGAACCTTTTGAAAACTGCAATATATTTTGATCAGTTGTGTCTATAGAAGGGTTGTCAAATGTGCCAGGTTTTGACAAAAATCAAATCGAGTTAATGTTCATGTTCATTAAAAATAAATTTCACCCTGTGTTTCAAAATACCTTGTGGCTCAGTCTAGATTATATATTTTAGGTCCTTCATTGTGTTTGACATTTCTTTGTCCTGAGAAGATAAATTTTAAAGATGAACTGTATTGCATTTACCAACTAATATAATTTAGATTCATTTTCACTGTACACTTTGGGTTCATTTTCATATTCTAATCTGTAAGAACAAAATGCTAACTGTAAATACATTTAATAATTATTTATTAACCATCCTTAATTTTATTTTGTTAGGAGACTTAGCTACATCGTGACTCTTATGTATACAAAGAAACCAAATTTCATCACTCTCAGTTGCAAATCTTTGATGATGTGTATCAGTGCACTCTACATATACTGATTCATTTTTTAAAATAAAATTGGTTTGTTATTTTTCCTTTTTCAAAATAACAAATAATTCATCCACATCAAATGGATATTAGTTACATTCTACCAAAAAATGATTTTTGAAAAAGCATATTGAGCTGCTGAATCAAATCAATAGCAATAATAAAGCACCTTGGATTATTAATTTTTATTGAGTGCCTTCCCGCTGTGCTGAAATGATACGGTACAGTTTCTACACCAGGACTGACTGGGTCATTGCTGCTGCTAGTAGATTTTTAAACAATTGAGCTACAATCTTTGAAAGTAGGGATTCATCATGGAAAATGCTGACGCAACCATAAATGATGCAGGTTAATGGTATTGCTAGATGATACATGCTATTAGTAGGGGGAGCAGTACTGGCCCCTGTTGTGTTTTGCAAACTTTCACCAAAGAGAAGTCCTTGACATTTCAGCAAGAAATGGAAGTGTCTTGCATGTTTTTATTTGTGTGGCGTGAAAAGAGGTATGTTGCGGTATTCATTACCAGGTCAATTTCTTGGGGTTGGCTAATCACTGGCCGAAATACAAATCCATGATCCCAGCTTTTCCAGATATTTGTATGGCAGGCAGCTACACAGCAGCAACTTCTGTAATCCCTTCTCCTACAGTTAGAGCTACTAGAAAAGCTTAATAATATCCCAGAGGCAAAGATGAAACGGTATTTCCACAGCTACTGTTTGCTGTAGAGAGCTTTTGAAGTCAAGCTTAAGATGTCTTTATTTCCCTACCAGAAAGAATTTTTTTTTGCCCTCTTTTACTCTGGTGTTGTCATGATGATGGCTTTCTGCTTGAAAAATATTCCAAGCAGCTGCAGCTCTCCCATAAAGCATTAGGGAATGAGAACAGCTTTTCATCAGGGGCTGTTGCAATCTGTAACTACAGTTTGTCACTGCCGAAACCCACGGCTATGCTGGTAGTGATCTCAGTTTAAAACTCCCGGTTTCTTTCTTACGGATTGAGGACAGCCATGATTTTCATCTTATTGGGGACTGCCTTTACTTTTACCTTTTGTGGTTAATTAAATTCTAAATTGAGTGTAGTGCAAAGTTCCCAATTCAACTTTTGTTCTGTGCCATCTAGAAAACAAAAAGCAGTTGCCCCAGAATGCACCACAAGTTAAATTAATTGCAGTAGTGGGTAACAAGGTGAAATTCAGATCCGCTTTATTTAGTATAGGGGAAGGGTTACTACGTGTTGATTGAGAAAACCTTCGTTCCAGACAACCCCTGATCACCGGATCACAGTGAAAAGTTGCAAGAAAATGTCGAGAGCAAAACAGCCATTTTATTTATTGAATTTGCCGCACCTGATGTCAAATATAATAGGATCCGATGAAATATGGAGATTGTAGCAACAAATCTTAATTATCATAAGAAAGAGAAGCAAATCAAAAGAAACAAAAACAAGTAAAAGCAATTGAATTGTATTGTGTTGTAAAAGCAACACGACAATAGCAACAAAGTCTAGAAGGTTTAAAACGTCTTTAGAAACTTGAAACTGAAAATATCTTCATAGGTAAGAAAAGCATAATTTATTAAACAAGTGGTTGTATGGTACTAATATTCTTGTACTGTGAAAATTTAATACTACCATATATAAAAAATATTTTATGAAAAGAATATTTAATTCTTGATGTTATGTTTGTGAATTTTTCAAAAATATATTTCACAAACTTATTTATTGCATTTATCATTTGAAATTTAGCAAAATAAACTTTGGAAAAAAATGTCCAATTACAGATATATATTTTTCCTTTTTTGCCTTCTTAGAGTAATAATTTATTTTTATTGAAGTATAATTGCTTTACAATGTTCCATTAGATTCTGCTGTACAACAAACTGAATCAGAATCAGCTATATGCATACATATATCCCCTCCCTCTTGAGCCTTCCTCCCAACCAATACCTCCCATCTCACCCCCTAGGTCATCACAGAGCACTAAGGTGAGTTCCCAGTGTTATACAGCAGCTTCCCACTAGCTCTCTATTTTACACATAGTAGTGTGTATATGTCAATGCTACTCTCAGTTCATCCCACCCTCCCTTTCCCCTGCTGTGTCCACAAGTCTGTTCTCTACATCTGCAACTCTATTCCTGCCCTGCAAATAGATTAATAGTAAAAACAACAGACATTTGAGGAACTTGTGCCTTGCTTTGTTTTTGAGTAAGTAAAGCATTAGGTACTATAAAATATGAAAATAAGTTCATGAGGAAACAAATACTATCAGATGACTCATATATTAATGTCCAAAATTGTAGAGAATTAGAAAAATTAATAATTATATTAATTAAATATGTAATTGATGATTGTCTAAACTTTAAGATTTTTTTTTAACAATCTCATCAATAATTTTTAAAAATTTTAACCATTTTTGAATTTTGAAATGTGTTTTTTTAAATGCCCTCTTTACTTCCAAAAAGGATTTGAAATAGTTGAGAACCTCACCCTTTTGCCACTAAATAGTTATATAATTTGTTTCACAGTTGTAGCTCAAATAGTTCAATATCAAAGTTGGGAAACATGACTAATAGGGTTAGTCCTAGGATGAGTGCTATTTAATAATTCCATCAATCATCTCAAAACATGCTCATTTACTTAGTTAATAACATCAGACTTGGAAGGGTTATTTAGCACCTTGAAGGACAGAATTAAAATGTCGTGTGACCTTGAGAATTAACAAGTTTTAGAAGTTGTCAGAATCAAATTATAAAATCTTACAGAAAATACATATTAAAGTCATTCTGTAGACCTAGAACACCTGAATAGCAGATTTGTAACAGATTTATTAAGTTTACTGAAAAAGAAGATCTCCATCCCAGTGAGGAGAGGGAAATAAATCACAAATGATTCTTTTCCTGATAGTTTTGCCTAATGGTTAACAGCATGGCCACTGAAATCTCCTGACCTGTGTTCACATTCTGTCCCTACCTTTATTCATTTGTATGGTCATTGTCAAACTACTTAATATCTCTGTCTCTCATCTTTCTCATCTGTTAAGTGGTGAAAGTTAGAGTACCATCTTCATAGATTTTTGAGAGAATTAAACAAGGGGTACTACCTGGAATATGATAGGTATTATATACTTTAAATACAGCATGTTGTAATTTATCTCTCATCTGACAAAGAAATAAATAGAACAACTGTGTCTATTTTATCTACCAGGGAAGAGAGTCTAAGGATGATTTTAGATATCGTTTCTAAAGATGAGGATCACAATCGGCACATAAAGGAGAATGTTTGTTTCAGACACTTTTAATCATCTGGTATAGCACTATTATGTCCAGAACCTTAAAACACTTTATATAGAGTACTTTTCATATATTTTTGGCAATGGGAGACTATCAGCAACTTAGGAAATCGAGAAAGTTTCATTCAAAGGAGAATTATTGAAGGCCTTATAAGATTACAACTTGATAAAATCTTGTGAATTACTGGTCTAGTCTACAGGGTAAGAAATTGAATTTTTGACTCTCATGTAATAGGTGTTAAGAAAAAAAAGAGCACTGCTTTATTCAACTGGGAACACAAATCAATGATATTCAATTCTGAAAAAATGTCATTTTATTCACATTAAGCAAAGTGTAATAATTTTTTAAAAGATATAATTTCAGACTCTCCTGCAATTTATAAATGCCTTTCTTTCAGGTCAGTGATTCTCACTAGGGATGATGAGTAGGGTATTATAATTATCTGTGTAATACTTTTGCAAATTAACCCACTCACATCAGACAAATGTACACAAATTCTAGTATGCACACTGGAGAAGAATGCTTCTACCTCTGTGAGGAACATCAGTAAGTGAGTCACTGCCACAGATGAGAAAATCTCTCAGGTAATACCCTTCATAAGAAAATTCATGATCATCTATTGTCATATGTCAGACACCTCCATATATATGTTGTTATTCTTTAGTTGCCAAGTTATGTTTAACTCTTTGCAACCCCATGGACTGCAGCCTGCCAGGTTCCTCCATCCATGGGACTTCCCAGGCAAGAATACTGGAGTCGGTTGGCATTTCCTTTCCCAGGGGATCTTCCTCATCCAGGGATTGAACTCACATCTCCTGCATTGGCAGGTGGACTCTTCACCTCTGAGCCACCAGGGAAGCCTGCATATATATGTGTTTGTTTCTCATAACCAAGTGCAACTAGGCTTACATAATGTATCAGTCAGGATTAAATTAACCATCAGAGATAGCTTAATGTATGTATGCCTCAGATGTTCATCTTTAATATGGAAATATTACACATTATTAAACTCAACAGGAAAGGTTGATTTAAATATGTTTCAATGCTTTGCAAATGTAAGAGTGCTACATGTGGGCAAAATAAGAAGTCATCACTATGGGCTGAAAATAGCCAGACCCAAGTGCATCATAATTTAGATGACATAAAAGACTGCCCCAGTTTGATTCCAGTTAATTAGGTCAAGATAATTTGGCAGCCTTTCTAATATCTTTGTCTGAGCAAGAAGGGGTGTGGTGATGGGCATCTCTGTGGTCCCTAGAGACAGAGCTGAGCAGAGCTGACACAAGTGCTTTACTAAAATTGGTCATGCTCTACAAGCCTGTAGATTTGTGGCCATTCCTCATTCATTCCCAAATGCCAGTTGTCATATGAATGTCCTCGTAGCAAAGTTCTGTGCCAAGTGCTTGCTTTTAAAGGCATGTACAGATATGGCCAGAGCCCTAATAAATCCATCATTAAACTTGTCACCATAAGCCCCTGAAATGACCATAACAAGATCCAGAGACTTTTCAAGTAGTTGATCTTATTCATGTTTATTTGGGACATTATCTTCTACTACTAGAAAGCAGTTCTTGTTTTCTTTAATAAACCTCTGTTTTTTCAGCTGAACCTATAGGAATGTGTGTCATTTTTCATAAATGTTTCTTTTGTATGCTTTTATTTATTTTTAGAAATACTAAGAAGACAGCATACTTGAGATTTAATATATACCCTGCTGCTAAACTATTTATGTAAAAATAATAGCTAGCACATTAAGAGAAATGGTATTAAAACTAAGCCCCCTGCAAGTACCTAAGAGAAACATCAAACTCTGCAAGTGTTTGTTAAAGTTAAAATGGAAATACTTGATCAAATTCAAGGAGGCATTTCTTTAACTTTGGCCAGAAATTTTTTTTTTTTTCAGTAGAGACAAGGGGTAAGAAATTTACTTATGAGATTAAGGGTTTAAATTCTTGATTTTAGCTGACCACTTGAATACCTAAAGAAATGAATAGCACCTGGTGGCATTCCACCAATTTCATTAGCAACAAACCATTTTTCTAATGGCCATCACTTCTGCTCAGTGCCTACTTCCTGATAATTGTAATGTGGGAGGTGGAGAGGAGAGGGCTGACTTTAATTTCAAAAGATCAAATTTAATTTCAAAACATCAACTTTTTAACTGGAGATCCCCATATTTAAAAATATTACACAAACTCTCCCTTATGGTTGTTATAAATTTTGTTTGTTGTTTAGTCACTAAATTGTGCCCGGGTCCTTACAACCCTAGACTGTAGCCCGCCAGGCTTCTCTGTCTGTGGGATTTCTCAGTCAAGAGTACTGGAGTGGGTAGCCATTTCCTTCTCCAGGGGATCTTCCTGACCCAGGGATAGAACTGGCATCTCCTACGTTGGTAGGCAGATTATTTACTGCTGTGCCACCAGAGAGGCTAAAACCATATATGCATCAAAGAACTTCTACTTTGATAACTCAGTTTTGTCAAAGTTGCTGGGGTCCTTTCTGTCCTTTGAATCTGTCCCAATGTGTGATTATTATCTAACTGCATTCATCACTCATTCACAAAATTGAGAGGGAGCAGAATATGACACCCCAAAATGTACCAGTGGGGATTGTTTTGAGTTGAAGACAATCAAGACTCAGCAGACTCAGGAAAAACATTGACCTCTATCTCAACTGCCTGAAAATATAGAGACATGGTCTGGCCCAGAAAGAGATCTATGGACAGAAATAACTTATTTTTTTATTTTTAATCTGAGCGACTTACCTACAGGGCAGGGGAAATATTCAGGTACCAAACACCTCCTCTCATCTTCCTGTGAACTGTCTTCCTCCTCTTTGAAACCTCAGACCCCACCCCATTCCTTAGCTCAGGATGGCATGTAAGCCTCAATGGCCTATGTCTTTGAGTGTCACATCTTTTGGGGTCTTGTAATGTACATAGTTAAATTTCTTCGTCTCGGTTAATCTGTCTCGTGTCATTTTTTTTGTTAGATCAGCCAACGAACCTTGTAGAGCAGACTGAAAAATGTTTCCTCCGCACAAAATCAACAAATATTTGTTGATGACCAAGAGTCACCAGGATATGAAAAAGACACTAGAAGTATAACATTGTATAGCAGACAGTCCTTCTGAATTTCAAGTTAACAGCGGATTAACTAGAGAAGTAAGCAGAAATGACAATGCACCATTCTAGTTTCATGGAGGTACAAAAAAAGGGACACCCCAACCAATCTTGTGTTTTAAGAATTGACAGTGTTCTAGTCAATTGGAACAGGCTAGACAGACTTAGCCAGTAATGAGACACTAGGCGTGAACACTGGAAAACAAAACAAAAATAACATGAACAAGAACTTTGAATGTTAAGAGAACTGATTAATTGGGGGTGACAGTGGGGGTGCACAAGAAAAGTATTCAATGTCCTTATACTTATTTGTATAGCTTAGTAAACATTTTATTTTGAATTGCATACAGAATTGGTGTAAAGTGACCTGGGAAACAGGAGGAGTTCAAGAATAAGACAGGAATGTGTGTGTGTGTGCATGTGCACGCTCAGTCATGTCCAACTCTTTACAACCCCATGGACTGTAGCCCACAAGGCTCTTCTGTCCATGAAATTTTCCAGACAAGAATACTGGAGTGGGTTGCCATTTCCTACTCCAGGGACCTTCCCAACCCAGGGATTGAAATGTTGTCTCCTGTGTCTCCTGCATTGGCAGATGGATTCTTTTACCACTGAGCCACCTAGGTAGCCTACAGAGGGAAAAGTCAAGGGCAAAGTTAAATATCCAAGGCATCTGTTGCAGCTTTTACAAACTCAAAGTGACAACCTGTTCTAAAAACTGATAATGATCTCCTTAGTAGAACATAGGTTCCTTTCATGCAGAAATCTTGTCTTAGTCATGTTTGTTAATACCAACACCTGGAACTGTACTTAATACATTTTAATATCAAGAAGTCATCCCCAAGTCATGTTAAAATAGACGTAATTTCTCAGAGAGTGAGAGATGGACCCAAGATTCTATTCCTAACAAGGTCTCAGGTGGTGTTGATACTGCTGAGTGGGCAGCCACACAGACTTTCGAAGAACTAGTACCTTGCCCTCTTATATGGGAGAGCTCAGACATTTCTAAATAGGACAGATTTACATCTAAATAAGTTGAATAAAATCGGATTATTTTTAAAAAGTTATATACCATATACTATGCATGCTTTGGAAAAGGAAATGGCAGCCGACTCCAGTATTGTTGCCTGGAGAATCCCAGGGACAGGGGAGCCTGGTGGGCTGCTGTCTATGGGGTCACAGAGAGTCAGACACGACTGAAGCGACGTAGCACCAGCAGCAGCAGCACAGACACATAGATGTAGACAGGAAACAACTTATTCCACATGCAAGATACGGAAGACTTGCTAGAAGTAATATTTGAACAGAATCTTGATTTCCTATTGGAATTTCAATAGATGAGCCAAGAATTTTTGCAAAATTAGAGAGACACAAAAGGGAACTGATTTTTTTGGTTAATCGTTGCTTTACAGTTACGTAGAGTGCATGTAAAGAAATGATAGCAGTTAGAAAATTGAAGAGAAGATTTTGACCTCCTTGCAAAAGCATGCAACTTCCAACCTTTCCTAAGTTCATAAATTTAAATTCTACAGAGAATTGGTATAGAAAAACTGGTACCTTTTGGCAAAACTTCAATTAGTGCAAGTTGTCATGTGAAATTTTTATCTTTGAGTGTTTATTCATTTTTTTTCAGAGCTTTTTCTATACCAAACTGAGGTTATTCAAATAATTTTTCCAGAAATTATCATATTATTATAATATTTAATATGATAGTTTATTTTATGTGGCAACCTTTCAAGGCCATGATTTCCAGATATTTGATCAAACATCAGTGCAGATGCTGCTGTCAAGGTATGTTCTAGATGAGATCAACATTTAAATGAATAAATTTTGAGATTGCTCTCCATAATGGGTCTCATCTAATCAGTTGAAGATCTTAAGAAAGAACAAAATGAGGTTTCCCAAGAAAGAAAGAACTTTGCCTCTGAATTGTCTTTGGGCTTGAATCTCTCTGTCTATCTATTGTATACCTATATATATATATATATATGGCTTATTTTCTTGAAATAACCACAGGGTACTCTATTACACAAAGAGCCAGTGTGTACCAATGTACCATCCCATGCTATTTGTAGCACAGTGTTTATTTGTTCATCCCTGCAGGACATTGACCATGGCCTCATGAGTACCCCAGAATCACTTATCTATGCATATATATGTATACGTATATGTGTATATACACACGCGCACACACACACATACACGCACACAAGCACATGGCTTCTATTTCTTTGGAAACTCCTGACAAATATTTTACTTCCACTGATTCTAGAACCCTATTATACAGATAAGACTGTCCTCATTTCCAAAGATTCTATGCCACTTGAGGGGAGTTTGGGCCCTCACTCATCAGGGAGTGGTTTCATGTTGTTTACTCCCTCAGAAGTATCAAGAAAAAGAGTGGAACTGTCCTTTACTTCAGATATCATCATTAATGGACTAAAATGAATACCTACGACAAATATTATATATATATATATATGTGTGTGTGTACATATGTATATATATGTAAATGAGATGCATTGCCTTAGTTTAATTTGTTTCAAAACATATTTGGGGAGTGCCAACCCTAGGCTAGGCTTTGTTCTAGGAGCTGGGAAAAAGAAAGTCAATGGCAGAATCCCTCCTCTAAATGGGAGGAATGCTGTATATTACAGGGTAAATGCCTGGTAAATTCAAAGACAGGTGATTCTGGGTACTCATGAGGCCATGGTCAGTGTCCTGCAGGGACGAATAAATAAACATCATGTTACAAAGAGCATGGAATGGTACATACTGGCTCTTTGTGTAATATAGTGCCCTGTGGTTATTCAAGAAAATAAACCATTGACCATAAAAGAAAATCACCTAAATTAAATGTCCTAAAGACTGGGTCATGAGGAGGGAACGAAGTTAAACAAATTGGAAAAAAGCTCTCTCCTCAGCCTGACTTGCTTCTGCTAATGTTATTAAGTCCTAAGTCAATGGGTTGGAGTTGTGGACAAGTCAGTGATGGGAGGCAGCAGTGCTGTTCCTACCTTGTTTGCGACTCAGTCCTCAGACTGACCCGACCAAGTCTAGATGTATCCACAGGACAAACATGCCAGCCAGTCCTGCTGTTAGTAACATGTGAAGGCCTCAGTCCTTCACCGCCTCCTTGCCCTCAAACTGAGACAGCAGAGATTTGCTGCCATTCACCTGTTAGCCCACCTCTTTACAATTACCCAAGATATTTCTTGGGTCACTCAGTTTAGATGGGGAATTTGTCTTGGGAATAGTATGAATGGCTTGAGACAAAGGTTACACTGTGGTGCAGTGACTTTGGGTTAATGTGTCCTTTTAAGTTTTAGTCTGGGGACAGAGGGGAGTAACCACGCTACATGGCATTGTACAAATTCAGCCTCTGGACTAGCAGGAGAGGCAGGGGGATTTCCAGGCCTTTTTTTTTAATTGGAAAACCAAAGGGCCATCATTCTTTGGAAACAATTTAACAATCTGCCTGACGTGCAGTCAGCTTTCATGAAATGTAATCATGATGATGATGTTAATGATGAGGGTTGAGTGATGAAGACAATCGCAGCTTAAAGAGGAAATAATTTCTCTCTGCCACTGCTTTTAGTGGACTTTTGCATTTCATGTCATTTTCCCCATTTCTCAGATAAGGCACATAAAAATAAAGGGAAGCCAAACTAAGTAAGGTGTGCAAATTTTCTGGTCAACTCAATGTTAGGTGGTGGTCCAAAAATAATGCAAGGAATATGTCTGTCAGTGTGTACTTGTGGGAAGATTACATTTTTTTGGTGTGTTTTCTTTACTTAGTATGGCTCTTACTGTGCGTATGGCATTCACGGGCACATGGGTGGTTTTCTAGAGATGGAGACTAGCACATAGCTGATCCAGCAAACTGAGGGAGAAGACAGAGGGAGGAGTAAACGGAAGAGAGGGAGAGAATGAGACTCTTTTGCTGTTCATGTCTATTATAGTCCCTGAGCTTAAAGAGGACGGTGGGGACTATTAACCCTCTTTCTTTGAGCCAAGCTGTTTAGCATTTGTGAAACTGGAAGAAGGAGGAGAATGAAGGGAGGGTCAACATCCAGGGAGATGTCTAGTGTTTAAAATTTGTAATGTATTTTGGGGTTTGTAGGCAACCAACTGAGAAAGCCAAAGAAGTGGTGTCTGTGTGTCACTGAGTGTTCATTAGACTGCTGGCAGCTGCATCACTTATTTTAGCAGATGATACGACAACTTCACTAAAGTGTGGTGTGTCTTGCATCTGTATGAATGTGCCTTTGACTTTCACTGGAAAAAAAAAATATCCTGCAGAGCAGCTTCTAATACTTTCATTCTCCTTGTTACCACTCAAAAATTCTCACTGATTGAGATGTTACATATCATTTTGAGTGGTGTTAACTTAATTATTTCTTATCTGTTGAGGATTTAAACATGCTGGTATAGCTGGCATTAATTATTAAATAAAGGAGAAAATGATGTGGAGCAGAGATGTACTATAGATGAAGCCATTTTTTTTTTTTAAATCTTGCCCTTAACTTCATCTCTCTTTTTTGCAGACTTCAAAAAGTTTCATGGTACCTGCAAATTAATTTTAGATAAAATAGGGAAATTTTAAGTGCAGGAGCTACAAACTTAATAGTCTGTTTTATTAATGAGGGATTTGCTTATCAGTGCCTTTAATTTTGCAAAATGCTTCCTTCTCAAGCATGACAGGAAATATTGAAATGTCAGACCCCCATGGGAGCCACCAAAATATTCTTGAGTGCCTCAGAGAATCTTATCTATGTACAAACAGAAAAAAAAAAGCCTAGATATAGATCAGGGAAAACTTAGTTTTTTCTACATGAAATGCCTTCTAAATGAAGATGTATTATTTTCTGATATAATTGAAATTCGGTTCTCATAAACTAACAGTAAAAATCCATCTTAATCAAAATACAGAATGATTACAAATGAATGATAGCAGTTAAAAACTATTGAAATTATTTTTTTTTATTTTAACAACCAAAATTATATGTTTAAACAGTAAACGAAAAGGAATCCTACTCAGCTTACAAAGAATCTCAATCTGTCTTATTATCTAATTATGAGCAATCTGAAATTTCTTCTCACTTTTGGCTGTTCCCATTCCTTTACATTAAATTTGGCTGATGTAATTACTTTAAATATTCTACCTAAAATATTTCATCAACTTCTAATAGCCTCTTAGTAGAAGATATATATATATATATATATTTCGCTGTAGCAGTTCTTCTATCTTAGGCTGAATGCTTTTAAAACCATCCTCATCTTCATACTAGATCTCTCTTTTTTTCCCCTTTATAGAATGTATGCTTTCTAAAATCCAGATTTTTTTTCTGAGTAAATACTATTTTGAGACATGATTTCTTAGAAGCAAACTAATATTCCGGACTTGGAATATAAAGCTACCAGAAAAAGAAATTCTGAGAAATAGGAGAGATGGATGTGGAAAAAGTCTTAAAGAGCAAGGTAAATCTGAGTAAGATATAAAAAACATAATTTCTATCAAAGTTATTTGATGTTTTTGGAGCTGTCCAGATCTCAAAACTATTAGAGACAACATATTTATCTATAACTCGTAAAATGTCTTTTAGGATTGATCTTAAGAAATAAATAACAATTAAAATTCTGCTTTGTAAATGATCATTTTTATTTAATCATTTATCTAAATCCAGATTCTCCTTCTCTATATCTTGTTTAGGCAAAAGGACACCCTCAGAAATCAATTGAAATGATCATGTTTGGAGTTACCATTTTATAACCCTAAAATACTGTTTGATTGACCATATTTTAAGTGTTCACATACTCTAATACTTAGTATAACTTTAGCATTTATTTAATAAGTAGGTGAAAATAATTTATGAATTGAATGTGAAATTCAAATAGATGAATTCTGCACTGGAAAGAGCTTAAAATGTACCTTGTGTCAGCTGAAGCTGGTATACACAGAATTTACAGCAGAGTATATCAAAGAGCTAATTTGGATAATTTTAGCAGAAGATGATCATCCATATAACTCCATGAGTAATTTGTTTATAATGTGCACACAGAAATGGAAAGAAAAAAGGAAAAGCCAGGCCTTTAATCAAATAGCAGCTGATTGTTAAGTCTATAGGCCTTCCTTTGGTATTAATAATCAGTTCTTCCTTTCCAATTACAGTGCCTTTAGAACATTATTTAAGGAATTTAAAGAAAATCATCCATGGAGAAAAGTACTTTATTCTTTGATCTAGTTTAACTTATTATAGTCTCCTTTAATCTTCAGCACATTTTTTCCAATTGCATATTATTCAGGTAAGTAAAATAACTCAACATTTCACTAATTACAGAGAAATGTAGAAACATCTATTTGTGGGGTTTTTCAGATACCGCTAGAAGGACAGTAACTCAGTAATTTCTGAAGGATGATTTGGTAATGAGTCACAGAAGACTAAAAATTCACAAATTCATTAACACAGGATCACATCACATAATTGGTGCTAAAAAGAAGTAATAAATAATATTCACACAGAAATACATATGGAGGATTTTCAGTATTGGGCAGTTTACAATACAGAAAGCCATTTGGAAACACCAAATGCCTTCCAAGAAAATACCCTCATGGCAATAGAGCACATAAACAATGATGCAGTAAATTCCGGTTCACTGGAATATTCTGTATCAACTAAAATATTATTAAAGGAAAATATAATGCAATGGAAGAACAAATTAAATACTATTGACTTGGAAAGTAGAGTTGCTTTGATCTCACTTTGAGCACTCTGATCTCATTTTATTTTAAAAATTATATCCCATGTACTTTTAAGAAACATAGTCTTAAAATGTATAGTCTAATATATATATATAAATATTAAAAATTTTAAATTTTTGCCAGTGAAGTTTTAAAATAATAGATCATGAAATATATTTTATTTTTTAAACCCAGATTATATGTATAATCATTCCAAAAGCTTCACCTTACTCTCTCAATTAATGTCTTAGTCTACAACTATTAAGAACCTACTGTATAGCACAGGGGACTTACTCAATACTCTGTAATGACCTATACGGGAAAAGAATCTAAAAAAAGAGTGGATATATGTATATATATAGCTGATTTACTTCACTGTGCAGCATGAATTAACAAAACATTGTAAATCAACTATACTTCAATAAAATTTTACTTAAAAATATTCAAAAAATAAAATCTTGCTGTCTGTGGAGAGATTGAGTTTGGGAAGCAACGGGATCTTCCCAGGAGACTCCATGCATCATTCCATTTCCTTCCTCCTGTCTTCCCTCCCCTCTCTCTATTGCTCCTTATTCTTGACCTTTTCTTTTCTCAGCCTCTCTAGTCCTCCTCCCAGCAACTCCTCCTCTCATTTCCCTTTCTCTTTCTTTCTTTCCGCTTCAGCCTTCTTAACTTAACTGCCTCCTATTATGCACTTTACTCTTTCTTTAATGTATTTATTTTCTCTTATTTTATATCGGAGTATAGCCAATTAACAATGTTGTGATAGTTTCAGGTGGACAGCAGAGAAACTCAGCCATACATATACATATGTCCATTCTCCCTTAATTGTCAGGGATTTGATTTAGGTCATACATGAATGGTCTAGAGGTTTTCCCTACTTTCTTCGATTTAAATCTGAATTTTGCAATAATAAGTTCATGATCTGAGCCACAGTCATATCCTGGTCTTCTTTTTGCTGACTGTAAGGAGAGAGCTTCTCCATCTTTGACTGCAAAGAATGTAATCAATCTGATTTTGTCATTGGCCTTCTGATGACGTCCATGTGTAGAGTAGTCTCTTGTATTGTTGGAAGAGGGTGTTTGCTGTGACCTGTGCGTTCTCTTGGCAAAACTCTGTTAGCCTTTGCCCTGCTTCATTCTGTACTCCAAGACCAAACTTACCTGTTACTCCAGGTATCTCTTGACTTCTTACTTTTGCACTCCAATCCCCTCTGATGAAAAGGACATCTTTTTTTTTTGGTGTTAGTTCTAGAAGATCTTGTAGGTCTTCATAGAACTGTCCAACTTCAGATTCTTTGGCATTAGTGGTTAAGGCATAGACTTGGATTACTGTAATATTGAATGGTTTGCCTCGGAAACAAATAGAGATTATTCTGTCTTTTTTGAGATTGCACCCAAGTACTGCATTTCACACCATTTGTTGACTATGAAGGCTACTCCATTTCTTCTAAGGGATTCTTGCCCACAATAGTAGATGTAATGGTCATCTGAATTAAATTCACCCATCCTGGTCCATTTTAATTCACTGATTGCTAAAATGTTGATGTTAACTCTGGCTATCTCCTGTTTGACCACTTCCAATTTACCTTGAATCATGGATCTAATGTTCCAGGTTCTTATGCAAGGAACCTGATTGTTCTTTACAACATCGGACTTTACCTTGACCACCAGACACATGCACAGCTGGGCGTTATTATTGCAAAATTGAGACTTAAACTTAACAAAGTAGGGAAAACACTAACCATTCAGATATGCTGCTACTGCTGCTGCTGCTAAGTCGCTTCAGTCGTGTCCGACTCTGTGCGACCCCATAGACGGCAGCCCACCAGGCTCTCCCATCCCTGGGATTCTCCAGGCAAGAACACTGGAGTGGGTTGCCATTTCCTTCTCCAATGCATGAAAGTGAAAAGTGAAAGTGAAGTCGCTCAGTCATGTCCGACTCTTCGTGACCCCATGGACTGCAGCCTACCAGGCTCTTCTGTCCATGGGATTTTCCAGGCAAGAGTACTGGAGTGGGGTGCCTTGCCTTCTCCATTCAGATATGACCTACATCAAATCCCTTGTGATTATACAGTGGAAGTGAAAAGTTGATTAAAGGGATTAGATCTGATAGATTACCTGGAGAATTATAGACGGAGGTTCATAACATTGTAGAGGAGGCGGTGATCCAAACCATCCCCAAGAAAAATAAATGACAAAAGTAAAATGGTTGTCTGAGGAGGCCTTACAAATAGCTGAGAAAAGAAGAGAAGTGAAAGGCAGAGAAGAAAGATATATCCATTTGAATGGATATGGCAAAGAATAGCAAGGAGGGGTATGAGAGCCTTCCTAAGTTATCAATGCAAAGAAATAGAGGAAAACAAGAAAGACTGGAGATCTCTTCAAGAAAATAAGAGACACCAAGAAAACCTTTCATACAAAGATGGGCTCAATAATGGACAGAAACAGGATGGACCTAACAGAAGCCGAAAATATTATGAAGAGGTGACAAGAATACACAGAACTATACAAAAGAGATCTTAATGACCCATACAATTAACGATGGTGTGCTTATTCACCTGGACATCTTATAATGTGAGGTAAAGTTGGCCTTAAGAAATATCCCTATGAACAAAGCTAGTGGAGCTGTTGAAATTTCAGCTGAGTTATTTCAAATCCTAAAAGATGATGCTGTGAATATGTTGCACTCAATATGCCAGCAAATTTGGAAAATTCAGCAGTGGCCACAGGACTGGAAAAGTTTGGTTTTTATTCCAATCCCAAAGAAAGGCAATGCCAAAGAATGCTCAAACTACAGCAAAACTGCTCTCATTTCACACAATAGCAATGTAATGCTCAAAATTCTTCAAGCTAGGCTTCAACAGTACATGAACCAAGAATTTCCAGGTGTTCAAGCTGGATTTAGAAAAGACAAAGAAACCAGAGATCAAATTGCCAACAACTGTTGGATCATAGAAAAAGCAAGATGATTTCAGAAAAACATCTACTTCTGCTTCATTGACTATGTTAAAGCCTTTGGCTGTGTGGATCACAACAAACTGTGGAAAATTATTAAAGAGATGGGGATACCAGACCTCCTTACCTGCCTCCTGAGAAACCTGTATGCAGGTCAAGAAGCATCAGTTAAAACCAGACATGGAACAATGAATTGGTTCCTAAGTGGGAAAGAAGCACGTCAAGGCTGTGAATTGTTGCTCTGTTTTTTTCAGTTATATGTGGAGTACATTGTGTGAAATGTCGAGCTGAATGAAGCACAAGGTGGAATCCAGATTACCAGGAGAAATATCAATAACCACAGATATGCGGATGACACCACCCTTATGGCAGAAAACAAAGAACTAAAAGGGCTCTTGATGAAAGTGAAAGAGGAGAGTGAATAAAACTCAACATTCAAAGAACCAAGTTCTTGGCATCTGGTCCCATCACTTCATGGCAAATAGTTGGGGAAACAAACCAGTGACAGGCTTTAATTTTCTTGGGCTTGAAAATCACTTCAGATGGTGACTGCAGCCATGAAATTAAAAGACACTTGGTCCTAGGAAGAAAAAGTGTGACAAACCTAGATTGCGTATTAAAAAAGCAGAGACATTACTTTGCCAAAAAAGGTCTGCCTAGTCAAAGCTATGGTTTTTCCAGTAGTCAGGTGTGGAGGTGAGGTTTGGACCATATAAAAGGCTTTTTATGGTCCATACATTGATGATTTTGAACTGTGGTGCTGGAGAAAACTCTTGAGAGTCCCTTGGACAGCAAGGAGATCGAACTAGTCAATTATAAATATTTATTGGAAGGACTGATGCTGAAGCTGAAACTCTGATATTTTAGCCACCTGATGTGAAGAGCCGACTCATTAGAAAAGTCCCTGATACTGGTAAAGACTGAAGGTAGAAGGAGAATGGGATGACTGAGTACAAGTTGTTTGAATGGCATCACCAGCTCAATGGACATGAGTTTGAGCAAGCTCTGAGAGCTGTTGAAGGATAGGGAAGCCTGGCATGCTGCAGTACATGGGGTCACAAAGAGTTGGACACGATTGAGTGAATAAACAACAATTCTACTCTGCCCCCCACCATCCCTCCCTCATAAGTTCATTGTCTAAGACTGTGAGTCTATTTCTGTTTTGTAAATAAGTTCATTTGTATCATTTTTTTGAGATTCTGCACGTAAGGAATATAATACAATAGTTCTCTGTCTCACTTCACCCAGTCTGACAATCTCTAGATACATCCATGTTGCTGCCAATGGCATTATTTCATTCTTTTTAATGGCTGAAACATTGTATATATCACTGCATCATCTTTATCCATTTCTCTGTCGATGGCCATTTAGGTCGCTTCTATGTTCGACTGTTGTAAATAGTGCTGCAATGAACATTGGAGTGCTCTTATCTTTTCCAATACAGTTTTCTCTGATATATGCCCAAGAGTGGGATGGCTTGATCAAATGGAAGCTCTACTTTTAGTTTTTTAAGGAGTCTCCATACTGTTCTCCAGTTGGTACAGCCCCCTTTACTCTTTTCCTCATCCTCCTTTGACTATGACCTGGAGATTCTGAGGGCTGAATACAGAGATGTCTGACTTAAAGCATGTGCTCTATTTTGCTTCGTTGCCTTTCTAATAATAACTTTAATGGGATTTTAAGAATAAAACATTGTCTAATTTAGAATCAAATGGATGACATCTCAGAGTTGAAGCCAGGAAGGCTCTTAAGAGGATCGGAGTATCATGGAGCCTGCAGTAGCCATGACCATAACCTTAACATACACTTACAAAGACTTTTGCTATAATTCTCTTTTATGATACCTAAGCTGAATCATTTATGAGTCAATTCTATACCACACAATATATTAATAAATATGCTGCCCTCGTATTTTAAAATGTGGCTTTTATAAGAGAATGAAGATTAAGGGCGGTATTTAAAATGACAAAAGTATCCTGTATATTATTTTTAAAAAGCATCTAAAAACCTTGTGAACAATGAAAAGATTAGATATTCATTCTCATGACACAAATACTTCTTTCAACAACTCTTTCACCCTTAAAAGTTGTAATAAATATCTGATATGAATGGCTCAGAAATGCATTCTCTCCCTTCTGTCTCCCCCCAGTTTCCAACCCTAATCCTACCTAAGAATGGAATGAATGTTAATAGGAGGAGAAAAAGTGATCACAGGGCCAGTCTGAATGAGGGCTTAGAGAAGTTTTAAAAATCTGTTTGACGAAAAATAAATCATCATCAGAGATAAATCTCATACAAAGTAAGATATTTAAGCAAGGCCAAATGACATTTCATGTTATCTGGATATAGAAACATTCAAAGTATTTAGCCTTGACCTCTGAGAACATGTGGATATTTGCTAGGGGTAATAATAGTGTCGTTGATTACCTAACCATTTTCCTAGCTAGGAGAAATAAAGGCATGTCATGATTCATGCTAAACCAGAAAGAGTGCTTATTTCATACTTACATGTTAGAGGTTTCTCAGAAAATGAAAAAACCTTAAGAAACCCTTAGGAAAAAAGAAAGCAAGGGGTGAAGGTCCTAATGCAGAATGAGCACTAACCCATTGGGAAGGTCTGCTCATGGCTCTTAGAAGGCCACATGGCTTTAGCAGGCCATGTTACCTGAGTTTGTTTTCTAATTACCACACATGCATGAGTATTTGGATCATATTATCTCTGAGGTCCATTAGATCTCACGGTATGTGATCTTGTTTGCTTTGGTGAAAGCTGTCCCCTTCCTTCCAAACATACACACACAGACACACACACACCCACATGTGCACACACACACACACACTTTACCTCTGCAATTACTGTTAATATTGGGAAAATACTTTTTCAGTTCATAGATCAACTAAAACTGTAAGTGATACTTTCTTTAATTCTCTGGTAACTTTTAAGTATAACAGTTGTATCTAGAATGAACATTTATTTGCATGTCCAGTTGATGTCTCCTCTGCTTCCTAAACCCTCAATTCCACATGGGCATTGGCCAAAGGGATATGGACCTGTCTTCCCCCCCATTTAAAAAAATTTTATTATTTATATTGTTAGTTTTTATTGTTAGTTTTTGACCATGCCATGTGGCACATGGAATCTTAGTTCCCTGACTAAGAATCAAACCCACACGCCCTGCATTGGAAGTGTGAAGTCCTAACCACTGGTCCGCCAAGGAAGTCCCCCTCTTCCTTTTCATTTTGCACATGTTTTCTTCCTCCTTTGATTGGAGTGAGGACTCCAGAGGCTGAAAGGGAACCATGTCTTGCTGCTGTAGTTTTCTTTGCTCACCACTGCTTCTGTGGCCAAGACCGTTGTCCCAGGATCCCCTTTGCAGCTGAAGTCACAGTGCTGGTTCTCAGGCAAGTTCATGTGTAGGTCACCTAGGGGCCCTGAGGGCCCCACTGTGCTTGTATCTCTGAAGAGAGACCTTCTCTGCTTAAACTTTTCTGGTGCCCTTCACTCCTGCTCTGGGAGGAGATGTTTGCTGCTGGAGTCAGATCTCTTGGGTCACATAGCAACAAGCTGGTTTAAGCTAGGCTAATTCCTATAGTGTTCACTTCAGTCTCTATAAGCTCAGTTTTCTTCTTGGATCCTCCTCTCTGCCCTGTTTTCTCTCTTTCCAGTTATCTGCCTTCCTCACACTTCCCTTGCTCACAAAAGCCCAGTCAGCAAGCAGGAAAGTTTACCATGTAGGCAGATGCCCAACCAGGACTTGGAGTGTCAGTCTCAGTTACAACAGCCTCCTTTTAATCTCTAAAAGTAAATCTCTTGGAATTTCACATTTATGGGAAGATGCTGTAGCATTGTAAATAACAGCAGAAAAAAAGCCACAGTACTCACTTTCAAACTTGCACATCTAATTCAGCTCTAACTGTATGCTACCATCTTATTATACCAACTGAGGAAGAAGCAGGTAAAAGTAACATTTTGTTGTTTGTTGATGTGGATGGTATATGTGTGTCTGTCTGCATGCTTTAAAATCTCAAGAGGCCTAGTAACAATGATTTTCTGTTCTTTTAGAGTATTTTCAGGCTAACTTTCCCCAGGTTTTGTCAAAGTAAGCAATTAGGGTAACAGTGTAAAGCTCACTTCACATCCTGCTACTCCACACTGAAGTGCAGGTTATTGTTTCTATGAGATTATTTCACCAGGTTCCTAGGAGAAACTTTCTCCTCATGGTTATTCCTTTACTGGAAGAAGAAGGAGCATATTGACTAGAAGAACTCAAGAAAATTCAGTTCAGTCACTCAGTCGTGTCCGACTCTTTGCAACCCTAGGGACTGCAGCACGCCAGGCTTCCCTGTCCATCAACAACTCCTGGAGCTTACTCAAACTCATGTCCATTGAGTCGGTAATGCCATCCAACCATCTCATCCTCTGTCATCCCTTTCTCCTCCCGCCTTCAATCATCCCCAGCATCAGGGTCTTTTCCAGTGAGTCAGTTCTTTGCATCAGGTGGCCAAAGTATTGGAGTTTCAGCTTCAGCATCAGTCCTTCCAAAGAATATTCTGGAGTGATTTCCTGTAGGATGGACTGGTTGGATCTCCTTGCTGTCCCAGGGACTCTCAAGACTCTAATCCTCTAAAGATGGAAATCAGGAAAAAGATACCTCCAAAGTTCTTAGTTAATCTTTTCTCTCTCTTCTCTGTAAGGTGAGCAGCTTCTTAACGTGTTGGGAAATGTGGCAGCCAAAACCCTATATGTCACATATAAAAAAATTTCAAAAATCATGGGAGGGGTCTAGTTTTTAGAAATTTTATAAGAATCTCATTTTAAGCCAACTGATTATGGACAATAAGGTAGCATCCTGAAAAGCTATTTGAATTTGTATTGTATAGTATACAATAGTATATGAAATAACTCAATGTCCATTAATTGATGAATGAATACATAAAATGTCTTATATGTATGCAATAGAAAATCATTTGATGATAAGGAAGGAAATATATTACAATGTGAATATACTTTGGAAATCATGGTGTCAGAAAATATGTCAAAATATGTCAGAAAGGGCTTCATACTGTTCATTTATATTACATGTTCAGAATAGACAAATCTGCAGAGACAAAAAGACTAGTTTTTGTCTAGGATGTTTTGAGAGAGGACAAATGTAAAGTTAGACTGTGGTGATTATTGTATGATCTTATGAATTTATGAATGAAAAGATTCTGTTCACTTTACATGGGTCATCTGTACAGGGTGTGAATTATATGTCTATAAAGCTGTCAACAAAAGAAAACAACAAATATATGAGGAGTTCCCCTGAACTAGAACAGTTGATCTTATAGGTAGCTTTCTTACCATGTTACACTGACTTTCTCCTAGAATGGATCCCAGATTCACAAAGGGTCCAGATTCTTTAGAAAATAGCATAAATTTTGCTAGAAGGGAATTAATTTTTCTTCATGAATATCAACATATGATACAATGACCTTCTTTACATACACTTTTCATTACTGAGCTCATATGCTAATAACTCATTGGACAGAAGAATGTGTGAAACTTAAGTCTGCCTCTTGGATGGGGGCGAGGAGAGTGAAATGTCCAGGAAATGATCAAGAGTGAGCATTTAGTTGTGGAAATGAATTATTTTAACTTATATCTATATCTTTAACTATTTGATATTTGCATAGATATCCATGCTCATCAGGGCAATAAGTCAGATAATTCCTTAGGGTATATCAGTTATCCTGAGAGAAGGCTGAACATTCTGTAATGTGCAGGGCATGATAGGAACACCCAAGTGTGGTCATATACTTGCAGGATGTTGTGATATGTTGCAATTTATGCATGACTATAAATATGGATTGTATTATCTAGTTTTGTCGACTTTCATGCTCATCAAATAGCCAAGTGTCTGAGAAAATTTCCTTGAAAAAAGCCACAGAAAATATTGAATAACGCCTATGTAAACAAAGCAACAAGATATCTGCAGAACTGATACATCTCCCCCTAATAGAAGCTCTTTGTCAACCAGGTTTTGAAGTAAAACAATCAGAATTAGGCACCTCTGGCAAAAATCTGACCAAGATTTTTTAAACCATCAGGAAGACACTTTGAAATTTGGATTTCCATCCACTATTGTTGGTGGTAAAATTTCCCTTAAATGCACGTTGTGCCTTGAGTGATTAGATAGTGATGCTTGAAAGGCACAAAGCAATTAGGAAAGCTTTTTGGAAATAGGTGCCCAGAATGCAAAGAAAAAAAAAGTATATTTTTTAAAAACATTATGTGGAATTCAAATGAGCATTTTACACAATTTCATTAAGCTTAATAAACATAAAACTTTCTTATTTAATAGTCAAAAGCAAGAGAGAGAAGAGAAGTAGATGCAACCACCAAATAACATTGAATAAAACCTTATTCTTCCTGGCTGTGTTCAAAATGTCGAAAATAATACATGGCAAATGTCTTGTTAATGAACCAATCTCATTTCTTTGTTAAGTATTTTTGGAAGATAATGATAAAGATAAATGTGATAAGGACATGAACAAATGAATATAATGATAGATTTTAAGAGAGGAAAGAAGTACTGATAAATGACAGCAAAGATGAACACATTGACCAGAAGTGAAAGTTCAGCTACATAGTTCAACTGAATGTATAGATATTTCTAGCGTAACTCAATTTATGAGACTTTTTTAGATTACAGTGAATAGCTAACTTTTTGTGAGCTGCTTTTCTGGTTTCAGTAGTGAAAGACTCAGAACAGGTGAAGAAAATGTCTTAAAAATCTGTTCCTTTCATTAGAGAAAAAAAAAAGAGTTTTTTTGTTTTGCTTTGTTTTGTTTGCAAAATTTTCTTTTAATACTGATGGAATGACTGCTTTGACTTAAAACACAATTTCTCATAAAGTCATAAAAATTGCACCACACACAAAAATTATTCACTGCATTATTCATAAGCAAGTTATTTCATTGGAAAAGTTTTGCCAGAAATGGCCAACGTACTGCATGAGGTCAATTTTTCATTTAAAAAAAAGACGTTTCAAATATAGTATCTTTTTTACAATGCTTTGTAATAGATTAAAAGTAAAAGAAAGAATATCTTTTGTATTATGCAGAAGTTCTCATGTTACCTCATGGAAAAATACTTGTAAGAATTGCATACTTATGTATTTTCCTTTTATTAAGAAGACAAGTGTTTCAAATTTGTGAACCTGTGTGTGTGTGTGTGTGTGTGTGTGTGTGAGGTAAGTCAATAACCCACTCTCTACCAGATAGCACTCCATACATACCACACCCTAGAAAGAAAGACAAATGAATGAATGAATAAATATTTAATCTAGTGCTTATAGGCAAAACTGATAGTTTAACAGAGAATCGGAAAGTAACTGCTTTCAGTAGAAAAGAAAAAAAGGAAAAAAATGATGCTCCGGAGAGAGAATTTTTTAATTGTGTTTCAAATTGTTTCCATAATTAAGTAATATTGACCAAAAACAAGTATGTCACATATAAAATTTATTTTATGCCTATATTTTAAATTCAAGAGAGAATTTCATACTCTTATTTTCAAAATGAAGAACTATAGTAGGGTTTGGATTGATTCGTTATGAATATGAACTTGCAATTACCTTCAACTAGTTTGCAAGGATAGTAACATGGACATTTCCTAATCAAATTTCAAGAAAAAAAAAGCCTTTGTGCTTTGTGTATTAGGTCGTTGGAACTAACCAACCATTGAGTAATTGGATATAACAGGATAGCCAATAATGTACTTCTTTGATTTGTATCCACATATCCTGGTAATAAATCTTTTTTTTTTCCTTTTGACAGCCTTTAAAACAAGTCTTCAAACAAATGGAACTTAGAATTATATGATCACAAAGTTATATCACAAAACATTAAACCAATATTTTCAAAAATCATAAAGCATATTCATGTTGTGCTCACCAAATATGTTTTAAGGAGAATAAAAATATTTTTGAACAATTTATAAATACATATAAGTGAAATACTTTTCAAAAAGCACTATTAGTTTCAATTACATTAAATTTGTTTTTAATGCACAGTTATTAATATACCAGAATTGTACAACCTGAGATAAATAGACTTAACAATGATTAAGAAACTGATATATACATTAATTTTGAAAGAAGTCTAGAGTTAGGCAGTGCTACAGCTAGTTCAGTATGTGTGTGTATGCATGTGTGTGTATGTGTTTGTGTGTGTATGTGTTTGTGTGTGCTCAGTCATGTCCAATTCTTTGCCACCCTGTGGACTGAAGCCCACCAGGCTCCTTTCTCCATGGGAGTTTCCAGGCAAGAATACTAGGATGATTTGCTATTTCCTCCTCCATGGGATCTTCCAGACCCAAGGATTGAACTGGCATCTCCTGCATCTCCTGCATTGCAGGTGGATCCTTTACCGCTAAGCTGATGGGGAAGCCAGTTAGTCCAACAGCTCAGATAATTTCCTCAGGAATCTTCCATTCAGCAATTCCACTGTTCTCACTATTCTGACATGTGCAACCTCCGTGATAGCTGCACCATATCCTTAACCTACTGTCTCCAAGGATAGCACGGAAATGGTCAACACAAAAAGACAGTTCTCCTTGGAAGAAACACTTTTTTTTCAATGAAGAAAATCTTCTCTGGAAATTTCTAGTAGATATCTTCTTGAGTTTGCTTGATCCTGACTGATTTCCATGATTATGTTTGGACCAAACCGCTGGCAGCAGCAAAGAGAACAGCCGTGGTCTACTGAGCCTGAACATGTTTCATGCCCAAGGACTAGACAAATCACCCAAGTAAAATGGGTTTTCTGCTAACAAGAAAAAAAGAGTTTTCTGTTAGGTAGACAACAAATGTTTCTGCACCTGTAATACATTAGTTTAGTATGTCCTGTATATGATTTATGAGGAAATAAATACGCCTATATCGGCATTTTGTGCCCTTTGATTTATTTATGTTTTCTGATAATTGTATGCTATCAAGATTAAGTTTTACAGTTGTGGGTATACTTTAATCCCAGTGATATTTGTGAAAGAATGATCTAATTGAAAAGTTTCTAATTAATCATTTTAAAAGTGAATTAAAAATAAATCACCAGTAAGTGAATAAAAATTCTGTCTAAGAGGATTAAGAATAGGGAATGACTTGAGTGTTTCAGTCTTTGTTTTCATTTTTAATACGACATTTTTGTTTGAAAGGAAAACTACTGAGAATTCTAAACAGCTCAAACTAACTGGACCTAAAACTATCAAAAAATATTAGGAAAATATCTATAGTAGCTGTCACTTCAAATGAATAAATGAGACATCTTAAAAATAGACTTGGCAATATAAGGCATAAGTTTTAGACTGTAAGTGGTCCAGAAAAAATACTGGGTTTTTCTTTAACTCCATTCCTGGCATTAGGGATCTTTACAAGAAGTGAATTGTTAGTTCATTAAATGTTTAACATTAAATGGTATATTCATTAAATGTAAATTAATTTCAAGTAAACATTAAATTAGAGCCATGTAGTTAGTATATCAACAATATTTATGTGCTGAGATTTACAAAAGTGGCTATAGTCCTTAAGAATACAGAGAGTGAGTCCAGTGAGGGTAACAGGACAAATACAAACAGAAAAGATTTAACTAAGAATATATAATGGGAAAATATACAAAGTAAATGTCAATCCATCCATCTCTAATGAACTGAATATATAAATACTTGAAGAAAGCTTAAGAAAATTGAGTAACTGAAGTCAAATGGAAGCATTCAGTAGAGAATTTAAGTGATGTCAACAGTTGGCTTGTTCATGAAGAGGGCAGCAGACTTGTGGCTGAAAAACAGAGTGATCATACATCCATCCCAGTTGGCTTGGAAGAGTTCTAATTGATGTAGACTATCCTTATATCTCGATTTAGAATTTTCTTTCTTTTTTTAAAGCTGAATATTATTACTAAATTTTGCTTTAACATAGATGAGATAGTTTTGGTAGATCTCTGCTTTATATTTCCAGCCCTGCATTAACTTCCTCTAATAGTGAATTAAACACATGTATAGTGGACATAGTTTTCTTTTTTATATGTGGATAAATATAAAGAGCAAACAGTGATATCCTGCCACTCATTTTCCAGTTGTTGCAGATGCAGAGTAGTTACCCTCTCCCTTTCAAGACAGTAGCATCAAGGGGCTTGCTGATAAACCATGGGTGCTGAAATAGAGCGCTGCACAGGCTGCACTGTGCTGTCACTGAAGTCATGTCTGACTCTGTGACTCCATGGACCATAGCCCACCAGGCTCCTCTGTGCATGGAATTCTCCAGGCAAGAATACTGGAGTGGCTAATCATTTGATTCTCCAGGGGAACTCCCTGACCCAGGAATCGAACTAGGGTTTCCTTCGTTGCAGGTGGATTCTTTACCAACTGAGCTATCACGGAAGCCCCTATTGGTTGTGGGACACATATAATTCACAGGTGTGTTCAAACAAGCTGCACTATTCCAGCATCTAAAATAGAAGTCCTTGCCAGAAAATATTTGTATACATACTCACATAAATGAACTACAACATTTTTCTGATGCTACTGATATTGAATAAAACATTGTGGTAGTATAAAATTCTCCTTTTAGTGTGCAACGTTAATCTTAGTTTGGATATATTTGAGCTATAAAGAACTAGTTCACAAATCAAACTGTTTCCTATATTTGTATTAAACTATTTTTAATATTTTTGGTTGTAAACTTTTTAATATTGGGACTCTTTTAAAATGTTTTATTGGAATATAGTTTCTTTACAGTGTTCTGTCAGTCTCCATTGTATATCAAAGGCAGTCAGCTGTACCTATACATATATCCCCCCTTTTTTGGATTTCCTTCCCATTTAGGTTACCGCAAGTACTGAATAGAGTTCCCGGTTACATAGTAACTTCTCATTTGTTATCTATTTTATACATAGTAGTATATAGGTCAATCCCTGTCTCCCAATTCATCTACCCCCATCCCCCATTTGTATCCATGTTTGTTCTCTATGTTTGTATCTCTATTTCTGTTTTTCAAATAAGTTCATCTGTATTATTTTTAGATTGCACTTATAAGTGATATTACAGGATACTTTTTTTCTCTTTATGATTTACTTCACTCAGTATGACAGTCTCTAGGTCTATCCACATCTCTGCAAATGGTACAATTTCATTCCTTTTTAAATCTGAGTAATATTCCATTGCATACATTTACCACATCTTTTCTATCCATTCCTCTGCTGATGGACATTTAAGTTGCTTCCATGCCCTGGCTATTGTAATTAGCACTGCAATGAACAATGGGGTGCATACATGTTTTCGAGCTACAGTTTTGTCTGAGTTTTTGTCTAACATTATGTGGAAAGGTTAGAGCTATATAATTCTCTTCAGAGTAAGTTCACTTTATCTCAGGAGTGAGATTGCTGGGTCACAAGCTTCTATTTTATAATGTGAATTTGCATGGAACTCTAGTCAGCTATGTGTGTAAGACATGTAATTTTGCTTTAGGTTTATTCTCATATTGATCTTACTTCTAAGGTCTAATAGTCAAATTACACTTGCGTTTCATCACAGCATTATCTTTCTAGGTAAGGTGCCAATAAACACTCTTCTTCTCAGCCACCATCAATGCGAGTTATTTCAAACTTGAGAAGCTGGAGATTACTTGCTCTGTAAGAGACAGTATTGCAAAGACATTCCTTTAAAAAGTATACCATGTACTTTACTGTTAGCATTAATTTCTGATATAGACTAAATATTAAAATATCTGAAAGGATCAGGAAGCACACACCTTGGAAAATATAATTGATGTTTTATTCAATTCACACATAGTGCTTAGCAGCAATTCATAACTCTAAAAGCTCCTGTGTTCAGCCAAGAAAACCATTCTTAGAATAAACTGCTCCGAAGAAAATGTGTCTGTTGGTTGCTAAAAATGGTGAGATTCTAATGAGAATGTATCTGTTGATCAACAACCTATTTCTACCATTATCTGAGCACCATATGGCATAGCACTCATGATAATTTTAACATTTGTATTATTACAGTGAAGCCAGCTTATCTTCAATTCTCATTAAAGGAAAAAGAAAATTCCCAAATCTGCCCACAAAAGGTAAATATTAAAATAAGGAATCTTTGTACCATTACTACTGTTTGTGCTCCCCTACCAGTGTGTATTTTTCATGCACAGCAGGTAAAGTAAGAATTAGGGCATCAGCAACAGTGGCATGAATTTTTGTTTATCCTGAAGGAGCTAAATATAATAACAAAAATATCTAAGCTAATTTCTGGGTAATGCATTCAGAATTTTTCTCATCCATGGACCATTGCTGCCTATAGAAGAAGCTTGATTGAATTACATTATTTCACACAAACTACACTGTGGAAGGAGATCTTCATACTTAACATTTCTGGGAAGTCAATAAGCAAAGGAATCAAGTGATTTTGACATCTGCTATTTAATGTCTTTACCAATATGCAAAAGAGAAAACTGAAGAGTATTTAAAAGCAATAACTAAAATATACTGCATATTAGAAGACATGATAGCACTTGAATCCAGCTGCCCTTTGAAGAGATGAGTTATTTTACAGATGGCTCCCATCCGGCAAGGCTGTTCTGTTTATAGGGCTGCCGGTGGTAGAATAGGACATGGGAACAGGGGTGGAAAGGTTAGAGCTATATAATTCTCCGCACAGTAAGTTCAGTAAATTAGATTAAGCTCCCAGCCTTCATTCCTTATCAGTACTGCCATCTAGAGTGACATGGAAAGTGTCATTTTGGTGAGAGTTTAGTGCATGAAGTTGGTTTTTCATAATTTAGCATACTAGTCCAAAGGAAATTGCTTCCTTATTTACAGTTAAAATGGAAATACACTTTCCATGTCAGTAAGACTGATGTATGCAATTTAATTCACTTATACAAATTTTATGAACAACCATATATAGCCATTTATTTTATAAGTAGAATAATTTACATAATTAGGTTGATTAGGAATGAATGAAAATTAGGGTGTGGATCAGCCAAGATAGACAAGATAGCAACCAACCTCAAGTCTCAGTGACTTTCAGACAATAAAAAGGTTTTTTTTTTCTTGATTAATCTAGGTGTAAATTACAGGTTCAGAAGAGACATTCTTCTTATCAAAGGACACCCAAGATTTGGGCAGACAGAGGCTTCACCATCTTTAGATGTGACCCTTTCACTATAAGCCTCTGTGATTGTCAATGGAGGGAGAATATGAGAGGCCTGCATTGGAAATTAAACATGTCAGCCTAGAAATGACATGCTCCTCTTTTGGCCATTTTTAATAGCAAAGCAAGTTACATGTATGACTTTATAGGGGTGAGTAAATACAATGTTCCTGGAGAATAGAATCTGAAACACTAGCATCTGAAACACTGCTCAGCAGCAGTGCTACCCAGGAGGAAAACAGCACAGAGTGATGAAGTGATCTTGTCCAAGCTGTGATGTTATAATAATACACCTGATATTTCAATATTTTTTCTTAAACGTCTTTCCAAATGCCTTCCTAAAGGTATTACTGTGCAAGGGTACTTGAGGTAAATTTGAGAGTATAGTTAAAGGAGGGGAGAAATTATGATTAAATTTCAGAGAAATAAAACTGGTTAGCAAGATTCAAGACAAGTTTTTTTTTTCTCTTAGCAAACATACTACAGCCATTGATTGGAAGGTATGACACAGAAATGATATCTAATGATCATGAATTGATACGTTTTAGAATCCTAGGACATAAACTGTTGTTGGAAGTGGAGGGAAAAAGACAGTGTCACTTATCATAGCCAGACATCTTGACAAAATTCTTAAATGAAGTTTCCTAAATTTATATAGCAATTTCAAATACTTCATAATAAAACATTGGCTCATTCTATGGTATTTTCTCCCCATTGTCTATATAGAATTTTTTTGGAAATGATGAAAAAGTTACTAAAATAGTTTCCTACTTGCTTTGGGTCTGAAAGTCCAAACGTGTCTATTGCCAAAATCTTTGTTATGACCTGTGGACTCCATGACTTTGCTCAATTAGATCAGTTAAAAAAATTAAATCTCTAGAAGTATGGGTAAACTTGAGAAAGCATGTACAAAACTATCAACGAAGCCATTACACATACTGTCATTGACCTAGCCTAGCAAAGTTGGCTTTTATTAAATGGCAGCTGTGCCTGATTAAAAAATTATGACTCCCCTCAGGAATCATGAGGATCATTAAAAACCAAATCATAAAACCCTCTGCTCCTTGAAGGCACACCAACAGAGAACACTTCCTATTTCTTTATACAATTTAGCTACCATCATACCCAACATGTACTTAAAAGATTTTTTTTTAATTGTCATTTTATCTCTTACACACGTATCTCAAATTGTTAAATAATTACCTTAAACTAATAGTTGAGAAACACAAATGACCTGAATTATAAATATTATCTGATAGTTGGTTACTTTAAATACTGTTTTTTCTCAGATATATGAATGAGTTTTCAACTAATTTGCTTCAATAAGAATATTTGTTTATCTTTACCTTCACAGTTCTAAAAAATATTGGATGAGAAAACAAGAATCTATCAATGAGGAAACAACCTATGAAAGTTCATAGGCTTATCAAATGTTAGAAGACTTTGTGGATGTCTTCCTAATTTAAATTCACAGATAATGCTTTGCATATACATGTATGTATTCTTTTTGGAGGAAAATTCTTCACTTTTTATTTTCTTATTAATCTATCTGACTTCTCTTCCAAAGGTTGTACCTTTCCAACTTCATTTGCTGACAACTGGCTACAATTATCCAGATAATTTACAGAAAGCCAATAATGTATTTAGTGAAATGGACCAGAAAGTCCCTCATAGCCATTTTTCCAATATCAGTACAAAGTTTCTACAAGATAGTCATTATTACTGATAAATGTCAAATTTAGAAGTTTCGCCTTTGGTCTGCATTATTGGTGTGGAAGAGGTGAGAGAGCTCTCCAGAGCCTCTTTTTAAGGGCACTTATGTCATTTGTGATGGCTTTGCCCTCAGACACTAATCACCTTCCAGAGCCCCCACCTTCTAATACCATTAATGAAAATGTAGGATTTCAACACATGAATTTGGGGAGGGACATCAACATTCAGCTGATAGCAGCTGGAAAACATAGGAACACTAAGGATGCATCCTAGGATTGTTGTTTTTCAGTCATGAAGCAGTGTCCAACTCTTTGCTACCCCACGGACTGCAGCATGCCAGGCTTCCCTGTTCTTCACCATCTCCTGGAGTATGACCCAGTGATTTCTTCTGCTCAGGTTGCTCTAAAAAATACCAGAATGGGTGGCTTAAACGGTTGCATATTTCTGTTAAAATATATTTTCTTACAGTTCTGAAAAAGTTTAAGATCAAGTTTCCAGTTTATTCATTTTCTGATGCAAATTTTCCTGTGGGTTTTCTTATGTCTGCCCATTTGCTATATCCTTACATGGCCTTTGCTACCTGTGTGTGTTTAGAGAAAGAGTAAGAGCTCTTGTCTCTCTTTTTCTTCTTATAAGGACACTAATCCTATTGGATTAAGGACCCCACCCTTATGATCTCATTTAATCTTAATTATATTCAAAAAACCCCTATCTCCAAAAATAGTCACAATAAGGTTTACAGCTTCAGTGTGTGAATTTTGGGAGGATTCATACAATCAGGCCACTGATACACAGAAACTATGTCTTTTTATGTTTGTCCTCCAGAAAACATCAAACATTTAAGAAAACTTCCCTATCATACATTTATCTGTGAAGGACCTACCATTTGTGTATTGAATATTTTCTTGAATCCATATTTTCAGTCAGTCTATGATCCTAGATTCTTTTTCACTCTTGAAAGTGAAAGAGGAGAGTGAAAAAGCTGGCTTAAAGCTTAACAGTCAAAAAACTAGGAATATGGCATGCGATCCCATTACTTCAAGGCAAATAGATGGGGAAACAGAGGAAACAGTGACAGACTATTTTCTTGGGCTCCAAAAATCACTGCAGATGGTGACTGCAGCCATGAAATTAAAAGACGCTTGCTCCTTGGAAGAAAAGTTATGACCAAGCTAGACAGAATATTAAAAGGCAGAGACATTACTTTGCCAACAAAGGCATTTGAAATGACCCTGATGCTGGGAAAGATTGAGGGCGGGAGGAGAAGGTGACGACAGAGAATGAGATGGTTGGATGGCATCACCACTCAGTGGACATGGGTTTAGGTAGACTCTGGCAGTTGGTGATGGATAGGGAGGCCTGGCGTGCTGAGGTTCATGGGATTGCAAAGAGACATGACTGAGCGACGTAACTGAACTGATGAAGTGGTGATGTTAGAAGGCTCTAACTTAGAAACTTTGCAGTTTAATTCAGAGGGAAATTCATGAATTTAGTGAACTGTGACTCTTTGTAAGGAAAATCCCTATCTTCATTCTTGTTGTTTAGTCTCTCAATCATGTCCAACTCTTTTCGACCCCATGGACTGCAACATGCCTGGTCTCCCTGTCCCTCACCATCTCTCGGAGTTTTCCCAAGTTCGTGTTCGTTGCGTCGGTGAGGCCATCCACCCATCTCATCCTCTGACTTCCAGCCATTTCATCCTCTGATGCCCTCTTCTCCTTCTGCTCTCGATCTTTCCCAGTGAACAGATGAATCATTGGAAAGTCTCTGGTACTGAGAAAGATCTTCGTTCTTACTTCATTCTTACTTACCCTTTATCTACAAAAAGTCCCCATGTCGTCAAAGAATCAAAATTAACATAGTCTGTTATATTACACAGACTATTTATGTTCTTTGTAGAAAAAATTAGAAAGCACAGAGAAGTAAAACTTTAAAAAAATAATTCCACTAGAAAGGATAATTATTTTTTCATATTTTTGAAAGTACATTTGTCTGTATCTTGTGTGTGTGTATGTATTTATAAAATAACTCTATCAATTTGTTGCATTTTTCACCATTTGTAGTTTGATAGTAACAGAGGCAATACAAAAATGGATGGATTTGGAGATGGAAATTATGCATGCTGCAAAAAAAAGGATGTATTTCACCTCAATATAGCAATAGTTTTCATAATGCTAATCTATTCCAAAGAACAAATGTGAAATGCTAATCTAAAATTTGAACTATAATTATCCATTTTTCCAACACCTTTTATGTGTGAGGAATTGCCTTGCTTCATAAAATGTGCAAATCAATAGCCTGGCTATCATATATCTGATTTACTTTACAATCTTTTAAATATACCTGGTATCAGCTGCTGTTCTTTCTGTAGCTTTTTCAAGTCATTCTCATATATCTTTGGTTACTTTTCTAATCACTTATTTACTATAAACTCCTTGAGGATACATTGCTAGACAAAGAGAATGTATGTTTACAAAATTTCCTCCAAGAATTGTTGTACAACTTTACCTTACACTAAAAATGAATATTAGTTTCTATTGCCTCACTCCCTAGCCCATGATTAATGTTATCTTTCTTTCTGTCTGAACTGACAGACAACGTTTTTCAATAAGGTTGGAGTAGAGTATTTTGGTTTATATATTTTTTTCATGTTAGGGCTTAAGTTCAAAACACTGGGTTAATTTTCTGGTATGGCATTCTATCTTCCTTGGTCCATGTGAATTCCTTGATTCTCTTTTTCCAAATTAAAATTTAAGTTGAGCATTTCCTTTCCCCATTCTTCCACCCATTTTCCTTTCTAATTAGACAATTCTAATGTGTTTATTTTGTGTTTGTGGGGGTTTTGTTGCATGCTCTTTCAATATACTTTGTTTCTTTTCTACTTAGCATTATACTTTTATGACCTATGAATATTAATGTCTGTTTTTATCATTCATTCTTCAACTTGCTCTACTCCACAGTGAAATTTCATCACCTTTTATCCACAAAGTTGTCTAGTGTTGAAGCAAGGTTAAATGTAAAATGTGGCACTTCAAATGATGTTGGGATGAACAGCTTCATACTGGCCCTGCTCTGAAAACTCTTGAGAATTCCTGCGGGACAGACACACCCAGGAGCAGATGCTCTGAGTTCTAAACTGGAGACAGGGGGAGCATCTGCATTCTCACCAGCAGCCCCTGAGAACTCCCAAATGCACACTTCCCCTTCACTGTGATCTTGCCATTCTCGTGGATGTTCTAGAAGGCAGTAGAGTACACTGCTTCCTCTTAAGTCAAATTGAGGCAAAGATAGAACTCTGAAATGAATTCATCAATATAAAATCCTTAGCAGAGTGCATAGCCCAGAAGTGCTCATGTGTGGGTGTGTGGGTGCTCAGTTGTTTGTCGTGTCCAACTCTGTGACCTTGTGGGCTGTAGCCCATCAGATTCCCATGTCCATGGGATTCTCCAGGCAAGAATATTGGAGTGGTTTGCCTTGCCCTCCTCCAGGCAATCTTCCTGACCCAGGATGGAACCAACTTCTATGTCTAATGCATTGAAGGCAGATTCTTTACCCACTGAGCCACCTGGGAAGCCTATGGTAAGTGCTCAATCGTATCTGACTGTTTGCGACCCCATGGACTGTAGCCACCAGGCTCCTCTGTCCATGGGATTCTCCAAGCCAGAGTACTGGAGTGCATTGCCATTTACTTCTCTAAAGGCTCAAAAATTAGCTATTATTACTAATATTTTGGGCATCCCTTGTGACTCAGCTGGTAAAGAATCTGCCTCCAATGCAGGAGACCTGGGTTCTTTCCCTGGTAGGGAAGATCCCCTGGAGAAGGGAAAGGGTACCCACTCCAGTATTCTGCCTAGAGAACTTCATGGACTGTATAGTCCATGGGGTTGCAAAGAGTTGGACACACCTGAAAGACTTTCACTTACTAATATTTTGCCTCTCAGTACTACCAACAGTTAAAAGATAAATAGAAAAGGGTACAATGCAGAGAAAAAGAAAATAAGGTCCTTGTCCCTTCTTAGTCTAAGTAGAAATGATTTTGTTTATGTCAGCATTTCCTGTTGATCAAATTTTAACATTCTGAATATTTAATAGTACCCATATCCCATTTCAAATAACTCATTAAGGTCTTTTCTGACATTATTACCAGACTCAAATAAACTTTACATCTGCATCTGAAACACTGACTCTAATGCCACAGTCTCTTATTTAGACTAATCTTCCTTTGCAATTCTTGACATTGAGAAAGGCCAAATTAATAGATTTGGAAAAATGCCCAATTAGAAACAGATTTAGAAGTATATAAATGGTTCTAGTACAATATTTAAAATGCTTAAAGTCCTCTTTTCCTGTGGAATTTAAAATGGTAGCTCATATTATTTTGCTCAAGGCTACAAATATTTCATATCAATACTTGCTAATATTGAAGTATTACATCGAATAGGAGTGTGATCCCATTATTTAAATTTAATATTATGAGAAACACTCAGAAAAAGACTTACCATGTTTATTTTCTTAAAAAATACTTTCCTTGCTTCTTTCTATATTATTGCAAACGTAAATTTTTAGTTTTGAATTTTCATTTATGTATTAAAAAAGTCAGACAGGAATGGGTTCAGTGAAGTGGCTCAATGAAGTGTGACAACTAAAGTGTGATTTGAATGATTTTGAGAAATGGGGGTTTCAGAAAGCAGTATGTTTAAGTTAAAATGTCCCTATCAGAAACAAGATAACTGTATTTTAAAGTTATCTCCATTCTTTTACATTAAATCCTGACTTTCCACTGATTGCTCTTTTGTGGCATGTTTTCACTATGTGTCAAGGTAGAGAGTATGGTAATTGGTTTCCCTCATCATAAAAAGAGAACAGGAAAAGATTTATTGCTCCAGAGTTTATGTAATGTACAGATGCCTGCCCTCTTTGGGGCAGAGTCTGTGATTTTTCTGACTACAAGAAGGAAATTTCAAGTATGAATGGAGATATATTAGCCAAGGAAGTAAACAAGGTTTTTGTTTTTTGTTTTCTCTATATATAAAATTATATGAGCTAAAGATTTCTTTTTTAGCTCCTTTTTTCTATCAGTTCTGCTTTTTTGAAAATTATTCTTTCTTTTTTATATTCTAGTGATTTCCTATGAAATATTCATCAACATACTTAAACATACAGTTTCCTAATAATTGAAAACATTTAATTTAGATTTAATTTCTCTCTACTCCTTGGGCTTCTTCCTATCTGCTATGTTTAAATTATCTTGAATTCGACTGTGTAGTCTCATTTTGAGTGTACTTTTTTGCAATTGATGTTTATTTTTCAATTCTAGTATAATTGTTGCTTTACAGTGCTGTACAACAATGTGAATCAGTTATATGTATACATATATCCCCTCCCTCTTGCACCTCCCTCCCATCCCACCCCTCTAGGTCATCACAGAGCATGGAGATGAGATCCCTGTAGTATAGAGCAGGTTCCCACTAGCTAGCTGTCTTACATACGGTAGTGCATATATGCTAACGCTGCAGGTATGCATGCTATAAGTCGTTTCAGTTGTGTTTGACTCTTACAGACCCCGTGGACTGTGGCTGGCAGGCTCCTCTGTCCATGGGATTCTCCAGGCAAGAATACTGGAGTGTGTTGCCACACCCTTCTCCAGGGTGTCTTCCTTACCCAGGGATGGAAACCAAGTCTCTTATGTCTCCTGCATTGGCAAGCAGATTATTTACCACTAGTGTCATCTGGGAAGCCCATTTCAGTGTTACTCTCTCAATTCGTTTCAGTAATATTTATTTGAAAAAGATGTATTACTGATTTTTTTGCCTTAGTGATTTTTTTTTTTTTTGAGAGAAGTTCTTAGTGAGGAAAATTTCCTAGGTTTTTTCTTTGGCTGATTTTTTTTGTTGTTGTTCTCACTCTTGAATGATCTTTGACGAGCTTGAAAATTCTTGGTTCAGCACTTGGAAGATGTCATTCCTTTATCTTTCTACATCCAGCGTTGCTCTTAAGTCCGTGGTCAGTGAGTGTTTTTCCTGTGGAGATGACCTGCTTTATTTTTCTCTGACAGTAGTAACTTCTGAGGTTTCTCTTGATATTTTGTCTTGGAAATGTATTCCTTATCTATTTACTCAACTGTACGAGCATTTTGGTGTTTTTTCCTCAAATATTCATTTATATTCATTATATCTCTTCCTATCCCTTTATTCCTATTGAAAATCAAGATGTTCTGGGTCTTATATTTCATGTTTCTGTTTTCTCTTATGCTTGCCATGTTTCTTATCTTTTGTGCCAGCTATTTTGGGACATTTCTCCAGCCCACAATTGAATTTTAGAGTTCTTATCCTGCCAAAACTTTGCTTTCTGTTTGTAACAGGCTCTGAATAAACTTTCTGAAAATGCTTTCTATCATCCTCAAAGTTTGGTGGTAGGGAGACTCCATCCTGTGTGCCGGAGCGTCTAAGTCCAGTGTCACTGTTGTTGTTTTCTTTCACTTTATCAGTATATAACTGGAGATGAATAGACCAAACAGAAGGAAAATAAAAGAAAGTAGTTGATTGGAAAATAAAATATGATGTAAACTCTGATGCTGGAACAGTCAACAAATGGCTCTGTCAGATAACAATATGCCAGGCGCTGTTCTAGGCATTTAGGATACAACAAAATGAGAGAAAAAAAAAAGTCCTTGCCCTCCTGAGGGCATTCTAGTATCATTTTTTAGTATTTTACTAATAGAGTTATTGTGACAGTAAACTATTTGAATAACATGGGGACTTTTTAACAACACATATAAAAATTACTCATTTTATACATTTATTGATTAACAATGTTTAGTGTGTGTGTGTGTGTGTGTGTGTGTGTGTGTGTGTGTGTGTGTTTATGTGTGTGTACTCAATGATATCCATGTCTTTGAGATTTCATGGACTGTAGCCCAACAGGGTCCTCTGTCCATGGAATTTTCCAGGCAAGAACACTGGAGCAGGTTGCCATTTCCTACTCCAGGAGATCTTCCTGACCAAGGAATCAAACCCTGCGTCACTTGCATCGGCAAGCAGATTCTTTACCACTGTGCCATATGTATATACAATCTACTGTGCAATGCTTTACGGAGACTACAGAGATCATCAAAGAAAAATGAGGCCTCATCAAAAACTCAAAATCAGTATATCTTAAACCTGTAGAGAAAAAGATTAAAAATTATGAAGCACACTCCCAATTAATAATATGCATAGTGATATATGAAATTAATAAAAATTTATATCTTAAATTTTGGTTATATCACACTTCTATGTGCTTAGTAAAATATGCACAAAATAAGAAATTATAAGCATAATAAAGATATAATAAATGTGTTTTCAAAAATTATTAATGGTCTAAAATGTACTCAGACCTTCAAGGTTTCTCTGCGTGTTCTAGACTCTTGGATTTCAATAATCTTGCAGACAAATTACTTTCAAACTACCATTGGCTCTGTTAAGAAATGTTTGCTGTGACGCGCACTCCTGGCTCTCAGGCTCTCTGTCCAGTGTACATGGAGCCATCACCAGGAGCCTGCCCTTCTCAGCCCACAGTCACAGGCTGGCTTCTACCATTTGGGGCTCATTGTTTGCATGCTCCAAGCCCACTAAACTATAAACCATGTCCTCTAAACACTTAGAGTCAGCATTCTGATACTGCAAATTAAGAGCCACCTAATATGATAAACTCATCTGTGTGGATGGGAGGGGGTTAGAGGAACAGCTATTGAATGATACTCTCATTGAACATCTAAAAACAATGCCCTGGTCCTTGATACAGTGAGTCTAAAAGTGACAGTTTCAGGCAAATTTTGAATTGTGCCATTTTCCCTAGTCATTAGAACAGATATTTTTTGGAACAGAGCAAAATGATTTTGTGGGCTTTTATTTTCGGTATTGTTCTTGAACATGCCGTTTTCTTCCACACACTTTTGATGCTCAGTTCAGTTCAGTTGCTCAGTCGTGTCCGACTCTTTGCGACCCCATGAATCGCAGCACGCCAGGCCTCCCTATCCATCACCAACTCCCGGAGTTTACCCAAACCCATGTCCATCGAGTCGGTGACGCCATCCAGCCATCTCATCCTCTGTCGTCTCCTTCTCCTCCTGCCCCCAGTCTTTCCCAGCATCAGGGTCTTTTCCAATGAGTCAACTCTTCGCATGAGGTGGCCAAAGTATTGGAGTTTCAGCTTCAGTATCTGTCCTTCTGATGAATATTCAGGACTGATTTCCTTTAGGATGGACTGGTTGGATCTCCTTGCAGTCCAAGGGACTTCAAGCATCTTCTCCAACACCATAGTTCAAAAGCATCAATTCTTCGGTGCTCAGCTTTCTTCACAGTCCAACTCTCACATCCACACATGACTACTGGAAAAACCATTGCCTTGACTAGACAGATATTTGTTGGCAAAGTAATGTCTCTGCTTTTTAATATGCTGTCTAAGTTGGTCATAACTTTCCTTTCAAAGAGTAAGCATCTTTTAATTTCATAGTTGCAGTCATCATCTGCAATGATTTTGGAGCCCCCCAAAATAAATCTGCCCATGTTTCCACTGTTTCCCCATCTATTTCCCATGAAATGATGGGACCAGATGCCATGATCTTAGTTTTCTGACTGTTGAGCTTTAAGCCAACTTTTTCACTCTCCTCTTTCTCTTTCATCAAGAGGCTTTTTAGTTCTTCTTCACTTTCTGCCATAAGGGTGGTGTCATCTGCATATTTGAGGTTATTGATATTTTTCCCAGCAATCTTGATTCCAGCTTGTGCTTCTTCCAGCCCAGCGTTTCTCATGATGTACTCTGCATATAAGTTAAATAAGCAGGGTGACAATATACAGCCTTGACGTATTCCTTTTCCTAGTTGGAACCAGTCTGTTGTTCCATGTCCAGTTCTAACTGTTGCTTCTCAGTGTTTATTTAGTACCACGTAAGGGTTTCTCCAATGTTCAGTGGGTAATGGATCTGCCTGCAATTCAGGAGACACAGAAGACATTGATTCAATCCCTGGGTAGGGAAGATCCCCTGGAGGGGAAAATGGCAACCCACTCCAGTATGCTTGCCTGGGAAATCCCATGGACAGAGGAGCCTGGTGGGCTACAGTCCAATGGGTTGCAAAGAGTGAGATAAGACTGAGCATGAGCACAGACAGAAAACAGGTATTAGTAATTTTTGCCTAGTTTAAAATTGAATGTTCATAAGTAATTTATTAAATATATTAAAATAATTTTTATGATGAGAGATTTAAATCAAATTTAAAGTATTTATTAGTCTGAGTTCATTTAAAAAGGCAGAACCATTCAGAGATATATTTATCCATCTGTCTATCTATGTATCTATCTACGGATTTATTTTTGTGAGAAGGATGAGGGATTTGACCTCATGACGTTGGGATAGTGGTGAAGTGGTCCCTACAAAGCTGCTGCCTTTGTATCTGAAGATGAATCTTCACATTCCAATGCAGGTAGTTGAGTTGGGAAGACAGATGTGAATTGGGGGAAAATAAGAAAAAGCCAGAGCCTACAGCAATGCTCTGAGGCCCATTAGGACAGACTGACACCACTTTAATATTTGTTGCCTCTGACTTTGATGGTACAGGTTTCCTGCAGAAGCTGAAGCCCTTTGTCTCTGAACTATTCAATATATACCTGGCCCAGGTACCAAAGAAACTGAAGGCAAGATTGAGTGTTTGCAGGCCTGGCTATAGCCAAGAAAGCGAGCTAACACTGTGACAAAATGTGTGAACCACAAAACCATTGCTGCTTCCCCTTTTCTCTCTAAACCTCTCACTAGAACCCTTTTCATGGTCCACCCTAATTGGAAATGTACAGAAAAGGAAATTCTGGGAAATGAAGGTGAGCCTAGCCAAAGTTACACATTACAAAGTCACTACATCTAGCATTCTGCATTGAACCTCAGTTTGCTACTCCTAATGCAATTTTCCAAGTCTCTTCAGAAATAGTAAAAGCTATATTCCTAAAACCAGGTTACAGTACATTTCTGAGGCTGCAGAGTAACATTCTGATAATCTAGAAAGTAAGCCAGTAGATGAGAGCAACCATCAGAATAGTTCACTTGATTTAGTAATCAAATCAGTTTCATGTTTTACTGAGCTGATCATCAGAATAGGTGATTTAATCATGAATACAGGTAAGCTTCAGAGAAATTTGGAAAATTTTGCTCTAATTTTAATAGTATTATCCTCATATAAATAATCAGCAGGTGGCTTAACAATCAGGCTTTTGAAACATAATTTTTTAATATAATTTAAGGAAGCACTCAAAGCATAGCACATCCAGAATTTTATCCTCCCAATATTCTCAGAGGTAAATTGTCACTTCTGATTGCCCTGTTTTATTTGGTCATTGTTTACTGTGTCTTTTAAAAAGTTTATTTGTAATCAAATCAGCACCTGAATAATCAATAAAATTAGTACCTTCCAGAGTAAATTCAAGGAAAATGTTTAGAAATAGATGATTTATTTTCTTAATAGAATTGTCTACAATTCTCTCAGCCACTTAAGAAACATTGCTACCTACTTTGAGGAATTTTCTTTATCTTGGACATTAAAATTAACCCTATATTTTAAGAAAGAAAGATAAGTAACTTTGGAATCTTATCCTTAATTTCAGAGGAAAATTAAAGCAATATAAATAGCATTAGAAAAATAGTGTATTTGAATTTAAATCCAGAAATTGGAATCTTTAAAAATTGCAGTACTAGTCTTTCAAATAGAAACGAAGGAAAAGAGAACAAAAGAAGCAGTGTCTAAATACATACAACTTCTCAACTACTTTTCTGTTTTAAAATATTTGAAACATATTAACCAACACAAAAAAGAAGGTAAAATTCATCAATAATCTCTTCAATTCATATATTTGATTAATATCTTGGTGGGTAGAGAGAGAGGTACATCAGTAGATGGTAGGTGATAGATTTGAAGTGTAAATTAATCTTCTACCCTGGGGAGTTATAATCCTTAGAAATTATAAATATTAGTAGTTTTTTGTGTCTTCAGATATATATTTTTCCACTCTTATCTTTATGCTGCACACAAAAATGAGTCCATACATACACAATTTTCCAACTAAAATTAGACTTTACAGATTTTCCGCTAAATATGTATGACTATATCTCAACACAGAGCTATATTCCATTTATTTTTTGGATGCTTCTATAGTATTACATTACATAAACATATCATAATTAATCAGTTTACTAATTTTGGATATGTAGGTTGGTTCTTTTCAGTTGTTGTTTGTTTGTTTGGGTGTGTCATAATTCTGCAGTGAAAACTGTTGTATATTTGTAAGATAATTTCTTACTTACTATTGCAGAATAGATCCCTGTAAGTGAAATTGCTTGATCACATTTTTTGTTCATTTTTAATCTGAACAGAATTCACATCTACCGTTAAAAGAAAATATCCTGTTCTTTAATATTCACCAGCCTGGAAACGTATCCATCTTTTAAAATTTATGCTAACTCTTTATTTTAAAAAGGTAAAATTTTTCACTTTAATTAGCATTTGAGATGATTAGTAAGGCTGAACCTCATATTGTGCTTGCATGCTAAGTTTCTCCAGTCGTTTCCAACTCTTTGGGTCTATGGACTGTAGCCCTGCCAGGCTTCTCTGTCCATGGGATTCTCCAGGCAAGAATACTGGAGTGGGTTGCTATGCCCTCCTCCAAGGGGATCATGCCAACCCAAGGACTGAACCTGCATCTCATGTCTTCTGCATTGACAGGTGGGTTCTTTATCACAAGCACCACCTGGGAAGCCCATCATATTATATGTTTAGTGATCAATTGTGTTTTTTCTCTTATGATTTAGCTATTCACATAATTTGCCTATTAAAAAAAATTAGGCTAATCATCTTTTCCTTAATTATCTGTAAGTACTCTACATACACTTAGAATATTAGCCCTCTTTTGTATTTGTTATAACTTATTTGACTTTTGATAGTATCAAATAGAACATGCACATAAATAAGAAATTTGGGAAATAATTTTGAAGTGTACACCATCACTTTATCAAAAGTCTTCTATCACTGAAAGAAACAGAGCGGTCACCCTGATGTTCCTTATGTATCACATCCCTCTTTCAGTGACGAGGCACACTATCTTGACTATCTTGACTTTCATATCAATTACTCTCACTTTAATTGTCCAGTTTATTTTTATAGTTTTGCTGCCTATTTATACTTCCCACAAATATGGTTTTATTTTCCCATTCCTTTCAGCCCTCCACAACCCCCCCCAACACACACACACCTCACGAACACACACAGACTCTGCTCTAATGGTCATTACTGTTTTGTTTTTTTTTTTCACCACTAGTATCTCCCTGTTCTCTGGATAGTCCAAACATCTGCTGATTTTTTTTTAAATTTTATTTTAAAACAAAACAAACCTCCTTTGACTACTCATTGTTTTCCAGATCTTTTTCTCTCCTCCATTTTTTTATCAAAGTTTTCTTTCTGTAGTTTCTCATGCTCTATTCACTTGTTTCTGGTGCTAAGCTATACATAAACTAGACCATCTTAACCATCTTTGAATTTACAGTGTAGTGGCACTAAGTACATTCACACTGCTGGTACAACTGTTCTAACAATCTCCAGAAATTTTTTTCATCCTAAACCAAAAGGCTGGACCGTTTAAATGATTACTCCCTACATTTCTCTTCTTTAGCACCTGACTGCTACTATTCTACATTTTGTATTTTTGGATTTGACAATTCTAGGTAACTCATGCAAGTGGAATCAAATAACGTTTGTCCTTTTATCTCTAACTTTTTTCAGTTTGCATAATGTCTTCAAGTTTCATCCATGTTGAAGTTTGTATTAGAATTTTATTGCTGTCTGATGCTTACTGATATTCCAGTATTTATGTACATTTTTTTCACTCATTCATCCATCGATGAATACTCAGATTCTTTTCACGTTTTGACTATTGTGAATAAGCTACTCTGAACAAGGATGTACAAGTATTCTGTTTGAGTTCCACTTTTAAATCTTTTGGATCCATAACTAAAAGGGCAATGGCTGGGTCACATGATAGCTCTATATTTAATTTTCTTAGGAGTCATCATAATGTTTTCCATGGTAACTAAACCATTTTATAACAAAGTTCTATGGAATGTAGTTTCTGACATATTTGTATATAGTTTTGGAATTTTTAAATTGGGTGTTGTGAAATCTGTTATTATGTCTATTTGTGGTTTCTAGGTTACCTGTTATTTTACATATTGTCAGTATTTTTATTTTTAGCAACCATTACTATACTTTAAATGCAATGACAAATGATACATTTTGTAGAACATTTTTTGAAAAACATTTACCTTCACATATGCTGTTATTTATGTGAAAAAATATATATATTTTCTAAAACTATCAGATAGTACATAAGACAGAATCCTAGAATATTATCTAAGATTATGTCATGCTGTGGAAGGCAGTATTCTTAAATGTAAGCTCCATGTGGCCAGATTTCATTTTATAATCCTGTGTTCTGGGTTTCTAGAATAGAATTTTGTGCAAAGAAGTTGCTCATTAAGTATTTATTGAATTTGACTTGGTTAATCCTGCATTTTATGCTTTACTCTCTGTGGTTTAGCTGTGGGTGCCTGAAAATCAAACGAGTATTTTGGATGAGGTTAGTCACAATATTTCCATTAGCTTCTTTCCCTCTGGGATATGAAAGAAAAGATTAATGCTTCCCAAAACGTGGCATGTGTCAAATTATCTCCTGTGGTAGATATTTGAAGAAGATCCTTGTGATATTTTACCCTGTTCTTATAATAGTACTTAGAAAAAAATGTCAGCAGGCAGTTGTTATTCTTCAGAGAAGGTATTTCAGATGGTCATCATAATAGTTAAAGACTAGTTGTATGTAGAAAGATATTGTAAAAATATTTTAATAAAAAACACCCTGCAATATGTATCATCTTAGGTTTTATAGACCATAAATGTGTAATTTACAGCCTCACTAGCATGAATTTGATGTGTGATGAGACTTTGTCTTATAAATTAAACAGTCACCACTGAAACAGTAAGCACTTAACTGTCTTTAGACTTCATTGACTATAGAATGAGGTAGTAACTGATTAAGAATATTATAAGTAATGATCTTAGAAATAAATAAATGTAAGCTTGATATAAAGATAAACTTTCACGTATATGTGGAGAGTGGACTTGTGACTCACTTTACTCAATGAAGTGAAAATAAAATTTTGATTATAACCTCTTGGTAGCTTTAAAAGCCATTGTTCAGTATCTTAATTTTTGTTCTAGGCTTTGTGGACATGGATGCATGTAAATACACAATTTTAAGAAAAATACTGGTCTTCCTGTTTGAGCATTATAGTGCATTGGATTTAAAAATAGTCACCCGCTATGTATGATCCATACGTTTTTATAAGATGTAGCAAAAAAGATAATACAGCCAGCGGTGCAAAGAAATCTCTTCAAGAATGTTCCCAGCCACTTTGTGGCTGACTGGAAGGAAACAAATTTCTATCAACAGGAGAAAAGATAAATAACTTGTAATAATCGTACCATGGCATACTATATAACAATGAAAATGAATGAAAACTATTGTTATGTACCCATTTATCCAAATGGATAAATCATGTAAAAAATACTGAGAAAATTCACAAAACAGTTTGTAGAAGAATACACATAACTCAAAACTTTGAAAGCATGTAATGTGTGCTCAGTTGCTCAGTCATGTTCGACTCTTTGTGACTCCTTGGACTGTAGATAGCCAGACTCCTCTATCCATGGAATTTTCCAGGCAAGAATATCAGAGTGGGTTGCCATTTCCTTCTCCAGGGGATCTTCTTAATCCAGGGATTAAACCTGCGTCTCCTGAATTGGCAGGAGGATTCTTTACCACTGCACCACCTGGGAAGCCTGATGGCTTATAAAACCATCCACAGATTATATATGTATCTATGCATATATTTATGTGTGCAGTTGCATATGTGTATACATTTGTGTGTGTGTGTGTATATATATATACACACATACATATACATATATGGAAGGGTCGATAAATGTTGGGAAAAAAAGAACCAAATTCAAGTTAGCTTAAATTTTAAATTAGTGACATTAGTTATAACCTCAGGATGAGGATTGAAGAAAATGTTATCAAGGAGGAATAAAGCAGGCATTTGAAGGATATTATGTTTATAATGTTATACTTCTTATAGTTTTTATATGTTTACTCTTTATATTCCTATGTGTCTCAAATATGCTATAATAATTTAAAAAAACAAACTGAATGCAACTTCTTATGGCTCCAAAGTAGTCTTCCCTCACTTATCTATGACCACCAATATAAGAAATCAAAGTGTTATGGTTTATTCTCATCAAATATAATTGATTACAAGGAAGACTAGCAAGCATGTAACATCTGAACTCAAGCAGACTGTGGTCCATCTTCCCATTAGCTATAGTTCACAAGCCAAGCTCCTAAGTGTAACTTAGAAGATCCTTCACTTTTTGTCCCTAAACTGACTCTGCAGCCACTTTATAAACATATAAAATGTTGCATCAAATTATCATTTTCCCCAAATCATGAATTGCAACATATACTTTGTAATTTTATGCAAGATACTCCTTGGCTTGTGATGTCTCATTTACCCTTGGCTAAAATAAATTTACATCTTTCCAAAGGCACATGTTTTGCAGGGGTAGATTTTATTCCTGACACCCTGAGGATGGTTAGTTTTTCCTCTGAGCACAACTGTTTCTGTTCCAGGGTCACATGTTGCTTGGTCATCATCTGTGCTCATGTCTGTCTTTCTAAGTAAAATATGAACACCTAAAGAGCAGAAGAGGTGATTCAGAATCTCTAATGTGAGGAATTTTGCACAGAATGATCCTAGAAAGATAAGGGGATGACAGAGGATGAGATGGTTGGATGATATCACTGACTCAAAGACATGTGCTTGAGCAAGCTCTGGGAGATGGTGAAGGACAGGGAAGCCTGGTGTGCTACAGTCCATAGGGTCACAAAGAGTTGGACATGACTGAGCAACTGAACAGCAACAGCAATGACCCTAGGATCTAGAGTATGTTCTCGTTAATGGTGATTGTACCACGGTTTTCTGAGAGGACTCTGGATTCAAATATTTCTAAAAATTTGGGGGCCAGAATAATGCTTACTATGAAGACATATGTAGGTTTATACTTCATGATATGGCAAAATACATACATCTGCAGAAAAGTCTCACTCTTCTGTAAAAGGAAAAAGTTTTGGGGTCCAAAATGGAAGGTATCTCTTTCTGGACTGATGGGGAAAGACATTGCAGCATAGGGGTGGTCTGGGGGACAGACCAAGCTAGAGCTCTGTAAACTCAAATCTTAGTCATATCTGAGAGCAGTTTACAGATTGCTTTTCTGGTCTGTAATGTTTTACTTTAAGTCAATTGGTAAATTTAAAAAATAATACAGTCCAATTTTATTTGCACTGGGGACAGTAAGTATGACTGCATTTGAAACATATCAGTAAGCAGAAACAGAGTTGCCCACAAGAGTAGGTAATGAAACTGGAGGTAGCTTTAATATTTCTAGAATTACTGCTAGAATATTTTGCAGAATTGAAAACTAATGACCAATACAGATTGCTGGAAACTGTAAGTGTTCCTTTAGGGTTTCCAAAAATTACATAGCAAAAAGAAACTAGTATAAGAATGAAATTTCCAAAAGGAAAAGGAAATCAAGAAGGTATTGGCAAAGGTGACCTTAGTTTATATGCATGGCTTATGAGGCCTGAGAAAAGTATAAGCTTACTGTTGAATAAATAATTGAATGGAGAAAAGAAACACTTTAAAAAATTAAATGGTACCAAGAAATATTTGGATTAGACTTCAAAACAGAGCCTAGTAAGAAGGACTTGAACTCATTTACTCTGCTGCTATTTATCCATGGAAGTTTTATTCCTTCTAGTGGTTACAACCTAGGAAATGTGCTACTTATTTTATTAATCTTGTGTTCCCCTACAGCAGTAAATTCATATACAAGTTATCTTTAATGCAAGACAAAAATTTTAAAAAATGTCAGAACAGATAGAGGTGATTTTAACTAGAAACTATATGAATGATTTCTTATATGAGCTTGTAAAATAAATATCAGGCTAACTCTAATTTTACTTCTGAGGCAAATGAGCTGTTTCTTAGCCAGTAAGTCATGTCCGACTCTTTTGCAATCCCTTGGACTGCAGCCCACCAGGCTTCTCTGTCCATGGGATTTCCCAGGCAAGAATACTAGAGTGGGTTGACATTTCCTTCTCCAGAGGATCTTCCTGACCCAGGGATTAAACTTGAGTCTCCCGCATTGGCACCTAAATTCTTTACCACTGAGCTACCTGGTAAGCCCAAGGAAAATGAAATTTAGATCAAATTACATGCTCAAGGCATCATAGCCACTTAGAGGACTGTTGGGACTAAACCTCATGTCTTCAAACCTAGATCCCAACCTCTTTCCTGTGGTTTACCCTCTGTCCACTTTCTAGGTACAAAGAGCAGAACTTTATATGGAGGATATTTCCATAAAGCCACTCAATTCATGCTCATACTTGGCCCTATTTTTTCTCTCCTCTTTATGTGTAGCATTTGTAGTATTGTAGTTTTCATTCTAGCAGCATCCAAATTAGGTCTAAGTTGACATTTTTGGAAATCCTTCTGCCACTGAGGAAATAATAGCTTTTATGTTTTGAAAGGATCATTTCCCACTCCAAGGCAGATTGACCTGTATCCTAGCTCCACTCTGAAGACAAAACAGCAGGACTTTGGCTCCTGTAGAATTCTCCAGCTCACAACCTCACTCTCATTGTTTTCTGCCTCTTAACCTGAATCCTGACCTTGTGTTTGATTTATTTTTTGAACATGAGCTGCTCAAATTAACTCTTAGGTCTGAAGTGAAATGGTATAAAATCGTGTTTACTTGGAGCAGTGACTTGAGACCTGTGCTCAACAAACATCTAATGTCAATTTCAAATGCATGTACACAATTGGCAGAAATACAATCTAACAAAAATAGATCTATATCAAATTCATTTGAATGGCTGTCTATTGGTGGGAGAAGAATGTGAGTGAGTGCTATGGTTTAAAGAAATTTACCAAATAAATATAAAAGGAAGAGGACCTTGGACCAATGCTTATAGCATTCCACAAAACAAGAAGTTTCGTTAATTCAACCTTCTGCTTGCCCTCCAAGTTCAAAAATATAAAAATCAATTGATAATACACTAAATATACTAAAGTCATTGCTGTAAAAATATGATGCACACTCAGTGGCTTAAAACTGATTTCTTATCTTACAGTTTCTGTGAGTCAGGAGTTCAGACATGGCTTTGCTGAATTCTCTGCTTAGGGTCTCACAGGGCTACAGTCAAAGTGTCTGTAAAGGTGTGTTTTTTGTTTTTTGTTTTTTTAGCTTCCCAATTTTCATCATTTATTTAAGGATAAAATTACATATGAACAAATGCATAGACCTTAACACACAATTCAATGAGTTTTGTTTTAGCATGCAGATACAAAAATTTCAATCTTTCAGAAAGTTACTTCAAGAATTTTCAGTCAATAGCCACACTTAACAATTAGATTTTTTTAAAGATCAGTGTTAAGTTTAGCACAAAATTGAGAGAAAAGTACTGAGATTGCCCACATACTCCCTGTCCTTAAACATACATAACCTTCCCCATTGTCTACATTACTCACCAGGTTGGTTGGTTTGTTTTCTTGTCTTTCTTTTGCTGCTCTGAGACTTAGGACTCAAGCTTGGCTCCAGCTTAATGGTTTATCAGCTCTTCTGTGGAAGAGTTCTTTCCCTGGAAGTTCCTGAGGCCCAAGAGCTTTGTTCTTATCTGGAGGCTTGATGGGAAATAATCTGCTTCTAAGTTCATTTGCATCATGGGCAGAAGTAATTTTCTCACAGCTGCAACTGTGAGGCCCGTTGCTTTTTGCTGTCTGTTGTCAGAGACCCCTCTAGGCTCCTAGGACTGCCCTCAGGTCCTTACCATGTACCCTCCTCCACAAGCCTTTCACAGAATCACAGCTTACTTCTTCAGAGCCAGAATAGGGACTCTCTTTCACTTCAGCCTGCTGAGACACAATCTTGTACTAAGGGATGTAACTATGGGTGCACCGTTCCTTCACCTTTGCCACATAATGGAACCTGATCAAGGCAGTGTCATCCTATCACATTTACATATTTTATTGGTTAGAAGCAAGTTCTGCCTATAGTCAAGCACAGTAGATGGCATGAGGGCATCATTTATCCAGGATCACCCTAAGATATGTCCTCCTGCACCGTGTGAACTTTAAAATGAATGAGGCACTCTCTCTTATTCTAACTCATGGACAAACTTCCATATTATGTTCAGTACAAAAACGTAGAATCATATTTAAAATATACTATCAACTATGTTTTGAGGCTTCCCAAGTGGCTCAATGGTAAAGAATCCACCTGCAATGCAGGAGACACAGGAGAGGCGGGTTCCATCCCTGAGTTGGGAAGATCCCATGAAGAAGGAAATAGCAACCCTTTCCAGTATTCTTGCTTGGAAAATTCCATGGAAAGAGGAGCCTTAGTGGGCTACAGTCCATGGGATCACAAGGAGTCAGACACGACTGAGCACGCATGCATGCTGATCAGCTATGTTTAATGATTTTGTGTGTATGTGCTTCATTTCCCAGATAATGTCTAAAATGATGAACAAAAACCTGTTGATAGAGATCCATTTTACAGAGTCAGTAAATTGTGGAGCAGGGAAAGTAATGAAACTTAGCAATTGTCCTGGTGTATATTTTCAGTTTTGTACTAAATACACAACAGCCCTTCAAAGTTCATAGAGTAGTTTTTCAAAAAGTAAATGAGATTTCCTATAGGAAACTATTATCTTAAAAGTTGAAAAAATGAGAGTTTGCAAAACAGACAATTTGAAATAAAACAGAAACATTGCAGGATCAAAAATTGTTTTCCTGTCTAATACTTTACCTGAAGAGGGAGTGATGATATGTTTGTGATCATGGTCTCTTAAAAAATCAGACCTCTAAATATAAGAGATATGTGGCTATTCATTCAGTGAAAGCAAGTTTTAGGAGATGAAAACAAATATAAATCAATTGATCACTGCTAACTTCTATGAATAAGTAATCACAAGATTATCTAAACAGAAGTTTGGCAACTTATTTTCCACAGGTACTTTGGTATCACATATTCTACAGAGTTATCTCAAAGCACTCTCATCTACGAGACCGCAGCTGGCTATGTTCCAGTGGGTACTTTCTAGTGTTTTAAGTCATGTGGTGATGAGACTTATTTCTCAGGCATCGTGTGTGATCAGTACTCTAAGGAGCACAGTCACACTGCAGTAATCACTGCATTATGTTACTGCTCTCTACATCTCAGAAGAGAAGAAACCAAGTGTTTCATTTGCGCACTTTCATTATCTGTGAGTGAGTGCATCTTAATTGATCCTCAATAAATATTTGTAGAGCCTTTAAAAGAAGAGTGATAGAAAATAGTGAGAGAAGGGTTTTCATTAAAAAGTGTAAGTACAAGATATTAATATTTGTCTGATAAAATATCTCCATCTCTAAATGTCTTAATGATTCTGAAAGTGACTCATAAGAAGGCAAAACCCCGCTCATCATCTGAAATATAGCCTATACTTTTCCGATTATCTAGAAATAATGATACCTAGTTAAGAAAGTCGTAGGGAGCAAACCTCTTTGAACAATTTCAACCTGGAATAGTGATAAAATGTGGCTCTCCTTGGCATCGAAGCAGCACAATAGTAACTAAGAGTAAACGGGGGAAATCTTACTACTTAAGATGTGCTATATGTATTCCAAATAACCTCAAGAACACAAATTTCTTTATTAGGCCACTTTTTCACATACCAGATGCATAAAATACCCTCTGTAGATAAAGAAGTTTTGTCACTAGCAGCATCACACTTGCTCACATACATATATACATATATGCACATGTTTATGTTTATGCATGCATATATATGTATGAGTAAGTATGTATAGATGTGCAAATACTTTCTTAAGCGTTACTCAGAGTTGAAGTCCTTCACTTATACTAAGTGATTTATTCCTTCTAACAACCTTTCAAGGTAGATTCCATTATTATCCTCCGTTGAAAAAACTGAGACACAGAAAGGTTAAGGAACTTGCCTTTCTCTCAGGACTACTAAGTGCCAGAGTCACATTCAAACCTGATCAGTCTGGCATCAGAGTGTAAACTCTCTGGTCATACAGAGACACTGACCCCATGTGCTATAGCCTTTGACTGAACTTCTGTGGTGGCTCAGTGGTAAAGAATCTGCCTGTCAATGCAGGAGACATGGGTTCAATCTCTGATGTGGGAAGATCCCACTTGCTGCGGAGCAACTAAGCCCATGAGTCACAACTATTGAACCTGTGCTATAGACCTTGGTAACTGCAACTTCTGAGCCCACACATTACACCTACTGAAGGCCCGTGCCCTAGAGCCCATGCTCTGCAGCAAGAGAAGCCACCACAATGAGAAGCTTCTCACTGCAACAAAGAGTAACCCCCATCCCATCACAACTAGAATAACATCCATTCAGCAGTAAAGACCCAACACGGCCAAAAATAAGTAAATAAATGCATAACTTATACACACACACACACACACACACACACACACACACACACACACACATATATATATATATATATATATATAACCTCTTCCTGGGAGAACCACGTGTCAGGGAGATAGACCCTCTAGGTAGCTTTAGCTTAGCCCTCAAAGTGAGGTGGGCAAGAAGAAGCCCAATCATGGGTGTCAATTCTATACTGAGTAAAGTTTTTGATAACAAAGGGTATCCTTGAAACACCCTTTGTTAGCAATAGATTTACCATTTGAAAACATCCAAAACAATGTGCTTTGCCCCATAAACATGCCCTGGAAACACTGCCTAGCCTATCTTACAAGATTTGTTATTTTGACTATTTCTTTCAGTCCTTAGGAAAAAAAAAAATATCTCAAACTTATGTACTACTTGCATTTCAAAGTACTTAACTAGATTTTCTATCAGATAAATTGGGGACTGGGAAGTCTGTATTGGCATATGTGTCTGTTACATTTATATTTATGCTCTCTGTGAATCTAAGCTTAAAATTACAAGTAGACAGGAAACTTGGTTTTTATACTAAGAAATAAATGCAAACTCGTAAAAATTAGAGTGTATGTTTAAAAGATACAATATTTAAATTACTCCATTACAAGCAGACTACTAGCTTTACTTATGTCCACTTCCTCGCATCTCCCCAGCATGGAATATCTCATTTTATCTTATAAATATCTCATTTTATAGCAAAAAGGTTAAAGGAGTATTTTGAACAAAGGTCTCATTTCATGGCAAATCTTAAACCACCTTTCATTAATTTATACTTTTTGCTAGCTTACTTCTACCCAATATATATATATACATTGATGTATACCTACTTTGTGCTTCTCTGGTGGCTCAGATGGTGTCAAATCTGCTTGCAATGCAGGAGACTCAGGTTTGATCACTGAGTCAGGAAGATCCCCTGAAGAAGGGAATGGCTACCCACTCCAGTGTTCTTGCATTGAGAATCCCATGGACAGAGGAGCTTGGTGGGCTACAGTCCACGGGGACGCATAGGCAAACACGACTGAGTGAGTAACACTAACTAACATTCCTACTTTTGCTTTTAAAAATTCTGATTCCTGACAGCACTCTTCTCAGTCTATACATAATTCGTTGTAATTACTATCAATAACTTTCTAGTGCCAAACTCAGTTCTACCAGGAGCATAGCAAAAGGGTATGGATGGATGCATGCTTTTAGGCACCTAAAATTATCACAATGGGTGGCTGCATTAGTTCTAGTGGACACCCACAGACTCCAGAAGACACAGTACCTTTACAGAGCACGGACGCTGTGCTCTCATCTACAGAAGCCGGGAGTGCTACTTAAGATCAGAATCTCAGGGTAAAATTCAGAAGTTTCCTTTGGAGCTTGTAGTAACAGGGGTTGGAGCTTGATTACTTTTGCAGTGGGCCCTTTTTGAGGGAATCTGGCTGTCATCCTTTGGAAATATCAAAGTTGCTTGTGAATCCTGGTTGGGGAGGGACCACTCTTGTTGAGAGTTAGGGCTTGCTTGATGAAAGCAGGACCCTAAGGCATTTGGGAAGAGACAGAATAATGATGTTGGTAATGCCTGCAACCTCTCCTGGCTGTGTGAGAGAATGATAGTTTAGAGCGAGGAGGAAGAGGAAGAATGAACATTTCCATCGTTATGTGTTTGTTTGTTTGTAGGAAAAGAGGAAGCAAGGGCTCAGAGCTATGCTCAGATTTAATGGCTTTGTGGATATACCCTCCACCATTCAATAAAAATTGTCTGATTTCCTTAACTTTCTTCTTCAAGGGATCAGGACTGCTGCATTTTTAAAGAATGGAAATGCACATTTGGAGTCAGCATATATTTCACGTTGCTGAGACTCTTCCAAGATTTGTTTGGATCTTGTTCTTTGCCTTTAGCATTTTGAGGTCCCGTGTGTCTGCCTCACCTGCATTCTTTTCTCCTGGGTGAGAAAATGAGCCACAGGCCTGGTATGTGTCCATCAGGGATACAGAAGTTGTCAAAAGCCCTCCAGACAGAAACCTAGTTGACTTTCCCTGAAAGCAAAGAAGCAGGTTCCCTAATATAACTCTTTTTCTTTAAAATAAGGCATAACTATAAGTAGTTAACAAACTCTCATAGGATGCTTAGAAAACATCAGTGGGCATGCAAGGGTCCAGATAAAAAGAAGGATGCTTTTAAAATAAACATATCCGAAAAACACATTCTAACAAGGGTTGCCCTCTTCAAAGTAATCATCTGAGGAGTTCTCCTCTGTTTTAGCAGAGCTTCCACAGCTCAGAACTGTTTTGAATCTCTTCTGGAATGGCCTTCAGAGTTAAATTTATGAGCCACATAAGAAAGCCATTACTTTATGGTTATACCTTATAAAGTTCCATAAAAAGAATAGGAAAAACATTGAAACAAATGGGGTATGGCTTGTCCCATCTAAAAAATCAGCTGAAAAGTTAGGCTTTGTATCCTTCCCAGAACACTGACATCTGATGTTCCTTTGGATGTGTGGTAGAAGGAAAAAGTTTTTTCCTTACAAATATATTTGATGCCTATGTACCTAATTGTTCATAAAACCTGGCAACAAAGAGAACATTTCCTAAAGATTGTCGATGAGCATGTATTATATATATTCACCTGTGTTTCAGGCCTGGGTGGATGCCCTTGTAGACCCATTAGTGGAAGTGCAAATCATTCTAGAAGGAAGTTGATTTATTCCCATGTAAGCAACTCTGATGTTTTAATTACTTCACCCACATGGCTCACGGCCTGAGTTTGTGCTGTACAAACTTTTTACTGACGTTCATTTTCTTTACTGACGTCCCCTCTTACTAGATCCCTGTGTCTCTAATCCATTACCTAAAATGTAGGCACAATAACCTTTCTAAATCATACTTCTGAGTGACACTTCTTGTTAAAATCTTGTAATGATTACACTTTACCTTCAAGATAAAACTCATTGCTTAGTAGGATATTCAAAGTTTTCACAATCTGTCCACTTCTAGACTTCATATTGATGAATCTAGTCCCATCATATCTTCTTTTCTCTTAATTGTTCTCCAGGCTGATGGGTTTGCTTCCAGGAAAGCATTGTTTGGTCTAGTTTCTAGAGCTCCATTCTTGCTCTTCAACACATGCTAACTGAAGTATCTATTCAAGCTTTTAATGTACAGAACAGTCATCATTCCCCAATGATTTTGTCTTATTTTAGACCAAAGACATAGAAATTGTATCTTTCTAGCAATACTTTTTTTTATCATAGATACCTAGTGTGCATTATTTAAAATGCCAGTTTCTTTAGCAAGACCTGAAGGTCATGTTCAAATGTGTTAAGTTCAAGAATTCATATTACTTAAAAACCATGCCAGAAGATTATCATGTAAGTTTTAATACTGTTTTAAGACAAGTTTTTGGAATTCTCCCCCCTTGTCGTTAATTAGTGAAGGAGAGGGTTTTGGTCCTCATCTAAAATCCTTACTATGAACAAATGATTAAGCACAGTATTCAACAAAAAGTAGAAACTTGAGAATGAATTGTTGAAGAATAAATTCTCATGAAATGTCTACAATCTCTGTTACCTTGTAGCAGCTAGGGCCCAGAGATGGTTGTAAATAATTATATCCCTCTTTGCACAAGCATGCTGTTCCTCCCAGCAAAAGGAAGAGGATTATGTCCTTTCCTTTGCATCCTGGTTGATTCTCTGACTCTTTTGAACACAACAATACAAAGGAGGTAACATTGAAAGAAACCACTTTGCCAAGAAAGGTCTGTAAAGTCAAAACTGTGGATTTTCCCAGTAGTCATATAGAGATGTGAGAGTTGGACCATAACGAAGGCTGAGTGCTGAAGATGCTTTTGAATTGTGGTGCTGGAGAAGACGCTCAAGAGCCCCTTGGTTTGAGAGATCAAACCAGTCAATCCTAAAGAAATCAACCCTGAAAATTCAGTGGAAGGACTATTGCTGTAGCTGAAGCTCCAATACTTTGGCCACCTGATGTGAAGAGCTGAGTCTTTGGAAAAGCCCCTGATGCTGGGAAAGATTGAAAGAAAAGGAGAAGGGGATGGCAGAGGATGAGATGGTTAGGTAGCATGGTTAGATAGCATCACCAAATCAATGGGCATGAATTTGAGCAAACTCTGGGAGATAGTGGAGGACAGAGGAGCCTGGAATGCTGCTATCTATGGGATTTCAAAAAGTTGGACACAATTTAGCAACTGAACAACAACATTAAAAGACTTCTAAGTGTAAGTAAGGATTATGACTGTCTGGAAGCTTCAATCTTTTCTTTTTTAGGATACTTTTTTTGAAATCCATATCCCATGCAATGAGGAGCCCAAGGCGCAAGAAGTATCTATACAAGATGATTCAGTTTGCTGGATTTTCATTTCACATTGAGCTTATGGTATTTTAAAAGCTCATCCCTGCTCTCTTTGCTCTTCCATCAGTTTTTCACCACCCGCTTGTTTTATCTCCCACAAAGTTGAAAGCTGTCACCTTAGCTCTTGATTCTCCTGGAAGGTGTTTTCATATTCACTGTCATAATCATTAAGGAAGCTCTGAGATCATCTTGCATGGTGAGATTTAACTCAAATGAAATATCAGAAATCTTGACTTCAATTTCACCTCATTTCCACTATTTCATTACTCCTACAGTCAACATTCTTGAATCAACTCCTGGGTATTTCTCCACTGCGTAATGTTACCAGCTCTGAATTTCATGGTAGATACTTTCCCTCCATATGTCTTTCTCTACGTCAAGGGTTAAAGTTTGAGTATCCTGTAATCTCAGGGCCTTTAGATTAAATAGAACCCTTTAGATAAGTAATTAAGTGCACGCATTCAAAATAAAAAGGTAAGGGATAATATATTTTTTAAATGTTGACATGCAGCTAACTTTTGTATCATAAATGGAAACTTAGAATAACAATGTGACATACTGGAAAATAGATAAATAATACTACATAATATTTATTGTCAAATGCTGTATTAGGAATTTTATTTATATTAAATACAATCTCAAAATCATCTTTGAAAATAGGTATTTAATATTTCTATTTTATGGTGAAGAAACCAAGGCTAAGACAGGTAGAGTAACTTTTTTCATAATCTCAGAGGAAAGTGAAAAGTGAACGTGAAAGTCACTCAGTCTTGTCCGACTCTTTGCGACCCCATGGGCTATACAGACCATGGAATTCTCCAGGCCAGAGTACTGGAGTGGGTAGCCTTTCCCTTCTTCAGGGGATCTTCCCAACTCAGAGATCAAACCTAAGTCTTGCGCATTGCAAATGGATTCTTTACCAGCTGAGCCACAAGGGAAGCCCTAGAATACTGGGGTAGGTAGCCTATCCCTTCTCCAGGGGATCTTCCTGACCCAGAGGAACTAAATGTTAAAACTGGGATATTAGTCTCTGATCATTTAGTAACTCATGCTGCCCTCTACTTAAACTAACTATCACAAAATAGAATATAGGTTAATATTTTAGGCAAGCCAGTGGTAAAAATATTTTAGTTGAACCATCATTCGGTGACTTTCATTCAAGGGAGTTATCGATCCTGCTAAGAGAATAGAAGCTGCTGCCAAATGGCTGGCAGTAGGTCTGGGTTATCTAGTTGTGAAGCTGGTATATTCCTCAACAGCAGGACCCAGTCTCTGAGAGTCCTCCCAGATCCCTTATCTGAAAAATATGTTCTATCCTTCTATAATTTCAAAGCAGAATAAGAAGTGTATACTATGCTAATGCTAAGTCGCTTCAGTCGTGTCCGACTCTGTGCAACCATATGGACAGCAGCCCATCAGGCTCCGCGGTCCATGGGATTCTCTAGGCAAGAATACTGGAGTGGGTTGCCATTTCCTTCTCCAAGAAGTGTATGAAAACTATGAAATATTATCCATTCACCGTGATTTTATTTTCATTCTACAACTATTGAAAATGAGGTTTCTAAATAGCATATGATTGCACATTACAGGCAGTTTTTAACTCTCACATTCTCTACTTTGTACATGATTTTCCTCAGCCAGAGAGGCTTTCTTTTTCTCCACAGCTAGAGGTTGAGTCTTTCTTCCCTTCCTTTTTTCTAGTACAGACTTTGTTTCTTTCATATTTAATGACTCATCTATAGAGCTTTGTAGGATTTCATCTTAGTGTGTTTTACCTCTGAAAGTTTCCAAGTAAAATAAGGAAGATATAGGGTAAGAGGAAGGGCTAGAGAGAAGGCAACCTTCCTAACTGTAGGGCCTATATGGTGGCTTTAGGGAGTAAAGATGTTCCTACACTATTAACAGGAAAAAAAAAGAAAAATGGGTTTCTCTTTTGTAAAGAGCACTTTATTCAGAATACATCTCCAGTCTGGACACACAAAACACCAATACAGCTAGAAAAACTGCATAACTTGTCATCAAACAGAATGACAAATATCATCAAGTTTTGCCACATCCTGGAGAAAAACTCATGAGCACTAAATTCTGGTAATAAAATTCTTAGAGGAGCCAGGTTAGGGCTTCAGTAAAAGTTGTTTCTTTCTTTCTTTTTTTTTTAAATGAAATTTGGGACTTAATTTATTCATATTCCAATGAAAAGAATTATGAGCTTGTAAGTACTGTTTTACATTATCTGGTCAAATCTTTTCTTTAGTTTTTTTTTTTTTTTTAAATACATGATTAAATTAATATTTTGCCCAAAGTCATACAGCAAGTTGAAGAGAAGAACCACTTCTGCAGAGTTAGATTTTTCGACAATTTTAAACTTTCTCTTTGTATTTAATGTTTCTCTTGCCCATTGCTGCTAGCAGCAAAATCTTTAGATGCCGGGGAGATGTGCTTTCCTCAGGCTAGGCAACTTCTAACCTAATCCTGCTTCTAAATCCACATACTCACAATATAGTTTCTAATTAGAGACTCATGTTCCCTACTTCATGGATATCCCTTAGTAGTAGGTACTACTTGCTTTTCTGCAAAATCCAGGACAATGTAGATTTGTGAATTTCATAGCACATACCTTACTGCATTTTCATAGTTCATTTGCATGTCTCCTCCATCAGACTGTGAACTTTTGGACATTAAACTTTTATTATCTCTGTATTCTCAGCATCTAATATAATGAGAAACCCAAACTAAATATATTAATTGACATTTGTTCTATTTGAAAGAAAGGAGGAAGGGAAGAAATTGGGATAAAGACACAAAGAAAAGACCAATAATTGTTATATTTTGTTGTTGTAGATTATTTTATAATTTGATTAAACCCAGCCTAAAAGTACTGTAACATTCAAAAGCACATGGACTTTGGGACTTCTCTGGTGGTCCAGTGGTTAAGACTCCATGCTTCCATGCGGGGGCGGGGGGGAAGGGGGTGGGGGACACAGGTTCCATCCTTGGTCAGGGAACTAAGAGCCTACAAGCTGTGCAGCCAAATTTTCTTTAAAATACACTGAATATTATTAAAAATACACTCACTGAACATTATAACAAATTATAATAATGTGCTTGTGAGAAACTCATTTCTATTTTGCAAAACACATCTGTATGTAACAGCCCCCAAAACCAGGAATGTCTGTATTTTGGGGTGTGCTAGCACAATGCTCATTTAAATTGCTAGGACATTTTGATTTTAACCATTCTAACACTTTGAAATGGATTAAATGTAGATTTTAATAATCTATACTTTTTTTAAAATGTAGATTTTAATAATAATTAACTTAAAGTATATGTTTTTATTTATACATTCTAAAACTTCTTGAAAATGTCATTACTCTTTAATGGAGAGTTGAAAATAATTTTCATTAAAACTCAATTTTCTGCCTTCCTGATAAAAATTCTCATATCAAAGTGGAGTAGTCTCTTTAAAGGGCATTATATTTTACCTCATATCACTATTATTTGATTTCCATAAGTTTCATCACATAGTTGGTTTAAAGTTATATTAATATGTTAGGGGTCTGATAGGGTCTATTGATACTAACATTAAAGCAAAAAAGCCTGAAAAAGAGAATTTCTTTTCAGGAAAAAAGAATAAAGTTCCAAGATTTCCTCTGGTTGCTGTTCATGTTTTTTACTACTTTTGTGGCTGTGTTATATTATTTAGCTTTAATTCCTCCCATTGTAATTTAAACCTTTTCTTCTGTTCACTCCTTGATGAAGATGGAAAACAGCTGGCTGCCAACAATCCTTTATTTTCCCCCAAATCTTTCCTTGAAACAATACAAAGCTCACTTTATTTCCATTGTTCACCTGATCTGATTGATTTACCAACTTACATGAAAACATAGGTGAAAAAATGGACTAGAAATTGTAGTCTTTTGATTCATTTCCCACATAAGTCAATTTCTTTTCATTAAGTACTTTAATTATGTAAACTTTGTTGAGCCTCTTGATGAAGGTGAAGGAGGAGAGTGAAAAAGCCAGCTTAACACTCAATATTATAAAAACTCAGATCATGGCATCTGGTCCCATCACTTCATGGCACATAGAAGAGGAATAGGTGGAAGTAGTAGCAGATTTTCTCTTCTTGCGCTCTAAAATCACTGTGTATGGTGACTGCAGCCATGAAATTAGAAGACAGTTGGTTCTTGGTAGGAAAGCTATGACAAACTCAGACAGTATGTTAAAAAGCAAAGATGTCACTTTGCCAACAAAGGTCTGTATTGTCAAGGCTATGGTCTTTCTTTTTTTTTTTAATTTATTTATTTTAGTTGGAAGCAAATTACTATATAATATTGTAGTGGTTTTTGCCATACAATGATATGAATCAGCCATGGGTTTACATGGATGTTCCCCAGCCTGAACCTCCCTCCCCCCTCCCTCCCCATCCCATCCCTCTGGGTCATCCCAGTGCACCAGCCCTGAGCACTTGTCTCATGCATCAAACCTGGACTGGCAATCTGTTTCACATATGATAATATACATGTTTCAATGCTAGTCTCTCAGATCATCCCACCCTCACCTTCTCCCACAGAGTCCAAAAGACTGTTCTATACATCTGTGTCTCTTTTTCTGTCTCACATATAGGGTTATTGTTACCATCTTTCTAATTTCCATATATATGCATTAGTATACTGTATCGGTGTTTTTCTTTCTGGCTTACTTCACTCTGTATAATGGGCACCAGTTTCATCCACCTTATTAGAACTGACTCAGATGCATTCTTTTTAATGGCTGAGTAATATTCCATTGTGTATATGTACCACAGCTTTCTTATCCATTCATCTGCTGATGGATATTCCATGTCCTGGCTATTATAAACGTGCTGCGATGAACATTGGGGTACCTGTGTCTCTTTCAATTCTGGCTTCCTCAGTGTGTATGCCCAGTAGTGGGAATGCTGGGTAATATGGCAGTTCTATTTCCAGTTTTTTAAGGAGTCTCCACACTGTTCTCCATAATGGCTGTACTAGTTTGCGTTCCCACTAACAGTGCAAGAGGGTTCCCTTTTCTCCACACCCTCTCCATCATTTATTGCTTGTAGACTTTTGGATAGCAAGGGCTATGGTCTTTCCAGTAGTCATGTACAGACATGAGAGCTGACAATAAACAAGGCTGAGCACTGAAGAATTGATGCTTTCAAACTGTGGTGTTGGAGGAGAATCTTGAGAGTCCCTTGGAAAACAAAGAGATCAAACTAGTCAATCTTAAAGGAACTCAATCCTGAATACTCTTTGGAAGGACTGATGCTGAAGCTGAAGCTCCAATATTTTGGCCACCTGATAGGAACAGCTGACTCATTGGAAAAGACCCTGATGCTGGGAAAGATTGAATGCAGAAGGAGAAGAGAGTGGCAGAGGATTAGATCATTGGATGGCATCACCGATTCAACGGACATGCTGCTGCTGCTGCTGCTGCTAAGTCGCTTCAGTCGTGTCCAACTCTGTGAGACCCCATAGACGGCAGCCCATCAGGCTCCGCTGTCCCTGGGATTCTCCAGGCAAGAACACTGGAGTGGGTTGCTATTTAATTCTCCAATCAATGGACATGAACTTGGGCAAATTCTAGGAGATGGTGAGGGACAAGGAAGCCTGGTGTGCTGCAGTCCACGGGGTCATGAAGAGTTAGACACAACTTGGTGACTGAACAACAACAAAATGTTGTGATGACAGAGATTCCTCTGAATAAAACAGTATATTTATTAGTATTAATTATTATTAAAATAATGTATTATAGTATATACTCTGTAAATGTAAGAGAGAAGTAATAAATCCATATTTCCATACTCTACTGTATTTGTGTATTATGTTATTTATAAAGCACTAGTTATAGTTTCAATTTGAGGAAGTGTGAAAAGGAAGCACTGTGGGATTTTAGTGACCATTTGTACATACTTCAGCATTTTCTCATCAGTGAGAAGAAGGAGGAAATGTGAATTAAGAAATCCCTATTAAAATGCCAGTGACTTAAGTCCTCTAGATTATTAACCCAGCTCTTGCTAAATCTACCCAGAAGTATTTACCTTGAAAATTTGTGAAATTAACAGAATCCTTTATGTTTAGCCATTACTTTAAAAAGAATCTTTTGATAAATGACCAATACTCATATTTCTTAAAATCAATCAATTTTATGCAATTCTGAAATATGACTGCATTCATCTGAATATGAAAAAGTGTTGTCCTGTCTAATCAGATGTGAAGTATTCTCTAGGGTCATTTTTCAAATGCTTTGCCATCATTAACATGGGCGTCATTGTCCTACACCTGGACACTCTCACCAGCTTAGCTGCCCACGTTTACTAACGGGTTCTAACCAGATGCAGCAAGTAGCAAAGATGTCACATGCCATGTGGGGCTGTAATATAGCGCACCTGACAACTGGCAGAGCCCCTGGAAACAAGGCTTAATGGTGAAATGAGTGCAATTAAGTGTGCCATTACATCTATGCTGTCCCAGAGTATGAGAATGCTTAATGCGACTCATCAGCCCCATTCCAGGTTCCAGACATTTAGAAACTGAATGAGCATAAATAGCGAAAGCCACAGTAAATCAGTCACACAAAAGAATTTATAAATATAAAAGATGATAAGCAATTTTTGGTCTGCAGGTTTCTTTTCAGTAATGTAGCTTAGCATTATACCATGTAGTGCTGCTAGAATCATTTCCAATTCAGCACATTTAACTTTGCTATTTCATAAAATATTACCTCCTTTTGCTGAAACAAACGAACCATTTGTAACCCATACTTTCTGAGGGAGGGTAGAGATGTCTTTCAATTCCACTGCCAAACTCAAAACAAGATTGCTAAATTCAAGTTAAGAAATACTTCTGCATTGACTGAGGTTGCAACTCCCATCCAACAGTCATTTTGAAACAATCAATAGTACAGTGAGTCAAAACTCTAAGATTACAGAAATTGCCCATTTGGACAATCAGGACAAAAAGAGTTAGAACATCATTTTTTGATTCTCTGATCAATTGTTGTCTTCAGGGAAAAAAATAAAAACGTTGGAAAATATAAACTTCCTGAACTCATAGTCAATAAAACAATAGTTTAACTTTTGCAAAAATAAAAAAAGTAACAACCCAACTTGGTAAACACAATGGAAGATTTCAGACAGGAGGCCACAGGAACAACCTTGAAGAGGTCTAAAGACAAGATTTGAGATCATCTCTGCTAAAGATAGCACGTGAAGACAAAATAAAAGTGATTAACCAGCATGAGTTCAAGATTTTCCATTACAGATCACAGAAAGTATTCTCTTGCTCTAAAATTCTTTTTCACACCAGAAAATTACATCTTTACTGATAAACAAACAAACAAAAAACAGTAAAGGAAGGACTGAGTATCTATCATGAGTCTCAGTTTTAACAAAATTTGAAACCTCAAGATATGCTATGCAAATGAGAGAAGAGGAAGGAGCTAAATTTACACTAATATTGGAACAGACATTTTAAATTTGACTGATCTCACCTGAAAATGTACTCGTGTGTAAAACTGTATAATGTAAAACTGAATTTGGAACTAAAGGAAAGAAATTAGTGCTACCCATTAACTAGATCCCAAAGAAGTCTGATAAATTTAATTACAGTTTGATTGCTATATATTGCCTGATAATATTTCTATGGCATTTTACAGCATTGTCCCACAAGGAAAATTAGCAGTAAACATAAGACCAGAAAAATGCAGTTTCATGCATATCTGATGGGTATGGAAATAGAAACAGACCACACTCAAGGAGGTCGATCAGATGCAAACGTGTATGGTGCCTGCTGGAGCAGATGGCCCAGTTGATGAGAATTTCAGAAGTTTACAGCCAGACTTCAGGTCCAAAGTCACTCATTGAGAAATAAAGAAAACAAAAAACAAAACAAAGCCATCCCGAGAAACCTCAGCTAAAGAAATAAAACACATCATTTTCTAGCCACTGGTTTCTTTAGTTCAGGGAGGATCATTTTAGTGAAAACTTACACTTTTATTTCTGAAAATAAGTCTGAAGAATCAGATACACCATGAAGACTATGATAATTTAAAGATTTAGGTTTAGTATAATGATCAAGCCTACTTTTCATTTATCACAAGTAAATTGGTTACTTAACAAATACAGCACTGCACAAATTTCAGACCCATATTATTGACAGAGGTGACTTTTCTCTCTTGTTACACATTAATTAACAGTTAACAGTCAGCACAGGGCATATGGTGTTCCTTTCACACCACTGTGAGCCATGCCTCAGAATGCTACATCACCCTTCTAAGAATCTTTTTCTTCTTCCTCCCCATATGGCATTCAATTCTAAAATAGGTTTTCCTCCATACACTTGGTTGTCTATTTAATATTTCATAGTTGGGAATCAGGTGTGACTGAAAGATGAAAGCAAGTGCATGTAAAATTTGAGTTCTCAGTTGGGTCTGTGGATGGGTCATCTACAGGTAAGTGTCTCTGCAAAAGTCAACTGAAAACTAAACTCATCCATTTGCTTTACTAGCTAACTCTCCATGACAGTAAGAAATTAAGATCATATTATTTAGGTCTAATCAAACTATTTAGCTCAAGGCACTCATCTCTTCAGAATTTTGACCTCAGAAATTCAAGGAGCTGAACAGAGGCAGGTCAAAGCTTGACATGACTTCTGATATGTAATTTGATTGCAAACTCCAAGGCTCTGTAATGCAGATTTATAAAGTGAATTAAATAGTAGAGGGTCATTAGTGCTGACTGGCAACCTCAAACTCATTCTCAGACATGTTACTTGATTGAAGCACATTGTTTGATTCAAGATATTTAATTAAGTTGTACAGTAAAATGTGTTTTGTCCGTAAACATGAGGATATGAATTTTACTAGTAATCTCCTGTTATCCTCAATTCTAACAGAACTGAGATTTGCCTGAAAATCCCTTAGTGCTGAGGGCCTCATGTTAATGAATTTGGGCAACGGGTTTTTGAAGCTGTTGTTCCCTCCTTTTGTTGTCTATGTACTGAGAAGTCTTAGAGACAATCTTTGTTTAAAAAACAAACAAACAAACAAAAATACTTCAATTGGTAAACAAAGAGACCACTTTTGAAAAAAATACTTTCTTAGAGAATTGAGCAGAAAGTACAGAGTTGCCACATACTCCATCCCCCCATGCATGCATAGCTTCTTCATTCAACATCACCCATCAGAGCAATACATTTATTAAAATTAATAAATCTACATTGATCTGTCATTGTCACTCAAATTCCTTAGTTTACATGGGAGTGGCTGTTAGTGTTGCAGGTTCCATTGAACTGGAAAAATATATAATGACATGTATTCACCATTACCGTTCCATATAAGGTAATATTATTGCCCTACAAAGCCTCTGAGATCTGCCTATTTGTCCCTCTCTCTCCTCCTTAACCCCTGGCAACCACTGAATTTTCTTCTTTTTTTGCTGTCTCCATAGTGTTACCTTTCCCATAATGTCGTAGAGCTGGAGTCAAACAGTATGTAGGCTCTTTAGATTGCCTTTCTTACTTAACAATATCCATTTAATATTCCTCCATGTCTTTTCATAGCTTCACAGCCCCTTTCTTTCTAGTAAAGAATAATAATCCCTTGTCTAGGTGTATTAGTTTACTAATCCAATTACCTACTGAAGGGCATCTTTGTTGCTTTCAATTTTTAACAATAAATAAAGCTGCTATAAACATCTGTGTGCAGGGTTTTGTGTGGAAATAAGTTTTCATTCCTTTGGGCAAATACCAAGGTGCACAACTGCTGGACTGTATAATCAGAATAAATCTAGTTTTTAAAGAAACCACCAAACTGTCTCTCAAAGTATATGTACCCTTTTGCATTTCCATGAGCAATGAATGAGAGTTCCTATTACTCCTCATCCTTGCCAGTGTTTGGTTTTCTCAGGATTCTGAATTTTGAACATTCTAATAAGCATGTAGTGGTTATCTCATTTTTTAAAATTTGCATTTCCCTGAGGACATATGATGTGAATCATCTCTGTGAGTCACTCTTAATAGTGTATTGAAATAGTCTTTATTTTAGCTTGTACTATTTGTTTCTGTTTCTCAGTCATGACTCTGTTGGGTCATAAACATTTCATGATTCTCTAGGTATTATGTATTTTATATTAAATTACTCTTGGTGGAAGACAAGAATAACTTACCTGAAATTTATTTATACTTAAATAAGAATTTGTACATAATCTTTTTCCCCTTTCATATTATATCAGGGTTGTTTATTTAAAATAATGCTGCTATTTCCCCTCACTAGATTGTGCGCTCTAAGAGAACAGAAAATCATACCGGAAACAGGAAATCATATGACCTCTTTATCCCCATTGTGTAAACACTGTATAAAACATAGTTCTCGATAAACATTTCTTTAATGAATAAGCATTGTATATTTGGGCATACATATTAGTGATTTACAGAAATTTTTATAAATATAAACATAATTACTATAAATGGAAAACACATTTAAACTAAGATTATCTCACCTGTTTTCTATTATTTATTTTGATTTATGACTGCAGATTAAAGAGTATAAGAAACAAAGTATAAAATAAGAGGCAAAATAAATTGCCTAAGAAGCTTCCCTGGTGTTTCCTACAGTAAAGAATCTGCCTGCATGGCAGGAGATCTGGGTTGGATCCCTGGTTGGGAAGCTCCTCTGGAGAAGGAAATGGCTATCTTCACCAGTATTGTTGCTTGGAGGATCCCATAGACAGAGGGGAGCCTGGCAGCCTATAGTCTATGGGGTCACAAGGAGGCAGACATGACTGAGCAACTATCATGTTCACTTTTTAAGAATGTTCATAGTCATGTATCAAGAAGGAGCAAATACAGGTTTTAAGATTCTAAATGATCTTAATTGTATACCTATAGAATTATCGCTAACCCCAAATTGAAATAATTAAAAAGAATGTTGTTACCAATTAGCATGGCATTTAAAAAGAAAAACTACATGATTTGTTGATTCACTGACCTATTCATTCATTTATTGTGTAAGAATATGTGGAGAATAAAGGATTAAATCAAATACAGTTATTTTTATCACTCTTAAAAACACAGCAATTGAGCAAAAAAATAACAAAAAAAGATGAAGATACTAAAAGAAAGTAGTAACAGATTTAAAAAAAAGATAACTTTCAGTTAGGTAGAGCAAGAGCAACTTCATAGAAAGTAGAGGATTTAGTATTTATTATCTCATTTCTTCTAGTGAAAACTGTGTTATTGTTTAAAAGGAGCTGTGGTTTGTTTTGCTATATTACACATATTTTTTCTGAAATGTCATTCTAAAAACAGAATTAAAATGCCAAGAGTTTAAAATAATTTTAATTAGCAAACAGGCTAGGCAAGTAACAATTCAGCTCATTTTAGGAAAAAATTAGAACATGTTCAGTTCACTTCAGTAACTCAGTCATGTCCGACTATTTGCAACCCCATGGACTGCAGCACGCCAGGCTTTCATGTCCATCACCACTCCTGGAGCTTACTCATACTCATGTCCATCGAGTTGGTGATGCCATCCAATCATCTCATCCTCTATCATCCCCTTCTCCTCCTGCCTTCCGTCTTTCCAGGCATCAGGCTCTTTTCCACTGAGTCAGTTTTTTGCATCATGTGGCCAGTGTATTGGAGTTTCAGCTTCAGCATCAGTCCTTCAAATGAATATTCAGGACTGATTTTGTTTAGGATGGACTGGTTGAATCTCCTTGCAGTCCAAGGGACTCTCAAGAGTCTTTTCCAACACCACAGTTCAAAAGCATCCGTTCTTCAGTGCTCAGCTTTCTTTGTAGTCCAACTCACATGCAAACATAACTACATAGCTTGCCTAGATAGACTTGATTGGCAAAGTTATGTCTTTGCTTTTTAATATGCTGTCTAGGCTGGTCATAGCTTTTCTTTAAAGGAGCAAGCGTCTTTTAATTTCATGGCTGTCATCACCATCTGAAGTGGTTTTGCAGCCTAAGAATATAAAATCTTTCACTATTTCCATTGTTTCCCCATCTATTTGCCATGAAGTGATGGGACCAGATAGCATGATCTTTGTTTTCTGAATGTTGAGGTTTAAGCCAACTTTTTCACTCTCCTCTTTCACTTTCATCAAGAGGCTCTTTAGTTCTTCTTTGCTATCTGCCATAAGGGTGGTACCATCTGCATATCTGAGGTTATTGATATTTCTTCCAGCAATCTTGATTCCAGCTTGTGCTTCATCCAACCTGGCATTTCTCATAATGTACTCTGCATATAAGTTAAATAAACATGGTGATAATATACAGCCTTGACATACTCCTTTCCCGATTTAGAAGCAGTCTGTTGTTCCATGTCCAGTTCTAAGTATTGCTTCTTGACCTGCATACAGATGTCTCAGGAGGCAGGTCAGGTGGTCTGGTATTCCCATCTCTTTCAGAATTTTCCACAGTTTGTTGTGACCCACACAGTCAAAGGCTTTGACTTAGTCAATAAAAGTAGATGTCTTCCTGGAACTCTCTTGCTTTTTTGATGATCCAACTGATGTTGGCAATTTGATCTCTGGTTCCTCTGCCTTTTCTAAATCCAGCTTGAACATCTGGAAATTCACAGTTCACGTACTGTTGAAGCCTGGCTTGGAGAATTTTGAGCATTACTTCCCTAGCGTTTGAGATGAGTGCAATTCTGCTGTAGTTTGAAGATTTTTTGGCATTGCCTTTCTTTAGGATTGGAATGAAAACTGACCTATTCCAGTCCTGTGGCCACGGCTGAGTTTTCCAAATTTGCTGGCATATGGAGTGCCGTACTTTCACATCACCATGTTTTAGGATTTGATATAGTTCAACTGGAATTCCATCACCTTTACTAGCTGTGTTAATAGTGATGTTTCCTAAGGCCCACTTGACTTCACATTCCAGATGTCTGGCTCTAGCTGAGTGATCACACCATCCTGGTTATCTGGGTCATGAAGATCTTTTTTGTACAGTTTTTCTGTGTATTCTTGCCACCTCTTCTTAATATCTTCTGCTTCTGTTAGGTCCATACCATTTCTGTCCTTTGTTGTGTCCATCTTTGCATGAAATTTTCCCTTGGTACTCTAATTTTCTTGAAGAGTTCTATAGTCTTTCCCATTCTATTATTTTCCTCTATTTCTTTGCATTGATCACTGAGGAAGGCTTTCTTATCTCTCCTTGCTATTCTCTGGAATTCTGCATTCCATTTTCTCCTTTGCCTTTCACTTCTCTTCTTTACTCAGCTATTTGTAAGGCCTCCTCAGACAACCATTTTGCCTTTTTGCATTTCATTTTCTTGGGGATAGCCTTGATCACTGCCTCTTGTACAATGTCACAAACCTCCATCCATAGTTTTTCAAGCATTCTGTCTTTCAGATCTAATCCTTTGAATCTATTTCACTTCCACTGTATAATTATAAGGGATTTGATTTAGGGCATATCTGAATGGTCTAGTGGTTCTCCCTACTTTCTTCATTTAAGTCTGAATTTGGCAATAAGGAGTTCATAATCTGAGCCCTATTCAGCTCCCTGTCTTATTTTTCCTGAGTGTATAGAGCTTCTCCATCTTTGGCTGCAAAGAATAGAATCAATCTGATTTTGATATTGACCATCTGGTGATGCCCATGTGTACAGTCTTCTTTTGTGTTGTTTGAAGAAGGTGTTTGATATGACCGGTGCATTCTCTTGCAAACTCTGTTAGCCTTTGCCCTGCTTCATTTTGTACTCCAAGGCCAAATTTGCCTGTTACTCCAGGTAGCTCCTGACTTCTTAGTTTTGCATTCCAGTCCCCTATAGTGAAGAAGACATCTTTTTGGGGTGTTAGTTCTAGAAGGTCTTGTAGTTCTTCGTAGAACAGTTCAACTTCAGCTTCTTCAGCATTACTCATTGGGACATAGACTTGGATTGCTGTGATACTGAATGGTTTGCCTTGGAAACAAACAGAGATCTTCCTGTTGTTTTGAGATTGCATCCAAGTACCGCATATCAGACTCTTTTGTCAACTATGATGGCTACTCCAAATCTTCTAAGAGATTCTTGCCCACATTAGAAGATATATTGGTCATCTGAGTTAAATTCACCCATTCCAGTCCATTTTAGTTCACTGATTTGTAAAATGTTGATGTTCACTCTTGCTGTCTCCCGTTTGATCATTTCCAATTTGCCTTGATTTGTGGACCTAACATTCCAGGTTCCTATGCAATATTGCTCTTACAGCATCAGACTTTGCTTCCATCACCAGTCACATCCACAAGTGGGTGTTGTTTTTGCTTTGGCTCTTTCTCTTCATTCCTTCTGGAGTTATTTCTCCACTAATCTCCCATAGCATATTGGGCACCTACCAACCTGGGGAGTTCATCTTTCAGTGTCCTATCTTTTTACATTTTCACACTGTTCATAGGATTCTCAAAGCAAGAATACTGAAGTGGTTTACCATTCCCTTCTCCAGTGGACCACGTTTTTTCAGAACTCTCCACCATGACCTGTCCATCTTGGGTGGCCCTACACTGCATGGCTCACAGTTTCATCAGAACAGGTTAATAAGCATTTATAGGGAGTTATTAGAAGCTTATATGAAACCAGTGGACCTATTTAAAGGAAAATGATTGACCTCTGTTTTAGAGAGCTAAAGAAGGAGTCATGAGTCCAATTCTTCCTGAGTTAATGAAAAGCATCAACAGAAATTGAGTATACCAAGCAGCTTATTTCAACATATAGAAATTGTATATTTGGTAAATAATTTGGATTTTATCAACAAATTGTTCCAGGATTCATGCTATCTATGTGACGATAATTATATAACATGACTGTATTCAAGATTTTTAACATATAACCTCACAACACTGAATAGGAAACTTAAAAATCCAGTGAATTTGTCCTTGATCTGAAATGCTCTAAATCCATCATTGACCACATTTTTAGCCATAATCCTAAATTGCATTTGTTTCTACCAGATTTATTTGAGATAGTTGAAACAATTTTACTCAAAACTAAAATACTTACAATTGGAAATGGAGAACATCTGTGAAGGAACAATAGGAGTAGAAAAAGTGTGATGGAGTGGAGTGAGCAACATATACACAGACATGCTATAAATCTTGTTTTGAAACAGCAAGATGTGAGCTTCAAATTTGCTTTTGAGATGTGTATCGGCCAATCCAACAGGGATATGTGAATTATTTACATGATCCACAGTGTTCAGAAAGCAAAAAATTAATTATTTGAAAGGACCATTGGCAATCTTAATACTGAGACCCGAGACATAATTCTTCCCTACTTTCATACTCTATTTGATGGGATACAGTCTGCCTAAACATTTCTGTAATAGACAGAGGAATGGGTGTTATCAAGTTCCTATGCACATTTCAATGGATATTAATTATATAATGCTAAATTTTCAGGCAGCAAAAAAAGATATGAGCCCAGTATGAGCATTCTCAATGAATTAATATAAGAATAAAATCAGAATCTGCAAAAACAGATTTTTAACTGTGCAACTTTCTGATATATTCGAAAATTGCTAGTTTTTATACTTGTACTTTTTTAAAGTTTTTTTTTCATGTAGATTAATTTGTTTAAGTCTTTATTCAATGTGTGACAATATTGCTTCTGTTTTGGTTTTTGGCCATGAAGCACATGGGATCTTAGCTCCCTGATCAGGTATCGAACTTACACCCTTTGCCTTTGGAAAGCCAAGTTTTAACCTCTGGATCACCAGGGAAGGACCTATACTTGCAATTTTGAAAATGATTATGCATTAGGATGTTTGAGATAACACTCACTGAGAAATTCTAGAACAATTCCAAATGATTTGAAAACCAACTGATTGGGAGACAGATGCAAAATTACATTATTCACATTGAGAAGACTAATCTGGATTCCAGACCTTGATAAAAAAAAAAGTAGATAAAATATGTATATGCATGGTCCATATCCACCCTCCCTCAAATTTAAGATTCTCTCCAACACAGAGAGAAATGAATGAACAAGTCTCCAAAATTCCATGCCAGTAAGCATGAGCCGCCAGGGCTTCCCTGGAGGCTCAGTTGTTAAGAACCCACCTGCCAATGCAGAAGACTTGGGTTCCATCCCTGGGTTGGGATGATCCTCTGGAGAAGAAAATGGCAACCCACTCCACTCTTGCCTGGAAAATCCTGTGGTCAGAGGAACCTGGTGGGCTACAGTCCATGGGGCCCAAAAAGAGTCAGACACAACTTAGCAACCCAATAGCAACAACAAAGCATGAACAGAACATTTTTATTTGAAAAAGAAATTAAAGTGAGCTTTAGGAAGGGTCTTGTAATCCTGATAAGATTTTAATAAATATATAAAATTTTGAATGCTACAATTTGGTGGTGAGTCCTGGAAGATAACTGTATTTTAAGACCATCTCCCTAATTATGGCATTAAATTGCCAGATAATTTCAACAGTACAGCATTTATCAAAGGGATGCCTTGATTTTGCCCTGTTGGTTATTAAAATATTTTATTTATATAAATAAAGCCATATTCTCTGAATTTGTTGTTTTTGTTGTTTGGTCACTAAGCTAAGTCGTGTCTGACTCTTCTGTGAATCCATGGACTGTAGCCCACCAGGCTTCTCTGTCCGTAGGATTTCCCAGGCATGAATACAGGAATGGGTGGCCATTTCCTTCTCCAGGGGATCTTCCCAACCCAGGGTTGAAACCTGTGTCTCCTATATTGGCAGGCAGGTTCTTTACCACTGAGCCATTAGGGAAAACCCTGTTCTCTGAATACAAAATGCTTTTTACATATATAAATTCAACATTCATTTAATGAGTATATGTCATAGATTGATAATAGAAGTATTAGTTACCATTTGCTATAGTTTTATAGTGTGCCAGAACAGGTACTATTGTAAGCAAGTATTAAATAATTTAATCTTTGAAACCACTCTATGAAGTAGATACTATTTTTACCTCAATTGAAAGATGAGGAAACTAAGTTACAGACTGGCTAAGCCACTTGGGCAAAGGCAAAATTCTAAGTGACTGAGCCAAGGTTTAAACCCAGGCAATCTAAACACAGAGCAAGTGTTCAGAACCCATTCAAACCACAGTGACATGTGACTTGTACCTTCACAGAGCTATCAGGGAAATAACTGTATTTAACAAGTAACTGCAATAAAAACATGTGGGGACTCACAGTAGGAAAACTAAATCTTTAAAAAGAAAAAGATGAAGGCAAAGTCTAAGAAGAAGAAAGTCTGAAAAAAGAGACTAGAGCTTGCCAGAAAAAGTGGGGAGGGGAAAATCCTTTCAGGAAGAGTAAACTGCATCAGCAAAATCTTATGATTTTATGTATTTATATTCAATAATATAGAGTTATCTTGTCATTCCTGTATACATGGGTTAGTGATCTCTACATTGATTGAATTAATCGATTTGTCGCCTTATCTTTCACTTCCTACTTCTTCCAGATATAAAATTTGTCTGCAGAGTTTTAAAATATATAACCGTTGCTTGAAAATATTGTAGGCTATATACAGCAGCATAAAATTATTTTGTAGCAAATTCAGTTACTTCTGATGTTAATATCATTAGCATCACCATACTTTGATGATAAAGCATCCACTAATAAGTATCTGATGTATTTACTTCATTAGAAAGTACATGAGATACATTTTTACTTCAAAACATAAGATTACCTAATATTACAAGGCCCAGGCCACAAAAATATGAATTAATATCTTCAACCCAAGTTGAACACAAAGAGAGAATTAGTCTCAAAAGCAAGTGACCTTGTCCACTTGGGAGAACATTTTATGTAATACAGTATGAGTTATAAAATCAGAAGTGTCATTTCTACAGCGTGAATTTTGAAAGTAAAGAACATTTTATTTTATTTTTTATGTAGGAAAATCATCTAAAAAAGAGTGGATATATGTATTTGTGTAACTGATACATTTTGCTGTATAGCAGAAACTAATGCAACACTGTAAATGAACTTTACTCTAATAGAAGTTATTTTTTAAAAAGTAAAGGGCATTTTAAAACCACACTCAGCCCTCTTTTCTACCATAAGCTGGATAGCTCAGCAGTACAGAATCAATGGTTTGTACTAATATAATAAATCATTGGCATGGAAGAAAAATAAAATCTCAGAGACCTCAAGGGTTTGCTGTTGTAAATAACAGCACTGATAAAGGAGAAAAGGAACAGCAAAAAGTAATGATTTTAAAGGTAAATTGCTTTTTGTCTTCACAAAATGGGTAGTTATACTTTCAGATCTTAGTTAATATATGAGTCAAAAAGATGATTCAATCTTGTCTTATGGGAGCATTTAAATAAGTAATGCCTACCGGCAAATGTTTAGTATTTTCTTAGAAGTTCATTGTTTAAAAATAAAACAAGAAATTTATCTTATTTCTAAGTGTGTTTCACCTGCAAATGCAGTAGATATCATTTGATTATAGTGTGAATCAAGTACCTGGCACGATATTATTCCAAATACAAATTTAGCCTGTCTAAATAGATGGAATACTAGAGTTCATTTGCTTCATTTTAACATTTTTCTTAGTTTATTTTTAATTAACTTTAGAGGCTTACCTGATGGCTCAGTGGTAAAGAATCTGCCTGCAGTGCAGGGGGTGCAGGAACCACATATTCGATCCCCGGGTCAGGAAGATCCCCTGAAGGAGAGCATGGCAACCCAATCCAGTATTTTTGTCAGGATAATCCCATGGACAGAGGAGCCTGATGGACTACAGGCCATTGGGTCTCACTGAGTCAGACATGACTGAGTGCATATACATGCACACATGCATTCTTTTATCAATTTGTCATGAATATTTTTTATACTTTCAATTCATTTTTAGCTTTAAAACACTAAAATATAATGTCTACATAATTGTGGCCAGTTTTGTCTCGCAAGAGGCATTGATATTTTATGAAACATGCTTCAGTTTTCAATGTGTGAAAGATGAAATTCTTTCCTGTCTTTTCTCCCCAATCCTCTATTGCACTCAACATTATGCATCTAGAGGTTACTCTTGAGGATTGTTAATGGACAACCATATAAGTAAAACTAAAATAAAATTGAGAAAGGAATGGGAAGAAATGAACACCTAATTCTGCAGCTTGCCCATTGTAGCCGTAATTATCAGCCCTGCTCTCTTAATTTTAATGACATCCATTTCTGTTTGTTACAATAAAAATGAGCAAAACAATGACTTAGTCATTGGCTACCTAGGAAAGACATCGTTTCTGTCATTGTTAGACGCTATTTTATAGCAAATATTTTTAAAGGATAAGACTGTATGATCATGTATAATGAAAGACAAAACACAAGCTATCATCTACCAAGCTCAATTCAACCCTTTAATGTCAGTGTATCAGTTTCTCTAATGAAGAAAGTGGTCGTCAAAAATGGCACACAGATGGAAATGTCCTGATTGATTGACAGGTGATACAATAGATAAAAAATCATAATATTGACAATTATGAAGTACCTTTTTGAATGGAAATTTATCAATACACTAAGAACCATAAGTTATTCCAACCCTTATCCTGAAAAGTCACTCATTTTATCATAGTGAAGAAAATCAAAAGAAGAAACTAAAATAATTTATGTAAATGCTTTTAACATTGTATTTTATAATGATAGAAATGCTTTTTAAAAAATTACATATGAAAAAATGGCCGCATTAAGTCACAGTTTTGTGGTAGACTGAGCAACCAAGAATATGGTAAATATTGATACTATGAAAAAAATGATGCAAGAGTTTATTAATTTCAGTAAAATAATTAAAAATAAAAACTTTATAGCCACTATAATTGCAGCTATGAAAAAGGTATATGTAAAGAAAGATAGATTTAAACATATAGACATAAGAAATATCAAACTAAGGCAGACAAATGTAAATCATTGGGTTAATTGGAATAATTTTACTTATTGTTAAATATTTGTTAAATATTAGCTTAATATTTAATTTTGAACTATAAAATGCAAGTTATACTCAAAGTTTCAACTAGTGAAAATTTTCTGATCAAATTTTCCAAATATTCTGTATTATTTAACAGTAAATCAACACAAAACATTTCTATTTTAGTTAAGTTGATTTTGCTCTAATTATTTATATATATATATAAATTATTCTAATTTTATTCTAATATTATTCTAATATTCTAATTATTTATATATACATATATATATATATATATATATATATATATATATAGGGCTTCCCATGTGGTTGAGCGGTAAAGAGCCCACCTGCCAGTACAGGAGATACAGGAGATGTGGGTTCAATCCCTGGTTCAGGAAGATCCCCTGGAGGAGGAAATGGCAACCCACTCCAGTATTCTTGCCTGGAAAATTCCATGGACAGAGGAGCCTGTTAGGCTACAGTCCAAAGTGTTGTAAAGAGACAGACCCAACTGAGTAACCGATCATGCATGCATACATGTGTAAATATATATCTGTAGATTTATATAAACTGTCATCCTTTCTTCACTAGAAGGTAAACCCCTAGAGTGAGAGTTCTTACCTGTTTCATTCACTGTTCTATCAAAAGCATCCAGAATAGTGTCTGGCACATGGTAAAGTTCATTAAATATCTGTTTGATGAATAAAATTATTATTTTAAGTAATTTTGAAGAGCTCTGTCAGAATTCATACATTCATATGTCCACATGTCAATATGCTATCATCAGAGTAAAAATCTGTTCTTCGCTTTTTGGTAATGAATAGGTTGGATTTTATTGTATTGTGTAAAAAAAAAAAAAAAGCCTGTGGGCATAAATTGGATTCTTTGATAACACAGATACTAAGTTCTGCAGTGATAAAGTTTTTATAAGTCAAACTTTATAAACTAAATACCATATAAACGGAACACTAGCTATTTTATTTCCAAATATTTAAGTATGTACATGACTAGATGCTTGGTACTCTGCAGAATTCCAAGAGAGAACAAAAAGCTTTTTCCAAAACAGAATAACAATTGAGCATTTAATCTTGTCTCCCTGCTAATTTTGAAATAAGATGCTTACACTAACATTAGGGAAATATATTACCAACCCTACACCCCACAAACAAACAAATAAAGATAAGAATCAAGCTAGGCCTGTGAGAGATACTATTCTATCTAAACTTCTACTAGAAACTCCATTACTTACATGTCTTGGATCATTTGCTCATAGGTAATAAAAAATTCAGTCAATTAGATGCCAGATACATTGCAATCAAGCTAATCATAAGACAATCGCTTTGCTATAATAGATACAAATGCTTTTCTGTGCCATTAATTTTACAGTCTTTGATACATACTTGCTTAATACTACAAATGTAATTGTAGGTGTTAATCTCAGAATATGTTATGGATGGAACTGAGACCTCAGAAAAATATGTTGAATTCTCATCTCCAGGACTTTATCTCATTGCAGAAGTCATTAGTTAAGATGAGATAATACTAGACTAGAATGTGCCCTAATCCAGTATGACTAATGTTCTTATCAGAGATAGTATAAAGATATGACAACAAATTTTCAGGTGAAGACAGAGGCAAAGATCGAAATTATGCTACTACAAACCAAGGAATGCCTGGGACTACCAGAAAATAGAAGAGGTGAGAAAGAGTCTTGGAGGCTCCAAAGGGAACAAAATCCTGCTGATACCTTAATTTCTCCACAAGAAATTGCTTGTAAGAGAACAAGTTTCTGTGTGTTTAAGTCACCCAATGTGTATTACTTTGTGATGGCAGCCCTAGGAAGCTAGTGCAGCTCTAGGAAACCATTAAATTGAATAATGCCATGTAAACAACCTGGAGCTTAAAGACTTGGGTTTCAGTCTTGGTTCTACCATACTTTGTTGTGAATGACTTCATGGGATTACTAAACCAGAACGTCTTAATCTGACAGCGAAAATGCTATTTGCATCATAGTCATATTTGCCTGTCTCTTTCTTCCTTCATTGAGCTCGTGGGTACCCACAGTACTATTGGAAGAGCTTAAGAATAAATCCAGCCTTTCCTTGAGTTTCCATTATATGTATAAAATCACAACAGGTACTACAATGATTTGCATTTGATACAAACAGAATGCAAACTGATCTCAGAGCATTAAAATGCTCTGAAAAAAGGTGAGGTTCAAATACTAACTAAATTTTCCCATTGAAGCCAATTCAAAGAAAACCAACGATATCTCTCAAATGCAGTTACCTATAAGAACAAACATGCTATACAGAGATAAGAATAACAGGTGAAATCCAAATGTGAATACAGGGAAACATAGGGGCCTTTTCCATAGTTATCACATGGATTCCATGGAAATGAAGAGTGCACCAACTAAATGGGCAAGACTAGCAGCCCATAGGAAACTACCTTCCCTGTCCTGAGATTGTCAGTTTCCCATAAAGTCGCTTACAATAAGTTAAAACCCAATAAGTTAAATGTTTGTCCTTTTGTACTCCTTGCCCAAGAGTTTCCTAATAGATTTGACAACATGGTAGCCTTTTTAACAACCTTTTACTGTTTTGGTCAAAGTGTATTGACAACCTGTACTAATTTCTTGAATAGCACACAAGAAAAAGTAAAGTATTTTAACAGCTTCAACCTACTGTCTGATAATGAAAATTAAGATAATTTTGTTGACTTTTCTCTTGGAGGTTCTGGTGGGAAATGAGATCTTTAGACAATCTATATTAACCCATCTGAAACACAATAAGAAAAAAAACCTCTAAATTTTTCTCAACCTGAAGATTCACTTGGTTTTCCCAATCTATCTAGAATTATAACAATGATGTATCCATAGGAATGTGATCTCTTGAATTGCAATTTCTACCTTTATTCCTTTTCTACAGTTTTAGTTTCTTTCAAGTTGTTTCCTTGAATTCATTTAAATTAGCATGGTTAATAGCATGCCAACAACTGTAGATAAATTAAAGCAGAGACTGTATATGAGGTGGTGTGTGCTTTTGTGTGTGCATGCAGTACTTTCACATGCTCTTCTAGAAACTTTTCTGATCCTAATGAAAGCTAACAGTTTTTCACAGAATTGCAAAAAAAAAAAAAAAAAAAAAAGCTAAATCTTACATGAAGTAGCTAATTTCTGTAATGATAGAATAGACATTTGTGGGGACATTGGGCATTATTAACCTCTCTCTCCCTTTAGATGAAGTAATTCATTGATCTGTGTGATCACCTGTATAGGTGTTTTCTTTTGGTGGCAGTTCCAAAATACCCCCATACTAATCAGTTTGAGGAATAGTCTAAAGCTTTTTGCAAAAGTTATTAAATTAAGACATCAAAACCAAGATTTGCACTGAATAGCCTTATTTCCTTTTTCTACCTTCCTGCTTGAAGCATTAATTTAGTCAACAGCCTCTGATTATCTAATAATGTGAAGCCTCTTCAAGAGACAAGGAAAGGATAACAAATAATTTGGCAATAGTGGAAATAAATATTTAGTTGTTCCCCACTAAATTCTATACTCATACAATATATTCTAGGAATCAATATCCAAATTTACACGTAGGCATAAAAGCATGCCTGATTATTCCATCACTTCTGACGAAATTTTCTCTTGAAATTGAGGCACATTAAATTCAGACACTTAAATTATGATCATAATTTATAGGTTTCAATGCTCTACCACTAAAATTCCTCAACACTGTGTTGCTAATATGAAATTTGTCTAATGCCTGTACTTTGAATCCAATCAATAATTTCTCATAGAAAGTCTCTGTAGTTTAAAATGTTTGCAAGTAACAGCATCTCTCTCTCACTCTCTCTCTCTCTCTCTCACACACACACACATACGATGTCTTCATGCAATCTACTTCTACCAAGAGATTTACTAGAGATCTAAAACATCTGTAAAGTGTCTAAAGTTCTCAATAATAGAATTTCATTTTACAAATTAATTTTAAGAAAGGGACACTCTAAAAACCATCACAGAATTACAAAAATTTTGATCATTAGCTACCAGTGATTATTTTCGCGGGAACCAAGATGCTGCGTAGAGACAAAGGAGATATGAAAGAAAGAAACTAGAGAGCAAGAAAAAACGTGGGGAAAAAGAGAATCGATCCTGCCCTATATCATTTTAACATTTTGGCACTAAAAGCAAATCTCATAATGCCTTAAATATTCATTCATCACTGGTTTAGTCATTGTCACAAGTATACTCCCACCCAGTTCTGTCTGCTAAGCCTGGACTACTCTAAGGCTGATCCATGCCTGCTTCCATGACTGAGTTTGAATCAGGGGTTTAAGAAAGATACTGAATAACACCATTTTTTTTTTTTTGGAGTACAGAAGAGAACTAAGTGCTTTCTCTAGAAATATATATAGGAATTTGCTAGTTCTTTTATGCTGTTGATCACCTGTCTACTAATGTCAGATTATTTCCTTGTGGAGCCTGGTAAAAACTTCCTCACCAGATAGCACTGCTAAATGTTAAGCCTTCTCATAAGAATAAGTTTTTCTAGATGCCATTGTAAGTTAGACAACTTGTGAGTCTCCTGTACTGTTTCACTTGTTTTCTGTGTATGGCCATCAAGTTTTGCTCTTTGTCTAAAGCCATGAGGACTGGTGGTGCTATTTTATTTTTTTCTTTTACTATAGTGCTTGCACACAGGGCTGTGAGTAAAACTCTTCTGCTCTCTGCAGGATGCAGTTCCCCTCTGCAATTTCTTTTTTTTTTTATCACTGTCCTTGAGAAATAACATTAGCTGTCATCCCTCACATGAAAGAGGTGAGGGAAAGAAAGCCTCCCTCATTCTCTGATAGTGTCTGTTTCTTTTCAGGGTTTCCCAGATCATGTTTATGTATTTTCTCTTTTTCTCTGATCTTATGTGGAGGTCTCACCCTCCTCACCATTTTCATTTTCATCCATTTCATTTCCTAGTTTTTCTTTTCCGTGTGAATCTTTATTTCATCAGCCAGCTTCATTCATCTCATCTCACATCTCGACGTGGGAGACTCCAGTCGCAGACACCCCATTCTATCCCTGTGCTCTGCAGGCTTCCATTTGATGATAAAATTTGGACAATTTCAAAGTGTTTTAAACCAACAAGTCTGTTTCTGTGCTGCACACATTCTGTACTCAGGATCCCCATCTCTGGTGATTATGTGCCATAATTTAAGAAGGCATAATGGGTGAAGTTTGTGCAGAGGCACCAGAATTAAATATGGCTTTTTCTTCCAAGCAAGTGAATGATAATCAGCTCTTAAGGAACCAAAATTTGGAATTAAAGAGAGCATTTGTTTCACATGCTTAACTTAAGCCAAAAAGGAAAAGAGAACAAATAATATACCTCACTCTCAAGAAACATTTGATTTTAACAGTTTATAGAGGCAAGAGTCTAAAATCCAAAGGAAAGCATGGTGTCTGTTGCCAAGCAACCTAACTGGCCCATAAGTTTTCTTTATATATATATATATTTTATATATGTGTGTGTGTGTATATATATCTATATATATATACACACACACACACATAAACATGTATATACATATACATGTATATATATGCATACACATGTATGTATGTAGACATATAAATATATGTAAATTTCCTTTTCAGCCTTGAAAAATAGAAGACAAAATTACTGAGTGAAAAGGAGTAAATTAATACAGAGGACAATAAGGAAATTATGAAAAACTTAAGATTTATAAATCATTTATGCCTCTTTTAGTTTCTTTTGTAGTTTTTGTTTCATCTATCTCCAGATGACCTATACACTAATATGAAATCTCCCACCATTTATATCAAATATTCTTTACAAGATGTTATCAGGCAATGAAATAAAAAAGTTCTGAAGTAAAATTAGTGTTCTAATAATGTAAAATGGCTTCTATTTAAACATCATTTATTTATTGTGAGTACACCTTGCAGAATGCAATGGATCAGATTTTAGACTCAGGCACCTAGATAACAATGTGTGGCTTTAGCACAGATGTGCATTCTTGTTAATTATGGATTATTTGAGTTAACAAATGTTAATACATGAAATACTTTCTGTATTTAAATAAAAAGTTATTTCAGGTATCTATTTTTTATATAGCTATCTTTTCTCTATTCTGAACTACTCCAGGTCTCCCAATAAATACTATGTCATATATAATTTTATTGTTGTAAGATCCTTATTTTTCCACGTATTGAAATCTCTGAAATTGGAATATATTTTTTACTGTTATCAGCCAGGCCAATATATTTAACATTTATGCATTTTGTATAAATTCATTAAAATGTGATTTTAAAAGACTTACATTTTAAATATCTTAACTCTGAAAAAAATTAAATGATATAAAAACATTGTATAAATTTCAATTGGAGGCATATTTTTAAATTTCTTAGAGGTAGATAAAATAATTGTGTATCTTACCTTCAATAGTGTCTCAGATCAAACAAAAAGTGGGAGTTTCTAACTTTTACAGAAAAAATCTTACTCCTAACATTTAATATTTTAAGGATATTTAACTCCAAATTTGTTTTAAATTAATGTGAATAATAAAAAATATTCCCTTCATAATAAACATCTGTTTGAAAAGAATGCCATTAATTACTGTGTAAGTTGTGATTTTCATTTTTAATAAAATTAAAAAAAAATCCCCCACTCAAGGCATAACTATTTAAGTAATTCAATGAATATTATCATAGCAGATAATAGATTTCAGACCTTCTCTGATCTTGAGAGACATGTAAGCCTTTATGTCAAGAGGCTCACTATGTGTTGTGGGATTTTAAAATTAGCATTGCCTTATAGTACAAAGAATTATCACATGGGCTAATTTGACATTTTTTTTTTGTGGTGGGTAGATTATGTTTTAGCATCATTTAAAAGTCCTTTCATCAATATATTTGACCAAAAAATCTTATTTTCTAGTTTGGATGTTAATAAGTATATTTTTAAATCCTTAATGTCACAGCCATCTTTTGAATGGGAAAAACTGGAAAATAAAATTCCTCCTAACTAAAAAGTTAATGTATTCACTTCTTTTACTATTTAAAATTTTATTTCTCTTGAATTTTCAAAGTAAAAAATAATTTTGGATGAAATTAGACATTTTGAAGTGAAATCCACTCAGCTCATATTTCCCTATCTTTTGTTAACAGTGGAATTTTTAAGAATAATACATTAAGGTACCAATATGAGCTTTATTCATAATAGAAAGGGGTTGGCCATAGCCCCCTTTGGACAGATGGCTAATGAATGCCTTTACTTTAGGACTCCATGTCTCATCTCATTCAAAGTGATGGCTGTTTCCTATTTTTTGTATGTGACTATCAGCTACCACGGGACAGTGACAATTAGAAGCAACAGGACCTCCAGGTGTTTCTCTATGATTAACCAATTGTGGAGTGCTTATTTTAGTGATACATAGAAGTGTCTTTTTATCCAACCGTAAATACACTTAGAACATATTATTTCTAAATAAATAAGCATAATGGACAATGAAAATAAAAGTAGTATTTGAAAGAAAAAAAAATTCAATTTTAGGAAGGCTTCAAAAGATGGATCCGGGGAATGTTCTGTGACTCAATGTGAAATCTGTAAAGCTGTGGAAACAGACTCAGAATAAGCAACAGGCCCTGAGAGTTGATGACCAAAACCTTCAGGCCAGGAAATAGCTGATAGGTGGACTCATGTGGGAAAGGGCCACAGTTTATCTTCCATTCTTGTGCAGTTTTATGTACTTTTGACCAATAGGGAACATAAAACTGAAAAACTGTAAATATTTTCTTTTCCTATTTCTTAGAAACCAAGCATATTGAGTGGGGTTGTTGATGTCCATGTGACTGTATAAAAAATGTACTCCTTGACTGTGTGGCTAGGAAAAGTGACCAACCCTAAAACTAGACATCCAAAAGAGATTTGACTTATGACAAATCTAATACGTGCTTGAAAACTTTCACTGTAGAGTTTAATGCAATCAAACAGGAAGCCTCAAACATTCCTCCGATGGTCTAGATCCAAATCCTAATTTTAACTGGTTAATTTGCTTGAGGTCCAAGGATAATTGGTGGTATTTAAAGATATCAGACCCAGATAATAATGATGGTGTGATCACTCACCTAGAGCCAGACATCCTGGAATGTGAAGTCAAGTGGGCCTTAGGAAGTATCACTATGAGCAAAGCTAGTAGAGGTGATGGAATTCCAGTTGAGCTATTCCAAATCCTGAAAGATGATGCTGTGAAAATGCTGCACTCAATATGCCAGCAAATTTGGAAAACTCAGCAGTGGCTACAGGACTAGAAAAGGTCAGCTTTCATTCCAATCTCAAAGAAAGGCAATGCCAAAGAATGCTTGAACTACTGCACAATTGCACTCATCTCACACGCTAGTAAAGTAATGCTCAAAATTCTCCAAGCCATGCTTCAGCAATATATGAACCATGAACTTTCAGATGTTCAAGCTGGTTTTAGAATAGGCAGAGGAACCAGAGATCAAATTGCCAACATTTGCTGAATCATCGAAAAAGCTGGAGAGTTCTAGAAAAATATCTATTTCTGCTGTATTGACTATGCCAAAGCCTTTGACTGTGTGGATCACAATAAACTGGAAAATTCTGAAAAAGATGAGAATACCAGACCACCTGACCTGCCTCTTGAGAAACCTGTATGCAGGTCAGGAAGCAATAGTTAGAACTGGACATGGAACAACAGACTGGTTCCAAACAGGAAAAGGAATACGTCAAGGCTGTATATTGTCACCCTGCTTATTTAACTTATTCGCAGAGTACATCATGAGAAATGCTGGGCTGGATGAAGCACAAGCTGAAATCAAGACTGCCAGGAGAAATAATAATAACCTTAGATATGCGGATGACACGACCTTATGGCAGAAAGTGAAGAAGAAATAAAGAGCCTCTTGATGAAAGTGAAAGAGGAGAGTGAAAAAGTTGGCTTAAAGCTCAACATTCAGAAATCTAAGATCATGGCAGAACTTTCAATATCATAATTTTTTTCAAAAAGCTTTTAGATGAGTAATTTTAAAAGATTAAACTGGGATGGAGAGGAGGCCTCATTTTATGGAGCAAGCATTGAGTAGTCAAATAATATTTTAATGTACTTAATCAACACAGTTACTTGAGATAGATAGCATATCAATGTTATTAAAGATAAAGAAACAAACCCAGGATAGTTAAATAAGTATTTTTTAGTCACATAGCCAGGGATTTTAGTTTGCTGAGGATCAGAGGTCTTGGCACCAGCTCAGACCCTGAATTAAAAGAAGTGTGTTCACTTTTGTGTTTGTGTCCCACCCCTTCAACTTGCAGAATAATTGAAAAATAACTCAAGCTAAAGCACTTAGCTTCCCTGGTAGCTCAGTCAGTAAAGAATCCACCTGCAATGTGGGAGACCTGGGTTCAATCCCTGGGTTGGGAAGATCCCTTGGGGAAGGCAACAACTACCCACTTGAGTATTCTGGCCTAGAGAATTCCATGGACTGTATAGTCCATGGGGTCGCCTGGGGTCGCAAAGAGTTGGAAATGACTGAGTACCTTTCACTTCACTTCACTGCAAAGCACTTATACAGAAAATGTGTAGATATACTCCCTATTTCATTCCCTTAACAAGTCTGAGCTTTTTTCTTCCCATTGCCACTTGTATATGTGACTGGGATGGCAGTTATTATAAATATGATTTCAATGTCATAAGTTAGATATTTTCCCACTATTTCATCCACATTTTCATTTATTAAACTCTAAGTTATTCTAGGAATATTCTAGTTATTCTAGTTTTAATAAAAATGAAAAAAAATTCAGTATTTGTTGTGTTTAGTAAAATTTAATTCCCTTCTAATAGAACTGACTGAAGAGGATTAAATACATGAGAAATGAAATGAATATTAAACACTTAGGAAAAAAATAAATAGCTTTGTCACTTGAGAGCACAAATACAGAGTCGATACATTAAAAATGGCAAGACAAAAAGAGAGATGCATTTCAAAAAGTCTTTTCAATTGAAATTCTGCTGTAAACAGTGTTTAAAATATGATTTGAGGGGATAAAATGTTTCACATAAAGAAAAGTTTAGGTCAATGATGTTCTGAGGATTTGTGAGGGAAAAAATCAACTTTTTCAAGCAATTTAACTCAATTAACAGAGAAAGTTACATGTCAAATTCGATCTGTGGCTGAATTTACTGGATGACTGGCTCTATTACCCGAATTTGGCAACAGATGTAATTTCCTCATATTAGTAGCTGTTTTTTTGGTAAAATAAAAATATCACAAGCTATGGTAACTACTAGTGTGACTGCTGCTATTGCCCCTGTCACTAACACATCTAGTGGCAGGGCTTGTGAAGAACTTTATGTAGATTTGCTTTTGTTTATTTTGGTTTTTAATTATTGGGTTATAGTTGCAATGTTATGTTAGTTTCCACTGTAAAGCAAAGTGAATTAGCTATATATATATATATATACACACACACACACACACACACACATATATATATATATACACACACACACAACACACACATATATATATATATATACCCTCTTTAGAGTAGCTTTTAAAAATCTTTATACTAAACACATTTAATAGTTACTACTATTATCTTCTCCTTTAAATATAAGAAATATAAGCTGAGGGTGATTCAGAATCAAGATTATGTAGGCTTCTCTAATGGCAGAGCCACTACCCAACTAATACAGCATTATAATACTATTCTATCATGTTACAAACCGAATTATTCAGATAGTATTGAGAATAAAGTAATAGTTGTCTCTTTTAGAAATGACACATAGAGTGTCCCCCCATGAGCTTTGCAATCAGAAAGCCCATGTTTAATCCCTAGGTCTGTCATGTACTACTATCTCTGTGATTCTAGCATGAAATTAAGCTTTCTGTGCCTCACAATATCATGCTGCAAAAATCACTGATTACCAGCTTTGGTGTATGGAAGAAGCAGCAAAAGCACGTATTGAATAAATTATAAAAGTCTCTTATGTTCCCCTGTGGTGGTGGTTTTGTTGCTAAGTCATGTCTGACTCTTGCAACCCCATAGGGTCTAGATTGCCAGGCTCCTCTGTCCATGGAATTTCCCAGGCTAGAGTACTGGAGTGGGTTGCCATTTCCTCCTTCAGGGGATCTTCCCAATCCAGGGATTGAACCTGCGTCTCCTGCATTGTAGGCAAATTCTTTACCTACAGAACTACCAGGAAAGCTATGTTCCCGTAGGGAGGCAATACAAACACCAATCAACTCTGTACCTAAATATCTCTGTGACCGTGCCAATTTTTAGACGTATTAAATACAAATGACTATAATAAGGTTTAAAACTAACATTTGGTGTTTAGATGCATTATTTATCACTATTCTTTAGTATAGATGTTATTTTTAACAGAATTGGGGAAGAAAAGTGTGATTTTTTTTTCAACTTTAAGGTCACAGACAAATAGTCTGTCTGGGGTCACAAGCACCCATCAACCAGGATACCAAGGTTGGGAGAAACAAGATCACTGACATTTTTTCACACTCTTCCTTTAATTCAAGATTGGTAAGAGTCTTCATTAAGTGGTTTTTTTATTCCCAACTTATTATTTGTTACTCAACACAAAACCTCTTTTCCATTTCACATCTTCACTAAAATTGTTTTTGTCAAGTGGAATCTCATTGATTCTAAAACTACTGGATTCTTTTCACTTTTTGTATTTTTTGTACTCTTGACATTTGACTCTCCTGCTCACTCTTGCATTCTGAATCCCCTCTTCTCCTCCCTGAGTACCATATACTGCTGATCATTTTCTAATGTTCTTGTCTGTTGCTTCTGTCATAGACTGTCCCTGTCAATTTGTCCTTACAAGGATATACTTCTATTCTTGAATCATTTATTTTTTAATAAGCATTTTTACTGAAATATGGTTAATTTACAATGTTGTGTCAGTTGCAGGTATATAGCAAAGTGATTCACTTATGTGTATTCTTTCTCATGCTCTTTTCCATTATAGGTTATTTAAAGCTATTGACTACCTGACCTGCCTCTTGAGAAACCTGTATGCAGGTCAGGAAGCAACAGTTAGAACTGGACAGGGAACAACAGACTGGTTCCAAACAGGAAAAAGAGTACTTTAAGGCTGGATATTGTCACCCTGTTTATTTAACTTATATGCAGAGTACATCATGAGAAATGCTGGGCTGGATGAAGCACAAGCTGGAATCAAGATTTCCGGGAGAAATATCAATAACCTCAGATATGTAGATGACACCACCTTTATGGCAGAAAGTGAAGAAGAACTAAAGAGCCTCTTGATGAAAGTGAAAGAGGAGAGTGAAAAAGTTGGCTTAAAGCTCAATATTCAGAAAACTAAGATCATGGCATCCGGTCCCATCACTTCATGGCAAATAGATGGGGAAACAGTGGAAGCAGTGGCTGACTTAATTTTGGGGGGCTCCAAAATCACTGCAGATGATGATTGCAGCCGTGAGATAAAAAGATGCTTACTCCTTGGAAGAAAAGTTATGACCAACCTAAACAGCATATTCGAAAGAAGAAACGTTACTTTGCCAACAATGTCCGTCTAGTCAAGGCTATGGTTTTTCCAGTGGTCATGTATGGGTGTGAGAGTTGGACTATAAAGAAAGCTGAGCGCCAAAGAATTGATGCTGTTAAATCTGGTGTTAGAGAAGACTCTTGAGAGTCCCTGAACTGCAAGGAGATCCAACCAGTCCATTCTAAAAGAAATCAGTCCTGAATATTCATTGGAAGGACTGATGCTGAAGCTGAAAGTCCAATACTTTGGTCACCTGATGCGAAGAACTGACTCATTGGAAAAAGACCCTGATGCTGGGAAAGATTGAGGGCAGGAGGAAAAGGGGACGACAGAGGATGAGATGGTTGGATGGCATCACTGACTCAATGGACATGAGTTTGGGTAGGCTCTGGGAGTTGGTGTTGGACAGGGATGCCTGGCGTGCTGCACTTCATGAGGGTCGCAAAGAGTCGGATACAACTGAGTTACTGAACTGAACTGAAAGCTATTGAATGTATTTCCCTGTGCTATACAGTATATCCCATTCTTTATCTGTTTTACACATACTAATGTCAATATGTTTAATTCCAAACTCCTAATTTATTAACCTATATATTAACCTATATATTAATTATATATATAATTTATCGTATATATTTATTATTATATATTATTTATATATTATATTTATTATTTTATATATTATATATATTATTATTATATATATTATATTAATCCTATTTATTAACACCTCCTACCCACTGTTCACTATCCCTTTTGGTAATAAGTTTGTTTCTCATGTTTGTGAGTTTATTTCTGCTTTGTAAATAAGTTCATTTCTATATTTTTTTAGATTCTACATATAGTGATATCCTATAATATTTGTCTTTCTCTGACTTATTTCACTTAAATGTTAATCTCTAGGTCCAACCACGTTGCTGCAAATGACATTGTTTCATTCTTTGTTATGGCTAAGTAATACTCCACTCCCCCACCAACCCCCCCATATATATATATATATATATATATATATATATATATATACATACATATATATATACACCACATCTTCATTTTTCATTCCTCTGTTGATGAACATTTAGTGGGCATTTAGATTCTTTCCATGTTTTGGCCGTTGTTAATAGGGAATTCCATGAACAGAGGAGCCTGATGGGCTACAGTCCATGGGGTCTCAAAGAGTTGGACAAGAATTAACAACTAACACTTTCACTTTCTTGAATATTATTGTACATATATTTTTCAGTTATAGTTTTCTCCAGATATATGCCCAGGAGTGGGATTGCAGGGTCATATAGTAATTCTATTTATAATTTTTTAAAGGAACCTCTATACTGTTTTTCATAGTTTCTGCACCAATTTACATTCCAACCAATGAGGAAATTCTTGTATAGCTACAAGTTCTCCCTAGATGATATTATCCATTTCAATAGCCTACCATTTATATTCCAAATTCTTCAAAATCACTTTCTCTATCCCAGATCAGTCTTCTCTCCTCTAGAGACATCATATTTGACCTCTACTGATTCTTTATTCCTTATTATTCTACACATTTCCATCTCAGTAAGTTTCAATCAAAGCACTGTCTTATCACTCTTCTTTGAAGTTGATATAGATTCTTTCCGTGACCACCTGGTTATCAGTCCTGATCAAACAGAAAACTCAAGAAGCATCCTTAAATCTCTCCTTTAGATTCTAAAACCAAATCAGCAAAAATGTATCATCTCCTCTACATCTTTACTAACTCTTAAATCCAACCATTTTTTTTTTCAGATTTCTTCTATATCATTCATTCAAGACCCATATTTTAGGCCTGCAGGTCTCTTCAGGCAACTCTCCTTCCTAGCCCCAGCTTTGACCCCTTCAATCAATTCTCTACTTTGTAAACATAGTGATCTTCTAAAACACAAGTTGGACATAATCACAATTTTGAGTAAATTGTGGCTTACCTGCGTTTTAAAATGAATTCCTACCCCATTGGAATGCTGTTTTTGTCATCATTTTATTTTAACTTAAGAAATAATCTCAAGCTTATCTACCTCCTTAAATGGGATTTTTCCTGCTTCTTAACACATTTCCATGGGTTTCCCAGGTGACACAGCAGTAAATAATTCACTCTCCAATGCAGGAGATGCTAGAGACATGGGTTGGACCCCTGGGTCGGGAAGATACCCTGGAGAAGGAAATGGCAACTCACTCCAGTATTCTTGCCTAGAAAATTCCATGGACAGAAGAGCCTGGCAGACAACAGTCCTTTGGGTTGCAAAGAGCCAGACTTGACTGAACACACATGCTAACACATTTCCTACTCCTCTGTCATGTCGCCCAGGATGACTTGTGATTCCACAAATTATTTGTGCTAACTTGGCATAGGTCCTCTCTTGGTGTCTAGGCTACTCTTTTAACCAACAGTGCCTGCTTCTTACCATCCTTCCTTGTGGGCTGAGCTTACTTAAACTTCACAACTTGGTAGGGTCATTCTGTTTCTTCTTCCCTGAGTGATTTTCCTGACTCTTCTCTCCATAACCGAGACAAATGCTGCTCTGCTGTGTTCCAAGCCTCTTCACAGCACTCACCGTTTGATATGGAACAGAAATCATCTCTTCCTGTTTCTGCCTCCGACCTGCAAGCTCAATAGTAAGACACCCATGTTTTGGTTCTTTGTATCCCCAGCACTGAGCAGAGTGTCTTCATAGAGCTGGGCGCAACAAATATCCGTGGGGTGAATGAAGGAATGAACGTGCCAGAGAAATTACCCAGTGACATCTGAACAAGCCCAACCTGTGCAAAGAAACAGAAAGGGCGTGGATTAAGGGATTGGCCAGACTGAGTCACAAAGTTAGAATAGTTTTTTTTTTTTTGGAAGAAGTATATACTACATTCCAGAGTAGAAGGGAAAAGGGCAGGAAAGAATAATGGCTGGAATAAAGGCAGAGAGAAGAAAGAGAGGCTGTAGTGGCCAAGATGCTCACAATTACAAAGACGTCAGAAGACATGGAAAGATATTTATTCTTAATTAATTTCCATCAGAAATAATCCCTTTCATTATGCTTGTCAACAGGCACCCTCAGCTTTGTAAAAGAGATTTTCAATAAATATTAAGCCTTGAATCTTTTGAAGATCTCTCGCCACATATTCCCACTGTGAATGCTGTTAGCATGCAATATTTCCCAAACATGACACATTGAATAGTATAATCTAACTTGATGGAATAAATCACATGGATATTTAAAATAAACAGAACATGCTATTACACAAATTTCTTATGTTACTTTTGCTTATACTCAGCTTACAAACTTTAAAGTCCAAGGAGCAGAAGCACGAAACCTATTATAGGACACTTCATTAAAAGAAGATAAGTCAAGCAGTCCCTATAAATGGGTGCATATTCTGTTGCCATAAAAGTGTTCTCCTTTTTCTATCATCACTTTGTAATCCTAGAAACACTTCCCAACTTGATGTGTGAGGTATTCAACTAAAAGTTGTAAAAACAGTCTCTCCTCAATGTCTCCCTTCTATTTGATTATTTTTAGGGAAAAGAAAGTCCATGTACTGCCCCTTTCTCTTAGTTTCTTTGGCTGACCTCCAAAGTGCAGCTGTCAGCTAGCGTTAGCTAAATAAGTATGAGCCATGGCCCATGGCCCATTTACTGTCAGTCACTTAGATGGGAATATGCCCCCTGTATTAGCATTGCTGAATGTCAGGAGTAGCGACCATCAATATAATTTTCTTTAGCCTGACACCCAAAGACTGAGTAAGGACATCAGGAACTATTATACAAAGAGACACATTAAAAAAAAATACATGGATATACTCTCTACATTTAAGAAGTATGTTATAATTAAATCTCACCTTATCAAGGAAATCGATCATAATTAACCTCATATTCAGTCTCTTACTTTTCAACCTCAGCTTTGAAGCATACATATATACTTCAGACATATACAAGTAAAGTTGCCAAGGAAATACAAGTAAAGTAATTAAACATTATTTATGTGTAATATTTTAATTACCATTGTTTAATATGTTGCTCGGTAAATGTAGTCTTCATTCGTGTGTGTGTTTATGAGTCTGTATATCTGTGTTTCATCTCCTTATTTAGACTGTCAGCTCATTAGGATGTGATTTCTGTCTTATATATTTTTCTATCCTTTCTCAGCTCTTTCTAGAATACCTCATTTACATTAGTTATCTGAGTATATGCTAAACAAAAATGGAAAAATATGCTTGTTTTTTGATTCTCAGGTACGCTCAGTTCTATAAATTATCATAACATTGTTGTCTTCCAGTTGTCAAAATAGAAAGACTCTAAGGAAGACAAAATCAGGCAAAACTTCTCAATCTATAGATTTTCCCTCTGAAATACTCTGAATATATCATTTTAATCTATAACCATATAAAACATGGCTCTAAGTATAGATAAAATTTTAGCAAAAACAAAATAATATCTAATTTAGTTTTATACAATTTTCACTTAATATTACAATATTTCATTATTAACAATTGAATCTTTTATTATAAAATTGTGGCTGGATATTTATCATACAGGAATTTATGCCTTTCCGGATTTCCCCCATCAAATTAATGCACCTGATACTGTGTCACAAAGGAATCAATTCACACAACAAATATAGCTTCAAAGTTGCAAGAAATTAAGAATATTCTTAAAAATCTATCAATGCCTGGGAGAAGAGTGACAATTTCATCTAGGACATCTTGCAAAGTGAAACAAAGTTACATCTACCTAGACCTCTTAAAAATAAGATAATAAACAAACAAGAAAGGTTTTATTTAATCATTTAAATATATAAAGACACAGGAGAATGTTACACATATCAATTTTTAAAGGCAAACTTAGTTGTTTAATGTGGAATGATCTTACAAACCAGAATGGCTGTGACAATCCTGCTTAAGACTTTCATACGTATTTCTAGATTTTTAATTTTTCACTCAAGTATGATTGTTATTGATGATACTGTTATTGTCATTAATTGTTGTCCTAAAATAGGTTAGGATGAGTTGAGTAGCTCTCCACTTAGTAGTAAAGCTCACCGTGTAATGTGGGAGAAAGATGGCAAAGCAGAAGGATATGCACTCATCTTCTCCCACAAGAACTCCAAAACTACAACTCGCTGCTGAACAACTGTCAACTTGAGAATGTTGGATCCCACCAAAGAAAGATATCCCACATCCAAGGGAAAAGGAGAAGCCCCAGCCAGATGGTAGGAGGGGTGAAATCACATTTAGAATCAAACCCCTTACTGGCCAGACATGCTCAGAGGGCTCAAACAAACCTTGTGCACGTCAGGACCCAGACAGCCCACAGAGACTGAGCCAGAACTGTGTGTGAGTGCCCCCTGCGAAGGTACTGGTCAGCAGTGGCTTGCCTCAGGGGCAGGGACTCTGGGTGCAGCAGACCTGGGTATGGCATAAGCCCTCTTGGAGGAGGTTGCCATTAACCCTACCATAGAGCCACCAGAACTTACACTGGACTGGGGAAACAGACTCTTGGAGGGCACAAACAGAATGTTGTGCACACCAGAACTCAGGAGAAAGGAGCAGTGACCCCACAAGAGACTGATCCAGACTTGCCCGTGAGTGTCCAGGAGTCTCCGGGGGAGGCGTGGGTCAACAGTGGCTTGCTGCAGGGCTGAGAGCACTGAGTGTGGCAGTCTGTGCATGGGAATTTTGAAGGAGGTTGCCATTAGGTTGCCTAATTTTCTTCATTACCTCCACCATAGTTTGTCCTCTGATCAAACAACAGGGACAGAACCCAGCCCCACCCATCAACAGAAAATTGGATTAAAGGTTAGCTGAACATGGCCCTGCCCATCAGAAGGAGACACAGTTTCCCCCTCAGTCAGTCTCTCCCATCAGGAAGCTTCCAAAAGCCTCTTATCCTTAATCTGCAGAGGGCAGACAAAATTAAAACCATAATCACAGACAACTAGCCAAACTGATCACATGGACCACAGCCTTGTTTAACTCAATGAAGCTATGACCATGCCATGTACGGCCACCCAAGATGGACAGGTCATGGTGGAGAGTTCTGGAAAAACATGGTCCCCTGGAGAAGGGAATGGCAAACCACTTCAGTATTCTTGCCTTGAGAACCCCATGAACAGCATGAAAAGGCAAAATGATAGGACACTGAAAGATGAACTCCTCAGGTTGGTAGGTGCCCAATATGCTACCGGAGATCAGTGGAGAAATAGCTCAAGAGAAAATGAAGAGACAGAGCCAAAGCAAAAACAACACCCATTTGTGAATGTGACTGGTGATGGAAGCAAAGTCGAATGCTGTAAAGAGCAATATTGCATAGGAACCTGGAATGTTAGGTCCATGAATCAAGGGAAATTGGAAGTGGTCAAACAGGAGATGGCAAGAGTGAACATCAACATTAGGAATCAGTGAACTAAAATAGACCAGAAAGGGTGAATTTAACTCAGATGACCATTATATCTACTGCTGTGGGCAAGAATGCCTTAGAAGAAATGGAGTAGCCTTCATAGTCAACAAGAGTCTGAAGTGCAGTATTTGAACGCAATCTCAAAAACAACAGAATGATCTCTGTTCGTTTCCAAGGCAAACCATTCATTATCACAGCAATCCAAGTCTATGCCATGACAAGTAATGCTGAGGAAGCTGAAGTTGAATGGTTCTATGAAGACCAACAAGACCTTCTAGAACTAACACCCAAAAAAGACCTTCTTTTCATTACAGGGGACTGGAATTCAAAAATAGGAAGTCAAGAGATACCTGGAGTAACAGGCGAATTTGTCCTTGCAGTACAAAATGAAGCATGTCAGAGGCTAACACAGTTTTGCCAAAAGAATGCACTGGTCATAGCAAACACCCTCTTTCAATAACACAAGAGAAGACTCAACACATGGACTTGACCAGATGGTCATTACCGAAATCGGATTGATTTTATCCTTTGCAGCCAAAGATGGAGAAGCTCTATACACTCAGCAAAATCAAGACTAAGAGCTGACTGTGGCTCAGATCATGAACTCCTTATTGCCAAATTCAGACATCACTTGACGAAACTAAGGAAAACCACTAGACCATTCAGGTATGACTTAAATAAAATCCTTTACAATTATACAGTGGAAGTGACAGGTAGATTCAAGGGATTTTATCTGATAGACAGAGTGCCTGGAGAATTATGGGCAGAGGTTCATGACCTTGTACAAGAGGCAGTGATCAAGACCATCCTCAAGAAAAAGAAATGCAAAAAACAAAATTGTTGTCTGAGGAGGACTTAGAAATAGCTGAGAAAAGTAGAGAAACAAAAGGCAAAGGAGAAAAGGAAAGATATACCCATTTGAATGCAGAGTTCCAAAGAATAGCAAGGAGAGCCTTCCTCAGTGATCAATGCAAAGAAATAGAGGAAAATAATAGTTTTGGGAAAGGCTAGAGATCTTTTGAAGAAAATTAAAGATATAAAGGAATATTTCATGCAAAGATGGGCTCAATAAAGGACAGAAATGGTATGGACCTAACAGAAGCATAAAATACTAAGAAGAGCTGGCAAGGCTACACAGAAGAACTATACAAAAACGATTTTCATGACCCAGATAACCAAGATGTTGTGATAACTCACCTTAAGCCAGACATCCTGGAATGCCACGTCAAGCGGGCCTTAAGAAGCATCACTTAAAACAAAGCTAGTGATGGAAGTGATGGAATTCCAGTTGAGCTATTTCAAATCCTCAAAGATGATGCTGTGAAAGTGCTGCACTCAATATGCCAGCAAATTTGGAAAACTCAGCAGTGGCCACAGGACTGGAAAAGGTCAGTTTTCATTCCAATCCCAAAGAAAGGCAATACCAAAGAATGTTCAAACTACCACACAATTGCACTCATCTCACATGCTAGCAAAATAATGCTTAAAAGTCTCCAAGCCAGCTTCAGCAGTGCATGAACAGTGGACTTCCAGCTGTTCAAGCTGGATTTAGAAAAGGCAGAGGAACCAGAGATCAAACTGCCAACATCTACTGGATGATCGAAAAAGCAAGAGTGTTCCAGAATATCTTCTTCTGCTTTATTGACTATGCCAAAGCCTTTGACTGTGTGGATCACAACAAACTGTGGAAAATTCTTAAAGAGATGGGAATACCAGACCACTTGACCTTCCTCCTGAGAAATCTGTATGCAGGTCAAGAAGCAACAGTTAGAACTGGACATTGAACTGACTGTTTCCAAATCGGGAAAGGAGTACATCAAAACTGCATAGAGACAGAAGGAAGAGCAAGATATATTAGGAAGAAGTGCAAGAGGAAGGGAAAAAAGAAAACATGGGTAAGGCAGAGGAGGAAAAGGAGGAAAAAAATAGTGTCATTTACTTGTTTTCTTAATAATACTGCAGGAGTTATCAGATTTGCTTATCCATGAGTTGTCTTAAGGAGTTCCCACTGTTGATGATACATTCAGCAAACATAGCAAAAGTTCTTCCTTTTCTTACCAAATAAAGGTCACTAAATCACAATCTGTCAGGTCTCCCCAAAATACTGCAGGAAAAAATATTTCTCTTGGATATTCATTTTATGTCAGGAGTGCCTTGTTATATTATTTCATGGCAAATGCAAGTGCCCTGGAGACTTAGAATCCTTCTGCAAAAAAAAGTGAGAGCTTCTTGATTACTTTTCATGAGTTTTGGGGAATACTAATGGAATTATATCTGTGCTTTGAAAAAAGCCAAGTTCCCATGCAACAATACCAGGTAAAATTCATTTAGGAAACACTGGAACTTACAAAGACCCTAGTGGTTTATTGGAAAATATTGTTGTTGGCATATTATTAAAACATGTATATTAAAAAAAAAAACAATTGTTGGCATTATACAAGTCACTTGGAATTATGGTAAAACATCTTAGTAAACCAAATTGGTTAAATTCATTTCAGTGACACAATTCTCTGTTCTCTGCAAAAGATAATTAAAGCATTCTCTTGACTGGCAGGACAGCAGAGAGAACAAAATATCTTTTATAATTTAAAGATAAGTTATGAAATAATTTTAGTTTTGCCTTGCCTCTGTTGCTTTCTCTCATTACACTATGAGTCTTTTAGTCAGGGTCAAGACCAGGCCAGTGATTCAATTCTTTATTTCAAAGAGTAAACATGTTTCAATAATCATTGATAAAAAATTAATTTTGTTTTGAGAGTGGCTCTGAAAGAAAGAAAATTTTTCCTTGTTCTAGTCAAATGTCCTAACATTTTTAGGAGTTACTTAGACAGTGAATAGTCATTTTGTTACTAGATGCTGTTTCTCAGCTAAATATCTCTTGAGAATTGCACTTAAGATGCAGTAATTATTTTTGTCATTTTCATATGAATCAGTAAAATACATATTTAGTGTTACTGACATGGTGCTGTGAGCAATTAAAAAGACAAACACTGTTGATAGCTAAATTTTGAAAACATTTTTTTTTAATTCCACACTGTTTACAAGGGTTCCTGTGTTCACAGTATCCCTGGTGTGCAATTGTAAAAATATTGGCTCCAACCTCCTTAAGAATTGCTTTGTGGATCCCACTGGTGGATATAATGACCTCTTTCACCTTGTCAAAAGGGCAAACTTGTCAAGCTCACAGTAGTCAATACTCTGAAGAGCATCCTTGCAGCCTAGAAACATGGACCAAGCAGGGCTTCTGGAGTGCAGGTGCTGAGATGCATGGACTTGACAAAAGACAAATAGTATTAGGACACACCAGCTGATCAAGGACGAAGGGACACTCTGCTTCTGAAGCTGAAGCCCACTTAGATTTCTCCTGCATCACTTAATGATGTGAGCAGAGACTTAATTCTTTGAAGTCCTGATTTAAGGAGCCGGAGAGCAAAGGAATCCTTTTGCTTGATCTGATCCTTGTTATTAAAAGAAGTAGAGGAGATAAAACAGTTTCTATTTTTATCGATTGATGTACTTGAGGGTCAGTATTTTAGTCTGTTCATCTGTGTTTTGCCCTCTGCCCTGATTTCAAAGTTTTCATTCACTTCTGATTAGAGTGTCAGTTAATCCACTGATATATTCTTTAACTGGTTACAGTTAACTCTTTCCAACTTGAAAGAGACTTTGTATTCAATTGACTTATCATCATCCTTCGTTTTACTCTCCAATTTAATTAAGAATTCCACATGAAAAAAGCTCAAATAGCATACTGAAATAAATTAATCTATTTTGTTATCCTTTCCAAAATAAGTAAGTTAGTAAGAAATCTGGATCATCTTTCTCTCCAAGCACAGTTCATCCTCTAATGTCTCTCAAAAAAATGCTTTAAGAGATAAAATTATTTTTCTTTTTTCCTGCCCTACTCAGATTTATTTTGTGCCCCCAAAGTCCTAAATGACTGAAATGCTGTTGCTCTTACAGAATTCCAGTGACCTGAAAATTTCTGCAAATTGTCAAGGCAAGAATAGGCTGTGGCTTATTGTCCTCTCTTTCAGATGCGGTTCCTGCTTAATCCTTTTAGTTCTTGAATCTTATTGCATATTGCTTCCAATCTTACTGGTATTGATAGAAATGGAGTAGTCAATCCTCCTCCAACAAAGACTTCACTCTTACATGACATTTGTGTGAAGTATCTATATTTACTGAAGGTTTGGAGAGATGGGGAGATTTAAGATACAAATATACTAATAGTACCACTTTAGTATTAGGGCTTCCCTGGTAGTTCAGACAGTAAATGATCCACCTGCAATGCAGGAGACCTGGGATTGGACATCATGTTTAAAATTACTATATCATAGTGTTTTGCTTCCCTGAAATTAATTCCCTCACTCTTCTCGTTTTTGTCATGGCTCTGACCTGTCTCCAACCTACTATTAATTTTTAATTTAAATTATTTTTAAAACAGTTTTATTGAAGTATAGTTGATTTACAATCAATATTTTTGCTAGTTTCAATTGTAGTGCAAAATGATTCAGTTATATACCTATATAACTGGATCACTGAATTCCTTTTCAGATTCTTTTCCATCATAAGTTATTGTAAGATACTGAGTAGAGTTCCCTGTGCTATATACAGTAGGTCCTTGGTGGTTATCTGTTTTATATATAGTAGTGTGTATATTGGGCTTCCCTGGTGGCTCAGTCAGTAAAGAGTCTGCCTGTAATGCAGACTGCCTATAATGTGTATAAGTGTGTATATGTTAATCCCAAACTCCTAATGTATACCTGCCTCCTCTTCCCCTTTAGTAACCTTTATTTTATATGTTTGAGTCTATTTCTGTCATTTTTAATATAAAAAAATCATGGATTTTGAAATTTAGCTCCAGTCTACACATCTCCACAGGACTCAATTTCTATTTCAAATGGCTTATTATTGTTATCACTAATAAACTTATATTCTTAAATAAGTGTTAGTTCAGTTCAGTCGCTCAGTTGTGTCTGGCTGTTTGTGACCCCATGTACTGCAGCATGCCAGGCTTCCCTGTCCATTACCAACTCCCACAACGTGCTCAAACTCATGTCCATTGAGTCAGTGATGCCATCCAACCATCTCATCCTCTGTTGTCCACTTCTCCTTCCTTCAATCTTTTCCAGCATCGGGTTCTTTTCTAATGAGTCAGTTCTTCGCATCATGTTCTTCCTTTCCTTAAAAAGGAAACAGATGTTAACTATGAAGAGACATTAAAAAACATTTTAACATCCCTTCCTGTGGCCATACCCTGAATACCAGTATTAAGGTGGTTGTAGATATGTTTGGAGCTTCCCAGGTGGCCCTAGTGGTAAAGAACCTGCCTGCCAATGCAGGAGATGTAAGAGACATGGTTTCCATCCCTGGGTCAGGAAAATCCCCTGGAGGAGGTCATAGCAACCCACTCCAGTGTTCTTACCTGGAGAATTCCATGGACAGAGGAGCCTGGTGGTCTATAGTCCATAGGGTCGTAAAGAGTCAGGTATGACTGAAGCAACTTAGCATGCACTCGGATATGTTTACCTTTTACTACAGGCTTCATGTTTGGGTTAGCCAAGATAGAAGTTAAAACAAAAATGAAAAAAAACAAATGAAGGAGTAGTTTGTATTTCTCCTGGTTTCTTTCCTTTGACTTTCTTCCCGAAGGTCAGCAACAGCCTCAGTTCCTAGCATTGTCACTGAGTTCACAAGTGTAGTGTCTTTAAAACGACAGCATCAGTACAAATATCCTCCCCCAGAGCACAGCAAGCCGTCCTCTTAACTTTGGGAGGACTTGGAACCGGTCAGGTATTTTTAAGTTCAAATAAATGTTGTGAGAAAAGTTGAGGATTCTGGAAGAAAACCTTCTGGTTTTTGTCTTCTTGAGATGAGGACAAGCAGCATAGATGTCTGTTTCTGAGTCTGTTAGTCACTCCTTTGTGTCTGACTCTTTGAGACCCCATGGACTGTAGCCCACCAGGCTCCTCTGTCCATGGAGTTCTCCAGGCAAGCACACTGGAGTGGGTTGCCATGCCCTCCTCCAGGGGATCTTCCCAACCCAGGGAATGAAGCCAGGTTTCCTGTACTGCAAGCAGATTCTTTACCATTTGAGCCACCAGGGAAGCCCAATGATCTGCATGCATAGATGATCTGCATTTAGAAGGTACCTGATTCCCCCACCCCATCCCCCTATGTTTTCATTTTTCTGCTGTTTCCCATAATATCGTGCATTTTTCAAGAACACCCGACAGTTGCTGTTGCAATTGATGATATTTACACTTTAAATAGAGCATTGTGAAGTGATAACTACTGATAAACCACCAATGGAGTGGAGACTGTCTTTATGCAACCATTCTTATTCATTTTTCTCCCTAAAGCTTGAGCATATAAATAAGACCTATCTCCACATCTAGATACTAGTTATGGGTTCCCTGATACCCAGCTATTAACAATTGAAGTTGATATCTCAAATATAACTGTATATGTCAACCAACTGGAACAAATTTTATTTTATTTTAATTAATTTTTATTGAAGTATAGTTGCTTTACAATATTTTGTTAGTTTCTACTGTACAGCAAAGTGAATCAGCTATTCATATACCCCTCTTTTTTTGAGTTCCTCCCCTTTTATGTCACCACAGAGCACTGAGTAGATTTCCCTGTGCTATAGAGCAGGTTCTCACTAGTTACCTCTTTTATATATAGCATCAACGTTGTATATATGTCAATACCAATCCCCCAGTTCCTCTCACACCCTCTTTCCTCCTTGGTATCCATACATTTTCTCTATATCTGTGTCTTTACTTATGTTTAGCAAATGAGATCATCTTGCAACAAATTTTATTATGGTGATAGCTTTCATTTCTCCAGTTAATCTTCAACTTTTAGTTGAACTTTACTGAAATTAGTGATCTTATTTACAAAATTTCAACTTCATTGGGTAGATTAATAAAATGAAGCTGGGAAAATTACTTCATCTCTGGAAGTTTCAGTTTCTTCCTCTATTAAAAAAAAATTTGGTATGATAAAGCAGATTTCTAAGGAATACTGTATATTCCCTGGTGGCTCAGTGATCAAGAATACGCCTGCCAAAGCAGGAGACCCAGCTTCTATCTCTGGTTGCTAAGATCCCCTGGAGAATGAAATGGAAATCCACTCCAGTATTTGTGCCTATAAAATCCAATGGACAGAGGAGCCTGGGTGGGCTCTAGTCCATGGGGTCAAAAAGAGTTGGACATGACTTAGTGACTGAGAATACATGTATGTGTGAAACCAAAGCATACATTTGAAGCAAAGGTCCCAATTCAAAAGTCCCCCAAAGCCAGGTTAGTCTCATAAATTAGCAAATCCAGATGAGTATAAGAAAATAAAGATCTTAAGATCACTGATCCACCTGAGGAGACACATAGCAAATGCAAGATAATCAAGCAAGAGCCATAATGGTAAATGAAGGACAGCAGAATATGGCACCCCAAATTATGACTATAGGAGTTAAGGAATGCCATCCTCATATATGATATTTTGGTATGTTGATTGTTTTGAGGTGTAAACACTTGGAAAATAGCAGGTGCAGGGAGAGTCTTTCTCTGAACTCCTATCTGTATAAGGACAAATACTCCAAAGGGAACAAGTCATAAATGGGGGTTTCATCAACCAGGGAAGATTAACTTTTATCCCAGAAAAGGGGACTTGAGTGCAATACCACTCCAGACATACATCTTATGATCCAGTCATCTTTTCTAAAAATCATGTTCTCTCCCCTAAAAGGCTTACATTCCCCATCCTTCTCCCTATTAAGATGATATTTATTCTTGAATTTTAAAGTCACTTCTTTGAGTTGAGTTGAGAAAACTCATGGTTTTCTCCCATGTGTACATGAGATATACAAGTTGATCAACTTCTGTTTGCTTTCCTCTTGTTGATCAATCTTTTATTATAAGAGTCTCAGCTAAGGACTAGGAAGAGTAGAGGGAAAATTATATTTCCTCCCCTACAAAATACAAGCCAATCTCCATGTACAGTGAAATCACCGAAGAGGAATTTACCTGGGGTCGTTAGGGAGGGTTTCATAGATGAGCTGGCATTTGAACAGGGCTTTGCAGTAAGATAAGGTAGCTGATAAAAAATAAAAGGGAGACTAGGGCATTCAAAATCACAGGAACCATTTAAACAAAATTATAAAGAAATGAATGTATGTGGCAATGATTCACCAACTTTAGAATCTTTTATTCACAATTTAGACAATCATAGAATGCATTCTGCAAGGCCACAAGCAAATGAGCTAAATGTTTATCTGGAACTTTAATTATTCAGCAATACTTTGAACGCCTAATACCTTTACCAAAGATTTATTCCTCATACCTAAAATAATTTGAATAGATGTTTCATTATATTATATATTAATAAATTAAATTAAAAAACTTAAACTCAGCGTATTTTCATAAATTTCAACAATAAAATAATTTGTGGAGAATCATTTGTGGATAAGTTGTAATTACTATTGGCATTCCTTATCCTCTCAATTATGCCAGAATTGTTAGATGTTTTAGTCTTTTGACTCCCTAAAGTTTACTGCTTTGTGTCAGGACCTTATTACCTCTGATCTGGAGTGTTACTTCAGACTCTCCTCTCCCTCAAATCTACTCTGAATTAATCTTTCTAGAACACAATTTTCATCCTATTGCTTCTCCACTCAAAAACTTTCAGTGATTGTCCACTGTCAAATGAATAATGCAGATAATTACAAAATAAATGCTGACTATTCAGCATGGTTCAAACTGCCATTATGAGTTTGTGTTGCATATGAACTGCTGCTGCTGCTGCTGCTGCTGTTAAGTTGCTTCAGTCGTGTCCAACTCTGTGAGACCCCATAGATGGCAGCCCACCAGGCTCCGCTGTCCCTGGGATTCTCCAGGCAAGAACACTGGAGTGGGTTGCCATTTCCTTCTCCAATGCATGAAAGGAAAAGTGAAAGTGAAGTCGCTCAGTCGTGTTCGACTCTTTGCGACCCCATGGACTGCAGCCTACAAGGCTCCTCCGTCCATGGGATTTTCCAGGCATGAGTACTGGAGTGGGGTGCCATTGCCTTCTCCAATACGAACTGCAACAGGTGTGAAAAAGATATAAGGGAAGCAGAACAAGTAGGGTTTTGACTCAGAGTCATTAGCACCTTCTGGGTTTAAATCATAGTTCAACAGGCACTTCCGTATAACTTTTGAAGCTACTTAACATCTTCCAGTCTTGGTTTCCATAACTAACGTGTCAGGCTTTATTAAGAGTTGCCATGAAGGATTGCTGTGGTGATTAGAGATAATAAAATAGATGCTACAATATTTGTAGAAATGAACAGAACTGTATCGGGCTAAGCTGTCAACTTCTGGCAGCACAAAAATAAGAATTTCAGACCAATGGCCTGGAAAAGACAAGGAGACCCAGAGTTATACCAGGGGGAGGCACTGAAGAGATAAACAGGGCATCAGAAGAGATTGACAGCAGATAATAGGAAGAAAATAGGAAAGTCAGGGGCTTGGTATCATATGGCTATCCTTGTAAGAAGCAGGTCTAAGGAGTCTATTAGCAGGAAGAAATGATCCAAAGAAGAAATTAATTGAGATCAGAAGTTTCATGCTGCAGATAAATGGCACACAGTCTCAGCAAATGGAGTTACCAGGACAGAACTCGAGTACCATGAGGATAAGACAGAGCATGAAAACCAGCCATAAAATTCAGCTGATCCCAAGCTCCTACTGTAGGAATATGGGCATCTTTTTTTGTTTTCCCTAATTAAAAATCAATTCTGCTTTAGAGCCTAAAGATGGTGGGTAGTAATATCTGGATTAAATAATATAACTTTGGGAGTAATGTTTTCACTAGAGCAGAGATAGGGATGAACCTAGGCTCCAATGTAGTTTTCTTATTAAATTTGAATTGGCCACTCTAAGATTTGCTAAAGTTATGGGGTTAATAAATATTACTTTCATCTGTAAAAGAAATTTCCACTGTAACTATATATCCTGAGTAGAGTCCAAAAGTCACATGTATTCTCAAATAGGACTCTAATAAAATGATCTATACAGGGAAGAAGGTAAATGTATATCTAAGCTCCTAACCTTGAGGTCAGTGGTGGAAATAAAAATGCAATACCCAATTAAGATTTAAATCAAATTTGTTTGCAAATCTTACTATTTTCCTGTCAGTTTTATTGACTCCAATTTATATATATATAAAATGTATAGGGAGGGTAGGTAAAGCAAGTTTAAGTAGTTTGCCTCAGATCATGATGATAGATAGTGGGATAGTCAGGAATTAAACTCAGTAAATTTGGCTTTAAGTCTCCATATCTTTGATCACTATATCATATTGGTGAATTAGAAGCTAATTAATAATTAAGTAGTGTCCATGAGAAGAAAACCAAATGCCACTGATAGTTAAATAAAAATAACTCCAAACACACATAATTTAGTTTTGCTGTATAATAAACCATTTCAAAACTCAGTGATCTAAAACAACAATAATTTATTTAGTTCACAGTTTTGTGAGTAAGCTGAGTGGTTACTCTGGTCTGGATCCATTCAGTTGATCTCTGTAGGGTAAACTCAGCTGAATGGTCTAGAAGAGCCTCTTTCACATGTCTGGCAGCTGACAGGTTCTCTGCCAGAATGCCTGTATTCTCTTCCACATGGTCTCATCCTCCAAAAGTTTTGCTTAGCTTTACTCACAAGGTAGTTTCAGGATTCCAGCCTGAATCTAGGATCACAGCATGAGAAGGCAAGCCCCCAAATGAAAGCTCTTTCAAGACTTTGTATCAGTGGTATGGAACCTGGGAGAAATTCTCCCTGCCCCAGGAAGTTATTTAACAATATCTGGAGAGACATTTTTTGAGTCACATAGTCAGAAGGTTGCAGCTGGCACCTAGTGGGTAGATGCTAGAGATATTGTTAAACATCCTACATTATGATGCACTGGGCAACCCCATTCAACAAATAATTATCCAGTCCAAAATATCAACAGTGCTGATATTGAGAAACCTTGATCATTTTGGATCCCATTTGTTAATGTCCCATGAGCCATAGAAACTAAAATAGCCTAGATTATTTCAAGAGGTGAAAAATTATACTCCATATCCTGATGAAAGAAGGATTTGTGCTCAGTTTTGAGACCTGCCATTGAAATATTAATGGACACTATTTGAGAAAAAGAGAGTAAAAAAGGAGATGACAATAACAAAGCAGTATCAGCCATAGCAGGAAAAGCTTAAGGCATAGATTAGAAGGGAAGAGGAAGGCTAAAGAGCGTTCATCAGGACAGCAAAGCTGGTAGGTTTGCCTCTTTAATACTTTGCTTTCATTTAATCGTATTTATGCACTCATATATGAAGATGCATGATCTTTCACCGCCTGTAAGAGATGTCTGTCTTTCAAATGAAGTTTTATATATTTAAAACACTAAAATAATGCACAACAATATAACGTTATCACACATACATACACACACACACACATATATATACACGCAAGCACACATATGAAAGTGTTAGTTGCTTAATTATATCCAACTGTGTGCAGCCCCATGGACTGTAACCCACCATGCTTCTCTGTTCATGGGATTCTCCAGGCAAGAATACTGGAGTGGTTTGCCATTTCTTTCTCCAGAGGATGTTCCCAACCCAAGAATCCAACCCTGGTCTCCTGCATTTCAGGCTGATTCTTTACCATCTGAGCCACCAAGGATTCTCATATATATACACACACATATATACAGTATTTCAAAACTTGTGAGGAAAGACTGTCATACTTGACCTATAAGCCTGTCCACAGTAATTACTGAAACATTCATGTAGTTCATTAGTGATGAATCCCTTGTTATACTTTTCTCTCTCCATAAATGTAATTATTGATAAAAGATAACTTAAAATCAACATGTCTTACTGAGATATCAATATGCCTGACCATATCATAGAGACTTTCCTGAGGGAGTTAGTTTGTTCCACCTATTGTTTTCTGAAAGAGTTCCTTAAATTTTAGTTTTTCATTTTTTTTTTAGTTAGGAAGAAGAAATAGAGGAAGAATAGAATGAATTTAACTATTTCACCTATCTACTACTAGTTCAGAAACCTCAAACACGCAAATTTTATTTTTAATTTCTATTTTTAATGATCTAGCTATAGCTATATGCTGTGAGATACTTTATAATGATGACAATTTTTTATTAAACTAAATGCTTCTATTGGGATTTTTAGTGTCAGCTGTGTGTCATTAGTATTATTACTGAATCAGAGTTTATCTGTAAGCAGCTAAAAATAATATAAAATATTATATAGGTGAACTCTAGAAAACTGCTGATAATTTAACCATTTTATGCTTATGTAAATTGCATTAATACATGGCTCAAATTAATATCACTAGCTATCTCAAATTAACACAAAATGGATAATTTGTAAAAGGTTTGGAAAATTTAAATGTATTACCTAAAATTTCTCTCTGCATGATTTGGAGATCCCAAAAAAACAACTTGGTTAAATCTTTATTACCATGCCAAACATGTGATCAAGTCCTGTGCAAATGAAAACAGATGTCAGATATCACCAGAAAATTGAAAATTAGAAAACAGTTGTAGGTAGGATTCTTCTTGTCTTTTAAGCCCATACATTTAATCCCACAGAAGGAAGAGTGTACGTATGACTGCCATGCCCCTAATACCACTGCACATATGCCATTTTACTAAGGGATGCTTACTAAGTATCCCTAAGTAAGTAATACTAAGGGATTACTAATTACTAAGTATTGCTTAGTAATATTTACTAAGGGATGCTTTACTTACAGAAGTGTAAATATTTTTCTAGAAGAGATGCAAGTTCTCCCTTACAGCATCTTTGCTTCAAAATCTTAACGAGAAGCTGTATAGTGCAGTAGGAAGAGAATGGCCCTTGGGTCATACATTTGACATTTCATCTTAGTCCTGCCTTTCTTAATACTAGTCTAGACCTTTGTTATTGTTAAGTAAGTTCTCAGAGGTCTCACTTGCTAGGCTGTAAAATGAAACAATAATCCTAGCCGGCATGTTTTCTATAAAGGGTAAAGGAGATAGAGTACATGCAGAACCATTCACAGTATTAACTTAAATGCTCTATGAACACAATCGGTTTATTGGTTTCTATGATCTTTGCAAACATTTGTGTTCTAGAAGTCAATAGAGATAAGATTCTAATTAAGTTTTCTACATTGTGATTTATCTTAGCTCCTTTCCAGCTCCTGAGATGTCTACATTCTCTGGAATGAGAAAATGAGAAAAGTATTCTGGGCTTCTCCACTCCTTTCATTTTTCTCACTGCTAATTTTTTTCCACTTTAAAGTCTTTCTTGCTTTCTTCTGTACAAAACTTTTGCTTAGTACATTTTTAAATTGGATGATAATTTATTGTCTTGAACTTATATATTTAAAAATAAAATGATTAAGTTAGACAGTAAAAAATAGATTTAGGAAAATGTATCTAGAGGGTCAAATAGTCTGAATTCCTGACTTAAATATCATTCTGTCTGAAAAATAGTGTAGCTTCTTTGGCTAGCACTTGGGAGGCACTCCTTCTGTTTTTCCAATGTCAAACTGAGTTTCAATTTATCTCATATGTGAGAGATAGCCAAAATAGTCTTAAATAAAACGCCATGTTCATTCACACCATCCCTAAGAAAAATATGATGCATTGCCAATATTCCTTTTATTGATTACTTAGAGAGTATTAAATAGTCACATTATAAAACTTGAAGGACAGAATCATAGATATTTGCAGACTACAAATAACTCCAAAATAAAATATTTCTAAACAAATCTTTCATGACTGGCTATGGGAAAGCAATAGGAATTGATGGGCTCATTTATCTCCACCTCTTCAGAGACCACTTCATATTTTTCACCAACTACATGAATAGATTCTGCATGTTTGACTATGAATAGTCACTGCTATGAGATACCTTTCAACAGCCCAGAACAGTTTAATAGTATCAAGGTTGCAGCTGTACTTGTTCATAAATAATTCATTTAAAATGCATTTTTTAATTAAAAAAATAGGTCATATGATTCATTTTGAAGTCCTGTGGGTCATTGGAAGATCATCTGGGAATGATTAATTAATGCCTTTCTCTAAAATCTGCAGCCTGCTATACCACGTCTGTTCATAAAGGAACTGAGTAATACCGCCTATGACTCCCAAGCTTTCATTTCAAAATTCACACAGGCACCTTTGACTAGCATCTCCATGGATATAAAAACAATGTGGGTTTATTATACTCAAATACACAGATACTAGTCATGTGGTGCTTCGAAAATTTTGCCCATTTGTCAGATGAAAATATAGTCCTGACTAGGCAGCAAAGAAAATATGGCATCAGAGTTTTATTAGTATATAACATCACTGATAACTGTAAACTGACACAATAAAATAGAAAATAGTTTATGATAACTGTGATTCAGTTCAGTTCAGTACAGTTCAGTCGCTCAGTTGTGTCTGACTCGTTGTGACCCCATGGACTGCAGCACACCCGGCCCTCCCTATCCATCACCTACTCCTGGAGTTTACTCAAACTCATGTCCACTGAGTCAGTGATGCCATCCAACCATCTCATCCTCTGTCGTCGCCTTCTCCTCTAACCTTCAATCTTTCCCAACATCAGGGTCTTTTCAAGTGAGTCAGCTCTTTGCATCAGGTGGCCAAAGTATTGGAGTTTCAGCTTCAACATCAGTCCTTCCAATGAACATTCAGGACTGATCTCCTTTAGGATGGACTGGTTGGATCTCCTTGCAGTCCAAGGGGCTCCCAAGAGTCTTCTCCAACACCACAGTTCAAAAGCATCAGTTCTTCAGTGCTCAGCTTCCTTTATAGTCCGACTCTCACATCCATATATGACTACTGGAAAAACCATAGCTTTGACTAGATGGACCTTTGTTGACAAAGTAATGTCTTTGCATTTTAATATGCTATCTAGGTTGGTCATAACTTTTCTTCCAAGGAGTAAGCGTCTTTTTACTTCATGGTTGCAGTCACCATCTGCAGTGATTTTGGAGACCCCCAAAATAAAGTATGTCACTGTTTTCACTGTTTCCCCATTAATTTGCCCTGAAGCAATGGGACCCGGATGCCATGATCTTTGTTTTCTGAATGTTGAGCTTTAAGCCAACTTTTTCACTCTCCTCTTTCACTTTCGTCAAGAGGCTCTTTAGTTCTTCTTCACTTTCTGCCATAAGGTGGTATCATCTGCATATCTGAGGTTATTGATATTTCTCCCAGCAATCTGGATTCCAGCTTGTGCTTCCTCCAGCCCAGTGTTTCTCATGATGTACCCTGCATAGAAGTTAAATAAGCAGGGTGACAATATACAGCCTTGACGTACTCCTTTCCCGATTTGGAACCAGTCTCTTGTTCTATGTCCAGTTCTAACTGTTGCTTCCTGACCTGCACACCGATTTCTCCAGAGGCAGGTAAGGTGGTATGTTATTACCATCTCTTTAAGAATTTTCCACAGTTTATTGTGATCCACACTGTCAAAGGCTTTGGCATAGTCAATGAAGCAGAAATAGATGTGTTTCTGGAACACTCTTGCTTTTTTGATGATCCAGTGGATGTTGGCATTTTAATCTTTGGTTCCTCTGCCTTTTCTAAAACCAGCTTGAACATCTGGAAGTCCATGGTTCTCATATTGTTGAAGACTGGCTTGGAGAATTTTGAGCATTACTTTACTGGCGTGTGAGATGATTGCAATTGTGTGATAGTCTGAGAACTCTTTGGCATTGCCTTTCTTAGGGATTGGAATGAAACTGACATTTTCCAGTCCTGTGGCAACTGCTGAGTTTTCCAAATTTGCTGGCATATGAAGTGCAGCACTTTCACAGCATCATCTTTGAGGATTTGGAATAGCTCAGCTGGAATTCCATCACCTCTACTAGCTTTGTTAGTAGTGATGCTTCCTAAGATCCACTTGACTTCACATTCCAGGATATCTGGGTCTAGGTGAGTGATCACAGCATCATGATTATCTGAGTTGTGAAGATCTTTTTTGTACAGTTCTGTGTATTCTTGCAACCTCTTCTTAACATTTTTCTGCTTCTGTTAGGTCCATATCATCTCCGTCCTTTACAGAGCCCATCTTTGCATGAAATATTCCCTTGGTATCTCTAATTTTCTTGAAGATATCTCTAGTGTTTCCCATTCTATTGTTTTCTTCTATTTCTTTGCATTGATCACAGAGGAAGGCTTTCTTATCTCTCCTTGCTATTCTTTGGAACTCTGCATTCAAATGGGTATAGCTTTCCTTTTCTCCTTTGCTTTTGGCTTCTCTTCTTTTCACAGCTATCTGTAAGGCCTCCTCAGACAGCCATTTTGCTTGTTTGCATTTCTTTTTCTTGGGGATGGTCTTGCTCCCTGTCTCCTGTACAATGTAATGAACCTCCATCCATAGTTCATTGGGCACTCTGTCTATCAGATCTAGTCCCTTGAATCTATTTTTCACTTCCACTGTATAATTGTAAAGCATTTGATTTGTCATACCTGAATGGCCTAGTGGTTTTCCCTACTTTCTTCAGTTTAAGTCTGAATTTGGCAATAAGGAGTTCATCAGCTCCCAGTCTTGTTTTTGGTGCGTGTATAGAGCTTCTCCGTCTTTGGCTGCAAAGAATATAATCAATCTGATTTTGGTGTTGACCATCTGGTGATGTCCATGTGTAGAGTCTTCTCTTGAAGAGGAGGAAGAGGGTTGTTTTGTAGAGGGTGTTGTTGGAAGAGGGTGTTTGCCATGACCAGTGCTTTCTCTTTGCAGAACTCTATTAGCATTTGCCCTGCTTCATTCTGTACTCCAAGACCCAATTTGCCTGTGACTTCACGTGTTTCTTGACTTCATACTTTTGCATTCCAGTTCCCTATAATGAAAAGGTCATCTTTTTGTGTTGTTAATTCTAGAAGGTCTTGGTCTTCATAGAACCATTCAACTCAGCTTCTTCAGCATTACTGGTCGGGGCATAGACTTGGATTAGTGTAATATTGAATGGTTTGCCTTGGAAACAAACAGAGATCATTCTGTCATTTTTGAGACCACGTCCAAGTACTGCATTTCAGACTCTTTTGTTGATTATGATGGCTACTCCATTTCTTCAAAGAGATTCTTGCCACAGTAGTAGATATAATGGTCATCTGAGTTTAAGTCACCCATTCCAGTCCATTTTAGTTCACTGATTCCTAAAATGTCAATGTTCATTCTCCATGAGAGGGCAGACAGACTGAAAACCACAATCTCAGAAAACTAACCAATTTAATCACATGGACCACAGCCTTATCTAACTCAATGAAACTATGAGCCATGCCGTGTAGGGCCACCCAAGATGGACAGGTCATGGTGGAGAGTTCTGAGAAAATATGGTCCACTGGAGAAGGGAATGGCAAACCAATTCAGTATTCCTTCCTTGAGAACCCCATGAACAGTATGAAAAGGCAAAAAAATAGGACACTGAAAGATGAACTCCCCAGGTCGATAGGTGCCCAGTATGCTAGTGGAGATCAGTGGAGAAACAACTCCAGAAAGAACAAAGAGACAGAGCCAAAGAAAAGCAACACCCAGTTGTGGATGTGACTGGTGATGGAAACAAAGTCCGATGCTGTAAAGAGCAATATTGCATAGGAACCTGGAATGTTAGGTCCATGAATCAAGGCAAATTGGAAGTGATCAACTAGAAGATGGCAAGAGTGAACATCAGCATTTTGGGAATCAGCGAACTAAAATGGAGTGGAATGGTTGAATTTAACTCAGATGACCACTTACTCAGATCTGTGATTACACGTATCTATTCCCTCACTTGCGGTTTTGGGAGACTTGATTTTAAAACAGAGTAGTTATTACAAAGCCTATTATGAGAGATCACTGAATAATTGTCAATAACCTGAAGGTGAATAAGATTATCTTAAGGTTTGACATTTGAAGACATACAGAAATGATTTAAGAATCACTGTAGCTCCATATAGCTTACTCCAGGACAGATGTGCCCCTTGGAAAGCACAAGTCATAAGAGCAAATAGTTCATCTGCTAGTTCATCTGCTAATTTGTCTGCAACAGGCAGCCTGTTGATACACTCATACATTTATCTTGCAATGTAACCTGGCTTAGGTAATATGCTTGTACCACCTCACATATATTTTCAAATTCTCTCTCCTGACTGGTTTTTCCAGTTGAACATATGAATACCTCCAAGACTTGCTCATCCTGAAAATTTTAATTGGGCTTGCCAAAAATATAAATTTCTATTGATTTTACATCTCTTTCTGGATGCTAAGTATGTAACTATGTTTAGCCTTTCTTTTTAAATCAAGAGAATCTCCACTTCCTTTCTTATTCTTCAGCCTAGAGCAGTCAAACATCCTTACCACATCACTCCAAGGACATTGTACACAAAGATCAATGATAGGCTTCAAAATACTGAATACCTGGTGGTCTTTCTTTCGTCCCACTGCCCTAGCATTCGACACCATCAATCATGATCTTTCTTACGCTTATTTGATATCACTATTTCCTTCTACCACTAATAGAGTTTTGAAGTCTGTTTTATGAAATAGTCTGTAATCCTTGTATGTCTGTGATCCTATCACTCTCTTTTCTCTGTTCACTGTGTATCCTGACAGATATCTAAATTCAAATTTCTTTCTACTTTCTTTTAGAAATAACCATTTGTTATTTTAGATGCCTAATAAACATCTCCAAACTACAGACTCTCCTAAGATTTCAATTCATGTATCCAGTTGCTTATGGCAGATCTCCACTTAGCAGTTGCAGCTACATCTCAAACTCAATATTTTAAATTGCATCATCATTTCCTCAATCTATTCTTTCTCCTCTCAGTAAATTACATCATCACTTGTGCTCACCCAAACTACAGAGGAAGTGGGGTCATATTTAACCATTATCTGAATACAGGCTGCTTTCAGCCCTCTCTAACTAAATACAGGCGTGCCATCTTCTTCTGTCAGTCCTGTGAGGTGACCAGGGATACAGCCCTTCTTCTTGACACTTATGGATGTGTTGCAATGTCAAATATTGGAAAAATTCCACAAGGGATGAACAAGTCAAGGACAAGAAACAACTTCATTTAATGAAGAGATATAGATGGGCCTCACTCCTGCTGGGTGAACATTAATCTGAGTGCTAACTCCTGACCAAGGGAAGATTTCATCAGTACCTGTGACATGAGCCACTAATATAGGGTCTGGGCACAGAATGAGCAGTCACAAGTAATTTTTCAATTTCCAAATGACTCTGACAACTGAAACAAGGCCCTTCAAGAGATCATTTACCAAAATGTCTATATGACCCATCACCTCTAGCGCTCTCTCTAGAGATTACTCAACACATACTCTCCTCTTCTTTCTCTCCTTGTTATTGTGTGGAACCAAAACTAGACAAAAATTTCAGCTTCCTTCCACTATCCTTCACATTTCTTCCCTGATAAATGAACACAGACCTGACTATCTATTAGAATTGAAGAAATAAGAGTAGTAGGAAGGAGAAAACCAGATAATATGTCAAAGAAATTTCCTGCCACACAAGCAACAACAATCACCCTAATGCCTCTTCTCTCTAGGTATGATTTGCTAATATAGATCCATACCCAGACTTACATTAGCTGCTCATGTCACAATTGCTCGGTCCTGTCTGGACTCTGTGACCCCATGGACTGTAGCCCATCAGGCTCCTCTCTTCATGGGATTTCCCAGGCAAGAATACTGGAATGGTTTGCCATTTCTTCCTCCAGGGGATCTTCCTGACCTAGGGATCAAACCCGCACCTCTTGTGTCTCCTGCATTGGCAGGCAGACTCTTTACCATTGAGTCACCTGGGAAGCCCTTTCCCTACTAAGTGGTGACAATCTACCAACTTCGAGATCCCTGTCATCACTTAACAATGCCAGGTACCCACATGTTAGTGTCCACCTTACCCCCAGTTCTTATCATCATCCTCGGCAATTTCTTTGTCCACATCAGTAAATAAACCCTAGGAAATTTTCCAATCCAAGACACAACTTTAGTCAAGAGAAGGAATGTCTCAAAAGGATTCTCAAAGGAGAATTCCAAGAGGGGTGGCAGACTAAAAGGCACAGAACTCCTGAATGTTCTGCTACTAAAATCAGGAACTCTACAACCAGCAAGAGGAGCTTTATCTGTGCCAACCAGTTGCCCTAAGTGCCACTCCCACCCATTCAGAACAGAAGAAGTGAGGCTCTTTTGTAAATAATTTTATTTTATTTTTGGGTCTTCATTGCTATGGGCTTTCTTTAGTTGTGATGAGCAGAGGTTACTCTCTAGTTGCGATTGGCTGGCTTCTCATTGTGGTGGCTTTTCTTATTGCAGAGCACAGTCTCTAAGTCAGGGGAGCTTCAGTAGTTGTGGCACATGGTCTTAGTTGCCCAGCAGCCTGTGGGATCTTCCCAGATCAGGGATCCAACCCATGTTGCTACATTGGCAGGCAGGTTCTTAACCACAGGACCACCAAAGAAATTCAGACCTTTGTTGATATAACATGAATATGATAGAACTTTAGCAAGACCCAAAATAGACAGTATGATCAATTTATTTTCCTATAGTGTTTCGTGGCTAGTAATTGTATGTTTGAAAATGAACTCACACAGAATATCAGACAGGTCATATTAAATGTTCATTCAAAGATTTCTTATTAAACTTCTATAAGCAAGTCTACTTCTGATATAGCAATCAGAAGATAAAGGGATAATTTGTTAATCACACACTCAGGAGCAAATAGCTTATGTGGTCTGATTTTGTCTGCATGGAACAAAACGCCCACTACAAAAATGTTTATTGTAAAGTACCTTCCTCATGACAATAAAGAAAATGGGACCTAAATTTAGATTCTGGTTGTGTTTGAAACCACCTTTTTGTTATCATCACTTCATGATACACAAATCTTGAGTTCTCAGATGACAGACTAATAGAAAGAAAGTATTAATTATGGAGGCATAGACAATTAAAGAGCAGAACCCAGGGATGCAAAGCAATTAACTGAATATAAGATGTGTTGGTTTTACGTGCCCAATGAAATCCAAAGAATTAAAAGCAGAAATCAAATAACAAAAGTGGTGTATGGGAGATGGGAGGGAGGTTCAAGAGGGAGGGGACATATGTGTACCTGTGACTTATTAATGTTGATATATGGCAGAAACAGATATGCAGATGACACCACCCTTATGGCAGAAAGTGGAGAAGAACTAAAGAGCCTCTTGATGAAAGTGAAAGTGGAGAGTGAAGAAGTTGGCTTAAAGCTCAACATTCAGGAAACTAAGATCATGGCATCCGGTCCCATCACTTCATGGCAGATAGATGGGGAAACAATGGAAACAGTGTCAGACTTTATTTTTATGGGCTCAAAAATCACTGCAGATGGTGACTGCAGCCATGAAATTAAAAGACGCTTACTCCTTGGAAGAAAAGCTATGACCAACGTAGACAGCATGTTGAAAAGCAGAGACATTACTTTGCCAACAAAGGTCCGTCTAGCCAAGGCTATGGTGTTGCCAGTGATCATGTATGGATGTGAGAGTTGGACTCTAAAGCAAACTGAGCACCAAAGAATTGATACTTTTGAACTGTGGTGTTGGAGAAAACTCTTGAGAGTCCCTTGGACTGCAAGGAGATCCAACCAGTCCATCCTAAAGGAGATCAGTCCTGGGTGTTCCTTGGAAGGACCTGATGTGAAGAGCTGACTCATTGGAAAAGACCTGGATGCTAGGAAAGATTGGGGGCAGGAGGAGAAGGAGACGACAGAGGATGAGATGGCTGGATGGCATCATCGACTCGATGGACATGGGTTTGGGTGGACTCAGGGAGTTGGTGATGGACAGGGAGGCCTGGCGTGCTGTGGTTCATGGGGTCGCAGAGTCAGACACGACTGAGCGACTGAACTGAACTGAACACAATATTGTAAAGCAAATATCTTGCAGTAAAAAATTAAAATAAAAAGACATGCAAAAATAAATGATGTATGTGATTTGTGTGTTTTTTAACCAATTATATCAAAATAAACCTATGTTTCTTTTTAATAGGAAGATGGGGCATTGAATTTTTTAGACTCTAAATGAACAAAACATTTGTTAGTTTCTGACAGTTTTATGTATATCTTGCCTTATTTAGCATCTTTTCACTATTTTGTTCATATTTATTTCATTGGGTTAATTTATATGATTGCTCATTCTATTATTTTAAAATTCAAGGAATAACATATTTATTTATTTTAAATACTGTAAGATAATTTCTTTAATTCCTTTCATTTATGCTTGAAAATATTTAGTTCTTTATTGAAGTATTTTGGTTAGCATTTTTTTTTCGTATCCATGCTATCGTTAAAAATTGAGGGAAAATGCGTTGCTTGACTCAAGCACCCCAAAACCCAGATATTAAGTAGCTATTTACTGCTGCTGTTATTCGGAAGAACACACACATGCACATATGTTTGTAAAAGCACACAGCTGAATCTTCCAAATGAGCAGTCATGAGCAGAGTGTTTGGGCTACTATGAAATTTATAAAATAGGATCCAGAATTGTTTCTCCTACACTATTTTGAATAATCCATACACTGTTTCTTGTTTTGTTTCTTTTTATTTTTTTTAATAAATTTATTTATTTTAGTTGGGGGCCAATTACCTTACAATATTGTAGTGGTTTTTGCCATACATTGACATGAATCAGCCATGGATTTACATGTGTTCCCCATCCTGAACCCCCCCTCCCACCTCCCTCCCCATCCCATCCCTCTGAGTCATCCCATTGCCCCAGCCCTGAGCATTTGTCTCTTGCATTGAACTTGGAATGGTGTTCTGTTTCACATATGATAATATACATGTTTTAATGCTAGTCTCCCAGAACGTCCCACCTTCACCTTCTCCCTCAGAATCCGTAAGACTGTTCTATGCATCTGTGTCTCTTATTCTGTCTTGCATATATGGTTATCATTACCATCTTTCAAATTTCATATATATGCATTAGTATACTGTATTGGTGTTTTTCTTTCTGGCTTACTTCACTCTGTATAATGGGCTCCAGTTCATCCATCTCAATAGAACTGATTCAAATGTATTCTTTTTAATGGCTGAGTAATATTCCATTGTGTATATGTACGACAGCTTCCTTATCCATTCGTCTGCTGATGGACATCTAGGTTGCTTCCATGTCCTGGCTATTGTAAACAGTGCTGCGATGAACATTGGGGTACACGTGTCTCTTTCAATTCTGGTTTCCTCAGTGTGTATGCCCAGCAGTGGGATTGCTGGGTCATATGGCAGCTCTATTCCCAGTTTTTTAAGGAATCTCCACGCTGTTCTCCATAGTGGCTGTACTAGTTTGCATTCCCACCAACAGTGTAAGAGGGTTCCCTTTTCTCCACACCCTCTCCAGCATTTATTGCTTGTAGACTTTTGGATAGCAGCCATTCTGACTGGTGTGAAATGGTACCTCATTGTGGTTTTGATTTGCATTTCCCTAATAATGAGTGATGTTGAGCAACTTTTCATGTGTTTGTTAGCCATCTGTATGTCTTCTTTGGAGAAATGTCTGTTTAGTTCTTTGGCCCATTTTTTGATTGGGTCGTTTATTTTTCTGGAATTCAGCTGCAGGAGTTGCTTGTATATTTTTGAGATTAATTGTTTGTCTGTTGCTTCGTTTGCTATTATTTTCTCCCATTCTGAAGGCTGTCTTTTCACCTTGCTTATAGTTTCCTTTGTTGTGCAAAAGCTTTTAAGTTTAATTAGGTCCCATTTGTTTATTTTTGCTTTTATTTCCAATATTCTGGGAGGTGGGTCATGGAGGATCCTGCTGTGATTTATGTCGGAGAGCGTTTTGCCTATGTTTTCCTCTAGGAGTTTTATAGTTTCTGGTCTTACGTTTAGATCTTTAATCCATTTTGAGTTTATTTTTGTGTATGGTGTTAGAAAGTGTTCTAATTTCATTCTTTTACAAGTGGCTGACCAGTTTTCCCAGCACCACTTGTTAAAGAGATTGTCTTTTCTCCATTGTATATTCTTGCCTCCTTTGTCGAAGATAAGGTGTCCATAGGTGCGTGGGTTTATCTCTGGGCTTTCTATTTTGTTCCATTGATCTATATTTCTATCTTTGTGCCAGTACCATACTGTCTTGATGACTGTGGCTTTGTAGTAGAGCCTGAAGTCAGGCAGGTTGATTCCTCCAGTTCCATTCTTCTTTCTCAAGATTGCTTTGGCTATTCGAGGTTTCTTATATTTCCATACAAATTGTGAAATGATTTGTTCTAGTTCTGTAAAAAATACCATTGGTAGCTTGATAGGGATTGCATTGAATCTATAGATTGCTTTGGGCAGTATACTCATTTTCACTATATTCTTCCAATCCATGAACACGGTATATTTCTCCATCTGTTTGTGTCCTCTTTGATTTCTTTCATCAGTGTTTTATAGTTTTCTATATATAAGTCTTTTGTTTCTTTAGGTAGATATATTCCTAAGTATTTTATTCTTTTTGTTGCAATGGTGAATGGTATTGTTTCCTTAATTTCTCTTTCTGTTTTCTCATTATTGGTGTATAGGAATGCAAGGGATTTCTGTGTGTTAATTTTATATCCTGCAACTTTACTATATTCATTGATTAGCTCTAGTAATTTTGTGGTAGAATCTTTAGGGTTTTCTATGTAGAGGATCATGTCATCTGCAAACAGTGAGAGTTTTGCTTCTTCTTTTCCTATCTGTATTCCTTTTATTTCTTTTTCAGCTGATTGCTGTGGCCAAAACTTCCAAAACTATGTTGAATAGTAGTGGTGAAAGTGGGCATCCTTGCCTTGTTCCTGACTTTAGGGGAAATGCTTTCAATTTTTCACCATTGAGGATAATGTTTGGTGTGGGTTTGTCATATATAGCTTTTATTATGTTGAGGTATGTTCCTTCTATTCCTGCTTTCTGGAGGGTTTTTATCATAAATGGATGTTGAATTTTGTCAAAGGCTTTTTCTGCATCTATTGAGATAATCATATGGTTTTTATCTTTCAATTTGTTAATGTGGTGTATTACATTGATTGATTTGTGGATGTTAAAGAAACCTTGCATTCCTGGGATAAAGCCCACTTGGTCATGATGTATGATCTTTTCAATATGATGTTGGATTCTGTTTGCTAGAATTTTATTAAGGATTTTTGCATCTATGTTCATCAGTGATACTGGCCTGTAGTTTTCTTTTTTTGTGGCATCTTTGTCTGGTTTTGGAATTAGGGTGATGGTGGCCTCATAGACTGAGTTTGGAAGTTTATCATCTTCTGCAATTTTCTGGGAGAGTTTGAGTAGGATAGGTGTTAGCTCTTCTCTAAATTTTTGGTAGAATTCAGCTGTGAAGCCGTCTGGTCCTGGGCTTCTGTTTGCTGGAAAATTTCTGATTACAGTTTCGATTTCCATGCTTGTGATGGGTCTGTTAAAATCTTCTATTTCTTCCTGGTTCAGTTTTGGAAAGTTATACTTTTCTAAGAATTTGTCCATTTCTTCCAAGTTGTCCATTTTATTGGCATATAGCTGTTGGTAGTAGTCTCTTATGATCCTTTGTATTTCTGTGTAGTCTGTTGTGATCTCTCCATTTTCATTTCTAATTTTGTTGATCTGATTCTTCTCCCTTTGTTTCTTGATGAGTCTGGCTAATGGTTTGTCAATTTTGTTTATCTTCTCGAAAAACCAGCTTTTAGTTTTGTTGATTTTTGCTATGGTCTCTTTTGTTTCTTTAGCATTTATTTCTGCCCTAATTTTTAAGATTTCTCTCCTTCTACTAACCCTGGGGTTCTTCATTCTTCCTTCTCTAGTTGCTTTAGGTGTAGAGTTAGGTTATTTATTTGATTTTTTTCTTGTTTCTTGAGGTACGCCTGTATTGCTATGAACCTTTCCCTTAGCATTGCTTTTACAGTGTCCCATAGGTTTTGGGTTGTTGTGTTTTCTGTTTTGTTTCTTCGTTTCAAATTCTACTCCTGGCTTTTGGGAAAGAAGGAACCTACTTTTAGAGTATCAGCCAGTTCAGTCGCTTAGTCATGTCTGACTCTGTGACCCCATGGACTGCAGCACACCAGGCCTCCCTGTCCATCACCAACTCCTGGAGTTTACTCAAACTCATGTCCATTGAGTCGGTGATGCCATCCAACTATCTCATCCTCTGTCATCCCCTTCTCCTCCTGCCCTCAATCTTTCCCAGCATCAGGGTCTTTTCAAATGTGTCAGCTCTTCGCATCAGGTGGCCAAAGTATTGGAGTTTCAGCTTCAGCATCAGTCCTTCCAATGAATATTCAGGACTGATTTCCTTTAGGATGAACTGGTTGGATCTCCTTGATGCCAAAGGGACTCCCAAGAGTCTTCTCCAACACCACATTTCAAAAGCATCAGCTCTTCAGTGCTCGGCTTTCTTTATAGTCCAACTCTCACAACCATACATGACTACTGGAAAAATCATAGCTTTGACTAGATGGACTTTTGTTGGCAAAGTAATGTCTCTGCTTTTTAATATGCTGTCTAGGTATTCACAGCCTCAAAGATGCTCTTGATGATGAGGGTAAACTTTCTGCCTGGCAGCTACTGCCCCAGCCTCCACTCCTGCAGTGCTGCAGACCAGGCTGAACAGTCGATGGACACAATTTTGCACTTTGCCTCTTCTCTCCCTTATACCAGCACTCTCCCACTGCACACTTCCTGTCTTGGGGACCACCAAATGCATACACAGTTTTTTGATGGTGAGCAGCGGGAGTAACAAGACAGAAATGAGCAATGTGGTCATGAATTTTATCCTTTATTCTCTAGGTTTTGAGACTCTATTAAGGGCTTTAAAGCAGATGAGTTCATGATTAAAGTGGTATTTGGAAAGGATAAATTTTCAGTAGAGTTCAAGAGGGATTGGGCATGAAAGGAGAATATGTAAGCAGAGTTGCTGCTGTTGCTGCTAAGTCGCTTCAGTCGTGTCCGACTCTGCACGACCCCATAGACGGCAGCCCACCAGTCTCCGCCGTCCCTGGGATTCTCCAGGCAAGAATACTGGAGTGGGCTGCCATTTCCTTCTCCAGTGCATGAAAGGGAAAAGTGAAAGTGAAGTCGCTCAGTCGTGTCCGACTCCCAGCGACCCCATGGACTATAGCCTACCAGGCTCCTCCATCCATGGGATTTTCCAGGCAAGAGTACTGGAGTGGGGTGCCATTGCCTTCTTCGTAAGCAGAGTTAGGAGGACCCAAATAACTAGTGCTGTAAGGAGAAAATATAGCAGATATAGAAGATATAGCCCTGAAGTAGCTTGTAATCTTTTATAGAAAGGAGAACAAAGGCCTATGATATCACTCCAGAATTAACTGGCCTCTGTTGCCATAAAATAGCAGTTCATTTCATCATGAATCAAAAATGAGAACAATATACAAATAGGTTAACATTCTGAAGTGTATGGATGAGAATAGCTATGTCATTGTAGATTAGGAAATGTAAAATATCAAGGAATGTGATTTTTCTGAAATTTAGATTCTAATAATAGATACCACATGGTACCTTAAAAAAAAAAAAAGAGCAAAACAGAGTAAGGCTTAGAAAAGTATTGAAATTACATTACGGAATATTGGCCTTTTTACAAACCCAGACATTTGCCTGGTGATTTTCTTCTGCATGTATTTGTTTAAGAGAAAGAAAGGGGGGAAAGAAATGGGAAGCAGTTAGAGTTGAGGGTTACAAAAACAAGGCAAGGGCTAGATATACAGAAGTGCTCCTGTTGGAGAGCGCTTCTGCTGGCAGTGTTGTTGTCAGAATGTAAAGGCATAACAGAGAAAATCAGCAGGAGAACAGCAGTCTGGTCCACAATGCCTTCAGAGAAGAATAGCCTTGGTTTGTGAATAAATGCTCTTTGTGTTTCTGGCTCAGCTTTGCCTTGTCCATACCTGATTCAGCCTGCATTTTACCCGCTGTCTGCCACCTTTTATATACACACTTGTGCTATTCCTTGGCAATGTCTCATTACCTAAGGCACCATTACAGTGTCAGTTTAGCTGGTTAGAACAAAATGCTCAATAATCTAAAGGCACTGGGGGAGTGGTTTAATCAGGCCATTTGGCTTTATACAGAAAACCTCTCCCCCGCCAGAACCTGAGGCTGTCGTTCCATCGCCTGTCCCTTAGGGATAGTGGAGTGGTGCTAAGGCTCCATCACTGTCTGGAAAACTCTTCAAAGAACCTGCTGTGACAAGAGGGTCACTTTAAGGATGTCTTCCTGTGGGAAGGCTACATTGTTTTCCTACCAGTCAAGTTGTTTGGAGGTTTGTTTGTCTTTACTGAAAAGACTAAGAGGTAGCCTGTGTCAACCTACAATTTGAACAGCAACTTGATAATCTGTCATAACACACCTGCTTCCCACATAGAGGACGTTGAGAACCTCCTTAACAGATATGTAATCACACTTGGTCCTGGACTTCGTTGGGCTCCAGTATCTGTGGACAAGGTCAAAAGGTTGTGTTCTTAAGTGGCACTTAACAGGCAGCCAAGAAGCCTTATACAAGTGCTGCTAAGATCAGTTTCCTGGAGCCAGAAAGAATAACAAGGTTTACTGCTAACATCCGTTTTAGACCTTTAGTTTGGTTTAAAACTTACTGTTATATTGATAAACCCACCCCCACCCCCAACTTGTACACTGTCACAAGCAGGGGATAAAAATGCTGGATTACTTCTCTGTGTCTAGTCTGAAATAATCCCAATTTGCACCAATGTCTTTTGCTGACATTGAGGCATGTGGAAAAAATATTTTTGTGTAAGAATGCTATGAGGAATTTTAATTATCTTTGTTGCATATTTGGCATATTTCAGGGCTTCTCAGGTGACACTAGTGGTAAAGAATCCACCTGCCAATGCAGGAGACACAAGGAATGTGTATTGGATCTCTGAGTTGGAAAGATCTCCTGGAGTAGGAAATGCCTGAAATATTCCATGGTGAGAGGAGACCGGTAGGCTGTAGTCCATGGGGCTGCAAAGAGTTGAACATGACTAAGCACACATGCCTGCAATGCAGGGGACCCCTGTTTGATTCCTGGGTTGGAAAGATCCACTGGAGAAGGGATAGGCTACCCACTCCTGTATTTTTGGGCTTCCCTTGTGGCTCAGCTGGTAAATAATCTACCTGCAATGCAGGAGACGTAGGTTTGATCCCTGGGTTTGAAAGATACCCCGGAGAAGGGAAAAGCTACCCACTCCAGCATTCTGGCCTGGAGAATTCCATGGACTGCATAGGCCATGGGGTTGCAAAGAGTCGGACACGACTTTCACAAAAGCACACATGGATTTGAGATGTGTGCTTGTATTTATATACCATACTTTGAAAGATAATATTTTACAAACATATTAATTATGTATATAATTTAAGCATATAAAACTAGGAACTTTTTGATTTACCTGTTCTACTGAAGAAGATATTCAGGTATATTTGAACACAATATCATAGCAACTAATGGTCTGCAATTTTTTGACCTGGTTTTATTGAATAAGGACCACTAAAACTTAGAACAAAGCTAATAAGCCTCATGGATAGAAAATTTTAAATAGCTAGTGATAAATTGGACTGTGAATTATTATTCACTTCTGTAATAGGAGAACATAATATATAGACTGTCTGGCACTTTGTAATATCTTAATATGTAAGATCATACAGCATGCAACTACTAGAAGAGATAACAAATATTCTTTAAATGTACAGCTGGTGTTGCAAATATCCACAGATGCCAGAAACCAAGATAAAACCCTAGAGGAGTTGGGGAAAGGATTGTTAGTGTCAGTAACTCATGATTATAGTTGTTATCACAGGAGCAGACAAAAAGGATGAGCCCTTGGGCAAGCAGAGTGAATTAAGTCTAAGTCCCACAAAACTGCTAAGAGCAACTGAGGGTTACTTCTTCAGAAACTGGTGGAGTAGAAAAAAAAAAAATAAGATGATCTGTAGCAGAAATAAATTTTTCTCTCTTGGGTTTGTCCTATGGTTAGATCAAGAGTTTTCCTTTGGAGATGTTCTGCATTTGTTTTTGCCCCGTATCCACATTCATTTATTCATTAATTCTAAACTGCTAGTATTACATAGTTTTCAGTTTGAGTTTATGAATTTATGAGTAAACACTTTACCCTGAACAAATCAATAGAAACAACTATGATGATATAATAGAATTTTAGTTTAAAAAACTTCCAGATAGAGATTATAAAATAAGACAGTGTGAAATAAGACCAGCCAGGTTGGAAGAAAATCCAATGAATCTTTTTATAGCTAAAAATATAGTCTATGAAATTAAATACTCAATAGGTCAATTAAATAGCATATCCAGTTCAGTTCAGTTGAGTCGTTCAGCTGTGTCCGACTCTGCGACCACATGAATTGCAGCACGCCAAGCCTCCCTGTCCATCACCAACTCCCGGAGTTTACCCAAACTCATGTCCATCGAGTCGGTGATGCCATCCAGCCATCTCATCCTCTGTTGTCCCCTTCTCCTCTTGCCCCCAATCCTTCCCAACATCAGGGTCTTTTCCAATGAGTCAACTCTTTGCATGAGGTGGCCAAAGTACTAGAGTTTCAGCTTCAACATCAGTCCTTCCAATGAACACCCAGGACTGATCTCCATTAGACACAATAAAAGATTAAGTAAACACCAAAGAATTCATCCACAATGCAACACAGACAGATAAAGTTGGGAATTTCTGAAAGATAGATTATTTTTATTATAGAGAAAAGAGTAACAAGTTACCAGAAAATTTTAATGGAGCTCTAATAGAAATAAGCAGAAAATAGGGAAGAGGTAGTTTTCACAGAGTTATGTTTTAAAATTGATGACTGATTAATTCAAAATGACTGAGTCACAATCAGAGTAGAAACACTCAGACACATTAGAGTGTGTATGTGTGTGTATTAGTTTGTCAGTTGTCTCTGACTCTCTGTGACCCCATGAACTTTATAGCTTTCCAGGAACCTCTGTCCATGAAATTCTCTAGGCAAGAATATTAGAGAGGGTTGCCATTCCTTTCTCCAGGGGATCTTCTTAACCCAGGAACTGAACCTTGATCTCCAGCATTGCAGGCAGATACTTTACCATCTGAGCCACCAAGGAAGCTCATAGTGATACTAGAGGATTCTAAAAGAAAAAAAAAGAAGATTGTAAATGCAATCAGGAAAAAAAATATATATATATATATTGAAAAATATGGATTAGCTACAAGAACTAGATAGATAGCAAACTTTTTAGCAGAACCAACAAAAGCCAGAGATAGTAAAATAATATATTTTAATGACATTTGAACAAAGACTTAAAATGGGTATGTGAGCTAGCCATGTGAATGTCAGAGGCAAACGGCGGGTGCTGGGGGAGAACATTCTGGACCAAGGCAACAGGGCTACCAGTTGCTTTAGATAAGGCTATGACTTATTTGTTCAAAGGAAAAGTCAGAATGATTACATTATACTGAGGAAAGAGAACACAAGAAGCAGACGGAATCCAAGAAGAAACAGGGCAAGGCTATGTGGTGCCTTACGGGCTATAAGTGAATCGAGTGTGAACCATGGTGGGGTTTTGAGAAGAGAAGTGACAGGATCTGATTCACACTTTAAAATGATTACATGGAGAGTCTTGAAAACAGCTTGTTAGGGGAGCCAGAGTGCAATTAGGGAGACCAGCTAAGAGGCTGTTACAGTAATCCATGCTTGGACTTTGCTTTTAGAACAGCAGAAATGGTAAAAAATGTCCCAGTTCTGGGACTATTTTGAAGGAGAGTCAATGGGATTTATGAATTGATTACATATAGAATGCCAAAAGAGATGAATTGGGGATGATTCCATGATTTTTGGCTTGTGAAGCTTAAAGTATGTAATTGGCTTCAACTATGATGAAAAGGCTGCAACTGAAGTCCATTTCAGGGAGGGAATGCTCTTAGGTTTTGTAAATGTGAAGTTTGATAAGAAAGTTCAAATGTAGGATGAGGTTGCTAGAACTGAGTTCCTTCAACAGCTTTTTCTGTTATCACTTAACCCTGCCCTAACCTTTGTAATTAGTCCTTTCATTACACTCTCTTCAATTATCTTGTCTGAGATTTCTGTTTTCTGATACAACTATGAATGATATGATTATTAAATGAATAAATGATTAAGGTAATATGAACTCTCTCACCTGCTTAGGTCCTTAATTCCAGAATCTTTTTAAAGTGTGTATTTTGTCATAAATGGAATTTCAGAACTAAAGAAGAATCACTAGACTTAATTAGTAGTATACTACATATATTTACCTTAATCAAATCCCCAATATATATCATTTTAATGAAATTTTCATAAATAGTAAAGAAAGAAACATTTAACAGATGACCTGGAGTTTCACATGTTTAATTCACATGTCATTGTCCTATACTATAAGAACGATTATGGACAAGCAATGTGTATCTTTGTATGAATTTGGGAATTTATGTTTTCCTTGCTTTGTTTTTTTTTCTTCCTCAGGCTGAAAGTCAACAATGACATGTCCCGGCAGAGTCTAGGAATGCTGTTGATCACATTCCTATAAAGAAAGGAAAGGCTAATATACACAAGACAGTGTCCAACATTATAATTAATTGGCAAGGAGAGATTTTCATAACAAAAGCGTTGGCTTTTTGGGGAAAATGGATGCAAAAATGTGGAATTTGTCAGTTAACTCTGCGGAAATGTGAAACAGAACACTCTTAAAGTTAATGGATGTCTAGTCTCTTCCAAGGGATAAACTTGAGCCTTTATCTTTTCTGTTTAATTTCACCTGTGAATTAATACACATTTGCCTGTTCCCTCATCTCCCTGTTCCCTGTTTGTGGGACAAAGTACAATGGCACAAGAAGCATGCTCCTGCAATACACTGTTATCCAAAACACATGCAGCCCATGTTTTAACACCTCCTCAAACAATGCCCCTTGTAGGTGTCATGGTCTGCAAAACATTCACTCTCCAAAACTCAGAATGAATTAAGGAGAGAAAGAAATATAAGCCATATTCTTTAAAACTACATTTATATTGAAATTTAAACACCCAAGTGGAAGAGATTTACATAAAAGAATATGACCTACATGATATAATGTACATGAGTGAAAATTGCTTCTCAGTTCTTCATAAAATTTTAGCTTGACTGGCAGGTACAACGTAAAAACAATATGCAGGTTCTGCTTTCATTTGGATTTTCACTCTCCCATGTCACATTGTATTGTAATTTTTTTTTTTTTTAGTATTTTACCACAGCTATAATCACTTCAAAGCGTATTAGTGCTGCGCCCTTATGTGATATAAGCAAATATATGACAGAACAGTGAATTCACACTTTAACCCTTGGTCTAACAGAGTTTAGTATTAAAACATTTTCCCCATTTATATAAACAATGTAAAATAGTGGTTTTGCACACCACATCACATCACAGAAGGTTAGTTATTTGCACAAAGTCATCAAATTTTTTTAAATATACCTCATACTCTAAGAATTGGAAATATTTACTTAACGATATGTATTTAACCCTCATATGTGAGCTCATAAATATTTACTAAGCTCTTAAAGCACGCTAGACAAAGTACTAAATAGAGGGGAAACAAAACATACAGGCTTCTTGCGGCATAATGGGAAAGAGAAATCCATAAATCATAAACTTAAAATTCCCATACAATATGTGTGCATGCTAAGTCATTTCAGTAGTATCCGACTCTTTTGACCCTATGGACTGTAGCCTGCCAGGCTCTTCTGTCCATGGGATTCTCCAGGCAAGAATACTGGAGTGGGTTGCGATGCCCTTCTCCTTCCGTACAATATGTTAAGTGTTAAAATAGGTGTAGGGATGTGGGGTAAGTAACCACAAAGGAGGCTTGTTTAACTAAACCTGAAACTTCAAAGTAAGTTTAATGAAAGGGATGATTTCATATTATTTGTCAAGCATCACACAAAATATATCTAATGTATTTTGGAGCCCAGAAAAACAAAACTTTCTATGTTGGAATGAGCTTCTCAGCTTTTAAAAATTTAGCAATTTATTAGGCATCATTCTTTAAGACAATTGACTTGTGAATGCTATAACCTTATAATTATTTTTAGATTATTTTCAGTGATGTATAAAACAAATTGGTTTAGCTTTACATTATTTTAATGATGAAATATATTTTTATGGATAAATACATATGGTACTTTATAGGGCATTATGATATTTAATTAGGTACTTTGGCAGGGATTCCTGTAAGGGACTACTGCAATAATTAAGCTGGGATAAGTGACAAGCCCTAAACTAGGGCTGTAAATATATGTGTGTAGCTTGATTTATGGAAGAAAAAACAAACATTTATTTTTTCAGTGATGGCTGTAGACATCATCAGCTCTTGAAACTGTTTACAAAATATTTTGTTCCTCTTTGTTTTCTTTTCTGTATTAGAACAATTATCTTCCCAAGGGAATATTTAAAAGAGTGACTGTAAGGATAAAACAGAAAATATTTGGAAGGGCTCACTCTGAGTATAATGTAGTGGACATGTCTCTGGACAAACATAAAAATTTTTTTCCTTTGAATTTGAATGTACAATTTGAAAAAAAAAAAAGTGATTTTGTTACTATAAGGAATATTTTTTCAGAGTCCTTAATTGTTTCCCCAATTTAGTTTGCTTTACAACATATAGAATTATTAGTGTAGAAGCAATGAATTTTAACATCCTTAAAAAGTCACATTTTTTAAGAACAGATACCTGTGATACCATGTGAAAAAGTGAAAGACTTAGTCGCTCAATAGTGTCTGACTCTGCAACCCCAAGGACTGTAGCCCACCAGGCTCCTCTGTAGATGGGATTTCCCAGGCAAGAAGGCTGGAACCAGTGGCCATTCCCTTCTCCGGTGATCTTCTTGACATTAATAGCTTGCACTAATGTATATAAAACTTGAATTCACGTAAGAAACGTATTTAGGGAACTTAGAGATAAATGACTTAATATTAAAAGAAATACTTTGGGGCTGTATGAAGGTATGTGGGGTGGGCAGTTATGTATGCAGTATCAAGTGTAAATGATGAGAAATAAAAGGCAGAGGGAAAAGGAATATCTGTAAAATCTCATTGATGAATCAGAACGGTTGTGGTTTTTTTTTCCCGCCACATGGAGTGGCATGTAGGATCTTAGTTCCTGTGCCCCTGCGGTGGAAGTGTGGAATCTTAACCACTGGACCACTAGGGAAGTCCTGGAAGCTTTTGAACTGACAGAATTAATTTATAGTCTTGTATATATATAATGCAAGATAGTGTACAGTGAAATGAATAGAGAGCAACTTCTCAACATGTACATTTATGTACTCAGTTTATCAGCACCTATGGCTTTAATTACAATCTAATTGCCACAAGCCCACATTTTATATTCTCCACCTCTTCTATTAGCTGTAGCTTTTGCCTATCTCAAAGGAACTTCCAATTTCACCTTATGTCAAGCACATGATCTTTCTGTATGAACTGATTTATGTCTAGGACATCTTATTTCCATGAATGGCACAACCATTTACTTAGTTTAAAAAGTTGGAAACCTGGAGTCATCTTTGACATCCTTCTTCCCTTTTCTGTTATTATAAGGTATAACAACTATTTTCATCCTTTACTTCAGAAACTATTAAAGATTCTTCATTTTTAATATTTGCAAATAATCATTAAGAAAATTCAGTTTTATTAGTTTCAATGGTCACTGTGAAGCCTATTTCATACTTGAGTCCTCTCTCTGTCTCCATCTCTTTCTTTCTCCCTCCTTCTTTTGTCTCCCTAATTTTCCTTATTTTCTCTCTTCTCTTTTTTTCCTTTTCTAATCTTTGAGATGACTGTAATTTTTCATCGTGATGTGTTTTGTGGATGCTTAAGGTGTCTGTTCATTAATTTATACATTCATTCAACAGGTATTTGTTGTGCACCTAATTTGTAGATTGTACTATGCTGGGAAATTCATGTCTCAGTGCAAATTACAATAATTCCTCATCATAATTTTCAGCAACCGTTTGAGGCTCTATTTAAAAGTGATGGTTGAACTGGTTTTGTGCTGTGCTTAGTTGCTCAGTTTTGTCTGACTCTTTGCAACCCCGTGAACTGTAGCTTGCCAGGCTCTGGTGTCCACAGAGATTCTCCAGGCAAGAATACTGGAGTGGGTTGCCATGCACTCTTCCAGGGGATCTTCCCAACCCAGGGATCAAATCCAAGTCTCCCACATTGCAGGCAAATTCTTTACCATCTGAACCACCAAGGAAGTCCAAGAATCCTGGAGTGGGTAGGCTATCCCTTCTCCAGGCGATCTTCCTGACCTAGGAATTGAACTGAAGTCTCCTGCATTGCAGGTGGATTCTCTACCAGCTGAGCTACCAGGGAAGCATTTAAGGAAAGACAAATGTGTGCCCTCATCCTGTCCTATTTTTAGATGTTCCATGGAGATACCTATGAACTGTATTTGGACTGACTTCTGGACTATGTTATGGATTCATTCCCTCAACAACTGTACTAATAACAATTATGTAACCAAACCTAGAACCCAAAGATGAGTACAACACAACTCATACCATACTGAGAGTAAACACAAAATTTAAAAAAATAAAGAAAGTAAGACTTCAACTATATTGTGATAGAATGGACAATGCAAATATTTGTAAATTACCTGGAAAAAGTGTCTGGAAACATTTTATGGTGAGGATTTTTTTTTTCTTTTTTTTACTCATGACTTGTGTATTAATCTGGAGATTTTTCTCTCTCTGGAATAATATTAAAATATTCTCCTTTTTACAACTAACTGTTGCAAATATTCTCTTTTTTTACCACTCTGCTTAACCTCATTACATGGGGTAAGTATACTGTGTTCTTAGAAGCCTTTCTTGCATTACTTGCTTAGTCAGTGACCTGGTGGCTCAGAGGTTAAAGCATCTGCCTGCAATGTGGGGGACCTGGGTTCAATCCCTGGGTTGGGAAGATCCCCTGGAGAAGGAAATGGCAACCCACTCCAGTATTCTTGCCTGGAGAATCCCATGGAGGGAGGAGCCTGGTAGGCTACAGTCCACAGGGTCGCAAAGAGTCGGACACGACTGAGCGACTTCAGTTTCACTTTCAGTGGAACAAAAGGTCCTCACCTGTTTATAGCAAGTGGTACGGCTGGTCACGATTAGATATTAAAATTAACCTGCTGTGAACTTTTTCTATGACCATTACCAGTACTAGTACTAGGAGTAGTAATAGTAATGATATCATTATTGTCATCCAGAATTGGAATTTTCCAAGTTAGAATTGAGTCCTTCTTGCTAAACCGTTAATAGAAGAATACTTTGAAATCAGGGAAATAGTTGTCATATTATTAATATAATTATAGTCAGAAATATGTAGTCATGTTGCGATAGGGAAAAAATATCAAAGAAGCAAACTAAAAAGAAAAAAACAGGAACCAATGTAAATATGTCTGGATATCAATCTGATGGACATTGGGCCCACGTGAGAATGGATACAGGTTGTCCAAGCCAATATCAGAAAACCTAAGACCAGTATTGAGAGGAGCAGGGAAATCACTCTAGAATAGAATCATAGGTTCACAGGAAGAGCACAAATTGTTTCTCAAAATAGAGGAAACACCTCAGTGATTGTTTCCTAGGTTTAAAATGAAAGTTTGCCACTGTGAAAAAGCCATTCTTCCGTTAGGTCTCAACAAATCTTGTCCTGAAACCAAACAGAAAAATTTTGCTAGTCACACTAATTCATGGAGAAGTTCAATATAACTTTACAAACTTCTAATTTTAGCTGTATAAACAAAAATTGTGTATTACAGATCTAGATATATGCCTTTATGTTAATAGTCCAGTCTTTTAATTATCTACCATTAATGTTGATATTTGAGAGAAGTTAAACATGAAACAGATCTTAAAGATCAGTCCCATTCCTTTATTTTACTGATCATGTAATTTAGATCCATAGAATTTAAGTGACATGTGAAGGTCACCCTTGGAGTTAGTGCTGAAAATCAGGATGAAACCCTCCTTGCTCCAATTCCCACAATGGTGTGTTTTTCTAATCTGCCACTCTACACATGAGTGCAACTATCGGTGAACACAAACAATACCTAAATTAACATACATGTAACTCTGGGTTAAAGTATTTTTAACAATGATTAAAATGATTTTAATTAATCTGTGTAAAAACATATCACTGTCATTTTATCCTTGCATATGCCACAAAACCCTTGTGCGAAATGTATATGCAAAATGTAAGCTTTCATTCAATGACCTGTCCATAAATTATAAATTTACTTAATTCCATCTTCAATATTGCTTCAAACTATATGTCTCTTTCATGCAGAGAAACACGTCACTGAGCAAGGCCCTAAAATACTAAAAGTACATAACTTTTCCATAATACAAAAAAACAGTAGAAAATGATGATGAAGAAGAGAGAAGGAAAGTTTCAATCAGTCAAAGAAAAGCATTGTGTTCTTCAGCGTCTCCAAATCTGCAGGGAAGAAATGAGTAAGTACAGAGGCATGACAGGGGAACCTCATCTCTTACCTTGCTGTCATCTTATACCTTCATAAGATATGACCCCCTCAGCTGCAAGCAGCTCTCATGAAAGCAGACAAAGAGGGCAAAAAGATCAGCATCACAGCCCTCCTCCTTGACAGGTGAATAGAAGTGGCACTTCTAATGCTGTTACTAATTTATTAAGTATTCCAAAGTTAGAATTTAATCGGAATATTTTTGTCACATTATCCATCACCAATTCAGGAGAGATGGAATTTTCTTAAACAGCCGTGCAGTGCAATGCCTTAGGCAAGCTTTTAGTCATTTCAGTTTGTCACAATGGACTAGTTCCATTTTAATGATTTAGTTAATTGTGTGACAAGCTATGAAAAATGGGAGTGACCCAATGCCTAGTCCAAGGAAGGTGCCAAGGTCTAGAGGCCAAGTTACTGAAAATGGTTCTCATTAGCAAATACTATTTTTTGAAATTCCCACTTTTCCCTTTTCTTCTTTATAAATTTCAGATTTCATATTTTAAGCAAAAGTCAAGTTACAGAATAGAAGTTCATTTATATAAAGACAAGACAAATGTTAAAAAGTCACATTAGCAGTTTAAATGATCAAGTTAAATAAGACACAATTTAGGTGAAAAGATAATTAAGTGTTGAAAATGTAATGATCCATTTGACAGTGGAAGAGAAGATGCAGAGAATTCCAAATACAACCTCCCCATCTAGAAATCACATTTCATATTCCTTACAAGAGAGTATATGCATCTGATTAACACTACATTAGTTTAAAACTCAACCCATCATTTAATGAAGGCAAACTAATATTATATAAAATATATACTTTATAATCACATTGAATCAGGGAAAGTATCTTTCATAAAAATCATGCATCATAGAAATAGCAATAAAAAATAAAAATAACAATGTCTTGTCTCTACTCTGCCTTGATTTTGCATGAGAGTATTATTACTACAGTCTCAGACTGGCCCACTAATTTTTTCTTTCAAAGCATTTGAAATGTTCACTTTGTCTCGGCAGAAAAGTAACAAAAAACTCTAGGAATAACTCAAAATACAATTAATAACACATCTTCACATTCAAATCAAAATATATTCATCTCTATGACATTTTGAAACTAAGATGTTCTTTTGAGTCAGAAGATTTGGTTCAAGTAATTGATATAATCATCTTGGGTAATCTTCCTGAACTGTGGTTTCCGCAGCTATCAGTATGGAATAATATTTACCTTACATGATTTTTGTGAAGACAAAAAATGTTATTTTGTGTAAGAGAAATAATACACATCTATATTAATAAGACTATGTGTTACACTGGCATAGATTAGAAGTTAACAGCTAAAAAGTAAGGAGCTCACTAGGTAACAGAGCATCATAAGTATATTGCAACCCATTCCAGGTAGGTATCACAAACAACAGAGTGACTATTTAATGATTCATGGCACCATTCAGAAATAAAAAAAAGAATGGCGTGCATCTTACAGAAACCTCAGACTTTACATATCCTAAATAAAAACAAATTATGAGAGACAGTATTGAACCGGCAGTGAAATGGACCAAGTGAAGTATCACATCTTTTGTGTCTCTACTTTTATAATTTTAGACATTCTCTGCTCCCAGCACTTTATCACCATGTTCTAAAGACTTTTAAGTGGGATATATGTGCATTGAAACTCAATGCTGAAACATAGACAGTGACCTCGTCATGACAAACCAAAAACATAGCCATTCTGTGATAGCCAACATATCATCAGTTTACAGTAAGCAGTATACTCACAGACTGTAGTGTTCTCTAAATGACTTTCTAAAACATTGAACAGAAGACATACTAACAATCTTCAACCAAATGATTTATATGAAAAAGAGAGTGGATAAAGGCATTCATTCAGTTTCTTGCTTTAAAACAGTATATTTTTTCAATTTAAAAAGTGTTATACACAAAATTTTTTATCTAAAATAAACCATAACTCACTATAGAAGAGAAGATTTTCATTATTTAGTATGATTAGATTAAAAAATGTTATAAGTTGTATTACAAAATAACACGGTCTTTAAAAAAGCAGATGTGTATAACATAAGTTTTATTCTTAGAATATGAATGATCCTCTACTAAAATGAATTTACCTGTGTATAATAAATTAATTCATCAGAATCTTTATTGCAGAATCTTTTCCTGAGTGCTGACAAAGTCTGCAGTTCTGTTGCGACTATGTTGAAACTTAATTCATTAATTACTTTTAATATTACGGTGTTAGTCTTATGATCTACTTACAGCTCACTTCTCCTCCAAATTAATTCAAATAGCTAAATGTGATTCATTATTTATTATCAATCAATCAACTTACTATACATCCAGAACCTTCCAGATGTGCTTGTTTATGCCTCATTTATACCTACTGACCAGGAATAGTGTTTATGTACCAAATGGAGCATTAGTTTATAATTATTAATGATACCTCTGCTTACTGTCGCTTAAATCTGGCATCTTCTGAAGGTTTCAGTCACCTTTAGTGGTAAGTTTGCAGAATTTAGAAATAGACTTTTCTCTGTGTAGAATTTTGCATTTCACATTTGTGGGGGGGTAAGATCATTAAGCTGTTAGAGAAATAATTTCTTTCAATATTTGTTTCTGGGAACCATATCTGTCCCCACATCTTATGCAACTTATTTAAAGCTATGCTTTAGATGAGGGATCACTGTAGGTGACCTTCAAGACCCACTCAGTTCAAAACACTTGGCTTTGAGCCTGGCAACAACCCCAGATGATCTGTGCCACAAAAGCTCTTCACCAAACCCTAAAGACTCAGACACTTACTTCATCTCTTTCCTCTTTTCTGACTCTTGTTATTAGAAACAGTGATAAAATGTTTGGAAACCCCGCATCCCCAGAGATAGTTTCTCACTTGGTATCCTATATGATAGAGTGAATCCTCAAGTATGAGGAATAGCTCTAAAGAAGATGTCAAGCAGGTTAACTACTTCTTTTAAGTGGTATGGCATCAGGAGAAGAAAGAAGTGATAAGTAAACCCTACCACCAATATCATGGTATCTCATTCTTCTTGTATTTTATTTTGTTCCCTGATGTCAGCACATGATTCTCAACTTCATAAAACTATATTTCACAAAGAAAAAAGTAAAAACAACCAAAAATGATGAGAACTTTCAGAACTTGAAAACTGATAGTATATGAAATCGACTATGCAGACTGGAAAAAAGTTATATGCTTGACATCACTAATCATCAGAGTATTGCAAATCAAAACCAAAATGAAATGTCACCTCATATCTTGAGAATAGTTATCACCAAGTAAGCCACAAATGAGAAATGTTTAGGAGGACATGAAAAAAAGAGAATCTTTTACCCTGTTGGTGGGAATGCAAATTGGTACAGCTGCTTTGGAAAACTAATTATTATAGAGTCCTAAAAAAACTAAATATAGAACTACCATATTCCACAGCCACTCCACTCCAGGGTTCATATCTGAAGAAACTGAAAACATTAATTTGAAAAAAGACATATCACTCTGATGTTCATAGCAGCATTATTTACAATTGCCAAGATATGGAACAGATAAATGGATAAAGATGTGGATATATGGAACATATGGAATGCTATTCAGCCATGTAAAATAATGAATTTTTTGCCACTTGCAGCAATATGGATGGACTTGGAGAATATTACGTTTAGTGAAATAATTCAGAGTGAGAGAGAAAAATGCCGGATACTATTATTTATATGTGGAATCTAGAATAAAACAAACTAATGGATATAACAAAAAAAAGAAAAAAGACTCACAAATATAGAAAACAAACTAGTGGTTGGAAAAGGAGTAGGTGAAAGAGTTAGGGGATTAAGAGGTTCAAACTACTACGTATAAAATAAATAAGCTACAAGGATCTATTGTACAGCGCAGGGGATATAGCCAATTTTATAATAACCACAAGAGGAGTATAATCTTTAAAAATTGTGAATCACTGTTGTACACATGAAACCTTTATAATATTAAGCAACTCTACCTCAATTTTTTTTAAAGTTTTTCTAGCACAGAACACTAATTCTATTTTTACTGTGATAATGGGGAAGAAGTGAAAAAAAAAAATCTAAAAGACGGAAACATAAGGAAACTGTGAGCATCATCTGTACTAATTTCCCTCTTTCTATGTCACTGTGTACCTCATAAAACAATTTTCATGCCCCCATTTTCCATCCTTTTCTTTTCCTCTCACCTTGAATTCCTTCTCCATACCTGTTTACCTAGAGATTTGCAAACATAAAATTCATATCCATCTCTCTCACCCTCCTTCTCTCTGCCCCTCATCATATACTTCTCTTCATAACTACTTATACATGACTCATTGACAGTATCCAACTCTTCTTATCTCACATCCATGAGTGAATGACTCATTCCTGATCTCTTTCTCACGTTTTCAGAATCTGTACTTCTGTGTTACAGTGTCAAAGAAGCTGACTTTTTTCCTCTAAAATATTTAGGAAAATACTTAGATTGAGCATTTTTCTAAAAATTTTTATCAATATATCCCATCTTTTGTGTATATCACAACCATCATCATTACCAATATACAGGTGTAAATTCCCCTTGATGAAATTTGTTTTTATCTCTTCAATGTTTTAAATATTTACTAGGAAAGAACTGTGGTGCTGGAGAAGACTCTTGAGAGTCCCTTGGACTGCAAGGAGATCCAACCAGTCCATCCTAAAGGAGATCAGTCCTGGGTGTTCATTGGAGGGACTAATGTTGAAGCTGAAACTCCAATACTTTACCCACCTGATGCAAAGAGCTGACTCACTGGAAAAGACCCTAATGCTGGGAAGGATTGGGGGCAGGAGGAGAAGGGGACAACAGAGGATGAGATGGTTGGATGGCATCATCAACTCGATGGACATGGGTTTGGGTGGACTTCGGGAGTTGGTGATGAACAGAGAGGCCTAGCATGCTGCAGTTCATGGGGTCACAAAGAGTCGGACACGACTGAGTGACTGAACTGAACTGAACTGAACTAAACTATTTTCAACGTTTTTTTTTTTTTTTTAACTTGGAGGGATAGGATGATAGATTCTGTGCAACTATTTTCTGGTTCACAATGTACCAAGGGAGGGAGAAACTTCCATGGAAAATGTCAAGTATTGATGGTGAAAATAGTACCTTTAGAGCAAACTCTGGGAAACCAGAAGTTAAACAAACAAACAAAAAAAAAAACAGCAAAGAAACATAGATGAACTCATAAACTAGAAACATCCCCATAGCTTCTGCAGCTCACTGCTACCCTTTTGCTTCCATGCCCCTTTCCTATATTTTACCAACGACTTTCAGATGGAGCTAACACCCCACTGGTGGATTAGGGCTGAATTAGTCCTTCAATTTCCCCCAGTATGGGAGTCAATAAATGAGGACCTGGTAAGTATTACCAACCTGCTGCTAGGATGTCAGCTGAGGAAAATATTTTCCCAGAATCCCCCAGCTGAACTGTTTGATTCATAATCATGCAGAAACATCCTGGTACATACTAGATATTCCAGATAGTGTCATTTGTACAGAATTGTGCATGTGTGGGCTGCCCTGAGATCCAAACTCCATAATTTGACTCTAGATTCCAAACAACCAAAATCCACATGACTTTTGATAATTCAATCTACTGACAAATTTGGGATTATCTATTCCTGCATTCATTAGAGAATCATCAAGACTAAAGTCGTATATTTGGAATAACTTTTGAGAATCTACTTCAGAAAGTATTACATACGTACAAAGTATTGTGAAGAAGCAATGGAGAAAAATGTACTGGCTGAGGAGATAATTGGCAATAGAGAAAAGACGTCGTTTCGTGCAGCTGGACAAAAAATATTGTGAGGCAATACTGGGCCAAGTGAATGGAAAAAGGATTTAGTTTTATTGGCAGAAGATGACAAGTGCCAGTAACTTGGACAGAAGTAGAAAGCAGACTTGACTCTTTGGAGAATATTCTTTGAGAGTGCCTGATGAGATTTCCAGATTGTCAACTAGACAGTTAGCCTGTTTCCCAAGTACCAATTCCTTTCCCTTGAATTTCAATAGACATATTATTCAGGGATGTGCAGGTAGGTATTTATGCCTACATGTGTATGTGTTAATGTGTAATTATTTTTAGAAGCTAAGAGAAGAATTATTACTGAAATATCCAAAAAAAGATACAGCATTCACAAAGAGAATATTGCTCTGAGAGGCCAATGAATATTATTTTAAATAACGGTGAAATTTTTAAGTAATTTAATTTTCTTACTAATTAAAATTATGCTGAATGAGTTTTTTTATTAGAGATTTTCAAAAGGCTTTCACTTGTTTAAAGCTGGTTTAGAAAAATTACTATTTGAAGTTTGGTCTGTACTTGTGATAACTTAATTTTAATTAATAGTGATATGTCAACCACCAAAATACTTATGGTATCAATGGAGAACATGGTCCATAGTCAGTGGGTATAGATGAGATGAGTTTTCTCAGGGGATATAAAACACTAAACAAAGTTGTTGGTTGTTTTTTTTTTTTTATAAAAATGGAATGATGCCTAAATACCTTCTTTTTTTAGTTTAATTTGTAGTTATATTAAATACTATGTTATGTATGCTCAGTTGCTCAATCATGTCCAACTCTTTTCAACCCCATGGACTGTAGCCTGCCATGCTCCTCTGTCCATGGGATTTTCCAGGCAAGATAATGGAGTGGGTTGCCATTTCCTCTCTCAGAGTTTCTTCCCAACCCAGGGGCTGAAACCGCATTTCCTGCATCGACAGGTGGATTCTTTACCACTGGGCTACCTGGGAAGTAAAAGCTACACTTTCACAATTTTTTAAAACTCTACTTTGCATTGTTATATCAAAAGTAGCCTCAATTCCAATATTTAAGACAGGTGGGTAGGTGGTATAGAAATACTCCTGAGTCCGCTATTGTCTGGCTCCCATAGAGCTTGCTACACACAGCTTGCTACACTCAGCTGTCTTCCTAAAATGACCTTAGGATGAGAATTTGTTTTGTTTCTGTCCTGAGATGGATGAAGTCCTTTGATCCCACACCTTGACCTCATATATATGCAATAAAACTTTGGTAACCTCCTAGAAAAGGAACTATGAAATACTAAAATTTTAAGAATTTGTAAGCATGAAAATTTCTGGCTATCACTCTTGTTTCATATTTTAGGATGATACAGAATTCAAAGTCGGAATTTTTAAAAAGAAACTTGGAAGTGTAGTTTCCTTTTCTTCCAGACTTTAGAATTTATCACTTACTTCTGATGCTATACTTATTACCAAATCTTTACCTGGCCACTCTTTCTCCTCTCTGGAAATTTTTGCTATTTTCTCCGTATTCCTGGAATTTTGCATTTTAATAAGATAGGGTATTTTCGTAGGTCTTTTAAAGTTTAATTTTGTTGGTTATAATGCAGTATTCCCTTTCAATGTGGAAATGCTCTACCAATACAGATGATATTTTTATTTATTTCTTGAATAATAGATTCTGCTCCTTGGTTTTCTCTATTGTCTATTTCTTGAAATCCTATTAAAATTTGTTCTATCTGAAATATTTGTTCCACACAGTTTGACTGCTTTAAAAATTATAATTCTATTACATCCATGAAATAAGAACATGATACCATGAAAAGAGATATTCGTATACCAACAAAAAATCATATATGTGTGTGTGTGTGTATATATATATATATACACACACACATATATATACATGTATATATATGTATACACATATATGTATATATGTATACAAATACATACCTAAGAACCTACATATGCATATCAGATAGATCTATACATATCTAACTTAGATATGTACATATGTATATATACATATATATATATATACATACATATCAAAAAATGCTGATCTATGAATATTCAAAGAAGCCTTGGAGGAAAAAGAATCTGAAGAAAATTATCTCAAAGTGTATATATAAATATGTAATAGACAAGTTCCTTTATTTCTCTAACTTTCAATTTTGTTCTACCTTCCTCCCTTAGCCATTCCTAATACTGCCTCTTATTACATCCCTCCAAAGAGTAAAACTTCAGACATTTTCTTGAATGGTAAAAGTAACTTTAAGGTGGTATGAGATAGGCAAGGATATCAAAAGGGCTAATTGCTAATTAGGAAGACAATTTTAAAAAATGTAATGGATATCCAATGCACATAATTGAATATAATTGAATTAATTATATTCCTTCATTTACAAAATACTTTAATCTTTGATCCATTGCATGGACCTCTATCTATCCTCTATTTTTATATTTATATTCATTGATGTATAGTTGATGTGTAGTATTATATACCTTTCAAGGGTGCAGCATAATGATTCAAAATTTTTAAAGGTTATGCTCCATTTATAGTTATTACAAAATATTAGCTATATCTGCTGTGTTATATTACATATATTGTACCTTATTTATTTAATACACAGTGCTTTCTACCTCTTAACCCCTACCCTTATCTTGCCCCTCATCTATCTACTTTTAATAAGCACACTTAAACATAAAAACTAAACTTTTGACAATAAGTTGCTCCTAACTATATGGTCTCCTTCAACCCATTTCCTGGTATCCCCTCATACGAGACAGTTCAGTTCAGTCACACAGTCGTGTCTGACTCTTTGTGACCTCATGGATTACAGCATACCAGGCTTCCCTATCCATCACCAACTCCTGGAGCCTACTCAAACTCATGTCCATCGCATCAGTGATGCCATCCAACCATCTCATCCTCTGTTGTCCCCTTCTCCTCCCACCTTCAACGTTTCCCAGCATCAGGGTCTTTTCCAATGAGTCAGTTCTTTGCATCATCTGAGACAACTGTTTCCCTAATTCCCAAGTTTATAATTATCTTATCTACAGGTATTATAAATATATATATTTATTATACATACATATATAAGTATATGACTATGTATGTTTATAACTAAAAAATTACATTTCGTATCTTAAAATATACATATGTAACTATAAGTGCCCTCAATCTTTCCCAGAATTAGGGACTTTTCCAGTGAGTTGGCTGTTCACATCAGATGACCAAAATACTGGTGCTTCAGCTTCAGCATCAGATCTTGCAATGAGTATTCAGGGTTGATTTCCCTTAAGATTGACTGGTTTGATCTCCTTACTGTCCAAGGACTTTCAGGAGTCTTTTCTAGCACCACAGTTCAAAAGCATCAATTCTCAGACACTCTGCCTTCTTTATGGCCCAGCTCTCCATACAATCATACGTGACCACTGGAAAGACCATAGCCTTAACTATACGGGCCTGTGTCGTAATATCTCTTCTTTTCAGCACACTGTCTATGCTTGTCATAGCTTTCCTGCCAAGAAGCAAACATCTTCTGATTTCATGGCTGCAGGCACCATCTGCAGAGATCTTAGAGCCCAAGAATAGGAAATTTGTCACTACTTCTACCGTTTCCCCCTCTATTTGCCATGAAGTAATGAGGCTGGATGTCATGATCTTAATTTTTTTTAATATTTAGTTTTAATGCAACTCTTTCACTCTCCTCCTTCACCCTCATCAAAAGGCTCTTTAGTTCCTCTTCTCTTTCTGCCATTGGAATGGCATTATCCACATATCGGAGGTTGTTGATATTTCTCCTGCCTATCTTGATTCACCGAGTCATACACGACTGGGAGACTGAACAGCAACAACTATAAGTAGGTTTATATGTTTATTTTAGTCTTTTTGAATTTCATATGCTTATATTAACTTGAGTATATATATGAGTGTGTATGTGCATGCATGTGTCTGTGAATATATATGTTTGGCAAACTTTTCCTGAGAAAGACTGGATACAGTTTTGAGGGCCATATGGTTTCTGTCTCAACTACTCTGCTATTGTAGTGTAAAAGCAGCTATAGTGGACATGTAAACTAATGAGCTTGGCTGTGTTCCAGTAAATCTGTATTATGGGCATTGAAATGTGTTTTTCGGGTATTTACACATAGAACCAATCAAAAAATGTAGGTTTGGTCCTCAGGTCATAGTTTAATAATTTACAATGTACATATAATCATTTCAGCATTGCCTAGGCATTGCACGCTCAGTCGTGTCCCACTCTTTGCGACCCGTGGACTGTAGCCAACCAGGCTCCTCTGCCCATGGAATTTTCTAGGCAAGAACACTGGACTGGGTTGCCATTTCCTACTTCTCAGATGGTAAAGAATCTGCCTGCAATGCAGGAGACCCAGGAAGATCCCCTGGAGAAGGTATCGCTACCCACTCCAGTATTCTTGCCTGGAGAATTCCTGGGATAGAGGAGCCTGGTGGGCTATAGTCCATGGGGTCTCAAAGAGTGGGACTTGGACATATAATCATATGTATACTATTTTAATTTATTTTAATATTATAAGGAATGTCAAGCTCTGTTTTATCTTCTTGTACTTCCTTCCATTTATATATTACTAAATTATATCCATATTTATCTGTTGTTGTAGTTACCTAATTTTGTTTGCTGCCTATTTTATTCATGAGGTCATATCAGACTTCTTTCATCCACTCTTCTGTTGTTGGGTAGTTTGTTTCTAGGCATCTGGCACCTCAAATTCCTGAACTCCTTCTGGGTTCTGCAGTAAGAATTAGCTGCTGCCTGTTTACTCACCACCAGCACTCCCCCAGCCCACCCCTTAGAATCTGACAGGCAAGCTTTTGTTCTCTGCTGAGTTCATTTACAGGCTATCTTCCCTATCATATATCTGCTGTTATCACCTCTTCATCCTCTTTCTACTTAATCTTTTAGATAATTTTAATGTCTTTAATGCTATTTTTGAGGAGAGAATATACAGGGGTAAACAGATTTTTTATCCACCATATTTATTGCAATTTACTTAGATCTAGGCGCCCCAAATGATTTCAAGAGTTGTATTTTAGGGAAGATAAAGACAATCCAGAAAATTCACCTCTGGAGTGAGGAGATCAACAAATTATCTCCTAAAGAGCAACTGTAAAACTGGCCCAAACTGTCAAAAGACAATCATTTCAGCACTCTGAAATCAATCAAAGACATATAATAAACTGAGGAGAGTTTACAAAGGAAAGTAACTAAACTTGCCATATCAGGAGCAGGAGTGCTTAAAAGCATCCTTCCCTGAGGCTATTTCCAGTCCTCTCCCATCCCTAGACCCAGTACTGTTGCTGTGGGGATTCAACCAAAGAACAGGTCTTGAAAACCCTCAGGTTCAGCTCCACTGAAAGAGGATTTGGATTATTGTCATTTAAAATGGAAATTGAAAAGGAAAGCAGGCAGGTCAGCTAGCCAGAGGTTACAGCATTACATGGGGCAGACAACAAATCCTCAAACCAGTGAGTGACTTAACAGGCAGTTCCAGAAAGTATGACAACCAGCTGGGCTTGATAGATTTTTTTTATCTATCTCAGGTTGACCATAGCCTAAATTACTGCAGAGGTCAGAGTAAGCCATAGTTACACACACATCCTTGACTGAAGGTGCCTGGACATTTATACACAGGGTCAAATAAAAGTGAGATAGACTCGTAAAAATGTCCCGACCTTTGCATACACTTTCCAACCTTTCATTTTGGTTGTGTTTATTTTGCTTCTTTGCTTGTTTATTTATTTGCCTTAAATTTGTGAAGTATTTTCTCCTCCTTAATGTATGGTCACTGATGTTTCTGCTCTGGGAGGTTTCCCCCTTCTTGCTTTTAGTTTTAAGCCCAGTTTTCTAAGGGGCACCTCCACATCTGCATAGCTTAGTGTTCAGCTAATAATAGGTCTTAGACTGTGTTCGAACATCTTGAGACAGTAAGACTTCTACTCTCACATGAAAGAGAAACACTTATATACTGCTGATGGAAATAAAAAATTATATAGCTACTCTGAACAGTAGTTGACACTTTCTTTAAGAATTAAGCATAAAGTTAGTATTCAGCTTAGCAATTCCAGTCTTGGGAATCTAAACTAGAAAAATTAAGATATATGTCCATATGAAGATGATTTTGTAAATGTTCATAACAATATTATTCATGGCATCCCCAAACTGGAAATGATCCACTGGATTGTTTTTGATTCTTTTTTTGAATTCTGTTGCATCCATCTCAAGCAGTGCAAACCTAGTCTTCAAGTAAAGGACCCTCCTTTCCATAGGGTTAAAAATGGTATAAGGCTCTGTTTAAAGTTGCTGTTATTCTTTTATGTGTTATATATATATATATTTTAATGTGGAAACTTTATAAGTATTTATTGAATTTGTTATAATATTGCTTCTGTTTTATGTTTTCATTTTTTTGGCCAAGAGATATGTGGGATCTTAGGTCACCAACTGGAGATGAACCCACACCTCCCTGCATTGGAAGTTCAGTTCAGTTCAGTTCAGTGGCTCAGTTGTGTCCGACTCTTTGCTACCGCATGAACCGCAGAACGCCAGGCCTCCCTGTCTATCACCAACTCCCGGAGTCCACCCACACCCATGTCCATTGAGTTGGTCATGCCATCCAACCATCTCATCCTCAGTCGTCCCCTTCTCCTCCTGCCCTCAATCTTTCCCAGCATCAGAGTCTTTTCAAATGTGTCAGCTCTTCGAATCAGGTGGCCAAATTATTGGAGTTTCAGCTTCAGCATCAGTCCTTCCAATGAATATTCAGGACTGATTTCCTTTCAGATGAACTGATTGGATCTCCTTGCAGTCCAAGGGACTCTCAAGAGTCTTCTCCAATACCACAGTTCAAAAGCATCAATTCTTCTGTGCTCAACTTTCTTTATAGTCCAACTCTCACATCCATACATGGCCAATGGAAAAACCATAGCCTTGACTAGACGAACCTTTGTTGGCCAAGTAATGGCTCTGCTTTTCAATATGCTGTCTAGGTTGGTCATAACTTTCCTTCCAAGGAGTAAGCATCTTTTAATTTCATGGCTGCAATCACCATCTGCAGTGATTTTGGAGCCCAGAAAAATATAGTCAGCCACTGTTTCCACTGTTTCCCATCACTGGGCCACCAGCAAAATCCTGCCATGATTCATTTTAACATATTCCAGATACTTCCCTGAACATATGTGGGAGCTCCATCCTTTCCGATAGACCATATAGCCACTCAGCCTTAGACACATAACACTAGCTTTCTCTTACTTCATCCCTTAACAAAATCTTACTAGTGTCAGTGCGAAATTTTCCCAATTTCTTTGGGAAGTTAATTTCAGAATCTCTTTGCCCTGTTAACTCTCTTTTCCATTTCAAATGTCAACCAAATGCATTCTACTTTTCATTCATTCAAAAGGAAGAGAGACCTTTTCCTCTTGCTATCTGTTTTTCAATTGGTAGCTATATTCCCTTATCTGCATGAATTTTGGAGACTATGTTTGTATAAAATAAATTAAGAAATAAACAAAGGAAAAAAACCCTCCAAAATGGACCATTTCAGCTATCAGATGTAGGTTAAACAAGTACATGGGAGGAGCAAAGTGGAATTCAATGAATCTTATATTCAGTGAAAGTGAAAGTGTTAGCTGCTCAGTTGTGTCCGACTCTTTGTGAACCCATGGACTGTAGCCCGTCAGACTCCTCTGTCCATGGGATTCTCCAGGCAAGAATATTGGAGTGCGTAGCCATTCCTTTCTCCAGGGGATCTTCCCAATCCAGGGATCGAACCTGGGTCTTCTGCATTGCAAGCAAATTCTTTACCATCTGAGCTACCAATACATGAAGTGAAATTTTCTCAATATAAAGTAACTGAAGTGAGGTATATACTTCAGAGAAAAAAAATGATTTTTTAACTATGTCACAAAGAATTGAGTTTTTTTGATCCTTTACTTTAATATGAGGTTTTTTTAATGAACTACAAGGCACACACGCTTGTATACTTGCACAATATGTCCTTCCAATAACTAGAAGACAGACACACAAGCTTGGAATATAAGGTCTCTGAATGCACACGTAGCCTTACTGAACAGTATTTAAATTTTTGTACTAAAAGAAACAATATATTATCATATATAATTTTCTTCCTGATAAATTTTTGTTTGCTGATTATATGTGTAAGACATTCATTTCAAATGTGGGAGTAGATATGTATCTACCCTAGGAAAGTTCTTATTTGAATAGACATTTGAGATGGAACCATAGTGCAAAATGGTTTGCATTCCAGGTCTATGATAGTCTCAGCCTAGGGAGCTGTTCCTCTGGAATATAAGATCCTTTGCAGAAATGTGATATGCTGTTTGGGTTTATTTTTCAAATTATGGCAGTATTTCCTGATACACATTCATGTACCTTGCTAATTATGACTCCATGAACATGCATTGATTACTTTAACAATCGTAAAAAAATTGCAAATGTTTACTCATTTCAAATGGTATAACCTCACAAAGGGATGAAGTTCTGGCATGAAAGATAAGAAGGGGATGCTGTTGGTAGAGAAGAGAGAATTGATAAAATCTGAAGTGTCATTCTAATTAGGTGCATTAAATGCATTGTTTCTAGTACACTACAGTCCCAAGCATTTGTTGTTCTTCTTGTTGTTTATTCACCAAGTCTTGTCCAACTCTTTGAGACCCCATGGACTGTAGCATGCTAGGCTTCCCTGTCCCTCAACATCTCCCAGTGTTTGCCCAAGTTCATGTCTGTACCTCTGGCTTAATCCTTTTCAAAATGAAATATATTTCAATCTATTAAAGAAAGTTTTCTTTTATAGAAATTATTTTTCTCTTTAAAATGAAAGTTCAAAGACCAGACACATTATAGATCCTCCTTGACAGTTAACATTACTTGCTGGACAAAAATTATCCCTTCAAAAAAGGAAACCTGTTATCCCATATCATTAAAAAATGAACAAAAGAATAAATAACACCCATATTACTGACTCTAAACATGAAACAGTTTTAAAGTTAACCAGGCTTACTTGGTTGTATGGTATTGCTGATAAGAAATATTAAAATGCCAAATATCTCTATGCTTAGAAGATATATCTTTTAACTAGGCAGGGAAAATCACCATGTTTTAACATTAGCCATGATTTTAAAAAGAACACATGAAATATAGAAAATACAGTAATGACAATCTGTGTTTTGCTTCTTGATCTTCCTCAAAGACATATTATCAGAAAAAGTTACTTGGGGAATAAGTGATGCATTGTACATTTACCTGTATTTAAGGGAAGAGATTCAATGAGGATTTTTTTTGGTTCATTTAAATTCCAGTGATGCTCAACGTAGTCAAAGCATCATTTTCATGGAGTTCCACTTATCTAAATGCAGTGCACATTTATTTTAACAAAACTATGTATTAACCAGTGCATTCTTTCAAAATAATACATATTAAGACAAGCATTTCCAATATAGAGATGGCACAGGAACTGTTTTTTACATGTGTTTCCTATTACAGGTGCTATGATGGTGCAATTTGATATCACTAAGGAACTTATTGCTTTTAGAAGACTTTTAAACTACACGAAGATTTCCAATATCAAACAATCTTCCATTAATGAAGGAATTACTGGGACAGGCTTTCATGGGGGCATAGAGTCAAACACAAGGCTAGCAGAACAACTTCTAGCCAGTACACAAGGCCCGGGAATGAAAACAGAACCTTCTCTGAAAATGACATTTGAATGGTTCTATCTGAGTGGTTCTTAGTCAGTCTAAGAACACAATTAACTGTAATGATAGGACACTGTCTTGGGGCTTGGACTATGGCTCTATCTGTGCCCTACATATGCTTTTATTTGAATTGTGCTATAAGATTCTAGTATGTGGAAGTGCTTATTCTTATTATTTCCTATGGGTTAAAGCAGTTATACAGGACAGGAGCCTGATGATTCATAATTTAAATTTGAAACAGCTATACAAGGTTTAAATAAAGGAAGCCTCTTAGAATAACCGTTACAAATTACTTGAGAGGAACATGCAAAAGCAATAAATGAGATTTGTCTAAAACATGTGTTTGTCATGTGTTCTCCCATATATTATTTGATCAGTGTATTCACTGAGGTTGCTTTTATTCTTTGAGAGTTAAATGAATTGGAATCAACCCCATTTAAGGCAGACTGGAATCCTCCCCAAGATCCCTACAAATTTGCAGATGGAAGGGAAAAACTTATATTTTCATGATCACTTCTTGTTTCAAGTTCCAGTGCCTCATCCTTAACTTTTTTCAAACCTGAGAAGGTGTATATAAGTTTTGGAGCAAAGCAATGAATCTTAAATCGATTGAGTTTCCTATTCTATAGCCCCCTGCTATCCACCATTGGTATTCCACCCCTGTTGCTTACCTACCCATGTCCTTCAAAGTCCTCCTATCACCTTTCTTTGATACCCCCACTGACACCCATTTGATACCCACAATGACTCTGAGGTTAATTTTGCATATCCAAAATCTCACTAATCTGTTCTACTGCCTGCTCTGTTCTCACAGAAAGGCTGGCAGAGGCATTGAAAGTAACTACCTGCCCACTGACAAAATATATCACCTTTTTGAAATAGAAGCAACTACTATATGGCTGACAAGGGAGCTGTAACTATTCATTATTAGATCATCCCTGTAAAACAGATATTACCACTAGTCTTCCTATTTCATAGATGAGAAAAGTGAGTTTCAGTGCTATCTCCTGGCTTGCTGTGTTGATACAGAGGCTAAAGATTTAAACTAGGGCTTGAATTCAAGACTTCTAAGCCTTTGTTAGTTCATCTTTCTGGCGTTCCTTGGAGTTCCTCTTCTTGGTAATATGTTACCATCATCCAATATCGTCATACATGGGATTCTCTGTAAATGAAATATATGCATATTTCTCTCTTTTTTTCTTTCATAAAGGGATATTTACAGAGTCTGAAACTCTGTTCATCAAATCTTTATTGATGCCTGGATTCTGTATTCCACCCTGGTTTATGTGAGAGTATGTGCAGGGCAGAGACATGGGGAGTAGCATTATGCATGCGGCATGCACCTGACATCGGTTTTCTTCTCCCCTAGGAAAGTGCTGTAGCCTTGCTGACAGAGATCTGCAGCAGGCCTGGGAGGATGGGAACATGAAATCAGCTAAAGGATTCCGAAGTTGTATGACAGTTGTGAAAGCTTGGAAGCCCCCCTCACTGAAAGCAAGCACTGCATGGTGCTTCCATACTTGCCGTATCACTTTGGTGCTGGTCAGGAAAACAGAAAACATGATAGGTTTTTCCAAGTGAAGACAATTTAATACAGGCACAATTTTGATAAATTGGATGTGCAAATGAAGAAAGAGCTGAAAACCCAACTGAGCAAACTGAAGCAATTAATTAACCCTGACTGGCAAGAGTAGGAATCTGGAAAAACCCAACGGCTAAATGAAAGGTGGCAGGCAGTGGGGTATCCAGAATCAAAAAGCCAGGCCACGTGGCTGGGCTGCTCAGTGGGATTCTGGGCCATCAGGGAGGTGCAGCTTCTTCTGCAGGCCATGAGGCAGAGCAAGAAAGAGAAATTACCTCTGCCCTCCAATTCTCCTCCAGGGCTCTTGTTACAGAACTAGCCAAAACCCAGCTGTCAAGGGAGCTTGAAAAAAATATTTTCATAAAATACCAAGCAAAGCAGAAGGGTGAAGAATGGAGCGACATGTAAATGTAAGGCACACTAGTCCCCAAACATCCACAGCTATTAAATGCCTTCACATTTGCCAGCTATACATCCATTTAATGAATAGCTTTAATGAACAGGGACTTTACAACTCTGATGTCTCAAAAAATTTTTTCTAGGATATAAGTTTCCTTCTTTAGTATTGATATTGGTAGCAATAATCTTACTTTATTATTATAATTAATAAATAATTATTTTAAGTAAAATTATCAGGTCAAACTGTAAAGCTATTCATGAGCAGTATCTTGATTTTTCTTTTTAACATTTCCTCCCTCTTATTTGTTAGCTATGATCTGGTTTTTAACAGTCTGGTTTTAAGGGTCTTCTCTTCAAGATATGAGATGGCTCATTTGGAGTGGTTTACCAGTGTTTCCTTCTCTTCTGAGAAACTTTCTCATCTTAAAACATGTCAGCGTGAGGTTTTTGAAAACAAGGGTTAAGGAAGAAAGGAGTTTCCATAGATGGAGGAGAGTCAAGGAAAAGACAGGGAGATGCCAGAGGAGCCATAAACACTTTGTCTGAAATGTTGTCCAAGGCAGGTCCTGCCTCCCAGAACCAGATTAAAAAAGGAACAACTGTGGCAAGATTGAAGGAAGAGAAGGGTCTGACAGAAGACGAGATGGTTAGATGGCATCACCAACTCAGTGGACATAAATTTGAGCAAACTCCAGGAGATGGTGAAGGACAGGAAAGCTTAGTGTGCTACAGTCCATGGGGTCGCAAAGAGTCAGACATGACTTAGCGACTGAACAGCAATGTCATCTTCTGCAGGTCTCAGTAAGACTGAGGGTCATGGAGGCCCTCTGTTCAGAAACTGAAGCCTACTTGCTGGGTTCAGTAGAATTGGCCTGAGAGATCTACTGATGAAGTTATCACTGAAGTGGGAGATGAGCTGCCATCTCCTGACAGACCCAGCTGCCTGGGTTTGCAACTCAAGTCTCTTACACACTGGTTTCCTTTTCTCTTACCCTGTGCTTTTTCTGCCTTAAGAGGCATTGGCTTGTTGTTTAACAAATAAAAAATGTTTGTGGAATATTTGGTTTGTGTATAGTCACACACAAATCTTAATGGCTTCACCCATTGAGATAATTTGCAGGAGAGAGGCTACAGGAAAGTAAGGATTTATTAAGTTCCATTGAATCATTTTAAATATGTAATATTTTCCTTACAAAATAAGTTTTTATTAATCAACATGACTTAAAAGGCAGCCATATTTTATTTTTAATTTTGTTATAAAATATCAAGTTTGAAATTGTTATATTAACATGTCAATAAATCCAGAAATTTGAGAGCTATGTTTGGGATCATTAGTGTCTTAAATGATGCAGGTGTTAGGTGGAAAACATTTAGGTAAATATTAGTAATATTTAACATAACTAGTCATTCTCAGCTTTCCTGCACTTCTGTCATTTAAAGTGGTAAATTTTCTACTCTTTTTTTTTTTTTTCTACTGTTTCCCTTTGGTTTCTATTTATCTCAGTCTTCCCAATGTACAAATTCATCAGTCTAGGTCAACTGACCATGGCTTTATTTAGGCAACAGGATAAACTGCAATTGTTATTGTTATGACTTATCATGTATTTATTTTGCTTTCCTGTAAAAACTTTAAGGTACTTTATTAAATCTGCAGCTAATTTTTATAACAGTGCAGATAAGTTGAATGTATTAAAAATCTTAATAGCCCACCAAGCTATACATAAATTTTATTCTAATCCCTATTACCAGCAATTATCACAATTAGCTTTCCAGATTCTAAAAATTTAACTAATGAATATGCATTTTAATTAAAGAAACAAAGGAAATAGAAAGCACAAAATAATTTGATATTAAAACACATTTTAGGGCTATACCACATTTTCTAAACACCATCCTAGATTCATAGAACAAAATATATTATTTGGGATAGTTTACTCAGGCTTTTAACTAATTAAAGAGGTTAACTCACACTATGATTTGATATCAAATTCCAGAGTACATTAAAGTAGCTTATATCCTCTTGTTTTTTTTTTATTTATTATTTTTCTTAAATAAGAAATATAAGGAAATCTCCTAACAAATGTTTAGGTTTCTAAATTATCCAAAGATGAACGTTCTTGTAAACACCACTCATGTCAGGAAATAAAACCTTGCCAGACAGCCCAGAAGTCCACTATGTGGCCCCCAGTCATAGCCTCTTCTAAGAGTTACCCCTCCTGATTTTTATGCTAACTATTCTCTTACTTTATGGTTCAATTGCACTTCCATTGACACTGAAATTTAGTTTTGCCTGTTTTTTCTTTTTTTAGATATTTTTGTTTTAATCCATAAAATCCCCCTCTATCATTTTTCTTTTCTGAAATCTACTTTTTTAAAGAGCCAGGTTTATCAGTCTTACAGTTTTCCACAGGCTGAACCTTGCTGATTTCATTCCTCTGTAATTTAACATGCTCCTTACTTCCTGGTGGCTCAGACAGTAAAGCGTCTGCCTGCAATGCAAATGAGGATAAGCGCTTGATTCCTTCCTTTTATTTATATCTGGTTTATATTTTGAAACTGTGTTGGCTGAAATTCTCATATACTTTGGAACACAATTTCTATAACTCATCTTTAAATACCACAGCTGTGACCTTCAAAAGGGAGAGATGCTTATTTCAGTTTTGGCCACATATTGGAGTTATTTAAAATTTACATTTGAGATATTATACCCTGAACTATACAATGATGCAATGCTATGTAAACACCACTTCTCTCAAAATTCTACCTTCACCAGATGTATGGTCAAACTGCCACCTACTTTCATCCATCTTACTTTTTGATGCTCTATTATGCTTTGTACTTTCCTTTATGCTACCAGTACTAGAATTTGTTCTCTACTTCCAGTCACTAGGTTGAAATTATATTAGGCACTTAAGAAATAAGTTATGGTATTTAAACTAAAACTATTTTTTTCCTGAATTTTTCACTTTTTTATTTTACATGTCAAAATGGAGAAAGTTCAATATTGAATGATTATATGGGTCAGACTAATCCTGTGATCAAGATGATTGAATCTTGCCAGTTCTGTTTTGTATGCTTAGTTCATCTAATAATCTCCTTGTCATATAGAAATAAGAAACTAGACAGGATGTGAGGGTCCTCAGAAATTGTTGATTCAATAGGAATTGGTTAAGTTATTCTAGCTAAACATGGGCTCTGAAATAAGCATGCCATTTGGAGTGCAAAAGCCTCCAGGATAGAAGACATTTGGTGCATGGCCCCCAAAGTGAAGGAACAGATTTGTAACATTTTCTTGTGTAAGTTTCCCTGGGTTCCGTGCCTTGGCTTATACTATGTTAAGTGGACATTGTAACTTTTCTAAAAGTAATAAAAGATAGGAAGAAAGAGAGATGAGCAGAGATCAGATGATGCAGAGATGTATTTTTAGGACAGTGTTCTTTTTTAAAGCAGTGATTTTTAAGCAGAGGAATGATGATCACATTTCCATTTGGGAATCAACTACAGATACAGAGAAGGGCTTAAAAGGGTGTGGGACACTTTTCAAGGAGGTAATGAACCAATTCAAGTGTTAGAGTATATAGATTACACACATAGTATCTTAAAAAAAATGAATGAAATGCCAATATTAGAAAAATATTTAGTATTCAATTCTACATTGGCAAAATTAAAGTTAAATTTCTGAAGCAGACACACAGACATGGAAAACAAAATTATGTTTACCAAAGGGGAAAGGGATGGGGGGGGCAAATTAGGAGCTTGTGATTAACATATAAAAGCTATTGTATATAAAATAGATAACCAACAAGAACCTACTATATAGCACAGGAAACTCTACTCAGTATTTTGTAATAGCCTATAAGGAAAAAGAATCTGAAAAAGAATATATACATGTATAGCTGAATACACAAACACACACACACACACACACACACACACACACACACACACACACACACATATATATATATATATGCTTTTTTCTTCTTATGTTAACTACTCACTTTCCTGTGGAGTCATTCATTAAATTTGTTCCTGTTCATTTTCTTTCATGTTGCTGGCTTTTATTAAGCAGCTGATGCTATCATAGGCATTCATATCTCAAAACAGACTGGGAAAGCTGGAAAAGGAGGTGTGAGCAGAATTTTATTTCCTAAAGTTTTCTTTGCTGTTGCTGCTGTTTGTTCGCTGAGTCCTATATCACTCTTTTGCAACCCCATGGACTGTAGGTGGCCAGGCTCCTCTGTCTATGGGATTTCCTAGGCAAGAATACCTGAATGGGTTCCATTTCTTTCTCCAGGGGGTCTTTCAGATCCAGAGATAGAACCCATGTCTTCTGCATTGGGAGACAGATTCTCTACCACTGAACGATCTGGGAAACCTTGGTATGGAGAGAGTGGAGAGTGAAAAGCAGGCAGGCTGACTTGGACTAGTCCTCCTTCAGCATCACAAAGCAGAAGCAGCCCACAAAAGGAATTAAGCACATTGGTTCTAAAACCAAGTCTGTCTGGTTCAAATCTTGGCTCCACTACAATGTTTAAAATAGATGGCTAATGGGAACTTGCTGTGGAGCACAGGGAATTCAACTCAGTGCTCTGTGGTGACACAGGAGGGTGGAATGGGGTTGGGGTGGGAGAGAGGTTCAAGAAGGAGGGGATATTTGTATACATATAGTTGATTCATTTCATTGTACAGCAGAGACAATATTGTAAAGCAATTATACTCCAATTAAAAAAAGAATTAACTCCACCACTAATGAATTCCATGACTCAGTATAATTTACTTGACCTCTTTAGTACCTTCATTCTGCTAAATAATAGAATCTAAAACATAGGATTGTTGTAAGTTACACATAAAACATGTAGACCAGTATCTCAAACTCAATACTTGCTAGTTTAAAAGTAAAAAATAATAATAATAATAATAACGAAGATCTTTGTATGAGTATGAAAATATTTCATATATTTTCTCTTGCAAAGAACTACTTTTTGCATGTTTGTTTTTGTTTTTGTCTGTCTGAAAGTATATGATCCCTTTATTGTTTCTCTTAAAGTCATATCCACACTAAACTTCCCCAGGCAGACATGCTATTATCTTCAGAGTTATTCTCCAGATTTAGATTTAATGGGACTGTTGCCTGCCTCTTTATATTGGTTGTGAAAAGTGGCAATGAGGAGAAAAGGAAGAAGAGCTGACTGGCTCAGCTGTTTTAATAATACTAATAATTATAAATAGTCAGCACTGTTTCTAGCAATCACTATGGCCCACATCCACTCTCTCTGAAGTTTGAGCTTAGAATTTGAGGTCTCCTACTCTGAACTTTGAGTATTTCCTGCGCTTAAGCTAGAAGAATTTCTTATTTTTGCTGCATTCCTCTCCTGGATTATATTGTCAGGCCAAAGTGTTCTTTAATTCATCAATGCAAATCCATCCCCTTTCCTTATTTAACATGTTGGATGCAATATGCATTTAAGTAATACCATTGCTTTCCCATTCCACGGATGCATTTGTCTCTGAAAATCTTTATTGTCATTTTAAATTCGAAATTGCTGTCAACTTTTCCATTCTGGAATTTCCAAGTTGGCTTCGGCATCCACTAAATTTCTTAGTTCAGCTTTATGTATTATAGACATGGTTACCTGCATCTAATCTTTGCTCCTGATTTCCTGAATGTTTATAATTTGAAGTTTTGTATTTTAAAAAATATTAGCTTTTGGATTTTTCAAAATTGTTTTATACCATTAGATAGACTAATGGCTAAATATATATTTTAACATTTACAAATGTGGCTATATTTTTTAATATCATTTAATACATTAACACAATCTTTATGTTAATAAAAATTTGAATGAACTATACATTCACTAGAGACAGTCTAACAATGGACATTTTTATTTGTTCTTATTACATTTTAAAAGCATTTTTTTTCTGCATAACACCTTACAGACATTAAGGATTGAGATTTGTTCTCTTTTAAAAATAAAATCAGTCTATTTCAAGAACAATGCATTCATTCATGGACCACATTAACCAATCCATAATTTATGGCCTTTGTTTATACATAAGATATTAAACATATGCAATTTAAATCTTTAAGGACAAAGAAATAAATACCTTGTGATTAAAACAGACCTGAGAAATTTAATTAATGGAATATTTTCACTTTTAAGGTCAAAAGGTTATGGCTTAAATAAAGGAATAGATTTACCTGCTAACAGAAGAGACCATTTACTCAGATGATCTAAAACACGTAATTTTTCAGTTTTCTGCCTCACTGTGTGGATTGCAAGTTAAAGTTTCAGTGTGGATGAGCTAAGGATGAAGAGAAATCAAAGCTCTGGAGTATGATTGTAGTTCTGATGGCTGAAAATGGTGGGGCTCCAATTTTTAAAATTGTTTCATTTAAAAATAAGCATTGAATTTCTACACAGCATTATAGAATTCTCAGCTTTCTTTGATTTAATTTAAAGGAAACATTTATGGAGCTTAAATTTTTCCTGGCAACTCTATGCTTTGTAACATTTTAAACAAATGTATTTTATACCAAACTCTCCCACATAGAGTGTAGACAAATAGAGAAATGTATAATCATCTTTTATGAACTGGTTTTAGTTTTGGGTGGGTCCAATTGTGTGCTGTCTTAGCCAAAGGGCAGCCAAAACTGATAAAAGTAAAATTAAATTCTCAGCTCATTGTGTCTCAAATTAAATGGCTACTTAGATCTCAAACAAAATACTAAAATAACAAAATAAATCATGAAAACATGGAGCTCAATCCTGAGGCTGGACTTTTTCCTTTTCTAATCAGATACAAAGCAAGTTTAAAAAGCCATGAGTTGGTTCATCAGCTGCATTTCTTTGCCCTTTTTATTTCCTTTCTGGGTATAAATGTAATAAAATAAAGCAGTGATGCCCAAATAAGGTATAGTTTAATGTTACACAGATTATTCTTGACCTGAAACTTGACTTGTTTTGTTCATTAGGAAACCTACCTCTTACTTTTTCAGTCACACTTTTTAGCATTTATAGAATAATTACGAAATACCTATGGGGACCAAGGCATTGGGTGATGAATGTGTTCCCACTTCATTCTACTTGTTAGGAGGTTTGGGTGAAAAAACAGTCCTAGAAGTGTTTCATGGTCTCCAAATTTGACACTGAGTGGTATTCATAAAGGTTATCCTGGGGATATTTGGTTGCTCCTGTGTTGATTTCTGTTTCCTCCCGGATCTTGGAGGAAATTACCTCTTCTACTTGAGGGTCTTCAAAGGTCTTCACATCCAGCCCCAAATGCAGTGATTGGCAGGAACTCCAATTACCAAAGTTTCACTAGTCAGGTGAAGAGTTACCTTTTATAATTACACTTTATGAGCTGACTGAATTAAGTTAAATCTGTACATCATTTTTTTTTCTTTCTGGAAATTAAAAAGATTTACACTCACTGTTTTGAACAAGTACGTTTTTGCTTGCAGCTGTCAAAACAAGCTGTCATTTCAATTATCTAGAGTGCCTATTAGTCAATTTTTAATAAAGTTTCAACTACTTTTTCCTGGTCTTTAATGAATGGCGTCCCTCACACACCTTTTAAATATATGTTTCATGGCCCCAGCAGAATTCTGAAATTAGGTAGAAAATATTAAATAATTTAATCATAAAATGCTTTATTTTCCATGTTGCCTAAAGCACACTCCTTTTCAGCAGTTTTAGTTCCCTTTAAATTCCCTCTTCTTGGAAAGCAATAATGGGAGCAACAATAATTCAATAGTACACTATTGAGTTTGAGACACAGTCACCTCTTGTCCAACGCAGCAAAAATGAACAGATCATTTCATACTTACGTCTTCTGTGTGCCTACCTATATATGTATATGTTAATAGCTTTTCAATTTGTTTTCAAAGGTATGAGTCCTCCAATCTGACTGTAAATGCCTCAAAAATAGTAAATATGTATTATTCTTCCTACTAGTTCTCCCAATATTTAGTAAGTTATTATATATATATGATTTGCCTTCATTGAATTATTCATTAAAAGCAATTCAATAAATCCGCAAGTTCAGGTTCCAAGAGTCATTGAGTATAACCATTTCCACTACAGATTAGGAAGCTGAGTCCCAGTGCACTTTGCTAGTTGATGATGGGAAGGTAACTATCTTCTCCTGATGCCGGAGCACTCATGCAAGTTCTTGCCCATTTCTCCAACTGGCTCTCATTGCCACTTTGCATTTATCCCAGAATGCTCAACTCTTCCTCACTGTCTTCCTGTGGAAACTTTTGTGAGCCCAGTTCAATTGTCCATGCCTGCCATGTAAATATCTCTAAGTCAGTAGTGGGCATTCAACAGCTCTTTAAAAAAACACTGAACTTGTCCTAATGGCAAAAAATTTACTATTTTGTCTTTCCTCAGCATTTCTTCATTTTCTGTCACATTTTACACTCTCTTTTTCACTATAGTTCTTTCTGATACATCTTGTCTTTGCCACTAGATAGTGAGCAAGACTCTAGGTGTGATAGACCAAATGTTGATAATTTGGTATTCATCACAATACATAGCATAGTTAAAGAGTTATTGTTTAGTCACTAAGTCATGTCCAACTATTTTGTGACCCCATGGACTGTAGCCCACCAGGCTCCTCTGTTCATGGCATTTCCCAGGCAAGAATATTGGAATGGGTTGTTATTTCCTTCTCTGGGGGATCTTCTTAACCCAGGGATTGAACCCATGGCTCCTGCATTGCAGAAATATTCTTTACTGCTGAACCAGCAGGGAAGCCCAGTTAAACAATACACTGTATTTTTTAACAATAGGAGGTTGGCTTGGCTTGAAACCACTGCCAGAATATACTGTTTGTGAGATATTGCCCAAGATATTCAATTTGGCACCTATAAATCTTCATTTTTCTGATCTGTATATTAGTTGATAATAGTACTGAGCTTTAGATTTGTCATGAAGATTAAATCAGATGACACATGTGAAACATTTACAAGAATGGCCATCACAGATAAACATTCCATAAGTATTACTTATTATCTTTATAGTATTAATGTGCATCAGGAGTTCCATACACCCCTTCAAGTGTAATGTAAATACATGTTTATGAGCATTTGTTCCTAAAAAATCATTCCTGAGTATTTATCAGATTTTCCAAGTTACACATTAATTTAAAAATGGTAAACAACTGATGGTATAAGTAGCAGTAATAATCAAAATGAGGCAGAAAATAACATTCTCAAACATTGGTCCTTTAGGAACAGAGTATAGCATCTCATGCAGGTGGGGAGGATGTGGCTGCTTGATTGAAGTTGAGAAAAGGAGACGAAAGAAATTCTGGGCTTTATCCATGTACTCACTATCCTCCAGAAACTTTGCTAAGTTATGAAATCCAATTCTGAGAATTCACTAAAATTGATATGTGGTGCTTTTCCTGCCTAATACTCATAGTACCTGCCCTATGACCATCCCACTTCTATTCAAATGACCATCCTATTTGGGGGGAGGCATTGCTTCTTTTCCATTAAACACTCCATTAGGGCTTGTAATAAATGCACTTTTTCTTTTTTTTTTTTTTAAATAAGGGTAAGGGGCAGTTGTTTGATTTTTATAGCTTTTTAAAAAATTCCTTTTCCAAATGGCCTTTCATAAATACTGACCAGCCTGTTGAAGTATCTGAAGACATTGGAATTTTCTATAGCATCACTGACAACCCAAAGGCAGTGGGTTAGATCATAAATGAAGATTATGAGGATAAGTGACCTGAGATTCAGGGAAGGACTCTCTATGTGCACAGGAGGCTGGAATACAAATAGCAGATGAAAATAGGCCCAATAAGTTATCAGAGGAAAGTTAGCATTGCAAATGTGAAGACAATGTTACGGCTCAGTGACCATGGATGCATAGGTTTTTTAACCTTGATGTTCTAAAAACAGCCTTACAGCAGTAAGGATAATTCAAGACACCGATATTCTTCACTACCACTACCATCAGCTTCCAGTTATGAGCTTACTTGGTTAGAATTACTCCAGAAATAGAATGATGCCAAAACTGGAGATTCAATTTATCAGTAAATCCAGGTAACATAGTAGGAAATATAAAGAACAGGAAGTGAAAGAGAGGAAATCCATTACAAATGAATGACAAGATTTGTCCCTGTTAACTGGTCCTTAGGAAGCATCACTATGAACAAAGCTAGTGGAGGTGATGGAATTTCAGCTGAACTATTTCAAATCCTAGCAGATGATGCTGTGAAAGTGCTGCACTCAATATGCCAGGAAATTGGAAAACTCAGCAGTGGCCACAGGACTGGAAAAGGTCAGTTTTCATTCCAATCCCAAAGAAAGGCAATGCCAAAGAAGGCTCAAACTACCGCACAGTTGCACTCATCTCACACGCCAGCAAAGTAACGCTCAAAATTCTGCAAGCCAGGCTTCAATAGTACATGAACAGTGAACTTCAGAAGTTCAAGCTCGATTTAGAAAAGGCAGAGGAACCAGAGATCAAATTGCCAACATCCGCTGGATCATCGAAAAAGCAAGAAAGTTCCAGAAAAACAAAACAAAACAAAACATCTATTTCTGCTTTCTTGACTATGCCAAAGCCTTTGACTGTGTGGATCACAACAAACTGTGGAAAATCCTGAAAGAAATGGGAATACTAGACCACCTGACCTGCCTCGTGAGAAATCTGTGTGCAGGTCAAGAAGCAACAGTTAGAACTGGACATGGAACAACAGACTGCATCCAAATCGGAAAAGGAGGATGTCAAGGCTGTATATTGTCACGCTGCTTATTCAATTTACATGCAGAGTACATTATGAGAAACACTGGGCTGGATGAAGCACATGCTGGAATCAAGATTGCCAGGAGAAATATCAATAACCTCAGATATGCAGATGGCACCGCACTTATGGCAAACAGCGAAGAATAACTAAAGAGCCTTTGATGAAAGTGAAAGAGAAGAGTGAAATGGTTCGCCTAAAACTCAATATTCAGAAAACAAAGATCATGGCATCCGGTCCCATCACTTCATGGCAAATAGATAGGGAAACAGTGGAAACTGTGACAGATTTAATTTTGGGGGGCTCCAATATCACTGCAGATGGTGAATGTAGACATGAAAGTAAAAGATGCTTACTCCTTGGAAGGAAAGTTATGACTAACCTAGACAGCATATTAAAAAGCAGAGACATTACTTTGCCAACAAAGGTCCATCTAGCCAAAGCTATGGTTTTTCCAGTAGTTATGTATGGTGTGAGAGTTGGACTATAAAGAAAGCTGAGCACCTAAGAATTGATGCTTTTGAACTGTGGTGTTGGAGAAGACTCATGACAGTCCCATGGACTGCAAGGAGATCCAACCAGTCCATTCTAAAGAAAATCTTTAAATTATGAGTTGTTCTAATTGTATTCTTTGTCTACTTGTCTTGGACATGTGATTGTATGACAGCGAGAAGGGGGTTAGTCCATTCATTTTATTCTTTTTCTAAAAATTTATTTTGGAAAAATCCACAAATCCTATATCAGCGTAAGAGCTATAAAGCAAAATATTTAAAATGTAAGTTTAAATGTCTTCATTACATCAAATACCCACAAAAAAGATGCCACATTCTAATCTGAAGTGTGAGATACTATGTCTATGATGAAAAAAGAGAACAGAATACCAATAACATATGTAGTTGGATAATTTTCTTTGCATATGATGTCTTTATCTAGTTTTGATAAAGGATAATACTGGCCTCGTAGAGTGGGTTGGTATTTTTATTTTTTATTTCTACTTTTATTTTTCTAGAAGAGTTTGTGAAGGATGGAAATGAAATTTTTTTAAATGCTTTTAGATTTCACAAGTCAAGTTTTATTTATAATAAGTTTTCTAACTCAGCAATTCAAACTTTTTACTTGTTAGAGATATATTCATAATTCCTATTTCCTTATTATCATTTTTACTTTTGTCTTGGCTTATTAGATATATCACCTATAGATAGCAGATAGCTAGATTTTTCAAATCTATTCTGATTTTCTGCAATTTAACTTTTAACAGGCTACTTAAACTATTGATATTTTATTAATAATATTCAGAAATTTGCCATTATATTTTTGTAATATTTTTTATATATTTTTCTCTTTTTTTAACCTTTTCCTGACTACCATTGGATAGATAAATGTATCTTTATCCTATCTTTTCTTTCAAACATTATAGATGGTATGTATTTCCTTCACTAAATTCCCCGCTCCCAACCTTCACCGCTTCCCTATTGGCCCAGCTGGAAAAGAATCTGCCTGCAATGCAGGAGACTTGAGTTCTACCCCTGGGTAGGGAAGATACCCTTGAGAAGGGAACAGTTACCCACTCCAGTATTCTGGCCTGGAGAATTCCACGGGCTGTGTAGTCCACAGGGTAGTATAGAGTCAGACAGGACTTTCGCTTTCACTTTCACTTTCAACATTTGTGGTCTGCAGAGAGAGTTTGTGCTGTGCTGTGCTGTGCTTAGTCACTCAGTTGGGTCAGACTCTTTGCAACCCCACGGACTGGAGCCTGCCAGGCTCCTTTGTCCATGGGCATTCTCCAGGCAAGAATACTGGAGTGGGTTGCCATACCCTTCTCCAGGGGATATTCCCAACCCAGGGATTGAACCCAAGTCTCCCACATTGCAGGCAGATTCTTTACTATCTAAGCCACCAGAGAAGCCCAAGAATACTGGAATGGGTAGCTTATCCCTTCTCCAGGGGATCTTCCCGACCCAGGAATCAAACCAGGATGTCCTGCATTGCAGGCTGATTCTTTATCAGCTGAGCTCAGGGAAGCCAGAGTTTGCGGATATTCTTCCCCAAATTTTTTGTGCATACATAAACATATTGTTTTATACAAATTGTTGTGTGATCAGTTGTTTTCTTTAAAAATAAATCTAGACACCTTTCCAAATTAATATGCAGAAATTTATCTTATTTGATTATTAGACTGCTGCTTAGTATCCCTTTGTTTATGTTATATAATTTTTTACTAGCTATTTAATTATTAAAAGGGTACTTTTATTTTACTTTTTAAATATTAATTCATTTGACTGTGCTGAATCTTAGTTGCAGCACATGGGATCATTGATCTTAGTTGAGACATGTGGGATCTTTAGTTGTGGCATGTGGGATCTAGTTTCCTGACCAGGGATCAAACCCAGGTCCCTTACGTTGAGAGCACAGAGTCTTAGCCACTGGACCACCAGGGAAGTCCCAAAAGGGTACCTTTAGTGTACTTATAAATAAATAGTAGTAAATAATCTGCCTGCCATGTAGGAGGCTCTGGTTCAATTCCAGGTTAGGAAGATCCCCTGGAGAAGGGATAGGCTACCCACTAAAGTATTCTTGGGCTTCCCTGATGTCTCAGACAGTAAAGAATCTGTCTGCAATGTGGGAGACTTGTGTTCAATTCCTAGGTTGGGAAGATACCCTGGAGAAGGGCATGGCAACCCACTGCAATATTCTTGCCTGGAGAATACCTATGGACAGAGGAGCCTGGCAGGCTCCAGTCCATGGGATCGCAAAGAGTCAGACTTCTTGACTTAGCAACTAAGCACACACACAAATAAATAGTAGAAAGGAAGTAAAATGATAATAGAAGGCTTCAGCAAAAAATGAGCACTCATTACGATTTAGAAGGCCTTTTATAATGTGATTCCCATTTAATCTGTCCTGCCTAGATGACTGACAGTCAACATTATAGCTCAAAGTTCCAACCAAATCTCCTAATTCCAGCATCTAGGGTGTGTCAAACACTCTCTTAACTCATGATCCTTGCCCACTGCCCTCATTCTACTCCACTTCTAACTGGCCTATTTTATCTACTTCTCTTCCTTTGTTTCTCAAAGCAGATGCTATTTCTCAGGAAAGACTTTTCTGATATTCTAGACACTTTCCAAGTCTGCATCAGATGCCCTGTCTAAGTGCATACATAGCAACTTAAACTTCATTATGACACTTATAAAACATACTGTCAGTAATGATATTTCTCTCAAGGTTACTACAAGATGCATGAGATAGGATAAGTCTGTCCAAGTCACTATGGTAATCAGAAAGTTCAGCACTTTTATAGGTAGTTTTGTACATATTTAGGGCTTCCCAGTTGCCCAGTGGTAAAGAATCCACCTGCCAATGCAGGAGATGCAGTTTGGATCCTTGGTTGGGGAAGATGCCCTGGAGAAGCAAATGGTAACCCACTCTAGTATTCTTGCCTGGAGAATTCCAGGGACAGAGGAGCCTGGCAGGCTATATAATCCATGGGGTCACAAAAGAGTCGGGCACAACTTAACAACTAAACAACAATTCATTGAATAGATAAAAGAAGCAATAAATAGTTCTTTCAGTATTACACTTTGGATTTCAATGTGTTCCAATGAGCATAGTAATGTGAAGAATCATGTTATAAAATTAATAAACCTATTGAAGTTAATTGTAACTACTTGAATTTTTGACCTTAAATAACTGTTTTTGAACTATTATTTATTTCCCCTTTCTCAAAATGCCCAGTCATAAGAATTGGATTTGTTTATATAACAGGTCTCTGTGACTCAATTATGATGTTACAAGTCTAATAATATAATTAAATTTGGTTAGTTTGTATATCACACTTTTTTTTTTTAATCAAAGGAAGAAAAACTTTTGCTCTAGGGAAAATGTTCTGCTTTACGAATTTTTTCCCAGAAGTTTCTTTGGGGAAGAAGAAACTCATTAGATAGCTTGCTAAATCTTTTCACTCCATTTAGGAATTTAAATTGGGGTGAACTATTTGAAGCTATTGTAAAACAGTTGATTTTTAGTTGACTAATTACTAGTAACATTCTCAAGTCAGTTCCTTTGTTCCCTTTGAGGATATAAGAAATTTGTTCTTTGTCTTTTCCTCTCAGTTAAAGACATTATCTTATTACCACATCTACTCAGACACTGGAGGTAACATTCTCAATTCCTCCAATTTCCTTAATCCAAACATTCTCCTTAATCCCAAGTATTCCCAATCCTAAACCTAAGATATGTCCTAAACCTGTTATTTTTCTCCCAAGCTTCAAATGTAGGTCAGTTTCTTATCATCCCTTGTTTGGGTTCATCCAAAATTCAAGTAACAGATTTCTTTATCTCCATCCTCACCCTAACCTAAATTACATTTCATCACTAAATTTCAAAACAACAGGTTTTATGAGTCCCCTTTCCTTTCCACAACATGTATTTAAATCTGTGAATAATTCCATCTAATCCCTTGACAGAAGATAGTAGACTACATATCCAATGGAAATACGACATGATACAGAAATTCAAGGAATACACATAACTTTAACTTTTCTAGTAATTACATTAAACACAGTAAAAATTAGAGGCATAGTTAAATTTAAAAGTATATTTTATTTAACTTAATACATCCAAACACTATTTTAGCATATAAACAATACTGTTAACTTATGAATGATTTATTTTACATTCTTTTTTCACACTAAATCTCTGAAATCTACTGTATTTTGCATTTATAACACATCTCATTTCCAATTAGTTGCATTGCTGCCTAAGTAAATACTAATGATGAAAAACAAGTAGCAATTCTGTTACAACTCTTGGATTAGACAACTGAGATCCAGGCTGTGTTCAACAAGTACAAATTTTCCAAGGAACCTGATTCCCAACAAGGCTGGCAGCCTGGTAGCCTCAGACTATTAAAAATAGCAATGAATGGATAAATATATCTGTGGGACTCTTGAAATCGTCTGTGTGTGCTCAGTCGCTTTAGTTGTATCTGACTCTTGTGACCCTATGAACTATAGTCTACCAGGCTCCTCTCTCCATGGGATTCTGCAGGCAAGAATACTGGAGTGGGTTGCCATGCCCTCCTTCATGGGATCTTCCTGACCCAAAGCAAACTATACTTCAATAAAAATTGAAAAGAGAGAGAGAGATCAAAAAGCAGAGACAACAGAATACTTAGTGCTTATCTGCCAGTATGATATTTCCACAGTGGCACTTTTGCTTCTTTTGAAAACAATGGCTAAGAAAATCTTAATGTATCTTTCACTTCAGAGCATCAGCAATTTCTGTGTTTTAATATTCTTCCTAATATGTATGTAGCCATCCCTTAAATTCTTTTTTCTCCAGTAGCTGCCACTTCCCTGCACCTAGAGCAATAATCTACCCATCTTGTTTCTCTCTCTCTGAAACCAGCCACCTTCCTTCCTCTTTGCACAAGGAAAATGACAATCAACTTCTCCAGTGTTCACACTGACATCCACCTCCACAAGAAAGAGACTCACTTGGATATTTTCTAGTTCTACATTCAGAAATCTGAAGAGATGTTTTTGTTCAGACCAGAGAGATGAGGTCTGGAAAAGCATTGCAGCTTTTGAAATGATATGGCAACATTTTCTAAATTGAAGATGCTTTTTCATAAGAAAGGGATGGAAGTTAAACTATAAAAATATTCCATTTCCACAATAAGCAGAAAATTACCATTTACTTCTGTTCCTGTAGGCAGTTTAGAAGGATAGTATATGAATGGGCCCAGAGATTGTGACTCTGATCTGAATAGGGTTCTCTGGGCCCATTCATGTACTATCCTTTGACATACCATAAACTTTTATCCTTCATTATGACCTCTTCTAGTAAATGGCTCAACAGATACCCCTTGTTCATCTCAGACATTTGAGATTGACTCTAAAGTCTCTCTGTCTTCCATCTGCTTTGTCCAATGGGTCACCAATATTCTAAATTCTAACTTGAGATGTCTCAAAGCCATCAGCTTCCTTCCCATCATCACCATGAACCAACACATACTGTATACATCCCATCCCACCCCCACCCCAAGTTTCATTGTCATGATCCATACAGGAGAGCTAAAAAATGTATTCTGAGTTATTCTATGTACCACTGAAAAATGGGCCAGACCCAGTGTTGGTGGGGAGGAGTTGTTAGGGTAAGGAAGACAGCTAGATAAACTGACTTTATAAAAAGGACTCTAGAGTAGAGGAGAAACCCTGATGGCTTAATTTTTTTGTCTACCCAACAAAGTGCTCATATTAACTTGACCATAGAAATGGAAAGGAATAAATCATATTAACAGAACATAAACCATTCAAAGTATCAATTGTAATGAAAACACCTAAAGGATGAAAGAAACTATGGATCATGTAAATGATATTAAAGTGCAAGCATTGTATTGTGTGAGTGACTAGAGTCACAAAATCCTACAGAATCATACACACACACACACACACACAAATTAACATAAGTATGTGTTCTAAGTTTACTATACTCTGTTCCCGTTTGCCCAACTAGTTTCTCTTTAGTCTCTGGTTGAACTTAGCCTTCACAGCCTTGGTAGCCCTCTGTAATGCCTCATCATTGTTTAACACTCCTGATGTCAGAAGGATATCCTTCAATCATTTGATCAGGTGCTTAAGGCTTTCTCTAAAATATTGTTTGTGTGTGTTCATTTATTTTCTTGGCTCAGTCATATTGACAACTGTTCCAGACAATCTTATGGTCAAAATCTGCACAACTCTTTCAGTTCAGTTCAGTTGCTCAGTCATGTCCAACTCTTTGCAACCCCATGGACTGCAGCAAGCCAAGCCTTCCTATCCATTACCAACCCCTGGAGCCTGCTCAAACCCATGTCCATTGAGTTGGTGATGCCATCAAACCATCTCATTCTCTGTCATCCCATTCTCCTACTACCTTCAATCTTTCCCAGCATCAGAGTCTTTTCAAATGAGTTGATTATTCACAGCAGGTGGCCAAAGTATTGGAGTTTCAGCTTCAACATCAGTACTTCCAATGAATATTCAGAACTGATCTCCTTTAGGAAGCACTGATTGGATCTCCTTGCAGTCCAAGAGACTTTCAAGAGTCTCCTCCAATACCACAGTTCAAAAGCATCAATTCTTCGGCTCTCACCTTTCATTATAGTCCAACTCTCATATCCATACATGACTACTGGGAAAACCATAGCTTTGACTAGACAGACCTTTGTTGGTAAAGTAATGTCTCTGCTTTTTAATATGCTGTCTAGGTTGGTCATAGTTTTTCTTCCAAGGAGCAAGCTTTTTTAAATTTCATATCTGCATTCACCATCTGCAGTGATTTTGGAGCTCAACTCTTTAGCATGAAGTATTAGCTTCCTATGGCTATCATGACAAAATACTAAGAATCAGGTAGCTAAAAACAAATTAATTCTCACAGTTATGGTGGCTAGAAGTTTGAATTCAAGGTGGTGCTAGGGTCATGCTCCCTTAAATGACGCTAAGGAAGAATCCTTGCTTGACTCTTCCAGCTTCTAATGGCCCCAAGCTGTCCTTTGCTTGTGGAAGTGTAATTCCAGTCTCAGCTTCTGTCTTACCATGGTCATCTACTCCTCACTATGACTTAATATGACTTGAATCCAGTATGATCTCATCTTAATTTCATTTATAAAAAATTTGTTTCCAAATAAGGGCACATTCTGAGGTTCTGAGTGAACATTAATTTGGAAGGGGGCACTATTCAACCCACTAGATCATAGAAGTGTGTTAGTCACTGAGTCATGTCTGACTTTTTTCAAACTCATGGGCTGTAGCCAGCCAGGCTCCTCTGTCCATGAAATTCTCAAGGCAAGAATACTGGAGTTGCTTGCTATTTCCTTCTCCAGGGGATCTTACTGACACAGGGATTTAACCCAGGTCTCCTGCATTGTCAGGCAGGTTCTTTACCATCTGAGCCACCAAGTGGTAGTCACTCAGTTGTGTCCAACTCTTTGTGACCCCATGTACTGTAACCTGCCATGCTTCTCTGTCCATGGGATTTTCCAGGTAAGAATATTGGAGTGGGTCGCCATTCCCTTCTCTAGGGGATCTTCCCAAGCCAGGGATTGAACCCAGGTCTCCTGCAATTTAGGCAGATTTCTCACCCTCTAAACCACCAGGGAAGCCTGAATAATGAGAGAAGAAGGAAATGGCAACCCATTTCAGTAATCTTGCCTATGAAATCCCATGGACAGGGGAGCCTGGTGGGCTACAGTCCATGGGATTGCAAAAGAGTCGGACATGACATGGTGACTAAACAACAAAAATAATCAAAAGTGCCTATTACAATCTAATCTTAGTCTATCTACTTTTAGAGTAGCCTTTCAGTAAAAGTTGGTTGCCTTCAATTAGTCTGCCAGAAAGACCAAGATAATGACTCCAAGAAAGAAATCCAACTAGTTCAGTGTTCATTTGCTGCTCTAGTGCCTTTCTGGGAAAGATACATTCATTTGGAGTAAAACTCATCTTTATCTAAAAGCAGCCAATGCAATCTGGGGGAGTTTGCTTTCCTAAAAATTTATATTCCAAATAACTGCAGTCAGTGATTCCACTAAAGCCACCACTGGTGTCTGCTTTGAGAACACCATGCCTTACATTACATGAAGGGCTTGTTAGCACAGTTTTTATCTCCTAAATTATAAAAAGCACATTATGCTTCTGCTAGTGCTGAGTTTGATATACATTGACAATAACACTTTATTTGAGAATTTTCTCTTCAATGAGTCATGGTGAACTTTTGAGAATTTTATGGAAACTGAGTCTGTATAATTTGATTGGAGAAAAATGCTAAACAATGACACTCTATTCCCTAAAGAGCTCAGACAGAATCTCTATGCGATCTTTCCCGATAGCCATATTTGCAGGTCAACCTGAGCCTCTTCTTGCAGCATTCTTTTCCATTATCCACATCTCTCTTGGAAGTTCCCCAGTGTAGAATGTTCATCCAAATCAACAGAAATTCTCTATGGACTGAATCCTGGTGCATAAGCTGGATGCAGACTTTGTCTCCTGGGATGGGCCACTAGCTGGTCCAATGCACTTAATTCCATCAGATCTCAAAACCATTTGAGGAGGTTGCAAATTAGGACCCAGTGTATCTTACTGTTATATTTTCTGTGCTTTCACAGTCACCTATCTTGTAGTAAGGATTTCATAAATATTAGTTGAATAAATGAATTCATGTTCGAGTTTAATAATCAAGTGCTCAAAGGGAGTGTGTATTTTACTGTCTTCCCTGTTTGCAGAGCAAAGTTGTGCAGTGGAAATCTCACTCTTGCCTCTGTGAATTGATTGCATTCTTTTTCTTTGAATAGGATAATTTGCCCGTCTGGATAGAACCTTTTCTTAATTGTAGTACTGCCCACTGCATTTCCTTTCATCTTAGAACATTTTGTAGTTCTCATTCACAGTTGGAAAATAGTTAATTAGACTTGAAATCTTTACTTCTCTATATGATGTAAGAAGTATTTAAGCCTACTGCTTGCTTTTCCTCTGATATTTTGACACTGCATGTGGAAAGGACTCTTACCACTTACAGGAATATATCCTGGGACAGGATGTAGGGAGGGTGATTATCCAGATAGTGGCCTGTTAAGGGATGATTGGCTGCTGCTGACTAGGCATATGGAAAAAAAGGAAAATAAACAAGGAGCCCAGACCTCATAGGTAAATATGCACATCCCTTCATAACAGCCTTACTGCTTATTTTAGTATGTGAGTTTTCACAATTATGAGAGAAGGTACACGAAGTAGGGATTATAAGTAATGTTTCAATGGAAGAGATGTTTGAGAAATATACTCCTTTGAAATGGAAACATATTTCTATATTTGAGACTTCGAAAAACTTTCTCCTTGTTGCTATTATGCATCAAGGGTCATAAGACCTATAAAGCTCTTGCAAATGAGATTAGTCTGTCTTTATTATGGTAGCCTGGTGACTCCAGAGAAGCAATATGACTATGTGAGGCTAGGAGTAATTTGGGTCTCAGATTGGGAATGTCATACAGAGTTGCTGAAGGTAGCTATGAGGCAAATTACACTTTTTAAAGTTGATCAAGTAGACTGGAACTTTATTATGCATATATTTAGCTTTCACAAAATCAACTATATATTCTCAGGAGATATACAGAGAGAGAAATAGCAATTCATATTCATGCAATGTGGCCAGCTCCATATGCTGTGCATCTCTTCTGAGTGAGCATGACAGGGCATGCAGGGCATGTGGTACTTAACACATCCCATCAGTTTCCATTCTCTAAGGCCTCCTGGACTGGGACCATCTTGCTGAGCTGAGCATTATTACAAAGTTTGGAAATCTTGTAATAGTATTATTATAACTGACAAGATTGTTTCAGTGCCAAGGGAAAAAACTCTCACCGGACTTTTTGAGATATAACACTTTGGTCTTTAATATGGTAGATTTTCTTAGCTATATGTGAATCTACTTAGTTTGGCCTTATACACTGACTTCAAAATTTACAACCACATAAAAATCATACTACATGGACTCTGTTTGATAATTGAATTTTTACAAGGCTTACTACTTGTACAAGTCCAGAAGTTAACTTTCACATTTTATTCAGTGGAACAGAGTGCCCTGGAGGGTGCAAATGGCCATACTATAAAATCATAATTCTACTTGTCTCAAATTTGGACAATGATACTTGAAATACAACTTCAGCATGTATTCATTGCATGTGTGTTGAACATCCATTATATGTCAGGCAGTATTCTGGACACTGAAGACATTAAGCATTTTTTTGAGAACCTAGCAGTCATCTAATTGAGTTCCTAACTTTAACTGAGTTCCCTGAATGAATCTTCTGTTGATAGGGAACTCGCTTCCACAAGCCATACAGCTCTTCCATGGCACTGAAGCAAAACATTTCTTTGAATTCTAATTCTAGTTCTGCTCTTGAGGGCATAAATCATTTTTAATACACTTTAATTATTATAACCCTTAAGTATTTTGGGAAAAAAAAACTTTTCTCATTATTTCTCCCATCTTCTGTCTTGTCTTTTTTATGCTAAATATCTCCGTTCAAGAATGTTTTATATATTAGGGCTCCAGTCTATTCCCATCTTGATGAATGTCTCCCTTATGCTTTCTCAGCATCCCTACTGTTAAATTCTGGGCCCAAAGTTAAAACTATTACACCTGAGGTAAACAGCTAGTTGAATGAGACTCTCTCACTATATATTTAGGACGGTTTCATCAAAATATCCCATGGATTCATAAAAATATCCACTATACTTATTTACAAAGAATTTGGAAGTGGTACCAGGAAAATTCTTTACTTTTAAATTAGTTCCTCTTTACTTATTCATTCCTTGGAAATACATGCTTATTATATAATATATAGTCTCCATGTGTTAAATAATACTAAGTTTTGAAAACAAATCTAATCAGATATATTAGACATTTTAGTTGCCATAGTGATCTGAAGTGTGTGTATGTATGTATATGTATATATATATATCTTCCCTGGAACAATAGTACAAGATGTACAGGAATATAGGTGCCAGAATCATGGATGCAAATATCTATTAGAGATTGGAGCAGATGATTGAGGAAATACATATTTCTGAATAAAAGATTTCTACAACAGATTTTTATAAAATGTGATTTAAGATAAATTTTCTTAATACACTGAATTTAATTTGGAAGATATTTTGTTATTTCCATAGATTTACCATACTTGCAATTAACAAATAAATTATAACAAAAATTTTAAAATATCTTGAATTGCATATTTGTCCGTTAAAAATTGGTTAAATTTTGAATATTCCCTTGAATTTGATAGAATGTTCAGAAATGAAATTAAAAATGTTAAAATACAGCAAGGAAAATCTATTCTGCTATGATTACATTATTAAGAAAAATTTGTTGATATTTGTAGATGGGAAATGTATCCCCTTAATTGCTTACATAGTGTTATTTATTTTTATGCAATTACACTTTATAGGCAATGCCACATGCTTGGTCCGCACAATGACAAAACATCTGGATGAAAAGTGGAAAGTATAGTAACAAACCCAGATGGTTTGTAAGTGCAGGGCCAAACATCCAGATGGCATCAAGAAGGCTAAGCATGTGGATGACAAATATCAAATCTTTCATTCAGATATCATGGCATCATCTAGACACAGTGTATCAATGAACTCTTTTCAGTGAAGACAAAGAATGTGAAACAACCTAGAGGTCAAAAAGAATCAAGACACATTTATGAAAAAAAAGCATACAGTTCACATTAAATCAAGTCTAACTTTTAACAAAAATAATTTGTAAAATTCAGCTTACTGAAAGAGAATCTTAGCAAAAAGAAAAAGACTCAGCGTATTAGAGTCACTTTTTAATTGCAATAATCTTTACTAAGTTTTTGATTTGAGAGAATTTTCAATACAGCTCACATGTGCAATAAATGGACTCAATTAAAAATTGCATTTGATGCCAATTAAAAATTGCTTGATCTTTAGTATTACAATACATTGCAATCCAGAATTGCATCTAGCATGTCACATTCAATAAACAGACTTCTTTGCTATCTCTGAATAATTAACTTTATCTCTGTCACAGGGAACAAAAGTAATGAAAGCAGCATAGACATTATTCATTTATTCCTAGGATGAGAATCTTATTATTTTGGCCTGTCTCTCCCAAGGTAACCTCTGGTATGGTGTCTTGTAGACATTATATGAAGTTATTTCTGTCTGAAGACATCATAGTTTAAGCATGATTTCTCCTTTCTTAAATCCTAAAAGAAATATGTATGAGAAAGATAGTCAACATGTCTCTGAAAATCTTGAGTAATTATTTACTGCATGTGTATTAAGAAAGGTAAAATGTAGAACAAACTTCCTACCTCTCAAAAAGCTTTTTATATGAACATCTGTTAATTCCACTGACTCTTATATCCATCAGTGTTGCCCTCTTACAAGGTTGCAACTGATGCTGAAAGTACTGGATATTCTTAGAACTCTTCTATTGATCTTAGCTTTAGAGCTTTATAGATTCCATAAGAAAATAATGCTATATTTCCTTCTGCTTATTTATTTTACACATAATAGTTTGTATCTTAGTCCCCTATGCCTATCTTGCCCCTCCTCCCTTCCCTCTCTCCACTGGTAACCATTGGTTCATTCTCTGTGTCTGTGAGTCTGTTTCTGCTTTTCTTTTTGTTTGCTTCTATTTTTAACGTTCATTTACTTTTAATGTTTAAAATTTTATTCATTTTTAATTGAAATATAGTTGATTTACAATGTTGTGTTAGTTTTAGGTGTACAGCAAAGTGATTCAGTTATGCATACACACATATGTTCTTTCAGGTTCTTTTCCTTTATAGGTTATTACAAAATACTGAGCATAATTCTCTGTACTATACAGTATGTCCTTGTTAACTATCTGTTTTATGTACAGTAGTTTATATAAAGTGAAGTGAAGTCACTCATTTGTGTCCAACTCTTCACGACCCCATGGACTGCAGCCTACCAGGCTCCTCCGTCCATGGGATTTTCCAGGCAAGAGTACTGGAGTGGGTTGCCATTGCCTCCCAAACTCTTAATTTATCCCTGTATCCCGTTTGGAACACGTTTGTTATCTATGTCTGTGGGTCTATTTCTGTTTTGTACATAAATATATTTGTATCTTTTTTTTAAGATTCTACATATATGTGGTGTTGCATTATTCCTATTTTAGATGTACAAGGTAGAAAATTTATCCCCACAATAAAAACTGCAATATAATACAATAATACACAACATACAGTGAAATCCACTAATTCAATAAAATAACTATATCTTATTTTCATCTGGAGCTTAATAAACAATAGATACATATTGTGTGTTAACTGTGTACCAAATATTTTGCTATTCCCTAGGGACTTCAATGGGGAAAACATAGTCCCAACTGTTAGGAAATGAGACCTTTGGGAAAGGCAGTTAAACAAACTTTCCAAAGCTGGCCAGCAATTGCAATAAGACGGACACAAGGGTACCTTGGATAGAAGGATAGAAAAAGAACTATCTATAGTAGCTTGAGAGGAAAAGACAAAAATGCCTTTACTTAGTGAGCACAGAGTATGAGAAAAGTGCATCTAAGATGGATAATGATCCTATGGAAAGGCATTGAAAGAAAACCAGGAGTTGGCCTGTTCCTATTTTGCATGTCAGTTTATCAAGCATTGTCTTCATTAAGTTTAATGAGCACACATCATCATATTGCCAGTTGCTGCAATTATGAAAGAGGCAAACAATGTGAATACTGGCACAGAATTTCCTTTTTTACTTTGAATAAAAATAAAGCCACAAAGTTAAAATATTCAAAATCGCATCCAAATCACTCAGAGTTAAGTAGAAGCAACTCAAAGAAGATGGTACTTGACCCAGGCCAAGGTTCTGAGTTGGGTGCAGGAATAAGAGTGTTTCTGGCAAGAGAAAGGACATTCATGAAAGCTTTGGAGAGTTGGAAGGAGAAGGAAGAGATGCTTTCCTTTTACTTACTGAGATGTTGTTCACTAGGGAATAAGGAAAGACAAAGTGACAAAGCTTTGGATAAAATGGTGAAGAGAGTAATTGGGAGGATCTAGGGCTGAGCAGGATGAAAAATATGGAAGGAATATGGAGCCAATGAATGATAAATCCGTTTCCAAATGAAGGTCAGCCATTCAGGCACAGTCTAAGGTGAAAAATAGACTGAGATAAGGATAAAAGTAAGGGAATTGAGATAAGGGAAGCAAGTTAATAAGTTAAGGATTAATCTATCTAGGTGTGATTGAGTAATGAAGCCAATGTGAGAATAATACCCTGGACCAAACTGACACTGCAAATGGTAGAGATGAGAGCCTTATCTTCTGAAGAGAAAGAAAGAGGAAGTTAAGTTTGTGGATGGCATGGGTCCCTGACGGGTTGTAGACCATGGTTTTGTGTTATGGAGAAATAATCTGACCTGAAAGAAAAGTTTAGCTGGTCTTGACTCTGTTGCGGTGAGTGTTCTGTTGGCATGTACTGGGAAGGCTAGAAGACAAAGAGCTATCTTCGCAAGAGGTTTGCTCTTGAGCAGTATTGCGTTCTTAGAGCTTGGGTGCAAGTAAGGGCAAGAGTTAGAGAAAAACCATTCTTTCTACTTTTGACTCAAGATACTTTTCTGGTTTGACATATGAGGATCAGGAACTCAGAGGTTTGAGAAGCAGTAGTGTATGATCAGTGTCGTTCTCAAAATAGGCATGAATAGGATGGCTTCTTCAAATGATATTAAGCATAAACTGCAACAGAAAAGGAAGATCGTGCTGAATAATTTTGGGGGATAGCAATGAACTAGGTTCAGTGCATTTAAGATGTACATTTTTGAGGACATCCAAAAATATGTCAGGAGGAGGAGCCATTTTGCAGGAAGGTTCTTATTTTTATGCTGGTAAGGTGATTTCTCTGAAGTAGAATCCAGAAATTGTTGACAATATGGCTAAACAGGAAAGTACTAGAAGTAAGACACCCAGATTATACACCTAACAAACTATTCAAGGAAAACTGTGAGGATGTACATTGCAAGGAAAATATAAGGGTTAAAAGCTTGACTTTGCCTGCAGCAAATACAGAAATTATCAAGTAGAATATAATATCTAAGCTGAATTTTGAAGGATATGAAGAATTTAACATTCAATATCTGATGTGGGGGAATATAACAGAGAACAGAACCACAAGGCATTGAAAGGTTCTGCAATTTTTTATTTATATAATTTTATCTGAGATATATTTACTGTTGCAATATGATGAATGAACTAGTGCTGAGGGAGGTTTTATTCCATCATTCATTTATTCATTTGATGCAGGTTTTTTGATCAGTGTGTGTGTGCAAGTACTATGATAACTGTTTTATAAATGACATAAAGATAGATAAATTCATGATTAGTCATAAAGCCTCTCAAATGAACTGGATATTTACTCATCAGGACTATGATCCAGGTTACTAATCTGACAGGAGAATATAGGATTGATATAATGAAGAAAAGCCAACATCAAGGATACTAATTTAGAAAGTCATTGTTACAATCAAAGGAAAGAGAAGCAACAGAAGCAGCAGTGAAAATGAAGAATAGTAGATGGAGGAAATACATTTGCAAGACGAATGAGAGACATATTTTGTAAGTTTTAGCAACTTTTTTGATGTTCTGAAGAAGAGAAGGGTATTGATTCAAAGATCTTAAGCCATAGAGAGTGGGAACACAAGACTGCATCAAACATACCATAAAAGCCTTACTTAGGAGGTATTGTTTTAAATGTAAGTCAGGAGGCTGAGTATCCTTTTGGATGTGTTGAGTTTAAGGCCCAATTTTCATAAGAAAAGTTAAATTAGAAATCATCAAATTACAGCTAATAATTAATAATTTGTATGAGCATATATAAAAGAGATCTAAATAATTAAACCATGATAAAGGATGAGCTCTCCAAGGCAAGAATTACATTTTTACCTTGAAACAGAACAAAGCAGAAAATACACCAGACCTGTTGTTTCTATGTATTAAACCTAATAAATGCTCAATTATAGGTGAATTAAAATTATTACATTTAGTTTACATTTCAGAAGTAAAATCACTTCTAATTCTTACTTTATTTGAGCCCCTGAATATTTAACAACTTCTTATTCACCTTAGTAATTTCTCCTTGCTTAAAGAAAACCTGTTATGATTCCATCACCTCGGCCATTCATTAATCTTTCTGTAAATTATTAATTTTTTTCTAAAAATTGATTCAAATTGAAAATAGTATGGAATGGTGTCCTGAGGTATAATAAAATTATATGGAAAAAAATTCAAAACTAAAATTGGATAAAAGATATAAAAAATAAATCTCATTTCATAACTCTAAATTACAGAAATTTAGAATCACTATATAATTCTACAATGCCAAAATCATTGATCTCAGCTAGCTCACTAGTTAATGTGACACCTAATTAAGTGACTCTATATTCTTTTGTAAAAATCAAACTGGCAATCTGAAATCTAGTATTTTTCTGTGCACTTAATGAAGTACAATGAGATGAGTTTTTGGAATACACTTCTTCCTGTAATTTGTGTAATCCATTAAAGTGATACTAAACCATATATAAAGAAAACACTCTAGATGATTGGGAATGAAAAATCAAAGTTTAAAGTTGCATAGTATCATAACTCATTTAGGACTCTATCCTCTTTAAAATACATTTGGGAAAAGAGTAATAGATGCTTTTCCTAATACAGAAAATTTCCTTGGTCTAAAATATCAAGAAAAATAAGTTTTAGAATTATTTATTTTTATGTATTATTCATTTATCTATTAAAACTTCTAGTTGAGAAAACTTTAATTTCTTTTTGATTCAAAGAAGACTATGAAACATAAAAAGGGCAAAAGGTATCAGAGTAGTTTTCCTTATTTAAATATCCATAATGATAAGAAGAATATTAAAGACTTGGAAAGTATAATTAGGCCAAATGTCAAGTTCTATTTTATGTTAGAATAATGTGACTTTTGTAATGGAGTTCACCATGAGCCTCTTTGCTTTCAAAAATCTGGATTAATTCCTTCTGGGTTCAGATAAAACCTTAGGTGACTTATCTGGTGATGTTTGTATGCATGTATATGTGTGTACCTAGTCATTAAATTACTAGCAGAAACTTTGTTTTGTACTTTTATAAGAAAGTCAATAATTGATTCATTCTTTAAATAAGTGTAACCAAGCTGCCTAATACAGTGATTTCTTTGTTTGTTGGAAATAACATTGAAGCATACAAGGTATCAGAACCAAACATATTAAAACAGTCATGATTTCTTAAACCGGATACAGAGGATAGAGAAAACATACTGCTAAATATTATTAAAATCTAATTTCTAGAATTCTTAACTAGCATTTACTGACTGGATTGAGAAATATTTGTAATGTTGTTAGAAGAAAAGCCTATAAAACTTTCTAGTGCTGGAATCCTCAGCAAACAGTGCTATTTGAATAGCCATCACTATCAGGACAAGACCAAAAATTTTAGATTGTAATGAGACCTGCTAATGAAATAATGTAGAATAACTAGGCACAGGAGATAATTGTTACTTCAAAAAGGAACTCAAAAAATGAAAATGAAAACTAAATGTGTCTTGTATGCTAATAGGTATGTTTCTCAAGATTTTTCCCTCCTTGAAATGTGTGTGTATTTTGGCAAGAAGAGAGAAGAGGAGGATTGTCAATTCTAATAATAGGAGCTATTCTTTCAATGAGTAGACTACAGAACTGGGAAATCAACAAGATTGCATTACCACATCCCATACTAGCTCCATATGGAGACTGATAGTCCAACTGTGGCTTACTCAGACACTAGGCTTTTTTCTAACCTTTCCCTTTTTCACAACTTGTTACAATCCTGGGTGGTAAGTCAGAGGGCAAGAAAGAAGTACCAGAATGAATTAGTCAATTAATCATTTGTTGACCATTTTGGTAAAAAATTTGGTGAAACTCCAGCACTTCATAAGAGTATAATTGCACATGCCAGATGAGAGGATTTTAACTGTTGTCAGTGGAGACCTGAAAATATCAGTTATGACTAGACAGATGCACTCTGGGGTGGGGATGGGAGAGAACACTCTCTGTGAATGATAATCCCATTAACAATTTATTTCATAACAATGGGCTCATTTATTTGATAAAATTACATTATGAAAAAATAAAAAGATCCATTTTTCATTTTATATTCCTGAATTAGTACCTGGAACTTTGCATCCATAGGTAATCAGTTCAGTTCAGTTCAGTTGTTCAGTCGTGTCTGACTCTTTGCAACCACATGAATCGCAGCACGCCAGGCCTCCCTGTCCATCACCAACTCCCTCTCCAGTAGCATACTGGGCACCTACCAACCTAGGGAGTTCATCTTTCAGTGTCCTATCTTTTCGCCTTTTCATACTGTTCATGGGGTTCTCAAGGCAAGAATACTGAAGTGTTTTGCCGTGCCCTTCTCCAGTGGACCACATTCTGTCCGTAGGTAATAATATTTATCAAATTAATGAATTAATCAATGCAATTAAATTATTTTTATTCATATCTTTTAAAAGGTGATTCATAGACTAGTACAGAAAATAATAACTCATAATTTAACAAAGAACGTCCTTCCCTATAGGATCTTGAAGAAACTTTCCTAGGGAGAAGCTAGTACATGTGTTGGTGATAAGTAAGATATCTCTGATTATAGCAAGTGTAGAATCACAAATCAATTAGTTTTTAAAGCAAATAGATACATACGTAAAGACAGTTACCCTGAACACAGAAGGGTGATTTGAGGAGGAGGGAGTCAAATTTGAAAGATCCAGTGAAGAGACTATGTAGTGGACAGAAAAGTTTTGACAATGGTTCTTAATCCATAGTGGGGACAGAAGAGGAAGTGGATTCCACCAGTACCCCTCAGAGAAAATGATATGGAAAATGAGTTTAAAATTTGGGGGTTGTTGTTGTTCAGTCACCCAGTCATGTTTGACTCTTCACAACCCCATGGACTACAGCATGCATTCCTAGAGTTTGTCCAAGTTCATGTCCATTGCATTGGTGATGCCATCCAGCATCTCATCCTCTGTTGCCCTCTTCTCCTTCTGCCTTTAATCTTTTCCAGCATCAGGGTCTTTTCCAATGAGTCAACTCTTCCCATCAGTTGACCAAAGTATTGGAGCTTCAGCTTCAGCATCAGTCCTTCCAATGAGTATTCAGGGTTGATTTCCTTAGAATTGACTGGTTGATTCCCACAAAACACATCCTGTTGTTGGAAAAGTTCATTTAAAAGCACAGGGTAGATGTTCAACAGCAGAGTTTCATGACTTATCCCAAACAAAAGGACACACAGAGTTCAGGGAAGACTCAACCATAGCCAGAAGACACTAAGAAAATGGACAGAAAGAACTTGTCCACCCTGGGGTCATGTGCATACCTAAACAGAGCTGGAGATCCTACAGCAATTTGGGAATTCACAAACAGAGGTGTCCATGGCAGCAGGAATGGTAGCATCAGGGCAGTTGGGAGGTGGCAGCCTCTGAAATGGAAGAAATAAAGCCTGTCAGAGAATTGAGAACATTGAGACTCAAGCTAAAGGCATTTGGACACATTTGGTATCCATATTTGTAAACAACAATGTTGGATAAAGTACTGGTGTTGCATTTCCCCACTACCATCCTGCCCCAAATTCTTGAGCTGATATTCTCTGGGAAACAAATGAACTATGTAGAGTTATGTTTTTCATCTTGGGGAGTGGTGATTTTGACATGACTCTGACAGATATTCAGTCAACTTAGCTCCCATCATGGTGTCACCTAAATTGTACTGAAAATATACAGCCAGAGCCATGGCCAAGAAAATCCTTTGACCAATGTGTACCTCTGGGCTTGCAGTTACAAAGAGATTGAGTCTGTCCATTCTAATTTGGAAACAAAGGTATATTTCTTTCATTATGTATCCAATCTAGTAATCTAGGTAGTTTAGTATTTTGGGGAATAATTTTGATGGGATCATGTAAAACTTAAATATTGAAAACAACTTAAAAGACAAAAATGGAATTACAGAAATTATTTTACCAAGATAACCCTTCTAAAATATTTATTAATCCATAACCTTTAATGATAACTATTTTCAAAGGAGAAAAAATAAAATATTTAATACCACAAATTATATAAAAGACATATAAACCTGGAAAGGAATCTGAAAGATTAAGTAGTTTTTCCTTCTAGCTTTGACACATTAAAACCATTCCCAATATTTCATGACCTCCAGAGAAAGTGATTCCAAAGCTTCTGTAGGTTCACTTGTACAATGTGTAAATTTCCTTTTACTTCCTCCCTTTGTAGAACATGAAATATTTTACTCCATAGATTGTTCTTTCATTTCATGAATTTTATAACTATACCTTTATGTTTTATAATTCTAATGCACTATCACATAAATTTGCTAAGTGCCCTACAAATTATCTGTTATCACTCCCATTTTGTATTTGAAAAAAAAAAATGAGAATTTGAGTGTCTTACCCACGATCCTGTGGATAGTAAGGGTGGAGCCAGGATTCTAGTTGAGTTCATCTTATTTTAAATCTGATGGTCTTTCCTATAATAAACTTGCTTTCTTCTCTGTAGACAAGGAGCACAAGTTATAGCCTGACTTTACTGATCCTGGGATTTGGAGTTATTTGATTTATTTTAATTTTTTAAAAATTCTCCATCATTTCATTTTCTATTTGATTTTTTGTCTGCACCTTGAGTTGTGTGGGATCTTAGTTCCCTGAGCAGGGATCAAACTGGTTGCCCCTGCAGTGAGAGCACAGAGTCTTAACCACTGGACTCCTAGGGAAGTCCCAGATTTGGAATTATTGTAAATGGGAGCTACCCCACACCCGAGGTCAGGGGCAGCGGCTGGGAGGAGCTACCCCATGTCCAAGGTAAGGAGCAGTGGCTGCACTTTGCTGGAACAGCTGTGAAGAGATACCCCACAACTACCGCACAATTGCACTCATCTCACACACTAGTTAAGTAATGCTTAAAATTCTCCAAGCCAGGCTTCAGCAATACGTGAACTGTGAACTTCCAGATGTTCAAGATGATTTTAGAAAAGGCAGAGGAGCAACAGATCAAATTGCCAACATCCACTGGATCATCGAAAAAGCAAGAGAGTTCCAGAAAAACATCTATTTCTGCTTTCTTGACTATGCCAAAGCCTTTGACTGTGTGGATCACAATAAACTGTGGTAAATTCTTAAAGAAATGGGAATACCAGGCCATCTGATCTGCCTCTTGAGAAATGTATATGCAGGTCAGGAAGCAACAGTTAGAACTGGACATGGAATAACAGACTGGTTTCAAATTGGAAAAGGAGTACGTCAAGGCTGTATATTGTCACCCTACTTATTTAACTTATATGCAGTGTACATCATGAGAAACGCTGGGCTGGATGAAGCATAAGCTGTAATCAAGATTGCCGGGAGAAATATCAATAACCTCAAATATGCAGATGACACCACCCTTATGGCAGAAAGTGAAGAAGAACTAAAGAGCCTCTTGTTGAAAGTGAAAGAGGAGAGTGAAAAAGTTGACTTAAAGCTCAACATTCAGAAAACTAAGATCATGGCATCCGGTCCCATCACTTCATGGCAAATAGATGGGGAAACAGTGGAAACAGTGTCAGACTTTATTTTCTTGGGCTCCAAAATCACTGCAGATGGTGACTGCAGCCATGAAATTAAAAGATGCTTACTCCTTGGAAGGAAAGTTATGACTAACCTAGACAGCATATTAAAAAGCAGAGACATTACTTTACCAACAAAGGTCCATCTAGTCAAGGCTGTGGTTTTTCCAGTAGTCATGTATGGATGTGAGAGTTGGACTATAAAGAAAGCTGAGCACCAAAGAATTGATGCTTTTGAACTGTGGTGTTGGAGAAGACTCTTGAGAGTCCCTTGGACTGCAAGGAGATCCAACCAGTCCATCCTAAAGGAGATCAGCCCTGGGTGTTCATTAGAAGGACTGATGTTGAAGCTGAAACTCCAATACTTTGGCTACCTGATGTGAAGGGCTGACTCATTGGAAAAGACCCTGACACTGGGAAGGATTGAGGGCAGGAGGAGAAGGGGACGACAGAGGATGAGATGGTTGGATGGCATCACCGACTCAATGGACATGGGTTTGTGTGGACTCTGGGAGTTGGTGATGGACAGGGAGGCCTGGCGTGCTGCGGTTCATGGGGCCACAAAGAGTCAGACAGGACTGAACTGAACTGAACTAAATGGGAAGGTATAGGAAAGGAACTTAACTTGCCAAAACAGAGATACCAAGACCCATTTATGTAAGGAATAAAAGAAAAAAAAACTGGAAAACAAAACAAAATTGCAAACCACCTCAGATTTCCTGCAACAGAGATTTGAAACATCTTTGATATTCTCTTTATTTATTTGACGTTTTCTGCCTCTATCTTCTGCATATATAACTACAGTGACCAAGCTTTGTCCAGCCCACTGTGCTTCTTGTGGCAGTTGTCCACTAGACCTACTTTCTCGTCCAATAGATGTGGCTTCTTGGCCATTAGTCATTTTCTTAACTTTCTTCTCAATTCCTGGTTTTTTCATACTTTATGATTGTAGAATCTTAAAACAGCTAGAGGGTCAAATAAAATCTGAGCAGATCAGATTGTAAATGCAAAGTTTGTTTCAGGGTATATCAGGTTCAATACTTTTGGTAGTCAGATTGACTCCAGACACTCATACTATTTATACTAGGCAATCTATTTCATTAAGCAACAATCATTATTTATAAAAGGTCAATTCAAAGATACTGTTACTAATAGTAAAGATGATATAAAATAAATTCTGAATACAAACAGATGTACCAGCATACTCACAGATAACACTAGGCTGAATTCCAGGGAAAAGCTAAAAATTACCCAACAGAAGGCAACAACAAAATCACAGACTGAATGGTAAGAAGCTGGTATGGGGGGTTAATTTGTTGGGAAGACATGAGCAATTGTATGTGTAGCAAACACTCAGCTCTCAGCCTTTTGGAGCAATTTTAAAGGAAAACTTGTGTGGTGGCTTCTGCTGACTTCAATCTACAAACTATCTTAGTACAATTCAGAGAGAGGGCTTCAAACCCAATCAGAGACTCAACAGCTGTTGCAATAGCTAAAGAGAGTCCAAGATCAGATGTTCTTACTGGGATACATGAGATGAAATACTCAACAAGAAGAAGCCCTTTTCCCTTTAACATCTGTACCTCCACATGAAGAGCATAAATGGCACATTGCACTTTCTTCATCAGAATTAGATGTTCCTAATAAGATGTGTTTTCAATTTAATAGTAAACTTCTAATCTACTTTGCTACAATATACAAGCTTATAATTGAAAACAGCTTCTAATGTTCTTACATTACCCCAACAGTACTTACAAGAACAACTTAATTATAATAATGTGAATTGAACATGAATGGTAATCTAATCAGCTGATTTTAGTGAGTGACGAGTTAATCGAAAATTCCCAGAAATCCTCCTTACACACCAATTACGATAATATCTCCTAAGCACAAAAAATGTATACACTAATACACCTCTGTTGTTTTTAAATGTTTGTCTTCTAATTATAGTAACGACCTGGGAGTGAGCTATTGCCTGAAAGTTAATAGTTGGCAGGGAAAATATGTCTGGCATAAACCCAAAATACATTCCCTGGGTTTCCATAATTATTTCAAAAACTTCACTAACATATATAGACTTTAAATAAAAACTTCCATAATCCCTGGGTCAATACCTGTTTCCCTCTTGAATGTTACCAAATTTGTTATCTATCTGATAGAGTTGTCAAAAACAAATTCTGAAAATTTCTGATTAAAGTGTTTTACAGATGTGAGAAATACTACAGACATATAAATATTCCTCCCAAACAATGAATAAAATTATCATCAAGTAGAAATGGTGAAGCAGACAAATAACCAACTGAGAAGAAAATTAGTAAATTGGAAAATATTTATGAGGAAATCATTTAGAGTAAAGCACAATAAATATAAGCTTGTAGAAAGTATGAAAGTAAGTCAAGACAAATGTTGGAAAGAAGAATGAGAAGAGGTGATGTAGGTCTAAGAGATTATATAGAAGGAAAGAACAGAGAAAAGATGATACTTAATAAGAAAATTGCAGAGAATTCTCTAGTGATGGACTCTGAAAAATAATATAAAAGATTCAAGGAGATCACTTTGAACCCTAAGAAAGTCAATAAAAGCAAATTCACACTCAACACTTGTTGTGAAAAGGGGAACACATTAAAGGCAAAGAAAGAAGCTCCCAGAGGCTGTTAAGTGAACAAGCCATCTTGGTTACACAGGCATGACAGTTAGAACAAGGACATACTTTTCAACAACAGCAATAAATATCAAAAGACAATGTAAAATACATTTAATATTTGAAGGATGAAAGACTAATTTAAAACACTAAACCAAGGTAAACTATTATTCAAAAATAAAGGTGAAATATATTTCTTTACAACATAAAAATAGGCATTTTATTGGTCATACATCATCTCAGAAAAAAACCACTAAGGAAGGATGAAGCAATGAACAAAAGTGAAATTGAAACTAAAAAAAAAGAAGAAAATAGAAGATGTGGTACATACACACAATGGAATATTACAAGGAGCGAGATTGAGTCATTTATAGAGACTTGGATGGACCCAGAAAGTGTCATACATAATGAAGTAAGTCAGAAAAACAAAATCATTTATTAACACATATATGTGAAATCTGTAAAAATGGTATAACTTTTATATACACTATTCACGAAGCTGAAATAGAGACACAGATGTAGAGAACAAATGTATGGATACCAAGGAGGGAAGGGAAAGGAATGGGTGAAATTGAGAAACTGGAATTGACACACATGCACTGTTAACACTATGTATAAAATAGACAACAAATGAGAACATTCTGTGTATCTCAGGGAACTCTGCCTAATGCACTGTGGTGACCTGAATGGGGAGTTGAATCACTAAGTCATGTCTGACTCATGGATCTCATAGCTCCATTTCATGGGAAGAAAGTCCAACAGGCAGTGGATATAAGTTTATGTATGGCTGGTTCATTTTGCTGTACAGCAGAAACTGGAACAAAATTGTAAAGCAACCATAAAACAGATAAATGTATTTTTAAATAAAATAAGTTACCAAATATAAAAGAACAATGACAATTTGTAGTTTTTCTTTATTTTAAATGACTCTGGTAAGAACATAGCATGAAATTTGGTAAACAACTGTTTAAGTGCATGAAACAATACTGTTAATTATAGGCTCAGTGTTGTATAGCAGATCTCAAAAATTTCTGCCTCTGTACAGCTGAAACTTTGCACTCATTGAATAGCAAGCCCCTACTTTCCCACCCTCTAGACCTTGACAGTCACCATTCTATACTGTGTTGTATGAGTCTGAGTAATTTAGATACTTCATGTAAGCACAATCAGGCAGTACTTGTCCTACCGTGACTGACTCATTTCAGTTAGCATGTTGTTTAGCTAAGGTTTAGCCATGTTGTTGCCTATGACAGGATTTTCTTCCTTTTTAGTGACATTCTGTTGAAAGTATAGACCACATTTTCTTTACCCATTCATCAGCAATAAACATTTGGGGTTCTTCCATTTCTAAGGTATTGTGAATAGCACTGTTATGGACACAGAGTGCAAATATCTCCTTGAGAACCTATTTTTAATTCTTTTGTCTACATCCAAAAGATGTATACCAGAAGCAAGACTGTTAGATCATAAGCAAGTTTTAATTTTAATTGTTTAGACACCTGCATGCTGTTTTCTATAGATGTTGCCCCATTTTACGTTCTCACCAATAGTGCATAAGTCTACCAATTCCCTCACATCACCACCAACATTAGCCTTTTGTGTGTGTGTGTGTGTGTGTGTGTGTGTATATATATATATATATATTTAATAATAGCTCTCCTAACAAGTATGATTCGACACAGGTATGATGTGATTTTGGTTTGCATTTCCTGTTGGCCATTCAAATGCCTTTGGAGAAATGTTTATATAAGCACTTGGCCCATTTTTTCTTTAATGGGGTGGGAGTGGCTGGTGTAACAGTTCCATATATATTTAGGAATTAATCCCTTATTAGATATCTGATTTATGAATATTTTTTTCCTATTCCTTAGGTTGTCTTTTCACTCTATTATTTGTTCTCTTTGTTGTGTAAAAGCTTTCCAGTTTGATATAGAATGTTCAAAATAAGGTAGGAGAAAATTACTAATAGAAATGGAGGGTGGGTCATGGATTTGGAAGTTAACATAATTCCAAGGCTCATATGTAGTCCACTTATATCTCTATATTCTAGAGATATAACCACTAAAAGAATAAAAATGAAAGATTAAACTTTCAAACCAATGAAGAGGAAAAATGAGTAGTAAAATTAACATGATTCATTTCAATAGATGTAAAACAAGAAATGAAGCAGCTTGGAAAGGTAATCAGTAAATGCAAAATAAAGTGATGGAAAGAAGCAAAGAAGTATTAATAATCACAGCCAATTAAAGACAATAAATGATTAGAGGAGATGCTTGTGAGAGGCACCTACAGAGTCATAAATGTTATCAAAGACATATGATGGGCTTGTTCCATGCTACCTGAAATGAGCAACTAGTGAGCAAAATGATGTCTCTGGGTTTCATATGTTGATCTTTAAGGGTTCTTTTTTAATGATAAGTGAAAATGAAGAAAGTGAAAGTGTTAATCACTTTTTAAGACTCTTTGTGACCCCATGGACTCTCCCCTGCCAGGTTCCTCTGTCCATGGAATTCTCTAGGCAATAATACTGGAATGAGTTGCCATTCCCTTCTGCAGGGGATCGTTCCAACCCAGGCATTGATCCCAGGTCTCCTGCATTGCAGGCAGATTCTTAACCTGCTGAGCCACTATGACAAACCTATAATGCTAAGCTCTTAGCATGTCAAGGCTTTGTAGGTGCGTGAAACCCCAAACTTCTGAAAGTGAAAGTGAAGTCGCTCAGTCGTGTCTGACTCTTTGCGACCCCATGGAATGTAGCCTAACAGGCTCCTCCGTCCATGGGATTTTCCAGGCAAGAATACTACAGTGGGTTGCCATTTCCTTCTCCAGGAGATCTTCCCGACCCAGGGATTGAACCCGGGTCTCCCTCACTGTAGGCAGACGCTTTACCATCTGAGCCACCAGTATACTTTTCCCAGTTTGAAGCATCACCATGAAAGTATTTTGAGGGTTTGTTTCACTCATCATGGTATCTCTGGGCCTTATTACAGTATCTGACACTTAACACAGCCTCAATAAATAGGTCTTGAATAAGAATAAAACTCTGGCAGATGTAATATAGTCTTAGGACAATAATAAAAAAGTAAAAAGGATAAAAAGTATAGACTGCGATAGCAGATACAGGAACAAAGTTACTAAACTGTATAAAATCCCATACAGTGGGAGATATCAAGTATGTACAGAAAGTCATGAATATTTTTCAAAACATATGAGAAAAAGAATAATTTATTTTCTGATGTATTTGTGTATAAGCAACTCTGATAGAACATAATTCTTAAACTGAAAGTATTGTGTATAGACAAGTATTAACATTTTTTAAAGAAGGAATTATTAAAATTGATATTTTTATCCCAAGAGAGTTTGTTAAGAAGTACATTTTTATAAGCAAACCATGCCTTTATTAACAATATTATTGAGTTTTTTATCCAGAGAATGGACTAGAGGCTTTGGTTTCACTTTTCCTTCTGGAAGGAACCAAATAACTTTCATTAAAAGGAGATATACTGTAACTATATTTACTGGGATAAATATTCTTCCTGGCAGGATCTGAGTTTGTGATAAGGGATTTTGTCCACATATCTTGCAAAATCATTTTCTATAGTCTATAAATTATTTTAAAGTTTTACTAAAATAAAGTAGTACAATATTTACCAGAGATGACTTTATTTCACCTAGCCCACAGCAACAGAGAAGATGAATGCTGAGTTTTCATCAGGTTTGAATTAATTGCCTTTTCTTTAATTCCTAGGGGACCTGCCCTCACAACCACACATCCCTCCCTCCTTAGTGGATATAGAAAACAGGATGGCTCCATACCTCAGTACCCGTGAAAGTACAATCATTGTTATTTACCTATGCCATAAGAAACTTGAAAGAGATATAGACTTCATCTCAGTTTCAAGCTGTTAAAATTCTACTGGGATCCTTAAGGCCCAATCTGATACTTCATATCTAAGATGTAGCAGCTCTAACAGGCTTTAAACTTTTGATTTATATATTGTGCTTACCCCAGAAATGATTTAAGACAATTTCTTAGGTTTTTTTGTACTATGATGTTTCATATGCCTGATCAATAGGGTCAGCTGGATAGCCTGCAAAAGTTCAGATTTGCAGATATATCCCAAGAGGTTATGATTTAGCAATTTGGGGAGACCTAGGAATCTGTGTTTTTAAGTTTTCCCAAGTAACTATTAAAATCAGATAAGTTTTAGAAATAGTAATTCACTACCTGTAACTTGCTTAGTACTTCCTCTGCAAACCATATGGTATTCTGCACCCCTAAAGGGGGTAACACACTCTGAAGGATGAGCGCATACAGGGAACATGAGCCCCAGAGCACAATGACCTTTGCCCAGAAGTTCAGAAGAGATCAATGGCAGAATTTGTTTTGGCTTTGTTTAACCAACATTTATCCAATAAAATGGTCTTGAAAACATCTGTTTTTTTTTGAGGCAAGTATGGATGTAATAAAATATGTGCTTTATTGCAGAAGAAGAGCCATGTGGAGACATGAGAAAGGAAACTTGTAACTAGCAAGGAATAATTCTTACAGCCTCAGTCAAACTTCTGTGATTCAAGTAGAGCAACTGAAGAGCACTGCGGTCCCAGGTCTTTGGACTTTCCTTGAGAAAGCAGACCACTTTTGTCTTGTTTTTATGTGATTTTTGGATGAAAATCTTCGCTTGTTTAGTAATGCAAATTGGTGTCTATTATTGGGCTAGTCATATAGTATAGTTTTCAGAAATGCTTGTTGAACGAACGAAAAGTGAAATAGATGTCCTAGAAGAGCAAAAGTAATAGCTTGCATTAACCATTTTTTTAAAATTTCCCCATTGATTTTAATTAAGCTCTTGCTGATTTGCAAACTCAAAGAGGTTTTATTTTTTTTTAATATTTTAAATCCTTCTCACAGGTTTTTCACATTCTTAATGGATAAAATCTGAATGCTGATGATTATAAGGCACACAACCAAATGATGGCTTATGGAATCAGCCTACATTTACCCAAGATGAAAAGAAGGGTATGAGATAAAAATAACAGATTGTGTTCTTGGTGTGAATAATAGAGACAGTAACACTTTTAGCAAAAATAATAATAATAATAGCAATAATAATACATATTTTTTCTTGTGAGAGAACTGCTTTTATGTTAGAGAAGTATTTATTGTTTGCGTCTCTTCAGAGATCAATTTATAAGGTCTTCCATTGCAGTTTTATGAATCTTTTTCTCTTTTCCTTTAAAATACAGGTTCTTTCCAAGAAAGTCTCTTATTTATCTCAGAAAAAAGATCAATAAATACTATTATGGAGAAAAAGAGAGATTCTTATTTTCATATGAGTCTTTGAAGTTACAGATGTTACATTGAACATAAACACATTGCATACAAGTTTTCCAAAATAGAAATCATGATGAGCACATTCTTACATGAATCACCTTGAACTTAGAAAACTGTTAGGATAGAAATGTACTTGGTCTTTTGGTTGGTATTTCACTAGAAGTAATTAGTTATCAAATGGATCATTTCCAATGGCATTTATTTTCTGCCAAAAATTGGAATTCCTCAAAATGTTTAGTAGAAAGTCAGCAAAACACATTATTCTGTCTTTATATTCAACAGTGATGCTTCAACATAAAAGATTTCATGTGCAGGTTTGGCAATTTTTTTAAGCATATTATAATGAAACTAATAAAGTACCATTGTGTCTAATCCAACTGCTGTGCTAAATGAAGGCTGGGTGGAGGAGATGACTATAGAAAGACAGATAATGGAGACTAGGACACAAGGTCAATGAAAATATACTATAAAAATAAACTACAGAGTAAGTTAAACATGATCATAGCTGCCCAATTCTGACATATTGGAATTAGGTTCTATCAATATATCCTAAAGCTGGAAAGAAATCCAGAGTCATAGAATCTAACATTAAGAAGGGGCTTAGGAACAGTTTAAAGGACAATGAAAACAAAAACTACTTTGCTCAAGGAAAGGTTTAATTTAGATATATGAGGAAATTCAAAGAAAGTTGAATAGGAATAGACAAACAGGCCCTTCTGTACACATTTCGTTGCCATGAACACATTGGTTGACTCCATATAATTCTCATCAGTTCAGTTCAGTTCTGTCGCTCAGTCAAGTCCAACTCTTTGTGACCCCATGGACTGCGTTACTCCAGGCTTTCCTGTCCATCACCAACTCCTGGAGCTTGCTCAAACTCATGGCATCGAGTCAGTCCATGATGCCATCCAACCATCTCATCCTCTGTTGTCCCCTTCTCCTCCTGCCTTCAATCTTTCCCAGCATCAGAGTCTCTTCAAATGAGTCAGTTCTTCACATCAGGCAGAGAAGGCAATGGCACCCCACTCCAGTACTCTTGCCTGGAAAATCCCATGGACGGAGGAGCCTTGTAGGCTGCAGTCCATGGGATCGCGAAGAGTCGGACACGACCGAGCGACTTCCCTTTCACTTTTCACTTTCATGCATTGGAGAAGGAAATGGCAACCCACTCCAATATTCTTGCCTGGAGAATCCCAGGGACGGGGGAGCCTGGTGGGCTGCCGTCTATGCAGTCACACAGAGTCAAGTCGGACATGACTGAAGCGACTTAGCAGCAGCAGCAGCAGCTTCACATCAGGTGGCCAAAGTATTGGAGTCCTTCCAATGAATCCAATGAATCCTTCTAATGAATATTCAGGACTGGTTTCCTTTGACTGGTTGGATCTCCTTGCAGTCCAAGGGACTCTCGAGAGTCTTCTCCAACACCACATTTCAAAAGCATCAATGCATTGGTGCCCAGCTTTTTTATAGCCCAGTTTTCATCATCTTGTTCTTATCCATCTGACTTATCCTCAAGCAGCAAAAAATAGAAGCAAGGCTTGTCAATCATAATGAAAAAGTTAGCACCTGGTATTCATTCTAACTAAACATCACTGGGAAATAGTGAATAAGTTAGAATCTATGCAAGTTCTTGGATTTCTGTGAAAAACATGTAAACTTGAAGACTAGATAAAGATTGGTTTGGTGTTTTCTTTTTAGTGGGTTAAATTGCTGGTGGCACGTCTGCTTAGACTAGAGTAGAAAATAAATGAAGCTGCACACAGAAGATGTGTTCTGAGAAAATGCAGTGTTTCCTCAAGCTCTGAGCTAACATCTCACATTGTCAGAAAGGCACTGAATTGCCTAGCCACTTGGGTGCCTTTTTCCTGTGCTAGTCTGAGAGCATGCTTTCCTTTGATAATAGACACTCGTAAATACAAGTCATTGAAATGGTGGGAAGGGGAATACCGTGGCTCCAGAAGCTTTGAGAGGCTTTGAAATTCAATGCAATATCCTTTATGTTGGAGAGTGGTTGAAGATCAAGGGCGATCAATCCTGATGCTTTCAAATTTATAGATATTTTGGCTGGAAGGGCTGGAGAAGATTTATCATTTTGGAATATTTCATGTCTGCTCTCTTGTCTTCTTCCTCTCTGGGTCCACATCCTAGTGGAATAGTAGAGAGAATGTTTGCAGAAAGATATCAACCTCTGTGTCTAGTTATTAGCAGCTATTCAATAATAAATATTCCAAACCAACAGAACAAAAACAAAAGTGGAAATGTCTTCATTTCAGGCTATAAATATCTCTTTTTATGATAACCTTTGCTATTTTACCACCTGGAATAAGTATATATTTCACCTTTATCTTATTAAAAAAATCACACTTCAGAGAATCTGGGTCATATTTGTTATTATTAATAAACTTAAAATGCCAACTGTTTTCTGTTTGACCTTTGGGAACTCTCTCTCCACCATCCTTCCCATCTCTATTCTGTCTCCTTCAGGTTATCCCAAATATGGGAAATAAAAATCTTTATCCTGTTAAAATTAATTCGTCCTTCTTTGTTAATTCTGACATAACCTTGGACAGTCTTTTCTCCTTGAACAGGATTAATACACACTTGTTTCAGGCTGACAGAGTCTCTCAGCCCTTTTTTATTTTTTTCTTGTTAATTGTTGCTGCTACTTCATCTTGTAAATTACTTCCCTCTCCCTAGGAAAGGCATCTTCTCTGGATGAGTTTTCATTTAAATCACTTTCCTTTTCCTTTTGTCTCCCACCATTTCTCATTCCTCCTTTGTATCCCTAATTTCTTCTACCCAAATAAAATAACTATTCATAACCTAACGTGAGATTCTATGCATTCTTATAATTTTATAAAATAAACATTTTTAGCTTATTTTAGAATGCATAATCTCATGACAGAACACGGAGAAGGCAGTGGCAACCCATTCCAGTACTCTTGGAAAATCTCATGGATGGAGGGGCCTGGTAGGTTGCAGTCCATGGGGAGTCAGACACGACTGAGCGACTTCCCTTTCACTTTTCACTTTTATGCATTAGAGGAGGAAATGGCACCCCACTCCAGTATTCTTGCCTGGAGAATCCCAGGGACAGGGGAGCCTGGTGGGCTGCAGTCTATGGGGTCACACAGCGTCAGACACGACTGAAGCGACTTAGCAGCAGCAACAGCAGCAGCAACAGCATAATAGAACAATAAACCTACTAATAAAGAAGTTTTAACATGAAAATAACAAGATCCTTAGCTTTATAGCAGCACTTTTATGATCATTTATAATAATAATTAGTGCATAAATTGTAAATTTGAAAATCCTATATTTATATCAGATGATGCTGCATTGGGTGGTAAGTTCACTGATCTTTGGAAATATACAAGTGAGTTCATAATTATAAGAAATGATAAAAGATCAAATCCAGTAGAAAATATATAACCAGTCAGAAAACACATGACAAGAGATAAGTAACCATATTAGTTTGTATTATTGTTGCACTTATCAATGGTTAACATATTTTGTAGGCAAAAATTTTTTTTCTTTGAAAGAGGAAAAATTGGTCTGACAACTTGGTCATTACACTACAGTGTGTGCTAGGTCACTTCAGACTTGTCTGACTCTTGGTGAGTCAGTGGACCTTAGCCCTCCAGGCTCCTCTGTCCGCAGGATTTTCCTGGCAAGAATACCGGAGTGGGTTGCCATGCACTCCACCAGGGTATCTTCCCAATCCAGGGATCAAACTTGCATCTCCTGTGTCTCCTGCATTGCATGCAGATTCTTTTCTGCTGAGGCACCAGGGAAGCTCTTAATATGTATAATAAGTAAGGGATTTTTAAATTTATTCATTGGAAGCAAGTAGAACAAAAATATAAAATAAGTGAATGTTCTCTCTCAGTTGCTGTGGATTATAGCCAAATGTTAAGATTACACACCAAATTACATAAAATTTGCTTCAAAATATCTATTGATAAATGAATTAATATAGCACCATACTTACAAATATTAGAGCTCTAGGGGAAAAAATCTATAAAATATTGAAAGAAGCCATTTAAGTCCTATAAATTCTAGCTAATAGAACAAGTAATTTGCTTTTGATGAAAAGAATAAAGTATTGCTTTTCAAATAGTGCTGACTCTTTAATAGCAGAAAAAAAGAGACCTAATAGCTTTAAGAGAACTGAAGCTAAGGTGCATCAAAGCAAACTACCTTAGTGACTGAGCTGATTTAACACTTACCAGTTGCACATTGTATAAAACTAGAAATATTTATTTCATTTTTTAGGAAATTGAGGGTAGGCAGAATTTCAAGTTACTGATGATACCAAAATAATTGGGGAGGAGCAAAATATGACACCCCAAAATGTACCACTTTGGCACTGTGGCTTGTTTGAACTAAAGGCAATTAAGACCCAGCAAATGTAGGTCTTTGATGATAAAGAACCCACCTGCAATGTGAGAGACCTGGATTTGATTCCTGAGTTGGGAAGATTCCCTGGAGAAGGGAACAGATACCCACTCCAGAATTCATGCCTGGAGAATTCCATGGACAAAGGAGCCCATTGGTCACAAAGAGTCAGACATGACTCAGTGACTTTCATTTTTCAAATGCAGGAAAAGCTTTTTACCTCCTCTTTAACTGCCTCAAAGAATTTAGGTAGGGGACTTGGACCAGGAAGACAGATGTTAACAGGGATGACTTTGTATACCAGAAAGACTTATATGCATGGTCTAGCAAAAATGCTTTTTTTTTTTTTAATTTCCTTTGAATTTTTTATTTTGTATTGCAGAGCAAATTAACAGTGTCATGATAGTTTCAGGTGAATAGTGAAGGGACTCAGCCATACATATACAGCCAAACATTTGTTCTTCTTGTCTGCCTGTGAATTCTTCCCGTTTAAAGCTCCAGATCCTCAAACCTTCTCCTTACCTCAGGATGGCATATAAGCCTTAATTGCCTGACTGCCTCAGATTCTCATAATTTCGATGGGATTCACATATGTAGGCAATTAAATTTATTTCAATGGACATGAGTTTGGGTAAGCTCTGGGAGTTGGTGATGGACAGGGAGGCCTGGCGTGCTGCAGTCCATGGGGTCGCAAAGAGTCAGACACAACTGAGCAACTGAACTGAAGCGGAAACTGAATCTCTTTTATGTTAATTTAATTATGAGATCAGCCAAAGAAACTGGGAGGCAAGAAGGGAGAAATTTTCCACCCCTACATGTATAAGATATGTATTACACAAATACATTATGTCAATAGGACCAGTGATAGTACACGGTTGATGGCCATTTTTACAAGCATAAGACAATAATAACATTGGAATTTGTGTAAATGGCTATGTTACAATGTTATGGGCTGATCATTGTATTCAAAGAATCCCAAAGAAACTACTATGTAAAATGGCATCTTAAGTTCATAATGGCATTAGAAGCAATCTTCCTGGGTTGGCAGAATTTAGTAACCTCTGCCAACTTTGAATAAATAAAATTGAGTCCATATATAGTGCCTTCTGTCATTTATAAATGGCTAATTTCCTGAACAAATATGTCTAACTTTGACCAAAAGAAAAAGGGAAATAGGGTTGGAATATGATTCGAGGATACAATTTCAAACTATATAACTTGCAAAGTCTAGATTTCTCAGTTTTTCAAATGGACAAGGTAACATTTGCAACTTATCAAAAGAGTTTAGGGAGGTTTAATGAGGTGACATATCTAAAATGTTATCTAGGGGAAAATATTTTTATTATCTCTGCAGATAATGCCTCAGCTTGACTGGAGGGGGGAAAAAGATACCACAAGGTATCATTGTATTGTGCTAAAGCAATGAACTACCACCTGCAGGAAATTGGTTTCATGAAAGGCAATGACAAAGAGCACATCAGGATTACATGAAATCAATCAGAAGCAGGCAGGAAGAACACAAGCCAGATGAAGTGGAGTCTTTCATGGCAGGCAGGAGAATATATCAAAGACATCCTTGCTAATTTCAAAAAGCCCACTCCCTTCTCTAGAGGTGAGAACATTACTTCAGACAGCATGCTGGCTCTGCTGGACTTCTGTGAAGATGCTATAGCTCCATTTGTGGGTTTCTTAAAGAATGATTTAGGAATGAAAAGGGCCAACAAGCCTGAATACCGTTAATTTAGATTACCAGTGGGAGAGAATTGAATGCACAGTTTTCCACATTTACTTTTCCATCAGGAATTTTGTTGTTTATACCAACCAGATTCTCATTTATATGTTTTAATTCTGAGCTACTCTACATTTAAATGCTACTTTCCAAAGAAAATGCTAAGTAATTCTTCCTTAAATTGAAGAGATGCATCTTTGAAAAATAAAATAAATCAGTTAAAAGTAGATGGTATATCTATCCTTGAATAGCAACATGAAAGATTAGAAAAGGAATGATGGTCAAAATAATGGATGTGATAGTGGATGATAAAGAGAGCTCCCTGAAAGCAAATATTTTTCATGGCAAGGTGAGATGCTGTAAAGAAATCTGCTAATTGCTAGAATCCTAGGAATTCCTTTCTGAACTCAGTAAAGAGCTCAAGTGTTCTAAGCACCCTGAGAAGTCTCAGAAAGAGCATCCTGAGAAATCCCATGGTGCTCAGTGTTCATGAGCCAAAAAAAATGTCATGGAGATTAGACAATATAAGAAGTTGTAGATAATGGTAAACTGAATGATCAAGCAACAAAATATAAGAAAATACATCTATCATAATGATTGTTTCAATATTTTGATTATTTTGGAATTTGCTTGCTTGTGGTGACGATTTAACCTCACTAACCTATAATGTGCTGTTCTCAGTCACTTAATCATGTCTGACTCTTTGTGATCCCATTGACTGTATCTGCCATGCTCCTCTGTCCATGGAATTTTTCAGGCAAGAATACTGGAGTGGTTGCCATTTCCTACTCCAAGGGATCTTCCCAACCCCAGGATTGAATCAGCATCTCTCATTCCTCCTGCATTGGCAGGTGGATTCTTTACTATTAAGCCACCTGGGAAGCCCAACCTATAATAGAGTCATGTTTTACGTTGAAAAAATGACTATTATTTAGTGTAATTACGTTAAATATATTTACAAAGCAGATTTTTTTTTTAGAGTAAACATAATGTTCAGATGCACCATAATGTGAGTAAGTATCAAAATCTTCGATGTGGTCTAATGTTGTGTTTTACTTATATCACAGATATAGTAGAAGCACAATGGACATAAAATTCTAATATTTGACTTAGAGATCAAATTTTTCCCCATTTGCCTAGTTACTTCAGTGCCAAGAATTTCATATTCATGAGGAAAGAGAGCAGCACAGTTTCATAACAAAGTGTGATGAGCTAGGCCACAGTGTGCCCATGTAGTTAAGTGAACATTATTCTGAGTGCTTCTGTGAGAGTGTTTTGCTTCTCTGTGTTTCCAGTCTCCTAACTCACACTCATATTTTGACTTCCCAGTCTCTATAAACAGGTGCATGCTAAGTCGTTTCAGTCATGTCTGACTCTTGGTGACCCTATAGGCTGTAACCCACCAGATTCTTCTGTCCATGGTATTCTCTAGGCAAGAATACTGAAGTGGGTTGCTTGCCCTCCTCCAGAGGATATTCCAAACCCAGGGACTTAAGCCACATCTTTTATGTTTCCTGCATTGGCAGGCAAGTTCTTTTCCACTAGTACCACTTGGTAAACCCAATAATAAATCTGTAGCTGGAATGTTTATTTATATAGAGGATGTGATATAATCTATAAAAAGCTATCAACACTATTTGTAATTTTAGTAAGGTTTTAGGTTGTACAATCAACATATAAACATCAAAGACATTTCTAAACACTATAGCAGCAACAGAGATTAAAGTTTAAAATATCAAAGATTTGGACACTTTACCAAAGAAGATATATTATGGGTGGAAAAGCATGTGAAACAATGTATAGTATTATTAGTCACTATGAAACCCAAGTAAAACCACAATGGGATCCTACTCCCTATCACTTAGAATAGCTAAAAGTAACAAGATGGAGCACATCTAGTGTTGGGGAGAATGTGAAGGAACTGGAGCTTCTATATACTGCTAGCAGAAGAATAAAATGGCGCAACCATTTCAGAAAACAGTTTAACAGATTCTTAAAATGTTACATGTGTTAGATATACAAATGCCATACAATCCAAGCATTTAACTCCCAAGGATTGCTTAAGAAAAATAAAATAATATGTCCACAACAAAGACTTGTATATAAATGTTCATAGCAATTTTATTTGCATGAGTGGAACCTGGAAACCACCAAATATCCATCAAGAAGTGAATGGGTAAACAATGTACTATCAGTTCAGGTGTTCAATCACGTCCAACTAGTTGGGACTACATGGACTACAGAACGCCAGGCTTCCCTGTCCATCACCAACTTGCAGAGCTTGGTCAAACTCATCTCCATCGACTTGGTGATGTCATCCAACAATCTCATCCTCTGTCATCCCCTGCTCCTCTGCCTTCAATCTTTCCCACCATCAGGGTCTTTTCCAATGAGTCAGTTCTTTGCATCAGGTGGCCAAAGTATTGGAGTTTCAACTTCAGCATCAGTCCTTTCAATGACTCTTCAGGATTGATTTCCATTAGCATTGACTGGATTGATATCCTTGCAGTCCAAGGGACTCTCAATAGTCTTCTCCAACACCACAGTTCAAAAGCATCAATTCTTTGGCGCTCAGCTTTCTTTATGGTCCAACTCTCACATCCACACATGACTACTGGAAAAACCATAGCTTTGATTAGATGGACCATTGTCGGTAAAATAATGTCCGCTTTTTAGAATACTGTATAAATTTGTCATACCTTTTTTTTCAAGGTGCAAGTGTCTTTTAATTTCATGGCTGCTGTCACCATCTGCAGTGATTTTCAAGTCCAATAAAATAAAGTCTGTCACTGTTTCCATTGTTTCCCCATCTATTTGCCATGATGTGATGGGACCAGATGGCACATCGCTAGTTTTTTGAATGTTGAGTTTTTAGCCAGTTTTTCACTCTCCTCTTTCACTTTCATCAAGAGACTCTTTTGTTCCTCTTTGCTTTCTGCCATAAGGGTGGTGTCATCTCCTTATCTGAGGTTATTGATATTTTTCTTGGCAATCTTGATTCCAGCTTATGCTTCATCCAACCTGGCATTTCACATGATGTACTCTCCATATATGTTAAATAAGCACGGTGACAATATACAGTCTTGGCATATTCCTTTCTCAATTTGAAACCAGCCCGTTGTTCCATGTTCGAGTCCAATGGTTGATTCTTGACCTGCATATAGGTTTCTCTGGAGGCTGGTAAGGTGGTCTAGTATTCCCATCTCTTTAAGAATTTTCCACAGTTTGTTGTGATCCACACAGTCAAAGTCTTTATTGTAGTCAATAAAGCAGAAGTAGACAATTTTCTGGAATTCTCTTGCTTTTTCTATTATCCACTGGATGTTGGCAATTTGATCTATGGGATATCCACACAATGAAATGCTATTCACAAAGAAACAAAACATTGATGCACACGATATCATGGGTGAATATAAATAATGAGGCTAAGTGAAAGAAGTAAGTACATATTGTATGGGTCACCTACATAAAATTTCAGATAATAAAAATCAATTTTATAGAAAGCAGATAGAATGTCTGGGCATGGGGGCAAGGGAAGCATTGGTGACTAGTGAAAGGAAGTGATTATTATCAGGCAGGTTGGAAACTTTGGGAAGCAATGAATACTTGCATTATCTTAAGGTCTTCACAGATACATGCATAGGTCACAAATTGTGCTCTTTAAAAATGTGCGTGTGCTTTGCTTAGTTGCTCAGTTGTGTCCCACCAGGCTCCTCTGTCCATGGGGATTCTCCAGGCAAAAATATTAGAGTGGGTTGCCATGCCCTCTTCCAGGGGGTCTTCTCCACCCAGGGATTGAACCCAGGTCTCTCGCATTGCAGGTGAATTCTTTACCATCTGAGCTACCAGGTAAGCCCTGATGTAAAACTGTGTAGCTAATTGTATTCTGATTATACTTCAATAGATCTTTAAAAACAAAAGAAACAAAAAAGAAAGGGTAGGGGAGGAAGAAGAAAGGAAACAAGTAATTCAAGAAAGAAAAAGAAAATAATACCTACACACTCGAGTCAGACAGTTTTTCTAGTTACTAGCATTGTGATCCTAGACAAGTTATATAACCTCTTAGTGTCTGCATAATGAAAATGGTGATAAAATTATTGATCTATTAATTCATATACAGTGTTTAGAACATTAAGGCACATATTTAGGATCATCTCAGTGTTTGCTATTATTATTTATATTGATGTTTATATAGCAATTAAAATAGCACATTGCCTAAAGAACATTATTCTAGATCATGCAACAAGAATGCAAAAAAAATTGATAAAATATAGAGACTCAGAAAAAGAAAAGCCTTATAGAGAAAAATACCCATAGATGTGTACTTACACACTGCCACATCCATATATTAATATTTTATAAATATAAAATACAATTAAAATTTTAAAATTCTGTAACTGGGATATAATTTTTAAAAATAATATATTATTTGATTAAAAAACAAGCTAATCTATTAAAAATTATCTTCAAAATAATGGTTAGAGAAATTAGCTTTTATAAATTCTATTATAGACTATTATACTAGACAGAAAGGTCAAAATACTAAGATAATGTTGAATTTTTTAAAGAAATAAATAAAATAGGCCAAACTTTCACTGAACTTATTTCTGTATTTTTAGTGATAGTGTTGCAAAAATTAGCTGTTTATAATTTTATCTGAGCAAACATAAAAATTTTTAATGAATTTCTGTACTATAAGCTAATAAAAACCAATATTTCTAGCCCTTGTCAATTTTCCATAGCCAGCATGCTTAAGTCATACATTCTTTCCCTAAAAATCTAAATTTTCAAAAGTTGTGTTTCAACTTTTATATAACTGTTATGATCATGCCATCTTGCCTCTTCTATCTCCTTCTGCATTCAGCCTTCTGTTTGCCATTACATTTTCTCTATGTATTATTTCTAGGCATCATGTCTCTAGTCTATAGTACGTTTTTTCTTTTTCTTTTTTTGTGTGTGTTAAATTCACTTTATTTAGTGAATCAATAATGTTAATACTATCGTGTGGCTCACCTAGAAGGAGACTTATACAATTCTATATAGGGCTTTGAACATTCTAAATGAGCAGTAATACTGCTATTTTTTTTTTCTTTTTTCTTTCTTTATGAACATGGTGTCATTAATTAATTCTATTCAGTTCTCTTTTCAGCATATCTCCTTTAAGAATTTTCAAGAGGATAGAGAATATCATCAGCTGTCTTCTTAGGATATAGAAACACAAAAGGAAAACACATCTACTTGTCAGCCTGCCTTAACACTAAGCAACACCACTGCACTATTATCCCCACCAAAAATAGATGTCTTAGATTGACAATGAAATGCAGTATTTTAGGGAGATTCAAGGGCATGCAGCAGCTACCACTTGAAACTCTTCTTTTCACTGGGTATGTCTCCTAGTGAGACATACCTCTCTCTCTCACACATCCAGCAGTGAGAAGGTACTGAATTTAATCTCTTAGATTATCTCATAAAATTTGATTAATATAAATCAGAACAGTTATTTTTACTAAAATTAATTTCTTTTGGAGAATGAGTCATCCAGTTGTAATTAAAAAAAAATGTGTTTTGCATATTCCTCTGGGTAAGTAATTGTTAAGCATTTTCATCTTGTAGAAATGATTTTAGTCTGGCAGGTAGTAGGCATTTAATAAATGTTTACTAGAATATAAAGAGTAGAATAGGGCATATTTATTTTAAGGCATGTTCTATTTAAATATGAAAGCTTTAGAAACATGAACTTTTTTTTTATAATGACCCTCTTTCTTTGAAAAGCATGGATATAGCAAGTATTAATCAGTAGTAGATCATTTTACATTTTTAATTACACTATCCTGAAAATTTGTGTACATGGTCAAAAGTCTTATCTCAGGAACTTAAAAAGATAGATGATAGATAGGTGATGGATAGATGACAGATAGATATATAGATCAAATTTTAACATAAACAAATTTAATCCAAACAGCTATTACCAGGTAATATTAGTACTTGTTCAGTTTTCAAGGGTGTTAGGAAAAAGGCCATTTTTGCATTCAGTTGTTCTGAGTAGAGCAGCTCATCATTCTTTTTGCAAAATGATATTGACATTTCAATAGTTTTTACAAACCTGAAAAATTATCAAACACGTTCAGTTTTCAAATAACAAGAAAGAATCACCTGTTATCTCTGATTTACAATTTACAAAGTCTTTACAAATAATGCTGCTAATCAGTACAACAATAGCATGGATGGAAAGTGTCTGGACAAGGATAATGGAAACACTAGGCTCTGATTGTTCTATTAAAATTGGAGCAATTCATCACTTAGCATCATTAGACACTGATAACTTGGACCTTGTAAAGAAGACCTTTCAGAATTTTCAGTGTTTCTTCAGTCAGCACAAAGCACTAGTTAATAAAAATGGTACATCTGAATTAAAATATAGGTATTGCCGGCTTAAGGGAATTAGCAATTTGTTAATTAGTCACATTTTAAAAAATCATTAAAATAATATATTAGACAAAATTAATATATTAGGCAAAAATTATAGTGAATGGGCCATATGGATTTTTTCTGTTTACTGTATTCCATTATGGCAATGATGAATGGCATATCGTTTGTAACACTGTCATTTAATAATTAAAATGACTTCTATAATTTTGTTTACTGGCTTCTCATTTCAAGTCTGTAATTTTGCCTTGTGATTAGTAACAAATCTCATTCAGCAGCACCTTCTCATAGAACTCAGCATGGACAATTTTCCACATAGATTCAACCTCTGCCTAAACCACACTAATCCTTTGATTGGGCTCAAGGAAAGGCTTGGATCCCTGTAGAGTTCCTGACACACTGACTATTCATAAAAATAACAACAAGGCTTCAAGCAGCCAGAAATGTAGACCTTGCACCTGTTCTTTGCCCTTAGTGAACAGGCCATGTCATGAGCCCTGTGATTCTTCATGGCACTAGACCTAATGTACTGGCCATCTGGGGGCTAAAGGACTTGGAGAGGTTTGGGCTTCAGGTGGCGGTTGAAAGAGCATTTCAATGGCCATAAGTCATGATTTTTTTTCTTTAAAGTAGACACTGTATTTTATTTACACTTTAAACAAATTAAACAAACCCAGATACGTGGCCATTAACAACAGTAAATACAAAAATGCAAAGTGCTTGCATATTTTGTATGTGGGCAAGTAACAAAACAGATTTTTTCTGAATGCCAATGCTTTTTGATGGTTTAGGAGACTTCTAAAGATATATTACTACTTACTGGGCTTCAGGGAACTATTTAGACTCTATAAATAATCACCATGGTGGCCTTAAAGAATAATACATTAGTTTATACAACATGCTTGTCTTTAATTAGGCAGACAAAGTTACTGGCTTTCCCACATCTGAATTATTTGCTCCTTTTAAATATCAATGTGTCGATAATTCAAGACTCATAGTGTGGGGCTAAGATCATTAGAACACTATCTTCTTGTTGGCAAAATAATCCTGATGCAAAGAATGGAGGAAATTATTCACTTTATGAAAGCTTCATTACTCAGTCAAGCAATTCAGCAAGACTAATACACAAGTAAGAAAATGCTCATGAGGATGACAACTATTCTGCTCACCAATTAAAATTCCAATGTAAGGATTTTTCCCCACACCAACAAGCACTTCTACAACACAGCTGGATGCCCAATAATTCAACTCAACCTAGACACTTTCTACCCATAGACAGCATCGTATTCCAACACATCAGATTCGCTGTAGTCCTATAAGACGGTCATCTACCCCTGCCCCAATTTACTTCAGATGTCAATCACAAGTCCAGATTGTGAGCTTCTGACCACAGGCTATAGATTGGGGGTTCCAAAGAGTCTTTCCTTGGGTGTGGTTAATTTGCGAGAATGGTTTACAAAACTCAAGAAAAACATTTTACTCACTAGATTACCAGTTTATTGTAAAGGGTGTTACTCAGGCTCAGCCAAATGGAAGAAATACACAAGGCAAAGTATGTGGAAGTGTGGCACTTCCACGCTCTCTGATCACACCATTCTCCCAGCACCTGTCTCAGTTAAAGAAAGGAAGCTCTCTAAACCCCATCCTTCTGGGGTTGTTTAGAAGCTTCATTACTTAGGCATGGTTGACTAAATCATTGGCTATTGGTGAAGTGAACTCAATTTCCTACCCCTCTCCCCCCACCAGAGGTCAGGGAGTGGTAGTGGTTTGCCTGATAGGTTGATTGCCTAAACAATCCTTAGGTTACCTGGTGTTGAAAGTGTAAATTGCTCAGTCATGTTTGACTCTTTGCTACCCCATGGACTGTAGCTCATCAGGCTGTTCTGTCCCTGGGATTCTCCAGGCAAGAATACTGAAGTGGGTTGCCATGCCCTCTTCCAAGGGATCTTTCCGACCCAGGGATCAAACTCAGGTCTCCTGCATTACAGGCAGATCCTTTTACTGTCTGAGCCACCAGGGAAGCCCTAGGTTACCTAGATGCTTACCAAAAGTCACCTCATTAATAGCAAAGACATTATCATCCTCCCCACTTAGGAAATTTCAAGGCTTTTAGGAAGTCTGCTCAGAGGGTGAAGAATCTGCCTGCAATACAGAAGACACAGGAGACTTGGGTTCACTCCCTGGGTTGGAAAGATTCCCTGGAGCAGGAAGTGGCAACCCATTCCAGTATTCTTGCCTAGAAAATCCCAGGAACAGAGGAACCTGATGGGCTACAATCCAAAGGGTCACAAAGAGTGAGACACAACTGGGTAGTAGCACAGACAGACAGAAGTCACAAATGGACAAGACCAAATGTATATATATATATATATGGGCTGTCTAAAGCAGGCTTGCCTCTAGAGGGTTGTAGATTACTGCGAAGGCTTTGGATATTTTGGGGAGTTCTATGAGACATAGAGAACAGAGGATAAAGCCTAAGGTTTCCCTATGCTACACAGAAGGACAGCAGAGTGATCTGTGATAATTTGGTCAGAGTTAGGCCTAGTCAAGAGAGGCACCTCTCTCTTAAGGACACATTTAGTCTGAGTTCTTCTGGTGAGTTCTTAAATTTTGCAGCTAAGGTGACTAGGTTATCTCAACCTAATTCCAACCCTGATCTTGGTGATAAGTGAAGGAAAAAATATCTCTACAGAAAATATACAAGCCTACCAAAACACAGGTATACGTTGGAAGTCCACATCAACCATAAGATAAACTTCAAGCCTAGACTTTCAATTAAAAATGTCTTAGGCAGGAAATTCCCTGGTTGCCCAGTGGTTAGGACTCCAAGCTTCCATTTCAGGGGGCACTGAAGGCAATGCCCACTTGAGGAATTAAGTTCCCACAAGCCAAACAGCATGGCCAAAATAATAAAGGAACAACAACAATAACAAAATAAATTAAAAGATCTTGGGTAGGTTATGAAACAAATGCATACCTTCTCTAGATAAACTCAACATCAATCAATGCAGATAAAGTCCAAGAAAAATAAACAACTCATAACCAAAACTTATAAAACATGTAAGGCAATAATTTGCCATAAGGGAGAACACAGGGAAACAACCAACAGAAGTTTCAGACTCTGGAACACCACAGATATATACATTATCAAACACAAAAAAAAATAAAAATAAATTTAGTAAATTTAAATAAAACTTTAAAACCTTAAAATATGAGTAAAGATCAAAAGAGCAACCAGACAGATTTGAAATAGAACTAAGTAAAAACCTCACAGCAATTTTGAAAATAAGAAATTGAAACATGATGGATACATTCATAAATAAGAGATTCATTTAATGATAGCACATATGAAAATATTCGTAGAAATTCAATAGAGATATGAAATGAAAAGTGATTTTTAATAAAACAAAGTTAAGAAACATAAACATAGATTAATCACTTCTAATGTGTGAATAATTGAAGTTTTAGAATTGTATCATAGAACCTCAAAGAGAGTATTTATGGGTAATCAGCAAAGAAATTTTCAAAATTTTTAAAAGCAAATTCAAAATCAGAACACTAAAACAAAAATAATCAGTATAATAAAAATTGATGCACCTTGTGCACATGTTAGTAAAAATGTATGACATCAACCAAAAAAGAGGAAACTATCTTTAAAACACATAAATAAGTATGCATAAAAAGGCAGAGAAATACCGTTGAACTAAGTAGTGACTTGAAAATAGCAAAAAAGAAAGACTGAAATGGTGAAATATCTTCTTAATATGCTGAGGGAAATTTTTTTCAAAATAACTTCAACCCAATGAAATTATCTTTCAATAGTAAGTAAAAGATATTTTATTTTACTTATGATAGTAAGAGTAAAGATATTTTCAAATAAGCAAAAACAAAATGTTTTTGTAAAGGTAACAAACATTGCTAAAGCAAATTCTAAACCACATGATTTAGGTAGGTAGAAGAAAATTATTCTCAATGGATGTTTTTAAAACTATCTTCAACTTCATTATCAACCAGAGGAAACTCTAACACCAAGATACCATTTCATACCCACTAATTTGGCAAATATCTAGTATTAATAAAGAATGTAGAGTAAAGAAAATCTTATCTACAGCTGGCAAGAGTGTAAGTTGGTCCATCCATTTTGTGTGAATGTTATTACCTAGAAAATTTTACAACTCTAAAAGCTAGAGAAATTGTAGCTTGTATCCTGATCATGCATGTTCAGGATATATACACATCAACCTGTATGTACATATGCATATATATGTGTTCATAGCAGCATTGTTCAAAATAGCAAAATAATGGAAATAACTCAAAGGTCCATCCAGAATATAACAAATCTATAGAACTATACAATGGAACATTATAAAGTTATGAAGGTGAACAAAGCTCAACCACGTATGTCAAAATGTCTATGTTGGCAAGCTAACATTGAGTAAAAGGTTCAGCTAACACCGAGTCATAGGTGGAAGAATACAGTATAATTCCATTGTAAGAAGCTAAAAAATAGGCAAAAGTAAATAATGTATTATTTTGTTCTAAACAACCCTAAATCAATGAGTAAGAGAGTGGCTAAAACAAAGGTCAAGAAAATGGTTTTCTCTTGGGGGATGAAGTTTGGTAGCTGGAGAGTGAAGGATGCAATTATTTAAGCACACAGTGATGATTGTAAGTACTGGTAATCTCCAATGCTTAACCTAGATAGTGGCTACATTGCTATGCTTTTAAAAAGTTTTAACTATTCTTTCAAGTGTACATACATGTGATACATAGTGGTGTTTCATATAATACATTACAAAACAGCTACTAAAAATGTATGAAAGAATATGTATTCAAATAAAGAAAATCTCAAAATTTTGTTTTACTTTTCACTTGCCTTCAAAAGCCAAAATTCAAAACCTGAACAAGGATAGAATGACTTATCCATAAACAGAATCAAGCTGCATCACCTAAAGAACGTGGTCTTTAGGATTATTGCCTACAAAGGAGAAGGAGCAGATAAGAAAGGCTCGTTAATTTTGGACCCTAACTCAAATGAAAGGACAGATTCTGAGGTGTATTGAAGTAAAACAGCTACTTTTAAGTCTCAAAATCAAAGCTTCTCTTTCTGAAGCCCCTTCTAGCCTTTTCCAGATTTAAAGCTCCCCTCATATCACCACTTAACTTTTGGTTACAGCAAAGCAACTTCTTAATACATTAGTAGGAGGTGCTAGAGTCAGGCAAAACCAGTATCAGAAAAACAGCACACAATCTAATCATAAAATTATCTCTGTTGAGTTCAAAATAGAAAACATATTAGATGAAATAACATGGCCAAAATACCATGGAAACTGGATATCTTAAATCTCTTTGAGGCATTAGCACATAATAATTACATATATGGACTTTGAAATTAGACTAATTTTTTATTTATGAATCCCAGCTCAATACGTACTAGTCATATATCCTTGGAATGGCTGTTTAATTTTTTAGGTCTGTTAATTTTAAGGATTATAAGAGATCATATAGGTAAAATGAGCATGGTGACACATGAAACTGTTCAGTGTATCTTAACCATTTGATTATGGAGTTCCTTGCTTTCATTATTTGGTAGTTGTTTAGTCGCTAAGTCATATTCAACTCTTGCGACCCCATGCACTGTAGCCTACCAGGCTCCTCTGTCCACAGGATTCTCCAGACAAGAATACTGGAGTGAGTTGCCATTTCCTTTCATTATAATCCTGAGATTTTAGGTACAGTTTCTGCTCTGGGGATAAACAATTCACCTCTTGATGACAATGTTTTTAATTCCTAAGTTTGTGGGGGTTTTTTTGGTAATATTCAGTGGATGTTAATAGCATGGAGGGAATCAACATTCTGTTACAGAATTTTGTTGTTTAATCATTAAGTTGTGTCTGATTCTTTTGCAACCCCACAGACTGTAGCCCACCAGGCTTCTCTGTCAATGGGATTTTAAAGGCAAGAATACTGGCATAGGTTGCCATTTCCTTCTCCAGAGGATCTTCCTGACCCAGGGATCCAATCCAAGTCTCCTGTATTTGCAGATGGACTCTTTATTGCTGAGCCACCAGATTTTCTGTGAGGTAATAGGCACACCAAATCATTATAGATACAACTCTTTAGAAACTGAATTTAGCATGTTTGATTTAGTCTTTGCTGGATTTTAAGAAATCAACTCACATTTAAATATTGAGATAGTTCATATGTTTTCTTTTAAAGTATATAGATATCTTTTCTCCTGTAAAGTTAGAATGACTGGCTACAATATATCCTTTCATTCTCTAATGGCAATAATTGTTTAAATCTGAGTAGCAATTACACATCATCAGTTCAGTTCAGTCACTTGGTCGCTCAGTCGTGTCTGACTCTTTGCGACCCAAGAACCGCAGCACACCAGGCCTCCCTGTCCATCATCAACTCCCGGAGTCCACCCAAACACATGTCCATTGAGTCGGTGATGCCATCCAACCATCTCATCCTCTGTCGACCCCTTCTTCTCCTGCCTTCAGTCTTTCCTAGCATCAGGGTCTTTTCAAATGAGTCAGCTCTTCACATCAGGTGGCCAAGTATTGGAGTTTCAGCTTCAACATCAGTCCTTCCAATGAACACTCAGGACTGATCTCCTTTAGGATAGACTGGATGGATCTCCTTGCAGTCCAAGGGACTCTCAACAGTCTTCTCCAGCACCACAGTTCAAAAGCATCAATTCTTCAGCACTCAGCTTTCTTTATAGTCCAACTCTCACATCCATACATAACTACTGGAAAAACCATAGCCTTGACTAGACGGACCTTTGCTGACAAAGTAATGTCTCTGCTTTTTAATATGCTGTCTAGGTTGGTCATAACTTTCCTTCCAAGAAGTAAGCGTCTTTTAATTTCATGGCTGCAGTCACCATCTGCAGTGATATTGGAGCTCCCGAAAATTAAATCTGTCACTGTTTCCACTGTTTCCCCATCTATTTGCCATGAAGTATTGGGACCGGATGCCATGATCTTTGTTTTCTGAATGTTGAGTTTTAAGCGAACTTTTTCACTCTCCTCTTTCACTTTCAACAAAGCCTCTTTAGTTATTCTTTGCTGTCTGCCGTAGTGCAGTGTCATCTGCATATCTGAGGTTATTGATATTTCTCCCAACAATCTTGATTCCAGCTGTGCTTCCTCCAGCCCAGTGTTTCTCATGATGTACTCTGCATGTAAATTGAATAAGCAGCGTGACAATATACAGCCTTGACGTACTCCTTTCCCAATTTGGAACTAGTCTGTTGTTCCATGTCCACTTCTAACTGTTGCTTCTTGACCTGCACACAGATTTCTTAAGAGGCAAGTCAGGCGGTCTGGTATTCCCATCTCTTTCAGGATTTTCCACAGTTTGTTGTGATCCACACAGTCAAAGACTTTGGCATAGTCAAGAAAGCAGAAATAGATGTTTTTTTTTTCTGGAGCTCTCTTGCTTTTTCGATGATCCAGTGGATGTTGGCAATTTGATCTCTGGTTCCTCTGCCTTTTCTAAATCAAGCTTAAATTTCTGAAGTTCACGGCTCATGTACTGTTGAAGCCTGTCTTGCAGAATTTTGAGCATTAGTTTGCTAGCGTGTGAGATGAGTGCAATTGTGTGGTAGTGTGAGCCTTCTTTGGGATTACCTTTCTTTGGGATGGAATGAAAACTGACCTTTTCCAGTCCTGTGGCCACTGCTGAGTTTTCCAGTTTTGTTGGCATATTGAGTGGAGCACTTTCACAGCATCATCTGTTAGGATTTGAAATAGTTCAGCTGAAATTCCATCACCTCCACTAGCTTTGTTCATAGTGATGCTTCCTAAGGCAGGAGGAGAAGAGGACGACAGAGGATGAGATGGCTGGATGGCATCACCGGCTCGATGGACATGAGTTTGGGTAGACTCTGGGAGTTGGTGATGGACAGGGAGGCCTTGCCTGCTGCGATTCATAGGTTCGCAAAAGTCAGACATGACTGAGGGACTGAACTGAAATGAATGAAATAGTGCAATGATGTAAGGGGTCACCCATCATTCATTATTGCCCCAGTAGAGGCTGTTTTATAAGCAGTATTTAGTTTGTTATCACTTCTCTGCTCAGATTGTCTAGTGGCTTCTTTTCACACACATAATAAAATCCAGAGTGTTTTCCATATACTCTAAATCTCCAGGTCCTTTCCTGGTAGCTCAGCTGATAAAGAATCTGCCTGCAATGCAGGAGACCCCATTTCTATTCCTGGTCTGGAAAGAGCCCCTGGAAAAGGGATTGGCTACCCTCTCCAGTATTCCTGGGCTCCCCTGGTGGTTCAGAGAGTAAAGAATCCGCCTGCAATGTGGAAGACATGGGCTCAGTCTCTGGGTTGGGAAGATCCCCTGGAGGAGGACATGGTAATCCACTCTAGTATTCTTGCCTGGAGAACCCCATGGAGAGAAGAGTCTGGCAGGCTATAGTTCACGGGGCCAAAAAGAGTCAGACATGACTGAGTGACTAAGCACAACAGGACATAAAGCTCTAGTGGTGGTTTAATCACTAAGTTGTCTCATACTGTTACGACTCCATGGACTATATTCTGCCAGGCTCCTCTATCCATGAGATTTTCCAAGATTTGGAACTCACGTCTCCTGCATTGCATGTTGATTCTTTACCAGTGAGCCAGGAATCCACCTGCCAATGCAGGAGACGTGGGTTAGATCCCTGGGTGAGGAAGATTACCCAAAGGAGGAAATGGCAACTCACTGCAGTATTCTTGCCTGGGAAATTCTATGGCAAGAGTAACAAGAGTGAGATGCATGCAAAGCAACCCAACATAAAGCTCTGACGCCATCTCCTTTCTGTTCTTACTTCAACCCACATTTCCTAAGCTCTTCCTTCCCATCATTCAATGACCATCACATATTTGTCTCAGCTCTTTTCAACCACAAAAACTGTCCTGTTTCAGGGCCTTTGTCTACACTGTTACCAAAGATCCATTTGACTCCACCAGCTACCTTCAGCTCTTTCTGAATCTTCTCTTTAGAGAGGCTGTTCCTTACTGTCCTGTATCCATAGCCCTTCAACCACGCAGTTCCCCTAAATCCCTAACCTGTACTGAGTTTCTGCATACTGCTTGTATCAACTAATATATTCCATTTATTTCCATGTTTTAATTTTTTATTGTCATTAACCTCCCCTGCAGTGTAAACTTTATGCAGGTAAGATCTTTCTTTTATTCATTTTTAAACTTTAAGTCCCCCAAACTGTGCCTGGCGCATATTTGAGATGCAATAAATTATTTGTCAAGAGAATAAGTGAACTTAAAAGGGAGCTGTCAAGGGAAAATTGTTTAAATTTCACAAATAGTAATAACTGTAAGAACTACTATTATGGATTTCTTTATACATTTTTGTCAGTAATTCAATAGATGCTAAAGTATAAAAAAGTCTACATCTTAATTTAACCTAAATTTAAGTGAGGCAGATATCTTGGTTTTCAAAAAATAATGCATGAGATGATTAATGATAAAAGCTTCAATTCCTGGGTCCTTGTGTTTAGAAAAAGGACAAGAAGCTGACAAGAATGATAATTTCTTTCTTTTTGTTTTATTTAGAGTTTGCAAGCCACTCTATATAGATCAAACAGAGAAAGCCAAGCTAGTATTAATATTAGCAGCTTCACATGCATTTGAGCACAAATTACTCACCTTTTTCTCTGATAAAGTGAATTGCCCTTAGTGGAAGAATATTTCACACTTAAGTAAAAGCACCTTGGTGAGGAAGAAGGGAAAACCTAGTGATATTTAGCATTCAAGTGTATTACTAGACCAACACACTTTCCACTCAGCCACCAGAGTTAGTTCCTTGGTCCAAGGGGGTCACTCAGTTTCCTACACTTTGAAATTTTAAGCTAAGCTGAGGTATTCCAGATTATTCTGAAAAGGCTTCTTGAAATAAGTAGTAAATTGAAAATATCGCAGTGATTATCTTCTGTTTGTTGCAGGGAATGAGAAGCAAAGGCATTTGTTTCGTAGGAAGAAAGGAAAATAAAGCAGGCAAGAGGTGGAGAGAGAAAGGTAAAAAACAAAATTTAAAAATATTGCCCATTCTCTTGATGACATTCTCCCATTTCTACTAAGAGTCTGGGATGCATTTCTGTTATGTTTTAAGAGACACACATATAGCCTTAAATTTTTTATTATATATTTTATATGTATTCACTTGTTAGTCTTGCTTAAGCTGTTGCCACTAGGTTTCTATTATTGAAAATTCTTGATTATCCCGTGGGAATCCAAATGAACACCAATCTCCACTTAACACATCTTCTTTTAGCCAATGATGTATGCCTAATTATTAAGTTAAAAATATGATTGCTCACTTACTGGTATAGTATGGAGAACTGAAAGAATAAAATATATTCTCTGTCTTCAAAAAAGATTACTAGGAGAAGTTACATCTGCCCATCTGGAAGGCTGGCTGGCAGAGCAAGGTCATTGTTGAGTTTCAGATGAGAGATGCAAATACTGAGTGCAAAAAAAAAAAAAATGGGGTGGGGTTCTGGCTTTGTGTTAAAGTTTCGCTTACAAAAATAGTTGGTCTGTTTTTTCACTGTGCTGCAGGAGAGAAAACTTGAACATATATGATATGAGATTCAAATTTTCTGAATGTACATTTTGGGTGAGTTGGTTATAAGGTACCTACATGTTAACATAATTGTGCTGGTTGGAAGGTTTTAGGCTGAAAAGACAGAAGTAAAAACTGCTAATTGAGAAGCCAATGTCTCCAGAGAACCACAATCTATGCAGTGTGGATTGGGCTTGTCATAAACATTAGAGATTTGAAAAGCTTTCATTTCTAAATATTTCTTCTTTCAGTACCCAGTATAAATGCAAAAATTTTAAATTTGCTTCCAGTTATTTAATCTGATTTTTTAAGAAAAAATGATCCTGTTTCCTTAGATTCAATAGCCAGAAATTAAACTTGTGAAACAAATTATCGCCTCCTCTTAATTACTTTGCAATCTAAAAAAGTAGAGGAAAAAAGAGAAATATCACTGTCTTACTTATCACATGGGATGAATTTTATTTAAGTAGACTCCAGTGAAAAATTCCCTATTTTATAATATGCTTAATGAACAAAATCACATGTTTGCCTAACGGATAAAGCAATATGACATTTAAAAAAGTATTATTCAGGCTACGTACTTCCATCAGCTGCCCATAAACAGCAAATGAAACAACTGATATTCCCAAAACATAAAAAGATTATACATAAATATGCACCCATGCTCAGAGATGTATGTTTCTTATTTTTTCTTAGAAGCCATGTGTAATTCTAGAATTGGGACAGTGTACTGATCTTACACACATCTGTGTCATGTGACTCTGCGGCCTCATTTGCAATCAGTGCTCCCCCAGAAGGGTTATACAATTATGTCATCCCTGTGGAGTCTAGAATAACACAGTATTCTTGTATGGAAATGAGAGGACTTGAGAGTTTATGCAAGAGCCACATGGGGCTTCAGAGCCTTTGAATAAGTACCACTACTCCATAGGGACTCTGAAACTGTGTGGATAGCCAGCCTTTGTGCATTATTTTGCTAAGTGAGGTCATGGATCATGAGCAAAATCTCTGTAGAAGTTTTGTTTGTTAACAAATTGTTTCGGCAAAGTGAGTATCATATTTCCTAAGTATCCTATGATCTGATAAGAAGGGTATCAGGTCTGCACCTTGGAAACCCAGACTGGGTCTATGGCTGCCCTGGTACTGGGAATTTAAAGTTAATTTTCTCTTCCATACTTGGTTTCTCCCCTCGTTTCTGTACATTTGAAAGTGAAGTTGCTCAGTCGTGTCTGACTCTTTGTGACCCCATGGACTGTTGCCTACCAGGCTCCTCAGTCCATGGAATTTTCCAGGCAAGAATACTGGAGTGGATTGCCATTTCCTTCTCCAGGGGATCTTCCCAACCCAGGGTTCGAACCTGGGTCTCCTGCACTACAGGCAGATGCTTTACCATCTGAACAACCAGGAAAGCCCTCTGTACACTTGAGATGCCCTGAAATGAAAGGATTATGAGCTCTCCTACTTGCTTCAAGTTTCTAGTCCAGTGGGCCTTAGGAAGCATCACTATGAACAAAGCTAATGTAGGCGATGGAATTCCAGTTGACCCATTTCAAATCCTAAAAGATGATTCTGCGAGAGTGCTACACTCAATATGCCAGCAAATTTGGAAAACTCAGCAGTGGCCACAGTACTGGAAAAGGTCAGTTTTCATTCCAATCCCAAAGAAAGGCAATGCCCCCCAAAATGTTCAAACCACCACACAATTGCACTCATCTCACATGCTAGCAAAGTAATGCTCAAAATTCTCCAAGCGAGGCTTCAACAGTACATGAGCCACGAACTTCCAGATGTTCAAGCTGGATTTAGAAAAGGAAGAGGAACCAGAGATCCAATTGTCCACATCTGCTGGGTCATCAAAAAAGCAAGAGAGTTCCAGAAAACCATCTATTTCTGCTTTATTGACTATGCCCAAGCCTTTGACTGTGTGGATCACAATAAACTGTGGAAAATTCTGAAAGAGATGGGAATACCAGACCACCTGACCTGCCTCTTGAGACATCGGTATGCAGGTCAAGAAGCAAAAATTACAACTGGGCTTGGAACAAAAAACTGGTTCCAAATTTGGAGAGGAGTACCTCAAGGGTGTATATTGTCACACTGCTTATTCAACTTAGATGCAGAGTACATCATGAGAAACGCTGGGCTGGATGAAGCACAAGCTGGAATCAAGGTTTCTGGAAGAAATACCAATAACCTCAGATATGCAGATGGCACCACCCTTATGGCAGACAGAGAAGAATAACTAAAGAACTTCTTGATGAAAGTGAAAGAGGAGAGTGAAAACATTGGCTTAAAACTCAACATTCAAAAAACTAAGATCATGGCATCTGGTCCCATCACTTCATGGCAAGTAGATGGGGAAACAATAGAAACAGTGACAGACTTTATTTTCTTGGGCTCCAAAATCACTGCAGATGGTGACTGCAGCCATGAAATTAAAAGACACTTGCTCCTGGGAAGAAGAGCTATGACAAAATGAGACAGCATATTAAAAAGCAGAGACATTACCAACAAAGGTCTGTCTAGTTATAGCTATGGTTTTTCCAGTAGTCATGTATGGATGTGAGAGTTGGACTATAAAGAAAGCTGAGAGCCAAAGAAGTGATGCTTTTGAACTGTGGTGTTGGAGAAGACTCTTTAGAGTCCCTTGGACTGCAAGAAGATCTAAGCAGTCCATCCTAAAGGAGATCAGTTCTGGGTGTTCACTGGAAGGACTGATGTTGAAGCTGAAACTCCAATACTTTGGCCACCTGATGCAAAGAAATGACTCATTTGAAAACACCCTGTCAGTGGGAAAGATTGAAGGCAGGAGGAGAAGGGGACTTCAGAGAATGGGATGGTTGAAGGGCGTCACCGACTCAATGAATACGAGTTTGAGCAGGCTCCAATAGTTGATAATGGATAGAGAAGCCTGGCATGATGCAGTTCATGAGCTCACAAAGAGTCAGACACGACTGAGTGACTGAACTGAACTGAAGTTTCTGGGCTCTTCTTGGACAGCAAGATCTCCCCCAAAGCTCAAGCAAGTTTTGGAGTCTCTCAGGTCCAAGAGGATGGAGAATGAATTTTGACACAGGTTTGGCCAACACACAATGAACCTTAGGAAGTCTGATCGATCAGTGGCTGAGCTACTTAGGAACCAGGAAATCAGTCTGGTGAGATTTCAAAGAACCATAATCCCACTAACTGAGAAATAACATCAACCGACTAGACTTTATCGTGATCTGTATCCATCTGCCAAGTGTTGGAACCAGCTACCCAGAGCAAGGCAGGCGGGCTGTGTGTGCAAGGTGCTGGGCTCTTCTAGTGATGCTCATCTTCCCAGAGCCAGAGGAAGGCCCTGCAGTCATGAAGGCAGGAAGCCACAGTGCTGGGCTGACAGCTGCAGTAACATAAAGTGTCTGACTGCATCCCGGGAAGAACAGTGCTTCCTCGTTCTTAATGACACCAGATGGCACACTGGGGACCCTCAGGATGCTGGATTTGCACATGTGATAACCTTATGAGAAAACTGGGAGAAGAGAGAAGATGGCAAGTGCTTGGGGGAATCTGGAGAGAGTGTTCCTGGAAGAGCAAGAGGAAAAGTTGGTTTTCCTAACTGTGAAAATGAGATTTCTAACTCAAGGTTTCTTTCTTTTGTTCTGGAGTTCTTTCAGCTCTTCCACATGGTTCATTTATTTATTACTGAGATTATGGAAGCACTTAAAATATGTATTAGTGTGAGGGGTAGTGAGCAACAATGACAAAACACAGACAGCCAGGGTTTGTACATACATCTCTTTGAACAAAACTGAGAAATTCTCAAGGTAAAAATATTATAGAAAAAGATATGAATTTTCAAAGAGAAAACTCCAAGTCCATGCCGCAAAAATCTAGTACCCAGAAACATTATTCTGTAAAATATGTAGTTTCTTTTTATCTCTCTCCTTTAAATAATTTCATTCGTCTTTCTGCCCCAAAGCATATTAACATTTTTTTAAAGGGGCACCAATAAAATAAATAAAAAGAAAAGAAACATTGTTTTCCAGTATTTGGGCACATGGGGATTTCAAAACCTGCCTGAGAGTCCATCCACTGTATACCAGATGGTTTCACGGTTAACTGTCTTTGATTTCCCCTTTTAAACCTATTAGTGAATAAAAGGACAATGCAAATGATCATTACTTATGAAAGTTCAATGAGAAAAAAGTCACTCACTCCACCACTCTCCATTATGACACACATGCAAAATGACAGAGCTCCAAAAACCCTGAGGTAGTCCCCCTACATGTTCCATTTGGCAGTGCTTTCTACTAGGTTAAAGATTTGAAATGGGATACTACAAAATGTCATGTTTTAATATCTGATGGGTACAGTGTCTAATAACACTGTTTTCTTTTTAGTAGTATTCACATGGTGTATGCTTGATGGATGTGTGTAGGGAAAATTGGCCCTTACTTCACTATTGTACCTCCTGTATACCTCACAATAAACATTTTAATAAGTAGAGAAGGTTTGTAGCAATACCTTCATAGCAATGAAAATGTTAGCAAGCTACTTTCAGTGAATGGAGAGGTTTGTTTTTTTTTTTTTTGTAAGTCCTCCTTGGCTTCTTTTTGGCTAAACTCTAATTTGGAATACTGTGGAGAGAAAAAGGAGAAAAGTCATATTTTAGACCATTATTCTGGGGAATAATCTTGACTTGGAATATAATCTGTCATAATATGTTATGAAAGCACACACATGGATGGTTTCATAATTATAGCATTCAGAGCTATAAACGCCAGACTGAAGATTGCAAATCTACTTTCATTATAAGCACTTGTTTTCAATCACTGATAGCATTTGGAAAATTGTCCTTGGAACTAAAATTCTTACAATCTAACAAAAAAAAAAAGGGAAGGTGTGACCAATTGACGTGTCAAAATGGGAGTAAAGGAGTGGAAGACATTGATGGGTGAATGCTCCTTTATTAATAAAGTATGTTCCCTGAATAAGAACCCTAGCCCTTATGATTTCACCTGAAAACCTCCAGTGTAGGCTGAGGCCATTCAATGACAGCATCAAGCCCACCTTCTGAATAATTCATAAACCCAGTCTGCTATTAAGAAGACAGGTATAATTTTCTTCTGAATTGCTTGTTGTTTAAGCAGTATATATATATCAGATAATTTTTAATCTTCCACTCCATTTTCTCAATAGTCATTTAAATGATAAAAGTCAAATCATTACAAGCTTGAATGAAAAAAAAATACTTTAAACTTTCATAGCAATGCATGTTGTCATTTGAGATAAAACTTTTAATTTTAATATTCTAGTCCTCTGTCTTGAAAAATTCAAAGAGTGATCGTTAGAATGTGACACACATTTTAATAATCACCATATGCATGAAGGAAAAATGGCTTTCAGAGTCATTGGAAAAGGTGAGAAATGTAAGGAGATAAAGATGTAAAATGTAAAGTGCTGGAAAAGGACTCCTATAGAGTTATCTCTGAGTTTATAAAAACTTCTTTGCAGTTGTTTTGAATGCTTTTTTCAATCTCCCTAGTATACATATACTTTAAAGGTGACAAAACATTCCAATTTTAATGAGAAGATACAGTATAATCATTACACAGTCAATGCAGCTTGAACCAAATCCCCCTGATTTCAAGTAAAATTAGAAATGGAATTAAATTTGTTCCAAAATACTTAAAATAGATAGAAAACTTGGTGGGGAGGGATTTGTCAAATACTGGTCTATATATTTTTGTATACATATTAAAATATTTATTCTGCAAAATATTTATTCTTTCAACTAAATTTTTGAAATATTTGTTCTATCCATGCCAATTTGAAAGAGTGGATTACAGACATTTTCTCTGATTTTTATCATTTTCAAATGATATTAGAATATATGGGTGTGTGCATGCATGCTCAGTTTCTCAATCATGTCTGACTTTTTGTGATCCCTCGGACTGTAGCCTACCAAGCTCTTCTGTCCATGGGATTTCCCAGGCAAGAATACCAGAGTGGGTTGCCATTTCCTCCTTCAAGGGATCTTTCCAATCTGTCTCCTGTGTCTCCTGCATTTCAAATAGATTCTATACTGCTGAGCCATCAAGGAAACCAGATATTAGAATACTTAACACGAATATTGTTTGGTCCATTCATGCTGCTGCAATAAAATACCACAGACTCGGTGGCTTGTAAATGACAGAAATTTATTTCTCAGTTCTGGAGGTAGGTTGAAAGTTCAAGTTGAGGATATCAGCATGGTTTGATTCTTGTGAATGCCCTCTTCTGGGGTGCAGACTAATGAGTTCCTGCTGTAGGAAAGGTGTAAAGGGTCTCTCTGGGACCTCTTTTATAAGGCCACCAATCTACTTGTGAAGGCTCCACCTTCGTGAACTAATCATCCCCCAAAGATCCCACCTTGGGCATTAGGTTCTCAACAAATGAATTTTGAGAGACTGTAAATTTCCAATCTATAGCAAAGTAATGTGAGTTCCTACAACATCAAATATCTATGAATCTTTAATTCTAAAAGTTATTTTTATCATATACAGAAGATTATTTTTGCATACCTATTGTTTTATATCAAAAAGTTCACATGCATCATTTTATTAATATTTAGCACTATCAACATCTTGGTGTGTGTGTTCAATCATGTCTGACTCTTGGTGGCACCATGGACTGTAGCCCTAACAGGCTGTTCTATCCATGGAATTTTCTGAGCAAGAATATTTGAGTAGATTGCCATTTCATATTCCAGGGGATCTTCCCATCTCAGGGATCAAACCTGCATCTCTTGTATCATCTGTATTGGCAGGCAGATTCTTAACCACTAGTGCCACCTGGGAAGCCCCAATATCTTGATAGAAAACACAACACAGATATCTCAAAATGTTTCACTTTCAAATACTAGCTCAGTGTCCACTCAATTTCTCTTACACGCTATCATGACCATTTCCTCAACATAGTCATTATCATTCTTTCCCCGAAATACTAAATGCCATGTATTCATTCTTTCACTAGAATCTTTTATCTTTCAATCCCTGTAATCACTGAACCTCTTCTGCCTAAAGAAGATCTTCAGTCTTCCAACTTTCTTTTTTTTCTCAATCTATCAGCATTTCTCTTTTGGCTTCCATTCATCTTCAAATTAGATTCTGCAAGGCACATCCCCATCACCACTTTCCTGCCAGTATCCTTATCTCACTTGCTTCCTTGCTCCCTCACTGGTCCTGCAGTCAGGGTCTAGAAGCTAGAAATCAACCATCCATCTTCACCACTCCTACAATTGAACTGCAGAATGTCACAGTATACAATTTTTTCATCTGTCAGGTTGTCACTAGCGATATGGGGTCCATGGTCACAGTTGCATCCTCATTGTTTTGAATTCTTCAGACTTCATGCTGGACAGTTTCACTTCCCATTTCCCAGAGGAAATATTCCAAACATCCATATTTCTCCATCACCAAATTATTCAACCATTGCTGTCCCAATTCTTCTTCTCTGATGCTTAGTACTAGCTCCTGTTTTCCATAGCATTAAGAAAATTTAAGTTACTACAGAGAAGTTCTTTAGAATACAAAACTTCAAAATTGTATCCATGCAATAACATCCACTCTTCTTTCCTAGGAGTCTGAGAGAAAAAGAAGTCTGTCCTTCTATTCAAGTATGATTCTTCAATGTGTGGGCCAAACGTCACCTTCCTGTTCTCCTGTCGGTCTTGTTTTATCACCTTTAGGCTTATGCACTTTCAATTCCTTCTTCTCCATTAGTATCAGCTTCTTTTACCTCGGTCTATAAATAGATAAAGTATCAATATTCTTATCATTTCTATTAATTTCTGACTTTTCAATCAAGCTCTTTAAGTACTTCTCATTTACTTTTTTCAACACACATTTGTCTTGCACTCATGAATGTCTGTCATTCCAGTGACACACCTCATTATGGAATCAGTGACAGGCCAAATTTAGTGTCTATTTCTTATTCTTTCTCTTAGTTAACTCTCTGTGACTTTACTCTTTCTTATTCGAAGTTTGTTCCTTCCTCCAAGTTTTGAAACCAGACAATTCTAACTCCCTGCTTTCTTCTATGATTACTACTCCAAATATCACCCTTATCATCCTCTTCTTATGCCTATACACTCAAAGTAGATGTATCCAGGATTCTGTACTGGATTCTCCTGACTATAACACATTTAAAGTAATCTCCTTTATTAGGATAGTTTTTAATTTCAACTACCGTTCTGTGATCATCAAGTGTATACCTTAAAGTAAGATCTGAGCTTCAGTCTTTTTCACCTGGACACTCATAGACACTTTAAGTTCCACTAAGAAGTAACTGAACCCTTTCACTGTCCTCAGCTTCCTTTTCAATTCCTTATTTATCTAGGATGATTGCACTAGAGACTTTCCAATGAAAAGTAGCCTTCGATTTCTCACTTGTGTTTCTGACTGCAAATTGATTGGTATATAAGTAATCTCTTAATATCTATTAAATGCCTCATGTATTTCATAATAAACTGCTATGTCACAGTTATAAGAAAATTGGCCTCTGTGCTTCTCTCTGCTTTGGTTTTTTCCTTGTTTTTTCTCATCTCAGTCACTTTCACTTTAAATATTCTCAGGGCTCTTCCAATTTGATTTCTTTGCTATGACAACCATCCATTATTTTATGTTTTTTCTCTTGGTTCTTTCCAAAATAGTGGAGAGTGAATAGCATATAATGTATTATCATATACACTACCTCAAGTAGTATTTTGACACAAAGTGAAGTAAAGCTAATCCTATGACCTTAAAATTGTGCTACTTGAAAATAATATTTTAACATTAGGCAACAATGTATTATTTTTAAACCTGCCTCACCTATTATTCAAAATCATTTCCTATTTTGTTACATAAAGCTGGAATTATATATAGATTTTTGTTATTGTCCAAATTTTAAACTGCCTTTCTTCTTGTTACTAAAATCTTCCAGATTATACTGTTTGTAAAACTAAACATATTTTCTTCTTAAAGCCATTGTTCACGGACTCCTCTCACTTGCTGTTATAACTGATATCAAAAGCAGTCATATGTGTGTAATACAGTTGACTTACTGGTGTTTCTAGCCTTTGCCCTTCAGAGTTATTTCCATTGTTTCTTGAATATAGGATATTTTTCTCTTTGATTTTTATTGTTGCTATTGGCATTTTGACATAGGTTCTTCTCAAGAGTGTATTTTTAAAGGACATGTAAAACCAAAAACTCTGGGTGCTTTCTTATATAAACTTATTTGATGTCACTCTTAATTGATTTGTGTCTTAGACCAGGTTTTCCAGAAAACAGAGCCAGAGGCAGGACTTAAGTGCTAATGCAATCTCAGGCAGCAAGATGAGGCAAGGAGGAGTGGAAAGCAAATCCACATGCATCATAACTAGCAGGAAAGACTTTGCATGTGCATCAAACTATGACTCAAAACAGATCATTGGAGAGAAGACTGGGGACAGTTTTATCTCCAGGCACTTCCTCCTGTCTCTTTTCTTTCATTAGCCAAAGTTTGCCCTGAAGGTAGATAGCTCACCTGTACTCCTGGGTTCCATCACTTAGATCCTTAGGGAGCTGCTAAAGAAAGCAGATCTCTTACTCAAGTCTGAAAGTGATGGGCAGATTAAAACTCTGTGTTCTTAGCAAATCCATCCCAGGTTTTTATTACTCTGTGTGTGTGTGTGTGTGTGTGTGTGAGTGTGCGTGCACACTTAATTATAACCAACTCTTTGTGACCCCATGGACTGTAGCCAGCCAGGCTTCTCTGTGCATGGATTTTCCAGGCAAGAATACTGGAGCAGGTTGCCATTTCCTTCTCCAGGGATCTTCCTGACCCAGGGAAAAAACCCACATCTCTTATGTCTCCTGCATTGGCAGGCAGGTTCTAAGGCCACCTGGGAAGCCATCCACATTACTGTGGGCACTCATATTGCTTGTCACAGCTATAAAGGCTGCACATAGTTCTAAAGAATCTAAGGAGACCCATGCCATGTGCCTGTTACAACTGAGAGTATAATTCTACATTTAGAAACTTCTCCTTTAGAACTTCAGTATTTTATTTCACTGTTAACTTACAATCATTATCACCAATGAAAACTGTGGTGTCAACCTCATTTAGATTCTCTGGAAGCTCTGGGAGTGTCTATATTGTCCTTGAGAATCCCTGGAATAGCAAGAAGACCAAACCAGTCAATCCTAAAGGAAGTCAACAGTCAATATTCATTGGAAGGGCTGATGCTGAAACTGAAGCTCTAATACTATGGCCACCTGATGCAAAGAGCTAACTCATTGGAAAAGGCCCTGATGCTGCGAAAGATTGAAGGCAGGAGGAGAAGGGGGCAACAGAGGATGAGATTGTTGGATGGCATCATTGACTCAATGGACATTAGTTTGAGCAATCGTGAGGAGACAGTGATGAACAGGGAAGCCTTTGTGCTGCAGTTCATGGAGTTGCAAAGAATTGGATACTATTTAGAGACTGACTGGGGCTTAGTGACTGGAGCTTCCCTGGTGGCTCAGATGGGGACGCTCCTGTCTGCAATGCAGGAGACCTGGATTCGATCCCTGGGTTGGAAAGAACCCCTGGAGAAGGAAATGACAGCCCACTCCAGCAGTCTTGCCTGGAAAATCGCATGGACGGAGGAGCATGGTAGGCTACAGTCCATGGGGTTGCAAAGAGCTGGACAGGACTGAATGACTCCACTTTCTTTCTTTTCTTAAGTGACTGAACAACAATTGTCCTCAGAGGTCTCAGGTATTCTTTCTGCTCACCACACTTGGCATAGTAATTCTTATCCATCTGTCTAACTATACCTTTTATCTATTTGGGATTTTTTTCTTCTAAATTACTATGATCATTTCTCTTCCCATTTTTCTTCAGTTCTCACTTAATATATCCTATTAGTATATTTTGGATTTTCTGATTTTATTCTGAATGTCTCTTTATGTTTTGTTAATATTCCATCTCTTTATCATTTTGTTCTTTATTAGCAATGAATTATTCCATTCTATTTTGGAGATTATTAATTTAGTGTCAATTTGACTTATTAGTCAGCCATTGTATTCTTATTTTAAAACCATTTTGCTAATTTTCCAAATAGCTTTCATTTTCTGTGACTCATACACTGTTTGTTATTAAGTTATTTTTATTGCATGAAAATAAGATTCTCTTAAACATTTTGTTAGGATTGTGTCTAATGTTTCTTGTTTCTTTTATTTTTTATTTCTCCTGGTGCAAGTTGACCTCTTCCTTCAGTTGATCTTCCCTTTCTTGCTATTTTTCTTCAATTAGTGGAGTATCCATAGTCAACAGTTCATCTTATCTGGAAGTATTTGTATTCTTGCAAGTAGCTAATGTATAAATTTTTCAAACATTATCACTTTTCTTCCTTAAAAACAAACAGACAAAAGCCTCAGAAGTTTTATTTATTTATTTTTGTTTGTTTGTTTTCTGTGAGAGCTCACTCTGCTCTCTTTGCAAGTAGATGAGTCTTATAACCAGAAAATTGTCCTTTAGCGGTCACGGTCAAAGATAAGCCAGCCATATTCAGATCACCTCACAAATAGCAAATTAAACTGGACTTTCATTTGGAGACGTAGTTTTTAAGTATTAGTCTCTTGGGTGCTGATACCTCTTATGTTTCCCTACTGGGTCCCTGGCAGTAAAGATTCAAAACAAGTTATAATGGGCTTCTCTAATTCAGTTCAAATATCCCATCAGGGGTTTCCCTAAGGCTATCACTTAACTTCATTTTAAAGTCAGCTTTTCAAGGCTTTAGTTTGAAGCAAGCAATGAATAGAACCAGCTAGTCTGTGACCAGTCCCTTCCTAAACTGATAATGTCCCTGCCCCATTACCATCTTGCTTTTTCTATACACATGAACTCATCTGCTCTCTGCCCATCAAAAATTAATTAAAATCCCTCTCTACCATTATCTTTTTTCATGTTTTTAATGTTGTTATGATTTCATTACATTTGTTTATACTTGTAGTATCATTTAGCAAGATTTCGGAAGGAAGGGAAGTCCATTTATTTGCTCGGTGTGTTATATTGAATTGTAAATGAAGCTACCTTTCACAGAAATTTACAAAATTAGTTAGATTATTTTCTCCCAACTTGGAGGTCATACATAGAAGCAATCTGCCCATTATTTACTCTCCACCCTCACTTCCTCCATTTCCCTTCCCACCTGACATACCAGGCTCCCTATCATATCAGCCTTTGTAGAACTAGATGGATGATCTCATTCAACTAACTAGGACTTTGGTTCAGATAATTCCAGGAACTCCAGAAAAAAAAAAAAATTGAATGCAAAGATTTTCAGAATGCTGTGTGTCTATTGCTAACTCTGGATTAAGAACAGCTAAGAGCAGGTCACAGTGGACATGAGGAAAGGGTACCTTGCTCAGGATTCCTCCCTTATGGTTGTGCAAGTGTCTTGCATTTTAGGAAAGTCCATCTTAACATGAATTGCAAATGTTTTGCATACAAAATGTCCATCTAATTTCAGGGTGGAAGTGTCCACAAAGACATTCATTCAGTTTCTCACTCTGCATATTGAGAGCTTAGATCTAAATAGGTTAAATTACTTTTTTCAAGGTCAAGTACTTTAACAGAAGAACTTAACAACATACTTATGGAAAATATTAAGATATGTGATGTATTTTTTGTTGCTATTTGCTTTTGTAGAGTCTAATTATCTTGAAGAGTCAAAAGGATTCTAGAACATGAGAACAAAGTTTTCATGGAAGTACTTGAAAGAGGTATTAATTGATTAGAATAACTAAATATGGTTTATTAAACCTTCTACATAGAGGTTATATTACCTAAACCACAATTTTGAGATGCAAGGGGTCTTCTCTTCTGCAACAGGAATGTCTTCACCACCTTAAAATTTTCCATGGAAAACATGATTTAACTATAAGAGAGATTATTAGAAACTTGCTGAAAGACATATTCACCTAAATTTGCAATAGATTTACTCTTTTTCTATTTTACGGCGTCCCTTGTTGCATAGACTTCTTTACTAATCAAAATTTTATGCAGTTTTATGAAAAAAAATCTTAATTGGTAAATACTGATGAAAATTCATTTGATTTTCATTAGTCTACCATGATTATGCTATGTTATTTTATTGGTATGCATTAAATATGAATGCATTTCAAATTATGTGTTGAATTATGCCAATTTGTTTATTTTAGATGATTAATGAGCTTTTATTTGATCATTTCCAAGAGAAAAGTTGCTAGGAGTAAAAATTATAGGTAGAAGTGCTTCAGGGATGGATTAGGGACTGTCAGGTTAGATGTATATCCAGCTTACACAGTCCCAGAATATTTAATCAGGCTCTACTTTTTATACTAAAGAGGCAAAATTTAATGAAGGTCTTTATTTTTCACCATGACAGGACTATTGTGCTATTTTTATGTTTTAACCTATGAGTCTGTGAACAAACAGAAGAAGATACAAGCCACGTAAAAAAGGCTAGCATTTCAAAGATTAAATGAAAATTAACTATTGTTTGAAAGAAGAGAAAATGTGGAGGGTCACATTGGCTGATAGTATCATAATTTATTCAATCAGGCAAAAAATTATGTGTGTAGAAAAGAATAAAAATGAAACCCTCAGAGTCTGTAGTCTGGTAACAAGGAGGTTTGTGTTTTGATGTGTTGAATGTAAAGTTGGAAGTATTGGTGGATACGGTTAGATAGCAGGATATAGAAGAGTGAGTGGCAACTGAGAAACTGGACACAAGTTTGGAAGGTAGCTGTATTTTATATTTTTTTCCTCTCTCTGATCATTCCCCACATTATATCAACATGCTCAAATCCCTCTTGTCTACAGCTACCTTCTATATCCTTCTATATCCTGCTGTCTAACTATATCTACCAATACTCCACTGAGACTGCACTGAGACTAAAATAAGACCAGCATTGACCTCTGACATCTTATATTCAGCTATGATCCTCTGTCCTTACGTATTTGAACTGTTGGTGGTATGTGAGGCTGTAGAGTGCTCAGCCTGTTTTCAGCATATGGTATTTATACTTTCTACAATACCATTCTCTTCTGGTTTCCTACTTCTCTGAACATTCCTTTTCACTTGTCCTTGTTGGCTTCTTTTTTTCTTTCCAACTCAATGTCAGTGTCACCTAGATTGAGCCTTCCACTTTCTACATTTCTCAGTCTTAGATTTGTTTTGAGCATTTCTCCATTCGAAGGAAGAACATTCAGAGAAAGGGGAAGAGCCTAGCCACTTTCAGTTGCCCAGACGCTCATGCTGTTTCATATACTGTGTCTCTGCAAGTACTACTACTACTTTCTAGAAATGACCTGTACCTTCTTTTGTAGTAATCTTTCACTCCTCTTTCCAAATATAGTTCCAGTGTTTAACCTGGGAACATTCTTGATTTTGATGGGGTGGTTTAGATGCTCCTACTCTGTGTTCTCAGAGAAATCATCACTCCTCTTTTCCCCTAAAGCAATATGTCATTCCTGTGTCTCTTTGCAATGGTATCAGTTCCTGGAGGGCAGGAGTTAACCAGCAGTAAAATATATCTCCCAGTACAGTGCATGGCACATAGTAGATTCTCAGTTAAATGTCTGACTTGGAAAAATGAGCTTTGCATATTGCCTTTTTTAGTCAATTGATGTATGATTGATTTACAATGCTGTATTAGTTTCCGGTATATAGCAAAGTGAGTCAGTTATATATATATACATAAATATATATGTCTTCTTTTTCATATTCTTTTCCATTATGGTTTACTATAAGATATTGAATATGGTTCCTGTGCTATACAGAGATTTACAATGTTGTGTTAATTTCTGGTATACAGCAAAGTGATTCAGATATATATATATATATTCTTTTTTACATTCTTTTCCATTATGATTTTATATAAGATATTGTATATAATTCTTCCATGGGCTGTACAGTAAGTACTTGTTGTCTATCTATTTCATATGCAGTTGTGTATATCTGTTAATACCAAATTCACAATTCATCCCTCCTCCCCTTTCCCCTTTGGTAACTGTAATTTTTTTTTCTATATCTGTGAGTCTATTTCTGTTTTGTGAATAAGTCTGTTTGTTTCATGTTTTAGATTCCACATATTAGTAGCAGCATAAGATTTTTTTTTCACTTGCAAGTATGCCTCAACATCGATATTGAAAACAAGGAAAAATATACTTCTTTCCTCTAGTTAGGCTTTTCTGCAAATCTTCATTAAATAAACTCATTATGTCATGCACCTCACATTACAGTAGGTGTGCACATTTAACAGGTCTATTTTAAAATCCAATCAACATACTTTCTCTTCCTTTGTAGCCTGGAAATTACCTTTCACAATCTTGTTTGCACAGATGTTCTTGCTTAAAACCAGTTTGATTTGTATATAAAACTACTGTGCCCCTGATGAATTTGCATTTTGTTTTATTTTTACCACTGGAGATACTCCATTCTATAAGCTCAAGGAGGTTGAAAAACTCTGTGGAGATCTATTTCTGTGTTCCATGTGTCAATCTGCATTAAATCTCTATAAAGATGTCTTTTTTTTTCTTTTCTTGAGGAATTGATCATAGCAATGGAACTCCAGAATTCAGCTGAGAAAATCTAAACTCAGCAATTCTTTTATTGAAATACCAATACACCATAGAGTCATGTGAAAATTAACCTAGCCTCCAGAATTTAGTTCACAATTGCTATTATTTTCAGTGCGATCCCGTTTTCTGCCTAAGCAAAAGACTCCCTAGGGTGACAGACCTCTCTGAAATATCAAAGCATAAAAATATATTCAGGTAATAAAATGCTCCAACAGTAGACCACACTGGCTCCAGTCTATTTTCCACTGTCTTTCACTATATCTCTGTCATAGTTGTCAGACAGCTAATTGCAAATATTGTGCTGTCTCAACAAAACATAATAGTCTAGAGTCATGTAGTTCATGCACTAGGAAGAAAAGGAATTTACAGATTCATTGAATTCAATGCCATGAATATTCCCCATACCTCTGTGCAGCAGAAACAGAAATAATCACAAGGAAACTCTTAAGAATTTTTATTTCAGTATGACATAAATATATTGAGTGTAATAAATGTTAGCATGTTTATTTTTCCTGATAAATAAATGGATACAATAATTTTGTTTACAAAACTATTTCTGTAAAATCATTTTGTATCGTATGGCTGCTTCTGTTTTTCATATTTGGTTCAAACTACCTAATCGGCAGTAAAGCCACTCACTGCTATTCTACTCATTCCCCTTTGTCAAAAATTTTGGAGGGGGATTGTAACGTATCTTCCCCAAGTCAAACTTTGGTTGTCACACAAGCTTCCCACATGTTGCTTATTTACCTGCTGCTTGCTTCTAGGACTTCCTCAGCCCTCACCCCTATCCCATCCTTGTCCACCTGCTAAGTTTTTTATTCATAAATTAAATCAGCAATACAGAATCCTGAATCAAAACCTGGAGAAATTCCAGGAGTAATATTCTTGTATTTAAGTTGTTGGCATAAACAGAAAATTGCCTTTTATTTTGGCTACAAGAAACTCTTTTTCATTTATTTTTTATTCTTCATATAATTGACATAGTCTTTGTTATCCAAATCTCTTCTCTCTTATTCTAGTTCATTAGATCACCAGCTCCCTGGCTACTTCTCAAGGCTACTGTCATTAGCCCATCACCCACATTTCCCTCTAAACATCTAAAAAGACACTTGTATGTTTACGATGTTTGCTCTCCCTGGAATCTTAAATTTTGTGTGTAAAGTCTTTTGTTGGTTATTACACCACAATAATTCTGCTTAGTTAATTTTATCAGAGATTTTTAACAGCATAAATACTTGAATGAGATGTTTCATCAAATACCACATGAGCTTATGGATGGAAGAACATACACTGCTGTTGTGTGTGTGCCCTTTATACATGCCGCTTGTCTTTTGCTTGTATTTTCACCTTGCTTTTGTGTTCTTGACCAATGTGTTCACCCCTGACTTCCTGCCCTAATGAGTAGTGCTTAAAGGAGTGACTAGACTTATTCCAACCTGCATTTGTGACATATTGTCACTGACATGTCAGCGTTTACGTTAGATGTTGGCAGTCACTCCTATTAATAAATGCAAATTGCACTTTAAAAATAATACATGCATTGTACACCTATGGCTGATTCATGATGATATTTGACAGAAAACAACAAAATTGCATAAAGCAATTACCCTTCAATTAAAAAATAAATAAATTAAAAAAAAATAAAAAATAATAATAAACTGCATTTCTAAAGGTACCACACTGGTACTCGTAAAACAAACATCTAGTAAAATACCATTTAAAATGCAACATTTTTTTAAGATTTCTCTTGATACATTTGATTAATTTATACTGAATAGTCATGATACTGAAGTTTTACATTTTAAATAGCTATCTAGAAGAGATGCTTTATGACGTGGCAGTTATGGAAATTCAAGAATATAACCATAAAATAAAGAAAATAATAAACAGAATATGCAGCAGACTGAAACAGTCTGGACCTGACTGTTACTGAAAATTCCTGTTACCATGTCTAAAAGCAGGACATCATCCAGGAGGAATTGAGTTTGCACTATGGGCATCTCAGGTGAGGCCCCGGAGCAGTGAGAAAGTTTATCTACAGCAGCACTGTCAGTGTTTCCACAGGGCTACATTCTCTGGAGACTAGTAAACTGGCTCCCCGGGGGATTTAAACCCCGCCCAGAGGACGCTTTCTCAGACACTGTTTCAAAGTCATTTTCAAGCAAGGGTTTAGCTCATTTGATACTGGGCACTTTAAGTCTATTAATACCATAGGTTGTTACAAGAAGTTGCCCAAGTGATGGGCTATTGGAAAGGAAATTATATTCTCCAAGATTATGCCGCTGTGGGAAGTATGCATCTGAAGTAGCAGATTAACAGTGACAACAATGAAGCATCAGGAAATAACAAAGTTCATTTTCCCCCACAGGCAGAATTGCACACTGTACCTAAGCAGTGTTTAGGAAGGCCAGGAGCATTCTACACGTTCTCCATGCATCTGGATAGCAGTGCTTTTGTAGATGATTTCTGTGAACAGCTATAGAATAACAAAAAAAGAGATGCAGAGTTTGCATTTAACTTCACCCCCAAAGGAAAGCAAACCAACCAAAAAAGATTTTAATTACTTATAGTAAGACACACAGATTGCTAAGTCACACTGAATGTTGATACAATAGAGACATTAAACTCTTTCTTAAAGCTTAAAGTTAAACAAGAAAGTAATTTGTCAGTAAACACCTTTAGAACCAAAGTGATTCATAGCTGAGACAGCCAATAAAACTTTTCTAAATGTAGTTGATTTATTTTTAACAAAATAATTGATTTGGGGGTTTACTTTTATAGTAATTAATCTGACCAGGCTTATCAACTTAGCCTGGGTTTCCCTGCTTTCATAATTTAAGTATTTTGGATAATTTTCAAAGACTTTTTTAATCTTAACTAATATCTAAGGCTAAACAAAAGAATAGCAGATATTTCAATAAATACTGTTATGAGGTCTGGTTTCATTTTCCTTGAAATTCTTGCTAATCTGATTATAACCAATTCTATGAGTGAAAACTCCATCACTCAATTATTTAATTATAAAAATATCTTCTATTTATATAGAAATTTATACTTTTTGAAAACAGACATTCCTATGTATTATCCTGCTACAAATTCTTCTTCTTAATAAAAGAGTTAAATTATGATCTTTTAAAAGCAAGAAATGCATCCTGTGCCTTTTATTCCAAGATCCTAGATCAAGAGTGCACCGAACAGGTATTCAATGAGTGACTGCTGAATGAATGAACATAAGGATTTTGCTCTGTGGTACAACTATAAATGTTATGTGGCATTCATAAAGTTTTCACTTGATTTTTAACGATTTAGGAATTCAGAGCTTCCTTTCAGTAAATTTACAATGGCTAGGTTAAATACTTGATTGACAATGTTAGTTCTTCCTTGACCCTCCCAGGGATAGACATGATTCAGCCCCAATGGGCAATCAATGGCACATGCTTGAAATAGACAGTAAGCCCTTCAAATGTATGTTTCTTTCCTCTTTGTGTTTAGATTCTGATCCAAAGAAGATATAGTTCATGTATTATTTAATTAACAGGCAAGAAGGTAGTATTCACATAGAGGTCATTAATGATACAAATCAACATTATATTTTTTTAAACAACCTTAACTTTAGGAGTAGCTATTTTTCTATGGAGGAAAAAATGATGAACAAAATGAAGAATTCAAGAATGGCTGGTGTCTAGATAGACTTTTTTTCCTGGAGACAAGTGTTGGTCTGGATGAAATCTCATTGACATTGGTCAAATGCAGATATAGTGAAAACAGTATATCTATTACTCAAGTCCCAGGGCACAAAATATTGGAATGATAGCTATTCACCTAGAAGTGGAAGGGTTGTAGTGAATATCCTTATTAGAAATGTTCTGTTTCTATTTAGTGATCTACACTCTATAAATTACCTTCATTCACACGATCTCATTGTGAGATGAGTGAGAAAGCAATAAGATGAGAAAGATAGGGAGGTGAAACTAATTTTTTTAAATAGGATCTGTTTATGATTAGTCACAACATGTGGCCTGTGGGATCTTAGTTCTCTAACAAGGCATCAAACTCATGCCTCCTGCATTGGAAGGCAAAGTCCTAACGACTGACTGGGAATTCCGTTCAGGAAATTCCCAGAGTGGCGGATCTTATGATTTCCGTTATATGGACCCCACTGAGAACAAGTGACTTTGGAATGTCTGGTCCTACACTCATTGCTTTGGTTTTTGTAGGTTTTGCAGGTTGCTCTTTTGCTTTGTTATTTTGGTGTGTTCTTGCAAAGGGTGAGAAGATGTATTCAGGTTAGTGTTTCTATGATATAGACAATTGCAGACTACCTGATGTACAAGAAAGGAGATAATGGTCTTTCAGAAGAGGTTTTTCTTTTTTTTTAATCAAATTCCTATTTTGGTCACCTTTAAAAGGACTATCTTAATTAGATTAAGTATTTATGCTAGAGTAGGTCCAATTCCCACATCTCCTTTAATTGCGATGTGCTCAATTTAAAATTTCGGGTAACAGAACAAGAATCACACAATTACACCCAACTTATTTTTGAAAAGGTACAAAAGAAATTCATAAAGTAAGGACAGCTGTTTAAACAAATAGTGCTGAAACAGCAGGACATCAATAGCTGTAAAAATGAACTTCAAACTAAACCTCAGCCTTATGTAAAAGTTAATTCTAAACAGATCATAGATCTAAATGTAAAATGTAAGACTACAAAACTTTTAGAAGATGACATATGAGAAAATCTTCATGACCTGGAGCTAGGCAGAGCGTTCTTAGATATGACACGCAAACCATGAACTATAAAACAAAAACAATGGGTGTGTTGGATTACATAAAAGTATAAAACTTCATTCTGAAAAAGAGGATGAAAGATCAAAACTCCCTATTCCCAGTAGTAAGGGAGAAACACAATTCAATTAGAAAAATGGGCAAGACGTAAACCTTCCCATGGAAGATATGCAGATGGCAGATAAACACAGGAAACAATGTTCAAAATCCGTAGTTATTAGCAAAATGAAGTTTACAACGGACAGTGAGAAGATGTTACACATGTATTAGAATGGCTACCAAAAAAAAAAAAAAAACTACCTCATACCAAGTGTTGGCAAACATGTGGAAAAAATTGGTACCTGGTAAATTGTGGGTAGGAGTCTAAAATGGAGGACTCCCTCAATTCTTGGAAAGTGAAACATATAATTAACATATGACCCAGCGTTTGCACTCCTGATCATTTATCAGAGTCATGAACATTTACATTCAGACAAAAACCTGTACATAAAGATTCATAGCAGTCTTACCTGTAGTAGCCCAAAAAGGAAACAACCCAGGCGCTGTTTGCTGAGTGAAGAGTTAAAAAAGCAGTGGATCTTCCACACCATGGACTACTACTTAGCAAAAAAAGAGAATGAATTATTGATACACTAACAACTTGGAAAAATCTCAAGAGCACTTATGTTGAGACAAAAAAGAAGTCAATCTCAAAATGGTACATATTATATGATTCCATCCCTTGCCAAAATATAAAATTATGCAGATTGAGAGCTTCTTAGTAGTTGCCAGAGGTTAGGAAAAGAAACAGAGGGTGTGACTCTGAAAGTATAGCATGTGAAAACATCTTTGCCGTGATAGAATAGTTTCATATCTTGATCATGGTAATGGTTATTCTATGCATGTGATAAAATATTTTAGGATTATACACAAAGAAGAAAAAAAGTTAATTCATGAAAAAGCTGTTAAGTCCAAGTAAGAAATGTAAGCAGGTCAGCAATACTGTGCCAGTATCAATTTCCTGGCTTTCATAATGATCAGTAGCAATGCAAGATGTTACCGTTGGGGGAATTTTGATTGTAGTAGCTACAATGATCTCTCTGTATTATTTTTGTAACCTCTTGTGAGTCTGAACTTATATTTTAAAGATGTTAGAAAATGAGGGAAATTTCTACTAGTCTATAAATCTCGAGTCTAAGGGAAAAAAAGGTCAATAGCCTTCTTGGATTGAAGCTTCAGTTTAGCTTAGAAAGGAAAAAAAGAGAGAGAGATTGGTGTGTGAAAGGAAGGAGAAGTTAAATGGTAATATAGAATTTAGATAGTACATAAATATTGTATGCATAAGTACGTATATAATACATATATAAATAGAATATAAATAAGCTTTTTAAAACATTCATTCATTCCTTCAAAAACAAGATGCAGGCAAGCATGGGAATAAGAGCATGGATATAGGAATTTGGCTGGCAGGGTTTGAATGTGTACAGTCTTGCCATATAATAGCTGTGTGAGCTTGTCAAATTCTTCCATCTTTCTGTGCTGCTTTGTTCTTGTTGGTAAATGAGGCTAATAATAGAGCCAAGCTCTTAGTTTTGTGATGATTATATGTCTTAATACATGTTAGGAAAATATAGTATTTATTAAGCACCAACTAAGTGTAAACTTTTACTACTACTACTTATGTACTTTCTTATTGAATGTTTGCTGTGCTCAAGGTGATTTACTACAATATGAAGAAGAGAAAAAGATGAATGAGCAAAGGATCTGTGTCCTTGGGGATCTTACAGTTTTGCAGGAGATAGGGATGAAATGGATAATATGAGTAAAAAGCATAAAATCCTAGGTACATAGGAGACATTCAAACTCCGTATCAGAGAAAGGAGACAAACTACATTATGTTGGGAAAATTAGAGAGAGTTTGTTTGAAGCATGATATCTGAACTGAGTTTGAGGAATAGATCTGATTCCACATGTTCTGGGAAAAGCATTTCAGGCAGCAGGAACCCCTTGGTCAATGCCAAGAGAAAGTAGAGTGGGGAACACACTTTCAGAACAGTATCCAGTTGAACTTGCACACAATCTAGAAAGGGGTGTGAGATTGATCATCAACACCAAAAAGCAGATTGAGAACAGAAGATGCCAACATAGAAAACCATCACAGAGACATGCCAAAAGAGATAAGGAAGATTATCCTTTAACCGAGAGCAACTTCCAAAACTGTGATAACATGCATATCTTCGGAATTCTCCTCCTTAGCATGATAGATCTAGCTTAAGAGAAGTCAGGCCTGACTCTGCCCTGGCAGAATTTGCAGCTGATGGAAGACTAGGGCATGAACATATGCTGCAATACTTTAATTGTTCTTTTAATTGCATCTTTGCTTTTCCTGGTGATTTTATGAGGGGGAGAGCTAATACCACTCTGTTTGCTTGGATTTGTTCCATTTACTCCTCTTGAAAAGATATGTCTAGATAAATGTGAATGCAATTGTATTGTTTGGATGATTGGCAGGGAAAATAAAACAGTATTTGCTGGCCCTCTTGTTGCGGTAAGCCACCTTTGATTGGAGCAGTTAACACCTCTTGTTGCGGCATTCTCCCTCGACACCACCCAAAACTTGTTTCTATGTAAAGCCAGAAACTTGAGAAAGTGATTTTTTTTTTAGCACTACCACTATTTTCCATCATTTTGTATTTCTAAAAAGCAGTGTTTTCTTGACAAAGAATTTTCTAAGCATAAGACTCAACTGAATAACTATTTAAGGTCACTTCAGTAATCCATAGGGACAAAAGTATATCAGGTAATAAAATCCATCATTTTTCTCTCAATTGTGCCCCTTTAGTACATTTTCAGCTTTCAATATCCTTTTTCTCTACCTTAATGGCTCAGAAATATTATCATTGATTTCACGTTCACTTTCCACATGGAAGTCTATTGTAAACCCTCTAAATGGCGAACTTGGAAAACACGGTGAAAATATCTTATGACAAGTGATCTTCAGAACTATATCAGAGGATCTGAAACACCTGCTTCTGAAAACTCTCGATTGTTCTATTCCACGCCACTCACTAGCTTATTTTTTTGAAAGTTTCCTAAGCCTGACACAGGAAGAATAGTATAATGAAATCCATACACAATTATAGCAAAGTCTGGTCTTAGGAGCTAGTTTAATGTTTTATTGATTGACTTACAGACTGATTATTACTTGTATCATGCACACATATATAGTGTGATATTCAAAAAGTACTGTAATTAATAAGAGACAGTCAAGCTAGACATTTCTATTTCCTATTCTTATAAGCCAATATTACTTTCTCTTGCCATGAGCCACTAAAAAAAATCTGAGGACACAGAGCAACACTGTGCTCTTAATCAACTATTGAAGTGTGTGTAAGTGATCAAAGGTTAAGAGAGCACCTGGCCCCCTTTGATCACCCTCATGAGTTCTGACAAACTGCCATTCTTTTGTCCACCTCCAAGGGTTCTTTAGTCTCCAGAAAATTTCTATGGATTTAACAGAGTAAAAAGTTGAAGAAGGCAAAATTTTTAACTTTTTTTGAAAAACCAAATAGGAGCAGAATAATGGCTATATAGCTTAATGAGAAAGGCTATACATTAGCTATCTCCCTGTCTCTAAGGTGTATAAAATAATCTGAAAATTAAAATAACCAGAGAGAACAAAAGGAACTTATTTTAAGTCAAAATGAATGAGAAGTTAATAAAGCCCAAAGAAAGTATTTTTCATCATGTTTGTATCCTTTCTACAGCCTGTTCATAAATGAAGGATGAAGAAATCTTACTTTGTCTTTTGTTCTACATTATAGAATCACACTCTTCCCCACCCAAGTTTAATTTTGGCCCATCTCACTTTTTCCCGGTTAAGTTCATTCTAAAAGGAATGATGTTAATGTCTTTTGAGTTCATTTCCTTCCACTTTGCATCATATCTTGGTGATCAACCTTGATGCATCCAGACAGCAGCATAATTTCTATTTTGTGTCTTTAAATATGACTTATCGTCCCTTTTCTTGCCCTTTATATATAACTTCAAGTCCCTGATATTACTCTTCAGACATGTCAATCATATTCCCTCAAAAAGCTACAACCATCTGCACCCAAATTTCTACCTTTATTCTCTGCAGATTCTATTTTTCCTCTTAGTGGCTAAAATGTGTATCATCACAATCTCAGAAAAACATTATTATGCGCTTTATGCTTCCTCAGATGTCCTCCTTAAAAGGTCTCTTTGAAAGACTTTGCTTCCCTTCTCTTTTTTCACCATTTTATTTTCAGGATATATTCTTAACTAGAAAGAACTACATTTGATAGGATAAATGAAAGAAACCTGAATATAGAGACCTGAATTGATTATAGTGGGGCAAAACTGACTCACGGAACCAGATGCTCTCTCCACATCCTCAGATCTCCTGCGGGCCGCTTCACATTATTCTTGCATGCATGCTAAGTCTCTTCAGTCATGTCTAACTCTCCATGGCCCTGTGGACTGCAGCCTGCCAGGCTCCTCTATCTGTAGGATTCTCCAGTCAAGAATACTGGAGTGGGTTGCCATGCCCTTCTCCAGGAGATCTTCCCAACCCAGAGATCGAATCCTTGTCTCTTATGTCTCCTGCATTGTCAGGTGGGTTCTTTACCACTAGCAGCAGCTTGGAAAACGTCACATTACTCTTACCCTGATTGGAAAAACCCCAAAGTTGCAGAGAACTAGAGACATGACACCTACCAGCACCATAGACAGGTATGTGTGTGTATACACATGTGTATTATCCATGGGCATGATATAAATTCTAAAATTCCTACAGAAAAATATACAGACTCTGTACTCCTAACATTCAGGTTTAAAAATACCACATTTTACATGTTTGTCTCCGTTTTTTGTCTAATGAAATAAATCTGCAGACAGAGCCAAAAGCTTCCAAGTTCTCTTTTTCCAAACTTTCCCCAAGTAACAGATAACATGAAATTCCTCTCTGTGTTTTTCATACATGTACCTATTGCAATATGTATTAATAGTAAATGAGATAGATGAAAAACTTTAAATATTCTTTATGATCATATATCATGAGCAAGGGCTTCCCTGGCAGCTCAGCTGGTAAAGAATCCACCTGCAATGCAGGAGACCCCAGTTCAATTCCTAGGTCAGGAAGTTCCCCTGGAGAAGGGATAGGCTACCCACTCTAGTATTCTTGGGCTTCCCTGGTGACTCAGATGGTAAAGAATCCACCTGCAATGCAGGAGACCTGGGTTTGGCCTCTAGGTTGGGAAGATCCCCTGGAGAAGGACATGGCAACCCACTCCAGTATTCTTGCCTGGAGAATTCCCATGGAAATGGACTTGCAAAGAGTTGAACATGACTGAGTGGCTAAGCATAGTACAGCATCATGAGAAAATGTAAAACACAGCAACTTTGGGCAAGACTTTGACAATGTAATAAACAAGCAAAAATTAGTATCTCAAGTACAAAAATGAATCACACAACTTCAGAAAAATAGAGCCCAGTGAAAGATGGTCAGGCATTTTGAGATTGTTCTTAGTGCCCCTAGGAGGAAAGTCTCTGTGTCTACTTGTGGGTCTTTTTTTTTATTATTATTATTGAAGGACAATTGTTTTACAGAATTTCGTTGTTTTCTGTCAAACTCAACATGAGTCAGCCATAGGTAAATATATATATATATATATATATATATATATATCTCCCCTCCCTTTTGAACCTCCCTCCCATCTCCCTCCCCATCCCACCCCTCTAGGTTGATACACAGCCCCTGTTTGAGTTTCCTGAGCCATACAGCAAATTCCCTTTGGCTATTTATTTTACATATCATAATGTAAGTTTCCATGTTACTCTTTCCATACATTATCCCTTCTCATCCCCTCTCACCATGTCCATAAGTCTGTTCTCTATTCTCAGGAATGTGGGAGGGCAGCTTTCAGAAACTCCACAAATTGAGGTTCAATAGGGTTTCAGTTCTGGCTCCATATCACTCCATCAGTCTGCATTATTACTCCCATTTGTGCAGAAGAGAACCCAATTCTGATGCAAAAAATTAAAGATTTTGAATTCAAGGATAATTACCCCATAAGCATCTCCTATGATATATCAGCTTGGTATCTCTTGAAATCTTCAAATTAGTTTATTCTTGATAATACTTGACTATTATTTTAACAATTTGGTATGTCCATTTCGTTTTTTTAATAAAATGGACTTAATGATATGATATCTGTTCATAAGAAGCACATGAAAATAAATCTGAAACTGTTGCACTTTAACAGAAAAGCTGGAAATTGAATTGAATTTGAGGTGGAGACACCAAATAAGACACTCAGGGACAGGCAGAGAGAGCTTGCAGCCCACAGTGCAGCTTTGACCTATGCAACGGGATAGTGCAGCACAACTCCAAAGATCAGTACACAAAACAATGGGAAGTCTCCAGACGAAAGTCAGAGAAGTGACCTTTGGCTCTGTACGTTTAGTCCTAACACCAGTGAAATCTGTATAGTGAGTGGTGGGATATTTCTGGAAATTGAATTGAATTTGAGGACACCAAACTCAGCAGAGGATGGGAAGTGAATCCAGGTGTCTATTCAAGGGGCAAAGCAGCTGTGGAAAGCAGACTCTAGAATGTTCTCTAATTATAATCTCTGTCTCCTAGTATTCATGTTCTTATGTCATTGTCTCCTGTTCACTGTGAATAAGACCTGCACTTGTCATCTAGCCATAGATTAGGGCAACTTTAATGGATGTTCATTCTGTGATTCGATTAGGTAACAGAGTGATATCCACCTTAGCATATTTTCTCCCTTGCTAACTTTGTTAAAGTTGACATGTGGCAACATGTGGCAAGATCCACGTGGCAAAGAATCAAAGTGACCCTCCAACAATTAAGAATTTAGACTTTCAATCCAAAAACACTTGAAAGTGTGTTAGTCGCTCAGTCATATCCTACTCTTGGTGACACCATGGACTGTAGCCTGCCAGGTTCCTCTGTTCATGGAATTCTCCAGGCAAGAATACTGGAGTGGGTTGCCATTTCTTCCTCCAGGGGATCTTCCCTACCCAGGGATTTTAGCATTGTGGGCAGATTCTTTACCATTTGAGCCATCAGGGAAGCCCTAGAGCGGACTACAATTCTACCTGTAACCTGTGAATTTGGGAGTGAATATTTTCCCAGCTAAATGTTCACATGAGGCCCGGGCCCTGGCTGGCACCTCAATTTTCAGTCCTGTGAAAGATCCTGATCAGAGGAACCAGTTAAGGTATGCCCAGATTTCTGACCCACAGAAAATTTGAAATACTAAATGTATCTTATTTTAAACTATTAAATTCAAAAGAGACACAGATAACACAGATAAATAGAAGAGTGTTATGGACTCTATGGGAGAGGGCGAGGGTGGGATGATATGGGAGAATGGCACTGAAGCATGTAAATTATCATACATGAAATGAATCGCCAGTCCAGGTTCGATGCATGATACAGAGCGCTCGGGGCTGGTGCACCAGGATGTCTCGGAGGGATGGGATGGGGAGGGAGGTGGGAGGGGGGTTCTGGAAGGGGAAAACATGTACACCCATGGTGGATTCATGCCAATGTATGGCAAAACAAATACAATATTGTAAAGTAAAAAAATAGATAAATAAACTAATTAAAAAAAATTAATAAACTATTAAATTTGTGGTAATTTGTTACTCAGTAATAGAAAACTAATACAGCATCCAAATATGTAGGGGAATCAGGTAGATAAAAGTATCAGGACTTTGTAAATGGGTTTTGTGCTGTGTGTGGTATTCTTTAAACTTTGAGAATTTTGGGTTTATTTTTATTTTTTATTCATTCCAATTCTCAATCAATGATTTATTAACTCTTAACTGATCATTAAGATCTGACTAAAACGTCTGGCACATAGTGAGCTGTTAGAAATAGTACCTGCTGTTTCACATGGAGAAAATACTCAAAATTAAATTTACATACACCAAATTACTAGTAGTACACACCTCCTTTTCCTGTAGTTCACTTTGATGTAATATAATGTCATCTCCTCTCCCTTAATTGCCCTTATGTTCCACAATAAATTCAATTTAACAGCATGGAAATCTTAGATGTCATAGTTATCTGAGTGAGTATGTAGTAAAAAGTGTATTGATGTAAATTACCCTTGGACAATAAAAATGACCTGCTCACAGAGTGAATTTAATCTGGTGATTAGGTAGAAAATATTTGGAGAGACGAGATTTCTGAGTTCTGTGTGTGAGATGTAGTGTGCCATTTTTATTTTTGAAAATCCCAATTTGACCCAGTGTACTGCAGATAGTCAAAATCACTGCAGATGGTGACTGCAGCCATGAAATTAAAAGACGCTTACTCCTTGGAAGGAAAGTTATGACCAACCTAGATGCATATTAAAAAGCAGAGACATTACTTTGCCAACAAATGTCTGTCTAGTCAAGGCTATGGTTTTTCCAGTAGTCATGTATGGATGTGAGAGCTGGACTGTGAAGAAAGCTGAGCACCGAAGAATTGATGCTTTTGAACTGTGGTGTTGGAAAAGACTCTTGAGAGTCCCTTGGACTGCAAGGAGATCTAACCAGTCCATCCATGTCCGACTCGATGGACATGAGTTTGGGTAAACTCCGGGAGTTGGTGATGGACAGGGAGGCCTGGCGTGCTGCGGTTCATGGGGTCGCAAAGAGTCAGACATGACTGAACGACTGAACTAAACTGAACTGCAGACAGTATGCTGCCTCCACGTCAGCATAACATCCCGCAATACAGGGAAATGAGTTACTCTTATAGGAGGATTTGGCATTCTCCTTGCAGTGAAAATCCATTCTTTTATCTCCAATAGCAGGTGTTAATGTAAATTCACGGCACACTTTTGGAAAAGGAGGAAGAAGCTAAAGGTTTGGGCTGTTTGCAAATCGCCTGTTATTGTACCTCTTTAAACTACTCTCTTTGACTGCACGAGGCTTTGATAGCTCATCTAGTTGCCATAGCATGAGCGCAATGCTGCAGGCATGAGGCGATTGGGGGCAGCATGTTATTGACAGAATCTCCTGAATGATGATTTATTATTAACATCAATGGGAACAACACTTGTTCTTTCTAAAAAGCCTGTTTGTTCCTCTTGCCTCACCTGGGAGGAACACTCTGCCCAGGATGGAGATGCTGTTTGTACTGTGTTATTTAGCCTTCTCTACAACTGCTGAATTTTTACATGGCCTGGTGATTTTTCTGGCCTCCATACTGATGGCTTACCAAACATTTAGAGTTGTGACATACCCAGAAATATCTGAAAGCAAGACCATTTAGCAAGAAATAATTAAACAAGAAAGAGTATCCATGTTAAAACAAACAAACAAAATAGTTTACCTTTGGCACGTAGTTTCCCAAAAAGAATAGCTGCTTATACCATGAGGATATTCATGCAAATTTGATGCTGGAAAACAAAGAAGCTTATGTGTCATGTATATTACAGACAGGATAAAACACAAAACAGATCATTATCAACCAAATAGCTTTGAACATGCCACTTCCCTTGGCTAACTCCTAGAAATTTCGTACATCAGTTTATCATGGTTCTGCCCTGTCTTGGTGAACATTTATTTCTCTCTTCTAAAATCAGTTAGGTAAGTGCTTCCAAAAAAAGTGTCCTCCTCAGGTGCACAAAAAGGCCCTCAATTTTAAGTGAAGTATTCTTCATTGGAACTTTAAATAATAAAGCAAAATGTAATATTTAAAATAAAAGGTAAAAGTTTCTTCAAACGAATGAGGCAATCATAATGTAGACTTTAACCAATTCATTAATAAAACGTAATTTAAGTTGTAGATTTGACTCCATACAAAGCTGGTTTATGATATACAAATATGTCCCTTATATATGTATATTTATGCACACATCCGTCTGTCTATCTATAACACTATACATATGTAGTGAAGGTGAAAGAGGAGAGTGAAAAAACTGGCTTAAAACTTAACATTCAAAAAACTAAGATCATGGCATCTTGTCTCATCACTTCATGACAAATAGATAGTGAAAAATGGAAACAGTGGTAGATTTTATTTTCTGGGGCTCCATAATAACTGCGGACAGTGCAGCCATGAAATTAACAACTCTTGCTCCTTGGACAAAAGCTATGACAAAACCAGATGGCATATTCAAAAGCAGAGACATCATTTTGCGGACATATGTCTGTATAGGCAAAGCTATGGTTTTTCCAGTAGTCACGTAGGGATGTGAGAGCTGGGCCATAAAGAAGAATGAGTGCTGAAGAATTGGTGCTTTCAAACTGCGGTGCTTCAGGAGACTCTCGAGAGTCCCTTGGACTGCAAGACGATCGAATCAATTAATCCTAAAGGAAATCAACCCTGAATATTTATTGGAAGGAAAGATACTGAAGCTGAAGCTCCAATACTTTGGCCACCTTATGTGAAGAGCTGTGTGTGTGTGTGTATATATATATATATACACACACACATACATACATATATATGTATATATGGTGTATGCTACATATGTATAGCATGGTTTGTTCTTATCTTATATTTTTACCAAAATAGAAAAAAAACTTGATTGCATTAAAGTCAATATCTTCCTTCAGGATTGCTGATTAATAGGTCTAATATTGACCAAGAAATTTCTCATTCAAACTATTACAGAATTTTGTCAGATGCCATTTAAAAAGTATGTCATCTTTTAAATAATCAAAAAGTTGTCGAATGATAGCAGTGGAAAAAGCTCCAAACCACAATTTGGTAGAATTTAACTCCATAAAGTATGTCTTCCTGTTTCTAAAATGCTTAGATGTGACTTTTTAACATATTGCACATGACAAAACGTTTGGGGTCTGGATAGTGAGACGCCAGAATATACGTCACTGATGCCAGTACCTTTGACAAACCGCATAAAATCATGGAAAAGTCAATTTTCAATATTATCAACCTTCTAATGAGCAAGTTTTCATTCAGCAGCATAACTCTACATGCAAATTCACAATCTTGTGTTGATTGTTCAGTTTTCAGAGTAAATATTTATTTTGACCTTATGTATAATCCTGAGTTCCAGAAAAACATCTATTTCTGCTTTATTGACTACGCCAAAGCCTTTGACTGTGCAGATCACAATAAAATGTGGAAAATTCTGAAAGAGATGGGAATACCAGACCACCTGACCTGCCTCTTGAGAAACCTGTATGCAGGTCAGGAAGCAACAGTTAGAACTGGACATGGAAAACAGACTGGTTCCAAATAGGAAAAGGAGTACATCAAGTATTGTCACCCTGCTGGACAAGGAAATGGCAGCCCACTCCAGTATTCTTGCCTGGAAAATCCTGTGGATGGAGGAGCCTGGTGGGCTGCTGTCCACAGGGTCGCACAGAGTCGGACACAACTGAGGCGACTTAGCATGCATGCATGCATTGGAGAAGGAAATGGCAACCCACTCCAGTATTCTTGCCTGGAGAATCCCAGGGACGGAGGAGCCTGGTGGGCTGCCATCTATGGGGTTGAACAGAGTCGGACACAACTGAAGCAACTTAGCAGCAGCGGCAGTAGCTTACTTAACTTATAGGCAGAGGACATCATGAGAAATGCTGGACTGGAAGAAGCACAAACTAGAATCAAGATTGCCGGGAGAAATATAAATAACCTCAGATATGCAGATGACACCACCCTTATGGGAGAAAGTGAAGAAGAACCAAAAAGCCTTTTGATGAAAGTGAAAAGGATAGTGAAAAAGCTGGGTTAAAGCTCAACATTCAGAAAACTAAGATCATGGCATCTGGTCCCATCACTTCATGGGAAATAGATGGGGAAACAGTGGAAACAGTGTCAGACTTTACTTTTTGGTCTCCAAAATCACTGCAGATGGTGACAGCAGCCATGAAATTAAAAGATGCTTACTCCTTGGAAGGAAAGTTATGACCAACTTAGATAGCATATTAGAAAGCAGAGACATTATTTTGCCAACAAGGTCCATCTAGTCAAGGCTATGGTTTTTCCAGTAGTCATGTATGGGTGTGAGAGTTGGACTGTGAAGAGAGTTTGACTGTGAAGAAAGCTGAGCACCAAAGAATTGATGCTTTTGAACTGTGGTGCTGAAGAAGACTCTTGAGAGTTCCTTGAACTACAAGGAGATCCAACCAGTCCATCCTAAAGGAGATCAGTCCTTGTTGTTCATTGGAAGGACTGATGTTGAAGCTGAAACTCCAATACTTTGGCTACCTCATGTGAAGAGCTGACTCATTTGAAAAGACCCTGATGCTGGAAAAGATTGAGGGCAGGAGGAGAGGGAACAACAGAGGATGAGATGGCTGGATGGCATCACCAACTTGATGGACATGAGTTTGGGTGAACTCCGGGAGTTGGTGATGGACAGGGAGGCCTGGGGTGCTGCGATTCATGGGGTCGCAAAGAGTCGGACACGACTGAGCAACTGAACTGAACTGAACTGAACTGAATTTGTTTATAAAAGTTTAATGATGCTTTGGTGCAAATTACAAACTACCATACTCTTCACTATGAATCAGGTGTACTGACACTGACAACCTCTGCTCTTTATAAGACGACACTCTTTCTTTCTGCATCTATAGTGTGTGCTTCATTAGGACATTGTCCATCCTTCATCATAAGTTATGAGTAATCTTAAACATTCAAAGAAACTTTATCTTTGCATGGGTTGTATGTCATGAATGGAAGAAAAAAATCATAAAGCACTCCTCTTTTATATGTGCACCATCCATTGGGCAAGAGCTTATTCATACTGTAAATCACTGGTTTTTCTAGAATGTAATATCAAATATATGCTCAGAGGTATGTGAGGATAACTTCTCTTTTGTACTGTAGGCATAAATATCATGTAACATCCATGGGAGTTGATTTAAGACTCCTAGTTTTTCATCAAACACATTGCCCTCAACAAGGATTATACTTCTGTATCAGTCTGCCCCTCTTCTACTGAAAAATATGATTTTTCACTTGCTTTGAAAGTCCTAGACCCTTTTCAGGAGAAGTTGTTGAGTTTAAAGTTGGAAGACATTCAGTGGGTTAACTTCCCTCTTAACAAAGTTTCATAACACTTGGGACTAGGAGTAAATGGAATACCGATCCGATAAAGTTGAAATTTTTGAATATCGATCTTGGCAATTCTTCAACATATTTTTAAGCTGCTATGCAAAACAATGATGACTTTCAGGATTCTAGTATATATTTTAGTAGCATTATTAGTAAATTATTGTTTCCCTGAACTAAATATCCACTACTGTGAGTTAGAGATTATATGCTTTTCCACTGAGTCATAAAAAATGACCACAAATTTAGAGGGCTTAAAACAATACCAAGTTATCTTATAGTCTTGCAGCCTTGAAGCTCTGTTGAACTCAGTGTCCTACAAGATTGAAATAAAAATGTCAGCTTGGCGAGGCTCTTGTGTGGAGGTTCTGGGGAAGAATCTGCTTCCAAGCTCACTGATTTTGTAGGCAGAATTCAGTTGCTTGTGGTTGATGGACTGAAATTCCTGTTTCTTTGGTGGCCAGGGGCCTCAGGGCTCCTTAAGACTGTCCATATTTCTTCTCATTCTCCTTCATCCCTAGCACCAGGAACAGCACATCAAATTCTTCTCACACTTTGCAATTCTTTGACTTCCTCCTTCTGGCAGCAGCAGGAAATACTTTCTGCTTTAAAGCTCTCATTGGGTTAGATCAGGCTCATCAGCATAATCTCTCCATCTTAAATTTCATAGTGCCTTAATGCTATAAAGCACATAATCATGAGACTGATATCAAACACTCAGAGGTTCTGGAAATTATGGCAGGACATCTCTAAGGACCATTTTGAAATTATGCCTACTCTAGGGATGTAGCAGGCAAGCGAAGAGGAGCTAAAGAGCCTCTTGATGAAAGTGAAAGAGGAGAGTGAAAAAGCTGGCTTAAAACTTAGCATTCAAAAAACAAAGATCTTGGCATCTGGTCCCATCACTTCATGTCAAATAGATGGGAAAACAATGGAAACAGTGACAAACTTTATTATCTTGGGCTCCAAAATCAGGACAGATGGTGACTGCAGCCGAAAAACTAAAAGACACTTGATCCTTGGAAAAAAAGCTATGACAAACTTAGGCAACACATTAAAAAGCAGAGACATTATTCTGTCAACAATGGTCCTTATAGTACAGCTGTTGTTTTTCCAATAGTCATGTATGGATGTGAGAGTTGGACCACTAAGAATGCTAAGCACCCAAGAATTGATGCTTTTGAACTGTGGTGTTGGAGAAGACTCTTGAGTGTCCCTTGAACTGCAAGGAGATCAAACCAATAAATCTTAAAGGAAATCAATCCTGAATATGCATTAGAAGGATTGAGGCTGAAGCTGAACCTCCAATACTTTGGTCACCTGATACAAAGAACTGACTTGCTGGAAAAGACCCTGATGCTGGGAAAGATTGAAGGCAGGAGGAGAAGGGGATGACAGAGGATAAGATGGTTAGATGGCATCATGGAGTGAGTCAGTGGACATGAGTTTGAGTAAGCTCTGGGAGATGGTGATGGACAGGGAAGCCTTGCATGCTGCAGTCCATGGGGTCGCAAAGAGTTGGACACGACTGAGTGATTGAACTGAACTGAACCAGTGCCTCTGAGAAACACTGATCAAGATATATTTATGATCCTCTTTTCTTATTTCCACATATTTTCTCTGGGTTTTCCACTGTCTGTCATTCTTTAGTTTTCATATATAAAATGATGTTTTATATAATAATATACCATGTAAAATGATATACCAAACCTACTTCTTCACCCCCAATCTCAAGTTAGAAAATATTATTTTTATTTTCTCATTGAATTTTCAGAAGATTCTTATACAGTGTGTTAGATGAACTCATTATCTCTGTCAGCCTCCATATCTACTCCTCCTTCTGATGGAGTATAAAAATTTATACTTCAAATAGTTTTCATTTTTCAAAGATTTTTGGCTGACCCTATATAATAACTCAGGTTAAAATCTTATTCTAGAAATATTTCCCTGTTTATTTGTATTCCAATCATCAATATTATTTCCAATTTTTTTTTACAAACCTATTTTAAACTGTTTACCATCTTGTAAGGACAGGTTAATTATAAAATGGTTAAAGCACCACTGTCTAAAGTCCATGGTGTATGTTTGGGTCAGGTGTAAGTGACAAATTTGTGTAAAATCGGGACCATCACACATGAAGATTAAATACAGATGCTGTGCCAACCTACGTGTGAAATCATCATTTATTATTCAATAAAAATAAATGAAAATGAGGGTCTAATATTTTCTTCCCATCTGTGTAGTATCTATCAAGGATGCCTATGCATTTTAAGACATCATTATTATGTATGATTCCAGCTGCAAACACCAGTCATTCATTGCCTGAGGGCTTTCTCTTGCCACTAAAGTCTGTATGGACTTCATATGGGGAACACTAGAATTGCCATGCAATTCATGTTCCTAGGGACAACTCTTAACTGAAGACTGATGTGAATTGATGGATAATTATCAGCTTAGCTTCTCACTTGTTTTATTCTTGTTTTTTTTTTTTTTTAGCAAAAGTATATTTGAAGCATAGCCACTCCCTTCTCCAGGGGATCTCCCCAATCCAGGAATTAAACCCAGGTCTCCTGCATTGCATGCAGATTCTTTTCCATCTGAGCCACCAGGGAAGCTCCTATATTATATTTACAATGCATTAATTTCTACTGAACAGCAAAGTGATTCAATTTTATATGTATATATATGTGTATATATATTTATATATATTCTTTTTTTATACTCATGGTTTATCATTAGATATTGAATATAGTTCTCTGTGCTATATGGTAGGACCTTGTTGCTTATCCATTCTATATATAATAGCTTACATCTGCTAACCTCAACTTCCCACTCCATCCTTCCCCCAACTCCTTCCTCCCTTGGCAACTACCAGTCTATTCTCTATGTCCATGATTCTATTTCTGTTTCATGGATAGATTCCCTTATAACATATTTTAGATTCCACATGTAAGTAATATCATATGGTATTTGTCTTTCTCTTTCTCACTTTCTTCAGTATGATCATCTCTAGTTGCATCCATTCTAGCCCCTCATTTGAGATAGCTCTAACGCAGAGCCCACACTGCCTCCTAGAGGCCCTATCTAAATTAACACGTTGTGTACTGGAGTGACCTGCTTATTAGGATTCTTCATGGAATCCAGGCTTTTTCTTCTTTTCCTTCCTGACTTTCTTACTCGTGCTTTCTGGGACTACTCCCCAAAAAGCATTATTATGTGTTTGCCACAGGATCTGCCTCTAGCGAATTCCAGCGTGAGACAAGGCACCCATGTATAAACTTGAGCTCTCCCTGGGGAACATACACCACAGCAGAACGGACACCACTCTTCTATAAGATAAAATCTACACATCTCATTTCACAGGTAAAAGGCCTCATCATCTGGCCCTTTCCTCTTCCCTCCACATCCCTTCTCACTCATAGTACAAACTCACTGAATGTCTAACCACTCAGTAAAAACCTCATTCTTTTTCACTACCCTATTTCATTATACCATTCAATGTTCTCTCTCCTATATGATTGGACATGTTTCCTAGAGGCCTGGATTATTGTGGGCGTCTAGAACTAATTTAAATGTGGAATAGGTGAATGAATAGATTAATAGATTAATGAATAAAAGTACATCATAAATACCATTTAAATAGACTTAATTACTAGCAAACAACTTTCTTCAATTCCCTGGTCTCATATATATTAGAATGTCTACTATATGGTAGTGCAAGTTCTGGGACAAAGAATTGAAATTATGGGACAAAGAATTTCAAACAACTCTAGTAGCAGCCATGAGATCAATTCTTTAAAAGGTATACTTTTATTAGTAATGATGCCACCTCTATCATAACAAAACATAATCCTCTTCTCATCAAGAACTATAGCAAAGATATGGGATGATATACATGAGCCCTTGAAATATGCCAATAGAATGCATCATTAATGTATTTTAAGTTATAACTTTTTTGAAAAGGAATTTCTAGCCACATAAGTCCTCTCATTTATTCACCAAAGAAATACGTAAATTATCCTCTTCACATCCAGATTGAATAATACATACAGATATCAGCAGCACTGACAAAAGATTTTAATCATCATGTATGCATGTTTTTATAGATGATCACATCAGGAAAAGAAAGCCCATCCTACACCTTCCAAATGGCATTTCATGGTTTATACCAAAGAGTAACAGAATATGCAGAGCAAAACTAAATGTAGGGCATAACAACTAAATATAAGGCTCTTCCTATCTGACCTGTTGTCACACAGAAGAAATGCCTACTCACAATACAACCAAATCTGTGTGATGCTCGGGGGAGGGGGGAGGAGGGGGAAGCAGTGGACATCTAAGTGGAAGCTTCCATTAACAAATCAGTTTTCAAGTTATATGTAAAAGAGGATTTAGTTTAAAGAATACCACAGTTACCTTTTGCAGTGTAATTCAAAAAGGCAGAAATGGAAGTTTTAAGGTGCAACATGTATTATGTAAAAGAGCAAAATATATTTTGCTGTTTGACCTTTCGGATATTCTTTTTACACAATTCCATCCCTCATGCTCTCCTCTATTTCATGTTACAGAAACTAAATCATCAAAATACAAAACATGCTAACGCTTCAGAGGTAGAGTTTCTGCAAAGCTTGATGCAGCCATAATCTTTCACAAATTAAATTCTAAAGGTTAAAAAGAACTCAACACTGAGAGTATGAACAGAAGAGGAAAAATGTGCCCCTGGGAGTTGTGAAAATCTGCTTCTTTTTTGTTCTAATAACATGACTTTTTTATACATGTTACTATTTTTTCTTTTTCGGCCTCAGAGAGGTCTAGCTTTTGGAAAAAACAAGTTTATAATGACAAATAAAAACTAAGTATGTACAGGGTGTTTTTTTTCTTTTTTCCTGAAGTTTGCCATGAGAAAAGGCTAAGGATTGTCATCAGGGAGAGTTCGGAATCTTTAGACTCACCTGTCTTTCACACACACACAAAAATACAAAATGCATCTCTATCAGAAGTCATTGCTGCCAAAATAAATTCACTTCAGGCAGTAAGTATTTCAATAGATAATAAACTGGATGGATTAGATGCCAGGGTCGCTATATTAGAAAGCTCAGATGGAAACACAGATCAAAACACCGAATGGCTAGAAGGCAAGGTAAAAAAAAAAAAAAAATACAGGCAGAGAGCATCTCCGCCTGCTTTTCTTACAATACCATCAAAGACAGAGGGGTCTTTGAACTTTGGAGGGAAAATGTAGGCAAAAAAAAAAAAAAAAAAAAATGATTACAGCAGGTGCTATCTTCCTCTTTTCTCCTGGTAGATTGCACTGACATTTTCACAGAACCTAAGATCCGTTAGGTGCAAAATACTGTATTTTAAATTAAAGTCTCGACTAAGTAACACATCATTGATTAAAATCAAAACAAAAATCTGTCATAATTATAATCTTCAGTCTCCATTTTAACTCCGTGTTTGGATTTTTTTTTTTTTTCTGAAACGTTTAATTTCTCTCTCTTTGCCTCTGATAGTTTTGGAGAAAGATGTTACTGAATAGTTAAAATCTCTCACTGTCAGACAGCAGAAAAGAAGAATGAAGCAAAATAAAAAGTTCAAAAAATAAAATAGAAATACTACAGACTCAGAAGAATACCTCCACATAATTTTCTAACGAGCTGCTAGCGATGTATCCCGTTGAAGGATACCTTCCTTCAGCAACATAAATAAAGCATATTGCTCTTATAGATGGAAAGTAAGTGTAATCCTATTTATTGACTATTCTGATGGTCAGGTAATATTTGCCACTGTAATCCCCTTACAAGCTTAAAAGGAGCCAAATAACAGATTAATTGCACACAGAAACAATGGCCCTATTATTTTTGTTGTCTCTTGTATTGAAGCCGATTCACAGCAGATGTTTCCATTTCTGTTGTTATGCATAGCAGAGACCTCCATACAAACCATAGCATCAGGCACTCTATATTTGCATTGCTGTTTTTCTTTTGACTCTTTGATTGGAAGGATATTATTATTATGCTCACTTACTATTTATTGAGCACCCATATGAGTGCATTGCACAGCTGCATAATACAAAAAGACACTTCCAATCCTATACAGAGATTTGATTTAAAAAAAAAAAAACTCCCTTTACTCCCATTAAAAAGGTTATTGCCTAAGAAATGTTTTATTTGTTTTAGTCTTGCATGGTTACCTATTTTACAAAATTAGATCAATTTTTAATGACTGCATTAAATTGCAATGTCTCCATTCAGAAAATGGACCAAATAAAATCCATTCTTTAGGTAGTTAAGAAGCATGAAAATAAAACTTGGCAGAATGTTCAGTCATTTATATGAGTATGATTGCAGACAGAAGTAAGAAAGAGGCATGTAGTTAAAATCCAGATGTTAGGATTTTTAACAAAATATTTTTCTTCTCAAGGCAGCATATTTTTGAGGTTAAAAAAAAATTACAGCAAAAGTCAAATTTCACTATGTGCTGTGTAATCAGTGTTTTGTGTGTCTGAATTGACACCAGGCCTTAGGAACAACTTAGAAACTGTAGATTCTGAGACATCTCCTTGTTTGCAGTAACTGTAAATTAAGACGATCAGAAGCTGAAGTGTTCAGAGAATTTTCATCTCGGCCATAATTAGAGAAATCAACATAATTACCAACACTTTTGACTTCCAGATATATTTTCACTCTTTGCAGAAGTTGTTTATTCCTATATGTTTAAAAATTTGGATGAGTGTCTTTTGCACATGTAGGCGGAATATAGAAGATGGCCTTAGACCTTCTCCTACTAATGGTGGGAAGGTGAACTTGACCCAAATTTTTTGTCCAGGATTTTAATATGTTTTAAATGCCTTAAAAATATTCATTTTTAGGCATTATTATTTATTTAGCCCAATATCATTTGTTCATTAGATAATGTTTTTAGTTATCACAGTAGTGTTTATTGAACACTTACTATGTATTTAGCGCTGAGTTGCTAGAGATTAAATGTAGAAAAATAAATATAAAATGTTTCCTCTTTCACAGAGCTTATAGTCTAGTAAAGAAATACAGAACTTATATCAGTGAAGGAAAAATGGAACTCATGGTGAGAGTAGAGTATTAAGAAGGGTAGCAAATTTATTTATTTGTAGTTTTTTAATATTATTGAATTGGCTACAATATTGTTTCTGTCTTATGGTTTTTTTTGTTTGTTTATTTTTTGGCGGGGTGGGTGTGGGGATTGGCTCTGAGGCATGTGGAAACTTAGTTCCTCAACCAGGGATCAAACCTACACCCTATACACTGGAAGGCAAAGTTGTAACCACTGGACCTCCAGGGAAATCCTGGGTACCCAATTTAGGTTAGAAAGTCAAGGGGACCTCTCAGACAGAGTTACTTCAGACTCTGTCTACAGCCTCCTCTTACACTGACTTGTTTAACTCCACTCATTATGACCCTTTAACCTCACAAAGATGAAGTTGACTTCTTCTTCCCAGTTCAACAGTCTTTTAAAGTCCTTTTCTCATGGTGTGCTATTTCAGAGGGACCAATATTTCATGGTCTCTTTGGTCTATACCCCAACTCCCTGTCCCTTTGCCTTCCTCTTGCTTCTCTGGAAAACTACACTCATAACCCCTTCCCACACTGCCCACTCCTGATGAAGCCAAATCCAGCCTCAGTACCCTGACACTAAATTAAATCTCAGAGACAGTTTTCGGTGAAATAGGAAAGAATAGCTTTATCGCTTTGCCAGGTAAAGGGGGCTACTGTGGCCTCAAAACTGCATGTCTCAACTCCAGGAGACGAGTGCTATGGGGAGTCTTATAGTGCAAGGTGGAGGGTGCTGATAAGGATCAAGTTGCATGCAGGACCCACATTCCTTCAATCTGGAGATCATCTGGGGTCAGATGATGATGGGTGAACTATGACTTTCTCTGGGATAAAGGGTGTTTCATCAAGTAATTAGCATCTTTCTTTTGGTGGGGGCTTTAGTTCTGCAGAAGAGCTTAAAGATATTGTTATATGTAACCCTTGAAGGGGAACCAGGATTCTGCCCTCAAGGCTGCACTATTGTTTCTTGACTGCACCTCTTTTGTTTTCATATCCCCTCACTGATTAGCAACTGTTTGAACCTCTGGCCTTTGGAGCTCATGAAGAGAACACAGAAAGTCTTTTGTGCCCAAGAGCCCCACAGGGTCTTGCTCAGTTTCACAGATCTCCGGGTGCTGATGGGAAACAGGTATTTATGGTCACAAAAGCCATGTGTATTTATGGTCACAAAACTGATAGATCCTTAAAATCACCTACTTGCCCTACTGCATTTCAAACCTTCTCCTCTCTTCCAAATTTATTCTGCCCTTCTACCAGCTTTCAATGTATCTGCTACTTCAAAAGGAAAAAAGGGAACCATTGCATTCAACCTTTATCTTCCGAAAAATAAAAATTCACACCTGCACAATGGAACCCATCTTCTATACATACACTACTTCTAGCTGTGAAAGAGCATCTGTTCTTCCTTTTTAAAGTTAATTCCCCTCTCACTTTCTTAGGAGTGAACCTGGGTACTGATTTTTCTCCCTCTTGATTTATCACCTCGCCCTCTCAAAATGATTCTCTTCTCTTCCTCTGCCCCTCCCTTCCAAAAAGTTCCAACTTGACTACTCTTTCCAATTCCAATTTATCTCTCTAGTTCCTTTCAGAGCTAATCTCATGAAGCCTTGTTTAGAATTTATGATCTTCAAGGCCATGTATCTCACTGTTTCAGATAATAGTTTCTCTTCTTTTGTCTGCCATGGAACTGCACGTTTCTGGTTTTCTTCTCAACACTCCGGCTTGCATTTTCTGTTTCCTTTAGAACTGTCTTTTTCTGTCTAGCCATTTAACCTTAGTGTTTCACAATATTCATCAAGGTCTTCTCACTCTGTACTCTGTCTCAGGGCAACCTATTTCTCTTCTATCTCAGATTTATGTCATTGATCTGACTTCTCCATGTGATTATACAAAAAGTACTTCATAGTCACATCTGAAAATCTAAAATCTAATCCATGATCTCCTCTGCCCACTTCTAAAACATCTTGCGTGTGTGTTAAGTTGCTTCAGTTGTGTCCAACTCTTTGTGACCCTATGGACTTTAGCCCCCAGGCTCTTCTGTCTATGGGATTCTCCAGACAAGAATCCTGGAGTGTGTTGCCATGCCCTCCTTCAGGGGATCTTCCAGACCCAAGTGTCTTTTATCTCCTGCATCAGCTGGTGGGATCTGTACCACTAGTGCCACCACTAAAACCAAACACCTTGACCCACCCCATTATTGCTTTTCCCACTGACTACATGCTATTTATCTAGTTGCCCCAAGTCTAAAATCTGGGAATCATTTTGACTTCCCTCTTGCTCCATCCATCACCAAGCTTTGTTTATTTTTCAGCGTCACTTATGTCCATCTACTTTTCTCCATCTCTGTCACTACACCCCTAGCCTACAGCATCATTTTTCTTTTCAGCTACTTCAACAAGTGCCTAGCTGTCCAAACTGAAGTTCCTCACAGTGTTATTCAAAAACAAGCAGAATTATATTCTTGAAATGTAAATCTCTATATGTCATGTCTTACTAAAAACGCTTCAAAGGTTTTTCTGAGCTTTGTGGATGAACAAAACATCTTACTATGGCCTGAAAGATTCTACATCAGTGAGCTCTCCTTGCCTCCCTGGATCCATCTTACATCACACTCCTATACTCTCTCTACATGCCAGTCGCTCTGGCCTTGCTTTTGTTCCACACTGGAAATGCTTTTATCTAGCCATGTGCTTCTTTGAACATGCTGTTCTATTACATTGCAATTTGGGTAATCCTTGAGAGTGAAACAATCCTCTATTAAAAATTATACAGGGACAACAGGCATAAACCAGAATGACTGTGAGTCAGTTCCAACTGAGGCATTAATGTGACAGTGATTCATAGATATTAAAATACCCTTATAAGTAGAAAACAGATTTGCCACCATCACCTCAATGTCACTCGTGATATTTAATGATTCACACGTATAACACTCCTGAATCGTTCTGTGTTTGTAGCTGTTACATTTGCCATGGTTCTTAACAGATCTCCAACCCTGTGCTTTTTTCATTAGAGATACTACTGAAGCTGGGCCCAGGTATTCACATATTTTATTTTGTTGCTTTTAATGTGAATCACCTTTCTGTTGTTTCTCTCTTATATTACAGTTGAATTTTTTTAATTGTATGTGAGATAGGTTAACATTGTCAATGAATCTAATTTCAGACTAGCTAAAGAAGTTTTGTGAAATATTCAGTATGTAAAAGAAGCATTTTGACTGATGAGGTCAAAAGCCACAGAGGAAGTGAGAGTGGGAAGAGATGAGGAGGGGAAAAATAAGAGTGATTAGGTCAAAAAGGGGAACCTCTCCTGCAAGCAAAGCCATATGGGGGAGAGGACAAGAGTGACCACTAAGCCACTCGGGCGTTCTGACTCTTACATGGTGTGATAATCAGCTTTATGTCTCAATATGACTAGCCTCGTTCTCAAAATACTCATTTGGGTGCTTTTGTGAAGGTATTTCTCATGGTCTGTATGAGGGTTGGAAAAGAATTTCCAGACATGAGGCAGAATGAGAGGAGAATAGAGTTTATTAGAGTAGGAGATGCTGTTAGAAGAGTGGGCTGGCTTAAGGAAGAGCCGGCTTCTTCTGTGGGCTTGCGGCAAATTTTTATAGCCTCAGGACAAAGAAAATTCCTATGGAGAGGAGTGGTGTTAGGTCATTGGTCGGGATTCTATATGGTGACTTAGTAAGGAGATGGGAGCTAGATGGTTAGGAACAGGATGGCCCATGACAATAGTTGCCATGAAAAGTTAGTGAAAGTGTTAGTCATTCAGTTGTATCCAACTCTTTGAGATCCCATGGTCTGTAGTCCGCCAGGCTCCTCTGTCCATGGAATGCTCCAGGCAAGAATACTGGAGTGGTAGTCATTCCCTTTTCAAGGAGATCTTCTTGACCCAGGGATAGAACCCTAGTCTCCTGCTTTGCAGGCACATTCTTTACATATTCTTTAGGCTCCACAATATTTTGTAGATGTAATTAACATCTTCAATGGCTTTTGACTTTAAGTAGAAGGGATTATACCAGATAATCTGGGTGGATGAGTTTAAGAGCAAAATTGAGGTTTCTCTGAGGAAAAATAAATTCCACTAATGGATGAGAGCATCCATTTCTTTTTGAGGATGAAGTGGAGACCAGCCCTGTACATTCCTCCTGAAGACCAGCCCTGTACATTCTGGAATGCTTTCAATAAATCTCTTATTCTTTATAACCAACTGATTCTGCTGCTTTCGTGGAACACTGGCTGATGGGACAAGACATTTTAACCACTGAAATAAATTGTTTCCACAACTGAGAAGAATTAGAAGAATTTTTGATATCTTAGAGTGGTCTGAGATGTTCAAGGCCAGGCCAAATACTCATCTAGAAGAGAACAGTTATTACCACTGAATAAAAGTGAAGAGGATGGGGAACAAAAAATAAAAGCTATATTCTGCTCACAAGACCCACATCACCTGTACTCAACAGGAAGGCTGCCCTCTTCCTTTCTTTTGGCTTTCTTCTGGTCATCCTTCATTTCTTGGCCTGGAAAAAAAAAAAGCCGTGAGCTTTCAGAAATCTGAAAAGAACTTTCTGTATGGCTGGAAGGCAGCATGTCAGAAGGAGAGGACCACTAGGTGAATTTGGAGCCTGAGAGGAGGTAGGCGGAGAGCCAGATCACACAGCAGTATGCTGGCCACCATGAGGATTTTACATTTTATCCTAAGTGCTAATGGAAGCCACTGCAGCATTTTGAGAAAGGAATGATGTAATCTAATTTAAGTTTTAAGACCACTCTGGCTGCTGTGTGGAGTGGAAAAAGGATTTAAAAAAGCCAAGAGGGGAGTCTGTGAGACCCGACAGGAGGCTATTACGGCACTCTAGGTGAGATAGCCTTTTACGAATATATCCCTAAAAACTAATCACAAACAGAGCATTTTATTTACAAGGATGCTCTTCTTAGGAGTGTATATAGGTAGGGATTGGACAGGCACCCAAAGCAAAGGGCCAGATGGTAAAATGATTTCTTCCTTAGGTCATCAGACTGTCTCCTCAATTCCCTATTACCTGGACTGGAAATCCGGTTTGCCCCTGAGATCCAGCTTTGCTCTTCTCCACCTGCTGTGTGGAGGTGTGACCCCTACAGACTGTATCTGTCAGGGGCCACCTTCACCCCTGGCTTTCCAGTGACTGGGGTGGAGGGGTTAGTAAGGAGGAGGAGCAGTGATTTCTGGGAGGAGATGTGGTGGGGAACAAAGTGAGATAGTTTTCTTTTGCAGATTCTCTCTTAATATATGCCTCAGGTAGCTCTTTATTGGAGTCTGCACTAATATTACAGTGAAATGGGCAGGAGAGTCCCTGGTCCTGGGCTGAATTATCTCTGCAGGACCCAGTTCTGCCCCTTGTCTGGCTTCAACCCCATACACAGAGAAAGGGGTCTGTAGGCCCTGGGGACACATCCACACAGAGCCCAGCCCTTCATTCTGGACCGAGTTCCTGGTTCACAGGTCCCCACTATTCCCTGGTAAAACAGCTCTGAACCTACTCATAGGACCTGCATGGGGAGGCCCAGTCCTTCAGAGGATGAGCATCACAGTGGAGGTAGAATTTGGTAACATGGACTGCAGTGACCACATATGTGCATATAAAGTATCTTTTAGTGTGAGAAAGAGCCAGGGGTGTGAAAAGAAGGTGGCAAATGTGGGTCAGGGGTGGCAGCTGCCCCCCCACCCCATGTTGCAATATATCAGAGCAAAGTCTGTTTTGCCTGAGAGTCCTAAATGTAAATCTGATCTTGTAAATTACTGGCAAGATATCTTCACTGAGGTAGGATGATAGACTTCTCTGAATTCTCCATTTGTTAACGGGATTTGTAACTTAAATATTTATATGTATGGTTCATAGGCCTAAAATTTTTATTCTTGCTCAAGGCTGTACAAATGTTAGTTATAGAACAGGCCCGCTGTTGTGTCAGGAGGCCTTCGTCCTGCAGGTAACCCTCCACTTCCTGCTTCAGGACTAGGATGGTGACAGCTCCTTTTGCCAGGCAGGCCTTATTGGTCTTCCTGAACCTCTCCCACACCTTTATAAATAATCCTTGCAGTAAAAGCTTCTCAATTTACAGCATGAATGTAGCAAATCTTTCCTGCCAAGACCCTGACAGGTACAAAGTGTGAAGGCCAGAAGTCGAGAGCCCAATAATGAAACATGATTGTAGAGCAGAAATTTGAAGTTAGATGCAAACTCTATCTAAAATAGTAATGTGTTATATATAATGTGCATGTAGCCTAACTAGTTGCTTGAGCAGAGAAACACAGTTCTGGAACATCTGGCTCTACTAACTAGGGTTGAACTGTTTAGCCCTGTGAAAGAAAGAAGTCTCACTTTTCTCTCCAAAGCACACATTCAGTGCATGCTGTTTCTCTTTTACCTTTTGGAATCTGTTATAGAAACGGATGATTATCTCTTAAAGGGATGATGCAGACAGAACTTCCAAGGAATCTGCCAGGCTACCAGAACAGTCTACCTGTCTTCTCTGACTCTCTATAATGTATACAACCCACCGCCTACAGGGCAGAAATGCTGTAACCTTGATGACTGGGAAAGAGATTCCACTGTTATATCCAACTAGGACTTGGGGGATGGGGAGACTATCCCAAGGTTTATTTATTTAATTTGTTTTTGCTTTTACTAAAATATATGTATTGACACACAGAGAAGTTTATCAGAATATATGAAAAAAATGAGTTATCTTTATGTACTATATATTTATTACTAATATACATTACTTTTATTTTCTGTTGTACAGTTTCCTACATTTTGTTATTTTAAAATAGTTATTTTCATAATCCATTATTTTTTTTTTGATAAAAGTGATTTTGGAATTTCTTAGTGAGTGCCCCAGTAATAGATACATTGATAAGTAACCCTTAAAAGAGACCAAGAAACCACATCATCCTCTGAAAGACAGACAGCTTGGTTCTGTTATTTTGACAATGGAAAACTAGAAAATGTTATTAGAGCCTTCAGTAACTCTGTAAGACCAGATGATGTACCTTAGATACCCATTTCACGTTTATCAATGTAAAAAGCTTAGGATTTTTTTCTAAGTATTATTGGGATAATGGGAGTCCTCATAGTTTACAAAGTATTTGTTTTTAGCTAATTTATTAAATTAAATGAGTAGTTGCTGTGTGCTAAGTCGCTTCAGTTGGGTCTGGCTCTTTGTGATGCTATGGGCTGTAGCCCACCAGGCTCCTCTGTCCATGTAATTCTCCAGGCAAGACTACTGGAGTGGGTTGTCATGCCCTTCTCCTAGGGCATCTTCCCAACCCAGGGATAGAACCCATGTCTCTTACATCTTCTGCATTGGTAAGGGGGTTCTTTACCACTAGTGCCACCTGGGAAGCCCAAATGAATAGTTATTGAATTTCTATTATGTACTGGACATTGTTTATGGTATTGTAGACATAATGACAAATAGGCAAGTCAAGGTTTCTGCCCTCTTAGAATTTATATAACTGGGAGATAAAGAATAAGTGTGCAGAGAAATGACTAAGATAAGTTCATTTAGTGTTATGTGCTGTTAAGGTAGAAATGTTAAACTATCAAAGAATAAGAGAAGTAATTGCTTTTGATTGTGTGGTCAGCAAAGTCACCTTAGAGATCTGAAATATAGCTGAGCCCTAAATAGTAAGAAGGATGCTTCAAGTATAAGGAGCCATACATCCAAATTTCCTGAAAAGAACATGAATTTGTCTTTTTCTAGGAAATTGAAGGACAGTGAATGGGAAAGTCAGAGAAGATGAAGTTTTGGACTAATTCACGTATGATTTTGGAATCTTTAGTATTAAGTTTAGAAATCTCAAGTCATAGCAATTCATCGAAGATTTGATGAAGGATAATGGCAAAAGTAACTTGCCAGCTCTGTGGAGCCACCAACAGCACCTTTTACATGTGATGCTCTTCAGCAAAGAGAGCATCCATGCTGACTCCAGCGAGCCACGTAGTGGCAGTGGGTAAAAGAGATTGTAACGTATATATTTATGTCTGTAGTATGGGAATGGGCCAGAGCTTTTGCACTTTGTCTAGGTTGCACAATTTATTTTATGGGGTGTAATTGTTATCTACTAGTGTGGTTAATGGTTTGGATAAAAATATGACAGATGACAGATTCCACAAGGGTGCCAAATGGGTTACATGTAATAAAGTGAGCCAGATTGACTTATGGGTGTTATTGCCCCAAGAGTGGATTTATTTCCAGCATTATGCTTCAGCCTCACACACAAATATGTGAAATGGATCAATTAACTATTTTATAGAGACTCTTCTTTTCATTCAGGGGTGGGAATCAGATCACTACTCCATAGATTTTTCCCCAAGGAGCTACATTTAATTGAAAAGGGGTTATTTTAAGAGATTCATAACTCCTTCACACTTACAGCCTCAGATGAAATGATAAAGGAGTGGCAGAGTTTACTATTTTCTCCCAATTTTGCCTCAGTGCTCTTTTTATTTCCACTTTATAACTGTAGGGAAGACTTGATCGATGGGTATAATACAGAATATGAGTAGTTTAAGAAAATAAGGCAAGCTAATAGGAATAAAACCAACCATTTTTCATTTTCATAAGTCTGGAAATCCATTTAAGATGTTACTCCAGTGGCCCCATGGATGCGGACAGTCTCTTTGCAATTGGTTCTAGATTAATGGACTGTTCAGCTTGCTGAGAAAATATTTATAAAGATACAGTGATTTTCATACATTGATACATCATCTTTCTTGATAGGCATATCTAACATGTATAATTTTTTATTTAAAGCCAGAAAAATTTGAAAAGGACTAATTATATCCTACATTATCACTTGATGACACAGTATCAACAGTCTATTTTCAATGACAAGCAATTTGTTAAAGAAATACTGCCACTTGGAACTGCCAGTTTAAAATTAAACCATATCACTTTTATGAGCTTATTACTTTTCAAAGATTAAAAGGAAGAAGTACTAGGGTTTTTGTAAAAGCAGTCATCATTTATGTAAAAGTATGAAACAAGCCACATGAATTTTTAAAAGGAAATAACATTACATGAATTTGGGGAATCATTCGTTGTTCTGTGTGTCCCTAGGAAACCCATGACTAGGAATGACCATAAAAACTGCAATAAGTGAGCAATCTGAAACAATTAGCCTGTCTTCTCTCATTGCTTAAGATCATGTGAAAGATTCCAAAGAACAAGAGACAGCTTGGTTTATTCGTGACTGAATTTGAATTAGGACCCATGTGGTCTGGTTTCAACTCCGCCACAAATTGATTGTAAGTCCTTGGGTATATCATATAACCTTTCTCAGCCACAGTCAATTCACGTGTAAAACAAGATTGGTGGAGTAGATGATGCTCAAGATTTCTTTTCTTTCATGCTCTAACATGATATTCTACTTTTTAAGAACTAAAGATAATATCGATAGAATATAACTTTTGGCTTAAAGTAAATCCTGCAGTGCCTAAAAGTAATGACATCTGTCTTTGTTTGCTAGGGTTGCCATAATAAAACACCATAGACTGGAGAGACTAAACAACAGACATTTGTTTTCATATTTCACAGTCTTGGAGACTGGAAGTCCAAGGTCTAGTTGTCAGCAAGGTTAGTTTCTCCTGAGTCCTCTTACTTTGGCTGGCAGGTGGCTGCCTTCTCACTACATCCTCACAAAGGCTTTTCTCTGTGTACATATATCCCTACTGTTTCTTCCTCTTTTTACAACAACAACATTCCTATTGGGTTAGGGCCCAACCCTTATGACCTCATTTACTTCAATCATTCACCTAGAGCCAGACATCCTGGAGTATGAAGTCAAGTGGTCCTTAGGAAACATTACTACAAACAAAGCTAGTGGAGATAATGGAATTTCAGCTGTTGTTGTTCAGTAGCACAGTCATGTTCAACTCTTTGAGACCTCATGGATTGCAACACGCCAGGCATCCCTGTCCTTCAACATCTCCCTGTCCAGCTGAGCTATTTCAAATCCTAAAATATGATGCTGTTAAAGTGCTGCACTTAACATGCCAGCAAACTTGGAAAACTGTTGGGAGCCATTCTGGAACTACTGCCGGGTGACAAAGTCACGGCACCAATCAAGAAGAAACTGCAAAGCGGTTTCTCTCCAGGATCAGAACCTTCCCTCCTTTCTGTTTCTATGCTTCTGTTGTGGCTAGCTGTGTTTCTTTCTTTCTGTTGGGAGCCGTTCTGGATTTACTGCCGGATGACAAAATCACAACACCACTCAAGAAGAAACTGCAAAGCAGTTTCTCTCCAGGATCGGAACCTTCCCTCCTTCCTGTTTCTATGCTTTTGTTGTGACTAACTCTGTTTCATTCTTTGATGGCTGGAGTTGTAGGGGCTTCCATGATGAGATCATGAGAGTCCGGTAAAAAGAAAAATGATCCCTTGCCCCAGAGAAACATTCCCAAAATGACTAAACCTACTGAGGCCCCTGACTGGTGGGACCCTAACATTCAGCCAGGGAATAAGGCCATGATCATTTGGAAAACAAGCCCTAAGCCTATTGTGACCTGGCCTCATGAGGAAATTGTTATTGATGACTGGAAAACTTGGGTCATGTATCAGGGAAAATTACAGAAACTAAGCCAGTTGCCTTTTCCCCTCAGAATCTAAGCATAGACGGAAAAGATATATATAAATTGTATTGTAAATAGTTTCTAGGTAAACTGCAAAAGACTTCCCCCTGCCAGAAATAGTCTTGTATTATGTGGGTAGATGGTAAACAAGCCACCACTGACAATGGCTGTACTATGAAAAACTTTGCCCTTAGCCACCGCTATAGTTTTTAGTCATTGGAGCAAGATGCTGTACTCACTGTAGTAGCAGGCTGTACAAAATAGTAGATGGAATAATATGATTTATAGATTATGTTTTAGTAAAATAAAAATAGGTTTCGGGGTAAACATGTAACCAAAATGTGACAGTAGACTAGGAAAAAACTTTTAACACATCTTAGAATCGGGGGATGTTGATCTGAATGGGAAAATATTGTAAGAATCATTACGTAGAAGATCATGTGCTATATAAATAGAGACTAAAGCAATAAAGATCATGGTCTTTGGGCCATCAAAAAAACCTCTCTGTCTCCTTTCTTTTCCTTTCGCCGACGCCGTTCATCCCTTGGGGACCCCTGGACCAGCTGGAGTGGGACTCCGGCAGAAAACTCAGCAGTAGCTACAGGACTGGCAAAGGTCAGTTTTCATTCCAATCCCAAAGAAAGGTGATGTCAAAGGATGTTCAAACTACCACACAATTGCACTCATTTCACATGCTAGCAAGGTAATGCTTGAAATCCTTCATGTTAGACTTCAACAGTACATGCAAGAATTTCCAGATATACAAGCTGGATTTAGAAAAGTCAGAGGAACCAAAAATCACATTGCCAACATCCCTTGAATCATAGAAAAAGCAATGGAATTTTTAAAAAATCTACTTCTGCTTCCTTCTGCTTCATTGACTATGCTAAAACCTTTGACTGTGTGGATCACAGCAAACTGTTGAAAAGTCGTAAAGAGAAGTGAATACCAGACCACCTTAACCTGCCTTCTGAGAAACCTGTATACTGGTCAAGAAGCAGCAGTTGAAACCAGATAGGAAACAATGGGCTGGTTCAAAATTGAGAAAGGAGTACATCAAGGCTGTATATTGTCACCCTGTTTATTTAACTATATGCATAGTACATGTGAAATGCCAGGCTGGATGAATTACAAGCTGGAATTAAGACTGCTGGGAGAAACATCAACAATCTCAGATATGCAGATGATACCACTCTAATGGCAGAAAGCAAACAGGAACTAAAGGGCCTCTTGATGAAGGTGAAAGAATAGAGTGAAAAAGATGGCTTAAAACTAAACACTCAAAAAACAAGATCATGGCATCTGGTCCCCTACTTCATGGAAAAATCGATAGGAAAAAGTGGAAATAGTGAAATATGGTATTTTTTTGAGCTCCAAAATCGCTGTGGATGTTGACTGCAGCCATGAAATTAAAAGATGCTTGCTCCTTGGAAGAAAAGCTAGGACAAAAATAGACAGTGTATTAAAAAGCAGGATCATCACTGTGCCAACAAAGGTCCATATTGTCAAAACTATGGTTTTTGCAGTAGTCATGTAGGGATATGAGAGCTGGACCATAAAGAAAGCTGAGCATCTAACAGTTGATGCTTTCAAAATGTGGTACTGGAGAAGACTCTTGAGAGTCCCTTGGACTGCAAGAAGATCAAACCAGTCAATCCTGAAAAAAATCAACCGTTAATATTCATTGGAAGGACTGATACTGAAGTTGAAGTTCCAATACTTTGGCCACCTGATGTAAAGAGCCAACTCATGGGAAAAGACCTTGATGCTGGGAAAGATTGAGGGCAGGAGGAGAAAGTGGCAACAGAGGTTGAGATGTTTGGATGGCATCACTGTCTCCACGGACATAAATTTGAGTAAACTCTGGGAGATGGGAGAGGACAGGGAATCATGGCATGCTGGAGTCCAGAGAGTCAGACATGACTTGGTGACTGAACAACTACAACCTCTTTAAAGGTCCTGTCACATTGGGGTTTAGAGCTTCAACATATGAATTTGCAGGGGGGAAAGGCACATAACTCAATCTATAACTGTACCTTAGTAATCATGAAGAACACAAGTACTAAGTGAATAAGATTTTTAAGGTTGTGGGACTTCCCTGGTGGTCCAGTGGTTAGGCCATTGCCTTCCAATGCAGAGGGTGTGGGTTTGATCCCTGATTTGGAGCTAAGATCGCACATGCCCTGTGGCCATAAAAGCCAAAACATAAAACAGAAGCAATATTGTAATAAGTTCAATAGACTTTAAAAACCATCCATAGTTAAAAAAAAGAAAAGTTGCAATAGGTCTATGACACCAAAAAATTTTATAATTCTATATTTATATGTACATACATCTGCATATATGTGGTTATGGATTTGCAGCAATTATTGGAATCAAATTAGAATTTACCTCCCTAATTGCTCATTCTGAGATTCTTAAGTATTGTTTGCTTAATGGACTCAGTAAATTATCAGATTTTAACACATCAAACATAAAAACTAAAATAAAACCCCAAAACCATAATAGATAATTCAGTCCTAAAATTAGTCCTTTATTTGCATACAGATTATGATTATACACAACAGTCCCTTCTGTAGTATTTGCAGTGAAAACATTCCAAGGTTAAACCTTTCACTGTATGGCAACAGTGTCTGTGTGGGGCACTTCTGAAACTCTCTCCACAGAGTTTCTGGGCAGGGTATCACCGCTTTGCTTTTAGTAGTATCATCTCTGAGTTTAGGCTTCTGTTTGCTTGAATTCCCCTTCTTAGTTGTGCTGCTTTGTGAGAGGCAATAGTTGTTGACTAAACAAGCAGCACCCAGAGTGTTCTCCACTCTTCCACTGGGTCTGTGTCTTCAGGTCATGTGGGCATGGGGTGTCTGTGTCTGCTTCACAACAACAAGCCACAAATAGTTGCAAACTCTCTTTTAGCTCAAAGAGGCTTAGGAGAAAGGGCTCAGCAGTGTTCTCAAGCTGCTTGAGGGAAAACTCCAGTTTACACACACTTCTGAGAGATCTGCTTGGGGATGCAGGGAAATTCTATTGTCCACTGGACAATGTTATGCTTCTAGTTGGTTCACAGTGATGTTATGTTAAAAGTCAAGTTGAATGCAGCTCTTCTGCTTTTAAGACTAGTGCGATATCATGGTTCCCACATATATACAACAATGATCAAAGGAATGCATCTTTCTGATCAGAATGAGTGTCACAATGGAGCATCCAGTGGGCAGAGTAGGATTGATAATACAAAAGAGGGGGTGGAAAAGATAGTGACTCCCAAAGTTCGGGCAAAAATCACAGATCCTGTTCACATTAAGCTCTCTCTCTGGGAGTTCTCTTAATTCTGGCAAGCGAGGTTGGCTAATGAGTAATTATACTTCCAATTTCATACCATCATTATAATTTACACATTAACGATGACCCATATTATGTAAATTGCCCTTGAAACATGTCCAAAGTGAAATTTTAAAAATTTATAACATTATCCACAAGCTGTGATTTAATGCAGCAATTCATAGATTTGCACCTGCTAGTTATGTCTCATCAGCCAGTCCTGCACTAAAACCCTGAGGTCATAGGCAAGATCTGTGACCTGTTTGGATCACCTGTTTGAACCTGTTTGGTCTCTGTTTGGATCACTTTAGTTCAATATAGAAGAGCCTGACTCCCTCATCTGTGGCCTTGTGAGCTTCATCAGATGACTTGATTTCTGAGACTCAGTTTCCTCATCAGTAAAATGGAGACAATAGTAGCACTGATGACATAATATAGTTGTTGTGAAGCTCTGATGAAATGGTATACATACAGCTCATACAGTGCCCAATGAAGAGTAAGGATGCAATAAATATTAGCTACGATTGCTTTGTTAGTTAATGGGTTGTTACTGTGTTCCACTCTAGAAAGCTGGATATATATATTTTAAAAGGACACATAATAAAAAGACTGAATATCATTTATTGGTATAATTTGTATGATAGAAACTACATGTGAAAATAACATCACCAGATAAAACAGGCAATCTTGAAATAGAAGGCATTGTAGACTTTTCAGATTATATTTATATAAACGCAACTTCTCAACTTGACATTCACTTTCATGTTGAAATGATAAATGACTGGTGGATTTTAGGAAAAAAGTGCACTTGCTATCGTCATAACAAGTTCAGGTTTATTATCATATAATATGCTTTCCCTTTTGGTTCAAACTCACTGAGACAAACTAACATTGAAGAATAATTACAGACATATCTACATTGAAAACTACCTGGAGTAGCTTAAATAAATCAGAGACACGCTCATGCCCATCGAGGTTGTGTCAAGGAACTAAAAATCAAGATGAAAATGCCAATTTGTAAAATAGTGCAGCATAAAAAGACAGATGGCTATATTGTGGTTCTAGCTACAAATACTATGTAATTCTGGAAGGCTTCTGAGTGGTGGCAGAATCTGCCACTCACCATCGCCCACTCTTCTGCTTTCTCCTTTGCTGAAAGAACATTTTCCATTGCAGGCATTGGAAGTGCTGGCCGTTCATTTTACCAGACTCTTACAGCTAGAGCACAGGCACTGAACCTAGAGCTCACTCTTCCTCAGGTTTATGAGAAAGGATTCTACCTTGATGAAAAGAGCGACATTAAGAGAAAGCAGGCCTTCCATCTTGCCTTCCAGTGCGACTCTCTGCTGAAGAGTAAATTGGTGACGGAGCAGTTATCTTCAGCATCATAAGGTCAAGCTAAGGCATTTTTCAAAGAAGCCAAACCAGAACCTTCTAGATTAAATAAATGTGGAAACATTTTCCTTCTGAATTGTTAAAATGTGAGACAATGAATCCAAATGATTTAAACCTCTATTGTCAGGTAGTCTGATAGTTTCAATTATTTTAAGAATTTTGGGGGAGTAGTTATGCTGATAATCACTTCTATAACCATATAAAGTTGTTATAAAATCATGAATTTAAAATAAAACAATCAACGTCTTATTGGTTACTGGGAAATCAGTCCTTACTCTTAAATCAATCCTACCAGCTAGTAGAAGGAAGAAATTGAACCAAAAAGCTTACAATACTATACAATAATTGTATAGCAATACAATTTAGTATGTTCCCATTTAATTAAAATGAGAAGAGAGAGAAAAAGAAAGAGGGAGAGTACATACCTATGAAGATATATACCAAAATTTTAACAATGATTACCCTGGGTATCAATTAAAGTTAAGTTTTATAATTTTTGGAAAAAATTGCAATCTCATACCCACTTTTCCATACAATTTTAATTACTATCCAAATAAAAAGCATTGCTATTTTTACTTTGGAAAAATAAATAAAAGCAAGGATGACTCAGGTCTTATCTATTAAACTGTGGTGAGGTTGGAAGAAAGCATAGGAAGGGATGTTCATATAAAGTTATTGTGAAAGTGTAATTTTTAAAAATCTTGTGGTAATTCAAGAATTACTTCAAAAACTGAAAAAAATATGCCTTTCTTTTTATTGAGAAAAGCCACTTCTTAGCCTATGATGTCTTTTCTACTGCATAGCCTGGAGTAACCAAAATGTACCACCTGTCTGTTAGTAGAAGCTCATTAGTAGATCAACAGTAGTTTAATAAGACTCATAGAATAGAATCATCTAAGTGAGATGTATATGATATAGAGAAATGTTTATGGCACATTTAAACTTTTAAAATATACGTATACATGTATGTATATGTTATTTTTACAGCTTCTTGATAAATGTATGCGTATAGATATGTATAGGCAAAGAAAAACATTTTGAAAGAATAATCACCAAGTTCTTAATAGTGGTTTCAACTAGGTTAAGCTATTAGGGAAAGACAGAGAACTTTCACTTTTTACTTTTACTTGCTTTTATTATTTGATTTTTGTTTGTGTTGTGTGTTAGTTGCTAAGTTGTGTCCAACTCTTTGAATCCCCAAGGACTGTAGCTTACCAGGCTCTCTGTCCATGGACTTCTCCAGGCAAGAATACTGGAGTGATAGTCATTCCCTTCTCCAGGGGATCTTCCCTACCCAGGGGTTGAACCTGGGTCTGCTTCATTGTAGGCAGATTCTTTACCATCTGAACCATGAGAAAAAACCTACATGTTTTTATTATTTGATATTTGTTTACCTTGAACTTATATTAACTGTGTAATTTTTAAAAATTAAAACATGGGAAAAATAAAGTAAGAACTTATTTCTGTTCTTTTAAATTGTGTTATTAAGACTCAAGAGACTAGATAAGCCGGCAGATCTGTGTCTGAATTGGCCTTGAGTGTTGATGTGAAAGGTTAGCCAGTGTGGTCAGGGAAGCTGCAGAGGACACTTTAAAAAATTGTGCTGTCCCTGGCAAGATAGAGTACACAAGACTTCTTGGTGAACCATTACTTAACAACACAACACTCAGAGTTGTTTATCACCACCTCACATACCATATAATAACTGTATAGATATTCTAGGTTCCAAACAGGATGAATCATTATCAAACACAATTTTAACTTGCAATTTTAAACACTGAACTCTTTCTTTTTCCATAGACAGAGAAGTTACCTGTGCCCCCTCATTCCCCACTTCATTCTCTATAGACTTTCAATTTGACCCATTCATTGGGGGAGTTCCAGTATGAAGCCTCCCCCTTTCTAAACACGTAACTGAGTCTTTTGTAGTAGCTACCATTTTCTAGTTTTCTTCTCTTCTTCCATTTGACTTTAACTTTTGCCCCAAGTGATATCAAATCAAAGTAATTCCATGAATAGTCAAAGAAAATCCATGCTTGATGGTCAATATTTTAACTATGGATTTCATTTTTCACTTTGTGAATGAATCACAACTGAATGCAGATTATCTGTATTCCTTTGAGGTATAAAGCAGGTTCCCTTGGGCAAATAGTTCAGAAAGAGTTTCTTCTCTTATTTAAGAGAAAACTCGCTAGGAGAAAATTTATACTTTGTGTTTTCTGCAGCAGATCTCTAGGGAATGAATGAACATATGACAATGTAGCATAATCAAGCTGAGGACAGTCTTACTGTTTGGAGGTCAGATTATATGGATTAGTATGTTTTCTGTATTCCTTGATTAATTCACTGCTTTAAAACTTGTTTTCTGATTTCTAAAGGAAGGTTAAATGTCAGAAAAGGAGTCTGTATTTGAGCAGAGATGTAGGTTTTATAATCCTTTCTTAAAAGAACTTAGTGCCACCCCTGGATTCATGAACTCTTTTTGGTCAACTTCTTCATGTCTCTGATGTGTGAGGTTTAAAATCAGGTCCTAGTGTTGAGGGAACACATTGTCTATACCTGAGTCAATTGCTAATATTGGCTTCACAAATAACAAAACCAAAGTGCTCTCACTCACATGAAATATAACCATTTTATTTTGCTATCCATTTTGATTTTACTAAAATATTATCAAAGGATATTTTTCTCCCAATTTCCATCAACCTCATAATAGCTTTGAATTTGTATTTATAGCAAAATACTTTAAAATCTTAGCATAGTCTTTTAATTTTTCCTTCTTAAAAGTCAAAATAAAGAACTAGGAATGTGTCAATTTATCCATCAAACATTTATTAGGTTCTGTAGAGGACAAGAACAAGACTGAGAAAGAATAATTGGAGAATCTAATTTAGATTGGGTAAGATGGGAGAAAATTTTCATTATAATAATATTCTTTTACACAAAATAAGCAAGTAGACAGTTTTTTTTTCTTATTTTAGGGAGATCCATAAAGCTAGGGAGAATATGAGGCGCACACACCAATGATTTCCTTTTCTGCTAAAATTATGGAAAAATCCATACTAACTAACTTAGCCTGCTTCACTGTGTTCAATAACCTTGAAACATCTCATTTTCTTTACCAGTTGAAAGGTCTAATGGAAGCATATGAAATTGCAGTGATGCTGTGAGGGGACACCATAGAAGATTTATTTTGAATGTTGTGTGAAAGTTTGGTGCTCATTAAAGTGGAGGATTAATAACGTTCTCCACTAGAACCAGGAGGAGTGCAGGCAGGCCTGTGGGTGTCTTAGCACAGCTCTGCAAATCCTCATCTTGACCTGCTCCCTTCTGGTTCTCCTGTCTCAGCCTCTTTGAGGAGAAACTCCAAATCACGCCAGATTTCCCAGTGGACTTTGTCACCTAGCTATATATCTAAGGAGGTGGCTTCCCAGGTGGCTCAGACAGTAAAGAGTCTGCCTGCAATGTGGGAGACCTGGGTTTGATCCCTGAGTGGAGAAGGAAATGGCAATCCACTCCAGTATTCTTGACTGGAAAAGCCCACGGACGGTGTTGCCTGTTGGACTACAGTCCATGGAATAGCAACGAGTCAGACACAACGGAGCGATATTCACATACATTTACCAAGGAAAGTAGAAGGATACCCTGAAACTCCAATTTTTTATCTGACATTAAAAAGAATGCAAGTTAATAGCATTGTGGTCTCTAAAATGAAAGGTGGAAAAACTTTCTCTCTTTTAACAAAACTAAATAAAAAATCTTGGTGTCAACTTAAGTCTACTCTAGAAGCTGCAGTTGTTGTTTTGTTCAGTCGCTCAGTCATGTCTGACTTTTTGTGACCCCATGGACTGCAGCACGCCAGACATCCCTGTCCTTCACCATCTCCTGGAGTCTGCTGAAGCTCATGTCCATTGAATTGGTGATGCCATCCAACCATCTCATCCTCTGTTGTCCCCTTCTCCTCCTGCCTTCAATCTTTCCCAGCATCAGGGTCTTTTCCAATGAGTCACCACTTTTTCTGAAGTACTAGATGCAAAAAGTCTGTGAAGTGAATATTGTTAGCACACAAAGGGACAATCTTAATTATAGGAGAGATTTTAAGAGAGCATTTAGATGTAACTTGAAGCAGCAGAGTAAGATGTATCTATATTTATTTTAAATACATCTTAGCATGAAGAGTCAACAACTCTGAATTTCTACTTTCATGTCTCCTTATTTATTCTTATATAAATATATAGTATGTATGTAATATATATATATACATATATATATTCATATAATACATATTCTTCACCACTGAGCTTCCTCAGTGGCTCAGTGGTAAAGAATCCATCTGCAATGCATGGGACGCAGGTTCGATCTCTGGGTCAGGAAGATCCCTGGAGAAAGAAATGGCAATGCATTCTAGAATGCTTGCCTAGGAAATCCCATGGACAGAGGAGCCTAGTGGGCTACAGTCCATAGGGTAGCTAAAGAGTTGGGTGTAACTGAGCAACTCAATAACAACAACACCCATATATTAAAATGGATTTTAATCAACTATTTTAACTGAAAATTCTGTATTATAAATTTTAAATGGCTTTAGAAGACATATTATTTGAAACATTACAAAAATCTTCCTCTATTTCAATCTTCTTAAAGACAAAATGTTCTGTACAATGTAATCTATCTAGAAAAATTTCTCTCCTTTTATTTATTTTTTTTACTTTTTGTTTTTTGTTTTTTTCTCTCTGACAGCAAAAATAAAAGAGAGTGGGACTGTAGAGAATTAAGCTAGATCAATGTGGGCAAGTTAGGGCAGAAGCAACCCTGAGTGGCAGGGCTTCTCCCATGGCTCAGTGGTAAAGAATCCATCTGCAATGCAGGAGATGGGGTTTCGATCCCTGGGTTGGGAAGATCCCCTGGAGGAGGATGGGGCAACCCACTCTAGGATTCTTGCCAGGAAAATCCCATGGACAGAAGAGCCTGGCAGATGACTGTCCATGTAGTCGCAAAGAGTCATACACGACTGAAGCGGCTGAGCAGCAGCAGCATCGCTGAGTGACAGTACAGTCATCTTCAATAGCAGACTGCTCCTCCTCCCGCATGAAACTCTCTTCTCCCTGCTACACTTTCTCTCTCCCTCCCTTCTATTACTCTGTATCATTGCTTCTGTGCTTTCTCCTATGTTACTCACTTTCTCTTCTGTCTGTCTTTATCTTAGGCCTGATGGGAAGCCCCATAAAATGTAGTTTAGCCCTTTCTCTGGTTCCAAAAAGAAAAAAAAATGTTTGTTGACTACTCTTTTGCCTCCCTAATTTCTTATTTTTCTGACATGCCTGAAATCTCCAGCATTGCCTTTAAAATAGCCACCACAGAAGTGCTACATCAATGCCATGATATTGTAGTCAATATTATCTGCTGCCTTAATTTAAATCCTGAAATAACAAAAAAGAAGATATGATTTTCCAGTTCCAGGGATGAAAGAATATGGTTGTATTCATTTGGAAATTTTTGGAAAGTTTTTTTTTTATATATATTCATTTTTTTCAGGTGCTGAATTTGTCAGATGAGTTCTAATGGAGTAATAGAAGATAATCCCCCCAGATTTCCCTGGTGGTTCAGCATTTAAGACTCCACTCTTTCACTGCAATGTATGCAGTTTCCACCCCTGGTTGGGGAACTAAGATCCCACAAATCTCATGGCCAAAGAAAAAAAAAAAAAAGAAAGTATTTCCATTTTCCAGGATTTATGAAAAAGTTTATTTGTTAGGAAGAAAAACATTTACAAACATCTTCGGGAAAACAGTGTATGGTAGCTATGCACATAAAACAATGGGGCTTTACCAAAAGAAAGAGGATATCAAACTGAAAATCATTATTGTACCACCTAAGGATTAACACCTGCATCTTCAGGTAGCCCTGGAGAGGAAGAATTCCACCAGCCAAATTTATGACCTTGGACAAATTACAAGCTCCCCAAGGGCTTAAGTTTCCTCATCTCTCAAGTGGGGAGCATGGACTAAATTATTTTCCCAATCCTATAGACAGAGACCATGAATACTGAAACTCTGATACCTTTGGCAACATTCATTATTTCAAATTGCCAAGGGGGTTAATTTTCCACACAGACTGAGATCACAATATTATTCAATTTTTACTATATTCTTTAACATTAATACAGAAGTAGAGAAAAACAGTTCCAATGTTCAGCTGCCATTCTATTGGAAAATATAGCCTATGCAGTTCCCTCTCTTCACCTGGTGAGTCACTGTTTTAGCATATTTTAGACTGTGCCATATTGGAATCCCCATCTGCCTTAACAGCAGTGAATCGGGAAATCCCTTAATGGTGCCCCTCTGCTTTTATTGCCAGTCCTAATCACTTTTTTATTTGAACTAAATTTTCTGATGTTATTAGTGTCATCTGTATCTCCCAGTAGAAGGTAATATAACTCAATTCAATAAATAATTGGGCAGTCAAAATAGGCTATAAATGCTAACTCCATGAGGAAGTGGTAAGAATTTCCTTACCAAGATCCAGGCACTGTGTAAAATGTTTTATCTTTAGCTTATATACTATTTACAAAATTCTTCAAGGTAGACATTCTCACCATTCTAACAGATAATATGCTCAGATGATACATAAAGGACTTAGAATTAATACATAGGGTTCTCTGAGTGTGAAGCTTGCAATACTTTTTCCATTTCAAAATTTGGGGTAATATAAATTACAAATAGTAATTTGGCTTTCACAGGTCTAGTGTTATATCTTTAGTTGAGCCCAGATCTAACACTTTGTTTCTTTGCTCGAAGTTTTGACTTAGGAGTAGAACAGAGCTAGAATTTACCTTTTCTATCTGATAGGCTTTTAAATAAGGATGTAAATATATATTTATCAAAGTAAATTTTCAGTGAAGATATGATGAAACTACATTCATTTTACATTTTAGATCCTGGGCCATCAGATAGTCCTTTTATGTGAACATCCAAAGGATAATCAAATTAACAAAAGCCTTTATTTCAAACTCCTCATTCACTAATGTACTAAGTTCTCAACTGCACAAATATTAGCCCCTGAAAGACAGCAATAGTCTTTACATCCTTCCTTTATATTTAAAGTATATAAAGAGTTCCTGATTTTCCAACTGAAACTGAACAGTCCATTCAATCTGTGGTATTGAATAGCAAAAAATTGTAAATCATTTGATTTCAATTTTATGCCAAAGTCTATAATCATTGTCTCTCTGCTAGAAGCCTTTGTGTTTGCAATAGGAATTATTTAACGCTAGGTATTTTTGGACTTACACTTCTGAATATTATGTGGAAGGCATCAATGGTTTTCCCTCAGTGGGTTGTCTTATAGAATGGTTTGAGTCCATCAGACACAGACTAAAAATGCACATGAACTTCTAATTTTAGGTTGCATCTTGAGGACTCATTGTGACATTTTCAATGAGGTTAAAGGCCAAAAATTCCCTATTGTTGCAGTTTTCAATTACTGGAAAAGCTGCTACACCTTTCTAGTGCATGACCTGTCTCTCGTATTTTCTTTTTCCCCATATGTTATTTAACATGTAGGGCAAGTTTTGTGTATATGTTTTTAGCTAAAATATGGATCACATTAATATTTTTAAAGGGATAAAAAGGGCAGCTGGATTCAGAAAAGTGAATTAAGTATTATATATCTAAGTGGAACAGGAATCTGCCCTCAACCTGTCCTTCTAAACCAGAACCCATACTCCAACACCATAGCATCGTGATCCTGTTAAACTCAACATCCTTGAAACCTCTCTTTGCCACATGTATGCTCTCGACTTGCTGTTGTGTTCTAATTCTATCAATTTTGATCTCTAAAAATCAAGATTTTCCCTCTACCCCGATTCTTGATTGAACCCAGTGCTGCAACTTTCAGTGATTATTGGCTTCTCCTTCTTCTTTCTTTTTAAAGTAGTAACTTTAATGATGTTCTGTTGGGTTGTCAAGTTTTCTTATCCCGCACAACATAGCTAGTGTATTAAAATGAGCGTTCTTCAGAACTACTCCCATTAGGGAACATAATAGCTCTTGTGATGGAACCCACGTACCCTTTCCCCAACTGAAGAATTCTTATTCTTCCAAAGCACCTTTCTGAGTTGGCTTCATGAGTCAAATGAGAAAATAAGCATAAACATTTGATGATCACAAAATGCATAGCCAATAGAGATTTCTTTATCTTTTTTTTTAGTTTCTTACTTTTACCAGTGCTTATGTAAGTCTATCTTTTATTTTCTCCCTCATGGTCATAACAAAACAACACCTAAGGTGAGATCTCTGAACCATATTTTGCATATTGGTAGAAGAAGACTAAAATTTACAGAAATGATATCATTTTCTCATTACTACAAATTCTTTTTTTCTTTTTTTAAGAAATTATCTTTCTTTTAAGGCACTGAAAAAGTTAATTACCTAGGAAAACCATTACAGTGTGGATCCTTTGTAATATAAGAAGCAAAACACAAATGTTTTCTATAATATTCTCCCTATAATAATGGTCTTTGATAGTACCAAACTATGCTTATGAAATCCTAAGAAAATCCTTCATGTCTTATGTTTACTTCACCACCTTTTGAACTGTGTAATGACATTCCTTTTCTAAGATACCTAGGGAATGAATAAGTTAGTAAACCCTGGGTTGTCTAAGCAATGAACAATGTCCCTTTTGGATATAATCCTTGGTTTGAATTCACTGGTTTGATGGAGCCAAGAGTCAACCAACCAGCTAAGCCTGGTGACAACTGATCTATTGGAGATGATGATTCCTTTCTCTGAGGATGAGAACACTGTGTGGGGTCTGCTACAGAAAGAGCAGTCCCTCCTGGACTCCCTTTGCTCCTGTCAATCTGAGCACATAAGTCCCTCACCTTGATTACTGTGCACTGATCCCCTCCCGATTAACCACAGCAGGGATAAGCATAACTTCCAGCAAGGAAATCTCCATGCCACTCACCTTCAACTGTTTTGGGGACAGGAGGTTGTAGAAGGCAACATTAAATTAGTTTATGTGTATATTGTTTGGCAAGACCAAAAGATAAAACTCCACGGACAGCTAGAACTATGATTTGAGAAGCAGTCCTTGACTATCACCTTCAAGATACTGTACAGAAAACAATATCAAAACATAATGCATTCCTGAAATTGACTACCAGTAGTGTAACTGATTTTACATATGACTATGAAAAAATTGGCAAAGGTACAAAAATTATAACTGATTTTTGTACATTTATGTGGTTTCTACAAGGATAAAATTCACATAGAAAAGGCTGTTGGAAGGGAAATTCCTACTGATCTAAGCAACATAGAATAAGAGTTCAGACTTAGAAAGGGCCACTGTTACCAGTGATGGAGCTGAGATAAAAAAAAAACAGATATTGTACAGCAAGGAAGAGTAGTACCAAAATGATGCAGCTGACCAGGGAAAGGACACATTACTTGAAGACCATGGACAACATGATAGCGCTTGATAGATTTTTGCCATTGTTGCCTAGAAACAATGTGAAGGCAGGAGGGAGGAATTAAGTTGAGAAAAGAAGGCTAAGACTTGGCTTGAGAAATAATTGTGAATTATAGCTTTTCATTTAAACTTTCCCACACTCTGGGTCACTGTGAACTTGACAGTGCAGTGCTAATGTCCCCAGTTTTCTCACGAACTCATTTATTTACACACAAACAGCATTGTCACTCTAGCAGTGAGAACCTACCTTATACAGCTACTTTCCCACCATTTGTAGCTGCTGTTTTACCATTGAATATATCTTGAATAATATTTTTACTTGAAATGACTAATTGGACAAGTCTGATTCCTTTAGCAAGACAGTGTCCTCTCTCACAATCCATGCTATTACATTACTTGATATTGGCCTTCCCTGGTGGCTCAGATGGTTAAGAATCTTCCTGCAGTGCAGGAGACCCAGGTTTGATTCTTAGATCAGGAAGATCCCCTGAAGAAGGGAATAGCCACCCACTCCAGTACTTTTGCCTGGAGAATTCCATGGATAGAGGAGCTCGGCAGGCTGCAATCCATGGAGTGACAAAGAGTCAGACACAATTGAGCAACTAACCCTTTCACTTATTTGATATTAAAACACCAAAATATTAAAATTCTGTGCTTTAAATTTAAATATAAAATATTATTTTATTCATTTGATCACATCTGTTGCTTTTATCAAAGAAACATTTGATACAAAAATCTGCTCAATAGTCTAAATACTAGGGATGGAAGTAGGATAAGAATCTTGTTTAGTGATAAATGGTATTTTTTTAAAAGCATTTCTTTCATCTGCTCTTCATGGATAGTGTCCTTGCTAAAGTGAGTATAATATGACAAGTTAACAGGTGATTAATCAAGTTTTAATCAGTGAAATATCCTGGCAGGTTTAATTTCTGGTAAGAAGTCAATAATAAAAGTTCAGTATCTCAGTCCATGGAGCTACTATATTAACCACTGTGGTCAAATTCCTATTTATTATCATGTGTGAGACAGAAAAATACTTCACTGTCAGATGATTATTTTTTAAGGGATAAAATGGCCATGTAGCACAACTTTGGAATGCTTATTGTTGCTCTGTGTCAAAGAGCCATACTATTAAACCCTATAATGGAAGTACCACTTCTTCCAGCTTTCATCAGCAGTCCAGAATGTCATGCAATGAGAATTTAATTGGACTAAAGTGACTATTTGACATGCAGAACTGAGATATGTCATCAAGACTCCACAGGTAGTGAGCACTTGGTGACTGATGGGTAGAAGAGAGTGTACATTCTAATAAGGGGTCAGGGGACCTCAGGAGTTCTACTCCGTAATTACCTAGAGCAGCAGGTGAGACCGTGCATGTCAAATAAGAAAAGTAAAATTCTAGCACTGAAGAACAGTGTATCATACCCCTAAAGTAAATATAAAACAGAGAGCCCATGCCAAAGTTATTTAAAACTGTGCTATCTGCTGATAGGCTTTTAAAATATTCTCTTTCACTGAAACATACAGTGGAAACTTTTTGTGATACTGGTATTATGGAACAGGATGAATAACCACCTCATCGGTGAATCTATTCATAACATGTTTTGTTCAACAGGTATTTGTAGGGGGTAAGCATTTACTTCAATAAAGTTGATTATATGTAATAAATGATCATATATTTTATGAAATATAGATATAAACTTTTAAATATGTTTGCATATTCTCTAATAATAAATATAATTAGAATTTATTGACTTTTTCTGATTATGTGAACAAGGAGTAAAAACTTTAATTTGAATTTTCTAATAAACTGAGCACTAGTTCACGTGACACAGTCAATTATCAGTGTATTCCTACTGAAAAAGCAGAGGCCAGCAGCTTATGCCTTGAAATACCTTTTCTAGGATATGTGACTGCATTTGCTCCTCTCTGACTTGTGCGCTATTATTTTTAGGAAAGATTTCCTTTATTAACCTGAATAATTTGTTGTTGTTTCTATTCATAATGAAATAATCAATCGTATTAGGAGTTGCATTGTCTAAAACATAAATTAATTAAGCTCAATTTGTTCTTTTTAAAGTCAGCTTTTGAAAGTCAGAATGTACTTTTAGTATGATTAACATCAGTGATTGTTAAATTTGGAATCTGCTAAATAAGTCTATTTAAAGGAGGAAAACATCCTGGAAGAAAAAATAAAAATAAAAAACATGTGCTAGAAATACAAAGAGTCTGATACATCACACCTTCCAGATTTATTTTTGTCACAATTTAGGGATTTATGTGGTTAGTGCTAATAGCTAAGATAATTGTATTATAAATGGAGAAGAGTAAAGAGACTAAAAGGAATGTAAGGTTTCCAGTCATTGTTCAAATTGATGAATTGATGACACCAGTAAACTTTGCTAAGTCCTGTGTGTACAATGTAAAGCCTAGGGCAAGCAATCATTAAATATCTGTACAAAGAGATACACTGAAAAATACTGAGGATGAATCAAAATAACTTACTCTACTGGGAAATGTAATGGGATGAGCTGTGATTGTGTCTTTATCATAAACACCCCTGATTCACTGGTAAGAGAGAAGATTCAGAGAGGAATTCTGTGTTCCATCCTTTTCCTCATCTGACACATTTCCCATGGACTAGGCACTTCCTGTGGTGTTGCTGAAATGTTGCTGGAATGGTTCAGTAAAAAGGAGTGCTTTCACCCTAAACGGGTTTGCAGGGTTATTGTCACAAGTTTTACAAGCAGTTATGTCTATAGCTCCTTAATCTTTTAAAATCATTCTGCTTATGTATTATATTGATACAAACAGCATCTGTGTCAACCTTGCTCTATGACGTGCTGAGGCAAAAAGACTTTTATGTCCAGGTGATCACTTCTGCCTCAGTAGTGTAAAGCAGTCTTTCTTATTTGAGTAAATTTACCCCAATTTAATATCTTTTTGAGGTGTAATTAATATGCAGTAAACTTGAACATAGTTAAATGGTAATAGTCACATATCGCAATTCCCTTTATATAACATTCTCAAAAAGACAAAATCTACACATGTAATATAAATCTATATATGTTATCTAACATTGTTGCATAATGTTCTAGAACTACACAAGCATATGTCAATGCTAATTCCTGATTTTTAAATTATGCTATTATTACAGGAGGTGTTACTATTGGGGAAGACAGGATACAGTGTAAATTGGACTTCTCTGTACTTCCTTTGCACTTTTCTCTGAATCCAGAGTTATTTCAAAATAAAAACACAAAAACTGCATTGACAGACGCAAATGACTGTATGTTATATGATTCCATGTAAAAAAGCTCTGAAAAAGTCAAATCTGTAAAGAAAGAAAACAGATCGAGGATTAATGGGGGCTGAGAGTGGTAGAAAGATAGAGGGATTGCTTGTAACTGGGTATGAGGTTATTTTTGGGGGTAATAGAAATGTTCTTTAACTGGATAGTGATGATGGCTACATAACCCCACAAGTTTACTAAAACTCACTGAATCACATACTTTCAATGGGTGTATTCTTTTAACATGTAAAATATACTCCAGTGAAACATAGAAATACATTGTCATAGCGATTGTGGGAAAATAAGGTCATGTTGAATTTTTCTTAACTCATCTTTTAGAATGTAGCTCTATTGACACTTTGAATTTCAAAGTGTCCATATAAGAGCAGGGGGAGGGCATCCACAGCTTACTTGTGCCCTGGGCCCTTAGAGGTCTTTTCCAGGCACTTGTGACCACATGTCAAGGCAGATGGGGTAGGCAGATGGGGTATGCAGGATGCACTGAAGGGTATTTTTTCTCTCTGTGGCTGCACTGGTGTAGAGTTATTATCTGTCCTTATTGAGAGAGGTGAAGATATGGACATGAGGATTGTCCATACATTCTTTCCAGTTTGCTGTCTGTAGATGCATATTTCATACACAGAGGAGGCTGTAAAAGGGTTGTCATTGCAGAGTGTGTGGTCATTCATTGTCAACAAATCATTTTGTCATCTTTACAAAGCCCTGAGGAAAAAGACAGATGTTCACTCAAACAAAATCCCTCTAACCTCTATAATCAGGGTTGACTATTTAGTATCAAGTTTCCAGTGTCCAGCGTGAGAAAATAAGGCCAGCGTCACACTTCGCAGACTCTGCCCTGAGGAGATTTATTTCTGCCCAGGTGTGCTTCACTTGAAAAAGCAACATTTTATCCTTGCATCATTTATTTACTACCCTGAGCTGTAGTAGTGCATTTGCATGTTCCACTAGACTGTGGAGTGGGGGAGAGAGGGGCGGGAGTTATCCTCAGCATCCTTACTACTCATGAGTGGACCTTGCACCTACAAGCTACTTAGCATGATTGTATAATTGACTAGTAGTTAGTAGTGACTGACTGTGGCCTTCTACTTTTTCCCCATCAATTTGACGTGAAGTGATGTGACCAGATGTCATGATGTTCGTTATTTGAATATTGAATTTTAAACCAGTCTTCTCACACTTTTTCACCGTCATCAAGAGGCTGTTTAGTTCCTCTTCACTTTCTGCCATTAGAGTGCTGTCATCTGCATATCTGAGGTTGTTGATATTTCTCCTTGAAAGCTTGATTCCAGCTTGTCATTCATCCAGCCCAAAATTTCACATGATGTACTCTGCATACAGGTTAAATAAACAGGGTGACAATATACAGCCTTGACATAATCCTTTCCCAGTTTTGAACCAGTTTGTTGTTCCATATCTGGTTCTCGCTGCTGTTTCTTGACCTCCATATAGGTTTCCCAGGAGGCAAATGACGTGGTCTGGTATTCCCATCTCTTTAAGAATTTTTTACTGTTTGTGGTGATCCACACAGTCAAAAGTTTTAGCATAGTAAATGAAGCAGATGTTTTCCCTGAAGTCCCTTGTTTTTTTCTATGATCCAATGGATGTTGTCAATTTGGTGTCTTGTCCCTCTGCCTTTTCTAAAACCAGCTTGCACATCTGGAAGAACTTGGTTCACCTATTGTTGAAGCTAAGTTTGAAGGATTTGAGCATTACCTTGCTAGCATGAGGGATTAACACAATTCTATGGTAGTTTGAACACTCTTTGGCATTGTCCTTCTTTGGGATTGGAATGAAAACTGACCTTTTCCAGTACTGTGGCCACTGCTGGGTTTTCCAAATTTGATAACATATTGAGTGCAACACTTTAACAGCATCATATTTTAGAATTTGAAATACCTCAGCTGGAATTCCATCACCTCCACTAGCTTTGTTCATAGTAATGCTTCCTAAGGCCCACTTGACTTCACGCTCCAAGATGTCTGGCTCTAGGTGAGTGACCATTGTAGTTATCCTGGTCACTAAGATATTTTTTGTATAGTTTTTCTGTGTATTCTTTACCCATCTTCTCAATATCTTCTGTTTCTATTAGGTTCTTGCCATTTCCTTCCTTTATTGTACCAGTCTTTGCATGAAATGTTCCCTTGGTATCTCAAGCTTTCTTAAAGATATCTCTAGTCTTTCTCATTCTATTGTTTTCCTCTATTTCTTTGCATTATTCACTTAACAAGGCTTTCTTTTCTCTCCTTCCTATTCTCTGGAACTCTGCATTCAGTTGGGTACATCTTTCCCTTTCTCTTTTGCCTTTTCTCAGCTGTTTGTAAGCTTCTCTTCTTTTCTAAGCTATTTGTAAGGCCTCCTCAGACAACCACTTAGCCTTCTTGCATTTCTTTTTCTTTGAGATAGTTTTGGTCACATCTCCTGTGCAGTGTTACAAACCTCCATTCATAGTTCATCAGGCACTCTGTCTGCCAGATCTAATCCCTTGATCCTATTTGTCACCTCCACTGTATAATCATAAAGGGTTTGATTTAGGTCATACCTGAATGGCCTATAGACTTCCCTACTTTCTTCAATTTAAGCCAGAATTTTGCAATACGGAGCTCATAACTGAGCGACAGTCAGCTTCTGGTCTTGTTTTTGCTGATCGTATTGATCTCCATCTTCTGCTGCAAAGAGTATAATCAAGCTGATTTCAGTATTGACCATCCGATGATGTCCCCTATAGAGTTGTTTCTTGTGTTGTTGGAAGAGGGTGTTTGCTATGATCAAGGGTGTTCTCTTGGTAAAACTATGTTAGCCTTTGCCCTGCCTCATTTTCTACTCCAAGGCCAAACTTGCTCACTATTACTCCAAGTATCTCTTGGTTTTCTACTTTTACATTCCAATCCTCTAAGATGAAAAGGACATCTTTTCTGGTGTTAGTTCTAGAGGGTCTTGTAGTTCTTCACAGAAGTGTTCAGTTACATCTTCTTTGGCGTTAGTGGTTTGGGCATAAACTTGGATTACTGTGATGTTGACTGGTTTGCCTTGGAAATGAACAGAGAGCATTCTGTTGTTTTTGAGACTGCATCCAGGTACTGAATTTTTGGACTTTTTGCTGACTATGAGGGATATTCCATTTTTTCTAAGGGATTCTTGCCCACAATAATAGATACAATTGTCATCTGAATTAAATTCACCCATTGCTGTCCATTTTAGTTCACTGACTCCTCAGTTCAGTTCAGTCACTCAGTTGTGTCCAACTCTTTGCATCCCCATGGACTGCAGCATGCCAGGCCTCCCTGTACATCACCGACTCCCAGAGTTTACTCAAACTCATGTCCATTAAGTCAGTGATGCCATCCAACCATCTCATCCTCTGTCATCCCCTTCTCTTCCTGCCTTCAAACTTTCCCAGCATCAGGGTCTTTTCCAATGAGTCAGTTCTTTGCATCAGGTGGCCAAAGTATGGGGTTTCAGCTTCAACATCAGTCCTTCCAGTGAATACTCAGGACTGATTTCCTTTAGGATGGACTGGTTGGATCTCCGTGTTGTCCAAGGGACTCTGAAGAACTTATCCAACACCACAGTTCAAAAGCATCAATTCTTCAGAGCTCAGATTTATTTATAGTCCAACTCTCACATCTATATATGACTATTGGAAAAACCATAGCCTTAACTAGATGGACCTTTGTTTGCAAAGTAATGTCTCTGCTTTTTAATATGCTATCTAGGTTGGTCATAACTTTTCTTTCAAGGAGTAAATGTCATGGCTTCAGTCACCATCTGCAGTGATTTTGGAGCCCAGAAAAATAAAGTCTGACACTGTTTCCACTGTTTCCCCATCTATTTGCCATGAAGTGATGGGACTGGATGCCATGATTTTATATTTCTGAATGTTGAGGTTTAAGCCAACTTTTTCACTCTCCTCTTTCACTTTCATCAAGAAACTCTTAGTTCTTCTTCACTTTGTGCCATAAGGGTGGTGTCATCTGCGTATCTGAGGTTATTGATATTTCTCTTAGCAATCTTGATTCCAGCTTGTGCTTCATCCAGCCCAGCATTTCTCATGATGTAATCTGCATATAAGTTAAATAAGCAGGGTGACAACACACAGCCTTGATGTTCTCCTTTTCCTATTTGGAACCAGGCTCTTGTTCTATATCCAGTTCTAACTGTTGCTTCCTGATCTGCATACAGGTTTCTCAAGAGGCAGGTCAGGTGGTCTTTTATTCCCATCTCTTTCAGAATTTTCTGCAGAATTTTTCACTGATTCCTAGGAAGTTGGTATTCACTCATGCCATCTCCTGCTTGACCATATCCAGTTTACCTTGATTCATGGACCTAACTTTCCAGATTGTCATGGAATATTATTCTTTACAGCACTGGACTTTACTTTTACCACCAAATACATCCACAACTGAGTGTCATTTCTGCTTTGGCCCAGCTCTTCATTCTTTCTGGAGCTATTTCTTCTTTCTTCCTCAATTGTATATTGGAAACCTCCCAACCTGAGTGGCTCATCTCCTGGTGTCATATCTTTTTGCCTTTTTTAATGTGGTTCTCGAGGCAAAAATACAGGAGTATCTTGATGTGAGATGCCAAATATGGTTAACCAGCTACAATTAGAAAAGGTTAGGATTGTACCCAGGTCTTTCTAATTTAAAAGCTGGTTTTCCTACTATATTAATTTTAGGGGGAGGATTTTAGTTAGACGAGGTAAATATTAAAGATTGTGATGACTTCATTCCCCACACTTTTTCCTTTTAAAAAATACCTGGGAAATTGTATGTCATGAGTTTTTCTAATAATATGTTCCATGCCTCCTCAGCTAACCTTCAAGTTCAGAAACAGCCCAAGTGAAAATTTCCCATACACACTGACAGCCTCATACCCTTAGCTCCTGGCCCTCTCTATTTTTCTTTTTTGAAGCTTCGTCTAGTGCCGTGGGAATTTGCTAAGCCCATGGGCAGGGTAACCTGTAGACAGCAGAGATTTGATACACTCAGGTGTAACCACCCAAAAAAGACTCTTGAGAATCTTGTTAGTGGGGGACAACTCTGAAGAAGTTTCTACTAAGATTCCTCTGAAGGTCCCCAGATGAATTGAGCCCAGTTACCCACAGTAGCTATACACTTACATTTTCCAACCTACAGTTTGTGTTTCCTGGGTTGTTGTTTGGTCACTAGGTCATGTCTGACTCTTTTGCAACCCCATAGACTATAGCCCACAATGCTCCTCTGTCCATGGGATTTCTCAGGCAAGAATCCTGAAGGGGGGGTGCCATTTCCTTCTTAAGATATCTTCCCCATCTATGGATCAAACTTGCCTCTCTTATATTGTCAGGAAGATTCTTTACTTCTGAGCTACCCAAGTTTCCTGGGATTCCCACTCCAACACAATCCATGCATGCAAGTCTTTAACTTGGAATCTGCCTTCAGGTGCCTAGACATATCCCCTGGAAGGTGATCTTTGTACCATCCCACCCCAAATTCAGAACTTCTGCATTAACTTTTCAAAACTAATTGTTCTTGAAAAAACATCAATTTCTTTAGAGAAATTAGTTTAAAATGACATCACCTTGCAGTATACATTTTAAAATGTGTTAAAATAAAATATCTTTGTGATAATGTCTAAAAGAAAACTATTTTCTTCTTCATCATCATCCATCATCATTAAAAAACATTTATTCACAATGATTCTGCAAACTTTCTTTTCACCCCAGTAATGTCATTTCCAATGTCATCTATGCCAAATGATTCATAGTAATCAGAATCATTGTCATTCTGTTTATATTTTTTTTAGAGACTTCTGCTGCTATAATTTGCATTTTTTCATTGGTACCTTATAGGTATGAGTTAGAAAGAGGAACTAAAAGCTTTGGAAGAGCTAAGTCAAACTCAGTTACATTGCTGTATTTCTTTATACACACAAAAATACAGTAATTAGTAATTCACAATTCTAAGGTTGTACAAGGTTACATTGTATTATTTATAATAATTAAATATATTTTAAAAATTTAAATCTACTTCTCTACTTGCTACTTATTTCCTGTCTGTGCTGTGCTTAGTCACTCAGTCATATCTGACTCTTTGTGACCCCACGGACTATAGCCCACCAGGCTCCTCTGTCCATGGGGATTCTCCAGGCAAGAATACTAGAGTGGGTTGCCATGCCCTCCTCCAAGGGATCTTCCCTAACCCAGGCATCAAACCCAGGTCTCCCACATTGTAGGTGGATTCTTTACCATCTGAGCCACCAGGGAAGCCCATGAATACTTGGGTGGGTAGTCTGTCCCTCCTTCAGGGGATCTTCCCAACTCAGGAATCGAACCTGGGTCTCTGCATTGCTGCCAGATTCTTTACCAGCTGAGCTACCAGGGAAACCCCTACCAGAGTCCATGGGGTTGCAGGAGAGTCAGAAAAGACTGAACAACTGAGTATGCACACATGCACAGGTGAAGAGCCCAATGAAGAGATTCATAGGCGAAGGTCTGGGAGGATCCCAAGTGCAGGATCGGCTATTCCTATGGAGGTGGGGTGTATCAACCTCCTTCTGTGTCTCCAGCTGTGTCTATGTACAGATGCTGCCATGTGAAAGAGCTGCCATTTTCATTGGCTAATCGCTGCTTTCCAGAACCATCCTCACCTCCATTACCCCTTTTCCAAGCCTCCCTGCTCCTCAGCAACACTACTGAGAGTAGTACCATCTAGCCAGGCTAGTGCTTGGTCCTCTCTTAATGTAGACAATTATAGACTTCACCTTCTCTGAAAATAGATGGGTACAGTCCTAGACTGTTATATGTGGATCATATCCACATACAACCTTCTTGTATGTGAATATGATCACCAATCTAAAAATTCTCCAAACCCTAAACTTTGGGGATTTTTAGGGGAGCTTCATCACATAGACATGATCAGTCAGTCAGTTCAGTTCCTCAGTGGTGTCCAACTCTTTGCGACCCCATGGACTGCTTCCCTGTCCAACACCAACTCCCAGAGCTTGCTCAAACATAGACATGAGCCATCATTAACTCTTTTTCCAGCCTCTCTTTCTTTCTCGAGAATGGGTGGCAGGGCTGAAAATTTTAAGCTTCTTATCACATTTTGATCTTTCTGGTGAACAGCCCTCATTCAGAAGCCATCTAGGAGTCCACACCCTGAAGAGTTGTCTCATTAGAACAAAGGACATGCCTATTGCCTTGGAAATAATAAGGTTTAAGATCTCTGCACCAGCTCTGGAAACAGAGATTAATAATATATAATTTCTATTATCTCATATAGACACAACTGTGTTCTTAATAAATGGTGTTTGTGGTCATGTTAATGTTATAAAGAGAAATATATATTCAAAGAGAGGACTTATGCAACATATGAAACCAGTGGACAATCATAGGATTCTGACACAAAACATTCTGTAACAAACATCTTTTCCTCATTCTGAAACCATATTCTGATAAATGGGATGGAAGATGAAAATCCATTTTATAGAATACATGCTTTTATTAATTACACTGAAGAGTATAAACAAGATATTAAAAATGAAAACCATTGAGCAGACTCCTAATCCCTCAGGAGTCAGATCATGTCTCTAGGTCTGATCCACTTCACCTGATAAAAATCTTTTAATATCATTTTAATAGCTTGGCTTTGCTTTCATTAAATTTAATTGACTTAGGCTATAGATTGCATGATTACACAATTTAGAAAGAAATTAGTTCAGAAACATAACCAAAAACTGTTTTATAAGAAAAAAAAGCTTTTAATTAAAGAAATCATTCTTCTGTCATCAGTCTGCCTGGTAGTGTTCAGAGGCATTGAAACTGTTAACTAATGAACTAGAGTAACCTCGAAATTATGGTGACACACTAGAGTTTTAAATAAGACTTGAGTTTAAATAGTTTCAGGTCGTTAATTGGAAGAATTCTCTTTGGTAAGACTTAAAAATGTAGCACAATTTTTCGATTTTACTTTTTAAAAGTTTTAGGACTTTTTTTCCCCCTTTACCCGTTTGATTACTAAGCTTTAGTGTCAAATGCATGTAACAAGAATGAAGTGGAATTGAAATTTTGACTTATTATTCCCCTAGTTATTTTTATACATTTCATAAGGAACAAAGACTTAAGATTTAGCCAGCATCAGAGCTTCGCTCTTACCTAATGTTACTCAGTATGTTGAGTTTCAGTGAAGAATTCACTGAAGTAAAAATCTGATCTAACAATGAGGATCAAACAAGGCATTCAGATACAATGAAACCTTAAAAAATGGTTAAATGATAACAATGAAGTACTTCCATACTTTATACAGAAAGACTGAAATAAAATGATTGCCTGACTTGTTAAATAAAGAAACACATCCTGTCAATAAGCATTTCTCAATATGTGTATTTCACGTAGAGCAAAATTCTCATTGAGGCAGATGAGATGAGAATGTTTGTCATTCAAATAACTTCAGTTTAGTAGATGGCTTCTCAACTGTAAAACTTCATATAAATTGTCGTCGTGTCTGCCTCTGTGATCATATCTGACACTTCGCAGGGAATAATCATTTCCTGTGCTTCATTTTTATCGATTCGGTTAATGTTGTATATTTGTTTTCTTTTTCCTGATTCTGTGCAAGTGCCATTCAAATTCAGAAGGTACTGAGGAGGTAGGTTGATTAAATCACTAGGGATAGTACTTAATTCTTACAGGAACTTCAAAAGAGAGAAATATTTACTCGTTTAATTATTAAATTTCTAAAAAGTACATAGATAGAGAAGGCATTTTTATGATTTGTTAGAATGTTAAGAATAAGACACTCTTAAGCAAGTAAGAAAGGATATCTTTCTACACACATTTATTCATCTATCAATGAGATTCAAAATCTATTATCAAAATATCTATAGTTCTCTAGTATTAAAATAATTTTCAGTTATATGCCTTCAACTCAAAAGATAACTAATGTTCATGACATTTTTATATTGACTGAAAATTTTCTGTTTACTACTCACAGCATGAGGGCACCATGGAAATGCACATAATAGAAGCCTCTATTAATGGCATAGAATTAACGACTAAACTATTTTCTGTTTTATTTTTTAACTATTATGGATTTTTTTTCTAATCACTTTGTATGCATCATTTAATGTGCTCAGTCACTTTAGCTGTTTCTGACTCTTTGCAACCCTGTGGGCTGTAGCCCACCAGGCTCCTCTGTCTGTGGGATTTTCCCAGCAAGAATACTGGAATGAGTTGCCATGCCCTCCTTCAAGGGATCTTCCTGACCCAAGGATCAAACCTACATCTCCTGCATTGCAAGTAGGTTCTTTACCTGCTGAGCCATCAGGGAAGACCATGTATCACTGTAGAAACTGGTAAAAATTTGACAAAAAGAATAAATAAAAAGCTTGGATAATCGCACCATCAAGGATATATTGTTCTCTGCTGACTGAATATACCAATTCTTTTAAAAAAGATATACTGTTTATATTTTATTACATTTCCTTACACACACACACACACACACACACACACACATATATATACACACAAACAGATACACACAGTAGAAATTTTATATATGGTTTCATTTTTCAATATTTTGGAAACACTATGTAACTGGTTTATAATGTTCATTGCATTAAAATGCTCTATTTTAATAAGCCATAATCTATTCCAATATTTGTTAATTCAAACTACTTCCCACTTCTGTTTCTATATGCAATGCTGTGACAATTATTTTTTTCCTTAAAGTTTGGTCCACATTTCTTATATTTCATCAGAGTAAAAAAATTACATTCTCAGGACAAATGATATGAAAATTCAACTGTTGCAATCCATATTGCCAAATTATTTCCATGATATTTCTATATAAGGGATCTGAAATCATTTATACACCAAATTCTGCTAAATATTTCACTATAGTGTGTAAAATCCAAACAATTTTTGGCTTTGAATTTCTCCATCATCCTTGCATGTTACAACAAAACTGTTCCAAGTACAACAGTGATAACTTACTACCATTAAAAACTGAGATAAAAATCTGTATGCTACCATTTATCTTTAAATAAATAATGGCACATTTGATAATACTTTTACATTTTCCAAGTACACAGTGCTCTAATATTAAGATACTGTGCAGTTATAGAAGAGAACAGCTGATCTTGGAACTTTACAGAGTTGTCACATCCTTATTGTTTGACAATCAGATTGAATAAGATTAGAGTCATATATCAATTTGAATCAAAGAATTCTAGATAAAGCCAAAACCATTGCTGGAAACAATGAACCATAACATCGTCAGCTAAATTTTGCTGCCTCAGAAGTACCTTGTCAAATGATGCACAAATAGACAAGGGACTAGAAAACATACCAAGATACCCTGACCATCTGTTGATAGATTATCAAACAGAAGTTGGTGCCAATAAGGCAGGAAATGTAACATCAAGGTCAGCATCTAAAGGTTATGGTACTATATTTTCAAAAACCAATTCATAGGTTCAGGCTCAAATATCTTTCCTGTGCTAAAAATAAAAAGTTTTACCTGCATCTTGCATATTGTATGCAGTATCAAGTATGAAAAGAGATAGCCTCTGTAATAGGTAATGTGTTACTTACTTTATTGCTATTGCCTCCCAAGGAGCAAGCTTGCACATACTTTCTGACCTCCTACTTTCTTCATTCTGTCCTGCCCTGGGGTTATGGTTACAGGACAAAATACACTAACATGTTGAGATCCTCTCTCTAATTTATTAATCTACTCCTTACAAGGTAATGTTTGGTCTCAAATTTCACAAATAGTTTGTTCTGAAACAAACTCTATCTCTACTAAACATGGTTTGACAGACCTATTTAAACACACAGCCATTTTTAAAGGTGTAATTGACACATAACACTATTAGCTTCATCCGTACAACATAATGATTGATATTTATATACATTGTGAGGTGATTACCACAATGTCTAGTTGACATATGTCACCATACAGTTATCTTTTTTTTCTCATGATGAAAACTTTTAAGATCTATGTTCTTAGCAACTTTCAAATACACAATACAGCATTAATAACTATGGACATCATAATGCACATTAAATTGCATGTATTATTTATTTCATAATTGGAAATTTATATTTTTGAACATCTTCACCCATTCCATTCACTTCTCACATCCTGCCTCTGGTAACCAGAATCTGTTCTCTGTATCTATGAGCTCATTTGTTGTTATTGTTTATAAGATTCTACATGTAAGTCAGATAATATGTTTTTTTGTGTTTCTCTGTCTTGACTTATTTCACTTAGTATAATTCCTTCACAGTTCATCTATGTTGTTGCAAATAACAAAATTTCATATTTTATGGCTGAATGATATATATATTCCATTCATCCATTGATGGACACTTAGATTGTTTCCATGTCTTGGCTATTGTAAATAATGCTGCAATGAACATAGAGGTGCATAAATCTTCTTGAGTTATTTTTAAATTTTCTCTGAATATATATCTAGAAGTGAAATTGCTTGGCTGTGCTATTTTTAATTTTTTGAGAAGTCTCTATACTGTTTTCTGTAGTGAATAGCTGCACTGATTTACATTTCTACCAACAATGTACAAAGCGTTCCCTTTTTTTCACATCCTCACCAACACTTATTATTTCTTATCTTCTTGATAATAGCCATCTGACAGGTGTTAACTGATATCCCACTGTGGGTTTGCTTTGTATCTCCTTGATGATTAATGATATTGAACATCTTTTCATGTGCTTTTTGGCCTTATGTATGTCTTCTTTGGAAAAATGTTTATTTAGGTCCTCTGCTTCCTTTTTAAACATTGGATTATTTGAGTGTTCTTTGATGTTGAGTTATATGAGTTCTTTGTCTATTTCAAATACTAAGCTTTATCATATATCTGGTTTGCGAGTATCATCTCTCATTCAAGAGGAAGTCTTTTTATTCTGTTTATAGCTCTTTTGCTGTGCACCTTTATCCGTTCTTAAAGCTAGGCTAGAACAAAGCTTGTTGTGATGTTAATTTTGTGCCCAATCATTTGGCCAAGCATTTCTTTGGGTGTCTGTGAGAGTATTTCTAGGTGAAATTAATATTTTAGTTGGTGGAGTGAGTAAAGCAGATTGCCCCCCCCCTTATGTGGATGTGCATCATTCAATCAATTGAATATCTAAAAAGGACAAAATGAGTGACCAGGAACTCACTCCATCACAAAAATGTGACAATGGGCCCATGCTTAGGGGACTCACTAGTTTTACCATATTCCCCACCATCCTGAAGCACCTGGCTTGACAGAATGATTGAACAGCTTTTCAAAGTCTCAGTTACAGTGCCAGTTGAGTGGCAATACCTGGAAGAGTTAGGTCAAAATCTTTGTAGAAAGTTGTGTATGCTCTGTATCAGTGTCTGATATATGGTTCTGCTTCACTTACAGCCAGGCTTTGAGGTCCAGGAATCATGGCCATAAATGTGAAAGATATCACCCACTCTTACATTTAATGATTCCACTAGCAATGTTTTCACTTCCTGTTCCCATGAGTTTATGCTCTGTTGGTCTAGAGGTCTAAGCTAAAAAGGAGGCATTTCCACCAGGAGACACAAAGATGATTCCATTGAATTAGAAATTGAGACCAGAGCCCAGCCATTGTGGAATCCTTATGCCTTTGGATTAACAGGCAAAGAAGGGATTTACTACACTTGCTACAGTGATAATCCTGAATATCAAGGGGAGATTGGACTGCTACTCCACCAGACAAAGAATCACAACAGGCTGAAGCGCTTGCTCAAGGCAAAGAGAATACAGGATGAATAGTGGATGAATAATATCAGCTATAACCTCGTGACCACTAAAGAAATGAGGATTGTGATTGTTATTAGTATTTTCTCCTTATTTTGTTGTGAATCTGTGCATGCATATATGAAGTAAATAATGTTTGCTTTCTTCCCTCTATATTCCCTCATCATGTAACCCAAGATGTGTTAGCCTTATATCATAATGCTTAAGTACCACTAATTAGTTATGGAATATCAAGGAGAAGAATAAACATCACTCAACGACTTTACCTTCTTTTCTCGGAAAGGGGTTAGTGTGTTTTTGATTGTACACAGCTGTATTATGTGGGGTAAAATTATGACCTTGTTGTTGTCCTTATTCGGAGACTAAGTATGATTTAAGGAGATGCATATAGGTCAAGGCTGACAAAGGGTGGACTTATGATGGTTAATTTTATGTGTCAGTTTGACTGGGCCATGGGGTGAGTACCCAAATTTCTGGATGAACATTATTCTGGGTGTGTGAGGATATTTCTAGATGAGAGTACTATTTGAATTCAACAGAGCAAAGAAGATAGACCTCTCTAATGTGAATGGGATTCATCCAGTCAAAGACCAGAATAGAGCACAAAGTCTGAATGAGAGGGAACTCCTGTCAGACTGCTTGTCTCCCAGCCTTGGTCTTCTCTAGCCTGTAGGCTCAGACTAAAACATTGGCTCTTCCTGGGTCCTGAGTCTGCAAGCTTTCAGACCAGACCTACACATCAGATCTCCTGCTTCTCCAGATTGTCAGCCTCAGGTCCTGGTGTTTCTGGTCTTGGGGACTAAGGCAATTTCAAACCCAGGCACCATGTTCCCTTCTATGAGTTGGGTGTCTGTCCTTTTAATAGTATATCCAGAAACTTTAACAATATATTGAGTCTACCTGATATGGCTACTCACCACCTCTCTTCTCTCACGGCCTACTTTTCTTGCTTTCATTTTCCCTGCTCACACACCTCTGTCCCCACTGGCCATTAAACACACTGGGTCAACTCACGTCTCTAAACTTTTGTATGTGTTTCTCTCTCTACTCAGAGGTTCTTCCCCAGATATCTGTGTGGCTTGCTCATACCCCTTTTGGATCTGTATTCAAATATCAGCTTTTCCATGAGACCAGATGAGGCCACCCTCTCTGATGTATACACATTGCCATATATAAAATAGGTAACTAATAAGGACCTACTGTATAGCACAGAGAACTCTGCTCAACAGTCTGTAATGACCTATATGGGAAAAGAATCTAAAAAAGGATGGATATATGTCTACATGTAACTGATTCACTGTGCTGTACACTCGAACATAATACAACATTGTAAATCAATTATATTTCAATAAAAATTTTGAAAGGTAAAATAAAATTGCAGCCACCTTCTGATACTTTTTCCCCTTTTCTGCTTCATGGTTTCTTTCTATAGTTACCATTATCTAACATTCTATGTATTTACTGGCTTACTTATTATCTGTTCTTCGACTAAACTGCTACCTCCATAAAGACAGGAGATTTTTCCTATTTCATTCACTGCTACATCCTCCATCTCTAGAGCTGTGCCTAGCACATTTTATGTGCTCAGTAAATATGAGTTCTATGAGTGATTACAATTTAGAAATGCTGTATTGTGTATGTGAGCAGAGAAAAAAGAAATTATTGAAGATGAAGTGGTAAAGAATCTGCCTGCCATTGCAGGGGACACAAGAGAAGGGAGTTTGATTCCTGGGTTGGGAAGACATGACAACCCTCTCCAGTATTCTTGCATAGAAAACTCCATTGACAGAAGAGCCTGGCGGGCTCCAGTCTACGGGGTTGCAAAGAGTCAGAAGTGACTGAACAAACACACACACTTGTGCACACACACACACAGTTGTCTTACAATATTGTATTAGTTTCAGATGGACAGAAAAGTGATTCAGTTTTGTATATCTATATATATGTATGTGTATATATATATATATATATGTTTACATAGAAATCGATTTTTTTTCAGATTATTTTCCATTATAGGTTATTACAAAATATTGAATATAGTTCCTTGTGCTATACAATAGGTCCTTATCATTTACCTATTCTATAAATTGTTGTTTTAGTCACTAACTCTTTTAAGACCCTATGGACTGTAGCCCACCAGGCTCCTCTGTCCATGGGATTTCCCAGGGAAGAATACAGGAGTGGGTTACCATTTCCTTCTCTGGGGGAATCTTCCTGACCCAGGAGTCAAACCCATGTCTTCTGCGTTAGCAGGCCGATTTTTCACCACTGAGTCACCACGGAAGCCCATTCTAAATATAGTGGTATGTATATGTTTCTTGCAAACTCCTAATTTATCCCTCCTCACTCCCCTTCTCCCCTGGTAACCATAGATTTGCTTTCCACCCTATAAAAGAAAAAGATACAAATGAATTTATATACAAAGCAGAAATAGACCCACAGACATAGAAATGCTGTATTAACATTGCTGTATGCTGAATGAGTTCACCATCCTTAGAGAAGATTGCCTTTAAAGATGAACTCTGAGCACACCTTTTTTTGTCTGTTTGCTTGTTTTTTACTCACTTCCAGAACTACTAAGGTATAAGACACAGTTCTGACCCTGAAAAATCTAGCAAGGAAGAAAAGGTACTGAAAATTGTAATATACATTTTTGTAGAATGCCCACACTAAGGTTATTCCTAGAATTTACAGCTCTAGCTGAATGCAGATTGTAGAATCAGCTTCTTCCTTCTTACTCAAAAGGCAAGAGAAGGAGAATTTGTTAAAAAATGCCATCTTTATCTTCCTCCTTTTTTCTGTGAAGCTAAAACTCCTCCTGGTTCACCTCTCAAGAATTCCGTGGAACGTATTGGCCATCATTACCACTCATTCTTTAATTTTCCACAGTGAGCTGCCTCAATATGTGTACAATTTTTATCTTTTGATTTTTATTGGGGTATAGCTGATTGACAATGTTGTGATAGTTTCAAGTGGACAGCAAAGGGACTCAGCCATATATACATGTTTCCATTCACCCCCAAACTCATCTCCTATCCAGGCTGCCACATAACATTGGGCAGAGTTCCCTGTGCTATACAGTTAGTCCTTGTTGGTTATCCATTTTATTTTATTATTCAATTTTTTCAAGTTTATTTTTATTGGAATATAATTGCTTTACAATGTTATATTAGTTTCTGCTCTACAATAAAGAGAATCATTTTAAATATATGTGAGTATGTGTTGATCTCAAACTTCCTAACTGTGCTTTCCCCCCACAGCCCCCACCTCCCATAAATTCATTCTCTAATTCTGTGAGTCTGTTTTTGTTTTGTAAATAATTTCATTTGTATCATTTCTTTTTAGACTCCGCATAAAAAGGATATCATGCCCTAGAGATTTGGAGCTTAATAATAGATTCTGGAAAAACCTTATGTCCCAGGACTAATGGGATTTTCCACCTCTACACTCCCCAATCTGCTGCTTTTTCCCCCTCTTTCAACCCAATGGTGAGCAAGTCCCAATTTGGACTCTTAATCATACTCAACCACATCTCTTCCTTTTGAATCTCATGGCTTTTTTTCTGTCAGTTGCATCATTTCCCATACAAGTTATCATGACTAGTCTTCCAGCTGGTTTGGCTTCTGATATTTTTGATACTCCATTTGATGAAAGATGGATTAAAAATTCAAACCTCTGAAAAGATAGAGTGTGATTTCACTGCTTAAACCCACTTTGTGGCTCACCAATGCCTTCAGGATCAAATTCAAACTCCAGATAGCCATCTTTACTGGTGATCTGGCATCTGCAAAAGTCTGCAGACTTGATTTTTCTGACTCATGAAGTTTTACCATCCATCCATGCTAAAGTACTTAAGGATCTTTGAAAATGCCATACTAGACTTTTTGTGCAAAATATATTACCTTTCTCACCCAGCCCCTCAGCTGGCAAATTCCTTCTCACTATTCAAAATGTAACTCAGATGTCTTATCCACCAAGAAGCTTTCCTGATCTCACTTTGCCTTCTTCTTCAGTCATCTATTTTCCATTCTGGCTGGAATGCCAGTGCTCTGAGTACCCTGTACTCACATTTTTAACAGAGAACTTGTCACACTGTGTTATAATTACATGAACTCTTCATACTTCATCTCCTATTTAAGTTGTAAAACCTTCAGGGCTTAATGAACTGTAACTTCTCATTGTCCATCTGCATCTAAGCTTTCCATCCTCAATGTAGCCCGTCCTCTCTCACCATGATAACCCTTGTTGGTCTTAGAATGACCATTATCTTGGGTAGAAGAGCTTAGCATGTTTCTAGAATTTTTAAAGCAGCGACAAACTTAACCATTTCAGGTAAAAACACAAAGGTTTTTCTCATTTTATTATTTATGAAATGCATCTCAGTTGATTTTAAAGGGAAGAAAAAAAAGTACTGCTATTGAGTGTCTAAGGATACAGCTAGAATTTTGTATAATTTTGTAGAGAAGCAAATTGACTTCATAGATTACCTCCCTATATAATTTTAATGGTAATAGACCTACAACATGTAGCTAGAACCTTCATATTTATTTCTCTGATTTCCCACGAGACTAGGAGTCTATTGCTTTTTTAGGGATTGCAGGTTCTGATGCTACTTGTCCCCAGTCAACCACAAAGAAAGCCTTATTATCTGCCTGTTTGGGAAACTTGTGCATCAGATCCCTGACTCTGATGATATTTTCTTCTTTTCACACTGTGTGAAAAGCTGGGATATAGCTACTGTCGGCCTGTTTGCTTCCCTCCCATTCATACAAGATTCACCCTCAGGAATGGCTGCCTTCATTTCTGGTTTGTTCTCATCTCCCAGAATTCAGTGGCTTTAAGCTACCTTTTGGACAGCCTTCTGACCAGGGCACTTGGTGATATTCCAGCCTGTAATCTCCTCTCCATTGGTAGGTCTGTTTTCTGAGAAGCCGGGGAGAAGGAAAGTTTGGCTGTCTTTGGAGCTAAAGTATAATACCAGATCAGATATGTTAGGTATTAAATGCATAGAAATTATAAGCTACAAGTGTTCAAAGGCTACCATTTTAAAAACAGAAGTTTATGGAAGGTAACCAAAATGAATCTTGCCAAGAATGGTGTAAAAGTCACAGAGCTTAAATTAGATAAAGATTTGACATGAAGAAGATGGAATCATGATAGAAAAGATAGCACATTCAAACATTAATGATAAAAGGAGATGAAGAAATATACATCAACTGGTATTTTTAGCCTTTTATTAGGCCTTTTGGATATAACACACAAGAAAAATTGAACAGTACTTAGTGGTTGAGAGCAGGCTTTGTAGTCAGATACCTGGATTCATATTCTAGCTCTGCCTCTTCCTGAAGTTGGGAAGTTTCTTATTCCCTCTGTGACTCAGTAAGCTCTTCTGTAAAGTGGAGACAACACTAGTGTGAATTAAAAGTGATTGTACATGGCAAATGGCATGTTATAAGGTATGTGTGTCTACTAGTCGCTCAGTCATGTCGGACTTTGTGATCCCGTGGACTGCAGTCCACCAGGGTCGTCTGTCCATGAAATTCTTGAGGCAAGTATACTGGAGTGGGTTGTCATTCCTTCTCCAGGGAATCTTCCCAACCCAGGTATAGAACCCGGGTCTCCTGTATTGCGAGCAGATTCTTTACTGTCTGAGCTATCAGGGAAGCCCATAAGATATGCAAATACTATTAACTTATTATTAATTTTATTATTATTATTATCATTGTTATAATCACTGTTAACCTTTCTTCTCAGATATGCATCTAAAATGATTAGAAACTTATTGCTGTTTGAAAAATAATAGAGAAATTTGAAAACATCTCACAGATGATGTTCTTTTAAGAATCTGAAAAGTCATGATGGCTCAAGGGTCTATTATTTTTAGAACTCATTTGGGGCAAGCCAAATATGTCCTACATTGTATTTTCATATATAGTATTCTCCTAATTACATATATTGTTATGGAAAAAAGAAGCAACCCATGTTTCTTTAGTGTCATTTAATAAAATTAAACCAATCAATCAATAAATCTCATCTTCGGTTGGATATTGCTGTGCCAGTCTGCGGACTGCCATTGTGAAGTGCATCCTGGGACTGGAATGAGTACATGGTCCCCTTAGCTTACATCATCCCACATCTCAAGCTGTTTAATCCATAAAACCCAGAACATGGTGAAATACTTTTATTAATCATACTTTTGGTAGGGAAGAGAGAATTATGGCTTGTCCTTCGTGGGTATGATGAGCTTTTTTTGAATTAGTATCTTATGAACACTGATAATGCAGTGGCTCATAAGCTTATGTTATTTGGTCCCTTGTTTAGGTTGCAACTCTGAGCTCTTTAGTTGCCATGGTGACGGTAACGATAAAAGCTGATTGGAAGAAGACAACATCTTATCTGGGATTTTTTTTGTTGAGAGGGGAGACCACACTCCGTGTTGCCCTATTAGACAAGATACTGGGTTACATCTATGTTGATTAGCAAAGCTCACATTTTTTAGTACAGATTGTTTTGGTGTGGTACTTTATAACTAAACACTCTAAGAACTGACTTGGTAGATTTAGCAAGTTTAACATAACCTAATATCCCTCCTTTGAGCTTTCTCTGAGAGTAGTTGATCAGTACATGAATTTTTATAAGAGAAGAAATACTACATTTAATACCAAAAAGCCAATTTCAGAAGTTCAAGCAATGTACAAAATAGTTTTTGCATTGATACAATTATTCAATAAGACTCCATTAAGCAGTCAGGAAACTATAGGAACTCCAGCAATAAGTAAATTATGAGGACTTATTTCCTTTTAATTCTCTGATCCCAGCTGGAACAAGGTGTGATTGGAGAATGGCTTAATTGTTCATAGACATCTGTCTTTGGAGTCAATTGAAAAATAATACCTTGGGCATAATATGGCCTCCAGAATTTTTGACATTTTTATATCATTCACAATCAAGCCTTTGTCAAAAAGTCAGGTAGTGAAACTCCTAAAAACTTATGGATACATTTAGGGTAGAGGGGAATAAAAACCTGGTAATATATCAATATGCACAGCTGGAAAGCAGATGTTCAACTGAATGATCTCAGTACTTAGAGAAAGGCATTAAACCTGTTACTTACTTAAATGAGAAATCCTCATAATTTATTGTCCTCATATTTGACTGACTTCTTTTGGCTCCTTTAAATTAACTCTGGAATGATTATTTCTATTATTATTGTTGTTGTGGAAGCCAATTACTATGGAAGTTTGACTCTATGCAATACTGTAACATGAGTGCTAAGAAATGCCCAAGGCTGCTGTCAATCAAAGTAACCAGTGAGCTACAAGTTGTTTACTGCGCTGGGAAATGAAGTGATAAATGTGTGCCAACCGGTAAAACGTGACACAGAGTACTAGAAACACCACGTTTAAGTAGATTTTTATTCATCTCTCAGAGTGCCAAAATGTAGTTTTAACCGAGTCTTCATTGTCAAAAGAGACATGTAACATTCAGCTTTGTAAAATACTGATGATTGTGTGGTTTGAATTTTTTAAGGGCTGTGCACCTGGGAGGGTGCTGACATAATTTAATCTAGGTGCAATTTCATCTTTTCTCTGTGTTATTGGTCAATCACATAAATTACCATCAGCTCTTTTCATTCAACCAAATTTGGGGGATGAATCAGTGTGGGCTCACAATATGACTAGTGTTCCAAGGATAGCATCAGAGCAAGCCTACAGGCTTGCTACCTACAAGTTTTCAGTTGCTATCTTCACTGACTGTCCAAAGTGAAATGATGATTCATCCACCTTTGGAATGAGGAGGGGCTTTTTGTTGTCATTTTTTTTGAGTTGCTAAGCTGTGCCCAGCTCTTTTGCGACCCCGTGGGCTCTCCATGGGATTTTGCAGGCAAGAATACTGGAGTGGGTTGCCATTGCCTACTTCAGGGGAACTTCCTGATCCAGGAATTACACCCGTGGCTCCTGCCTTGTCTCATACATTGCAGGAGTGTTCTTTACTGCTGAGTTACCAGGGAAGCTATGACTAGTTTAGTGAACCTTAAAAAGAGACTTCACAGGGATTTGTATCATCCTTACAAATATTAAAGACCACATCTTGCTAGCATTATTTGATGTTCCATAGTTACTTTAAGTTCACATTGCGTGGCTTCTTCTCCTGAGATGTACTAACAGGATTCCTTTAGGGGTCCTATCAGAGGCCAAAACTGCCCTGCAGCACTAGAAACTCTTAATGAGATGCCCAGAGGAGCTGGCGAGGAAGATTCCAACTCTGAGAATACCACTTAAGCATGAGTACTGCGTCCCCACTCCAGAGGGAGAAAGATCCCTTTTCTCATAGTCTCTTATTAAAAACAAAAATTAAATGCTTGTGAATTGGTGCTCTATGAGTCTAGCTCTGCCATCTCCCTGAACACATAATTAGATAATTACATTTTAGACAAAAGAGTACTATAGTAATTCACAGCACAAATTCCAGCTAGGGAATAGAAATTGATACATGAAATATGTATCAATACAAATATAAATACATGCATATGTGCTCTATGCAGGCCTCAGCTATTAAGGGCCATTAAAAACACTGGGGCAAATAGCTCCTGGGGATTAAGCTCTAAGAGCCCTCTTTATAATCAGAAGGCAGCTAATCCCTGCTTACCTATTTGAATGCTTAGTTTCCCCAATACAACATTAAACTATTATTTTTTATTCATGATGCCGCATGAGCAAGGAAATACTGCCCAAAAATATCATCCCCAAAAGATCTTGGGATGCTTCCAGATTGAATAAACCTAGAAGTAAAAAAAAAATACAGCTTGGATCACAGAATATTTAAAAAGGTTAAGTCCAGGTAAAATTCATTAACTCGTTTATTTCAGCTATCTTGACATTTCCCATGACTATCTCCCACTTCCTCAAGCTTCTTTTCTCCTCCTAAGTTGCATTTCTAGGTTCAGAGAGTAGGTCTTCAATATTTCCGGACACCTATCTATAAATTTCCCCTAAGTTCTTAGGCAGATTTTGCATCTGCTTTATCTGCTAAAATGTTATGACCTTGTAACCTTGAGGACATCACCGTCTGTTTTGACTGGGACCATTGATGGTGGTCAGAGATTGTCATAGTTCTGTTCAAAAGGGAGCTGAGACATTCTCGAGACTTCCTTCTTCAAGTATTTCCTGTATGTGTACATATACTGTTGGTATAAAAGCATATGGGATAAATCCCATAAGCACTAAATAGCAAAACTTCTGTTTTCTTATTATTAATAGATTTCAACAGAAATGCTTCTGGGCATCTTCCTTATGCTTTCAATCATAGTTATCTCTTGTGTAACAAAAACTGAGTAGCAAAATACTTATGTGTGCTCATTTGCTTCAGTTGTGTCTGGCTCTTTGTGACCCTATGGACAGTAGCCCACCAGGCTCCTCTGTCCATGGGATTCTCCAGGCAAGAATACTGTAGTGGGTTGCCATTCACTTCTCTAGGGGATCGTCTTGACCCAGGGATCTAACCCAGGTCTCCTGCATTGCAGGCAGAATCTTTGCCCACTGAGACACTTGGGGAGCCATGCAATATACTTTTATAAAAGTACAAGTCTGCTCAAGATGAAGGTAAACGATAAACAAAATAAATAAACAAAAACTGACTGTATAGTACAGTGAACTGTATGTTCAATATTCTGTGATAAACCATAATGAAAAAGAATATAGCAAGTAATGTGTGTATATATATATATATATATATATATATATATGTATGTATAAAATAATTGCCTTGCTATACTGCAGAAATTAATACAACATTGTAAATCAACATATTTCAATAAAACAATCTTAAAAATTAAAAAAGAAGAAGATAAATAATATAAATTTAGTGGAATTGCTTGTATTGACTTTAAACTCACAGTTTAAATGCTCTACTACTATATCTTTTATATTAATATGCAAATGCAATGTGAAATATTTTCTTCCCTTACTCCCATGTCTTTATTTTTATCAATTCTTGCAAAGGAAGATGGTCAATGACTTCTGATTTTCCAGGTAGTATTCTCTCTTAGTCTTAAAACAGTATTTATTTAAAAAGAAACACACTTTGATAATAAGTACAAATAGACTTCATATATACAGATATATACGTTCAAGTGTGTGCATGTGTGTGTGTGTGTGTGTGTGCGCGTGCACACACGCACACGCATACACTTCGTTGCTCAGTTGTGCCAAAGTCTTTTTGACCTCATGGACTGTATGCTACCAAGCTCCTCTGTCCATGGGATTCTCCAGGCAAGAACACTGGAGTAGTTTGCCATTTGCTTCTCCAGGGGATCATCCTGACCCAGGGATCGAACCCTGTCCTCCTATATTGCAGGCAGATTCTTGACCATCTGAGCCATCAAGGACACCCATATTCATGTATCAGTCCCATTCAGTTCAGTCACTCAGTCGTGTCTGACTATTTGCAACCCCATGGACTGCAGCACGCCAGGCCTCCCTGTCCATCACCAACACCTGGAGCTTACTCAAACTCATGTCCATGGAGTCGGTGATGCCATCCAACTATCTCATCCTGTGTTGTCCCCTTCTCCTCCCGCCTTCAACCTTTCCCATCATCAGAGTCTTTTCGAATGAGTCAGCTCTTCACATCAGGTGGCCAAAGTATGGAGTTTCAGCTTCAACATCAGTCTTTCCAATGAACACTCAGGACTGATCTCCTTTAGGATGGACTGGTTGGATCTCCTTGCAGTCCAAGGGACTCTCAAGAATCTTTTCCAACACCACAGTTCAAAAGCATCAATTCTTTGGTGCTCAGCTTTCTTTATAGTCCAACTCTCACACCCATACATGACTACTGGAAAAACCATAGCCTTGACTAGATGGACCTTTGTTGGCAAAGTAATGTCTCTGCTTTTTAATATGCTGTCTAGTTTGGTCATAATGTCTTTAATTTCATGGCTGCAGTCACCATCTGCAGTGATTTTGGAGCTCAGAAAAATAAAGTCAGCCACTGTTTCCACTATTTCCCCATCTATTTGCCATTAAGTGGTGGGACCAGATGCCATGATCTTAATTTTCTGAATGTTGAGCTTTAAGCCAACTTTTTCACTCTCCTCTTTCACTTTCATCAAGAGGCTCTTTAGTTCTTCTTCACTTTCTGCCCTAAGGGTGGTGTCATCTGCATATCTGAAGTTATTGATATTTCTCCCAGCAATCTTGATTCCAGCTTGTGCTTCATTCAGCCCAGCGTTTTTCATGATGTACTCTGCATATATGTGTATAGATACGTATGTATATATATATCCATATACACAGCTGTGACACTGGTTCTGTACACTGTTTGCAAATGGCTTTCTAAGCCATTTCAACTGTCACAGAATAATGAATTGAAACAAGACCCAAGCACGAGAATCCCTTGCCATCCTGTGTTTTGAGGGAGTTTCAGGGATCATAAGCCCAGAGAAAAGAAATATATTGAACGCTATAGATGCCCCTCTCACTTGGGGTCACGCAGTCAGCATCAGCACACAGCACAACCTGGGACCCAAACTATATACTCTATCTGGTGACTAACTTCTTTTAGACTCCATGGTTACACTGATTCACTATGTTTTCCCTGTTTCTTCCAAACAAAAGGTAACCACATATGGATATAGTGGTTTATATCCCTGTTCAATTTAGAGATGGACAGTATTTCAGAGGGCAGGAGAATTGAGCTGTGGATGTGCTTAGGTAAGAAAAATTCAAATTAATGAACTTGTCAAATCCTTCTCTCAGAGAGTAAGAATGCAAGAGATTCTTGCATGACAAAGGGTTGTTTCCCAGGAGTGCTGAGTATCCATTTTCTTGCTTCTGTTCATATTCCAACTTATGGTTCCAGAACACTAAAAAATTAGCACATCAAGTACAAGGCAGCTATGAAACATTTTGGCATGTAAAACAATTCTTATTATCCTTGCATTTGCATGTATGTTGCTGTGCATTTAAACATGCATGAAATATGGGACCAATTTCTAACAACGCCAGGTACAAAGACACTAGACATTGTAAAGGACTCTATTTGTAAATCCATATTACAAAAAAGTTCATTAATTTTGCAAAAATTAAAGTTTTTATTTTTGTGTATTTTTTGATTCAGTAATTATAAATTATGTTTTGTGTAGATAAACATTTGAATACTTAAGAGAAACTCAGGAAAACATAAAAAATTATTTTTGATTTCTCACGTTTAATTTACTTTCCTTGCATATTTACGTTTGCTTTCAGTTACATTCTGTTAAATGATTATAAAAGAGAATACAATTGTATTCAAAATGCACTCCTTAATATCAGTAGTGCAAACATTTAGTAAATCCCTTATTATAATGAGATTATTTTGTTGAAATAAAGGCAAGGGAAATACATTTTATGGAATGCTATCATAATTTATGGAATTATTATGATTTTAGTTCTTATTTAGATGCTACCAACCCACTTAATGATAGCTAGTCATGAAAAAAAAGATTCAGTTGTCTTTACATTCATTGGCATCCTGTTACATAAGTATTATGGCTAAACCAGTTTTTTGATATTGTCATTTTGAAGATGTATTTGTTATGATAGAAGGATAAAACACTCTTTACTTTGATTTATAATTTTAAAATATTTAGACATGCAATATGTTTTCTTATTTGTTTTTTCCAAACTAATATTTGATGTACAGTACGATATTTTAAAGTGTTTTTAGAGCTGGTTTGGAAACAAGTACTCAACTTTATATGGAAATTTTGATTTACTACGGGCTATAAAACCTCTCACCATACTTCTGGAAGGCTGCCATTTGGAGAGCTATGAAATAGTTCTGTGGTATCTGCTGTTTTCTGAATTAATCGAGCCCAATCTACTAACCCTTCAGAATCTTCCAGAACATATAGTCAGATAAAATTATAACAGATTTGAAGAAACCCTTGATTGTACAAATCAAAACTTGAGAAATCTTAGAGTCTCAGAGAAACTAAACATGGCATATGGTGGAGGGTGGAGAATTGGCTGGATGGGAACCCAGGGCAAGAAGGAAAGAAAATGGGCAATGACACCAGTTGTCCTTTACTCCAAGCTAATCAGTCTATTTTCACAATAGTTTTCTAAGAACAAATTCATAGTTCACAGATTTAAATCTTTGGTTTGTTTAATTTTGCCCTTTTGACTGCTTACTGTTGGTCTCTCTGCTGCCATGTTGCTGGCAGGTCTGTACAATGTGGACAGATTAGGAGCTAGTGGTTTAACTTGTTACCACTGAGTAGAAAAAAGACTACTGTAGGCTTTTGCCTAAATGTGAGACAGAGCCTTAAAAAATATTATTTTATTCCCATTTTATTCATTACTGGAGAGATAATGCTAGTTGTTTTAAATGACCTATTTCAATTCAATTTATGATCATTTTACACTGAGACAGATTTTGCAGTATATCACATATTCAGTACACTTCAACACCAATCGTTTTAGGTTAAAACATCTAATGAAAATCTAGTAAGAGGAAGAGTCAAATACACCATGTTTCTTATCGATTTTCTGTAGTAACCTGGAGTCCTAAATTTTTCTCAGATTTTTATTTTCTTCCTGAATGTGGACAGTCCCATTTGAATAAAATAACGAATGTGAGAAACCAGCTACACTTCCTTATTGCCCATGAGCTTTGTTTTGCTTTGTTTTCGATGGTTTATTTAATCTTCAGATTAAGATAACATTCTACAAAATCCTGAACATTTCTAGTACATAAATAAGAGCAAATAAATTTGTATACCATTTTCCCACAGAAAAGTCTTAAAACCTAAATCATGTGGGCTTTGTCAGACTGTATGTAATAAATTAGACAACAATTCAAGGGCTATCAATAGTTACCAATACTTTGACTTTCTTCTTTCCTATTCTTGTCTCTTTCTCCAAACGACCTTATTCTGTTGCAAGAGCAAATATTATGGTGCTTTTCAAGGTTATTCTCAGAAGTGCAGTTTTCATTTAATATGATGTAAATGTATCCTTAAATTTATTTCTTCAGAAAAAATTGGAATGTCATTATCTTCAAGGTTGAGGAGCTTAATTAGCAGGATGGGTGTGGCAGAGTGAGCACAGGAAAAAAGAACAGAGAAGCATGACTTTTCTTCCTGTTAAGTAGAATTGTGAATTCTATGACTTAATGATACTTAGTTTGTATAATGCAAAGTATTCACATAAAGTTTGATCACTAATGTGCCTACATAAAAATATTGTTAGAAACCAGATTAGGTAAGATGTACAGAAACAGGTTTCTGACTTTTCACTCACAAATGAATCTCACCAGTTTCTCAAAAAATGAGTTTTTCTTCTGTAATGAATAAATGCTTTTTTTTTTTTTTTACTGTAGACCAACATTTATACTTTCTTTCAGGCTGACATATAAGCTTTTCTATTTCAAACATTTAAATTCCTTTATTTCTTGTAAAGGAAAAAATGTACTAAAATAGGTTGAAATTTCTGCCCCAAATATCAATGAAAATTATATACATAATATTTAAATTACAATGCTGTTGGTTCTATCAAATACCATTTCTCACTAGGTTACATAGTATTTTAGGTTAGGATTATATATTTGGTCTTATTAGAGTTCATTGTGAATTACTGTTTCCGAAATGAATGTTTTGTTCTTCTGCAGATACTTTCCTACTCTTTGCAAAATCATAAATTGAAAGAATAAAGAAGGGACAGAGAAAGGAGAAGGGAGGAAGAAAGGAATACAGGAAGGAAGGGAAGGAAACTTTAAAATGCTGTTCACTAAGTAAATGAATGTGAACCGGGAAATAAATGAATTCAAAGTGGCAGTTTGCTGTCAAGATTCTGATACTCAGGAGTAGCAGATTTAAGAAGTAATATTACTTCATATAAACAGTATACTGCCTGAAACAAATCTATTTTGCTTCCACATCATATATAAATACACCTTTTTGGCTATTTTATACCAGTCTATCTAGGTGGTGTATTTTTTTTTATTATTATTTGAGTTGGTTTACAATGTTGTGTTAGTTTCAGATATACAGCAAAGTGAATCAGTTATACATACATATATATCCAGTCTTTTTTAGATCCTTTTCCCATATAGGCCATTACAGTGTGTTTAGTAGAGTTCCCAGTGCTATACAGTAGATCCTTATTAATTACCCTGTTTTAATTATAGTGGTGTGTATGTCAATCCCAATCTCGCAATGTATCCCTCCACACCTTATCACTGGTAATCATAAATTTATTTTCTACATCTGTGGCTCTGTTTCTGTGCTGTAGATGAGTTTATTTGTGGTGGTATCTTGATCAGCTTCAAGTCTGCCATAGTCCTCATATTAGAACTGTCACCACATCAGCTAGGCTTCCAACAATCTTTACTTAGAAACTAGGAAACAAAAATATCTCCGTTTAAAAACTTTTTCATTTTTGTTTAAATGTCCTTTATTGTTATTACCACAAAGAGTAACATAAGTTAAATTGAGTGAAAGTCGCTCAGTTGTGTCTGACTCTTTGCAACCCCATGGACTTTATCCATGATAAATCTCCAGAACACTGGAGTGGGTAGACTTCCCCTTTTCCAGGGTCTTCCCAACCTAGGAATCGAACCCAGGTCTCCCTCATTGCAGGCGGATTCTTTACCAACTGAGCCACAAAGGAAGCCCAAAATGATTAAATAGAACTTTAGTGTTTGAAAAATAATCCTTTCTAACATTTGGAGCATCATGTAAGATTTTTAAATAAAAATGTCATATGTCCTAAAATTTATACAAAACAGATTAAATGAGAATTCACATATAGCTACGAGTCAGATACGACTGAGCAACTTCGCTTTCACTTTTCACTTTCACACATTAGAGAAGGCAATGGCAACCCACTCCAGTGTTCTTGCCTGGAGAATCCCAGGGACGGGGGAGCCTGGTAGGCTGCCGTCTATGGGGTCGCACAGGGTCGGACACGACTGACGCGACTTAGCAGCAGCAGGAGCAGCACATATCAAAGTTTCTAGTTACTAGGATTCTTTTAAACCAAATATATTTTAATGATTTTTGGTGCTTCTTTTATCAATCCCAAGAACACTCAAGTGGGACAAGTTGGTATTACTGGAAGTTCCATTACAAATTGAGATAATAAAGAAGAGTAGCCCGCTTGAGATGACAACAGTCAGTCTGTCAAAACTGGCATTAGAAATAGAGGGAAATATGTTACTATAACTATAACAATAGAAGAATTCACACAGTTGTTCTAATCATAACTTTGGATCAAACATAACAATATAATTCCAGCCTTGTCAATCTTTTCTATAATTGCAGACAGATGGAGAATACTGGGTTTACTGAAAACTTAAGATCAGAAAAGAGTGGGATTGTTTCTAACAATATATAGAGATGTAATTTATATTGTTAAACCACCATGTTGCTGAAACTGAAATCCACTTATGATAATAGCATTTTTCACATATCTGACAATATAAATAATATCTGAAATTCCATAATAATGTGGGCTAACATGTTATTATTTTCATCTTTGCAGAGTACTCTAAATTTCTAATAGTAACTTCTGAATATGTAGAAATAATAGTCTGTAACTGTCTCTTAAAAGCACATCTATGTGCTTTAGGATATCTTCATAAAATGTTTCAGCATTGTTTGCAAACCATGAGCCAGTTCTAGAGGCAGATCTTCATTGCATCAAATTTAACAATCACTTCAATTGTCATTCAAATCACAGAGGAAGCATACTGTAATGATATATCTTAACATTTTATATGGTTTACAAGCCAGTGTTAAGAAATAGCTTTAAAAAATATTTAATGAAGGAGTTGAAATAAGACCTTTCAAAATAAAAAGAATATATTTTATAAAGCAAAAGATTAATAAAGTGAACTTGTATTTGATATTTGCCACCTACAAATAATCAGAACATATTGAGTCAATTTATCTGATATCTAAAGTATTTTATAACTCTGTAAATTTTTCCTATAATCCTATCTTACAGAAATGTGTTTAGTGGAACGATGTTACCATATATTATTAAAGTAGCATGTTCCAAAAATGCAGGTACTACTGCATTATACTTGATATAATAATGAGAATTGAAGCCCACCAAAAGTACCATGGTATTCAGCATATTCCAAACATTTTGAACTTGAAGGCCTTTTTTCCATAAAAAGTATTTACAAATTATTTTCACACAAAATATTTTCAAGAGAACATGTAGACAATCAATCTCAATGAATAATTATTACTTGATTATTTATACTCTTCAATGAGTAATGTTATTATTAGCAGTAGTCATAGTATGTTTTAAAGTCATGGATTTTCCATCTAGGTTTTGCAGCATCATTGGGTAGCTTTATTTTTTACAATAGAATATCTTTAAAATATTCAACTTTCAAAGCAAAACTATTTTAATAAAATTAGCTTTAAATAATAAGTATTCTTATATACGTAATATAATAAATCATGATGTAGTATAAGACTATGCACTTTGCCCAAATTAATCTGATTGATTTCCTGGGTTATTTAAATTCTATAAAATGAATTTATGTTTTCTATGACAGATTGACCCATAATAAATAAACCTGACATATTCTTAAATGTGAGAATATTTAACATAAAATAGCTAATTGATATGCATATATCATACCATTATTAATGTGTGTAGTTTGATATTAAAACAACTTCCACTCATTGAAAAGCATTAAGTAATCACCTGGCAATAAGTTAAGGATGTGATAATGAATTTGGTGGACCTATTACATGATTTCACAACTTTTTTGTATCCAGTAGTGTAGGCAAGCAATTAATACTTTCTTAATTGGAATAATGTGGAGTTAGAAAAATTGTACTTAGATCAACTTCTATATAAATTTGTCTTGTACCTTTTTCCAAATATACCAAGCAAACCAACTAGCACTCATAATAAAGTTAATTATTTTACTTATAAACTGTAAGATTCAATTATCTAATGGTTTGAACTAGCTATGCACTTTTTAGTAATTTTTTTCTACTCTGCTGATGATACTATTTATATTTCCATCTAAGGTGAGAGAAAATACTTCAGGATCAAGTGTAAGGGATGTTGTTGGGGAATGTTTTCTTAAAAGGCAACTAAAATTTTGGTGAGCATAGAGTAAGGCAGGTGAAATAGTGTTCAACTATTTTCAATAATAATGATCTTGCTTATGAGTTTTTTAATGGAAATTTAAGTGCACAATAAGGTGAGAATACTTTGCAAACTAAAACTAAGAAACAGCAGGTATTTTTATTTTTAGGATTTTAACATATAAACATCTTATTTGCAGAAATAAAAATGATGAAAAAAACATGTTAACCCACTATATGTTCAGTAATTTACAAAATATTCACATAAAGAAGTCTTTATAAAAATTTAAAAATTAAAAAAAAAAGAAATAAAACCTTAAAAAAGAGTCCTTAAAGTTCTCCCACTTTCTCAGGTATGTGGTGGTTGGAGAATGGCACAATTATTTGCAACATCTCCTATCAAGAGGTAGAATCTATTTATCCACTCCTTCTATCTAAATTGGACTTGGGCATTGTGTTAGTGGAAAAGATGGGCAAACTCTGTGTCTGTCATGAAGAAGCTGTGGATTTTGTTGTATTCTTAGAACACTATAACCCTCCATGTGTACAAGCCTAAGGTAGGCTGCTGGCAGCTGGGAGGGCCTCTGGAAGAGGACCACGGCCTCCAGGCCAACTGTCAGCCAGACCTAGACACTGACCAAGAGCATCAGGACTACACAGAGGAATGAGAGCTGTGAGCAGTGAAAAGTGTGGACTGAGTAAGTGACCCTAAAGAAAATGCAAATTAAAAAAAAAACTACTCTGACACTTATTTTTTCTACTATTTGACTATGTTTGGTAAATGAATATACAAATGGCCTTCTTGTTGTCATTGTTTAGTGGCTAAGTTGTGTCTGAATCTTTGCAACCCTATGGGCTGTAGCCTACCAGTCTCCTCTGTCCATGCGATTCCCCAGGCAAGAATACTGGAGTGGGTTGCTATTTCCTTCTCTGGGGAATCATCCTGTACAGAGACTGAACCCATGTCTCCTGAATTGGCAGGCAGATTCTTTACCACTGAGCTACCAAGGAAGCTCCAAAATGGCCTTTGACATCATTAAAATACCATTTTAGACTTGAGTATTCAAATTTATCACCAAATATCGCACATTCTTTTCTTAAAATTCCCAGTGTTTATAAAAGGGAACAAAAAGACACAGATCACAAACGTAATTGGCAAGGTTAATTAACCTATTATTTTTGCTATTCCAGAAGTGAAGCTTCAGCCCCAGAAAAGTCCACTGATTTATAGCTAAACATATTGTCCTGTCTGTACTGAAGCATCAGAAAATTGCATGGAAATAACTGGATCAAGTAACGAGTATTTATGGTCACAAAGGTTATAACAGCTACAACAACAAGGAATGTTTTGAAAAGTAGCCGCCATGACTTAGGATAAAATATATCCAGCAAGACTCCTTATTAAAACTGAAGAACTACATTCATCTCTTGCCAAACCTTCTACAAAAGTAAAAAAAAAAAAAAAAAAAAAAAAAACCAACCTCAAAAAGGTATGTGTGGACAAAAGTGGGAAGGGAAATTTTCCACCCATATTTTCTTATTTTGTACTTTGTATAATGTTCTCCCTCAGAGAGAACAAATATAACTGATGAAAAATTAATGCAAAGGCTGAATGATGCAGCTAGGAAGTCAAAAGAACCATTGTCTCTGAATGAGATGCTTTCATCCTCAAATTACATCTCCCAGGCACATCAAGAATATTTGCTATCAGCATCACCATCTTGCATTTTTGAGTAAACTCACATTGTCCATATGGATTTTGTCCGTAATCACTAATGCCCGTTATACATTTTCCATAAAAGAAAACAAAGACCCTTCAAATGATAAGATAATAAAAAAGGCAAAGTCCTATTATTGAAACAGAATGTTGAATAGCTGCAGGTAAAAATGTGTGGGGATTTCTTTATTGTATTTGTGTAGTAGCTTTCTATAGAAGTGTCTGCATTACTCAGATGATGGAGAAATCTCACAGGAAGGATCCCACAGCTCTCTTGGTCTTAGTTTTCTCATAAAGAAATTTAGACTTCTATTTTTCTCTTGTTTAAAGCTAATTTTCCTCAGAATCTAAATAATATATATTTTCCCAACTAAAATACCAACTCACTCTTCCGTTTTTTCCATATAATTTATATTTCAGCAGATCGAACAATTGGTGTGGTTACTGTTCAATGAAACCCTCCTACTGGGCTTGAGGTTCCTGCTGTGATGGCTTAGCCACGCACCAACCACTTACTTCACCTGGGACACCTTGTTAGTAAATTATAACCTCAAATCAATGGGAAACTGTGAAAATTCCTAATGTTTTCTCCAAAATAAGAAAATTAATCTCAGGAATACAACAGAGCTATTTTAAAAGATAAAGTTACTATGCTAACATGTTAGAGAATAAACATACAGGTAACATTTTAAAACTACTTTAAAAATAGCTTATGCATGTAAAAGTTCAACTTCTCTTTCCATACACACACACACACACACACACACACACACACACACACACACACACATATATAGCTTTGTGATGATGAGTTATGAAATGGAAAGCATTATGATTAATTTTTTACAAGCAATGGTAATAACAAAAATTAGCTACTAGAAACCTTTCAACATTTCTATGAAATAATTTTTTAAAACTATGTTTTAACAATAGGAAGATGTGAAAATCAGAACTTAACCAAACATTCAAAATTAGAATAACTCATTGTGGGACAACTTGAAATTACACAGCTTATAAAGTAATGCAATATAATGTATACACAACGATGTTTAATCTGAGTCTGATTGAACTTTAGACAGCTTCTGGTTAACAAGACATACAGGGCATGAAGAAACAAACATCACATTGAGGACATAATCAGATTAAACTCAAACACGGGAAATTCTACAAAACCATAGGCTTAAATGCTTCAAAAGACAATTTTATGAAAAAAAAATATATATATTTGTGAAGGAAAATTTTAGAGATGTAAGAGGCATAGTAATTTCATTTACAATATGTGAACATATCCAAGCTTAGCGAAAAAACTATTAAAAATATGTTGGCCAAATGTAAACTTTGTATATCATTTGGATATTACAATATATGATACTAAGGAATTGTTGTTAATTTTTCTAAATATGATAATAGCATTTTGATTATGAAGAAAATGCCCTTCTTTTTAGGAGAAGCATGCTGAAATATATGAATATTATAATTCTGCAGCAAACAATTGTACAGCATGTGTGTGTGATTTTGTACACGTATTTTCCAAAATGTTAACTATTGCGGAAACTAGATGGAGAGACTACAGGTATTTGTTGTGACATTTTTTCAATTTTCCTTCGTGTTTAAATATTTTTATAATACATGGTTAGAAACTGTTATCATACGTTTAGATATATCAATGCATATAAAGAAAACAAATATTTTTTAAAAATTCAATAACTTAAACAAGAAATATTCTTTAATTTGGAAAAAAAATTTTTTCTAATTGTGCAGCAATATGTGAGACTTTGACCTTGAAGTTATAGCAATGTTATGCACCCCAATTCTACTGCCTCTTTCTCACTCTGTTACTCTGAAGTCAGTGTTGTTCTCAAGGCCAAGAAGATGAGCCACTTTTGCTCCTGATGACATGAGGTTAGGATAGTTAATCAATACTTCCTATAGTGCAAGGCAATAGGTCTTCTCTCAGAATCATTTGATTCTTTCAGGTCAGTTTCATCACTCAGCCTTGTCCAACTCTTTGGCCACATGAACTGCAGCACACCAGGCTTTCCTGTCCATTAATAACTCCTGGAGCTTGCTCAAACTCATGTCCATCAAGTCAGTGATGCCATCCAACCATCTCATCCTCTGTCATCCCCTTCTCCTCCTGCCTTCAATCTTTCCCATCATCAGGGTCTTTTCTAATGAGTCATTTCTTCGCATCAGGTGGCCAAAGTATTGGAGCTTCAGCCTCAGCATTAGTCCTTCCAATGAATATTCAAGATTGATTCCCTTTAGGATGAACTGGGTGGAGCTCCTTGCAGTCCATGGGACTTTCAAGACTGTTTTCCATCAGCACAGTTCAAAAGCATCAATTCTTCGGTGCTCAGCTTTTTTATGGTCCAACTCTCACATCCATACATGACTACTGGAAAAATCATAGCATTGCTTAGACAGACCTTTGTTGGCAAAGTACTGTCTCTGTTTTTTAATATGCTGTCTAGGTTAGTCACAGCTTTTCTTCCAAGGATCAAGCGTCTTTTAATTTCATGGCTGCAGTCACCATATGTAGTAATTTTGGCACCCAAGAAAATAAAGGCTATCACTGTTTCTATTGTTTCCTCATCTATTTGCCATGAAGTAATGGGATTGGATGCCATGATCTTAGTTTTGTATATTGAGATTTAGGCCAGCTTTTTCACTCTCCTCTTTCACTTTCATCAAGAGGCTCTTCAATTCCATTTCACTTTGTGCCATAAAGGTGGTGTCATCTGCATATCTGAGGTTATTGATATTTCTCCTGGCACTCTTGATTCCAGTTGGAATCAAGCACAAGTATTCGATTCTATACTTATCTCAAAGCCTTATAATTCCTAGGCTCTCTTCTTAAGGGAAATGATGGCTATTTATAAGCACAGTTGTCCAAATTGTTCAGGAGAATCACCCCTATTTAATATCAGTCAATTCTATTTATGAGTATTTATGAATTTGCTGGGAGTCGGACACGACTGAGCGACTTCACTTTTACTTTTCACTTTCATGCATTGGAGAAGGAAATGGCAACCCACTCCAGTGTTCTTGCCTGGAGAATCCCAGGGACGGGGGAGCCTGGTGGGCTTCTGTCTATGGGGTCGCACAGAGTTGGACACGACTGAAGCGACTTAGCAGTAGCAGCAGCAGTTCTTAAAAATTAGTCAAATCTGGATTACTTATTTTAATTTTAAAATAATGAGAACCTACTTTAGAATTCTACAGTGTTCGCTTTATTTCTATTCTACTATGAGCACTTCTTTAGCTTTCACTAAGTCCCAGGCCTAGTAGTAGGATCTGGCCTAAGAGTAGGAGCTGGAGATAGCATCAAACTATTGAGTTATTTATTGATTATTTTCTCACCCTTCTCCTCCTTCCCTGCTTCACTCATCAGACTATCCCTAGACTCATTATAAACCTCCTTCTCCCTTCATCACTGCATGGAAATTAAATGTTTTAAGAAATAGAACAATCCTTTTGCTATATGTAACAATACGATTATTATAAGCAAAAAGAAAACTTGTTCACATACAGAGTAACAGCCTGCATGTTCCTCCCCAGGGTCTGAAAGAGGACTGTTGGGGAGCAGGGGTAGGGAGAGAATCACTGCCAGGGAGGGATTACTACCTGACATGGTTGTCAGAGGGCGACCACGTGAGCAAGCACTGGCATGAATGGACCATGTCTATGTCATCAGGAAGTAAGGAAGCAGATGTAACAAATATGGCCAACTTACCCAACAGGCATGACTCCCCTTCCTTCTAGATAAAAGAAGTCCCCAAATATGAAACTCTAAGCTGTGAACTTTCAAAGTTGCAAACATGCATCTAGTTCTAGCAAGGAACCAGAACCTGTGCCATCAGTGTCAGGGTATCTTGCCTGCCATCTCTTATTGTTGATGATCCTTCAGCTCTACCATCTCCCACTTCCTCTCCCTCCTCCAGTCAGTAACTCTTGCCTGTTCACTTGATGTCAGCCCCTATATGCCAGTTGTTGTGCTGTACTATTGTACATTCAAGGAACTGTAATGCTAGATTTTAAATGCTTTATTTATTTTTTTGTATTTTTATGTATTATCTGTATGAAAAGTATTTTAAATCTACTATGGTACAGTACTATAGTACTGTATAGTACTATATGCTAAGTTGCTTCAGTCGTGTCCGACTCTGTGCGACCCCATAGACGGCAGCCCACCAGGCTCCCCCAACCCTGGGATTCTCCAGGCAAGAATACTGGAGTGGGTTGCCATTTCCTTCTCCAATGCATGAAAGTGAAAAGTGAAAGTGAAGTCGCTCAGTCGTGTCCGACTCTTTGCGACCCCATGGACTGCAGCCTAACAGGCTCCTCTGTCCATGGGATTTTCCAGGCAAGAGTACTGGAGTGGGGTGCCATTGCCTTCTCCGATAGTACTATATAGATGATTGTGTTAACTATGTACCTAGACTAACTTTGTTGGACTTATGAACTAATTGGCTTTATGAACAGGCTCTTGGAATGGAACTCATTCATATGTAGGGGACTTACTGTAATAGAAATTTTGTCACTGAGCCTCCTAGCGCTTTGCAGGAGGCTCATTTTCTCCCTAGACCTACCAGTCAAATTATACTTGACCACAGGCAATAACTACACCATTCCCTTTACTAACAATTGATTTAAGCATGGACATAAGAAGAAATACTAACCAATGAGTTCCTAGAAAATACCTTTTGAGAACTGCTGGGGATGGATTTCCTCCTGGATGAAAATATATGCAACGCCACTAACCTTCCTATCTTTCTGCTTTTGATGTCACTGCTACCTGAAATGAAGACAGCCAACTTGTAACCAACCCCACGAGTACCAGTCCACACACTACAGAAAGAGAATAGAAAGGTGGAAAGTGTATGGTTTCTTGATGACATCACTGAACTGCTAAATTCAACAAACCAAGAAATATCCTGCCTCCAGACTCATAAGATGTGGAGTGATATGTGTTCTTTACTTAAGCTGAGTCACAGTTTATTGCTTGCTGATAAAAGCATACTAACTGATGCAACCATATAAGTGGAGGGGGATGATAAAAATTGTGCAGCTCCAAACATGTGTATTAGGATGTGGACATGGTGGAATAATCTGCCAAGCAACTAGAAAAAATGGAAGTATTTGGAACTAAAAGCAAGACCCACATATTTGGTAAAAAGAAGGACTTAGTGAACTGGTTTGTTAGTGAGTCTGTCCTGTGATGTAGGGCTGGGCTGTTAGTCAGGTGAGAACACCTCTGGACAGCTTGAAGCCTGCAAACTTCAGCCCATGATTAGCACCAAGGATGTCAGGGTGAGATAATGAAGTACAAAGAGGTCAGAAGATGATACAAATATGTTCTTGTGCAGGTAACAGTAGCAAAGGAAGAGTAAGCAGAAGCTCATCATCTAAGACCTCGGTTCCCAAGAAGCAGGGCCTCAGGAAGTCCTGTGGTCCATTGTAGGGGACTCTGCTATTGAACAGAGTAACCAGCTGAAATTCTGAGTTGGAACTGAGGTTTATGTACTCAGTCAATGTGGAAATAGGGAGGGATACAAGTTATGATTTGGGGGAAAGAAAAAAAAAGCATGTCAAGCATGTTAAAAAAGGAATAGAAGAGATGAATAAAAAATTAAGAATATAATATATGAAAGATAAGCTATGCCAACCAACTATTCTTCACATTTTAAAGACAGACAGATTAGGATGAATACATAAGATGGGAGAGCAGATGCCAATGACCTATGCTGTAATGAAGAGATAAACAAGGGTTCTATGCTATGCTGAGGCTAAGATAGAGTTTCCAGGAAGTAAGGCTAGAAGAATAGTGGGGCTTAGTTTGGGTGTGTCTGAATACACTGAAGGAAGCCGTCCTGTTGTAGGGTGTGAAAAGGCTGGTTGAAAGACACCAGTACTGAACTCTTGAGTCCAGCTCTTAGGAGCAGAGACAGCTGCTTGGGTTGTTCCAAAATGGCAAAATCTGATTACTACAAGCCCTGTAGACCCATCTAAGTACTGGGGTCCAGAAGCTCAGATCGATTGCAGTTACTGGGGCTTCTGAAGCATTCTAAGCTTCCATATTCTTTCCTGGTAACTGCAGGTATCATGTCTAGTTGACAAAGTGGATACAGGAAACAAGGAAAAAGCCCCATGAACATCAGTGAGGCACTCAGTGATGCAGTATCCATACTCAGAGGCTGTGGGAAACTTGGTGCTGATGGTTCATGGAGGTTATCAACCGTCCTTATTTATGTAAACTCAGAGCTCAGGCAAGAGGAAGAGTTGAGATAGGAGAAACCTATGCAGGGGAGAGGTCAGTGGAAGTGGCAGTGAGCAGCTACGATAAACAGATAAAGGCTGGGAGAAAAGCGAGCTGGAGCTCTGACCTTTGCACTTTTCATTGTGAATTCCAGAAGATTGCCTGACACACAGCAGGTGCTCAATAAATAATTGTTGGATGAATGATTTAATTAATTGAGGCTGTGTGGTAGCCCATTATGATCTAAGCGTTATCCTTCACAGAGAGAAGTGTGTGCGTATTGCTTCATCCCACAAGCTGACCTCAAGTTTCTTGGCCACTGCATCTCCCAGATTTTAAATTGGCCATATTTCTTATTTTATGAAATGAAATAAATGCTAATGTTCTAGCGGAGGAATGTAAACAAGTGTGCTTCGACAAATTCAATGTGACTAAAAAGAAACGGTAGCAGGTGGATGAAAGTGGGTCCAATTAAGATATATTTGCTTTTTGTGCCACAGATTCTATGTTTTTCCAAATACAACTGTTAGATGATAAGGGGATGGGGACTATTTTTGACTCTTTTTTTTTATCTTGGAGAAATATATTTTCTCATCGATAGTTTATGCAGTTCTCTTTTCATGCTTTGTTTTTGTGATGCTTCCTTTAAAGACTTTCTGTGCTGTTTTATTTTGTGCCATTGTATATACTGCATTTGTGGTTGTTATTTTTGCATTTACATTCCGCAGAGAAATAATACTTAACAGCATAAAAATCCCACAACCGCATCAGGATAAAAGAGGTGATTTATAAACACGTAGTAGTCATTTTTGGTACTTTTCATCATTAGTCAAGCTGAGAGAACAAATTGGAATTTGTGCTTCTGGTGGGCTTTCTGAAGGGATCCTCAGATAAATGTAGCCAAAGATGAAAGATAATTCCAATTAAAAGATAATGGATATTATACACAATTATGGCTGTGGCCAAGTCAAACACTTTGAAATTAAATGTCTTTGTGTGAGAAACCACGGTGTTAAATAAAATAATCAACAGGAATTTATTTCTGTCTTTGCTCTGATCTATTCACATCTCCTATTTTGTGTAGCAAGTAACAATTCTATTTAAATACAAAGACACCAAAACTTTCCAACCTGGAGTAAAGGCTAGCATTTAAACTAGTATATTGTTAAGGTTATTTAGAATTTTCAGAATTTAGCATCTAATTTTATTTATGTTCATTTCACTTTGCTAATTTAGAGCCCCAACCTAGAAAGCTTCTGCGTGACAAATAATTTTTGATCCTAGTGATGACATCTCTGTAAATGTTCCATGTGCTAAATTTATCACATCTATAAGAAAACATGGCAAAATAGATAACAGAAGAAATGATAGGATTCTTACTTTAAAAGCTGTGCTACCACATGTCAGCTCATAGGACTGTACCTGAGACCCACAGAACAGTAGCAAAGAGAAAACAGTAAAATTAGTGCAACCAAATGAGTAAAACAAATATATCATTAATTCCAGCAAAACCACTAACTCTAATGACTCACTGATAAGACTGTATCATGTGCAGATTTTAAAAAGAATTTTTAAATGATAGTCTTTTTTCTTTGATAGCATGTTGATTATCTGATGTTACCAATGATAAAGTGAGAGTCCTCTAAGGTCACGGAAGATGTGTTATTTTAGTGTGTAGTTTCATCAAAAAGAGAAAGAAAAAAAAGCAAAGACAGACATATGTAGATGAAATACAGAGTGGGAGGATTATTATCACTTCATGCTTGATTCAATTTAAAATCCCACAGCCTTCTCAGTCTCCAAGGCAACTTAATCTTTTGCCCCATGAATTACCTCTAGGCACCAAGTAAACATTTGACCCTGAAGCTCTGTGACTGCTAGCTGCAGTTTATCAAAAGTAGTCACCCTCAAAAAATAAATCAGATCACTGGGCTCTCTTCATTGTGTTCTATTATGGCCCTGATGAGTCTTGTAAATAATAAGAGATGTTGTATCTTTCTAGAAACTGGTTATGTGGAGATATGCCTGTTAACTTAATGTTTGTGTGTTTATCCAGTTTGCCAATTTCAAAACCCATGGAATGGGAGGGAGGATGTGAAATTAGAACTGGATATCCAAACACTCTCCAAATTGGACTTGGGGGACATGTTGGGAAAGGGTACAATAAGACCCCTAATGTTTATTGCTCCCACTGCAAAGAATACGATTAAGGTCCCTTAATGTTTATTGCTCCAGCCTGAAAGAACACCATTAAGTCCGAAGCATCACCTGATGGCATCCTCATTCAGCCACACTCCTTGAGCACAGATGGGACACAAAGAGAGCTGGGTTGCTCACCTCGCTGCATTTGAAGAACCCTGTCAAGAACTCTTCTTTAAACAAATCTAGTAGCAAGATAATATGGCAGCCCACCTCCCCCATCTGCCAACATCCTGTAAGCTCTGTGGCAACATGAACAGAACTGAATCAATATTCATGATTCCTGTTTTTTGGAGAAAAAAATGAAAGAAAGAATTAAAAAAAAAAAACCCACTATATGTTCTGCTGTATTAGTGTGTCTAATGAGAATAAATTAAAACCCAGCTGAGACATGACCCTGAACCTTCAGCTTCCTCTTAACTGTCAATTTAACTTTCCTTAGCACTGTGATCAACTACTTTCTAAGTACAAGTTGACACTGGCTCAATGTCTTGCAAATACAGGTAAAATGGGAGGGGAATGGCCTGAAACTTGATGCTGATGGCACCTGGTTCTGCCCCATTACCCCTCATCTTGGTCTTCAGCTTCATGTAGCTCTAATTTCATTTATTTAATAGCCTGGCTTTTGATAAGAATCTTCCCCTCTCTGCCCCTTCCATGGCCAAGTTCCCTTTGTGGTGTCATTGCTAACTTCTCACAATGTGACTTCATTTCTCTAAGAAATTCCCAGCAGTGGTCCTTAATGGCAGGTTAATGGGCTGTTAAATCTCAAATTTTCCAGGATGATTTCGTTACTAGAAGTAGTCTTCCTCCTATTTCCAGTGTGGTCAATAGAGGCCTGTATTAGAGGCACTTAATGCTTTATACACTAAGGATATTGTGCTCCAAATCAGAACAAACAAGAGACACTTTTTACTCCTTTATGATATCAACACCATTTTAGGAGAATGTCTGCCATGGGTCCAATTTGTTATGCTTACATAAATCAATAAAGGCTCTGAAAAATACAGGAAGCTTTGCCAGCTATGCGCTTACAAATATTAGATGAGAGGGTTCCCAGACAGCAGATCATCCATAAGCTGGTTCTCAAGCCTGTGTTGTCGTATGCTTCATGACTTGTTTCATTATCTGCCACTGCTACTTTATGTTGGCCATTTCTTTCTGAACCCCTCATAAACAAAATCCTTAACGATACATAGCCCAAGTGAATTCATTTACCAAAAAAATAGAGCACGAGATTATATATAAACCAGAAACCTGGGTGCCTTGCTACAGAATTTCTATAAATTATAATAGCCTGTTGGAGTTTATCATAATTTCCAATTGGATCAGTGCTATAGACAATTAGAAGCCTAGCCAATGCCAATATGAAATTCTTCCTAATGATTTTTAAGAATGGTAGGTAGCTATTAAAATCCTGATAATTCGGACAGATGACAAAGAGTAAATGACAAAATAAAGCACTTTCCAGTAGATAGTTTTTGGATCTGATATCCTTCATAGATTCTACCTTAAGCTAAAATAATTCATCACACATTTTTTCATTGAACATTTAAGGTGAAGGTTGTGCCAGTTCTTAACATGCAATCTTAAGATATTTGCATATAATTTTATAGAACATAATATTCTTTCATTCTAATTGAATAGTATAGACATATTATCATTTGTTAGAAATGAAATGGATACAGTCCAAGGAGCTTTTTCTTTCTTTACTAAGAAACTTAAAATCTGGTAGGAAAAAAATTTACAAGTACACAAATGACTCAAGTTCAAAATGAAAATTTAAAAAGCTTTTGAGACACCCTGTTTTCTTTCAGTATGTTATTAAATGAGATATTACTTAAAGTCTTGCTAATAGAGAACAGGTAGAAAAGGTGTAATGATACAAACATAAAAGAAGATAATTTATCATACACATGAAAGTTCAAAGCAGATGAACATCTTGCCTGTAGAGACTTGGGAATATAGTATCTTTCTACCTAATGCATGTACCATCCCTTAAGACCTCTCCGTCAGTTGCATCTGTCTTCAGAAGGGGAAAAGGAAAGTGTAGCCTGCATACCCATGTAGGGGAGGAAAAATAACTTTTTATCTGCCTTTGTAGGTTCTTGCTTGGTCTGATAGTTAAATTGATATAAGGTAGACTAAAAGGAGAAACATGTGCTTCCCTGGTGGCTCAGTGGTAAAGAATTCTTCTGTCAATGCAAGAGATGCAGTTTTGATCCCTGGGTCAGGAAGATCTCTTTGAGAAGGAAATGGCAAACTGCTCTAGTATTCTTGCCTGGGAAATCTCACGAAGAGAGGAACCTGTTATGGAACAGGAACAGTCTATGAGGTCGCAAGAGTCAGACATGACTTAGAGACTAACCGACACAACAGGAGCAATATATATTTAATTTTGTGTGTATGACAGTCCTGCAAATATATGAGACTCAAAGAGAATCAGGTAACTGAGGTTTAAATACCGTCTTGAGATAAGAGGGAAAGGATCTGGGGCATCAAAGGAAAAGAAGATGATTCACAAGAAGATGAGAAAAGCAAATATTTAGTAAATAAATGCTTGCTTGCCATGCATCTAAGTCTTTCAGATGAAAAAGTTATCTGTGCTATTACCACTTTACCTGGTACAGGCCCCTTTGATAAAGTATTTTAGGCAGTTAAGGGGAGGTAGGAAGACTTTCTTGAATCTGCTGGGTCTTGATTGCCTTCAGTTCAATATGCCAAAATGGCATGCTTTGGGGTGCCTCACCTGGTTTTTAAAAAGCCTTTGGGCAAAAAAAGCACATATTGCTTCCATTCATATTCCACTGGTTAGAATTCAATGACAAGGACACACCAACTGTAAAAGAAGGCAGAAAATGGATCCTAGTTGTGGCTTGAAAAAAAGACAATGAATTTTAGTTAAGCGCCAGCTAGTGCTTCCTTTTACGGTATTGAGAAATGGAAAGATCCTACTGAGTAAACTTTCTTCACTCTCTGAAGAGGAATCTTTAAAGTAGGAACCTAAGAGTTATTTAAAAGTGGGAAGACAAGAGAAACTCCATAAAGAGCAGACCTGCTGTTGCATAAACACAGTATCGTATGTAATTGTATTAGACACACTTGGGAGGTGAGTACTTGGGAACAAAGGAAAGCAGACAGGAGAGAGCACCAAATGTTGGGTTATCTGGTCATGAATGGCAGAAGAGTGAAAGAGCCAGTCAGTCCTTATAGGTTATAAGTTAATAACTAATACGATTCAGGAGGTGGTTCAGACCAGAAAGGAAAGGACATGAAATCAAGATGGATGTGATCTGGTAGGGGGATAGTGAAAAAGTGAAAGTCAAAGACCTTCCAGGACAAAAGTTAAGAGGTAAATAGCTAAGGAATCTAAGTCCACAGAAAAAGGTTTTCAAGGCAAGAAATTGGCAAGTAAATTATTGTATTGATTCAGTTGTGGAATGGGGTTTTGCCAGTGAGTAAATGGACTGGAGATAGAGATCACTGGAGGAGATAACACGAAGAACTTCAGAGAGCAGGGTGTTAAAGAGGCGTCAACATAAATCTGAGAGATTCTGATAGTGGCAGAAAGCAAGGATCCACCGGGAGAAACTGGTAGCCACAAGCACGGCAGTCGGGAACAAGGAAAAATTTCACCCTACCCTAGATTTTTTGAGTTGAAAAGAAGTATACCTTAGTGAAGATGGTTGTGTAAAATGACGCTGTGCTAGGGACAATGTTTTGCCACCCACTCCAGTATTCTTGGACTTCCCTTGTGGCTCAGCTGGTAAAGAATTCACCTGCAATGTGGGAGACCTGGGTTGGATCCCTGTGTTGGGAAGATCCTCTGGAGAAGGGAAAGGCTACCGACTCCAGTATTCTGGCCTAGAGAATTCCATGGACTGTGTAGTCCATAGGGTCACAAAGGGTCAGCCACAACTGAGCAACTTTCACTTTCACTTTGCCACGGTACTGAAAATAGAGTTTAGAAATGAAATGATAGAATATTTAACAATGAATTTTAAGATTCATGCTGTATTTCTCTTCACCAATATAGTAAACACTTTTTTTTAGTAAATACATTTTTTAAAACTTCAGGACAAATACTTTATATTAGATGTAAGGTGTGTGCCTGCAAGCATGCTCAGTCACTTTAGTCATTTCTGACTCTTTGTGACCCTATGGATTGTAAGCTCCTCTGTCCAGGGATTTTCCTGCAAGAACACTGGAGTTGGTTGCCATTTCCTCCTCCAGGGTATCTTCCAGACCCAGGGGTTGAATCTGCATCTCCTGCATTGCAGGCATATTCTTTACCACTGAACCACTCAGGAGGCTCTGGTATAAGGTATCACATTTTAAGTCACTACTCTGAGAGCCCTAAAATTGGAATCGTACTAGTTGAAATGGTATTACATTTGGAAGCAAGGATAACAAGGAAGAACAAAATGTAAATGCATAAACAGTGTTTATATCTTTAATTTTACTCCTAAATCAAATCGTAACCTTAATATTCTTTGATAAGTAAAAAACTTTAGTAGTAGCACATGGAAGGCTCAGAGGAGCTTTCCTGGATTAAGATGCATTTTGATGTGCATAGCATCATGGCTGGCAGGGCATAGAGAGTCTAGATCAACTATATTCTATAAGTAGTATCTGTATTATGAGTATATTTCAATCATAACTATCTACATATTCATAAAAGTAAAAAATATAGCTCAAATTTATATAACATAAGGAGAAAATGGAAACAGTCTCATAAATGCTTTCTGGTATCTGCATGCAAGAAGGCTCATCAGAGATGACAAGGAAAGAATAAAGAGAGAAGGAAGAAGAGAAGAAAGAAAATACTTCATTTTTAAGAAACACGAAGTTAGTCTCATTTCAGAAAACACAACACACACAATTATGTGCAAAAGCGTCACTGAGCTAGGTGGAGAGTAATTTGATTTTCTAAGAAAAGTTAAATTTTAGAATGTATAATTGCTGTTTGACTGTTTTTTGTAGTCTATAATAAATGTTTACTATAAATAATTTACAAGTCCACCACACATCCCTCTGCTGAATAGACACTTAATAAATATGTATTGAATGAATGAAAGATAGGTACAATAGATCCTATTTCTAAGAGGATAAGTAAAATGTGAAGAAGACTATGAAATCTATCTTACACATTATTAATAGTCACTTCCTTTCTTATCCTTCAGAAAACATTTCATGATTCCTTTTATGGCAGAGCAGAAATTAGATTTATTGTTTTTTAGTATTTTTACAGTAAGAGTTACTGTCAGAAAAAAAAAAGGAAGATATGGATTCCAAGTAATATAATATTGGTTACTTAATAATAAAAAAGAAACCACCATATTCAACTGAAGCATGAAAACACAGACTCAAGAATATGAAAGCTGCCTGTGGAATTCCGTAGAGATCTATAGAAAAGTTGAACGTACTTTCTCTGTCACAATGAAGTTAGAAAAGGACTGACTTCAACACTCAGTGATTAACAAAACCGTGGAGTTGTGTAGGAAGAAGAAAGCAATGTCACAAGCAGACAGGCAGTCCCAGGGCAATGCTTTGGTGTAAGGAGGTCAATAGAAGCTGAGTTGGACAATGGCACTTCAATGACATTTTCATGATGATTCTTGGAAGACTGCACAGGAATTCATTTTCTGTCTCATAAAAGAATATAATTTGATATGTTTTTATCCTGTTTTTTGTCTCTCCTTCCTTCTATACTGCTATGTCTAAGTTCTTTTCTTGCTCCCTTACTACACATTAAATGCAAATCACTGGAAATGCCATGACTGTCCCATTTTCTCACAATCGCAATGCCGCATGCGGGACTGTCTAGCTCATCACTTATTCATTTCTGAGGTCCTTGGGAGGCAAAGTAAGCACACTTTCAAATACCAGTTTTAGGATTTTGCTGCATTCAAACATTTACTAATGTTACATTTGGAAATGTGTATTTGTTAGCTGCTGGTAGTCCTTGGCGGTCTTATTACAAGTGTCATTAAAGCATCATAATATTTGGAAGAATTGCTCTGCTTCGAGATATTCAGGTTCATTAATGAACATTATCCATCTGACACATTTGGTAAACACCAGAGCTTCAGAGAACAGCTCATCAGGGATAAACTCGGCCCTCTAGGCTCACTTGGAGAAGCTCATGAACTCACTACTGTTCACCCTCATTAGGCTTGAGATGCAGAGATGAAAAAAACAACACTGAAAACTGCCAATATTTGTACTTTCAAGTTTAGAAAGTCTAATGTCTTCTTTCATTGTTGTTATGGAGATTGTGGGCAAGAAAAAAAGAAATGCCCTATGCAAGTTCTGTTTGCTTTTCTTTGGAAAATGTCAGTGTTACCTTTGAATTAAGTTCTGAAAAAAATAAAAACAAGGTTGTAATTTAAATTAAAAAAAAAGGTTTTTTATCTAGCACCTCAGTTTGGAGGGGGGATCAGGAGTATCTTTCAGGGCACAAATATTGTTGAAAAATGGCATAGAAGAATGTAAACATTATTTTTCTCTAAAATGACATTTCCTCTAAAATGGTGATCTATGGACCAGAAGGCATGGGCCACATTCAGCTATGACCCATGTACTATAACCTATGGAAATATTCAATGAAACTGAATTAAGTCCAACTTTCCAAAGCAAACAGGATCCCAGGTATATACTTCTTTGGACACTTCAACTAAAATAGCTTCTGCCAAAAGCATAAAACATGCTTTCTCATCACTATGTAAACTATAGAGTAAAAATATTTGAGTAGCTGTATAATTTTTTGTACATAACAGATATGTAACCATATCTTACAATATTAATATTTACCTGGGAATCAAAGAATTTTAAAGATCATCATCAAAAAATATATTTAACAGGTTAAGGTCTTATATTTTATTATTTAAAAGAATTATGTTGATTGAGTCTAGCACTTGATAAGACTCTCACTAATGTCTCTTTGAAATCATAAATAGTTCCCTGCTAAACAAGTGAACTAAGAGCTTCCTTGCTCATTTTAAAGTTATGGGGAGATTCAACCTTCTGAATCCTCTGAAATCCTCATATTTCAATTGCGTCCACTGAGACCATTCAGATATTTGGTCCCACTGTAAAAATAAAAATACATTTGTATTTCAAAAGACTTTCTAACTATAATGAAAATATATATATATATATATATATATATATATATATATATATATATTTACTGACAAAGCAGTTGAAATCAATTGGGTACTCAGAATTACATCCAAGAGAAATTCAATTCTTAGTAGGATCAAAAATCTTCATCCATCAAATATTTATATCCCTTATCTTCTCTTAATTTTAATTTGGCATTCATAATAAAAGCAAAATAATTATAAATGCGTGGGTAAAATAGTTCATTGTATTAACAAAAGTATGTTCGCTAAGGTAATTTGATAGTTTTCCAAAATCCTACAGGGAGGTACAATTGATCCTCATTTTCCATGGATTCCAAACTTTCACAAACTTGTCATCCCCACATCAGTATTCATAGGGTATTCACGGTCATTTGTATCCATGCACAGAGCAGTGAAAACCTTGCCCAATGCACACGTTCTCAGCTGAGATTGTACGAAGCGATGCTCTGCTATGTTCTGCCTCTTATTCTGTCAAGAAGTATCCTTTCCAAGATCTATGTAGTGCCAGTTTTTTACATTTTTGTGCTTTTTTGTTGGAGATTTTCCTTCATCAAACGGTCCCCCAAGCATAGCTCTAAAGTGCTAGCTAGTGTTTCTATGCACAAGAAGGCTCCAATCTGCCTTTCAGAGAAAATGTGTATTTCAGATAAACTTGATTCAGGGATGAGTTATAGTGCTGTTGACTATGGATTCATTGGTAATGAATCAACAAGACACACTAAATAAGGTGTCTTTAAACAGAAACATAAACATAAGACAAGTTTCTGTATTATTCAGTTGGTTAAAATGTTGTGACCAGAGGCTCACAGGAACCTAACTCTGTGTTTCTCCTAAGAGTAATAGTTAATTACTATTAATTCACTAATACAGAGTTCATGGCAATGTATAGAACATGACAACCACAAATAATAATAATTGAATGTATATATTATTTTGTAATTCCTATTAGGTGAGACTGGAACTGTTGATATCACTCTTTGCTTAGGCAATATACAAATTCAATTTTCATCAAGCCAAAGTCTTTGTATATTATGCTCTCATTCCCGATAAGAAGCAAATTCAATACTTTAAACATTCTCTCAGGTAACCAAACATTTTCTTTGGTTACCTGAGCATTTCAAAGAATATGCATGCAAATTAATGAGGACTGTCATTTGGTAGGAATAATTCTCCTGCAAATATTTTGGTTGGGTTTTGTTTTGGTAAGTCATATTAAGATATTATCATAATATCATCTTGACTAGTTAAGGGTTTTTCCATATAGTCATGTTAAAAAGTATAACATACAATATTTGTTGTATATAACTATATTGAATCTGGCAGTCTGCATGTTTAATTGCAGAAATAAATAGCCATATATGAATATAAATTAATAGCATATATATGAAATGTATACATGCCTATGTATATATACATATATATACAGCACTATTTTATATAGTGTACAATATCTTCAGATAAGCTTGAAGATAATTATACGTTTATTTTAGTACTCTAAAGAAATACCTATTTCTATGCCATTAACATAGTACACAGAATTAAGAATTGAATAGCTTAAAAAATTTATTGATAATATTTTATAATAATCAGAAGTTTACAGATACACCTGACTAAAATAACTTCATTTGTAAAACAAAGACAAATGATCATTTTACTACTCTGACTCAAATTGTAAAACTTTTGAAACTTTCAAAATCTAGCCATGAAGTTGGTTGAGAATTACCATGAACTTGGACTTGATATTGACATCAGTAATCAGGAAGATAGATATAGCATCAAATGTTAAACTAATACTTACATAATAATAAAACTGCATTTAGTTGGGATATATCTGGAAACAAAGGCCCAGTGAAGAGCATGATAGGAACAGCCACCAGTTAGAACACCATATGGCAGAAGAAGTGGTCATTGAAAAGACCTTAAGATCCTTTAGCTGAGGCTCTTATTGAGGGTGGGGGTGGGGTGGCAGACAAGGCACTGAATGTTGGGATGGTGGTGGTTTGAGCACAGTTTTAATCTTGGCAAGCTGGAGATTTCATGCCTGTCTTATTTTCCTTTGAGAGGGACCTTTTCTTATCTCGGACACTCCTGCCTGGGATTCTTACTGTAATTTGTCATCCATAGTTGGCCACTCAGCAAGCAACAGAGCTTAAGAAGAAGCATTTGTTGTTCCAGAAAGGTTTCTGGGTAGTTATACCATCAGACCTGTCAGAAAAACCAAGAGCACTGATTTAAATTTTTCGGTGTGTTACTTAATTACCTTTTTAATTAGGATAAAATGTCTTTTCACCCTCTCCTATTTGAATACTGCCATCCCTGCTTTCAGGGCCAAGTTATAAATACACTGCAATGAGTAGTTCTCGCCCCCTCCCTTTTCTTTCCCCACTGAGCCAGCTGCTCCTGTGTGTTCAACTGTCAGGATCTGTGCTGCAGAGATGCTCCGAGTGCTCCCTAATAACTTGGGGAATCGGTGCCGCTCATCGCCAAGGCTGACAGCTGAACACAGCTCAGGGGAACTAAATGTGCAAGAGGAGCAGAAAGAAGAGGGGAGATTGATTCTTTGAGATGCAAGGATAAAATGCCTACAAAAATAGCCATAATCCTGCGGGGTGGGTGATAAGGGTGAGGACCAGGAAATGTGTTAGTCGACATGGGAAAAGGAAAATAAAACTCCAGTTGGAAAGTCGAAGAAAAGATAATTTACAAGGAACATTTGATTTATTTCCTCTTCTCATGGATAGAATTTTAAAACAATCTTGTCTATTGGGACTCAGTTCTGGGAGACATAGATGTCTGAAGTTGGGGACCCTTTGTCCACAGGGCCAGATTTTCCTTTGGGGAAGAGAATCTGCTAAGAAAGAAAGAACCTGCTAGTAGTTCTCTGCATGGCCTTTATATGAGGGCTTCTAGAATTATAAAACATTCTAACAAGAATAATTTTGAGATACAGATTTTAAAATTATGATTCAGTTCAATTCAGTTCAGTTGCTCAGTCATGTCTGACTCTCTGCGACCCCATGATTTGCAGCACGCCAGGCCTCCCTGTTCATCACCAACTCCCGGAGTTTACCCAAACTCATGTCCATTGAGTCGGTGATGCCATCCAGCCATCTCATCCTCTGTCGTCCCCTTCTCCTCCTGCCCCCAATCCTTCCCAGCATCAGGGTCTTTTCCAATGACTCAACTCTTCGCATCAGGTGGCCAAAGTATTGGAGTTTCACTTCAGCATCAGTCCTTCCAATGAACACCCAGGACTGGTCTCCTTTAGGATGGACTGGTTGGACCTCCTTGCAGTCCAAGGGACTCTCAAGAGTCTTCTCCAACACCACAGTTCAAAAGCATTAATTCTTTGGCACTCAGCTTTCTTTGTAGTCCAACTCTCACATCCATACATGACCACTGGAAAAACCATAGCTTGGCTGTACAAATATCTAATTTTAATCCTTTTGATTTATATACCCCAAAGTGAAATTGTTAGATAATAGATCAATTCTATTTTTAATATTTTGAGATATCTTTATACTGTTTTCCATGGTATCACTTGAATTTCTACCATCAATGTCCAAAGATTCTACATCTTTGTAAAAACTTTTTATTTTCTGGTTTATTTGATATTAACCCTCTGAATGAGTATGAGTGCCTTGGATACAAATTTCTCTAACTTTTTTTGCAGATGAAAAGTGTTGGGCCAGAAATATTGTTTCTATCTATACAGTTTAGTGGCAATGCAGAGATAAAAACCAGGTATCTTGGTCAACAGCTTCAACTCAGGTTTCCAAAAGTGGCCCAGTTTGTGTTTCATCTCACAAATGACAGTCAACAGTGCATCCAACCACATTCCAACTATCCTTAAATTTACTCTATTTGAATGCACACACATTTTGAGACTGCGGCTCTGGGCCCCTGGAGAGTATCCAGCCTAAAAACAGAAATGGGGCACGAAAGACTCAAGAGGAGTTCAAATTTAAATACCACTCAATAAATAATGGTGGCGCTGGTGGTGAAGTTATCACCTGACAGTGCAGGAGAAGCAAGAGAGGCTGGTTTGATCCCTGGGTCAGGAAGACTCCCTGGAGTAGGAGATGGCAAATCACTCCAGTATTCTTGCTGGAAAAACTCCATGGACAGAAGTGCCTGGAAGACTACAGTCCATGGGATCACAAAGAGTCGGACACAACTGGGTGACAAAGTGCGCACACACACACACACACACACAATGAACAATGTTCACAGTGCATATAAGTGCTGATAATCTGTAGAGTGATGAACAGGGAAGAACTTAACCAAATTTTTTGGCAATTTTATATAGTAGCTAAACCTAATATTAAAGAGTCTGCTATGTAGGAGAATATATAGTAATACTGGGCAAAAACTGTAGTTAATAAATTGTGAGAAACCAAGTTACAAGAAATATGTACCAAAAAAATCCACACGGTTATTCCTTTTTCTTAATGTTTGTCTACAGGAAAAAAGAATGTATAGCTACTAAAATTTTATTTTCCAGTTTTGAAATTTGCTTGTCTAACCAATCAATTGAATATCTGATGCAAATGAGGTGCTAGGAAAACAGCACAAAACAAGGTAAATAAGGTCTATACTCTCTCAGAATGTCTCTTCTAATGAGAGATCACTTTAAAGAGGAAGTAAGATAGATATTGATTGTGACAAATAAGGAGTCTCAAATTGGTCACCCATGGGCAAAATATGGATAGCAGATGGCCAATTCTGTATGGCCCGTAAGGTTTGTTTTTAAGTATAAATTATATGGCATTAGGTAATATTTCAAAATTGGAAATCTTCACCCCAAACTCCAAATTTCTGGCTTTTTTTGAGAAATTTGGAAAAACTTCAGATGTAATCAAGTAGAATAGATATAAAAGTCATGCTGATGAAATAATTGTATAACTAACATTTGAAATATGAGAATTAACTAGGCTTAGGCGGTGGTAGGGGAAGAGCAGTTAATACAGAAGGAACAAAATACTTAAGTCCTGGAAAATGGCAGAATCTGGGATAGGGTGAGACAATGAGGTGGTGGATCATGTGAAAGGATAGTACTAAGACTTGAGAAGAGGTTCAGTCGGTCTATGAATTTGAAATTGTTAAGTTAGAAGAGAGACATATGTTAATTTCTTCTTTTTACCCTGTATTTTCCAAATACATCAATATAAAGATGCATATCACTTTTATAATATAATGACAAATAATATTTTTAAAAAGACAAAAGAATACCTTTTGATAAGAATATGTTTTAAATAAGATTTTGAATAGAGAGAAAAAATCATCAAAAAGCAAGATCACTATTTTGTCCTTATTGAACTCAGTAGTAGTAGTGAAAGTCTCTCAGTCATGTCCAACTCTTTGTGACTCCGTGGACTATACAGTCCATAGAATTCTCCAGGCCAGAATACTGGAGTGGGTAGCCTTTCCCTTCTCCAGGAGATCTTCCCAACTCAGGGATTGAACCCCGGTCTCCTGCATTTCAGGCTGATTCATTACCAGCTGAGCCACAGGGTAAGCCCATGTAATTATGACCCTAAAGTCAAAATCATCTTCCATCTGTAGACTTATCCTTTATAGAAGAGATGCAGAGGTGCTACAGGAGAGGAAATTGAATGAGCCATCAGGGATTATCTGAGAGAGTAACAAGAGTTAGTAATATACCAGCTGTCAAAGGTAAACCCAAATGCTTTCCTCCATTACAAAATATGAATGTATTGGGTAATTCTTGGGGGTATAAACTTCTGATTCGAGGAAATGGAATGGAAACAAAAGAGAGAAAAATGTAATATAAATGACAGCAATTCAAGAGAGTCATGGTAATAAGCTCACTGATATTCAAGTAAGACAGGTCTCTGTTCAGGTCCAAGTTACTGTCAGTCAGTCAGTCAGTTCAGTCGCTCAGTCGTGTCCGACTCTTTGCAACCCCATGAATCGCAGCACGCCAGGCCTCCCTGTCCATCACCAAATCCCGGGGTTTACCCAAACCCAAATTTTGAAAAACCATAGCCTTGACTAGACGGACCTTTGTTGGCAAAGTAATGTCTCTGCTTTTTAATATGCTGTCTGGGTTGGTCATAACTTTTCTTCCAAGGAGCAACTGTCTTTTAATTTCATGGCTGCAGTCACCATCTTCAGTAATTTTGGAGCCCAAAAATTAAAGCCTCTCACTGTTTCCATTGTTTCCCCATCTATTTGCCATGAAGTGATGGGACTGGATGCCACGATCTTAGTTTTCTGAATGTTGAGGTTTAAGCCAACTTTTTCACTCTCCTCTTTCACTTTCATCAAGAGGCTCTTTAGAACTTCTTCACTTTCTGCCATAAGGGTGGTGTCATACGGATATCTGAGGTTACTGGTATTTCTCCTGGCAGGCAATCTTGATTCCATCTTGTGCGTCATCCAGCCCAGTGTTTCTCATGATGTACTCTGCATCTAAGTTGAATAAGCAGTGTGACAATATACACCCTTGACGTACTCCTCTCCCAATTTGGAACCAGTCTGTTGTTCCATGCCCAGTTGTAATTGTTGCTTCTTGACCTGCATACAGATTTCTCAAGAGGCAGGTCAGGTGGTCTCGCCCATAATTGCCTGTAGAACAAAACCTGTGAAACCAATAGGGGGACAGTCCAAAAATAGAAATAGACTCAAGAGGAGTATTGGGGTAATTTGGATTGTAATTTGGATTTGGATTGTGTATCTCTTTCAATGTTGAATTTTTCTCATAAGTTCATTTATAAATTTGTGTATTTGTTTATTTTTCTCTGTTGTGTTTTCTTATAATTTTTGGAAAGAAATAATTAGATAAATAGTTAAAATATAAGCAGTAAACATTGGAAAATTTTTAAAGCATTTATGTCATAATAGCCTCCATTGTAAGTAGAGACTTCTGAAGAGTACTACTGGCCTCAGAACTTGTTAATGAATTATTGAAATAGTTGTTCTTTGAAGGGAAATAATAGAGTTTTAAGTTAATGTGAAGTCATGAATCTGAAATATGACTCAAGCTGAGTTTGTGGGGTTGTTTGAAATAATATGATCTTATATCAGTTTAAAATGCATATGCGAATCCCTATATATTCTTAAAATTAGCCCTAAAGCTGATATTTGAAATAAAAAAAGCTTATGCCTGGATAGGTAATGAACTATGACTCTCTCTTTTAGAGATAATCAGTCATTAAAACTTAATTTTAAGTCAACTATAGAAATAAATAGAATTCTGTAAGTATTCAACAATTCATGATTACATTTTTTTTTTCCAATACCATTCTCTCTCCTTGTTCAAAGAAATCACCAAATTCTACCATGTCTGCATTTTTCAAATGTCTGGTTCCGTACTCTCTGCTTTATCTGCCCTACCACTGCTGTGGCCATGCAGAAGTCTCGTACAGGATATATTGTATAAATCTGACTATGGTATTTATTTATTCAAAGACCTTCAACTTCTAATTGTTGTGAATAAAAAGAAAGATAAAAGGAAAATAAAGAAATCTTTAGGCTCCCATAGAGAATAAGACCTACTATGACCTAGCTCCTATCTATCTCTCTCTGGTCTTGTCTTTCATTATGTAAAATATAAATGGCAAAATAATAGAGAGCTGTCAGTGGGGGGAGAGATGCCTTTGAAGAAAAAGTCTTGTGGAATGAGCGACATTTAAGACAAAATACTTTTTAAGAAGTACCAACTGTTTGAAGCACAAAGGCAAGATCATTTCACTAAGGAGAAAACAGGAAGATTCAAGGACTTAAGAGGAAGAAAGGGGTAACTTGAGCAGGATGAGCAAGGTGTCCCATGTTGGAGATGCTCTTAGAGACAAAGGTAGTTGACCCATCACATAAAGACTTATAGACCATGATGAAAAACTGGTGTTTTATACTAAGTGGTGATGGATTTAAGGAAGGAAGTGACATGAACCAACTTTTCCAAATATCACTGTGAAAAAAAATAAAAGTGTTTGTCGCTCAATCATGTCCAACTCTTTGTGACCCCATGGACCACCAGGTTCCTCTGTCCACGGGAATTCTCCAGGCAAGAATACTGGAGGGAGATAGTCATTCTCTTCTCTAGGGGATCATCCCAACCCAGGGATCAAACCCAGATCTCCCACATTGAAGATATATTGTTTACTGTCTGAGCCACGAGGGAAGCCTAAAAAATACTGGAATGGGTTGCCATTTCCTTCTCTGGGGATTTTCCCGACCCAGGGATTGAACCCGGGTCTCCCCCATCATGGGCAGATTCTTTCCCATCTGAGCCACCAGGGAAGCCCCATAAAGCAAATAGCTTTCCCCATTTTAGAAATAATAGAACTTGAGAGCCTGATATGTTGCATCTTAAGTGGCAGAGGCAGCATTCAAACCTCCATTTTGAAAGAAAGAAAGGCTTCTTTCTTTTCATTATACCGTGTCAAAGAGAAAGATTTTGTTAGGATCTCTGTCATTGTTGTATTAGTAGAGAAAATAATCAAGTACTTCTTCTCCCACCTGTCAGTTTCTATAGCACTTTAAAAGCAAAATCTCATCCACAATATTTAAGCAAGAATAAATGAACAGGTAAATACAGTTATGGGGAAAGTACAGAAAAAAGGTAATAAGAAACTGGAAAAGGAAAAATAATCTTTAGTATTAAAATAAGTGGGGGGAAGAGGATATCAAACAGTGGTTTGGCTAATTTGAATCTCCCCTTGGTGGGCAGCACCGGTCAGTTCAAAAATGCCTCTTAAAGTAGGTGAGTGCCCTCTTCCCTCCTGAAGTTGGTAGAGGCACATCAGTGAAGCTACACAGAAGGGCCAAATGGAGAACAAAGAACAAATCCCTTACTGTGTGAAGCCAAAGCCAACTTATGCTCTCAAATGGCTCCACAACTGGTCGTGGCCTTTCCGGTCCTGAGAGCAGTCCTGATAATGTGAGGCTGAAGGCTGTGTGCTCTGATGAGAGATGCTGACAGCTTCCACCACTCCAAGTCCATTTAACACCTAAACTATGTGCAGCCTATCTGAGGAACTAGAGAAGGCAGCCTTTAGGCAGCCCCACAAATAGCCCACTGACCCTTGATGTCTCTACAGATCCGTGCCTATCTCTTACACTTTGAACGTCATTATGGAAGAACCAGAGCAGGAGAGTTAAATATCACAATAGATACTACTTTTGCTAAGTGTTGTTTTGGGAGAGAAAAAAAAGAAAAACAGGAGTGACATTAGCATACAGAAGCAATTGGTGACATGGTTTATTTATATATTTATTTGGCAAGGGATATTTTAAATCAATGCAATGGGCATGGACTCTGGAGTCAGACACAAGTAGATTGTAATGAGAAGTTCCCAGCCATCCTAAGAACTTAGGCAGGTTAACTGAATTACACTGAATCACAACATCAACATTGACAAAATGAGAAATAATAAGCAGTTTAAAATGTATTTGAAAATGTGCCTAATACATAAAAGTTGCTCAATAAATATTTGTTTTTTGCCCCTTATTTGAATAGTTTCTTGCAGCCAAGAGGTGTTGAGCCATGAAAGACTGCTTATTTATAAAAGCAACTAAAAAAAAAATCACTAAGGTACTGTGTCCTTCACCAGTTTGTTTAATATCTCTGAGTTTTATTTCAAAATCTTTCAGAAAAAATCTGTATCCCCAGAAAGCAGTTATGAGACAAAAGATAAGAATAATTATGATTCTCATAATCTCTACTCAGAGATCTTTACTCAGAGTTTGAGAAAAATATGTTGAAAAAACCAGGTACTTAGATTGTTATAATTATTCATGTTTTTATTGAGACTAATTAATGCCAAAAATAAGCACCAAAGAGATATTTGAAAAGCCGTGATATTTCTTTGGAAGTCGCTCCTTTCCAAAATATATGATTTTAATGTTCCCTGAGATTGCTTTTTGTTAGAAATATTTTTACATAGATACATACTTATCCAATACTTAGCCATTAGTACTAAAATGTGTTTTCTCTCTGAGATATAAATGATGTTCAAAGGCAAATCACTCTGTACAAATGTCACACTCTTCAAGATTGATTTAGCATTTCTCCAACCTTCAACAGTTTCTTGAATCAGCAATACACAGAGACACAAAACACATCAAATATACTAGTGTAATGCTTACAAAATCAATAAATGGTGGTCTTGTGAGTCTTGTTATGTCTACTTTATTGATGGACTTTTTATTATATCTGTAATTACAGTTCAGAAATACAGTTTGATGTTCTTAAAAAAAAAGTATTAACTCTTAAATTCTCTAAACCATAGGGCTTTGAATTTCTCTTTTTTTTTATTTTAACTATTCTATGGTGTAACCTATTCTACATCCAAACAAACAGGAAAGCCACAAATGAATCTTTGCAGTTCAGGGACTGGAATAGAGGCTCTTATTATGATAGTCAGATAGCTCTACCTGTCTAAGCAAAGAAGTACTGAGAAGAGCTCCTTTAACTTGGGACTTAATGGGGATAATCAAAGAATGTTTTGATACTGATTCATCCTACTATCTCTAAAGAGAATAGTACTTACTTACAATAACTCTAGATATTGGGTGTGATTTCTGGTGGTTTTCTATTTCTTCTCACCAACAAGTGATAGTTACCAGCACATGGCCAGGCAAATGGCTGTGGTTCAATTTTACTCTTCTTCTGGTTTTCTACTTCCTAGATATCCTACAAGAAATAGACTATCAAGAACATCTTTTCTGCACTCCAATGCCCTTATTATTATTTCATAGGAGTACTAGGATTTACTTAAAAATAAATTGGTACAGGTTATGTATGTGTCAGCTATTTGGATAGGATCAGTTCTCCTAATCATAAATTCACTCCAAGGAGTAGTCAATATCTAAATAGGTGCCATTTTTGTTGATCAAAATACTTGAACATCATCCATTTCCTATGGTTCAAATTAATATAATGACCAGCATTTCATAATGTTGAGCAACATAGAGGCTTAGCTGTTTAGCTTAATCCATTTTCAGAGGAATTTTCTTTGGTGAAATTATTGACTTTGCCATACATGTTCACGGATTTTGGAAATCATTTTTCCCTAGTAAAATTCATGCTATTCAGATATGTGGAGTGGCTTTATTTCAGAGACAAACTATTCTCTCATAAACAGAGTACAACAGTCTAACAAGCCCTTTAAGGCATAGCCATGAGGATGATGCCTGAGGCTTGATCTTTTAGTGGTCCTGTGTCCAGCCATTGGTCTCCAGAATACTTCTCAGATCTGCTTCAACTGACCGTCCGATGCAAACTATGATAGTAGAACCTACAAATATAGGAGACCAAGGTTTCGTTCCACTTATAGAGTAAGTTGTTTAAAATGTTTTACACCTATTTGCCAACACATGATTGTTTAATATGTGTCTCTGTGGGTGGTTGAATTTGATCTGACACTTGCTTACATTATTGCTCAGTTAGGAAGTATAGGAAGTGGCAGCTACATGGTCACCTAAAATATCCTAACAGTTGCACATAACTAAGTTTTCTTAGGTCACTTGGTGACACAATATCTTAATTTTCTAAATGTTTCCCTGATTAAAGTACAGTCTTTGTGTGGTAATTATTCATCCATCTCTGTGGCATACTGCCCTTCCTCCAGAAGGCTGCTCTGTGCTGAGGCCTCTGGGATGCCATGGTTCATTGACTGTAGACCAAGTGCTCTGTGTTAAAGTCATGTGGTTTGTGTCAGTTCTCACTGGGATCAGCATGCTCTCTGAGAGGATTTAAAGCCTTTTCAGCTGGAAGAGTCACTTCTTGCTTAGGGCGAGGACTCCAGACATTGCCTTATCAACTTGAACAGTGATGGGGTTATGGTACTCAATGTTGATATTACTATACTTCCTGCCCTGAAGTGTGGGACATTAATGCTTTATGGTCTTGCAGGAAAGGCTTTATGTGTATCCATGCTTTAAATCCTGCTTTACAACTTATGTGAAAGTGAGGCACAGCTTACTATGATTTATAATGTAACATATTATCACATATGAATTTTGGAACACAAAAGCCAGAGTTTAGGGTTCCCTGAAAAATAGATTTTGAAATACAGATTCATATCAACTGGTCATTGAGTGTGAGCTGCTCTCATAAAAAGTGTATAATATTAGTCAAGACTGCTGCTTTTTGCCAAGGAAAGTGCCCAGAGAGGGACCTGACCATAAATTGTCAGCAGCCAACACTCTTTGGAACTTGAAGAATAAAGACCACAGTCTTGAAGGCTGGTCAGATTGGCACATCACAACATCTCCTCCTAGTTAGTCTGAGGTTTGTACTATTCTCAGTGAGGTCCCTTTCTTTTCCTGAGAGTGTCTGCCTGGTCTGGTTTTGACTCAGTCTCAACTTTGCACTTGATTTCTCCAGTGCTGCCATAATTATATGCACTCCCCCACCTCTCTTCATAAATGTCATGAACCTTAAGGGCACAATATTTGTCAAGAGTATAGGAGAGGCTCCCTTTCCTGTTCAACACCAACCCAAACTGTGTCCAGCACTAACTAATAAGGGAAAATGTAGAGGAAAACCATTGTTGAAGACAAATATGATAATTTTAAAGTATTTATTGATTAATTTACTTGCTATCTAGTAATCTCTACGTCCTCCAATGTAAAGATGGAAACAAAGGAAAACACAGAGGCTTCCAGCTTGGAGCCAAGTGCCCCTGAGAAGTAGGAGAGCCTAAAAAAAGTGACTAGAGTAATTCAATATATTATATAACCTAGTAAGTTAAAAATGGCTTAATGACTGAGAAGTGGTCAAAGGCAAATTAACACCAGAAGATTAGAGTTGTGTCCCAGTGAATAAAGGAGATGATAGTGGGAGAAAAAGCTCAAGAAAACGTAAATTATTTTGACATGATATTCCTGGGAAAACGGGAAAAGCAAGAAAAAAGGAGCTGGAGTGATCAAAAGGCGGGTGAAGTGACTTCTGCTACTCTTAGACTAACAAGTGTTCCCTGATAGTTTCCACCTACAAGACTATCCTCAATTTCCTCAGGTTTACAAAACGCCACATTAATGCAACTCCCTCTCAGGGACAGCAAGAGGGGGATTAAGTACAACATTAAGATCTTCAGGAAAAAATGTAATACTTTAAAACAGCATACTTTCTCCAAAGTTTCTAGATACCAGTTTCTAATTTTGGCCTTTTACTTAAATCCCTTGTGGGCCTATCCTGCCAATTTTCACCTCACCAATTCTACTTTCGCTCAAAGTGTTTTTGAAATGCAACACCCACCATGAAGGTTTCCCTCATAAGAATGGTTTCTGCAGGTCTAGCTAATCTGAGCAGTTAATTCTCACTTATCTCATCCTTACTTCATGTAATCAGGATACTTGCTTGTTTAGAAATCTATTCCCCAGTTTTCTTCATCCGGTTTACCAATCCCAGAACCTTACAGGTAGCTATGATGTCAATAAAATCCTGCAAAATAAAACAGTCCATGGGGTCCCAAAGAGTCAGACATGACTGAGCATGAGCAAACTGATGACACAGTTTGTCACTCAAAATGATTTCTAATGTGTCAGTATGGTCACATCCTATCCAAGAGTACACAGTACAAAAAACCAAGAAACCCTCGTGAGGGGCCACTGGTCATCCCTCAGACTGAATTTATTTACGTCTATATCTGTCACTACCAATATGAATATCTATAGCAAACTCTAGCTCTGTAACGTGTCATCTACAACCGCAGATATAGAAATAAAGATATAAGGGAACAGAAGAGACCCATCATCTTTAAATAAAAGGGAGCAATGATCTTCACAGATTGTCTCCATGCAGAAGAAAGTCCCTGAAGAGAGGTCTATAAACAGAATAGATGTGCACTCACTATATTTTATTCAGAGATACCAGTGTTTATTTTTAAACAAAAAGGAAGACTCTCAAGACCCATTAGTTTTTTCTTAACCACAGACAAACTTCACCCACCCCCTTTGGAATCGGAGATTATTTTCATAGTACTCTGGATCATTTCAAAAAGAATAAAATATAATGAAGGGCTGCTCTTACAAACACAAATTTTATAGAATCCTTTGGACTGGCAGCTTTGGAAATTCTTCTCTCAAGGGAAGTAAATTTAAGTGGAGCCACACTTGAGTTCAGTTTGTATTCCCCTCTCAATTACCGTCAATGCAGCTGAATCAGGAGCTACACCAAAATTCCTGAGATAGCTTTTTAAAAATCTAAAATAAAAGAGGAAAGTGTTACTGCAGACTGAGGTGAAAGAAATTTTGATACAAGAGGGACAAAATCCCTGGAGGGAGGAGCTGAGGGCAAGAAATAATGAAACAAAAGCTTGCAATACCCAAAGCAGAATATGTACACTGTGATCTTTGTTCTTTCTTTTAATTGTTTAGGCCTACAAATATTTGATATGAAGTTGCTTGACTTAAGAGGCAAGGGAATCTTTTTAACAGATATAAAATGAACAACCCAGGTGATTATCATAATGTGGGAAAGGAACAGCAAGTTAGGGTAATAGATTTGGAAGTTGCTGTGATTATAAAATTCCCCAACAAGGGACCCCAGGCAGCAGGCAGTGGGAGAATCCAATCATGCCTTATTGCTTAGGCATGCTGTAGGCCACTACTATATCAACACTTATTAGCTCAAAACAGTAAGGTATGTTTGTAAGACAGAACATTATTCAGTAATGCTTCTCCACTCCCAATAGCTAGATCTTTGCTTGGGCTTCGACTTTTCAATAAGTGAGAGACATTTTGACTAATTAAAATGTGCAAAATACATGTTTCAGAGCTGGTTGTTGGATTTGAGCAACTGCAGATAAACAACTCTTTTGAAGATAGTACAATCTGATATTTATGAAATGCTATTGAAAATTAATACTCAAAATGGAGTAATTTTGGAACTACTTGTCTCTTTCTTACCTTCCTGTCAACTCACGCCTGGGATTCCAGCCATACAAAACATTTAACTCTTTTCTGAAAGCTTCAAGTGTTAACAGAGAGGGTTTTAACATAGCACCAAGAATACCCACGGGAGCATCATTATGTTGCCCAGAATGTGCATCTTGGTGCATTACTTCTAGTCTGACAGCTCCACTCTATGAAGTACACTTTGGTTCATGTATGCATGTCAGTACCACTGTAGCTTTCCCTCTGCTGACCCAAGGTACCACTGAGCAGATTTAAATTGTATCTACACAGTGAGAATCTGAGCCCATTAGATATTAGAACCAAGTTTTCTGATTCCAGAAAGATTGATCAGGGTACTTCCACAGGCATTTTTGGAAAAAGTTGAAAAAACAACAAAGCATTTGGTCTACATTTTATAAATTGACTAAACAAATCAGTATCAGATTTGTGATGGTAAATGTAATGCTTGCATTTTGATTCTCATTTATTACAATACAGGGCTTCCCTTGTGGCTTAGCTTGTAAAGAATCTGCCTGCAATGCAGGAGACCTGGGTTCAATCCCTGGGTTGGGAAGATCCCCTGCAGAAGGGAAAGGCTACCCACTCTGCAGAATTCCATGGACTATATAGTCCATGTGATCACAGAGTCGGAAACGACTGAGAGACTTTCACTCACTTCACTCACAATACAGACGCACTAATTTTAAGAGTTCATGGTGGGTACTGTGCCAAATACTGTGGATATAGAGGTAGAACAGATCTGGGTTCTAAGAATTATATTAACATATAGAGATGCACAAAATATGTAAAGTTAGGAATTGAAGGAAGTTAAGATTTTAGTAGATTCAAGACTTTGCTGTGAACAAGATCTGAGATTAAGACTTAATGCTGCAGGGAAATGGTTCTGTGATCTTACACAGTCTCTTTCATCACCATAAACCTCAATCCCTTGTTCTGTAAAATGGATTTAATACCAAAAGCTGTATCCTTGGGTGACTCTGTGATATAAGTGAAGTAATTATGTAACTCATTTACTATAGGACCTTGCTGATAATAAATGCTCAATTAATCTTAGCTAGATGGCATTTTAACCAGTGATTTAAAAAGCAACAAACAGACTTTGGGTTTGAAGTTCTAAATATACAACAATCATAAAGGTCCTAGTGAGAGTGAGAGAGAGGGAGAGAAGTGATGGTTAATGTGTGTTCCCCTACTAACTGGCGGCTTTAAGTTCCACTTCATAGGGGCTGTTCAAGAACATAATAACGGGCCACAAACACAACCGCCCTTCAATAACATGAAGGTGAGCTGCACGCAGAAGGTGGGCACAAGGACTACAAAGGTGCAGTGAAGCACAATGGGAGGAAACATAAAATAGCTGTTGATCACTGGGATGTAGTAACAGCAAGAGCTGGCGGGGACCAGTCAGAGAAGAGGTGGCTCAGAGGAAGGGAGACAACTGAGCTTCCCATGAGACAAATTCGCTGAGCTCCAAACAGCAGGTGACTGGGCAAGTCTACCAAAGGATTTCCCCTTGTACTCTGGCCTGGGGTGCTGTCCAGGTCAGCGGGTCTCTCTCTCTCCACAGTTGGAACACAGATCCAGACAACATCTCCTAGAGACAGCCCAGGAGAGTGAAAAGAGCGGAGGCTGTGTATTTTCTCACAACTCCACCAGCTCGGTGAACTTGGGCAAGTCACTTGACCTCTGTGGGACTCAATAGCACGGTCTATAAAACAAGACAACATTGTCAACCCAGAAAGCAATCAATAAAGGCTAGTGTCATCAGATTTCCTTCTCAGCCCTCATCTAACAGTTGACTTATTTAAATGTGTATGCTTCTATGCGAACACTAGATCCAGCCCTTAAAGCACCTGGGGGTTACTAAAGTGAATCTGTGGATTCTTTGCCATGGGGACAAGCAGATTTCTCTTCTCTGTCAAAACAGGAAATCATCACCACCCATCATTCCTCTGTAATCATTTCAGCTGCAGCTGAAACAGGTCCCATTCTTTATCTCAGGATTACTGTTACTCTGGGAAACTCTCTGGAGCTTCAAAATTCTTGGTGCATTTAGTGAATTTTGCTTTCAATCCAGATTCCAGATAGAGACTTTTAAAACTATGATTTATTTATTTATTTTTTTTTTTTTTTACACTGTGGCAACCAAACCTCAAATCTTTTCAAACCTCAAAGAAAGCCTGCTGTCATTGGTTTTGCCCTTATCCACATCGGCATGTACTTCCTTACCACAAATTAGGTCACAGATAAGTTTGGAGCTGCCAATCAGCCTCGGATTCATCAAGCATTTTAAACTACTGGTGCCGCAGTACAGACGCGCCAGTGTGTGCCACCGATAACGGTATCATTTGCATAGTTACAATCAGTTAGTGACAGAATGCCTGAGAGGCAGAGGGGATGCATGGCAAATGCAAAGTCACTTTCAGATTTGCATTCATTTTGGTTTTAAATGGGGAACAGAGGACCTGACTGAAAGGGGCGTCACCTCCCATGCAGCTGGATTCTGCGGCGCCTCTGCCTATAGAGCGTTTCAACCCTTTGAAAGTGCTTTGTGATCTTCCTATGAACTATTCTTCTCAACAATGTCTGACATCCCTAGTAGGCATTATTATCCATAATTTAGTGAAAGGGAAGTGAATCAAAAACAGGTTGAATGACTTGTTCAACCCCGCAGGAAGTCACAGCGCAGGCAGAGGAAGAACCCACAGCTTTGTACCGGCTCCCCATCTGTTGCTAAGCCCCATTAGCTGTGCTTCCTACCTGGACCTAGTAATTAGCCAAACTAAGTACTGCCAAATAAGGACGATGCATTGATTTTTTTTTTTTAAAAAATCACCGTTCCCTTTGGTGAACTTACTTATTTGACTTGCAAAACAGTGTAAACCCCCCCTCCCCCAAAGAAAACAGTAATAATAAAAAAAAGAGAAAGAAAGTAAGTGGAGTTCATTTATCCTGAGGATTGAGAGCTCACGGAGTTAATGGTTCTAAATACTGTGGCTGGTGCTGGGAGAGAGGCTGGTAAACCCGAGAGAATTGTGCTCTACTTAAACGACAAGTACCAGGATCTGATTGATATTCTCTGTAAAGTTTTCCCTGGTTACATCGTTTTTCCTTGGCACCTATGATTTATGGAATATACCCGTATTAATTAGGCATATGCTAGTATTTGGGAGCAAGAGGCAATAAGACAATCCTCTTGCATTTCATTGCATAATATATACAATTTATTGAAAAGACACGAGTTTGGAAACTTGGAGAAAAGGTTAAGCACTTGCTTCAGGTACCATAAAGGAAAATGCTGTCCAAAGTAGATCACCATCCCCTAAATATCAAGAAACCAAAAAATAAGTTCTTTCATAGGGAAAAAAGTTAAAAACCACGGCAATCCCTGACTCAGCAAACGAATGCAGTTGATAAATGCACCTGCTACCCTGTCTACAGCTGATCTTGCCTTTTCAGGGTGGCCTTATCAACTTAAGATCTTGTTGGAGAGTAATGAACAGGAGGAAAGACGCTGGTCCTCGATTGCTCATCATTAGAGCTCCTTACATAGCTTGAAGGGGAGCGGGGACTGGGAAAAATCAGTGCTTTGAACCTCCTGATAATTGGTGTTCAAATCTCAGAATCTGGGTATGATTCTTGGCTAAAGTATTTAATATCTGCCACCTGGCTGGATTGTTCCCTATATTCATATGGGGAAGACATAGGTTCATCCTTGCAAAAGGAGCTGGCAGAACTGAACTACATACAAGCCTGACCTAGTGTGCACCCCAAGCCCTCTCTTGTCTCCCAGTTTCTCCCATGCAGAACAGGTAGGATTAGGAGCAAAAAAAGCTGTGTGGCATATGGGATGTAGTTCCCCAACCAGGGACAGAACTTGGGTCCCCAGCATTGGGAGCATGGATCTTAGCCACTGAAACACCAGGAATGTTCCACAGAATCAGATTTTCCTAGAGTTTTTAAGATTGTAAAGAACACCCATGGCAATGATTACTCAGCCTGGCTTGGGAAGGAGTCTGCTGACGAGGGACAGTCCAGGAGGTGCTCAAATCATGGCTCAGGCTGTGAGCATCCCACGGATGGTTTTACCACAATGGTCACTTTGTCCATCATAGATTTATCTTTATCTGATTTGCTGAAGAGGAACTCTTCAAATTTATTTGTCCCTGTTTTATACATATTCAGCCAACACAGGAGAGATAATGATACTCTGCACAATGGACAAGTCCTTTTTTACTAAACCTGTCTAAGACATGCACATATATAAAATACATTTCCCAAAATAGCAAGTCTGTTTGCATCAAAATAAGGTGATTAAGAATGTATGTCCTGGAGTCAGTTACTAAGATCCTTAGCTGTGCGTTTTGGGGAAATTTATTTCATTTCTTTAAGTCCTTGGCTTCCTTCTGTGAAAACAAAATAAAAAGAGAACTTACATTATAGGGTTGTTTTGAGGATTAAATGCAATGATGTATATAAAGCCCACAGCACAGCATCCAACCTTACTAAACACTTGATGATTATTTTTGCAAGTACCTCTGTCCACATGCACACAAAGTGCACACACAAGGCAAGAAAGGAAGGGCATCAGTTGGATGGACACTTCCTATAATGAGTTTACTCCATTAGAGGAGATATTGCTATTCTCATCTTATCCATGAGGGAAAAGCAGAGACAGATTAAAATGGCTTCCACCAGCTCACACAGCTGGTTATTGATCAAATCGGAATCAATTCAAGATTCCGATCCCAGCTTGTCTTCATACAAAAGCTCTTCAAATAGCCACACTCTGCTTCTAACAACACAGTGCTCTCTGCTATAGCTATAATCAGCCTGAACAAAAAGCAAAGGCATAATAAAAAAGCTTCATGGAAACTGCTTTCAACTTTATTCCATGATATTTTTCCACAATTCTTTCTAACTATACACCCTCTAGTTATCTTAGAGGATAGATACACAAGGCTGGGGCTTCCCAGGTGGCACTAGTGGTAAAGTGTCTGTCTGCCAAAGAAGCAGATGCCAGAGACAGGAGTTTGATCTCTGTGTCAGGAAGATCCTGTGAAGGAGGGCATGGCAACCCACTCCAGTATTCTTGCCTGGAGAATCCCATGGACAGAGGAGGCTGGTGGGCTGCAGTCCATAGGATCGCATTGAGTTGGAAGTGACTTAGCACCCACACATGCACCCATGTAAAGCTAGTTCCAAGTCCATCTGGATCTAATCACTCACAACCTGAGTAAAGCATAGAAGTAAGGATGTTGTTACCAGAGGCTGGGGGCAAAACCAGTAATACATCTTTTAAAGCTGCAATGAACAAGATTGAAACATGTTCTTAACTTTGAAGGTTTTTTGTTAAGGTTCCATTTATATCTAGTTATTTTGATCAGCTATTTTCATATTAATCTTATTTATACATATTCTAAGTTTCAATAAAATGTGCAGTGGCTCTTGTTTTCTCATTTTATGTATATCTGTATCATCCTTATTGGCTTTACATAATGAAAAAGTGGCTTCCCAGTGTCATTAGTATGGATCTTGATGAGGGCGAAAGTGACTGTTAACTCTCAAAATCATCTGTAAATATTTAATCATCCCCACCGATACTATGAAAAATAGATCAAGTGCTTATTTTCTTTCCTACCATCATAGTATTTGACTCTATAAATGGAAGAAATCTGTATCCTCATGGTTAAAAAAATAAGACAAAAGCAATAAACAAAACCTTAGATATCTATGAGACTTTTCAGATTTCAATGAGAAAAAGGATGCAAGAATCTAAAAATAAATCTTTTTCTTAAGGTATTATTTTACCTCATTTATAACAATAGTCATCCGAAAACATTTGAAAGAAGGTGCCACCAACATCACAGCTGACTGCCAATATTCCCAGGACTCCTTTCCTCGTGGGTACCATGGGACTGACCTACAGAGCTTAGTACTCAGTCGAGTCCAACTCTTTGTGACCCCATGGACTGGAGCCCACCAGGCTCCTATGAACATGAGATTCTCTAGGCAAGACTACTGGAGTTAGTTGCTATTTCCTACTCCAGAGGATCTTCCTGACCCAGGAATCCAGTTTGAGTCTCCTGTTTCTCCTGAAATGGCAGGTGGATTCTTTAACACTGTGCCACCTTGGAAGCCCTGCAGGCCCCAATGTGATAAGATATGGTCATAGGACCGTCTTTGGTTACTTGAGTGTTAGAAAAGGTAAAATATTTCAGTCTAAAACAGTTAATTGCTGCTGCTGCTGCTAAGTCACTTCAGTCGTGCCCGACTCTGTGTGACCCCATAGACGGCAGCCCACCCAGGCTTCCCCGTCCCTGGGATTCTCCAGGCAAGAACACTGGAGTGGGTTGCCATTTCCTACTCCAATGCACGAAAGTGAAAAGTGAAAGTGAAGTTGCTCAGTCGTGTCCGACCCTTAGCGACCCCATGGACTGAGTCCATGGGATTTTCCAGGCAAGAGTACTGGGATGGGCTGTCGTTGCCTTCTCCAGAAACAGTTAATTACCAATGCCTTATCTCTAGCTCTTTCTGCCCTTTGAGGTTGGTTGTGGAAGATTTCTTGTTGTGGAAGATAAAGATGTTGAGGGAGCCCAAGCCATCTATTGACAGAGCTCCCTTTCACTCATAGATGGTGTTGAGTGACTAAAAAGTCACTCTATTTTGTTAAGCTACTAAAACCTGGGGGATTGTTTAACCAACCTATCTTGATTTATTGGCCCAGCTATAAAATATTGATGTCTATTTTCTCTTTTACTAAAAGCAAAGATTTAAAAAAAAAATGCCCAAAGACCTCAGTAACAACATGTGCCAAACTTTTGTCCATATGTATGATTACAAGCAAGGGATAACAAGAATTAATATTGTATGTTGATGTGTATATATGGAATCTGAAAAAAAATTGGTATAGAAGACCTTTTTACAAAGCAGAAATACAGACACAGATGTAAAGAACAAACATATGGATACCAAGGGAGTAACTGGAGAGTAGAATGAATTGGTAGATTGAAATTGACATATATACACTATTGATACTATGTACAAAATAAATAATTAATGAGAACATACTGTATAATACAGGGAACTCTACTCCGTGCTCTATGGTGACCTGAATGGGAAAGGAAAGGAAAGTGAAGTCACTCAGTCTTGTCCAACTCTTTGTGACCCCATGGACTGTAGCCTACTAGGCTCCTCCGTCCATGGGATTTTCCAGGTAAGAGTACTGGAGTGGGTTGCCATTTCCTGACCTAAATGGGAAAAAAAATCCAAAAAAAGAGAGGATATATGTATATATATGGACTTTCCAGGTGGCACAGTGGTAAAGAATCCACCTGCCAATGCAGGAGATGAAAGAGACATGCATTCTATCCGTGGGTCGTGAAGATCCCCTGAAGGGAATAACTACCCACTCTTGTATTCTTGCCTGGAGAATCCCATGGACAGAGTAGCCTAGAGGGCTAGAGTGCATGAGGTCGCAAAGAGTCAGAAATGACTGAGCAACTGAACACACACACACACACACACACACACACACACACACACATATTAGAGATTATGGGCTGAGAAGTCATGGGCTTAACAGTAATTGTCCATTTTACTGGCTCTGGATCTTAAAAAAAAGAGATAATTTAGAAATGATTTAAAATTACTGGCTCAATTATTTTATGTCATTAATTGTTTTTTAAATTTTTATTAGAGTACAGTTGCTATACAATGTTGTGTTAGTTTCTACTGTACAGTAAAGTGAATCAGCTATACAGATACATAAGTTTTGTATGTATGTCCTCAATCATGTCCTACTCTTTGCAGTCCCATGCTACTGTAGCCCAACTATCTCCTCTGTCCATGGGATTCTCCAGACAAGAATACTGGAGTGAGCTGCCATTTTCTACTCTAGGGCATCTTCCTGACCTTGGGATCAAACCTGCGTATCCTGAATTGGCAGGTGGATTCTTTGCCACTGCGCCACCTGGGAAGCCCATAATCTCTAATAGTCTCTAGTAAGCAAAAGAAAATGACTGGAAAGAAAATCTATAATATATTTATTCAGTATTGTTTTAATAAAATGAAATCATTAGACTATTTTTAAAGGATACATAGGGAAAAAAAGATTGCAGTCAAAAAGAAGTTCTATTAGATTGTAAGAGTTCTGGGTAATTTTTGCCATATTCCAGGTTAAGTATAATTTGTTCACATTGCATTTTTTCTTTTTATTTACTTTTCCTCAGTTTAAAACAACATTCTTTGGCTCATAGTTTCTGTGGGTCAGGAGTCTGAGCCCAGATTAACTAGATTCTCTGCTTCAGGGTCTCACAAAAGTTCAATTACAAAGTTAGTCTAGAATACATTTCCATCAGAGGCTTTATTGCAAGTATATGCTCCTATGGTTATTGGTAGCATTTAATTTCTCATAGACTGTTGGACAGAGGGCCTCAGCTTCTTGTTGGCTGTTGCTCAAAGACCATCCTCAGCTCCTAAAACCTGCTTCAATCATTCCCTGGATTTGTCTCATTAGTCCCAAGAGATCCTTTCTCCAGGAGGCTGATGTCTTTGGAGTGCATCAGCTGAGCTCCTCTGCCTTCCATATTCCAGCTGTGTTTGACCAGTGAGAAGCACCCAGCAGAAAATGTAGACAGGGAGGAGATTTAGTTTGTGTTTCCATTTCCCTGATTTCCTCTCCTCCCTGCCAGGCATTGAGTTGACTAATTTTTTTCTAAGCAAAAATCAAAGCATTTTTAATCAGGGGCCTTCAGGTCCAGCTGTTGTCTCTGGACCCTTATAGCTAATTCCCCACTTGCCACTTAGATAAAGAGTAGTAATGGCTTCCGAGTTGGCTGGTCCTGGGAGGCTTTATTGTTTCCCTTGGTTTCCCTTAATATGTTCATACCTTTGAAGACCTTCCCTTATTTAAACTCTCACTATTTACCTTATTTGACTGTGCATATGTTTGTCCAGGACTCTGCTATAGCCTACTTTCTAAAAACCAGCCTAATTTTAAATGACTCCTTAGTAGCATCAGTGACTTTCTTCTCTTTATGAATTATTTTACCCCAGGTTTTTACATAACATGAAATTTATTATCTTAACCATTTAAACTGCATGATTCAGTGGCATTAACTACATTACTATTTTTTGTGCAACCATCTCCAGAATTCTTTTCATCTCGCAAAACTGAAATTGTACCATTAAACTATAACTCCTCTTTCCTCCCTACTCCCAGTCCCTGGCAACCACCATTCTACTTTCAGTCCCTATGATTTTGACTACACTAAAAAATTCACATAAGTAGAATCATAAAAGTGTTTCTCTTTTTGCTTATTTTACTAAGCTTAATGTTCTCAAGCTCCATTTATGCCATATGTGTTTCCTTTTTTTTAAGGATGAATAATATTCTACTATATACATATATCACATTTTCTTATCTACTTGTCCATTGACTGACAACTTGGGATGGTTCCACCTTTTAGTTTGTGTAAATAATGCTACTATGTACATGGATGTATATATATCTCTTCGAGACACTGTGTTAAATTTTTTTGAATACATATCCAGAAGTGGAATCGCTGGATTATATGGTATCTCTATGTTTAATATTTTTTGGTACCACCACACTGTTTTCCACAGCATATATATCATTTTATAGCCCCATCTAGAGTGTACAGGATTCCAGTCTTCCACATCCTCACCAACACTTGTTGCTTTCTGGATTTTGGAGATTTTTTTGATAGAAGTCATCCCAACAGGTATGAAATGGTAGTTCATTGCACATATTCTTTGAATTTCCCTAATGATTAGTGATTCCCTAATGATTAGCCCTACATTGTTTTCTGTGGATATCAGCTCAGTCTGGGGCTGAAGAGGCCATATTATCAAGTAGAAGGGATTTAAAACACTGCTTGGCATCCATGAATTTGCAGGTTTTACTCAATGGTGCTAATTTTGTCCTCTGAGCTCTTCCTTGTCCCTTTATATCTCCAATCCTACTTCTGCTGAACCTCATTCCCCATCAAGGGTAAGAATGATGGTTGTGGAGATAAAAATCCTATTGAATAAGAGCTCTGAGTTGGGTAGAGTAGAATGCTATAGAGGGGTGATGGAATACAAAACAGTCAGAAATTGGGTCTCTGCCACTCTATCAAATTAACTGCTATTGATTTATTCCTGGCCCATTCTCCATAGGATTTACCGTCAGTCCTAACCAGAACTCTGCTCCTCTTCAGGGTTTCGCAGGTAAGTGCTAATGGTAAAGAACCCACCTGCCAAGGCAGGAGATGCAGGTTCCCTTCCTGAGCCAGGAAGATCCCCTGGAGGAGGGCATGGCAACCCACTCCAGTATTCTTGCCTGGAGAACCCCATGGACAGAGTAAGCCTGGTGGGCTACAGTCCATGGGTTGCAAAGAGTCAGACATGATTGTAGCAACTTAGGATGAAGAAATGATTAGTGACGTGTGTCTTTTCATGTTTATATTAGACATTTGAATATCTTACTTGGAAAAAAAAGAACATCTATTTAAATTCTTTGTTCATTTTTGAATTGGGTTATTTGTTTCTTTGTTGCTTAGATTTGGGAATTCTTTCTATATTCTGGTAATAATTCCTTACAAGATACATGCTTCGCAAATTTTTTCTCCCATTCTGTGCATTGCCTTTTTATTTTGTAGATTGTGTCTTTTGATGCGCAAAAGCTTTAATTTTCATGAAGTCCAATTTGTCCACAATTGTTTTGATGCCTGTGCCTCTAGTGCAGATCTAAGAAATCATTGCCAAGTCCAACATTGTAAAGATTTTGCCCTATATTTTCTCTTAGATTATAGTTTTAGATTTTACATTTAGGTCAAGGATCAATTTTGAGTTAATATTTGTGTGTGGTGTTCGGTTAGGATCTATCTTCATTGTTTCGCATTCGGATGTCAATTTTACTAACACTGTTTGCTGAAAAGACTGTCTTCTCCAGAATGAATGATCTTGATACACTCATCAAAATTAATTTGACCTTATATGAAGATTCTTTTTTATGGACTTTATTATATTCCTGGGCTTCCCTGATAGCTCAGTTGGTAAAGAATCTGCCTGCAATGCAGGAGATGCTGGTTTGATTCCTGAGGTTGGGAAGATCTGCTGGAGAAGGGACAGACTACGTACTCCAGTATTCTTAGGCTTCCCTTGTAGCTCAGTTGGTAAAGAATCTGCCTGCAATGCGGGAGACTTGGGTTTGATCCCTGGATTGGGAAGATCCCCTGCAGAAGGGAAAGGCTACCCATTCCAGTATTCTCTCCTAGAGAATTCCAAGGGGTCACAAAGAGTTGGACACAACTGAACAACTTTCACTATTCTATTCCATTAGTTTGTATGTCGGTTTTTATCTTAGTATCACACTCTTTCAATTGCTGTAGCTCTATATTAAGTATTAAAATAGAAAGTATGAATCCTCACACTTTATTTTTTTTTCAGGGTTGTTTTGGGTATTCTAGGGGCTCTTGAGTTTTCGTATAATTTGAGGATGGATTTTTTTAATTTCAGCAAAAAAAATGATTGGGATTTTGATAGGGATCACATTAAATCAGTATGTAGATCACTTTGGTAGTACTGATGTCTTAACAATATCAAATATTTTAATTCTTGAACATATAATGTCTTTCAATTTATGTATATCTTCTTTAGTTTCTGTCAGCAATGTTTCAAATTTTTCACTGTACAAATCTTTCACCTTCTTGGTAAATTCCTAATATTCCTTTTAATGCTGTTATAAATGGAATTGTTCTTGTGATTTCCTTTTTGGATTGTTCATTGTAACTATATGGAAGCACAACTGTTTTATATGTGTTGACTTTGTATTCTGCTACTTTACTGAATTCATTTATTACTTTATTCATAAGATACTGTTTATAAGCAGAGATCATTTTACTTCTTCCTTTCCAATTTGGATGTATTTCACTTATTTTCCTTGCCTAATTTGCTCTGCTAAATTTTCCAGTACTATGTTGAATAGAAATGATGAAAGCAGGCATCCTTTTCTTTTTCATGATCTTAGAGAAAAATATTTTGATCTTTCAACATTGAGTTTGACTTTCCCTGAGGGTTTCATCCTATATGTTTTTTATTATGTTGAGGTACCTTCCTCATGTTCCTAGTTTTATGAGTATTTTCATCCTAAAAGGATGTTGGAATATGTCAAATCCTTTTTTCCACATCAATAGAGATAATCACATGGATTCGTTTTTTTTCCTGCATCTGTTCATGTAGTGTTACACTGCATGATTTTTGTATATGGAATCACCCTTTGATTCCAGGGATAAATCCCGTTTTGTCATGTATATAACATCCTTTATACTACTGAATTCATTTTGCTAATATTTTGTTGAGGATTTTGCATCAGTGTTTATAAGAAATATTAATCTGTAGTTTTCTTGCAGTGCCTTTGTCTGGCTTTGGCCTCATGACAAGCCTAACCTCAGAGAATGAATTTTCTTCTCTTCAACTTTTTGGAAAAACTTAAGAATAATTAATGTTAGTTCTTTTTTAAGGTTTACTAGGATTCACCAACAAGTCAATTAAGCCTGTGGCTTTTCTTTGCTGTGAGATTTTGATTACTGATTCTATTTCCTTACTCTTCTAGGCATATTCAGATTTCCTATTTCTTCATTGTTCAGTTTGATAGGTTGTATATATCTAGAAATTTGTTTTTTCCATCTAGGTTTTCCAACCTGTTGGTGTACATTTATAGTACTGCTTTTCAAATAATTTTACTTCTATAGAATATATCATATCACACTTAATTGATTCTTTCTCCTGCTTGCTCAAATATAAATTTGAACTCCTCTAACAAAATTTTTATTTTAATTATTTCACTTTTCAGTTACAGAATTTCTTCTATTTTCCTTTAAATTTTCTTTTAACTGATATTTCCATTTTGTTCATACATTGTTTTCTTGACCTTTTTAGCATCTTTTAATTCTGTGAGCATCTTTAAGACAGCTTTAATGTCTTTGTCTGGTAGATCCACTATCAGGACAGTTTTCCAGAGATAGTTTTTGCTTTATTTATTTTTTCTTGCTTAAATGGTCCATACTTTCTTTGTATGGCTCATTGCTTTTTAAGTGAAAACTGGACATTTAAATATAATAATGTGGTAACTCTGGAAATACAATTCTTCATCTTCCCTAATAGCCATTAGGCTCTAATTTAGGTGTTAGACATTTACTAAATGAATCTCTCTGTTTTTTTTCTCTGCATAGACTGCATTTTTCAGCTTCTATCTGCCATGAACAGAAATAAGGAAATAACCCTTTCCCCCGTGTTGTATTTGGGCTCTGGTTCCAACAACTTGCTAGGTTCTGATTGATTTCTCCTCTAGCTCAAGGTCACTGATTCTCCATTCTTGCTCCCCACCCAGCGCTGCTTGATGGTAGAGGAAAGTGGATCCAAAACTGGACTGAGCCTGATCCCTGGATATGACTGCATGGAGTCATGCATAGATTGTGCATGAATAAGGCATAAGCCATGGTTTTGCTCAGCTATTGAGATTGATGCATTTATGAGATCCAGCAGCTAGTCACATGATTAATGTACAGAGAATAAAGCAAGCACATATATTTTGTACATGTGTACTTTTTAAAATTTTGTTTTGTTGTCATTAAGCTTGAAATTTGATGATAAATGCAATGCTTATCATCATGAGTGGTTGGTTCTCTCTCCATTATGGGCAGAACCATTACCCTATAGGTTCATCTCCACCCACAATGTAGGCACATCCCAACCTGAGACACAGAAAACTTGAGCAGCTATGCATCAGTACTCATGGACTCAGAAGCAGACCTAATATTCACTTCTTAAATCTTGGATCTTATTCTTTCCTCCTCTCATCATATTACCGTGTCCTTGACTACTTTCTCTCAGCTTCTTCTAGAGGTGAAGTATTTGTTATTCACATTATAAGCTTCTGAATTGCTCCTTTCTAGCAAAGTCTCTTCATCATGAACTTTTCCAAGACTCCAGACCTGTGACCAGATTTTCTGAAGATGCTGGAGCTAGCCTACTGGTGACCAAGGTCTGTGGGATCCAGACAGAGCCTTCTAACATGATTTGATTGTCCACATATTCCAGAATCCTCTTATTTCTTATTTTTTGGAGAAATACTCCTTACTCCAGGCCTTTGATTCTATTCACCTGCTGAGCACTCAAATAGCTGACATCCCAAAAGACACATTAAATATCCATGTCCACAAGCATGAGCCAATGGATTAAGTTGCTTATTTGATGACCTGACAAGCAGAGGAACCTACCTTCTGGTCCTGAGCTCCCTGTTTACCTAGTCACCTAGCGTCTCCAATTGCTATGTCTGGGAAAATGTATCATTCTATGCTCCAGATTTTTCAGGAACTTAAGTTATGCCTGACCTTCAGTCTTATAGGCTGGATTTATGTATTTATTTATTATTTCCCTGATCATAAGTTCTCCCTTTTACCTGCCTTGATTATGCTTTGAGATCTGGTAATAACTTCTTAGACCTCCCTGGAAACTATGAGAGTAGAAAGAAGGAGATTCTGATACTGTCCTCCTGAGATACACACTCTAGTTTAGGGGGAACAGGTTGTGTGTGTGTGTGTGTTAGTTGCTTAGTCGTGTCCAACTCTTTGCTACCCCGTGGACTGTAGCTAGCCAGGCTCCTCTGTCCACGGGATTCTCCAGGCAAGAACACTGGAGTGGGTTGCCATCTCCTTCTCCAGGGGGAACAGTTTAAAAATGCACAAACCAACTGGTAATGCATAGTGATAGGAAGGTAATAGAAAAATGTTTGCTGGAGAGAGTTGCCATTTCCTTCTCCAGGGTATATTCCCCACCCAGGGATCAAACCTGTGTATCTTGCATCTCCTGCTTTGGCAGGCAAGTATTTTACCACTAGTGCCACCTGGGAAGCCAAGCAATCTGTAGTCACTGCAAATAAATTCCCGAGGAGCCAGGGAATATATAAGATAATTTCAGTTGAATGAAACTGAGCTTGAGTAATTTGCTTTATAAAATACCTTATTTTTAGTAAATTACATGCATTATATAATATAAATATTGAAGATGATCTAAATGATCTGATGAGGATATTTCCCTGCTGATTGGCACTGCTCCTTCCCACTGCTTGTAGGTGCTCACTTGAGACTGAGATTCTGGGAAGTGGAAAGTGGGACTTCTTTACAAACTTCAAGGTCCTAGGACATACATATTTATAGCCCAGTTTTCACTTCATCTGTGTTCCCAGTGTCACTCCATCTGTGTGAGCAGCACATTATAAACAGCTTTGAAATGTAAACAGATGAAAGCCCATCAACACATCTCAGGATGCAGATTCTGCCAGATCAACTAAACCACACTTTCATCTGCACATACCTGCATAGAATTGAATTATATCAGCCCACTGGAGCCTCTATGTGTATCCTCTCCATAATCCTCTCCTCACTCAGTGGGTACTTCACTACCTCTGACCGTTAGAATAATAGTACATGCTCAATGATTCATCTCATGTCACAGCCTGGGAATCAAGAGTCAAAAGAAACCCCAGACTTCAGCTTACACTGTTTTTAACCTCTGTCACTCAGACCATCCTTGGGACATCCTCTGTGCTCTGTCCCTAAACATTTCAAAAGGCTTCTCTCTTCCTGATGGAAGATCCCAGTTTTTCTCCTTTAAAGACCTTTTAACTCACTTGAAATTTGTTCTGTCTTTCTCACTCTATCCCCCACCGAAATCACTTAACATCAGGGATCAAATCCTTGGGCCATTCTCCAGCCACATAAAATTCAAATTACCATGGGGCTTTTGTTTCTTCTGAGGTAAGTCCTAGCATAGTCAACCTTTGCTCAACAATTTAATTAGATATGAAGACCTATTCCCTGATGTAAACAATTTTAGGAAGACTTTTTTTTTTTTTTGGTCACAGTCTACTTCTATTTATTAAGTGTTGAAATCCACAGAGCCACACCCCCACACCCTCAAATATTAAAGTTAAATATCACTGTAGTTATGTAAGATTTGCAAGTTATAGTTGTCATCTTTCTGCTTAATACTATGCAAATCTACCTCTGATAAGTTAGAAATGTCCTCAGACTACAGAAGATATAACAAAAATTGAGGAGAACTCTGTAACCTTAACTTTAGTGGTGGGAAAAAGTACTTAAATGTTCAAATGTGTAAAACCGCCCCCAAAATAACCTTTATGTTCCCACTCTCTGCAGAAATATTTCCTAAAGCTTAGTAGAGCTAGGTAGAAATGGGCTCAGGATTAATTTTGACCTTCTGTGGCAATGCATTTTCAAGCCCAAGAATTTATGTGTGCAGAATATTAAATGTCAAATGCAAATATGAAAACTGAGCTACACAGTTGCAGATCGTCCCTAATTGATATTGAACAGACTATTCCCTTTAAATGTTAATGAAACTGTTATAATTACTAAATGACCAAAACAGCTCAGAAGCCAGGGTTCACAGCTGTAAAACCATTACTTGTAAATTACTGGCACAGGACCACATTAGCAGATGGCTCGGTCCATGGAAGAAAACTTCCTCAAGATGCTTTTCTTCCAGGCCTGGGCTCAGGAGCAAATTAGATGAGCATATTAGAGAGGAGAGTGCCTGTTTGGACATGTCACTGGAGATAAGCACCTTCTTTGATCTTCTTTTTTTTTTTTTTTCCATTATTATTACATTCTTTGCAGAAAGTGCTGAATATCACAGAACACAAAGAAAGGAGAAGGAGAAGACAAGAGCTTATAAATGTTGCACGAGGTCAGATATGCACATTTCTGCTGGATTTTTAAGGAGCAGAGGGTTTCCTAAATTCTGAGGCAGATGGACTGAATACTGAAGTGGGGGAGGGGAGAGAGAGAGAGAAAATAGGGTAAAAGAGAGAAAGAGAGAGGTAGAGTGAACACCTGAGACCTGCTAACAAGCCAGTGGCAGAAAAGCAATTAGAAGAAAAATAGGGCATTTGAATGGGTTTAGTACCCTCAAGACAGAGAACATCTATAAGCTGTGTAAGCAAAAACTATGCAGTAGAAACAAGCGATGTCTTTATTAGAGAAGGCCTGTGGCTCTTCACAGCTTTGTTCTGTAAATTCCATACCAGCTTTGCAAACTCTCTGAGGTTATTAACTTTAGTGAAGCTTTTTTTTAAAAGAATTGGGTGAGTCCTGCACTTGATCCTTTCATTAATAAGAAAGAACGATTAATTAAGACATCTGCCAAGAACAGGAGGAAGGAGGAGTTTGTCTTACAGTGTACATGGCAATCTCTCCTAAAAATGAAAGGATGGATTTTTCTACGCCATGGACTACTCTGTAGAGAAAATGTTTAAAGAAGGAGGTGTTGACAGTCAAACCGAGAGTGTGGGTAATTCCCATCTTCTTAGCTGTTTGAATTCCAAATTGGTATAGAAAAGAGTTGTTAGGATTTCAAAAGGCATCTTCACAGATAAAGAACACTGTAACTGCTTCTGAGTTTGGAAGAAGTATCACATAAATCTGAACAACCTGACCTTATGTGGCAGAAGCGACAAAACATGGGTGGATGGGTATGAACGAGAACATGGGTCAGAGCTGCTAGGAAATAACCAGGCACAAAAAATTGAGACATAATTTGAGAAATTTGTCAAGGGAATGCATAATACTGAATTTCCCAAGATGTTTATGTTTTATGTGTAAAGTCTATGAGACCAGAAGCTGCAGGAGACACATTTGATTCCTGGGTTGGGAAGATACTCTGGTATAAGACATGGCAACCCACTTCAGTATTCCTGCCTGGAGAATCCCATGCACAGAGGAGTCTGGTGGGCTACAGTCCATAGGGTCACAAAGAGTTAAACATGATTGAAGTGATTTAGCAGTAGCAGCATAAAATCAAAGACCAGTGATCAATGTGCTGATACAGTCTTGAGTCTGGATTCTTGGATTAAAAGCTAACATATGACATTTGAAGGAGACAAAAATGATAGATCATATTAGAAAAATGAGTAGGACCTTGGAAGCCTTTTTAAGAAATCTTAACTCTATTGGAGATCATTAGAGGATCTTTGAACAATCCTAAGTAGAATTAGGTTTGCACTGTAGAAAGCTGATTCCAAGGGCCGTGGAGAATGGACTGGAGTGAGGGAAAGCAGTAATAAGTCCATTGCTGCAACACAAGGAAGTGATGAAATGGTCCTGGACTCTTGGCAAGGACATAAATAGAAGTGGTTGGATTTATAAGAGTTTTGTAAGTAGGAAAATATGAAATTTTATGTATTTGGATATGAAGGGAATGAGAGAGAAAAGTTGAAAATTCATCTAAGATTTTTGTTTAAAGACACTGAGTACCATTGATTCAATAGACACCAGAAGATAAAGAAAAGTTTGAGTAATAAAAGGTTAAGTTTTATGATTATTGGATTTCAATCTCTGTGGGCTATCCAAGTCGGAGAAGGCAATGGCACCCCACTCCAGTACTCTTGCCTGGAAAATCGCATGGATGGAGGAGCCTGGTAGGCTGCAGTCCTTGGGGTTGCTAAGAGTCGGACATGACTGAGTGACTTCACTTTCACTTTTCACTTTCATTCATTGGAGAAAGAAATGGCAACCCACTCCAGTGTTCTTGCCTGGAGAATCTGAGGGATGGGGGAGCCTGGTAGGCTGCCATCTATGGAGTCGCACAGAGTCAGACACGACTGAAGCGACTTAGCAGCAGCAGCAGGGTTATCCAAGTAACCAGTGGGGCAGCTCTGGTCTGAGGAACAAGATCCTTGAATCAGTAGAATTTGGAAATAATTGAAGCCACAGCAGTTGATGGGATCATACAGAAAGAATGACAGAACCTTAGTGAATCATAGTAAAAGCTAACATACCATTACAGAAGAACCCTGTAATATGCTTGGAGAAAAGGTATAGTTTTCTCTCCAATGACAGTCCCAAGGTGAAGAAACCAAGCTGGTAGAATAGTTCAACTCTACACAGGCTCTTTGGGACACTTCTATGTGGGTGATGTGCAATTCCATAGGTGTCATAATAAGCATACTTGAAGCTGGAGCACTGCCTTCTCTGGGTTCCAGCCATTTGACCAATTGTCATTATAATGGAGAGAAAAGAGAGTAGACCTACAGATGCAAGTTAGTTTCCAGGTTTGATGAGCGAAGTTAAGGAAACTTCTCTGTGAAGGAGAAATAAAAATCATCTACTGAGAGTAAGGAGGGGAATTTCAAGGTTATAAATCAAATGTGGAAAGAAGTTTAGATTATCTCCATGGAGAACTAGAAACAAAGATTTTTGGAGAAAGGGAATGGTCCAGATTGCTGGTCATTCTGGAATACCTGGTGAAGTTTTGAAACCATCACCTCATAACTGTTATACCTAACTATTCAACTACAAAATGATCAAAAAGTAACATGAAAGAAACCTTTAGAAATATTTATGTTTTCAGTGCTCACATGTATTTATAAACATAATTAGAGGCTGTTTACTGAATAAGCCATCCAAAATTTAAGATCCAAATTTTACAAATATGACAAATTCATTTTTCTCCAAAGGAAATATCAGCAAATATATGATCATTATTCAGCTTAAAAATATGGAATTCTCATAGCTTTGACTTGAAAATATACCTGTTATTTTTGACATCTAATTTTGATATTTTTGTTTATATGTTTAGGCAAATTTTCATGCTAATAACCTTCTTTACAAAGACATGTGAGTGGAATCAATGTTTCCACAAAACGCTTTGCCAGGTGAGTGTACAATATCAAATAGAAATGTATTCTCTGGAATTTCTTGACTTGAAATCCTGGCAAGTCATTTGTCCCAAAGTCATATAGGTCAAAATATGCCACAGTGATGCTTTTTGTGTCAGCAAGAAAAGGATCACAAATCCAGATTTCAGTATTTAAGTAATTTGAGCAGACGTGACCTTGGGAAGAACCCTACAGTTTTTCCAGGGATCTGTAGATATCTTCCCACAGAGAATTTGGCAAAGCTCTATTACTCTTAATGCAGACTAAAGTCATGACTTCTATAGCATTTGTAACTTTTAGATACTTTCCTTATTCTTGTGTTTGGTTAAGAACTGGTAACTCGGATACCATAGTTTGTCATTGTTGTGGTGGTGGTTTAAGGGAGGGATAGGATGGTGTGCTTACTTTGTTTTTAGCAGCATCTATAATTCAAGGCTTTGCTTTGAATAAATTACCTCAATTGTATTGTCAAAAGTAGCCTTCCCTTAGTCAACATATGGATCAACTCCTTGTCCAGTATTTCTGAGTGAATTTTCCTTTGTATCATTTTGTCTTCCACCTGTTCCCCTCCAAAAAATAATTAACAAAGAAAGAAAGAAGAGAGAAAGGAGGGAAACAGTAAAGGTAAAACTTTCCTAAAATGCAATCAAGCACCTCAAGTTTTACTCTTGGAACATGCAATAGAGAAGTTAATATTCCTCTCTCATCCTTTGACAAACCATGCCAAAATGAACGATTTAAACTTTTGGCTCTGGTAAAGTTGATCTTCCCATGGCAATGGAGGAAGACTTTTTCAGAATTGCTGGCAGAGTCTCATGCCATTGCTTGCCTGTATAGAAAGCAGTGAGTCATTATGACATGTGGAGTGGCTTTCTTCAAGAAAGCAGCCAACCCAGATGTGTTGCCAAACATTGCAGGTGCTCCACCTGTGCACAGAGCACCAAGATTTGTCTTCCAGTGGAAGCTTTCCCTGGCAAAGAAGTTTTTCACCATTTTGAAGACATTGACATCCTTTCCAGGTTCCATAATGGGCTCATAAAATGCAAATTTTTCTCTGATGGCAACAATGTGCATGCAATAAGGGAAAGCTAGGAGCTGGCTTCACTGAAAGTGAAAGCAAAAGTCTCTCAGCCACGTCTGACTCTTTGAGACCCCATGGTCTGTAGCCCTCCAGGCTCTTCTGTCCATGGGATTTCCCAGACAAGAATACTGAAATGGGTAGCTATTGCCCTCTCCAGGGGATCTTCCTGACCCAGGGATCAAACCTGAGTCTCCTGAATTGTAGGTATATTCTTTATCATCTGAGCCATGAGGGAAGGCCCTGCTTCACTGGGGCACACATATTTTTGTCCAGCTACATGCAGAACGAAAAATAGATAGCTGCTAATTTCTTCAAGAGTTGTTTTAAAATAGTGGAAAATATATCAGTATTTCTGGAATGTATAACATTTATTGGCAAAGATAATTTTTCTTGAGAGCTCAAAGATATAAAATGGCTGAACATGATGGCACAAAAGTCTCTCCAATATGGCAACTTATTTTGGCTGGGAACGAAAAAGAATCCATCTGTCAATGCAGGAGACATAAGAGATGTGGGTTCAATCCCTGTGTTGGGAAGATCCCCTGGAGGAGGGCATGGCAACCCACAGCAGTATTCTTGTCTGGAGAATCCCATAGACAGAGGAGCCTGGCGGGCTACAGTCCATAGGCTTTCATAGAGTTGGGCACGACTGAAGCAACCTTTGCACAGCATGCATGAAATGAGCAAACTTGTGATGCTTTAAATCTGACTACTTGGTTGGAAAATCTAAGTTCTTATAAATATCTTATACTGAAAATTCAGTCTTTTTCTTTTAGAATAGATTCATATCACCTGATGTCTTTGCTTGATGGCCAGTTATAGGATTCTCCTTCTATTTGGTTAAATTTAACACTGACTTTTTTCTTCCATGATTTTCAAAAATGTGATATGATAATAAGAGCAAAGGACATTGGTTCCTTCATTTTTTTTCATTTGTATTTGCTATCTTGAGCTGGACTTGATGTCCATAATCGTAATAGCAGGGTAAATCTTAATATAGATCAATAGAAAATATTTTAAAATTATTACATGACAAAGATTCACTAATTGACTTTAAAAAGTATGACACACCTACTATGAGTCAAGTACTGCTATGGTAATTGAGCATAAAGCAATGAACAGAAAAGACCCAAATCACTTCCATTGGAAAGTTTACCTAGTAATGTATCACAAGTGCATGCTTCCTAAATGTATATAGCAGCATGCTGTGTCACTCAATAATTACTTTGAACAAAATAAAATATTAATAACATAATTTACAAAAATTTGTGGAATAATTATTTTTTATAATTTTCAAAATAACAGCAAAGAGCTTTAAAGGAAATAATTTTTTGGTTTCTTTATTAATTTATTTGATTACTCCTTGAAATCTTTACCTGAATCTCTAAGGTTTCACAGATCTAGTTCACAAAGTTTGGGCACCAAAAATAAATAAGTAATTAAGTAATTGTTGTCAAGTAATCTGTCTGCAATGCAGGAGACCTGGGTTTGATTCCTGGGTTAGGAAGATCCCCTGGAGTAGGAAATGGCAACTCACTCCAGTATCCTTGCCCGGAGAATCCCACAGACAGCGGAGCCTGGCAGGCTACAGTCCATGGGGTCGCAAGAGTCGAACATGACTTAGTGACCAAACTACCACCAAGCAGTTACTATATATTCAAAATAGAAAAAGAAAACCCCCTAATTGAAAAGACTGAAAGATAGTATTTTCTGAGCTTCAACTTGGTAGCAATATACTTATTTATATTATTGTACTTATTTATATTACATTGTATTGCAGAGTTTCTCATAATATTTTTTTTAAGTTTTTTACCACATGAAAGACTATTGTTAATAAAATCTTCATGTCACTTTCCCTGACATCAGTTTAGTTATTATCTGTTTTCATAAGCTTGAGTCATTAGCACAAAATGCCGTAAAGTAGGTGGCTTATCAATAACAGGAATTTATTTTCTTGTAGCTCTAGGGGCTAGAAATGTACAATTATGATGCTAGTATGGTGGACATCTGGTGAGACCCCTCCTTTGGGTCGCAGATTGTTGACTTTGTGTCTTGACATATTGGGCAAGGAACAAACGGGCTGTCTGGCCTCTTCTTAGAAGGATGCTAATCCCGTCCATGAGGGCTCCACCCTCCCAAAGCCTCCACCTCCAAATAACCATCATACTGGGGATTAGCTGTCACCTTATAAATTTGGAGGGGTCACAAACATGCAGTCCATAATATCATCACAAAGTTGCTTACCTTTGGAAAGGTTTTTAACCTTCTTAAGTTGCTTCTATAGAACAGTTTTCCTTTGGAACTAACCTGAGTTTTCCTCAGTGTAACTTTGAAATATATATGAGTAAATCTACTCTGTTAGCTGCCTAAAAATTGTGAAAACACTTTTACTGTGCTGGAAAAAAAAGGGGGAGGGGAAATAAGTACAATTAAGCTTCTAGGACAATGGTCTCCAATTGGAGAGTAGGAGGCCAAAACAAATAGTTGTTAACAAACATCTGTTGTTTTGTTTGCCCAGTGTAGTAATTCACTACACGTGCACCACACTCCCACCAGTCTATTCTAGCAGTTCCCTTGCCTGGTTACTGATGATTTCAAAGGAAGCTGCCATCTTTTTTACAGATCCTGAAACCCTGTTCAGATCCTGCTAATGGAGTCAATACCTGACTCAGGTAGGGCCAACAAGAATCTTTCCTTGGGATTTATGAAACTAGGACAATATGGAAGAACTCTTACTACCTGTTTGGGTTTTGCATGTTAGGAGCTTAAATGTAGAGACTGCCAGTAATAATGTGTCTAGCAATTATAGGAGAAGTCACAGAAAGAAAGAAAAAAGCAAAGCAAAGAGGATAATACTTATCTCTGAGCCCTTATGACAACTCTATCATTATTTTGGTTATGTTAGCCAATAAATTACTCTTGTTTGCTAAAGGTAGTTCAACTTACATTTGTGAAACTTGAAGCAACATTGTCCTGATTATATAATGGCTCACTGATTTTTAGTTTGTAAAAATGATTAGTTATCTTATTACTTAAAAATTAATTGTATCAATAAAACAAGTGTCCTGGATGGACCTAGAATCTGTCATACAGAGTGAAGTAAGTCAGAAAGAAAAACAAATATCGTATATTAATGCATATATATTGAATCTAGAAAAATGGCACGATGAATGTATTTGGAGGACAGGAATAGATATGCAAATATAGAGAACCAACATGTGGACACAGAGGTGGTGAAAATGTTCATCAAGCCTCCTTAGGACCTTCATTCCATGACCCCGCAGCATTAATTGGAGCTGTGATTTTTTTTTTAATGTACACAAGCAGTGATAAATGTGTAATGCACATACCGGTACCAATTACCTAGCTTTGTTGTTTATCAACATTATGGCAAATTTGTTAAGAGACAGATTATTAGGGGCTGAAAAACAATATTTTTATATGCTACTGAGAAACACTGAAAAGTAAACTGGGATGATGCAGCAAAGATAGGGAAAATGACCAAGGAGATTTGTGTACATGAGAAAGGATTGGGTTTAATGCACTTGAGGAGGAGTTAGCCTTCCCATGGAGCATAAACAGCAAAATCATTTCTTTTATAGACACGGTGCAGGTGGGAGTGAGAAGTGGAAGTTCTAATCTGGGTTCTTGTATTTCCTGAGTGAACTAGAATCAAGAGGTCAGCAGCTATGCATGAGAGTGAGTAAACGCGATGTAAATTTGGTGAGAATGTATGTATAATCCTCTGGGAAAGTGAATGGTGTGTAGATTTGGGGAATGTAGTGTGATTGCTCAGCAACCTTAAGGGCCCACTTAATTGTGAGCTTGAAGTGGGACCTGTTTACATGACAGTGTTGACCACTAGCCACATGCGGCTGTAGTGGGCATAGACTCAGAGTTTGTTTAAGTAGGAAGGCAGTTCAAAAAAGCAAGTACAATGAAGCAAGAAGACAAGGGCTGCTGAGAACTCTGCAAGGGAGGGTTTATCATGATGGAACTCAACTCTAAGTTGAGTAAACAAAGTGAAAAGGCTCTGATCAAGGTAGAGTTAGTAAGAAAAGGGAATTTCTGCAATATCTTCATTGTGTGAAATATTAAATGAATCAAAAATCATTGGCTTTGAAAAGAAGACTAAGAAAAAACTTACGACAACAATTTTCAAAGATCTTTGTGATTTGCATTTTAAGTCATTGTGCTCTTTGTATTTTTTGTTGTTGTTCCTTCAACTCAAATGTTTGGGAATTTTCTTTTTAATATCGTTCAATATTGTAAACAGGACAATACATTAGATGTTGCCTCACACAGTAAACAGTATACTCACACTTACGTGCTGATTTTTGAGATCTCTCTGGAAAGCAGAAGTCACTCAGAAGGAAATTGGAACCAAAAAAAAGTGTTTTTCTTCTTTACCAGTATTAAAGGGGTGGGGGACTCCATACTCTATAGCTTGATTTTCTTTTCTTTCTTTCGTTCTTTCTTTCAGTACTTCTTCACTGTCAGTTGTGGTTAAGAACAAGTTGTAGAATTAGATTACCTGAGCCTGTATCCCAGAATAGCAACCAAGGCCATGTTTATTACCTTAGACAAGAGACTTAACAAATTTAATCTCTTTCCTATGTATAAAATATGCCTAAGTGTATCAAAGTCATAGTGAAATTAATTATGTGCAGTTACTTTCTATGAGATACCATCCAAATGAACCACAGACTATAGTATCTGGAATATACTAAGAGATTAATACAGATGGTTCTATTTTCTTGATTGGATTTACTCATTTGCTGCCATTGTTACTGGTGCTGCTACTGTTGCTAAAATCTCATTTATCTAAATACTCCCTGTTGGTAAATCACTCAGTTCAGTTCATTCGCTCAGTCGTGTCCGACTCTTTGTGACCCCAAGAACTGCAGCACGCCAGGCCTCTCTGTCCATCACCAATTCCTGGAGTCTACCCAAACTCATGTCCATCGAGTCAGTGATGCCATCCAACCATCTCATCCTCTGTTGTCCGCTTCTCCTCCTGCCCCCAATCCTACCCAGCGTTAGGGTTTTTTCCAAAGAGTCAACTCTTCGCATGAGGTGGCCAAAGTATTGGAGTTTCAGCTTCAACATCAGTCCTTCCAGTGAACACCCAGAATTGATCTCCTTTAGGATGGATTGATTGGATCTCCTTGCAGTCCAAGGGACTCTCAAGAGTCTTCTCCAACACCACAGTTCAAAAGCATCAATTCTGCGGTGCTCAGCTTTCTTCACCGTCCAACTCTCACATCCATACATGACCACTGGAAAAACCATAGCCTTGACTAGACGGACTTTTGTTGGCAAAGTAATGTCTCTGCTTTTAAATATGCTATCTATGTTGGTCATAACCTTCCTTCCAAGGAGTAAGCATCTTTTAATGTCATGGCTGCAATCACTAACTCAGTTCAAATTCCCTTTCTACCCAGAAGTATTCTCTTTGCCTGGCCTATTGGATTCAGAAGTCCTGTCGCTAAGCTCCACTAGTATGACAGCTGCCATTTCCCTCTGTCATCATTTTTATGTACACATTTCTTTCTTAGGAGGAAGAAAGATTTCTATCAGAGGAAACTGGATTTGATTTCTCCATCTCCCAACCACCTGGTGGAGAGCCTAGATCACAGGAATTAGTTACATTTTAAGTGACTATGGTGTTGGAGAAGACTTGAGAATCCCTTGGACTGCAAGATCCAACCAGTCCATCCTAAAGGTGATCAGCCCTGGGTGTTCATCTGAAGGACTGATGTTGAAGCTGAAACTCCGATACTTTGGACACCTCATGCAAAGAGTTGACTCTTTGGAAAAGACCCTGATGCTGGGAAGGATTGGGGGCAGGAGGAGAAGCGGACGACAGAGGATGAGATGGCTGGATGGCATCACCGACTCAATGGACATGAGTTTGGGTAGACTCTGGGAGTTGGTGATGGACAGGGAGGCCTGGCATGCTGCGATTCATGGGGTCACAAAGAGTTGGACACGACTGAGCGACTGAACTGAACTGAAGTGACTTCTATGGGCTTCCCAGGTGAGTCAGTGGTAAAAAGTCTGCTTGCCAATGCAGGAGACATAAGAGACATGGATTCAGTCTCCAGGGGAAGATCCCCTGGAGTAGGAAATGGCAATTCTCTACAGTATTCTTGCCTGGAAATTTCAGGGACAGAGAAAACTGGTGATTTACAGATCATGGGATGATCAAGAGTCAGACACAACTCAGCATGCATACACATACAGGTGAATACATGTCAATGGAATTAGAATTTATGGTGAGAATATTTCATGGTTCATGCTATTTATAGTTAGAGGCAGAAGTTTCATTCTTTTATTTAGTATTAATCATTGCTGCTAAAAATCATGTGTGTTTTACCTGCTTGAGTGTCTGAAGTTTTTTTTGGTTGTTTTGTTTTCTGTTAGTTCTGCTTGTCATTGCTTCTATCTGCTGCAAAGTTCTCCTCTCAAGCTTTTCCTAGGGCTGCCCTATAGTCTATTTCATCACCAACGTGCTACCCTAAACAAGCTAGTTTGTTTTACCTTTTATTGTATTTTATTTTATATGAGGGCCTGCCACTGGCTACCTGCTTAATTTCTTCCTTTCGGTCTTTTCTACTTGGAGCTTTGGAGCATCTTGACCCCACATTTTTCCTCTGTCACTTGCCTTCTTGTGGAAGTTCCTGCAGCAACACAGCCCACCGCTTCAGTTGTTTCCAAACTTTGCTCCTACTGACATAGGAATTTCCAGAGTTGCTTCAGAGGTCACCATCAACGGAAAACAACAAAAACAGGGGCTTCTCTTGTAAATATTTTATATATAGGGAATGTGAGTAAGATTTTTTTAAGAAAGAACATTTAGCAAATATTTCTTCACGTTATTTTCAATGCCAAATAATATGTACCTATGCTTTCACGATATTTATTATTAATGTTTAAATATTTTAAACATGGATATTAAAACACAGATAATGTATCCCACCTCCCATCCACCTTATTCCTTGACGGTATGCAATTTCCAAACAGTGGCATCAAGGGTTTTCATAATTTAAAACACAAATTGAGACCTTTATCAAGGTATGTATATAATTTGCTTTTATTTGTTACTATTTTAAATTTAATTAGATGTGTCCATAAGAAAGTATGTAGATATGTGTATGTATAGATACATACATGTGAGAAGCATACATGCAAATATATTTTACATATATTCTGAATCCACAAAAGAGCTGCCATTTGACTGCAGAATGCATTTAATAAGGAGATAATAAACATGAAAGTTAAATGGAACTGTAAATGATTTTTATTGATTTTTAAAATCTTTTTAGAAAGACACCATATATAAAACTTATATGAGAAAGTAACTGTAAATGTAGATTTAACATTTTTATTAAGGCTAATTTGAAATCAGCAATTATACAGAAAACCTAACCATCTCAATCAAGTTGAGACATCATGAGTTAAGTTCATGAGTTATTTATTTCTCAAGATACAGTCATAGTCCCCTTCCTATAGAGTATTTAACCATCTAAATGACACAATGAAGTCATACTGAATTGAAGTAAAGTTTTAGAATGTGGCCCATGGTTTCTATCTTACTTAACCGCCCTGGAGCTTATCATGCCTTTGATCATTCCCTCTCTCTTGAAATTCTTTCCCTCTCTTGACATCTTTGACATTCTCTCTCCTACTCTTCTCGTACTTTTCTGGCCTTATTCATGCTTTTAAAAACGTATCCGTGAAATGATGAAGTTCCCCTGAGTTATTTTCAATATACTTGATTGTACTTGGGATTTCATTTGCCTCCATGATTAAAACTACCAATGTTTTATGTTCAGGACTCATAAATATATTAATAGATTTAAAACCTAGTTCTCTACTTTTTATTTATCCTTGCCTATCTCACAGACAGAAACTTGCTCATTAAATTCTTTTTCCTTCCTTTATGAAGCATCTGGGCAGGCTAAATTCCTCGGTCTCCTGAAGAACCAGGTATGACCATGTTACTGACTTCTGACCAGCAAAATGTGTGTTGATGCGATACAGGCCTCTTTTAGGTCTGCCCCCTGAAACAGTCTTGCCTGAATCCTCTCATTCTTTGCTTGTCCATGCGCTCCACAGAGAAAGTTATAAGAATTTAGAGGAGGGCATATGAAAGGTTAGAAGGAACCTTGGCATATGAATGGCTCATTAAGCATAGACCCTCCCAAACACCCTTCATTGGGTTATGATGTTGATAAAATAGAAACTTTTATTTGTTAAGATAATGAAATGATTTTTTATTACAGCAGTCAGTCTACTTTAACCATACACATTCTAACCCAAAATGTCTGATGTTGAATTTATAGCCTGTCTCTTCTTACTTTTCTCTTATTCAGATTCCTAAACATAGCATAGAAACATATTGTCCCTACCTGATGTTCACCTTCATGGTTCATTATTCTCTTCTATCTCTCCCTTCCATCATTCTACTGTTTTGCCAGATTTACTGAGAGCTCTGTGATCTCCCAGCCCTGCATCCTACTGACAAAGATGACTCTCACGCCTGTAATACCTCCAAGGGTACGCCCCATCCTCCCTGATGAACTTGGCTGACTCCTACTCCACATCAACATTTGGCTTATATTTCATCACCTATGAGAAGCTGACCAGTTGACTGATATATCCCTCTTTTGTGATTCCTTATCATTCTGTACTTATTTCTATCGTAGTACAGCAATTATTGTTTTATATATGTTTCTGTCTTTGCCTAGACTACTTTTTAAATCTAAAAATATTAGTTAATCTTTTTTATCCGTAGCAAAAAGCAAAGGGCCTGGACTGGAGCATACATTCAGTAAGTATATGCTGAAAAAAATGCATAATATGATGAAACTTGCAGCCTAGATGTGTCAATTTGGTTTCATAAACATACATTGGCCCTATACACAGTTATCCAGCAGTTAAGATACTGTGTTTCCACTGCAGGGGGCTTGGGTTTGATTCCTGGTCCAGGAACTAAGATCCCATATACTGTGCAACGGGGCCAAAAAACAGAAGAAAAAAAAAGTACTAGGTGTTTTGAATACTAAACTTGGATAACATGTGCCTTGACCTACAGTTTACACATAATAGCCTGATATAGAAAAATACTTCTATAAAACTAAATTTTAACTACAGTTCTGTTTAAAGTTTAGAAGTTGTACATGAATAATTACATACTTTAAACAGCACTTGCTCTGGTGCTTAATAAGAACAACGCATTTCTCTAACGGTTAAATGTTAAACCAATTTGGCACCAGTCTTACTGAATCTTACTTCAATATGTCTCTTAATTCCATCCCATGTTCACCATTCCCCATGACACTGTCTTTGTTCATAGTGTCCTTACTTGTTACTGGCATTGTTTTCTTATTTTCTAATGTTTCTATCCTAGACTTTCTGCTATAATATCATCAAATTGACTGATTATCAGAATATCTGCACCTGAGATTTCTCTTTGATCACAAATTTAATGTGGCTTTGAACTTACCATTTTCTCTGCCTCATCCCCTTCCCTCTCCTCTTCCTCTCTTGGATTCCCAAATTTTGGTAAATATCATCAATTACTGCTATCTTCCCTGCCAGAAATGTGGAAGTCTTTGTCTGTCCACTAAACGGTTCCCCAATATGTTTCCTGCTCCCTAATGTCTCTTTTATGATTTGGTTTATTTCTTGCATAGACTAATGGGATAGTTCTATCATAAGTGTCTGCAGAGTTCACTTCCCTGCACCAATATACCATTTACATTCTCTTAGAGTGATCTTTGTAATCAAATCTGACTGTCGTCCTTAGGCATAAATTTTCCCCACAGGATAAAGCTTCAGTTCCTTAGCTCTGTATCCTCTAGATCTTTATCATCTCATCAAGCCATCTTCTCTTTACTGTGTATTCTGACTGTATTTGTGGATTACAGCTAACTGAATATGTAATGCACTCTTCAGCTTGTACACTGTCTTCTTATAATACCCTGCCCCTTCTTTCTCCTAGCTTTAACTTGTCCTCCTAGAAGTTATAAATATAAGCAGTCCAAACTGGAATAGAATGTGACTATAGAAAAATACTATAATAATATGTTCCCTTTCACTTCAAGTATTTTAGTATCTGCTGAAAGATCAAACTACCTCAAATATATTCTTGATTCATCAACTGGGAGAACTCATTAACCTCTTAATACACTGTAACAGTCATAATAGAAATAATTAATAACTTAATATTTACCCAGAAACTTGTTTATGAACTAGAATTCACTTTTTACACATTTAGCTGAGATTAACTGCAATTATTAATACAGTGGTTGGTTTGTGAGGGCAATATAAACTGATAACAAAAATGATGACTAAAACATGCAGGTATCTGTATATGACCTTAACCTCCATCATCCTAGACAAATAGAATTAAAACAAATTTTTTTCCCAGCGTATTCAGTAAACATCAGTTGTGCTCAAAGCCCCAGAAATAGATTTGTTCTGAGTCAAAAATGGAGTAAGCTGAAAGAAAAAAATACCTTAACAAGGTAAATACTAATAGAATGAAGTAATTAGGCTCCTTCAGTTATCCCAAGAGTATGTGTATATTTATGCATACATAATCAGTTCAACCCAACAAACGTGTACTGGCCGCTAGACAAAATTTATAGACTATCCAGAGACATAACTTTGTAAATTTGAGAGGTAGATGTCACTGGTCTCCTGTCTCAGTGTATGGGTTGAGTTGGACGGAGGCCTATATACTCCCTAAATATGAATGTGTAGTCAGTCCACTTGCCTATGCAAAGAATGGAGTCTAACACGTATTGAATATATCACATTACATTTTAATTAAAGCATGTTTATACTGCTTATATTTTCATTCTTAATATTCATGTATCAGGGTTTTCAATATTTATGTCAGTGCATTTATTTATTTTTCTTAACAATTTATAACAGTATAACTTAATTTATCCAATGACAATATTCCTAAGAAAGTAGTGTATGAAATCAAACCACATTTTCACTTAGATTTCCATCCTGACCAATGCTTCATCACTAAAGACTGCAGTCATGAAATTAAAAGATGCTTGTTCCTTGGAAGAAAATCTATGACCAAACTAGACAGCATATTAAAAAGCAGAGACATTACTTTTCCAACAAAGGTCCATCTAGTTAAGGCTATGGTTTTTCCAGTAGTCACGTATGGATGTGAGAGTTGGACTATAAAGAAATCTGAGTGCCAAAGAATTGATGCTTTTGAACTGTGGTGTTGGAGGAGAAGACTCTTGAGAGTCCCATGAACTGCAAGGAGATCCAACCAGTCCATTCTAAAGGAAATCAGTCCTGAATATCCCTTGGAAGGACTGATGTTGAAGCTGAAACTCCAATACTTTGGGCACCTGATGTGAAGAACTGACTCATTTGAAAAGACCCTGGTGCTGGGAAAGATTGAAGGCAGGAGGAGAAGGGAATGAAGAGGATGAGATGGTTGGATGGCATCAGCAACTCAATGAACATGAGTTTGAGCAAGCTCCAGGAGTTGGTGATAGACAGAGAAGCCTGGTATGCTGCAGTCCGTGGGGTCACAAAGAGCTGGGCACAACTAAGCGACTGAATGGAAAACTGTTTAATCAGAAATTTTAGCAATCTCAGAGACATTCAAACTATCAGAATATCATAAATTTGTCTGAAATCTCATCTTGTTTTCATGCTCGGTTTTCCTAAGTAATGTTGGCCATTTCCTTATGAATTTTCCTCTATGCTATAGCTGTGTAGTTGCCTCCTACCTGGCAGCAGGCTGAACGTTTTCCTATTCTCATTCAATGTCTCTCTTCTCTGCTGCTGAATCCCTTGGAAAAGACAGTGTCCACTTGTCAGATAAACAAAGAATTTTCTCTTCTCTCTCCTTTGGCACCAGGGGCAACTCCTGGGAAAGCTCTGTCAAGGAAGCCACAGTGTGCTAAGAACTGAAATGTTTCTTTTTCTTTCTCTGCAGAGTCCAAGTTTTGAGCCATCCAAAGGCTCCTAGCCAGCTGAGACATTATCCTTACTCAGGACTCTCTCCCCAGACTGCCCTTTCTGCCTGTCAGGGGCCACTGCCCCCTCATGTCTACCATGCCTGAGGCACCCTGTACCATATAAGTTGCTGCAGGTATCTAAGACCTCTCTATTCAGGGTGCTCTGCCACTTTTCCTTCCTTATTTTTAATTTGTAGGAAGATGTAGAAAGCTACAGAAAAACTATTCTTTTTCTGCCTTCAAGAGAGTATGGTGAGCAGCCCAGTATGGCCGACTTTTCTCTGAGATTTTTCTCAAGGATTTTCCCAGCTGAGAAGACTGTTGGCTTAGAGAGGAGGAGTTCTCAACAATTTTGTTATTTCCCTTCTTTTTCCTTCTCACAGCAGAAGGAATGGCATTGGCTTCATTTTCTTCTTGTCAATGATTCAATAATATTTTTTGTATAATGATTGTATGTGTGGAAAAAATACATGTTCTGGGAATATACTGGTGAATAAAAGAGACCAAGGCTCCGCACTCATAAATCTTATAGTCTCAAAACTAGTAGAACAAATCAGATTAATCATCTCTCCTGATCACTGAATATTGACCTTGCCTTCTTGCATGTTAAGTTACTTCTGTCCAGGCTCCTCTGTTCATAGGGGTTCTCCAGGCAAGAATTCTGGAGTGGGTTACCCTGCTCTCCTCCAGGGGATCTTCCCAACACTAGGGATCAAACCCATGTCTCTTACATCTGCTTCATTGGCAGCCTAGTTCTTCACCACTAGCACCACCTGGGAAGCCCAAATAGTGACCTTATCCCTCCTAGACTTCCACTTCTGTCAGAGGCCAGGGGGACACAGATATTCTTTTACGTAATGATGGTGTCTTGGTCTGTAGGTACTTCCTATATAATGGAATTTGTCCAGACACCTCTGAAATAATTCTCAGCCACTTCTATTTTCTGTGCTGCTGCTGCTGCTGCTAAATCGCTTCAGTCGTGTCCGACTCTGTGCCACCCCATAGACGGCAGCCCACCAGGCTCCTCCGTCCCTGGGATTCTCCAGGCAAGAACACTGGAGTGGGTTGTTGTTTCCTTCTCCAGTGCATGAAAGGGAAAAGTGAAAGTGAAGTCGCTCAGTCGTCCAACTCTTAGCGACCCTATGGACTGTAGCCTACCAGGCTCCTCCATCCATGGGATTTTCCAGGCAAGAGTACTGTAGTGAGGTGCCATTGCCTTCTCCGCTATTTTCTGTAATTATATGCAAATCTTAATGAAAATACCAGGGCATGATCTGACTTCCCTATTCCAATTCACTCCTGTAGGTGAGGAGTTTTATAAAATGCATGAAAATATATAGAGTGACACAAAAATACAAAGCTAAATATGTGCAGTAAAGAAATGCAAATTAGCTTAACCACCATATTATTTTCCTAGCAGGAGATTCTAGCTAATATGAAATTTTATGAGGCATCAGAGCACCCATAAAGTATGGAGCATAAATAAATGAATTCCTGAACAATGTGGTATAAATTTAATGTTACCTTTAAATATGAAAAAGAAGTCTCTGATTTATATCTCCATTAGGATCTTGAATTTGTCTAACTGGTTATCATTAATGCCCTATTGAAATGCAATTGAAAATTAATATATCTGGCAGTAAAAAATATGACTATTAAGGAAAGTTCATGCATGATATTTTTATAGACTTGCCAAGTCTCTTGAATTCAGAATGTGGGACAGATGGTCACATGGTGAATTGTTCTCAGTCACTAATGCTTTCTGCTGCTTCACTGATTTTTGATCTTCAGATGACTTGTTTCATTCAGAATGTGTGGCAAATGAAAGTTTCCAATTGTCTTCACCAAATGGGAAAAATCTTAATATGTTCATGGCAGAAAATCATATAAATTTTATAGATCTAAGTGAGATCAAAGCCTTCCCAAATTTCTAGGTCTTTTATAGGGAAATTTTAAGTTTAATTCTAAGGTGAAAATTATTTTTCTGAGAGTGTAAGATACTCAAATCCTAATTTTTCCTATGTTTTCATTTATTTAGTTATTCATTAAGTTCCTATTCAATAATGTTCATTCAATTATTTTTTTACTTATGTCAGTTCAGTTCAGTTCAGTCGTTCAGACATGTCCGACTCTTTGCAACCCCATGGACTGCAGCACGCCAGGCCTCCCTGTCCATCACCAACTTCCAGAGTTTACTCAAACCCATGTCCATTGAGTCAGGGATGCCATTCAACCATCTCATCCTCTGTTGTCCCCTTCTCCTCCTGCCCCCAATCCTTCCCAGCATCAGGGTCTTTTCCAATGAGTCAGCTCTTTGCATCAGGTGGCCAACGTATTGGAGTTTCAGCCTCAACATCAGTCCTTCCAATGAACACTCAGGACTGCTCTCCTTTAGGACGGACTGGCTGGATCTCCTTGCAGTCCATAGGACTCTCAAGAGTCTTCTCCAACACCACAGTTCAAAGGTATCAATTATTCGGTGCTCAGCTTTCTTTATGTATTTAGCCATAAATTTAGATGTATTTGCCTGTTCAGGCTATCATAATAAAATACCATAAACCAGGTGGCTTAAACATGAGATATTTAGCATAGCCTTAAGAGTAGAAACCACAGATCAAAGTTCTGGCAGATTTGGTTTCTGGTTAGCTCTCTCTTTCTGGCTTGCAGATGGCCTCTTTCTTGCTGAAGGTGCATGCCCTTTCCTCTGTGGTTGTGGAAATAAAGAAAACCTGGGTGTCTCTTCCTCTTCTTATGGGAACATCAGTTCTATCAAATTAAGGTCCCATCCTCATGACCTCATTTAACCTTTATTTTGAAGAAGGAAATGGCAACCCACTCCAGTATTCTTGCTTGGAGAATCCCATGGACAGAGGAGCCTTGTGGGCTACAGTCCATGGGGTCGCAAGAGTTGGACATGACTTAGCAACTAAATCACCATCACCAACCTTTATTTGCTTCTATAGCCCTTGTCTCCTAATACAGCCACATTGGAGATTAGGGCTTTCTGGGGAATTTTAGAGTGACATAATTTGATCCATAGCACTAGTATACCCATTTTTAATCATTATAAAATAAAATGAATGTTACTTTTGAGATTTCACAGTAGGACATACAATTTTCTATTCTTCTCATTGCAAATGATTATTAAAAGGTATATATTACACCTGCTGAGTGGCACAATAATCATTGACCCTGAATGGGCATAATTTTGAATCGGTGGGAAACAGGTTGTAAATATGACATATACAAGGTTCAAAGCCAAACAGTTGATCGTGTGGTTATGAAGAAAAAGTATGTTTTCTTGTGGAAGAAATCAAACTACTCTTAATTATAAGTCTTAAAATAAGATGCTATTTATATTGGATCCTTTATTCATGATACCAATAAATCAGGTATTTCATGAGAGGCATATGTTTGACTATAAAGATGGTGACATTGAAAACAATTACTTATTAAGGTTGCATTGGTTAAACACCAGTGATTCATTGCTCTTGGTTACAGTTCATAGAATCAAGGTTGTGATTTGATCTAAAGACAGCTAAATGAGGGTTAGTTGGATTAGTCAGAAGCCCACAAAGAGGCCGTTAATAAATATTTACACCCACACAGATTATGGGGATAAACTGGAACAATTCTTTCCTTAGAAATTTGAGCTGAAGTTTCTGATCAAGTGTACCAGTTGATAGGGGCACCGAAGAAGAAAGACACAGGGAGAAGCAGTGAGTGGGTGGGTGGGTGATGGGTGGGTGGAGGAATAGCAGAGCTCAGTCAGTGCAGAGGCCTGAAACAGATTTTTAGGAATATCTTCTGCAGAGGTGTGCAATAAGGAAATGAACCTTTCCAAAGAGAGGTCAGGAGTTAGCTTCCATCCCTTTCAAAGTCATCTCTAAACCCCAGGATGCCTGGCTTCAAAAAAGTGACTCTGTTTACCCAGAGGCCTTAGACCATCACCCTACATAATTTAACACTGTAGATTATGGTGATTTACCTTGTGTCACAAGGTATCAGCTGGACCTTCAGAGCAACTAGAGACTGAGATGAGCCACGCGTTCAGTCAGCTTTGTCTCTAAGATGGGACCTCAATGAACGCTCAGGACTCAAGGTTCAGGTGAGCTTCCTTGGTTGAGTCAATACACACGAGACCTCCATGTGTATTGTCCCACTTTGCTTCTGAAAGAATAAATACTATTTATGACTTCAAGAGACAGGACCTTTGGAAGTGTCATGTCTGGAACTTTTCTAGTTCCAGACTTTTTTGGCATACCTGCCAGGCAACTTGAACAAAGCCTGGCGGTATTAGTTCTTCTTATGAATTCCAAGTTGCACAGCCTTTTCCAGGTGGTGCACAAGGAATGCCTCCCTTTTGTGTTTCCACAGATGTCCCTACAGTGAACTCTGCCACTTTAACATCACTAAGGGAGTATATGAGAGCATATCAAACCCATAGCATTGTAGTCCAGTAAGTAGTATCTGTTATAGATCTCTTTAATTTCCACTTGCAAAGATGTCACAGTTTGTCATGGTCTCTGACTATTGCTAAGGACAAGTGAAAAGTGAAGTCACTCAGTCTTGTCCGACTCTTTGCGACCCCATGGACTGTAACCTACCAGGTTCCTCCATCCATGGGATTTTCCAGGCAAGAATACTGGAGTGGGTTGCCATTTCCTTCTCCAGGAGATCTTCCCGACCCAGGGATTGAACCCAGGTCTCCCGCCGTCTGAGCTACCAGGGAAGCTGGTGCTAACGAAATGTAAGATGAAAGCAAGAAAACTAATAGAAATAGTTTTAGAACAGTAATAAAAGTTTGCTGTAGAAACTGGGTTCTTTGCATTTAGAGGAAGGATATTCAAAGGTAGCTGGTAAGCTTTGTAAGAGGAGAAATTATTTTTGGTTGTAATATCTTTGCGTTTGCCCTGCAACTACTGTGATGCCTCCCAAAGCTTTAGGCAGTTCTTTCACATGTGTGCGCATGTGCATGCGTGCTCAGTCACTCAGCTATGTCCCACTCTTTGGGACCCCATGTACTGTAGCTCGCCAGGCTCCTCTCCATGGAATTTGCCAAGCAAGAATACTGGAGTGTGTTGCCATTTCCTCCTCTGAGGGAATCTTTCTGACCCAGGGATTGAACTCCTGTCTCCTTCAAATCACGCTTTGCAGGTGGATTCTTTACCACTGAGCCACCTAGGAATCCCGTTTACATGGATTCTCTCATGGAAAAATGTCTGTCTTGTGACTCATTTCCTTGAAATCTGGTTCCATTCTTTCCAAGGAAATATGTTGATATTATGATAAATTTATCCTTGTTGGGTTATGTAGTATTGTTGGCTTAATAACCACTTGGTAATAACTTTTATAATTTGGGAAGATCATTTGTATTATGTATTTACAGATCAAAGAAACATCTCTAAAAAGGCAAATCTTTAGGTAGACCAAGGGTGGGTATCTTTGGCTACTGTGTTTTTAGAAAGGCATTTTTAGGAGACCTGTGTTCTTTTCTGCCACTAATGAACTGTGAGACTTCAAACAAAGCATTTGATCATCATCTGTATCCTCAACTGTAAAATGAGAGAAGTAGTCCACAGTCTTATACACAGGGACACTCTGCCAAAGACTAACAACATTTTCTCTACGGAGGGTGACCATAGATCGAGGTTTGCCAGGGACAGCAACAATTTATGTATATTGCCCTAGCAGGTTAATTAATTATTAAGTATATCCCCTTCACACTCAAAACAGCCCATTTGGCTTAGTACGATATCTAAGCCAATTTTGTGCCAAATGCCTAGTTTACAGGAAACTTTCTCATTATTGTTCTGATAACCTGGTAGAGATGAGCTTAGGTAAGACTTACCTGCTCAGGGATCTGCAGCTAAACCTCACCCCAGATTATAAATCAAACTCTACACTGCCTAACATAGGAGTCAGTTACAGTTATACTGTAACAATTTCTAAAAATTGTTACAATATAACTGAGCCATTTTACCCAAAAGGTCTTCATATAAAAATTCTATGTCAAAAATAATTAGATTGGTTTTAGGAAGCCAATATATTTTTATTTCATTCTTTACTCTCTCTGCCCCCTATCCTTCAATCCTGCCAATACTATAAATCAAAAGGGAGCAAAAGTTATCTAACTCTAATTATCTCGGTTTACATTTTCCTCAATTCATTGAAATCCTTCCTTTCTGAAAAATCCCCTCCATCCAGGAGACTCCAGTGAGCATATTCATGTTTCAAACAAATCTGCCTTTGTTAATCATCAAAAGGTACTTCCTTAGTAAGTGAAGCTCGGCAGGCCCTGCAGCTGTGTTGTTTATTTTATAGCCAGCACAAAGACAGTTTATTTTTTTAAATACTATAATTAGATTAGTGTTCTCTTTACTGAAGCATCTGTAGGAAAATGAGAGTGTGTTTCTTTGAATGAATGAGCAGTCACATTTATTTTTATTAAATCTGAACTTGTCCTCTGAGATAGCAGAATGTAATTTTATGTTCTAATACTACATGTAATATTCCAACTTTTTTTTTCAGATAAAGCTCTGGTTGCCCCCAAAAAGAGGTTGGACTAAATTGAATCTTCTGATTCCTATTTTATGAACTGCATTAAAATCTCTCTAGGGTGCAGGATTACGTCTGTGTTGAAGAATGACTACATTAAGGTATGTATTTGCATACATAAACAAATATATCTGATGGTTATCTATGACCTGTCACTGACACAGGGAGTATCAAGGAATATAATAACATTATATCTTTGTTATGACTTTGCATGTCTTTACTAAAAAGTTTTAGAAGTGCCGCTTATGAATCAGATTAAGATCCAAAATAGAAACATTTTGAAAAAGTTTTGGAGACTGGCTTATCAACATTGCATCTATAAAATTGCTACTTAGAACTGTCTAGACAGCAGTTAAATTGCCCAGGGAATAAGGTATCACCTCTTGACCAGACACCCTTCCTTTCCACTTTGGCATTGCCAATAAGGAAAGTATATTCCTTTCTCTATCCTCCTTTTGTCTTCATTGATAAAAACAATTTTTGTGATATTATACCTTTAACAAGAAAAAAACTCTTCTAGTTTTCTATTGTTGAGTAACAAATCACAACCTAAGTAGCTTAAAACAATATATGATTACCTTTCCTGGTCTGTGGGCTCACTGGGTTCTGCTGGGTGGCCTTGCTTGGTGCTTCTCAAGCAGTTCAGTGATACGGTGGCTCAGGCTCAAGTTACTTGAAGGCTCAACAGGGCTAGACATCCAGGTGGGCTTTGTATCCCACCTAACTGAATTTTCAGCTGAAATGGCTTGAACCAGAGCAGGAAACTGGCCAGTTAATCTTTCTCCCCCCTTCTCTCCTTCTGGAGTGCCTTTTCTGTGTGACCCATTCAAATGGCTATTTTGGGCTTCCTCACACTATGTCCATCTCAGAGTGAGTGAGCTTCTTACACAGGAAGCAGGTTCACCCACAGCAAGCGTTCTAAAAGCCCAAGGCAAACACTGTGTGCCTTCTATAAGCTAATTGGACATTATGGAGAATCAATCCACAAGGACCATTATAGGCTCAATGTGGGAGGGAACTTCTTAAGTAAGTTAAGGTTCGTTGAAATGTGCAGAGGCAAGAGCAGATTTTTGTAGACAAACTAGCACAAAGCAAAATATTTATTTTTATTAAAATTAAAAAATAAAATAAATTTAGTTATAATAAATAATAAATGCCATTCATGCCTCAAGTGGATCATTTTTCTGAAGAGTTTTTTTTAGAATGTTAATGTCTTTTAATGCTTTTACCTCCTTAAATAACAATAGATACTTTTTCCATTTAATTTTATTTATTATCCCTTTTAAGTATACTATTGTACTTATTTTCTGCTATATTATTTTAAAAACAATTTTATTTAAATAACACGTGTTAAATGCCTCTGTGGGATGTGCTAAGGATAGCCTTAGCACATAGAGGCTATCATAGCCTCTGACAGAATTATTAGTCAATTTTGGGTCATAATTTATCTTTTTCTTAATGAATTCACATAGGCAAAAATCCAAGCAATAATACAACTTGCTGCAAAAAATAATAATAATAATAAAATAAAAGGTTTTGAGAAAATACCTTTATGATTGTGTTAAGATCTAACAAAGGAATGTATCACTTTCTCAGTAGCAGCATTAGGTTCCAGAATTTTATGCTAATTTTGAGCTATAATTGTTAACGTCCGTAAATGGAAAGTAGAGGTTGGATGTGAGGGCAATCTTTCATTAATCTCCAGGGTTGATTGGGCTGATTTCACTGGCTAGGTGGGTGTGTCCTTCCTCACTTACCACTCCAGGTGTATTCCTCGCAAAGCTATGTGTCCAGTGGAAGAGGATGACCATCTCCCACAGAGGAGGACCGTTCTTTGGTCATCGGATATGAGTAGCTGCACTACCCTGCTAGAAACTCCAAACAGGTTCTCAAGGTCCACTGGTAGTAGAACATAGGATCATCAAACTTCCAAGATTCCAGACACATCCAAATGAGGTGCTGTATGTGGCAGTCTGCCTTTCTTAAAAAAAGAGAGAGAAAGAAAAAAAGGAAAGAAAATAGAGGTTAATTCATTTCAAACCGTGTTTTGGGCATTAGAAGAATTTCTGTTCAGTAACTTCTTATTCAATTTCTACATCTATTCATATTTAAAAGCATTAGAGACCTGAGAAAATATATTATTCTAATTTCCAAGAAAATACGGAAAAGTTTTCTTACTTAGGTGAAAACAATATAAGTTCTACGGAGTGGAAAGTTATTAAATAATATGGAAATCTTAAAAACAGCACAAATTATTCAGTAATGTCTTTCAAAAGTAGCTTTGTTTTTCTGAAACATGGTCTTACTATTTAAATCACTAAATGTAAAGTAAATGCAATCATCATTTCATTGTAACTTCCTGCCAAAACCATGTGAGCTGTAAGCACAGAAGATTATCTTTTAAAACAAAAGGTTAGAGAAAGTTCTAAAAGCTCTAGTAAAAGCAATATAAAATATTAGAATCTATATTTTTCCACAAATAAATTGATCACAAAATTGTTCTGGTTGAGATTCACTTTTTTAAAATTGATTTTATACCCAAGAGAATGTTCACATAAGATATTGACTGGAATTTAGGAATAGAAAATTTATTATAAATGTTTTAGATATGGATCATAAATTCAAAAATAAGCTATGTAGTGAAATACCAGACAGAAGGAAAGATAAAAAGAAGTAGTAATTTAAGTGGAAAAAACTCCTTGAAATATATATATATAAGGGAAAAAAAACAGACTAATAATCAACAGAAATAAGTAGAGGTGGCCATAGGGAAATGCTTTTAATGAATTAAGTTAGAAAAAATATTGATAGAGAAATTCTATTTTAGAAATTCTGGTAAGAGGGGAACTTTTTACAGGCAAATCTAACATATAGAATGGAAGATGTTGCCAAAAAAGATGAAATCATAATTTGTAAGCCAATTTTAACCTTGAAGTAAATCACAGGGTTCTAAATTAAATCTATCAAATGAGGTTGAATATTATATCTTTATTTTATATTCTGTTCTTCTGAAACTATAGTCCAATATCTCCTTTGCCTGATTTGAGAGCTGATTTTCATTGACTTATGGCTTCAATGATTTTTTTCCCTAAAATAATAACAAAAAACAGTCTATTTGTAAATAGAGGTATGAGATAACAATTTCATTCAGTTTAATATTTTCTCTCTGTGTTTTCTATTCCTAGATAAATTTGTACCAGACTTGTCCTGAACACTCCACACAATGAATAGCATTATCTTCTACTGGCATAGTTTTAAATTCTTACAGAGTGATTAATTTTTACAGACTTTTTTGTTTTGCAGCTCAGATTTACATGGCAAGATGCTATAGTAGGAATGGGCAGAAAGGAGATGATAATGGTGGTGATGGTGGAGGTATTATAGAGTGATTTAGTAAAGAACATAATAAAACATTAAAGTGACACTTCATATAGAAAAAAGTTTAGGAAAATTTTATATATTACTATTAAAGGGAATGAAGTGTTAAAAGTATGACAATAAGCCCCAAATAGAGTTGCTTCTGCTAAGCCCAACACCCAGCTCACCAAACTGACTTAATTACCATTTTGGCTTTCACAGATGTGAAATCTTAAAGCAGCCAATCAGAAATCACCTGATTAGGAAGTACACCCAATAGGTTCCCACTATCCCCTAAAGGAAAGCAACCTTGTAATAACCAGCCCACATTTTTACCTAGTATAGGACTCTGTGTTCCTGTTTCCTTCTACCTACAGTACTCTTATTTCATTCAGCTCCTCGGAGATCCTTTCTATCTGCTAGATTGGATCCTACCCAATTTGAATCAATTTTTGTTCCAGTAAATCCTTAGAATTTTTAATATGCCTCAGTTATCTTTTAGTAAGGTATTTTCATGATTAAGACACATATTTGAGAAATGCTCATGAGTGTTCTATACTCTGGGCCCAGTGGAAAATCTTCTGTGGAAAGGTGTATTTTTAATGTGCGTGCATGCCTGCTAAGTCGCTTCAGTCCTATCCCACTCTTTATGACCCTATGGACTCTAGGCTGCCAGGCTCCTCTATCCATGGGATTCTCCAGGCAAGAATAGTGGAGTGGGTTGCCATGCCTACCTCCAGATACTTAAAAGTGTGTCTTATTTCAGCCCACAATTGCTTGTGTTGAGCCTGACATAATTTGGGACTCAGTCCATGAAGGATTGATTCCAGGACCCCTGTGGATAGAAAAATCTGCAGATGCTTGAGTGCCTTGTATAAAATGGCACAGTTATTTGCATATAACCTACTCACATTCTCCCATATATTTTAAATCATCTTTAGATTAGTTTTACTACATAATACAATGTAAATGCTATGTAAATAGTTGTAAATACAATGTAAATGCTATGTAAATAGTTGCCAGCATGAGGCAAATTAGAGTTTTGCTTTTTGGAACTTTGTGAAGTTTTTTTTCTTTAATATTTTTGATCTGTGGTTGGTTGAATATGGAGATACCAAACCTGAAGATATGGAGATCCAACAGTATTAAATTATATAGAAGGAAGCATTTTTAAATCACTCATAGTCCCAAACTTAACACCCAGATATGAGTACCTTGAATATGCTAATCTTGTTTGAGAGCTATATTTGTGTGTGTGTGTGCTTGTGGATATGTGTTGATACTAAAGTACTAAAGTCCAATTGCAAGCCCCTCTTTTTTTTTCTATTAGAATTTTAGAAATTGTAAAAGATCCATAGTTTTTACATTTTACCTTTTCCCTGCTGTTTCACAATGCACATTTTCCACACTATTAAACATTCTTCAAAATTATGTTTTTTTTTTAAGTGACTAATATTCTATCCTACAAATTACTGCAATTCACTTAACCACTTGCTGGTTATTGACCATTGCTACTTTCAAAGTATTGCTCTCATAAATAATGCTGTGGTACAAGTCCATGAAAACAAATCTTTTAGTGCCATTCTGATTATTTCTTTTGGAAAGATTCCTAAAAATTGAAATAGAGAAAGAGCCCCTCTTCAGACTTTCATCACATGTTATCTAAGTGTTTTCCAGAGAAGTTGTATTCAGGTGCACTTCCACTAATGGCAACATACAAGAGTGCCTGTCTCACTGCATCTCAGCATCCTTGCATGCTTAGTCGCTCAGTCGTGTCTGATTCTTTGCAACCCCATGGAGGGCAGCCCACCAGATTCCTCTCTCCTTGTGGATTCTCCAAGCAAAAATACTAGAGTGGGTTGCCATTTCTTCCTCCAGGGACCCAGAGATCAAATCCAGGTCTCCTGATTTTCCTGCATTGGCAGGCAGAATCTTTACCCGCTGAACCACTGGGAAAGCTAAGCATCCTGACATCCATAGATACTGATCTCCACCAACCACAGGGCTATGTCTGTGTTGTTCTTGCCTGTGTCTAAGAACCAACTCAGTTTGAACCCATAGTGTCTCAATAATTATTTGAGGAGAAAATTAATAAGTATATAAATTTTTGTAAATTAAAATGGCAGAATGTTCATGTCTTTGAAAAATATCTATTGATATCTGATATATAATAAACACAGACCTAAAAAGATATGATTTCTGTTCTTGTGAGGCTTGCAATATGATGTTGAGATCATTAGATTTTTAATCTGAATTATTGTATTACTAGTAAGGTTTTTCCTCTGTATTGACTTTTTCTGCACTATTTCTTTTGTGTGTTATCTATTCATGGATTTTAGTCATTTTTCCATTGGTATTTTTGAATGCTTTTCTAAATATTCACTGAGAGCTCTTTATTATGAGCTGTCTGCCATATTTATTGCATCAGAAGTTGTACTATAATTTTAATACTGTGGTTGATATACCAGATAGCTATACCATCTTAGAAAAGTTAACTACTCTAAATTTTAATTGATATTGAAGTAAAATCTACTTCAAAAGATCTTTTGATGAACAAATTGGATAATTCATATAAAACTTTAAGTGTAAGATCTTAAATAGTAAGTACTCATTACATGAATATTAGTTTTACTATTAATGCCATTATTTTTATTTCTGTTGCTGAAACAAGACCTGCTTGTATAAAAATCAACAACAACAAAAAAATAGTGCAAAGCCATGGTGGTTTTCATGATTAAGACACATATTTTATTATTTTTCTGTCTGTAACCTAGGCAAACTCTCACAGGCTTCAGCTTTCTTAGTATCTAGGTAACTTTTTTTCAGGGTATTTCTACATCAAAAAATACCACTAAGTAATTAGGTCAAACAATTTTAGAAATATTTATATCCTACTGGCAACTTAGCTGTTTGAAAAACTTCACTCAAATTAAAATCATCTCAAATATTTATTCTTATATAACCACAATTACTAATAGGATGTGAGTACTTATTGAGTGCTGTTCCATTCAGTTCAGTTCAGTCGCTCAATGTCCAACTATTTGTGACCCCATAGACTGCAGCACACCAGGCTTCCCTATCCATCACCAACTCCCGGAGCTTGTTCAACTCATGTCCATAGAGTTGGTGATGCCATCCAACCATCTCATTCTCTGTTATCCCCTTCACCTCCTGCCTTCAATAGTTCCCAGCATCAAGGTCTTTTCCAATGAGTCATTTCTTCTTATCATGTGGCCAAGGTATTGGAGCTTCAGCTTCAGCATCAGTCCTTCCAATGAATATCCAGGACTTATTTCCTTTAGAATTGACTGATTTGATATCCTTGCAGTCCAAGGGACTCTCAAGAGTCTTCTCTAACACCACGGTTCTAAAGCATCAATTCTTTGGCGCTCAGCTTTCTTTGTAGTCCAACTCTCACATCCATACATGACTACTGGAAAAACCATGGCTTTGACTAGACAGACATTTGTTGGCAAAGTAATGTCTCTGCTTTTTAATATGCTTTCTAGGTCGGTCATAGCTTTTATTCCAGGAGCAAGTGTCTTTTAATTGCATGGCTGCAGTCACCATCTGCAGTTGTTTTGGAGCCCAAGAAAACAAAGTCTGTCATTGTTTCCATCGTTTCCCCATCTATTTGCCAGAAAGTGATGGGACTGCATGCCATGGTCTTAGCTTTCTGAATGTTGAGTTTTAAGCCAGTTTCTTTTTCACTCTCTTTCACTGAGTGCTGTACAACTTCTCAAACCACACATTGAAAATCATCACCCTCACTTATTGATACACACTGCATTTGCTTCTATCACAGCATTTATTATGACAGAAAGAATGCCAAAGAAACAAATGTAGTTCAAACTAATGAGAAAACTGTGTCTGGAATTAATAGCTTGTGCTATGTCCAACAGATGTCAAATATTTCTGTTTCCCTTGAAAATTTAAAATATCCTGAAATGACCCTCTACACCTAGAGAAATTTGATGCAAAATTTTGAACCATGGGGTTATATGTTTTACATTAGCTTTTGTTTTCTTCTTTATGTGTAATTCTTTATTTGTAGTTTGCTTTCAATAATTTAAGAATATAATTTTTCGTAGCAACCCTGACCAACATCATTGAAAATGTTTCCTTTCATTAGGCTTCTTATTTACTTTATAACATATCAAAGTAATACGTAGACCAGATGCATGAAAGTCATGTTAGATGCTTCCAAGTAATGCCAGGCATAGTCAGAATACTTTTGGATAGAGCCCCAGAATTTAGATATTTTAGCCAACATTGACAGATAACCTTTGGGGACCCTACAATTGAGAATAATTTTCCTGGGAACTGCTTCTGGGTTAGCTATTCTATTCCGCTAATCTTCAGTTGAGTTTAGGTTGATTTTAATTGCTCTAGATACATAGCATGTTTCCTTATCAGAAAGAAGAAGACTATTATTCTTATATTTTAATGGTTCTTTGCATAAATCAGTTGTTTCATCAGTATTTTCTATTTTATTAGCTTAGAATAGTATTTATATCTGCTAACTTTCATATTTGCTACCTTACAGCTTAGATAAATTCAAGCTGATGTGCTGTCTAGTGTCTAGTGTAAAAAGGCTGTGATGTGTTTAACGGAGAAAATATATGTGTTAGATAAGTTTTAACCAAGCATGAGTCATGGTGCTCTTGATCATAAGTTTAATGTTAATGAATCAATGATATATTTTAACTAGGTTTCACTAAACAAAATCATGCATAAAACAAGATTCTATATCAATAAGTTGATGCAAATGTCACAACCAGAGACTCATATTTCCCCTGAAGCAGTAGTTCAGTATTCACTAATTTGGGGTTTGTGATGACTTTATAAACATAAATACTATGAATAATGAGATTTGACTGTATAATATTTCCACCTACAGATAAGATAGACCTAAGTAACTACAACATCATAGAAATTACTAAAATACAGTAAAATTCTTAGGAGGTGACTCTCTTTGAGTACTTAATACCTACATTCTTAACATAATTAATTATAAGTATATAGTATTTATTTTTTAGTACTGGGTGTGCTGGCTCATAAAATTTCTGAAAATCTAGCAATGGGCACTTGTGAGCTTGTATGAGCCAGCTCTTGGATTTTTAGATGTTTATCTTTGTTCTTTTTCTTTCAGGTTCTCTTCATCATCTTAACCAATATATGATTTTTTTTTACTTCTCTGATAGAGCTTTCCAAATTTATTCTCCATATTGCTAGCATGATTTTTATTTTTAATTTATGCTCTTTAGTGATTCTAATAAAACGTTATATTGACTATTAAACAGTATAATGCCTTACAAACCCTACTTCTCCATCTCATCACATTGTAATCTTATCTATGCCTGTTCTCCTTTAAGCTTCTGTTCCTGTTTCTTTAAGGCCCTGTCTTCTTTGAGTGGGCTAAGTTTGGCTCGCAACTATCCAAGAATATATTCTGGCTTTTGGAGTAAATAATTTTTAGTTTTAATCTGCCTGTAAGTCTTCAAAGTAAAGTCCTTTTCTTTCTTTTGAAATTTACTGTGGTGATCCTTCAACTTGTATTTTTTATTCTTTCATTTTATGATTTTTCTCCCAGTTTTAAGGAAGGTGGCTATATATACCCCCCCCCCCTTAATTTAGGGGCTTTCCCAGTGGCTCAGCAGCAAAGAATCTGCCAGCAACGCAGGAGATGCAGGAAGCAGGTTCAATCCCTGTGTCAGGAAGTTCCTTTGGAGTAAAGCATGGCAACCCACTCTATTATTCTTGCCCAGAAAATCCCATGAACAGAGGAGTCTGACAGGCTATAGTCCATGGGGTTGCAAAGAGTCAGATAGGACTGAGGACGCAAGCACCCTTAATTTGGACATGTAATGAACATAGATTGGAACCTTCTTTAGCCTATCGATTTCCAAAAGCAAGAGGTATCCTCGAGAAATCTGTACCAGTAAAATTTGTGAGGGCCATGAAATAGGGAACCTGAGAAGTAAAAGATGTGTGGACCTCCTTTTCAGTTCTTTCTAGTCTTTAGACAACACAGGAGAGGACCAGTACAGTGTCCTTTCCTCCAAATGAAGAATCATGGAATTTAGTTTAAGAACAAAGTGTTACTATACCAAGCAAAGTAACTTCACAACTAAACTGAGGATTTTTTTTTTCCCGATGACTTCTGAAAGGGTCAAGGAGTCCTTAAACTTTTAATACAGAATCTTTTCTGATGACAAGGAAGCTGAAGGGAAGTGAGTACTTCTTCAAGGAAATTGTGTAGCCTCCTCAGTGAAAATCATTAGCATCAGACTGAACACTGTCAACCCAGAGCGTTGATTAGGGATATTTACTCAACCACATGTGAGTGAGTGCTAAGTCACTTCAGTCATGTCCGACTCTTTGAGACCCCATGCACTGTAGCTCACCAGGCTCCTCTGTCCATGGAGTTCTCCAGGCAAGAATACTGGAGTAGGTTGCCATTTCCTACTCCAGGCAATCTTCCTAACCCAGGGATCCAACGTGCATCTCTTCCATTTCCTGCATTGGCAGATGGGTTCTTTACCATCTATCTAAATGAGGTCTCTGCCTTGAATCTCCTCTCTCTCTGCCCCCATCTATGGAAGACTAAAGTCAGAAAGGGAAAATGAACAAAGCCTGGATGAGAACTCTCCAGCATTCAAGGTACTAATATGGGAAGAGAAGAGAAAGAATAGATCCCATAACTTGCCCAAATCCAAACACACACAGTCTGTGCTGGGAGGAAAATTCCTATCAGCTATAAGATAGAATTTAATATGCACTCAACTAAGTTAAATTATAGAAAAAGATTTGAAAGCTTTTAAATCTTACAAATATAAAGTATTATAAAGGGAAAAAATCTGTATATTAAAAGCATAGTTAAATAAAATAATTTATGTAAATAATCAATTTGAGACTCCTTGGTAACCAGTTATATATACTTTTGGAAAGATCATATGTTCTGTGTTGAATAATAAAACATATTTTCTGAGTATATTGTTTATATCCAATATATAATTATATTTTAATCTTGCATATCTTTAAGCCTTGTTGTTCCAATAGATATTTTAGAAAGTTCTCTATAGGTTCTTACTGATATGAACAAGTTTAACTTTTTCTAAAGGTAAGGGTTATTTCTTTCTCTTTTTTTTCAAAATAGACAAAGCACCTGGCGTGTGAACTTATATAAGCACATGAAAAGGAGGATACACCGTTATGAATACATGAGAAAAGGTCACTGACTGGGTGAAATATTTTTGAGAATTAGACATGGCACTGTAACATTTTCAAAGCAAGTACAATAGATGGACCAAGAAACATTCAAACACAAAAGTCAAAAAATATCTTATAATCAGAACCACAATAAATCTTGGAGGGCATGCAAAAGTCTACTCAGGAAAAGGAATGATATTTTTCCTTTATGAACCAACATGCTCAATCATTCAGCCGTGTCTGACTCTCTGCAACCCCCTGAACTGTAGCCAATTGGGCTCCTGTCCATAGCATTCTCCAGGTAAGAATACTGGAGTGGGTTGCCATTTCCTCCTCCAGGGGACCTTCCCACCATGGGATTGAACCCACATCTCTTGTGTCTCCTGTGGATTCTTTACTGCTGAGCTACCTGGGAAGCCCAACAAAAATGAACCAATGTTTATCAGTTATCCACTATGTGTTGAGAACCAAACGTGATATCACAGCATATCCTTCTGGCCCCAGAATCCCCTTCTTGGGCCCTCCTTCCCTGTGGGGACTGATTCAGCAGAGAAGGGTCAGAGCAAGGCTGCTCTGAGGGCTAAGAGAAATAGTGCCCTTGGAGCAGGTCCAAACAAGGGCCATGTTTCTTGCAAAAGAACTGCCTGACACTGGATTTTCAGAGCAAGAGCTATGGAATGGGCAAAAAAGGAGATATTAGGTATATAGGTGCCATGATGAAAATATCAAGTCCATAGTTCTTATCAACTTAATCCTTTTGGATGGTGAAAACAGAAATGGAGCAGCAGTCCAGAAAAAGTTTTCCTTCATCAACCAGCTCCATGATGTCAGACTGCTCCATTGAACTCTGTGGTATTCAATCTCTGAGTGACTGAGGAAAAGTGACACTGTCCTGAAATGATAACTTTCTGCAATTTTTGGAGGAGAGTAGAACACAATAGGTAGAGAAAGTATAACATTTTGTTTTTCTAGGGTCTTCTAGGTGTTAACAGTGGTAAAGAATCTGCCTGATAATACAGGAGACGCAAGAGATGTGGGTTCAATCCCTGGGTCTGGAAAATCCCCTTGAGTAGGCAATGAAAACCCACTCCAGTATTCTTGGCTGGAAAGTTCTGTGGACAGGAGCCTGGTGGGTTACAATCCATGGGGTCACAAAGAGTCAGACAAGACTGAGTGATTAAGCACATTTTGTAATGAAGGATTTTGAAGTCCAGTGTCTAGTAAAAGTTTCAGTGCAGTTTTACACTTTAATAAGTAAAAAGTTAAATACTACAACTTCATTTTGAAAACTATATTTGGAAGTTTAATTAGGTATAATTATATTTTTTGGAACTTTGAATAAAATAGTTTTCCATTTAAAGTTTTGTTTTAGTTAATGTTTGTCCTCTTCAGTAGGAGAGACCAAAACCAAACAGTGATATTAAAAATTTCATCAAAATATTTAAAAATAAATAAATGCTTATTAAATACAAATAATAGTGCTTTCAAATGAATTTTTATATAAGATTTAGCATTTCTACATCAGAACTTGACTAAAGCTATATCTGCACCAAAGCTTCTGGTAGGTACCCTTTGTTCATGATCTAGGTAGCTTTTTTATATTCTTTTAATTACAATTGAGACACAAAGCTAATAGGTCCTACACAGTTGTATAGTGTTATCAAGAATCTTACGTTAAAATTAACAGCTGAATGCCAAGAAAATTATTTTCCTCCTCTGAAATATTTCACCAAAGCCTCCCTGATGTATTTCCTAAATATTTATGATATTTTTCATTTGACGCATATTTAAGTATTCCTTCTTTATAAAGAAATCTACATTCTTTAACATATTAACATGTTTAAAAGGAATTTTAGAGAATGTATTGGATTCAGAAGATGGGATTACTTTGAATTTTCCCATAGAATAAAAAATACCCGATGCACAGACCGTTCAAACTTTTGATAAATGACCATGCTGAATCCAGTTTGACTGTCACCTCCATATCCTATTCTCTAGCTAGTACACATCTGATATTGACATTTCCAGGGCAAATTCTCTAACTCAATATTCTGAGTTTTATTCATTTTTAAGGGGGAAAATGACATATCTCTTATATGGTTTTTATTGGTGCCTTTTAAACTCAAGAACCTCAACATTCCTACCACAATGGGCACCTGTACCAATTAGTAAAGTGATGAAGCCAAGTAAATTATTAAGAAGTAGTTTGTCAATCTCACTTTTGAAATAAATCAATCAAAATGTATTTATGAAGAGTTGTTTCATGTCTATAAATCTGCTAGATGCCATAGGGTAAAATGTTCCAGAATACAAAGTTTCTACTGACAAGGAACTTAGGATCTTTCCAAGGAGAAGATTGTCCTAGTTATTTTCAACTAGATAGCTCTGCTGTAGTTACTATGATTTGAAACTATTTAAATTGAGATATTGTCGGATTCCATTTGAAACTAGAAATGACAGCTTTAGCAAAAACTTACAAAATTAGCTTCTGAGTAAGACTGTGTGTGAACAATATGATGCATCTAGTGTTTTATCCGTAAATCTTGACATAATTCTTAAAGGATATGATCCCCACGCATCTAGTGTTTCACAAATAAGATAGTCTGGCTTTTTTTTTGTGTCTTTTATGATATACATATACAATAAAAGGATATATATACATATATCCTTCCCTGTGGCTCAAAGAGCAAAGAAACTGTCTGCAATGTAGAAGACCTGGGTTCAACCCCTTAGTTGCAAAGATCTCCTGGAGAAGGGAATCAGAAATTTATTTTCTCACAATTTTGTAAGCTAAAAAAAATCCAAAATGAAGGTGTTGATGGGGTTAGCTTCTTCTGAGGTCTCTCTCCTTGGCATTGCAGAAAGCCCTCCTCCCTCTGTCTTCACAAGGTCTTCCCTCAGCACTTGTATGTGTCCTCATCTCTTATAATTAAAAGCCCCATCTCCAAATACAGTTGCATTCTGAGGAACTGGGGGCTAGGATTTCAACATACAAAATTTGGGGGATTCAATTCATCTCATAAAATGATATAGATAGATAAATAATTGATAGGTAAAGCTAAACACACATATATGTCCACCTCTCATGTGATATATAATTTTATATAAATATGACTTTTATAAAGTCTATTAAATATTTTCTTATGGACTGTAGTCTGCCTGTCTCCTTTGTCCATGGGGTTCTCCAGGCAAGAATACTGGAATGGGTTGCCATTCCCTTCTCCATGGGATCTTCCCTGCCCAGGGATTGAACCTGGTCTCCTACATAACAGGTGAATTCTTTATTGTGTGAGCCACCAGGGAAGCCCAAATATTGTAGAGCTATGTGATACAGCACAATGTATTGAAGCAGTGACCTGCTATTAGTCATTTGAACTGTTTCTAGTATTTTTTTTTCTGTTTAAATACTATTCTATGAACCTTCTTATATGTACACTTTAACACAATTTCCAGTTAATTTTCTCTTGATGAATGTCTAGTGGTGTATTCTCTTTGTCACAGAGTGCGCTTTCTTTTCCCCTCAGGGATTTTTCTACTTCCTGCAAACTTTGCATCGATTTTCACTCCAACAAGCATGAAATACAAAGACCTCTTTACTAATGCCATGCCAGCATGTTGTTTCTATCATTCCCGTTTTTCCAAATGAGACTTGGAAAAATGGTCTAAAAATGATATCATTAGATACTTGGTATGTCTGTCAGTGGTGGTTTCTCAGAAATGAGAGAAAAATAATCGATTTCCTCAGAGATACTGACACTTCAGTTCACAGGATGTTCTTGGTTTGTTTCTATTCCATATTGAATTCATCTAGGTATTCTGTATGATCAATCTAAGTGTTCCAGACTGCTGACACTATATGCCTTATGAGAGTCTTTTTTTCTGAAACTATTTTTCATAGATACAGAATGAGATGAATTATACAGCACGTTAAACAAAGTGCAAGATTGAAAAAAGAAAGAGAGACAAAAAAGAGAGTGTGAATGCAAGATGATTCCTTTGCTTTGGAAAATGTAACTTTACTTACCAAACTATATGACCGCCTTTACAAGAACACCAATGCCCTCATCACCATCTTTGTTACACTCTATGTTTATCACAGCTCATTGCTGCAGGGTGACTCAAATCCTCTGTATGTTTCTGGCCAAGGTCTTGGCAGCAGCCAAGTCTCCCTTACAAAAAAAAAAAAAAAAAAAAAACAGAGTCTTGAGAAAATACATAAATGTTTTCTAGGAGAGTCACTTAATCTGTCTTTCTCTTATTATTATTATTTGTTCTATCTCATTCTACTCCTAGATATGTATCAATCTGAATTCACAGTTTTTACTTTTGGATAATCAATTTGCAGAACGTAGTGTCTTCCTCTGACTGTAATGGCAACACAGGTGCTTATTTCTGCTCAAGATAAAGAATATATTCTTCAAACACTTGCTGAATATTTCTTTCATTCAGCAGAGCTAATTAGTTTCAGTTGCTTAAACTGAGCAACTATTTGCTTCAAGGAAGATATTATATTTGCTTAATTGCATTTAAGTGCTAAACACCGTAAAGGATAATGCTTTCTGAGAATGGAATGTTGTCCTAAGTTAGAAGATAGTTTATGAAACAAGGGTCAGGAGAAATTTACAACCAGTTTGAGTAATAGTATTTTTTTTCTGGTTGTTGATATGAACTACTTATCCTCCAAACATCAAATATTCCATATCCCTTTAATCAAATTTGATCTTTAATCATATGGACTTCATAATCAAAATACATGCCAGGTAATCGTTCTGTCCAAAGTGTGTCTTAATAAGCAAAATGACAACAATATCAGAGAAAAAACAACCACACAAAACTACTCTTTCTGTATGTTTGGCGAGAGTCATTCTATCCTCACTCTCTAGTGTTTGGGTTGTAATTAAGACATAGATCCAGTAAATCATTCTTAGCAAGACTGGTACTGTTTCATTAGACCAAAATGAATTACCGAGTAATAAATAAATACAACAAAAATGAAATAAAACAAGGGAAATCACTTTTTTGATTTTCAACTGAACAAAAAAATAAGCCAACAATGGACGCAACCGATGCCTAGAACTTGATAGTATCAATCCATCACCCTCTAAAAACTGCTTCCCTTTGGTATAGGAAGCTTTATCTCTGACTCCAAATGAAGTGACGGCAAGATACCAAGTTTAAAATTCTCTAACTGTCAACGGCTGTTTTACTAATTATCCAGATTCCAAGGCAATCATACAACCGTAATCATTCACCTCACGCCTGGAAACATAAGTCTTGTTCTTTTGATGAATATTTATAAGACAGTGTAAAGCAGTCTACTTTCTTTTCCCTTCAGGCAAGACAATTTGGAGTTCATCAATATGTATTACCAAGGACTTTTATAAAAGGCACTTCAAAGAAAATTCATCAGGCATTCCTTTTGTCTTGATTTCTGTTAGACTGATACTTCCTTTTGACAAGTATCAATAAATTATCCTCTGATGGCTGGAAACTTGATGTCTTATTCAGAAACTTCCTCACACAGCAAAATCTGGGCTTTGAGTTTCAAGTGAAATTATTAAGATCCCGCATCTAATTTAAGGACAGACAGAAGATATGCAAATTAAAAACAATAAAACAAACATGCATATAGTCACCCTACAGCACACAGGAAGGAGTCCTATCACAGTTGACGCTTTTCTTGCTGCACACAACTCGCAACTGTTCTGTTTGCAATGCAAACATATTTCGAATTCCCTCACAAGTTTAAAAAAAAATGCAAGTCTCAGTTCCTGGATCAATGGAAGAGCCACACCAAATTAAAACCAAATTAATGTAGATATGGAAGTGGAGAATGACAAGCTATCTCTCTCCATAAGGCTGATTAGTTTTCTTTTTTGAATATTATTGTTAGCTTCACATTTATATAAGAGGAGGATGAATAAATACAATTGTCTAAAATAAGAATGAAAAAAATCACTGTTTTATTTAATGCACTTTGAAAAGGATATAAAATCCCTTTATTTGCACCCTTTTTTAAAAAAGCTTGGTTATTTTGTTTTGTTATTCTGGTGAAAAATATTTGGACTATGGGACCACAATTGATATCTGTTTCTATAAATAAACACAAAATTGCATATTGACTAAAGAGTTCATCTTATTTCATGGCTTAACTCACTCTTTTCAAAGTTATTGTGGTTGTTATAAAAAATATTTCCACGTCCTACAAAGTTGTTTTGTCATTACCTGAATAAGATAAAATATAACATATAATTTAAGCTTAATTCAAAAAGGGAGCAAGGGAATAGCATTTGAGCTTGAAGACATACTTTGCAAACCAACTGTAATACTAATCAAACAGTCATTCTATGTGACTTCATATATGTCATGTTTGTGAAAATATAATCCACAATGAAAAGTCATTTGGAATGTAGAGTTTATAAAAATAAAGGGAAGAAAGAAAGAAAATATTACCAGCAGAATATTTGTGGCAAACAAACTGCTATAGTATCTGAGTCACTAAGAGCTGGGATATGTTCAACGGTTTAATAAAAGTCATTGACTACAAGAATATTATTTTCAAATAGTTTATTTTTAATATTATTTTGTAAAAATGATGATGTCAGTATGATATACATTTTCTAACTATGCACTCCAAATACAGCCTGGAAATGTTGCTATGTTCCTGACATAATGGCTATTAATTTCTGTGGGTAAAAGAAAAATAGAGGAAAGAAGATCAATTATTTCTGACAATACTCCTTGGGTCCTCCACACACTCATTTTAAAATAAAATCTGCCCAAAGTGCTATAAGAATTATCTATCTTTATGTACAAATTACTACAAAAGGTAGTGGCCTAAAACAATAAACATTTATTTTCTCATTATGTCCATGATTTAAAAAACAGGAGCAATTTAGCTGGATGGTTCTGTTTTAGGGATTGCAGTCATTTAAATGTGTGACCAACACTGGAAAATCTGCTTCCAAGCTCCCTCACCAGGGTGCTGTCAGGTGATCTCCACTCCTTACAGAAGAAGGAGATCTCAGTTTCCCACCACATGGTCCTCTCTGTAGATCTCTTTGAGTGTCCTCATGGCAACTGGCTTTTCTCAAAGTGAGTGATCCAAGAGAGAGAAGGAAAAAACCACAATGTCTTTTACATTCTTTCCTTACAAGTCACCCATTGTTACTTTCACCAGATTCTATTCATGAGAATTGAACAACCCAAAGTCCAATGTACCTGTGAAAGGAGGTGAATTAGTCTCCAGTTTTGGAAGGGATTATTACCGAAGACTTATGAGCTCATTAGAAAAGCCCCTGATGCTGGGAAACACTGCAGGAGGAGAAGGGGACAACAGAGGACGCAATGGTTGGATGGCATCACCAATTCAAAGGACATGAGTTTGAGCAAACTCCGGAAGATGATGAAGGACAGGGAAGCCTGGTGTGCTGCAGTCCATGGGGGTCATAAAGAGTTGGACATAACTGAGTGACTGAACAACAACAAACATTACCAAAGATTTATAAACACAATTTAAAACTTCCACAAGTGTACCCATGGTATGTAAATCTCACAATTGTGGGTTATGATAGTGCTCACATATAATGAAAATATGTAAAAAAATACAAATTTCGCCCACTAGAGAGATCTGGACTGATTCTCTCAAATTAGTCAGAACAGTATTTAAAGAATGTAAAAGGGCAATGAAATACAATGTGCAGGTTATATGGAATGTCTATACCATATGAGACACTTTATTTGCTCATTCATTTATTCATACCTTAATTTTTAAAAATCTATGTATAAGGAAAATTATGAAAGTGCTCCTGTGTGTGTGTGTGTGTGTGTGTGTGTGTGTGTGTGTGTGTGTTTTGGTCTGTAGAGAAAAATAAATGTTAAATGCCCTTTACAAGTCTCAGAGGAGATAATAAGGACTAGCGCTAAAATATACTGTTTAAGAAAATCTTGGCTGGTGTCATATATACAAAATACTGAAGGAAGACTAAAGATGGAAGACCAATTAAGCGTCAGTGAAATAATCTGGACAATAGACAAGAATTAAAATTTATGGTGGTGATCACGAGAAAGATAAAAAGGAAATGGATTTAAGAAATATGATGAAGAAAGCAATTATCCTTAAGCAAGATTTGCGCTATATTTTTCCCACCATTGGTCCTTGAGAAGAATTTATATATCCATTTCACAACTAAAGCGCATTCTTTTGCAGTAATGAAGGGAAAGCAGCCTTAATTCCAGATCCACACTTGAGTAGTCAGTTCATTCATGGCTTCTGCTGGAAAATGCACAATCATATCAATGCTCACACAAGCAGAGGGAGCATGAAAGAATAAGAGTGTATAGGAATGCAATGGATTTCTGTGTGTTAATTTTATATCATACAACTGTACTATACACTGATTAGCTCTAGTAATTTTCTGGTGGAGTCTTTATGGTTTTCTATGTAGAGGATCATGTCATCTGCAAACAGTGAGAGTTTTACTTCTTATTTTACAATCTGGATTCCTTTTATTTCTTTTTATTCTCTGATTGTTGTGGCTAAAACTTCCAAAACTATGTTGAATAGTAGTGGTGAGAGTGGGCACCCTTGTCTTATTCCTAACTTTAGGGGAAATGCTTTCAATTTTTCACCATTGAGGATAATGTTTGCTGTGGGTGTGTCATATATAACTTTTATTATGTTGAGGTATATTCCTTCTATGCCTTCTTTCTGGAGGGTTTTTATCATAGACAGATGTTGAATTTTGTCAAAGGCTTTCTCTGCATCTATTGAGATAATCATATGGTTTTTACTTTTCAATTTGTTAATGTGGTGTATTACATTGATTTATTTGCAGATATTAAAGAATCCTTGCATCGTTGGGATAAAGCCCACTTGGTCATGATGCATGATCTTTTCAATATGTTGTTGGATTCTGTTTGCTAGAATTTTGTTGAGGATTTTTGCATCTATGTTCATCAGTGATATTGGCCTGTAGTTTTCTTTTTTTGTGTCATCTTCTTCTGGGTTTGGTATTAGGGTGATGGTGGCCTCATAGAATGAGTTTGGAAGTTTACCTTCCTCTGCAATTTTCTGGAAGAGTTTGAGTAGGATAGGTGTTAGCTCTCCTGGGAATATATCTACCTAAAGAAACAAAAGACCTATATATATAAAAAACTATAAAATACTGATGAAAGAAATCCAAGAGGACAGAAGTAGATGGAGAAATATACCATGTTCATGGGTTGGAAGAATCAATATAGTAAAAATGAGTATACTACCCAAAGCAACCTATAGATTCAATGCAATCCCTATCAAGCTACCAACGGTATTTTTCACAGAACTAGAACAAATAATTTCACAATGTGTATGGAAATACAAAAAACCTTGAATATCCAAAACAATCTTGAGAAAGAAGAATGGCACTGGAGGAATCAACCTGCCTCACTTCAGGCTCTACTACAAAGCCACAGTCATCAAGACAGTAGGGTACTGGCACAAAGACAGAAATATAGATCAATGGAACAAAACAGAAAGCCCGGAGATAAATCCACGCACTTATGGACACCTTATTTTTGACAAAGGAGGCAAGAATATTCAATGGAGAAAAGACAATCTCTTTAACCAGTGGTGCTGGGAAAACTGGTCAACCACTTGTAAAAGAATGAAACTAGAACACTTTCTAACACCATACACAAAAATAAATTCAAAATGGATTAAAAATCTAAATGTAAGACCAGAAACTATAAAACTCCTAGAGGAAAACATAGGCAAAACACTCTTCGACATAAATCACAGCAGGATCTTCTATGACCCACCTCCCAGATTAATGGAAATAAAAGCAAAAATAAACAAATGGGGTCTAATTAGCTTAAAAGCTTTTGCACAATGAAAGAAACTATAAGCAAGGTGAAAAGACAGCCTTCAGAATGGGAGAAAATAATAGCAAACGAAGCAACTGACAAAGAATTAATCTCAAAAATATATAAGCAACCCCTGCAGCTCAATACCAGAAAAATAAATGACCCAATCAAAAAATGGGTCAAAGAACTAAACAGACACTTCTCCGAAGAAGGCATACAGATGGCCAACAAACACATGAAAAGATGCTCAGTGTCACTCATTATCAGAGAAATGCAAATCAAAACCACAGTGAGGTACCATCTCACGTCAGTCAGAATGACTGCCATCCAAAAGTCTACATGCAATAAATGCTGGAGAGGGTGTGGAGAAAAGGGAACCCTCTTACACTGTTGGTGGGAATGCAAACTAGTACAGCCACTATGGAGAACAATGTGGAGATTCCTTAAAAAACTGGAGATAGAACTGCCACATGGCCCAGCAATCCCACTACTGGGCATACACACCGAGGAATACAGAATTGAAAGAGACATGTATACCCCAATGTTCATCGCATCACTGTTTATAATAGATGGGACATGGAAGCAACCTAGATGTCCATCAGCAGATGAATGGATAAGAAAGCTGTGGTACATATACACGATGAAATATTACTCAGTCATTAAAAATAATACATTTGAATCAGTTCTAATGAGGTGGATGAAACTGGAGTGAAGTAAGTCAGAAAGAAAAATACCAATACAATATGCTTATGCATACATATGGAATTTATAAAAATGGTAATGATAACCCTATATGTGAGACAGCAAAAGAGCACAAATGTATTGAACAGTTTTTGTACTCTGTGGGAGACGGCGAGGGTGGGATGATTTGAGAGAAGAGCATTGAAACATGTATATTATCATATGTGAAACAGATCACCAGTCCAGGTTCAATGTATGAGACAGGGTGCTCAGGGCTGGTGCACTGGGATGACCCTGAGGGATGGAGTGGGGAGGGAGGTGGGAGGGGGGTTCAGGATGGAGAACACATGTACACCCATGGCTGATTCATATCAATGTATGGCAAAAACCACTACAATATTGTAAAGTAATTAACCTCCAATTAAAATAAATAAATTAAAAAAAATTAAAAAAAAGAATAAGAGAAAGTGAGATACCATATAATTAGAGCATTCTTATTCTTTCTCATGTTACATGATTAAATTAAATGTAATTTGAAAGTTGGCTTTTCTGAAGAGATGAATGATACCAGAACATTGGTCAAAGTTTGGTTGGTGGTGTTTTTATAGAATTAACTACATGTTATATATTTTCCAACAAATTCCCTGACGCATTTTGGAATAAATTGAATAAGATGAAAATATGTATAAAATAATATAGAGGAGAAGGGAGAATCTTGACACACAGATTCCTATTTTGATTTAATTAGTACCTAGATTTGTGATCTTGGGCATGTTCCTTAAAGTTTCTAAAACTTATTTCTTTAATTATCATAATTCAAATTTAATCAAAGACTAAGAGGATTCAATAAAATAATTTATGTAAATACAAAGGCCAGCACCTGGCATTTAGTAAATCTAATAAATGTCTTTGACTAACTTTAACATATAGATAATATTATTAGGACTGCTTTGATAATATGGAGCTAGCTGAGTTGAACTGGAGAAGGGAGTTTACGGTCTTGGTTAGGTGGCAGCAAAAATCCTCTTTGAACTGTCTTTGGGATTCACATCATTCATTCACTGAGACTGGATTGGAGCCATGTTAGCAAAAGTCCATTGGTGTCCTGGAGTCTTCAGAAAGTGCTAAGAGAAAAAACACTAACAACTTCAAGAGAGGCAGGGGACAGAGACAGATAATTTTGCCAGTGGGAGATTTTTTTGCTCTTAGTCAGGGATCTGAACCCCTTGAGGGTCTTGATGATTTCCACAGAGATTTCAGAAGGCCTTAAACCGAGTGAGGATTTTGGGTACTGTTTCATGGATACTGAAATCTCTATTGAAATGGTTTAAGCAGGGAGTCATAAGGGCAACTGTGGCCTGATGCTATGTGACTAATGCATTGGCTGAGTATGCGTGACCTCAAAATGAGGAAAACTGCAAGTTCAGTGAGGTGCCATTAACAAAGAGACAAAGAATGAACAAAAAGGAGCAGGCATCTGTATTTTGAGACTGGATTTCTGGAAGAAAGTTAATATAATTAACAGAAACAGATAAGTTCAGATGAGGAGTTGCTATGGAAACAAAATAGTTTGGTTATTGAAACATTGATTGTTTTTTTTTTTTTTTTTAGGAAAAATGGTAGATAATCAACCTTCAAAGTAGCCCTGAGTTTATCAGAAATTATCTTATTAATTCATCTCAAAGCAAAACTTTTACTAAGAAATTGTTCTTCATGTAGAATCTATTTTTTTCATAAAATGTATCACATATATTTCCTATTAAATGATAACAGATCATATTCTAAAATCTTCAAGAATTATCATTCTTTCTTCCTTTTATAGCCAAAGATGGTTTTAGTTTTGAGTCATCTATATTACTTTTAATTTTTGTAAATATTGTGTTGACAGCTGATTCTCAAGCACATAATGCATTAGGTCAGAATGTTAAACATGATTTTGAAAGCAGTTATGCAATATTCCTTTTTGACATGTTAGTAAATTAAAATGATAAATGATTTTTTATAGTGTCTGAAAAGTAAAACTGCAAAAACATTCACAGGATGTATAAAACTCATTACATATTTTTAATGAAAAACATTTCCAATTTTTATCAGTTTTTGCTTGTTAACAAATAATTCTGTTGGCACTTTCTGATATATTTCTAGAAATCAGTATGCTATAATCATTTAATTATTTTAGATTTTTAAGTTTCAAATTATTCTATTTCTTACACTCCTGATAAATACTAAATTATTGTAATAGAACCCAATACTCCATTAAAATATTATTCTGAACATGATTATCACTGAATAGCTATTAAAGAACTCCCCTCACTGAGCAAATCGGACTTCAAACCCACTCATTTAACATGTTTTTCAGAAACTTTAAGCCATTCCAAATATATTCAAGTTGCTCTACTCAAATGTAAATGTGTATTCATAATTTTATAACTAACTTGCTTCTAATGTCAAAAAATTCACTATTGTGTAAAATAGCATTAAAATTTGCCTTTTAATTTGCTGTCTAGGTTGGTCACAGCTTTTTTTCCAAGGAGCAAGTGTCTTTTAATTTCATGGCTACAGTCAACATCTGCAGTGATTTTGGAGCCCCAAAAAATAAGTCTCTCACTGTTTTGATTATTTCCCCATCTATTTGCCATGAAGTGATGGGACTGGATGCCATGATCTTAGTTTTCTCAATGTTGAGTTTTAAGCCAACTTTTCATTCTCCTCTTTCACTTTCATCAAGAAACTCTTTAGTTCTTCTTCACTTTCTGCTGGAGTCCAGCTCCAGCTGGTCCAGGGGTTCCCTCAGGATGGACGGCGTCGGCGAATGCGAATGAGAAGACACAGCGAGTCTCGGTGTTTCCAAGTGTCTTCTGACTTTATTGTTTTTTAAGACAGCTTTTATATCTTTAGTTGTATTTTTTAAAGAATATAGGCACAGCAGATTATGACAAAGAAAGAATTCATTAACAGAAAGTTTTAAAGCAAAACCTGTTTTTCTAAGGGTTGATCAGCCAAAACACTTTTGTATCAGGCACAGCAGATTATGACAAAGAATGCGTTTGTCAACAGAAAGTCTTAAAATAAAACCTGTTTTTCTATAATCTATCTTACGCCTTGAGCCCAACAAAAAGGAATGTGGTCCTATAAAGTCATGGTACAGCAAGCTGAAACAATGTAGTACAAAGGTCAGTTCTTAGCAAAAATCACCGGCTAAATTAACAATCATCTTATTATTTGTATTAAGGCTAAACTTTTACTTCTATAAGTTTTTAACTATTATACTTTCATTACGCAGGCTAAATACGTTAAGAGCAAAAACATAGTGAGTAAATATAGACTAAATAACAGTTTCATAAAGCAATATTTTTTATATTTCCTAACAAGCCTTTTTCCTACGAAGAGCTCCGTACCTATTGGGCCTTTTGTGTGTTAGGCTCTCAATGCTGTTTATTGTTAAAGGGCAGTCATGCACATTAGCTCCAAAAGCACAGGTACATTTATTAAATAAATCAATATGCCAGCAAGAAGAATTTAGATTAATATACTCCATATCCTAGACAATCCCATAAGGGTGCCACCGTTTTTTAGGGGCCTTGTCGATTGAGGTTTTAGATTGATCTATATAGGAAGAGAATCAGGAAAAGGCCTTTTACCTAAGTCATAGAAAATAGGAAGAGGTCTATTGTAGCAAACATCAGAAAGACAGACGTCATCTTTAAGGTGAGCGCTGAGGCAGCCTTCCGAGAATCCCTGAGGCCTGAGAAGCCGTGCTCGATCAGTCCTGCCCCTCATGACACTGTCATGGGTGGGATCTCGTGGGCTGGCTCCCAGCAACTTTCTGCCATAAGGGTGGTGTCATCTGCATATCTGAGGTTATTGATATTTCTCCTGGCAATCTTGATTCCAGCTTGTGCTTCATCCAGCCCAGCATTTTGCATGATGTACTCTGGATATAAGTTAAATAAGCAAAATGACAATATACAGCCTTGACATAATCTTTTCCCAATTTGGAACTAGCCTGTTGTTCCATGTTCAGTTCTAACTGTTGCTTTTTGACCTGCATACAGATTTCTCAGGAGGCAGATAAGGTGGTCTACTATTCCCATTTCTTGAAGAATTTTCCACAGTTTGTTGTGATCCACACAGTCAAAGGCTTTGGTCTTTGCAATAAAGCAGAAGTCAATGTTTTTCTGGAACTCTTGTTTCTTTGATGATCCAGCAGATGTTTGCAATTTGAGCTCTGGTTCTTTGCCTTTTCTAAATCCAGCTTGAATATCTGGATGTTCATGGTTCATGTAATGTTGAAGCCTGTCTTGGAGAATTTTGAGCATTACTTGAAAGATGCTTGCTCCTTGGAAGAAAAGCTATGACCAATCTAGATAGCAAATAAAAAAGCAGAAACATTACTTTACCAACAAAAGTCCGTCTAGTCAAAGCTATGGTTTTTCCAGTAGTCATATATGAATGTGAGAGTTGGCCTATAGAGAGAGGTGAGCCCCGAAGAATTGATGCTTTTGAATTGTGGCGTTGGAGAAGACTCTTGAGAGTCCCTTGGACTGCAAGGAGATCCAACCAGTCTATCCTAAAGGAAATCAGTCCTGAGTGTTAATTGTAAGTACTGATGTTGAAGCTGAAACTTCAGTACTTTGGCCACCTGATGCAAAGAACTGACTCATTTGAAAATACCCTGATGCTGGAAAAGATTGAAGGCAGAGGGAGAAGGGGATGACAGAGGATGAGATGGTTGAATGGCATCAGCAAGTCAATGGACATGAGTTTAAGCAAGCTCCAGGAGTTGGTGATGGATGGAAAGCCTGGTGTGCTGCAGTTCATGGGGTCGCAAAAAGTCAAACACAACTAAGCAACTGAACTGAACTGAACCATTAAAATACGAGATAAAATTTACAAAAATTTTCCATTAGTGAAAATATATATGAATTTAACATTAGGTAGTAAATCATCTGCCATTTAGAAAAATTTAACTAGTCCCCCTTCAGTATCTGGAAAGAGACTGATTTCAGGTCTCCTATGGATACCAAAATTCATGAATGCTCAGGTCCTTTATATAACATGGCATAGTATTTGCATGTAACTTCCTGTATACTTTCAATTCTGTCTAGATTACCTGACTACCTAAAACAATGTAATGCTATGTAAATAGTTGCAAATGCTACGGAAATTATTGCCAGTGCACAAAGAAAATTCAAATTTTGCTTTTTGGAACTCCCTGGAATATTTTTCCAAATAGTTTTCATCCACAATTAGTTTAATCTGTGGATTTGGAATCCTTGGATATGGAGTGCCAAATGTATAGTAGTTCTGTTACTACAGTTGGGAAAATAAGGTCATCTATGACCCTCCTGGAGAAGGAAATAGCAACCCACTCCAGTACTCTTGCCTGGAAAATCCCATGGATGGAGGAGCATGGTAGGCTACAGTCCATGGGGTCACAAAGAGTCGGACATGACTGAGCGACTTCACTTTCACTTTCATGACCCTCCATGAAGCTTCCCTCCTGGCTCAGTGGTAAAAAATCCATCTGTCAAGCAGGAGTTGCAGATTTGATCTCTGGATTGGGAAGATCCCGTGGTGAAGGAAAAGGCAACCCACTCCAATATTCTTACCTGGGAAATTCCATGGACAGAGTAACCCCGTGGGCTACAGTCTTTGGGGCCGCAAAGAATCAGACACGGTTTAGCAAGTGAACAGCAACAAAAAACAATGACTCTCCACAGAGTGCGGTAGCCCTGAAAATATCAGCACTGCACATAAAAAGAATAACCAGAATACACGCTTTAGGCCTTCATCACAACCCCAGAAATGAGCATACTCATTATATAGAAATTTCCTCAAGCCCCTTTGTAATCTCTCACCCATGCCCATTAATGTGTTTTATCTTATCACCATGTATACACTGATGTAACTTCTGACACTACAGATTAGTTTTCATTTTCTAGAATTATATATAATTGGAATCACACAGTATTATTATTTGTCTATCTACTATAATTCAGTATGATGATGTGATTGTGTATATTGATTTCAACTTCAGTTTTACTATTCAGTATTCTTCTAGAACAGTTTTTTTATATACAGTTTTTTTATATAACAGTTTTTTTATATACTTACATGTTTATGAGTATTTTTTTCCAGTTTTGGATTATTACAAATATAACTGCTACATACATTTTTGTAGGAGTTTTTGTATGAATAAATGTTTTTATTTTTCTTGGGTATTAATACTTAGGAGTGAAATATCTGAATTATGTAGTAAGTATATGTTTAACTTTTAAAAAGACAGTCTACAGCAAGTGGTATCTCATTTTGATTGTAAATTGGTCACTCCAATGATGTTGTTTTTCTCAATAAGAATTTGTAGAGATTTTTTATTATTTCTTCCTTCCATGTTTGTTGTTGTTTTTCAGTTGCTCATTTGTGTCTGACTCATTGAAACCCCATAAACTGCCACACACCAGGCTCGCATCTCCTTCACTATATCCCAGAGTTTGCTCAAACTCATGTCCATTGAGTGGATGATGCCATCCAACCATCTCATCCTCTGATGCCCCTTTCCCCTCCTGCCCTCAATCCTTCTCAGCATCAGGGTCTTTTGCAATTAGTCAAACCTTTGCATCAAGTGGCCAAAGTACTGGAGCTTCAACTTCAGCATCAGTCTTCCCAGTGAATATTCAGGGTTGACTTCCTTTAGGGTTGACAGGTTTGATCTCATTGCAGTTCAAGGAACTCTCAAGAGTCTTCTTCAGCACCACAATTTGAAAGCATCAAGTCTTCAGCCCTTAACCTTCTTTATGGTCCAAATCTCACATCCATACAAGATTTCTGGAAAAACCATAGCTTTGACTAGAGGGCCCTTTGTCAGCAAAGTGATGCCTCTGCTTTTCATATGTCGTCTAGGTTTGTCATAACTTTCCTTCCAAGGAGCAAGTGTCTTAATTTTATAGCTGCAGTCACTATCCACAATAATTTTGGAGCCCAAGAAAATAAAATCTGTCACTGTTTCTACCTTTCCCCCTTCTATTTGCCATGAAGTGATGGGACTAGATGTCATGATCTTAGTTTTTGAATATTGAGCTTTTGGTAGAATACACCAATACAGCCATATAAGCCTCAAGTTGTCCCTGTGGAAGGCTTGTGACCTTAAGTTCAATGTCTTTAATGGATGAAAGGGCTATTCAGATTATGTTTTTGTTGAGAAAGTTTTGTTACTCTTATCTTTCAAGAAATTTGTCCATTTCACTTAAATTGTTTGAATTGTTGGCAAAGCATTGCTTGTAAAGTTTCTTTATTATACCTTTAAAACCTGTTGATTCTATCATGATAGCATCTCTCTTGTTTCTTTGGCAGTCTGCTTCTTCATTTTTTTTCCCGATCAGTCTGAAATAGATGTTATCAATTTTATCAACTTCCTCAAAGATGTACATTTTAGGTTTATTTATTTACCTTTTTTTCTGTTTTCTACTTTCTGATTTTCACTATGATCTTTATTATTTCATTTCATTTATGTTGGATTTAATTTGCTCTTTTTTAAATCACCTAACCTGTTAAAGTGGAAGTGCATGTTACACATTTGAAACTTTCATATTGTCTAGTATAGTCATTTAGTACTACAAAATTCTCCCTTGGTAATGCTTTTGTGGCATCCAGCAAATTTTGTTATGCTCTGACTTTACTTTCATTCAGTTCAAAGTATTTTGGACTTTAGTTTTGATTTATTTTTTGAACCCTAGATTATTTAGAAGTATTTTCTTTATCTTCCAAATATTTGGAATTTCCAGCTTTGGAGTTTCCAGGTCTGTATTAACACCTAATTTAGTTCCATTATGCTATGAGGGCATACTCTGTATTATTTAAATCCTATGGATTTATTGTGGAGAAGGAAATGCAACCCACTCTAGTATTCTTACCTGGAAAATGCTATGGACAGAGAAGCCTGTTGGGCTACGGTCCATAGGGGTGCGAAGAGTAAGACATGAGTGAGAGACTGAGTGCACACACATAGATTTATTGAGACTAGTTTTATAGTTGATCTTGGTAAATATTTCCTGCACAACTGAACACAATATCCAATCTGTTGTTTTTGGACAGATTGTTCTAAACTTGTCAGTCAGGTCAGTTTCATTGATAGCATTGTTCAGGTCTTTTATATTCTCCCTGATTTCTTTTTACTTAAGTTACTGGTTATTGAGAGGAGACTATTGAAATATCTCACTTTAATAATGGAATTACTTCCTTCTCCTTGCAGTTCTATCAGCTTTCCTTTCACATTTTTTTTAAACTCTCTTATTAGATGTATAAACATTTAGGATTATTCTGCCTTCTTGCTAAACTGACCCTTAAATAATTATGGAATGACATTCTACATCTCAAGTAATATTTTCTCTGTAATCCACTTTGGCTGACATTTATATAGCCTCTTCAAGTTTTCTTTGTATTAATATTAGCGTAGTACAAATTTATCATTCCTTTTAAGTTATTTACATCTTTAAAATGAATTTCTTATAAGCAACATACAGTTGGATGTTTCTTTAAAATCCAACGAAGAAAATCTTCCTTGAACTGGGATATTTAGACCATTTCATGTGATTGTTGATACTCTTAGGAGATTTATTGTGAGAAAGTGCTTCACATGATTATGGAGGTTGAGAAGCTTCACAATCTGCTATCTGTGAACTGAATTATAGCGGTATAATTCAGTCCAAGTCAAAAAGCCTGAGAACCATATGAGCCAATGGTGCAAGTATCAGCGCCAGAACAAGAGAAGTTGACAGGAACTATCTTAGTTCAAACAGTGAGGCAAGAAAAAAGAGCAAAAATGTTTTTTCTCCAACTTTTGTTCAATTAAAGCATTAATTGGTTTGATGTCCACTCACAGTAGGGAGGACAATCTCTTTTTACTGAACTCACTGATTGAAATGCTAATCTCATCCATAAACACCTTCTCAGACACACCAAGAAATAATGTTTAATCTGGGCACTCCATGATCAGTAATTTTGTTTGTTTTTTAGTCGGTAAGTCATGTCCAACTCTTTTGTGACACCATGGACTATAGCCCACCAGACTCCTCTGCCCATGGCATTTCCCAGGCAAGAATACTAGATTGGGTTGCCATTTCTCCAGGGGATCCAGGGGATCTTCCCAACCCAGGGATCAACCCTATGTCTCCTGCATTGGCAGGTGGCTTCTTTACCACTGAGTCACCAGGGCTGCTCTTATGGTCAGTGAAGTGATATGTTAAACATCTCATACAGAGTCTTCTTTTTTTAAAAAAAATATCAAATATTCATACAGTGTTATCAGCCAAAAGCATATAATGCATACGCATACACACAACACATAAACACACAGCACCAAGCACACAAGCACACACACAATTAGTTCTTTTTTATGGAAAACTGTAACAAATTGTTAGTTTTAAAGATGGCTTCAAATTATCTGACTTTTCTCTCACTAAGACATTAAGTGAGGTCAGATTCCTTGAACACTGAACAGAGCCTGGCCTTAGAAAATTACTTGTATACTTTAGAAAGAATGATGCATGATTTTCCAAGGCTATGTCAGAATAAGCCATGCAAATTCTGCCTCATTTGTTGGAATGCTCTCTCTTGGAGCCCTGGGATCCCATGTTAGACACATGACTACCCTGAGACCGCCATGCTTTGAGACACGCAGAGGCACATAGTGGCATTTCATGTAGACACTCCAGCCAGTATTCCAGCTGAGCTCATTCTTTGAGTCTTATGAAGCCAGACATTGCAGATGAGAATAAGTCTCCAGATCTTTCTAGCTGCTAGCTTTTTCACTTTCTGTAATTATTTAGGCCTTCTCAGGCAGAGTCTTAGATATGGAGCAGGAACAAGCAAGCTCCACTGTGCTTACACCCAAATTTATGACTCAAGAAATCAATAAACACAATAAGGTGATCATTGTTTTATGCCACTAAGTTTGAGACTCTTTTAAATAAAATGTAACCAACAGAACAACTCAAATATATTCAAATAATGCACTGAGACACACACATTCTTCATAAAAATTTATATTATAATGTCTATTGATATAGGCTGATATCATAATGCCTAAATAATATATATCAAGGATTAAATTGTCATGGTCTATGTATCCACTTTTTTAATAGTCTGGCTCACCTAGTATTTCCAAAATTCTTCCAATCATAAGAGTCACCATCGGTATACTAAAATATATAGCTTTACAGGCTCTTCTTTTGAAGTTTCCAATATACTAGGTCTGAGGTAAAAATCCAAGGAGCTGCATTTTTAGCAAGTATTTGAGGCATATTGGGGAACACTAGCTTAATGCAAGGTTAAATTTAACTATCAGAAGCAGAAATTATAAATCAATAGACCATTAAATGTTCCTGACACCTACATTTGTGATCAAAATTTTGTATAAACACTGTATATTTTCTTAAGAAATTGTAGAATATTTATTAGATTCCAAAGGCATTTCTGACCCCCAGATGAACAATAAAAACAAAAATCAGTCTGAAGGAATCTTCAGAAGACCACACATTAACATTTTTTCTCATATAAACTTTAAAAAAAAATTGATCAACGATCACCTCAAAGCTAATAATCCTGACAAGTAACTTGAGTTCTATTATTTTTCCTTGCTGGTAGACTGGTAAAGTACAAAGTCATTCTCTTTAACATTTAAATAATAAAGATGTTAAACTAGACTAACATTTTACAAATAAATCTCAGTTGTCCTGCAAAAAATAAATAAACAGAAATTTATTCCACCTCCTAATAACGATGAACCCAAGGTGCCTTATCCAGTGAACTAAGATTCTCCTCTGAAGAGATGATTTTTTTCAACTCTAACATGAAGACGAAGGAATGATCACAGGTCCCTAATTCTGCATCATAGATCATAACCACACGCTCATTTCAGGCTGTAAAAAATTTCAAGCTGTGGTAACAAAATGTCTTCCTTGGCCATTGTTTCAGATTTATAGAATCACAAAACACTTACTCTTCCTGACATGAGAACCCTCTCCATCTAGTTACCAGAGACAGAATTTTTCACAGATCCTAGTAAGTGATAGTTATCTATGGAATTTAAAATTTGACTTCTCATGTACTGTTCAATCACATTTGCATAGTTATCATCACTAAATACAAAATACTTCAAAATGCAGTGGCTGAAAATAACAATAAGAGCATATTATGTTACATGTTACTATGGGTCAGGAATCTTACAGTAGCTTAGCTTTGTAGTTCTGGCTCAGTGTCTCTGATAAGGCTACAGTCAAGATGTTGGTCAGAATTGTAACCATCTGAAGCTTTGGCTATGGCTGAGAAAAACAGTCTTTTTCATGAAGTCTTTTTGACCCCTACTCAGCTATGTAAAGAATAAGCTTTGGTCCTGGAGTGCTTCTTTACCAAGATATAAAGGGCTCACACAGCTGATAACAAGCTTATCGCTTTATGTGGGAATCTCTTTCCTTGTTGAACACTCAATGAGTTCTCTTTTATTTCTGCTTAAAGCATGTGTCTCAGGTGGCATCTGGCCAACTCCACAGTTATATCTCTCTTCCTCGGGGAGGGGACAGGGTTCTTCACTGTGGCACAAAGCTAACCTTGATCTGTCTCTTCTATATATAAATGAAACTCTGTTCTCTCCACTACTTGATTGGGTCGTGTTTCCCTTGGTGATTCCAATACCGAGATGCAATGGGCAGAAGTGTTTATGGTCCTCTCACAGGATTGGTAACTGATGATTGATGCCTGATTGATGGTACTCTACTTGACAGCTAGTGTTGAAGGACCCAATCCTATGGATTCTTGGTTGGAGATCCAGTCCTTGTTTTGGTGAAAGTGTTAGTTGCTCAGTCGTGTCCAACTCTGCGACCCCATGAAATGTAGCCTGTCAGGCTCCTCTGTCCATGGAATTTCCCAGGCAAGAATACTGAAGTGGGTAGCCATTCCCTTCTCCAGGGATCTTCCCAACCCAGAGACTGAACCCGGGTCTCCTGCATTGTAGGCAGATTCTTTTTTTTTTTTTTTTTGTCAATAAGTATAATTAACAATAACAAAACAGTAGAAATCACTTCAAAATATAAATTGATGAAACAGTGGTAATACAATGTAACATTACGTAGCTATCCGAAAGGTGTCAAAAACTAAAGACGGAAAAAGTGGTCATTAAACATAATTCAGATCATCAACAAACAGGTACAACAGCAGCTTTTATTTCTTAAATGTCTAAATGCATAAAAACATGAAAATGTCTGCTGCTGCTGCTGCTGCTAACTCGCTTCAGTCGTGTCTGACTGTGCGCCACCCCATGGACTGCAGCCCACCAGGCTCCTCCATCCATGGGATTTTCCAGGCAAGAGTACTGGAGTGGGTTGCCACTGCCTTCTCCATGTAGGCAGATTCTTTACCATCTGAGTCATCAGTGTAGAAAAACTCAGTTCATTTTCAGAGGGCCACCTGAATAATTTCATAGCATGGCAGCTTCCTTCAGAGCAAGGGATCTAAGAGAAAATTAAAAATGAGGGACAAGTGTTTATTGTCTCATGTCAGGCATCAAATTCCTAGAATCCTTTGAACATCAAGCTCTCTTCACTTTGGTCCTCTTTACTGTCAATCTCCTTCAATGATTTGTATATAATTTGCATCATTTCCACAACACTGTACTGGTTACAAGATCTACTCTATTAAATGTGGGAGCGGATCATGCAAAGGAACACCAAATGAATCCTACAAATGGGAATCACTGGGGCCATCTTTGAGGCTGCTTACATGCAGTCAAAGCATATATGTGGTTGGACACACTGAAGAAGTTATGTAAAAGATAATTGCAAAGTCAGTGTGAATAATCTCTTCAACAAAATCCATCAGTCAGTTCCTTTATCTGATTTTCCCTAATGACTTTCCCTCCATTTCAGTTACCTCTTTCTAGGGTCACATTCTGGATCTTATCATTATTATAAATGTTTTAACTGTGAATGTTTAAGTTTCAAGTATCCCATCTCCTGAAACTCCTATTCTGGTTGCTAATTATCTTATTATTTTCTACAAATGTGTGTCATTCAAAAATTTCCTGATAATCTTTATGTTTTCATCATCAGCTCATTTTCACATTCTCCAAAACAACTATTTCAAACCTTCTGGGATAGTTTCAAATTTAGGAGACCACCTGATTCCTTCCACTCTCAGTAGTTCATCCTGCTTACTACTCAGCAAAGAAAGCAGTCATACTAGATGGAGTGTTCTTAACATCCTTAAAGAACTAACGAACTTAAAGAACTGGGTCCTTTAAGTTTTCTTTCTCTTCCATTTTCCTTCTTTTATAATAGAGAGAAATCTTTCCCCCGTCCTGGCCCCTGTATCCATCTGGACCCTTCTGCCTTTGAATGTATTTTACTCTATCAGATTTTCTCTTTCTATCATATATTATCAGATTTTTCCTCTTATCTGTTTTTTTTTCCCTATATAAATGTGGTTCAGTACTTCCATAATTAAAAAAAAAAACAGGAAGGGGTGATTTGAACTCTGTTAAAATATTAGAAAAAAAATTTAGCCATAGAGTAAAAATGATGGAGTTATAAATAGAAGGACTCTGGTGATTTAATCACATGAAACTTAAACCTGCCTCATTTACCCCCAAGCTTCATAGTTCTCTTTACTGACAGGCCCCTTAAAAGACTTGTGTATACTCTCAACCTCCACTTTTTCTCATTATATCCACTCTAACATATTTAATCTGGCATATAGATCCTCATCACTACTTTAAAATGAACCCTGGAAGAACCTTACAAATAGAGAAACAAAACAGCTGGTGGGAAAGAAGTGGGTGGAATTATTATCATGGCCCTTTAGAAAATCTAAACTTGTCATAATATACTGTTCTGATTTCTTTTAAGACATCAGACATCAACTCAGACACACTTATTCGTACATCAATAAAAATGGACACCAACTCAGACACACTTAGCTATACCTACTTCTCTGTGCTCCAGAAGCTTTTCAAGAGGAGAAAGCTTTCCAACAATGAAAAAAGAAATCTTCCAATAGGAAACCTGGATAGGATATGGTATAGCCCTTTTCCCTTGGATTCCAAACTCTGGGGGCAGGGAACTCTGGGTTTCCCCATATAGTTTTGAGCATGGACAAATTAAAAGATTCAAGCAAACACTAATTTCTCAGTAGAAGGTAACCTTAAAAATATAACCAAATAATTGGAGGACCATAGAAGGAAAAAAGATAAAAAAATCCTCTTGGCTGACAAGGGGGTAGGTATTCATTCTTCATATGTGAACTTTTTAGTGAGCATGTACTACGCTGTAGGCACTGTGTTCATTCTAGTATGAATTGAAAATTGGAGACATCTTCTGTGAGCAGTTGTTTTTGGTTGTGCCCTGTCATTGAAAAGCTCTTCATCAGAGAGATAAGGACTCTTTTTCCTGCCCTTCAAGGAGGGTCTGAATACTCATACAGCTTAATATACCTACTGGTATCAAACTATATGATATTGATATATTCCTTTCCATCAAGTTTGTATCCATAAAAAAAGCTTATTAATACCCTACCACATACTCAAACCCTAGAAAGTGAGAATTACATACCTAAAAACTTTATCCTCTGCCTTTCTAAGACATTGTTTAAGGTATGCAAAACTCAGCAGCAATCAGCTTGTGTTGTATCAAGACTGAGGTACTGCCATTTTCCTTCTATTCTCCCTATGTCTTAAATTTAACTTTTTCTCCTATTGAGCTAAATGCCACATCTTCAAAAGAAAAGTATTCGAAGAGTCAAATTGTTGTGGCAGAAGTCTACGGAATCTGCATGAACAATTGCTAAAGCTATAATTTCCTAGGAGAGTTAATCAAGAAGGCATTGTGTAGTGAACAAAGGTGTACTTACAATAAAGCACATCCAGACTTTTCACAATTAGAAGACTGAATCACAGTGGACTCTTCACTACTGTTTCCTTTTCCTTATTGAAAACCTATAACTAAATAGGAGTACAAACAACTTTTGATTACCCATTTTCAAAAGAGACAAAGTTAGCCTAGATAAATTATACCCACAAATAAATCTAGAGTGCAGTATTCTCTGGGATACTCTCTCTCTAGTTCTAGAGAACTAAAAATTTCTCTTGAAAATCAAATGATTTGATATTTACAGTCTCTTACTTTTTTTTATGCTAATGCTCTACTGGAGAGGATGACTCAAAAAAGGGAGGTGGGGGAAGAAAAGCATAGAAATATGGAGAAACATAAAGAAAGAGCAAAGAGCATGTTAACTGTCAAAAGTACATACCAGGATCTTGGTGTTAACTATATGATAGTCTTTTATTCATTTATTTATTTACTGAACTCATGCTTCTTTTACTTTTTTAATTATTATTATTACTATTTATTTGGCCATGCAGTGTAGTATGCAGGATCTTAGTTCCCTGAAAATGAAAGTGTGTCTGCTCAGTCATGCCCAACTCTGCGAGAAACCACAGACTGTAGCCTGCCAGGCCACTCTGCCCATGCAATTCTCCAGGCAAGAATACTGGAGTGGGTTGCCATACCCTTCTCCAGGGGATCTTCCCAACCTGAGGATCAAGCCCAGGTTTGTTTCCCACATTGCAGGCAGATTCTTTACTGGCTGAGACATCTTAATTCCCTAACCAGGGATCAAACATGCACCCCCTGCATTGAGAGTGTGAACTCTTAACCACTGCATCTCCAGGGAAGTCTCTTTGTTCTAATTTAGTCATACTGCTAACTCTGGTCTTGGCTTCTTATCCAAGCACATCTCCAACAATAATTGTGGCCAGTTAGAAACTTCAACTACATTATTCCCAAATATTGATAACTAACAATTGATAACCAAATTCATTTCCATCCAAGCAAATTCCTTACTCTCAACTAGTAACTTATTTCTCCCCTGATAAAAATGAAACAACCAGAAAATAATTTAATTGCCTTTTCATTAACAAATCCAACCAACAGTCTATCTCAATTTATGAATTGTTGTTCTCCACAAATGGGTGAATGATCCCAACAACTAAGTCAAACCTTCCACTGTGGCTGAGGTCACCTTTCTGTTCCACTCAAACACTTTGAAATATGTCAACAAGTTCTCCTTCTCCATGAGAAAATACCCATTATCTTGTAAGCATGCTCAACTATCTCTTTTACTTAAAAAAGATGATCCTTTGACCTCACAACCTTTTCAAACTACATCTCCCGCTTTTATGCTCTCATTTATAGAAACAAAAATTATCAAAAAGATTTCTGTATCTGCTACCTTTAATTCCTTAATTCCTATTCTTTTATAATCTTCTCCATCCAACATTTTATCCCCAGCAACCTACCAAAGTTCTCTCACTGAATTCTTCTGCTTGAATGAATTTTTTTCACACCTTCTCTTTTTTGAACTCTAAGCAGCATTTAAAAAAGAAGATGCTCCCTACAACATGAGTCACTGTCTTTACTTGGCCACTGAGTAAATACACTCTCAAGGTTTTCCTCCTACTACAAAGATGATTTCTTCCCAATCTCTTTTTGAGGTCTTTCTTATCTTTCAAAACTCTAAATATGGCTTCTTCAGACCATAGGCTGCAGGGCTTGTACATCTCTTTTCTAACCACTTGAATACTTTCAGATCCTCCTTTCTCTCTAGCCCCGAACTCTTCCCTTACCTCTACACATAAAATTAGCACTATCTTCTCAATAGTAGATAAATATTTGAATGTTTATAAGACATAGACAAATAATCTGGGCCTAAGCAGATATGTCTATTTTCCCTCTTACAACTAACTCTTAACTCAGTGTTTCACATCTAGATTAGCATCTGCAAGTCATCTTGACTTGTCCCATTCTCTCTATATCAGAAAGTGCATTAAATTTGGCCACCTTCAGAATAGATTCTGAATGCAAATGCTGCTCAATTCTTTATCACAAACACCCTAACCAATCCCACCATCCACCCAACCGGGACTCCCATATGTGTGCATGCTAAATTGCTTCAGTCAGGGCCAACTATTTGCGATCCTATGTAGTATAGCCCACCAGTCTCCTCTGTCCATGGGATTCTCCAGGCAGGAATACTGGAGTGGGTTTCCATGCCCAGGGTCTCCAAGGGATCTTCCTGACCCAGGGAATGAACCTGTGCCTCCTAGGCTCCTGTAACTGACCTTCATCTTTCCCATTTCTCTCCATGTAGACATTCTCCCAGATAAGAATAAGGAAATCCTTTTGAAAATATAAATTAGGTAATGGTACTTTTCTGCTCAAAACTTTTCCACAACCTCCCAAAAACACTAGAATAAAATCTACTTATCTAAATTTCATAGACTGTAAACCTTCCCTTGCCCTGACCTGTGCCTATATGTCTAGAGTTTCTCCAGCCATACTCCAGACATATTTGCCTTCTTAAAATTTTTCACTCACTTCAAGCTTATCTCTGTTGTTTCATGTCAGGTTCTAACTGTTGCTTCTCAATCTACATACAGATTTCTCAGGAGGCAGGTAAGCTGCTATTCCCATCTCTTTAAGAACTGTCCACAGTTTGTTGTGATCTACACAGTCAAAGGCTTTAGAGTAGTCAATAAAGAAGAAGTATATGTTTTTCTGGAACTCTCTTGCTTTTCAATGATCCAAAAAATGCTGGCAATTTGATCTCTGGTTCCTCTGCCTTTTCTAAATCCAGCTTGAACATCTGGAAGTTCTTGGTTCACATCCTCCTGAAGGCTTGCTTCGAGAATTTTGAGCATTACTTTGCTAGCATGTGAGATGAGTGCAATTGTGCGGTAGTTTGAACATTCTTTAGCATTGCCTTTCTTTGAGGTTGGAATGAAAACTGACTTTTCCAGTCCTGTGGCCACTGCTGAGTTTTCCAAATTTGCTGGCATATTTAGTGCAGCACTTTCACAGCATCATTTTTTAGGATTTGAAGTAGCTCATCTGGAATTCCATCACCTCCACTAGCTTTGTCCATAGTGATGTTTCCTAAGGCCCATTTGACTTTGTACTCCAGGATGTCTGACCTTAGGTGAGTGATCACACCATCATGGTTATCTGGGTCATGAAGATCTTTTTTGTATAGTTCTTCTGTGTATTCTTGCCAACTTTTCTTAATATCTTCTGCTTCTGTTAGGTCCATACAATTTCTGTCCTTTATTGTGCCCATCTTTGCATGAAATGTTTAACATTTTCAGTTTTGTGTATTTGCCATTTTCTCTTTTACTCAACCAATATACTTGTTATTCTCTTTCATTACCTTCATTTAAATTACCATTAATCTCTACTCTTATCTATGTCTTTGTCCTCAGTTAAGATCTGTGTATAGAAATCCGCATCCATCTATTTGATTACTTATGAATCATGTCAATTTGTACTTGCACAAGCACCTTAAACTCCATATATTCCAAACAACTCATAATCTTACCGTTTTACCCTTTTTTGATAAATTTAATCACTGTTCATTTCCCCCTACTTTTTTAAATGTCACTACCAAGTTTTCATATCCAAACCACAAATCTTTGAGGCCTTCTTCATTTTCTCCCATTTCCACACCTGTCAAAGTCAATCAGTTGACACTTTTAAAGCTTTCCATTGTTTCCTATTTCTACTTCCAGAATACAAATTCAAGTTTTTGTCATTTCTTGTCTGGACAGTGGTAAGATTATCCTTTATGCTCCTTTGCTGGTTGCCTGCTGCTGCTGCTGCTGCTAAGTTGCTTCAGTCGTGTCCGACTCTGTGCGACCCCATAGACGGCAGCCCACCAGGCTCCCCGTCCCTGGAGTTCTCCAGGCAAGAACACTGGAGTGGGTTGCCATTTCCTTCTCCAATGCATGAAAGTGAAAAGTGAAAGTGAAGTCACTGTAGCCTACCAGGCTCCTCCATCCATGGGATTTTCCAGGCAAGAGTACTGGAGTGGGGTGCCGTCGCCTTCTCCTTGCTGGTTGCCTACCCAGCAGTAATTCATCTCCCCCTTTTAATTTTTTTTATTACATTCATAATTTCTTGTGAATTATGTGTATTTACTCCCAATATAGTTAGGATCAACTGGATTTCCAGCTCTAGGTATTGTCTCTGATTGACACAAACCAGTAGGCACAATCTCATCTCTCATGCTGCAGTATTTCACCTGGGCTAATAAAACCAAAACTCAGAATCAAAGATTAATCACTGTAGGAAAAAACACTCTTTCTCCTCAGTTGTGAAAGGAAATATAATACCAATTACTGATGTTGGCCATTTTGTACCTTGAGAAGAGGCAGTTTGAGGAAAAGTCAAGTCATGGAGGAAGCCAATGAGGACTAAGAGAGAGATGGAGCCTAAGCCTTGACTGAACCCATACTTAATACTGGCTAGGAGCCAATTAATCATCTTTAAGCTATAAATGACCTTAGGTTGAATTTTCTGTTACTTACAACCAGGTGCTCCCTAATTCAGTCTGATTGAACTCATGTATTTCATAGTTACCATAAGACCACAGGAGTGATTATGTCTTCTTACTGAAAAAAAAATATATATATATGGTTTTATCAATTTTGTCACAACTAAAAATTATTCAGTGAATTCAGGTTAACGTGCAAACTTTCTAGAGTTGCACATCCTACACTCTGGACATACTGAATTCTGCCAGTTCTCTAAATGTGCCATAGATAGCATGATGTAATCCTTTCATCAATGCTGTTTATTTATTTAAAGAGCTTTTCTGCCTTGGACAGCTATCTTTAAACCTCATCCTACTATAACTGCCTCTGTGAAGTCTTGTTTACCTCTGAGCAGAGTCGCCAACTCTCTGCTCTGTATTTCCCATTCATATTTCTGATATGACTAAATTGTCTTATATTGTTAATATCTCTCCTCGTGTGGTCATTATTGACTTTCTTTTCTTTCTCCTTAACTAGACCGCAAGTAGTCTGTCTTATTTATCTTTATGTTCAAAAACATTTCACATGTCCCATTATTGTTTCTTGAATGAATCAAACAGACAAGAACCTTACCCCCAGGAAAATTTACATTCTAGAAGTAATATGCATACAAGTCTACAAAATCAAGGTTAAAATCCTGAGGCCCACAGGAATGGTACAGATGACCTGACTCACAAGAGAGGGTTCTAACTCCTTTCATTTGAGATGATTTAACAAAAGACCTTTAAGATAAAATAGAGTGCAAGGTGAAAAGACAGCCCTCAGAATGGGAGAAAATAATAGCAAACGAAGCAACTGACAAAGAATTAATCTCAAAAATATACAAGCAACTCCTGAAGCTCAATACCAGAAAAATAAATGACCCAATCAAAAAATGGGCCAAAGAACTAAACAGACATTTCTCCAAAGAAGACATACAGATGGCCAACAAACACATAAAAAGATGCTCAACATCACTCATTATCAGAGAAATGCAAATCAAAACCACAGTGAGGTACCATTTCACACCAGTCAGAATGGCTGCTATCCAAAAGTCTACAAGCAATAAATGCTGGAGAGGGTGTGGAGAAAAGGGAACCCTCTTACACTGTTAGTGGGAATGCAAACTAGTACAGCCACTATGGAGAACAGTGTGGAGATTCCTTAAAAAATTGGAAATAGAACTGCCATATGACCCAGCAATCCCATTGCTGGATATACACACTGAGGAAACCATAATTGAAAGAGACGTGTGTACCCCAATGTTCATCGCAGCACTGTTTACAGTAGCCAGGACATGGAAGCAACCTAGATGTCCATCAGCAGACGAATGGATAGGGGAAGCTGTGGTACATATACACAATGGAATATTACTCAGCCATTAAAAAGAATACATTCAAATCAGTTCTAATGAGGTCGCTGAAACTGGAGCCTATTATACAGAGTGAAGTAAGCCAGAAAGAAAAACACCAATACAGTATACTAACGTATATATATGGAATTTAGAAAGATGGTAACGATAACCCTATATGCAAGACAGCAAAAGAGACACAGATGTATAGAACAGTCTTTTGGACTCTGGGAGAGGGCGAGGGTGGGATGATTTGGGAGAATGGCATTGAAACATGTATATTATCATATGTGAAATGAATCGCCAGTCCAGGTTCGATGCATGAGACAGGGTGCTCGGGGCTGGTGCACTGGGATGACCCAGAGGGATGGGATGGGGAGGGAGGTGGGAGGAGGTTCAGGATGGGGAACACATGTACACCCGTGGTGGATTCATGTCAATGTATGGCAAAACCACCATAATATTGTAAAGTAATTGGCCTCCAATTAAAATAAATTAATTTATATTAAAAAAATAAAATTAAATGCTCTGGAAAATGTTAAAAAATAAAAACAAAAAATAGAGTGAAACACAAAAAGCCTCTTCTACCCTTATCCTCTATATACACTTTGTTTATCTGTGATAATTTTGAAGTTAAGAACCACTTCACTTAAGTGAAGTTAAGTGCTAAAATAGGTCAAATGCACTCCTAATGATGCGACCTCCTTGGACATAGTAGCAACAAGTTCCCTGGTAAGAAAGTTATCAGTTCAACCAATTTAATTATATGCCAAGAAAATGATCTCTATTGTCTACCTTAGTTTACCAGAATGTAAACTAGTGAAGGAAAACCTTGCATGACTAATATCCTAGTTTTAATAACCAATATCTTAATCTTTTACTTTTTTAACATGCTCTTGTTACAAATACCTTCTGTTTTTCCAGGTAATCTTTATTTGTCTTCCTGACTGTAATTCTATATGCTTAAATTTGTTTAGCATAGATGTAATACAATAGCTTTAATGTCAGTTCTACACCATTTTATTTTCTACCCCAAATGGAATCTGCAAGTAAAGAAAATAAATTGTGTAGGAAATTGAATAACCCTTATTCATACATTTGTATTACCCTCCAATAATCTATAACATACCATTTTTAAAGTTGTTTCAATATCTATATTATTTATGTATGCTTTTTATGGTGATAGGGCTTCCCTGGTGGCTCAGGCAGTAAAGAATCCTCCTACAGTTCTGGAGATCCAGGTTTGATCTCTGGGTTGGGAAGATCCCCTGGACAAGGGAATAGCTACCCACTCCAGCATTCTTAGGTAGATAATGCCATGGACAGAGGAGCCTGATGGGCTACAGTCCATGGAGTCACAAAGAGTTGTATATGACTGAGCAGCTAAGCATTTTATGGTGATACACACACACACACACACACACATACATATGTGTGTGTACACATATAAACTCACATATACACAAACACAAACCCTGTGAGCTTGAGAATTAAGAATTCAATCAGATACTCTTTTTTAAATAAGGGGCACTTGCTATGCAGGGTTTTTGGTAGTTGTGAAGCACTGGAAAGTCCCCTTTTCAGAGGTGCTCAGAGTCACACTTCCCACTTGGTGTGGGGAGCAGCCTGGATACTCACACACTGACATACAATGTGAAACATGAGGTGCAGCCTCCCTTCAAGGTATTTTTCCATCATCACCACCACTACCTCACCCCCACCCCGCCGACAACGCTCCTCATCACTCAATTCTCCACAGTCTATCTTAGAAGGTAAGCATTTTCACATTTTTAGTTTTCTTTTTTGAAGTACCCATCAAAAAGTATACATTTCATTGCAAGAGTGTTTGTTTTATAACTATGGACACACTTTTAAAAGTGTGTTTTGAAGTGTATGAAATGTCTATATTTAATTAAACATATATTTGCCTCTTGATTTCATACTCTTTCCAACAATTCAGGAGAATAGAAATTTGATTCCAAGAGCTCTACATAAAGACCTCTTTCACAAAACACTTAAAATTTTCCATTTCTCCACCATTCCCATTACTTAATGCATAGACATAACCAATTTTTTAGAGAAGGAAATGACAACCCACTCCAGTATTCTTGCTTGGAAAATCCCATGGACAGAGAAGCCTAGCAGGCTACAGTTTATGGGGTCATAAAAGAGTCGGACACAACTTGGCAACTAAACAACAATAAGAAACCACTTTTTATATACCCCAAGTAAACTTTTTCTAAGTGTTTACTCTTATTTCATCTCATTCCCTAGATACATTTGATGAGGTTAAGACAGAGAGCTAGGACCATCTGTGTCTGGTACAATTACACACTGTGTGATCAGAGACATGTCTATTTGGTTCCCAACTCAATCACACAGTCCCTGTGAGCAATAGGGCCAATCACATCATTTCTCTGATCAAAAGTTTCTCAAAAGAAAACGTGGAAGCAATTGTGCATTTTTTTTAAGTCTGGTAGGCAGAGAACACTTTAAAATGTATATAACATGTCTACTCCTTACACGCAGTAGGTAATCTGTACATATTGGCTGCCTTTTTTCATATTTCTTCTCATTTATACATATTTTGAGCCACTTAGACTCTGAACGAGCTCCTTGCAAAATGCTTATCACAATACAGAAAATCATTTCTGAAAACGTAGCAAGTTCTTTGTCACAAATTTTCTCTATCTTCAGCCCCCACAGTAACAGTATATATATTGCATTTAAGAGCACGATGAGGTAAGAATTATGAATAGATAAAGTCAAATTTATTTTTGATCTCTCTTTCTGGATTTCCTATTGGATTCCTCTTCACCAAATGAGCTGGAAAAAAAAAAAAAAACAAGCTATGATTTCCTTTTGCTGTATGTTCTTTCAATCAGAAGTCTAAATATCTCCCCTGAGAAGTACTACAAAGTGCCTAGATATTGGCTTCTTTGCTTTTTAGATCTTTTAGAAGACTAAACTAAAACATTCTTCTGCTTAAGAATGAGATATTAGAAGAAAAAGTCATTTTACTGAACGACTTAGAGACTAGGACATTATTTAAAAATTATAATGAGCTTTCTCTTGTGGATCATTAAGAAAAGAATCTATGTAAGAGTCAAATGAGCAAAGATAATTTGGATTTTATATAGATTTAGGTGAAGGCACTGCATGGAAATTTCTAACAGCCTTTTCCATTTCTGCCACAGACACTCTTGGTTGTCAAGTTAATGGCCATCTGCCCAACAGGATGATGAGTTTGTTACATAAAAAACATCTTGCTTTTCAGTGAAGGTTGCATTCCTGCACAATAGCAGGTTAGTAAACCTTAATTAATATGAGCAAATCTACATATATTTTTGGTGATCTGTGTACAAGTGGGTGTGACCCAATCATGAGAAATGAGAGAGATTCCACTGGGGTTGGAGTTGTATGTCCATACTATTCAAAATCATCTATTGATTCAATGTAATCTTTATTAAGATTCCAGTGGTATTTATTTTATTTTAAATTAGTTTATTTATTGATTTTTTAATGTAAATTATCATATGTGAAACGAATCGCCAGTCCAGTGGTATTTTTAAAGAAATAGAAAAATTCCAAAATTTTTTGGAACCAGAAAAGACTCCAAGTAGCCAAAGTAATCCTAAAAGAGAAGAACAAAGCTGGAGTCACCACAAATGATCCAATCAAATATGGGCAAAGGACCTGAATAGACATTTTTTTTTTCAAAGAAGATATTCAAATGGCAAACAGACACCTGCAAAAATGTTCACATTACAAATGATCAGGAAATGCAAATCAAAATTACAGTGAGTTGTAACTTCACATTATGATGGTTAACATAACAAACGTAAGAGATAACAAGTGCTGTGGAGGATATGAATTAAAGGGAAATTTTTTACATGCCTGGTGGGATTGTAAATTGGTAAAACCACTGTGGAAAACAGTATGAAGTTTTCTCAAAAACTTGAAAATAGATTTACTATATGATTCAACAATTCTACTTCTGGGTATTTATTTGAAAGAATAAATTACTATCTGGAAGAGATATCTGCACTCCATATTTATTGCAACATTCTCTGCCATAGCCAAGACATGGACACACACATGTACACATATATAGACGATGGAATACTATTTAGCCATAAAAAGAAGAAAATCCTGCTATTTGTGAGAATGTGGATGGAACTGGAGAACATTATGCTAAGTGAAATAAAACAGTCAGAGAAGGACATAGTGAACAATCTGACTCATACATGAAATCATAAAAGGGGGGGAGCTCATAGAAACAGAGAGTAAATTGGTGTTTTTCGGGGGAAGCAGGAGGCAAATGTATGGAGAAAGTAAAAGGATACAAACTTCTAGCTGTAAGATGAATAAGTCCTAGGGATGTAATGAACAACATGATGACTATAGTTAACATAACATATTGTATACTTGAAAGTTTCTGAGAGAGTAAATCTTAAGAGCTCTTGCTATATCAAAAAAAAAAAAGTCATACTATGTGGGTTGATGAGTGTGTTAACTAAGCTTCTCATGGTAATCATTTCACAATATATACGTATATCAGGATATTACATTGTACATCTTAAATTTCCACAATGTTACAAATCATTTATATCTCAAATCTGAGGAAGAATTTTAAAATAAGTGTCAGGTAATTATTATACCACAATATGTGGGTTCCTCATGTCTATGAGGAGACAAATATCAGAATAAAGGTCAAGAGGCTGAGGATAATAGGTCAAAAATGGAAAAATCTGGCCCTTTGACATTGTTCAACTGTAGAATTAACTAACCTTGGAAACTCACTTGAGGACTTACAGTATGAGAGAAATAGCACACTTAATAAGCAGCTTCTCATCACTCCTGGTAAGGAAGAGATGATCAACAATGCCCTGCTCCTCTGTTACCTGACAATGAAATTATCCAACCTGATACAAGCACTAAGAATTATTCAGATATGTATGGAAAACTTTTAAAAAAAGGGATTGAGAAAGAGTATATGCTCTATTGCCTGTATCTATAGAGGACTGACAAAGAACTTCAGGGACTTCCGAATTACCTATTAGTAAATGGTGAAGTCTTATGTAATAGCCAATTACTGAGTGAAATCCCAGGCTATTAATTATATGCCAGAAAGGACATCCATTTACTGATTGATGATACTCTAGGCTGGAAAATGTTCTCACCTTTTTCCTTTTGGGACTTTGTCACCATATTATTATCACTGCACCTGCATCTTTGTTGTCGCTTGCACAAATATTCCATGATGCCATCATCATTTTTAATCATTCTGTGATTATGGGAACATGCTGGATAGTTTCCAAGGCCAGAGAAGATTGTGTCGTTTCCATTAGCCACTTCTTGCTGCGTATTAAAGGAAAATAGTTAACTCTGGACTATCCTACATGATCACTATCAGGCACTATTTCCAAGATCTGCAAAATTCATTTATTAGGCACAGACTAAACCATTAACAAGCAACTGGTCAATATGAGATTACTGGGTGAGAAAATTAAAATGCAGAGGGTAGTAAGTCAAGATCTCCCTCAATTTATATTTACTGACAGAATATGGGGGATTGGGGAAGTAAAACACAATACTAGTAATGGCTCTCCATGTAACAAACTCTCTGCAACTGACAGGTATCCAGAAAATAAAGGTAGCAGTGCATTTTTCATTAGAAGTCGATAGACTGCAAAGCTGTCAAATGTTAACTAGCTTACCTTCTGCTCTTTGCAAAAAGGTTAATGGATACAGCACATTTTCCAATGTGACTCTGAAAAACAAAGAATTACAAATAGTATGTAGTGGTATTTGTTTTTCTTCTTTTTTAGCCTACCCTACGTACAATCTAGAGGTTGAATGCCACATTAGAGCTTTCAGCTATCAAAAAAATTGCTAGTGATCATATGTGTAGGTGGGAGGTGGGGGTGGGTCAGAGCTCTAGTGGAGGGGTTGTAAGTGAATTTATAGTAGTTAGTCTGTCATATTAAGCATGAACCTGTATTCATATAAGAATCAAACCTTTAACCTTCACCTTCCATAGGAACATGCTCTTTATTAATCATTTGTCTAATTTGTTCAAAAATATTTTACAACTATGTGTTATGAAGTATTGTCATTTATGCCAAAGAGGATGGCTAACCTGTATGTATAGATGAAAATAGCACACTTAATGAGCATCTTGTCATCACTCTTGGTGAGTAAGAAAACATTATCAGCAATATCCTCCTCCTCTGCCCAAGAAGTGAAAAATGAACTAAATTTAGAACTGACCATTCCTTTGATTTTCCTCAGAGTTTTACCACATGCATATGTATTTTTAAATGTGACTAGGTCTTGTGCGTTTGAGTATTATAGTAAAGGAAACATATTGTATATACTCTTGTATGCTTATTCACTCAGCATTTGGCTTTGGAGATTTATTCTAATAGATGGTTCATTTAGTTATCCTGACTCTAGGAATCTGTTGTTAAATGCACTGCTATTTTTAAATATTCTTGTGCACATTTCCTAGTGCACTCAGGAGTTTCACTAAGATGTCTGTTTAGGAATGAAACCACCAGATTGCAATGGTTGTGTGAATTCTTATTCAAAACAATGAAGAATAAAAGCTTCTGAGCTGTTATTTTCACCTTTAAAAGTTTTGCCAATCTGGAGGATGTAAAGTGACCCTTATGGTAATTTTTATTGGTATTAAATGATAGCTCATAGATTTAGCACATTATTTACACATTTATTTGCCATGTTTTCTCCCTTTGTTGGGATTATTTTCCTGTTGGAATTTTTTTAGTCTTTTCATTAGTTTTGGGTGGTTTTTCACATATTTTGGACAATAACACACTGTTGGTAATTGCAGGAAATAACCCTTCTATGGTCATGGTTTGTGCTTTCACAATTTTTATAAAGTGCAGTGCTAAACAGATATTCTTAACTTTAGTGAACTCAGACGTAGCAAGTTTTTTCCTTCATACTTTATGTACTTTGTATTTTTTAATGAAATAATTTCCTACTTTAGTTTCATATTTTCTACTTAGATTGTTTTAGATATTGATTGCATAACTAATCATGTGTATATTTCTGAATAAACTTTTTTTTTGCATTTAAATGTAAAAACAAACTTTATTTATACATGGCCTTTGGAACTCATAGACCAATGGTTCCTATCAGTATTAGATAAGCTAAGCTACTCTAACACAGAGTCCTGAATACAGTGGTTTAAATAAGATGAAAGAGTTTTCACTCCCCCCCTCCTGATTCCAAAGGTAGGTGAGCAGTTAGAACAGGTGGAGGGCTTCACTCTACAAGGTGATCTGGGAACCCAGAGCAGTGAACAGTTCTGCCAACCTATGTGAGCGAAGTCCTTCTCGGGGTCAAAAGCAGCTTCTGCATTTCCCAACCATCAGGAAAGGAGAGTGTGTTCATAGCAAGCATCCTTTTTATTCTTTAATATACTTTCTTTTTTATTCTTAATTGGAGAGAAATTGCTTTACAGTGTTGTGTTGCTTTCTGCTGCATAAAAATGCAAATCAGCCATAAGAATAATAATTAATAATAATAATGCCCTCCCTCCCTACCCTAGCCCTTTTCCCCCACCCTACCCCTCTAGGTCATCACAGAACACCAGGCTGGACTCCTTGTGTTACACAGAAATTTCTCACCAGCTAGTTATCATGGCCACATGATAGTATATTTAAGTCCCTGCTACTTTCTTCAGTCATCCCACTCTCTCCTTCCCCCACTGTATCCACAAGTCTGTTCTCTGCATCTGCCTCTCCACTCCTTCTCTGCAAATAGGTTCAACAAAACTATTTTTTTTCTAGATTTGCTACATAAGTATTAATATACAATATTTATTTTTCTCTTTTTGACTTACTTCACTTTGTATAACAGGCTTTAGGTTCATCCACATCACTAGAACTGACTCAAATCCACTCTTTTTAATGGATGAGTAGTATTCCATTGTATATATATACCACTTGATAAACTCTTAATGTCACACTTATTGTAGTTCATGTTAGCATATTTATATGCGTCTGAGTTACTTTTTCTGTTCTACTCGTCTGTTCTATCACTGCCTCAACAGTATTCTGATTAAAATATTGCTACTTTAGGATGTGTCATCTGACAGAAAAACACCTCCCAATCTTTTTCTTCTTCTTCAGAAGAGTGTTAAATTTTCTTAATCTTTTCTTTTTTTTTACAGAGTATATGTAATTATATATAGATTATAATCCATATAGAACATATATAGAATATAATCTTTATATAGATTTTAACTTACAAAGATATATATATTTATATATGTTAAATATAATGTTTATAAATATATATATTAAATATATAAATATGTTTATAAATATATATATTAAATATAGTGTGTGTGTATTTCCCAGGAAACCTCCCTAGGAAAGATTCCTTACCCAATCCTTTCTCCAGTGTCCCCTATGCTTGATTACAGAAAAGCTTGTACTATTAGGTCTTGCCTGAATTCCAAATATTAAATGTAATCAGAGAAGTGAAAATACAGAAACAAAGGAAAACAATCAAGAAGGACAAAATAATATTAGTTTAACCATAAAACAAAGTAGAAACGTAGTTCCTCCTCAAGTGCTATAGATAATATACTGAGCCATATCCTTCAGTTGTTTTTCAATACTAAAACCCCAGAAGTTGGAGAAAGTTAACTGCATGCGGACCATCAGCATGTCGACCTGAGACAGGTTGAAACCAGGAGGTTGATGATTGAGATTCCCCGAGTACCCCTTGGCTACCTCCGCATAAACCATTCAGAGAATTGAGCACCAGTTGGTCAGGCACCTGCCCCCCTCTCCCTCCCCTTACCTTTAAAAACTCTTACCCATCTGGGAGTCTGGGTCTTCTGAGCATGAGCTGCTTCTTCTCCTTACTTGGCCCCACAATGGGCACCTTTCAATAAACACTGTACTTTCCTTCATCACAATCTTGTGTCAGTAGTTTGTCTTTGTTGTGCATCAGGTCAGCAGATACAAGTTTGGTTTGGTAACAGTCTTTCCAATGTCGGGTATTTCCACCTATGAGTGTGGTGTCTCTCTCTCTTTCTCTATTTCAGTTCCGTTCAGTCACTCAGTCGTGTCCAACAATTTGTGACCCCATGAACTACAGCACACCAGGCCTCCCTGTCCATCACCAGCTCCCGGAGTCCACCCAAACCCATGTCCATCAAGTCGGTGATGCCATCCAACCATCTCATCATCTGTCGTCCCCTCTCCTCCTGCCCTCAATCTTTTCCAGCATCAGGGTCTTTTCAAATGAGTCAGATCTTCGCATCAGGTGACCAAAGTATTGGAGTTTCAGCTTCAACATCAGTCCTTCCGATGAACACCCAGGACTGATCTCCTTTAGGATGGACTGGTTGGATCTCCTTTCAGTTCAAGGGACTCCCAAGAGTCTTCTCCAACACCACAGTTCAAAAGCATCAATTTTCAGCGCTCAGCTTTCTTTATAGTCCAGCTCTCATATCCACACATGACTACTGGAAAAACCATAGCCTTGACTAGACAGACATTTGTTGGCAAAGTAATGTCTCTGCTTTATAATATGCTGTCTAGGTTGGTCATAACTTTCCTTCCAAGGAGTGAGCGTCTTTTAATTTCATGGCTGCAATCACCATCTGCAGTGATTTTGGAGCCCAGAAAAATAAAGTCAGTCACTGTTTCCACTGTTTCCCCATCTATTTGCCATGAAGTGATGGGACCATATGCCATGATCTTAGTTTTCTGAATATTGAGCTTTAAGCCAACTTTTTCACTCTCCTCTTTCATTTTCATCAAGAAGCTCTTTAGTTCTTCTTCACTTTCTGCCATAAAGGTGGTGTCATCTGCATATCTGAGGTTATTAATATTTCTCCTGGCAATCTTGATTCCAGCTTGTGCTTATTCCAGCCCAGTGTTTCTCATGATGTACTCTGCATATAAGTTAAATAAGCAGGGTGACAATATACAGCATTGATGTACTCCTTTTCCTATTTGGAACCAGTCTGTTGTTCCTTGTCCAGTTCTAACTGTTGCTTCCTGACCTGCATACAGGTTTCTCAAGAGGCAGGTCAGGTGGTCTGGTATTCCCATCTCTTTCAGAATTTTCCACAGTTTATTGTGATCCACACAGTCAAAGGCTTTGGCATAATCAATAAAGCAGAAATAGATGTTATCCTCCTTAAATTCTTTCATTATTTTTCAATAATATTCTTCAAAATGAGATTCTTGCAATTCTATTACTTTATATCCATGAAATATGTATATAAACATATGTATATAAACATGTGTAAATTCTTATTGTAAATATAAAGTAATGTAATTTTATTGATATTTTTTATAAAGTTGATAAGCTGCTTTATTAAATTTAATCATTTTAGACTATAAACCAGGATCTGGCCTTTTTTTTTTCTGCAAAGGACCAGATAGAAAACATTGAGACTTTAAGCGCCATATGGTCTCTAGCAGTTATTCAATTTTGCCACTGAGTCATGAAAGCAGCCATAGACAATGCCTAAATATTTCTAATAGTTCACTGATGTACAGTATTTGCTGTAGGTCTGCATAGATTAATTGTACTATGGAAGTTTTCCTCTATTCCGACTCTGTGAGAAGTTTTATCATCATTTTCCCTCCATATCTATTGAGTTTAACTGTTTTTTATTCTTCATCCTGTTAATGTTATGAGTAAACAATAGATTTTGTAAAGTTGAACCAGTACTATACCCCTTGTGCATTTGTACACAATGGTATTTTCTTTTAAAAATATTATTTGGTTTGTTTCAGAATGTTGGCTTCTGCTTTTTATTAGTGAAACTGACCTGTTTGTTTAGTTTTTATTTCCCCGCCTCTTACTGGCATTTCCTGATTTGGAAGTAGGCTAAAAGAGTTACATTAATAGAGTGATTGAGTATTCCCTCCTTTTTTGTTCACTGCATGAGTTTGCCTTCTATTAAATTAGGTCTGCCTTGGATTTTCAGTTGCCTTCTGTAAAACTATCTGTGCCTGTTATAATGTCTGTGGAAAGATTCTTAAACACTGATTCAATTCCTTAACAATTAGAGAAGAATTCAACTTTTTGTATTACTTCTTGATTCCATTTTGCAATTTGTATTTTTCTAGAAATGTGTTTTGACTAAGCTTTCAAATCTTTTGGATGAATTTATTCAAAAAATTGAAATTCTCTTTTTAAATTTCTCCAACACTTGTAGTTATATACCTGCTTTGATTCTAATATCATTTGAATCTTTTCTATATTTTACTTGGATGAATCTTGCCAAAGTATTGTCAATTATATTAATCTTCTCAAAGAGCAATGGTGTACCTTCATTAATCCTCTGTATTATTTTTTTTTATTTTATTAATTGATCTTATTTTTATTCCCCTTTTCTTCATTAGTGTTCACTCTGTTTTTCTTTTTCTGATTTCATAAGTTGAATACTTAGCTTACAAATATGTATCCTCTCTTCCTTTCAAATAGAAGCATTTAAAGTTATAAGTTTTTCTTCTCTTTTAACCATATCTTATAATTTATATTTTGTTTAATTATTATTTATAACTATTTTCTAATTTATGTTATGATTTATTCTTTGACAAATGAGTCAATTGGAAATGTGTTTTTTAATAAATTTCTAAATATATAGTATTCTAATGTAAACTTTCAATATTGATTTCCAACTTTAGAGTATTATAATCAGACTGTTTTATATTATTCCAGTTCTTTGATTTTTTTCATTACATAGTACCCAGTCAATTTTTGGAAGATTTGTCAACCTCTCTATCTACAATGTTAAAGGTACACAATGCGCAATGGTATGTCTCCCTGTTGAGTTGAAACTTGTATCCATTTTTCCAGAAATGCTTTTTAAAAGAAGTATACATATTTTTTTAATAATTCCAAACTTTCTACAAGCTAATATTCCATCCTTATGTTTTACTAAGTGTGCTTAAAAAAAATAGTGTATTTTCACTTTCTTGTGTGAGGGATTCTATCAGTGTACATGAAATCAAACTTTTTAATTGTGCTGTGCAAAAATTTTATACCTTTATTATTTTCATTTTCTTTATATATATCAACTAATAGAAAAAGTGCATTACAATATTTATTTAATTTCTTCTCAAAGTACTGGTGAAGGCATATCTGTATATCTAAGTTTGTCAACCTCTCTATCCACATTGTTAAATGCACACATTACATGATGGTTATGTCTCCCTGTTGAGATAAAACTTGTATCCATTTTTCCAGAAATGCTTTTTAAAAGAAGTATTCAGTTTTTAAAAATAATTCCAAACTTTACAAGCTAATGCTCCATCCTTACTTTTTTTAAACACTATGAGTCTAAATTTTTAAAGTCAATTCTGAATGTATTTAAGAGTCTAGTACATATATACATACTAATATACTGACAATTTTTGGTGTGTGTGTGTGTGTGTGTGTGTATATATATATATATATATTTCTATGATTTTCTCTAATATTGTGATTGATCCCCTTCAATTTTTCCTCTTCTGCTTACCTTAAGCAAACACCTATTTCTAATCATGTAATGATCATTATGAGAGTCCCTTGGACTGCAAGATTCTTAAGAGTCCCTTGGACAGCAAGGAGATCAAACTAGTCAATCCTGAATATTTATTGGAAGGACTGATGCTGAAGCTGAAGCTCCAATACTTTGGCCACCTGATGTGAAGAATTGACTCTCTGGAAAAGACCCTGATACTTGGAAAGACTGAAGGCAGAAAGAGAAGGAGACGTCAGAGGATAAGAATATTGGGTGGCATCACCGACTCGATTGACATGAGTTTGAGCAAATTCCGGGAACTGGTGATGGACAGGGAAGCCTGGCATGCTGCAGTCCATGGGGGTGCAAAGAATCAGACATGACTGAGCAACTGAACTGAACTGAATGATCATCTTTGAAATTTAGTGTACCATATATTGCCACAAAGGCTTCCCTGGTGGCTCTGCGGTAAAGAATCTGCTTGCAGTGCAGCAGGCCTGGGTTCGATCCCTGGATTGGGAAGATCCCCTGGGGAAGGGCATGGCAATCCTCTCCAGTATTCTTGCCTGGAGAATCCCATGGACAGAGGAGCCTGATTGTTTTCGGTCCATAGGGTCACAAAGAGTCGGACACACCTGAAGTGACTGAGTAAACACATAATGTAACATAGTCTTTACCGTGATTTTACTCTGCTTTACCAATCTGCTGAAAAATACATTTTATTGTGCTCATTCCCTGATTATACCTTTTTCCAGTGTTTTACTTCTATCTTGTTTAACACTAGGTTATGTCATGATTTTATAAAGTCAGCAATTTTTACATTTATATGTTTCTTCTTTTGTCTTACACTGTCCTGGAAAATCTTTTCTTTTATGAGAGTTTTTGGAAGGTCCTTAAACAAGAACATCTTGATTGTAAATTCTCTCAATACATATGAGACAAAAGAAAAATCTCTATTTCAACCTTTTTCTTGGTAGCTTTGCCGGGTACATGATTCAAGTTATTTCTTCCTCAGGATTGGAGATACTATTCCATTCCTTTCTGACTCATATTGTTGCTGACCAGAAATCAGCTCTCAGTCTAATTTTCATTCCCTCGTCAGGAATTTGTCTTTTCTTCTTGATGTTCACATTGTTTCTTTTTCTTATATGTCCTTCACTTTTACCACAGTATTCATAAGTATAAATTTCAAGCTATTTATTTTGTTTAGAATCTGCTGGGCTTTTGAAGACTGAGAATTCATACCTCTCTTCAGTTCTGGAAAATTCTGTCTGTTGTTACACTTTCACATAGTGCCTGCTACTCTATCTCATCACCCTCTCTGCCAAGTCTCTCTTTCAGAGGTCTTATTAGATGAATACTTGCCTTACTTTAATCACCTTGATTCTGAATCTCTCCGCATTATTTTACCTCTCATTGTCTTTTCTCTGTGAGACACAATCTTGTCAATTCTTTAGTTCTATCTCCCAGGTCACAGACAGGTTCAACATCTTAATATTTGACTTGGTTAATTCAAGCCACACAGAGAGTATGAATATTGGCCTCAAACTGAAAGGAGGGTCTGCTTAGGAAATAAATTCTTAGAGGAGACCTTATTTCCTCAAGAAGGATTATCTGGATGTATCAAACATGATGATATATGTGAATAAATAAACAATGCATTTTCAAAGTGTCTTCCTTAAATACCACTTTACCCATTTCCTTCTAATCTGTATTCAGTTTATCTTCACCTTTTCAATTCTACAGTTAGCCTTTTTACTTTTTCAGATTTATGTACTAATCTGACAGAATGGCAAACACAAATTTTTACTCTATCATTTCTAAATTCATAAAATGTTTTTCAATTATCTTTATTTCCCTTAGCAGCTTTATTGACCCTGAAATTATCTTAACTGGGTAAGTCTTCTTTAGCTGTTGTATTTCTTCTTGGTTATCTGGCTTCTCTAATATTCTAAGGAGTGTTCCGTGTACATTTCTTTTTGGATTTCGGGATAATATTATTTTCTTGTTTTCTTTTATATCATTTCAGTGCATTGATACAGTTAATTACACTGGAAACACTAAAATCTGTAACCAGCCTTAAGTTTTATTACTAATGTCTTATGTGGCATTGAGAAAAAAGTCTCCTCCTTATCCCATCAAGATCCCCAGCTATAAATATCCATTACAGATAATATTTGGGGTTGAAAGTCCTTGATGAAGCCCAAGTTAGAAAAGATATTAAGTGATCCAATTCATTAATGGTGTTTGATGTGTATGACTCTTTCTGCTGCAGCTTCAGTGAATTAGTACCCTGCTACCTGCAAAATATCAACTTACCCCTTATGGAATGTGTAGGACTAGAGAGAATTCCAAATTTTATATTATGTTCGGCTTTACACAATGCCTAAAAGTTCAATGCAGAAACACATTTAAAATCCTGCCCTGATCTTTTTCAGTAAAAATGCATTTGTATGCAAATTATACTGTACAGTGTACACCTGAAAGTGTATTGCTTTGCATTTTTCCTAAGCCCTAGCAAAATAGTTAAAGGACGTCTGAAGGATGTTTGATTTGAAAATGCTTTTGAATAAGAATGTAAAATAAATTTAAAAACAATTTCTGCATGCCTGTCACAAGATTGGTGTCTGATATAAAACTGTCTCAATATTCAAAGGCATTGTTTTCACTGACCTTATTATTGTATATGATGGCCCATGGCAGAATTTGTTCTACATGCACAAGGCAATGGGGAGTGTGTATATTGTTAACAAACCTTGGCACAAAGTGGCTTTTTCTTATCTGGTCAGAAATGAAGAGATCAGAGACAAAAGTGAGTGTGTAAGCCAGGAACGATCACTTGCCTTAGAAACTAAGTACATGATATAAATGTTTTTTTCTGCCATTGCCTAAGTGTATAATTTGGCATAAGTTTTAATCATCTCTAGAATTTGATTTCCTTACTCAAAGATGTATAAAGTGTTTAAAATTAATAATGATATGTTAAATAACACAATCTAAACTTTTAACGTGATCTTTCCAATCAAATATTCATTTAAATCAAATTCAGGGGTAAGTTCCCCATCTCGAGACTAAATCTGATGAAGATGTGGCTAAAATTACTTGCATTATTCAGTGTAATCTCTAGGAAATAACAAGAAGAATGAAATGCTGATATACTGTAAATTCTCCTGTTTCTTTAAATGAATAGGGACACACCTGTAAAAATGTGAAGGACAAACCACAAGCTGAGCACCTACTAATCTATATCTAGATTATGTACTGATATTATGTTTAAAAAAATCAATAGCTAACATATGTCCCAGTTAAGTTTTCTTATGTGGATTTTTAAATAATTTTTACGTAATTGAGCAAAGAAATTTGTAGTCATGGGTATTTGTGTTGATCTTGGTCTGTTGTTTATCAAATTTTATTTTTGATGAAAACAAACAAATAAAAAAGAAAATGAGAATTTTATTAATATATTATTATTATATCAAATTCAAACTGGGAAAATAGGCTTTTTTAGAGATATTTATTGAAAGTATAAAACAAGTATACCTGTTTTGCCTTCAATCTCCATGTTTTCTCATATTCATAAAGATCTCACACGAGGTTAATGATGATTTTTGTAGTTAAAAAATTATTTAAACAATAACTTTAAAATTCCTTTGATAGCCTGAAAAGCATCACTTTAGAAAGTGGCCATAAATTTTCATCTGTGACCTGATATGCATTCATATACATTTCTTTGAAAAGCCAACCCAAGTGTATTATGTTACGCAAAACATCAGGCAAATACATCAAAAGAAAGAATGGCCATAATATACAATAATTCTCTTTTTTAATTGAAAGTATATATTTTATCTCCAATTGATTCTTGTTCTTATTGCAGGCTTTTAAACATCTTCCTCAAAATTATGGTGTAAAGGCGGTTCATAAAACAACTGCTTAGAATTGTTATATATCACATTATCTTGATACAAAAAGTAGTGGCATTTATAGTCAAGATGACAATTGATATGGAGTATTTCCTAGCAACTTCCAAGGTGGCACAGTATAAAGAATTTGCCAGTAATGCAGGAGACATGGGTGATGGATTTTAATCCCTGGGATGGGAAGATCACCCGGAAGAGGAAATGAAAAGCCCCTCCAGTATGCTTGCCTGGACAAATCATATGGACAAAGGAGATTCTCAGGCTACAGTCCATGGGATAACAAAGAGTTGGACAAAACTGAGTAACTGAGCATGTACTAGTAAAGAATATAGTCTTTCTAAATTCAGTTCAGTTCAGTTTAGTCACTCAGTCGTGTCTGATTCTTTGTGACCCAATAGGCTGCAGCCTGCCAGGCTTCCCTGTCCATTACCAATTTCTGGAGTTTACTCAAACTCAAGTCCATTGAGTTGGTGAAACTACCCAACTATTTCATCCTCTGTCATCCCCTTTTCCTCCAGCCTTCAATCTTTCCCAACATTAGGGTCTTTTCAAATGAGTCAGATCTTCCCATCAGGTGGCCAAAGTATTGGAGTTTCAGCTTCAACATCAGTCCTTCCAATGAACACCCAGGACTGATCTCTTTTAGGATGGACTGGTTGGATCTCCTTGCAGTACAGGGACTCTCAAGAGTCTTCTCCAACACCACAGTTGAAAATCATCAATTCTTCAGTATTCAGCTTTCTCTATAGTCCAAATCTCACATCCATACATGACTACTGGAAAAACCACAGCTTTGACTAGATAGACCTTTCTTGGCAAAGTAATGTCTCTGCTTTTTAACATGCTATCTAGGCTGGTCATAACTTTCCTTCCAAGGAGAAGGCATCTTTTAATTTTATGGCTGCAGTCACCATCTGCAGTGATTTTGGAGCCCTCAAAATAAAGTCTGCCACTGTTTCCATTGTTTCCCCATCTATTTGCCATGAAGTGATGGGACTGGATGCCATGATCTTAGTTCTCTGAATGTTGAGTTTTGAGCCAACTTTTTCACTCTCCTCTTTCACTTTCATCAAGCGGCTCTTTAGTTCTTCTTTGCTGTCAGCCATAAGTGTGGTGTCAACTGTGTATCTGAGGTTACTGATATTTTTTCCTGGCAATCTTGATTCCAGCTTTTACTTCATCCAGTCCAGCATTTCTCATGATGTATTCTGCATGTAAGTTAAGTAAGCAGAGTGACAATATACATTCTTGACATACTCCTTTCCCAACTTGGAACCAGTCTGCTCTTCCATGTCTAGTTCTATCTATGGCTTATTCACCTGCAGATTTCTCAGGAGCAGGTCAGGTGGTCTGATATTCCCATCTCTAAGAATTTTCCACAATTTTCTGTGATTCACACAGTCAAAGGCTTTGGCATAGTCAATAAAGCAGAAATAGTTGTTTTTTCTGGAACTCTCTTGCTTTTTCGATGATCCAACGGATGTTGGCAATTTGATCTCTGGTGCCTCTGCCTTTTCTAAATCCAGCTTGAACATCTGGAAGTTCACAGTTCATGTACTTTTGAAGCCTGGCTTGGAGAATTTTGAGCATTTTTTGCAAGTGTGTGAGATGAGGGCGATTGTGTAGTAGTTTGAGCTTTCTTTGGCATTGCCTTTCTTTGGGATTGGAATGAAAACTGACCTTTTACAGTCTTGTGGCCACCTCTGAATTTTCCAAATTTGCTGGCATATTTAGTGCAGCACTTTCACAGTATCATTGTTTAAGATTTGAAAGAGCTCAACTGGAATTCCATCACTCCCACTAGCTTTGTTGGTAGTGATGCTTCCTAAGGCTCACTTGACTTCACATTCCAGGATGCCTGGCTCTAGGTGAGTGATGACAGCATTGAGATTATCTGCGTCATGAAGATCTTCTTCTGTATAGTTGTTCTGTGTATTCTTGACACCTCTTCTTAGTACCTTCTGCTTCTGTTAGGTCCATACAATTTCTGTCCTTTCTTGAACCCATCTTTGCATGAAATGTTCCCTTGGTATCTCTAATTTTCTTCAAGAGATATCTAGTCTTCTATTGTACTCTGCATTCAAATGGGTATAGCTTTCCTTTTCTCCTTTGCCTTTCACTTATCTTCTCGTTATAGCTATTTGTAAGGCCTCCTCAGACAACCATTTTGCCTTTTTGCATTTCTTTTTCTTGGGGATGATTTTGATCACTGCTTGCCATACAATGTCACGAACCTCCATCCATAGTTCTTCTGGCACTCTGTCTATCAGATCTAAGCTCTTGAATCTACTTGTCACTTCCACTGTATAATCGTAAGGTCATACCTGAATGGTCTAGTGGTTTTCCCTACTTTCTTCTATTTAAGTCTGAATTTGGCAATAAGGAGTTCATGATCTGAGCCACAGTCAGCTCTTAGTCTTGATTTTGCTGAGTGTATAGAGCTTCTCTATCTTTGGCTGCAAAGAATATAATCAATCTCATTTTGGTATTGACCATCTGGTGATGTCCATGTGTAGAGTCTTCTCTTGTGTTGTTGGAAGAGGCTGTTTGCTATGACCAGTGAGTTCTCTTCGCAAAACTCTATTAGCCTTTGCCCTGCTTCATTCTGTACTCCAAGGCCAAATTTACCTGTTACTCCAGCTATTTCTTGACTTCCTACTTTTGCCTTCCGGTCCCCTATAATGAAAAGGACATCTTTTTTGGGTGTTAGCTCTAGAAGGTCTTGTAGATCTTCATAGAACCATTCAACTTCAGCTTCTTTAGCCTTACTGGTCAGGGTGTAGACTTGGATTACTGTGTTATTGAATGGTTTGCCTTGGAAACAAGAAGAGATGATTCTGATTTTGAGACTGCATCCAAGTACTGCATTTCAGACTCTTCCATGGACTATGAAGGCTACTCCATTTTTTCCATGGGATTCTTGCCAACTGTAGTAGATATGGTCATCTGAGTTAAATTCACCCATTCCAGTCCATTTTAGTTTTCAGATCCCTAAAATGTTGATGTTCATTCCTGCCATCTCCTGTTTGACCACTTCCAATTTGCCTTGATTCATGGACCTAACCATATGTAAAATTAGACAGCCAGTGGATATTTGCCATATGACACAGGGGGCTCAAAACCAGTTCTCTGTGACAACCTAGAGGGATGGGATGGGGTGGGACCTTGGAGGGAGGTTCTAGAAGGAGAGGACATATGTATACCTATGACTGATTCATGTTGATATATGGCGGAAACCAACACAACATTGTAAAGCAATTATCCTCCAATTAAAAAAAAATTAAACAAATAAAAGAAACAAAAAAAAACAGCACAAATATAATGTAGTCTTTAATTTACAAGGTCTCAAAAATCTTAGTTAATGTGAATGTCATTCCTATAAAGATAGCTTCCTGATGTTATTATACTTGTGGCAAGAAAGAAAAAAATATATCTTATTTTCTTTTCAAGCTTAATTTAAATAAAAAAAATTGGGGGATGGAGGTTTTCTTTTTTCTTACTTAAAGAATCTGAATTTGATCTTCACCTAGGTAGCTTCTATTTCCAACTGAAATGCATGAAGTACAATGAGATAACGTAAAACTGATAGACTGTACATGTAATTCGGTTTATAAACACTCATAAAAAACACAAAATGAAAGATATATAACATTACCCACAATATCCACAGTCGTACAAACCACATTTAATTTCAATACCTGCCCAACTATCCACATTTTTTTCCCTATGCACATTCAATAGTCATAGTTAATTTATTTGCCTTTTCCATTAGAATATATGTTTCTTGCCATCAAGAGTCTTTTTCCATTCCTTCGTGTTTGTAGCTTCTAGGTCTCTACTTCAAATAAATTAGGTGTCTTATTAGATGTTTTGATAATGAATAAATGAGGGAGGGAGAAGAAGGAAAAGGAACACAGAGAAGAAAATATAAGCTACCTAAACCATGATAGAAGCACCTCTCCAAGGAGGTGTGCATAAGACACTCCAATCTAAATGTTCTTTGTAAATTAACGTTTCCACATATGCATCTGTCAAATAGTGCAAAACAAGTGGGCTGCAATGACTAAAGAATTTTAAATCCAGTGAGTGTGAAAAAAATAAACACATAGTTTATTCAAAACAGATATTTATTGGGCTTTGAAAAATAGATACTTAATTGCTAATAAACACCTTCTTCTGGGTTGTTCTACTTTCTAACTATAGGAACCCCAGGCAAATAACATAACTTCTGTGACTCAGGGTTCCTAAAGGCAAAACGAAAATGAAAATATCAGTCTTCCCTGTTTTAGAAAGTCATGAAAACCAAAGAAGTTAATGTGAAATAAGGTGATAGTCATGTTCCAGGAGAAATATTTGACATGTTAGTGCCTAGCCATCTGACTGTTCATATTTTTAAGATTTCTTTTGTATATCTAAACTCAGATAATATACTTTTGATTGTGAGATAATATTTGATAAACCGTGTTAAGCAATTTCTCTTCACTAAATTATTTCGAATTTTAATTTAGTAATTTATTATGCTGTTAAATCCATGACAAGTGTTTCATCAGACATAGTTATAGAACAAAGAGTAAACATTCAGCTTGCTCACAAAATCACACCTGAGAGGGATTCCTCTGACATCAGATGAAATAATTTCAAATCACAGAAGATTTTATACAATTCAACAGAGAAATCAAAGGCTCAAAGAGAGACATCAGAAGATAAAATTAGGTGAAAATATAATTATTAAAGGCAAGTTAGCAGATAATTCATGTAGCATACCTGTGTATCTGCTGCAGTTTTACGTATGCAGAGCTGTCATATGATATTCAAGTAGGATTTGTGCTGAGGAATTTTAAACATAAACACAGGTAAATCTTACAGAGTATATGTATATTGGCAGGGTTTTTAATGAGCTGAGCTACACGGAAACATTAAAAAAGGAAATATCACTGATACATAGAATCTAAAAAAATAATACGAGTAAATCTATTTACAAAACAGCTGCAGTCACAGACATAGAAAACCAACTATGGTTACCAGAGGGGAAAGGGAGGGCGAAGAGGGATAAATTAGGAGTATGGGATTAACCAATACACACTACTATATAAACAATTAAAAAGCAGCAGAATTTACTATATGGCATAGGGAACAATGTTCAGTACCTATGGTAACCTGTAATGGAAAATAACCAGAAAAAATTATATGTATATAGATAGATAGACAGATGAACCACTTTGTACACCTGAAACTAACACGGTATTATATATCATCTATTAAAAAATAAAAGTCATTTATTAGTCAAAGAAAGAAAAAATGAAACAAAAACTGAAGTGAGCTTTCGAAAAGAATCACAACCATACACACACACACACACACAAACTTATACATATACATACATACACATGTTAGCCTTAATGTTTAGCAAACAGACTTGTCAAGGAAATCTGTTTGTAGTCTAAATCTCTCATTGCATATGTGCATACACATATAGACAAAGTAAACAAAGTACATGTTTTTAATATGCTGTCAGCATCTGGATGCATTTACTTAATCATTTATTAACTAGTATATGAAGACACAATAAAACAGTGCAAAGTCATACTTTATAAACCATGTGTGGAGAGAAGAGAGAAGCCTGGCCCAGTGTTTAGGGTCTGAAGCCTCTTAAAATAAGTTGTGAATTGCCCTTTTTAATCAGGACACCAGGGAAGAGAATGATTTCTTTTGAGTGCAGCACTTCAGAATTCCTGGTGTCAAGTGGAAGCCCACAGGCCTCAGAAGCCAGGCTCTTCTCCCTTGAAGAAGTTTCAGTGCATGCACATTAGATGCTTACATGCTCTTGAATGCAGCCTATTATAAGGGCCACAAAGAAGAGATCAGTGAAAAGAATTTCTTACAGAAATAGGCACCACCCCAGGAGCCAGTTTTAGGTTGGGAGTAATAGAAAGATAAAATAGAAAGGTGGTGACCTTCATTCTTCATCTCCCTACAACTTGATGGCTTATTTTTGATATAAATCCTTCTGGCTAAAATACAGACTTTAAAAAAAAACATTAAAAACATCAGACTTTAGTGAGGTGTGGGGAAGTGGAGGGGGTTCCTGTGGAGTAGAACTCTGATTACACAGAGGGGGTCAGCTCTTTTTACAGAACAAAATTTATTTTGTATGATTTACTCTCAGAGCTCACTATATCAATTCACCCTATGAGTTCATCAATTAATTCCAAATATGTTAGAATAGAGGAGTATAGTACTGTTTAAATAAAATCTAAAATGTTTGCTAATTATGTCTTCCTGTATGCTGTTACCTTCAGCCATTTTCATCTGGCTCTTATGAAAATTTTGAAGTAACTTACTAAATGCATCGAACAAAACTAACATTCTAATCTCAGGAGCATCCCAGTTACTACATAAAAAAAAATAATTTATGTAACTCCTACTTTGCTCATTATCTTTCTTTACTTTGCATGTAAGTATCACTTTAGCTACTAATTACCCTGATGTATGCATTCTATTTAACTCATTTTCATTCCAACCTGTCCCTAACTCAGCTCTCAGTAACTTCAACTCATTCAAAGTGAAAAGAGAAAGTTTTAGTGACCCTTTGGACTGTAGCCCACCAGGCTCCTATGTCCATGGGATTCTCCAGGCAAGAATACTGGAGTGGATTGCCATTTCCTTCTCCAGGGGACTTTCCTGACCCAGGGACTGAACCCAGTTCTCTCACATTGCAGGCAGATTCTTCACTGTCTGAGCCACAAGGGAAGCCTCGCTGATGGCAATTCACACAAACAAAAAAAAAAGAGAGAGAGAGAGAAAGAATAAGAATCATGCTCTCCAATTTTAGCCCAATTCATGGAATGACAGCATTTACTTCATGATAGATCATACACATAAAAGAGTTAACTGTAATAGAGCTTCACAAGCCAAGAATCAACAGGACGCCCATGAACACAAAAAGTAAGTTTTCCCTAAATGAAGTGAGAGTTCTCATGGGTTCTGAATCGTTCATTCTAACTGCACATGTATAGTAGGTATTTTTCAAGATCTAATAATAATCTGTATATATTTCCCAATTATCTCTATATCTAACCTAAGTTTTCTAAACCAATATGTTCTTGGACTTTCTCCAGGTAATTAAAGTAATTGTCCTCCTGTTGCCTTACTATATTCAAGACATTGTTCTGTGTGCTTTTTAAAAATAATTATCTAGTAATCATTTTGCTAATTTCCACATCTCCCTATGTGAGAAGGAAGCAATGCTAGGATGTTGTGAGAGATGATATTGTCCTATCCCTCCCTCTAACAACTGATGAAATTAGAGACCCCAGAAGAGAAACCTCAGCACTGAAGTTTCCAAGCTTGTAAATGGCAGAGCCAGGTGACTCAGGAATCCCAACTCCTTTCCCATTAGGATGAGTATTCTGCTGCTTGGAAAGGAAGTCCTCTGTGGAGGCTAACATAAAGGTTATGAAGGCCGATGCTTACGGGACTAGCAGGGAAGAATTCTGGAGTCTGGAGAGAATGTATTTGATGGGGAACCTGAAAGAACCATGGAAACTAGAAAAAAGAAGCAACTGGCTGTAGTATTAAGGCAACAAACATTCAAATGATTACCTTGAGTCAATCACTTAATGTCTCTGGATGCTATGCATTTACTTGAGTTTGAATAAGCCAGTAAGTAGAGGACCTGTATGGGTCACTTGTTTTGTCAAGTGCCTTTTTTTGTTTTTACAGATGAATAAACAAATACAAATCTAAGGTCTCAAAAATGATAGAGTTAATTGTGGAACTAGAAAGCAAAGGATTTTGCAAAATTATGGTGATAATCTCTACTTTGTCTAAGTCTTAGGGATGTTTGAAAAATCAAATAAAGTATATGAAAAACACTATTGAAAACTGGTTCTTATCCCATTTTGCCTGAGACAGAGGGCACTTTCTCGAATACAGAGCTAAAAGTGGGAGGTTCTGGCGAACTGGGACAAGATGTCAGTGATGCTAGGTACAATGTACATTTAGTGTATTACATCAGTTCAAATATTATATATATATATATATATATATATACACACACACACACACACATATATATATATATATATCACAATTCTATGGACAGAGGTCAAGGATGTTTTGAGTTGAAAAAAATGCAGCATGTACCTCAAACTGAAGAGGATCTGTGATTCAGACAAAAGAACTTTGTGTCCTCAGGGCCAAAACCTGAGAATAATAGCTTTGGAACAGCTAAGAAAGTGCCAACTGACAGGAAAGAGTGATAGATTCAGGGGTAGATAGAGTGAAAAAAAAAATACAGTGGATGGACAAGTGTAAAAGGAAGATTCCAGCAAAAAAATGGCATCAAGCCAAGCCAGGATGAATTTATCTCAAACTGGGCATACATGATGTAACTTCCTTTTGCATTTCAACTTAATTCTGTTACTGTTTTGGTTTACTTTTAGACACTTCTACAATAGTAAAAAGAATGAAGAGAAGACATAGCAAAAGAAACTCAAAAGCAAAATGTTCAAATTTTTATAGACCATAATTTTCTGAAAAGCAAAACTAAGAATTCAAACGTAGCAAAACAGGATGTGTTTGCTTTGAATGAGCATTTAATCTCATGAAAATTAGGTATTCTTTTACTGTGATTTCTGAGGGCTTCTCTGGTGCCTCAAACAGTAAAGAATCTGCCTACAGTGCAGGAGATTCGAGTTCCATCCCTTGGTCTGGAAGATCCCCTGGAGAAGGGAATGGCAACCCTCTCCAGTATTCTTGCCTGGAGAATTCCATGGACAGAGGAGCCTGGCAGGCTATAGTCCGGGAGTCGCAAAGAATCAGACAAGACTGAGTGACTAGCACTTTACTGTGATTTATGTAGGAGTAAATGCATTTCCAGTATGGCTCCAGAGAAGTGAAGCCTAGCACCGAGCCCACTACTAGAAATGGTAATGGCATTGAATCCATCAGGTTTCCTCTGCAAGTTTCATTTGCTTCCTCTGGATAAAAGGGCCCTTGAACCAGAACACCTCCAAATTCCTTTGAAATTCAAAAGCAATCACAAAATTCAGATTCTGGTAATTTGATTCTTCCTTTACATTTTTATCTCCTGCTGGAAAGGTGACGTTCTTGGCCACCCAGTGAAATTGGGAGGCAAGTGACAGGGGTAATTGATATTTCTATAGACTGTGAGATATCTAAGCAGGCAGATTTTTTGAGTCCTACCTCCAAGACTTACTGGCCAGAGAACTGCAGCTGGTTGCAAAGTCTAAGATCACTCATTTGAAAATGATGTTGGCTATAAGTCAGAGTGTGACTGTGGCAATTGAATAAGACAGTGTCACAGTGTCTGGCACATGGTCTGCAGCCCATAACTTTTTTCTTGCTTGCTTTCCTTTTGGGTTAAATTGACATAATACATAGTTTGTAGCTAAGGGAGTAAAACATAATAAATGACTTGAAAAACAGTAAATTTCTGCTCTCCGTCATAATGAGTATTTACCACCAGCCCCAATACACGGACCGTCCATTTGTGATCATCTTGACCTGCCTTCACAACCCCCTGGCTAATCTCTTTTAATAACATTTTTAAATAAAGTGCAATAAATAATACAGATATGAAATCTACAGCACCACTAAATTTCCGTTTTGAATTTCTGTAAATATTTATTCCTAATGATTCCATTGAAATTGCAGTAATTAGTACAAGTGATTTAAACCAAAGCATTTTTGGCTTCATGACAATACATACAGCTACTATGGTTATTTATTGTATGAATTGCTGTACATCGTTTCTTTTTTTCTCCCCACAGTGATGTTAATTTGTTCTGGTAGCAGCAGAAGAAAGCAGTTGTCCTAGCCACATCACTTACTGCGTTGGCAAAGAATCACTTTAATTCCTCTTTGAATTGACATGGAATGAATTCTGTTCTTGAGTGGTTCAGTTTACTCAATATCTGTATTTATGCAACCTTAATATACATATGCATCTTCAAAATAATTATACAACACACATATCCATGCATATACTAACACAAAGGTAATGCTTAAAAAATAACTTACTTCACCTATAGGTGCTGATTTTATTCAAAGCACACTGGCACTGTTAACATCTAGCACACAGCCCTAATTTGAGGAATCATTCTCAAAAGGGGCTGAACAAATTCCAATTTGCAATACTAAGTAGGCTCATAAGGAAAGGGTTATCATTTTTTTAATGAGTGGGGCTCTGACCCCTTCATTCAAGGTCAGACTGTGAAAATGTTAAAATGACACATGAGGCATGAATATTCATTTGACACCTAGATATACACATGCCGATGTTTATTTTCATAAAAGTTTCTGCTGTGGTAGAGATTTCTCATTAAAAGACAAATTTTTTTTTTATAAATTTATTTATTTTAGTTGGGGGCTAATTACTTTACAATATTGTAGTGGTTTTTGCCATACGTTGACATGAATCAGCCATGGGTTTACATGTGCTCCCCATCCTGAACCCCCCTCCCACCTCCCTCCCCATCCCATCCCTCTGGGTCATCCCATTGCCCCAGCCCTGAGCATTTGTCTCATGCATCGAACATGGAATGGTGTTCTGTTTCGCATATGATAATATGCGTGTTTCAATGCTATTGTCCCAGAACGTCCCACCCTCACCTTCTCCCTCAGAGTCCATAAGACTGTTCTATGCATCTGTGTCTCTTATTCTGTCTCGCATATAGGGTTATTGTTACCATCTTTCAAATTCCATATACATGCATTAGTATACTGTATTGGTGCTTTTCTTTCTGGCTTACTTCACTCTGTATAATGGGCTCCAGTTTCATCCATCTCAATAGAACCGATTCAAATGTATTTTTTTAATGGCTGAGTAATATTCCATTGTGTATATGTACCACTGCTTCCTTATCCATTCGTCTGCTGATGGACATCTAGGTTGCTTCCATGTCCTGGCTATTGTCAACAGTGATGCGATGAACATTGTGGTACACGCGTCTCTTTCAATTCTGGTTTCCTCGGTGTGTATGCCCAGCAGTGGGATTGCTGGGTCATATGGCAGTTCTCTTCCCAGTTTTTTAAGGAATCTCCACGCTGTTCTCCATAGTGGCCGTACTAGTTTGCATTCCCACCAACAGTGTAAGAGGGTTCCCTTTTCTCCACACCCTCTCCAGCATTTATTGCTTGTAGACTTTTGGATAGCAGCCATTCTGACTGGTGTGAAATGGTACCTCATTGTGGTTTTGATTTGCATTTCTCTAATAATGAGTGATGTTGAGCATCTTTTCATGTGTTTGTTAGCCATCTGTATGTCTTCTTTGGAGAAATGTCTGTTTAGTTCTTTGGCCCATTTTTTTGACTGGGTCGTTTATTTTTCTGGAATTCAGCTTCAGGAGTTGCTTGTATATTTTTGAGATTAACTGTTTGTCTGTTGCTTCGTTTGCTATTATTTTCTCCCATTCTGAAGGCTGTCTTTTCACCTTGCTTATAGTTTCCTTTGTTGTGCAAAAGCTTCTAATTTTAATTAGGTCCCATTTGTTTATTTTTGCTTTTATTTCCAATATTCTGGGAGGTGGGTAAAAGACAAATTTTTTGGTTGGAAGCTGTTACTAGCTTACCCAAGCACTGTCTGATTTTACTGTATACATGGCATTCAATCCAGAATGCCACATGGGCAGCCACTCTCTCAATAGGCTTTGGCACCCTGAAATACACATCCGGAATCTGTCCCTCCCGAAATTAGATTACTAACTTGCAATCAGTTTTATCTGTGTCCAAAAGGCTTCAGGCAGATTAGATGATTCATGGGCTGAAAATGATCATTCCCCTCCATTCACTCTTCCTGCATCATCAAATGGCTTCACGTTCTGCCTTTTCTTGCCTGAACTGCTGCAAGAGTGTTCTGATTGCTCTGCCAAATTCTAGTCTTATCTCTTTCAAATATGTCTCTCATATTGCAGTCAAATCTGATCTGGCCTCTCTTTTAAATAGTCAAAACTATTAGCATGACTGAGGGGTCTCTGGTGCTTTCTCTTGTTGCTTCTCTGCCTTGTGAGCTCTGTCCCAGTCATCTTGAGACACTTGCAGAGCTCAGAACTGGATGTGTATATTCTTGCCTCTGGGCTTTCCCAGTGGATCAAGGGTAAAGAATCTGCCTGCATTGCCAGAGACATGGGTTCAATCCCTGGGTTGGGAAGATTCCCTGGAGGAGGGCATGGCAACCCCTCCAGTATTCTTGCCTGGAAAATCCCATGGACAGAGAAGCCTCGTGGGCTGAAGTCCATAGGGTCACAAAGAGTCAGACACAACTGAAGTGACTGAGCACACATGCACCCTTGCCTCCAGGTCTCTGCACAGTCTATACCCTCTGCCCAGGCTGTTAGCTCTCCTCCTCCCAACCTCCCCATCAACCCCTAGAGCTTCACTAAGTGAACGCTTGGCTTCTCTCCTTTAGATATTAATGTAGCTGTGACTCCCTCTAAGAATTCTTTCCTGACACTCCTCCAACCTCTTCTTAAGAGCTCATGATTTGTCCCTACATGATATTGATTACTTGTATGTGGGACTCGCCATACTGTACCATAATGTCTGGGATTCCCTTGTAGCTCAGTCTGTAAAGGATCTGCCTGCAATGAAGGAGACCTGGGTTCAATTCCTGGGCTGGGAATAGACCCTGGAGAAGGAAATGGCAACCCACTTCAGTATTCTTGCCTGGGAAATCCCATAAACAGAGGAGCCTGTTGCGCTAGAGTCCCTAGGTTTGCCAAGAGTCAGACATGACCTAGCAACTAAACCACAATCACCATAATTTCTGGTTTGCTTTTTTGTCTCTACCATAAAATATTCTTATAAACTCCCTGAGTGCAAAGATTATATATTATCAACTGGTGTTACACCACAAGCAGAATAACCAGCACTTAATAGGTGCTTAATAAATACTAATAATGAATAAATAAAATAATCAAAGTTAGTTATAAAGCTTCATGTGTTTAAGAGATGTCTTTATTCATTTACTTCCAAACAAAAACTCCATTTCAATCTAAGAAATATGCTCTACTTAATAAATGAGTAATGAAAAAAATCTTAAATTGTCCTATGTTTAATTATAAAAATATGTATCCTTTAAATAAATATTGTTAAATTTATTTTCATTTGAAACCTTGTTACTCAGTTTCACCAAATAGAAAAACACAAGAAAAATAAACTGCAATTTTAAAACATTCCTTTCTTCCTTCTATTTCAGGAAAGCAAATACGGAGAAAGTAGCCTTAATCCTAGCCTTTGCTGATCATTTCCCATATAACTCGTTTAACTACCCTACTTCGATGGCTTCACTTAACTGTTCTGGTTACCAACTGCTGCACAACAAATCACCCCAAATTTAATTGCATAAAAATAAGGATTGTTTATTATCATCTCTCATGGTTCTGGGTGCTGACCTGGCTCAGCTAATTGGTTGTTGCTCAGTGCCTCTCATATGGTTTTGGTCAGATGGTGAACTTGAGTTATTCTGATCATTTCCTCAGTCATATGTCTCGTGATGGATACTGGCTGTCAGCTGCAGCTTCAGTGGGAGCTATTGGCCAAAATATCTACAGGTAGCCTCTCTCCATGGACTGGGTTTCCACAAAGCATGGAGGCTAGGTGCCAAGAACAATTCTTAGTCTTTCTAACCTAGTCTCAAAACTCATGCAGTCTTGTTTCCTTACAGTTTGTTCTTTGGAAAGAAGTTCATACTGCCAGCCTATATTTGAAAGAGAAGAGATTTGTATTCTACCTCTTGATGAGAGGGCATGTTTTAAAGCCATCAAATTTACCTAACCACTAGTCTCCATTCTTGGGGGTTTTTTTGGCTGCACAAGGCATGTGGGATCCTAGCCCCCTGACAAGGAATTGAATGACCCCTCCGTGTGAAGTGGTGGTAGTGGTTTAGTCGTTAAGTCGTGTCCAACTTTTGTAACTGCATGACTGTAGCCAACCCGGCTCTTCTGTCTATGGGATTTCCCAGGCAAGGATACTGGAGTGGGTTGCCATTTTCTTCTCCAGGGGATCTTCCTGACCCAGGGATTGAATACAGGTCACCTACATTGCAGGCAGATTCTTTACTGACTGAGCCACCAGGGAAGCTCCCTTTGAAGGGCAGAGTCCTAACGACTAGACTGCTAGGTAAATCCCTAAACATTCTTCTTTCCAATGGACATACTACTCCACCTACCCCTCTCACTGCAAGCTTGCTTCCCCAGCATTTGATTGTCTATTCCTTCATGTTTGCGTTTTCTTTCTGTAAGGTGTGCTCAGCCTGTTGAGAGATTACATGGGCACTGGCATTTATAATCCTGCATCCATGTGGACATGAGAATGTTTGTGCTGGATCTGAGAGAATAGGCACCTGTGTGTTTACATGTGTGGAAGGATGCAGCTGCTCCAAGATGAACTCCATTGTTGCTGTAAACTCCCCTCTATTTTTCTCTATTAAATCAACTGGTGCACATAAGACTATTGGGAACTGCGGTTTTCTTAGGTTACGGTTGACTTTCTCTGAATCAAAAGTGGCTAATTCTCTTTTAAAATATTCTGTTCAGGGTGATAAAAAAAAAAAAAAAACACTTGAAAATAGATCATAGTGAGAGTTGTACATTGTCGATGTAATTAATGCCACTGAATTGTATGCTTGCTGCTGCTGCTAAGTCGCTTCAGTCGTGTCCGACTCTGCGCGACCCCATAGACGGCAGCCCACCAGGCTCCGCCGTCCCTGGGATTCTCCAGGCAAGAGCACTGGAGTGGGTTGCCATTTCCTTCTCCAGTGCGTGAAAGTGAAAAGTGAAAGTGAAGTCGCTCAGTCGTGTCTGACTCTTAGCGACCCCATGGACTGTAGCCTACTAGGCTCCTCCGTCCATGGGATTTTCCAGGCAAGAGTACTGGAGTGGGGCGCCATTGCCTTCTCCGAATTGTATGCTTAAGTGGTATTAATTGGCAAGTGATATATATATATACATACATATATTTATATGAGGTATACATATACATATATGTGTATAGAAAGAGAAAGAATTGTAGTTTAAAAAATCAATAATGGTGTATACTAAAAAACCATCGAATTGTGCAGTTTAAATGGGTGAACTTGTCTGACATATGAACTACATCTCAATCAAATTGTTAAAAATGTTCAAGGGAGACATGGATACTGCTTTTCACTATCAACAATTCTAAAGAAAGGTGCTCCTTTATCCATGGGATTCTCTTGGCAAGAATACTGAGGTAAGTTGTCATTTTCTTCTCCAGGGAATCTTCCCCACCCAGAGATTGAACCTAGGCCTCCTGCACTGCAGGTAGATTCTTTACTGACTGAGCCACTGTCTAATCTATTCAATAATAGAAGAAAGAAAATTATGTATTATGCAATCATTATGTTTATAAACAGCGATATAAGGCTTACTGGTTACTGTTACAGTACAGCCTATTACTTGTGTACATTTTGCCAGCTTTAAGTTTTCAGAGATTTATTTAGGTCTTTTGTGCTTTTGTTTGTTTTACGGACAATTATCAGAGGCTCTTTATGCTCCCAAACTGGAGGCACTTTATCTATGCTGACACCAGGTGAGCATCACATATACATCCAAAGACACTAGCCCTGGCCTAGGTAAGAAATCTAAGTCAGACTGTGAAGAGTTATGGATGACCCTATGCATAAATGCTTTTCATTTTTGTATAAAACCTTTTCCTGTGTTGTACCTCTAATGATTTCCATCATTGAAATTTTTAGCTCTCAAGTGAAAATGTGGGCATGGAATCAGCATATGGAAATATATATGTGGAACAAAGAGTAAAAATAAGACAACATGTGGGTGTTGAATTTTGTGTTTTGATTTGTTTTCATTTCAGGCTGGGCCCAAAGAATAAAAAAAAAAAAAGTTATCCAATCCAACCTCTCACTGTTAGTGAGGCTCAGTAATAACTTTTCAGCAGCCTGACTTTCCAAATGAGCCCTGGCTATGGATCACTCATATTTCTGAATATCTGGTTCCAATTCTACTTGAGTCCATCCCATCCCATCCAATCCTAACAGGGACTACCACCCTCAGTCCTTCCTTCTGTTAGAGCTCAGCTTGTCAGTAAATAGAAAAAATTACACTGATCTGATTAATCTAAATAAGCTCTTTCTGCTCCTTTACATGGATGTTGAGAACATACAGAAGATGTGTCAGATACCCAAAATCTAGAGAATCAGAGAATAGCAAGGAGAGATAAAAAGACCTTCTTCAATGAACAATGCAAAGAAATAGAGTAAAATCATAGAAAGGGAAAGACTAGAGATCTCTTCAAGAAAGCCGGAGATATCAAAGGGACATTTCATGCAAGGATGGGAATGATAAAGGACAGAAACAGTAAAGACTTAACAGAGGCAGAAGAGATTAAGTAGATGTGGCAAAAATACACAGAAGAACTGCACAAAAAAGATCTTGATGAGCTAGATAATAACTATGGTGTGGTCACTCACCTGGAGTCAGATATCCTGCAGTGTGAAGTGAAGTGGACCTTAAGAAGCATTACTATGAACAAAGCTAGTGGAGGTGGATGTAATTCCAGCTGAGCTATTTAAAATACTAAAATATGATGCTGTTAAAGTCTGCACTCAATTGACAGCAAATTTGGAAGACCCAGCAGTGACCACAGGACTGGAAAAGGTAAGTTTTCGTTCAAATTCCAAATTAGGGTAGTCCTAAAGAATGTTCAAAGTGCCAGAAAATTGTGCTTACACATGGAAAGTAAGAAAGAAAGCAAGAGAATTCCAGAAGAACATCTACTTCTGTTTCATTGACTACTAGAAAGCCTTTGACTGTGTGAATCACAACAAACTGTTGAAAATTCTGAAAGAGCTAGGAATACCAGACCATCTTACCTGTCTCCTGAGAAACATGTTTGCGGGTCAAGAAGCAACAGTTAGAACCAAACATGGAAAAAGAGACAAGCTCAAAATTGGGAAAAGAGTATGAGGAGGCTGTATACTGTCACCCTGCTTATTTAATTTATATTCAGAGTGCATCATGCAAAATGCCAGGCTGGATGAGTTACAAGCTGGAATCAAGATTGCCAGGAGAAATATCAACAGTCTCAGATATTCAGGTAATACCATTTTAATGGCAGAATGCAGAGAGGAACTAAAGAGTCTCTTGATGAGAGTAAAGGAGGAGAGTGGAAAAACTGGCTTAAAATTCAATATTAAAAAATCTAAGATCATGGCACTCAGCCCCACTACTTCATGGCAAATAGAACGGGAAAATGTGGAAGGAATGACAGATTTTCTCTTCTTGGGCTCTAAAATCACTGCAGATGGTGACTGTAGCCATGAAATTATAAGACGCTTTCTTCTTGAAAGGAAGCCTATGACAAACCTAGAGAGCATATTAGAAAGTAAAGACATCACTTTGCTGACAAAGGGCCGTGTAGTAAAAGCTATGGTCTTTCCAGTAGTCTTATATGGATGTGAGAGTTGGACCATAAAGAAGGCTGAGCACTGAAGAATTGATGCTTTTGAACTGTGGTGCTCCTTGGACAGCAAGGAGATCAAACCAGTCAATCCTAAGGGAAATCAACCCTGAATACTCATTGGAAGGACTGATGCTGAAGCTGAAGCTCCAATACTTTGGGTACTTGATGAGAAGAACTGACTCACTGGGAAAGACCCTGAAGCCAGGAAAAAACTGAAGCAAAAAGAGAAGAGGGTGGCAGAGGATGAGACGGTTGGATAACATCGCTGATTCAATGGACATGAACTTGGGCGAACTCCAGAAGATAGTGAGGGACATGGAGTCCTGGCATGCTGCAGCCCATGGAGTCTCATAGTCATGGGGACACGACTTAGTGACTGAATCACAACAACTCAAGATCTAGACCCTAGACTACTCAATTATAAAGATCACACACCTCACTCTCGAGTGTCCAGAAAATAAACAACTAAACCAATGAAACCTCTGAAAAAACATCTTCCCTGGAGGAAGTAAGCTGGCATAAACTACTTAAAAAACAAAACTTTAACGAAATGACTATTAAGCACATTATCTAACCAATTGTCTTACCACTATGCCCCATTTTACTATTTGGGGGACACCCTGATTACACTATTTAGTCATATCTCTCTTAATGATAAATTTAATGACTTCAATTAAGTCATATTCTCTACATCTGTGAAATCTGTTCCTTTGGGCTGTTATAAACAGAAAACCATGAAATGGGTGGTTTATCAACAACAGAAATTTATGTCTCAAAGTTCTAGAGATGCCAATCCATGATAAAAGTGCCAACAGATTCAGTGCCCAGGGAAAACCTATTTTTTGGCTCATAGAAAGTCATCTGGTAGAAGGGGTAAGGGAGTTCTCTGGAGTCTCTTCTACAAGGGCATTAATCCTGGCTGCCAAAGAATGTTTTCTAATATTACAGAACATGAGAGAAGATTCTCAACCTTATCACACCTACTTCTCCTTTTATTACAAATATTTGACATTCTCTCCACTATACTGAAATGAAGTTCGTAGATAATATAATCTACAGTACATACAACTTCAAAGAATCAATATAATGACATGACATGTAAAAAGAAAATGAGGAATGTAATTTATCAGAAGGTACTGTGTAGTTTACATGTAAATGTTTGAAAACTGCACTAGAAAACAAAATAAAGTGATTACACATTTGCATCTGTTAACAATAACTTAAATGAAAGCTACAAAGCTTACTGATTTAGGTGTGTTTTATTTGCTATATAAATTCCACTACAATAAGAGTGTTGGTAATTTGATTTTCTGTTATATAAGAAAAAAATAATTTTACAATTCTGAACAAAATAAAGTGCAGCCTTCCCTAGATTTATACAATATTTGCATTCCAGGTAATTCAGCATCCACTATAATCATGCAAAAAAATATAATTTACTTTGTGTTTATGTGTATAAAAGAATTATGTTCCAGTTTCAGAAAATTAAAATCTGTTTCTGACTCACAAAAATATCTGATGGAATACTTCAAAATCCTATAAAAATTAAGACAAATTTTCAACTTGTTGGCTAGCCAGCAACCCAGGTCACTCCTCCTAAATGGCTCTCATTCCTCTAAACTTGAGACAACAAAAAATGCCTTCATAAATGCCCCAAAAGTCCTTTGGAAAGAAGTACCACCCACCATGAGAACTGTGTTCTAGGTTTGCCAGAAAGAGTTACTCTTCCTATGCTGTGTCCTGGACTGCCCCTATCCCTTGGTGGACAGAGTGTCCTCACACTGCTGACCCCCAGTGGTCTTACTTTGGGGTTTAGATTCTCTAGAGCATTAGATTGTGCATCTGGTGTCTTTTTATATAGATCACATATTTCAAGAAGATATCCTCTCCCCTTTATGGTTCTTTCCCCAACAAGGAAATCCATGGGAATTTCTCCCTGATTTGGAATTCTTTCTGGAGCTCTAAAGCTCCACCCACGGCCTCTCATACCTTATCTTGAGGCTCAGCCTTTCACACACTGGACACAGAGCACTGGATGCACCAGATAAGCTGTCCCTTCTATTTCTGAGAGAGACTGCATTCCAACTCTGCTGTCCTTCCTGTCCCTTAATAAGGTTGTGTTTATTTTGCAAAGGGACAAATCCATGCCTAGTCGGGATTATCAAGGTGAGGTAGTGGACCCTCGGTGACCTTTCAGTTTTCTCAGTAAATAAACACTAGACTGAATATTGAATCTGGGATTCCGGTGAACTGTACTAGACAGAACTGTCCACCCCAGGAATATGTCCTCAGCCTTCCTTCATTTTTCTGAAAGTCAGCAAGGGTGTGGGTTTTGTAAGTGTCAAACAAAATGTCATGACTTATACTTGATCTGTTCCAAGCTTTTTATTCTCTTCCCTCTCGAAGCATGGACTTCCCTGGTGGCTCAGACTGTAAAGCGTCTGCCTATAATGAGGGAGACCCGGGTTCAATACCTGGGTCAGGAAGATCCCCTGGAGAAGGAAATGGCAACCCACTCCAGTACTCTTGCCAGGAAAATCCCATAGATGGAAGAGTCTGGTAGGCTACAGTCCATGGGGTTGCAAAGAGTCGGACAAGACTGAGCAACTTCACCTTCTTTCTTTCTTTCTTTCTTTCTCCTGAAGCAACATTTAAAAACAATCAGTCGATGTAAACTGGGAAAATGCCACACTATTCTTCTCTGGGCTAGTCCAGCCCTCCTCTGCCTAAGTCTAGGATGGCATTTTGCTTGGAAGAAAAATCTGATCATGATGATATAAGGAGAGGAGAGGAACAATTAAACATCTACAGCTGCATTTAAGGTTGTCATGAGGCATATTCACAGCAATTAATATGATTTAACAGATTAACTCTGGAATAGTAGTTTAGTTAGAAAACTTCTGCAATGTAGTTTAAGTGGAAATATTTTTTAAACTGTGACAGGCCAAGAAAAAAAAAGCACAACACACACACACACACACACACACACACACACAACTATTCTCCAAACTGTCATTTTTCTCTATATTCCTTTCAGTTATTTCCCTGCTTTCTCTGGAGAGAAAATCCCCACCCCACATCTATACACACATACACACCTTTGTGAGTAAAGATAAATAAAGACCAGTCACTTTGTCCGCTCCCTTTGTTCTGTGATTCGCATCTGTGAACAGTTGTCAGTTTGTAGTTGCTGCCTGCTGGCAAGAGCAAGTGTACTTCTTAATCTATTTCACACGATTATGGCCCAAAGAGAGATCACTCCGTTTTTCCTTAATTTTGCTAAAGAGGCCTGTGCTTTTCAGGGTGGAGCTTATAAAGAAAACCAGCAGGAAAGTCAAGTGCACTTGATGAAAAAACAACGCACAGCTCCGAGTTTCACAAGTCGGTGGAGACCCCGCAGCTCTGCCAGACCAGCAAGCCTGAGGTATCAAGCCTCTCCGCCAAGATTGTAGGCACACATTAAGAAATGAGACTTTCTCATTACAAGGCAGTCTACTCAACTGAGTTATCAGATAATCGAAATAAAAGGATTTCAGTCATCCTTTCTTAAAAGGGAAAAATACAAGGCATCCATTAGGAAATGAATCAGAATTCTAAAACTGTTTTCTTTTTCCCCAGTAGTATGGGAAGAGTGATAAAAACAATAATTCTAATTATTATTTATAAAAGGCCTAATATGTGCCACACGCAATACTTAATATTTTATCTGCATTAATTTCATTTCTCACGTCCACTCTGTAAGAATGAACCCAGGTCTCCCCTATTGCAGGTAGATTCTTTACCTTCTGAGCCACCAGGCAAGCTCATGAATCCTGGAGTGGGTAGCCTATCCCTTCTCCAGGCCATCTTCCCAACTCAGGAATTGAAATGGGGTTTCTTGCACTGCAGGTGGATTCTTTACCACCTCAGCTACCAAGTAAGCCCCAGATTTCACATAAATGTGTTAATATATAGTACTTATTTTTCACTTTCTGACTTACTTCACTCTGTATGATAGCCTCTAAGTCCAACCACGTGTCTGCAAATGGCACAATTTCATTCCTTTTTATAACTGTATGGCTTAAATAATATGCTTTATATTATGTGACTTTTACTGTAATTTAAAATAAAAAAGCATTAAAGAAAAGAATGCATCGCTTCACTGGCCACTGCCACAGGCCACTAGTGCTTACTGTCACCTGGACCTTCTGGGGAACCTTAAGAAAGGCATCTCTAAACTATCCACACAGGAGACCAAAAGAGGTAGTATTACCAAGAGGCTCCTGTCTCCCACTGACCAAGATGCCCTCATGGACATCAATACCCTCATACTTCCAAGTGTTATGTGTATGTGTGTGTGTGTGTGTGTGTGTGTGTGTGTGTGTGTGTGTGTGTGTGTGTGTGTGTGCTCAGTCATGTCTGATTCTTTGTGACCCCATGGTCTGGAACTTACCAGGTTCCTCTGTCCATGGAATTTCCCAGACAAGAAAACTGGAGTGGGTTGCCATCTCCTCCTCCAGGGGATCTTCCCAACCCAGAAGTCGAACCCACATCTCTTGCATCTCCTGCATTGGCAGGCGAATTCTGTACCACTGAACCATCTGGGAAGTCCTAAGTGGTATATGGGTGAATGCCAATTGGTTTCTTCAGTAGGTCTTATGAGGCAGCAGTGAAAAGCCCTAGGTTAGGAAGCAAGAGGTATAACTGCCCAAGTCCACTGTCAAATGTTCACAAGTTATATCTGTTAGAATCTGGCTGAAGCTTGACATAACTATTATAATCAACCCTGCAATGGCTGAAGTTGAGGCTAAGAGATTTGAAGTGGTGCAGAAGAGTCCAAAACAACTGCTAGATGACTCAGTTCCTTTCTTACCTTTAATCAGGAGCCTACTTAAATCAAAGATATCATTTACAAAAAAGGTGACAATTTGCTAATACTGATGTCATGATAGTTACATCATTTATGTGTAAAGATGTGGCAAATAATCAATACTAATTGAGTCTAAAGGTAGATTATTAGTATATAGGACTCACATAATATAATTTGATATGTTATGAAGGAGAAGCTTGAGCACTAAAGCTTGAGGACTAAAACACATTACGAAAGTGAAACTGTTAGTCTCTCAGCCTTGTGTGACCCTTTGACCTATGGACTGTAGCCCTCCAGTCTCCTCTGCTCATGGAATTCTCCAGACAAGAATACTGGAAAGTGAAAGTGAAAGTCGTTCAGTTGTATCCAACTCTTTGTGACCCTGTGGACTATACAGTCCATGGAATTCTCCAGGCCAGAATGCTGGAGCTGGTAGCCTTTCCCTTCTCCAGGGGATCTTCCCAACTCAGGGATTGAACCCAGGTCTCCCTCATTGTAGGCAGATTCTTTACCAGCTGAGCCAAAATGGAAGTCCAAGAATACCAGAGTGGGTAGCCTTTCTCTTCTCCAGCGGATCTTCCCAACCCAGGAGTTGAACTGGGGTCTCCTGCACTGAAGGCAGATTCTTTACCAGCTGAACCACCAGAGAAGCCTTAAGAATACTGGAGTGGTTAGCTATTTCTTTCTCCAAGGGATCTTCCCAATCCAGGAATGGAACCCGGGTCTCCCATCTGAGCCACCAGGGAACCATTTTGAGACACACTGTGAAGCCCTCCTCAAAGTAATAACCCTTCTACATATTTCATGTTTTACAGACATTATTTAGTTTATAATTTGCTTAAAATAAAAGATCAACTTAAACCCACTTTTATTCCCATACAATTTGTTTTTCTCCTACACTTTATAAGGATATTTTTTTAAGAATGAGAGAACAGAGGTAAAGGAAAAAATAATGGAGAGAGAGAAAGAGAAACTGCAAATTCTTGCTTGGGATTTTTTTCTTGGAAAAAGTGTTAAATATGAAATAGCACCATGAAACACTTCACAGTCCATCACTTTCTTTTGGAAAATAATAGCTGGACTGAAATGAATACTTTAGAAGATATTTCATTTCTTGGCATTTAAAATCAATAGTTTTCTCACTGTCATGAATATTTGGGAGAGAAGCTGGGGCTGCTATTTTTGTTCATTGTAACTGTGGCTCCACTGTGTGTGAAGATGGAACACCTTTCTCTCATTATTAAGAGCTTAGTAGCCCTGAGCTAAAGGCTGTGATTCTTCATGTCAACACTGTGGTGGCAAATAAGAATTCTCATTTAGTTTCTAGTAACCTCATTTGTCAAAAAGACTGTATTTCAAGTGTATATAGATTTAAGGCAAACAAAAATGAGACCACTAAATGCCTCTTTGTTCATAAATTGCATTCATCAATTAGAGAAAAGTTAAACTAAGGAAAGATTAACTGTACAGACTACTAACCTATTTCAAATTTTATTTTTAAAAGATGTGTGAAGTTAATTTAATTTTCAAATTGATTTTCCATTAGTGATAGTGTCAACGTGCTGCTGATGTAGAAGAGCACTTACATGAACCACATTCCAAGCGAGGGAAATTTTAAATTCCCGAAACTTTACTGTGAACGTGAGAGTGAAAATAACATTAGTAGAATGTTCTGCATGGCAGTTTAAAAAGATATTTTTAAGTAAAAGCTTTGAAATTGTTCTTGTCTTCCTTGATGCTTTCAATTTTAGCCTGATTTGATCAAGAATAAAAAAAGGCGGGGTGTCATGTTTTGAGAAACTTTAACACTGTCTCAATCTTGAGATGATGAGCCTTTCAAGCCAAATGACTAAACCCCTCTGAGAAAGAGAAGCACCTCTGTTGCTCGGTGCCTCAAATAAACTCCAGGCTCCTCACTAATACAACCATGTGACACAGACTTGTGTGGCTTTATAAACACTTTCTGAGTTCAGATCATGCTCCATCATTTCCCATTAGCTTGCCTATCACCCCAAAATGCTGAACTATAGCTTCACATTTAGAATCTGATGCAATTAAAAATTCAACGAAACCAAGAACTTGTTAATGACAAAACAAACCCAGTGACACATTATCGTGACAACTCTCACCAAACCCCCACTGTGCTGGCTTATTTTCTATTTGAATCACTGAAACAGTAAATACTACTCTTTTGAAGATCATAGAAATTCATAGACAACTTGTCATCAGCATCATTTCTTTATGTCATTTCAGCACACAGAGGTTTCTTATTTTCTCAGAATCTACCAGACTGAGCTTACATTACCTAACTTTCCATCAATATCCAACTAATTTTTCCAAGTTCCTGATCAATATTTTTTTTCATTTTTTTTTACCAACCAAACGATCTAAGTTATGCTTCAAACATGTGTACATTTGCATGACAGTATGCAACAGGCAAAGCAGTGAAAAAAATAACAATCTTATAATTTCTCTAGTATGCATTTCACTAGCTGTTTTAGACATTGTGTTTTATTATCCAGATATCTGAGAAAATCTGCAAATATTTTTCTCTAATACCATTATTGAACACATAAAAATTTATACAGCAAGTAAAATATCTTTTCTCCAACTTTTCATATTACTTTACATAGAATGAAAAGTCTAATCCAATAAGATTAGAATTTATAGCTTAAAATCTATTATATCTTGCAAAAAATGCTGAATCTAGCTATGAATGAACATTAGCACATCATTTGCTATCATGGAAAGAATTTCTATGGTCCAATCGCAAACTTCAGCATATATATACAACTTCAGTTTATATGTAAAAGTACCCATATCTTGCTTCTGGAGTGAGGTCCAAGAACCATTTTTATTAGCCACCTGTGGATTATGGGGGTTAGACAACCCTTGGAAGAAGTATCACTTTGATTAGATTTATACAGCATTCTACCTAATTTGAATTTTTTTCCAGCTTCATTGATTAGTAATTGACAAATATAATTGTATATATTTATAAAATGTACAATTTGGGGATTTGATAAACATATACCTCATAAAATGATTACAAAGATTGAGTTAATTAACACATTTACCGCCTCACACAGGTGACTGTTTGTGTGTATGCCTGGTAAGAATGCTTAAGATACACTCTCAGCAAATTTCAAGTGTACAATACCATATTAACTATGATGATCATGCAGTATAGTAGATCTTCAGAAGTTATTCATCTTATGACTGAAAGTTTGTACCCACTGACCTACATCTCCTCATTTCCCATTATCTCTAGTCCCAGGTAATCATTATTCTACTGTATTTCTAGAAAATTGGCACTTTTTTAAGGTTGCTTATTATGAATAATGCTGCAGTGAACATGGAAGTGTATATATCTCTTTGATATACTAGTTCTATTATCTATCTGATTCATAAGTAATAAAAATGAACCACAGGAAAACACTTTAATTAGCTTGAGTCTGGTATTTGATGTGGTTCTGTAAACTAGAACCTCATTCTCAGAGTACTTTTTTTTTTTCCTGAGATGGGGGGTAGAGTATTCCTATAACTTTAATATTTTAGCTTAAACCATCATTTATTGTATTTCAACACAAGTCTACTGAAAAATCTAATGTGAATCTAAAATACTTTGATAAAAGTTCAGAGTCCACAGTAAGGGAGATGATAATTCCTTTCTGCAAAATATTAGACTTTGCCTGGTATATTGTCTTTTGTTCTAGACACTGAGCTTTAAGAACAGTGGCAATTTTTCTAAACAATCAGAGGAAATAAACAGTGAAGTTTAAGAAACATCTGCAGGTACATGATTAGTCATTTGGGCTTCTAGATAAGCATCCCTAATTGTGCCCTCAAAGTTACACTGCCATTAACAATGTGGCTAAAAAATGGACATTAAGAACAAGTCTTGACAGACTGAGAGTTTGGGGTTTTAATGAATTTTAACTATAGCTTATACAGTTTCTAAACTCTTACAATTATTTTGAATTTGGTTCTCCAAATTTTGGTGATCTGGGGTAAAATCTATTTGTGTATTTAAAAATGAGGACTGTTTGATAGAATTTGGGATTTTTTTTTCCTTGAAAAGAATAGGAATTCATTTATTCAATTTTGTGTATTAGAATTCTGAGTTACATACAACAAAAGTTCTCTCAGATCAGATTAAAAAGAATAGAGTCAATAAAAAGACATTAGGAATCTCAGAGAATCAGAGAGCTGGCATAGGCATTGTTGTTATCAAATCCTTAAGTTGTATCTGACTCTTTGCAACCCCATGGACTGCAGTACTCCAGGCTTCCCTGTCCTTCACTATATCCTGGAGTTTTCTCAAACTCATGTCCATTGTGTTAGTGGGGTCATCCCCTTCTCCTCCTGCCCTCAATCTTTCCCAGCATCAGGATCTTTTCCAGTGAGTCAGCTCTTCACATCAGGTGGCCAAAGTACTGGAGCTTCAACTTCAGGATCAGTCTTGCCAAAGAATATCCAGGGTTCATTTCCCTTAGGATTGACTGGTTTTATCTCCTTGCTGTCCAAGGGACTCTCAAGAGTCTTCTCCAGCACCACAATTTGAAGGCATCAATTCTTCGGTGCTCAGCCTTCTTTATGGTCCAAGTCTCACAAACTTAGACAGCCATATTAAAAGACAGAGACATCACTTTGCTGACAAAGGTCTGTATAATCAAAGGTATGATTTTTCCATAGAATTGGACATGACTTAGTGACAGAACAATAATTACTGACATATCCATACATGACCACTGGAAAAACCATAGCTTGAATTGATGCTTTCAAATTTTGGTGCTGGAGAAGGCTCTTGAGAGTCCCTTGGACAGCAAGGAGATCAAACCAGTCAGTCCTAAAGGAAATCAACTCTGTATATTCATTGGAAGGACTGATGCTGAAGATGAAGCTCCAAGACTTTAGCAACCTGATACGAGGAGCCAACTCATTGGAAAAGACGCTGATGCTGGGAAAGATTGAGGGCAGGGGCAGAAGGGGGAGGAAGAGGATGAGATAGTTAGATAACATTATTGACTCAATGGTGTGAATTTGAGCAAACTCCAGGAAATAGTGAAGGACAGGGAAGTCTGACATGCTACAGTCCATGAGGTCGCAAAAAGTGGGACATGACTGAGTGACTGAACAAACAGCAGCAGGTAACTATAAAATTCAGTCAGTTCAGTTCAGTTCAGTTGCTCAGTCATGTCCAACTCTTTGTGACCTCATGAACCACAGCACGCCAAGCCTCCCTGTCCATCACCAACTCCCGGAGTCCACCCAAACCCATGTCCATTGAGTCAGTGATGCCATCCAACCATCTCATCCTCTGTTGTCCCCTTCTCCTCCTGCCATCAATATTTCTATAAAATAATTTTTATTGAATAGTATGGACAGACTTTTTCCTGAATATGAAGAGAAGTACTTTTATATACAGCAATTCTTAGAAATAAGACTAAAGTTAAAAACTTACAAGAAATCAATCTCACCACAATACCAGTAGATTAATTTTTAAAGTTTCTTGTATTAAAAGAAACTTCACATTATTGAAATCTCATTAAAATTTGTTTAAATTGAAAACCAAATCAGGAAAGGAGCTAGAAAACTTTAGACTAAAATTTATTTTTAGTTTCAGTAGACTCAAAAACTTCAATAATCAAGATGCTTAGCAATGAGTGAATTTTACTATTTCAAGCTAAATATAATAGTTAATCAAAATAGAAAAAGAAAAAGTTCCTAAACATTACTAAGCAAATACAGAACTGCCCATGAACTCAAACTGAGACTCAATGAGCTTCTGATCATCAAGATAAATTGCAGTACAGTTTATAAGCTGTTCTGTTAAAAAGGAATACAAGGCAGACTAAGCAGATAGCCACTCAGAAAAAGCAGATGTTGATTCCTATTCTACTCACACAAAACACGTTTTTTCTAGACACAAAAATTCCATCACAATTGCAGTTATATATATCCAACAGTTGCAAAGAGTCAGACACTATTGAAGCGACTTAGCCGGCATGCACATATATCCAACAGTAGGTGTCACATGCAAATCATAGTCCTTCAGCAGCTCATCAAACAATATAAGGAGCAATTATGTCTCAAGATTAAGAAATAATAATACCTAATAATTGTTGAGCACTTACTACGTGATAGTGAGTTTGAGCAAAACTCATTTAGTTCTTTTAAAAAAAGAACCTCCACATATATTATTCTAATTTTTTGGATGAGGACAAAAAGATAGAGACGGATGAAATCATTGCCCATAACAACTAGGAACTGGCAGAGCTAAGATTGGAGCAAAAGAAGGTGATCTCCCATATCTGGTTTTGTTTTCTTCACAGTGCTCTAGTGTCTCGAACTAAGTCAGTAACTAGCTTATTAAGTATTAACTGATTCAACCTTCCTCAAAGGTGCGCCAGAACACTTTAATATGTAATGAATGAATATGTCAAGTAATCTCCCCCAGGCCTTGGTAGCCATGCATGGTCATAGGACAGGAGAGGAAGAACCCCACTAACAGAAAAGGGAGAACCCTACTAATGAACAAAGTAGGATTGAAAAAGAGAGCCACTACATCCTATGGTTTCCAAGGTAAAATTGTCAAGTTATTTCTGAATTATCTTTAGATTGACAAACAAGTTCCTGTGGATGCTGTTGACTTGAAAAAATAGTCACAATCTAGAAGTTAAACATGCACGCATGCTTAGTCGCTTCAGTCCTGTCTAATTCTGCAATCCTATGGACTGTAGACCACCAAGGTCCTCTGTCCATTGGATGTTCCAGGCAAGGATACTGGAGTGGGTTGCTGTGTCCTCCTCTAGGGGATCTTCCTGACCCAGGGATCAAACCTGTATCTCTTAAGTCTCCTGCATTGCAAGCGGATTTTTTTGCCACTAGCACTATCTGGGAAGCCCAATGGTGGTGGCGGTGGTGGTGGTGGTGGTTTAGTTGCTAAGTCATGTCCAACTTAAGAGTTATGTTTTATTTGGTGGGAATTTGTAGGACTTCAAGCCTGGAAGATAGCATCTCAAGTGACCCTGAGAGAATTGTTCAGAAGAGGGGCGAGGAGGAGTCAGGTATTATAGAAGTTTGCAACAAGGAGCAGGTAGTCTGAGCATCAAAAGATTATTGCTAGTTAAGGAAAACCAGATATCTCAAGTTAAGGAATTTAGTCCTTTTCTATGTATTAGGGAGATGGAAGAGTCTGGGCTTACTGAAATCATTCTTTTCATAGGCATCTCAGCTATCTGGAGCCTGCATCCTGCAATTTGATTTTTCGCATCCTTAGCATCACCAATGCAATGGACATGAGTTTGAACAACCTCCGGGAGATGGTGAAGAAGAGACAAGACTGGTGTGCTGCAGTCCACGGGGTCTCAGAGTTGGACACGATTGAGCAACTGAACAACAACAAATTTCCCTGTAGGGAGTGGCGTCAGCCTGACTGCTACCAGATTGCTACAAGATCTGGGGCATTTTTCCTATTATTCCTCCTGGGCATCCTCCATGCTCAGATTTTCACATTTGGAGGGGCGGAATGGTTGGTGACTATGGCGTCCTTGTTTATTGATATGACAGGAAATACCCCATTTCACAACTCTTACAAATGCTTTAAGTTGTCTCAAAGTAAAGTCCCTCCATTTCTCCAAAGCTTTAGTAAACCCTGATAGTAAACACACAGAAAGGCATGTGTGAATTCTGCATGGACATCAAGGAAAGGGTTGAGCTGCAATGCATGCAGTGGTAATAACCCCTGAAGAGCAAACTTTAGAAATTAACACAATACAAGAAAGACAGCTTCCAGACAGAGAGAAAGTTGGAAAACTGTCAACTGATTCCTGAATCCTGCACCCCCCCACCCCACAACCTGCTCCAAATCCCGAGAGTTTGGAAGGGATGCAAGATCTGCTCTTGTTCAAAAAGAGTTCTCAAAGGACATAGTAACTTAATTGACTTCTAAGTTACACTTTTAATTAAATGTATTCTAAAATGAAATGAATGGTCTCAAGAGATACAATGCTGCCTCTTTTTGAAAGACAGTTCAACAGATTCTTGAGCAAAAAACCATCCAATCAATCTCTAAAATTCTAAAATTCTATAAACAGTTGGGGAAAAGTTTGTGTGCCTTTGTGTCTTTCAAAACAAACATAAAAATTGTTTTTTTGTGTGTGTTTTTTTTGTTTTGTTTGTTTGTTTTACCAGTGAGGAAGACACAAATTCCAGGAAAAAATAATGATCATTATTTTACTCAGGAAAATGTCATATGTTCTAAAACTATATGTCTGACAGCTATCAGAGACTTCAAAATCAGTTCAGTTGAGTTCAGTCCTTCAGTCGTGTCTGACTCTGTGACCCCATGGACTGCAGCACTCCAGGCCTCCCTGTCTATCACTAACTCCTAGAGTTTACCCAAACTCAAGTCCATTGAGTCGGTGATGCCATCCAACCATCTCATCCTCTACCGTCCCCTTCTCCTCCTGCCCTTAATCTTTCCCAGCATCAGGGTCTTTTGCAATGAGTCAGCTTTTAGCATCAGGTGGCCAAAATATTGGACTTTCAGCTTCAGCATCAGTCGTTCCAATGAATATTCAAGACTGATTTCCCTTAGAATTGACTCGCTTGATCTCCCTGCAGTCCAAGGGACTCTGAAGAGTCTTCTCCAACACCACAGTTCAAAAGCATCAATTCTTCGGTGCTCAGCTTTCTTTATAGTCCAACTCTCACATCCATGCATGACTACTGCAAAAACCTTAGTCTTGACTAGATGGACCTTTGTTGGCAAAGTAATGTCTCTGCTTTTTAATACGCTATCTAGGTTGGTCATAACTTTCCTTCCAAGGAGTAAGTGTCTTTTAATTTCATGGCTGCAGTCACCATCTGCAGTGATTTTGGAACCCAAAAAATAAAGTCTGCCACTGTTTCCACTGTTTCCCCACCTATTTCCCATGAAGAGATGGGACCGGATGCCATGATCTTAGTTTTCTGAATGTTGAGATTTAAGCCAACTTTTTCACTCTCCTCTTTCACTTTCATCAAGAGGCCCTTTAGTTCCTCTTCACTTTCTACCATAATGGTGGTGTCATCTGCATATCTGACGTTATTGACATTTCTCCTGGCACTCTTGATTCCAACTTGTGCTTCATCCAGCCCAACGTTTCTCCTGATGTACTATGCATAGAAGTTAAATAAGCAGGGTATAATATACAGCCTTGATGTTCTCCTTTTCCTATTTGGAACCAGTCTGTGGTTCCATGTCCAGTTCTAACTGTTACTTCCTGACCTGCATACAGGTTTCTCAAGAGGCAAGTCAGGTGGTCTGGTATTCCCATCTCTTTCAGAATTTTCCACAGTTTATTGTGATCCACACAGTCAAAGGCTTTGGCATAGTCAATAAAGCAGAAATAGTCAATAAAGCTTCAAAATAGATCTCCATTAATATTTATCATTAATTTAAACCCTAGTAATGGCATACTTAAGTGGTATAAACATAACCCAAACATAAGTTTGAATTCCTCCTTTTTTATTAAAAAGAAGCAAACTATAGTTATCTCAACCTCAGTTTAAAGTATAAACAATAAATACTTCTCAAAGAAAAAAGACCCTTTGAATGACAGAAACAGCTTGTTTATATTCAGAAACAGAACTGTGCCTATGAGAGAGAATCAATGCTTCTAAAAACATATGCCCTTGAATACTACATCCCAACAGAAATAATTAAAGAAAGTGCTGGTGCTGTTGCTAAGTTGCTTCAGTCGTGTCCGACTCTGCACGACCCCATAGACGGCAGCCCACCAAGCTCCCCCCTCCCTGGGATTCTCCAGGCAAGAACACTGGAGTGGGTTGCCATTTCCTTCTCCAATTCATGAAAGTGAAAAGTGAAAGTGAAGTCCCTCAGTCGTGTCTGACTCTTCGCAACCCCATGGACTGCAGCCTACCAGGCTCCTCCGTCCATGGGATTTTCCAGGCAAGAGTACTGGAGTGGGGTGCCATTGCCTTCTCCAAGGAAAGAAAGTAGGAAATAATAAAATAATTTTTAAATATTGTCTAATCAAAATGGATTTTTCAAAAGGGTCATGACGCTGATCTTAAGGATCAAGTGTCCTGTAAATACTTAACCTAAGGAAATGCTAGTAGGAACTATCAGGGGGCAATTCATCTGGGATATAAAAGTAATCAAACACAAAAGTCCACACATACACACACATATACTCATAATATCTGTAAATGTATTTATTATACCCATATGCCCCAAATCAGAGGTCATTTTAAATGATTTTACCTATAGGACCTTTTTATTGAGACAAAACTGAAAACATAAATTGAATGTGAAATTTCCAGTTAGCATGCAAAACACTTACCATTCTTCTGATTCTACTAATATGGTGGACTATATATATATATATATATTTTTTAATTTCCTAATATAAAACACCTAGAAATGAAAAAAGAACGTAAAATATGATATTTCAGCTATTTACCTGAGATTAAGCAAAGTTTGAGAAATCACTAGAATCCAAGTGAAGAAAAAGATGAAAACCAGAGTAAGATTATGTTGATGCTTATTGTTGATGAAGCAACTCAATAAGAAAAAAAAAAAAACAATTACACAGGCAAAAACTTGAATGGACATTTCTCCAAAGAAAATACACAGATGGCCAACAAGTACATGAAAAGCTGCTCAACATCACTAATCATCAGAGAAATGCAAATCAAAACCAAAATGAGTTATCACATCACACCTGTCAGAAGGTTTATCATCAAAAAGTCTACAAATAACAAATGCTGGTGAGGATGAGGAGAAAAGGGAACTATCCTACTCTGCTGTTGAGGATGTAAATTAGTGTTGTCACCATGGAAAACAGTAATGGAGGGTTCTCAAGAAACTAAAAATAGAACCACCATATGATATAGCATTTCTGTATCTAGATACATATCTGAAGAAAACAAAAACACTAATTTGAAAAGATACATGCAACCCCGTGTTCATAACAGCATCATTTACAATACTTGAGATATAGAGGCAACCTGAGTGTCCATCAAAAGATGAATGGATAAATAAGTTCAGTCACTCAGACGTGTCTGACTCTTTGTGACTCCATGGACTGCAACATGCCAGGCTTCGTGGATAAGTAAGATAGAGAAATGTGTGTGTGTGTGTGTGTGTGTGTGTGTGTGTGTATGTGTGTGCGCGCATGTGTGTATAACAGAATACTACTTAGACATAAGAAAGAGTGAAATTTTGCCATTTGTAACAACATAAATGGACCTGATGGATATTATGCTTAGTGAAGTAAGCCAAAACAGAAAGAGACAAATACTGGTTTTATCACTTATATGTGGAATCTAAAAAATAAAACAAATAAATATATATAACAAAACAGAAACTGACTTACAGAGACAGGGAACAAGACAGTGGTTACCAGTGGGAAAATAGAAGCAGTGAGGGGCAAGACAGGAGTAGGAGATTAAGAGGTCCAAACTACTACATATGCAATAAATAAGCTACAAGGATATGTTATACAGCACAGGGGATATAGTCAATATTTTATAATAACTTTAAATGGAATATAAGCTATAAAAAGATAGAATCACTATGTTGTACACCTGAAACACCTGAAATTAATATAATATTGTAAATCAACTACTCTTTAATTAAAAAAAATATAAAGAAGTTCACTAGAAGCTGAAAAAGAAAGTCTCTTAACTTTCAGAGCATTTAAGGGTATAAAATAATAATTATATACCAATCCAAAATACCAAAAAGCTAAGAGTAGAAAAGTCAAGACAAATGAAAAATACAAAACATTATACTTAAAGCAATTCGAATATACCAGTAATAACATGAAATGTGACTGGAATACACTTGCCAGTTAAATATTGGAAAATTTCTGTGATGCAGTCAAAAGAGACATATCTGAAGTATAAAACCTAAAGTTTGAAACAAAAGTAAAACCTCACAAGATTTGTACAAGTAAAATCAAAAAATTATAGGCCAATTTTTCATGGGAAGACATGCAAAATCAATTCCAAATGGATTGTAGATATAGATATAACTGTGAGAGAGAAAAATATCTCTTTATATCTAAGATTTTAACATAGAAAAGGTAGTCATGATCTTAAGTTAGGAAAATATTTCCTAAAGAAGACTCAAGGAAGCACTAACAATAAAAGAAATGACATAAATTGGATTTTACTAAAATCAAGAACCTCTGTTTATCAAGAGCTGTTATCAAAAGAGTGAAAAGGCAAGTGAAAATTAGAAGATATTTGCAATTCATATATCCATCAAAAGATTTTCCTAAACATCAAAGAAAAACAAAAAGATAATCTAGTTACAAATGGCTAGACACTTGGAAAAGGATGTCCTAAAGAGAATGTCCACTCTTCAATAAATATGATTGTTTATTAAGAAAATGGCTGCTTAAATCACAATACTATACCTATCAACAGCCACTACAATGGCTTCAAATTTTTTAATTGAAATGAGTTATGACAATGTGGAGCAAATGGGCTATCATGTACTACTGATGGGAAAATAAATTGGTAAAACCGTTTAGGAAAATGCTCAGTATCTACTGAACATAACCATACACTATTATTGGGCAAAACCTCAAGAACAGTACATTCATTATGTACACCAAAATCATGAATTGAAAAGAAATATTATTCTTAATACCATAAAACTACAAACAACCCTAATCAAAAATAGAATTGACAAATAAAATGTGGTATTTTCCATAAAATGGAACACTATATAATACTGAAAAAGAATAGTTACTACTACACATAGAAATGTCAGTCTCACAAATATTATATTTAATTAAGTGAAATATTAAAAATATTCCGTATTGCTCCAACAATATAATATTAAAAGCAATTGAATCTAATCTACAGTTTGCCTTCAGTGGAGTTACGGTTAGGAAGAAACGTGGAGCACTCTTCTATATTTTGATCTGGATTGATCTGTGAGCAGTTGTGGGCTTCCCAGGTGGCACTAGCGGTAAAGAACCTGCCTGCCAGGTTCCAAATGTAAGAGATTAGGGTTCAAGCCCTGGGTCAGGAAGATCATCTGAAGGAGGGCAAAGCAACCCACTCCAGTATTCTTTCCTGGAGAATCCCATGGACAGAGGAGCCTGGCGAGTCTACAGTCTATAAGGTCACAAAGAGTCAGACACCACTGAAGTGACTTAGCATGCAACACACACACACACACACACACACACACACACGACTGAAACGACTTAGCAGCAGCAGCATGTGCAGTTGTGGAAGTTATTTGGGGATAATAGAGCCATCCATGGCTTTTGAACACAGCAGAGATAACTGGTCCACAAAGAGATTTAATCCTTAGCTTTGACTCATCAGCCTAATACCCTCTAAAACTGAATTCATTTTAGTAAATGTATATACGCTTCGTGATGCGTTCTACTGTGATGTTTATATCTATTTATATAACTGTTAAAGATATCTACTATCAAGTGACTATTCTGATTTGTATTCCTTGAAAGTTATTTAATATCTTTTTTTTTTCTTTTTGAGGAAGACCTTTAGGTATTCTTGCTTTCTACTTATTTAAAGGTTTAAAATTTACTTCCTTAGATCATATCTTTATCCTTGTAATAATGCCTAATAGAGCTGTCCTTATTTTGCAAGCATAACAAAGACTATATGTTGTGTAATCCTGGAGGCTTTCTGATGAGTACTGCATAAGTTGAGGTCCATTTAACAAATATGATCTCATGCACTGTCAGCATATGTGTACTCACTATAATTAAAATGCAATAACAAGAAATGCATGGCAAATGAGTTTTAAACCTCTACCGACATATGAAATAACTTCTCCCTCCCAGGGTCAATTGAACCACATTTCTCACTTATTTTACCCTATGTCTCCACATAGATCTATAATAGTAAGGGGAAAAAAATTCCCTTTCTCATTACAGAGAAACACTGTAATAATTTAATTTCATTGCTCAAGCTAAGGACTTTTAAATATTACAATTTCTATGGCAATCCCCTTTCCATTTATTGTACTGGAGAATATCTTTTTATTCAAACTGCATCCATAATACCAAGTGCAAGGAAATTGCAGCTAAACCAATCACAGCATGGTAACTCTTGAATTAATATTCTTAAACAATGAGCATAATTTCAGAAATGTTTCCATGTTTCTCTCAACATGGAAGGAATCAATTCAGTGTGTCTAGTGATCACTAAACCTAAAGATTTAAAGTGGAAAATTTCAGGATCCCAACACTTGGCCTCAAAATTTATTAACAAAACATCTGGACTTTGGATATTTTTCTTTGATTAAGGTTGGCATTTGTTCAGCTAAGCATTTAGCTATAAGGAGAGCTTCTTCCCTCAGACTGCTGTTTGCATGGCATGTGCAAATAGTTTCTCCTCCACAAACACCTACAGCAGCTAATACCTTTCGCTGTCTAGAATAACCTGAAGATTGAATTTATTTAGATTGTGGTGTACTTTGTAACTGTGGAAAGCACTTTCACTTACACAGATAGAATTTTCTATAAAGTTTTCATTCAAATATTTGCTATCATATAGACACACCTTTAATTTGAATGGACAGAAGAAATCATTAATTTGAGGACAATTTAATTAAATTGAACATTATTGACAATGTTTACTATTACGTTGCAATCAGTATTGTGCCCCTATTCAGCTGTGTCTCATTTCTCTTTTGTTGTGTGTTTTCTGATGAGACTCACTTAGGTGATTTTAAGATGATAAAGAGTGCACATAAGGTGTTTTATTTATCTGCATAAGCACAAAATTGGCAAGTACTACATCCTGAATATAGTAGTATCTTATTTAAAATGATTCACACTTTTTTCCTGTGTTCAAAGCACCATGCTAAAGACTGAAAATATTCAGAAAAATTAGACATGGTGCAACTTGTCTATCATAGGTTTATAATGCACCAAGAGAAACAAGTTTCTAATGAATTGATGCAAATTCTCATAATATTGTGAGCTATGTTCAGTGGAATCACCAAGGCTGTTAATTAATTAAGGTAGCTTAAGGAAGACTTTCAGAAAAGGGCATATGTGAGCTAGATCTTGAGAAACAAGTGGGAAGGAGGGATGGACTGCAAATGATGAAGTTTCTCAAAATTCAGTCATTATGGATCACATCTAAGACCTATGTTAACACTTCTGTAAATAGTTATGTCATATTTTCCTCCATATGACTCATTTTATCAAATTTTAAATAAAAATAGAATGCTGTAGGACTTCCCATAATGAAGAAAAAAAAAACTCATCTGCCACAAAGAGAAGGTGGAGTTTAAAAAAAAAATATGTTGAAACAAAGAAAACTATATTTGATGTAGCTTTTGTTGTACCAAAGACATTAAATAGTCAGGTGTAGTCTAGATCTGCATTCGTTCTTAAAAAGAGAAATCAACACAAGTTACCGAAAGAAAATAAAGATTCATTTAAAAAGATAACAAAAGGATTCTGCAATGATCTCATTTGTGTGCTCCCAAATTCATATGATAAAACCTTAACCCTCAATGTACTGGTATTTGGAGACAGGCCCTTCTAAAATGAGACACGAGGAAGCATGCTTTCCCTCTCTGCCTGTGGGGACACAGCAAGAAGGCAGTCATCTCAAGACCTTCAGATTCTTTCCTTTTTAATAAAATAGACTTCCTAGTCAGACCACAGACAAAGACAAATTGACTATCAGAAATTAAGCAATGGCAGTATTTCACAAATGTGAACAGAAATTTATTAAATCATGACATTTATCTGTTCACTACTTTGATAACATAGATCTATTCTATTTTTAATCCTGAATAATTTAAATAATTACTCTACATTAAATATTTAACCTATTTAAAATGATCCTGTCCCAAATATATCAATTAAATGCATACATTATATGCAAGATTACTTTTATTAAACCAAATTAAATATTGAACTAAATTTAATAATTAAACTAGATTTCATATTAGATCAATTTAACACACAGTGTAAAAAGTTCAGTTTGTGCAAGAATGAAAGGGTAACAGAAATAAATACTGGATATGTTAAAAAAGAAAGATAAAACTATAAATTTAGTTAATAAAATTGTCAAACATGTCAACTTTAAGGTACTAATTCATGTGGTACACACATGTGTGAGTGTGTACTGATGCATTTAAAGATAAAAAATATTGTTATAAAAGTAGACCTTTATTCTGGAGAGCTATAACAAGTTATTCATGACTTCCTAGAATTATCAGTTACCACCGTGGCATATATATTTCCTTATTAAAATGCAAGCAAGTTGAATTAAAAACCCTAAATTACCTCCTCAACCCCTAATGAGAGCTACCATGTTCCTAGTAAAAGATGAGTTTAGATCGTGTCTGAGCAGTTAACCAGCCTCACTCTTCAAGCTTATTTATTAATTGAAGATAAAAATGTTTATTCAGCACTTAATTGTGGATACTGTTTTAGGTCCTGAGGATATAGAAATGAATAAATTGGGAAAAACTCTGCTCCTATGAAGTTTCATTAAAATGTGGGGAGTGAGGGGTGACAGAGAACCAAACACATAATATGCAAACAACATGAAGAAAAATAGAGAAGAGGAAGGAGGACCAAGAATGGCAGGAATGGAAATGATATTTTATTTGGGAAACTAAGACAAGGCCTTTCCAGAAAGGTGATATGTGGGCATTAAGAGATGAGGGGATGTTTCTGACCTGAAAGAAGAGTGGTTAAACCTCAAGACTGGAGGAAAGTAAGTGACTCCTTCTCACACTTCCAGAGAATTCCAGGTTTGTTTACAGACTGTCCCAAATAGAAATATTAAATCTGAATATTCAGGAAGTTTTAAAGATCATAGACATCCAAGGAAGCTCTCAAAATCCTAGACTTTTGTGCAACTATCAATTTAGATGTTAGTTCTGACACATATACAAACCTTTGAGATTCAAAATATAATTACTGGGACTTTCCTGGCACTGCAGTGGTTAAGTCTCCATGTTTCCACTGCAGAGGGCATGAGTTTGATCACTGCTTGCAGAACTAATATCCCACATGCCACGGGTGGACAAAAAAATAAATAAAGTTCTTGCCTCACTAAACTTGTTTTTAAGAAAGCAAAAAATTTAATACAATTGTTTATATCCAAAATTTAAATCAACTCTAGACTCTAATCAATGATATAAAAGATGAATGTTATCTTCTGTTTAATTTAAGGCAAACCAAAATGTGCTGCCCACTACTTTTCTCAAATGCCACAGTCCCTTTTCTGCCTTTATAAGGAGGACACATAGAACATGATTGAAATTTGTTTGTTGATTGAAAAGCTTGCAGGGCCTTGGAGTCCTCATTCTGACCATTCATCCCCACTGGTCTTTACTTGTCTGCAGAAGTAAAAGGTGTAGAAACTTTACACTGAATTTACACTAAAAGCAAGAAGTAAGCTGAAAGTTTGGAGCTAAAATTCTAAAATAAAATTAAAAAAAATCAATTTCAGTAAATTTTCTGAATTGTATTATTGGGGTCTATGATTACTTGACTTCTAATGAGTCAATTTAATTATATAACAATTATTTGATGTTTTAAGTTTCATTTCTTTTCATTTCAAACTTTAGCAATTATGAAAAGAATCAAGCCAATGTAATTTAGCTGGAAAAGCAGAAAATTGGGATGGCTCCATATTCAATTTTCCACTTCATTGTTGCAGCTCTGCCAACACAGACTGACGTTTTGTATCATGACATAAGTAGAACAGTGAAAGTTAAAATTCTCTCAGTCCAGAGCTATCAACTGTGAAACTTGCTTCCTCAGGAGATGCTTCTTTTCCATTGCCTTGAGATTTTATCTAGCAAAGAATCTCTAAAATGTCTATTTTGTAGCTTAGTGTATTCCTAACTGAAATAGTGAGAAATGAAATTTATTCTAGACAAAATCACTTACTTACCTTGTAAACATACTTCTATCATTTCTTAAGGTCTCAGGACAAATTATTATTTTCTGGATCCTCATACTCTGAATAAATGCCTGACATGCTATAGGTACCCCCCAGATTGAATTCAATTAAATCACAGTGAAATACCCAGAAGCACTTAGTTCCTCTACCTCTTAAATCTCCATTGTTTGCCCCTGACATGATTTGGGCCAAACTTTATTCAATAGCATTTGTCTTACTGCCTGTATACTAGTCTTCACTATTTTATCTCAGTTAAAAAAATAATGAAAATAGTAAAACATGTCCTGGATCTAAATATACCTTGGCTATTACTCCACAGACTGTCTTTACTTTTGTTGAATTTTCCTTGATTTCACTTGCAGAAATTAAATACACCTGTTTATAACTTACATTAGTGCTCTTCACTAAGCTCTCTTGATAAAATTCATGAAAATAAGATAGTTTGAATTGCATTTAGGTGATTTTCTAGAATAACAATTCTTGATATCAACTTATTCTCAAATGGAAATGTATATATATATTATATATTATATATTATATTACATATTATATATATATATATACTTTATTTAGAATTTAATTGCAATGTTCCTGATCATTGCAGTTATGTATTTTAAAACATATGCATTTTTCTTCTATTGTACTCTTATAATATGCAAGACAATATTATACATATCAGTATTAAAGCACACCAGAAAGATTTATTCATGCAACTTTGAAACTGAAGCAATTAGTTCTCTACTGGGATTTTTAGAAGAACTATTAATTCCTCTATTTGATAATATATTCACAATACTTTAGCACTACTTAGTAGGGACCACCATTATTTCTGATGCAAAATCCTTGTTTTAGAGAGATTTAAACTAGCTATACTCTGGTCCTAATATGTTATTGATTGGAAGGGAAGTGAAACAAGTTAAGAGACATGCAGACTCAGGCTGGCTGTTTGGGATTTTTTGGTTGTTGTTCCAATTTTTATTCCTTGATATAAAAGGAGAGTTGGATCAGAGTCACGGTTTCCTGTGAACATGAGAAAATGACTTTGAGGACATAAAGTGAATATTATTAGACATTCTTAAAACCATTTACTAAACTGACTTTTTAAAAAGCAGTTTTATAATTTAATTTTCTAATACCTGTGTCCACACACTGCTATTTATCTGAAGCTTCAACATCTTTTTGCATTATCTGAACTATCCGGACTGTCCCAAAACTATGTCCAATGAAGACTTCATTGTGGTACAAAATCCCAGTGAGTATTTTTTCAGGAACAAAATCTCAGCTACGCTACTGCCACAAAAGTGATGGGAAGGAAGAACATCAGATGTTTCAAACCTCAGCAGCAGAATTCTTCTTCCTTTTGTGTCATACAGATTCATCTCTGTCAATTTTCCAGGACTTCCCTTAAACAGATCTATACATTCACAGCCTTTTTCAGGATTTCATAGTTCTCCATCTAGAGGCAGAGTGTGTTGCTCTGCCCTGCTGATGTTGGAATTGATGGCATGTACTTGGTCCATGGAATGTGGAAGAAGTGAGGATGTGTTAGTTCCAGCCAAAGGCCATGGAAGACATCAAGTATTTCTGCTTATTTTTATTTGCAACAGTAACTCACAGTGCTAAGAATGAAATCCTGAGTAGCTGCTGGTCCATGATGTATAAGAAGATACAAGGAGCTGACCTATCCCTTCTTCAGCCTGGAGACACTGTGAGCAGCAAACCCCTCCTCCCTACCAGGGCTATACATGCCCACTCTCAGGACTAGCCCTAAGCAAAATGAATGGTTATTGTTATAAAGCACAGACTTTGGGTACTTTTATTATGCAGCAGTATTGCAGAAATAACTGACTAATACAGATAGTGTGATTAATACATTAACAGAATAAAAGGAACAGAATGCTTCTCAGAAACAGTAGCTAAGTCAGTGACATAAATGTAAGAGTAGTCACTCATTCTAATCATTAAAATGAGGGGATTTTTCTTTAGGTTCCAGTGAATAATCTCTGTGAATAAACCCAAATGAAAAGGACTAGACAGGTTTGGCTGGAATAAATATCTTTCTGAATATAAAATGAAGGCTTGAGCTATAGATTTATTTATGAACAAGCATGTGAAGTTGAGTTTCATGTTCCCATTTCTGTAGTTATAATTTATAAAGTCCTCAAAAAAATATAGCTTAAATAGATGTGTTTGATTGGAAGAATCTTTGAAAACTTGGCCTCATAACACAGTCAATATATCAGAATCAACCAATGGTCTATCCCAACCTGGCTAAAAATTTTTGCTTTCTCAAAACTAGTATAATCTCCAAAATCATACATTTTCACATCTCTTTCTACCCTTTGATGCTCTCTTCTATGCAAAATATCGACATGACATAGGGGACTAAATGGAGGGAAGATCATTAGGAGAATTTGAAACTTCAAAGCTTCTTCTAGGGAATTCCTAACTGGTCCCTTCTAACTTTTTCTGTGACCTCCTGAGAGAGAAACAGAGACAGTGGGAGAAGTTTGTTTCTGTTTGTGTGCTTGTTTGTTTTGTTTTTAGAGAATTTGTTCTATCTCTCTTGGGAAAAAAAAAACACAATCATATATACATACATATTACAGGCTTCTACGAAAAAATATTAAATTCTTAAAATAAATTTCCCCTTTTACTTACAAATTACTGTCAATATTTTGAATTGTATTCCTGATGCTTGAAAATAAATCAGTCCACTTCAGTTCAGTTGCTCAGTCATGCCCAAACTCTTTGCGACCCCATGGACTGTAGCACACCAGGCTTCCCTGTCCATCACCAAATCCCAGAGCTTACTCAGGCTCATGTCCATTGAGTCGGTGATGCCATCCAACCATCTCATCCTCTGGCATCCCCTTCTTCTCCTGCCTTCAATCTTTACCAACATCAGGGTCTTTTCCAATGAGTCACTTCTTTGCATCAGGTGGCCAAATTATTGGAGCTTCAGTTTCAGCCTCAGTACTTCCAATGAACATTCAAGACTGATTTCCAGTAGGATTTAATGGTTTGATCTCCTTGTAGTCCAATGGATTCTCAAGAGTCTTCTCCAACACCACAGTTCAAAAGCATCAATTCTTTGGTGCTCAGCTGTCTTTATAGTCCAGCTCTCACATGCATACATGACTACTGGAAAAACTTCAGTATTATTGCCTTGAGAACCTCATTAACAGTATGAAAAGGCAAAAAAGATATGACACTGAAAGATAAACTCCCCAGGTCAGGTACCCAAGATGCTACTGAAGAAGAGTAGAGAAATAACCCACAAAAACTGAAGAGACGGAGCCAAAGTGGAAACAGTGCCCTGTTGTGGATGTGACTGGTGATGGAAGTAAAGTCTGATGCTGTAAAGAACAATGCTGCATAGGAACCTGGAATGTTAGGTCCATGAATAAAGGCAAATTGGAAGTGGTCAAACAGGAGATGGCAAGAGTTAACATCAACATTTCAGTGAACTAAAATGTACTGGAATGGGAGAATTTAATTCAGATGATCATTATATCTACTACTATGGGCAAGAATCCCTTAGAAGAAATGGAGTAGCCCTCACAGTCAACAAAAGAGTCCAAAATGCAGTACTTGGATGCAATATCAAAAACAACAGAATGATCTCTGTTCCTTTCCAAGGCAAACCATTCAATATCACAGTAATCCAAGGCTATGCCCCAACCAGTAATACTGAAGAAGCTGAAGTTGAACGGTTCTATGAAAATCTACAAGAACTTCTAGAACTAACACCCAAAAAACATGTCCTTTTCATTATAGGGGACTGGAATGCCAAAGTAGGAAGTCAAGAGATACCTGGAATAACTGGCAAATTTGGCCTTTGAGTACAGAATGAAGCAGGGCAAAGGCTACAAGATTTAACAAGAGAATGCACTGGTCATAGCAAACACCCTCTTCCAACAACACAAGAGACAACTCTACACGTGGACATCACCAGATGGTCAACACTGAAATCAGATTGATTATATTCTTTGTAGCCAAAGATGGAGAAGCTCTATACAGTCATCAAAAACAAGACCGGGAGCTGGCTGTGGCTCAGATCATGAACTCCTTATTGCAAAATTCTGGCTTAAATTGAAGAAAGTAGGGAAAACCACTAGACCATTCAGGTATGAAAATAAATAATAAAGAAATTAGTTCCAGCAGTGGGGATTACAATTCACAAGTCCTAAAATATGAACCTGGAGGGGGTAAAATTAGGCAGAAAACAACTAGAATTGAGTTCAATCATCTTTATGAGAAAGAATGTATTATTCAAACTCTCTTCTTCAGTTTCTCAGGAATTAATCCACATACTATAGAAGATGTAGTAGCAAAAATGGCAAGGTATTGAGTAAATTTCATTTTTATATAAACAATATCAGTGATAGTCCTCATAAAAACTGAAAGGCAATAATAGAAGAACAACAGAGGTTTCCTAAGAAAATGCTTTTTCTGCCCTGAATTGTGAAATGTGCCCAATCTTGTCTGACTCTTTGCAACCTCATAGACTGTTGCCCTCCAGGAGCCTCTGTCCATGGAATTTTCTGGGAAAGAATACTGGAGTGGATTGCCATTTCCTTATCCAAGAGATCTTCCTGACACAGGGATCAAACCCACATCTTCTGTATCTCCTGCATTGGCACGTGGTAACCTCTGAGCCACTTGGGAAGCATTACTGCCCTAGTCATACCCTAGTCAAACACTGAAGAACTGACACAGTTTAAATGATATTTAAATAACAAAAAGCCTCACTGAAGCCAGCAATCTCTGACTCAGTTGCGTTCTAAAGCCAGAGAACCAACTGGGAGGTTGTGCAGAGACAGATTACTTAAAATATGCCCCCAAAGTGACAAAGTTACAATAGGAAGGATATGGCTCAAAGGTAGATTTGAAAAAAGTGCCTCACTCTGTCTACACCAGCCTATGTTTCCCATCGATGCTCTGAGGCAAGAACCAATCCTGAGAGAGCAAATTTGATGGGAGAATTCATAGACCTGGTTGTAAGAATTAGATCATACAGATGACTCTCAGTTTTGACTGTGGGCTAGAAAACAGTTGAGGGTCAGTCAATTATAGCTTGGAGAGAAGCCTCACACTCACTGAATAAAGTGATGATTAATTTAAAAACATGGCTATGTTCACAATCATCGGACATGCATAATCATTCCCACCAAGACTAAATGTACTACTTGGACAGCATGAAAAATCCTAACACAAAACCATCTCAGGACTGACCTTCAGAAAAAAAGAAAATCCTTCCAGCGGACAGAGTTGAGGCAGCTAGCTTGACTGATCCAGCTGCCACCAAACTTAGTGCTTGATAGCAGACAGAACGGGCTTCCCATGTGTCACAGTGGTAAAGAATCTGCCTGCCAACGCAGAAGATGCAGGTCAATCCTTGGGTCATGAAGATCCCCTAGAGTAGGAAATGGCAACCCACTCCAGTATTTTTGCCTGGAAAATTCCACGGACAGAGAAGCCTGGTGATCTACAGTCCACAGGGTCACAAAGAGTTGAACAAGAATGAGCACACAATCACAGGAGACAAAAATCTCTTGACAGGCTCTGCAACACATTCACATAATCAGGAGGCCAGTTGAAAAAATGACAGCATGATAGATAGCTCCAAGGGCTAAGGGGTGTAGAATAATAATTTCCCTTACTCAGGAAACCCACAGGTTTCAGGAAGAGTGTCCCTTTCTAAAAACTATAGTGTTTTCCCAAAACTGCAAATGTTAAACTTTCGGCAAATTCAAAATACTTCAAGTGATATATTCATATAAAGTTGTAGGGGTCGTACTACATGTGATACAAACCAGATCTAACTTTTTTTCTGAATAACATAAAATGTCAGTGTTTTCACATTATTAGTCACCATTTAGTACAGCTTTCTTCATTGATCCACCCCACTTCTCTTGTGTCTCATTTATAATACTTGAATTACATCAATGAATATCACTTGGGTATTGTATTTTATACATGTTTGACACATCTGCTAGTTATTTCAAATTTTATTTAGTCTTTTGGTTCCATAAGAAAAAAGGAATCATCAGCAATCTTTAACCTGTAAGTCTGAAGTATTCAAAGTCAAGCAAAATTTGTCTGTGGGAGACATTGCCTAGCCTAGTCTCTTTTCAATATACTTTTTTTCATCAGGAACCTCTTCCACCACTAGTCTATATTTTGGCCAAACTGGGAAACTGAGATGTCATTAGATTTCATTTTCAATATCTTGGCAGATTCTTTACCAGCTGAGCCACTAGGGAAGCCCTTAACATCTCTGTCACACTCCTGACATGGAAAAGGACCTGACTGAGAATTTACCCTAAGATCCAGATCAACTGTCATTCTATGCAGGTCTTAAATCTTCTATAAGAGATTTGGTTATGTATTCACTGCGGGGAAAAGGGTGGAGTTTGAGGAATTATCCCCATCTGAGTGTGATCATGCTGAGTTGCAGTGTTGCCACCCGGACTAACAGGTATGGAACACAAGGAGTAACTGAGGGTGATACTGATGAACTTGGATGAGATGTCTGATCTTCTATACCTTTCTGAGGATGAATGTCTAATACAGAAATACTTGTTTTCTTTAGCATCAGAGGACAGATGACTGTCCTATCAAACACTGAATGCTTCTTTTTTCAGTGTTTATGCTACATCTAATAACGTTTTTGTTTTCACAGTGACTAATGAGAGTAGATGTTCATGTATAAAATGGTGAAAAATTGGTCCTGGATTAGGCTTGCACCCAGAAAATGGAAGAAGTCTACAGTTTAAAACTTGCAAAGGAAGAGTATTTGCAGTCTGTACCTTAAAGGTGTGAATCACCACACACTGGAGGCTGTCCACGTCTGGACACAGTGACAGTGAACCCGAGGTCCTTGATGCTGATAAAGATTCAGCTGTGGTTATCCTGAAAAGGAAGTGAGCTTCTTGAAGGCAGATTACATCTCATTAAATTGTGGAAGGATATTCCAGGGAAAAAGTCAAGAAGAAAGCAAGAAATACAGAGCTTTATAAAGATCAACAACAAGTGAGATAGAATTGAAATGTTCTACTAAAGATAAATTTATAAAAGAAATATAACCAGAAGATAAAGTATCTTAAGGGGACTGTGTAATACAGGGAAGAGCAGAGAGTTTGTAATATAATATATGGATTTTCATTAGAAAAGTTCGTCAGAGGGCAGCCAAAAGGAGAAATGGCAATAGGAGAGCAGGATGAGATTAATTACACAGCAGAACAAAGGCATGATCCTCTCACGGGGAGGCAAGCAAGCCTGCTCTCTTTTATAGATAATTATGCCTAGTACAGCCTAAGATCCAAGTTTTTCCAAACAGGCACTTATTCTAGAAGTGAAATATTAAAAATTTTACTGAGCCAAATCTTTCACAGCGTCTTCCTCTATTTCCTTTTTCAGGTGTACACAGTTTGAAAGGAATATATGCACCCTCAGCCAGGGGAGATGGAGAAAAAAAAAAGGCTATACCTGGTGCAAGCCTTGCTGATGGCAGAACAAGTGGGCCAGTTCTGTGTGTCACAGAATTGCAGCGATTCTGGTAGGAGATTTTCACGACTTCATAAAAACTTAATAGTAATCAAAGAGGTTTTCCTCCTTCTGTTAAAAAAGAAAAAGTAGGGGGCTGAGCAGACGGGGGAAATCTTTCACCTGAGAGTTAGAGGGGACCAGTTTCCCATTCACAGGCTAGTCCTGCAGGACCACGTCATTAGCTATGAATGCTTTGTTCTTTTGCAGAATGTTTTGCAGCCCTGATGAGTTTGGCTTTGAGTGTCTCCCTGGAGGAGGGCAGACTTAGTGTTGGGAACACAGCAGGCTAAGCCTGTGTTCTAAGGAGAGTGTACAGTTGCTAATAAAGTGTTTGGATTTTGCTTTTCTTCTTTTCAGGTGCAGAAAGCTCTGGTGACCCTGATGTGCTGCCTGAATATTTTGATCTCTGTCTAAATCTATGCAGTTTTTGTGCATCTAAAAATAAGTCTTTAAGAGAATGTAGTACTTAATATGTATTCAGAGTATGTAGGAGGAAAAGGAGGGCATTTTATCAAAAAAGTTAAAAGTAAGTGAATCTGCAATGACCTTATGCCCAAAAGATATAGAACCATAAGATCTAAAAGCATTGAAAAAGACCTCAAGAGTCCACTCTCGCATCTCATTCAAATCACCATCTCAGAGGCTAACCTCTTATTGAATGTATTAAATGATAAAGGAGGGCCCACCTCCCAAGACAGCCCGTTTATTTTTGGCCATTCCTAATTATTCCATCATCTAAACACTGGTCTCAATTCTGCCATCAAATAGCTTGTTGACACGAATCTAATTTCTCAGCCATATTTGTTTATTGAATTTTGTAAAACATCATGTCCTTTGTCAACTGTTGTTTGGACTAAATAATGCTAATTTTTTTCTTCATTTCTTACATGATTTCAAGACTTACAATCTTTGTTTGTGCTCAGGGTCTTCCCCAGTGGTCCAGTGGTTAAGATTCTGCACTGCCACTTCAGGGAACGTGGGTTTGGTCTCTGGTCTGGTCGGGAAATAACATCCTGAGTGCTGTGGCTGTGCAGTGGGGCCAAAAAAAAAAAAAAAAAACACCCTTCATGCTAACACTTTATCTAGGATTATTTAGCATGTTAGCAACTTAGTTTCAAATGACTAAAATTCCATGGAAACTAGTTAAGGAAGGAAGGAAGGAAATATATTATGCAACCACTGGGATTTTTCACAAAATCCAACAATTTAAAATCAGTTATCTTCTGGACATTCTTTTGAGAGTAAAGTTTCTTTCAAAACGTGATAAAAATAAACTCAATAATTTCTGACCAGTTCAAATTAAAGTCTATTCATTATGTCTTTTTTTCTAACCTGTATCTGCTTGCTCAACACAGCCATGTTCAGCCCAGCCCAGTCGTTGTAGAAGGTGCTCCCTGTGAAGAGTCAGGCGTTCTCTGGTTCCCTGCTTCTACTACTGATGTTATTGGGTAGAGACTATGGATGCTACCCCTCTTGCCAAACTGAGACTATTCTGTAAGATGACAAATAATCCTGCCCAAAATGCTAACAGCAGGACCACAGAGAAGCACTGTTAATGGAGTCAAATGTTTTGGATGCCACATCATTATTTCACATGAGATTTCACTAAAGTCACATCTTTTTATCTCATACCTTTTGCATTTAGATTTTTAAATCGAAGTGTAGGCTTCATATTTATTTTAATTTCATTCACTCGTGTTATTGTTCATCATGTGTCCTAAGCTATTATTTATTACCTTTTAAAATTTTTAATTTTGAGTAAGTCCTAGGAGAGGCACTGGAAATTACTGGCTACATCATGGGCTAGATCCAATAGACACAGGTTTAAGCACTGGCTCTACCACTTTAAGCTGAATGATTGAAGACAGATTAATCTTTCAAATCTTGCCTCTTCCAGGTGAGAAGCTAATGGTTAACTCATCATTTCGTTGTGAAAATAAAATGAGAGAACCTAGGATAAAATTGTTCAATGCATGGTGGTAGTTACACTGGTAGTCATCATTATGAATATTCACAAATTGCATGAAAATGCCTTATACTTACTACAGTATTGATACAAATGCTAACATATCTGTACTTTGTCCTCCTTTTAGGAGGCCTCCACTTAGAATGATATTTTTCCGTTGATCACCATCCCCAGAAGACTTGCATAACATAAAAGGCAGCTGTTATGTTGTTGATTATTTTTATCAGCTTAGGTCATAGGCTGTCCATGTATGTGTTTCTTGAACTTCAGTTCCACCTAAATCATGCCCTGGCATTCAAGTCGCAAAATAATTCTCTAAGTAGAGATGGAGCAAAATCTGTTTCAAGTAATCCAGAATTCACTATTTTTTCCAATGGAAACTAATTAGGAGAGTAAAGTTGCAAATTAAAAAAAAAAATCATTCTCTTCCAGCAGGTATTTTAAAGTATTCACAGAAATCCTAAAATTTAGGCATAATTATCAACTCTTCAAATGCAGTCTTCAAATGCGATCATTTACATTCCCACATCAAAGTTTATTGACTAGGCAATTATCTGTGGATCCAAATAAATGATTCAATTCACCAAGCCCTGAGGCAACACAGACCATTGCTAGAGCACATGGTTCTCCTTTAACTTAGTATCCAAATGAAAGAGACGTATGTTAAATACGTGGGGTATTTTTTGGGGGGGGTGGGGGGAGGGAGAGAAAAGACCTGTAAATGATGCTCAAATTTATGGAATAATTAAATAAAGAAAGTGTTTAGGATCCAAGTGTATCTCTCCATTCTCCTAGAACCAAATTGAGACCTTAATTTGGAAAAGCCATATAAACAAAGGCTAGTAACAAGTCATTTAATCCTCTAGTGGATAGAAATGCTGGGTATGCAGCAATTAACATATCTTTTAGGCATGACCCATTAGTGCCATATAGAAAAAACCACTCCTTCCTATGTCCTGAGAATATGGTATTACAGCTGTGTTCCATGTAAATATCATTCATTAGCCTAGTTGAGGGTGTGGCCTGGAACAGAGCGAAGGCTATGGGAGCAGGCTGTCTGCTCATAATGCATATGGGTAGACACAATGCATATGTCCTCACAGGGGGGCACTGACAACAGCCAGAACCCTGCATCTGTCTAGGAAAATGCATGCACAAGAGCTAAGAGTGTCCTCCGGTAATTCCATCATCTGCTCCTTTCCATGACAGTGTTACCCTCATTATTTAAATTTTGCAAGGAGCCATCAAGCAATATGCATTGAAACTTTTTGATGGGCTGAGATCCTGGGTTACAGAAACAGAGAGTCACTGTGGCCCATGCGTTCCTGGAAAATTAAAAATTTTAGGGTTTTCTGTAATAAAAAGTATATGCTTTACCTCTAAGCCACATCAATTTATTCTTTCTGATATGAATATTATTTTTTGCATGTCGAAAACATGTGGAGAGTGACATGGGATCAGAATTGAAAGGGATGTTTTAAAGTTAACTTAGTCATAGAACACTTTTGTCAGATCCATATTTGACTAATAATTATTGAGTCTATTGAGAGTCTGAGTATTCTTGCTGCATTTGATTCTCTCCATAAATCTATGTTACAGATTGTTTTAATCCTTATTTAGTGAACAAAGTAGAAAAAAGGAAAAAAAAAAACAAAACAGAACTGTTCAGGTCAGCAAAGGAATGAGCTTTGCTCAAGATCACAGAGTAAGATTTCTAGAGAAGGTATTTTAATAGTCACAAGCTAAATAATATTAAATATGTGTATATACACATATATTTTTGTATTTACATATACAAATAAAAGTAATTTCATGTGATGTTTTAAAACATAGCTTTAAAATGTTATATATGTATGTATACACATGCATGCATGCCAAGTCACTTCAGTCATGTCAGACTCTTTGTCACTCTATGACTGTAGCCCACCAGGCTCTTCTGTCCATGGGATTCTCCAGGCAAGAACACTAGAGTGGGTTGCCATGCCCTCCTCCAGAGGATCCTCCCAACCCAGGGATCGAAGTTGTATCTCTTAAGTCTCCTGAATTGGCAGGCGGCTTCTTTATCACTAATACCACCTGGGAAGCCTACATATATACATATATATATAGTATAATTCTATCTGTGTGTATGTGTGTACATATTAACAGTATTTGAAATAGTAATTATAGTAACAGCTGCACATGTTTTAAAGTTTTAAGATTATTTACACATATATTAAATGCCAATAAAAGTAATATTATTATTAATAATAACTTTTTATTGTCAAAAATTTTGCTAAAATTTGGGCATATGTAATTTAATCGAAGCAAGTTTTATTTTCATATTTTACAGATGAAGAAATGAGGAAAATACCTAAAATAATTTACCCAATGATAGGGGGAAAAGGAGCAGAACTGCCATGATTTAAAGCCAAATTTTCTGGTTTCAAAGCACGCGTTCACTAGAATATATGTGTGAGCTGAAATTTGACATGTTATGGACTTTATATATTTGATTGCCTTTCTCCATGACCAGGAAAGTGTCAGAAATTATTATAAACCTGAAAAATAGCTTGTATTACTGAAAAATTGTAGAAAATGTGTAATGCTCAATAATGGCACAGGCCCTAGAAATTTCAGTTTCTGCTGCATAGACTTTAGTCACAAACTTTCTGATCAGGATTGGAAACCATAACATTCTAAGTCAGGTTAACTCTCTACATGTGAAGCCAACCCAGAACCATGTATCTTCCCCATGCCATCTCCACAAAAGTTTAGGAATAAAATGTTTTTGTACATTGCTTCTTTTATGACTTTAAATCACAAATTACTGCGCAAACAAGCAACCAAAAGCATAATGTGTTACTAGTTTAGATTTAGAATACTTCTCTATGTCTGTGAGTCTGTTTCTGTACAGCTGAAATTAACACAATATTGTAAATCAACTATACTTCAATTAGTTTTTTAAAAAGATTAAAAATAGTAGACTTCAATATGTGAATGTCAGAATATAAGTACTATCTAAGGAAGCTTGATTGTATTGATCTTTCATTGGCTAACAAAAATATGAGGTGCTCACTCCAATACTGGAAACCATTATTTGGGCTCCATAGTTAGTTTAGTAGAATTGGGTAACTCCCTGACAAAGTCAAGTAACTGGTTGGATTATGGCATAATCATGGCAAATGTAAAATGCTAATTAATAAAACATTTATCACATGAGAAGTCACATACATCTCATTCACAATCTTCATTGAGATGTCCTCATAGACAGTTTATTTGAATAAAGATTTTAGTGGAGCATTCTAACATCAGTGAAAGTCATTCAGTCATGTCCGATTCTTTGTGACCGCATGGGTCATACAGTCCATGGAATTCTCAGGCCACAATACTGGAGTAGGTAGCCTTTCCCTTCTCCAGGAGATCTTCCCAACCCAGGGATCAAACCCAGGTCTCCCGCATTGCAGGTGGATTCTTTACCAGCTGAGCCACAAGGGAAGTCCAAATAAGTCCCATGAAATTCTCCAGGCCAAAATACTGAAGTGGCTAGCCATGACAGTATGTCTTTATTTGGAGAAATGTCGTTTTAGTTCTTGGCCCATTTTTTTGATTGAGTTTTTATTTTTCTGAATTCCCTTCTCCAGGGGATCTTCCCAACCCAGGGATCGAACCCAGGTCTCCCTCATTGCAGGCAGATTTTTTACCAGCTGAGCCACAAGGGAAGCCCAAGAATACTGGGGTGGAACATCAAGGAAGGGGGAAAAAAAAAGAAAGAACATTTAAATAAATACCTGACTTATCGTGGCATGTAAATTAAATAGAAATGGAATAGTTGCACAGACTGTAACCCGGCTGTGGTCTAGTTGGAACGACATCTGTATTTTGATGGTAAATTCAGAAGGAGAAAAGACAGAGTAACTGCAGGTTTGGCTTTTCTTTCCTAATAACATTTGCTCTGTGCTAGGATGCCTCACTTCGATGGTGGTGGTAGGGTTTTATATTTTACAGAGTGAGATCATTTAAAAAATACTGTTATGCAGGCAATTAAGATTAAAGGCAAATTCCCCTTCACACTCCCTAGTAATACGCTTCTGTATCCAAAAGATAAGAACTTGAGAAATGGCTGACTGGGACAGGCCAATGGGCCTGGAGTCCAGGACTCCATTTCTGACAGAGATGGCAGAGGGTTTTATAGAGGAATGCATGGCTACCCTCCATGACATTAGCCTGAGGAAGCAGGAGATGGATACTAAGAACACGCGATGACCTTTCCTCATCTGTTTTTTGGCCTCTGATGCCTTTGTTTTGTTAGGCAGCCCTGGACCGGGAGTCAAAACATCCTTTGTTTCTGTCCAAATTCTTTCACCTATTAATTGAAGGAACTTGGCAAATCTTTTTTCTCACAGCCTCATTTTTTTTTTAACCTTAATTTTTTTTAACTTTAATTTTTTAACAGCAACATTTCTAATTACCTTACAGAATCCAGAGGTTTGTCCCCAGAGCCTAGCTGCTGACTCCTTGGAGATTATTGGTATCGAAATTTGGAGTTCTCACTAGGCCACCCCTCTCCCAGATCACTGAGAATGCAAAATAAAATCAGCACAGTGTTTATTCTTAAAATAGACAATTGTTAATTTATCTCACCCAGGGAAGTATCCTTTCAACCTTGCCTTTAGTTTTCAAAATCAAAAATAATTTGTCTAAATACAATTATTAAATACTTACTGTGTCCACAGGCTGCTCTTCTGATGACTAGTAATTTTTCCATGGTTTTATATACCTGTACACATGGCTGTTTTTAAAAATAGAACTAATTTTTTTTTTTGATATTTATAAATGGTGTCTTCCTTCATATGTGTATTTACCTCTCAAAAAATTCAAGTTATTGAACAAACAATAACAGATCCTTCCAGAAACCTTGTTGTTTTTCTACAGAGAGAAGGTATGAACATTACTGTAAAAAGAAATCTGAGGAACAAATAAATCAGTTTGTGAAAAGGAAGGAAGAAGCAGAAGTTTCCCCACAAAGAGGGGATTTGCCGTTAAACAAATTTTCAGAAATTCAAATATATTGAACCAGTCAACATGCATTTTTGCCTTCCCCAAAGAAGTTCCCAATTTGTAATTTTCTATCAGTTACCTACACTTTACCATTTCTGACATGTACTGACCTTTCCATATTAATGTGTTCTTTACTAGATCTACAGTTTTGCTAATACAGCTGTCAGAAGAGTGTTGTTGTCAGATGTGAGGATGGGAGCGGTCAGCAGTTTCAGTAACATCCTTTTTAGTAAGATCATGAATTTAAAAAGATGGTCCAGAACCGTAGCTAACTCTCCCAGATAATATAAACTGGGAGACGAGTGGAATATTGCAAAATGTACTTCAAAGAGCTCAAAGAGAAGATTTTTTAAAAAGAAGGGAATTAATGAATTCCTAGGAAGATGAAGCCTTTTCTCTTTCAAAAACATCACTCATTTTGAAAGAATAACTCCAGAAATTCCCTTTGTTTATATTTACCTTTACCAAGACTGCTACTCTTATTCAAATCAAGTGCAGTTTTTGCTTCCAGTGATTGATTCTATAATTCTACTTTGCTAATGATCATTTCTCTCTGTTTTCATTGAAACATTTATTAAGTAAACTCAGGGAGAGAACAGGGGAATTCCTTTGAAACCTACACAGCTCCTGCCACGTTTGAACTTCCATTTCATCAAGCCACCCTGTGTGATGGTGGACACAATATCTGAGACAATTAGATTTCAAACCTGCTAACCACTTTTCCTCATTTGTAATCATTCTCCAAGTAGCATTTGGCATCATTATCTTGGTTTCTTCATTCACTTTAAGACCGAGTCCCCAGAACAACCTTATTTGTTTGTAATTGTTCTGCCCAGTCTCTAAAATATCTGTAATTGTTTTGCATTTGAATCAAATTTATTAACAGACATATGGTTATAACAGAGAAAGCACTCCAGCTGGTGAAGCCCTAAGCAAAGCACACAATAATTTGATCATTTGCAAATCATTGTCACTTGAATGTTTTCTTAGTGCAGCTTAATTATGACTCAACCAATCCCGAATACAATGCACTTCCTGGGAAGAGAAGAAATTGAGAGTTCTCAGTACAAAGCGGGCAAGCTTTGTTATGCATGTACACCTCTCCTGTACAACTGAACATCTGCTAATAAATGTATTTCCAGTCTCAATGATAGCTTTTGCCTTCATCATTCAAACCTGGCATGAAATTTACATCAACTGAGAATTCATGTTATTTACTCATTGCTAACTATTACAACCCCATTAAAATTTTAGCCTATAATACCCTCTGGAAAATTAAAAATGTTTATAAAAATAAATGCACAAATAAGACAGAGCCTTTTTTCCCCCAGAAGTTCCTTGACAGGTGGTCACCTTGAAATTATGCTACAATAATAGAGCTGATTTTTTTTTAAAAATTATCTCGATACAGAAGGTAATCAAGAGCTCTTGGGAGCCACCTCTGCGTTTTTCCAAGCAATCTTTTCTGCAGTTTAAATGTGTTCATACAAATCCTAAATGACATAGAAAGCAATTTTTCCCTTCAAACGATGGAGATCAGTCATAGCATTATAATTAAATGTCACAGAATGGCAAATAATTATCTTACTTAAATGGTTAATATAGGAAAAACCCATTAACTATCAGTCCTGAATATGCAAAAATGATGCTTGTGACTCTATTGATATAATTAAACTTAAAAGCAGGTTTTGCTTGTGTGGCCCCACCTACTACTGACATATCAAGTTTGAGAATGGGTATTAACTAGAGGACACCATGTCCAATGATTTTAACTATACTCCAGCATCTAGCCCACTCCTATTTAGATTAAGTATGCAAATCTAAAAATCCTCACAGTCTTTATTTGCCAAAAAGAGTATCAGGATCAACTTTTTCCATGTGAGGGGCTCAGTAAATGTGTAATTAGTAGCAGGTTCCTTGCTATGGCCTGTCTTTCTTTTCCAACTGTTTCCTACTGCTTTGGCAGATTCTTGAAATTTACTCTAACGCAGGACTTTTCATCTCTTCCAAGGGATAAGGACTAAACTGAGCTCATAGCTTACTCCTGGCAGCCAAAACACTACACAATTCCTATCATTCAGAATGTTACTTAATTCTGCAAACCTGCTGAAAAATCCAGTAATTGTGATGCAACATGGTATCACCCTGTCAAACTCTCTCTCTCAGCATCTTTTCCCCCTGTCTTATATTAGAGACCATTATCATCCAACTTTCTTGCTCAGGGTGATTGCTTTACTCCCCAAGAGCCTACACTTCTAGAAAGAAATAAGGAGTTTGTTGTAAGCAAATCCCTAAAGTCTGACTCATAACCATTTCTCCTCTGAGAGGGCCCAGGGTACTTCAGCAAATCTGATGCTCACATCATGCCAGTAGCATCCCATATAAACACAGAGCAGATACATCAACTAGGCAACAGGATCTCATGAAGGAATATGATAAAATGCCCATACAAGTCCATCCCTCTGACCTTGATGCTTCTGTATTTGTCAAGACAAAAGATCAGCAAATAAAAACCAGAAGAACAGAAATAGAAATATTACTAGAACAACAAAAAAAGACCATATTTTTTCCCTTAGTCAATATTGTTGAAGTTTGTATCAATCCACAGGGGAGGAAAGATTGGAAGTTAAAACCTGAACCACACTCTTACAAACATGTACAATGTATGTGTTACAGATACATTAAACAAGCAAGACTCCTGGGTATAGGAGTAAAACAATGTTGTTTTTTTTTTTTTTTTTTCTCTCTCTCTCTCTCAACAACTCTCTAAAACATATTTAGTTGGGAAATTTTCTTACCTGCTCCTGGATGAAAACTCCCAGGGTACCTAACTTTTTTGATCTATCTTAGGCAATAAAAAGTCCTATGGTTAAGTCACAAATCAATTTCAAATCAATTTCAGTGCAGTTATTGAAATATCTTGTTTTAAAATCAGTAGAAATGCTGGACTTGGCTTGAAGTTAAATCTTCTCTGAAGTACTCTACTGGACCTATATAAAGCAGAAAGTCAGGTAAAAGAGTTATTATGATCCCTCTATCTTTTCCTGCCTTATGCTTCAACCTTCCCTTCATCTCACCCAACAGGGGTCTGATTACATTTCATGAGGACAACTGGGGAAGGAGAAAAGGTAAAAGAAGAAAGATTCTGCTCCCCAGACCTGGCTTATATATACAGTCAACTGTGTATTTGTTAGGTTTTTTGGAGATCTCTTAATTAATGCCCCTTTGTACAGTAAAGGCAAGCTCCTCATTTTGGCTTATAAGAAACTTTACATATTTTTTTTCCCTAAGGTTTCTTTCTTCCCATGAGTAATATTCCTGGGCAGGACTCAGGAAATCCTATGTTGCCGTTCTCTTTCTTTGTCTCTCCCTTTGTCACTCTGAGTATGTGTGCGTATGGGTTGGCATGGCCCATATTGTACACAGAAGGCACACGCATACTATTACTGTAAACAGACTTGGGGCAGGCAAGTCGACCTCTACACAATAGCAAATTTTATCATCATTCCCACCTGCTGGGTGACTAACCAAGTAATGTCGCCCAAGTAGGAGACCAACACTGATCCACTGGGTTGGCTATGTTTTAGGAGATGCATATTAAGTTCTCCAAGAAATCAGTTAAGTCTTCTCTCTAGATGCGAGGTGAGTAAAACTCACAACACAACTCTTGCCAAACAATCCTCCTCCCATATTTGTCCTTGCCTCTCAAATCTAAATCCTTTTATAACTTTATTATAGATAGCTGGTCCTTTGTCAGAGTCTACAAAACCATCTTCAATCTTTCTGGGACCCCCCAAGGATCACGGGAAAATGGACATCAGAATTGTTCCACTGAAGGACAGGAACACTGGGATATACCATGCCTTGTCAGTTAAGGGTTACTCCTTTAGGAATTATCTCCTCTGTTCACCTTCTATAGAAGGAAAGTGGGCTACAAATTTAAAGTTGGGGAAGGAAGGCATATGAAGGACAATTCAAAAGTAGTATGATGGGATGAAATTGTTATAAGGAATTGGAAACAGGGTATAGTTATGAGAGAGTGGGATGTTTGAAATTAAGATTATGGAAACGTTGCCACTGCTAGTAATGAAAAGGACTAGTGTAGCCATCTGTTGGAATTGGATTGCTAAAGTGGGGTGGGAGACAAGATCACTGAAAGAAAGTGAAGTCGCTCAGTCGTGTCCGACTCTTTGTGACCCCATGGACTGTAGTCTACCAGGCTCCTCCATCCATGGGATTTTCCAGGCAAGAATACTGGAGTGGGTTGCCATTTCCTTCTCCAGGAGATCTTCCCAACCCAGGGGTTGAACCTGGATCTCCCGCACTGTAGGCAGATGCTTTACCATCTGAGCTACCAGGGAAGTCTCTAAGATCGCTGTAGTAGAGATCAAATTGAGAATGTATTGAAAGATTCCACACTTAAATGATGAAATCTCAAAAAAAATGACACAAGAGTTCATGTCAGAGAGACTGACAGTGAGCTAGAAGCTGAAATCTTCAAGTTAATGAAAGAAGCAGCCTAGTAGTTGGTAGATGCCTACAGCAAGAAAGAATAGTGTGCAATGATATACCCAAGGCTTTAAATATTATTTAGAATTGTAGGAGCATGGTGGTAATAAAAGATATACTGGATTTTTGTTTGTTTTATTATATTTTTTTTAATTCTCTACAGACCATGAATACTTTAATTACCTGGAACTGGAGAAGACTACACCACAACTCATTTTGATACATCTTAGAAAGTATGCAGTATATATTGAGGGTATGAGATTTCTTAACTTTTAGTGACACTAACGGTAGACAGAATGCTCTAAAAAGCATCAGTAGAGACAGAAAAATGTTTCTATACCACTTCTAGGCACAACAGTATGAGGAATAAAGGAAAGGTCATTTAAGAGCGCTATACAAGAGGGAGTATTCCAGGGGCCAGTCAGGAAAAAAAAAGTTGAAGTACAAATTAGTAATGGTGACTTCCAGAAAGATCAGTGGGTTATTGTAGGGTTTGAGGTTGTGGAGAAGGTATTAGAAGAACTCAAGAGGGTTGAAGAAAGACCAGCCAGGTATTAGGTAGAGCAAGAATGGGAAGGAATGTTCAGAGCATTAATTGAAGATTTAGGAGATTTCGCTAATTACTGACTGACTTCTAGAAGGTACATGTTAGTTGCTCAGTTATGTCTGACTCTTTGTGACCCCTGGACTGTAGCCCGTCAGGCTCCTCTGTCCATGGGATTCTCCAGGCAAGAATACTGGAGTAGGTTGACATTTCCTCCTTCAGGAAGAGAGTACAGTGAGGTTGGGTACAACCCTCCTCCAAAGGGTAGAGTGAGGTTGTTTCAGGAGCTGGAGAAGATGAAAATGGTATTAGTAAAATAACTGTCAAGAGTCATGTTGGAATTAAAGGCTTGGAGATGTGGGATCACCTAAATCCATTAATCATTAAAGAGATCTAAGATTCTTAAAGAAATGGAATCAGTAACTTAAAATCAGTAAATTTCCGAGTATACAAAAACTTGATGTCCCCTTTCAAGTTACCGATTATTGCTATTGTAAATGGAATATTCATTACAATTCCATTTTTAATTTATTGTTTCTGAGTATAGAAAAACTATTGATTTTTGTATACTAATTTGTACACTAATATATTTCTAGTCAAATTTTTGAACATCATTAATTCAAAGGATTATCTATTTTCTGTTTAAACAATCATAACATCTATGCTTCATAAGCACCATTCCAGAGACCATTCCTATACAGAATCATAATTCTGAAAAACAAGAAAGTCCTCCCCAAAGTCTACATGAATTCTGTAATAGAAGGAAAAGTGTAGGCAAACCTCACTTCACAAACTAGCTGAAAAAATCCTATAGTAAAACTAGTAAACTGCACTATCAATTATTTTAAAAATTATAAGAAGGCAGACTTTACCAAGGGGATGCAAGAAAGGTTAATGACACGAAATTTATTCACCATGCTAACTAAGGAGAAAAATAAAAAGCTTATAATCACCTCTATAGAAGTCCAACGTTATGATAAAATTGAACATCCTTTTATGATTAAAAAATAGCAAACTAGGAATAGGATGGGATTTCTTTAATCTGAAAAAAGTTATCAAAAGTCTACAGTAATTTTTATTCTTAATGCTACATTATCACATGCATAATAAGTACAAGGATAAGCATAAGTCTTTGAATGCATCACCAAGTGATTTAATTTTTTTACAATCATCTCTTGGCCCTTTATTCTTTTATGCAAGCAGTAGAGTCTGGTTTTCATGTTTAGATTTTTTTAAAAAAATCACATTTAGCATTTTAAATGAAATTGTATTGAATCTATAGATTAATTTGAGAATTGTTATCTTTAAAATATTTACTCTGCCTACATATGAACAAACAAGAACACACTCCTCTTTTTCTAGATCTTTTGTTTAGTTCTATGATAGTTATATTTTAAAGTTTTAAACAACATTTGTTAGATTTATTCTTTTGTACTTAATTGTTTTTATTGCTATTGTAAATGGAATATTAATTAAAATTCCATTTTTAATTTACTGTTTCTGAATATAGAAAAACGATCAATTTTTGTATACCAATTTGTTTCCAGTAAAGCTTCTAAACATCATTGATTCAAAGAATTATCTATAGATTTTCTTAGATTTTCTATCTAAACAATCATAACATCTATATACAAGAAGGGTTTTGTTTCTTCCTATCCAGTCCATTTAGTTGTCATTCATTCTTATTTATCTTATGAATTCAAGAAAAACATCTATTACTGCTTTATTGATTGTGCCAAAGCCTTTGACTGTGTAGATCACAACAAACTGTGGAAAATTAATCAAGAGATGGGAATACCAGACCACCTGACCTACCTCTTGAGAAATCTGTATGCAGGTCAAGAAGCAACAGTTAGAACCAGACGTGGAACAACAGACTGGTTCCAAAGCAGGAAAAGAGTACATCAAAGCTGTATACTGTCAGCTTATTTAACTTATATGCAGAGGACATCATGAGAAATGCTGGGCTGAATGAAGCACAAACTGGAATCAAGATTGTTAGAAGAAATATTAATAACCTCAGATATGCAGATGACACGACCCTTAGGCAGAAAGTGAAGAAGAACTAAAGAGCCTCTTGATGAAAGTGAAAGAGGAGAGTGAAAAAGTTGGTTGGCTTAAAACTCAACATTCAAAACCTGAGATGATGGTATCTGGTCCCATCACTTCATGACAAATAGATGGGGAAACAATGGAAACCGTGACAGACTATATTTTCTTGGGCTCCAAATTCATTGCAGATTGTGACTGCACCCATGAAATTAAAAGACCCTTATTCCTTGGAAGAAAAGCTATAACCAAACTAGAATGCATATTAAAAAGCAGAGACATTACTTTGCCACCAAAGGTCTGTCTGGTCAAAGCTTTGGTTTTTCCAGTAGTCATGTATGGATGTGTGAGATGGACTATAAAGAAAGCTGAGTGCTGAAGAACTGATGCCTTTGAACTGTGGTGTTGGAGAAGACTCTTGAGAGTCCCTTGGAATGCAAGGAGATCTAACCAGTCCATCCTCAAGGAAATCAGTCCCGAATATTCATTGGAAGGACTGATGTTGAAGCTGAAACTCCAATGCTTTGGCCACCTGATGCAAAGAACTGATTCATTGGAAAAGACCCTGATGCTGGGAAAGATTGAAGGCAGGAGGAAAAGGGGACGACAGAGGATGAGATGGATGGATGGCATCACCAACTCAACGGACATGGGTTTGAGCAAGCTCTGGGCATTGCAGATGGACAGGGAAGCCTGGAATCCTGCAGTCCATGGAGTTGCAAAGAGTCAGACAAAAATGAGCCAATGATCTGAACTGATTCTTATTTTTAATTTTTTTATCTTATATTGTAGTATATTTGAATTACATTATTCTGATAGTTTCAGGTGTACAGTAAAGTGATTTGGTTATACATGTTCATATGTCTATTATTTTTTCAGATTCTTTTTCCATACAGAGTACTGAGTATAGGTCCCTGTGCTACATAATACAGGGTATTGTGTTAGGTCTACATTGATTATCTGTTTTATGTACAATAAGCGTGTATGTTAATCCCAACCTTGTAATGTATCCCTTCCTGCAACCTTTCCTCTTTGGTAATCATAACTTTGTTTTCAAAGTTTGTGAGTCTTCTGTTTTGTAAATAAATTCACTTGTATTATTTTTTCTATTCCACATATAAATGCTATCATAAGATATTTGTCTTTCTCTGTCTGACTTACTTCACTTAGCATGATAATTTCTAGGTCCATCTATTTTGCTCCAAGTGGCATTATCCTTTCTGCTTTATAGCTGAGTAATATTACATCTTATTTACCCATTCATCTGTCTATTGGCTTTTAGGTTGCTTCCATATCTTAGTTATTGTAAATAGTGCTACAATAAGGTGCATGTCTCTTTTCAAATTATGATTTTATTCCTGATCTAACTGTATTAATCTGGTAACTTTGAGTAGAAGCTAGTGGTCTCTGCCTCCCACTAAGATTTCTAATAAGAAAAAATACTAGCTAAATGACAAATATCCATGACAAACAGAAGCAAGAAAGAAATATATCTAGTTGTAGTTTTGATGTGTTTGTGGCTGGAGGTGATCTCAGGGTCTTCATACTTTGCCATCTTGATCTCACCTTTCAAATTATGTTTCTTTTCTACGATTCTACAAAACGCAAAGATAACTCCATTTTTTTTCTTTCTCAACAAAAATGTAGCTGCTAAGTGACTAAAAGTGCAAGGATTTTTTTTTTTATAGTTTTATGGAACTGGAGAAACCAATATTTGAATATGAGACCCATCAAAAAGTAACGGCCATAATAAATATTTCAAGCTTGCAGTTGAAACTTCTGAAATGGGCAGGTTAAGTTGATAGGCTCATATTTTGTTGACTTTCCAGAAGATTAAACTATCTCTGAAGGGAGATGGCATCATCCATAGCCTCTACAATGTTTCATGCTCATTGTCCAGCATTCATTACAAAGTGTCCACGTATGCAAGGAAATAGGAGAAAATTACTAAAATCCAGGAGAAAAGACAGACTTTAAAACACATCCATAGATTATCTAAATGTTTTATTCATCACAGAGGAGGTTTAGAATGATTATAAACAAGGTAATAGAGAAATATACAGAGAATCTTGCCCAGAATTAAAATACATGGAAGGAGAAAATAAAAAACTGAAAAGTAATCAACAGAAACTAATACTTAAGTGGATGGACTTGACAGCATATTGCACAGATAGGAATGGAAGGTTTGGAAACTAAAAGGAAGATGACGAGTAAATACTGAAGTAACATCAGCTTTAGCATTTTTTAACATTAGTTCAAAACGTAAGTTTTTAATATGTGCTTACTTCACATTTGAATTATAGATATGTTTTTAACTTTTCAAAAATTTTATTTGTACAGTATTTGGAAGTTCTACTGAGATGCCCAAATGGATTATCTCACGAGGTAAGCCACCCAGATCAGCTGGTGTTAGCTGAGAGTAAGGGGAATGTAAATGGATGTGAATAAAAGGACATGATGTCTATCAGTTATGGCCTTGGGACCAAATGCAGCAAAGGATGTCATTGCTTATCTTATTAACACTACTCTTTTAAGGACTCCTAGAAATTGTAACTAACAAGAAACTTAGAGAAGCTGCAACAGGATAGAGTAGATTTAATGTAAGAAGTGAGTGCATATGAGTAATTCAAGGTTTAGACTATAGAAATTTCTCTTGATGATTTGCCCATACACACTTGAATTCCTTTTACCAGGTTGATGTGACTATTATCCAGTTCCTAAGAGTGCTGCTGCTCACATCTGCAAACTTCTCTGAGGATTATCACCTCACCAGAAATGCCTGGAAATTGTACCTATCTTCTCTCAAGGGAAGTCATAGCCAACACCTGATTGCTGTAAGAAGGTACAAAAGTCTTGCAAAAGTTCCAGTCTCCTGCTTCAGGCTATGTGCGAGGGGATTGATATATTCTGCTTTTTCATTCATGCTCGAGATTTCCAAATACTTATACTCAGGCTGGATTTCACCTGAAGACTGTCCTCACTTCACTTCTTCCATTCCCTGTCCTCTTTCTTCTTTCTCTAAAGTGTTCACCCAATAAATCACTTGAACAAGGAGGAAACATAAGTTGTTTTATTATACTTCACTTTATCACACTTCACAAATACTGCATTTTTTTTTTTACAAATTGAAGATTTGTGGCACTGAGCAATTCTATCAGCATTTGTTTTTCCAACAGCATTTGTTCACTTGACCTCTCTGTGTCACATTTTAGGACTTCTCACAATATCTCAAACTTTTTACTACTATTTTATTTGTTACGGTGATCCGTGATCAGGGATCTTTGATATATCTGTTGCAAAAAGATCATGACTAGCTGATGATTCAGATGGTAGAATATCACTTTGTACATGTTTGGCCTAATGTTTACGCAGAGGCTCAAGAAGATGTTCCCCCTCTGAACACCTGCCTTCACATAGCACATTTGCCCCTTGAATTGCCCTCCTCAGCACCATCACTGCTGTGTGTTTGAGCTTGGCTTCTCTGTTCCACAGTTTGAAAGTGCTCCTCAGATATGTTTCTCACTTATAAGGATCAGAGTTCTGAGCTATCTATTGTCTAATATTTGGAAACTAACACTCCTTGTATGGCTGGAGGGGTGGCTACATGGCAGTGGAGCGACTTTGAGGAGATACCCTATGTCCAAGGGCAGAGAAGTCACAGCAAGATGGTAGGCGGGGCAAAATCACGTTTAGAATCAAACCCCATACCCGCCAGAGAAGGCAATGGCACCCCACTCTAGTACTCTTGCCTGGAAAATCCCATGGACGGAGGAGCCTGGTAGGCTACGGTCCATGGGATCGCTAAGAGTCGGAATCTAGGTATGGCGTAAACCCTCTTGGGGAGGTCACCATTAACCCACCATGGAGCCACCAGAACTTACACAGGACTGGGAAACAGACTCTTGGAGGACACAAACAAAACCTTGTGCACTCCAGGACCCAGGAAAAAGGAGCAGAAACCCCGAAAGAGACTGACACAGACTTGTCCGTGAGTGTCCAGGCATCTCCAGCAGAGGTGTTGGGTCGGTAGTGGCCTGCTGCAGGGTTGGGGCACTGCATGCAATAATGCATACATAGGACCTTCTGAAGGTCCTTCTTCATTACACAAACTACTTGTGGGAATATAAATTGGTTTAATATGTCTCAAATATAGATTGCCAGTTGCATCAAAATCCCAACAATGGTTCAACTCGTATTTTTACATCTCCTTTCACAATCCCACTTATAGAAATTTTGCCTTGAAGAATTATTTGGTTATGTTTCTAGGTATGCACATTACCAAAACAAAGTACAGCTATCGACAGCCACATTATCCAAACAAAAACTAATCCAGAGAATGGCCAAAGTGTCCAATAGAATATTAGTTACATAAATTATGATATATACTTAAAGTCAATGACTAGACTGATATTAAAGTGATGATGTTGAGCTATATTCAGTGACATGGCTTTCATGTTATATTGTTGTTAGGAAACAGAGCATGAGGCATTATGTATTGTTTTAATTCCACATAAAAAAGATAGATATAAATATTAATGAAAGATATGAACAAAAATGCTGACAGTGTTACTTCTGGGTGGTATGCATTTGAGAAAATATTCTTGTTTTTTTTTTTTTTTGCATGTTTATGCTTTGTAAGGTTTTTTTTTTACATTGAAGTAGACAAAGATAATTTTATAACCAAGAGCTAAATACTAATGTGTTGATTTATTTTTAAGGGAAAATATTTTTAAATGCATATATTAAGAATAAGAGAGTTTGATTTTTGTAGCCTCAAATTCTAAAAAGCCATAAGTAATATCTTAATGTCATGCCCATCAAACTGAGTAGATTTGGCTTCTGCTCTCTCAAGACAAAATAAATAACATTAAAGAATACAAGCTGTTTCATAGTCCACTGAATTATGCTAATATGAGTAAAAGTTTGTCTCATGATTCTTGTTATAGTTTCTAATGTATACACTGCAATTTACTATGATTTCATGCTATGTGTGTCCATTGCTTTAAATTTTCATACTGTTTTGGAAACCTGTACATTAAGAATAAACTAACAGCTTAGAAATTTCGTGCAGTCAGTCTCTGTGTACTAGTATGTACTGTTTTCTGACAAGTTTTATGCAGATGAGGAAGTAGCAAAACAAATCAAAATAAATTCATTTCATCAAAGCCATGTGGTGATCAAGAGTAATTAATTAAGAGAAGTAAAAACTAACAAATACACAAAACAGAGATTTTTTTCATCAGACTTAGTTAGGAGAAATTTACAAGCTTGAAGATCTAGGAGTTTTATTAAATTATCTCTTAAGTGGAAGTGTTATAAGGTCATGGTGGATGAATGGGTAATCCTCTATATTATATGTATACACACAAATTCTATTTACTTAGGCACAATTAGAGCTGCAAGGAGATCCAAACAGTTCACCCTAAAGGAAATCAGTCCTGAATATTCATTGGAAGGACTGATATTGAAGTTGAAACTCCAATACTTTGGCCACCTGATGTGAAGAACTGACTCATTTGAAAAGACCCTGATGCTGGAAGAGATTGAAGGTGGGAGGAGAAGGGGAGGACAGAGGATGAGATGGTTGGATGACATCACCGACTCAATGGACATGAGTTTGAGTAAACTCCAGGAGTTGGTGATGGACAGGGAGGCCTGGCATGCTGCAATCCATGGGGTTGCAAAGAGTTGGACATGACTGAGTGACTGAACTGAACTGAGAGCTCCATGTTGCATTTTTTTAGTGAATACAGATGCAAATAAAGAATTCTTACAATTTTTAAATTATCTCCATTTTCATGAGCTATAAGGAATAGTGGGTGCTTTAAATCCAGTGTAAGTAGTGACCTATTCATTGCTGCTGGCTTTGCAGAGCTATGTCTTTGCACACTTTCAAGACTATATATAAAGCCTGGTCTAGGGACCACTCTCTATATAACAGAATATTTAAAGTATCTTCCAACCCTGAGAGTCTACAATCTTTGGAAAAGCAGAAGACGCATTTCCTTAATGAATAGACATCCCTTTTGGCCCAGAGTGCCAATGTGGCATCATATCCCTCTTCCTTTCTTCATTGGTCTTTGTGTTGCTCTACTTCTGAGCTCTCTAGTGCATCACTGGCTGAGGACCACCCAAGGTAGAGAGCTCACTAACAGCTCACTGATTTGGATTCCTTATGGAAATCTTAGGCTGAGAATAGTTTTCCTGAACTACAAGATTCAACAGGATGTACCATAAGCTCACAGATGACTTCAGAACCTTAAAGGCATCTATTTTTAAATTTATGAATTTTATTATGTATACACTAAAGTTGCCATCCATAGGCAACAGCTTCCATTTGCTTAAATTTCAATAATGCTTAAAAGCTTTGTAAGTCAATATTGTTGACTTATCCAAACATGCATTCTTTCCAATATCCAAGTCCTTTGATGTCTTCATAACTATATCTATGGAGAAAGAAATGAAATAAGATTGGACTGACAACATATCCAATAACCTCTCACTATTATCTGTAGCACTGTGAAGGCTATTCAAATAAAATTAGAAGATCTGGCAGCCCCTGGAAATATTAACATAAGGATAATGTCAGACTAAATTTTCTGTGAACCTAAAATAGTGCTCTCCTTCATCAATAATTGGAATAGACATTCTTTGTAAAGTTACCTAATTTGTGAGAAAAATTTAAAATAGAATTTGGGTCAAGAAATCAAGAAAACAGTATTTTCCTTGTACCAAACCTAACTTAAAAATACTCTTTATCCTGAGAAGACCATTATGATTTTCTATGTGATCAGACTTTTCTCAACCTCCATCCCAAATTCTGACTTAGTACACAAATAAATGAAGAAGGAACTGGCAACCCACTCCAGTATTCTTGCCTGGAGAATCCCATGGACAGAGGAGCCTGGAGGGCTAGAGTCCATGGGGTCACGAAGAGTTGGACACAACTGAGTAACTAGCACACACACACACCACACACAAATAAATGGCAACCCATTTCAGTACTATTGCCTGAAAAGTCCCATGGACACAGGAGCCTGGCAGACTATAATTCATGGGGTCGCAGAAGAGTCAGACACGACTTAGCCACTAAACAACAACACAGATAAAGCTAAGAAAATAATAAACACATTTCACTTTCTTTTTCTTTAGAAAGCAAGGAAATGGAGAAATTTGCCATTTAAGTGTTTCCCTAACTACTTAAGCTGCATTTGAGTTTAGTTTTGCAAAACATGTTTTAAAAGTTTATAGATTTCTTAATAGCTTTTCTCTGGGGAGACATTCTTTCATTTAATAACAGTTACTATCATAAACTTGTAGTGGAGATTAAAATCAGAACTATATCATGGGTCTATGTTTATGTTACGTTTAATCAAATTTCACTAATATTTTAAAAACTCAAGTCTAATTTGAATTCCTACCAATCACGTCTTCTCTATCTCGTGGAATCAAGGAAAGCAGTTAGAATACGTGGACTTTTTAGCCCAGAGTACACAGGTGAGTGATACAACGTGCTCACCCCAAATACAAAACAGCTAGAGTTAGTGAACAGGGATTCACTTCATTATGATTCATACAACACACACACTGCCATGAAAAAATTAGGAAGTATTCACAGATGACTTCCTAGGAGCAGATGGAGCACTTATATAATTCTTTTACGCACCATGCAGCATCGCAGACATTGACTCATAAATCTGATCAACTCCTCTGTATTCCATGGCCTCTGTGCTCCTAACAAACTGTACTTGACCTAGAGAAACTAGAGGAATCCTTTTTACAGTTCACATTGTTTTAATGGTGTAAGAGTACAAAATCTTCACAAGCAGAAACTCACTGATTTTTGTGATTTATAAGCTCTTCTTCACATGACAAGATTACTTAAAGAAAAATTGCTTAATAAAAAGGTAAGGGTTTATTCCCACATAGCTCAGGAAAAGAAAAGAAGTCTGGTGTTTGAAATTAAAACATTTTATGCTCTCCTTTATCTATAACCAACACTATTTTTTGTAAAAGACATTCTATTCCCCAGTGTGAGAAAATAAAAAACAAAGAATATAATTTTTAGTTTTTCTCTCTCTCTTTCCTTACTTTTTTTTTCTTCTCTATTTTATCCTCAATGTGAAAAGACTTTTATGCAGGGGCCATGGTTTTAGACATAGAACAATGACTGGGAATTTAGAGGCTTAAAAAGTCTAGACTCACTCTTATCACTGAGAGATTTCCCTTCGGTTACTTAACATCTCCATGAATCAGTGTCTACCTTTAAACTTGGAATCACGATGCACAGTCTTACTTATTCGATCAAAATATGGTGAGGGCTAAATAGGGTTAAAGAGTTTGGGAAATACAGTTGCTGCATAAATCAAGATACGGTATTTTGGAATAATTATTATAGCCCATCAACTTCTCATTGACAGCTAATAAATCATTTAGCATGTTAGTAACAAAAACTACTAATTATGCTAAGTGAATGGCACCCTGATCTAATTCTGTGCTTTATTCTGGGTAACTTATTTAACATGGATAGTCTCTCTCCTTCCTACCCCTTAGTGCTTGGCCAGCATTTTCTTTAATCTTATCAGATCTCTTTGATTTAATTGAGAAGTCACTCTAGAAGAGTGTCATTTTTCTTGCATCTCTTCAACAAAGTAATATAATTAAGATTATGCAAAACAGAGAAGATTCCCTGAGTACCAAGCAAGAGTGAAGGCCTGTGAAATCCCAAAATTAGGAATTGCTGTAGTCAACATAAATAATTGACATTTATATGAACTAATTAAAATAAATTACATCTCTGTAGGGGAAATTCAAACACAGGATATTCTTGAGAAATCATAGACAAAATAGCCAAGATAGCTCTGTTTCATGTTTCCTATAAAAATCATGCAAAACTGGGCTTTATTCTTGACAAAATAATATTCAGTGTGTGGCAGATTTGTGGAAATTTGAAAATACATTAGAAAAAGTATATTCATGACTACCATTAAGGCAAAGTAGTATAGCAGTTGAGTGGGACAACTGTACAGCCAGACAATAGACTCTTAGATCATATTTATGCAAATTCCTTAGTCTCTGTGCCTCAGTTTCATTGTCTATAAAATGGGTCCTTCCTGGGGCTTTTGGATGATTAAATCATATATTGCAGGTAAAATAAAGTAAGATTTGGAAAAATCTAAGTTCCTTCAGCCCGTCCAACTCTTTGTGACTGGCACGATGGACTGTAGCCCTCCAGGCTCCACTGTTCATGGGATTCTCCAGGCAAGAATACTGGAGTAGGTTGCTGTGCCCAATTTTCAATTTTTTACGTGCCCACTCAAGTACTCGGATGATAAAAGAAAAGTTGGAAGTCTTGTACAAATAAATTGGGCAATTGACCTTAATATTTTTTCAATTAATTTACTTTCAGAATTGCTTAAGAAAAAGATACAATTTTTCCCATGAAATTTACCCTCTTATTCCAGGGGGACTTTATCACCTTTTCTCATGAAGCCATACGTTTTTATACAAATTCCCTCTGTCATTCAGAAAGGTGCTCTCATTTTGGAAATGTGTCAGTTATGCTCTAATGCTCTAACAGCTTTGAATTTTGCTCATTGTGTCAAATCACCTTTAATAAAGAAATAGAATTATAGATGTTGACACCATAGGGAAAAAAGCACCTTCAAATTCTTTTTATAAGGAATTTGGTCCACTCACTCACATTAATGGAACAATATCTACCACATCTCCTGATGAGTGGATTTTTTTTTTAAAGCAATGAACCTGCTGATAAAACTTTGTTAATATTTTATCAAAATCCTATTTCAAATGCCCATACCAAAAGACACTTGTGTGTGCTATAGTATCTACAAAATGGTGAATTAAAATGATTATCTGTTGAAACCTTATCAGTGGGGTATTTTAAAATATTGCTTTCTCTTATCAAAAGTAAAAGGTGGATTTTGGCGAAAATGTACCAAATTCCATTTAATTTTAGAATATAGTAATTGCTCAATATTGTACTGCTCAATCTCAAAACCCAGTGCCAATTATTAGGTGTGTGGTCTTACAGGAGTTACATGATCTCTCTGTGCTGCAGGTTTCCATCTGTAAAATGAGGAACACAACTGTATTTAGTCAACGGAACTGTGGGAATTAAAGAGATGATAAATGTGAAACATTTGAATCATTCATGGCACTTGAGAAGTACTCAAAAAGTTTTGCCTCTATCATCATGGGTATGTGTATTTTCTGATCAATAACTGGTATATGTATTTTAAATATTATTATGGAAATCAATCCAGAAATGCAGCTCACTAATTTTAGGAATACTGTCATTGGATAGCTTGACCCTTAGCTGTACATTTGGAAACATTGGTATAAAAAGTGTTTTCTTAAAAGCCCACATCCATGGGATTTCCCTGGTGGTCTGGTGGCTAAGACTGCAGTGCTTCCAATGCAGGGGACACAGGTTCCATCCCTAATCAAGGAACTAAGTTCCCCCGTGCCCCAAGGTGCAGCCAAAAAAAATAAAAAAGAGAGAGAGATCTATATTAAATAGTGATTAATATAAGATTATAGGAAGCGACGAAGTATCCAGAACAAATGAATAACAAATATGGTATATACATATGCTCAGTCGCTTCAACCCTAAACTGTAGCCTGCCAGGCTCCTCTATCCATGGGATTCTCCAGGCAAGTATATTGGATTGGGTTGCCATGCCCTTATCCAGGAAATATGGTATCCTCAGGTTATATTAGAAGTTAAAGTTTTTTAAAACTTTCTTTCTTAACAGAGTGTTTATTGTTTTAAAATTCTCTGGGCCAAGAGAAGGAGAAATGGGCGGGGACCTGAACATAGGGAGTTTAGATTTCCTGAATGCCAAGGCCACTATCCAATCAAAACAGACAGGCTTACTATTAATTCCTTGACCATTTTTAGTTATTTTTTAGTGAGAGTAACTAAATAATGCTCAAGGAATTAACAGTAAACCTACTTCCCATAAAAGAAGAGGGCTTCCCTGGTGGCTAAGATGGTAAACAATCTGCCTGCAATGAAGGAGATCCAGGTTCGACTCCAGAGTTGGGAAGATCCCCTGGAGAAGGGAAGGACAGCCCACTCCCATATTCTTGCCTGGAGAATTCCCTGGACAGAGGAGCCTGGTGAGCCCCAGTCTGGGGGAATGCAAAGAATCAGACACAGACTAACACACACCTAAAAGAATGTTGATCTACTTTTAAAAATAGTAACAGCTACCGTTCTGTTGAATGCATGCTAAGTTGCTTCAGTCATGTCTGACTCTTTGCTACCCTACGAACCATAACCCGCCAGGTTCCTCTGTCCATGGGATTCTCCAGACAAAAATACTGGAGTGGGTTGCCATGCCCCCTTCCAGGGAATCTTCTCAACCCAGGGATAGTATCTGTATCTCTTACATCTACTGCATTGGCAGGTAGGTTCTTTACCACTAGTGCCACCAGGGAAGCTCAATTTGTTAGCAATTATTTAATATTAAGTAAGTGCTGTAATAAGGGCTGTAAACATTATTTCAAATTCTCTCAACAATCCTCTGTAATGATTTTAAAAAATCATAAAATAAATACCATATGATATCACTTAAATGTGGAATTTAAAAGGATAATTCAAATGAATATATTTACAAAATACAAAGAAACTCATAGACTTCAAAAACAAACTTATGGTTACCAAAGGGGAAAGGTTGGGGGAGGGATAAATTGGGAATTTGGGGTTAACATATACACACTAATATATATATATATATATATATATATATATATATATATGTGTGTATATATATATATATGTATAATAGATAATTAATAAGATGTACTGTATAGCACAAGAATCTCTACTAGATATTCTGTAATAACCTATATGGGAAAAGAATCTGAAAAAGAATATATATATATATATGTGTATATATATATATATATATATATATATATATATATGTGAACCACTTTTCTGTAAACCTAAAACTAATACAACATTGTAAATAAATTATACTCACAATATAAAATAACAATTTTTTTAAAAAATGTTAGAAGTAAAGAGAAAATATAATTCATTTTTCATAATTAATTGGAGGCCTTTCATCCCCTGGTTAGCATGAAAAACTAAATGCCCAATTTAAATGTAATCCAATCTGATTATATAAACAGCTGCTGTAGAGCCTGGTCTCTAGCTGGGGTAAAGTGTTCTCTGCTCCTGGCCTTTCTCTAAGATGAGGTAACAGAGGAGTGTGTGGATGACATGACCTTGCGATTTTGGAGGGTGGCAGAATGCACTGACCTTGAGTTAGTCCCTGGATCTGCACTAGTGTTATTTACTGGATTCCATGGCAATACTTCCTGTCACCTGTTGACTATTAAGGCTTCTGTCGGTGGCTGATGCATTCATGGTCCTTCATTTGGAGCCTGGCAACACTCTGGAGGTAGCTTGAACTCCCTTCAGCTCTCCCGATTGTGGGCCCAGAGGCCCCCACCTTCCCCAGTGTCCTGAGGTCTACCCAGTTTCTGATTCATGATGAATGAAGACATCTGGCAAGCTCACTGGCTTCCAATCAGCATGCATCCCACACATGAGCTAAGATGCTGTGAAGGCCAATCAGATCCTCTCCCTGCCTGATGACAGATCACACTCTTAACTAGATTGGGTTGCCTGAGATGTTACAGTTTCCTTCTAGAATTCCAAAAAGAGAAAGGGGAGAGGGATTTTTCCATGCTAGATACATCCCAGAACTGATCTAACACAGGTCCTCTTCAAAGAAAGGAGATTAAAACCACACTGACTTGTTTAATCCTCTCACATTCTCCCCTCTATCCTTTCCATAATCCTTCAGGACTGAGAGCTCCTATCTCACGTTTCCTGTATCATACACTCTATACCATAGAACAGCAAACATTATGGCTTTTTATTAAAAGCAGAAAAGCTTTTATTCTACATTTTGGCAGAATATCTGCACCTGGGTCTCCTCCAGGTTTGGTTTCTGAAATAAAAATATAACTACCATATGACCTAGCAGTCCCACTCTGGGACATATAACCTGAGAAACCATAATCTAAAAAGACACATACCTCTCAGTGTTCATTGCAGACTGATGATAATAGCCAGGGCATGGAAGCAATCTTAAATGTCCATCAACAGAGGAATGGATAAAGAAAATATGGTACATATATACAATGGAATATTGCTCACCCATACAAAGGAACAGAATTTTATCATTTGCAGAAATACGGATGGACCTAGAGACTGTCATACTGAGTGAAGTAGGTCAGAAAGAGAAAAACAAATAGTGTATAATAATGTATACATGCAGAATCTAGAAAAATGATACAGATGAATCTATTTGCAAAGCAGAAATAGAGACACAGATAAAGAGAACAAATATATGGACACCAAGGCAGGAAAGGGGGGAAAGGGGGGAAGTGGGACAAACTGAAAGAGTGAGACTGACATGTATACACTGCTCTACATGGAACAGACAACTAGCACAAGTGTACTGTATAGCGCTAGGAACTCTACTGGATGTTCTGTGGTGACCTAGATGTGAGGGAAATCCAGAAGGGAGGGGTCATGTGTATACAAAGGGCTGATTCACTCTGCTGTGCAGCAGAAGCTAGCACAACTTGTGAAGCAACTATACCTTAATAAATAAATTTTAAAAAGAGAATGAGGGAGAGGAATGGATTAGCAAAGAAATACAGCAACATCTTCTGTCTCCACAAAGCCTGGGTCTCAAGCGTATTCATTTGTTCAGGGATCAACTACCAGTCTCTCCCAGAGGATGTTGAGAAGCTGAAATAAAATATGATCTAAAAAGTAAAATTAATTTCTGACAAAATCTATCCACTTTTACACTTGTAACATATATTATTAATACCAGAAAACTGAGACTCAAAAGAACCAAATAACTTACACAGGTCGAATTTCTACTTTTCTCAACTGAATGCATGCCTCATTTGCCTTCATTAATAAGATGCTGATACCTTAGCTGAGCATGTAGTTCTCTCTCCTTTGCAGAAACACCCAGTAGTCTTTGCACAACACATTTCCCTAAAGAACTTGACCAACATTCCTCCTAATGATCTGATGAACTTTCTTTGAGAACTTTCTATAAATATGATGTAAAATGTAAACATAAAACATCATTAAATATATTATACCTCCATTGTCTCCCAGTTAGTTTGAAGGTAGAATTAGATGCTGAGTCAAATTAAAATTGTATCTAATGCTATAATGTTTAAGGATGAACACTTATTCTAAGGAAGATAGAAAATAACTCTTTAAAAGCACCCTTGTAGTCCAATTCATTCAGTCAACAAATATTTACTGAATTTCCATTTTGTCCCAGGCATATTATAGGCACTGGAATTACTGCTCTGAATATAACAAATTTCTGATGGAGAGAGGTCTACATAAATTTTGAAAGGATTCCAACCCATGGGAGGAAGGAGATGAATAACAAACAGATTAATACAAAAATATATAATATTTCATGTGGTGATAAGTGCTATGAAGGAAAATAAACAGGTAAAACAGAAGTGATGGGATGTCTGTTTTACAGATGGTGTTGGTGAAAGTCTTTCTATAATTACATATAAGCAAAGTCATGAAGGAAGCCAGAGATGAAGAATGCATATTTCTAGGGAAAGTCTTTTTTAGGTACAGAGAACCACAAAGGCACCTAACTTACTGGAGAATAAACCAAAATTGAGGGAAAACAGAGGTACCAGGGGAAGGGTTATGTCCAATGAAGGGAACAAGAATGGAAAGCCAATTATGTAAGATCTTTAGAGACATCTCATCCTCTGTCATCCCCTTCTCCCCCTTCAATCTTTCCCAGCATCAGCATCTTTTCAAATGAGTCAGTTCTTCACATCAGGTGGCCAAAGTATTGGAGTTTCAGCTTCAACATCAGTCCTTCCAATGAATATTCAGGACTGATCTCCTTTAGGATGGACTGGTTGGATCTCCTTGCAGTCCAAGGGACTCTCAAGAGTCTTCAACACCACAGTTCAAAAGCATCAATTCTTTGGCCCTCGGCTTTCTTTAGAGTCCAACTCTCACATCCACACATGACTACTGGAAAAACTATAGCTTTGACTAGATGGATCTTTGTTGGCAAAGTAATGTATTTGCTTTTTAATATGCTGTCTAGGTTGGTCATAACTTTCATGCCAAGGAGTAAGCAACTTTTAATTTCATGGCTGCAGTCAACATCTGCAGTGATTTTGGATCCCCGAAAATTAAAGTCTGCCTCTGTTTCCCTATCTATTTGCCATGAAGTGATGGGACCAGATGCCATGATCTTAGTTTTCTGAATGTTGAGCTTTAAGCCAACTTTTTCACTCTCCTCTTTCACTTTCATCAAGAGGCTCTTTCGTTCTTCTTCACTTTCTGCCATAAGGGTGGTGTCATCTGCCTGGCAATCTTGATTCCAGTTTGTGCTTCATCCATTCCAGCATTTCTCATGGTGTACTCTTCATATAAGTTAAATAAGCAGGGTGATAATATACAGCCTTGACGTACTCCTTTTCCTATTTGGAACCAGGCTGTTGTTCCATGTCCAGTTCTAACTGTTGCTTTCTGACCTGCATACAGATTTCTCAAGAGGCAGGTAAGGTGGTCTGGTATTCCCATCTCTTTAAGAATTTTCCTCAGTTTATTGTGATCCACACTGTCAAATGCTTTGGCATAGTCAATAAAGCAGAAATAGATGTTTTTCTGGAACTCCTTTGCTTTTTTGATGATCCAGTGGATGTTGGCAATTTAATCTCTGTTTCCTCTGCCTTTTCTAAATCCAGCTTGAACGTCTGAAATTTCACAGTTCACATACTGTTGAAGCCTGACTTGGAGAATTTTGAGCATTACTTTATTAGCGTATGAGATGAGTGCAGTTGTGCGGTAGTTTGAGCATTCTTTGGCATTGTTTTTCTTTAGGATGGAATGCAAACAGACCTTTTCCAGTCCTGCGGCCACTGCTGAGTTTTCCAAATTTGCTTGTATATTGAATGATGAGATGAGATATTTGGATGGCATCACCGACTCAATGGACATGAAGTTGAGCAAACTCCAGGAGTTGAAGATGGACAGGGAGGCCTGGTGTGCTGCAGTCCATGGGGTCGCAAAGAGTCGCATAGGACTGAGCAACTAAACTGAACTGAACTTAGTGACATCTCCTTTCAATTTATGAAAGATGCAATGCCACTGGAAGGTTTTCAGAAGAGTGTCATCAAAACACTTTGTTCTTAGTTGCTCAGCTGTGTCCAACTCTGGGACACTGTGGACTGTAGCCCACAAGGCTTCTCTGTCCATGGGGATTCTCCAGGCAAGAATACTGAAGTAGGTAGCCTTCCCCTCCTCCAGGGGATCTTCTCAACCCAGGGATTGAACCCAGGTCTCCTGCGTTGTAGGCAGATTCTTTACCTTCTGAGCCACCAAGGAAACCCCATCAACAGACTCAGTGAAGATAAGACAGACAGTGAGAAAGCAACAGTGAAATTAGGAAGAACTGTGAGGAAATGTTTGCAAAAGCCCTGGAGAAAGATGACCACAAAGCCAAGGCAACTTTAATGTTGTATAAGGAAGAGTCATAAAGAAACAGAAGAATCTATTAAAAAGCATTTTCTATGAGTAATTTTTTTTCACCACTTTATCGATATGCATTTTTAAAATATCATGTTTAATTTTTTTCTCCCTTAGAAAATAACATTCATTCAATACAGCATGGGGATTAAGACCTCAAGCTCTCAACACTATCAAAGGTTTAAATCATTCCTAGATCACTTCCTAGCTACCTAACCTTGGACAAGGTATTCTGTTTTCTCTGAACCTCTGTTTCCTTATCTGCAAATTGGCAATAGTAATGAATAGAGTTTGCAAAGTGTTAAATGTGCATGTAAAGTTATATAGAAATGCTTGATGAATTTTAGCTCTTACTACACCCCCACCCCTTATTTTTGGAACTTTGGAAAATATGATAGTGCCCACTGAAAAAAACACATAACCTAAAAGTTGAGAATTATGTTTTATTCTGAAGACACGCTGAGGGCTTAAGCCTAGTCAATACCCTCTCAGATCACTCTAAGGGACTGCTCTGAAGAGGTAAGGGAGGAGCCAGAATATATGAGAGTTTTTGCAAAAAAAAAAAAAAAAAAAACAGGTTGTTGAAACATCAAAAGATTACTGTTAATTAAAGAAAAACCATAGATGAATTAAACTAATGAATTTAGCACTTTTCTACGTACGGGAAGATGCAAGAGTCTGGGCTTAATGAAATCATTCCTTTGATATGCATCATAACTATCTAAGGCCAGTATCCTGTTTTTTCCCATTCTGTTCCCCGCAGGGTGCACAGTCAGGGCACCTGTAGTGGCTGGTGGCCACAACATTCTTTGTTAACTGATGCTTCAAGAAACTTTGTTTTGTCCACAGCAATATAAAGAAAGCAAAAAATACCAAGGAAGATACTATCCATGTCTTGCATGTGTGGGTTCTAAGTCACTTCAGTCATGTCCAACTCTTTGTGACTCTATGGGCTGTAACCCACCAGACTCCCCTGTCCATGGGATTCTCCAGGCAAGAATACTGGAGTGGGTTGCCATGCTCTCCTCCAAGGGATCTTCTAGCACCACCTGGGAAGCCCATCCATGTCCTGCTGCTGCTATTGCTGCTGCTGCTAAGTCGCTTCAGTCGTGTCCAACTCTGTGCAACCCCATAGATGGCAGCCCACCAGGCTCCCCCATCTCTGGGATTCTCCAGGTAAGAACACTGGAGTGGGTTGCCATTTTCTTCTCCAATGCATGAAAGTGAAAAGTGAAAGTGAAGTCACTCAGTCATGTCCAACTCTTTGCGACCCCATGGACTGCAGCCTACCAGGCTCCTCCGTCCATGGGATTTTCCAGGCAAGAGTACTGGAGTGGGTTGCCATAGCCTTCTCCATGCCCTATGACTCTATTATTATAGTAGCATGAACTGAATGTGAACAAAGTTACTATATTTTATTTTCTTTACAGGTTTCAGTGTCTTTGGGTAATAGAGCATTTTTTTGCCATCAATTTTTTCATTTGTATTAATTAATTATTACACACACATGTGCACACACAAAACATATATAAAGTAAGTAGCAAACTAAGGTATAGATTTTGCTACAGCCAGAGAGGCTTTGCCTTGTTCCAAAATAGTAAAAAACTGATTTAAAGTAAATGGAGATTAAATGTAAACACAGCCTAGGCTAAATAAAATATAAAAATGAATTCTTCTCAAGGTGCTATTCATTCAAATAGAGGATTTGAAATTCGATCAAATGCCAATGCAAAGGCATATAATGCTTGAATGACATTAATTAGTTGAATAGTGAGCCCCAGAACAAGTGAGGCTCATCCACTGAATATGTACATAAGATTTTCCTATCAAGGAGAACCACAGAAATATATCTGGAGCGGCTTCCGCCTCTTATTTACATTCTACTTCCTATTAACATTTTCTTGAGAAAGAACTTCATGCAAATACAAGCCTTCCAACTTAATAGCAAACTGATAATAAAGCTAGCACTTTCTTTTGTGAGAAAATGCCTTTAAGAAGCATCTGAACCATGAAAGTACTTAAGAGACTATGATTTTAACCAGACTGTGTTTTAAGACATCAGCTTTTGAAAAGGAGGATTTCAAATACCCCCTTATAGTCTGTTCTTAATTCCAGAGAACTTTATAGTTTCTAGCTCAGCACCACTGTTTGACAAACACTAAATCCATTGCTTAAGCTTCCATCAGTTCTTTTATTAGCTTTGTCTGTTTTTGACATTTTTTTTTCTTTTTTGTTTATGTAAGGTGAGATCATGAAATTTTACTCTGATTTGCATCTTTTCCCCCAAAATGTATATTATGTATCTAACCAGGTAGCCAATCTAGCAGCTTTCATATCACAAGCCTCCTTGATTTTTTTAAACAAGTTCATCTTAACCATTCAAATTTAAGAATGCATAAGCAGTTTCAATATATTTGGATATAAAAATGTTTTCTGTACTAAATATGTATTAATATTTACTTTGAAAGTTCATAATAAAATATGCTATTATGCTACTTTCTTACATATGTTATATTTTATCACTTAAAAAAATTCATCCTTTTTGAGCTTCAGAAATCCTTCACAGACAAAATAGCAAAAGGCCAGAAAAGAATCAGTATAGCAGGAAATAAACTGGAAATTTAAAGATCATGACCTCTGATACCTTTTTGACTATTAACTTATCATCTGACCTTTTGCTATTCACTTACCCTTGCAATAGCCTCCTCTCTGCAGTTTGTAAAAATGAGAATGACAACATTATGGTTCCCGCCCAAAGAGATTGGGTAGGAAAACCTGGTCCAGGGCTGGAAAATGCCTTACAGGCCATAAAATGCTACATAAATGCTTGATAATAAAACAGTTACAGAGCCCCTTGGTTTAATACAAAGCTAATTTTTCAGCTAAACTAAATTCTGGTAGAAACAACTGAGATCAAGTAGGAAAATTTGCAGAGCTCCTAGTCATAGTGAAAGTGTTTATTTGTTCAAATTGATTTTACGGACTGATTGGTAAGTGTCTGTACAGACTGTTATCAAATGTATTGGATAATCCAGTCATCACATGGTACACTTAAAAAGTCAGTTCCATCAAGCAGGCTGAAATCAGAAGCTAGAAGGCATATCATTACACAGTCCCATGGGTGTGTTCCACTTTCAATGAGTTTGTCTGTGTGTGTTTTGTGTAATAGCACTGTTTTATGGTAAACAATCAGAAGTAGAGGAAATAGTTTTGACATATTTTTTACCTGCCCTAGTTGAATAGGTTCATTATGCCATTTTTCTTTTGAAATTCTAATTTTATTTACTTAAAACTAACATTATTTATTTCAAAGAATCTTCCCCCAAATTATGATTTTACTCTGAAATTTGATCACAACTATATGTTGCCTGACATAATTTATATAACATCCAGAAATATCTTAATCATTTTCCAATTTTGCCTTTTAGTTCCTCGAAAGAGAAATGAGAACAGAGGATAGAACTTGTCACCTCTCACAGAAAGCTTTGGTCTTAGTCCCAGAATCACTTGTTAACTTGATATTTAATACTTTTTTAAAAAGTATAAGCCACCTGAAGAATAATAAGTCCTTAAGCAGGAGAGAGAAGACACATTAACTCATACAGAGAAACTTTAATATGTATTATTTGCATGTAGTAAGTAATATATTTTTACTAGAATTTATACTCCTCAGCCATCACTAATTGAGGATACAAAGAAACTTACTACAACTCTACCTTTTTATTTATTAACTATATGTCCCTGGTGGCATAGTGGTTAAAAAAAAAAAAATCTGCCTGCCAATTCAGGAGACTCAGGAGATGCAGGAGACAAGGTTCCATCCCTGAGTCTGGGTTGAGAAAATCCCCTGGAGGAGGAAATAGCAACCCACTCCATATTCTTGCTTGGAGAATCCCATCAACAGAGGAGGCTGGCAGGCTACAGTCCATGGGGTCGCAAACAGTCAGACATGACTGAGAACACACAGAGTATGTATGGTGTATGGTATATATGGTATATGCATGGTATATCCCTGAACAATCACTAAACTGTTTTTAAAAAATTACTGAAGCATAATTTACAACGCTGCATTAACTTTTGCTGTACAGCAAAGTGAGTCAGCTATACATATACATACAGCTCCTCTCTTCTTGTATTTCCTTCCAATTTAGGTCACCATGGAGCATTGAATAGAGTGCCCTGTGCCATAAAGCAAGTTCTCATTAGTTATCTCTTTTACACATGGTTGTGTTATATGTCAATCCCATTCTCCCAATTCAGCTCACTCCTCCTTTGTCCCCTTGGTATCCATATACTTGTTGTCTATGTCTGTGTCTCTACTGAAGTGAAGTGAAAGTCGCTCAGTTGTGCACGACTGTTTGCCACCCCATGGACTATATGGTCCACGGAATTCTCCAGGCCAGAATACTGGAATGGGTAGCCTTTCCCTTCTCCAGGGGATCTTCCTGACCCAGGAATCGAACCAGGGTCTCCTGCATTGCAGGCAGATTCTTTACAAACTGCGCTATAAGGGGGTCTCTATTTCTGCTTTGTAAATAAGTTCATTTATACCAAGTTTTTCGGATCCACATATATAGATATATCAATATACGATTCACTAAACTTTTAAATTCACCATTTTCTTCATTCATTCAACAAAGATTTATTGAGACCTGCTATATGCTATGCATTCTTCTAAGCACTAGAGATTCACTGAACAACAGAAATAAAGGTCTCCAGCCCTCATGAAGCTTGTATTCAAGTACACATTGGAAACGATACCTACCTTGCCTACAACCAACAATGATTTATGGGAAAGTATTTTGTAAATTATATGTTGCACAGGAATATGTTATTCCCATGATTATGGTAATTATGTTATTGTTAGTATTATTAAGTGTTATATACAAAGTCAGGTTTTTAAAGATATATAATAGGTTTCTGACATGAGTGGAGGTAAAGAAAGAAAATAAAGCATCTAAAAATGGAACAAGAACAGATCTTACAACTTTGTCAGATTTTCCAAGAGCAGCTAGTATTCTTCTGTTATTTTGGTATGTACAGTGTAAGAAATGTGAGTTTGTAAGAAGTTAATTTGAGAGCCTGACATTAGCAAGATGGCAGATTAGGAAGGACTAGCCCACGTGCCCCTGCAGAAACACCAATTTAAAAACCACCCATGGAAGAAAGAATGGGTTTAGAATATCTGAATGGCTGCTGGCAGAGGTAATGAGGGAATGTCTCAACTGCCTTCTAAGTTGTATAGGTGATCATGCTTTTTCCTTTCTCTCTCCTCCTTCTTCCCCAGTCTGAAGTTGCAGAAAATAGTCATGAATTTGTACATACCAGTTACTTTGTGTTGGGCAGCCTTTGAATCTGAATGGAAGTGGAGGAAGTAGAAAAATGAAGGAGATAAATACAAATGCAAAAGTACAAATACAATCTGTACATACTATTTTGAAGGAAAAGCAGTATTAATCATGCATTTATTATTCATCCTCTCATTCATTAAACAAACGTGTACTGAGAACCTATCTTATGCTAAGTGCTCAGAACATGGAGAATATAAAAAGAAATAAAACCTAATCTTGGTCCTTAAGGAATTTACAGTCTAGAAGAGAAGTGTTCATATTAGATTTTCTTCTAAATACTTCAAATCTGAAAGATAAGAGAATCTGAGAACTTTAATAATAGAAAGCCCAGAAGAGTAAATTATGCTTTCAAATAATTTTGTCTATATTTATTCTAATCAAAAAATATAAAATACATCAAGATAACTTATTCAATGTGCATGAAAGAATTTCTGTTTAAATAGCACCAGTGTCAAGCGTTCGTTGGTTGGTTGGATGAGGTGACCTTCAAACCTCTTCTTAGTTCCAATCAAATCAACTCTTCACACAATCCCTTATGACAAGATACTCAATCCATTTCCAAAAAGCTAAATCTTTTCCTTCATGTTGAATAAAATGATACATTTTTTCTAATGTCATTATTTTAAATCAAATAATCCATAACAAATGACTCTTGCTGATTTATATATTTATATATATATACATATATACATGTATATATTTCAATCCCAAGCTATAATTATTTTGTTCATAAGTGCTCCTTCTAACATACTGGATTAGATATTTCAAATGCTACCTTTCAAGAAAAGCATCTATTTCCTTTCTGTCCTCTAGCATCTTTTAAAAATAAATCAATTTAAAGGTTCATGATATTTAATTTCTCATTAATTTTCAATATCTTACTATAAGTATAGGCATGATTTTCAAATCTACAGCATTCAACTGAGCTTTTAATAAATGGAACTTCTTTTTTTTCATTAGTCATATTTAAAAAATAATCGTAAGATTTAGAAATATCTGCATAGTCATTTACATAACATTTAATCATTGTTTTCAATTTTCTGGGATTTTCCACCCTTTTCATCCTTATGTCCTTCTCCTTTCAACTATTCATGAAGTTTTATCACCTGGAGATAATGTCATTTAAGTTTGTTTTTTTCCAATTTGCTCTTTTCTGTATTCACAAGTTTGCCAGATTTTAAAAATCCATAATAATGCACCAAACATTCAAGCCAAGCATACTTTTGTGGTTCAGCAAAACTAAACATTTGCCAATTTCAAGATAGTACAACTAACCCATTTTTTTCCATATGGTTAGGGAAGGGTAGGTTCAAATGAAATATTTTTTTGAAAGAAAACAGGAAGACATGCCAAGGTGCAATAATTCCATGCATAATTCTACATTAGACATATGCATTTCAGAGAGTAAATGTACCCTTTCTTTGGCCAGAACATCATTAAAGAAAATACAAAACATACACAACACTGTACCCTGTACTTGCAATGATATGGACACAAACAAGAAAATAAAATTTAAAAATAAGCATAATTTTCAACTGCCATTGTTAAGACTGTCCATTTGAGCTCTGGAGCCTGAAAGATCAACATCAATATTAAAATAATACTGCAAACAAAGGCTAAATGTCAACCCTTAAACTATTTCCTTTTTATGTCTTTTTGTTGTAAATTCTGTCACTTTGAAAGAAGATGATTCATTGCAATTGTGAGGCCATTTTCCACTGAACAATCAACAATAACGATGTGTTGTGAATAATACAGTTGAAAATTTGGTGTGAGTTCTTAGCAAGATATTTTTGCCACGTCCCAAGCTTCAAACAGATTGAGCTGTAGTGCAGATTATATTGCTTTTCTGTAAACTCTCTTCAAGGGTGGAGATTATTTGAGTACCATCAAACTTACGCATTATAAATCAGCCTCAAACATAATCCCCTCCCCTTTTCATGGAAAATAGAATATTAATTCATTGTATTATATCAGCTGAAATTGGTTCCTTAGAGTAGTGCATATAAGCTGTATATATATCCACACATGAAGTATGTGTAAGATTTAGGTCTGAAACTTTTGTGTAAGAACACTTCTCAAAGAACAATTTTCAAATAGTATAAAGACACTGTACTAAGTGTCAGGAAATCTGATTTTAGTCTCAGCTTTACTGATGTCTAGTTGTGTGACCTTTGACATCCCAAATCCTTTGTGGATTTCTTTTTTTCTCTGATTAAAAGGGACTAACCCAGTGGTTCTCAAATTAGCTGCATATTAAAATTAGTTGGAAAGCTTTTTTTAAAAAAATAGATGCCCGCAACCTTCCCCAGATAAGTTGAATCAGAATTTCTGAAGTTGGGGCTGAAGCATCAGTATTTTCTTAAGCTCCCTGTGTGATTGTAATATGCATCCAACAATCACTTTCAACTCTAAAATGCTCTGACATTTTATAAACCTTGCTGTTTGAGAACCTCAGCATGTGTTTCAAATGAGTTCCGAGGAGACAATTTCCAGAGTTAGGTGTTGGTGTTTGTTCTATCAGTTGCATTCATAATGTAGGCCGACAAGAGAAAAAAAAAAAAAAAAAAACTAAGAAGAAAAAAATAACAGGGAAGGTAGACAGGCCATGCAAACGAGAGCTCAATTACAGAAGAGCTGTCTCCAGGAGACCAAAGTCATGCTCTTTAACATTCTAAGTGATTGGTTTGTGCAGTGAACCAAATCTGAGCAGTTCCAATGTTTGAAAATGTAATGACTTAAATAGAAATACTAATATACCCTTCAAGGTCATGAAACAGTTCCTTGGCCTTAGGAAACGTGTAACTTCTGGGAGCTCATGTAGGTCAATTTGACGGACCTCTTATAACCTTAAGATTTATCTTGCTCTTTTCTCTGCATTAAAATATGTTAATACCAGCTTTGGAATCAAATTGATTCATTTTTTTAAAATTCTGCCTTTCTTTAACTTCCTTTTCATTTGCAGAATTACCAAGGAGTTGTTCAAAATTACCATATTTTCTAACTCTGAATGAAATTAAGCAAAGGATCAGAGTAGGAAAAGGTCATCAAAACAAGAGACTATACAAGAAATCTGAGAATAGCTTTACATTACTAATGATAGCTTAAAACTTAATTTAAGGTGAATCCTGAAAATGTGTAATGGTTAAGGATTGAGTTTTAATCCTCAGACATGTTTATAGGATTTTCTGTATCGGCTATCTGTAACCAAATTAGTGGGAATGGAAGAGCATGGGTAAAATCCAAGAATTTACTCACCTTTAGTTCTTTTATCTTTCCATTTAGGAGAGCAAATTGTTAAATATATACATAGATATATATAATGTGGTACATAAAATGTGATTAATACTGAACTTAACACAGAAAGTCTGCAATGGATTATAGATCTTTTATGGATTATAGATCTGTGTATCAGAATTAGCAAAGTTAACGTTAATCCAACTCTTAGCAACTGTTGCACTATTATGGCCATATCCACAATTTCAAACCCACTGCCCTCTCTTTAAAAACAAATATTTTTATAGATCACCTTACCTTCCAAGTAATACACTCTATCTTCAACTCTAATTTTAAAATAAATGTAAATATATTTAGAAGAATGAAATATATGCGAGTATGGTTTCATAAATACCTGATATTCCTATGTATACACTCTGCTTAATTATAATGAATAAGTTAGGATCAACTTAATGAGTAAAGTTATGACCAACCTAGACAGCTTATTAAAAAGCAGAGACATTACTTTGCCAAAAAAGGTCCGTCTAGTCAAAGCTATGGTTTTTCGAGTAGTTATGTATGGATGTGAGAGTTGGACTGCAAAGAAAGGTAAGCCTGAAGAACTGATGCTTTTGAACTGTGGTGTTGGAGAAGACTGTTTAGAGCCCCTTGGACTGCAATGAGATACAATCAGTCCATCCTAAAGGAAATCAGTCCTGAAAATCCATTGGAAGGACTGATGTTGAAGCTGAAACTCCAATACTTTGGCCACCTGATGGGAAAAACTGACTCATCTGAAAAGGCCCTGATGCTGGGAAAGATTGAAGGCGGGAGGAGAAGGGACGACAGAGGATGAGATGGTTAGATGGCATCACTGACTCAGTGGACATGAGTTTGAGTAAACTCTAGGAGTTGGTGATGGACAGGGAGGCCTGGCGTGCTGCAATCCACAGGGTCACAGAGAGTTAGACATGACTGAGCAACTGAAGTGAACTGAATTTATGATCAAAGAGAGCAATATGAGAAGTCATCCCATACAAGAAGTTGAGCAAAAATGGAAAAGCAAAGGTATAGATGGGCCCCAAGCTAGTAAAAGATCAGTCTTATCTATATAAGATCACAGGGAAATGTGAGAAATGGGAAATGGAAAAAAAAAAAGTTAATTTAAGTATAGATAATGTGCCAACGTAAATTACAGTCTATCAATGTTGACCAAAAGTGAGAATGTGATACTCTTGTGAATAAACTATTTGCAAATGTACTTTCAAAACAATTCACCATGTTATGGAATAAGATAGTGAGGCAATGAAGTGCCACTGGAAACATACTTCTCATCCTAGAGCCAACCACGTGACCAAAAATGCATTTAGTCTGTGCCACTCAAGAATTCTCTGAGACAGTATCCTTCCCAAGGCAAAAGGATAATTGAAGATGGACAAGAAATCTAAACAAGTAATGAAAGAAGCTGTACAGAAATTACGCAGAATATCGCTAGGGACAATTTCAGAATAAGACTGAAAAAAATCTTATAAGTAATCTAAATAAATTCAATATATACTTTTAGTGTCATAGATTTCTTTAAAGTGTGCTAAAAACATTTTAAAATATAAGTTGTCTTAAAATAACTTTCAGTAGTGTGGTCCAATTAATTTCATAGTAGTTGGTTGTATGTTTTAAAAAGAATTTTACTACACCTCTTACATTTTTACAAATAGTTCTGCTTTTGCTGAAACTGTGCTACTAAGCTGGAATCTCTTCAAATTTGTATGTAGTTAAATAGAAGAAAAAACTAACAGTAATTTAACTTATTTTTAAAGATATGGATGTGAAAGTCTTAAATGGATCCAAATCCTTTCATAATTAAACTAATTAAATTGTGCTTTGGTCTAAAAATTGTTTCAGCCCAATTAACTGTTTTTCTGTATCTTGGCTAACATGTTCCACAATCATTTCAAATGGATTAAACACCCAATTTGGCATTATGTAATTCATTCAGATTTTTAAATCTAACCATCATATCTTATTTATTAGCAAAAATGAGAGTAATCTATTCCAAATTAATATCTCTAAATTTTTGCAAACACAGACACTTTGAAAATTCTCAGTAGCAGAGTCAGTTTTTTGTTTTTTTTAAATTCTGTTTTATTTTTAATTGGAGGATAATTTTTTAAAAATATTGTGTTGGTTTCTGCCATACATCAACATGAATAGGCCTTAGGTACACACAGGTTTCTTCACTCTTGAACCTCCCTCACACCTCCCACCCCATCCCACCCCTCAAAGGTAGTCACCGAGCACGGGATTTGGGCTCCCCCAAATTCCCATTAGCTATCTGTTTTACACATGGTAATATGTATGTTTCAATGCTACTTGATGAATCCCCTGATTATTTACTTCACTTTAAAGAAATTGATCTAGTTCTGGTACAACTTATGGTGGCCAAGTATACATTAAAAATATGTCCCATCCATTCACATATCCATTCAACATATCAATCACAAACTTTATTTTTGTGGTGGTTGAATTTTAAAACTGAAACAGACTTTAACAGTAAACAGGATCTGTTTTCAAGTCTACTCTTTGAGAGCTATCTTACTTTTGTGTCTTTGATAAGATGTTCAAACATCTTAGAGTACATTCTGTGTAAAGTAATCAATAACTCAAAGATTTATTATTAATTGTGTTATTAATTCTGTTAAAAACATTTATTGATTTGTAGAGTCTTTCATAAAAATTCTCAGGGACTACATGTTGTTCATGAATAATGCAGTGAATTGCTAAAACACCTGGTGCAATTTTTTAAGTTACCCATGAACCGATATTGCCAACAATCCATAGCTGGCAGCGCCATCTGTAGCACAGGCAATGACCTCAAAACTGGAATTATCCTTTTTCATAACATTATTTTTAGAAATTTAAAATATGGACAAGCCCTTTCTTATTTACTATCAGTAGTTTTTAAAATAATGTTTCCTCTATGAGTTTTTCATTCCCCATGAACCTTTTAAATGCAGGCAGTAAAGCCTCATTATCCAAAGGACTTGCTTCACCCACTTGTAATAAAAATTCATTTTGACTACAGTTCTACTCACAGCTAATTTTTGACATATTTTGCCATCTCATCAATTATTCGTCAAATTATTCCACTTTACTCCGTGGAAGAGAAAAATTATTTCACTTGGATTTCTTTGGTCAGCATACCAAAAACATTTTGCATAGCTAGTAAAATTAATTTTTCCTCACTACTGTGAGTGTACCATTTGTAATCATGTATTCACATGTATGAATGAAGCAGAAAATTATACTTTTATTAAAAGGATCTTAAAATCATTCCAGAGACAATGTTAATTTTTTCAATCTTTTTCTTTAAATCTTGGAAATATGATATATGCCTGCTTACTCTGTCAACATTCAAAAAAATTTTGTTCTTATTTTAACAGGCTGATTGCTTCACTGGAAAATAATGATGTGTGAACAAAGTGTACGTTGGTTCATTTGCAGACCAATCTATAATATCTAATTTCAAACTGATATCTAATACCTTTAAATGAGTTAAATGAATATATTAAAAGAGTTAGAATTACTGTGAACAGTCACTAGCCAATGAATGTAGATGTAATGTATTTTTCTTAAAACTGAAGCATCTAGCTTTCTGGTGAAAGTATGAGTCTCTCAGTTGTGTCTGACTCTTTGTCACCCCATGGGCTATAGCCCACCAGGCTCCTCTGTTCATGGAATTCTCTAGGTAGCTTTTTGGTGCTACCTTTTAATTCCTGCCACACCTACAATCATTGTGACAATAAAAATTGCCCACAACTTTTCCAAAAAATCTTTAGGATATAATATTATACTTATTGAAAACCAATGCCCTAGACCTTGTTTATCAATAATATCACTTTCTAGAGACATCTTGGTTTCAAGCACAAGGCTCTCCAAATACTACCTCGTGTGTGTCCAGGTTACTCCTCTGGTATTCTAATTTTGGAAAAAAAGAATCATCAAATCAGGATCTCAAATCCTGTAACTCTCTCGTCTTTGCTCCTTTGATCATCTTTCTCATGTCCTTTCCGCCTCTGGGTCTAGTCACGTCACATTCTGTGACCCGCCAAGTGCTCTCAATTCTGTTGCGGCACTCCTTTGTTAAGTCACAATCCTGGGTAAAGCCAGCTCTCCAAACAACCCGGCAGAATGGTTTCAGCTTCAGTGTTTGCTTATGAATCTTAAGGAAGAATCTCAAGCTCTTTCGTAGTTCTACTAAATTTTTTTAATCTGCTCACTTTTATTCTTCTAGACCATTTTCCTTCTTTTCTTCCAATATCTAATCCTGCCCCTAGTCTTCAAACTTCTGGTTTCACTGGAGCAAGAGAAGAAATCAGAAGAGAAATCCCATATTCCTCCAGCAGTGTCTCCCACCTTCTTAGAAGTGAGCTCCCTGCTCTGCCTCCTGCATCCCGCAGAACTGGCCGCGCTCTGGGCTCCATTTAATCAACCTAGTCAAGAGCAGTGTTTCCTATATTCTCTTCCCATTTGTTTACCATCAATTTTTACCTCTAGATCATTTTTATCAGCATTTTAACAAACTGTAAAAATTCATATCATTATTTAAATAAGCAAAATAAAATTCTCTTAATCCCACCTCCCTTCTAGTTTGAGTCTCTGTTTCAGTTTACAGCAAATTTTCTTTCCTTCTTTCTTTATCTTTCTTTCTTACCAAGCTTCTTTTTTTCTGTATTTACTTATTTTGTTTTTTAAATATGTCACTTAACTGTACTTTCTCTTTCTAGAATATATTTAAGGGCTTCCCTGGTGACTCAGGTGGTAAAGAATCCACCTGCCAATGCAGGAGATGTGGGTTTGATCCCTGACCGGGAAGATCCCACATGCCACAGGACAACTAAGCCCATGCACCGCAACTATTGAGCCTGTGCTCTAGAACCTGGGAACCGCAACTACTGAAGACTGCACACCCTAGAGTCTATGCTCTGCAACCAGAGAAGCCACCTCAATGAGAAGCCCATGCACCGCAGCTAGAGAGTAACCCCCATTTGCTAAAGCTAGATAATGGCCCGTACAGCAATGAAGACCCAGCATGGCCAAAAATAAGAGAAAATAAATAAATATTTTTAAAGGAATATATTTAAAACAACTTCATTAACCCAGTTAAATATCATGCAAAATATATGGCCTTCGGTGTGACTTATTAGCCGTAAGGCATAACTTAAATCAGTAACCTTTGAAGTTAGTTAATTCCATGGGTCTACTTTTACACACTCTGTCCTGTCATCCTCCATGCTTGCTTCTTTTTCCTCCTGAGACCACTTCAACCAGGTTTCTTTTTTTATCATCATGCCACTGGAGGTGGGCTTATCAAACTCAACAAATATCTATCAGATTGCTCAATGCAATGCTCACTTCTCATTTGTCAGCTTTCTTGACCCCTAAGCAGCTATTGATACAGTTTATTAGTCTCTCCTGATACTAGGTTCACTTTGCTTCTCCTTGCTGTCTCTGCATCTCTAACTGAACCCACATTGTCAATTTCCTATGTAAGATGTCCTTCATCTTCTCAAACTCCAAGCAGAAGGTAACCAAGGCTCAATCTTTGGTTTGCTCCCCTTCAGTCCCTGTAAGTAATCTCATAGACTCCTATGACGTTAAATGCCACTTATAATGGTACAGCTATTCCGACATTTAAGAATCCTGCCCAGCTTTCCCTCCTAAACTCTAATCAATTGCCTATTTAACATCTCAGCTTGGGTGACTAACAAACATCTCTAATTTAATATGTGTTAAACTGGGCTCATAACTCTCCCTCCCTAAAGAGCTATTCCTCCCAGTTTTCCCGTCTGAGCAATGACAACACCATTCTTTCAGTTGCTATGGCCGAGACATTAGAGTCATTCTTGTCTTCTCTATTTCTTTTGCACCTCACATTCATTCCATTAGAAAATGCTTTTGGCTCTAATTTCAAATGCATGTTCAAACTGAATCACTTTTTATCACCTCTAAACATACAGTTCATTTCATAGAACTAAAAACTCTGCATCTCCATTAGTATTCTTTACTTGCATTATAGAGCACTTTAAAACTTAGTGGCTTAAAATAACAGCCATTATTGCAACTTTAAAAATCTGCAGTCAACTGAAGTGAGTTCTCCTGACCTGTGCACAGTTCAGCTTGTCTCAACCAGGCTCACCAACATCTCTGGAGCTTTGGCTGGGAAGAATAAGTAGACAGACTTCTGCTCCACATGATTTCTCATCCTTAGGCAAGTTAGTCTGGGCTTTTGATGGCAGCTGGCAAGGTTCCAAGACAGCAAAACCGTGTTAGGCCTATTCTGTTCAGTTCAGTTGAGTCACACAATGTGTCCGACTCTTCGCGACCCCATTGACTGCAGTGCACTGGGCTTCCCTGTCCGTCACCAACTCCTGGAGTTTACTCAAACTCATGTCCAATAAATCAGTGATGCCATTCAACCATCTCATTCTCTGAGGTCTCCTTCTCCTCCCACCTTCAATCTTTCCAAGCATCAGGGTCTTTTCAAATGAGTCAGTTCTTCCCAACAGGTGGCCAAAGTATTGGAGTTTCAGCTTCAGCATTAGTCCTTCCAACGAATTTTCAGGACTGGTTTCCTTTAGGATGGACTTGTTGTATCTGCTTTCTGTCCAAGGGACTCTCAAGAGTCTTCTCCAACACCACAGTTTAAAAACATCAATTCTTTGGTGCTCAGCTTTCTTTGTAGTCCAGCTGTAACATCCATACATGACTACTGGGAAAATCATAGCTTTGACTAGACAGATCTTTGTTGGCAAAATCATGTCTCTGCTTTTTAGTATGTTGTCTAGGTTGGTCATAATTTTTCTTCCAAGGAGCAAGTGTCTTTTAATTTCATGGCTGCAGTCACCATCTGCAGTGATTTTGGAGGCCCCCAAAATAAAGTCTGCCCCTATTTCCATTGTTTCCCTGTCTATTTGTCATGGTGTTGGGCCTAGATGCCATGATCTTAGTTTTCTGAATGTTGAGTTTTAAGCCAACTTTTCACTCTCCTCTTTTACTTTCGTCAAGAGGCTCTTTAGTTCTTCTTCACTTTCTGCTGTAAGTGCCATGTCATCTGCATATCTGAGGTTATTGATATTTCTCCTGGCGATCTTGATTCCAGTCTGTGCTTCATCCAGTCCAGCATTTCTAACATCTAAGTAATGAAATCAGAAATCATACAATGTAACTTTGCTTTATTCTATTCATTAAAGTAAAAATTCCATTTAGATTCATTATGATGAAGAGTTACAAAGTGACACTACATGGACATGTGGATATATGGAAGGGAATGATTACTACAGCTTTGCATTCAATCTACTACACCTTTTCAGGCTTCCCAGGTGGTTCAGTGGTAAAGAATCTGCCTGCCAATGCAAGAGACATAAGAGATGCAAGTTCAATGCTTAGGTCAGGCAGAACACCTGCAGCAGGAACTCTTGCCTGGAAAATTTCATGGACAGAGGAGCCTGATGGGCTACGTCCCACAGGATCACAAAGAGTCAGACATGACTGAGCAACTGAACACATACTACATCATTTCATTCAGAATAAGGTCCACAAATCCTATCTCTGGACTACAAAGAATTTTGTTGTTGTTGTTGTTCTTCTTCTCCTTTTCGTTTTTTTTTTAAATTTTTACTTTTTGGCCAAGTCATACAGCATGCAGGATCTTAGTTCCCTGACCAGGGATCAAACCTGTGTCCCCTGCATTGGGAACACAGAGTCTTAACCACTGGACTAACAGGGAAGTCTTGCAAAGGGTTTTGTAATCTGGCTACTGTTACTTTTCCAAACTTAACTCTTAACCTCCTCCCCTCCTCGCTGCATTCAAGCTACACTGAGCATCTTCCCATTTTAGTGTTTCTTCATTCGTTGGTCTTCCTCTCAACTTGAAGTGCTCTTTTCTCAAATCTGGTGGACTCTCTCCCTCTCGGTGTTTACGTCTCTGTTCGAATCAGAGAGATGTGCCCTGAATCAACTATTCAAAATGCCGCCCAAGCCCCTCCACACTCTGAAGGTGCTTTATCGTTTTTTGACAGCACCTATTAGTTCTTTGGTTTTGGGCTACTGTTTGTCTTCACCAGAGGAGAGTCTGCTGAAGAGCAGGGGCTTTGTATTATGGACGCCTCATCAACCAGTAAGTAGATCAGCACTGCCCAGTAAAAATGGTATGCGAGACACGTAAGTCATTTAAAATTTTCCTGTAAGCACATGAGAAAAGGTAAAAAGAAGTAGGGGAAATTGATTTTAATATTTGTTATTTAGCCCTATATATCCAAAATATTATTTCAATACTAAATCTATTTTAACAAGGATTAAGATATTTTATTTTATATTCCTTTTTTTTAAACTGCCTTTGAAATCTGGTGTAAATTTTACCTTTTTATACACATCTAAACTCAGATAAGTGCTCAGTAGTTCCATGTGGTTAGTGGCTCCAATTTTGGATAGCCCAAATCCAACTTATTGTTAGTACTCCATAAGTGTTTACACACAGTTGCTTTATTTTATTTTTTTAAACATTTTATTTTGTATTGAAGAAGAGCTGAATAACAGACAATGTTGTGACAGTTTCAGGTGAACAGTGAAGGGACCCAGCCATACATACACATGCATCTGTTCTCCTCCCAACTCCCCTTCCATCCAGGCCACAATGTATCATTGATCAGAGTTCCCTGTGCTATATGGTAGGTTCTTGTTGGTTATCCATTTTAAACATAGCAGTCTGTACATGCCCCTCCCAAACTCCCTAATCTGTGAGTCTCTTTCTATTCTGTACATAAATTCATTTGTATCATTTCTTTTTAAATTCCACATATAAGGGATGTCATATGATATTTTGCCTCCTCTGTCTTACTTCACTCAGTATGACAATTTCTAGGTCCATCCATGTTGCTGCAAGTGGCATTATTTCATTTTTTTAAATGACTTGAGTAATATTCTATTGTATATATGTACCACATCTTTATCCAGTCTTCTGTCGGTGGATATTTAGGTTGCTTCCATGTCTTGACTATTGTAAACTGTGTTGCAATGAACCTTGGAGTGCATGCATCCTTTCAGATCATGGTTTTCTCCAGGTATATGCTCAGAAGAGAGATTGCAGGGCATATGGTAGCTCTGTCTTGAGTTTTCTAAGGAAACAGCATACTGTTCTCCATAGTGACTGCACCAATTTATATTCCCACCAACAGTATAGGAGGGCCACTTCTATCCACATTTTATTAGCCAGGATTGTTTTACCTCAAGCAATCTAAGTTCAGGTAGGCCAAATGCAATTGAAGGAAAAGCCCCATGGCAAAACTGAAACAGCTAGTTTCCATAGCTTTATTAGTTTAAGGCAGATTTTACTACTTTCTCTACTTTTTTATCAGTTGTCCTTGAAGATTTTAAAGCTAGTTTCCCCAACTTGATCTCAATGTTCTTGAATGTTTTACTATTTCTCTATTTTTCTTGATCTCATTGCTCTAACTCTTTTAAGTGAAGAGTTACATGTTCAAAACCACTGAGGTAAGGGTAGGAGATTCACAAGAAAAAAAGAGCACAACACAAAATACCTCAAATCAATTCATATCCCTGTTTCTCTGTCAACAGAAGTAATGTTTTTTTCTCAGCATTCCAGTTAGTTGTTTTGGCCAGATGTTTTTAAAATCAATACCTTGTCTTCCTTCTCATCTCATTGTAGGAGCCTTGTGGTCAAAAAACCCTGTCGTGGGCAGAGATTCCTCTGAGCCATATTCACACCAGCAACTAACAAACACAAGTTTTCCCATCTCCAGGCAATTACACTTGCAATTCATTTTGCCTGGAAAGCGTGCCTCCCCTCTCTCCATCCAGCTTCGCCCTTCAGATGTCAGATTAAATAACTCCTCCCCAGAGAGGTCTAAATTAGACCACCCTCCCTATTATACATGCTCATAGAACTCACTTTCCTTCATAGCACTCACCATGATGGTAAATACATAATCATTCAACTAATTATACTTGAAGCACAAATCGTGCTGTGTCCCTGGTATACGGTAGAGTTATTGACACAGGGCAGATGCTGGGAAATCCTGAGTAACAAATGTAATAGGTGAATGAATGTGGTGGTAGAATGGGAAAATTTAGAACTAGAAAATTGTTAACATCAATGAATGATAAGCTCCTTCAAGACAACAATTTTAATGGTGACATTGGAAAATTCTTTAAACAAAGGAATGAGTGAATGGATGAATGACTGAGTAGCATATGTGTCTATATGTCTATACATACATACTCACAGGTGAATGTATTTATTAATAACTTATTGGGCTGCTTATTTGTACTTGAAAAGTTTACTAACTTTTGAGTAAGTGTGGTTTAAGTGGGGGAAATGCCACAGGGCAAGGTGCAGGGCACCATAAGAAAAGCTGAGCAGATGGCAGGGGATATGGCTATGCTTCATTATGAAGCAATTGTGTAACCTTCAGGCACTCTGGACCTTAAGTTCATTCTTTATAAAATGACTTAACTGACTTTAATCTCCAGGAGCTCTATTTTATCAATTCTAAAATGTACTTACCCACACACAAACACATTTTAACCTCTATGAAATCAAGATGCATCTTACAATCAATGGCATTTTACATCCCTGCCAAGTGTGGTTGTGAGTGACATGATCAAAATAAAAATCTTCCCTTGATACCATCTGGGAAGATCAAGAAAGCATGAATACCAAAGAATTTTAGCTTCATTGAAATATAGGGACTTAGAAACATACAATTCTATAATCCTGAGCTATTTCTTTCATTACCTATTTCCTAAAATTTTAAATTAAAAAAAAAAACTTGTATAGAATAGCATTTCTTGCTTGAATCACTGACTAGATCCCTGTTAATTATTTTGTAGGTCAAAATGCCTAGTATGTTTAGGCTTCTAACAGACATAGAAATCTTTACAGTGTGTTTTCATATGTGGCTAACCAAAATTCTACTCAAATATATATATATTCATCTGAAGACATACTTTTCCAGTTGAAGAAATAGTCCTCAACCGGAATCTTCCAAATAAGAAGCTTTATTTCCCTACTCAGTGTGATCAACATACACACTGTGAAAACTTAGAATTAAATGGCTTGCCACTTTTTATATCCTTTTACACCATGGTGGATTTTTATTTTTTACGGATCTAGCAGCATATATATATTCTAACCATCATTGTCTACCTCGATAAATAAACACCGTGTTTACTGGTCCCTCCCCCACCTCAGGAGCATTTGGGAGGCCTTTCATCGCTCATTTCTTTCTTTATTTTTTCATTATTTTGTGTTTCAACATTCTGGTCACAGTCAATTTCAGTTAATTACCCTAGTAAACAATCTAGGGGAAAAAAGAAAAGAGAGAGAGAGAGATAAATGTGCACATTCTCCCAGACGCAGAATTTTATACCCAGAGTCAACATCTGCATGCATCTGTACATGCCACCCCATCTCCACAAGGACTTTCTTCACTGGGCTTTTTTATTGCTTTGTCTTAGTAGTTAATGCTTTTCTATAAACCATATCGAATTCCCCCTCTTTGGTTAAAAATAGCACAATTTTTAATCTCCTCTTTATTCCTAGCATCAGTTTGTTTTAAAACACATTGATTTCATGTCAAATCTTCACTTAAAACTGGCTTTTTGCTAATTTTTGTTAGGCAGTGACTATTATTTAAACAGAGGTGTTTGCACTTACAGCCAACTTGAAGGCAGCGTGAGCAGTGGAGATTGTGCATTAGGGAGAACAGCTGATGGATTACAAATCTCTGCTTTTCACCAACAGAAATGAATTTGAATCCATCAATTTTATTCCCTTCTGCCAAATTGAGGAAGTTCAGTTTATGCGGATCTGTCAAAATATTACATTAAACACCTAGATGAATGAGTTAAATTAATTTAATTTTGCAGCTTGCCTTGATTGGGTTAGGCTAGTTCTCTGCACAAAGCAAAAATTCCCAGGGAAATTGAGCCCCATCAGAGAAGCGATCATGGCAGCGGCAGCTTTGCTCAGCTGAATGGTCAGACAAAGTGTTAGAAATCACTGACCAGGGAAGGGAGGTGCCTGGACTTTCCCTGTGACACCGAAGCCTGTCTTTTACTTAACACCTATCTGATGTCCCCAAAAGAAAGTAACCACAGCAGTGAATAAAATTAAGATGAAAAAAGGCCACTGAGCTTGCAATGCAGAGCAGATCAGTCAGGGCGACCAAAATGAAAGAGAAAAGGGAACAATAATCCTGCTGTGTGGTTATATAGCACCTTTCATGGAAACAATGTGAGAATTCTCTATTTTTGCAGGCCAGCTCCCCAGAGGGCTTTGAAAGCAATTCAGGAGGGAAATAAAAGGATTGCAGAACAGATTTCAGGCTTGAATGATAAAATGGACATTCTGCAAGACAGATTTTACTGAATTGATAACTGGATGATTGAGGCTGTCACACATAAATAAATTGAAAAGGAGTAAAATCCAAAAGAAAGCAGAAAATTTTGAAAGGATATAAAAGTACAAAGAAAACCCAATGACCTTGAAAGAAGGTCAGAGAACCAGCCTCTATATTCAGAGACAGTCAAGAGGATTCAAACCTGGAAACCTAGAAGGCCACTGCCAGGTACAATCAGGACTAAAATATGAAATCCATACATTCTCAACACACTGCAGCGCTAATACTGCACTGCAGGTGAGGGCGAAGCAGTTGTCAAATCATGGAATAATTACACTGATTTAAGCAGTAGTCACTCTGTAGTCTAGTCTTCCTTTTTTTTCTCTTCTTTTCTGGAAGGAGGGATCTATGAACAGACCACTATGGAGGGACCATGATGCAGGATCTGGGCTTCTGCTGGAGATTTTCCCAGGTGTCTCTTCTACGAAACCCTGGGCTCTACAGGATATGCATCCTATGGGCTGTATCTCATTTCCTAAGGAGTAATAGAAAGATCCCACCTTGGCCATCTCTGTGGGTCACAACTTAGACCCTGGAGGAACAATCAATGGATGATTGATTACAAGAGAGTCCAGGAAGTGTAGGGGTTCCGTTGGAAGTCCTCTCTCCCCCTGCTGTTAGAAAATGCCCATCCAACTTACTCTCCAATCACTGGAGATACTGATAAGTCATGGTTGGGGCATTCTTGTCTCAACAGTGAGGAAGAGAAGTTGGAGGATGCTGGCTGAGATGTCTGAGAGATTTTTTTTTTTTTTTTTTTTTTAGTCCAAGCCAGCAGTTTTTTGCCATCATGACATGAAAGGAGACATGCCCTGTCTCACGTGTCCCTCCCACCTCTCCACGTGACCCCCAAGTCTTGACAATATACATGTTTCAATGTTATTGTCCCACTTTCTTTCCTGGAAGAAGTCACCTCATTCTTTCCTGTGGAGAGGCTGTTTTGCCATGTAGCTAGCTTTCCCAAGAGGCAATCCATATACCCTTTCTCAGCAGTTGAAGACACCCATGAGAAGGAAACGCAACAGTGTCCCAAAACAAATACAAAATAGACTTTCAGTCCCCTAACATCATCAGCTTCTCTCCTGCAAATTCAAAGATCGATGGATCAAAGTGCCTCATTACGTTTGCAGACATTAATAGCAAAGATTACCCTGTTTCACTTTGAGTCTGAGCCTGGTTGTCACATTGAGGGAAGAACTACGAGCAAATTTTTAGAACAGCTTTCTAGACAGTACTATCTGGTAGAAAGTAATGATTTGTTAGTGCCGGTGATACCTTATGCTTTCCTTATAAATGTGGTCTATGGGCATCCTCTGAAATTGAATTTCGTCTTGTGATAGGAATGGAGTACATATCCGTGTATGGGTGTACATGGAGGTGTTCACTGGAGAAGGCAATGGCAACCCACTCCAGTACTCTTGCCTGGACAATCCCATGGATGGAGGAGCCTGGTAGGCTACAGTCCATGGGGTCACGAAGAGACGGACATGACTGAGCAACTTCACTTTTACTTTTTACTTTCATGCATTGGAGAAGGAAATGGCAACCCCAGTGAGCTTGGCTAAATTGAATTCTCTGTCTTCATCTCTGAAAGGAAGATAATAATACCCACCTATCCCCTGCCATGTGAAAAATTATGACCTAGTGGCTTTGCATAGGTTCAATTGTTTGTTTGCAATGATAAAAAATGAAAACAAAGCATAGGGGATCTAAAGTCAGATTTGATATGTATTAGAGTAACTTCCTTATAATTACTCCTAAAATAGCCATGGTACACCATCAGAATATTTAATTACACAGAGAGTCATTTTGTGAATTAGAGCTTCCAGACTCCTCAGGAAAAGCATTTCTGTCACTTATGAATCTTTTTTTTTTTTACTCAGAATATCTTTACACAGAGCTTTTGTTTGAGCTTCACCTCCTTCCAACTTTGATAAAGCATCTGCTCTGTTTAAGGTGTGACCTGAAAGCTGGAGTTCAAGGGAAGGGAAAACCTTTATCCAATTAATGTACACTTCCCTTAAGGTAAGACCCTTCCCTTCCCTGCCTTATAAAGCCTGTATTGTGTTATTCTCTGCCAATAACACCCTATTACTCTTCTTTCATCCATTTATTGCATTTCCATTGTCCTGTCCTGATACTGTGTTAAACCAAGCACTGATGCCAAAAGGGAGAGTGATTATAGTGAAGGATTCATGCCCAAAGATCTTTGCAGCCCCTCTCTTGACAGTCTGGCCAGGGTAAAACACAGTTTCACCAGCAGCTGCAGCAGTAGTTCACGGCCCTGTGAGAATGTGACAACTCACTCTTTCATTCAGAATGCTTCTCTGCTCTCAGCTTCTCTTAGATTTTAGTTTGCCTGCCTCTGGGACTCAGATGCTTTCATAAAATTGATGCAAACCCCTGGGAAATTTATTTGTCCTCTGATATCTTCCACGCTAATGCTCCCCTCCATTAGCTCAGATAATCAAGAGTTGACTATACATAGAACTGTGGGGGATTACAAAAGCACTTAAAATCTAATGAGAGTGGAAAAATACTGAAGGAATTTAAAAAAAAAAAAGAAAGAAAGAGAGGGGGAGCAGAAAGCAAGCTACAAATATCTCCATAAATCAACTTATAATGTCCCATCAAAACACAAGAATTAGAGAGGATATGTGATAAAATTACTGGTATAAATGCCACTAAGACTGGGTCAGGGTCTCAGGGCCACCAGAGAATAGCAAGTCAGAATTTTATGAAAGTAGGTCAGGGTTTAAGAAAGAGGTTCTGTGGCATTCTGAGGGAGGAAAGCCAGATGATTGTCATTCTAGTTGATTCTGATCCCTCTGAAGTTAGTTTCTTACTCAAAAACATGGTAAGTGTAACTCATATTGAGTCCATATGAAAATCAAGATACAAGGCAGGACCAGTTGTCAACATTAACAGTAACCTAGCCATTGTGAATCATGGGCAGTTCCATCTAGGAAATGAAGTTGTAGTGACAGTTCACAATGTAAATACACAGATCCATACTATTTTGATAGTGTGGGTCCCTGGAAATGTAAGAATTGCCCCCACTGTTCCTAGTGGTTCAATCTCATCAAAATATCTTACTAGCAGAGTGAAAGAAACCACAGGTCCACCAATATCATGAAAGAGAAGGGATTTGGTAAATTCCAATTTCCCTTTTAATATCTGTTATTTTTTATATAACAGGACAGGGCATTGGAGTGGTTCACTGCAAATTAAAATAATGGTGCCCATGACAGCAGTGGTTATATGACCACAGAATTAGCATGTTGTTCAGATTCCAGGTGAATTTTTGTGATAAGCGACTTCATAAATACTATTTTCTCCTTTCCCAGTCATGGATACCAGCCAGTTCACATTCACTGGGAGGGTTGTAAAGCACACCTTCATAACCCCTTTGGATAGTGCCAAAAAAGGATATATATGCTTATTTTTGTAAAGTCATTCACCTAAGATTTAGTGGAAGCAAACTTAATGCCTGATAAGCAGGTCCATCATTGCAGCAATGACCTATTTACTGGAATCACCAGGAGGTGATGAAGGCCCGTATATGGAAGAGAACCGTTTGCAACAAAATTCTCAGGCATTGGTGTTTCAGTGGTAGAATTTTTGCCTGTCATTTTCAACAAAATCAAAGTGCCACTAACAACTGTCAACATCTGGTGATTCACTGCACAGAATGAAAATATTCAGAAAAGATGAAAAAAAAAAAAAAGCTAATCTTAGATGAGGCACTTCATTTATAAAGAGGAAGCACTAAAATTTTTAGATTCTCTGGATATAAGAAAATATAAATCTGAAAGATCTATCAGAGTCCTCATATGAAATTACAAAAATGAATTTCTGTAAAAAGCTAATTCTATTGTTATATCTCCTCCAAGATGGTTTAGGTAAATTCTTTCATTATCCAACCTCATGAAGCAAGATGTGGCATCAAGAAAAGTAGGGTGATCTATCTAAGTTATCAGTGGGTGTTCATTGTGTTTTTAAGGACACAAGAAGATGTTTTTCTTAAATAGAGGAGAATAGAGTATTCCTTCTGTTCTCTCATCCCTAAAAAAATCATCAAGTGGTGGGAAGACCCAGAGGTTCCAATCCAGAGGAAAATATGTTTAAGTAGCATAGTCTACTTGGCCTGAGACTAAGATAATGGGGCAGGTAGAGATAATTACAGGGGATTTGGCAAGTACGCAATGAGTGCAAGAGAGCAAAAAGATAATGCATTGTGTACTTGTACACTTGCTGCAGAGGGGGCATAATCCCTTAACAAACATCACCCTGGAATTCCACTGTTGTGCAAAACAGCAAGTTTGTATTCGTCAAACTGATCCTCTCAGCAATGATTCCCCCAGAGTAGTCTTCTTGCATAGTATCAACAGGACACAGAATGACCTCCATAGCTAGCTGGCCATGTATGAGTATGTCCACTGGAGAAAGATTGAGAACACTTAAGCAACTGCTTTGGTGGGAAGAGGGTAAATAACTCCAATGTTGTGATATAAGGAGTATAAAATGCATTAGCACATGCACTTCAGCAGCTTCAAGAGCCAAAGATAAACCATCCTGGGTCTGGAAGCAAAACACTGGATCTTCTCAGAACACAAGATGTTGTTCTCCTGGGAATTTTTTTTCCCGCTAAATATGAGTTCCTTTTTATTTTTTAGAAGATACTGGTATAGAGTGCATGGTAATGAATAGCACTTTTTGTGCTCTTATTATTTTAAATGTTTCTGAACTTTTAAAATTAAATTTTGATTTTGAGATAATTGTTGAGTCACGTGCAGCTGTAAGAAATGATGCAGACATCCCTGCACCATTGTTTGGTTTTCCTCAATGGTAACATCTTGCAAAAGGGTAGTAAAGTATCAAACACAAGATAACTGATATTGGTACAATCAAGATACAGAATATTTTCATTATCAAAAGGATCTTTTTCTTTTCTTTGTTTTTTGGTCATATTGTTCAGCATGTGGGATCTTAGCTTCCTGACCAGGGATTGAACCCATGCCCTCTGCATTGGAAACAGAGTCTTAACCATTGGACCACCTTATCCCTTTATAACTTCATCCTTAACATTCCTCCCTCTCCTATCCTTGGCCCAGGCAACCATCATTCAGTTCTACATTTCTGCAATGTCAACCTTTTAAGAATATTATAAAAATAGAATTATACAGCATGTAATCTTTGAGGACTGGCTATTTATTTTCATTTATTCAACATAATTCTCTGAAAATTCGCCTGTGTTGTTTCATGGATCAATGTCTCTTGCATTTTATTTATGAGTAGTGTCCCATGGTTCAGTTTAATTGTCTAACCATTGGACTTTTGAAAGATATCTGAATCATTTCCTTTTCTGGCTATCACTAATAATGCTTCTATGAACACCTGTTTATAGGTCTTTGTGTAAACATACATTTTTGTTTCTTTTAGAGTAAATATCCAGGAATGAAATTTCAGAGCAATATAACAATTTCATATTAAGTTTTGTAAGAAGCTGCCAAGCTGTTTTACAGACTGGCCATTCCATTTTATACTGCCGGCAACAATGTATTAGTGATAGAGCTTTTCTGTATCCTCATCAGTATTTTTTATTTTAGCCATTCTTATAGGTGTATAGTAACATGTTTATGGATTTAATTTTCTTTCTCTAATGATTGAAGATCTTCAATCTCATCTCATGTGTTATTTGCCATCTGTATGTCCTCTTTGGTGAAATGTATATTCATGCTTTTTGCCCATTTTCTAATGGCATTGTTCTTTTCTGCTGAGTTTTGAAAATTCTTTATGTATTCTGGTATCTATAGATGGGCTTCCCTGGTGATTCAGACAGTAAAGAATCCACCTGCAATGTGGGAGACCTGGGTTCGATCCCTGGGTTGAAACTAATTTTTTGTCTAACAAACACTTTGCCAATATTTTCTTCTGGTCTTTAGCTTCTCTCTCCATCCTTTTAACAGAATATTTCATGGATCAAATGTTTTTAAATTTGATGACATCCAGTTTATCCATTTTTCATATAATGAATCATGCTTATTGTATTGAATTCCTTATCTTCCTCTAGACTCTACAGATTTTTTTCATCCTTTTACTTTCAATTTACCTATATTACTATTTGAAGAGAGTGCTTTGTTGATAACATATAGCTGAATTTTCCCCCATTCTGCCAACCGCAGCTTTTAATTATATATTCAGATCATTTACATTTAAGGTAATTGTTGACATGTTATAGCTTAAGTCTGGCAATTTGTTGTCTGTTTTCTGAATACTATCTCTGCTTCTCATTCTTCTGTTATATTTTCTTACTTTCTCATCAGTTATTTTAACATTTCTTTAGTGTTCTATTTAGACTTAATAATACTATCCTTGAGTATTTCTAATTATCTTAGTAGTTGGTTTCAGTTCAGTCACTCAGTCGTGTCCAGCTCTTTGCAACCCCATGAAATGCAGCACACCAGACCTCCCTGTCTCCATCACCAACTCCTGGAGTCCACCCAAACCCATGTCCATCGAGTCGATGATGCCATACAGCCATCTTATCCTCTGTCGTCCCCTTCTCCTCCTGCCTTCAGTCTTTCCCAGCATCAGGGTCTTTTGCAATGAGTCAGATCTTCGCATGAGGTGGCTAGAGTATTGGAGTTTCAGCTTCAACATCAGTCCTTCCAATGAACACCCAGGACTGATCTCTTTTAGGATGGACTGGTTGGTTCTCCTTGCAGTTCAAGGGACTCTCAAGAGTCTTCTCCAACACCACAGTTCAAAAGCATCAATTCTTCGGTGCTCAGCCCTCTTCATAGTCCAACTCTCACATCCATACATGACTACTGGAAAAACCATAGCCTTGACTAGACAGATCTTTGTTCCCAAAGCAATGTCTCTGCTTTTTAATATGCTTTCTAGGTTAGTCATAACTTTCCTTCCAAGGAGTAAGCGTCTTTTAATTTCATGGCTGCAATCACCATCTGCAGTGATTTTGGAGCCCAGAAAAATAAAGTCAGCCACTGTTTCCACTGTTTCCCCATCTATCTGCCACATACATAAAATCATAGTCTACTATAATTGATATTTTACCAAAATTTATTGTACCTAATCATCTTGAGAGAAATTCATCTGTGTTGGTCAGTATCTCATTAGTATCATCTCAAACATTACATATCTAAGAATAGATATATACCCTTCAAATATTCAATATTCAAAATATATTCATCAAAAATCAGCAGAACTGGAATGAGAAATAGACAAATCTACAATTATAGTTGGAGATTTCAACATCTCTCTCTGTCTCAGGAATTGATAGAATTAAGAGTAAATCAAAAAAGATATGAAAGACCTAGCACTTTCTTTTTAAGACCTAACACTTTCAATAAACTTGAACTTATTGGCAGAATACAGCAGAAACCACATTTTTCTCAAGTACATGTGAAACATCAACATACACTGTAGTCTAGCCGTAAGCAAAATCTTAACAAATTATCAAAACTATAAATAATGTAAAGTAAAAGTTCATAAAGGCATTGGATTAGATTAGGAATCAAAACAAAAATATCCTAGAAAATCTTTGAATATTTAGAAACTAAATAATACATACTAAAATAATTCTAGGTCAAAAAGAAATATTCAAGGGAAATTAAAAAGTATTTTCAACTGAATTAAAATGAAAATACAAGCTATCAGAATTTCTGGGATACAGTTAAGACCATGCTTAGAGGAAAATGTGTACCATTAAATTCTTATTTTGGAAAATAAGTAAAGTTGACTGTAATTAACCTTAGCTTCAGAAACTAAAAAGAGAAGAAAAAATGAAACTCAAAGCTAAAAGAAGAAATCAAGTGATAATCTTAAGAGCAAGCATGAATACAATTTTTAAAATAAAAATAGAGAAAAGCAATGAAAACCAAACAGGCTTTATAATAATGTAAATAGAATTGATATCTATATCCATAGATTCAGCAACTTAAGTGAAATCAACCTACACCTTGAAAGATACAAACTACCACAATTCACTCAACAAAGAAGAAACAGAATATCCTGACATCTATAAAAGAATTTAAGTTAATAATTAAAACTATTTCACCTAAGAAAACCTCCGGCCCAAATGCCATCAGACGTGGCTTCTATCAAGCACTTGGGAAATAAATACAACCACATCTACATGAACACTTACGGAAAATGAAGAAAAGGGACTACTTTCTAAAAGTTCAGCATTACTCTAATAACAAAACCAGAGAAAGACATTACAAGAAAACTACACACCAATATCCTTTATGAACACGGATGCAAAAATCCTCAATAAAATATTACCAAATCAAATCCAGCAATATATAAAAAGATTAAGAGATTACAAACAAGTAGAGTTCATTTGAAGAATTCAAGTCTGGTCCAGCATTAGAAAAATCAATCAAAATAATTCACTAGATTAACAGACTAATGAAAAGTCACATAATCATCCCAATAACTGTAGAAAAAAGCTTTTGACAAAATCCAACATTGATTCATGATTAAAAACAGAATCTCAGGAAACTAAAAAAACTCTGAATGCTTCCTTGATGTGATAGATGGATTTTATGTAAAATTGAAAGTTGTCATTATAGTACTTAAAGCTGAAAGACAATACATTCCTCATTAGACTGGAAATAATACAAGGATATCCTGTCTCAGAATTTCTATTCAACATTTTATTGAAAGTCCCAGATAGTGGAATAAAAGATATAAAGAAGAAAAGACACAGACTAGAAAGAGAGAAAGAAATATATCTGTACACACAAGTGACATGTCTAATGCATAAAATCCTAAAATGTCTTTAAAAATCTTATAAATCTCATGAGTCAGTTTAAAAGGTTTACAAGATACCAAGCCAGCATAAAAAAATCAATTATATTTTTATATATTATTGATGAATAATTGGAAATTAAAATATTAACATACAGTAAAACTTACAACAGCATAGGAAAGTGATATACTTAAGTATAAACCTAACAAAATATGTTTAGGATAAGTATGCTGAAAATTATAAACATTGATGAAAGAAATGAGAGAATATTCAACAAATGGAGAGATAAACAGTGTTCACGAATTTACAGAGAATATACAGTGTTCCTGAGTACTACTCAAGTATAAAATTATCTCCAAATTAAACTACACATTCGATTCAATCCAAATTAAACACTCACGAGGCTTGTTTTGCAGATTGATACACTGAATCTAAAATGTGTACAGAACAATGAAAAAACCCTAAGAATCCAATTAATTTTGAAAATGAAGAACAGAAAAAGGAAGACTAACACTACCTAATTCAAGATTTAAAAGAAAGTTCCAGTAATCAAGATAGTGGTGATAAGGTACATAAGTCAATGGAACAGTGTCCAGACATATATCCACGACATCATAGTTAACTGATTTTTGAGAAAAGTGTAAATCAATTCAGTGAAGGAAACATAGCTTTTCAACAATGGAGCTAGAAAAACTGTACATCTGTGTGTCCAATGTAAATAATGAACCCACATGTTATTAACTCAAAATGTGTCATAGATCAAAATGTAAAACTACAAAATCATAAAACTTCTGGCAGAAAACACCAGAGAAAAATCTTTGCAATTGCAGGCTAGACAAAGTTTTTATATATTTTGTTGAGTGTTTAGATAAAAGATATTCTAGCAGAATGAGAAGGGAAGGCAAATGGAATACAAATGGCAACAGATGAGCTCAACTGTATGACAAATGAATAAAATATCCACACTGAGGTGAGAAGGGAAGACAAGAGCTAACCTAACCTAAGTTACTTTGGGAATCAATACTTTGACTGGAGACTGCAAGTCAATGAAAAAGGAACTATAAGAATATACTTTTACTATAATTATCAGATTTGTTTCTGCTATGGGTATTTTGGGTCAGCAATTCTGAAACTAATTTTTGTACATACTAGGTTTGAAAAAATAAGTGAGTATATTGTAGATAATGAGAGTAAAGTTATATATATATAACTGATATATATATATATATACATATATATATATATATATATATATATATCAGTTCAGTTCAGTCGCTCAGTCATGTCCGACTCTTTGTGACCCCATGAATCGCAGCACTCCAGGACTTCCTGTTCATCACCAACCCCCAGAGTTTACCCAAACCCATGTCCATAGAGTCGGTGATGCCATCCAACCATCTCATCTTCTGTCATCCCCTTCTCCTCCTGCCCCCAATCCTTCCCAGCATTAGAGTTTTCCCAATGTGTCAACTCTTCCCATGAGGTGGCCAAAGTATAGGAGTTTCAGCTTCACCATCAGTCCTTCCAATGAACACCCAGGACTGATCTCCTTTAGGATGGACTGGTTGGATCTCCTTGCAGTCCATGGGACTCTCAAGAGTCTTCTCCAACACCACAGTTCAAAAGCATCAATTCTGTGGCGCTCAGCTTTCTTCACCGTCCAACTCTCACATCCATACATGACTACTGGAAAAACTATAGCCTTGACTAGATGGATCTTTGTTGGCAAAATAATGTCTCTGCTTTTAAATATGTTATCTAGGTTGGTCATAACCTTCCTTCCAAGGAGTAAGCGTCTTTTAATTTCATGGCTGTATTCACCATCAGCAGTGATTTTGGAGCCCAGAAAAATAAAGTCTGACACTGTTTCCACTGTTTCCCCATCTATTTCCCATGAAGAGAGTGATAGGACCAGATGCCATGATCTTAGTTTTCTGAACATTGAGCTTTAAACCAACTTTTTCACTCTCCTCTTTCACTTTCATCAAGAGGCTCTTTAGTTCTACTACTCTTTCCGCCATAAGGGTGGTGTCATCTGCATATCTGAGGTTATTGATATTTCTCCCAGCAATCTTAATCCCAGCTTGTGCTTTTTCCAGCCCAGTGTTTCTCATGATGTACTCTGCATATAAGTTAAATAAGGAGAGTGACAATATACAGCCTTGACGTACTCCTTTTCCTATTTGGAACCAGGCTGTTGTTCCATGTCCAGTTCTATCTGGGTCGTGAAGATCTTTTTTGTACAATTCTTCTGTGTATTCTTGCCACCTCTGCTTAATGTCTTCTGCTTCTGTTAGGTCCATGCCATTTCTGTCCTTTATCGAGCCCATCTTTGCATGAATGTTCCCTTGGTATCTCTAACTTTCTTGAAGAGATCTCTAGTCTTTCCCATTCTGTTGTTTTCCTCTATTTCTTTGCACTGATCGCTGAGGAAGGCTTTCTTATCTCTCCTTGCTATTCTTTGGAACTCTGCATTCAGATGGGAATATCTTTCCTTTTCTCCCTTTGTTTTTTTTGCTTCTCTTCTTTTCCCAGCTATTTTTGTAAGGCCTCCTCAGAGAGCCATTTTGCTTTTTTGCATTTCTTTTCCATGGGGATGGTCTTGTTTTTTGCTGACTGTATAGTCTTCTGATCCCTGACAAAAAAGTTACAATTAAGGAATATAGGAAAGACAGAGTAAACTTGTGGTATTGGATTAGAATCAGAGGTCTATTATGAACTCCAGTTTTATACCATAGATGCTAACAGATACAGAAATAATTAAAGGTGTGTGTGTGTGTGTGTTCAGGTGGATCAGTAGTAAAAAAAATCTGCCTGTCAAAGCAAGAGATGGCAGAGACACAACTCTGGTCCCTGGGTTGGGAAGATCACCCTAGAGGGGAGGAAATGGCAACCCACTCCAGTATTCTTGCCTGGGAAATCTCCTGGACAGGGGAGACTGGCCGGCTACAGTCCATGGGGTCATGAAGAGTTGGACACAACTGAGCGACTGAGCACGTGCACACACGCACCTGTGTGTATAGCTGGGTTACTATATATACACGCAGTTCCAAGTTTTATCCACTGACGGGGTCCAGATGCAATGACATTTTAGTAGCAGTGAGTCCTCCTTCTATCTACATCTTGATTTTTAAATGCCATCATCTAATTAAAGGAATTCGAGATCTTTGGCAAAATGTTTGATTCCAGGGCTGGAGCAAGAAAATGCACAATGAGACTGGAGCATCTTGTGTTGGCATAAAGTAAAGAAGTAGTCAATTTCTTTCAACCTGAAAGAGGTTGTTGACCAAAGCTGGACATCGTTGGGAAATATAATTAACAAAGATAGCATTAGAGTATAACCCGTCTGCTAAGTCACTTTAGTTATGTCCAACACCTTGTAACCCTATGGACTGTAGCTTCCTGGGGCCCTCTGTCTATAGGATTCTCCTGGCAAGAATAATGGAGTGGGTTGCCATGACCTCCAGGGGAGCTTCCTGGCCCAGGGACGGAACCTGAATCTCTTATATCTCCTGCATTGACAGTTGGGATTTTTACCACTAGTGCCACTTGGAATGCAGGGTAAAATAAATACTAAGTATTCCATACCTATATAAATGAATAATGGAACACATGAATAAATAACAGGGGAAGTAGCAGCTCTTCCTTACAGAATATTTTGGGTTAATAAATATGGAAAGAATAAAGGAAATGCAAAATCACCATTATAAAATCACAGTAAAAATTGTTGCAAGATTGAAAGATGAATACTAAAAGTAGTGGGCAAAAATTGGACAACAGGGTATTTTTCAGTCTTGAATCCCCAGGATAGTTATTAATTCAAAAGGAGAAAATAGTATTATGGTGAAGAAGCACAGCATACACCACCTTAACCAGGTGATAATGGTGAAATGAGAAATATTAACTTTGCGTAAACTTCATGTACACTCTGTAAGTGTATGTGTGATACTTACGAGAACACACCATTTCTGTGGCATCCTTGCCAAAACTGCATACTCTTAATCTAATTATGAGAAAAGATTGCACAAATAAAAACTATAAGGCATTCTGCAAAATAATTAACCAGTACTATTCAAAAGCATCACAATCATGAAAGACAGGAAAGACCACAAAGCTTTCACAGATTGGGAAAGACAAAGAAAATCTGAAAGTAAATGCAATGTAGTATCTCAAATTGGACCCTGAAATAGAAGTACATTAGTGGTAAACTGATAAAATGCAAATAAAATCCATAACTTAGTTGAGTATTGTATCAAAGTTAATTTCTTACTTTTGAAAATTATACTAATAGTACACAAGATTTTGGGAAGATGGGTGAAATATATATCACAACTTTCTGAATTAATTTCGCAGTTCTGCTCTAAGCCTAAAATTATTTCAAAATAAAAATTTTAAGTTATATATTTAATTCTTCTTATAATGTCAGCATCCTACTGTTATTTCACATAACACTAGTTCTCAGACTCCTTTATTGATCCCTAGGACAGGACAGTATTTTTCTTTCCCTTGGGATACTACAAGAAAAGTCCTATGAAAGTGGTTGTCACAGGTAGAGTGATGATGATATTTCTATGTGAAAGAATTAATCAGTCCATTTCTTCAAGCTTAAAGTGGCGTTGTGTGAGTTCCTTTACAGTAAAGATAAGAAAATAATTTGTTTCTCTCTGACTCCCCCATCTTTCTCATAAAATGGATTCTATGTAAAAGACCATGCCAACTGTGGGAGGAAAATCTGGTTTATCCTGTATTCTATAAGATCACATGTGGCACAAGTTAGAATGAAAGTTGGAGTTCAGGTCTAGGGTCACAGAACTAGTGAGTTGCAGTGCTGTGGTTTACTGAGCACCCTTGGTCCAAGGCTCTTTCATGCATCCTTCATTGCATCCCATTTTGTATATTTTATACAGCATATTAAGGGTTTCAGTTAGATTGTTTTAATGAAAGCAATAATATTTGTAATCAATTTTAAATCTAGTAAGTGAATAACGTGGGAAATGGTCCTTCAGTGAAATTTCTTTGCATGATATCTCAGATGGTTTTGTCATCACCGGTTTCATTGACAACATCACCCTGTCGGAAACTGCGATCTGCATAGGTGAAGCATCTTTCAACCTGAGTAATTACCTCCCAGGGCTATAAACCCTCTGTGTCCAACACATAACCAAGCCTTGTCATTAAAATATAAATTACCTTTCCCTTTTTGATCTATTTTAAAATAGAATTGCAGACCTGACAGCTGACTGGGAGGCAGGGGGTAGAAGAAATCAGAGTAGAATGTTGGCCTGGAAAGAAGCTTCACGTCCCCTGAAAATGAGCTCTGCTTTGAGGCTTGGCTTAGGAAAATTTTGGGGATTAAAGCAATAGATGAGGCTGGAACAAGGAAATCAAGAAACAATTAAAATAACAGCTGCTTCCCATCCCTTCCACTCTTTGGCTTTTTCTTATCCGCTCTAGATGATGAGTTTTGTAGCCCTAGTTGGCTACAGAGCAGAACAAACTAAAACAGTCACTATGGATTTTTTTTCTTCCAAAACATTTTTCAGTACAAATAACTTCAGGACCCACACATCTCGAACATTAAATTAACAACCTTTTCTCCTTTGCTGCCACCAAGATCCCCTAGTTGTACAGAAATGAGGATTGGAGAATATTGCCTGGTGGACCTCTCAGGCAACCTGAACTTCTGAAAAACAATAGCTACAACAGATGTTTCTTTCATATGATCTGTGTTTGATTTCCTAAATAATGTTCACTAACGTTGGCAAAGGGTCAGAAAATGTGTATAATTCAAGGAGAAAACATAGAAAACAAAGGAAAAATCCCATGATACCATGAAACAATTGCTAGAAATTCAGCTGATCAAAATATGGTTTATGTTACAGTGAATAATCTTTATTTTAAATGTTTAATATCCAATATTTCAGACAAAGGCAGGCAGCAGCCATTTTCAATAAAACCACATCATTTCATTTTGCAGACAATAGTAAAGTCCTAAGACACATACAGATGTCAAAAGTCAGGTTCCCCCTAATACTGTCCACTGATTTTCCCTTTCTGAATTAACTTTTGGAAACGTAGTCTATGACTTCTCCCATCTGACCTTCAGAAGTTTATTTAAATGTCTAATTTAACTTCCTCCTTCTTTATTCCAAGTATTCCTTTTGAGATAAGAATTAATCAATCAATTACTCATAATGATGCTACATAGACTTGAAGGGTACCTTTGGGTATTTTGTCTTAAAAAAATCTCCCCTTCACATACGCACACATACATACACACAATTATACTGCCAGGTGGTGCCAGTGGTAAAGAACCCACTTGCCGATACAGGAGATACAGGAGATGTGGGTATGATTCCTGGAGGATCCCCTGTAGAAGGAAATGGCAACCCACTCCAGTATTCTTGCCTGGGAAATCCCATGGACAGAGGAGCCTGGTGGGCTAAAAGAGTTGGACACGACTGAAGCAACTTAGCATTTACGTGACTAAATTTTAAACAATTATTTAAGAATCCTTTTCTCTTTCCTGTGATCACTGTGAATATTAAAACCCACATTCTCACTCTTAAAAATATTCTGAGAAAATATTTTCTTTTTCTTGAATAGTTGTCTATAAACAACATGGTTATAGACATGACTATAACATAGTCAAAGCAGTGTTACCCTAATAAGCCTGCATTGTATTCTTCTTCCATTTTAAGTACTGTTAGCTAAACAGTTCTCTTCGTCATATGTCAATTCAATTTTACCTTCTTTTGGTGTCACTCAGAAAAGGTATAATCATTAAAACATCAGCTCTCAGGGATCAGATTTCTGGAAAAAAAAATGTGTGTGCCGGTGGTTTGAATTGACATGCAGTGATGCCACACTTACCTTAGGAAAAGAATACACATGGAATCAATGTGGTCTGTCATGCAAAGTATTTTTACATATACAATATGAAATTCAAGGTCACAACTGGTAAGAATACCCAGTCTGTGAAATAGTATCTTACCCATCTTTGTATAACCCATTCACAATCATAGAACAAACACATGCCGTATTAATAAAAAAGTGAAACAATTTTATTTAAGATAATCAGAGAGATACAAAGTTATTTCAGTTTAGAGTGAAGCTAATATGCCCCATACTTAAAAGCCCCATGTTAAATGTAAAATTGTACTGATATTCTAGAGTCAGAAATGATTTTCCCTGTTTCTTTCATTGGACTAATCTCTCAATTTCATTATTATATATTTGCTCTTTTAATTCAAACTCCTCAAAAAAACCTATGCTTCCCTTAGGTGTCACTCCAAAGCACAATCTATTGCACTTCTAAACCATAGAACATAGTAATTCTTTAGCCATATGGCTTTTAGTATCTGAAATGAGATCCCAGGAGTGAAATTCCTTGTAATCAAGATCAGTTTCCTTCTCAGACTTTAGGTATAATAAGATTTGAGCTTCAACTGATGGAAGTAAATGAAATTGTGAGAAAATGAATTTTTTCAAATAGTGAGAAATTCCCTATCAAATAAAATCCCATACGAATCCCTAAACTCAAAATAAGAATTATTGGTTTTCAAAGAATTCACCCATCCATCTAGACCCAAGTGAAAAAAGGTGCTGTGTTAAAAGATGCAAAAGCTTGTTAGTTAAATTTGTTGTCATATGTCACTGTTTTGTATGCACCATCTGTTTGGGGTTTTTTTTTCTGTTTTGAATTGAGGGGAATATATTTTCAATGTGGCTCAATTTGAACAGCATGCCTCCACTTAAGCTATCTTTGTTTTTTATTGTGATTTTTCTATTTAATAGTGAAATAAACAGATAGCCTTACTTTTATTGAAATGATTAATTTTAAAGAAAGGGGAAAAGAATTTATGCACCTTCAATGTTTGATCTAAAAGAAAAACTTTTACATGGTAGATAAAGATTACTACATTTAATAAGTTTTCCCTTAGGTGTCAATTATTTTAAATCCAGATTTCACTTATTTCTATAAGAATGTGGTGGTTATTTAGACCATGAATACCTTTAAAGAGATCAAAGGCCTTTAGAAAACTAATGTATGAAGTAGAAATAAACTTTTCTTTGTCAGTGGTTATGAGAAGGTCTTTTTCAATTCAAAGGCAGCAGAGACCACTACTGGCCTAGTTGTTGGAACTTTTCTCTAGTCAAATAATTGGATGGTGCTTGGGACTAAACATTTATGGGATAAAAGCACAGTTTAAGAATATAAATAACATCGATTTCAATTAGCTTTCAAAACCTAGTGATTTACTGCAATACAGTGTGGTGGTCTGTTTAAAGATCAACCTAAGAATGCTACCATCAAATATAGAATTGTGAAGATACACTTTTGGGAATTTCTATTTCTTCTGGACAATGAAGGACTAACTGTGATATAAGTTGCTGGAATAGAGCATGTGGGCAGTTTTTAAATGAAGGTTTAAAAGCTTTGTGATCCTCTTCTAACTCCATGGACTGGGTTTTACAAATGTAGTAATCAACATGAATTTAATCAACCAATATTTAGTTTTTGCTATCATTCCACAAATAAAAATGGCAGAGGAATTTGCCTTAGCTTTGGCTTTTTATGCAGCATATTTTGGCTTCTTGTAGTGGCTATTAAAATGATGACAAACTAAGTAGTTTGAAGCCATATACATTTATTCTCTTGCAGGTTTGGAAGCCAGAAGTATGAAATCAATAACACTGGGTCAAAATCAAGGTGTCAGCAGGATGGTACTCTAGGGAAGAATCCCTTCTTTTCCCCCTTTCAGCTTCTAGTGGTGCTGGCATTCCTCAGCTCGTGGCTGCATCACTCCCATTTACTCCTCTGTAGCCACACGGGCTTCGCCTTCATTTAAAATCCTCCTCTGCCTCTGAATTATGAGGATGCATGAAACCGCATTCAGGACCTATCTCCTTAGCTCAAGATCCTTAACTTAATCACATCTGCAAAGACCCTTGTCTCCAATAACGTAACATTCACAGGTTCCAGAGACTGAAGTGTATCTTTGTGGGGCCATTTTCAGCCTATCGTAGAAAAATATACTTTATCTCCTAAATTTCATAGTTTCGAGTTGCTCTTCATCTTATTTGTGGATCTGAAAAATACCCAAGCCAATACTTATTTTAGAATGGTCTGCTTTTACTTCTTACTTCCTCATGCTATCTTTTCCCATCCCATGTTAATAAGCCTCTCTGATTCTTAAAAACTGTACTTTAATAAACAATAGTATTCGGGTTTAAAAAAATTGTCACAAGGTAGCACATTTAGAGCTTGATGTAAATTCAAATCCTCTTTGAGGGAAAACACCCTTATACAGCAGAGGAAAATACCTAAAAGAAAATAAAGTCTCAGGAAAGAAAAAAATGTACAAGGAAGCAACTTAATAAACAAAAACATTTAGAAAAAGCAAACATCAAAATCAGATCCACAGAAACTTCAACATAGTATTATTATTTACTTCATTTTACAGATAAAAAGGGCTTCCCAGGTGGCACTAGTGGTAAAGAACCTGCCTCTCAATGCAGGAGATGGAAGCATCACTGGTTCGATCCCTGGGTCAGAAAGATGCCCTAGAGGAGGAAATGGTAACCCACTTCAGTATTCTTATTTGGAGAATCCCATGGACAGAGATGTATGAGGAGCTATAGTCCATGGAGTCGCAAAGAGTCAGACACAACTGAGCAACTGAACACAGATTAAAAAAAACAACAACAATATTAAACAACAAATTAAGACATCTGTTTAAATTGTATAACTACTGGGTAGCAGAACTAAGGTTAAAACCTCAGCAGTCTGTCTGCAAAGGCCACTCTCCTCTTTAATATTCCGCCAACTTGATTAGCCACAGCTGAAGACAGAATTCCAGAACTGGGACACAATCCAGAATAAATTAACCAAATTATAGAAATGAAGAGAAGGAAAATATAAGAGAGAGATGAGACACAGAAGATAGAGTAAGATGGCATAATGTACATCTAATTGAATTTCTGAAGGATAGACTAGAGAAAATGCAGGGAAGATAATATTCAAATAGATAATTTTCAGAAGTTCTTCAAATGAATAAAAGAGATGAAGCCATCTATTCAGGAGTCACAAGCAATTCCAAAGAGGACTGATAAAAAAGAAACAAAGAAAAACTCACACATAGCCACTTGGTAGTAAAAATGCGGAATACCAAAGAAAAGTATTATTCAAGAATAAAGGTGAAATAAAGGTATGTACAAGCAAAAAGAAACTTGAAGTGTGTAACAACACAGAAATTCAGCAGAGGAAATTACAGAGGAGTTGAAAAATGGTCCTAGAAATATTATAGCTATGAAGAACAGTGGGAAAGTCAAGTTTAAAAAATGGAATATATGTTAGATAATCTATACAAGCATTGGTTATATAAGTCAGTAATGAAAGTGAAAGTCACTCACTTGTGCCTGACTCTTTTGCAACCCCATGGACTATACAGTCCATGGAATTCTCCAGGCCAGAATACTGAAGTGTGTAGCCTTTCCCTTCTCCAGGGAATCTTCCCAACCCAGGGATCAAACCTAGGTCTCTTACATTGCAGGTAGATTCTTTACCAGCTGAGTCAATGATATCTAATTTGTGCTTTTAAACACATCAAAACAGAGCTGAGATACTAATCAATAACCTCTAACAACAACAACAAAAAAATGAAATAAAACACAAGATTTTCTGGTAAGTGTGAACTGTGATTTTTCAGACCAGTCCTTCTATTCAGAATATATGGTGATTCAAATGTTGAAAGAACACACAACAACATAAATCTGTTTAAATTAATTAATTACTTTGCCAACAAAGGTCCATCTAGTTAAGGCTATGGTTTTTCCAGTAGTCATGTATGGATGTGAGAGTTGGACTATAAAGAAAGCTGAGCGCTGAAGAATTGATGCTTTTGAACTGTGGTGTTGGAGAAGACTCTTGAGAGTCCCTTGGACTGTAAGGAGATCCAACCAGTCCATCTTAAAGGAAATCAGTGCTGAATATTCATTGGAAAGACTGATGCTGAAGCTGAAACTCCAATACTTTGGCCACCTGATGCGAAGAGCTGACTCATTTGAAAAGACCCTGATGCTGGGAAAGACTGAAGGCAGGAGGAGAAGGGGATGACATAGGATGAAATGGTTGGATGGCATCACTGACCAATGGCCATGAGTTTGAGTTAGCTCTGGGAGTTAGCTCTTGGTGATAGACAGAGAGGCCTGGCGTGCTGCAGTCCATGGGGTCACAAAGAGTTGGACACAAGTGAGCAACTGAAGTGAACTGAACTGAGTCTCTAGAATATATAAAGAACTCTCAAAATTCAATAGTAATAGAACAAACAGTCCAAATGGAATTTGAATATATTCCCTGAGGTTCTCCAAAGAAATATAACTTATAGGATTGATTGATTAATTGATCATAGAAATTGGCTCACTCAATCGTGGAAGCTAAGAATTATCTGCCTTCGGCAAGTTTGAGAGCCAGGAAAGCCAGTGGTATAATTCAGTTTGAGTTTGAAGGCCTGAAAATCAAGAGCTCTGATATCAAAGAGTGGCAGAATATCAATGTTCCAGCTCTAGCAGAGAAAGCAAATCTTTCCTTTGTCCACGTTTTTGTTCTGTTTTTCCAGAGGGCATTCCTTAGCCCAGTCAAGTTGACACATAAAATGACCCATCATAATGAACGAAAGACATGAATGGGCATTTCATGAAAGGGATATACAGATGGCAAACAATCTGTGAAAAGATATTCAACATCCGTAGACACTAGAAATGCAAATTAAAACCATAATATACCACTATATACCTATGAGAATATATAAAATTGAGAAAAAAAGCAAAGTGACAACACTAAGCTGGCAAGGATGCAGAGAAATTGGTCACTCATATACAGTTAATGGGAATGTAGAATGGTGCAGTCTAACAAACAGTTCAGCAGTTTATTAGAAATCTAAATATGCAGATACCATGCACTCTAGCAACTGAAATCTTCAGCGTTTATCCTGGTTAAATGAAAACATGCTTACCCGAAAGCTTGCTCTTACTGATTTTATTTATCATAGCCAAAAATTGGCAATAAATTATACGTCCTTCAACAGTTGAATGGTTAAACAAACCAAAGTATATGTATACTCTGAAATATTATTCAGCAACTAAAAGAAGCAAAGTACTGATGCATGCAACAATTTAGGTAATTAGACTGAGTTAAGAAAGATAGCCCCCCAAAACTACATGTTGTGTCATTCTGCCTATATAAATTTTTTAAAATTATAAAATTGTACAGATGGAAATGTTACAGTGGTTGCAAAGGGTTAAGAAATGAGTAAGAGAGGGAGGAAATCATAGCTACAAAAAGGCACACAAGGATTCCTTGCAGTGAAGGGACTCCTATATCTTCCTATATCAATGTCAATATCCTGCTTGTGATATTGCACTATGATTTTGAAAGGCATTACCATTGAAGGAAATGAGTGAATAATACATGGTAGTTCTCTTCATTATTTCACAAAGTAGTATATGAGTCTACAGTTTCTCCCCAAAAAGTTTAACTAAAAAAAAAGGAAAGAGAAGAAGAGAAAAGATAGATAGGGAAAAAAGTCTTACACAGAAGAGCAGTAGGGGGAAAAATAGCTCTGTCAAATATTAAACCATACTAACAAAGCCTTTGTAATTAAAATAGTATGACTCCAATACATAGGTAGATTTATGACCAATGAAACTTAAGGGAAATGCCAGAAAAAAATGTAAGTACATACGAAAAAGCATTGTGGTGTCCATCACCAACTCCCAGAGCTTGCTCAAATTCATGTCCGTTAAGTTGGTGATGACATCCAACAATCTCATCCTCTGTCATCCCCTTCTCCTCCTGCCTTCAATCTTTCCCAGCATCAGGGTCTTTCTCAATGAGTCAGTTCTTTGCATCAGATGGCCAAAATATTGGAGATTCAGCTTCAGCATCAGTCCTTCCAATGAATATTCAGGAAGGCTTCCTTTAGAATTGATTGGTTTGACCTCCTTGCATTCCATGGGACTCTCAAGAGTCTTCTCCAACACCACAGTTCAAAAGCATCGATTCTTTGGCACTCAGCTTTCTTTATAGTCCAACTTTCACATCCATACATGACTACTGGAAAAACCATAGCCTTGACTAGACAGACTTTTGTCAGCAAAGTGATGTCTCTGCTTTTTAACATGCTGTCTAGGTTGGTCATAGCTTTTCTTCCAAGGAGCAAGTGTCTTCTAATTTCATGGCTTCAGTCTCCATCTGCAGTGATTTTGAAGCCCCCAAAAAAGTCTGCCACTCTTTCCACTGTTTCTCCATCTATTTGCCATGAAGTGATGGGACAGTTTACCATGATCTTAGTTTTCTGAATGTTGAGTTTTAAGCCAGCTTTTTCACTCTCCTCTTTCACTTTCATGAAGAGGCTCTTTAGTTCTTTGCTGTCTGCCATAAGTATAGTGTCATCTGTGTATCTGAGGTTACTGATATTTTTTCCTGGCAATCTTGATTTCAGCTTGTACTTCATCCAGTCCAGCATTTCTCGTGATGTATTCTGCATATAAGTTAAGTAAGCAAGGTGACAATATACAGCCTTGACATACTCCTTTCCCCATTTGGAACCAGTCTGTTGTTCCATGTCCAGTTCTAACTGCTGTTTCTTGACCTGCATACAGATTTCTCAGGAGGCAGGTAAGGTGGTCTAGTATTCCCATCTCTTTCAGAATTTTTCAGTTTGTTGTGATTCACATAGTCAAATGCTTTGGCATAGTCCATAAAGCAGAAGTAGATGTTTTTCTGGAACTCTTTTGCTTTTTTGGTGATCCAACACAGGTTGGCAATTTGATCTCTGGCTCCTCTGCCTTTACTTAATCCAGCTTGAACATCTGGAAGTTCATGGTTCACATATTGTTGAAGCCTGTCTTGGAGAATTTTGAGCATTACTTTACTAGCGTGTAAGATGAGTGCAATTGTGCAGTAGTTTGAACATTCTTTGGTGGGTCTATAGAGCAGTACAGTTCAGTTCAGTTCAGTTCAGTCACTCAGTCGTGTCCGACTCTTTGCGACCCCATGAATCGCAGCACACAAGGCCTCCCTGTCCATCACCAACTCTCGGAGTACAAGAATATATTAATTGTCTGTGGAAGTATCAATTGATACCAACACTGTGAGATTAAGCAGGTGTATATTTTGATCCCCAGTCCTTTCCCTTTTATATATCTGGGAGAATCTTTTACTTGTGTGTATCAGGAGATTTCTGTGAGGCTGATTGGAGGACAATTCATTTAGAAATTATGAGTGTGACCTTTAAGCCTAGATCATCTGGTTTCCAATCCAATTTCCAACATTTCTAGATCTAAACTGTGGGCACATTACTAAAATGCTCCATACTTCAGTTTACTTATGTTTGCAGTAGGGGTAATACTGGTATAAGGTGTTTTCCTCATAGGTTTTCTCTGAGTATTACATGAGTGAATACTTGCTAAGTAACTTTGAAGTAAATGATGATTATGATGGTTATGGTGGTGATAATGATGATGTTAAAGAAAAAGAACATAGCTCTACTGACCGAAATAAGAGAAACTGGAAATTGGTCAACTATTCATGGACAGAAGAGTAGATACATGTGATACAGCAACAAAATGAATGAGCTATGACTACAGGCATCAACCTGAATGAATTGCGCAAAGAACTGAGTGAAAAAAAGTCAAGTTATCAAAAATAAATAAATTAAAGGAATACTATAATGTGTACATAACTTTAAACATGCAAAATTAAAGCATATTGCTTAGGAGTCGTGTATTATCAGTATAACTCTAAAGAAAAGTGTTATAAAGGCAATTTCATGCTAAATGATGGGGGAATAAGTATGGGAGAATAGGAATGGAAAACAACATATTTGGGGAAAATAGGAAAATTCAGCAGTTATTGAGAATATTCTCTTTCTTATCCTGTGTAGTGGGCATGCTAGCATGCTTTATTATTCTTTATGCATATATAATTTATACTGTTTATATTTATATTATTCACATTCTTTTCTAAGTGTGGAATATTTCATGATAAAATTATTATTTAATAAAAAGGAGCGAGTCCTTTTGTATTACCATCTTCCAGCATGTGCTTTTCTTTATTCCTTGGAAAATATATGATGACAGATGCCCTAACTTAAATTCTTTCAAGTTTAGTTCTTATAACTGCTGTGACATGGAGACATGGAACTACCAGTATGTCATTCAGGAATAAAAAGTAAAAATTCTGGATTCCCTGATGTTACCTACCTCCAAGCCTTAAAATTTGCTCTTAAATTGTAGCAAATTTACTCTTAAAATATATACTTGTGAACATTGCTCTTCCTCATGACCTTAGTTTCAATGGAACCCCTGGAATTGATGGGTTTTATTCCACTGCTCAGATTCAGCTAATGTTTGTGAAGTGTCTACTACTTGTCGAATTCTGTACTAGCTGCTCAGAAGGGGCTCCCTTGTACAAGACAATCGTGGATACTGGCTTCATGGGATCTAGAGATCAACCAGGAAGAGCAGAGATAAACAGGTATTTTCAAATTTGATGATTGTTCCTAAGCAATACATAGCACAGGATCACAGTATTTCCTCTTGTCACAGTAAGTAGGATAGCATGGACCTAATGTAGGTGGTCTAGCCTTGTGATTAGGCACATAGGATCTTGAGTCAGAAGATCTGGTTTCATGTCTCTGTGACATCATTACAGACTTTTGTCTCTAAACAATTTATCTAACATTTCTGATCTCTAGGTTCCTTATAACAGAGTACCTAATGTGCTATAAACACTCAAATGTTTGCTGAATTCATGAATGAATTAGTAATTGAGTGAATAAATAAATGAATGGTATTTTATAACATATGCGTTAGAATGAATATTAATTGGTCACCAATTATTAATGGAATAACCAAAAAAGTCCTATTGTATAGCATGGGAAACTATATTCAATATTTTGTAATAACCTATAATGGAAGAGAATGTAAAAATCTATATATATTTATATATACACGTACAATTGAATCATTTTGCTGTATACCTGAAACTAAGTTAATCAACTATATTTTAATACAAATTTTAAAAATAAAAAATAATTTAAAAAATGTTAATGAAATAATTATAATAAAGACATAATTTTGTCAAGCAACTTGGAATTATGTAATAATTGTTTTCCTGAAGAAGTTATGTACACAGGAAAATGTTGGTCAGATTTGAATATAATAGTAGCAAAAAAAAGTTAATTGCTGAGACTACTCATATTTATCTTAGAGCTTTATTTCTTTTTCTCATTTATGCAACAGAATGAACTCACAATGATACAAATGGGAAATAATTTTGTTTTTCTCCACACTCTAATTCAAATATGAATCACCCCTCCCCCTCCCTTGTCCATAGAAATGACAGACTCCAAAGTTTCTCCTCTCTCCAGTTAAGGTTTAACCACTGACTCAGGAAAGGATTGTCATCTGCTTCTCTTTCTTTCATCTTCCCTTTCATCCTGTTAGGACCTTCAAGGTCCGGAGAAGGATAGTAAATTAAAGAAAAATAAGCACAAAATCATTTATTAGTTGCTGTTGTTCTTTCTTCTCTCTTGCCTGTTGATACCACCTGTCATGGAGCTTCCCTTGTAGCTCAGTCAGCAAAGAATCTGCCTGCAGTGCAGGAGACCTGGGTTCGATCCCTGGGTTGGGAAGATCCCCTGGAGAAGGAAATGGCAACCCACTCCAGTATCCTTGCCTGGAAAATCTCATGGACAGAGGAGCCTGGTAGGGTAGAGTTTATGGGGTCACAAAGAGTCGGGTACAACGGAGTGACTACACTTTGATATTTCAGGATACTCCTTCTTGCCTGGACCCCACATGCAGAGGAACTCCTGCATTGGACAGCTTCTGGAGTGGAAGGTGCTTTCTTCAGTTGATCGCTTGGGATGCACCATTAGCTCCTGCTCTGAATTCTGTTTCTACCTTCCTTTAGGCAGCCAAGCAGTTTCTGAAATGCCAGGGCTAAAATGGGGAGATCTTTTGAGAACCTTGGAACATACCAGAGCAGAGGGAAGAATGGAAGGGGAAAGAAGAAAAGAAAATATGAGGCATCTGAAAGACTAAATGGGGAAGTCTGAACCAGAATGTTTCTAAATTATAGGGAACAGAGTCATTTTTTCTACAGATCAAGGAAGTTGCAATGGGAGAGTATACCAAGGGTCTGAAACAACTGCCTAGAGTCAAGTTCCATCGACAATGGGGTATTTAATAATAGGATATAAAAGATCTCATTTAGGATGAATGTAAGCCACCAGTTTATCTAGGTGATTTAAGGAAGAAAAGAGTATGAGGGGACAATAAAGATATAAATCACCTATGTAGTTATAATCCCCCAAATGCACAAGGTCACAGACCATTCCACTAATATTTTACTTCATTTTGGTCAGATTTTTAGTGTTAAAAAGACAAATGCTCTTTGGATAATATACGGACTCTATTGAAATGGCATAGTTACCACAGAAACTCATAGGTTTTGTTAATATACATCATATTAAGAGAAGTGCAATTTAGGGAAAGCTAGCCTACTACCTTTCAGAGGTTAACAAAACATTCATGGAATGTCAAGTGCATGTCAGTGCCAACACAGTAATAGCTGTGCCTTGGTAGTCAATATCTTGATGCATGACTTGGAAGCAATGGCCATATATGGTTATCCTATTAGGACACATGGTCATTTTCCTGTGTGGAATGAGCATAGTATAAACATGTGAAATAACAAGATAAGATCCAAGCATGGCAACAACCCAAAGCACATCAGCATCACTGAAATAGAGACCACTGTGATTTCATCACCGTTCCCTGAGGAAGCTGTATGTCTTGAATAGAGGTTTTTAAAATCCCATAAGGAAATTCTACTAAGGGCAGCAATATGGCTTCATCATTACTGAAATAATGGTAGGCCATTGGCCTTTTCACATAGGAATGCGGATAAAAGCTCACTCGATGGAATGTAGAATTCCGACACTATCCTTTATATGTGTCTTTCAACTGCAGCATGTGAGCCTAATGAAACATTTGGTGCTGTGTTATTATTGTATATTTTGCATATGTGAGGGAATTGAGTAACTCATTTATACAATAACATATTCCATGTGCAACTAACCAAAAGCTGATTTCACAAAGATCACTATATTTCAACATAGCATCACAAGCTCATGAGGTTAGATAGAGCAAATATTACTCTGTTTTTACAAGGGTGAGAATCATGGCTGGGAGGTTACCTGTCCAAGGTTAAACAGTCTGTAATCATTAGAGTTAAAATTTGTTCCAAGTCCTGTGACTCCAATCTAGTATTCTTTTGGTTTATAAAATGTCACAGAGGTAGGAAAAGTATTTATGTTTCTGGTAGAAAAATTAGCTAATAAAATATTCTGTATATTTGCAGTATTTTTTCTATGACATTAAAATATTATTTATGGACAATTTATTTGCAAAATAGGCACAAATTGACATTAATTTTCCATTAAAATGACACTGTGTAGGAAAATTATATTAATAAAATGAAGAAATTAGGTCTAATAGAGTTTAATAACAGATAGTAATGACTTCATTGTTTCAAAATCACCTTAGAAATGTCTTGTATTATATTTAAGGAAGAATATTGCAGCTAAAGAACTCTCTCCTGAGGGCTCATCTTATCTGCACTCTTCTAAAGTAGCTTGAATTTTCCCTGAGTGTCCAGGTACCTCTGGGCCAAAATATAGGCCAAGTGTCTTCTTTACAGTAAACCTACAGAATAAAGAAAATTACAAGATATCCAGCATTAATATGGGGCTTCCCTGGCTGCTCAGATGGTAAAGAATCTGCCTGTAATGCAGGAGACCTCGGTTGAGTCTCTGGGTTGGGAAGATTCCCTGGAAAAGGAAATGGCTACACATGGGGGTATTCTTACCTGGAGAATTCTATAGACAGAGGAGACTAGTTACAGTCCATGGGGTCACAAAGAGTTGGACATAACTGAGTCCAGGTACATCTGGGACAAAGTGAAAGTGAAAGTCACTCAGTCATGTCCTACTGTTTGCAACCCCATGGACTATATGTTCCTTGGAATTCTCCAGGCCAGAATACTGGAGTGGGTAAGCCTTTCACTTTTCCAGGGGATCTTCCCAACCCAGGCATTGAACACAGATCTCCAGCATTGCAACTGGATTCTTTACCAGCTGAGCCACCAGGTAAGACAAAATAGAGGCTCTGACAAAATAGAGGCTAAGACTTCTCTTTCTTTGGGATTGGAATGAAAACTGACCTTTTCCAGTCCTGCGGCCACTGCTGACTTTTCCAGATTTGCTGGCATATTGAGTGCAGCACTTTCACAGCATCATCTTTTAAGATTTGCAATAGCTCAACTAGAATTCCATCACCTCCACTAGCTTTGTTTGTAGTGATGCTTTAATCCTAAAGAAAGGCAATGCCAAAGAATGCTCAAACTGCCACACAATTGCATTCAAATAGCTTAAGTACCAACTAGTTCAATGACAAATTTAAGCTGTGTTTCCTTTAAGTTTAAGGTGAAGCTCTAAAAGCAGTAGCCTGAAATCCAGAACACGGTGACTGTCTGAAATGCTTGATGTGCTGAAGCTCATAAACTACTGTTAATTGCTAAGAAAATCAGATGTTTGAATCCAGAAGAAAATGCTTTTCATGGAATATAAATGTTAGTTTATATTCTGTATTGTTTTGCAAATAACCTGTACTAAAATCATATTGTTCCAAAAGATGTTGACTACAAACTAAATGCAAAATTAGCTAGTTTGAAGAATTAAAATCTCTGTTTTTGGTAAATGAGGTGTGGTATCTAATAAAAAACTGAAAAAGTAAAAAGAGAATTTTAAACTCTTTAATCTAAGTCAGAAGTTCTCAAATCTAGCTGACCATGAGTATCACCTGAGGAGCTTTGTAAAAGTACCACTTTATGGGTTTCAACCCTAGAGCTTCTGATTAAATATATGTGGGCAAGACCTGGGCAACAGCAGTTTTAAAAGCTCCACAGGACACTGAACATCTCTGATCTCCACATAAGATGTATGGCCTTTACATAGATCCTAGAGCTTTAATGCATTTAGACGTTTCAAACATTACCACCAGAAGTCACTTAAGAGATAGAGTGGAATTGTGACAAATAATATTTTAATTTAAAGGGACATAGCACCATGCCAAACCCTAATCACTTTACAAGAATTCCTATTTAATTTCTCCAGACACTAACTTCACAAGCAGTAAGATTAATAGTCTCCTCCATTCTGTTGATCTTCTGACCAAATATTACTGTAAACAAGAGCTCTACACTGCAATTGCCAAAACCATCAAATCATCATTTATTTCTCCTTACAAAATCTCAGCTGATGAGGTTAGCACATTCATTGACCTGGCGGTACATTTTGAAGAATATTTAGCCTAGGAGAATAATCAGAATGGAACCATCCTCAAGGGTGTTAGATTCTTCAGGAGTCAGGTTAAAGTCTTCATGGCAGTGATGAGCAATTGATTGTTGTCTTGCTCAAATTTTTTCATAACTTTTGGTCCTCTTAAGAAGGCCAAATACCGGGTTGGCCAAAAAAGTTCATTCAGGTTTTCTGAACCATCTAATGAGAAAACCCAAATGAAAAACTTTTAGGCTAACCCAATACTTTGCAAATTAGAGCGCAAAATTAGCAGTGTGTTATGTAAATACTGTCAATTTTATCTTTAGGCTGTTTTACATCCTCCATTCATGCAAACATTCTATAGCCCTCCGCGGAGAATGCATGTCCAATTCTTTATCCTTGGTAACGTTTGTTCACGCCTGCTATCTAAAAACAAGAGCACAACACTTTAGGCAAAGACCACTCCGTATCACTTGCTAAACTGCTCTACAATTCCTGTGAAGAGCAGTGCTAATATACTGATTTTTATAACACCCCCTGAATTTTGGGACTTTGCTGGTGGCTCAGACAGTAAAGAATCTGCCTGCAATGCAGGAGACCTGGACTTCATCCCTGGGTCGGGAATATCCCCTGGAGAAAGAAACAGCAACCCACTTCAGTATTCTTGTCCATGGACAAAGGAGCCTAGCGAGCTACAGTCCCTGGAGTTGCAAAGAGTCAGACATGACTTAGCTACTAACACACCTGAATTTTAACTCACAAACTGCTTATTTATTTAGATTATAAGGTCTACTTTTAAACCAAAAAGTTGATAAGAAAGTTAAATAACTGGTCTACTTCTTAGAAAGTTTTAGGTTATGTCATCATACCATCACACTAGCTTACAAGACAATAAAAAAAATTCAAGCATATGTATGATTTTAAATAAAATAAGTAGCATATACAACATAATATTACATAGCATATATAATATTTAAGACCAATTTATTACTAAATTTTAAAATATTAAAACCAGCAAGATCCAATGGAACTTTCCAAAATAATGAGAAAAATGCAAATGTTCTCTTCTGTATGAATCAATGAAATAGCCACTAGACATGGAGCTCCATGGCTACCATAATGAACCCCAGGAGATTCATAAAAACTACCACTTTATGGGCTTCTCACATGTCCCACTTTTGACATGCGGCAAGGACAACTGAAAAATTTAGAGTTCTTTAATTTTCATTCCCTTACCTTTTATTTTAATTAGACACTTATGGAAGCTGAGATTTAGACAAACTTTGAATTTTTCAAATACAAAATTATGAATGCTTTATTGCTTAAATTATGTATTTAATACATAGGTTGATTTATCAAGGGCTTCCCTGGTGCCTCATATGGTAAAGAATCTGCCTACAAAATAGGAGACCCTGGGTCAGGAGGATCCCCTTGAGAAGAGAAAGGCAACCCACTCCAATATTCTTGCCTAGAGAATTTCATGGACAGAGGAGCCTGGAGGGTAGTCCATGGGGTTGCAAAGAGTCAGATGTGACTTAGCATCTAACACTAACACTTGTTTTGTCAAGAAAAAACTATAAAATGACAATATGTACTCTTAGGATTTTTAACCAAATATGTATAAAATGTATAATATATTATGTGATAATAAAATAAAAAGCTAATGAGAATATATATACATATATATTATTTAAAATATGGTATCTGAAGTTCCTGCATTTCATGGTTTAAAAGTCACCTGCATTCTTTTTATAATTTTGAGGTATTGTTTCTAATCTATAACTTAAGAAAGATTTGCTATGATAAATCAAAGTACTTCTCAAATAGATGAATTGAGGGATTTGTGAATAGTCTTATTCTCAAATTGGATAAGCCATGACTGTATCTTTTTATTTTAACATTTTCCTGTTCTTTCGAATACCAGAGACATCCTAAGATGCTATAAAGGAATTCTTATGAAATGTACAATATGTTGAAGTAGTAACGAGAATCAGGAAAGGAATTATCAGAATTCGTGTCATTCATATACTCCTGATTAACTTATGCCTCAATAGCTGTCCCTAACAATATTTCACTATTCATGTTAATTGTTTAATTTAGGACTAACAATAAAACTGATTTAAAACTAATATACAATAGCCAAAATCATCATACTGGTTTAAAGAGCTTGGGTGAGTGATAAACTGATTGACTAAATTATAAATTATGCTTCTAACTATTTGTGATTCACTCAGAGATATCTCATATGGTTCCAATTCAAAGGAGAAATTTGGAGGGAACATCCTTTTGTGTTTCTTTTTTAAAACAGTAGTTGCGAAAGCAGAATTTTTAACAAGGCAATGCCCCAGGGGTCACCTTTAAGAACCTCTAGATAGTCTCTATTCCCCTGTTAGGAAATGCTGCTGCCTCCCAGTTATGATTCACTTTGTTTGCTTCCCAAGTCCCTTCAGGCACACAGCACAGGAGCATCACCAGGTGCCGCACAACAATGTGCCAAGTCACAGTGGTCTTCCTTCTCCTTACAGAGACATGCAAAACTTAGAAAGGCGTGTTTATGTTCACGGAAGCTTCCCAGAATATTTCTCACAAATTACGTGACATGGTTTTTAAACATAGCATAACACAATTTGCAATTTTTTTTTTTTGGTTTGTTTCTTTACGTTTGTTTCAAGATTCTGATAAATCCTGGAATTGTTCCATGAGTGGTTCACCTATAAAAATAATTGCATCCTCAGGTCTCTTTTATCTATAAAGTCAATAAAAATAAAACAAAATCCTAGGAAATGTGACCTCACCCAAGAGATACTTTTTATACTTAACAAGGAAGCTTTGAAGTGAAGGTTTCTGGGAAGATGACTGACTGAAAGTTTATATATATTTCTCTCTTTTCCCAATTTCAATCAAAACACTCTCCACTTCTCCCTATTTGGTACTTAAAGTACAAAGGTATTTCTATTTATCTAATCAGAGAAGCCTAAAAATGGGTATAGACATTTTAAAGCTTATGGTGAGAGTCAGGAGTGGGCAGAGAAATTTAACATGTTAAATATCTAAATAACTCATTTAATTTTGCAGAGAGTTTGGCAATTAGAGTACATTAGTTGGGTGTGGGGATATAGTTGGTTATTTATATCTTTAAAATAAGAGATAATTACGTATTAGATTATCAATATTAGTATACATAGGTAAGCACTAATGGAATAAAACAGCTTTCAAAAATTTATATAGATATATACATATATAAGAAAAGTATAAATGATAGCTTGGATCAAATCAGTATGATTAAAAATAATTAAGAAAAAAACAAAATAAAATATGTATAATTTAGAGACATATATTAAATTAAGCACATCACTTGTTACAATAAATGTGAGTTGGTAAAATTCCTAATTTAAAAAATTGCACTAGAGTTTCAGAATTGAGTGGTAATTTTAAATAAAAAATATATAATTTAAATATAAAACTTTAAATATAAATCTTTAAATGAGAGAATATTAATGTTGTTCTCAATCAAACAACAATACAGAAAATTCAATCATTATTATACCGTTTCCATGGTATTTTCTATTGAAGTATTATTGACAAAATATTATCTTAGATTAAATATTTATTGACTTAAAATATTATCTCAGTGTACAGCATTGTGATTGGATACTTTTATGTATTACAAAATAATCAGCACGCGAAGTCTAGTTGCCATCTGTCACCATGCAAAGTTATTACAATATCATTGACAATACTTTCCATGCTGTGCCTTACATCTCCTTGACTTATTTATTTATTTTATAACTGGAAGTTTGTACCTTTTAATCTCCTGTGCCCATTTCAGTCATCATCTCACCCTCCCCTCTAGCAACCACCACTTTGTTCTCTGTGTCTATGAGTCTGCTTTGTTGCATTTGTTCATGTGTTTTGTTTTTTATCTTCTACATATAAATGAAATCATATTTTGGTTTGTTGACAGTGTCCTTCAGTGTGCAAAAGCTTTCTAGTTTGATGTAGTCCCAAATGTTCATGTTTGCTTTTGCTGACCTTGCCTGAGGAGATACATTAAAAAAAAGTATTGCCAAAACCAAAGTCAAAGAGCATACTGCTAATGTTTTATTTGAGGAGTTTTATGGTTTGGGGTCTTACATTTAAATCATTAATCCATTTTGAGTTTATTTTTGTGCATGGTGTGAGAGAATAGCCCAGTTTGACGTTTTTACATGTAACTATCCAGTTTTCCTGGGGTCTTCCCAGGTAGCACTAGTGGGAAAGAACCCGCCTGCCAATGCAGCAGATGTAAGAGAGACGGGTTCCATCCCTGGGTAGGGACGATCCCCTGGAGGAGAGCAGGGCAACCTATTCCAGTACCTGGAGAATCCCATGGACAGAGGAGCCTGAAGGTCTAAAGTCCGTAGAGTCGCAAAGAGTCAGACACAAATGAAGTACCATGCTGCACATCCAGGTTTCCCACCACCATTCATTAAAGAGGTTACCTTTTCCTCATTGCATATTCCTGCATCTATTGTCAAAGATTAATTGACCATATAAGTGTGGGTTTATTTCTGAGCTTTGTATTCTGTTCCATTGGTCTGTTTTTGTGCCAATACAGTTCTGTCTCGATTACTATAGGCCTATAGTATAGCTTGAAATCAGGGAGCATGAAACCTCCAGCTTTGTTCTTCTTTCCCAAGATTGTTTTTGCTATTCAAGGTCTTTTGTGTTCCCATGTAAATTTTAGAATTATTTGTTGTGGTTCTGTAAAAAATAAAAATGCCCTTGGTGTTTTGATAGGGATTGCACTGAATCTGTACCCTGCCTGGGTAGTATGGTCATTTAAACAATATTAATGCTTCCACCCATGAACACAGTATACCTTTCCATTTATTTGCATTGTCTTCAATTTCTTTCATCAATGTCACATTGTTTTCCCAGTTTAGATTTTTTACCTCCTTGATTAGATTTAGTCCTAGGTATTTCATTCAGTGAAATTTTGAAGTCATTTTAACGTTACCATGGTAATAAATATTTGAATCAAAAACTCTTGCATGATATTTAAAAATTTATTTATTTTATATTATATTTAGAGTATTGCATTTATTTTTGAAAATACATGTAGGTAGGTAGCCTATGTTATCTGTATTTAACGATAGTAAAGAGGTCATTAAAATATTTTCATAGAAAGTAGACATTACATCTAACAGGTTTGAAAATTCTAATTTATTTAATTAGGGAAAAAAGAAAAGTAAAGCCTTTTTTTATTGAGAAAAATAACCATTTAAGTGTCTAAATAATTGATTGCAAATTGAAGGGGTATTTTTGTAACCATTTGGCCTTTCCCTTATGGTGATGAGGGATGAGGGATGATTGGAAAACAAGAAGTCTGATTTAAAGGCCCTGATAAATTCTGGATCAGGATTGTAGGTAGGTAACCACTTTTGATTCACTTTTCCTATCTTCCAACAGTCCTGCATTAAAAATATTTTGCAAGTCAGATACTTTCTCTCTGATTGAAATTCTCCAGCAAAATCACTTTATATTCCTAAATAATTACAATTAGTAGGAGTATTAGAAATCATCTAGTTTGCCTGCATATGAAGAAAGAGACTTAACATTTAATGTCTTTCCCAAGAATATACAGTTTCAAGGAGCAAAGCCATGTTTCAAACTCAAAAATTCTATTTTCAGATCTACTGCTTTTTCCACTCCACTGGACTTTCTCTTCTCATGATGGCAAGCAAAGAAAAAAGTTAAAGTACAGTGTAGATGACAAATGTAAAATAAGTTTAATACCACTCGCTAATTTTAAATTTTAGAATGGCTGCTATTTACTGAAAACTGTATGTCAGGAAGAATCCTTCATTCAATTGCTTGCTCTTTATTTTGAGAGGTACATATTATTTTCAACAAATAAAAAATGTATAACCCTGGGTAAATGATTAGAATAAAAATATGGGATCTTAAAAATGCTTTTCAAATGGGTCTAAGGACTGAAAAAAGTACCAACCAACTTTTCTTTTCTCACTCCCTCACCATTATGCGGAATGATGTAAGATAACTTAATGTTTGCTATTATAATTTGGATGCAAAAAAATGCACACACATTTTATCCTTACCTTTGAGTTATTTATATAGATACACTTTATGAGTTTATGCAAAGTATAGTAAAAACAATACTCCAAACAAGCTTTAAAACTGTGGGTAATGTTTATATAAATTCTTCTCAAAAGTAAAATGCTCAAAAATCACACAATCACTCTTCTCCTATGAATAGTTAACTCCTAATTAACTTTTTCTTTACTTGGCAAAGATGAAGAAATTTGTGTTTTTGTGTGTGTGCACGTGTATTTTGGCTTTGAGTTACAGTCATAGAAACAGTCACAGGTGTTTCAGAACAATGAGAAGAAAGGCCCTTGTATATTTGTTTTGAGTTAACATTCCATATATGACTTTTGAAAACTCCTGTTCTAGCCTTGTGTCCTAATTCTGATGCAGTTTTCAAACCAGTCTAAGTTCTAGGGTCAAAGGTTTATGGGCACTCTTGTAAGTATAATAATTCTTTGAAACCCGCAAAAATGGATATAATATACTAGGTTGACAAAATTTTAACAAACACACAAAACATGAGCCAAGTCAAGATTGAGGCAGAGATTTATTTTGTACTATTTTTTTTTTAATTTGAGGAGATTTTTTTCTATTCTTGAAATATGTTATTTTAAAGATGTACACATGCAAAAACAGGAGTCTCTGAGTACTGGCTCTACTCAGATAAAATTAATAAAAGCATAAATTTTGTGCCATTCTTCCCCAGATTCACTTAATTACTTTAAGAGATCTGTGATGAAATTGTGGTTAACCCAACTAAGTAAAACATCGAATTTTGGGGATGGCATATTCTAGTAATGATTCCCATGGAGTTTACTATAAGTCCAGGTACATGTAATTTGTAAATGACTTATCCAGTCACATAGTAATCTCAGACACATAGTCAAAATATCTGTTTTCAAAATATCATTATCTTTGTATTTCTCACTCTTTCTTCCTGGAATAGTTTCTTCCTTGTAGTTTGTTTCAATAACGTTTGGGAAGACAGAAAACATAATAAGAAGATGAAATGTTTTTCTTTAAAATAAAACTATTTTTATTTTTTTAAGGAACCTCCATATTGTTCTCCATAGTGACTGTACCAATTTACATCCCCACCAATAGTGTAGAAGGATTCCCTTCTCTCCACACCCTCTCCAGGATTTATTGTTTGTGAATTTTTTGATGATAGCCATTCTGGTTGGTGTGAGGTGATACCTCATTGTAGTTTTGATTTGCATTTCTCTAATAATTAGCGATGTTGAACATCTTTTCCTATGCCTCTTGGCCATCTGTATGTCTTCTTTGGAGAAATATCTACTTAGGTCTTCTGCCCATTTGTTGATTGGGTTGTTTGTTTTGATGCTGTTAAGCATCATGAGCTGTCTGTAAGTTTTGAAGACTAATCCCTTGTAGTCACATCATTTGCAAATATTTTCTCCCAATCTGTGGGCTGTCTTTTCATTTTGTTTATTTTTTACTTTGATGTGCAAAAGCTTTCGAGTTTCAGTAAGTCTCATTTGTTGATTTTTTTAAAATTTCCATTATTCTGGGGAGACAGATTGAGAAAGATATTGCTGCAATTTATGTCAAAGAATGTTCTGCCTCTGTTTGTACTAGGAGTTTTATAGTGTCTGGTCTACATGTAGTTCTTTAATTCAGTTTGAGCTTATTTTTGTGTATGGTATTAAAGAATAATCTAATTCCATTTTTTTCCATGTAGCTGTCTAGTTTTCCCAGTACCATTTGTTGAAGATACAGTCTTTCCAAAATTCTGTAGTCTTGCCTCCTTTGTCATAGATTAATTGTGCATAGGTGCATGAGTTTATTTCTGGGTTTCTTATCTATTTTTCTAAAAATGGAACTACATATGACCATGAAATCCCACTCCTGGGTGTATGTCTGGAAAAAAACATGATACAAAAGGATCCATACATCCCAATGTTCATTGCAGCACTGTTTACAATAGCTAAGATATGGAAACAACCTAAATGTCCATCAACAGAGGAATGGATAAAGAATATGTGGTACATATATACAATGGAGTATTACTCAACCATTAAAAAGAATGAAATAATGTCATTTGCAGCAACATGGATGGACCCAGAGGGTGTCATACTGAGTGAAGTAAGGCAGACAGAGAAGGAGACATATCATATGACATCCTTTATATGTGGAATCTAAAAAAATGATACAAATGAACTTGCAAAACAGAGAGAGACTTAGAGATGAACTTAGGGTTGCTGGGGGGAAGGGTGAGGGAAGGAATAAAGGAATAGTTAGGGAGTTTGGGGTGGATATGTACACACTGCTGTATTTAAAATGGATTACCAACAAGGACCTACTGTATAGCACATGGAACTCTTCTCAATATTATGTGATAGCCTGGATGGAATGGGAAATTGGGGGAGAATGGATACATGTTTACATATAGCTGAGTCTCTTTGCCGCTCACCTGAAACTATCACAGAATTGTTTGTTAATCAGCTATATCCTAATATAAATAAAAAGTTAAAAAAATACAATAAAAAAAATAAACAACAAGGACCTACTGTATAGCACAAGGAATGATATTCAATATCCTATAATAACCTATAATGGAAAAGACTCTGAAAAAGGATATATATGTATGTGTATATATATATATACACATATATATATACACACTCATATATATACACACATATATATAACTGAATCACTTTGCTGTACACATGAAACGAACACAACATTGTAAAGCAACTATATTTCAACTTAAAAAGCAATATATTTTTTAAAAAATTAAAAACAAAAAAAAGCTATTGTCACAGACAAAATCTGAAGGGAGGATTTGCATGGGAGATCTTTATCTGGAAGTGTTCTTGACCACAAACCTTGTAACAGAGTGAGGATTGAGTAGAAGGAAAGGGTGCATGGAGACACAATTTAGAAAGAGGACTCAGCAGATTCCATGGCTTGCTGTGGAGTTGGGATTATTCTACAGAGATGTCCCAAGAGAGCCATGAATTGCAGCCCTTATAGCACCCTGTCACTGAATGTGGGCTGCCCCCAGTGAGAAAGTGCAGCCTTGGAGGAAGTGGCTCTGCTTGGACACAGAAGAAGTACTCAGCTGTGGTGCACCTCAGCAGCCACTACAGTTAATTAGTAAAAAATTTGCAGTAGCAAGCTGGATGCCAACAGTACATAAAGGAGTAATGGGTGAGTTCAAGGAGGAGGAGTTGAACATCTTGTTAAAAAGCTTTCATTGTCTTTTGGCATTAGAGTCCTTACCATTTCTATCTTTGGTGATGGTGGTGGAACAAGTAAAAGGAGATGTCTGGATCGGTTCTGGAGCCACTATTAGCTGGCTTCACATTCTCTCTAGTTTATGCATAGTACACCACAATTATTATTCACTGGTTAATGCCCCTTTTTAAAAAAATCTATGGACTTTTAATATATACAGAACCAAGAGTTAAATTAGAACCAAGAGAGTTAACTTAGAGTTAAATTATTTAGGAGGTGCAGGGATATATATGTATTATATTAGAGAGAGCGTTTACATATACTTATGTGTGTGTGCATGCTCACTCACTCAGTCATGTCTGACTCCTTGTGACCCCAAGGATTGTATCCCACCAGGTTCCTCTGTCCATGGGACTTTCCAAGCAAGAATACTGGAGTGGATTGCCATGCTATTCTCCAGTATATATAAAATACACAGATAGATAGATAACAGCATAATATATAATAGTATAATAATAACAATAAAAATTAAAACTGTGCTATCAAAATAATAAGTAGACAAAAACGAGCTTTTATTCAGCATAACACACTTAGGATATGTTGACCTATTCCAATCATAACAAACTATTTTCAGAGAGAAAACTGCTTTTCTTGTATCAAAGAGCATACTAAAATGAGTCAATAAATATCAACTATTATAAATAATTTAGATTAAAATTAAAACAGACAAATCAAGGAATTTAGAGCTGCATTATACTTCTCTGAGGCTGAGTTGTCTTTAAGCTAAGCTTGCATTTGTTTGTGGGCTACCTAGAGAGATAATGTGGAAAATTTAAAACTTATGAAACTTACATAACCTTGACTTTCATAAATGTCAAACTGGAGCATGCCTGTATCTCTTCTTTGATTCCCTTCTGTTATCTGACCAGAAACACTTGACTTCAGTCTCCTTTCCAACCTCTTTGTTTCCCACTCTATTCATTGGATTTTGATAGTTTCCAAATTATTGAATGCTGGGTTTTGATTTGCTAACTATCAGGCACTGGGTGTTAGAAAAGAAGCAGAAAGAAAATGCAATTTCCTTAAGGAGAAAGTGATACATAAATTGAACCTGCCTTTCTGACAAGAAAAGAATAATTGTCTTACTTTTTGAAAACACAAACCTTATTACTGTTAGTATGGGTTGTCATATAACCTTTGGAATCAGGTGTAATATAAATGCATTTCAATAATAAATATTGTTACCATGGTTACAATATGATTGTCTGATGAGAGACAATATCCTAAATCAACTGTAATGAAGTAGCTCAGGGCTTTATGACAACACAAGCTGCAGAATTCATTATGATGCCTTCCTCTCCTTCATACTCCATATTCATCTGTCACTAAAATCCAATGGACTCTTAATCTGCACTATAACTTACAACTGTACCTTTATTTCCATCCTCATTGCTCTTAATTTAGTTAAATCTTTGTCATTTCTTACCTGGCCTTTTCAGTGGTCTCCTAATGAACTTTGCTTCTCATCTCTTTTTAATCCAAAGTAGCCCTCATATAACTTAGTAAATGAGAGATCAGTTGTCTTTTATTCCTTTTCTCCCCCAAAATCTCTCAATCAGTATTTATAAAATGAAGTTCAAAAGCTTTAAGCATAGAATTTAGTTCTGTGAATCCAGCTGATAGTATTTCCCCACCATATCCACTCTTGTCACTCTTTATCCTGATCCTACCAGGAAAATCTCTGCACCTATAGCATTTCGTACATGATCTTAAAACTGAGTATGGCTTTCCTCAACTATATGTCTTTGATCCTGTTTAAGGTTCAAATTAAAACCTCTTCTCCATTCATTCTCTCTAATATCCAAGAGCAAGATTCTGATGCACTTAACTGTCAACTGACCACAACTCCTTTGCTTTTTGAGTATGGATTTCATCATTCTGTTTGTAGTATAGATTATAAATGCTTTGGAATAATTATCCTTTTGTCTTAATATTTGTGTTCTTCTTTCTCTCAGAATCTAATATATTACCTTATATGTGAGATGTAATCTCTAAGCATAGTAAAGTACATGGATTGTGGAAATCAGATCATCTTGGTTCAAATCCTGAATCTCCTATTTAGCAGCACCAGATCTTGAATAAGTTATAGAACTCCTTCAAACCTAGTGAAATGGTTATGTTTATAGTATCTATATTAGAAGAATCTTGTGAGGGTTTATTGAACACATATTTATTGAGACTCTTCTTTGGTCCAAATATAGGTTGGGATATACAGTGGAGAAAAAAATAGTTGTGCTTTCTTCCAAGGGTTATTGTAAATATTAAATGAGATGATGCCTTTGATAAACACTTTATACTTATGCTTTAAGTGCTAAATAAGGATTGCGTGCGTGCTAAATTGCTTCAGTCGTGTCCGACTCTTTGTGACCCCATGGACTGTAGCCCACCAGGCTCCTCTGTCCATGGGATTCTCCAGGCAAGAATACTGGAGTGGGTTTCCATGCCCTTCTCCAAAATAAGGATTAGCAATGAGTAATATTGTTGCTCAAATAAATGTTTTATTTATAAATCTTCACCCAATGTTTATTGAAAAACTACAGATGCCTGATTCTGTCATTACTCTAGAAAGAGAAATAAGGATGTCATTTTTTTTAATTGGTGTATAATCTCTCCACAATGTTGTGTCAGTTTCTGCAGTACAGCAGCTATATGTATACATATATCTCTTCCCTTTTGGACCACCACCAACCCCACCCTAATCCCCCCCATCTAGATTATCACAGAGCACTGAGCTGAGTTTCATGTCTCTTAAACTCTACAGCCTAAAGCATAATGGGAGAGCTAGCTAGTATGCAAGCTAGCCAAAAATGGGTGTTGATGTAACGAGTACTATGAGAACATGGGGGTTGATATTATTCAGTGCCCGTGGAGGGGCTGAGGTTCAAGACATTTCTGTCAACTCTTTACGGTCTGAGAGAAAGTTTCAGATGGAAAAAGAGAGAAGTGACTTCTAGGCAGAGAGAAGAGTCTGTATAGAGGAAGGAGGCATGAGGTACCATTACATAAATAAAGACCTACATGCAATTGGATAAAACTTGGAAATATGGCAAGGGCAGGGAGGCCTACAGGAGCCAGATCATGATGAATTCTGAATGTCATGCCAAGAAATTTGCACTTGATCTTGAAATGAATAAGGAACTATTGAAAGATTTTAATCAGGTTAATAAAGTGAATGGATTTGCATCATTGAAAGATCCCACACCCTCTAGTTATGATGTGGAGAATGAACCCAGAAATAAAAGGCTAAAGGCGCAGAGAGAAGCTGAGGGATATTACAGTAATTCAGGCAAGATGACTGTACCTGGGAGGCTTTCAATAAATGTTAGTTGTATAAACCAGCAATTTTAACAATTTGCACCCTTCAAATCCAAAAGCAAAATCTCTACTATTATTTTATTATTTAGAATTGGCTCTTGCACCATAGCTGTCTGCTCTTAAACATTTAGGGTGTATTCACTAAGAGCTGGCCATTGTTCAATATTTTATATGCTGATGTGAAAAGATAGAATTACAAAATACTGTCCCAGCCTTCCAGAAAGACGTTACCACAGAATACATAATGGCAAATATAAAAATAATAAATACATAAATATACACATAAATAATAATAACTTGGAGAAGCCACAGGCTTCCCAGATGGCACCAGTGGTAATGAATCCACATGTCAATGCAAGAGACACAAGAGATGCAAGTTCGATCCCTGGGTTGGAAAGATTCCCCTGGAGTAGGAAATGGCAATTTGCTCCAGGATTCTCTTGCCTGGAAAATTCAATGGACAAAGGAGCCTGGCAGACTACAGTCCATGGGGCCACAAAGAGTCAGACAGGACTGAGCACAGAGTAATAATAATAGATTTCTAAATGCCAGACCTATTTGGAATACTTATTAAGTGATAAAGTGATTGTTAAGATTGGGCTAGTCAGGAAGGCTTCATGTGGACTGACCAAGAAGAAATTTGACTAAGCAGATTTAACTTAAAACATAAAAAGTAATTATTTTCCTCTTGTTCCCAGATTATTAAAACTGAGAAAATTTGGTTAAGAGGACCACAAAATAGTTGGAACGAAGATAGTATTAAGTCATTGCTACTACCTTTGGCATTTTTAAGGCAGACATTATTGTAAACATAGTTGGGTATTTCTTGATCAATCACCTTAGTCACTTCAAAATATCAATTAACCCTTGTAAACGTTAATAATATAAGCCATAAAGGACAGATGGCCATATGATCAGAAAACAGCTGCTGTTTTCCCCTCAAACCAAAAGATGTGAGCAATGTTTCTAAACAAGGGTCCAGCAGAGAAACTGCGGTGATGAAATTTTCTGCTCCCAGCCCAGGCCATAGATCTTCTATCTAAAGCTGCTTAAAGGCATTTGCGGGCCCTAAGGGCCCTAATGGCGTTGATGATCTCTGCGCTGTGGAGTGCTCTGAGATAACAGGCAGGTCACCTTCCCCAGACCTGCCAGCCAACTTGGGGGATAATCTCCTCAAAGCTCAGGATAAGCTCTTGGGCATCATTCAGTTCTCTGCTTTTAGGATCTTCAAGAGCTTAGGAACCAGGCTGGAGAGATACTTAATCTAAATGCGCTCCAGTATTCCACACAAATGGGATCATCACCATCAACAAAGACAAAAGGAGGCTTTTCCTGAGTTTACCTGGAATGGTCATTTATGCTCTGTAGACTGCCTGCTCTGGAGGTTTGATTTTCATCTGCCTGATCCTCTTTCATTCTTCCCCTCCGTTCCCATCCCCTCACCTTTCTCCTGTGCCAGTAGGAGCAAAACCAAGAGAAAGAATGTGTGTCCAATTCTTTAGCAATAAACTTGCTTGAATACATTGTGCACAGTTGCCTTCTGAAATATTTTTTTTCTTTACATTCATCTGCTATAAATATGCATACAATTTATTCTGACTCATTTATATACACATGCATGCTCAGGCACTCAGTGGTGTCTGACTCTTTGCATCCCCATGGACTTTAGTCCGCCAGGCTCCTCTGTCCACAATATTATCTCAGCAAGAATTCTGGAGTGGGTTGCCATTTCCTCCTCCAGGGGATCTTCCTGACCCAGACCCAGGAATGGAACCCCTGTCTCCAGGGTCGCTCTCATTGGAGGCGGATTCTTTACCACTGAGCCACCTGGGAAGCCCTTCATTTGCGTATACTCACAGACTAAACTTGCAAATGATCATAAATATCAAATTGTTAAGTGTCTAATGTACTTTTGTACAATTTATTGTGTATTTGGATGGGCAAGGAATTAAGGCACATAGGTAGAGTCAGGAAAGGTCAAGATTCAGATGCCTGGACTCTTCTAGGTAATAGTAGAAGTCCTACAGAAGGCATTTGTACACTACATGTATGCACTGCTATATTTAAAACGGACAACCAACAAAGACCTACTGTACAGCATAGGGAATTTTGCTCAATGTTATGTGGCAGCCTGGATGGGAGGAGAGTCTGGAAGAGAATGGATACATGTATATGTATGGCTGAGTTTCTCTTTTGTCCACAAGAAACTATCACACATTGTTAATTGGCTATACTCCCATGTAAAATAAAAAGTTTAAAATAAATTTTAAAATAAAGAGGTAATTCTTAAAAAATATAAACTATTTATTGAATATGTTTAATTTTAAAAATAGAAGTCCTGTAGGAGACATTTGTAGCTCTGTCTCTCTTGTGTGTGTGCTCAGCCACCTCAGTCATGTCTAAATCTTTTCAACCCTATGGACTGTAGCCCACCTAGGGATTCTCCAGGCAAGAATACAAGAATGTGTTGCCATTTCCTCTTCCAAGGGATCTTCCTGACCCAGTGATCGAATCTGACTCTCCTGTGTCTCCTGCATTGCAGGTGGATTCTTGATCCACTGAGCAACCTGAGAAGTCCCCATCTCTATGGACCTATGGCAAATTTAAGTCAAAGCACCTGATATGCTGGTTCAGGAAAAATGAACTTTCTGGAGCCAGCACAGTGGTGTCCAAAGTGACACAACTTAACATAAGTTCATACAATTTTGGAAGTTTTTCTCTCTGAGGATGGAGGTAAAGGGTTGGGCACCTGCTCTGAGCAGAATATCCCTGCTCCTGGTTCCAAGATCAGATGAACGATCCAGAGTAGATCGCATTTTCTCAGGCAGGGAAGCCTTCCAGCATCTCATCCTTCCCAGATACCTACAAGCCCTCCACTCCTCATATACATAGAGATCGGCTAATTGCACACCAGAGTTAATTCCACTTCTTACTGGCTTAGAGTCAGATCGCATTTCCAAGTTTTGTGTGGAGCTTGCCATGGACATGAGCTTGTTCTAAATAGTGGGAAAAGAACACCAATAAAGTGCACTTCAATGCCTTGTTGTTCAGTCGATGAGTCATGACCAACTTTGTGACCTCATGGACTGAAGCACACGAGGCTTCCCTGTCTTTCACTGTCTCCCAAAGTTTGCTCAAACTCATGTCCATTGAGTCAGTGATGCCACCCACTCTGTTCCTCCTTCTTTTTCTACCCTCAATCTTTGCCAACATCAGGGTGTTTTCCAATGAGTCGGCTTTTCACACCAGGTAGCCAAATATTAGAGCTTCAGCTTCAGCATCAGTCCTTCCAGTGAATATTCAGGATTGATTTCCTTTAGGATTTACCGGTTTGATCTCCTTGCAGTCCAAGGGACTCTCAAGAGTCTTCTGCAGCACCAAAATTGGAAACTATCAATTCTTCAGCACTCAGCCTTCTTCCTGCTCCAACTCACAGACATACAGGACTGATAAAAGCCATAGTTCTGAGTATATGAACCTGGTCCTTACCAATTCCCATGTGCGATCTTCATCTTTTTCTCTTTCCAGCTGCTTGATACAACAAGCATGATGTCCTTGAGAGCCCAATGCTGAAGATGAAAGAGATAGAAGATGGAAGAAACCTGGGTCCCTGAATCCTTTAGCTGTATTCTTTGTTAAGGTAGTTCTAGCTCACTTTGGTTCTCAGAGTTTTAGCTCCTAGAGTATGACCCTTACCTTAGCAATGGTTCTTACCTGGCAGGTTTGGCTTTCTGGCCAGAATACTCAGTGAAGTCTCTCCTCTCCAGTTGTGCCAGAACTCCACCATCTCCCAGTACTTCACAACCACTGCAGCTCAGTCCCCTGCTCTGTGGGAGTCTCTCTGCAAAGTTGAGGAAATTTCTCCCATTCATGCGGAGACCAGTGCTGGGGTGAAAACTTGTAGTGAACTAGTGAACACTCACAGAACATCCTCCTCCACCCCCACACCTCACACAAAGCTGTCACTTCTCTTGTGCCCCGCCCTGTAAGTTCCTCCCTGCACGCGTGCTATCTCTTCAGTCAGTGTCCGACTCTTTGTGACACTGTGGACTGTAGCCCTCCAGGCTCCTCTGTCCATGGGATTCTTCAGGCAAGAATACTGGAGTGGATTGCCATGCCCACCTCCAGGGGATCTTCCCCAACCCAGGGATAGAAGAGGCACCTCCTGCATCTTAGGCAGATTCTTACCACTGAACCACCGGAGAAGCCCATAAGTTCCTCCAGGAACCTTGAATTACAGTATCTGCCACTTACATCTCAGAGAGAATTGTCACTTTGCTTCCAGTCCACCTCACTGCACCAAAATTACTCAACAAATACTCTGAATGCCACTGAAGCATGTCAATCTATATTATTCTTTACCTCAGCATCACTAAAAGTAATTCATTTCTGTCATTCTAATGATTTATCTTTTTTATAAAATCTACATTTTCACAAATGTGTGTGTGTCTATTTTGCTAGCAAGTTACAAAAAGCACTTGAGAGTATAAATTCAGGAAAAAATAGTAGTTCCTTTAAAATGTCTATTGTTTGAAATATGATAAAAACATGGTATAAACAATATGCTCAATTGGAAATCACAAGAAGATGGCTTGTTAAAGACACTTCTTGTAAAAACAGGGAGTTTAGTGTCATTTCCAGACACAATTTAACCTGAGTGTAATAGGAAAAGAAAGAGGCATTTTTGATATTCAGAAAAGAATAAAGAAAAGTCCATAATTTGGACTTTTAAATTTTAAAAGTCAATTTAAAGCTTGATTAAAAAACAAAATAAAACAGGAAAATAGACATCCTGGAAAAGAGATCAGATATAATTATTTATATGAATGTTTCTGTTTAAGATGTATATTAGTATTGTCTGTCAGATACATTTTTACAAGGAATGTGTATCATATAAAGAATTTTTTTAAAAAGGGCATGCAGCCATATGTTGCTACTAGAAAACCTTTATAGTGAAAACAAAAGAAAAATAGTTAAGATGTAAAAATATAGTGTGTTAGATTCTTTGAACAAAATTTTATAAAATTTCCACTGTCAGTTAAATTAATAGCAATGGTTATATGTGTAAATAGCTATTTATATGCTTTAATACATCATCAGATTATCTGGTATATGTTAAGTTAAAAATTTGTTAGATATATTGATCATGTGATAATTCAAAGAGTATACTGAATTGATTTAAATTGACAAATGATGAAATTATGTTGAAAATGTTAAAATCATCCTAAGTTTTGTTATTTCTCTCTCCCCTCATTCTTACAATAACCATGTTTCAATTAACTGACAATTTCCCACAAAACCTTTATTCTTATGTTTCAGAAATTGAACAAGATATTGGAACTCAAAAGAGGTAGATGAGCAAAGCTTGCATTTTAGGTGTCTTAGAGATTAGTTTGAGAAAACTCAGCTAAATTGTATACTTTTTATGTCTCAGCTTTCAAGTCAGTCCAGACTCTGAGCTCTGGTCTAAATACAAGGACGCTGGATACCTCCATTTCAAAGCTTTTCATTTCTCAGGATGAGGTGTTCAATTTTGAAATGTAACATTCCAATTCCCTCATGATCAAATGGTTTTTGAAAAAGAACAGAAGCTTCTGAAACATTGTTATAACCTCCAAAAAAGGAAAAATAACTACAAAAGAAGAGATTCTTGCTTAACCAAAACTAAAAGGCGAAAGGACATATTCCAAATAGTTCTATCCAAGGACAAAAACCAACAAAAAACAGAAAAACCTTTCAGCGGGGGCAAAACACTGCAAATAAAAGAAGTATCCCAAGCGTGTGTGTCTCAAAGAGCTAAAGGTAATGTAAACTTTTTCATATAACTCACTGAGTATAGAGATACAGAGCCACTTAGCAACGGCAATTGGGCAGAGGAAGTATGAACAGTTAAAGGCTATCATTATTCTTGTATATATGTTAATAAAGAAAGGAAATAGCTAATTTCAGTTAAAACACTTCAAAATTTATAGTAAGAAAGTGCTATTCAAGGTGGTATGTATGTGTACATATATATGAGTCACACACACGTATACTTATGCCCTTGATTAACTGAAATTAAAACAATCCATAGCTCCTGTGTTCAGTTAGTCCTCCCTCATTCAGCAAATATTTAATCATCTAGGAGCCAGATGCTGCATAAGGCAGTGAGAAAACCTTGATGAATGCAACATATATGATGCCTCACTTATGGTTCCTAGCAATTTCTTGAGGAGATGGACAATATTCACATAATCATAAAGACACAACAAGTGTTTAGCTAATTAAAATAAAGAGTAATAAGTGCCGTCCAGAATGAGAGTTTTCACGGTTGCAAAAGAAAAATATTTACAGAAGAATCTCTGAGTCAGCTGATGCAAGTTCAGACATTTCAAATCCAAGTGCATATTCTACACAAGTTGTATAAAGGAAAACAGTGTTTAGCTGGGAACATCAAATTTTCCCTGTCATAGTATTATAACTAAAATCTCTAGAGCTTCCCTGTTGGCTCAGTGGTAAAGAATCCACCTGCCAATGCAAGAGACAAGGGTTCCATTTCTGATCTGTGAAGATCCCACATGCCACTGAGCAGCTAAGCCCATGCACCAAAACTACTGAGCCTGTGGCCTAGAGCCAGGGAGCCACAACTACTAAGCTGAAGTGCTGCGAGTACTGAAGCGCACATGACCTCTGCAACAAGATAAGTTACTGCAATGAGAAGTGTGCATACCACAACCAGAGAGTAGTCCACGTTGCCCACAACTAGAGAAAAGACCACCAGCAATGAAAACCTAGCACAGCCTAAATAAATAAATAAATAAGTAATAAAACAAATCTCATATTGAATCATAGTACAAATAAATTTAAATTCATAGTTAAAGCTTTGTTTAAAAAAATAACTGTAAAAAAATAAAGAAAGAAAAAAAATAACTGTATCTAATGTTCCACATGTACATATTTGGGGATCATTAAAAGTTATTATTAATACTATAGTCTTTTTAAGAATTGTTATTATTACAGTGGCAATGAAAGCATTGTCACCTTCTAGGGACCAACATTCACAGTGTGATTGTCAGACCAAGAATGCATACTAAAAACTCATCTTCTGAATACTGCAATATGAATTTCAGACTTGGCAGAAACAGCCAGTGAAACAAGTTGGCAGCTCAGAATCTGCATAAGGAATAATTTCTAGTTTTTACTTGTGGGCAGATCCTAAATAATTTATATTCAATAGACAGAAAGACAATAAAATTCATGAAAGTCGTCACCATAAAAAGGCTTCCTGCTTCAATATCCCCATGCCCTTTGTTCTGGAGTTAATTTTATAGAGTGGTTTCTCCTCCAAAGACCAATATCCATAGCTATCTCTCATTTTCTTTACCAAATTTCCTTGAAGACAGAACGTTCACTCAGTAATTTAGTAATTATGTGAACACAAGGTTATTTTATTTTACATGCAAAGGATGCTTAAGGTCAAATTCTAAACAGAATGGATGGATAACAGGTGTGAATCTCACCTATTTCAGTTCAGTTAGGCATGGGTTTGGAAGCTTTGGCTTTGACTCAGGAATCTGCTTTCATCCCCATTTGCAGAATCCAATCCATGACTAGAATAGTCTTTTCAGTTTGGCTGTCACCTCCCTTGATGAGTAGTGTATCAAGTTTCTTCTCTGAAAAAAGAAAAAAAAAAAGGGCTACAAATTCAAAAACATCCCAAGTCTCCCTAGACACTCTGGCCAGGGTTCTCAAAATGTCACCCCATCCAGCCAGGCAACGACATCAGCATCATCAGAGATTTTATAACTGATGCAAATTTTCAAGTTCCATCCTTGACCTACAGAATCAGAAACTCTGGGGTGGGATAACAGATCTTCCCAGTGATTCTGATACACATTCATGTGTGAGAAGCGTGACTCTAGGGACACAAATTATTTTCTCCCATTTTTGGTTGCCAAGTTGCTTACCAACTCCCCTAACTTCCTCCACAAGCTCTTTCAACCCTCAGCATTCCTCTAAAAACGTTCATTTCTTCTATGGGCTTATTTTTACCTACTTTTTTTTTCCTGTATCCATAATCTTTCTGAAAGTTCCAAGTTTGTTGGTAAACCTACCACAAGGAAATCAAACCAGTCAATCCTAAAGGAAATCAACCCTGAATATTCATTGGAAGGACTGATGATGAAGTTGAAGCTCCAGTGCTTTGGCTACCTGATGTGAAGAGCTGACTCATTAGAAAAGACCCTGATGCTGGGAAACATTGAAGGCAGGAGGAGAAGGGGATGACAGAGGGCGCAATGATTGGATGGCATCACTGACTCAATGAACATGAGTTTGAGCAAGCTCCAGAAGATGGTGAAGGACAGGGAAGTCTGGTGTGCTGCAGTCCATGGGGCCTCAAAGAGTCAGACAAGACTGAGAAACTGAACAACAACAACTATCACAGGAAATCATGTGGACCAGGCTCCTCTGTCCATGGGATTCTCCAGGCAAGAATACTGGAGTGGGTAGCCATTCCCTTCTCCAAGGAATCTTCCCAATCCAGAATCAAACCCAGGTCTCCCCCATTACAGGCAGATTTTTCACCATCTGAGCCACCAGGGAAGCTTCAACATTCAGTACCACAGTGAATCACATTCCCCAGAGACTTTCTTCTCCACCACAGACTCATCCTGAGTCTCTTTAGAATCGTAAGGTAGTGGCACCAAAAAGATCCAAAAATATAGTGGCCTTACCTTAAATCATCACAATCACAGTCATAATCATGATAGTAACTGTTTTCTTCCTTAAATGTCTACAGGAATCTCAGGCCACAAAGTCACTCAGGAACTCAAGATTCTTCTATCTTGTATCCCCACCATCCTCACAGCCCTGTCCTCATCTGCATAGTTAAAGCCAGATGTGGGCATCTCCTTATTCCAACTCAAGAGAAAGGGAAATAGAAGTCAAAGGAAAGGGACTTCCTTTTAGGCAAGTGACCCAAAATTTGCTGCTCACTTTTCCTCACAATCAATTGTTCATACTTTGCTTCAGGGGAATCCGGTCAACCATCTGCCCAGGAAGGAGAGAGACCTGACTGGACAATCAGCCATCAATATCACCTCTTCCTACCACTGTCTTTTTCAGAAGGCCTCTCTCCCAGCTGTCCCCATTGTATACTATCTTCTTTTCAGACATATTTCAGCTTGACCATATCTTAATCACTGATTTACTATGATCTAGTTATTTACAGATCTTCTTTCTGTGATTTCAAATCATCAGGTGATTAGGCATAGGGGTAGAGCTCTCAATACACAGATTCCAAAAGATCTGTCTGCAATGTATAGGAAAAAAATACATGTCAAATTAGAAGCCAGAGTACTAGTGCTTAAAGATTCCAAACATCCCTCTTTCTGTTCACAAATCATCTTCAGTTTGAATTTATATGTATGTGTACACATGTATACATATATGTGTGTGTATATGTATAAATATACACTTGCACAAATACAAAATATATATATATATATAGGCCATGACAAAAATATAAACTGATTGGTCTCACTACAATTAATCTTCAAAATACTCCTTTAAATTTATAAAATATTTCTCCTTAGAAGAAAAGTGATTATAAATGAGGGGGTAAAGTCCTTGACTATCATTCAAAAGCATCCTAATTTCTAATAAATTAATATATGCTCTGACTCTCAGTTGTGTCTGACTCTTTGTGACCCCATGGAGGTGATCATATGAAATGCCATAACTAAATATATTTTTCATGAACTTTCATGGGGAATTTAAAAACATTTCCCTTCCCCTCCCATCACCCCACCCGCTATAATGATTGTAGAGTGCTCATTACTTTTACTAAGCTTGTACCTGTGAACCAGTGAGAACAGGGACCAAATCTAAGCTGCTGGGGTGCCCTTTGCTTTGGCCAGGTGTCCACCTAGACTGTGAATGCTGGAAGGATTGAGAGTCAAGATTGCTTTGTAGGGAACCCCGGTTAGACCCTGTGGGTCAGAATTTCCAGGTAGGATAATATTGTAGAGAAAATTTCCAGTCTTCAAGGCCTTCTCATTCATACTTCATTTCTCCTGAGATCCCCAGGGATTGGTCCATTTGTATAGCTTTTCAAGTCAACCCATATGCTGTTCACAGCAAGAGTTTTTATCTGCTCTATGCTACACGTGAACATGTATTTCACGATCTTTATAAGACATGATGGCCTTTTAGAGGATGACACTGGTGAATCAATGAGGGCTGAGATTTTCTTATGTCGTATACCCTTCACTTTCTTATTTACACTCTAAGGGTAAAAGCCCAGGTGTAGGATTGCTTCAGTGGGGTCTAGTTAGACATGAAGGATTCAGAGAGCTCTATGTGCAGAGAAAAATAACTGGACTAGGATTATCCTAGACATTTCGCCATAAAAGTTAGCATGAAAAAGGCTGAAATGAGTTAAATGGGACAGGGTAGAGGAAGGGAATGCAGAGGCCACAGAAAAATGCAAGAAATCATTCAACAAAGAGTGAACATTTTTTAAAATTAGTTATAGGAATATGTGAAAGTTTTATAAAGTACATGAATAACATCACATAAGTACATTTTGCTTTATTTTTATATTAACATGATTAAAATTAATCCAGCATTGCATTGACATGTTCACATATTTGTGGTAGCTATGTGGAAACAGCAAGCATACATATAAAATCATGTTAAAGAGGTGGGAAAGTGTGCCAAAAATAGAAAAAAGTCTTTTCAGTTTTTTGAAATGGTTTTGATGAAAAAGTTCTTTAACAAGAAATATTTACATTCATGAACCACATATATACACTGAATGAATATGTACATTCATTGAACCACGATTTAGGCATCTTATTTATTAAACACTACTAGTTCAGAGGGTTTTACTATTCAACTAGATTTAAGTGTATCTTGGCATAAACTTTTCAAAGGAAATTCCCAAGTAGGAAATAATCATCAATTATCAAAAAATATCCTTACTCAGAAGAATAAAATATTATTGTGTAATGTAGGATTACCTATTTTCATGGAGTCTATTAAAGCACTAATATTGAAAAGTCCCTTCTGATTCATAAACTCCATTGTTCAAAATATCTGCTGAGAAATGTGAGGCTAATTATTTGTTTAGCATTATTTAAAAGTAGACCTTCCCTGGTAGTTCAGATGGTTAATAATCCGCCTGCAGTGCAGGAGACCTGGGTTTGATCCCTGAGTTGGGAAGATCCCCTTGGAGAAGGGAATGGCTACCAAACCCAATATTCTTGCCTGGAGAATTCCACGGACAGAGGAGCCTGGCTGGCTACAGTTCAAAGGGTGGCAAAGAGTCAGACACGGCTGAGCAACTTTCTCTTTCATTTAAGTCAATACATTTATCAGTTAAAACTTCTATGATTTCTCTTATTGAACAAAATCAGCATCTTCTAGATCAGAGCTCTGACTTAAACTCAGGTCTACATACAGTTACAAAGATTTTCTATTGAGTGCCTAAAAACTGATTTAAGAAAATCATCTTCTAGAGCCTCAAATTTCATATGTTCTCTTTGCAAAAGTGATCTGCTAAGATAGGGTCTTACCTCAAGTTCTTTCCTACTTCCTCTTTCAGAATTGTATTTCTCTCAGTCTGAAATAAAAGATGTACCCCTCCCTCAGCTGCCATTTCACGGTCATGTGAAAACCTCTAGAGTGCCAAACAAAAGAATGATTTTTCAGTTTATTTAATAGAAACATATGCTCTAATAGTTTTTATTAAGAGATGCAGTCTCAATAAATTTAATTTTTATTTTTTAATCAAAATTTCTTATTTAGTATGCTTTGATCAAAAATATATTAACAATGGTTATAATAATACAAACAAAAGATTTTTAAAATGGCCTCAGGAAATTAAGAGAAATAATTAAATTTGGATCCACACTTTTTTTTAATGTATAGGGAGATGATAGATAATCCACAAAAACTTCCAAACATAAGAAGATATTACTTTGGAATAAAAGTCTGTGAAGGAATTTGGAATTGAAATATAAGTTCAGGGAGAGAAAGGGAAGATATAAAAATTTCAACTATTTAAAAAGCACTTGTTCATGAATTCTTTACATTGGCAATGGAAGAGAGCAAATCACTGTGTTATTTGTACTTCATTTGAGGCACTTAAAATAATGCAAGTTTCAACTCAAAATTTCAATATTTGGTGCATTCTGACCAATATGGGCTCCCCAGGTGGTATTAGTGGTAAAGAACTTGCCTGCCAGTGCAGGAGAAGCCTCAGACGCAAATTCAATCCCTGGGTGGGGAATATTCCCTGAAGGAAATCATGGCAACCCTCTACAATATCCTTGCCTGGAGAATCCCATGGACAGAGGAGCCTGGCAGAGTATAGTCCATAGCATCTCAAAGAGTCAGACATGACTGAAGCAAATTAGCACACACACGCAACCAATATAAACTTTAAAATAAAGTAAACTTATAGTGAAAATTTTAAAATATCAACCTTAAAAATATGCAAGAAGGTAAATAATGTTCAACATTCTTTTACAGGATACACAAACAAAAAAATTAATTGATGACTGTTTCCTTACATTATTCTGAATAATTTAGGCTCTAGTTTACCCATCACTTGTTCATTCATCCAATTCAACATACCCAAAGAACTAGCAAATGCCAGTAACTGGGATAAATGTGAGGGACTGGGAGTATGGGGTTACCTAGAGACAAAATAAGAGTTCTTAAAATCAAAGAGTTCATAGTCTATAAGAAAAATAATAAATAAAGAAATAATGTTAATTCATGATAGTGTCATAATGAAGATAAACATAGCTCTACAGAAACAACCGAAGGACACCAAATTCAGGCTGGTATTGGGTGGGTAGTCTGAGCAGACAACCAGATTTCACCTGTCTATGGCAATCCCTTTGCTGAATATTAAAAGATTATTAAAAGTTACCCAGATGAAGAACATTACACATATGTGTGTTGCAAGATGAATAATGGAAACAGACCAGCTAGAAATTGCAAGCTGGAAGCCAATGTTTCTGATGCAACAGAATATTCATTTGTGGATTATCAACAATGCTTCTCCTAGCCCCACCCCAGCAGCATCTCCCACTCAATACTTGTAGACTGGGTCACCCAGATAGGAATTATTAGGATGAACAAATGCACCAGATTTCTACCTCCAACCTTAAATAATTGTGAAAAAAGTGTAAAGCAGAATAGGTTTGAAGGAAGACACCACCAAGTTGAAAGAGTTCTTTTCTGGCTCACACACCAAAAGCAGCAATGTCCTTCAACCTGGGAGGAGAGCCCTGTTTGAAGAAGAGGACAAAGATTTAGATGTGCTGTAGTATCCACTTTGCCTCACTCTCAGATAACCTAGATTCATGCAGGGACATGGTAGTTATTCTCCAGTTCTTCATATTTGTTGATTTAGCAGAATCTGAATTCAGGGAATAGTATCTCTTTACTTCTGGAACTCGACCTCACTAATGCAGCCTTTGATACAAGAGCAGGACAAAAAGGTAGAGACAGGGTGGTGTGATGTGTCTAGGAAGAAGGAATTCCAGACAGAGCCCTGCCTGAGTCTCTAATTCCTCCTTGATGAAATAAACAAGGATATTGAACTTCCCAGAGGCCCAAAAAATGAAGTTTAATGGAGACAAAGACTCTCTGGGACTTACTAAGGGCACTGCACAGCATATTGAGATTTAATAATTTCAACAGTAATCTGGTAAAGAGGTTTGACCACCAGCTCCAAGGACCCAAGATGGAGTGACATCAGTAACACTAGGGAAGCCAGCTTGGAACCCATTCAGATCAGAACTCACACATGACACACCCTGTATCATACTCACCCTGGTGCCCTTTGAATAACCCCCTAAGAGTTGTGGTCAGGGGAGAAGACACAGAGGAATCATTCTGATTACAATTGTATTTCAAATAGAAATTGACTGGAAAAATGCATGATTTGGACAGAGCAACCTGGAAAGTGTCTAGATTAAGTTGTCTGTCACTGTACAGAGTTCCAAGAGTAGGAAAATCAAATTGAGTTACTGAAATAAAGGTTACATTTTTGCACATCAGAGTTTGTAACTTGGATATTTATAGCTACCGCACATGAAAGGCCTTGGATGTCAGACTGAGGAGTTTGGGTTTTGTCCTGAAGGCAGTAGGAAGCAATTGAAGAATTTTAAACAGAGAACTGTGAGAAACAGGACTGAAATGTATAGAACTCATTCGGACAGCAGTGTGGAGAATGGATTGGTGAATGAGGAGTTGGAGAGATGGAAAACCAGAGGAAAGAACCCAGCAATGGGCCTTTTGACCTAAACATGCACAGAAATAAAAGGAATAAACTATAACTGCAGAGATGTTCATTTGGAAGTGTTTAAAAGACACTGTCTCCTCCCAGCTCTGTCCATTCAACCTCAGCAGTTGAGTAACTGGGTCAAGATTCTGCCCACAATGCCACCAGTAAACTACCTCCATTTAAACCAATTTTTTGCTCCTGTGCTGGTCTCAACAGCTCCTGAATTCATACCTATTTGCTACCACGTTTTGATTTAATTTCCTTTACTTCTATTTCTTAAAAAGTGATATTACCACTTATGCACATTTACACGATTTTATATATATTTATGTCTATTGACCATATACTATAGCAAAAATCCAAGTGTAAAGTCTTTCAAATTAAAACTGCAGAATTTAAAACACTATTGTTTGACTGAGTGTATCCTTGTATTCTTAAAGCTCACTTGCTATTTCTATGAAAGCTTCCAGCATAACAGTGTTTGAGTTCCAGTCACTGAGAGTAGAATTTCTAGTTTCAAATTCAAGTTCTAAAATGTGTTTTAGGGCCATAATCTTTAGCGAGTCGGTTTATCCTGCTGTACTTCTTAGGATCTGTAAAATGGGGGTGATACTAATCCATTTCATTAGCCCATTTAAGGTGCTTAGTATAGGGCCACGAACAAAGGAAGCATACATTGATTATGACAATTGATTCTGTGGCAAACCTGACATTCCTTGGCATTCCTTAAATGTGCTTAAATTTTTAAGTTGCACATAGCACAAAGAAATTTCCTCACCAAAATCTGTTTGATGCTGATATGTAAACAAGATGAACTTCATGTTAAAATCTATGGGTATGAAATAAATAACAAAATAAATAAAAATACGTCTTAAGAAAGGGACTTCTCTGGTAGTCCAGTGGCTAAGATTCCAAGCTCCCAATGTAGGGGGCCCAGGTTCAATCCCTGGTCAGGGAACTAGATCCCGCATGCCTAAACTAAAGATCCTGCATGCTGCAACAGAGATAGAAGATCCTGTGCACCACAAGTAAGATCCAGTGCAACCAAATAAATAATAAAAGAAATCTTAGAAAAAACAAAATCTGTGGGTATGAAAGGACAAACAACCACATAATGTACACATTCCTCATTAGTCTTTACTTTGTTTTGGCCATCTACATACAGATATCTGAGCTTCACTGGTGGCTCAGCTGGTAAAGAACTCACTTGCCAATGCAGGAGACACAAAAGACACAGGTTCAATCCCTGGCTCTGGAAGATCCCTTGGAGAAGGAAATGGCAACCCACTCCAGTATTCTTGCCTGGAGAATCCCATGGACAGAGGAGCCTCGCAGGCTGAAGTCCATGTGGTCACAAAGAGTTGGACACCACTGAATGGAGGAACACATACAAACATACAGATATCTATCTATCTTTACACTGAGTCTAAAACATTTTGCAGAAGGGCAGGATAGGAGCTGTCCTTTGTGTTTTATGAGGTGCTGAGTTCAGATGTAAGTGTTCAATTTACAACAATAATAAAGGCTAGATAAGAAACAATCCAAATGGAAAGAAGATCTTGCCAGTTGGGTTATTTCTTGTGAGCAGAATGTTTATTTTTTCATAGAACAAATTAGAAGTTTTCCAGATGGTTTATCTAAAGTATTTTTCTCTGCTCCAGGCAGAGGATAAATTAGAAGTGTTCAGAAAAGGTCATTCCCTCCTCTCCAAGAAGTACATTTTCATAATTAAAAGAACTAAAGTTCAACCACATATGAAGTGATCTCTACTCAACATAGGAGTTACATTTGTCTATTACAGGTAATTGCATAATTTGAAGTTTGTCAAAAATATTTTAAAGCAAATAATCACCTTTTGTGGCTGTTGCTTTGTTGAAAGCACTAATCTTCATCATAACACTAGCAAAAGAAAGGCGTTACACTAATTTACCAACAGCAACAAAGGGAGAAATTTTTAAATTCTACCTGCTAGCTGGAAACATCTAGGTGGGCACAATGATTTGTCACATAACAACACATTGTCAGGGTATTATCAGAGAGAAGAGGGGTTTCGTCTCTGGTACATCATCTTCAGATAAGGTAAACAATTTATTTCTAACTCAATCCTCCTGAGATGGTGAAGAGGGAAGAATTTAATATAGAGTTTTGCAGGAGAGATTTTATCACTTGTCAAATTAAGATAGCTTTCTTTGTGAAGTGGAAAATGAATCAGAAAACAAAGCTGAGGCTCCAGCAGAAATTCATCTCAATGCTATGATGGTTTGCAGAGAGCTCTTCCATAGCAGTTCCACAGGACTGTTGGTTCCAGAAGTCAGAGGAGACCAGGCTTTCCACTGCCAACCAAGCAGAAATCAAGCCTCCTTGGGGCGCCAAGCTGACCAGCTTGCTATGAGCTTCTGTCCTGGTCATGAATACATTGTAGGCTTTTGGTTTTGTGCATGCATTTCAGAGAAAAGAGCAGTCATAATTATGAGGCAGTCATAATTTTAAATAATAAGATACCATGGAGGCATTATTGAGTCGTGTCTTTGTTCTTCATTGTTTGAGGAGGACAGTTGCAATGTAAGTAAACTTATTTTTGAATAGTGGATAATTTACTTATGGTTTAAAAGGGAATCAGAGTCAGTTGTGATGGAAGATGATTTAGGGTCCTTTCAATATCTTTGAGTCTTAGATTCAGAAGAGTGAATACATAGCAGCAGCATCTATGGTCTTTAATAACTGTGAACACTGCTCAATGAAATTAAGTTTCTAATGTAAGTTACTATCAATGTACCAATTCATTAAAGTGATAGATGAGTAGAATTATTCAGTCTATGATTAGGGAGGACTAATCTGTTTCTCATTATGAAAGTTTCCCCTCTCTCCCTACAATGACTACATGTGGCAATTTATTGGCATACTTTTATGATTCTTGCTTTATTAAAAATAAACAACATTATAGTAGTAACATTTAAGTCCAAATGATCCAGGGGAATTTTAAAGACTATTATCACATCTCATGAATAAGTTTGAACATAAACTCCAAGTCAATAAAAAGACTCTGTAAGCCCCTGTTGCAACATTCCAGCTTGGAGGTGATAAATTCTTTAAAAGTTATTTAGCTTTTTGAGGAAAAAGTGATGTATATATTTTTTTTGTATGTGAATAAGAGTTACTTCAAGGTTTTACCCCCTTCTCTTGTTTTTCCTTTATATTCAAAATGATAGAAATCAGAGTTTTTTAGCTCCCCAAATCATTTGGCATAAGCAGAACCAACTGTGTTTGTTCAGTGTGTTGGGACACCATCTCAGGATGCCTTACTGGAATCCAAGCATTGAGCTTTCTGAGGAAGGCAATGTGGCTGTGTACTCTTATTCAGTAGCTTCCAGAATGTCAGCCCTCATCCCGAGTGAAAGTGAATGTGTTAGTTGCTCAGTCGTGTCCCACTCTTTAAGACCCCATGGACTGAAACCCACCAGGTTCCCCTGTCCATGGAATTCTCCAGGCAAGAATACTGGAGTGGGTAGCCATTCCCTTCTCCAGGGGATCTTCCTGACCCAGGGATTGAACCTGAGTCTCCCACACTGCAGGCAGATTCTTGACCATCTTGACCATCTGAGCAATCCGGGAATAGTTTCTGTCCTAAAGCCATTTGGGAAGATTTTTTTTTTCCAGTTCTTGTATTGCTTCTGTTTGATTTCTTCACTTTATGGTGGGATCCAGGGAAAATGCATTGGAAGGGAAAGTGGGTGGAATGCCTTTGTCCACACTCATCCATAGGACTCCATCCCCACCCCAGGCATCTCCAACATGCACTTGTTTGCATGTGTTTTATAAACTATTTCTTTTGAAGAAAGTACTCCCCAGCTGATAAAACAAACATATTAGTTCTACATTGAATTTCAGAATCGGATAGTCGCCAAAATTACCAGTGTAATATATTATTGTCCCTGCTGAGAGGAGAAAAAGAGATCCCAGTGTTGCAATCTTAATATTATTGTGTTAGAGTTTAAGAAGGTCATACTATTTTTACAGGGTCACCAGAAAAATGTTATTTGTCTCGCTGCTTTATTAGTTGTACTTACTTCATTGTTTAGGGCATGCTAGGTAAAATTTATATTTTCTATACAGTATAAAATCTATGTTACGTATGTACTTTAAAAGTTACATATTATGTTTTAAAAAGTTTGCTTTTTTAAAAAGAGGTTTATAATAATTTGCAAAAGGGAGTTTCCAACAATTAAATTCTTACCTAGGAGTATAGAAGAGGTTCTCTATTAATAATTTAATTTTAGAATATGTCACTAAAGATCCCGCATACTGCAACGAAGATAGACGATCCTTATCTCACTTTTTAGAATTTTAGCCTGCTACAATTTTGCAAATAGTCTAAGCTAAGTGAAAACAGGATCAGGGCCTTTCAATTTTGGCCCACTCAGCAAAAGGTGTAAGAGAGCCTAGGACAGACTGTTTACCAGAATGAGATACACTGAAATTATCTGCTAAGTATGAAGCTAATTTAAGATTTTTCTTAAGGACTTTTCAGGTGGTCCAGAGGTTAGGAATCTGTCTGGCAATGCAGGGGACAAGAGTTTCATCCCTGGTCCAGGAAAGATCCCACATGTCACGGAGCAACTAGGTCCTGCTCCAAAACTACTGAGCCTGTGCTCTAGAACCAGGGAGCCACAGCTACTGAGCCCACATGCTGCAACCACTGAAGCTTAGTGCTCTAGACTCTGTGCTTTGCAACAAGAAAAGCCACCGCAATGAGAAGCCACCACAATGAGAAGCCTGCATACAGCAACTAGAGAGTGGCCCCCACTCTCCACAAACCAAGAAGGCCTGCATAGCAACAAAGATTCCGCACAGACAATAAATAAATAATGTTTTAAGAAAAAATACTTTTGTTGAATAGAATCTATAATTTCAGGATGTTTTCTCCTACTTCTTTTCAAGAGATTTACTGTAAAGAAATACCGAATATTTTAAGTGCTTTTGCTGTATCTATGAGATAACCGCATGATTTTCTTTTTTAGGCCAATAATATGATAAATTATAGGTATGTGAATATCATCATGTTTGTAGATTAGTGTTTCATGGCAATGAATTTTTATATACATGTCTGAATTCATTCAGCTAATATTTAACTTAAACTCCATCTGTGTTTAAAGTGAAGTGGGTCTATAATTTTCTTTCAAGGGCTATTGATTTCTCTAAAAACTAAGGTTATACTAGCTTTAAAAATGAGTTGGACTGCATTCTCTCTTTTACTATTTTGTGCTGCAACCTACCTGTCTCTGTATAATTAGGTAGAACGCACCTGTACAACTATACGAGTATCAATGTGAAGAGTTGGTATTTTGGGGGATCTCGGTTTGCTGGGATTTTGTTCGCGTGTTTTGTCTAGATTTTTTTACTGAGGACCTCTGATTATTATTTGAATATTTCTTAGTGGTTATTAGCAGATTCAGTTTTTACATTTCTCCCTGTAAAACTGTTCTACTTTGTCGAAGTTTAGAATTTGTGAAATTGAGCATAATATTTTTTTAATGTTTCATGTCATAGTCTTCTTTTTTCTTTTTCAACCTGTATAATTTAGGTATTTTTATTTTTATGCTCTCTTCCATTGAGTTCGGTTTTTATTTTTTATTTTCTCACTTCTTGTTTCTTTGGGCTTATTCTGTTGTCCTTTTTCTCATGTCTTATATTTAATTGATGGCTCATTTTTAAAATTTATTCTCCATTGTGTATTTAAAGTTATAAATTTATCTCTCAGTTCTGTATTAGTCAAGCCTCACAAATTCTGAAAAGTAATGCCATCAATGGTGTTTCTATTTTGTTGCTTCCTTTATAATTTTTTCTTTTACAAAATGCTGACAGTTTTTAGTTTCTTGACAAAAAAGACATTTTTTTAAAAAAATTTTGTCTCTTTCATGTTGTTATTTATTTTTTAATGTCATTAAATTATGGCCCAAAACCATAGATGGTAATTCTTTCATACTGAAACTTCCTTTATGATCTAAGAAATGGTTGATTAAACATTACATTAAAAATAAATATATTCTCTGCTAGGTTTAAAGTTATTTCTATTAACATGGATACTGGTACAGATATATTTCTAAGTATAAACTTAAATATATTAATCAAATCTTCTCTTTTTTGTCTTCTAGATCTTTCAAGTATTGATACAGTAGGTATAAATTTCCAAATACAATTTTTTATTTACCTACATCTTCCTACATTCTTGGCCTTGTTTCTTTATTAGCTTTTATCTGTTATTTATATATTTCAGCTCAGTTCAGTCTCTCAGTCGTGTCCGACTCTTTGCAACCCCATGAATCACAGCACGCCAGGCCTCCCTGTCCATCACCAACTCCCAGAGTTTACCCAAACTTGTGTCCATCAAGTTGGTGATGCCATCCAGCCATTTCATCCTCTGTCATCCCCTTCTCCTCCTGCCCCCAATCCTTCCCAGCAGCAGGGTCTTTTCCAATGAGTCAGCTCTTCGCATGAGGTGGCCCAAGTATTGGAGTTTCAGCTTCAACATCAGTCCTTCCAATGAACACCCAGGACTGATCTCCTTTAGGATGGACTGGTTGGATCTCCTTGCAATCCAAGGGACTCTCAAGAGTCTTCTCCAACGCTGCATTCAAAAGCATCAATTCTTCGGCGCTCAGCTGTCTTCACAGTCCAACTCTCACATCCATACATGACTACTGGAAAAACTATAGCCTTGACTAGACGAAACTTTGTTGACAAAGTAATGTCTCTGCTTTTTAATATGCTATCTAGGTTGGTCATAACCTTCCTTCCAAGGAGTAGCGTCTTTTAATTTCATGGCTGCAATCACTATCTGCAGTGATTTTGGAGCCAAAAAAAAATAAAGTCAGCCACTGTTTCCACTGTTTCCCCATCTATTTCTCATGAAGTGATGGGACCAGATGCCATGGTCTTAGTTTTATGAATGTTGAGCTTACAGCCAACTTTTTCACTCTCTTCTTTCACTTTCATCAAGAGGCTTTTTAGCTCCTCTTCACTTTCTGCCATAAGGGTGGTGTCATGTGCATATCTGAGGTTATTGATATTTCTCCCGGTAATCTTAATTCCAGCCTGTGCTTCTTCCAGCCCAGCATTTCTCATGATGTGACATATCCTATATCAAATGATATATTGTTAATATATTTAGGTTTGCAATCACTTTGTTTCTTTAAGCCATTAGTTCTTTTCAAAATAGGAAAGTCTAGGAAATATCCATTTTAAGATGGAAATATATTGAACAAAGACTATTTTCCCAAAGAAGATAAGGGCCATAATTGTAAGTTTTAGTAGTTTTTAAAAATTGTTCTTGTGCTCTTCTTTTTAATATAATCAACGTCATTGATGATATAAATCATTATAATATTGGAGTAGTATCACCTCCCACTTTCTGGGGCTTCCCTGATAGCTCAGTTGATAAAGAATCTGCCTGCAGTGCAGGAGACCAGGGTTCGATCCCTGGGTTGGGAAGAGCCCCTGGAGAAGGGAACTGGCTGCCCACTCCAGTATTCTGGCCTGGAGAATTCCTTGGTCTGTATAGTCCATGGGGTTGCAAAGAGTCGGACACAACTGAGCGACTTTCACATCACATCACCTCCCAAGCTAATCAATACATATGTGGAACATGACAGAGAGAGGTGGACTATGAAAGTAATTCCAGAGTTAAATCCAGTACTGTAACTGTTACACGGGGTTTTGAACAGTCCACAACACTTTTTTGTAACACCTTATATTCATTTCTAAGGACTATATCTTCCATCACAGTAGTTATCCTTATAAAAGAATCTCACAAGTGCACTTATGAAGGTTTCTATAGGCTTGGTCTGATGGCTTTGAACAATAGTGGCAATTTGCAATATAGTAGCTTCTTTCTCCAATACTCAGAAAAATCAAAGCATACAAAAGCTATTTCTCCTGACGTAGTTTAGGATCAAATGAAAGAAAAAAAAAAAGAGTGTGGTCCAATCTAGGAAGACTACTATTAACCTCCCACATTTTTAGTCAGAATAAATAAATAAATGCTTCTGAGGTTCATTTCTATGTGTGTTCTGTTATATAAAGAGAAATGAGAGAACATAAAAAATTTTTCCACTTTAAAATTTTATGGCATATTTATTTGGAGACTAAAAAATTAACTTTCTTTTCTTAATCAGACTATGAATTAACCAGGTACAACAGATTTAATTTAGCATTTACTATAACCAAACATTTGGTGTCTATGGCTTCAGAGTGTATGTCTTCACTTCTTCCATACAGAATACTTCAAATAACTGTATAAACTTGGAATATGTATAAGTCATAAATATCAAATATTTTCAAAAATAAGATGAACCTTATGAATTGGGTTTTTAATAATAAGCATATTAAATATCTGAGAGTTCAATCATCTTATAGAACTGAATTATTATTGGGTTCCATAAATCCATTCTTGATAGAATTTTGAAGACCTATAAATCTGAAGCTGAAGCTCCAGTACTTTGGCCAACTGATGGGAAGAGTTGACTCACTGGAAAAGTTCCTGATGCTGGGAAAGACTGAGGGCAGGAGGACAAGGGGGCAGCAGACGATGAAACAGGGAAGTCTGGTATGCTGCAGTCCATGGAGTGCAAACAGTCAGTCAGGATTTAGTGACTGAGCAACAATAAACCATAAACACGTAAACTCAGTTTAATAGATAAGAGCAGTAGTGAAAAAATATTTACCAATAATTACTGTTCACTTATCAAACAATTGAACACCTATCATATTGCAGCTAGCAAAAAGCTATTTGTTGCTTCCCTGTTCAGAGGAAGTTCACACTCTAGTGTTCAAGGCATAACCCTGAATAGTATGCATATATTCACCTGTGAAGCAAGGTGACTTGTTGATAACAACCAATGCTTTCTTTTCAAACTTTGTTTTTCTCTTCTATCTGGTAACTCTCTCCCCACCCCTGTATCACGACATGGTGGCAGGTAGGGCTCTCCTTTCCCACAGCCCCAGAGAATAGAGGTGACAGGAAAGTGTATAGTGTCCAAAAAATCCTGATGAAAGACCACCAAAAACCAAACTCATGTCATAAATAATGAACTTGGAAAACTAGTGAGTCAGGTTTCTTTTAGCTCACTAGTTTGTTTTTTATCCTACACTTGGTAAAACTTTGATGGCCTGAAACATGAAATGAGTATTCTAAAGAAAGCAAAAGAATTGTAACCAACTGGGATGTCTGTTGTTGTTTAATCACTAAGTCATGTCCGACTCTTTGCGATCCCATGGACTCTAGCACACCAGGTTCCTCTTTCCATGGTATTTTCCAGACAAGAATACTAGAGCGGGTCCTCATTTCCTTCTCCATGGGATCTTCTTGACCCGGAATTGAACCCATGTCTCCTGCAGTGGCAGGCATTGGCAGGCAGATTCCTGTCTGAGAATAAGCGATGATTACCCTCTAACATGTCAACAAAGGGCTATTCTTTGTTAAATGGAGTTTATGGAAGGTGATTTTACCAAGCATCTAAGTTTTGAGAATCTTAAGACAAAAAGTTGATTTGGACCTGCTTCCCACCAGCAACACTGGAAGGTAAAGCTAACACTTCCTCAGAAGTTCTCTTTATCACTGTAGTCAGAAAATTAGAGTCGCATCAAAACACTGCATGACATGTCAGGTGTAGAGAGAGCCCAAGGCAGCACTTTCATTGTTTCTTGATGCAAAAAATGATTTTGGAAAACAGCTGAAGTTTTATGTGCCCTTCAGAAGGGAACATAAGTTGGAGAGTGAGAGATTGTGTGACAACAGACCTGAAGGTGTCTTAAGGAATTGACAAGGGGATGCCACAGAGGAACATGGTATGAACTAGAGATGAATTACATGGAAATGTGGACACTCGAGGGGTGTCAATAATGATAAATGCAAATAACTGAAGACCAGATTCTGTGTCCTTCCTTCCCAATACTTCTTGTTCCATAATAGGATGCCGAACATCCAGAAACATAGGTGGTATACTGGAGCAAAAAAAAAAAAAAAAAAAAAGAGGGAAAAAAACCGAAAATGAATACATTTAAGCCTGAAATACATTAATATATTACTGAGAAACTCTAATACCCAAGAAAATAGAATATACTAATCTTCCTTTCTTAAGGATGAAGTTTTAAAAGAAAAGCAAAGTTGAATTGTAGAAATATAACTTTCCTGCTCCTCTAAAATTCATGGACATTTAGAGAGTTAAGTAAGAAGGAGTTTTCAAAGTGTTTAACATAGTGGTGAATCTGAAATTTGAATCTTTTTCCAAATTAGCTTGACACAGTTTTGTGGATGGTAGAAGACTAAATTCTTAGCTCAGTAAGGAAAAAGGGTTTATTACTCACAACAGCAACAGTGACCATGTGTGTCTGTGTGTGTCTGTGTGAGACCACAGTGTAGAAAGCAATAAAATTTCAAGAGAATTAGAAATGTATTTAGATATCAGCTTCCAAACTGCATCATAGATTTTTGGATACAGTCAAACAAACTAAAGAAAACTAGAGTCACTAAAAATGGTGAAAAGTGAAAATTAGTTTCACAGTCATGTTCGACTCTTTGCAATCACATAGACTGCAGCCTGCCCTACTCCTCTGTCCATGGAATTCTCCAGCCTAGAGTACAGGAGTGGGTCACTGTTTCCTTCTCCAGGGGGTCTTCGTGACCAAGGGATCAAACCTGAGTCTCCAGCATTGCAGGCAGATTCTTTACCAACTGAGCCACATGGGAAACCCCAAAATGGTATTTACCTCCTAGTGTAATAAAACAAAGACTGCAACTATAATTGGATTATTCCTACCATAATGAAGAGCCTTAGCACCATAGCAAACTTCTCAGATCAACAAAATGTGTTTAGTTATAAGTAGATAAAAACTCTATCAACACTGCCAAACATTTTTGTAATAAGGGCTTTCCCGCATTTCTGCCAGGAAAATTGAAATGCAGTCTGATTCACTACATGGTAATTTCAAAAAGTGTTAGAATTTTTAGCAAGTTTTTAATCAATCCAGTTGAAGTCTATAGCTTACCTTTGAAGTGAAAATCTCTCTGTCATGTCCAACTCTTTGCGACCCCCTGAACTGTAGCCCACCAGGCTCTTCAGTCCATGGGATTCTCCAAGCAAGAATACCGGAGTGGGCAGCCATTCCCTTTTCCAGAGGATTTTCCCAGCCCAGGGATAAATTCTGGGTCTGCTGCACCGCAGCCAGATTCTTTACCGTCTGAGCCACTAAACATATCCCAAGTCTCTCTTTGAGTAAATAACAATAATTGAGTTCTGAGTATATGCCGGACACATATTATTGAATCTTGACAACGTACAAAATAAAATAATTATATGAAATGTATGTTCTATTGTTATCCCTAAATAAGAAATACTGAGGAGGACACAAGAGGAGTAAATGATACAAAATACAGGCAGTGGCATATCAATGGGGGACATGGGAGATGTGGTGGGGGGTTGCTGTCTGACTCAGCCCCATGTCCAATATGTACAATGTAATGCACTTTATGTATGGATAGAGATATCTATATTACATATACTCATATACGTGTAAAAATGAGGGACAGTAACATATACAGAGATAGATGATTGATAGAAAACTGGATAGATAGATAATGAAGTGGTATTACATATAGAGTATTTGAGAACAGTAATAACTAAAAGCCAATCTGCTTTAAATTTATAGGTTATTTAACATCTTTCCCAGGGAGAAAAAAAAAAGTTTGTTAAAGAAAAATCTAACCCTAAATAGTTGCTACTACTGCAGTTGAGATTTAGTTTATTTTGAAGATCATTTTCAGCATAGAGTTGCTCTTTTTTTTCAATTTCATTTTTGGCTATGTCAAGTCTTAATTGTAGCACCCAGGAACTTTCACTGTAGCACATGGGCTTAGTTGCCCCACAGCCTGTGGAATCTTATTTCCCCAGTCAGGGATCAAACTCACGTCCCCTGCATTAGAAGGCAGATTCTTAACCACTGGACTACAAAGGAAGTACCCAGTTGAGATTTAAATTAGCTTGCTTTTATCATTTGCTTTTTAATAAACATTGTAGTTTACAGGGTGATTTTAAAGATGAAAACACTAATCATGTTTGGATGTGCAGTAGACCCAAGAGTACCGTTATACCATGAATAAAGATCATATCTTACAAATTACTGATAGCCATTCATAGCGGTTGAGTTGTTGGTCTTTTTCTGAAAGCATTTTTACCTTTCTGAGAAACTCAGATCACAGTTATCTTTTCTTTCTGAGTCTGTATCAAGTAAGCGTACATACATACACAAGGCAGGGTTGGGAATTGGATGGAAGTTTGAGAGCATTTGGTATTATTTTACTATAGGATTTTGGATTACCCCAGCCAAGATCTACAAAGCACTGTTTTACTCTGTAGGTACCTGAAGAAGATGCATGTATAAGAAAAGCTGGGGAAAATGAAGCACTTCATTACTAGTTAGACCACAGCACAATTCTTCCCAGTTGTCAGCACTCTTGTATCATGATGGAAGTAGGAGGTTCAGGGTCCTGTCAAATACAAAACTACAAGGTCAATGTGACTTTTTCAACTATGTGTAGGCTTTTCAAAGGTTCCCATAACTCTCCGCTTTAAATTTTAGTATTGTATAAGGATTACAGAGATGAGAGGTCTGGGAAGAGTCAACTGATCCCAAGATTAACTGTAGAGGCCATACATGGCAGAGGACCCCAGGGCTGCACTAGCTGTGTCCAGTGGTGATGAAAGGCAAGATTACTGAAGGGCTGGAGTGGAGCCTGCATGGCTATAAAGGAGCCGCCTCCTGCCTCTCCCTCTCTCATTATCCTCCAGCACGTGGGCCTCCCGAACAACCTCTGATATCTATAACTTGACACTCCCGGGCCATAGAGCTGATTGGTCTGTGTGAACCTTGTAATAAAGGCTTCTGTGCTTTTCTCAGGGTCTTTGACTTCCTTCTCAGAGCTGTGACTATTTATACTTACTCCCGAGTTATCCCCAAATGATGTCCCTGGACTCTCCAAAGGACGAAAGAGAAAGGAACTAAGCTACTTTTGTGACTTATACCATATCTATTCCCATTGATTCCACTTTTGTCGGCTCTCTTTAACTTTCTGTGTCTCTGAAGATGAGGGTTTGTGTCACAGAGCACACACTGGTTGATCTATGGCCTAGAATTCATTTCTTCTTATTTTCTTCAGTTACTATGCTGCACATTTGCATCTTAGCACTAAGCAGTTCATTCCATGTTGGGGTGCAGGATGTTGTAAAGATGACCTACACAACCTCCCTTCCCTGGTAACCTTGCCTCCCCATTCACACAAGAGAAAGCTCCTGGCAGATGTGTGTGTCCCGCTTCCTCTGAGACCTGTGGTTGGTAGGAAGAGACTACATTCTCAGTGGGGAGTGTTCCTAACCTTTTAGGCCATGTGGTAAACTTACTTTCTGCATACACACTGGGAAGCTGAGAAAGCTTCTCTTCAGGGATAAAAAAAAGAGAGATTGAAGCAGGAATGCAGGGACTTGAGTGAAAGAGAGAGAGAAGAGGAATAGAGAGAGAGAAAGTCCAAGCTCTATGACTGACCCTGTGTGCCTTGGTAATTAATATGTACTCAGAGGCTGGCATAGTTCTGGCCCAGAAGAAGTGCTCAATAAATATCTATTAAATGAATGCATGAACAATCAGGGAAAGATTCCAAACAGCTTTCCAGTCCTCGATTCCAATTATCTTCCTAAGGTCTAGGAGGTACACATTTTATTCACACACAGACTTTCTATTTCAACTAGGTCAAGTTTGTTTGTTTTTTCCAAAAGACCGAAAAAAAAAAAGAAATATAGTTTATTCCTATATACCTACTAAGGTCACACTCTGCTTTAAAAAAATCAATGTGATAACATTTTCAAATCTCTTTCAATTTCAAGTCTATGGAATTGACAATTTGCTTCTGTATGATTTTACTGATTAGCACCAAACATCCCCATACCTGACTTTGGTACATTTACCTCCAGAGGAATCATAGTGAAAAAGTCACACACACACACACACGCACGCCTTTCTGATTTATGTATCCGCTACTTACTCCTCTGAAGCTAGAATGATACTGTGCATAGAAAGTGTGACACTGTAATCCTTGTCAAACTGAAGGTCTATAAAATTGTAAAAATGATTCAAGACAATTTAGGTGATATAAACAAACTGTAACACTTCGTGAAGCAAACAGTCTTTTTTTGGAGAACTGCAAAATGTGGCAGGGGGCAGAAAGCTTTATAGGATAAAGAATAAAGAACAAGAGGGAGAAACATAGAAAATATCTGATTGGCTGAGGCCACAGAGGCCACCTTGTATGGGGTGAGAAAGCCCAGATTTTGTTTAGTGTCTGGGGATTGGTTGATTGAATATACCGTGTTTCTGATTAAATGAAGCATTTATGAGACATGACCATTATCTAAGTTTGACTTTGCTAATGTGACACCTTTGGCAGGAGCGACTCATCTTGAGCCTACAAAGTTATTTCAACAGTGATCACAATACTGTCCCCTTTTATCTCTGATTAAATGTTTTAGGCCTATAATAAATATTATATCCATCTTCTTACATCTTCATTCTTATGTATAGGACATGTTGAGCATCACTTGACAGACTAGGGCAATGTCTCTCAACTAGAGATGATTTTAGCTCCAAGAGCACAATGGCCAAGTTTTGAGACATTTTGGTTGTCCCAACCCATGGAGGGGAGTGCTACTGATATCCAGTGGATGGAGATCACACACCTTACTTGGCACAGACAGTCCTCCACAACAAAATATTATCTATTCCAACCTTGGTCCAGCACTACTTATCCTGAAGTCCTGGAATACAGTTAAGCAAACACAGATGTACATTTGTGACTTGAATAGAGATGAAATGGCTGGTAAAACCCGCATAGACAGGCTGAAGTGAGATAACAATTAGCAAAGTTCTCTGACAGTATTTAAGGTCCAAATGAACAATATAGCTAACAATGTGGTATCCATATAGATGATGGGAAAGTCAGATGGCAGACAAGACTCAAAACATGACTATTTCCAGTGCTCTTTGAAAGAGATTCCTGGACCAAATCCAACTGAAGTGTTAAAGCTTCTTGAAACTTTGACTTTACACGTGCAAAGAAAGAAACACCACCATAAGGGAAAAAGAAAAAAAAAAAGGCGTGAGCCTTATTAATAACTTTGCTCTCACTCTATGGACTACTTTCTTCATCAGTAGCAGCATCTTCAAACATGAAAAATAAACCCAAGTGTGCTTGGGTCCATCCCAGCTAAAAATCAAGCAGAAAGCAATGTCCAGGGCAAGCTGAAATTGATTAGAATAGAATTGTAGAAAGGAGCACACTGCATGGATTCTGAACGTGTAAGATTTTAAAAATCCTATACCTAATTACTAAAGTAATTGCAGGGAAATGTGGCCAGGACCTTCAGGCTTTGATGTCAATGAATTCTATAATGTTGTCTAAAGTTTGAGCACATGATTTCAAAATTTAGCATATCAACTTGTGTTAATGACTATAGATAGCTTCAACTCAGAACTGACAAACAGCTGAATATAAAACATAATTTAATAGCATTCTAATCAATAAACAATTATTTTTCCTTAGTTCTAGGTTAATTTTTTGGTAGTTAATGTAAACACACCTATGGTTTTTTTCCCACAAAATATCATTAACCTATTTTCTTTGTCTGATAAAAGTATATCACCATAATTTGACTACAAACTGAAACTAAATTAGGTCTTTCTTTGCAGGCTCTACATAAGAGATTTTCAGACCGTAGTCCACAGGATATTGGAATGGATCGGTCGATCTATATATGAATAAAAAACACAGTCTTTAAAATAATTTATGTTCTTTAAACTATTTTTTTCTATATGTGGCTGCTGATATAGTTAATATATTCTTTGAATTATTTAAGACATATATTTTCAATCAATAAATAGTAGAATTATAATTGTTATCAACTAGATATTTTTATATTATTTGTAAAATAAGATTTTATCTTCAAAATACTAAGAAGCACTCTCCCATGCTTGAAGAACTCGGTTTCAGTTTTTATGTTCCTTGCATTTATGTAAAAAAAAGTCAGTTAACCATGGGATATTTCTTCTGATTCCACAATTGCTCACTGTGGCATTCATAGCACAGCTGTCCAAATCTACCTTGGAATTCATATTTTCCTTCAAGATCAAAGTTGAGTGTACTTAGCTGTGGGTTTTGTTGATCCATTCCTCTTGAACTTCATTTGGGCCCATAATTATGTGCCCAATATAGAGAAAAAAAATGTCAAGAAAGAAACAGATTTCAATTTCAAGCTTCAGAGGAGTTCTGATAATAAAAATGTGGTGAAAATGATGAAAACTACCTTGACTGATGTACTCTTGTTTTTAGGGACAATGTCCTGTGTGGTTGTGGAGAGAAAGGATATGCGTAAATTCTGAGATGAGGACTTTGTTGGGGGAGAGTTGTCGTTTTACAAAAGGAAATACTCTTTTTGACGTAGGAAAAATGTCCAGCCATGCTACTTGCAATGCAAAAACAGTGGGATTGCTTTCTGCCTGCCAGAAGCAGGGCAAATGTACAACACTCCCACTGCCGGGTTCTATTAGCATCTTTTGTCATAATACATGGCAAATGGACCAGTAACTACCCACTGCCAATTAGAGTGATGATGAGCCAACCTGAAATAGGCAGGTGAGCAGACTAAGTGCCCCTGTGGTTTGCCAATTACCTAAATTATCTGCGGTAGTTTTAGTGCACAGCTACCATGAATACAAATATAAAACACTCTAGTATGCAGGGGAGTTAGGTGCTGCTGGGTGTCAAAAAGCAGAGAGAAAATAAGCAGGATTTTTAGAAACTGAGTTCTAGCAATTGTGATACCAGTGTCATCCAGATGAAATACTATCCTGCATTTTGTTTGACAATTCTGTCTCCTCTCAGAAGAATTCTCGAAATGAGGAAGCATCAATTCTGTTCTCAATGTCACCAATCAATTGCACAAATTGTTGTCAGTGATTCTCACTAAACGGACATTGGAACAGATCTACAGTGCTGAATGAAGAGTTGGTATCAGAAGATTTCAAGGAAATAAAACTACTCTTGCCAGAGGGGGGAAAAATCATTCATGGTGGATATCGGGAAATAAAAAGAAAGAAAAGACAAACAAGAGACTTGTGATTCCTGTCATTCTCTCAAATTATAAAGATCATAAAAAAAATCAACAGCATCCTTTGTCGCAAACACTTAAGTGCAATCATGAAACCTGACTCAAGAGCTTTGGGAAAAGACTTCATCTTACAGGACCTCGACTTGGCAATAGTCCCACTTACATTATCGGTAGAAACTACTTTCAGTTTCCCTTTGTTTTCACATTTGCTAGGAAAAAGGAGAGAGCTCAATACTATTTTAAAGACAATGCAAGATTTTGTAATTAAAAAAATGATACTAACTTATGTGCTTAACGTTTCACCATCTTTAGAAAAATTACACATATACTTGCATTTGAATACAGCATTGGGTGTGAATGCACAATCTGATGCCATTATATTCGTTTTCACTTAAACTCTATAATAGATTAGTATGGAGTAAATGATTTCGGAAGAATGGCGCCACGCTCAGTGGATAATATGTACAGTGGCTGGGCTTAATGTTAATAGCAGCAGTCAGAAATCTGAGTTATATTGCTCCAGGACTGAACTAATACGTGATCTTTGACAAGTCACTTAATCTTTCATCTTTCTTAACTGTGATGATAGTTTATCTAAATTATAATAGCAGATAATAATACCTTGCTTGGAGTAGTGTGGTAAGATGTGATTAATTGTCATGCGTGGAGCACTTTCAGGTCTTTGGATAAAATGTATTACTAAAGTGCACGGCATTAATATTATTCACCCATTAGCAATGTTTTTCTGTGTAATGGTCCAATATACTATCAGTTTAAGACACATTTGGGGATACTGTGAAGGTGGAGTTGCAGAATGATAAGAATTTTATGGCTCTCTGCGTACATCTGTGTTGTACAAACTGGTCTACTTTATAGAATATTCAATATAGTTACTAAATTCCACACTGACTGTTTTATTATGCTAATTGATAATCTAGTGTGCTCCAAAGATTAAAGAAAAATGAAATTAAACTGAAAAATCAAAGGGTAACAACTTTATAATGCCTCTTTAATTTAGCGAAATACAATTAAAGTCACACAGTGATAGAATTGACTGTGAATACTAAGATGACTATAATTGACAAAGTAAATGTTACAGAACCACGCTGAATAAAGGCAAAGGAAAATGCCAATAGAGTTCACCATCATGGGATATCTATGTAGGCTCACAAAAATGAACTGAAAGACATCCCACGATGTCACTGCAAAGAATGTTCTGAAGAATGCTAAGTCACTGGAAAAGGTTTTTCAAATTGGATGAAAATGCACATGTTTAAAAGTAACACAAAAATTCATTATTGTCTGTGCTAAGAGAAAACACAGAATGCTGAGAAAGAATCAGATTTGATTAAAGTTATTTGAGTTGATGTTTATAAACACACAGGATTCCATAGAGCCTGATTTAAATGGAAACACATGCACGAAAGGCACATAAGCATCTGCCTGCTAACACATGTGCACACAGAAGAAGTCTATGAATATGTGGTTTAAAAATCCAACTGAATTAGTAACTCTAGTGAGCTTCCCTTATACAACCAACAGGATCGGGGCTCTTCTTTTACACAATTCTACAACCACAGGTCTTTACATGATTACAGCTTGACTGAAAAAACGAGTACACTTAGGTACCGCTGAGGGGATGGTAAATTATTTCAAAGTCTTAGATCAGCAATGCACAGAATCTTTAAAATACTTATAAAATTCCCCTTCTAGACATTTACATTCCTAAGGCTGTATTCTTGCATTCACAGATTTTTTCACCAAAAAACCTGGGAGGGCAGAGCAACCTTCATGAAGGAGAAATTATTTCTGAAGAGTAAGGCTCTAACTTTTAAATTAATGGAAACATTATATTTTATTCTATATTAATGCTTTGTTTTAGACATAACTAAAGTTTTTTTCCCCAAAACTTTGAGATGAAATTGATCAACTAAAATGGTATATCATATAGATCTTTACATCTGTCCATAGCCCTCAGCAGCATACCACAAGAAAAACTCAAATATATAAGTAGAAATTGTGAAAAAAAAAACAGCATGAGGTAAATGAACAGGTGACAGCAACAGAGAACAAATCATGAGGCATTTAATAGAATGAAATCTTTGAGGAGCAAATTTGTGTGAGAGTGGGGAGAGGCAGGGATAAGTAGATTGAGACCTTTTCCCATAAATGCATATATATATATATATATATCTTAATTAGCTTATTTATTATAACATAAGTTTTAAGAGCATATGTCATGTTTTAGCAGGACATACTGTATCAATTTTCTCTATGTGATAGAATTATGGATGATTTTTTAAAATAAACTCTTTCTTGAGTTTTTACAATGTTGGTACTACTTTTATGATTAGAAAAAGAAAAAGGCTATTAGCATTTGGGGCAGAATATAGGATATTGTTGCTCCTTGAAACATTGAAGATTGTTCCAAAAATTCCCAAGTTTCTCTCATCACTGATAAAAATCTTAGTATGTAGAACCTACATGATTAAAATACAAGAATAATATTTATGTCTGTGAACATTAGAGTACCAGAAACACTTACTATGTTTCATACATTTAAACAGCACATCTATAGCTCTCACGAGAATCATGAAAAAAACTAAAGGAACACTTGGTGTCTCTTGAACATATCTGTTGGAAATTACTCCACTTCAAAGTGAAATTTCAGGGAGGTTGTTCCCTGTGAAAGACAATAAAACATTCTAGATTCAGAACGACACTTTTTATGAAGTAGCTATATATCTTGTGAACCCGGGTGCCAGAAATAGCAGGAAAAGCATTGATAATGCAAAATTCCCCCTCCACACCTACACAAATGAACGTTCATCACACCTACCAAGGGCATCAGAGGGAAATGAACTCCTACTCCCCTCATAATATTTCTAGAAGGGAATCATCATCAGTAACAGAGATAATGCATAAGAGTAGGACCATGACAGACAAGATTTATGTGTCAGTCTGTTTATATAGGTCTCTACTCAGTTGGATTTCTTCAGAGTCTCACCTCCTCTCTAAAAGGTAATCATATTGGATAAAAAACACCATTTAGTATAGGCCACCCAACCATAACAACCCCAGGAACTCTATAACAGGTAAACTTAGTGGACTGTGTACCACACTGTTTTCCAAAAGCTTAATCTCTCATAATACATTTTAAAATTTATATTATGAATTTTGGCTAATGGAAAAATAAGAACTCATTTTTCTGTATGTGGCCTTGTACATTTGGCTAATTCAATATTGGGCCTGTGGCATTTCTTAAAAATTACTTTCTTGGTTGCATTAACCAGGATATAGTCTGGTTAGTTATTATTCAGATTAAATGAAAGTATGAATAACTTTCTTGAAATGTATTATAGCTCTGTAAAATATGTTATTATGTAAAGTAATGAGGCAGCATCCTAGAAAAGTAAGATATTCTCATCTTCAATCATAGTAATGTCTTCATTTAACAAAACTGATCAACTTCCCAAGAATTCATTCTATTCTTCATTATTCTGTTATTAGTTGTAACATTATTAGCACCCACTGTAGATTGATGAAGGATCAGTGTGTCACTTTAATGGGCAATGAAGGGCATTTTTAAAAGCAAGGCACTACAATTGTTCACCTGGCCTCTTATTTCTGGTTTTACTATCTATGACCATGAGTAAATTAACTGGACTTCAAATGTCAATGTACCCAGTAAGATTCTCTTAGGAGTGCCACAACAATTAAGATAATCCAGAGGCACTAGTGGTAAAGAACCCACCTGCCAGTGCAGGAGACATGAGACGTGGGTTTGATCCCTGGGTCAGAAATATCCCCTGGAGTAGGAAATGGCAACCCACTCCAGCATCCTTGCCTGTAGAATACCATGGACAGAGGAGCCTGGCGGGCTACAGTCCATGGGGTCGCAAAGAGTCAAACACAACTGAAGTTACTTAGCATGCACACAATCCATGTAAAGCAGTCACTATGTTACTCAACATATACTAAGATCTCATATTGTAGTTATTATTAGAATTCATCTTCAAAATAATGATTTTCCAAAACAGAACACTGCCATCTTGCAGACTTCAGGGAAAGTGCCATTAAAGTAACAGAAATAACAGTTGGAGTTTTGTAAGTATAGAAATAAAATTTATTTTGTTTTCATTGCTTTATTACTCTTAGTTTAGTGTATCTTTTATTTCTGAGAAAAGTAACTTAAATTATTAGGTTTCTGGATAAATTTAAGGTTTTGCCTTCATACATCTGATGATGCTGGCTTCACTTGGCTGTTCATCTGTATGCAAACTGATAAACGTAAGCTGTGTTTCCCTGAGTTCTTTTGAGCCATCTTAGCAAATTGCCAAACCTGAAAGCTGGGGAGAGGATTATACAGGAGCCCCTGACTCTGTAGCCAAGTTGGACAAAAGTGAAGGTAACCTGGGACTTCATACTTGCATCTGGTGTCTGAAATGAGGGTAGTTTTGTGAGTGAAGTCGTTAAGCCTGTGGAGTCTAATGCTAACTATGAGTAGTTTGTCTTAGAACTGAATTGTAGAACACCCAGAATTGACTGGTCTCAGGAACACAAAATAACCTCTCAAGAGATCTTGATTTAATGTCTCATAAATTTATCTATATTTAATTTTTTTCTTTAGTTCTGAACATATTGATTTTCTCTTTCTTAAAACTGTTGCTGCTTCATTAAAAATAATAACAGAAATTTTGTTAATATTAAGATTATTTGCATTTGTACAGTTTAGAACTGTTTTCTAAAGTCTTTAATAATCAAAAAAGCTTAAAATTCTTCAAGTCTGTTGTCTTGAATCATGAAAGCTTCATTTGTAAAAATTCAACCTTTCAACATGAGATACTGTGTCTCAATGAAATATCTGTCTTTTACTCCATTTGCTAATTCATATGTATTTTAGACCCTTAGTCACTGAAAATTTTTATTTATTCCTAAAACTTTAATAATCTTAGCATCAGCTCAATAATATAACTCTATGATTTGAATTATGTATGTGTACATATAAATGTAAACTTTATATATATGTATATAAAAGGTAAGCAAAATTACCTTGAAACTTTTATATACATAACATTCAAAGGGAAACACCTTTTTATTACTTACTGTAATTGAAACAGTTACATGATAGCATTCAATGCCTGTGGCAACAAAATAATAAAGACAATAAAAGATTTATTTGATTCTGTATTGATTGATTAATTTGTAGCAGTTGTGGAATCAAATTTCTGTTTGCTAGGAATAGTAATAATCTTACAAAACTCTATTTTCTGGTGGAGTTAAGTTAGAAATGCATGAGGAGAAAAATGTCCATATTAACTTCAAAAACTAAAACCAAAAGGTAAGTGAAGACAAGCAATAAAGCAAACAAACAGTTATGAAAAAAAAAGTCTATGTTAATTTGGGGGCTTCCTTTACCCAAATAAAAATCTTAAGGATGCAATTTGTAGATTCTAAAAATCTCCTTTTGAAACAAAATTTTTGTACCTTATCTAAATCATTCAAACAGTAATTCTGTATTTCAGATCTCAGGCTAAATATTTATGTTAAAGTTCCTGAAAAATTAATATGTGGACTTTCCTCTCTAATAACACTGCAATTTTTAAAATAAATATAGAGTTATATTGTTTAAAATACCCATAAGCATTTATTTTAAACTTATTCTATACTAGAAAATTGTTTCTTTCCTTTCTAGTTGCTCCACAAACTCCAAACCGATAATGACCCTTCTGAAATATGGTTACCACAACTGAACATGATTATTTTGGAATTTCACTGGATCTGTAAGAGTTTAGCCAGCACATTCCCTCATGTGACCTTGATCCCGTTCTTCACCATAATATCATAGTAAACTTCTAGCAGCTGCATCATTTTCTTGGGGGTCAATGAAAAGCACAAGTCATTTTCACCTTAGCTGATGTCAAATTTCTCTCATTAGAGACTTATGGGATTGATTTTTTAAGCTAAATGAATAACTTTACAGTTATCTATGAAGTCTTACTTTAGTCTATTGGGATGAATTTACATCTCAATTTTATCATTCATTGCATTGGACATAGTTCCCAATTTTGTGTCTTCTAAACCCATGAAAAGCACTATATTCTCATTCAATATTTTCAAAGTCCCGAGTTTTACTTCTTCCCACTTAAAACTCTTCAAATAATTCTTGAATATTTCAAGACTCTTAAAAAAAATGTCCCTCCCACATGATTTTTCTAATATTGAACAGACTAACCAAGGGCATCTGACTTATTAGTAAGTTCTCTCCAAATCAGCACCATTCTATTAATCAATGGCTTCTGAATATGAATGCCTATAATATACAACAACAACAACAAAAGAATGTGGTTCAGGGGACATTATTTGTTCTTAACGTATTCATGACTATTTCTCCCTACCATATATGTCATTCTAAGGTCTCACAGACTTAACAGCTTCATCCTCTGCTATAGAATGACAACAAATATCAATAGCAATCGTTATTGAGTGTAACTCTATCCATTTTTTAAATGAGATAATTCTTGATCAATTTTCACCTTCTGGGATTTCTCCTTTTCCTATTATTTTCCATGATTTCTCCAAAATCATAGACAAATTTTATTTGAAAATATATTATAGTTGATTTAGAAACCTGAAGAATTGAAGAGTCAAGGAATTGTTCAGAATTTCAGTGTAAAGCAACAAATAATTCACAGAATGTGGGTTACCCGTAACAGAATTCAGGAATTAGAAAGTGTTTGGGTAATAATAGTCAGGGGTGATAAGAAGATGTCAAAGAGGGAGGAGCAGGGAGAAGCTGGGCTTTGATGACTTCTTGAGAGAGGAGGAGAATAGCTTCCACTGGGATAGTTAGAGCAATAGATAATAATTTCAAGGGAGAAGAGAAAGAGCAGTGAATGTTCATGTCACTGAAAATTAACTTGAGGTCTACAAGTTGTTACATTGTTCTCTGTACTTTAGAACTCAGAAACTGATACAGTTGTTATGAATCCCAAAGATAGTATGTGTGTGTCTGTGTGTCTGTGTCTGTGTGTGTTTTTGTGTGTGTAGCAGAACTGACTGAAATCAAGAATAGTGATTCACCACAATCAAGCTGCCACATAGGTTTAAAAGGTAAAATCTATCTCTTTAATTGAATAGTTACTTATTAAAGACCAGGGTGGGACAACCAGAGTAAGAAACCCTGACATCAAGGAGATAACAGTCCTGGAGAGGGGGCAGACAGGCAGAAGAATTAGAGCATTATAAGTCTAACAATTAACCAAGGCATATCTGTTAGTCGTATTTTCCATTCACTTATTAATGGCTGAATACTACAAGGTCAGGGATTTGTCCTGTTTGCCATCACATCCCAGTACCTGGAAGAATTCCTGGCTCACAGTATGCCTTCAGTAAATGTTTATCCTAATTGATTAATACACCATGCAATAAGTATTATGAAAATGATTTCAAAGATTGGGAAATTGATACTAAAAATGGTTAAGTAACTTGCTAAGAGTATATAGCTAACAGTAGATGCCAGAGTCAGGATTCCAAGGTTCAGGACACTTGTATAAGATTTCCTATCTCAGTCTCACATTTGCCTTTTAAATATCATTCACATATAAACACTTTGAAACTGATATGTGGAAAAACAGGTGTGGTCTTTACTTAGTATGGGCCAATTTGTACAGCTGAAATAGAGAAAAACATTAATTGCCATTCAGTCTGCCTAAAATGCCAATGCCCTTAAAAATAGGGCTATTAGTAATGCAAATATGTGCTCCCCAGGATTGTGAAAAGCTTGCTTAACCAAACAACTGGTCTCATGAGGCAAGACTGCTTCCAAAATTCTTTCTGGCTTGGCTGTTATCCATTTTCGTATAAACGGCCAGACTGCCAGCCTCTAAAGAGCTAAACATCTACAGTTTGTGACAAAATTTCTGCAGTGAAAAGAATCTACATACTGTATATTCAAACGCTTCCACTTAATATTAGAGCATCTGAATGACCATTTAAATCTCATCCATACTAAGTCTACAAAATACAGGCCTATTGTTTCTTTTTACTGGAAATACATAGAGCGAGACATACTCATGTGGTAGGAGCAACTCTTCAAGTTGAACAAGATGAAATGTATATTTTCTTGAAATGGAAGTTTTCCAGGGCTCAAAGACATTTGGTCAGCACTTCTGGAAATCTATAGGAAACCAGTTAAATTTATGCTCTCTGAAAGTCTCATATTATAAAATGAGTTATAAATTAAACACAAAATACCAATCACATGTTGTCTCTCCCTTTCTCTTGTTCTCTCGTTTATTTGTTTTATTAATATCCTCTTGTTTTTAACGGCATTCAGAATATTTGTATAATACATCTTTCTATGATAAACATTGATTTTTAAAGAAAGAAAAATAAGTTAAATAAATGATACATGGAGTACCATTTTTCTTGTTTACAATGTTAAGTCAGAGAGATACATTGTTTCTAATATTGATTTAAATGAGGATGAAAAATGTCATGGTTTTTATATTGGTCCCTGACTCTCATTCTTATTGCCAGAATTAAGAAATGAATACTTATTCAAACTTAACTAGTAAAACTTAATGAGGAATGCATGTAAAACATAATTAGGGTTGTAATTAATTTCACAGTAAACAATTTAACTAATTGTGAAATATTAAAATATGTTATTACTGATTCTCATTTACTTTGGTTGTTAAATGGCATTGTTTAGTAAGTTGATGAGTATTATAAATGTTGCTATCCCCTAGCTCAGGGGCCGCAAACTTTTTATACTTAAAAAGGTCTTTTAAAAGAAGGAAATCTGGGCAGTTTGGTGGCTTTGTCCCCAACAAAAACAATATTTACACAAATTGAGGACTCATACGTGGAAAAATGGAGAAGGGAATGGGAACCCACTCCAGTACTGAAAAATTTCATTTGGGAAAAAAAAGGGATTGTTTTTCATTTTGAATTAGTATATCTATTGCTTTCATTCTGGAGTGCTAAATAGGAAAGTCTGGGAAAAGTGCTGATTTGCTTATAATAGTAAATGTTACATAAAAAAATACCAATCTCTTAATGTGAAATTTATCAAGAAGAAATAACAACTGCCATGGGACATCAATAACTCTTTCTAATAATCTGGTAATTTTCATAACCTTCACAGAAAGGTCTTGGCAGATTATCCCAATTGTTAGCAATAAATGTAACACTCAATAGATAATTCTATTGAGAAATTTTTCTATTTTACCAAGTGTGCAATGCATTTACCAGTGCATTATGAATCATTAGAAATAGGTAAAATAGTCCTTCAAAATGCAAGATAATGCAGAATATTTGATATTTCTAATCTCACATCCTGTGATTTCACATTCTTGCTAATAAAATATAATAACCTATAATAAATTTCACATTATTATTGCAAATTAGCAAGCTTCTATAACATTATATTTCATTTCCTTACTATTAAGGACATTCAGATCATGCAACTTATTAAACCTAGCTTTCATTCTAAACTGATTTATTTTGCTATTTTATTATGACATGATTCTAAATTTATTTTAAATATAATTTTAATTAATCAAAACAACTAATAGAGCACACAGTTTTTCTGCCATAAATCCTGCCTTGGGGACTTTATGAAGTACTTGAGGTATCAGGTTATATTTCGAGAAAGTTTTGATAAACCTTATAAGAGAAATAGATGGAGAAAAGCCACTAAAATTAGGTTTTAAAATGTGGCCTTCACAGAGAAAGCAAAAAAAAAAAAAAAAAGACAGTTTTACAATGAGAAACAAAAGACTGGAGCAAGCCAGGTCTTCTCAAGTACAACGAAGTTTAGAGAAAAAAACTACACGGCTTTATCATTCAGAAATTTGGATTTGTTATAAAATGGAATGGAAGAAGAAATTGTCAGAGAACTAGGAAAGTCACCTTCTCTTAAATATACTATAAAGTAGATCCTTATTGATCATTATTATGTGTGAAAATTAAATAAGATTCAATTCCGAGGTGTTTTTAGTATATCATGGAGACTTTTCCTTTTTCTTTCCCTTCTGTTTCCTTGAGGAGGACTTTCCAGGAGTCCATATTTATTGCCACTTCTCATTCACTTATGTTAACGGTAAATCTAGGGGAAGAAATTGAGCCTGTTCAGCTTAGCACCTCACCCTCAATCAGGATCCTTTTTTTTGTTACCTTCTTTTCCTTTTCCTTTTGGCAGCCCATTGCTATGAAGTTGACACTTTCTTCTCTATACCGTAGGATCACAGAGAAGGCAATGCCCCCATGGGAGGTTGCTCCTGTTTCAGCACTGCCTGTGACTGGTGAGAAATCAGGCTGATTCAGTGATGAGATACTAGCCAAATTCTCTAATCAGTTCTTTCTCCAAATGAATGTGTTTCAGTTGGTTCTAAACTAACAGAACTCAATGAAACTATGAGCCATGCCATGTAGAGCCACCCAAGACAGACATGTCATGGTGGAGAGTTCTGACAAAATGTGGTCCACTGCAGACAGGAATGGCAAACCACTTCAGTATTCTTGCCTTGAGAACCCCATGAACAGTATGAAAAGGCAAAAAGATATGACACTGAAAGATGAATTCTCCAGGTTGCTCAGTGCCCAATATGCTACTGAAGAAAAGTGGAGAAATAAGTCCAGGAAGAATGAAGAGGCTGAGCCAAAGTGAAAACAATGCCCAGTTGTGGATGTCACTGGTAATAGAAGTGAAGTCCAATGCTGATAACAACAATCATGCATAGGAACCTGGAATGTTAGGTCCACGAATCAAGGTAAACTGGAAGTAGTTAAATAGGAGATGGCAAGAGTGAACATCAACATTTTAGGAATCAGTAAACTAAAATGGACTGGAATGGGTGAATTTAATTCAGATGACCATTATATCTACTACTGTGGGCAAGAATCCCTTAGAAGAAATGGAGTAGCCATCATAGTCAGCAAAAGGGTTTGAAATGCAATACATCAGTGCAATATCAAAAACGACAGAATGATTTCTGTTTTTTTCCAAGGAAAACCATTCAATACCACGGTATTTCAACTCTATGCCTCAACCACTAATGGCAAAGAAGCTGAAGTTAAACAGTTCTATGAAGATCTACAAGACCTTTTAGAACTAACTCCAAAAAAAGATGTCCTTTTAATCATAGGGGACTGAAATTCAAAAGTAGTAAGTCAAGAGATACCTGGAGTAACTGGCAAATTTGACCTTGGAGTACAAAATGAAGCAAGACAAAGGCCAACAGAGTTTTGCCAAGAGAATGCACTGGTCATAGGAAACACCCTCTTCCAGCAACCACAAGAGAAGACTCTACACATGGACAAAAGGTCAATAACGAAATCAGATGCATTATATTCTTTGCAGGAGAAGATGGAGAAGCTCTATATGGTCAGCAAAAAAAAGACTAGGAACTGACTGTGGCTCAGATCATGAACTCTTTATTGCAAAATTCAGAATTAAATTGAAGAAAGTAGGGAAAAGCATTAGACCATTCAAACATGACCTAAATCAAATCCACTATGATTATACAGTGGAAGTGACAAATAGATTCAAGGGGTTAGATCTGATATGTAGAGTGCCTGAAGACATATGGAAAGAGGTTTGTGACATTGTACAGGAGCTGGTGATCAAACCCAGCCCCAAGAAAAAGAAACGCAAAAAGGCAAAATTCTTGTCTGAAGAGGGCTTACAAATTGCTGAGAAAAGAAGAGAAGTCAAACACAAAAGAGAAAAAGAAATATATATCCACCTGAATGCAGAGTTCCAAAGGATAGATAAAAAATCCTTTCTCAATGATCAATGCAAAGAAATAGAGGAAAACACTAGAACAGGAAAGACTAGAGACCTCTTCAAGGAAGTTAGAGATACCAAGGAAAAATTTCATGGAGAGATGGGCACAATAAAGGACAGAAATGGTATGGACCTAATAGGAAGCAGAAGATATTAAGAAGAGGTGGCAAAAACATACAGAATTATACAAAAAAAAAAATCTTCATGACCCAGATAACCACGATGGTGTGATCACTAACCTAGAGCCAGACATTCTGGAATGTGAAATCAGATGGGCCATAGGAAGCATCACTAAGAACAAAGCTAGTGGAGGTGATGGAAGTCCAGCTGAGCTATTTCAAATCCTAAGAGATGATGCTGTGAGTGTGCTTCACTCAATACACCAGAAAGTTTGGAAAACTCAGCAGTGGCCACAGGACTGGAAAAGGTCAGTTTTCATTCCAATCCCAAAGAAAGGCAATGCCAAAGAATGCTCAAACTGCCACACAATTGCACTCATCTCACACGTTAGCAAAGTAATACTCAAAATTCTCCAAGCTAGGTTTCAACAGTATGTGAACCATGAACTTCCAGAAGTTCAAGCTGGATTTAGAAAAGGCAGAGGAACCAGAGATCAAATTGCCAACATCCAATGGATCATTGAAAAAGCAAGAGAATTCCAGAAAAACATCTATTTCTGCTTAATTGACTATGCTAAAGGCATTAACTGTGTGGATCACACACACAAAAAAAAAAACTGTGGAAAATTCTTCAAGTAATGGGAATACCAGACCACCTTTCTTGCCTCCTGAGAAATCTGTATGCAGGTCAAGAAGCAGCAGTTAGAATGGACATGGAACAAGAGACTGGTTCCAAATTTGGAAAGGAGTATGTCAAAGCTGTATGTTGTCACCCTGCTTATTTAACTTATATGCAGAGTACATCATGAGAAATTCTGAACTGGATGAAGCACAAGCTTGAGTCAAGATTACCGGGAGAAATATCAATAATCTCAGATATGCAGATGACACCACCCTTATGGCAGAAAGCGAAGAACTAAAGAGCCTCTTGATGAAAGTGAAAGAGGAGAGTGAAAAGTTGGCTTAAAACTCAACATTTAGAAAACTAAAATCATGGCATCTGGCCCCATTACTTCTTTGCAAATACATGGGGAAACAGTGGAAACAATGAGAGACTTTATTTTCTTGAGCTCCAAAATCACTGCAGATGGTGACTGCAGCCATGATATTAAAAGACACTCCTTGGAGGAAAAGCTATGACCAACATAGACAGCATATGAAAAAGCAGAGACATTACTTTTCCAACAAAGTTCTGTCTAGTCAAAGCTATGATTTTTCCTTCCAGTAGTCATGTATGGATGCGAGATTTGGACTATAAAGACAGCTGAGAGCTAAAGAATCGATGCTTTTGAAATGTAGTGTTGGAGAAGACTCTTGAGAGTCCCCTGGACTGCAAGGAGATCCAACCAGTCCATCCCAAAGGAAATCAGTCCTGGATATTCATTGTAAGTACTGATATTGAAGCAGAAACTCAAATACTTGGCCACCTGATGTGGAGAACTGACACATTGGAAAAGACCCTGATGCCTGGAAAGACTGAAGGTGGAAGGAAAAGGGGTGACAGAGGATGAGATGGTTGGATGGCATCACCGACATGATGCACATGAGTTTGAGTAGGCTCCAGGAGTTGGTGATGGACAGGGAAGCCTGACATGCTGCAGTCCATGGGGTAGCAAAGAGTTGGACACAACTGAGAGACTGAACTGAACTGATATACTGCTAAATGACTATTTAGTAAGTTGTAGCTACTTTGCCAAACATTTTATATTCACTAGCTCACTTTTACTTTTCACAACACTCCCTTGAGGTATCAGTTTCGCTGTTTAATCACCAAGTCCTCTCAGACTCTTTGTGACCCCATGGACTGTAGCATGCTAGGCCTCCTTGTCTGTCACCATCATCCTGTGTTGCCTAAGTTTATGTCCATTGAATCAGTGATGCCATCCAACCATCTCATCTTCTGTCTCCCTCTTCTCCTTCTGCCTTCAATCTTTCTCAGCATCAGGGACTCTCCAATGAGTCAGCTCTTGGCATCAGATGACCAAACTATTGGAGCTTCAGCTTGAACATCAGTCCTTTCAATGAGTATTCAGGGTTGATTTCCTTTAGGCGTGACTGGTTTGATCACCTTGCTTTCCAAGGGACTCTAAAGAGTACTAATAGCTCCAGAAAGAATGAAGAAGCTGGGCCAAAGCAGAAGGTATCAGTCTTACTTTCTATTAATAAGGTATCTGAGTTTAGTAATCAAGTATATATCCCAGTATATTTATTATTGATTTAGTAATCAAGTATATATATAAAGTATATATCTTTGGAGAAGGCAATGGCACCCCACTCCAGTACTCTTGCCTGGAAAATCCCATGGACGGAGGAGCCTGGTAGGCAACAGTCCATGGGGTCGCGAAGAGTCAGACACGACTGAGCGACTTCACTTTCACTTTTCACTTTCATGCATTGGAGAAGGAAATGGCAACCCACTCCAGCGTTCTTGCCTGGAGAATCCCAGGGAGGGGGGAGCTTGGTGGGCTGCCGTCTATGGGGTCGTACAGAGTCGGACACGACTGAAGCGACTTAGCAGCAGTAGCAGCAGCATATATCGCAAAGTGATATGTCAATTAAAATGTAGATTTGGGATTCATCTAAGTTAGCGTGGCTTTAAAATTCACATAGTCAACTAACAAATAACCTTATATCAAAATTTCTTAGTATTAATACTAAAATACTAATATTTAGTAATATTTAGTATTAATACTAAAATATTCTAACACTAGTTGTATGATTTGTCCCTCAAAGCCCATTATCATTTTTCCTCTATATATTTATCTTACACACATAATAATATAGTTTTAAAAATTCACAGATATATATACTATATATTATATATAATGTTATTTTACATACTACTATTATAGATGAATGTATTTAAACTGTATGATATATACTATAATGTATATTATATATTGTGAATGTATATGTATACATATAAACTTTTTTTAGGTTTCTGTATTTTCAACTTCTTATTTAATCAGCATATAAAACTTCAAAGTATGTATCATAGCCAAACTAATAGATTAAAAACAAAGGAAAATAACTGCCCTTCATACTTTACTGTGGGTATGTTAAAGAAATCACAATTTAGATCACAGAAAAAAAAAACTGATCAAGTGAAAAACTACTAATACTTTCTCATATCAATTCATCTTCCTGGAGTATTAAACATCTTTATGTAGACATTTTTGTTTAAAAAAGAAAAGACCTGGAATCCCCAAAATGACTAAATCTAGTAAAATTGGAGAAGCTATCAACCTCTACTTTTCATAAATAATAATTAAATTGCACTCATAATTTTTAGGTTTTGCATGAGACACTAATTTTCTCATGTACTCCAAAGTCAATGAAAATATCCCCTTAAGAATTTTAATGTTTCCTAAAGCAATTAAAATATAGTACTTGAATAATGGCAAGCTTAATGTCCTCGAGAAAAGATAGAGTGACTTAGTTTATATTTCCTTTTATGTAAATCCACTTTGGATTTAAAGGTAATGCGATCTATAATTAAAATGCCTGAAACAAGAAAAGACATCATGAAAAGTTTTGTGAAGCATCAGTCTTCCGAGAATCATAATAGACTTAAAGCCAACAGATTTGCATTATCCCGAAGAAGCATACAATGTTAACAACAACAACAACAAAAACCAGGAAAAACAAAATGAAAAGCCATTTCAATACTGCATAAAGCCAGTTAGAAAAGTAGAGCATTACACATCAGTCTCCCATTTTAATTCTGACACATATTACATGTGTGACCTCCAACACTGGACCTCTCCTTGTGACAAATTCCTTCCATCTGCCCACTCCAAAGGGTCATATGAGGTAACTGATGCAAACTTCCTGCAACATATTAACACAAAGAGCCCAACAAATCATAGTTATTATGTTAGGGGGATGTAATATTGTATTCATATATTTTCAAACAAATGCTAATAAAGTCTACTTTTCCCAGATTATAAGAAGCAATCAGTGGGCTTCCCTGGTGGTTCAGATGGGAAAGAATCCTCCTGCAACGGGGGAGACATGGGTTTGATCTCTGGGTTGGGAAGATCCCCCTGGAGGAGGGCATGGCAACCCATTCCAGTATTCTGGCCTGGAGAATCCCCATGGACAGAGGAACCTGGCAGGTTACAGCCCATGGGGTCACAAAGAGTCCGACATGACTGAGCAACCAAGCAAGGAGCAATCAATAGCCTGATTATTCACACGGCAAACATTCTTTTCTGTAAAAAAAGCATTGATCCTTTGTCCTAAGCTTTTAAATAGCTCTCTCTATGTGTTGTAAGAATGAAGTCACTCTTTAAAAATATCAAAAGTGAAAAATCCATGTTGTTGTTGAGATGCTCAGTCATGTCTGACTCTGCGACCCCATGGACTGTAGCCTTCCAGGCTCCTCTGTCCCGGACATTTCCCAGGCAAGAATACTGGAGTGTATTGATATTTTCTTCTCCAGGGGAATCTTCCCAAACCAGAGACCAAATCAGTGCTCCCGAATTGACAGGTGGATTTTTTAAAACTGAGCCACCAGGGAATCCAAAAACATCACTAGTATTTCTCAAATCTGAAGAATCAAACTTGGAAAATATAGATATGAAACACTATAAATGTAACAGTGTACCACATTACACTGAAGCATCTCTAAATACTCATGTGCTTATAAATATTTCCAGATTAATACTTGTTATGGTATGTTGTAAAGTGTAGTAAAGCTGGGCATTGTTGTATAAACAATGGTTATGTTTCTCATAGACCTACATAAATTCATCTATAATTAAGGTCTCTTTTATGGGCTGGTGTGAAAGATTTTGGACTTCTGAGGCAATAATAAGGTTTTATACACATATATATAGAACATACCCCAGGGGAACACATGTTTGATGTATACTCATCACTGACCTGACTATAAAAAAAATCGTATCAAAGTTTCAGTAAAGAAATTTAAAGACTGATATTAGAAAGCAGTATTATACTGTTACGGCCCATTTCTCGGCATGCAGGCTGTCTGATTTTACCCAGAGGGTGTTACATACCTGGGATTCTACTTAGAATATACTGAAGTTTACACCTACCAGACACACTTATGTCTTTAACTAAATTAGTAAACAGTCTGTGATGCTCCCTGTAATTTTTCAGACCTGAGAAAACTATAGAGGTACCTTCCAGGAAGGAGCGCAGAGACATTTCAGAAACAGGCATTTCTTTGAAAGAAACCTTCATGTAAAAAATGACTGAAATGCCTTTTGAAAGAGTCTGGGTAGTATTATCTTCTACAGAGAGTAGCACTGTACTCTGATGGTCGATCTGAGTTTTGTTTTTTGTTTTATCTCCCCTACTTCCTTCTAGCCCTGACTTTCAATCGCCTGTCCACAAAATACATACCTAGCATATTTTGAGGCATGACACTTTATGGGAGAACAGAGATATGTATCATTCTAAACACACAAGCCACGTTCTTTGGTGTTTTATTTTTCCTTTTGGGATTTATAAAATAATATCTATTTTTCTGTTATTTTTATAAATTCAAGCAAATTCAATTGTGTACCCTTGGTTGTCCAAAAGTGTTTGTTTTTTTTTAATTGATTAAGTAGACTTTTTTGGATGCATATTCTCTTGGAGAGTCTCTGACTTTCTCAAATACTAGGTTGGTATATGTTGTAATATTTGGTATGCCTTCCACTGTGCATCAATTCTCAGAGGGATAGTGAAATCTTTTATAGAATTGGTTGAAAATCAAGTGCACATGGAAGTAATTTGTAATCTAGAAATCTCTCTGCCCTAGTGCCACCCACCACGAGGGAACACAATAGGTAACTTAATGATTAGAGAGACAGTGATGATGTTAAATCCAACTTACTCTTAATCTTGAGCATTTAGTTTGTGCATGTGTGGTGGGAGTGGGAGTGGAATGGAGGGGCGGCAGGGAACGGACACTGGAAAATGACCAGATAGATCGTTTTTGCAGAAGTCTTCATGCTAGGGGAGAAAAGTCATAATCTATGCAGTCAGATAAACAGGACTTCAATTGCCAGTTCTGCTGATGACTATCTACTTATTAGACATGTTACTGTATGTAGCCAGGTTTCACTTTTAGTTTTATCACCTAGAAAGTAGAGACAGTCATTCCTACTTCACAGCACTGTTAGAAAGATTAAATTTCATGTATGTGTAAGGTTCCTGGCACATAAAATTTCTGGTACATCATTATCTTTCCATAATGTTCATGTCATTCAGTCTTCCTTCCACTCCTACATAATTTAAATTATTTTAAGCGATTAGTTACAAAGACTTTGTATGATAAGACAGCAGGAGCTAAGAGATACTGCCCTTTAGCAACTCAAAAGCTAGTGAGGGGTATACCTAGCCCATGTACTACATACACAACCAAGGACACACAACCGATAGCTCTTTCTGTTAATGGTATTGTTTTCATTCTTCCATTCCCTCTCTTTCCACAAACTGGTCTCTGACTCATCATCAGTCATCAGATCCATCAGATCTACTCCCTGAATATTTTTGTTGTTTTAGTCACTAAGTCATGTCCTTTGCATCTGTTTTATTCTTTGAATTCTCCCGCTGGCCACTATTGCATTCTTTGTGTTCCTCTAATGGCCACTGCCTTCACTTAGGCTCATAGAGATGTAACTATGAGAATTTCTCAACAAAATTTCCTTCCTCAGCACTTTCTAATGAATATTTTGCAACACTAACTTGGTTATTACCGTTTAACAAACTTATTTCCTTCTTCTACTTTCTAAAACCTTTGACTTTCCCATGCAAAACAAAGCCAATTTCTTTAAATCAGTAAAGATCTTGACCTCTTCCTGTAATTCTATCTTCTTCTAATTGGCCAACCCAATCCAGGTCATAATGATAATAAAAGTTCTTTAAGTATCACCTGCATTCTTTTGCCTTTTCTTTATTTCTCAATTTGGAACTACCTTCAATGATACATCCTTCACCCTCCACAAAATATTGTCATGTCAAATCTCATCCAAACTTCACGATACTGATCTGCTTTGTTGGCATGAATCTTTCTTCCCTACTCTCATACCTATATTATGACCTTCATAAATATGAGCTCTCTTAGAAAGATGCATGCCTTTGCCTATATGATCTCATCCCCTGGAATGTGACATCCTGAAGGGCAGGAAATATCAGACCCAGTTATGGATTTCCCAAGGCCTTAGAATAATATTTTGCTTTATTTTCAAGTGGTTTAAAAAAAGAGTCTCTCAAATGGAACTGGATTCAGCTTCACTTAGGCAAAGTGTTCTCACCAATTTTTCCTGTATTTCTCTCTCATTTATCCAGATATTACCTTTTTCAACTCTTTAACATAGTTCCCTAACCCTAACTAGTGAGATTCAGTCTCATACTTTCTTTTTACAGTTTAACGATGGCATATATAATTAGTCACCTCCCCATATTGGTTACAGAGAAGCTGTGTAATGTTATTTGCCTAATCTAGCCTTTATGAGATCCTGAACTTAGAGGAGAAATTTCATATACTGATTGAATGAATTGGTCACAGCTTAGAATATACCATATGTTCACAGGAGGAAGAGAACACCATAAAACAATCATCTGCAAGTTGAGAATTCCCTTCAACAAATGCTGCACAGCAAACTACCTCAGATCTTGCTGTGCTGTGCTTTCGCTCAATTGTGGCCAACTCTTTGTGACCCCATGAACTGTAGCCCTCCGGGCTCCTCTGTCCATGGGGATTCTCCAAGCAATAATATAAGAGTAGATTGCCATGCCCTCCTCCAGGGGATTGTCTCAACCTAGGGATCGAAACTCATCTCTTAGCAGTGGCTTAAAACAATAACACTTATTTTGCTGGAATCTGGAATTTATTTATGTATTATTTATTTTTGGCTCTGCTGGGCCTTCCTTGTTTTGCCTGGGCTCTCTAGTTGCAGCAAATGGAGGCTGCTCTTCTGTGTGGTGTGTGGTCTTCTCATTGCCATGGCTTCTCTTGTTGCGGAACACAGACTCTAGGTGCATGAGCTTCAGTAGTTTTGACCTGCAGGCAGGGTAGTTATGGCTCATGGGCTTGGTTGCTCTGCAATATGTGGAATCTTTCTGGACCAGGGCTCAAATCCATGTTCCCTGCATTGGCAAGAGGATTCTTATCCACTGCACCACTGGAGAATTTCTAGAACTTATTTTTTTTAAGCACTCTACTTTACTTAGCATATGGCGTGTAACTTGAAGCCTGGGGGCTGGAAATAAAGGAAGGCTAATTCATTTACATGGCTTGTCAAGGTAAGCCTGTGGTCAAAGCACCCGGAGACAGCTTTTCCAAGTGTCTTTCTTACTCCATGGAGGCCGAGTTCTAATGGCAAGCATCCCAAGAGGAAGAGGTAGAAACAACAATGCATTTTATGCTAGCTTTAAAAGTCACATCAGTTCAGTTCAGTTCAGTTGCTCAGTCATGTCCAACTCTTTGCAACCCCATGAGTTGCAGCATGCCAGGCCTCCCTGTCCATCACCAACTCCCGGAGTTTACCCAAACCCATGTCCATCGAGTCAGTGATGCCATCCAACCGTCTCATCCTCTGTCACATAGCACCCACCATTACAGCTATAGTAACAGGCCTCTCAGGTTCAAAGAGAAAGCCACAAAAAACCTGTCTTTTGGTGGAGGAAGATCAGCATCATACTGTAATGAAAGTATCTGGATGAGAGATACTAGTGTATAATCTTTGAAAAACACAGTCTACCATATTAAGCTTAAAGATGACATCTACAGGCATTAGTATTATCCTCCTGTCTCTTGATAATGTTCCCCAGTGCACATTATGGGATGTGGGTTGCTATGATATTGGTGGGGATGAGACTAAAATTATCATATACATTGCCCTATAGAGTTTATTCTCTGGAGTTGGAATTATGATATATCATAGCTGTTAATAACTATGCTGCTGCTGCTAAGTCGCTTCAGTTGTGTCCAACTCTGTGTGACCCCATAGACGGCAGCCCTCCAGGCTCCCCAGTCCCTGGGATTCTCCAGGCAAAAACACTGGAGTGGGTTGCCATTTCCTTCTCCAATGCATGAAAGTGAAAAGTGAAAGTGAAGTCACTCAGTCATGTCTGACTCTTCGCGACCCCATGGACTGCAGCCTACCAGGCTCTTCCGTCCATGGGATTTTCCAGGCAAGAGTACTGGAGTGGGTTGCCATTGCCTTCTCCATTAATAACTATAGATATTATCAAATTCTAGGGTACTTGTTTAAAGATGTAAATTTCTAAAACCAGAGATATCAAATTAATAGGTCTGACTTAGGGACAAAGTATGTTATAAGGACCTTCAGTGATTTCTGAGATGATTGATTTAGGATCACACTTTGAGAAACACTTGCATCTTCTATGATTTCAGCACATATCATATAATAATATACTCATATGAGTCTTTTCAATACACAGCCAGCATTATGAAGGGGTAGAAGTGGGAGATAAAATGCTCAGCTGTGCTGATGTTTTATTTTCTCAGTCTTACTGTCTTGGTCTTTAGAAGGAAGTTAACTGGGATGCATGCTCATGCTTCCCTCTTTGCAGCTGCATGGATTGTAGCCCACCAGGCTCTTCTGTCCATGGAATTTTCCAGGCAAGAAAACTGGAGTGTGTTGTCATTTCCTACTCCAGGGGATCTTCCCAACCCAGAGACCAAACCCAGGTCTCTTGGTCCTCCTTCACTGCAGGTGGATTCTTTACCACTGCACCACCTGTGAAGTCCTGTTAACTGGGATGTAGGATGCCAAATGGGATATGGGAAATCAGTTCAGTTCAATTCAGTTGCTCAGTCATGTCCGACTCTTTGAGACCCCATGGACTGCAGCACGACAGGCTTCCCTTCCATCACCAACTACCAGAGCTTACTCAAACTCATGTCCATTTAATCAGTGATGCCATCCAGTCATCTCATCCTCTGTCGTCCCCTTCTCCTCTCGCCTTCAATCTTTCCCAGCATCAGGGTCTTTTCAAATGAGTCAGCTCTTCACGTCATGTGGCCAAAGTATTGGAGTTTCAGCTTCAGCATCAGTCCTTCTAATGGGTATGTGGGAAATAGAAATTGTTAAATATAGTCAATCTCGATACATATTTCTTTACCTCAAACTTCAAAATAATTCTGTATTTTACATAAAAATAAATAAATAAATAACTGAAGTTTGGGAGATGAAATTGCATTCAATCTGAAAGCTTGGGAGAGATAAGGGCCAGGATCCAAATTTTCTCTAACTCCAAAGTCATGACCTATTTGTCCACCATCCATCCATGTTCAGCATCAGTGGAACAAAATCTAAAGTTGACTGCATGTCCTCCATCACTTCTGTGGATAACTTACTCAAAACCAGACATCCTGCAAGGATCACGAAAAGACTTTTCACTCCCAACAGACTAGAGATTTTCCTAACACTTGACATAAATATGTTTCTTCCTAAAGTCATCTTGTCTCTGCGATGCAGCACTGAACATAGAGAGTCGCTCAAATACTCTTAGAAATGCTGTATGAGATATAACACTCCTCTTTCTTAAAAAGATTGGCACCCCTTTTATGTGACCCTGTTCCCACAACTGAAGATGAATCAAGTTGACCTTCTGTCTGGGCAAGAAATAAGTTTCTCTCTTAAACTTTCTCAAATTGGGGAACCACTTTTCCTTCTTAAGTTTTTCACTTTAGCACACAATGTAGATGACCTGCACTGCAGGAACCTGTGAGAATTCAGTCACGAGTGAACTGCCACCCAACACACACCAAAGGCTCTCCTAAGACTTATGATGTTGGCAGGATAATGGGTGTATTAACGTTCCCTTCTCCCAGCCTCTAGGCATCTCCTTCACTATCGAGCTTAATCATCAGAAAGTGGAAAACCTTGGCCATTTCCTCTTATCCGCTGCAGAAAGGCCTTCTCTGAGCGCAACTGAATGTTATGTTCTCGGGCCTGTAAAGTGAATCAATCAATACTACAGTGGTTCATTGCAACAGCATTTTCGTTTCTTGCAGATGCTGTCCATTATTTTATTCAGCAACTTGTACACAAGGAACTTCTTGATAAATTTCTCCTAAAACTTGGTTCCAGGAAAAAGTTTGTATCTAAAGATGAATGTGTTTATTTTTTCTGTCAGACAAGGAATAAGAAACTATGTAAACCGAGGTGTTTATCTTCCTGTCTTTCCTGTTAAAAACCTTAGTAATGCCCAATTATAGTAATTCACTTATACCAAGAGCCTGCTGACATTTGCTTGATTTTCTTGCTCCTTTTTGAAAATATCTTATCATGTTATATTTTTGCATTTGGGGGTTAACATTATTTTGGGATTAAAGAGTAAATTGTAAAGAATGCAGAGTAAAATAAATACAGATAAAGTAACTTAAACAATATCTCCTAAGACTTAATGATTCTTCACTCCAGAATTTTATAAATTTTCTCTCAATAAAAGTTGCAGTAACAGAATTTTCTGATTAGTCCTAGCATACAGGTATTAGAAACCCAGAAAGTCTTTTTTATTCAAAATTACTCCTTTCAGCTCTTATCAACACATTAGGGAAATCATGTCATTGTCAAGCGTTTCTGCCAGTCATTTGTCAGTTACCAAGATGATGGTAAGTAGTGTAGTCATGTCACATCAGGACCACTTATAACCTCTTTATTTCTGTAGCCCAAATCACTCTAACTTTAAAATAAGTATTATAACTCTCTCCAAATTTCTATAAGAGACACTGAGGTAATAATGCATGTGTTCAAACCTAGATTTTCATAAGTTCATATGCAATGATACGGGACTAGGACTGCTTTCCAGATTGTTGATGTAAACAAGTATCTCTTTTAGTGGATAAAGCAGAAACCAAACCCTGAAATTTATCTGTAAAGCTAAAACTAGAAGTGAATCTGCTCATATTCTCTCCAAATTTGTGACACTGTTATTGTCATGAATAATTTAGTTGCTTAGTCAGGTATTTCCTTTGTAACCAAGCTTTCATTTTAATTGGTCAGATCCCTAAAATATTACAAATGTTTAGAAAGGTTATAATCCTCTCAACTGGGTCACTTGAAAGTACTTTAATATTCACTTATGTCCCAGAAATATTTTTGCATAATTTGCTTGAATAAGAATTTGTTTTTTTCTTGTTTTCAGACTGTAAAGTCAAAGGAAACTAAAACCACCTTTATGGAAAGGTTTTTACCTTCATCAGCTCACTATATTTATAGGACTAAGAGCTCTAATTTTCAGAGTATGTGACTGCCCTCTACCTCTCCTACACATGCACGCATGCACGCAAACACACACACACACATATTTTCAGAGTGTGATTCTTTCCTTTGATCATGGTACTGAAATGAAAATTTGGTTGAGTGTCTTTCCCACAAACATAGATGTGAGCACTGATGGGAATTAGACTACGATTTATAGACAAAGAACTTTATGGGGCTTCTGAGATTCTTTGTGAGGAAAAGGTAAACCCTGCCTGATGTGTCCAATTTCTTAACGAAGTTTTACAGAGAAACACTTCTTATAAACAGCCCTGGAATGAATATACACCACACATGTGCACACATTACATAGTAGGGAATTTGGGTTTTACATTTTAAATAAAATATCTCCATAAGTAGTGTGTGGCCTTGGAAAATTTTCAATGTTTTCTTCTCATCTCCAAAATATCAGGCCTTTATGTACAGATGGATAAGGGGATGTCCCTTCATAACAGTTAGTTACTACCACTCACAGAATGAAGAACGCTATTTAGCCTCAAATTCTCATTCAGTGGAAATTAATTCACATTGGTAAAGGTGGTATTTTACATACATTATAATTTCCTTCCTAGTTGTGTGACACTTCCGTTTAAACATATGGAATAAACGACATGGAGGGAGTTTATATAAAAATAACCAGTCAGTCTCTCCAGAAATCTGCTGAAGATGACCAGAGTTCTGAGGTACTCATTTGACTCCACCCAAATGTTTAATTAACACAGGGAAATGAACAGCATTATTTATGTCTTGGAGGTTAAAAGGCAAAACCACATCCTAAATGGCTTGGGATTCCCTGGTGTCTCAGATGGAAAAGAATCTGTCTGTAATGTAGGAGACCCAGGTTCCACCCCTGGGTGGGGAAGATCTCCTGGAGAAGGGAATGGCTACCCAATCCAGTATTCTTCCCTGGAGAATCTCATGGACAGAGGAGCCTGGTGGGCTACAAGTCCATGGAGTCCCAAAGAGTCGGACACAACTAAGTGACTAACACTTTAAGAGATTAGGCTGCACTAATCCCAACCTAGCATCCCTTTGCATACAAAAAAGGAAAGCCTATATGAAGGACATTTGAAATACCTGCCCTAGGGGTTTCATGTTGGTATAGTTTTTTATGCATTTATAGCAAAAAGCAATTTACAAATAAACTATTAAAATAAACTTTTCTTGTTTTATAATGAAAGTGGAAGGAAATAAACTTTTGTTGTTGTTTTTTTTAAACTTAGACAATGAGCTACTGGAATCTTTGGAGAGCTTACATCTTTCAAATATATATACACATACCCTTTTCAGTTTTACAGCATGTCTTGCACTACACACAGCAACACATCTCTGTCTCCTGTCATTCTGGGAAGGAAAACATAAATCATGTATAGTTTCCTTCTGGATATGTGAGATCAAGTTTCCAGTGTCTATCTCCTCATTTGCCTCCTGAATACACAGTGATTCTGATGACAGTTATAAAAACACATTACATTCATTTCTTTTTAGTTGTTAACTGACTGAGTAGTTGTTAAGGTAATTCTTTTTTAACAGATAAGTAGGAATTTATTTTAAAAAAAACATTGCATTTAACAATAAAAAAATTAAATGTTAAGGCACATTTTACTTGCATCTTGGTATATGCAGCGAAGAGAAATGGTAAGGTAATTCTTAAATGTAATGAGATTGATTTATTTTCCAACTCCTAGTTCATGGAGATCCACACACAGAACTGCTCTGAAGAACAATTCTTAATTTTTGGAAACTTATGTCCTCACTCATGAGCAAGACATGACTACAACTCAGGCAACTTCTGAAATGCAAGGAGAGGTATAAACAAATCCAGAGACCTCTTCATGTCTGCAAATTTGATAAAATGTGTGATGGGCAAAGGAAGACTTTCTGAATCAGTGTTTAATGGTTTAGAATTAAAGCTATAAACATCCATTTTCTTTCTAGAAATATAAAGCCAGAAAATATTATCAAGTAGACCTCTCAAAAGAGAAATTTCCTTTAGTTGGTAAAATATGCCTTTAAATTAGAAATGACAAAATATTGTAAAAATCATAGATGCTAGGAGTAGGAAGAGACCTAATAAGTCTGATTATAAAGGTTAACTGTTAATGAGCATCCACCAAGGGCTGGATGTGGTGAAAGGCTTTTACATAGAGCTCTCCTTTAATACTCAGAAGAAACATGTGAGGAAAATATTATTATTGTTCCTGTTTTATGGTTGATCAAAATAAGGCTCAAAGAGGTTAAGATACTTGGCTCGGGGCCACACGGTCACCACGAGAAGTGCTTGGATGGCTTCTAGAGAGCCTGGCTCCGGAGTTCAGATCCCGTCACTCTGGCTGTCTAAAACTAACCTCTTATTTCTCTTGAAGCAGTCTGGGGAAGTTACATATCCTAAACCATTCAGCCCCTTAGGGGCACAACTGGAATTAAAACCAAGGTCAATCTCTCACTTAAAAAAATTACTTCCTAAAGAAGGAAAACCGAAACAGAAAACATGCTTATGGTCACCAAAGAAGTAAGGAAGGGGGACAAAATAGGAGTTTGGGATTAACACATACATATTACCATATATAGGATAGGTAACCAACAAGGACCTACTGTACAGCACAGGGAACTCTAAGCAATATTTTGTAATAATCTAGAAAGAAAAATAAATCTGAAAAAGAATATATATGCGTAACTGAATCACTGCGCTGTACACCTGAAACTAGCAGGGCATTGTAAATCAACTATATTTCAATAAAATAAAATAAAAAGAAAGAGCCAGGACAGACGACATTACTTATGTGACCCCAAAAGCAGAAGTGACCCCTCTACAGGAGTTGCGGTTTGAGTCTCCCATTTGGACTGATTACTCCCCCCCCACCCTGCATCTTCTCCCCACCCATTTTCAAGCCTCATAAAATACTCCTGGATGGATTACACCGGCTAAGCACACCACTGCAATGCTGGCCTGGTGCGTGTAAATTGCCTCTCAGTGGGTGGCTATTATATTTATATTGGTTTAAACTGTTTCCATTGCCAATCCATTATGCTGGAATTCCCCCTTGCTGAGGGCAGCTGTGTTATTCTTTTCTTTGACTGAAGCCCAAGAACTATCTCTCCAACTCCTTGGGAACCAACCCTTTAGGAGTAAACAACTTGAGTCCAAAGGGGCCCCTTCTTACCGCTTCTACTACTTGCTAAATCAGGATCTTTCCCCTCCGGCCCCAACCAGTTCATATTGTTCATTTTTCAAGGAGAGAAATTGGAGTGGAGTGAGAAAGGTATGTGATGCCTATTTATGCAGAGAGTGAAAGCAACACACTGGGAATAACACTTGTGTATGTAATTCTGTTTCCTTAGAAGGCAAAAGATTCAAGCATCACCACAAAGAGGGTCCAGATGGTCCTGGGTATGTCCATATGAGTACCTTCAAGTAAAACACAACGTTACAAGTGCCCTTTTTGAACAGAGTCTCCTAGAAAACATTTATGGCTATTTCATCCTTAAAACAAAAGATCTTTGCTCAGCTGAGAATTCAAAACTAGCAACTTAGCCTCTGGTTCATCCATATGTGATACTGCCCATGCTGGTCTAGAAGAGTCTTTTTGTTTCTCTTAATATCAGTCTTAGTTTTCATGTCATCTGTTTCATCTTAGAAAAAGAAGGGAAAAGCAGAGAAAAGCCATGAAGCAGTGAAGAGTTTGGCATGGTAGACTCTTAAAAATGAAAGATGCCACATGGGAGAGATCTTTGATTAGAACATTGATTTTAGCTTCCACCAAATGGAAATTTGTTTCCATTTTTTAACTTGGCCCTTTTCTTCAATTTAGGCCCAACGTAACTCTTCAAAATTGTCTTGGTAACTTGGATAAAATATTTCTTTTGATGAATGAAAAAAACAAAAAGCTTAGTGACAAAGTCAAGAACTAATTGAACATTAGTAATCAGCATTTCTATGTATAATTGAGCCCAATAATATGTTATGTTCAATAATATGTTCAATAATATGCATTTCTGTCTATATTTCCTAGTGATATGAAAGAATTAGGAAGCAAGTCGATAAATTTTATTGTTTCTTTGAGTGCCAGGTTTATCATCACTACAAACTGATAACCTTGATAACCTCACCTATGTGTGTGTCCTATAAGCTCTCTGTTCCCTTTTTCTTAGACCATTTACTTTGGAAAACTTAAAATTATGATTACTTTTGTCTTTATTTGAAATTTACAGAATTTTTTCATCTTTAAGATCCAAAAATGCCTTTCTTTAGGATTCAGGGATATCCCGGGGAATATTTCCCCATCTGCCGCTTTTAGTATCTGCGTGGTGGCGGGAAGGAGAGGAGCCTAACTTCAGTGGGCACCTAGTTCAAGATGCAAAACTACCTCTTCATATACAGATAAGAAAAACTTGTTTTCTGTGAATAAAGCCTATTAGCTAATACAGATCAAAGATAGTCATTCAAATTACCAGGTAAAATTAGGATGTACTATGTGTGGTGAAGGGAATGTGCTGTCAAGTCCTCTTGCTTGAGGACCCTTACTTGAGAACTAGTTATTGTTTGTCTTGAAAACATGTATAGAACGGTTTTTATCTGCCTAGATGTACTAGAGGGTAAGACTTATTTTAGTCTTTGCAGTCGCTTAGTGATTGCCTGTGATTGACATCACATTCTGATTTAATGCTTATTCAATAATACAAGTAAATTATTTTATTTTGTAAAAATAAAATAATACTAGAATCAATAATTCAAATCATAAAAGTGAATATAATTTTCTTTGCTACTTTTGTAAAGAGGGTTTCTCTGGGGTAGGAAGATTTTGTTTTTCACTACAGTACCCCAATAGTGTTAAATTTTGAGGGGAAGGAGGATTTACATGGACTTTGGAGGCCACGTGTAGTGGAGCAAGATTTTTTTTGACTCGAGACCCAAGATTCTGATATCAAGGTACATGTGCAAACCAACCTCTGTTTCAGTCAAAACCACAGTCGGACATGAAGTGTTTGTTCTGCTTTTACTTGCATGTGTAATGTACTTTGGGTCCATTAAACTGACATTATCTTGTTATAACAAAGTCTCTAAAGCAAAAAAGAAAAATAAACTTTTCAAATGCTCATGAGACAAGCAGATGAATGTAAAGTTGAAAATCATGTCAAGGAAACTTTAAGGAGACAAAAATAGTTTGTTAAATATATGAAATTCACATTTATAACAAATTAAAGTACTATCTGAGACAGGTAATTTATTAAGGCTCAATTTTAATGTTCGTGTTTAAAGTATATGCCAATTGTTCTCAAAATTTAGTAAGTATTAGAGTCATGTGGGTGGTTGTTTTAATATAGTTTCAAAGAATCTACCCCTGAGATTTTGCTTCAGGACATAGGTATGGGTCCCTGAATTCTCCAATTTTCAGTATACTCCAAGTGATCCTGATGCAGGTGATCCAGAGGATCTAAATTACAGAAACATGGTATGTGTATTAAGTGCATGACATTCCAAATTTCAGCCACGGGAACTCAAGCTGACCTGGTCTCATTTTTTATTAAATAAAGTATATACAGTCAATGTTACTATTTTATTCAAGGACTATTCAGTTGTCATACTACTTTTATATGCAGAGTCAGAAAAGGAAAATACTGATAATTATGGGGAAGCATTTTTAAAAAATTGTTACACTGATGTCTTTCAATATTGCTAAGATAAAGAAGACCCAGAGATATATTTTAAATATTATATTAATTTGCAAAACCAGAAGCCAGAATATAAGGAAGGCAAAGACACATCAAAATAAAAATGAGTAATAACAATAATTTGGGCTTCAAACTCCATGCCAGAAGTTTAATAAAATAATAGAAACTTCATTTATCTTTGCTATAAAAGGGAACTCCATACCTGAAATGCCAAGAAGATAAGTCTTTAAAAAGTAGAGAGAGATTCACCTGCCCCTGGAGAGGCACTTTACGCTACCTGGATAGCTCAGGAAGGCAGGATTTCTGGGAGGTAAGTTCAATGGGAATTACTTTGGAAATTTTTCCTTAGGGGCACAAAATTTAAACTTACATCACTATGGAAAGATTAGCACTGTTGAAATTGAACTCCCTTGGTGAGAGTTGTAGCAGAACAGTATCTCCTGTTAAACTTGCTGTCGATTCCAGCTAACTCAATCTCAATTTCTTTGCTTTTTTAAAGCCCCCTGAAGCTTTATAAAATGCCACTGATATACTTTCTCTTATGACACGGATCAGTACTGTCATAAAGGAAAGCATTCCTGACTCTATCTCCATGAGATTTCCAATATCACCACTGCCTTCTTTTAATATTTCAAATCAGTAAGGTCTTTAGTCATAGAAATCACAGGCTGCCCTGTTCAGCCTTACAAAGCGATAGGTCATTTTTCAACACAAAACAAAAACAAAATACAGTGAAAACCCAGTGTGTTGTAGAACTGGATTCCTTTTTTTTCCTTTTCCTTTTCTTTATTTTTATGTCATTGTTGCTCTTTTGCTTCTTTTTTCTGCATTAATCTTTATGCGTTCTATTTTATATCCGTGTACAAGTATTCAACTTTTATTTTACATACTCAGTATATTGATTTATTTTATTTTTTGTTGGCTTTTCACATCCATTTCCTATATAAGATTTTCTAACTATACAAGAGGTTCTTTTTTCTTCTTTTTTTTATACCTTATACATTACACTCTTTTTTCTCTCCTGATTCCATTTATCTTTGTTGCTGTTTTGTTGCTGCCATGTCTGACTCTTTGCAACCTTATGGACTGTAGCTCACCAGGCTTCTCTGTTCATGGGATTTCCCAAACAAGAATACTGCAGTGCATTGTTATTCCCTTCTCCAGGGGATCTTCCCCACATAGGGATCAAACCCAAGTCTCCCACCTTGCAGGTGGATTCTTTACCCTGAGCCACCAGGGAAGCTCATCTAAACCTTAATCATTTCCCATTGTTTCTCCTGTTATGGGCCACCCAAAATTCATTTGCTGTGTACCTATCAAATTCATATGTTGAAGTGTTAACTCCTAGTAACTCAGAATGTGCCTGTATTTAGGGATAGGATCTTTTAAAGTAAGATGAGGTCACAGGGGTGGGCCCTAGGACAATATGACTGGTGTCCCATAAGAAAAGGAGATTAGGACACAGGCCATGCAGACGGAAGGAAGACCAAGTGAGGACCAGGCCAGAAGGCTACCAGAGAAGCAGAGAGGCCTCAGAGGATACCAAACTTATCAAAGCCCTGATCTTGGGCTTCTAGCCTCTAGCACTGTGAGAAAATAAATGTCTGTTGTTTAAGCACTTCCCCCATCCCCCTAACCCCACTCCAGTCAGTGTGATTTTGTAATGGCAGCCCTAAGAAAACTCATATGTCCCGTTTCCACCTTTCCTCCTCTTTACATTCTTATCAGAGCTCATCTTGTTTTTTAAATATTCAGAGCAGCAGGCATGCCCTGGGGCTCCCTCACTTTTCTTCCTCCTGTTTATTCACTTATCTTCTTCTCTATTAATTAACACATGAAATATTAAAAAGTATTCAAAAGTTCTTTTACTGTTCAATGCATTGTTCTGTGAGGGTTTCAACTTCTCTGTACTATAGTTTCATTATCTGGAAAGCAGAGAGGATCAAAGTATTCATCTCATAGAGAACCGTTGTAAATATTTTACTTATTAACACATAGAATGCTGAGAATACTGTCTGGCACATAACAAGCCCAAGTAAATGCGTGTAGTAGTGTTGTTATCACTGTTCTTTCATCCTGTAAGTATCCACTGAGTGCTGATGCTGGGCCAGGAACCAGATTCAAGATTCTCACAAAGGGAGAAAACAAGAGAATATGTAAATTAACCAATAAATAAGAAAGTACTGTTAGATTTTGATAAATGCTATATTCAGTCAATTTTAAAATTTGATGTGATACCAAGTGCCAAGGTGGCTATTCTAAAGTGGGGGCTGTTTGTAGAAGTGACTTTAGTTATACAAAAATAAAAAAGCCAGCCCTGCAAGGCCGAATGGAGTGGGGAAAGGAGCAGTGGGAATGGTTGTGCAGTACCCTGTGGTGGGTGTGAGCTGGGTGATTCTAGGGAGCTGGAGAAGACTCTTGCTATAGGACAGAGGGTAAGAAGGTGAGATAAAGGTAAAATAAAGTCATAGGGAAGCCCAATTCACATTGGGCTTTGTAAGCCACTGAGGCTTTGAGAGGTTAAGTAACTTACTGATGACAGTGTTGCCTGCCATATTATAGAAAGACCGTTAAGAGGAGTAGGACTCAAGAATGGAACCCAGGGCTCAGTGCCATCAGCGCCCCCTCTCCACCCGCCCGCCACCCACTGCACACACAGCTTGTGTCAGCATTGTTCTGCATCCTATCTTTATTCTCTCCTTCCAGTCTGCTGTGCTCTAAAGGGGATACTGCAAAGGGAATTATACTCAGCCCAGATTGGGTCTCAAGCTCATGACTGACCCAGTCGCCACTCTGAGTCACTCATCTGTCTGTGTATCTGGGGTAATAATAGCTCCTTCCAGGATCACACGGTTTGAAGGAGTTTCCCAGGAGAAGGAGGCTGATAGAGAGAAGCAATATTTTCTCTCTAGTCTAGAGGGAAGCAAATGTGGAAGTATGTGGGCTTGGTTCGTCCCTGGGCTACAGAAGGGAGCTGATGGCTCGGGAGAGACAGGTAAGGGGGAGGAGACTGGGAGCTTCAGGACTGTGCATCCCTGGAGGAGGCTGCTCTTGGCAGTCCGTTCTTTCATCACAGTCTGAGCAGGTTTAATGCAACGAGCTTATTTTTTCAAGATTTTTTTTTTTAATGTGGACCATTTCTAAAGACATTGAATTTTTGTTACAATATTGCTTTTGTTTTTTATGTTTATGTCGTTTTTCAGCAGTGATGTATGTGAGATCTTAGCTCCCTTCCCAGAGATCAAACCCACAACCCCTGCATTGGAAGACAAAATCTTAATACAGCTCGTGATAAGGTATCTTAAGGAACTTTTATTCTTACGTCCAGGTTTGGCAATTTCTTCATGACTAGGTTTGTTTTGTTTTTTTCCTTTGTCAATAGTTTCAAAATTGGGGACTTTCCCAAATTTCCAATGTCCAATTTTGGGCTGATCTTCTTATGGAGTGTTAGGGAGGTGGTCAGGGCTGGTGAGACTCTGAGCTGCCAGGAGATCGTGGGCTTCCCTGGAGGAGGGGTGTTAAGGCCTGTGTACTCTACAGAGGCAGCTGTACCTAGGAGGCACACCTCTGATTGCAAACAGGTACCAAAATATACACTGTGCCTTCCCTTTTATTCCAATTCTAGGAATTTACCATGAGGCGATAAGTCCATTAAAGGATATGCAAAGATGTTGGTTATAGTAGGAAGAAATTTTGGGGGGGGGGGGGAAGAAAGGGATGTTTGGAGTAGGGAATTTGTTTAATGTGTTGTCTGCCATAGAAGGAAGATAACCTGCTCATGTCTTCACTAAGTGTTTATTCCCTCCTTCCAGGAGATAGCTACTGAAGTATCTTCCCTTAGCACAAAATTCCTCTAAACACAAAATGTTTAGGTCTATCTCTCCCTTCCAGTCCACAAAGATAAGCTTCCAACAGCTATCCAATCAATCATTCATTCACTCAACAAAGATATACTGTGTGCTTCGTTGTAGATGATAGTGTCACCGGCAAACCACAGCCCTCTTATTTCACTATTAAGTCCATGCAGCTGTGAATAGTTTAAAACATATTTTTAGTTGAGGATGAATGCATGCATGTGCACTCAGCCATGTCTGACTCTCTTCAACCCCATGGACTGTAGCCCACCAGGCTCCTCTGTCCATGGGATTTCTCAGGCAAGAATACTGGAATGGATTGCCATTTCCTACTCCAGAGAATCTTCTCAACCCAGGAATCGAACCCATGACTCTTGTGTCTCCTGCATTGGCAGGAGGATTCTTTGCCATCTATTGAGTATATACGTAGGAGTGGAATTCCTGGGCATCCAGTATGCCTATGTTCAACTTTAATACATTCCAGGATAGTGCTGTTAGACAGAAATATGACACAAACCACAAATATAATTTTAAATTTTTAGTAGTTACATTAAAAAAGTAGAGTCACAGATAAAATTAGAGTAACATATTTTATTTAACTCAATATATATCCAAAATACTCTCCTTTTGACATACAGAGTTAATATTTAAACATATTAATGAAATATTTTACGTTACTTTTTCACACTAGGTTTTGAAAAACTCAATATATCCAATATAGGAACAGTGCATCTCAATTTAGATCAGCTACATTTCAAGTGCACATGTAATTAGTGGTTACTGTATTGGACTGTGCAGTTTTAGAGGGAAAGGATTTTTAGTCTCTTTCATTTCCTACTATATAAAAGGAAAATTTTACATTGACTCCAACACTTGCCTAGAATATAATAAAATTGAGTTATGTGTTTCATCACAACCAGTTCTAACAAGTCGAAGCTAATAGACTGCTAAGAACTTTGAGTGACCCAGAAATGCCAGGCCCTCACTCGCCCTAAATGAAGATTTTTCCTGATCAATGACCATGTTGCCAGAACTGAATCTGGTTCAAGACAGGGAGGAACACAGATGACTCCACATGGTACAAGATAATGAGGCAGATGTGAGCAGGGTCTTCATGATCTTGTAAACATTGGAGCTTTTATCATTTATGTCAGTAATTTTTCAACATTTTGAGTACACATGAATCACTTGGGAAGCTTGTTATAAGTGCAAATTCCAAATTCTGGAAGATACATTTTTGTCTGTGTGTGTGTGTGTGCGTGTGTGCTCAGTCGTGTCTGATTCTTGTGTCCTCATGGATTTTAGGCCAGCAGGCACATCTCTACATGGAATTTTCCAGGCAAGAATACTGGAGTGGGTTGCTATTTCCTCCTTTAAAGGATCTTCCAGATCCAGGGATCAAACTTACATCTCTTGCATCTTCTGCATTGGGAAGCAGATTCTTTACCACTCTGCCACCTGGGAAGCCCTGGAAGATATTTTTTTTAAAGTGATTCTAATTTAGGAGATCAGAAGTTCACACAGAGAGATGGAAGTTGTGTTTTGAGGAATCCTAAGTGAGTTTTGAAACAGGTAAAGGATATTCAAGGGTTTTGTTTTGTTTTGTTTTTTAAGATCTCTCTTGCAGAAACATTTAGCATAGATTTCACAAAGTGAGATCTGGAAGTAAGGAGAACCAAAGTGAGCTGTTGTAATTGTTCAGGTAAGAAATAATAAAAGCCTGATGTGGGACACATTTGGCCGGAGATAGGAGAGGGTGCATTCAGGAGATATGAGGACAATCTGAACCTAATATGCTCTGCAAAATAAAGTCAGGAGAGAAACATGGAAGTGGGCTGCAGTTACTAGATGGACCATTGTGCTGTTGTTCATCAAGAAATTCCAAAAGGAAAGTGGAAGATGAATGTTTGTCCATTCCCATGCAAAATGAAAGAGTGCTATTTGAACAGGCTGTCTTGTCAGTTTTTCTCAACCTATTTGCCCTTCCTGGCTAGCAGTGGGCACAATGTGAGCAATGACAATACTAGAAATGAAGTGATTACAGTCTTAAAGAGCAAACTTATGGGTTATCAAGATGGGATTGGAGGCAGAAAGGGATAAATTGGGAATTTGAGATTCACATGTTGTTTAGTCGCTAAGTCAAGTCCAACTCTTTTGTGATCCTATGGACTGTTGCTGGCCTAGCTCCTACGTCCATGGAATTTTCCAAGCAAGAATATTGGAGTGGGTTGCCATTTCCTTCTCCAGGGGATCATCCCAACTCAGGGATCAAACCTGGGTCTTACATTGCAGATGGATTCTTTAACACTTAGCCACAAAGTAAGCCTAGGATTAACATGTACACACTGCTCTATTTAAAATAGATAACCATACATTGACATGAATCCACCATGGGTGTACATGTGTTCTCCTTCCAGAACCCCCCTCAATATTGTAAAGTTAAAAAATAAATAAACTAATTAAAAAAAAAAAAACTAAAAAAAAAACCCTAAAAATAAAATAAAATAGATAACCAATAAGGACCTGTTGGTTGCTATATAGCACAGGGAACTTTGCTCAATATTCTGTAATAACCTAAATGGGGAAAGAATCTGAAAAAGAAGATACATGTATATGTATAATGGAATCACTTTGCTGTACATCTGAAACTAACACAACATCGTCAATCAACTATACTCTAATATAAATTAAATAATTAATTAAAATAAAATGAACCAACTTGACCGCCTCTGGACAAGAGACTTTTCAGACACCTGAGTACACATTCTGCAATTACATTTTTAATGATGTTGCTCTCCTATCTCATTGTGAAAATTGGGAAGTGCAAAAGAAGTCTTCAGTCCAAGTGCTTGTCTTCCTGCCTTATTCAATGATTGCTAAACATAATATACAATGATTTACTAAGTAATAGGCAAGGCCTACCAAAAGAAAAGAAATGGAATAAGTAAACAGAAATAGCAAGAGCTAGTATTGCTGCAGAGATATCTGATACTCTGACCCAGGAAGAGCCTGAGACACCATTCTTAATACTTGTAAATTAAAACAGATTTTTCCAATCAGAATAACTGTATATCTCCTTGCCTCAAAATTTCTCCAGAACTCAAAAGAAATCTGATTCCTCTGAGGGAGCATGACCACCAGAGAGACTTCAAACAAAGAGTATTCACCTTAAATAGATAGAGAATGGCAACATTATATCCCTCTTGGGCTTAACAAGAAACACTTCAGATTTATTAGGGATTAATGATAAGGATACTGAAGCCAGAAAAAAACCTTTCAAGGTCAATCAGAGTCCTTGATGTGCTGGAACGAGGTCTTTGTTATACATTAGTCCTCTTTAGAAAGTTCTCAGTGACAGAGCCTTTCCAGGTATAGTTAATTAGAGATTCCTCTCCTGTATGGGTGCTGTTGGACTTTTAAAATCAAATTCTGGCATTCAGAATGAGAAAAATTAGAGAAGCCATCCCTCTTTAACAAGTTATATGTGCGTGCACAGCCCATTATGATAGCCTGTATTTCAGTAATAAGTTATACCAATTCAATAGACTTCTGTTGAATTAAATTGCTTTCTTCTCTCCAACACATTAAAAGACACATAACAGAAACTTCCCTTACTATTGCAGAGAGTAACTGGGAATGGTATGAGCACTGAGCTATCACCCTTTGTGAGCTTTCTATTTCTTGCTAGGATGGGATCTGAAACCAAACTTCTCTAGTACTATAGCTTAGATTTTTCCATTGCAACAGCTACTTTCCAGCATATTTGCATTAGAATGCCATTTTCCTAATGTGGTTGGTATTCCTGCTTGAATCTAGATTGTGGTCACCATAGGATTCAGGACTGAAATATACTTGAAATACACACCATCAGCTCAAAGACAACTTGACTAGGATCGATTGATCATGTACTCTGTCTGGCTTCCAGATACCTACCCAAATTCTTTCTTAAGGATTCTCCAATAAAGGAAATGAAAACCAAAAGGAGAGTTGATTGCAAGACATCAAAGAGCAGAAGCTTTGACATCTTGGTGCCAGCACAGAACAGTAGCAGCAACAATAATCCTTCCTGTAGCAACACTGTCACCTTTGAGATTTTGGCAATGAGTTACAGTTTGGGGACCCAGCAGTATTAGGACACATTGTTCAATGAGACAGACCTGGAGAGAAGGAAAATGGTGGTCTGTGTCTCCACTGGTCTTTCTTTTCTCTCTGATCTCTACATATCAAAGTACAGAGGTCTTTAGTCCTTAGAGCTTCTCTGATCACTTCATAGGTGACAATATTTGGCCTGTGGTCTCAAACATACCATACTCTAGTTGTTCAGTCACTAAGTCGTGTCTGACCATAATGATTTTTCAAATATATGTATCTAGCCGACACTTCTCCCTTGAACTCCTGGTCTGCATATCCAAATAACTGTTTGATATTTTCATCTGAATATCTAATAGGCATTTCAAAATTACTACATCCAAAATCAGAATTTGATTTTTCCCTCTAAATCTCCTCCTTCCACACTTTTTTCCTTCTCCCAAATGACTGCTCTATATTTTAAGTTGTCCACACCAAATAGCTCAGAGTCACCATTGATTTTTCTCCTTGGCATATCCCATATTCAGTCCATCCACAAACCCCCATAGTTTTTATCCTCAGAATATATCCAGTATCCACTCCATGTCCACTGCTACCACTTAGTCCAAACTCCATCGCATCTGCCCTGGACTGCACTAGCTTCCTTACAAATCTTCCGACTTCTGAAGCCGCCATCCTAATTGGAATTCTTGATAGAACTGTCAGAGTGATACATCTAAACCATGCATGGATGTTTTACAGCCTCCTACTCCATGGTTGAAAACCCTGCAATGCCTCCGCATACAGTCATGAGGAAAGCCGGAGTCTGCACAATCACTGAGTCTCATGTGCAGCCCCTACGCCCCCCATCTCCTGCTCGCATTGTCAGCACCAGACACACCGACCTCTTGCTGATCCTGGAATACAGTTGCTCACTCCCAACTCCAGGGGTTGGGACCTAGCTGCTCCCTCTGTTTAGAATCCCCTCCTGAAAAAATATTTATGTAGCTTTGTTCTCCCAACTTCCTCAATCTCGATTCAAATATCACATGATGAAAGTGGCCTCTTGAGCACCTTGAATCAAAAAGCAGCTCTGCTCCCAAACTGACTTTACCTCTTTTTCTGCATCATTCTGTCCCTGACTTACTACATACACTTTTGCTTATTTAATTGTGTAGTGTCTATTTCTCCTAGGGAATGAAAATTTAAGAGGTCAGAATTTTGCTTTTTTTTCACTGCTTATATCCAACACCTAGAACAATGCTTAGAACACAGTAGGTTGAAAATATATATGGAAAGAATGATCAGTGAAAAGAAAGTGGGGATTCACAGATTTGCTTGATCATCAATTGATGTACAGAGCTAAAGATATATGTATTCCTGGGCCCAGCCACAAATGTGGTATTTGAAATTATCGGAGAGTAGTGCCTTAAAATCTGAGTTTTAGATAGCTCCCAGGAGATTATGAGACTTAAGAAACACGAAACCTAAAAACTAGTTCTCAGAGCTCCTGGAAAATAACCTTTGAGAACCACTGAAACTACTTGGGAGCTAGAGTTCCCAAATATAGGTCAGGCCAGAGTCAGACGGGTGTTTTGACCCTGACCTACCTCTAGGCTGCCCCAGTTTGGGAAATGTGGGTAAGTAACAGTGGAAAGCGAGTGATTGCGACTAAACATCACATTTTGCTAAGAAACTCCAGGCTAGCCCCTTTCTATCTTTCTCTAGAGATACCAGGACCACCTACAGCCAAAGGGGAAAGGTAGAAATGCTCCTGATTTGTACTCACATGGAGGCAGAGAGTAAGAGAAGTCTTGATCTGCATGACCCTAAGCACAAAATCTACGAGTCATATTCCATCTAGACAAAAGTGAAATAATTACTCCTGGGTGTATGATGGATGGACTCCAGGAACAGGAGTCAGGACACCCTGCTTCTGGGGACAGATCTCTTTAACTGGACATATGACCCGCCTCCGCTCTCTTTTCTGTAAACTGAGTTTATCTGACTCGAAGGGCCTACGGAGTCCAGGGCATGGTCTCAACCCTTCAGATACTTAAAAGCCTTGCCCTAGAAGTACTCTTCTCTCCTGAAAATGATGAGAAGGGAATCTGAGTAGCTAGAGTAGGTGATGGCAAGAGCAAAGGGACAGGAGCTTCTTGTGGATAATCTAAGCCAACTGATATGGACTGGGACTGGGAATCTAGGAAAAGAAATAAGTGCTCACTTATCCAGGCCCAGCCTCTCTCACCTGGAATACAGGTAGAGAGGAAAACGCTCACTTCCATGAAATGCTTTGCTGTCACTTTTCCTTGAATTCATGAGGCCAGTTGCATTAGGAGAAGACCTGTCGAGTCTGATGATGTTCTTATCTACAGCAGGATGAGTAAAAATGATGCTCAGTTTGAGAGTGTCTTAAGTTCTGTAATTATAATACCAGTTTACTTGAATTCTGAAAATATCCTTCTTTTAAACCCACGCTGCACTGAAAATGACTTGCCTTTCTCATCCTGTCTCCTGACCCCAGCAGACCAGATGAGCAGAAGTGCATTTTCACAGTGTTCCTCTGCAGTGGTAGTGTGGACAAATATATGCGGCAAGGTTGTTTTCAAGAAGATTAAGTGAAGGGAGAAGTTTAACACAGAGGCTCAGCAATTCTGCCAGGATCTCACTTGCAAACAGTCATAAAAAAAAAAAAAAATTACATAGGAGGGAATGGGTTGATGCTTGCTGTTTGCTACAGGGCATCTCAGAAATAGCAAAGGAAACCACAGACCAGGCCAAGGATTGCTGTGTCTTAACTAGCTTCCCTGGGGAAAGCAGCCCCCAATATTATCTGGGAACTGGATGGAAAATGGCAAGCACATGACACTCCTTCCTAGGTATAGAGTGTTTTTCATATTCAAAGCTCTTTAATGCTTCCCTCAGGAGCCTTGTGAGATAAGAGGGGAAGTGATTATATCCTCAGTTTGTGAAAGGGAGAATCAAAGCTGAAGGGTCAAGCAATTTGCACAGAAAATAATTGGAGTCAGTGTCCAACCAACATCAGGCCTCAGGGGCTCCTGGTGTTGAAGCCAGAGCTCAGAAAAATGAGGCCCAGAGCCTGAGTTTGAAAAGAATATATCAAAGGAAGCAAGTACCCAAGTACAGCCTCGTAATTAAAAGTGATTGGACAAAATTTAGTCACGGTGCAGAAGAATGCAGGCAGATTTAGAGCCGAAATGACAAATAAGTGGCACTTCACTGAAAATTAATTTCCTTGAGCTTATTTCTGTAGGCATATTGGCATTTGATGGACATCAGTATGCATTGATAAGAAAGCAGAGATGAAAATCAAGAAACCTCTGGTTGCCTGAATTTGTCTCTAAAGAGTCGTTGCAACATTTCAAAAGGAGCTCGAGTTAACTTGAATTAATAAAAGCTTAACTCAAAATCTCCTTTCCTCCATATCTAGCCTTTTCATTTCTTTCTTCCCTTTAACTCATTTTTCCTGCAGTGCTGTTGGCAAAAAGAAGGAGATTTGGGGTGGGGGATGGTGGGTAGTGGAACAAGTTGGATCATCTTTACTCAAAGAATATAAGAAATTTTACAGAATGTATACCAAGCACTCCTATTTCTTTTCTGATAGAAGCTCACACATGACCTAGAATGTCTTCTCCATTCATGCTTCCTTTGATATTTGGTTTTTAAGCACACGCTCAGGTGAGTCCTCCAAAATCACACCTGTAAGGATATATATACACAAGCACCTAGCAACCAATAGGGGTGTGAAGAATGAGAGGTCAGAGGTCAGACTGCTTGTGTTTAATCCTGGCTCCATTACTATGGAGCTGTATGTCTTTAGGCAGGTAAGTCTCAGTTGTCATAACAAAGATTTGTTTTTTCATTGCTTTCTTGAAAATTATAAGGAATAATATGCATAAATAAATTGGTGAAGTAATGGGTGGAAAGCAAATATTAGACAAAAGTTAACTTAATTTTTTAAATATTTATTTGGCTGCCCTGGGCTTAGTTGTGGCCCATGAGATCTTCGTTGTCTGAGGGATGGTTTGTTGCAGAGCACAGACTTCTCAGTTGTGGTCCACAGGCTTAGTTGCTCTGCAGCATGTGGGATCTTCGTTCCCTTACCAGAGATAGAATCCGTGTCCCCTGCATTCCAAGGTGGACTGAACTATTGGACCACCAGCGAAGTCCCAAAGGATAATTTCACAATGGAGCATTTTGGCCTCTTCCTTCTAACAAATTACACAAACTTAGTGACTTAACATGGGCTTCCCTGGGAGCTCAGATGGTAAAGAATCTGCCTGCAATGCGGGAAACCTGGGTTTGGTCCCTGGGTTGGGAAGATCCCCTGGAGAAAAGCATGGCATCTCACTCCAGTATTCTTACCTGGAGATTTCTCATGGACAGAGGAGCCTGGCAGGCTACAGTTCATGGGGTCACAAAGAGTCAGATACGACCGAGCGACTAAGCACAGTACAGCACAGTGACTTAACATAAATGTACTATGTTACAGTTTGACAGGTTAGAAGTCTAAATAGGTTTGTCTCAATGGATTAAAATTAAAGTGTCAGTGGGGCTGCATTCTCTCAGGAGTTTCTAGGGGAATTGGTTTCCTTACCTCCATTTTTGAAGCCAGTGATACTCCATCTCTGTGTCTTTCTTCCATAGTGGCATCTCCTTTTGACCCTCTTCCACATTCCTCTTTCATTTTAAAGGACCTTTGTGATTACATTAGACCACCTGGAAAATACAGAATACTCTCCCCATCTCAACTCATCCCCATCTCTCTGTTAGCAATTCTGTCAGGTAGAAGAATGGCTTTCCAAAGGAAACCCAAGTCCTAATCCTTGGAATACGTGAATGCTTCCTTCTATGGCAAAAAAGACTGTGCTGGTGTGATTAAATTAGGATCTTGAAGCTGGGAGCTTATCCTGGATTGTCAGGGTAACCTCTAATTGTCTTCTGCGTCTCTTGCATTGTAGGCAAATTCTTAACCCAATGAGCCATCAGAGAAGCCCAGATATATGTATGGTTGATATATCTTGCTATGTCGTAGAAACTAACATAACATTATAAAGCAATTATACTTCAAAAAATAATTAATAAGCAAGAAATAGTGGTTTCAAACAATAATCATTTGTTATTTTATAATTGTGTGCTGTGCTAAGTCACTTCAGTCATGTCCGACTCTTTGCAGCCCTATGAGCTGTAGCCCAGCAGGCTCCTCTGTCCATGGAATTTTCCTGGCAAGAATACTGGAGTGGGTTGCCATGCCACCCTCCAGAGGATCTTCCCGACCCAGGGATCAAACTTGAGTCTTATGTCTCCCACATTGGCAGGTGGGTTCTTTACCACTAGCGCCACCTAGGAAGCTCATTTTATAATCTTATAGGTTATCGATTTTGACTCAGCTTATTTGGGCAATTCTGCTGCTTTCACTTGAGCTCACTTAAGAGGCAGCTCTCAGCTCAGCAGGCTTCATGGTCCCAGATAAGCTTCCTGCCATGGCTGATGGCTGATGAGATGCCCACAAGTTGTTGAAGCCTTATGGAGAGTAGCCCAGGTTCCTGGGCATGGAAGTCTAGTCTCAGAACTAGATCTGCATCTTCAGGCCAAGGCTCAAAACTCTCAGTTGTCATACCTACTACATTCCACTGGTCAAAGCAAATCCTAAGAACAGCCTGAATTCAAGAGTGGCCAGAGAGATTCTACCAATGGATGGGAGGAATAGAACGGTCACCTTTCAAAGAGATGTGCAGAGAGTAAAGGGAGGAATTTGTGGCTGTTTCTTGCAATCTACCACTGCGAGTTCTGGGAAAACAGTCCTGTATCTGAAATTTTGCCATTTCATGAGCTTGGGCAAATCACATAATCTCTGGTACAATAACAGCATTTGAGGGCCTATATATGCCAAATATTGTGCTAAAATCTGGAGATATTATGGGCTTTCCTGGTGGCTCAAATGGTAAAGAATCTGCCTGCAATCCAGAAGACCTGGGTTCGACCTCTGGATGAGGGAGATCTCCTGGAGAAAGGAATGACATCCAGGATTCTTGCCTGGAGAATTCCATGAAGAGAGGAGCCTGGCAGGCTACAGTCCGTGGGGTTGCACAGAGTCAGACACAACTGAGCAACTAACACTTACTTAAGAAAGACCGAGACATGTTCCCTCCTCTAAAGAAGGTAGTTTATAAAATCCAGGTAATATTTATCTTAAAGAATTGGTGTGAGGAGGAAACAGGTAATGTATCTGAAATGTCTAATTCAGTGCCTAGTAGTATCTAGGGGTATAGTGTAGGTACTCAATAAACAAGAGTGATCATTATTATTTAATTTTCACAAGAATGTCCAGATTTCACTTATAAATGAGTGTGGAAAGACATGTTATTTGTATTGATATTAGTCTTCTCAAGTTGACATAGCCAATATCATAAACTGAATGGCTTAAAAAACAAAAACTGATTTCTCACAGTTCCAGAGCCTGGGAAGTCCATGATCAAGTTACCAGCAAAGCAGGTTTTACTCTGAGGCCTCTTTTCTTGTCTTGTAGGCAGCCAGCATCTTGCTGCGTAATCATATAACTTCCTCCTTGTGCATACTTGTGGAGACAAAGAGAAAGCTCTCCACGCTCTCTTTTTCTAAGGACACTAATCCTATCAGGTTGGCAACACCGCCTTGACCTGGTCTAAAGCTAGTGTGTGTACATGCATGTGTGCTTGCTCAGTTGAGTCCAGCTCTTTGTGACCCCATGGACTGTAGCCTGACAGGCTCCTCTGTCCATGGGATTTTCCAGGCAAGAATACTGGAGTAAATTGCATTTCCTTCTCCAGGGCATCTCCCTGACCCATGGATAGAACGTGCATCTTTTGCATTCCCTGCATTGGCAGATGTGCTCTTTATCATTAACACCACCTGGGAAGCCGATCTAACCCTGATTATCTACCAAATGCCCCATCTCCAACTGCCATCACACTGGAGGCTAGGCCTTCCACATATGAATGTGAGCAAGGAACACAGCATTTAATCCTTAACACTATTCAAAGTCTTTCATCTTTTAGTCCCAGAAGATAAAAAATTGGGTAGTGTACTCTCTAGTGGACTGGAATTGATTTCACAGCTTTGAATCAGAGCCATCTTTTAAGTAAACATTTGCAATTAAAACTAGAAGTGTGCATTCAACCTCAGATTTGTTCTAGAAATACAATCATATGCATAGGATGCAATCACCAGAGCTACAAACATAATGCACTAATTCACTCTTCAACAGGGACAGGTGTTTAAATGCCTTTCACTGTCCAGAGAGTGGCAAAGCCTGGATAATAACTTCAGTCTCAGACACAGCTTACTTTTTTTTGTTCAAAGGCTTATTGCAAATCCTGGGTGTCAGAATCAGGCAGTATAAATAGAGAACAGGACTGAGAGTCCCCCACCTGGCTTACATGTCCAGCATTAGCACTAACGATCTTTGTGATCTAAAGTAAGCTATCTAACCTTTCACAGCCTCGGTCTCTTGGTGTGCAATAAATGGAAGAGTTGGCTCAGTGTTTCTGCACCGTGTGCTGTGGTGCTCTGGGGTAACACAGACCTGCAGCCCAGGGAGGAGCCAGGGACAGCTTGAGAGCCTTCCACATCCATATCAGCTTGGCACCTGTCTAAGCCTCACTAGGTCACTTGAAGAAAGGGTCCAGTGCAGAAAAAAAATGGTAACAGGCTGGAGATGAGTGGGCTAGAGCAGAGAGTTCCAAACCTCAATGTACTTACAAAGCAACTGAGGATCTGGTTGACATTCAGATTCTGATTCACTAAGTCTGAGGTGGTGCATTTCTAAGGAGCCTGGAGCTGCTGTTGCTGCTACTACTGCCTGTCTCCAGGCCAAGTTTTCTGTCTAGTAAGAGACTAGATAATAGTATGAATCTCTATGTCCAAAATTTTCATTTACTGAAATAAAAATATTTGTAGGGCAGGTGCATGAGTATCAGGTGAGAAACAAATGAAGCTTTGTAATCTTAAGGATGTTCCAACAGATCCCGTATCCAAGAAAGCTTATGCTCCAGGAAGAACAGATCTGAAATGACATTTGGAGGGATGGGTCCAGCAGGATGGATTGGCGTGAGGTTGGTGGGTGCCTCCACCTCTTGGGGAATCCAGAGCAGATCTCTTCAAGGGTTGAGTGCAATTCTATTACCCTTTCCATTTTTCTGTTCACTTCCTCACTCCTTTGCACTGCCTGTATTCAGGTGAGATGGATAATAGAAAGACCAAGATACCAATAATAAGAATGGATTTTCTTACAGTGTTTGTGGTCCAATTGGAATTGGGAAGTAACAAATTTTCACAAGCAAAGCAACTCTTGAGGCCATCCAATTTGGTGGAACCCTGAGCAATTAAGAATATAATGGGGAAAATACGTAAAGTTTAAAGCCTCCAAAGGGCCCACATCATTCATTTCAATACAAGAGATTTCCCGACCCGACACCTCTGGTTCCCCAACAAGTTGGGTAATTAGCTTGCTATCTGCCGGTCAGGGAACTAGTCTTAACACTATTGTGTTCGTTGGCACATACCTCCCTGATGAACTGTATCATTAAAGGTTGCAAAGATAATCCAGAGATGAATAGTCAGCAAAGCCACATGAAAACTGCCAAGATGAATTCAATTACATCCCAGAGACTAAAAAATAAATTGGAAATGAGGCAATTTCTTATTCAAGAAGACTTCCTCCGGATTCTCTCTGAATGTAAACACAGGGCTCTCTGCTGAGGATGGGGTCACCCACTGCCTGGGGAAAGCAGCTTGAATTTTATTACCTTGGTGATCCCTGGCAGCATACATACTTCAGGAGGTGCACACCCTGCTCCCCTTTACTTTGTCTCATGTGCTGGTTTCCAGCTCTCATAACATTTTAATTAAATTTGGGCTTGTCTTTCTTGCTCACCTTACTCTCTGCATCAAAGGAGAAGCTTTGCACATGCCGCCTGGCTGGGGTCCCTGCAATTCTTCCTTTCCAGAAGCAGGCTGCTTTGCCAGACAAGGAGAGTGGCAATTAAATCAAAGCAGAGTTAACTGCAGCTTCTCGGGGAGATAGCTGCATAGAACTTCAATGTGACTTATAGGGGAAGGCAATGAATTCTATAATGCAAATTTACATACAGGTCAAATAAGAAATGGTTTTGCATTTGATCATACACTGGGTATCAGGCAGTTGTCACACAATAAATAATTCATCTCGCATCGTCACTTGTTATGTAAATGATAGTCTATGTATATTAAAGCATTTAGCACTTAGAATAAAATGGACAGCTGGGGCCAAATGAATCTCTCTCAGGACATATTACCATTACTGCTCCCCAGTGAGTTTAACTCTTCACTTTTGAGGATGGTAATGAGGATATTAATTGAATAGGGCACGGGATTCATTGGGATTCATTTTGATGAAGTCAGGGTTACTCAAAAACAAGGGAATAATTTTAGTACGCCTTGATGGCATTAAATTTGGCACAGTCTAGGTTAACAGTCATGACACACAAATCAATCTGGTTGGGAATCAGCAGAATTCAGGAGAATGACAAAGGTTAGCTATTTTCAAGTGGCAAACTCCACTTACATTCATTTTCTTTAAAATGCCACTTGGTCACCTGAAAAACATATTTAACCTTCTAACCATTCAACCAGATTTCTTGGTTTCTTCCAAAGCGGCAATTTTACTATCTAACTAAACTAACATTGACTATCCATTTGATCAAACCTATGGAAAGGAGAAGTTTTTTCTCACTTTGCTTCATAATCAAATTATAACAAAATTTTCCTGATGTCTGAATTTTCAAATCATTGTGAAATCCCAATCAAAAAGAAACATTTCTTACTGGTAGTGTTAGGCAATATCTCTCACCATATGTCTATTTATGTTGGACTCATAAATAGACATATGGTGTGTTTTTGACTCAGGTGTGTTTTTGAAAGTTATTTGAAAAATGTTCAGCTCCAAGGTTTAGATGATTAATGGAACAGGGTGGCCCAAATGGAGACAAAGTCCAGGGAAAGCATAGAGCAGGAGAGATGGTCCTGAGGAAGTACCCGCCATAGGGCAAACATTGGCCATTGAAGCCATAATGGCCATTTAGGTCCAGTCCCAGGAAAAAAAAATAGAAAAAAGGAAGAGAAGTGGATTTTAGGAATTTGTGTCTGTATTAGTTCAGCCAGAGAAGCAGAACATCAGTAGGACACATATGAATTTACACAAGGAGTGAGCCATTGTGGCTAATCAAATACTAACATCCATAGGGTGGCAATGAGAAAAGTCTCGAGCAGACAGAAACTCAGGGAAAACAATCTAAATCTTCTCATCTATTAAAATAAGTCAGGAAGAAAGCTCTAAAGGGAAGGAAGATTTAGCGCTATTCAGAGTCTCAGGATTCAAGGAAGCTCTCTTTAAAGGCCTAAGTCAGTCAGGCCCACTAAGAATAATGTCCCTTTTGATTCATCCAAGTAAATGATTCATGACTATACCCACATCTATAGAATCCTTTCCCAGCAGCATCTAGATTAGAGTTTGACAAGAAATAGATGTTTATGTTGCAACATGACCACTGCCTCCCCAAAGCTTGCAGACCACTCTACCCAGATACATGTTAGAAATGAAGTTTTGGGGGCTGTGCGTCTTCTACTGGGAATTGTGTAATTATATAAATGGTAGAATTGTGTTACCAAATGCTGTAACACTTTGGAACTCAAGCAGATTTGCAGTGGAACTCTCTCCTGCACTTACTTGGCTGAGTATCTCTAAGAGGGATTTTTCCTTCCAACGTTGCAAGATTAATGCCAAGAGATACAGCCACATGGATCCAGTTCTACTGCCATTAACTGGACTCTAGTTGAGACAGAAGTGATGTCAATAGCAACAGCAGCAACAGGAAATGCTTTGCTTTGACAGGGCTCCTCTGCACAGCCAATGAAATTGGAGGACCGAGCTTCAGGGGTGAGCAATAATGATGAATTCATGAACATATGTTGTTAGCATATCTGGGATGCCAAGCAAACACTCGACAGAGTAGGAACCATAAAAGACTAGACATTCTGGAGTCAATTATGTGAAAGAACTGGAGCCATTACAATTTGAATAATTATATAACTGGGACTACTGTTATATCCTCTCCAATGACTGACATCTTAGGTACTGATGTAGCAGCTGCATATTCATATTTAAATACCAGAGTCCCTCGAATGTTCTAGGGTACTGAGTTATTATGACAGCATGATACTAAGCCTGGGCCTGTCTAAGGCCTGAGCAATCGAGCCAATGGATGAGCAATCAAAATCAGGTTTTTAGGGCAGGGTTGAAATAGCATCAGAATCTCAGGAAAGCACAAAGGAAACCAGATATATGACAGGAAAATGGTAATATAACAAAACCAAACTCAAAAGTAAAATAATAGGAATGTAGAAGCTACTCAATGGCCAGGCCATTAAGCTAGTCCCCGAATGTCAAAGAAACCTTGCTCCATCTGGAAACATCTCCATTTCCCCAACTGATTTGGCTACAAAATAAGTTCTGTCTTTCAAGGACCACCTTGTTCCCTTACAGAATTCTAACCACAACCCATCCTTAAACCCACATGTTCCTCATATAAAGGAAAATTGAGAGTTTTTTATGGAAATTTCAGAGACACACAAAGAATAATATAATAATCCAATAGGGAAGTGATTAACTTGTCATCACTTGAAAAAAGCTACCATTTGTCTGATTTAAGTTGATTTAGAAACTTAAATATCAGCATAATACTGACCTCCAACCTGCTTCTGTGGAAATTTACATCATCATTAATCATAAATATAAGATATTAGCAATATAAACAAACAATTGAAAGATAAACAATGAATCACTTTGTTATTAAGATGGAAATGAGAAACCCAGAATCTTTTGAATTTCTTGGGAGGAGAGTAGACATGAGAGACGGAAAACCCCCAAAATGGAAATATGAAAGAAGTTTTTATTATAATGGAGGTTATGAAAATTCCACCTAGGACTCAAGAAATCTGTGTGTACAACATAGGAAGCACATATGTACATTTCACAGTTTCAAATATGAATATGTAGTTTGTATCTGTAATGTGTATTTGTTTTTCTTCTGACACTTCACAGCTAGAACTGTTAGTAGGAAGGGAGAAGAGAGTGCAACAGGTATATTCACAAGACCAAGATTGAGAAGAGAGGGGGAAAAAAGAGAAATTGAGAGTAAATGAATGAACAGGGAGGGGATTGGGACAAGGAAAGAGCAGGAAAAGGCAAAATACAAGGAAGAGTCCTATAGAAGAAAGGAAAACAGGGAAATTAAAAAATGGGAGAGAGGAAACCAGGAAAGACAGAAGAGTCATGATATAACTTGTTTGAGAATATTTCCAGAGAGCTCTGTTGTGTGAGTGGATTGTTCTGCAGGGCTGAAGAACAAACTGCAGTCTAACAAAGAGGAAAGGAAGAGTAATAGAGGGCAAGAAATAAAATGTACTGTGATTAAGGTTGAGACACCCTACAATAAGTCTTAATGAAAAATGAAATGAACTGCTTACTGACCTCTTTAGACCTTTGATCTAATTAGTAAGAAACAAAGAAAAATTTTTAAGCAGCTTGAACAGAGGAAAAATGACGCATTTTTGACCTAAAAAGTTGTTCTCCTGCAATCCTTCTCCCCTCTAGTGACAAAGAAGAACCACCCACATCCAACCCCTAAGAAACTCTTTCTGCTTCTTCTCAGAGTTTCTGAATCTTCCACCTCACTCTGCCTACCAGCTCCTTCCCTTCAACAGTCAAAATTCACTCTCTCACAGCCCCTCCATCCATCGCCATATGTGTCTACTCGTCAGGAGAAGGAGATCAGAGAGTTCTTTCAAAAGTGCATCCAATCATGTTACTCTTTCAAAACCCTTCCAAGCCTTCTCCTTGTAGTCTCAACATCTCCAACATTTGATCTACAAAGTGTTGCCTGATCTGGCCCCTACGTGCTCTGTCATCCACTGTGCTTTAACCACGTGGACCTTCTTTAAAGCTCCTTGAACAGCCAGTGCCCAGTTCAGTCCTGCCTGAGCTGTTCTTCCCTCTGCCTGAAAGTCTTGCCTAGACTTTCATATGCCATTCTTTAACTTAAATGGTCTGTCTTCAAAGAGGTATTCTCTTTGACTACAAAAGAAATTATGCTAAATCACAGCACCGTCTCCTTCTATCATGACTTTTTTAAAGAAGATTTTTTGCATGTAGACAGTAGTTGGATGTCTGTCTCTCCCACCAGAAAAGTCATAGAACATTTTATTTATGCCCATATCTACATAAACAAATGTACAATGCAGCCTAGCAGCAGGTCTTATCAGTGTACAGAAGTTGGTGCTTCTACCCTCAGTCTAGGGATTTTTATGTTGAGAAGTTTAGCAATGCCTGGAAAATTCATCATGTATATCAAATGTGTTCAATAAAGGGCCAGATAGCAAATATCCGGGCCTTTGAGGTAGTACAGTCTCTGTTGCTGCCACTCAGCTTAGCTTGGAGGGTGAAAACAGCCATGGATAACACATAAGCAAACGAGTATGGCCATGTTCCAACAAAATGTTGTTTTGGACACTGAAATTTGAGTTTCACATGTCATTATTCTTCTTTGTAAAAACTATTCTTGGCTTTTTCATACTGTTTTAGCTAGAGCACAGAGGACAAGATGGTTGGATGACATCACTGACTCAATGGACTTAAATATGAGAAAGCTCCAGGAGATGGTGAAGGACAGGGAAGCCTGGCATGCTGCAGTCCATGCAGTCGAAAAGAGTAACACATGACTGAGCAACTGAACACAACAGAATTCTCAGCTTGGGGGCCATACAAAGGTAGGCAGAGGAATAGATTTGGTTTGTGGGCTGTAGTTCGTCAACGCTGATTTATGTTAGAACCACTTTCCATCCGGTCTTCCTCTTTCCCTTCACAACCTCTCCTCATTGTAAAACCAACCTAATGACAATGACAACAGCAACAAATGCTACCTCCAGAGAGAGAAAATAATCTAATCATGTCATGAATACACACATGTGAGCACACAGGCACGCACGCACGCACTCACTCACACACTGCTTAATTTCCTTCAGTGCCTTCCCATTTCTATTTCTGTTGTTGTTTAGTCGCTTAGTCTTGTCCAGCTCTTTGCAGATTCATAGACTGCAGCACGCCAGGCTTCCCTGTCCTTTTCTTTATTCCCTGTTCATTTCTCTTTGATTAAAGTCAAAACTTCTGAATAGGGTTTATGAGGCTCCTGGAGTTGTTGGTTGAGCCCCCACCTCGAGCCTGTGCACTGGCTAGGCTGGGTACTTCTCACATCATTTCCCTGGTCTAGCTCGCTCAGCTCCAGGTGTCCACGAGGCTGCCCTCACATTTTATTCCCTGCCCTTCCCTAACTAGTGATCAGTATCTTTGTAGGGGACACTTCCTTGCAGGGGTGAGGTCAGGGGTGAACACTTCCTTGCCTATTCTGTGTTCCCTGGAGCCAGCAGTCCCCCACGGGGCAGATTCTCTAGGTGACCCACCCAATGTCCCCGCCTCCCACCTCCTGTGACCTTCTTCTTACCTGGCAGGGCTCACCTTCCACCAAAAGTCTAGAAATCCACTTCCTAATGAGTTATATTTTTTATTCCTAAGTGTGTGTGTGTGTGTGTTGCCATTGTGAAAGATACTGTCTTTTTTTTCTTCTCCCATTTTTGATAGGTTACTCCTGTTATATAGAAATGGAACTGATTTTTGATTGTTGTATGTTGAGCTGAGTGCAGGCCTTTTTGGCTCCATGTCCAGCTCCCCCATCTCACCATGCCCCATCCTCCCTATCCTCTTGGAACCAGGAGCAGAGTCTGGGAACCCTATTACTGAGTGATCATCTGAAGCCTGTCTCTAAGTTACCAGCCCCTTGCTGTCGTCTTCCTCTCCCTGAAGACGTGCTCTCCCATCTTTCTCAGGAATGTTAAAGATGAGTAACTAAGGCAGCAGGTGGCGCTATTGGTAAAGAACCCACCTGCCAGCAAGAGATGCAAGAGATGTGGGTTCCATCCCTGGGTTAGGAAGATGCCCTGGAGGAGGGCATGGCAACTCATTCCAGTATTCATGCCTGTAGAATCCCATGGACAGAGGGGCCTGGTGGACTACAGTCCATAGAGAGTTGGACATGACCAAAGTCAGGCAATGCAAGGCAACGGGAGCCTCAGGGCATCAGCATGAGTTGTTTGACTTGGCTGAGACCAGTCACTCGTTTTTTCTAATCCAGGTGTTGTCACATAATTGCTAGGTGATGGCCATGTGATCTTGTTGTGACCAATGAGATTTGTTAAGAAAAACTTCTTGCGGTTTTGTTGATATTTGTTCACAATCTTTAGCTTGAAAAAGTAGATAATAACAGGCACAGATATAGAGATTTTCCATTTTTAGGGAGGCAAGTATCATTTGAGCTTCAGAACATCCATGAGAGATTTCAAAATTTTTAAACTGCCTTAAAATGTCAGATGCTTTCCACCAAATATTTGAAACACTAAGAAATGTAATTAAAGTCATCCCCGGCTTCCAGCCCAGGGCCTTAGCTGGTCCCCCACCCCACTAATGTTGACAATCTAATGGTGGCTGCTGCTGCTGCTGCTAAGTCACTTCAGTTGTGTCCAACTCTGTGCGACCCCATAGACGGCAGCCCACCAGGCTCCGCCATCCCTGGGATTCTCCAGGCAAGAACACTGGAGTGGGCAGAAACTAGAAATTTACCTTCACTTATTAACTGTGACAATATATATGTATTGTGATCCATATGAAGAAACTAGCTGATAGTCACTTAAAGGGCTGTTTAAAAGTAACAAAAATAACAGAGATGCTATTCGAAATGTAGACTATTTTGCATGGTTATTTCAGTTCAGGAATTACTATTGACTGAGTGGTTTATCAACCATGGAAATTTATTTCTCACAGTTCTGGAGGCTGGGAGTCTAGATTATGATGCCAGCATGGCCAAGTTCCAATGAGAACTGTCTTCCAGGGCTGCAGATGGCTGACTTCTCATTGCACCCTCCTCTGGTGGAACAGGAGGCAGAGAGGAAGCAAGTTCTCTTGTGACTCTAATTCCATTCACGAGGGCTTCATCCTTAGAGCCTCATCTAATCCTAATTACCTCCTAATTACCATCACATTGGGGCTTCCCAGGTGGCACAGTAGTAAAGAATCCGCCTGCCAATGCAGGAGACACAAGAGACTCAGTTTCAGTCCCTGAGTGGGGAAGATCCCCTGGAATAGAAAATGGCAACCCACTCCAGTATTCTTGCCTGGAAAATTCCATGGACAGAGGAGCCTGGTGGGCCACAGTCCATGGAGTCACAAAAGAGTCAGAACATATACACACACATACTCCACACATCTTGGAGTGTGGTTTCAACAGACAGAGTTTAGGGAGACACAAGCACTCATTCCTTAACAATAGTTGAGAGACACCATGAATTTAAAAAGTAGGAAAAAGCATTTCTGAAACATTCAGATGTGTGAAATAACTTTTATGTTACAAAGTCCAAAAAAAAGTTTTACATTTAGGAGGGTCTTGGCTAATGAAATAATGAACATAAAATGAATTAGAAAATCAAAATTTAGTCTCTGTCTCAAGGCTGATGTTATTCTTGTGTGTGTGTGTGTGTGTGTGTGTGTGTGTGTGTGTGTGTGTGAATCTCTGAGGACACCCACTTGAAGACTGAAGTTTATGCATTGGTGCTCCACACAGGGTCCATCTGCAAGGCCCTTGTCACCCTCCTCCATTCACAGGAAGAGCCACTGCTAACCGGCTCACAGCTCATGGCTGGCCCCTCACTGGGAATTGCCCTCTGTAGTCAGGCAAGTTCCATGTCCAGGGTCATGAGCCCTCCCTTGGGATACTTGTTGACCTGTGACTGTTATATGCTGAAAGACAAAGGTGCAACCCTTTTGCCTAAGTTTGTAAGATCATTCAAGTTCCAGAGTTTCTTCAAGAATATTGTTGGAGTCTAATTTGCAATCAGATCCTTGAGCCAGGCAGTTCTATCTTCCTTACTTGCTTAAAAGGGTATCTCCAGGGAGTGTTTTACAATAAGCGTTGGGTATGCAACTCTCTCTCTCTCAAATTATATAATATATATCACTCTGATACCACTACTTGGTTGAAATTGAAATTTTTATTTCTCAAGGGATGAATAAAACAATATGAGGGAACTGCTAAACTTGGCTTGTGAAAGTGAAAATTGAAAGGTGCTCAGTTGTGTCTGACTCTTGGTGTCCCCATGGACTATACAGCCCATGGAATTCTCTAGGTCAGAATACTGGAGTGGGTAGTCTGTCCCTTCTCCAGGGGATCTTCCTGACCCAGGAATCGAACCAGGGTCTTCTGCATAGTAGGCAAATTCTTTACCAACTGAGCTGCTGAATAAATTTGAAAAAGATAACTGGTTGCTGAAGTAGAAGGCATGAAAATGAGGAAAATATACTATTCCATCAGATATTTTAAATAGTCAATTTTGAATACAGAGAAAAAAGCAAATGTACTCTTTCTTCTCAAAATTCATGATAATAATGGGCTTCCCAGGTGGCTCAGAAGTAAAGAACGTGCCTGCTGATGAAGGAGCTACAGGAGCTGTGTGTTTGATCCCTGGGTCAAGAAGATCCCATGGAGGAGGAAACAGCAACCCACTCCAGTCTTCCTTCCTGGAGAATCCCTTGGACAGAGGAACCTGGTGGATTACAGACCATGCGGTTGCAAAAATGTCGAATATGACTTAGTGACTAAACAGCAGTAGCAGCATATCACCTACATTCAGAGAGATAAATCCCCTCCTCATATTTATACAAGAAACTCATCAGATTGTGATGCTCATCAGAGCTGGTTCTATGGACTAGCTTTTGCTTCTTTAAAAAAACTGTAAGAGATATTCTTAAAATAACAATGCATAAAATTTTCCTGAAGGCCAATGAGTGAGAAGAAAATCTATTCTCTCTATGAGAAAGATCAGATAGTTTTGTACCTGAATGTCAAATGCAGACTAAAGTTATTAAATATCTGTCACCCAGGAGGAATGACTAATTTTTCTTGTTTCTGTTCACACTGGTATATAAAGGTTTTTTGTTATTAAGACTATAAACCCTAATTAGTACTTAAAAGTATACAGGGAGGTATTTGGTTCTATTCAACAAAATGTACGACATAAATTCAAACTATTATTACTTATAAAATGTGAACAGTTCTTGGCTGACTTGTGGGCTTTTTATTTACTGATCAATTTTGCAATGGAAAGAAATAATACATTAATTTAATAATTGTCCATTGTTGAGACATCATTAGCCAGTTAGGACTCAGCAGAGATTTAGAGTTAAAGGTCTAGAGCACAGAATTTAGTGCACTAGAATAAACAATGCTCTAAATGATATCTTGATGACCTATAAGGGTTAATGCATTTCCTAAGTAAGCACTTTAGACCATTGTTAGTGGTAGAAATGGCCCTACTAATGTATAGCCAGCAGAGCATAACATTTTAAAGATATGTGTCTTACTTGAAGCACTAAAGGTTAATTAAGGGAGGATGTATTTGAACTAGGAGAAGAATGCTTTCCTTTAAAAACAATGTCAGCATAAGATTCCTAAGCAATGCCAGCACACAATTGAGACCCTCAAACAACTTCCTGCTGAAATATCCAGCCCAGAAGAGCAGTTTCTTAGGCACAGATGAGTCTTCACAATGGGATTTACGAGCTAGGGTCAGCACTTTGAATTATACTAACCAGCAATGGGAGCAGACTCCGGGATAATCTAAAGGCAAGACCTCAGTGTAATAATTACCTTGAACTTTTCATATATATGGAATCCAAACAAAAGCCATAAAATACGCATGTAATGACGACTGATGTTAGTGAAAAAATAGTCACGGAAACCAGTACAAGAAACCTGAAAGAGTGAAAAGTCACACCACCCTAGGACCCGAGGACCTAGTCCATTAGGGCTTCCCTGGTGGCTCAGAAGGTAAAGAATCTGCCTGCAATGCAGAAGAGCCAGGTTTGATCCCTGGATGAGAACGATCCCCTGGAGAAGGGAATTGTTACCCACTCCAGTTTTCTTCCCTGGAGAATCCCTTGGACAGAGGAATCTGGCAGGCTATAGTCTGTGGGGTCACAAAGACTTGGACATGACTGAATGACAAACACTTTCATTTTAATATATTCTTCTCATTCATTTCTTGCTTTGCTTGCAGTATGCAACTTTATGTACTCACTTTATCAAGTTCTGGGTTTTAGACAGATAGTTGTATGGTTTTTTTTTCCTTGCTTTTCTTTTTTTCTTTTTTTTTTTTTCATGTACTGTGTTTTTTATTAGTGTGGGTAAAATTTTATCTCTACTTCATGATTCCCATTTTTATTTCATCATTTCTAGAGTGTGCATTCTCTTCTTCAATGGCTCACTCTTCCAATCTCTTCTGAAGGCAGTTCTTATTGGTATAGTCTCACTGAAGTCTAGTGATAATGTTTTATTAAATGTTACATTGAAGCTGAAATTCCCCACAGCAGGTAGCCCAGAAATCATTACCATTCTGAATATTTTCTGTACTGAGATGATAATGATAAACACAAAGCCTCAGCTGGAGGTTTACCACTTATTACTTAATCTACCAACCCCCTGTGGGTATATTTTGGTGTCTTCAAATGCCCACCCAAGGGTTGTACAAAAGCCTGAAGCTAAAATACATGAATAAGTTTTAGAAGGTCCTATTATACAACATAAGCTTTTGGCTTTAAGGAGATTGTTATCTTACTAACAAGAAGCCCAAAGTAACCCAAGTATTTGAAAAAAATGTGCACACCACTAAGCACCCCTTCTAAGTATTTTGAAAACTCTTCCTAAAATATTTTTCTTCTTTTGACTGAAGACCACCTGAAATGCTTCAAATCGCCATTTAATGAAATGTCTAGATAGGGGTAGTAGAAGAGTTTTTAAAAGAACTGTCTCCAGACATCTTGAACTCTGCAAGTCAAGTTGGCCTAGCATTAGTCAAGTTCTAAGGAGGACTGAACACCGGGCACAAAAGGCCAAAGGGCTGAACACCACCCCAGGCAAAATGATGATGAAGACAGCAATGTATAGGAGAGTGAACCATTGATATTCTTAATGGCACTTGGTGTCTCCAAGCTGCAAAGGTGAATCCACTTCTCAAAATGTGAAGATTCACCAGATTAGTTTATGTTAAATAAAAATATATATGTGATGGGCAGTTAGGTTTTGAGATCAAAACAAAGAAGTGAGAGAGTGTAGATGTGTTGCAAGGTCCCAATTCTCCTTCCTCATGGATGCCAAGGAGGGTTGAAATGTAGCAATCACCAAGCGAGAAATTTGATCAACTGAGAATTAAAATGCTTTCCACATTTAAATTCCATTTTCAGATGATTACAGGAAGGGGGTTTTAAAAATCATCTCTTTAGGCAGCCTGAATTGGAGGGGGTTTTGGGGGAGAATGAATACATCTGTATGTATGTCTGAGTCCCTTTGCTGTTCACCTGAAACTATCAGAACATTGTTAATCAGCTATACTCCAACACAAAATTAAAAGTTCAAAAGAAAATAAAAAGAAGTTTTAATAATGTAATTAATTTAACTGATAATTTAAAAAATAAAATAAGTGCTATGTTGGATTAATTAGAAGTTAACTAAAGAAAATAAAGTTCAAAATCTTCAAAAATCATCTCTTTAGAAGACAACACTTTAATTTTCAAGTTAAAAAAAAATCCACATGCTCTTGGAGATATGGTTTGCTTTATAAGGAGAGCTTATCCACAGGAAGTGATGGGGAGTCCTGGGTGATGATGACCAAGCCCTTGATGCAGGTTGGAAGTGACCTGGGTGAGCAATGATTTGTACAAACTAACTCTTGTAGAACATGTGTTCAATAGTCCCAGGTTGTGGCTGGTACTATGCTAAAGGTCGTGTATGACATAAAGAAGAATAAAATATAGCCCCATCACCAAGAAACCAATGAGGGAAAAAAGAATTTCTTGAGGAGAAAAGGAAAAATTAGATATAACTATGATACAAAATAAAAGAAACATGTATCCTGAGTCTCCTTTTATAGAAATGACCAAGAAAAGCCTAATGAAGGAAAGAAATAGCACTTGATCTAAATGTGAAAGCAAGAATAAGAGGCGTTTTCTTCTTAACATTTCTTATAGCAAAAGAAATACACATTCATGGTAGGAATTTAGTGACTATAAAAAGACAAAAAAAAAGAAAAGAAAACTACAGCCCCTGTCAACATTTTGGTGTATATGCTCAAAAAATTTTAGTTAACACATGCACTTTAAAACATCATGCGAAATGCCGGGCTGGATGATTCACAAGCTGGAATCAAGATTGCTGGGAGAAATATCAGTAACCTCAGATTACAAATGACACCACATATGGCACAAAGTGAAGAGGAACTAAAGAGCCTCTTGATGAAAGTGAAAGAGGACAATGAAAAAGCTGACTTGAAACTCAACATTAAAAAAACTGAGATCATGGCATAAGGTCCCATCACTTCATGGCAAATAGATGGGGAAACAATGGAAACAGTGAGAGACTTTATTTTCTTGGGCTCCAAAATCACTGTAAATGGTGACTGCAGCCATGAAATTAAAAGATGCTTGCTTCTTGGAATAAAAGTAATGACTAACCTAGACAGCATATTAAAAAGCAGAGACATTACTATGTTGACAAAGGTTCGTCTAGTCAAAGCTATGGTTTTTCAGTAGTCATGTATGAATGTGGAAGTTTGACTAAAAAGAAGGCTGAACACTGAAGAATTGATGCTTTTGAACTGTGGTGCTGGAGAAGACTCTTGAGAGTCCCTTGGATGGCAAGGAGATCAAACCAGTCAATCCTAAAGCAAATCAATCCTGAATATTTATTAGAAGGACTGATGCTGAAGCTGAAGCTCCAATACTTTGGCTACCTGATGCAAAGAGCCAACTCTTTACAAAAGACCCTGATGCTGGGAAAGATTGAAGGCAGGATGAGAAGGGGATGACAGGGGATGAGGTGGTTGGAAGCCATCACTGACTCGATGGACATAAGTTTGAGCAAGCTCTGGAAGATGATGAACGACAGGGAAGCCTGGTGTGCTGCAGTCCATGGGGTTTCGAAGAGTAGGACATGACTGAGAGACTGAACAACAACAATCCTTAAAATTGATAAGATAATTGATAAGATAAAATTGATAAGATAATTTGCATGTTATTGACATGCAAATATGTTCACTATTGTTAGGTGAAGATATATGATTGAGTTGGCTATTTATGCATCCATGTATAAAATATATACAGTGAATCGTATATGCTGTGATAGAATAAAAATTGTGTAGCATTTTTAAATTAACTACTTACATTTCTTTTTTTACTTTTGAATTTTTCTCTTTAAAGAGAATGGCTTTTAAACACATTTTTAACTTAATAAAATACTTGACAAACTTTTAATGTCCTGGTTGGTTAAATATAACAAAAATCAATATGTAATATCTGTTTAATTATCACTAAGTTGGTCAGCAAATTCAAACACTTAGGAAAAATGTGGTTTACAACTTCTAGCAAATAAGAATTCTTTACCGCATTCTTACAATTGTGATTTCATAGAACAAAACATATGTAGACTCAAGGTTATAAGCCAACAATTCTTGAGGAAAAAAGCTATTAAAGCAGAACAGTGAATTTTATAGCAGACCCCTTTGTCCTTTGTGATAAACAGAAAGAAACTCAACTTTGTGATGACAAGATACAGGAAAAGTATAGATTTAACTTAATATTTATGGTAATGGAATGCAAATGTTCTTTAACCTTCTTTCTTATCTTTCTAAACAAAGGGTAATGGCCAAGTCACTGCTTTGCATTCTCAGAGACTGACAATGTAAACAGATTATTAAAGCCAAAGTTTTCCACCAAGCACCATTTGAATCAAAGTTTCTATGTTGTAATCAACATACGGTTTCAACTATAATTTCAATCAAGACTAAATCAAAGTATTTAGGGCTTTAAAATTTTCTGTTTGCATAATGCATACTGTTGAACAAAATGGTGTTTTACCTAACAATATGGAAAAAACATCTATTCCTACCAGGGATTAATATATTATTTTAATGGCTGCATTATAGTCCATACAAGGACTAAATCATACTTTAATTAACAATTATTGTTGGACATTATCAAAATTTTCCAACTTTTTATTAATATGAATAATGCTTCTGTGACGATCCTATTATGAAATACTTTCTACATGCACACATATGGCAGTGGTTTAGTCGCTAAGTCGTATCTGACTCTTCATCCTGTGACTGTAGCCCGCGAGACTCCCTCTGTCCTTGGGATTTCCCAGGCAAGAATACTGGAGTGGGTTGCCATTTCCTTCTCCAGGGGATCTTCCCGACCCAGGGACCAAACTTGAGTCTCCTGTACTGCAGGCTGATGCTTTACTGTTGAGACACCAGGGAAGCCCACATATATATTTGTGCATTTTCTCATTATTTATTTCAGATAATCTCTAAAAGGGGAAATTTTGGACAAAGGGTATGCCCACTTTAAAGGCTATCCTTGAGTATTACCCAAATACCTTCCTGTAAATTGTGTACATTTATACATTTTAAGTACCATAGAATGGTGTTATAGTTTCTGTTTTTCTGGAATGGGTAGCCATTCCCTTCTCCAGGGGATCTTTGACCTAGGGATCAAATTCAGGTTTCCTGCATTGCAGGCAGACTTTTTACAGTCTGAGCCACTAGGGAAGCCTGTCTGTTTTCTTTTTTTTTGTTTTTGTTTTGTTTTTTACAAACTTTTAAATACTGGGTATTATCATTTTTCAAAACTATTTCTTAACATATGGGTGAGACATGGCATCCTATTTTGTTTTAAGTTGCATTTTCTTTCTAGTGAGGCTTTGTTATATTGAAGTTATATATGGGTCATATTTGGGGTCATTTGCACTTACATATGACCCCATGTACGACAGGTTGGATTACAGTTTCCTGTATTCCGAGCCTCTCCCTAAGGTGCTTCTACCCATGAGAGGAGTGTGCACCCCAGAGGTGAACTCACCGGTGGTTACCTGAACCCTCTGAAAGAAATTGGACTGGATGTGACATGCCTCTTGTCAGGTGTTTTAAGAATGAGCTCTTTGTTTACATGTTCTCCTTCCTTCTGTCGCCAGGCTGAAAACCTGGAGAGAGACAATGCCTGAGGAGAGCTGTTCTTGTGGAGAAGCTGTTCCTGAGAAGAACCAAGATTGTCCCATAATGAACAAACAATATGAGTGGGAAGTAACTTTTTGCTGCTGTGAGACACTGATGGCAGCCGGATGTCATTTGTTTCCTTAGCTTAACCTAGCCTTGGAGGATAATTCCATAACCTGAACCAAAGGTGAGAAATACTAACAAAAAGAACCCTAAATGCATGGCGTTCACTTCAGGGCTGATAAGTGGTTAGTGAATAAATTCTTATCAGAAACTGATGGATAGAATCCAGGTCTTGTAATGGTAAAAACACTCAGTCCTAACTTGGAAGTCAAACTGGACCAAAGGAGTGCATTACTCAGTGAAGAACTTGGAAAACAGAATATTAGCAGCATGCCTTGGTTACTATTTGGTTCATTCAGCCTGGTACTTATAACAAGAGATGAATTATTAAAAGAATTTACTTGTTTTCCACAGAGAAAAGAGAGTCTAGAAACACTGAGATTACAATGCTAGATGATGCAATGAGCTTCTATCACCAACCAGGGAAAGATATAACCTGGAAAGCCTTTGAGTGACAAAGGATAATTAAAACTCAGCCTCTTGGCAAGGCCCAAATCAAGACTGTTGAAACTGAATTGATTTTAGCACCCAGTAAATTCAGGTAAAAGAGACTACAGATAAGGCTTTCCCAAATCCCAGCCTGATAAACTCAAGATACCCATAATTAAGTGTGGAAAGTCAAGTCCTGAAAACTTTGTAGATGCTAAGTCCTGGCACGTTATATTAATTAAAAGCAAATAAAAAAAAAAAGCTGACTATGTTCTTTGATTTAACTGCTAAAATTACCCTCAACCTGGCCTCAAAGAGATTATGACTACTGAGAATTACAATAACCTTAGGACACTTATTAGATTGATAAAGCTTATGGAAAAGATGTTCTGTACAGCAAACAAAACAATCAACAGAATAAAAAGAACCTACGAAATGGGAGTAAATATTTGCACATCGTATACCTGATGAAGTGTTAATCTCTAAAATATGTCAAGAACTCACAAAGTTCAATAACAACAACAACAAAAAAAAACACCTAGTAATCAGAGTTTAAAATGGACTAAGGACTTAACTAGACATTTTTCTAAAGATGACATACAAATTGTCAACAGGTATATGGAAAAATGCTCTTAGTCACTAAACATTAGGGAAATTCAAATAAAAGCCACAGGAAAATATCATCTCACATTTGTCAGGATGGCTATTACTTAAAAAAAAAAAAACACTAAAAGCACAAAGTGTTCATGAGGATGTGGAGAAACTGGGATCTGTACATACTATTAGTGGGAGTACAAATGGTATAGTCAATGTGGAACACAGTACAGAGGTTCCTTAAAATATGAAACCTAGAACTACCATGCGATCGAGCAATCTCACTTCTGAGTATGAATAATTGAATCAGGATCACCAAGAGATATTTACACCCCCATGCTCACTGAGGAACTATTCAAACTAGCTGAGATGTGGAAACAACTTAAATGTCAGGCAACAGATGAATGGATACAGAAAATGTGGCCTATACATACAATGGATAATCTTCTACTTTTTTAAAAAAGGAAATTTCACAACACGTGACAACATGAATTGACATTACTGACATTATATTAAGTGTCATAAATCAGAGACAGAAATACAACTACTGCATAATTTACTCACATGAGATATCTAAAATATTTAAATTCACAAAACTGAAGACTAGAACAGTGGTTTCCAGGGCCTGGGTTACTTGAGAAGAGGGAATTGCGAATTATTAATCAACCGAAACAGGCAAAAAGAGACGAATAAGCTCCAAAGATCTACTGTACAACTTCGTGTCTACAGTCAACTATCATGTACACTTAAATTTTGCCAAGAAGATAGCGCTCACGTCAAGGGCTCACACCACAATAAAATTTTTAAAATTGATAATGCAAAAAACCTTCTTTGTAATCTCTGTTGTCCTTTACAGAAGTAATTAAGGAGGAAAAGAAAAAAGGAAGAAACTCCTAGAGAAAAGAATCAAGGGCCACAGAGAACAATGAGTTGCTACTCTCAGAGAGGAAAATGAATTTTTATGCAAGAAACAGTATGATATCTGTGCTGTGGCATTTCAGCTCTGTCCCTCTTTGTTGTCTCATTTCTCGATGGGAATTGTACGGTGCAGTGATGCTATTCCTGCTCCATCAGTGTGCATATGTGTGAAGGATAAGGATGGAGCATATAACTCATATTTAGTGTACAAGTTACCAGTTTAAGAGGAGTTTTCTCCAAGGCTGATACAGGGATAATCTGGCATCTCTTGGATATCTGAAGTTTAAATTTATTGTTGTAATTGGGTAAGTGTTGGATTTTCTCCCTTGCGGGGGGTAGCAGATTAAATTAAGGCTCACTCATATTTTGTACCCCTTCTCATAGGCAGATTATGAACTTCCACTCTCTGAAATTCTTGGATGACTATATGACTTTTTCCATCCCCCTACTTCTGTGTGTGTCTGTGAGAGAGAGAGACAAAAACACAGAGAGAGGTTTTACCTCACTTCCGTAGTGTAAATTAAAGTTACAAATACTACCTCTAAAATCTTGTGGTCATTTCAAAAATATAACTGTCTTTGATTCTTCTAGGTAAGAGCCTAATAAAGAAGTAAAATGGTAGATTATTTAGTTATTCAATTGTGGATGTGTCTGGTGGTGTCAAATACCATTTATGATTTTTTTCTCCCCCCCCCCCCGATTTGAAATGCTATCATTATCATATGCTACATTTCTATTTAACTTCAGTTCAGTTAAGTTGAAATTGAGGTTCTAGATTTACTGTTGTATTTCACTTATCTGTCTTCCAGCTATACAATATTTTAGTGAGTGTGAATTTATGTCCATTTTTGCACTGTATATAGCCAACATCCTCATCATGTCTACTATTATTCTGGTTTATCAAGACTGTATTGGCCATTCTCATACACTTGCTCTTATAAATTAACTTAATAATTATTTTGTCAAGTTCCATCCAAATTTCATCAAGAGAATGATTTCCCACACAATTTTTAAATTAATTGGGAGAATTGACATCTTAAATATGGAGAGTTCATGTCAAGAAGATATATGTCAGTTTACTAACTCAAGTCATCTTTTATTTTCTTCCTTTGTAGAATTGTCTATTCTTCTGCCCATGGAAAGTTAAAAAATATTATCTCAGTTGAGATAAATTTTTCTAGTTTTTCATTTATAAAAAGGATATTTTTATAGTCATCTAAGATTTTCTTTGTTTTTAATTTTTTTCAATGTAATCTTTTGGATTTTTTCAGTTAGGCAATTGCATAACTTAAATAATGATAGTTTATATTAATTTCTAAAACCAATATATGATTTTACTTTAATTGCACAAGAACTTCCTACATAATGTTGAATAACAATAGACATCCTTGTTTTGTTTGTGATTTTAATAGTAACACTTCATCTACTGCAGTTTTAAAAATAACAGGGACTGTTGGTTTCTTAGTGAAACTCTTTTTATGTTAAAAACCATCTCTTGAATCCTAGTATATTCTGTTTTTATCAGAAGTGGATATTAAAATCATCATTTGGAAGTGGATATCATCATTTGAGAGGATTATAATGTGTTCATATTATCAACTTATAGGTTGATTATTTTAACATCAGTAAGATATATCCTAATATATTTGAATTTTAGGAGTAAATTCAATTGTCTATTATACATTATTAGTTTAAATACCCAACTGACTTCAATTTGCTACATTTTATTTGGAATTTTTTTCATTTTGCTAACATGTCAACCCCATGAGGACTAGGATCTTCTATTGTATCTTTACTACAGTTTATAATTAATAATGACCACTATATTTAGCTACGTGAGATTGTTCTTTTTATGTGCTTGCTCTAATTGTCAGACTATAACCTTGTAATACTTAGGGACTTAAGGCATATAGCTGAAAATGGCAGATTAAATTGATGTAACTGATTCGGTCACCCTATCTCTGTGGCAAAAAATGAAACAAATGATGGATTAAAACATAACTTTAAAAAAATCCATTCTTAATAAAAAAGAAGGAATATCTCTGGTTCCAGAAATGAGAAGAAGAAGCAAAGCGTGAGAACAGATTACCTGGCCGCTCACAGAGCTTTTTGTCACAAATGGATTTCTAAGAGGTAAGAAGCTGAGTCCTAATGCCTGATGGAACTAAAAGATGTGGCCTTTGTCCAATGGGAGGACAGACAAGGAGCCAAAATTGATCCATCCCTATAAGCCAGGAGCATACAAGAGGTTCCTCTTCTGCTTACAAGTAAAGAAGGCGTGCAAGGACTTGACTATATCCAGAGTGTGAGTGAAAAGAACAAAGTCAAAACCTCAACTTCATCAAGTTCATCTGTGAGGTCTAAATCTATTGCACCATTGTAATTTAGATGATCAGGTCATGGTGGAGAGGTCTGACAGAGCGTGGTCCACCGGAGAAGGGAATGGCAAACCATTTCAGTATTCTTGCCTTGAGAACCCCATGAACAGCATGAAAAGGCAAAAACATAGGACACTGACAGATGAACTCCCCAGGTCGGTAGGTGCCCAAAATCCTAATGGAGATCAGTGGAGAAATAATTCCAGAAAGAATGAAGGGATGGAGCCAAAGCAAAAACAACACCCAGTTGTGGATGGGACTGGTGATAGAAGCAAGGTTCGATGCTGTAAAAAGCAATATTGCATAGGAACCTGGAATGTTAGGTCCATGAATCAAGGCAAATTGGAAGTGGGCAAACAGATATTCAAGCTGGTTTTAGAAAAGGCAGAGGAACCAGAGATCAAATTGCCAACATCCATTGGATCATTGAAAAAGTAAGGGAATTCCAGAAAAACATCTATTTCTGCTTTATTGACTATGCCAAAGCCTTTGACTGTGCAGATCACAATAAACTGTGGAAAATTCTGAAAGAGATGGGAATACCAGACCACCTGACCTGTCTCTTGAGAAACCTGTATGCAGGTCAGGAAGCAACAGTTAGAACTGGACATGGAACAACAGACGGGTTCCAAATAGGAAAAGAAGTACAACAAGGCTGTATATTGTCACCCTGCTTATTTAACTTATATACAGAGTACATCATGAGAAACGCTGGGCTGGAAGAAACACAAGCTGGAATCAAGATTGCTGGGAGAAATATCAATAACCTCAGATATGCAGATGACACCACCCTTATGGCAGAAAGTGAAGAGGAAATAAAAAGCCTCTTGATGAAAGTGAAAGAGGAGAGTGAAAAAGTTTGCTTAAAACTCAACATTCAGAAAACTAAGCTCATGGCATCTGGTCCCATCACTTCATGGGAAATGGATGGGGAAACAGTGGAGAAACACTGTCAGACTATTTTTGGGGGCTCCAAAATCATTGCAGATGGTGATTGCAGCCATGAAATGAAAAGACGCTTACTCCTTGGAAGGAAACTTATGACAAATCTAGATAGCATATTAAAAAGCAGAGACATTACTTTGCCAACAAATGTCCATCTAGTCAAGGCTATGGTTTTTCCAGTAGTCACGTATGGATGTGAGATTTGGACTATAAAGAAAGCTGAGCACCGAAGAATGGATGCTTTTGAACTGTGGTGTTGGAGAAGACTCTTTAGAGTCCCTTGGACTGCAAGGAGATCCAATAAATCCATCCTAAAGGAGATCAGTCCTCGGTGTTCATTGGAAGGACTGATGTTGAAGCTGAAACTCCAGTAGTTTGGCCACCTGATGCAAAGAGCTGACTCATTTGAAAAGACCCTGATGCTGAGAAAGATTGAGGGCAGGAGGAGAAGGGGATAACAGAAGATGAAATCGCAGGATGGCATCACTGACTCAACGGTCATGGGTTTGGGTGAACTCCAGGAGTTGGTGATGGACAGGGAGGCCTGGAGTGCTGCGATTCATGGGGTCACAAAGAGTCGGACACCACTGAGTGACTGAACTGATCTGAACTGAATTTAGCTATAGACAGAGTAAGTAATATTTTTAACTAGTCCAGGGCCACTGTAACTTTATGGGGCAGACTCAAGCTCAACAGTGGCCTGAAGGCAGCCATTCAGCACACATGGTTCACAAAAAAAGCAAATCAACAACATCGAAATAAAAAGCTAAAGACCCAGGAACTCACTAGAGAAAAGCTACAAATCACATAAGAAACAAGTTATTAAGTGGAATCAACAGATGCCACAAGTCATAGTTAGCACATGACAAACTTGAGATTACAGAAAAATTTAAAAGAGGTTAGAAAATAATTATGATTAGAATTCAAAAAAATAAGAGAATTGAAACCATAAAGAATACCACACTATTAAGAAAAAAAAAGGTGGATTTTTTAAATTGCCATATATAATTTCCAGAAATGTAAAACAGAATTGTTGACCCTAAAAGCTCAGTACATGGATTAAATATCAAAATAGGCATATCTGAAGAGTAAAATTAGTGTATATATAATTCATGTATATTAATATGTGTGCAAATATAATTTACTCATATCTGATTTCTAGATATTTGTCATTTTTATATTCATTATATCTTTGCCATGAGTTCCTTCAATTAATAAAAATATTTTGCATGATGTTTGAAATATTTAAATAATATATGAAAAGTGCCTGACATTAGAATGAACTTTTTTAGATATTTGCTATCATTATTGCTTCCCTGATAGCCAAGTTGGTAAAGAATCTGCCTGTAATGCAGGAGACCCCAGTTCAATTCCTGGGTCAGCAAGATCCGCTGGAGAAAGGATAGGCTACCCACCCCAGTATTCTCAGGCTTCCTTCATGGCTCAGCTGGTAAAGAATCCGCCTGCAATGCAGGAGACCTGGGTTTGATCCCTGGATTGGGAAGATCCCCTGGAGAAGGGAAAGGTATTCTGGCCTGGCCTGGAGAATCCCATGGACTGTATAGTCAATGGGCCGCAAGAGTTGGACACAACTGAGCAACTTTCACTTTCATCATTATTTACATGAATTACCTAATAGAGCAACCTTATGAGATAATAATTAATATTATTTCCATTTTTGCTACTGAAAGAAAGTTAAGTACTGGGAGGCTAAATGACATTCCAAAAGTTGTACAGCTAGTGAGAAGTGGAGCCTGGTCCTCGCCCCAGCCTCTGGCAGAATAATTACCCTTTTCCTCCAAAGATGTCACACTCTGCACCACCACAAGATACTTCATAGTTACCAAATAGATCATATTTTGTTACATCTGTTTGTATGCTGTTCTTCAGATACACTCTAGCTTTGTTAGAGTCTAAGAACATAGCTTATTCAATTGTTTTTGTTTAGTTGCTAAGTCGTGCCTGACTCTTGCAAGCCCATGAACTGTAGCTCACCAGGCTCCTCTGTCCATGGGATTTCCTAGGCAAGAAAACCAGAGTGGGTTGTCATTTCCTTCTCCAGGGGATCTTCCCCACCCAAGGATCAAACTCGTGTCTCCTACTTGGCAGGCAGATTCTTTACCACTGGGCGACCTGGGAAGTCCCCAGCTTATTCAGTTGCCACTTAGAAAATTTTTGAGCCCTTAAGAAATTTCATTTACATGATCTTGATTACATGATATTATATATGTTGATACCTTATCTATTGATTTGCTTAGGTAATTTTTCAGGAAGTGTTTATGAGGGCTATAAATAATAATGTCTCATATTATTCTGTGTGTGTGTGTCTTCAAGTGAGTATTAATTGGGCAATAATGAGAATTATGGAAATTCAGTCTTTGATCCTAAGAAAGCAATTTGTAGCACTATTTCTTACAGAGCTATGGTTTTTGTTGTTGTTGTTATTGAAAGTCACATGTGTTCCTCCCAGGCAAAGCTTTACAAGTTTTCTGGGTAGTTAACCATGGCTATGTGAGTAATGGGCTTCCCAACTGGCTCAGTGGTAAAGATCTGACTGAAATGTAGGAGACATGGGTTCCATCCCTGAGTAAGGAAGATCTCCTGGAGAAGGAAATGGCAACCCACTCCAGTATTGCCTGGGAAATACCATGGACAGAGGAGCCTGGCGGGCTACAGTCCATGGGGTTGCAAAGAGTAGGACACGACTTAGTAACTAAGAAACAACAAAAATGTGAGTAACAGAATATCAGGGAAGTGATAGAGATCCTTCCATGCTTACCCCAGAAACACCCCCACAAATTTCCCTGTCTCTCTTTCCCTATCTATTGACTTTCAAAGAAGTCTGCGAACCTAGAAGAAAATGGAACCGAAGAGAAAATCCTGAATCTCTGAGCACAAGGAAGCTGACTTGTGCAGAAATACCTGCTGGGCTTTGCAGGAAAAAAACTCTTCCACCGTGTTAAGCCGCTGAGCTATGGAGCATCATAACAGCATTTTCTGCCATTCACCATAACCAATCTAAGATAGTTCTTGGATTGTAATTTCACAGGTTTTATGCTAACGTTGTTCTTTCCCTTTTAAAATCCAGTACTCCTAAAATGTCCCACTTCATCCTTGTATTAGGATGTATGTGGGTATTCTTTTCATTAATTCTGTCCTGTACTCCGTGAACCCTTTCCATAAGGACACACAGGTTGTAGCTGGCAGACAAGGAAGCCTCTGAAGATATTCACATCCAAATTCCTTAAACTTCTCAATATGTTACCTTTCTGGCAAAAGGGATTTGCAGACATGATTAAGCTAAGGACCTTGAGAAGGGGAGATCATCTTGGATTATCGAGTGGGTCTAATATGATCCCAGTTCAGTTCAGTCACTCAGTCTTCTCTGACTCTTTGTGACCCTATGGACTGCAGCATGTCAGGCTTCCCTGTCCATCATCTACTCATGGAGCTTGCTCAAACTCATGTCCATCAAGTCGATGATTCTATACAACCATATCATCCTCTGTCATCCCCTTCTTCTCCTACCTTCAATCTTTCCCAGCATCAGGGTCTTTTCAAATGTGTCAGTTCTTTGCATCAGGTGGCCAAACTACTGGAGTTTCAGCTTCAACATCAGTCCTTCCAATGAATATTCAAGACTGATTGCATTTAGGATTGACTCATTTGATCTCCTTGCAGTCCAAGGGACTCTCAAGAGTCTTCTCCAACATCGCAGTTCAAAATCATCAATTCTTTGGTGCTCAGCTTTCTTTATGGTCCAACTCTCACATCCATACATGACCGCTGGAAAAACCATAGCCTTGACTAGAAGGACCATTGTCAGCAAAGTAATGTCTCTGCATTTTAATATGTTGTCTAGGTTTACCACAGTTATTCTTCCAAGGAGCATGCATCTTTAAAATTCATGGCTGCCGTCACCATCTGAAGTGATTTTGGAGCCCAACAAAATAAAGTAGGTCTCCATTAATGACCACATAGCAACTTGGAGGAGGTCGCCATTAGCCCTACCATAAAGCCACCAAGCAGACAACCCACAAACTGAAGAACAATTATACCAGAGAAATTCTTGCACTGTTAGAAAGTTCTAGGACCCACAACAGATATCCAAACTTGGGGATCCCGCAAAGGGCCTGAGAACACCCAGGGAATTTGACTTTGGAGGCCAGTGAGATTTGATTACAGAACTTCCTCAGGACTGGGGAAACAGACACTTGGAGGGCACAAACAAAATCCTGTGTGCACCAGGAGCTAGGAAAAAGGAGCAGTGTCCCCACAAGAGAATGAGCCAGACTTGCCTGTGAGTGTGTAAGAGTCTCTGGTGAAGTGTGGGTTGACAGTGGCCTGCTGCAGGGTCAGGGGCCCTGAATACAACAATGCATACACAAGCCCTTATGAAGGAGGTCATCATTACCTTCATTACCCCTACCACAGTTTGGCCTCAGGCCAAGGTAGGGAACACAGCCCCACCCTTTAACAGAAAATTGGACTAATGATTTACTGAGCATTCCGATGGCATCACCCATCAGAATAAGACCCCATTTCCTGCACAGTCTGTCTCTCCCATCAAGAAGCTTCCATAAGCCTCCTAACCTTATCCATCAGAGGGAAGACAGATGGAAACCACAATCACCAAAAACTAACCAAACAGATCACATAGATCACAGCCTTGTCTAAGTCAATAAAACTATGAACAATGCCATGTAGGGCCACCCAATATGGACAGGTCATGCTGGAGAGTTCTGACAAAATGTGGTCCACTGGAGAAGGGAATGGCAAACTACTTCAGTATTCTTGCATTGAGAACCCCATGAATAGTATGAAAAGGCAAAAAGATATGACACTGAAAAATGGACTTCCCAGGTCAGTAGGTGCCCAATATTTAACTACTGGAGAAGAGTGGAGAAATAACATGAGAAAGAATGAAGACACAATGCCAAAGCAAAAACAACGCCCAGTTGTTGATATAACTGGTGCCCATCTTTGCATGAAATGTTTCTTTGGGCTCTCTAATTTTCTTGAAGAGATCTCAAGTTGTTCCCATGCTATTGTTTTCCTCTATTTCTTCACGCTGATCACTGACAAAGGTTTTCTTATCTCTCCCTGCTATTCTTTGGAACTCTGCATTCAAATGAGTATATCTTTCCTTTTCTCCTTTGCTTTTCGATTCTCTTCTTTGATCAGCTATTTTTAGGGCTTCCTCAGACAATCATTTTGCCTTTTTTCAATTCTTTTTCTTGGGGGTGGTCTTGATCACTGCCTCCTGTACAATGTCATGAACTTCCGTCTGGAGTTCTTCAGGCACTCTGTCTGTCAGATCTAATCCCTTGAACATATGAAGTCAAGTGGACCTTAGGAAGCTTCACTATGAACAAAGTTAGTGGAGGTGATGAGCTATTTCACATCCTCAGAGATGATGCTGTCAAAATGCTGCACTCAATATGATCCCAAGAGGCCTTAAAATTGGAGAACTTTTTGCAGCTGTGGCAGGAAGAGACATGACAAGAAAAGCTGGGCCAGACAGATATAAAAGTTTCTGGCTTTAAAAATGGAGGAAGAAGCCATGAGCTAAGGAACGTCAGTGGCCTAGAAAAGACAAGGAAACAAGATGCCCTTCCCTCTAGCATCTCTAAAAAGGAATGCAGCCCTGCTGGAAATCTTGATTTATCCCAGTCAGATTCATGTCAGATTTCTAACATATTGAACTGTAAGGTATTATGGTTGTGTTGTTCTAAACCATTGAGTCTGTGGTAATTTGTTTTAGCAGAATAGTAAACAAATAACAAAAGTCTTCCCTGGCAGTCCAGTGGCTAAGACTCTATGCTTCCACTGCAGGGTATATGGGTTCAACCCCCGAATGGGGAGCTAAGATCCCATCTGACACACAGCCAAAAAAGGGGGGGGGGACAAAACAAAACAAATACACAGGTCTCTGGTCATTTCAGGATATTTTATTGTGCTATATTATTATTGCTTTTCTTCTATAAATTCTATTGTCTCCTCCTCAGTTTCAAATGACTTATACTGAGTCATATATCCTTGAAGTAAATATATCCTTCATTGCTCCTGTTTCTCTTATTACAGTCCATATTTTTTTTTCATCTGCATTCTGGCCTTCTAATGTGTTAGTTATGTTTTACAGATAATGAAAATGCTTTCTTTGGGAACAATTAATTTTTTTTTAGTTCAGTAATTATTGTTTTAAAGCTCAAAACCCGTATCACTACATCATGATCTTTTGTCAGTGAAAAATTTTCTTCAATCTCACTGAGAATCTCTACAAGCTCCAAAAAATGTCTGCAATTTCCCATAATAATTAGAGATCATATGTTCTGAATGCTCACAATGGTTCTCCTTTTTTAGACTGCTAATTTTTTTCATGTGCCAACTTATTTTTCTCTGCTTGCTCATCCTTCTGAAAGTGAATGTAATGATTATTTTTGGTATTTAAAATAAACAAAAAACATGAGAAAAAAATACTTGATATATTGTGATTTTTTCCTTGTCTTAGATAGTAGCCTGATATTTCCTACATGGTAGGATGATGTTGTAAACAGTGGGAGGTATCTGAAAGGCATGGAGTTCACTCTTGTTTAAAACCAATTTAACCTTTTGTCTCTCTTAGCCAGCTGGATATGGAAACCCTCTCCAGTGGTAACATGGCAAGATCTACTGGAGGACTGCTCAGAAATCCACCCTTCAATACCCACAGGCAGCCCACTCTTCTCACTTTAGCACTGAAAATAATAAGAGTTATTGAATGGAATTGCCCTCATTTTGACCTGAGAACATTGAGGAGAGGGCATTTTAGGTGTAAAGAGAAGAATTCTTTGTAGTAAAGGGACCAACAACATATTGAAGAAGCAGTACAGGCTCTAGGTTTGATTGGCATCATATCACATCATTTTATGCCTCAAAGAACTATTAAAGATCCATGAATTTTCCTTCAGATTTCTGATGTAATTCGTGTAATGATCATTGTTGGTTAAAGAGGAAATAATACAGTTAGTGGGAATGGCATTTTAAGAAATACGTATTTCTCATAATCAAATTATATTATCAGAGACCTGGACACTTCTTAGTATCAGAATAATAACATGTAACGAACAGCACTATGAGAAATGATTTTACAAATATTATCTTATTCATTCTTGTTTAATTTAATTAAAAACCTATTAACTAAATTTTATAAGATGTATTACAGCGAAGATAACTGAAATTCAGAGGATTAAGTGTCATTCAAGAAAACATAGCTATAAATTAGCAGAGGCAGGATCAGAATTCAAACACAGATTGATCAACTCCAAATTCAAGTTCTGAGATTGAAGTGCAACTATATATAGTGGTAAATAGTTTCAGGATAACATGTGACGTCTGTGTATAAAGGTAACCTCAAATGTCCTGAGACATCCATGGTATAAATGGTGTCAGTCTGTCATGCGTATCCCCAGATGCTATCAGAGTGTCATGTGAAGCTACCTATATCACAGAGGTAATGTGATTGATCAAGAATCCATTGCACTTTTTAATATAAATTACATTTCTGTGATTTTTCACAATGTAATTGCTTCTGTGTGTAGTGCATTTTCATGCTAAATTTCACATTTCCTTGATGTGGTCAGTTCCTACGAATTCGAATCAGTAGAATTCAAACGGGATTACATTTCTTTCATCTAAATAATTTATCTTAAAAAAATGGATGTGAGGAGAGTGGCTTAGAAGTGGAAAGTATTGGATACACAGAATCCGCTCTTGGCTTCCAGGAGTAGGAAGGAAATTGTGCAATAAATCAATTTTTATGGATGCTATTGACTTGCAACATTTGCTGCTTTTAAAAATTAATAGCTGAAATAATGAACATTCAAAAAATTCTCCCCACCGTCAGTTTGATTAATTCCTTGATATGAAGTACAGATGACAGATACAATATTTGAAACTAGATTTTCCTGCAGTTCAATCAGAGGAAATCCAGATATAGACCACAGTGGCCAGTATGGCCTTTTTACTTTTTTTTTTTAATTTGTGCAAAACAGCCCCTTGCATAGACATGCTCTATCCGATAAAATGAAAGTTTAATTATTTGTATAAATATTATTGTAAATGCACAATAGTGCCTCCACAGTCCAAGTGTCATCATTTTCTATTAATATTGCATTACAGTAAAACTGGTAATAAAGTGCTGCTCTGAAGAAATTGTGCATGGATTTTTAACATGGTGCTCAGCCAGGAGACGAGTTTATTAAAGTTACTGAATTATGTAGTGGAAAAAATGGAGTTACTAAAATCCTACACATGGAAACTGCAACAAAACTGAGACAATGAAACGGTTACAAGAAATTAGAGGCCAAACTTTCTGAGCTTTTTTTTCTTTTTACAGTAGTATGAAGTGCATTCATCTGTCTATAAGCCAGACACATATATCCAAATTAATTTCCAGTGAATTCACACAAGCTCATGAAAACAAGTGATAACGTAAGGCAAAAAGATGCATATTAATACCGGAGCAGCAGACCCAGTTAGGACTCTAGAAATTAAAAACTTCACAGAGCCCCACTCGAGTATCTTGAAGAATCTCAAAGGCAAGAGGAGAAGATGAAGAATGCAGTTGTCATTTGTGTGCTAAGTCATCTCAGTCATGTCCAATTCTTTGCAACGCTATGGACTGAAGCCTACCAGGCTCCTCTGTCCCTGGGATTCTCCAAGCAAGAATACTGGGCTGAATTGTCATGCCTTCCTCCATCTGCACCCAGGGATGGAAACTGCATCTCTTATGTCTCTTGCATTGGTAGGAGGGTTCTTTACCACCAGTGCCATCTGAGAAGCCCTGTTCTGATTTGGATCTTATCAAAAGGGCATTGGCATCTTTGGTAGCTCAACTGGTAAAGAATCTGCCTGCGATGCAGGAGACCCTGGTTCAATTCCTGCATGGGGAAGATCCCCTGGAGAAGGGATAGACTACCCACTCCAGTATTCTTGGGCTTCCCTGGTGGCTCAGTTGGTGAAAAAATCCACCTATAATGTCGGAGAGCTGGGATCAATCCCTGGGTTGGGAAGATTCCCTGGAGGAGGGTATGGCAACCCACTCCAGTATTCTTGCCTGGAGAATCCCCATGGGCAGATGAGCCTGGCAGCCTACAGTCCATGGGGTTGCAAAGAGTCGGACACGACTGAGTGACTAAGCACAGCACAAAAGGGCACTTGTCATTCATCTACTGTTGTATAAACTTGAATGGCTGACATACTACTTTTTGAACCCCTGGGCTTACACTGAGGTTGTTATTTTAAAGGACAGCATTATTAGAGCATCTAGGTGAATGTGTATTTTATCAAGTTACCTTAGTTTGTCATTTGGTCTGTGTGAGTGTAAAGCACAGTGATTGAGAACTTGGCTTTGGAGTCAGTCTACTCTCAGTTGGTTTTGCAAATCTGCCATTTGCTCTGTGTGTGCACGAGTTAATCAACATATCTGAGCTTCTCACACTCTTGGAGGGCTAATGTAAAAAAAAAATGAAGTATCCATGTAAAGTAGTTAGCAGATATTCTGGCTTAAAATGCACACCATAAATATTAATTATTTCACAATATTTTATTATAATTTGAGGTGTTTCTACATAACATTACTGTAAGTCCAGAAACATAAGTTGGCAGTTAAATATATAACAAAGGAGAACTTTCTAGAGGATGAAACTGGGTTGATGTGGTAAAGCATTTAAGCAAAACTGATTGTAAAGAGGATGAATAGCTCTTGGAATTTGAGAGGAGGAAAGAGTATCCTTTAATAAGTAAATAAGATTCAAAATCTTTCATTATTCTCTGGTATTGGAGTGGCTTTTTATAAAACACAATTTTTTCTATGTTTCTTACACAAGCAATATTTCAAACGGAATTCATGAAGAACTTTCCCAGTCCACTCCAGTTAGAGTGTTCTTATTTACAGATCTGTCAAATTCTTTGTGACATCTATAGTCTTTAGCCTTTTAAAACATGATGGAAATGTTAAATCACAGTATAAATTTAAGGGCATTTTTGTTAGTAAATTATTTTGGTTCCAAATTATCACTTCTCGCAAACTATACCTACCAAAGGATGTACAGCAGAAGCACAATCTACATTCCATTCTCTGACTCAACTGTAAATATGGAACAGAAAGCTCCAGTCTCAAGAGAAAAAAACAAAACAAAACTGCCACTAAAATTGCAGGCAAATCTTGTCTGTCATATATCCATGGTGGTTCTACAACCTGAATGCCAGATATTGTAAAGTGATTCTAAGAAGTATAAATCAGGCTGTCTTTCCTTGAACTTTCAAATCGATATGGTTTGGTGTTAGATGTTGATAAGTTAATGTTCTACAAATAGTATTTCATATTTGATGCCTAAGTTAGGCAGCCTAGGATTAACTGGATAGAAAAACTAGGAAATGTAAAGAAAAATAAAGCTTAAAAAGTAAAAATTTTTAATCTGTTAATATAAAATTCAAGCATTATTAGAGGATAATAAATACAAATCATTTACCCTTTAGAGAAGTTCAAAGAATTTAATGAAGATTTACAGAAATCACTTCACTAATATTAAAATCATAGACTGTCAAAATAGATTTTAATATGCAATCCAAAATACTTGCCTTAAAACAGAGTTAATATCACATAGCAGTATCAATACTTTAACTTTTCAATTTGCAAATTCAATCAAATATTTTTAACATTTACTGACTAGAAGTAAGAATATCAAAACAAATGTGCTTTGATGATAATAAATGCCTAAAATATGTTGGAGTTATTTTAAGTTTTGATTTAAATTTTTGAAATTACAATAAACAGTTTGTACTAATGTGTCAAGGGTCTCCAAGACCACCCTCAGATTTGATGATTTGCTAATAGTACTTACAGAACTCAGAAAAGTTGTTGTGTCCTGGTTATTCTTTATTATAGAGAAAGAATATAGATTAAAATCAGCAGAGAAAAATGGCTCCCTGGTGGCTCAGATGGTAAAGAATCTACCTGCAATGCAGGAGACCTGGGTTTGATCCTGGGGTCAGGAAGATCCCTTGGAGAAGGAAACAGCAACCCACTCCAGTATTCTTGCCTAGGAAATCCTGTGGGCAGAGGAGCCTGGTGGGCTACAGTACTTCGGGTCGCAAAGAGTCAGACACCACTGAGCAACTAACACTTTCACTTTCAGACTATAGTCAGGTGAAACCAGCCAGGAACTTCCAGTTGTCCTCTCCCAGTGGAGTTGCATGGACAGCTCTTAAATCTTCCAGCAATGAGGTATAACATGTACAAATCACTACCTACGAGGGATATTTGCCTGAACCATGGGGTCCATGGTTTCTATTGGAAGTTAGTTATGCGGGTACAGAGCACCTGCACATCTGCCCTTGGATACTCAGTCTTCATTCTGCAGATGTCCAACTGATACAGCATGGCCCAGGATCCCACGTGTAAAAAAGCAGACATTGACCATAAATCACAATGTGAACAGAAACTATCTGACATGGCCCAAGGCTCAAGGTATAGAAATACACTCTTCTCACACAAAATAATTCAAGGACGTAGCGATGTTCTTGCAGAAGTTGGCTTGTAAAATAGGGACGCCAGCCACAAAGCAGAGGTCATTCCAGGAAATGTGCATCAGCAGAGAAAACTTAAGGAAATGCTTTCCTTCCCTGGTTTGCTCTAATGAAAAAGTCATGGATGTAAAGGAACTAGACTGTTGTCAAATATCATAGAACCCAGTCCACAGCTGAGCACCTACGATTATTCACTGAGTTAAGCCCAGGAACAGCATCAAGTTTGAATGGAATTCTCTTGAAAAGTGACTCCATCACAGTGACCATGGCTCCAGGTATAGTATACAACAGTTAATATTGTGCTTCATAAAGGAAATCAGTAGATAGAAGCAGTTTCAGATAGTTTGGTAAATTAGGGGCTTGGGAGAGAGTTGATAAAGAATTTGTTGGCTCTTAGACTTTGTGCCTCCCTCTTCTGTCCTCCTTTTCCTTTTTTAAATTTTACTCAAGAAATTTCCATGTTTATTCAGAGTAGGCTGTATAATGGGCACACAGAGACTTCAGGTCCTAATCTCTTGTGAATGCTGCTGCTGCTGCTGCTAAGTCACTTCAGCCATGTCCGACTCTGTGCAACCCCATAGACGGCAGCCCACCAGGCTCCCCCATCCCTGGGATTCTCCAGGCAAGCCTGTGAATGCTACTTTATTCTAAAAGAAAAGACTCTTTGTAGATGTGCTTTAAGATCACAAGATGGGAAGTTTTATGGGTTGTATTGTGTCCCATCATAGTTCATAGGTTAAAGTGGTAACCCTTCAATATCTCAGAATGTGACCTTATTTGGAAATAGGATTGCTGCATATGTAATTAGTTAAGATGAAGTCGTATGGGAGTAGCCTGCTTGAATGCATGCTCAGTTGTGTCCGACTCTTTGAGACCCCCCTGGACTCTAGCCTGCCAGGCTCCTCTCCCCATGGAATTCTCCAGGAAAGAATACTGGAGTTGGTTGCCATTTCCTCTTCCAGAGGATCTTCCTAATCCAGGGATCGAACTCATGTTTCTAGCATCTCCTGCATTCACAGGCATATTCTTTACCCCTGAGCCACCTGGGAAGCCCTCGTACTGGAGTAGTGTGGTCTCTAATCCAATATGACTAGTGCTATCCAAAGGGGAAAAGAAAGGCATGTGAAGGCATTTTACCCAGAAATCAGGATGATGTGTCCACAAGCCAAGAAACACCAAAGAATGCCAGCAAAACACCAGAATTAGGAACAGATCCTCCCTCACAGCCTGCAGAGGGAACCAACCCTGCTGACACCTCCATCTCAGCCTTCTGGCCTCCAGAATTGTGAGATAATATGTTTCTGTTGTTTTAACCACCCAGTCTGTCATCCTGGTTACTGCAGCCCTGGGAAACTAATCCAAGGAGATCTCCCTGGATTATCCAGTTGGACTCTAAATGCAATCATATGTATTCTTATAAGAGAGAGGCACGGGGCGATAGATATAGAAGAGAAAACCCAGCCAGAAGAAGAAGTGATGCAACCACAGAGGTAGAGACAAAGAAGGAACAGTGGCATCTACCCAGAGCTAGACAAGACAGGAAGACTTTCTCCCAAGAGCCTCTGGAGGGAGCACAGCTCTACTGACACCTTGACTTCAACCCAGTGATACCAGTTTTGCACATCTAAGCCACTAGGATTGTGGAGAATGCCTTTCTGTTATTTTAAGGCACAAAGTTTGTGGAAATTTGTTGCAGTAGTCATGGGAAAATAATGCATCATATATTAGCTATAATACATTAACATAAGGCCTGTATATCCTTATGTTTTCTGGAATCGAACCTCTGAATTTAGCTATGGCAAAAGGCATCCCAGGGCACTCCAGTGGATGGCTCACATTTCATCTACAGTAAATTTTATACTTACATATTTAAGATACTTTATCAAGTACAGGAATCAAATTTTAGCAACTATGAAGTCAAAGATTTTAAGGATGTTTTATCCTATGATCCTAGTATAAAATATTTTGAAGGACCTTAATATATTTGGTTACTATAAAGATGTAAGCATTTAGACCAAAACTAAGTCGTGATCATTGAGAAACAGCATGGATTTGCTAATCACAAGTTACATAAGACCAAACATATTTATTTTCTTTACCAACATAGTAGACAATACATGTTGAGAAATAGGATAGGTCTGGACTGTCTGGATTAAGACCTGTGAACAAAGGGAGAAAAAGATTGTCTGGGTGTTAGATAGTAATACAGTAAACACATGTAAATAGAAGTGGATCTATAATTTGTTAACACTACCCTAAAGGGTGTTGTGGGGCTTCCCTGGTGGCTCAGCTGGTAAAGAATCTGCCTGCAATGCAGGAGACTCCAGTTCAATTTCCTGGGTTGGGAAGTTCTCCTGGAGAAGGGATAGGCTAGCCACTCTAGTATTCTTGGTCTTCCCTGGTGGCTCAGACTGTAAAAATCTGCCCACAATGAGGGAGGCCTGGATTCGATCTGTGGGTTGAAAAGATTCCTTGGAGGAGGGCATGGCACCACTCCAGTATTCTTGCCTGGAGAAGCCCCATGGACAGAGGAGCCTCGTGGCCTACAGTGCATGGGGTCTCAAAGAGTCGGACACGACTGAGCAACCAAGCACAGCACAGAATAGCAAAGGGTGCTATAGATCAATGTCAAGGTGAAAAGAGGTTTCAGGTAATAATAACAAGCATTTCCAGGGCTCTTTCTATGGGCCAAACACTATTTCAAATCCTCCATCCTGTTTTTAAACATTATCTTTTCTTTCCATCTCTTTAGGATTTCTCCTTGGTCAACATTTTCCTGCTGCCTTATGCCCTTCCTCTTCTTCCCTTCTCTCCTCTACCTTCTCTGCAATCCAGTGTTTCTGCTTACTTCTTAGGCAGATTTAGAGATGATTAACTTCAGTTCACTTCAATACAATAGATATTGAGCATTTTAAATATGGCTGGCTCAAATCAGAACCCTGTAAATATAAAATGCATACTAGATTTTAAAGACAACATTAAAAATATAACAGCTCATCAATAATGTTTTATATTGATTGCATGTTGAAATGATAGTATTTTTTGATATATTATGTAAACTATATTATGAAGATGTTGTGTGTGCTTAGTCTCTCAGGCGTGTCCAACTTTCTGCAGCCCCTGTCGGGCTCCTCTGTCCATGATATTTTTCCATGCAAGAATACTGGAGCAGGTTGCCATTTTCTACTACAATGGATCTTCCCGGCCCAGGGATGGGAACTGCCTGCCTTGAATTTCCTGCATTGGCAGGCAAATTCTTTACCACTAGCGCCACCTGGGAAGCCCATATTATGAAGATAATTTTACCCAATTGATATGGCTACCAAAAATTGTAAGTGACAGATGTGGCTTCCATTTGTGGGTTGAGATATAATTCTGTAAAGCAGCACTGCTCTAGATGAAAGCTTAAGGGTTTTGCCTTTGCAGCATAAGAGAGAAATTTCATTAAACAAAAGGTCATCTACTCTAGAAAGATTTTTGCGCCACTACTTTAGGGCTAAAAGTTGGACACAGACAATTGTGATTAAAAAAAATTATTTTTTATTCTATCCAATGACAAAAACGACTTCATCAGTTTACAGAACTTGTTGGACACAGTTGTGTGATTACGCAGAGCACCTCCCTCCTCTGCCACACTTTTTCCAATCATGTCCTGCAAAGTTGATCTTTCCTACCCCTGGCCGAAATTGCCAGCAGTTCCCAAAGCTTTTCTAATTCCTTTCAGAAAGAATAACAATCTCATTGCAAAAATTTAAAAATCTCATCAAGTCTAACAGTACAGTTTAATCTATTATACAATTTAAATTATCTTTCCCCAGCTGGGGCCTGCCTCAGCTGTGCATCCTGCAAAGAGCAAGGAGAGCGTGCTTGGAGTCTAAATTCTCAACACCAGCCTCTCCACTGCTATCCTTTCCAAAGCAATGGGTTACAGGAGGAGGGGTGACAGGGGAAAAACTCCCAAAGGCCACCTGACTGGCATAGTTAGCACATGGCTTCATGGTCCTCTGGGCAGCAGATAGACACCTGCTTTTTCTTTCCTGGCTTGGTTAATGCCTCTGAGATCTTCCTGATACAGACCTCCAACCAGGGCTCTCATCTCTCTTTGATGGAGAGCACATCTATTTCTGGAAAACTTGATCTTTCTCTCTCCTCCACCCCCAACTTCCCCTCCCAACCCCAACCATGTGCTCTGCCCTGGGTTTTATTGTTTTTAACTTTTTATTTTATATTGGGGTATAGCTGATTAACAATGTTATGATAATTTCAGATGGACGGCAAAGGGAACTCAACCATACATATTCATATATCCATTCTCCCTTAAATTCTGCACCCATCCTGGCTACCACACAAAACTGAGCAGAGTTCCCTGTGCTGTACAGAAGGTCCTTGTTGGTTATCCACTTTAAATACAGCAGTGTGTGTCCGTTCATCCCAAACTCCCTGACTATCCCTTTCCCCCGCCCTCCATCCCCCTAACCCTGGCCAGGCAACTGTAAGTTCATTCTCTAAGTCTGTGAGTCTCTTTCTGTTTTGTAAACAAATTCATTTGTGTAATTTCATTTTAGATTCCACATATAAGGAACATCAGACAATATTTCTCCTTCTCTATTTGACTTACTTCACTCAGTATGCGACACCATGTTGCTGCAAATGGCATTATTTCATTGAGGGTTTCTCTGTGTCCCCAGACTCCAGGAAACATAAAAGAAGCTTTCCAAGTGATTTACTTCACACACACCCTTTTTTGACTTGCAATGGTGTATATTTCCCCAACCATCCCTTGAGAAACTAGAAAGGGGAACTTCTACAGCACTCCAACAACTCGTTCCCAGATAATTTAGGTCTGCATTAGTTAGGGTAGGCTAGACAATGATACCAAAGAGAATACCAAACTTCAGTAACTTAAAAAAAGTTTATCTAGCACTCACGTACCAGTGCTGGATGGGATTTAAATAAATAGCTGGCTTCCAGGCAGCTCATCATTTGGGGACTCTTTTTGTCTTCAGCTACACAAGCCCCAGGGCCTCATCACCTTCTGCATACAGACTGAAGACAGGAGGAGAATGTGGTGGGACACATCCACTCTCTCAGAAGCCCTAGTCTGGAAGTGGCACAAATCTCTTCTGCTCACCTCCCATCAGCCACCCGTAACTGAGTGTGTTTCTCAGTCATGAAGGCTGGGAGAAATAGCTTCACAGTGCTTTACAGCATATCCCCCATCAGGGATCATGCACGGTGCTTGTACCTGTGTTACTTATTTTTTCTCCTTAGCATTTTGAACTGAGACAAAACGTGCGCTTGTAACATTGCTTACTCAATGATCCATGGAGTACCCATTCCACACCATGCATTTCCTGTTTGCCAGCTCATTTATTCTTACCATTCTTTGATGTAGGTATTAGGCTCAGAGAGGTTATTTGCCTTATTTTAATTTAGTTAAAACCACCAGCACAAAAAGGAGCTGAAAATCAACCACCAGTTTCCTTGCTCTTATGATAAACTACCTCTTGGCTGCCCCCTTTCAATCTTAACATTTTATCATATTTGTCCATTTTGGCACTTTTAATTTCCCTTTTAAATTCTGACACCAAGGATATAAATAAGAGAGATATAGATATGCATAAATACATACAATGTTTATATGCAATACATATGCAGTGTCCTGATTGTAATTGAAGGGAAATGGGAAAAAAAAAACCACTCTGACATTAAGATTTTTCAATACAGAAAGTTATTTCTTCAAAAATATTTACTATCCATGGATGATATCTTAAAATTTATTATTGAATGAGAGACTTGTACAAGGGAAAGCATTATTCTGAAAATAATAATTTGTCAATTAAAATAAAGGCAATTACAACTGTGTATAAAAAAATAACTTGACCCAAAATTTCTAAAATATTTAAACACTTAAGAAAGGTTTAAGGGAAAAAAATACTAGCATTTTAAAATGATTTTTGACCTGTCAAGGAATATTGGTCAGGGTTCAGTAACTGGAAGGGCTGGGAGAACAGATTCGATACTGAGCTTCAAGGATATCCACTGAGGGTTTACAGAACTGTCCTGATCTGTCATGATCTGGACACAGAGGGGTTCTTGAGCGAACACCACAACTGCTGCTTCCAACATACCACCCCGTCCCATGTGCTCTGAGCCAGCACATGGGGTCAGGTCCCCCAGCCCTCAGTACCCAAGGATTCAGAAGGTGGGCATTCAGACCTCTGCTTCAGCTGGTGCCAAAACCCTCCAAAAGACATTTGTCAGCAGAAAGAGCAGAAGCAGCAAAAGCGTGGCCTCTGCTTCAGGACATAGTTATCTCCTTTTCAGGTTTCCCTACAGGTCCCCTGCTTAGTGAAAGCGCCATTCTGTTCAGAAGCCGAGCCATAAAGCAGGCTTACTTTAGCTTCAGCCTCCACAGAATCATGTTGCAAGGAGTGGGAATGAAGGTGGGTAAATAAATGTGCTGTATTTCCCAAGGGTGGGAGGAAAGCAGTTAGTGGAAACCATCAGGCTGTAAAAAAATAAAAATTTTTGATTTAAATATTATTTTCAAGTGGAAGAAGGATAATTACTGTTGGATATTTTACAAGCAGGCACAGGTATTCTGATTGTGTGTTTTAAATGTAGTACAATCTTTCTTCAGATGAAAATATTATCCCTATTTAGAAAAGTCTTGACATGATAAATAAAGTTATCTGATGACTTCAATTACAGCTGTTTTTATAAGGACCCTTGAATGGGTCATGCTAGGATGCATTATTTTTTCCATTTCAAACAAAGTAATTAATTGTATTCATTTGGGAATAGCTTTGTCTGGATGCAAAATATAATTCTATTCAGAAAGTTTATTTCCCTTCATTTAAATATGTGTTAGACACTGAGATATCTCTTTTAAACTTTACAACAACATTCAAAGATAGAAAATAGGAGCTCTATTTTGTAGTTATGAAATTGAAGCTCAGAAAAGTTAAGTGATCTGTCCAGAGTCATACCACTAGGAAAAATGTCCATACTAGGGTGTGAGCCTGGTTTTCTCGACTTCTCTTTAATAGTGGGATATTGCAACACACTTGGTGCTAACCTGTGAGTTTAGTAACTGCTCACAGATTTTCTTTACCCTTGTGTTCTTCACCAGTCTTCCCCATAGACAATGGCATTTGCATGGTGTGACACCTTATCTGGTCTTCTAGCTACTGAGGAAGAAAAGCACAGCTCTGCTGTTTCATTAAGAAGACAGTTAGATGCATAGATATAGAACCTAGAAAAAATGGTACTGATGAGCCTATTTGCAAGGCAGGAATAGACACGCAGATGTAGAGAATGGATTTGTGGACATGGAGTGGGGTTAAGGAGAGGGTGACGTAATTGGAGAGAGTAGCACTGACATATATACACTACCTTGTACAGAACAGATAGCTAATAAGAAGCTGCTGTATTGGGCAGGGAGCTCAGCTGGGTATTCTGTGATGACCTAGAGGGGTGGGATGGGGCTGATTAGGAGGAGGCTCAAGAGGGTGGGGATATGTGTATACTTATATCCTTGTGTATAGATATGGGTATATGGATACTTATTTTTCTTGTTGTACAGTAGAAACTAACACAACAAATTATAAAGCAATTATATTCCAATTAAAAATAAAATTTTAAAAAGAAGACAATTAGAGAGGGTGGTAACAAGGATCCTTCCTTGCTGAGACAGGATTTCTCTAATAGTTAGCATAGTCAGATAGAGAGCTGGGATATAGGAAAACCAAAGCTACCTATACAAGAGTGGGAAGAGGGTGAAAGCGAAATGAGAGAAAGGAATAAAACCTCCATGTAACTCCTAGAGCTGACATCAACAGAAATTCTACCACAGTGGTTAGGAAAGGAGGAAATGAAATTGAGCAAAGAAGACAGGGCTTCTATGTAGAAAAGGGCTGCCATTCATATCTAAGTAGATGCATAAGCCAGTGAGGTGAGTAATCTTTGTTATGATGAGCTTGTCAAACAATAGAGAAAGTCAATAGTGGGAAAGATTATTGAATCATGAGTTTGAATTCTTAGAGATTAGTAATAATAAATAGAAAAAATATATATCATGTCTCAAGCTACACAGGTAATTACAGTTTTAATAAAAATGTATTTATGTAAATTCATGGAGAAACCACTTTGTATTAAGATAAGATGGAGAACTGTATCCTAAATGAAGTATAATTCAGCTGATTTTTAGGATGCCTAGATAGAATTCAGAGTAGAAGTAATAAGTGTCATCAAACATAAAGATATTTTAAAATAGCTTATAATTATGATCTAGATATATCAATATATAATTTTGGTGAAATGAAGGGTTTAATCTTTCCATGTCAATATCTTGTCATTGTGACAAGCATGAGCAATGTAAATAAAGGGAACTCTTTACCTGGTATGGTCAATATATTTGAATTAATTCATCTTCAGTAATTTTTTCTAGTATTGTTGTTCACTTATTCAACAAATATTTATTGAGCACCTCTTTCACATAAGCCACTTCTAAATCAACCAAAATAATCCAATCAGAATGCATGGAATTCCAATCAGAAACTTTATTTTAGAAAAGAGTATTTCCAGTAATTCTCAGATTTTATAACACACTTAGTATCTGTGTGTAATAAGAAATCAGAAGTATGTATTATACCAGTGTGACAGTATAAACTTTTCTGCCCATAGCAAAAAAAGTCTCTTCACATTCAACACTCCCCACATAGAGATATTCGATCATTCACGCCTTTGCATTTTTGTTCAGCATTATTAGTGCAAATAAAATTATAGTACTACACTAAGCCAATCTATCTGCATATAAAGCCCAAGACAGCTAACTGTAGGCCATATTCACTTACAGGTAATATGAGATACTCTAATAGAGTTTAACTCTTGACTTGGTACACTGGGAATTTGCTTTTAAAAAATTGAAGGGCTATCCATTTTTATCGTGAAACAATGAATCATTGAAAAGTTATTTTATGACATAGCCAGTTCAGATATTTTTCAACCAAGCTTAAAAATACCACCTTTCCATGTAAAACAATTGTTCACTTGAAATAATTTTTAATCAATCATAATATGTAATAACAAGTAATAATCAATCACAAATAATATCAATCATCTCAAATTTATTTCAAATTTAATTTAACATTACCTCTGATATCAGAATAATCAAATATATTTTCTAGTTACCTATTTTTTTAATGGGTGCCTGGTTTTATTGGTTTATAAATGACAATTTTAGTCAGCTAATGTTATTAGAGAAAAATAGAGAGTCTGAAGAGCTATATTTCTACATGGTTTCTGGTTATGAACTGAAAACTAACCAAGACTTAAACTGAAAAATTATGGAGAGTGAATCCATCCGTACGGGGTTATTACTGCATCCCTAAAGGTCTCATCTGTATGAGAGCAAACATCTTCCTGGACAGTAATGAGACTCAGTGTACATCTCTTCAGAGTCCTGTTCAACAGTCTCTGCCTATGGAAATCATAAGACTATCTGCAATACCGCTCAGTTTCTTTCTGTTTCCAGCTGAATTAATTCTGTTCTGTTGCACAGTTGAGCACCTGAATGATTTCTAAAACAATAAATATGATGATCCTCAGGCTCTGAGAGGCTGACTTTAACTTTCCTGAAACTTAGAAAAATAGTGTATGTTAATCAGAAGGGTAAAAATTCATTAGATAGTTATTGAAATGAAAACAAAGTAGTTTAACGTCTTTATAAATCCTACTCTATACCCTGCTGACTCAGAGCTTGGGTCAGAAATGTTTAATAAATATGAAGATGAAAGAAGCCAGCCAATATCACTCAGCCACAAAAAATAGAATAAAATCATGCCGTTGCTGCAGCAACATGGATGGACCTAGATTAACATACTAAGTGAAGTAAGTCAGACAGAGAAAGACAAATACCACATGATATTACTTTTTTAGACTTGGCATCTAAAAAAATGATACAGATGAATTTATTTACAAAGTAGAAAGAGACACACAACGATAGAAAACAAACATATTTACCAAAGGGGGAAGGGTGAAAGGATAAATTGGAAATTTGGAATTAACAGATACACGTGCTGCACTGTGCTTAGTCGCTCAGTCTTGTCCGACTCTTTGCGACCGACCCCATGGACTGTAACCTGCCAGGCTCTTCTGTCCATGGGGATTCTCCAGGCAAGAATATTGGAGTGGGTTACCATGCCCTCCTCAACACATTCATACTATTCTGTAAAATAGATAAACAAGGACCTACTATATAGCATACAGAACTATTTTCAACATCTTGTAATAACCTTTAATGGAAAAGGATCTGAAAAAGAATACACACACACACACACACACACATACATATAACTGACTCACTTTGCTGTACACCTGAAACATTGTAAATCAACTATACTTTAAAAAAATAAAGGCAGATTTTTTTTAAAGCTAGCCATCTACAAAGCTTTACTCAGCCTTTACTCTTGGATATTATAATGCTAATAATGAGAATGTGGAAATCACATTTATACCAGAAATGAGGTAGGGAAAGGAAGTATATAAAAGAGGAAAGAGTTATATTTTTTTCTCTTTGAAACAATATACAAACAGCTGTGGAATAGAGAAATATTGAGACAAGAAAACTCTAGTTCTACATCTCTTACTTACTATCAGAAACATATTATAATCAGACAGCCATAAAAGGTAGCACGTAGAAAACCAAACATGCTTTATGAAATGTGTTTGATTGAGCAATAGAATATATATCAAGAAATGTATACACACACACACTCAAAATATTTCAGCTAAGTAATAAAACACAGAGGAACTATATTATTTTTAATTACATAACTATAATTTTATACTACCAGTACTTGAATTAGTAAAAACTATAAATGTGATCACCAGAGAATAAGAAATATTGCTTAGAATTTGCTTTCTACTCATTGATAAGTTACATAAGTGAAACATTATAAATAACAGCAATAAGTTGCATGAAAAGTGAGAAGAACTTTATTTGTATCCCATGTCATCTAACTGGATCTATTATTCATGAAAGACCAGATGGACAGAAGTGAGGACTGAAGTAATTTACAGAGAGACAAGGTACAGGTCATCAGGCAGCACGTGCTCACAGCTGTGACTTCAGTTACAGCCCTGCTCCTTCATGCAATATGTGCCCTGCTAATATCTCTTTCCACATCATGAGATTCAAAATAATACCCCCACCCTTTTCCCAGCAGATGGTCTAAGGATAAACAGATGAAACATTCACTAAGCGATGTGAAGAGGTCAAATCTATAGTGATCTAATTATTCCTATAAATTCACAGCTATGGTCAAGTTAGTGAAAACTAGTAATTTTCTTTATGGATTTATTATTCATGTTTAACATAAGGTCTCAGTTCTCACAGAAAACTGTTTCAAAGTGTTTTAACTTTCTTTTGCTTATATACTTGATTTGTCCCCAATCTAACTAATATTACTGGTCATGTTGAGTTTACAAAGAAAGTAGTAGACATTGATGATCTTGATCTGAAAGGTCAGAGGAATACAGAAGAGAGCTGAATTTGGAGCCCACATTAATATTCAGTCTGACATCATTTGTGTTGTCCTAAGCAAGTTCTAAATTGGTCAGAGTCAGTGTTCTTGTCTACAAACTAGGAGTAACAATAGCTACTTCATAGAGTTGCTGTGATGAACTAGACCAGGTACCTATAGGCCCTTGGCTGCATCATTTTGGGAGCTGAATTTGAAGATAATCCAATATTTCTGTTGTTCAGTCGCCCAATCATGTCTGACTCTTTGTGACCCCATGGACTGCAGCGTGCCAGGCCTCCCTGTCCCTCACCATTTCCCAAAATTTGCCCAAGTTCTTGTCCATTGCATTGGTGATGCCATCAAGCCATCTCATCCTCTGATGTCCTCTTCTCCTTTTACCCTCAATCTTTCCCAGCATCAGGGACTTTTCCAATGAGTTGGTCATTCATATCAGGTGACTTAAATATTGGAGTTTTAGCTTCAGCAGCAGTCCTTCCAGTGAGTATTCAGAATTGATTTCCCTTAGGATTGACTGATTTGATCTCCTTGCTGTCCAAAGGAGTCTCAGGAGTCTTCTCCAACACCACAGTTCGAAGGCATTAATTCTTTGGAACACTGCCTTCTTTACCATCTAACATAATATTATAACATTATCAAGACATAAACCATTTTCAGTGAATGTACACAAGGGTTTGAGTGTTCTGTCCTAAAGAGTCATATGTTATCATCCACATGTGGGAATCCTGGAAAATATCTCCTTAATCTATTTTTCCTTCTCTACAGAATCTTGATAAATTTTTAATTTTTAAAAGTCTATAATAGGGACTTCCCTGGCAGTCCAGTGGTTAAGATTTGCCTTCCAATGCAGGGGGTGAGGGTTTGATCACTGGTTCAGGAGCTAAGATTACACATATCTCATGGCCAAAAAACCAAAACTTAACACAGAAGCAATGTTGTATCAAATTCAATAAAGAATTTAATAAAAATCAACCACATAAAAAAAACTTTTTAAAAAATGTCTATGATAAACATAGCAAATCCAGTCAAAATGGAACTGCATGTTTACTAACTCATTGTTTCACAGAGCACTTCACATTTACATTAACTTCTCATCTGGCACTGTATCCTTTTTTAGACAGCTATGGGCAAGCATAACTCTCCAGTAACCAGGGGAAAATGAAGCGTGAAAAGTCTGGTCCAGTAGCTTTTATATTCGCTTACGCAAGAGTTGATTCAGAATTGAATCACTTTTCATCCACATGAAATCTCTGGTCAGCGCTAGTCTCAGATTAATTTGCAAACGTTCAAATTCATATGTAAATGTTGCTGTCAGTGTGACAGTTGATATAAAATTGTTAATTTTATGTACAAAAGTATGAAAATCTTGAAGGCACAGATTGTGTCCTGTGAGTGTTTATGTGTGTGTGTGTGTGTATGTTTGTGAGTGTGTACATGCATATTTTAACCACATTCCCATTCTGTGAAAGAATAAACAAGAAGATACAGGTCAATTTATTTTTTATTGTGAAAAAAAAAATGGTCAATAATGGAGACTGACTGGCAGTGTCTCAAAAAAAGAATCCTTTGCTCCATACCCTTGAATTTTCTTACCTGAACCATAAAAGTCTCACAACTTCTATCTTTATCTGTGATCTCCATGTGCATGTCCAGGCTCCTGCACCCTCCTCCCCCTACATACACACACTGATTTCAGGAAAACATACAGACTTACTTAGGAGCACCCTTTGCAGCCACCACCAGAGCTGTGAGCCAAGGCAAGACACAGGCAAGGTTTTCCTTAGTCATTCTTTGTCTTTCCATCCTACCATCACCTGAATGTACACCTACGTTGAAGTCATCCTTGGATGGGCCATGTGCCTATATGCTCTTTGCTGTTTCCTCAGCCTGACATATCTCTTGATAGCCTGATATATTTCTTCTCCAACTGGCAAGGTCTTGGATACCTTCTAAGTCAACTTCTATATGTCCTCTTTCAGAAATCCTTCTCCAAACACCTGCACACTTAGTGCACACTTGATCCCTACTCACTTCTTTGTACACCCAATATGTTTTCCACTTATCCCCATTACTATTTCTATTCATGTATGTCATAATATTTTTAATTAATTTAACACTTCTCACAAGTCAGTCACCTTGTTTTGTACAATTGGTGAGACATGAAAGAGAAATAGTCAGAATATAAGTGAGCTATAAAAGGCACTTTTTATAATAGAGTTCTGAAACCAGAGTGGAGACAAAATCCACCATAGTATCTCTCTCCATATATATATAAACATAAATATTCATACACACATATATTTCTAACTCAAAGAAACTATGAGCCATGCTGTGCAGGGCCATCAAAGAAGGATGGGTCATGATGGAGAGTTATGACAAAACGTGGTCCACTGGAGAAGGGAATGGCAAACCACTTCAGTATTCTTGCCTTGAGAACCCCATGAACAGTATAAAAAGGGAAAAAGATAGGACACTGAAAGATGAACTCCCCAAGTTGGTAGGTGCCCAACATGCTGCTGGAAATCAGTGGAGAACTAACTCCAGAAAGAAAGAAGAGACGGAGCCAAAGCAAAAACAACACCCAGTTGTGGATGTGATTGGTGATGGAAGTAAAGTCCGATGCTGTAGAGAGAAATATTGCACAGGAACCTGAAATGTTAGGTCCGTGAATCAAGGCAAATTGGAAGTGGTCAAACAGGAGATGGCAAGAGTGAATATTGACATTTTAAGAATTGGTGAACTAAAATGGACTGGAATGGGTAAATTTAACTCAGATGACCATTATATCTGGGCTTCCCTTGTAGCTCAATCAATAAAGAGTGTGCCTGCAATGCAGGAGACACGGCTTTGACTCCTGGGTCAGGAAGATCCCCTGGAGAAGGAAATAGCAACCCACTCCGTATTCTTGCCTGGAGAATCCCACAGACAGAGGAACCTGGCAAGCTACAGTCCATGGGATCACAAGAGTTGGACACAACTTAGCGACTAAACCACAACCACCATCATTATATCTACTACTTTGAGCAAGAATCCCTTAGAAGAAATGGAGTAGCCATCATAGTCAACAAAAGAGTCCTAAATGCAGTACTTGGATGCAATCTTAAAAATGACGGAATGATCTCTGTTCATTTCCAAAGCAAACTATTCAATAACACAGTAACCGAAGTCTATGCCCTGACCAGTAATGCTGAAAAGCTGAAGTTGAATGGTTCTATGAAGACTTACAAGACCATTTAGAACTAACACCCCGAAAAAGATGCCCTTTTAATTACAGGGGACTGGAATGCAAAAATAGGAAGTCAAGAGATACCTGGAGTAACAGGCAAGTTTGGCCTTGGAGTACAGAAAGAAGCAGGGCAAAAGCCAATAGAGTTTTGCCAAGAAAACACACTGGTCATGGCAAACACCTTCTTCCAACAACACAAGAGACGACTCTACACATGGACATCACCAAATGGTCAATACTGAAATCAGATTGATTGTATGCTTTGCAGCCAAAGATGGAGAAGCTCTATACAATCAGTAAAAACAAGACCAGGAGCTGACTGTGGCTCAAATCATGAACTCCTTATTGCCAAATTCAGACTTAAACTGAAGAAAGTAGGGAAAACCACTAGACCATTCAGTTATGACCTAAATCAAATCCCTTATGATTATACAGTGGAAGTGACAAATGGATTCAAGGGATTAGATCTGATAGACAGAGTGCCTGAAGACTATGGATGGAGGTTTGTGACACTGTAACAGGAAGCAGTGATCAAGATCATCCCCAAGAAAAAGATATGCAAAAAGGCAAACTGATTGTCTGAGAAGGCCTTACAATTAGCTGAGAAAAGAAGAGAAGCTAAAGGCAAAGAAGAAAAGGAAAGATATACCAATTTGAATGTAAAGTTCCAAAGAATAGCAAGGAGAGATAAGAAAGCCTTCCTCAGGAATCAATGCAAAGAAATAGGGGGAAACAATAGAATGGGAAAGACTAGAAATCTCTTGAAGAAAATTAGAGATACCAAGGGAACATTTCATGCAAAGAAGGGCACAATAAAGGACAGAGTTGGTATGGTCCTAACAGAAGCAGGAGATGTTAAGAAAAGTTGGCAAGAATACACAGAAGAACTATACAAAAAAGATCTTCACGACACAGATAACCATGATGGTGTGATCACCCATCTGGAGCCAGACATCTGGAATGTGAAGGAAACATCACTACAAACAAAGTTAGTGGAGATGATGAATTCCAGTTGAGCTTTTTCAAATCCTAAAAGATGATGCTGTGAAAGTGTTGCGCTTAATATGCCAGCATATTTGGAAAACTCAGCAGTGGCCGCAGGACTAGAAAAGATCAGTTTTCATTCCAACCCCAAGGAAAGGCAATGCCAAAGAATATTCAAACTACTGCATAACTGCACTCATCTCACACACTAGCAAAGTAATGCTCAAAATTCTCCAAGTCAGGCTTCAACAGTACATGAACCGTGAAATTCCAGATGTTCAACCGGGATTTAGAAAAGGCCGAGGAACCAGAGATCAAATTGCCAACATCCATTGGATCATCAAAAAAGCAAAAGAGTATCAGAAAAACATCTATTTCTGCTTTATTGATTACGCCAAAGCCTTTAATTGTGTGGATCACAACAAACTGTGGAAAATTCTTAAAGACATGGGAATACCAGACCACCTGACTTACCTCCTGAGAAATCTATATGCAGGTCAAGAAGCAACAGTTAGAACTGGACATGGAACAGAAGACTGGTTACAAATCAGGAAGGGAGTACATCAGGCTGTATATTGTCATCCTGCTTATTTAACTTTATATTCAGAGTACATCATACGAAATGCCAGGCTGGATGAAGCTCAAGCTGGAATCAAGATTGCCAGGAGAAATATCAATAACCTTAGATATCCAGATGACACCACCCTTATGGTAGAAAGTGAAGAATAACTAAAGAGCCTCTTGATTAAAGTGAAAGAGGAGAGTGAAAAAGTTGGCTTAAAACTCAACATTCAGAAAACTAATATCATGGCATCTGGTCCCATCACCTCATTGCAAATAAATGGAGAAACAATGATTAAGAAGCAGAGACATTACTTTGCCAAAAAAGGTCCATCTAGTCAAGGCTATGGTTTTTCCAGTAGTCTTGTATGGATGTGAGAGTTGGAATATAAAGAAAGCTGAGCACCAAAGATTTGATGCTTTTGAACTGTGGTGTTGGAGAAGACTCTTGAGAGTCCGTTGGCCTGCAAGAAGATCCAACCAGTCCATCCTAAAGGAAATCAGTCCTGAATATTCATTGGAAGCGCTGCTGCTGAAGCTGAAACTCTAATACTTCAGCCACCTGATGCAAAGAACTGACTCATTTAAAGAGACCTTGATGCTGGGAAAGATTGAAGGCAGAGGAGAAGGGGATGATAGAGGATGAGATGGTGGGATGGCATCATTGACTTGATAGACGGGAGTTCGAGTAAGCTCTGGGTGTTGGTGATGGCTAAGGAAGCCTGGCATGCTGCAGTCCATGGGGTTCCAAAGAGCTGGACATAACTGAGTGACTGAACTGAACCTATATTTGTTTTCAACACTCTGAACAATATAGAACCTAAACTAGAGCCTTCTAATGATATATAAGCCCCTTGTGCTGGGATTTGAGTTCTGTTAAATAATTGTAGCAGGTATAGCTCACCTTTCCCAATAGGAGTCTGATTTTTTGATGTTAAATGTTAGGGAGGATACTGGGCTCTTGCAAATGTCATTGACGCTAAGATGCCAGGAGTTCCAACGTTAAACTCTCCCAGTGGGAATGGATAAGTACCCAGTAGTATACCAAAACATATCATGTGTCCTTAAACATGCAAGATTACTAGATTAGAACTTCAAATTGAATGCAAATTTCCCTTTTATGGGTCACTTCTTTTCCCATTTTAATATTCTGGCTTTTACAACGGGGTATAATAGAAGGCTGATAATGAAATAGACCTTGGAAAATGGAACAATGAAGGAAAATGTTTTAATCCATAAAGTTCCTCGTCATAATTACTTATTTGAACTTTGAGGTATTATATTGCTTAGTTCTACATTGCTGGCAAACGTCTCACAGCCTCTAATACCTCCTAAGATTATCTAAACCAAAGACAACTCCAGTTGACAGAGAGTTCTGAAAGGTTCTCAATCATTCCATGAAGTGTATAGTATATTCTCTCCATTTTATAGATGGAAAAAAACCTGAGATGATAAGAGATTATTGTGGATTTCCTGATTCTCAGTGTAAATAATAGTACCAACATTTCAACATGTATCTGTTTAGTTCAAAACCTGGCTTCTTTTCTACTTTTTAGTTTTTCATTCAATAAATGTACCTGACATGTCTCAACCACAAGTAGACCCTGAAAATGCAATGGTGGGGAACCTGTAATTGTTGTTTATTATTTGTTATTATGGACTGTTTAAGTTGTGATACTTGCTCTCAAGGGAGTTGCAGTCTCTATTGAGGCTTATTGAAATCCTAATTCAAATATTATTGATTCAAAGTATGATTTGCGTAGATCAGAGAGGTTGACTAATTGCCCAAGATCACACAGCTTGTGATGTGGCAGTAAGGTAAGAATTCTGAGTTACTCCAGCCTTTCTGTTATTTCATTATAGCATGCTGTATATCAGATTATATTTTAAAAACAACAAATAAGCACGTGAGTTTTTCTAGATTTAAGTTCCAAATGTTAAATACAAAATTTATTCTGTATGTTCATGAGAGTTGTTAGCTTTGGAAAGTTCCTCCTTGATGTGAAATAGAGCATAGAATACAAACCTCGTTTGGATATGCCAACAGTTTCATTTTTTAATGGGCAATAATGGCCTGTAATAAAATTATAGCTTGTTAGGTAAATAAACAATTACCTTGTTAGTTGGAAATTTAAACATGGACTAATTCATTAATTTGTAAATCGTTCAGTCAGTTTCCACCAGCCTACATTGTCTTAGGCTGTGTTTATGCATATGTGTGGGTAAGGGTGTGTTGGGGATCTTGATAAACTCAGTTTTAAGACTGGAGAGCCATTCCACCCTCAAACAGCTCTAGGAGCCAGTGATAAAGTAGCTACCTAGCTCAGGATTGAGAGAAAGATCATTCAGTTAACCATCACCCAATGACAGGTGTTTTTCTTTTTTTTTACATGGGAGGCAAGCTTCTGGGAATTTGGTCCTTTTGTTTCTTAGTTCTTCTTTTATTTTAATAATAAGATTCTTACTCTTTGAAACACCACGACTGTTCTATTCATATTTGCATATATCTGTTGGCTCCTAAATATGCCACTCTTTAACTTCCATCATTAAAAATTCCCACATCAGAGCATTACATTTGCATTATTTGTTGTTGCTATTCAATTGCTATGTCGTATCTGACTCTGTGACCCCATGGACTGTAGCACGCCAGGCTACTCTGTCCTTTGCTATTTCCCAGAGTTTGCTCAAATTCATGTCCATTGAGTCAGTGATGCAGTCTAATCCTCTCATCCTCTGCCGCCCTCTTTTCCTTTGGCTTTCAATCTTCCCCAGCATCAGGGGCTTTTCCAATGAGTTGGTTCTTTGCATCAAGTGGCCAAAGTACTGGAGCATCAGCTGCAACATTTTTACACTATATGAAAAAATTAACATTAATATCAAAAACAGCACCTGAAGACTAACAGAAGTGATAAAAATAGGAATAGCATTCTGCTGAGAACTTGAAAATGCTGATTATTTTCAAGTGAAAAATTTACAGTAAGTTAAAGAAATATGCCTTGATTGGGATTGTTTTTATACTTTTTCTCCATGTAAGTTTCTGACTTGAAAGTATGAAAACATTTCTTTTACCTATTTTACCAGGACCCAGTAATATCAGTGGACAAGCACTCCTGTATGGCTATCAGGTCTTCCTACTGGTCACGCACCGTTCGTGTCCTCTCATCAAGTGAGAAGTGATTTTACTTTTGGCATTTTGAATACCTTGCGGCAGGAATAAGAAAAGAAGAAGCTGTTATCTCCTCCAAAAAAAAAATAAATTAAATAAATAAAGAGAAAGTGGAATGAGAGCAAGCTCAGTAAAATTAATGACTGGGAAAACAAGCAGATTAAATCCAATTTTTTCATTAAATTGCCTAGCTTCAATTACTCTAATTGTGTTCCAAGTGTCCTAAATATATTTGAATAGGGACTGCCAGTTTCTCACAATTCTCTGCTTTCAGTGTGGCTGAGGTTTTTCCAAGCCTGTACTCTGGGTAAGAGCTCTGCTCAGCTTGAGTATCTGAGGCACAAATAGAACCTACAAGAGACTCTGCTTTAGGTTTCCCACAACTGGCCACAGCTCTATTCACAGGAAATGGAGATGGTACTAAAAAGAATGGAGCAGACAGGTGTCTATACAGAATTCACAATACAGAATTTAAGCTGGATGATATTCACAAATGCTAGGAAGAATTTGCACAAAACTCTTAGAACCTGATACTTCTTACCATAAGAAAGATTTTTCTACTTGGAACAGTGATTGCTTTACATCCACCCAGAAGTTGTAGTAAGTGATCTGTTGATGGAGTAAAATACTCTTCCTTCCCTTTGAAAAAGGTTGTTTTTAATCTATTACAAAAGATGGCTCTTGTATTTTTATGTAAAATAAGGCCACTGCTCTGTCACTATAAACTTGATTCACATGAGCATTTTTATGGGTCTCTATGTTCATAGCCAAGGAGAAAAACCTATTTGGTGGGAGGCACTGACATTTTGATTGTAGAAGAAGGAAATGGCAATAATTTCTCGGAAGCTGGGCAGATTATAAAAGAGATATAGAAAATGCAACCCAGGGTGATACTGTAACACCTTTAAAACACAGATGGTTGGCAGCACTCTGATAAGATGTCCCCCCCCCACTGCATGAAAGTACAAAGACTGAATAAATCATATGCCCACCATTGCGAACCATCAAGCACGTGGAACCATTTTCCCTGCATTTCATTCCTTGTTCTTCTGTTGGGATGACCTCAGGAAAAATGAAGAAGCTGTATGTGATAACCCCCCAACCCCCCTAACCTTTTCAAATTCAGTAAGGTATTTTATGATAACAGTTCTCCAGTTAGATATATACAAATTTCCTGTAGCACCAAATAATTGTTCAGACTAGCTGCACACTTGTTCTATTCTCGCAACTCCAACCTCTGAAAAATGTAGCAAATGTGGAACTAAAGAATAAACATAATCACTGTTAAGTGTCCCGAAAGTCATCCTCAAAGGTGTTACCGAGAAAAGTCTATAGCGCAGGCAGAAAAGGGATGGACTTATTTGGTTTTTCCCTAAAATAAGAGGCCAAATAATTAACTAACAATAATTATATGTTAAGGTTGTTTCACAGAGGATGAGATGGTTCGATGGCATCTCCAACTCGATGGACATGAGTCTGAGCAAGCTCCGGGAGTTGGTGATGGACAGGGAAGTCTGGCGTGCTGCAGTCTACAGGGTCACAAGGAGTTGGATGTGACTGAGTGACTAAACTGAAAGTTGTTTCAATACAGTGTTAAATTGCTGCCATCCATTGAAAGAAATCTCATTTTACATTCTTCCAGTGTCTTCAGGATGCATTAGTCTCTATTATTCTCTGTTGTCCTCACTTTTGTCTATAGCCCAAATACAAAGAACAATCAATATATCATAGCACTTAAGAGCATGATTTGAAGTCAAACAGAAAAGTGTCCAAGTTCTAGTGCTACCATTAATTATATGTGCATGAGCAACTGACTTTACATCTCTAGGCCTTGGTTTCCATGAAAATGTAAATAATATTAGTACCTTTCTCATGGGTCTGTTGTAAACAGTAATTGAAACATTACATGTGAAGCATAGCACATAATGAAACTTTCATAGTAAGCCCTCAGGAAACACTAGTTAGTACAATTATAACAATAATTATTAGATGGTTGATATGATGAAAAATACTGTTGTCAATACAGATTATTTGTTAAAATATCACATATTTTCCCACTAAAATCAGAACTGTTTAATTTTAAAACTTAGTCTGGGTGAGGAAGAGAGGGAGTTTCTCACTGAACTAGGGTTGTGCTCAAGAAGGGTTAAAAGAATAGCAAGAGGATAAAGAAAGAAAGAAGAAAGTGAAGTCACTCAGTCATCCGACTCTTTGCAACCCCATGGACTGTAGCCCACCAGGTTCCTCTGTCCATGGGACTTTCAAGGCAAGAATATGGAGTGGGTTGCCATTTCCTTCTCCAAGAGGATAAAGATATAAAATAATAAACCATTTTCTCTATATTCCCTGCTGCTGATAAATTCCACTACCGTGGAATACACGGTTCTGTGGGGACAATGCCACCCTAAGTTTGTTTCGTTTTGTTTTTAATTTTAGTTTTTGGCCCTGCGAGATGGTGTGTCGGGTCTTAGTTCTCTGACCAGGGATTGAGCCCAAGTCCTGTGCCTTCAAAGCGTGGGGTCCTAGCCACTGGGAAGGATGCCACCATAAGTTCTTATTGCACAAAATCAGGCAGCCCTCTTATTTCCCTGTTCTCACTCCCCTCACTACACCTGCTGGTCTTTGTCCTGGGTTCCTGGCATGGATCTTCCAAAACCCTTGACTTGTCCTGAGGGGTAGGGGTGGCTTTGTTATACTAATGAGGTATCCCTGGGGAGCCTCTAGAGAACTCCAGGTTAGGGGTTGAGCCCCAGAAACACCAGCCACCTGATTTTCAGAAGTTTGGAGCATTCAACCACCTAATCTCTGAGGAAAAGTTAGGGGTCTGGAGATTGAGTTCAATCACGTGACCAACGATTTAATGAATCATAACTACATAAGATTTATGTCACATAAGTTTAGCAAAATAGAAATATAATCACACACACATTTTGTATTCTAGCTAATAATATCTGTATAATCATAATACTGTAAATGCTACTTGTAAGGGCTACTTACTGGTTTTCAATGCTTACACTAACAAATATACATACCATATTTAATGTTGGCAGCACATTGGAATTGCTTGGGAAGAATCAATAATATCTAATGTAGATAAAGAAATAGAGGTTGAAGGACATTATTTAAAGTTATGAAGAGAATCAATAGTATTTTAAAAAACAAAAATAGGCTAATTAGGAAAATTTCTAAGTATTAGGATAGCAAAGGAGGTAGAAAGTAGACTAAGTATCTAAAATCAATTAATCGAGAAATTGAAGTAAGATATCAGCACCCCCATGTTTACAGCAACATTATTTACAATAGCCAAGATATGGAACCAACCTAAGTGTCTACCGATGGATGAATAGATAAAAAAGTGTACTATATACACATATATACACATATATTTATATTATATATACTTATATAATATAAATATATTAAGGCATATAAAGAAAGAAATTCTTTCATTTGAGATGACATGGATGGACCTTGAGGTCATTGTGCTAAGTGAAATAAGTCAGACAGAGAAAGACAAATACTGTATAATTTCACTTTTATGTGGAATCTAGAAAAACGAACAACAGTAATTGGGGGAAAAAAATGAGCTCATAGATACAGACAATAGACTGACTGTTTCCCAAAGTGGGGATGGGAAATGCGTAAAGATGATCAAGAAGTACAAACTTCTGGTTATAAGATAAAAGTTCTGGGACTGCATGGTGACTATATCTAAGAACACTGGTTGTATATTTGAAAGTTAAAAGTTCTGATCTCATACACATACACACATACACACAAATTTGTAACTGTGTGGTGAGGGATGTTAACTAAACTTGTTGTGGTAATCATTTTGCAATGCACACATATTTCAAATTACTGCATTGTACACAGAAAATTAATACAGTGTTATATGTCAATTAGATCTCAATTAAAAAAAAAAGAAATAGAAGCACAAACACCTTAGAATAATATCTGTATTCAAGAGAACAGCTAAATACATTAAAATATATATATACCCACCCTTAGAAAATGATCCTGGGAAGAGGTGGTATGGAGAGAAATTTTTGCTTTTCATTTTGTACCTTCAGTGACGTGGAATGATTTTTAAACTAGGTGCATGATCTGCATTTGAAATTATTTACAGTATTTCTCAAAGCTGTTTTTGAACTTTACAATTAAAGGTCACATGGAAATTCTCTAATACAAAGTAGGGAAAACATCAAGCACAATATTATATCAATCTTTTCTTTTGAAGCCAAGTTCAGAGTTTAACCATCACTTCATTCACTTTGTTAACTCACCAAGTTAATATGACATTCAGTTATTCAGTTAACTTGAACCAAGAAATATATACTATAATTATATTATAGCACTTGTCCCAACCCATTCTAGATAAGCTATTAAATACTTTATGTACTCAGTAAGTGAAATAGAAACTCATTTTACTTAAGCTGTCAGATTTTCATAAGGGATTTTTAAAAGAAATCAGTGTTATTTAAATTCCCTATTCATTGATATATAATTTCTATAGATCAACTCCACACAAATGAACATGTTTTTCTACACTACAGTATTGTCTGTTGTTCATTCTTCCTCTTTCAGTCATTATGGTCTAAAAATACTGCCTTTAAAAGGAAAAAATATATATGATGTTCATTTGAGTTTACAAGTACTGCAGACTACAGTAGATCTTCAATTGATATGGATTAAAGTTCTTTCAAATCAGACAGTTTGCAAGGTTATAGTAGGGAGCTCACATCTGAAATGACATAAATCTAACTCGATTTTTTTTTTTAAGTATTACCTTATTAACACTGGCCATTATTTTTATTGTTCATAATAGCAACCTATGGTAACAAGGTGTATTATAAAATGCTCACAAAGAACTTTGAAATATATTATCTTAGGTAAGCTCACAAATAGTACATAAAATTGATATTAAATCCCCGTTTTAGAAGTGATGAAACTGAGACTTAGCATAAAAATTTTCTAAAATTTTGCAGTTTTTTATGGGAAAACAGGACTCTCAGCCAGTTCTTCTGCTCCCTCTCCTCCAGCTTCTTGCTGGAACTCAATGGCTTGAAAGAAATCACCTGTTTTGCAATTTTGGTATATAGATCATTGAATAGTTTAGCCAAAAGAATATAAGACTGTATTACCTGTCTTCATTAAGCATTTTACAAACTAGAAGAGAGCTATATCCTTACAAAGGTTCTATCTCAGAATGATTTGGAAAATAAAAATGACAATTTAACCTCCTATTTATGCAGGAACATCTACCTTTCTTAGATTAACTGTAAGGTGACTTGCCTCACAGCATTTGGAAATATGTTTCAGTGCAAAAAGTATAATTGTTAAGCACCAACAGTAAACAAAGCATTCAGCTAAATATATGTTTTATGGAAAATTGGTTGTTTTGTCCTGCTGCTTCATAGGACTCCACTTATTGGCTGAAGCATCCAGTGATTGGGTGATTATAATTTCAAGGTTGAATTGCAAGATGAGCATTAAAAATTATTTTGGCTGCAATGGTTGTGACAGCCAAAGCTTTTCTTTGCAAGAGCCAAAATTTATGAAAAATATTCCAGAAATTTCTCTTTAAATACCAAGAACCAGAGGCTAGCAGCCCAGGAGAACAATGTTTCTCTATTAATATGGATTAATGAAGATACAAAATACTTGCAGCTTCGTCTATCCTAGGAGGAGATTTAAAAATCCTTTCCAGAATGGGTTGAAGGCAAAACTGGTGGGAAGAAGGTGGTGGGAGAGAAAAGGAATCAAGAGAGCTATAATTTGTGATGTGGTGAGGCCTTTCTTTGTTCCTCTTCTTGGACTTGAATTTCCAGCCTATTGGTGGGATAGAGAATAAGACTCAGCTCCCAGGAGAGACATGCTCCTTAATGGCAAGCAACTGACTGCTGTCAACAAAAACCAACAAGGAGGCATGATCGGCATAAGGAAATGAACAGGCTGGTAAGAAGAAGTAACAGAACACAAGTTAAACCAGAAACAGGACAGCAGCAAGGATATGGGGAGGACAGGACAGTATGTCAGACTCATCTGCCTTGTGGGGAAGAGAAAAGAGGGAAACAGCCTGAATTCAAATACTTACATAAAAGATACAATATACAGGATTACAGCATTTTAAAACTATTTATATTTTTGCAGTCATTGGGAATAATAATAGTAAATAGTGACCAATCAGTAATTTGAATTGAGGTCTAGAAAATAAAGTTGTGTTTTTGTACATCTCAAGGTGGAAATTTTTTACCAGTGGAAATACAGGAAAAGTAGGTAGATATTAAATTAAGGCCTATCTAGAAAGAATGATCAATATTTAATTGTTTTAAATAAACTGGGGTATGAAACATCAAATCCAGAACTAACATATGAGGAAGTCAAAAGTGTCAACATGTGGAGACCAAGGAAAAGCAACAGAGAAAGTTTGGGGCTGCATCTCCTAATTCAATTTCTTGATAGAATCTAAAAAATAGGTTAGGGCTTCCCTGGTGGCTCAGACGGTAAAGAATCTGCTTGCAAGGCAGGAGACCTGTGTTCGATCCCTGGGTCAGGAAGACCCCCTGGAGAAGGGAATGGCAACCCACTCCAGTATTCTTGCCTGGAGAATTTAATGGACAGAAGAGCCTGGTGAGTTACTGTCCATGGGGTTGTAAAGAGTCAGACATGACTGGGCAACTAACACTTTCACTTTTTCACTTCACAGTATTAACTAAAATACAGATTTTTTTCAAATTTCACATTTCAAACCTTCAAGTATAAGCTGTATCATAACATAATTCTGATTTTTTAAAAATGGTTTTCTGGTTTAACAGTGTTTTTTGTTTGTTTGCTTTAAAACTTAGTTCTCTCAATAGTTCTCTTCCTGAGAGTTTAATCGGAGAAGGCAATGGCACCCCACTCCAGTACTCTAGCCTGGAAAATCCCATGGATGGAGGAACCTAGTAGGCTGCAGTGCATGGGGTTGCTAAGAGTCGGACACGACTGAGCGACTTCATAGCTGAAAGACCTATTGAGCCAAAACATTTGAGAAGATATGTATGTCTACATTTGTCCCACTCTTTTCCCTGTAGCTCATTTGTCAATAGCCATACTTGCCTTGTGGTTTTTCAAAGAGACTCTTGCCTTAAATGCTTTGTGCTCACTCTTCCTTCTGCTGCCTGGAATGCTCTTGCCATAAACATCCACAGAAGTCATCTCCCTTACCTCTTGCAAGTCCTTATTCAGGTTCTGCTTTGAATGTGGCAATCTGACCCACCATGGAGCACTGCTGTTGCCCCTCACACTGCTCTACTTCTCTTGTTTTAATATCACTCATTACCTTCTAAATATTATGTAATTTACCCATTAATTACTAGCTTACTGGGTACTTGATGCTACCCACACTGGAATGTAAGTTCCAGGTGGGCAGAGAGCTTTGTCTTCCTTTTTTATTGATAAACCCCAAGTACCTAAAAGAGCTCTTTGCATTCAGAGAAGGCAATCAATAAATGGACATGGAACAGAAGTGCTCACATTTCACATCCAATCTCAAATATTTCTTACATTGTTTCATCTTTAAAAATAAGATATAAGAGTTAATCTCTCAAGCCTGAAGATCAAAGGGGTCTTCTCCACTAATTTCTGGACTGATTCTTTCAAACCCAGTGAGCCCTCACTTTGGAACATTTGTCCTAAGAGTCTTTACTGTCCATCTCAAACACCCAGTGTTTTTCATTCAGGAAGTGCTTTTTTGCATGAGACCTCATCCTCTTAACTCATCACTTGCACAAACTCTGAGTTCTGACAAGAAACTAATATAGTATCCCAACATTCCTAAGCTCTTAGGTGCTCTTGTCCGTTTCATTTCACACCCTTTAAAACTCTCACATCCCTCCCCCAATTTGGTCTCTTGATGGTCCATCATCCTGCAATAACCAATACTGTTCGATCTACACCTTTGGATGACAGTTTTATTTCCTTCACCCAACAATTTGTACTCCCCTAACAGGCCCCTTCATTCCCTATTTTCTATGGAGGAGTTTGCAGCAGATATGTCCATGTTCTTTACAGAATCGTACTGTACTTCCATCACCAGTCACATCCACAACTGGGTGTTGTTTTTGCTTTGGCTCTTTCTCTTCATTCTTTCTGGAGTTACCTCTCCACTCTTCTCCAGTAGCCTATTGGGCACCTACTGACCTGGGGAGTTCATCTTTCAGTGTCATATCTTTTTGCCTTTTCATACAATTAATGGGGTTCTCAAAGTAAGGATACTGAAGTGGGTTGCCATTCCCTTCACCAGTGGACCACATTTTGTCAGAACTCTCCACCATGACCCATCCATCTTGGGTGGCCCTACAGAACATGGCTCATAGCTTCATTGAGTCAGACAAGGCTGTGATCCATGGGATCAGTTTGACTAGTTTTCTGTGATTGTAGTTTTCATTTGGTTTGCCCTCTGATGGATAAGGATAAGAGTCTTTGGAAGCTTCCTGATGGGATAGACTGACTGTGGGGGAAACTAGGTCTTGTTCTGATGGGGGGGTGGGCATGCTCAGTAAATCTTTAAGTCAATTTTCTGTTGATGGGAAGAGCTGTGTTCCCTCCCTGTTGTTTGACCTGAGACCAAACTATGGTGGAGGTAATGAAGATAATGATGACCTCCTTCAAAAGTTCTGTGCATGCACTGCCCCACTCAGTGCCCCTGACCCTGCAGCAGGCCACTGCCAACCCACGCCTCTGCCAGAGACTCTTGGACATTCACAGGCAAGTCTGGGTCAGTCTCTAGTGAGGTCATTGCTCCTTTCTCCTGGGTCCTGGTATGCACAAGGTTTTGTTTATGCCTCCAGGAGTCTGTTTCCCCAGTACTATGTAAGTTCTGGTGGCTCTATAGTGACCTCCTCCAAGAGGGCTTATGCCACTCCCAGGTCTGCTGTATCCAGAGCCCCTGCCCCTATGGCAGGCCACTGCTCATCCGTACATCCGCAGGAAGCCCTCAAAAGGCAAGTCTGTCTCAGTCTCTCTGGGGCCTCCTGGAGAGCACAAGGTTTTGTTTGAGCCCTCCAAGCATCTCTGGAAGGTATGGGGTTTGATTCTAAATGCAATTTCGCCCCTCCTACCAACTTGCTGGGGCTCCCCTTTGCCCTTGGACATGGGGTAGCTTTTTATGGTGGAATCCAATATTCTCCTGTCAATGGTTGTTCAGCAGCAAGTTGTAATTTTGGAGATCTTGCAGGAGAACATGAGTGCATGTCCTTCTACTCCATCATATCTTCTTTACTTTATATCAGAAGTAAAGTTCGATGCTGTAAAGAACAATATTGCATAGTCCAATGCTGTAAAGAAGAATATTGCATAGAATGTTAGGTCTATGAATCAAGGTAAATTGGAAGTGGTCAAACAGGAGATGGCAAGAGTGAACATGGACATTTTAGGATGTGAACTAAAATAGACTGGAATAGGCAAATTTAATTCAGATGACCATTATATCTAGTACTGTGGGCAAGAATCCCTTAGAAGAAATGGAGTAGCCATCATAGTCAACAAAAGAGTCTGAAATGCAGTGCTTGCGTGCAGTCTCAAAAACGAAAGAATGACCTGTTTTTTTCCAAGGCAAACCATTCAGTACCACAGTAATTCAAGTCTAGCTCCCAGCCGCTAATGGCAAAGAAGCTTAAGTTAAACAGTTCTATGAAGATCCACAAGACCTTCCAGAACTAACACCCAAAAAAGGTGTCCTTTTCATTACAAGGGACTGGAATGCAAAAGTAAGAAGTCAAGAGATACCTGGAGTAACAGGCAAGTTTGGCCTTGGTGTACAAAATGAAGCAGGGCAAAGGCTAACAGAGTTATGCCAAGAGAACACACTGGTCATAGCAAACACCCTCTTCCAACAACACAAGAGAAGACTCTACACATGGACATCACCAGATGGTCAATACCAAAATCATATTGATTATATTCTTTGCAGCAAAAGATGGAGAAGCTCTGTACAGTCAGCAAAAACAAGTGCGGGAGCTGTCCTGGCTCAGATCATGAGCTCCTTATTGCCAAATTCAGACTTTACTTGAAGAAAGTAGGGAAAACCACTAGACCATTCAGGTATGACCTAAATCATATCCCTTATGATTATACAGTGGAAGTGACAAATAGATTCAAGGGATTAGATCTGATGGACAGAGTGCCTGAAGAACTATGGATGGAGGTTCATAACATTGCGCAAGTGGTAGGGATCAAGACCATCCCCAAGAAAAAGAGATGCAGAAAGGCAAAATGGTTGTCTAAGGAGGCCTTACAAATAGCTGTGAAAAGAAGAGAAGCTAAAGGCAAAGGAGAAAAGGAAAGATATACCCATATGAATGCGAAGTTCCAAAGAATAGCAAGGAGAGATAACAAAGCCTTCCTCAGTTATCAATGAAAAGAAACAGAGGAAAACAATTAGTGACAAAGACTAGCGATCTCTTCATGAAAATTAGAGATATCAAGGGATTTTCCATGCAAAGATGAGCACAATAAAGGACAGAATCGGTATGGTCCTAATAGAAGCAGAAGATATTAAGAAGAGGTGGCAAGAATACAGAAAAGAACCATACAAAAAAGATCTTCATGACCCGGCTAACAATGGTGTGATCACTGGACTAGAGCTAGACAACTTGGAATGCCAAGTGGGCCTTAGGAAGCATCACTACAAAGCTAGTGGATGTGATGGAATTCCAGTTGAACTTCTTCAAATCATAAATGATGATGCTGTGAAACTGCTGAACTCAATATGCCAGCAAATTTGGAAAGCTCAGCAGTGGCCACAGGACTGGAAAAGGTCAGTTTTAATTCAAATCCCAAAGAAGGCAATGACAAAGAATGCTCAGTTCAGTTCAGTCGCTCAGTCATGTCCGACTCTTTGCGACCCCATGAACTGCAGCATGCCAGGCCTCCCTGTCCATCACCAACTCCCGGAGTCCACCCAAACCCATGTCCTTCGAGTCGGTGATACCATCCAGCCATCTCATCCTCCGTCGTCCCCTTCTCCTCCTGCCCCAATCCTTCCCAGCATCAGGGTCTTTTCCAATGAGTCAGCTCTTTGCATGAGGTAGCCAAAGTATTGGAGCTTCAACATCAGTCCTTCCAATGAGCACCCAGGACTGATCTCCTTTAGGATGGACTGGTTGGATCTCCTTACAGTCCAAGGGCCTCTCAAGAATCTACTTCTACTTTATTGACTATGCCAATGCCTTTGATTGTGTGGATCACAACAAACTGTAGACAATTCTTAAAGAGATGGAAATACCAGACCATCTGACCTACTCCTCAGAAATCTGTATTCAGGTCAAGAAGCAACAGTAGAACTGGACATGGAACAGCAGACTGATTCCAAATCGGGAAAAGAGTACGTCAAGGCTGTATATTGTCACCTTGCTTATTTAGCTTATATGCAGAGTACATCATGCAAAATGCCAGGCTGGATGAAGCTCAAGAAGGAATCAAGATTGCCAGGAGAAATATAAATAACCTCAGATATGCAGAAGACACCAACCTTATGGTAGAAAGTGAAGAAAAACTAAAGAGCTTCTTGATGAAAATGAAAGAGGAGAGAGAAAGAGTTAGCCTAAAACTTAACAATCAGAAAACTAAGATCATGGCATCTTGTCCCATCACTTCATGGCAAATAGATGGGGAAACAATGGAAACAGTGACAGACTTTATTTCTGGGGGCTCCAAAATCACTGCAGATGGTGACTACAGCCAGGAAATTAAAAGATGCTTGCTCCTTGGAAGAAAAGTTATGACCAACTGAGACAGCATATTAAAAAGCAGAGACATTACTTTGCCACCAAAGCCCATCTATTCAGAGCTAAAATTTTTCCAGTAGTCATGTATGGATGTGAGAGTTGGACTATAAAGAAAGCTGAGCACTGAAGACCTGATGCTTTTGAACTGTGGTGTTGAAGACTCGAGAATCTCTTGGACTGCAAGGAGATCCAACCAGTCAATCCTCAAGGAAACCAGTCCTGAATACTCATTGGAAAGACTGATGCTGAAGCTGAAACTCCAATACTTTGGCCACCTGATGCAAAGAATTGACTCACTGGAAAGACCCCGATGCTGGGAAAGATTGAAGGCAGGAGGAGAAGGGGATGACAGAGGATGAGATGGTTAGATGGCATCACTGACTGGATGGACATGAGTTTGAGCACACTCTGTGTATTGGTGATGGACAGTGAAGCCTGATGTGCTGCAGTCCATGGGGTTGTAAAGAGTCAGACACGACTGAGCAACTGAACTGACTGACTGACTTATGTCCATGTTTCCATGCCAACAAGGGTCACCCACAGCTCTTATCTCTTTCTCTCCTGGAACTTTAAAATCAGTCTTCTTTTATTGAACCATTACCCTGACAGCTAATACAAGACACGTTTTATGACTAAGAAATTTATTTTGTTTATCTTACAGCCACATGAGGCAAGTTTTTAAAATAATTACAATGAAACAATTTTCTTCAAATATCTTCAATTACGTTTAAAATTTCAATGGTTCAAATCTTGACCTGTAGGAAAAATGTTATGTCAGTATAAGAAATCTATGCCCAATTTTTTCTTCTCTATAGCCAGTGAAGACTGAACTTTTAAAAAAAAAATCTCTAAATTCTAACTTTTCAGACACTTTAAAAATATAGTCTCCATTCTACCGTCTGTGCCCTCAATAATCTCACTTTTGGGACCTTTCCCCTTCAGCTTAGTTTTTCAGCTGTTTAATAATCCTTCTAACTTCCCTTGACCCTGAACTGCAGAGTTTCATCATGATCATTTCAATTTTGCAGCTACTCTTCAACCACTTATGGAGGCAGAAAAATATTTTTTTCACAAGAATGCAACATATCAAATATCTACATGAAGGTGCAGCACATATAAAAAGTTTTTTTTTTTTAATGAAAATTCAAAATGGTCTTGATGATAACAGACTGATATTGTGGCACCTTACTCTATAGAATCTGAAATATTAAGAAAGTTAAATGAAATTAATCAAGTAATATATATATATATTAGATGTATATATATTATATGCATATATATACACATATGTGTGCTACACACACACACACACACACACACACACACACATATACATGCATGAAGAAGGAGTAAGGAAGGAAAAAGTCTTCCCTGGTGGCTCAGCAGTGAAGAAGTTGCCTGTAATGCAGGAGATGTGGGTTCATTTCCTGGGTCAGGAAGATCCCCTGGAGGAGGAAATTGCAATCTGCTCCAATATTCTTGCCTAGAAAACTCTATGAATAGAGGAACCTGGCAGGCTACAGCCCACGGAGTTGCAAAGAGTCAGACATGACTTAGTGACTAAACAACAAAGGAAGGAAAAAACAGGAAGGGAAGCTGTGTTGTATTTTTCATTATGATATGATGTCCTCATGCTACATGGTTAAGAATTTTTTTTTTAAATGAATGAGTGGGATGTAGAGAGCAGGGCTTTGCAGCTGTAATTTATTTCTGAGACAGAAGGATAATTGTGCTCTCCAGCTCCGTAAATCTCAATCCTAGTTGAGTTATAGGCAGGTCCTGACAGGACAAGCTGAATAGTTGAATGCAGTCAGTATAAATGATAAGAAAGACATTTGAATAAGAAACCATTAAGTTCAAAGATTTGAGAAAACTAACATGGCAATGTGCTGGCTCAAACATACAATCAGACCTGTGAGCTTTCACAAAACACAATTTCTTGGTTGTTACTTGACTATTTTTCATACTGATAGATGTTTTGCCCTTGGGGTGCACTGCTTTGCACATAAAGAATGATTCTTCTTTGTTCCCATTAGTTTGAAAGACAAGACAGTGACACTGTGTAGAACAGAGTCCAGTATGAACACTATATTCAGAACAAAACAACTTTCAAAAGCCCTATTCTGATGATAAAGAAACAGAGATGATATTTTTGTGTGTCTGAATTTGTGATCCCTGCAGTATGAGGGGAAAGACGTCAAATGTGTCCCCTGAATAACAATGAAGTATTGGAAAGCAATGACATTCTAATCACTGCCTCAAATGTCAGTGCAAGGATGCTGTGGGTAGCAGCCCCAGTACATAAGTTAACAGCTTTACTGTAAAACCACAAGAGAGCAATTAATGGAAAGCTGCTACTAACCTTCATGAATTCCATTGCTCAAGTGTCTAGAGAAAAAGGTCTAATTATAGTTCTAACCTTTCCCAATGGGCCATGAATGACTCTCCAAATATAGGATGTTGTGTAAGAAAAACTAGGATGAAGATATGAAATTGACATATGATTGAATTTCCTAATTCAATGCACCCATGATAGAACAACAAATAATATTGGTAACTTGATTTTTAGTAGTTTCTCACTAAAACAAAAATAAGAAACTTTGTGAAAAGATATATGACTGATAAAAATGGAGCAGTTAAACATATACAATTCATGTGAAAGATATAGTAGATATACTACCAGAATATTATACTATATCTTAAGTAAAGACATAATAATTTAGAAGGCAAAAATTATATCTGAAGGAAGAACTAGTACAAGCAAGGAATGTGAGACAGAAATCCATTCAACAATGTGATTAAAGGGAATCTGGTTAGCCAAGTATTTTCATTTCACACACACAAAAAATTAATAATTAGAAACAATGTGAAAATGCGTGCTTATAGCAGAGAAAAATTAAAATCCGATATCACTTTTTGATAGTCATATATTTCAAGATGATGGTACGTTTATTTGACATTTGTTCTAGGTAAGATGTTTCTTGCAGTGTAGAAATTGGTATTTTTATAAAGTCAAGAAACCTTACTCATTTAAAAAATATTCATTGGGTTCTTTGTGCAAGGCAGCTCATATCAAGGATGACAAAATCACTACCTTCAAGAGATACACAATGTATGGAGAGACATTACTAAATAAACGTATAAAACAAGGATATAACGGAAGTTCTATGAGTATCTGGCAAATCTAGTGATACACAACATAAAGAGAGAATACGTTAAGTCCAGAGGATGGGGAGATAAAAAAGCTTCCCGGAGAAGCTAGGGCTGATGGCCTTGCTGGACATTCAACGAGGAAGGGGCCATTCCCTAGGTGGTCCTTATTTATTATGCTCCTTGACTACTGGAGGGAAGTATTACATCAAAAAAAAAAAAAAGCTATAGACGTTACAGCAGCCCCAAACGCCTGACATGATCCCCTCTTGCTATTTTCCTCCTAAGTCTATCTCCTCCTCCCCACCCCCACCTCAGTTTTGACTGCTTTCCTCTTTGCTCACTCTGTTCCAGTCACATTGACTTCATCCATAAACGCTGCAGAAACTCTGTCACCACCACTGCTCCAGGACATTTGCACAGCTCTTTACCCTGCATGGACCATTTCACTCTGCACAGACCACTCTTCCACTAGACACAGGCAAGGCCACTTAATGCTCTTTCTCAATACATTCTCCCAAGACTATATACTGTTGAAGTTGCAACTGGAACTCCCAGCACTGCCTCACACCCAGCCCCATCACCTTGCTCTTTCATTTTTTTCTTAGCACTTATTATCTTCTATTATATGTGCATATAGACAGAGGAGCCTAGCAGGCTACAGTCTATGGGCTGCAAAGAATTGGACACAACTGAGTGATTAACACACACGTGTATATATAACATACATGTTATGTATGTATATGCATGCATAGTCAGTTGCCTCAGTAGTGTTTCACTCTTTGTGACTGCATGAGCTGTAAACTGCCAGGCTCCTCTGACCATGGGATTATCCTGGCAAGAATACTGAAGTGGGTTGCCAGTTCCTTCTCCAAGATAAATGTATACATGTATATATAATATAATTCTGACACATATATTAGAATATATATGCACATATACACTTATTTATACGTATATGCACATTTTATGTATTTATATATTTATATATATATATTTATATATATATATTTATATATACGTATATTTATACGTATATGCATAATGTAAATGGAGCAGTTAAACATATACAATTCATGTGAAAGATATAGTAGATATACTACCAGAATATTATACTATATCTTAAGTAAAGACATAATAATTATGGTTAATTTACATTATGGTTAATTTTCTCCCTTTCCTGCTGGAATATAAGCTTCGCATAAACTTTTTTCACTGACATATATCAAACCTCTCAAAAAATTTCTGGCATGAGATGGATGCTCAGTAAATATTTTCCAAATAGAAAGTTTTAAAGTAGTGCCCAATAAGTAAATTATAAATTGTGGATCCATGTTGTGATAGAAATAGGTGAATAATGCATTTTCCCAAGTTGGAAAATAGTATCTTTTCTCTTTTTCGTATGTATAATCTGGAATCACAGTCACCTGTTTCTAATTTGGCTTGCAAACAAATTTAATCTTAATCTAAGCTTTTTTGTGCTAAAAATACTAATGAATTGTGGTTATTTTAAAAGTATTATTGGGATAAGAGCAACTGAAAATGGCAGACGGGTAAATACTTGCCAGTGCTTTCTTTGCTTACTTTAAGTTCCTCAAGCCACACTCACAAACATGAAGCCTGCCTGACAACTTGAGAACAAGGCTGTTGTGAGGAAAGTTTTAAAACCATGATAATATAAATCTTTTCTGAATTCTTCATTAACTTTTAACAATGCAGTTACACTTAAAAAGCTGTATTATTGTAGATTCTTTGAAAATTTCTATACATTTTGCATAGAATGAGTATTATTTCTTCCTTATGGTAGCTAGGGCCAAACATAACAAAGTACCAGAGACTGGATGGCTTAAACAACAGACAGATTTTCTCACAGTTCTGAAGTTAGAAATGTTGGGTCAAGGTTTTAATTAGCAGGATTGACTCCCTTCTAGAGGCTTGAGAGATGGATCTGTTCTTCTCCTCTCTCCTTTGCTTGTAGAAGGCTATATTCCCACTGTGTCTACATTTACTTCCTCCTGTTCATGTGCATCCAAATTGTGTCTTCATATAAGGATATGAGTCATATTCGATTGCCCCCCCACCACCAAATTACCTCATTTTAACTTATTTAATGAGTTCAGTCTGGAAAATTCTTAAGGAGATGGGAATACCAAACCACCTGACCTGCCTCTTGAGAAATCTGTATGCAGGTCAGGAAGCAACAGTTAGAACTGGACATGGAACAACAGACTGGTTCCAAATAGGAAAAGAAGTACGTCAAGGCTGTGTATTGTCACCCTGCTTATTTAACTTATATGCAGAGTACATCATGAGAAACACTGGGCTGGAAGAAACACAAGCTGGAATCAAGATTGCTGAGAGAAATATCAATAACCTCAGATATGCAGATAACCCACACTTATAGCAGAAAACGAAGAACTGAAGAGCCTCTTGATGAAAGTGAAAGAAGAGAGTGAAAAAGTTGGCTTAAAACTCAACATTCAGAAAACTAAGATCATGGCATATGATCCCATCACTTCATGGCAAATAGATGAGGAAACAGTGGAAACAGTGAGAGACTTTATTTTTAGGGGCTCCAAAATCACTGCAGATGGGGACAGAAGCCATGAAATTAAAAGCTGATTGCTCCTTGGAAAAAAAGTTATGACCAACCTAGATAGCATATTAAAAAGCAGAGACATTGCCAACAAAGGTCCATCTAATCAATGCTATGATTTTTCCAGTAGTCATGTATGGATGTGAGAGTTAGACTATAAAGAAAGCTGAGTGCCAAAGAATGGCTGCTTTTGAACTGTGGTGTTGGAGAAGACTTATGCGAGTCCCTTGGACTGCAAGGAGATCTAACCAGTCTATCCTAAAGGAGATCAGTCCTGAATATTCGCTGGAAGGGCTGCTGCTGAAGCTGAAACTCCGATACTTTGGCCACCGATGCGAAGAACTGACTCATTTAAACAGATCCTGATTCTGGGAAAGATTGAAGGCAGGAGGAGAAGGGGATACCAGAGGATGAGATGGTTGGATGGCATCATTGACTCTATGGACATGAGTTTGAGTACCCGGAGTTGGTGATGGACAGGGAGGCCTGGCATGCTGCAGTTCATGGGGTCGCAAAGAGTCAGACACGACTGAGCTACTGAACTGAACTGAACTGAACTGAACTGAATGAGTTCACTTTATATAAGTGAACTTATATAAAGACTCTGTCTCCAAATAGGGTCACATTTTGAGGTATTGGGAGTTGGGACTTCAGCATATGAAGTGAAGGGTGTAATTAGCTCATAGCAAGCGTTCTGGCTAGAAAGTGCCCATGTGTGTGTTAGTCGTTGAGTCGTACCAACTCTTTCCGACCCCATAGATTGTAGCCCACCAGCCTCCTCTGTCCATGGAATTCTCCAGGCAAGAATACAGAGTGGGTAGCCATTCCCTTCTCCAGGGTATCTTCCCAACTTAGGGATAGAACCTGGGCCTACATGAATTGCAGGCAGATTCTTTACTCTCTGAACCACCAGGGAAGCACTAGAAAGTGCCTGGGTATGTTCTTCTCTAAGCTCTTTGGAGCAGTAATTCATTCTTCCATTGATTTTGGTGAATTATTAGCCAGTATCTCTTCTAATATTTCTTCTTCCCTGATTTCTCTCTTTTGTCCTTCTGTGACTCCAATTTCCTTTTCACTGCTGCTGCTACTGCTAAGTCTCTTCAGTCGTGTCCAACTTTGTGCCACCCCACAGACGGCAGCCCACCAGGCTCCGCCGTCCCTGGGATTCTCCAGGCAAGAATACTTGAGTGGGTTGCCATTGCCTTCTCCAGTGCGTGAATGGGAAAAGTGAAAGTGAAGTCGCTCAGTCGTGTCCGACTCTTAGCGACCCCATGGACTGCAGCCCACCAGGCTCCTCCGTCCATGGGATTTTCCAGGCAAGAGTACTGGAGTGGGGTGCCACTGCCTTCTCCGTCCTTTTCACTATATCATTTTATATTTTCCAACAGTTTTCAGATGCTCTTTTCTTACTTTTTCCCCCTTTTAGTCTGCATGATTTCTCTCAATGTATCTTAAAGTTTACTGATTTTTCCCTCTTCTGTATTCAGTCAGCTGATAAGCTCATTGAAGGAATTCATCTCGGACACCGCATTTTTCACTTCTAGACTTCCTACTTGACACTTAATTATAGTTTGCATCTGTAGGCAAAAAATCCCCATCTCTTCATGCATAGCTTTTCCACCAGGTACTTTAAAATATTAACCATAGTTATTTTAAAGTCTCTGTCTGAATGTTTTAATATCTGAGACATCTCTGGGTCTCCTTCTGTTGATTGATTTATTTCTTGACATGGTTTATTTCATGTCTTTATTTTTTTCATACCTCACAGTTTTTGATTAAATGCCATATAATAGAGCACTATAGACTGAGGTAAATAATTTACACCAGAAATGAGCATGCCAGTCAGACTGTTAATGTGGGGAGGGAAAGGGGGCGGCTGAAGAGCTGAATCAAACCAGTAAACAGTGGTTCTAACTCTGGGTTTTGTTGTTGTCATAGTTACATTCACTGCGCTTCTGATACCAGATCACTCTACAAATGGACCCTCGTTACCTTGGAGTTAGCAAGGCGGAGCATCTCTCAGTGTTCCTGCTCTGTTCTAAACTTGCTGCAGCTCCTGCACATCTGCACAGCAGAGAGGATGTCTCTTCACATTCTCTCTTTTCCTTTAGGCCTAGACTGCTTTCCCTCATTTCTCAGTTTAAGCACCCTGGTGGAAACAAAAGACGATTTTCAATTCTACCATTTCAGCTTCAGTCTTGAGCATGTCCTAGGCACTTGAGCTTTATAGAGAGAACCTTCTCAGTATTCCCTATGTGCCTCCTTAATGCCAAAATGCTTTTAATCACTGAGGAGCCTCAGCATGAGTAACTTTGCTTCTCTATTCCCAGAGGCAGTACAACTGTAATTTCTTTGTATGTAAAACACTGGGTGTGAGTGGGTCCCCATTTCTCACCTTCAATGGCAGATAGCTTTTACTTTTATGTTTCCCTCAGCATAACCCTGTCTTTGGTCACTGGGGGTAAGCAGGAGAGTTTCCTCCCCCTTGCCCAGCCATAGGCAACTCTTGCCTCAAGTAAGAGAAGGGTCCAGCATGTAAGTGGATTCCATGCCTATCCACCAGTGGCAGACCACCACAGGGTAGTATTACCACTCACACCACCAAAGAGGTTTCTCTGAGGTCTTCTGCCTTACCCCTGATCCTCTTCCTGAGCATCCCTTGAAAGTCCATGGAAAAAGGGAATGAAGAACTACAGACTCTTATTGTGCTGAGGCTCCCACAGATTCAAACTGTCACGCCACCACCCTCAAACTTCTAAAATTCATTAGAATTCTAATTGTTTCCTCTTTGCTTCATGCTTGTGTGGCTGCCATCTCTTCTTCCTGTGGTGCCAAAGGTTAAATTTTGTGTCCTTCTCTCCTCCAAGAATGTTGTGGAATTCAGGTCACCTAGTTGCCTTGCAACCTCAGCTGGATGACAGGCTCAAAAAACATAATGATTGCACACGCTCTAGCTTCTTCTCATTGTTGGAGGAGAAATAACTTTCTCTGTGTCCCCGTACATCCTAAAGAGAAGTCAAACTTGTTCTTCTCATATTTTAAAGGGACACTTACAAATAACTCATCTAGAAATGATGAAGGCAGAAAACAGTCATTCTTCTATCTTTTCTCCTTCTAGTTCCACTGCACCTTCCAGGTCAAGCCATCAAAATAATCTCCACAAAGGTCTCCAATTCCCAGTTCTTCTCCCTAAACCAGTCCACAAACAGCAGTCAGAATAATGTGTCATTTGAAAAACACATCAGATCATGCCTTTGGACCACTTAAAATTCTTCAATGATTTCCTATTAAACATCAGATAAAATGTAAAATCCTTACCATATCTACACAAACTTGCTCATTGTCTCAGCTGGTGAAGAATCTGCATGCAATGTGAGAGACCTGGGTTCAATCTCTGGATTGGGAAGATCCCCTGAAGAAGGGAATGGCTACCCATTCCAGTGTCCTGGGCTGGAGAATTCCATGGACTGTATAGTCGATAGTGTTGCAAAGATTCGAATATGACTGAGCAACTTTCACTCTTAATTTTCTCCCTTGCAACTTTCCTTTTGTGTTTCGGTTACCTTAGACTCTTTCTTGATGTTTTAATTTTCCTCGGAAACATTACAATCTACTACCATGTGGCCCCAACACACACACACACACACACACACACACACACACACACACACGTGCTTTACATGTTTAAATAACTGGCATCTCATCCTTAACATCTCAGTTGAAAGCTTGGGAGGTACTGTCTAACCATCTTTTCTCTCTCTGTCAAAATTATTCTACATTTTTGCACATTGTTTCTTTTTGACACACAAAAATGTATTTGTATTGCACTTTGCTTGTTTGCTTTTTCACTCCTTTATGGATTTTCCTCTCCATGGTAGTCTTCAGGAGGACACAAAACATTTATGTCTTGCTGACTAGAACCTGTGCTGCACTTACAATAAACTTTGCATACCACTCATTCAATAAATGCACTTTAAGTGTATATAAAAATGTGATATCTGATTATATATTACTAAAGATTATATTATATATTGTTGTATGTTAAGTACATTCAAATAAATTATTGTATTGTGCATGCCCTCAGTTACTCAGTTGTATCTGACTCTTTTGTGACCCCATGGACTTTAGCCCACAGGCTCCTTTGCACATGGGATTTTTGAGTCAAGAATACTGGAGTGGTTTGCTGTTTCCTCCTCCACGGGCTCTTCCTGACCCAGGGATAGAACCTGAAACTCCTGAGTCTTCCCGCATTGGTGGGTGGATTCTTTACTACTGAGCCACTTTGCATGCATAAATTATTGTATTACTATATATTAAATATTGACCATAAAATATCTATATTAATTTAATTTAGCAATGTAAATACTAGTGAAGCTAGACAAGGCTTTAGCCAAATGATTGGACAGGATCTAAAAAGCTAATCCCTTTGAATCTAGGTAGACTGGCACTTAAATTACCCTAAGTGAGTTTCTAGCCATTCCTTAAAAATAGAAAATATTTATGTAAAGAAATATGCAGGTGAATGCAATTTTCTGAGAAAAAAATATCCAGGGATATAAATGAAAGTCAGTTTGCAACCTCTATTTCATGAGTCTGTTCTTCAGGGATTTTTCAACTTTATTTTGTAACATCGAGTAGCTCAGTTATTTTGAGTAAGCATATGTTCTTTTAAGTGGTTTTTCAAACTGAATTGGCTGAACCTTTTAAGGTTTAGTGCTCACTAAATGTTATATGGAACCAGGAAAAAATGGATAGTAAAATTGTAGGGACTCACCAAATTATTAACATTTCATTCTTCTATGAGCAAGAAAATAGCATCAAGTATATTTATATAAGGTAGAATGATGTCTTAGAATACATAAGTCATCCACATGCTTGAAGTGTGTTCAGGGATACTGAATATTTGGTTTAGTCCTGTAGACATGCCATAAAATAGAAGGTGTTTTGCTGACTAATACTTTGAAACAAGGCCTCCTTATCAAATTGGCCCAGTGGCCCAAAGGATCTTATATATCTATAATTTTATAGACATAACTTTATTCTGTGACACCATTTTAAAGTCTTCCAATAAATAGGATTTTTTTTTTAAATCCACCTTCAAAACACCTTAGAACTTCATTTTTCATTAATGCTATGAGTAAGCATGTAAAATTTTATCTTCAAAGGATTTTTTCCATAAAAAGCTGAAAAGAGTAAGAAATAAATGGTTCAGAGACTTGTCTGTCCTTTAAGAAGACTAACTTCTGTGAACAGATAATGGAATAGGAGGCAAATCCCACCCTTGACCTAGTTTAGACTAAACTATTTAAATCATATTATTAAAAATAAAATATAAAGTCTAAGTATAATTTATCTGGAATGTAATATTTTTGAAATCATTAAAAAGTTTGAGTAAACATCAGATAAAAGACATGCTCATAGTGAATTAACAATTGCATGCTGTCCTTTTTGCCTAAAAACATATCACAACTCAATCAGAAAAGCTCTATTAAAAAATGGGCAAAGAACTTGAATACATATTTCTCCAAAGAAGATATACAGATGATCAATAAGCACATGAAAAGATGCTCAACACCATTGATCATTAGGCAAGTGTAGATCAAAACCACAATGAGATACACCCATTAGGGTGGCTGCTGTAAAATAATAATAATAATAAATAATAATTAGAAAAAAACAGAAAATGACAAATGTTGGTATGGATGTGGAGAAATTGAAACCCTTGTACATAGTTGGTGGGAATGTAAAACATGGCTGCAGCTATGGAAAAGAGTATATATGTAAGTTCCTTAAAAAAAAAAACAAGAAGAATAGCAAGAATAGCAATATAATCCAATATTCCCACATGTGGGTAGATAACCAAAAGTATTGCAAGCAGGATAAGGAAGATATATTTGCACCCATGTTCATAGCAGCATTATTCACAATAGCTAAAAAGTGAAAGCAACATAAACATCCATCAATGGGTGAATGAATGAATAACAGTGTACATATCCATACTGTAGAATATTGTTCAGCTTTTAAAAAGAAAGAAATTCTGACACATGCTACAACATGCATGAACCTTGAGGACACTATACTAAGTGAAACAAGTCACACAAGGACAAGTACTGTACGATTCCATTTATGTGAGGTTCCTACAAGAGTCAAATTCATAGAAACAGAAAGTAGAATGGTGATTGCCAGGGGCTGGGTGGGGACAGAAATGGTGATTTATTGTTTAATGGGGACAGAGTTTCAATTTTGCAAGATGGAAGAGTCCTGTGGATGGATGGTGGTGATGGTAGCACAACAATATGAATGTACTTATTGCCAGGGATGGAGGAGCCTGGTGGGCTGCCGTCTATGGGGTCGCACAGAGTCGGACACGACTGAAGCGACTTAGCAGCAGCAGCAGCAGCATTGCCCCTGAACTGTACATTTAAAAACGTTTAAGGTCATAAACTTTATGCTCTGTGTATTTTACCATAATTAATAACTAAGAACAAACTATATATCAATATCATTTTTGGTATAAATTCTTCAGACTTTAATAAGTTTTAAGACTGTGTTCATTTTACTCACCATCCGATCTCCAGTTTCAAGCACAACTAGGCATTCAATAAATAGTCTTCACTTAATTTGAAGACTGAAAGGAACCCATACGACTCTCCCATGAGTTGTATCATTTGCTATCACTAGTACTTAAATAGAAAAATTTGATGTTACAATCATACCTAGCAGTTTATTAACATCAAGTACTTCCAGAGACACAGCAACAACTTTCTGTATAGTTGCTTCTCTATTTCAAGCGATTATGCACAAATAAAGATGGTAAGCAAAGACCAGAATGATTTCTATGGTGACCCATATTTAGAATTAAGATGATGGCCATCATGTGACCTTCTCAAGTGAGCGACCCATAAATAATACAGCTTTTTAGAGTGCCACACAGTAAACATACAATTTAAACTTTCCAGGAACTTCAGAAATCAAGGTACAAGTTGAAAATGGGGGTGCAGAACTAAGAAGAGATTCAAAGGGAAGGATAAGTGTTAGCAGTAAAGAATGTACCTGCCAATGCAGGAGATATGAGATACGCGGGTTCAATCCCTGGGTCAGAAAGATCCCTTGTAATAGGAAATGGTAAACCATTCCAGTATTCTTGCCTGGAAAATTCCATGGGCAGAGGAGATGATGATCTACAGTCCCCAGGGCCACAAAGAAACTGAGTGACTAAAACACACACACACACACACACACACACACACACACACACACACACACACACACACACTCACAATAATTATAATAAAGAAGTATCAGCAAAGCACAAAGGTAAAAGAGCTTATAGAGCTAATATTTAGAAAGCATCTAAGTTCTGGGATCATCTAGTCATGTTTCTACTATGTCATCTCATTTCATCCTTACATGAACTCTGCTGATTATAACCGTCAATTTTACAGATGAAAAAATGGACATTCAGATAAGTTAAAAGAAAAGGATATCTTTTAGATGACAGATTCAGGAAATGAACACAAGTCTTAATAATGTAAACCAGTATTGTTCCACAATTATGTGAACATTCCACTTGACAAGTGGTGGTAAGAGAGCTAACAGGACTTTGAAGATTTAAAGACATATGGAAGAGGGGTTTAAATTATTTGATTGGTTTCTCAAAGCAGTAAGTGCCTTCCATCTGTACCTGCACTCAATGACCATAATGATAGAAAAATAAATATACTGCGCATAAACATTTATACATGTATATACAGGAGGGAGAGAACCTTCAGCCCATAGGATGCCAAATTCTCTGCTATGTACCAGCAAAGATTATAGGACAAGCCTTTGTGTAGAAACCTGGTTGTTACAGGGCAACTCAATCTTTAGACATTTAAAAATGTTGTCCCTAAAATCTATAATTTTAGATTTTAATACATAATTCTTTCTATGTTAAGATTTTGGTTCTTCTATCATTCATTCATTCTGAGTTGACTTTTGATTTCCTCTTCCTCCTTCTCTTCCCACTTTACTTTTACAGCAGCAACAGCTTCACCTTTACAGAACTCCAGCGCCTTTTCTCCACACAGAAGTGGCAGCAGGCAGCTTTACCACCAAGTGAGGTGGAAATTTTCTAATGTCAAACACGCTGATGGGAGAGGCCCCTGGAGCATCATAAGATGAACGAGGCCTCTCTGCGTGCACCGCCTTGCTTCACAGCAGCTCATGGAGGAAGCATTCATTTCTTCCAGGGGCACTGCTACAGAGCACACTTCTGGAACATTCTTAAGTGTTCGAGTCAAACCTCAGTCTTCTGGCAAGTCTGTCTCAGGAGTGGAAAGATGAGTTTAAGTCATGACAAGCAGAAAACTGACTTTGAAGTATTTCTCACTTACATCTCCTCCTTGTCCTTATTTGTCTTTTTTGAAGTGGAAAGTAAAAAGGAAGCCACAACAGTGTGACTATTACAGGAGAGCTTGGAGATAGAAGGTCTTTCAGAGGAGAGACACTGCAGTCAGGCAAAGCAGAAAATGATGAGCCTTCCAGCCTGCAGACACGGGCTCACTTACACAGACTCACTTTCCATTCTACCCATACCCCTGCAAGGATCTGCAACAACATGATGTCTTGATCTTGCCTCTGTTGCCCTTTGCAGTGGGGGGAGTGGTATGTGGACTTTTCCAAAATGCCAACCATCTACCTGGCAGAGCTGTCAGAATGCAAAGCAGAAATAGAGACACAGATGCAGAGAACGACCATATGGATACAGAGTAGGAAAGTAGGGGTGGATAAATTGGCATATTGGCATTAACATATATACACTACTATGTATAAAATAGATAATTAATGAGAACCTACTGTATAGCACAGAGGCATAAAAAGGTATAATCTGTTTGGAGGACATGATAACCTCAAAAATGCATTCCAATATACAGTAGTTGCAGACAAATACTGTTTGATTCCACCTATATGAGGTACCTAGAATAATCAAATTCATAGAGTCAGAAACTATATTGGTAGATGCTAGGGCCTGGGGGGTATGGGGGGATGGAGAGTTAGTGTTTAATGGGGACAGTTTCAACTTAGGATAGTGAAAAATTGGGGAGATGGATGATGGTGAAAGTTGTGCAGTAATGTGAATGTGCTTGGTGTCACTAAACTGTTTCCTTGAATATGGTTAAAATAGTATGCTTTACATGATTTTTACCACAATTAAAAAAAATGTTTTAAACCATAATGATAAAAAAACTGACAGGTTAGATGACACAATACACTGTCTTCCTACCTGGTAATGACATAATGAGTGTATTTGAGATGATATTCTGGATTTTCACGAAATATTGTGATTTAGGGCTTTAATAATTTAGACTGTTAGCATGATAGACACAGACAGTGAATGGCTTTTAAAGGTAAATTGATAATTTTTCCTACAACTGAAAAACATGAAGATAATTTGTCCTGGTCCAATGTGGTTGTCATTTTTGATTTGTCATAGGATCTGAGATAAAATTCTTAATGTAAAGATTATGTAATGATAACACCCTGCACTTTAACATGTTCACTTTGAAATCTCCATTAAAGTTTCTATTAGGAACTTTCCTAGTATCCGGGGGCTAAGACGTTACTTTCAAGTGCAGAAGATGGGGGTTCAATCCTTAGTTGGGAAGTTAAGATCCCACATGCTTGTGGCCAAAAAAAAAAAAAAAAAATACAAAGCACAAAACAGAAGTAACATTGTAACAAATTCAATAAAGACTTTTAAAATGGTTTACATCAAAAAAATCTTAAAAATTTTCTACCAGAACATAACCTATTGTATATGATTTTATGAAAACTTTTTTTTATAAAGTATGTAATTTTGGAAGAAATTTATTAAAAAATAATAGTGAGATGGTGTTTATTGGGATATTGACATGGAACGAATTTTAAAGCTATTATTTTTGTTTAGGTTACTTAACCTAACCTATAAATTACTATAACCTAAGTAACCTATAAATTACTATAGGTAACTATGACATATAGCATATAAATTAATTTTCTGTAGCTGTTGTGACAAATAATACAAATTTAGTGGCTTAAAACAACAGAAATGCATCATTTCACAGTTCTGTAGGTTAGAAATCCAATACAGACTGCACTGAGCTAAGATCAAAGTGCTGGGTGAGCTGGGTTCCTTTGTAGAGGCTCTAGGAGAGAATGTATTTTATTGCTTTTCCCAATTTCTGTAGGCTACCTGTATTCCTATGCTCATGGAATTTCATTTTCAGGGTCATTTTCAAAGTCAGCAATATCAGGTTCAATCTCTATCAAACATGATCATTTCTGTGGTTCTCTATTCTGCTTCTTCTCCGCTTTTAAGGAGATTAGATAGAGCCCACCCACTAATACAAGGTAATCTCCTCATTTTAAAGTCAGCTGATTTAGCAACCTTAATTGCATCTGCAACCTAATTCCCTTTTGTGTTATGAAGCAATATTCACAGATTCTAGGGACTAGGAAGTGGGCATTTGCAGATAGAAAGCATTATTCAACTATAGTATCTAATTATTTATAGCAGAATATGATAGTTTATCATGACTATTTTAGGTCTAATATACTGTTCCTGTATCTAAGATATGGGCTAAATAACTCATGAAACATAGGATTGTTTTCCATACATTATGAAATAATCATTATCAATTTGAAATATGCAACATTATTTGTGCATTTCTCTTTGTATCCCAGTCAAGATCATTTCTACTAAATGATGTATTTATCAGTAGGAATATAAAACAGAAAAAGACAAAGAAATAAGTAGAAGTCTTAAATTATCAGTTTCAAAGGGCTGAATGCTGCCTGACTGAAATCACTGCCAGGGAGTAAACCAGCTGCCATGCAGTTTGGGACAAATCACGTCACTGTGCTTTGCCAATCTGAGCTCCAGGACAACCTCACCAAGACCAACTGAGACCAAAGGCTGGAACTGGCCCCAGGCTTTTGCAGGAAACCAGACCCAATATTTGTGTTGCATCAGTTCTAAAATTCCCCAGATCATATCTGGCCTGCAGAACGTGGTAGTGCTTTAGTATCACTCTTTACACACTGAGCACTAAGGAGAGTGACTTCGCCAAACAGCCACCATGAGCCAGGTACTTCTCATAGGAGTTACATAGTCTATTGCTATTAACACAAATATTGCAACATTTCATTTGCATAACTTAAAGAATTTTGTCTCTTCCATAGCCCTCATTGTAAAAATAAAGAAACTGAGGCTCAGTGAGTAACAAAGTTGGGATTTGAATACTGGTCATTTTGATCCCAAAGGTCGTAGTCATTTCCTTACATCACATTAAGTCTTCAATCCAAAATCATAACACATAGCCGAAAACAGGAAATAGGAAAAGGAGTTACTTATAAATTTACTTGTAAATTTAAGTTGTACTGAATATAAGTTTTAAACAACAGTTAAAATAATGGTATTCTCAGGCTCATGTCAATGGAAATTTTCATAGTAATCCCAAGAGTTAACCTCATCCCTATTTTACTCCGAGTCTCTAATAGGGGGTAAGTCAAATAATAGCCTCCCCAAAATCTCCATGACATAATCCCTGGAACCTGTAATGCATTATTTACAGTCAAGGGAAATGGAAAACTGAAATCAGCAGACCAGATAGAGATTACAGTAGATTATCTGGGTGAAATCACAAGTGACCTTCAGTGGGGAAGAGGGAGGCAGAAGTGTCAGAACCAGCGAAAAACTTGCCTGACCATTGCTAGCTATAAAGATGAAAGGGGTTCCTAGACTAGGGCATGTGGGAAGTCTCTAGAAACTGAAAAAGGCAAGAAGACAAGTTCTTCCCTAGAGCCTCCAGAAAGGAATGTAGCCTTGCCGACCTTTAATTTTAGTCCACTGACGCTAATGCTGGACTTTTAACCTCTAAACTATTAGATAATATATTTGAGTTGTTTTAAATCATGAAAGGTTTGTGGTAATTTGTTACAGCAGCCATAAAATACTAATACAATGGGTATTAATTAAACCCACTCAGGGACAGAAGAACCAGGGACCATAAAGGCACTCTGGAGGCTTGTTACTATTTCCATGACCTAGAAGCTCATTTCTGAAAGAGAAAATAGCATCTATGTGATGGTTCTAGATCTGGTAGAGGGTAGGAGAAAGGAGACTTAGAAAGACATCAGGTGCACATTTTGGGAGATTTTTTAAATGCTCTTCCTTCAGATGTTATCATTTACTAATTTGTTTAGTCTTTTTAAATTTGTCATAATCCTAATTGAAAGAAAATATAGTTTGCTTTGCATCTGTCATAACCAAATAAGAAGAGATGATTACTTGAAAAATAAAGCAGTTTTTAAAGCTGACTCTTCCACCTTTAGCATTTCACTTTTCAAATCTTCAGAAATGCTGGATTTCCAGTTTTTATGCATTCCCCTATCAAAAATAACTTGACTAGATGTTAACGGCACAGCACTGAACTGTATTGCCCAATAAACTGAAAAGCAAAAGTCCAGTTCAGGTTCTTTCTTCCTATATTTCTCCATAAAGTTATATTTTCTGTCTCAGAGAAATCTTGAATTATTTTTAAATTATCTTAAAGAGAAATTATTTCAGGAAAAATACTTCTTCCTTTAAATAGAAAAATAATATTTGAGCAATGTTTGTCTCTAAATTATAGAAACAGACAAACACTACGGGCTGTGTTTATCTTAAAAGCACCATTAGTGGAATCAAGTAACTGTAAGGCATTGTTGCCCAAATTTTAAGGTTCAACAATTAGGATGGGGGTTCACATTGTGGTAAATCATTGGTGAAAATAACCGAAGATGGAAAAGGATGGGTGATTTTAAGACAAAAGGAGAGTTCATAAAAATAAGGGGGTTAGAAAATAGCCTCTCGGTGGAGATGTATCTGGCAGTGCTAACAAATATCTCCACAGCCCTGATTTCCCTCGTGGTGCTTTCTGAGCGCTAGGGCTGGGCAGCTGAACCAAAATGGATGGCAATAATTAGATTCTGATGAGTGAAGGACCCACATGAGGGCCAATGTTTCTGGAAGAGTTAATGAAAGGAGAGGAAATCGCCCGGCTTCACTAGGATGTAAAATGGATGCAGAGCCTCCAAAAGTATTTTAAATGACTGGCTTCTTTCTCCCACTCATCTAATAGCACATTTGATGGGGGAGGGGGGATGTACACAGAAAATGGATCACCAGTGGAGAATTTTAATATGTGCACACTTCCAGTATAAGATTCAGGGTCACCCAGAGCTATTATTCAAAGTCAGTATCAGACCATTTAATTTTCTGCTTCAGTTCCTTCCTGCTTCTCCTCCTCCAACCCCAGTCTAATGGTCACACACCATCTTCTCATTTTGCTGTCCTTCTGCCTCTTCGGAGCACTGTTTGTATCCTGAATGGAGTTTTATGACTGATGTCTCCAGGTACTGTATCTATTCTTAATGAAATCCTAGTTGCTGTGAGGGCTAATAGCTCAACAAGCGTTTTATAACCCACAAAGAAAGTGCGTAGAGCAGACATGGACATAGCCAGCACTCAGCTTGGTAAATAGAAAACAGGACATGGGTGGTACAGTTAAGGCTGTAAATGGTTTGTGCTGCCTTTCACATCAGCTGGCTTTTCTCTTCCACCCCTAACTGGAAGCCCCAGAATCCATTTCAAGTTAATTCCAAAAGCTAAATCTGAAACAAATTTTATAGTGACAGGTGAAAAATATAAGTGAGAAAAGACTGCCAGGGCCTTTTTGCCAATGCCTTAATCCTTTCAGACAAAAGTCTCTGTAAAACGTCTGAAAACACAACCGTGTGCCTTTAACTGCTTGGATGGTTTTCTTTTTGCTTCTTTTGATAATCATATCCTGGTGCATTTGATATTGCTATTGCTCCCCAAATTACAATCGCTCCCTTCACCATTTCTTCTTACACACCTCAAATCCAATTGAGAGACTTCTTTTTCTCTCTCATTTCTTTGGTCTTTCCCCCAGTTCCATTTCTGATTTAGCATTTGTGGCTAAGGATCAAACTTGGGTTGTAGATGAACAGACACAGGTATACGCACTAACTGCACTAATAATATGACAGCTGTTTCTGCTATTAGCTCAGTAGCTGTCTTGCTCAGTTCATCCTGGTGGGAAAACTAATAAACCTTACAAGTTAAAAAAGTGAGAAAGAATGAAATGGAAAAAAAGGGGGGGAGGGGCGGGGGAGAATGAACATGCTTTTAGAGCTACTGTTCTGGGAAGAGATTGAATAGAGGATGGTTGAGATCAAAGAATCATTTGTTTGGACTGTGAAATCTGGTAGCGGTCAATTTCAAGGACAATGTGACCTCTGAAAGGGAATTGGTTGTGTGCTCCTCAGGTGCAGAGGCACTTTCAGAATTCTAAACTTTGGTGGAGCTTTTCAGTCCTATTGAGTTGTTCATTAGCTTTTCAACTGCAAATAATTGATCTATTTCAACACACGAATCAGGAAAGAACATGACTTTGAAGTAAGTAGCTAATCCCATGATATATCTATCATTTGGTATCAAATGAAACGCAGCTAAGGACAAGCATTCAAGTACAGATGTCAATTAATAAAGGATGAATTGAGATTGTGAGTCCCACAGTCAAGATTACATGGAAATGATGACATTAATAGTAATTAAATTAATACAGCTTAGGTTACTCAAATTCTTTTATGAAACATTAGGGTCATCTTTAACACTATATTATTTTCCTAGCAATAGTAGAATATTAAAACATACACCTGGATCATAGCAGTTATTTACCATGATGCATATGATAATAATTACTTGAATGATAGTTATCTAAGTAATAGCTACCACTTGACTGCCTAATGTTTTATTTAACATTTACAAAAACCTAATGAAGTTGGTATTCCTGCCCTCATTTTACAAAAGAAGAAATGGTACCTCAAAGAGTTGAAATAACTGGAATTCAGTCACAAAGAAGTGAATGACAGGCTGGGATTCCAGCCTAATTCCATGAGTCTCAAAAGCCCAGGTTCCCTCCCCTCTGCTCTTGGACCTTCTAGGATGATATTGTTATGAGTTGAACTGTGGCTTCCCTAAGAAATAAATGCTGGAGTACTACTTCTCAGTCCCAATATGTAACTGTTTCTGAAGACAGGGTCTTTACAGAGATAATCCAGTTAAGATGAAGTCATTAGTATGGGCCTTAATCCGGTATAGCCAGTGTCCTTACAAAATGGGGACATTTGGACCCAGAGATATGCACGTAGGAACACCACGTGAAGATGAAAGCAGACACCAGTATGAAGTGTCTACAAGTCAAGGAACTCCAAAGATTGCCAGCAAACCCTCCCAAAACAAAGAGTCATTGAACAGATTGTTTCTCACAGTCCTCAAAAGGACCAACTCTGTAGGTACCTTGATTTCAGATTTCTGCCTCCAAAATTGTAGGAGTACTTTCAAATGCACGTGGAGCACTTCTTACTGCTACTTCTACCCCTCTGATCTAAGGCACTCTGGTCTTTCACCCACCTTTATTATTCAAATAGCTTCTTAACCCCTTTCCCTATTTCCAGTCTATTCTGAAAGGGACATGCGGAGCAGCCCATTAAGAATGCAAGTCAGATTATGGCCTCTCTCTGCTCACCGTCCCACACAGCCTTCAGATCGTGCTAATGGGAAAACTCTGCAGTTACATGGGCCAGCCAGACCTTACATGCACTGAATTCATGGTTCTCTGATCCTTCTCTCTAACTTTATCTGTCACTCAGCAATCCCAGTCACTCCACTCTGGCTGTAGAGCCTGATTCTGAATCTGTGAACAGGAATACTCTAAGTATGCTCCTGCAACAAGGCGTTTGCTCCTGCTGATTCCTCAGTCTGGAATTCTTTTCCCCAGATGCCTACATGTCTTGCGTCCGAATGTCCAAATTCCTTTCAGGTTACTGCTCAAATGTCACCTTATCAGTGAAGCTTTTTTTTTTATTTTACCTCCCTATACAAATATCAGTTCCCACCCACAGCAGTGCTCTCCATACCCTTTCTCCTGCCTTCTATTTCACCACAACATTTATTTTTACCACCTGATGTACCATATATTTTTATACATTTTCTCAACAAGGGCTGTCTTTTTCCATGATTTCTAGTTTCCATGGCAACTGTGTGACACAGTGACAATGGTTATATTCTTCAACAAACTTTGATGGAAGTTCTATGATGAAATCCACAACTTACACCTTTCTTTTCAATTTAGACCACAGTTCTGAAAAGACTGGGAACCAATAAATTGTGATAGTAAGTAGAAGCAAGCAGAGAATTTACTAGAAGATGAAATTAACAGATCGATAATTGAGCACAGTATTAAAAATTCAGCTTTTAAAAATTAGGTTGATTAATAAGGAAATGTTCTCTCTTTTTTCATATTAAATTAGATCAGCAAAACAAAATAATTCTAAATAAAATATAATTTTATAATACCTGGATTTTTCCTCTGGAACAAATCACAATCAATGAAGACCTAAATCTGATAAACAAAAGTGTCCATTATTAATATTGCAATATACTACATAAGTTTTTCTTCTCAGACTTACTTTAAGGAGTAAAGCCACTTGCATGAAAGTGATTTTATTTGTAAAATATTTTTAATACAGAAACACACCTATTGTTTAACATTAAATTCTGCAATGACTAAAGCTAAAAGAATATGATTCACATTAATAAAATATTGTGCAGAAACTCAAAGTGAAGTCTTTCTTAAACAAAATAAAAATCTAAATTTAAATATAAAATCTGACCAAAAACTAAGTAAAAAATTAATTAAACAGAAATGCATGTTTGTTAATTAACAATTACTGAAATTCACTTCATAGATTCTTCTGTGTACTCTATCATCCCCTAATATTCAGTCAACTACTAAATCATCTTGACTCTACTTTCTAATCGTCTTTTAAAACAAAAACCTTACAGGAATTTTCCTTCTACCAAAGAATGGAACCTCTTAATTGTAGAAAATTGAAAATATATAGACTAACAACTTTTGTGTTTCTATAGGCAAATTTTTTATTAATAAAATTAAATAAAGATCCAACCACCCAAAGAGAATATATGCTGAATTTTCATTCTCCCAAAGGGACAATTGTGTCCAACTCTTTGTGATCCCATGGGACATACAGTTCGTGGAATTCTCCAGGCCAGAATACTTTTTTTTTTATCTCTAAATATCCACATAATTTATTTATTTATTTTTCTTATTTATTTATTTTGTTTCTTTTAAAAATGCAATTTAGCTGATTACCCTGTAAGTCCTCTTTCTTTCCATAGTAATTTTTGCCCCTACATCTAACAATAAGTGCCAAGAGAAAGTGTGTGTGGGTGAAAGGGTGGGGTGGGGTTTACCTTTGGAAGCATCATCAGAAGCAGTGCAATCAGTCAAAAATGGCTGTTACACTTGCCTAGACCTTTTTAGGGTCAGGCACTTTGGGAGGCTCTGTGTGTACAGCAGAAGACATCTAGAAGCCCCTGGACTAGTGGCAGCCCTGGAAAACCAGCAGGAGATGCAATGCCATCTGGTAAGCATTGTGCCAGAGGTTTCTGTAGACAACTAAGGATGCATATATCCAGGCTTAAAGGGATGGGGAAGGATTCAGGAACAACCTTGCAGGTTACTATTCTGACAGAATTAGCCCTAATTTCTGAGATAAGAGGCAAAATAGAATATTTATATGTTTAGTGGACTCTGATAGTTATATAATACTTAACTCTAAAGTCCATTATAGATGTCTGGATCTGTATGTTCTATAGGAGAAAAAAAGTCAAAGTAGAAGGTGGTTTCAGAGGAGAGAGAAAAATAGAGAAGGAAATATCCAAATTTGGGATGTGCTTGGAGAATGAGTCAGATTTCACAGGTAGCCATGGGATAGGATGCTTCTTGAAAGATCACAGTCTGAATAAAGATTCATGACATTTGGTAGCAGCGGAACATGTTATATGAGCAGCATAGTCTTTTCTTAAACAAATCAGATAAGTTTAGGGGAACTGTGAGACAGAATGTGTGCAAGGGCATTATGGAGTCATATTCCAGATGGCCTTCAATCAGGCTTGTACTCCAGTTCATGAGCAATGAAGATTTATTAAAAAGAAATAAATGTGCAAAGATTTTTCTTTAGAAATAACACCTTAAACACATATGACCAAGTCACATATTTTTATTTTCCCAGTAGAAATGATTAGTGAGTTTGCTTGTAAACAGGACACTCCTATTCTTACAGGAGACTACTGGGAGAAATCTCCGACTTCAAAAAGCTTATAATCTAGTTAGAGAACAAGCTATAGATACCAGGTAGATTAAAGAACAAGAGTTAAATATACATAGCATTTCTTACAGAGTGAAATAAGTCAGAGAAAACAAATACGGTATATAAATGCATATTTGTGGAATCTAGAAAAAAATTGACACAGACATAGAAATAAACAATTGGATATCAAAGGAGGAAAAGGAGGGGGTGGGATGAATTGGAACATTGGGATTGACATATATTCACTATTGATACTATGTATGCTGCTGCTGCTGCTTCTGCTAAGTCGCTTCAGTTGTGTCCCACTCTGTGTGACCCCATAGACGGCAGCCCATCAGGCTCCGCTGTCCCTGTGATTCTCCAGGCAAGAATACTGGAGTGGGTTGTCATTTCCTTCTCCAATGCATGAAAGTGAAAAGTGAAAGGAAAGTCCCTCAGTCGTGTCCGACTCCTAGCGACCCCATGGACTGCAGCCTACCAGGCTCCTCCATCCATGGGATTTTCCAGGCAAGAGTACTGGAGTGGGGGGCCATTGCCTTCTCCGATACGATGTATAAAACAGATTAAATAATGAGAACTGACTGTATAGCATTGAAAACTCTACTTGGTGCTCTTTGGTGACCTAAATGGGAAGGAAATCCAAAAAAAGAAGGGATTTATGTACATGTCACGTAAGGCTGATTCACTTTGCTGTACAGTAGAAACTGGCACAGCATTGTAAAACAACTATACTCCAGTAAAAAAAAAAAGAAATACACAGCATTTTTACACAGCTACATATCACTATATTAACTGGAAAAGACACCCTGTGTGTGTGTTGTGATGTGTGTTAGTCACTCAGTCATGCCCGACTATTTGAGACCCCATGGACTGTAACCCACCAGGCTCCTCTGTCCATGGGATTTTCTAGGCAAGAATACTGGAGTAGGTTGACACTTCCTTCACCGGGGAATCTTCCAAACCCAGGGATCAAACCTGGGTCTCCTGCATTGAAAGAACATTTTTTTACCATTTGAGCCACCAGGGAAGCCCCGGAAAAGACATTAAATGTTCCTAAATATTACTTTTAGGAAAAATGTTCTAGAAAGCCTTCAAAATACTGACTAATCCCACTCATGCTGTATATCCCAAACTGTTCTAGAAATTTATTCATAACCAGAAACAGAAGATAACTTGAGATGATTTAACTTCCATTTTATTTCACTGTTTTAAGTAAATTGATCAAAGAGGGAGAAAGCCATATTTTTGTCTTCACATTTCTACTGTTTGAAGTTTCATTTAAGTTATTTAGCTTAATCTTCATTACAATAAGTTAGGGGTACCACATCAATTTTCATACAATTGAGGTCTGGAATCGTTAAGTGATTTGTCAGTGGATGGGGAAGGTTTAAAACCAGGCCCACTGCCCACATCGCCCCCCCCCCCCCCGGAGTCCTCTCTCTCTGATACACTGGTCTTCTCAGTGTCAGATAAATGGTGATTTCGTTTTTGCTGATGTAATATAAGCCCTCTAGAAACCTCAGCCACTTGGCTCTGTAAATCCCTTTTATAGTAAATAATATTTATTATGAATACAATGTTAGCTATATTTCCCAACCCATAGAAAAAAGCAAATTTTATAGTATTAACTCACATTAGAAAAAATTAATTTATGGCACATTAAAAACATAGTAAAGCCCACATTTGTTCTAATATGTTGTGATTGTCACTTTTGGGATTTAGATATTGGCCAAAGGGCTTACATTTTCCCAAATGCAATTTTACCACACTATTTCAATAGTTGTGAGTTTCACAAATTTTAAAGTTGTTTAGTGTGATGCTATTTGTGGAATAGACTTCCATTTTAAAACATAACAATCTGTCTTCAATTTTATCATGTGGCCATTTATCAGTGCTATTTTAAGAATGTTATTATGTAACTTTTCACATACAGTTTATTCTAGACAGTATCTCCTAAGTTTTTCTTCCACTTGCAAGTTTCCTATTTAGAAAAAAATTCTAAATTTGGAGAAAGTCAGTATCAGTTAGTAGAGTATATTATTGCACATAAAATCTAAGATGGGTGGAAATGGGAGACTGAGATTTAATTTTTCACTTGTTATACATTTAAGATGTATGAAGTATAGATATCATAATTTATTATGGAGGGGAAAATAAAAAGAGATTTTTCTCTGAAGATTTTGTCTCATATCCCCAAAGCAACTTGGGTAGCTTGTACTCTGACTTTCATACAATTATAACAATGGCACTATGCTTTCAGAGGCAAAGGTAAAAACATTAAATATTCTTTAAGATTGTTACTTTTACAAAGTTTCCCATTCTGGTAAAAACAAATGCACTATAAAAACAAAAATAGTTCCACAAGTCTAAGTAAGCTGGGAACTCCATTCTGAGGCTCTCTGGTGTCTTCAGCCTACTTTCTTCACCTACAGATAATAGCACTCAGATTTCAAGGTTACAGTGAAGATTAGAGGTAATATCTGTAAAGCATCTGGCACAAAAGCTTGCTCATGGCAGGTATTCTTGTAGCATCTGCTATTCCTCTCTCTGTTTGCATTCTGCATATTAGGGTGGAACCATAGGTCTTGCTGCATCAACTTAGATCCACAATAAACGACATTTCTTTTTCTTGTTCAGGTTTTATAATGACTCCTTGACTGGCCTGTCCAGATCAGCAGGAAGGCCACTTTCCTGATGTCTTCACCCCATGCAAGTAAAAGCACAGGTGCACACACCGCCATCGTGACCCAGAGGACCCTGGCATAGATCACTGCTCCAAGTACTTGGCCCCAGATTACTCATCATCCAGAGGATGCTAGTTAGTTGTGCTCGTTTACCAATAGGCGTATTTTCCCCCACAGCTGCTGCTGTTGCCAGCACATAACAGCGGCATTTGCAGGATGGCTGAACACCTGCAGCAGCTGCCCTGGGGTGAAGAATGAGATCGAGGCCAGAAGGAGCCTTTCATCAGAACTTAATTGAGCCAAAGGGACTGCAAAGGCAAGGACATTGTAGGAGTCTCAAAGGGCACATATATGTGATAAACAGTGAAAGAGGGGCACATGATTCCATCCCCAATGGTGCCACTCCAAGGATAACCACATATTTGATTAAATAAAATCCAGTCACTTTACCTGCTTGTATTGTGGCTTCTTAAATAATAACGTTCAGGAAACAATCAATGTGCCTGGTTGAAAAAGCAAGGATCCTGTACAAGTGATTCTCCAGGCAAGAATACTGGAGTGCCATGCTCTCTTCCAGGGGATCTTCCCAACCCAGAGATCAAACCTGGGTCTCCTGCATTCCCAGCAGATTCTTTACTGTCTGAGCCACCCGGGAAGCCCCATAGACGAAAAATAATCCCTCTATAATCCTCAAGGACATTGTGCCAGGTACTAGGTTTCTCAAGTCACATGAGATACAGATTTGAGTATACTGTATTTGGTGGCTCAGGAGATGGCTTCCCTCATAGCTCAGTTGGTAAAGAATCTGCCTGCAATGCAGGAGACCCCGTTTCAATTCCTGGGTCAGGAAGATCCCCTGGAGAAGGGAAAGGCTACCCACTCCAGTATTCTTGGGCTTCCCTAGTGGCTCAGCTGGTAAAGAATCTGCCTGCAATGTGGGAAACCTGGGTTTGATCCCTGGGTTGGGAAGATCCCCTGGAGAAAGGAAAGGCTACCCACTCCAGTATTCTGGCCTGGAGAATTCCATGGACTGCAAAGAGTTGGACACAACTGAGCGACTTTCACTTCGCTTCACACACGAGTTGTGGGTTTGATCACTGAGTCAGGAAGATCCTTTGGAGAAGGGAATGTCAACCCAATTTGGTATTCTTGCCTGGGAAATCCCATGAACAGAAGAGCCTGATGGATTGGTTCATGGGGTTGCAAAAGAGTCAGACATAACTTAGCAACTAAACAACAGTACTATATTTAAATATTACCGTGAGCAGATTAGAGACTTAGGCAGGTGATCTCTCTCCACAAACTGGTTGATCAGCCATACTCTGGTTGACCATTAGACAGGGAGAATTAATAAAGGTCTGCAGAATAAATGGATTATGGTTTACACTAGCCATTGATTCTTAAACTTGGCTGTTCATCAGAATTACCTAGAAAATTTATTTAAAGTAGATTTATTGGCTTAACCACGGATATTCCTTACAATGTAGGTGTGGGTTAAAGCTCCAAAATTTGGTATTTTTGACAAGAGTTCCCAGTATTCCTGATTCCATTTGGAAACAGTTGGGCAAAAGTTCAATTCAAAAATCTTCCATCACTTCCATCACTTCCATATCTCTGCCCAGAGACCAGATGACTCCAGGCAACACTGAGTGTCTTTGGTGTAACCCCCAATGCTTCAAAGACAGGTTGGGAGAATCAGTTGCCTCAAGCTATTCTCGGAGATGATTAAATTATCTTCACTCATTTTTTTGGTAAAACCAAGTTAGGAACCCAGGAATTTTCACAGCTGGCCCTAGAATAGAAGTCAGTTGATATTCAAAGTCAATCCCCTAAACATTGGGTGAAGATATATGGTTACAGTATAAAGCTCTTCCATTGTCCATTTTTACAGATTAATAGTAGAATGCCCTGTGTTTGAATATGTCTACACATAAGAGAGCAAAAGCAGTAGGAGTGTCATACCTTTTTATGCTTTACTTTTTCTTCCTTCTCAAGAAGAGTAAAAGTCAAATGTAACAGGAAAGGAAAAAAAACCTCAACTGTTTCTACAGCTTTGTGGAGTGAGAGATGGGAAAATGCATTTTTATTTATGTCTATTTATCCCTCTGAGCTTAAACTAATCCTAGAGGGTTTGAACAAAGAGGCCAGCAACACTAATGCACTGGATCAACAGGTGATTTTAATTTACTTGCTATAAATTGTTGAGGGTAACCTATGCTAAGTCCATTCTCATTAATTCATCTGCCATCTCCTTTCCTAGAGTGAAAGTTGCTGATTGCACAGACAGGATCCAGAATGAAAGGCTGAACTAAGCAAAGTATGGAATGTCAGCTTTTTGTGGATACAACTGGGATGTTCTCCCATTGGATCCAATACATCAAAAATTCTCAGGTCTACAGAAACCATAAAATAATTCTGGGGGAAATTAACATGGTTTCCAACATTTCGTCCAACTGAAAAGAATATATTAAATGATATTAAATGTATTCATTTCTTTTCAAATGTTTCTTAATAGTTAAACTTTATTCTGAAGTCTCCAAAACTTAAGAATATGAGGAAACCGTCTCCCATTATGTAGTGGGCGTCAGCAGCAATATGTTCCTATCAAGCGGTCCAGTTCCACCCATCTTGGCTAGCAGGAATTCATTCCATAAACAATTATTTCCCATTGTATTCAAGACACTGTATTATTTAGTACTGGGGACAAGAATGAATATAATAATGGTCCCTGTCAGCTTGAAGGACCTCAAAAGAAGTAATGGCCTGAAGAAATCCCGTAGAAAAATTTCAAAACTTAAAAGTATTCTGTCTCCACTGGATCACCCATATGGGGCCTAAACTCTTTCTCATTTATCTTCAGTGGTGTCATATGGAAAGCAGCCTTAGGTGTATTTGTTGCCTTAACTAAGGGTATAATTCCCATCTTAATGGACAGGGGAATTCTTACGTATAGAAGGATGTAAAGCTTCAGAGTTTATTAGGAAAAACCAGAGTGCTAAGTATAACATTGGAGTTAGCCACAGTACAAAAATGTGCCAAATGCTGCCTCAAGTCCTCAGCTCCAGCATTTATCATGCCAGAGTGTAACATCCAACATCTATCTCTGTTCATCCCAATGGAAGACACAAAGTCAGGAACAAGCCCCAGGGTATTAGAAAGATTGAATACACATCTTGGCTTTGCTTCTAACAAACTATGTGATACTGGTCAAGGGCTTACCCTCTCTAAGCTTTAGTTCCTCACCTGTAAAATGGAGATATTAACAACTGCTAAAAATTTGAGGATTAAATGAAGTAATGACTGTAAAGTATCTGCAGAAGCCCTGGTACTTAATCAGTGGTTAGTGCGTGGTAGCTAATCTTATTATAGGTGCCTTTGCCATGTTTTTATCATGTGTATGACAACTTATTCCTGCAAGCCCCATGGTAAGTCCTCAACTTCAACACATTTTATTTCTAACTTTGAACCAGGGGGGTTGGCCTCTATTATCCTTGCCCAGGTGGCCGTGACTGTAATCATTGCTCCAGAGGTTTTCTGATGCCAGCACAAGTTGTGAATCTGCATCCTTTGAACAAAACTTGCTGCAATGATAACCATCGCCAGAGTTTCCTGGTCATCAGAGTAGTCTCTGCTTTCTTGAAAATTATGATCTAGGAGATGAAAAAGGATTAGAATTAGGAAAGAAAGAAGTGGGAAAGCCCAGCTGGAATGATCTTGGAGGCAGTGAGTGGCATTTAAACTTGGTTCTCACATGGCTGAGTTGAGAGAACTGTACATCCAGACTCAGGGAGTAATATCAGCAAAGACAGTAAAGCCATAAATACTCGAAACATTTCTGAATGGTAGGAAGGACTATGTATTTTGTTGAGAAACAGTCTTTGGAACAGTCTCTAATCCTTAACTGAAAACGCTTGGGGTCAGATATATTTTTGCAATTCAGAATTTTTCAGATTTTAAAAAAAGGATGCAGTTCACATACTCTATATAAAACATACCTGTAGCCTCTGGGAAGCAACTAGTAATCAAATATAGTAGTATTTATACATCTAACATGCAAATATTTGCACAAAGTGATATACATAAAGGACATAAATAGGCTCATGTCAGTTCAGATCAACTTTGGTCATCAAATGTGTTGTGAAAAATAGTGCTCATAAATTTTAGATTTCTGTACTGTTGAGGCTGGAGAGGGAGATGCAGCCTGAAAGATGGGTTAGGAGCATATTATAAGAGATATGAATGCCTGGCAGGGGAGTCAGCTTTCATCATAGGCTGATGGGACAGCCTTACAAATCACTTCACCCATCCAATTTTTGGTAATTTTTAATGTCTTTTTTGAAAATATAATTGTTGTTTGCACTATATACTATTGCATCAGTTTTTCTCTTAGCTTTTACTTTAATGTGTTAATCTGTCAATCAGATCCCTCTTCTTATTCTTCTCTGACATGCAACAGAACTATTTTGAACTGGAATTTAACCATAATTCTTTCTGTTACTATTTTTAATTTCCATAGAGTAAAACTGATTCCTTTTGATGTACAATTCTATGTATGTTAGCATGTGTAGAGATTCACATAATCATGACCACAATGAAGATACAGAACTGTTCTATCACCTCTCAACTTCCTTGTGTAGTAGATTTTAATTACACATCATCAGGAACATGTGAAATGTCCACCATCTTACCTCCTTGAATGCCTCTGCAAGGTAGGAAAACCATGGCTGTGGATTGCATCTAGAATCAATGTGTTGTTGGCCAAGATGCATATGACCTCTGCCCCTTTATTGTAATGGGCCCCATTTCCTGAAGGATGCAGCTCAAAAGGGCATTCATTTTCCAAAAGTTTGTTGTTGCTGTTGCTTAGTCACTGAGTCCTGTCTTTTGTGACCCCACGGATTGGAGCCTGCCAGGCTTCTCTGTCTTCTGTTCCAGGCAAGAATGCTGGAGTGGTTTGCCATTTTCTTCTCCAGGGGCTCTTCCTGACCCAGGGATCAAACCTACGTCTCCTACATTGGTAGGCAGATTCTTTACCACTGAGCCACCAATGAACTGAATTTTTTCAAAAAGTTGCTTTAAGTATTCCCCACTGCCTTTTTTGAAATACAAATACAATTCTACTCAGGTGGAACCTCTTATGTGAGTCCTCTAGCTCTCAGATTTTTAACACACACCTTCCCCCATCAGATCTCTATGTTCATGTATTATTTAGCTTCAGATACAGCCTACAGAATCCCATGGACAGAGGAGCCTCGTGGGCTACAGTCCATAGGATTGCAAAGAGTGGGACACAACTGCAGCGACTTAGCACACACGCATGCACAGCCTCTACAAGTTGCTTAGATTTGACCCACACTATCTAAAAAAAATGCCACATGCCTTTAGGGTAAATGAATGCTTAATCTACACCTTCAGCTGTCAGATAAGTGGTATCTCTACTGTAGCTCCAAAATTGATGTGTGATTGTCCTGTGGCTCTGTAGGTAGAAGAGAAAAACTCTGACATGAAAATATTGAGCTACTTGATGCTATGCTTTAGTAGCTCAAGGCTCCCCAATGCATAGAAATCAAATGAAGGTTCTTATTTGTATACCCCTCAACTCACTGTGTTCTAGCGCCTGGCATGTCAGTTCCAAAACTACTCTTTGCCAGACTGCTGTGTCTTCACGGCTCTTTTCTTTCATCCTAGATTTTGCACATCTTAGAAAATGGCCTAAATATAAACTTTAGAAATAAAGGTGCCCAGCTCAACCTTGTAGAGTTTGAGGAAATAACACAAACAAACCAAGTCAAAATACAACAGAGAACCTCCAGTCAAAAAAAAAAAGTGTGAGAATTTGGGAAGATTAAACACATTTTTCCTTTTTAGAAATATGTTCAAGCTTCAGAGTATTCTCTTTTCTTTTCTGATGTAGTTAAAAATAACTCAAGAAAGAAAACATTCAGTGAATTTTTGAATTTCTGTAGGAGGGTATGTGAAGGAGCCCTTTCAAGGAAGGACAGCTGAAAGGGAGACACAGAGTTTGAATGAACTTATCTCCTGGTAAGTTGACAAGGCTTTAATTTCCCTTGAGCAGGACAAAATGACACCAGAACTGTGTGTTCTCTACCAGTAGAGTTCTTGTTATAGATTTTATATAAACAAAAAACCCCACATATTTTATAGGCTGTGAAATTATCCTGTTTTACCTCTACAAGGCAACTGGGAGAGGAGTTTACAGGTGGAGAGGATGTCATAAATGAATGCTGGACTGGAAACATCACAATTAATTCAATAATTGTTTTTTATGAAGTGCTTGCAGACATGACTGCTAGATGAAATGAGCCCCAGGAGTGCAGTAGAGTTAGCAATGTCATCTCTAAGAGGGGGAAGAATGTAAATCTTATAACAGTTTACAGATGTTTTTATTGAAGATCTGTAATCCAAAAGTTCTGACAAAAACGTGGCCACCCTGGAATTGTACAATGGCGGTCTCTGCCAGGCAACAGCTTCCTACAAGTAGCAAATCCTCATTAATCCCTTTGGAATTCATTGTAATGACACTAATCGTGTCAAACTCATTGGGTATTAATATAAATGTTTTATGTAATGCCATAGGAATCCAGAACAAAACTCCTCAAGTAGCCTGCATCTATCCTCCTGAACAATTGAACAGCAAAAATTGGGTTCCAGCCTAAGTACCGAGTTATTATGCATAAATGTTACTCATTATAAATTCTCTGATTGAATATAACTCATTTACACCAGTGGAAGGGCACAGGTATGCAGGAAATGATTAGCAATTTACTGCTTTTGGGGAAGAGCTAATAGACTCAAGAAAACAAAGTAATTCCATACTAGTTCTGAGTCAAGTCTTTTTATATTCTGCCCTCCTTTCTAAGGCACCAAGAATAATATTTCTGGCAATGATGAATAAGCAGCAAATGTTCCTTCAGTGAAAATCCTTGGAGTGTGAAACAAGAGAGATGCCTTGCTTCTCCAGTGATCAAGCTTACTATGGCTCCTAATCCTGTGTTAGTGACTAAGTGTGACCTCCTTTCAGGGCTGCAGCCCACTCCTAGTGGTTCCCTTATAGTTTGAAACAACAACAACAGCAAACTGTGTTTCTCTCCATCGGGGTACCCTGAACTTCCCAAGCATAGTGAAAGTGTTCAGGGCTACTTAGGAGAAAAGTGTTCAAGAAATGGAACAGCAGCCACAGAGAGAAAAATGGACAAAAGAGGCAATTTTCACATATATGTGTCCAGAAGGAGCATTACCTCAGAAAATCCATCATCAGCTGCGTCTCTTTTGAGATGGCTTGATTGTAAACATTGCAACTGTGTTATGATCTCTGGTCATATTTGCATAGCTATTATAATTAACAGTGACATTATCCCAGTGACCCTCTGTGGGAAAAACTAATCACATGCTCACTATGCCGCATTATGGAATATTAAGTTGATGATGTCATCCTGTTAAAGAGAATTCTATGAATTCTTTTACGTAACAAATAAATGTTGACTAAAGTGAGTGATCTAGTCCACACCTATCTTGACCAATGCACAGTTCAAATTTATGGATTCATCCTCTATCTTGGCAAGAAGTAAAGACATGTTATATTAAGCTCCAACAGGAATTTTGGAGTCACAGTATGAGTCACAGTCAAAGTGTGAGTCCCAGAAGACAGGCCAGAAACCCTCTATTAGATTGATAAAATGAATGGAAATCTCTGGGTGGACACATTTGCACTGCACCCACAATATTATTCTTGGTTTGCTAAGAAGAAAGCAATTTATTCTGTCACTTTCTGGGGACTTAGAGCTAATTGGCCTTTCATAGTTATGTGATTCTGCAAATGAGCATAAAAGTGAAAGCTGACAAAAATTCAAACAGGAAATCTGAATCTGCCTATTTTCATAAGTATCTTATAATGGTTTGTAGAAAGGGATGAGATTTTGATTAGAATAGCAGATTTCTTCATGCAAAGGGAAGTGCTGCAAATTACCCATCACTGTAACAAACAGAAAGATTGCTCTTCATTCAGCCTCATGGGTGAAAAAAAAAAAGAATGTTCTTTCCTGAATCCCACCTCCACCCGCCCCCTCCAGACCATCCATTGTGGTCCATCAGTATTGTCATCAGTGTGTGTTCCTCAGAGCATAAGACCTCTCAGAGCTCACCAACTCTTTGTGGCTCTTGCCACCCCAATCCACTAGAAAGGACATGCATAATACATCACATCTTAGAGACAACGAGACAGTGTGTCTACAAATGCAGCAGCAGGAGAAAAGAAAGAGAAAGAAAAATAACAGAAACTGCCACGCAAACTTAATAGAAAAGAAGCTGGAAAAGATTAAGTTCAACACTAAAGAAAGAGTCCTCAAAGCCTGAAAAGAACGCTACAGAATTTTCAGTGTCTGGCACAGAGGGCAAAACGGACATCGTTGAAGGGAAAATGAAGAGAAGCAAACCAAGGCAAACCCAAAGCACCATTTTTCAGACATAAAATCTACAAAATGAATTTGCTGAGGCCAATAGATCGGGGTTATGAATGAAACTGAGTCCAGCCTAGGCCAGAAGTTAGTTTGTCTTTCAGATTTTGGGGGTTGAAGTAAATTTCTCCTTTCTTTCTCTTTCTTTCCTTTTTCTCTTTTTTAATGACCAGGCTCCCCTCTCCATGGCTACCATGTGACAAAATCTACAAGAAAGTCTGTAGGTCAAGCAGACCCATTTGGGATGTACACGATGTGGTTATGCATTTTGCAGAACGGGGTGGGCACTGGGTAAGAACTGACATTTCCATAAAAGCATCTCTTCTGCTTTTCTGACTGCCGGTCGGTTTTGCCATATTGAGGCACTAAAGCTCCTTTTTTTATTTTCCTCCCTGAGCTTGAGCTTTCAAAGTTATTTTCCACTCTGATGATTACAGACAGCTCGACAGACAAAGAAAAGGGGGATTTAAAACAGGCAGTCACTACTAATATGTACTTTGCTCTTTCTGACCAGGAAAAAGAACCCCGGGTGTCATATTGCCATTTCTTAATCATCAATGTCACACACACAAAAAAAACCTTCTTCTGGAAATGCAGACATAAAAATGCACTTATATGGAAGAGATCAGGGGAGAAAAAGTGACAAATCTTGCTCACAAACAGTGCCCTGGGTTCCTACAGGAAAATGGGGATTAGAACAAAAGAGAATGATGGTGAGTGTGAGATTGAATTTATAATAAGAATAATATAAAAATAAGGTGAGAAATGTGTTTAGAATAAGTTTTCTGCTGCAGACTGTACTCTGGGAATTGATTATACAGTCAATACTTTCCTTTGCAGACCTCCAGCCTGTCAGCTCCTCTGTGTTCTAAGAAATCTACTGTGTTGGTTTCCATCCTCATATTTTAAATTTCTGGTCTGCTAGTTCTCTTTCATTCATTCTACTTTACATCAAGCTTGTCATATTCAAACAGCTAAAACTTCCAAAACACGAAGTTAAAATGTATCCTGTCTTATTTCAGAATATTGTGAGGGGTAGTTGACTGACGACAAGGTGAAGTGCCATCAGTATCCAATTTCAGTAGTGAAAAGGAAAATAATAAGGTACTTCTAGATTCATCCATAGTGAACCAATTTCAATAGTCATCGTTCCTCAAATCATGTCATATGTGTTTTAGATGTGTTATTAAAGACATAGTGCTTTAAGTGTGACTTTACATGTATTAATGGCTACAATTCATTGAGTGCCTACTTTGTGATAAACAGAATGCTGTGTGTTTTATAGAAATAGTTTCTGCTATTTAATGTGTTCTACAGTCTTTATATCTCTTGTTCACTTTCACAAAGGGAAACAAGGTTCATGGAAATTGCATCTGAACTGAGGCCACCCCCATAGTGATTGACGACTGGCACTGAAACCCAGGATTCTCTGGATGCTAAATTGATATTTTTCTCTTTCCTCAAATCATGTCATCTTCCTCCAGTTCGCTTTCAAGGAACAAATTATTCTGCAGGGTAAGGGACAGTTAATGGATTTATTCCTTGTTGACTAAACCACAGAATGTTTCAATAACTGGCCTGTGATGTCCCATAAATGATCAGCAAAGAACCAGAAGGCAGGACAGAAGTGCTGGACCATGGTCTAAAAACAACAATAAAAGTTTTCTCAAAAACTCACAGCACTGGCTTGAGACATGTAAGGGAATATGAAGTGAGCAGATTATCTGCCAATGAGGAACCTAAATTCTCACAGGTAAAACTAGCCTAACACAGATAAAAAAAAAAAAAAAGCCTAGATACAGTAATACCTAAAATAGCTGGCCTGATCAGAGAATAAGAGGATTCATACATTTATAAACTAACACGTCTTTAAGCACCAAAAATGAATGTTTCTTATTTGATGTTTGGTGACATTCTAAACTCTATTACACACTTCCCTGGCTTCATCAACATAGCTTACTGCACACCATTTTTCCTTTCCTTGATGACTGAGGATCCTAACTCTGTGTATCAGTCCCTGTTCTGAGCTGTAGGAGCACAGTGCTTCCAGGAGCTACTGAGTCCTGGCAAGACATCTGCCTGGGCACCAACTGACCCTTGGTTTTAGGACTTCTAAGGTTCTTTTACCCACACATCCTTCCTCCCCAGCAGATAGCCCCCCTTATTACTCTCACGGTGACTTTGCTAATTCTAATCTATCTGCTGTTTCCAGGTGTCACATGCAAGACCTGTCATGACCGCATCTCTAGCTTGTTTGTTCAGCTTTATCTCCTAGGTTATTTTTCTCCTCCCATGAGTCTTATTCTCTATAATTATATTACGGCAATTCAGAAGTCTATTTGGGTTCTAAGCACACATATACAATCTTTCACACTTCCGCCACTCTGCATTGAACGCCTTTTCCTTTACTTGTCCACTTAAAAAACAACAGTCCTTGTCATTCTTTGAACCTAACCTAGAAATAAGAATCTCCAGAGAGATTTACTGATACCATTTCCTGAGTTCAGAAGAGAAATCATCAGACTTGTTTCTGGGCCACCCCAGCACTGGGTGGATTTCTCTGTATACTACCTGGAGCAGAAGGTAATTTTTTGTTTATAAATTTGTTCTCTCTACTAAACTAGAAACTGTTTATCCACTTTTGCCTTTGGCTTATGGTGTCCTACAGAATAGGTACTCAATAAATGCCTGAATACTTAAGAAAAGTGTCTTGGTTTTTACATACACATGTCCAGACTCTCTTCTGCTATCAAGCGATTGTTAGATTTGCTTTAGCACTGCTAGTCAAACTTTGGCATGAAGAATGCATGGCTATTTCTAATTAATTGTGTGCTACAGAAAACAAATACATTACAATGGACTTTCAGTATGAGGAGAAATTTCACAAGCATCTTCCTGAAACAGGGGAGGTTTCAGGGAAGAAGTGAAAATTGAACCAGCCCCTCTCACCTGATAGGCACAGATATTTGCTGCCGCCCTGGTAGGGAATGACTTGTTTATGGGGCTTACGTAAAGTGAATTGCTCCATATCTCTGTAAAGATGTTATTCTGCCTTGTTGGTCTATTAAAAATAAAGTGTCTACGATAATGTTAAAGCTTCTTTGACTTTGCCTGAGTCCCTTGGATTTACTGAGAGGCAAGAATAGGGCCACCAAGGTTGCTCAGAGATAAGCTGAAGCAGAGGAATAAATAAAATCAGCTACAGTGTGGACTTCTTTGGTGGTCCGATGGTTAAGAATCCACCTTCCAGTGCAGAGGATGTGGGATCGATCCTTGGTTGGGGAACTAAGAGCCCACATGCCGTGGGGCAACTAAACTTCTGAGCCACAACTACTGAGCCTGGAGCCCTTGTAGAGAGGAGCCCGCAAACCTCAATGAAGGATCATGCATGCCACAACTATAAGACCCAACGCAACCATAAATAAATAAGTAGCTAATTAAATAAATATTAAAAAAAAATCAGCTGTGGAGAAAAAATGTTGGGGTCATTTGCAAAAGCTGGGATCTTCTGCCCTTGATGCCCACTGGGGAGGACAGAAAAGCTCTGATTCTGTTTTTCCAAGCAGCTCTCACAGCTCTGGTGGTAAGTCTGAGATGCTGGGATGTGAGTCATTTTGTTCCTTAAAAATGGCCAGTCAATAAAGTCAGACTAGATTCTCTGACCTTGGCCTCAACATCTTGCCACACTTTCAACTTCTAGACAATATGTATCTCTTGTGCTGTGCTGTGCTGTGCTGTGCTAAGTCACTTGAGTCATGTCTGACTCTGCAATCTCAAGGACTGTAGCCCGCCAGACTACTCTGTCCATGGGATTTCCCAGGCAAGAACACTGGAGTGGGTTGCCATGTCCTCCTCCAGGGGATCTTCCCCACCCAAGGATCAAACTCTCACCTCTTATGTCTCCTGCACTGGGAGGCAGGTTCTTTGCGACTAGCACCACCTGGGAAGCCCTGTATATCTCTTACTAAACTGTATTATCTTTCTAGAAGTTGAAAACTTCCAATTACTTTTCTTAGTAAATTTTTCCTTGACCCCATATTTCACAGTATTACAAAATTAACCAATGCCCATTATTAACTAGGTTAAGAAATATAGGAGGAAGAAATAGAAAGGTTTTGTTTCCTATATCTAACCTTGACTCCAGCTTTCATCTTGATGCAATTTTCTGTTATGCTATGCAACATTTGAAGAAACATTTCGTGATGCAGAAACCTCAAAAAAAATTTTACGAAGTGAAAAGCAGTTCATCAAAAAGGACAGTCAGAGAGTCCATGGCAGCAGGTGATAAATGAATTCCCATCAGTAAGGGCACAAACATAGAAACCACTTATGTAAAACACAAACCAAAAGCAGGAGACCTTGGAATTGCATGTTATAATACTCAGAGCAATTTGTTTTATGTATGTGTGCCAACATGTCATACAAAATGAAGCCACAAACCACACTTCTAAGTGATCCATTTCATAAAGCCATTCTATTTAGGACCATAATGCCTCTTTCTTTTAATCTTTTCATAAGATGATTTCCTTAGTATTAAAAGGCAGGGCCTGATCTAACATTTTGTTTACTTTATCCCATTTTAGTGATACATTAGCACTGTGTTACCAACTTGCAGTGGCTTTCATTTGGAACCAGCTGCAAAATGTTTTTATTTTAAGCTTCTCACCTTCAAATTTCTTTGCTACATTTCCTTCTTTGCTTTTCCAAGGGAACGACTCTCCATGCCTTCCTGATCAAGACAGACAACCCAATGGCTGAGTGGGCTTTAATTTCTAGCTTCTGGCATTCAAACCTGATTTGCATTGTCATATGGAATTATTTGGTATTCAGTATAAAACACTATTTCTTTCTCTCCTTTTTTCCTTCCCTTTTCTAGACAACCAACCACTGGGAAATTATTGTCAAAGTCTTAAAGTGATTTCTCAATGATTGCTTGTTAGTACAATACAATTTCTTTCTCAGTTCTGTTTGCTCTCCAGCTCCCTTCGGGGGACCAGGGGCTCCCCTAGCTCCTCCAGCACACACAACAGGAGCAAACATCTCTCTCTAGGGGGCACTGAGAGGGGGGGAGCAAACATGAGGGGTGTAAAAAAAAGACTCTATTTTTTTTTACTCTTGTAAATGAGGAAGGCTGTGAATTTGAAAAGAAAAAGTAAGATGATTCTTCACAGAGTTTAAGGAAGAGTTTTTCATCACGTGAAAAAGCCTGTAATGTTGGAAGATAGAACAAAGCAAATGGAACGCTTGCCTTCAAGACACCCCCAGTGCAGTCAGAGAGATGGACATAAGTAAACAGCTGTTGTTCAAGGCCAACAGTTAAGAGCTGTACATATGAAAGGGGCTAAAATGAGTCCTATGGGGACGCAGGCCAGTAGCGATTTGTTCGAGGGCGGGGGCGGTGCAAAATGGCGGGGGATGGCCGCGCTGGTCCCATTTCAATGGGTGGAAGATTTGATGAAGGGAAAGAGAAAAGTGGGCAGATCATAAAAGAGAGAAGGAAAGGATCTGGGGGGTGAAAAGAGAAATGGGGTTACAAAAAAAGGAACAAAATGGCAAGAAACAGGGCCAGATTTAATTTCCAGAGAATTAACCTGGGAAATACTTCTAACTGAGGAGGCTGTGAATCTAAGGACTTTCTTTTAAGTGCCAAAGGCATAAACTAATCTATTTAATTAGAAAAATATGCGTGTATTGCACTCTGAGTAATTTCCCAGAGGACAACTTGTTTCTTTTACAGTTAAAAGTTTTTGTTTAAAGCCTCCCATTCCCCCATTCTCCTTTCTCTGCCTCGGAGCCCACACCGCTTGGGCAGGTACTTGCTCCTACGCAATTATCGTCAACGGGGATGTCGGTATGACCCTTCTTAGATCTCACAGTTGTTTTCTGGGTACTGAAATAGAAACACATTAACCTAGATATACTTGAGCCCTCCAGCAGGTACTTTATAATCAGAAAGAAAAAAAAAAAACTCAAAAAGCAGTTTCTTCAATGACTCACCAAATTTTCACAATGGCAAATAATTCAACAGGATAATTCAATAGATCTTAGTATCTTAAATGGTAGTGAAAATACTCAAAATAAAACAGAACATCCCTAGTCAATTCACAGTCCCCTTCCAATAAGTGAATAGAGTCTAAGAATATTTTCTCTGATAGCAGTAAGGCAAAGTACTTAGTCTTTCTTGTACCTGTAATAAGAGGAAAATATATTCTGAAGGTGGCCTGCAAATTGAGTCAAGATAAGCTCCTTTTTTAAAAGATGCTACAAGCAAGCCTGCAAATAGGAAGTTGAATATTTTATCACAGTTTTGCTCTTGAGGAAGAAAGTTTGATCACATTAATTGAACCAATATAATCATTTATTCAAAGAAGATTAAAAGAGTCTAAATATGCTTCTTGTGTTTTTCAGTGAAAAAAACCAAAGGGGCAAATATTCATTTCTAATCCATTTCTGCCTAGTTTTGTACTTCTAGCTCTTTCTACATTTACATATATGGTATAGCCTCAGGTAATAAATAGCAAATGGAACGAGATCAATTCAAAATAAACACACTTACCTAAGAATGAAACCAAAGCAGGACAAAGATGTAATGGATGGGAAAGTAAAGGAAGTATGGGTATACTGCTGAAACCCTGCAAATACCAACACTTAGTAGTTGAGAAACATAATTTTAGAATCTTTGTGGTTCCTAAACAAAGTTAATAAAAAGTTTCAAAACCAGCTCAAGTTGCATTTTCCTTTCCTTTAATTCTAAAAACAGAAATGGATAATCTTGGGACACAGGGTAAAGTGACCTATAACCTGCTCTTGAGCCCAGTGAACTTTACTATCTGGAGACACTGAGTCCACAGTCAAACCTATAACATTATTAAAAACTGTGACCAAAGATTCATTCCAGGTAGGTTTCCTCACATGCAAGTGACCGGAGCTTGAACCTGTGTCTTGGTGGCTAAAGGCAAGTATCTCATTATAAATAAAGGATGGAGTTTAAATGTCAAGGAAAGCTTTCTTAATATCTATTTTTGCACTGAATATTAAATACACTTCAGCTTACTTTTATGAACTCCTATGACTTATGGTTTCAGAAACATGTGTATGTAATTGTTCTGTTTTTATAGGTTCTTTGAATGCATGCACCATAATTCTTTACACATTCTGTATGCCTATGTGTAAGTAACCCAAAAACTCAATGGATGTATTTCTAAAGGTTAACAAAGGTGTGGTGAAAGCTTTATTTTGATCTGTCTTTACTATTATTCACTGCTTCATGCAAACCATAAAACTGTTCTTATAACTAACAACTAGATCTGCTAAAATGATCTTACCCTAAGAATTAGACAAACACAACTTGCAAGTTATTTTTATATCAAATCAACTCCGGTTTGAAATGGTTTCCCCAATTACTAACAGGCATGCTATGCTCACATAAAAGGATTGATATCCCACAAACGTGCTGTCGTGTTTTTTCCTGGGAAACTCAAAATAGGATCTGTCAGGTATATCCGCTAGCGTAACAAACATGTCACCCAGATTTGCATTGGGAATTAAAACATTCTGTAGCCTGACAAAAGGCTGTGTGTTTTTAGCAACCATGACGAGAAGAAGGCATTGCGGTCCCTACATGTCGTGAGTTAAAAGTCCCTCACCAGTCAGCTTGAGAAAGCACTATAGTCCCATGACGGAGTGTCCCAGAGTGGCGTGCCATGCTGCCAAGAACCGTGGCTGCATCCCCACTCCAGCCATCATCATCAGGCAAGTCTAATTCTATCTCCTGCAAATGCGACATTGTCTTTTATTCTTGTATTTATACACCACTTATATTGGAACCAGGAATGTAGGAAAATGCATGTGTAGATGGTGAGAAATGTCATTGATATTAAAAGTCCAACCCACATTTTCTCTAATGTCAAATGTGAAACAATGGTATTTATAAAATAATACTACATCACCGTGTGATAAGCAAACAATAATATTAATTAGCTTATAGAACAATACCATACATCTTATCTCTATTATTTTAATAAAAAGAAGAGTGTTACTAGTTTAAATAAGAAGCAGGGCTAAGAGTTTCTCCATTTATATAGTATATTCTTTAGTGCTGACTTAAATAATTTCACTATATTAGTCCATTTTTTAGTGTCTAAAGAATGCCCAGCAAATAGCTCTAACAATATTTTGTACACTTCAAAAAGGATCTGCATCTATTTGAATCATAAATAAGTGATAACCAAAAGGAAATCTCTTCTGCACAAAAGAGCAGAAATACTGTAATTTACACAGTTTTGTTTAAAATGCCACAGGCTTCCCTTGTTTTTCAAGTCATTAATGGAAAACAGGTGTCAACTTATTAGCAGTTTTATAAAGGCAGTCTTTTAGAAATATTTCTTACCACTTAACTCTCTGTGTAATTCAGTCATGTCATTAGTTCCACAAGTAAGACTTTTCTGTAGAAAAAATGTGAGAGAAACCAAATAAAGTGCTCATCACCAATGGATAGAATTTAATTTGTACAAATAAAAAACAGATTGCCCAGCAAATGTTCTAATAACTTTACATTTTAAAACACAGTGTCCATTAAAGTTATTTATTAAAAGGATTCCTTTATTGAGTAAGCATTAACTGACATACTAGATTCAACTCTGAAACATGAAATAGAGTTTTTCCCTAAATATTTCTACACTGGCATGATAAAGGTCAATGAACCACATTCATCATAAAGAAATATTAGTACTTACATTCTTCCATTTTTATAAGACAAAAAAAGAAAATACAAATCATGAATTAACATAGGCTACCATTCCCAAACTGTAATTTAACACTTTTTGTCCATCTTATTATATGAGACTACTGTTTTCATTTATTCCTTAATAATGCCTATTGCTACATTTAACAGTGCTTACTGGTGTGTCTAATACTATATATTAATATGCTAAGAATATAAGTACATCCTTAAAAATCAGAAGCCAGACATATATTCACATTCTATACCAAAAAGCAAAAATGAATGAATGCACTCTTCATGCCAGACACTTACCTTCATGTATTTAATCTTCACCTTCAAGTGTGAGGGCTGAAGTTCATTGTCCCACTTCCAGATGAGTAAAATGACACCAGAGAAATTAAGTAGTATATCCAAGTCATACAGCTAAGACTGTTAGAGAATTTGAAAATAGTTCTGAGTGACACCAAATGATATTGCCAATACTTGCTCTCAACGCTATAACAAACTCTTCACTAGCTTTCTCCAAAATATTGATATAAATAATGTGAAAGGTGGCTGTACAAATTAACATTCTTTGGTGTTCCTTGAATTTTTTTTTTCTTCTGTATCCTTCTTATTTAATATTCAAAAACTAAACATCTCTTCACAGACCTGTGAGCCCTCCCCAAGATACAGGTGACTCAGTGCTGCCGCTTTGTGGGGGATGGAGGAAGGGATACAAACAGACCTGGGCGCCATCTTGCTTGAGGGAGCTCCATTTTGTCACTAGCCTTCCCAGAGGGGACACTTTTTTGCAATCCACATTCAGTTACCATTTGTCAGTGTCATCACCCCGAATGCCGTCAACATATGTTTTATTATTTTCTGTAACAGGATTTAGGAATTTAGAAATTCATTAAACAATTTTTCTTTCTCCTTTTCATTTTTCTTCCAGACAGAACAGACCTAAGACAGAGGAGATGGTGGAGTCAGTTACTAGACTAGGGTCTGGAGAGAAGTGGTTCAGTTCACTGAACTTAATTCAACATTCATTTACTGATGGGAGTTACCAAGCTGATGGGTCTTTGAAAGAGAAGGCATTCTCAGGATCTTTATGGAAAAAGACAGATGATTGGAAAGATGCATAAGGAATTGTCATTCCAGAAGAGAGAATAAACTGAGAGGTGTTAAGAGAAGCTGTACCTAGTATTGGGATAGCATCCTTTCTTTTATCATTCTCTGTTACACAGAAGACATCCCATGTGTGTCAAGGAAGGTGGGAAAGAAGTTTGTGCAACTGAAGAAAGAGCTAAAAGTGGAATTTTCGGTAGTGTACTAACTTCTCTTACCTTTCACTTCCTTGATGATTTTTTAAATTATTAAAATGCTGGTATTTAGCATACACATTTAGTTTTCAATAATACAAATAGAAAACTGCTCACAAAAAGCATCTTTGACCTTTTAAAAATTTCACCTAAATCCTCTCACAGATAAATAGTAAATAGTTGTACTGGTTTAATACAACCTCAGTCTGAACTTTTCTTTCTGGCTCTGTGGAATGGCAACTGACTCCAGTATTCTTGCCTAGAGAATTACATGGACAGAGGGGCCTGGCAGGCTACAGTCTGTAGGGTCGCAAAAGATTCGGACGCGACTTGGCTACTAAACAACAACTGTGAACTTGTTACAGTCATTTGCCTTCTGGGAGGTTTTTTTTTTTAATCTTTTATATAGAAATCATTCTGAGAATAGGATTCTGTAAGGATTAAATGAGTTAAGGTATGTAAAATCCTTATTTGGCACAGGGGCTGGCGTTTTAGGGGTTATTAATAATTGATGGATGTGACTTGCTGTTTTGGTTTATTGGCTGGTTTGTTTGCTTGCTCTCTGACAAACATAATATGTCCAAAATGCCTGCAAGGAATCTGACCATTCAATATTTTTAAATTAAATGGATAAATTAGCTTAATTCCTAGTTTTTTTTTTCTCAAGTGAACTTTCTTGTCATTTACATGGCAGTCTTATTTTTAATAAATGCAACAGAAAGCTGCCATCTAAAAGCACTGAGAGCTGAAGAATGGAACCAAAAAGCATGTTTTCCTAATGTTAGTACACAATGGCTCTTGCTTAAAATTGATCACTTCAGATTCAAACTTTAAGAAGCCTCAAAGGCTATCATGTTAGACCATTACTATGTACTAATCATAGATTTCATTCTTGAGAAAGCCCTACTAAGAAAGAAAAATCACTGGGATTTTTACAAAACAATCACAACAAATTTCTTTCTGCCCTCTTCCTGCCCCAGTGAAAATGAGAAAACAATATTATGATGAAAAGAAAAGAGGCTGGATTCATAGATCGACATGCTCTGAAGAATAAAAGATAGCTAACAGTGGAAGATAATTCAAACAGTGGGATTTGATGTTCTTTTTCAGCTGTCCTATTAAATACTTTTTTTCTTTTTTCATATTTCAATTGCACCAAATATGAAAAGCCCGAATACAAAAGAAACAATAAAATGCTTGTTAATCTAATAACAGAATGCCAAGAACAGAAAACCTATCTAACCACAAAGTGTAATTGAGATTGCCTGCAACACAGACAGTTTGTGATCAAAACCTTGGGAAAAAAAAAAAAAACCCATCAATAGAAATGATGTTTCCACTGTGAGCTCACGGCCACAGCAAGGCTATAAGACCAGGGACATAAAGCCCTATTAATTGTACCTCCCAGGGGTCACCAAACATCTCTGTTTGCCTGTAAGAGTCCCGATTTATGCCTTTTATCTGGTGTAATTATTAATAGAGTTCCTTTAGCTCCAAAAGTGTCCCAGTTTGAACAATAAATTATATAGTTGCCCTCAGCTTACCCCGATTCTTTTTTGCTTCCTTTTCCTTTCCCCCCCAAAAAATAAAAATACCCAAAGCAAAACACCTAAGGGGCAAGCTATTTTAACCCTTCAGGTTGTATGAGAGCCAAGAAAAAAGATATCTGTTGCTTAAGCTCAGCTATTAATCTGACTACCTTGCATGTTCTTAATGAAAATGGGGCTTCCCTAGTGGTTAAAATGGTAAAGAATCTGCCTGCAATGCAGGAGACCTGGGTTCAATCCCTGGGTCAGGAAAATCCCCTGGAGAAGGAATTGGCAACCCACTCCAGTATTCTTGCCTGGAGAATTCCGTAGACAGAAAAGGCTGGCAGGCTACAGTTCATGGGATGGCAAAGTTTTGGACACACCTGAGCGACCAACTTTCTTTTTTTCACTTTCATTTTCTTAAAGCAGGGAAGACTTCTAGTCTGAATTAACTTTGATGTGGTCCCATTCATCCATGAAATATTTTGGGGCAGAACTAACCCTATCTTTTTCCACCACTCTCTCTTATGAATTTCTGCCCAACTCTAAGCTACAATGTTGAGTTCACATATTAAATCCTGTTTGAAATTTTAAGGAATTATACCTCATGTGAGCACTCCTTAATATAATTGCTGGGTTTTTTTGTTAAAAAAAAAAAAATCAGATGTTCAAGGTAGGTTATATAGCAGCCAAGAATAGTAGTTCATAACAGCCTCAAGAAAGGCCGAGCACCTTAGAGCAAGAGCCTTTTAATCAAAAAGCAATCTTCGGGGATGAGTTAGTAGTACTTTGCCTCTGGCACTAACCAGATCCCCTAGTTTCATTGTATATTTCCACTGGAGTCTAATGATGGAACACATTAGATCTTCTCATAGGTACAGTAGAAAAAGCATTGCCTTCCAAGGGTCACATGGCCCTTCTAAAAACAAAGGAGTGTAGGTCAACAGCAATAAGAGCATCCAAACCAACAATGAATTCTGCAGCTAAAGTCTCAGTGAAGAAGGGGAGAAACTCCCCCTTTCATAAGAACATTGATGGGAAATTCAGGATGTGCAATTGTGAAGAAGAGCAAGAGGAAACAGTTTGGTTTTTTCATGGAGGGGGTTAGGGATGCAAATCTTTGTTTAAAAATTAAGAACTTACCCTTTTAGTCAGGAGGATATCCCTGATCTTTATCCAGAAAAGCTTCAAGACTGTAAGGAAAAAAAAAATAAAATTCATTTGAGGGCAAAAAATTCTGATATTGTAAATATTTACATTGATCCAGTGGGTTTTATCTGTGGGTCTAGATCTATAAAGACACAAGCCTCATTTCATGGGAATGTGGTTCTTCATCATTTGCACAAAGAAGGCATGGATTGCATCTAATTGAGTTATTTTATTTATTCGTATTTTATTTATTTTCACATAGGCATAAAAAGATTGCACACACATATGCAGAAACAAATAGCATAAATTTTCTCTTTTCATATATATATATATTCGTATGTAGACACAGAAACACCCTCACACACATCAAGTTTTGTAGCACACGTGGAAGACACCGTAACTCTCCTCCCCACATTACGGTCTCTTGACCACTCCCCCAACGTGGGGGGCATCCCAGAAACAGGACAGTAGGTAATATCTTAGATTTGCTGTGCCTTTGAAACAGCTGCCTCTTCCTTGGGTTCTGCAAGTAGCCTCGAGTCAAACAGGTATAAACATATCATGAATCAGGGTGAAAGGCTATAAATGTGCCATATTTGTGTTTTTCTGTTGGTTTTGTGTTTTGTTTTGTTTTGAACATTCACTGATTTGGGGGAAGTAATTAAGTGCTTTGGCGTAAAAGATCTCATGCTGGGTGATAGGCTACATGGGAAAGAGAAATTAGACAAAAGGTATTGAGTAATAACCACAAATGACTTTATAGACCATTCTGCTTGAATTTCAATAGAACTCGGAAGCAGAATTTGCAGATCATCAGCAATGACTCCCCCAAGTGTAATCAGGAATTGACTATATAATTTGCCACTTGTAAACTCTTACCTGCCACTATGATTTCTTAGCTGAGTGGGGAAAAATGGCATAGTGATCTAAAAACTCCATAATATCAGTGGCAGAAATTCCCAACTATAAAAGGCATTTACTATCTTACCAAAATTAATCAGCATTGAATTAATTTGGCAGATTCTTGATGATTTTGCTCAATGATGAAGTACACATCATATAGCACTGGATGTATTATTGTAAGCTGCTTCAAAGCTTTTGAGGAATGTGAGGAGGGCAAAAAATAAATAAATATAACTGCACATTGTTTAAATAATGGTTGTATAAAGAAAAATCATACTGGAAATAACTGAAGAATAAAAAATAACTTGAAGTACAGCAAAAATATATAGTCTGTCATGCTAGGCTTTGCACAGGAAGATGAAAAGTGTATTTGGATGTATTTCTTTAATAGTGAAATATTCACTTAGGAGAAAGTGAAGCCGATAAGAAACAATAATTGTTTTATACAATATTAATTCTGTTACAATGACTTTCCCCCATATACCCAGGCTAATGAGCATAATCAAAAAGGAGCTGCTGAAAACAGACTAATGGGTTTGAAATTACAAAACCCTGCCTTCCAATTTAGATATGGAGTTTTTTTTTTTTCTCCAAATTATAATCCATAAGAAAAACTTTTTGGTCTATCAGAAGTCATAATTCCTAAGGCAGGCTGCATCTATATATTATCAAAGTGCCTAAAAATAAGTTAAAAAAAATTGGTCATAATGGATTTTTTAAAAAATACAGTCACTTTACACACATTATATCTACCACACTTCAATTCCTGGGTGTGCTGGGCATTAGGAGACCCCAAGTAAACAGCCTCGATGGTTACTAAGATACTATGCTAAAGAAAAACATTTCCCGACAGGAGATACTAGTAAGATAGCCAGTGGCATAAGAAAAGAATCAACATGAAAAATACTAAAAAGACAGCAAATATGTCCAGTCTGGATGTTCCTATTTAGCAGCTAAAACATTGCTGAGCTACAATGATCTGTACATTGAAAATCCAAGGGTTTAAGCTGGTGACAGAGAGAATTCAAAATTTTATTCAGTGCAAGTTGACAAAAACCTATTGTGCATCTAAAACATGTCTAGTTATATTCAGAGGACTCTAAAAAGAAATCAGTTTTAAAACAAGAGGATTCGCCTAAACCAGAGGTTCTAGATGTTTGGAAACAGAAATCATCAGGCTCAAAAATGTGTAAATAAATGTTTTAGAAAAAAAAAGCAATAATGAATATTTAATGGCAGGCCATTTTTGGCACTGATTTAAAAACCTTATTGATAAATATTAGAATTTTCTAAATACCAGACTATTTTTAAATTTCACCTAAGACCAAGCCTGCTTTAGCAAAAAAGAAAAAAATCAAACCTGTCAAGGGGTAGTAGCACAACTGCTATTATCAGACAAATGTTCATTGACTGAATCAGTGACTTAAACGAAACCTTTTAACTTGCCTCAGAAAATATCTCTACTTACATGAGAATGTAGTTCATCTAATTTCATATCTTTAACAGCCATGATCTCTTGGGTTTCTCAATGGAGAAAGTGGGATCCAGGATGAGGATACAGAGGAGAAGTTTGGGAAAAACCCAGCACTGCATCTTCCCTGAACCTGGCTTGCCACTTTTTTTTAAATCAAAATTATTACCCCTTTGTCCAAGTTTGTAAGCAGAGGGAAGAGAGCCTGCAGGATGTTATTAATAGTAAGAGTGGTATCAGTAGAGATACAAAAAGGTCCATAAAAGGGTCAGCTCTGATCAGTGGGGTCTCCCTGACAGCCCACAGCCTGTGGTGTGATGAGTTTCTCTGGCTTATGAGACAGTTGCCTTAATGTTTGTAGAATTTTCTCTAGGTAAATATTTATTCTAGATTTGGAAAGCAATTAAGCGTCACCACATTCTCATGAACATGTCTTCTCCTTTTAAAAATAAACGTTCTCCCATGAGGAAAGCCCCATCAGATGGACTTTGGTTCCCTCACAGACCGCTAGCCAGATATATGACCCATGTTATATGTTTCATCGTATCATGTTAAATTACTGGGCAGAATCACATCAGACATGAAGTCTGTGTCTCTGTCTCACTAGGAATGATAATAATTACCCATCTGCACACAATGATAGATCACTCTATCCAAGGAGGAGGGAGGGTAGGCCTGCCTGACTGCAGGAGGCATTCAGCTTTGCTGAATGTTTTGCTGTTCAGAAACTAAATAACGTGCTACCTCGCTTAAGTTCTTGGGCGAGAGGAACATAAACAGAATGAAAAACGCTTGACCCAGAATTTCACATTTGGGAGGCAAGGACAGCACAGAGCTTAGGGGTGTGGAGGTGGGGCTCCCAATGAAGACTGTGCAAATAACAGCAATTCATCAAAGACAGTGGCTTCTCTTCTACAGCTTAGTTTCTTTAAACACACTCACATAGGGAGCTAATAGCAGCCTTAGTACAATTTCTTCAAATACAAAGATAACAGAGTACCACTGAAAAAACTTCTGACTTAGACAAAATGAAACCTCAGCCCCTGCCTGAACTTCCTGCCAACTGGAGCTGCTTCCTGCACACCCTCACCTTCAGTAAAGTGGCAATGATGTTAAAATTGCACTGGGAAGTTATAAAATTTTACTCAAATGCACTCTACAAGAAAAAAAAAAGAACAACTTGGAAATATGAAGACTTCTACCAATGTTTGAGTTAATACATTTATGCCACTACCTCATTCTAGATAGATTTTCCTGTAGGTTTTAAGGCAGTGAAATCAGTATATATAACATGCTTGTCACTTGGCAGACAAAAGACCTGGACAGTGGACTGCATTTTTCATGTTTTATGTTTCATGTCTCATCCAGATGTTTTGGCACTTTGGAGCCAGAATAATTTTTTTATTCCCGATGCATCTCATTTCTGTTAGGACTGCCAGAATTCTGGCTGATGACAATAAGTCACATTAGCTCTTATCTTTTTCAGTTCAATTAATGTATCTATTGAAAAATCAAAGAGCAATTATGAATTTCTCTTCCAGTGAATTCTGCCCATGTATGAGGTGATGGTAATGATGATGTGGGGGTGGTGACAGAGTATAACTTCAGAGTAGCTATTCTGCAAATAATGAAGGCATGGATCAAGCATGGTAGCAAAAAAGCAATGAATCAGCTACAGATGAAATGAGGGACTTGGTAAAAAATATAAAAACCTCAGGAGAAAAGAGAACAAGATTTGACTCTCTGTTCAACGACAAATATGCATATAAAGTAACTGTCCTTCATCCTAGAAGGCTAAGCTGCTAAAATGTCGGTTTCTGTGGCTAAAAGCCCCAGGCACACGAATGAAAACTATGCTTTGGTGGGTGGCTTCAGTTGCTATTTACATTCTGCTGTCACCTGGAGCCCTGCCTCCCCTCCTCCTAGGGTGCGTGCCACAGTTGTTCGCAGGGCAAAGCCAGAAGCCTGGTCATCTATTGCTGGCTGTTTCCCAGCTCACGGTAGCTGTTCCACTCTGCCTCTGGAATGCTTTGTTCTGGGAATTCTTAGAATTTCATATCTGCCTCCTTCCATGCTTTGTACTTTCCCCCATTTTAAGCACAAAGTAGGAACTCAATGGGTATTTGCTGAACTGTTTAGTGAATGAATGAGTGAAAAAATTATACTGACATTAAATATGACTCAGCAGTTGTATTATAGCTAGCATGATATCTGAACGAGCAGATCTCAAAGCAAGGTTATCCTCTCCTGAACTTCAGTGGTGCTATTTAACATGCCTTACTTCCTAAAAACAATTCAATGCATATAAAATTTAACAAAAATTAGACTTTTAGCAATGTTACAGAGCTTCCCAGGTGGCTCAGTGGAAAAGAATTCTCCTGCCACTGCAGGAGATGTGGGTTTGATCCCTGGGTGGGGAATATCTCCTGGAGGAGGAAATGGCAACCCACTCCAGTGTTCTTGCCTGAGAAATCCCATGGACAGAGAAGTCTGGTGGGCTACAGTCCCCTGGATCGCAAAGAGCCGGACACGAGTGCGCAACTGAGCATGCACACAATGTTATCTCTTTGTCATTCTCTCCTTTGATAATCTAACAGTGTCTTAAAGTATGCCAGTGGGCTTATAAAGCTCATTTAGTTCTCAGCAAAAGAAGAAACCAGGAAGCAAAGCAGCCAATGGCCTTGGCCAAAGCTTGTGTGAGGAACAGTTGAGTTTCACATTTTCCTGATAACGATTGCATCATTTTGAACTAAGGACACTTTGATCTCTTTATATCTAAATCAAACCACATTTCTATCTTTTCCTGGTCCTCAAGCATTTTTAAAGATATTGAGCAATGTCTTCAGCAACAGCAGTGATAACTGTACTTCTGACTTGATCTTGACTTTAAGAGAAGATAATTTAAATGTTTCCATTAAAAATGGTAATACTATGTGATTTGTTTTGCAAGTGTGTGTGTGTGTGTGTGTGTGTGTGTGTGTGTGTGTGTGCTCAGTCACATACAACTTTGCGAGCCCATGGACTGTAGCCTGCCAGGCTCTTCTGGCCATGGGATTTTCCAGGCAAAATACTGGAGTGGGTTGCCATTTCCTCCTCCAGTTTGTTTATCATGTACGTTCTTAAAATGATTTTGATGGAGAAATGATAGAGACAGCATGATTATGAAAGGGACTTTCGATTCTAGGATCAAATAGGTTTATAGATGAAATTCAGACGAAAAATATGTCACCCTCCCTCATCTTGCCAAGATCCAACAAATGCTGAACGTCCAGATATATGGAGCCCATCCTTACAGACACGTTAGATCTCCCTGTGTTTTGTGAGAACTGGAATCCTTTAAAAATCACACTAAGGGGAATGTCATGAATATATGATTTGATCTTTCAGCTCAGCCAAATGGCTTACTAGGCAAGTAACTGCTATGTAGACCTTTGCAGCAGAACCTGGTGAGAATTGTCATTTTAGTCTAATATAGAGGAGCAGGATTTGCCCTGCCACTTGCAAGTGAAAATAAGAAAGTGGGCATGTCATAAGATTATCGTAATATAGAGCCTTTCAAACCACAGTGGAGATTGCAAATCTGGCCACTTGCTTTCTACTCGATCAATAATAAAACAGTTCTCATTTTCCAAACTGGGATTGGTTTTCTCCGTTAATCCTCAGAAAAAAAAAAAAAAAAAAACCATGGTGCTTGGTGGGATATCCGAGATGGCACCTCCCAGCGTGGCCCCTGATGCCATGCTCCCACCAGGTTGAGTCGAGGTGGTATAAACTCGTTTACTTCCAGAACCAAACAGCTTATTGCCATTAATGAAAAGAATGCCTGATCCAGGCAAAATAAAAGAAATTTAGGTCTCTCCCATGATTTCTGGTTGCTGGGCGGCTGTTCATTCGTATCTCCTCTCTCCCCCCTTAGAGCCAAATAAATCTCTGTTGGTTACAACTGGCAAAGCCCAGAAAAAAAAAAAAAGTAGTTATAATACACAAGTGGTCAATGAGGCAGCCTTTAAGGAAAAACACTGCTGATAAGATAAACAGCTTGTGATGTCCTTAATTATAATATTTCATACTCATTTAGCCATCTCCACATCACAGAGCTAACAAAGTGGATTTCAAACAGGAAATAAGGCTCCTTCCCACCAGCCCAGAGGCCTAATTATAAAATAGCAACCTACTTTTTCTGTAGTGGATACAGGGCTCTTTTTCTTTTTTCTCCTCCAACAGAATTTATTGAGCTCATTACCAGGCTGCTTATGAAGTGATTTGAAATGAGGCAACATTAAAGCATTCCACAAATCCCTTGTACTTAGTCATCCTGACACTTTATTTGAACTCGGAGCACTGATATGGAATAACTGCCGAAGCCCCACACTTCTGACTCTATTATCTGACAGGAGGTCCAGAATCCAAAAAAAGAGATATATCATCAAACTTTCCTAATCATCACAATAATTTGTCGGAAAGAACCAGGTACATTTCGGGGAACACCAGAGGGGTTTGGCTGCTAGAAACCAGGCAAGTATAGCGTATATGCCTTACAGGAACAGAATCACATTAATCAGGCAGTGATAGAACCCAAGGCCATGTATGTACGTGTGTATTTTAAGAAAAATTGACAGATAGGCTTCAAAGCAGCAAAGCACTGAACTCCCTGTGTGCTATTAGTCCAACTCTAACTTCTGTTCTCATGTAATCTGAGAGGCAGCTGTAGACTGGCCCTCCCTGGGTTATCACTGAGGCTAATACAGCACAGTTAAAAACTGCATCTGCCAAAGTTTCAAAGAGGAGGGAAAAAAAATCTGTGAGGAAGGACACAAAAGTCTATGGAAGTTGACTATCTGTTATGTGAAAATGGTGCTCATTTTTGCCTTTTATTGCCTCTTTCCCTAGCTTACTGAACCAGTAATGAATATCACTGAAGAAATATCACCTGTTAAAGAGAAATTATGTTTTATATCTCACTGGATTCTACCTGTGTCCTAATGTGCAGTCTGTCTTCGAAAAATGTCCATTTTAGGAGAAGATTCATGGAGGAGAGGGGATGAGTGTGCATGGGTGCACACGTGTGTATCTGCATGGGTGAAGGGAGAACAACCTAGCCTGCAAGAATAATGGGTCCCAAATGCAGTTCTAGCCTTAGAGAGAGGCTGTGCCTTTTCAGCTATAGCTACTCCTAATCCTTACTATAGTCCACAAGCCAGTGACCAGTCTTAAATGCAGTTGTATTATCAAGGAATAATTGAAAGAAACATTTGAGCAACAGGAAGAACGGGTTTTTCTAGTTTAGGTTTTGAAATAGTACCATAGCATGATAATATGTTCAGCGGAGCCCCATTTGAATAGAGTATCAGAACATATGGTATCTCCTGTTACCCACAACATCTTCAACCTTGACAGTTAAAATGCCACGGCAAGTTCATTACATCTGAACGGAATACGTGTCCTTCAAATGACTTCCTATAGGAAAATTATTCATCATCATCCCTTAAGAAAGTATAAACGAATGAGGGTAAAATATCTTCCTAAGAAGAGAGAGAAATCTGCCACTTGTTACAGTCTCCATCATGTATACATATACTGAATGTTGATTACTTGCAAGGCTTGGGATTAAGTTCTGTAGAAGATTCTTTTAAAGTAAACCCCATAAATTCACATCCAGAAGAACTTCTTTTAACTCAAAGCTCTAAAACTGGAAGAAGCAAACATAGGATTTAACATCTTCTAAATATAAACTCCAAGAGGAGTTTATATTTAGTTTATATACCTCATCATGTGTGTACCATGAATATATAACATGTGTATCACTAATAACGTTGAGACGCTGTACCGGGATTAAAGGAGTCTCCTTTGCCTAGGTTTGTGTCATGGCACTCTTCTCATTCAGCCTCTTAACACCTTAGTCTCCTAAGTTTTAAAATACTCAACATTACTGACCTCCATTTCTGCTCATTTTCAGTTATCCAATAATGCATCTCAGATCTCAGCATCACTCCACACTGTTCCACTAAGAACTTGAACTACCCTCCATTTCTAAGTCATTCTTACCAGACCTACTATTATTAATCATCAAATGCTTTTATTATTTTATCTCTTTTCTCCCAGTTTACCAGATCTCTTTTGTTTTTTGTTCATTCCCTATCTAGACTCAATCCCATAGGAGTCAAGGCAAACAAAGTAATTTAAGCTAATGTTGTACAGTGGTTATGAACAAGGGCCCTACGAGTATCAGAGTGTCTGGTTTACTCTTGAAAAGTCAAGTCACTCAGTCGTGTCCGACTCTTTGCGACCCCATGGACTGTGGCTTACCAGGCTCCTCCGTCCATGGGATTTTCCAGGCAAGAGTACTGGAGTGAGTTGCCATTTCCTTCTCCAGAGGATCTTTCTGACCCAGGGACTGAACTCGGGTCTCCTGCATTGTAGGCAGATGCTTTACTGTCTGAGCTACCATACTCTTATCTAGGCCTAAACTCTATCTCCACCACAAATAAGCTGTGTATGATCTTGGGCAAAGTACTTGACTTCTGCGTTTTGTTCTCTCCATCAGTCAGAAGGTAATAAATACTTCAGTGTGCCAGGCACTGTGGAAGACACTAAGGATTAAATATTAAAGTTGAAAAAATTTAGGTACAGAAATGATATCATGTATCCTAGCTTTTTCATGTTCAGCTATGTGAATTTCAGCTAATATTAATCTCTTGATGCCTCAGTTTTCTCAACTTTAAAATGGAGATAGTAGTAGTGATTCCCTAATAGGATTGCTGAGAAGATGGAATGAGATCATAATAACCTACAAATAAATCTTAGCTATTGTGGTAACATATGCCCATGATATAATCTTTTTGCACTACTGCAAATGTTGTAGAAAAGCAGTCTATATTCCCTGATTTTAACTGTTCCCAATTCACTTATTGAGCCTTCAAAATTCAATATTAATTGTTCATTCATTCATTCATTTATAGAAGTATTTACTCAATGGCTCATAAATGTGAGTCTTCTAGCAAGTGATGGTGCTAAACAGTAAAGAAGAGAAACATGACTTTTACCCTCCTACTTCTTACCAATCAGCTTAAAATAGGCATTTCCAATGATTATTCATTGTCTCTTCCTGATTAGCCTTTAATAAAATATTTAAAATTATTGAACAGCCCACTGTCATGAAAAGATTATCAAGTTCTCCCATTCCTTGGCACCCATGACACTATATTCTGTGGGATCTTTTATTTCCCTAACCCTGCCTTCTAGCCCCTTTCTGCAACCTCAGTTTCCCACAGCCTCTTACTATGAGAATATATAGAGTGGCCAAAACATTCACAATATCTTACAGAAAAACCCAAAAGAATTTTTCGTCCAACTCAATATATCCCTCTGTCCCTACATCATCTTTCTCATCAAAGTTCTCTGTTCTCATAGCTCCTATTATTACTCATTTGCAAATGACTCTTTACCTTCTAACCACCTTGTTCTCTGAGCACTTTCCTGATTTTGTTCAATGCATCTTGGTGTCTGCTTGCCATCCCCACTGGGGTTCCCTGACAAGTCTTCCAAGTCAACATATGTTAAATTAGTTTTCCATCTTTTACAAACACCCAATACCATCTCCTAAATTTCCTAATTTTTATCGCATACATTTCATGCAAAGATCGGCTCAATAAAGGACAGAAATAGGTTGGACCTAACAGAAGCAGAAGATATTAAGAAGAGGTGGCAAGAATACACAGAAGAACTGTACAAAAAAGATCTTCATGACCCAGATAATCACGAAGGTGTGATCACTCACCTAGAGCCAGATATCCTGGAATGCCAGGTCAAGTGGGCCTTAGAAAGCATCACTACAAACAAAGTTAGTGGAGATGATGGAATTTCAGTTGAGCTATTTCAAATCCTCAAAGATGATGCTGTGAAAGTGCTGCACTCAACATGCCAGCAAATTTGGAAAACTCAGCAGTGGCCACAGGACTGGAAAAGGTCAGTTTTAATTCCATTCCCAAAGAAAGGCAATGCCAAAGAAGGCTCAAACTACTGCATAATTGCACTTATCTCACATGCTAGCAAAGTAATGTTCAAAATTCTCCAAGCCAGTCTTCAACAATAAGTGAGCCATGAACTTCCAGATGTTCAAGCTGGTTTTAGAAAAGGCAGAGGAATCAGAGACCAAATTGCCAACATCCGTTGGATCATTGAAAAAGCAAGAGAGTTCCAGAAAAACCGTATTTCTGTTTTATTGACTATGCCAAAGCCTTTGACTGTGTGGATCATAATAAACTATGGAAAATTCTGAAAGAGGTGACCAGACCACCTGACCTGTCTCTTGAGAAACCTGTATGCAGGTCAGGAAGCAACAGTTAGAACTGGTCAGGGAACAACAGACTGGTTCTAAATAAGGGAAAAAGTACATCAAGGCTGTATATTGTCATCCTGCTTATTTAACTTATATGCAGAGTACACCATGAGAAACACTGGGCTGGAGGAAGCACAAACTGGAATCAAGATTGCCGGGAGAAATATCAATAACCTCAGATATGCAGATGACACCACCTTTATGGCAGAAAGTGAAGAAGAACTACAGAGTCTCTTGATGAAAGTGAAAGAGGAGAGTGAAAACGTTGACTTAAAGCTCAACGTGTAGAAAATTAAGCTCATGGCATCTGGTCCCATCACTTCATGGCAAATAGATGAGGAAACAGTGGAAACAGTGAGAAACTTTATTTTGGGGGGCTCCAAACTTATTGCAGATGGTGACTGCAGCCATGAAATTAAAACACACTTGCTCCTTGGAAGAAAAGCTATGATTAACCTAGACAGCATATTAAAAAACAGAGACATTACTTTGCCAACAAATGTCTGTCTAGTCAAGGCTATGGTTTTTCACGTAGTCATGTATGGATGCAAGAGTTGGACTATAAAGAAAGCTGAGCACCAAAGAATTGATGCTTTTGAACTGTGGTGTTGGAGAAGACTCTTCCGAGTCCCTTGGACTGCAAGGAGATTCAACTGGTCCATCCTAAATGAAATCAGTCCTGAATATTCGTTGGAAGGACTGATGTTGAAGCTGAAACTCCAATAGTTTGGCCACCTGATGCAAAGAACTGACTCATTGGAAAAGACCCTGATGCTGGGAAAGATTGAAGGTGGGAGGAGAAGGGGACAACAGAGGATGAGATGGTTGGATGGCATCACTGACTCAATGGACATGAGTTTGGGTAAACTCCAGGAGTTGGTGATGGACAGGGAAGACTGGCATGCTGCAATCCATGGGGTTGCAAAGAGTCGGACATGACTGAGCGACTGAACTGAACTGAATACCTGAGATAGAACCCTTAAAATCACATTTCATTCTTAACCCACTATCCTCATTTTTAACTGATTTCATAGATTCTATTCTATAGAAATTTTGTATACCCTCCAATCTTTTTTTAAAAATATAATGGTCACTCTCCTGGTTCAGACTACTCTTTACCTCTCACTTTAACCACAGTACTAGTCTTCTAACTATCCCATACCACACTACTCAGTCCCTTTATCTCTTGGTCCATCACACAAGCTACTGTGAGATCCAACTTCCTCAAGATCTACCTGGGTTTTGCATTCCCCTTTATGAAAAATTTAAGGTTCTCCATTGCCTAACAAAGTATTGGGCTGGCCAAAAAGGTTATTTTGGTTTTTCTTTAAGATGTTATGGGGAACACAAACTTTTTGGTCAACCCAGTATGTTAACACTCGTAAGCCTAATGTTTCATGTCCTCTGTATTATGGCCACACACTGCCTTCAAAAACAAGGGTCTACATTTATAAAACTCCATAGCATTTGGGAAGCATTTTGTACATATTATCTTACTTAATCTACTACTCATAAGATGTCTTATGATGTAGATATTCTAACAACATAAAATTCCAATGTTATTAATAAATCATAAAAGCCCTACAGATAGGGAAACTAAAGATTAAAGAGACTTGAGTTTTTCTTAAGCTACATAAGCATATATGAACCAGAACATAGGCAGATTTGATGAGAGAATTTTGACCTAACAGTGCAATCAACACACTTTACTCTTGCAAATAATGATAATAATAATGATATCTCTCATTATTCTCCTTTGGGAAGCACAAATGTGGACTATTAGAAACCATGGAAAGAAGTTGATTAAAAGGAATTAAAAGTCAGTAAAGCTGGGTTTAAGTTTGGACTCTGTATTAATTTCCTAAGTCCATTAACCACTGCATGCTTTATTATATTTGTCTGCAAGACAGTCTTATAATTCCTTAAACGCATTTGCTTCACAAAGAAATAATGAAGAGTAATGGAATTACAGCCATTTTATGTATTTAATTCTAAAGCATGTAGTTATCTTCTTTCATACGAGGCATCAAAGCTTTTTATAATCATTAGGCATCTGTGTTATCCCTATTTCTACAGATAGGCAAGGGTAAAGTTAAGTACTTTCTTTAAGGTCAGATACGATGCCATTCACTGTTGGATAGACTCAGAAACCACAGTCCACACTCCCAGGTAACATTTTTATGTCAAAGTAATCTATAGAACAGCTTTACTTGAGAGAAAAAGGACAGCTTCATAATATCAGCTCACAATTTATGTTCTTAAATAAAGCAACCATATATTTCACATGGGTAAAGAAGACACAGAGTCAATGGCTCAAAACATCAAAATATAATTTTTGAGAGCAATTATAATAAATCTCTGGAATTTCTAACGTAATTAAATCTTTTAGCACTCAAATTTAAGTTCTCCACAATTCACTGTTTTCAAAAAGAGAGAGAAAAGGGGGAAAGTAAAGGAAAACTAAAAGAAAGGAGAAATTAAAAGAAAGAAAACAGCTCTAAGAACTGGATGGTGAACAATCACCATGGTAACACACAATGCACCATCATCACTGCTCATCACTAGAATGGGGAGGGCGGTTGCATTCTCAGCTTTGTGGTCGACAGAGCCAAGCAAAGGAATTTTGAAGAAGCAATGAAAGGCATTACAACTACTCCTTTCAGGATCAGCTGATCATGTTCTAGTTAAACGCTGTAAAACCTTTCTCGGCTCAGGAAAAAAGGCTCCGGAAAGTAACTCCCCAGCTGTTTTCTGCTGATAACTTGAGAGGAGTAGAAGAAAACTGTACCTGTGTCCTCTAGGAATTCCTGACCACCAGCCCACACAACGCTGAATACAAACTTAAAAAATCACTTTTGGTTCACAAGTATTCAAAATGGTTTTATTTCTTTGTTTAAAAAGGTATATCCTTTACAAAGACTCAACCTGGCCTGTTGCTAGTCACAATCTGGAAAAAAAAAAAAAAAGGAACAAGAAGGGAAACCAAACTTAAAAGGATTCAATGATAAATTTCACACAAAGCTAGTATAATCCAAAAAGGAGGAATACAGATAATTCATTGATTTATGTGTTTGCATGCGGCTTATCAGGGCTTCCCTGGTGACTCAGTAGTAAAGAATCCGCCTGCCAATGTAGGAGATGAAGGTTCAATCCCAGAGTCTAGAAGAGCCCCTGGAGAAGGAAAGGGCAACCCACTCCAGTATTCTTGCCCGGGATATCCCATGGACAGAGGAGATTTGTGGGGTACAGTCCATGGGGTCGCAAAAGAGTTGGACCCGACTTACTAACTGAACAGCAACGACACGCAGCTTATCACGGAGCATTACTTACTGTACTCAATGTGGATATGTTTGATAATACTGTGTAGATCAATCACATATTTAATTTAAGAGGGAAAACACGGTGCTTAGTAAGTATTTAACATGTATAGGTTTTCTTTCCTATATTTACCTCCTTCGAAACGTAAAGTAGAAGTCAGTTCATAACTCCAGTTTTTTTTACTCTTTGAATCTAAGTTTAATCTAATGAATTTCTAATCACCACATATGGAGTTGTGGAAGAATAGCTCTTTTTCCCACCTGGGCCCACATATTTTACTTCTCATCCATTAGGTCATCCACCATTTTGAGCCAAATATACATCAAAGTATTTTTTCTGATTTATTGAAAAATAGGAATATTAATTCAACAAACTATTTGAGCCATTGAAAGAGCTCATGGGAAGTTTTTAAATTTGATCTTAAAATTAGAGGAAATAAATTCTGCTTCTAAAGAATTGCACTATTCTTCATTTGTGAAAACTAGTTCACTGCCCAATTCCAGATATGGGTCTGCCAACATTTATAGTGAAAATGCATATTCTTTAAAATGAGACATGTGATAGAAACATTATTCCAGTTTGACACAATAGCTAACAAAACTTCAGTCCAACTGTGACATTCTTTACAACAGCTGAAAGAAAATATGTTTGCATTCAAAATAGTCTCTTTGTTGTTCATAGTGACAACATAGGTTCAGAATGCATTTTCTATTACTACATTTTATTTCATGTTTTTTTTTTTACTAAGAGAAGTCAGAGCCCTGAATATAAATTTTAGCTTTTGGTACATGGGTTTCTTCTGTCTGGTAATATAGAATCATTCTTCAGACATAAGCAGCATCCATCAAAAAGATACAGTTAGAAGTAGATGTTTCATAATGTTTGACAGTTACAGTGTACTGCTTAATCTTACTTGATAAAGTGTAAACTTGTTACAGAAGTTAATTTGAGCTTTTCATGGGTTTAAACACTTATCATAACAGTTTATTAAGTGGGAATTTTTTTGTTTAATTAATATGTTTAGATCCTAAATGTTATTAATACACATGATTTTCTTAATTTATAAAATTATTATGGAATATTATTAATAGCTATATTGGAAAAAATACTGGAAAAGTAGTCAAATTTTTTCTAATTTTAGGACATGCTTTTAAATGTGAACTACACTGCTAAGAGCTAAGAAATGTGAAATTATATACAGGGTGTCAATAGAGCTATTAAGTAGTGTTTTTTTTTAAAAAATCAATAGATTAAAAATCCATCTACACAGACAGGCCATCAGCAGGATTAATGTGGTGAAATGTCCTTCTGGCAAGAAATCAACAGCTGGGTGAACAAAGATAGGTCCTTGGGTAACTCAGTGTCACTGCAAAGATGCTGAGATGTGCAGATATCTCTAGCATTATGGAATTGTGTGTTTTTTTTTCATTCCAGTTGCCATGTATTCTCAACTTACTGGGGGTCAGCACAGAGGAAAATGCTTAGCCACTATAGTTTTTATAAAAGATTGAAGCAGGAAGAGTGAAAAAGAGATGGTGAGTTTAGCTGGTAGAATAAATAAGTAGGATGATAAATGCAAAGGCAATTTTTATTTTTGACAGTGATAAATCACACATGGGGTGGGTTCTGTCCAGAATTACTGCTGTGCCTGAACCCCTGACCCATTCGCTGTCTACCTATAGGAATAAAGATCACTTACTCTTCCTTCATCTCCTATCTCCTTTCCCCAGGTTATCTTTCTGAAAGTTTAAACTCTAACAACCACTCATGGTCTATTGAATTCCCTATGCTTTCCCAAGTCTAAATCATTTCACAATTGGTCTGGGAAGTGGTCAGGAGTGTTGATCAAACTAACTCCAATAGCCTTCATTGCAGCAGGTCCAGCTCTTTAAAGGGAGGAGGTGAGAAACAGGCACGAGAAAGGAAAGCTTGCTCTTCTAATGTGTCACAATGTGTTCTATCTGTGATGTCAAGCTCTTGAGCCCTAGGCATGAAAACCTCTGGTCTTTAATGGAATCCACAATGGCTACACCCTTGACTACAGTAATGACATTGTTTAGAGCACTGATGCATCCACTTGCCCTTCTTTGTCATCACTCTGCCCAACTCTGTCAAGATCTTGATTGCTATTCAGCCAAACTCATGTTCCAGCTTACAGCAGTAGAAAAACAAAATTTCCTTATTGTGGGAGGGAGAGCCATTAGAGAAAAGGGCTCATTTTTATGTTCAGCTAAAAGGGCACACTGCAGGGTACTTCTCAAGGAAGATGCATAGAACTGGTCTTTTGTTCACTGACAGTATGGAAACTTGAGCATAACTTTAAAGATGGTGGAGAAAGAGTAAGTGGCTTTGCAGAGGGAGAAAAGGCACTAGTGCAGAGGGGTTAGAGGGAGGGGCTTTGAAGTTTGGCAGATCTGGACTCTGGTTTCACATATCTGTGCTCTTGGGTACGTTACCTAACTTAATCTATAAGATGAAGAGAATGGAATCCAACTCACTGAAAGATTTTATTAAATGAATATAAAGTGTTTAGCCTTGTTTCTGACAGCTATTGCCAATCAAAGAAGATTGAAAAGAAGTATAGTGCTCTAGCAAGTGTTCAGTAAAAGCATTTCCATTGGAAAAGGATGTTGAGTGAGTTATCATTAATTAGCTAGGCATTTTCTTCCCTGAAATACGTATATCTTTGCCGAGTGCATGGAATATGGGCTTCATCAAATCGGGGCAAACGATGTAATTCAGGTCAGCTGAATTTCATTGCCTGTCATTTCCAATCACACTTCATAGTAGGTGCCCTGGGAAGAGCCTTGTCCCCGGGCAGCATACAACTCTGAGATCACTGAGCCGCCAAGCCCTGCGACCCTGTTCACGCAGCCTGACTCTGCCTTAAAGACAGATTACTTGATACTTGTAGAACTGATGCCTGGATTTAATGTTAATACAAACTACAAGAGCCTTTGCTCCGCCATCAACTAAATTTATGTGTCCTGCCCTTTTCCCCCAGACGTTTAAAAAAAGGGAACATATAGCTAAGAAAAAGAGACCAGACTAAATTTAAACTCTAATCATGGTCTCCATACAGTCTGCTTCTGTATCTACTGTTATCTACTATCTTCTGTATCTACTACTGTTATCTTTTACATTTGCTTTCTGATGCAAGAATACAATTTTTCTCCTTTGCACCTTTGAAAAATTATGGAAGCAAATGCTTATTCACTTGTGTGCACCATCAAATCCCTTTCCATGTGGTCTGCACAGGACCCAGACTGCTGACAGCCTCTGTGTACAGACCCTGGTGTGTTTATTTTGACATTCTCTTAAGTGCCAAGAGAAACAGCAGGGTGATTACTACATTTCTCCTTCCCTTCCCACTCTCCCACACCCAAAAGTCAGCTCTAAATTTTTCATGATAACATCTCCATCAGCTTAGAACATTTTTTTGTGTGTGTGTGTGTGTTTTAACAAGGTTTCTTCTTTTTTCTCATGTGATGTTTCTATTTTGAAATCTAAGTTTCCTACCTCATCACTCCTCAAGAGCAGGAAGTCTCCCCCAAACTCCTCTTGGAACAAAAATCCAATGACTGAGCTTGGAACAAAAATCCAATGACTATGCTACATTTATTATTAGTCCTTAATGTGTTTTAAATGTTAATGAAATGGGAAATGCCCTCAGCCATCTCTAAATCTGGTATTTCTGACTAGTTTCCTGGGATCATCAGCTTTGGAAGGCCAAATTTGGAAAAACTTAAGATCTCAAATTATTGATTCTTTCAACAGCAAATGTATGTGGTCCCATTATTTATAAATAAGCTTAAAATGAAACAGATCAAGGGGTTAAAAAGTAGAAAGCAGGAAAGGCATGTGACTGGGTTGAAGACAGAAACACAAAGCTAAGTAACTTGTCCAGAATGTAGCTCATTAACCAGGGTGCTCTGATGCTTCCATAGTCCTGAATTCACTGCTGCTGCTGCTGCTAAGTCACTTCAGTCGTGTCCGACTCTGTGCGACCCCATAGACGGCAGCCCACCAGGGTCTCCGTCCCTGGGATTCTCCAAGCAAGAACACTGGAGTGGGTTGCCATTTCCTTCTCCAATGCATGAAAGTGAAAAGTGAAAGTGAAGTCGCTCAGTCATGTCCGACTCTTCGCGACCCCATGGACTGCAGCCTACCAGGCTCTTCTGTCCATGGGATTTTCCAGGCAAGAGTACTGGAGTGGGGTGCCATTGCCTTCTCCGCCTGAATTCACTGAGGATTCTGTTTAATGTATTTCTCACTTTATTTGTTTTGGCCAAAACAACCATTTACTGAGAATCTCAGAAATTAAAAGCAAAAGCTTATTTTTTTCCCATTGTGAAGAAGAGATTGTCATTTCTCTTCACATTTTATTTCTTTCTCCTTTAATCAACTTATTTTACATACCTCAGACAATGCAACCACCATTGCTTTGGGAACAGTATTTTGCATTTTAATAAGCCTTATTTTAATATATTAGTTGAGCAGTGTTATAAATAGACTTCTTATTCCAGGGGTAAGGGTATAAACTCTGATTACCTGAAAAAAAAAAAAAAAAACAACCAGAAAGAGGTGGTACAGATAACATTTCAAAAGGAGCCTGTGGCAAAGTGTACACTGATACAACAATTCACTTCTACAAGTGAGGGTTGTAAAACAGGACCAAAGGAAAGCTTGCAATCACAGACTCCTGAGACAACATTTGTCATGCTTGTGTGGCTCAAGATTGACATTATCTGGAAAAATCCCCTCACCCTAATCGTCTTCTAAGCTGTGAAGTTTCTGTTGTAGTGTGTATTGACAGCTCCTCCTCTTGGATATGATGATTGTAATGAAAGAAATGGCTTTTTCCATAAGTAGCTTTGCATTCAAAGAACCTCCTATATATGATTCAAATAAACTTGGTCCCTCATGGAAGATAGTGTAATAACCATAGAACCTACACAATTTTTCCTTCTATCAAAGAGCACAAAACATAGGGCGCATGTCAGGCAAAAGCAATGGAGGGAATATAAGTGGTCAGTTATGTCTCTTAGCTCTTCAAGGAAGGTCCAAAATATGAAGGAATGAATATTTAGAGGCTCCAGGGCTTCAGAAGAGGCAAGAAAAACTTAATTACTGAATGGTAGAGAAATACAAGATAATATTCTGCTAAAACAATTCTCAAGACCAGTAACAGATCCAAAGAAAGAAGTGGCCAAACTTCATTGCATTTGGCTATATTACCATGTACCAAAATCTGTACTATTGTAGAAAAACTGACTTTCACAGGACAGTGGAGTTTGTGTTTTAAAAGAACTGTGTGCCTAGAGGGCAGAGATATTTGGCAAAGTCCAGCCCATCATTTTGATCATCAGTGCAAGTGATGGGTGGCACAAAAGTAGAGTAGATACCTGCTAAATGTTGGAGAGCAGAAGTACAAGAATGTGTGTGTGTGCGTGCTCAGTCATCCAGTTGTGTCTGACTTTTTGTGACTCCATGGACTGTAGCCCACCAGGCTGCTCTGTCCATGGAATTCTCCAGCAAGAATACTTGAGCAAGTTGCCATTTCCTACTCCAGGGGATCTTCCCAACCCAGTGAATGAACTCGTGTCCCCTGCATTGGCAGGAGGATTCTTTACCACTGTGCCACCTGGGGAATGATAGAAACAATACTCAGAGAAAAAAAATTAAGGACCATATACCATATAGACTAAATTGGGTAAAATAATTGTAGCCCAAAAGCCAAATATAAGCTCTGTCTCTTGTGTAAGTAAAGTTATACTGAAGATCAACCAGGTTCATTTGTTTCTGTTGTCCATGGCTGCATTCACATCACAACAGTAGAGCTGGACCACAAGGCCTGCGAAGGCTAAAATGTTTGCTGTCTGACCTTTTACAGAGAAAGTTACTGATCCCTAAACTAAATAAAAAGGGGGATAAATGGGTAAGGCTGACAAAGAAAGTGAAGAGTTACTCCATGCAGAGTCATAAAACAAAAGGAAAAAAATAACACCATGTCTAATCAGGAGAAGACAGAATGCATGGAGGGGAGGGGAATCACCCAATGGCAAAGATGATTCCCCCAACAGCCATGCCAAGACTACCAGGCTGCACTCTCAGAAGTTTGAACAAACACATTGCAGGATGAAAAGAAAAGGCTGTTCCCCAGGAAGCCATACAGTACACACAGTCATTTCACAAACATCTGTTGAGCCCTTATTATTCTAGGCCCTGGACTAAGAAGGCATTGGGGATCTGAATGGCTGTGACAGATTTCTGCTTCTGCAGATCTGGGTGGACAGTTGCAGAGTGGATTCAAATGGAACATGGACCTGGCCAGGCCAATGCTCCAACATTTTAAGAATTAGTGCAAAGAGCATGCTTCCTCTTTCAGACAAACGTCTTCATTCTCCCCACTGTCAGCAACCTAGTACTGGCTCAGCAAGCTTTTCACCGCAAGGGGCATCACTCACACGAGAGATCTACATTTTCTTTTCTATATCTATATAGTCAGAAAGTGCCAAGTGGTGATCTGAAACAGAATAGATTTTCTTTATTCTTATTGGAGTATAGTTGCTTTACAATGTTGTGTTAGTTTCTGCTGTACAGTGAAACAAATCAGCTATACGTATACATATATCCCCCCACTCTTGGACTTTCCTCTGCACCACCCACACCTCATTCCACCCCTCTAGGTCACCACAGAGCACCAAGCTGATCTCCCTGCTCTGTACAGCAGGTGCCCACTAGCTAGCCACTTTACTCATGGCAGTGCACAAATGTCAAATCCAATCTCCCAATTTATCCCACGCACCTCCCCCTACCCTATCCACCTGTCCATTCTCTGCATCTGCGTCTGTATTCCTGCCCTGCAAATGGGTTCATCTGTGCCATTTTTCTAGAGTCCACAATTAATGAGTGCTTATTAAATAACTGACTTTTCAATTGAAGTCACTAATTTTATTCTCATCCTTATAAGAAAGAAGTATCTGTTGCCTCGCATTTTCTTCACCCTCTAATACAGAGAGAAATAATGAGTGGTTGGAAGACAGAATATGGGGAGGATATGACAAAGCTTTGAGATATTTGTAAACTCATTACTTGGCTGAAAAGTCACTTTTTTAAATCATGGACTTCCTTTGATATTTCACGTACTAGAGCTACTTTATTATTAGGCTTTAAATGCTGTTCAGCTGGAAGAATCCCTAGGCTCTGGAATAGACCTGTGCTGTTTTCCCACTTATGGTGGAAGTATCAACTCATACTATTGCAAGAATAACTTTCCTCTCAAATTCCATTTTCATGGACTACTTCCCTGAAAACAATTAATGGCTCTGTGATACTTATTACATTAAATGTCATAACCTCAGTGTCACATAATACAATCTGCACTAATCTGTCTTATCCTTTCCTCTAATTTTGTCTCACACTGTATATCCCTGTGCCTTGTTCAAGCTGAAGGCCAGGCATAGCCTGAGGAGAGAGGTTCAGTTCTGCCCCTTGACCTTTGCATTGTCCTGCATGCTTCCCCGCTTCTCTTCTGAGGGCCCTTCACTCCTTTAGAATCTGGCTTAACACTAGGTTCTTTCAAGAGCTTTGGGATACTCTGAAAATTTCATCTCTCAAAACGCCCCTGATTTTCTTTTCTACTTGAGGACTTACTAATACATGTGTGTGTGCGTGTGTGTGTGTGTGTGTGTGTGTGCACGCGCGCACATTCAGTCCTGTCCGACTCTTGGCAACCCCACGGACCACAGCCTGACAGGGTCGTCTGTCCTTGGGATTTTTCAGGCAAGAATAACAGACTGGGTTGCCATTTCCTCCTCCAGGGGTTCTTCCAACCCAGGGATAGAACCCACATCTCTTGTATCTCCTGCATTGGCAAGCAGATTCTTTATCACTGCACCAGCTTGGAAGAAAATATATTTTCTATATTATATATTATAATACATTAATAATTATAAATAATAATATATTAGTAATTTTATGGATTTATGGACATGGTGAGAAGGGAGGAGAGGGTGAGTGTATGGAAAGAGTACATGGAAACTTACATTACCATGTGTAAAACAGATAGTCAATGGGAATTTGCTGTATGTCTCAGGGAACTCAAACAGGGACTCTGTATCAACCTAGAGGGGTTGGATGGGGAGGGAGATAGGATGGAGTTTCAAGAGAGAGGGGACATATGTACACCTATGGTTGATGTCTGACAGAAAGCAACAAAAGTCTGTAAAAAAATTAACCTTCAATTAAAAGATAAATAAATTTTTAAAAATAAAATATAATATATTACTAATTTTATAAAATTAACAATATATTATTATCTATAATTACTAATGTACTATTATATATACATATGTATGCATATACATATACATATGCTGTCCTGTTGCTAAGTAACTTTAGTCCTGTCTGACTGTTTGAGATCCTATGAACTGTAGCACACCAGGCTTCTCTGTCCATGGGATTCTCCAGGCAGGACTACTAGAGTGGGTTACATGCCCTCCTCCAAGTGATCTCCCTGACCCAGAGATTAAACCTGTGTTTCTTACATCTCCTGCATTGGCAGGAAGGTTCTTTACCACTAGCTAATACATATTAGCATATGTATGGAATGCCCATTGTTGTGGTTGTTCAGTCACTCAGTCATGTCCAACTCTTTGTGACCCCATGGACTGCAGCACGCCAGGATTCCTTGTCCTTCTCCATCTCCCAGAACTTGCTCAAACTCATGTCCATTGAATTGGTGATGCCTTCCAACCATCTCTTACTCTGTTATCCCCTCTCCTTCTGTCTTCAATCTTTCCCAGCATCAGGGTCTTTTCTAATGAGTCAACTCTTCTCATCAGGTGGCCAAAGTATTGGAGCTTCAGCTTCAGCATCAGTCCTTCCAACGAATATTCAGGACTGATTTCCTTTTGATCTCCTTGCAGTCCAAGGGACTCTCAAGAGTCTTCTCCAACACCACAGTTCAAAAGTATTAATTCTTTGGTGCTAAGCATTCTTTATGGTCCAACTCTCACATCCATACATGACTACTGGAAAAACCATAGCTTTGACTAGACAGAACTTTATCAACAAAGTAATGTCTCTGCTTTTTAATATACTGTCTAGGTTGGTCATAGCTTTTCTTCCAAGGGGCAAACGTCTTTTAATTTCATGGCTGCAATCACCATCTGCAGTGATTTTGGAGCCCAAGAAAATCAAGTCTGTCACTGTTTCCATTGTTTCTCTATCTATATGCCATGAAGTGGTGGGACCAGATGCCATGATCTTTGTTTTTTGAATGTTGAGTTTTAAGCCAACTTTTTCACTCTTCTCTTTCACTTTCATCAAGAGGCTCTTTAGTTCCTCTTCACTTTCTGCATAACCAGCGGTATCATCTGCATATCTGAGGCTAATGATATTTCTCACATAAATCTTGATTCCAGCTTATGTTTCATCCAGCCCAGCATTTCACCTGATGTACTCTGCATATAAGTTAAATAAGCAGGGGCACAATATACAGCCTTGGCGTACTCCTTTCCCGATTTGGAACCAGTCTGTTGTTCCATGTCCAGTTCTAACTGCTGCTTCTTGACCTGCATACAGATTTCTCAGGAGGCAGGTAAGGTGGTCTAGGAAGCTCCATAATATATAAGAAATATGCTATGTATTTATGCCTGTGGTATATATTTATACTATACATATTAATGTATATATTACACATATAATCTAGTTATCTTACTCTCCTCAAACAGTTTGCAATATCTAAAGAGCAAGAGCCCTTACACTCATAATCCCCACCTATCACCTGGTACCCAGGACAAAGGCCTGTAAATTCCAGCCTGACTGACCAGTAGACAGGACAGCCCATATTGTATCATTTCTCCATCCCCACTTCTCCTGAGCGTACTTGCTGTCTGTGCCTCATTGTCTTGTCTATTTAATGTTCTGTTGTGCTCTCTCGAGGTCCTAACGCACTGCTGAAGATGAGACATGGTTATGAAATCATCATCATAGGAGCACTTAGGCATTTTGCTGCAGGAATTGTGATTTAAACAATTTTTTGAGCTCGTATGTGCTGTTTTGTCTCATCATCTATCATGTTTGATAGTAAGCCATTGCCTCTGCCTTTTCCCAATTTGCACAAGAGCTCAGGAAGATATTCTGAACCCAATAGAGATATTCGGGGTCTTGAAATAAATAGGTTCCATCAATATTGGTGATCGCAGGCTAATTCAGATGTGTTTTCCTGCAGAATATAGCAGGCTTTGTTTGAGCCTCGTGTCAGATTATCCATGTTAGTGTTGATCCGCGGCAGAAACGGGAACTGGCTTCTCAAAATATCTTCTAGCTATTACCTTTAAATGCTTGAAAGAATTCACAAATGCAGATACCTTGTTATGCATGCTGCTTTCCGAAACTGCCTCTGAGACACCAGATGGCACAGTGAGAGCTGTACAAGTGACAGATGATAAAGTGTATCAAGCCACATAAATTAACCTCATCATGGCCGTAGTATCAGATGCCACAGGGAAAATCAGGAGGACCGGGAAGCAATGGCACTATATTACCCATAGGGATGAATTTACAATCCATCTGGGGTCTCTCATGTGAGGATACAGGAACCCCAGATGGCCTGTGAATTCTGAACATTTGTATATGCAGGGGTTGTTTAATCTTTCTGGAAGTGAACTGACACTTTGGTCAGGAAGAAGGCTTTAGCCAGCACCAAAGCCATGTTTCACTCAGCTCAGACAGCCTCTGAATATCATTAGAGGGAATACCCCCAGGCTTCCCCTGCCAGCATGCCATGATAGTTCCAGGCCAAAAGGGTTTGGGAGGGAACTGTTTCCTGGATGTGCTTCAACCCCAAGCTAATGAGGCCATTCTGTGTGATAATACTGAGCTTTGTGAAGACACCAAGGGACATTCTAGGAGACAAAACAACTGCCCACAAATGAGTTATGAGAGTATGAAAGCATTCAGAATCAACTGGAGCAAGTACAGACAGAATCCCTGAAAGAGTCACCTTACTCAGCTTTGTAAACTGAGATTTAGATCTCTACTGACATAACTGCTTCTAGAAGGTGAACTGCTTTCCTTTGAACAGTTCTGTAAAGAAGCAACTGCTCAAAACCACGCTTGCAGTGGGAATATAGAACAGTTCTTTAAAATGGACTGGCTGGTTAGCAAAAGAGAAATAGAGATAAATTAAGAAAGCATGGGCCTTCCCTGGTAACTCAGCTTGAAGAATCTGCCTGCAATGCAGGAGACCTGGGTTCGATCCCTGGGTTTGGAAGATGCCCTGGAGGAGGGCATGGCAACCCACTCAAGTATTCTTGCCTGGAGAATCCCATGGACAGAAGAGCCTGGTGGGCTACAGCCCATTGGATCACAAAGAGCTGGACCCGACTGAGCAACTAAGCACAGCACAAGAAAATATGACAGGTAAAATGTTCATAGGAGTCAGTGCAGAGATGGTCTGGAAGATGAGAGCATGTGATGTTAAACAGTTGTGGTCCAAAGAGCCTGCATCTGTAAGCAGGTCTGTGTAGGGAGGAGGGAAGCAGCAGTTGAGACCTTGGCAGTACACATCAGTCTTTAGATACTAAGTACCAGAATAATCCCCTATGGCTTGGCAGGTAGAGAATCCACCTGCAACACTGGAGACACAGGAGATGCTGGTTCAGTCACTGGAGAAGCAAATGGCAGCCCACTCCAGTATCTTGCCTGGGAAATCCCATGGACAGAGGAGTCTGGCAGGCTACGGTCCAAAGGGCAGCAAAGAGTTGGACACAACTGAGCGAGTAACACGGACCACAGCCTTGTCCCTCTCAATGAAACTAAGCCATGCAGTGTGGGGCCATGCAGTTTGGGGCCATCCAAGACTGACGGGTCATGGTGGAGAGGTCTGAAAGAATGTGGTCCACTGGAGAAGGGCATGGCAAACCACTTCAGTATTCTTGCCTTGAGAACCCCATGAACAGTATAAAAAGGCAAAAAGATAGGACACTGAAAGATGAACTCCCCAGGTCGGTAGGTGCCCAGTATGCTACTGGAGATCAGTAGAGAAATAACTCCAGAAAGAATGATGGGATGGAGCCAAAGCAAAAACAATGCCCAGCTGTGGATATGACTGGTGATAGAAGCAAAGTCCGATGCTGTAAAGAGCAATATTGCATCGGAACCTGGAATGTTATGTCCATGAATCAAGGTAAATTCAGTTCAGTTCAGTTCATTCGCTCAGTCGTGTCCGACTCTTTGCAACTCCATGAATCGCAGCACGCCAGGCCTCCCTGTCCATCACCAACTCCCAGAGTCTACCCAAGTCCATGTCCATTGAGTTGGTGATGCCATCCAGCCATATGATCCTCTGTTGTCCCCTTCTCCTGCCCCCAATCCCTCCCAGCATTAGGGTCTTTTCCAATGAGTCAACACTTCGCATGAGGTGGCCAAAGTATTGGAGTTTCAGCTTCAACGTCAGTCCTTCCAATGAACACCCAGGACTGATCTCCTTTAGGATGGACTGGTTGGATCTTCTTGCAGTCCAAGGGACTCTCAAGAGTCTTTTCCAAGGCAAATTGGAAGTGGTCAAACAGGAGATGGTAAGAGTGAATGTGAACATTCTAGGAATCAGCAAACTAAAATGGACTGGAATGGGTGAATTTAACTCGGATGACCATTATATATACTATTGTGGGCAGGAATCCCTTAGAAGAAATGGAGTAGCCATCATGGTCAACAAAAGAGTCCAGAATGCAGTACTTGGATGCAATCTCAAAAGCGACAGAATGATCTCTGTTCGTTTCCAAGGCAAACCATTCAATATCACGGTAATCCAAGTTTACGCCCTGACCAATAATGCTGAAGAAGCTGAACTTGAACAATTCTATAAAGACCTACAAGACCTATTAGAACTAACACGCAAAAAAGATGTCCTTTTCATTATAGGAGACTGGAATGCAAAAGTAGGAAGTCAAGAAACACCTGGCGTAACAGGCAAATTTGGCCTTGGAGTACAAAATGAAGCAGGGCAAAGGCTAACAGAATTGTGCGAAGAGAACTCACTTGTCATAGCAAACACCCTCTTCCAACAACACAAGAGAAGACTACACATGGACATCACCAGATGGTCAACACTGAAATCAGATTGATTATATTTTTTGCAGCCGAAGATGGAGAAGCTCTATACAGTCAGCAAAAACAAGACCAGGAGCAGACTGTGGCTCAGATCATGAACTCCTTATTTCCAAACTCAGACTTAAATTGAAGAAAATAGGGAAAACCACTAGACCAATCAGGTATGACCTAAATCAAATCCCTTATGATTATACAGCAGAAGTGAGAAATAGATTTAAGGAACTAGATCTGATAGACAGAGTGCCTGATGAACTATGGATGGAGGTTCGTGATATTGTACAGGAGACAGGGATCAAGACCATCCCCATGGAAAAGAAATGCAAAAAAGCAAAATGGCTGTCTGAGGAGGCCTTACAAGTAGCTGTGAAAAGAAGAGAAGTGAAAAGCAAAGGAGAAAAGGAAAGATATTCCCATCTGAATGCAGAGTTCCAAAGAATAGCAAGGAGAGATAAGAAAGCCTTCCTCGGGGATCAATGCAAAGAAATAGAGGAAAACAACAGAATGGGAAAGACTAAAGATCTCTTCAAGAAAATTAGAGATATCAAGGGAACATTTCATGCAAAGATGGGCTCGATAAAGGACAGAAATGGTAGGGACTTAACAGAAGCAGAAGATATTAAGAAGAGGTGGCAAGAATACACAGAAGAACTGTACAATAAAGATCCTCATGACCCAGATAATCACGATGGTGTGATCACTCACCTAGAGCCAGACATCCTGGAATGGGAAGTCAAGTGGGCCTTAGAAAGCATCATTATGAACAAAGCTAGTGGAGGTGATGGAATTCCAGTTGAGCTATTTCAAATCCTCAAAGATGATGCTGTGAAAGTGCTGCACTCAATATGCCAGCAAATCTGGAAAACTCAGCAGTGGCCACAGGACTGGAAAAGGTCAGTTTTCATTCCAATCCCAAAGAAAGGCAATGCCAAAGAATGCTCAAACTACCGCACAGTTTCACTCATCTCACATGCTAGTAAAGTAATGCTCAAAATTCTCCAAGCTAGGCTTGAACAATACCGTGAACCATGAACTCCAGATGTTCAAGCTGGTTTTAGAAAAGGCAGAGGAACCAGAGATCAAATTGCCAACATCCGATGGATCATTGAAAAAGCAAGAGAGTTCCAGAAACACATCTATTTCTGCTTTATTGACTATGCCAAAGCCTTTGACTGTGTGGATCACAATAAACTGTGGAAAATTCTTAAAGAGATGAGAATACCAGACCATCTGACCTGTCTCTTGAGAAACCTATGCAGGTCAGGAAGAAACAGTTAGAACTGGACATGGAACAACAGACTGGTTCCAAATAGGAAAAAGAGTACATCGAGGCTGTATATTGTCACCATGCTTATTTAACTTATATGCAGAGTACATCATGAGAAACGCTGGGCTAGAGGAAGCAGAAGCTGGAATGAAGATTGCCAGGAGAAATATCAATAACCTCAGATATGCAGATGACACCACCCTTATGGTAGAAAGCGAAGAAGAACTAAAGAGCCTCTTGATGAAAGTGAAAGAAGAGAGTGAAAAAGTTGGCTTAAAGCTCAACATTCAGAAAACTATGATCATGGCATCCGGTCCCATCACTTCATGGGAAATAGATGGGGAAACAGTGCAAACAGAGTCAGATTTTATTTTGGGGGGCTCCAAAATCACTGCTGATGGTGATTGCAGCCATGAAATTAAAAGATACTTACTCCTTGGAAGGAAGGTTATGACCAACTTAGATAGCATATTGAAAAGCAGAGACATTACTCAGCCAACAAAGGTCCGTCTACTCAAGTCTATGGTTTTTCCGGTGGTCGTGTATGGATGTGAGAGTTGGACGGTGAAGAAAGCTGAGCACCAAAGAATTGATGCTTTTGAACTGTGGTGTTGGAGAAGACTCTTGAGAGTCCCTTGGACTGCAAGAAGATCCAACCAGTCCATCCTAAAGGAGATCAGTCCTGGGTGTTCATTGGAAGGACTGATGTTGAAGCTGAAACTCCAATACTTTGTCCACCTCATGCAAAGAGTTGACTCATTGGAAAAGACCCTGATGCTGGGAAAGATTGAGGGCAGGAAGAGAAGTGACGACAGAGGATGAGATGGTTGGATGGCATCACTGACTCGATGGACATGGGTTTGGGTAGACTCCAGGATTTGGTGATGGACAGGGAGGCCTGGCATGTTGCGATTCATGGGGTCACAAAGAGTCGGACACGACTGAGTGACCGAACTGAACTGAACTAACTGAGCGAGTAACACACAAGTACAAGTAGAGAGCCAGACCCAGGAGATCACACAAGGAGAGCAGCAGAGTGGTATGGATACTGGGATTGCATAAAACCATTAATGCCAGAAGGAGAGAGGAAGACCAAGAGAACAGCTGCATGATCCAGGCACACAGTAGGGTGACAGCCTGAGATTGAGGCAGGATCCTTGTAGCCAGAGGCCAGGACTTCTGAGGAAGCTGTTCTTCAGGTCACAATTGGCCCTGGGGTCTTGAGCTAGAGCTGAACCTACGAGTGAGAATTCAAGTCAACTTGCCAGGAAAGACTCCTTTAACCATCCATATTCACTTTGATTCTCCCCCGTAGAAATTGGTGCTCACCCTTATCCTGCCATTGTCCATTGTCTCTAAGTCTTTTTTCCTCCAATATCTGTGACTCCTTGAATGCAGGAAGCAGTATTTCTATTCTAAGTGTCAATGGATGATCAGGGACTGATGCAAATTCCCCAAACCAGAATCAAAGCAGCAGGGCTACCAGAAAGGCTGGAGGACCACCTGGAGCCAGGACCTACAAGAGGCTCAGCATACCACGGCCACCTCAGGTCCACAAAGCTGAATATATTTACCATATGGCCCTTTAGAGGAAAGTTCAGTGACTCCTGACCTGTGGAACCTGTGAAAATACCATGACCTGGGCCAACCCCTAAGATTCAGAAGTAGGGTGCAGGCATGAGTATGAGTATGTGTGCGTGTGTTTCCAGGTATGTGTGTGTGTTTGTGAGTATGAGTGTTTGTGTGTTTTCAAGTGAATATGTTTTTAAAAGCTCCACAAAAAAAATTCTGGTATATAGAATTCACAAAAGAGAAACACCCAGTGCCAGCCTAGATAGGACTACGTCTAGTTTAAGTTGGAAGTTTAAATAAACTAATATCATTCCAGGGACACTCAAAGGTCCTCCAACACTCAAAGTTCCTACTGAACCGGCCACCATGACTGACTTTCCAACTGGAATTATTTTGTGTTAAAAGGCAGATGTTTTACTTCTTGGGGGCATTTTATGTGAAATCATTTCTATTTCATGGAAAATACCTTTAAAAAAATTAACTTTGGTTACTCCACAGGGTCAGGGGAGACTTGAAGTTATAAGAAGTGATTACAGGAAGTGGATTCAGAAAGTAATTGAGCATGAGGTGCTGCTGGACGGTTGCTCAGCAGGGGTCCTCCTTTGGTGGCAGAGGAGGTAGAGAAAGGAGAATGAATGAAAGGTGAGAATCTCCAAAAGTATGGACTGCCCGGGGCGATTCCATGGTTTTAAGAATGGTTTAGTCGCTAAGTCTTGTCCAACTCTGCGACCACATGGACTGTAGTGCCCCAGACTCCTCTGCCCATAGGGTTTTCTAGGCAAGAATATTGGAGAGGGTTGCCATTTCCTCCTCCAGGGTATCTTCACCCAGGGATCAAACCCAGGTCTCCTGCACTGCAGGAAGATTCTTTACCAACTGAGCTGTGGAATCTAACAAAAAATGACACAAATGAATTTTTTTACAAAATAGTAACAGATTCATGATCTCAAAATCAAATTTATGGTTATTAAATGGGAAAAAGAAAGGAAGTGATAAATTAGGAGATTGGGGTTATCATATACACACTACTATATATTGAAGGAGGAAATGGCAATCCACTCCAGCATTCTTACCAGGAAACTTCCATGAACAGGGCAGCCTGGTGGGCTGCAGTCCATTGGGTCACAAAGAGTCAGACATGACTGAGCGATTGAGTATGCACTGCTATATATAAAGTAAATAACTAACAAGGACCTACTGTATAGCACAAAAAAGTATATTCAATATTCTATAATAACCTATATGGGAAAAGAATCTGAAAAAGAATATATATACATAGTATAACTGATTCACTTTGCTGTACACCTGAAACTAAAACACCATTGTAAATTACCTATTGTTGTGTTGTCCAATCACTAAGTTGTGTCTGACTTACGGACTCAAGTGTCTGACTTCAGTCTGGACTGAAGTCTGCCAGGCTCCTCTATCCTCCACTATCTCCCAGAATTTGCTCAGATCCATGTCCATTGAGTGGGTGATGCTATCTAACCATCTCATTCTCTGCCGCTTCCTTCTTTTGCCTTCAGTCTTTCCCAGCATCAGCTTTTGTTTTTTCCCCCAAGACTTGCCTATACTATACTTTTACCTATTTTTGCCTATACTTCAATACATTTTTTTAAAAGTTGTTAGATCCCTTGTTGCTGTTTTATGGCTGTTGTTATTCTAATCCATGAAAAAGTCTCTTTAACTCTACCCCCAAAGTGTATCTTAAATATACCCTTCTCTATGTACACAGAGATGCCCTCACCTGCCCCCTCGCTGACCCCGACCTGGGCTCTGAGCCATCCTCATCTCTCAGATGGGTCTGCAGTGTTGCTTTCCCCTGACAGACTGCCTCTTAGATGCAGCAGCCTGCTAACTGTTCTCCTCGCTCTGTCCTTTCTACTTTCACCCACTGCCCACCCTGTGGCCTGGCTGATTTTTCTAAATACAATTCACGTCATGTTTCTCCTCTGCTTAAAATTTCCCCTTGACTTCCCAGTATGCTTGGAATAAAATCCAAACTCTTCATCCTAGCTCAATGACGGTAGGTACTGCCCAAAGTCACATAGCTAATTTGAGATGGAGCCCTATTTAGGTATTAAACAGCTGTTTTCTGGCAGGAGACCAACAGATACTTTGCTCTGCTGGCTGGGAATCTGTTTGTTCTGGCACCTGTGCCCACATCTCTCTCCTTTCTCCATGCCTATCCCTGACCCAGTACCCCAACACCAGCTCCTGCCTCAAGTTTTCTCTAATCTGCTTGTCCAACCGGAGTGAAACAGATCCTGTCTGGCCATTATACCAGAGATGAGAAGGAAGTAGATAAAATGGAAAACATAAAGAAAAATAAACATTTCTTCATGATAGTAAGAGCGAAAGTCAGTTGTACAAAGTCCCCCAAAAAGGAGGATGACATCGGCATGATTTTTATTGAGATGTGAAAGACAGATCTTGGTGTGTATATACTTCCACACTGTTCTTCTTATCTACCCATATATGGCCATTTAACAACAAATCTTGAATATCCACCAGTCAATTAGATGGCCATGATTTGGGTCACATAACTGCAAGTCTGGCCACAGTGAATCAAAGCCCATCCCAGCCTGACATGTGGGAGGCCAGTGGTCCATTATGGGGCCTGGCTTAAGAACTCTCTCCAGCAGGAGAGGTGTATACTGAATAAACTCTCCTAATCAGACCCTTTCTTGTGAGTTAGGATACAAGAACAAGAAGACATTATATGGAAAAGCAAAACAAGAGGAGCAGAAAAATTCAAAGAGAAGGTGGTACATGTGAGTCATGAGACAGTGAGAACAGAGATGCAAAGGAATTTATCAGGCACAAGACTAACAGACTTTCAGAGCTTTTGAGGGATTCTGAATAAGGACCCAGTTCTCCAGGAGGCTTGTGTGTTATAAGGCTTTGCACACTTCCCTACTTCTAGTCCAACACACAAACATTGCCTGGATCATGAAGGTCAAACAACTCTGTTTCCTGAACAATCCCAAGATAGAATTCCCCAACTTTCCTCATTTCTTAGACACGTCACATGAATTTTCCACAGTTTTGCTGTGTTTCATAGGTATTGCTTCTTCCTGTTTCCTTGATGAGAAAAATGGCTCAGAAAATAAGTATGCAAATTTTCAAGTATAAACAAATAGTGTGTGTGCTTAGTCGCTCAGTCGTGTCTGACCCTTTGCAACCCCATGTACTGTAGCCCACCAGGCTTCTCTGTCCATGGGGATTCTCCAGGCAAGAATACTGGAGTAGGTTGCCATGCCCTCCTCCAGGGGATCTTCCCAACCCAGGGATCAAACCCAGGTCTCCCACGTTGCAAGTGGATTCTTTATCATTGAGCCACCAGGAAAGCTCGTAAACAAATTATCAACCAATAAAAACATTGACGATCACATCAATAGTATTTTACAATGTCTCTTATGTTTACCATAATATTATCTATTTTAAGTCAATAAGTTTGTGTGTGTGTGTGTGTGTGTGCTCAGTCGTGTCCAACTCTTTGTGACCCCATGGACTGTAGCCCACCAGGCTCCTCTGTCCACTGAATTCTCCAGGCAAGAATACTGGAGTGGATTGCCATTTCCTTCCCCAGGGGATCTTCCAGACCCAGGGATTGAACCCATGTCTCCTGCATTGGCAGGCGGGTTCTTTACCACTGAGCCACCTCGGAAGCCCCACTTACCTGATAACTTCTATGTCTAAACATTTAAGGAGCAAGTTGGGTCCCTCCCTGTCTTAGTCTGTCAGTCAGTTGCTATAACAAAATACCACAGGCTGAATGACTTAAATAACAGACATGTGTTTCTCACAGTTCTGGAAGCTAGAAGTCCAAGCCAAGGATGTCAGAAAGGTAGTGTCTGGTGAAAACTCTCCCCTTAAGTTGCAGATGACTGCTTTCTCCACGTGTGCACAGAGAGAAAGAGAGAAAAAGGGTTATGGTGTCTCTTCTTACAAGGACACTAGCCCTATGGGATCAGGGCCCCACCTTTATGACTTTATTTGACCTTAATTGATCTTAGAGGTCCCATCTCCAAACACAGCCAAACACAGTGGAGGTGAGGACTCCAATGTAAGATTTTGGTGAGGACATATACATTCAGTCCATAACATTCACTGCAAAAAAAAAAAAAAAAAGATGCAGGGATTATACCTTTGTCTAAGATAGTTGATATCTTATGCCTTTTTTGTGAAAACAATAATTAAAAAAAAAAACAGTATATTAGAGTAACTTTTCAGTGAGTCCTTCATTATTAGTATTGCAAAAGATAAGCAACTTATAGAAACTAGAGTTCCAACAACTCTTAAAATAGACTTCCATCCTGAGATCTTTTTAGCATCAATATAGTGAAGATCCTCTCAGAGGTAACCTTGTGCTAGTGTGACTGCTCTAAAAATAAGGGAATCAGAGGTTTTGCTTTCATCAGACCTTTTCCAAGAGCTCCTAAACCTGCTGCGTTCACTCAGCTGGACATTTTGCTCAATGCCAAGATTATGTCAGGAGTTTGTATGTAAATTTTGGAATTTTCTTCACAGATTTAATGTGCTAAGCCCCATTCCAACTGGTGCCTCTAGTTCTGTGTCTTTATCCTCACAGAGAAAATCTCAGATGTCTATTTTCTCAAACAGAGAAAGGCAAAATGCTCTTTATTCCTTTTAGAATGGAACAACATTGTCCCCATTCATTTCCAAGTGTTTTTCTCCTTCTCAGTCTGGATAAGGCACTCGACTGCTTCTCTTCTCTCCCTACCCCACTCCGTGTGGATCTTTCATTACAGTCATCGTTATAAAGAGAGCCTTTGCCCATTGCCTGGCTATTTTCAGCTAGAGTTGCTCTATACATAGAGGTTATTTTTCATGTGTTCATGAGGGGAGGTGAGCTCATCCTTCTACTCCACCATCTTGACCTCTCTCCTCCCCTACCATCCACTTTTAGGGGAAAGTATGACAAATATGCCTGTTCTCTAGTCAAGCCTCTTTGCTTACCAGCATCAAAGACAACTTCAAGTGACCTTCAGTAGCAGCCATTTATTTTCAGGATAAGTACAAATAGATACAGCTTTCCTCCACTCTCAGAAGGACCTAAAACTGCAGGGTGTTTCTCTGGCTGTAGGGACAGTAGCTACAGGAGGTCATGGACTTTCACTCTAAGCTGGCCCCACCTTCCCCTCCACATGGCTGCTCTCCTTCCCCTGTACCCCGTGTGTGTCTTATAGCTATATGTTCACTAATTCCCAGTCTTGGCTCCCTTGTGATCTAGCTACTCACATTACCCAGAGTAACAGGATGAGCAATGCTACGACTAGATGCTCATGTCCTAATCCCTGGGACCCACGAATGTTACTTTATATGGCAAAAGAGACTTTGCAGGAGTGATTAGATTAAGAATGTTGAGGTGGGAGATTATCCTGGATTATCCAGGTGGGTCAAATATACTCATGGGGATCTTTATAAAAGAGAGGTAGGAGATCAGAGAGACAAAAGATTATCCTGATGATGGAGCAGAGAGGGATTTAAAGATACTAAGGAGTCACAGGTGTAGAAAACAAACTTGATACCAAGGGGGAAGAGGGGAAAGAAATAAAATGGGATATTGGGACTGACATATATACACTACTATATATACAACAGGTAACTAATAAGGACTCATGTATAGCACAAGGAACTCGTCTCAATACTCTGTAATGGCCTATATGGGAAAACAAACTGATAAAGAGTGGATATATGTAGAGAAGGAAATGGAAACCCACTCCAGTGTTATTGCCTGGCAAATCCCATAGACAGAGGAGCCCAGTGGGCTAGAGTCCATGGGGTTGCAAAAGAGTTGGACACAATCTTAGCAACTAAACAAACACACAACAGTATAAATATGTGCAACTGATACACTTCACTGTATAGCAGAAAATAACACAATATCATAAATCAATTATACTCTGATTTTTTTTTTAATAAAAATAATAAGGTACTGGCTTCAAAGATGAGGCAGGGGCAATGAGGCAAGAAATACCAGGGATGCAGCTCTAGAATCTGGAAAAGGCAAGGAAAAGGATTATCCCCTGGAGCTTCCAGAGGAAACAGGTTCGGCAAGAGCCTTGGTTTCAGCTCAGTGAAACCCGTTTGGGACTTCTGACCTCCAAACTGTGAGAATGCATTTGTGTTGTTTTAAACCACTAAGTTTGTTATAATTTGTTTTCAACCAGAGAAAACCAATACCTTCAGCATGACTTCACCTGCTGATTGCTATACAAGAGATTTTTGCCTCAGTTTCCATTGCTAATGAGCTCCTTGCCTTGGTGTTCCTTGGTTTAAATTCACTAGAGAGTTTCTTCCAACAAATTTAGTCTGTTGTGTATGTGTGTCTATGTACACAGGCATGCTAGGTATCACAGGAGGGGGCTGCCCAGCCTATGAATTGACTGGGCTTGGGTATAGAATGACCATGCATCAGCTGTGGCTGGGAGAGAAAAATCTTGTGATACAAAACATGACTGCTTAACTACTTCCCTTTCATCAAGGGCTGATGATGGAACATGGCCATATAAAAGGGCTGAGGCAGGACAGAGCACTTCCTCTGTAACTCAATTCTTGTTTAAAAAATAACTTGTTAGCCTTGGGTCTCCAAGGTAGTTGTGTCTAATTGATTATCCTTCACTTAATTTGAGAAGAGACATGTTCACTGAGATAAGATCCCAGGAAAAGACAAGTTCCTGACTGATGTTTAGTCAACAACCCCTTCTCCTTGAATAAAGTTTGAAAGCCATGATCTTCTGTGAGCCCACCTATCCAAAAGCTTTCAGCTCACAGTTGTAGTTGTGAGGCAGCCTCAGCTCCCAGAGCAAGCTAGATGTTTCAGTGCACAAATTGTTGGCTGTATTTCTCCAATAAATTTGGGAGAGGAGCCCCTATTCCATCCTGAGTGTCCTCAGGGAGCAGAGGATGCTGGAGGCTCCGAAAACACAGCCCCCACCATGGGAGTTAAGTCACCTGCCGGTTCAGTGATTCACTTCTCAAGGGAGAATGCTGATCTATTTCCTGACTAAATAAAGACTGTTTTTATCTTTGTTTATCAAAGTATCTAGAGCAAAAAGAAAATATCTTTAAAAGGTCACAGAGGAGATACATTTTTCCTAAACCTAAAAGCCAGCCTGCTAGCTTCTCTTCCTACTTCTTTTCCTTTAAGATTACACTAGAAATACTTCCTTTCCTGGGTAATATTTAACATTATATAATTGGTCAGTCTCTACGGTGGGAAAGCAGAAAGTGAGATTATAGAAGCCTATAGATCTAATTTTTTAAGACAGTTATTCCTTTTATTATTTCCAATTGAACAACTAATAGAGTTAGTATGACCAAATGATCACCATTTGCTCATTTATTAGTCATTATATTATTTAAGAAGACAGCTCCCTACAGGATAGAATAGCAAATAATTTAACTTAATGCAAAAGATACATTCCCACTACACTTCTTTTTACTATGATTTTAAAAACTGTATTTTAAAATTACATCTGGGTAAATTTCCAATAGGACAATCAAGTGAACATGAAAGTGAAAGTGAAAGTCACTCAGTTGTGTCCAACTCTTTGCGACTTCATGGACTATACAGTCCATGGAATTCTCTAGGACAGAATACTAGAGTGGGTAGCCTTTCCCTTCTCCAGGGGATCTTCCGAACCCAAGGACTGAACCGAGGTCTCCCACATTGCAGGCAGATTCTTTACCATCTGAGCCACAAGGAAAGGCTCTCAATTGAAAATAGAAAAAGATAATTTAGAAATACACATATTTCTGGAAAAATTCCATATCAAGCCAAAGCATCAAGAATATATTTACATGTACATAAAACTGCCTAAATATGTACACTTAGTATATTTATGTGTTGAGTTGTATATATTTCTGTATAAATGTTTATTTCTGTAAAATAATATTTCATTCAGATTTATATACATATCCAGAAATAAATATTAAGTATAATAAATTTGGTCATTTGTCTGAAATTTTGTCTTAAATTATGAATTTAAAAGAACATATATTTTCACTTTAGGTCACTCAGTGGTGAATTTCTTATTTGTATTATGATAACAGTAGGGTGGTAACCTGAAATTAGATAACGTCCAAATTGCAACTTTTTAATCCTTTTAAATTTTGCTCTCAAAAAAAATTTTTTAACTGTGCTTTCTTAATAATAACCATTTAAGTTTCAACCCTCATCATGTCTCCCTATGACCTCAGATCAGTGCTGGCTAATGATGCTTAGAAGTGTAAAAATTCCTAAATTAGGGCTTGTGGTAGGTAAAGATGCAATGGGCTCTAACTGTAAATTCATGGATAGAAGTGAGGTTAAAAGAGAGCCAGTAAAATTTTGTTGAAGATTCAATATTTTGGAAAAGTGATGAAGTACATAAATTTAAATAATGATTTCTTTTTAACTTCTGAGTGATAAAATCATATTTTTCTGACTTCTTAAAGATTTACTCGTACTGTGTTCTTAGTAACCTTGATTTATATTTCCTGAATATACAGTAGCTAGTTGAGATAACCCAAGAATATAATGTCAGTCAAGAGAAACCAAAAATCTGCATACTGGGAGTTAATTGTTCCCATAGTCACAGAATAGACATAGACAGTGTAACTCATTTGTGTCATATTTCAGTTTCCCAATGACATGAGTATGGATACAAATTTACAAATACATTGTATTTCTGGAATTTGGAAAGATAACAACTTAAGGCCATAAGATAACATTATGAAGTTCACATAAGCCATTACGTACATTTCAGTTAATAATCGACTTCTGCCACAAAGCAAGTTGCTTACTCATTTATAGCTATGTCCTTTCCAGTGTTTTCTAACTTATTTTTAATTATTCCCATCTGCTAATATTTCATTTAACATTATCTTTCCTCTGGTGTCTCAGAAGTTAAAGAATCCACCGGCAGTACAGGAGACCCAGGATCGATCCTTGGGTCAGTAAGATCCCTGGAGGAGGGCATGGCAACCTTCTCCAGCATTCTTGTCTGGAGAATTCCATGGACAGACGAGTCTGGAGGACTTCAGTCCATGGGGTCATAAAAAGTCAGACACGATTGAGCAACTAACACACAGCAACTCTCTATGAGAATGGCCTGAAGATTTTCCACAGCTAAAAGAATTTCCACAACTAAAAACATAAAGAAGGAACCCCAACAAGCTGAGTAGGAGGGACAGAGGTGTGAGACGATCAGGAGTTACAACCCCCAGTCAGCAAACCACAAACGGGAGTAAGAGCACAGTCGTAGAGGAATTCCTCAAGGGACAAAGGGTCCAAGTCCCACCTCCGGCTCCTCAGCCTGGTGGAAATGCACCCAGAAGATGATTCATCAGAACAACTGACTTTGAAAACCAGTGGGGCTTACGTTTGGGACAGCCTCAGGGCTCCAGGAAACAGAGACTCCATTCTTAAAGATACATACAAAACGTCATGTACTCCAAGTCCCAGTGCAGAGGAAGCAGTTTGAAAGGACCCTGGGTCGGACCCACTTGCTGATTCTGGAGTGCCTCCTAAAGAGGTAGGAGGCAGAGGGAACTTGCCCTGGGGACAGAATCTGGCAGCAGTCATTTGGGGGAGCTCATTCTGAAATGAAACACTGGGTCTGGCAAACACCTTTTTGGAATCCTTGTTTCAGCCTATTACCTCTGAGGAGCTGGATCCACTCACCAGCTGGCCTGCACCAGCCCCCTCGCTCCCTTAAGCCACAAAATGCCTTCCAATTGGTCCACACTCACGCTGAGCACAGACAGTCACATGGGGAGACCCAGCCTCACCCTCTAGCAGGCTAGAAGCCCTATATCCTCCCAGCTCATGCAACCTACCACACAGGAAGCCTCCCCACCCTCCAGGGGATGGAATGTTTTCCATCCATTTCTATTCCATTCCAAGAGGATGGAATGTTTTGTGCAAATCCAGTGGGCAGAAGGCACAGCCTCACAACCATGCAGACCAGGGCCCAGCCCCACCTACCCACCAACATGCCCACAGTATGTTGACCTGGACAAGAAAGAAAAGTGCATGTATTCCACATCAGGAGCGCCCTGAGGGTATATAGCTCAGACAATCAGAGGGAAGCAAGATATTGGACCCTATAGGTCATCTCCTACCTAAGACCACTCCTCCAATATCAAGAAATGTAACTGACCTGCCTAATACAGAGATGAACACAGAGAACTGGGCACAATGAGGAGACACAGGAATATGTCTCAAACAAAGGAAAAGACAACTTCAGAAAAAGAACTAAACAACTAAGCAAAGTGGAGATAAGCAATCTACCCAATAAAGAGTCCAAAGTAAGGATCATAAAGATGCTCACTGAACTCAGGAGAGATTGGATGAACACAGTGAGCATTTAAACAAGAGGAAATAGAATCAAACAGAGCTGAAAAAATATAATAACTGAAATTTAAAAATACACCAAGAGGAATCAGCAGTAGATCAGCTGATACAGAGGAATGGATGGATCGGTGGTCTGCAAGTCAGAGTAGTAGAAATCACACAAGCTAAACAGGAAGAAAAACATTTTTTAAAACTTAGAATAGTTTAAGAAACCTTTGGGACAACATCAAGTATACTAACATTTACCTTATACGGTTCCCAGAAAAAGAAGACAAACAGAAAGGGGCAGAGAACTCATTCAAAGAAATACTAGCTGAAAATTTCCCTAGCCTGGGGAGGGAAAAGGGAAATGCATATCAAAATCACAGTGAGACATAGCATCACAGCTGTCAGAATTGCTATTATTAAAAGCACAACAAATAAAAGTGTTGCTGAGGATTTGGAGAGAAGGGAACCCCCATGCACTGTTGGTAGGAATGCAAATTGGATGCAGCCTCTATGGAAAACAGCATGGAGATTTCTCAAAAAGTTAAAAATAGAACTACCATATAATCTAGCAATTCCACTTCTGGATATTTATCTGAAAAAAACAAAAATACTAATTAAAAAAAATTTATGCACTTCTATGTCTATTACAGCATTACTTACAATAACCAAGATATGAAAACAATCTAAATGTCCATTAAAAATGACTGGATAAAGAATATGTGGCATGTGTGTGTGTGTATATATATATATATATATATAATATTATATATAATATATAATATATACATAGATGTATATCATATATATAATGGAATATTACCCAGCCATTAAAAAGAATGAAATTTTGCCATTTGCAACAACTTGGATGGACCTAGAGGGTATTATGCTAAGTGAAATAAGGCAAACAAAGAAAGTCAAATATTGTTTGATTTCACTTTATGTGGAATTCAAAAAGCAAAACGAATGAACAAATATAAAGCTGAAATTGAGTCATAGATATAGAGAACAAATGAGTGTTTGATGGAATGGGGGAGAGTGCAGGGTTAAAATACATGAAGGGATTTGAACTGGGATACAAACCTCTCATCATAAAATAAGTAAGCCACAGGTATGTCATATACAGCACAAGGAATATGGTCAATAACATTATAATAATGTGTGGGAACAGATGGTTTACTAGACTTATCATGGGGATTATTTTTTAATGGATGCAAATGTCCAATCACTAGGTAGTATACCTTAAACTACCATAACATTATATATCAACTGTTTAAATATAAAAATGTTAATAAATTTTAAAAAGAAAATAGAAAACTTGGTATTTGAATTTGTCTGTTTAAAAATGCTGCTGCTGCTGCTAAGTTGCTTCAGTCGTGTCCGACTCTGTGCGACCCCATAGACAGCAGCCCACCAGGCTCCCCCGTCCCTGGGATTCTCCAGGCATGAATACTGAACTGGGTTGCCATTTCCTTGTCCAATGCATGCATGCATGCATGCTAAGCCGCTTCAGCCGTGTCCCACTCTGTGCGACCCTACAGACAGCAGCCCACCAGGCTCCACTGTCCACGGGATTTTCTAGGCAAGAATAGTGGAGTGGGTTGCCATTTCCTTCTCCCTATTTAAAAATACAATACACCAATTAAAATGTTTAGGAAGTGCAACAGAGGAGACAAAAAAGGATGTTACCACATGTCTCATAAAACAGAATAAGGCAAATGAATACGTGTCAGGCTTGTTTTTGTGGTTATGGGAATAAAGCAAAAAATATATAAATAATATATTTGAAACTAGAGAAAAGTAAATAATTTTACTTTTCATACAGCGTTTCAGAGTTCACAAATTATAACAATTACAAAGGAAAAATATATTTTTACAAGTTTCTTGGTGTCTTATCCCTCTGGTTTCTTAAAATTCAAAGACCAATTTCCCAAGCTCACTGAAAAAGTCTTATTAGTATGAGATTATGTTGTTCTAAGTCTCTGCCATTACTGTTAAAATAAATTTTTATTATAATAAACACTTTAGCATAAAAAGTCTATTGGAGAAAAAAATTTCCATATGTGAGGAAAGATTCTTAGTAATTTTTCTTTGGGAATAAGTTTTCAACCATTCCTCTAGAAATACAACAAATATCTTTTCAGTTTCCATCTTTTAAAATGTCAGTCCTTAAAGAAGAGTGTGAGATTGTGAAATATTTATGTTACAGTCCAAGAAGAATGATTTAAGTTGACTCTGGAATTTTAAAAATTTTATTTCTAACAGCTTGATATCATTTCACTTAACTATCTTCTGTTCTTCCTCATTTCTAGAATGCCTTCTCAAATTACTAAAACCATAACTCTCACAAAAAATTTTCCCAAGAAAAAAGTATGGAAGTGTCTGTATTACAGGACACTCCATTTTATCTCCTACAAAGGGGAGATTGTTTTCATGCAGTAAATGACCAAATGCATATTTATCCAACTTTTGCATACTGAAAATATGATATTATTAGAAAATGTCACTAAAACAGGACACATGGAGGTCCTAGAAATACAACCAAGTAGACTCTCATCTGCATATCATTTAGAGAAATATTTAAATCTCACTCTTTTTACCACTAAATAAGGAAACCAGAGCTTCTATTTCAGCCTCACAATTTACAATACTGCATTTGTCTTCAACTTAGAGAGCAGTAAATCCTTTTCTTGAAACAAAAATTAGTCTAATGTAAAGAATATTAATTTGGAGAAAACCACTGAAAGTCCCTGGGAGGCTCACCCCCAAGGGACTCAGTGGAGAATGGAAAAATGATTTCTCCACCAGCCCCTGGAGAATCATGGAATCTGGTGGCTACTTTCTCTCGCTGGTCTACTAAATGCCAACCAAGATCTGACTTGTTGAAACCAGATATTCGAAATACTGGGATTTTTGTTTTCTCCCCTAGGGGAAGCTATGAGGGGCAGAGAGCTCTCCACCTCAGCAATGCTCTGAGGGAACAGCACAGCCCTTGGAAAGAATACTCATTATCCTGAGTGGAGCACAAGCAGATCAGAAGATATGCCATCTGCTCAAATGCGACCAAATGACATTCTGTAAAAATGGTGCTGGAACCAGGACAGATAAGATGAAAAATGGTAAAGGCAGCAAGCTCAACCTGAAGAAGACGGAATGTTTTATGCAAATCTATTTTAACACATTGCTTAGCTGTTGCCTTCCCATCTGATACAATGTTCACAGATGGACTCTGGAGAGATTATCATCAAGCTTGTGGATGAATGGATGATGGCTATCACTGTGACATCTTGGAGATACTGAGGATGTAAACCAGTTCAAGGGCAGAGAGTCTCCAGATTTCAATTGCTCAAGCACATATTCTCAGGAAAAGAGCAAAATAACTGAAAGTTCCCAATATTTCAAACTATTGTGACCTCAGAGTTCATTCTTCCATTGTGTAATAATGAGATGTTTAAAGTTTTATTAGTGTTACAATTAAGAGTTGGTTCTCCCTGAATGGTTACCAGACCCTTGCGTTTTCTTTTCATAAATCTCTTTCTTATTTCCCAATTATTTTCAACCTTTGAAAAATCATTCACTAATAATTTAGCTATATCTTTTTCTACTGTCACCAATTAGCCTTGAGAATCTGCAAAATAAAAAATATATATCAAAAAAGCCTAGAGGTCAATCTTGTTTAATATACACATAAGAAAAGAGCTAAGTAAATGCCAGATAGCTATTTTTCAGCAGTTGGAATGAGTTTTAATTGTGAGGTAGTTGGATAATTAAACACTAACAGGCAGTGGGAGTAAATTGGCCACCTTATAAAAGGAGCCAAAAGAGCTCTTGGCTTTATAATGAAGGAAGACCCTTTGACAGTTCAGGGAATAAAAGAGGAAAATCTCATGGGAATGATTTCACCCAAAGGAGACAAAAAGATGTATAAAGGAGTTTGAATTATCTTTTGCCTGTCTCCCATTTCCTTGACTAAGAAATATTTTCTCTATATAAAGGGTATAAGTAAGACCCTGAGAGGGCTGCTGTTGACAAATTTCACTGTGTAACAAAAAAAGGAAGAATATTTCACCAGAACTTTCTCTCTAACTATCTCTATTTATATAGATATATTCCTATTCCTTATAGAATAGAAACCTTGTTAGTGGAGATAATGTTTTATTTTGGCTAGTTTGATTTGGTTCAAGTTGTTCTACTATAGGAATATTCTTTTAGTTTAGATTGAGCTCAGTTGTGGGAGCATATATGAAACAGAGCAGGAAAAAAAATATATATTTTCCTCAATAAGGGAATTTCTGAAATGTATAGCTATAAGTTTTTCCAGTAGTCATGTATGGATGTGAGAGTTGGACCATGAAGAAGGCTGAGTGCCAAAGAATTGATGCTTTTGAACTATGGTGTTGGAGAAGACTCTTGAGAGTCTCTCAGACTGCAAGAAGATCAAACCAGTCCATCCTAAAGGAAATCAGTCCTGACAATCATCAATAGGACTGATGTTGAAGCTGAAGCTCCAGTACTTTTGCCACCTGAATCAAAGAACTGACCCATTGGAAAAGACCCTGATGCTGGGAAAGATTGAAGGCAGGAGGAGAAGGGGAGGACAGAGGATGAGATGGTTGGATGGCATCACCGACTCAATGGACATGAGTTTGAGCAAGCTCTGGGAGATGGTGATAGACAGGGAGGCTTGGCGTGCTGCAGCCCATGGGGTCACAAAGAGTCGGACATGACTGAGCAATTGAACAACAACTAAGGCTATAAGTGGGCTTATTAAGGTCAGACAAGGTATGTGAAACTGTTTAAGTGTAACATTTTGAAAGGCCTCACCAGCATAGTTATTAATACTGCTGAAGTTGCCTCTTCGGGCTGTTAAAGCAGGCAATCTGATGAAGTACAGGACAAAAATTGCTGCTGTTAGTCATAGAGTCCTGCTCACAGCCCTATCTAAACTCTCAAACACATACACGTGCACACACACTCACATGCACAGAGATGCTCATGCTCACATTCTCTCATTCTGCCTCTCTCAGACTCTGTCTCTGTCTCTCTCTCGGTGTCACACTCACATAGCATCTTCACCTCTTGAACTCTAGTTAAATTGCTAATATGTTGACTAATAAGTAAGGGCAGAACCAACTCACATCTCTCAGTCTCATAAATATAACTACACTTAGAAATAAAAGCAAAACCCCCCAAAGTCTATTTTCCCATAGTTCTGTAGCATAAAGGAATATTTCTAGGGCATCTCAGGGGACCAATAATCATAAACTCATCCTTTTTCCTCCTTACAGGTTGGTTTAAGAATAAGTAGAGCATTGCCCATTTACACAGCAAAAGATCTGGAGGCCAATCCATTGGGATCACTGAGTGGGAAATTAAAATCTACAGTAATCATTTAACTAGAGAAACATATGAACTAATGAGAAGTTGTCTAAGTGTAAGCAGAGGAATGTATTGGGATTTTTTTAGTAGAAAATATGTCAAACAGAAGTGTTTAAAAGAGACAGAATACAACTGCAAAGAACTCAGAGAGAGGAGCATATTGAAACCAATGAAGCTGTTAGGAATGAATTCAGAAAAAAAAAAAAAGAGGAGCCTCAGAGAGAATCAGTCAGTTCTCCATATATGTTCAGCATTCCGGCCGTTCATTTCTCTCTTTGGGAAATTAGTATGGGGGACTCACAGGCAAAACACTTTTCCTAGAGAGTTTTAATTTTTTTGATTTAAAAATTTACAATAGTAAATAGATAATGGCATGACAGTTGCTATGGTGAAAACAGTAACCCACACAAAGCTCATCTGGGGACCAAGATTCCCTTGCTTCCTACAGAACTTTGAAACAACTCCAAAAGGATGCATAAATACAGAGTAATCCAAAACAAAAACATGTGACCTATGATTAACCTTTCCTTTATTGTTCCTGAGGAAGAATAGAAATAAAAGGAAATAGTCACAACAGATACAGAGTTCTTCTTAAGCCATGAAAATAGTAATTAGTGGTACCAATGGTTAACATTTGCTGAGTCCTTTCAAGGCGCCAGGAGCTGTTATGCCTTTTCCATGGATAATTATTTTAATGTTCACAACAAGCCTACAAAAAAGACACATCAGTCAAAGTATAGGCAGTAGACAGAAACTATACTGTGTATTTTAACAGGGAGAATTTCATAAGAAGAACTGCTAGGTACTGAAGAACTGAAGACAGAAAGGGACCAGAGTGTTAGTCATTACTGCAAGTTGCTATTACCATTAAGGCTTGGGGAACAGATGACGAATTTACAATCATTAAAATTTAAAAGCTTGAAGGAGTATTCTTGTGAAGCTAAAACTGAGATTTATGAGAAAGGGCACACGGTTTGGCTCAGTTCAGTTCAGTTTAGTTGCTCAGTCATGTCCAACTCTTTGCAACCCCATGGACTGCAGCACGCCAGGCCTTCCTGTCCATCACCAACTCCTGTAGTTTACCCAGACTCATGTCCAATGAGTCAGTGATGCCATCCAACCATCTCATCCTCTGTCATCCCCTTTTTCTCCCGCCTTCAATCTTTCCCAGCATCAGGGTCTTTTCCAATGAGTCAGTTCTTCGCATCAGGTGAGCAAAGTATTGGAGTTTCAGCTTCAACATCAGTCCTTCCAATGAATACTCAGGACTGATTTCCTTTAGGATGGACTGGTTGGATCTCCTTGCAGTCTAAGAGACTCTCAAGAGTCTTCTCCAATACCACATTTCAAAAGTATCAATTCTTCGGCACTCAGCTTTCTTTATAGTCCAACTCTCACATCCATACATGACTATTGGAAAAACCATAGCCTTGACTAGACAGACCTTTGTTGGCAAAGTAATGTCTCTGCTTTTTAATATGCTATCTAGGTTGGTCATAACTTTCCTTCCAAGGAGTAAGTGTCTTTACTGCTTGGCTAGTGTTAGTATTTTTGATGAGGCTCAATGAAGCTATTTCTATCTGTGCTGGAAAAATTTAAATATAAATATAAATCCCTTCCTGCATGCTATCATGTCAACTCTTTGCGACCCTTTGAAATTAGCCCACCAGGCTCCTCTGTCCATGGGGTTTTACAGGCAAGAATAATGGAGTGGGTTGCCATTTCCTTCTCCAGAGGATCTTCCAGACCCAGGGATCGAACCTGCGTATCCTGTGTCTCCAGCATTGCAGGCATATTCTTTATCCACTGAGCCATCGGGGAAGCCCATAAATCCCTGAAGTGCCTACAAACAATCTGTGATATGAGTTGTAGTAACTCTAACCTACTGACATTGTACAAAACAGCTGCATTTGAAATGATTCCCTGAAGTTACCCTTTCTTTCTTGTTGATGGTACTCAGAATCTTCCTCCATTTAGCTCATGAGCAGTTAGAATGTTTAGCCACAAGACAGAGAAACAATGGATATAATTTTTGTATTCTCAAACTTATTAAATTTCTATCATGTGCCATAATGTGCTAGACATTAAAAGCAGAAAGACATGTTTCCTTCTTTCAGTGACCTTGTAATCTGACAAGTTCAGGGAAGCAAACCAGTGAGCAAATGTTTGTAACACAATGTGACACAAAGAGGAAGCTGTGAACTGCTAGGGCACCTGGCCATGGTCGGGGTGGGATGGCTATAAGATGGCATGCCCTCTTAGAGCAGATGGCATCTGAGTTGGGTTTTGAAAAAAATAGAAATGAGTCAAGTAAAGAAATACGGTGCCGGATATGATCAGAATTGAATGAAAGCATCATAAGGGTGTTCAAAGCCATAGAGCTTTATTACTTATATTGTATTAATATTTTTATTAGAAAAGGCACATTGGAAAGGAGAACATTATACACTTGGAACCTGAAAGGAGTTCAATATTGCTCGAGTAAAATGCCAGGCTAGGGCAGGGAGAAGGAAGTGAATAGAAGGAGACAGACAAATGGGTAGCACTCAGGTTATTAAAGGTTTATATGTTGAGTTAGAGTTTGGACTTGTTCCCTGCAGTGCACTGCCACACAGGATTACTAGTCAGCAATGAAAAGGGACAAATCACTAACACATGCTACAATATGAATGAACCTCAATAATTACACGAGGTGAAAAGACCAAAATATTCTATGCTTTCATTTACATGAAATTTTATAGGAACTACAAAACAGCAGATCAGTGGTTGCCTGGAGTTAGGGTACGGAGTGAAACTGCCTGCAAATAGCACTAGAGTTGGAAGATTGATCACAGGCTCTTGGTCCAAGGTCGGATAAGAGCGTAAAACAAAAGGATGGATGAAGCGGAGTAGGTTCAGTATCTAGAATGTCTTTCTGCAAACCCAGCCTAGCTCCTTAGATACCTCTGGACTTCAGGCAGGATCCTGTAAGATGGTGCAATAAAAATGGTGCTTTAAAGTCAGTTTTATGCTCTCAGAGGTCTTTCAACAAGTCAGCTTTGAGAAACATCTGTGTGCCTATATGCTCAGTTGTATCTGACTCTTTGCAACCCCAAGGACAGTAACCTGCCAAGCTCCTCTGTCTATGGGATTTTCCAGGCAAGAATACTGGAGTGGGTTGCCATTTTCTCCTCCAGAGGATCTTCCCGACCCAGGGATTAAACACACATCTCATGCATTGGCAGGTGTATTTTTTTACCACTGAACCACCTGGGAAGCCCTTGATAAACATCTACATATAAGGAAAAGAATACTGTTTAGATTTTAAAATTCTGAGGTTTGAGTTCTTGCATGGCCATGTTCAAGCTGCTTTTAAAAAATTACTTAATCTCTCTCCTTCCAAGTCATTAATTTATAGGTGGCAATACTCATCCTACCCCATTCAGGAAGCTGTTTTGAGTAAATGATCACATAGGTGACTATCCAGCAAACAATATATCCTGTTTTAAGTTGTACTTTAAGTTTCCGTGTCAGTATTTTTATCTTAACCTCTCAGGCCTTCGGTTTCTTATCTACAAATGGTCCCAGCAACTTAGGATTTGCTTTTCAGTTCTAACATTCTATTCTTTCAGATCATCAGCAAAATGTGAGGTTTCCCAGAATCTTTTATTTGTGTGAGATTCTCACAGAAGTGATTCCACAAAAAGGATGAGCAGAATGGCTCTTTCATTCACCACAGGCTTATCTAGTACCTACACTCAGGTTATATGGTGTTTGTGGGGTGGGTGTAAATCCAGCCTAGAAAAGGGAGATGACACCTGGATGCTTCAAACTGGAAACTCCAGATGCTCAGAGAAGATAAAAGGCAGAGGACAGCCTTGTGGTGTTCTAGGTAAAGCGCCCCTTGTATCGAGGTCAAGTACCCACATGGATCACCAAAATCTATTCAGGCAAGGGCTGTAATTCTAAAAATAACTCCGATATAGCCTCAGTCACGGCTTCCCAGGTGGCGCTACTGGTAAAGAACCGGCCTGCCAATGAAGGAGACATAATAGCTGTGAGTTTGATCCCTGGGTTGGGAAGATCCCCTGGAGGAGGGCATGGCAACCTTCTCCAGTATTTTCGCCTGGAGAATCCTATGGACAGAGCAGCCTGGTGGGCTATAGTTGATGGGGTTGCAAAGAGTAGGACACAACTGAAGCACCTTGGCACACATGCATAGCCCCAGTCACTGATTCTCCAACTATCTTCATGATCTTGCCTTTGTTAACCAGCTCCCTTAACACAAGTCACTTCACAGTCTACACTAGGAAGGTGGGAGGGAAGAGTTTGAATGGAACTGATTAATTCTTTACTTAATCACACACTATCTTTCCAACTGACCTTTTCCTATCCTCATTATTCCAGTTCCTTTTAAGAATGAACTTGTTCTGTGGAACAATTAGCCTTCTCCTCTGTCTTGTTATATTCAAGTAACTCTGTTTTATAACAACTCTGTAAGAAAAATGGTCTTCCCCCATCCTTTGGTAAACTAAAGACAAGAAAGTGAATTAAGTTTCTGAATACAGAACAGTCCCAGCACAAATTACAGCTGCCCAAACTCTTTTCTTTTCCCTGACATACATGAAGAGAATATTCTGCGCATTTTCTTGGATCTTCAAGGGGATACCAAGCCGGTTCTGGCGCAGCCATTTTTCTCTGATGCAAAGCTCCTATGACCTCTACCTCAGATATTAGAAAACTTATCTATTTCTCACCTCATTCTTCAAAAGAGTGAGCCAGCGTTGGAATCTAGCAGGTAAGAGAGTAAAATACATTCCATTAAAAAATAGTTCTAGGGGCAGAAATTATCTCTTTGCCTTCTGAACTGGTCCATCTCATAGAAGGAAAACACATCAGAGGCCTAGACTTGAAGACAAGCCATTGAAATCCAGGAGACAATTAAGGAGCGTGCAAGTGTGGCCTTGGAGGTGTAAGTTTAAAGCAAATCTGCATAAATGCTGCATAATTGATAATGAACCACTTACTGGTCTTGCAAAAAGCACTAATGAAATAGCTACTTTCTGCTGCATTGACTATTCCGCTATTGTTAAGCATGAGCAATTTAACTTTTTCAACTTTACTCAACAATAACACCTAATTATGTTTTGGAGTTGGTAAAAGCACCCTTGCAGTGCCAGGGGCTAGCCTATGCAGAACGATGAGGTTGGCAGTTAGTCAATCTCTAGGGCCTTCAGTAACCACTTTTAGGGGCTATTTGTTTGTTTATTGTTGTACCAAGATCTTCATGTTCTTTTACTTTATTTTTATCAAAGTTTGCTTTAAGAAACAGACCCAACAAATTCAATCTTAATAAGATGCTTATAATTAATAACAGCTTTGAAGTCCTACCCTTCTAAGGGTATTTTTGTTTTAATAAAACTATCATCTTAGACCACAGTGGTAGTTGTTAAACAGGAGGGAACATCATAATCACATATGGAGACATGTCAGTGTGATCTCTCAGCCTCCAGCTCAGAGATTATGATTTCAGAGGTTTTGACTGTGGCCTGAGGAACTCTGTGTATGTGTGTGTGTGTGTGTGTGTGTGTGTGTGTGTGTGTGCATGCACATGCATAGCTATCCGCAGACTTCCAAAAATGGTCTGATGCATTCTCTCAGTGGTAAATTATAAGCTAAAGGAATCAAGCTCTAATGGTAAACTTCCTATCACTAATCAGTTTTGGGGGTAACTTTGGTTGAGCAGCTGATGGTGCCTTGACAACTCACAAATTATAGAACCACCTCTTCTACCTGTATGCTAGACTAACTTGCTAAATAAAGAAAAATAGAGAAATAGATTAAGGATAGAAATTCACACTCCAGCTGGTGTTTCTCCAAGCAATTCACATCACACAAATTGGGATCTTCCAGGGTGATGTATAAATTGCTGTTTCAAGAGCTTCATTCAGACCTTGATTCAGAATATTTGAAGGCAGAACTGGGAAATAAAACTTAGAGAAAATGCTTTTTAGGTAAATAAAGTTGAAGAACTTATATAAGAATTAATGTTGTTCTCAATAATTATTCTTATGGTTATTATAAAGAAAGTATAAAATGTATAGTAGCCATCTAAATATAACCTATTATTAACATTTTCATATATTTTCCTACTTGTCTTCTTTTCCTATGCAATATATATGATTTTATATCTATTATGATGTTAATACCATTTTTAAAAGCTTTTCCCATATCATTAGATAGCTTGCAAAAAACAATTTTAATGGATATACTCTTTTCATTATATATCAATAAACAGAATGAATTTCACTAAATTAATCCCCATTGTGAGGACATTTAAGTTGATTCACAATTTTTCCTATTAAAAATAAATAATAATGTAGTGGATATCTTTATATGTACATCTTTGTTCTCCCTCTAAATCCTAGGAGTGGAATTGCTCTGAGAGGTTTTGTGATGTGTTGAATGCTTATCCTTGAACTGAAAGAGTACTATGACCTGATGTTTGCAGTCATAGTATCAGCAAGAGTTAAGCACAGGTGATCAGAATGGAATAACGATCTTGGAAGGGCAAACTATAGTATTTCTAATTCCAAACAACTCGCCATAGCTTTAATAATGGTCCGGCAGGACTGAAGCCCAGGAGAGTGCCTTAGGGTGGCCAACTGTCCTGGTTTTCCTGGGACTGAGAGGTTTTCTGGGGTGCAGCATCTTCAGTTTTAAATCCAGGAAAGTCTTAGGAAAACTGGGATAATTGTTCACCCTAGTCATCCTCTAAACTTTGAGTTTGTAAAGAATGAGTAGGAATTTTAGCTGAGTTTGGCATGAGTATATTAGGATATGGTATGAGTACTCTTCATTCTGCTTTTCTTCGACCAGTAAACTGAAGATAGTTGGGTATAACTGCTCATTTTTTATAAATTGTAGAACTATACGGGTAGGTTGAAAAAATTGAATTAGGACTGTAATGTTACCAACTGAGATAGCAACACCACCTGCTCTGTTTCCAAGTCCATCTAGAATTTACACCACAGTAACAATAGCTCTTAAAATGCCAGCCATCTTTCATTTGACTGCTCCTTATTAGGTATCAGGATTGGGAAGAACTCACAAACTCACCTCCTCTGTTTACTGGGCTGCTGTCTTTTCAACTCTTTGAGTTCTTCACTTCTCATCTGCTCTTTGTACAACTGGAAATTCACTAATGCCAGGCAATGAGGTATAGATTTAACTTTAAAAAAATGAAATAATTAACTAGCAGGATGATGGAATCACTTCACTGACTCCATCTACTTCCCCTAATGCACATTGAAAATGCTTTCAATTCAATTAAGTGTGAGGTCAGGATAGGGGGAAAATGCTGCCTTACATTCTATCTAACATGCTAAAACGTTAAAGCCAGCATTATCTCTTTCAGAGTCAATAATACCCAGAATGTCAAATACCCAGGTAGCATGTTCATATATAATACCAATCTTTACCTTCATGTCTCATGAATATAAGATCACACAGTAGGCACAACATCAGCTCAGTTCAGTCACTCAGTCATGTCCGACTCTTTGCAACCCCATGAATCACAGCACACCAAGCCTCCCTGTCCATCACCAACTCCCAGAGTTTACCCAAACTTATGTCCATCCGGTCGGTGGTGCCATCCAGCCATCTCATCCTCTGTTGTCCCCTTCTCCTCCTGCCCCTAATCCTTCTCAGCATCAGGGTCTTTTCCAATGAGTCAACTCTTCGCATGAGGTGGCCAAAGTATTGGAGTTTCAGCTTCAACATCAGTCCTTCCAACGAGCACCCAGGACTGATCTCCTGATGGACTGGTTGGATCACCTTGCAGTCCAAGGGACTCTCAAGAGTCTTCTCCAACACCACAGTTCAAAAGCATCAATTCTTCGGCACTCAGCTTTCTTCACTGTCCAACTGCTATGACCAGTGCGTTCTCTTGGCAAAACTCTATGAGCCTTTGCCCTGCTTCATTCTGTACTCCAAGGCCAAATTTGCCTGTTACTCCAAGTGTTTCTTGACTTCCTACTTTTGCATTCCAGTCCCCTATAATGAAAAGGACATCTTTTGGGGGTATTAGTTCTAAAAGGTCTTGTAGGTCTTCATTGAACCATTCGACTTCAGCTTCTTCAGCATTACTGGTTGGGGCATAGTCTTGGATTACCATAATATTGAATGGTTTGCCTTGGAAACAAACAGAGATCATTCTGTCATTTTTGAGATTGCATCCAAGTACTGCATTTCAGAGTATTTTGTTGACCATGATGGCTACTCCATTTCTTCTAAGGGATTCCTGCCCACAGTAGTAGATATAATGGTCATCTGAGTTAAAATCACCCATTCCAGTCCATTTTAGTTTGCTGATTCCTAGAATGCCAACGTTCACTCTTGCCATCTCCTGTTTGACCACTTCCAATTTGCCTTGATTCATGGACCTAACATTCCAGGTTCCTATGCAATATTGCTCTTTACAGCATCAGACCTTGCTTCTATCACCAGTCACATCCACAACTGGGTATTGTTTTTGCTTTGGCTCCATCCCTTCATTCTTTCTGGAGTTATTTCTCCACTGATCTCCAGTAGCATATTGGGCACCTACTGACCTGGGGAGTTCCTCTTTCAGTGTCCTATCATTTTGCCTTTTCATACTGTTCATGGGGTTCTCAAGGCATGAATACCGAAGTGGTTTGCCGTTCCCTTCTCCAGTGGACCACATTCTTTCAGACCTCTCCACCATGACCCGTCAGTCTTGGGTGGCCCCACACGGCATGGCTTAGTTTCATTGAGTTAGACAAGGCTGCGTGTGATCCATGTGATCAGATTGGGTAGTTTTCTGTGATTATGGTTTCAATGTGTCTGCCCTCTGATGCCCTCTCACAATACCTACCGTCTTACCTGGGTTTCTCTTACCTTGGACGAGGGGTATCTCTTCACAGCTGCTCCAGCAAAGTGCAGCCACTGCTCCTTACCTTGGAAAATGGGTATTTCCTCATGGTCACCCCTCCTGACCTTGAACGTGGAGTAGCTCCTCTCAGCTCTCCTGCACCCCTCCTGCACCCACGCAGCCTCTGCTCCTTGGAAGCAGAGTTGCTCCTCTCGGTCTCCACCCGTGACCTCGGACATGGGGTAGCTCCTCTCAGCCTCCGCCCCTGACCTCAGAAGCAGGGTAGCTCGTCTCAGCTGCCGAGGAAGCGAAAAAGTCACGTTGCTGAATGGTCCACAGCGAGGAGGTTCCTGTAGGTCTCCACCATCACGTCCCTGTACAAGGTCCTCTAAGCAGGGTCCAGGCATTCCCACTTAAAATGACATGAATTTTCAGTTGCAGAAAGAATGGAAATGCATATTCAATTCCAATTATCTTGACTTTTTTCAGAACTGGATCTGTCTATAATTTAGAAGTAGATTTATATCATGTAATTTTTTCCAGCAAACGTACATGTTTAGAAGAACTTTAAATAATGTAGAATGAAATCTGATTTATATTATTGTCCTACTATATCTCACTCTTTACATGGAGAAAACTAAATGTTTTCCATTGAAATTTAATTAATTCATTTATTAAATATTAATTGATCACCAAACCTATCTATTTCTATTTGTTTGCCCTTGTGAACTGATTTCTCTTTTTTAGTCTCTTCTTGTCACTTCAGGGATGGAGCAGAGATAAATGCACATGTTCAATTAGCCATGTTTATGCATAAGTCACTCAGTCAATAATCAAAATAAGCCAGTGATTCATGAAGGCAGTGAGAACCCCATTACTTGATAGGTATTATCAGAGAGGGAGAATGTTTTTCAAGAAAGTGATGTAAGAGAATTACAACCTCACTAGGAAAATCATAGAAGATAATTGTATAATCAATTCAAACTCTCACTATGATACCCTGTTCAACAGCTGTGTGCTCCTGAGTGTGCACTGGAATAACAACATTTGTGTTTACTTTCTTGCAAATATCAGCAGATAAAATATTTACTAAAAAGTTATCCATGATGCCTCATTTGTCACTTAGATCTGAATGATACTCAGATTATCATAACTCTTCATAGTTCTGAGTACTGGACAAATTTTCATTAAGCACACTTAAACTTTGGACATATTTGAGCCATATATGGTAGGATTACCCCACTGTCTTTTCCTCCTTCAAGATTTCTTATTTAAAACACCATGGTTTATTTATGCTTGCCAAACAGGTTCACTATTAGCCTATCCATGTCACAGGACCTTAAACTTTATTGTTACATATTATGGTAGACAGTTGCAAGGAAATAGTATTTTGAATTTCATATTTACAGCTTAGTGTTTGTAAAAGTATAACTTGTATTACACGTAGATTGAATAATGGCTCCCAAAGATGTCCACATTGTAACTCCCAGGACATAGGAGTGTATTTTATGTCACAAAAGGGAATTAAGGTTACAGGTACAATAAAGGTTGCTAATCATCTGACTTTGAAGAGATGACTGTGAATTATTTGGATTGGCCCAGTGTAATCATAAGGATATTTAATCAGAAGAGGCAGAACTAGAGAGATGGTATCATGAGGAAGACCTGAATAGCCATTGTTGGCTTTGAAGATGGAAGGAGACAATGAGTCAAGAAATGTAGACAGATTGTAGAAGGTGGAAAAAGTAAAGAAATAAAGAAAAGAAACACAGAGGATTCTCTCCAAAGTCTTCAGACAGGAACCCAGTCCTGCTGATACATTGAGTTTAGCCTAATATGATTCATTTCAGACTTCTGACCTCTAGAATTGTAAAATATTTTTTTAAATTGTTTGAAGTCACTAAGCCTATGGTTCAATACAGCATCAATACAAAACTAATACAATTGACTAAGAAGCAGGGTTTTTAAATAAAAATAACATGGAGATATGAAGAAAGACAGGTACTATTCTGTAATAGTTACACAACATCATCACAATTCTTTTTGTATCTGAGTCCCTCAATATCAATGAATATTAGCTTGAGCCAACTCCAGGAGATAACAAAGGACAGGGAAGCCTGGCAAGCTGCAGTTCATGGGTTCACAAAGAGTCAGATATAACTTAGCAACAGAACAACAACCCTCAGCATCTGTTACTCTAGCGGTTGCTGATTACTTCTCTTTATGCTCAACAAGAAAAGAGTTTCCATTCAGGCTGACCACATACCACCTCAGCTTAGGGTACCCCACCAAGACAGGACTCTTTAGGTAGAACCCTTCATGGATCACTGACTAACTTGCAGGTAGCTTCCCTGGGTCAGCCACTTGTAGGTGGCTTCCATGTAGTCATTAGATAGATAACAAGGACCATTATGGAGAATCATATGGTTCAAGCACGGTAAAAAGCCAATGAAAAGGAAAATGAGGTGATGTATTGAACAGTAACTCACATGGTTTCCCACATAACCATCCAAAGCTCATCTACTTTATCCTTTGAACTTCCAATTCAACTACATATAAACCATCTAAATCACAAGAATGCTACTCTTTATCTTAGTCTTAAAAATGTATTTGTTAAAAGGAATTTTTCTATATTCTCTATATCCCAATTCAGCCTTCAGTAATCCTTGGTATAAAGATATGTTTAATGACTTTTTATAAAATAAGTCACAAGAATTATAAGGTCACTTGTTATTGAAGAATATGAGTCAGCATTCTCCTTACAATAATATATTATATACTTAAAAGAGAATTAATGATATGCCCCCTTATTTTCTCTCCAGATTAAAGAGTCCAGTCTTTTTGACCTCCCTGTCATCCCTGTCTGAGACCTTTCACCATATTGCTTGAGACCAGACCTCTAAAGTAGATTCTCTGGGTTCATATTTTCACTTTTTATTTTACAAATAGTATAATCCAGGGAAAAGTCATCTAATCTGTGCCTTAACACTCTTGTCTATAAAATGAAAATGATAATAATAATACATTCCTGTAGGATGCTTATAAATTCTAATCAATAATTTATTTATGAACTCTTAGAACATTGCATAATCACAAACAGAGCTATACGGTTTAATCCATTTCTCTATTTTGGCTTTTCATCTCCAGCACTTTCTCCTCTTTTATCTTCTAAAGGTAACTAGTTTGTTTCAGTAAAACAGAGGTGTTCCAACTTCTCAAATGTAAAATTGAATGACACTAAAATTCCAGGATTAGGATTAACTATCATTGTGTCCTAAAAATATATGTTGTATGACCAAAGACTATTCAATAAATATGCTTTGATCAGCCATCTGAAAAAAAAAGCATTTTGATGATCACAAGAGTAAAAATGTCAATGTTTCAGTAATAATCACCATAAATATCAGAAAAAAAGGGGCTAGCTTAGTGGTAAAAAGCATAATGCTTGAGTCACACAGATTGGGTCTAAAAATTGTCCCCACCATTGATCAGCTCTGTGACATATCAGTTAGGCTAATGCCATTTGCCATAGCAAATAGATCTCAAAATACATGAGAGGTTTATTTTCCATTCACACAACAGCCCTGGGTAAATGCTCCTACTTGTTAGGTGAGGGCTTTCCTCCTTGTGGTGATTCATTTCCTTCCATCTCGAGGTCTCAGAAAGCTCAGGGTTTTGTTGTCACTTGTACCTGATTGTTGGAGCTTCCCAAGTGGCTCAACTGTAAAACAAACAAACAAATCTGCCTGACAGTGCAGGAGACACAGGAGATGTGGGTTCAATCCCTGGGTCAGGAAGATCCCTAGAGGAGGAAATGGCAGCCCACTCCAGTATTCTTTGGTGGATAATTCCAAGGACAGAGGAGCCTGGAGCACGACAGTCCATGGGGTCACAAAGTGTCAGGCACAACTGAGCACATACACACGTATCTGGTTGTTGAAAAGGGAAAGAATAAGTACATAGGACAAGCCTACTTTTAAAAAACCTTGCTACACAGATGGCATAATTCAATTCCACTCTCATTCCATAGACTAGAATTCAGTCACATGAACATACCCCACTGCAAGAAAGATTGGGAAATGTAAAATATCTTTTTTTGCTCCCCAAAGTGGCATTTCTAGAACAATTAGAAGTTTCTGACATGGCGACTGGACAAGTTATTTTATTTGTTATAGCCTCATCTTTGCTGTTTGTAGTAACAATAGTTATACTAATAATGGTTCTTGCTCCACTGGGTTATCATGAAGCATAAAATGTACCTGGATCAGGTAAACTGCCTTAAACATAGATAGCTATAATTTTCAATATTATTTCAAGGTAAATGTACTAATGACATTAGAACAGTATCTGAAATTTGCATGTAAAAATAGTAGAGTTTTTTTAAATGTCTTAAAATTCTACTGTTTTGACTTATAACCTGGGTTTTTTCATGGCTCCCTTTACTGTTACCAATAAAATACTTGCCAGATTAGAGGTTATTTATTAATTCGTTTCTACTTTTCAAGAGTCAACAATTCACCATGAGATTTATTCTCCAAGTTTTTAAAAAAATATATACAGAAAGTCCTAAAAAATCAATCTGCTGACATAATACTGTGTTTTTACTGCTTGAAATAAGAAGCTTATGAATTGAGGCATCAAAAATTTGTTTTACATCGATTTTCATTTTAATATGAACTTTTGTAATAAAAGTCACAAAACCTGTAGGTTTTAAGGATCTGATCATCTTGTCCTGCCCTTATTTAACTAAGGCTGCACCTATGTCCCTTTACAAAGACTCTGACAAGCTCCCAGTCAGTTTTGACCTGAGCTCCACTGCTTCCCAAGGGCACACAGCCATTCCTGGACTATACTGACTACAAGAAAGTGTCTCCTTACATTGGGTCAAAATTCTGCAACCTGGTTGTTTCTACACATTCGATCAAGTTTTGCCCTTTGTAACGCATAAGTACTCTTCCAAATATCTCATTTTAAATGTTTAAAGACTGTAGTAGTTTTTAAGCAAACTTGTATTCATCTTAAATTCTTCCCGTTCTTTCATATTTCTCATACTAGAAGGCTTAAGGCCTCTTCTTCATCATAGTGTTTTCCATGGACTCATTCCTGTTTGATGTAAACCTCTTATAATCCATTCCTCAGGACAGATAGAACTCTCCGTAGTGTTTAACTTGCATATAGTAGTGTATTCTCATAGCTTCCATGGGTCCACATTAACATTTGACTTCATCAATCATATGAAGTAATGTTAGCAGACACTCTGTGATGCCATTCTATAATTTCATCAAGGACAAAATTTAGAAGGTCAACATTTAGGGAAAAGGAAGAAGTAATAAGTCAATAATCTGAGAATTGTATCTATAATATTATGTCTCAAAGTGGAATATTCTCAGAAGAAAAGGTCCAGAAAACTTACATGTATACTTCTCCTAATAAATTTAGGAAATAGAATACATTATACTTATTTCTTGGAAACTCACAAGTTTTATTGAATATTAAATGCATTCTGCAAACCTGTTTCACTTAGTTAAAACTCATTTGATAGTGAGACCCCTTAGAGTTCTTTAAAGCCAATTAGTATCTCAGGAACATTATTTCAAGAAAACTGAGCACAACACTGGTGCACTCAACATCAGCATTAATATTTAGGGAGGGAATAGATATTCTAAACTTTCCGCCCACTCACTTGCTGCTTCTACTTATTTAAGATCACACCAGCCAAGCAGATACAAGTCTATGAGATCAATGAAAATGGCCAAATTTAGATTTTTCTTACTTGTCAGGAAGATATCTTGAATAGCACAGTTCATAAAGAGAACTGAAGATTTTATATGCCATATCTAGGACTTCCTTCCTTACTCATTCACAGAAGAAAATCAAAATTTTCTGACCTAAATTGCCTTTACATATTTAATTTGAATTATCACTGTGTGTTGTATTACATGGGGCTGTTGAACGAATGTGTGGAAATTGTGATTTTATAAACTCACTTTAAAAGCTGGTTCTCTTAACTTTATCTGACAGAGAAAAACAGATAGTGACAGCAACTTTTGTTTCAGACATAAACTGGCATTGCCTTTAAAGCAAAGGTCAGAATAGAAAGAAAAGACTAATTCACAGAATCCTGGAAGATTACACATAAATATTTAAAAGTAAACCCAGTTCCTCCACCGCTGAAATTTGAAAGTTTATTGCACTCCCCTCACAGTCCCTTCACATATAGAAATTGTGCTTCCTTTACCTCTCAAGTCCTACGAGCCACAACCAACCCATGAACACAATATCCCTGTTTATTTATGAGGCCAGGCAGACTAAGATGAAAAACACTGCCCCCTTTATGCTATGGATGGCTGATCTTTGATCTTTACCCCCTAAGAGAGTCCTTCTGCAAATTCCTCTAAAAGAATCTCCATGACCTGCTGAGCTCCCATATCATTCTATTTTTAAACGCTTTGCTAAACTCCTTCATTTTTAATAAAATGTAACTGTTTCCACTTTGGACCACTGAAGGGCCAAAAGTTCTTCCCAGGTTCGTCCTGTTCTCACATCTGATTTCACATAAAAGTTAGACAAGTTAAATGGATGAGAGCAGTAAAATTCCACCGTACTCATAGGAATAATGCCTCAGGCAAATTGAACTTAGAGGACAATGTCAGACATATGGTGTTTGCTAATCAGAATTGTTTGGGTCAAGGAATAGGGTTGTGAATCTATATAGAAGGATCTACTTTTGTTAAGGGAGGAGCCTCACTTTTCTCATCCTTCTATCTCCATCACCTAGTCTCTAGTCTGGAGAAAAACACGAGCTTGGTAAATGTTTGTGGAACTGAATTGCTCTATCGTAAAAGCAATTACAGTGCTGAATGACAGAAATGTGCCAACTATATGACCGAGGAAAGTCAGGGATGCCTTCAGTTGGAAGTCACAAAAGACACTGGATCTCTTTTTGAAAAATAATAGTCATACCATCATACCAAAAATAGATTCACTATTTATTCAACAGTGTTTTTTAAAAAGTGTTTTATAGAGAGTTCTAAGAATTTTTTATGCATAGTTTACATTTGATCAACACAAGAACTCTGAAAGATAAGTAGGATCATTGCCATTATCACTGGAGAATGCTGAAATTCAAGTGAACTATGTTGCTCACAGAAACAGTCCTAAATCTGGGATTAAGCTAAGCCCTGACTGATTCTCAAGCTGAGAACCTTCCCACAGCCCTGTGCAAATTTATTGTTTTCTGGTGGCATCACATGGCATTTCTCTTATCTAGCATTCAAGCTATTTCCGGCAAGGCAGCATTTTTCACACCATGCTCCAAGTCTCTCCACCTAACTGCAAATGAATGACCTCAAAACACTGGGATGGGTTGATCTGAATTACTGTCATGGATACTGTCAGCTATTTAATAGAACTGAATACTCAGAAATGGTTCAGCAGCTACCAAGTGAGAAACCAGATGGAGAAACTGACTCAGAAATGAGGAAGAGTGCAATATCTAGCTCAGAAAATGCCTTTCTTTTTATCCTATCTAAACACGCCTTCCTCACTGTATACATTTTAGTTCAGCATAAGAATTCCTTCCTTCAGTCTAGCCATTTATATTAAGATACTGAGATGCTTTATTACCCCTAAGTAAACTATTTTATTTCATATACCAACTCCATAATCAGTTCCATTTAATGCTTCTCCGATTCTGTAAGAACAACAAAAAAGCGAGCTGTTTATTTGTAAAGGTATTTATTTTGTCCTAAGAGTAATCACCATATTTACATATTCATTAGAATTGGCACTCTACATGAAATGGGAACAGTAGTTAATGGCAAAATTTTAACTTTGTGGATGGCCAGTTTTGCATAAATAAAATGAGATTAACATTGAATTTGTATAGCAAATCTAAGTAAGAGAAAGAACACACAGGCATATTTCCTTAAAAAGTTCATTTAAGAAAAGAAACTAAGGAGTACTGTCAAAAAGCAAATATTCAAAAATGGAAATAAATCAAAGCAAATATTCTAACTTTAATATTTAAAAAATAAGAGCTGGTTTTTAGGGATAAAAAAGAGGCAAATGTCTAAAATATCTAATTAATGTAAAAACACAAATGAAAATTAAATCACTTATGGTTACAGAATATAGAGAGAATTATAAGAGGAAGATGTCCTTTCCATTATAGGGGACTGGAATGCAAAAGTAGGAAGTCAGGAAACACCTGACGTAACAGGCAAATTTGGCCTTGGAGTACAGAATGAAGCAGGGCAAAGACTAATAGAGTTTTGCCAAGAGAACGCACTGGTCATAGCAAACACCCTCTTTCGACAACACAAGAGAAGACTCTACACATGGACATCACCAGATGGTCAGCACCGAAATCAGATTGATTATATTCTTTGCAGCCAAAGATGGAGAAGCTCTATACAGTCAGCAAAAACAAGACCGGGAGCAGACTGTGGCTCAGATCATAAACTCCTTATTGCCAAATTCAGACTTAAATTGAAGAAAGTATGGAAAACCACTAGACCATTCAGGTATGACCAAAATCAAATCCCTTATGATTATACAGTGGAAGTGAGAAATAGATTTAAGGGACTAGATCTGATAGACAGAGTGCCTGATGAACTATGGTTCATGACATTGTACAGGAGACAGGGATCAAGACCATCCTCATGGAAAAAAAATGCAAAAAAGCAAAATGGCTGTCTGAGGAGGCCGTACAAATAGCTGGGAAAAGAAGAGAAGTCAAAGCAAAGGAGAAAAGGAAAGATATTCCCATCTGAATGCAGAGTTCCAAAGAATAGCAAGGAGAGATAAGAAAGCCTTCCTCAGCGATCAATGAAAAGAAATAGAGGAAAACAACAGAATGGGAAAGACTAGAGATCTCTTAAAGAAAATTAGAGATACCAAGGGAACATTTCATGCAAAGATGGGCTCGATAAAGGACAGAAATGGTATGGACCTAACAGAAGAAGAAGATATTAAGAAGAGGTGGCAAAAATACACAGAAGAACTGTACAAAAAAGATCTTCACGACCCAGATAATCACGATGGTGTGATCACTCACCTAGAGCCAGACATCCTGGAATGTGAAGTCAAGTGGGCCTTAGAAAGCATCACTACAAACAAAGCTAGTGGAGGTGATGGAATTCCAGTTGAGCGATTTCAAATTCTCAAAGATGATGCTGTGAAAGTGCTGCACTCAATATGCCAGCAAATCTGGAAAACTCAGCAGTGGCCACAGGACTGGAAAAGGTCAGTTTTCATTCCAATCCCAAAGAAAGGCAATGCCAAAGAATGCTCAAACTACCGCACAATTGCACTCATCTCACAAGCTAGTAAAGTAATGCTCAAAATTCTCCAAGCCAGGCTTCAGCAATATGTGAACTGTGACCTTCCAGATGTTCAAGCTGGTTTTAGAAAAGGCAGAGGAACCAGAGATCAAATTGCCAACATCCACTGGATCATCGAAAAAGCAAGAGAGTTCCAGAAAAACATCTATTTCTGCTTTATTGACTATGCCAAAACCTTTGACTGTGTGGCTCACAATAAACTGTGGAAAATTCTTAAAGAGATGAAAATACCAGACCATCTGACCTGTCTCTTGAGAAACCTGTATGCAGGTCAGGAAGCAACAGTTAGAACTGGACATGGAACAACAGACAGGTTCCAAATAGGAAAAGGAGTACGTCAAGGCTGTATATTGTCACCCTGCTTATTTAACTTATATGCAGAGTACATCATGAGAAACGCTGGGCTGGAGGAAGCACAAGCTGGAATCAAGATTGCCGGGAGAAATATCAATAACTTCAGATATGCAGATGACACCACCCTTCTGGCAGAAAGCAAAGAAGAACTAAAGAGCCTCTTGATGAAAGTGAAAGAGGAGAGTGAAAAAGTTGGCCTAAAGCTCAACGTTCAGAAAACTAAGCTCATGGCATCCGGTCCCATCAATTCATGGCAAATAGATGGGGAAACAGCGGAAACAGTGTCAGACTTTATTTTGGGGGGCTCCAAAATCAATGCTGATCGTGATTGCAGCCATGTAATTAAAAGATGCTTACTCCTTGAAAGGAAGATTATGACCAACCTAGATAGCATATTTAAAAGCAGAGACATTACTTTGCCAACAAAGGTCCGTCTAGTCAAGGGTATGATTTTTCCAGTGGTCATGTATGAATGTGAGAGTTGGACAGTGAAGAAAGCTGAGCACCGAAGAATTGATGCTTTTGAACTGTGGTGTTGGAGAAGACTCTTGAGAGTCCCTTGGACTGCAAGAAGATCCAACCAGTCCATCCTAAAGGAGATCAGTCCTGGGTGTTCATTGGAAGGACTCATGTTGAAACTGAAACTCCAATACTTTGGCTACCTCATACGAAGAGTTGACTCATTGGAAAAGACCCTAATGCTGGCAAGGATTGGGGGCAGGAGGAGAAGAGGACAACAGAGGATGAGATGGCTGAATGGCATCACTGACTCGATGGACATGGGTTTGGGTAAACTCCAGGAGTTGGTGATGGACAGGGAAGCCTGGCGTGCTGCAATTCATGGGGTTGCAAAGAGTCGGACACGACTGAGCGACTGAACTGAACTGAACTGATAAGAGAAAGAGAATACTATGTACAAAGCTTAAAAATTGAATTAAATTTAAGTTTTAAGAAAACAAATGTAACCAGCAGTTTAGGAAGTAGAAGAATGTTTTGAGACAAAAATAAATTTTTAAGACTACTTTTAGAGTGGTTTTAGGTTTACAAACTTATAGTTGAGTTTTAAGATTCTCTGTATATTTTGCATGATAGTCCTTTATTAGATGTGTATTTTGCAAATATTTTTCCTCATCTATGCCTTGTCTTCTAATATTCTTTACATTGTCGTTTATGGAGTTTCCCTTACACATTCTGTCCCCACATGTGTATAACCTCCCATATTATCAATATCAGTCACCACTTTTCACCAAGGAAGAATCTACATTGATATATCACAATTACCCAAGGCCCATAGTTTACCTTAGGGTACAGTCTTGGTATTTTACATTCTATGGATTTGGACAAAATTATAACCATCATTGCTATATCATACAGAGGATTTTCACTGCCTGAAAAATCCTCTCTGCTCTGACTATTCATCTCCCTACTTTACCATGCTTGGAAACCACTAACCTCTTTATTATATTCATATTTTTGTCTTTTCTAGAATGTCACATAGTTGGAATCATACAGTATGTAGACTTTTCAGATTGGCTGCTTTCACTTAATAATATGAATTAATTAATAACATGAACTTAGTAATATGAGTTTAAAGTTCCTCCATAATTTTCATGGTCTGAGAACTCATTTTTCTTTAGAGTTGAATAATATTTTATGATCTTCATGTACCTCAGCTTATTTAGGAATTAACCTACTAAAAGACATATTGGTTGCCTCCAAATTTTGGCAATTATGAACTTTTGCATCTATGTTTATAAAAGATATTCACGTATATAGTCTGTAATTTTATTTTTCTTGTAATGCTCTTTTCTGGTTTTGGTATTAGAGTAATGTGGTCTGATAGAATGAGTTAAGATGTATTTCCTCTGCTTCTTTCCTCTGAAAGGTAATGTAGAGAATTGGTATCATTTACTTCTTAAAGGGCTGGTAGAATCCATCAATTAGCCCATTGGGGCCTGTTGCTTTCTGTTTTGGAAGGTTATTGATTATCAATTCAGTATCTTTAATAGATACAGGCCTATTCAGATTGACCATTTATTCTTGTGTGAGTTGTGGCAGGTTGTGTCTTTCAAAGAATTGGTTTATTTCATCTAGATTATCAAATTTCAGATGATAAAGAATCGGCCTGCAGTGCAGGAGACCTGGTTTCAATACCTGGGTCGGGAAGATCCCCTAGAGTAAGGAATGGCACCCTACTCCAGTATTCTTGCCTGGAGAATTCCATGGACAGGGCAACCTGGCAGGGTTACAGTCCATGGTGTTACAAAGAGTTGTACACAACTGACAAACACTTTTTTAGCATATCAGTCATACTTCCTTGATTTTTTTTTTGTCATTGTCCTAGAGTTTGCAATATACATTTACAACTAATCCAAATCTACCTCACATAACACTATACCACTTCACATGTGAAAGTGAAAGTGTTTAGTCACTCAGTCTTCACATGGAGTGTATCTTTTAGTAACAAAATAATTCTAATTCCTGTCTCCCATCCCTTGTATCTTTCCTGTTATTTATTTCACTTAGATAAAAATATCAGAAATATACATAAACATGCATAATCAAATATGTTGTTGCTATTACTATTTTGAACAAATTGTCTCTTAGAGACCTTAGCATATTCATCACAGTTGTTTTAAATTCCTAGTCTGATAGTTCCAACATCCCTGCCATGTCTGGTTCTGATGCTCTGTCTCTTCTAATACATGTGTTTTTTGTTTGTTTGTTTGTTTCTTGCATTTTTATGTGTATTATAATTTCTTTCTTGATAGCTGGACATAATGCACTGGGTAAAAGAAACAACTTAAATAGGCCTTTAGTAATGTGGTAATGAGGTCTGGGAGAAGCATTCTTTAATTCTATGATTAGTCATCAGCCTTTCAGTGAGACTGTGTCTGTGGACTGTGAACTTCACAAGTGTTTCTAGGTTTTTCCTCTTCACTTCTGAGGCTCAGAAAGGCTAGAGTGGGCTAGAATTGGGTATTTCCCTTCTCTAGATCAGTTAGATCTAGGAATACACCAGTGGGTTAGGCTCTGGTTAACTGATTTACAATAAGGGCAGGTCTTTTTAAGCAGAGAATGGCCTGGGGGAATTCTCTCATAGTCCAGTGTGTAGGACTCAGCACTTCCACTCCTGATCCCTGGTCAGGGAACTAAGATCCATGGCTAGGATTTATTTCTTTCATGAAGTAAATAACTAGCTGTGTAGGTACACATACATATGTCTATATGTTTTACTTTCGTAAGTAAAACTTTATGTATGCCCATTTCCAAATAGAGACTGAATATTATCAAATTATACACCAAATACTTTACAAACAATGCCTCAGTGTAGAAATGTCCTTATGTTTTAATAAGAACAAGAACTGGTGACGTGAAGGGTAAACACACTTTAGGTCTTAAGTGTTCCTATTGCTGTTGTTTGGTCACTGCTGCTTCAGTCGTGTCCGACTCTGTGACCCCATAGACGGCAGCCCACCAGGCTCCGCCGTCCCTGGGATTCTCCCGGCAAGAATACTGGAGTGGGTTGCCATTTCCTTCTCCAGTGCATGAAAGGGAAAAGTGAAAGTGAAGTCGCTCAGTCGTGTCCAACTCTTAGCGACCCCATGGACTGCAGCCTACCAGGCTCCTCCGTCCATGGGATTTTCCAGGCAAGAGTACTGGAATGGGGTGCCATTGTCTTGTCCATGTTAAGTCGCTAGTCATGTCCAACTCTTTCACAAGTCCATGTACTGTAGCCCACCAGGCTCCTCTGTTCATAGGATTTCCCAGGCAAGAATTTGCAGTGGGTTATCAGTTCCTTCTCCAGAGGATCTTCCTGACTCAGGGATCAAACCCATGTCTCCTGAATTGGCAGGTGGATTCTTTACTGCTGAGCCACCAAGGAAGTGTTAAGTGTTTCTAACAATTACCAAATCTTTCAAAAAGTTGTGTTGATTTAAATCCCTACATACATTGTGTAAGAAATGTGTTTTTCTTCCAAATTCACCAATACTGGTTAGTTTCTGTGTGCAGACAGAGTACAGCTACAGAAAGATTTTCTGAATTGAAATTTAAACTTCATTACTTTTGAGCTGTGTAAACTTGAACCGGTTACTTACTGTCTGAGACTCATTTTCTCATCTGTTATAATGATTAAGAGATTATTTATAGAAAGTTTTTGTCTTCATTTTTAATTTAATTACTCTGTGGGAGAGCTTCATATATATAGGCTATTAAGCCTTGGTTTATTAGGTATGATCTGTTTTTTAATCCCTATTTTGTTTGACAGACAATTATTTCAAGAGTGTTTACTCATTTATTTGGTGGTCTTTATTTTCCCACTGATTTGGAAAGCTAACATTGTCCTCTCTCTCTCTCTCTCTCTCTACATATATATATATATATATATATATATATATATATATATATATATCAGTATATACATATATATGTTTTTATAAACACATAAACATGCAAAGAAAAAAAAAACATGAAATAGGAAGGAAAAAAGTAAAATTCCAATGAAGGGATCTGGAACCTCCTCCCACACGTGAGCATGTCATCCCTTGTCTAGGGCTCCAAGCCAAAGGTGAGGAGGGGCTGAAATGCAGCCACCACTCTGCTCGACACACTGTGTCCTCTGCTTGACACACTGTCCTCTAACAGCTTCACCCCTCTAGGGTGAAGTTGCATCTGCCCTAAAGAAATCTGTTGTACTTTCCATCGAGGATCTCTCCGTGGACCAAGCCAACTGCCCGTGCAGAAACATCTGCTCAAATAAGGTACTTCTTTCTTTTATTTCTGCACAAAAGTTACTTAATAATGCCATTTGCAGCAACATGGATGGGTCTGGAGATTATCATACTATGTAAAGTAAGACAGCGAAAGACAAATACCATATATCACTTATGGAATCTAAAAAAAAATAATAACAAATGAACTTCTCTATGAAACAGAAAAAAACTCACAGGCATAGAAAGCAAACTATGATTATCAAATGGGAAAGCGGATGATGGAGTGGTACGTATTAATTAAGAGTTTGGGATTAACAGATACACATGACTATAAGTAAAATAGATAAAAATACAAGGACCAACTGTATGGCACAGGGAAATATATTCAATATCTTATAATAACTTATGATGGAAAAGAATCTGAAAAGGAATGTGTGTGTGTTTATATATATATATATATATATATATGAGTATGAATTAGTTTGCTGTAAACCTGAAACTAATAAAACATTGCAAATCAACTATATTTCAATAAAAAGTTGTTTGCGTCAAAAAATAAATTAAATGAAATGAAAATAAAAATACACAATTTTTAAAAAGCCAATACTATCCTGGAAATGAGAAAGCAAATTATCATTTTCCAATGATATAACAGAAAATCCAAGAGAATTAACTGAAAAAGTATCTCCATTAATAAAATATGTTTAAAAGTCATTGGAAACATGTTATATAGCTATTTATATACCTATTACAGTCAGCAAAATGTTCAAATATATCACTTTTTAAAAATTCATTCACAATAGCAACCTTAAGCACAAAATTCACAGTAACATATTTAGTAAAGAACATGAGGGATTTAAGTAAATTAAATTGTATAAGGCCACTGAAAATATCAAAGAGGTTTTGAGTGAACAAAAAATAACAACTTTATATACATCTGAAAAAAAATTAGAATAATGTAACGTGAAATGGCACCAAAAATCAAATGTAAAGGGCATTTTTGAAAAGACAAGGCCAAATGCTACTCTGCAGACTGCTCTCCATCATCTTCTGACACCATAGTTACAAATAGGATCGCGGAGGGGTTAGAATTTTAGTTTGAGCAGGGCCAGGGGAAGAAAAATGATGAAGATAATGCTTTCTCAGCTGGCCCCTTGAACTCAATTTGAACTACCAAATTTAGAGAAATGAGAACCAAAACGATTTTTCAAGACCAACTTTGCAAATACCTGAGCAATGAATGATGGTCAGAAGTTAATCTCTTTGAGTCTCTGGCACAGGCACAGCTGCCTATGAGTCATGGTGACCGTGAGGAGAGCACTGAGGAATTGAGGAGACACTTCTCACTGTCTTTTCTTGGGTGACTGCCTGGCACCTGCTATCTGCAAATGCTTAGAGGAGTGGAGATGATCCATGGCAAGAGCAGCCATTCCTACATTGGGTAGAGACAGCAATGGAGGAGACCTCTTTGAGTAGCCTTACCAGCTGTGGCTGGTGGCCAGTGGAAGGATGTGGATATGGCACCCTTGGCAAGAGCAGTGGTCTTACCATCAAGAGTAGAGAAGCAGTGGAAGGAGACTTCACTTTGAGGCTTCACAGACTTGGGAACATCTCCAGAAGAAGACAGAGCAGGAAAAGAAACGATGTCGAGTAGGGTTTCTGACTTCACCACTGACATTTTGGGTGGGATAATTCTTCGTTGGGGTGATGGGCAGCAGGACTCTCTTATGCACTGTAAGAGATGTAACAGCATCCCTGGCCTCTACACATTAGATCCTGGTAGCACTCCCACCCCAATAATGACAACCAAGACTGTCTCCAGATATCACCAAGTGTCTCGGGGGGGTTGTTGGTGGCGGGGGATGCTGCAGAACTAACTCGACTAAGACCTGCTGATGCAGATTGCTTGGTTAAGAACTGGACTGAAACATTTAGACAGTTTCCTTTTGGAGATTCTCAGAAATAAATGAGGGAGGGGCTTTGGTAAATACTAATTTTGATATGTACACACTTATTCTAAATTCACATAGCAATGGGGGAATTGTATATGTCTTCCCACAATGTTAATGATGCTGTTTAGTGGGTTAGAATGAATAGATGACTTTTATTATTGTATACATTTTTTTATATTCTACAGTTTTCAGTTTTCAAAAATGAATATACGTTAGTTTGAAACTATTTTAATATTCTCAAAAAAGTAGTAACAATGCCACAAATTGTCACTATTCTTTTTGAATTTATATTCTCTGTTCTTGGGGGGCACAAAGTGAAGGGGACGATTACAGCTGTTCATTTGTAAATAAATGAAAACAAAAAGGTAAAAAAAAAGATGAATACACTCCATATATTCACTTAACTGTCCTTTTGGACTGCCTCTTATGTGCCAAATAGACTAATGATGGTAGAGATCAGGGTTGGGAATTCCAGGCAGAGGGTGTAGTGGTAGACAGTCATAAACAATAAACCTAGTAAATAATTATATGTTAGAAAGTGATAACTTCCACTTAAAAAAAAAAAATGAATGAAGAGGCAATAACCTTAAATAAAAACCATTCTTAAAAACACAAAGAGCTGATGTGGAAGCACTCTGTCCTCCTTCATGACCACCTTGTCATATAGTCTCCATTCCAGAGTGTAACTGACCTTTCCAACAAAACGACCTTTTTGCAGATTCTGGCTGCTGTGCTTTTTGGTCCAACCCCTGAAGACCTCGTGAGTCAAATGGAGCTTCTCAGTCTAAGATAATAATCGGCCTCAAACAGCTTTATCAATAGCCTTTCCAGTCATTAGAACAGACACTGACATCTATTTTCTGAAACCCTTGTGGTTCTCACGGCCATTTCATTACCTGAGGCACAGATTTGCTGGAAACTCCTGCCATGATAGCTGGAGCAAAACTGCCTAATGCCCTTCAGGAAGGCTGGAGCTTGGGGTCTGATCCTGGTTGGAACGGTTAACAACCCTGTGAGTTGTGGCTGCCAGCTGGTTGCAACTTAACTTGCTGTGATCTGGGGTTATTAAATGACTCATTTAAACCTGAGCCAAACACCAAATAAATGGATAATGTATTCAAATGGGCTGGAGGAGAGGAATGGATGATATGATTGCTTTCATCTCAGTAATTAGGTGGATTGGGTCTTAGGTAAACAAGACAGCTACAGTGTAGGCAGACTTCAGGAAACAACAGCACACCGTCTCTGAAGTGCCTAAGAGAGAAGATGCTGTAATGTTTCATTTCACTAAAGCCTATCACCCAGAATCTGATAGCTTTTCCATGACAGCAGCAAAATACATAGGTTTGGGGAATTGGGTTAAGCAAATTGTCTCATGATCATAATTATACTGAGAATTCTCAGCAAGTCCTCTTCAGTCTCTGCCCAAAGAACATCCAACTGAAAATATTTTTAAACATTTTTCTATCGGTGCTGGATGAAAAGATAAAAATAATAAAATAAAACTGAGGCTTAACTTCATTGTTGCCCTTGTGGAAACCATTTTTTTCAAGCAGTTTCAAGTATGTTTGCAAACCTCAGAGAGGTCCGGTCCAGGCTGGCAGCCTTTGAAGGTTTTGCAGTAGACAAGGTCCTCCTAAGCATGAAGATGTCTTGTTTCTGATAAACTCTATTTTGAAAAAAAGGAAAAAAAAAAACACTGACTTTACTTTGAAGACTTTGCATCAGTCTCTAGAGGCAAACAGGGCAGCAGTCCAGAATTTTCTTGGCCGTCAGCACAAAGGAGCCTGCGTATCAGTAACAAGGAGAAATGGCAAACTTCGGCAAAAACAAAGACCTGTCCCAGTTTTAAAAGATGGAAAGAAGGGAAACAGGACATGATCACCTAAGTCAGCTGCCAAATATGTGAAGTAGCTCCAGAAAGAGTGTAATGTTCCACTGGAAATGAGAAACTATAATTATGGTTAGGAAATCGGGAGAGATAAGTTCATAGAACTGTTGTGTGCTAACTAGAGATGGGAGGTGGAGCAGAGGCCTTTGAGTAAAGACAGGCCTGGAGTCACAGCCATAGGGCCATCCCATCCTCATCGTTCTCAAGACCAGACCATCTTTTCATGAGCTCTGTACAATGAGATGCCAGGTAGTACTGGTAGCCAGGGCTTCCCAGGAGCATGGAAGCAGGAAGAAAGCCTTTTGTGACTGTCAGATGCCCCTGAGCTGGTTTAACCCATTTGAATTTCCCCTAAAGGACTTGTGTCAATTTGAAAGGAAGACCAAAGGGCTGTTCCTCACTTACACGGGCCACAGGAGCCAATCACAATGGGAAAGCAGAGAGCAGGCCTGCAGGGGTGGGAGGGTAGGGGAGGTGGACTGGTCCCAGAGCATGTTCCGCAGATGTGAAAAATGGTTACGTTCTGGACCAGGTACATAAACTTCCCAAACATGTTATCCAGTCCAACAGTTAGGCAATAAAAAGTCACTCTGTATTTCACGTTTGTGTTACGTTTTTACTTTTTTTCTATCTCATTGCTCGTGGGGTAAGACGAAACTTCTAAGAGCCATCTTTATAGCCTTTGTTTGTTTTAAGGTCCAAATATTTGATATAAGTCAAAGGCATGTTTCTCTCTGGTTCACAAAAGATCATTCATTTCACTGGATATAGGAGATCCCAAAAGTCTGCTCTTGATTTATTCTGTGGAGAAAGCTAAAAAGAGAACTCTACTATAAGACCTCTTTCTTTTTTGCAGTTATATTGCAAGAAAAGCTATATGAAGTATTCTGATGCTGATTACCTGTGTATATTATGGGAGTATTTTAGGAGTTAGAATGGAATCAATCTTTTCAGATTTCTTTATGCCTAAGTGTTCCCATCTTAACCTATACAAAATAATGTCAAGGGGGAACTTGGCAATCTCTGAGTATTAAAAAAAAAAACAATATCTAAATTGTGAAGCCATGACTCAAAAGAAGAATCCAGGTCACCTCACACTTTGAAAAGGGACAGTTTGAGCAATCTTAGAGACAGAATACTGTCCTTAGTTTGATGACTTAAAGAATCATTGGTGGAACTATTGATGAAATTAAGAATGAGCACAATTAAACTGCAGGAGCCAGGGCTCTGCCATAGCCAGGCCTGTGGGGAATCTCAACAGAAAAACAACTGTCACTTGCATCCTCAAGAAGATTGCTTGGTTCACAAGGTCTAAGCCAGTCAAGAAATAAGGAACCATCACAGATCAGCATGACCCAACTTATAAAATATGACTGCTCACTGAACGTGATAGACTGAAAAGGAGAGTGAAAATTAGTAAAAATCAGTGTCATTTATACTGCCTTTTCATAGTCACAGTTCTTCAGATGCCCGACATAAGGTATACTTGTTCAAGGGGGAAAAAAATGGCTATTGTCATGCTTTAGATATTTTGTAAACACCATTTGCATATCTGTTCAAAGCATTCAAACCAGTTACTACATACTGCATACCTGCACATGGGGCGGTATTGGGAATCAGGGTCCTCTCTCCGACATCCAGAGAAGAGTGTGGCAAGTCCCTCCCATGGTCAGGGACACAGGCCCCTCAGAGCACATCTGCTTTAGCTTTTAGCTGGACACCTGATAGGTAGGTTTACCATTAACTACAATAGGACTAGAAGAGGAGCAACACATTTGGAAGAGAAGTTATGCTCATTAATCGTGAGAATCCCATGTAACCTATCTGGAGAAGGGAATGGCTACACACTCAAGTATCCTTGCCTGGAGGATTACATGTATGGACAGAGGTGTCTGGTGAGGCTGCAGTCCATGGGGTCACAAAGAGTCTGAGCGACTAACACTTTCACATAACCTACACTTCAAGTCAGACCACTTAAAACATAAGTGGTTGCTATAGTTGCTAAAAAAAATCTTTGTTTACATGATCCACTTAAGAATAAGAAATGTAATCTTATTCAGATTCAGTACAGTCGCTCACTCATGTCCAACTCTTTGCGACCCCATGGACTGCAGCATGCCAGGCTTCCCTGTCCATCACCAACTCCTGGAGCTTGCTTAAACTCATGTCCATCAGGTCAGTGATGCCATCCAACCATCTCATCCTTTGTTGTCCCTTCTCCTCCTGCCTTCAATCTTTCCCAGCATCAGGGTCTTTGCTAATGACTCAGTTCTTTGCCTCAGGTGGCCAAAGTATTGGAGTTTCAGCTTCAGCATCATTCTTCCAATGAATATTCAGGACTGATTTCCTTTAGGATGGACTGGTTTGATCTCCTTACATTCCAAGGGACTCTCAAGAGTCTTCTCCAACACCACAATTCAAAAGCATCATTTCTTCAGCTCTCAGCTTTCTTTACAACTCTCACATCCATACATGACTTCTGGAAAAACCATAGCTTTGACTAGACAGTCACAGCAAAATTGATATTTCAAAAAGATTCTCCTTATGATATAGTTATCAATTAATGTAAAAACCAAGTCAAATCATGAATTACTGGCAAAATGTTCTATTGTATTCAAAATGACAACTGTTAAAGATAAAAACATTAGAGGATTCTAGTTGTTTTTCTCTCTCTTTCTGTCTCTCTCTCATTCTTCTTTTGACTCCCTGCCCCCTCTCTTCCTCTCACCTATGCATCTATATCTATCTCTATATTTATCTATTTATAAATAATGGATGACATTCAAATTTATTTTCACAAATACTGTTATTCTATAACATGAAATGAATCACATGCTTTGTGCCTTCTTTATTAAATTTTAAAAATACTAATTTGAGAAGAGATACAGTTTCTCTTAAAGCAACCTTAAAATTGCAGGTGAATTTAGACAGTAGCACTAGAAGTAGAAGGCAGCCCATTTGTACTCAGGCTGAATTAAACCTTTTTGTTAAACTTCTTTTTGTTTTGTAACAAAATTCCTTACTGGACTCCATGGAAAGACCTATAATTTCACTTCCTGGATGAGAGCTCAACTTTTAAATTAACATATAAAATATGCAGCACAAAGCATTCTATATATAATATAAGCAAATCTGAGCTATAACAAAGGCTTCATTATGTAAGCTGATTTTAGAGGATTTTAGCTCCAGGGGACATTAGAGATTTTGAGTACATTTAAGCTACTATAGCACCACTGTCCTCAGATTTAATTTTCCAAGAGTCATAGACCTGAAAGGAATTCACTAATTCACTTTTTCTAATTAGAGCTTGACTCCATTCCTTTGTTATAGACATTTATATTTAATTATATGAATAGTTGATAAATACACTATTTCAAAGCACTACAGAATGAATCATTTATTTCTCACTTGCTCTCCCAGAATATTACCTTATCTTAGCATCGCTTTCCAAACATACAAACTCCTTTTAGTATTATTGTGTCACTATGATACAGTACAAATTGCAAAGACCCCTCTACCAAACCATACATATGCAAATTTTTCTTCTTCATATTTAGAAGATTCCAGTGCCGTTGGACACAACAAAGAAACAAGATAATACCCTGAAAGCCATCCTAGGATATGCCTCTGAGGTGCATAATTCCACTTCTCCATGACTTGGTCCAGTCTCCTTATAAATTGTCCAGTCCTTGAAACTTCCATCGGCTCCCTCGGGTCGCCACCTCTGGATCTGCTACGGAGCTTAACACACTTTACTCTTCAAAAACTTCTGACATTCAGCCCAAATGTTCTTTAGTCTCACTCACAATTAATACTCCCCAGGTCTGACCTTTGTTGGAAGCACAATAAACCATTCCTTTCTCTCCTGAGTGCTAACACTCTTTACACCCTGCGATTCCTCCCTAACTTAGATGTCAGTGAAAATATTAAAGTGCCCTCAAGATACACATTTCATTGCAGCTCACCTCTTGGATGATAACAGTTCTTAACTTTCAGAAACCAATTCGATCATTGATCCATTTGCTGAACAAATATTTTTTGAGCACCTATTGTGTACTCAGCATTGTGCTAAGCACTGAACCTAAGGGACACAAACCTGTCACCTACCCTCATTCACACTCTTCAAAATCCACTATTGTCATCCACCACATAGCTCCAATAATAGGCTCAGCATGAATATTTGTTTTCCTTTGCTGAAAACTTGATAATGTCTTCAGGTAGCAAGCATTGCATTCAAATTGTGAGTGAAAACTAGACCATTTTAATCCATTTGGTGTAAGATCAGGCCATTTAGAACTTTTATTACAGAAACCAGACATGTCTTTTGTTCTCTTGACTGACCATGAACTGCTGCATTCTTTATTTAAAACTTTTATTGGAGCATAGTTGCTTTACAATGTTGTGTACGTTTCTACTATGTATGCAGCCAAGTGAATCAGTCTTAGGAATACATATGTGAAAGCGGAAGTGTTAGTCGCTTCAGTCGTGTCTGACTCTTTGCAACCCCATGCACTGTAGCCCACCAGGCTCCTCTGTCCATAGAATTCTCTCTGGAAGCATACTGGAGTGGGTTGCCATTTCCTTCTCCAGGGGATCTTCCTGACACAGGGATTGAACCCAGCATTGCAGGCAGATTCTTTACCATCTGAGCCACCAGGGAAACCCAGAAATACATATACCCCCTGTTTTTGTTTTTTGTTTTTTTCTCATGTAGCTCCATGTTCAGAGACAGGGATGGACCTAGAGATTGTCATACAGGGTGAAGTAAGTCAGAAAGAGAAGAACAAATATCTTGAATTAACACATATATATGGAATCTAGGAAATGGGACAGACGAACCTATCCGCAAAGCAGACACAGAGACAGAGTGAACTGCTGCATTCTTTACTTCAAACATATACAGACAAATTATTTGGGAATGCTTTTGCTATGAGGGAACAGAAAGTTAAAAAGAAATTCTTTCCTTTTTAAAATCATTGTCCTAATTTCTCTGATTTTATAATAGATGTAATGAAAGCTGTTAAAATATATTCTTCAAACTGAATTTCACAAAACGGAAAAAAAAGAAAAAAAAAAAAAAAAATCTCCCCCTAAGACAGAAAATGACTCAAAATAAGAAGACAACATCCAGGTACTCTTATAAAATATATTAGTTTTTACCCAATGCTGAGAAAAAGATTTTGGTTCAGAAATTGGTAAATGAAATTGAAGCAGAGAGAGACAGAGGGACAAAAAGGACATGTAAGGGAAATGAGAAGGAAAAGAGGAGTAAATATTTGCAAAGCACAAAGAACGCTCTGCTCACTGCTGCTGCTGCTTATAAGTCACTTCAGTCGTGTCCGACTCTGTGCGACCCCACAGACAGCAGTCCGCCAGGCTCCGCCGTCCCTGGGATTCTCCAGGCAAGAACACTGGAGTGGGTTGCCATTTCCTTCTCCAATGCATGAAAGTGAAAAGTGAAAGTGAAATCGCTCAGTTGTGTCTGACTCTTAGCGACCCCATGGACTGCAGTCTACCAGGCTCCTCTGTCCATGGGATTTTCCAGGCAAGAGTATTGGAGTGGGGTGCCATTGCCTTCTCTGCTCTGCTCACTAGTAGGCACTATATTAGTGTTTATTAAATAAGGAAGGAAAGACTGTTTAAGTGAAATTCTTTTAAAAATAAAACAAAGATAACATAGTTTAGGCTCTTACAATTCAGGATTGGGGGTAGGGGGAGAGTAGTTGCTTTTCCCGCCTGAAGAGGCAGGAGAAGAACCAGTGGAGTTAAAGACCATCCCTTGACCCTTGTAGCACTTGGTAGCATTAAAGCTGTTTTTGCTGAATATCCACACTGTCTGGAAAGCTAAGATATTTCATTCACGGTTCTGTAAATTTTTACTAGTGTGTAGGAAGATTAAAACAGGGGAAGGAAATGTTGGAATTTTAATGAGGTATTTCATCCCCCTCAATATGGAAGGAATTAATGTTGCATCAGTTACAAGATTATGTATTTCTATTGTAACTTGTACTGACCTAAAAGCAACCATCTGAGTTATAATTCTTTCTGTCTTCTGTACACAAATTCACTTGTTTTGGCTCATTAATCAAAACCACCTGGTAATATAAAACAAATTGGACAATTAAAGAAATGCTACAGACTCACAGGCATTAAGACCGGAGCACGTGCTACCAAAAGATGGCCTATCCTCCCTCCCAGGGTGTTAGGGAATCCGCCAGAGAGAAGCAAACATCATGTTTTCTATTAGCATCGATCATCACAACACCTAATCATCCAAATAGTGTTCAATTTCTATAGCAGGATAAAAGAAACAGTGCCAGGTATCTGTTTCAGAAACCGCTATACCCTAAAAAACTGACTGTTAACATTATTTGCATTTTTCTATATACATATGCACTTACCAATTTCAGGCCATATATAAGTCCCTGATGTTTAATTATCCATAGAAATTCACTCCTTTGGAATGAACATTTGGATATTCACAATTAAAACACACTGAAGATTCATATAAGGTCATGTATAATTTCCCACACATGTTACCAATTATTTGAAACATACTTAACACAAAGCATATTGTAAACAAAATGCCATGAAAGCAAACGTTTTCTGAATAATCATGAAATTCCTGAAAAATCATGAATTCCCTTAAAATCTGGCCAAATGATACTAAATTATCAAATGAACTTAATTGTAAGACTGATGTTGTTTTTAAAAAAGCAATATTCTAGGAAATAGCAAATAAATTTCATCAAGTGAGTTGGTCTACCTCCATGTTCAGCAGCAGGAAGGCAGGAAAATCCTGGGATCAGAAGAATCAAGATGGCTAAATCAGAGACGTGAATGAGAAGTCGATATTGTTTCTCTAATGTTAATGATTATTTTTCATGGAAGTCATAACATTAACCCACTGACACTTGAGCTACCACACCAACTAAGGTCACTTTTGTTTCAAGCCTTCAAAGCAAAATTTGTGTTCTTTGAGAAATAACAGAAGGACTTTCAGGTGTCTGGGAAAGTAAAAGTGCTAGTCACTCAGTCTTGTCCAACTCTTTGCGATCCCATGGACTGTAGCCCACCAAGCTCCTCTGTCCATGGACATCTCTAGGCAGGAATACGGAAGTGGGTAGCCATTCCTTTCTCCAGGAGATCTTCCTGACCCAGGGATTGAACCTGGGTCTCTTGCATTACAGGCAGTTTCTTTACCATCTTAAGCCACTAGGGAAGCCCAGGTGTCTGTAAGGGTCTCCAAATCAGAGCTCTACCTGGTGATACATGGAACATGTTACATACCTCATCACCAGAATGAGCAAAATCACCAAAGTTTCTGGCTTTTTAAAACACGGTATACACAGAAGGTCAAGACTCCCTTACTGTGTTGGTAACTCTGTGCTATCTTTAAAAATATATTGAAAAGTTTGTATTTCATTCACTTTCCACAAAATATTTATGAAGTACCTACCATGTACCAGACACAAGTCTAGATGCTGAAGCCACAGCATTGGAAACAATAAAACAGATTAAGGTCAGTGCATTCATAGACACTGGGAGAGCAAAGAGAGACCCAAGAGAATATAGAAGATAGAGTGTATGGATAGTATATAAAATAGTGATAGGTGAAAATGAATGGAAAAGAACAGAAAATGTGGGAAGAATTGCAATGTTAAATAAAATGGCTAGGGAAACGGAGAGTGCAAAGTCCCTGAGGTCAGAACATGTGTTCAGATACCAGCAAGAATTCCCAAGTGGCTGGGGCTGAGTGAGGGGAGAGAAGAGGATGAAGCCTGAAATGGGGGCGGGGTTGGAAGTAGGGAGCAAATCTTACAGTCGTGTAAGCCTCTATATCGTCAGTCCAGTCCCTGCACATGCGTGCTTCCCAGGACAACAGTCATACACAATGTAATACGGATTATGACCCTGTGGTCCTGGCAGCTATGATAAGGTCTTCATATCTGTGCATTTTCCAGTGATTGGAAATAGTTATCGAGATCCTATACGACTGTGGAAGCACTTTGAAGAGTGTAACATGTAAATAAAATATCGCTTCTGACTCAGAAAGGGTCACAATTTATATCTTAGCCTGAAATTGCCCTTATCAAACATAATACTTTAGGTTATATAAAGGCCACCTTGAAGTCATAGTTTTGTCTGTGCTTTAATTTAAATCTTAATGTGATTATAGATATGAAATCCTCTCACTGTTATTTTGCCTCCATATCAATATAACCTATTTAAATTCCTGAGTATCTCCTCTTGAAATTAGAAAACAACTATTTGATGTGGAACACCATCAACAGGTGATTAGAGTAGCTAGTTTGGTCGATGGAGATAAGCAACTGAGTGGAGACTTTCATATAGCACAGCTGTGGAAATATCCTGGGTAAACCAGGTCACGTAAGACCCATATTCCTCTGGCAGTACCCATGGTTGCAGAAAATAGGTCTAAGAGCCATCTCGTTCTGGCCCTTTTCCAACCCAGTGATGAATCCGTTTATCAAAATCACTGTCAGGTAAATGTTCAAATGTTCTAAGACCTTGACCAGGGTATTCCTTAAACTTTAAGAGATGGAACACTTTGTAATGTATTTTCAAATTGAAAGTCACTTGTCCTCTTAGCACCCCAAGGAGGTTTATGAACCAAATTCATGCTAAGAAATATTTTGAAAAGAACCAGTTAGGCTTAGATGGAAAGCATCAACACAGTGGATTGCAGTGTATTTTCAATTCTATCTAAAATAGGTTTTCATAATTTAAAGTTTAGGGTTTTATTTACTCAGGAAAAAAAAAAGTAAATCTGAAGTACTGGAAACGGGATGCAATAAAACTCTAGGATTTCATCCAACTATTGCTTGGAAATGAAAATTCCCCAATGGGAATAGGTCTTTGAAATGGGACATCTGGATTTTACTAAGTGGGTAATTAAAAGTTTGAAGTCTTGCCTGGAAAATGGGACAAAAGCTCAAATTACCAAGATAGGTGAGACATTCCCCACTGCCTTTATCATAGGAATGGCAGGGGTCCAGTCTCTAACAAAGCAAGGCAGAGAATGTGTGGAGCGTTAAACCACCCAAGGATAAAGAGAGCTTTGAAATCTGATTTCTAGGGGATATTTTTCAGAAAGCATGCTATATTTCCCACAGCTAACGACACATCCTCTGTTCCAAGTCCAGCATGTAGTGACTAATGCACAGCCAGGTAAATCATCATCTTAAAACATCCTCTGCTCTTTACTGACTCATGCTCAAGACCTGGGCTTTCCAGGGCAATGGCCAGGCACCAGCTCAGAATGAAAGTCACCAGCTAGCTGTTCACCTGGATAGCCTCCTAAGGCATATAGATGCACCTCAAATTCAAATAGAAGCTGTCTGACTGTGCTTTATTCTAAGAATGGATAAGGTTGCGGGGTCCAATATTGAACTTAAATGAGAATCTGATTATGTATGGACTTTGAATGGTCTTCCCAAACCAGCTCCTATAGGTATTCTCCCTGTATTTTTTACAACTTACTTAATTTTTCTGTGATATTTTTGTTTAAAGAACATTGGGTAGCGCTTCTAGCTGGGTTGAAGGATTAGCAATAATAGACCCAGAAGAATGCTCAGGAAAAATTGTCACTGAATCATCACAGTTCAGGATGTGCCTCATAGTAATAACATTCTACTCAGCAGGTTATTCCATCCAGGGGTACAGTTTATAATACCATCTGACAGTGAACATTGGTATCTTTAGTGTCTTTGCATCACAGTCTTCCAGGAGGCCATGAAGAACCATGGCTCAAAGCTTGAAATATTTCACTTTTCATACAACTTTGTAAAATAGTAGGAAAAGTGTAAAGTATAATATTATGGTAGAAATGTGAGCACTGTGCCATGCTAAGAAAATGTTCAGTTAGTTAATAAGTGTAAATTAGTTTAATTTGGCACCCAAAGTAAGAATTTCCCAAGGCTAAGCGCAAATGTCCAACATTAGTGCTTCACAGTTAGGAATTCAGAAATGTTCAGCATTCATCCTAATGTTGCAAATCTTCTAGAAAAAAAATATTTTTCACAATCAAGTCAATTTCAGTCTTATGGTAAGTTCTAACAATGGTTTATTCTTTTCAACCTACACTGAAAGGGATATATACAGCCTGAAAAATAGATCAGAAAACAAGGCAAGAGGGTTTCCCAAGTTTGATTCTGTCCTTTCTGATGTTTGTGACCTTGAGCAAGATTCTGAAGCTCTCTGGGCCTCAAGTGTTCTTCATACAGGAAAAATCATGTGGCTATTTTACTTCAATCATGTTAAAATTTTGATTAGAAGCTGTTCAATATTTTACAAAAGGCAGTACAATGAACAAACCATCTCACTAGGTCAAGGGCACAAGACCCGCTTCAACCATCTGCCTACTTTTGCCAGATGCCCTAGTCCTGCTTTCTAGGCCAGAAGGTGCTGGAGGCAGTTAAGCAAGACCAAAAAAAATTTTTTTTGCTTGCTTTCATATTTATCAGAACCCTCCAAACATCACAACTGCTACGGTTTGTCAGTTGATCTGGTACCCCACTGAACCACCCTTGACCTCAGGAGCAAACGGAGGACAGAATAATAGGAAGGTGGCCTACTCACCTGCTTTTCAAATACCATGCCAGCAGTGGATATGGAGAGCTGAGGATGAACCTCTGGATCTGCTGGCCCTCACTCTCATGGACGGCGAGATTGCCATAAGGTACCACCTCACTGGTAATCCCAGTGGGCATGTGTCCTCACTCCCTGCATCCACTTCATTACCCCACCACTATTACCACATCTCCACCCGCCCCTAATCCCATCCCTCATTATCCTTCTGGTCATCTCTTTAAAGAGTCTATATCACAGAGCTTCAGATCAAGAGCAGATAGACTGGCAACTCTGGATTCAGAGGTGTGGGCTAGACCGAAATGATATTTATTTTGTGTCCTCTTTGCACTAATTTTAACCCATTTACTACTATTCCCACACATGCCTTAAATATGGGACAAAGAAGAAAATGAGGGAAGAAAGAGCAAAAAGTGAGAACTTATACTTTCAAATAGAAGTATTTTGGCGTCAAGTTTTAGCCACTACCTTGCGTGGATAGTAAGGATTAAACCTTATTGAGAAGCTAGAATAAAAACTGTGAACCATCAAAGTTCATCCTTTTTCTTATTCTTTCTGCTTGATTAAATCAACACGTAGCTTTTGAATCCAGTTGTATAACTCTTGCATTATCTCTCAGATTCTGGATTTTTTCAACATCCTTATTATCAAATTGATCAATTTTGTAATCGAATGGAAGTGGTTGTACTTTTCCCCTCCATTGAAGGTATCAAAGATACGAAAATAGTTTTTACTTTTAAGAAAAGTAACCAAAGCATAACTTACAGGTGCTAAATTTTACCTGACTAGACTCTGAACATAGCTTCTCAAAATAAACATTCTGATAAATAAAACAATATGATACGTAGAAACATTATGAAAACTCAGTAGTTATAAAATAATTTGTCTCATAAAGCTCGATGCTGATATCCTTTGGGGGTTTAAAAATTCCAGAACTGAACTATAGTATAAAGTGCAAGGAGACTACAAACAAACCTTTTGAAGTGTTTTATTTTTTTTTTTTTTTTTAATATGACTGATACAATGACTACATGAAATGATCATAAAATGTCAAAGCACAAAATGTGGCTCCAACGTGCACAAAGACTACAGTCAAGGGCAGGATCTTGGAGTCCCCCATGACGCCACTGTGAACTTCCTGGTGAATCGCGGCTGTAGTCACCCCGACTCCAGTTGTGAACACAGCAATATAAATGCTGAAGATTCACGTGGTGCTTCGTGAGTTTAGCTCATAATTTAAAGCCCTTGAGGAAACGTCAATGAAAAGCTAGAACCCCATTCTTCAACTCACAAATGAGTGGCTTTGCCTCTTTCTCTGCTTTTATTCATGAGAAATTCCCAAAGAAACCCATGGCACTCTGCTGGTGCCGCCTGCAGCCTGTGAAAAGTGTGACTCCTGTAGAGCATCCCTGGGGCGTTCCCTCGGAAGAGTTTGCCTAAGTTCACAAATTCTCTCTTGCACTTCCGCAAATATCAGGGAGAGGTAAACATGAAGAAAGAAAAAAGTCACCAGCATAGTGAAAGGATGTTAATGAAGGAAAATAGACTGGAATTAAGAAGAGGGAAGTCTTAGCCTAAATAGCAAGGGGGGAAAGAACTTCCTGATAATAAACTCATTGGATTAAGGTGTTGAATGATTTTTAAATGGCGTCATAATTTCAAACCCATTTAAAACTAGATATCTACGAAAAAAAATACACAGGATTTTTTTAAAGCCTGCATTAGCTCCTAGAGGAGGATTTAGCTATGATTAGACACATATTTTTATAATTTAGCATTTTCTAGGATATTCTTTGACACTAAAAATTCCTAATATTTACATAGTTCTTATAATTTGCCAGTATTTTCTCTAAGCACTTTGGATACCTTAACTTATCCTCACAATAACCTTATGAAGTTATTACTATTACTAACCCCATTTTATGGATGAGGAAACTGAGACGCCAAGAATCTAAGTAACTTCCCCAAAGGCACACAGATTGAGCAGCAGAAAGACTCAAACTGGGGATATGGCTCCAATATCTCTTGTGCAGAGAGCTGCATAAAAATATCTTGGTTTAAAATATCAACTTATTATATAGCTAATTCATCCTTGAGCAATTGTCATCATTCTATTTGGTCAAGTGAGGCAAAATTATAAAACAGGTAAAATCTGTCGACTTTATACTTTTCTATACCCTTTTTCTGAGCCTCATCTTCTCTTAGAGAATTGTTCCTACAGCCCCTAACAATTAGGATACTTTTTTTTTTTAACTTTCCTCCTAGCAAAACCTGCTGACAGTTGTCAAAATGATTTAATAAACCTATTCCAATGAAGGGCAAGTGCCCAGAAAGTGAAAGTCACTCAGTCATATCCAACTCTTTCAGTCCATGGGATTCTCCAGGCCAGAATGCTGGAATGAGTAGCCTTTCCCTTCTCCAGAGGATCTTCTCAACTCAGGGATTGAACCCAGATCTCCTGCATTGCAGGAGGATTCTTTACCAGCTGAGCCATAAGGGAAGCCCAAGAATACTGGAGTGGGTAGCCTATCCCTTCTCCAGGGGATCATCCTGACCCAAGAATCAAACTCAGGGATGCAGGGGTCTCCTGCATTGCAGGCAGATTCTTTACCAATTGAGTTATCATGTAAAAGAATCCTCCAAATTTGTTGTTGTTTAGTCACTAAGTTGTGTCTGAGTCTATAGTGACCCCAAGGACTATAGACCACCAGCCCCTCTGTCCATGGGATTTCCCAGGCAAGAATACCGGAGTGGGTTGCTATATCCTTCTCCAAGTGACCAGAGCCTCCTGGTAAATAGTCAGTGCTATTTACCAATAAGTAGCTATTGAATGACTATTGACTGTTTATGTACTGCCTCTCCCCAAAATTGTCTTAATGACTTTCTAGCACCAAAAGTCCTAGGATTTAGCAGCTGGGCTTAAAAACTTCACATTAATCTTCGCATAATTGAAATAATAACTTCAAATTATGTAGCGCAGTTCCATAAAGCTAATCTCACTTGCCTATGCTCGAGTCAATTCTAATGAGAGAGAGAGAGGAAGAGGAAGGGAGAGAGCAAGCAAGCCTGAACGGTGTTGCCCAAGACTAAATCAAAGGTTACCCTTTACAGGGGCTGGGGGAGTGGAGGCAGCGTTTGGGGCACAGGGTGGAAAGTGTGAGAAAAGACGATTCTACACCCTGGAGTTTCAACACCTTAGTATTACACAGAAACCAAGAGCCAGCTCAAGGGAGAACATCTGCCAACTGCTTCCAATGAAGGAGAATCATTCTTCCAACAAGAAAACAGTGATGAAGGGTCATCTTAGACTGAGAAGAAAATTGAATTTTCACAGTGCCAACATCAGGCTTATTTTTAAAATATTCCCTCAGCATTTGCACATGCACTGGAAGAAAGAGAATCAGGAATGTGGTTCCTCAGAATTAAAAGCATATTGGAAAAATAGTTCTATTAAGCATGTGCCTAATTTAAAATACAGAAGTTTTATTAGGTTGAGATATATAAAGCTGACATTTTTGTAAACCAAAAATGGTCAAATAGAGGCAATTTCATACGGTTTGACCTAAAAGAGTATGTCATATTAATCGGTAGGTGGTTGTAAATCACAATACCTAATACTTTTAAGTTGTGTTGGCTATAAAGTGATTTTCCAATGCCACATAGCTGGAAGATGAAAAGTTTTATGACTAGCAAAGTCCCCCTTTTAATAGACCTGCCCTCGAGCATTTATTCATTTAACAAGTATATCTGAACATTTACCATGTGCCATGCATGGTGCTCAAGGTCATTCTTCAATGTGGAAGAATTACCTACTATTTCCTGCTCAATTGTTGGCCCCAAGAGCAATCAACTGTGAAGCCCTGAGTTTATCCAGTGTGAGTCAGATCAAAATTGTAGGGGGATGAGTGGTGGTAAGAAATGACAAAGGGAAGTTGCAGACCTGATAAAGAGATCTATCCACTTTTTTCAAGGGAAGAAATGTACATTTTAGACGCCATGACAAGCAGAGAAAGGGAGGCAGCCTGGGTAGAACACAACTTTAAAGAAACCCGCCCAGCCCTGTCTTGCAGTCATAGATTTCTCCACCAAAAATGTCATCTCAGAGGGCTGGAAAGCAAAGTTGAAACAGCTCTTTCCAGGCCCATGGGACATGGGCCTTGGACCTGTAGCAGCATCACCTGGGCATTTGTTAGAAATACACACTCCCAGGTCCCACCCTAGACCTTCCCAACCAGACACTCTGGGGCTGAGACCCAGGAATCTGAATTTTAACAAGTCCTCCAGAGGGTCCAGGGAGGGGGAGCTTGCAGATTCAAGAAGCTGAGGATCTCTGTTTTAGGGAAAAGGAGAGATCCTGCCAGGGTAGTAAGAAGGTTAAAGCAGCGCAGGACCCCACAAGGTAGCAAAAGAACACAAGCCTTCCAGTCAGAAATACAAATCCTGCTTAATTTCCCATTTACATATGAAAACATGAACGCTGTGTCAGTGAGCATTTAGTCAATGAAAAATAAAATTACAAAATAAAAATACAGCAAAAACACTCCTGAGTGTTTCTTAGGTCCCAGGATCTTGGCTAAGTATGTCACAAAGGTTTCATTTAGTCCACAAGACAATCTTATCAAAAGCAGGTATTTAACAGGTACAGAAACCCTGTGAAATCCGTGAGAAGTAAAACACTGGGAAGTTAAATAACTTTCCATTTTCCGTGCATCTCGCAAGTCACGGACTCAATTGCAAGTGAGGCCTCCTGATAGCACTCAGCTATCTATCTGCTGTATTTCAAAAGACACCCTAAAGCACCATAGCCCTCATTCCCATTATGAAAACATGACCGTTTATTCATACATTTTTCGATCAAAATACTGTAGCTCCCGCGACAAGGTGAGAGGAATGAAGGACCGAGGCTCTCTTTGCTGACTTCCAACCCAAACCAAATACTTTCTAGTTTCATTTAGGGAGAAAGCATCCACCGGAGAACAAAGGATGTAGCGCCACCTAGTGGATGAATGTTCCTATTTATCTCAAAAGGCTTTTCGCTTGTGCAAAGAGCACTGTAATGAAAAGAGAAACTACTCTGCACAAATCACTACAAAGCGAGCAAGCCCAGCAAGGAGCGGAGACTCTGTTCAAGAAGCTGGCTCAGCTGTATTTCTCTTCGGTCATGACCTCCTGTGAGTTGTCTGTGCCGCCGCCCGTCCTGGAGGAACACAGCACAGGACACGCCCAGCTAAGAACCCTGTTACCCGCCATCTCTGCGCACCAAATCTTGAAGCACAGAGAAGGCCACTGTAGGAATCGCCAAGAAGGATTAAGCTTGTACAACAGAAATGCTAATTCTGCTTAACTACGCGGACCAGCTAGGCTTCATTGAATAAGACACCCCTTTTATTGTCTGCACACTCTCCTGAAAAAGCCAGAGGGCAAGTGAAGAAAAGGAACACAAGACAGTGAAGTAATTTGACTAGGTTCCTTTAGTGACAAGGAGATCAAAATGACAGATTTTGCCAGGCTTAATCTGACTCTTCACCCAGAGCCATCAAGAAAGGGGGTATTGCCTCTGGCACAGGCCCCAGGGGTTGTCCAGATTGTTCAGGGAAAATTTCAACTTCCTGCTATTTCGTGATCTGCTCCAAATAGATAAAATTCCAATCTGTTGCAAGCCACCCACAGCAGCAGCATTTTCCAAAGTGTTGGAAATATTTGCTGTATGGCAATGGGGTTCTACATTTATTCAAGCTTAGAAGACATTGGATTAAAAAACAAACAACAACAAAGTCTACTGATTGAATCCAGAGCCTTCTTCACCTTTACCTGATAAATCTCCAAATGCAAGGTATGTCCCCTCCACTCCGTCAGGTATCTTGCCAAGGACTCTTTCCTTCTTTTTCTGGCAGAGCACCCAGTAGATTGGGACACACACAGAAAACCCTAACCTAAAGTGGGCCTATCCCATACCCAGCTTTCTTAGAGCACAGCTTAAAGTGAGACAACCAAACAGGCTGTTGGGGTCAGTGTGGTGACTTTGGTAACGAGTATTTAAGATAGTCCAACAAACATGTCTTGGAGAAAAGCTAAATATCCATTGTCATTTTCCAATTGAATTACAAATAGTTTCTCTTTATTTGGCTTCCCAGGTGGCACAGTGGTAAAGAAGCCGCCTGCCAAAGCAGCAGACACAGGAGATGCAAGTTTGATCCCTGAGTCAGGACGATCCCCTGGAGAAGTAAATGGCAACCCACTCCAGTATTCTTGCCTGGAAAATCTCCTTATTAGCCAGCTCCATCAACCCTGGGAAATGAGATCTCTATCCAACCTTTGCAGACAAGAAAGAACAGTCTCTTCTTCCATCTCTGCCTCAGCACACATCTTTAAGTCTGAGTGCACTCCCTGCCCTCTGCTCCTCTTCAGAGTTCTGGAAGCCACTCCTATCCGCAATTCTTCCCATTAGCAATTAGGATGCACTTTGTGGTAGACAGAGGTTCTGGGAATTCAAGGAGACCAAAGGCACAGTCTCTGGTCTCCAGGAGCCTAGATTCTTATCTCTGGGCTTGCTCTTGTCTGCTCAGCCATGACTTTATTCTCTGGTTCTAAAGCCTGAGGATCATTAGCTCATTTGCCTGCCCCCTGCAGCAGCACCCAAGGGGTCCTGCACAGCTCTGCCCTGGATCTTCCTGTGGTTTAGCAGCATACCTACAGCAGTCACCTCTGCCCCTACTCTTTCACTGATCGGAGCTGAGGCCACTGTTGAAGCTGCTCTTGGAGATTTTTGCTTGTGTTTTGCATCCCATCACTATGCTCTCTCCTAGAAATCGCCAAGAATGTTTTTTTTACTGTTTTTCCACTTTTTGTAAAAATAAGTACCAGAGAGACAGACAGACAGAGAAACGGAGGTCCCAGGAACCCGCATGCTATCAATGTTCTCTTCAGTTCTGGAAAGCCAGGAGACAAAGAAGCGGTCACCCAGTCACTTCAAACACTCTGAACAGGCTGGCAGAGCTGTGGGACCATCCTAACTATAGCCCGAGGCAGTGGCCTCACAGCCTTTCCAGGCTCAGCTCAGCCAGTCACCAGCCAATGGGGAGGTCCTCCCCTGGAGACCCCCTTTCAATATCAGATTATTATGTTTATCCTTGCAGCACTCTTTCTTCCCACCTAGCACCCAGATGGGATTTCCTTTTATCACTCTAATTTGACACAAAAGTGCCTCTCTTCCCAAATTACATGCAGGGGAGAAGAAAGAAATTTTATTCTTCCTTTCCTTTCTTCTGAGCAGCATTGTCCATTTTCCCTGGGCTCAGACGACTAAGTTGTTAATGCAGTCTTGGGCTTGTGCAGAAACAGGACTGCCATTTATAACCTCACTTCTGGGAAATGGCCATGCCTAGGGCACAGACTCAGGCACCCAGGGAGAGAGGCCTATTCCATGATTGAAGGCGTAAGTCCACGGGTCACCCTGCTTTCTGATATATAAACTTTCAAAATGGAAGTTTATGAGTTGGGGACTTCTTTCATTTAGGCATTGACAGAATGATCCTCTAAAGCCATTGAAGATAAAAGATTGGGGTCTGTTGAAAAATAAACCTTGCTATACAAGACTGCAAATGTGAGATCGGGGCAGGAGAGGCAAACTACAATTCCCAGGAAATACGTGGCAGAAAGCCCAGTTCAGAGGGTGCAGAAGCTGACATCTGACATCCTGAGTAACTACCTCCTCCCATCTTGCTCTTAATAAGGCTTGGTCCTTCCTCTATGTCTGGATAATAAGAAGTGCCAGTTTCACACTTTGCTTTGAAAGGATGCTGACTCCTGTCTTAGATCTGGGGGAGGGGGACAAAAATCTCTGATCTAAATTCCGAGGGAAAATTAGATATTTACATCTCAGGTTTTTTTTTTTTCTTTCCTACCATTTATGGGGACAGAAATAAAACACCATTCAGTGAATGTCAAGAGTCCGTTGGTTCTAAGAACAAATACTAAATTATTTAACATGATCATAAGGTCCTGTATGACCCCCTACTTCCTGCTAGCCTCCCAAACCTTGGTCATATCACTGACCATGCCAACTTGGCTGATCCTCTTTCAGACCCTCCCAGGTGCCTGGTACTTCCTCCCGTAAGGTCTTTACACAACTGTACTCTCTGCTTAGAATTCACTTATCCCTTCAAATATTGTCCATAGCCCCCCTCACCCAATGAAAACCTCCTCGTCCATCAGTACTCAGCTCAAATGTCTCTTCCTCATCAGCTCCTTCCCCAGTCTTTAGTTGAGTTCTCCCACCCGACCCTTGCTGAGTACTTTCATAGCCCTCTTTGGTTCCTAGTGCTTTTCAAAATGAAAAGTGAGCAATTGCTTGGATAATTGGCTGATTAGGCCTGTTCCCCCACCCCCCACCCCCCGCTCTACTAGCAGAAAGAATTGCAGATAGAGGCAGCCGAATTTTAATATGAAGGAAGGCACTACAGGGCTTTGAAACAAATCTGAAAGAAACCTCCCTTAGGTCACAGCTTCTGCAGAGAGGCAATATCTCATAGAATCAAGGACACAAACGCTAGAGTCAGACTGCCTGGATCGTCATCTCAGCTCTGCCACTTGTCTGTGACCTGGGGAAATTTGCGTAACCTCTCTGTCAGATTCCTTCTTTGTAAAACTGAACTGTTTGCACTCTGTGACCTCCGAGCTCTGCTATTTGCTCTTTGGGGTTTATTTTTGAGCTTTCAACCAGACGGTAGGTATCTGAGGCCCTGTAAACTTGTACTTCTTATGGACCAGATAGGGTTCTCTGTTCATGGTTTGGGCTGTGGGATTTCGTTTCATGCCTTTAAATTAAGTATAGGGGAGCACTGTGCTTTCAATGACCATTCAGTGCTCTATATAAAGCTGATGGCTATGGACTGAGTTCCTTGGCAATGTTTTGGAATATAAGTTCTAGTTTCATTGCCAAAGTTATGACCACAACATAATTTTCACAGAGCAGAGATTATGGATTTTTTTATAAAAAATTATTTACAAATTATTTTGGAGTCATGATTGAAGCTCATTATTATATTTCCAAATTGGCTGTCTCCTGCACAATCTGATAAAAGGGCAACCTCACAATGTGGGGTGTCTTTCTTACCACCCATTGCTGGTCTTTTCTGCACTTTAAAAACAAATAAACATGCATAAATATATAGAATGAAATGCAACAAGCTATGTGGTTGAATCACTAGAAAAGCAGGGAAACAGTATGGAGGCTTTCTCTGGGTGCTCAGCCCAGATGTTTTAAATCAACCACCATAGGATCAATGAGGGTATGACACCATCTCATCTTCCCCTTGACTGTAAGGAATAAATTGGCCATGTGACGATTCAGGATGGCCCTGGGTCTCAGACATCCTCAGTCCATAAATTCTTCAAGCCTGCCTCCCTTTACACTTGATGCACACCTTTCCAGCTGCTCAGAGGCTCCAGAGAAGGGCGGGAGCAAAGACTGGGCATGTATTTGCTAATCAAAATTGGCTTCAGTCCGAGTTTGGCACTTGAATTATGTCTCCTCCAATGAATGATTCCACTTGATATGACTGCAAATAACATTTGATTATGTTTGTTTCTAGTTTTCTACCTTAGAGTTTAAATGATTTTCCTTACATTTCATCCCCAAGTTCGTGAGATAATTTATGACCTGATATCTACAAAGTGACTCCATTTACTATTATTATAACCATGTCATTCCTCCAAAGCTTCACTCTGGAATATTATGACAAAATAGCAAGAACATAATTTTAACACACATAAAAATTATTACCATGCAGCTGTGCAAGTATTTCTTTCCTGTACCGAGGTCCACAATCAATTCTATTTGTGCACATGACACAAAGAGAGTAATAATTTAACACCCCTTGATGTTTTTTTTTTTTCCTCCTTTTCCTGAAATCTATTCAGGAGGTAGTAAAAGGCCTCCAAAATCTAAGCTTTGTGCCAAATATCTGCAACAGTCCTCCTGCACAAACTCGAATGAAATAATTAAGAAGCTGCTTAAGTAACCATTTGCCACAAACCAGATTGAGGGATTTGAAATATGTACAAATATTTTTAAATAACTCCCTAAAGGGGAAATTCGTACTAATAAGTGAGGGCTGAGGCAGTGCCTGCTGCCAGTTCTGCGTCCTGGGAGTACATATGAGTAAATATAAACAGGTTCCAACATTTTTTATCTTCCCTAAGGTATCTGAAAGAAAGGCTCTGATTTTAACGGCTACAAATCTGGGGCAGAGCTTTTTCTAATAAGATTTCATAATCTTCACAGCACAATACTCTCTATGTGAGAGCAATCCCACAACTCGTAATTCCCCAGCAGTTAGTGTGCCAGGGTGAAGTTCTGAGTCTCAGATAACATTATGGCTGTGGTTTATGCCCTGATTGATAACATAGTCGATGGAAGCAACCTGTCCCAGAAAAAGGATCCAAAAAGCTTTGCATAGTGTTTACGATACAGATAACCTCCCGGCTGACATCCATGGAGGAAAGCCTTTGATGGATGAAAGAGGCTCGGAGATCCTGTGCACCCAGATAGCGCTGGTGAGTTTCTCATATATCACTCTTTAGACAATTATAGCACTTTAAGTCATTTTATTTAGTCACAAACGCTTAACTGATTTTTATAACAATATGTTTCACAGAGAGTATTTGATAAATATAATGAAATCATTTTATGCTAGATCCCAGGAGACAGGCCAGGGAAAATGCTGTTAAAAGACAGTATTTCTTTGTTATGCATCATATTAGGTCTGTACTGTTACTGGAGCCTGAGTCTGAATGTTAGAGAGCCTCCGTCACCAATACATCCTCTACCTAATTCCTTGCTGCTTAAAAGGTGATGAGTTGACCCCAGCATCAGCACTACCAGAGAGCTTGTTAGAAATGCAGAATCTCGGGTCCCATCCCACACTTACTGAAGTAGAAACTGAACATTAACCAGATCCTTCTGTGTTCCTATACACGTTGAAGTCTGAGATGCACTGGTCAATAACATCTTACAGCAAGCTGCAGCCCCAGATTGGAGCCAGTAAAATATAGAAGGGAAAAGGATGTGGACCCCAAGTAACCAGGTTTTTTCACATCCTCCCCACCCAGCATCCTTTCCATGGGAGTTTGGCATTGACTAGCAGTTCTAAACTGCAACTGAAATGGCTCTAGTGGCCCATGGATTACATGTAAAGTAGTAAACACATGAGAGCGTTATGCAAAAAAGGAAGAGAAGGCACTTCTAGAAAACCTTATAAAAGAATGTCCATGGTTTAGACTGCAACTTCTTAAGCTGCTTCAGGGCAGTTTAATGAGTGTGGAGTGTGCAGAGCAAATTCTACATCCTCTGAAATCTATCAGTTTCTCATGTGCCTTTCCTGCTTTCACAACTTTGATCTACCCTGATTCATTTCATTCCTAATAGGTTTTACTAGTCTCCTAGAGAATAGACAACTAAAAGAATGAGTTATGGTACACAAAAGGCTAATGGGGCATCCTTAAAGCAAAGAGAAACAACAAAAAAGAGAAAAAAATATTATTTAGACTCTAACTTCTGATGCACTTGTGAAGTTTCTGGTTACAGAGAATTCAAGATCAGATGCCATGTGCACCCTCTTTAGAGATTAATCATGACTTGGAGAGGCTCTTAGCTGATTGAAATGAACATTAAGTTTTTGAACTGCCAAAGGGACTCCTTTAGACAACTTGAAAAGATCAATAACCAGTGTAAATAGCATACTGACTACCTGCCTCTCCTAAAAACTGAGGTGAAGTGCCATGTGCAGAATGCTGGAGTTCAAATTGGCCAGCACCATGAAACCAGATGCTTCCAGAAAGCTTCCCAAAAGAAAGATAGCTTTACTGAAGAAAGTCTTTAACCTCCAATGGCAGGTTTATGGAACAGAAATTATTAGATTTTTCTGTTGTTGGCTAAAGGGGTGATTCAACTAGATTGTTTCCTTGAAATAGCAAGAGAGTCCCAAACTTATCAGCTTTCATGTTTTGCAGGAAATAAAAAATAATAGAACCAGATTATTTTGTTTTTGAAGTCCTTGGGTCAATCAAGAACAGCTCTGGGGTTCTATCACTATTTTGCATTCTACCAGGCCAGCTGGAGGCCAAGCTGGATACAGCAGAGTGCTTTCATAACTGGATAGAAATGTCTAACATGAATGATAGGACTCAAATCTTTTCAAAGCTATTATATTAACATACCAAAGATCCTTCAGCCAAGCAAGGTGATAGGGCCATAAGCAAAAACCCCAAAGAAATATTGTTTGTTGTCTTTTGTCTTTTCCTCTAGCGTTGTTTTACTTGATGAAATTGAATAACAACATCTACAATAAAGCTTTATGATGTTTACGCTTTACAAAGCACTGCCACGTAGTCTTCTATTTAATACTGAGAGCATCCCTGTGAGAAATATGTTAACATCCCTGTGCTATAGATGAACAAACACAATTCCCAAAGCTCTGCCCAGCATCTCATGGGTAACAGGTGAAAGAGCTGCTTTGTTTCCTTAAAAGAATGAGGTCAACACTATACTTAATTAAGAAGGAGATATGTCAACAGTCTCTCCCTAATCCCACCAGGAGAAATTAAAATTTTACAGAAAAGTATAGAAAGGCAAGCAATAAACAAAGAATTCAAGCCTTCGTGCAGGGTCATTTCCTAGAGTAATATCACTGCAAAGAGTTTTATTCCCTTATCTTAAAATGCAACGCCTTGCTCTACACTGTCAAGCCCCTTTCATCACTCAGAATCCAAAATTAAGTACTTCCTCCTCCTTGAAGCCTTCCTTGCATACAAGCCAAAAGTGAATATTCTTACCCTCAAATTAAGATGGCAGGGTTATTGATTACACATGAATCGTGATACCCTGCCTATGTGATGACTGCTCATGTCCATGGCTAGCCCGACTATTTGATTCATGGGCTCTAGAGTGCAGGAACTGTTATCATAAGAGTGGAATAACACAGCCTCCTGTAGACCCCATGGTCTCTGGAATCAGCTGTGTCTAGATCCAGATTTCTGTATCTCCCCTTCACAACCATGGAATATTCCCACCGTCTACCTCTCTCAGACTGCTTAATATCATAATGTCTCTCATTTTCACTAAAGCACTTCTGAGTATCACCATGAAAATATGTATGTCAGTGCCAAATCATTTGTTTCAATTCAAGGCATGGGCTGCTACCATGGAATGCAAAAGTAGGAAGTCAAGAGATACCTGGAGTAACAGGCAAATTTGGCCTTGGAGTACAGAATGAAGCAGGGCAAAGACTAACAGAGTTTTGCCAAGACAACACACTGATCATACCAAACACCCTCTTGTAACAACACAAGAGAAGACTCTACACTACACATAGACATCACCAGATGATCAATACCGAAATCAGATGCTAACAATGTTCAGTTAGCATTCTAATCCAGCCAGCATGTTCTAGGCATGGCACCTGCATTTCCTCTTCCTATTAAGTTCTTCAGCAGCAGCAGACCTCTGGCTAGTTTACATTTTAATCTTGTGCCATTATCTAATGAAAGAATCTAAATGTTTGGCATAGGCATGTAGGCTTAGGTCACTTTGCTTCATTTTCTTATCATGCCCACAGTAGTAGATATAATGGTCATCTGAGTTAAACTCACCAATTCCAGTCCATTTCAGATCACTGATTCCTAAAATGTGGATGTTCACTCTTCCATCTCCTATTTGACCACTTCAAATTTACCTTGATTCATGGACCTAATATTACAGGTTCCTATGCACTATTGTTCTTTACAGCATCAGACTTCGCTTCCATCACCAGTCACAACACATGGAGTAGCCCTCATAGTCAACAAAGAGTCTGAAATGCAGTACTTGGATGCAATCTCAAAAATGACAGAATGATCTCTGTTCATTTCCAAGGCAAACCATTCTATATCACAGTAATTCAAGTCTATGCCCCAACCAGTAATGCTGAAGAAGCTGAAGTGGAATGGTTCTATGAAGACCTATAAGACCTTCTAGAACTAACAACCAAAAAAGATGTCCTTTTCATTATAGGGGACTGGAATGCAAAAGTAGGAAGTCAAGAGATACTTGGAGTAACAGGCAAATTTGGCCTTGGAGTACAGAATGAAGCAGGGCAAAGGCTAACAGAATTTTGCCAAGAGAACACACTGGTCATAGCAAACACCCTCTTGTAACAACACAAGAGAAGACTCTACACATGGACATCACCAGATGGTCAACACTGAAATCAGATTGATTATATTCTTTGCAGCCAAAGATGGAGAAGCTCTATACAATCAGTAAAAACAAGACCGGAAGCTGACTATGGCTCAGATCATGAACTCCTTATTGCAGAATTCAGACTTAAGTAGAAGAAAGTAGGGAAAACCACTAGAACATTCAGGTATGACCTAAATCAAATACCTTACAGTGGAAATGACAAATAGATTCAAGGGGTTAGATCTGATAGACAGAGTGCCTGAAGAACTATGGACAGAGGTTCGTGACATTGTACAGGAGACAGGGATCAAGACAATCCCCGAGAAAAAGAAAGGCAGAAAAGTCAAAATGGGTGTCTGCGGAGGCATTACAAATAGCTGAGAAAAGAAGAGAGGCTAAAGGCAAAGGAGAAAAGGAAAGATATACCTGTTTGAATGCAAAGTTCCAAAGAATAGCAAAGAGATAAGAAAGCTTTCCTCAGTGATCAGTGCAAAGAAATAGAGGGAAACAATAGAATGGGGAAAACTAGAGATCTCTTCAAGAAAATTAGAGATACCAAGGGAATATTTCATGCAAAGATGGGCACAATAAAGGACAAAAATGGTATGGACCTAACAGAAGCAGAAGATATTAAGAAGAGGTGGCAACTATACACAGAAGAACTATACAAAAAAGATCTTCATGACTCAGATAACCACAGTGGTGTGATCACTCACCTAGAGCCAGACATCCTGGAAAGCAAAGTCAAGTGGGCCTTAGGAAGCCTCACTATGAACAAAGCTAGTGGAGGTGATAGAATTCCAGCTGAGCTATTTCAAATCCTAAAAGATGATTCTGTGAAAGTGTTGCACTCAATATGCCAGCAAGTTTGGAAAGCTCAGCAGTGGCCACAGAACTGGAAACAGTCAGTTTTCATTCCAATCCCAAAAAAGGCAATGGAAAAGAATGTTCAAACTACCGCACAATTGCACTCATCTCACACGCTAGCAAAGTAAAGCTCAAAATTCTCCAAGCCAGGCTTCAACAGTACGTGAACTGTGAACTTCCAGATGTTCAACCTGGATTTAGAAAAGGCAGAGGAACCAGAGATCAAATTGCAAACATCCAAAAATCAAGAGAGTTCCAGAAAAACATCTACCCCTTCTTTATTGACTATGCCAAAGCCATTGACTGTGTGGATCACAACAAACTGTGGAAAATTCTTCAAGAAATGGGAATGCCAGACCACCTTACCTGCCTCCTGAGAAATCTGTATGCAGGTCAAGAAGTAACAGTTAGAACAGGACATGGACCAACAAACCGGTTCCAATTTGGAAAAGGAGTATGTCAAGGCTGTATATTGTCACCCTGTTTGTTTAACTTATATGCAGAGTACATCATGCGAAATGCCAGGCTGGATGAAACACGAGCTGGAATGAAGATTGCCTGGATAAATATCAATAACCTCAGATATGCAGATGACACCATCTTTATGGCAGAAAGTGAAGAGGAACTAAAGAGCCTCTTGATGAAAGTGAAAGAGGAGAGTGAAATAATTGGCTTAAAACTCTACATTCAATAAACAAAGATCATGGCATCCAGTCTCATCACTTCATGGCAAATAGATGGGGAAACAATGGAAACAATGACAGACTATTTTGGGGGGCTTCAAAATCACTGCAGCTGGTGACTGCAGCCATGAAATTAAAAGACACTTGCTCCTTGGAAGAAAAGCTATGACCAACCTAGGCAGCATATTAAAAAGCAGAGATATTACTTTGCTAGCAAAGGTCCATCTAGTCAAAGCTGTGTTTTTTCCCGTAGTTGTGTATGGATGTGAGAGTTGGACTATAAAGAAAGCTGAGCACTGAAGAATTGAACTGTGGTATTGGAGAAGACTCTTGAGAGCCCCTTGGACTGAAAGAAGATCAAACCAGTCAATCCTAAAGGAAATCAGTCCTGAATATTCATTGGAAGGACTGATGCTGAAGCTGAAACTCCAATACTTTGGTCACCTTATGCAAAGTACTGACTCATTTGAAAAGACCCTGATTCTGGGATAGATTTAGGCAGGAGGAGAAGCAGATGACAGAGGATGAGATGGTTGGATGGCATCACCAACTCGGTGGACATGAGTTTGAATAAGCTCTGGGAGTTGGTGATGGACAGGGAAGCCTGGCGTGCTGTAGTCCATGGGAGAGCAAATAGTCAGACATGACTGAGCAACTGAACTGAACTGAAACAACAGATAGGTTTAAATAATTTGCAGCTCATTCAGTAGAGTTCATTCACTCTCTTTCTATTACGTGACTATCTCCTACCTTCTCATCCATCCCCAAGTTTCCAATATCTTCTCTCTCATGACTCTCAGCTGATGAACTTCTTCCCCATCCTCTAAGAAAGTGGAAGCATCACAAACCAACTCCTGCCCACACGATCACCACATCTACTGTCCCAGTTGCATCTGAACACCTGGAATCTAGTTTCAATCTTGTTACTTTGGTGATGGGTCCATGCTCCTATCTATCGCCAGCCTTTTACATTTTCTCCAGATCACATCCCCTCTCGTCTATACAATCATATCACTGCACCATCACATTTCTCTTTCCTAATCATCAGGATTTTTCCCCCTTATAGGATCATTCCCATCAACAATATGCCAAAATTCCCCATGCTATAGCTTGGATTCCAATGAATAATAATTTTAAAAAACCCTTCCTAGATCCCACATCTAACTCCAGCTACAGCTCCATTCTATGTCCTCATCTACAACAAAAATACTTGAAAGAATTGTCTACATTAATGTGTCTAACACCTTATCTTCTCACCTAGAGGCCATTCAGTCAGCCTTTTACTGCCAGCAAATGGCTCTCCTCAAGGTCTTCTACAGTGTCCTCAATGTTAATTAATGTCAGCTAGTTCTCAAGGATTAGAATTATCCAGAACATGTAATACAGTTGGGCATTTTCTATTTCTTTGCAGTTTATTGAGGTATAGGTACAATAAAAATCATATATATTTATTGTGTACAAGGTGATATTTAGATACACTCACCATAGTCAAACTAATCAATGTAGCCATCACTTTGCACAGCTGCTTTTGGGGTGGGGGACAGGAGGAACAGCTAGGATCTACTCTTTTAGCACATTTCTAGTATACAAGTCAGTATTAATAACTATAGTTACTGTATGTGTATGTGTGCTTAGTCACTCAGTCATGTCCGACTCTTTGCGACCCCGTGGACTGCTGCCCACAAGGCTCCTCTGTCCATGGGATTCTCCAGGCAAGAATACTGGAGGGGTAGCTACTCCCCTCTTCAAGGGATCTTCCCAATCCAGGAATCAAACCCAGGTCTCCTGCAGTGCAAGCAGATTCTTTACCATCTGAGCCACCAGGGAAGCCCCACAGTCACTATACTGTACATTAGATCTCCAGAACTTATTCACCCTGCACAAGTGAAACTTTGTGCTTTTTGATCAACATTTCCCCATTTCCCCTACTTCCCAGACCATGGCAAATACCATCCTACTCTCTCTTTCTAAGGGTTCAGCTTCACTTGTCCATTCTTAGGATGCTTTATTCACTTAGTTTGAGTCACCACACATTTAAAACTGTCCTTCTACATCACTGGCCATTCTTTTCCCAGATTCAAGGCTGATTCTTCCTCTTTATTGACCTATACATGTTAGAATGGCCCAGATTCAAGCTTACCATCTCCCTTATCATCACTCCCTCCCTGGGAGACCTGATCCTACTCCCTCCTGTCAAATAGACATTGATATGCTGAGAACCTCCCAAACTTGCATCTCCAGTGAGAACTTCTCCCTTGAATCTAGGCTCACTTCTTCCATCTGACTTGACATCTTCTCTTAGCTGCCTAGTAAGTGTCTCAAGTTTAGCATGCATAACAGTCCAGCTCCTCATCCTCTCACCTACCCTTATGGCAGAGGAGCAACTCCATTTTCACAAGTGCACAGGCCAAAGGACCTTGAAGTCATCCTTGCCATTTCTTCTTCTCCCACACCCTATATCCAATCCATCAACCAGTCTTTGGACTTCTACTTCAGAATCCTGCTTGTCGTGATCTGAATCACTATCATCCTATCATTAACTGTACCCTAGGTCATCCTAAAATCTTTTGACAGATTTCTCTGCTAATTTCCCTGGCCTCTGTAGAATCATTTCTCTACACCAGAGGCAAGGTGACATTTTTAAAAGCTAAATCCAAAGTTGGCATGCCTCTGTTCAGAAAGCCAAAATTCTCAGCATCCCATGAGGCCCTAGAATTGACCTTATCATCTCTTTGCCCAGTTTTCTTAAACTCGTCTCCCCTTCTTCCCCTCTCTCATGTTGCACTGACCTTCTTCTGTTTTGAAAAGCCCAACCCACTCTTCCCTCAGTACCTTGTGGCAGATCATCTCTCTGTCTGGAAATGTCTTCTCCCAGATTTCCCCACCGCTTTCCTCCTCAGGGTGTCAGTGATGATCACTTTATTCATCACATGACCACGGAGGCCTTCGTTAATTCTCCTGTATAAAAACTTTTCCACATTCTGCAGCCCTGTTTCTTTGTTTCTCCGAACACTTCATTATCATCTGACGTGAGTTATACTTACTTACTTATGATTTCTCCTTGGAAGGAAATTTATGACCAACCTAGACAGAATATTAAAAAGCAGAGACATTACTTTGTCAACAAAGGTCCATCTAGGCAAGGCTATGGTTTTCCCAGTAGTCATGTATGGATGTGAGAGGTGGAGTATAAAGAAAGTTGAGAGCAGAAGAATTGATGCTTTTGAACTGTGGTGTTGGAGAAGACTTTTGAGAGTCCCTTGGACTGCAAGAAAATCCAACCAGTCCATCCTAAAGGAGATCAGTCCTGGGTGTTCATTGGAAGGACTGATGCTGAAGCTGAAACTCCAATACTTTGGCCACCTGATGTGAAGAACTGACTCACTGGAAAAAAGACCCTGATGCTTGGAAAGATTGAAGGCAGGAGGAGAAGGAGACGACAGAGGATGAGATGGTTGGATGGCATCACTGACTCAATGGACATGAGTTTGAGTAAACTCTGGGAGTTGGTGATGGACAGGGAGGCCTGGCGTGCTGCAGTCTGTGGGGGCACAAAGAGTCGGACATGACTGAGCAACTGAACTGAACTGAACTGAACTGACTTGTGGTTTCTTTTTCTCCTCATTAGAATATGAACCTTATGCGGCTTCTTCACCATAGCACTGATACATAGTATGTACTCAATAAATGTTTATTGAATGAATGAATAGCAACTTCTGTGAACACCTAGAAGGAAGAAGAGATTTATGTTTATCACTGTGTATTTATGATGTGTATGCCATCAGCAATGAACCACCACAGATGTCAGTCCAGACTAAATTGCTTAGCCATAAAAGACCTCCTTTTACCCACTTAACAGTTACTGAGGATGAGGATGATATAATGATTTTTAAGGCAAACAGAGAACAACACAATACACCTAACAACACATGGAGGAAATGATTTTCTTATTCTTCAGATACTCTGTAATAGTTACTTGGCTTAAAAATGGTGAAATTAAAATTTTGGACTCTAAAATATAGCTGTCCAATATGACAGCATCCTTTTTATGTTGTTCCTAACAAACAATACAATGCTTATAAAAAGCAGTTACTATCCCCTCTGTTCTGGCTCCTGTTTGACTGTTTCCTGTTGTTAGAGCCCATTGTGAGAAACAATACAAAATTTCATCATCAGCTATTAACCAATAGTTATCTCACTCAAGATTTACTGGTTCACAACCCTTTTCTAGCCATTTTATGTCTAGAAATATTTGCTTCATTTTCATAAAGTCTTATTAGCAAATTCTTCAGCATCCCAAGTAACCATAATGATTAAACACATAATAATTGTAAATTGAAAATCTACATATGGGATTAGCTCAATTACTCATTTTGTGAATAATCAAGTCCCCAAAGAAACTCACATTCCATTGCTGTGTTATTTATTCTGGAATTGTAAATACAGCAACACTTGATGTATGTGGGCTACACCAATTTGGAATTCGAAGAAATTCAAACAAGGTGAGCAACGAAGGTTATCTTTGATTAGGATGTTCTTCCTAATAAGGTTGAATAAATTAATTTCATAGCAAAATATAAAGGGGAAAAATACTTGAGAAGAAACACTCTTGCAGAACTCTTCAAAATAGGAATAAGATTTCTGTTTTGCTTTGGTTTTTTAAGGTAAAAAGTGCTTAAATATTCATTCAGTTACTTCAATTTCATTTAGTAAAGTTCTAACTTAATAGCAGAATCAACTTTGATACAATGGTTCCCTCAACTCTTTGATTTTATTATTTTAGGCTATAAATTCTTCTACTCAGCACTAATCCTGTAGCTTATACTGAGTTATATTTATTATCTTAGTTGTAGTAGTAGCTTAGAAGTAATAAACTAAACCTGAAGCACCATTAAATAAATACTGAAACTCAATGTGCTTGCTATTTTAGACTTGTTTTTCCCCATGTAGTCTGAGTTAGTAATGTTTTAGTACATAAGAATACTCTATGTGGTGAAACCTTTTAAGGATCACTAACATTTTCTGAACAAGACAATTTAGGTGCAATTTACCTTTGATGAAATTGTTTTCAATTTAAAGCAAACATATTTTAGTGAATTTTATTTTTTGTCTTTAAGATGTCAAATTGTTTTCTCAGTTAACTTTGCTAATACAAAATTAATTACATTGTCTACCTGCATAAAAATTGCAAACTTTATATTCCACTATAAGAATCATTAGCTATACATATGAAGTCAATACTAAGGTTGAGTTCAATTAGGTTCAAAAGACTTTCAAAACTGGTAACTAAGTTGGAACACACAGCTTTAACCTTCTTGTGCCAAAAAAATGCAAAATATATTTCTCCTTATTGACACTGAATATTTATTAACTCACTATTTATTGGCTTGCTTGTTATTTTCATTACTTGAAATGCCTTAAGGAGCCATCAGACCCACAGATCAGATAATTCGGACACAAATCATATGAATTAAAACTATCTCAGCAGACACCATGTTGGTATGTGGGAAAAAAATTATATTTTGCACCTGATGGTCTGCAAACTAGCAGTTTGCCTTCCAGAAGGGGAGGGAATTTCAGTGACAAGGGTCTTCTGAAACCGTCTGTGTCTGCTTCCCTGAGATTCAAAAATGGCCTTGTACATTCTCTCCGAGCCTCAAGGCTTGAAAGTCATCCAAAAGCTGGGGACCAATCTAAAGTAGATTGGCTTATACCCAAATTTAATGAAACTTCCTTAGAGGAAACTGATTTCCCTCATTATCCTTTATGTAGATAATATGTGGAATTAATTCTCCTTCACTAAGTTATCATTACGTTGAGCAGACAAACACAGATATAATATTATTAAAAGTAATGGAACGAGCTCATCCACTGTTAACTTTAATGGTTTGTATCTTCTCAAGTGTCCCAGAGAAATGCCTCTGTTTCATTGCTTTAGCAGATTAAAGGTCAGGGCTAAGGTTACCACATTTCATGCTCACTAAAGAAAGATCTGTACTCTCTCAGGCCTTACTCCCTTGGAGCTTTGAATGAAGCTGGCCTAAGAGCAAACATAACTCTTCTAAAGACTTCTTTCCAACTGTAGTGGTAACAGACACAGAATTGTATTTCTATATATTTATTTTGCAAAGTAATTCCAAAATATTTATTTTTATAATTAAATTATAAAGAGACATATATGAGATATCTAACCTTTGTTATAGATTCTTCCTTTCTGCATCTTGGAAGTAGTATTTCTTAGTTAATATTCAACAATCATACTTATATGCTTATTAATATTCAGAGTGAGTAAAGGCTGGGCAGGTAACATCTTTACACTTTAAGCATCAATCTTGTTGTTCATTTTGCTGAAGTGAAACCTAATCAACCTTTCTTTGCTGCAAAAAAGCTTTTACTAAGCATCTCTCAGCTGTGTAAAAAAAGAGAATGCCAGAACTGTAAGTGCAATGGAAGGAATATACACTTACACACACATATTCATACATACACACTTGCATATATATAATATAAAATATGTATTATGTACTTATATGTAAAACATGTACTAGATTGTCACAGAAACACGTGCTTACTCTATTTTAGTTTCATTCATTCTGCAAGTATTTACCAAACCTCTGCTCTGCATTAGGCATTGTGTTAGTACAGAGAATATAAAGACAAACATAAAAGTTTGTGCCTTTTAGAATAATTGAGAAGGCAGACTTAAATAGATATTGACAACTATTATTACATGAGAACCACTCAACATGTCAAAAACAAAGTTGTTGGCATAAAAAAATATTAAGAAAAGCAAGACTTCTGGATGAAATATAGAAACAGGATCAAATTTACCATCCTGTTTGAAAAAAAACTAAAATACCAGACAAAATATGTAAAGGCATAGTCACCAACACGTTAGAAATAAAGGCAAGTGACTGCCAAAGCAAAACACAAAAACCATGAAACAAATAAGGAGGGCCTTATCATGGCTCTAGCTTACTCCTCAGAGAAACTTCCCAGTTTGTGAAGCAGGGAGAGGAAATTCAGGCAAAGTCTACTGAATATTCTGAGTTGAGGAGACCGAGTAAGGAATTTAGAAAACCCAACGTGACTGGTGTTTGCAGGGTGGGATACTGAAGAGGAGAAAATTGCCCAGAAAGAGAACTCCAAAGATTTGCAGATGGTCCCCACTTAAAGCAAGTAGAGACCAACTGGCGTTTGTTACCAACCCTCTTGTGTTGTTACCTATCAGAATCCTTCCTTCCCATGTCACTTGCACCAATCAAAGGAAACCAAGTTCAGTTCAGAAGCAAAACACAGCTTTATTCTTTGATCAAAGAATAGCGAGGTGCAAGCCCATGCTCTTCATGCAAAGCCATCTTGGGGGCTGCTTTATGGAATTCTCCTCAGCAAGGAGGGGGCAGAATTCTTGCAGGTCGGGTGCAGCTATGCTGCTCACACTTCAGATCACAGTCCTAGATGTGGCATCTCTGTACAAAGCCCATGGTCACCACACTGAATTGCAATGTTGTGCACAGTACTTCTGCACACACCCTATGCAACTATTTTGCACTCGGAGCTCTGGTTTGAAATGCCAGGTGTGAGGCCTCTGCACATGGCACCCTATGAGCAAGTGAAACTAGACTAAGCACAGAAGAAAAACAGATTTGACTTTTTTTCTTACCAGATTCTATTGTTATTCTCTGGGAATTGTTAATGGGCTTTGCCAGTGACACATTCTTGTGAGGAAATCACCTGAGGCCAGGAAAGGAAATACCCAGAAGGATTAAAGATAAAAGTACCAAGGAAACATATAAGACCAGGAAGCATGCCTGTGCTCAATAATAAAAATGGAAGGGACGGAGGTGGGAGAGGGGTTCTGGATGGGGAACACATGTACACCCATGGCGGATTCATGTCAATGTATGGCAAAAACAATACAATATTGCAAAGTAAAAAAAAAAAATTTTTTAATGGAAAATTTTATAATCTTTGGCATCAGAGAACTAAAAAGAGTATTGCCTCAAGAGTAGGGGGCAAATAAACACAGCTGTAGTCTCACATAACAAAGCTTAAAAAAAAAGATTTAAACTATTACCAAGTACTTTAACCGTATTTGAGTACAAAGTTCAAAAATATTCTTTCAGAAATACAACAATACCCAGAATCACAATGTCTGACATACACAAAAAATGTGTCAAGTATGCAAAAATGAAGGAATACATAATATAGCAGAGCAGAAAAAAGTTAACCACTTAAGCTAGACCAAATACGATACAGACGGCATTAAAAAGTAATTATAACTGTATGCCATATATCCAAAAGGCTAATGGAAAGAATGAACATTTAAATAGAAGATATAAAAAAGACCCAATTTGAATTTCTAGAAGTAAAAGTTAAAATTTCTGCTTTGTAAAATACATAGGATGGAATGACAGATGACATTTCAGAAAAAAAGAAAGTAAAATTGAAAATATGGTAGTATGAACTACCCAAAATGAAGCACACAGAGAAAAAAGTTCCCATAAAGGGAAAGGACAGAAAAAAATATTTGAAAAATAGTGGCTTAAACTTTTGCAAACTTGATGAAAAATGTAAACACGCATATCAAAGAAGCTTAATAATCTCCGCACAAAAAATATATATAAATAAAACTATAGCCTGGCACATAAAAGCCAATTACTTAAAACTAGTGATAAGGAAATATTAGAAGCAGATATAAGTAAAGAATTATGTGCAGAAAAACAGATATATAGATGAAAGCAGATTTGTTGGAAATAATGAAAGCAAGTAGACAATAAATCAAATTTCTTTAATAAAATTATTAGAATTTTGTTTCATACAAAGATATTTTTCAAAAGTAAACGTAAGTTATGTGTTCAGTCGCTCAGTCGTGTCTGACTCTTTATGGCCCCATGGACTGTAGCTTGCCAGGTTCCTCTGACCCTAGCATTTTCCCAGCAAGAATATTGGAGTGGGTTGTCATTTCCTACTCCAGAGGATCTTCCTGACCCAGGGATTGAACCCACGTCTCTTGTGTCTCCTGCATTGTCAGACAGATTCTTTACCACTAGTGCCACGTGGGAAGGCAAGGACACTGGAGTGGGTTAAAGATAAGTTAAGGACTTTTTAAAAAATTAAGACTTTACCTTTTAGAGTGGTTTAAGGTTCCCAGTAAAACTGAGAGACAAGTTCAGTGATTTTTCTGTATGCTTCCTGACCCCACATATGCACAGCATCCCCTGTTATCAACAGCCCTCACTAGAGTGGCACATTACTTACGATTGACGAACCCTCACTGATACATCATAATCTCTCAAAATGCATGGTTTACATTACCATTCACTCTTGCTGTTGTGCATTCTAGAGATTTAAACGAATAATAGCATGTATCCATCATTATGGTATCACACAGAATATTTTCTTGCCCTTAAAAATCCTCTGTGTTCTTCCCATTCATCCCTCGCCTTCTACTTTCAATCTCTAGCAATTACTGATCTTTTTACCATGTAAGACTTTTTCAGAATGCAAAAACTGAAAGAATTCACTATGAGCAAAGCTGAACTACTACAAATATCGAAGGCTATCCCTCAAGCAGAAAGAAAGTGATACCATATAGAAACGTGGATCTTCACAAAGAAATAAAAAGCAATGGAAATGATAAATGCACAGGCAAATATGAAAGGCTTTCATTCTCATTAAACATCCACAAAAGATAACTGCTTAAAGTAAAAATAGTAACAGTATGTTGTGGTATTTATAATATATATAAAGTAAAATATACCATGTTAATAGCACAAGATGTATACTGTAAGAACTAAAGGAAGTTCACATGTCAAAATAAAGAGTTATAGTTAATAAACAAAGGAGTCAAAGTGGAATCATAAAAAAAAAAAACACCTCAATCTAAAAAAAGAGGGAAAGGTGAATGGGAATACATGAGGCAAATAGAAAACACATAGCAAGATGGAGTACTTAAACTAAACCATAAAAATAATAACATTGAGTGTAAATAATTTAAACACTCCAATTAAGAGGCAAATATTGTAAAATTAAATAAAAGAGTGAAACAACTATAGGCTAACAAGCATAAGATGTGCATGCACGCTCAGCTGTGTCTGACTCTTTGCGACGCTATGGACTGTGTGCCCGCCAGGCTCCTCTGTCCATGGCATTTCCAAGGCAAGAATACTGGAGTGGGTTACCATCTCCTCCTCCAGAGGATCTTCTCAACCCGGGGACTGAACCCAAGTCTCCTGTGTCTCCTGCATTAGCAGGCAAATTCTTTACCACTGAGCCACCTGAGAAACCCAAATATAAAGATGCAAATAGGTTAAAAGTAAAAAGATGGGAGAAAGTGTCCCAGGCTAACACTAATCATGGGAAAGCACTAGTAGCTATCTTGATGTTGTTGTTTGTTGCTGTTGTTTAATTGCTAAGTTGTGTCTGACTCTTTTTCAACCCCATGGAGCCCACCAGGCTCCTCTGTCTGTGGGAATTCCCAGGCAAAAATACTGGAGTGGATTGCCATTTCCTTCTCCAGGGGATTTTTCTGACCGAGGGATTGAACCCGAGTCTCTGGTGTCTCTTGCATTGCAAGCAGATCCTTTGCTGCTGAGCCACAAGGGACCTGAATCATGATATTAGGTGACATAAAACAAAGATGATGGCAGGAACAAATAGGAATGGATTGTAATGATTTTAAAAAAATCATCAAGAAAATGTAACAAATATTATCACTTACACAGAGTTTTGAAATATTTAACACATGAAGCAAAGTATGAAACTGAAAGTAAAAATAGACAAATTCACAATTACAGTCACCAGTTTCTACACCTCTGTCTCAAAAATAGAAGGAACAAATAGAAAATCTGTAAAGGTATAGAATACTAGAACAACATCAACCAATCTGATATAATTAGAAGTTATAGATTAAACTACCCCAAAAAACAACAGAAAACACATTGCTTAAAGTGAACATGAAACATACTGGGCTACACAAAAAAAATCTTAATAATTTAAATAGAATCGAATTATTGAAAAATTTGTTCTCTGACAGTTTTATAGCTGTTCAGTCATTCAGTTGTGGCCAACTCTTTGCAACACCGTGGACTGAAGCATGCCAGGCTTCCCTGTCCTTCACCATCTCCCAGAGCTTACTCAAACTCACATCCATCTCAGTGATGCCATCCAACCATCTCATCCTCTGTCGTCCTCTTCTCCCACTGCCTTCAATCTTTCCCAGCATCAAGGTCTATTCTAAATGAGTCAGCTCTTCATATCAGGTGGCCAAAATGTTGGAACTTCAGCTTCAGTAACATGCCTTCTAGAATATTCAGGATTGATTTCCTTTAGGATTGACTGGTTTGATTTCCTTGCAGTCCAAGGGACTCTCAAGAATCTTCTCCAACACCACAGCTCAAAAACACCAATTCTTTGGCATTAAGCCTTCTTTATGGTCCAACTGTCACACCCATACATGCCTATTGGAAAAGTAATGTCTCTGCTTTTTAATACGCTGCCCACCATTCTCATAGTTTATCTTCCAAGGAGCAAACACTTAATTTCATGGCTGTAGTCACCATCTACGGTGATTTGGGAACCCAAGAAAATAGTCTGTCACTGTTTCCATTGTTTCCCCATCTATTTGCCATGAAGTGATGGGACCAGATGCCATGATCTTCATTTATTGAATGTTGAGTTTTAAGCCAGCTTTTTCCCTCTCCTCTTTCACCTTTATCAAGAGGCTCTTTAGTTCCTCTTCACTTTATGCCATAAGGGTATTGTCATCTGTGTATGTGAGGTTATGATATTTCTCCCAGCCATCTTGATTCCAGCTTGTGCTTCATCCAGCCTGGCACTTCACAAGACGAATTCTACATATAAGTTAAATAAGCAGGGTGACAATATAAACCCTTGATGAACTCCTTTCCATATTTGGAACCAGTCTGCTTTTCCATGTCCAGTTCTAACTGCTTATTCCTGACTTGCATACAGATTTCTCAAGAGGCAGGTCAGTCGGTCTGGTATTCCTATACCTTTAAGAATTTTCCATAGTTCCTTGTGGTCCACATAGTCAAAGGCTTCGGCATAGTCAATAAAGCAGAAGTAGATGTTTTTCTAAAACTCTCTTGCTTTTTCGATGATCCAATGGATGTTGGCAATTTAATCTCTGGTTCCTCTGCCTTTTTCTAAATCCAGCTTGAACATCTGGAAGTTCACAGATCACGTACTATTGAAGTCTGGCTTGGAGAATTTTGAGTATTACTTTACTAGCATATGAGATGAGTGCAGTTGTGCAGTAGTTTGAGCATTCTTTGGCATTGCCTTTCTTTGGGATTGGAATGACAACTGACCTTTCCCAGTCCTGTGGCCACTGCTGAGTTTTCCAAATTTGCTAGCATATTGATTGCAGCACTTTCACAACATCATCTTTTAGGATTTGAAATAGCTCAATTGGAATTCCATCACTTCCACTAGCTTTATTCACAGTGATGCTTCCTAAGGCACACTTGACTTCACATTCCAGGATGTCTGGCTCTAGGCTGGTGATCACACCATTATGATTATCTGGGTCATGAATATCTGAATTTGGCAATAAGGATTTCATGGTCTGTGCCACAGTTGGCTCCCGGTCTTGTGCTGACTGTATAGAACTTCTCCATCTTTGGCTGCAAAGAATATAATCAATCTGATTTCGGTATTGACCATCTGGTGATGTCCATTCTGTGTTGTCAAGAGGGTGTTTGCTATGAGAAACTGCATACAAAGTACTGCATTTCAGACTCTTTTTGCATTCTAGTTAATGACTATTTTGGATGGGTCTTATAGGTCTACTCCATTTCTTTGGAGAGATTCTTGCCCACGGTAGTAGATATAACGGTCATCTGAATTAAATTTTCCCATTCCAGTCCCTTTTAGTTCGCTGATTCCTAGAATTTTGATCTTCATCCTTGCCATCTCCTGTTTGACCACTTCCAATTTACCTTGATTCATGGACCTAACATTCCAGGTTCCTATGCAATATTGCTCTTTATAGCATCAGACTTTATTTCCATCACCAGTCACATCCACAGCTGGGTATTGTTTTTGCCTCGGCTCTGTCTGTTCATTCTTTCTGGAGTTATTTCTCCACTGGTCTTCAGTAGCATATTGGGTACCTACCAACCTGGGGAGTTCATCTTTCAGTGTCCTATCTTTTTGCCTTTTCCTACTGTTCATGGGGTTCTCAAGGCAAGAATACTGAAGTAGTTTGCCATTCCCTTCTCCAGTGGTCCACGTTTTATCAGAACTCTCCACCCTGACCCATCTGTCTTGGGTGGCCCTACAGGGCATGACCAAGTGGCGCTTATCTCAGTAATGCAAGGCTGCAAGGTTTTTTTCATATTTAAAATTTGATAAATGTCATTCACTTTGTAGACAAACTAAAAAGAAAAAACAGTATGGTCATCTCTATAGGTCAGAAAAAGGATTTGACAAAATTTGAATTTTAGCATCTATTCCTGAATTTAAACAGAAATAAAATTTCTCACCAAATTCTCTATAAAAATTAACTTCCCCAGTCTGATAAGGAGAATTAAAAAAAAAAAAAAAAACAACTACAAACCGAAGCATAGTTAATTATGAAAGACAATGTTTTCCCTCTATTATAAGGAATAATGCAATAATTTTCTTTTTCACCATTTCTATTTGACATTGTACCAGAGATCATACCTAGAGAATAGATCAGAAAAAGAAATAAAAATCTTTCACTTCGGAAAGGATGACATGACATTTATATAAAAAATCCTATGGAATCTACAAAAAAGCTACAGAACTAATAATGAGCTTAGCAGGTTACATAGTACAAGATCAACATACAAAAGTCAACTATCTTTCTACATAGTCTAACAAAATGTGGTGTTCCTGTCTGCTCAGTTGCTCAGTCGTGTCTGACTCTTCGTGACCCCATAAACTGTAGACCGCCAGGCTTCTCTGTCCATGGAATTTTCCCAGAAAGAATGCTGGAGTGGATTTCCATGCCCTCCTCCAGGGGATCTTCCCATCTTCCAGGGGACCTTCCCACCCCAGGGAATGAACCCACTTCTCCTACACTGGCAGGTGGGATATTTACCACTAGCATCACCTGGGAAGCTCATGAGCCTCCTGAGCATGGTATCAAAAAACAATGTCATTTACAATAGCAAAAATAATCTGAAGCACTGAAATAAACCTGACAAAGAACATACAACATCTGTAAGCTGAAAACTGTAAAACGTTGCTGAGATGAAGAAAATTTAAATAAATGGAGAGATATACCATATTCATGACTGAGAAGATGATCTAAAGTTCATACAGGAATGCAAAGGGCCCAGAAATCATTTGGGAAAAGAAGAACATACTTAGAGGATGGCACCAGCTGAGTTTAGGACATAAAAAGCTATAGTAATCAGGAGAGTGGAGGACTGGCATTAAGATAGACATATAGGTCAATGGAACTGAATGGAGAAATATATCCACATTTACATCATCAGTTAACTTTCATTAAGGAGGCAAAGACAATTCAGTGAGTAAGGATTCAACAAACCGTGCTAGAATGTTCAGATTCCATATGCGAAAGACGAACTTTGATGCATACTTCACATTATAGATCTAATCCAAAAATTTAAAACAATTTATCTGGAAATGAGTTGGTAGTTTTTAAAACAGTTATACATACACTTATCACACAACCCTGCCATTTCACTTCTAGGTATTTAACAAAAGGCATAAAAGGAAATATCCCTATAAAGACATACATGGCTATTTATAGCCATGTTATTTGTAATAGCCCAAAATAGAAAATAACTTAAATGTTTATTGACAGGTAAATGTCTTAAAAGATTGAGATGATCCATAAAATGGAATACTACTCAGCAATAAAAGGTAACAGACTGTTAATACAGACAACAGTATAAACTAATCTTAAAATAAGCAAGCTAAATAGAAGACCAAAAAATGCATATATGCTATATGTATGAATTTATATAAAATTCCAGAAAATACAGAGTATCTGATAGTGAGAGAAAGCACATCAGTGATGGCTTGGGAAGATTGGGCAAGGAAAGAATCAAGTAAGGTGAGGAAATGTTTAGTGATGATGAATATCTTTCTTATGTAATCAAGTGATGGTGTCATAAGTTTATAAACATTCAAACTCATTAAAATATAAATTTTAAACATATGTAGTTTATGTCAATTATACCTCAATAAAGCTGTTAATAAAACAGAGAAGGATTTTGTAAGTCCAAAATTAAGGTAAAATGTAGATCAGAAATGAATCCCAGAGTTAGACAAGGAAAAATCAGTTTAAAGAAAAAAAGAAAAGATAAAAAGGGAGAGAAACTCTAGAAGGAAGTGGTCTTCAAAATATTGAAGGGCTTAGATATATCACTCAGAATATAGTGGAGAAAGTCAAGCCATTTGACATTTCTCAGGCATTGGTGATTTTTAGGAACACAGCTTGAAAAGAATAATGCGAAGTCATGTTAAAGTCAGTCTTAAGATGTAAATGGAGGTTATAGAAGAGACATGGTCAGAACACTCTGAGGAGGAATGAAAGGAAAGGGATTAAGGAACAGGAGTCCAGGACTATAAAAGAGGGTGTTCTGGGACGAGAATCCTCAAGTGTGTTTGACAGTTGAAGGCAAGCAGCCTGTGGAGAGGAAAACTGGAAGACTTAAGAAAGGAAGGAAGGAACAGATGCAGCAAAATTTTAATTATAGGTTGGTATGGAATTAAAGGCGCAGTGGTAAAGAATCCACCTTCCAATGCAGGGGACGCAAGAGACACAGGTTCAATCCCTGGGTTGGGAAGATCCTCTGGAGTAGGAACTGGCAACCCATTTCAGTATTCTTGCCTGGAAAATTCCATGGACAGAGGAGAATGGTAGGCTACAGTCCATGGAGTTGCAAAGAGTTGGACATAACTGAACAACTGAGCACATCAGCACAAGCAATTAAGAGTAAAAATGAATCAGGACACTTCAGAAAAGAGATAACCATTGTTTTCCCCTGAGGGTAAAAAGGAGAAACAAGAAAAGAGAGATGGATAGAAATCCTGGGCAAAATAGTTAAAGAAGAATTAGTAGAGGGGGGTGTTCACATAATGAGAGTTCCTATCTTCTAAGTGAAAAAGAAGGTCAAGGTAACTAGCTAGGTTATGCTAGGTGCCTTAGAGAACAGTTAGAAATTTAGAGTAGTTGCTATAGAATCATCCAGAGACAGGTAAAATGTTGGCAGGTAATACTGAAGGCTCAACCAAGTTTAAAAAAACACTAATTACTATAGGGAGAGCCAGCAGCAAATAAAGAGATATGGTTTTCTTTATTCAGAGAAAATAAATGGTTAGTTTGACCCAGAGCTGGAGGTTAGTCAGTGACTACAGCCAAAGGTCAAGAGGGAACAGATTGTGGTTGCTTCTTAAAGTGTATTCAAAATGGTTTCCTTGGTTCTGACACATCCATCCATTCATCAAAAAAAAATATTTACTTAGGATCTGGTAGACCTGGGTTGTGGAGCATGCAAGAACAATTATCTTCAATGAAGGTTAACAGTATATAATCAGGAGGAGAATAAATACATTTATTATTGATTCCTGTTCTTTGCTGTGGACATTCGCCTGCAATTGAATCAAAGCATCTAAGGTCCAGAAGAGATTTTAAGGGTTATAAAGTTCAACACCATCATTTTATTGATGAGGAAATAGACATAGACTATGCTGGAGATTTTTCCAAAGGTAATAAGAAATATAACAAAATCCTTTAGATCCTGGTATTTTAACCACTCACCAAACTTATTTTGCAAAGTTGCTAGTCAACTTTCTAGGTAGTATAAAGGACATTATACCTGGAAACACCAAAATATGTGCATTATTATGGAGGAAAATTTTGCTTAGGGAACTCTGTTCTAATGATGACTATAAAAATGCACTAGGCAGTGGCCATATCCATATATTCAAGGAAACTGGATAAAGTAAATTTTAAACTTGGGACAATATCATATTAGATAATACATATTCTTAGCATACTCCAGCTATAATACTGTTCTTTTACATTTACAACTGAAAACATGTGACTGTTTCTAATAAAACTATTTCACTGCCCAGTTTTTCCAATTTCTAGCTAGTTTCTTCACTATAAGGAGTTTATTTGGACTAGAAATTCTGCGTTTTCAGCAAAAAAGAACAGGATCAGAAAGTTATTCCCAAACGGGAAATGAGATTATATGTTCCTTGAGGTCAGGTATCATGCTTATTTTATTCACTGCTATATTATGCAGCACTGAGAACATTATCTGTCATATATTAAATGCACAAAAGTATTATTGAATGAACTCATAAAATGAGGCAAATGGACACAATTGATCTTATTGGATGAAGAACATGGTGTCCAAAGTAAAGGTAAATGCAGACTTGACTCATGGAGACACTGAGGGATGCGGGGAGGTCTAACCTAGAAGGTGTAGGTACAGGCAGAGAGAAGCTTCACTATTTGGTACAGCAAACACAGCCAAGAATACCTAAAAGCAGAAGAGGTAGGAGTTTTTTGTTTTTTGGGTTTTTTTTATGATCAGTGGCGTTAAGGGTCATGATGACTAGTCCGTGGCACACAGAATAATCTCTGTAAGATACAGGTGACAAGGATAAACTAGGGGAAAATCAGTAAGGTAGAAAAAGCACTGCATCTGAAGTCAGAAACATTGGGTTTGAATTTTATTTTTGTTTTTAATCAACAGTGTGGACTGAGCAATTTGCTTGACTAGCTGCTATTCTATATCCATTTTCTTGCTAATGGACCAGTAGCCACCTAATTGTCAAAACAGGGATAGGGTGGCTTAAACAATGAACATTTACTTCTCACAGTAATGGAGCCTAGGAATGCTAAAATCAAGACTGGCAGATTTGGTGTCTGGTGAGAGCCTACATCCTGTTTCCTAAGACAGTCATCCTCTCTCTGTGCCTTCATGTGGCAAATGGGGAGAGGAAGCTGGGTCTCTTTTGTAAAAGCACTAATCCCATTCATGAGCACTCTACCTTCATGACTGCATCACTTCCAAAGGCCCCATCTTCAAATCTCATCAATCAGGGATTACAGTTCAACATACGAATTTGGGGGAACACAAACATTCCACCTATAGCATCATTCTAACCTTCAATTCCTTCTCCTTTATTCTCTGTGTTGTATAATGACACTAGCTAGTAATCCAGACCAGGATGGTCCTGGGTGCCTCCATCTCCCTCACCCTTATATACTCAAGCAATGATTTCATCTTTATTTTCCATTTCTTAAATATTTTCATACATATTCCCTTATTTCTTCCATACGCACTGCTGCCCAAATTAGACTAACCTCTTCTTCTTCTAGTGTTTCTGACTGTAACTGCAATGCACGAGACCCCAGTTGGATTCCTGGGTCAGGAAGATCCACTGGAGAAGGGATAGGCTATCCACTCCAGTGTTCTTGGGCTTCTATAGTGGCTCAGCTGGTAAAGAATCTGCCTGCAATGCAGGGGACCTAGGTTTGATCCCTGGGTTGGGAAGATCTCCTGGAGAAGAGAAATGCTACCCACTCCAGTATTCTGGCCTGGAGAATTCCATGGACTGTATAATCCATGGGGTTGCAAAGTTGGACATGACTGAGTATATATATACTATACTATACTATACGTTACATATATTTAACCACCCTACCCACATCCCAAAAGATAAAGTCCAAACCCATTATCATTGTATGCAAAAATCTTTCATGACATGAAACTTATTACCCCTTTAGTCTCATCTCAACCCCTTCCCCTCTGTCCCAGTCATATTGAGTTACTTGCTGCTTCTGTGTGTACTCTCCTCTTTTGTTTCGTGGAGAAAACCATCCCTACCAGAGTAACTACATCCCCATTCTTCCTTTAGGACTCAAATCAAGATTTTCTATGATGCCTTGCCTAGGCTCCATGACTTCTCTGGAAGGAACAGACCACTGTCTCTTGTGCATTTAATTCTCTTATAACAGCCACATACTGTCTTTCTTTCTTTTAACCATGCCAGTCTTTATGACTTTGTGATTCCTTAGAGGTCAGGAGCTATGTCTTATTTACCCTTAATTTCTCAACACATAGCACAGTGCCTGGCACATAGAAAGTACTTAATAATTGTCAGAAGGACAGATGATTGGATTAATGAATGTGTCAGAAAGTTCTAGAGGATGAGAAAATGGGCATGAGCAGAATTTTAAGGTCAAGGCAGTGAGTCAACATGGCAACCTATGTCAGCTTATTTCACACACTGTGTCTGGCTTTAATCTCCCAATTCAAATTCCACTATGTATAGAAATCTTTGGCTTTGAAAAATTTCACCAGTAAAGCTACCCTCTGGCACTACTGGATCACACAACAGGAGAGCAGGGAACCAGCTGCCTGTAGGAAGTTTTTTTTCAAAATCAATTTTCAATTAAAACAGTAGGGAGCTTCCATTTAAATAATTTTTTGCTTTGTTAAAAGCTTGCAACCTGGAATGAGTCAATCTCAAAAAATAAATAAATACTATCAATAATATGAATTAGGAAGCTTCACTTCCACCCACATAAACTGCTTGTTCCTCTAAGAGAAGTTCATGATTTCCTTTCCCCGTGGTTTAGCTCATTATTTCAAAGTTCTCTAGGCCTTATTCCAGGAAGATCGTGGTCTTCTTAAACACAAGTCAAAGAATCTTCAGAGATGGACTGGTCTTTAGAGATATCTAGAACAATCCCTTCATTTTTATAAAGAAACTAAAATCTAAAGACTGTAAGTACCCAACACCACACTTGCTGTGAAGTCAGGCCTTTCGACTCTCACCTAGTTCCATTTATCACCCTCATCATATTAGAGTCAAATAAAACCCGTTTGAAAGAGGCAAGATGAATATCAAACCCCAAACACTACCTAACTCTGCCATCATGGGAAATCTTATGTTACTAGAAAGTTTCTCAATGTTACGCCAGTCATTTTACAAGAGGCTAGTTTGTAAAAAACCCACATCCTTTACCATGTGTATTAAGACTGGTGCAGAAGTAATGTTGGTTTTGCATTGTTGAAATTTGAAATTTGATAGGAATACATTCTTAAGTAAACATGGTTATATTATTCATCATTTTAATGCACATTTCTTGCTTTATATTTTTTTTACTAATGAATTGTTATTTGCTCTTTATTTTATACCTATTTTAGACTATGGAAATGATGTTAGACAAGAAGCAATTTTGAGCAATTTTTTTTATTTGTGTTCAAAATGGGACAAAAACAACAGAGTCAACTAATAATATCAACAGTGCACTTGGTCCAGAAACTACTAATGAACAAACAGTACAGTGGTGGTTCAAGAAGTTTTGCAAAGGAGATGAGAGCCTTGAAGAAGAGGAGTGCATTTCCTGGCCATCAGAAGTTAACAACAACCAACAGAGAGGATCATCGAAGCTAATCCTCTTACAACTACACAAGAAGTTGCCCAAGAACTCAACATCGACCATTCTGCAGGCATTTGGCATTTGAAGCAAACTGGAAAGGTGAAAAACCTTGATAAGTGGGTGTCTTATGAGCTGACCACAAATCAACAAATAACTATCTTTTTGAAGTGGTCATCTTCTGTTATTCTACAGAACAATGAACAATTTCTCGATTGGATTGTGATGTGCAATGAAAAGTGGATTTTATACTACAACCAGTGACCACCAGCACAGTGTTTGCACAAAGAAGTCCCAAAGCTTTTCCCAAAGCCAAACTTGCACCCAAAAAAAGGGTCATCGTCACTGTTTGGTGGTCTGCTGCTGGTCTGATCCACTACAGCTTTCTAAATCCTGGTGAAACCATTACATCTGAGAAGTGTGCTCAGCAAATCAATGAGATGCATTGAAAACTGCAACACCTGCAACTGGCATTGGTCAACAGAAAAAGCCCGGTTCTCCTCCACAACAACACCTGATTACACACCAAACAACCAATGCTTCAAATGTTGAACGAATTGGGCTATGAAGTTTTGCCTCATCTTCCATATTTACCTGAGCTCTAACCAACCAATTACAACTTCTTCAAGCATCTCGACAACTTTTTGCAGGGAAAACGTTTCCACAACCAGCAGAAGGCAGGAAATGCTTTCCAAGAGTTTGTCAAATCCTGAAGCATGGGTTTTTATGCTAAAGGAATAAAACTTATTTCTCATTTGCAAAAATGTATTGATTGTAATGGTTCCTACTTTGATTAATAAAGATGTGCTTGAGCCTAGTTATAATGATTTAAAATTCAGGGTCCGAAACCATGATTATTTTTGCTCAACCTAGTAACATGCATTATTGTCTCCTTCTTTCATGGAATCCTCACTAAAGAATGGCACTTTTTCTTCCTTTTCACCTATGAACTGAATTGACAACTGAGAAATGACTCAAGGAATCTTACAGTCCTTTGGTCTATAAGGTCTATAAGGCACCATGCTTTATATGAAATATTTGCTATTCTTTTAACTTCACTACCTGGATTCTACCACTTCTTCCTCTTTAAGGTGATAATTATAGTAATGACCTGACCATCAGGTATTTCTCGGGAATTAACAATCAACTGAGGTTAATGGTCCACAGAATAGCCATGGTCCATCAACTCCACCCAGCCTGTCATTAATCCCCAGGAAATGTCCTGCTTCCCAATTGTTATTGCTTAATTTAGACTCTTTTCATTCTCATCAAGCCTTACAATATTGCTACCTCCAACAAGAAACTTTGTGTTTTATTAGTCCATGTCCTAATGGTTCAGCAAGGATTATTTCCCTAACTGGTGATCACATTAAACTAGAATGTACCTTATTAAAAGTTACCTTAATAACCATTACAACATCTCCAGGCTTTTTAATATTTTATATATTTTATATACGACTTTTAAATCAACAAATGAGATAGAGTACTGTATCTTTAATGTTACAACCCTCAACTCATTCTCCAAATCCCTCTTAACCCTCTCCTCTCTCTTTACCTTACAGAATAAATCTAATTACTTTATTTTTAAAAGTTACTCTCTCCATTTAAAGTGGTTTTAAACTTCAAATGGTGTCATAAGTTGTCTACAACAATAAATGTTACACATCCCTTACAAGCAATTTCCAGACACTACACAGCCCACGCCACTGCCACCTCTTTTACTTGCTATACAATTCACTGCAACGCTTCATTTCATTCAAAGATGCACAAAGCTTTGCTGGCCCTACTTCTGGTTCATTTCCTTCTTCAATTTGATGAATGGAGCTACAGGAAGGCTAAGAGAGGTGAGAGTGTGAGGCACAGAGAGAGAAGTCTAGGGATAATATGTAAATATTCAGAGTTCTTTCAGCATCAAAGTCAATTTCAAAAATACAGCCAGATCCCTATTATGAAAAATATATATTGTCAACAAATAGTATTTAATAAAAAATGGGCTAAAATGATGCCAATATTGTCATATTTTTATATGTGTATGAAGCAGAGTAAGAAAAATCTGGGGGTGGGGGAGGGACAGGGACCATGATTTTTGTTAATCCCATTAATAGTTCTTTTCATACAAATAGAAGACAATAAAAACATTAAGGATTCAAAAACAAGTATAGAAAGACATAAATGGGTATCAAGAGACCCAGGAGATAAGAGCTTCAGTCTTACATTTGCTGGTCATTAGTTGTATGACTTTTAACTGGTTATTTATTCTCTCTGGATCTCAGGTTCCTCATCTAGAAAATAAGGTGTTGAACTACATGGTGTTATCATTTCCTCTTAACAGCAACTCAACTCAGTTCAGTCGCTCAGTCGTGTCTGACTCCTTGTGACCTCATGAACCACAGCACTCCAGGTCTCCCTGTCCATCACCAACTCCCGGAGTTCACCCAAACTCATGTCCATTGAGTCAGTGATGCCATCCAACCATCTGATCCTCTGTCGTCCCTTCTCCACCTGCCCTCAATCTTTCCCAGCATCAGGGTCTTTTCAAATGAGTCAGCTTTTCACATCAGGTGGCCAAAGTATTGGAGTTTCAGCTTCAACATCAATCCTATCAATCCTTCCAATGAACACCCAGGACTGATCTCCTTTAGGATGGTCTGGTTGGATCTCCTTGCAGTCCAAGGGACTCCCAAGAGTCTTCTCCAATACCACAGTTCAAAAGCATCAATTCTTTGGTGCTCAGCTTTCTAGATAACTAGATAAAAACAACAACTAGATAATGTTTATCATTTTTTCTCTTGGCTTCCCTGGTGGCTCAGACTGTTAAAGATCTGCCTGCAATGCAGAAGACCTGGTTTCGATCCCTTCATAAGCAAGATTCCCTGGAGAAGGAAATGGCTACCCACTCCAGTGTTCTTGCCTGGAGAATTCCATGGACAAAGGAGCCCCAAGGGCTACAGTCCATGGGGTCGCAAAGAGTTGGAAACAACTGAGTGACTAACACTTTCAACAGCAACATTTTATGATTATTTTAATCCATAATTAACTGTTTGAATAATCAACTATCAGAATTTAATTATATCTATCACAGATTTTTATCGAAATAATTATTTTGTTCTACTTCAAGCTTATATCTGTACTTATATGTTTCCTTATTCATCAAATAATAGATGATGTCCTATTAGAACACATACTAAGCCAAGTAAGCAGTATAAAAGACAGTAGTGTAAAAGGAAAAAGTACATGGAAGGCAGTAGATGATGGTATAAGGCTCTTATACCATTTACCTTACAATCTAGTGGGTAAAACTTAAAATGATATTAATGATAATAAGTGGAGATAGGTAAGAAGTGAAGAAGGTAAAAAACATAAAATAAAATGGGCTAAGACAGATAGTAGATAACTGAGAATAGAAGAAACTGGTTGTGTATTCAAATCCAAGGTAGCCAAAATTGCTGGGAGAAGAGGTGAAGTTGGCAGGCTAGATGAAGCTGGATCTCATAGTTCATGGTAAGGAGTTTGAGTCCTATCTGAAGTAGAATAAGGCACTATTGGTGACTTTTAATATGCAATTGTTAACTGGAAAATTCACTGCTGACCTTTCCAAAAGGAATATAAAAATAGTTTTATTCCATCATTATATTAGCAATAGAAAGTATTTCAGTTAACCAAGTTTGAACACAACTTTTTAAAATTGTATCTTTTTAAAAACCTGTGAGCAACTATGTTAGGTAAATGACTATGATGATTAGTTATATCTTCTGTGCCAAATTTCTACTTATGCAAAGAAACTCAAGTGCTGCTTTTACCTTCAAAATGTGAAATAATTCTCACTATGATATATTTTACAATTATTTGGAGAGGATTCAGAATTCCATACAAGTCAAATGGATTTATCAAGGGAGAAGGGACTTAATCTGTACAGATATGCAACTAATAGAATGTTCAAAGACAAGGCCAGAAATTAAGAGCCACTGAGGACATTAATGAAAAAAGAAGGGAGCTGGGTTTAGGCAGCCAGATCTCACTAATGACAGCAATAAATGAGATTACTTTGGGTTTCAGAACTGTTTGGCATGTACCAATCTACTATGTGAGATATAATCTTCAAAGGGAATTGATAAAAGCCTAAGCATTGGGGACCTTTCAACTCAGACTGGGTAACACATTAGGAAGGATTTTCAAGGAATCAGTTCTGCACTAGGAAGAAACTGAACTCCATGACATGCTTCATCCTTATACTTTTCTACTGTTCAATAAAACTTTAAAGAATAAGGGAGGGGGAATTATTCATAATTCTTTTTATCTTCACATATACACAGTTTTTTCAAAGATAACTGTACAACTAATAAAAGTGAAAATATAACTTGCATTATACACTGCAATTTTAGATGTACAGTGGGTTAGATGACATAGAAGCAATAGATGCAATTTTCAGTTGACTGGATTTTAAGGAATTATGATTCTCTAGTGAGGCCTGAGGAAAATTATTTAGCTTTTTTACCACTCAGAATTTTCAACTGTAAAAATGGGGGGAACTAAGGGTGAAATTCTATACAGCATGTTTCCATATCAGAGATTTTTGTCTGCGTTGCTCACTTAAACCCAGATTGTGAAACAGTTCTTGATATGTAGTAAGCACTCATAAATACTTTTTGAAACAATGAATCAGTGAGTGCACACATATGTAGAAAAACATATATAAAAGTATGTTAATGGTGTGCAAGTTCGCCAAAACTCTGTTATAGATAGCAATAGCATAAAAAAAAAAAAGCTGAAAAGAAGCTTCTTCATCTTCCACAAATGATTTGAATAGAAAGAACATGAACTATGAAGTCACACAGATCTGGATTGATGTCACAGGTTCGTCACTTATGCTAACTCTGTGACCTTGGAGGACTGATCTGGTCTGCCAGTGTAGGAGATGCAGGAGACATGGGTTCAATCCCTGGGTTGGGAAGATCCCCTGGAGGAGGAAATGGCAACATTCTCCAGTATTCTTGACAGGAGAATCCCATGGACAGAGGAGCCTGGTGGAACTGCAGTCCGTGGAGTCACAAAGACCCATGACTGAGCACACTCCACATGCACGCATGCACTGACACTGAAGATGTCAAATACGGTATAGTTGAAATTTGCAAGAGAATTTAACTGAGTTAAAATATGAGAAAACACTGAATATTGTATTGCTTGACACATAATGAGCCTTCATTAATGGTCACTTTTTCTCTGTTTTCAGTTAAATTCTGTATTCCTATATACAACTTGGCCAATTACTCACTAAGATTACTTTCAAAAAGAATCTTTGCTTCCCTGTTATCCTTGGCTGGGGCTGTTTGGTGCTCACAGCATACAAAAGCAAGAACTAGATATTTGAGTTCTACATGTTTAGCACAAATCTCTCTTTGGTAAATTTTTACATTCAAATGTATTAAGGTTAAAACCCTCAAAAGGAACCCAATAATAAACAAAGCTCTTAAAAAGAATGTTAAATATTAGAACATGTCTCTGTTAATCGTGGACATATTTTTGTTCTTACAGATATATTATAGCACACATAAAATAAAACATTTATTTGATTGTGAATTACAGGTTGTTAAGATTTGGCATCAGTTACAAAAACCCAAATTGAAAAAAAATAAGAGAAATAATATAACACAACCCACATCTTTACAAATACAAACACAAATAAAACACAGACAAAAAAGTCTACCTAATTTTTAAATTCTTACATTTTTGCTTGCTTTAGTTGCTATAATTCTAAAAAGAAAGAATAGACGGGTCACTCAAACAAATTAAGTCCAGTTGATATACATGTTATCTTTCAGAAATCATCTAAAGAAATATTTGTGGCAAAGATAATCACTGATCATTGAATTTACTGGAAAAACTAATTTTAAAGTAGGTCAGGAATTTCTTCAAAGCAGTAAATACACTTAAAAACATCCAACCTGTCAACTATAAATGGAATAACAGTGTTGATCCTGCAAAATTTTTTCACTGTCAAGAACCAAGAAAATGGTCAGCACCATGAAAACTATAAATTGCTTTTAGGATTATATTTTCCCATCCTTCTAGAAGTAGCAGTTAATAAAATAATCTGGTTCTTACTCCAATTCAATCATTATGAATAGAGATTCTCAAAACCAATTTGCTTTTATTTCTTTACTGAGTTTTAAGCACCTTTCATCCTTAGAACCAGAGTCTTGCTATCAAGAAAAAAAAAGTATTTGTTCATAAGCTCAATAAGATTTATGAATTTTTGAGAGAAAATACCAATGACCTGCAGTGGAGATGTTCTCCCTCCTAAGTCACTTGTATGGACAGCCCATAAAATGACACAAATCCCTGGGAATTTGCTTGACCTGGGTTTGTGAGGGTTTTATTGTTGTTTCATCTCTTGATGGAGAAGAGCAGGCAGGGAAGTGGTATTTGCTGAGCACTTACTCTGTGCCGTATACTTTATATACATTATAACATTGTATCCTCAGACAACCTGAGCAAGAAGAAGTTCATATGCTCACTTTACATTGGAGAAATTGATGCTCCAATAGACAGTCCATCCAGAAAGTGGCAGAACCTGACCTAGGCAGGGCTTGAGTCTGTTGGCTTCTATCTTTCCAATAAATCATCTCAATGACACAATTTCACCTGCAAAGATAGCTAAGGACAGCTAGGAAAAAGATACACTCTGCCAGGAAGATGTGGAAGGCCTGCACATTTCAAAAACAGCCAATTATTTCAGCAAACAGCCTAAAGTACAGAGCTGGCATTAGCAAAGGAGCTGTAAGGGTTTTAGTGTAGCAAAATAGATGTTCAACTCTTCATGAATTCTTCCTGTCTGCTCTCTCGTATACCCGCAACACCACAGATCTCAAACTTTACCTTGTGATTCCAGAGATATTTCAGTGAGCAAATGTTTACAAACATTTTACCTCAGATGTGCAGCTAAGGGAATAACAAGAATCAGATTTCATTTCAGCATCTCCCTCTGCTATGGTCAGAATCACAGTAGATACAGTGGTGACAGTAACGTCTTCCACTTGTTGAGATATTACAAGTCATTACGCTAAGGGCATTTCAAGCATTATATTAATGAACCTTCAACAACTTTTTGAGGTAAGAACTATTACTTCTCCCACTGAAAGGTGTAGGTGATATGGCTTAAGAGGTTAAACAAGCCGGCTGAGGTCCCACAGCTGGTGAGTGGCAGTTTGGAGATCCAGAATCTCGTATGTCAGACACCCACATTCATGCACATGGGTGCTCTGTGCCCCCATCACTACTTGGTTCCCTTGGTCTCTCCTCCCCAAACTTCACCTCCACCCAAAGATGAGTTTTCACTCAGGCTTCAGAGTGGGTACCACAGAAATGATGGCTAGAAAATGTTGTCAAATTTATACACTAATTATTTTCTGTAATTTGTAAATTGTATGCAATTTATACCAAAAATATTCTGCATTTCCTTTTGTTGAAATCAGCTTTTTACCATCTTGCCAGGCCCCACATAGTCCAAAATGTGTTCATGATGTTAAAGAGGTTTGCTAAACCCAAAGGTAAGAAGGGGTTACCTGTCTCTCAAGCAATATGATTCAGAAACAAAAGAGACCACTCATGAGAGAGACAAAAATGTTTTCCTATTCATTTTCTTCATTTATCGTTTTTGGAATATTTTCCAATTCCTTTGTTAAAGGAGTGTCTTGCTATCTTTCCCCTTTTATTACATTAGCTCTTTCAGATTTCTCTTGTTATCAGCATTTTTCCCTATCTTAAAAGCAGAGTTATGAGTTTTCTGTCCCTTTAGACTTTATAAGAGAGTAGAAAAATAGAACTCTACGGAGACTTTGCCTTATTCAATATTTTACTCAACTTGCATGTCTGAATCAAATCATTCCAGTGTTAATTGATAGGAAATAGTGTTTACTAGTTCACAACTAGAAATAAAATTTGATGGACTTGACCTTGTTCCTCAGGACATACATCACCAAATTTAGAGAAGGTAAAAATGGAAGCAATCAGATGAATTTTGTTGGTGTGTGAGTTCAGTGGATGTGTGTCAGAGTGTGGAATACACTTGCCGATTCTCACAGACACTCTGCGTGACTTCAGACAATTTTTAAAACTCACAACTTTGGTAAAGAAAATACAGCCTCTGTTATTGATAGTAGGTTCTCTTGTTTTTCCTACCAGTCATCTTGATGACTTGAATTACTAACAGGACGACTTCCTTTTAACTGCTGAAAATATCCTCTCTAATTTGGGTTTAAAGGGGTTTCTAAATGACTTGTATTTCCTATTCACATGTGGGGAGTTAATACTCTATTGAAACTTGAAACTCACTTGCAAAATTAAAATGAAGCAAGTAATGCTTCAATGATATAACTTCCTTGACTATTTTTTTTAACCAAGTGAAATAGAGGACCATCAGTTAAAGCTCAGGCACTCCTGTGAAGCTGAAAATACTTAGCATCCAAAAAAAAAACCTGCTATAGGTGGGAAGTTTCCAGTTCTTTTTTTGAAATAAATCAACCGGAAAGTGTCAGGAAACAAAACTAGGGTATTATCTCATGGTCTGGAATCATCTGGCCACAGGCCCTAATTCAGAGCTTCTAGAAAGTTTAATATGGACAGCAGGTAGTTTTAGTCGTGGCAGATCCCAGATGGAAAAGAAGGAAGCTTCTGTTGTTGTCTTGGATAAGCTGACATTTCTGTCAGTCTCTCCAGCTATAAAATCCATGTTAAATCCTTGCTATATAGAACAGTCATGTTTTTAGGATTACTAGGGGAAGATCAGAGCCTTAAATATTCACTAATTGGATTTCAAAAAGATGATCTGATATCATGACTGTAGAGTACCAACATAGAGGGAGAAAATAAAATCAGTCTGGCCTTTTCTCTGAAGGCCCCCATTTTTCAGGATCTAGGAAAATTACTACTATTTCAGTAGTAACAGAAATAACAATTGTTTTTTGTTTTAAATAAGAGGATAATTAAAAGCAGCTTTAAACCTCTTTACAGGGTCCTTTTTTTTGTTTTTTATTTTCCATGTTCTCCAGTCTTCAAAGATTATATTATCCCCAAATGTATTTCATATTCCCAAATAATGGTTCAAAACTCCATCTTCATGACCTCAAGAGTCTAATATTTTGCCTAATCCTCCTCTCCACTGAGGATCTTTTTATATGTTCAATAAACAATTAGTGAAGCAGAAAGACATACTGTTCTATACACAGAAATGGTACAAAAAGAGTTTTCTAAGGAATAATTAAAAGCAGAATTTAAGGGCTATTTCTATGTCATTCACACTGTGCCACTTAAATTACTTTCCACCCCATATCTAGATAGGATCCTGGCTCCCTGAGCTCTCAGGAGACAGTGTATATTTCTCCGTTATAGATGGGACTTAGCACGGTGGAGTATGGAGGCTCACCTTTGTGACTCTTAGCACGATGGAGTATGGAGGCTCACCTTTGTGACTCTCTTCCTATAAGACTCTTCAAAGCATGCCAATATGTTCTGTTTCATAGTCCTGATATCTATCACAATTCTTAGCATATTAACAACAATCAATATATATTTATTGTTGAGATATTGCATCCTTGAAAGGAAATCTTTAGAATTAGAAATTTAGTTGATATAGCAACTGTTCCCAAGTGTTTATTTGTGATAGACTTAAGTTTCTTCAATTTTGATCTACTCATAGATTAAAATATTATAAATATCTCCCCTTCATTGTTGGAAGACTCAGGGGGCTTGGTTGCCTCAGCAGCTTAGGTTTTTCACATTCATGGGAGAGTCAGACTAACATGAGTGATGGTATTTATTGACCACATGCTGTGCTGTTCTAAGCCACTTCAGTCAGTGTCTGAATCTGTCCAACCTTATGGACTGTAGCTCTTCAGGCTTCTCTGTCCAGGGGCTTCTCCAGACAAGAATACTGGAGTGGGTATCCATGCTCTCCTCCAGGGGATCTTCCTGACCCAGGGATTGAACCCATGTCTCTTACATCTCCTGCATTGGCAGGCCAATTCTTTACCACTAGTGCCACCTGGGAAGTGCTTCTTGATCACCTACTTTGTGCTAAATACAGGAAAGAGAGAGAAAGAAACTGATTTAAGTCTCTTATCAGCATTGGGAGGTAGATGCTGAATCTGAGAGAAAATAGATTGAAAAAATAAAAGGATTTACTGCACAAGTTAGACATTTTCATGTAATTGAGATTCTAAGTAATAGATTTTTAAAAACTAAAATGATCAAGTTCTAAAATATATTCTTGCTGTTCAAAAATCTTAAAGACTCTATTTTTTGTTGTTGATTTATATCTCATATCAAAACCTGCTTTAGGCCTCTCCTTCAGCATCCACTGTATAATCTGCATTTTAGATTTTTTTCAAAAAGAGTAACAAAATATTTGTGCATGAAGTTACATTAAATAGGCCCATCTCATTTTTTATAAGGTTGCAAATGAGTGTACTCCCAACACCTCTCCATTTGAATATAAACCCTTTAGGTCAATAATTTGTTAAGGTTTTATATAGTCTCAGAACCCTTACTTCAGACAAAATCTTACTATAATCTTTCAAAACAAAAAATTGCCTACGTGGCTCCACTTCCCTAGGCTGCTGCTAGGGCTCAAAGTAGAGTTGAAAGCTGTTGTCCTAAAGATCAAGTTGATTCCTATAAGAAATGAGCTCTTAGAAAATCTTCAGGTAAATAAACATCAAGCCCAGTCTTACTGACATTTATACATAAAACAAATAACTGTGAAAAGTTTATTTATTGTAATTAGTTTATCTAAATAACTTCTATATTTCTATGATGATGAGAATAGACATTGGTTCCCTTGTGTCTGTAAAAAGGCAAAAATGAGAAAATGAAGCAGTGATTGAAAATTAATGTGTTCAATTATTCTTCTCATTTTCATTCTTCTAATTTTATTTTGTTTCCTGGGATTGTCACTGTGTTATTAAAACAATCTCACTGTACTAAACACACATAAAAAAAGTCAGGATACAGTAGCTCTATAGCAAATATTAATACACAATTTATATTTCATTTTATAGTTTAGAAATTGCTTTCACTTGATATTTAATATTTGCCCGGTCCTTGGCAGCAAGCACCCCTATTTTTCGGATAAAGAAACTAAGGTTCTTCAATGTGGCTAACTTTAAAACAGGCATTTATAGTAGGCCCAGGATTAAATTGTTCATACCCAGAAAGACAATTTTTTCTATTCTGCATTGTTAATGAATAATTTTTGAAAGCGTAAAATTATGATCCTCAGAAAAAGATATATGAACACATGCCAAAGGTTTAAAATAACTCGCTAATGAAGTAACTAGTAAGATGTTAAAACCAGTCCAAAGGTCATTTAAGTATCTAGATCTATGAAGGCAATTAAACAGATTGCTGAGTTAGACACAAAACTGGTTAACTTTGGGGATTATCTGTCTCATCACACAAAAAGCATTTACAACTATCCCAGACAAAAATCAGCAAGTTAACTACTGCTGATACATACTTTAAAAAAATAGCCAAATAAATAAGAAGTCAAGCTCAGCTCTGTTATGAAAGAATACCCAGTATTCTCTTTTGCTTATTTCTACATTTCAGATAATTTTACAGTATATTATAGCTGCTTTACTAGAGGCAGAAGAGAACTTAAAGACCCATTGCCTTGAATTTCCAAATAATGGGAAATTGGCTATGAAAAGTTGAGAAATTATAGTACAGAACAAGCTTGGCCTGAAGGCTTTAGGAATAGTAGCTATTAATTTTCAGTGAAGGAATCAAGAGTGTCTGCCTAAAAGGAAGAATTGCAAATAATGCCAGACTTGGAAAACAACCACGACAGCCATAAACCAAAAGTTTGTCTTTAAGAATCCATTTTTATTTACTATTTCTTGGTGTTCCTGCTCTGTGCCAAGAGAAAAGACTGCTCAAACAATAAAGATAAAGTCCCTGCCTGCCCTTCAGGTCGTCCCTGGATTGAGGGGAAACTAGTTCTTCAGCAGTAATCTGATTATGATACTAGTTAAGTTCCTATGGAAGCATAGGTGAGGGACTCCATTTGAGAGAAGAGGTGAAGAGATCAGGAAAGGCTTCCTGGAGAAAGTGTCCAGCCGTTGAACACTGGTTTGAAGGAAGCATAGAAGTCATCTGGGAGAGGGGAAGGGAGTACTATGGGGAGATTCATGGGCTTTTAAAGTGCTCGGGGTTATAGAGCAGGAAGTGAGGGTGAGGAGAGAAATGAGAAATGAGGTTGGGGAGCCATCAGGAGGGAGACAAGTTAGGGGCTTCTCTGCACCACTGAGATCGCTTCATCCTGCAGACAAAGGAGCCTATTGTAGCATTTTCAGCTGAGAAATACATACAGTAGGTCTCTGGTGGCAGGATGAAGAAGGGACTAAAAGGGGAAGGGGACAGGAAGAGCAATTAGGAGACTGATATGGTTACAAAATAAGGAGGTGATAATGGAGGTAAGAAAAGTGATCCAAGACTGTGATAACAGGCTACGGGAAGCTGTTATGCTTCCTGGGGATGCTCGCCTGACTAGCTGTCTTTCAGCTTACTCTGTCTCCCTCTTTGACAGCAGAGGAGATGGTTTTCTGCTGTATGGGATGGCTTAGCTGGAAGAGAACCAAGGTCAAGTCTCCCCTGGGAGCCATTAGAAGCAGGATGGGCGGGTAGGGGGGAGGCAGGCAGGCTTCTCTCAGATGCCTGTGAAGCCCTGACAGTCCCTTGCCTTCAGGACACCTCCCGCTCCTCACTTCTCTGCTCTCCGCTGATCCCACTCCCTGACCCGAAGTCACAGACATTTATTTCTTTTCTTCACTTTTTAGTTTTCACACTCTGGGCTCCATCAGCGACTTCTGAGAGGAAGCGCTTGTTCATAAAAGAGCCATCCATTTCCACACACGGCAGACAAAGGAACTTCAGCAGCTTTATTCCGCAGTTTCTTCACAATTACCCATTTCTTTCTCAGGGCCAAAAAAGTTTAATCGGCTTTGAAATCCAAATGAAACTCCCAAGCACTTGCTAGGTAGTTCATTTTGAAAGTAAGGGAGTCCAGGAGAAACAGATTTCTTCAGACACCTAAGAAAAATGGAAAGCCCTTTTCTCCACCTAAATCCATCAGCTCTCTCAGCCTTAGTTCTTCCTCAAACTTTTCTGTCTTGACATCTCCAAGGAAAATGCACATTGTCACCTTGACTGTTGTTTATTTTTTGGTTTTATTTTCTTTCTTCTTCTTTTTTTAATTCTTTTCATGGTACTTAGCCAGCTCAGTAAGAGTTACTCAACAGGTCTCCTGACATTCTGAGTTGTGCCGAAATGAAAGCACACAGGCCCAGCTGAAATGCAGAAACATCCCACGGGTGCTGAGAACCTCAAAGATGCTTTCTAAATTTGTATCCTTCAAGGCATGAGACCTTTAATTAAGACAGGATATAAATATAACAAATGTAGATGAATTCCCTGAAGTTTCAAGTAGGGACCCCAAGATTATGCCAGGGATAAAAACTGTGCCTTGAAAATTCTTGATTGACTCCACTAATGAGAGCCTGAGATTTCTCCCTCATAACCCCATGCCTATCTCCTGATTAATTTCCTTCCAATACTTAATCTTCAGTGCCTGACACTTTAACCACTAAGTTTATTATTCTAAAAATAGTATTCTAGTTGTGCCAACTTAGCAGATACACATGTGACAATCTCATTTCTACATCATTTCCTTAGGTGTTTAAATGTTAATATCAGACTTGTACAAAGTGTAATAAACAACCATCCTAACAGAGATAAGTAATTTTTCATCCAGCACTATATCCTAACTCCTATATGTGAAAGGACTTCCACAAATTTTTCCACTCTGAACCCTCAGTGGAATGGATAAATGTTCTTTTATGGGAACAAAAAGGAAAGTCACTATATTTCCATCTGTGAGCAGGAATGGATCTCTAGCTATACAAACCGATCAAGGTAGCTTATCCCACACCACCTTGGGCTGTGCCATGTCAGTGAATTTTTATGACAACTTCTAAGATAAAAATAAATTATGGAGGATTTTTATCGAGACTCTAGGTTAAGAAATTCATTATGCTGGGAAACAAGGCAGGAGTCAGGCATCAAGACAAAATCAGAGGGAACAATTTAAGTTGGGTAATAAGATGAGATTTATGTCTCAATCCTTTTTCCTCTCTTGGCAGTGATAGGTGAATGGATACACAGGAAGATAGTTCAGTTCACATAAAACCTTTACCAGGAAAAGGAGACATCATTACACCTCTCCATAGTCTACTGAAAGCCCAGCACTTGTCATGAATGTGGTTGCCTCGGTGCACCTGATTTTCCTACAATTATAATGTGCCGCCTGCTATCACCACCTGCTGGAAATACTGCCCTGCTTCCTGGGCACACTGCTCCCTCCCTCACAAGCAGAAGACTACAGTTGCTGGAATGAAAGATGAGTTTGGCTCCTTGCCAGTGTGCCCGGGAACAGGTAATCAATAGGAAAAACACACCAACCTTGGATTTCTCCTTTAGCGGTCTTTTAAATGAAGGTCTCTACTTCACCCCACCCTCTACCTCCCCACACCACACACACACAAAAAACAAACAACAAAAATCCCTGTAAATTACACATATAATATTTGAGGCAGCATTGTTAAATACAGTTCTCAAAACTCCAAATCTCCATGGCATGTTACAGCACACCCTAAAACTTTTTTCTCTTCCTCAATGTCATATTAATAACTTTTTAACTCCAGTGGTTCAGATATGAAAGAAGGATCATTTCATAGTCACTTCACAAGTCTGGGAAAGCATAAACACAGGTGAACAATATTGTACTGTCAATATGTTTCCATGCAGACTTAAGTAAGTTGCAGTGAGCTATTTACACTCTTGTGTGTTGTGCAAGGACCCTTGAAATTGCACCGCTTAATTATGTGACATCTACTTTAAGACAGTCAGAAAATATCACATGCATCTCTCTTTATCCTCTTACCCACCACAACAAATTAGAGAAAAAGATGGAAAATGTGCAAATTGAAAAATCTTTGGGTAGAATATTGCCTGACATAACACGTTTGCTGCCATGTTTCAGTAATGCAACAAATTATTGGTGTCATCTTGGGACCTCTGGGTCACTCTTATCTGTTCAGATCTCTGTCTCCAGCTCAGGGTTGCATTCTCTCCCTCTGAGTCCAGCATTATCCTACAGGCAAGATGCAAACCACCCAAGACGACTCATACAGTAACTTGACTTCTTGGTTCCTTGTAGCTCCATCTTTAAGGACATCTCTTTCACTTATACACAGCCATACATTTTATGTCCATATTATAGACACTGACTCCTCCACTTCTAAAATATAAATGTAGACATTTTTCTCTTTCACCACAGCTTTGTAATTTTCTGGCATTCTTAGGCTCCAGTACAAATGAACTTTTCTTCAAGCTTTCTGAACCACAGTCCGATCTTCTCTCTCCATCCCTATCAATCCCCTACGGGTTTTCTTTTCTTAGGCAAGGGAATCCACCACTCCCAGAATGCTGCTGACCATATCATCAATCTCCTTTTCCTATCATTTTCCTGTCCACCCACTTGGCAAACTCCAGAAAATCCAGTGTCCGTCAAATGAGGCAGATTGCTGCCAACATTAAATAGCAGTCACCAGTCTCAGCTGGGAGCTCAACAGGGTCCAGATATTATACTCTATTTCTCTATCATTCGCTCCAGTTCTCCACCAGAGCTAGTTCAACATTATGAAACTGAAGAGATGAGGCTTGTCTGAGATACAGGTATTGGGGTTATTGGTATACAGGTGGTAAGTGAAGCCACCAGATGCAATTGCCCAGGGAGAATTTGAGGAGTGAGAAGGAAATGGCTCAGGAAAGAACCTTGAGTAACACTAATATTGGAACAGGTGTTCAGAAGAAGAAAACACTGACTTGCAAAAGAAACTGACAAGAAATGGCTAAAACTGGGGGAGAAAACCAAAGAAAAAGTGGCATTGGTTTTGTCAAGCAAATTGATCATATTAAGAAGGAGAGGACAATGAAAATGTCAAACATTATTGACAGAACACGTAAATTCTATAGACTAACCCTCCAGGTTTAAAGAGAGAGATATCACTGAGGATGGTGGAGAGGGAGTCTCAGTGGGAAAGTGGGCAGATGTCAGATTTCATCAAGCTGAAGCCTAAGAAGGGCATAAGGAGTAGGGAAAGGGTATAATCAGTTTTGACAAGAAGTTTGGATGGGAAGGTAGACTCAGGAATACTAATTGAAAAGCATTAGATCTTGAGATAGAGGGTTGGTATTAACTCAAAACTTACCTTTGAAGTATTTAAGAGTGACTGGAGAGTCTGCAGAAACTACCTGAGATTTCCTCCAGAGACAGAGAAAGAGCTAGTCTACAGAGTTGAATGGAAAGGGGCAGTGGTGAGAAAGATGGCATTGTTTTCTCTGTGTGTTCATCAAAAAAAAAAAAATACTGTTTGCTTAAAAAGACTTTATCAAATCTCTTGGTTGTTTGCCATTGCTGTAAGCATACACTCAAACTCTTTAAAGTGGCTTAAAGCCCCTTGCTAACCTGGCACTGGCCTAGCTCTCTCAGGGGCAGTCACCACTCTTGCCAGACCTTGTTCCAGCCATGGGGAACAATTTCGCACCTCCATGGTTTTGGATACAAAGTTCCATCTTTCAGAAACTCTATCTCCACCATTGTCTTGGCCAACACATATCTACCTCTCATTGTAGAATTCCTCTCCAAGGAAGCTTTTCCTGTTTCCAAAATCAAGGTCAAGGGCCCTGTCTCCACATTCCCAAAGCATCCTGCACTTGCCTATCACACCTTCTTTCACAGGCTATGCTACAGCTGTGTCTGACTGTTTCTTTCACTGCACATATGAACTCCATGAGAACAGAGGCCATATCTACCTTATTACCATTATATCACCAGAACCTAGTACATGGCTTGATGCATAGTTGCTCAATAAAAACAATTACCCAAGTGACAAATTGATACAATTTAAAGAAAAGCTAAAGCATTTGGTTAATCATATGACAATTTTATTCAAAATTAGCTGAGATTCTTGAAAGTAAGAGTATTCTGTCTATTACTACTATAGTTTAAACATTTTCAATGACATATAACACTTCTTACCCTACTTTAGTCATTTTTATAGTACATTTCATATTCTAATATGGGCTTTCCAGGTGGTGCTAGTGGTAAAGAACCTGCCTGCCAGTGCAGGAATCATTATTTATTTATTCATCATGCTGACTATGAGAGCTCCTTCTCTAGAATGTAAACTTCCTGGGGGAAAAGGCCCTTTCCGTTTTCTTCACTGATGCATCCTCATATAAGCATGCCCTGGAACATGAATAAATAAAGGGGTGAATGAAATGTTTCTCCATGTTCTTTTCATTAATCAGGAATTTTATAATATAAGGCTTTTTACCCTACGTCTGGAAGTATGTAAAATAACTTACATATTCAAACATGGTGCAACCTAACTCATTTCCATTTTAAATAAATTCCTTTTATTATGCTAAGTGAAATAAGTCAAACAGAGGAAGAGAAATATTATATGATATCACTTACATGTGGAGTCTAAACTATAAAACAAACCAGTGAATATAACATAACAGAAACAGACTCACAGAAACTGAGAATAAACTGGTGGTTACCAGTGTGTGAGGGGGTGGAACGCAGGGGTGGGGAAGTTGGAAATACAAACTACGGGGTGTAAGATAGGCTCAAGGATGAATTGTACCACATGAGAAACATAGCCAACATTTTATAATAACTTTAAATGGAAAGTAATCTTTAAAAACTGTTTCAATTTTTACAATTTAATTTTGAAAAAGAACTAGCAAAAAATGAAACAAACAAATAAAATAAACCCAGTCCATCCAAAAATAGCAGAGCTCCTCTTTCCAGTAATTACGCTTGAGACTATTACAGCTGGGGACAATAAATTCAGTACTAATTTTTACAGTAGATAAAGTTAAGTGGGAAACCTGCAGTATTATTTCGTTTTTACCTCCCTGACAGGAAAAAGGATAAAACTTTCATCTGCAGAGTCAAAACTGTTCTTGCAACTGTTCTCATATAGGAATTTATGGCAACACTCCTTGCATAAAGTACACCAAGTCTTACAATGGATAATATCAAAAAATTGCATTTTTTCACTAAAGGCATAAATAAAACAGGCAAGAGGACAATTCTCACATCAACAGAGGGCACACCATTTTGTCATAACTCAGCAAAGGCATTTGTGTAAAAGTCTGGTGAAATAGTCTAGACACTCTACTTTTGTTAGCCTAAAAATACAGAGAAAGATAATCTCTGTGGATTAAAATTAGAATAGAGGAAAATTAACATTTTATTGTAGATGTTTAAGGGGCAAGTTTTAAAACAGATGGCTTACACTTTTAAAAAATAACTTTATCATACTGAAACAGAAGTACGTCTTTATTGGTCAAAATTTGAGGAGTAAAATAATGTACACATGCAAAGTACCCCAAATCCTGCCACTCTAAGAGAACTTACTGTAGTATATACATTTGCACATCAACCCAACACACACACAAACACACACACACACACACACACACACAAACACACACACACACACACACACACATTTTCAGTCAGCTATGTCTAAAATGAAATTATAGCTCTCCCTGAAGTTTATGATTCACCTTATACTACATAACTATATGTATTTTATATTATAACTGAAATAAGATCTTAATATTCACGATACTTTTAATTTGGTATTCTCCCTAATTATAAACGCACTATGACCACCATTCACTTCACACCAGGGAGCATGTGCTTTATACAGAGTATCTATACAGCTGATTCTTGAATAATATGAGTTTGAACTGTGTGAGTCCACTTATAAGCAGACTTTTTTTTCAATTAATAAATACTATAGTACCACATGATTCACAATTGGTTGAATCTGTGAATGTGGAACCACAGATATAAAGGAACCATGGATATAAAGGGCTGACTACAAAGTTATACTCAGATTTTCAGCTGTATAAAGGATTGGCACCCCCTGACTTCCATGTTGTTCAATATATTATACAAAATATATAGTTTAACTTTCTCACACTTCATTACTAGTGAGTCATTGTGACCTCAAAGTTCTACACTATATATAGCATAAAACAAGGTAAGGTGAGCCTGAAACGTTTTAGATTTGTTTAATCCAACTGTCCCCTTCATTTAAAGAAGTAAAGTATCACTAGGACTTATAGTTATTACTTTGTATTTTCAACACAGAATGTCACTAGACCAACCAAAATATTCTACCTGCAAAATACATCTCTGAATAGCTAAATAAGTTAATCTGCTGACCAATATATTCTAATCTTTAAAATAAAGTATGTTTTCAGCCTAAAGGAGAATGCTAAATTTTAAGGAGAATGCTAATCTCTTTGGTATAACCCAATTTCCTTTACGGGCTTCCCTGGTGGCTCAGAAAGTAAAGAATCTGCCCGCAGTGCAGGAGACCCGGGTGTGATCCCTGTGTTGGGAAGATACCCTGGAGAAGGAAATGGCAATCCACTCCAGTATTCTTGCCTGGAGAATTCCATGGACAGTGGAGCCTGGTGGGCTACAGTTCATGGGGTTGCAAAGAGTCAGACATGACTGAGTGACTAACACTGTCACTTTTGTTTTCAATATCCTTTATATCCCCAGTTTCTTATTATAGCAAACTATGGTGGAAAATTTAAAACCACAGCTCTAATTTGGAACAAAAACATTATGTGCTTCTATTTCCATTTTTCCAAAGTCTCTGAATTGTTTACCAAGTTGTTTCAAAAAAGGTTTTAAAAGAGCAGTGATAAGATGTTGTTTGTTTTATACACTTTGAAATCACAGTTTATGAGACCATTTCTGCCTGTTAAGAGTTTAGCAGCAGTATTTAGAGACATGTTTACAAATATATATAGTATACTACATAATAATAAATAAATAAAATAAAACATTAAATATTGAGGTTCTACAATCTGGCCACACAGATGACTCTTATCTGTTGTGCCAATGTTAATGATGAGTTGATGAACACTGAAATATCCTTGAGCTAGTCTAATAATTTCATCAATAATATGAAAGAGAGACATCAGTGATTAACATAATTGTGTCTGAATCTAAATCACTCTTCATACAAAATATTACTTTGAGAAATCCTAGCTCTGTAATTTAGGCTGTTGAGGGAAATGTAGCATGTTTTTCTAAACAATGTCTAATAAAATGATTGGTGTGTTCATCTGAGATAATGAAGTATCTTAGTCTTATAGATGAGATTGGCTTTGATTTATATGAATCTTGAAGGAATTAATTCCAGCCAATGGTTTAGCAAGGAAAAGAGACCATTCATAATTCTGGTCAGCTCGGGTGGTCATAACAAAATGCCATAAACTGAGTGGCTTAAAAAACAAAAATTTATTTCTCACAGTTTGAGGGCTGAAATCCAAGATCAGGATTCTAACAATGATCAAGTTTTGGTGAGAATTCTCTTCTTGGCTTGCAGAAGCTGTGTGCTTATCTGGCCTTTCCTAGGGGAGTGCAAGTTTAAAAATAAAATCATTTCTTCTTTTTATAAGACCACAGATTGTATTGGATTAGATCCTCATCCTTATGACCTCATTTAACTATAACTGCCTCCTGAAAAACTTTCTCCAGATATAGTTACATTATGTATTAGGGTTTCTACATGTAAATGGAAGGAAGTAATTCACTTCATAGCATTTTTCAAAACAGTCTTTGAAGATTCTAGCAGAAATAAATTTTCTTAGTGTTTAAAATTTTATTTTGACAAAACAGAAATGTAGAGCAAATGAAGTTACTAGCTCCTTGGATGGAAAAATTTCTAGCACCTGAGAAATATGTAGATGATTTTAGGGGCTGAATTTTTGAAACAAATATTGGTTGAAAGAGATAGAGATTTGAGTTTCATAATTCTTCTTAACATTCACTCAATTCATTTAACAGATATATACTGAGTTCCAAAAATGTACCAGGCATTGCCTGATGCTTTCAGTATGTTTCCTAAATAAAGTAGACACAAACCTCTGCCCTGATTTAGCTTACTTTCTAGGATAGGACAATAAATGATTGATAAACTTAAAAAATAATTATTTTAATAGAACATTAGATGTTGAGCACTGTAGAAAAAATATAACAGGGTAAGAGGAGAGATATTTGGGGGTATAATTTTAAATAGAGTGGTCAGAGTTAGGACTCTGCAGGTGGTTGATGGATAATTCTAACTCATTTTGGAAACAGAATGTGGTTCCTGAAAGCATTTTTTTTTCTTTTAACCAAAGGACTCAGTATTGATGTTGGCCCTAGTATTGAAAGGAACTGATAGGAATAAATATTTCTATTTCCTGCACAGAGTAATGTAGGCTAGCATAGTGGAGACAAAATGAACTGGATAGAGTTTATGGCATTGGGAGTATCAATGAAAATGCATAAAGGAGGCCAACTAGAGGTTTTGAAAGGCATAGGGTCCACATATCTATTATCTCATAGAATTTCAAGAAATAACCCTTAAATTTCACATACAGGAAAAGGGTGATAAGAGGAGAGCCAAAATACTTTGTATTCAAGTGTCTTTCGCCAGTACTTAGGTAAATAAGCAAAATTCTCATATAATTCCTGATGATCCAGAAGGTAGCCTAAGAGTCAATCTAAGCGACTAAAACTTCCCAAGTGATGTCACTCGGTGATGTCACAACATCAGTGAGTTAGAGGAAGTATAAGCCATAGAGACTGTAAACTGTGATAGCCTAGTTTGAGAGTTATAGTGAATTTTTATGTATAAATTATCTTGTAACAAGATAGAGGGACAGATCACGTTACCAGCAGTATCTGGCATCCATCTGGTTGATGCCCTTTGTTTGGGTAGCAGTCTGTTGGTGGTGGACTAGGGACATGAAACTTAAGAATCTCAAAGTTTTCCCCATCCACATGAGAACTGCAATCACTTCAGCATCCCATGCCTCACTCTGTGTGTGTGCTCAGTCAGTCAGTCATGTCCGATTCTTTGTGACCCCACGGACTGTAACCCGCCAGGCTCCTCTGTTCATGGGATTTTCCAGACAAGAATATTGAAGTGGGTTGCCATTTCCTTCTCTGGGGTATCTTCCCAACCCAGGGATCAAACTTGCATCTCCTGCATTGGCAGGCAAATTCTTTAGCACTGAACCACCAGGGAAGCCTCCCTCCATATGTACAAGTAGATTAATACTACAACAGCTCTATGAGGTAAGTTGAATTATTATCCCCATGTTACTGAAGAGAGTAGAGTGCTGCTCTTCTACCTTGAAATAATGGTCTCTGGGTTGTCACAACTATCAAAGCAATTCTAGGAGTGGAACTCTCTCGTTTACCTTATGGCACTCTATCTCTTACAGAAAGCATCTGCCTGGCAGTTTCCGGCTACCTGACAGAGAGTGGCCCCAAAGAAGGATGGGTCATGGTGAAGATTTCTGACAAAATGTGGTCCATGGGAGAAGGGAATGGCAAACCACTTCAGTATTCTTGCTTTGAGAACTCCATGAACAGTATGAAAAGGCAAAAAGATAGGACACTGAAAGATGAACTCCCCAGGTCGGTAAGTGCCCAATATGCTACTGGAGATCAGTGGAGAAATAACTCCAGAAAGAATGAACAGACAGAGCCAAAGCAAAAGCAACACCCAGCTGTGGAAGTGACTGTTGATGGAAGTAAAGTCCAATGCTGTAAAGAGCAATATTGCATAGGAACCTGGAATGTTAGGTCCATGAGTCAAGCTTATATGGAAGTGGTCAAACAGGAGATGGCAATAGAGAACATCGACAGTTTAAGAATCAGTGAACTAAAATGGACTGGAATGGGAGAATTTAATTCAGATGACCATTTTATCTACTTCTGTGGACAAGAATCCCTTAGAAGAAATGGAGCAGCCCTCACAGTCAACTAAAGTGTCCGAAATGCAGTTCTTGGTGCAATCTCAAAAATGACAGAATGATCTCTGTTCCTTTCCAAGGCAAACCATTCTATATCACAGCAATCCAAGGCTATGCCTCAACCAGTAATGCTGAAGAAGCTAAAGTTAAATGGATCGATGAAGACCTACAAGACCTTCTAAAACTAACACCAAAAATTCATAGGTCACAGGAGACTAGAATGCAAAAGTAGGAAGTCATGAGATATCTGGAGTAACAGGCAAATTTGGCCTTGGAGAACAAAATGGAGCAGGACAAAGGCTAATAGAGTTTTTCCAAGAGAACACACTGGTCATAGTAAACACCCTCTTGTAACAATACAAGAGAAGACTCTACACATGGACATCACCAGATGGTCAGCACCAAAATCAGACTGATTATATTCTTTGCAGCCAAAGATGGAGAAGCTCTATACAATCAGCAAAAACAAGACTGGGAGCTGACTGTGGCTCAGATCATAAACTCCTTATTGCCAAATTCAGACTTAAATTGAAGAAAGTGGGGAAAACCACTAGACCATTCAGTTGTGACCTAAATCAAATCCCTTATGATTATACAGTAAAAGTGACAAATAGATTCAAGGGATTAGATCTGATAGACAGAGTGCATGAAGAACTATGGACAGAGGTTCATGAAATTGTACAGGAGGCAGTGATAAAGACCATCCCCAAGAAAAAGAAATGCAAAAAGGCAAAACAGTTGTCTGAAGAGGCCTTACAAATAGCTGAGAAAAGAAAAGAAGCTAAAGGCAAAGGAGAAAAGGAAAGATATAACCATTTCAATGGAGAGTTCCAAGAATAGCAAGGAGAGATAAGAAAGCCTTCCTCGGTGATCAGTGCAAAGAAATAGAGGAAAACAACAGAATGCGAAAGACTAGAGATCTCTTCAAGAAGATTAGAGATACCAAGGGAACATTTAATGCAAAGATGGGCTCAATAAAGGATAGAGATCGTATGGACCTAACAGAAGCAGAAGATATTAAGAAGTGGCAAGAATACACAGAAGAACTATACAAAAAAGATCATCATGACCCAGAGAACCACGATGGTCTGATCACTCACCTAGAGCCAGACATCCTGGAATGTGAAGTCAAGTGGGCCTTAGGAAGCATCACTATGAACAAAGCTAGTGGAGGTGATGAAATTCCAGCTGATCTATTTCAAATCCTAAAAGATGATGCTGTGAAAATGCTGCACTCAATAGGCCAGCAAACTTGGAAAATTCAGCATGGCCACAGGATTGGAAAAGTTCAATTTTCATCCCAATCCCAAAGAAAGGCAATGCCAAAGAATGTTCAAACTACCACACAATTGCACTCATTTCACATGCTAGCAAAGTAATGCTCAACATTCTCCAAGCCAGGCTTCAACAGTACATGAACCATGAACTTCCAGATGTTCAAGCTGGATTTAGAAAAGGCAGAGGAACCAGAGATCAAATTGCCAACATCTGCTGGATCATTGAAAAAGCAAGAGAGTTCTAGAAAAACATCTAATTCTGCTTTATTGATTACACCAAAGCCTTTCACTGTGTAAATCACAACAAACTGTGGAAAATTCTGAAAGAGATGGGAATACCAGACCACCTCACCTGCCTCCTGAGAAATCTGTATGCAGGTCAAGAAGCAACACTTCGAACCAGACATGGAAAAACAGACTGGTTCCAAATTGGGAAAAGAGCATGTCAAAGCTGTATGTTGTCACTCTGTTTATTTAACTTCTATGCAGAGTACATCATACAAAATGTCGGGCTGGATGAAGCACAAACTGGAATCAAGATTGGCTGGAGAAATATCAATAACCTCAGATATGCAGATGACACCACCCTTATGGCAGAAAGTGAAGAGGAACTAAAGAGCCTCTTGATGAAAGTGAAAGAGGAGAGGGGAAAAGTTGGCTTAAAACTCAACATTAAAAAAACGAAGATCATGGCAACCAGTCCCATCATCCCATGGCAAATAGATGGGAAAACAATGGAAAGAGTGACAGACTTTATTTTCTTGGGCTCCAAAGTCACTGCAGGGGGTGACTATACCCATGAAATTAGAAGACACTTGCTCCTTGGAAGAAAAGTTATGACCACCTAGGCAGCATATTACAAAGCAGAGACATTACTTTGCGGACAAGGTCTGTCTAGTCAAGGCTATGGTTTTTCCAGTAATCATGTATGGATGTGAGAGTTGGACTATAAAGAAAGCTGAGCACCAAAGAACTGATGCTTTTGAGCTGTGGTGTTGGAGAAGACTCTTGAGAGTCCCTTGGACTTCAAGAAGAATCCAACTAGTCAATCCTTAAGGAAATCGGTGCTAATTATTCATTGGAAGGACTGATGTTGAAGCTGAAACTCCAATACTTTGGCCAGCTGATGTGAAGAACTGACTCATTGGCAAACACCCTGATGCTGGGAAAGATTGAAGGCAGGAGGAGAAGGGAACAACAGAGAATGAGATGGTTGGATGGCATCACCAACTCAATGGACATGAGCTTGAGCAAGCTCCAGAAGTTGGTGATTGACAGGGAAGCCTGGTGTGCTGCAGTCCCTGGTGTCTCAAAGAGTTGGACACAACTGAGTGACTGAACTGAACTGAACTGACAGAGAATAGTTCCATAAGCCAGAGTTCCAAAGAATGATAATGCCCTTCCAAGATAAGTAAGCATCTAAGTTATGAAATTCAATCTGGGCTGTGGCAATGGAGCAAGATAGGAAAAGTCTTTCTTGCTAGCTATAAAACCAAAGGAGGGTGACTGATCCAGATGGTGGCATCTGTGGGCAAATTCAAAACAAGTGCAAAGGTTTTCTTCAGTAAAACAAATGTCAGAAAATAAGACATCCCTAATGACATCCCTAAGTAAAATCCTGGTGGAAATTCTAACTTTTGGATTTAGTCTCTCCTCAGACTCATGGTTTGATTTTTCTTTTCTGATGGTTGAGGGGAGGTTGAGCAAGCAGTAACTGGGGGAAGCCATCTTCAACAAGATACTAAAGTGATTTCTTAGGGAAGGTAAAACCCAGTGACCATTTTCTGTGTAGAAATTTTCAACAAAGTTTTTGAGGTTCTGTCTTTCCCTGTGACTTTCTAGGGACTTTTGTTCCATAAAAACTATAGACTTGCTTTGCTTTCTTTTGCATTGCTAGCTTCTTCCTAAACTTTATCTGCTAATAAATATTTGTCAATTAAAATGAATTGAATGAAATTGCAGAGTGAGATTGGAGGAGCAGACCTTTTTTTTTTCCACATGAGAAAGGAGATCTAGGTTACATTATTCAGGTCTCTTGGAGACACAGCCATATACATGAATTTCTAGTATCCTCAGCGACACACTACATCATACCTTACCCCGGGCAACACATCAAAGGATTGTCAACAATACCTTCAAAATCCCTCCCCTACAGACGCATACACTAAGAGATTCACTCTTATCACCCACTTCTGCCTACTCCTTGCATTATGATCCAAAGACTTTGGCTGGGGGGGCGGGGGGAGCAGAGGTGGGATGGGAAATTAAAGTATCTATGTCTTCATTAAGTTCCTTTCAAAGTGCTTAGGGACCAGTGACAGAAGGAAATGGCCCTGTTAACAGTTCCCTTGGAACTTCTTTTTGATCTAAGCTGTCCTCTTAATAGAGAGCCTACCACTGAAAAGCATATGCATCTCATATCTTCCACTTGCTAGGTAGTCCATGGAGGTCCATCAACCAGCCCCAGCAGCAGGTTAGATCCCAATGGGATACCTGGGAACTATCTGAAAAGGGAAATAAATCTAGCCTCCCTGTTTGAGAAAACAAAAATTGTTGAACACAATAAAATTGGTTAAGATATGTGACACAATATTCTTGGCTATATGCATCTTTAGAAAACTTGTAAGTAATAAAATGAATTGAGAATTATATTATGAATAACTCTTGTACAACAATTAATTAATGGACAGGAAACTCAGTATCTGACATTAATTAATACGAATGTGCCAGTAACGGTATACAAGGAAAACATACAAAATGTAGGTTATCCTATCTTTATATGAATGAATCATAAAGCAAAGAGCACCACTGAGCTTTCTAGTTTACTTATATTAACTTCAGATATTAGCAATTACAACTTGTGCATGCAAAATTCCATAAAAATGCAAAGCTACCATGAAATATAATTAACAAGGAGCTTTAGAAATTCATTAAACAGAACTTGAGTAGCAGCATCACTTTTTTGGCTAATACAGGAATGTGTGTGTCTCTGCATACACTATTTATGACACCATTTGAGACTCACATAAAATATAAGTTGAGAGAATGTGTTACCTTCAATAATTTACAAAGGTAGAAAATAACAGCAAAGGGAATTGAGAACAAACCTTGCCCTTTCTCATACTGTAATATACAGATACTGCATCTGTGGCTTCCAGTACAGATTCTTAAGTTGAGCCCAACAAGCCTTGCACCGTGAAGAGATTAAAGGGTATCTGAAGAAGGAAGTAGAGATGCTGTTTCTGGTACATAATCATGTTTGCAAACATGTTAATCAAATCCAGGTGCTTGATAACTTGATAATTAAATTTACAAATGATTGGAAATATTTGCCACAGAAAGATTTAAAATCATTCCCGAAATCCTAATGACAGCTCCAGCAATATGTGTATGCCTCTTGAGGGCCCAGTGAGGATAGGTGGTATTAAAAATATAATTGGTTTTAAAGTACATTAGATTAATTTTTTTTCCTATGATTCATCCTCTCTTCTTTATATTCGCCTTTCAGGTCTTATCCTGCTTCCAGAATAAAGAATCCATAACTCGAACTACCATATGAATTTGCTGATTTTCGTTCTATCCTGTCAGTTCCAAAATGTTCCATGTCCATTGAAAATGATGTGTTTTGAAATGAAAAGATTAAACTTTTGCATTAAATAATACTTAGAACTATCAACAGATATGAAATCTGACAAAAGGCATGTTGTTGAAAATAAATAAATAAATAAACAGAGTAGAAAGCAATCGAGAAGTCAGTTGAGGTCACTATAAATTTTTTTAAAAATTAATTTAGTTAGTTCCAATTTTAGCTCTTTCATGCAGTTTCATACCAGATCTGATGCATTACAGTTACATGACAAATAAAAGTATTCTGGTTGAATCAGATGTTTTAAAATGATGCATGAACTTTCAGTTGAATTAAATGAGTTTCTAACAGAATTTCCAACCCCTTGTTGCTGAAAAAAAAAAAAGCCAACTATCCAATTTTGGGTGGCTGCAGCTAGCAATATCACATGGAATGTTCTTTTGAATGCACACATTAAAATGGGGTCAAAGGTCTTAGGAATAAATTGGTTGGCAAACAATATCAGTGGTGCCCTGGGATGACCTTGCATATAATTGTTTGCATAACAGAGCTGAAGAGCAGCAACATGGTTAATCTGTACATGTTTATTTCTAGCCATCCAGGGACCTCAGGGGTCAATATGATTTACTAACAATCGCTAAAGGTTATTAAAATTGTTGTACAAAGTTGATGGAAAGGTGTTATTGCTTTTGTAATAAAAAATGACTTTCATGGAACAGTTTACACATAATTTTTTATTAGATTTTACTTCCTGTCCTCCTCCTCACCCCTTTAGAGTTTCACGGTTGATAACAGTTGATTATTTGTGCTGTCTAGTGGCATTCTTTATTTTTTATTTGTGTAGTACCATGGATGGGATTGTACTTCCCAGGACTTAAGCTATAAAGGAGGCAGCTCTCTGCCCCAGATAGCTCCAAGGCTCCTGCCTTCACAAAGGACACCAGGAGGAAAGTAGTCCATTTGCCCTCAGAATAATATGATCATGGCAAGTGTTCAAATTAAGAGATTTGAATGATACTGGAACTTTCATACTTCTCCAGATTACTCCAGGCAGCCAAAGAGAAGCTCTTTGAAAACGCATCAAATGAATTGCTAACCTTTCCTCCCAGGAAAATAGAACTATCACTTCAGAAAAATCCCATAGCCATCAGCACACTGAGATAGAACAGCACAGAAGTCTAGCAAAGACTACATGTAGGTATAAAAAAAAAAAAGAGGAAAAAAATGAAACAGGAGGGACAGAAGGCAACAGAGCATTACCATCCCAAAACATTTATTAAAACAGCATCAGGCAAGGTACAATGCAGATACGGTCCCTGTCCACTGGGAATTTAACATCCAAGATGTCCCTTGAGGAAAAACCCAAGAAAATAACAGAAGAAAGTTATTCAAGAATGAACTTATGCAGAGAAAGGACATGTGAAGAAAACATAAATGTAGGAACTTGCAGAAAAGATAGTTTTTAAGAGGTTAGCTCAATTTAGTTCAGTCAGTTCAGTCGCTCAGTTGTACCCGACTGTTTTTGACCCCATGGACTGCAGAACGCCAGGCTTCCATGTCCATCACCAACTCCTGGAGTTTACCCAAACTCATGTCCACTGAGTCGGAGATGCTATCCAACCATCTCATCCTCTGTCGTCCCCTTCTCCTCCCGCCCTCAATCTTTCCTAGAATCAAGGTCTTTTCAAATGAGTCAGCTCTTTGCATCAGGTGGCCAAAGTATTGGAGTTTCAGCTTCAACATTAGTCCTTCCAATGAACACCCAGGACTGATCTCCTTTAGGATGGACTGGTTGGATCTCCTTGCAGTCCAAGGGGCTCTCAAGAGTCTTCTCCAACACCACAGTTCAAAAGCACCAATTCTTCTGTGCTTAGCTTTCTTTACAGTCCAACTCTCACATCTATACATGACTACTGGAAAAACCATAGCCTTGACTAGACAGACCTTTGTTGGCAAAGTAATGTCTCTGTTTGTTAATATGTTGAGTTTGTCATAACTTTCCCTCCAAGGAGTAAGCGTCTTTTAATTTCATGGCTGCAATAACCATCTGCAGTGATTTTTGAGCTCAAAAAATTAAAGTCAGCCACTGTTTCCACTCTTTCCCCATCTATTTGCCATGAAGTGATGGGACCGGATGCCATGATCTAATTTTTCTAAATGTTGAGCTTTAAGCCAACTTTTTCACTCTTGTCTTTCATCAAGAGGCTCTTTAGTTCTTCTTCACTTTCTGCCATAAGGGTGGTATCATCTACATATCTGAGGTTATTGATATTTCTCCTGGCAATCTTGATTCCAGCTTGTGCTTCATCCAGCCCAGCGTTTCTCATGATGTAGTCTGCATATAAGTTAAATAAGCAGGGTGACCATATACAGCCTTGATGTACTCCTTTTCCTACTTGGAACCAGTCTGTTGTTCCATGTCCAGGTCTAACTGTTGCTTCCTGACTTGCATACAGGTTTCTCTAGAGGCAGGTCAGGTGGTCTGGTATTCCCATCTCTTGAAGAATTTTCCACAGTTTATTGTGATCCACACAGTCAAAGGCTTTTTGGCATAGTCAATAAGGCAGAAATAGGTGTTTTTCTGGAACTCTCTTGCTTTTTCGATGATCCAGCGGATGTTGGCAATTTGATCTCTAGGTCCTCTGCCTTTTCTAAAACCAGCTTGAACATCTGGAAGTTCACAGTTCACATACTGTTGAAGCCTGGCTTGGAGAATTTTGAACATTACTTTACTAGTGTGTGAGAAGAGTGCAGTTGTGTGGTAGTTTGAGCATTCTTTGGCATTGCCTTTCTTAGGGATTGGAATGAAAACTGACCTTTTCTAATCCTGTGGCCACTGCTGAGTTTTCCAAATTTGCTGACGTATTGAGCGCAGCACTTTCAAAGCATCATCTTTGAGGATTTGAAATAGCTCAACTGGAATTCCATCACCTCCAATAGCTTTGTTCGTAGTGATGCTTCCTAAGGCCCACTTGACTTCACATTCCAGGATGTCTGGCTCTAAGTGAGTGATCACACCATCGTGATTATCTGGGTCATGAAGATCTTTTTTGTACAGCTCTTCTGTGTATTCTTGCCACCTCTTCCTAATATCTTCTGCTTCTGTTAGGTCCACGCCATTTCTGTCCTTTATTGAGCCCCTCTTTGTATTAAATATTCCCTTGGTATCTCTAATTTTCTTGAAGAGATCTCTAGTCTTTCCCATTCTATTGTTTTCCTATAATTCTTTGCATTGATCACTGAGGAAAGCTTTGTCATCTCACCTTGCTATTCTTTGGAACTCTGCATTCAAATGGGTATATCTTTCCTTTTCTCCTTTGCTTTTCACTTCTGTTCTCACAGCTATTTGTAAGGCCTCCTTGGACAACCATTTTGCCTTTCTGCATTTCTTTTTCTTGGGGATGGTCTTGCTCCCTGTCTCCTGTGCAATCTCATGAACCTCCATCCATAGTTCATCAGGAACTCTGTCTATCAGATCTAGTCCCTTAAATCTATTTCTCACTTCCACTGTATAATCGTAAGGGATTTGATTTAGGTCATACCTGAATGGTCTAGTGGTTTTCCCCACTTTCTTCAATTTAAGTCTGAATTTGGCAATAAAGAGTTCATGATCTGAGCCACAGTAAGCTCCTGGTCTTGTTTTTGCTGACTGTATAGAGCTTCTCCATCTTTGGCTGCAAAGAATATAGTCAATATGATTTTGGTGTTGACCATCTGGTGATGTCCATGTGTAGAGTCTTCTCTTGTGTTGTTTGAAGAGAGTGTTTGCTATAACCGGTGCGTTCTCTTGGCAAAACTCTATTAGCCTTTGCCCTGCTTCATTCTGTACTCCATGGCCAAATCTGCCTGTTACTCCAGGTGTTGTTTGACTTCCTACTTTTGCATTCCAGTCCCCTAAAATGAAAAGAACATCTTTTTTGGGTGTTAGTTCTAAAAGGTCTTGTATGTCTTCATAGAACTGTTCAACTTCAGCTTCTTCAGCGTTACTGGTCGGGGCATAGACTAATATTGAATGGTTTGCCTTGGAAACGAACAGAGATCATTCTGACGTTTTTGAGATTGCATCCAAGTACTGTATTTTGGACTCTTTTGTTGACCATGATGGCTACTCCATTTCTTCTAAGGGATTCCTGCCCACAGAAGTAGATATAATGGTCATCTGAGTTAAATTCACCCATTCCAGTCCATCTTAGTTCGCTGATTCCTAGAATGTTGACGTTCACTCTTGCCATCTCTGTTTGACCACTTCCAATTTGCAGTCCTGAATATTCATTGGATGGACTGATGTTGAAGCTGAAACTCCAATACTTTGGCCACCTAATGCGAAGAACTGACTCATTGGAAAAGACCCTGATGCCAGAAAGATTGAAGGAAAGAGGATATGGGGATGACAAAGGATGAGATGGTTCGATGGCATCACTAACAAGACGGATATGAGATTGAGCAAGCTCTGGGAGTTGGTGATGGACAGGGAAGCCTGGCGTGCTGCAATTCGTGAGGTCACAAAGAGCCAAACACGACTGAGTGACTGAACACCAAAGAACTGATGCTTTTGAACTGTGGAAATTGGCAAAATTCTATAAGGATGGTAGGAGGATGTGATGAAGGAAAAAACAAAGTGAAGTGAAAATGAAGAGTCAAAAGGGATTTAGAATGAAATTATAGAAGGTGGGCAAAGAGCACTTGTGTTTACAAGTAATGTATATGTGCTCAATCCTGTCTGACTCTGCAACTCCACGGAGTGACGGACTGTAGCTCACCAGGGTCCTCTCCATGTAATTTTCCAGGAAAGAATACTGGTGAGTTGCCATTTCTTTCTCCAGGTATATTCTCATCCCAAGGATCAGACCCAAGTCTCTCATGTCTCCTGCATTGGCAGGCAGAATCTTTACCACTAACACCACCTGGGAAGCCCTTACAAGTAATAGTTGCTGGTAAATAAGATCCAAAATAATAGAACAAAATTAATATTTAAGGCCATAATTAAAGAAACTTTTCAGAAATAAAAAGTATAAGAATATATAAAATATAAGGGCACACTGTATTACAGAAAAAGAGAAACTGATTTAGAACAATCTACACAAACACACACCCTAATAAAGTTACTGGATTTCAAAGATGGAAAAATCGTTTGCAAGACAGAAAAAAATCAATACATGTATAAAATGCACCAAGAAAAAATACAACTTGTATTAGATTTCTCTCTATCAACATTAAAAGACAGTGGGCAATTTCTATGATATATTCAAAAAAAGAAGATTTGACTCATCATTATATTCCTAGGCAAATAGTTTTTCAAATAAAATGAAAAGACACAAGTATATACAAACTTTTGAAAATGAAATTAAATAGAAAATAAATTTCAACCAACAAACTGATAAATGGAAAAGCTATGTCAAAATGTCTGGCAGTGAGCATTGAATCAATTTAAGAGTAAGACTAAGATCAAAACAAATGTGAGGACTATGGTTGCAGAAGAGAATAAAAATGTCATACATCTTGACAAAGCGGAAATGAGAAAGCAAAGGGTAAACTAGGACTTTTAGAGCCAGGGGAGGTCAAGATGTTTTAGTTGGTAAATGAAATACTAAATTGATAAATCAAACAAAAGATCTATATATTAATTTGAAGTTACAAAGATAAACACTGAAAAAGGAAAAAATTAACAGAAATCAGTTTTGTCCTTATTTAGAATGTATTAACATAAAAGTATGACAACAAACCTAAGGCAGAACATATATATTTTATATAAAAATGCAAGCAAGATACATTGTCATTAAAATAGACTCTCAGATTGGACTAGAAAGCAAATCTCAATTATATGCTACATTCAAGAGAAATACCCAAAACACAGTAACTCCAAAAAAATGATAAAAACTAATAAATAAATCCAACAGCTGTAAACTGATATATCACTAAACACCTAGTCAAGAGAAAAAGTAAGAGAACACAAATATGCAAAACAGGGAATAGTTATACAAAAATAAACCTAAACATAGGAAAATAAAAGAATCTTAAAATTTAATATGCTTAGTTGCTATAAATAAATTTAAGAACCAGAATAAAAAAGATTGAAAGTGAAAAGTGAAAATGTTAGTCAGTCAGTTGAATAGTCAGACTCTTTGTGACCCCCAAGAAGTCTATGGACTGTAGACCACCAAGCTCCTCTGTTCATGGGATTTCCTAGGCAAGATATTGGAGTGGGTTGCCATTCCCTTCTCCAGGGGATCTTCCCAATCCAGGGATTGAACCTGGGTCTCCTGCATTACAGGCAGATTCTCTGTCATCTGAACAACAAGGGAAGCCCTAGAAGATTTTTTCTTGGAAAACATAAATTTGATAAACATCACAGAAGAGAAAGTCTGTGCAGAAATAGAAAACATTACTAAAGCCCAATACATCCCCATTGTACTGGGACCAGACAGATCCACAGGAAAGACCAGAGGAGCAGTTAATTCTAATGTGACTTTAAATGATCCATGGCATAGAAAAATAATGAAAACTTCCAAAATCTTTTTAGAAGAAAAGAACTAAAGAATTTTCAAATCATTCTCACTTTCAGGTATGCTTGCAAAAAATACTACATAAAATGTTAATAAATAGAATAGGAAATAAAAAATAATTATCTGTGAGAAGATGTGGTTTATTTTAGGAATACAAGGAAGATCATTGTTAAATTTATTTTCCTTAATAACATATTTAAAATGAAAACTTATACTATTACTTTTATGGAAGCCTAAGAGTCATCTAATAAAATTCAACACTTAATCTTGATAAGATCAAAATTCTTAATAAAACATAGCTATGTAGTTTTCTAATAGCAAAATATATATCTTAGTATGATAATTATCAGATTTGACCTAGAAGCAAGCATCATGCTTTATAGGGAAACACTGAAGGCTTTTCCACTAAAGTCAGAAACACAATATGAATATCTTTTATTTCCACTATTATTTAATATTTTCCTAGAGTTACTGGACAAAGCAATTAGATGATATAAATACATAAGAGGGATAAGAGTTACAAAGGAGTATACAAAATCAAATTTTTTTATAGATAATATTCTTAATCTGGATAGTTCCAGAAAATCAACACTATTGTAAAATATAAAATAATTCTATGAGGAGGTGGTTTGGCAAAAAATAATTGGCAGAATATAACCTTCATATTTAAACCAACAATCATTTAGAAGATGTATTAGAAGAAAATAAAATATTTTCATTGCAATTGAAAAGATGAAAATTTACAAAGACAACTAATTATATCTCTAGTACTTATTCTCTCCTTCAAAAATAAAATGGGAAGCTTCCTGATCATCTCCTTAAAGAATCTAAACCTTTTTCTTTCCTCTCCAATAGTCTTAAAGATGGATTTGATGCTAGTAAAATGAATTTAGCCACAAGAACAAAACTAATACCCTGGGACTCCCAGGCAGCTCAGACAGTAAAGAATCCGCCTGCAATGCAGGAGACCCAGGTATGATCCCTGAGCCGGGAAGATCCCTTGCAGAAGGGAATGGCCACCCACTACAGTATTCCTTCCTGGAGAATTCTATGGATAGAGGAGCCTAGCAGGCTACAGGCTATGAGGTCGCAGAGTCAGACATGACTGAGCAAGCAACACTTTCAAACTGAGTTTAGCCACAAGAACAAAACTGACACTCTAAGACAGCAGAACAAGAGGGAAGCAGTGTTTCTGAACGATCTAGTTGAGCCCAGAACCACTCAGCTCTGAAATGTTACATAAAAACAAACTTACCTTGGTGTTTTGTTTATTTCTTTGTTTGCTTAGACAGCTATTGTTTGGCAGCTGAGTCCATACCACAACTAATACCCTCAAGCAGGTGAAAGTTCTATATGCTCTATGTGCTGAAATTTTTAAAGTACTAATAAATGGTAGAAAATTTTTGAATAATTTGAGAGTGGAAAGTCACATATTGTTTTAAATAAGATGACAACATCTCAAAGATATCTGTTCTTCTCTGATTAATTTACCAACTTAACACAATTTCAACAAAAATTCCAATGCATTTTCTTTGCAAATAAGGATACTGAAATGGAAAAATTAATAAGTAAAATTCTCCATAGAAATTCTGCCAAATAATATAGAAAGGAACCTAGAACTATCAGATAATAAAACATATTGTAAAGTATCTATTGCTGCTACATGAATGGGACAAATCAGTGTATCAGAATACAAACTCCATAATAGATATCAGCAATAAATGTGATATTTCAAATCAGTGAGAAAAAGATATATTGAAAATAAATGATATAGACATAACTTTCTAGCTATATGAGAAAATAAGATTGGACTCATATCTTAAGCAAAGATAAATTCCAGGTGGCCAAAGATTATTTTAAAAAATTTAAAATAAAGCCCCCAAAATATTTAGACAAAACATTTTTTAATAATAATTTCTCCAAGATTGAGAAGGAATATGTTAAATAAAACTTAAAAAAACAGATGCTATAAAAGAAAAAATTAATAAATTTTACATTCACAAAATATAAAGTATAAAAGCACCTTAAATAGCCAAATGACAAAAGCAAATAGGGCTAATATTTGTAACTCATGTCACAGACAAAAGCTAATTTTCTACTATTTAAAAAGTTCTTATGAATACATTAGAAAAATACCAACAACACTTTGCTGCTGCTGCTGCTCCTAAGTCACTTCAGTCGTGTTCAACTCTGTGCGACCCCATAGACGGCAGCCCACTAGGCTCTGCCGTCACTGGGATTCTCCAGGCAAGAAACACTTTCGGGACAACATAATTGTCCCTGATTCAATCTGGCCACCTGATTCAAACAGACAACTCACTGGAAAAGCCCCTGCTACTGGAAAAGACTGAAGGCAAAAGGAGGAGGGAGCAGCAGAGGATGAGATGGTTACATAGCATCACCAACTCAATGAACCTGAATCTGAGCAAACTCCAGGGGATAGTGAAAGACAGGGAAGGCTTGCATGGGGTCACAAAGAGTCAGACACAACTTAGTGACTAGGCAACAATAAAGGCAAATATTCAGTTTAGAAAAAAATGCAAATGACTATGATAATGTGCTAGTCTTTCAGCATGAGAACTAAAATAGGACTTGCAATGAATAATAGCTGATTTCAGGTCTGTGGCAGAAAATATACAAAATGTACCTGGTATACCTGGTTGTGCCAGGAAGCAATGAAATTATCAAGGACTAAATGGTCCATGACTGAAGGACACAGGATCCAATGTGAAAAGACTACCTTTGGCCAATATGTAACGCTTTGAGCTTGGAAGAGAGTAATGAATGCAAATGATTGAAGCACAAAACATATAAAAACTCAAGAGTTCTTACTGACAGCCCCTCAATAAGCAAGAGAGAGGAGGAATTCCCTGATGGTCCAGTAGTTAGGACTCCAGTTTAGTTTTGTTTTTTTATGCGCAGGGTGCAGGTTGGATCCCACAAGGCACAGAAGGCAGTCAAAAAAAAAAAAGTGGGGTTGGGGGGAAAGAGAGAGGGAAAATCTAAAATTTAAACAAAACTAATAGAACATCACTAGAAATAAGTAGGGCCCCAAATCTCTATATGAAAATGGGCAGTTATAAAGAAATACTTCATTGTGACTTTCTTCTATGAAGTATACCTCAGGGAAATTAATTAGCTCTAATTTGTGGGAAAAGTTATTGTTTATTCAGTTCAGTTCACTGGCTCAATTGTGTCCAACTCTTTGTGACTCCATGGACTGCAGCACACCAGGCCTCCCTGTCCATGACCAACTCCTGGAGTTTACTCAAACTCATGTCCATTGAGTCGGTGTTGCCATCCAGTCATCTCATCCTCTGTTGTCCCCTTCTCCTCCTGCCTTCAATCTTTACCAGCATCATAGTCTTTACCAATGAGTCAGCTCTTTGCATCAGGTGTCTAAAGTATTGGAGTTTCAGCTTCAACATCAGTCCTTCCAATGCATATTCTGGACTGATTTCCTTTAGGATGGACTGGTTGGATCTCCTTGCAGTCCAAGGGACTCTCTCAAGAGTCTCCTCCAACACCACAGTTCAAAAGATCAATTCTTTGGCACTCAGCTTTCTTTATAGTCCAACTCTCACATCCATACATAACTACTGGAAAAACCAAAGCTTTGACTAGACAGACCTTTGCTGGCAAAGCAATGTCACTGCTTTTTAATATGCTGTCTAGGTTGGTCATAACTTTTCTTCCAAGGAGTGAGCGTCTTTTAACTTCATGGCTGCAGTCACCATCTGCAGTGATTTGAAGCCCCCCAAAATAAAGTCTGTCACTGTTTCCACTGTTTCCCCATCTATTTGCTATCATGGGACTAGATTCCATGATCTTAGTTTTCTGAATTTTGACTTTTAAGCCAATTTTTTCACTCTCTTCTTTCATCAAGAGGCTCTTTAGTTTTTCTTCACTTTCTGCCATAAGGGTGGTGTCATCTGCATATCTGAGGTTATGGATATTTCTCCTGGCAATCTTGATTCCAGCTTGTGCTTCACCCAGCCCAGTGTTTCTCATGATGTAATCTGCACATAAGTTAAATAAGCAGGGTGACAATATACAGCCTTGACAGACTCCTTTCCCGATTCAGAATAAGTCTGTTGTTCCATGTCCAGTTCTAACTGTTGCTTTCTGACCTGCATACAAATTTCTCAAGAGGCAGGTCAGGTGGTCTGGTATTCCCTTCTCTTGAAGAATTTTCCTAAGTTTGTTGTGATTCACACAGTCAAAGGCTTTGGCATAGTCAACAAAGCAGAAATAGATGTTTTTCTGGCACTCTCTTGATTTTTTGATGATCCAACAGATGTTGACAATTTGATCTCTGGTTCCTCTGCCTTTTGTAAATACAGTTTGAACATCTAGAAGTTCAAGGTTCATGTACTGTTGAAGCCTGGCTTGGAGAATTTTGAGCATTACTTTACTAGCGTGTGAGATGAGTGCAATTGTGCGGTAGTTTGAGCATTCTTTGGCATTGCCAAAGATTGGGATGAAAATTGACCTTTTCCAATACTGTGGCCACTTCTGAGTTTTCCAAATTTGCTGGCATATTGAGTGCAGCATTTTCACAGCATCATCTTTTAGGATTTGAAATAGCTCAACTGGAATTCCATCACCTCTACTAGCTTTGTTTGAGGTGATGCTTCCTAAGGTCCATTTGACTGCACATTCCAGGATGTCTGGCTCTAGGTGAGTGATCACACCATTGTGATTATCTGGGTCATGAAGATCTTTTTTGTATAGTTCTTCTGTGTATAGTTGCCACCTCTTCTTAACATCTTCTGCTTCTGTTAGGTCCATACCATTTCTGTCCTTTACTTAGCCCATCTTTGCATGAAATGCTTATTTAATATTGTTTATTAAAAAATTCTAACTAAAACTTGGTGAAGGAAAGGTAGAATTTTTAAAATTGCCATTCTGCCACTCATCATACAATAAATTATTCAAGCAATAATCATATGCATGAATCCATTTGATAAAATGTAAATGAGAAACTTTACAAAGAAGGGATCAGGCTATGATGACCTGTGTCCACTGGTCAGCAGTCTGTTCATCACAGAAAGTGCAAGAACAGGTTTGTATGCCTTATTTTGATACAATATGAAGCCCTGCCAACATGTGGAGCCTGAATGCAATTATTGGGTTGGCCAAAAAGTTACTTAGGATTTTTCCATACCACCTTATGGAAAAGTCTGAATCAACTTTTTGGCCAACCAAATATATTTGTTGTTGCTGTTCGGTTGCTAAGCTGTGTCTGACTCTGGAAGCCCTTTCATACTGTTCATGGGGTTCTTGGGGCAAGAATACTGGAGTGGTTTGCCATTTCCTCCTCCAGGTGACCACATTTTGTCAGAAATCTTTATTATGACCCACACATCTTGGGTGGCTCTGCACCTCATGGTTCATAACTTCATTGAGTTATGCAAGCCCTTGCACCACAGCAAGGCTGTGATCCATGAAAGGAGGGATAACTAACCAGCATAGGCTTAACCCAATATATGATGGGTATTAATTTTTCTCTACAGGGAAAAACTAGATGAACACCAAAACGAAGCAAGCAGACAAACCCAGAATGTAGGACTCTGCACAGGACAATTGATCTAGTCTCTATAAACCAGTATCAGTGGGTCAAAATGAAAAGGTACTGTTCTAATTTGAAAGAGGGTTAGGACACATCAAATTCAAATGTAATGGGTGTTACTTGTATAATTGAACAGATCAACTTATAAAAGGACAAATTTTTTTCACATTTTGGAAAATATCAGCTGATAAAAAGAAATTACTTTTTATTAAATGATATGAAGCAATATATATTCATTAGTCAAGATTGCAGCTTTGTGGTTATACAATAAAATATCTACATGTTATAGAAAAAAATAAAATGATATTTGGATCTTTTTCAAATACTTCAGCATTAAAAAAGAAAAGTGTTAAAAAAAAAAAAAAAGAACAAGAGCAGAGAGAACAATGAAACAAAAGTGGCAAAATTCTGGTAACTATTGACTATGACTGGTGGTTACAAGAAGGTTCATTCTTTTTATAGTTGTGTATCATGAGGTCCATTTTTTAATCAGTTTTAATTTAAACCCATGTAAGGAAAATTTACTTTCATATAATGCCAGAGGGAGGGTAAATCATAAATCCTGTGTGGAGAATATGGCAGTATTAATCAAAATTTAAGATGCACATACCCAGCATTTTTACTCTTAGGTGTGTATTCTGAAGAAATACTGTCACATATACAAAATGACATTCACTGGAGCATTGTTTGTAATTGATTTAAAGCCACTTTAAGGTCCATAACTAAAGACTAATCTAACAAAGTATCACACAGTCAACGAAACACTCTGAAGCCATTAAATAAAGAGGAGAGAAGTAGGGCAAGCAAAATAACAGACAAGAAAATTTCAATACTACGTATTTTTAAAGCAGTTAAAATAATCTGAAGTCCTTTTATGACCATGGCTAAGCTTTCAAGAAGGTAAGAAAATTCCTAAGACTAGAACAAAGCAGAAATAAGAGTCCAGGGAAAAAAGCTGAAGCCACTGGCTGCCCTGAGGCACCTCCAAGTTCTGTTTGACCTAGAACACAGTTTCTCAGTCTCTGATCTGTGACTAGTGACATTTTGAGGCAGACAATTCTTTGCTGTCTGTCCTGTGCATTATAGGATACTTGGAGCATCCCTGGTCTCTACTGGGGCAACAGAGGATGAGATGGATGGATGGCATCACCAATTCAATGGACATGAACTTGGGCAAACTCCAGGAGATGGTGAGGGGACAGAGAGGCCTGGTGTGCTGCAGTCCATGGGTTGCAAAGAGTAGGACACGACTTGGCAACTGAACAACAACAATGATCTCTGCCTACTAGGTGCCAGTGGCACCTTCCCCCAACCAGTTACATTAACCAAAAAGTCTCTGGATTTCGCCAAATGAATTCCGTGAGGCCAAAATTACCCCCAACTGAGAATTACTGATGTAGAATATCAGTGATAAGGGAGTTCTAGAGAAGAAAAGTATGAAGATTTCCCTCTCTCAATAAAGCTGAAATCCATTGAAAAAAGGAATAAATATAAGATCTAACCAGTAAGACAGTAAGGAAAATATCTATCTTTATCTATATTCTGTTTACAAGGTCCAAAGAAATAAAACACAAGTTAATATTTTAACTAAACATATACTTTAGTAGCAACTGACAAGTAAAAACACCCTCAGGAAGAAAGTAACAAAAATACAATCTTCAAATAATTCCCAACAAATTTCCAATAAACAGAAGCTCTCCAAATGTAAATAAATCTACAACTAAATACATGATTAAACAAAATACCATAAGCAAGAGTCAGTAGAAACAACAATCCATAAAACCAGGTACAAAATATATACAAATATAGAAATTATCAGATATAAACTATAAAATAAGTATATTTGGTATCTTTAAGAGACTAAAAGAGAATGGAAAACACAAATAATTATATAATAATTATCAAAAATTAGCAGAGACTTGTAGAAGAGTTTAAATAAAACTTTTAGAAATTCATTACATAGAATGACTGGAGATTCCACTGAAATGAACAATCAGAGTAGTCCAGCAAGGATGAAACCATGCTCAATGCAGCACAGAGAAATTGACTTGTAAAATGTGAAATCGAGCTTAAGACTCATAAAGGATAAGATGAGGATATCTAATATACATCCATTAAACTTTTAGAGGGAAGCAGTAGAAAGAACGGAAGGAGAGTAGATAAACGCTTAAAATTTTCCAGAATGGTCGAAAGATGGTAGCCCTCAGATCCACAAACTACAAAATTTCAAGCAAGAATAGTTCATATTCTAAAATGCCATCATGGCAAATAACAATAGCATTAGCTACCAGGTTGAGTGCTTACTCTATACTAGACACTATACAATCACTCTGCATAAATTCCCTTAATTAACAAGTAAATTTTTTATATAAGGAAGACAGATGGATTGACCTTACAGATTAAAGATAACACATTGCAGGAACCTTATGAGGCAACAAAACCAAATGGAGCACATGAACAATGTTTGGTACCTAAATCAAGCAAACCAACTGTAACTATCATATTATATTGTGTTATTTAATTTATTTAAGTAGCAAGATTTAAACCCAGACCCAGCTGACTACAACTTTTGCCCCAGAGTTATTCAAAGATAAACAATGTAAATTTCTGCAAATTTGATCTATACTCTTTATTCTTCAAATAATTTAATTTTTAAAAGGTTCTTTACAGATATTACTGGGATAAAAGGAAAATGAATGTAATAACAACAAAGGACAAAATTAAGAATGGTGTAAACCAAAAATTTTCAGACTTAAATTGAAGAAAGTGGGGAAAACCACTAGACCATTCAGGTATGACCTAAATCAAATCCCTTATGATTATACAGTGGAAGTGACAAATAGATTTAAGGGATAGATCTATCTAGATCTGATAGACAGATTGCCTGGTGAACGATGGTCAGAAATTCCTGACCTTGTACAGGAGACAGGGAGAAAGACCATCCCCATGGAAAAGAAATACAAAAAAGCAAAATGGCTGTCTGAGGAGGCCTTACAAATAGCTGTGAAAAGAAGAGAACCAAAAAGCAAAGAAGAAAAGAAAAGATATTCCCATCTGAATGCAGAGTTCCAAAGAATAGCAAGGAGAGATAAGAAAGCCTTCCTCAGTGATCAATGCAAAGAAATAGAGGAAAACAACAGAATGGGAAAGACTAGAGATCTCTTCAAGAAAATTAGAAATACCAAGGAAACATTTCATGCAAAGATGAGCTAAGTAAAGGACAGAAATGGTATGGACCTAACAGAAGTAGAAGATATTAAGAAGAGGTGGCAAGAATACACAGAAAAACTGTACAAAAAAGATCTTCATGACCCAGATAATCATGATGGTGTGATCACTCACCTGGGCCACACATCTTGGAATGTGAAGTCAAGCGTGCCTTAGGAAGCATCACTATGAACAAAGCTAGTGGAGGTGATGGAATTCCAGTTGAGCTATTTCAAATCCTAAAAGATGATGTTGTGAAAGGGCTGTACTCAATATGTCAGCAAATTTGGAAAACTCAGCAGTGGCCACAGGACTGGAAAAGGTCAGTTTTCATCCCAATCCCAAAGAAAGGCAATGCCAAAGAATGCTCAAACTACCGCACAATTGCACTCATCTCACATGCTAGCAAAGTAATGCTCAACGTTCTCCAAGCCAGGCATCAACAATACCTGACCCGTGAACTTCCAGATGTTCAAGCTGGATTTAGAAAAGGCAGAGGAACCAGAGATCAAATTGCCAATATCTGTTGGATCATTGAAATATCAAGAAAGTACCAGAAAAACATCTATTTCTGCTTTATTGACTATGCCAAAACCTTTGACTGTGTGGATCACAATAAACTGTGGAAAATTCTTCAAGAGATGGGAATACCAGACTTCCTCACCTGCCTCTTGAGAAATATGTATGCAGATCAGAAAGCAAAAGTTAGAACACGACATGGAACAACAGACTGGTTCCAAATAGGGAAAGGAGTACTTCAAGGCTGTATATTGTCACCCTGTTTATTTAACTTATATGCAGAGTACATCATGAGAAACGCTGGGCTGGATGAAGCACAAGCTGGAATCAAGATTGCTGGGAGGAATATCAATTACCTAGGATATGCAGATGATACCACCCTTATGGCAGAAAATGAAGAAGAACTAAAGAGCCTCTTGAGGAAAGCGAAAGAGGAGAGTGAAAAAGTTGGCTTGAAGCTCAACATTTAGAAAACAAAGATCATGGCATCCAGTCCCATCACTTCATGGCAAATAGATGGGGAAACAGTGGCTGACTTTATTTTTTTGGGCTCCAAAATCATTGCTGATGGTGATTGCAGCCATGAAATTAAAAGATGCTTACTCCTTGGAGGAAAAGTTATGATCAACCTAGACAGCATATTAAAAAGCAGAGACGTTACTTTGCAAACAAAGGTCCATCTAGTCAATGCTATGGTTTTTCCAGTAGTTATGTATGGATGTGAGAGTTGGACTATAAAGAAAGCTGAGTGCCAAAGAATTGCTCTTTTGAACTGTAGTGTTGGAGGAGACTCTTGAGAGAGTCCCTTGGACTGCAAGGAGATCCAACCAGTCCATTCTAAAGGAAATCAGTCCTGAATATTCATTGGAAGGACTGATGCTGAAGCTGAAATGCCAATACTTTGGCTGCCTGATGGGAAGAACTGATTCATTTGAAAACACCCTGAGGGTGGTAAAGATTGAAGGCAGGAGGAGAAGGGGATAACAGAGGATGAGATGGTTGGATGGCATCACTGACTCGGTGGACATGAGTTTGAGTGGACTCCGGGAGTTGGTGATGGACAGGGAGGCTTGGCTGTGCTGCAGTCCATGGGGTTGCAAAGTGTTGGATACAAGTGAGTGACTGAACTGAACTGAACTGAACTGTAAATCACACACACCAAAAAAAAGCGTATAAGTAAATTGTCAAGAACAATCAGACTTATGATACAGATGTAGTCAATCATTTCTATTATGCAAGCAGTTATCCTAAAGAATGTAACATGGAATGCAAAGAACTTTTCAGCTCTATCAGAGAATTTTGTAACAAAGATATAAAAAATGTATTTTTCAAGTTATTATTTGAAACTAAAGTGTTAAACAATATGCCAAAGGAGACCAAACCACTCCATGACTCCACCAGTATTCCACACGAATTCCTAATTTATAAGTGATGTTCTCTGAAGAAGAAAATTTCACATGCTTTTCTTACAGCTTCCAACAGAAAGAAATAGAGCAAATCTCTTTCTGAATCACCACAGTCTAGCTCTGATTCTCAAATCAAGAGAAAAAAATAAATCCAAACTGAACCCTGGGAAGGGGTTTACACTCAAGGATCATAGAGGGTGGGTGAGGAAGTAGAGAAGACCAGAATCACCATCCGTGGACACTGAGGACTAGTCTTTCATATGAGGTGAGCCTAGGATAAGAACCGCTATAGGAAATAAGGAGGTTCCAAAATGGTAATAAATAGATCCGTGGAATGTAGCCCACCAGGCTCCACTGTCCATGGGATTTCCTGGGCAAGAATAATGGAATGGGTTGCCACTTACTTCTCCAGGGTATCTTCCTGAAGCAGAGATTGACCCTGGGTCTCCTGCATTGTAGGCAGATTCTTTACTGATTGAGTCACCAGGGAAGCCTTCTGAATACTGTTCTAGATATCATCACATAGGATGCTTTATTTAACCCTCACAACAACCCCAAGTGCAAAGTGTCCTGCCTCTTGCTTAAAGAGGTCAAATGAGACAGAAGACCTTGAAGGACTGACTGAGATCATTCTACAGTAAGTGGTTGGAATGCCATTTAAACCCAGAATGTCTCTAGATAATCTTTCGATGACTGGCGATTTTGGTAATTTGCCTTTAATAGATAAACCTATATACTGAAAATGAGTGGCTTAGCCACAGATGTGTGAAAAGTCAATCAATAAAAATGGCTTGGTGGTATCAACTTCAAGTAAATTTCTCTTTGGTTTGTATTAAAAGTCAACTTTGCTACTCCCCACACTATCTCCAAGTTCACATAAGTTTTCCTTATCACAGACAAAAAATAACTATTTTTGAAAATTACTCATTCATCTATTCAACAAATATTTACTAGGCTCCTAACTATCCCCTAGTTGTGCTGTACATTGATTGGCACAATGACTACAAATAGCACAGACATGATCACATATAGCTTATGGTCCAGGAGCAGGTCAGTTAAGTATCTTTATCTGAAATATGGAAAAACAGATCTTTAAATATTGGCTAATTTATTCCCATAACCAATAGCGTTTTTCCTCTCCATTTACCAATATAGTATTACAACTTCTTAGAGGCACAAAGGGAACTGAATGGAATAAAATCAGATGTTATGACTTTGGAATATAGATAAGTATCGTACCATCAAGCAATTGTCCAACACAAATAACAGAGAATAACAAAATCAAATTTGGTCATCATACAGCTTTCTCGGGTTTTTCAAATTGGTTTTATTATCAACAAGATGCATCTTCTAAAGCAATTAATAGTACTTCTTAACTTTGAATTTGGAATATTCTGTGCTTCAAAAGTACATTGTTAATAAATGACTACTTTATTGACTCATTTCAGAAAAGTGTCACTAAACTTACCTTATCCATCTTAGCTGCACACACAGAAAAAGGGATTTTGGCAAGCACCGATACAACTGTGTAGGAGGGAGATTAATGGAGAGCAAATTGGAGAGTAATTAATCAAGCTGCATAAGAAAGTGAAAAGAAGAAATAAAGATGCAAGGTTTGACAGGAAAATTCTAAGCTCTTTGTACTTGGCACCAGTCAAAAAAAAGAGGCATAATAGGGCTGAAAAGTTCATGAATATGCTCCAATTAGTCTGTATGTGCACTGAAATGCTTTTTAGTTTGGTTCATTTAAATCTGAAATTCCCTTCCCCATTGATGTCAGCTAGTTAGCCAAGATGGCGCATTACTGTTATGATCACTGCAGCGCACATAATTTAGATTTATCTCTTTAGGGACTCAGCTCCACCCCCTGCTAGCTAATATGCTCACCATGTTTAATGATGCAAAAAATTTTCCTGAGTACAGGTTATTTATCTTTATCAGGGGCTGCATTTGGCTGGCTGTCTGTTATCAGCCAGAATATTTGCTCCTAAATGGTTGGTTCTCATCCATATTCCAGGGCAATCCTGAGGCCCATATTATCACTCAGATTTGCAATGAAAGTGTTTTAGTTCTTCATATATACCTTAGTAATACTGATTTATGAGTATGAAACAACTGAAATTATGATTCATTCTGTGAACCCTAAAATCACTGTCATTAAATACAAAATCAATCCAAAATCTAAGAAAAGATTTTCTTTGGGGGTGGTGAGTGGGTCTGTAATAAACAATAAAGGAATACAAATATATTGCAAGGAAAACAGTTATAAAGGATTTTTAAGTAATGATGTTGCCAAAAATATAACCTGAGAAGAAAAACCTAGGGATAAACAAGTAGGTCCAAAGAAATAAAATCATCAATAACCAGGGGCCATTATCATCATCTCTCCAAAATTAAATGAAGAAAATAAGATTGAAGGTACTTGACAAACTAGTGAAGAAACACAGGCATTCATTCCCTCGCATGAACCCAAACCAGAACTCAGAGATGCATAGTATTAAGGGGGATGTTGGTAGTTCTGAGAATATATTTTAAAATGACAAGAAAACTTTAAGAAGATAGACGATTTTGAAGTACAAGAGCATAAGAGGGCTTCAGGGAACAATCTGAGTGTGAAGGGAAATTCCTTAGTTAAGTTCCTTTTTACCCTCAAATATCTTGGGTGGATCTCTGCCCACCCATTTTGAATGTAAAGCAGACTGCAATGTCAGTAGCCTGGCCCAGGCTAGGTGGTATGGGAACACCAGGGTACAGCTCTAGCTGGCTAAGGTAGAGGGTAGGTAACATTTACAGGCAGATGTGGAAACAGTGACAGATTTTATTTTCTTGGGTTCCAAAATCACTACTGACAGTGACTGAAGCCATGAAATTAAAAGACACTTGCTCCTTGAAAGAAAAGCTATGACAAATCTAGACAGCATATTAAAAAGCAAAGACACCACTTTGCTGACAAAAGTCCGTATAGTCAAAGCTATGGTTTTTCCAGTAGTGATGTACATTTGTGAGAGTTTGGCCGTAAAGAAGACTGAATGCCAAAGAATTGATGTTTTTGAATTGTGGTGTTGGAGGAGACTCTTATGAGTCCCTTGACAGCAAGGAGATCAAACCAGTCAATCCTAAAGGAAATCAACCCTGAATATTCATTGGAAGGACTGATGCTGAGGCTGAAGCTCCAATACTTTGGCCACCCGATGTGAAGAACTGACTCATTGGAAAAGACCCTGATGCTGGGAAAGACTGAAGGCAAGAGAAGAAGAGGATGGCAGAGGATTAGATGGTTAGATAACATCACAACTCAATGGACATGAATTTTAGTAAACTCTGAGTGACAGTGGAAGACAGAGAAGCCTGGGGTACTACAGTCCATGGGGTCACCAAGAGTTGGACACAATTTAGCAACTAAACAACAAGGTAATCTCCAAACTTGAGTCTGTTACTCCAGAAAACAAGTGAATTCCTTTGGGTTAAAGAAGTGAGATTGGATTCTGTTCACAAGTAGGAACTTGAAGATACAGTATTCTGTGCAACAGACAGAAGAATGGAAATGCATACATAGTGAATTAACAAAAATATCAGTTTAAAAAAGTAAGAAAGACCACAACATATATTTTACACAATATAAATATCTCTTGTGTCAGACATCTTTTTTGCCTCTCTTCACGTGTTTTTCTCCTATTTTTTATTTCCATATATTGCCTCAGCTGTACCACTTGTCTTTCATTCCTGCCCTAGAGGATCACATGTGATGCCTGTAGAAGACTGTTTTCATTTTTCAGTCACTAAATTATGTATGAATCTTTATGACCCCATGGAATGCAGTACAACAGGCCTCCCTGTCCTTCACTATCTCAAGGAGTTTGCTCAAACTCATGTTCATTGAGTCAGTGAAGCTATCTAACCATCTCATCCTCTGTCACACACTTCTCCTCCTGCCCTCAATCTTTCCCAGCATCAGGGTCTTTTCCAATGAGTCACCCCTTTGCATCAGGTGGCCAAAGTATTGGAGCTTCAGCTTCAGCATCAGTCCTTCCAATGAATATTCAAGGTAACTTCATTTAGGATTGGATGGTTTGATCTCCTTGCTGTCCAAGGGACTCTCAAGAGTCCTCTCCAGCACCATAATTCAGTTTGAAAGCATCAATTCTTCAATGCTCAGCCTTCTTTATGGTCCAACCCAGTCCTCCTGCATTGTAGGCAGATTCTTTACTGTCTGAGCCACCATAGAAGCCCAATAGAAGCCTATTCAGTTTTATGATGTGTGTGCAAATACAGCAGAGGGCAAAGTTTGACCAATGGTGTAAAGTAACAGTTAGATAAATCCTCCCCTCTCCCACCTTTGGGGCAGACAATTCTGATGCACCTTCTCCATGGCTCTTCAGAGGGTTCCTATCAAGATTAAGCCCCACTTCTCCACAATGGAAACCATTCTAATAACATACTTTATAACACATCCTTCAGCATTTTTCCTTGAGCTCACTTACCAAAACTAACTCTTTGCCTGTAAACCTTCGTCTCCTATTGTGGTTTGGATGAATGGAGGGATCCTGACTATCTCATAACATTCGAATATTTTTAAATGAATGCACACAACATTATTTAGTTTTAAAAGATATATTTTGAGGATGTACAACAGACTCATTAGAATGGGTCCCTTTGTGGGGAGGGAATAGAAATAGGTGTTATGAACAAACAGCAAGCAACAGAACAAAGGAGGGAGGCTCGTTGTATGGAGCGGTGTGCCTGGAGCTGAGAAGAGTTAAACATTATGGTCCCTGGACCCAGGATCAGAAGGAAGAAAGGAATGCAGGAAAAGAAGAATGGAAGCAAGGGTCCAGGACCCACTCCTTTTGAACCCCAGACCGTCCAGAAGGGGCCTCCTGGTGTGCACAACTGCCCTGTCGATTCCTTGTTGTACCTGGACTTCTTCTGGGTTCAGTCTTCTTTGCTTAGACTCCTCTCTCTGTCTCTGTCTCTCTCTCATCAGTTACTTTTCCTTGTATGGTCACATCCTCTCTAGACAAGACTCACTGTCTCTGCAATCCAACAAGCAACCAATAAACAGACAAATCACTTGTAAATCCTGAGAGAGTTCATATACCTTCAGAAATAGAGGGATACCGAAGGAGCGCAGAGGTAAAAATGTTCACTTTACACATTTGAGGGCATTAAACCACACATTAGAAAATATTATCCACCTCTCCTCAAATCATAAAATTTGGTAGCATTTTTAAATGAACAATGCTTAGAAAATAATCATGATTTTTCCCCTGGTACATTACAAGTAAAATTCCTTATTATAAAACTTTTCAAGGAGAAATTCAAATTGGTTGTGACCATTTAAAATGCCAAGGTCATGAGAAACAAGAGAAGACTGAGAAACAGTCACAGATCAGAAGAGATCGAGGAAACATGAAGGCTTGATGCAACATCACTTGCTGAATCGGGTCCCGGGGTATTGACTGATCTATCTGTTTTGCCTCATCTCTTACTATAACTCATATAACGACTCAGAACAAAGCACCTCTTCTCCCTACTGCCTTGCACACTTTCCCAACCTAGCATTAACAGTCCCCAACCCCCTGTAATCTCTTTCCTGCAATCTAAATGTTTCACTTTTTTCAAGGCACAGCTCACTTTCCATCTCTTTTACAATACTTCCTCTGATTAACACAGCCTATGATTTTTCTTAGAGTCTCAAAATTCAGAAAGCAATTCCAGTCCACAACATGCATTCTATTATTTAATTGATTTTATTTTATCTTTCACTAGTCTCTAGGTGTTTCTTGAAGTTATCTCTTGACGTACAAATTATATTTTGAAATCCTTGAAGCCAGAGTTATCTTTTAGTTTTTGTTAGGGGTGTGGGTGCATGGTGTGTGTTTTTATCTTCTACAGCACCTAATCTACTACCAGCTGTGCATTTGCCATTTAATGAATCGTTTTCTTCACTACCTCTTTGATGGGGAACTTAGCTCATTTGGATTGATATTTGTGAAGGGATTAACTGATATAAGATGGAAAGTAAATGCATTTGTCAATAAAGTTCTTATTGCTATTTGGTGAAAACAAAATTACATCCAAATTCTGATGAAAACACTTGAATGAAGCAATTTCCCCAGAAAGCTTTTAATTTGCTAAAACACTGAGACGCACAGATCACACCGAAATGGACATTAGCTGTGTACTCCCTGACTCCACTATTTAGATAATATACATTTGTTCAGATCAACAAGTGAAATCTGGCATGTATATTATACACAGGTGTAATGAGACATTAGCCCAGCAGCACAGGTAACATTAAAGAGGATAAAGGAATACTGAGAAGCACTTGCTCAGTTACACTGATACATACCATATAACCTCCAACAGGATTGTGTTGGGGAAAGTCTACTTTTTCCCAAAGTTATTTATCCCATTATTATGTGTATTGTCCCAGCTTCAACCTTTTCTCCTGACTCTATCTCCATTGGGTAAAATGTGGGCCATTACACCTCTGATCCCTTTCTCAGGACCTTTCATCTCTTTGATTTCCCAAGATTTATGTTCCTTCCACAAATGTACACAAAAGGGAAGCTGGAATCGCTGAATTCTTGCCTTGTGATGTGAAACGATTCTTAGATGATAACATATCTATAACCAGCATATTCGTATGATGGAGACATGCTGATTTTAGTTTATGTGCTGCCAGAGCAATCATGAGACATTCTGAATCTACATTAATCAATTTTTTTGTAAAATTAAAAAAAAAAAGGACACTTTGCAAAATTTATATATTAGCATATCAGAAAAAAAAAGTGTTTGGAGACTCTACAAAACAACCAAGTTTGTAAATGTGTGTATTTTCATGGATGGGGGAAAAAAGAAAAGAGTTTAGATGCTGTGGGTGGGGTGTTATCAACCTCTTTAAGGCAAGTCCTACATATGTACTTCGGAAAGTATCTCAGTTCATTAACGTGATGAGATGCCGGCTGCAGGTGATTATAAAGAAGACTGGCCTCTGACTGTGGTTTCTACACTCCTGGGAAACACAGTCCACCTTCCTGTGACAGTCTGATCTGTCTTTCCTATTTGCCATCTTCCTTTGAAATGATCAACAGAACAGACCTTGTCTGTGGTCTTCTCCAAATCAGTTCCAAATCAGTTGGAATGTACTCCATTCACTTTTGGCAGAGTTAAAAACACACCATTAGGTTCCCCTCCTGATAAAAGTGGTGTTTACAACAGTTGTCCCATTGGACTCCAAATGACATATTCCTTCTAAGATGAGCATGCAAATCAGTAGAGCAGTATCACTGGCATTAGCAGGCACATTTTAGGTAGTTAACATGTCAACATACAAAAAACAAGAGACTTCATATAAAAATAGAGATTTCTGTATTTCTCATTTCTTTCGAAAAATTATAGCATATGTCAAAATTCTGCCATATCAACCAGGAGGGAGCCTTACTTCAGATAGCAAGTAACTTCCCCCCAGCCTTGTTGTTTGTACTCAATACTTTCCACCTTCCTGCAAGACTTTGCTTCTTTATAGTGTAACGGGCATTCCCTTCCACTTAATACATGGGAAAACCAGTTTGTTTGAAACTCTCATCATCAAGTCCTTATCATCTTTATTGAGGTCTACCTAATTCCAAAATCTGGCATTTAGAATTATTAGAAACTCCTGAGACCTTGAATTTCAGTGTTCATAGGTAGATATAATCTGTGGGTGTGTTTCAGGTGAAGTAAAGGGGATAACAATGCTGGTGCACCATTGGGCTAATGAAGGACAAATTTGTGCATGCCTCTGAGCATTTTTGTTTATTTATCAAAACACACTTAATATAATTAGGCTAAGGAAACTGGATAATTTCAGAAAAATCTTGAGATATTTTAGAACCCTTTCTGGGCTTTTCAAATTTTTATTATTATTCAGGCTTTTAATTTTTAAACTAATTTTTGTCTTCAAATTATCTGATAATATTTTAGGAATGTTAAAATTTTGCTTCCATCTCTAAATGAAATGTCCAAAAGCAAACTGGTCACAAATGAATGAGTCTAATCACTAAATAAAAAGTATTTTTGACTAGCAAGCTAATTTCCATTCTCCCCAATTTTATCAGTTTTTAGCAAAGTTACATACTGATTTATTTTTCAGCCAGCAATTACTTCTTCAACTATCTAATCATGCTTTTACATTGCCTTTAAATTTCAGCAGCTACCATATAGTTACTTTCATTTAAAAATATGCCACAAGAATGAAGAAATGGTTAAAGTTTGTGTGACAACAACATTAAGATTTTAAGTATTTTAACATTGGAATGAGGAAAAAAACAGTGAACCATAATTGTCAGGATCATCATTAATCACAGGCATTACTCTACCAGTTGTCCTAAACATCCAATTCAGAATTAGGAAGTGATTTTGCCTATTTCAACTAATCACTTTATAAAGTTCAAGCATGGCTCAGTGGTTGATCACTATCCATGTAAAAAAATGATAGAGCTATTCTTTCAGCTTAATCTTTGAACAAGTAAAATAAACCTAACCAGCCGTATTTTTAAGTTACCAAATAGTAACTAAAAATATTCTATTTTTATCATATTCTTGTTCCTGCCATTTAATAGACTAATAAAATGCCTCCAAGATTATTGGCACCTTGAATGTAGATCTGAGCTATGGGAATGAAAAATAGGGGGAAAAATATGTGTCATAATTGGTTTGAATACATCAGTTTTTCAAATCAAACTAAATGGTTCTAGGTGAAACCTAAGTAATAGTTTTCCCAAATTTGACAAGCCTAATATGACAGAATGAAAACTGAAAGTCAGTATAAAATTCTACACTTCTTAGTTAAATGAATGACACATAAATTATAACTAAACCCTGGATATCTTGAATCTATTATTATATAGTCAAAATCTCAGGCATAATAGTCTTGTAGGCCTGGAAGCAGAGCAAGGATTCAATGATTCAGTGAGCCTGAAGATAAAAAGATAATCACCTTAAAGTGACTCTTCGATGCTTCCCAGGGAAATGAGCAACTGGAGCATCACCTTCAAGGATTAGGAAAGTTAAGAGACAAACAATTCAAAGACAAAGGTGTATTCTGGCTTCTGGCCTCTTCATCGCAAGAAAGTCATAACATATTCAGGTGGACATATTTATTAGTAAAATATAGACTTAGATCAACAAGAAAATTTAAAAACTTGCAAGTAAAACATAACTAGTTTCTATACATAGATATTTGAGGAAAATAAGTTACTAAGAAGACTATATCTTACAATGTGGCCCGAACATTTTGAAAGACAAGAGTGATGACGAGATGGTGGCTGTCACATTAGGATGCCACCAAGCACCCCCAGAGAACGTCATTCAGAGTCTAGCAACACTAGCAAATGAGAAGTCTCCAACGACACTTTGAAAGGAACTTCCATCTATTTGGGGGGGAAATAATATACAGCAGCATTTTCCAAATGTGCAGAGGTGGAAAAACAGAAAGTTCAGCTAAAATGTTTAGACCATTGTGGGAATAGGCTCACTTTAATATGCTTTTCAATTCTGAACACATTGGCAGTGCTCAAAACACATTACAAAAGTAATAACATGATAATGGAGTTGGGAATCCTGTAAAGGTTACATAGAATTCAATTTATAAATCAAAATGCCTAAAAATCAAACTAAGGCCAACTGCCTAAAGGTATTGGATTTTCACTACATTGAATAACACAAGGATCTCATAACCATGAAAATAAAGTGACCAATATGCCCAGGGCCTAATTTTAAACTATTTAGATTCTCTTAGCTTTTCTTCCTCATTCCTTTTAAAACACTTTTTTTCCTAAAATTTTCATTAAAATCGAAGCTTAGGTGCTAGCAAATCTGAGCATTTGATAATGGTTAATTAATTCCAAATGTAAAGATGCAGAAATCAGGATAGCTCATAGAGAGATGGCACTTGTTGAACCACATGATTCCAATATTAAAATTAAACACAAACAAGCAAATAAAAACATTGAAGTTTTTAGTTTTAAAATTAGCTGAATTATTTATTTTAAATCTTTTAAATATTATTCTTGTGGCATGATTATCAATGGAAATAAACAAGATGTTGAACTAAGAGGCATGGCTATTTCCTAATACTGCTGCTGCTGCTGCTGCTGCTAAGTCGCTTCAGTCGTGTCTGACTCTGTGCGACCCCATAGATGGCAGCCCACCAGGCTCCATCGTCCCTGGGATTCTCCAGGCAAGAACACTGGAGTGGATTGCCATTTCCTTCTCCAATGCATGAAAGTGAAAAGTGAAAGTGAAGTCGCTCAGACGTGTCTGACTCTTAGCGACCCCATGGACTGCAGCCTACAAGGCTCCTCCATCCATGGGATTTTCCAGGCAAGAGTACTGAAGTGGGTTGCCATTGCCTTCTCTGATTTCCTAATGACCTTTGTATATATTAGATACCAGTTTGTAAATTTTGGTATCTCCTGAGATGATGAAGTAAATAAAAGTAGATATCAAAAGTTTTTAAAAAATGATCATGTGTTTATCACATTGGGTACTACTCTTCACACTGCTCTCTTGATCCTCTCAACAAATCTAGCAGACAGGTCTTAGTATCATCCTCATTTTACAAATGAGGAAACTAAGGAGAGAAATACAAATTCAAAAATTTATGTCCAATAAAGTAATGCTTTCAGAAAAATGAGAAAGATCACTGTTATTTAGTTAAGCAATAGACCATCTATGGTTCAGTTGGCAGAATAATAGCGCATAATTTAAGAATTACCAGTTTAAACCATAGTTGATAATGTTTAGAGAGAAAATTATCAAATAGACTTCAGTAGTTCTTGCATTTAATAAGTTTTTATTTTAAAAGCTTTGAACCTTATTAGAAAAGAGAACTTTAAAAGTGAAATAAATGAGGCAGAGAAAGACAAATGCTGTATGATCTTACTTTTATGTAAAAGTCTGAAAACATGCAAACAAATAAGCTCATAGATCTGGAGAACAGATTAGGGTTGGAAAGAGAGGGAGTGGGTAAAATGGGCAAAAGTAGTGAAAAGGTGCAAACTTCCAGTTATTAAATAAGTCCTGGAGATATAATGAACAGCACTGTGACTATAGTTAATAATACTACATTGCATATTTGAAAGTTGCTAAGAGAACAGATCATAAAAGTCTCCTCATAAGAAGAAAACATTCTGTAACTATATGGCAACAGATGATAACTAGACTTATTGTGGTAAAAATTTCATTAGGTACAAATATTGAATCATTAAGTTTTACCCTTGAAACTAATATAATGTTGTAAGTCAATTAGACCTCAATAAAAAGTAATTTTAGGGCTTCCCTTGTGGTCTAGAGGTTGAGAATCTGCCTGCCAATGCAGGGGACATGGGATCGATCTCCGATTCAGGAAGATCCCACATGCTGTGAAGCAGCTAAGTCTGTGCGCAACTACTGAGCTTGTGCTCTAGAGCTGGCGAGCCACAAGTACTGAGCCCATGTACTGTAACTATTGAAGCCTGTGCATCCTAGAGCCCGTGCTCTGCAACAAGAGAAGCCACCACCATATGCCAGCATGCCAAAACTAGAGAGCAGCCCTACTCTTTGCAACTAGAGAAAACTTGTGCACAGCAACAAAGACCCAGCACAGCCAAAAATAAACAAGTAAATAAATTTAAAAAAATAATTGTAAAATTGGGGAGAGAAAAGAGAGCTTTAACTTTTATGTTTGAACCTACTTGCAGGCAGGAATAGAGAAACAGACATAGAGAACATCGTGTGGATGAGCAGGGCAAGGGGAAGATGGGATGAATTGGGAATTGACATACATGAACTCCCATGTGTAAAACAGATAGCTAAAGGGAAGTTGTGGTATAGTGCAGGGAGCTCAGCTTGGTGCTCTGTGGTGACATAAAGGGGTAGGATGGGGGAGGAAAAGTCCAAGGGGGAGGTATATATGTATACATATATAGCTGATTCATATGTAGCTGATTCACTTTATTGTGCAGCAGAAACTAACACAACACTGTGAATCAACTATACCTCAATTAAAAAAGAAAAGACACTAATTAGAAACACCATTGCTTAGAATCTCAGATTCAATCTCAGGCCTGGTCACTCAGACTGAGGACTGTACTCTAGTCCTCATGGCTCACCTTGTCCTCATTGAAGACAAAGTATCTCAGAAGAAATAAACAGCTTCTAGAATACGTGTTTTACAAATCAAACTAAAAAGTTTCAAAATATTATAGCAAGTCAAAATTTAAAATACATTTGTGCCCAAGAGAGCTCAGATAGATAAATTTCAAACTCATACGATGCTAATAATATACATAGCAAAGTCCATGGAAAACAGTGAGTCAAGATATTTTGAAAGTAAAATGCAGAGAGAAAAGGTTGTCCAGGATATCCAGATTATATCAGCATAGTGCTTTGTACATTTGAATCACTTAAATATTTATTACACTAAATGCATGCATGAATAAAGGAGAATGAAAACCAAGTACCATTTCCTAGGCAGGAAAAGTACAAGTAAAAGTCATTCTGAGAAGTTACTCTTTCCCACCAAAATATCTTTATTTTATCTGGAGAGCAGGATGCCTAATGTCAACAATAACTAAAATCAGAAAAATAAATAGAAGACCTGCTCCTCTGGGAACCAGGCTCAGATATTGCATAGAGATAAAACAATCAAGAGTTCTACCTAATGTTGTTGGAGTTATGTACACTGAGTACATGAGAGTAACTGCTTCAATTACTGGTCAACCTCATTCTGATTATTTTTCTAGAATTGAAAAAAAAGTCACCTCTTTTAGTTTCAATCTTATGTACCATATTTCTGAAATGTATTTTAAACTAGGTTACTAAGCTAGTTAAATAATAGGAGCCCTCACCTTCTATGAGCACATTCCAACAGAAACTAAAACGGTGTTTTAACAATTCATCCAATTCTCCAAAGAAATAATCATAAGCAGTTTCGGAAATTTTTCACCTTTATGTGGCTTATCTTTGGCCTGTGTGATTACAACAAATTTTTATATTATGATCTTGAAAGAACAGTGATTTGTATGTGTACATAGAGGGTGAAACATGAGGATTATGCCATTGACCTCTCCTCTCACATATTTTTAGACTCTGCAAATTTTCTTTATTGAATATATTTAAATTTTATAATAAAACATGAATATATAAACTGGATGTATATCAGTATAGATACACTGGCAGAAAGGTCTCAGAAGAGAGGAAATCTCTGATGGTTGACAATTCTCCTAGAAGAGTTTTTGGCTGCTCTACAAAGTCCTATCAAAACACATCTTTCAATCATGTATTCATGATTGGTGTGTATGATTTATTTATATTGTTATATGTGTACTACTCTGTCTTATTATGAATATTATAAAACTTACTTTTGGCATAAATGAGAGAATGGCATAAAATAAATACTAGTGGAAGTTCAAACACTCACCTCAATGCATTATTGTGTCCACCATAGGGTGACATGTATTCCACTTTGAGTTTCCCTGCATTAGACCACAAAACAACAACAAAAAAGAAACAAAATAAGAAAAAAGGATTATGAAAGAAAGGGTATGACTCTGTTACTTTGGAATTTTCACCACAGAATTCATTACAATTAGAATGTGAGCTAGAAATCACACACACATATATATGTAAGGACTAACTTAGATTTTTTAAAAATCTAAAAATATTGCCCTTGTCCCAGGTGACGCTAGTGGTAAAGAATTTGTCTGCCAGTGTAGGAGACTTAAGAGATGTGGGTTTGATCTTTGGATCAGGAAGAGCCCCTGGAGAAGGAAACGGCAACGGACTCCCGTATTCTTTCCAGGAGAATCCCATGGACAGAGGAGCCTGGTAGGCTATAATCCATGGGGTTGCAAAGAGTCAGACACAACTGAGCGTCTGAGCACACAAAAATATGTTATTAAATTTCAAGGAGAAGAAGCTGAGATAGCATTAGTTTTACTGAAAATATACCTGAAGTTACAGTATTTTTTTCAAACCCTCAGATTTTCGTGCATATTGCCTGTGTTTTAAAATCTATGCCATTTTCCCTTTTATTTTTATTCTTTCCACTTTATATGCCTACATTCACTGTTTTTACTCTCCTTCTTCAATCTGTTACTTTGAAGTATTGATTTAGATACCAGCAAACTACCACTCATGAAGTGCAGTTGTAGATCCTCTATCACACCCTTCCTAGAGGAGTTAGTTTCTCAAGGCCATCCAGCTAACTAATAGTAAATTTGGGACTGAAACTCAGATTCTCTACCTTTAAATACAGTGTCTTTTGGAAAACTGCAGGAGCAAGTTTCCTCGCATCATTCTGAGTTCTTCTAAAATACATACACATATATATACAAAATATGTGAAGTTAACTCTATCTAGCTAATCTATTCTGATGGAAAGTGGTCTCCGAATTTATTATTTCATAAACACTATGTTCTGGTTCATATAAGGCCAGTAGTTTAAAAATTATTCCTTAATGCCAAGTTTGCTGAGGTTAATTTTTCCTTTATACTTTGAAGCAGTACTGTGAAGCACATTGAAGCCACATTTTAGTAACCTATTTACTCTGCTTTTCTTCTTCCTATAACTATTTCTGGTTTATTTCATTTAAGCATAGAAGTTATCTTCTGAGAGGGTGGGCATACACACCCCCAAAAAACAAGGCTTGAACCTTTTGTTTTTACTCAGGGTCAAAGCATAGGGCCCTAAGTAATAGAAATCTTACTCAATGATAATGATTAATTTGAAAATCCATTTCAAATCAAGACATGTGTTACAGAGAAAATATTAATGGCCATCAGCATCATCCATCTAAATGCTTTTATCTGAATTAAAATTTCACTAACCATAGCTTTACTGTTTTTATAAATAAGAGATTGGACTTAAAACCACTTATTTGACAAGTCTATAGGAAAGTTCAATGTTGTGTTTAAGAAGAAATATACTATAAGCAGAAGACAATATATTTCTGTCATTAGCTAATTCAATCAAACAACATTGTTGGTGGTGTTTTCTTCCCCACTTCAAGCTCAGAAGCAAGGGACATATGGTAAGCAGCAGTATGTAGAAAAAGAGCCCCCCCTCCCCCCCAAAAAAAACTATAAACATAGGAACAGAGGTACAAAGAAGACAGCAATTTTATGGAACTTTCTTGCTGGACCAGTGTTTAAGACTTTGTATTTACACTGCAGGCGGTGAGAGTTCGATCCCTGGTTGAGGTACTAAGATCACACATGTCTACAAACAATAAATTCTGGAGAAGGTGTGGATAAAAGGGAACCCTCCTGCACTATTGGTGCAAATGTAAATTGATACAATCTCTATGCAGAACAGCAGGATATTCTTTAAAAAAATGAAAATAGAGCTACCATATGACCCAGCAATTTTACTCCTGGGAATATATCCAAAGAAAACCATAATTCAAAAAGATGCATGTACCTGAATATTTCTAACATTTCTTCCATTAGAAGAAATGGAGTGGCCCTCATAGTCAACAAGAGTCCAAAGTGCAATTCTTGGGTGCAATCTCAAAAATGACAGAATAAACTCAATTCATTTTTAAGGAAAATCATTCAACATCACAGTAATCCAAATCTATGTCCTAATCACTGATGCTGAAGAAGCTGAAGTCAAATAGTTCTATGAAGGCCTACAAGACTTTCTAGAACTAATACCCAAAAAAGATGTCCTTTTCATCATCGGGGACTGGAATGCAAAATAGAGAGATACCTGGAGTAACAGGCAAGTTTGGCCTTGGAGTACAAAATGAAGCAGGGCAAATGCTAACAGAGTTTTGCCAAGACAACGCACTGGTCATAGCAAATACCCTCTACCAGCAACATAAGAGGCAACTCTACACATAGACATCATCAAAAGGTCAACATGGAAATCAGACTGATTATATTCTTTGCAGCCAAAGATGAAGAAGCTCTATACAGTCAGCAAAAGCAAGACCAGGAGCTGATTGTGGCTCAGATCATGAGCTCCTTATTGCAAAATTCAGGCTTAAACTGAAGAAAGTAGGAAAAGCCACTAGGCCATTCATGTATGACCTAAATCAAATCCCTTATGATTATGATTATACTGGAAGTGACAAATAGATTCAGGGGATTAGATCTTCTAGACAGAAGCCTGGTGGACTGCCGTCTATGGGGTCGCACAGAGTCAGACATAACTGAAGCGACTTAGCAGCAGCAGCAGGGCAGAAACCAACGCAGTTATTTTAAAATAATTTTCCCCCAATTAAAAAATAAATTAAAAAGAGAATATTGACAAAAGAGTTAAAAGGAAATAAATTGAACTAAAAAAAAAAAGTGTTATTTTCTTTAGATCTCCAAGAATGAGTTGGCTATTGTCATGTGCAGTCCAGTAGAAGGACATTTCAGGTCCAGAGACTGCGTATACAAATGTCACAAAAGAGAGAAACAACTTCGGGTTCCAGATTTAGAGAGAATTCAGAACACTTGGAAAGCAGGAACTGAGAAGGTCAGGGCTGACAGGAGAGAATAGGGATCTTGTTTATTCCTCACAGAAGCCTGTGACTTTTATACTACAGAAGTGCGACCTTTATACTACATGTATCCTGTGGAGGTATACATAGAGCAACTTGATTGTCTCTGGGTCTAATTTTATTCTGAATAACTTTGATGTGGGGAAAGGGGCAGGACAAGTAACTGTAGCTTTCTTTATTTCTTATAAATCTCCATTCTAGCTGATGAGAAAAAAACAAAGAATAAAAATATGTCAGTTAAAAATAACTTGGTTTGATCTGGCTTAAAAAAACATGCCACACATATGAATCATTTCAAAGTTTAAACTCCCTATCACATGTATGCCTATGGCTGATTCTCCCTTTTAGGGGCATCTGCCCCACCTCCTTAGTCTGGGTTTGCCCAGGACACTGAAGCTTTCCAAGGAGGCAGGAAGACAGGTCTTCAGGGAGCTTGCCCTCTTCTGGGTCCTTGCCAACCTTCACTTAGATGGCTGTGCTGCTGTGCATTGAAGTGTGGCTGTTCTGGTCTTTGGGGGCACATGTCCCTGATCACCTCATCCCAACCCGCTCTATCTGATATATTTGTGGAGATGGGAAGTTATTGGTTTCTTGCGGCCGCACTCTGATCCTGGGTAACAGAGAGAACCATCCTGGTTCTCATTTGCCTAAATAGTTTCCTCCATCCCTGCAGATAGCAACCCAATGTTGAACAAGGATCTTCTTCAAGAAACCTGAAGGCTTCTCAGGCGTGCCTAGAAAGGCAGGACACTACTTTCCCCCTTTCCCTGATTCCTCAAAACCCATATGATTTTTTCTAGAATGTTTCCATCTCAAGAGTTGCAGCCATGAAGTAGGAACTTGGACATTCAAATCTCAACTCCTCCCTGTCGCTTTTCCTGCCCAGATTGCTCTCTCAGTACTGTGGTAGGAAATGTGGTGTCAGTATGTCAGTGTCAAGAGCTGGCTTTATACATCAACCTGCCACTGGTTCTCTATTTTACATGTGGTAACATACATATTTCAATGCTATTCTCTCAAATCACTCCACTCTCTCCTTCTCCCACTGAGGCCAAAAATCTTTTCTTTATGTCTGTGTCTCCTTTGCTGTCCGGCATGTAGGAGGGAGGGAACACACATAGGCCTATGGCCAATTCAAGCTGATGTATGGCAAAAACCATCACAATGCTGTAAAGTAATTATCCTCCAATTAATATAAATAAATTTGAAAAAGAGCTGGCTTTCTTCTTTTTCCCAGTAAAACAGAATGGATAGTCATTCATTCAAGTGAATTGTGAGGCACAACTAACATTAAAACAGAAATCTATGCCTAATGTATAATATATAACAGGTAAAATTCAATGATGCTATTTGGTCCGGTCTGACAAAGGTGAGTGTGTAAAGGCTAAATCTATAAAGGGATATTTAGGAATCTAGAAAACCCTTTGATGACTCAATAACCTCAAGCTTTCAAATAAAAGTAAAGTCTCATTGAAGATGAAAGAAGTCTAGTGATTTAAGAGTTCATACTGTCTTAATTACAGGAAGACACTAGGAAGTAGGCCGGCTAGGGAAGGGAAGAATTATATGTGAGTTGTTAACAAAGCACTCAAGAGACGATGGGGCCCAAACTAAGATACGCATAACAGAGTTAAGAAGAGGCAGAATCTCAGTGATACTTAAAAGGATGGAAATGGCAGGAATTTGGTGACCACTTGGATGTGGAAATGTGAAGCTAGAGAAAGAACTGAGGATTATTTGAAGTTTCTAGCTTGGACAACCTGGTGGGTAGCAATACCAGCAATCTTAATAAGGGATACAGGACTGATGAATGGGTTGAGGTAAGAGAGTAAACCAGGCTTAAGTCCAGTCTGGAGTAGTCATAGCTGGAGCTGTGACACTTAACTTTGACCAGTAAACGTAGGTTGCGTGAAGAAACAAGCATATCAGGGGATGTGAAATAGTCAAAACGCTAACGTTGGATGTCAGCTTCTCTTTGTTCTCCAAGTAAAACAAAACGCAACACCATTCATTTAAGTAATTACAGGGCTGCTGTAACAGCAAAACACCAAGCTAGGCCTACAAAAGAAAAGCAGCAAAAAAAAAAAAAAAAAAAAAATGCTACGCAGATTATTTCCAAAAGTCCGAATATGTACCGTTAAATGCAAATTACTTTACCTTCTCTATCGTGTCCTAACATTTACTTGAGAAATGTTTCATAGGGAATTATCAAAAATAAAGCTAAATGATAGGTTTATTCATCTTAATAATTCACCATAAAGGCCTAAAATAACCAAAACATCATAATTTCAAGCAATTCATGATAACCTGCCAAAAAACTTTACATAAGAAGCAAAAACTTAAAAATGAAAGTGGGAATGAGTTAATATCAGGTAGGAAACCAAAGTAAAATGAGCTCTAGGTTTTGTTTAGTGTTTTGTGTTTTTTTTTTTAATATATAGGGCTAATATGACAGGGACTTGAAGCAAAAGAGTTAAGATGAAAATAGCAATATCACACAGAAAAAAAAAAAACAACAGTATTTCTCTCCTGCTTAACAGTTTAGTCCCATCATTCATTTCATATCCCCAGGACTCATTAATGAATGAAATGGATATACCCAAAGGATCTAGTGAAATTCTTCAGCAGCAATTAAATGGAGAAAATGACAAGTTACGGATTCCACATTCTTTCTAGGAGTACATTGGGCTTCCTGGAGCTGCACCGGACACAGCCAGCCTTGTCATTTTTTAAAAAATGCCTTAAGAAAGTCATAGGTTAAAAATCAGGTTTTGAGATCATGTTTTAATTCTTTTATACTTACTGGAAATAATGAAAGGTTAAATATATCTGATCTATCTTCACAAAATTATGAATCAAGGAATTAAATTGGAGAGGTCTGCATTTGTACTATAATTGATCCTACTATCTATCATAGCTTAAAAGAATATGGCTCTTTTCGAAGGAAGCTAGCTTGTAGTTTGTGTCTGAGACAGCCTCAAGAGAGAAAAATTCAAATCAACTGAGTCTAAGTAAAAACATGGGCCTGCCCTCCTCAAGGCAGAGCTCACAGGGGCACCCAGGTTGTGGCCTGATAAGCCAGAAAGACACTGTAGTGGTTTTCTGTGGCTGCCATAACAAACTACTACCAACTAGGTAGCGTAAAACAAGAGCACTTTATTCTCTCTCAGTGCTGAAGGCCAGAATCTGAAATCAAGGTGTTAACAGGATTGCTTCCTCTGGAAGGCTCTGAGGGAGTATCAATTCCATGATTCCACTCTACCTTCTTGCAGCTGCCAGCAATCCATGCTGTTCCTTGGCATTCCTTGGCTGGTAGAAGCATCACCCCAAACTCTGCTCCCTCTTCACATTGCCTTCTCTGTGTCTGCCTATTTCCTTTTCTGACTCTTCTAAGGATACTCATCAAATTTAGGGTTCCCTCTAATCCAGGCTGATTTTATTTCAATTCTCACCTTAATTTTATCTGCAAAGATCATAATTCCAAGGATCCAAATGAACATGCATCTTAGGGGAACACTATGCAACCCACTCAAGATGCTTACCAGGAAGAAAAGGCAAAACCAAGAGAAGAAAATTAAAGGACCACTAGAGACACTATTAACAACTTAGAATCAGCAAATTACCACCACCAAGACATGTAAACACCAGGATTTCCAAATCAAACCCCTTCTAAGAGTAGAAGTAGTAGTAGAAATAGAAGAGGGTATAATCAATAGACGGCCTGATAATGGGACCTACTTGGCTTAAACCCTGATGAAATGATGCAGACATAAGAGATTGGAGGGAAATTATAATCAATTTAAATGGAACAGATGCACATATTCAGGCAAAGAGGATTTTTTTCTAATTTCTCTTCATGCTGATAAATAAATTAATGCTGAAATTATAATTTAGTATTTCATTATTAAATAGACACACACTAGTTTCCCAGAAATTATTTGTTTTATTAATTTCTAAAACTTTCTGTATCTGAATCACTCTGTGTGGAGACTTTAGGCTCTGCAATAATAGATATAAGCTGCTATACATAAAGGAAAATTTCAGAAAAGAAACTTCACAGATTTAATTGAAATTTTACTAAAAATTCAATCAGGCTAGATGATCGTGCTATGCATTTAAACTGAAACTTCTGACTACTTGAGGAGGTTATAACTTATAACCTTATCGTCCTTTAGGAGATTCGCCCATTCAACCAGTATTTATTGCCAATATTTGTTGAACATCTATTTTCTATTAGACATAGTTCTAGGAAATAGGGAGAGGCCAGGGACCAAAAGAAATGAATGTCCTGTGTTCAAAATGTCTATTATCTAAATAGAATAAAGATGTAAACAAATACCTAAATCATTTAGATCGCAGGAAATGCTATGCAGGGAATATGGCAGGGAAATGAAGGAGAGACTGAAATGTGGGGTGAGGTTTGGGACTTGCAATATTTGAGCTGAGAAGTAAATGATGCAAAGGTCTGAAGAGAAAGCACTGCACAAGCACAGGGTCCCAAAGTGGGAGGGAGCTGATGAGCTCTGTGCAGCCTGTTCCCACAGAGAGCAGCCAGGGGCCCACGGGTAAGTCTGTCATCAGGTTCTCGGAAACCAAGCTGCTCAGAAGTGAAAGTGAAACTGGCTTCATGGAGGAGCAGAGTTGGTCCCCTGAACCCCAAGAAGAAGAAAGAGACACACTGGTCCACAGTTTCCACTGAGACAGAAGAAATCAAAACACCGCAGTGACTCAAGTCTTCAGCTCCAGCAAGTATTCCTCAAGTCCGGCACTCAATGCCAAAGATACTCAACTCTCTGAACGCAATTGCCCTTGGGAGCAGGCTAAGCTTCTGTAACAAATAGTACCCAACTATTAAATTAGACTCTTTCTTGTATTACTGCCCAGAGGCAGCAATACAAACATTTCAGGTTCAATGGAGGCATTCTACCATACTTAACACCTGACTTCCATCTTTGGTTTGAGGCAGTAGCTCCAGTGACCACTACTTCTCAGGAAAAGGAAGTGAAAAAAACAGAGTGGAAAACAACATTAGACAAAGAAATAGAATAAACTTCTCTCACTCCTGTCTCATTGTCCAGAAAGTAGTCACATGATCACATCTACGTGCAAGAGGCTAGGAAATATAGTTTCTTGCTAGGTAGATGCTTGCTGAGATCAAATGGATATTGGAGGGCAATTAGCAACTCCTGACATAAATTAGGAAAAGTCATTTTGTCAAAGAGGTTATAGCCATGAGTAGTGGTGGAGATGGAGATGGGCTGTCATCAAAGCACTGTCTCAGCTCCTAACAAATGGTGGTCCGCTTAAGAGATGGAGATACAAATGAGAACAGCAATACATAAGTGACCACCGAATGTAGCTTAAGTGGATCACTGAGTCCTTGCTAGGATGTTTCGTTAACCACAATGAAGTGGGAACAAAGATATATATGAGAAGAGATGCAATCTCCAAGCTCAAGTGTAGCAGTCAGCAAAGCTGTGTTTCCAAGCATCTGGCCCATGGATGCTAAGCCAGAGATTAACTATTATTTTTATTAACTCTTTGACCTCCAGACTGAAGAAAATGTTCTGGGAACTATCAATGATATCAATTAAAACTGTTGTAAGTCTACGTTTATACAAATATTCCTCTCCAGGTGAATACGTTCAGTCCCTGCAGTTAGATTGCTAGAGTTTGGAATATTGGTTTCAGATTAAGAGGAATGCTGAATAAGCCAAATTTGTCTGTACTTGAGTTTTACACAGAAAGACATTAGATAGCAGAAGATAGCTATAATCGTATTACTGGATACCATATTAGAAGTCCTACTGCTTCCCTCTTTGATAGCTATTTTTAACTGTGCAAGAATTTTTATCGGCATGATTTTATTATAGTGTTTATTCTAATATAATTCTAGTAAATTTCTCTAGTTAATTTCCATTGTTCCAAGTAAAATTACCTATTTCCTGTTCTTCCATTGCTCTAAACTGCCAAGAAAGTATTTGACTCTCTGAAAATTCTTATGTTTAGACATGTGACTTATAAATTACCTAAGGATTATCTACACATTTGGATAAGGGCATGGCAACCCACTCTAGTATTCTTGCCTTGAGAATCCCATGGACAGAGGAGCCTGGCAGGTTACAGTCCATAGGGTTGCAAAGAGTCAGACATGACTAAAGCAACTGAGCATGCATTCATGCATGATATACATATTGCTTTTTCTTTTAATTGTTACCACCAAATATTTATAAAGCAACTACTTCATATGTATATTTGCACATATTTTGTGAACCTGTGGCATAGTCATTGAAAAATGTTTACCTTTAAGTGATTTAATTTAAGTAGAAGAGATTAAAAAAGATATATGGCCAACTGCTCCCTCTCTTACCTCACCATCTTGACAGCTGGTCCCCAAAAGTGGCAAGACAGGTGAGGTGAGTAGATAGGGACTGGTTTATAACCAATTTTGTTAAAATTACATACATAATTTTTTATGCAAAAAAAAAAAAAGAATCTGCCTGCAAAAAAAAAAAAGACAACAAGATGGCGGAGTAGAAGGACATGCACTCATCTTCTCCTCTGAGAAATCCAAAATTACAACTTGCTGCTGAACCATCAGCAGGAGAATGTAGGATCCCACAAAAAAAAATGCCAGCAAATTTGGAAAACTCAGCAAGTGGCCACAGGACTGGAAAAGTTCAGTTTTCATTCCAATCTCAAAGAAAGGCAATGCCAAAGAATGCTCAAACTACCGCACAATTTCACTCATCTCACATGCTAGCAAAGTAATGCTCAACATTCTCCAAGCCAGGTTTCAACAGTACATGAACCATGAAATTCCAGATGTTCAAGCTGGTTTTAGAAAAGGCAGAGGAACCAGAGATCAAATTGCCAACATCTGTTGGATCATCGATAAAGCAAGAGAATACCGGAGAAACACTACACCTAATTTATTGATTAGGCCAAAGTCTTTGACTGTGTATAGCACAACAAACTGTGGAAAATTCAAGAGATGGGAATACCAGACCACCTGACCTGCCTCCTGAGAAATCTGTATGCAGATCAAGGAGCAACACTTAGAACCAGACATGGAACAACAGACTTGTTCCAAATCAGGAAAGGAGTATGTCAAAGCTGTATATTGTCACTCTGCTTATTTAACTTCTATGAAGAATACATCATGCAAAACGCTGGGCTGGATGAAGCAAAAGCTGGAATCAAGATTGCCTGGAGAAATATCAATAACCTCAGATATACAGATGACACCACCCCTATGGCAAAAAAGCGAGGATGAACTAAAGAGCCTCTTCATGAAAGTGAAAGAGGAGAGTGAAAAAGTTGGCTTAAAACTCAACATTCAATAAATGAAGATTATGGCATCCAGTCCCATCACTTCATGGCAAATAGATATGGAAACAGTGACAGAGTTTATTTTGGGGGGTTCCAAAATCACTGCAGATGGTGACTGCAGCCATGAAATTAAAAGACACTTGCTCCTTGGAAGAAAAACTATGACCAACCTAGACAGCATATTAAAAAGCAGAGACATTACCTTGTCAACAAAGATCTGTCTAGTCAATGCTATGTTTTTTCCAGTAGTCATGCATGGATATGAGAGTTGGACTATAAAGAAAGCTGAGTGCCAAAGAATTGATGCTTTTGAACTGTGGTGTTGGAGAAAACTCTTGAGAGCCCCTTGGACTGCAAGGAGATCAAACCAATCAATCCTAAAGGAAATCAGTCCTGAATATTCATTGGAAGGACTGAAACTGAGGCTGAAACTCCAATGCTTTGGCCACCTGATGCAAAGGACTGACTCCTTGGAAAAGACCCTGATGGTGGGAAAGACTGAAGGCAGGAGGAGAAGGGAATGACAGAGGATGAGATGGTTGGATGGCATCACTGACTCAATGGACATAAGTTTGAGCAAGCTCTGGGTGTTGGTGATGGACCGGGAAGCATGGCATGCTACAGTCCATGGGGTTGCAAAGAATCGGACATGACTGAGCAACTGAACTGAAGTGATAGCTGTCTTTATATGATTTGGATGGGTATTTAATCTATTTTATTACTAAAATACTAAAGAACTGAAATGAGTCTCTACTAGTCTCAAGGTATGACATTGTCTCTAACACTGAGATGTAGAAGGAGGAAGCGCTGTCATTGGCTGGGCCATCCAGCTTCTCTCTTGTACTCTTCTTCAACTCCCCCCTGTACTGAACTGGTTCTTCTATCAGATAAAGCAGGAATTCTCCAACCCTTGTTCTTCTCATATGTAAACCACTTGTACATACCTGCAGAACTCTGTACCCCACATTTACACCCCTTCAAAATACACAGGGAGCACTCACTTTGTACCAGGCTATTTCCTAAGCACCAGAGAGACAGCAATAAAGAGGCAGGCAAGGTTACTTTGTTCACAGAATTTCCATTTTAGTGGTTTTGCTCTCTAAAATATCTTTACTACAGCTTTCACCTGGAGTCCTAGCCCTTGGCTTCCCACATTGATTCTCAAATGTCAGTTGATACATTTCCCCTCCATCACAGCTTCCCATTTTGATAGCAGGACCTACATGTTTGACTTCCCAATCCAAATCCCATAGCTACAAGATAATCCCCTAGCTTTCTTTTCTACTTAAGGCTCTACTCTAATAAATATGTTTTCCAGTTCTTTCTTATGGCTTGAATCGCATCCAATTCTTGCCAGTTTCCTGAGTTAAAACCCAGAGACATGTCATTAACTGCAAATAGTCCAAATATTGGAGGTGAGTATCCAGCAACTTTGGCTCATCTAGTCTTTGAACATCACATATCTAGGTCCTTGTGCTAAGTTGCTTCAATCGTGTCTAACTCTTTGCGACCCCATGGACTGTAGCCTGACTGGCTCCTCTGTCCATGGAATTCTCCAGGCAAGAATACTGGAGTGGGTTGCCATGCCCTTTTCCAGGTGATCATCTCGATCCAGGGATTGAACCCGTATCTCTTATGTCTCCAGCATTGGCAGGTGGGTTCTTTACCACTAGCGCCACCTGGGAAGCCCTATCTAGGACCTTATTTTTATACATAAATCACCAGTTAGGACCCACTGGTACCTAGACTTGTGAATGCAAAATCCTCATGGTTTCCATGCCTTGCTAACTTGGCTAAACATTCTCTTTCATTTCCTATAGTTGGGAAGAACATCCCTCTCCTCACCTTACTGTCTCTTGTCAAACCATTCATCAAAAATAAAATTGTGGACAAAAAATTGTGGACAAAACTATAGTCAAAGAAACTCCTGCATCTGTCCCTCCAGCCCCTTCAAGGACATAGACTACACTCTATTTGTAAATTATCATCCCAAGTTTGTCACTGCACAATGGGATGTAAATTTATTCAATTATGACTGATAAACATCATTGGTTTCTCTGGATCTTGACTTTGTTGTGACATCGATTCTTCTCAAAAGGCCATACTCAAAATGAATGTGCTGCTGCTACATTGGTTCATAGACCATTAAAAGGAGCAGTTGGCCATGAATTAACATTTTATTCAAATCCACCATGTTGGGAAAAGACCACACATCAAAAAAATTAGCCTTAAAGTGAAATATTTTAATTTAAATTATATTATCCCTTACTCTCTATTTTCCTCTGAAACTACACTGCTAACTGATGCTATAACTTATTTCAACTCCATCCTTTCTAAAGTGTAACATATCCATCTTGCTGAGACACTTAAGTTACAGGCAGTTTACTCACATTAGATCTCATTAGCAATTACACTAGTGTTCAAAATACATTACCTCATTTGTCTCATAGCCCATATAGTTTTTTACATAATGAATTAGACCAATTAGTCTCACATGACAGAAGGAAATCTTAAATAACACTGTCCTTACTTTAAGACAAGCTTGACTGAAGCATAATGAAAGAAACTGTAAAATTAATTTGTTTTATAAAATGGATAGCAAAAGGAATTAGATAAGCAAACTTCAGGCTATAGGTTTGTGGTTGGAGTTAGGCATCAGAGAGAAGTAGCAAAAGAAAGGGTAAAGCCTCACTCGGTTTGTTTTCTGCAAGACATGAATTCATTATTTGCATAGCTAAGGGCCATGTTTAAATGTCCAAACTAACTTGCTTATAGACTTTTCAATTGAGACCATAATTGTCCTTTGGGAAAAATCTTGCTGATTTAATCAGCCAAGAAATTTACAGCTACCGCAATGATCAATAGCTAGAGATTTTTGGAAGCACAAAACCAGCTCTCTAACCATGTGTCTATTTCACCTAAACAAGTCCTTTATAAAGTTTTAGTGTTCCTCATACTTCCTTCAAATAATTCTTTGCAACACTGAATCCAATTTCCTATCTACTATTAGAATCTCTTTCTTCAAACTTCAGAGAGAATCATAAAATACAGCATTGATAGGTGTTACTCAATGAAGGTAACCTGAGAAGGCAAGTCCTAAAGACCCTCCCAGCACTTTCTCCATGCACCCAGTGACCCTACAAGGAGACTGTGCCCTCTTACTGCCAGTAATTATCTGTCTTCTTTTCAGATCATAATTACTTTCCTCATTGTTCAATCAAGGACTGTCGTGCAATAAAATGACCATGGGCTGGTTAGCTAGTTGAAAGTGCCCCCCAGTCCTCCATTTATGGACATAATAAATTGTGTCACCTAAGGAGTCAACAGAAGATACAAATCTGGTAGCAAATCGGTTCCTGAAAATATGCACAGAAACCTAGAGGCAAAATTTGACCCAATCATTCCTCTTTAATCAAGGTGACTCTTAATGTGTCTTTTTTAATGTCATAGTAGTTAAAGATAATTTAGCACTGAAAGGGGAAGTAAAATTAAGATTCTGGGTTAATAGGGAAGGAGGTTTTCAAAAAACTTTCATACTATGAGAATGAATTTTCCTTTTCCTTCTAAAACAAGCATCTTTTTCAAAGGAAGTGTACTTAAGAGAAAAGAAATCACCAAGACAATAGAATTAGTCTTTTGAACATGTCTGATTGGAAAGCTCATTTTCCTACCATTTCTTATGCTTTTACAAAAATATTTCACATACAAAAAGTTATCTACCAGGCTTCACTAATGCATGTGACTTATGTTCAAATTACATCTTTTAAAGTGACATAGTTTAAAAAAAATTAGGCCTTTGAAAATGCTTATCCCTGGCAGTTTGGAAAATATTGACTCCAGTATTTATCATTCAGAGCTGAACTCAGAGTGTCAAGAATTTGCCAAGTTAACTTTTCTTTTTCTCACTCCCAGAGTTCCACAAAAGTTCTCATTATACCTGGTGGGCAACTCAGGGAATCATGTACCGCTGAGTTAGGACAAAATAGAAATGTTAATTCAGAATTTTCATCCTTAAGAGACCTTCAATATTGCCTTAAAAGCTCAAAAATGACCCAATTTTACCAAATGAAAAATGCAGTATGTCCTCTACACAGGTGGTTGAAAACTCATTTCAATTAGTCTTTATTAATGAATTCCTGATATTTAGCCCTCTGCTAGTCACATTTGAAGATCTCTAGAATTACAAAAAACAGCCCCTCTCTCGAAGACTGTGCAGTCTACTTAGGGAAGCATTTATACATGTAAAACAAATCAAAGTTATATCAGAAATTATAATGAAAGGCGACAACTGACACCACAAGGAGGGAAGAGATCAAATTGAAACAAAGATGATGAAAAGATGGCACTGAGTCTCCTTAATGCTGGGAAGGATTTGGCTCTTTGGATATGGTTCAGGGATCCCATATGTTCTCTCAAGAGAATTTTTCACTTTGCCTAATTGATCTCCAAGCAAAACTCAGTCCTTCTCATGTTTAAGAGCCACCCTGGTACAAAGGGGCCTGTGGCTCCCATCTGCCCTCAATAAACAACTCACACTATGTGGCCCAGAGTCGCACAATGAGGCTCTTCTAAGGAAATAGGCAGGGGCTGCTTTCTGCTAGCCAGGATTCAGTGGTCATTAAAAATAGTAGATCTGCAGTATCCTGCATATCTTTTTTCTAATATTTATACCAGTATTATTGTTTTTAATTGTAAAGTCCCATCGGCTTCCTTCCTTTCTTGGATGATGATGATCGAAAGCACATCGAGGCAGACAAGTCACTAACGATTGCTGCAATTTATGGCCTCTCTGTGCAGTGTCTCAGCATCACCTTGTATGCTTGGACATCATAGGCCAGAAAATTCATTTAAAGTTCTCTGATGTACTAAGATGCTGACTCTACAAGTACACTCTCCTGTCATTTCCAAGCCCAGTGGATTTGCAGTGATAGATCTATGTCATTTGGGTTTCATCATCATGAGTGCAGCCTCCACAAAGACCACTTCTTCAATCTTTCCTGGGATTTAATCATTCAGTTCTCCAGTCCCACGTGTAACCCATATCCAGGGAGAGCTTGTACCTCTATCTTAATCTAGGCAAAAAATAACTGCAGTAATATATATTGGACACTTATTGCACGATTATTACGTGCCAGTCACAGCACCATGAAATTTATGTGTACTAGCTCATTTAATCCATAAAATCATGCTGCAAAGTCACACTTATATCTCTGTTTTATGGATAGGAACCAAGGCTCAAAGAGTTTAAATGACTTATCCAAGGCCACTTAAAGTAGCTGCATCATATTTCTAGTTCATTTCCGATGCTGGAGCTAGCATAACTGTAGGGCATTGTTTAGTGATGAAAACCAAATCTCCCTTGTACTTTCTGTTGCAGAAGAGTGCTTGCCAATTTTCTGTCAGAGAGCACCATAAGACACTTAAGGGAGAATGTTGTTTCTGCTCCATATACTCTGAAGACTATGGAAAGCCCTTCAAAGTCATAAAATCTTAAACTGAAAGAGAGCTTAAGCATTAACTAGCCCCAAACCCATTGTTTTTAAAAAATATCCTTAGCATCAAGCAGTTCCTTTTCGGCAGGGCAAGGTTAGAAGCTATAATTTCAAATCTAAGTGGCTATTCTTTTCCTATTACTTCACATAGATGTCACATTACTTTAAACACTTTCTCCCTGAAATACTTAGAATAGTGAAGATGTTACAAGCTATTGTAACAAGTAAATTTCAAAATTTCATGGGCCCAACATAGTGGTCGTTCATCTACCAGTCCAGTGTGGGTATGTCTGGATAGCAAGTGGCTTTTCAGCCTTCGGATGACTACTGCCCTGGCCAACAGCTTGGCTGCAACTTTGTGAGAGATCCTGAGCCAAAACCATCCAACTAAGCTACTCTTGGACCATTAATCCTAAAAAAGCAGTGTGAAATAATACACACTTTCTTACACATTTGCTTGCAGTTGCTAAACTTGGGAGTAATTTGTTTGGCAGTGTGTGCTAAGTTGCTTTAGTTGTATCCGACTCTTAGCAGCCCCATGGACTGTAGCCCTCCAGGCTCCTCTGTCCATGGAATTCTCCAGGGAAGAGTACTGGAATGGGTTGCCAAGCCCTTCTCCAGGGAATCTTTCCAGCCCAGGGATCGAACCCGCATCTCTTATGTCTCCTGCATCGGTGGGTAGATTCTTTACCACTAGCATTATCTGGGAAGCAAAATAAATAACCAATGCACACATGTCAAAGTATTTTTGCAGTGTATGTGACACAGAGCTCAAAAAATGTTAGCTTTCTACTACTAGAATCTACTAACATTCTACTAACAGTCAATAATGACTGTGACTTATCTCCCAATCAGGATGCTTTTTCTCCTGCACCCTCTCCCTCCTCCACCTCACATACCACCTCAGAAATTCCTCAAAGAAGGGAAGAGTTTATCAGAGACAATATTTGAAAAGACAATGACTCAGAATATTCTAAACTATTAATAACAAAAGAGATCACACCATGGATGATAAATAAAAATAGTACTCGTATCTATATGGGCTTCCCTGGTGGCTCAGACAGTAGAGAATCTACCTGCAAAGCAGGAGACCCAGGTTAGATCCCTGGGTTGGGAAGATTCCCTGAAGAAACGAATGGTGACCTACTCCAGTATTCTTGCCTGGAGAATTCCATGGACAGAGGAGCCTGGTGGGAGCCATGGAGGGAGCCATGATGTCACAAAGAGTTGGCCACAACTGAGTGACTAACACACTAAAAAACAACGTTCATGTCTATATATATCACAATGAAACTACAGTCTACAGCCAAACAGAAATCCTTAGAAGTATTCAGAGAAAAAATCATCTTCCAATATGTGACTACTTAATTGCTGACTTGTTCTGTAGCAACAATGGAAGCCATAAGAGAATGGATTGGTATCAGTCTTCTGTCTACCCAGAATCTATACCAATTGAAATTATCTTTTAAGAATAAAAGCAAAATAAAGATATGATCAAACAAACAAAATCCTGAGAGAGCAAATTATCAATACATTTCAACTAAAGGAAATTCCAATGGATGTACCTCAGGTTCAAGCAAGTTGAGCTCAGATGTAGGTTTCAAGAAACAAGAGAGAATGTAAAGCAAAATAAGTTGTAATATTTAGAAAACTTTTAAAAACATGAGTGTCAAAAAATGTTCACTGTGTTCAAAACAGATAGAATTTAAATACACAACAGTTATATTTAAGTAGGAGGAGATAGTTGAAATTAAAGTAGCTGAAGTTGTTTTATCTATGATTAAATTTAAACAATGGGAAATTAAGGAGGCATATGATAATTTCCAGAGTCATCACTAAAAGATAAATGGTGCATTCATTTTGAAATATTATGGGAAGAAATGGAGAGATAAATCAACTTGAAAGAAAACAAAACAAAGCATTCAACAAGTATGATAAATGGAGAGTAGAAAATAAAATGTTGGATTTAAACCTCTATGTATAAGCAGTTATACAAAATACAAATGCACTAAGTGCTCTATTTGAAAGACTGATTTTCAGACTGTAAAAAGGAAAAAAACTGCAATCCAACCATATGCTCTTTATAGTAGACAAATCTAAGATGTAAAATCCAGAAACCTTGAAAGGCAAACACTATTCAAAAATAAAACTGGTATAGCTATACTAATTTCCAAAATAGACATTAATGCAAAATACATTAGAGATAGAAAGGGCCAATTCATATAAATAAAAAAATTTTATTCACCAAGAACATTTAACAAATTTTGCTTTGTGTGCACCAAATATATACTTTTCAAAACATATAAAGTAAAGGAAAGAATTTCAAGAGAAAAACAAATCCACATTCATAATGGCAGATTTTAATATTTCTCTTTCAGTAACTAATAAAATAGAAAAAAATTCTTAACCTAATGGATATATTTAGAACATTGCACTTCACAAGTGCATTGTGCACATCTTTTTTAAGTGCACTTGGAACATTTACAATAGGTAAGCATAACCTGCATCTTATAGTTATGTCCCAATAGCTTTCAAAGGATTGCAATAATACATAGTATGTTCTCTAAACAAAGTGGAATTACTCTAAAAACACAAAAACCTATATATGTGAAAATATGCTAAAAATAAACCAACCTTTGAGTGCTCCAAAGAAATAATGAAGAAACATATGATTTAAATCTGAAGTATTTTAAACTGAAAAATAATATATTACTAATATTATGGATCAAACTTGTAGTGATGCAGTTAAAGCAGCACTTAGGAAAAAAACTGTTGATTACATGTGTTTATTAGTTTTGGGGGGATCACAAAAAGTCAGATGACTGAACAGTGACAAGTTTTTAAAGTTTCAAAATTAATGAAGCAAATATACAAAGAGTTAAGAGAAACTCAACAGAAGTCAAAGATAAAGAAATGAATATAAATAATTAACAAAACAAACAAACATATAATGGGATAAAATGTTCTAAAAATTTGTTCTTTGCAAACAATAAAGAAAGCACAAATAATCACCATGAAAAAGAAGATACCACTTTACTGCAAATTTCCCTCTGAAAGAACTACTATGAACAACTTACTGCCAATAGACTTGAAAATTTAAGTGAAATGGATGACTATTTAGGAAAAATAATTTTGCAAGATGGACTTTAAAAAATAGAAAATATCAATAATTATATAAATATTAAAACATTGAATCAGTACTCAAAAATCTTTCCAAAAAGAAAACTACAGGTCAAGATTACCTCTCTGGCAATCTCTACCAAATATATGAAAGCAATAATTCTAATACTACCAAAACTCATCCAGAAAGAAAAGTAGGAAGATGGGATAAAATAGTCTCCCAACTCATTTAATGAGGTCAGCATAAAAAAATCTGCACAGACAGTACAAGAAAGAAATGTACAGGCCAAAGTCACTTATGAACCTAAGCCTTCTAAATACAACAGTAGCAAGTAAAGTCCAGCCTATATAATATAGACAATGCATTGGGACTAAAACATATTTATTTAAGGAATTTTTTGGCTTTAACATTCAAAAACCAAAGTAATCACCAGATTAATAGATAAAGGGAGGAAAATCATAGTAAGACCATTTGAATAGAGATAGAAAAAAAGTTTGATAAAAATTTTAAAATACTTACAATTACATTTTTAAAAATTAAGTGACTAGAAATCAATCTAACACAGATGAGAGAGTCTCTGTCTTAAAAAAAAAAAAAACTGTTACAACTTTATTGAAAGTTATTAAAGAAGACCTAAATGTTTCAGGAAATGAATCATTTTTAGGGATTAGAAAAAAACAATATTATAAAAATGAACACTGTCTCCAAATTGATCCTTAGATTCAATGCTGCTGCTGCTGCTGCTGCTAAGTCGCTTCAGTCGTGTCCGACTCTGTGCAACCCCATAGTCGGCAGCCCACCAGGCTCCGCAGTCCCTGGGATTCTCCAGGTAAGAGTACTGGTAGATTCAATGCAATCCCAATTAAAAACTCAGTCCTTTTTAAAGATTTTTGCAAAAAAGGAGAAATGGTTATTAGAATTAATATTCAAAAAGGGGAAGAAGAGCCAAGACAACAACTGAATTAGAAAAAAATAATTTTAAACTTATCCAACTAGACACCAAAACTCATTAAAAATGTAATATTGGTGCAAATAGAAAAAAAAAGGCAAATGAAACAAGATAAAAAGCCCATAAAGAAACCACACGTGTATGGATGCATGTTTTATAAGAGACACATTAGTGGTGAGCAATCTGGATAGAACAACATTTAAACAAATGGACAATTTGATCTGCAAATGGGAAAAAATTAAATTAGACCTTGAAGTTAGGCCATATACAAAAATCAATTCCGGGTGGCTTAAAGATTTAAACATTAAACAAAAGAATATTAAGCTCTTATATAATAACATAGGACAATATCTGACTTCAGGGTAAGGAAAAATTGCCTAAGCAAGTCACACAAGGCACTAAGGAAAATGACAGAACTGGCAAATTGACTACATTAAACTAAAACTTCTCATCAGAAGACATCACAAAGAGAATGAATTAGCTAATACAGAGAGAGGGAAGAAAATACATCCAGTGGAAGACCACACAGCACACAGGAAAGAAGACCACACAGAGACAATTTTAAAATGGGCGAAAGAATGAAAAAACCATTTTTTAAAGAGATCCAAATAGCTAATAGACATACAGAAAGGAGCTTGAGGTCACTGGTAGCTACAAGCACATACTGAAACTCTGGTTCCTGTTCAAACACGTTCATAGTAGCATTTTCCGTAGGGACCTGAAACTGAAAAAAATCTAAAAGCAATAGAGTGAAAAAATAATGATGGCACACTGAAATGCAATGTTAGGAAATACTCTAAAACAGTAAAAATTAATAGACCATGCCTACATAAAACATGGATGAATCTCATAAACATAAAACTGAGTAAACAAGGAAGACACAGGAAGATTCAGATTCAATGATTTAATTCAATAAAGATTTTTTGGGGGGGATACAATAATAAACATTTATTGAATAAGTGAATGAATAATAACAAACACATCACAGGATGAAAAGGAAGAATCTTAATATAAAATTTGTAGGGCCTTTAGAAAAAAATACGCCAGCAAATTTGGAAAACTCAGCAGTGGTCACAGGACTGGAAAAGGTCAGTTTTCATTCCAATCCCAAAGAAAGGCAATGCCAAAGAATGCTCAAACTACTACACAATTGCACTCATCTCACACGCTAGTAAAATAATGCTCAAAATTCTCCAAGCCAGGCTTCAGCAATATGTGAACCGTGAACTTCCAGATGTTCAAGCTGGTTTTAGAAAAGGCAGAGGAACCAGAGATCAAATTGCCAACATCCGCTGGATCATCGAAAAAGCAAGAGAGTTCCAGAAAAACATCTATTTCTGTTTTATTGACTATGCCAAAGCCTTTGACTGTGTGGATCACAATAAACTGTGGAAAATTCTGAAAGAGATGGGAATACCAGACCATCTGACCTGTCTCTTGAGAAACCTGTATGCAGGTCAGGAAGCAACAGTTAGAACTGGACATGAAACAATAGAATGGTTCCAAATAGGAAAAGGAGTACATCAAGGCTGTATATTGTCACCCTGCTTATTTAACTTATATGCAGAGTACATCATGAGAAATGCTGGGCTGGAGGAGGCACAAGCTGGAATAAAGATTGCTGAGAGAAATATCAATAACTTCAGATACGCAGATGACACCATCCTTATGGTAGAAAGTGAAGAAGAACTAAAGAGCCTCTTGATGAAAGTGAAAGAGGAGAGTGAAAAAGTTGGCTTAAAGCTCAACACTCAGAAAACTAAGGTCATGGCATCCGGTCCCATCACTTCAAGGCAAATAGATGGGGAAACAGTGGAAACAGTGACAGACTTCATTTTCTTGGGCTCCAAAATCACTGCAGATGGTGACTGCAGCCATGAAATTAAAAGATGCTTACTCCTTGGAAGGAAAGTTACGACCAACCCAGCACATTAAAAAGCAGAGATATTACTTTGCCAACAAAGTTCTGTCTAGTCAAACCTATGGTTTTTCCAGTAGTTATGTATGGATGGGATAGTTGGACTATAAAGAAAGCTGAGTGCCAAAAATTTGATGCTTTTGAACTGTGGTGTTGGAGAAGACTCTTGAGAGTCCCTTGGACTGCAAAGGAAATCCAGTCAGTCCATCCTAAAGGAGATCAGTCCTGAGTGTTCATTGGAAGGACTGATGTTGAAGCTGAAACTCCAGTACTTTAGCCACCTGATGCAAAGAGCTGACTTATTTGAAAAGACCCTGATGCTGGGAAAGATTGAAGGCAGGAGGAGAAGGGGAGGACAGAGGATAAGATGTTTGGATGGCATCATTGATTCAATGGACATGAGTTTGGGTAAACTGCGGGAGTTGGTGATGGACAGGGAGGCATGGCGTGCTGCGGTCCCTGGGGTCGCCAAGAGTCAGACATGACTGAGTGACTGAGCCAAACTGAACTTAGAAAAAAATATCATTAAACTACACTGAGGTACATAAAACATGACTTGTAATTCAGTAAAGTTTGAAAAATACATAAAAGTAAATTGCATTTACTTGTATGCTTGTATACATGCTTACTTAACTTATATGCAGAGTACATCATGCGAAAGGCCGGGCTGGATGAAGCATGAGAGCTGGAATCAAGATTGGAGGGAGAAATATCAATAACCTCAGATATGCAGATGACACCACCCTTATGGTGGAAAGGGAAAAGGAACTAAAGAGCCTCTTGATGAAGGTGAAAGAGGAGAGTGAAAAAGCTGGCTTAAAACTCAACATTCAAAAAACTAATATCATGACATCCAGTCTCATCACTTCATGACAAATGGATGCGGAAACAATGGAAACAATGACATACTTTATTTTGTGGGACTCCAAAATCACTGTAGATGTTGACTGCAGCCGTGAAATTAAAAGACGCTTGCTGCTTGAAAGAAATGCTATGATAAGCCTAGACAGCATATTAAAAAGCAGAGACATTACTTTGCCAACAAAGATCTGTCTATTCAAAGCTATGGTTTTTCCAGTAGTCATGTATGGATGTGAGATTTGGACCATAAAGAAAGCTGAGAGCCAAAGAATCTATGTTTTTGAACTGTGGTGTTGGAGAAGACTCTTGAGAGTCCCTTGGATTGCAAGGAGATCAAACCAGTCAATCCTAGAGGAAATCAAACCTGACTATTCATTGAAAGGACTGATGCTGAAGCTGAAGCTCCAACATTTTGGCCACTTGAAATAAACAGTCAACTCATTGGAAAAGACACTGATGCTGAGAAAGATTGAAGGCAAGAAGAGAAGGGGGTGACAGAGAATGAGATGGTTGGATGGCATCACTGACTCAATGGACATGAGTTTGAGCAAGCTCCAGGAGATAGTAAAAGACAGGGAAGCATGGCATGTTGCAGTTCATGGGTTCACAAAGAGTCAGACGGGACTGAGCAACTGAAAAACAACAACAGAAGTATACAAACTTTCATCTACTTTCATGCATATATACACACATGACCAAATATAAGAAAAGATTCAGAAGTGATTTATCACACAATTCAGAGTGAGTGGTCATTATCTTATGGGAGGGAAAAAAAGTTCTAATAATAGAGGATATATTTGGTCTTGGCAATGTTCTATTTTTGACCTTTGTCATGATAATGTCCATGTTCCCTTTCTATTATTTATTAAACTATTCCCAAGAAAATGTTTTCCAAACTTAGATGAAAAAGACTATCCTCTGCTTATTTGTTTCTCCCTGGTGGGTCAGTGCTAAAATCTATGCTATTATTCTTCAGACTGTCCACACAAGATGGCCATATATATAATATATACCATGCCAGTGGATTTCTTACAGAGACAAGAAAGGAGATTAAAGTAATGATTGTATCAACAGATTCATCCAGGCACTAAAAATGTATTTGTAAAAACCCATATACTCTTTGGATAAGTAATCATGATTCTGCAGCATTTGAAGTTTCCTCCAAGGTAGTTTGGTGATGTGGAATTGAATCATTAGCCAGCTCCTCAACATGTAACTCCCCTTACCTGTGAAGAGAGGTGGAAAATGAAGTGTTTGGAGTAGAACAGAAAATTCTCGTTAGCTGAATGCTGAGAGAATGACACAAATGGCTATTTCTGAGATTCAAATATCTCTTAAAGAAGTCCCGAGGGATGTGGCAGTCCATTCATCTCACAAGGTTGATGACTATTACCTGGAGACCTTTAATAAGTGCAGTTGATGAGCAATGGGATATGGAAGTGCAAAGAGCCTCATAGAGATCATTGTGAGAACAGATATGCTTAGGGAAGTCCCTCTCCTGTCCTTGTTTGGAACCATCTTTTCATCACACTTCTCTCTACCTTTTCCATTAATATATACTAATCTATCACTAAATACTGACCTCTCTTTCATTTGGCTTCTGGGCAGTCAAAATGATGATGAGGGACTGAGGAAGAGAGGGATGCCAAACAGGCATCAACCAAAGATTTCTGATTCTAGCAAAGATGGAGGAACAGGGACCACATATACCCACCAGATTAAATAACCACAAATGGGACAAAATGTGTGAAACAATGATTTCACATAGCAGTCAATAGGGAATACAAGACTGCTCCTTGAGGAAAGGAACCAAATTAAGGTGAGCCCTGCCATAGTCCCAGCTTACTGCCTAGAGAGCATCCAGACCATGGGACAGAAAGGAGGACTACAAACAGTTGTAGGGAGAAACAGATTAAAGCTTGGAAAGGCCATGGCAGCTAGAATGTGAAGGACACAGTAAGCAGGAGGAGGGAGCTGGACAGAGAGAAGGCTCTGGGAGTTTGCAGCAGGGTGTCTCCAAGTCTTTGGCTGAGCCCCACTCTGCATACGCATGAGAAAACCCACCAGAGAAGAGTAGTTAAACAATAGGTAGAAATTGCACAGAGGTAGGAATAGTTTCTGTTCTCACCTGCCAGAGTGATGAGACATGTGGAAACGGATAGAATGCTCAGAAAGTATTGCCTTAGTAATGGGGCTAAATTAGTAACAGATTAAATGCAGCTCCAGATCTGCTATATAAAAACTTAAAAGGAAGTCAGAAAGATCCTACTGAGTTCATATAACTCACCTGCACACCAGAACAAGCACCATCATTATTTAAAAGAATGTAATAAAATCCAATAGTGTAACATTCACAGTGTATGTCATCCAATCAATATTCACAATATCTGGCATCCAAAGAAAAGTGATACTCTTTACATTTTCCATATATACAAAAAAGCAATATGGTCCATAACCAGAAAAAAAAATCAATCAATAGAAAGAGACACAGAAATCACAGAGATGACAGAACCAGCAGACACAGACGTCAAAACAACTGTTATACATTCCAAAAGTTAAAGAACATAGAGAAAAAACATGAATATGATGAAGAGACAAATAGAAGATATTTAAGGACACAAATAAAATTCCCAAACATAGAAAATACAGTATCTGACATTAAAAACACACAGAACAGAAATTAAAAGCTGATTAGATACTGTGATAGAAAAGATCAATATAACTGAAAGCATAGCAATGGAAACATGTTCAAAATGATAACATGGAAACAAAAAAATTTAAATGAACACAACAACAGGAATCTGTGAAACAAATATCAAGCAGTCTAAAGCATAAAATTTCAGTCATCACAGGAGGCAGATAAATACTTAAAGAAATAATAGCTGAAAATTCCTGGAACTTGATGAAAACTCTAAAACACATTGATTTAAGAACCTTAAAACAAAATAAAGAAAAGTGAACATTTATATAATATGGGGGCTAAGAAATAAATGTTTAAAAAATATACAAAAAACGAGTAGATGAAGGGGAAAAGTCAGATTTGCCTCTGCATTTAACCAAACAATATAGCAATGTCTCCATGATCAAATATTACCAAAAGAAAATGAGGCTAATAAACTGCAGAGTGTAATTCTAATCCTTGTGACAGAGAGAAAATATTAATAAATAAGGTGTTTGCCTTAAATTAGTTTTCAAAGAATCATATCATGAGACAAACTGTGTGTGGAAGTGATTTATTACTAAGTATTTCCAGGAGGAAAACATGGCAGAAGGACAGGGATGAAAAGGAAGCCAGGCAATGTTATCTGAAGAGGGTGGCCTGGGCTCATTCACGTGGGGGACTCTGGTCACAGTGCTGGCCATACCACAGAGCTGTCCCCCTCAGGGTTTGAAGAAGCTGCAAGATCTGAATCCCTGCCTTTGTCAGTCAACCATGGGTTAAAGAGACTATCTTCTACCCCCTCACACATACCCATCCCTCTGAGCGAGCACACAAGCAAAGCTACTTCTGGAAGCCTGGATGCATCCATCTGCAAAGACATACACACTCTGGTTGTCAAGAGTAAAAGCTCAGTTAAATCCAGTGTCCACAAAAATAGATACACACACCAAAAAGAGAAATCTAAGAGTATACTGGTGGGATACCAAGGTCTTCTGCTGCAGCGCTCATTAAGTTAAAGAAAAACAACTGGATGCTTTTAGATAAACAAGCACTTCACAAAAACAAATAGAAAAGTCAATGAACCTAACAAAATATGCTGATCCTCACAAGTAATCAAAGAAATACAATTAAAAGACTAAAGAAATAGCATGTTACATTGATCCAACTGGCAACATTTTTAAAGACTATTAATATTCTAGGGGAGAAGATATACTTTTCAAATGCTAGTAGAACTATAGGTTGAGGTAAACTTAGAACACGTGATATAGAAACACACCTTAAATGGTACATTGCATTAAGCTAGGATTTCCATTTCTGTGATTCTGTCCTAAGGAAATAATTGCACATGTGGACAAAGATGCATGCAGAAGTATGCTGAGAAAAATATTATTTATAATAAGAAAAATTTGAGAATAACCTGAATTTCTCAATTTAGAGATTTGTTTTTAAAAATTAAAATGCATCCATATAATAGAAAATGAATGCAGCCATTAAAATGAACATAAGATTTGTATTTGTTTAAAAAAAAACAGCATTAACCAATCTTCTCTTACATGTGTATGTGCTTAGTTGCTAAGTCATGTCCAACTCTTTGTGATCCCTTGAACTTGTAGCCTACCAGGTTCCTCTGTCCATGGGATTTTCCAAGCAAGAATACTGGAGTGGATTGCCATTTCCTTCTCCAAGAGATCTTCCTGACCCAGGGATGGAACTGACGTCTCTTGTGTCTCCTGCATTGGCAGGCAGATTCTTTACCAATGAGTCACCTGGGAAGCCCATCTTCTCTTATGCAAACCCACAAACACAAGCACACACACACAGAGATATTCACACTGAATTGCTTCTAGAAGGTCTAGTCTAGAATCATACTCTCAACAATAACCAAAGTGAGTCTCCACCTTTGAGTCAGTTTATTCAGTTAGAGGAGAAGGCAATGGCAACCCACTCCAGTACTCTTGCCTGGAAAATCCTGTGGACGGAGGAGCCTGGTAGGCTGCGGTACATGGGGTCGCTAAGAGTCGGACATGACTGAGCGACTTCACTTTCACTTTTCACTTTCAAGCATTGGAGAATAAAATGGCAACCCACTCCTGTGTTCTTGCCTGGAGAATCCCAGGGACGGCGGAGCCTGGTGGGCTGCCATCTATGGGGTCGCACAGAGTCGGACACGACTGAAGCGACTTGGCAGCAGCAGCATTCAGTTAGAAGAAAACCTGAAAACCATCCAGAATGATGTGATATTTTAAAATAAACTTATAATTAAATTAACTAAAATTATTTCGTTAAGAAGTTCAGAACATCCTTGAATAAATAGTGACTTGATAAAAAATATTTATTGTTAATTCTAAGATTTCTACTGCTTCACTTGAGGTCAAGTTTCTCCAGCAATTCTTTCATTTATTTCATATTTTGATTGATTCTTTGGACCCACAGCCACCAAGCTGAACAGACAGCACACAACAGCAGAAAGCAAACTGTTTCTGCTAGAAGACAAGTTCATTGGTTGTTCTGGTGCCTCCTTCCAGTTCCATGAACTGGGCATTGTGAAAACAGACCAAAAGAAACACACACCACATTTGATCTCCTCTAAAGTAACTATCCTTCAGATTCTCCAATAATGGCTCTTATTATGTCCTAGCCACCAGCACATGAAATCCCTAGTTTACCAAAGGCCCTTCTAAAGTGAGACTCAGGCAACCCTGGTGGTTCAGATGGTTAAGAGTCTGACTGCTAATGCAAGAGATATGGGTTCAGTTCTTGGGTTGAGAAGATCCCTTGGAGAAAGGAACTGCTACCTACTTCAGTATTTTTGCCTAGAGAATCCCATGGACAGAGTGGCCTGGCAGGCTATGGTCCATAGGGTCATAAGAGTTAGACACGACTCAGCAACTAAACCACCAAAGTGAAACCCAGGATGCACTGAGCATGGCTGGATCCAGTTTGTATCTTTCTTTGACCTATAGTCCAAAAGTTTATGAATTCTTAGAGTAAGAGTGTCTCTGTTGATATTAGAATTTGTAATTATGAAAATCACTAAGTATTTTATATAAGCTACTATCAAGTCAGCCAGTCATGTACTTCATGAAACTAGTTTAAGGTTTTACCCCTTAATTACATTTCTTTTCCCCTTAGTCAATCAATATCATTTTTACTCTTATAGTAAAATAGTCCATTATAGTCCAGCATATTTACTATGCAGCTATTTGTAATCATAAATTTCAGAAACAAGTACTCTTCCTTTCCTCTTAGTATGTATCATATAGTACAGTATGGTATAGTGTAGTATAGTACAGTTTACTAAATATTAAGGTTGTTAAAAAAAAAAGAAAAGAAAAGAAGAAAAACAACCCTGCAGCAAAAAATATTGATAAGAGGGAGACCAGGCTGTGAAAAAAAGGAAGACAAAAGTTTTGAAATGCTTATGGATAACATGGATTCCAAGTGCACACTTGGTCTTTGGAGTCCTTGTCATGTGCTTTTAAATGCATATACATTGTTTAATGGATCTTATTAGAGCCATGACTTTTTCTCCTCCAAAAAACAGCAGAAATAGCTTACCTGAAATTATTCCACACCTACAACTAAATCTAACTCTGCCTAAAGCTAAATTGTAACCAACATTTATTTTTACAATTTCTAGTCCATTCAGAAAATAATAATGGGTGGCACAACCTGCATGTTTACAGAATTAATGTATTTCAGTAAAGCATCTCCTGTGAGAAGGAATAGTATAGTGCCTTATATAAATACCAGTGGAGAGACTTCTGTTGTAGAGTCAGTTTTCCATAATTTATATTCTAGCTCTTATATTTACTTTGTAACTTCATTATTTAACACCCTGTGCCCTAGTACATCAGAAATACATCTGTAAGAATGCTAAGCTATCTGTAAGATTATATCTTGAGAGCTAACATTTATTATGTACCAGAAACTGTTCAGAGAACTTTAAAATTTTGATTAATTTAGTGATCATAAGCTGGCTTAAAACTCAACATTTAAAAACTAAGATCATGGCATCCAGTCCCATCACTTCATGGCAAATTAGATGGGAAAAATTGGAAACAGACTTTATTTTACTGGGCTCCAAAAGCACTGTGGATGGTAAGTGCAGCCATGAAATTAAAAGGAGCCTGCTCTTTGGAAGAAAAGCTATGATAAATCTAGACAGTATATTAAAAAGCAGAGACATCACTTTGCTAACAAAGTCCATATAGTCAAAGCTATGGTTTTTCTAGTAGTCATGTGTGGATGTGAGCGTTGAACCATACAGAAGGCTGAGCACCAAAGAATTGATGCTTTCAAATTGTGGTGCTGGGGAAGACTCTTGAGAGTCCCTTGGACATCAAATAGATCAAACCAGTCAATGCTAAAGGAAATCAACCCTGAATATTCATTGGAAGGATCGATGCTGAAGCTGAAGCTCCAATACTTTGGTCACGTGATATGAAGAGTCAACTTATTGGAAAAGACCTTGATGGTGGGAAAGATTGAAGGCAGGAGGAAAAGGGAGTGACAGAGGATGAGATGACTCAATAATATCACCAACTCAACGGACATGAGTTTGAGCAAACTTCATGAGATAGTGAAGGACAGGGAAGCCTGGCCTGCTGCAGTCCTAGTGTCGCAAAGAGCTGTACATGACTGAGCAACTAAACAACAAAAAGATAAGCACCCATTTCACAGCTAAGAACTAATAAGGCAGAGAAGTTAAATAATTTGCCCAAGATCACACATTTAGTAAGTAGATCCCAGATTTAAACCCAGTCTGGATCCAAGATACATGCTTGCATTCATGACACCGCCTACTTATCTCTAAAGTAAAAGTAGTGCATACTTTGAAGAGTTGTTGTTAAAACTACAAGAGACATTAAAAGGGAAATACTTGGAATGGTTCGAGTTCAAATATGTAACTATGGTTACTGTTTTAAAATGAGACATCTTTCTGCCTCTAATAACACATTCTCCACACACCTTTCAAGGAGTTTTCAATGCACCTCAGGACAACTTATCATTTTAAAATACTACATCCATTTGAACTGTTTCAAAATGATAATTCGTTTCAAATATGGCTTAAGCCTAGTGTCCCTTAAAACGTGTAATAGACACATGTACTAATCCATACAACACACATCAAATGAGTATCTAAATAGAGTGTTCACAACTAGAATTAGTTTGAAATGCATTTGGAGAGTTTAACATTTAAAGAAATGCCCAGATAAATTTTTTCTCTGAAAAATAGCTCTTTTCAAACAAGAATTGTTTACCTTACCTACCCACATCAATATATACTTCATAGCCTTAGGGCAGAGCTAAGCAAAGATGATGTCAAAAGACTAAGGTAGACATATCCTGACCTATTGGCTACCAGAGGCCACGGGGCCATGATGGAAGAGTGATGATGTCGCATATTCATGATCATCAAGCAAGCAGCCAGTCACCTATTCTGAGGAAGTGCTTAAGAGAAAACAAAAAAGTAAAAAGTGACATCTAGTGAGCAAGACAAAGCTTTTGTTTCTTCAAAAATTAAAACTTAAGAATGAGAGAGAAAACGTGGCAAGCCAAAGCTATGTGCGTCTGCAAAATGAACAAATGGAGAGAGTGAGAGAGGGTAAGGAGAGAAAATACAATCCCCTGGGTTTGTCATTGTGTCGTCTGCTGGCAACTGTGAAGAATGCTTTGCTAAGGAGCTGTCTGAGCCTGTGAGACCCTCAAAGACACAGGAAGTATAACACTGTCTCCTTCTCAAAGGAGAGAATTGAAACATTGACCAGCATAACCAATAGGCTTAGTGAGTCCAAGTACAGCCTGGACAAGAAGCCAGAGAAAGGAAGCCAAGAAGGAGGTTTATGAGTCCCTGAACAAGACCAATAAATCCTTCAGCACGTGGGTGTCACGGCCTCAGTCTGCACACCAGATGCAGCCTGATGGATGGGTTTATCTGTCCCAAAAGGCAAATAGAGATCACTCTGCCTTTGGCCCCACACAGAGGTGAGACAGAACTACAGTGTTCCCCCTCCTCAAGCTTTCTTCAAATGTATGGCATGTGTCCCACTCAGTATTTCCATTTCTCTACCTTCCAGTTTTAGCATTGAAAGAGCAACCTTAGATCCTCAGTATGCAAGGAGCGTGTTTACTGTCCTTAGACAGCAGGACATCCTACTCGAACTAAATTTTAAGATACATAATATCTCCATGAATTCAATTCACTTGAAAGACAGTGGCAGCCTCTTCTTTTTCTCATTATCAGTATCAATGTAGCACACCTTGGGTCTTCATCTGGTGCTCTTTGAAAACATGTATAAGACAGTATTCACCAGTGCAGACGCAAGCAGTGTTAGAGCATGACTCAGGCATGCTTCCTGTTCACTCATCACTGGATATAAAGCCGGGGTGAACGTTAGCCAAGAGGTCCCAGGAGCAAAGCATTCACCTTTATCACGGAAGGTCAGCCCATAGAAAGGTGTCATTTTGAAACAGAGAGAAGACTGAGTTTATCTCTGCCTCCAAACAGCTGAAAGAGGGTTAAAAATATGACCTGCACAGATAGAATTAGGGTGGAAGATACAGGGATATATGGAAAGAACACACTGCCTTGAGAAGCACCAAGTTCCTAGCCTCGTGTAGTATAAGTAGAAGAGTCCAACCTTAAGGTTTTGATTGCCTAGGCATGCATTTCAAAGACATCCACCTCGAATAAGCACTTTGCCAGATATAAGGCACATGCACACGTGCGTGTGTTGCTTCAGTTGTGTCAGATTCTGTGCAACCCTATGGACTGGAGCCTTTCAGTTTCTTCCATCCATGGGATTCTCCAGGCAAGAATACAGGAGTGGATTGCCATGCCCTCCTCCAGGGGATCTTCCTGACCCAGGGATCTCCTGAATTGGCAGGCAGGTTCTTTACCACTAGTGCCCCCTGAGGAGCCCATATGACACAACTACTAGGAAACCAATTACTTAAGGAACCAGGTCGCCCCCACTCATGAAGTTCTCCTTCTAGAAAGCTGTGGGTAACCCAGATAACTGATCGCTTCTATGACCCTGCTTCAGTGATCCCTTCTGACTCCCTGTTCCTGCTCTTACCATTTGAAATTCACCAATAAAGAGCAGCCCTGAGAATTCCTAGATACCCCACCTTTGGACACTGATAAAGGTAGAGCCCCAAGTTCTACCCTGCCTTTTTCTCTACCCCCACCTTACTGTGTGACTTGGACACACAGTGTACCCTTCAGGACTTGTTAGTAATAACTTGATCTTCAAAGTCCCCCAGTGGTTGTTGCTGAAATCTGTCCTGCTATCAAGCTAAGAACCACAAGGGCTGGTCTAGCCACAACACTGGTTCCAGCACAGGAAATATGTGTGGGGTTTGCCACAAGTATACAGGCCCAGGCAAGTATGTAAGCATTCCTAGCCAACTGCATCACTAATGACGAGCTGGAACCAACACAACACCTGGATAATTTGTTGCCAGAGATGTCCTGATCGCCTTCATCATTCCATGCTACACAGTCATCTTTTAGAAAGACCAGACACCCTGCTAGCTTTGCCCTTGCTGGCCCCTCTTCTTGGAATGTTCTTCTTTGTTTATATGGTTTTTTCCCTCTCTTCATCCATAACCATGTCATTCTTATCCCAGGAATGCAAAGATAATTTATATAAAAAATAATCTATTAGTGAAATATGCTATGTGGACAATCTAAAGTAGAAAGAACTAAACAATTAGCTCAGCAGTTGCAAAAAAAAAAAAAATTATAAAATTTAAGATTCGTTATTTAAGACAGAATTACTAGAAACATATAGTGCTATTCTAGTAACAGAAAGAAAGTTTCCTTAACCTGATCAAAGGCATCATTCCAAAAGCTGCAGTAATCAGCAGTCTGTGACCAAATTAACACTGAGGTCAGACAAAAGACAAAAAGCCTTCTAATCTGGTTTCTATTCAACACTGAGCTATGTATCCTAGGTAATGCACTAAGACAAGGAAAAGAAGAGTTTAAAGAAAGACTGAAAAATGTAATTATCTACATAGAAAAGTCAGGCAGACCTACAGATAAACTATTAAGGCTTTTAAATAGAGCATTCCCATATACCAGTATAAACAACAACAAAAAATTAAGTGAAAAAAACAGCCTTTCCTTATTATAGCAATCAAAAAATTTAGCTGCTTCATAATAAACCTAAGAAATGAGATTCAAGAACTCTATGGAAAAAAATTGTAAAATGTCAGGAAAATATGAGTGAAGTACACAAAATATGACCTAAATAAGTAAAGCACAGCGACATGGTAATGGATTAGAAGACATCATATTATAAAGATATCAGTTTTTCACAAATTAAACTATACAATCAAAGTATTCAATTTAATAAGCCTACAGAGATTTTCATGGAATTTGATACACAAAAGTATAAAATTTTAAGAATAGCTAAAATCATTTTTATAGGAACAAGTGGGAAAACTATTTCTAACAGATAGATATCAAGATGTATTTTGAAGATATTGTACGATATTGTATTGATGCAAAAATATAAACATTGATGAATAAAACAGAAAGAAACCCTGTATAATTGGCTATTTTAATATGACAGAATTGGCATTACAAATCTATGAAAAAATAAAATATTGTATTTTACAAAAATAAAATACTGATCAAAAAATTTTGCTAAGACAATTGATTTTTTTATATAAAAAAAATAGAAAAACACTCTGTACCATAAACAATAAACTTCAGCAGAACTAAAGATCTATATATAAAAATCAACATTTTGACAATTTTTAAAAGAAAATGATAGATAAGGAAATCAATAAGGAAAAAAAAAAAAAAAAACACTTCAATAGAAAACTGAGCAAAGGATAGGAACAAAAAAGGAATCAAAATGGCCAAAAACACATGAAAAAGGCTCTCAGCCCAATTGGTAATAAAATGTACACAATGAGATGCCATTCACTCCCATTTCACACCCACCAGATTGGTAAAGATGTTAAAGTTGGCAAGGATGTGGAGCAGTGGAAATGCTCAGGCACTGACATTAGGAGCACGAATTGGTCCAACTGTTTGGAGAGCACTTTGGCAATATCGAGTAAACCTGCTGGCATTCATATCTTATAAACCAGAAATTCTTAATCTTGAGATATTTTTGCATATTTTACTCAAAGCAATGAGTGCAAAAGTGATCATTTTCTTATTGTTTGTGTTTCTCATTGGAAGAAGTAATTATCGGTGAACAGGAGAATGGGTAAATATATGATAGCATATGTAGTAGCTAGCTCTTCTTTACCCCTGATTCAAATCCCTCCCAGGTAAAGAAACATGAGGTCATTGGCTGTGACTGAAGCCCTCACAATGCACTTCCCGCTTCAGTTCACTCCCCTCCGGCAGTGAACAGCTGTGGTCGGTACAGCAGTCACTTTCAGCCTCAGTGTCACCGCAGCCATAGTAGAGCGAGCTTTGATATGTCTGCGACTATAGCAGGAGTGTTTGAAGAGACTGAGAGTGGAGAGAGGTGGGGGTCAAGAAAGGGAAGCCAATACCACCCCTTCTCATATTCCGCTTCAATTTCTAACCCACCCCCACCCCCGATCCCAGCTTTAAATGGGCTTGTGCAGTCGAAACCACCAGTTTGGGCTTCACCACAGGTTCAGCCTACAATGTGGACACTTCAAAGACTTCAAAGGTAGGGGACACAGTACCGTGTCTGGAGTGAAACCAAAAATGTGGGATTTAGCAAAGCTTCCGGAGGGTGGTTCAAGGGCTTGAAGTGATTTCCACTTAAATCCAGTGTAAGTGAGTGAACAAAAAGAGAATCAAAAAATAATAGGCCCGAGGAAGAAAAAAAAAAATCTCATTTTTCTCTTTTGTTAATGCTATAGAAATATCAATCCAGAGGGCTTGGTGAGATTTTATAAAGCCTGATCCATGAATCTGAGCCTGACTTTCAGCAGCAAAATTCAGGAAGCTCTACTTTTATGCTTTTCTACCCGGTTCCATTTTTAAATAATTGATAGGTAAAAAAAGAAAAGAAAGGAAAATTTAATAGGAGACTAGTCTATGCCAAGTTGTATGCTAGGTGCTTTTATTTACGTTTCATCTCATACTCATAACAACCCTATGGAGTAGTATGATTATTTCCAATTTACAAATGGGTAAACTGAGATTTCCAGTGGTTCATCCAACTGGTTCCATTAAGGCACAGAACTGAATTCAATGCAGCTTTTATGAAACTGAAAAGCTCATGCCTTTTCACCACACCACACAGCTTTATGATAATTGAATATGCAAATGGCTAACCTAATAAGCCAAAATACCGTAATTACTCCTAGTTTAAAATACTCATTTTTAAATTTATATACAAGCTAAAAATGCTTTTTGGATCTCCTGAAAAACTCACTGGGGGGGGTGAATATTGTTTGATTTTTGTTTCCTGCAATATGCTTATTGGTTTTATAAGGTCTTAACTAGTGCCCATCAACAGTAATGGTGTGTATTGCAATGGGGGCCTGGGGGCCTCTGAGTCCATTCTCTGAAGGTTTTCTGACTTCTAGTGTTTGGGTTCTAAACAATTAGGAAAACTAGACATGGTTACGGTAAGAGCCTTTCTAATTGAAAAATATGGGGTTTTTAAAACCAATTTCTCTACAAACTGCCTTGGCAACATGAACATTGTTTAATTTTCATTCTGAATTAAAGACTCAGAAACCTGAGTAATACAGAGACTAATGATAAACTGAGCTGAGCGGAGGTTCCTCTGAGAGCCATAGTGATGTATTAAAACAAGAATTATTTTGTATACTGCGCTGTACTTCAACATTGGACCCTCAGCAGACTGCAAAATCGCTTTCTAGATAATGAAATTATAAAAGAATTTTAATTTCATGTTAGAACTTGCATTACAGATTATTAGGAAAAGAAACAGGGGAGAACATAATTTTCAAGCAAATTCCTCCCGTGGATTGCCAAGCCGGTTGGACTTTCTGCTGAGAAGGCTTGTGAAAAGCGGTATCAGAGGCAGCAGAAATACGTTAAACTTCAAAACATAAACTCTGTTTAAGGGCAATGAATATCTTTAAATGTCAAGGACATTTCAGGGCTGTGATTCAACAGCACTGAGAAGAATAATTTCCAAAACTGTGCTAGATGAACATCATACAATTTTTGATACCACGTATGCCATACTAAAAGGGCCCACTGGGCCAAGGACAAGGCATTCTTGTCTGGAATGAGCACACAGACCTAAGCAACACGAGAAGGATCACACTCATGCATCTGTGGAGACTGATACTGACAGCCACATTTCTGTGGAGGTAAGAAATTATCCTAGTCCCCACAGAGCTGCATAGCCCATGAGGTTACAAATTAGCTGGGTTAGACCAAGTCCTTAGACATGTGGGATTTGGTCTATATGAAATAACATATATCAAAGCATCCCCAGTTTGATGACGCAAAAGGAATGTCCTCAAAAGCCCAAGTCAGTAGGAGTCAATGCTATAGTAGAAGAATGTTGAGGAGTTGCTTTTTAATGATTGGAATCATCTCCATCCTTAGGGCTTAGATTCTTTTTATCCCCACATCTCAACACCACTGAGGAAACTAGGTGTTCTCCTAATGAGTCACACCATAATTAGGCACGAAAGCCCTTTCAAATAGGTAGTAGGATTTTCATTGGCCCACTCACACGCTAGTAAAGTAATGCTCAAAATTGTCCAAGCCAGGTTTCAGCAATACGTGAATCATGAACTTCCAGATGTTCAAGCTGGCTTTAGAAAAGGCAGAGGAACCAGAGATCAAATTGCCGACATCCGCTGGGTGGATCACAATAAAACTCGAAAAGACCTCAGATATGCAGATGACACCACTCTTATGGCAGAAAGTGAAGAACTAAAAAGCCTCTTGACGAAAGTGAGAGAGGAGAGTGAAACAGTTGACTTAAAGCTCAACATTCAGAAAACTAAGATCATGGCATCTGGTCCCATCACTTCATAGGAAATAGATGGGGAAACAATGGAAACAGTGTCAGACTTTATTTTCTTGGGCTCCAAAATCACTGCAGATGGTGATCACAGCCATGAAATTAAAAGACGCTTACTCCTTGGAAGGAAAATTATGACCAATCTAGATAGCATATTAAAAAGCAGAGACATTACTTTGCCAACAAAGGTCCGTCTAGTCAAGGCTATGGTTTTCCCACTAGTCATGTATGGATGTGAGGGTTGGACTGTGAAGAAAGCTGAGCACTGAAGAATTGATGCTTTTGAACTGTGGTGTTGGAGAAGACTCTTGAGAGTCCCTTGAACTGCAAGGAAATCCAGCCAGTCCATCCTAAAGGAGATCATTCATGGGTGTTCATTGGAAGGACTGATGCTGAGCCTGAAACTGCATACTTTGGCTACCTGATGCGAAGAGCTGACTCATTTGAAAAGACCCTGATGCTGGGAAGGATTGGGGGCAGGAGGAGAAGGGGACGACAGAGGATGAGATGGCTAGGTGGCATCACCAACTCGATGGACATGGGTTTGGGTGGACTCAGGGAGTTGGTGATGGACAGGGAGGCCTGGTGTGCTGTGGTTCATGGGGTCGCAAAGAGTCAGACACGACTGAGCGACTGAACTGAACTGAACTGAACTGAACTGGTATTTATGTATGTATATACACACATACATTCATGTCTACATATATTAAATTTGGCATAATTTGAAAGCTTTGGAAATTATTTGAGGCAGCAAACAGCAAGTTAATAAATGAGCTTTCATTGACATAGGTGTTTTTTCATTCATTAGCCTAAAGAGAAACATTCTACAAAATGATTCCTAGCTTATTTGTCTAGGAAACAAATTTACAGCTGGATCATCTCATTTTAAACCTGACTTTAAATGCCGTACATAAATACCCTCAAAGCACAAACCTACTATAGACTGGGAAAACTAGAAACATGAAGACAAAAAAAACTAAGGCAAAAGTAGATAGGTGTAGTTTAATGTTTGCAAATTCACATACCTTGGAGCTCAGGTTTAAATGCCAGCAATAAAATCATGCCTCTAAAATCCATTATTTTATTCCAAATTCAGTTTCAGGTCCCAAGCACCTCTAATATACTGTTAATGTGACGTGAAATCCACTGGAAATTCACACCAAAAGAACTCTGGTGGTAAGGAAAAGAACCTCCATGCTCCTCAAATTTGCTTCCTGTTGCTTTGTTCCTGACAAAGGGCAGTGTATCATAGTGAAAAACCTCATAACTCCCAAGTGTGAAGAGTAATTTCTATGATAGAGGTAGAAGTTAAGCAGAGGGTTAACAGCTAGGATCTATATCCAGAGACATTTCAGCCCCATTACCTAGGACCTGAGGGTCCTCAGGCATGTTACTCAACCTTTCTAAGCTACAACTTTCTTACCTCTAAAATAAGGACAACATGGTGCCCATCTCATGGAGCTATGAAGGAAAAAGACAATAGTACCTGTAAAGCTCCTATACTTGGGCCACTTGATATAAAGAAACAACTCATTGGGAAAAACACTGATTTGGGGAAAGATCAAAGGCAAAAGGAGAAGGGGGCAGCAGAGGATGATGTTTAGAAAGCATCACTGACTCAATCAACATGAATTTGAGCAAACTCTGGGAGATAGTGGAGGATAAAGGAGCCTGGCAAGCTGCAGTCCACGGAGTCACAAAGAGTTGGACATGACTTAGTGACTGAACAACAACAACCTGTAAATCTCTCAGCTTCACAGTGGCCTGGCACACAGTTACCATGCAAATGCTGACTTCGTCTTGCTTTTGTCTTCATTATTATTTTAATATTATTAATTAATATTAGCTATATTATTATTATAAATGTCTCTTGCAACATGCCTGAATTCACAGCACTCAATTGGTTGACTAGATTAAGAAAAAACAGGCACACATATGGAAGAGTAATCCTTGAGATCTTTTCTTTTATTCTCACTCTATTCTTTGTTTTCTTGGTCAGAGCAAGCCTTAGGGTGTTAGCAAAAAAAAAAAAAAAACCCTTAATCACTCTCTGGCATTTGGTTTCAAAAGCTTAAACTCATAATAGGCCTTCTCAAAGATTTTTCAAGATCATGCAGAAAACTGAAAATAGTAGAATCTGTATCCTCCTCCTCCCAGGGCCCCAGGAAGGTCTCAAGACCTCAAAGAGGTATTGTTTCACAGCACCTGATGGAAGCTGGGTTGGGATTTCTGGGCTCAGCAAAGATTCCCAGAACCAAGAGTGGCCTAGAACCAAGAGAACCATTGAGAACCATGAGGATACCAGGTTGACCAAGGAGGGCTGAAAGTTAGAGGACTCTCCTTGAATATGTTGCTGTATATAAAATTCTGTGCTTTCCTAACCTACTCAGAAGAGGGGACCCAGTGATGAATGGGACTGAATTCCCCACCACCTTGGTGTGGTCGACATTCAGGAGAACACTTTCTCAATTGTTAAAAAAATAATGTGACATTTCTCTACAATTGTGTGAATACATACACATATATACATATATATGTGTAGTGTGCTCATGTTCAGTCACTCAGTCATATATGACTCTTTGCAACCCCATGGACTGTAGCCCACCAGGCTCCTATGTCCATGGGATTTCCCAGACAAGAATACTGGAGTTTCTTGCCATTTCCTCCTCCAGGGAATCTTTCCAACCCAGAGATAGAACCTGCATCTCCTGCATTGGTAGGCAGATTCTTCACTGCCGAGCCATCAGGGAAACCTTATATGTGCGTATAGTAAGTGAGTGTTGGTTGCTTAGTCATGTCTTATTCTTTGCGGATTGATCCCAAGATTATAGCCTGCCAGGCTCCTCTGTCCATGGAATTCTCCAGACAAGAATACTGGAGTGGGTAGCCATTCCTTTCTCGAGGTGATCTTCCTGACCTAGGGATCAAATCCAGGTCTCCTGCATGCCAAGTAGATTCTTTACTATCTGAGTCACAAGGGAAGCTCTATATATCTGTATATACATACACAAATACACATGTATATTTACATGCACATATATTAATTAATAAAAATTAATAAATTTATTCTCACTTCGATAATTCTAGAAGATGGAATTCTTAGAGACTAAAGGGAAGAGATGACGGTGACAATGGCAAATCTATTCTTCACAATATTCATACAAAACAGAATTAAACTGATCTAACTTCCAATAATTTTTTCCCCTTCACATTACTGCTTTTAAAAATATCATATCTCAGAGGGCTCAGCAAGTCGATTGCTTATTGACTTTCCAGTGGGTCCATATAGTGTAATGAGTGTTTATATCTCTATTTTAAAATTACTTATTGGATTTTTAAGATTAAACAAAGCATATGAGAAAAATTATAGTGTTGGAAATTGAGAGAGTTGGTCAAATGAGTACATTATTATCCTACCAAAACTATATGTAAGCTTTTTAGAATGAATATTAAAACACTACAAAGGATGCTTTTAAAAAGGTTTTTACAACAAGCAGTTCTTAATAAATTGACTATCTTTTTACAATTTTAGTTACTATAATATGAACTCCTATCCCTATATAAAAGTCTAATGGCCTTCTCTAGATTAGGTAATAAAGTCAGTTCCCAATTTGAATGAATTTGTTCTATTATATAAGAGCTATAATGAGACTTTCCCAAAAAACTTAAAAATAGCAGGAAAAAAATCAGAACTTTTGACTATGATATAGTGTAATCAGAATATTATTAGAGAGGCAAAACTGCGAATGGCACTCCTCTGTTTAAAGTTCTTCTAAAGTGTCCTGTTACTCTTAGGTTAGAGCAGAATATTTTGAATAGAACCTGTAAGTTCCAGCTTTGCCTAGTCCCTGCTTACCACACCAGCTTGAGCACTGGCCACTCTCCTATTCACTTGGTATTCACACACTTTGTTTCCTGAGCTGGAACAATCATCTCTTGCCACCTGCCCCACTCACCCAGCCAACAATCTCCCATCTCTTCTTCTACCCTCTATATTCTTCTATAGGGCCCTGCAGACCTTCACAACACTCGTTCTTCATGTAATCCATTGTTGTATGTTTGACCCCCTAAGTGTTGTATTTATTCACCATTGCTTTGAGCCTTATCATTTAGCACCAGTAACTCAGAATCATATCTGCTGAAAGAGTGACTTTATCGTGAAACCTGAGCCCAGCTTCCCTGCCCCAACAGCATAAAGTCCTCTCTTCCACCACCACACAGACATTGTAAAGAAAGTTCCCTTCTCACAGTGAGACAAAGGGAAACTCACTTCTCAACATGACGACAGTCTGTGAGTGCAAAAGGGATGTATTACTATTTTACCCATAAATATCAAATATTACATTTGTTTGGGGAAGATTTTTCCCCCACCCAACCATCATAGATAAACAACAATGGGAAAATCTTATGTCTTATAATGGCATGCTAATGTCAGAAAGCGAAGAGGAACTAGAGCCTCTTGATGAGGGTAAAGGAGGAGAGTGAAAGAGCCAACTTAAAACTAAATATTAAAAAAAACTAAGACATCGGCCCCATGCAGTTCAGTTCAGTTCAGCCACTCAGTCATGTCCGACACTTTGAGATCCCATGGACTATAGCACGCCAGGCTTCCCTGTCCACCACCAACTCCCAGAGCTTCCTCCATCTCATGTCCATCAAGTCGGTGATGCTATCCATCTGCTCCCATTACTTCATGACAGATAGAGGGGGCAAACATGGAAGTAGTGACAGATTTCCTCTTCTTGGGCTCTAAAAGCACTACAGATGGTGACTGTGGCCATGAAATCAGAAGAAGACTGCTTCTTGGCAAGAAAGCTATGACAAACCTAGACAGTGTGTTGAAAAGCAAAGACGTGACTGTCCATATAGTCAAATCTATGGTCTTCTCAGTGGTCACATACAGTTGTGAGACCTGGACCGTAAAGAAGGTGGAGCACTGAAGAATTGATGCCTTCAAACTGTGGTGCTGGAGAAGACTCCTGAGAGTTACTTGGACAGCAAGGAGGTTAAGCCAGTCACTCTTAAGGGAAATCAACTCTGAATACTCTTTGGAAGGACTTGATGCTGAAGCTAAAACTCCAGTATTTTGGTCATCTGATGCAAACACCCGACTCATTGGAAAAGTCCCTGATGCTGGGAAGGATTGAGGGCAGATGGAGAACAGGCTGTCAAAGGATGAGACAACTAGATGGCATCACTGATACAATGCACATGAACTTAGGCAAACTTTGGGAGATGGTGAGGGACAGAGAGTCCTGGCGTGCTGCAGTCCATGGTGTTGCCAAGAGTCAGATATGACTGGGCAACTGAACAACAACAACATCTTATAAAGGTCTAATATGCAGAATGTATCTAGAACACTTATAACACAACAATAAGAGAAACAACCCAATTTAAAAGTAGGCAAAGGATTTGAATAGATATTTCCCCAAAGTGGATATGCAAATAATCAATAAGCATGTACATGAAAAGATGCTCAACATCATTCATTAGGAAGATGCAATTCAAAAGCACAATGATATACCACTTCTCACACCACTAGGATGGTTACAATCAAAAGACAATCCCAAATGCTGCTGAGAATGTGGAGAAATTGGAACCCTCACATATCAAAAGTGGGAATGTGAAGTGGCACAGCCATTTCAGAAAACAGGTTCGCAGTTTCTCAAAAAGTTAAGCATAGAATTGTGTTCGGGTCAGAATTGCGTCACCTCACCTCCAAATTCCTATTTAGAGGGATAGCAATTCCTAAAGTCCTAACCCTCAGTACCTCTGAATGTGATAGTATTGGAGATGGGACTTCAAAGAGGTAATTAAGGTAAGATGAGGGCCTGTGTCTGGGTCCTAAACCAACATAGCTGGTGTCCTTATAAGAAGAAGTGATTAGGACACAGACACGTGCAGCCATAGAGAGACAACCAAGTGAAGACTCAGCGAGAAGGTTGTCATCTGGAAGCCAAAGAAAGAGGCCTCAGAAGAAACCAAACCTGCCAATACAGAAAGTCCCCTACATATGAATGAGTTCTGTTCTGGGAGCATATTCATAAGTCCAATCTGTTTATGAGTTCAACAAAGTCAGCCTAGGAACCCAACTAACACAATCAGCTATATAGTACTATACTGTAATAGATTTATAATACTTTTCACACAAATAATACATAAAAAACAAACACAAAAAAATAGAAAACATTTTTAATCTTATAGTAATATACCTTGAAAAGTACAGTACCACTAGCTACATCACTGTTGCTTTTATGCTTGTTTCTGGAATGCCTGGACTTGAAATAAAGACACTGTATTACTGTACTCTATACAGTAAAGTACACAAAAGCACAACCACTTCTAGAGAATGCACCCATGACAATGTACACCAGACATGTGAACTAACTTACATAATTGGACATGCAAATGCACATTCTCATCTTTGAAAGTTTGCAACCTGAAGGTTTGTGTGGAAGATGCCTATTGTACCTCAACTTTGGACTTGGGGCCTCAACAATTGTGAAAAGTTAATTTTTACTGTTTACAAAAACAAAGCTAAGAAAAACCTCTATTGAGATTTGAGAATGTTCTGGGCTTCCCTGGTGGCTCAGTGGTAAAGAATCTGCCTGCCAGTTCAGGAAACACCAGTTCAATTCCCAACCCGGGACGATCCCACAGGTTGTGGGACAACTAAGCCTATGCAGCACAATTACTGAGCCTATGCTCTAGAGCCTCAAGTACTGAGCCCACAGACTGCAACTACTGAAGCCCACGAGCCCTAGAGTCCACACTCTGCAACAAGAGAAGCCACCACAATGAGAATCCTGTGCATCGCAACTAGGGAGTAGCCCCCACTCACTCCAACTAGAGAAAGCTGGAGCACAGCAACAAAGACCCAGCACAGCCAAATAAATCAATAACCATTTTTTAAAAAGATTAAAGAATGTTCTTCCATCCCCTACATAATTTTGATAAAAATTTCCCTTGGAAAACAATAGTACTGAAGTGTGTAAAAGCCTCACATAAAAGACATAAAGCAGGACATAAAGAATACAACTCAAAGATGTATGGTATTCTAGTTAGTATCCTAGTATAAAGCTTTTTGGGGGTAAACAAATCACCTCTATAGAAATTTTGGAAACAAGAAATTCATATTCACCAGAACAAATTGCGCAGAACTTAAATGAACTACATCAATCAGAATATAACATAATCAATTTTCACTCTACCTATTTATTGCTTTTGATGAAATTCTCTTACCAGGTCCTACTGAATTTGTCATTATCTGCCAAACCTGATATAAAATGATTTTTTAAATTCCCTAAATAACATTTGAAATGCGTTTTAAATTTAGGGTCTATTTGGTTAGTGCTCTATATTCCATTTTAAGCACAATGCTAGACTATCACGTATTTATTTTCATGGCTTTCTTTGCTTATTTGGCACTGTTTAGTTCAAATTGTACTTGTAAAACCTAAGATAGGCAAATGTTTAGGTCACATTTATTCTGGTCTTTTAAACTGCTCTGTTGTATCTATACAATAAAACTCAAAAATACGTGGTTTGAGTAGTTGGGAGGATTTCTATTCATTTGTGCCAAGTTCCACATTATATTTATCTCCTTGCTATCACTCAAACACAGGCTTGATTCATAAAAAAAGAAGTGGTCTTGCTGTTACCCTCTGAGTCCATTCTTCCGGCTATATAAAATTAACTCGAGTTCTCTTTACCTTTGTCTCAAAGTTTTTTTGTTTCTTTCTATTCTCTAGTTGTATTTTTTCTATTGCTCAGTGAATGAGGGGAAAAAAGCATGTAAGAATTCAGTGTGTAAATTCTAAGTCTCAGGTCCTCAGAGAGCCTGTCTCCGCCTCCGGTTCCTTAGACCAAGCAATAAAAATGCTCCAGGAGGTGGATGTTTCTAGACTGTGTGAAAAGGCCTCTTTTCTCTTAGTCTTAAATTACAGGATTATGAGTCAAGTTAATTTTCATTCAGCCTTATCTATTTGGAATGGAACATTTCAAATTTAAAACTATTTTTCTTTTCATAAGCCTCAAATGAATTATATTTCAATGTGTTCAAGTAAGTGGAAAAAAGTAAAGTGACAACTGCTTGTGTCACCTAGCCAAGAAACAGCAGAGGCTGATGGGTTCTGGTGGAGATCCATGATTGGGTCCTGTAATGGGATGACCCAACCTGTCATGAGAACCACAAAAACTGCCAGTTTGGCAAATCAGGATGATCATGGGAACTAAGTCAGATGGAAGGGCAAATATAATACCATTTATATGTGAAATCTTTAAAAAATGATACAGGCAAACTTAGTCACAAAACAGAAACATACTCACAGACTTAGAAAACAAACTTATGGTTACAGGCTGGAGGTGAGGGACTGAGGAGAAGGACAGATTGGGAGTTTAGGACTGATGTGTACACACTGCTGTATTTAAATAGATAACCAATAAGGGAACAGGGAGCTCTGCTCAATATTCTGTAATGACGTAAAGGGGGAAATCATCTGAAAAAGAATAGATGCAGGTAGATGTATAACTGAATCACTTTGTTGTACCTCTGAAACTAACACAACATTGTTAATCATCTCTACGTCAATACAAAATAAATTAAAAAAAAAGAAGAAGAAGAAGCCTGATCACCCCTGAGGATAGCAGTAACCCATTCACATGGTTCGACTTCCCAATACCTGTATGGTACATTTGTATCCCTGAGACAGCACACAGGATCTTGAGTGAGGGGACCCCTCATTTCCAATCACTCTTGTAACCATGAGGAAGATGTATAGATGCATTTCTTAAGTAGGATGCAATTATGTCAAAAAGACATTTTAAATCATTCAAAATGAACATACTCTTTTCAAAAGTGCCTACTCAGTGTTGGGAGGACCCAGAGTCAGGGGTGGCAGGGGTTTAACCCAACGTCTCATTTCATGAGGTTGGCCTTCTGCAAGAGAGGAGCTTGGGCTGGGTGATCACCACCCCACCACTCAACATGAAGACATAGAGAAAGTCTGAAGACTTGAGACCTGGGAAGATCCCACCAAAAAAAGGAGCTCAAGGAGCAGTTATTTCTTTCTCTGCTTTGAGCTCAAAAAAGCTCACTCGAGAAGACAGAAAGAGGCCTCACCATTTTAGTAAATGCTTTCTCCTCCTCCTGTAGCTGCTTTTGTGAAAAAGCAGAAAGGGTCCTCAAAGAAACTTCTGAGAGAGTTGTTCTCAGACTTTTGACCTATATTGTTGTTACTGTTGTTGTTTAGTAGCTCAGCAGTGTCCAAGACTTTGTGATGGGCTATGGACTGTAACCTGTCAGGCTCCTCTGCCCAGGGGATTTCCCAGGCAAGAATACCAGGTTGCCGTTTCCTTCTCCAGGGGATCTTCCCAACCCAGGGATTAAACCTACTATCTCCTGCATTGCAGGCAGATTCTTTGCAGCTGAGCCACCATGGAGGTATCTATATAAGGAAATATATTCTTAAGAAGTTTGCTTTTGCACAAAACCTATGTTAATTTGTATATATCTGGCATTTCAACCAACAGCCTATAGTCTCACAAGTACCTCTGAGGAAAGTAGCTCCAGGAACCTGAGGGGCTGAACAGAAGAGATGAGTGAGAAACGGAAGTGGGCATCAAGAGGCAGACCTGCCCATGAAGCTCCCGTAGATCAAAAAGTTGCCTAATATAAAAAAGAAGATGAAAAGGAGCTAAGGACTTTAGAGTCAGAGAATGATCAAATTAATAAAGATTTAATGTATTTGGAGGCTAAGATGTCACAAACCATGCATAGGTTATTTTGGGTTTCTTCTTGATACCTGTATTATTTCCATGCTCAATGGCATTTGTTTCATGGGTAGAGTCTCAGTAGTCATATGCCATATTTATTAAAACTTGAAAAATGAGAAACCTAATATAGACCTTGCCTACACAGGGGCCAGACCTCTTAAAAAGCAGCACAACATCACCATCTAGTGTCTAAAACCTAAAAGTTAAACCAGATGTCTTGTTTTCTTGCTAAGTTGTGTCCACCTCTTTTGCAATCCCATGGACTTTAGCCCACCAGGCTACCCTGTCCCTGGGATTTCCCAGACAAGAATACTGGAGTGGGTAGCCATTCCCTTCTCCAGGGGATCTTCTCAACCCAGAGATCAAACCCACGTCTCCTGCATTGGCAGGTAGATTCTTTACCACTGAGCCAGTAGGGAAAACCCTATAAAATCACAAAGTCACTGACCTATAAAATCACACAGGATTCTCTAGAAGGAACCATTATTCAATAGATAAGGAAACAAATACTGAAAGCTTAAGTGATTTTGTGTGTGTGTATGTATGTGTTTTTATTTATTTATGCTTACAGAACTATGACAAAAGAGACTTCTTATCAACTAGCCCAATCCTGGTGATCCAAACTCAATTCAGTGATAAATGAATGAGCAGTCACTTAGTATCCATATGTTCTTAATAATCCTGGAATGTGTTGGAAGAAAAAGCAACAAGAGGGGGAGATCTTCCTGTGTACCAGCCTTCACTACTAATCATCAGGATCTGTCCTCAAGTTAGAATATTTTGATGACAGCTGGGATGTTACCAAATGTAGACAACCTGTTAAAAGAAACTTAAATAAATATAAATGTGATTAAATAAGCATCCAGTCTCGTCCTGGAACATAGTAAATCAACAGAAGCATTAGGTAAGGGCAAAGTTATTTCCCTAAAGATTTTTTAATAGTCTACAAGATTCAGTACATCAATATCAAAGGAAATGGATACCTTAACCACATTTAATATTTAGCTTACAAGTAAAAATAATTTATACTGTTTTTTATTGGGATATATTTGCTTTACAATGTTGTGTTAGTTTCTGTTGTACATGGAAATGAATCAGCTATATGTATACATACATCCATTCTCTTTTAAGCCTCCCTCCCATCCCTACATCCCACCCCTCTAGATCACCAACAGAGCATCGATCTGAGCTCCCTACACAGCAGGCTCTCACTAGCTATTTATTTCACACATGGCAGTGCACATACATCAATCCTAGTCTCCCAGTTCATGCCACCCCAACTCCTTCCATTATTTAAAACATTTTGTTTTCTCTTCACCATCTGTTCTATTTCATCTAAACCTTCAAAATATAGATCATAACAGGAATTCAAAACAATGACTAAGGTGGTTTCATCTATGAACTCTCATTTAGCAGAGGATTTCTTTGTGAGCCACTTCAGGAGACTATGGCTGAGGTTGGAGAAAAGATGGGGAAGCATTTGGATGGGGTTCTCTTTTCCTTCTCATCACAGATCCAGCATCAAACAGCTTGACTGTAAGTCTCTGCCTCTGTTGCACCAAAGGTCTTCCTTTTTCCTTTTGGCTGCTCCTGGGTTATCAACACCCTGTATTCAGCATAAATGGTGGTGATAGCTCATAGTGCTGGCAATGCTTTTGGCGCCTACTATAGTTTTGATTCTCTGCACCTTAGCTGACCACTTACGACAAAACCCTCTGCCATTAGAGCCCCAGCTTAGCTGGAGTCCTGGCGGGGCCTCCACTGCCCTTCCTGCCCCATTTCCACACTTGCCTGAGGGTTACAAGGTTTTAATCAAAGGCATAAAGCCAGAAATTCTTAAGAAGGGGCAGGAAGCTTATCAGAATCACCTAGGGAGATTATCCTAATTATAGACCCCCACACACCTCATCTTCTCCTTACAGAGGGAGTGTTTCATAGCCCTCAGGTATGTTAGGGAGGGAAAAAAGAAGTTGAAACCCATTGGCTTCAAGCAAGGAGAGAGGTGAGGTTAATCTTCTTTTGATTTAGATTGAAAATACTTCAAAAGAGGGAAATGAAAGCTTGTCTCCTAAGGATGAAACTATAATAAAACCTTAATTAATTTGGACCCCATTAATTCAAAACGTGTGATAATTAGAAAAATGGTTAGGTTAAAGTTTACCTTTCCTCTAGCTGGGGAAAAAAGTGGCTGAAGATTACTTTCCCACACCTAGGAAAAATGAATTTGCTAAGCAAATTAATACTTACAAAGAGAAAAACATTTAACTCCTTGAGCAAGCAGTTTTCAGAGAATTTAGTTATTTCTAACACATCAACAAGTACTATTGTAATTACAAATAGTCTCTGGTCATTCAAGTAGATTCCCCCAGGGACATTTCCTAGGCATCACTTGAGTCATCAAAGTTATCTATTGGAGCTAATGAAATTAAATTTCTTTTCAGAATTCCACAAGTCTGACAGAGCTTTCCTCCAGTTCAGCTGGATTTTCTATGGTTTTACTGAATCCCACCTACAGGTAAACTCAGAAGGCAACCTTAGAGCATCTCTTAACATTTGTATCATCAAATGTATCTAAATATGTTCAGGTCTTTATTTCAGCAAAACAGAAATACAAAACACATTTAAAAAACAAGAATTAAGGATGGGAGGAGCCCAGCTTGGCAATATATACCGACAACTGGTTCAGCAACAATCAACAATATTGGCTTAAAAATATAGACGTGTTTCCTCGAACATTTTTGTAGTACCATAGTTTGTGAAAAGGTGTTATTTGGGATAGGGGTTAAGAGAAAGGAAGAGGGTGAAGAGCTCTATGGACAAAATATTTGGGGAAAATGATAGTTTAAACAAGTTAAGCAGGTTGCTATATGGCAGGTCTTCAAGAGCCTTCCTGGAGGAGGAAATGGCAACCCACTCTAGTCTTCTTGCCTGGAGAATTCTATGGGCAGGGGAGGCTGGCAGGCTACAGTCCATGGGGTCGCAAAGAGTAGGACATGACTTAGCAACTACATAAGAGCCTTGCCTAAACAAATGGACAATGTCTACTTTCAAGCAAGTGGTGCAATACTTCCTAAAGTTACTTTAAAAGGAAGTCCTTTCTTCAAAAAGCAACCTGGGAACATTATCCCAATGCTCCATGAATACTCTTTGGAAAACACTAAACCAGTTATGTGGCAATGAATGAATATCCTCAGAATACCAATAGTTAACCAAGATTTTCTGTTGCCTAATTATTTCAACATAGCAAATAGAAATAATAAAACATCATACCCTATATTATTACATTCATCTACCCTATTCCATTTGAGTTTCTTACAATTGCTGGCTGTACCCTGAGGCTTTGTGAACTGAAGTTCCTGTGGTTTGATTTAAAATATTTTAATTAAATGAAGCTTTCTGCCCCAAGGCTTTCTAAAGCAATTTTCAAAACCTCAGAAACAAACAAATGTTAGACCAATGGCATTACCATTGATAAACCATGGCCATTTTCAAGCCTTCTTTTCTTGCTGTGTTTTACTATCCATAGAAGTATTTTATTTGAAATGACAACAATAAATCACAGGCTTAGACAATGTAGAACCAAAGTTACGTGCCATGGGAACAACAAGAAATACAAAGTTCACCACACAATACCTTCAGCCACTGGAGAAGTCATCTAACACAGGAGTGGTTTTACCTGTGTGACAGGGAAGAACAAAATCCGACTCCATGTTGCATCTGTTTCTTTTACTTTAACCTTTGTTTTCCATTGCTTCAGTTACTATAATAACTAAAAAGATGCTATATATAGATATAAGCATACAAAATGGCCTGCCTCAGGGAACCTGACCATCTGCCTGAATGTTAAGCTAAAGCGCCTTTGTTCAGCTCACCAGGAAACACCCTGTTCCTCTCCACCTGTGAATGGCTGCAGGAAAGAAGAAATTAACAGACCCACTCCCCAAGGCTGGCCAAAGCAGGAGATATTTTGCAAGACTTGGGACCAGCTAGCATCCAGACCCTGAGAAGATGGTACTCTAGGACTCTAGTCTGCCATCTTCTCAGATGCCCAGCTTTCTGAATAAAGTTGCTATTTCTTGTCTCAACGTCTCATCTCCCAATTATGGGCCTACGATGCATCAAGCAGACTGAACTCAGTAACACCTGTATCTAAGTTAAGATTTGGGTCATCAGTGTTTTCCTGGTGAAGAGTTATTTGAAATTTCCCTTCAAAGTGTTATGTTTAAGTTTTAGAGGTGCGCATATGCACTTTTTGTGGGTTTTAGAGCGACTCAACTATGGTTTGAGATGTTACAGCAAAATTTCTCCAACTGTCCCAGGACCAGTAGTTTCAGTATCACACAAAAAAATAGAAATGCAAATTCTAAAGTGGAAGTTTTGAAGTCATGAAGACCTACATTTGATGTTACTTAATCTTTCTAAGTTATAGTGTCTTATCTATAAAATAAATTTTTAAATATTACCTTCTTCAAGGGGTTGCTTTCAAGAAAGGAAAAATAAGATGATATATATGAAACACTTTCTTGGTGCTGGGCAGTGTTTAGCTTGGAGACAGGTGGCTCGGATAGTAAAGAATCTGCCTGCAATGCAGAAGACCTGGGTTTGATCCCTGGGTCAGGAAGATCCCCTGGAGAAGGAAATGCAACACACTACAGTATTCTTGCCTGGAGAATCCCATGACAGAGTAGACTGGCGGGCTACAGTCCATGGCTCGTAAAGAGCTGGACACAACTGAGCAACTAACTTTTCTTGTCCCACTATTTAGGGGAGAAGGGGAGCCTTGATTTAGGAGGAAAACAAACTTTCTATCCTTTCCCTACAAAGTTCATTCTTGAATGGCCATCTCAAGCACCCTAATATGCTATGAATGTTTTTCAGGTGTGCCCTCAAATTTTGATCAGTGTATGAAACTGGTCTTTGCTAGGCCAGTACATATACTCTGACTACAATGGCTAGTGGACAGAACATATTGGTGAGCTGGTCATGCGGTTTGGTAAGAGCAGAACTACTACAACTCACTGTGAATGAGGTAAAAAAAAAACACCAGGCTTTTGCCCCAAAAAGAGTTTATGTTGACTGAAGCAGATGAGAAGTTAGCCTCTGGAGCAGAAGAGAGTACTGTCAGGACACAGGACTGTGCCAGGGCCTGAGGAGCAAGGGGGCAGGATAGTAGTGAGCATTCATAAGAGCCAGAGGCTGTGACTTCTCCACTGCTGTTTTATTTACTCTTCCTAACACCCCATGAGAAAGGTCCTACTCTTCTTCCCCATTTTATAGATGCAGTCCCTAAGGAATGGGCCCAGGATCATGGAGCCAAGAATCCAGACCTCCCTCTGATTCATCACCTCATAACCACTCCCCAGCCTCAGCTTTCTGTCCCTGGGGAGCTATTATAGACACTGTGCCATTATCATTAAACTGTAGCAGTGATTGTGTTGAAATTATTGCTGAATTGCTCTCTGTTTTGAGCTTTTCAATTCCTTCATGCATGCCACCAACAGTTCTAATATCCCAAAGTATGCCAAGAACATAGAAAGGATGATAAACACCAGCTAGGTTTTACTGGTAAGTTTCTACTCAGGTATTCCGCCCCTGTGCCTTGCCTTTAGAAACCACACTGCAAAGCTTCAGCCTCCTTTGATCCTGCCTTCCACTAAAATGAGTTTCTCTAGAGCGGGTTTAAAGCTCATATTTGTATTCTACCTCGAATTCCTACAGTGACCCGAAGTCTCGTTTCCCACCTTCCCTTTTGGAATTCTCCCCATGGTTTCTGTCTCCTGCTTCCCCAGTCTGAATTCTTAATTGGCCTTATCTCCCCTTCATCACCTCTGGCCCTGCTGGTAACCAGTCCCTGGAGAAGAGCCTCAGTTGTAATAGAGCAGGGACGGTTCTCCTTCCATTTTCTGGAATAACCCGGTGACTGCAGCCTGCACACCAGAAATCAATTGAACCGGCACAGCTTAGCACTTGTGAGGCTTTTCGACCCCCCACCTGCTTTTCCAATATCATCTTATCAGTTGCCTTCTGATCCAACCCATTACATGAAGCTGAAGTATACTTCATTTATTAGCTGCTCTTTTAAAATTCTGTTAAGACGCGGAGAACGGAAAAAGGCGGAATGATAAACGCTCAAAAATGGAAATTTCGGTCATTTTGGGAAAGGGGTGTTGAAGTCTGAGTACTTGAGGGGTTTCATTATATACTTCAAAGTAAAATTAACACTATTTCTGGGTTTTATTCATGCCTTTTGAAACACATATCCATGCTGGCAGCATCTGTCTCTTACTCTTAGTAAACTCGTATTTAAGACTGATTGATCCTCTTACCTTGCACTAGACTTCTTGGCCTTTGAAGAGCATTTCCTGTATCATTAAGATTTTCATTTCCAGTTCTTGAAATAGATAACAAACACCACTTTTTGAGTTTTACGGGACAGTTTTGCCCTTGTCATTAGCAAGCACTTCAGGTTTCTGAACTGACATTTTGTTCGAGAGGCCATCAGAAGAGCTAATTAGGCTGCATCTCTTTGCTTTGGAGCTCATGGCCTTGGTAGAGCAGCTCCCACTTTCAGAACTTCGCCAGTTGGGCTGGGGTGCCCTCAGGCCAAAGCAATCCCTAACAGACGATGCCAAGACTTCAGCTGAGTGACTCAGTGCTCTTGCTGTACCTGTTTTGTGTGGCCAAGCAGCCTGCAGGAGCCTTAAACTGACACTAGCCCCCTCATGTGAGAGACCTGAATAACAGCCCACAGATTCTTAAGTAAATATAAGTTCCCAATATGACTTCCCCAACAGCCCTTGTAATCAACAGTCTCCCCTGCTTCTTAGAGCCTTCCCCTGCTCCTTAGGGACACTCCCATGGAGTCTAGTCTACCAAAACCCTGCCCTTTTTGGTGTGAATTGATCAATCCGACTTTAGCCCAGGACCTTAAAGCACTCCACCCACAGACCCTAATAAAGGCCTGTCCCCTAGACACTGCCTGTCTCTCTGCCTACACTGCCTTGACTCCTCTTATGGCCCCTCAGGTACTTCCTCCAGGACCTGTGAGTGGGAAATATCTCTATTTCAGTTTCTCTAGCAGTCTTCTGTTGCACCATGGCTCATCATCCAGAACCCTGTGCTCTATGTAACAAATGGTAATTTAACAATCATAGCATTCAGTGACATGACTGGAATGGTCAAGGTTTCCGGGACACCTCTGTGTCTTTATCAAATATGCACTCAGAATTTACTTGCATATACAATAAGGAGAGAGATCAAGACAAGATAGAGTGGGTAGGTTTTTGTAAGTATCTCCCCATTAACTTAATTAAAAGTAGAAAAGACCAAATGATATTCTCAAAAGAAATTTTTTTTCCAGTGCACCTAATTATTTGGTTTCAAAAAAATAAAAACAGCAGGTACATTGTTAGTTCTGGGAACTCACTCTAAGGACGAATGAAGGCACTTTGTTTTAGGAGATTATTTGTCTTAATTTTGAAATCCATCCTGCACATCATCACTGGGGATTTAGAGGATGCTAAGCTCCTGCAATTCCTGACTCAGAAGACATACAAGATTTCTTTATGCTGTAGTTAATGTCATAACTTATGTGTTGAAAAGCATTTCTGACACTTCTTCTAAAAAGTTAATAACAAAATCCTAGCTCCTCTAGCAAAGCATTAACTGAAGGCCTCAAATATTTGGCGATTAGGCATCAGCTGCCTTTCTAATGTGCCCTCCTGCTGAACCTCCCCCATAGGTCTTAAAAAGAAAGCCTCCAGCATCTTAATCCCAGCTGCATGTCACCATTCAAAAGACTACCAGGTCCAGATTCTATTCATAATCTTTACACACAAAAGTGAGTCTTTTCTGCCTAAGCTGGAGAGAGGGCGAGAAAGACAAAGTTCTCCCTCTGCCCTCAGTTCAGGCTAATCAAGGTTTCCATCATTTTTAGCCAACTTCCCCAACAAAACCTCCCAGATCTTTCATTTCTTTATCTACCATGACCTCAAGATGGCATGAGCCAGAGTGCCGTGGATTACTTTCCCTATATTCATGGAATCTTTCTTCATCTTATGCTCACAGTAGCCCCTCATTAACTGAATGGCAGCCCCTACAAGATACGTAGGTGACAGCATTCCTGAGAAAGAAAGAATAAGGAAAACCTATGGTGTGAAATACAAAATCAATAGACATCTTCAATGTTTGATTCATGTGCTAAAAGAAACATACAAAGTTCACTGAAGTTATGATCCTTCTCCCAAGACTTCTATTTCTAATGGGCTTTCTTTTAGCTCTGACTATTATTTTTTACTCGCAGTAAATGTTATCTTAGCCCGTCAAGGAAAGGTGAAACCTAGGACTTTCAGATGTGAATTTGTTGTTGATTCATGTTTCATTATGTCTTTAAATTGATACCCGGAAGACATATTTATAGTGTTGTCTATATCTATAAAGGCACCTGCAGTATAAGTGGCCTAAGAACGTGAAAGTAGAAAAAGTAATCTGTGATTAAACATTTCATAACCTCCCAGAAACCACAGGCTAAGAGAAAATGTAGCTTTCATTTGTGGGGAAAAAAGGTGAGAGATGTGAGGCAGGCCGTGGTGGGCACTTTGATGCACTTAAATAAAGTTGCGTCAGAATTTAACAATAAGCTACCTGGTAGCACCTATGGATTTACAAACAAACCTTTCTCCCAACTGATTCCATTTATACCCACAATGGGCCATTTTTCCCACATGTAGATGAAGTAATTGCCTTTACAGTCTTAAAAAGCGAGTTATTTTGAAAACTTTTTACAACACCACAACTCATTCAGGGGGCACCAACTCCTCGTTTTCATTTCTGTTGATTTCTCTTCACTGACCATGGAGAGCACAGTGAAGTCTCACTGATCAACGGAAGCAGGACCCTTCGATTGTGTGCCTGTGAATTCACACCTATTTATGATTCAGGTACAATCACTGTCTCCTGTTAGTATCATCTTTCTTGCTTTTGACAAAGAGAAGAAGAATGAAAGAAAAGCCAGAAAAAGACAGAGCGTCTGTGATTTTTGGCATTTTAAATGTTTGTTCTCAATGACAATTCTTTCATAAATAAATGGCTTTGTTTTAAAGGAGAGTGTTATTTCTTAGCACATATTCACTTGGTTTTGCGAATAGAATCCTGTTACCATTGAGAAACTGTTCTGGGACAGTGGTTTTTCATGAGCTCCAGGAAAAAGATAACATTGCTATCCTTTTCCGTTATTATTTCAAGATTTACATGGAATATTTTACTTGAACATTGTTTTCCTGTAAAATTCCTTTCACTGTTGTTCCTTCTTTATTAAGAAATTCTCTATCTTGCACATTGCAAAGGCATTTGCTAGATTTTGATAGTTAGATTCAGACATTCTGAATGCAAAATGGCACAATTAGTAACTATTTTACATGACAGTATTTGAATTTGTATCTGGCAAGGTTATTCCTACTCATCATTTTATTTCTTTAGTCTCTTGTATATCTTTTGTATACAGTATCCATTCAAAATCATTTAAGGATTAACTGATTAATAAATGCATTCAAGTCTGTGTTGTTGTGGTTGTTATTTAGTTACTAAGTCATGCCCAACTCTTCTGCAACCCCATGGACTGTAGCCCACCAGGCTCCTCTGTCCATGGGATTTTCCAGGCAAGAATACCAGAGAGGGTAGCCATTTCCTACTCCAGGGAATCTTCCCGAACTAGGGATCTAACACACATCTACTGCATTGGCAGGCAGATTCTTTGCCACTGAGCCACCAAGGAAGCCTACGGTTCATAGAAAATTATTTTCATTTGAACTTTTCTGTAGAATATGGACCTTGTATGCTGTCGCAGTTTCTTTTCAAAAAGCATTTCACGTCCTCAGATGTCTATATACTAAAAGAACAATTAATATCATCACAGAAAATATAGACTTTGAATCTATATTCTAGCTTATCCATTGGCAATCGTATGATATTGGAAGTAAAAAATAGAAATAATAATACTTATAGAGTAAGGTTGTTCTCAGAGCCAGAAATAATGTACTTTAAATGCCTGTCACACAGCAGACATTCTCTATGTTGAGATTAGTATTGGTTTTGTACTAGAAAAACTCCAAGAAGCCATGATCACCTAGCATGCTCACCAATTCCTTCTGATTAAAGCATCAGTAAACAATTTCCTAGGTATGATCTTTGGTTTTTAAGACTGCAATCAAGGTTATCATTTGAACCAAGGTTACAGTGCATGGGCTGGCCAGCAGCCTGTGGCATAACCTAGAGTGAGAAATTTACCCTTTAGCAAGACTATAATAAATAGTGATGCCTAAGTAAAGCAAGTCCCCTATATATAAACAAGTTCCATTCCAAGAGCTAATTTGTTAAGTCCAATTTGTCCGTAAGTCCAACAAAGTCAACCTAGTTCCCAACCAACACAATCAGCTTTAATAGGCTTATAATACTTTTCACACAAGTAATACATTAAAAAAAACACAAAAAATAAAGATAAAATTTTTAATCTTACAGTACAGCACCTTGAAACATACATTAGTAGAGTACAATAGCTGGCATACAGGGGCTGGCATCGACTGAACAGGCGAGAAGAGATACTGACTGAGAGATGGTGGGAGATGGTAGAGCTGAAGGATCATCAACAATAGGAGATGGAGGGCAAGCTGCAATTTCACTCACAGCTGACACTGATGACATTGATAGCAGAAGTTCTACTTTCTTGCTGGATTCAATTCTATATGCCTTCTTGAAAAAATGATCCAGTGATGTCTGGGTATTAGCTCTTTTTTTTTCCTCATCATAGATGACATGGTAGCACTCAATTGCATTCTGAATGGCTGCTACAAGCTTCATATACAATTCTACATTTGGGCAGGTCCTATGCCTCAAATCCTAATAGTGTCTCCTCAAATACAGCACAGCTGCCCCAATTCCTCTCTCAAGAATCTGAAAAGATCTCCAGAAAGGAGGTCCTCCTACCAGCTCGTGCCTCTTCTCTTCCTACTCAGCCAAGAAGTGAGCACACATTTTTAATCTCAGTTGATCCAATTCTCTCTTCAGAGACCTTACAACTTATAAGGAGAGACTAAGGTCAGAGGAACAATTGGCATTCCTTTATTTTACCACCTCCCTCAGTTCTGACCACACTCCTTCCTTCTACACATGTGTAGGTTTTACCTCCCTCTGCTGGACTCTTGTTTCAGGACATCACAGGGCTCATGTCACCCAGGTCTCTAGAACCTTCCCCATTATTCTGTTCCTTTACTATGTTTCCTGTCATTTCTACTTTCATTATTATTCCCAGTGTGTATCACTACTGCAGGTGTTATTCATTTGCTTGCTAGTGTAGTGTCTGTTTCCACCAGTAATATATAAGCTCCACAAGACCAGGGTCTTGGTCATTCTCCATAGTGTCCCAGTTCCTAGCTGTTGTAGATACTCAATAAATATTAATATTTAAATAAAACAAGGATTCACTCATTTTAGTGATGACCTGATGTGGAGTGGTTATGTTAACTAGATCTTTTAGAGTTGACTGGATTTTCTCTCTTCTAAACCTGGCTCATTAGACTATCTTAGCCAACTCCTAGCTCTCTCAGATCCTTTCAACGCATTCTCTTCTTGCATAAGTTTCCTAGGATGTTTAATTTTGCTTTAAATGAATGGACTCTGGTTTACATACTTCTTTATTAACATTGGATTTCACATAATACATTCTTCGCTCAACCCTGAGTAAACACCAAAAAAAAAAAAAAAACTGGAAACTCACCATCCCACAACTCTCTATCTTAGAAAATCTTTTCCTTCTATTACAGAGGCTAGTTCTGCCTCCTGGGGCAAAAGTAAACCAACTGAATAATGCCTCTTTCACTAACAAGAAATTAAATAAGATTAAGGTAATCAACACAAAGATTACATGAACAGTCAATGTTATTTACCTATAAGTAGTTAGTTGTATCCCAGACAAGGCATTTATTAATCTAAATGAATTCAGAGTTTCTGAATGAACATTGAATAATAAGGGGACTTTGTTTTAAGCTTATGTTCTGCCTCTTGCCTGGTCCAGCTTCTAATCTTTTCCCAACATTTTGTATACTTCCTCTCTCTATTAGGACAACAAAGAGAAGAAAAAGAAAACTTTTTTTATTTAAAAAAAAGAGGAAAAAAGAATAAAAGTACTAGAGCAATACAAACATTGTTTAGCAGTTTCCAACCCCACATCCCTCTCCACCTATTCCTTTATGGTGAGTCTGTATAGGCACTGTTGTGATGGATTATACATCACACCTTGTCTGACATGACAACTTGGCTAAATGTGACCTTATTCAACTGACACACATTTGCTAGTAAAATATCCTCTATTTCCTAGAAGACACAAACCTTGAAATTTTTAAATTAGAAGAGAATCAAAATTTTTTTAGCTGAGAAGAATAGGACAGGTAAATAGAAAAGTAAGATGATTTCAGAATAAGTAAAATCAGACAATAAACTAAGAAGTTTGGAGCAAAATAGCACAGTCCTAGACAGATCAGTGAGAAGTCTCCAGAGTAAAATAATACTAGGTTTTATAATATAGTATTTACCTATTCCTTATGTAATTTGCAGTGATTTATCTTTATGTGGTTTTGACTGTGCTAAAGAAAGCCAGCCTAAGAGCATGTAGCTGTGTGATGATTTGCTAACCTAGAAAGGTAAAGGAAAACAAAGTGTTCACATTCCTGAGGCCACAGCATGAGAACCCCAACAGAGCCTGAGCAGTCAATTGCTAGCAGAAGTGAGTCTCCTCTTTCCTTTCAGAACCAGGCTTCTCAATGGTTCACATCCTCCTAGCATCATTAGCCCAAAGCATCTCTGACTTAAACTGTGCTCCACTACCCTGCTTCCTATCAGGTATACAAACCACTCCTGCTCCCACTACATCCACTCCTTTTATTTCCTTCAACAAAATTATGCTAATATGAATTCTCTTATTCAAATAATTCCTAAAACCAATTGTATGGAATTATTAGCTAGCCCACTTAGATAAAGTTGTACTGTTTTGCTAACAATAAAAGTAAAGAAGCAATAGGCAAGAAAAGCATTGGACAAACATGTAAGAAAACTAGTTTTCACATGAATATATTTATTATATCTTTCCTGTCTTTCTACTTCCATAACTATGATCTGGTTCAGGCTTTTGTCACCTCTAAATTACACAACTGCCAACTCTAACTTCACCACCTAAATGCACCTCATTTATAAACACTACCATCCTCCAATTCAGTTCTCATGGTACTAGGCAATCTTTCTAAGCAACTGGTAGAGAGTACAAATCCCAGTGCAGGTATGGTACAGATATGAAATATTACACTTGAAAACTTCAGAAAATTGCCAAATAGGTATTTTCATACCTCAGGATTTAGCAAAAGACATATCAAAGAAGTACATTTAAAAAAAATAAAAAAAAAAAAACAGTTTTGCTGTGGTTTATACTGGATATAAATAAGCTGCATCATGCTAATGCCTTTGCAGCTATGTCAGATACCATGGTATCTTGGATTCTACTATTTCAATCTCAGTATTTATATTTTCTACATTGTTGTAGTACTAAATCACATACGATGCAGTGAACTTTTAGAAAATTCAGGTCAAAAATTACTTTTTTCCCCCAAATCCAATTCAGAAGCTAGAAAATGAGAATAAAACATCAAATTCAATTTAGGTTTGCATTTTAATTTTGGAGCTTAAATTGTTTTGGAGCAGAAGTAGCAATATTCTCTTAAAATCCACCAACATTTTAAGCAAAATGACAGTGAAGAGATTGTAGGGGTCATCTTTACCACCACATGATATTGATCCCATCTGAGAATGAAGCCTTGATAAAGGAAAGCAGAGCCCAGAGAGGGACATAAACAGATTCTTATTAGGTTACGAAGGAGCTAAATCTAGCTATGCTTGAAACCAATTTATTAGCTGAATATTTCAGGTGAATCAGGCAATATGATGCCTTTTAGCAATATAATCTCAGTTTCTAGTAACTGAAGAATAATGGCTACACAAATCTATTCTTTATAAGATGGCTTCCAAGGTGGCTCAGTGATAAAGAATCTGCCTGCCAATGCAATGAGAGTGACTTCACCCTCATTGATATTGAGGATTTGCCAGGCTTTCAGTGTGGAACTTGGTAGAGGTTGATTAGAGGGTGCAATCTAATCATTGTACCCTGCCACAACTCCTCTTTTAAAGGAATTTATTTACACCCCCTGAGAAATCAGGGCCTGCTCCCATAGCCTTGAAAAAAGGGCAGTGAGTTACAGGACGGCCTCCCAGGCCTAACTGGTTTTACCAGGAGTGGGCACCATACTCAAATTGGCTGATCCAGTTCTCTCTCCTAAAAAATTGATATGTCTAGTATCTGGTGATGCTTAGACTAAAAGGGCATAACTTGGTGTAGACATTTTATATGCATGCTCATTAGAAAAATAAATCAAACCAACAAGGAAATAACATCTTGCAGAAGAAACAAAGAATTAACTTAAATATACAACATGTATCAAAGAGCCTCAGAGAGGTAAAAGTCCATTGCTCTTAGACTTGTTCTCATTCCATGCCCCAGCCATAGGCCTCCTAAGGTGTGGCTACCTTGTTTGCCCTTGTAATCACTCAATATATTCCACTCTGGCAGCTTGAGCTAGTTTGAATGGGTGTCAGCTACCTGCAACCAATCTCTCTCTGAAAAACAGCCCACCTAGTGTATGTGAAATTACTTGAGATCCTTTAAATAAAAAAGCTAAATCAATTCAAAATATGAATAAAGGTAGTTCCAACTTTTAGATTCAATTTGTTTTTGGTGACCTCATCTTTAAGAGAAAATCCACAAAGGCAAATTCTCTTGCATATGCACTGTCTGCAGGTTGTCCATTTCAGGTCCTTAGGTTTAGCTGTTTGGACATTCATGGAAACCATGGAATGATTCAATATAGGCTGGGAAAATGAAAAACAGGTATAGGGACCATATTTTTAAAGCATGATCTCAGATGTACTTATGGGTACTTTTCATCAGAGTGATTCTTCTAAAACCCTAAACTCATTATGCCATTCCTTCTTCAAATCCTCTTTATAAGCACTCTATTTTCTTTAAAATAAAATGCAAACTTATAGCTGCTTAGTGCCTCCTTACCTCTCCAGTCCCATGTCCCTCTCAGTTCTTCATGCATACCCTGCTAGCACTCCTAAAAGTCTTTGAACACAGTATCACTGACTCTAGCATAAAGTGAAAAGACTCTTTCGGGGTGTAGGGGAATTGCCAAAAGCTGCTCTTGCAAGTGCAACATTTATGTGAAATATTCATGTTCGATTGCATAAATCCATACTTCTATTCAATATTATGTACATATTAATATTTATTTCGAGATGTATTTCCCCAGAATTGACAGTCTATGATGAGTTTTAAGATTGTCTCACTTGTTTCTCTATCCCTGGTGTCTGTTAGAGTGGCTAGCACAGATTAGGTGTTCAATAAATATTTGCCAAATGAGTAAATAAGAAACTCTGAGTGGATAAAATTATTTCATGCTCTTATCTATCTCTGGCACAAAACTTGTACAACAGCTTGAGAAGCAGGGCTCTGGTCATTCTGAACTGTTAGTCATCTTGTAACTCAATCCAACACACTCTTCAAGGTACAATTAACTGTCATCTACTTGAAGCCTTTCTTCCACTGCTCAAAGGAAGAGTACTTCTCTTGTACTCTGTAAGCATCTCTATTATGAAATTTAGTATACTGTATTATAATTATCTGTCTCCTTCTGTGTCCTCCCTACAGTACTGGAAACTCCTGGAGATAGGGCTTCCCAGGTGGCTCGGTGGGTAAAGAATCTGCCTGCAATGCAGGAGATCCAGGAGACATGGGTTCAATCCCTGGGTTGGGAAGATCCCTGGAGGAGGGCATGGCAACCCACTAAAGTATTCTTGCCTGGAGAATTCCATGGACAGAGGAGCCTGGCAGGCTATAGTCCATCGGGTGAAAAAGAGTCAGACATGACTGAAGTGACTGAGCACATGCACCCTTCAAGAGCACCAGCACCTGGACCATGGTAAGCTTGAATGCACATCACGTTGAAAGAATAAATTAGTGAATAATTCAGATGACCTGAAATAGACACACGGTTGCCATTGTTAGGGGCCTTTGCAGGTCACGCTAAATGCAGAAAACAACATAGTGAGGAACTGTAAAGCCTGAGAGACATCTCTGACCAAACACATCATCCGCAACCTTTCCTTTACAAAAACTGAGAGGATGATGAAGTTAAGATCAGAAATACTTTAAAGGCAGAGACACCAATTTTTTTAATTGCGTTTGCACCTAGAGCTTGGAGAAGGAAATGGCAACCCACTCCAGTATTTTTGCCTTGGAAATCCCATGAACAGAGGAGCCTGGTGGGCTACCATACCTTCACGAAGAGCAGGATATGACTGAGCAACTGAGCATACACACCCCTAGAGCTACTATACACTTCTGTGTCCCTCACCTGAGGCTTATGACTAAGTAGTCATGAACCACAAAAACAAAGCACATTCCTCTCCCTGATCCTTTCCTTCTGCTGCAGGACCTGATACTCAAAGAGGCCTGGTTACCACTGCCAGAACCTACACCCACTGGTGAAGGGATTCCAAACTTTATTCTTAGCACAACCAAGCAGTTAAATATGCTACAAAATTAAACACTAATGAATTTGTCTGACAGCCCAAATATTTATCTTTTGCTTTAGAAACACCAAACGGAGAAAATAGAAGTTTATGCAGTGTGGGTCACGGGTACGTAGAATAAACAGCTAGCGCAGTCTGTACCCTACTCAATGCTAGGAAACCCTTCCAACATTACTGTGTCCTTTATAATCTATAACACTTTGGGGAATCTGGAAATTGTTCTGCTGCCAAAGCATAGTCAGGGAAGGAGGGAAAACATGCCAGCTCCTCTTAAAGCAAGCACAAAAGTGCCATTCTCTCATCTAGTGAAACAATAAGATTAGCTCTTTTATCACTAATTTTTCACTCTCCTCGCCTACTTTGTAAACACGGCATGGATGACTTTGCTCCTTATCAGCTGCAAACTGAATCTGCCTTTGTTGAAGCACCGTCAATCAGCAGCCTTTCTGTGCATACACTCAGTGATAGACCCAGCTGAAAAAAGACAGACTTTCATTTTCCCCAGCAATATCAGAAAAAAAAAATAAAAAATACAAAACAGAATGAAAAACAAAAAGGACTCTTCTGTACAGTGTAACCTAGAGTTCATTTACTCTGCCAGACAGAATGAGATTAAAAACCAATGAAGGTCAAAACTATTAACATTTGGATCAGAGGGCGTTTTGCCTGTTAGGATCTAGTTAGACTGGGTCTTTGTAATTGCCCAGTTTGTTTCCAACATGTCATGTAAACACTAACATTAGCTAAAGACTGGGTGGTCTCAGGCTCCACACAGGCCGCTCAAAGGCCAGCTTTATCTTTGATTAGCAACAAAAACACACAATTCTTATATACCAATTTGAATAGTCAATGAACCTCTTCATTTTGCTGGTGCCACTTGATTGTGGCATTTCCAAATGGACCGTAATTTAATTTCCCTTTAGAACTCTTCTGCTGCACACTTTTTAAAGTCTATGATTGACAGCTTCCTTGCACACTAGGCAATTTTGAGGGCCAGCACATTAAACTTAACAAAGAATGCCCTTGATCATCAGGAGAGACTAAGAAAATTTGAGTGCTAGTCCAGAAGATAACCTTTTTGATTAAATTACTGTCAATACACCATGAAACAGCTTCTTCCTCAGGATCTGGCAGTAACATATTTTCTTTGCTCTTATGCTTCCTAAAAAAGTTGTAGTTTTGAGAGCTACAACTCTGAGAACATTTTCTAGACTAGACTGACTTCTCTCTACTCATATTGCCCTCACCCATTCCAAGCAAAAAAGGCATGGGTAAGCTGTAAGCAACTTTGAAAGAGGGCCGAAACCCTGCAAAACTGGCTAAACAATATTTACATTTCTGTTATCATTGATCCATGTAAAGGACGCTCTTCTATTTTTCATACCTCCATTTTCTTCTCTACCCACACACACCTTCATCTTTAAATCCCAAATCCTTTTGAAGTTTTCTGTGACTACACCAAACCTTAGGAGTCTTCCAATGCTATGAGTACTCATAACTCTTGCAGGCTTTCTGTGTGGACTAGTATGTACTGTGTTTAGTTGCTCAGTCGTGTCTGACAATTTGAGACCCCGCGGACTATAGCCCACCAGGTTCCTGTGCCCATGAGATTTCCCAGGCAAGAATAATGGAGTGGGTTGCCATTTCCTTCTCCAGTTGACTAGTACAGTTTGCTGTATTTATTTGTTACTTCCCACCTCTCCTGCTAGTCTCTAAGCTTATGAAGGACAGACTGGTCATCTGTTTTTATCACCAGCGTCTAGTACTCAGGACTGACTCTGAATGAATGAATCTTCAGAAAACAGAGACTGTTTCAAAAAGAGGACCACTCCTTTACTCCCAATGGGGCTGAAGTTATTTAAATTAAGCGTACATGGCTGCATGTATCAATATTAGCTATATGAATATTATAACCACCCTTAATAAAACCTTATATATACTAAGTCTTTGTATATATATTTGAGAATTCCAAAAATTTATCGAGTCTTCTCATCCTCTAGTTATTTTTTTTAATCGTATATTCTTTGTTGCATTGTTTCTACTACCTTGTTTTGGTTAGACAGTTTAATTGCAAGGAGAAAAACCCTCAATGAAGTTAGCTTAAAACATGGGGATTCTCAAAAATCTCAGCCCAGCCTGGGGAGAAGTGCAAAGTCAAACATCTACTCCTCTGTTCTAGTTTTCACTTTTGCTTTTCAAGTACCTGTTCATTTTCTTTCTTCACCTCTACATAGTATAGCACTGCTGCCTCAACACTGCAGCTCCAGTCCTTGAGTTTACATAATATTGCAGACCCAGAATTGAGAGCAATCTGAATTGTTCCATCCATAACCCTGTCTGAATTTGGGAGATGGAAAAACTGGTTGGCCCAGTTTAGGTTTCTGCCTCTGGTCCAATCATTTATGCCCAAAGTCACAGGACATTGCTCCCTTATCAGGACTATGAGTGGGCTATGCTCTCTAAGAAGGGGATGGAAGAAAGCAAACAAACAAAAAGACATCTCCATTACATACAATGCTAAATGCTTTTACCATGTGCAAAAAAATCTGAATTCAATGTTTTATTATTTATAAGTCAAACTAATATTTATTGAACATTACTTGCAAAGTTTTAAGCTTACTAGATACAAAGATGACTTGCAGACTCAGTGAAGAAGAAATACACAGTTCAATGAGAAGACACACATGGGAAGAGTTAATTAAAATATTAACATATTGTGATGTAATACAGGGTAGTGCTGTCTTTTCAACCAATAGTGTCAGAATATTTAAATATTCACATGCAGTAGAATAAGTTTTGACCTAAGCCTCACATTTCAAATAAAAATTAACTCCAAATGGATCAGAGGCCTAAGTGGATAATGCAAGACTATAAAAAGCTTAGATAAAAACATGAGACAAATATTACCTGGAGCTAGGCAAATTGGTCTTTATACGAAGCCAAAAGCATGATTCATAAAAGAAAAAAATTGATAAGATATTTCTAAAAGTGTGAATATACAAGACTGTGGGGGAAATATTTTCAAAGCACTGATGAAAACAAGAAATTAAACATATAAGAATTAAAAAGGAGGAAACTATTCACAAACAATAAAACTGTCTTATGACCTACCTTTTTAAACATTTTTTAAATTCTGTTTTTGATAACCCTGACATCTGTTTCATGTCTCAGTATGTTGTTCTTTTTGTCTGTGTTTTGTCTTGGTATTCATTAATTTGATTCTATATCCTGACAAGCCTCATCAGTTTTTCTTAAATGTTGGACATAGTGAACGAAAAATTGGAGAAAATCTGAGGGTGTTTCATTCCTTAGGGAAGATACAAATTTCTTTTGTCCGGCAGTTAGACTTGGGGCAGATGTCCTTGATCCAATTAGGAAATGAGATATTTCAAGATGAGGTTTCGTGAGCTTGTTCTTGATACTCCATTGTAGCTCCCAGAAATCTTAACTGAAAGGATAAGCATTTACTGGAGCCCCTGGCAGAATTTACCTATAAAACCATCTGGACCTAATATTTTCTTTGTGGAAAATGGCTAAAATAGTAATGCAAAAATCTCAATGACAATAAGGACTGTTTAAAGCTTACTTTTTCATCTGATGTCAGTTTATAATGTATGTTTATACTTTCCTGGGAAATTTTCCATAAACTTTGTTTTCAGACTTACTGAAAATAATAAAATCATGTTTAGTATTCTAATATTGTCTCCTTGGGCTTCCCTGGTAGCTCAGCTGGTAAAGAATTTACCTGCAGTGTGGGAGACCTGGGTTCAATCCTTGGGTTGGGAATATCCCCTGGAGGAGGGAATGGCAAACCAATCCAGTATTCTTGCCTGGAGAATCTCCATGGATAGAAGAGCCTGACGTGCTGCAGTCCATAGGGTCACAAAGAGTCAGACATGACTGAGTGACTAAGTACAGCATTATCTCCTTATCTCTGTTGTAGCTGCTTTTCTGTTTTATTCCATATATATGTGTCTTCTTTCTCACTCTCTCATTTATTTCATCTAGGTCAATGTTGCAAAAGATTTTTGTACCTTACTCATTAGTCTTTCCAAATGACCAATTTTGACTCTCTTGTTTTCCTTAATAGTACCTTTGTTTTCCGATTCTTTTTTTTTTTTTTTTGACTACTTCTATTATTTTTCCCATTCTACTTAGTCTAAGCTTATTCCGGAATTTATTTTTGCCTTCTAACATTGGTAGCTTAGCTCATTAACTTTTAGCTGTTTTTTTTTTTTCATGTGGGGTTTACTAATGTAAGCATTTTAAGTTATAAATATTCCTTGAAACACATTTTCAGATTATTGAACATTATAAAATAAAATATTTACATTAACATTCAGTTAAAAATATTGTGGATTTTTGTATTTTATTTCTTATTTGGATAACTTTTATTAAAGAACAGTTTATTCATTTTTGCAAGTGTAGAGTTGTTTATGAGTATCCCTTTTTTACTGATTTTTAATTTCATTCTGATCAAATAATGTAATCTATGTGATACCTTTTTGAGATGTGCTAAGATTTGCTTTATTGCCTAATTATGTTTTTTTAAACAAAGGTTTCATGCTTGCTGGAGAAAAATATATACAATATAATTGCAATTTCATTAGATCCATCTTACTAATTCAGTTGTTCAAATACCTCATATTTCTATTATTTTTTACCTATTGGTTCCAAACAGATGTTTTTGAAATCCCCTTCTATAACAGTGAATTTGTCAACTTTTGCTTTTTGTGTTTAGAGACTCTTTCATCAGGTGAAATATCAGTAGGTAAAATTTTAGCATCTCCTTGGTAAATCGAATCTTTTATCATTATATGATGATCCTGTTTATTCCCATATATTACTTTGATCTTTATACCTGCTTTTTCTAATGGTAGTTTAGGTATATCAGCTTTCTTTTGGTTAGCATTTGCTTAGTTTACATTGTTTCCTTCTTTTACCTTCACCTTCTCTGTAATCTGTAATACTCTCAGGAACAGTATAGAGTTTGATTTTTTATATACTATCTGACAGTCTTATCTGGTTGGTCAGTTTAATCCTATACATTTATATATTTGGATTTTTTTCTACTATCATATAATTTTTCATTTGTCATGCTTTTTTGGGGGCTTCTTTTGCCTTTTGGATTGTTTGCTTTTTAGATTTTTCTTATTTCATTTTAGCGTCGAAGAATTGATGCTTTTGAACTGTGGTGTTGGAGAAGACTCTTGAGAGTCCCTTGGACTGCAAGGAGATCCAATCAATCCATCCTAAAAGAGATCAATCCTGGGTGTTCATTGGAAGGTTTGATGTTGAAGCTGAAACTCCAATACTTTGGCCACCTCATGCGAAGGGTTGACTCATTGGAAAAGACCCTAATGCTGGGTAGGATTGGGGGCGGGAGGAGAAGGGGACGACAGAGAATGAGATGGTTGGATGGCATCACCGACTCGATGGACATGGCTTTGGGTAGACTCCGGGAGTTGGTGATGGACAGAGAGGCCTGGCGTGCTGCGATTCATGGGGTCACAATGAGTCGGACACGACTGAGCGACTGAACTGAACTGAACTGAACTATTTCATTTTCCCCCTTTGTTAATTTGGAATTTGTATGTATCATTTATATTTTTCTTGGTTGTTCTTGATATTTTATGATAATATTTAGAATAACAAAGTCTATAATTAATGTATATCTCTACCCATCTTCTAAAAATCACTAGGTTAAAGTACTGAAACTTGATTCAAACCCCACACCTAGATTATAAGCTATTATTGTTCACTACTTTATATTTCCTTTGCTAGTGCTATTATTTTTTAATTCCTCACATTATTTCTTATTGTATTACTATTACTATTTATTGTTGTTTTATCAAGTTTGTTTTGCTAATCTGAAAACGTCTTTACCTTTAGTCTTGAAAGATATTTTCCTTTATATAAAATTCCAGGCTCACAGTTGTTTTCTCTCAGCATTTTTATAAATTATCTCATTTTCTTTTAGCTCCACTTTTGCTATTAAGAAATTTGCATTAATTCTGTCATTGCTTTGTAGGAGAGCTCTTTTTTCTCCACCTGTTTTTAATATCTTCTGTTTGTCTTCATTTTTCTGTAGTTACACTGTGGTGATCTAGATGAGATTTCTTTTTATTTATTCTGCTTGGTATACAGTGTGCTTCTTATATAAATAGACTTACATCTCTTACTAGACATTATCTCTTCAAATATTTACTTGTTCCCATTCTCTCTATTTTCTTGTTCAGGAAGTCCAATTAGATACGTTAAACCATAAATCCTCCCTTTTGAAAACTTTTCTTTCACATTTTCCACTTTCTTATTTCTCTATGTTAGACTCTGTATATTTCTTCCCCCATCTATCTTATTTCTAATCCTTTCCTCGCTTCCTCTAATCTATTGATAAACATCCATTTTGTTTCAATTTTGATGATTATAAATTTACCTGATCATGTTAGATAATAATTTACTTCTGGCTTTGTATTTCAAAGTCACCCTTTATCTCTTTAAAATATTTTATATGTAACTATTTTATTATCTGTTTCTAAATATTCAAATATTCATAGTCTTTGTAAAGCCACATCTGTTTTTTCTTTTTCTATTGAATCTGTTAGTAAATTGTTTTCCTATGCAGTTGATAATTTTTTATTGCAAATTTATATTTGGCTAAATTTAATCTATATGATTCCTGAGAAGTGTGAAGGATATATTTCCCTCAGGAATTTCACATTTGCTTCTTTTTGGTGTCTGGGACACTATCACACTTAGCCTATCTTTTTTAATTGCTCTAACTATGATCTCATCGGTCTATGAGGTAGCATAAATTCAAATCCCTAAGTTGCACAAACAGGAATACAGACAAAGAGGTTTCTTAATCGGTTATCTTCATAGGCTGGCACACATGTTGCTGCCCGTATGTTCATAGAATTATACATACTTTATGTGTCCTAACTCTAAAAACACGCCGCAGGTGAACTCATCTCCCCCACCCTGCCGCCTTGACTGACCACCCTAGCTTTAGGCCTCTTTCACTCTAAGCAGCTACTAACCACCTCAATTTTGGTTTTCACCCAGGGGATTTTAAAATTTAACCCAGGAGTGAAAACCTATACTAGCTTCTGCATCAGTATTTGTCTGCATGTACAGTTTCAGATTTTCTTCAGTATTTCCAGTTTTCAAAGATTTTTCACAATTTCCATGTGGGTTTAGCAATACATTTTAAATTACATTTGTTATAATTTATTCACTGTCTGAGTGTTTTGTATTAGTGCAAGGCTTATGGAATGCCTTGTCTTTGATAATGCCAGAATTAGTTAGGTAAATGATTACTACTTTTCAAAATTTATTGAATCAGCTAACATTTCCATTTTTATTGACATTCTCTGGACCCTTTAAAAATGTATGTTTTATCCCTAAGATTTAGTGTTTACTATCTGTTCATTGGACCAGCCTTATTCACTTTACTATTGTCTTCCATATCCACAAATAATGTTTTAAACTTGTGTTTTATTAATGTTGATACTAAGTTATTGGTACATAGATCTTCATTGTGGATTCACTCCTATAAAATACCCTTCATATTGTTTAAAGCTTTTTCCCCTAAATTCAATGTAATCTAATATTAAGATTTTAATCATTCTTTTTTTTTCAGTACTTCCTTATGAAGCTTTTGTTATTCTTCAATATGCAGTCTTTCTTTCTTACTTGGTATTCCTTGTATGCAGACAGAGTTGGATTTTAGCCAACTACTCTTAAGTCTTTTTTCCTCTGCTGAAAGAAAGAAATCTCTAAGATGATTATTTTTCCTTTTAGGATTTGATATGGGAGAAAGAACATACCCTGAATCTGGAAATAAATGAGTTTTAGTATTGATCTTCCTCAAATTAACTTTCTTATTTTTGAAACTTCCATGAAACATCTGGTTACCTCTTCCCAACTGTTAAATTAGAAAAATAGTACTTTCCCCATTTACCATCCAGGTTTTTTGAAAGATAAATACAGAGAGGTTACCAAGTTTCAAAATTGTATGGAAAAGATATTGTAACTTTTAAAATGCACTTTATCTTTTCTTGTTAACTTAATTAGGAAGAGCTCAATTTAATCTTTTGTAAATTCACAGCCATCAATGAAACAGTCCAGTAACTTGCCAAGTCCAGTATGATTTACTACATCATAAAGAGACCACTGCTCTGAACTGCTAGAAAGTAAGATTCCTTTGAGGACAAGAGATACAGTCATGCAATGTACTCATTACAAAATAATTTGTGAGTTAATTCTATGTTACTGATTATACTGGGCCAAAAATAGCTTGATGCTAATTCTGATTTCTGTTTGTGGAAGACTGTATTTGTATTATCTGAGGATCTTTCATTTAAAAGTGTTTCCTTGCCTTCTGACTCCTATAATTTCTCTGTTGTGCCTCTAATTTCTTTTACAATGTTCTCAAGATTCATGGTCTCCATCTTAAGTCTCTATTATTCTTTGCCTCACAAATATACTGAGCTTGTTTTATGCTTCTGCCTAGAGAATAGTATATGACTGAGTGTGGCTTCTGGTATACTTCCCAGGTCATTTACCCCAAATTTATTTTAGCCTTTATTTCAATTCTATAGCCCACTGCCATTATTGTTTTACTCAGTAAAGAAGATGAAACTCATGCAATTTATTGACCAAGAAATAAATTTGAAAATACTGACCCATGGGAAGACTATATTATTTTCTCACTATCCCTTACCCAAGAATGTCTGTGGCCAAGAATTTCAGGATAAAAATTAAGGATATAAATTACAATCTGGCCAACCAGAGTTATCAGATCTAACATAGAAACATTGGAAAGATAACGACATCTTTGAAAACCTCTAAGCCTGTTAGGAATTATGGTTTCATAGAAGGGCACTGTCTAATTTTAACCCAGCTTTCCTATGCTGGACAAAAGAAGACAAGGTAAGAACTCAGAAATAAGTCTGGGATGTTGCTAGTCAATGCTTTTTCCCCATGAAATATAGAAATTTTCTCCTTTCGAACTGAAAACATTTCCTAACAGATTTTCTGTCAAAGTTTAAACAAAGTTGCAGGTTAATAATTGAGGGAATTCTGTGTGATCATACTAGACCTGAAAGGATCCTGGGAGTCATTTAACCCAACCTTCACACAGTAAGGGCTTCCCTGGTGGCTCAGATGGTAAAGAATCTGCCTACAATCCAGGAGACCTGGGTTTGTTCCCTAAGTTGTGCAGATTCCCTAGGGAAGGGAATGGCTACCCGCTCCAGTATTCTTGCCTGGAGAATTCCATGGACAGAGGAGCCTGGTGGGAGTCCATGGGGTTGCAAAGAGTCAGACAAAACAGAGCAACTAACACTTTGACTTTTACTTTTTCTACACAGTAAATGAGGAATATCATTAATAATAAAGATATACACTTGAGGTTACATTTCTAAAAATATTTATAAAGAATACACATTATAAGTATGTGAGTCACGGTTTAGACATCTAGGTCTTTGTCATCTGTACCATACCTAGTTTAATTTTCCTATTACACAAAAAAGCCAAAGTCAACAGAAACTGTGAGAGTAAAGAAAGTAACCATCATCCAAAGAATCTGATCACAATTTTAATCCCCTAAACTACTATAGACTTGGATCACAGATGTTTTCAGAACCTCCAGGGAGGCTGTGCCTAACACATTTCTCTAAAGCTGATAATGGGCACGAGCCCATAGTTTAAAGGAAAAAATTCTCAAATAAATCATGTTATGGGCATTAAGGGCAAACAACATTCTTTTAAAATGAGGCAAATTTTAATTGGATTCCTGAATCTCTTTTCAAGAGGGACCCTTAGCACCATTAGTAAGGCATCATTCTTTCAGATGACAGAAAAATGTTCATGTGGGTGGACTCTTGGCACCTTAGTTCCCATGTTTCTGTTAGGGGTTGAAGTTGCTTGATGAATTCCAGAAGCTATATATGGCAGTCTATATCTACAATAGGATAGAAGAAACATACAGTGCTGGCTATTCATGGTAATGCTGCCAGGGACTGTTTCTGCCATTTCTGCTATTAACTTAGAAAGCGGTTCTCTGCACTTTGTAGATTCCCATGAGCCAACCGCTTTTGCCTTAAACCTTTTCCTTAGAATCATTGTGAAACAAGTCTTTAAAAGAAGACAGGAGCAAGAAAAAATTTTATTAATTTTGGAGGCTTAAGCAACATTGTCAAAGAGGTGACTGGCACCTTAAGCATCTGTGACCTGGTTTCTTTCGTTTTTATTCTTTGTCTTATTTTCCCCTATTCTTCCCTTGTTACTTCATTTTTTAGTACAGTCTTATCTAGTATCCTCCCAAGAAATATGCCCCTCTCCCCCATCCATTAAACATGCTCTTTGAAAAGGATTCAGTATAGCAATTATTCCGAAGTATAAAAGACAGATAAGGCTTAGTTTGTCGACTTCCCTAAGGTCATCGGTTGTTTTAAAAAAGGAAAAGCAATCCTGTTAAGTGTAATATAAATGACTTAAGTTCTCATTATGGAATGCCAGGTATAAGACAATAGCTGTATATTTCTTGGAAAAGGTAGAGCAATATTTCAGTATCCAAGAATAAAACTGCTTATTACAAAATCAACAATACTACTAAGAGACGAAAGTTGTGCGTTAGTATGTAAAAGGGATCCAATAAGCAAAAACTATTCTCTTCAGTTCTGAATCTGAAAAAGCAGTAACAACAACAAAAGCAACTTAGGGAACATTATCATTCTATGGAATCAAAGTTCAGTCTCACCCTTTGTATTTCTAGAAGGAACAGTCTCAAGAAATGTCTCTAATGGGCTTTGAGATGAGGTCAAGAATGAGGCCACATGCACTGTTCCCCATTTCTGGCTGTGAATTGTACTATATATTCACATGCACTTCTCCCCACAGAGGTCTGAGGTGAAGCAGGCTATATTTTGAAATGGTGCTTTGGGACACAAAACAAGTATGGAAAATACAACCGAAGATATTTAGCTCAGTAAATTAGTTATTCTCTGAACACTCCCTTAAGAAGTAAATAATATATTGAATATGCTTTATGTTCTCAAAAACCTTTAGTTTCCTGACTCTAAATAATAACTCTATGCACTGTTCTTCATGGTACTTTTATGCAAGAATGTATAAATAAGTTCCCAACAGTAATTCATTAATCCTTGAACACCCCACGGCAGTGCTAGGGGGGAGAAGAGTGAGGGCTGTGAGAAACACATGATAAATGTGCTCTCCTGGGGTGGTTAAATTTCCCAGCACTGATTTCGCTTCTTGCCTAGAATCTTAAAATAGTGTGTGAGTCCTACTTGAACTGAGAGTAGGAACAAGAACAGCTAGCTTGTTGCCTTATTGCCAGCTTTGAATAAGTCACTTTGATTCCTATGCCTGAGCTACATACATCTCTGAAATAGCAGGGTTTTGTAAAATATGTCCAAATTTCATTAGGCTTTGATGTGTTCAGATGAACTAAATTATTGCAAAGGCACTTGGTCCCTGGAGGTGTTCTCAAATGACTACCAAAACTTCATCTGAAAATGTGTGTGGAAATCACACACACCCATTATAACATAAACTTATGAGTGGGAAGAGACAGTGAGTACCATGAAAGAATCAATATACACAAAATTCTAGCATTCCCAAACCCCAGGCTAGTGCAGCTACATAATATGCCAGGCAGGTACTAAATGAACATATAGGTTCCCTTCCTCAAGTTGCAAGAAAAAAAAAAAGTCTTTTTTTTTTTTTTTTTCTCTTGACCTATCATCAGGCTTCCATGGTGGCTCAGACAGTAAAGAATCTGCCTGCAATGAGGGAGACCCAGGTTCCATCCCTGGGATCTTCCCCTGGAGATTGGCTCTAAAGTTGTACTACCTTGGCTTGGAGATACTGTTGTGGAGAGTGAAGACCCTCAGAAATGTTCCAGGTTCATGGCTAGTAACTTGGTGCTCATGGCACAAATACAGACCCTCCTACATCCAAGTACCACCTGGAAAGGAGGGCGGCAGCAGGTGCTGGCAGGATGAGGATGCAGCAGGGCCATAACTTGTTCTGGGGAGGCAGAAAGACAAGGCAGGCACACACATTGTGAGCCACTGATGCTCCAGGAGCATGCTGCATTTTCTTATTGGGTTTCACTTCTTAAAACACAGCTTCAGACATAAAATGATTAGGAATTTCAAGATGCCGAAATCATTGAGCTACTGCAAGAGTTGCTTGCCAATGAAGCCAGCACTGCACTAGAAGTAATCAATCTGGAAACCAAAAGGAAAACGATAATATTCACAACAAAAATACAACTTTGAGTTACCTGCAAGTAGCTCTCTAACCAAAGGTGTACAGAGAAAATTATGAAATGCTATGGTGTTGTTGCTGTTGTCATTTTGTTGCTAAGTTGTGTCCAACTCTTGTGACCCCATGGACTATAGCCCACCAGGCTCCTTTGTCCTTGGAATTTCCCAGGCAAGAATACTGGAGCGGGTCACTGTTTCCTTCTCTAGGGAAACATCCTGACCTAGAGATCAAACCTGTGTCTCCTGCACTGGCAAGCGGATCCTTTACCACTGAGCCGCTAGGTCATGCTATAGAGAGACATAAATTAAGACCTGAATACACAGAGAGAGGTATTATATTAATGAATGAAGATGAATATGATCATTAAGACATGCAGTCTTCTCCCAAACCAGTCTACAAATTCAAGGAACTGCCAATAGGATTTTTAGGTATAATTGGGCAAATCCATTTTTTAAAATTTATATGGAAGAGAAAAGTCTGATAATATCAAAGTTAATTCAGATAAAGAACAAAAGGAGATATTTCCAGATCAGATTTTAAGAGAAGGTTTTATTCATGCAGAGAAATAGTGGTAGATCAATGAAACCAAAGCTATACACAAAATTATCATATAACAAAATGGCATTACGATTCAGTGGGAATTAGGCAACAGACAGTAAAGAGATGATTGAATTTTTGTCTATCTAAGCGTCAATTTAGATCCTTACCCCATACCATTCATTAGAGTAACTTCCAGCTATTCAACAGCCTATGTCTCCTAACACTGAGTTCAGGTGACATTGCTGTACTACTGTCTCCATGCTCAGTTTTGATGAACATATGGGATAAGGGAATAGAAGTAGCAAGAGAGTACTGAACCAAGAGCCAGTCATCAAAACAAGAAAAATAAAAATTCTCAATGGCCATAAAAAAATTACAGGAGAGTAAAGTTATAATATCAGTGTATTAAATGATTTTTAAATAAACACACAAAACACTAATTCATCAGGGAAAAATTAACATTGGCAAGTTCAAAATTTGAGATCAGAGAATTAAGACTCAGACTGAGGTAGATATTTGCAATGTTTCTAATTAATAAAGGATCAGAATTCAGAAAATATAAAGAACTCCTATGCATAGGTTCAAATATGAAAAACATGGGTCAAATGATAGAAAAAGGCAATATACAGAAGAGGAAGCCCATATTGACAATAACTATTAAATATATATATACATATGTATATATACCTGAACTTACTTCCAGTCAAGGGGTACAAATTAAAGCAATAATGAGACATCATTTCACAGCCTTTTTCACAGAAAAAAAAAAGTTGGCAAGAACATGGGTAGACAGGAATTCTATACCTATGGAGTGAGATTGTAAATTGGCCTAAGTACTTTGGGCAATAATGGAAACAGTGACACACTTTATTTTCTTGGGCTCCAAAATCACTGCAGATGGTGACTGCAGCCATGAAATTAAAAGACACTTGCTCCTTGGAAGAAAAGCTATGACCAACCTAGACAGCACATTAAAAAGCAGAGACATAAGTTTGCCAACAAAGTTCTGTCTAGTCAAACCTATGGTTTTTCCAGTAGTCATGTATGGATGTGAGAGTTGGACTGTGAAGAAACCTGAGTGCCGAAGAATTGATGCTTTTGAACTGTGGTGTTGGAGAAGACTCTTGAGAGTCCCTTGGACTGCAAGGAGATCCAACCAGTCCATCCTAAAGGAGATCAGTCCTAGGTGTTCATTGGAAGGACTGATGTTGAAGCTGAAACTCCAATACTTTGGCCACCTCATGCAAAGAGTTGACTCATTGGAAAAGACCCTGATGCTGGGAAGGATTGGGGGCAGGAGGAGAAGGGGACGACAGAGGATGAGATGGCTGGATGGCATCACTGATGTGATGGACGTGAGTTTGAGTAGGCTCTGGGAGTTGGTGATGGACAGGGAAGCCTGTTGTGCTGCAGTCCATGGGGGTGCAAAGAGTCAGACACAACTGAGTGACTGAATTGACTGAATAAAGACAAAAATGCGTATGTCCTACAACTTATCAATTCTAAGTATATTTTGGTTACAATCATTGCATATGTGATCTAGGACTCATGTGCAGGATATGTATTGCAGCTCTAATTCTAATGGAAGAATGTGGAACTTACTCAGATAGCTCCTTCTACCCATTGGATGAAGTTTTCTTTATTTCATTTTGTCTCAACCTCAAAAATTACACTTTCTACTTCTACTACTTTAATAGCTGGTCTCAAATTTTTTTGCAAATATATTCTATTTTTATTTTTTTATTGAAGTATAGTTGATTTACAATGTTGTGCCAATCTCTGCTGTTAGAGCAAAGTGGCTCAGTTATACACACACACACATTATTTTTTATATTATTTTCCATTATGGTTTATCCCAGGATATTAAATATAGTTCCCTGTGCTATACATTAAGACTTTGCTGTTTATCCATTCCAAATGTAATAGACATAGAGAACAGACTTGTGGTTGCCAAGGGGGATGGTGGGGAATGAGAGGGATAGACTAGGTTTAGGGTTGGTAGGTGAAAATTATTACATGTGGAATGGATTCAAATTTTTAATGTGCTTACTCAAATTAAAAGAGTCCTTTTCTTTTTCCATATTGCTTTTATTATGTTTTCCAATTTCTTTGTTCATCTTTGCTTACTGAAATATCACTTATCCCTTGCTTGTCTCTAACTTTTTTTCTGACACTTATGGTTGCTTATCAGAATTCCACTACCAGTCTAATAGTCATCCTCTTATTAAAAAAAAAAATCTTTGGTCTCATTTTCTTTTTGCTCTGTTTTTTGCTTTAACGCTGCTTATCTGTGACATGGCTAAAAGAATATTTGTTTTTTATGTATCTTCCTCAGGACTTGATATGCTCCATTAGCTTTAGTGAGAACACACATCTTCATTCAAGCTGAGAAAATCCTCAGCCGTTATGTCATCAACCACTTCTTATCCCTCATTTTCTCTAGTTCTTCTTTGGGGAAGCAGTACAAAGTCTCCAACCCACGAGAAAGGATGCCACAACCAATTGGAACAGTTGCCATCCATAAACCACCAGCACATCCAAAGTGATGTGAGGAGTAGAATGTCATTGCTGTGTGGGAGTGGGGCCCAGATTCCCAGCTGCCAGAGCCCCAGTTCCGGTCTTTGCAGATCCCATACGGTGTAAACTGTTTAAGCTTCAGCTGCTGCCCACTGTTTTCACTTTATGTTTCTGCCTCTGTGTCTATCATCTGTGAATATTCCATTGCATGTTCCAGAATTAATTATTAAATCAAAATTATTTTAGTATACTTTAAAAGCACATGTATATGTTGGATGAACAGAAGAATTTGTCCTTCTACTCACTCAATCAGAAAGACTTATACCCAAACTTCTAAAATGCACAGATATTAAAAACTAGATGCAAATGCTAATTAGAATTGTATGGTCTAAGGTACGAATGAACATATTTTGTAACTGAGAGGTCTTAACCATCTGAATGATCCCTGAGGAATTTTTTCTGCTGTGTTCAATGCCATGTTAATAGGAGAATGAGCCAAGAATCCTCATATCACCCTTGGGATGGTGACTTATGGGTGAAGCATGGAAAGTATTTTCTCCAACTCTGCGTAAACAATTTACGGCCCTTGGTATTTCCAAGATCTGGCCTTCCATTCCTGCAGCTCATCAGCCTGTTAGGCATGCCCTGGATCTGGCCTGAAGGAGGAGGAGTTTTTAGATTTGCACTCCTTTGAAAGGCCAGGTGGTCCTAGGCCAGGAGCAGGCTTCACAGTGGACACTATGCAGTGTGGATAGGAGTACAAGCAGCGGTCCACAGTGGGTACTCGAGGTGTCCGTGTGGGTAGGGGTTACAGGGGATAGAGGAGTATCAAGCTGGTTACTATTAAATTTGATAAATCAACCTGAATAATCATATCAATTTTATTAAGGTAGCTCTTCCCATTTGAACTAGACACTTACTACCTGAACTCAAAAACTGAAAAGATTCAGATAAGGAGGAAGAAGTACAGATCCACAGAAATCAAGTGCCTTGCTCATGTCACAAGACAAGGAAGTGGCAAAGCTATCCCAGAAAACCTGGAGTTTATCACTTTTAGCCTCTTTATATACATAGTAGATAAGACTCCCTGACTTATTTCTGAGTAAACACTATACCCCAGGAGCTCAGTATGCTGCAGTCACCCCCATTGCTGAACCGCTGTATCTTCTTCTACAAACGAGGGGTAAGCCTCACCCATCCACATATTCATTCATTTTTTATACCTCTCTGCTTTCTTCCTGGATGTATGCAATATTATTATAGTAAAGTTGAAATGTAATCATAAATAATTGTATTTTTAAGCTTATCTCTTACAGACACAAAATACATATAAAATATACAGTTTGTTATCATAAAGTTTATTTTCCAATAATAATCCTAGATATCTACTGTTTTGCTTTTTTTTTAACCTTAAAGTGCAGAAATCACATGTTAAAAGAGCCACATTTGAGAATTTGGAGAATAGCTGCCTCTTTGTACAGTGTGAGCTAAGGAACAAAATACCCCACTTTTGGCTAAGCAAGGAGGTATTGTTTCCTACGTGAGACCACACACCAAAAAACAAACAAAAAAAAAGATAATCAGGATACGCCAGGTCTCTATTAAGAAAGGCAGAGGAAAGTTGAGAGAAGTGGCGTGTTAGCACTCTCCACTGAAACAGAGCAAATAGGATATAGATACAGCATGCTCATGCTCAGTTCCTCAGTCATGTCTGACCCTTTGCAACTCCATGAACTGTAGCCCGCCAGGTGGGTTGCTATTTCCTTCACAGGGGATCTTCCTGACTCAGGGATCAAACCTATGTCTCTTGCATCTCCTGCATTGGCAGGAGGATTCTTTATCACTGAGCCACCTGGAAAGCCCATAGATAAAGACATAAGAGAAATTTAATACAGGAATGAGTCCTTGTGATCATAGGGGCCAGAAGCTCCACCACCTGCTCTGGGTGAACTGGAGGGCCAGGAGAGTCAATGGTGTAATTCAGTCCCAATCCAAAGGTCCATGAAGTAGGTGGCTGATGATGTAAGCCCCTGTCTGAAGGTTCCAGAACCAGGAGTTCTGACTCCAAGGGCAGAAGATGAGTGTCCCAGCTTAAGCAAAAAGAGCAAATTTATCCTTCCTCTGTCTTTTTGTTCTTTCAAGCACTCAATGGAATGAATGATACCCATTGGCATTGGGGAGGATGAATCTTCTCTACTCAGTCTGCTGATTCAAATGCTAATCTCCTCCAGAGATGCCCTCACAGACTCATCAGGAAATAATGCTTTACCAGCTATCTGGGCATCCCTTAGCCCAGGTCAAGTTGACACATAGAATTAACCATCAAAAGTACTGTTCCGTGGGCTCTACTTTTTAGGGCCGATACTATACTCATCTATCCCCAGCCCTTTCCTATCAGCTCATTTAATCCATTTCCCATTCTTCCAGATAGGGCAAGGGGCAACAGGTGTTCTGAGAAGAGAATGAATATGCCCAGCACTGTACCTAAGCCACATAGCAGAATCTGAGTATAAACTAATGGATGAATAAATCCAAAGCCTCTGGTCTTTCCATCCAATCCTGCTACTACCTTAACAGCATCATAACACACACACACACACACACACACACACACACACACACACACACACACACACACACATACACTCACTGATTTGCCCAGAAAGCAAAGAAGAGTACTTGGGTTTCAACTTTTTCACAATATCCAATTATCCTAGTTTGTTTTATCAGGTAAGAAATAGTCCTGTCCTGGAGGACAAAAAAATCTGACTCCTAGGGGCTAGGTGGAGAATAAGTCAGTTTAAACAGAGGGGATGGTGCCAAGGGAGCTTACAGGGTAGAGGTGCCGAGCACTTGGAGGCAGGAAGATCCTAAATGCAGACTTTGCCTTTTTTTAGGCTTCACCTCCAGTCTCCTGTACTTGCTACTTCCACCCACTGCTCTCTCCAGCTCCTCCAACACTTTCAAAGCCATCCTCTATCCACAGCTTAAAGATCCAGACATAGAAATCTTCGAGGCTCATACCCACCACTCTTTGAAAAAGTTCAACAACAACAAACTCTCAAAATGAATCTGAGCCTTTAGTTTCTTCTTACATGCACTCTTTCTGTTTGGATCATCCAAAGAAATGAAAGAAAACAAAATCAATCCTATTTCATGTTTGGATTTCAGCAAAGTGTGAGAATTATTTGAGCCATTTCCTTGTCCTATATAGGGAAATATATTTTCCATGATATGGTTGGCTAGAAACACATAGGTAAAATAAAATCTTCAAACTACTTCCCCTCAGATCCAGAAATGATGAGCAGTTTGACATCCTGTATTCCCCTGACTGCAAACCAGAAACCTCTCTGTCAGAAAAATATTCTTGCAATATTATACCTCTAATGTTATGGGAAGTTGTTTGAGGCAAAAGGCAGCCATAATAATGGGATTGTGTTTCAAAAAAGAGCTGGCTACAAGGCCACGCTGTAGATGAAAAGCGTCATAAAAGGAACATCACACTCTCAGAAACAGTGGGGCTGCTCAAATAACTCATCGCAGGCTCTCTTTATAGTCCCCTAATTCTGTTTTTAAAATCAAATACAACTCTAAAAAATAGCTCACTCCAAGTTGGGGAGAAAGCCAAACCATTCAGTTTATGAAGAATCTCAAATCTTACCAGCTAAAATTCATTCATTCATCCATCACTCATTCCAAGAATCATGTATTAATCACCAATTATATGTAAAGTATTGAATTAGATGTCTTAATATTGAGTATGTTAGTATTGAATCATACTTCCCATCCAGTATTTTATAATCAGAGGCAATAGATGCATACTTTTTTCTTTTAGTACATTTAGCTTGTTATACTTTCTGCTAGTGATATATATACAGAGAGAAAGTATAATAAGAAGGTGTAGAAAGTATAATAAGCTAAACACACTAAGCTTATTATATAGAAAGTATAGTAAGCTAAATGTACTAGGGGAAAAATAAGCAAGAGAATGAGAAGTTGGGAAAAGTCAGTTCTGGTTGTGGGCCTTCTGGAAGACTTCGTGGAGGAAGTGGCATTTGGGCTCAGCCGTGGAGGATGGAAATAGAGAGCAGGCTTGGGAGGAGAGACAGTGTATGAAAAGGAAGAGCCAGAGAATGCACTCAAGGAGAAGTGAACTATTCCACTCAACTGGAATCTGAAAGAAATGTGGGAGAAAAGCCCAAAAGACAGACTAGGGAGTAATCACAGAAAGCCCAACATGCTAGGACTTGTCATTTGTCCTGTTGTCCAGTGGACCTGCTGAGAAAAAAGTAGACCAGGAAGTTCAAGTTGACTGCTTTGAGTCACCCGCTTCTTAGAGGAAGACTAGAAAAGGACTCACAAATCTTATATAGTCAAAGAATAGTTAGGAAGACATTCTCTCTTTTTCTTAGTTATTATGATGTTCAAAGTCAAGGTTCTAGTAAAGATCAAGGTCCCCTGGTATTTATTTTGTGTACCTCCCTCATTTCTGGTTTCATCTTAGTTTTCTTAGTCTCCTTTTCTTTTTGTTCCTAGTGCCTCACATAAAAAACACGTTTCATGTTAACATGTTTTTATTAGAAAGCAGTAATCAAATAAACAGATGCAACATAAAGATTCAAATGAAGGACAAAGTGGAGAAGGGAAGGGTATACCTCCAAATGAACCCATTTTCCAGAAGTCAAATGAATAATGATCTCCTAAAACACCATTCTATAAATTATTCTCTGACAATCATTGACTAACAGCTATGATTTCTACAGCTAGAAATGTTTTTCGTAGGTAATTTTGCATGACCCTTTCTCTATAAGGGTAAATGGTACTACTTTATATAGTAACATGTTTTTTAAATAAGAAGAAATGAGATCTCTTAACATGGAATTGGTAAACAGGTAGGGAAAAACATTTTTACCCAATGTCATAGCAACAGCCAGATCTGCTTCTGCCATGCACCCAGATTAATGGTTATAACAGTGCTATGATACACAGTCTCAGAGCAAAACATGCCAAGTCAGAGTAACCTGGTGTGCACAAATATGACATGACCATGATAGTAGTAGTGATGATGGGTAAAGAAGCATGTGTCCTAGTGCATCAACAACTTATGCATCTCCAGATGATGAGTCATTCATGTTCCAAGCAGGTATTTCATTTTCATTAAGGTATAAATAAATCTGAAGACTAAACTTGCAGTCCATTAATGTATAACCCCCAACACTTTCTACTTACCTCAGCATTGTTCTAGTTTTAAACCAACAAACATCAAGGACCATATCTGTATGGTTGCATGCATGCTGAAGCACATTAAAAGTAAATAGCAAGCCAGTGATAGGTAGGTCTAGTTAAAATATTTGCAACCATCTGAAGCAGTAACTATGAACATGAAAATCAGGAAGAATCAGAGCTGAAATTCCTCTGGTCCTGTAAAATATGTGCTATGTGCTTTGAGAAGAGATAGTGGATTACACACGTGGTGGGTTAGTTGTTTTACCTATTGTACAGTATCTCAGCAGCTGTTGAAATTGACACTTAATTGTAAAATACATGCCTGCACGCCCTGTGAGGGAGAACATGGGAGGAGAGGGGTGTGATTTCTACACCAGCATGGCCAGGGAGCCAAAGGAAATCCTTACTTTAAATATGAATACATTTCATTGAGGGATCTTCTAGCATTTAGCTTGACCCATATATATTCTCCAGCCAATATCTCCCTCCCAAAAAAAAGTTAGAGAAAAAATAATAAAGGCAGGAAGCTTTCAAATTTCTACCTGCATTAACATACCAGAGCATAATAGCTTTGAAACCATTTCTGCTTAATGAACACCCACATTTGCATTTCAAGAGCACCTCAGGGTGCAATAAAGTCAATACAGCATAGATAATTTTGAAGTCAACCCCTTTCCCTCTCTAAAAGGTCCTTTAACTATAAAAACCAATTTTAATGAAAAGGCATCTGTACTCAAGATTCTCCATTATACAACACACTTCATCATAACATAAAAGTTTTGGCCCAAAGATCAACTTTAAGGAATTTACAGTATATTAATGTCATTATTAGTCATGACTGTGTACAGGAAATTGTGTTCTCACAGGTCTTCTAACACGAGGTCAAAACAGGAAACTAAATTAAATTCTGAAGGTTAATTCCTTAGCTGTCCACCTATCCTGGTGACTGCATGAAGGATAGACTCGAAAATAAAAGCTTTCTCACTAATGAGACTGCCAAATGTATTGAAGAGAAAGCCACATAAGGAATACTTTGGGTCAGAGCAACAAGTTTAGGTTACAATACTCTAAACCAAACTCTGGAAATGTTTCTGGTTGTAGCAGGAGATATGAAAAACTAGAGTCACCCATACCCACATGCCCAAGACCTAGACTGTCATCTCATCTAAAGAGATGACACTCACAAAGATTAGAAACTCATAAAACACATATTTATGTCAGATATTTAACTTACAATTTATACTAAATATCATTTGTAACATATATGATAAAGTTAACTTATGATCAGAACTGGCAATTTGCATTTTTAAAATATCACTTTTTTGGAGAGGTCTTCCTTGACCACCCAAGCTCAGAGGGTAAAGAATCTGCCTGCAATGAAGGAGACCTGAGTTCGATCCCTGGGTCAGGAAGATCCCCTGGAAAAGGGAATGGCAACCCATTCTAGTATTCTTGCCTGAAGAATTCTATGGTCAGAGGAGCCTGGTGGGCTACAGTCCACAGGGTCACAAAGAGCCGGACACAATTGAGCTACTAACACACACGTTTCCTTGACCACCCTATCCAAAAGTAGTTCCACCCTTCGGTCTTAATTTCTGTAACCTGTTTTACTTTTCCTCATAGCACTCATCTCTCACTAACCTTTTATATTTTTTAATGTGTATTAAAAAATACACAATGAGTTTGTGAGTTCCAGAATGGTGAGTGTCCAATGGTGCCTAGAACAGTGCCTGGCACATAATAGCTTCCCAGGTGACCCAGTGGTAAAGAATCTGCCTGCCAGAGCAGGAGATAAAAGAGATGCAGTTTTGTTCTCTGGGTCGGGAAGATACCCTGGAGTAGGAAATGGCAACCTGCTCCAATATTCTTGCCTGGAAAATTCCATGGACAAGGGAGCTTGGCAGGCTACAACCCATGGGGTCTCAGAGTCGGACACAACTGTGCACATGCCTATGCATGATCTCATTTAAATCCCTGTTAAACGAGAAAATGAATGAATGAAATAGAACAGATATTATTAGGTCAATGAGAGTCTCTATCACCTTATCTCCCACTGTGAACTCCTCCAACTATGAGCTTCTGGGGAGCAGGTGGTGAAGTGCCTGACTTCCAATAAGAATTCATAACTCAGTGACTATATTTTGAGTGGCTGTTGTACTGGTTTCCTATTACTACTGTAAAAAAATTACCATAAATTCAGTGGCTTAATACAAATTTACTATCTCATAATTCCGTAGCTCAGAAGTCTGACACAGGCTAAAATCAAGGTGCTGGCAGAACTGCATTTTCTCCTGTAGACTCTGAGCTCAACTCCTTTCCCCGCCTTTCCTAGCTTTCCGAGGCTGTCTCTGTCCGTTGGCTGGTGATCCCGTTTCTTTACCTTCAAAGCTGTGACAGGTAGAGTCCGTCTCACACTGAACCACTCTAACCCTGATTTCATCACCGCTTTCTCTGACTCTTTTCGGCCTCCCTCTTCCATTTTTAGGACCTTGGTGATTATTTCAGATCCATCCAGATAATTCAGATAATTTCCCTGTCTCAAGGTCAGCTGGCTATCAACTTTAGTTCGATTGACAGCCTTAGTTTCCCCTTGCTATGTAACGTATATTCAGAGGTTCTGGGGATTAGATGTAGAATCTTTGGGGGCTGTTTTTCTGGTGGATGGATGGGTAAGGAGTACACCCATGAGCTGGTGAGACGACTACTCTGAGCAATACAGTGGTTGGGCAGGTTCTATAAAGATAACAAGGTTTTCTAAAATAGCCAAAGATGTTTTTACTGGAAGGGAAGGAGCATGGGCAACCCTGGCTTCACTTTTGATTAAAAGAATGAAATAATGAGAGTTGAGTTTATGGCAAAGTAATTAGGAAACAGAGTATCAGATGCTTCAGAAAAAGGAGAGTCTGGAGGCAGCAAAACCACCAAGGACGTAGATGTGAAGAGATTAGAGTGTTAGGGATAAGCGTCTGAATTAAAGAGAGGAAGAGGCGAATGAAAGAGACCCTTCAGAAAATGATGGAAGGATGATGAGGAAGAAAAATCAAATGAGTCCAAAATGTCTACAAGATTCTGCCCCTAAGAGATTAATCAAGAAACCAAGAACTAGGAAGTGGAGCCAGCATTCACATAGGAAAAGCACAAGCTTAAGGTGACAAGATCTCTAGGTGGAAACATTTAGTTTCTATCCAACCAGAGTTTAGGTCAGAAGATAGGACAGGAAATAATGACTTTAGAGTAGGAAGAGATAACAACTCCTAGAGATGATGTGGCAACAAAGGAGATTCCTAGACTAATTGCAGCCATGATTCCCAAGTTTGGGTTTGTTTGTTTGTTTTTTCAACCCAGAATGAATCTAACCTGCATTCAAAATTCCATGGTCCATTACTTTGTTCCCTTCTGCAACTCAGACTGGTGCTCACAGACTCCTAAGGCCAGTCCTTAATGAACACTCCCCTACATTCTAATTTCTCGTGGTATTTCCCTGGACTCTAGCCAAACTTAGCTGAGAGTTTGGGTTACTAATTTCTGTTCCTGATATCTGACAGCTGTCACAGATGTTCCTGGGCCCACAATAAAACTCCTGGTGTCCGATCTTGCTGTTTCTCCCATCTGTAGAGTGCCCTCTCTTTGACTTCTCCTTAAACTTTCTGGACATTTTGCCCATTCCTATTTCTGGTACTTCATCACTGGGAATCCAGGCTTTCCCACTATTTACCGGTACCTTAACTCTATTAACCTCTATCTACTATCCTGTGGAGGTGAATAACACAACTTTATGAATGTATGTAACAAAACTCCCAACTGATATGCAGAATCACACTGATGTGCCCAACTGGGTTACAAGTAAGCCAAGAGATTTATGCCCTCAGCCCACTCTCTAGTCACCTTCAAACTTCAGCAGTCTCATATGATAACCCCATGGGCCGCACAGTTGTTATCATCTTCTGCAAGGATCAACAATATGAAACAAAAAAACTGGAAAGCACTGATCTAGCATAAAGATTGTGAAGGGGATGAAAAGCAGGAAGAACAGTCAAAGAGGAAAGAAAGAACCAGGAAAACTGAGTGTCAGGGAAGCCAAAGGGGAAGGACATTTCAAGAAAGAGGGGGAGGCAACAGAGTCAATTGCAGAAGAGTGGCCAAGAAGAATGAGGATAAGAAAAGGCCACTAGGTCTATAATTGTATAAGTTCATTTTTCATGTCAAACAAACAGTAGATTCAAAAAGGAAGTGCAGGGCTAAAGGGAGCTAGAAAAAAGGTCAACTTGATGCCTGAAGAAGCAAAAGAATGTTAAAAGGTATCAGGAAAGCTTTACTTGTAAGGCCTAAAAATATGCCCGAAAATGTAAGGCTGTCTTCAACTAGCAATAATGTAAGTGACAGAAATCATTTACATAACTGAGGCAGCTTATTAAGCCAACCATAACTGTCAACATTTGCTTAAGTATCTCAAAACAAAAAGGAATGAGAGGCAAGAGCTTAAGATAAATGAAAATTAATCCAATTCACAATCAAATGGAAATGCCATGAGCCCAAAGAACATTTGTGTGTGGGATTTGTTTCAAGATTCTAAATTTAACACTCTGCAATTAAGTACCGTAGCATCCAACAGTTTGAAATGAGGAATTTCCTTTTAATGGAATATTTTAATTTCATTCAAAAAAAAAAAAAAGTAACAAAGCTTCTTTAACTTGCTTAGTCTCCAGAGAAGCAAGTATTTCTTGTGCTATTAAGATAAGCTTTGTAATGGGGTAGGAGGGAAATGGAGTCGTCCCTGCCCACCTACTTCACCTTCCCATCCAGCCTTTCAACACAGACTGGGTTTCTTGCTTGTAAATGGATGCTTGCAACTGCAACTTGCGTAGGCAGCCAGGAAAGCATCAGTGAGACCTAGTGTCCTCGAACTAGTGTATAGCTTATATATACAACCTCCACCTCAGTACACAGGAGTGTTTTGGCACTCCTCAACACCCAGCTGCCTGTCCCTTTAATGGGAGGCAGAAGGATAGAGTCCTGTTGAATAAGGGCTTTGCATTCAGAAAGAACTAAGTTCAAATACTGGCTCCAGTACTTATTACATGACCTTGGGCAGATTATTTAACCTCCCAGACCTAGAATCACAGACCTAGCACTTTTATTATCTACCTTAGTTGCTTGGAGGACTAACATAAGTAAAAAGCTTGACACACAGTTATAAGCCAGTTCCCGTCCCTCTCTTTCACCCTAGTATAATCTCAGCTCCCCAGAATCACTGTCCTGCCTTAGTCAGGTCCCTGCTCTGGTGACCCCTGTCTTCCTGAGACCCACCCCAGGGTGGTGGGGAGCTCTCCATGCAGCCGCTCATGCTTGGGGCCTAGTTCACATTTCAACCTGAAGCTGTATGGATATCTGGCTCCCTGGGGAAGCTAAGTATCAATGCAGACAAAACACCAAGAAAAGGAGAACAACGACAATGACATAAATGGCAATGTCCATTTAACCAGATTTTCTGGATGAAGCCAATGACACCCAATGATGAGCAGGATAGTTTTCAGCTACCTAGGTAATAACCAGAAAACTAGGAAATGTAGTCTTTTATTATTTGGAAAGCTAATCTGGCTAGCATCTATCTCCAAAGTCACTGCAGTAAGCCAACTGCACAAACGTATTGAAACTTCAAAAGTCCCCAATAAACTTGAAGGGAAAAAAATTGTCTGATATACACAGCATCTTTCCCATTCAGCTTTACTTACCTTAATTCAACTCTCAAAGAATTGATACCTCTTGATTACCTAGAAGCAAAGAAAAAGCAAAAAAAGTATTAACTCATTTTTGTCATCTTCCTCCATATAAAATTTATTACTGAAAGTCTCAAAACCCAAATCATGAAAATATAACAAGTATAATGGTTTAAGAAAACTGTGATTGGCTCAGTTCCAATATGGGACAGAGCAAAGCTGTTTTGTTAGGCACGATCAACAATGAAACCAAGCTTTCTATAACGTTAGGTTCTTGCTTGCTTTAAGGAAATTTGACAACGTATTTGAAAAATCTTAAATAATAAGGAGCTCAAACCGTAAAAAAAAAAAAAAAATGATGAAATAGAATGTATTTTTAATTCCATTTCCAAAACATAAACTCTTTTGAACCATTTCAGTAATTTAATTAAGAAACCTATTGGCGATAAACTAACACATTCTTGAGTTCGATTAACCCTGTTCAGGACATAACTATGCTTGATAACTGTTGGGTGACATACAAAGATCTTTCCTAGAGAGAGCAAGTGACTCTAAAATAACTTCTTAGATCATCTAGCGAAGGTTGCAAAAGATTCATAACTTTGCACATCTTGCAAATAAAAATAAAACAATTATAGAAAAACAGAAAGTCCAAGTTAGGAAGGAGTCCCCACTTTTTTCTCACATCTTTTGGCCACATCTCTCAGCATGTAGAATCTTAGTTCTCTGACCAGAGATCAAATTCATGCCCCCTACATTGGAAGTGCAGTGTCTCAATCACTAGACCACCAGAGAAATGCCCTGAACCCCTACGTTTTGTGGATGAAGAGACTGAGCCCTCATACTTGCCCACGTAACAGAGCCAGTTAGTGGTGAAATCACAACGAATACATGATCTGCTGGCACGTGGTCCAGGCTGTAGCTGTGTCACCTTGTTGCTGCACATGGCTCAAGCCAGCATCTCATGGCCCAGGGCTTTGCTGGGTCTGCTGGCTTAGTATAATCTTAACTCATTAGTCTATTCAAAGTCTGGCCTGCCAGTCACTATGGCTTTCACACAGATACCCCAACCAATTTAGGGCAGAAACACCATGGCACAGTCCTTGTTGATTAAAAAATTTTAAAGTATTACCTGTGTGTTATTTAAAAATCAAATTGTACAGAATATTATGGGGGAAAAGGGAAAGTTTTCAGCTGCACTCCCCACTCTTAGTTCCACTATCCTTTGGAATCACAATTAAGTCCTTGGCAGTCATAATATGTTAAACATCTCCTTCATGATTCCTTAACTATAGCCATTAACTTTTTAAAATTTTTGGCCACATCCTGCAGCATGTGGGATCTTAGTTTCCTCACCAGGGATTAAACCCCAGTCCCCTGCATTGGAAGGTGAAGTCTTAACCACTGGACCACCAGGCAAGTCTGTAGACATTAACTTTTGATTCAGTAATACTAAAGCTGAGGAAAGTAGCTCAGTGATACTGTCTCTTCTTTCTGTCTCCATCAGGTTTTATTAGATTACTGTAGTCCTTCTACTGCTTAACTTTATAACTTAAAATAATATGTCTAGCATTCTATATATTGCTCCATCAACTTCAAATCATATATCTCGACCTTACATTATGTTAAATGAAGAAATTAGAACCCTCTCCTCCCTCCACATCTTCCCACCACCCATCTTCCTTCTGTCATCTCCACTATTACTTTCACATTGCCAGGGTTGATAACAGTCACCTTTTGCTCTCCAACTATGATTTAACATCCAATATTTTGTCTAATAGGTTGATCCTAAAGAGTACAATCTAATAAAAACAGCATTTATGATATTATGATGATGATGATTTTTCACTACAGTATCAAGTCATGTCACTAGACCTGAAGAGAAGGCAAAGGATCCTATGCATCATCAAATGTAAAGGCAGAAGGATGAAAGTGTGAGCATTACGAGTACCAACCACTCCAAACTAAGAAGAGTACTAGCATTACAGCTCACTAAAGAAACACTTCTTTTTGATAATCATCTGCTCCTGATCAAAAAAAAAACAAAAAAAACCTGCTTTTTACCATCTCAGTACTTTTTCATGTTGAGCACATATGTTAAGTTCACCTAACTGTAGCCAAACCAGCCGCAGATCCTTAAGTCAATATCTTGGAATTTGCATTAACAAATTAATGTTTCTAACAAAAGGGCTTGTCCAACAAGGATGGGCAGTTCTGTATTATACAAAAGGCTTGGAGTTTCAAGTCCAGATTCTGCTTTTGCAAAATAAATTGCCGTGAAAACATCGGTTTCCTGATCTAATAAATGAGAGTAACGCCCTCTGTGACACATTGTGAGCACTGAGTTGGAGAAAATGCATGAAAAAGTACTGCACATCCTAACCTGCTATGTAAATACAAGTACAGTTGTTATTAATCAAGAACACCGGGTGCTGCTTTCTATGAAATTGAAATTCAGTGCAGACGCTTAACATCAAATTAAGGCCATTTGGAGATAAAAGAATCAAAATAGTATTTGCACAAATTGGTGTTATATCCCAGGAAGGAATTTAAAACTCCTCAACCAGACATTAAGAAACCCGCTGCTTTAGATAACTTATTCAATACATCAATAACTTTATGCAAGACACAGACTCAGCAAGGCACCTTGCTCCTCCCTGCCAGTCGTCAAGGACAGTTGTTGTAAGAACAACCAGATGGAGCATTTCATTGGTTAAATGAGGATAAAATAAAAATGGGTTTTAAGTTTTTCTGTCAGGGACCTACACCTGAATGTGAGTCAACAATAAGAAATTAACTCAGATATCATTTCAAGTCTCTTCAAAGGGAATTTTAAAATATCCAGGAACCTAGATTGGTTTAAATATCCTTCAGTGCTGTTCCTTGGACAGTCTTCCCAAATGTTAATAACAACTCCTTTTATCATTGTCAGCACATTCTACACACAATCCTCTAGAGTTATGAGGCTATCACTCCAATTCAAAGGCAACCAAGAAGTCAAATGAAAGCTCCCTAGGGATGTAAAAGCAAATCTAGACCTGGCATAGGAACTATTTATGTCACAGGTCACCTCACCATATTCCACTAAGAACCCCAAGTTCCGAGCAGAGAGAATATCAAGGATATCATTCTCCTAGCCTAGGATAAAAAAAAGAAGTTTTAACCTAAGGGCTCCACGTCAGTGTTCAGAGCTGCTCCTTCCATGTTTGCCTTTTTCTTAAGGTTAATACAGACAACCATGGAGAGAAAAATCATTGAGCTGTTTCTGGGATCTGCTGAGACAGAAATATGCCTGAGAAACATCTGCATACTAATAAGACAATTGCAATCCAGTGCAGGACAGTGGGACTCCTTAGGGTTGCAGACCCGCTGCACCCTGGTCATCTCCACTCACATGAAGAGGCTGTCTCTTTCACCCTGTATGGGCATCTGGATTTTTCCTCTGCTCTTGATGAGAAGAACCTCTGTCTTTATTGAGCAGATATTTCCCTCAAGTGTCGCTCTCCTTAATGGCAATTTTACCCTATTATGTGTATTTCCCAGGGAGCCAGGGAATGTTAATGAGTGTCAAGCCCACATTTCTCTCTGTGGCTGGGTTTCCGAACATGGTTAGAGCAGTGGACTGCTGCAAGCACGCATGCTAATCAGACTCCATCTGCACAGGAGGCTGCTTGCAGAAACAGACAATTATTTTGCTCCATGCAGTGCTGCTTGGGGAGGGGGAGCAGCTGCAGAGAAGTAAATTCCCAGAGCTTATGATGATTAGGGGCCCCCCAAAGTACACTTAAGTCTTTGAAATAAACACCAGAAAAAAAGGTTTCCAAAAAGCATGAAAAGAAAAATCTTACTCTTCAGGTCTCTTCACCATTGATTTCAAAGCATTTTCCATCACAGGAAATATTTCTCTCCAACTGATTCAGGGACAAGGGCCCAGGCATGGGGAGCTCTCCCACCGGGTTCTCAGTAGTAGGTGGGTAGGTTTCCCTTTCAACTAAATGAAGAAGTTCCGGAACAGGAAGTCACAGACAATACAATGCCATTGACAGTCAAGAGCGGAGAATATTAAAGATCTCTCCCGTTGAGAAATCGTTTCTCTACTGCAGTGTGCCCAAGGGGAGAAGCCATAAATGAATTACTGATCATCATAGGAATGTTGAATTTACAAACTACCAGACATAGTCTCTGGTGGCCTCAGTTCCACAAATGGACAAATTTATGGCTCTTTAGGCACTGAGAAACTCTATCCCAAGTAATCATTCGACATCATTATTTTGAAGTTGAGAAAATATTAGATGACTGTGTTTCTCATGTTTCACCCCAAGCCTTGAAATATGTTTTGGGGCATGGGCAGATCACAGCAAAGCAGGGGTCATGCAGGTAATCCAATCACTCAACTGGTTGGATTATCTACAGAGCTGTGCATTGCACCACATCAATAGACCAACAGGACAGAGCAATTGTCACATCACCCTTTAACCCTTAGAAATCCTGAATAGACTACTTTAGGTGTCTGAAGAGGAAACCAAACCGAGAGACAAAGTTTTGACTTCAGTTTGGACACTGCTATAAACCTGTGTGCATGCTAAGTCACTTCAGTCACATCCAACTCTGTGCAATCATACGGACTGTAGCCCACCAGGCTCCTCTGTCCTAGGATTCTCCAGGCAAGAATACTGGAGTGGGTTGCCATGCCCTCCTCCAGGGGATCTTCCTGACCCAGGTAGCAAACCTGTGCCTCTTACATCTCCTGCATTGGCAGGCAGGTTCTTTACCACCAGCACCACCTAGGAAGCCTCTATAAGCCTGGGGGGCCAACATACAGTTGAGCTCCTGGACACATCTGCTCTGCAAAAGCCAGGGAAGAGCAAGAGCAGAGCAGAGGCTGTTCTGGGTTTTGGGGCTCTCAGGGAACCCAAGTCACTCATGGAACATGGCAAAATCCCCACAGGAACTGGCCCAGGCTGCCATGGCTACTCCAGAAAGAAACAGCATCCTCCATCTGCTCCACTCTGAACTGCATCGCTGAGGGGCCCAGGACTAGAGTCACAGCTCCCTGGTTAGGGCAGAAAGAAAGAGAACAGAAGGGTCTCCACAAACAGCTGGGTGCTTGGCACCACCAAAAAGAGATTCAATTCTGAAATCTGCTCAGCATCAGGTAAGGTGCCCCTACTAAGAAGCCTGCCAAGCCTTCTCCTGGATGACATGGAGTAAATTGATGGAATTGGCTTCCTCTGAAATAACAGGCCCCCTGGCTGCTCACACAAACACACACACACACACACACACACACACCGGATAAGATCTGCCCACTACCAGAGAGGAGGAAAGACTGGAAAAATGACCAATGACTATAACCCACCCCGCCCCATATGCCTTTAATAAGAACAGAAAGAAATTAAGGTGTGAATTCATCCTCCAGAGAAAACCAACAAATGGGGAAAGGATCTCAATTTGCGTGTCCAGATAGAAATGTATTGCTCAGATGTTTAGTCTGGAGCTGGGTCAAATGTTCTGATATGCAGAGAGGGATGTGATTGCTTAGAGCAGCGCTCCTTGCATGCCATGCAGATCACCTACCACAGGGAATCCTGGCTGTCTGACAGCTCAGAGGCTTATCTTTATCTTGATCCCAAGGACTCACCTGGCTATATGCTAACTCCACCTCTGTGCTCTAACCTTAATCCTGAGTGATCCCCAGTCATGGAAAACATTTTTTTGTGAAGCTAGAATAGAGAAGAGATAAAACTTTTGTGCCCCCAATGCAAAATTTTCTGAATCTTTCATTTGAATTCCACTCTGTCAAAGTTTAAAAATACTCTCCTGGGACCTTTTTGGTCCAGTGGCTAAGACCCTGTGCTCCCAATGCAGCGGGCTTGCATTTGATCTCTGGTCAGGAAACTAGATCCAGCATGCACAACTAAGACCTGGGGCAGCCAAATAAATAAAACAATGAAAAAATTTTTAATGCCTTCCTATTTGTTATCTATTTAATCCCCATCAGTGGCTCAGATGATAAAGAATCTGCCTGCAATGCAAGAAACCTGGGTTTGATCCCCAAGTTGGGAAGATCCCCTGGAGGAGGGAATGGCTACCCACTCCACTATTCTTGCCTGGAGAATTCCATGGACAGAGGAATCTGGCCAGCTATAGCCCATGGGGTCACAAAGAGTTGGACACAACTGGGCAACTAACACTTTGGGCTTCCCAGTTGGAGTTAGTGGCCAAGAACCCACCTGCCAATGCAAGAGACATTAGAAATGTGGGCTCGATCCTTGGGTCTGGAAAATCCCCTGGAGAAGGGCATGGCAACCCACTCCAGGATCCCATGACTGGAGAATTCCATGGACAGGAGCTTGGTGGGCTATAGTGCATGGGGTTGCAAAGAGTCAGGCGCAACTGAAGTGACCTAGCACACACACACGCATAACACTCAAAGGCAGGTTTCATATCTGTGAGGCATAGACTATAAGTGCCACTTCTCAGGCATGAAAGACACAGCATGGAGAACATAAGTGAATTGCCTAAGGTGACAGAGATGATATCAGAACCTAGACCACAATTCTTGTGCCCAGCTTTTCTCTCCTAGTACATTATCAACCCAACCACAATGTGTAATTGTTCCTACAGGCAATGAGAGGAAGGAAGGAAGTTAAATATTTGACTCCTTATGTTTCTGATTTTTACATTACTTTGCTTTATATCATTTTAGCCACAGCTTCCCTGGTGACTCAGACAGTAAAGAATCCACCTGCAGTGTGGGAGACCTGGGTTTGATTCCTGGGTTGGAAAGATCCTCTGGAAGAGGGCATGGCAACCCACTCTAGTATTCTTCCCTGGAGAACCCCCATGGACAGAGGAATCTGGTGGGCTACAGTCCATGGGGCTGCAGAGTCAGACACGACTGAGTGACTAAGCATAGCACATTTTAGCCACAAACAAAAATAATAATATAAAGGAAACAGGCTGGAGGCTAGAGCCACCTCCTCTGTGTCGGTATTACAAGTGCCACTTGGAATGGGCCTTTTCTGCATGTAGATTTGGAAGTGAAAACTGACCATGGGACGTGAGGCAGAAGTGAGGTGGCACAGGAAAAGACCAAAGAGGAGAGTGATAGTCTGGGGTGAGGCACTTTTGATTATTAACTGGTATACTGATCTGGATTACTTATCTGTCTAGCAGTTCTTCTCCTGTCCTGTCCTGCCTCACACATTGACAATTTTCTTCCTTTCATCCCTTGAGGAGCAAGGCCATTCTTCTCTGCTTGCACAGCGGAGGAGTGCAGCCACCCCATGCAGACCTCTGACCTTACTCTTTCCTTCACAAATGTCACTAGGTCTTGCTGGAAGGATATGTCAGTCTAGGAAGTAAGCAGCTTCCGAGTCTCTACCTGGCCACAATGTTCAAAGTCCGAGTTCCATAGAAAGATGGGGAGTCTTCCTTATTACTCTTGGTCTAGCAAGGTTTCTTACCCCTGAGATGAGAGAAGAACCTACAAAAACTCAGCTTCGATGAGCCCTGCTGCTGCTGCTGCTACTAAGTCGTTTCAGTCATGTCCGGCTGACTCTGTGCGACCCCATAGACAGCAGCCCACCAGTGTTGGCTAATCGTCTCCTCCAAAACTCACACATTAGAGTCCTGAACCCCTGTACGTTAAAATGTGACTGCATTTGGAGACCATGTATTAAAAGAGGTAATTAAAATCAAATGAGTTCGTTGGGGTGGGACCTAACCCAACCTGACTGATGTCCTTATAAAAGGGGAGATTCAAAGCACAAACACATACAGAAGAAGGATAATGTGAAGAGAGAGGGAGAAGAGAGATACAAGTCAGGCAGAGAGATCTCAGGAGAAACCAGTCCTGCTGACTCTTTGTTCTTGGACTTCCAGCCTCCAGAGCTGTGAGAAAATTAATTTCTGTTGTTTAAGGCACCTGGCCTTTGGTGGCTTTGTTAAACTGAAAGTGAAAAGAAAGTGAAAGTGTTAGTCGCTCAATCACGTCTCTTTGTGACTCCCATGGACTGTAGCTCTCCAGGCTTCTCTGTCCATGGAATTCTCCAGACAAGAATACTGGAGTGGGTTGTCATTCCCTTCTCCAGGGTATCTTCCCAACCCAAGGATCTCTTGCATTGCAGGCAGATTCTTTAACAGATGAGCCACCAGGGAAGCCCCCAGTGGCTTTGTTTTGGCAACCCTAAAAAAAAAAATATACAAGCCCCCAAAGAGAGGAACTCTGGGGTTTCCTTTCAAGCACAGAGTCAACCAGGCCCTAGGGTAAGAGAGACCCTTCAACAAGTGGCTTTGTCCTTCTGTGTCTCCAGTTCTTCATCCATAAAATATGGATAGTAACAATTAATACTTAACTTCAAATGTTGTTATAAGAATTAATTAAGATAATGAATATAAAGAACCACCCACGCAGCAAGCACTTAAAGATTGTTTGCTATAATTATGACTCAGAATGAAGACCAGACCTTCAACCTTCTTGTGACTCCTCAAGGTACCCACATTCAGTAAATTCCCTATAAATAAAGGAATAGATATCCCTGGGATGAACAGTTTCAGCAGAAGAGAAATTAAATGTAATATTCGTGAAAAATAATGGGTTCATAGAGTTTCCTGAAAAGTTGATGTTTTGAATCACTGACCATCGAGCTGTTAAAACAAGCACAAATAAAATACAGGTCATGGTATAAGACAAATTGGAGTCACCCATTTAAAATAAATGGAAATGGAGCTCTAACAGTGTTCACAGACCATTATTTAGCTGCTGATACATACTCAAAATATATAAAATAAAGCATAGTTAGACCCAGAAACTACACACACACACACATATATACATATATATATATGTATATATGTATATATATATAAAATCATGTAGCAAATGCTACAACCTCAGAGAGAAAAATAAGAAGCAAAGGACTGTGCTTGATTTTGCATTAATATGTGACATTTTCTACCTTGGGAAAGTTCAGAGCTATGGTGCTGTTTTATTGTTTAGGGTTCATGCTTGCGTGTGTGTGTTTTACCTTTTTTCTCCATATGCATTACAGTTGGATGTAATGATTGTGAGTAAAGCTAATTCTTAGAAAGGAGCATTCTTGCCTTATACATATTAATAAGTGCTTTCTTTGAGAAGCAGTGACAGCCCTTGATACATTTTGACGAAAATGAAAGGGGAAAAAAAGCCGGCACCACTATTAAGAACACCCCTGAGGTGATGGAGAGCCACATCTTTGATACATCAGCTCTCGGTCTCAATGCACACTCTTATTAACTCACCTGTGCACCAAGAATTAGAATGAGCTCCTTCTCTAGACACATATCCTTAACAGCGGTCCCAACAGACATCCTGGAACCAAAAGCAGGGCTTCCAAGTGGGCTGTGGTGTAATTTTCTCACAGTCTCACAGTACAGTTTGTACCGACAGCATCTCTCAGCAGATTAGAGACAGGCAGTGTGCAAGTGATCGTTAAAAAGCTCAGCAAGGCCAAAAGGGTGGAAAAAATATTTCGGCTCCCAGCAAAACACTCTCCTTTACTAAGAGAAGGGCACAAGGTTGTACCTTCCAAATTATTGCCTCAAAGATACCAAACTATCTGAAATAGATACACAGAGACAAATGAGTGCTGGCTCCAGATATCCACATTTATATGACTGCTGTGCCTTTTCCTCCCGGAGACTCCAAGTGCTTTGCAAACACTGTCTCATTAATCCCCTCCAACTGCCTGAGAGGAAGCTGGGTGATGGTAAGTATTATTAGGCCACTGTAGTTAGAGAAGCAGGAGCACAAAGAAATCCAACGATGTGCTGAAAGGATTCAGGAAAGAAGTGCTTCGACTCTCAGGACAAAAGCATCTGCTGCAACAGGACGGTAATTTAGAAGAAATACTGAAAAAGAAAGGGGATGCAAAGTAACCAATACATATTTTATCTTTCTTTTGCTGTCTTGTAGGAGTGTATTAGTCAAGATGCTTGGAAGGCACAGCCTTGAGCCATTCTGACTGCAAGGGGTCACACCCTGCTTTGACCCCGACCTGGGGTCAGTGCATAGCCCAATCTTTAAATTTAGGCTTGACCACATGATTCACTCTGGCTAATGGCGTATGGGTGAAATTGACTACATGTCAGTTCTGACCTTTGGCATTAGAAGTTTTGTGTGTTTCTGCCTTCCTTTTTGACCACCACCATGGAAAGAACATGTGCCAGCTCACCTCCTTTTCCAAGGAGGATGAGAGACACAAAGAGCTGAGCTACCCAGACTCATGATGAGAAGTGGGGCCATCTCAGATCTTGCAGCCTGAAGCAGAGCTGCCCAGAAAACCCAACCCAGACAAGTTGAACTTCAGTCAATACACAGATGTATAAATATAAGTGATAAGGTCACACACAAAAGATTGTGCAGCTTGTTATGCAGCAGTAACCAACCAGTGGAGTTAGCTATTACTGTTACTGTTTACTTTTAGAAAACAGGAGGGCTATTAAGTGGACAAAGAGCAAACAGACTCTTTAAGCCAGGTGATTGTTGTGAATCTTACTTCACCTCCATCCCCAGGTCCCCTGCAGTCAGAAACCCTGGGATCCCTAAGCCTCCTGCAGAAGACAAGATAGTTTCTCAGGCTGGCCCCCTTTTCCAGGGTTCCTGCAAATCAGCTTTTATCATTGTGTGTCCCTTTCTTGTGAATCCAAGAATCTTGACTAATACACTCCTGAAAAACAGCAAAGAGAAGAGATAGAGCCAGTATTCATGCCCTGAGGTGTATGTTTCAGAGCACATGTTCTTTCCAATAGATGGAGTAATACTGGTTATTGGAGTTAAGCCATGTTTTCCATTTAACACCCTTCATTCAAAGTCTCTTCAAACATCAGCTTTGTGTTATACTGCCTTGAGGAATGAGAAAAGGTTGAGATCACCCTTAAGTGGAGCTGGGTGCAACAGAAAATAGAAGATGAAGGCGGGTCATTGGTTTGAAGTTGGAGATGGAGTGTGGGATGCAAAGTGACCGCCACAGGAATAACTGACCTTTCCCATCCTGTCTACCTAGCCTGCCTCACCAGAAGTCCTCAGGTTTTTTTAAATAGTCTTATACCTCCTGCTGCTATATGTGCAACAGGGACTCCAATTATTTTAATTGGACGTTTAGTAAAATATTTGCACCCTAAGATACTGGAGACTTATATACAGTTGGGTGCCCTTGGAAGTAACTTGAAATTCTTCAAGCCCATGAGACTGTATAATCATCTGAAAGGTCTGAGGAGATAAGACTATAATATCTGACCACATTAAGGAACAAGACTACTCCATCTCAAACCCACACGTGTTTCTACTCATCTACTATCCTAGAGGTTCAAGTGTATACCACTATAAAAATTAAGATTCCATTCTGCTAATAATGGAAAACCTAAATCAATGGGATCCTATTTCTCAGAGATATTTAAATACTTTTAATTAGCCAGAATAGAAAAAAAAAGTCAAATACTGGGTTTCAAAAACGTTATTGTCAGTCATTGGCTCATTAATGACCCACTTGAGGAGAGAAAAGAGCAAAAAGAAATGCTGTAGGCAAGCACCAACCCATTCATTCTGCACCATCACCATGGTGTCACAACAAAGTTAACTTATATTATAGAACATCTCTCTTCAGAGCAAGGAGTGATCCTTGCTGCGAAGAAGCTTAAAATCAAGTAACTTCACTTCATAGCACAGGCTAGTTCATTCTCAAATTCGTTGAGAATTGGCAAATTCGTTGGCAGTTTCTGGGGGCAATGGCATGAACTTTCAAAAGCCAAGCTGAGAGCTCTGTGTGTCTCTAAGAATAAGTCTCCCATGAGTCCTCACACAGATGACCACCTTCCAGAATCTATAATAAATTATGGAAAAGGCATTAAAACATGAAACCCTTCGAAACAGTGAAAACTGCTGGGTAAGATGAACAGGGAGGAAAAAACGGAAGCAGAGGAGAGCAGTACCTGCATTTGCAATTTGTAAAACTAAAAAGTCTCCTTTGCTATGAGAAGCCTGTGGCAGATATGAACTTTCAACCTTTAGTTTTCTACTTCATTTTAAAAGGTTGATTGGAAGTTCTAACACATCTTAAGTGTAAAGTAGCCATAAGAAGTGTTATTAAAATTCATGGGTCTTTTTAAAGAGTATTGCTCACTTGTGGCAGTATGACCACCATGAAATGTGATTTGTCAGGCCAGATGCCCCAGCCTTGATAGAGGCCATATCTCCCTTCAAACAAGCTCACCTAACACTGCTCACATTTTACTGCACTGCTGTTCACTTCATTTAATTAAAGCCCGAGGCACCAAATAATCTATTTTAAAACTAATTCTATAACTAATTTACTTTAAGCAGGTATTATTGAGGAATTCAATCCTTACATGTAGCAGTTCTTAACTTTTTATTGTAGTGAACTTTAACACAAACGGTATGGTACCTAGAACCCATGACATGACACTCGTAAGCAGGTGCCCAGATGTACCAGCCTGATAAAACAAAAAGCTTTCCTAGGCACTCTCTCCCAAAGAATTAAGCAAATGAAGCAAGTCAGGGTACACGGATCCGTTTTCAAACTTGCTAAATACACCGAAAGCCATGAATTGTTATAAAATCATTGGCAATTATCATCATTTATCAGGTTCATCTTACAGTAGCAGAAATGGTATTGGATGATTAATTGTATAGATCTTATGAACTTAAGTGGAACTGGAAAGAAGAAAAGAGAACTTCAAAAGGCCCAGAAACTTCTGAGAGAAAACACTCCTGGAGGATTCTGGGATTGGGAAAGATATAATCCTTGGGGCTATATATTTGAATATATATTTTATCTAACATTTAATGTTTGATACAGTTGTGGATCAGACTAATAGCAAAATGCTTAGAACTAATAATATCATATTCACTGAGTGAGCTATAGCATAGAAATATATTTGGTTCCTCAATTTTAAAATGACATCAGATGCTTTTTAATTTTTAAAGTCCCTACTGGCTCAAAATATAACTCTTATTTCATAGTTATTTTACTTTTTCTCCACCTCCTTTTAAAATTGTTAAGAACAGAGAAGCCCTATCACATTTTGAAGAGAGACACAGTCTGAAGGTCTAAGCCTTTCTAGCACAGATATCCGGATGCATTTACTTACTAAATTAGAGCAAGAGCCCTGGGAGAGGTACATGCTGCAGCCACTTCCCTAAGTGAATCACACTGAGAACTCAGGCAGAATTCTCGGACAATGAGTTAGAGGCTAAGAACACACCTATTAAGTGGCTAGGCTCAAAGACAGGTTTCAGGGAATGATCAAAGGTAGTGCAGAGCCCAAGGTGTAGGTGTTACAAACTCGTGACACTTCCTTTATAGGAGAATTGAGAAGGCTAATCCCATGTTTCACCAAGATGCAAACAAAGATGGCTGTGGGAAGGCCTGAAGCTAACAAAGAACACAGCAGTCTCCCAACTAGCCCAGAAGAAAATAAAATGCTGAGCTCAACAAAATGTTTCAAAGTGACAGGAATGGATCTGATCTAAACAAGAGAGCAAAGGTCACTGCAGAGACGGGGAGAAGGGTGTTTTCATGCTGACAGAGGACTAAATATTTGCATCTTTTCTATCTTAAAAAAAAAAAATCCACTACACAGTTATGCATGGGATCTTAAAAAAAATCAATACTATAGTATTGTAACATTCCACATTCTCTGCAGGATCAGCAGAATTGCTTTTGATGCTATTCTACTTTCCGGGTATGGGATGATATACAGCTAGGAAAAAGTGAATCTTAATCATTAAAAGGGGTTTCATCAAAAATAATAAAAATAATCTTCCTCTCCTTTTTTTAGCAGTTGTGTGCAGCAATTAATAATGTGTTTGGATTTCTCAATATGCTAAAATGGTAAATATTTTGACTCTCTTTGAGTCATTATAATTCTCAACTCACACAATCATTCTACTTTTAACAACCACCGGGAAAATCTATTCTAAAGAGAAATATTTTTCTTTTTCAATTTATAGATTAAAACAAAGGAATTTTTATGTATTTGTTTTAAATAGAAAAAAATTTTTGTGATGAGGGCTTTATTATGTTACTAAAGACAACTACCTTTCAAAAAGCAACTAAAGTGTAAACTGTATAGTTAAAAATCTACCACTTGGCCTCCTAAAAAAAAAAACATATATGGCCTCAAAACCATAGTATATTTAAGTCTCCTAAGGGATAGCATCTTGAAGACTCATTTGGGACAAATTCTAGAATGCAGTTGTTAAGGGTGTTATGGTTCTCATGTTTCCACCAGGCATGAGATATAACTCTCCATCAGAGCAACCAGGACAGTTCAAGTGAAGCTCGACTGCTGGGTCTAAAGAGTTGAAACAAAGAGGAAAGGAAATCTGTGTGCTACTTGACCCTGTCAGGCAAAAGAAGATTCATAAGCCTATTATTCTATAAATGCAAGAAAGTGCATAAGAGCATAACTCATCTTCCAAGTCCCATTTATTAAAGTTAAGTGAAATCTTTTCTTTACAGAGCTCTTGCTCAAAATATTTTCCTTTCAATTTTTATGAATCGTCATTAGTTTTCATCTTTTAGCGTAATGAGATGTATTTGGCAGTAGTTTACTAAATAGCATGATTTATTTCACAGGTAGGGAAGGCACATTTGTTAAATGTATTCATGGATTTTTCTCTTCTAAGGAACTCTATATTTTCCCTCTGCAGAAAATACACAGAAAATCTCATCACACAGAAAATCTCTGCTTCTTACTCTACACACATCTTCACAGTGACTAAAGGATGCTAGACTTTCTCAAACAGATAAATCTCTGGGATTCAAATACTCTTCTTCTTCAAAAGTAGGTCTGTTTGGGTCTACCAATTAAAATTGCCTTAGAAACTGTATGAGAAATTTTCTGCATACAGAATATAATGTTAGAGACCACGAGCACATCTCAGTCCTGCATAGCCTGCCCACTAAATTAAAACAGAAACATAGGAGAACAATATAAAGAATTAAAATCAAATTCTTTTCTTCTGTTTAAGGAAACACATAGCTTTCTCTCAATGAATAAATACTTTGGTGCAATTATTGAAAACAAATTTAAGCCCAAACTATTTAACTAGACTCTGTGATGTTATATATAGATATTTATATATTTTGATGTACATTTATGTCAAAACTAAATTCATAATTTTGTAAGGTATTAATAAATTATTTTCTCCCCCTCCAACCTGCCTATTAAAACAGCTTTTTAATTCTGTGTCCCCTATCTCAGGGGAAGGGTAAAATCAAAAACATAATTTGGTTTCCAGAAGCCTAAACCCAATTAAGAGCTTATATTAGGTACCTTGAAGAGTATTTCAACTGGGTTGGAGACAAGGAGGAAAAGAAAGAAAAGGAGAATGAACCTCTTTTTCTTTCTTGAGGGTTCTTGGGAAGGGGCAAGCTCTGAGGAGCTATGCAGGCAAGAACAATACACATCTTAGCAAAAGGCTTCCAGTGCCCAGGAGCCGAGTGCAGACAATCATCCACAGAGGCTCACTCTTCACTGGAGGGAGCACCATCCTTCACAGAGGCCCCAAAGGTAGTGACTGGGCAGAGTGCCTCCTGCACCAAGGGCTAAAGATAACGTCTCATGAACAGCCACTCCTGGTTTGGCACTGCCCAACAGGAGTGATGTCTCCATGTGCCTTAGGCATGGCTCATTCCTTATCTCACTCGCTCTGAGCAAAGAACTACCAGCTCTTAACATCCCATAGCTCCAAGAGAAGGGCATGGAGCCCAAATGCCTAACAGGATGGGATAGTGTGCCTATTTTGGGACACCATGAAGAGAGATGGTAGTCATCCACACCCTTCACATGCATTTTATTTGGGCCTGTTAAAATTCATTTCTAGCAAATATTCTCAATTCTAGAGACTACAACTTGTCCCCACTCCCACCTAGGAAGCCTGCTGTGTTAAGGAAGAATATTGATGGAGGATTTAACTTTCTACGTGCTGCTTAGTCGCTCAGTCGTGTCCAACCCTTTGTGACCCAGTGGGCTGTAGCCCGCCAGGCTCCTCTGTTCATGGAATTCTCCAGGCACGAATACGGGAGTGGTAGCCATTCCCTTCTCTAGGGGATCTTCCCAATCCAGGGATCACCAGGTCTCCTGCAGATAACCTCAAATGCACAAAATGCCACGTGAAGAATGGAGATCATAATTTGATCTTGTAGAAGATCCCTGTAAACAAACACAGCTACTTGTCCTGGGGACTTCACACTGCAGTACAGGCTGAGAAGAAGACAAAGATGCAGCCTCAGCTGCACACCACACATCCCAGGTCTTAAAACATATTTTCCCTTCCCTCCCTGCTCCATATTTCTTCAGTGTATCCGGTGCTTTGCTGCTCTGTGACACATGTACCTCAGCAGTTATGAGGCTAAAGTTCAAATAACTGAATATCTTTCAAGGAAGAAAAAAAGAAATGATTAAGTGATATATTCTTCACATAGGAAGTAAAAAACAGTATCTTTGACTTTACCTTTGAAGCCCTGGTCTTCAGAGATGTTAGAGTCTATTCATGAACAAATACTAAATTTCTGAGATAGATGACAGCCACACAACCACACATATTGCACACAATCCATTTGTCTTCTGGGGAGCTCGCCACACTGAATTATTTAGTTTTCATCATTTTTGATTTTGTAAAGGTTAGATGTTAGATGCTGATAGTGATATTAGAGAGGATGAAGAAATCAATCTTAAAGTCATTCTCAAGTGGAATGAGAAAAGCAGTTTGTCAAAGTGGGTCCAGTAAGTGCCATATTCTCTCCAACCCTGAAAGCATTTGACTCAAACATTACAAATGTATCAAAATGTCTCCCCAGGCAACACTGTCTTTGGGAATTCTGTGGGATCTTTCAGCAACAGCCAGCTCACTCATTCACTAATTCACTCATTTTTTTTCATTCATATGTTGAGCAAGCGCATGTGTCTAGAAGGTCTACAGAAAGACAAATGCCTAAGCTGCAGCTTTAAGATCAAGTAAGCACCTGCCAGGTGGCCAGTGGGAAAGGAGGAAGGATTCCAGGCAGAGAAAAGAGAGTCTGCAAAGGGACAAGGTACAACAGGGCATGATGGGAAAACTCCAAGTGCTTCAGGATTGATGCACCAGAGAGTGCCAAGGTTAGAGACCCGAGCGAGATGTGGCTGGAAGTGGCAGAGGAGTCAGATCACAAAGAGCCTTTTAGGCCATGCAACAAAATTAACAAGATCTCTGAGGCTGCAATGGGGTAAGGCTGAGATAGGCAGAACTGTCAGAAGGTTGTTGCTGACAGTGACAGAAAGAATATATATTTAGAATTTGACTCTCTGAAAAATTCCAGTGACAAAATAAGTGCTGATTCTTCACATCACATGATCACAATTTAAGGCTTTGTTCTGCCTCCCATCTAAATGGAATATGACTTACCTGGTCCGCTCTGCAGATTTTTAACTTGAATGTCAGTGTGGGTCCAACAGATACAGACACTTCTCCACAACTAAATTGGTAACTTGGAAACTTATAAAGGCAGCCAAGAAAATTAATTGAGAAAACTCTGAAATGAACTATACAGAGTTTACCAAAGAATTAACCTGTACAAAAACAAGCCAGAAGTATCTTGTAAATGTCTAAGGTAATTCTGGGGCCATTTGCATGCCTTCCTCAGGGGCCCCTTGGTGAATTCCCTAATCGGTTAAAATATTGTAGGAGGGAAAGTATTCGCGTCCCTTTCCAGCAGGCTTCCAGTTCTCAAAGGAGAGCTGCCTGCAGTCCCTTCTGTGTCGGGTACTGCATCATAGCCTCAGAGCTCAAAGATATGCCATACCATCCAAGTGGCAGGTCCCTTCCTCGTGTTGGTGCTGGTGGTAGCACCAAACTCTTGGTGTCTTTCTGAACAATTGTTCCAAGATCCAATACCAGGACAAAAAGTTTAGATCAACTGCATTTCTAAAACATTAGCTATCTGTGCTATGCTAATGAAAAGATTCATGTACATGACAGGAAGTCGGGGCACAGAACTCTTGCCCTGAAAATCCAATATGAAATACACCTAGAAATGCCAACTCCGCAAGAGAGGAGGGGATCTTAAGTGAGCCTTTCTGGCTTTTGCAAGGAAGAGAGCAGATTCTCCTCTGAGCTTCAACTAAAGTTTTCCTTCTATTACATGAAAGTCTCCATCACATTTTCTTCCAGTGGCACCCTAACACCCACCACCAATCACAACTACTGAGCCATTGTATATCCTGTAACGCACCCTCCAGGCTCCCCATCTCTAAACTGGAGAAAGCTGAGCTTAAATCCAACCCCTATCACTAAAATCACCATTTCATGGAAATTAAAACAGGAAGCCAAGAATTTCCTTACCCATGGTCAACAAAACCAAATGTTTTGCTACCAGTGGTCACCATAAAAGTCTTTTCTATGAAGCTCCAAATTCTAAGTCTGTCCTGTAATTATTTCATTAGCAGAAAAGCAGCATTAAAGGATGAGTGAAGTTAGGACACTGACCCAGCCCACAGATATGTTATAAACTGCTAAACTACAAGCACCCAGCTGCCCACTATCTGAGCAAAACAGGCACAACTTTTGGCAGTTTCTTTAAACCTCCTGCAGGAGGGATGCAGGGCAAGCAGAAAGCCTTAATCGCAGATGCCAATTCTGGCGATGCATTTGATAGCAAAGTCTCTCCCCTTCATGCATGCATTAATGTGGCAGCCAGAAGAGAAGCAGATTTTTCCTGTGGGCGGAAACCATATGCTTCTGGGTAACAGCAGAGATAAAATTCAACTCTGTCGCAGCCTGCTCTGCTCAACTCCCTTTCTAGCCTCCTCATTTCATATGAGTTCCCAGGTACGAACTGACTGCAGACCTTTCTTTGCCCTAAGAGCTGGGTTTTGAAATGGAGAGGTTGCTGAGGCATGTCTCCGCTCAGTTTGATGGATCCATAGAGTGGTTATTTAAATGGGCTGTTGTTCCAGGCTTGTCTGGAATGTCTGTAAAGCATATGACAGAATTCTCCATCTCTCCTGAATTCCCCTTTTTTTTCGGTCAGTTAAGAAGAGCAAGTTTTTTTTTAATAAATAAATAAATAAATCACCCAGCAAAAGCTTTTGTGAGACCTGTCTCTAAACTCCAAGTCTGTGCAAAAGTCAGGTAGAGAAGGCTGTCTCTCTGACAAGCAATCATTATTTGGAGGAGCATTTATGTCACCGGACATGGGGTACAAGTTGATGATTGAGGAGCAATGTTCTTGATAGTTTACTTTTCCTAGAATAAGTGTTCTAATTAACTCAAGGAAAAATGATTTCAGATCTCTGACTCAAAATTCAATCCTCCCTCAGTTTATTTGGCTGCAGATTAATTTGCCCAAGGACAAGTGCTTCAACCAACTACCCTCACAGATCTGAAACAAGTGAAGAGGAATTGGGATTGGCAGGCAGCCCTTCTCTAAAACGTCAGACCTGACTACCCTCCTTTTCTTGAGGCAACAGTGATTCCTTCCAGGGGCTTCACAAAGATATCAGAGAGAATTCTTCACATGCTTTGGGATGGGATCAAGGTAGGCTTTAAAAAAAAAAAAAATATTTTTTTTTCAGGCAAAGCAATCTGTCTCAGATGTTGCCATGCAAGAGTCTGTGTGAACTGCACCTCATTACAAAATCTCCCAAGCCTGTGTCAGTACACCTCCATCAATTGCCCCAGCCTCTGGTTCTTTTCACTTTCATGCATTGGAGAAGGAAACGGCAACCCAATTCAGTGTTCTTGCCTGGAGAATCTCACGGACGGTGGAGCCTGGTGGGCTGCCGTCTATGGGGTCGCACAGAGTTGGACATGACTGAAATGACTTAGCAGCAGCAGCAGCAGCAGCAGCAGCAGCAGCTGGTTTTTAAATCGTATCCATCCCTTACATCAAACTAAGAGCTAAGTCTTAGAAAGTTTATTCTTAGTCATTTGTATCAACGTACTGCCTCGAAAACTTTCAAAATATAAACATAGCAAATTTTTTTTTATCTTTGCCTATTTGAAGGATAAATACTGATTTTTTTTTTTTTTTTAGCCATTTGGGTCATTCAAGCAAATTTCCTTTTCTGCAAATTAACAAACAAATGGAATAAAAATTGACTTATGCCTCTCCCAACCCTTCACCTCCTAAATAATCTGAAGTTTGAACAGCAGTGTCCACAAACCCACAGTACACACCACTGAGCCCATGAGGGACAGACTCAGCACCCAGGAGCTACGCACATGTCACAGGGCATGTGCCAAACAAAATTGCTCATAAAGAGCTTTTAAAACAGAGCAAGTTGATGCTTCTAAAGAGCAATGTATATACAGAATTACGATACAGTTACTAGGAGGATTGGAGGCCTGCCCCCGGGGCCTCACACCATCTTCCTTAAACTTCCTGAAATGCCACCATTAAACACGCATGGCTTTAAATTGACAAATCCTTATAGTGGAAATATTTTATCAGTGATTTCAAACACTTGGGGATCCTGGAATGTTTTGAGAATCAAATGAAAGTGGTAGATCCTTTCTACAGAATAAGGGATATAGATCCCCGAATACAGAATCTTGCATATAATTTTAGGGGTTCATAAACCCCAGGTTAAGAAACCCAATTCCAGGGGCAGCTGATGTAATCAGAGATTTTCTCTCCATATATAACTGAGATAAGCCACTGACAGAGAAAGTAGACTGGGGGGCTTTGGGGGGATGATGGAAAAACAAGGTCCATGAGCACAAATGGAGCAAAGAACAGGTTTTCAGGAAGAGGGATGGGTAAAGAAGAAACTCCGCCTCATACTTGTCTTAGAGCCAACTTGGCACATATGTAATGTGCTTTTCAAAAAGTTCTGTTCATGGGACAAATTGAGAGAGTAGCATTGAAACATATACATTACCATATGTAAAATAGATAGCCAGTGGGAATTTGCTATACGATGCAGGGAGCTCAAACCCTGTGCTCTGTGACAACCTAGAGGGGTAGGATGGGGTAGGAGGTGAAAGGGAGGTTCAACAGAGAGACAAACATATACCTACGGCTAATTCATGCTGATGTATGGCAGAAAGCAACACAATATTTAATTATCCTCCAATTAGAAATAAATAATTTTTTTAAGTTCTGTTGTCATGATTACTATGACATTATTCTTTTCATTGAAGTATAGTTGATTTACAATGTTTCAGGTATACAACAAAGTAATTCAGTTACATATAATATAACATAATATAAATGTTCTTTTTCAGATTCTTTTCCATTACTGTTTACTACGAGGCATTGAATATGGTTCCCTGTGCTATACAGCAGGTCCTTGTTGTCTATCAATTTTATACATAGTAGTGTGTTTCTGTTAAACCCAAATGCCTGTGACATTATTTTTATACTTATTTTTCAGATGATGACATTAAGCCAAAGAGACGGCTTCTGCCCAGGCGCACTGTGAATCTTTGGCAGGGCAGCTTTTATAGTCCCTGGTTGTTGAGCTAAATCATAAGCAGTCAGGAGGTGATCCTAAAATCAGAGCTGGATGAGGAATCTGTGTGATGTCCTCACTGCCTGTTCTAACAGGCATCGTGCATCTTACCAGGGACAGCATAATTGAGAGGAAAGAGAGTGGACATCTTCCTGGCACTTCCTTTTTCTAAGGAGGTTGTCAAGAGTGGAAGGGCAGTAGTAACAGCATTCGTGTGTGATGCTGAATTTTTTATCTGTGAAGAGAGGCTTCTAAGAGTACAACAAAATATCATGTTTATATGCTTCAGGATAAATTACTGAAGAGTCATAAATCCTGTTCTATTTTCTTATTTTTTCAGACACAAAAAGATTACCTTGAAAGACATTTAAAATCAGAGAGCTTGGACGAAGCTAAAGTTTCCGTGGAAGTTATGCCCAAGAACTGACATTACAGCATTAACCCTTATCTTTAAACTCGGGTCATCCCTGTTATCACATTGTCTAAATGTACCAGAAGCTTCTTTTCTTTCCTTTAAAGATTTAGACTTTTAAAAAGAATTTTACAAGTTCAAAGCACAGAGCACTACAACTCGGCCGACTTGTGATATGTCCCACCTCCCCCCAGCCGGTGGAGACTGAGAACCTTTCAAGACAGAATGAGTTCGATATGTGAATAGAGAATGAAAGAAAAATCCACAGCAGCTGCCCTCCCTGAGAGCTGTGGCTGGGAATTCAGCAGAGAAGGAGATGCGTGTGCTGCAAATAGAAACTCTACTGAGAAGAAAAACCAAGACTCCGTCTGCCTTGTGAGATCCTGGCCCGTGTCGGTTGGAAGTGAGGCCTGTGGTGAATCCTTGGCCCAGAGATAAACACCGAAGGACACAAAATTAAAAGCAACCTAAGCAAAATGAGGGGTAATTTTCATGAGATGACAGGCCCTGTTTGACTTGGAGAGCCACTGAGAAATGGAGAGAGTCAAAAGGAATGGCTATGCTGGGAGAAAGCGATCAAGACACACGTGTCAGAGAGTGCCACATTGATTTAGACAGACTGTAATCTTTTTCCCTTTTTTAAAAAACATTGATAGAGTGGATAGTTTGATATCCACTCTGAAACTATCAATTTAACAGCCACTGAAGCACAGAGTAACGAGATGTCAGAGTTTTCCAGTCAGCCTTCAGGCTTGTTGAAAGTTCTACCCATGAAAGAACTGGAAATTGGAGGGAGGAAGGAACAGCTAGATGGTTTTTTTAAAAAAAAAAAAAACACAGAGAAGACATGTGATTCATCTTTTGCAAGCAAGAAAAGTCTAAAACAAGGAATAGAAAGTCTAGCATGTTGTAAATCGTAATTGAAGGAGATGCTAATCGAGACTCCATTTGGAGGAGCAAAAACATATTTATTCCCCTCCTAGCTGAAACTGTTTTGTCTATGTATAACTGCACTTCTTGGATTTTATTTGGGATTTAGAATGCTAAAACGGAATTGAATTGCTCTTCAGACCAGAAAGCCGTAGACAGTTGGTACAAAGTAGGTTAAATGGCCCCTGAAAATTCTAGAAAGGGCTCTGAAGCAAACCTTGTTATTTCTGCAGACAGGCCACCCCTCATCATCATGAGGCGTCTCAAATAGGGCTGATGCTGCCATCTGGCCCTGCAGACACTGCCCAGCAAAGGAGCCCAATGAGGAGCCCTCATTGCTTAATTACAATCACAGGCAATGCTCACCAAGAGAAAGCAAGTGAGAGGGAGAGGTTTCAATTCCCCCAGAGAAATACACCTCACACACTGACAATGCCCAGGAGGAAGCTGTTTCTTCACTGCCTGGAGAGAACAACACACAGTCTCACCAGGTTAGGGTGTAGCTGGGGCACCAAACAGTACATGCCTCTGTCTTCTCTTTAGTGGGCAAATAGAGCTGCTCTCAAGTAGTTCAACAAATGCTGTTTTTCCTATTTCTTTCTTTCAGGAACTATAGATTACATGAAAGAAACCAGAGAACTAGACTTCTGCTCTGGGATCTGGTTATCAGCAACTGCCAGTAGAATTCAGAGTCGGGGGAGCCAGGATGCTTCAGCTCCCCATGGACTCTCTGAGGAACGTGCCACCAATCAGTGATCCCACTCCCACTAGCTCTGCTTGGACTTTGGGGGCCAAGACATCACATTAACACCCTCATCTCTGCCAAATCTCTTCATATCTGTATTGGATGAAAGCAAATCTTCTGGACAAATTGAAGCCTCCATAAGGTCTTTATGTTTTCAGATAGCCATAGGCTAATCCAAAACACAAAACAAGCAAAAACCCAAAGAATATTCCATTCATTGCATGATCCTGCTCTTAGGTTACCTTACTCCACTTTCGCTGCAACTGAGGTCTATGCCTAGATATTCACCAATCTGATTATTTCCTCCTTGGGATTGTGGTAGAATGACTGTGTACAGGATGAAGGGGCAGAGAGGACAGGGTCTAGTTAAGTCCTAAACTAAGAGTGAAAGGACAGATAATTCCAATCTTTCTCTTCTAGTGATGGGCACAGAGCCCAACCCCTTCTTTTGCTGCCCAACATAACATACAATTTTTTAAAAATATCTCATCCTGAATCTTTTTCTTCACCCTCATTATCATCACCTTGGAACAGTAATATCAGATAGAAGGAGGTAGACCCAAGATACCTAGGAATTTTAATATGATTTTTGGACTAACTGGATGTAGGAGGTGGAGGAGTAGTCTGGAATCTAGGCTGAGTTCTAGATTTCCAGCCAGGAAATTGTTCGAATGGTGGTACTATTACAGAGACTAAGATTACAGAAAGGATATCAGGTTGGGGAAAGATAATGTGGTCAATTCTAGATACTTTGAGTCTGAGGAATCAATGAGCAGGTGAAGTTGTCTGGTAGGCTACTGATTACAGGCTCTAGAATTCACAGGCATTGTCTAGTGGACAGAAGTAGACTTGACATAAAGGTGGGAGAATGAATGAGGTCACCCAGTGGGAATATATAGAGTGGAAACCCAATTGGGGTCAGAAGTCTTGGGAATACCAAAAGTAAGCAGGAAACAGAATAGGAAGAAAGCACAAGTATTTTCATTAGAATAATGCCAGCTATACTAAATCTCAGAGTTCTGAATGATAGAAACTTGTTTCTCATGCATGTATTTCTAGTATAAATACTCATGGTTAGTAAATGACTTCCATGTGGACATTTAAGAACCTCAGTTCCTTCCTCCTTGGCCAGTTGGGGAAAGATCAAGAGTAGAGGGTCAGATGCGAGGTTTTGAGGGGCCAGACTTGGAAGAGGCATATATCACTTCTGCCCACAGTCTGTTGTCCAGAACTCCATTTCATGACCACACCTAATTCCAAGAAAAGCTCAGAAATGTCATCTAGCTGTATGCCCAGGAGGAAAGTAGAATGGAGTTGGTAAGTAGCCAGCCATTCTCTTTTTCACAAAACTAAGAAGAAACAAAGAGATAAGCAAAGATTATAAAGAACTGTTATCTCAAGAATCAAGGGGAAAAACTTCCAGTAAAACATGTATTTTTACACTTTTACTGCTCTATAACATTGCGGGGAATATCCTCTTATTCACCTAACTTTTTTGTAATCTGCTCAATTACTTCCTTTGTAAAGGAATCGGATTACAGGAAATCATAGAATGAACATTTGGATTTATAAATTCAGTTTGGGCACATTTTTCGGCAACTGCCTGATGCTAACAGCTTAAAGGCTATAGTTTTGGGGGTTACCATCCTGTAACCTGCAAAGTGATCTGGCTAATGAATTTGGATGGTAATGGAAGGTAATCTATACCATTTCTCTTCAGAACCTAACCCACCAGCTCAATTTATTTTTCCACCAATGCTCCAGTCATAACCTGCTCTGGTCACCTGTTCTTACCATCATCACTCAGGTATCTATATATCCTTAACATGAGTCCCACCTTGGCCCCTGGCCGCTTCACCATCGTACATCAGTCCACCATGCCCCCTAGAACCACTGCTTCAGAACCAGTAAATCCTCTGCCTCTTCAGCTCTCCTCTAGCATTTCCTTGATCTGTTTTAATTAAAACCTGAGCATACTCTAAGTACCTTGCTTCCCATATGGTCTCCAGAACAGTCAGTGTTTATAATCTCATACTGTATCTATCCCAAGATAAGAAGTTCTTTTTACCGGCAGAGCCCTCTGACTGGCCATTCTGTGTCAACCCTCTTTTTTAAAAAAAGGTAGGAGAAAATAAGGGAAGGAAGAAGGAAGGAAAGAAGGGAGAAAGGGAGGTAGGAAAGAAGGGAGGGAAACATTCTCTAGCTCCTTGAGTCCTAGACCCTTGGCTACATCACCCTGTCCTTCTGTGTCAAGTCAATTTCACCAAGAGTGAGGTACCAAGTGGGATCTTTATTTTTTTCCCAGAATTGACAAATAAAGCCAACTGCTGAGAACAAAAAGCACCAAGTAACCCAGCTACCACCCATGGGAGCTTCTTTTCTCCTTATCCCAATCCCCACCCCATTCAGAGTTCAGAATAGCGCCTCTCCCCTTATCTCCCTCAAGGCTGATAGACAGGCACTTCATGCCACCAGATCCGGCACTATAACAACAGATGCCAGCTGTGATATAAGGAAGGGCTGATATATATAAGGCTGCACAAGGGCTTTTGTGTGGTTACTTGGAGGAGTAGAGTTGAGAAGGAGCAATCCTCTTGTCTTCCTCCCCATTATCAAGCAGTAGGAGAATATTCCAAAAGTGCTCTTTCCCCTTTAAGTTCAGGAAAACTTAATCTGTCCTCACATCCACTAAGCCAGGGACTGATGATTTTCTACTCCCTAAATAAAGTCTAACAGTGCAGGACTCTGGCTGGAATTTGGAGACAGAAGCAGAATAGAAAGGACAGAGTTGAGAGAGGAACTAGGAGGCAGGATGAGAAGGTGGGCAGACTATATTCTCACCATTTTAGATGTCAAGAAAAAGTGAATTTCCATGGATAGAGTGTGGTATAGATACTGCAGAAGATGTTAGGAGTTCCACAGTCCACCCCCAGGAGATAAGGCTAGCTCAATGACTATCTCTATAATAACTTCCAAAGGTGTACCACAAGCCTGACCTCTTCTCTGAGCTGCAGATGTGTATGTTTATTTCTTTATTTAATTTCTCCATTCAAATGGCCCAACAGCAGCTCTACTAGTTTGCTAGAGCTACTGTAACAAAGTGCCACAAACTGGGTGGCAGAACAACAACAACAAAAAATTGTTGTCTCACCATTCTGGAGGCTTGAAGTCCAAGATCAAGGTGATGGAAGGATTAATTCTTCCCAAGGGCCGTGAAAAGTGAAAGTCAGTCATGTCTGACTCTTTGCAACTGCATGGACTGTAACTTGCCAGGCTTCCCTGTCCATAGAATTCTCCAGGCAATAATAATGGAGTGAGAAGCCATTCCCTTCTCCAGGGAATCTTCGTGACTCAGGGACTGAACCTGGGTCTCCTCCATTGCAGGCAGATTCTTTACTATCTAAGCCACCAAGGAAGTTAATGTGCTGTGAGGGACGGATATATTCCAGGCCTCTCTCTTTGGCTTATGGATAATGGTCTTTTCCCTGCCTCTTTTCACATCATCTTCCTTCTGTGTATGACTTCCTCTGTTGCCAAATTTCCCCATTTTATAAAGGCATCAGTCATGTTGGATTGGAGACCCCACCCTGCTCTAGTATGACATCATCTTAACTAATTATGCCTGCGAAGACCCTATTTCCAAGTAAGGTCCCTGAGGGTTGGGACTTCAACATATGAATCTGAGGGGACACAATTCAACTCACAATAACATCTCACATTTGCCATGTTCCCAATTAATCTCAGGACCTCTTCTCCCAAACCTGATCCTTTCCCAGTGTTCCTCATCATGATGAATGACACCACCAGCCAGCCAGCCAGCCTGTGAGCCAGGCCAGCCATCTCCTGCTTTGTTTCATCATCTGCCACAAATTTTGTTATATCCTCGTATGTCCAAATATTTCTAGAATCCATCCGCTGCTTTCTTCTATATCAACATCTTGCCTCCAAGCCGCCGTCATCTCTCGCTTGGCCTTCTGCAATAACAACTTGATTGGTTGTCCCCCTTCAGCTTCCAATATTTTTTAAAAAAAAATACAAGTCTAACTGTGCCACCATTACCATCACTTAAAATAATTAAATGGCTTTTCATTGTCCCTGAATCAAAATTCTTAACATAACTTATGAGGTCCACAGAGTCAGGACATTTGCCTACCTCTCCAGTCATATCCCTTCCACATCACTTGCTACTTCCAGCACCATACTTCGCTTTTTATTTATTGTCCTTTACCATACTTAAGTTTTTCAAGCTTGAGTATGCCAAGCTTCCTTCTCCACACTCATATGCACACTCCTCTGAATAATCTCCCCTCTGTGGTCTTTCTCCACTATCCGTATTTAGTTCTTACTTTTCATTCACTCAAACAGTCAAAAAACTCTAAGTATTTACTATGTGACAAGGCTCTGGTCTAGTCACTCAAGGCATATCTGTGAGCAATCCATTAATTAATCCATTCATCCAGTGTGTGCATGCTGAGGCACTTCAGTCGTGTCTGACTCTGTATGACCCTATAGACTGCAGTCCACCAGGCTGCTCTGTCCATGGGATTCTCCAGGCAAGAATACTAGAGTGGGTTGCCATTTCCTTTTCCAGGGGATCTTCTCAACCAAAGTATTGAACCTGCATCACTTATATCTCCTACATTGGCAGGCAGGTTCTTTACCACTAGTGCCACCTGGGAAGCCCAAGTAATACCAACAGTGCATGTGGACAGACTGTAAACAATATACCTAATAACTGGATTAATAGCATATTAGAGAATGATAGGGCTTCCCTTGTGGCTCAGCCGGTAAAGAATTCACCTGCAATGCGGGAGACCTGGATTCAATTCCTGGGTTGGAAAGATCCCCTGGGAAAAGGAAAGGCTACCCACTCCAGTATTCTGGCCTAGAGAATTCCACTGACTATACCCATGGGGTCGCAAAGAGTTGGACATGACTAAGCAAATGATAAGGAGAATGATAAGGGCTATGGAAATACAAGAAAAGTAGAGCAACATAGGAATGAAAGGAGGAAGGGTACAGCAGGGGGCGGGGGAGTATGTGGGTTGCAATTTTAAATAAGGTGGTTAATGCGGGCCTTCCTGAGAAGAGGAGATTTGCAAGGATCCCAGGGCAGTGACAGAGTTTTCCAGGTGGGTATCTGGAGGGAAGAACATTCCAGGAAATGGAAGCAGCCAGAGCAAAGACCCTCAGAAAGTAGCATACCTGGCATATTTGAGGACCAGAAAGGGGGACATTGAACTGTAGCAGCGTGAATAAGACAAAGAGTTGTAGAAGTGGAGTCATGGTAGGACTAGAGTTGGGGGGGAGGGGCGGATCATGGAAGGCCTTGTAAATCTTTGTAGGAACTTTGGCTTCTACTCTGTATAAAATGGGAAGTTTTCATAGGGGTTTTATTTGCAAATGAGAACTAAGATCTGATTTAGTTTCAAACTCATTAATTTAGTTTGCTCTTTGAAAACAGACTTTGAAGGGTAAAGATAGAAGCTGGAAGATCAATTAAGAAACTGTTAGGTAATCCAAGCAGGGGACAATGATGGTTCAGAGCAGAAGTGATGGATGGTGGTCCCAGGTCTTAGGGTGCTACTTGGCAAAGGGATAAAATCAGTGTGCACTAGGGAAGATTAGCATGAAAGAATTACCATACACATTACCAATATCCTTCCACCAAAGACCCTTCCAGCTCAAAACACTGTGCTCTTTTGTGCCTCTTTAGGGGTCATGTAAGTGTTTGGAGTCCTTTATCCCCAGTTCTCACATGCTTGGCTTTCTGGACTCACCAGAAGACCAGGGATGCTCACTCTCCCTCTCTCCTCACCACTGCTTACCTACCCAGCCTGCTAAGCTGCACAGTTGTTTTGAAATGACTCTTCCACCTTCTGACTTCCTAACTTTTCTTCTCTCACCAGAGCATTGCTCACAGTTTCCCGTTGACTCACTTTTCACTTTCTCTTCACCTTCCCAGGTCTGGGTTGAGCAAGAACTGCATCTTACTCACACTGCCCTTCTCTCCACGGACGTTCCTGGAGCTGCACATTCTCCGCTGTGTCCCTGCTCAGAGATCAGTCTCAGTCAGGGATGCCTGCTGCTCCAGCGGCAGCCCAGGGTCACCGTGCCAGCATTCATTCATTCTTTCTCTGCTTCCTCCCCCATATGCTCCTTTGTCTGCTTTCTCTCTCCTCTCTTGTGTGAAAATGGCACTGAATTCCTTGTTTTTCCCCTTTCTTTTCCCTTTCAACCTTTGACAGTTTCTGCTTATTTGTGTCTCCAACCTCAAAAATACATTTGTTAACCTTCCTCCTGCCCTTTCTTTGCGAGGACTTGACTTGCTTATTCATCCACAAGCAATCACCAAGGAAGCTAGATAAGTTAGTGTGGGCACCGAGCTCTCTGAATGCCTCTTATCAACCCTGGGAGCCTTGAAAAATGAGAAACAACACAGAATGTTGTTTCTCAACACTTAAAAGCAGGTGCCCAGCGAATAGAATTTTGTCCCTGTACTCCTAGAAGAGGATTAAGGACAATACAATAATATTTCATCTAGAACTCTACAATAAGCAATGTCACCTTTCCAGAAAACATCTATGAGCTGGGGAGAATGTAAAGAGGTCTCTCACTGTCAAAACATGGTGCCAACTTCGGGCACTAAAACTGAGGCATGTGACCCATGGTAAACTCACCTAGGATTTCATCATCACCCATTTATGCTTATTTTTGTGTATTTTCAACAGTGGGGAATCAGATGTCCAACCTCATAGTCAATTAGAAATGGCAAATTTGAAGAAGGGAGATATTCTACCTTAGGCAAGAAAACTTACAGCAGTAAGAAGAAATAGTACACAGTCTGGAAGGAAGGAAACAGCTCTAATAAGTTAGCACTTGAACCATATGGAAGAGTGGGTTATAGGCTGACGACTCTATTGCAGAAAAGCTGCTCAGATACGAGGTATAGCTTTTTGGCAATTATGACCTAAGAGGAAGAAAAGAAAGGTATGGAGATGCTGGGGTGTGGCGGGGGGGGGGACAACAGCAGCGGATCTGAGGTGTTACATGAGGGACTTTAATGTGTGGGAAATGATTCGGCAACTCACGAGCTCCCCATGTTTCGTTTTCTCTGCGCCCACATCCCTACATCTATCATCCCTGCTCCCTATTCCAGGCCCAGTGGTTTTCTCACCAAACCACAGACTTCAGAGGAAAGAGAGAGAGTATTAAAGTGGCCTCCTCTCATGGTGGGCCCCGTCTGTCCCTCGTCACTTTAGTCCAGCCAGAGACCTGGGACGCTCCACACAGCCCACTAGGACGTCCTACCTAGACGGTACTCCTGTCCCTTAAACACAGCCAGTGGTGATGAGAATCTACCAGGAGCTTTCATGAAAATAATAGCATCTTATCTTCACTGTGACCTATGGGGGAGATACCGCCATCCCCAAGTTATAGGAGAAACTGAGATCTGCTAGAAGGAGAGGTCAGACTGAATTCAGTTCTACTGAGGCAAAGCCTATGGCTGTTATACTATTTCATGCTACCCCGATGTACAGACAGCCGTAATCTATCTCCTATCCATACCCCAAATTACTTGATCATTGCAATTCAAAATACATTTTCTCTATCCCTTTTAGAGAGCCAAAACTCATATTTTTAAAGTTTCTTGGTATTGTGTTTCTTATAAAAATGATCCAAGTCTAAGATCTGTAATTTAGGTGTTCACGATTCAATTACTAAGATTTAGGAAAATTTTCTCAGTACTGCTGCACTACAACTTACTTACCTCTAAGTTATTTATCTATATACTCAGCAAAGCATTTTTGGAAAGGCCTTACATTTTTGGTGATTAATTATTTTCAGATGATTCCCAAATGAATAAGCCTAGGTGAGAACAATGGTCATGGGGTATATATATTATCTCCCTTTACTGGTTTAATGAAACTTCACTTGTCCACTGGAATGTTGGCTTTGTTTGTTTGTGAACGATGATCAAAATCAGTAAAAGACTCAGTGAACACAGTCACACTACAACCATTGCAATAACTACCCATTTTGCACCTATATTTGAGAAGTTTTCTCAAAGGCACTTTAAAGAGCTCAGTTGTTTAGGTTGATGTAAGCATTAAGACGTGAGAAGGGAGGATCAGGTGAGCACTCAATTTAATAGATTCCGCAGTGTGCACCTTATGCCAGACTTGAGCATTTCTCATATTGGGGGTCTAGAAATCACATCCGTGATGATTATCCAGGTGGTCAGTTTTTACATTCCCCCCAGCACTCTTTTAATCTTCTTCTACTGTAACAGATAATGCCTCAGTCTTCTGTAAGTTTCATGTGTGTGTATGAGTGTGTGCTCAGTCACTCAGCTGCTCAGTTGTATCCAACTCTTTGCAACACCACGGACTTTACCCACCAGGCTCTTCTGTCCATGGGATTTTCCTGGTGAGAATACTGGAGTGGGTTACCATTTCCTCCTCCAGGAGATCTTCCCAATCCCGGAATCGAAGCCATGTCGCCACTGTCTTCTGCACTGACAGGTGGAATCTTTTCCACTGAGCCACCTGGGAAGCCCTCTGCAAGTTTTACTCTGGTTAAAGCAACAATTATTCACATGATTGTGAATAGGTGTTTTCTCCACAATCTGACCTTCAATCATATTCTCAAACACATCCTTCCCAAGTTTCAGAAGGGAGCAAAAGAGTGGCTAGGGGATTGCTCTTCTTGATGTTCATGTCATAAATCATTTCTGTGTTGGTTACCTATACCCACAAAAAAAGCTGTATTTTTCTCAGTGTGGACAGCTCTCCAGAGTCTGTAGTAGATGAATGGCCAACACAGAGGGGCACTGCACAAGGCTGACGCTATTTTCCACTGCTTATAAAGCATGGTGGCAAGTCAGGCATTTTAAGTCATCCTGTAAACCCCAAGGAAATGTTTCCTGACCCACCAAAATTGCCTGTGAACATTAACAGAAACTCCTATTTGAACATAATAGTCATGAAATGGAGGTGAAAAGGTAGAATAATGAAGTGCAGCAGGGTTTTTTTTAATAAATCTTCGCTCATCCATTCAACAAATATTTCCTAAGCAATTACTGTATGCAAGCCATACTCTTAGGAATTGGGTTGCGTGACCGGTCCAAGGAGGAAAGCAACAGATTCGTCAGTGTGTCAGGGTCCAGTCAAGAGCGCAGAAACCATATGGGGTATTTCAACAGGGTATCTATCACGGGAAATTGGTGACCCAAGTGTTGGAGGACTGAAAAGACCTTTCAGAGGGAAGAATGAGGTAACACAGACTTATTAATTATAGGAAGTAATATGCATCTCAGGCTGGGGAAACACAGGGAAAAACTTAGAAGTTGGAGGAGGCACCCCTCGGAGTTGGGCTTGGTTATCTGCCTCTCCCAGAAGAGCTGGGGTTGTGATGCCTGAGATGAGAGCTGGCACAGTTGCTGCCAGTGCCTCTGAGAGATGCCAGGAGGTGGGCTCCAGAGGCTGGAACCAAGTGCTGCTGATGAGGTGGTGGGCCATCCCTGAGACATGGCTTTCAGGAACATCAAACAAACAGGAAGGAGCAGGTCCCTTCTCCTTCCACCACCTTCCAGTCTCTCTCCTGATGCCCTTAATGACAGAACCTAATGGGAGGAAGTATGTCATTGGAGCAGAGTGAGGAGGGTGAATCTTGAGCTGAGTATGTCCATCGCTTAATAACTGGCATACATGGCTTCTATTGTCAGATCTAACAGGGAAGATGAAGCACGTGTACAAATGCAAAGTTAAAATTAATAAGTAACCTCACAGTTGTATGACGTGGGTGTTCTGGGGAGAACATACTTACTTCCAAGTAGGGAGATGAGGAAACACTTTAAGGAGGGAATGAAATCTCACATCAGACTTGAAACACAATAAAGTCTGAATAAATTGAGAGAAGATAAAGGGAACTTCAGGCAGAGGGTACAGGGTGGCAAGAAACCACAGAGACCAACAGGTTGGGAAGTAGGCTGGGAAAATATCATAGAGGGCTTCGAATTGCACACTAAAGAATGCTCTGGATTTTTAAACACTTGAACACTAAATTCTGCCAGATTGTTTGAGTACCTGGTGACAATATTCAAATTTAGTGCAGGAAGTTGGGACATCTTTTCAGGGTGACAAGAGCCCTTACAATAAATTAGATTGCAAAGCCCATCAAAAATCAAATTTGTGACACTGTAATTCTATAGTACCAGGCTTTCCAGCAGTAGCCAGTAAATTGAAGAAGTGCTAGACATTTCACTAAACTCAGTGTGGTGTTTAGATCATTTGCAGTTCATTTTTGGCATGGTCTAGAGGTGGAGACACTTTCCATATAAATCTCTGCCCAGCCGCTGCGTGCACAGTGGTTACAGTGACACACCAGCTGCGTGACACAGTCATCTGTCATTCCTGAACACAGACAAGAATGTCATCCGCTCTGTAAATAAGTCTATTTATTTCCCTGTTGATGGAAGTTACCACATTCAAACAATGTGCCTTCGGCAACAACTTCTGGCAGCTGGGGGTGGGAAGACAGAATCAACTTGGGGTTGGCCTTATTCATTTGAATCCATGGTGTGATATGTAGGTAAACTGGCTCAGGGGAGAGGAGGAAAGACTTGATCTTTTGTAGTGTTTGCTGATTTCTGTGGTGTACATATATTAACACCATGGCCATTTCCAGGCTATCCATCTGACATCACTAACCTTGAGATTGGGCAAAAATGTGCAAAATCAACTCTCACAGACCAGAGTGAGTTAGCTCCAGCACAGTGTGGTAGGCGTTAGATAGAGGAAGAAATGATACAAGGCAGCCAAGTACAAATGGCCTAGAAATTAGGATGCTAATTAGGCTAAGAGAGAGGAGAGACATAGAACCAGGAATTGATAGCTCTTCCCAGAAGTATTGAAAGCCCTTGGAAAGGTAATCCTAGGGGAAGAGAAGAAGAAAGAAGTGACCAAAGATGTGCAATCATGGTCACCTGTCTCCCAGGTGGTGCAGTTTTTTAAATTCCCTGACCACTTTATTGAGAAAAAGCATTTTACCTTCCAAAGTCCACCTTAATATTTTCTAAAGAACTTAGGAGGGACTTCCCTGGTAGTCCAGTTAGGAATCTGTCTTGCAGTGAAGGGGATGTGGGTTTGATCCCTGGTCCGAGAACTAAGATCCCACATGCTGCAGGGCAGCACAGAGGCTGCATGCTGAAACTAAGACCCAATACAGACAAATAAATAAATATTTTTTATAAAGAACTTGGAAAAATAAATTATATCTGTTAAAATTTCTGAGGCTAAGATGTAATTTTATACGAGAAACGAGGCATATGCATAGCTTTCGTTTTTTATTCTAGAGATCAAATGTTTTCCCCATGACTCAGAGAGATGTCCCATTTCTTTGTACTGAATAGGTCAATAGCACAAATAAATTTGTTCTGTAGTATTTCTGATGCATGGTGTGTCAGTCCTATGTAGTCATTTGCTAATTGCCTTGTTCACAAACCTGAGTGTGGTAAATTATTTTATTCAGCCATAAAAATAACAACATTAAAAATTAAATTAATAACGATTAAAATTAAGTATTAACCATTCAATTAAATTTAAAAATAAATCCAGGGACTTTTAATTATCCTTATGGAGAAAAACAAACTGAGTTAATAAGCTTGACAAATATTTAATAAATATTTAACATCATAGCCACATCCTACATGGAGAAGAAAAAAGTTAAAATTTGATATCAAAGGTTATAAAACTGGCTTACGGCTGAGCTTTTACAACACCCTTGAGTTAAACTAGGATGCTGGTGGAGAGTAAGCTTGTGTTTTCAATTAAAAAGAAGGCATATAAACCGGAGCCAGTATTCGGTGCTTATTTTCAAGAAACCAACGAGGTCTAGTCAGTTTCTCACAGAAAACAAGGGATTTGAGTGCTGGTAAGTTCTTAAACTCTGTGCCATGCTCTACTCAAACACAAACGTGTGAGCACACACAGACAGAAGCAGCAGCTGCAGCTGAGCCTACAAAGGTAGGGGCTGGAGAAGGGATCCTGCTTTGCAACCAGTGCAGCTTCCTGCCTCATGCTAGAAGATCGCCGCATGCTTATTCTGCCACCTTGTGTGATGCACACATATTACAAGACAAAACATCTTCAGACACTTGTTCTATTAGCCCTTATGATGCTGGTTTTCTTCCTTGGAAAAAAAAAAGAAAATGAACGGTCCTATTTCAAGGGTTACCACCACCAAATCATTTGTGCAACTGAAGAGCAGTGATTTGACTCCCAAGATGTCCTTATTTTAGGAGTATTAGCTGATGAAGCTAGGGCAGAGAGGCTGGCCCACATAAAAACACAAAAGGATAGGTTTATAAAGATGTGGGAATGGAGGACTTTTCTGGTGGCTAAGACTCTGAGCTCCCAATGCAGTGGATCCAGTTTCGAACCCTGGTCAGGGAACAAGATCCCACATGCCACAGCTAAAGATCCTGCATGCTGCAAGGAAGATCAAAAATCCCTCATGCCACAACTATGACTTGGCATTGCCAAATAAATCAATTGAAAAAAAAAAGATGTAGACATGCTCTTTCGGGGCTCAGCTGACTTTTGGTCCTGGGAACCCCCCAGTGGAAATAAGGTGGAGCTCAGGGGACCATGATGCTTATTTGGAGTCCCCAGGAAAGTCATGGGTGGGTAACCATCCTTGGTAGTCTCCCACTCACCACATTCACCATCATGCAGGCACTGAGGCCAGCTCCCACACGGTAACTTCACTGTGCCTGCATTTATGCTTAGTAACAGCAGCAGGGATTTGGAACCAGATATTCCAAATGACTTCCTGACCCCTCTGACTCAACATGGAAGGACCTACCTGCCAAAACTGAGCCGCACTTGGAATTGAGAGACATTATGAGCTGTGAAGCCTGCCTAACAGGAACAAGTTTACATCTTCTAGACCACACATCCTGGACAAACCTTTACAGAGAGTAGGCTAACGATCTTCAGGTTGGACATGAAAACTTGTCATTTTCATCTGTTTGGGCAAGGCAACTGAATCATATATACTCTGATTCCAAAGCGAGAGTCAAATTTGATTCCTGGCACTACTGAAATGCTGCTGACACTGCTGCTGCTAAGTTGCTTCAGTCATGTCTGACTCTTCGCGACCCCATGGACTGCAGCCTACCAGGCTCCTCTGTCCATGGGATTTTCCAGGCAAGAGTACTGGAGTGGGTTGCCATTGCCTTCTCCCATATAGTAGGTGGCTGCTCCTAATTCTATAAATAGCATTCAAGTGTGGTCAAAAGAGAATTGCAGGAAGAGAGAGGGAGACCTGAAATGTATTATGCCTGACACTTATTAATGCTGATATGCTTAAATCTTATACATTGATATTACTGAGAAAATAAAGGGTTTTCTCCTTCTAATCTTGTTATCATTTATTGAGAAGAATTTAACAAGGATGGTATGCTGTGTTATGTTGTGTTACATAGTGCAATGAAGTTCATCAGTGGAATGCCTACTCAAAGTTTAACTGTGACATCACTGAAAGCACTATGGTAATTTACTGGATATTTACATAATCATATTGCCAGAGCTGTCTGCAGCAGAAGACTTCAAGTTCCTTTATGTGAGGAAAAGATGAGGCTGCTGCCCAACCTGATAAATTCTATCCTTCAGAGTAATCCTACCAAACACAGGAGCAAAAGGCTGTAGACAGAGGTTTTATTAAGAGAAAGCAGCAATGAGCCATCAAACTTATTTGCACAGGATCACATTCTGCCCCCACTGTTAGGACTGGGTCACTCAAGCTCTCAAACCAGGACCCACTGCAGATTGGGGGAGAGAGGGACCTTTTCTGACTCTCCCAAGGAACTGACAGAACTCCTGGGTTACACAACAGTCATTAATCCTCACCCTCAAGTAAAAATGCCCTTCTCCAGGTTTTTTTTTTTTAATTGGAGGATAATTGCTTTACAATATTGTGTTGGTTTCTGCCATACAACAGCATGCATCAGCCACAAGTATACGGAGAATCTGTCATTCTTCTCTGAGCAGGAAATGCAAGGGTGAAGTGAGAGTTGTCTAATCCCTCTGCCCTTTGGGACCTTCTCCTTCAAGGACAAGAACCAAGACATGTTCTCTGTAGCCCAATCTCAGCACAGAGCCATATGCATGGTAAAGGACTATTCACATTTATTGCTTGAATGATCAAATGAACTAACTCTTAAGTTAGGCACAAAGATTTCCAATCATTATCAAGGGTTAAACTTTTCTGTTCAGGAGAGTATTATTTTGCTTAATCTTCCAGAATGACATCTAGCAATCTTTTCAAACAGTTTCTGCCACCTGCTTCTATATTTGTTATCATCCATCTCTTTTCTGTCAGAAATCTTTGTGTTATATTTAACTGAGATCCTAAAAGAAATTTAACATCTCCTGATCAGCATCTTTTAATTAGCATATTGAGCTTCCCTGAATATAAGAGTAAATTTCAGTATTCATCAAAGCTACTAATACTGACAGTTGAAAAACACTAGAACATTAAAACAATTGATGCAAACAGAAATAAATTTCTAGAGAATCCTTACCAGATAGGAAAACAATAAATAATGACCAGGAAAAACTATTACCATTTGTTTCAGAAATGTCTGTATCTTCATGCAAAATAATTTTTTAGAAACCCATGATGTTTCAATAATACACATCTACTAATTTGGTAAAGCATACAATGACATGTGAAGGGCTTAGAACATAGCCTAACACACAGCAAGTAAGAGAACATGTTATTATTTATAAAAGGTTTTTCCAACCCACAAATATTTAAGGAGATAATGAGACTTTTAAAATAGCATTAGCAGGATTAAGAGCTAGATTCATTTAAAAATTGAAGAATCATAATTTGTTTTGCCTTAAAAAGTGTAATTTAATTGGTGTTTCTGTCACCACAAGCAGACAACTAACCTGATCTCCATCCCTATGGAAAAGTGAAATCAGAAAAAAAAATAGGTTTATATTTTAAGGATTTGTACAAAGTAAGGAAAAGAACATCATCAATATAAAGATATTTATATTTAAACACTAAAACAGGCTACCTACGATGATTGGAAGGTCTGTTTCTAAGGATGTTTAATGAGGGTCTCAATGAGATAAACTGAAAGACTCTCCTCTTGAGGACATAGAATTGATTACTATGGAGAACCCTTCCTAACTCTCTTGAAATTTAAGAAATGTTGTGATTGGCATGTAATGAAGCAAAAGACCCCCAAAAGAATCTTAATTCTCTGTAAGAGAGAAAAAAAATCATATAATCTGAGCATAAAAAAAAAAAAATCACACCCAGAGGCAATAGAGTTTCAAAGAAAATCCACAAATACCTGGACAGCCCTAAACGTACTTGTTCTGTCTGGCTTCTAGGAGCGCCATCTTTACTGCACCATTTCTGCCTTCCTTTTGTCTATCTCACTCTTGTAAGCAAGAAAACAGATCAAAGTATAGAAAAGTTCTTTTCAGGTGCTCGACAGAGCAAGAGTCTGTGTATTTCAAATGATGCCTGTCACAGGAATAAAGCATGCCAAAACACTGGCTATACATGATCGTGCTTCCAAGTCTGAGAATAATAACCCCCAGATTAAGACTAAGCCAGCCAGAAAGCCAAGAAAATGGATTCTGAGCAGCTCTTGTTATGGGAGAAGAATAGACTTCTTTTTCAGATTTACAATCAAGACCAGTGGTTTGAGACCATCTGGGACCTGTCAAGCTGAACAATATCCATTTATGTTATATTGGAACAGAGGTTCTGCGTGTTGTTTACGCAGTTCTAGAACGGTGCTTTCAAAGTGCAGACTGGGAACAACAGGATCAAAATTGCTTGGGAATTTGTTAGAAATACAAATTCTTGGGACTAACCCTGATCTGCCAGTCCAGAAATTCTGGAAATGGAAGCTAACAGTCACTGTTTTAACAAGTCTTCTCGGTGATCCTAATGGCAGCTAAAGTTTGAGAGGGCTTTCCTGGTGGTTAAGACAGTAAAGAATCTGCCTGCAATGCAGGACACCTGGGTTTGATCCCTGGGTCGGGAAGGTTCCCTGGAGAAGGGAATGGCAATCCACTCCAGCATTCTTGCCTGGAGAATTCCACAGACAGAGAAACCTTCTAGGGTAATGGCACTGAAGTGTTTCTGGAATCATGTTAGCCCTCATCCTGAGCCAGAAGAATCATAGGATGAAAATTTACTCATTCGAACTCATTATAATAGAACACTCGTTCAGAAATTAGATGTCATGAGGAACCAAAGGAAGCAATTGAAATGGTTGAAAGGCCGAATTGGATAATGGTTCTCTGTGACTGAATTATAGTTCCAAAAAAAGACACAAAGAATTGTGACATAATTTGCAATTAATATGTGATGCTTTTCTTACGAATTACGAGCTTCCACATGTTACAGCTGATGTATAGCTAGGTGACATCATTGTGAAGTAAACCCTGAGATTAAACAAATGACCTGCTGAAAACTGAAACTGTTTCTGGAACAGAAAAGACACAATGGTCTAAATCTGAGCTGTGTGCTCATATTAGTTCCACAATGGATGCAGAAGTTCACTAGCTGAATAGGAAACTGAATATATGTTGTGTCATTGAGTCTGGGTGATATTTTGATCACTGCCCCATTCATAAAAAAGCTGTCTGTGTGTTAAATCAAATAGTGACACTAAAAACAAAAGATATGTTATGGAAACACACAGAGGAAAAGAGAACATACTCTCTGATGACAACAACTAAAAACTAAATAATGATATGCTTAAATGAAAACTTCATTCACCGGGGGAAAAAATAGAACCATCTTATGGAAAACAATTGGGTCAAGGAGGAAATCAATCTGTATAAATAAACATAATTTTCTATATGTTTATTACTATAGAATTAAAAGGCTATATTTGGCATGGTCTGAAGTAAAATATATACACTATATTTCAGTTCAGTTCAGTCGCTCAGTCGTGTCCGACTCTTTGCGACCCCATGAATCGCAGCATGCCAGGCCTCCCTGTCCATTACCAACTCCTGGAGTCTACCCAAACCCATGTCCATCGAGTCAGTGATGCCATCCAACCATCTCATCCTCTGTCATCCCCTTCTCCTCCTGCCCCCAATCCTACCCAGCATTAGGGTCTTTTCCAATGAGTTAACTCTTCGCATGAGGTGGCCAAAGTATTGGAGTTTCAGCTTCAACATCAGTCCTTCCAATGAACACCCAGGACTGATCTCCTTTAGGATGGACTGGTTGGATCTTCTTGCAGTCCAAGGGACTCTCAAGAGTCTTCTCCAACACCACAGTTCAAAAGAATCAATTCTTCGGCGCTCAGCTTTCTTCACAGTCCAACTCTCACATCCATACATGACCACTGGAAAAACCATAGCCTTGACTAGATGGACTTTTGTTGGCAAAGTTATGTCTCTGCTTTTAAATATGCTATCTAGGTTGGCCATAACCTTCCTTCCAAGGAGTAAGCGTCTTTAAATTTCTTGGCCACAATCACCATCAGCAGTGATTTTGGAGACCAAAAAAATAAAGTCTGACACTGTTTCCATTGTTTCCCCATCTATTTCCCATGAAGTGATGGGACCGGATGCCATGATCTTAGTTTTCTGAACGTTGAATTTTAAGCCAACTTTTTCACTCTCTTTCACTTTCATCAAGAGGCTCTTTAGTTCTTCTTCACTTTCTGCCATAAGGGTGGTGTCATCTGCATATCTGAGGTTATTGATATTTCTCCCGGCAATCTTGATTCTAGCTTGTGTTTCTTCCAGCCCAGCATTTCTCATGATGTACTCTGCATATAAGTTAAATAAGCAGGATGACAATATACAGCCTTGACGTACTCCTTTTCCTATTTGGAACCAGTCTGTTGTTCCATGTCCACTTCTAACTGTTGCTTCCTGACCTGCATACAGGGTTCTCAAGAGACAGGTCAGATGTACACTATAAGATATACATAAAATTTACTTGGGGGCGTTGCTAGGAAACAACTTTTTGAAATAAACTATTTCCTTCAGAGCAGCTGAATCTGAAGAACAATGAAAAGACGGGAGAGATGTTCTTTGTGTACTTTGATGTCTTGGTCAGAGAAAACAAACAGCTTGTAAACATAAATCTCAAAAACAGTACATGAGGATGACTCTCTGAACCGTAGGAGCTGATTCACCAGGTGTGACTGCTCATAGTCGCACCCTGTGCAAAGTGATCCAGGACAGAAGAGGTGTTTCCAGTGTTTGTTCTGAGTCGCTTCAGCTTTCCCAACCCAGACTCCAAACTTGGGGCCACTTGTTCTCCTGGACTGCAACTTGCTTTGATTCTTTTCATAGATTTGAGACAGAAACTACAGAATACTGTACCCAGAATTACAGACCAGTCCGTGTTTCCTCACCTTTAATCTCCTGGCTGTACCACCAAGGACTTTTCCAGTATTGTCTATCATGCTTTCAACCCTCTATCAATGGTGGGATACTCTGACGATCTGAACATTCTGGACTCAGCAGCCATTCAGACTGATGACTGTGGGCTCCAATACAGAGAGGTTTTGCCTGTAGCTGCAGCTAAGGCTCTGAGGGACTTGATCTGGAGGCAATTCCAGCGAGGAGTAGAGTAAGATGTGTTCTGACTCCTCTGAGGAGAGAAAACTTTTTTCCCTCAGTCCTCTGACTGTACCTACAAACTAACAGATATTTAGGTCTATAGTGACACGGAGTTATAACCTTTTTAAAAATCTTAAATTGAGTATAGAGGGAGATGTTTTTCTCTAACTTACTTACAGAGGTATTTGTATGGCAGGAACAAGCAGGCAGAATTTCAAGAGAAGAGTAGTTTAACCTAGCGGTTCGGACTGCAGCCTCTGGACCCAGACCTACTGGGTTCAAGCCCTGGCTCTCACTAGCCTCTCTGTACCTTAGTTTTACCATCTGTGAAGAGGGTGAATAATACCTATTGCACAAGGTTCTTTTGAGATTAATTGTACTAATAGTCACAAAATGCTTAAAATGATGCTTGCCATCCCGGTGCTAAGGCATATGAGCAATGTCTGATTCTTTATGACCCCCATGGGCTATAGACTGCCAGGATCCTTTGTCCATGGGATTCTCCAAGCAAGAATACTGGAGTGAGTTGCCATTCCCTCCTCCAGAGGATCATCCCTACCCAGGGATCAAACTAGCGTCTCTTAGGTATACTGCCTTGGCAGACAGGTTCTTTACACTAGCACTGGAAAGCCCAAGATGATGCTTGTGTGCCGTGCTTAGTCACTCAGTCATGCTTGACTTTTTTCAACTCATGGACTGTAACCTGCCAGGATCCTCTGTCCATGGAATTCTCCAGGCAAGAATACTGAAGTGGGTTGCCAGTCCCTTCTCCAAGGGATATTCCCAACTCAGGAATCAAACCCAGGTCTTCTGCATTGCAGGCAGACTCTTCACTATCTGAGCCACCAGGGAAGCCCCCCAAAATGATGCTTAATTTAGTCACTAAGTTGTGTCCAACTCTTGTGACCCCATGGACAGTAGCCTGCCAGGTTCCTCTGTCCTTAGGATTTTCCAAGCAAGAATACTGGAGTGGGAAATGATGTTGGTATATAGTAATTTGGACTTCCCAGGTGGCATTAGTGGTAAAGAACCTTACTGCCAGTGCAGGAGACTTGAGAGACTTAGGTTCGATCCCTAGGTCAGGAAGATCCCCTTAGAGGAGGGCATGGCAACCCACTCCAGTATTCTTGCCTGGAGAATCCCATGGACAGAGGACCCTGGAGGGTTGCAAAGAGTTAGACATAACTGAAATGACTTAGCACACACATAATAATTTACTTATTAATGGCTGTTAAATAAATTTAAGGTGGTTTTAAGCAGACACTCTGAAGGTAGGAGCATGTCTCCTCTCACTGAGAAGATAAGAGATCAGACTTGTGGATGAGGCACAGTGACTTTAGTAGACCTTGCTTCTGAGCAGTCATCTTAGCCTATGAGACCTAGCAATTGAAATGAAAAAGAGTGCATGAAAGAGCCACAAATCTCAGGCCCATTTGGGGCATTTTTCCTGAGATCTTCAATAGGCCAGCTAGTAGTACAATTAAAGCTTATTTAGCTATAATGAAATGGTAATAAAACATATTAAGCTTTATGGATCTACTTATAAAGCAAATTTACAGTCAAGGGTTCTTTTTATTTACAAAGTTAAAGAGAAAGGGAAAATATAATCAAGCTATCAATTTAGGGGGAAAAAAAAACACAAGGAGCTTCAGAAAACAGACAGACATAATCCTAATAAAATCAGAAATTAAAAAAAGAAACATGGTAGAGTTCATAAATTCGAGCTTAGTTCGAAAAAATGAAAGGCAGAAACAGCACAATTAGAGAAAATAAATATTAAAAAGTGACAGAAAATATTTGGAAATTATAAAGTACACCATCAATAATTATAAGCAAATAAACAATCTCAGCTAAAAAGACTGTTTTCTGGAAGAAAAACATAAATTACCAAAACTGACTTAACAATAGGAAGAGAACCTGACAAGAGCAATGCTGGTGAAATTATTGATAGAGTTATTCAAGAACATTCCCCCATAAAAGGCTTCAGCCCATTAACCAGGGGATTATTTCAAATGTTCAAGGAGCAAAGAATTCCCATGCTGAATATAAACAGTTACTGTATTGAGGAAAAGAAAAACACTCACATTATTCAATGGAGTGAATATATATCCCTGATACCAAAATCTGAGAAAGTTAACATGAAAATTAAAATCATAGACCAATTTTACCTAAGAATATAGAAATAAGAATACTAAATATTATAAAATATTAGCAAAGACAATCCAAGGGGTATTAAAAAAAAATCTACCAATTCCAAGTAATTATTATCCTAGGATTTTAGAGGGTTCAGTATCAAGGAACTTTTTATTTTATCACAGGAGTAGGCTAAATAACAAAAACTAAATTGTTCAAAAGATATTTAAAAGACACACGATATTCATTCCTATTAATGATACTTTCAAAAAGGGATAAATGGCTACTTCATTGACATTATTAACAAAACCTTTTCCAAATTAATCCCAACGTTATATTTCATATATATATTTTATATTATAGTATCTTTTCCCAAATGGAAATCCCTCAGAAATGCTGTCATCTAAAATGAAAACACATGCAGTTCTAAAAGAAAGAGGAGAGGAAGTTGGGGTAAGTAAGAGGATTGTTTGTCCAAATAAGTTGAAGAATATTTAAACATATTTCTAACTACAGGATGTCTTGGAAATATTTGTATGATACTGTGAATTGCAAATCTCAATGAACTGCAAACATTTTTTGTACAAAGCACTAGTCCCCTCAGAATACAGTTTGGGAAATGTTGTCCTGAAGGGATTCCTTTTATATCCAAACCAAATAAGTAAGGTTATCTCCATCGTTGCTTATATGGATTTAGAAATTCTGACCAGAACTTAAATTCTGATTTAAATTTCTGACCACAAAATGATGATGAAGAGTTAGAAAGAGACAAATATTATATGATATCACGTACGTGGAATCTGAAAAATAATGCGAACGAATGTATATATAAAACAAACAGACTCATGGGCATAAAACACAAGTTTATGATTACCAAAAGGAGTGGGGAGGGTCAAATTAGGGGTATGGGATTAATAGATACAAACTACTATGTATAAAAAGAAAAACAACAAGAATATATTGTATACACAGGAAATCATAGCTTTTATCTTGAAATGACCTATAATAGAATATAATCACAAAGAAATGGAATCATTATGCTATACACCTGAAATTAACACAGTACTGTAAATCAACTATAACTCAGTGTAAAAAAAAAAAAGAATGGCATATAAACCGAACAAAATAGAGTTATGACTATTAAAGGAACATAAAAATATGGATCATATGATATAATCATATCATAATATAATGATAATTATAATTATTACAATACATGTGCACTCTCAATGGCAATAAAACACATGAACCTTTATGCATGTTCCGTATGAGAAAAGTTGTCTATATGAAAAAATACAAAGGTTTATGAAAATATAAGATGTTTTAATAAATGAGCAGACATATGATATTCCCAAATGAAAATTTGAATATTACAGTCAAACTCCCACTTGGATTTACAGGGACTTAAAAAGATGACTTTATTGTTCATCTGAAAAATAGAAAGTAAAACCAGGTTTTGTTATACCTTGACAGTGTGATTTCAGTTAGTAAATTGGAAAGCAATATGATAAAACAAGTCAAGAATCTTTAAATAGATCAACCCAGAAATTCTGTTTTGAAGTTATAGCCAAAGAAAATAATACAAAATCTAAAAGTGTTATATTATGTGTGTAAACATGCTCCATATTTCATTATTTATAATGACAAAAATTGAGGCAAGCCTAAGTGGTAATAGCTACCATTTCCAGATCACATACTCACTGAATACATGGCAGAGTTTATAGATATGAAAACTGAGGTTCAGAGAGGAGAAATTACTTCTCTCTGATCACAGAGAAAAAAGTAGTTGAGCGTGTATTCAAGCACAGTTTCTAGGGAAGCCCATGTTCTTTACACATCTCATGCTGCCACTAAAGCAGTAAAAACAAGGCACTACTTAAATAAATATCTCTCATCTGTTTTTCAGAGTGTTAAGACCCTTCACAAATAAGATGCAAAGATTTTGTAGCAAAAAGGTCAATGTCCATAATATTGTGAACTGAAAAGAGATAAAAGCATATATGTACACTGTAGCAACTGAAAGGAAAACCCAGATGCCCAGAAAAAATGACTGGAAGAAAACACCAAAATGCTAGTAGTTTTTTGTTAGGGGGATGACTTTGTAGACATTTTTTCCTCTTGTTTCCAATTTGTTGAAAAGTTATTATAGATATATTAATTTTATCATTAAAAAAGATAAGCTTATAAAACAAAAAAGAAGTAAAAATAATATGTCCCTGATAGCTCAGTTGGTAAAGAATCCACCTGTGATGCTGCTGCTGCTGCTGCTAAGTCGCTTCAGTCGTGTCCGACTCTGTGCTACCCCATAGACGGCAGCCCACCAGGCTCCCCCGTCCCTGGGATTCTCCAGGCAAGAACACCAGAGTGGGTTGCCATTTCCTTCTCCAATGCATGAAAGTGAAAAGTGAAAGTGAAGTCGCTCAGTCGTGTCCGACTCTTCGCGACCCCATGGACCGCAGCCTACCAGGCTCCTCCATCCATGGGATTTTCCAGGCAAGAGTACCGGAGTGGGTTGCCAGTGCCGTCACCTGTGATGCAGGAGACCCTAGTTTGATTCCTAGGTCGGGAAGACCCACCAGAGAAGGGATAGGCTACCCACTCCAGTATTCTTGGGCTTCCCTTATGGCTCCACAGGTAAAGAATCTGCCTGCAATCCGGGAGACCTGGGTTCGATCCCTGGATTGGGAAGATCCCCTGGAGAAGGAAAAGGCTACCCGCTTCAGTATTCTGGCCTGGAGAATTCCTTGGGGTCCCAAAGGGTTGAACACGACTGAGTGACTTTCACTTAAACTCCAAAAGAGAGGGGGAAAGTCCTGTGTCTAAAAAAAATTTGTTTCTTTCATAGCACTTTGTAGGTACTTTGCACATATTATGAAATAAGCAAATGCGCTGTGATTAGACTGAAGCATAGTCATGTACAACATTTAGCTTTTTGCAAGAAACTGAATGCTCACCAAACAGTGTTGGACAGGGAACAACAACAAAAAAAAAACCTTATCTGATTGAAATTACAAGGGAGATAGGATAAATACGGTATCTATTTTGAGACTTGGCTTCAGCATCATCATATATTGATTTTATAATGTCCAGAGCAACTAAACAGCAAAAACACATAATATGCCACACAGTACACTGTCTGAAGTTACTTTGGTCATCACCTAAATTTCAGAGAAGAGGTAAGGGGCATAGAGACACTATCAAAGAAAATTGATTTTTTACAGCTAATAACCTGTGCTTGGTGGCAGAACACAGCATCAGAATCACCATTCTGTGCTCAGATAATTTCACGGCCTTCCCTGCTGTTCGTCCAACACCCCCACAGTTCTCCGTCTGCCGCCAGCCCCCTCCTGTCCCAGACTTTCTGATGACCACACAAGTAGGGTTCAAAACGTGACCCAGTAATTTGTATGGCATCTTTGATCCTCAGCACTTTTTCTACTGCAATACAGAGATTAAAGCCTCAGGAAGGGAAAAATGGTGACATATCTTTCAGGGAAATTGAATTTTTCCTACCAGAGGTGAGAACACTTAAGGGAGCACTTTATCCCCAGTACAACATTTCCCCTACTTTAGGAAAGCAGTTTGGCCTGGAAAGGAAGCAACGTCCTCTGGACTCAACTCTCAGCCCTCCTTTCTAGCAAGGTTATTTACTACTACGCGAGCACTCTTCCCAGGTTTAGATGCAGTTAAGATGAGCACCTTTAGAGAACAGGCTTAACATCTGGATTAAACCTACATAAAGTTCCCAGGCAGAGCCGCAGGCAGCTGAGCCTCAGGCAGCTGAGCCTCAGGCAGCTGCTAGCAGTCCCCTTGAGTAAAAGAATCCCCAGGTAACCATCCCCTGGTATTCATCCACTGGTACCTATCCCCTGGTACTCATCCCCTGGTACCCATCTCCTAGTATTCATCCCCTGATACCTATCCCCTGGGACTCATCCCCTGGGACTCATGGGCTTCAAAAGTGGTGCTGGTGGTAAAGAATCCACCTACTAATGCATGAGATATAAGTGATGCAGGTTTGATCTCTGGGTTGGGAAGATCCTCTGGAGAAGGAAATGGCAACCCACCCCTGTATCCTTGCCTGGGAGATTCCAAGGACAGAGGAGCCTGGCGGGGTGCAGTCCATGGGGTCACAAAGAGTCAGACACGACTGAGCGTGTTGCAGCCTCCTTCTTTCTCTCCTTCCTTCCTCTTCTGGTTGACACATCTTTCTCTCAACCCACCTCCTCTGCCCCTAGACCAAGACTCCCACTCCCTGAAGCTGACATCACTCAAGTATTGATCTGATTTAAGCAGTGCATCAAGCATAAGTTTGTGACAGACAGACTTAGTCCTCCCAGTGGTGTTGACACCCCAAATTTCCACCAACTCACTACTGACCTCAGGGGAAGTAGTCTTTAGAAGTCACCATCCTAAAGCATAGAAAATTCAGGGAATCACTGCCATTTAACCATATTCTCTGAGCATCAACTCCCATGAGGCCCACACCCAACTCATGAGCTTTGTGAGTGATTGTGCACCCTAGTTGACTTGTGATAAAAATCTACAACACCAGGATTAGCTCAGTGCAAAATTGACACCAAAATCAGAATTCCTCTACTGTTCTGGGTCTCTTCCACTGTTTTAATTTCATTTTTTCACTGATGTTACCTTTGTTTGTAAATTAATTTTAAAAGTCATACTAGCCACAAATCATAACTTCAGATTCAGATAGAATAATATCCCCAGCTTCCCTGGATTGTTTTTTCTTTCTTTTCAAAACAAATGACACTGGAAATTAAATTGACTTTTTTTTTTTTACTTAAAATCCCAGTGCACCTCAAACTGAAGAAAAGAAACTATTAGTACTCAGGTAACCTAGAAGCCACTTTTGCAATCAACAGAGAAAAAAAAAAAAATTGCTATTGTTTGCCCTGTCAAGGCTGGTTTAATAGGATTTTCCAATACATAAATTAGAGATCTTGAAGAGCGAAGGCTGCATGTGAAAGAGATAAATGTGCTTCAGGATCTGTGATCTGGGCAACTCTGCTCTAGAAATTAAGAGATTTTAAAGGAGCACCAGAAATGGGGTTAAGACTATATATAATATAGATATAAATTTAGATATAGATATATAGATAACGTTCTGCTGATGACTTGTGTTCTGGAATTTATATTATAATTCAGGAACACTTCAAAATAATCCCTAAAATGAATGATAATTTTCACACATATTTTTATAACAGTGAAGAGAGTGAAATCTTTGCTAAACCAAGCAAGAATTGTCCCAGCAAAGAAGAAGGACCTCTCTTAGCCTCTTAGGGGCTCTTTTGTGATTACATATGATTATATACATGAAGGTAAAGAGTAATATATAATGCTGCCTCTCTCAAAAACCTTGTAATCAGAGCTGCTCAATTAGAAGATTCTGGGTAATTAATGCAAGGGCAGAGATATTTAATCTGGGGAAGAAATAAGGTCAGCACAAGAGATAAATAAATGTGTCCTTAAGTCTAGTTAAAATCTTTGTTCAAAACTCTGCAATTATGCTGATGAAAGGGTGTAGCTTCATTCATTTTCTCAAAAGGGAAACACAGATATTACCTTTTCCCTATTTGGGACAAAAAAGAAATGGAGTCCACACACTTTCTGAAAAGAGATTTTCACATTTGTCTTCTCTTTCCCACCTGGCAGGGTTGAGAGCCGGAACACAGAAGGAAGCACATGTCCTCAAGTCTACATACATGAAGGGCTAAGTCAGGCAAAGAAGGTGCTTTTAATTAAGAACCAAATGGTACCTTTAATTATCTCCAGTGTTTCAAATAGGATGAGGATACTGCCTGTGATTTAAATCAGAAATCATGAATCAGAAAGTTGGTTGTCACAAAGTTCATATGAATTCCCAGAGCCATCTAGAGGGGAAAGAAGGAGAAGAGGAGGAAGGAACAAAAAGCAGGACTCACTTTCTGAGCATCATTGTATGACAAGCACTCTGTTTGGTGTGTACACTTTACACTTACTATATGTTATGATGGTATGTCTCTACAATAAGTTCCAAGAAAGATAAAAAGATCATTCAAATTTTTTAAAAAATCAATCTAAATGGAAGACTGTGGTTACATTAAACTATAAATAAAGTGTTATAATAAACTATAATTAAAGCACTAGTTGCTCAGTCGTTTCCAACTCTTTGCAACCCCATGGACTATAGCCCTCGGAGGCCACTTTGTCCATGGAATTCTCCAGGCAAGAATACTGGAGTGGGTAGCCATTTCCTTCTCCAGGGAACCTTCCTGACTTAGGGATTGAAGCCAGGTCTCCTGCACTGCAGGCAGATTCTTTACAGTCTGAGCCACCGGAGAAGCCAAAACTATAAACAGCAATAGCTAAGAACAGTTGAGAAGACATTTCTTCTTTTACGAATTGTTCAAGGTGTTTGTTTAACCTACTGATATATATTTGAGAGGCCTAGTATTTGGAAAGACATAGGATTATTATTTTTAAATATGACATTTATTACTCCAGTCTGAGTTCCTGGGAAAACACAAGCTCTCTAGTTTGAACCTCTCCAGAAGCCATGTGAATTAAGAATCATTTCTACTATGTGTTTTCACTTCAGTTTAATTGGCATGAAGGTATGTAGGGGAGAAAATCTGCCTCTACAAATATTGCCCACCTCCATTTTAAAACTGATAAATATCAACAAAAACAATAATTCTCGTATGTTAGTATTTATAAAAGTTGCCAAAATGGTGCGTACATGTGTGCACCACATTTTAATACAGCAGATTTGGAGAAAGGCCAAGGAATGTGCATTCTTGAAAACACCCCTGATGATTCTGATGTAGACAGCTTAGATCACACCATAAAAATGTCCACCTAATGTTTAGAGGTTAGTACGATACAATGACACTGGCCATAGTTACTCTTACAAAGACTTTGTTCCAGCTACAGAAAAGTCAGCTAGCTCAGTCAACATTGGTTGAATTCATTAATTAATTGACCCAGTGAAATCAAGACTGAAGCAAAAGTTGAGTCTGGGACATAGACTTAGAGCTGCCAACTAAGCTAGAATGCAGCTCAAGTCACAGCAACATAAAACTTGGCTACAGACCGTCCCTACTCATCCCCACTTCAACTTTTCTAACTTTTTCAAAAGAACAGCATCTATAGCAACAGCTTTTATTATAGCATCCAACTGTGACAAATTATTACTTAGCAACAAATCTGGAATTCCCCAGCTTGGCGGGGCTGGGGGGAGTTGGTGCTACGTGAGGAAGGTCAGAAGCTGTCCGCTGCAGCAAGCCACACCTGTGCTCACAGCACATCTGATCGTTCTCTCTCCTTTGCTTGGCTGAAACTAGATATTCAAAAATATCTTCCTTAATCTGGTTCTTTGCATTATGCTTTGCTGGCAGTTTGAAAATCTGTCTCTTTAACAAGTTGATACCTATGGGCCAGGTAAAAACTTTTGTGCTGAACATTTGGCTTCCTAGAGTCCTAAAAGTCTTGCAGGGGCTTCCCTGGCAGTGCAATGGCTAAGGCTTCGCCCTCCAGTGCAGGGGGTGGGGGTTCGATCCCTGGTCGGGGAACTAAGACCTCACTTGCCTCATGTCCAAAAAAAAAAAACAGAACATAAAACAACAGAAGCAATATTGTAACAAGTGCAATAAAGACTTTAAAAATGTGTTTCCCTGGTGGCTCAGATGGTAAAGAATCTGCCCACAATGCAGAAGATCAGGTTCGATCCCTGGATTGGGAAGATCCCCTGGAGAAGGGAATGGCACCTCACTCTAGTATTCTTGCCTGGAGAATTCCATGGACAGAGGAGCTTGGTGGGCTACAGTTCACAGGGTCACAAAGAGTCAGACATGACTGAACGACTAAGCACACACACACACACAGTCACTCTAGTTATTAATACTGACTTGTATACTATAAATGTGCTGGGAGTAGATCTTAGTTGTTCCCTCATGTCCCCACACCCCAAAAGCAACTCTGTGAAGTGAGGTATACATTAATTAGTTTGACTGTGGTGAGTCCACATCAAAAAAAAAAAAAAATCTTAAAAAAAATAAAAATAAATAAAGTCTCCCTCCCAATTCCACTTCCAAAGACAGGAATAAAAATGTCAAGAAATGCATACTTCCTGGCAAGAATATGTCTGCCACTGTTCCAAAAGAACCTCGCCTTGCCCTGCTGACTCCTCTGGACAGCCCCTGTCCTGCCTTTCACCCACGTGTCCCTCTGCGCTCACGATTCAGTGAGCACGCCCTTCACATTAGCACTAATGGAAAGTAGGCTTGTGCCCTGAGGAGATAATGGGCCAGCCCACCTAGAAATAAGCCCTCTAAATGCCTGAGGCAAATTGGTACCTGCCCAAGAAACATCTCAGCAGGTAACACTGGGGCAGTCCCACCCAGTTAAGTCAGACAGGGTACTTACCTTCCTACCCATTTTGCCTCTCCATCCTTAAACCTCAGAGAAGTGGGATGCACTCCAGCTAAGCTTATCTGGAAACTTTTAACTTTAATCCTCTAAGAAAGAAAAGGATTTTGAAAGGAAAATTTAATGAAACTTCAAACCTCATTAACCGTCCCCACAGGGGCAGGCTACTGGCAATGAATCACAGGCTACCCTGCCTAATGGGAAAGGTAAGCTGACTCTAGACTTGAAATCTTAGAGCCAACCTGGGTCAGCAGCTCCTGCTTGGGGTCAGAGGCACTGAAGCCCAGAGCCTGTGAGTAGGTTCCTCAGTTACACCCAAAATGCAGCTTTAACAGGCATGAGGAGAACTTGTTCTGTCACTCTGCCAACTCTCCCTGCAAGATTTATTTGTATTTATCAAGCATTTTCATCAAGCATTTCCATTTCATGTAAGCAAATGCATTAATGAGGAAATAAAGCATTTCTTCATTTTACTTTCTGCATCAGATGAACTTCTCTGACCTCTGAACTTCCAGTAAATCTTCATAATATTCAGGAAAGCCAAAAAGTCAGGAAAACTAAGTCTTGATTGGAACGCAATGTGTATATATATATATGTATTTCTTGACATTTTTATTCCTGTCTTTGAAATATATATATATATATATATATATATATTCAGAAGCAATGTATAGACACAATAATATATATACAATGTATATTGTGTATATGCAGTATATATACATAATATATATACATAGAAACAACATATATATATATATATATATATATATATATATATACACACACACACAGATATATATACACACTGAGGTGATAGAAAGGACAATAACCATATTCTTGCACAGTATTTCTTAATTTTTCCAGCAAAACTTCACATCTCCTATCCTTCTCAGTGCAAGCATCACCATTTCTGACCTGAAATATTTTCCAGATACTAAAATGTAATGGTAATTATTTCTATAGGAAAATGTCAGGCTGAAAAGAGCAAATTTCAATGGGTTTTCTGACGATGTTACTCTTGTAAACTAGATTTAACAAGCAGTCTTCATGAGTTCAGTGGAGAAAACCACAGTAATAAGCCTCCCTTTCTTCCCACAATAACCAACATGGAATTTCTATGACCAGTTTTCTAACTCCTGTTTTCACCAACCAGTCCTACAGACAGCCTGTCTTTCCCCAGTCTAATTTCCCAGCTGCACCCTAAGTCCACTTTGTCATCAAAGTTCACATCGACTTTTCCAACATGTGTTTCATAACAGTAAATGGCATTGCTAGATTTTGACAGTCATGGTATACACATAAATTTGTGACTAATAAAATAACTAGAACAATAATTACTATTTATTGAACATTTTGAGTACACAAACTATGTGCCAGGTACTGATAACTACATGCTAAAGTAACTACAATGCAAAGTAGGTATTAGACCCATTTCATAAAGGACCAAACTGCAGAGATGTTCAATTACATGCACAGTTTTATATTGCCAGTAGCCAAAAAAATAACATCTGTTTCGTAAAAAATACCCACACTCTTTCTAATGAATAGACAGGAGTCTACCTCTTTCTAGTATCAACAAATTCTTTCTTAGACTTGACATTACTAGCCAGGAAGAAAGCCTACCCAGGCTGATATTTAACAGCTTTTTGTTTTAACCGTGGCCATGATTGCCACTTCCGCTGTTGCTGCTACTAACATATCTCTTAATTACTCAAATGCTGTTAATGTTTTTATTAATTTCATGTTTGATAAACAATAATATTCAACAAGAAACTCTTAGCACACAATCAAGTGTGCCTACACAAGCACTCTGAAGATCAGTTTCAGAAATTCCTAGAAGAATAATCTTGATATCATTTTGGCCAACCTTCATGGAAGGCATCCATGATAGACGCTCACCGTGTTATTCATGACATTTTTGTTGCATGCATTTTGTTGCTGTTGTTGTATGTTTTTAAACTTGCTTCCCACCTCCTCCCTATCCCACTGACTAGGTACTAGACAGTGTTTTGCCCTAGCGGAAGTTCAGTAAATGTTTGTCTGATTTGACTCAAACCATTAGATAAACAGTCATTCTCTGAAATGCGTAGGTGGGTGAAATAATCCATCCAGCGAGCTGTTAATCTGCTAAACTATCAATTAAGGGCACAGCCATCCATAACAGCAATCATTAAAGACTACTAAATCATTTATCTTGAAGTCTGTAAAACAGATTTCTGTTGGCAGACTTGAACAGCTCAAAGCATCTGCGCGATATGAATGAATAGGTCAATAATCCATACATTAAATGGTCACTGAGTACTAAAACTCTTTGAAATGATAGGCCATTAGGGCTAAGTCAGTTTCTTTTATAGATTTAAAACTCACTTTCAAATAGTCTCTATATATGAATTTCTATGGTTGAATTGAGAAAGTACGTGTTCATTCTTTTACTCAGAAAGTATGTATTGAATACCTGCCATATCAATGCAATACAATTTACGAAGTATATAAGAAAAGAATGTTGTCCTTAAAGAGCTTACAATCTAGTTGAAGTGTCATCTAAGTAGATGATATTATAGCAATTTTTTTACTATTTGTGAAATTTTTAAAATATTTTTATAATCTTTTGACCCCCTTAACTCATTTCTCCAGCAATACCTCCCACCTCTGGTAAATACCAATTTGTTTTCTGCATCTATGTACTTGGTTTCTTGTCTACTTGTTTTAGGTTCCACATGTAAGAGAGATCATTTGGCATTTGTCTTTGATTTGTTTCACTTAGCATAACCATATTGTTGCAAGTGGCAAAATTTTATTGTTTTCATTGTTAGAAGACGATTGCTTCTTGGCAGGGAAGCTATGACAAACCTAGACAGCATGTTAAAAAGCAAAGACGTCACTCTGCCAACAAAGGTCTGTATAGTCAAAGATATGGTTTTTCCAGTAGTCAAGTACAGATGTGAGAGTAGGACCATAAAGAAAGTCTGAGTGCCTAAGAATTTATGCTTCTGTACTGTGGTGCTAGAGATGATTCTTGAGAGTCCCTTGGACAGCAAGGAGATCAAGCCAGTCAATCTTGAAGGAAAACATCCCTGAATACTCATTGTAAGGACTGATGCTGAAGCTGAAGCTCCAATACTTTGGCCATCTGATATGAACAGCCAACTCATTGGAAAAGACCCTGATGCTGGGAAAGACTGAAGGCAGAAGGAGAAGAGGGTGACATAGGATGAGATGGTTGGATGGCATCACTGATTCAATGGACATGAACTTGGGCAAACTTAAGGAGATGGTGAGGGACAGAGAAGTCTGTCATGCTATAGTCCATGGCGTCGCAAAAAGTCGGACATGACTTGGTGACTGAACAACAACAACAATGTCTGAATAATATTCATTTATATATCCATAGGCTTCCTAGGTGGCACTAATGGTAAAGAACCTCCCTGCCAATGTAGGAGATGAAAGAGACACAGGTTTCATCCCGGGTCAGGAAGATCCTCTGGAGGAGGGCATGGCAATCCACCGCAGGATTCTTGCCTGGAGAATTCCATGGACAGAGGAGCGTGGTGGGCTATAGTCCATAGGGTTGCAAAGAGTCAGACACAGCTGAAGCAACTTAGCGCACACACATACACACACACACACACACACACACACACACATATGCCACAATTTGTTTCTCCATTCATCTGTTAATGGACACTTAGATTGTTTCCATATCTTAGCTGTTTTAAATAATGCTGCATGAACGTGGGGGTATATTTTGCTTTTCAAGTTAGTGTTTTCCTTTTCTTATGATACATATCCAGAAATAGAATTCCTGGATCACATAGTAGTCCTATTTTTTATTTGTGGAACCTCCATACTGTTTTCCCAAGAGGCTGTACCAGGTTACATTCCCACAAAGAGTGCACAAGGGTTCCCTTTTTTTCATATCTTTGTCAATACTTATTTCTTGTCTTGATAATTTCTATTCTAATATGTGTGAGGTGATATCTCATTGTAGTTTTGATTTGCATTTCTCTAACAATCAGTGATGTTGAGCAGTTTTTCCTGTACCTGTTGGCCATTTGGATGCCTTCTTTGGAAAAATGTTTATTCAGATCTGCCCACTTTTTAATCAAATTTTTGTTATCAAGTTCTTTATATATCTTAGACATTAATTCCTTACCAGATATGTGATTTGCAAATACTTTCTTCCATTCATAGGTTGCCTTTTTACTTTGTTGATGGATCCTTTCACTGTCCAGAAGCCCACTTGTGTGTGTGTTTGGTTTTTTAATTGCTTTTATTTTTGGTGTCAGATTCAAAAAGTCATCACCTACATTTTCTTCTAAAAGTTTTAGGGCTTCAGGTCTTATGATCAAGTCTTTAATTCACTGGGGTTAAGTTTTGTGAATGGTGTGGGATGGTGGTCCAATTTCATTATTTTTTATGTGTCTTTCCAATTCCCCAACACCACTTATTGAAGAGACTATTCTTTCCATAGGATATATTCTTGGTTTCTTCATTATAAACTACTTAACCATATATGCATGGTTTTTTCCTGGGTTCTCTATTTTGTTTTACTGATCCATATGTATGTTTTTATGCCAATATCATACTCTTTTAATGGCCATAATCTTTTAATATACTTTGAAATCAGAGAGTCTGATACTTTCATCTTTGTTCTTCTTTCTGAAGTTGTTTTGAGAAAAAAATTCAAGAATGAACTATGGACTTCCAAATCAATTAATATGGCAAATAAATATACTGAGAATTTCCTTCTTTATGAAACATCTAGAAACACTGGATGAAATATAATAAACACCCTTTGAAACATATAGCTGAGATCATAAAATGTAAAGTAAGTATCAAGAGACTGAAAAAAAAAAATGAAAACCAGTATAGTAGCCGGATGTAGATTTGGCTTCTATTGGGTGTTTACTCTTATCTGTACCTCAAATTTAGGTTTCATCTTTCTTTTAACAACAACCTCCAGGGAAATAAGACCTTGGCAGTGGGCTGTACCGCAGCCTACCAGGCTCCTCTGTCCTGGGATTTTTCAGGCAAAAATATTGGAGGGTGTTGCCATTTCCTTCTCCAGGGGATCTTCCTGATGTGGGGTTCAAATCCGTGTCTCCCATATCTCCAGCATTTCAGGCAGATTCTTTACCCACTGAACCATTGGGATAAGCGGGGTTTACCCACTAAACCCCCTGAAGAGCTACACTCTTAACAAAAAACAATAGGCTTAATCTGGAAGATAAGCTTAAACAATTGCTCTAAATGCAACACAAAGGAATGGAAATTAGGAAAGAGAAATTAAGATACATGAAAGACAGAATGAGAGGCTCCAACATAGTCAAATTGGATTTCTAAAAGAAAATAATGAGAACAGAAAACTAATATTTGTAGAAATTATGACTGAGAATTCTCCAAAATTGACTCTGTAGATAAATGAATTCTAAGACTAATAAGAACAATAGAAGACAAAAGGCCTTGATTGACTGCATGTTGAGTCCCACCTGTGAAATTTATATGTTAAAATCCTAACCCCCAATATAATGATATTTGGAGGAAATTAGGTTATTAGTTGTCATCCCTTCCCTCATATGAGGATACAAGGAGAAGATGATAGTCTGCAAGCCAGACAAGGACCTTCTCCAGAACCCAACCATGCTACTACTTTCATCTCTCATACTTCCAGCCTCCAGAACTGCCAGAGACAATTTTCAATTGTTTATAAGCAACTCAGTCTAATAGTACATTGTTATAACAGCCCACACTGACAGAGTGATGTATTTCAGTTCAGTCGTGTACAACTGTTTGTGACCCCATGGACTGCAGCACGCCAGGCCTCCCTGTCCATCACCAAATCCCGGAGCTTGCTCAAACACATGTCCATCAAGTGGGTGATGCCATCCAACAATCTCAACCTCTGTCGTCCCCTTCTACTCCTGCCTTCAATCTTTCCCACTATCAGGGTCTTCTCCAGTGAGTCAGGTCTTTGCATCAGGTGGCCAAAGTATTGGAGCTTCAGCTTCAACATCAGTCCTTCCAATGAATATTCAGGACTGATTTCCTTTAGGATGGACTTGTTGGATCTCCTTGCAGTCCAAGGGACTCTCAGGAGTCTTCTCCAACACCACAGTTCAAAAGCAACAATTCTTCAGTGCTCAGCTTTCTTTATAGTCCAACTCTCACATCCATACATAACTGCTGGAAAAACCATAGCCTTGTCTAGATGGACCTTTGCTGGTAAAGTAACGTCTCTGCTTTTTAATGTGCTATCTAGGTTGGTCATAGCTTTGCTTCCAAGGAGCAAGCGTCTTTTAATTTCATGGCTGCAGTCACCATCTGCAGTGATTTTGGAGCCCAAGGAAATAAAGTCTGTCACTGTTTCCATTGTTTTCCCATCTATTTGCCATGAAGTGATGGGACCGGATGTCATGATCTTAGTTTTCTCTATGTTGAGCTTTAAGTCAACTTTTTCACTGTCCTCTCTCACTTTCATCAAGAGGCTCTTTAGTTCTTCTTCACTTTCTGCCATAGGGTGCTGTCGTCTGCATATCTGAGGTTCTGGATATTTCTCCTGGCAATCTTGATTCCAGCTTGTGCTTCATCCAGCCAACATTTCGCATGATGTACTCGGCATATAAGTTTAATAAGCAGGATGACAATATACAGCCTTGGTGTACTCCTTTCTCAATTTGGAACCAGTCTGTTGTTCCCTGTCCAGTTCTAACTGCTGCTTCTTGACGTGCATACAGATTTCTCAGGAGGCGGTAAGGTGGCCTGGTATTCCCATCTCTTGAAGAATTTTCCACAGTTTGTTGTGATCTACACAGTCAAAGGCTTTGGCGTAATCAATAAAGCAGAAGTAGATGTTTTTCTGGTATGGTATTCTGAGTGCTATAATAGCTTTAAGTATACAGAGAAAATAACTGTCTGCCTAGAATTGTATACATAGCTAAAAAGAACAAGAGCAAATTAGAACTGACAGGCAACAGAGTATATTAAAAGAACATATAAAAGATACACTTCAGAAGGAAGAAACATGATCTCAGAAGGAAAGTCTGAGATGCTAAGAGTAGTGAATAAGGAATCTGGCAAATATGTGGATAGATCTAAACAGATTTTATAAAACAATTGATTTGAGGGATATAAAAATAGGTGAGAATTAAAATACTGGATAACAATAATATATAACATGGGAAGGGCATAGTCATGTTTAAAAAAATCTGAGGCTATTTCATTGTTCATGAAGAAAGTAGGGATATTAAATTTAAACTTTAGTGAACTTTAATAGGCATATTAAAATTTTTCAGGGGATCTCTCAAAGAGCAAGAGTGTACATTACTTCTAAAACAATGGGAGTAGGGAAAACAAACCAAAAACTCAAAGGATTCAACAGTGACAGAAAAGAAAAAATACAATATGAAGCAAAAAAGTAAGATGAGACAAACTAAAAGTATAACTAATAATAAATGTAGATGGTCTAAACTATTCAGTTAATAAGCAGAAATTATTAAATTGGGTTAAAAATAAATGCAGCTTTACACTATATACAAAAATTACATAAAACATAAGGACTCAGAAATTTTAAAATAAAAGCCTAGAAAAAGGACATATCACTCAAGTATTAGCCAGAAAAAAACAAGACTAACATGAGAAAAAAATAATTTAAGAAAAAAGTATTTTAGGAATAAAGAAAATTATTATTATACACTAATGAAAGTTTTGATTCATGAGGAAGGTTTGTCAATTTTAAACTTGTAAGCACCTAATCTCAACATGTATGAGGCAAAAAATTGACAAAACTGAAAAGAGAAGACAAATCCACCATAGTAGTGAGAAATTTTAATATACCTCTCTTAGAAATTGATAGATAAACCAGACAGAAAATGAGTAAGACAGTGGAAGATTGGAAAAAACTATAAACAACTTTGATTTGACTGACATAAATAGAACTCTGCATATAGCAATTCAAGACCTAGAGATACTTTATGATAATTAGTTACATAATGGGCCAAAAGCAAATCTCATTAAATAGCAAAGAGTCATTATAATAAAGTCTATGTTCCCTGGCCACGGAGCAACTAAATTAAAATCAATAACAAGGCAAAACTATAGAGACAGAAATCATATCAGTTGTTGCTGGAGGCTGGGATATAGAACAGGAGATTGATTACAAAGGGACATGAGGGAATTTTGTGGGGTGATGGAAATAATCCATATTTGATTTTAGTAATGGATTCATGACTATATATATCTGTCAAAACTCATCAAACTTTAAACCTAAAATGGATAAATGCTGTTGGAGGATGATGATAGAAAACTCCTATTCTGCTTTCTTGCTGACATCATTCTTCTCAAAATATTTTTTCTAATATAAAATAACAGTCTATAATTTTCTCATCTCAGTTGCAATCCTAGAAGTAGAATTTGAGTCAGTTCTAGTGAGGTGGATGAACCTAGAGCCTGTTATTCAGAGTGAAGTCAGAAAGAGAAAAGCAAACATTGTTTATTAACACATATATATGGAATCTAGAAAATGGTACTGATGAACCTATCTGCAGGGCAGCAGTAGAGACAATAGGGCTTCCCTGGTGGCTCAGTTGGTAAAGAGTCTGCCTGTAATGCGGGAAACCAGGGTTCAATCCCTGGGTGCGGAAGATCCCCTGGAGAAGGAAATGGTAACCCACTCCAGTATTCTTGCCTGGGAAATCGCATGGACAGAGGAGCCTGGTGGGCTACAGTCCACAGGGTCACAAAGAGGCAGACATGACTGAGTGATCATCACAATAGAGACACAGACATAGAGAACAGACTTGTGTACACTGCAAGAGGAGAGGGTGGGACAAATTGAGAGAGTAGCATTGAAACAGATACATAAACTAGATAGCTAATGGAAAATTGCTGTATAACCAGAGGGGTTCAACCCAGTGCTCACTGATGACCTCAAGGGGTGGGATGGGGTAGATGGTGGGAGGGAGGGTCAAGAGGGAGGGGACATGTGTATACTTAAGGCTAATTCACATCGCATGGCAAAAACCAACACAACACTGTAAAACAATTATCCTCCAAATAAAACAATTTTAAAACTCAAAAGTAAATTACTAGCAAGAAAATCTAAGTACATAAGGAGTTTTTGTTGTTTAATCATCGACAAGGTTATTCTGGAAATACCAAGATGGTGATTCAACACACGCATCTCTGCTATGAACATACATCTTCTGGAGGCTTTCCTTACATAGAGAAATCTCTTCCAGAGCTTTTTTTCTAAGATAGAAATTATTATAATTTATTTTTCTTGTTTTAAAATCAATACCTGTTATTTTAGAGCTATTATAAAGTATAGATAAGCAAAAAGAAAATATTAACTACACAAAAATCAAACTCAAAGGAAACCACTTAAAATTCCTGTAGTTTTCCCTGCTTATTTATACACATATTTCTTGCTTAATGTCCTTAATTGTTTTTTTTTTAAATGACTCTCTGAAATGACCCAAATAATCCATTGACTTGGCATCATATATATTTGTGCTATATCTACATTTTACCCCTAGAAGAGAAGAAAATAATCCCATATCCAGAGTGTATGCTAAGTTGCTTCAGTCATGTCTGACTCTTTGTGACTCTTTCGACAGTACCCCACCAGGCTCCTCTATCCATGGGATTCTCCAGGCAAGAATACAGGAATGGGTTGCCATGCCCTCCTCCAGGGAATCTTCCCCACCCAGGGATCGAATCTGCACAGTTGTTGCACAAAACCCCACACTCAGAATGTCACCATCTTGAAATTCTTGATAATTGTATCTTTGAATTTAACAAATGAAGGCTAGTGAAACAATGGACCACACACTGGGGCCTTAGATATGTATCTACAGCTCACACTGCCTCCTCGCCTTCCCAGGAACAATTATCAAGTGCAGGCTCCTTACCCCAGACCTAGGAACTCCTGCTTCCCTCTGGCACCAACTGGGCCTAAGCACTGATTCAGGGAAGGCTGAAGTTGGACACACAAGCACCAAAGTGCAGGATGGAGTGCAAAATGACTCTGAGGGTCTGCACCCACCCTGTAAGTATTCTTGTGCTCAAAGGAACACATTAAATAGCAAATTTTAAAAATAAAACAAGACAAATAATGTGAAAGAAATGGGCAATCTATTTTCCTGCTGTTTGAAAAGGTGCCCACATTTTTATATTGTACCAGACCCCACAAATGATGTAGCCAGCCCTGTATGCTGCACATACTCATCTTCCTACCACTCCCATGCCCACACTCGAAGTACCAGCGGGCCTAACTTTATTTAGGTGTTCAGTCAGGCCACGCTCTTAATCTCACGCTTATGCCTTTCCTGCTTCTATGCACACTACTCCATCTGTTCAAGTATCCCTTTTGGTGAAGCCTTCCCTGACCATTGTCACACCAAGGCTACATGAAGTGTCCCTGCCACATACCCAAACAGGGCTCCCTTTCTCCCAGTCCAACTGCTAATGCAATATACATAATTGCTTATTCAATTGTCTCTATTGCTAGCCCTATTTGACTGTGGGCTTTGGAAGGACAGAACTGGGGTTGTTTTTCCCCAGCCGACTAGCATGGGCTAATGAGTGGGTTTTAAATTTCTGTAGTATGCCCCAATTTTCCAAACACTTGCATCTTTTATCTCATTTCTTCAAACAGATACATACACACACCTTCAACAGACTTATATGATTATTTTTATTTTATATTACTTATTCTATTTATTTTTGATGAAGCAAAGAAGCTACATTGAAGTCAAATGATTTACCTAGGGCCACACCGGTTATGGCATTATAAAAATTAAAATGAAAACTAGCATTCTTTGAGCACTCAGTATATACTGACCTTGTTTCAAAAACTTTACTCATGTGAAAGCACTTCAAGCTCACCACTACCCTGCGTTGGTAGGTACTATATTTCTGCTACTTTGTAATCGGGAGATTGTGAGAGATTAAGTGACTCACCCAAGTCTACAGAAATGGTGAGGGCCAGGACCAAGCTCATCACCAGCTATCCAGCTGCAGGGCTGTACTATTTCCCAGCATGCCACAGGTCTCTTACATGGAATTGAACATGTGACATAGCTTCTGTTCTCAAAGGGATCAACCAAGTATGGAAATGAGATATAAATATATATTTCATGATATAAGTGAAGAAGGCAATGGCACCCCACTCCAGTACTCTTGCCTGGAAAATCCCATGGACGGAGGAGCCAGGTGGGCTACAGTCCATGGGGTCACTAGGAGTCGGACACGACTGAGCGACTTCACTTTCACTTTTCCCTTTCATGCACTGGAGAAGAAAACGGCAACCCACTCCAGTATTCTTGCCTGAAGAATCCCGGGGACGGCGGAGCCTGGTGGGCTGCCGTCTATGGGGTCGCACAGAGTCGGACACGACTGGAGCGACTTAGCAGCATGATATAAGTATATATATTGTATCCAAATTCATCCATAGAGAGTCAATGCTCTAGAAATGGGGGAAAAAAATGGTTTACTCTCTATTCTACCTGGTTTCATTTAGATGGAAACCTCCACAAGCACAGGGATCACATCCAGCTTGCTCATTATACATCCCTTCGGCTTTACAAAAGGACTGTCATGTAGAAGGATCTTATCAGTCATGATGGTATATGTCTAAAAGAACAACATACCTGTTGTCCCACGTAGTTAGAAAGAGATCTACAGACCACAGAGAACTATCCATAGAGAACTTAGGCTGACTCTGAAGACTGACAATAACTTTGGTAAGTGGTGGGATCGTGGGCATTTTAGGTGATAAAAACACAGTGATCAAAACTACACCTGAGGACAGAAGCATACTTAACTAGGCGTCCACCCACCTATTTGAAATGAAAAGATAGCTTCTTGGGAGGACCAATGAGAGGCTAGATTGAAGCAGTGTTTGGAACCCAGCTGTGCAGGGACTAAATGCCAGAATAAGAAAGTCAGTCTTTATTCCCTAGGCTCTGGGAATAAATGCCACAGGACATCTTTACTATCTTTGAGTATAACAGTGTGTTCCAGCATTCTTTTCAGTAGATTAACATAGCACCTATGTATGAGACAAATTAGATAAGGCTAAGAATAAAGACCAGAAGACAAATGAAGAGGCTTTTAACTGTGGAGGATTGAAACAACAGGACCTAAAGGTGGGGAGAAGTAAAGAAAGGCTCAGATTTAAGAAACATTACAAAAGTATCACAGGACTAGGTTATGAAATGGAAATGTGCTGCTTTTCCACAAGCATGTAGACAAAACAGAGGAATAGGAAGGATGAGTTAAGGGAAAATCTGGAAATTTCCAATCATATTTCAAATTGTAACAATATTGATGATGAGCAGTTATTTAAAATCTACCAGCCCAACCTCTGGCAGTAATCTTCTTTCAGCTACACCCGAGCACATCTTTTCAAATCCATCTGTTCAATAGGACATTTTTCCCCAGAAATACCACAGTCAGCTGCCTCTGCATGGAATATGTGAGTTTAAATTACAGAATTAAAAAGCTGCTGTTATCTGCTGACAATTCAAACAGGGTAGATAGCCACCTTATTTCACCTTTTGTAATTGCAGGTACTACTGCTGCTATGGTGCTCCATAGCCTTTTTCCCCTTTCTCTCTGTTCCAGGTAAATAGCAAACTGCAAAATAAAGATGTTTTCTTAATTTAACACAGACCCATTGTCCCTTGGTAATGAGACCTCAACCTGACTTTCAGACACTGGATAAGATACTATTAGCATAAGATACAATTTGTGACTGATTAGTCCTCTGAATTTGTTTAAAAAGTGTCAGCCAGTGCTATGCTTAAACTGCCACCTAATTTTCAAACAAAATACTTGAACTCTTATTTCAACTCCTTAGGTATATGTCTACACAATATAGGATACACTAGAATTAAAATTTAACCACGTTGTTTTCATTTCTAATCTCATTTGATTATGGTCTAAGGGTTTTAAAGCATAAATAGATTTCCTTTTTTAGAAATGCAAGATGGGGCCCACCCATTAGCATTCACCTGGATTCTGAATCCTTAATGAATTATCTTGAATGCACTAGCCCTCATATTATTTCTGCCCCAGGGAAATACTTTCCACTCTACACAGAAGACATAGTACTACAACAACGTAAATACTAAAGCTTAATGTTTCGAATCCCTATTGTAAATTGAGAGCATGAGGGGGTAGCTGCAGAAGGAGAGATTTTGACTGTGTCAATATTAAAGTCATATCTTTATTTATAAATCTATATCTAAATATGTAGATATCTCTCTATAGTAAATAGATACACATATATACATACATGCCAGGACACTCAAAAAAGGATAATTCATGTCCAACTGGAATGCAAAAAAGACAAAACCCTTTCCTGTAAAGGATTTAAAAACCTTTTGTTACCACAGCATGGAAAAAGCAGCCATCTCAATAAGAGAGTGCTAACCTCTGCAAAATGAGAAAGCAAATTATAGGGATATTGGTTGAGAGACGTAGAGATGCAGCAACCATTGACAAGTTAAACAGGTAAGAATTCAGCAACAAAGCATGTGTCAAGGACAAGACTTATGAATATGCATCCTTGCTTTTACCCTCCCCATTAAAAAAAACCTGTCTTCTCCCATTCAGCTTGTCTTCCTCTCTGATCTCCTAAGGACTTAACAGGGTCTGTTTGCCAGACCAATTACTCTGGAGTTACTCTGGAGAGTAGGTATAATAAAGATTTTTAAAAGAACTGTGTGCTCTGAAGGGCCCCATGCTTGGTTTCATGCTCTGTTATAGGTTCCTAGAAATTTGAACAAGGGACCCCAACACTTTTATTTTACAAGGGGATTCACAGTTATGTGGGCTTCCTTGGTGGCTCAGATGGTAAAGAATCTGCCTGCAACGCTGGAGACCTGGGTTCAATCCCTGGGTTGGGAAGATCCCCTGGAGAAGGGAATGGCCACCCAGTCCAGTATTCTGGCCTGGAGAAAGCTGGTTCTGATGCAAAGAGTGGAAAAATCCAGGAGCAGCAGCAGTAGTTAGCACACAACACACAAACAGCTGGACAAGACAAGCCATACTCAACAGATATCAGTGGCTTGCTAGTCAGGTTAAGGGCAATTTCCAAGAAAGCCCCAGAAGACACACAGCCTCTGTCCTGTGGCCCTGAGGCCACCCATGCCTTCCCCTACACCCACACCTTCCCCACTTTGAAATGAGGATGGACCTCTGAGAGAGAAAACAGTAATAAAGAGCTTGAACTTTTAACTGAATGTTTATTCAAAATATAAAACCAAGATAGTTTTACTTTATAAGTTTAAGTTTTGCCCACCATTTTCAGGTTTAAATTTCAAAAGCAAAGGAATATCACTTATAGAAAATAAAATTTTTCTTGTATTTTTCCCATCTAAATCATCACTATGTAAATTTTGACCCCTCTACAGAAGCAAAACAGTACACACTTAAAATGAACTATTTCAGATTCAAGGGCTTGCCTTCTCACCCATGAGTTACCCATGAATATTTTAGGTGTATATGCCCTAGTTTAAGACTCTCTTTGTTTAAGCATTCTAGAAAAAAGTGTGGTCAGAATACCAGTTTGGGGAGTAGGGGCTATTTTGTCCTCTTTCAGCAATCATCTGAACATGTGGACGTGGAGCTCTGAAACAGGGATCTCTACAGGGATGCTTGGCAGTAAAATAAGACGATCCAGAAAATATGTAAAATATACATTTCAGAGCAGATTTCTTCAACTATACCAGATGGTTAGTCATTGTTTTTTTTTTTCAAAGTTCTTCATAAAAACATATGAAATACTTTCCTTCTCTTTAGATTAAGCCTACTCAAGCATAACAGATGACATGATTTCTATTTAGGAAAACGTTTCATTACTTCAACATAATATATATGGCTATAAAATGCCCCTTTCTTATGAAATTTAAAGGTGAGCTCACTGATGTTACTCTTCTTCTGTTTCTCCCTCCTACACTCCCCCTTTTCACCAAGAAGTTCCCTTACCTGTTACCCCTTCTGTCTTATGTAGGCCGTTTGGTGGCCTCATATACTGTATTTTACTATATGAGAAGAGAGGGTAGTGGGAAAGATGACAGAAAGCTTTGATGGAAAGGTATTTACAGTTTACTTGGGAATTCAAAGCCAAGAAAAATTGAGATTGATTTTAATCAAATGGGATAACAAATGTTAAGTCTGAAGTGCTACACTTAGCATACAGTAGGTAGTCTGTGTCAGTCACTTCCATTATTTTGCCCTAATCATAAGAGTCATTTTGCCAGCAATATCTGTACTGGGACCTCAGCACTCTCTCCTCAGCCATTTTCATGTGCCCACTAAATGAAGATTTTTTTAAGAGTGCCAAAGATATCCAGGAAGATCCAGAGCAAACATAAGGCTATGAAAAGTAAGGTTACAGAGGGTTTGTATCCTGGTCTTATGGTATGTGTCTCCTTACAACTTGTTACAGAGTTTCTCAATTTTTTTTCTGTATAAAAGCACCATGAATACATAGACCATGTCTATCTGGTTCATTATCATATCCTAGCACCTAGGAAAGCACATAGTAGGCACTTAGTAAATATGTATTAGATGAATAGGCAAATCCAGCACATAATAGATTCTGACATTTAAAATCGCATAGCTCAATCCATTTCACAGGGGCCCAGGGAGTTGCCCAAGGTCAATGAAATATGGAACTAACCCTAAAAGTAATGGATTTCTATGTCCCACTGCACAGATCCCTGAGTTATTAGCACTCTCTCCAACTGAAATAACATGAACATAATTTTCTTCCCAATTATTCTGGCTGAGGGATATACAAAAGGCTTCAGTGAGTGGATGATTTACGGCACAGCTTCTGGGAGAGTCTGGAAGCACCATGGGGCAACTGCTAAAGGTCTTATGATAATTAACTCGAGAAGTCAAGGGACCCCTGGAGGCCCACACGGTAGGCAGGGGGATTGCCCTCCTGGAGGAGGGCACTTTGCTGACGTCCATTATATAAAATATCCTTAGCCAAGCAGTAATGAAAGCAAATACAAGAAAGGAAAAGTACCTCTGATTTCCTATTGTTTCCAAAGTTCTCATTGACACTGACCTCTAACATAGCCTTCAGTTCTATCGAATATTTTCCTCTCCTATTGTAGCAAAGTGGACAAATCACATCCCTAAACTTACATATATAGATCTTCCGCAACTCACGATGGGATGATCTCCGAATAAACCCACTGTAAATTGAAAATATCATTAAGTCAAAATGCATTTAATACACCTCACCTACTGAACTTCCCTGGTGGCTCAGACAATAAAGAATCCACCTGCAGTGTGGCAGACCCAGGTTCAATCCCTGGGTGGGGAAGACTCCTTGGAGAAGGGAATGGCTACCCACTCCAGTATTCTTGCCTGAGAATTCCATGGACAGAGGAGCTTGGAGGGTTGTAGTCCATGGGGTTGCAAAAAGTTGGACACTACTAAGCAACTAACACACACTATCAAATCTACTGAATATCTTACCTTAGCTTTGCCTCAGAACACCTACATTAGCCTACAGTTGAGCAATATCATCTAACACAAAGCCTATTTCATAATGTAGTGTTGAATATCTCACATAATTGAATACTGTACTGAAAGTGAAAAACAGAAAGGTAGTATGGGTACAGGATGGTTATAGTGTACACATTGTTTACCCTTGTGATTGTGAGCATGAAGCTGACTGGAAGCTGCAGCTCACTGTTATGGCCCAGCATCATTAGCCCAGGAAAAGATCAAAATCCAAAATGCGAAGCATGGTTTCCACTAAATGCATATTTCTTTCATACCATCATAAAATCCAAAACCATTGGAAGTTGAAGACTTTCTGCACTACAAAAATGGCAACATCTTTTGCATCCTTCTAACTTAACTAAACCTTTCATGAGGGCCTCCCTTTCCTTAGGAACTGGGCAGATGGAGGAAGGTAGAAAGGGAGAGATCATTGAAGGAGGAATTTTAAACTATTAGAGATTTCTCTAAGCATTTTTTAGAATTTCTGAAGGTCTCCTTTGGAAAAATACTCAACCTCTCAGGTTTTCTTTATGATACACCCAGATTTTTTAAGAGAAGGTGGTTTATGGGTATAAAGAGTAGCTTACAAGTCCTCAGTGTGATGGAGCCAGGGGGCGGGACTTGATCAGCAGAGGGTTGTCTGGGTCCTGTCACTAGCACAGCCCTGGGCCCTGAGTTTCCACGAGGCGACCTTACTTGTTTTAATCTGTCTTTGCCTTTTGCAGGGTATAATGATTGAAGGGGAATGAAAAATACATTGGCTTATATTTACAAAAATGTATATCCATTTCACTATAATCTCAGAGAGTTAAAAAAGATGAGGGTTTGAGTCCTATGATTTTGGTCAGACATTGTTCAAAGATTAAACTACAATATAAATAAGTAATGTAAAATAACATAGTGAAAAAATCTTATTCTTGAATCCCAACCCTAAGGCGTAATGGGAACTCACTATATATATGACAAGAACAGCCTGACCAGACATCCCCTGACAACCTCCCAAGGATCGAGCAGCAGTGTCCCATCACACTGCATAAAGCACAGTGGGGTATATAAAGGTGCTATTGTTGAACTAGATTTTATATGTACTCTTTCTATTCTATTCACAGAAAAAGCCACATTTACATGAGTGTGGTTGAAAAGATTTGCTGTAGAGCAGCAATTTTATGGGAACGTGTGTGTGGGATAGGTTTGGTTGAAGTGCATATGGCAATCCTTTAAGACTGATTTAATAGAGGGAAATGCCTGCCAGCATCTGGGGCCCTGGACGGGAGTAACTCAGAGCCCGCAGATGCTACAGACACTTCAGGAGCCTTCTCCTGGGTAGAAATTGGACACATTTTGAACCAAATCACTCTGCAGAGCCGGCTTATTCTGTAGTAGTTTTCCCAGCATCTGGAACCCTTTGCCAAGAACAATCATATTTTTGTAATCCCAAATCCACAGCAAATTATACTAGCTAGGACTCCCCCCACCCCCCACCTCAAAGATGGGCAAGAACACAGAAAAGCTGGGAAACACAGGGGCAGGGGCATGATGTTTGGCCCAGGAAGGATCTTCTTCCTCCCTCCTGAGATTGCTGTGGGTCCACACACCCCACCTTTTCCCCCATGTAGCTATAAAGCAGACTGTCCACATTACCTTTCATCTAAAGTGTCAGAGAAGGCAATGGCACCCCACTCCAGTACTCTTGCCTGGGAAACCCCATGGACGGAGGAGCCTGGTAGGCTGCAGCCCATGAGGTCGCGAAGAGTCAGACGTGACTGAGCGACTTCACTTTCACTTTTCACTTTCATGCACTGGAGGAGGAAATGGCAACCCACTCCAGTATTCTTGCTTGGAGAATCCCGGGGATGGAGGAGCCTGGTGGGCTGCCGTCTATGGGGTCGCACAGAGTCGGACACGACTGATGCGACTTAGCAGCAGCAACAGCAGCAAAGTGTCAGTTGTGTGTTTTTGCTATGGCTGGATATGCAAAGTTCTAAAAATCTATGTATATGAAGAAAATTTGAGGATTTAAAAATAACACTGGCTGATTGTGGCTTTCAGGTGCCTTCTCGCTCAATTAGACCAGTTGCTACCATCTCACCAACTGGATGATGATACCTAACTGGTGGCTTGTGCTTATGGTCCATGAGCTGCTTTCTCATGTGCTGCCTTCTGGGATCCTCTCAAACACAGCACAGCAATGGCAGCACATCAATGCAGGCATCACTACCCCAAGTGGAGAGAAGGACCCAGAGAAAATACACAGAAAACATAAACTCATCTGGTGAGGAGACGAGCCATGATGAAAACCAAAGTCCCAGATGAATCCTTTGCCTTTTCCCATGATTCCTCAATCATAGGTGTTTTAAAGTTTGTTAAGAAAAGGACAGGAAGTCAAGCTTATTTCAGTTGTACCTCTTGCAATTGGTAAGTTTTTCTTACACCATTTTCAAAACCTAGATATTTCCAACTCTAAAGTCAAAGTTCTTACCTATCCTATTCCTCCGTTCACATAATTCCCTGCCAGTGGCAAGAAAGATGAGCTGTGATCATACGTCTCCTTGATTAAAAAGGTTTAGAGCTATCAGTTATTTTCATCTCTCAATACAAGATGCAGGTGCAGACAGATATTGTGCTGTGTGCTCAGTTGTTCAGTCGTGTCCAGCTCTTTGAGGTTCCATGGGCCGTAGCCCGCTGGGTTCCTCTGTCCATGGAATTTTCCCGGCAAGAATACTGAAGCAGGTTGCCATCTCCTTCTCCAGGGGATCTTCCAGACCTACAGATCAAACCTGCATTTCTTACATCTCCTGCATCGGCAGGTGGATTCTTTACCACTAGCACCACCTGGGAAGCCCACAGATAGATACTGTGCTGTGCTTAGTCATTCAGTTGTGTCTGACTCTTTTGAGACCCCTGCCAGGATCCTCTGTCCATGGGGATTCTCCAGGCAAGAAATCTGGAGTGGGTTGCCATGCCCTCCTCCAGGGGATCTTCCCGACCCAGGGATCAAACCCAGGTCTCCTGCATTGCAGGTGAATTCTTTACCATCTGAGCCACCAGGGAAGCCCAATTGATATTAGGATTCTGGAATAATACTGATTAGCCTTTACCAAATAAATGTGTAATTTATGAAAATATAAGATTCCAGCTGACTTCTGACTGGATGGAAAAAAAGGAAAATGTTCATCTTACAAAGCAAGTTGTATATGCTATGCCACCAATAAGGATTATTCTGTATCTAAAATGTCAAGATCAGGAAAGGTCAGAGTGGTACCTGGTCTCCCAGGCAACACTGGAATTGAGCAAGGCAAAGATTCAGGCTGCAGGGTGTCTTTGGGATGTTACCAATGCAGATGCCTAACTCTCTACTTTCTAGATTCCTAATAGAATTGCATAGAAAACAATATGTGGACAAGTCTATAATCATACTGCGCACAAGTCAGAAGGTTTCACCCAATTCTGCCAGATACTATTTAATAATAGGTCTGGATTGAAGAAAGCATGAAAGGCTAATTAATAGCCCTCTTTCTGGAAACGACATAAGTCAGTAAGAACAGTCAGTAGGACAACCTGAACAGACTAGACTAGAAGCAGGAGCTGGATGTGAAGGGCTGCTTCTGAGGAACTTCTGGTGACACTGAGAGATACTCCCAATGTCACCAGTCACACTAAGAGGGAACCGGGATTAAAGGTCTACATTTCAAAGCAAAATGTAAAACTTTTAGAAAAAAAATAGTAGTATCTTTCTGACCTTCGAACAAGGTGAATTCTTAAAGACTAAAAGCATAAATCATAAATCAAAATATTGACAAATGTGACCAACTTAAAATTTATGCTTCTGCTTATCTAGAGACATCATTTAAAAGAAGAAATGAAAAGTCACACACTTGAGAAATATATTTGCAGTAAACATAATAAATAAAAGATTCATTCTCAGGATCTATATGCAATTGCTACAAATCAACAACAAAAAAGATCTAAACCCCCAAGCAACAAATAAACAAATAATAAACAGAATTTTAACAAAATTTAAAATTTTTGTGCATCAAAGAACATTATCAAGAAAGTGAAAAGACAGCCTACAGAATAGAAAAAATTTACAAACTATATATCTAACGATGGGTTAATATCCAAAATATATAAAGAATTACTACAAATCAAAACAAAAAGATAAACCACCAAACTTAAAAAATGGGTAGAAGATTTGAACAGACATTTCACTAAAGAAGACACACAAATGACACATGAAATGATGCTCAGTATTATTAGCCATCAGGGAAATGCAAATTAAAAACCACAATTAGATAACACTTCATACCCACAAGAACGGCTATCATTTTTTTAATTGAAAAATGACAAGTTTTTAGAATATGGAGAGACTTGAGCCTTTGTACACCGACAATGGGGATGTAAAATGAAACTGGAAAACAGTTTGGCAGTTCTTCAAAAACATACAATTCTAAACATAAAATTACCATATGACCCAGCAATTCCATTTCTAATTTATACCCTCAAAATTAAGAACTGGAACTCAAACAGGTACTTGTATGGCTGTGTTCAGCGCAGCATTGTTCTCAATAGCTAAAGGTAGAAACAGCTTTAAGTGTCCATTAACTTATGAAAAGATAAACTAAATGTGGCATAGACATACAATGGAATATTGTTGTTGTTCAGTCGCTAAGTTGCATCTGACTCTTTACAACCCATGGACTGTAGCATGCCAGGCTTCTCTGTCCTCCACATTTCTTACTCATCAGGCTAGAAAACATTAGTCTGACAATCAGATCACAAATGTTGGAGAGTATGCAGAGCTACAGGAATGTTGACACACTGCTCACCACCTGAATTACGATTCAGAGATATCTAACAAAATCAAACACACATTCTAAGACTCAGCAGTCCCCTCCTAGACATGTCTCTGAGAGAAATTCTTATACATGTTTAAAAAAAGGCATGTACAGCAGTCATAACAATCGTTATACAGTTGCAAAGTCAAAAACTAGAATTAACTTAAACGACCATCAAGAAAATTATGAGTAATTTATTCATAGTATATTCATGTTATGGAAGATGACATAGCCATGAAAATGAATAGAGTCACATGTATCCACATGGGTGAATTTCAAAAACAATGCTGAGCAAAAAACTGGCAAGTTGTAGAATAGATTATTCCATTTAAATAAAAGATAAAATATGAAAAGCTGTACAGCATTTTCCTTATACATATTTATCATGCATTTTACATATTACTGTACTGTCTCTAGTAAAAGAACAGTATGTAAATGGGAATAATAATTACCAAATTCAAGGTAAAAGTGCTTCTGGTGGAGGTGGAGAGATGATAAGAAGAGAAAGAAACTGGGAGTTTCAACTTATTGGTAATATTTATTTCCACCCTCAGTGGTATATACACAGTTCAGTTCAGTTCAGTTGCTCAGTCATGTCCTACTCTTTGTGACCCCATGGAGCGAAGCACGCCAGGCCTCCCTGTCCATCACCAATCCCCAGAGTTTACCCATACTCATGTACATTGAGTCAGTGATGCCATCCAACTATCTCATCCTCTGTTGTCCCCTTCTCCTCCTGCCTTCAATCTTTCCCAGCATCAGGGTCTTTTCAAATGAGTCAGTTCTTTGCATCAGGTGGCAAAAATATTGGAGTTTCAGCTTCAACATCAGTCCTTCCAAAGAACACCAGGACTGATCTCCTTTAGGATGGACTGGTTGGATCTCCTTGCAGTCCAAGGGACTCTCAAGAATCTTCTCCAACACCACAGTTCAAAAGCATCAATTCTTTGGCACTCAGCTTTCTTTATAGTCCAACTCTTACATTCATACATGACCATTGGAAAAACCATAGCCTTGACTACACAGACCTTTGTTGGCAAAGTAATGTCTCTGTTTTTTAATATGCTATCTAGGTTGGTCATAACTTTCCTTCTAAGGAGTAAGCGTCTTTTAATTTCATGGCTGCAATCACCATCTGCAGTGATTTTGGATCCCCCCAAAATAAAGTCAGCCACTGTTTCCCCATCTATCTGCCATGAAGTGATGGGACCGGATGCCATGATCTTTGTTTTCTGAGTGTTGAGCTTTAAGTCAACTTTTTCACTCTCCTCTTTCACTTTCCTCAAGAGGCTCTTTAGTTCTTCTTCACTTTCTACCATAAGGGTGGTATCATCTGCATACTTCTGGCATTCTTGATTCCAGCTTGAGCTTCATCCAGCCCAGCATTTCTCATGATGTACTCTGCATATAAGTTAAATAAGCAGGGTGACAATATACAGCCTTGATGTACTCCTTTACCTATTTGGAACCAGTCTGTTGTTCCATGTCCAGTTCCACCTGTTGCTTCCTGACCTACATACAGATTTCTCAAGAGGCAGGTGAGGAGGTCTGGTGTTCCCATGTCTTGAAGAATTTTCCACAGTTTATTGTGATCCACACAGTCAAAGGCTTTGGCATAGTCAATAAAGCAGAAATAGATGTTTTTCTGGAACTCTCTTGCTTTTTCAATGATCCAGAGGATGTTGGCAATTGGATTTCTGGTTCCTCTGCCTTTTCTAAAACCAGCTTGGACATCTGGAAGTTCACAGTTAACATATTGTTGAAGACCGGCTTGGAGAATTTTGAGCATTACTTTACTAGCATGTGAGGTGAGTGCAATTGTGCGGTAGTTTGAGCATTCTTTGGCATTGCCTTTCTTTCGGATTGGGATGAAAACTGACCTTTTCCAGTCCTGTGGCCACTGCCGAGTTTTCCAAATTTGCTGGCATATTGAGTGCAGCACTTTCACAGCATCATCTTTGAGGATTTGAAATAGCTCAACTGGAATTCCATCACTTCCACTAGCTTTGTTCATAGTGATGCTTCCTAGGGCCCACTTGACTTCACATTCCAGGATGTCTGGCTCTAAGTGAGTGATCACATCATCATGATTATCTGGGTCGTGAAGATCGGCTTTGTACAGTTCTTCTGTGTATTCTTGCCACCTCTTCTTAATACCTTCTGCTTCGGTTAGGTCCATACCATTTCTGTCCTTTATTGAGCCCATCTTTGCATGAAATGTTCCTTTGGTATCTCTAATTTTCTTGAAGAGATCTCTAGTCTTTCCCATTCTATTGTTTTCCTCTATTTCTTTGCACTGATTACTGAGGAAGGCTTTCTTATCTCTCCTTGCCATTCTTCGGAACTCTGCATTCAAATGAGTATATCTTTCCTGTTCTCCTTTGCTTTTCACTTCTCTTCTTTTCACAACTATTTGTAAGGCCTCCCCAGACAGCCATTTTGCTGTTTTGCATTTCCATTTCTTGCGGATGGTCTTGATCTTTGTCTCCTGTACAATGTCACAAACGTCCGCCCATAGTTCATCAGGCACTCTGTCTATCAGATCTAGACCCTTAAATCTATTTCTCACTTCCACTGTACAATCGTAAGGGATTTGATTTAGGTCATACCTGAACGGTCTAGTGGTTTTCCCTACTTTCTTCAATTTAAGTCTGAATTTTTGCACAGAGTCGGACATGACTGAAGTGACTTAGCATGCATAGCATGCATTGGCAATAAGGAGTTCATGATCTGAGCCACAGTCAGCTCCCGGTCTTGTTTTTGCTGACTATATAGAGCTTCTCCATCTTTGGCTGAAAAGCATATAATCAATCTGATTTCAGCGTTGGCCATCTGGTGATGTCCATGTGTAGAGTCTTCTCTTGTGTTGTTGGAAGAGAGTGTTTGCTACGACCAGTGCGTTCTCTTGGCAAAACTCTATTGGCCTTTGCCCTGCTTCATTCTGTACTCCAAGGCCAAATTTGCCTGTTACTCCAGGTGTTTCCTGACTTCCTACTTTTGCATTCCAGTCCCCTATAATGAAAAGGACATCTTTTTTGGGTGTTAGTTCTAAAAGGTCTTGTAGGTGTTCATAGAATTGTTCAACTTCAGCTTCTTCAGCGTTACTGGTCGAGGCACAGACTTGGATTACCGTGATATTGAATGGTTTGCCTTGGAAACAAACAGATCATTCTGTCGTTTGTGAGATTGCATCCAAGTACTGCATTTCAGACTCTCTTGTTGACTATGATGGCTACTCCATTTCTTCTAAGGGATTCCTGCCCACAGTAGTAGACATAATGGTCATCTGAGTTAAATTCCCCCATTCCTGTCCATTTTAGTTTGCTGATCCCTAAAATGTTGACATTCACTCTTGCCATCTACTGTTTGACCACTTCCAATTTGCCTTGATTCATGGAACTAACAGTCCAGGTTCCTAGGCAATATTGCTCTTTACAGCATCAGACCTTGGTCTATCACCAGTTACTCACTATATTATTATGTAGAGCCTTTGCTATTATTTATCATTACTATTTTTAGAGTCTTATCTATGTTTAAACATTTCAGTGTAACTTCTAAAAAGGGGTATTAAAAAGAATCATATACACGTTTTGCATATATTTTGCAAAACACACAGTTCCTGCTATTGTAGATCCTAAGCTACAGCAGCACAGGATCTAGTTGTGGGTAAAACATGTGCAAAAATGCATAATATCCAAAGCTCATGAATATTAGGCTTTGTAATAAAAGGATTGAGAAGGGTACCTCATAAACCCTATAGCCAAGTCCTGGGAAAATAATTCCATAAAACCTGAACAGTAGACACAAGAAATGGAGAGGAAAAAAAACGCATTTCATTACACCTCAATTTCCTTTCTAATGTTTTGAGGATTTAGGACTGATTTATTTTCCCTCGTATAATGCCTTTAAGTGCCTCATTCCCACAAGCCATATAAAAATTTATGTTTAGAGAGGGAGGGCCTATATATGACTAAATGAATGCTTCACCCTTGGGTGCCCATACACTAAGGCTCTAGGAACTCTGTCCCATAATTCCAGAATTTGACAAACTCATCCTGAGTGAGTTTAAGTATGCTTCACAATAATCTATCCATTTTTCCATGTGCTAAATAAAGAAACAGGAGTCATTTTCTTATTCTCCTTGTTGAATAGTTTTACACCTGCCAGAATGCAACTGTTATGAAAGGTCGTATCAAGACATGGGAAGTGGGAAAGGACATGATATAGGTATCCATCATGCGTGCTCGCATGCTAAGTTGCTTCAGTTGTGTTCAACTCTTTGCGACCCCATGGACCATAGCCTGCTAGGCTCCTCTGTCTGTGGGATTCTCCAGGCACGAATACTGGAATGAGTTACCATGCCCTCCTCCAGGGGATCTTCCCGACTCAGGGATCAAGTCCACATCTTCTGCAGTCCTGTAGTGGAGATGAATTCTTTATCACTGAGCCGCCAGGGAAACCATGAGTACATATCAGGAATTTACAAAATTAGTTACACAACCTAAGAAGGGAATGGTTACCCACTCCAGTATTCTTGCCTGGAGAATTCAATGGACAGAGGAGTGTAGCAGGCTATAGTCAATGGGGTCGCAAAGAGGCAGACATGACTGAGCAGCTAACACTTTTAGGCTTCCAAGGTGGTGCTAGTGGTAAAGAACCCACCTACCAAGGCAGGAGACATAAGAACTGCAGGTTCTATCCCTGGACCGGGAAGCTCCCCTGGTCCAGGGCATGGCAACTCACTCCAATATTCTTGCCTGGAGAATCGTCATGGACAGAGGAGTGTGAAGGGCTTTAATCCATAGGATAGCAAGGAGTCGGACATGACTGAAGTGACTTTACATGCACAAATATATCTTACATTCAATATAAAAATTTAAGGGATTCCATCTTCAAGGGAGCAAAAGAGTCAAGTGTATTCCCTGTTTTACCACAGGAGTAAACTTGGTTAAGAGGCTTGATTCACATCACAAGTCAGAACTTGATAAGAAAATTCTCTCTCTTACCATGTGCAACAATTATTAAGTTAAATGTTATTAATAGTTGTTATTATCATCATTTAATTATTCTCAGGAGCTGAATCCGAATGGAGAATCAAATTGCATATTTTAAATTCCTATGTGGTTTCTTACACATGATCTCACCTCCATCAATGATATTGTGCCCTTACCCCAATCCTGAACACAAAAATAAGTCCATTTCTACTCTGCCTCCTTGGCGACAGGAGTCCCCAGTAGCAGAGTACAATATCAACTCACCTTATTGAGAAAATGGTCACGGAGGCGCCTCTTTCATGTAATTTTGAATTTTTCCATCATTGAGGAAATATTCACTATACATAATTGCATGCTTTCTAATACTGCTTTCCTTCAAATTGGATTTTCCCCCTATGGATTTTAAAGCTATTTCCATTAGAGAAAAGTAAAAACAGTTGTAATTTCAGCAATTTTCCATTTCTCTCCTTTTGGGATAGCTCTACTCGTTGTATCTGAAGGATAAATAACTAAATGATCTTGAAATATTTAATGTGAAAGAGATGCCAAGATTTTCAACACAAGAAAGCACATCTAATATGCCACAAAAGGTAGCTTGAAAAACAGAACCCTTTTTAATAGATACATAAACTCCGATTTAACTACTAGCACTTTCCATTTCCTTCTTCCTGCTGTATAATGAGTCATTCCAGGTTTATTGGTGTTCAACTCGGTTACTAGTGCCACTTACTATAATCACACATGGTGAAGGCTTTGAAAAGCGTCACACACACATACACACACAAACTAAAAGTGAATCAAACAGGAAAGGAAAGCAGCAAAAGGATAATGAAACTAAGAGCCACTGTGAAGATAAAACAGAGTAGTGTGTCATTGTAGATTGCAGAGATTTAAACATGCCATGAAATTGCATCAAGCATCCTGCAGGGGCCAAAGCAATGCTTTTACATAACTTCGCATCACTGAGATCTGCAGAATCCAGAATGCTGCATGTTTGTTCAACTGGATCAGGTAGTCACTACTCAGTTCATCAGGTTTTCCATTGCCCTATACATATGAAGCCTTTCCTACCAAGAATCAAACTTTGAGGACTAAAACAATTTGAGGGAATGGACTATTTTTGTGTTGAAGATTTACAGTGAGAGTGTGATCCCCTCACTCCATATCAGGCTTTATTTTTGGAAGAGTGGTTTTATAGCTCATCTCTGACCAAAAGATCCTCGTATCACATTTAGTTAGAAAGCCAGCCTTGGCCAAGGCCAGGAGCATTGGGAGCTGTAATCATTTAAGATATCAGTTTTCTCAACCACTAAAAATAAATCCCAGTGTTGGACAGAGAGGAAACCACATGTCACTTTGATTACTTATTAAAACAATATAAAGAGACTAGAAAACTCATTTGAGTTCTTGGTAATAACACAGAATCCTTTGAGTAGGATTGCTTTCTGATAATCATTCCAGAATGATTGAGAAATAAGATAATGACTAACAGTGACAGAGCTCTTACTATGCAGCAGGTATCATTCAAGGTGTTTTACGTGTAGTAAATCATTTGGTTTTCATAACACTCTATGAGGTATATTCCACTACTATCCTCATTTTACAAATGAGAAAACTGAGACACAGAGAGGTTAAGTAATTTGTCCAAGGTTACACAGTCAGTAAGTAGTAGAACTGAGAGTTAAACTCAGAAAATCTGTAGTCTCTAGTCTCAGAAAATCCAGAGTCTGTACATTTCATGCTGACCTGCTGTGGTATACAACAATGCTAGATACTGATCAAAATACAACCTAAAAAAAAATACAACCTAAAACTTTTAACCAAACACAAAAGCATGACTTAAACAACTCATCGTATTTATTATTTTTTGGTCATTCCACAACTTAGGAAGTATTTGTCCACTCAACACATTTATTGAAGACCTACTTTGCGCCAGGCCCTATTCTAAGAAATGAGGACAGAAAGAAAGAAAAGACTATTTTTTAAGATGCTCAGAGACTATCAGGAAAAAGGCAAAAATGGTAAAAAGAGGGGAGTCCAGGGTGTGATAAAATAAAATATTTCCAACACATGTCCATTGCTAGAATTAAGTTAAAAAAATATTCCTAGCCTTAAAAAAAGAAAGGAAAGAAAAAAAATTCTCTTCACTGATCTTTTCTGCAAATCAAAATACAGCCTTTCAACGTCCCACCCCCTACTGTTACCACCTCCAAGAGGTTTATGGCAGTCTTGCTAAAACATTTTTCTTAGCATTGAGTTAAAATTCCATTATTACCTTTATAGTTTTCATATTCCCTTTGATATTCTAAAACCAGTGTGAACGTTGACTTTAAAATTTCTCCATCGCTAGCAAAGATTTATTATGCCAGCAGCTTCAGACAATGCAGGTGCTTGAAATCCACTGCAAAAGTCTAACCACTCCACAGGTCTTGACCAACGTGAGTGAAATCCTTACGATACATGGACCAACCCCCTAGCCTTGCAGTAATGTCGTTCTTTGCAAAGCAAAATTGTGCGGCTCTCTGGGCCCTTTAGAAATCATTTGCAGGCTGCAGGCAGAGGGTAACCAAAATGTCCTGAACTAGGAGCAAGAAAGACAGTTATCTTGGGAGGACAACTTGGGGCTGGCTTTTCATAGTCACAGCCTGATTCTGCTTGAATCAAAGCCATACCTTGTTTCAAACCCTCTCCACTGTGGGCAACCTGCTTGAGGATTCACCTCAAAGTGAGACCAGAACGACTTTCTTCCTGGAAGACTTGGGCCACAGCCTGAAGCTTCCTAGACTGAATTTGAAATCGACAGTTTTCCCGAAGACGGTTTCTCACATCTGTTCTGTATCCCTTCTCCCATGAAGCCCCGAATCTCCCTCTTCACCCTAAGCAGATCGCGCCTGTCATGGACTAAATCATTTTAAGTCTCTTCCCTAGAATTAAATGCAGCTTCATTTGCTGTTTGGATTTTCTCATTTTTAAACAGGAAGACAAAACAGCGCACAGAAGACAGACTGCTTCCTGCCTTGTTCTCCTACCTTCCACTACTATAGGGGTTTGAGTCCTTTGTTTTTTGTTTTTGTTTTTGTCTCCATTTTCTTTTCTAGCAAATGACCATCACGCCTATTGATGTTGGTTTATGAAGGACGCTGGTGTGCATTTTTAAAACTACATCTGTTGGCTCTCTCAGTTTCTGAAACGTCTTTTTATGAGTTTCTCCCACAGAAATTGGGATCAATTTTCATTTCCTTCTGCTTCATTGCATCACCAGAAGTCTATACACCTTCCTGTAATTTGAAAAGTGCTGATCTGGTGGTCACCTCAATTGACCAGCCATCAGGCCTGCACCCTAATTTCTTTTCCACCTCTGGCTCAGACAGCTCTTACCTTACCTTCCCCTCTTCTCTCTAACTTTTCCAATTCATTCACCAATTATTCATCAATCACCCGTAATTCTGATAGACGTAGGATGGGTGCTGGGGAGCAAGAGTGCGTATGTTCAATCCTAGCTCTTGAAGGTTTTGCACTGAAGAGGGAAGACAGACAGGGAAACTTCTCACTGGTCGACCACCCTAGCCTGAACCCGGCTACAGAGTAACCCTCCTGACTTGAAAGAGCAAATTCTTAGACAGCAGGAGCATTCCCGCCTCCCACCCATGCCCACTACTACTCTTACTCCAGGCCATGTAAGAGCAGGTCTCAGTCCCTTTCCTCCAGCACAAATGAAATCATTTCCTGGGGAAACAGAAGAGGATATTTGAGTGAGAATCACCTCTATCATCAGGTACAGACAACTCAAAGCACAAAACCTACTTGTGTTCTTTGTGGGCAAATGTGGCTCTTCCTATAAATTCATTAACACCAGAAGGTATTTATCACTTGTCAAGACATCATGAGAACAATACTAAACATGAATAATACAAGACAAGCAGCACTAGCTTAACCTTGGCGCCTGACAGTTTACAATGTAGGTCCTTCTAAAGGACAGCATGAGATTAATGTGTTATTTGAGGGCTTAAATGACAAATTCAGAATGACTATAAGCTATCCAATCAGTGGTGTGGTAACTGGCTAGAGCAAGCTGAAAAAAACTTGGGTGAACTGACATAATCCATTCCCTGAAGTGCTAAATAAACAGGGATTAAAAGCAGAATTCAGGAAAAACAGAAGCTGTTACTATCATTTCAAAATCAGCCAAGATGTCTGTGATCCTTGCTTAGTGGATTTTTGCCTGAATTTGATGGGCAAGAAAGATTGGAGGAGAAGCAGGACCAACGTACTGAGTTAGAAGCAACACCAGTACTTTCCTCGCTCCTCAGAACAGAATCCCCATCCCTCCAGACCCCAAACACGATGCGTGTGGCACCGAACCTTCCATGGTCTTCCCTCTGAACTGAGGAAGCACACAACTGAATTAGATCTCGCCATTAGAGAAATTGGTCCCCAGAGAGCAGCTTTGAAATCATCCAAGCAGAAAAGTGAGAAAGCACGTTTTATGGTTTGCTGAACGATTCTGAGGCTTCGGATAAACCAAGCGCCAAGCCTGCCGAGCGCTGTGCTCCATCTATGAATTCCACAATAGATCAAGGGGTGATAAATGCTCAGATAAACATTTGTATTTTATGCCTCAACAATTTATCCTCTCTTCCTCTTATCACACTGTGTTGACCCAACTTACTCAGTGAAAACATACATTCAGCGAATAATTGTTTACCTCTGCTCACTCGGGCAGGCAAGTGAGAAGATTCCCCCATTTGTTATCCTGGTTACCTTCTCTCCCTCATCCATTCATCTTGATTTTCTCTCTCTGGCTATTGATTTTATGAAAGAGATCTTTTTTTAATTTGCTCTTCATAAATGGTATTGACATAACTGTGCTTTGCCATTTTGCCTTACATATTGTACTGTAAACAGCATAAGAGAGTTCATTTTCTCCCATGGTGGGGGGGGAGGGGAAGCCTGGTAAGGGGGTTAGACTAGCAACCCTGGGGTCAGAAAAGAAGCCTCTCTCCTTGACAGTTTTGTCAAATAAAAATATCAGGGACATTTTTATAGAATCATACCTCACCTCCTTGTTTCCCTTTCTCCATTTGTAAGCAAGAAATTTGAAAGTGGCTAGTGTTGGGCAAACAAATGAAGCTACATTTGTGAGGTACATTGTGATGACTAACTGAAAAGCTCTATATCATAGTCAGAAATAATAATGTTGCTCTTAGATTTGTGAACACCTTCACCCCAGATGTATTCTTCCATAACACTCCTAGAAACAAGAAATGAGGTATTTGGGAGACATATGCATATCATTTTATAGGCAAATTTTAACTTGATGTCAAGCCTTGTCATGAATAACTGTGCCAAATTATAATTACTAATACTTAGGAGATGTTTTTAAGTGTACCTAGTTGTATAATCAGTTTAATAAGGAACAAAATAAAGTCAAGGTGTAGCTGGAGGGAGGGGAGTCCCAATACTTTATTATGAAATTAAGAATTATATATCTGTATTCAAAGAATTACAATGATTTTATGGTTTTTAATGTCAGCAATTTTTATTGAGATAAGACTTGGTCTAGAATATTGCATTTCCATGAAAGTATTGCTTCCAATACTAGATATACATTTTGTTTTTACTTTCTATTTTCTTATAAAAGGTAAAATGAGAACACTAGCTCATCAGCAGTGAACCTCATTTTCTGCTAACTCAAACTTCTGATCCTAGGAAGCACAGAGAGAATGCAAACATTGGCCGTTAGGAAACAAGTTTCTTTCTCTCTCTTGGAGTCTGCAGATGTATAGTCTAATTAACAGTAAATGCTGGAAAGTGTGTGGAGAAAAGGGAACCCTTTTGCATTGTTGCTGGGAATGTAAATTGATACAGCCACTAAAGAGAACAGTATGGGGGGGTTCCTTAAAAAAAAAAACGAAATAGAACTACCATATAACTCAACAATCCCCTACTGGGCATATACCCAGAGAAAACCATAATTCAAAAGGACACATGTATCTTAATGTTCATTGCAGCACTACGTACAATAGCCAGGACATGGAAGCCACCTAAATGTCCATAGACAGAGGAATAGATAAAGAAAATATGGTACATATACATATAATGAAATATTACTCAGCCATAATAAAGAAGAAAATTGGTTCATTTGTAGAGATGTGGATGGACCTAGAGTCTGTCTTACAGACTGAAATAAGTCAGAAAGAGAAAACAAATATTGTATATTAATACATATATAGAATCCAGAAAAATAGCACAGATGAACCTATTTGTAGGTCAGGAGTAGAGATGCAGATGTAAAGAAACAACATGTGGACACAGTGAGGAAAGGAGAGGGTGGAATGCATTGGGAGATTAGGATTGGCATATATACACTACCATGTGTAAGATAGCTAGCTAGTGGGAAGCTGCTGTATAGCACAGGGAGCTCAGCTCAGTGCTCTGTGATGACCTAAATAGGGTTGGGAGTGATGGTCCAACAGGGAGGGGATGTATGTGAAAATATAGCTCATTCACTTCCGTGTATAGCAGAAATCAACACAACATTGTAAAGCAATTATACTCCAATAAAAAAATACATATTTTCTTCTTTAGCTTCTGTTTGAGTCTTTAGGTCTCAAACATGCCTCTAACAGGGCATGTTGCATAAAGAAACCTAGAAGTACTCTGATGTAGATTGAAGTGCCCAATGAGCCATGTCAGAGGTAACCATGTACAACCCAACCATGAGGTTTGGACCTAAACCTTACCCTCAAAGAAGCCAAAAGAAGATAAGATGTTTAAAAATATATACAGATATTAATATCATTTTTAATCTCATTTAACGTTTATCTTCAAAGCTTCTCAAAATTTTAAATTCAGTCTATGACTGTATTTATTATTTATATATCATCCATCATTGGTCACATATAAACAGAACCCTTTCCCAAAGCATTGGATACATGATTTGGGGTTGGAGGGAAATGTGGGGAGATATTTCTAGAGACAGTTGTAATTGCACCTCAAGAAATACTCAAGTTCCTCAAAACTGGCTTATACATGTCAACGTAATTCTTTATTCTTACACATGCTAAATCATTTCAGTCATATCTGACTCTCTGCGACCCTATGGACTGTAGCCCACCAGGCTCCTCTGTCCATGGGATTCTCCAGGCAAGAATACTAGAGTGGTTTGCCATGCCCTTCTCCAGAGGATATTCCCAACCCAGGAATCAAACCTGGGTCTCCTGTGTCTTCTGCATTGGTGGCAGTTTCTTTACCACTAGTACTACCTGGGAAGCCCTTTTATTCTTATAGACAAAGAACAATCATAGGCTTCTGTCTTAGGTCACAAAAAAAATCCCACATTATTGGAGCCTTTTTATTTTTGTTCAGAATTGTTTTATTATTACAAACAAATACCATAATTATTAAGTACTTATCAGCATTCGATGTTTAATCAGGGATCCTGAATTCTACTTTGAGAACTGAGCTGTTTCACCCCCAAAATTCATATGTCAACATCCTAACCTCTAGTATCAGAGAACATAATTGTATTTGGAGATTGACCTTTAAGAAGGTAATTAAGATAAAACAGGGCTTCCCCTGTGGCTCAGCAGGTAAAGAATCAGCCTGCAATGCAGTAGACAGGACACGCAGCTACACAGGAGATGTAGTTTCGATCCCTGGGTCAGGAAGATCCCCTGGAGGAGGAAATGGCAACTCACTCCAGGATTCTTGTCTGCAGAATCCCAAGGACAGAGGACCTGGCTGGCTACAATCCATGGGGTTGCAAAGAGTAGGACATGACTGAGTGATAATATTGGATTGGAAGGTAAAACAGGGTCATTGGGGTGGGTCTTAATCCAACATGATTAGTGTCCTTGTAGGAATAGATTAGGACAGTCATGCTGAAAGGAAGAAATGCAAATCAAAACCACAATGAGGTACCATCTCACACGGGTCAGAATGGCTGCTATCAAAAAGTCTACAAACAATAAATGCTGGAGAGAGTGTGGAGAAAAAGGAACCCTCTTACACTGTTGGTGGGAATGCAAATTAGTACAGCCACTATGGAGGACAGTATGAAGATTCCTTGAAAAATTGGAAATAGAACTGCTATACGACCCAGCAATCCCACTGCTGGGCATACACACCGAGGAAACCAGAATTGAAAGAGACATGTGTATCCCAGTGTTCATCACAGCACTGTTTACAATAGCCAGGACATGGAAGCAACCTAGATATCCATTGGCAGACGAATGGATAACAAAGCTGTGGTACATATACACAATGGAATATTACTCAGCTATTAAAAAGAATGCATTTGAATCAGTTCTAATGAGGTGTATGAAACTGGAGCCTATTATACAGAGCGAAGTAAGTCAGAAAGAGAAACACCAATACAGTATATTAACGCATATATATGGAATTTAGAAAGATGGTAACAATGACCCTATATGCAAGACAGCAAAAGAGACACAGATGTAAAGAACAGAATTTTGGACTCCGTACGAGAAGGCGAGGGTGGGATAATTTGAGAGAATAGCATTGAAACATGTATATTATCATATGTGAAATAGATCACCAGTCCAGGTTCAATGCATGAGACAGGGTGCTCAGGGCTGGTGCACTGGGATGACCCTGAGGGATGGGATGGGGAGGGAGGTGGGAGGGAGGGTCTGGATGGGGAACACATGTGTGCCTGTGGCTGATTCATGTGAATGTATGGCAAAAACCACCACAATATTGTAAAGTAGCCTCCAGTTAAATTTTTTTTTTTTAAAAAAAGAGAGAAGACAATCATCTACAAGCCAAGGAGAGAGATGTCAGAATGAACCTAACCCCGTAAAGATATTGATGTTGAACTCCTACTCTCCAGAATTGTGAGGAAATAAATCTCTGTTGTTTAAGCCACTCTATCTACATTACTCTGCTATGGCAGCTCTAGAAAATTAATACACACCCTTTCTTCAATGACTTGAAGAGTTACCCAGCTTCTCAACAGAAAGTTGGTTTGGTGCCCTAAGCAAAGTCTATGTACTAGTCTAAGACTGTGCATAGTTATGGTCCCTAGACCACAAACAGACATCTGGGACTGTCTGCTGACACTGGCCCATTAGGAACTTTGAGGCCTGTCTATTCCACTCACATCTTCCCTGTCACTTAACATCCAAAAGCAAGTCCCTCCCCATGGCCACATTATCCTCTCAAAGGGCAGCAGCTGATTGTCCTTCATCTCCATATTCCCAGATAGTGGAGAAGCCACCTGACAAGCGATTAAGCAAGGGATTCTGAATAGCCCTTCTCTCCTTATTAACCTACAACATCAAAATTATGGCTTTGGGGCATTTCTGTTTCTTTTTTACTTTAAAATTTATTTTTTCCTGTTTTCCTTTTGTGGAAGCAGGGACTATTGTTTCTCAAAGACTTTCTCTTTGTATTAATTTGTATCCTCTTGAATCATCACTGAGTTCATGCATTTTCTAATAAATAGGGTAGAAATTATTCTGAATCAGTTGGCCATTCTTTAATACCCTACAGGAGACATGCACAAGTGAATATTTACATAAAACTAAGCACAGCTTGTTGTGGTGGAGTCAGACTTGTTTGATTTCATTCTTTCTCTGGAGCTTCTCTTTAAGTATTCATAGTTTATTGGCATCTTTGCATCCTTTTCATTGTGGCCCAAATTTCACCTTCTTGGGCATTAATGGTTCTTTTCATAATTGTCTTTAAATAAAATTTTCCACAAAAGACCAAATTAAAACCAGCCAAACAGCTAGGTACCACACTAGGGAAGGCCTCCCAGTGAGATGGCATGGGGCCATGTCTGGTTAAGGAAGACTGAGATAACTAGGCCTGGAACCCATCACTCCTGGACTTAAAAGTGGCTGCTCAACACATAAGAAGTGGTACCCAAGGCCACATTTACAGAAGAGGCCAATTACTGCAAAGCAAGTTTAGCTTCCCCAAACACCTAGAAATTGGAATGTGAACCAGTTTAAAGTTATTAGCATATCATGGTCTCTTCAGTGTTTCACACAGTGATAATATCCCAGTTGGAGTAGAAATTTGACTGAGGAATTATGTCTTCCTCAATTAGCATACTTGCGTGAATATTCTGATCAAGCAAAGCATTCTAAATCTGCCCATAAATTTCTTTCACCCTGTGCTCACTAGAGCAGTGATATATTGGTATTGTGTTTTGTTGCTGTTAATCTCCTAGGAAGTACAAACTTAGGAAAAGTTTTGCTTTACTCATCCATTCCCTTGGTGGAAGAGACTGACCCAAATGTAGTATTGAAATGCAAATGTATATGTTTATCTTGTGAAGTAGAAATTGAGAATCGAGTAGTCTGATTTTAGAGAATTCCCAGTTCTCAACCACTGAGTTCTCCATTTCTAGGCACTTTCATTGGCCAACGCGGCCAGGAACATAGAGGTTTCCTTTCATGATGGGTGAGATGTTCAGAATCAGATAATCCCCTAACCAAATGCAGAATCCTCCAAAAATCTTGTCACCCAGTCAAGGAATAAAACTCTCCCCATAAGTCTTTTGGAAACTCAAACAGTGGCACATTATATTAGCATTTCTCATTCCATAGGTTGAATACATTGCTAATGTGCAAGGTATTTTAGGTGGAACACAGGTGAACTTTTCTATTGTGATGTACATATAATTATTTAAATAAAGTACAAGATAGTTACAGTTTCCTTAGAAAAAATGTAACTGGCTATTAAACCCATGATTTCATAGACTTTTGCTTCTCTATTTATTTATACTGTACTTAAGAGTTTTTAAAAGTCAATTCAGGGAATTCCCTGATGATCCAGTGGTCAGGACTCCACGATTACACTGCTTGAGATGCTAAGATCCCACAAGCCATGAGATGCAGTCTCCAAAAGTCAATTTAAAGGAAGATATTAAGTAATTACAATGCAAGTGGTAAGCAGACAGAGCAAACATTGTGAAGGCATATGATGAATGGTGGAAATTTAGGAGACATAGCAGAAGAATTCCTTTCTAAGGCCTCAGACAATTATTTTTCCTGGTACAGAACAGGATAAACAAAAATTACTTCTACCCAGGCATATAGTAGTGAAACTGGTGTGCAATCAGGACAAAAATAGTGTTTTTTAAAATAAATCATCTAGAAAGCAAAGGCAGCTCATAGCAGACATCCTAACAATAATATTGGAAGCCAGAAAAAAGAAGATTGCAATACAAAGTCCTAAAAGAAAATAGCTGTCCACTTATTGTTACATGCCCAACTAAATGATTGCTTCCCATCATTTAGACACTATTTAGAGTAACATTTTCAGACTACAAAACAGCACAATTACCATTAATAGATCCCCACCAAAAAAAAAAAAAAGGTCTTTTTAAAAATGCACTTCAGGAGTGTAAAATTCAGCTTAGAATGGAAGAGGGAAAGAAAAGGAAAGAGGGACATGCCAGGAGGGCTGGTGAGCAAAAACTCGGAAGCAAGGAGGTAAATTGAAGCGTCGGCTTTATAAGGTAATTGTGTGTGCTCAGTCGCTTAGCCATGTCCAAATCTTTCACAACCCCATGGACTGTAGCCTACCAGGCTCCTCTGAACATGAGATTCTCCAGGCAAGAATACTGGAGTGGGGTGCCTCCTCATCCAGGGGATCTTCCCGACCCAGGGGTCATACCTGTGTCTCCTGTGTCTCCTATGTCTCCTGCCTTGCAGGCAGATTCTTTACCACTGAACCACCTGGGAAACCCCAAATAATAAAGCCTAATTTGGAATTTTAAAAAACTATGTGAAACTAAGATATTGGACAATAACAGCATGCAAGCTATTACAGAGGTAGTGAGTCCTCCTCAGTTCAAGGGATTTTTATGTCTTTGGGGAGGAGAGCAGGACTTTGACTAATATTTGGTATTATTGAGTCAGAAGCATGTGTTAAAAATAAGAGCCACCATTAAGGAAATAAAAAGACAATATACAGGCTTCCAGCTAGGAAGGGGCTATAAACAAAACCCCATCATCATATAGAAACTAGAGAAGGAAATAAAAGAAGGATAAAGGAAACCATCAAGAGAACCCAAGCAGATCTAAACCAAACCTGAATCTTTTGGAAGAGCTACCTCCCAAAGCAGATTGCTTCTTTCAAAATGCAAATGGTTCTCTGTTCGTACACAGCACACCTTGTTGCTGTCATTATGATCACAACCACGTTTTGTTTCAGAGACTGCCAGATTTAAGCTGCCAGGGTCTAATTAGGAAGCCCCCTCCATCCACAACTGCAGTTATGAGGCTCACCCACCACAGGTCCTTATTATCCCAGTTGGTGCTCAGTTTAAGAAAGCATCGGTTTGGAAGAGCATAACAAAAACCATACCCCCAAAAGAGCTCACATTAATAAATACACATGCATACACTCCAAAACCCTAGAGCTCGTTACGGTCTTTTTTGTCTTGATCCTGAGTATGTACTGTACAGACCCCTGAAGTCAGATCTTCTTCCCACTATAATTTAGCTAAGGAATCTGTTACATATGCCTGCAGAAGGAATTTAATTTTTCAGAACAGAAAGTCATAGAGTTCACCAGAAACTGAAATTGCAAGGTTGGAACCTTCCTGCCTCTTAGCATCAGTAGGCATGTAAAAAGAATAAGATTTATGTCCCTAAACCTAAAATATTCGGAAGCAATTATTTACTTAATATTTTGCTAAATTACCTAGGATTGCAGTTTTGATTAGGAAAGCAAAAGAGAAGTCTGCAGGTGGCCTATAAAGCTAATTTTGAAGATAGCTCCGCTAAGCTCATGCCGTGGTCTTGGAGAATATTAACACCATGTTACAAACCGCAGTGCCCTCAGGGTGTCCACCTGCCACAGAATTTAATTTATTTTATATCTCATCTAATAGACTGAGTCTCATCCATTAGGTAAATATAATGTGGAAACATTGTCTTGTTTCTCTAAAGAGGAAACCAGCAAAGACAGGAGACTTATTCTAGCAGAGTCTTTTACTACTCTAATTGGGTTCAAATTCAGGCTGTGCTGTGACCTTTCCCTTGTTAAAGTTCAGTGCATATGATACTTCCCACATGCTATAGGATCACGTGTGCTGCTTTAGCATCCGTAAGACAGACAAAAACAAAAATCAAATCAAATAGACAATTTCTGTGATTATGAATCTACCAGTCGAACTTCAGATGTCATCTTATAGCTGCCTGACATTCATAAACTGACAATATTTCTATGTACCTTGTAGTCCGCTGAAGTGTTTTGAGATATTCACCAAGATTGGTAAGGATAATAGACCCAGAACTGGCTAATTCTGAGAAATGTTTCATATTACTGGTGACAAAGGAAGAACCTTGGAGCAGTAGGCAACCTTTACAAATAAAAATAAGAAGTAAGCGAATCAAATATGATATTACAATGGAGAGGAAATTGAATTCTTCTGCACACGATAAGGGTAGCTTCATTATTCACAGACATCCTGGCTGTGCCACGACACCAGAGACGAATGAGACACCCCATCTCTGGAAGATAAATTCAATACACCAGGTATTTGTTCTAATATAGTATAGAAATGTATGGAATATGCTTAACAGATGGCAATGGGATAGTATTTTTATCTTCAGACATTCATAACAAAAAGGAACATAATTTGCAGTAAGGCAAACCTGGAATAAGTTTCACACAGACTCACCTTCCCAACTCATTTGGCAAAATTAGAATAGTTTCTCAGGAGGAGGGATTGGAAGCCAAAGGCATTAGGATGCTTTTATAAGTCACCTTGGTAGAAGTGAGTTTTTTACCATGAATAATACAGCTGAGAAAGTGCTATCCCTAAGCCTTTAAATAAGAAAGCTTCCAAACATTTGGAGAACCCATCCAAAGACAGATCATTTCAATAAAAGTTCCCTGATTCAGTTAGTTTCGTCTTTGTCTACCAAAGTTTCTTTAAGCTTTTTAAATTCTCTTGTGACAATGAATAATTATATCATCTCTTCCCTGACTCCCAAATTACAAATCCAGTCGAATAGATGGCAAATACCCAAGCCTATACCCACATATTCCCAGTTTCTAATATCCTCTCCTGGGACTTTTCTCTTGCCTTTCCTTCTGATTATTTGATCACTTGATCAACCAATTTCAGCAAACTTCCCCATTTACAAAAAAAAAAAAAAAACATGACGCTGGTCAGATCAGTGATTTCAGTTTGGGGTTATGGTAATTTCTCTAAGATAAGAGTTACCTTAAAGTTTGATTTCCAAGTATATAAACTAGAAGTAGCTAAAACAAAAGTGAACTCTGCCAGGGTAAAAAAGAAATCAACTTAAACAGCATGAGATACCTGAACAACCACTGGAGCAATTTTGGAGAAAGCTTTGGACTATGGAGGAAGCTACTTGTCCAAATGATTGTGAATCATCCAAAGCACACAGAATAGGTCCTTTGTTTCCAAATGTTAATGTTTGCTCTTCCCTAATTATAGAGGAAGTCATTGCAGATGAGGCATCACTGTCTCAGGGTTAACTGTCCCAAATGAAGGACTGAAGAGGCAGGTTTAATTGAAGCAAGTGAAATTCAGGATATACTTAATCTTCTAAAAGTTGAGATGCTTATCTCTTCAGTTCTTATAATTAAAATCTCTAAATAACAGTTTCTTAAAATGTTTGGTCAGGTTTCAACAATTTTAAGCCAAAAAATTCTACAAGAGGTGGCCTTGCTTGTGTCATTGCAGGGTTTTTGTTACATATTGAACAGAAATATTGACTCAGATTAGTGGCATAAATTTAAATTTTTGTTGCACGACCAAAATGTCAAAGAGGCCCTTTTTGTCTATGGTGAAGTACGAAACAATTACATCGCCACCAGCTGTGTGTTTCCTCCTTTCTTGCATCCTTCTTTACCCCCATTCACCTCATAACAAAAACTATTAGAATGATATCTACATTTACATCCTTTATCTGGCCTTTTTTCTGTCTAGTGCTAATGCAACACACAACAAGTAATGTAAAATAATTATGACATCAAAATTTACATACGGACTTCCCTGATGGCTTAATGGTAAAGAATCCACCTGCCAATGCAGGAGACATGGGTTCAATCCCTGGTCTCGTAAAATCCCACATGCAAAGCAGCTAAGCCCATGCACCACAACTACTGAGCCTATGCTCTAGAGCCCAGGAACATCAGCTACTGAAGCCCACATGCCCTGCAGCCTGTGCTTGGCAAAAAGACACAGCAATGAGAAGCCTGCACACCACAAACTAAAGAGTAGCCCCTGCTTGCCACAACTAGAGAAAAGCCTGCTCAGCAACAAAGACCCAGCATCCATAAATAAATAAATAATTATTTTTAAAATTTACATGCTGTTACAAAGTTCAGAAAGTCCTTTCACATATATAATTTTATTTAACTCTCCCAATAATTCTGCCACGAGTTAGACAAGGACTTTAACGTTTAGGGAAGCGTTGTAACTTTCCTAAATTTGCACAGCTATCAGGCAGCCAATGATTCTTGATTCCAAGCCATGTTTTATTCCCTACACCTCTCTTTCTCTAACGATGCCCTGATTCAACCAAGATTTGCTCCAATCAACACTGTGCTTCCATTGAAATTTCTCTTCCTGGGGAATAAGATTTACTCCAACTCAGAGTGACAGCGATGATGTTCCTGAAAGAAGTGGGAGTGTCTGGATCCTTCTAGGAAATGCTCTAGAAGTTTCTCAGAGCACCCACAAAAACACATATTCACCAAAATCCTGGAATCACAACTGCTGGATAAATATTAATGACAAACATGAAGGAATGAACTTTGTATGGTTACCATGCAGTGGAGGACAGGGAAGCCTGGCATGCTGCAGTCCACGGGTGGCGAAGAGTTGGACACAACTGAGTGACTGAACAACAATATGCAGAGGAGCGAGGACAGGGTATAGATATTTAGAGGTTGAAACTAGCAGAAAATCATCAAGAAGAATACTCCATAAAGACCTACATAAAGATCCTTTCCATGGTCAAGCAGTGAGTATTGCATATTCAGGTTTCCAAAAGTTAATACTCTGCAGCAACTTTTCAAGGGAAAACCGAAGAGGGGTGTTTGGGGAGCTGCAACATCCAGTGTTCTGGGGCTTATTCAACATTGAATTCTGCAAGGGAAAACCCAAGCTTTCCAAAGAACTGCAGCTATGTCAAGAAAGCAAAGATGATCTTATAAAATGGAAGGAAAGAATAAGAAGAGGTGATAACTCACTCAAGGGAACTGTTTCAGAAAACCTCCACTTTCTTTGCCTGATCTACTAAGAGGAGGCCTTTTTTTGGTTAAAGATGGCATACTCAACCCAAATGGCTATTTGAGATACCTCAAAACAAAAACTCTATGGGCACAGTGACCGAAAAATTCACAAATCAGGGACTCAAACTTAGATCTTATGACACTAAATTATACTCTCTTCCACTATTATAGAAGAGGCATGCACATGAAATGACAAAACATTACAAAGAAAAAACAAATAAAATATTCTCCATTCCTCGCTCCCATTCCCAGGTGTTTCAGTATGCTTGGGCTATCATAACATATGAATTGTGGGTCTGGTGGCTCAGTGAGTAAAGAATCCGCCTGCAATGTGGGAGACCCAGGTTCGACCCCTGGGTTGGGAAGATCCCCCGGAGAAGGGTATGGCAACCCCACTCCAGTATTCTTGCCTGGAGAATTCCCATGACAGAGGGGCCTGGAGGGCTACAGTCAATGGGGTTGCAAAGAATCTGACATGACTGAGAGACTAAGCACAGCACAGCACACACAAACATTGAATGTACGGCAGGCACCATGTAACTTCTTGTTTGAACAACTATGATTTTCCTTGATGGGTCACCTATCCCCTACTTTTTCCTTGCTCTGGTAACGATTCTTTGCAGTGGTAACAATTCTGCAATGCAGGACACCGTCTGCAATGCAGGAGACACTGACTCGATCCCTGGTCAGGAAGATCCCCTGGAGGAGGAAAGGGCAACCCGCTCCAGTGTTCTTGTCTGGGAAATCCCATGGACAGAGGAGCCTGGCAGGCTATAGTCCATGGGGTCACAAGAGTCAAACATGACTTAGTAACTAAACCACTAGCTCCATCATCCAGAGTTATCTTTCTAAAATGTAGATCTGACCGTGGCATCCCCATTCTCTCCAAAACACACGCACACACTTAACATGCTTTAATGATTTCTTGCTAAAAACAGCTGCTGCTGCTAAGTCACTTCAGTCGTGTCCGACTCTGTGTGACCCCATAGACGGCAGACCACCAGGCTCCGCCGTCCCTGGGATTCTCCAGGCAAGAATACTGGAGTGGATTGCCATTTCCTTCTCCACTGCATGAAAGGGAAAAGTGAAAGTGAAGTCGCTCAGTCGTGTCCCACTCAGCAACCCCATGGACTGTAGCCTACCAGGCTCCTCAGTCCATGGGATTTTCCAGGCAGGAGTACTGAAGTGGGTTGCCATTGCCTTCTCCTGCTAAATACAGATGAAAGCCTAAATTCTTCAGCATGACTACTTGGATTTGCACCACCTTGGTTTCCCAAACACAGAGCAGTTCTAGGCTCTGTGCCCTGCCAGTACTGTCTGCATTGCCTCTTTTCTTACACACTCTTTTCTTCTGTCTGTTAACTCCTGCTGATGTCTACAAGTTCACATCCCCTAGACTGCCTTTCCTGACCCCATCTTCCAGTTTATTTCTTCCATTTAAGTAATGTGATTATGTTTTTGTAAAGATGCAAAGAAAATGTTATTTCTGGCACCAGAAATTCTCTTAGGAAGGGAACTGTATTTCTTTGGAAAAACAAAATACCTTGTGAAAATGAAAAGGGTAAAAGGTGAGATCACAAACAGTCTGGGTGCAGGACAAATTGCTAGGCTTGGGACGATGGAAGGAATGTGTTGCTCTGCACCACGGTGGGAAGGTGGGAGTCAGAGAGAAGGGATGCAGGGCTGGGAACTCTTAAAGGGCAGATGAAGTAATACTCAATGAGATCCCTCCGTGAATAACCTGCAATTATTGGTACATTCTGCAAAAGTGCAAAGAAATCTTGAACTGGGTGGATTTACACTTGGAAACCCACATAGGACAGAATCCTTGTGTCCTAGAGGAGATAGGTGAAGAAAGTAGACATCAACACAGGAGCCAGGCCATGGTAGTATAACCCTTGTGAACTGCAAAATTTTACAAGGTTCATATGACTCAGGCCATAAACTTGGAGAAATAAGGAAATGCTGCCTACATCACTAGAACCAAGAAGGCACAACCTGACATCTAAATTACTCTTCAATCATGGACTCTTCTCTAGTCTGTCTTTATTATAATTAATTATGTATATGCCTGACTCTCACAGTAAGCTAGGATCTCTTATAGGACAGAGACTTGGCTTATTTACCTCTGAATTCCCTTATACAGGAAACACAGCAAAATCCTTATAAGCAAAACTCAACAAATGTTTGTTGAACTGAATTGAATTGAATTATTGATAAGAACATTTTCAAAACATTCAGAAACTCCCAAATAATTCATTTAGGTGCAATTTTCAAAGGTCAACCAAAGTATGATGGGGGCTTGGGTAGAAAAGGAGCAGATGATGTGAATGTGATGATGGAGAAGCCTGGGAGGAAGTGGCTATCATCATGGTCAATATGTAATACGAGGCAAGTAGGCAGGAGTTTCATCCTTTACAAATGACTTCTTCTATTGAGTTTCTCAAATTTGAGCCTATTGACAGATCAGATCAGATGATTCTTTGTTATGGGGGTGAGGGTGCTATTCTATTATTATACAATGTTAAGCAGCATCCTTGGTCTCTCTCCATTAAGTACCAATAATATCTGTCAGTTGTGACAAGTATTAATAATATGTCTTCAAACATTCCCAAATGTCCCCTGGATAGCAATATCGCTCCCAACTGAGAAAAACTAATCTGAAAGGCAGGAGCCTTTTAGCACCCACTGAGGAAGAACTAGGTCCTCATTTCTAAAGAGGATGGAATGATTGTCATGAAGACTTTTCTCATAAGGCAGTCAGCTGACGTGTTCCATACACACTCAATCTTATTCTTTATTTCAGTCCCTACCCTTCAATACTCATCACTGCCTGACTATGGCACATCTCCAGCTTGGCAACCATGTTGAAGTGAACACAGTCTCTGTTGGCTGGCTTGTTTGTCCCATGCCTTCTTACAAATGCTCATTTTCATTCTTTTCATTATTTATGAATTGGTCATTAATTTGGGCTTCCCAGTGGTGCTAGTGGTAAAGAACCCACGTGCCAATGTGGGAGACATAAGAGAGGCAGGTTCGATCCCTGGGTCAGGAAGATCCCGTAGAGGAGGGCATGGCAATCCACACCAGTATTCTTGCCTGGAGAATCTCATGGACAGAGGAGCCTGGGTTGCTACAATCAATAGGGTCACAGAGTCAGACACAACTGAGAGACTTTGCACATATGCATGTCCTTATTTTACTAAACACCTCATTCAAAACTCAAGCTCCAGAATCAACATTAGCTTGATCTAAGGCCTGCCATGTTCCCAGTTCTGTCACCCATTCCTGGCTTCCTATGGTTTCTCTATCTGTGACCTTATCTGGAATATTAGCCTCTGTTTTGACATTAAAGAGTCAGAATGCAATTTGCGGTACATGCCTCACCACTGGGGCATATTTCTATGAAATAGGAATCATTGGATCCCATTAAGTATAGCTTCCAGATGTAAAGCAGCATTTCCTTTCATCTTGTGGGTTCTCAATATCTATAAATCACCATGAAGGGAAGAGGAGCTAATAGCATCAAGGAAAAATGACAACTGATTTTTGGTTTATTCCAGAGTGCATTACATTCCAAATAAATATACACAGTGGTGACACTCTATGATGTAATATGTTAACTAATGTAACTGAGACTTTAGGAAAATAAAAGAAATATAAGACTCTATCACTGTGACCACATCCATCACTTTGGATTGGATGATAATGTAGAATGCAAAGATGGTAAAAGAAGGTAGGAAAATAGGAGGCTGAGGTCTCCATCCACTCAGAAACTAAGGAGAGATCATTTCTTTTAATACCCAAATTCAAGTCAATGAATAACTCAAGCTTAGCTCATGATACATATGAATTACAAGTATTCAAGATTCCTCAGAAATTTCTAATTCTAATTAGAGTTGAGAGAATTGACTCCAAAAATGAGTTATGGTAATCAGTTTCTTATGAGACTTGAGCCCCAAGAAATCAAGAGTTATAAGCTATTAATTGACTCATTTTGTAAGAAAGATACATATTTAAATCAACTTGGATTTCTCTACTGGCCCTATTTTACACAAAGAGAAGAAAGAATGAGGGAGTGGGCTATTGAGCACACAACCCATGACTGATTGGCAATTAAGAAGAATTTAGAATATGTTTTACCATTAAAACCCTAAAAAGAGATATAGCTATTTTTCAAGCAGATGCTGCTTCAGCACAAGAGCTTTTCCTCATTTCATTTTCAAATTGCAATAATTAAAAAATATATGTGGACTTGCTTTAGTCTCAAATGTGAGAACATTTTTCTCACACATACAGGCACACACACTTCAAGTTATTAGACAAATCTACTCCATCATTCAGTTAGTCATTTATTCAACAGGTGTTTCTCCAGAGCTTTTCCTGTGTTAGAAACCAAGAATAGAATAAATTAAGGATTGGTGTACTTGAAGTCCCATTCAAGTAAGTCTTCCAGGTCTAGTCCTTGGTCAAGGCATAGACATGTTTTATCAGATGTCTGTCAAATCCCACTGAGGGTGATTGGCCAGGGATGGTCACCTGACACAAGGCCAGCCAGTTCTAAAGCTGTCCAACAGTCTGGTCCCCAAAAGATAAGCAGAATCCATGAAATTGCCTTCTCAGGAAATGTAAGGTGAGAATCATAAGAGTGAAGTCGTCAATAATGAGAACTGAAGAACATAAAGCAGAAGGCATCAGAATGGCCAAAATGGCCTGTGAAAAATGAAGCCCTATAGACGCTGTTATGTGAGTCCACAGAGGGCTCCTCTTGGAGGCAGGGAAATCAGAGCATGTGCGTTGGCCCAGCAGAAACATGAATGAGACCAGGTGGCAACAAGGGTAACAAGTGGAGCTGCCTCATTCGTGATGGCTGCCCATCCCAGGCAACCAGAATTTTCATAATGAACCCCCTTTTTCTTGAGGCATTTGAGTGACTGTCTGTTCTCAGTCCCTGAATGACAAAACATAGGCTTCAGCCTATTGAGTACTCAAGAGAGCACTTAACCACTGAAAATTAAAAACAAATTTTTAAAAATCCAGAAACTTTTAACCCTGTGTTGAGTCAAAATTCAGTTTTGATAAATGTACTGACATGTCAGGCCAGCAACTTGATAATCTGCTTTATAAGTAAAATCAAGACACTCCCAACCTCTCTCTCCAGCCAGCCTTATGTTAGATGTTTAGATCTGCTGAGGCAATTCTAATTGAGCTGGTGCTTCCCTGTCAGGCTCCAGTCTGAACTGCTTAAATCCCTCATGTTGCTTACCCTGGAGTTATGAACAGGACATAAAGGCAAAACGGATGGCACCTAAGCTAACAGGGAGACTAATGTAAGTAAAATGCGGTATTGTACTGTGGAACTTGTAATTGGTTTTAATCATATTTAACATCTGTTTCTCTACTTCAGCATATAATTTAGATGAAGCAGCTTAGAAATCTCAGCAAGAATCCATATTTTACATTTATTGAAAGAGGAGCATTTTCCAAGTGATCAAATCGCTCTCCTAATTCACTCATAATAATGTAGTAATTTGGAAAGTCTTTTTTATTTTCCTCATGAAAGGCTCTTAATCAGTGGTCCAGCTACTAAAGACTTCCCATCTGCCATCCCAGCAATAGCAATGTAAGATTATCGACCTCACAGAACTTCTCAGAATTCTCCCCTCCCTGGACATGTCTCTCTTTTCATTTGACCTCTAACTTCACCTTGCTGCTGAAACGGCTCTCTAGCTGAATCAGACGATATTTGCTAATATTCTAACCCTAGCTTTCTCTTTCTGTTTATTTTTTAGGGATATTTTTACTTTCCATGGTATCTAAATTACCTCCTTTGAAATGATGCCTCAGTGTACAATATACATGAATCCTTATCTCTTTTCTAGCTCCCTACCCAAATTACTAACAGCCTGCTTGTTACCTCCACTCAGAACTTAAATTCACCTCCACCTCCACTCAGTCATCCAGTAGCTAAGACTCCGAGCTTCCAATGCAGGGGGCCTGGGTTTGGTCCCTGATTAGGGACCTAGGTCCCACATGCCGCAACCATGCTACAACTAAAGACCCCGCAAGCTGCAACAACAAAGATTGAAGATCTCATGTGCTACAACTAAAAACTGGTGTGGTCAAATAAAAAATAAATATGTTTTAAAAATTTAAATTCACTCACAACTTAAATTTAGCATACTCCAAATTGCTCTAATGAGTTACTCCATCTTTTTCACCCTACAGGCCAGCTTCTTCCAAGTTATTTATTTCTACTATATCTCTCATCTTCTCAGCCAGCTCTGAAACCTCCTAATCATGCTGTCATTGTCTCCCCTGCTTCCTATAAAGCTGGTACTAAGTTGCATAGGGCGTGTTTCTACAAATCCCTTGAAATCCTCCCCCTTCCACTGCCGACCATCCAACTTTATATTTTATGGGCATTACAAAACCAAGTCCTGAACTAGCTGGCCAAACTCCTATGCTATTTTCCAGCTGGACTATTGCAGCCTCTCTTTGAATGTTACTTGCACCTTACAGTTCATTCTACATGTTGCTACCAAACTAGTTTTCCAAAGCACAGCTCTGACCCAGTTAAAACACATTCCATTTTTCCCCCTGATTGCCACCTAAATGAAGAACGTACACAATATGACCCAGCCTACCTTCCTATGTCCATCTCCTCACTACTCTGTAATGCAAACATGTTCCCTACAAACCAGTCGACTCCCTGTTGCTTTTACAGGTTTATTTTTTGTACTCTTTCCTCTTTCAGAAGCCATTCCTAACCATCTCTCCCTTCTTTGCCCTTTAGAAACTTATTGGCTTTTTGAGATTCAGGGCAAAATCCACTTCTTCCTTGAAAACATCCCTGTGTTAACTTTCCCCTAATTCCTGTAGTAACTTAATTACACCATCAATTTAATACAAAGATTGTCCAGGAGTGGAGCAGTGGTAAAGAATCTGCCTACCAATGCAGGAGACACAAGAGATGCAGGTTTGATCCTTGGGTTGGGAAGATCCCCTGGAGTAGGAAATGGCAATCCACTTCAGTATTCTTGCCTAGAGAATCCCATGAGCAGAGGAGCCTGGCAGGCTACAGTCCATGGGGTTGCAGAGAGTTGGACCTGACTGAGCTTGAGCTATCCTTGTCCAGGAGTGACCTACAAGTCCCTGATTTGGTGTGATTTATCATTTGAGTTCCATATGCAAAAAGGAGGTTTGTTGTGCTGTTAGAGAATCACCCCAGCCTTGACATATCTAAAAGGTGTTGTTCACTTCTGATACATAATCTCATTTAAGTCACATGTAATAACAATGTACTGTGGGTTGGATATTATTTCTCTCATATAAATGAAAAAGCCAGAGATTGTTGAGTACAGTAATATTTGGGGATCTAGGGGCTCACCAAACTTTCTATACAATGAGGGACTAAATCTACTTCTATGAAGGTGTGAACCCCTTAACTCAAATGCCTACAATTATTGTGCCCTTGCCCAATCCATTATTGTAAACCGAATTTTATTAGAGCAAACACTGTGTCTGCTATAAGAGCTATTATAATGCCAAGCACATAGAGCATATTCAATGCCTATTGAAATGAATGGGGAGAGGTGAGTCAACTTTTTACGTCCAGCTTTTTCCTAAAATTTTGAATTTGAAAGAATTGTATCCACATCAAACACAAAGCTGCAACTGAAAGAATGCAATTTCCATAAAGAATCAGGTGATGTTCAGTAGTGCTTCTCAGGGAACAGAGTGTGAAATGAGAAAAATCAGTATCACAGATCATCCACCTCAGGGCAAATGAGTTAAAATCTCCACAGTGTTAGGTCCCCTCTTGACCCAGCTGGTCTACAGAGTTCCTGGATTGAAAGCCTTCCTGGGACTAAACCCCTGGTCCAGGAGGTTTCCATTTAACAGGATAGACTCAGCCTGAGACCCCCATTCTTGCTTCCTTCTGTCATGGTACATTTTCTTATTTAAGCTGTAGGCATTTGAAAGGTCCCCCTGAATAATTGATGACTTTCTGGAAGTGTGCAGTGAGCACTTTTGCCAAGAACAGGAGCCCCGTTTGGGGATCTGGTCGGATTAGAAATTCAGTTTCAAGTCCAAATCCCTTTCAACCTGAAACCTTCTGTCAGCTTGGAAAAGGGAGGCCGGGTCTGGTCAGCACTTGGCAAGGAAATAGCCATTTATAATCAGGAAATATTTTTTAAAGCAACAGATATCACTCATTTCAATGAACAAAAGCAGCTTTGGGGATTATTGTCCCTGCCATTACTCTTTTGTAGAGCATAATCACTATATATAATAATGCTACATGGCAAATCTCATGCTGTACATAAGACACAAAGAATTAAGGTCATGGTTCTATTTTATGTGGCTATTTAAAAGATCATTTACCTATTGCTGACAAGGTCCAAAGAGATGTAGTTAAAAGTACTTTTTACCAATGTGTGGGGGAAAAAACACAAAGAGCAAATGGTTATGACCTCTTTTCTCTTTTCTCTTTTTGTGCAGACATTTCTGATACATAGTAGTAACAAAATGTTGCCTCTCCACTCTCCCTCTTATAATCATAATAGATGTCCTCAGTAAAGAGAACTTTTCTTTTCTTTGAGGTAGGCCTTTGGACTTCAAAGTTTATGACGGGTTAATTCCCAAATAAAGACAATCCAGCTGTGGTTTTGACTGCCATTAAACCAGGGTGTCTTAACCTTTCCTGGACCTTAGCCCGTTTGAAAGTCTTGTGAGTCTTCTGCATTTCTTCCCAGAAATATTCTTAGGTGCATAATATAAAATAAATGTGATTACAAATGAAACCAAATATATCATAAGGTATCATTTTTAATTTAAAATATAGTGACTTATGTGCTACTTTATTAATGCATTTAATAACAAGATCTAGTGCATTTGTCTAACAACATAATGTCAAAGCAAAGATGAGCATGCATTTCAAGATATCTGCATCAACAGTAATATATGTAAATACTTTACATTGAGGTCATAAGTGCTACTTATTACTATAGTGATTTCTTGTCTACATTCATAACAAATAGAAACGTAAAATTTTACTTAAAGATTAGTGAAATTACAGATGTAAGTTTTTTCATACAAGTTCACAACACTTTGGACTTAATTTTCATAAAGAAAAGACACATATCCTCCTCATTAGTTCTACTGTTTTTTCTAAATCCCTAATATTATTAGAAACTTTATATCTACCTTGAATTAATACTGGTGTTTGTTTGTCGATTCGGTGATTGTAACACAGACAGGATGAAGGGAGGTAGGGACAGAGGGAGTTGTTTGTCCATGGGCAAGCTGCAGGCCTGTAGCTCTTTTTCCCTTTCATTGGATTAAGTGATGCACATAAATATTTTTTATTGCACATCTTCCCTGTTAAGGTTTTCATTAAGTCCATAGATTCTATATTATGTTAGGATTATCTGATTTATTTGTTTAGACTGGAGAGCATCTCTTTAGCATGCTGTGGTGTTCAGTAAAGGGCTTCTGACAACAAGAAAAGATTTAAACAATCATTTAGTAATCAGCAGGCCTCCTCAAATCACATCTTAGCTCTAAGCCCAGGTACAAACCAGTGGACTTATTGTGAACAAAGCACCCCATTTACTGAAATAATCTTTTAAAATCATCCATGGGGTGAAATTCTTATTAGACTCTAAAACAGAGTCTGTGCGCAGCAGTGGTGCATATTTTCAATTGATTATTCCAAAATATCTATTGTATGTGGGTTTTTTACTAGGTACTGAGGAAGTCCAAAGAATATGAAATAGACTACTTCTTGCTTTCAAGAAGTTGATCATCTAGATGTAGAAAGGGAAAGATCTTAGAAGTTAGAGATGACATTTTAAAGGTCACAGTCTTACTTATATTCCAGTACTCAGTGATCAGTCTTTAGGGGCCATAATCTTCACCACATTGATTGCAGGATAGCCAGATGATTATTCAAGAGAGGATTTTCTGAAAAGACATTTCAAAACTTGCAAAATTTAAGACTAATTTCCTGATAGGAATAAATGTAAATAGAAGTTTTCCTTCACAGAGAAAATTCCACCATACAGACGTAGTCTAGGGGCATCTTATAGTGGTATTTATCGTACAGCCTCATCCCCACAATCTGAGCAATTTTTCCCCCATTATTTCTGAGTGGACATTTGACAAGTCTAAAGAATTGGAAAGAAAGCTTGCTTTGCTATTCTTTATTAGCTTACTTCAGATTATCTGTAATATTTCCCAGGGTTATTTCTACTAAACTGTAATAGTAAAATGGTATTTTCTCCTACCTAAATTATGGTACAAGGTTACTACTTTGTAAGGTAAAAAGGAAGGAGGGGGATTCACAGCCCTAACACTAACATGCTGCTTAATGAAAGCTTGAATAACGTTGCTATTAGCTCTTTATATTGTTTCATTACAATAAACTGAAATTAAACCAACACATTTCAACGTGTGGAACAAAGGCATGGTTCACATTATTCTGACAAAGAGTGAGCACTGTATCCCTTTACCAACTACTTAATATTGAAAAGTAACAATATCATATACACAGTTTATAATTTACTCAGCCCAACAGCTTTGAAATTGTGTAATTTTGGCAACTATGTTTTAAGTTGGAAGACTCCCCTTATCTCAAAATTTGCATATAAATACTATTAATATTTTATATTACTTTACTTCAAATTTTCCTTAATGCAAATTTATATGCTATGTAACTGTTACATTTGTTGTTGTTGTTATTTGGTCACTGAGTCATTTCCAACTCTTTTGACTGTAGCGCTCCAGGCTCCTTTGTTCTTGGGATTTCCCAGGCAAGAATACTGAAGAGAATTGCCATTTCTTTCTCCGGGGATCTTCCCAACCAAGGGATCAAACCCCTGTCTCCTGCATTGGCCGGCAGATTCTTTACCACTGAGCCACCAGGGAAGCACTGTTACATTTTTGTATCCAAATCACTGCTGAAATTACCTTTTTTTAATTGGGGTATTTAGATGCTTTACAATGTTGTGTTAATTTCTGTTTTACAACCAACTGAATCAGCTATATTGTTGTTGTTCAGTGGCTAAGTCATGTTCGACTCTTTGTGACCCCATGGACAGCAGCATGCCAGGCTCCTCTGTCCCTCACTATCTCCTGGAGCTTGCTCAAATTCATGTTCATTGAGTCAGTAATGTTATCTAACTATCTTATCCTTTCCTGCCCCCTTCTCCTTTTGCCTTCAGTCTTTCCAGCTTCAGCATCAGTCATTCCAATGAATATTCAGGGTTGATTTCTTTAGAACTGGCTGGCTTGATCTCCTTGCAGTCCAGTTCAGTTCAGTTCAGTCGCTCAGTCGTGTCCGACTCTTTGCGACCCCATGAATTGCAGCACGCCAGGCCTCCCTGTCCATCATCAACTCCCGGAGTCTACCCAAACCCATGTCCATCGAGTCAGTGATGCCATCCAACCATCTCATCCTCTGTCTTCCCCTTCTCCTCCTGCCCCCAATCCCACCCAACATTAGGGTCTTTTCCAATGAGTCAACTCTTCGCATGAGGTCTCAAAACTCTTCTCCAGCTATATGCATATATATGCTGCTGCTGCTGCTGCTAAGTGGTGTCAGTCGTGTCCGACTCTGTTCGACCCCATAGACAGCTGCCCATCAGGCTCCTCTGTCTCTGGGATTCTCCAGGCAAGAATACTGGAGTGGGTTGCCATTTCCTTCTCCAATGCATGAAAGTGAAAAGTGAAAGTAAAGTGGCTCAGTTGTGTCCAACTCTTCGTGGCCGCATGGACTGTAGCCTACCAGGCTCCTCCATCCATGAGATTTTCCATGTAAGAGTACTGGAGTGGGTTGCCATTGCCTTCTCCATGTATATATATATCCCCTTCTTATTGAACCTCCCACCCTACCCCACCCATCTCAGTCACCACAGAGCACTGAGCTGAACTCCCTATGTAAACACCATTGCCCTGTGCACTTTTAAAGTTTTCAGATACCCAACTGTGGAACTATGTTAGTAGGTTACCTAGTTTATATGATTTACATAGCATTTACAGTCTGCGAAACATTTTCTTCCATCTTATCTCATTTGGGCATTATAACCATTGTATTCAATAGAAGATAAGTTAAAATATATTTTCATTTGAACAAACTGAGGCTCGTGGGCTTCATTTCCAGCAAGAAACGGAGCCAGAACATAAATCCAGAGTTCCCATTTTAAATCCAGAGTCTTTTCTCACCAAAAATGAAAGGCATCAGGTGGGAAGGTATGTAATTATCTGTCAGATGAAGAAACAATCACTGTTACGGCCGTTTGAAGGAGCACTCTGAGGTATAGTTGTTAAGAAAGGTTTATTTAAAAAACAAACCAAAAAAAAAAAGGAAAAAAACTGGTGTTTGAGCTGACTTTTAAGGGAACTGTGCAGAATTGTTAAAGGGCACAGTTTGACTCAGTGCAATGGAAGAAGAGAGAGACCGAGGAAGAGGAAGAGAATTTAATAGCCCGTAGTTTTTCAGAGAAGACCATTATAGACAAAGCTTCAGTGGAATCACAGATGGTGGTCAACACAGGGTTAGCTAGCAGTGAGGATCATCAGACCAGAGCAGACAGACTGCACCTCTGACCTCTACTGTGGGAAGGCTTACGTATGTGTGCCATGACGCAGGGTGTCATGCAGAGAGCACCAGTCTGCAAACTGGAAGTCCAAAGCTGGTCCAAATATCGTCTCTGCCACTTACATATGCTTTGGGGGGAAGCAAGCTTTTTATCCTCTGAGAGCTTCATTTTCTATGCCCACATGGTTGCCTTGCCTGGTTCACAGGAAACTGGATGAGTAAATAAGAAAACATTCTATGAAAGGACTCTCGTCAGCTATATAGGAAGAATGGAGCGGAATGCTGGCTCATGAAGGGGCTCTGTGTGATGATCTACTTTAGATACTCACTAAAGAGCAAGTGAAACAAAACTCCTGTTCCCTTTGTATTTCTGATGAAATCCCTTTCCCTTTTCAATTATGAAATCAGTAAGTATTCACTGCAAAAGCTATCTTAATAGCCCAGAAGGAAACAAAGTAGGAATGCAATTTGCCCATCTCCTGCCCACCCTCATCCCACTCCCTAGAAGAACCATTCCCCCAGTTTGGTGCACACACTCATGGAGGCCAGACATCTTCAGCCCCATGAAGGTGATGGCAGAGGGACAGAATCCAGATGCCCATCCTCAGCCTCACTTCAGGAAAGACACACACTCTTGACTCTGGGCTTAGTGCTGGGCTGTGAAGCATAGTATCAGTATTAACAGTGACCACCATCCCGCCAAATGTCTGCATGTGTCTCTGCTGTATGACTCAGGTAGAACCAGGAGTCTTGATGGTCTGAATGCCACTTCCCATTTCTGACAAAGAAGATGAATGGTTTGCTGTCTTCAGCCTGATTAGTAGCTGTTTCAGCCAGCCTGGGGGACATGGCCCTTTTCCCTCACCAGCACTGGCATGTCAGAACTAGAGGAGACTTGGCCAGCTTGGGCTGGGTTGCTGCTTGTAAATCAGGCCTGTGAGATTTGATGTGGAAATCTGGACTTCCCAAAGAGTGCACGGGCTCACTCTGCCAGGGGTGCTCTCAACTCCTGATTTATAATCACTTCCTGGAAACCCATGTGCAAAATCTAGCTTTGTAAATCAAGCATTTTTATTTAGGATTTATTGGCATGATTTGAAAATCTGTTTCAGGACATGTAAATCTATATTAGGATTTGTAAACCCATTTAAGGATATGGAAATTAATTTGGGGACTTATGAAACACCAAAAATGGTTTGGTGACAACTGCCATTAGAAAGAAGAGAGGCTAATAAATCAAAAGCAGGCTGCTAAGATGTGCTGGCAGTTTCCATAAATTAAAGGCTGGGTTTATAACCTCAGGTGAGTACAGATTAATAATCCCACTTGTGAATCACCACCCCCCCAAAAGTACAAGATTTGACACCAATTTGAAATATTACAGAGCAGCATCACCATTGATACCCTTTATGCATGTGTACTCAGTCATTTCAGTCATGTCCAACTCTTTATGACCCCATGGACTATAGCCCACTGGGCCCCTCTGTCCATGGAATTCTCCAGGCAAGAAGACTGGAGTGAGTAGCCATTCCCTTCTCTAGGGTCTCTTCACACCCCAAGGATTGAACCCAGGTCTCCCGTATTGCAGGCAGATTCTTTACCATCTGAGCCTACTCACTGGTAAAGACCCTGACGCTGGGAAAGATTGAGGGCAAAAGAAAAAGGGGGCTGCAGAGGATGAGATGGTTAGATAGCATCACTGACTCTATGGACATGAATTTACGCGAAGTCCAGGATATAGTGAAAGACAGAGGAGCCTGATGTGTCCATGGAGTCGCAAAGAGTTGGACCCAACTTAGCAACTGAACAACAACAACGAGGAAAACATGTTGAAAATTCATAATGCAGTATGTTAGATCACACTATGGAATAGGTTTTGCCACCTCAAATGTGTTTTATATTTGATCAACAGGTCTTCTTTAGAAACTGAAGTTATAGCATTTGGTGAAATTATATTATTTGACCGGAGAGACCCTTTCATATTATTTGAAAACAAGTATATATATGGGTTAGGAAGGAAATGCAAGCCAAAAATTCTTTCAGGTTTTGTTCAACAGTTTCATAAGGCAACCCCATGTATTGAACTCCCTAGGAGCCTGAGACCCTTTTGATTATACGGTATTTGGAATAAAAATAAAACAAATCCCATGTTCTTTTATTCTGACCTGAAAAAGATTTCTAAATGATCACCTTGGGTGTTCTTTCCCTCTACTTATTGCTGTGTTCTTCCATTTGAATTACTGCTCAGCATCGCCTTGGAAGTCAGCTGAATATTGGCCAATTGTAAGAAGACCATTTCATATTGAGATTATAGCAGCTCTCTCAGACGTGCCCTACTCGTGGGCCCAGCCATTATAAGAACCTGAAGATGGAGACAGGACTTGACATTCAAATGGTGCATTTGAAGCACACAGTGAAGTATATTGTATAAATGCAAATGAACAGAAATATGGCATTGTAAGAGCTCAGCCACTTGTGCAATTAGGAAGGAAATCAGGATTAAGAGTGCAGCTCACAGCAGAGCACTCAATTCTGCACAGGGGAAAAAAAAAAGTTTAAAGAAACTTGGTTTGGTGACTCAGATCTTTGGAGAGTTTAAATCCAAAATATCTGAGATGCAACCAATATGTAAGTACCTAGATTCAGACCCCACCACAGATCTTGTGTGTGTGTGTTAGTCACTCAGTCATGTCTGACTCTTTGCAACCCCATGGACTATAACCTGCCAGCCTCCTCTGTCCATGGGATTCTCCAGGCAAGAATACTGGAGTGGTCTGCCACTCCCTTCTCCAGGGGATCTTCCTGACCCAGGGATTGAACTGGAGTCTCCTGCTTTGGAGGCAGATTCTTTACTATCTGGGCCACCAGGGAAGCCCAACCCAGCTCCTGCCCTCTACAAACATCTTCCCAGTGATACACTAAATGCACATCATTCCCCTGACTTAGGCAGTGCTTTGTCCCATCGAATGAATGATGTATGGCTCTAACTCAATAGCTTCCGAAGTCATTTTTCTCACCCTAAGATCCTTAGCATTCAAGGTACATAAAGGCCAGCAAGAAGAGTCTCCCATCAGATCATCTGGATTGCTTATAGGAGCTTGATGTAGAACTAGAGATTGAAAAGGATCAAGGAAAGACTGAATTTCTTGGAATTTCATCATTCTGTGTGAGATGGCACTAAGCAAACATAAACCTGATGGCTGGAAGCAGCAACCTCATTTCATATGAATTCACTTATGTGGTAGATGAATGCATAAAAAAGGGATGAGAAGATGTGTTCAGGATGACTCTAAGGGAAAAAATTCAAAATGATTGATATTTGTTGTCAAAAAGCCACTCCTTCTCTCATTGTTCTTCACTTCTACCCAAGAAGCCCGCCCTTGCTGTCCAAGATGCTCCATGTGGACCAGTGCTCCCTTGAGGGCATACAGCTCATGCCCATAATCTTTTAAAAACTCTTTTCTTTCCAACCATACCTGCCAGAATTTTCATCTATGACCTTCAGATTTACAATACATTCAGCAAAGAATCATTCAGCCAACATTTATTGTGAACCTATGTTTTCCCAGGCTTCACTAGGTGATGGGATACAAAGATGAATAAGCCACTGTCTGCCACTGGGGTGCTCACATCCTGACGGGAGAGACAGGTGTGGAAATAAATAATCCTAACACAACACATCCCATGCACTGAAAGGAAGACATTTGAACGTACAGTGGGAAGATGGAGGAAAGCAGTGAAATCTTCAAAAGATGACAGTGCTTGAGCTAATTCTTGAAATATGTGTGGCATCTAGGAGGAAGTGGAGCAGAGAAGTGTGGGAAGATCATTATCAATGAGGAAACTGCAGGGTAAAACAGATTCATAAGGAGGCCAATGTTCAGAGTATCCAAAAATTGTGGCATGGCTATAGCAATGGTTTTCAACCAGGATGAGGAACAGGAGGATAAAGAGGTACCAAAATCCCCTACATCATATATGTGTGTGTGTGTGTGTGTGTGTGTGTGTGTGTGTGTGTATAATGTGCACCTGAAACTAACACTACATTATAAATCAACTCTACTTCAATTGAAAATGTAAGCAATAAAAATAAATAAAAGTCCGGCTGAACAAATAAAACTTGAAAAGGTTAAAAATTGTCTGAGGTCAAAAACTTTCTAAGAAGAAAATAAAGGGTTCAACCTCCCCCGACAAAAAAAAAAAAAATTCCCTGTATCAAACTATGTTACCCATCAAAAAGTACAGAGCTGGAGTTCAGGATGCCCATGGAGGAATCATGAGAGATAAGTTGCAGAGAAATGCTGGAAAAGTAGATTGAAACATGACAACTAGATAATCCACAGAGTTAATCACTGCCAACTCATTAGTAACATGTTTTCTTTCTTGTGTCTTCTATTTTCTGCTAATGTATACATATACATGGAGAAGGCAATGGCACCCCACTCCAGTACTCTTGCCTGGAAAATCCCATGGACGGAGGAGCCTAGTAGGCTGCAGTCCATGGGGTCGCTAAGAGTCGGACACGACTGAGCAATTTCACTTTCACTTTTCCCTTTCATGCACTGGAGAAGGAAATGGCAACCCACTCCAGTATTCTTGCCTGGAGAATCCCAGGGACGGCGGAGCCTGGTGGGCTGCCGTCTGTGGAGTTGCACAGAGTCGGACACGACTGAAGCGACTTAGCAGCAGCAGCGGCAGCATACATACACAGAGAACTATCTTACCCTTTGGTTTGGTATGATATGTGATATGGACTTCACAGTTGTCTCCATTTCTTATGGCAGCTCATGAAATAGCATCAGTTAAGGTGGTGCAAAAGGAATGGAAGAGAAACTAGGGGTTTAGAGTCCAGAAACCATATAATTAATTTCAGGATATTTCATTATTGACTTTATCGGGAAACATTTTGTCATCAAGATTTACTCATCTTAAGAATAGTGAGACACAGAGAAGTTAAGCACATCACTAAAATAAGTCAAACCAGGCTGCCTAACTTTAGCACCTACATATGGAGTTTAGGGAATGATCCCAGGATATATTAAACACATACAATATTTCCTCCTGTATCTCCAAATAAAAATCTTATTTCTTCTTATCAACTTACTTCTAGTTTCTCTCAGCAGGGAAGAAAAAAGTGGTTTCAATTGACTCTCCAAATCTTCTCAATAAAGTCTTTCTGATCTTACCTGTGGTATCAAAACCAATAAGAAAGTGAATTTATATGAGAAACAAATCTACATAAGAAACACAATGGAGGGAGAACTGATTCCTGGTCTCAGATTTTTGGGGGCTATAGTCTCTAAGACCTGATGGGTGTAAATCTATCTTGGTCTCCCCGGGCACTTTCTGATGAAGGCTGGAGGGCTCTCCTCAGCGAATGTCAGCTAAATCCCTCATGTCTGCTCAACAGAAACCTCAGTTTATGAGAGAGCGAAATTATAGATTGAAAATGCTCTTTTTGTAAAATTCTGGTTGTAACGCTCAGTGAAATGATAAATGAATAGGTTTTAACTGGCAAACTACAGTAATTAGGCCATTCCTCATTTCTTTATTGGAGACAGATCTAGATGTTTAATCATCATTATGTGATCATTTAATTTTAGCAAATCATTACTATTGGAAATGTTATGCATTTACTTGGCACCGTCCCCTTTTTTAAGGTGGCAATTAAGGGGAAAACAAAAAGTTTTAAATCATGTCTGTAGTTTAAAGAGAAACAGGACGCTCATTTTCAATTTTATGTAATTTTAGTATATTTTTTCTTATTTTCATTGTAATATTATGCAAGAGTACAATAATATTGCATAAGATGTGAAAATGCATGACATTAGAAAAAATTAACACAGTCACCCAACATTCCATTTCCCTAAGAAAACCATCATTGTTAACATTTTGATGAATTTCAGCTTTTTTTCTTTGGGGTTTTGTTTTATAATATTCACAAAATAGCAAGGTTTAAACTAGCATGAGACACAGAAGCATACCAATAAAGGCAGCAAAATATGGTTATTTTATAAGCAATTTTGGAAAACTTAGAAAGCATTTTCATACTAATCACTGACCAGGCACGGCCATGATAAAGAATTAAGTTTTCCTTCTTATCTTTGTGACTGAAATCAACTGGGAGAAATGAATAAACATAAATTAAGAACGCTGAAAGAATAAATATCTTCAAAGAGCTTGAATCTTTAATTTTCCCAAAGAACAGATTTATGATCTAAGCCCATTCTTTTCAACTTAATGTATTGACTCTTCCATAGGCTGGTAAAAAGCAGTTCAGTAACCACATCTTCCGTCCTCAGTGATAAGACCTCCTGCAAAAGGATCAATAAGACCTGCTTTCATAGAACTTTTTTTTCTTATCCCATAACCTCAAAAATCATTTTGTGCCACAATGATCACTACAGGGAGGAAAATAAAGAGATGTGGAATCTATCAAAGTTTTTCATAGTGAGGCTGGTTTATTTCAAACCATCACAGCATGGTGGTTAACAGCTCTGGAACAGCCAAAGGATGGAAGCAGGAGGAAAAAAGAAACTGAAAGATCCTCTCCTTTCTTTACAGGGACCTTCAAAGGTAAAGGGACTAAGATTCGTATTCCAGGCATTTACTACCCAATTTGGCTTTGGGAATTTAAAACTAGGCTTAATTTTTTAATGCCACACTTAACTAAAACATTGATATAAATAAATGTACTATACAAATTTATATAAATAAGTTCTGATTCAGAATTAATGTAGAAACTCTTAATAACTGGGATGAAAATGAAGACCCAGGTCCAAATTAGTTTGGGAAACTAGTAAACAACTTATTTTTTATAGTATTTCTCAAAATCTTTTCTTTGTCTTGTATACTATGATTCTCTCAGAGAGGCCTGTGGTATATAGTATTCCAAATTTCTATTTCTGTTTTTCCTCTTCTCTGAGTTCCACAGGTCTCATTTTGAGAAATAATTATTTTGTATCTTCTTGGACATCCAGATATAATAGGTCTGAGTTTCAGAATTGATTTTTTTAATGTAACTATGAAAGTTATACGTACAGTCATTACTATAAAGGACTTAGATGGCATGAATTTGGCAGCATAGTATTTGAGAAAATATCTCTGAACTTTAAATCGCTGGTGTAGGGTCAAGTAGTATGATATCCCTCTTTAGATTTTTGGGCCTGGGCACAAAAATTATTATTATTTAGCCTTTGTGAGCCTTGGTTTCTTCCTCTGCGAAATGGAAGAAAAGCCTTACCTATCTCATGGAATTTGTGAGGATCAACTGAAAACTCTTCAGAAAACAGACTGCATAAAAATGTGGGGAATTGTAATTGTGACTAGTGCCTGCATTAGCACTAAAATGCATGCTCTTTCCTAGATATTTGCAAGTAAACTATGAAGAAAGGCTCTGAGTCTTGTACAGCAAACTCGTTTCTGAACATATATTTCTATACCTTTGTTAAAAATGTTAAAAGTTTACTTGAGCCAAAATGGAGGAATGGGAAGTGGTTAGGAACTCCTCAGGGACAGAAACCAGGGAAAGGATTTATATAGAGAAAGTGCAGAAGCAAATAAAAGAAAGTATTTGATTGGCTACAACTTAAAGCCTGGTTGATAGATTGCCGTTAGTTGTCTTTAGTGTTTTAATTTCATGACCTGGTGGCATTTACAGGCTTAGATTTTAGTTTGTTTCTGTTGGCTTCCTCAGCATGTGAGTCACCTAAGTCTGATGATGTCCTGGTTTAATTAATTTAATACTTTAGGGCAGGGTTTCCCTGGTGGCTCAATGGTAAAGAATCTGCCTGCCAATGCAGAAGACACAGGTTCAATCCCGAGGTTGGAAAGATCCCCTGGAGGAGAAATGGCAACCCACCCCCAGTATTCTTGCCTAGGAATTTCCATGGACAGAGAGCCTGGCAGGCTACAGGCCATGGGGTTGCAAAGAGTCAGACAGGACTTAGGGACTAAACAACAACAACCTTAGGGCAATTTTTTTCTACAATTGTTTTCTGTGCTTTAGTCTCATCTCCCATAACAGACTAGAAACCCCTTGAAGGCAGGACTGGTATCTGATGTTCCCCTTGATTAACAGGCTGTTGGATAGTATTATACTAAGATGGAGAAGACTATCATAGTTGAAGTTCTTCCGTAGAAAGTATGCTCCTTCATGCAGATGTACATATTCAAAGTCAGAAGACAAAAAACTAGAATCTGCAAACTGTTTCTGTTAGGATGATGTTTATAAGCATGGTAAGTCACTTCAGTCTTGTCCCACTCTTTGCAACCCTATGGATTACAGTTCACCAGGCTCCTCTGTCCATGAGATTCTCCAGGCAAGAATACTGGAGTGGGTTGCCATGGTGTCCTCCAGGGGATCTTCCCAACCTAGGGATGGAACCAGTGTCTTTCATGTCTCCTGCATGGACAGGCGGGTTCTTTACCACTAGTGCCACCTGGGAAGTCCAGTGTTTATATAATGTATTTAAACAGCAATTCAAATTGGGAAAACCATCTAACATGTCAATACATCATTTAAAGTAGGTCTTTACGACCGAGATAGTTGATAACAATGATTTCAAAAAGAAACACCACCCAAACCCGAGGGACAAATCAAAAGAGGTAAGAAGTAGAAAGTATGAGTCAAGCTAATAAGTCTACTCTTACCAAATAAACAATGCCTAAATTAATTTCAAAATACCTTGATTACATTTTAAATATAAGGTCCGGAATTCAAAACTTGTTGTTTTCCAAAGTCTTTTTACTGTTAGAGAAAAATTCCCATCAGAATATATCTTGAGACAAAACTATATTTGAATTTCTTTTGTCTTCAGTTCAGTTCAGTTGCTCAGTCATGTCCGACTCTTTGTGATCTCATGGACCGCAACATGCCAGGCCTCCAAGTCTATCACCAACTTCCAGAGTTTACTCAAACCCATGTCCATTGAGTCGGTGACGCCATCCAACCATCTCATCCTCTGTCGTCCCCTTCTCCTCCTGCCTTCAATCTTTTTTGGCATCAGTGTCTTTTCAAATGAGTCAGCTCTTCTCATCAGGTGGCCAAAGTATCGGAGTTTCAGCTTCAACATCAGTCCTTCCAATGAACACTCAGGACTGATCTCCTTTGGGATGGACTAGTTGGATTACCTTGCAGTCCAAGGGACTCTCAAGAGTCTTCTCCAACACCACAGTTCAAAAGCATCAATTCTTCAGGGCTCAGCTTTCTTTATAGTCCAACTCTCACATCCATACATGACTACTGGAAAAACCTTAGCCTTGACTAGATGGACCTTTGTTGACAAAGTAATTTCTCTGCTTTTTAATATGCTGTCTAGGTTGGTTATAATTTTCCTTCCAAGGCATAAGTGTCTTTTAATTTCATGGCTGCAATCACCATCAGCTGTGATTTTGGAGCCCAAAAAATAAAGTCTGACACTGTTTCCACTGTTTCCCCATCTGTTTGCCATGGATCTTAGTTTTCTGAATGTTGAGCTTTAAGCCAACTTTTTCACTCTCCTCTTTCACTTTCCTCAAGAGGCTCTTTAGTTCTTCTTCATTTTTGCCATAAGGGTGGTGTCATCTGCATATCTGAGGTTATTGATATTTCTCCTGACAATCTTGATTCCAGCATGTGCTTCATCCAGCCCAGCATTTCTCATGATGTACTCTGCATATAAGTTAAATAAGCAGGGTGACATTAAGTTATAATCTAACACATGCTTTCTATAGATAGTAGGTTATGCTCCCTATTGTTTTAGCCAGTCCTCCTCAGATCTTCCTTCCAAAATGCCCTTCACTGAAAGGAACGTGTGTTAGTTGCTCAGTCATGTCTGGCTCTGCAATCCCTTGGACTGTAGCCCGCCAGGCTCCTCTGCACACGGAATTCTGCAGGCAAGAATACTGGAGTGGGTTACCATTTCCTCCTCCAAGGGATCTTCCTGATCCAGGGATCAAACCCATGTCTTCTGTGTCTTCTGCCTTGCAGGTGGATTCTTTACATGCTCAGCCACTGAGGAAGCCTTAACTGAAAGGCAAGTGTTAAAACTAATTCCTAGGAACCTGTGAGCCCACCTCTGGAATAGTACAGCACAAAGGTGAAATTTCTTCAAAGTCTTACTCTATTCATATTAAAATACAGAGAGATTGTTCAATATTTTCATAATTCACATGTGTCTGATTAATATAAAGTTAACAACTACATTTCTTATCATCAAGGAAACCTAATGCCCCAGGAAGCTGTGCCAAGTGTGAATGGTATGCCTTGCAGTTCAACTCAGCATCTACTGAATAGGAACATCCCAATGAGAATGCAAGCTGAGCCTTTAATTTCAGCAGTCTCATTAGGTTCTTTCTACATACTACAACAATTAAAAATATATTTGCTTCCCTGAGAAAGAGAAATTCACACATCAGTACTTCTCATGCAGTATAAAAGAAAAAGTTTTAATGTGAAAAACTATAAGGCAGATGAAGAGCTATCATAGTGAGGCGAGTGTGACTTCAAGCTCCAAGCAGAGCACATGAACTTAATGAAGCTAATGTTTCCACATTGAACTGAGAAAATTTCTTCTTAATGGTTTTCTTCTTATTGTAACTGAAATTTATGTCAAGGAGTCTTCCATTTCCCTAAGGACACATGGTTAAGTTTTCTGCCTTCAAACTTCATTAATATACAAACCAACCTAAGTCCCATTGTGAGAATGTAAGCATTGTGCCTTGTCTTTCAAGAAGGAAAAAGAAATTCTAGTACTATTTCTTTAGTATTCTGGTACTATCAAGTCTGAAGTTATTTGACATAAGATGCTTAGCCCAACAGTATCTGAATATGGTATATTAAATGCTATTTATAAAAAGTAAAGCTATGCTGATGTGCCTATCTGCTCCCTACCACTTAACATTATTAAAAATTAAAGCCAATTGTTTTGTAAACTAGAGTCTGTAATAGTTTCTTGAGAAGTACTCCTCGTCAGCATTCCAGATAAGGTTGCTATTAAATTTTTGCTGCTATGGATGGCTGGCTTGGGTTATTATACACTTAAATAGAGTTGCTGTCATTGTTATATAATGAAATGAAAGAGCCTTTGGCCTATAGTAATATGGTGTACCTTTTAAAGAATAGGTACCACTGCCTGATTTATAAAAATGGATCTGTTTGCATTATAGTTCCAAGCTCCTGGGTGTTTCAAAATGATTTAGATGAAATGTCCAAAATATTCTCATGTATATCGAAGACATATAGCTGAGTTTTGCATTAACTTGTTTTCAATAATCATTGAAACTTACTGAATGATTACAGGGTGTAGCAGATTTATGGTTCTTTCTTCTGTCTCATAATTTAATTATGTCTTGCTCTGAAGGGAGGATAGTCAAGAATCTGGATTTTTCATAATCCTATAAATTACTTGTTCAGATTAAAGAATAGTCATCCTGATCTCTTCATTTCAAGCATATTATTGGAGAATCCTCTTACAATTTGAGAAGGTTATACATTATTTTAATTCTTAAATGGGCCAAAAGGTTACTTTAAAAAAGATGAAGGATGACCTCACATTTCTTAAGTTTAAGACTCTTTTCTTTCTAATACAGAAAAAATTCCAACCACAACTTTTATGGAGAAAAATAATTTTCTTCTCCCTTTCCCAGGGTTGTAACATCCCAACTCTCTTTCTGATTATAGGGAAGTAAGTTAGTCACAGTATTTGAATATTTACTATAAATACCTATGTTTTCAAAGTGTTTTCTCTTTCTCCTTAACTTTTTAAAACCTAAAACCAGAGTTATTTTCTTTTCTTGTACTACCTGCTTATCCAATAAAAATACAAGAATTTTGTTAGTACTTTAAGATCAAAAACTAAGAAATACTGAATTTAATAACTCAAACAGATGGACAGATTCAGTGGTAAAGCAGATCTTTGCTACCTCCAGTTCATGGCAATATAAGTAACATTGTTAAAACTATAAGTCAGTAATATTTAAATGTCAACTAGCATGACAATTATTTTTTCATTTATAGTATTTTCTAAAACTTTAAAAACTCATGTATTTTGAATTGATCCCATAACTCAAGAATACCTGAAATTCTAATCATTACCCCCTTTCTGGGTCCTTTAGTGCTTCACACTCTCTGTTCTGTCTCTCTGGGAAAAACATGTGTTCCTCTCCAATGCATCTTTATCTTCATCTATGCACTTCAAACTACAGAGAGAGGATACTCAAATTTTTAGAGAGAGTTTGCTTTATTATGTGGCTCTATTGAGTCTAAAAATGCTGCAATCACAAATAGCCCTCTGAAGATGCTTGTATACTTAAACAGACACACAATTTTTCCCAGCAGTGGAAAGCAATTTATGGCTTTTTCTATGGCTCCAGAAGTCCTTCAGAAAATGGCCTTGTAAGAATAATATTATAGTGTGCAATCAAAGAAGACTTATCTTTAAAGGTTAACTGGACTATCCAGCAACCTGTAGTCATGAGAGCTAATGTGGATGAATGAGCTCAGAAAAGGCAATACAATGGGGGCACACCCCATCAAGTGGACATGGCACCTGGCTGAGGCATGGTGCTGGAGAGCGGACATCTTGGTCCACTGTCAGCCTTTGGGAGTACAGCAAGGTGCCTTGTTCATATCTGCTCCAGGACCCTGTGTTATTTCACTTTTTCACTAGAGTAATTCTCCAGGAAAAGACAGCTTCCTGCCAGTCCAGTCTTAGACAGAACCCTGTGCAAGGTTAGAAAACTGGACACATCCTCATCTTCTATATTTGGAGACGCTTTCCTACCCTATGTCCTAAGCTACATTAGGTTGGCACAAACATAATTGCAGTTTAGGACCATGAATTTTAAATTGTTATAACCAGGCTCAAACACATTTTTAATAATCAAAATAGGAACCATTAAAATCAACACATTTTTGCCAATCAGTAATAAGTTTGTTTATTCTTGTAGCATAAAAATCCCTGCTTTGGGACTCGATGAACTCTTGGAAAGTATTTTTTGCCTCCTGCTGGTTGTGGAAGCATTTTCCCTGCAAAAGTTGTCAAGATGCTTGAAGAAGTGGTGGTCGGTTGGCAGAAAATGGTCAAGTGAATGTGGAAGACGAGGCAAAACTTGCTAGCCCAATTGGTTCAAATTTTGAAGCACTGGTTGTGCAACATGAGATTGGGCGTTGTCGTGTAAGAGAATTGGGCCCTTTCTGTTGACAAATCCTCGCTGCAGGAGTTGCAGGTTTCCATGCATCTCATCAGCTTGCTGAGCATACTTCTCAGATGTAATGATTTCACCGGGATTCAGAAAGCTGTAATGGACCAGCAGCAGACCATCAAACAGTGACCATGACCTTTTTTGGTGCAAGTTTGACTTTGGGAAGTGCTTTGGAGTTTCTTCTCAGTCCACCAACTGAGTTGTTCATCACCAGTTGTATAAAATCCACTTTTCATTGCACATCACAATCCAATTGAGAAATGATTTGCTGTTGTTGCATTGAATAAGAGAAGATGACACTTTAAAATGACGATTTTTTAAAATTTTTTGTCAGCTCATTAGACATCCACTTATTAAGCTTTTTCACCTTTCCAATTTGCTTCAAATGTCAAATGACCTTAGAATGATTGAGGTTGAGTTCTTTGGCAACTTCTCATGTAGCTGTAGGAGGATCAGCTTCTATGATGGCTCTCAATTTGTCGTTGTCACTTCTGATGGCTGGCCACCACACTCCTCATTTTCAAGGCTCTTGTCTCCTTTGTAAAACTTCTTGAACCACCACTGTACTGTACGTTTGTCAGCAGTCCCAAGGCCAAATGTATTGTTAATGTTGCGAGCTGTCATCACTGCTTTACAACCCATTTTGAACTCAACTAAGAAAAGCACTCAAATTTGCTTTCTCTTTAATACCATTTCCATAGTCTAAAATAAATATAAAATACACAGCAAGTAGAAAATCATTGGCAAAAAAAAAATTAAAACAAGAAATGCACGTTAAAATGATGTATAACATAATCACATTTATTTAAGAATGTATTCCAATATCAAATGGCAAAGGTCAATGATGCAAAAACCGCAATTAACTTTTGCACCAACTTAATATCTTTCCAATTTAGGTTCCAAAGTGAATTGTACAGGCTGAGTGCTATGATATGAATCATAAGGTAGTATCGTGGCAATGAAATTAGTAGCCAAGTGGAGCTTTATGCATGAGATAACTGCTTTTCTGTAGCCAGTACCAAGACTATGAAAATTTGGGATTCTGATACTCATAGACTATTTTATTGCATTTTATTTATCAACAAACCCAACTTAAACTAAATACTTGGAAATAAAGTTGTACCTGTATGACTTCTGTTCTCAGGCAAGATATTTATGATGTATTTTTAATGAAATTCAATGCTATGTAAAATTATTTTACTCAGAAAATACTTCTAGAACAAGATAAGGGCCTATTCTGAAATAATAATAAAAATATAAAATTCTTAAATAGTGTTTACTGTTCTAAGAATTTTATGAATATTAATTCACTTCATCATTACAACAACCTTGTGGGATCAATTCTGTTATTATTCCCATTTCACAGATGAGGAAACTGAGACACAGAGATGAATAAGGTCTCCAAGCTAATGGTGATGAAGCAGAGATTTAGTCTCTAGAGTCTGTGTTCTTAACCCTTTGAGACTGAAACTGATAAGGAAGAGATAGAGAGTAAGCTTCTGTGATGGCTGAGCTGGTGAAGAACCCACCTGCCAAGGCAGGAGACACGAGTTCTATCTCTAGGTTGGGAAGATCACCTAGAGGAGAAAATGGCAACCCACTACAGTATTCTTGCCTGGAAAATCCCATAGATGAAGGAGCCTGGCAGGCTACACTCCATAGCATTGCAAAGAGTCAGACACGACTGAGCACAAGCACAGAGCAAGGAGAAGGTAAGATGAAACGAGAAAAGAAGGAAAATGAGACAGTGAGGTCACAGACCTGAAGTGAAGTGAGCCTTAAGAGGAACAATGAGAGATGACTTTCAATGAGCATATGATTGCCAGTCACTGGAGAATTTTGAATATACTATTGAGTCATTTGATCAGAATGTCACTATAGGTTCTTGGGCATATGTGTAACATAATTTAAAAGAACATATTTTTGCAAAATATACTGTAATACGAGAGATTACTCTGAATATAACCAAAGACACAAACATTTAGTAAAGGTAAACATATACATATCCTTTGACTCAGCATTTACCATTATGGTATAAATACTAAAAAAAACATATGAATATGTAAATACAACAATATTTGTTCACAAGAATAAACTGTTTACAGAATTAGATACTTTTCAACAGGAGAATACGTAGCGTAGTTGGGGCTTCCCTGGTAGCTCAGTCAGTAAAGAATGTGCCTGCAAGGCAGGCCACCCAGGTTCGATCCCTGGGTCAGGAAGATCCCCTGAAGAAGGGAATGGTTACCCACTCCAGTGATCTTGCCTGGGGAATTCCATGGATACAGGAGCCTGGCAAGCTAAGGTCCATGGGGTCACAAAGGCTCAGATACAACTGAACAAATAACACTTTCACTTTTGTTTTCGCTTTTTAATCACAAAATGAAATATTATACAGCAGTGAGAAAAGAACAGACTACAGCTATACTCAACAACATAGATGAACATTAGTAAAACCCAGTTAAAGGAAAACCAGAAGGTCTCAAATAACAACAGCATACCATAAAATTCCCAAAGATATAATCAATACATACATTAAAAACCACTTTAAAAAATAAGAAATAGATAAGAGGAAGTCAGTATGGCAGAGTAAGAGGACACTAAGCTCACCTCCCCCCATGGATACATCAAAATGCATCTACATGTGAAGCAATTCTCATTGAAAACAAGCTAGAGATTGCTGGAAAGATTCATTTACTACAAAGACTACAAAGAAAGATCCACCCAGGGTCAAGAAGGAAAAGAAAAGAAGTGATCAGGTCAGGACTCACGACCATAGGAGAGGACCTAGAAGAAGAGGGGGATATCACAGGCTTGGAGATCATTCCTGGGGAGTGAGGGGTTCAAATAACACTTTGGGGCCCCCCAGACCTGGGATCCAACACTGGGAAGACAAGTCCCCTTAGCTGGTGTGCAAACCACTGATACTGCACCTATGGAGATTGCACACATACTTGATTACACCTGGGAACAAGGAGGCAACAGATTGAAACTGCCCAGGTTACTGGCTTGTTTCCCAGACCAGCTGTCTGAGTGTGCACCCCAGCCATCACCAAGCATGGTGTTCCTGGCCCTGGCACAAGCTCAAAATAGGGTGAAGGCTGCCATTGTCGAGAAGAGGGCGCAGTTGTGGGGGATGGAGCTAGCTAGGACCTGGCACCACCTTAGAACAGGGCAAGGGTGGCCATCACTGGTGCTGGAGGAGGCAGCAGATTGAGAGCAATCTGGGACTCTGACTGATCTGCAAGGATGGTCCTAACACACGCCCCACCCTGACTGGGCACCTGCTTCAGACCCTCTTAGTACTGCTGCCCTCTAGGGCAAAGGCAACATTACTGAGGGTGGGGAGAGCACACTTAGAAGGGATGGAAACAGCTTGGAACTGACCTTCAAGACTTCTGCTCCAGCACCCTGGGACCCAATCCTGTCCACAACAGGACAATGATGGCCACTGAGCAGAGGAAAAGCCCTGGTTCATACCTGGCTCTGGCCCAAGTTCCTCCATCTAAAGTAAAATAGCAAACCCTTGCAACTTTTCCTTTTATCCAAGACAAGCTTTTCCAGTCTTTATAACATGGCTTCCAGGAATTTTCTTCCCTGGCACCTTCTCACCCAGTACTTTCCAGAACGTTAATGCTCTCAGGAAAGCACAGTTGCCAGAAATGAAATGTTTCTTCCAAACAGACCTGACCAGTGCAGAGTAGAAAGGCCTCAGCAAAATTTGTCCTTACCCAACACTCTCAGATGTGCCATCTGTGAAGAGGTTAGCTTTGGACCTATGAAGCAAGAAGCCAGAATTTAAGGAGAAAGCAAACAAGCTTTCCCTTTCTCTGATGAGCCATTCCATGGATATCATAAAATAATAACATTTTACACCTGGAAAGATTTTAGAGTCCATTAAATGCTTTCCTGTATACTATTTCATTAAGTCTTTACAAAATTCTCACAGTCAGGTGTTAGTTTCTACATTTTTCAGATGAGAAACCCCAAATCATAGAACATGCAAGAGACAGAGCTAGAACTTGTGCATTCTGGCCCTCATCTAGCGTCTTTCCACAGTAGCATGCTGCTTCAAATAATCATATAATCATTAAATGGCTAGCCTCTCTCTAAACAACAAACTAGGAAACAAATTTTGCAACAGAAACCTAAATACATTATTGATTTTTAAAATCAATGAGAAAAAGACCGGCAATCCAATAGAACAATGGACAATGAATTCATCTGGCAGGTTCACAGAAAAAGGAATACAAATAGCCAATAAACATATTTAAAGATGCTCAATTTGACTAATGGTTTTACAATCCAAATTAAAACATTAGTAGGCTATCATTTTTCACTAACCAAATTAGCAAAAATTAAGAAGAAATTGATAATGCACAGTACTGGTGAGAGTGGAGGCTAACAGAAACTTCTACTGAATCAAAGAATGAATGAATGCACTGTGAGTGGAAGTGCACTTTGGTACAGATTTTCAAAGGTCCATTTGGCAAGAACTATCTCATTTTGAATACTTTTGCCCTTCGATCCAGCAATTCCACTTTAAGAATATGTCTTCAAGGCTTACTTAAGTTGTTCAGAAGTACCTGTCCAAGGATATTACTGTGTCATCGCTTACATTTACAAGTATTTGGATACATCCTAAATTTCTATCTTTAAGGAATTATTAACTGAAGCACAATACATCCATATAATGGAGCACTGTGTAACTATTAGAAAGATGAGGTATGTCCATTTTCAGTCTGTGGAAATATGTTCATGACATTTTAAGTGACTAAAATCAACTGCACTACAATATGTAATATGGTCCCACTTGTACAGCACTCATATATGTGGACAGTTACATTCATAAACATTCATATTGTACATATTATACATATGCATATATATGGTTATGAAAACAAAATGCCTTCAAGGACACAATACAAAACAAACTGTCAACAATTGGCTACTTCTGGAAAGTAGAATTTCACAGAATGAAAAATGGGGGACAATAGGACGTGTTTATATTTCTGGCTTTTTGAATAATATACCACATTCAGGAACAGGTCTGGACAATTTTTCCATGTCTGGAACCGTAGAGAAAGTGGTGTACAACAATAGGGTTTCCTTTTGAACCAGAAATGCGTCAGTTCCATTACTTTTTGTTTACTAAGTAAATACTTTGTGTCATGCATTACACTAAGTCCTGCACACATGTTATTTAAGGTAACCTATACATTAAAACCTATACATTAAAAAGGAACATTTCATGCAAAGATAGGCTCAATAAAGAACAGAAATGGTATGGACCTAACAGAAGCAGAAGATATTAAGAAGAGGTGGCAAGAATACACAGAAGAACTGTACAAAAAAGATCTTCATGACCCAGATAATCACGATGGTGTGATCACTCACCTAGAGCCAGACATCCTGGAATGTGAAGTCAAGTGGGCCTTAGAAAGCATCACTACAAACAAAGCTAGTGGAGGTGATGGAATTCCAGTTGAGTTTTTTCAAATCCTCAAAGATGATGCTGTGAAAGTGCTGCACTCAATATGCCAGCAAATTTGGAAAACTCAGCAGTGGCCACAGGACTGGAAAAGGTCAGTTTTTGTTCCAATCCCAAAGAAAGGCAATGCCAAAGAATGCTCAAACTACCACACAATTGCACTCATCTCACATGCTAGTAAAGTAATGCTCAAAATTCTCCAAGCCAGGCTTCAGCAATACATGAACCGTGAACTTCCAGAAGTTCAAGCTGGTTTTAGAAAAGGCAGAGGAACCAGAGATCAAATTGCCAACATCCTCTGAATCATCGAAAAAGCAAGAGAGTTCCAGAAAAACATCTATTTCTGCTTTATTGACTATGCCAAAGCCTTTGACTGTGTGGATCACAATAAACTGTGGAAAATTCTGAAAGAAATGGGAATACCAGACCATCTAACCTGTCTCTTGAGAAACCTGTATGCCGGTCAGAAAGCAACAGTTAGAACTGGACATGGAACAACAGACTGGTTCCAAATAGGAAAAGGAGTACGTCAAGGCTGTGTATTGTCACCCTGCTTATTTAACATATATGCAGAGTACATCATGAGAAACGCTGGGCTGGAAGAAACACAAGCTGGAATCAAGATTGATGGGAGAAATATCAATAACCTCAAATATGCAGATGACAGCACCCTATGGCAGAAAGTGAAGAAGAACTAAAGAGCTTCTTGATGAAAATGAAAGAGGAGAGTGAAAAAGTTGGCTTAAAGCTCAACATTCAGAAAACTAAGATCATGGCATCCGGTCCCATCACTTCATGGTAGATAGATGGGGAAACAGTGGAAACAGTGTCAGATTTTATTTTGGGGGGCTCCAAAATCACTGCTGATGGTGATAGCAGCCATGAAATTAAAAGATGCTTACTCCTTGGAAGGAAGGTTATGGCCAACCTAGATAGCATATTTAAAAGCAGAGACATTACTTTGCCAACAAAAGTCCATCTAGTCAAGGCTATGGTTTTTCCAGTGGTCATTATGGATGTGAGAGTTGGACTGTGAAGAAAGCTGAGCACCACAGAATTGATGCTTTTGAACTGTGGTGTTGGAGAAGACTCTTGAAAGTCCCTTGGACTGCAAGGAGATCCAATCAATCCATCCTCAGTTCAGTTCAGTTGCTCAGTCGTGTCCAACTCTTTGCGACCCCATGAACTGCAGCACGCCAGGCCTCTCTGTCCATCACCACCTCCCGGAGTCTACCCAAACCCATGTCCATCGAGTCAGTGATGCCATCCAACCATCTCATCCTCTGTCGTCCCCTTCTCCTGCCCCCAATCCTACCTAGCATTAGGGTCTTTTCCAATGAGTCAACTCTTTGCATGAGGTGGCCAAAGTATTGGAGTTTCAGCTTCAACATCAGTCCTTCCGATGAACACCCAGGATTGATCTCCTTTAAGATGGATTGATTAGATCTCCTTGCTGTTCAAGGGACTCTCAAGAGTCTTCTCCAACACCACAGTTCAAAAGCATCAATTCTGCGGCGTTCAGCTTTCTTCACCGTCCAACTCTCACATCCATACAATCCATCCTAAAGGAGATCAGTCCTAGGTGTTCATTGGAAGGACTGATGTTGAAGCTGAAACTCCAATACTTTGGCCACCTCATGCAAAAAGTTGACTCATTGGAAAAGACCCTAATGCTGGGTAGGATTGGGGGCAGGAGGAGAAGGGGACGACAGAGGATGAGATGGTTGGATGGCATCACTGACTCGATGGACATGGGTTTGGGTAGACTCCGGGAGTTGATGATGGACAGGGAGGCCTGGCGTGCTGCAATTCATGGGGTCGCAAAGAGTCGGACACGACTGAGTGACTGAACTGAACTGATACATTAAAACACATGTGAGGTAAGTTTTAACAACCATCCTTACAATAAAAGTATGATCCAAACCTCTACTGCTATGATCCATTGATTGCACCAGGCTGGAGAAGATGCACATATTTAGCCAACTGAAACCCTTTTTGACCTGTATCTAACAATGGTAAGAGAAATCAAATTAGCAAAAATTCAGATTTTTAAAGGACTTCAAGAGGAATACAATTTTCAAATTCATAATCAAAGAAATAGGAGAGTTGTATATTAAGATTATGGTTTCTTTATCATTGAGGCTAAAAGTTAACCCTATGTTCTAATGTCTTAGAAGTATTACATATTTTAGATTATACATCACCAGTTTCAAAAATGGCTCTGCATACTGATGAGGTTTTCTGCAAAAAGAAAATTCCCTTCAGGATTAATTTATCTACCTGTCAACCACCACCTAGAAAATAGGCAAGGGACTTTAGATTCTGGAGTGGAATCGTGGCAAAAATTATACATATCAAGTGTTGATTAAAACTATTATAGAGGAGATAACTTAGGGGGAAAAGAGTGTGGCAGGGTGTGGGTATCTGGACTGTGTTTGGTTGGGGGAGAAACACTTGGATAGTGTGTCTCAACAATTCATTGCTCTTTAAAGAATAAAATGGGAGGAGTTGATACTACGTGAAAGCTCTCTTCAAATATTTAGAGACTGTTACTTGAAAAGACAGTTAAATTTGCCCTGTGCCATTCCAAAAGAACTAGAAGCAGTGGAAGCTAGAGAAAGATAGATTTCAGCTCAATATATAGATAACATTTTAATAGAATAGACTGGAATAGATTGTCTCAGGAAAAGGTGAATTCCTCATTTGTAAAGAATTTAAGCAGAGTTGGAACAACCTACTTGCTGGAATGTTATGATAAACCTTCATGAATTGAATACTTCCTCAAATTAGATGACCTTTGTGTTTCCTTGAATGGTTTTTAACTCATTCATATTCTCTTCTATACTCTGTTTCATTATTTAAATATAGTAAATCATGGGAAATGTGTGCATATAGTAATCTAAAAATCAAAAGTAGAGAAATAAAGTAGAGAGATAAAAGTTAACATGTATTGATTTCTTATTGTGCCAGGCATATTAGAAATGTGTATTCACTCATTAATTTGACTCTCACCAAAATGAGGTAGCTCCTAATTTGATCTCCATTTTCAGATGAAGAAACATGTACAGAGAGTTTAAGGAAATTGACCATGGTCATACAGCTACTATGCGGAGGAATCAGGATTAAAGTTTAGTCTGTCTGCTTCCAAAGCCTATATAGTCTTAAAACTATGCTAATGACTAAGAGTGATAGTTACTGATTTAAAGCAACTGACTATTTCCCCAGAGTTTTGTATAGAATATGTATTCTTCTAAAAAGTGAATCATAGAGGTGAGTCAGATAAAATTATCCAAACAGAAACAAATTAAAATTCAATCTTATTTTCCAATCCCTAAGGACATTTGCACCATGCCACATAAAGAGGATGATTGTCCCTCCCAAAGTAAGAAATATAATTTCTCCCATATTTGGGTTAGGGCTCAATGGGCCAGAACATGGGCTGAGCATCCAGAGAGCTGAATGCAATGTCAACCCTGCCATCAGAGCCCTGTGAGCCAGTGGGTGAGCCACTTAGTTGCTCTTTAAGAGCACAGGGCTCAAAAGGTCTATTTAATCTCAAAAGGCCCCATAAAGCATTTAACAGAATTGCTCATATAAAGTGCATTTATGACTTTTGTTTTTCTTACACAGGACCTTCATATTTATTGCAATATTACCTTCCTCTTTGCTGGTCAGAAACATGTAGGTCCCCTTCCTCATGATTCATCCTTCTCTCTTGATCCATCAAGGTTTTCCCTGGAGATCTTAGCTAGAAGTTTCATTCCCCATAAGAGAGAGATTAACTCACAGAGGTGATTATATTAACAAGGAATAACACTCCACATAGCCAGCGAAAACACTTTTAAAGACCAAGAGAAATAAGATACAAAAGGAATTGACTACATAATCCCATAAATAGCTTTGAAAGTGCAGTATATCACCAAAATTTTATTCAACCCACAAACCAGGCATCATTTCTCTTTCTGTCTTTCTAACAAATCCCACTTCTGACTTCTTTGACACACATTTTTTATAACTAACACATTGACAGTTCACCATATCAAACCACATTAAATCAAATAAAAATCATATTAAAAGGTAAAAGTAAAATATCGTTAATTTCTTGTAAGTGTTATATTGTGCATGTTTCTTTATAACAAGCTTTGTTACACAGATTATTTGAAATAGCTCATAAGATTACTTACACTAAAATGTAAATACTGTTGGCCCTTAAACAACACAGTTTTGAACTGTGGGGTCCACTTATACTCGGATTTTTTTCAGTAAGTACATTCTGCAGTACTATAAGATTTGAGACTGATTGAATCCATAGATACAGAGGGACAATTGTAAAGTTATACACAGATTTTGGACTTCAAGGATGGGGGTAGAGGGACTTTATTGTCCAAGGGTCAACTGCAAATGAAAAATCGGGCCCATGAAAATGTAAATTGATATTGAATATCAAGACCCAAAGAAAAGTTAGACTTGCATATATGTTCTATGTTGCTATTAAAATTGAGATAAAATTTTATTTCCAAGTGTCTGGGTAGCTTCTGATAAATGGATTTTAAAATCAGATACATGGCATTTTTTAGTCATGTAAATAGCAAAAAACAAACAAAAAAAGAGCTCAAAGATGAATTTTTCAAATTCCTTAAAATGGGGCAAGAGGGGATACAGAAGACAATATTTTTACTACATGAAATACAGTATACGCACTAATGGATTTTTATAAGAATATTTTTATAACATCCCTTAGTATAAACCAAGGACAAAATGTCAAACCTAAATTAATGAAAGCAATATTGCAGAGTATGAGAGGGGGGAAGGGAGCAGTAGATTAGAATTGAAGCAGGTCTGGCTACTTTCTTTTATGCCTACACTATTCTTTTTGAATGGTTCGAGCAAGATGTAATGGCTACTCATGGCAAGAATCCATCAACAATCCTTATAACCCAAGAAACGCACAGAAGCCTCTGGGAGCATAAGTCCTAACGGTCAACACAACATGGTGACCTGGGGATCTCACCCTCTGATATACCAAATGTCCAACCTTCCCTGTTAGCTCCCCAAGAGCTAACTTGGACATATGTGGTTTTACCTCTAATTACTGTTTATTTCATTTCCATGTCATCTCTTTCATTATAACCTCACTAATAGGAACAAGGGGGTCTTCATGACTGGACAAGACAGAATCAGACAACTATTGATTTATTTGGTTGACTTCAACTAATCTTACTCTTATGAGCTCCAGAATATGAAAACTTTTGTTTGGAATCATTCGTACTGAATAGTTGGCATTTATATATACATATTTATATATATATAAATATATATATATATATTTTTTTTTATTTTGATGTATTAAACCTTATATATTTTTCTTATCCAGTACAGTAGATTTTTTTTCTTACAACTCTTAACATTCTCCAACCTGTTACACATTTTTCTAAATACTTTATCTCCTACTTAAGTATTTCTACCACATTCTTCTTTATTGATATTCCCCACTTGAGAATCACAATATATATATATGTATATATATATATACATATATATATAATTCTTTCAAGTTTCACTCAGTTTTAGTCCAGTGTTTGCAACTGTCAATATGAGATTTATCCAAACTTGAATGCAAGACTTTTATCATTTGCATTAATATATAGCACTGGTATGCCTCCCCTCAGTTTCCCTGGGAGACATGGAATATTTCCAACCCTATAGAGAACTTCAGCATTTAATACAATGTTGTATCCAGACCACCCTTTCAAGAGATTTCATCATTGGCATTCATTTCAGTAGAGAATATCCATATAGTTACTTGGAGAGTGGAGATGGCATCTTGACATGAGCCCACCACACAGCATTTCCAGAGTCCTTTAAGAACTCCTCATGCCCCATTAGCTTATTGCCCAGTTATAAAATACACTTGCATGGTTTCTCACATGTTGACATCTCTGAAATGAGCAGCACTTTTTTTTATTAAAAATATCAAATAAAACATCTGTTTTTAAAGTCTGTTATTAAATCTTTGGTGGAAGTTACAATTAATGGCATCTTAGATTCCTAAAACTATGATACTGGAAATTATGTTATTTCTTTAGACACAATGAGTTAACATGACCAGACCTGTACTGAAGCTTCTAGTGCATGACAATTACACCATACTATCTTGCATAAGAAAGGAACTTCTTATGATGAGGGCTATGCCTCCATACCATCACAATTTATAAGTATTATAACTTTTAAAAAATAATAAAAGGGGGGAGCAGAATACAGCTTTGCTTTTTATCCTTGTGAATTGTTCTCTAATTTGCTGAAGACCATTCAGACCTGGTATTCATGGGAATACCAGACCACCTGACCTGCCTCTTGAGACCTTGTATGCAGGTCAGGAATCAAGAGTTAGAACTGGACATGGAACAACAGACTGATTCCAAATAGGAAAAGGAGTACATCAAGGCTGTATATTGTCACCCTGCTTATTTAACTTATATGCAGAGTATATCATGAGAAACGCTGGGCTGGAGAAAGCACAAGCTGGAATCAAGATTGCCAGGAGAAATATCAATAACTTCAGATATGCAGATGACACCACCCTTATGGCAGAAAGTGAAGAAGAACTAAAGAGCCTCTTGATGAAAGTGAGAGAGGAGAGTGAAAAAGTTGGCTTAAAGCTCAACATTCAGAAAACTAAGATCATAGCATCCGGTCCCATCACTTCATGGTAGATAGATGGGGAAACAGTGGAAACAGTGGCTGACTTTATTTTTCTGGGCTCCAAAATCACTGCAGATAGTGATTGCAGCCATGAAATTAAAAGATGCTTACTCCTTGGAAGGAAAGTTATGACCAACCTAGATAGCCTATTAAAAAGCAGAGACATTACTTTGTCAACAAAGGTCCATCTAGTCAAGGCTATGGTTTTTCCAGTAGTCATGTATGGATGTGAGAGTTGGACTATATAGAAAGCTGAGCACCGAAGAATTGATGCTTTTGAACTGTGGTGTTGGAGAAGACTCTTGAGAGTCGCTTGGACTGCAAGGAGATCCAACCAGTCCATCCTAAAGGAGATCAGTCCTAGGTGTTCACTGGAAGGACTGATGTTGAAGCTGAAACTCCGATACTTTGGCCACCTGATGAGAAGAGCTGACTCATTGGGAAAGACCCTGATGCTGGGAAAGATTGAGGGCAGGAGGAGGAGAAGGGGACGACAGAGGATGAGACAGCTGGATGGCATCACCGACTCAATGGACATGGGTTTGGGTGGACTCCGGCAGTTGGTGATGGACAGGGAGGCCTGGTGTGCTGCGGTTCATGGGGTCACAAAGAGTCAGGCACGACTGAGTGACTGAACTGAACTGAACTGAACTGAATTACCTACCTTTATATAATGTTAAGACATGGGGTTTATGCAGGCATCTGTAACTGAATATTTAGTTCATGACATTTAACTTTGTCCAGGCTAGAGAGACAAGGACATTCTCACAGTCCTGTGATTACTGAGAACTTTCCCATAAAGCAATAAAGACTAGAAGAGTGAACAGTCAGGAGATTATCACACAACCTGTTTGTTCCACAAATAAAATACAGACTTGAGAAACCCAAATTATTTAAAGGAGAAATTGTCATTAAATATGGACAGAAATGTCCAATAAAATATGTCTTTTCAGGGATGTAGAATATTGCCTTTTAAAAGATGAGAGAAACTTAAATCTGAACCACTCTAAAGGAAACTTGCACATATTATAGAACTTAACAAAGGATTCCTTGAAAAGACTTTGAACAGATTTGATGACTGAAAAAAAATCACTTTGTGCTTTTATCATGGAGTCTTCCAATGCATATTTTTATAGTGGATGTAATAAATAAGTGCACTGGTTATATTTTCAAATTAACCAAAAATGCAGAAACAGAACTGCTTTTAAAATATACATCTTCTTAGTTAAGGATCATCGTAATGTATATGTGGCTAATTCAAGCTAAATCTCTTTGAATAGAGACCTAGACAGGACAACTGAAGCAAAATTTGGGAGTCAGTTTGTATTTTACAGTATCTGTTTTAGGGAAGTAATTGCCATTACAAACTCAATATAATAAAAATAAACAAATTTACCAAATTTAGGCCCCATGTTCAGCATCTAAATTTGTTCACAAAAGTCCCTACAACCCTCCCAAGGAGGTAATTTATTATTCCCAGTTTATAGTTGATGAAATTAAAGTTCAAAAAGGATGTAACTTGTTCAGCACAGAAGTAGCAGAACAAAGTTTGAAAGTCAAAGGATCTGACTCTCTAGCCTCTGTCTCGACCACCATGCTGTTGAGAATATGGGGGCATTCCTGCCGGGCAAGCTGCAAATGGAAATCTCCCAAGTTTGGTCTTGCCACAATCAGAAGGTGGATGAAAACTATTTCACCTCCAAGAATGGTCCTCTGATTTGTTCATGTGCAGTTATTTTATATTCTGTGAAGGGAGGCTCATATGTAACTAACCCAGGACTCAAGTTTATTTCTCTTACAGGATTTAATTCCAAAGATATAATAACTAACATGATTAAATATCTCAGTGGCCTCCCATATTGAGATTTAGAATGTCATATGGCTACAGTTCTTAATTCTACTATGAATGCCCTTCCCTTTCAGGTTAACTGCATAACGGATTAAATACTCTGCACAAAGGCAAGGTGACTCTAGAGGGAAACATGCAATTATGTAGTTTCCAAGTAGTAATTATCTTAAATTAATTGCTGTTTTATGGGAGTTTTGATCACACCAAACAATATTTACAATTGCAATTCAATTCCAAGATATCTTCTTACTCTGCTTAGCCATCTATCGGTTCAGTCATGCCTTCTCATGTTTGGGAAACATATATGATTTATCGTACAATTAAATGAGTGTTTTGTTAACTCCAAAGGGAACTTTTTGAACAGGAAAGATATGCAGTAGTGTGGCAGAAATAACACTGTGGAACCCAAGGGAACTTATGAAAAAAACAAAACACTGCCCTTCCCTGTGTCCACTTGGGTTAACATTTTTTACTTGCATTAATAAGTCTGCTTTTACTATTGGTATAACCTCGTCAAGAAAATTAAAGTTTCATTTTCCATGCTTTTCTTCAATCCTCCATCCTCTGTCTGCCTTCAAAAGATAAGAGATCTAAGATTCTGTCCCATTTAAACAATGAGTCAACTCAGCCATTCTTTAAGTCTCTCAGGATAGTGATTTGACTGTGTTCCCTCTTTCCCACTAAAATAGAAACTTTTGAAACTGAAGGCTGGGGCTTATTATCAAAGCTTCTTTGTAGTTGTTAAGCACAGGAAATCTGTGTCTCCAATGCCTATCACATATTTAATAAGAAGACATAATTACTGCAAGTGGTTCCCTGCTTGAAACCAATGGCCATTTCTAATGCACATCTCTTTGAAATAAGCATTTGTGGTGAAAACTCCACTCAGGAGCATTTACAGAACAGTCACTGGTAACAAAGCACCAGGATAAATGTGTAATCAAGTGATATTTGCCTGGGCCCCTGACATTCTCTGCTTTAAGGGGAATAGCAATAACACCAATAGACATGAAAAGATATCACTAAGCTTGTGTTAATTTCCACTCCAAGCCTCACACTCCTGGATAATGCTTATCTGGTTTTCATATCCTGAAAAGAAAATGCATTCATTTAGCAAGATGTTATTGTTGCTGTTTAGTTGCTCAGTACTGTCTGACTCTTTGCGACCCCATGGACTATAGCCCACCAGGCTCCTCTGTCCATGGGATTCTCCAGGCAAAAATACTGGAGTGGGTTGCCATTTCTTTCTCAAGAGGATCTTCCCAACCCAGGGACCGAACCTACAGCTTGTGCATTGGCAGGCAGATTCTTTACCACTGCCACTAGGGAAGACTTAGCATGATGACTTTGGATTCAGTCTGACTGACAAATTTTCAGTGTTGATGCTTCACCACTGAAGTTCAGAAGATCAGAATCTCCCCCAATTCTCCAAAAGACTTCACCCATTCTGAAGCAGAGAGAAATTTTTTTACCATTATTCTTTGGGAGAAACTATCTTTCTCTGTTTGATACCACTTGATACTTTTTTCCTCTTTCAATCTCATCTGTCTCCACTTTTCCACCTGCAAGTCCCCTCTCTTCACAGTCAGTTTATGTCTGTTTACTTCTCCTTATCCTCTACTTCCAGGTCCTTTGACCTCCTTCTTCTACAGGGTCTGAAGTGAAGGAGACCACACTCCCCCTACAATAGGAGACTAGTAGACTCAGCAGTGGACCAGCAAGCATCTTGGAATATAAAGAATGAATGGAAATCCGGTTAGACTTTCATGAGTCACTGCTTTTGATCATGAAATAAATATTTTTCCATGACATGAAAGGAGTGGATATCTGTATATATGTGAGTAAAGTTTCATGCATCATTGCTTCCAAGGTGTTACTTTGGTGAAGGTTATACATTAGCAGTTAGGTTGAGTCATTAGATATTTATGAGCAAGCGTTTCTACTTCTCAGTTACTGAGGAGAGTGAATGGACAGGATAATGTAGAAAAATAACCTTCAGCAATAATATCATAGTAAAACTAGTATGGAGAGTAGTCTACAATACAATTAAAAAAAAACTTGTTAGGATACCAGATATTCTTCACAAGGTTTCCCATGCCCAAACTCTTCTGTGGCATTGATTATTCACTGAGGTGAAAAGGAATTTCTGAAGTCTTTGACCCCAGAAGTGAAACTTGATAGGTAATTGATAGCATATATTCCAAATATCCAGAAGTGTAATAATTAATGATCGTATATTCATGATTTTCTGATAAACAGCCTTTCCAGCTGCTGGGCTAATACCTTGAGAATATGTAGCTGATTCCAGGACCATTAATATTCAATCCCTGAGTTGTAAGTACTCTAGAGTCCTCAAATTTCCAGGAAGAAAGGCTTAGCTGACCCACTGTCACCAGCCTCGCCTAACACAATCTCTCAGAATCCCCTTGTTCTCTCACAGCAGAAATCACTGTGTTTCTCCCTAGACTGGGCTTGCTAAAACATCTTGAATTCAGAAAAACCTCTAGAAAGGATTTTTAAAGGTCTGAGGGCTACTGAAAATTTTCAATGGAAGGAGGTGAAAACTAAATAGACAGATCAGTTGACTGATTAATCGATGGACTGATATGGTTCTTGCCCCTTGTTTAGGGTAAAGAGATCTCAGCTTTAACCATATAATCCAGTCTTGTAAATCACTTTCAAAATAAGCTCAAGAAAATTACATTAGGCTCAAAAAATTATATTTTCTTCAAGCACATGTATCAGTACTGCTATCTGCAGCATCCCCAACTGATTTTCCAAATATTAGTAGAATTTTACCTCTTGCTCCAGCTCAAAGACAAGGTTGTGTGAAAACAAGTCTAAAATGATAAGCAAAATATTATACATTTCTCAGAGGGTCATTGCTTGATTTATTTGAGTTCAGTAAAACACAGAAGCCAGGGTTTTACTTTTTATATATTTCCTCATAAATGGTCTAATTAATATTCTGTCTCTGGGCAGTACAATCTCATAAACCAATCCCCAAAGAGAGAGATCTGCTCTTTTCCCTGAAATATTGAGAATGCAATCAACATTCATTTTGTAAGAACAAGTATATTAATAAATAGAACTACAAAATTGAACCATCCACTGGGAGCAATACACTGCCCGACAAAGACATTTTACAAATGAAGAACCAGAGGGCAGTCAGCCCTCAGTGCCAGAGGATAAGTCTAATCAGAGCTACATGGAGGAAGAGTTCCCACCCAAGTGCTTATCAGAACTACCTGGGAGATGACAAAAATGTGTAAAATCTGAGTGCCTTTCTAGACCCACTGACCCATATTCTCAAGAGGTAGATCCAGGAATACACATTTTTAATAGACGCCCAGTGATTCTGATGACTCATGCATTTAGGGAAGCCATTGATCAATGGCACTTTGTGACCTCACGGACTGTAGCCTTGCAAGCTCCTCTGTCCCTGGGATTCCCCAGATAAGGATACTAGAGTGGATTGCCATGCCCTGCCCAAGGGCAGTGGTTCTCAAAGTTTGGTCCCTAACCAGCAATATAAACATTTGAAAGGCCAATTATTGCCCACCCCCAGGCCTCCTGAATCAAAGGTTCTGAAGATAGGGCCCAGCAGTCCACCTGAGCTTTAGCAAGACCTCCTGGTGGTTTGTGGGCTTCCCAGGTAGCGCTAGTGGTAAAGAATGCACTGGCCAGTGCTGGAGACTTAAGAAATACGGGTTCCATCCCTAGTTGGGAAGATCCCCTGGAGAAGGGCATGGCAACCCACTCCAGTATTCTTGCCTGGAGATTCCCATGGACAGAGGAGCCTGGTAGACTACGGTTCATAGGGTCAAACAGAGTTGGATATGACAGAAGAGACTTAGCACAGCCACAGTCAAGTGGTTCAGATGCACTTAAAATCTGAAAACCATTGATCTGGGGGATTTAAATTAAGCCTCAGTGGATGTAGAGAAAAGGGAACTCTTATACACTGTTGGTGGGAATGTAAATTGGTGCAGCAGAGTGGACATTTCTAAAAAACTAAAAACAGAACTACCATATGACCTAGCAACTCCCTTCCTGGGTATATAACTGAAAAAAAAAAGAAAACATTAATTTGAAAAGACATGTGAACCCCAATGTTCACAGCAGCATTATTTATAATAGCCAAGACATGGAAGCAACCTAAGTGTTTATCAACAGACAAATGGATAAAAAAGATATGACATATATATGTGATGAAATATTACTTGACCATAGAAGAGAATGAAATGTTGCTATTTACAACAACACGGATGACCTAGAGGGTAAAACGCTGAGATAAGTCAGACAGAGAAAGATAAACACTGTAGGCTGGCAGTCATCAGTACGTATATTCTAAAAAATGAAACAAATGAGTCAAGGTTAAAAAAAGAAACAGATTTACAAATATAGAGAATAAACTAGTGGTTACCAGTGAGGAACAGGTAAGGAGCAAGATATGAGATTTAAAGGTACAAACTACAACGTAAAATATAAATAAACTACAAGGATATATATTATAGCACAGAAATATAGACATTATTTTATAATAACTATAAATAGGGCATAACCTTTAAAAGTTGTGAATCACTGTTACATACCTGAAATTAATATATTATTGTACATCAATTTTACCTCAATAAAAAATACTAAAAGTTAAAATAATAATAATAATAAATTAAGCCACGGCCAGAAAGAGCCAAAGTTTCTCATCCTTTTCTGGTTCTTTTGCAATTTGGAGGATATTTGAAGGCAATTAACTTAACTTTCTAGGGATTCTGACAGCAAGCATTTAGGAAGGGAGCAGAGTGTAGGGTTGTATTAACATAACTCTGAGAAAGAGGGCACCTAAAGCCACACTGCCAGAGATGCTCAGATTTCATGCCCAGAAGTAGGCAGATCCTCACAAGGGAGAGAATGAAATGAGCACGTGTAAGAGGAACTTCTGTTTCCTGACTTTTGCAGAGACATTTCAAAAAGCATATAACAATATCTCTTAAAGACATGAAGTTAACTAATTTACTGTTTTCTGTATGTGAGTTTTTGTCCCCAGAAACAACAAAACAAAATTATTTCTTAAGATGCTTATGTACTTGTCCTTCTCACTTCCTTCTGTTCCTGCAAGTACTGCACATGAATCTTCTCTCCTAAATTGCACTTCATGTCTCCCTCTTGACCCCTGTAACTCTGAATATTTCTCTGAGAATCTCAGACTCTAAATAAGCATTTTTCAATGGATTTTCATTTTCACACAACTTGTTGAAGAGGCATTTTTAAATATTTTTTCCTAATCACATGATACACATACAGCTAGACTGTGTAGCTGTGTGTGGAGTATATGTATATCTGTGGTTTACACATAAAAGGAGGGAGGAAGACTTTTTTCAACCCTCTCCAAGAACGAGTTGAATTCCCCTTGAGGAAGATATCACCCTCATTGAGAACATACGCTTTAGAGTTTTAAGTACAATTTTGTTCTGATACACTAGATGTAGGAGAGGTTCCAGTTATTTTTCTAAATCAAATCTAAACTACCAATCAAACTGAAAACATTAGGCAGAAAATCCAGCCTTAGTCATTTTGGGGTTCACTCACATTAGGGCTGGCATGGTGCTGGAAAACCGCAGAGGAACCCTAGCTTTCAGTTCATCCTGGTTGTCACTGGGAGGCTCTCCAGAGGAGAGTCTCTGCCCCCTCCAAAGAATTCAGGAAACCAGAGCAGAAGTTCCTTCCTCTCCTCCTCCCTGCTCCCCTTACTTGCCAAACAGGTACACACACAGCACTCACACTCCAACTATCTCTACTACAAGGCTGAGCTACTTTTCTGCTCCCTCAATCCTAGGAGTCACTCTCTCTCAGCTCCTTCTTCACTGAGCCTAGACCTTAAAAAAAATAAAAGATCAGTAAACGGAAGAGCTTATAAAATATAAAAGCCTTTTAATTTAATCCCCTGACACAAAGCAAACCCAGGTTATACATGGTGCCCTCTGAAAGACTACAGATACCTCTCACCCCCTGGGGTAACCTACAAGCCAGTTTATTTCTCAATTACTTTCTCCTAGATACATCACTGAATTTGGCAATTAAGAAGCTATGAACTCCTGGAAGACACTGTGTCATTTTTTATTTGTAGCTTTAATAACACTTAATGATAATTTCTTATAGCTCAGTCGGTAAAGAATCCACCTGCAATGCAGAAATCCACCTGTAATGCAGGAGACCTGGGTATGATTCCTGGGTCCAGAAGATCCCCTGGAGAAGGAAATGGCAACCCACTCCAGTATTCTTGCCTGGAGAATTCCACGGACAGAGGAGCCAGATGGCTACAGTCCATGGGGTCCCAAGAGTCAGAGACAACTTAGCCACTAAACCACTACCACCACCACTATGTCTAAATTCTAAACTTTTCAGAGGCTAGGCTAGAGTTGATCGAGAAAAACAGATACCTCTCCTCCAGCACAAGCTACTTAATGAAAAAAAAAAATCTTGCTTTAGACTATCACCATTAGAGCACAGGCTTAGCTTCAGAGGGGCAAGGATTCTAATCCTAGTACCATCTATTAACACCTATGTGAATTCTATAATCTTTCTTCCCTTCATCTGAAATTGAGACTAATAGTAAAACTTATTACAAAGGGTTTCTATGGAGATTAAAAGAGAATTTGTGATAAATTCTACCTCAGTGCCTGGAATAGGGCAAAAGATCAACAAATCGCAGCCTTATTGTTGGCATGGGGTTCTCAAAGCAAGAATACTGAAGTTTTTTGCCATTCCCTTCGACATCACCCTTATAGCAGAAAGCAAAGAAGAACTAAAGAGCCTCTTGATGAAAGTGAAAGAGGAGAGTGAAAAAGTTGGCTTCAAACTCAACATTCAGAAAACTAAGATCATGCCATCCGGTCCCATCACTTCATGACAAATAGAAGGGGAAACAATGGAAACAGTGACAGACTTTATTTTGGGGGACTCCAAAATCACTGAAGACGGTGACTGCAGCCACAAAATTAAAAGACGCTTGCTTCTTGGAAGAAAAGCTGTGACTAACCTAAACAGCATATTAAAATGCAGAGACATTACTTTGCCAGCAAAGTCCGTCTAGTCAAAGCTATGGTTTTTCCAGTAGTCATGTATGGATGTGAGAGTTGGACTATAAAGAAGCTGAGCACCAAAGAATTGATGCTTTTGAACTGTGGTGTTGGAAAAGACTCTTGAGAGTCCCTTAGACTGCAAAGAGATCCAACCAGTCCATTCCAAAGAAAATCAGTACTAAATATTCACTGGAAGGACTGATGTTGAAGCTGAAACTCCAATACTTTGGCCACCTGATGCCAAGAACTGACTCATTTGAAAAGACCCTGATGCTGGTAAAGATTGAAGGCAGGAAGAGAAGGAGATGACAGAGGATGAGATGGTTGGATGGCATCACCAACTCAATGGACATGAGTTTGAGTAAACTGCGGGAGTTGGTGATAGACAGGGAGGCCTGGCATGCTGCAGTCCATGGGGCTGCAAAGAGTCGGACATGACTGACTGACTGAACTGAACTAAACTGCTTCTTGGAAGGAAAGTTATGACAAACCTAGACAGCATATTAAAACTCAGGGACATCACTTTGCCAACAAAGGTCCATATAGTCAAAGTTACGATTTTTCCAGTAATCATGTACCGATGTGAGAGTTGGACTACGTAAGAAGGCTGAGCACCAAAGAATTGATGCTTTGCAATTGTGGTGCTGATGAAGACTCTTGAGAGTCCCTTGGACATCAAGGAAATCAAACCAGTCAATCCTCAAGGAAATCAACCTTGAATATTCATTGGAAGGACAGATGCTAAAGCAGAAGCTCCAATACCTTGGCCACCTGATGGGAAGAGCTGACTCATTGGAAAATACCTTGATGCTGGGAAAGATTGAGGGCAAGAGGAGAAGGGGACGACAGAGGATGAGATGGTTAGATAGTATCACTGACTCAGTGAACATGACCTTGAGCATCCTCCAGGAGAGGTGAAGGACAGGGAAGCCCGGCATGCTGCAGTTCATGGGGTCACAAAGAGTCGGACTCTACTTAGTGAATAAACAACAACAACAACATGCAGTCAAAAGCTCTACCACTGAGCTATGCCTCCAACAGGTACGAATCGACATTCATCAACAGCTTTTTCTCGGAACGTCCCATTTTTTGTCTTACCGTATTGCTCTCTTATAGCTCATTCAGTCAGCAGGGAATAATTAGCAGCCATGCCACACAGGAACAAAGTGTGCAGACTTGAGTTGATGTTGGGCTTAATGAGCTTATTTTAAAAGCAACAAATCACTCAACTTCCCATCAACCTCCACTTAGCACTTTCTCATGTAGAATGTGGCAAAAATCAGAACCCGTGCTGATGAGGTAATTTGGTCTTCAAATTTGCCATTTGCTTACATGCCCAGAAACAAAATATACAGCCAACTAGGAAAGAAAGCAGTTTTTCTTTATTTATTGCATCTACAACTACTGTGAGGTTTATGGGAAATAGAGATCAAGAAAAACTATCAGGGATCATTTACTTTGATATATTTAAACAGATATTATGTGTATGTCTATCATACTGACCATTTAATTACATATGAGTTACTCCATTTATATGACAAAAAAGAATTTTTCAAAGAGGCTGTCTTATAAGTGTCCTCCTAATCTGTAAAGTCATTTTTATTTTTGCTCGAGCATTATTGATTGGGAAACATGCTCAAAATACTCTTTTCTGTGTCGATCTTTCCCCAGTGTCAGACAAAGAAGAAATTTCACATCTGCTCCCACAGTTTGTTGCAGGTTACTCTACTGGGATTCTCTTTGGAAAAGCCAGATGGGTTATGCAGTCAGGATGTGGGAGAGGCAGAGGTGGTGGTGTGGGTCATCCCAGGGCTGGCTCTAAAGCAGCTCAGGCTGACTTCCCTCTGGGAGACCTCCCACCTGAAGAACAGGAAAGGGTAAGTTCCTTTTCTTTAACTTTCCTTAATCCTCTTTCTGCTTTCTGTTCCTCCCCTCCTTCCCCAATTAAGTCTCCTACATGCCTTTTCAAATCTATTTTCAGAAAAAAAAGGTTTTCTCATTAAAGTAAGGGGGAGACTCAAGATGTTTGACAAAACAGCCAATTCGCCGTTTCAAGTATCTTTGATTTCCCACATCCTCTGGTGGTTCAGACAGTAAAGAATCTGCCCTCAATGTAGGTTTGATCCCTGGGTCGGGAAGATCCACTGGAGAAGGAATGGCTACCCACTCCAGTATTCTTGCCTGGAGAATTCCATGGACATGGGAGCCTAGCAGGTTGCAGTCCGTAGGGTCACAAAGAGACGTGACTGAGCAATTAACACACACTCCAGGCACTCAGAACCCCCTGTTCTACCCACTCTTTCATCACCACCTGCCTAGATGCCTCTTCTCCTTGACACTGTCTCTCCTTTATCATCCTTTTTCAAAAATGTTGTTTGATTAATGTTTCCAGGATACAAAACTTTATGCCTCACTATGGCTTATAGTAAGTAGCCTTTCAACCAAGAGTAAGCCCGAGCTTACCAGCTACTAATAGAAGGATGCTGTAACTTATTCCTATATGTTAATATTTATTTTAAAGCATACACAAAATACCTTATATTTTTACTCTATAACGCCATTTTAGACTTTTCAGTCACAATCACTATACTCTAAATTGCATTATCAATGTGATCCATAATGCCATCTTCTTCCTTAATAATCCAGGAGCCGCAGAAGGTATTCTGAAAAGTTGCACAGAGTCCTTAGACTAAAGACCAGCCACCCCACAGAATGGTTCATCTAAGAGCTTCAGTCTCTGTCATCCCAGACCCACAGTGACCATCCATCTCTCAGCAGGCTCCCTATCGTGATCTCCCTCTACCCAAACCTGGCTCCACCATCTCCTCTCCCATGTCTCCTGGGATAGTTTCACTCCCAAACACTGTTCTCATTCTGCTCCATCAATTCCTATCAGCTCTCTATTATAATAGTACTAAAGGCTCCTAAATATTTATTAATCTAATGTTGTGCCATGCAGCTGTATCTTAGGTTGTGTTGCTTTCCCATGCTGTAGAAACAGTGTAAGTGAGTTAAGCTAAATTTAAATACGTTATCTGAAACATGTACATCATAGCTCCTTGAAGCTTCTGTGAACTCTTCAGCCTCCAGTGATGCTTCCCTCTTCAAACCTTCTACACCACTTATATAAGAATGATGATTCATTTCCAACCTATCTTGTATGCGTCTCTGCCTCATGTTTATTATTCACAGCTCTTCAACTACATTACAAATTCATGGTGGGCAGGATCCCTGTCTTTATATGCAGTTTTTTTCCCACACACCCACCCAGTGCTGAATACATGAATAAATGTCTGTTGGCCTAGCTTTTTACCTTGGCTAATGTTTCATCTATATTATATACTTTGGATCAGAAATAAATTTTATTATTCTAGAAACATGTTTTATTATTGTAGATTTGTAGAATTATAATGGGAATTATCCATAGCAATAATCATTTAGAAGTAAATAACTTCAAAGGCCACCAGATATCAACAAAAATAAATTGAAAGTATAATTTACAATATGCATGCATGATTAAGTACCAGCATGATAACAAAATGTGACAAAGAAAAAAAATGGTAGAAGAACAAAGTCTAAACTAAAAAAAGAAAAGAAAAAGAGCCGAATAGCATACAGTTTTGTTGTTCAGTGGTTAAGTTGTGTTTGACTCTTTGCGACCCCATAGACTGCAGCATGCCAGGCTTCCCTGTCCTTCATCATCTCCCGAAGTGTGCTCAAACTTATGTCCATTGAGTCAGTGATGCAATCTAACCATCTCATCCTTTGTCATCCCCTTCTCCTCCTGCCCTCAATCTTTCCTAGCATCAGGGTCTTTTCCAATGAGTCAGCTCTTCACATCAGGTGGCCAAAGTATTGGAGCTTCAGCTTCAACACCAGTTCTTCCAATGAATATTCAAGGTTGATTTCCTTTAGGATGGACTGATTGGATCTCCTCGCAGTCCAAAGGACTCTCAAGCGTCTTCTCCAGCACCACAGTTCAAAAATATCAATTCTTCGGCACTCAGCCTTCTTTATGGTCCAACTCTCACATCCATGACTACTGGAAAAATCATAGCTTCGACTCTAGGGATGTTTGTTGGCAAAGTGATGTCTCTGCTTCTTAATATCCTGATTGGTTCTTAGTTGCAGCAAATGGAATCTTTAGTTTCAGTATGTGGGATCTTTGGTTGCATCGTGAGAACTCTTAGTTGGAGCACGTGGGGTCTAGTTCCCTAACCATGAATTGAACCCCGATTGGGAGCACAGAGTCTTAGTCACTGGACCACCAGGCAAGTCTCTAGCATACAGTAAAATAAGTGAAAATTTGTCAATAGATGTCTCCAATAATAGAGGAATCCTCCTAATAGAGTGGGAAACAATTACTGAGGACTCACTATGTGGCAGATACTGTTTTAAGTGTTTTTCATATAGTAATATTCATGCAAGCCCATGACTTAGGATTACTATCCCCATTTATATAAATACCCAGGTGGTGCTAGTAGTAAAGAACTCGCCTGCCGAAGCTGGAGACTTAAGAGACACGGGTTCGATCCCTGGGTTAGGAAGTTCCTCTGGAGGAGGGCATGGCAACTCACTCCAGTATTCTTGCCTGGAGAATCCCATGGACAGAGCCTGGTGGGCTACAGCCAATAGGGTCACAAAGAGTCGGACACCACTGAAGCGACTTAATATGCATGCATCCCCATTTATCAAAAGAGAAAACTGGGGCAAAAAGAGAATAAGCAACTTACTATGACCAATCTAGACAGCATGTTAAAAAGTAGAGACATGACTTTGCCAACAAAGGTCTGTCTATTCAAAGCTATGGTTTTCCCAGTAGTCATGTATGGATGTGAGAGTTGGACTATAAAGAAAGCTGAGCACCGAAGAATCAATGCTTTTGAACTGTGGTGTTGCAGAAGACTCTTGAGAGTCCCTTGGACTGCAAGGAGATCCAACCAGTCCATCCTAAAAGAAATCAGTTCTGAATATTCATTGGAAGGACAGATGCTAAAGCTAAAACTCCAATACTTTGGCCACTTGATGCAGAGAACTGACTCATTGGAAAAGACCCTAATGCTGGGAAAGATCGAAGGCAAGAGGAGAAGGGGACGACAGAGAATGAGATGGTTGCATGGCATCCCCGACTCAATGGACGTGAGTTTGAGAAGCTCTGGGAGTTGGTGATGGACAGGGAGGCCTGGCGTGCTGCAATCCATGGGGTCGCAAAGAGTCGGGCAGGACTGAGCTACTGCACTGAACTGAACTTACTAAGATGATAAGGTTCATTACAAGTCAACCTGGGATTTAAACACAAACATCCAGCCCTAGAGTCTGTGCTAGTAACTACTGAGCTTTACAATGTTGCTACATCAAACAGTAGCTTTTTAGATAGTTTTTTAAATTTTTTAATCATATATTTTCCTCTGGGAGAAATAACCATTGAAAGACCTGAAGTTAAAACTAGAAAAGCTTCAAATGCAGTCTGTTTATACATGCTAAAAACCTGTTTTCTATAATGAAATTATTAATAATAACTGACTTGAAAATCACTATTGCTAAATAAATATGATAATGAATTCAGGGAGCAGTTGAATCTAGTTCTTACCTGGGAAAAGTGAGTTTGAATAAAAGCATATCCAACAAGCATTCATACCACCAGAGATTTTCCATTATCTCTATTGCAACACAATTCTAAAAATGTTTCTTTAATAATTTACTTTGCAGCTGTATCAAAAGCAGTATTACTTTTCACTCTATGAAAACAGTATGTGAAAGCTGAGCCAAATTTTACTCAAGTATTTGGATTAAGTTTTCATAAAATATATTGGAGGCTCAAAATTAAATATGAAACATTTCAATTTACAGTGTTTTTCTTACAACTTTAATAAAGTTTGAAACTATTTTAATTCAATTTACAACTTGAAATAGTCAGAATAGGCTAATGTTATGCTGTGGTAACAAAAAAAATTGGTGACTTTAAATAAGTAAAGGCTTATTTCTGCCTTATGCTACCTGTCTAACTATATCTACATCAGAACCTGTGTAGTAGGAGGAGGAAGGGGGAACTCTGCTCATTTTCCATCATTTATGACTCCATCACAGTTGAGGTTTCAGCTTCTCTGAGTTGGGGAAGAGAACAAAAGAAATCACACATCAGCTCTTTAATACATCCACTGAGGAGGGACTCTTCATTATCAAAACAAGTCTCATGGCCATGCCCAACTTCAATGTAGTGTCTGCCCAAATGGGAGGAAAACTGCATCTTGGTGAGCACAAGTGACATCTTCTAGACATTTTAATTCTCATCAAACTTTTTAAAGTATACACTATGTTACATAAATTTATGGGTCTAAAAAAAGTAAAAAGTCAGATACTTCTGTTTGTAAAACTTATGTACAAACAAAAACTCTAGAGCACAAGCTCCATAGTTGCGGCACTCAGACTTAGTTGTCCCCTGGCATGTGGAATCTTTCTAGACCAGTGATTGAACCTGTGTCCCCGGCATTGGCAGGCAGATTCTTATCCAGATTGTACCACCAGGGAAGTCCTGAGTAACAATTTTAAAGCTGGAAAGGGCCTTAGATATTTTACAGATGAAGAAAATGAGACCCAAAATAGGTTCAGTATGATCTGTCCAAAATCACTAATTGTTCAAAAGGTAAAACTTATTTGCTATGAATGAATATTACATGGAAAACAAATGCAAAACAGGAATGCATTCAGAAGTTTAAGTACTAAGATAAGGAATATTTGGGAATCAACTAATTAAAATCACGATTTCATTTATAATTTAAAAATATTATTAACTGTCATAATCAACTAACATATTTGCACTTTAAAATAAAGACAAGTAAATTCTATTTTTATTAAAAACCATGTAGCTTTAAAAAATGATTAAACTGCATTCATACCATTTATTATTCCAAAAAGTACTAGCCAAAATCTTTGAAAATTGGAACAGCAATTTAAATGCTTAGCCTAGTACCTCTTCAAAAAGCCAGAGAAGAAGAGAAAATCCAAGATTAAAATTACAGCAACTTTATTAATTGCTGCTCAAAATGTCAAATTTACATATGTTCAAATAAATCTAAATGGCAGAACCGACCACTAAGCCTTTTTAGACAAGTTTGGAAAAATTAATTATGTTCTTTGTCTTAATAAAAACTTAATATTCCAAGCATTTGCCTTTTTGTCAAAGATAATAAATTTCATTAAGCTTATATAAATTATAAATTACACTGTACTGAATAATATGATAACTAAAAACACATGGAGAATGGGGTTAGCCTTCCTCATTGCATCCCTTCCAAATTTAAACGTAATACTAAGCATATATGGTTGACTTAGAGACTTTTCCTCATCTTCTTTTTAAAGCTGCTATTCATAAAAAGGTCAGTAGGTTGTCTTTTAAAATAAATCTGTAATCACTACAAACTGTCACTGTATCTGACCAAAATCATGATGAAAGACCAGAGGCTAAGGCTTGAGTGCAATAGCTCAGAGAGTTAGAATGAAACAGTAGATGGAAGAATTCAAAGACAGGGGCCAAGACCTGTCCCAGTCCCTCAACTGAAACAACCTATTTGACTTTTGGTAGTCATAACCGTGGCCATCTGAACTTCTCATGTGGACCACTGATGCTATTTAGATGATACTCTATCCCCAAAATAATATTTCATTACATGTGTGTAAGTCATACTGACCCATTTCCTTCCTTTACTGAGAAATATGGTAAAACAGTAAATCTGGATTTCAGCAAGGATTTGACTGCTTCCCTGGTCATAACCTTTAGGAGGAAGAAAATCTTAAGTAGGAACTATCAGTGTTCCCAGATTTCTGAAGTTTTCTGGGAGATTCTGACCCAGTGAGGAGGGGATGGGAGAAGGGATTTGTACCTATAAAATGTATCCCCTGACAATGCTTGTCATCAGAGAAGTCTGGAGGATATTGGGCTAGGTTGGTTTTTCACAACCTCAGCTGTATGTTAAAATCACCTGGAAATCTTTAAAAAATGCTAATACCTCAGTTAACCCTAAAGACTCTGACTTAATTGGTTGGGGATAGGGACTGGACACCAGGATTTGTAAAAGTTCTTCAGCTGATTTGAATGCATTGCATAAGTTGAAAACCACTAGGCACAATGACAGCATCGTAAGACAGATCTGTGATAGATTGAATAACCATACCAGGACTTCCCTGGAGGCCCAGTGGTTAAGACTCCGAGCTTCAGCTGCAGGGGGCATGTGTTCAATCACAGGTTGGGGAACTAAGATCCCGTATGCCACATGGTGCTGCCAAAAAAGAAAGAAAGGAAGATTGAATAACCATGCCAAAGGAGATATCAGTTAATAGATTATGCCAACGATCCCTGGGTAGGGAAGATCCCTGGGTAGGGAAGATCCCTGGAGAAAGGAATGCCCACTCATTCCAGAATTCTTGCCTGGAGAATTCCATGGACAGAGGAGCCTGGTGGGCTACAGTCCATGGGTTTGCAGAGTTAGACACAACTGAGCGACAAACTCTTTCACTTTCAAGAACAATAAACAGAAGCTATAAGAAAAGAGAGGCTCCACATGAACAAGTGTTTTCCAACAATAGTGTCTAGAGGTAATGTGAGCTGCTTGGAGTCCTCATCACTGAGAATATTCAAGAACTAGCGGGAAGAAGCTGAAGGTGGTCCCATCTTCCTACCCGACACTTCTTTCTGATCCACTTGTTGCTAAGTTCAGAGTTGATCAGAAAAGTTACTAAACATCCACTGGATCCTTGGACTTGCTTGTGTTATAGAAGAATTAAGCTGATCATTCTAAGCAGTCAGTCTCCCTTGTTCTTTCCCTTTCATTTCATCCTTTTTTGTTGTTGTTCAAACCCAGTAAACCCCTATTTCTCTTTCCCTTCTAGTTAGTTGCACTAGCCCCTAACAGCAAAAGACTCAGTCTTTGAATTCTAACAACACTCACTAATTTGGTAAGTTATAATTGACACCCTTTTTCATACTGCTTGTTCTAAAATAGTTTCCTCCTTTTTCCTGAGTTCTAACCAAAAATATTATCAAATTATGCATGAATCTATGCCCCAATGACATAGGAATTGTACATTTGTTCCTGTCTGTCTAAATTCTGCTTAAATTTCAGTCTACCCACCAAGCACTTTGCTCCCTTACCTCTTCTGACAGAGGGAGGTTATTCTGTCAGTTCAGAAATAGTTTCCATTTCAAAAAGGCTTCTCTCTACTTTCACCTGTATTTCTACCATTGTTCCTCAGTGGGAATGATCCAGTTTTCAAAATCAAACAGGGCTCCATATTATTCATCCAGATCAACATATTAAGATCTGGAAAGTTTTATTTCTATTCAATGAGACATTTATCATGTGCCCACTTTGTCAAGTGCACTCTGACCTTGAAACATTTCAGAAAAATATGCACAATTCTAGACTCGCTAAGAATTTTCAAACTGCTAGTCGTTCATTCACTTCTACAACAAGCAAGCTCATCACTGGTGCCTGGATGGAGTGGAGAAAAAAGACTGACCTGATCTTTGTTCTCACAGAACACAGTCTCTGGGGGAGAGCATCAATCAAATGATCACCACCCCCCAAAAAAATGTGAAATGCAAACATAATCAGTGCTGTAACGAACAGTGCATGGACCTTTTAGAGCAAAAGAAGAACTTAACAAAGAGACAGCTTTGGAGAGAAAATGGTCTTGATGGTTAAAGGAAACATTTTCAGTATCTCAGTACAATTTTAACCTAAGTGAGATGCTAAAAATTCAGTCCTTAGAAAAGTCTTCTCCCCACTCTGCTGTCATTCTCAAGCACATAACCAGTTTTATTTTTCATATAGCATTGATCTTTTTTAATTATCATTTATCCTCATATTTTATATCCCCCACTATAATTAGGTTTGCAAAGAGTCGGACATGACTGAGAAACTCACACACACACACACACACACACACACACACACTATAATTAAGCTCCAGAAGGGCCATTTTTCCATCGACTTCACCACTGTATCTTCAACCCCATACATAGTATTTACTCAAATAATATTTATTGAGAATTGTTGAATATTTTAAACTTGCTAATTTGTAAATAAGTTGTCATTACTAACTTATGAGAAAAGTGGTGCTTAACAACTACAGAAAGTCCATTTGTGACCATTTAGAACCAGAAAAAGTATTAATAATTTGAAAAGGAGATTTTCTTTAACATAAATATTAATTTTCTATAGTAGATATTAACATTTCTTTAGACAACCCAACTTGAAGCTTGAGTTGGATAAAAGTGGATAAATGTCATCCCCTATGGGTGTCTCCAAAAACTGTGATTGTCATCAAGTTTTGGTTTTTGTTTTTTGTTTGCAATATATTTGCTTTATAATGTTACATTAGTTTCAGGTGTACACTACACAGTGCATCAGTTAATCATACACATAAGTCTACTCTTTCTTACATTCTTTTTCCATATAGGTCATTGGTGGCGGTTTAGTCGCAAAGTGGTGTCTGACTCTTGAGACCCCATGGACTGTAGCCTACAAGGCTCCTCTGTCCATGGGATTCTCCAGGCAAGAATACTGGAGTGGGTTGCCATGCCCTCCTCCAGGGGATCTTCTCCACCCAAGGATCAAACCTGCATCTTTTATGTCTCCTGCATTGGCAGGTGAATTCTTTACCACTAGTGCCACCTGGAAAGCCCCTGTTAGGGGCAGAGTGTCTGCTAAACCTTGCCCACAGAATCTACATGACTCAGGCTCAGCCTTCCAGCCTCAAAGCCATGTGTCTGCCAGGAGATATCACCTGCTGAGACAGGGCCTCTCATCTGTACTGTCCTCAGTACCAGCAAAGAGAGGTGGCTCTCTCCTCTGACCAGGACCTGCTTCACAGAGCAAGGAGCCTCTGAGACCCAGGGTACACGGCTACCTGTAGCCTAATGTATTCCTTCCTAAAGCACAGTCTGAGCACCTGGGAGCCTGGAGCTCCTTGTCCCAATAGGCTCACGCCTGCTTTAAGGCCCTGCACAAGCTCAAGGGCAGATGGAGCCACCACGCACACCCTCAGGTGCTGTAAGGAGACTAGGACACAGTTGTGTGAGGTGTCCACAGTACTGCAGGAGAGAATCTTCATATATGGTAAGAGAGATAACTACCAGGTGAGAAGTGGGAGGGTATGGGCCTCCTTTTGCCCATCTCTTACTCTGCCCTGCGGTTGTCACCCCTCTCCCTGATGCTGTGGTAGCCTTTCTTTGTCTTCTCTTCCCAAAGCAAATGTGACTTAAATTTGAGTTTTCTTAAGGTTAGTGATATGCTTTCAAATAGGTCTCAAGTCCGTCGCCTCTTTGTTCTCAGCACTACTTTCCCATCCCTTTACTCTGGTATGCTTCTAATGCTTCTAAATGCCTCTACGTTGCTTTTTCCATGACTCCCCATTCTCCATCCTACTCTACAATTGTGAGAAGTTTTCCAGATTTGCTAAAAGTCCTCTAAAGATCTCCAGCCCTTTTGAATAGACTTTAAAATCTTTAGAGCATACATGTGGGTCTCCAGCTCCAGTCTGACATGGGGAAGCTCCATGCTCTTCCTACCTCCGCTCCTTCTCACATGCAGTCAGCTCAGTTCATGGCACAGTCTCCAGTTACATTCATATCCCTGGTCTAATGCAAGGGTCACCAGCTTGGGATGCCTTCAGAACCTTCATCTGAGGCAGAGACTTCTCCTGAGAGCCCCCATAAGATCACTTCTCTGTCACAATCCTGTACTTTAACATGAAAGACTAAATCTCTTTGAAATCAAGGACCAGTTATTTTGGCTTTCTACTCCCAAAGCCAGGCATGTAGATGATTTTTTTTATATTTATTAAAATTATCATAAGTGACTGTATGTAAGATACTCAGACTTTGAAAATCTTCTGTAATCATTTCGAAAACAGATCACTTTCTACTTTTGGTTTGGAGAGCTGTATTTATTATTCTTAGCTTAACACAAAATAAAGACCCGGAGGGTAAAAATACACAATTTACAAAACTGAAAATGCTATTAGTAAACAAATACTGTGAAAAATGCTCATCCATGCTAGTAATCAGTAAATGCAAATTAAAGCAATGTTGAGAAACATGTTACACATTAAGCTAGCCAAAAATATTTAATGACAAGACCTAAGGTTGATGAGAGTGAAATTGTTACTTCTCTGACTGTTGCTAGCATTGCAAATTGGTACAAAATTTTTGGAAAGTAATTAGCAATATTTGTTTAGAATTCATAAAGATATTCATAACTTTTGACCCAATAACTGAACTCAAGATTTAGTCTACGCAATACTAGTCTTTAAAATGGAAGAAAATGCTACAAAATTTTCAGTGGTGTATTGTGATAGCAAAATACCAGGAACCATCTAATTGCCCAAATGTGTCTAATATACATAAACATAAACTAGAATATATATTTACTATTCATATTAACAATAAGGAATTCACATCAAAAACAAGTTTCTAAAAATCCTACAAATAAAGAAGACAAAAAAGTCAGCAGAAAAATATCTGGACAGGCATAAAACAATTTTTTATTTTAAAAATGAAAAAATATGAATGATTATTAGATATTGAAAGATGCTCAATTTTATTAGTATTCAGGAGAATGTGATCAAAATCAAAGAAAACCATCATTTACACTCATCTAATTGGCAAATACAAAAATATGACAACCAAATGTTGATTGCCCATAACTCATGATCCAGAAACTGAATCTACATAGCTTAAAGAATTTATAATTACACAAGGAGATATGTACAAGAAGGTTATAAAACAATCTTTGGTACTAGCAAAATACCAGAATAACTCAAACATCTATCAATAGCAAAATAGATAAATTATAGTATATTCCATGATGGAATACTAAAGAACGCTGGAATACATTTTACTGTGCAACAACATAGAAGAATCTAGGATTAAAATGTTAAGTGCCTGAAAAGAAGTCACAGAAAAGTAAATAAAGTATGATTCTATCTACAGAATATCTTAATGCACAACTAAATTTATTGGTTAATTCTTGTTTAACTTATTAGTTACAAATATACTCATGCAGAAAAACTGCAATTAAAAACAAGGAAAACTAAGCACCAAATTCAAAATAATTCCCTTTGAGGAGAGTAAGGAAAAGAAAAGTGGGAGGAGGACTTAGAGGATTCACAGGTAAATAAATTTGCATTTCTTTAACTAGGTGGTTCACATACGAGGATTTCTTATGTTGTACTTTACATATCACACATATTTTATAATACACTTTTATCATTCAATGTTTAAAAAGAAATTACATCTGAAAACATAATCAGGTCACAAGATGGCAAATAGAGTATATACTATCCATATAAAATCAGGGCATATGGATGTAAATGGTAATTTGAGATGTACAGAGTGAATCAGTAATCTAGGAAAAATATACAGAATGAGTTATATTTGATTGGAAAGACTGAAACTTCTGTATGATTATACACAATTTCCATATGGCAGAAGAAAGTCACTAACCTCCCATTTTGGGGAAAAAAAAGAAGGTAGGTCCATTTGGTGGGATTGAATTTGAATATATTGTACCTCTGGTATTTCTCCCTGCATTTTCTTTTTGTCCCTTCCCCTTGATAGTCTTGTCAATTCAATACTATTCATTGTCTCAGAGGCCATTTAAAAAAGAGAGAGAGAAAGCAAGGAAATATTCTGGAATTTGAGTTTTAAAATAGGCAGTAGGAACTTCTAACAGAGGAAAAGGTTGAAAGTCAAGGCTATTGATTTGCCTGAACTGGATATGTTAGAAGTCATTGAAGCAAGCTGGGCTTAAAATTTATGCAATTAATAATAGATGGTAACAATAGTCAATGAAGAGTCTGACTATACTTGAATGAGTATATCCCCAAAAGGGTAAAAACAGAGCACTTGAAACCTTACAGTTAGCACCAGGAAAGTATAAACTGATCTGCATAGGCACAACTCATGGCCAAGGCCAACTCCATCTTATCACCAGATGCAGCGCAAGATAGACGAACATCAAAGACACGGTGTATACGATATCCCTCAGTGGATGCCTAAGGATGCTCTCTGGCCATACACCCTTTCCACCACTGCCTAAACACAGCATAACACCAGGTGAAACTGAGATGTTACTGAAAGGTTGTTGCTGAACCATGAAAGATGCCGGGATTCTTGGCCTCTGGTGGAGAAGAATTCAATCCGGGGCCAGAGACAAGCCTTGATCGCTCAGAGCTTTTGCTTAATAAAGTTTTATTAAAGTGTAAAAGAGATAGAGAAAGCTTCTGACAGAGACATCAGAAGGGGGCAGAAAGAATGCCCCCCTGCTAGTCTTTAGCTGGATGTTATATAAACATTAGCAGTCTGCTAATTAAAGAAAGGAAATGTCTCAAAACTCAGAGAATAGCACCAGGTGAGTCATCCCAGGCCATAACATGATTGACATGAATCTTGAAGAAAGGCAGATTACCATACAAATATATAGTTTCATTAACATAGATTAAGAGAACAATGTATGAGTATAACATACTGGTTTGTCAAGTCAGTTCTGAGCCTAAATCTGAGCCTTTAGGCAGAACCAACTTGAAGATAGAAACTAGGGTAAATGCATAGTACATTAACATACATTAAGAAATGCTTTGGTTAGCTCAAGGTTTGAGAAAAGTTAAGTTCAGGTGGAATCAGGTGTCATTATGGCAAAACAGAATTTTAAGAGAAACCTTTTTTAAATTTGTATAGAGAAGGAGAAAAAATGTAACACTGGTTTGTTTCTCCTGCCTCTTAAGAGAGAGATAAAAAATGTCTGACACTTGCAGCCCATTTCCTCCATTTGGAGACCCCTGGCCTTCCTGCCTGTTACCCTCTCATTACCCTGAGCAGAGAGGGGAGACATTATCCTGAGAGAACTTGAAGATTGGGAGAGCAGTGAGTTGACTGAGAAATCACTTCAAAAATCTGCATCAACCTGGAAGTGATTCAGAGGTTTCAACATTAGCAACAGGACTTGGAATGGAAATAAAGCTAGCGATAAAAAATAATAATAAAGGTATGGTTGTTGCACAGAACTTGGGAAATGTCATAATCACTGTCTATGTTTTTTGAGCCCATTAAAGAGAAATGTGTGGGTTTGTATAAAAACATCTTGAAAGGAATAGTGTATTTTTTATTCCTACTTTATATGTTTCTATGTATAGCCTAAAATATTTTACAATGAATATATGTTTCTTTTGAGACTACAGAAAGTTATGAAACTAATTCCATTTTGAGAAATGAAAAAATGTAAATTTGGTACTGTCACCCATCACTCCCTCCCAGCACTGTCTATTCAGAACCTGAATTACTTGTAGTGTATTTTTCATCTACATGGGGATAATTATCTTTTTAATTCATTTATTTTTAATTGGGGGAGACTATCAAAAAATTTTAAATGAACTCTATAAGCCAACCATATATCCATCAGTTAGAGAAAAATGTGATTAATTCTAGTGTAAATCTCTCCCATAAACAGTAATTTTTGAGCATGCATTTGGGGAAACAATTTTTTATTTTAGCATGAGTTTAAAAATATTTCCTCATAAAAATTTCAATGTTTCTGAAAATTACATTAGGTTTAAATCTCCAGAAAATCCCTTATTGTAAGAAAATAAATTTTTTTGACATAAGAAAATTATTGTTTGATGTTTTAATAAATGATCAAATTTTGTGCAAACTGATTCCCCAAAATAATAATCATTGAGAAATTATTTACTGTTAAAGGAGGAGCCTTGATATTAGCATTTATGACCTAAAGTCATTTCTTGAATTATATTTCCTGACTTTTTCCCTAGGTTTTTATTTATTTTAACACTTTATTAAGGAATATTTCAAATACATATTAAAGTAAACAAAATGGTATAAAAAATCTCTGTAAGCCATCACTTAACTTAAATAGTTATCAATTTGTTAGGTAGTTAGAACAGGAAAAAGGAGTCCAGAATGGCAGTGGTTAAAAGACAAGGAAGGGAAAAGCCGCAAAAATAGAAAAAAGGAAGGTCAGAGGACTGGAGTGAGGACCTCAGGTAGAACAAACAGCACTCCTGGCCAGCCCAATTTACATAGGGCAGGCCCAGGGGGAGGAAAAAGCATGTAAAAAGAGGAGCCAAGGACCAGGGGTCGCTCTCTCTCTCCCACGCGCATGTGTGCACGCAATTTCTCTCTCTCTCTCTCTCTTCTCCTCGTGTCTTCTGGGTTGGCATGCCCTCAAGCCTCGAGGATGTATTTTCCTTTATTTTCTAAATAAAACTGATCTGTCCGAGAACTATAACACGGTCTGTCTGAGAGCTGTGTGACACGCCAAGGGCTTTAACGTCTGTCGCTTAAAATTTTTGTTGAGACGAGACTGAACCAAAGGAGATTACACTCCCCTGACAAATTCATGGCCAATCTTATTTCATCTATGTCCCCGACACTCCTCCTGTTCATAACTATTTTTAAACATCTCAGACATGATATCATTTCAGATATTCTAACATTTTGCTAAATAGAACTCATCACTTTAGGTAAAATATTTAACTTTACTTACTACACTCCTAACATTGAAATATCATATTATATAAATTATTTTTAATATTAAAATGTAAAAGATAAGCAAGAAGGCTACCAGTAACTTGAAGTAGGAACAAAAAACTCATAAAAATGATTATATGATAATAGAAATTAATAAGAAAATGGTTGACATTTTAAAGCATAGTGTACATGAGATAAAAGTATATAATTACTGCTGAAGAACAAATTAGTGACCTGAAAGATGTATAAAAAACTCTGCCAGAAGGCAGCAGGAAAGCAAAAGTACATTGAAATAGAAAGAAAGGCAAGATGAGTTTTTGAATATATAAATACTTCAAAGGGTCTTCTCTGGGAATATAGAAAGCACAGAAGTAGAAGAAAAAATAAGTATTACTATGCAATTCTTATTCTTTGCCAGCCATTCCTCTAAACACTTCATACGCATAAATTTCACTTAACTTTTATTAAAATCCTAAGAAAAAGGAAACATTATTATTCTCACTGTACAAAAGAGGAAATTAAGACACAGGATAGAAACTGAGTGATTCACAATTTAATAAGTAATACAGCATTTAAACCTAGATCTCTCTAACTCTAAACCAATTGACCTTATCTATTACAATATCCTCTCTTTCATGGAAGAAAGTAAATATTCCTAAAATAGTGATTATATATTTCCATGAATTAAAGGAAGGTTAAAAACTTTAATTTGAGAAATGGGCATAGAATGCTTGACAGGATAAATCAAGTCTCCACCTGAGAACATTATAATAAGATTTTAAAATATAAGAGATCAAGAGGATAGACTAAAATCTTACAAAAAGAAAAAGCAGATCATTTATATAAGAAAGAACATACACAAGAGAATAATGGAATAATACTTCTAAAAGAAATAAAGAAGAAAAAATTTTGATCTGTTTTATATCTAGCTAGAAAAGAATTTAAATGTGAGCATTTAATAGACATCCTCAGAAGTTTTGTGACATACTGACACACTTTGAAAACACTTTTGAAGGAATATTTAGCTCTGCTCAATTACTGAATATATTGAGATTCTCCTGTTCTTGATCAGTAGCAAAAATAAACCCTCTCTGGAGGAATATAATGCCATACAGAGGCTGAAATTACCCATAAAACTTTTCATACACAATACTTGGCCTGCAATTGAAAAAACAATTACTAGGCATACAAGGAAACAATACCCCATGGCCAAAGAAAAACAAACAATAGAAACAGACCCAGAGGGGACTCAGAGATTGACATTATCATATTTGGACTTGAAAACAACTCTAATTAGTTTTAGGAATTTAAAAACAAGATGAAGTTTCACCAGAGAGTTACCAAATATAAATTTGATAGAATATATCAGTATTACCCATGGACATCCTAGGAGTAAAAAATATAATACCAGAAAATAAGAATTTAATAGTAGAGCTTGAAGCAAATTAGTCACAGCTGAAGAAAAGATTAATACAATGGAAAATGTCAGAAGAAATATGCAGACTAGAAAGAAAGAAGTAAAACTATCTGCAGATAACATGATTTTATATATAGAAAATCCTAAAGTGCATACGCATATACATGCTATTACAACCAATAAAGAAAAGTTCAGCAAGGTTGCAACATTCAATATAAATACAAAAACAAATCTATTGTATTTCTATGCTTGGTCAATAAACAATCCAACTAAAATTAGGAAAGCAATTCCATCTGCAATAGTATCAAAAAGAAAGAAATAGGTATAAATTTAGGAAAAGAAATGCAAGACATGTACATTGAAAACTATCAATCATCAGTGTAAAAACCAAAGAAGAGCTAAATAAATAGAAAGACATTCCACATTCACAAATCAAAAGGCTTAATATGGTTCAGTTCAGTTCAGTTCAGTTCAGTCGCTCAGTCATGTCCAACTCTTTGTGACTCCATGAACCGCAGCACACCAGGCCTCCCTGTCCATCACCAACTCCCTGAGTCCACCCAAACCCATGTCCATCAAGTCAGTGATGCCATCCAACCATCTCATCCTCTGTCATCCCCTTCTCCTCCTGCCTTCAATCTTTCCCAGCATCAGGGTCTTTTCCAATGAGTCAACTCTTTGCATCAGGTGGCCAAAGTATTGGAGTTTCAGCTTCAACATCAGTCCTTCCAATGAACACCCAGGACTGATCTCCTTTAGGATGGACTGGTTGGATCTCCTTGCAGTCCAAGGGACTCTCAAGAGTCTTCTCCAGCACCACAGTTCAAAAGCATCAATTCTTCTGTGCTCCACTTTCTTTATAGTCCAACTCTCACATCCATACATGACCACTGGAAAAACCATAGCCTTGACTAGACGGACTTTTGTTGGCAAAGTAATGTCTCTACTTTTTAATATGCTGTCTAGGTTGGTCATAACTTTCCTTGCAATGAGTAAGCGTCTTTTAATTTCATGGCTGCAATCACCATCTGCAGTGATTTTGGTAGCCCAGAAAAATAAAGTCAGCCACTGTTTTCACTGTTTCCCCATCTATCTGTCATGAAGTGATGGGACCAGATGCCATGAACTTAGTTTTCTGAATGTTGAGCTTTAAGCCAACTTTTTCACTCTCTTCTCTCACTTTCATTAAGAGGCTCTTTAGTTCTTCTTCACTTTCTGCCATAAGGGTGGTGTCATCTGCATATCCGAGGTTATTGATATTTCTCCCAACAATCTTTGTTCCAGCTTGTGCTTCATCCAGCCCAGCATTTCTCATTATGTACTCTACATATAAGTTAAATAAACAGGGTGACAATACACAGCCTTGACGTACTCCTTTTCCTATTTGGAACCAGTCTGTTGTTCCATGTCCAGTTCTAACTGTTGCTTCCTGACGTGCATACAGGTTTCTCAAGAGGCAGGTCAGGTGGTCTGGTATTCCCATCTCTTGAAAAATTTTCCAGTTTATTGTGATCCACACAGTCAAAGGCTTTGGCATAGTCAATAAAGCAGAAATAGAACTTTTTCTGGTACTCTTGCTTTTTCAATGATCCATCAGATGTTGGCAATTTGATCTCTGGTTCCTCTGCCTTTTCTAAAACCAGCTTGAACATCTGGAAGTTCATGGTTCATGTATTGCTGAAGCCTGGCTTGGAGAATTTTGAGCATTATTTTACTAGTGTGTGAGATGAGTGCAATTGTGTGGCAGTTTGAGCATTCTTTGGCATTGCCTTTCTTTGGGATGGGAATGAAAACTGACCTTTTCCAGTCCTGTGGCCATTGCTAAGTTTTCCAGATTTGCTGGCATATTGAGTGCAGCACTTTCACAGCGTCATCTTTCAGGATTTGAAATAGCTCCACTGGAATTCCATCACCTCCACTAGCTTTGTTCATAGTGATGCTTTCTCAGGCCCACTTGACTTCACATTCCAGGATGTCTGGCTCTAGGTGAGTGATCACACCATCGTGGTTGTCTGGGTTGAGAAGAACTTTTTTGTACAATCCCTCTGTGTTTTCTTGCCACTTCTTATTAATATCTTCTGTTTCTGTTAGGTCCGTACCATTTCTGTCCTTTATTGAGTCCATCTTTGCATGAAATGTTCCTTTGGTATCTCTAATTTTCTTGAAAAGATCTCTAATCTTTCCCATTCTATTGTTTTCCTCTATTTCTTTGCACTGATCACTGAGGAAGGCTTTCTTATCTCTCCTTGCTGTTCTTTGGAACTCTGCATTCAAATGGGTATATCTTTCCTTTTCTCCTTTGCTTTTCACTTCCTGTATTTTCACAGCTATTTGTAAGGCCTCCTCAGACAGCCATTTTTCTTTTTTGCATTTCTTTTTCTTGGGGATGGTCTGGATTCCTGTCTCCTGTACAATGTCATGAACCTCCATTCATAGTTCATCAGGCACTCTATCAGAGCTAGTCCTTTAAATCTATTTCTCATTTCTACTGTATAGTCATAAGGGATTTGATTTAGGTCATACCTGAATGGTCTAGTGGTTTTCTCCACGTTTTTCAATTTCAGTCTGAATTTGGCAATAAGGAGTTCATGATCTGATCCACAGTCAGCTCCCAGTCTTTTTTTTTTGCTGACTGTATAGAGCCTCTCCATCTTTGGCTGTAAAGAATATAATCAATCTGATTTCGGTGCTGACCATCTGGTGACGTCCATGTGTAGAGTCTTCTCTTGTGTTGTTGGAAGAGAGTGTTTGCTATGACCAGTGCGTTCTCTTGGCAAAACTCTATTAGCCTTTACCCTGCTTCATTCTGTACTCCAAGGCCAAATCTGCCTGTTACTCCAGGTGTTTCTTGACTTCCTACTTTTGCATTCCAGTCCCCTATAATGAAAAGGACATCTTTTGGGGGGCGTTAGTTCTAGAAGGTCTTGTAGGTCTTCACAGAACTGTTCAACTTCAGCTTTTCAGCATTACTGGTCAGGGCATAGACTTGAATTACCGTGATATTGAATGGTTTGCCTTGAAAATGAACAGAGATCATGCTGTCATTTTTGAGATTGCATCCAAGTACTGCATTTTGGACTCTTTTGTTGACCATGATGGCTACTGCATTTCTTCTAAGCGATTCCTGCCCACAGTAGTAGATATAATGGTCATCTGAGTTAAATTCACCCATCCCAGTCCATCTTAGTTCCCTGATTCCTAGAATGTTGATGTTCATTCTTATCATCTCCTGTTTGACCACTTCCAATTTGCCCTGATTCATGGACCTAACATTCCAGGTTCCTATGCAATATGGCAATATTCTCCAAACTGATCTACAGATTCAGTGTAATCCCTGTCAAAATCCCAGTTTCTATCTTGACACACTAATTCTAAAATTTAGATAGAAATTCAAGGAACCCAGAATGGCCAAAATATCTTGAAAAAGAGGAAAGTTGGAAGACATTCCTCTTTTATCAAATGTTTATTTATTTATTTGGCTGCACGGGATCATAGTTGAGGCATGCAGGATCTTCGGTTACAGCACATGGGCTTCTGTCTGTGGTGTGTGGACCTAGTTGCTCTGTGGCTCGTGAGACCCTAGTTTCCCAACCAGGGCTTGAAGCCAAGTCCCCTGCATTGGAGGGTGGACTCTTAACCACTCGACCACCAGGGAAGTCCTGGAAGATTCACACTTCTAATTTCAAAACTTACTACAAAACTACAAAAATCAAGACAGTATGGAACTAAGCACATTGAGAATATAGAAATGAAACCTTGCATTTACAATCAGTTGATTTCAGCAGTGGTGCCCAACATAAGTCATTCGGTAAAGAATATTCTTATCAACAAATGGTGCTACAACTGAGTATCCATGCCAGAGAAGGAGGTTGAACTCATAACTCATGCCATATACAAAAATTAACTCAAAATGAGTCATAAACCTAAATGTAAGAGTTAAAACTTAAACTGTAAAATTCTCAAGAGGAAATAAGGAATAAATCTTTGTCAGCTTGGGATAAACAATGGGTGTCTCAGATATGACACTAAAAGGAAAATCTACAAAAGAAAAATAGATAAATTGGGCTTCATCAAAATTTATAAACTTTTGTGCTTCAAAGGACATTATGAAGAAAGTGAATAAGGCAGCCCACAAAAATGGAAGAAGAAATTTTCACATCTTATATTTGATAAGGAACTTTTTTCCAGACTGTATAAACAACTACTACAATTCAATAATAACCCAATTTAAAGTGGGCAAAGGATTTGAATCAATATTTTTCCAAAGAAGATAACAGGAACATGAGAAGATCCTCAACATCATTAGTCACTAGAGAAATGCCGGTCTAAACTTCAGCATGACGTCACTTCATACCCACTAGAATGGCTAAAATAAGACAGACAATAACAAGTGTCAGTGAGGATATGAAGAAATTAGAACACATTACTAACGGGATTGTAAAATGGTGCAGCTGCTATAGAAAACAGACATTAAAAAAATTAACCATAGAGTTATCATACAATAAAGCAGTTCCACTCCTAGATATATACCCAACAAAAACGAAAACATATGTCCACACAAAAACGTGTACATGGAGGTTTATAGCAGCATTATTCACAACAGACAAAAAGTGGAAACAAGCCAAATGTATTTTATACCAATAAATAAAATGTGGTATGACTATATAATAGAGTATTAATTGGCCATAAAAATGAATGAAATATTGACACAAAGTACAAGATGGAGGAATCTTTAAAAAAGCTTGTTAGGTGAAGATGTTAGCTACAAAAGACCACACATTTATATGATTCCATTTATATGAAAAGTCCAGAATAGGTTAAATCAATGGAAACAGAAAATACATTAGGGTTGGCAGGGGCTGAGGGTAGGGAAGGAGAGGAATGGCAAGTCATTGCATATAGGTACAGGATTTATTTTTGGAGTAATAGAAATATTCTAAAATTTGGAGGTGGTGATAGTTGCACAACTCTGGGAATACATCAAAAATCACTTAACTATACACTTTAAAAGGGTAAGTTTTATGGTATGAGATGATCATATGACTTTTATCTTTCATCCTGTTAATATGGCATATGTTGAGCCATTCGTGCATCCCAGGGATAAATTCAACTTGACCATGATTTATGAATCTTTGTGCTATTGAATTCAGCTTGCTAGTATTCTATTGAGTATTTTTTGCATCCAAGTTTATCAGAGATGTTGGACTGTGATTTTTTTTCTTGTAGTGCCTTTATTTGGCTTTGATATGAGGATGATGCTGACCTCATAAAGAGAGTTTAGTGTTTCCTTCTCTTCTGTTTTTTGAAACAATTTGAGAAGGATTGGTAGTAATTCTTTCTTAAAATATTGAATACAATTTATCAGTAAAGCCACAGGTTCTGGATTTTTCTTTGTTAGGAGATATTTGATTACTTATTTAATCTCCTTACCTGTACTGGTCTGTTCAGATTTTCTATTTCTTTATGATTCAGTCTCGGTAAAGTATATGTTTCTAGGAATTTACCCATTTCTTCTACATATTCCAAATAGTTGTTGCATAATTGTTCCTAGTACAGTTGACCCTTGAACAACAAGAGTTCGGATTGTTCAGGTCCACTTATTGAGGTGATGAGGGTGGAAGAGGAGAATGAAAATACTGGCTTAAAACTCAACATTCAAAAAATGAAGATTATGGCATCTGATTCCATCACTTCATGGCAAATAGAAGGGGAAAAGGTGGAAACAGTGACAGATTTTATTTTCTTGGGCTCCAAAATCACTGCGGACAGTGACTGCAGCTGTGAAACTAAAAGACACTTGTTCCTTGGAAGGAAAGCTATGACAAACCTAGACAGCATATTAAAAAGCAGAGACATCACTTTGCTAACAGAGGACTGTGTAGTGAAAGATACGGTTTCTTCCGGTAGTCATGTATGGGTGTGAGAGTTGGACCATGTAAGAAGGCCGAGTGCCAAAGAATTGATGCTTTCAAATTGTGGTGCTGGAGAAGATTCTTGAGAGTCCCTTGGACAGCAAGGAGGTCAAAACAGTCAATCCTAAAAGAAATCATCCCTGAATATTCATTGGAAGGACAGATGCTCAAGTTGAAGCTCCAATACTTTGGCCACCTGATACAAAGAGCCGACTCATTGGAAAAGACCCTGATGCAGGGAAAGATTGAGAGCAAGAGGCAAAAGGGATGACAGAGGATGAGATGGCTGGATAGCACCACTGACTCAATGGACACGAGTTTGAACAAACTCTGGGAGATAGTGAAGGACAGAGAAGCCTGGCATGCTGAAGTTCGTGGGGTGGCAAAGAGTTGGATATGACTTAATGACTAAACAACAAATTCGTGAGGATTTTTTTCAATAAATACATATTATAATACTACATGATCTATGCTTGGTTAAAACTGCAGACACAGAACTTCAGATACAGAGCCATATTGAAAGTTATACACAGGTTTTTGACTGCACAGGGTGTTAGCACCCCTCATCTCTACATTGTTCAAGGATCACCTATAGTCTCTTATAATCCTTTGTATTTCTCTGGTACCAGTTATAATGTCCCTCTTTTTTTCTTAGTCTAGGTAAAAGTTTGTCAAATTTATCTTGTAAAAAACTCTGTTCTTACTTTCATTGATCTTCGTTATTGTTTTTCTGTTCTCTATTTCATTTACTTATATTCTAATCTTTATTTCCTGCCTTCTGCTGATGTTGAGCTTAATTCTTTCTCTAGATCCTTGAGGCGTAAAGTTAGGTTGTTAATTTGAGATCCTTTTTTTCTTAATGTAAGTATTTATCATTGTAAACTTTCCTCTTAGTACTGCTTTTATTGAATCTCATTATATTTGGTATGTTTTGTTTCCATTTTTGTTTATTTCAAGATATTTTATTTCTCTTTGATATTTTCTTTAACCCATTGGTAGTTCAGGAGTGTGCTGTTCAATTTCCACATGTTTGTGAATTTTCCAATTTTCCTCCTGCTATTGATATCTATTTCCATATCCACTCTGGTCAGAAAAGATATTGGTATGATTTCAGTCTTATTGAATTTGTTAAGATTCATTTTGTGACTTCACATGTTCTCTCCTGGAGAATGTTCTATGTGTGCTTGAGAAGAATGTGTATACTGATGCTGTTGGATAGAATGGTCTGTACAGTTGGCCCTGAGCTGTGTAGGTCCATTTACACATGAACCTTGTTCAATACATATGTTAGTTTGTTTACAATCTGCGGTTGGTTGAATCTATGGATGCAGAATCTGTGGCTATGAAGGGTTAACCCTGGGTCTTGAGCTTATATGGATTTTGGTTATCCACACTGGACCCTGGAACAAATGCTCCACAGATACCAAGGGATGTCTTTTAGATCCATTTGATCTAAAGTATAGTTCAAGTCCAAAGTTTCCTTGTTTTCTGTCTGGATTATCTATCCATTGTTGAAATGGAGTGTTATTGAAATACGCTGCTATTGTTATATGACGCCTATTTCTCTCTTCAGATCTGTTAGTATTTGCTTAATGTATTTAGGTGCTCCAATGTTGAGTTCATACATATATTTAAAATTGTTACTTCTCTTGATGAATTGTCCTTTTTCCCTTTATCATATAATGACCTTTCTTGTCTCTTGTTGCAGCTTTTGACCTAAAGTCTATTTTTCTCTAAAACAAAAAAAGTCTATTTTTCTCTAACACAAAATACAGACACTCTTGCTCTCTTATGCTTTCCATTTACATGGAATATCTTTTTCTAACCCTTCACTTTGAGCCTAGAGCTAAACTGAATCTCTTGTAGGCAGCATATAATCAGGTGTTACTTTTTTATCCATTCATCCACTGTATGTCTTTGAGAAATTTAATTCATTTAGATTAAAGTAATTACTGATTTATGAGTACTTACTAATGTCATCTTATTGTTTCCTAGCCATTTTGTAATTCCTTATTCTGCCATCTTAATGATATCATTAAAAACAGCATTATTATCAATAGACTGAAACTAGAGACAACCCAAATGTCCATCAAAGTAGAATAATACATAGATATTATAATGTAATGAGAAAAAAGCAAACTCTTCCATATGCAACAATAGGTATTACTTTCATCAAAGATACAATGAGCCAAAGTCCATGAAAGAGAACACACTGTGGTGTTAAAAGTTTTAATAGTGACAAAGATGGGACATGAGAAAGATTCTAAGGAGCTGGTCATACTTTACTTCTTTATGTGTTTTTTTATAATTTATAAAAGCTCTCCAAGCTGTACACTTAAGATTCATACATTTTCGTTTATGTATATTTTATTTCAGTGAAAAGTTTACCTCCAAAAAACAGCATTTCTTTTCTGTACTGATTTTCCAAAGTAACCAACCCGAAAATATAACAAAGAAGAATTAGATACCATTGTGATTATTTCATTATGTGTGACTATTCATTTATTCTCTAACTTGGTGGTTCTCAACTGGTGATAATCCAGAGGATCCTTGGCAATGTCTAGAGTTATTTCTGAATGCCACAACTGGGGGTGTGCTACTAGAAGCCAAGAAGCCTACAAAATATCCTACAATACACAAGACAGCCTCCACAACAAAGAATTATCTAGACCAAGACATTAATAGTGCCAAAGTGTCCTCAGACTCCTCCAAAGCTGTAGATTCTATAAAGAGAGTAAATGTTTATATCTCTATACCTAAAACCCATCAAAGTGCCTGGCACAAAATAGGCTCTCAGTAAAAAGTTGGGGAATTAATAAACAGATCTCTCTTCCTCCCCTACCTCTCACTCGTGCATGCATGTGCATGAGAATACATGCACATTTTATCCTGCATCTTCAAATACTTTTGCTCTGTTGAGCCTAGGTATACTGCTTGTTTGGGAAGACCTTGTCTGAGGAAAGCCAAGCAAATCCCAGGAGGCAGCCCAGGGAAATTTATGCATGGGTCCAACCTCCCAAACCCACATGCAGTCATGGTAGGAGAAGACTTTCAGGATCACGCACTTCAGGACAGTCACTAGGAAAAAGAAGTTAAACAAGAATTTGATATTATAATCTGAGATGACATTTAAAAATATGATTTTTCCCAGAGAGTTCTCTGCCCTTTTAATCTTTTACATCTTTCAGGAATTTAGAAGAATTAGTTATCGCTCTGATCTCAGGTGGCCTTGGTCTGCAATGACTTGGAGCGGGGCTTGGGTTCCCAGCTGGGGACTGAGGCTGGGTCATGGGGGTGAAAGCACCAGATCCTAGCCACTAGACCCATGGTCAGTGACAAGGGACCTGGCCTTTAGCTTCACAGAAGAGAATTTCCACAAAGAAAAAAAGTAGTGAAGCAAGTAGAGTATTTATTAAGAGGAGAAAAAAGTACAGTATGTGTGGATAGACCCATGGGCAGACTCGGGGAGAGAGACAGTGAGTCACTGAGTCATGCCCTCACAGCAGTTTGAATTACCTCTATGGGGTATTTCTTCCAGGTTTCCATTGGCCAATTATTTTGATTTATGTGGTTCACAAATCAAACCACACAAATCCATATTTGGTATATCTCAGGATCCTCCCATGTGTACACACACATCTCTTAGCCAAGATGGATTCTACTGCAAAGGCATGTGGGTAGGGATCATCCCTTGACATAACTCCCTTTTGACCTCCAAGGAGCCTTTTCTGTATTTGTGTGGTCAGGAAGGTCTCCAGACTTTGAGAAAAAAATACGTGGTCTAGGCAGGACCCAGCCTTCTCACTTAATTGTCCTGCTATTCTCTTCTTGGAGTTTCAGTCAATAGGGAATGAATCTCCAATTGCTTTACCCTATGGGAGGCGGGGGGAGTATCTGCCTCCTGCCTTAGCTCCAGTAGGTGAGCAGCTGCCTGAAGTATTTAGAACTGTAGTTATTTCTCTCTGACTAACAGTCTACATCTCCTATTTTGAGAAAATCTCTCAAAATGAAACTTGTCTGGGATTAATGTTAAAACTTTTTCTGATATTCTGAATGGAGGTTCTGGCCTCTACCATCCACTTTCAAACCTAAAATAGCATTTAGAAGACATGAGTAGTTAGCAAAGAAGCTTAATAAAATGCCTCTCAAATCATTTGTATGGATTTGGACAAGTCAGTTAACTACTCCAGACTTTGGTTTTCTCATCTGTAAATTATGTGAATTAGACTAAACAACCTCAAGATCTTTCACCTAAAACTTGATGACTCAGTGATTTAAAAGGCAGAAATTACAAGCTCTAATGAGGTGATATTTTTGAGCTTTGCCAAATCTCAGGGTTTTTCTAAGTAGTTCCCCTATTACAGCAGAGTGCAACAGCTTCGTTTGATACCACCAACAGGTGTGTAATTAAGCCTGATCTTTCTCCAGCATAGTTCATTTTCCACAGATGGGTCTACAATTAAAACAACTCCCTCCCCAGAGAAGTATACATCCCTGTTATACTTTTCATCATTAATTATATTGGTTGAAGATGAATAAATGCGCCCGAGATCCCAACTGGGAGGGAGCGGATTCATTAGACGGTTATAATATGCCATCCAGTCGTCATTTCAGGTTACTGTCTCTGCACAAGGAATATGGCCTTGGACAGATCTACTCAGATATATCAGTGATTAAGTTCACTCACTACTGCCTACCTTTGCACTGGAAATTGACAGATATTAGAGATCCAGATCTTTCGAAGAGATAAGTACAGCATCAAAGCCAAGGCTATTTTTCTACATCAGTGCTTTTTAGTAGAAGGGCCAAAATAGCCTGTTCACACTTTGTAGTAGAAAAGGGAGAGTTTCCAAACTTTCACCTTACCACCCCCTTTCTCAGCCAATCTCAGTCAGCACCTTCTTTGTTCTCATAACACTAATACAATCTGACTTCATCTATTCATTTATTTGTTGACTTGATTATTGTCTGGCTCCCTTCATTGGAATTTCAGCTCCAGGTCTGGAGAAGAGCATCTGTTTCTTTTAAGAATTATATGACTACTTGCAGCACAGTGCCTAACCCATGGCATGCATTAAATATTTGTTGACTGAACAAATAAATATTGGTTCAGAATATTTCATTGAAACACACTTGCTGGTGGAGGTTTGGGGTTTGAGGAAACTGATGTTGAGCCAGTGTACCAAACTTGACATTTCTCTGGCATTATAGTTCTCTTAAATCCTTGGTAAGTTTTGGTTTTTTGATTCCCAGCCAACTCAATGACTTGGTATTCAACTCCGGGGATTTGGTTAGGTCATTGTTTTCAAAATCTAGAACCCAGCCTGGGAGTTTTGTCTTTCAGCAAGAGTCTAAGTGCTCAGCCCATCTTCTCTGGGCTCAACCTAATCACATCCATCTTAGCTTCTTCCCGGGGGCAATTTGTCAACAGGGTGCTAATTGCCCTGTGCCCAAAACTGCCTTTCAGATATTATGAGGAAACTGGTTTCATTTATAAGGTAGGAAGGCATAAAAGAAGCTGCTGAAAAGCCCTGGGACATCAGACTGACCCCAGGCCTCCATCTGCCTACTGTTTCCTGGATTCCTGCCTGAACACACCATCCTGACTCTGCATATCTTTAACTTGGAGATTAGGCTTAGGACTTTTCAAATCTATAAAACCAGACTCTTAAACAGTCTTGGATTCTGGGCTGTGGGCAAAACGGCCTCTCTTAGCAAGACATGCTTTTCTCCCTCTCTGACTTCAGACAAGACAGTTTCTATCCAAGGTTAACCTTTTTTGGTAGGACATTCTTGAGGCTTCAAAATATAGTCCATAAAATTCAGTATCCTGACACTTTGCTACCAAGCCTCTTAATTAATGACTCAGCCTCAGTAAGCACATCACATGAGCACCAAGATACCAAAGGTAATGCTTTAATCATCTGCTTCATTATTGTATAACACATCTTTCCATTTCCACCTCCTGAGATGACATTAAGAGTGACTTTTTATGGAATTTGAAAGATGGTAACGATAACTCTATATGCGAGACAGAAAAAGAGACACAGATGCATAGAACAGTCTTATGGACTCTGTGGGAGAAGGTGAGGGTGGGATGATCTGAGAGAATAGCATTGAAACATGTATATTATCATATGTGATACAGAACACCAGTCCAGGTTTGATGCATGAGACTAGTGCTCAGGCCTGGTGCAATGGGATGACCCAGAGGGATGGGATGGGGAGGGAGGTGGGAGAGGGGTTCAGGATGGGGAACATCCATGTAAACCCATGGCTGATTCATGTCAATGTATGGAAAAAACCACTACAATATTGTAAAGTAATTAGCCTCCAACTAAAATAAATAAATTAATTTAAAAAAAAGTGTGAAGTGCTATGTCATCATAATTCTTCCAAAGTCAACTGTTTATCAGTGGCAATTCTGCCCCTGGAAAACTGCTCCATGATTGTCAGACTGAGCAGCACATCAGCACCTGTACCTGAGTCAGTTCCCCAATTCCTGTCCTACTCGAGTGAGTGCTAAGTCGCTTCAGTCGTGTCCATCTCTTTGCAACGCTATGGACTGAGGCCTGCCAGGCTCCTCTCTCCATGGGATTCTCCAGGCAAGAATACAGGAGTGGGTTGCCATTTCCTCCTCCAGGGGATCTTTCCGATGCAGGGATCGAACCCATGTCTCTTATGTCTCTGCCAATGCAGGAGATATGAGATATGGGTGGATTCTTTACCACCAGCACCACCCAGGAAGTTCCATTATACTCTAGTAAAGAGATCTAATTCCAGGCAGTGTACCTCTTCTGGACTAACCTGCCCAACTGTAGGTAACTGACTAGGAGCTGTGTCAGTTACTCCCAAGACACTGTGCTCTCTGATGTTGCAAACATAGCCCCTCCTTCAAGCCTAAACTAACCCCCCAATCTCCTCTCCAATTACTCTCAAGGAAGAAATTGACAGTGCATCCCCAACCTAATCTAATTTCTTCTTTTTTATATTCCAATAATACATATGGCCTATATAATCTATTTGGGAATTAATCATACACTGCCTTTTAACATACCTTCCATTTCCAATAAATATTCGAATCTGAGTTCATATAACTTTTCATATCTTGATTCATCTATTTTAATAGTATGGAAGGCAATCATTCACAGAGGTTAACAGCATGGTTTCTGGAGTCAGTGTGATCTCTGGATTGCAGGTTTTTTAATTTAAAATATGTCATAAAGATTAGTTATACATATAAAGCACTTTAAATATTACATTTGTATTTATTGTATGACTAGAAAGTCTGCGTTATTTTGTAAATATTGTGGAAGTGTTTTTGTTTGTTTTCACCTCAGATGTTTAATATCATATAGTTTCTGGTACATCTTCGAGGCCTCAGTTCCAGCAGTGAAGGTGTGTAAGTTAATAGCCTGCAATGGAAATAAGCCAATAAGCAGGATTCTGTGAGTAAGCACATAGATGGCATCACTGGGCCCTATATTTTGTGTAAAAGCTCTTTGCTCTACTTGTCACTGTCAGCTGGTCATGGAAGGCCTTGGAAAACCAGTTTTGCTCTAGGACAAAGGTACAGCTGTCCAGTCACAGAGCCATAGGTTTTCAAATCTTGCCCCTGATTTGACTCATGCCTGGAAATAAAAGGATTACTTTATAGCATTTAGGTTTTTTGTCTCTGAGCTGCCAAAAACAATTCACACAGGGCAGTAGTAAAACATCAAAAGGTAAAGTAGCTTCCTTTTTTGATGAATTTTCATGCTTAAAAAAGTTTACTCTATGCTCTTGTAATGTCCTTCAACACATTCATTTGTGATGGGAAGCTATAAGGCTAGATCAAAAGTGAATATGCACCACGTTTAGAATCATTAAAATTTCTAAGAACTTTGTGAACGATTTTGGTTGCTTGTCACCAAATCGATGATGGTGGCTCAAATGCCCCTTCCCCTTCCTCAATGTATTTCAAATAGTCAGGATTTGCTCAAAGTATAAGCTAAGGAAGAAAGCAGCATGCATTTTCATTTGATTTTTGAGTATGATGGATGTTATCATTGCAAGACCTCTCAAACTTGGGCGTATGATACACGATTTCTGAATTCGTGTGGCCATGAAATCCATCCAAATTTTTTCCCTTTTTAATTTCCCAGTATGTCTTTCAAGAGCAGTGTTATCTAGGACACCAGTCCAGAAAGCACAAAGTTAAAAACCATTCCTAGGATATATTGAGGGCTCACCAGGTGGCACAAGCGGTAAAGAATCCATCTGCCAATGCAGAAGCCTTAAGAGACTCAGGTTTGATCCCTGGGTCAGGAAGATCCCCTGGAGGAGGGCAAGGCAACCCACTCCAGCATTCTTGCCTGGAGAATCCCATGGACAGAGGTGCCTGGTGGGCTACAGTCCAGAGGGTCACAAAGAGTCAGGCACAACTGAAGCAACTTAGCATACAGGATGTATTCATGCCTCCAAAACTTATCTTGGAAATATCAAGTAGCCTGATATAAAAAGACCTCAGACAAGTTTGACAGAAAACAACAAAATTCTGTAAAGCAACTATCCTTCAATTAAAAAATACAGAAAAATTTTTTAAAAAGAATTCAGACAATTTGATTTCAAGCCTTTACTAAGTTTCCAAAGAAGACCTGTATTAACCTTTTTTATTAGATTGAGGAGTTTTATTTTCCAGGCAAGAGAGGCCTTGTCTATATGCTTTCTAAGCAAATATTCTGTGACTTTATACATTCCATCAGGACCAGGGATTTTCAAAAACTTTCTACCCCAAAGCAAGGGAGAGATATGAACTATTCACATCATTTTTAGAGTGTGACTGCCACAGGGTAAAAAACCCCAAGGCCACATCACCTGCCAGGAAGAAGGTGGGTCCATCAGGATACCTGAAGAGGGAAGCATGTTTGAAAAAGCTCAGATATTCCTCTACAGTTGCCAGTTGTCACACAGGCCCAGGCAGGGATGGTCCCTCTGCTCCAGTTTATAAGCCCCAATGTCTAATGATTCATGTTCCCTTCTTCAACAAGACCATGACTACTAGAGAGCTTCAGCTCTAACAGAATGTGCATACACAAGTAGAAAGCTGAGAAATAAGAAGTATATCTTCCCTAGTATCACATGAATTCACTTTCAAGTAAATAGGTAACAACCATTAGATAGTTGAGTTTATTTTTTATTATTATTATAAAGTTGAGGAATGATAAAAAAATTTGTGGTGGTTGGAATTCCAAAAGCTGGGAAAACATAAAATAACTACATTACAAGACAGTAATAGAAATAACCACTCACCTTTTCATCCAAGGTGAGAATCAGTTTATTCAAAAGAATAAAAATGGTTGCTAATTTTTTTCATTTTTATCACCAGTATAATATACATGTTAGGGGCAAGGCATTTTTTTCATAAGTGAGCTAATAAACGTTTTGTAGTTATTTATCAGGCTATTATATTGTAATCTTTGCTATGAATTTCAAGTCCCATAACTTCCTTATTTCTTAACTTCAGAAGGGCAGCAGCATAATGGAGTTGAGAGCTTTCCTCTGCTACTAAATCCCCAGAGCTGAGGTCTCAGTCTAGAATACTTTTCTTGTTTCACCTCACCGCAATGTACAAATTACCAGTCAACAGAAAAGAAAATCCCAGCTGTATAATCTCTTCACATTAATTTCTCAGGCTATGTACTGGATTCAATAATCTAAATAACATTTCTCTTAATGCTACATTTTTCCTAGAAGCTTACATCAGAAACAACTCCCCAGGAAATGTTTAAGATAACAGATGAGAGTGTCTAGAGGAAGGACTACCTAGAACTTTCCATGCTCCCCTCAATCAAAATGCAGTTAATAATGAACCCCATGTATGACAAAATATATGCAATCTGTCTCAGTGAATAAACACAGTGAAGGCAGGGGTTTCTCATAGAGGAGGTGGTTTGTACAATAACAATATTCACTACAGGTAGCAACATAATAGCTTGTATTTATTAAATTTCTGTTGTCTGACATATGCTTCACACTGTGCTCTGTTCATTAATCCAAAGCTCCAGAGCAGCATGTAAAATGATTATTAGAGTTTCCATTTTTATTAAAATTATTTTAACTCAAAAATTATCTAAAAAACCTGATCAAAACATGGGCAGGAGACCTAAATAGATATTTCTCCAAAGAAGACATGTGCTATCAGGCACGTGAAAATATGATCAATATCACTAATTATTAGAGAAATACAAATCAAAACTGCAATGAGGTATCACTTCACACCAGTCAAAATGCTCATCATCAAAAAGTATACAATCCCACTTCTGGGCATGTATCCAAAAAAGATGAAAATTTTAACTCGAAAAGATACAAGCACCCCAATGTTCATAGGGGTGAACATGGAAGCAACCACAGTGTGCATCAACAGATAAATAGATAAAGATTTTAGATGGATAGAAAGATGGATAGATAGATAGTGGAATACCACTCAGCCATGAATAAGAAGTATGGTCATTTGCAGTAACGTGGATAGACCTAGAGATTATCCTACTAAGTGAAGTTAAGTCAGACAAACACAAATATCATGTGCTCTCACTTACATGTGGAACCTAAAAAGTGATACAAATGAACTGATTTACAAAACTGAAATAAACGCAGTTTCTGATGAGTTGTTCTGATGAGGTGGATGAACCTAGAACTTATTATACAGAGTGAAGTGAGTCAGAAAGAGATAAATATTGTATTCTAACACATATATACAGAATCTAGAAAAATGGTACTGAAGAACTTATTTACAGGGCTGTCAGGAAGCATTTAACAGGAGGCTTCCTGTGTGCTGTTTTCGGTCTTGCATAAATCCTCTGTTCCTTATTAGCTCCTGAATGCAGGTGCAAGAGGGGCAGGCGAGCCAGCTCCCGGGAATAAGGAATGTATGCATTTCCTTCGTTAGCTTTTGCATACGGTGAAAAGTAACTATTTACGACCTTCTTCCTTTTTGATATAGAAAGTGATTATTTACAACCCCCTCTCTTTGAGATGGATTCTAGCCTCATGTTTCCTGGATGATTTGTAAGATTTTTGATCCTTATCTTTGCTGAAAAAAGCTATCTTGTAAGACAGTATATATATGCCCACATTATGTTGAATAAATGCCCTTGTTCCATCAGAGCATGGTCCCCATGTCTTTCTTCATTTCTCTCTCTCTCTCTCTCCTTCAGGCTACTTCTATGGAGCACAGGGGCCCGCTGTGCCTACTTACTTGCCCGAGCTCTCAGGACCTCTTCGAGAGGGCGCCTGGAGCCTAGGTAGGCAGTGCTAACTCTTTGTCTTAGAGTTATATTTGCTTTCTGTGTAAACCAGAGACTATCAGCCTCTTTCCTTCTTTCTTTTTTTCACTTTCTTATCGTCGACTCCATACCACCAGGTTCCGGTCCATTAAAGAACCCCAACACAGGGCAGCAATGGAGAAACAAACACAGAGAATAGACTTACGGACGTGGGGAGAGGGGAGGAGAAGGTGAGATGTAGGGAAAGAGTAACATGGAAACTTACATTACCATATGTAAAATAGATAGCCCATGGGAATTTGCTCTATGGCTCAGGAAACGCAAACAGGGGCTCTGTACCAATCTAGAGGAGTGGGATGGGGTGGGAGATGGGAAGGAGGTTCAAAAGGAAGGGGATATAGGTATACCTATGGCTGATTCATGTTGAAGTTTGACAGAAAACAACAAAATTCTGTAAAGCAATTATTCTTCAATAAAAAATAAATTAAGAAAACAGATGAATAAAGATTTTATATATATATGTATATATACATATATATAATGGAATACTTCTCAGCCATGAGAAAGAAATATGGACATTTGCAGTAACGTGGATAGACCTAGAGATTATCCTACTTAAGTGAAGTTAAGTCAGACAAACACAAATATCATGTGCTCTCACTTATATGTGGAACCTAAAAAATGATACAAATGAACTGATTTACAAAACTGAAATAAACTCATAGACATAGAAAACAATCTTATGGTTAATGAAGGGGAAGGGAGAGGGATAAACTGGAAGTCTGGAATTCACAGATACATACTACTATATAAAATAGATAAACAACAAAGACCTACTGTACAGCACAGGAAAATATAACCAATATCTTATAATCACCTATAAAGGAAACAAATCTGAAAAAGAATATATATATATACACACACACATATATGAATCACATTGCTATACACCTGAAACTAATACAACAGTGTAAATCAACTATACTTCAGTTTAAAAAGGGGGGACGGAAGTATGTTAATCAGTCCCAATTCACATAGCTGGTAAATGCCAGAGCCAGTGTTCAAACTCACCACTTCCTGGAGACATTTGTGAACATCCTATTTTCAATTTGTTTCCCAAAGTAAGTGTTCACTGATTTAAGTAAGAGCTTATGCCTTGACTATAAATCCTCTAAAATAGTTAAATTGCTGTGAGGTTTTTTGTTTTGTTTTTTCTTTTCCCTCCTCTCCAATTTTTTCTTTCATGAGATTTCTACTTTGTAGTACGAAGCAAAAGCCAAGAAGTGTTTCTTTGTGGCTACACTTCTGATAAGGGCTCAAATCTTAATTAAAGAAAAATAAATAATTTTCTTCAAGAGTAACTGTAGACAGCAAAGCAAATTAATAATTTGCTTACTTTTCTACCTCACAAAGATGTTGGTTGACTCTGAGTTTTTAACAATATTCAAACAACTGTGTAGAGGCTGGCACATCTGCTTTAATTTGTAGTGATTACTGTGTGACATTTTTACTTGTAAATTATAGCAAAGAGTGCTCCTAATAAGTAATTTTATCAGCTGTATAGTCAAATAGATACCTACAAAACCTACCTTGACTAAGTAGTAATTATTTGTAGGCAGCATTTTTTCTGTTTGCTAATGAAGAACTGTAATAACAAGGAAGACAGGAAATAGGAAGTTTCAGTTTAAATTATGTTCACATTCATAGCATGAGACACTAAAGCCACTTAAGTCTCCTTTCAGTTTAAGTCATACATGCCATGTAGTTATCTTCTAAAAAGAAACTACCGAACTCATTAGAAATTTTCATTTTTCATAGCACTGAAACTTGAAACAGCTTTAAAAATAATTGTATAGGACTTCCCAGCCAAATGCTTTTTACTATTTCACTTGCCTATAAAGAAGTGTATAAATATTGACATAAAATAAATTTAAAAGAAATTCTTTGTCAGACCAGGTTTCATCTATGTTTTGTGGTACCCCCAGCAGGAAGATCACACAATAGCAATGGTGTGTGTCTGTGTAAATTGCTCAGTCGTGTCTGACTCTTTGAGACTCCATGGACTATAGCCCACCAGGCTCCTCTGTCCATGGAATTCTCCAGGCAAAAATACTGGAGTGGGTCGCCATTCCCTTTTCCAGGGGATCTTCCCTATCAAGGGATTGAACCCTGGTCTCCTGCATTGCAGGCAGATTCTTTACTGTGTGAGCCACCAGGGAAGCCAGCAATGGTAATCATTCAGTTTCAGTTCAATCACTCAGTCGTGTCCAACTCTCTGCGACCCCATGAATCGCAGCACGGCAGGCCTCCCTGTCCATCACCAACTCCCGGAGTCTACCCAAACTCATGTCCATCGAGTCGGTGATGCCATTCAACCATCTCATCCTCTGTCATCCCCTTCTCCTCCTGCCCCCAACCCTTCCCAGCATTAGGGTCTTTTCCAATGAGTCAACCCTTCGCATGAGGTGGCCAAAGTATTGGAGTTTCAGCTTCAACATCAGTCCTTCAGTGGTAATCATAGCTAATACTAATTGCTCAGTTATAATACAGCCCTAGTCTAGTATCAGTAATCTCACAGGTAAGTACTATTATTATATACATTTTACAGACAAGGAAAAATAAGGCTTTGAGATAGTAATTAACTTGCCCATGATCACATTGCAAGTAAGTGACAGAGTCAGGATTTGACCTGAATTTGTTTAATTCTAACTCATACTATATGAACTCCAAAGCAATACAGGTTTCTTCTTTGTCCTATAGAAGATAACATTCTTACATACAAAGCTCTGGCCCCCACACACAAAAGCCTTAAGCTCATTTACCAAGGCAAAACTTATTTGCAAACAAAGAGATGAATTTGATTCAATTTAACCTATTTGATCCCTGGGTCAGGAAGATCCCCTGGGGTAGGAAACAGCAACCCACTCCAGTATCCTTGCCTGAAAAAAATCCCGTGGACTGGGGAACCTGGAGGGCTATAGTCCATGAGGTTGTGAAGAGTCGGACATGGCTGAGCATGCATGCACAGCATTTGATTCCTAATTTAATAAATGCTTATCAGAATCCCTACAGCTCATCTAAGCCACGTGCTACGTGCCTGGAGTGACACAACTGAAAAGGACATAAGCTTGTCCTCGGGGCTTTAGAATCCGGTCACAGTGTGTGTTATCCCCATCACTGGAACTACAAGGCAGCATTCTGCTCCTGAATCTCTCCTCTCCTTTCCTCTCTCCCGGGCATCCTGCATCAGCCTACCTCCCTTGAAAATGCTCTTCAGGACTATTCACTTACATTTAACACTCCCACCTTCTCTTTTCATGGTTATTTGCATACTGCTTGGGACTCTCTCTGTGGTTTTGTTCTTTTCTCACCATTTCTATCTGTGGCTGTCAGTATGAAAAATCACCACCGGAGGTCACCAACAGCCACCACCCACCCCACCCCCCCCCACCCCCCCCACCCCCCCGATTCACTGAACCACATATGACCTCCCCTCACCCCTCCACTCACTGACTGGTCTCAGTATCTCAGTGCAGGGAGAGCGTAGGTGTCCCATCTCGGCCTGCCTGGCAACACAAGCCAGAGTGCAGGGGAGTTCATGCCCTCTGAATAGACTTGAACCAGTGACAGCAAGAGACAGGAAGGCTCAGCACCTGGAGAATCTCACTGGACAAAGGAGCTTAGCGGGCTATGGTCCATGGGGTCATAAAGAGTCAGACACAACCGAGAGATTAAGCACAACACAAGGAGGTAAAACATAACGTTGTTCAACATAATTTGTGTAAATTAAATGAACTGACTGATTAATTGGGATTCATCTAACTGTAACACTGTGGTCAGCAAAGACAGTATACATGTCTGAATAACATTCCCCTACATCCAACATAGGATCTGAAAAACTGAGGTGTCAGGAAACAGGAAAACGGTGTAAAAAGATGAGATGGGTGAACAAGGCAATAAAGCACACTTCAGACTTTACCTAGGGAAGAGACCTACTTTCACAAAATGATAAGCAGGTTTCGTTGCTTCATTCTCAATCATTAGTTTATCATTAGTTTATCATTAGTTTATCATTAGTTTAGGTTTCTATAAACTATTTTTAAAAGAAATTCATTACACACAAATAGAGATTTATAAAAGTGAATTCCTTTGCTGTGTTCTCACTGCCATTTGGAATACTTCATTGGCCAAGACCTTCTTGGTCTCTACCGGCTGAAATGGAGGGCAGAATACAAGATTAGGGAGCATCTCTAGAGCAAGAAGGAGAACCTGCTGGAAGACACTGCTGCTGTGAATGGTCATTAAATACTTTTGCCACTGCACAGTCTATAAATCACCATGTGACTAGAACCAAATTTCAAGTCCCATAAATAATAGCAGGCTTATGTCTAAGGGCCAGGGTAGAAATTTGAGAACATGTAGATGGTGATTCACTTGGCATGACTCACAAAGCAACTGTTTGAACATAAAATTTTAAAAAGATAAATCAAAAATTGCATTCAATCTGAGATTTCATAGCCACTCACCATAAGCAGTTAGTTAATCTTCACTGATTTATAACTCCCATATTATTCCCAAACTTGTGGTGTCAGGTACACAAACTAAGAAAAAGCCTTGGTTTTAGCAATCAATTTCTCTTTAAAAACTGTGTGTTGCTTCTTTCTGAAACAGAATTCTTGACCCTTTTTCTCTTCTTTTGTGTCTCTTTTTAATTTCCTCATTCACCTCATTTTAGCCAGTTTGTATGCTATCGTGCTCAGGCACACTCATTTTTCTTGACAAAATGAGTATGCCTATTTAACCTCTTGGTCACGGAATGGTTTTCAGGTGATACACTTATTCAAAATTTCTTCATGATCTTTACCTGGAAACTGACCTTCATTAGGTTTAAAGTATACTTACCTATATAACCTGGTTTGACACTTTTGACTAACTTGGCAGCTCACACACTTGATTCATAGCTGCCTTCTAGCATTTCCAAAAAGAATTTTGCTGAGTGTCTTGATTGGATAGAGAAAAGTAGCTTCTTTGAGCAGATGTAGAAAGCTTTCTCAGACATAATCATAATACTCTATGTTTGATTTCCGTCTAACATTTCAAAATATTTTCACATCTATTCTCTCATTTAGTGCCTGGTTTGATGTGGGGAAATTAAGGGAGGCCAGAGTAAAAAGAATAAAAGAAGAGAAACTTAAGGGACCCAGGAGAAATTTGCTTTACTAGAGTGTATGGGAAGGAGAATTTAGAGACCACAAGGGAACATAAGTAGAGCTGTCATGCTGGGAAACTCACCAGAAATATCAATACTTTAACCTGTTGATGGAGAACTGTGAGGAACTGTTAATACTTCATTATATCGGAAGGTGTAATCATTCTTATTTGATATGGAATGTTTCAACTTCAGTTCAGTTCAGTCGCACAGTCGTGTCCGACTCTTTGTGACCCCATGAATTGCAGCACGCCAGGCCTCCCTATCCATCACCAACTCCCGGAGTCTACCCAAACCCATGTCCATCGAGTCGGTGATGCCATCCAACCATCTCATCCTCTGTCGTCCCCTTCTCCTCCCGCCCCCAATCCTTCCCAGCATTAGGGTCTTTTCCAATGAGTCAACCCTTCGCATGAGGTGGCCAAAGTATTGGAGTTTCAGCTTCAACATCAGACCTTCCAATGAACACCCAGGATTGATCTCTTTTAGGATGGATTGATTGGATCTCCTTGCAGTCCAAGGGAATCTCAAGAGTCTTCTCCAACACCACAGTTCAAAAGTATCAATTCTTCGGTGCTCAGCCTTCTTTATAGTCCAACTCTCACATCCATACATGACCACTGGAAAAACTATAGCCTTGACTAGATGGACTTTTGTTGGCAAAGTAATGTCTCTGCTTTTAAATATGCTACCTAGGTTGGCCATAACCTTCCTTCCAAGGAGTAAGCGTCTTTTAATTTCATGGTTGCAGTCACCATCGGCAGTGATTCTGGAGCCCCAAAAAATAAAATCTGACACTGTTTCCACTGTTTCCCCATCTATTTCCCATGAAGTGATGGGATCAGATGCCATGATCTTAGTTTTCTGAATGTTGAGCTTTAAGCCAACTTTTTCACTCTCCTCTTTCACCTTCATCAAGAGGCTCTTTAGTTCTTCTTCACTTTCTTCCATAAGGGTGGTGTCATCTGTGTATCTGAGGTTATCGATATTTCTTCTGGAAATCTTGATTCCAGCTTGTGTTTCCTCCAGCCCAGCGTTTCTCATGATGTACTCTGCATATAAGTTAAATAAGCAGGGTGACAATACACAGCCTTGATGTACTCCTTTTCCTATTTGGAACCAGTCTGTTGTTCCATGTCCAGTTCTAACTTTTGCTTCCTGACCTGCATACAGGTTTTTCAAGAGACAGGTCAGGTGTTTCAACTTACAAGCTCAAAATTTGTTCTATGGTACACAGACTAGCATCGGGATTTGGAGCATGGTCTGGTCCCAAACAAATCAGGGTTTTGAGCTTTAACTCAAGCTGTTTGACCTCAGAAGAGTTACATGTCTTTTAGACCCAATTTTCTCATCTGTCAAACTCATCAGTTTTCTCATCTCATACTGTAATGGGATCAATGCCATAAAGTTATTGTGGGATTATATGAATGTAAAGTGTTTACACAATGTCTGTTGCATATTAAGTGCTCAATAAATGGCAGCAACTGCTACACAGTATGTACATATATTTTTGGTATTATCGTCTTTTTCAAAAGAGCCTTGGGAAAGAATGACTCGGTGATAGTCATAGCCAAACAAGAATCTCATCATGGTCAATAAAAAGATTCTCTTTATTGAGTTTCATCAGTTCTCCCTACCTTCGGGCAACTCTTCTTCTTTATGGAAATGAAAATTAAGTGATGAAGTAATTCAATTAATTAGATGAGTATAAGATGTCTATGGCCAGTTCCAGATGCATGGATATACCAACTCTACCCCTAACTCTACCACCGTGGAGCGAGAAGCAATGGCCTATGGACACTTCTGACTCTTCTCTAATCAAAAGTTGGTGGTGAATCCAGAAAGGATCATTTAAGTACAGATTAAGAACTTCATTCTAATAGGACCTTTCTGTTCCTTCTCCACTCCACGTCATCTCCTCCAAAATATACCTATCCTTTTTATTGGAGGAGGTGATACTTAACTAGCACTTACATTTGCTAAGAATTGTTTCCATATGTGCTTGAATAACTTGCAAAGGTGTCGCTGATCTCCAGCAGCAGCTACAAGGCTCTATAGGCTCCTACTTAGTCCATCACTTGGAAATTCATTCTAACAAGTGAAGTGGAGTACTATGGAAACCCTTCTTGGATTTGAACTATTATATGTGCTAATCATGGTCACTCTTACAAAACCTGAGCCCTTGAACCCTTCTTCCTCTAAAAAGATTGCTACTTGGGGTCCAAGTGCACAAAAGACAATTTCTGTGCTTTCTAGCTTGAGGCTAACCTGCTGAGTTCGAAGACTCTTTTTCTCCTTAAACAACTTAGTTACAAATAGAAACACAGCCCTGCATTTATCTCATTAAAAGAACCCAGTCTCCAAAGAAACCTTATGTGTTTCCTCATCCTACAAAGACAGGCATGGTGCCTCTGTCTGGTTTATAATTAACATTGCCCAAGGACTAAATTAGTCTTTTATTTCCAGATAAAGAAAGCTTACAATATAGTGTGTAAAATGAGATCAGGCTCAATGCACACAGTCCTCTCCCTGAAACTGAGTACAATCATATTATGTGAAGTGCCAGATGTAGGGTTCAGATTATATTTTCAGTTACTAATTTTAAGTATAACTAAATCTCTTCTGGGTTGGCAGTGAAGAGGAAAGAGTTAAGCAAGGTCAGGAACAAATTTTTTAATGGCTCCTAAAACAAAATCTTCCTTATAAATTAGCATTTGTTGTTTTAGTAGCCACAATGTCAGAAGCTAGACTATAATTTGGTCTATAATACTATAGATTTTCAAACTTCCTATTTATCCATGTATTTCCCAATGGTCATTTAAAATGCCCTCCGCAGAGCCAGTAGTAAGATGCCTAAGAAAATTGCTATTAACTTCATTTTGAGTTAAATGGAATGGAAACAAAGAAATTGATGTGACTGAAAAATGCCAATGTCAGAGGCCAAATCAAGGATCCATATGCCTTAAAGAAAATTTCCTTTAAAAAGAGATGGGACCACCCTGGAGAAAGGGCAGCATTGCCTGCATTGTCTATCTAGGGCCTTATCAACAAAACTTTCCTCCTTGACCATGTGCTTGGTCGCTCAGTCGTGTCCAACTCTTTGTGACCCCATGGACTGTAGCCCAGGCTCCTCTGTCCATGGGGTTTCTCCAGGCAAGAATATTGGAGTGAGTTGCCATGCCCTCCTCCAGGGCGATGGAACTTAAATGGGCAAACACCCCCTCAACCTCCTCAGCTTTTCTAGTTTTCAAGCATGATTTTCTTCCAGACAACACAACCAACAATTCTCTCTGCTGTCTTCTGGGAGCTGCACCAAGACTTATGGAATCCATCAGTGCTCTGGAGGAAAGAAGCTTTGAAATGTAATTGAACAGGGGGCGCTGCCTAGCATATCAATGAATCCTGTACGGGTTTTTTCCCTCTTTTGTTATTCACTGAATTTTTGAAAGATAAAAACAGACTGGAAATAAAATTAAATTTCCAGGTGCTCTTGCCTCAGTCATTTACTTCTTGTGAGCACCTTCAGGTGCCAACTTCCTCTGAGCCTCAGTTTCCCCAAACATAAAGGAAAGGATTTTCTCCTCAGCTCTGTTAGAGTAGGATTTACAGTCTCTAGTGAAACCTGCTACGGAAAGATGCTATAAAAAATGTAGAGTATTACAGATCACATCTGCACCAAGACCAGAAACTTTTTTTTTCAACAGAAAAAGGACTTAGTGTTCATTCTCCACGTTTTTTTTCCTCTAATGAGGTATGGAACTATGCAGACCATAATGACTACAGCTTAAAGGGTAGGTTCTATTACTATGTAATCTCATAAATCTCTCCTAGCTGTAAGTAACAGCTAACCTCTACTTCCTCTGATATTTTATTTACCCTGTAAATCAGCTCTATTCTTTCACTTCACACAAAGGGAGTTGGGAACCCCAACTCTCATAGGAATGCCGAGGCAGACAAGCCGCTTTGTATGTGCCTCTGATCCAGGAACCCCCACTGCAAAGCAGACCACCCCTCCCCAGATTCAGGGCGTGGAATCCCATCAATCACCTAAGGAGGGTTATGCCAGCAAAGTCCTGGGAGGTGAGGAAAAGACAGGGCTGAAAACGGCAGCTGCCTGAATTTCTGCAGCACAGCCAGCCAGAACTGAAAATGGAATCATAGAAGTGAAAACATTAGTGAAAAACAATTGATTGGCATCCAAGCGCGTATCTTACTTTCTTTGACTTTACTTTCAATTAACTTCAGTCACGCCTGTGCATGTGTGGACACAATGTGAGCAAACCTGTAGTTTCCCTTTAGTGCAGCTTCGCTCTCTCCCTGCAGATCTGTTCTGGCTGGGGTGAGGTGCTGTGGCTTCCTCCCTCTCTGGAGGTGCAGGATGCCCAGTGGCTAGGATCACTGCCCCGTTCCATGGAGCTGGCGAGGAGCTTTGACACCCCTCCATTTGTCTTCCTCCACCCACCACTATGATCGAAGCAAAAGATAGGGAAAGATATACGGCATAAGTAGAATTCCAAGAAAAAAGACTTGATTTTTTTTTAGCTTATTTATTTGTTTTAATTGGAGGATAATCACTTTACAACATTGTGATGGTTTTTGCCATACATCAGTATGAATCAGTCTTAGGTATACATGTGTGCCCTCCATCCTGAACCCCCCCTCCCACCTCCTTCCCCACCCTAAGACTCAATGTTAACCTGTTCGATAGACAACTTTGATTCCAGTCTATTAGTGAAAAGCAAAATTGTCCCTAAACTGATTACAAGAACATCTTTCCAGCACCGGTATAATGAAATCCAGTACCTTTAATTTTTTTACTGGTCATTTAGTATCCAATTTCACAGACTTCAAAGGGAGTTTAATCACACTATGAAGAGAAAGGCATATAATAAAATTATTTACATGACTCCTGTTGCAACTATGGGGAGATGAAGAGAGAAGATAAGAAAGCAGGGAAACAAACTAAAGGAGAAAGCCAAGGTGAAAATGAATAGTACTAGAGGTCAAAGGTAACTATGAGGTCAAAGACAAGATAGAATAAGTCTCAAGACATATGGAATCTGGTGTTTGGTTTTGAATTAGATCCAGGATAAACTTAGAAGTTAGATAAAGGAGCTCAAAAATAAAGACCAACAGAAAAAACAGAAAAGTGATCAATTTTCTTAAATCACTTTTTGATGCTCTAAGTTTTAAATAAACTTTATCTATAGCATTAATGTCTACTGGATGTTTAGTGTGTGCAGTGTGTGTGTGTGTGTGTGTGTGTGTGTGTCCGTGATGGTTTCAGAGACATAAAACTCTGATTTTCCCATAAGTTTGGATCACTGACTCATGCTATTTCTACATGGACAATTTCTAAACTGAGTGTTTTCTAAAGACCAAAACAAAACTATAACTGCACTCTGCAAAAAACATCCCAGATCCCTTTTAGCCTGGTTGTCTCCCACGAAGATAAGAAAATTCTACGCTGCTTGTCCAACCCACACTGAATCTTGATGATTCGCCAGCTCACACCCAGCTGGCAGCTCTCTCTGCTTTTAGCTTCTATATTGAATAGTACAGTGGAGAACACTGATTATACCTCTCAAATCTACCAGAATGTATCTTTTCAACCACCTAGAAATTGAAGAAAACTCATAGTTTTGTATCACTGATCTAAGATTTGAACCATTGTGCCAGTCCCTTCTTTTAAAGGTCATAATTCTGTGTTCACTTATAATCCCAATTTCCTTTGTGTACAGTTCAGTTCAGTTCAGTTGCTCAGTTCTGTCCAACTCTTTGCGACCCCACGGACTGCAGCACACCAGGCTTCCCTGTCCATCACCAACTCCCAGAGTTTACTCAAACTCATGTCCATCGAGTCAGTGATGCCATCCAACCGTCTCATCCTCTATCATCCCCTTCTCCTCCTGCCCCTAATCCTTCCCAGCATCAGAGTCTTTTCCAATGAGTCAGTTCTTTGCATCAGGTGGCCAAAGTATTAGAGTTTCAGCTTCAACATCAGTCCTTCCAATGAACACCCAGGACTGATCTCCTTTAGGATGGTCTGGTTGGATCTCCTTGCAGTCCAAGGGACTCTCAACAGTCATCTCCAATACCACAGTTCAAAAGCATCAATTCTTCAGAGCTCAGCTTTCTTTGTAGTCCAACTCTGACATCCATACATGACTACTGGAAAAACCATAGCCTTGACTAGATAGACCTTTGTTGGCAAAGTAATGTCTCTGCTTTTTAATATGCTGTCTAGGTTGGTCATAACTTTCCTTCCAAGGAGTGTCTTTTAGTTTCATGGATGCAGTCACCATCTGCAGTGATTTTGGAGCCCAAGAAAATAAAGTCAGCCACTGTTTCCACTGTTTCCCCATCTATTTGCCATGAAGTGATGGGACTGGCTGCCATGATCTTAGTTTTCTGAATGTTGAGCTTTAAGCCAACTTTTTCACTCTCATCTTTCACTTTCACCAAGAGGTTCTTTAGTTCTTCTTCACTTTCTGCCATGAGGGTGGTGTCATCTGCGTATCTGAGGTTATCGATATTTCTTCTGGAAATCTTGATTCCAGCTTGTGTTTCATCCAGCCCAGCATTTCTCATGATGTACTTTGCATATAAGTTAAATAAGCATGGTGACAATATACAGCCTTGACGTACTCCTTTTCCTGTTTGGAACCAGTCTATTGTTTCATGTCCAGTTCCATCTGTTGCTTCCTGATCTGCATACAGATTTCTCAAGAGGCAGGTCAGGTGGTCTGGTATTCCCATCTCTTGAAGAATTTTCCACAGTTTATTGTGATCCACACAGTCAAAGGCTTTGGCATAGTCAATAAAGCAGAAATAGATGTTTTCCTGGTACTCTCTTGCTTTTTGATGATCCATCGGATGTTGGCAATTTGGTCTCTGGTTCCTCGGCCTTTTCTAAAACCAGCTTGAATATCAGGAATTTCACGGTTCACGTATTGCTGAAGCCCAGCTTGGAGAATTTTGAGCATTACTTTACTAGCATGTGAGATGAGTGCAATTGTGCAGTAGTTTGAGCATTGTTTGGCATTGTCTTTCTTTGGGATTGGAATAAAAACTGACCTTTTCCAGTCCTGTGGCCACTGTTGAATTTTCCAAATTTGCTGGCATATTGAGTACAGCACTTTCACGGCATCATCTTTTAGGATTTGAAATAGCTCCACCGGAATTTCATCACCTCCACTAGCTTTGTTCATACTGATCCTTCCTAAGGCCCACTTGACTTCACATTCCAGGATGTCTGGCTCTAGGTGTAGAGTCCAGTTTAAAGAAGATTTTATGCTTTTTTCACTTTTCTTGTGTATAAGTGCTTCTTATGCATAATTTTTAACTTTAAGAACATTTGATGTTGTTTCTTTATTGAAAGGGGGTAAAAATGCTCATAAAAATAGATGGAGAACATCTCACCTGACATCAGTATTTATTCACCCATGTATTCATTCATGCAACACACCTTTGCTGTGTTATGTAGGCACTTGACCCTGATGGGGAGACAAAAGTAGAATATGTATTCCAGTAGGGTTATATTAAAAGTCACCACTGGAAAAAGCTGGGGGAAGACTACATGGGACTCTGTACAACTTTTTGAAGCCTCCTGTGAGTCTATAACTATTACAAAATAAATAGTTTTGTTTTTTCTTTTAAATAGGGTGACCCACTGTCCAGGACTCTATCCATTTTGGCACTAAAATTCCCTCATCCTCGAAAACCCCTTGGATCCTGGAAAATCAGGACAACTGATCACTTTATAAAATGAAGTAAGTATTGCCTCTGTCTTAAATTACCTTATATCTAATAAGAACATAATAAATTAGTAGAAGGAAAAATATTAGTAATGCATGGCACGTGTGTGACTGGACCTAAATCTTTCACCAGTGATAGATATCACTAATAGATCACAGATTTGTTTCCTGAGCTCAAACACAGCCTCAGAATCCTTCCAGATAGCAACTATTTTTTTCTTTTAATTTTAAAATCCATAATTTCTTAAAATAAGAATATAAATTTTTAAATCCATAAATTCTTTAAAATCCATAAGTTTTTAATATCCATAAAAATAAAAAAATCCGTTTTATTTGTTTTTCTTTCCTTCTTCCTTTTTTTTGGCTACATGTCATGTGGGATCTTAGTTCTCTGACCAGACATTTAACCCATGCCCCTTGGAGTGAAAGTAAAGAGTCCTAACCACTAGGCAACCAGGCAATTCTCCCCAGATACCAACTATCAATGAACTGGAGTTGGCAACAGATATATGCTATTCTTGCATTCTTCTACAGTGTCAAAGAATTTTTCAGGCATTTTCACTTTCATAGACAAACTTAAGAAGAAAGCTCCAATTTCCAGGCCATGCTCTGCTCTTGACTGGAAAAATAAACAATTATTAAGAGTTGCTGGGCATCCCTGGTGGCTCAGTGGTAAAGAAACCTCCTACGAAAGCAGGGGACACTGGTTTGATTCCTGGTTTGGGGAGATCCAACATGCCTCAGGACAACTAAGGCCATGTGCCACAACTACTGAACCAGCGCTCTAGAGCCCGTGAGCCGCAACTACCGGGCCCACTCACCGCAGCTACTGAAGCTTGCATGCTTAAAGCCCGTGCTCCGCAACAAGAGAAACCACTTCAGTGAGACGCCTGTGCTCCTCTACTAGAGAGTAGCCCCCGCTTGCCGCAACTGAAGAAGGCCCACGGGAACCACCGAAGACCAGCGCAGCCAAAAATAAAATAAATAATCTTTTTAAAAAAACAAGTTACTATGCATAGTTTTGTGTTTCTTCTTCAATGTCCACTCAATATTGTACAGGTGATCCAAAAATTAGTCATTTGTTGTTGATCTTAAAATCACAACACTTTTCGGAGATGCTCTTTAAACTCCAACATATTTCTAGGAGAAATATACATATAGAAGTAAATCTTTTTTTCAGTGAAGGTAGTGATAGACTTTCCCAGCATATGGTTTATTTTTTTTTTAATGTACAAAATAAGCTTCAGACCCTCAGCATCTGTGTATGAGAATAAAACTACATACAGATTCACACTCTTACATTGTTTCTGTACTTCCTCTTTCTTCTATCCATCTTTCAGGCAAATGAGTAGGCAAACAACATCTACTTCAATCATATTAAGTACAAGTATACTTGACAACAGTGAAGGCTTTCATTCTAATATACATACAGTGCTCCAGACTGGAATCTAACCCTGTAACATCTTTCAACATTTAACGCAGGAGAGCATTAAAGAGGTTTTAGAGTCACGGTGGGTTAAGTTCAAAGCCTGGCCCTGCCGTTGTCTAACTGTGTGATATTACTCTCAGCTCAGTTTCTTCACCCATAAAATCATTAGTATGGACTCACTGAGTTACTGAAATATTCAATGAAACTGCGTGCATAAAGTACATGTAAAAAATAATAGTTTTCACTTATTTTGTTATTATTACTACAGTTAAATGTTTGTTGTTTTCCCAATAACAGCTGAATCAAAACCTATTTATATCACTAGACCATCAAAAGTTTTTAGAATTTTAATTTCTTTTATTTATTTACAATTAGCTTAGTTTTACAGCTTCTCTATAACTAGTACTCATATGCCATACAATATAAATCATCATATTTCAATAAATATTTTTCAATGTCTGCTCCACATTCAGACTGTGTATATGGCACTGAAACACGGTTGAGAGGATGCCCACCAGTTGCCATAATTGGACAAAACTGGAAACAAATTCAAATTTCAAATAAAAGATAACAGGTTTTCCTCTTCTAAATGATCAAAGAGTGAACTGTCTAGTACCTTAGCAGCATTTAAGTGAATGAGTGATAAGCATTTACTTTCAACTTTTAAATCTTTGCATTAAACTGCAAGAATGAGATTTTTAAAGAAATGAAACACTAAAGGATTGAAATGTTCTCTCTCCCTCCTTTACACTTGTCCAGAACATAGGAGATTTTTCAAAAAATGCTGTTGCCAACTGGCTGAAAAGCAAATACTATCGCAATTAAATTCACTTATTTGGTAAATGATATAATTTCTAATCAATTCACTCAATTCAGTAGATCTCTAAATATTCAGTAGTGTGATGGGAGTGCATATTACAAATAATGTATTGTTTGAACCTGGTTTCCTTTGATCTTATTGAGCATTTGAATTTCATGACTAATACACATATATTTTTAAACTGAGTTTATATCCCCAGTATGATGTTTGGCCTAATTAAGAAGCTTAAAATGGGAACTATAGAGAGGTTCTAAAAATAAAATTCAGTCATAAGTCTCTATTATTAATTTAGATATTATCTCAAGGAGCACATATGCAAAGGCTACAGAAATAATGTACAAATGAACAGACGAGCTAAATCAATCTGATCATGTAGGTGTTAAAGTTTCCTTCTGACTCGCCCTGCGGTTGAAAAGATCAAAGTGAGGCCTGGAATTATCATTGCATTGGTCTCAGTCATCCTAGTTTCACAGTGTTCAGTCACTCTGTGTGTTCTATATTCAGTGCAGCTGTTGTTGTGGCTCTTGAGATGTTAGACTCACTAATAAGTTATTTTCCAGTCTTTTGGCAAGAACGGGGCTATAAGAGAAATGGCTTGTCTTGATGTGTTCCAGCTGGAAGTAAATATGTTCTCCCATTGAAAAACAGGTCATTGCCTGGAGGCTTCCAAATTTTGCCTAACTGAGCACTGGATTAGGAGTTGCCAAGGAATCCAATGGTTATATGTGATTAAGGAAACAGAGGGACATACTGATTCAAGCCCCAGGAAGAGGTTAAGAACTCTTAATTTCAATCCCAGATTTCCTTGCTAACATGTTTTACAACCTTGAAAATGCCACTTAGCCTTTGGCTGCGCTTCCATAGCCATAACCCTAATTATTTAATATTTATTGAACACTCATAAAGCACTGGTTCCTGAAGAGAACATAAAGCAAAAGCAACCAGCTTTGTCACTCCAGTGTTTATTTTATAAAGATCCCATTAGCGATATTTCACAGCCTACCACTTTGAAAATGCACTCTGTACTACTAAAGATCACTCAAAATTTAGAGAATATTCATTAGTGATTTTTCATCAGGACAAAAGAGAGCAGATGGAATTGGCTTACATTTTTGACCCAGTGCACAATTTCAAGAAATCTTTGATTCAGAACAAAATAAATGAAAGACTTTATTCTGATAACTAGCGACTGCACTATGAAGATGAACCAAGAAAACATCCAAAACATGGGGGCACTTGTGAGGCTGTAATTCCTTGTCTTTGACTTAGTTGGGATTTAATGTATTTTCACTTATTTTGTCAAAGACACATTTGTGTTGAAGCCAAGGGAAAAGCAGCGCTCGACCTCTGCAGTGAGGAGGCTCTCTTATGTTGAAATGCACACCCCATTTACCTTGACCCAAGTCACCAATTCACTCTGCCCTAATCTAGCAAACATTGTTTGCATAGATAGCACCAAAGTTCCTAAGAACTATTTGGATCTGCGACTGGAACAGTCACAGGCATTTGCAATACTCAACATGATACCATGGTGTTGCAGCTTATTCATGGATGTGTATGACTGATTGGTTTTCCCTGCAGTGAGGAACTGTTTTCAACAGCAAATCATATAGGCCAGGATCTTTAAAATAGTTATGCTGGAGGTTTTATTTTCTCTGTTTTGCTTGAAATCCTTGTTTCAAAATGAGGTTCTGTGATTACTTATCCTAGCCTTGGAAGCCATGGAAAAATGCTACATTTGAGGAAGACGATTAAAGAAGACGATACAAGCTAGAAATCATTTAACCAGCTAGGAGAATCATTTTTATCTATCTCAGATTCAGTGTGTAAATACAATATGCAGAAAGTACTTGCTCTTTCATTCCCTCTTCATGCTTTAAATTTTTATAAGAAATGTGCTATGCAAAGATGGATGTGAATAAAGGTAAAAAACAGTTAAAATATCTAGTCATCTAACTCCTTTTGCTTTCAAAATTACATCCTTGAAAACCTATCAGTTTAGTCCCTGCTACCTCACACCGTATGATTATTTGCGAAGAGCTATCCTAAAGTTTACTTTAGTGCTACCTGTGAAAAAATAGTATAAATAATAGATTGCAAAGTCAGTAAATTTATCTAGTGTCATTAAAGAATAAGAAGTTCCCTGTAGAAACATTTACTTCTTCAAGAACCCAAACGTTTATTGGACATCATTTCAAGTTTTCATAATGACAGTGTGAGCATTATAAAAATCATTACTGCAGATGCTCTAATATAATAGTAGCCTCACAACTATTAAACATGCAAGCCCTTTGCCCCTATACCAAATGGTCCCAGGCTGCTTTGTAATGGAGGATTCTATGGCCTCAGACTCTTCTACCTTTCACTGTGAGCTGTTGTCATTTTTCAGTATTTGGACTCTCACAGCCCTGCCTCAAAACTACCTTTGCTTCAGAGGTGAAGTTGGGGAAATAAGTAAACTCCTTATAAGTCTGGACTCCCTGCTCAGTCTATTGCCATTGGAAGAAGATTTCAGATAGGATACTGAATTGCAAAATGATGGAACAACTGAACAGAAAGCAATTAGAGGTGCGCAAATTGTTTTCTGCTAGCAATGTATACTAGTCGTTATTTCCTATCTGATCTTTGTACAAAATGCTTTCTCTGTAGATTTAACACTACGATCTTGTCTTTACCAGACCTCTTCTGCTTTATCTATTTCTCTAGTTTCCCAAAAAGATTTCAAATCTTAATCCTATACCCTCAAAGTTCTACCCACTTTTGTATGGACATCCGATGGCCCCATGGGTTAGATTTTCTGTTCCAGTCATACAGGTCTTGGATGAAGTTCTAACAGTTTTACTGGATTCAAGGCAAGTTTGTTTTGAACACTAGTTATAACCAGTAGCTATAGCTTCTAATGTTAAAAATGATCCTTTGAAAACCTCATTAGAGAAGATCTCATGACTTATCTGTAAGACCCTGCCATGGCTGAGAACTTGATTCTTAGCCTCTCATTTAGTTCAATGAGCCAAGACAGGCTGTCCCTGACAAACATTACCATCACCTCAGCACACATATAACAAAGCCAAGGAAATTCCAAACTGCCATCCATCACCCATGTGAGAGAAATACTTTATGACCTTTCAAGTGGGCCTTTGTCCATTAATACAGCTCTCTGACAATGCTCAACACATTTATTCATGGTGGATTTGACTCTTGGCTCAATGAGATCTAAGGGAAGTTAAAAACACAGAAGGGCCATTTTTATCGCTTATTTCTGTGGGAGCCTAGAGAATTTGTTTAGGAATCCAAGTCCTATGGCCTCAAGTACTCAAACTGTCACTAACACACAGCAAGTTCATAGACCGGTGAAGACAGCACAGACCTCTCAGTTTCCCCCTCGGGGAATCAAATCTGTCCTACAGCTGTGCAGATATATATTTTAATAGCAGCACTATTCTTTAAAATTACTGTCTGTTTCAAGACTAATTTTACAAAGGATTCTGTGTGACCATCAAGTCAATATATTCCTTTGCAGCATGCAGGACTCACTTCACTTTCAAAGTTAGGATTCTTTAAAGCCACATTATTTTTCTCTTGCAGGACAGCGAGTTGGTTAGAACTGTGAGAATCACCCTCAAACGTGTTTTCACATTGAGCAAAGGTAGAAGTGGGGATGTGAGCCAAAACTCTCCATCCATAGGAAAATGTAAAGAAGGCTAATTGAAGAGGTCACGTGTCCAGAAGCCAAAGTGACTTCAGAAGGCCAAGATCAGAGTTCGTCCCTTGGTCGACTGCAGAGGGGGCTCTGTCTTCACCTGGGGTCAGTGTAAGCCAGGGGTCACACCTGACACTGGAAAGGAGAATAATTATCATGCAGTACCCAACTTTCACATCATGAAAGTCCCACTGAACTATGCTCTGGGTGATCAGAAACCATTCCTAGGTGCCCCCGTCACTCCTCCTGCTGGAGCCCCCTGGCCACCCGCCTGTTCGAAACCCCGGCCAGACCATGGAAGGGACCAGCGTGGCTCCAGCTCTCTGCTTTCTCGTTGGTTGTTCTGTCTCTAAAGAATGGAAAATCTTTCTTTCAACTCTAACACCCACTCCCCATTTCCCTACCCCTTTTCTCCCAAGCAGTGTAACTCGAGCTGAAATACAGAGTCACTCACTTTTTTTTTCCATCCTGTTGCATAAAACCTGAAAGGGGGAGACAAAAGCACCCGTGAACTTTGGAGATTAATACTTCTTCTGGTCCCAGCTGTCAGATTTATTTCTTCTTTGTAGCTAAATCAGGTCATTACGCTACAAATCTTTATTTTAGATGAAAGATTTAAATCTCTACAGAATTGGGGGAGTTTGGGGGTGGGGGAGCATAATAAGCCATCCATAGTAATTGGCTGTAGTTTTATCTGGATGTGTGTACGCAGGCTGCTATCAAATTCCAATAAACTTTTCCTGACCCTCTTCACTTTCTGGAGTCCCTGGGAATCCCAGTAACCAATGCATTTTCCGGGCACTCAGATTGCATGCTCAATTATAAACTGTCTCCACATCTAAGATGTCATGTTTCTACAGAGTACTTTAAACAATCAAAGAAATTAAAAGATCTTTGTGTTGCTTTGGAATAATAATAGTAACTTTTTTAAAAAAGTTTCTGTAACTCAAGCATTTGTCCTTGACGTGTTCTGAATTATTTCCTCAGAATTTAAAAAAAAAAAGAGAAATAAGAGGCAGACATAATAGAAGGCTTAGAGATTCCATTCAGCCGCTTTAAAAGCAAAACCAAAGAACAGCGGTGGCAGCAGAAGTCTGAAAAGGCATTAAGGCCTCAGAATCACATTCAGTTGAACAGCTTTGGAACAGATGTGTCTCCCATCGTCTTTATCCAAAGAACCAGCGAGGGGACACTGAATATATTAATAATGATAATAAGGCAACCAGCCCTGAGTCAGTGTCGCTTTTAGTCAGGTATTCTTCAGGCAGACTTGTTAAATGGTTCCGAAGCACCCATTGTAGTTTTTGCTTCGGGTGGCACCCTCTTATTTGCCCCGTGTTTTGGGGGGGGGGGGGTTGGTAAATGGATGGAGTCCCAAATCAGGAGACTTGTGTTGTACATGCACAGTGGGAAAGTAAAAACTCATCTGTAGTTCTGATTAGGTTGCGAGAGTCCCGTTTGGTTCAGGAGCTCCGAGCACAAATCCAAATTTCTGCAGAGTTTTTTGTATTCAGATCTCTAGGAGGCAGTAATTACTATGATTCTATGTGGTCAGCACCCCGGAGCTTAGGCAATGCTGAGGCCCTGGACTTAGGGACTTTGGAAAATCTCCACTTGCCACATTTTTGCTCATGTTTCCTATTTTCAATTGTTTCAAGAGCAGGATACTCTGAAGGAGGAAAGGTGGAACCTATCAAGGAGCAGGCAAAAATGCTCTAGGGTCAATGTACTTATGTCAAAAGTCCTATGAGAGCTGTTGGGATCCTGACATAAATGTTTGAAGTCCTGACTGAGAGAATGACTAGAAACTAGGGCTGCCCCTGCTTGCAACCTCAAGGCCCCATCTGACAAAATTATCTTTGACCTGGTCCTGTCATAATGTCTGAAATTGCTCCCTCTGAAGACCTCGTCCCTGTTAAGTGCATCCCCTCCAGAAGGTCCCAATTTAAATGCTAATGTTTTGCTCACCCAATATCAGTCATTAGTTTATCGCGTTAGCCTTAGTCACCCTGGGAAAATGGAACTTGGTCGGGTAAGCACTAATGAAAGGCAAGGTGAAAGGGATGTTCCAGAACTTGTGTGGGGAGCAAAGATCTGAAAGCAGGTAGTTAAACAGAGCATACTGGGGTTGGAAGCTAGAGTGACAGTACATCCCCCACCCCCTTAGAAGTGGAGTACACAACACGCCTCCCAGGGGAAGTTGCTAGAGGGAAGATTAGGGAAGACTTTAAGCAAGCTTTATCTTCATCATATTTTTGTCTAGAGCTGGTCCTAGCTGGAGCTAAGTAAATCCAATAAACAAGACATAAAATACTAACCCTAATCCTAACAAAAAGAGGTGGTCAAACAGTCCATATGCCTCCAGAAGAAAGAACTCAATTGGGAATTTGAAGCACATACTTGGCCCTTGCCATTTAAGATGATCCACTGCAAACTAGGCCAACTCTATTTGACAGGATGACAGCTATTCTCACAGTGGCTTTGGGATGTTATTTGAAAATTAGATTATTTATTTTTTTAAAGGCAACATCCACTGTTCAGCTAGTTTTTCTTTCAGTTAATCTAAATGGGAACATCTTTATCTGCAAGGGCACAGATACCTTTTTGCAGAGCTCTCTGCAATATACAAATGTGTTGCCTGGTAATGATCTTTCTAGCTAAATTAAGATGTTCTGTACTACAAATGCCTATGTATACAAACAACACAGGTTAGAGAGAGGAAAGAACTATTCATTAGGTGCCTAAAAACGCAAGATGAACAGCACAAGATGGCGTATTTGTGCAAACCTATTTTTTGAAATATTTAAAATCCAACTTGTTCTATTAATTTTTTTAAATGATGCTTATTCTTAACATGCTCAAATATCTCCCAGAGGGAAAAGCAATCTGCAGAAAAGCTTTTGATCTTCATTCATTTTCAAGCATCTGCAAATTAAAAGACCTGTTGGGGAGATGTTCCGCTCATTTGTTGGCTGAGAGGCACTTTTGTTTTCAATGGGAAGAGAGATGTTCATTTCAATTTGGAGGAATCTCCTTAAATTTAGGAAATAGCAGTGCCTTCGTGTAAATAGGAATATGCGATTTCACAGATATTTTCCAGCGGCTCTCCACGAGAAGAGAAATTTCAGAATATTCAGCAAATAGGGCTGGAACACATGTCCTTTAAAACAGCAGTCCCCAGTCTTTTTGGCACCAGGGATCCATTTCATGGAAGACAGTTTTTCTACAGACTAGGCGGGGGAGAGGGGAGGATGGCTTCGAGATGATTCAAGTGCACTACATTTATTGTGTAGTTTATTTCTATTATTATTACATCAGATCCACTTCAGATCATCAAGCGATAGACCCCAGAAGTTGGGGACATCTGCCTTAAAGTATCTCTGTTAAAGTTTCTTTGCACTTATGGTGTCACCTGCTGGCAGTGGGGGAGTCCGTTCTTGGGCAGAAGGAAGATGACGTGGTGAGACAGAATTGTGTAGTGTTGGTAAAGACAAAGCTTTGTGGTCAAACTGACATGGAGTTGAGTCCTAGTTCTAACATTTCCTAGGTAGGTTTAGGCTGAAGAAGTCACTTAATCCTTCTGAATTTTAGTTACACTATCTGCAAAATGGGCCCAAGAATAATCCCTCCTTTATGAGATTGTTGTTCAACGTCAAAATGAAACAATGCCTATAAATGTTAATGAATGTGAATGCACAGTGCCCTGTGCACAAAGAGTACACGCTAAATGACAGCAACCTGCCGCATCACGATTCATCACTGAAATTTTCATCAAGGACTATATCAAGCTCATAATACGAACATTTTTGGTCAAAACATTTTTGTGCAGTGAGGGAGGTTTAAAGTAGGGAATCATTTACATAGAAACAATGCAAGCATTCTCAGATGCCGGTGTGTACTTCTATGGGTGAGTTCTTGAGGCCACACATAAGATGCTCCAGTTCATCATTGCCCTCTACTGTGAGGACACATGCCCTTAGCACCAGATCTAGAAAGGAACCATCAATGCTCTCTACAATAGTTGCTCCAGCAGCCTCTGAGATACCTGTGAATTAACTGTGAACTTCTATCTTTGTCATCAAGAGGGACAGAGACAATTTGAAAAGGTTACTGTCACATGTGGCTAAACCCTGAATTTTAGCTAGCCTGCTGCAAATATCTTAACAAAACAAAACAAAAAAATCACTGATTTGGCCATGCCTGTTCCCACCAAAAGCATTTTCCATCTGTCAAAGAGACATAATCTCAACACCATTTGTTGAGTGTCAGCAAAGATATGAATAATCTTTGGTGTCCCTGTTATTTATTCACTAAGGAAGCTAAAGATCAAGGCCAAATATCCAGATTTCCACTTGTGTTTCTCGTCAGATCTTAGGGATTTTCAGGCATGCCTAAATCATAAAGAAAGATCATAAAGTTCATCCCTTATACTTGTACATATGAAAAAACAGGCCACAGAGAGGTTAAGTAATTCACTTCAGGACAGAAGGCTCATTATAGATGAAGCTGTATTAGAAGGCATGGCTCCTGAGAGTCCATCCAGGCCTCTTTGCACTTTCCACACATGACTTAGGAGGAAGACCATTTCTTTATCTATTCCACAGAAAGAGACTCAGACTTGAGGGGGAAGGCTGAGGGGAAGAGATAGTTAGGGATTTGGGGATGGATATGTACCCACTGTTATATTTAAAATGGGTAACCAACAAAGATCTACTATATAGCACAGGGAACTCTGCTCAATGTTGTGGCAGCCTGGATGGAAGGGGAGTTTGGGGGAGAAGCTTTGCTATGCAAAGCTCACATAGCACCCTATAATTCACACAGGGAATGAGATGGCCCGGGGCGCTGTGTGAACGAGTCAGGAGCCAGGCAAGGGAGACTGAATGCGAGCTTCCCTGGTAGATATGACAACCGTTAGCTTCCACTATTTCTGACTTTTCCATGCTGGCTATCTAATTATGTCGCATCTTGAAAATGCAGCAAGGGAAAATTCTATTTCAGCTCTAATAATAGAAATGGATAATATTTACCACTTTAACAGATTATGCTGTGTGGTGAATGACGGCTGCCTCTTCAGTCACATTATATAGATGAAGTTGATTCGGCAATAGTGGAACATACGGGAATTAGAAAACTAAGTAGACTATGGGAGCAATGTGATTTTAAAAAAGTAATTTAATCTAAATCGTGGTGTTAAATGAAAATCTCATCCATAAAGAATTGTATGCAGTAGAACCAACTAAATGTCTAAGTAGGGAGTAAAAAGGCAATTTTAAAATTTTTATTTTAAAGTATATTAGACTAAATCCTACTCTATTGAAAAATCAGATCACTTTCCCAAACAAAAGCAGAGTCTACAAACTTAGTAATAGCAATATGCTGCACTAGACAAAAATAGAAGGAAATGCCAAGATGTCCTTGAACTGCAAATGAAAACAAAATGACTGAATTGCATTCTGTATGAACCACAACCAGTATAGGAGAGCAAGAGAAAAGAACTTGAATGAAGATTAGAATAAGGCTGTCTGAGGAGAAGTATGCACCTTCTCTGCATCAGATCTCTCCTTTTTTAAGTGTACAATAGGCTGCAAATTTCAGATTTCCACCATGGTCAGTAATGAATTTCTCCATCAGAATTCAACTAGGAATTGGCACATGGACACTCACTTGCAGAAAATTAGAAATGCTCTGAGCATGTTAGAAACAATCCACTTTTCCCCAGGTCACAGTTAAGGACAACCGACATCAGCTAGTGTCAAGTGCACCAGTCTGTTTGGGAGGAGTAGGGGGAGTGGGCCTGTATTGGATAAGATGCAGTCAATCTGCAGAAAATAAACTTCTTGAGATACAAACGAAGTTCAAGAATTGAGAGAGAACATTATCTAAGAGGAACAACAAGGGATTAAGTTCTGTGTTAACACTCAACAATGCTTTATGGTACCAAGTTGTGCCCTAAGAGCTGAGTGGGGCCTAGCCAGGTAGCACTTGCCTTGCCAGGATCCCAGAGTCAATTATATTACGCTTTAGGTCCCCTTGACATTATTGCTCTCATCAGGTCCCCTTCAACACACGTGGGGTAAGTGAGATAACAGAAGATGATGGCTCTCCATTAAAAGGTGGCCCCAACTCATCTTCAACCTTCATCTGCTCACTGTAGCTCTGCTACTTGGATCCCCACTAGCCATTGCAGCTGCTCTGAATCTCTGGTATAATATAGTAAACAAGAAAAGAGAGCCTCATTATGGAATTCTAGGAAAGAATGCCACCGCTGTGATACACAGAAGCATTATAGAAGAAAATTTGTAGATGTCTACATCAAAATCTGTGAATGCGTACATCATTTTTTTTTAATTATGCTACCTTGTATATTTAAGTGCACCACAGTTGAAATTGAGATTCCCAGGTGGCTCAGTGGTAAAGAATCCACCTGCCAATGCAGGAGACTAGGGTTCAATCCCTGGGTTGGGAAGATCCCCTGGAGGAGGAAATGGCAACCCACTCCAACAGTCTTGCCTGGGAAATCCCATGGACAGAGGAGCCTGGCAGGCTACAGTCTGTGGGGTCACAGAGAGTCACGACTGAGCACGTGCATGTACTCACAGGCGCAAGCACACACACACACAAATACAGTTGAAAATGAAATGCAAATTGTCTAGAAATCACATAGAGCCAAATATGCCTTATACAGACAAGGACAATGCTATATATAACCTACAGAACACCATGAGAAACCTCATTTTCTAAGTGTAAATTGTGGAAGCTAGGATAAAAGAAAGTGTCTCACTTGACTTATAAGCTTTAAAATATTAAAAATAAGGCACTCCGAGAATTTTTGAATACATATATTCTTTTTTTAATTTTTTAGGGGAGTACAAAAGCAAAATATTTGAAGAACATGGAATTTTGCCCTACTGTAAATACCAGATCTTTTCCAGAATCAAACCATTCTCTGGGAGTCAGAGATACTGCAAAGGCTCTGACTTAAGTTTTATGAGTAGTAGAGAAGAAGCAACACCCTATAAAGGAAAAGAAATGTGTTGGAGAAAAGAAGGTGAAAAAACATAGATGAGACTGCCTGTTTCATAATTTTGCCCATGGTTCCTCATAACAGCCATGAGAACACATGTTGCAGCCATCCCATTACAGGGAGTGAAATGATCCAGGGCCTTAGTCGCGGTCCTGTGAAATCCTTCTGTGTCTTTGCCCCAAGGCTGTATCCCTCACAGACAGCTGTCTGCCACTGAGCAGGTCCAGCATACTCAGGTGGCTAGGTTCCTGCTTCTGAGGAGACGTGAGACTCCTTCATTGTCCAAGTTGGGCTCAAGGCCCAGACAAACCTTCCTTAGACTGCACAGCAGTCTAGGGCGCTTCCTCCCAATTTTCTCTCCCTCTCTCTCAGCATCAGTCTTGCCTCATGGACTGAATCTCCTAGGCTTATCCGACTCCCTTTCTATTTCCTTTCACAGGCATCTCCCCTAATAAAAGTCTTGCACATTAAATTCCATTGCTCTCTGCCAGAAGACAGCTCACAAGTGACCTAGAAGCCAAAAAGGATTTCTTTGTTTCCTACAAACCCTACTTTGCCTCATATACATAGCCTCCAGAGATTTCTCTCCATTTTCTCCAGAAAAACTGCATGGACTTAAAAAATTCATCCAGGTCAATTTCCCCATCTTGTGAACTGCTCACATCTACTTGGAAGACAATTTTCAAGAACACTTTGAAAAAGCATTCTAATCATAATGAGGCAGTTTTTTCAAAGAGCCAGTTCATTCAGTCAAATATTCGCTTAATGTTAGAAGCCAGGTCTTGGTTTGCGGTGCTTTATTTTTAATATTTTAAAGTTTATAAATCAAGTGAAACACTCTCTTTCATCCTAGCTCCCACACTTTACACTTAGGAAAATGAAGTTTTTCATGGTGTTCTGTAGGTTATAAATAGCATAGTCCTTGTCTATTTAAGGCATATTTGGCCATATGTGATATCTAGACAATTTGGCATTTAAATTTAAACTATGGTGCATTTAAAATATGCAAGATGGCATAAGCCATAAGCTGAGATTCTAAACTTTGGGGTTTTTTATGAATGATGCTTAAAATGTAGCAAGAGGTTAATACCCCACTTGAAATTGTCTCTGTGTCTTTCTATACACAACTGGTTTAACTGTTATGACTGTCAAGATACATTAGAAAAGAGTTGAGCCAATTGTGCCTTTAGACATAGCTTTAAGTATCCCTACAACAAACAAAAAATAAAAAGGTTAAACTAGAAAACTTCTAAGGTTTCTCTCAGCTTTAATAACATAGGATTCTATAATTCTAAGGTTTAATGCAGTCAGATACATTGAGTTCTCCCTCCCCAACCACGAGTTCCCTTTTCATGAAATCTGAGTACTATGGAATTTCCTTCTCTAAACATTTTCAGCAACCATAGTGATTTAAGTTCTAATATATGAGAATTGCATAGGCCACTCCTGTAACTAGCCTCAGTCAGATGTTCAAGCGTTGGCTCTGAAAAGGTCAAGACCCTCTAGCCTCTGTCTTCCTTTTTTTTTCTGTTGCTGCTTTGGGGGGAGAAGGATGGAAGAATTCAAAGGGCTTGCAAAACAATCTTCTCTAAAGATCATACTTTCTGCAGTCAAAAGTTACTTGCAGAAAGTACCTTCTGAAGAGCCCAAAACACTGAACAGTGGCATTGAACCATGATTAGCCACTAAAGTCCTCTAATGGCAAAATGGACAACTAAACTCAAACTTTCGCTTAAGTGATGAGAAGTGAAGAACCATAGGTTTAAGTATGGGACCCTTGGGACTCAGCTCCCTCCCTTTCCCAACCAACCCCTCCTTCAAAGACCACTCACACTCTGCACCTTCAGAAATCACTGGAAATCAAAGAAAATTAAATACTTGTTATTATCCCTCAAAAGATGAGTAATATCACTGATAGTCTTACTAACTAGTGTGATAACTAGTTTATGTTTTAGTATCTATTTTAATTACACATATGCACATTTTATGCATAAATATATACACACTTGCGTATTGATATATATAAGATATATATAAGCTTTGACACATTAACTCTTTAAATCTTGCTGTTCCTATTCTCTTTCTCCCAGGCCCTTTGTCCCATAGCCAAAAAATAAGTAAATAAAACTTTTAAGAAACTCTCCCACCATGAAGATTCTAGAAACATTAGCAGGTGAAATTAAATTTATAATTTCTAAATACCTGTAAATGCAAGAAAGATTTCTTTTAAAGTCCTCAAATTCTGTTCAAGGCTACCACTTTTTCAACTCTACACACATAGTTGTTTTATAAAAATTAAATTAAATCATTGCTTACTACTTTTCTCTCCACACAAAAATTCCATCTTAGAAATTAGTTGAACTTGATACCAAAATGTTAATAGCCCAAATATTTTATAATATGCAGTATTTTTATGTCAAATTGATTAGCAATGTTAACAGCATCCTGTTACTCTAGGCTCTACAAGCAATTTAGATATTCCTTATCTTAATTGTGTGACAATGTCCAAACTCATTAAGCAACCAATGCTTTTCATTTGTTTATAAATGTTGGCACATGTGGACAGTTAGCTTAGTTGATTAGAAGATAGTACTAATGAAACCAAGGTTAAAAATTCCTTCTTTTATTGTTACTAGCCAGATAACCTCTCTTAGTTCTAAGATTAAAGACTCCATCCAGGGACATTCCTAGTGGTCCAGTAGCTAAGAATCCGTGCTCCCAATGCAGGGGACCCGGGTTCGATCTCTGGTCAAGGAACTAGACCCCACTTGCCACAGCTAAAGATCCTGCATGCCACAACTGAGGCCCAACACAGTCAAATAAATAAACACCTAAGACTCCATCCAAAGTCATAGCTACTATCTCAAACTTATGTTGTGGGTCACAATAAGGATTAGATAAAAGACCTTAACACTTTTTTCTTATTGCCTTCATTTAAATAAATATTTAAACTTTGACTATGAACTATTTCAAAGAAATTTAAAAGTACAGATAAAAATATAACAAAACACAAAGCATCCTCCCCCTAACTTAAAAAATGTTGATTTTTTGACAATGTTTGCCTCCTATATTTGTAAAATAAATGTAGCAGATACAAACAAACTGTCAGAGATACGACTCCTTCCTTCCCAGACACTGATATGTACACTTCTAATTCATATTTTTAATTTTTAGTATTCTACTAAATTCTGTTTAATTTATCCATCTCCTTAAACAATTATGTTGCTTCCAATGTTTGCTAATACAACAATGATGCACTGGAATTTTTGAGAATGCCTCCTCATTTGAGAGTTCAACCAAGATATATAACTTAAAAGTGAAATTGCTGTCTTATAGGGTACACATATTTTCAACTCCATAGGTATTGTTAAATTATTCTCCAAGGTAGATGTGTCAATGTATCCTAAGATCAATAGCTTCTGAAAGTTTCTATGTCCCATATTATTGCTAACACATCATACAGTTTCTATGTTTTACCAGTCTACTAATTATGAAATATTCCCCCAATTTATTTTAACTTTCATCACTCCTAATAAATAATCAGTGAGGTTTTGCAGCATTTTATCTATTTAATGATATTAAAGGTTTATTCTTATATTAATTGGCTCTTCATATCCTATATCCATTCTCTATTGAAATATTTCCTCTTTATTGCTTTTATGGTTTTATTTAATGTGTATCTTCTTTCCTAATCCTTTATTGGTTGCTTGAATTACAAATATTTTCTACCAATATGGGGCTTATCTTTCTAGTTTATGATCTTTTTTGTACAAATCCTTTTTATTTTAAATAGCTAAAGTTGTCAATCTTTTTAAGCCTTGTGCTTCTTTTTCTTCAACTGAAAGTTTGTACCTTTTAAGCTCCCTCCCCTATTTCTTTCTTCCCCCACCACCTCCCTTCTGGCAATCACCTGTTTGTTCTCTGAATCTATAACTCTGTTCCTGTTTTGTTATGCTTGCTTCTTTGTTTTATTTTTTGATTCCACTTATAAGTGAAGTCACACAGTATTTACCTTTTTCTGTCAGACTTAATTCACTTAGCATAATATCCTCGATCCATCCACACTGTCACAAATGGCAAGATTTCATTCTCTTTTATGAACAATATTCCATTGTGTGTGTGTATAGTCTCATATCTTCTTTATTCATTCATCTATTTGATGGACATTTAGGCTGCTTCCATACCTTGGCTATTGTAAATAATATGCATTGAACATAGAAGGGCATTTATCTTTTCAAGTTAGTGTTTTAATTTTCTTCTGATAAATACCTAGGAGTAGAATTTCTGAATATGTAGTCTTATTTTTAATTCTGGGGGGATTCACCATACAGTTTTCCATAGCTGATGCACCAATTTACCTTCCCATCAACAGTACACCAGAGTTTCCTTTTCTCTACATGAGGTTTGTGCTTCTTAAATCTGTGTAAGAGCTTTTTAAACAGCTTCTAACATCATAAACTTTCTTACTTTTCTTAATTTTTACATGTAAATTTCTTAATGTAAATCTTTTCTTAATGTAATTTATCTTTACATTTTTAATCCATGTAGGATTTATTTTTATGTATGGTATTAGGTAGGCTCACAAATTTATTTTTCCAGTGTAACTAGTCAGTTTTATCATCATCACCTATTATTTGATCTTTCACCACTGGCTTGAACCTACTGCTCTCATATGTTCATTTCTCATATACACACATAGCTGTTTCTAGGCCCCCTGTCCTGTTAAATTGATATATTTGTGCATCCTTCTGGCAATACAATACATTTTAATGACTATCCCTTTACAACAACTCTTGATAAATGATAAAGTTCATTCTCTTTAATCTTCTTCAAATGTTTTCTTTTAGTTATCCTTGCCCTTTTATTCATCACCCATTTAATGTTTGAAACAGTTTGTCAAGTCCCGAGAAAATTTAAGAATTAGATTGAACTAGCTTTGGTTTTATGGATTTTTGAGAATCAAAATTTTAAAATTCCAAGACTCCCTATCAAAAAAACTTGGCATAATTCTCCATTTATTTAGATCTCTTTATATATTTTCCCCTGGAGAAGGGCATGGCACACTCCAGAATTCTTGCCTGGAGAATCCCATGGACAGAAGAGTGGATTGAAAAGACTTGGACATGACTGAAGCGACTTAGACAGCATAAATTCTTCAATAATATTTTAGGTTTCTATAAAAGTCCTGTACATAGCATGTTAAATTTAATCTCACATATTTTATAGTTTTGTGGCTAGAAAAATAGGCTATTTTAAAAATTCTGTTTTTAAACCAATTGTATTTGATGTAAACAAGTACTATTAACTTTGTCTATAGTTTTTGCAGACAATAACCTTCAACTGTCTGATTATTTCTACGAATTCGTAAGTAGACTCTCTTGAATTTTATATGTGCAAAATTATACTATCTATGACAGTGGTTTCTTTCTTCCTCTTTTTTTTTTTGACTGCTTCACACAACTTGTGGGATTTTAGTTCTCCGACGAGGGCTTGAACCCAAACCCTCAGCAGTGAAAGCACAGAGTCCTAAATATTAGACCACTAGGGAATTCCCTGTGACAGTGGTTTCTGATTTTTCCATTCCCTATGCCATGTTGAACTGGCTAGAGCATCCAGTACAATGCTAAATATAAGTGGTGATAGCAGGCATCCTAAATTATTTCTGACTTTAAAAGAATGTTTCATATGTTTCATCATTAAATGTGAGATTCACATTAAGTTTTAGGTAGAAATCTTTTCTTTAAGTAAAGTTTCCTATTATTCATGGTTTTCTAAGATTTGTTAACCTGAGATGAGCAACCTTTTTCTCTGTTGATATGTTAACATGGTAAATTTCACTAGATTTTACAAAGTTAAATTATCTCTGCAATCCTAGATTATGGGCTTCCCAGGTGGTGCACAGGTAAAGAATCTGCCTGCCAGTGCAGGCGGTGCAAAAGACAAGGGTTCAACCCCTGGGTCAGGAAGGTCCCCTGGATTAGGAAATGGCAACCCACTCCAGTATTCATGCCTGGAAAATTCCATGGACAGAGGAATTTAGTGGGCTACCATCCATAGGATCGCAAAGAATTGGACACCACTGAGCACGCGCGCGCACACACACACACACACACACACACAATCCTAGAATAAACCCAACTGGTATTTATTCCGTTCTGAAAAGTTCTTAATCTCTGTTAAAATATTGTCTCTTTCCTCATTCCATTTTATCTTTCTGAAAATATATACAATTTATATATTTATAGATATATAGATGCAGATATAGCTGATACAGAGAAAGGAAAAAAGATGATTCCTATTAGATATATGTTGGATCATCTTATTCAGTTGCACCCATTCTATTTTATTCTATTCTTTTTAATATTTTATTTCTAATTTCTTTGCTACATCCTGGACAATTTCCTCAAGTCTATCCTAAAGTCATCAATTCTTTGTTAATCAGAATCTAACCAGATATTAGATCCCCCACTTAAGTCTTAATTAATGACTACTTTTTGTAATTTCTAAACATTTTATTTAGTTCTTTTTCAAGTGAAAGTGAAAGTCGCTCAGTCTTGTCCAACTCTTTGCAACCCCATGGACTGCAACCTGCTAGTCTCCTCTGTCCATGGGATTCTCCAGCCAAGAATACTGTAGTGGATAACTGTTCCCTTCTCCAGGGAATCTTCCCAACCCAGGGGTTGAACCGAATTGCAGGCAGATTCTTTACCATCTGAGCCACCAGGGAAGCCCAAGAAATTGGAATGGGTGGCCTATCCCTTCTCCAGGAGATCTTCCTCACCCAGGGATCGAACTGGGGTCTCCTGCATTGCAGGTGGATTCTTTACCAACTGAGTTACCAGGGAAGCCCTCTTTTCAATCAGTATATTATATTCTTTTTTCATAGGCCCCTAATATTTATGGCTTATATTACTTCTTTTAGTACTTCATTCATTTCACACGTAATTATTTTGTAATCACTTTCAGATTATTTATGTGTCTCATGTATCTCAAAAGTTTATTTTTCTGCTTGTTGTTTTTGCTAATATCTCAGTCAGGGTCCACTCAGAAGACAAAAACCATATCAGTAGTTTGAATAAGGAAAATTTAATATAAAAATCATTAATTAAGGTGGTTAATAATGAAATGAGAAAAAAGAAGACCAAAGAACACAATAATAGCGAATATAGAGAACAACTAATACTTCTAAGTTGAGGATAACTGAAAAAGAAACAAATTTGGAAAAGGACCTCCACCACCCCAGCTCCCATTAAGGCTGAGATTCAAACCTAAGTCCTAGAGAGGGTATGATTAGAGCTTACTGGGTGGCAAGTCTTTCTGGGATGTTGTAGGCCAGAGTCATTGCATAGGAAGCTGTCCAGTGAGGTGCCAGCAACATTTGCTTGAGTAATGTAGGTCAGGGATGGTCTCCTGGAAGTTGCTTACTAGGGTATGGGGAACTCAGAGATGGCATGTGGAAAACTGCCCATTGGAGTACCAGAGAAACTCACTGGAGGGTGAACTCTACTGGGTCTCCCCGCTACCACTGATAGCTGAGCCTTAGGAGGAAAAGAAAAGACACAAGGATTGGGAAGAAAAGTCCTATTATCTGTTTGCCTTGCAGGTTCCCTCCAGAGCCGTCTCTTGACAAAGCCTAATATTGCCTCAGCTAGCAAAAGGTCCAGCTCCATTACCAAAAATCAAAGCAACAGAGGTAGATTTGTATCTGATAATCAATAATTTGATAACTAGCTGTACTCTTGCCTGGAAAATCCCATGGACAGAGGAGCCTGGTAGGCTGTAGACCATGGGATCACAAAGAGTCGGACATGACTGAGCAACTTCACTTTCACTTTTCACTTTCACACATTGGAGAAGGAAATGGCAACCCACTCCAGTGTTCTTTCCTGGAGAATCCCAGGGACGGGGGAGCCTGGTGGGCTGCCGTCTATAGGGTCGCACAGAGTTGGACACGACTGAAGCGACTTAGCAGCAGCAGCAGCAGCTGTCTTAGACAAGTTTGTGTACTCCTTAATTTAGTATAAACCTCATGACAGCTCTGTGAGATCAGTACCAACCCTATTGTACAGGAAAGAAATAGGTTTACAGAGGTGAGGTAATTGTCTACAGCCATCCACCTAGTAAATAATCAGAAGGCTGGACTCAGATTATTTGATTCCAGAAACTTCTTTCTTAAGCACTGCACTCTCTGCATCCAGATTCACCTGAGTAAGGCAAATTAGGGAGCTGGTATGGTGGTCCTGGGTTTTCCAGGTGGCACTAGTGGTAAAGAACCAACCTACCAATGGAGGAGACATAAGAGATGCGGGTTCAATCCCTGGGTCAGGAAGATCCCCTGGAGGAGGACATGGCAACCCACTCCAGTATTCTTGCCTGGAGAATTCCATGGACAGAGGAGCCTGGTGGGCTACAGTCCATAGGGTCACAAAGAGTAGGACACAACTGAAGCAACTTAGTGCACATGCATGGTGGTCCTGGCCTGGCCTGAAAAGGCAGTCATGAGAACATTGGTGAAAATACCTGGGGGAGACATTTCAGAATAAGAGCTGATGGGTTTTGGACCAATTACATATAATAGTTACCCCAGGATAATCTCAATTTCATATATTTTATCCCATGACCCATATGGACATTTGCATTTTACAAACTCTAGGTTGAGAAAATATGGTCTTCATAAATCTAAGGTATACATAAAAGTCAAAAAATAAACCCTGGGAGCAGTATAGAACAAACTTCAGTATTCATTTTATATGATTTGTATAAGATTTATAACCAATAAAAATGTTTATATGGAATAATTACACAAACACACAGACACACACACTCACACACATAAGCCCTCTGGCACAATATTCTTAGGGCTGAGTTTGATTTTACACATACCATAAATATTCTTAAGGTTAATTGAAAGCAGAACATGTGCATGACTTGGTGTAAATGTTGACTCCTGTTCAAGTTCCTCTTTTGCTTAGCTTTTCTTAGCCTTTTTTTACTTTCAGTGTCAAAAGATCAATAAACAATAATAAAAACGATAGACAGGATGTCTAATTAGGCTTTGTTTATACTCTAGACATCCTCTCCATCATTTTTACTGTTGTATATTGACCTTTCGGCACTAAAGGAATGGACAAACTCAAGACATCACCTCCTCCAGTGTATCCACATCCTAAGTTCCAGAATTTATGAATATGTTCTAGCACACGGCAAGGGCGAATTAAAGCTCCAGATGGAATTAAGGTTGCTTTAACCAGTTACCTCGAGATGGTGAGATGAGCCTGGATTATCCAATGTAATTACAAGGGTTATTATAAGTGAGAGAGGGAGGCAGGAGAATCAGAGTCAGAGTGACACAACATGAGAAAGACAAATTCTTCCCTGGAGCCTCTCCAAAGGAGCACAGCCCTGCCTACACCTGCGACTCATTTCAGACTTCTGACCTCCAGAACTGGAAGATAATAAATTCATGTTGTTTTGAGCCACTAACTTTGTAGTAATTTTTATAGCAACCATGGGAAACTAACACATCCTGACCCAACATCTGAACAGGAGGAAATTTTGGATTTAAAGCCTTAAAGTCTCTGTTCAAATTTTAATCCTAAGGATGAATGAATAAATTTTACAGGTGGCACTGAACATTCCTTCCTTGCCTGCTCAGATGCTAAGGCCTCCCTTTTGATTTTTGTCTTGTCCATAGGCAAATTGTTCCCTAAGTCCTACAGCTTCACATTCAGAACTACTGTTTTAAGGTAATGTCGCATTCACTCACTCAGTTAGTCGGTGAGTCAACAAGCATGTAGACCACTAGCCAGACCTCTGCCCTGGACCTCAGATACAAAGATCTAACTCATGCCCAGACAATGTTTCAACTTATGTCCAAAACCAAATTCCTGATGTTCCTACCCAACTCACAACTTTCAGAGGCGTCTTCGCTTCAGTGGATCCAAATTCTATTCTTCTACTTGTTTAAGCCAGAATATCTGTGGAGTCTCCTTTCCTCCCCTTTCCCTCACATTTCCTGTATAATCGGTCAGTATATCCTGCCTGCTTTGCATTCAGAATATATGCACTTCCCACAACCCTCATTGTCCATCCATCAGGCCACTGTTTCCTCTTGCCCAAAAGCCTCTAACAGGTCACCAGCTTTGTGCCCTTCAGTCTGTTCTCAAAGCAGCAACCAGATTGGTCACATGTAAAACCTAAATCCAACCCCTTCACTCACTTGTCCTGTCAACGACTCCCATCTCTTCTCATCTCACTGGGAGTAAAACCCAAAGGCCCTGCTCCCTCCTCTGCTGTCCACTGCCCTCATTTCTGTGACTCTCTGCAGCACCCACTCAGCTCCAGGAACACCAGCCTTCTTGTTGTTCCTGGAACAAGACAAACACACTCCTGCTCCAGGGGCACTGGGCTTGCTGTTCCCTCTGCAGGGCTCACTCCCTCAGGGAGGTCGTTCCTGTCCACCTTATATAAAAACGCAAGCCACTCACTCCTCACCCCTTCTCCTGCTACTTCCTAAGTAACAACCTGTTTTATTTTTCTCCACATCGCCATCTCTTATATTACATATTTACCTGTTGATCTGTTGTTTCTTCAATTCCCCTCAACCATACTAAAATGCAAGTTCCATGAAAGAATTGCACCTGGCACATAATAGGCATATATATAAGTATTTTTTTGAGTAAGTTAATGAGTGAATCGATCAATATTGAGCTCCTGCTACATAAATACCTGTTCAGAGTGGGGATACAGAGATGAATTAAATACAGTATTTGACAATGAGGAATTTATGGTTTAGAGCAACACTGTTGGACAGAGCTTTCCATGGTGATGGAAATACTCTATCTATGCTGTCCAGTACAGCATAGATACTGCTACAGCCAGTAGCAGCAAGTGGCTACTGAGCACTTAAAACGTGGCTAGTGTGACAGAGGAATTAAGTTTTTATTTTAATAATCTTAAATTTAAATGTAAAGGTTGCATGTGGCTAGTGGCTACCATGCTGGAGAACACAGGTTTAGAAGAGGAAGTAGATCTATTAACCTGTAATACTGGTAAGAATGCAATATAATTAGTGCACAGGCAATAAAGTGCTGTGGGAACCCAGAGGAGAGGGCCACTAATTCTGCCTGAGTGTAATTTCCTCCAAGAGACCTCCCAGGAGCACTCAGTGCTTCTCCCTCACATCATTTGGCATCCCTGTAATTATTACTTATTTGTAATCATTTACTTGATGCTAATCTTTGTTACTGACTGGAGAAGGAAATGGCAACCCACTCCAGTATTCTTGCCTGGAGAATCCCATGGACAGAGGAGCCTGGCAGGCTACAGTCTGTGGGGTCACAAGAGTCAGACACAACTGAGCGACTAAGCACAGCACAGCACAGTCTTTGTTACTAAGCTATGAGAACTGGAGCTGTGAGCACCCTGACCTACTAACAGAATGCTTTGCACGTAGTGAAAGTGAAGTGAAAGTCGCTCACTCGTGTCCAACTCTTTGCAACCCCATGGACTAGACAGTCCATGGAATTCTCTAGGCCAGAATACTGGGGTGGGTAGCCTTTCCCTTCTCCAGGGGATCTTCCCAACCCAGGAATCGAACCCAGGTCTCCCGCACTGCAGGCAGATTCTTTACCAGCTGGGTCACTAGGGAAGCCCAAGAATACTGGAGTGGTAGCCTATCCCTTCTCCATTGGATCTTCCCGACCCAGGAATCGAACTGGGGTCTCCTGCATTGCAGGTGGATTCTTTACCAACTGAGCGAAGGTGAGCAATAAATATTGGTTTGACTAACAGCTGAGATGGTTATAGGAAGCTTCCTGAGGATATTACATTTGAGATGGATCTTAAAAGGTGAGTAGGAATTCAGTAGGCCGAGGCCAAGGTGAAGTAAAGAGATAGTAGGCAAGAGAAAGGACACACGCAAAGAAAGTCAGACAAGCATGGGTGTTTCAGCTCTTCATTAGTGGACTTGAGAGTACATTGCGGTTGTAATGCATGTATTAGTGTAAACGTACTCACTTCATACTACTTGACTGTTCAAGTTAGACAACTCTGTAAGAAAATCCAAAAGACAGTATGAAATTAAGAGTTGGGCAGTTGTTTAGTGAATTGTGGCAAAGGAGATGTAGACTTTTGCACATCTTTAGCCCATAAAAGCCTTATAATAAGTATAGACTGACGTTTCACTAGATTTTTCCTGATCTAGAATATTCTGATATTTCAGCTTATGGGGACCTTAGAGATTATTCAACTGAAGCTTTCTCTGGTCAGATGACAGAAGACAGAGTTAATTAGTGCAGAGGTGGGACCATAATCCAGATGTTTTAGCTTGCTGTCTGGAGACATTACCAACATACGGCAATTACACAACCACATTTCATCCTCTCACTCTGACACAAAGCAAGTTACAGGTCCCACCATATGTCCGTTAATAACCCCTGGTCACCTTACAAAATACACAGGAAGAAGACTCAGTTATAAATTCTCTATGTATGAGATGAAACATCAAGGCTGCTGATACAAAACAACCATTCTAAGTCTCAATAAGCAGTAAACATTGAAAGAATTATTTTAGTAATGCACTCTGAACTGAACTTCTATTTTTGCAAGCAAAACAGGGTACCTGTTCTGTGCAGTATGTTAAATGACAATTGGACCACAGATCTGGTTTCCCATCCTGAATAGACCACTCTCTAGCTGGGTTACCTAGCACAACTCAGACAACCTCTCTGAGCCTCCCCATTTCTTAATTTCTAAAACGCAGGAACTGGATCTCCAAGGTCCTCCCCAGTTCTGTAGTTTTCATGTGATTTTTCTAAGTAGGAATGAAAGAAAAAGCAGCAGAAAAAATTTCCACTTGGACAGAGGTTCATTTATGCTGCTTCTCTGCAGTCAAACCAGCAGTCCTAATGATATTTCTCTATCAATTTATAAATTTGTCAAACTATACATGTCACATGGTACAATATTGGAACTAACATTACATCCTTTACAGTATTCTGCACTTGATGTGTGCTCCAGAAATGCTATCAACTAACTGTTGTCCCAAGTCTTACCCATCTTATATCAGCTCTCTAAGGTTCAAGACTCATTCTCTGAGATTTCAAGGAGTCTTTCTTTGCAAGCCATAGCATCTTTATCAACAAGTTACAACCAATTTTCTTACACTAAAAATATATTGACTTCCCTCGGTACAGATGCAATACAGACTATGCTTTATCTATCTTCATATTATCTTCTTTTAAAATCTCTGGGGGTCCTGGAGAACAACAAAGCTTACTTCATAACAAACAAGAAGAAATAAAAAGAGCTTATTGCTATGGAAGCAATTGTGTCTTACTACATGATATGCATATATATGGATCCCTAAACAGAATCACCATGGTTTACCTTTGACTCTTTCCACCACTGAAATAGAAAATTTATATCCTTTTCAATTTAGTTCCATCTTTCATGCACAAACAAAGGTAAGATTTTTCCTTTGACTAATTTCTTTTAACATACATGATGTTGATTTCTACTTTCTTGGGATCTCTTAGACACGTACCTAAGCATTCACAGTACAGTCTCTTAGAATATGAGGATAATCTCATGCAAGTGCAATTAAGAACAGATGGTTAAAAACCGAAAGGTAGTGTTTGCATAAAAAGATCATCATACTTTGACACTGTAGTTTTATATTACTTTTACTTATTTTCCTTGAAAGGAGTACTCCCATCTCCCTTAACCAAAAGATAACAAGAAAACGTGGCATATTTTTTTTACCAGAAAGGAAACATTTCATAGCAAATACACTGAAGAGTAAAAAGTATACAAGTTTATAAAGGACTATGATATACTGTGAATAAAACTGACACATATGGCCAACTGTACAAGAAACATGGAGTCTAATAGACTTTAACCACCTAACCTGGCCATGCTGCTGCTGCTGCTGCTGCTGCTAAGTCACTTCAGTCGTGTCAGACTCTGTGCAACCCCATAGACAGCAGCCCACCAGGCTCCGCCGTCCCTGGGATTCTCCAGACAAGAACACTGGAGTGGGTTGCCATTTCCTTCTCCAATGCATGAAAGTGAAAAGTGAAAGTGAAGTCGCTCAGACGTGTCTGACTCTTAGCGACCCCATGGACCGCAGCCTACCAGGCTCCTCCATCCATGGGATTTTCCAGGCAAGAGTACTGGAGTGGGGTGCCATTGCCTCTCTGAACCTGCCCATACACCAGAACAAACCAGAAGCAATACACAAAGCCTGTGCACCAACATAATGGACTTATTCTAAAAAAAAAAAGATTGCTTTCAAAGCAGAGTTCATTGACTTATTCTCTTCTGTAAGTCACTGTAAATTAAGCTTACCAACTTGGTTACCTTATGTTCCCACAGCACCTCTGTCTTGTTCTGGTTTATAGATGGAAGGCTGAATAACAGTTTAGCAGCTTGTGAACAACGTGATAGAAACAGGGATAAACTATTAAAAGCGGACATACAGAACTGAAGGAGGAGTCAGTCAATCTTCAGCTAGAAAAAAAACAACAATCTGGGCATTACAAAAGTGATTAGTAAAATTTAGAAAATATGAATGGCCCCTTCCATAGGCAGCCCTGGATGATCCTGTTTGGTTCCACACAGAAATCTGCCACCCAGACCACAGCTGATTGAACTAGGGCTGGTCACATGATGTAAATACAGCGAAAAGTCAGCTGAGCAGTAAGTTTCAGGATGACCTAGTATGAAAAGATATTAGAAAGAAAAAAGATCCAGTAAGATTCTTGACAAAAGCAAGGAAGGTTCCAATCAGATTCCAGTTCTACTTGGAGTGGGATTAATGGAGAAAAATCAGACTGTTGACAATGAGAACTGAAGCTGAAAAGATGATCTGCATAAGATCCTTGAGGGGTCAAGAACAAATCAAAGTCATAAAGAAATCAAAGACATAAGAAGCACAAACCAAAAGCAAGCAATGATGTTGATAAAATAAAAGAGTGAGGCAATGATTTATTAGATGAGAAGAAATGAGACACACATTAAAGAGGAGATAAATGGAGGCTCTACTGTCAAAACCCCTAGAAGTACCTTTCACTTCTAATCTTGTGCTAATTTCCTGTGCTTAGGATTTTTCTGAGACTCCATATCTTTTATTTATTTTTCTAAAAGTCCATAATTACTAAAAATAATCTGGAAATGTCTTCATTTCTTAAAATCAGAAATGCCTCAAGTCTTTTGTCTATAAACTCTGAGGATTTATCACTTTCTCACTGGTTTATTAGAGTTCTTTGCTTATCAGGTCTATAAATCTGTAGTATATGTTAATCTTTTGACTTTTAACATAATAGTAGACAGCAGTTATCGGCATTTATTATGTTTCATACACTATAAAAACCACTTTACAGGAATTATCTCACTGAGTTACCCAGCCTCTGGTAACCACCATTCTACATTCCGTCTGTATGAATTCGACTACTCTGGGTATCTCATGTAAGTGGAATCATACAGCATTTGTGCTTTTGTGACTGGCTTATTTTATTTAACATACATAATGTCCTCAATGTTCATCTATATTGCAGCATGTGTCAGAATTTCCTTTTTTAAGAGTAAATAATATTCCATTGTATGGATATACCACATTTTGTTTATCCATTCGTCAATCTGTGGACACTTGAACTGCTTTCACCCCTTGGCTATTATGAATAATGCTACCATGAGCTTGGATGTAAAAAATCTTCTTCAACATGTTCTTGCTTTTAATTCTTTGAATATGTACTAGAAGTGGGATTGTTAAATCTTATGGGAGTTTTATTTTTAATTTTTTGAAAAACTGCTATACTGTTTGTCATAGCAGCTACACCATTTTACATTTGTTACCAACAGTGTACAAAACTTCCAATTTTTCCACATCCTCACCAACACTGCTTTAAAAAATAAAAAGATGGTAGCCATCTTAATGATGTAACATCATTTTTCTCTTAATTTATGTGTTGGGAAATTTTAAAGCTTTTATGTATATAAATTAGCTATTTATATCTTTAAGGTTTTAATACATTATCTCAAAAACCCTTCCTCATTCAAGATTATATAAAGATTCATTTCTATTACATTTTCTTGTTGTTGTTTAGCAGCTGTGTCTGAGTTTTTTGCAACCCCATGGACCATAGTCTGCCAGGCTCCTCTGTCCATGGGCTTTCCCAGGCAAGAATGCTGGAGTGGGTTGTCATTTTGTTCTCCAGGGAATCTTCCCTACCTAGGGATCGAAACTGCATCTCCTGCATTGGCAAGCAGATTCTTTACCAGGGAATGGGATTAATAATGTGAAGTAAAGACTAGCCATTAATTCTGCAGTCATAATGAACTATTGTCCCACTGTCATTTTTTAATACTCTGTCTTTCTCAAGTAGTCTGAAATTCCATATTCAGTATATGCTAAATATATATATATATAGGAATAAATTTCTGGACTATATATTCTGTTTCTGTACCATAAACACAGTGTTGATTATAGTACCTTTATAAGGCATTAAAGTATGTGGTAGGACCAGTCTCCCTTCATCACTCTTGTTTATCAGAAGTGCTCTAGGCTATTCTCACATATTATACAGAGGTAAAACATTTCCACAGTAGTTAATTGCCTCCCAAAGATAATGCAGCATTACAGAATAATACAATGGAATTAATGTTCACCAAAATCACTGCAGATGATGACTGCAGCAATGAAATTAAAAGATGCTTTCTCCTTGAAAGAAAGGCTATGACCAACCTAGGCAGCATATCAAAATGCAGAGACATTACTTTGCCAACAAAGGTCCGTTTAGTCAAGGCTATGGTTTTTCCAGTAGTCATGTATGGATGTGAGAGTTGGACTATAAAGAAAGCTGAGCACCGAAGAATGGATGCTTTTGAACTGTAGTGGTGTTGGAGAAGACTCTTGAGGGTCCCTTGGACTGCAAGGAGATCCAGTCAATCCATCCTAGAGGAGATCAATCCTGGGTGTTCATTGGAAGGACTGATGTTGAAGCTGAAACTCCAATAGTTTGGCCACCTCATGCGAAGAGTTGACTCATTGGAAAAGACCCTAATGCTGGGTAGGATTGGGGGCAGGAGGAGAAGGAGATGACAGAGGATGAGATGGTTGGATGGCATAATGCCTCAATGGACATGAGTTTGAGCAGGCTTCGGGAGTTGGTGATAGACAGGGAAGCATGGCGTGCTGCAGTCCATGGGGTTGCAAAGAGTTGGACAGGACTGAGCGACTGAACTGAATTAATGTTCACAGTGATCACTTCAAAAATCATCACAAAAACTTTAAATTTGCTTAACAGCATTGACAAAAATAAGCAGAAAAGAATACAATGCATTTAATGATATTTATGTAAAATAACAGTTTAAAAAAATAAAATTTTAACTTCTTCAAAAACTAAGGGACAGATATCACTATTATTATGCATCCACAATTTAAAAAAAAATAATCATTTAAGCACAAGGATACACTGGTGGAAACTAGGCCAAAATTTAATTAGCACTTAGGGTGCATTAAAATATCCTTTCCTGAGAAAGGAGGTCCCAGAATTCCCCAGTGACCCTAAGATCATTGCACTTCCTTTCTCATCAAATCATCCATAGTCTTCATATCCTGACTATAGTTTCTCTTCACTCTCTACCAAACAATTATTGGTTAGTCCTCCCAGCTTGCAATGAAAACTATGATGCACTTTCTAATTTCAAAGAATATCCAGTCACCCTGTTGTAGTCTCTTTCTTCAATCAACTCCTGAAGATGACTGAACTACCATATTATTTGCATTATAACACCCAACATGACATTCTTTCTTTTGTCTCTTTGCCGCATGTCCAGCACTATCATTGGCACATCATTTGTCAACCATCAAGAGTCAAAAATTCCCTCCAGAACACAAATGGCATAAACACAGGCCATATAGGAAAGCACATAAGTTGCAGACATATTTATCTCAGGAGAGTATGGTAGAAAGCTCATTAACCAAGAACATTTTTAATACAAGGCACTAACTTCTCTTTGTGGTGTATTCCACATAGTGTCCAAAATGGTAGAGAAGAAGCCAAGCAACTTGAGTACACAGATATATATTTTAAGAGCATATTTTGGCTAAAGAGAGAAGACTGGCAGCAAGGAAATGGCAACTTTTCAGAAAGTAATCCCAAAGTCTATGGCAGTAGGAATGCAGAGTAAGTCATGATGTATAGTTGAATATAGTTGAAGAATAAGGCAGAAGATTTCTTAGATGACTCTCAAGATTATTCTTAGGTTATCTCCACATATTAATTTATTAATAGTAAATGTTTATTAAAATAATGAATAAATGAGTGAATGGTTTGTCTAGAACCATGTTTATTTCTGTTCAAAGTGGAGTCTACAAGTCAGCGGTCAAAGTGTTGTTTATTACTAATCCAAAACAAAATAAGGAGCTTGCTCCAGCAGGTAAGTTAATTGGATTATGAAGTATACTGTTTATTCGACAGTTTTATTGTTACTATGAAGCAAATAGTATAGTGATTCACTTTGTAGCATAATCTCTTAATTACATCAGGAACCAGCACTTTGATAATACATATGATTCCGGTTGGATCCTGAACAACAGGCCAGTAAATTTGATTTATCTGGGCATCCAGAGGTGTTAAAGTCTTCTGACAAGTCTGTGGAACCAGTGCTAAACAAAGAATCTCTTAGTGCTAGGAGGAGGTCTAGGACACTTTTGGAAGTAGTATTCTGATGGTTCCAAGGAAAAATGTATTTGATTGATCAATAGGTATACTTAAAGAACAGTTCTTGCCTTGAGCTCAGAGAAATGGCTGTGCTGATATTTCTGTGAACTATGGTTGAATTAATAACCACAAAACTGCACAAAAGCCAAATCAGACCCCATAATCTAATGGCTATTTAAAAGATCTTACTCATCGAACTGAGAGTATCAAAAAATTATACCTAAGGGATAGGTGTGGGCCATCTGCAGAAATTTCCTTGGTGGATTGTGAATTCAAAGTAAATTTGTGTAAGTCATTGTTCAATTAATATGCTTCTAGCTGCATGCATCTGAAAACCTAAATCAAACCGGTTCTCACAAAGAAGGAATGTATTTGCTCACATAAGTGAGTGTCCACAGGTAAGCTGGACTTTGGGCTTGAGTGAATACAGTGACTCTAGCCCCATTCCCCCACATTACTCTATGTTCATTCCCCCTGCACGGGCACTTCAAGCTTAGATTGGCAGAAAAGTAATTCCAACCATTCTGTCCTCACACCCTTACTCTTTCTATGGATCCCTATTAAAAGCAGATGACTTTTTTCACCCAGAAATGCCCCTCCCCTCAATTCACGCCCATTTGCCCATACTAGAATATATGCAAATTCTTTGACAAATCCCTCTAGCTAAGGAAATGGCAGACAACTTAAGTCTGGCATACTAAAACTGATGCTGGCTTGGGAGTAAAGCTTTACTGTGATTCCCTTAGCCTAATTAGGCCTCATCCTTCTAGCCAAGGTCAATGCCCCAAACTTCCTGCCTGCTGTGAAATGGATGACTCAACCCCAACATCCAATACAATGTCCAATCCCAACTTCATTAAGGAGTAGACAGCCAACAATGTAAACAAGTAAAGGCAAACAATAACTTGGCATGTTGTAGCATGAAGGATGCCACAAGTGACGCCTTTGATGATAGAAATTTCCAGAAGAGAAATACTGCCTAAAGAGAATGGGGAGGTTAGACTGCCAGTGTGTCTGAGTCTAACAGTGACCAAAGGAAATTATGTTGTGAGTCTAGAAGATGGATTCCAGTAATTTAGGAAGAAATAACTATAGGGCAAAGAAGGATTAACTCAAAATTATATTAGCCTGAGGAGACTTCCCTTGGGCAAAACCTAATCTCTTTGCTGTAAATCCTATGCTCACAAAGCAAACTTCTGAATTATTATTTGTCCTTCTGAGTGGCTGACCCCCGACAGAAATACTCCTTGTTAAAGAAATACACCTGATTTTAAAAATTGATTCTATTTCCCAAGGCAAGTGGGTACTGTGGCTTATAAATCATTCTCTTCTGTATTTTGTTAGAAATTTCTGAGTCTATCCTGTGAAGTCTGATTACCCTGACAAAACAGTAAAAGTGAGATCTTGAAAGGGAAAAGCTGAGGCCCAGACACAGAGCCATAACGTCTTTGTCAAGGTGGAATCTGCATGAGGCCTGGTCCAAATCTGCTATTAACATCGCCCCGACAAGGGAACTCTAATATCTGAGAAACCCAGAAGACCCACCGTGCATGCAGTCCCCTGACCTTTAATTGAGCCCACTTAGAGAGGGGCTTAAGATTGGGGGTTATGGGTCAAATCTCTAGAATCAATGAGATCTGGGGATAAACTCTGGCTCCTCTGACCAGCTGTGTGACCTTAAGCAAGTCATTTAACATCTAAAACTCAGTAGCCTCAAATTATAAAATAGTGAATATTACATAGTGTTGTTACAACGATTAAAGAGATAGAGTTCACAAAGTGCTTGGTATGGGATTAATAGAAATCATTCATACTTTTGTAATAATATTAACTAGTGTTATATTAGAGTTTCTGTACTGGACTAAGAAATATATGCTAACCTTTCCAAGTACAACACTCCACAAGAAATGAAGCTCAATAAATGTGGCTAAAAGACACAACTGGAGAACATGGTAGAGAAACACACTGAGACGCCAATATAATTTGTAACATCCCATCTTGATCTAGATTAAATCAGTGTGAGGCCCCAGCATGGGTAAAGTCTGATTATCGTCTGCTTCCTAATCAAATAGCATTGAAGTATCTCCATACAGCTCTTATTTATTTCTGAGTTTTTTAGAAAGCAACTAGATAATACCATATAATATTAATTTTAAAAAATGAAAAGTCTGGAAGCTGTGTTCTGTGAGTGATATTTAAAGAAATTAAGACTAAAAAATAAAAATAAACAAAGCAGTTAGATTATTTGTAACATATAAACAAAACACCAAGCAAGAAAAAGTGCAAAATGTTAGCCTTCCTGAAATATTTGGAGGATTATCATGTAGAAGAAGGAACTGAGAAAGTCCATGTACTTTTTACTTGTCTGTTTCTCCCATTAGACTATCAAGTGCCCTGACAGAAGAGAATGCATTCCATCCATCACTGTATTCCCAGACATTGGCTTGGTGCTGGAAACATAGTTACTACTCAATAAATGTTTGTTGATTAAATGAGAAGATCGATGGATGGAGATGATAAGATGAATGGATGTTGGGATGGAAACAGGGACAGATTGACAGATATCATTTAAATCATTATAAGATGTTAATGTTGGAATGAACTTGAGAGAAGAGGAAGCTGAGGTTCTAAAATAGTGAAGGATTTTTCTCAATATCATTCAGCCGGTTTATATAAATGCTGACTAGACCACAACAGCCAGGATATTCAATATTCTTTTGATTACCTTCCTTTTTTAAAATCTGATAGAACTGAGTGTGTCATGAGAATACAATCCTGATGTAGGTCACTATCGTTGGTTGAGTTCTGTCCTCCTAAAGTTCATATGTGTAAATATTAACTCCCAGGACCTCAGAACATGACTTTTTTGAAGGTAAGGCCTTTAAAGAGGTAATTATGTTATAAGAAGTTCCCTAGGTCTGACTCTTAATTCAGTGTCTGGTATCCTTTTAAGAAGAGGAAATTAGAACCCATATAGACATAAGACCACATGAAGACAACTACAAGCCAATAAGAGAAGGGGTGGGCAAAATGGGTGAAGGTGATCAAAAGATATAAAATGGCTTAATAGCTTCCTTAAGTAAGTTCTTGGGATGTAATGTACAGTATGGTGACTGTAGTTGACAATACTGTACTGTATATCTGAAAGTTACTAAGAGAGTAAATCTTAAAAGTTCTTATCACAAGAAAAAAATTGTAACTGTATGAGGTGACATATGTTGACTACAACTCTTTGGTAATCATTTCTTAGTATATGCATGCATGTGTTCTAAGTTGCTTCAGTCACGTCTGTCTCTTTGTGACCCTATGGACTGTAGTCTGCCAGGTTCGTCAGTCCAAGGAATTCTCCAGGTAAGAATCCTGGAGTAGGTTGTCATGTCCTTCTCTAGGGGATCTTCCCAATCCAGGAATCAAACTCATATCTCTTATATCTCCTTCATTGGCAGGCAGGTTCTTTACCACTAGCACCACTGGGAAGCCCTTACACTTCTGTGATCATCTTATCCTGTATCACACTGCACACACACATACACACACTAAGAAATGGTCAGGCAGTCATGATAAATCTTCCGAAAATAAATCAACAGATGATTAATGAGTCCACTTAATCCTAGAGCCATCAGACTCTAGGGGATGTTACTTTTTTAATGTGCACAAGTTTGTTTAGGCTCTCAGTAAGGCTACTACAATGTTTTGCCCCCTAAGAAAAACTGAAATTTGAATTATAAGACAGAAGTCAGACCTCTATAATTTATCATCAGCATCTACACCAATGTGACTCATAAATTAAAAATAATAGAGAAAGAAAGAGTCCTCAGACGAAACAGTCCTGCTGACCCCTTCATCTTGGATTTCTAGACTCCAGAACTGTGAAGAGTCTGTTTTGAAGCTGCCTAGTCTGTGGGACTTAGTTATGGCACCCTAGAAAACTTGAACAGCATCAGAGCCCTTCCCCATGCAGTGCATGTTTAATCTGTGTATTCAGTAGCTCTGTACTATAGCACTGAAGAAGGCACTTTGCCTGGTTTGCATTTGGAGGTCTATAGCCTGCTGCCGTGTATATTACAGACACTTTGCTCTGTCTTCATTATAACACTGCATTTCTGTCACTTGAGTCTCAAAATAACCAGGTAATATCAGTAAGATTCTTAGGACATTAAGGCTTAGACCATTTTAGTGACCTAGTCAAAGACACAAAACTGGTTAGTGGTGGAGCCACACGATTCTAAGTCAAGTCTTCTGAATCCCTCACTCTCTAACAATAGCAGCAGATGTTTAACTGAGCACATATTATGTTATGTGCCAGACTACTTTCATTACCTTACTCAGTCCCCACAACACGGGGACTAGATGCTATCTCAGTCTCCATCTTAAAGATAAAGAAGCTGAGAATTTGAAGCCTAAGGAACTTTCTCATGATTATGGAGTAAGTGGTACTTGACCTCCTCAAGTTTTATATCTAAGCCATTGCCTGCTGAAGTCTGCATGTCTAGCCACTGCACCTCACCATCTCTAATTCATCTCAGTCTTCTCTTCACAAGCCTCCTCTTCCACATGTCAGCCTACAGAATGTTCATTGACTATTTTCATGTAATGTTCCAGCTGTTGCTAAAATACCCATCCTCCACACCTCCTGCTTTGCAGAGCAGGTGCACAGGACCCACCTCTGGAGTCAGGAGCTTCCTGTCCTCTAACTGCAGTGGGTGACCTGGGGCTCGACATTTGTTGTCGATGACTGACAATCTCTGATGAAACCACTTCGGGGGCAGCAGGGGTTTGATGCGACTGTATTTTTTCACTCAGCCTTCAGTGGCTTTCCTCCTTGATTCAGGATCACAGCCAACTGAAACTGAAACTGAAATCCTCTCTGACAACGTTTGCTGGATTGCCACAGTGTATTAGTCCAGATCCCCATGGACTGTCTTTTTCTTTGTGCCAGCTTGTCACAGTAGCAGCAGCAAGGAAGGTGACCTAGTGCTTTTAGTCTAGACATGTAGTCATGAGAGGCGCTCGGGTCTCTGGGCAAATTTACAAGCTTCTGAGGCAAGGGCTTGTCTGATAATGAAACCAACACCTGATAATTGACACCCTCAAGAAAGAGAGCTCTGCAAAGAAATGTAGGACTGACAGTCTTCTCAGCACGTCACTTCCCCCAGTCTACGTTTGCTCAGTTTGATGGTGTCAGCTTCATATTCTGAGCCCTCTTTCTAAAAGGCTGGGTTCTTCTCTTCGGCTCCAGAGGTGCTCTCCCTCCCTCCACTGCCTTTTGGAGTCCAGCGCAGCCCCTGATCTCATCAGCAACCCCCACGGGGCTGGTGGGAAAATCCTGTCGCTCTTACCACCAAAGCCCACCATACTCAGAACAAGCATGTCTAAGGAAAGGCCTGAAAAAGAAACCAGCTATCAGATACAGGTCTTTATTTCTGAAATCTTTATGTCCAGATTTCCATTCAGGGACAGAGAGGGCTGCTACAAAGGGGGAAGTGACTGGATAGGACATGAACATGCATAAGAACCCTATTTTAGACCAGGCAGAGTGAAGAGTATCTCTTCTTGAACTTAAAAAATATTCTCTACCTCCCAAAATAAGCAAATAAAGCTAAATGAAAGTCAAGAATCTCTCTCTCTCTCTCACACACACGCACACACACACACACACACACACACACACAGTCTCTGAAACCTCCCATTTTATTTATCGAGTTCCTGGGATGCCGGGGGATGTGGTAAGGTGTGAATTCCTTATAAAACGCAGGCAGCATGTGCGGGAAAGAGCCGCAGACCATTCTACCCAGTCACTCTGGCTGCACTGCAAGCCTAGGCTGGAGAACTAAAAATCTATCTCAGATAATTGACATTTATTTGATTGAAACAGCAGGGTGCCCTCCATCACCATGGGAGGAGACCATATGGAAGAACAGTGCGAGTGGAGATAATGTTTGTCTACTGAGTGTGCCAATGTGTTTAGAGATTATTCACAGGGCTCTGGGGACTCCAGTATGATAATGTTTCAGCCAAATTAGAATCAGATTAATTGCTCTAATCTAATGAAAAGACAATGTTTATCAAATTATTGCTCTTTTCGCCACATGATATTGCAGTGTCATTATTCTTTGGGTTTAAGAAAGGAAATGAAAAGACTCTTGTAGCACATCTGTTCAAGAGTTCTATGATAGTGCTTTTCCCACTGCACCCAGGACTGTAATACGGTCGGCAATTCTGTGAAGTAACCAATAAATTAAAGTAAAAGATCTGTAGTGGATAAATCTGCTGGAGTCCTATGATATCAGTTCATATTTTGATAAGACAATCTAAAGTCAATTAGCTTGTTCCAGACTTGAGAGAGTTTCTTCTTCATATTATGTAGGGAGTGTTTTCCTCTATAAACAGGGAAGTGCTTTTTTGAAAAACCTGAAGTGGCACTTACAACAAAATTCTAAAACTCTTTTTTCAAAATACCAAAATCAGCCCACTTTTTTCAACACCCAGAGAGGAAATGGGGCTCTTATCAACTCGAGGTTCATAAGCCTCTATGGATTCAGGAGAGAGGGTGCAATCGTCTCTTCCCACAGGGCACGGAGGACTGAGTCGACTTCCGAGCACCAAAGGAACTGCCCTCTCGCTGCCACCCTCTGGGCCACCATTACATCTTTGAGGATTCTCAGAGGCTTCATACAGTGACCAGGGCTCACTTTGGAGAGGCCACATCTGAGCCGGTGGCCTCACAGAAAGGTGCTGGCAATCAGTCTCAGCACCTACTAGGCTGCTCGCCTGTCTCCAACAGGGAATTTTGGAGAGAGTTAGAGGAAGATTTTTCTGCCATCCACCTCTCCATAGGGGGCCCTGTTGGTCCCTGCAGAGCAGAGAGGAAGGATCAAGCAGCACAATTTGTATGTTCACTCTTGTGTGCACACCAATTATTTCAAAACAACAGCAGTGCAAAGCCCTCAGATCCTCGTGAAGGCTGTGGGCAGGTAATAATCAGGTTTCTTCTGAGCCATGTGTTAAGTCCAAGCCATTGCCTTTTCTTCTGGAGCCAGTGCCTTTATACAGAAGGATCTTAGCAAAGGGGGCACATCAGAGAAAAAGATAGAAGTTATCTGTCATTATTATTAATTCTACATTTATGTAATAATTCTACAGGAGGGAGAAATCTTACCATCTTCTCTCTTTTGTGATTGGCTCTTCAATACTTAGTGCTTATAAAATACTGGTATCATTGAAGTTCCATGGACTATATAGTTGACGGGGTCGCAAAGAGTTGGACGTGACTGAGTGACTTTCACTGACACTTTCAATTTGATCATTAAAGTTGGAGATACTTTTACTTACCTACTTTCTGTCTCTTTCCCCAAAAGTTTGCTATAGCCTTATATTCAAGATGCAAGCATATAATCATAATCATGGCAAATACATAACCATAAAGGCCAAACTAAGATTCAGGTCCAGAGTGTATAATTTAATTTATGCTGTTGCTAACTTTTCCTCACTTGTACCCTAAAGTCATTTGTAGGGCTTGAAAATTTTTTTAAAAGGCATGATTATACTATCGTTACTGAGTTGGTCTAAACAATGTCTCAGATGTCATTATAGCCCACATTTGTGGGGGATCAAGACAAGGTTAGGCCTATGTGAATAGAGTCAATTGCTCTCTGATCCGTCCAAGCTCAAATCTGGCTGTGATTTTCGTGTTGCTGCCTCAACAATGAACTCCCCTGTGTGAAAAAAAGAGTCATTCTTGAGAAATAAATGAGGAATATCATAGCTATACCAATGCCTATGAAAACAGTGTATGTTTTCCAAGACAAAGCACAGAGCTGTAGATCTTCATTAATTACAATGCACTGGAACAAAAGCAAGTGAAACCACTATAATTAACGATGCAATGCCTCTAACCCCCATCTAAATGCTTTCACTTCACTATAATTTAACAGTAAGAGCCTGAGAAATTATTTTAATTCTTATTTTTGCAATTCATTTTGGAAGGTTGTGTGACTCGGTCTGAGGCATATTCATACATTGATTTACATTTTTATTTTAAATGCCTTCATTATCAAACTTCTTTAAACCCTGCCCTTTCATTTAGAACTGAATTCCAAAACTTTTATTGTAAACCAAGTATTTGCAGTAACATCTGTGGAAATCACACTAATATTGTGAATATGACGAGCATGTATTTTACCTCTTCATGTGGGAAAAATAAATCCACTCTTAACTAATTCAAAGGAATAACTTCAGCAATATATTCAAGTAGTTATCAATTTGGGTCAACTTCTAATAAACAACAAAGAACAAGCTGCCAATCCACACATACTTATCTAATACTTATAATGTATAAATGAAATGTTTAAAGGAGGGTGAGATGTCACCCTGACCCACAAGTTAGGCAAAATGAAGAGTAATGAACAATTTAGACAACAGTTAAATGTTGATTTAAGTGATTCTGACTGTCATTACAAGAGCAATTCAAAAGAGAGAGAAATTGGTGTTGGTAAAGGGAAAGATTACTTTTCTAGTGAAAGTAAGGTTTATGTTGTCCTTAACAGCTAAGTATGATTTCAACAAATGAAGAGATGGGTCAGAAAAATAGCAAAATCAGAGCTTAAAAGAAGGGCAAGAATAAAAGGCCCACTTGCTAACTGGGAGAATATGGAGAGATTGAAAACAGTGGTGGAAATGTAGTGAGAGGCTATGGTCCAAGACAAGCAGATGGATCAAACTTGGTACAGTAGGCAATGTTGGAAGCAATGAGGGAGATAACAGCTGTGGGAAGTTGGTAACTGGATGGACTCGAAAAAGGAGACCCTGGCATCAAAGAGGTAAGACAAAAAGTGGTAAGATTAGGACTTCACCAAAGAGAGGGGCACTGGACTTTCATTCAAGTAGCACCATGGTGCTACTGGGGCTAAGTCACTTTAGTCGTGTCTGGAGTGACCCTATGGACTGTAGCCCGGCAGGCTCCTCTGTCCATGGGATTCTCTAGACAAGAATACTGTAGTGGTTGCCATCTCCTCCCCCAGGGGATCTTCCTGATCCAGCAATAGAACCTATGTCTCTTATGTCTCCTACATTAGCAGGCGATTGGGGGGCGGAGGGGGGTGCAGTCTTTACCACTAGCACCGCCTGGGAAGCCCAGATACTCATACAAGCTGCTTATTTTCAGAGTTCCCTATTAATGGTAGATGATATCTAAGATTGAGAGCCTTCACTACTTCAATACAAAGTTTGATTTACTCTTTAGAAACTTGAGTCGCAGTAATAATAATAGTAATCACACTGGGTAATGTGATAAACTGTTGTCAGCTGTTCCTACCTCAAGGTAGGCATTTTTCATTTTTGAGAAAGAGAATTTTGATTAGAGGAAGGCAGACAGACTGACAGCACTCTAAATTTGAGGGAACAGGAAACAGACATCACTAAGTGAAGCAATCACCTAGGCGATCATCACTAGGTGATCACTAGGTGTTCAGGATCTAGAACTGTTTGGTGAGGGTCAAACTTCACAGGCTTCTGGGTTTTTTTTTTTATTTTTTCTGCCTTAAATTATGAAAGTGTGACATTTATAACACATTTACAGGAGACGTGGAAAATTCAGAACAAAGTTACATATAGTTCCACTGTTTGTTGTTGTTCAGTCATTAAGTCATGTCTGACTCTTTGCAACCTCATGGACTGCAGCACGGCAGGCCTCCCTGTCCCTCACTCTCTCCTGGAGTTTGCCCAAGTTCATGTCCATTGAGTCAGTGATGCCATCCAACCATATCACCCTCAGCCACCCCCTTCTCCTTTTGCCATCAATCTTGCCCAGCATCAGGGTCTTTTCCAATGAGTCAGTTCTTTGCATCAGGTGGCCAAAGAATTAGAGCTTCAGCTTCAGCATCACTCCTTGCAATGAGTATTCAGGGTTGATTTCCTTTAGGATTGACTGGTTTGATCTCCTTGCTTTCCAAGGGACCCTCAAGAGTCCTCTCCAGCACCACAATTTGAAAGCATCAATTCTTTGGTGCTCAGCTTCTTTTATGGTCCAACTCTCACATCTGTACATGACTATTGGAAAGACCATAGCTTTGACTATGAACAATTATTTTTTAAGTAAATAAGATTTTTAGTTGGAGTTTCAATATCAAACTCAAAAATTAATATAATATACAGAAAAGTAGAAAGATATGGTAGACCTGAAAAGCACCATGAAACAATTCAACATAATTAACATTTATACAATTTTCACACTACAGTCGAATACAAATTTTATACAAGTTCCCATAGACTATAAGCTAGGAGACACTGGAACATATCCAGGGACATAAAACAAGGTGTAAAAATTTCATAGTCTAAAGGTATTGAAATCATATAGAGTCCATTCTCCTATCACTGTGAAATTATGTTAGAAATCAGTATGAAATATATTTGAAAATAACCCACATATTTCCAAGTGCAATGTCATATTTACCAAGGGAGATCTTTGACTTAGCCATTGAAATCCTCAATAAAGTTAGAGGACTGAAAAACACAGAGGGTGCTTGCAGAGAAGAAAACATTTACAAGAGAAATTAATACCAAAATGAGAAATTAATACCAAACACACCTTTGATAAAAAACCCATGTATTTGGAAATTAGGCTTCTGTTTTAATCAGGATAGTCTGTGCAGAAAATGGACATGAATAAAATATGAAAAAACATTTTTAAAATAAAAGACAAAGCTAGTGTAGATTGCATGAATGAGAGAGAACATATAAAATGTAACTTCAAAGTTACATGAAGACCGTAACATTGATGAGGTCACTAACAGAAATAAAGTGGTTATAAGAAGGAACCCATTTTAGAGATAAGTGAAAGATTTCAATTTTCCTCCTTCACTTATGCCAGCAACAGTTGGAAATACATTATTGGAGCAAGGGTAGAAGCTACATTAGTAATGCAGATTTGGAAGTTATTTAACATATAAGTGATATCTGAAGTCTAGAGAGGTACATGTGGGAAGCAGAATAGAGAATATGCCTTTAGCTTTGGAAAACAGGAATAGGGATGGAATTGAGAGTAGCATAGGAGATAGCAAAAGACATGGAAAAAGAGCAGGGAAAGAAAACAGGAAAGCATATCACTATAAAAGTCAATGAGAAGAGAATTTTTTTAATGGGTAGTCAGTGTTATCAAATGTCTGAAGAGTCAAAGAGATAAGAACCAAGGAAAGTTTTTTAGATCTGGAAAGAAAGAAATCAGTATTCATTTTTGGAAAGTGAAACTCAATGCACAGGGGTAACACAAATACAAAACAGACATCAAGTGATTAAGGGTTCAAGTGTCAGAGAAGAGAATGATTTGGCAGAAGAAAGACAAAGAGAAATGGTAAAAAAATGATGTCCGAGAATATAAGGGAGCCCATAACCAGAGCCAAGAACCTGCTATCTTTGAGTTTCAAAGATGGGATGAGAGTGGAAGGAGGGTGAGCAATTTGCTAGTGTGAATCAGGGGATACAAAGATCTTAGGGTTGGTTTCAACACTGAACATCTTGCCTTTTCTCTATTATATCATTTCTCTTAATCTTCTGTGTAAAATCAATACGACTTTCTTGGGAGTTTAAGAGAAAAAAGACTAACTCCTATGAAGAATATTTTGGGTCAGTGAGAGATGAAAAGAGCTGACAAGCATAGTGGGGGCAGATTAAAGTTGGACCCCATATATTAGCTGTGCTCTAGATGTATGTGGCTCAGTGTCTCATCCAGCATGACAGCATGCTCAGTTGTGTCTGACTCTTTGCAATCCCATGGACTGTAGCCCACCATGGAATTTTCCAGGCAAGAATACTGAAGTGGGTTGCCATTTCCTACTTCAGGGGATCTTGCCGACTCAGGGATCAAACCCACATGTCTTGCATCTCCTGCATTGGCAGGTAGATTCTTTACCACCGGCGCCACTTGGGAAGCCCTCCAGTCTCCTCCAGTAGTGGGTGGAAATTAGTCAGAGGAAAAGAGAAAGGCCCTGAAGGAATGGTCTTAGGCAGAATTAGCTCAATGTAGCCTTAAATATTGGACATAAGGAAACAAAAGATGCTGGAGAGTATAGGATCGCAGCAGCTCACCCAGGTATCTGTAGTGGAGGTGCCTAATGTATCTCAGAGAAGGCAATGAAGGCAATGACATTATCATGGGCTGGGGGAAGGACAGATCTAACTTTAGAGTCCAGCTTTACCACTGGCGAGTCACATTTCTTCATGAAAGTCATTTAACCTCTCTGAAATTGGGCAATAGGTGTTCCTAGATCACACTGATGTTGTAAGGATTAAGTACTTTGAGGCATGTGAAATGCTATGAAGGATATCTGGTACTCAAGTACACAAGTACTCCGTCATCACAAGTACTGCAGAAGCAATAGGTGTGATGGTCACAGCTGAATTCATGTTAGTGCACTGAGAGAAGGAAACAAGCAGCAGATGGAGTGGCTGTTGGCAGAAAATGAGAACCTAAAGTTCAAGATCTCAGTGGTATCACTTGGTGAAGCTGGTTGGGGTCACAGTGGAGTCCTGAGGAATGGACTATAATAGAAAACATGAGACTGCAAAAATGATGAGTGTTTGCCTGAACCTCACATTTTCTGGCTATGTTAAATCCAGCACTAGGTGATCTGTGTCTGTGAAGAAGCACAGGACTTGGCAATGGCCACTGGGTGGGGTTGGGGGGAATCCCTGGTGTCCCCCTGTGTCCCTTCTTCGGCCAGTCTTTAGAACCTGTTCTCAGCGGCACAGACAAAAGTCACACAGCCCCCCACTGCCATTTGATGCCACACTACCTAAAGGGTGCCCCAAGGCAAGAAATATGCTGGTGTGGGAAGATTTCCAGGAACATTCTATAAATCTGGCAGGGCAGAGGTAAGGAACTACTTCTCTCCGTGTGTGTGAGAGTATCTAACAATCTACTCACAGACAATTGGTTTCCGAGTTCTCTCCAAAACCTTGCTGGGACAGGGTCAGGCTGAAGGAAAGAAAAAAAAGAAAGAAACTAAGAAAGAAAGAAACCATCATCTTACTGTCCAAGATTTTCAGAAGAGGCTGCTGTTCAAAGCTAGTTCAATGTGACAGTCTTATGAATCCCATGAAAGAATGAGTTCCAAGGTTAGATAACTTTGAGAACTACCGAATTCAGTGACGTTAAATAGGTTTCTTTCCTGCAGGGTTTCTCAGAGCCTTTAACATGTTAATGATGTATTCAAAATCTCCACAATGAATTCTTTATTTCTAGACCTCTGTGACCATAAAACACTTGTTTTCATTGGGCATCTAGAGGGACAGTGGGGAAGTGTGGCACTGAGCCCATGGATAATAATTCAGGGCCTACAGTCCCAGAGCCAGGGCCCTCATCTACCACTGAGGGGTGGAAATCACAGGGCAAAAATCAAATACAGCCAGTAGGGAATTTTCCTCTTTCTGGAATAGATATACAGGGTAATATCTAAGGACATGCCAAGATATATCAGACCTACTGTCCACCATACACTTCTACTGAACTGTGAAGGGATGAAGGACTGTGACAGAAAAAACTCGGGCATCATCCTTGGAACAGACAGCAACTAGCTACACTCATGTATGAAAACAGTGTGACCAGAGGCTCACAGGAACCTAACTGTTTATTTCCCCTAGGAACAATGATTCAGCATGTGCTAATTCAGGGTTTGTGGTGACTTTATAGAACATACTACCTTGAATGGTGAGAATCTATTCACTGTTCACTTGAAACTATCACAACATTGTTTGCTAATCAACTATAACCCAATACAAAATAAAAACAGTTTCAAAAAAAAGAGAAAGAAAACAATAATCTTAGCTGAAAATTACTGCACAGTTACCAGGAACAACAGCATGTACTCTATGGGGATAATCTTCTTCAATTTCTATAATAATCCCATGAGACAGTAGTTTACCCCTTTCACACATGAGGAAACAGAGGCTTAGACTTATCTGAGGTTCTAGGATTCAAACTTCCACAGCCTGACTCCAAAATCTCCTCTCTTAATCCCTCTGCTATTTAGAATCTCACTAGTTTTCTCACCCTGAACTGGTAAGATGTTGTGATATTCCCTGATCACAAACAACCCATGCCTGGGTGCTCGTTTCTGTGTTTCCTCACCTCCTTATGCAAAAAAACAAACAAAAAAAAAACCACCACATACTCAATAATACTGTGAGAGTATTATCAACTTTGCACTAGACATTATAAAAGCTGGGAGAATATTGCATTGCTTTCCAAGTCTCAGATGCACAATGCCCATCAACCTTTTAATAGTTCATTAATGAGATGCTGATGCTGCCAAGCAGTCCTCCTTGTAGACCAAGGAAACAGCACTCACTGCTCATTCTACAACAGTGTCTTCCTCTGCCCCAGTCGCTGCAGCCAGTGAGAAAGAAAGGGAAAGGAGGTGAAATATTACAAGACAGACTTTCCTCCAGGTCCCCAGATCACTGAGAACAGAGCTCTCCCTGCATCCTGTTGCCTCTTTGTTCTCAGGGCTCTGAGTTAATAGATGGCTCTGAGACCAAAATGTTGATGAGGCAGGACTCATGAGATATAATCAGCAAGTATCTTTACTTTTGCCTTCCACTATACCATTATAGGGCTTCCCTGGTGGCTCAGACAGTAAAGAATTTGCCTGCAATGCAGGAGACCCAGGTTCAGTCCCCGGGTCTGGAAGATCCTCTGGAGAAGAAAATGGCTACCCACTCTTGTATTCTTGCCTGAAGAATTCCATGGACAGAGGAGCCTGTCAGGCTATAGTATATGGAGTCACAAAGAGTCAGACACAGCTGAACAACTAACACTTTCACTTTCATACTATTAAAATTTGTTCAGTGAAGGAAAGTCCTTTCTCTCCCCCAGAAGCAACCCTGGGCAATACTATACTTTTCAGTTCACTGTGAGAGTACAAAATGCTTCCAAGCACATTAGATCACAAACACAGGCTCAATCTGGTAACTACATCATCTTGGCTTAGCTTTCTCTTCCTCTCCCGGTCTTATACTTCCAAAACCTCCTCCCCATCTTCTTGTCCTGCCTGGATATACTGGGGGAAGGTAAAAAGGAAAGAAAGGAAGAAAGGCTTTATTTGATTGGTAACACTGCAAGATAGCATCATGCTCTCCGGATCTGTCAAGTGTTTAAAGCTCTTATTTTTGAGGCACATTTGAGAGCTCCTTGGGTTCTCAAGCATCATCACCCTCTGTTGCTACTTCTTTGACTCAAGCAATACATCTCTGGTCAGGCTGGTGACTTGATTTCTCCTGCAGTTGCTAGGACTCCATCAGTGACCTAAAAGCTCACTCTGTCTGCTAGGGTGCCACCACCCTTCCAATCAGCACTATCAAACAGGACCAAAGACACCACATCCAACTCTCTCTCATGAATAATCCACATTTCTCATGGGAAATCCTCACAAATTCCTTACCTGAACAAACTCAGGGGATATAGGCTAATCCTGGTATTAATATATCAGAAAAAATTCATTCCTACAGTGCCAAGGCAGTTAGGCAGCCCATCCCTCATGTTCTAGATTCCCCATATATAATAAGAGGCAAACCCTGTCCATGGTGTCTGGCTAACTACAGGCGCACTTTTAAGATCTCCAAGTACAGAAGTCCCCTACATACGAACCTTCAAGCTGTGAACTTTCAAAGATGTACACAGGTTTTCCATCAACTTAAGGTGTAAGTAAAATTGCAGCTCGTCCTCCATCTCCTATTGCTGACGATCCTTTAGATCTACCATCTTCCACCTCCTCTCCCCACTCTAGTCGGTAAATCTTCTTGCCTGTGCATTCAATGCCAGCCTCTGTATGCCAGCTGTTATACTGTATTCCTGTACTTTTCAAGGTCCCATACTGTAAGACTAAAAATGCTTTCTTTATTTGTGTTTTTGCTTGTTTTTTATGTATAATTTGTGTGAAAAATATAATAAACCTATTACATACAGTATTACCTAGCTGGTTGTGTTAATTGGGTACTTAGGCTAACTTTGTTGGACTTAAAAACAAACTGGACTTACAGACATACTCTTGTTATGGAACTCATTCGTATGTAGGTAACTTACTGTAGATTTGTTGAAGGCCAGAAGCAGTTACCTTCTAAACCTTGCCCTTGACGGTAGAGGGGGCAAAACTCATAACTCAACCAGCATCTTCCTCCAAAGAAGCCCTTTACAAAAATTCCCTATCCATGGATAGGAACCTTCTCAACTCTTTTCTATATGCAAAGTGAGTAAAAGATTGACGAGTCATAAAACCAGGTTTTAAGCGCCTACTTCAAAATTCCAAACAGATGCTCTGTCTCACAACTCATTCTGGTGTCTGATATCGATCATATCTTGGTACCTTGGGTAAGCTTCCAATTTAACATTTTGTCTATCTATATATTACTTTTCCCAAGACATAAAAAGCATTTTCCAATCACTCAAGAATTTGGAAAGCACAGTCATATGTGGATGCCATGTTGTAAGCCATTTGCAGTTACACAGAGTAGTCTTCAGGTTTTTAAATTTATTTTGTCTTCTAAACTCACACAATTACAGTAATTGGAAAAATTATAAAATGAAGCAATAGACTTTTCACACAATTATTTCCTAAAGAGATAATGAAAATTCTTCCTTCAAAAGTAAACCTGTAGGGTTAACAGAAGATGAAGTCCCTCATGTACTCGGTACATGGTTTGCAAAATAAACTAGCACAGCACTTTTTTCCAAAATGGTTATTAAATTTTGCCTAGGTAGGTATTGTTTTGACAACTTTTATTTCTCAAGGACCAAATTCATTTTTTTCTCTCCTTGTTTCAAGGTCAGTGGTTGGCTCTTTATCTTCGTATGCTTTTATTAAAGAAAAACACAAGAATTTTTCATTAAAGCTTAAAAGAGTATAACTCTTCAAGCAACTCTTAACCTAGAGTCATTTCTCATTTCTTTAATTCTTCTCCCTCTTTTTAATATGGAGTCAGAGCTAATAATTCTTCCTCTTAAATCTTTAGTGTTAATAGGGTCACAAAAAGCATTTACCCTGACTCTTGCAGAACCCAACTGTTCTTATTTCTACACTGAGTTGTTTAAGTCACCCCAGTGGTCTCCTTGTTCCCAAAGCAAGTTATTCTCCAACCTAAAAGGCAAAGCCTATGGACTTATCAGGGAACTTCCAGGGGCATTGAGCTACTTACAAGGCTAGACCAGCCTTCACAAGGCTTAGAGTGGCTGCCTATTCAAGATATTTGGATAACATTATTTAAAGCCAGCTAGCTTATTTATTTGAATATGTACACAGTAAAAACCTTAGGAGAATATTTGAAATGTCTACACACAAAGTCACAAAATATAATCCCCAAAATAAATTGGACCTGATCATGTCACCCACTTCTAACAACTTGTGGTTTGCTTTCCACTACTCAGGGCAGCGGTCTCCAAAATAAGGTGTGTGCACCAATCGGGGGGTAAAAGATGAGCCACTGGGAACAGAAGTAAAATGTCAGAACTCCTAGTCTTAGACACCTAAACTGTAAAGAAGGTAGCTAAGGATTTCTAATATTTAAGATGTGAATTGACCTCAAGGATTTGACAGTGGAGCCCTCAGCTATTCAGTTACTTGAACACAATACATTTCAGCTTCCGTATTCCAGGCCAAGTGGACTTACAGGGTATATGGAATACCTTTAACTTGATTAGCCATCACAAAAGGGACAAATGGCTTAAAGAGATTTTTCAAAAAAGCTGTGGATTAAAGACAATTCTAATGAAGCCAATGAATAACAAGAAAATGCCAAGACAAAGGTTTCCCCATTTGCAGTCTGGACTCTGGTCAACCATAAGAGGAAGTGAACGCAGCAATGAAATAATCAGACTTGTCACTGAGTACAGTTATTTTCAAAAAATAAGCACAAAATCTGTTCCTTCTACATAAACGTGATGGTGTAAGGAGAGAGGAAATAACTTACTTCCTGGAAAAACCTCTGAGAGAGCATTTCAAATAGATGTTTAGAATTATTTTTTTTTGTTATATGATTTTTGTCACTGGTCATGATATGTATCATCTTCAAGGACTGCCAAAATTAGAGACTTAACCTTCCAATTTCCTAACCTGTTTAAAAATTTCCAGATGAATATTCCAGTGGCTTGAACACATTGTAAACACATCATATAAAATATGAAAACAAAGCACTTTCAAATTCATTTGCATATTGATAAGCAATTGACGGCAGGGAAGGTGTAAACATAGCAGACAAATTAAAACAAAAACTTTGCATAATTGGTGGATAGTTTTGAAAAATACCTATTATAATTTGCAAGTGAAACCAACAATTCATTTCTTTCACTTGCATCCATGTATCTCTGTGAGTTATCATTTTGGCTGTGATGCCATTTAAACCACACATTAAGGAAAATTAATCTTGAAATAATAGCTTTAAACAGCTGTATCAGTGTTAAGCCAAGATTTTCAAATATAATTAAGCATATTCACTAACATCACTCTCATTAAGCATCATCATTATTACAAGGAAACCAAAAGGTTTTGTAAGCCATTAATACTTAAATAAAAATTATTTTAGATAGTCATTCTACCTTCAGTTTATCTTTCTAAATTTACATATTTGTATATTTTATAATGTATACAGTATAGTACTAATACAGTATTACATGTAGATAATTTATGGAAAATATAGTTAGAACAAATGCTCAAATTATTTTACTGAGAGAGAAGATGAACGAGTAGAAAACACAATTTGTAAACTTAAGTTCAGGCTTCCTGGTCTGGCACAGTTTCTTTGCATTCTAGAAGCCTCTTTATCTGTCAGTTTCTGCCCACTGTCCCGACAACCACTGGCATCATGGTTTAGTCAGTCTGACTAGCTATCTCCTAAACGCACCAAGCTCCCTCAATACCTCTGTGTCTCAGCCTAGAATGTTTTGTCCTTTCTTGTCTGTGGCAGAATTCCAACTTTTCCTTTAAGACTTTGACCAAAGGAAATTTTCACCTCCTCTGTGGAAATTTGCTGCTCTCTCCTAGACATATGTCAGCAGGGAGATTTGGTTTATGGGGAAAGATGATAAAAGAAGTGTGGTGACTTTAAGTTTCAGTTCTGCCACCTGAAATCTGGATATGAGGTCATTGATCTTCAGTTTCCTCACTTGTGAAATGGAGATTCTGTTACCCCATATATAGCAGGGGTCAGCAGACTTTTTCTTTAAAAAGCCAGAGAGTAATTACTTTTGGCTTTGCAAGCAAACCTCTCTTGTAACTACTCAACTCTGCCTTCCATAGCCCAAAAGTCGCTGTAGACAATACATAAACAAATTGTCATCGCTGTGTTCTAATGACTCCTTACCAACAAAAACTGTTGACATGCTGGATTTAGTTCATGGACCACAGATTGCTAATTTCTGCTTACAGAATTGTAATGAAGATTGAAGTAACCCACACTACCTAAGTAAGGACCCTGGCATATAGTAGGTAGTCAGTCTCATGTGCTAGGCCCGGGGAAGCATCAGCGCACATGATTCCTGCAGTCATTCAGTGGGGAGATGGATATGGAGCAATCACAAATTAAGTAAATAAACCCTCCTGCCCACCTCCGCATGCTCAGTTAAACTGATCACTGTCATGAAAGGCCTGTGAAATCCTCCTCTGTTGCCTTCTTTTGTTTGCCATAGTTCTATGAAGAAAATACAGACAGTGTTATGAGTGTGCATAGCAGCACAATGTGGAAATGACACTGCAACCTAAGCCATGACTTAGCCACATAAAGGAAGGGAAGAGAGAGGAAGTGTGTTCCAGACAGAGACCAACATGTGCAAAGGCCCGAGGAGGAAAGCAGTTCAGCCCACTTGCAAAACAAAATGAAGCAGAGTTTAGGGGTCTGGAGAGTCTAAATATCAGGCTATGTAGGTATAGAGGGGTCAGAGGCTTCATAGGATATGTAAAGGACTTGGAATTTGATTGCAAGCTTCAAAGGGAAGTCTTGAATAGTCTTTAATGATCTCATTCATATATCCAACATACAGAAGTTAGTGTGATTATTATTATTATAGAAGTTAGTGCATTATTATTAATAAGGCAACAAAAAAAGTTTGTGAAGCAGTAATAACTAACAACACCTGTGAAAGGAATTCCTCCTTCAAACTCTCCCCAAAAGCCTTTTCCACTGGACCCTCTGTTTCCTTCTGGGACTGTCTGATGCAGGCCAGTAAGAAAGTTGCTTTAGTCTTGGAGCTAAAGGTGGGGCTGGGACGCTCTCCCCATTTCAGAGGAGGACGAAGCAGGGCAGCAGCCACTGGGAGTGGGCATCTCCCAGGGACAAGAGGGCTCATGGTCTCCAGGGCACGAGGAGTCTGATCCCGCACAGGGGTCCGTGTGGCCACCGGGGCACAGGCAGCCATGGTGAGTCGTTCTGCCCCATGTGACTGTACAAGCCAACAGCGAAGCTCAAAGTGGGCCCAGCACTGGTAATCTGGTGATCTAGTGGGTAAAATGTTTCTGATTTCTGGGGGTGGCTGGAACCTCTGATCTCTGTGTGGGTCCAAAGCACAAGTGACATCCTGAGCTTTTGATTGACATCTGAAGTGGAGGGTAGTCTCGCAGGATTGAGCCCTTAACCTGTGGAATCTGATGCTGCCTCTGGGTAGATGGTGTCAGGATGGAGTGGTCGTGGCAGGACATCAGCTGGTGTCCGATGGTGGGGTAGTATGGGAAAACCCCCAGACAGCAGAAATGAATGCAGAAACCCTTCAAAGGGGACCAGATAGCAACATGGAATACCTAGAAACAAGACCCAAAGAGAGGGCAGAAGCAGAAACCAAGAGGGGCAGATGAAGATGGAGAGACAGAGCCCGAGGGAGACAGCATAAGCTCAATAGATTTCTGAAGTACATTTATCAAGGTAAATTGCTTTTGCCACATCCCGCTGTTTGTGAACACGAGTAAGTTGTTGCCTGTTGTCACTGACCTTTACGATGCTGATTAGCTGCTCAGCAATTAACTGGTATTCCCCTGACGGTCTTAACTCTGCGCTAGAGGAGAGAGCCACAACAGGTCCCTGGGGTGGAGGAAGAGGAGAGAAAGCCTGCAGAGGAGGAAGTTACTGCACCAACTGCAGAACTGTGAGCCCCATAGGCTTCTTGTTTGTGGTTCTAAAAAGGAATAATCATACCATGCATTTATTAAATTTAAAAATACTTCCTATCATCGGCAACATAGCAGAGCTCTCCTCCACTTGCTGTACCTAAACCCTGAGGCTGAGATGGGTTAGTTACACATCAAACATGGCATACACCACAGGGACCCAGAGCTGGGAGGCACGCACCCGCCCCAGCCCTGAGCCCCAGATGCGTTCTCATCTGCCTCACCTCCTCAGTAACCAGGTAGAAGGCTGGATGCCTTGCTGGAAATCAATGTGGAAACATTTGTTCTTCTTCTGAACCTTCATTTCAGAGCACCTTCTTTGACTCTGGTTTCAGGCAATAAGATTAGTGGACGGTTTCTCCAACACAAAGCTAAGATCTTGGCAACCCTTTCAAGCACTATTTTTAGGTTCTCCACACACACACAAGAGAAAGAGGAATCTGAGGCAGAGAGTGCAGACTTACACAAAGAGCTTCCACTCAGGGCCTAACATACAGATCTTCAGTCACTCAGCACACCTCCTCTGGCTCTGCCATACTTAAAATATCCAACACTGAGCCCACAGGCCATTGCACTCGTCAGCCTTCAGAGCAGAAAGTTCTAATAAGATGAGGAAGATGTAGTCCCAGAATAATAATGTATAAATGTACTTAGAGAGTCATCACACAATCATCCTCATTGAAAAGTGAGACAAAGTACACATTTATCCTATCGACACCAAGGGAAACTTGCATTTTGGTCTCTATCCACATAGATGCACCATAGTGCTGTTCTTTATAAGTTTCTTTAAGGAAGAAGAGAAGTTAAGGCTATTGTCAATATGTGTTCATGTCCAACAGTGATGCTAATACGATAGCTCTGAGATTGGGACAGCTCCATGATGAATCTCATGAAACTGCTCTAGAAAGTGAATGGACCTAGGGCCCACGTGAAAGGCATGTGGATGCAAGCCGATAACCAGAGCATCCACCTGAGCCACTGCCCCTCTTCACAGACAACACTCTGAAACAGCTGGGCCATGTGGTTTTATTACTAAGTCCTCATGGCATGCAGCTCTGATCAGCATTAGTCTGGAAGAGAAAAGAATCTAGAAGGGAAAAAAAAACAAACATTATTGGTTACTCTCTAACATCCCTGACAAGTGGTTGAAATCTTGTTCCCACCTTCATTTCCCTAGGAGTGGGGATGCGAATGAGTTCGTGTGGATGAGAATGGGAGTCAGCAAAGACCAACTGAGGCAAGAGGCTGAATTGCTGACCCTCAATGGCAGATGCCACCACCCAGTAAACACAAGGCAGCAGAGATACCACCCAGCATTTTCCTAGCCCCCTTAACCAGTTCTCCCAGCAGGGATAAGGCAGGTGTCGAAAGGTAGAGATGGAAATGATAACAGAAGGCATAAGATTTTTAAGACAGGACAAGGGAAGAGTGTATATATGGAGCAGGGAGACGCAAACTTAGTTCTTATGTGTCTATTAACTTTAAACACCATATGGGGAGACTTTGCCCCAGCCTCTAAAGCAAAACTTGGTCAGTGAGCTCATTCTCTCCTTGGCCTGGTCATAAGCACAGGGAGATAACAGAAGGAATGATGGCAGGTCTCCTTCCGTCAGCATCAGAGCCAAGGGATTTCCACAGTATCCCAGTTACTCCTCACGATAACCACAGGAGGTTAAGCATTACTAATGGCCCCATGGTACAGAACAGAAACCAGCACGTCCAGAGGCTAAGCCCTTACCCAAGTCCTACAGCCAGTAAGCAGCAGGTAGCAGACTAAAACGGGCTTCCCAGGTGGTGCTAGTGGTAAAGAACCCACCTGCCAATGCAGGAGACTTAAGAGACATGGGTTTGATCCCTGGGTCAGGAAGATCCACTGGAGAAGAAAATGGCAACCCACTCCAGCATTCTTGCCTGGGAAATCCCATGGACAGAGGAGCCTGGAGGGCTACCGTTCATAAGGTCACAAAGAGTTGGACGTGACTGAAGCGGCTTAGAGCGCACACACACACACACACACAGAGCACACCAAAATGAAAATGTGTCTGATTCCAGAACCATGTTTCTCTAGCCATGTTTCTACTGCCACAAAGCAGCTCTTCTCCAAGGAGGGAGCAAAAATGAGGGTATGGGGATTACTATGTTAATAATCTAATGTAACTATTATTGTTATTCACAAAATAACAACAATTTGGTGTGGTTAAATGACTTTTTCAGGGTCACATAAAGTATTAAATTTTTCAAATTTCTCCAAACCTGATTTCATCCAGGAATTATGCTAAGGCAGGCAAGGCCCAAATTGGGTTGAATTTAAGCTTATGTCGTAATAGTGATAATTGCTTTAAAGAAATAAAAACTTTGCTTTGAAATTAAAAAAAAAAAAATGAGGGTACCTTTTGGTCACTGAGATTTGGTGAGTATAAGACCCAGTGTGCCTCCTGATTACAATAAGGTTAGATTTCCTTGCAACAGTGGATTACTTTTTGTTTCTGAAAGGGAAAACCCTCCAGTTTTCTTCTACTCACCTTACCACTTCCAACACCAATGTGTGGGTTTTCCACACCAAGCAATTCTGACACGAACTACCTGGAGTTGGCATAGACCCCACAAGTAAAGGGCTCAGTCCCACAAGACTGACCTCCCCAGATTATCACCTGTGCTTCTGACAAACCCACTATAAAGTACTCAGGACCTCTTCCTCAGATTTGATAACTTTCTAAAACTCAGGAAAGAGGGGATGTCCCTAGTGGTCCAGTGGTTAAGACTCCATGCTTCCAATGCAGGGGATGTGGGTTTGATCCCTGGTCCTACATGCCATGTGGTGCCACCAAAAAATAAAAAAATAATAAACTCAGGAAAGCACTTTACTTATTATGACATGTTTATTATCAAAGATATAACTCAGAGGGACTTCCCTGATGGTCCAGTTGTTAAGAATCTGACTTCCAACGAAGGGGATGCAGGTTCAATCCCTGGTCAGAGAGCACAGATCTCACATGCCTTGGGGCAACTAAGCCTGTGTGTAGCAATTAAGACCCAATCCAGCTAAACAAATAAATAAAATCCCAACTCTCCTCTAATCAAACAGTAAATATGTCATTATCTTCTTCCCTCCCACCTACGCACAAAGAATTAAAGCAAAAATAAAGATACAACTTAGAAACAGCCAACTGGAAGCAAAGCATTGAGCATGGTATTGGTGGTGGGGGGTACACAGTGCTCCCACGCTCCCTCATAGGGTTTGCCACCCTCCAGCACTTTCCTGTGTTCACCAATCCAGAAGGGATCCCTTCTGTTAGGGTTTTTATGGAGGTTTCATTACAGAAGCAATGTTGATTAAATCACTGGCCTTTTATGATTAAGTTAACCTCCAGTCCCTCTCCCCTCCCCCAGAGGTCAGGGGGTGGGGCAGGAAGTTCCAACTTTTAATCACATGTTTGGTTCTTTCGACAACCAGCCTCCTTTAGAGGTTATCCAGGAATCCCCTGGCCACAAGTATCTTCTTAGCACACAAAACAATACTTGTCACTTCAAAAACTCAGAAGGTTTTAGAAGCTGTAAGTCAGGAAATGGGAGCAGAAATCAAATATATATCTTATTATGCGATATTTTCTTTGTTCCTTTTTTTAATCACAAGAAAATGTTTTAATCTTTTCTTTTTTTTCCCCCCAAACTTTAAGCTTTTTATTTTGTATTGAGGTATAGCTGATAAAAAACGTAGTTTCAGGTGAACAGCGAAGGGACTCAGCCATATATAATCATGTGTCCATTCTCCCCAAAATTCCCCTTCCATCCAGGCTGGCACATAACATTAGAAAAAAATGTTCAGTAACAGCAACATTTCCCCCGCCCCGTCCATGGTGGTGTGCTAAGTGCTAAGTTAATTCATATTAAATTGTTTTTAAAAATCAAGTCCTTGGTCTGAAAAGGCCTCATGTTTATACACAGTGGGTTTAGGCTGGGAGCTGTGTTTAGGATTAAGATTCCCTTTGCAAGAAACTAAGACTGAACTTTTTTTCTTGCAAAGAGAATCTTTGCAAGAAAAAAGATTACTCTTACTCAAAGTCACATTGCCAGCAGTTTTACAAGGCCTCTGAAAATGATCAAGTTAACTAAGAAGATAAAGATTTGCCAGATAGATGTCCTTGGCAATGTACAGCTTCTCGTCTGCAATGAGACACAACAGGAAACTTGAAAATGCAAAGTTTGTGAGAATATAATCTATCTAATGGACAAGAACAACTTACTCCATATGACAAAATTAAAAGAATGTGTATTCAGGCAGCAGCTTCTTGTTACATATTTATTCTATTACATTGCAAATTGCTACAGTAACCAGACAATCTAGAAAAGAAGGAAGAGTCAGTATGCTTGTCCAGAATCATTGACATAACCTTAGCTTTAACGGTCCAAGTATATGGTTTCTATTCTTAATTACAGGCTCTCAGAGACACCCATGTACTCCACATCTGTCTCTGGAAGAAAAAAAAAAATCCTTTCTTAAATTGATTTGCCCTTTGTCACTGTCACAGATATGTTTTCCCTGTTTTGACAGGTAGTTGTAATTCTATTAGCAGCCCATCGACTTCCCTGTGAAATCGATCTGTGTTGGGCTGGCCGGGTCTTCTTAAACTGACTGATTTATTGCTTCTGCATGTTTTTAGAAAGAGAGAGCACGTGCATGCTCACAAGTGAGCTAAAGAGTCCAGGGGTGAGAGGAAGAGGGAAAGGCAAAGAGACACTCTTCTGTTGCCACAAAGTATAAAGTATCTAAACAATTGTTGAAAACAAATCATCTCCAGCCTCACTGTTGGCTGTCTCGATGGCAGGTGAGTTGCGACCTTTTGTCGACAGCCTAGTTGAGATGCCTGCTGATGCCAGTCAGGATAAATGACTGTCACTCTCCCTTATTAATTTATCTTACTGCCTCATGTATAAACTAGAAGGACTTACTCACCTCAGATGTCCTCGATGTCAATCTATCATGTTTGCCTAATTCTCCTCCCAGCTCACAGTAACCAGAACATGAGTAGCTGCCTCCGGTGCCCCTGTCTCTGCCTGTAATCTTGCCCATTGAAAGGAAAGCACCCAGCCCAATCACAGGAGATCACAGTTAGCCAGAGGTCAGAGACAGAAATCACCACTGCATTTTGTTTAAAGCCACATCAGCAAAGAAAAGAAGGGAAGGGAAACATAATAAACACCCTTGTCTTAAAGTTCTATCCAAAGATTTATAATGGAATCAAGCAGTGCTAGATGAAAATAATATGTGTGAAGACCAGGCAACCTAAAAATAAGTTGATTTTTCCGATACTAAAGAACAAGTCATTGCAGTTACATACCTTTACAAACTGAACATGATTCTAAATATTCTCGTGTTAACTTCATGAACATAAATATGAATAGTAACGTCTCACGAGTACCATTTGTAATTTCACCCTTGAGCAGTATAGTGGAGAGCCTAATTTTAAGCAGAATTATTACCAGGAAATACAATTAGGTAGGCAAATTCCACTTGCACTCTTTCTTCTCCTTTTATATATGTATAGGTGCTGCTACCAAGATACTCAACTCATCCTTAACTTCCAAGATAACACTGGAGCTTTCTCTGTCTTCCTTACCCAAACCTTCTCAGATGTCAGGCCAACAAAGTGATAAGGGCATGTTTATACAAATGATAAACTAACAAGATTTAATGTATTAACTCTCCCAGTAAGATTTTACATTTTAACTGGGAATTTTTATAGACATAATACTTAAACCCAAAATAGAGATGACTGGTAAGAACCCTGGGCACCACTGAAGACAGATTGGTGGATGGAGGGATGGTGGTTGACAGGTTTACCTTTCAATAGCCTTCAAATGACACTCCTAGGATAGTGCCAGTTCTCAATTACAAACAGTGACTCTTCTTTCCTACATAGCCCTGTAGAAACTGACAATCCTATGCTATGCTATGCTTTGTCCACTGGGGTTAGGTGAGAACCCTGAGATTTCCAGGTTAAAGTTGGCCAACAGCTTTTACTCTTGGAAGGTGATCACAGTCTGACATAGTAGCAAACAGATGCAGAGGAGCCTGGTAGGTGCCAGCTTGTTCTCACTCTGCTCTGTTCCACGTCCAGCTCTTCTTGACAACTGATGGCCCTACTGGCCAACAGTGGCCCCAGGCACATCATCAGCTGCTCCGCTGTAGACCCTCAGGGGGAGTAACCACATAGACTCCAGTTTCCCAAAGACTTTTCCATGGTTCCACTTGGCAGCTGGATGAGCTTAGCTTCCCAGATCAGTCAACACAGACTTCCCTGTATGCTCTGACTTGTTTATCCGGCCAGCACTTCAGGCAAATTGGTTAGGAACTCCTTGGATCCTCCAACTCCTTGGACCCTACTTTCCAGTTTCTCCCATGTTTGTTTCAGGTCTAATTGCTATAAGAAATCTCCTACTCCCACAGTACTCAGAGTGGCCCTGCTGTGAACTATAAGCCCTGACTGATATGGTCCCTGGCAGAGGGACTTTACAGAGACCTGTCCCACACACGCAAGGCCATGCACGAGTGCACGGTTCCTAGCTGAAAACTATTGCTTGTTACCAAGAACCATAATCAAATCAAGGCTATATTATCTGTCTGAGACTGTGATTTGTGTTTTGCGAGATATAATTTACAACTTATTTTTTGAATTGTTTACCGTTTTTTAAGTCTTGTTTTTTATTTTTATTTATTTGGGAGGGAACATACCACACAGCATGCAGGATCTTAGTTCCCCAACCAGGGATCAAACCAGCACCCCTTGCAGGAGTAGCATGAATTCTTAACCACTGGATTGCCAGGGAAGTCCCATTTTATCATTTTTAAAGCTGAGCCTGGGGCTTCCCTGGTGGCTCAGTGGTAAAGAACCCATCTGCCAACACAGGAGACACGAATTTGATCCCTGGTCCAGGAAGATTCCACATGCTGTGGTGCAACTAAGCCCATGTGCCACAACTATTGAGCCTGTGCTTTAGAGTCCCACGTGTGCAACTACTGAAGCCCAAGTGCTCTAGAGCCCATGCGTCACAACAAGAGAAGGCACTTCAGTGAGAAGCCCACACACTGCAACTAGAGAGTAGGCCCCTCACCGCTACTAGAGAAAAGCTTGAGCAGCAACAAAGACCTAGCACAGCCAAAAATAAAATAAATAAATAAAATTTTTTTAAGAAGTTGAGCCTGATATTCAGTATATGCTCTCTATGCATCATCCTAAATTAAGAGGTTACAGACTCAAGTTTCAAAAAATGAATTACAATGGCAAGATCATCAAGAACCATCTTGAAATCCCAAGCTAAATAGATCATTTTCTTACACACATGTCTGCATGTTGAGTATAAGGCATAATGGCTAGAGCAACTGGGAGGTAAATTTGGAAGGGACATAATGGTCGGTCTATAAATGCTGCCATTTGGTCTGATGTTCACAACTGGGCCGATCAGACTTGGTCAGGGTCAGGTTCATCTGCTGCAATGGAAAGCTGACCACTCACAAGAAAAGCTACAAAGGTGACAAGTGTTATAGAACCTCACTTAGTGTGATATCTGTTTTTGGCACTTAACATGCATGATAACAAACTAGGCCTTCAGAAAGAAGTCTTTTCAGAATGGAAAAACACAAACTCCTTCCATGAATTGTACCTCACTTACTGCACAGGCTGAAGAAAAAAAATTCAAAGAAATGCATCAATATATACCGTAGTCAGAGCACTCCAGTTAGTTTATTCTTCAGAGTAGACCATTTTTTAAAATCCTATTTTTAAAATCTTCGCAGCTAGAAAAATAACTATAACATACAGAGGTTTCTTGTTTGCCACTAATATCAAGTGCTGATCAAGTGCACAAAATTGCACAAGCCATACTGTGAAGCACCATATCTCCTCTGAAAATGCAAATGCATTTTTCAGAACAGAACTAAATAGCACAAATAAAAGAAGCCAACTTCTCTGAAGTTGCTCAGGTGTCTTATTATATCTGCAAAATCAAAATTATATCACAATATTCTTGCCTGATTTTTAATTTGCTTTAAATCAAATAAACATGAATAATGAAGAAATCTCAGACTAGGAGCTCATAATATCATAAACCATATAAAGGACACTTGGTTAGTTTCTGTCATAAAATGCCATCATAAAAGCACACCTGCGTGAAAAAAAATTTTTTGCCAGTTTCTGTCTTTTCCCCTCAAAATAGCCATCCCTGCCAAAGGACATTCAGTTCAATGTCTGGGACTATCAGTTATTAGGGTTTGTCAGCAGTCAGAAATCATTCAAATATATTTCCTGTTCTCTTCCAAAGCTATAAATAAAAATTGTACACTAGCATCTACTGACCAAAAGGATGTGTGCCTACATGACAGCAGTCAGGATTTAGGTTAGATGGTAAATATTTCGTGATGAGGGAAGTTAAGATATTGGAACGAATCATATTGAGAGGGACCAGAGCCTCCCTACCCCGAAACTGTTTGAAAATAAGATGCATTATTCTCCAGTATCCCATAAATCAAGAACTTAGGTAACAGTAGGGCTTTGTATGTAATAACAAAAAATGGTTTTATCAATTCATTGCTCTATTGATTATCAAATCCTAAAATTCTATGATCGAATCAGAAAGGCAATATAGGGAGCCTCAGTCCTCATCCTCATTTTCAATGAAATGTGAATCCTTTCACATTTTTATCATCATTTTCTCCTTTGAATGTGATAATTAACAAGCTTGATAATACAAATCCAAGAATAATAGAAAGATCTCTGGACTTTAAGTCAAGAGACCTGGGTTCCAGTTCTAACAGCATTTTATTAGATATGTGATCTTGGGGAAAAAAATCAGTTAACTGCTCTTAATCTCAAATTATTCATGACTAGAATAGCTTCTGCCCTGCCTACCTCACAAGTTTGTCATAGGATCATATGCAACAATGTCTGTGACAGTGCTTTGTAAAATATAAATTATGTGATGGTGTAATTATCATTAGAGGACAAGTGGTTGTACAATCACATCCAAATTATGAAAAAGCAGATTTTTCTCAGTTAATAAGAATATATCATGCAGATGCAGTGAATAGTAAGTAAACACCAGCAGGATGGGGGGCAGGGAATGAAAACCAACTGAAATGTTTACCCAAGTGGTTTTTGAACAGATGGAAACCATGAGGTCTCTGCCATACTTCATATTCTCTAGGTCTCTTGTGTTTTGAGAGACAGCTTTGTCCCCTTCAGCTTTTATTCCTTGATATGGTTTTCCACAACTTCTGCTACACTGAGAACCACTGTGGTAAAGACTGCTGACACCTGCTCCCAGGAGTCTAGACACTTTTTCAACCTTAGAGAACACAGACTGCGAATCATGGTTCTCTTTAGAATCTGATCTTCAGCCCATGAGGGTTTACATTTAAATTCCACATGTAGGTTGGCCTGTCTTTGCTCTGTGGTTCATTGTTAATCTGGGAGACTTTAAACTTTTTGAAGGCAGTGTCACGGCTAAATAAACTTTCTTATAAATAGACAGCCAAAAACCCAGAGATACCAGAAAAAGTCTTATAGAATCAAACAGTATTACTGCAACATGCTTGTCGTGATAATTAATATTACTTCAGGGTGCCTTGAAAAATATAAAAGTACTAAATAGTAATTACAAAACTAGCTAAGAGTTTGATGACAGATCTGGAGAAAAGATGAGCAGTGGCTGATAAGTTCTCTTCTCTTTTGAAATCTAATGTAATATAAATAAATTTTTAAGTCCAAAGAGGCATTTAAATTTCAAAACTCAGCTAAAACATTACTTTGGGGCATAATCAAGTAATTCATGGCCTATTTTGTGGCTGCTTCCTTCAAGTAATTCATGGAATCTATTTGAAACCTTGACCTGTTAAAACAATATATATAAGTTGGAATTGCACTAGATAGTTTCAGTAGTTAAAAGTGACATCCTTAAAACTAAAGTGCTTTTATCAGAGCATAGACAATTCAGTTCCTAAATGAACAACTTCTAATGACAATACTTGACCCATAATGCCCAAACCGGCAACTGTATATAAATACAATAAAAAATAATTTGAGTTAACTTTCTATTTAATAGACTATTTAGGCTCTTCAATTACCCATGTCCACTGTAGCATATGATTTTTAAATCATCTTACAGGTTACCTCTCCAACAGAGCTCTGGCTTTGTTATTTTGTTTTGCTATCTCAAACATGTATTTCTTATTTTAAGAAATGAGTGTGCTCCTGAAAGCTAATAAACCAGTATGTATTTATGGTGCATTAGGTTTCATATTCTGTGAGGTGGTGGCAGATACAGAAGATGGTCCCCACACAGAAATCAGTCAAAAGTTAAACCTATGGATTAAGTGCTAAATTGTGCCACAGAATACAACTGTTCTTGGAAATCAGAGAAAAGGTGAATGCTAATTAATGAAATGGGTGAGTAAAATCTCCCTGGAGGAGAGGACTTGAGTTGACATTTGAAAAATAATTTAGGATTCAGGAAAGGTGTACTTGGTTTTCAAATGGAGAAAAGATCATGATCAAATTCTTTGAAGAAATCAGTCAGAAGTCTAGACTGACTGGAGATAAGAGATGATGTTAGAAGGTAATGAAGGATAAGCTTAGCTAGGTAGAAATCATTTTATAGAATCTTGATAACTAGACAAAGAAGTCAGACTTGATGCAATAGATAAAAGGGAGCCACAAGACTGGTTTTCGAACAAGGACATAACATAAAAAATTAGTGATGAAGGAAGTTTCTGGTGACTAATATATGCATGGGATTGGATAGGTATAACACTGAAAACTGCAACAGCAGTTTGGAAGCAGTTACATAAACCTAGATGGTAGTATCAGAATCAGCAAGAAAAAATATAGTCCCAAACACTTAGAAGAGAATTCACTATGTAAGTCAAACTCTCCTTTTTTCAGATTTGAATATAAGGACTTAGTAAGGTGCTATGGCTTGTACAAGTTGATTATCTTCCCAGTTAGCAGCAGAGTCAGGACTGAAACTTAGGTTACTGGGCACCTAAGTAATCCTACTAAGAAATTTAGAAGAAATAAACTGTGGGATTTGTTAAAGACTAGTTTGGCAATAACGATAAAGATGAAAAGCATAAAGTTTACATCTGTGGCTTAGAGTCTAGAGGTGAGTGGTTTAATAGTACCACAGTTAGCCATGAGGGAGCTGAAAAAATTAGCTTGGGAGAAAAGCTGATGAGTTAGAATTTGATTATGTTGAAGTTCAGGTGATAGTAGAATACCTAGGTAGACATGCTCTACAATAATTGAACATAAGGAACTCCTCAGGGCTGACAGCCCAGTCTACAGGTTAACCCAGACCTCTCTCCAGACTCCCAGTATCATCACATATCCAAGCCCTCATCTGACACCAGCGCCTACAATTTAGATTGACCAAAACTGAAACCATTATCTTAACTCTCAAGTTTGGTTAATATTGTTATCCATACTGTTCATTCATTAGACAAATACTTATTATCCTTGAAGTCAAAACCTGGGACACATCATCTCCTTCTTTTACCTCACTGACTGCAGCCAATTAGTGACCAAATCCTGCTTGATTTCTCTTCCTATTTGTCCATCCTTATTACTGCCATTGTGGCTTAGACCCTTGTCATCTCATGCCTGATTTATAACTAGTCTCCTAACTAGTTCCGCTTTCTCTATCCTGGATTCCATTTTAGCCTTTCTCCATATAATTATTATGTGCTTAGTCGCTCAATCGTATTCAACTCTTTGAGACCCAGTGGACTGCAGCCCACCAGGCTCCTCTGTCCATGAAGATTCTCCAGGTAAGAATACTGGAGTGGGTTGCCATGCCTTCCTCCAGGGGCTCTTCCCAACCCAGGGATTTAACCCAGGTCTCCCACATTGCAGGCAGATTCTTTACCATCTGAGCCACCAGGGAAGCCCATATAATTATTATAATGATCTTCTAAAATGCAAATCAGATCATCGTGTATTCTTTAGTTACTATTCTCGTGGTCTATCTAGAATTTAAGGTCCTCAAAATCTTATCCTTTTTTCCTTCTTAAGAGTTCCAAACAATGAAAATATATAGCATTTTCTGAATAGTCTATTGGGTTTGCATCTCAGTATCTTTGATTGGGTAACTCACTGCTTGGAATGCCCTACTCTCCATATTTCCCCTACTCATACTTTCCACCTCTTCCATCTCCTGAATGCTTATTTCAAAATTTCCAGATGAGTTGCTTCAGAGATCTAGATGACAGTTAAGCTCCAAGAACAGTGCAGCCAAAATAAGGCACACTCCCACATACTGACTTGATAGAATATATGATGCCAATAAAGGGTTAAATATTATATATATATATATGTACATATATATATGTATATATATATATATGTACATATATATATATATGTACATATATATATACACACACATACACACACACACATTCTGTGACATAATGCTAAATTAAAAAGAAGAAAATGTGGTATAACTCATTGATTACAACCATATAAAGATTATAAACTTACATAAAAAGCTAGAGATGTATAAACATCGTTACTGTACTAAAACAAAAGGATTAAATAGATTTCTTCTGAAATATATGTATGTTTCATTTAAATGTTTAGTTTTTAAAATAATGGATGTTATCAGTATTAAATTCAATTAAAAAGGTCAAACACTTCTTTATTGTCCAATGCTCACATTTGTACGTAACTACTGGATGGCATTACTGACTCAGTGGACATGAGTTTGAGTAAACTCCAGGAGTTGGTGATGGACCGGGAGGCCTGGCGTGCTGCAGTCCATGGGGTTGCAGAGTCGGACACGACTGAGCGACTGAACTGAACTGGCTGGAAAAACCATAGCTTTGACTATATGGACCTTTGTCGCCAAAGTAATGTCTCTGCTTTTTAAAACACTGTCTAGGTTTGTCACAGCTTTTCTTCCAAGGAGCAAGTGTCTTTATTTCATGGCTGCAGTCACCATCTGCAGTGATTTTGGAGCCCAAGAAAATAAAGTCTGTTACTGCTTCCACTTTTTCCCCTTCTATTTGCCATGAAGTAATGGGACCAGATGCCATGATCTTAGCTTTTTGAATGTTGAGTTTCAAGCCAACTTTTTCACTCTCCTCTTTCACCCTCATCAAGAGGCTCTCTCGCTCCCTTCATTTTTGCATATCTGATTGCTGGGAGATATACAGCAATCTTGATTCCAGCTTGTGATTCATCCAGCCCAGCATTTCACCTGATTGACAAATTAGACAAATCAATGAAAATCAAAGAATTGTATGTGTTCTTTGTATTGTACCAAAGAATTGCATAAGTTCTTTGTATTGTATGAAAATAGATTTCCAATGAAAGTCTATTGAATTATATGAGTTCTTTATATATTTTGGATATTAATCTATCAGATATATGATTTGAAAATATTTTCTCCCATTCCAGAGATTGCCTTTACATTTTGTCAATGGTTTTCTTTGCTCTGCAGAAACTTTTCAGTTTGATGTAATCCCACTTATTTATTTTTGCTTTGGGTGCTTTTGCTTCCAGTGGTAAATCCATAAAAATCACTGCCAAAAAAGATGTTGACAAGCTTACCTCTGTATTTTCTTCTAAGAATTTTATGGCTTCAGATCTTTGATCCATTTTGAGTTGATTTTTATATATGGTATAAGGTAGGGATCCAGTTTTTATTCTTTTGCATGTGGCTGTCTAGTTTTCCAAGCACTACTAATTGAAGAGACTATCTTTTCTCTATTGTGTGTTCTTGCTACTGTTGTCAAAAATTAGTTTACCATATATGTGTGGGTTTATGTCTGGGGTCTCTGTTCTGTTCCATTGATCTATGATTGCTATAAGTTTGTAATATAGTTTGAACCCCTTTATTAAAATTTTCAGTTTAATTATTGTTTTCAGCTCTGTAATATCCATTTGGCATTTTCTTACACTTTCTGTCCCTGTTGAAATTCTCAGTTTATTTATGCATTCTTCTGCTCTCAGTGAACATTTTTAAGACCACTATTTTTAATTTTTTATCAAGGAAATTAATTATCTTCATTATCATGAAGGTCTGTCTCTGGAGTTTTATCTTATTCTTTTGTTTGGAACATATTCCTCTGTTTCTTCATTTTCCTTGACTGTCTGTGTTGGTTTCTGTTCATTAGGTAAAATAGCCACCTCTCCATCTTGATGCAGTGGTCTTATCTAGGAGATGAAACTTATAGCCCGGTCCTAGCTCATTTGTCTGTCAAATCTTTTGTTACTATCCAAGTTGCCTTCTTTGTTCTTAGGATTTCCAGAAATTGAAGCTGTACCAAGACCTGTCAGTGTCCCAAAGAAAGGATCTCCATCAGCATTTAGATGCAGGCTGATGGGAAGCCAGACATTTAGGCAGCAGCTTTTAGAGAAAGACTGGGAGCTGGGCATTTTTGTCTGCCTGCTCTGCAGTGAGCCTTGAGGGGATAGCCAGTTAGGAATTCTGTTTCCTATAGTCCTGTGGGATCCATGACCACAAGTCCTACTGGCTACCAGATGTGGACTATCAGGACTTCATCCTCTGAACTGCAACCACAAAAGCCAAGGTACCAGACGTATGCACAAGCTCCTCCCAAGGAGACACCAGTGACCTGGGGCAGAGCAGAGGGAGAACATGGAGACAGTGCCCACCAGCCTCCCAGGTCTCTGGCAACGATCACAATCATTTATAAGAATTATTATGTATTTATTTGTCATTTACAATAATTCAGTGTGTTAAATTAGAGCCTGACCCTCAGGCAGCAGCTTTCAAAGTGTGTAAATAGGCCTCTTTCAGGGAGACAGGTGGTTCTGTCTGCTCCCTCTGTGCTAGCCCTGGGGGAGCAGCCATGCTGAGTCCTTATGCTCCCATTAAGAACTGTCTCTTTCTTTGCTATCGTCTTCTGGGTTTCATAGAAGCAAGCCATTATCGGTTTTCAGAGCTAGATGTTTGGGGGCGGCCAGTCCCTCAGCTGGTAGTTTTAAAAGCTAGGATGCTAGATGTTGGGCCCAAACCCTTCACTCCTCATGGGTAAGCTGGGAGTTGTGAGTTTCCTATTGATTTTTTTGTCCCTGTACAAATGTGGGGTTTGTGGCATAAGTTTGTCCCAGCTTTTTTACTCTACTTTAATGTAAATATTTTCTTGTTTGCCCAATAGGTAGGAGTCACTCCACTAGTTTTTGGATTTCTTTCAGAGGAAACTGTTCCATGTGTAGCAGTAGACTTGGTGTATCAGAAGGAAAAGGTGTGTTCAGGAGTCTCCTGTGTCGCCATCTTGAATTCAACTCACAGAGGACATTTTAACATACCCATACATCTCTAAGGAATCAAAGGTATAACAAGCTAAAAAAAAATTAAAAGAATTAAGAAAGGTAGGAATATATAGAATTAATGTGTAAAAAGCAGTAACCTCCTTATATATAATAATAAACAAAAGATGTGATGGAAAAGAAAACCCCATTTACAACAGCAACAAAAAAGATAAAATACTTAGGAAAAAACTCTAGCAAGAAATGTTCAAAACCTGTATGAAAAAGCAATAAAATACTCCTAAGTGGAAAGATATTCCTTGTTCTAGTTAGGACATTTCAACACCATCAAGATGTCAGTTCTCCCTTAAAGTTAATTCATGAATTTAATGTAATCCCAATTAAAAAAAAAAAACCTATAAATTCTCTTCTAGAGCTAAACAGGCTTCCTAGGTTGGTGCAGTGGTAAAGAATCCACCTGCCAATGCAGCAGACACAACAGACTTGGATTTGATCCCTGAGTCAGGAAGATCCCCTGGAATAGGAAATGGCAACCCACTCCAGTATTCTTGACTAGAAAATGCCATGGACAGAGGAACCTGTCAGGCTCTAGTTCATGGGGCTGCAAAGAGTCAGACGCAACTGAGTCCACACACATGACACATGACAGAGCTAAACAAGGGGCTGCTAAAGTTCCTATGGAAAAACCAACAGCAAGAATACTTGGAAAACACTGAAAAAAAAAAGCTGTGAGAGGACACCAGCCCTACCAGATATGAAAACACACAGTAAAGGAGTATACTGCTGATGCATGAATAGACAGACCAATGAACTAGAACAAAAAGCTCAGCAACAAGCCCAACTACATATGGAAATTTGGTACATGATACAGGTGGTATCTCAAATTACAGGGGTAATGAAAAGATTCCTGACACATACATTAAAACAAAATGAAACAACACAAGCACTAGAAGAAAACACACAAATTTCTCTTATAACTTTGCTACAGGGGAAAACTGTAACTCAAAACTCAGATGCAATAAAGAAAAATTGGTATTTTTCACTACATGAAAATAAAAATAAAACATTTGCTTGACTTGAAATATCACAAGCAAAATCAAAAGACAAATGACAAATTGGGAGGAAAATCTGTAACATATAACACAGATGAAGGGCTGATATCTCTTATATAAAAAGAAATGAGGAAAACATGAACAAAAATCCTGCAGAAAAGTAGGCAAGAGACATGAGCAGTCAATTCACCAAAAAAAATAAAGACTGCAAAATGACTCTACACATACGAAAAGATGTTCAACTTTACTCGTTAGATAAACAAATATTAAAATTATACATAGCTATCATTTTTACCATCAAATTGTCAAAAATTCAAAAGCTTAACAATGTACTCTATTTATAAAGTTATGGAAGAAAAGCACTCTTGTTCAACACTAGAGGAACACAAAATGATACAACATTTATGGAGAGGAACATAACAATATCTAACCAAACTGCAAACCCATTTACCTTTCAATCAAATGATCCCATTTCTACTATTTTTACCCAGAAGTTACACCTAAACAATATGAGGTCATTCCTTGCCACATTATTTGTAATTGAAAAATCCAAGAGCCCAAACATAAGAGATTGAATGAATTAACTATGATACAAACATGCATTGAAGTATCATATGGTAGGTGAAGAGGAATAAGGAACATATCTAAGAACTGATATGCAGTGATTTTCATATGAATATAAAAATGTATATATAGTATACAGCCTTCATCTAATAAAGAAGAGAAAGAAGGAAACATCCAATAACATGTTTGTTCTTGGAAAAACTATAGAAAAGGTAAAATAGAAAGCAATAAAATTAGTTACCTACAAAGAAGTTGGGAGAATAAAATGAAGTGATAAAGAAGGGATTGAGTATACCTGATTATACTTTTTTGGATACTTTTGGAAGCATGTTAATGTTCTATATATTCAAAGAATAAAAGTCAACAAAAATGGGGAAAACCACAAAATTAAATGCAAACAGAAACGAGTGATCTAAGCTGTATTTTAAATAAACAATGTAAGTGTACTGTGGGAAAAATAAAGAACTAACCAAATTACTTTTGAATACCAGCCATTGGGTAAAGAGCTTCCCTGGAGGCTCAGATGGTAAAGAATCTGCCTGCACTGCATGAGACCCAGGTTCAATCCCTGGTTTCGGAACATCCCCTGGAGAAGGGAATGGCTACCCCCTCCAGTATTTCTGCTTGGGAAATTCCATGGACAGAGGAGCCTGGCAAGCTACAGTCCATGGTGGTAAAGAGTCAGACACAACTGAGCGACTAACACACGCACACATGCACACACACGGAGTAAAATTTACAAACAAATCTGGACCTCATCTTAGTAGGTTTGTTTTTGTGGTGGTAAAGTGTATGAATTCTTAAACTATTTATATGCATTGAAGGGATAAGCAAATGTGTTGATGTTGAGAAGCCAGAGTTCTCACTGCACAAGAAGAGACAGGCAAGTATGGAATGAAGAAAGGCAAGTAAAGAACTTTGTGAATTTGGATTAAAATCAGAGATATCAGCATGAGTTCATGGTTTCTAATACACAAATACACACAAGTTCAGCAAGAGCTCCTTGCAGAAATACTGATGTACGTCTGGGGCAGGAAAAGTTTAAGATCAGCCTTAAACAACTTTTTTATATCAGAAAGTAAGAAAGCACTCCAAAAATTGATGGGAGCATGTCAAAAAAAACCCCACAAGAGCCAGCTCATAGGGCCTCCCGCTGACCAAATCTGGGCCAATTTGAGCATGAAAATAATTACAATAAGAATTACAATCTATTGAATAAAATAGGAATTCATGAATACTAGACGACAATGGTAATGATAGATGACACATACATACCTATATATATACATAAACGTTTGTAATGTATCTTATTTCAGTATTAATTTCTTTGGTTATCAATAGCAATGGATTTCAGCTCCCTCTATTTCTCCTTTGAAATATCAGCCCATTTCTTTTCCCCCTTATTTTGATCATCATAGTATACCTATGAGGGCAAAACTTTATATTTTGCAACTAAATTTGCAACTTGTAATTTTCCTAATTTGTCATTTTCCTTTTAACAAGACTTTATCATATTAATTGTAACTATTTTTTCTAATTTGTCATTTTTCTTTTAATAAATAGGAATATTTTGTCTTTAAAGACTCCTTCTGACAGTATATGCACATTAAGAAAAATACTTATTGTGTTATATTCCTTAACTCTCCTTCATAAAAATAAAATAAAATGTCCCATTAAATCCCTAGAAGGCACTGCTAACGCTGAAATGGAAGAGGAAAGAAAAGAGACAGAAAAGAGGGAGCCGAACTGTGAGGGTTAATGAGAGAGGAGTCGTATTCCCTCTGTTGTGCCTTAAACCATTCAGTTGCAGTAAGGAAGGACATCAGAAGAGAAAAATGTGATCCCCTTCCACAGAGAAATTAATTACTTTCTTAGATTTGAAACCTTTCCAATGAAAAATTTCCTGTTGCCCAGAAGCACCTTTCTAATTAATGATCTTTAGTTTCTCAGGTAAGCTCATGCTGCACAAATCCCTTCTCAGCTTATAAGGGAAGAGACATTTAAGGCGTGAACTGCAGGAAGAAAGAACAGGAAAGTTACACAGAGGAAATGAACTGAGCCAGGCACCCCACTCTTAAGGTCTGGAGCCAACGATGGGCTACAAAGATCTTTGCCCCCAGGCTCGGTGGAGAGGAGTGTGTGCTGACTCAAGGCTCCGTCGCATTCTTGAAAAATCACTGCACAGTTAACTTCTAAATTACTGAGAACAATTGTAGAGATCAATAGAAAACACCAGCCTCTAAAGACATTTCCTACAGCATAATTTGAAGAAGTAGAATACATGAAGCAGTGAGCCAAAGAAAATCAGGTCTTAGCACTAATTAGAAAATTTTCTAAGCTTTCTCTCTCAAGAAAATCAGTTTGTCGGTTAAAGGACCAATTTGAAACATGGCTTACAAATTTTCATTTGGGCTGGAAAAAATTACAGCCAGATATTAGAACCAGTGTTCTAAATAAAATTGTGAGACTAATTACTTACTGTTAATAAAATTGTAATAGAAAATTGATTATTCACTAGTAGTTAAAATCTGTTTTCCACAAGTCAGAATGAAGACAGCCTATGAAGCAGAAAAAATAAAACCCCACTAGAGTATCTCGTTTAATCAGAAAGGGGAAAAAGGAGCTTAATACTGGGTCCCCAGAAACATAACTTCCTCCTTTAAACTATGATTTTATAACATTTACTTCCAACAACTTAATAAATGTTCACCTTGTGACTAGCTATTAATCCCAACTAGCAAAGCAGTCTCTTTTCTTTTGCTGTGTAGCTTGATCTTGTTTGACCTAGAGTACAAATGCCACAGAGAACTATAACACATATGTAAATCTGTGTGGGTGTCTTGGGGGGGGGCACATTGCTTCTCCAGTAAATAGTTTAGAGGCTTATTCTGCTCTTCCCATGGATGAAAATTCCTACTTAACCTCCACTCAAGTCTGCCCGTCTCATTTGATTTTTGTATGAGTGGTCCCACTGTTCACACTGATGTGAGCAGTGCCCTGGAAATACACCTGCCAAAAGCTACTCTTCTTTTAAATAAAAATTAGAAAATAAATTCTCCTTGAGAAGAACAATTGGTCCATGCTTTCTCCTCACTCAAAGGGTTACCAGCTTATAGAAATAAGCAGCCAGGGTGTTAGTTGGCCCATCATCTTTCTTTAAAGGAAAGTCACGCTTTCTGTCCTAGGTGATTGGTTTGATCAGTCCCCACCATCACCACCCATAGGTCTACCATCCTCCTCGTGTGCAGACTCAAAACGTGGTATTATTTGGATCTATTTCCTTTCATTTCATTCTTGCTGCATGTTAAGATTTTAAAATATGTAAATATAAAAACAGAGTTTAAACGAATAAATAAGAATTGTAAATATATACTGGGACCAACTAGATATCTGCAAGAGGACACAGTTGTATTCTAAAGTCATGTAAAGATTTTCCTGATAAACATTAGGCAGATTGGAATATTAACATATCCTAATTAAATATATTTGCTGTATAAAATTAGGAAGATACAGATATGCCTAACAAAAATGAAAATCTCTCATAACTCCACTGCCTGAGATGACCACTGTTAACATTTGGCATATATCCTTTCTGCTTTTTTCCACTCTTACATATGTTGCTCTTTCTTAAAGTAGTAGGTCTCATACTGTATAGCCTGCTTTGTAATGTGTTTTCTATTATCAATAAACACACATCTAAAACATCATTCTTTATGGATGGATTTTATGAATGCCCTAATTTAGTTATCCAAACCTTAAAGATTTTCAGATGCTATACCTGGATCTATTTTTTGCATATAATTTTGACTTCATGGCTGCTTTGTGATAGTTAATACATACTGACCAGTCTCCACTGAAAGCCTAGTATTTTATCAAAACATTAGCAATAATGTTTAGCCTTTAGAGGAAACTATGCAACATAATGTGAAATCCAGCTAAATTATTATTATTTTTTATTGAACTACATTTAGCTCCTCAGGCTCATCTGCTATCAATTAGGGTGATAAGCAGGCACTCAAAAGCTAGCTTTTCAATTATGTTTTCTACCTTTCAACTGAAATGTTCCTGTCATTGCAAATCATGTAGTAATTTTGAAAAGGCTTCATCGTAGCAACCAAGTGATAACTTTAAAATCAAGAATCTAAACCAATTAATTCCTAACATTAATTACTTCTTCTAAAACAAAAGGCACTTTAAAGTAAGTGACTGCAAATATACTTTTTATCCCACTAACAATCCTTATCTCTTTTTTTGCCCAGCTCACAATTCTGTTGACAACTCATGCTCAGACTCAAATCATCATTCAAATCATAATTAAAGCATAATTCTGAGCTCTCTTTGTACATGCTAATTCCACAGCCACCAGATGTAAAAGCCACACAGAAATTCCTATAGAGTATTATTAGCTTGCAAGGAGCAGAATTAAGATGCATAAAAGTATCTTGTATAGCAAGTAAATATTTTGGTTTTAATTACATTATTACCTTGTTTTATGCCACTAATTACTACAATTTACTGTATAATTAACTCTCAGAAAAAAATGTTACCAAAGAAGTTCTGTAGTCTTAAACTGAAGATAGTATATACTAATGATTTGGCCTAACCCCTCTGTTCCCTTAAAAATAAAATGTAAAATACTTTTATAGTAGATTTGAGAAATCACTTTCCTATTTTCCCACTAATATATAAAGTTTATCATATGCTACAGTTATTTTTTGATTTATTTCTCATAAATCACAGGGTAATAAAAAATTGTACTGTCAAGCTAGGGACAATACATTAAGCTGCCTTTATTCCTTACAACCCATGCTAGAACTTGAAACTTAGTAGGTGCTCAATTAATTTTATTAACTAAATTAATGAACTAATCATGTAATGCATTCATTTCCCTCAACATAATAAAAGCGTTATTGTTAAATACTAGCTAGTATCTATTTCAGCCTTTACAGATTAAAGCCTGCAGCCTTAGAGCAAAAGACTGAACATTAGCAATAATAACAGTTTGCTGTAGATTGAAAACAAATGAACTCATTCTGGGACTGGGCAGTCATTCATAAGCCACTTGAGGGGCCTACCCTCTTGCAGTTTATGACCCCAGTCAAGTCTTTCTGGTGAAATAAAGCCTTGTGTTCACTCTGGGGTCATCCATTGTTCTCTCTATAATTTGTACCAAATTGTAAAGGTTATAAATACTTGCGGTGAAGCTGCCTTCACTCACACTTAGGTGCCATTTTTTTTTTTTTTTTAAATAACTGCAAGACCAGGGACTAGCATTTACCTACTTCATAATAACCTAATCATACATACCTTTGAACTCAGGATGTTCTTCAAATGCCATGATTTATTATGTCCTTCTTGGTCACATAATAGTCAACCTCATCAAATTCAACTAGGCCAACTTCATTCTCTTAGGAGTAGTAGCTAGCAATAAAAAGTGAAGAGTCATTTCTTAAATGAAACTATATACACTTGAATTCTTTTCAGATTTAAAGAACTAATAGATAAGCACAGTTAAATACAGAAATTTTCTCTGCCTACCCCTTTTAAGCCTATTTTCTTCTTGTTGGTGTGATTTTAATTTTTCTTGAACTAATGTGCCCTCTAATGGTTAAAATAAAGATTTAATCAAAATGATAAAAGAAATGCCAACTTATTAACTGCCAGGAATATTTCTATTCAAAAAATACTTCTTTGACTTGAACCTATACCTTCAAGATATGTCTTTAATAAATAGCAAGAACATGCATTTTATGTATTCTGTACAACAGATAATGCAAACGAGGAACAGCAAACAGATCTTGTCAAATAGATTTAAATGTCACTTCCTATTTTTAAAAAGCATCAAATATTTTTTTAATGATATCTATAATTAAGTCTTGCATGTGCTGAAGTTGAAATACAGATTGGGGTTATACTTATTCCAATATCATAATTTAAGCATGTAATTAAAAACAGCTATTACTCCAAAATAGATTATTTTGATTCTTCCTTCATTTTTATTTTTCTAACATGAAATGAAAGTCTTTCCCTAACCTCTAAAACATGTAAACATATGCACACACGAAAAAATTAAATACAATCCTATCTGTTCACAGTTTACCCTCAGTGTTCATGCTCTCCTACTTTTGGTTCAGCTGTAATATTAGAAAGTAATAGAAATTTAGTAATTACCCAGTTAATGTGAACAATGGCAATAGTCCACTGAGCTAAGGAGAGTCAGGGAGAAATTGCTTAAATTATTTACCTTCGCTTACAAAATTTAGGAAACTTATTGCAGCTTTATAGTACAATTTATTTTGAACAAGGATGTGGTCAAGACAGAAAAACATATATACAGAAAATTTATTTAATTCTGTCTATCCAGAAGAATAGAATTGAAATCAAAAGCAAAAACAGAGATTACCATGTTTAAAGATTTTCTGCCTTGTTTAACCATTACTGTTAGTACTTTAGATAATTTGCTTCTTATCAAAACATGGTAGTATGCTCATAACATGGAATTTTCAAGTCCCTTCCAACTTGAAATGTGTTTTAAAATTATTAATGTATTTTTTTTTTAAAAAGGAAGCCTTTTCCTTGCCTCAGAGAGTAAAGACATTATTTTTCCTATTATAAACATGAGGTAACTGTCACTGAGGTGAACTGACCCACCAAATACTGCACAAAAACAGTGACAGAAGCTAGACTAGAATTTAGAATTATTTGAGCAGTTTGCTAATTTTGGCTGGTTCTTTGTGTGCATAACAGGAACGTGTTATTTTGTTAGAGAAAAATTACATCCTCCTGAATTATATTTCTGCTTTTATCTTTCAGCATAGTTTTATAGAGAACATTCTGCATTTGATACATGGTATATTAATTTTTCTTATTTTAAGTGAATGCAAAACTGCTGAAAGGGCTGCAGGTTGAGGGACAGGAAACTTGGGTTCCAGTTCTATTTGTGCTCCCAAGTGAACTTGCATAGATATGAAAGATGCTGAGCCTTGACTGCTCACCCGATAAAGGAGGAGATTGAATTAGATAACCTCTGATCTTCCTCCTAATTTAAAACTGGAGTTTCTTTTTTTTAATTATAAATAGAAAAATAGTATTTTTGCAAAATGGTCAAGCACAATGAAAATCTAGAAGAAAAACATTTTATTATCTTAGAAAAGCTAAATAACATCTTGAATTTTAGATTATAGTTACCAAATGCCTATTAAAGACCCACCTTCACAACCATGGATCCTAGACACATGAGAGGCAGAATAAGGTGATGATCAAGACATGGACTCAGGAGGTAATGGAACTGGGTTTGAATCCCAGCTCTCTTGGCTACTAGTTTTATGACTTTGGACAAGTAATTTAACCTTTCTAGATCTTAGTTGGAGAAGGCAATGGCAACCCACTCCAGTACTCTTGCCTGGAAAATCCCATGGACGGAGGAGCCTGGTAGGCTGCAGTCCATGGGGTCGCTAAGAGTCGGACACGACTGAGCGACTTCACTTTCACTTTTCACTTTCATGCATTGGAGAAGGAAATGGCAACCCACTCCAGTATTCTTGCCTGGAGAATCCCAGGGACGGTGGAGCCTGGTGGGCTGCCGTCTATGGGGTCGCACAGAGTCGGACACGACTGAAGCGACTTAGCAGCAGCAGCAGCAGATCTTAGTTTCCTCATCTGTCAAATCAGGAAGAGAGTAGCAACTTCATGGAGTTATTATGAGGATTCATTGTATTTTTATGAATTAAGTGCTCAGAATACCACCAGGTACAAAATAAATGATCAAAAAAAAAAAGTCAGCATTTTTAGAATGGCCAATTTAACTTTTTCCCTCAGTCATAATGGCAGAACACTAAAAAGGGCAATTAAGTTAATTTTAATGACTCAGCTATCTGGCAATCTTAGTTTCTATTTTTTATCATCAAGGTGCTCATAAATCCTAGTTTCCCAGTTTGTACGTGCTGTCCTAGGGTATTGTGAATAACAACCTCTTTTATTCTCAGTGTCTAGATTTGGACAATAAAGTATGTAATCATCCTGATTATCATACGGATTACTCAATTGTTCTCCTGCACAATTAGGAAAATAAATTAGATGGGCTCTAAGGTCACATAAAACATAGGAGTTTTGTTACAATATATTGGATGTGAATGGAAAGAAACGTTTGGATGTTTTGTAAATAAAGTCTAAAATATAAAGAACTATTAGCTGTGGTCAAGATGGCATATTTGATAGCTTTGTTATATTTAAATAAAAAGTTTGAATTCGCATATGGAGGGCTACTTTTATTTGGCTTGTTCCAAACTCATGAAAAGCTCTCTGGAACTGGACCTCACTCTCATTCAGGTCTTCCTTTCCTCTTCCCCACCTGCTTTCACTATTTTCTCCACTAGGTGTAAGGTGGGTTGAGGAGTGGGCAAGAAGAAAGAGCTTCTCCCCTCTCCTTAAACTGAACCATTAAATTAAGCTTCCCCCTAAAACTGACCGGTCTCCAATTCTAGCCTGGTGAGTAATCACTCCTTAAAACTGACCGGTCTCCAATTCTAGCCTGGTGAGTAATCACTCCTAAACAAATATTAACTGAACTTCTTAAATATAGGGAAGAAAGAATAGATTTGTAAGAGTCCTATGTCAGTGCATGATATCTACAGAAAGAGAGTATCAAACCTGAGAAGTAATAACATCTTCATCTAGCACACTGTTAACATTTTAAAGTATTTATCCAACAGCATGCCCATGCTGCACCTCCACTTTATTATGCTGTTGTTTTGTCACTAAGTCATGTCCAGCTCTTTGTGACCCCATGGACTGTAGCCCACCAGGCTTCTCTGTCCATGGGATTTTCCAGGCAAGCATACTGGAGTGGGTTTCCATTTCCTTCTCCAGGGAATCTTCTGGACTCAGTGCCTGAACCTATGTCTCCTGCTTAGCAGGTGGATTCTTTTTAATTTATTTATTTTTAATTGGAGGATAATTGCTTTAACATTGTGTTGGTTTCTGCCATACAGCAACATGAATCAGCCACAGGTATACATATGTCTCTTCCCTCTTGAACCGCCCTCTCACTTCCCATTCCATCCCAACCCTCTAGGTTGTCACAAAGCACCAGATTTCACCTCCCTGAGTCATATAGCAAATTCCCACCGGCTATCTGTTTTACACATGGTAATGCAGATACTTTCATGCTGCTCTCTTAATTTGTCCCACCGTCTTCTTTCCCCACTGTGTCCACAAGTCTGTTCTCTGCGTCTCTATTGCTTTGGCAGGCGGATTCTTTACCACTGAGCCACCAGGTAAGCCCCCACCTTATTACATTTAATGTTAAAAGGAACACCACCTTAAACCACAAGTAGAATTTGAGTCCTCAAATAAAGCTAGACTCGAGTGCTAGCACATTTACCAGATATAGTATAAAGAAAGATGCCTTCTCTGTTTAAAGATTTGTCTAAAAGAAGTCTTGTGTTAAACAGATTCTGGTCCTGATGAAGGCTGATGTTCTCAAAGGTATCTGCCCTAATAGAAATGCCAGTTAATGAGGATGGCAGTTTGAGAAATGATAGTTTCACGGCCCTGATTGTACTAACCGAAAAAGGGAAAGATTAATAATACAATACTGTAAAGAGGGAAAAGAGGGTGAAAATATACCTCTCACGATTCAAAAGGGAGATCAAGAATTATACGACCTAAAAATCTTGGAAGGTCAAATTTGGTAGAGGGAAACATTCATTTCAAGCTAATTTCAATGGTCTGTTCCATTTGATTTTCCTACAAAGAGTTTCAGTTAAAATACAGAAGCATTGTCTTTAATTCATGCCATAGAAAAGGAGGTTTATTTGAGTGTTTATTCTAAGTCATTTGATCAGTAACACCAACGCAGAAAGTGTAAGAGAATGTATTATTAGAGACAACAATATCTAAAGAGCAATATACTGATTCACAAAGTGAACTTCCCTATCATTTTACCTCAAGTAACTTACTGTTTTGATTGATTTCACTAAGAGTATTCTGTTTTTCTTGGATGATCTGTGTTTATATAAAACCATTTGGAAGGAAGCAAATGCAGTTCTGGGCAGTGAGGTCCCAGTCCTGGTGCCCACTTCATCAGTCCCTGCTGGAAAGGAGTCTTTCTGTCCCTGAGACAGTTCTTTCTGCTTGCAGTCCTACACCCTACTGGTCCTGAACAAAGGTATGTTACAATCTTAGAGGCATTGAAAGGCTCCCAAAATAGTGCCCATGTAATCCAGTACTGATAAGTTCCCAGGTTTACAGCTTTTCCTGTGCCTTGAAGGATTGATTCCAGAAGGCCCTTATTAAAATACAAATATTTACTGGAAGAACTAACACTTATCATCCACTGTGATAGCAACACCAGCTTTGTAATTTCATAAGCTCCTTGTTAGAAAAGGCATTGAAAAAATGAGGCTAGTTTCCATTCATTCAAACATATATGGTCAGCCTACCCCAGCAACACTAATTGCTGGAAATCTCAAAATAAATAAAACAGTGTCACTACCCTCAGGGAGTTTACTGTCCAGTGGGGAAGATGAACATATACACAATCATTTTTATATAGTATTGCATGATGAGTCTTAATAAGGAATCATTTGACAATAAGGAACAGAAACTCAAGTGGTCAAGTTAAATAAGAAGATATTAGCATAGATTTGAGTGTCTAAAAAGCAGCTGCAGCATCAAAAGTGACTCTAATAGGAATTGACAAGCCACCAAGAACCAAGACAAGTCCCCACTCATTCTTCATTTGTTTGCTCATCACTTACATATGCTTTTTTCTTGCAATTTGCCCATTTTCCTACCTTTCCTTAGAGATCATCTTTCTTGGCTTGCACATATGAGCACATCAACCCTTGAGACCGTAAGACCTTACTCATCCAACACCCACAGCCAACTGACTTTCTCTTTCCATCCCCATTATCAATTCCTTAGTAAGAGAAATTGACCTAATCCTACACTAATTCAAGAATAGATTCTTGGTTTTTAAAAAATGTGGGAAATGTGAGGAAATAATCTCCATCTCCAATACAATAAGGTAATTTCAAGGTGAGCCTTGGAGGAACAGTAGGCATCTTCCAGAGAAACAAAGGGAAAAATGCAATTCAAGCAAACAGACTGTCATGTTCAAAGGTATATGGATGAAGCAAAACAGCCCATATAAAGACCCATGTAGTGGTATAAAGACCCACAGTGAGGAAGCTATTGATAATGCTGGGAAGATAGCCAGGGACCAGATAACAAAGTATCTTTGCATGCTCTACCAAGGTATATGATTTTTACCCAATAGCTGAGGGAGGTGGGGTGTGAAAATTTTTACTGAAGGGGAGACTAAAACAGGCCTGTGCTTTAGGATGAAGACAAAAAACAAAAAAATCCTCTAATAGCAGGGTGAAGGGTGGACTATTAATACAAAAAGACCAGACTGAATGCACCATTCTGGAAGCTACTTTAGTAATTCAGACAAGAGATGGTATAGTTTCAAAACTGGACCATGGCAAAGACGATATAGAGGAGAGGAAGGATTCAAGAGCATTATGAAAGCAGAATATAAAATGAAGTAGAGTCAATTCAGAGAAGCAAAGAATCACAAACTTTGATACAGGGAGAAGGAAAGTCTAACCCAAACCCAAGGCTGGTGCTAAGGGATGCACCAGACAGGAAAATAACACACTGGAGGAAGGGAGGGTGGGCTAAGGAGAGTCACTTTGCATCCTTTCCAATCTATCCTTAGAGTTGCCTTTCCTATGATCTCTAAACATCTTAATCCACATAAATAAAGGCAGACTCCAAATCTTCAGGATGTGAGCACAAGCGGCATCAAAATAATTAGTAATCAAACATTAATCAAAGCCATATTCGAGTCACGCTGTCATTTTATTAAAATATCTGTCAATTGAGTCTATTACATAAAGGGGCAAGCATTCATTCCTGGTGAAGACTTAACTCGCCAGTGCCGGGCCTTGTTTCATTATGTATTCAATTATAAGTTTTCATGGTGTTGTTTTCCTTTCAGTTCCAAGAATAAAAAGTGAAAAATGAGAAATGTGAACTTCTCAGAAGATCCTGTGACTTTGAAGCCACATATCTGAGTAAATGATCTCTTGCTTTTGCATTTAGAAGCCCTAGGGAGCAACATTATCAGACTGATTATGAATGCGTATATTTTCATAAGAATATGCAATCTTAGCCAGCTCAGCACAGGACACTGAAGTGACTAAGTATCAAATTAAAGATTATTCTTCTTTGTGCAGAATTCACTCCAGCAAGAAATTGAACAAGGGGATTTAAAATCCAAAAACAGTGGGACCACCTCCTGAGACATTATTAATTATTAGTGGGCCCCAGTTTTCCAGTTTCTTATCTCCCTATACACCCAATGCTCCCATTGCTTTAAATTATTATCATTATTTGTTAAATGCTTTCAATATGCTAGGTACCCTGGCAGGCACAGAAAAAAGTTACCGTACCTGCCCAGGGGCTTTCTACCTAAATTGCACAGATATAAATTAAGTTTGAAAATGGGTTGTAGTTGTCAGTTACAGTCTTTTCTAAAGGCTTAGAAGCAATAGAACAAAACTAAAAATGTATAAGTTTGAACACCTCCTTTCTCTGCTGACTTGGGTCTTCTTTATATTCCATAGCCTGGTCTACTAACCCAGAAAACATTATCACAGAAACATGCCAAAGGTCAGTCATGAGAGGCCATCAAGCGCTCAGAGAAGATTATCAGCACTTAGAAACAATCCTGTGTGTCTGACTTCTCACCCTGCTCCCTGTTGTCCTGGGAGGGGAGCCTATGGTTCAGAAGCAATAGCAAGTGACGAGAGTTGATCGGAGGGAAAAGCCTCAAAGCTGACTTCTTCCCTTCGACTTCCCACCTAGTCAAAGCTGTAGTATCGCCAGCCATGCCCACACCCTGATTCTAATCCTTACTCTCCTCTCAGAAGCCCATTTTTCCCAGACATCTACCCCAACTCCTGTGACAAATATCTAGAAAAGTGGAGTGGGAAATTTAGTCTGACTCGGGTCCTTGTATATATATGTATATTTGTGTTTTCATAAAAACGTTAAGTGTCTAAATGAAACGAAAATGGGAGCGCCCTTTCACCTCTATGTGTGCCCTCCACTCCCATTACTAACAAAAACAAAAGAATAAAAAATGCTTTGTTTTCCTCAAGGTCCGATGGGAGACAGGGCAAAAGCAATGAATAAGGCTTCTATTTCACCAACAGATGAAGAAAACCCAGACAAAAACCACTTGATACAGCTATGGAAGAGAAAACCAGGGAGACCCAACCTTGAGTCAGAGAAGACAGTAACTGCAGGGGAGAGGAGGAAAGGAGAGGGCATAGGAAATGGCCTGAGACTCCAGAGAATGACGGGGGTTGACTCTACCAGAACCCCAGAAGGTTCCCCACGTTGTAACCCCACTGCCATTGCAGCCACCACCAAACCAACAACAACCCCCAGATCCTAGCCCAGCTTCCAGCAGTGGCCTTTGGGTCCACCACCAATGGTTCATCATCAGGGCATCCCCTACTTCCTCCACCAGGCAGAGAGGAAAGGGAGGAGCTCTTCTAGATCTCGCAGAGGGGAACCAAGAGGTACACCCAGATGTTCAATCACTGAAAGTTATTTTCTGACACAATATTGTTACACATAATGAATTCTCTAACTTTGGACATATATATTTTTCCTTTGAAATACAGGTTCCTTGAAGACAAAGCTCCTATCTGAGCATGAATACAATGAACAGTGCATAAGAATACATTTCCAAGGGATAAGTACTCATACATCACTTCATTATTGTCTACTGGCTTGACCCTCTGCCTTGAGCCCAACAAAGCCAGCTCACTTGGGTGCATGTCTGCAAAGTCATTTCAGTTGTGTCTGACTCTTTGCAACCCTATGTACTGTAGACCACCAGGCTCTTCTGTCCATGGGATTGTCCAGACAGGAATACTGGAATGGGTTGCCATGCCCTCCTCCAAGGGATTTTCCTGACCCAGGGATCAAACCCCTGTCTCCGGCATCTGCCTGGATTGACAAGAGGGTTCTTTACCACTAGCACCACCTCACTGCAACCCAGCAAAGCACCAACTATGACCACTTCTACAACTAACCAAGTCTGACTCTGTCATCTCTGGCCTTCTCTTTTGTTTCCTATCTGTATTCATCCAGTCCTGCATTTCCTCCCCCAAGCAGGTTTACCTGCACATTCATTATTGATGTAAAGATTATGTACTGAGTGCCTACTGTATACAAAACACTGCACTGACTACAAAGCATTGTTAAGTTTGGAGTCCCGGGAGTTTTAGCATTCTATTCACATCTGCTCTAACCTACCAATTTCTAAAATGTCAACTAGGTTTTAGTCCACAGATGCAATAGGAACCTAAGTTCTTACTCCTGGCATTTGTCAGGAGATTCTTGAATGCATGCATAGTTCTTTTTTCTTACTGATCCTTTGCCATCTTATTGTTTGGACCACCAAAAAATCCTGACCTATTTTCTCCGAATGAATCTCAGTTGTTCATTCAAATAAATGAAATCGCCTTCAATAAGAAGCTCAGTGAAACTGTGTATTACAGGGATAATATGAAAGTAACTTTAAAATGTTTATATTCAGAGGTAACTCTGAAGAGATGAAGGAAGCAAAAGGAAATAAAAATTGTAATAAAAGTAAAAGAAAATAAAAATAACTAAAATCCTGAGAGTAAGAGGTACAACTGTGCCACATTTACTTGAAAACATAGATTAAAAAAAAAAAAAATTGAGGCAGAGGTAATTTTTCACCTGACAAAAAGATTTACAGTATCACTTTGCAATATGAAAAAAGTATGGTTCAATTAGTAAAAACAAAAAAAACATAATTCTTTTCTGGTATATAAGGCTCTGTAGTATTTGTACACTAATCACTCAATATAAGTTTGTTAAATAACGGATGGGATGCCCATTTCTCAATTTTTAGCTCCCACTGCATCTTAAAAACCTTGCCAAATCTCTAAGAACATAAGAATAACCAGGTTGGAAGCGTATTTTAATAACAGGTTAAATGATTTAAGATTGGATCAATCCACTGCTTTCTCTTAGCTGCCCAAACAAAGGCTAATATATGATTGTCAGATCTGGAATCCATAAATGTCATAAGCACAGAGCTGGAAAATCTGTATCAATGTGTGGGCAGGAGGTTGGTGGATACGTAAGACGAGGGAGAGAGAGGCAGAGAAATTACATTTAAAGAAAACGCTTTATAGTCATAGTTTCTAAATGTTGGTTAATGGAATGCTTTAAGCTTAATGTATTTTTTCCTAGTTTTCATACTGCCTAAATTCTTTCTATCCAAATTACTACTTAGATGTTATTCTTTTGTGCCAATAAAGTCCCTTTTCTCCCTTTATTAGTCTATGTATTCTACTCTTCTTTCAACCATTTTTTTTTTGTTTTTGTTTTTTTTATCTTAAATCTGACTTGAAAACAAACCAAAAAAAAAAAAAATCTGGTTTGTATACAATCAGGTCTGTAAACAACCGCAGAAGCTAATATAGGATGCTAAAAACAAGTATATGAATAATCATCACCCTACTTTTAAAATATATATATTTAAAAATCAGCTTTTTGTTTTACTCAGAGAGGATTCTGTCTTGCATTCTTTTTATTGTTATAACCATCTTTACTGAGTTTAAGGTAAAAATGTGAGTCAGTACTTCCAACAAGAGCCCAAATCCTAAGCTAGGAGCCCAGAGAATTCAGAGTCTGTGAAAACTTGCGAGGTGCCTCCACTTTTGATGAGAATAGATCTGGGTCTGGATGAAGTCACCGATGTGCCTCTGAAGAAACAAATGTCAGCGCGACCTATTAAAGTCAACCCCGAGCTAGGTAGCAACAATGAGCTGGGGATTAGCATTGACAGCTCGCTTAATGTGATTTTTTTGGACAGGGATTAATTTAATGTGTTGCTGTCAGATGAAACAAAAAACGAGATGGATTTACTAATGACTCTATTCTATACCACACACTTTTCCACCCCTGATCTATGTCAGAATGAATCTGACAGCAAAAGAAAATAATTTTTAAAATGAAAAGGAAGAAGACATTGCCTTCTGGAGAAGAAACGCAAGAAGGGAGTTTTTAAACTGGGCTCCCAGCAAGAAGGATGGGCGCAGGGAGCGGGGCCAAATTAAGTGAGACAACGGAGCGGTCAGGCCACCACCCCAACCAAAACGGGGAACGCCAGGGCGGGACCTGGTGTCCGGTCCCAAGCTATGGCACAAATTTACAAGATGCCCCTAATTTCTCCAAGGCCTCACCTTCCTTCCGTGTGAAAGTAAAAGGTTGTATTACGAGGCTTCTAAATAGCCTCTCGACTTTAAATTGCTAATCTCTAAAAAGGGTGGGATGGGGAGGGGGGGGCCAAACCTGCCTGCCAGAGCATTAGCCTTGTTGCAAAGACAGCTTACAGTGAGACTGTGACAGAGAGGGGGCGAGTCAAAGAGCGAAGGTTGATCTTTAGCGAAACGGTTTGCCAAGTCAAATGCTAAAGCCTCCTTAAAATAATTTGGATTCTTCTTTGTTCTCTCTAACAAAGAAACTTTAATTCGCAGTTCTCTGAGAGGAAAGACAACGCAGACAAGCCATTTTTAGGTGAAAGGTGTCTCGTCAATTAATAATCATTGAATAATCACCAAGGATTGGCAGGAGCTTTTCATCGAAAACGGTGCTCAGAACATGAAAATGCACCGATTTACAATGCAGACCTTTTGCGTGTTATTCTTCTTTGTGTTGTTTTGCTTTTACTCCCTATGAAATACATACGTCCCTAGTCTTGTTTCTGTGTGCATTCTTGTTACGTTACCGTTAGGTTGGTAAATACCCGCGATTTCCTAGGGTCTGAGTCAGGTCTCATTGACAGGGACGCTCCACCGCGGAGCTTGCGCCCCTGCTCTGGGAACCGTCGTCCCTGCCAGGCTCGTGAGTCCTGAAGCGAGCGGTTAATTCAGCAGGAACCCCGGGCAGCCCCAGCCCGCAGCCCTCTGTGCTGCGCGCCCCGCCAGGGGGCACCCCGCCACGGCGTGCCCAGGGGACCTTGAATGCAATGCGGGAAGAGCCTTTGCGCAACGGGCATCCTAGGGATGGGGCGCTTCTCCCCTCGCCGGAGCCCAGGGCCGCTCGCTTCTCGTTTCTATGCCCAGACTCGGGCTGGGAAAGACTTCGGGCCGCGCCCCCTAAGAAGCGCTCTGGTTTCGGGAGGTAATGATCGCTTCTGCCCCACCGTCTCCACGGCGCGCTCCAGCCCCGGGCCGCGCCTCCACCCGCCCTGCTCGTCCTTGTTCCCGAGCGGCTGGCGCGATCCCGCCGAAGCCCAGATCCCGGTCGAGGAGTGATGAGAATCCTGACTCTGGCATTTACCTCGGTGACCTTGAGCAGTTTCCCAACCTTCTAAGGTCGATGTTTTCCCACCTATTAAGCGGAGCCGAAGACGCTGTTTCCGCGGGCTCCCCGTGAGAAGAAATGAAAGGATGTATGCCCAGCCTCGAGCTCCCAGCGCCCTGCCCCGTCTTCGTTTATTCCGCTTCTTCTCTGCGTTCTGCCTTATTTTTTTTCTTTGCCTTTTGCTATCATCTTTGACTCGTGTGTTTTCCCTTGGTTTTGTCTCCCCAATTTCCCGAAGAACTCGTTTTCTTCTCTTTGATTTCTCCCTTTCCTCCCAAGCTCATTATTGTAGCCAACAAATTCATCAAAGATTTGTTTCCACTTCCTATTGGACCCTAGACTCCCCAAGATAAATGCCCATAATCTCCATTCGCCCCCTCCCTGAGTCACCCAAATAATCGGGCAATCAAGGAAGAACTCTGCTTATTGTGTAAATACGGTCTCAAGACACAAGTCCCTTCGCCCTTCTTCCAACCACTGAATTTCTGATCTCTGGGACACCTAAAACCACCAACGTGCCTTGTCAGAATGTCCTCGACGCCGCCAGGCCCAGAAATCTATGCAAGGGCTCATCAAACGTCCCCAAGCGCCCGCGAACGGTACTGGGAAGCTGAAACTGGAACTTGGTCTTGAATTACTAGTCTTGGTTTCTTACTAAGAGAAAAAGCAAATTCATATGTTGATGGTCCATACTTACACAGAAACATATTTTTTAATCTTCAAATAAGCTCAAAGGTGCAGCTTTTAAAAAGCACAAGATACACTCGTGCTTTTTAAGCATGTTCTGCGATTTTTACCTATAAAACCGAGATTTAGATCAAGCTCTTATTCATTGGGAGTGGTTAGAGAGAAAACCGGACTGCCTAAAACTTGAATTGCCTAAAAATGAGCTGCCTTTATATTCATTTATTGAAACATTTTAAAGATACCTGAAAATACATTATTTATTTGTAACAAAATTCCACTCTTTAGAGTATAAGCATCATAAACTATAACCAAAGTTTGTATTTACAAAGAAGCAAAAAGCTAAGGCTAAATATAGAATTTTTAATTACCTGTCAGTTACCTGAAACCTAAAAGTATCAAGTTTCCTTTGAAATTATTTCTCGTTTTTATTAGAATCTAATTGAAGATCACCTGTAAAATGTGGGGGGAAGAAAGACAAGTGGAGAAATATCAATTCTATGCTTAGATTTTTGAAAGAGTAAAAGAACCACAGTACCACCTTGTGGGGAAGAGAGATTTTTTTTTTTTCATTTTCTCCATTAGTTTTATTTCTTTCCACTATATAGTCACACACACATTTTTTAAATAAAAACAAATAAGGCCATTAACAAAAACTTAGGCCTATGTGAATAAAATGTGATAATATACTTTCACTATTATTTTAAACACACTAGCATGTTTATATCAAAATAACATAACATTCACATTAAATTAAATGTAACAATGTATGTATAATATTAAGCAAATGTGCTTCTAGTAGTACAAATAATTTCAGAAATCAAATGTTGGGCATGCAATGGTAAATATAAAATTGTGTATACATTCTAAAAGAAGAATTCTTTTAAAAATTGGTTTATATTTCACTATTAAATACTATTCATGGGTTTTTAACATGTAGTTAGTTCTTTGTTCAGTTGTTTGGACCTGGAAAAGCCACATTCTTATATAAATACAAAGTATTTTTTTTAAGTTTTTTGTCTCATTACATTTAAGATTGGCAGAACAGTCAGATATTTTTAGAACCTACATCAGTTGGTTTAACAAAGCTGTTTTAGTCACTTTGAGAATATAAAAAGAGGATAGATCATAAAACTTGGAATTTAAGAAGATTATAAGACTCCAAAGCTGAGAAATGCAAAATAAAAACTGTTTCTCTTCTATTGTACATTTGGAAATATCTTACATGACACAAATGTTCCCTGCTCTAAACGTGCTTTCTGTAAAGCAAGAGAGAATTCCGGGGTTACCTGTAGGCATTCTTTATTCTCTATGCTTTAGAATCACAGAGCTGGTATATCCCTCTGACCTTCAGGAAGGACTAAATCAAAAGCATCCTGGGAAGAGACCAGTGTATTTCAAACTGTGTTCAGCAGAGCCCTAGGGGCTGTCAAAAGATTATAAGGGGAGGGGAACACTGAGAGAAGCCCCTCACTCTCAGCTTCTACCAACTGACTCTGCTTTCATCGCTTTCACATACAGGAATTCTGCCTAGGATTGAGGTTAAACAACAGGCTCCACATCTCTAGAAATGTTAGAAAACCACTAATCTAATCTATTTTGTCTAAGTCTAGTAAAGAATTGCTGTGAGAAATGTTCTGATGCTTTCTGCACATTTGTTAAAAAATGCATCTTAAGAGCAGCCCACTGTGATTACACATACCATATTTTCTTTCTTTAGAAAAATAGTTCATTACAAAATACATACAAAATTGACTGTTTCAAAAAAACAATTAAAACTGAAATATATTAAATTAAAAATCTCTATATCTCAATCCTAAACCAGTCACTTCCCAGGAATAATACAGCTATCATTTTGGTTTGCACACATCCAATTTTTCCCTGCGGGCACAGGTACAAGCATGAGTGAGCTAACACACACCCATACTGAGGGTTTCAAGAACACAAGATCACATCACCTGCATTTTGTCCCTCAATAATATATCTCTCTGTGTCAGTAGCCACAGAACCACCTCATTCATTATTCAAAGTATGGATGTATACAAATTATCTAATCTGTATTGTTGAATATTTGGATTTTTGTTCTTATATTGTGTATTTGCACTTGTTCTTCCTTCTATCTAAAATACATTTCCTACTCTCCACCTGGCCAACATCTAGACCCCAGGGTAACAACACTACCAACCTGTAAGAAGCCACAATTTCAAAATTTTAAAACATAATTTCTCAATACAATGTAATTCTTTACCCCAACATTTTAAACACAATAAAATGGGGCTTTTTTTTTTTAATCTATTAATTTCTTCACAAGAAAAAAAATCTATATCCTTTTTAGATTTTCCCAATTCCTCAAGAATGGAATTTATGCTTTTTGGAGAGCAATTTGGTTGTATCTATCAATATTTAAAATGTGCATATCGTTCAATCCAACACCAGAGTAGCTTTCTAAATGCATATTCACACAAATTCACTAATTCATTCAATACAATTACTGAACCTATCGAAGTGTTAGTCATTTTACTAGGTTCTTCTGGAAGTATGGTTAAAAGAAGAAAAACTCAGATTAGAGTATACTGGGATAAATCCCCACTGGATACATAAACACATAGTATGTTTGTCATTTATAAACTGTGATAAATAGTAGCAGGAATATTACATTATAGTAAACAACTTTAAGTTTTCTTCTTAAAGAGCTACATAAAAGTTATAAGATCTCTATTACACTTACCTTTTTTGACCCAATCTTTGATGGTATATTTCTAAGCATCCCAATATGTTCTTTCTTTTTGAAAAAATACACCTCAACCTACAGACAAGCAACTGAAGTCTAATGAGCCTCTGATATTGACAAATCACTGCTTTCAACTCACTTAATAATTTTAATCTTTATCCCAAATTTATTATTAAGATACATAGGCCTTTGTTTCTTACCAGCTCTTTCATTTTTCTACTGTGAATTCATTTTTCAAATAAGGATAAAATAGAATATTCAAATATTAAATAAATACTGCTGCTTGGATAAGATCAAGAAAATAGGTGAAATTAAATTTTTGGCTGACAGTCAGTGCCAACCCCATACTATTTCAAAACATTGCTGATAAGATGGCTTAGAAGAGTCCAAATTCAGTGCACAGAAGGTAGGTGTGGGTGTGTCAATATTTAAGGTATGAAAGTCTGCACTTGGTGAAAAGGAATGTATGAAAGCTAAACGCCAACATAAAAAATAAAGTGTTTCCCATTGTACTGGAGGAGTAAAGGCTAGAAAAAAGGTATGGCCCTTAGCTATGGTTTAGTTTTGAAGGATGTCATTTGTGATAATAGCAACAGCTACCAAGATGAAGCTGAGCCCGTGAATCCACAGGAAATTCAGACGTGTGAGTGTATCTAGAGGACAAATGAGATTTGGCCATCAAGGTTCTCTTTCTGAAAGAGACCAAGAATGCTTCTGGAAAATAATTCATCTTTAGGTTAGCAGAGACTTTAGGAGTATCAGTTTGACCCAAGTAAATGTGGTAAGTTAGTGTCAATAGAAAAAGGGATGATTTGGGTCATGTTAGGAAACTTATGTGACACATGTGGGGACTGCTTGAAAGCACTGGTAAGAATTTAAGAGGCCAGAATGACCTCGGGATGGATTGGGGAGAATGGAGGGGAGGTGATAAACAGAGAAACACTGCACTGTTTCTGCTAGTGTGACCTTTGACCCTATTTTTATTCTTCATCTCCTCACCCCGAGGAAAGATGAGTTAGATCACATAATACTAAGGCCTAACTGGAGAAAGTCATTACAAAGCTGACACTGTGCCAGGTTCTCTCTTTCTTTTTTCCCTCCAGTTTTGGTTGATTTCAAATTTTGGAAGCAGAGTTCTTTTCTATTTGAATCATGAAAACAGGAAACAACTGAAGAAAGATTATTTGAGGGCTCATTAATGATATTAACTGGTACAAATCAACATTTGCAAACTATTATTTTAAAAAACAAAACAGAACAGCCCTGGCCTGTATGGGTTGGGCAGAAATCAACTGGGAAAGGGCATGAGGGAACTTACTGGGATGTGGTAATGTTTCATATCTTGATAGGGTTTAGATTATATAGATGTATTCATTTGTCAAAACTCAACAAATGTACACTAAAGACATATGCATTCATCATATGTAACATTCACCTCAAGAGAAAGAAATTTAAAAAATACTGAACTCATTAATGATATGAATGCTGAAGTATTTACGAGAAAATGTACCAATGTCTGCAATTTACTTTCATCAATGAATACATCAAAAATTAAGATATAATAATGGGTGGATAAAGTACTAAATGCATGGACAGAGATGTGATAAAACAATAAAAGTAAAATGTTGATAAAACCTAGGTGGTAAATTACAGGTATTCACAATAAAATTATTTCAAGTTTGCTGTATGTTTGAAACTTTTCACAATAAAATGTTGGAGGGAAAAGTTACTTCCTTGCATCCAAGAAGGCTTAAAGTCTAAAAGGGGCCAGAGTAGAGTAAGATACTATCTGTCTATACTGCATTTAAAAACCAACGAAGAACCAGAATGGGATAGGAACAGGCAAGATCAGTCTGTCAGTTCATATTTTCCGTGCCTCTGACTCCCCAAGCACCCCTCCCCCAGCACCTCAGGTTATATTGATTCTCCAATCTTTTCCTGGTGATCCAGACATTCTATGCGTTAGGCAGTCAGTATGAAAACAGATACAGCTGTCCATTATATAACACTCCCCACCCCAAACCATACATACATCTTACTCCGAAAATCAAGCTTAGAAGCTGACACACTTGCCCATATTTCCAGCCTCAACACTGGCTTCCATGTTGCTGCCTGAGCCTCTTTTGCCCACAGTCAGGCTTATGATTCAGTGCCCCCTTGATGACCCATGGGCTTCTGGGATTACCCTACCCCTTTCGATTTCAACTCTGGGAAGCTCTAGTAATAAGGGCGGGGTTTCTGTTTTGGTTTCTGTTATCTCATCAGCTTTCTGTGATCACTCTCCCAGTTTGGCTCCTGAGGCCCAGCCTATCACATAAATAGATGATGACTGCTGTACCACAGTGACCCCGAGAATAGAGAGCTAAAGGAAAGGGCTACAAAGGGTCTTCGCTGGGAAGGCATGAGGCTCAGAAAAGGGTTGAGACAGTAGAAGCTACATCTCAAGAGCCTCGGTCAAGCCAGTTATGCAACAAATTTATTTAAGTCCCTACAATGTGCTAGGCAATATGCCAGGCACTGAGTAATTCGGTGGTGAATAAAACAAATATAGTCTCTGACCTCACAAAGCTTACATTAGTGGGAGAAACAGTAAATAAACACTAAAAATCAAATACCTATACATATACCCTTTAGAATTTATTACACATACTATGAAAAGTAGGGTTCTCTGATGGATTATTAAGGAGATCTACTTTAGACTAAGTGGGGAGAAAACACTCTCTGAGGAAATGTCATTTACGTTGTGACCATATGAAATATGAGAAAGCAGAGACAGTCAAGACAGAAAGGAGATGTGAAAGTCTGTGAGACAGAGCAAAATTAGAGGAAAGGGAAGAAGGCCTGCTTAGAGCAGCATGAGTAAAGGGGTATAAGCTCTTGGATAAGATTTCAGACAAGTGAGCATAGACAAGATCCGAGCAGTCCTGATAAATGTGCCAAGGCTTTGGATTTTACTGAAGTACAATGGGAGACCCTGGGTTCAAGCCAGAGATTCGAATGAAGTCTTCCTGAGTGCCACCTACCCCAGAAATTGCTCCAGTTCTGTGGACCAATCTTCCGGGATAATACAAGAACATCAGCTCCAAGAGGTCAGGGATTTTTATCTGTGTTGCTCACTGCTCTATTCCATGCCTAAAATAGCAGGAACTTGGGAAACATTTGTTGAATCAACAGGGTGTCTCTAAGAACAACAGGCCTTCCTTATGACTGTAGATTTTGTTTCAATGGCTCTGCCTCCTTTAAGCAACTATCGTTTCAACACCATAGCCACTTTTTACTGCTTCACAGCAAAGAAAATCTTACCTCTCTAGCACATACTCCAAGAGCCAAAATGTTTTTAAAATAGAAGTGTATTTATTTGGTGTTTTGATCACAAAAGACTTGTTGAGGGAGGGAGAAAAATGGCTTCATATGGTCCATATAGCAAATATTAGGAAACTGACCATGGAAAGTGAGGGGGAACAAAAAGCAAACTGTGAAGGAATGGCAGGAAAGCATTGGTGCAACAGTGGGAACAAAACGGTTCACATAAGTAACAGTTCAGGGTAGATCCCCAGGTACCACTGAACCCAAATACTCTGGCATTATCCTCAGGAGTCTCTTTCCACCCACACTCCAATTTCTGTTCACAGGCTTTTTTCTCAAGCAAACTTGTTCCACAAAGATACCTACTAGGAGCTTCAGGTATACTGACTAAGAGTCTGGCAAAACACGCAGAAAGAGAACGTGTCCTTCCCATGGTTTTAGCCAAAGTCTACTGGCTCTTATTGGTCTGACTTGGTTTACACATCCTTTCTTGAACCAATCACCATGGCTGCAGGTGTATACAACTCTTCATGGCCATACCAAGCTGGTGTTCTTACCACTGAAAGGGAGAGTGAGTAGTCAACCTCACCTTAAACCCAAGCACAGAAAGTGGTCATTCTCCAAAGAAAAATGAAGATGCTAATGCCAGAAGAATTTTAGGGAAGTGACTGTTTGGGGGACAAATAAAAGGCAACTACGGAGTGTTAAGAATTATTTCTATGTACAAAGAAAATTAAAGGCAGAGAATGGCTAGAAATTGCTTTTTTTTTTTTAAGGAACGCATAGATTATATTACAAACCTTCAAATAACAGACTATACACATAAACTTTCTATAATGTTTCCTCAAGTTTTGGCTGAGTGCAAGTTTCAGATGAACAATCCAATCAATGCATGCACATAAAAAAAAAAAAAAAACATGGCTTTTAATTTATATATGTTTACCCTGACATGTGACAGGAAGGCAGTAACCATTTACAAGAATTTTATGCAGGTCAAACAAAGATTTAACTTGATATATTTTTAAGCTAAGCTGAAAACTGCCACAATGTGGAAAGCTAAATGCGGCAGTTATTTCAAACTGATACTACACTATTCATTATAGTATTACTTGTGTTTTGAACCACTTATTTACTTAATCAAAAATGTATACAATTTTGAGCCTTTTTATACTTAATCAAAAACTTCAGAAATCTTAAGTACAAAACATGGCTGAACTGGGAGTTCCCAGGTGGTCAAGTGGTTGAGATTCTGGACTTTCACTGCCATGGCCCAGGTTCAATCCCTGGTCCAGGAACTGAGATCCCATAAGCCATTTAGTGCAGGGAAAAAAAAAAAAAGACTAAACCAAATTCGAGAATACTGAAATATGAAAACCTCAATGAGATTAATGAAATAATAATATATTACTTAAAACAAACAAAATTCTACAATAATGAAAACTCATTCCTGAAAGAGAGTTCTTGAAAGGGAATGACAAACTGAAAAGGAAAAAAGAAAAGAATTAAGTAGACGGATGAGATATGCAAAATCAGTAAGTTATGATCGATACAGAAAAGTATTACAGAGGAAATATATTACAACTCTGAGTCTTGCAATGTAAGTACTAGGAGAAAAATTAAACACACTGAGCAAAACCAATAATCTTCTATTAAAAACTATCAAAATTTGCAAGAACAGCACACATTTGCAACAACAGCATATAAATATACCTGGAAACAACAACATAAGCTCAACTTTAAGCTTTTGTGAGGGCAGAGAGGTAAGACTAAGTAATCATTCATCTTATTCACTGCTATATCTTTAAATGGGCTTCCCTTGTGGCTCAGCTGGTAAAGAATCCACCTACAATGCAGGAGACCTGGGTTTGATCCCTGGGTTGGGAAGATCCCCTGGAGAAGGGAAAGGCTACTCACTCCAGTATTCTGGCCTGGAAAATTCCATGGACTGTATAGTCCATGGGGTCGCAAAAGAGTTGGACACGACTGAGTGACTTTCACTTTCACCTGGCACATAGTGGATGTTCAATAAATTTTGTTCAGCTGAAGAATGACACAAATAATCACTCTACCCAGTTATTTCTGTTATTTCAAGTGAACAGTTTGGTGGGCCATTTTGTGATCTCAAAATGAAACCAGTTAATCCAATACAGCATTTATGTGAATGTGAATCTATAATCAAATAAACCTAGAAAGACTCTACCAGTCATATGTTGGGGTATGTAAGTTTCAGATCGGAGAAAGGTACAAAAATTCTACCCATTATTTGTGTCTTGTAGACTTGCAGTGCCACAACCAAGATTCTACCTGCATTGGCTGCAGAACAAGTTCTTAGCTTGGCCTCCCCTAGAAGCAAATCCTGAAACAAGGACTGAACGCACATAGCTTTTTAGAACAGTGACTGACAAGGAAATGAGAAAATGATACAGAAAAGGAAAGGCAGCCAACAGAGGGTGTATTATTAAGCCAACAAACCCAGTGGACATCACAGGGAAGCTCTAGAATTATTCCAGCAAAGGAGTGAAGAGCCTGGGAATTTATACCTCTACATCACAGCTCCATTGGGTTAAGGGCCATCACCTGAGGGACATTAGTTCTTATTCACTTTCAGCCTACCCAAGCATGTGCACAAACAGGGTTTTGGCAACCCAAGGCTAGTCCAACAAAGATATAGTTGCTGGCCCCTGGAAGTCAGGCTGGCACGCACGGGAGCAGTAACAGAATCTGAGGGGATATGGGCAGAGCACTCATAGCGTCTGCTACACTAGGCAAGTAATGGCAATAGGTATATAAATGGGAAGAGGTCCTAGATTAAGAGAGGATATGAAAGTAAAATATAATTGTAATTTCTTAGTATTAGGTTAAATAGCCTTTAAAGGCACTAGAGTACAGTGGCTACCACTATCTGTGTTTAATAAACCACTGTTGTTGATGAGGGAGTGAATCAATGATTTAGGACTGAACTATTCAGAAATAGATACACCAGAATTCCACAGTCATAGCAGTTCACTTACACTGAGCTTTGAATATTTATTTTTTAAATTTCACTTTTGACAACCTAGCTAAGAGGGAATAGCTTTTATGTAGAACTTTTTATTCTATACAAGTTACATACTCTGTTTTAGTCATACAGTATCAAAAATAAAAACAACAGATTAAACCCTAACCATTTCCCCTATATGAACATGATTATACAATCAAAAATCTAAAGTCAAAAAGCATCTTGAAAGAAATAAAGTCATTTAACATCTTGTTCTCTATATATCTTAAACCTTATAAATCCTAAGCTTACATTCTCAAGCTCTAATGACTTTTAAACGCTAATTTTTTAATCCAGATTTCACATCTTAGTTCTACAGCTAAAATTTGTTGCTTTCAGAAATCATTTGTATGTATGCCAGTTCAATATGCTTCAATCAGAGGTGAAATGAATTCTGATTATACCTGTTTTTAATAAATTAAGCTACAGACACAGGAAATAATGTATTCTTTGTTTCCCAAAGGGGATCAATGAGATTTATTAAAGTTGATAATGAGTCCCTTAGAAAAAGGTAGAAATCAATTCTGAGCAGGAAAGTTAAGGTAAGCAATATTACATAAAACGGAAACCAAAGATGACTCCACTTTTGTTAGTTTAATAACCACCATATGTCAATTCAAATATGCTATTGTTTTTCTTCTAATGAAGATGGCTTATATTGATTAATAAACTCTTGAATTGCCTGCATATATGAGGAGGTGTAAATCTTGCTCTCATTTAGATTGATCAAGAATTGCTTAATTTGATCTCAGAATAAAATTCCCCTTCAGGCAGTGAATTGCATCCAGTTTGGATTAGGATAATGACATACTTAAGCAATTGCCATTTATCAAGGAAACTGGAAGTAATTACGAAAAACTTGAGAGAAATTTAGAGATTTAAAACCTTAACATAAACTGAATGACAATATTTGCTATTTTTCATCCTCCCCAAAATTATCAATTTCTATTTAAAGGCATATAGTATAACAATAATCCACTTGATACATTCATTATAATATGACCACATTCCTAAACATCCTTGAAGATTCATTCCTAAGGACTAAGTGACCTTTCACTTTTTAAAATATTTCACTCTGCTTAAATTTCAACTTCAATTTCTTCTCCCTGAAACCACAGAATCTCACCACACCAGCCCCAAGTTTAAGCATGTGCATACATGCTAAGTCACTTCAGTCGTGTCCAACTCTTTGCAGCCCTATGGACTGTAGCCCACCAAGCTCTTCTGTCCATGGGATTCTCCAGGCAAAAATACCGGAGTGGGTTGCCATGCCCTCCTCCAGGGGATCTTCCTGATCCAGGGATCGAACCCACACCTTCTAAACTGCAGGCGGATTCTGAGCCACCAGGGAAGCCCAAGTTTAAGCTGGCCTTAAATGAGTAGTAAATGATCAGATAAGAAAAGAGAATACTATTAGGAAAATCATAGCGATGTAATCCTAAGGTATAATTATCTATCAAATAAATGAGTAGGAAAGGACCCATATTTTTTTTCAGGGAAGGTCCATATTCTTCAAATAAATAAGATTATAATTAATCATTTGTCTTAAGGGAACCCAATATACTCCAAAGTAATTTAATCATCTGATAGCTCAACAGAAGCCTAGAACTAGTAATCTAACTCCACACTTTCAGGCAAAAAGGCTTTGGTGACTTTACAAGGAACCTCTGAAGTGAAGTGAAGTCACTCAGTCATGTCTGACTCTTTGCAACCCCATGGACGGTAGCCTACTAGGTTCCTCTGTCCAGGGGATTTTCCAGGCAAGAATACTGGAGTGGGTTGCCATTTCCTTCTCCAGGAGATCTTCCCAATCCAGGGATTGAACCCGGGTCTCCAGCATTGTAGCCAGATGCTTTACATACTCCCACCAGGGAAGTCAACCTCTAGAACCCATTAAAAAAGATGTCTTCTTAGGGTTACAAGCTAGTTGTTGTCTTTTTAAGCAGTGCTCTGGTTGATAAATTATAAGACACTAGTAAGTTCATTACAACTGTAGCAATCTCTTCAAACATACCACCCCTTAAGCCTCCTTTTGTTTATCTATAGTATTATAATTGTTGTTGCTTAACTACACTCCCTTTCTCCAGCCCTATCCTCAAAAGGACTAGTATACAGTATTGGCTTTTTAATTCCCACAGCCACTAGTGGTTTTGGAAAGGAGGAATCAAAAACCTAATTGTTCTAAAGTGAACCACTAAAACTGAGTTACTGAATTTACAAAACCAGAGATTACATCCAAGATCAAGATCTCCTCTCACCAAGGTGAACTGCTGTTCCAAGCACCCTACTGGAAAGTCTTGAACTTTAGTTAAAAGAAATGTATTACAAAATAAGAACAGAATCACTAATATCAACTTTCTTTTTTAAAACAACAGGAAAATGGGCCCAAGATTAAAATGAATGTTATCAATAATTTTCAGTTCTTCAAAAAATGAATTATTAAATTGATTAGTGGCAACCCACTCCAGTACTCTTGCCTGGAAAATCCCATGGACGGAGGAGCCTGGTAGGCTGCAGTCCATGGGGTCGTGAAGAGTCAGACATGACTGAGCGACTTCACTTTCACTTTTCACTTTCCTGCATTGGAGAAAGAAATGGCAACCCACTCCAGTGTTCTTGCCTGGAGAATCCCAGGGACGGCGAAGCACGGAGCCTGATGGGCTGCCGTCTATGGGGTCGCATAGAGTTGGACACGACTGAAGTGACTTAGCAGCAGCATGCTGCTGCCTATATGTGACCTTAATGGTTCTCAACTCCACAACTGGGCTGTGAAATAGAAACTCAGGCTGCCTCAGTCACAGCTCAGACCTGCTGGATCAGAATCTCCAGAAGTAAAACTCACTGACTAATCTGTTGGCTGCAGCTAACTTTTACTGACACATCATGTCTTGTGTCTCTATGCCTTTATACAGCATTTCACTCATATTAACATCTTTGGACACCATGTAGTGTCTAGGCACTGTACTCTATACTTTCACGTACCATTTGGAATACATTAAGATTTAGAGATGGAATGATATTTTAATATGTAACATTGATATGATTCATATCCCTATTAACAGAAACAAAGTATTTTAATATTGATAGGACTACAGCATATTCATTTAGCTCAATATTGAAGCATGGCTAGTCAAGCTTCAAATATTAAAGATTTACCAGATTACTTCTTTATTTAACAATTCAAGCTAACACTTCCAACATGGGTTTAATAATCCATGCAAAAATTTCTGTACTTCAGGTAGAGATTCCATTAAGGAATAGTTGTCAAAATTCCACTTCTTGAATGTCTTCTAATACTTCTGATATTTCTTCAAATATCCAAGCATTAAATACTGATTTCCCAAACCTATCAAATGTGATAGAACAAGTAAATATTGCAGATCAAACTAAAACATATTTAGGGGGTGATTTTCTGTTTACCCTATTTCCCTTAACTTTCTGAATGCCTCTGGGCATAATTGAAAGACCCTGTTACTTCTCCTGTACCATGTGTTAAAGTTTAAGTGTGCTACATAACTGATTAACAATTTTTAGAAGATTAATTAGCATCCCAACAGAAATTTAACAGAACTTTTTATTAACACCTTAATCTTGATAGTACCAATTTCCCCCTCAGAACACTCTGAATTCCCAGAGATGGCTTCCAAATACGGAGCCTCTATTTACTTAATGGAACTTTGAGCCCCTGAGAAGAGCTCTGTGGGGTGCTGGGAAACTCAGAGGAAAATGTTAAAGGGGCAGCTTACAAATAAGAATGCAAAGTAGGCCCTCTCAGCCTACCAGGTTTCAAGTACTACCTATCCCCTATCCTGATTGCAACTTCAGCAGAGAAGAGTGGTTTGTTTGCTGAAATAATGAATAGTAGATGGCATCCATTTTAGTGGAAAGTTTTAATTTGTGATTCCCTGAGGCTGTGTGAAATGAAACACCCTTATTCATTCCCGTAAATGAAGCCAAATTGTTTCTGGAATTTCTTCTGAAAAAGGCTGTCTAGGAACACTGATCTGACATATTGGTCTGTGAAAGAAAACATTTAATGAATGCCCTTTTGTAGTGAAAAGCACTATTTCTATGAAGATCATTTTTACTTCTGAAGTATGTTGTTATCTGATTAAATTTCTGCTTTTAAAAACTGATGCTGAGGTACAACAGAATGTTTAAGCTTGCCTCAGACATTCAGAAAATAAAAATGTCTATCCTGTCTGATTTTGCATCTGTTTTAGTTAAAATACAAGTTATGTCTGAAAGCAACCATCAGTGCCACAATAACACCTTATTACTAAATTTCAATAAACAGTTCAAAGGGATTAAATAGTTGTGAGTATTGGGGAAGAAGAAGAACTAAAGTTTACCCTTGCAAAATATACAAGGTGAATTATCTAAACATTAGCCATTTTAACACTGAAGAGAGATATAAATTGACAGATAGAACAAAGCACCTTCAAAATTCTCGAATACTTAAGAAATCTCTGTAATAAATAATTTGGTATCCTACTTGTATGTCAATTTAGCTATCTATTAAATCTTTCCTCAGCGGTATTATAGGAAATATTTGGTTAATCTATTCAACCCACTCCAGTATTCTTGCCTGGAGAATCTCAGGGACGGGAGCCTGGTGGGCTGCCGTCTATGGGGTCGCACGCAGTCGGACACGACTGAAGCGACTTAGCAGCAGCATATCTGAAATAAACAGCATTTACTTAGAAATGTGGATACTCATTTAAGTTTTAGAAGATTATTAAGTGTCTACATTTCAGGTGCTATTCTAAATCCTGAGACGACAGTGGTAAACACAATGCTTACGATCAATCCCTGTGCCAGTGGAACTGAAATCCCATGGAGTGGGGAGAAGGTGGGAGGACAGGAAATAAACAAGGCAATAAAAGTAAATAAGATAATGTCAAATAGGTAAAGGGAGAGAAATAAAACTGAGTAATGGATAAAAAGTGAAGAGGTAGGAAGCTGAAGTGGAGGTAACTGAGCCAAGATCTAAGTGATAAGATAGAGACATCAGTGGGAAATTAGAGAAACTGCAAATCGGAGTTGGAAATTGCAAATCTACCTACCTGTAGACCTGCATCCATGAAATTAAAAGATGCCTGCCCCTTGGAAGAAAAATTATGACAAACCTAGACAGCATATTAAAAAGCAGAGACGTCACTTTGCCTACTAAGGTCCCTATAGTCAAAGCTATGGTTTTTCCAGCAGTTGGATGTGAGAGTTGGATCATAAAGAAGGCTGAGCATCGAAGAATTGATGCTTTTGGACTGTGGTGTTGGAAAAGACTCTTAACAGTGAAGCTGAACAGAAGGATATTAAGAAATAATACTTCAAACAGTGTCCCGTAAAACACAAAAAGAAACTGAAGGAAGCAGTCAGAATTCTGGGGGATTTGGCCAAATATTCATTGGAAGGACTAATGCTGAAGCTGAAGTTCCAATACTCTGGCCATCTTACACAAAGAGCCAACTCCTTGGAAAAGACCCTGATGCTGGGAAAGATTGATGGCAGAAGGGGATGAAAGAGGATGAGATAGTTGGATGGCATCACTAATTCAATGGAGATGAGTTTGAGCAGACTCCAGGAGATGATGAAGTACAGGGAAGCCTGGTATGCTGTAGTCCATGGAGTTGCAAAGAGTCGGAGACGACTTAGCAACTGAACAACAAAAACCACCACCTGTAGGCCACTGGTACATGAGAAAAGAAATCTAACTCATATAAAAGCAGGCCTTCTCCTAACATTTGTAGAGCCCAGAGCAAGAATACAAACAGAGGCTCACATACGTATGTCAAAATATTTATAACTTCTAACTCAAAATAACTGGTAAAGGGAACAAATTCCATCCTGCACCAGAATGCAAGTGGTATGAGCTCCTGACCTATCCCCACTCCTCCTATGCTAGACCTAATTTTACACTGCAAGGAACCTTACACCATTCTCATGTGGACACTCCAACCTTCCTATCGGAGCCCATTCCCACACCCTTTCTACACAGAGATTTGCCTTGGCTAACCTTCAGGAGGCAAGACCCAAATTCAATGGACACTCGAGTTTTTCTCATGTTTAGCTTCTTGAAAAGTATTCAACACTGAAATGTCCTTTTATATTGATTTCCACAACATCATAGTTTTTAGTTTTCCACAAATTTCTTTGGCAGTTCCTCTGCCTCTATCCCTACCTTAAAGACTTTATCCCGTAAGGCTCTGTTTTAATTCCTCTTCTTTCTCATTTTATACATTTTCCTTAGGTAATCTTGTTCATTTCCATGACTGAAATTACCATCAGTAGGCCAGTATCTGTTTCTCCAGCACTGCCTTTTTCCCTAAGATTAGTTGCCTACTTGATAATTACACTTGGAACTCTCTCAGGCATCTCGAGCTCAGTGTCTTGAACTGCTCTTTATTCTCTTCTCCCCCAATCTTGTTCCAGTCTTCCTTCTTCTGAAAATAGCACCCTTCCCAACTGAGTTGCACAAGTGAGAAATCTGGGAATCATCCTTTATACCTTTTGCCCTTTCCTTTGTCTCCTTCCCCAACATCCCACCAATTCTGTTTCCTCAGTATCTCTCAAATCCATTTATCCATAACCCCTGTGGCCACGATCTATACTGTTCAAATCACTAATACTTCTATTACTACTGCAACACCCTCCTAGCATCTCAAAATTTTCATGTCATGGTACAGGTTAAAGATGATAATATTGTAAGATATTCTGGGATAAACTAGAAAGTATTTTAAAGAATCTATTTGGGCTTAATCAAAAAAAAAAAAACCTGCTTTTCCCACACTGGGTTATTTTAAAAAATAAAGCATTACAACATCAAAAGAATCCTTGTAAACATCAAACACGTTTTTTTCAAAATTTTAAGAGGAATTTTTATAAGCTTTCCTTCATAAATATACCTTTTTAATATAAGATTTTACATTGTACTTGAAATACCTACTAACAATCTTAATCAAGACTTTTTAAAAATGAACTCTTCAAATTCTTGATAGTCATTATCAAGGAGAACATACAATCATACAAGAAAATGAAACTGTTTAAATATTTTCACAACCATTTAAAAATCTACAACAGCTGAAATAGTCATTTAAAACTCTTTAAACAATTCTTCCTCTTATTTAAACGGCAAGTATAATGTTCAAATTCCTTGGGATAATATGAATGGATTTTGAAACCAGCCACTTGTTTCATATCAAGAATTTCAAACACAATGATGGAAATTTTATCTGCAGGACACACGGGCACCATCAAAGCAGTTGACTCGCCACTAACACAATTGATGGGGACAAAAAAGAACATCAGCTGCAAACAGAAATGCTAGCTTTGTATAATGTCAGAGAACATCTTGGAGCTGCACCTTTACTCCACTTTCGCAGGCCCACTCTGACCAGCTACATTGTGGACACTTGGAACACAAACCCTCCCAGAAGCCCATGGACAGTGAAAGACTTAGAATGAAGATGCGGGGAATATATGGAATAAAGAAACCCAAATATCAAAGAAATACATGAGTTTGGGGAGCCACTCTCCAGCACTTTCACAGAATTGCTAAGGGATTGGCTTTCTTCTGTGAGAAAACTGCAATTCAAAACTGCATTTTTGAATAGAGTGGAAAACTGCTTCTGAAATTTCTATCAAGAATATTTGATTGGTGGGCTAGTTTGGTTCTGGGACACAGTAAAGACACACTTTCTAATAGACATATAAATAATAAACATATAAATAATGAACACTTGTTGGCTGCATTCCCAGCAACCATTCCCTGCTTTGCCCTCTTAAAAGTCTCTAGATCTTTCTTCTGGTTAGCAGCTCCTCCTTTTCAAAGCGCACAACTCCATGAATCCTAGATCTAAAATAAAGACATTCATAACCTCAAACCTCATCTCCATTTTTTAGTCAAGGGGATAGTTGCCAAAGTTTAAAGTTCCCTGTTCTTCTGAAGCAGCTATCAAAATAGATGCTGTCATTGTACTAGACAATGCGATTATGTCACATGAAAAATGAAACTGCTAGAGCATGCATTTTTAATGGGGGTGATATCACCTCCCAGTGGGTGAAACTGGAGAGGAAAAAAATTTTACTGTCTTTATGTATAAAGCAAAAATACGCTTACAGTACATAAACAGATTATACAGTATATATGTAGTAGTAAAAACCCTGGGGGCTATTAAGAACAAGTTTTAAAAGGTTCCTTAAGGGATTAATAATGGGAAAAAAAGATTGAGAAACTGTGTTCTAGAATAATGGCAAATATCACAAAAAGCAGATGACAACAATGGAAACTCAATTATTGATGTTACCATTAACTTCATGAATCAAATGACACTCTAAGTCTGTTCTAGCTCTTAGCTTTCAACTTAACTAAGCTAATAAATCCCCTTTATTGTTTAAGCAATGTTGTCTTGAGTTTTCTCTTACTCATAACAAAGTCACATTAACAGGTAAAATACAGAACTTGTTCTGTTATGTACTGACACTGAGGATGGGTGGTACAGAGTGCTCAAACTGGGAGGGACTTCAAGTCCAGTTCAATAGCTTGATATTCAGTTCAGTTCAGTCGCTCAGTCGTGTCTGACTCTTTGCGACCCCATGGACTGCAGCACGCCAGGCTTCCCTGTTCATCACCAACCCCTGGAGTTTACTTAAACTCATGTCCATTGAGTCGGTGATGCCATCCAACCATCTCATCCTCTGTCATCCCCTTCTACTCTCGCCTTCAATCTTTCCCAGCATCAGGGTTTTTTCAAATGAGTCAGTTCTTGGCATCAGGTGGCCAAAGTGTTGGAGTTTCAGCTTCAACATCAGTCCTTCCAATGAATATTCAGGACTGATTTCCTTTAGGAGGGCATGGTTGGATCTCCTTGCAGTTCAAGGGACTCTCAAGAGTCTTTTCCAACACCACAGTTCAAAAGCATCAATTCTTCGGTGCTCAGCTTTCTTTATAGTCCAACTCTCACATCCATACATGACTACAGGAAAAACCATAGCCTTGACTAGATGGACCTTTGTTGGCAAATAATGTCTCTGCTTTTTAATATGCTGTCTAGGTTGGTCATAACTTTTCTTCCAAGGAGCAGACGTCTTTTAATTTCATGGCTGCAGTCACCATCTGCAGTGATTTTGGAGCCCCCCCCCAAAAAAAGTCTGACACTGTTTCCACTGTTTCTCCATCTATTTGCCATAAAGTGATGGGACTGGATGCCATGATCATTGTTTTCTGAATGATGAGCTTTAAGCCAACTTTTTCACTCTCTTCTTTCACTTTCATCAAGAGGCTCTTTAGTTCGTCTTCACCTTCTGCCATAAGGGTGGTGTTATCTGCATATCTGAGGTTATTGATATTTCTCCCGGCAATCTTGATTCCAGCTTGTGCTTCCTCCAGCCCAGCGTTTCTCACGATGTACTCTGCATATAAGTTAACTAAGCAGGGTGACAATATACAGCCTTGACGTACCCCTTTTCCTATTTGGAACCAGTCTGTTGTTCCATGTCCAGTTCTAACTGTTGCTTCCTGACCCGCATACAGGTTTCTCAAGAGGAAGGTCAGGTGGTCTGGTATTCCCATCTCTTTCAGAATTTTCCACAGTTTATTGTGATCTACACAGTCAAAGACTTTGGCATAGTCAATAAAGCAGAAATAGATGTTTTTTCTGGAACTCTCTTGCTTTTTCGTTGATCCAATGGATGTTGGCAATTTGATCTCTGGTTCTTTTGTCTTTTCTAAAATCAGCTTGAACATCTGGAAGTTCACGGTTCATGTATTGTTGAAGCCTGGCTTGGAGAATTTAGAGCATTACTTTACTAGCGTGTGAGATGAGTGCAATTGTGTGGTAGTTTGAGCATTCTTTGGCATTGCCTTTCTTATGGATTGGAATGAAAACTGACCTTTTCCAGTCCTGTGGCCACTGCAGAGTTTTCCAAATTTGTTGGCATATTGAGTGCAGCACTTTCACAGCATCATCTTTGAGGATTTGAAATAGCTCAACTGGAATTCCATCACCTCCACTAGCTTTGTTCATAGTGATGATTCCTAAGGCCCTCTTGACTTCACATTCCTGGATGTCTGGCTCTAGATGAGTGATCATACCATCATGATTATCTGGATCTCTGGAAATTTGTGGAGACACTATACACTAGTGACTGAAGTTCACATGAAATTGTGAGGTCTAAGCTTCCATCCTTAACTCATGAAAGTTAAATAAGTTAAAAGGAATACGAAGTTAAAATTCAGGTGAACTGAGACAAATTCCCCTCCCTCAATTCTCTAGATTCAAACTATATTATTTATGATTCTTTGATTGCAAATGACAAAAATACAAGTTGAATCAGCTTAAATGAAAAATGGGAATGTACCAGCTCATAAAATCAAATCACAGAATGGGAGAGGTACACTGGACCTTGAGGATGATAAGATCCAAAGTCATAAGCACTGCTGAGAGCTGGGACTTTAAAAAAAAAAATAAAGAAAGAAAAACTGCAAGCAAATAGGAAAAGGATTGATTTTAGATTACTATCAACATCAGAAGTCCAAATCAGTGCATAAAATATAGAAGCAGAAGTATTAAGGTAGATGTTCAAGATCATGGAGGAGATTCACTTTGAAATGCATCCAACAAAATAAGATATACACATGAGAGGATGAACAGACAGATACATGATAAAACAAGTAGAGTAAAATGTTAATGATAGCATCCTACCAGTAAGTATATACTTGTTTACTGTAAAATTCTTTCAACTTTTCTGTATTTCGATATTTTTCATAACAAAATTTTGGGGAAAGAAAAGAAAACAAGCAGAACACCATCATGTCTATGGTGACTAATCCCTTGTCTGCAGTATTCTAGTTCTAAACTGAAGGTACAGAAACCAGATCATGCACTCCATGAAAGTGAGGACTGGCAAAACTATTCATTCAGCCAAAACATTAAAGAATTATCTCTTGAATTCCCACTTGGTAGCATCCACTGTTTTAAGATCAAGGTGTTAAAAGAAAAAGTAAATATGACCTGTGAGTGAAAGAACAAGGTTAAAAGGTGACCATCCTAGTTTGGGAATTTGAGTAAAGAAATAACAGGTAAAAATGGTTATGCCATTAATTTAATATGCTTCCATTTGGTGGTTGTTTTTTGTTTAGTTGCTCAGTCATGTCCGACTGGAGAAGAAATGGAGAAGGAAATGGCAACCCACTCCACTGTTCTTGCAGGGGAAATCCCATGGGTTGTAGCCTTCCAAACTCCTCTGTCCATGGGATTTCCCAGGCAAGAATACTGGAATGGGTTGCCATTTCTTTCTCCATTCTATTTGGTTATTAGTGAACTAATGAAGCATCATTTTATTGTAATACACATAGAAATAAAGCTCTGATTTCTCACTTGGACAACTGAGCAGATAATGGGATCCTTCATGGAGACAGAAAATGCACACAAAGAATATATATGTAGTGGGTGATAACTTCTGAATTTGTTTTTGGAATCTTAAAGTTCATGTGCTAAGTTACATCTAAACAGAGATGTCCAGTAGGTCCAGAATTCAGGAAAAATTTGAAAACTGGGAGAGACTGTGAGTTATCATCATAAAAGTGGTCAATACCCTGGGTAAGATTACCCAGGGACTGCTCTGTGAAAGAAATTATTCTTTCTTCCATTCTCTTACCCATTCACCAAATTATCAGTTATTAAAACTACAAATTAAAAAATGACACACTGTCTTCCAGGAGTTCATAACTTCTTAATTGCCAAATTCAATGACCTATTCGCAATCCCCATGTGTTAAATTTACTTCTGTACAGCATTTATTTGGTTAGCTATTCCTTACTTGAAAAACTCTCCTCCACTGATATTCCCATCACCATTCCCCTCACTTTCTCCTTTCTGATTGTTCCCTTTTTGGTCTCCTCTCCTACTGAGACAGAACTTTACCTTCACAACGTTTCATTCTTAAACCTTCATCTCTAACTCCAATTTTCCCAATTAGGCTTTAGGGCAAACTGACTCATGTTTAACAGAGAGTTTAAAATTTAAAATTGTGTTGATAGTACAACACAGGAAATACTTTTCACCTTGGAAATACACTGACCTAGGTACTTGTGAGAATCATAATTGTTTTACTCCCGAGCCTGTTTACTCCTGTCCTGAAAATGGCAACAAAAACATTCAATTTGCAAGGCTACTGTTAATGATAAAATATGGATACATAAACGTAAAGCATCCAGCACAAAGCTCTGCACTCAGACATGAATTTTCCCCTCCCCTCCCTTGATCTCAAGGCCCTCCTCTTGTTTCCGAGTTCAGGCCGGAACCGGAAGTTTGGTGGGCGGGGCCGGGCGGCGGAAAACGCAGCGGGGCCGGAGCCGGGACTCGGCTGTGGCCGCTGCCCCTGTCCCCGCCACGGATCGCCGTGGCTCCAGGTTGAAGGTCGGTCCGGAGGCGGGTGGGCGCGGGTGTCCCCCGGACTGTCCGGGCGGCAGCCTTCCCGGGCCCCCCGGGCTCCGCGAGGGATCATGTCTACAGCCTCCGCCGCTTCTTCTTCCTCGTCTTCCGCCGGTGAGATGATCGAAGCCCCCTCCCAAGTCCTCAACTTTGAAGAGATAGACTACAAGGAGATCGAGGTGGAAGAGGTGAGCGAGGCCCGGCGCGGAGGCTCGGGCCTGGCCTGTCGCGGTCTCTGCCTGGTCCTGACTCCGAAGGCGCCTCCCCAACCCCTCTATTTCTCGGGACCACCGGGGAGTCCCCACACCCCGCAGAGACCGGGGGCTCTCCGCGTTCAGATGCTCCGGGGTAGCTCTCTTTTTTCTCACTTTAGCACTCTTGAGTTTGGGTGTAATACTTTGGTGCCTGGAGTTTGGGTCCCCTCAGACGGAGAAGGATAAACTGGTGCGATCGTCCTGTCCACCAGTTCTAGAATCTGTAAGTAGTCAAATTTATCAAAGACCATGGCCGTTTTGGAGTTTTAGTTCTCCAAAACATGGTGTTCTTAAGGGTCAAGGATTGTATTATGTTCGACTTCTGGCTCAGCATCTGGCACGCAGTGGGTGCTCAATGGATGCTTTGTAAGTTAGTACATCCGCAAGTCTAATAGTTTTTCCCCAAGTACCGAATAGCTCTGTTTCGCCGATTCCATAGAGCAGCAGTCATAGCAAATGTTATTTAATAGCCTTCAATTAGACTAATTTAGGTTAATTTCACCCTTAGTAATGTAGACTGGTTTAGGATGAAAAAATGTTTCAGGTAGCATATTCTGAAGAAATAACGAGTGATTTCAGTGACAACTAGAATGTAAGATCAGACCAGAAGTCGCTGTTACAAAACCCGAATACATCCTTTATTCTGCAATATTTAAAATTATTTTGGAGCAAGGTAATAATGTGCCTTTAGCACATTGCTTCTTTTCAATGCACAGAGGTTGGTTGTACAGACCATAAAATTTAGAAAACTGAAAGCTATGTATATTTTAAAGACACTTTAGAAAGTGTTAAAACTTAGGTTGGAAATAGTATTTATTATTTACCATTTGTTTATCATTTAAGAAATTTACTAAGCACCCTACATTACATACACCCAGGAGAATCCTGCATGTTTTGTATTACAGATCTCAAAGAATTATCTCTACTTTAAAAATTTAAAATTAATTTTAGACAGTGGTAAGCTAAAAGTAGTGAGATAATTATCCTTCAACGAATGATTTCTTTTTTCTATGCGTGTTTTGGAAGAATAATGGATTACTTTATTTTTACTTGCTTAAAATAATCTTAAAGATCTCTGAAAACAGCCTCATTTTACAAGATAGTGTAAGTGGGAAGAGCAAAACCATTGGAGTTAGATGAAGGTTCAGTGTATCAGCTATGCCATGTATTAGCTGTGTGATCTGGAGCAAGTTTCCTGACTAACCTTTTTGAGCTTTAGTTTCCTTAACTGTAAAATGATTATAATTTCCACTTCATTTTATTTGTATGAGACTTTATTAGGCAGTACATGCAAAACACCCAACACAGTGCCTGACACACATTACTAGGAAACTGATTTCCAGAGAGGAACTGTGACCTACTTTAAGGTCATATGGCTAAAAGAAGGACCCATATTTTGGAAGAGGGGAAGGTTTTGTGTGTGTCTGTGTGTGTGTGTTTTTTTTCTACTGAGACCATGATAAATTCTTTTTTCAGAATTGGATAGTTGATCCTGCTTTCATGGCTAACATTCTTTCTTTTTTAAGAATAAAAATTCAGTGAGTCAGTATAAAAGAATTGCAGTTTTTAAATAAGCATTTACGTCTACTCTGTGGCGAACTGCTATGCTTGTAGACTACAAATTGTTATATAATAATAACTTGTACTTCGTGGTCTACCAAATGTTTTCAGAGACTTACATCATCTGATTTTTACAACCTTAGTTTTCCTGCACTGCTTCCTGAAGCATTTTACATTCTTGGTTATTAGTAAGGTGTCATTTATCCTTTTACCACTCTTCCCCCAAAGCTGTTTAACTCCTGTTTGGGTTCTGTTTCCAAAGACCCTTCCTTTAGTTTAGATGATGGTTCAACTATTCTTTAGTAGATTTAGGACATTGCTGAGGAGTAAATTTTTGTTTCTAGATGAAATTTTCTTAGGTTAGGCAGGCTTTTGATTTTGTTCTTTTCAGTTTTTATTACTCAGTTTTTTTTCATGTTCAAGATTTGAACGTAGACCTTTCTAACGTTAAAACCGTTACATAATTTTCGTCATCTTTATTTTCACATTAAAGCCGTATTACTATATAATCTAGGGAGCACCATGGGCACTCATTGTTTCTCAACTTAGATTCTGCTCTCAGCTTAAAATAAGAGAAACAGAGAAAGATGACTAGAAACAAAAAGTATTTTATATTGCTTTCATCATTTTACATGGTACCAGTATATTGCCTGCAGATGAAGAAAATCATATTCTGTTTCTCAGATAACAGTGTAATTGAATCAGCATTATACTAATTCAGTTAGAAATTGTGTATAAAGAAAAATACTCTGACCATAGGCCAAATATGCACTCATTTCACAGATGCATATTTTTAAGGCATCAGCTGATTTTAATCCTTACATTTCTTATACCATGACTCAGTAATAATCAGTGTGAAACTTTCTAAATTCAGTTTTGATATCAAAGTATGTCAGATCTCGGCATTAGAAACCTATGTAGGTATTCTTTAAATTTTTTAAGTCATTTAGCTTTTATCGTTTTGTATCTGACTGTTAGAATGAATTGTGAGTTATGTATCGGTGCACTGGGGACTAGGTTGCAAGAAGTGATAGAGGCATTTTAAAAGTGTACTGGGCTGGGTATTTAGAAAATGTAGATGCCATACTGATTTTGCCATCATGTATTTCAGTAATTTTGAGCAAATCACCTCATTTTTCTGAGCGTCTTGATTTCTCACGTAAAAAGAGAGATTGAACAAGATAATTTAAGGTTTCTTCCAGTTCTAAAATGAAATCACACTCACTGTTTCACAGTTTTTCTAGCGTTTATGCTCTGTTTCCACAGTCAGCTTTAAGGACCGTGATCATGATGAAATGTAGTTTGTGACTAACTAATCCTGATTAAATAGGGCAAATGATCCTCCCGTTTTACAGATAGTGACAACTACCCACTCCAGTATTCTTGCCTGGAGAATCCCAGGGACGGCGGAGCCTAGTGGGCTGCCGTCTATAGGGTCGCACACAGTCGAACACGACTGAAGCAACTTAGCAGCAACAGCAGCAGTCATAGAGTTTGATTTGCCAGAAGCCACATATCTAAGTACATGATAGAGCAGGGAATTGAGTTTGAGATTTCACACTCCTGAGTCATTTGCTCTTTCCTCTTGGATTTGTAAGGTCCCTTCCCTTCTTTCTGAAGTTACTTTGTAGCCAAACCTTATCTAAGAATGGGAAACAAAATACCGATTTCATTTATAATAGCTGGTCTCGAGCACTTAATGAACATTCTTTCCTGTGCTAAGATTATGAAAGATGAGTGAATGATCCTAGGGTTCTCTCCTTAAAAACTTTGACTTATCATGAGACTAGATTTTCAGAACCACAAATTAAAACTATGAATGTAATGTAAATTGCACACTTAAGCCATAATTTGAAAGTAGAGTTTGTCACAGAAGGCTCCATTTAGTGGGAAAGATTTTGAAACTAGATTTTGAATAAAGTAAGCATCATAGATTGGGAAAGATACTAATATGAATTCTTTGTAGTTGTTCCTCTGCCTCGAATGCTCTTTTCCCTAGAATTTCATTGACCTGTTCTCACCATTCAAGTCCCATTCAAATGTTGGTGGTGGTGGTTTAGTCGCCAAGTCGTATCTGACTCTTGGGACCCCAGGGACTGTAGCCTGCCAGGCTTCTCTGTCCGTGGGATTCTCCAGGCAAGAATACTGGAGTGGGTTGCCATTTCCTTCTCTCCAATGTTACTTCCTTGGAAAAGCTTTCCCAGAGCAACCTAGATCTTTGTCAATTCTAACATCCTTCATGGCACTTAGCTGTCACTGAAAGTAGGTATCCGTCAGCAAAGTTTAACCTTATTCACACTTTTAACTCCAATGCCTAGCATCTAAAGGTTTTCTATAAGTAGTTGCTGAATGAATAAATGAGATAATCATGAGAATTCTAGTGTCCATCTGGTTCTCTTTATGTGAGCTAGTTCTTTCATGTGATTAAACCAGAGGTTAAAATAAGTTAGTGATTTGGCTAACGCAGAATTTACACTAAAAATAAAATCTGATTCTCTTTGCAAATATTGATTTCATTGCAATTAATTATACCTAGCAAATAGTTTGGTTTAACCAGGGGTAAAAGATTCTGCAGAGGGTCACGTGCTGTAACAATACAAGCCATGTATTAGCGGGCCTTTACTAAAAAGCTAAAAAGACCCTATTTGGCATGGTCGCTTTTTAAAGGGGAGATCCACTGTGTTGACATCAAGAGTAGCATATGTGCAATGCACATATAATAGTTGCAGCATTTATGTGTTCTTGGAGAAGGCAATGGCAACCCACTCCAGTACTCTTGCCTGGAAAATCCCATGGATGGAGGAGCCTGGTAGGCTGCAGTCCATGGGGTCGCTAGGAGTCGGACACGACTGAGCGACTTCCCTTTCACTTTTCACTTGCATGCATTGGAGAAGGAAATGGCAACCCACTCCAGTGTTCTTGCCTGGAGAATCCCAGGGACAGGGGAGCCTGGTGGGCTGTCGTCTGTGGGGTCGCACAGAGTTGGACACGACTGAAGCGCCTTAGCAGCAGAGACATGCAGAGGTTTTGTTTTAAATTGAAATACAGAAAGAGCTTTGACAGTATTGTACATTTTGTGATTTTTTTATGTTAAATGTGTGGGCAACTGATAATAGAGAAAACCTAACTTATAGTGGCGTGAATAAACTGTCTATAGATTTGTTATTAATATTAAGAATATTCAGAATTATTAATAAGCGCTTCCATGTGAAACTTCAGTGATTGTTGATTTCAGGAGAAACCTGTAATTGTTATCACAGTGAAGAGGTAGCCACAATGATAACATTTATAGTGTGCCTGTGTAACTTAAAAGATGACATGGGCATATTATTTGAAAGAAAGGCCTGTTTAAAGGGTTAGATGTCTTACGGCTGATTTTAAAAAGTCTGAATAGTCAAAGCTTTACTTTTGTGTTATAAAGTCTGTCTTGTCAGCAGGTGGCAGTTCTACTCTGTCACAGTTCAGTTAATTAATAGATGTTGAAGTTCTGAAATAGTTGGAGGCTTCAAGTTCTAGCTAATAAATGTTCAGATCTGTGCTTGTTCTGTCATGTCCCAAATCTCTAGCCAGAGCAATGGCAGCACGGCCAGGGTCCATTCACACAGACCACAGGTCAGGGCCAAAGCAAACTGACAGCTACAGTCACTGAACTAAAAATAACATGAATTGGACACAATTAAGAATTATTTCATAGTAAATTAAGAGTGCAAGGGTGCACACCCTTTTCCATTTAGTTTTCGTTTAGATGGTTTTTTGTTTTTAAAAACCTGACTTAACAAAGGAATGGAGTATTCGTCCATCTTAAATTCGTTTTTAAAGGAGTTGCTTTCTTTGAACACATACACCGAATTTTGATTTTGGTATTTTTGCCTTTTAATATTAATTGCATGGAAGTATTTTTTTTTATTCAGAAATTAAATTTAAATCTGCTTTACTACATGAGACTAAAATTGTGGATCCCAAATCATGAGGGCTAAACCACGGGGGGAGAGGTACATATAATAAGAGAATTAATCTGAAAACATTTTAATTTAGAAAAAGTCATATGTTCAGAAGGAAATATTTCTAATTTGACTTCCCTTTTAAAACCAAAGTTCTGGCTGCATTCCTTTGTTTTTCTATTTTTATAGATGAGGGATTGTGAAAAATATCTGAAATATTTATTTCTGGGTTCAGCATTTTGGATGGATGTGTGCATTGGGGGAGATACTTGTAATTTGGACATGTGCCATTTTTTACACTCTTGGTGAAAACTGATCTTTGGAGAGAGCTGTCCAGTCACAGTAATTGTTAATAATAATATGTCAGAGAAGCTTACTCAGATATGAGTACAATCCAAAAAGCATATTTGATTGTGAACTTGAATTAGAAATTTGGTAGTAAGTAAAAAGTGACTTCCTTTCATTGTTTTGTAGTTTGAATATTAGTTTTTTTTATTATTTACCTCAGTTGCCATTGTGTCTCAATTTGCCATCTGTGCCACTCTTTTCTTCTGATCTACCATGTGTCAAGAACAACAATGCGTTGCTCTCAAGAATTCTCCTTTTCCTTTCTTCCTGCTGAAAATATCATGTCAGTGGTCTGGAAAACTTCCATAGACTGTATCAGCAGTAAGGGAAGGCTCTCTGGTCTGTGTGATGGTTTCCAATGAGAGATCTTGTCTCACTGTTAATTATGGTTTTAATATAACCTGATACAGTCATTCTCAAATATCAGAATCACCTGAAGGACTTGTTAAAACACAGATTGCTGGACCCAACCCTCCGACTCAGTAATTCTAGGTAGAACCTGAAATTTTCACAAATTTCCAGGTGATGCAAGTGCTTCTGACCCAGAGATTACACTTAGAGAGCCTTTGACTTAATGCTTTTGCTGTTTTTATATTTGCTTTCTTTTTGCTGGTTTCTTCTTCCCCCGTGTTCTAAATGTTGAAGTGCTTCAAAGCTCAGTTCTGGGACCCCAGTGTTCACATTATTTTTTGGTCACCACATCCAGGGGATTGATTTGAAGTACCAACTAAATGCTAGTGACTCTCCCAAGTTTTTAATATTCTGCCTGACTTCTTGACTCGTGTTTCCACTTTCTTTCTTGATATCTCTACTCAGATATCTAAATAGACATCTTAGGGTTTATATGAGTAAATCAGAACTCTGTGCTGTTAAAAATAAAAAGAAAGAACCTGCTTGCTTCATCCTTTCTTATCCTTTATTAAAGGAGAAGGCAATGGCAACCCACTCCAGTGTTCTTGCCTGGAGAATCCCAGAGAACGGCGGAGCCTGGTGGGCTGCAGTCCATGGGGTCGCACAGAGTCGGACATGACTGAAGTGACTTAGCAGCAGCAGCAGCATGTCTTTTCCTGTCCACCTGTCCTGCCTGCATGCAGATCATCAGCAAGCTCTTTTGACTTTACCTCTAAAACATATGGTTTATGAGATGGTTGGATGGCATCACCGACTCAGTGGACATAAGTTTGAACAAGTTCCAGGAGACAGTGAAGGACAGGAAAGCCTGGCGTGCTGCAGTCCATGGGGTTGCAAAGAGTTGGACACGACTTAGCTACTGAACAACTAAAGCATATTCCCCGGCTTCCCTGATGACTCAGCAGGTAAAGAATCTTGCCTGCAATTCAGGAGTGGCAGGAGACTCAGGTTAGATCCCTGGTTAGGGAAGATCCCCTGGAGTAGTAAATGGTAACCCTCTCCAGTAATCTTGCCTGAGAAGTCTCTTGGACAGAGGATCCTGGTGGACTACAATCCATGGAGTCACAGAGTTGGACATTACTGAGCACATGAGCACAAAAACAAGCTAAAACATATCCCAGTTCTGCTCATTTTTCTGTACTACCATCAGCCTTGTTCTCAAAGCACTTCTCTCGCTTGGGCTGCTTTTACAGCCTTCTGCCTGATCTCTCTCTATATATAAGCTAGCTTCCTTACAATTCATTCTTCACACACAGCCAGAATGATTTTTTTTTTTAATGTAAAATCATATCACATTCCTCCTTAAATTCCTCTAATTGTTTCCCATCACACTTAGACTGAGATTCAGACTCCTTTTCATTGAGCCAAGAACCCTCCAGGATCCAGACTTTGTCTGTCTCTCTGGCTTTATCCTGCATCACTCTTACCTTTTCCCACTATGTCCTGCTTACACCAAACCCTCCAGGTATTTCTCTAGGTCATCATTAAAATGTCACCTTTCTCAGTAAGGCCTAATTTACAATTGGAGTGGGAGAAGTGCATGCATGTGTACACACACACACAATTATGCTTCTTTTCTTCTTAGTGCATTTATCATTTTCTTCAAACATTACGTGTTTTATATATATATATATATATATGTGTGTATATATACCTTTGTATACACACATCTTGCTTCTTCTTTGTCTCCCTGCACACAGAGAATACAAGTAGTTAGAACAAGGATTTTGGTTTAACTTGTTTACTTCTATATCTGGAATATGTAGGATAATGCCTAAACTATAGATGAGGTTCAAATGTTGAATGGGGATTGTAGGGTTTTTTTCCCCCTTTAGGGTCCTTATATTAGTAGTTTTTTCTTTGGTTCGTTCCTTGTGTCATTCAAATATGAAATTAGTAACCTCCTCAGATGCCTTTTATACTATCCAGCCATAAATTTCCACATAAGTTTGCCCCATTATTCAACTTTTTCTTTTTCTCCGTGGCAGTTTTTTATAAGCTGTTATTTATCTTATTCATCTTTTTGTCTCACATGCTTGCATGCTCAGTCATGTCCGACTCTTTGCAACCCAAAGAGTAGGCTGTAGCCCACCAGGCTCCTCTGTCCATGGGATTCTGCAGGCAAGAATACCAGAGTGGGTTGCCATTTCCTCTTCTAGGGGATCTTCCTGACCCAGGGATCAAACCTGCATCTCCTGCAGCGCCTTCATTGGCAGGCAGATTCTTTGCCACTTGAGCCACATGAGAAGCTCCATCTTTTTGTCTGTTGACTGTCTTTTCTTTCCTCTCCCTACCCCCCGCTTAAATTGAAAGTACATTTCATGTGGATCTAGGCCTTTGTCTTATTTATGGCAATATCTCTTGTATCCCAGATGGTAGCTAGATATAGTAAACATTCAAGAAGGTTTAAGAAATAAACGCAGTTCATCGTTCTCTTGGCATTAGCCTCGCTTCACCCCTTGGAAGCAGGAGACCTTACCTATCTCTCCCCACCTGCTAACTGGGCCCTCCCCTTTGGCTTTCATTGATCCTCTGAGATTCAGCTGAGCTCTGCATTTAGCTCCCTGTATTTTGAGCTGTCTGCCATCCAGCAGCCTCCTTCCTGCAGTCAGAAGACTCTTCAGTGTTCAGTTATCCTGTTTCTCTCTTGGCAGGAGTTTTTCTGTATCATTTCCACGTTCTGTCAAGGCTGAGAGAACATGGGGCCTCCCTCTGACTGTCTCCCTGTCTCCGTTACCACACTTAACTCATTTGCAGCTTCCCGTGTTGGCAGAGCCTGTCCTGTGAGGCTGCTTTCTCCTGGAGATCTCAGTGAGAAGTTGAGGGGGAGGGGGCATGGAAATAAGCCTTCTCTACCCTCAAATCCCTAAGTCTGTCCTGAAAGCCGCCATCCTAGATTCTCATCTCTGGCCCTTTTCATCTGGGAAGTGTTTGTGTGTGTGTGTATGTGTGTGTGTGTGTGATTGTTTTGTCTTGAATTTCTTCTCTACCTCACTTTCAACCCTTGAAGGCAGGAATCAATTCTTTATATATTTTTTCTTTTACCCCTAATATTTATGCCATTTGAAAAGATGGGAAGTCACATTTTGATTCTGTGATATGGTGATTTACAAGAAATACGTAAAGTATCCACCTGCAATGCAGGAAACCCTGGTTTGATTTCTGGGTCGGGAAGTTCCCCTGGAGAAGGGATAGGCTACACACCCCAGTATTCTTGGGCTTTCCCGGTGGCTCAGACGGTAAAGAACCCATCTGCAATGCGGCAGCCCTGGGTTCAATCCCTCGGTTGGGAAGATCCCCTAGAGGAGGGCATGGGAACCCACTCCAGTATTCCTACCTAGAGAATCCCCATGGACAGAGGAGCCTGGCAGGCTGCAGCCTATGGGGTCACACAGAGTTGGACATGACTCAGCAACTAAGCACACATGTACTTGGTCATTCAGATGACCAAAATATTTATTAAATATATTTGATCTTTGCAGTTTCTGGCTCACAGCTCCCAAAACCCTCTGAATTTTGTAAGTGATGAGAGATAAAGATGTCCTGGGGTTAATTTTGGACCACACCTAAGAACAGGGCTGCTTGCCAGGAGAAGCAACAATGTGATTAGAGGGTTGGAACTTTCAACCCCACCCCTCTGACCTCTGGGGAGGAGAGAAGGGCTGGGGGTTGAATTAATCAGCAGTGGCCAGCAACTTAATCATTCACGTACATTTAATGAAGCTCCATGTAAACCCAGAAGGACGGGTTTCAGAGAGCTTCCAGGTTGTTGAACACATTAAGATTGGGGGAGAGTGGGGAACAGAGAAGGCATAGAAGCTTTTGGTGGGGGAGAGGGAGGGTACAACACAGTCTCGCAGAACTGAGCCCTTAACCTGTGGGATCTGATGCTCTTTCCAGGTGGATGATGTCAGAATTGAGCTCAATGGTAGGCTGTCCAGCTGGTATCTAAGGATTGCTTGAAAGTGTGGGGAAATCCCCCTCCACACACTGGGATTAGTAATCAGAATTATTACATAGACAGAAATGTAATTCATTAAACACTGATTCTGTGCCTCCGACCTTTGAATTCACAACAGTTATTTTTTCTATCATGTATTTCAGTTTACCTGTACAACCTCAGGCATCTTGGACTTCATTTAATCATTTTAGATCTGTTGTTTCACCATACACGTGAAATATCACGAGGCTCTGATGCACGCAGAGGCTTCTTAATAAGTTCATGGACTCTTATCTTACATGAAATGTCTGTTTTATATTTCAGAGTGTTTCCAAAAAATTGCTTTTGTAAACTAGAGGGAGAAAGTTTATCATGTCCTTAGTTGCCCACATTTTGTTCTCATGGTTTTAAGTTGCAGGCTCAGGTTGCCATCATCTCAGCACTAGGTGGCACTTGTGCATCACAATTAGTCATGCACACCTTACACAGTTTTTGCAACAGATGCATGATACACAAATGTAATGTTTGAAATCCCTCTGTGGGCATTCTTGAGAATAGCAAAATGAAACAAGAGACCTGCTGAGTACCAGTTGCTTTGATGTACCTGTAAATACATGAAAAGTGAAAGAAAAGTGAAATTACTATCCACTAAGTCCTATCTGACTCTTTTGTGACCCCATGGACTGTTGCCTGCCTGGCTTCTCTGTCCCTGGAATTCTCCAGGCAAGAATACTTGATTGGTTAGCCATTCCCTTCTGAAGCCATTCCTTCAGGAATTTTCTTGACCCAGGGATAGAACCCACGTCTCCTGCATTGGAGGCAGATTCTTTACTGTCTGAGCCACCACTATCAGTTCCTCAGTCACGTCCGACTCTTTGCCAGTCAGACCTGAGCCACCAGGGAAGCCATTTATAAATACATAGTTGGAGAATATATTAAATTACTTCCCAATCATTATTCATAGTACTGTTAACAGGTAGACTGGTCTCTCCATCCTTGCTTTCTTAACCTGATATTGTCATAATGTTGAAATTCATTTTAGGGCCTGTGTGCTGTTCACTGTGGTTAATTTGAAAGAAATAAGGAGTATAACTCCTCAAACTGACTCATACCCAACTCCAAGCACTTATTATTCTTTTGTGGTATGTAAGAAAATGTCTGATTTTGACTTATGAACCCTATAGATAATATGCTGAAGAAAATGTAAACACCTCTCTTTTACTATTGAGGAAACAGAATCTCAAGGACATAAACTTGCCCAGTATTGGTAGCTAGAAGGCAGACAGAATCTATATTTAAACTCAAGTCTGTTAGCTTTCAGATCCTAGGTGTGCTCTTTCCATTATTCCAATGGTACCAGGTTTAGCCAGTCACTGTTCATGTTAAAGTAACTGGATGCAAAGTTCAAATAAGTGACATTGACTCCTTTCCCTTATGAGAGGTACGGAGGAGGGCTACAGCCTAATCAGCAGGAGGTCCCTGAGCACCAAGGGCCAGGAATGGAAAAAGAATAGTCACCAGAATCAGGACAACTCAGTTTCCTTTAGGCTGGTGACATACAGGCTTCCTCGGTGGTGAAGAATCCACCTGCCAAGCAGGAACGCAGGTTTGATCCCTGCGTCGAGAAGATCCCCTGTAAGAGGGCATGGCAACCCACTCCAGGCTTGCCTGGAAAATCCCATGAACAGAGGAGCCTGATGGGTACAAGTCCACAGGGTCACAGACGAGTCAGACACAACTTATGGCCTAAAAAACAATGACATCAGAGGCTGAATATAAAGTGAATTGTTTAGTATATACTCTGTGTTTCAAATCCTGGCTTCTCTGACCCTGTGATCTTGGGCAACTTGCAACTGTGTGACTCAGTTTACTTACCTTTAAAATGAAGGAGGATTAAACATGTTAATGCACTAAAGCACCTAGACTAGTACCTGGCACATGGTAAACATTCACTGAATGTTAACTATTTGGGTAGTTTTATACATTAAGCAACATGAGAAATGTCCATACTGCTTTCTGTAATGTTTGAAGTGGAATTTGAGTTATGGCCATCCATCTCAACTTACAACTAACTATCCTGGTATTTGTTAGCACCTGTTTCTTACTCTGGAAAGAGGACCTGTTCATGTAAGTTTGCCTAAAGTGAAGACTCTTCTTCCAAGAGAAGATGTAACTACTCCTTTCTGATACATGATACAGATTTGTGTGCACGCATGCGAAGTTGCTTCAGTTGTAGCTTACTGTTTGTGACCTCATGAACTGTAGCCTGCCTGGCTTCTCTGTCCATGGAATTCTCCAGGCAAGAATACTGGAGTGGGTTGCCATTTCCTTCTCAGCTTGGTGCCTACTCCATAGAAAGTACATCATCGGTGAGAACTGTAGATTTTTCGCTTAAGGAAGTACTCAGATCCTTTGGAAGTTGAAAGATTGGAGTAAATGGCACATAACTAAGGTCATTTTTAGTTATAAAATAGACTGATTTTGTTCTAACAAGTATCAAAAGCTATTCTTTTGTTGTTTTAACATAATGGCAAATTTCAAACATCAGTAAAAGTAAAGTAGCATAAGAGAGGAATGAACTCGAGAGCTACCTGTCAGCTTCAACAACAGTACAACATATGGTCAGTTTTTATTTTGTAACTTAGAAAAGTAACTTTAATGAGATATATTTTACATATCATAAAATTTACCCATTTAAAATATACAGTAATTTGTACAATTTACTAAGCTGTGCAAACATCACCAGAAATCTGTTTTCAAACATTTTCATCGCCTTGGTAGGATTCCTCCTACCCATTTACAGTTACTCCCAGTTTCCACTCTCAGCCCCAAACAACGACTGATCTACTTTTTATCCCTAAAGATTTGCCTTTTATGGACATGTCATATACCTGGAGTAATACAGTATGTGGTCTCTCGTGTCTGTCATTTGAGCATAGTGTTTTTAAGGTTCATTCATGTTGTAGCGTGTAGTTTCTTCCTTTTTCTTGACGAATAACATTCCAGTGTGTAATATTCCATATCGTCTGTCCTTCACAATGGCCAGTCTTTTATCATCTATATTTTTATCCTTTCCCCTCTACTCCCTACCTCACTGAATTTTTTAAAAGCTATTTTTAATTTCATTTCTGCTTTCTATTTTTGTTTTTCCAAACCATCTTCTCTGTATCCTCTCATTCATCTTGCCTGTCTTAACTTGTTTTCTGTCTCTATGAGTCTTTTTTTTTTTTTTTTTTTTGATTTTGAGAATGAAGAGGTGTCTAGACCATAAACTTTCAAAGATAGAGACAGCGCCTTTCATTGTCTCCTTGTTTTAACGAAAATTCATACTGGCTCTGGCAAATCCAGATCCTGATGATTTCTAAAATCTTCTTTAACCTTTCAGGTTTGCTTCAGCATTATATGATGGGCTAGATCTATTTGTTTCTGATTCTCATGGGTTTTTTTTGTTTGCTTGCTTTTAACTCAGGTTGTTGGAAGAGGAGCTTTTGGAGTAGTATGTAAAGCCAAGTGGAGAGCAAAAGATGTTGCCATTAAACAGATAGAAAGTGAATCTGAGAGGAAAGCTTTTATTGTAGAGGTAAGTTGAAATGTCATTTCTGTTGTGTGGTTCTTTACCTAAGATACTCTGTAAATTTGATATTTGTGAAAAACAAAGTGTTTCTCAGTTGTCATTTCTCTGTGTTCTTAAACATCAGCAGTTTAGTTGAACTAAAGGGAATACCATAGGAACATTTTTTCATTCATACTCTTAGTTCTGATTAAAAATTAGAAGATTTAGCTGCGTAAATGAATTCATCCCTGAATTAAAATACAGTCTCTTCCATGTAATTCAGATCTATTTCAAGGCATAGAATTTAAATTTTAAAATAGAAAAGAAATGGTAATCTCTCCCATTATCTAAAGTTAAGAAGGGAAATTTTATGCATTCATTTTTGACTGAATATTTTAAGAAATTCGAATGAGATTATTTTAAGGAAAAATTATGTCAAATTGGCTTTTCTCATTTAGCATGAAAATTTATAGCTGTTCTCTTACAGATTTGATGATGGAGAATTCAATAATCATGAGATTATTGTATTATCAGGTTCATTCTTTTATGCTATTTTGTATATTAGTTTACAATATTTGAAGAAATCAGTGATTTTATAACTTTTTAACTTCATTGGCCAACAGAAGTGGTCTTTACCTTATAAACTTTCTGAATTTATAGCTGTGATTTTATTTAATTATAATGTCAAAATATACTTCCTGATATTTTTAAATGCATAACATGAGGAAATGAGAAATTAGTTGTGATATGATGAAGTAGATTTTTGTAATTAGTTGAATGAATTGAGAGATGCTGATGAATGGTTTGATGTCATCATGAGGAAAAATGGTTTGTAGCCCAACAGTCTGGCTTTATCTTGCCTTATTCCCAGTTTTTGTTTATGGTTTAAATGAGGTTATTGATCAGATACTGTTGTATTGGCAGTTTCCTAAAACTAGGTAAAATCATATGTATTAAAGTCTAGGAATCCAGTCAAAAAAATGATAATAGCTTGGAGAAAAAAATTTTCATCAATGTTATAGATACATGTAATTTAAATTGTTGAATGGTTCTCCCATGTATTTTTATTAAAAATCCCGTGTATCTCCTCCCATCAAGTTTTCTGCTTCTCAGAGGCAACTACTTTGAGCTCATCCTTAGTTTTGTTTGATGTCCCCCAATCCAGAGACTCACACCTTCCCTAAAGAAGGTATTTTTATATTTCTATCTCTGTGTTTATCTCTACATTAAATATATAGCTATATTTAATATTATTATACTTTCTCTAAAGAATCAGTCTCTAATCTTTGGGACAATAAAGAGGCATTCACTAGCTGTTTGAAGACAGGGAAGGAGGAAATCTTTGGCCTAATTTTAAGCAATCTCTCTGGCCTTTTATTAGTGATAACTTATGTGAATAGATACCTGGTACTGTCACCACTGCCCAACCTTTTGGAGGTTTTATGAGTTAAATCTGGTTGCTTCTCACTTTTTCTCATTTCCTTTTAGGTCTGCATTGTCAGTTATTGCTACTCATTTGCTTTCCAACTTCCAAAAATATGTGCTGTTTTCTCTTATCATGTTTTCTTCATCTTTCTGAGTTTGTCTTGAAAAAAAGTACCTTTCCTCTTTTGGTAGTATTTGATGGGGGAGCAAGAGTAAATGCTTAAACAATCTGCTATCTAAAGCTCAATACTTCAGAATCTTAACACGGTGAAATATAATAAATGGTGATATTAAGTCTCTTCGGAATGAAAATCTAGAAATGTTGTCTGTAGAAAAGTACAGCTTTCTAGCAGCATGTGGCAAAAAGGTTTACCTTTGGGCTTCATGTGAGCCAGCAGTATTATGTAGATAATAGAGAAGGAGAGGGAAAAGAAAGGGGAAGAAGCAGAAAAGTGGGAGATGAAAGAGAGCAGGGAGCAGTCTGGGGGGATATGTTAATATTAATTTGAGATATAGAGCAAGAGAAATAAACCACTCACAGATCTCACTATGAATCATTGGATTGGATTCAATTGGATAAAACTGAAAGTACGGAGACCAGTCAGAAGGAGGCTGTAGTAATTACTACAGTGGTTCAGATTGGAATTGCTAAGGCAAAGGCAGTTGTAATGGGAACTGAGAAGAGGGAATTAACTCAGGAGGTAGGAGATGAAGGGAAGAGAATGCAAGAGTGCAGATTATAAGTCAGACCAAAATTCAAACTCGGATTCTACTACTTCCTAGCTCTAGCGTATTTAGCAACTCGTTTAACCTACTCTGAGCCTTATCTTCAGGGTACCTCACCTTTAAAATGAAAATGGTAATACCTGCCTTGCAAAGTTGTGAGGATTATACAGTATCTGTAAAGTGCCTCCCAGTGCCCAGCGTAGAGTAGGTAGAGTATTCCTTCAACCATAGCTATGAAGATGAAGGTGGTGTTGATATGGCTTCTGGTTTGGATAACTCAGCTCAGTGCCATCTGAGGGATGGCATTCTAACATTTCTTGGCAAACTTAATTGCTTTTTATTTGTACTCATGCCTTGTTCGTAACTCCTGTTATAGCACTTTGTATGTTGCTTTAATTATTTGTGTATGTCTCTCTCCCACAGCTAAACTGCACCATTGTGGGCAGGTGCTTATGATCACATTGCCTGCTACATAGGAAACAGTGATTGTTGAATGATTAAACTAATGTTTTGTACAATTTTTAAGATTTGAATGATACTGTGAGATCACGTCCTCAAACTTTTCAAAAGAAACCTTTTTTTGTTACAGCTTCGACAATTATCCCGTGTGAACCATCCTAACATCGTAAAGCTGTATGGAGCCTGCTTGAATCCAGTAAGTTTGTCATTTTTTCATGTTACTCTGTCTGAGGAAAACCATGGCAGATACATGCAGCTGTGTAGTTGATAAAGCTGTTTTGATCTGTCATATTATTTCTAAAAAAATAATAATAATCATACTGTGTGTGCTTCTAATCTATTAGCAACACAGTGTAAGGGAAGAGTTGTCTTGGGTGGTCTTATCCAGTAACCTCATCTTCTTTGGAGGTTCACAGTAACCTGTGATGGCCTCTGTTCATTTGCACTGGAAAAAATCCCCAAAGATCTTGTGATTATGTTTTTATATACATCTTTACTCTTAGACAGTGGGCCCCTAGAAGATAAGGTCTCAAATGGTAGATACCTTTTTTTTCCTCTAGTGCTATTCAGATACTGGGGACCAAAAAAATGATTTTTAAATGCATTTATAAAATCAAAGCTTGATCTAAGTTGTCTCTCAAGTTCCCTAGGATGCTGTAGCTCTGTGGTTAACTATTCTGACATATGTTTCCTTCAGGTGTGTCTTGTAATGGAATATGCTGAAGGGGGCTCCTTGTATAATGGTGAGTGTCATTAGACCTGTCTTTATCTATTAGAGTAACATAATTGAAAAGCTTTTAATACAAACTGTAAGTTACTTAATGTTCTTCACATTTTATCCTCAGAGTCCCAAAAGGAGATAGTTAAGAAAAGAAATCTGCCAAAGATTAAAAATCTGCTAAAGACAAGAGGCTACAACATTAGTATGTGAAATTTAGACATCTAAGTATAGTAATCTTTTAAATTGATGGTACTCTTCATAACGTTAAAAGCATTACTTGCTTTTTAAATAGACTTTAAAGTATCTTCATACTTAAAACCTTTTCTTTTTGCCCTGTCTTAGCTTTCAGTCTCCTCATTTTAGAACTTTTTAACTACACATCCTTATTCTGCTTTATTTTGCTTTTTTTCCCCCAAAAGTAGATTTGTGAAAATGTTCACTTCATGGAACATTTTAGTAACAATGAAAGGAAACTGTATTATTTAGTTCCCTTTATAGAACAGAGCTAATCCATTTAGTTATCTGTGTAGAACAGAGCTGTTTCACTGTAAGAAACACCAACCATATATATAGTCTCTTGTCACACCATTTTTATAACATGTAGCATTTTATTTAGTTATGTCTACTGCTCATGTGTTTGTCATTGTTAATGGCTATCTAATACTTCTGTGTTTTATTTTGAATTACTTCTCATTTTTAGGTATTATAGAAAGCATAATTGTAAACATTTAATGCACATTATTTTGTTTTCTTCTATACTGTTTCTTTGTATCTCTCTAAAAGTACAGTATGCTATCAGTTGCTTATAATTTATATTATTGTGTGCAAGACTGCATCTATTGAGATAAAAAAATGTGGTAATATATATTAATTGTATTTGAATGTATGTATAACATTTAATAGATGTTCTATTAAGTGTTAGGTACTTATGTGGTAGTTATCCATTTGAAATCATTAGCTATTTCTATCTTTTTATTTAGAAAAGAAGGAAAAGCAGGACCGACAGGAGCATGTGTAGGAAAATACCCAGTCGTGTTCTGACAGTGCTTGTATTCACCTTGTGTCTTTTGTTATATGCAATAAAGTTCTTTTTAGTTTGTGCCTTTCTCTTGCAGTGCTGCACGGTGCCGAACCGTTGCCATATTACACTGCTGCCCACGCAATGAGTTGGTGTTTACAGTGTTCCCAAGGAGTGGCTTATCTTCACAGCATGCAGCCCAAAGCTCTAATTCACAGGGACCTGAAACCACCAAAGTAAGTTCTAATAATGTGGTCTCTCTCTCGGCACCCCCCACCCTCTCCCGAATTTAAGCTGGTCATTGCACATCAGTTTTTCTTTTCTCTTCCCTTTTAGCTTGCTGAAGAATGTTTATTTTTATTCTTTTAACATTGTTTATTTTTAACACACCTCCATCATTTAGCCATCTAAACTTGCATTTTAGAACGTTGTCTTCAATGGCATTTTTATTTTAGTGGCATTTTTACTTTTAATAACTTCTACCTTAGATTAGCGTACTTCTAGAATCTGTTAGTCTGTGCGTCCTGTTTTGTGCCCACAGTATATATTGGTTTCCCTGAACAGTCTCATGAAAGCAGAGACAAGCCTGTCTTGTTCCCCGTTGTATCCCTAACAAGCACAATGTCCACACATAGGCAACATTCCACCAAACTACACAGGGTGGTTATTATTTCCATTTTCAGAGAAAGGCAAAGGGCATTGCTGGCACATCTGAGTAGAAACTGGAAATATTCTGGATTTCTTTATTTTGTGGATTCTGGGACTTGGAAAGAACTTCAAAATTCCCTAAATAAATATTTTTAAAGGCTAAAACTTCAGAGATTTTTTTCCCCCAAGGGGTACTCAAGTTAAAACATACATATTTTTGTCCCCATTTCTCTCTAATTTTTCTCTTTTCTATCCACCTGTGACAAAAAAAATCCCCCTGTGCCCTTTCTCCTCTACTGCTGGCCATCACATGGGTTCTCAGATAAGAGGTTTCCCCTAGGAAGTCAGTCACAAGTATTCCGTTCTCTTGACAGTGATTTAAAGCATCAAAGTATCCCTTCCAGGTAGAACTTCTCACTCTCCTTTCTAATCTGATGCACTGTACATAGGTTTCAACTCTTGGAATCTCCATTCACAAGGTGAATACAATTCTCCATACAATTCTCACTAGTGTACCTTATTTCCATTCCAGGCTTAAACTGATTTCTCTTTCCCTGGGTCCTTGGTCAAATAATGTTTAAGTCCCAGGTTTATGACACTTCTTTTTAACTTGACTCTGGAGATTGTTGTTGTAGCTACCTATCTTGGCTAGTAAAGAAGAAAGCAGGTTTTTTTGTCCCTGTTTTGGGAGATTATGTTCTCCTTTCCCCCCTCCCCAGATTAACACAGAGTTGAATTATCAAAGCAAACTTGTGAAAATCATAGCTCTTATCCAGGAACAAACTGGCTGATTCAAAGGATGAGGCATGAAGGTGTTATGCCTTCATGATGCAAGTATGAGGCATGAAGCATCCTTTTCCTGGGGGAGCCAGGAACAGATGCAACACCCATCTGCACTGTGGCATGTTTGGCTTTGAAATGACTAATGAGTTATTAAACAGTATACTTTAAAATAATCTCACAAAAGGAAGTTATTTTAGTTTTTTAACATCTTTTGGATTCCATGATTACAGTTTAAACATCTATTTCCATTCTCCATTCAACCACACCCTATAAATCCATAAATTTTAGGTTTATTTACCCAGCCTATTTAGACAGACCAGATATGTCTTACCAAAGTTATCTGCAGCTAGGGACTCTTGTTTTGTTAATAAATACCATTAACATATTTACAAGAGATATGGTCTAGGTCATTCATTCCTCTCAGGCATTCTCACAGGTGGACGCATGGTGTAGTGTTGAAAATTGCCTGTGGGGTACCCAGTATACAAATTGGGCTTTATCATTAGAATTTATTTTTTAGAAGGTACTGGGGTAAAGGAAACTCTTTGGAATGGCTGTACTTTCATATATAATTGCGTATACAGACACGTGTGCCCTATCTTACTGTCCCTGGAAAACCTGTGGAGTCTCCAGTCAGGAGGAATTTTTTAGAATGGCACAGAAAGAAGACACCTGATGATACAATTAGGTGTTTCATACAGTATCAGCTTGTGCTTGTGCCCCTACTTTAGTTACCTTTTTGCTAGTTCATTCAAAATCTTATGAGTAAAGGGGTATTCATTATAAATAGTAATAACATAAAAGTCATTCAGAAAAATTACTGTGATATTTTGAATTACCAGGATAAAACCAAGAAGTCAGTTACAGAATTCTTCTCTTGGGTAAAGAGTAGTGAGAACTTATCAATGGTGAAACAAGGAAAAATTTTTTGTTTGTTGAAGTGTAATCTAAAGGTAATTTGCACTTAGCATTCTTTCCACTTAAATTATCACAGAGGTATTTGTGGCATTATGGAGATATGAATAGTAGTTTATCTGGCTTATTTTAGTCATGATGGACTAAAAAAACTAATATTCTAAATAATCTGTCCAGTTAGAATTTTGAAACAGAATTATGTGCAAAGAATTTATAAATTTACGTAAATATCTGTATATAATGCTATGAAAAAAAAAATACTGGTAAGGGAATAAAGCAACATTATGTATAGTGTAACCTATACATGCTTAAATCCCCATATACTGCTCTTGACAGTGTGGCTTTAAATCTTCAACTCACATGAGAAGAATTTTGGTCCTCCAGCAATATGGCAAACTGGGTAAACTGCAAAAACATCCAGCAACAAACCCGGAGGTGCTACATATTACAGCAAACATCCTTTACATGCATAGGTGATCTTACAAGAAGATAAGGGAATCATTAAGCCAAAAGATAGAGAGAACTGAACCCTAAATGAGTTCAGTGGTTTTTGGGTTTTCCGAAAGTTCAAAGTGAACGTTCCTAATTCATGTCCCAGACTCCGTCTGTCTTGTAGGTCAGAATCCTCTGCATTCAGTGACATACAGGGAAAGGAAAAGGAGTGTATATATATGTATATATATGTGTGTGTATATATATATATATGTAGGAGATTTTTATGGATCGGGCTTGAAGGTGAAGTACATCACATTCTGCTGGCTAGAATGGTCATAATAACCATACCTAATTGCTCAGAAGGCTGAGAAATGTATCCAAAAAGGAAAGGATATAGGATCAGTGAACAGCTAAGCAGTCTTGCTACATTAGGTTAACTAAAGACTGATTTCTGTTCACAGTAAGGTTAATAAGAGCAAAGGTTTGGAAACTTGGCACCATGATCCGCAGTAAGAAGTACTCACAGTCTGTTGTGTGTACATACTAATGTGTGTAGACCTGAAACTGAACCTTCCTGAAACAATATTTAATCTTAGTAGTTGTGATACACCTTGATATTTTCTGTTTTTTTAATGCTGTTATAATCTTCTGGGTTGTTTTGCAATCTAGGTCCCCAAATATGTGATCTAGAATTTTTATGATTTGGATTTTATGACTAGGTTTCTGCTTGCACCTTAAAAAAAAACTGGGGTAGGCAGGTAAAGTATAGGAGCCAACAGTTTATGAAGGTATTGATATCCATGCACTTCCATTTCAGAACACCGTAATGTTCACTTACTAGATGTTCTTTAAAACCCCATACTTTGGCCCAGAAAGGAGGATAGTCAAGAAAGATTATGGAGATAGGGATGGAGACATCAAAATTTGAGTCTAGCAGTCACCCTAAGAACTGGCTTAAAGTCAACTTTTGCCTGTATTCCTCTGTATTATTAAGCTATTACAGGTGACTGGTTCACATTTTACAGAAGTTGAATGGTGACATTTTGCTTATTAACCTTTTTTGTTTCCTCAAGTGTCGCTTTTATTGTAGAATCAAATACTGGTCTTGTAATCTTTAATTCATTTTTTGGTTTATTTTTTGTCTTGTTTGTTTTTTAAACAGCTTGCTGCTGGTTGCAGGGGGGACAGTTTTAAAAATCTGTGATTTTGGTACAGCCTGTGACATTCAGACACACATGACCAACAATAAGGGGAGTGCTGCTTGGATGGCACCTGAAGTTTTTGAAGGTAAAATGGCAAAAGTGTGATATGACTGATAATCTGCCTTATTACCCCATGTAAATCCAATGTGTTTATGGCTTTCCCATATTTACATGATTTTATTTTTACATGGCGTTTACACAAGATACTTCCTAAAGTCTAAGGAAGTACTACGTAAATACAGCCTTAGATCATGAATCTCATAGCAAGATTTCGGTTGTCTGTGAAGTTCAGGCATATGTACAGTTGATCCTCATGCTCAGATTCCATAACTGCAAAATTGCCTATGTGTACGCTAAGATCAGTACTCATAATTCTTTTTGTAAGTCATTCACAGGTATGCACAGAGCAGGAAGAAATTTTGAGTCGCCCAACACACACATTCCGGCTGAGGTCAAACAAGGCAATGCTCTGCCCTCTTGTGTCAGTTCTCATACTGTATCACTTCTGTGATCTATTGAGTGCCTCATTTTTTTCCCTTTTTTGTACTTTGTGTTGATGATTTCACAGTTTAAAACGGCCTCTACGAGTAATACTGAAGTGCTTTCTAGTGTTCCTAAGTATCAGAAGGCTGTGATGTGTCTTACAGAGAAAACACACATGCTCGCTGATCTGCATTCAGCATGAGTTACAGTGCTTTTGACCATGAGTTTAATATTAATGAATCAACGATTTATACTAAAAAAGATGTTTTAAACAGAAACACATAAAACAAGGTTAGTATATTGATCAGTTGACAAAAATGTTGTGAAGAGGCTCACAGGACCCCAATCCTGTATTTCCTCTGGGAGGAAATGATTCAGTGTTTACAAATTCACAGTTCATTTCAGTTTAGTTGCTCAGTCATGTCCAACTCTGCGACCCCGTGGACTGCAGCACACCAGGCCCCCCTGTCCATTGCCAACTCCCGGAGTTTACTCGAGCTCATGTCCATTGAGTCGGTGATGCCATCCAACCATCTCATCCTCTGTCATCCCCTTCTCCTCCTGCCTTCAATCTTTCCCAGCATCAGGGTCTTTACAAGTGAGTCAGTTCTCTCATCAGGTGGCCAAAGTATTGGAGTTTCAGCTTCAGCATCAGTCCTTCCAATGAATATTCAGGACTGATTTCCTTTAGGAGGGACTGATTGGATCTCCTTGCAGTCCAAGGGACTCGGAAGAGTCTTCTCCAACACCACAGTTCAAAAGCATCAATTCTTCGGCGCTCAGCTTTCTTTATAATCCAACACTCACATCCATACGTGACTACAGGAAAAACCATAGCTTTGACTAGGCAGACCTTTGTGGGCAAAGTCATGTCTCTGCTTTTTAATAAGCTGTCTACGTTGGTCATAACTTTTCTTCCAAGGAGCAGACGTCTTCTAATTTCATGGCTGCAGTCACCATCTGCAGTGATTTGGGAGCCCCCAAAAATAAAGTCTGTCACTGTTTCCCCATCTATTTGCCATGAAGTGATGGGACCAGATGCCATGACCTTAGTTTTCTGAATGTTGAGTTTTAAGCCAACTTTTTCACTCTCCTCTCTCACTTTCATCAAGAAGCTCTTTAGTTCTTCTTTGCTTTCTGCCTTAAGGGTGGTGTCATCTGCATATCTGAGGTTTTTGATATTTCTCCCAGCAATCTTGATTCCAGCTTGTGCTTCATCCAGCCCAGCTTTTCTCCTGATGTACTCTGCATATAAGTTAAATAAGCAGGGTGACAGTATTCAGCCTCGACGTACTCCTTTCCCTATTTGGAACCATTCTCTAGTTCCATGTCCAGTTCTAACTGTTGCTTCCTGACCTGCATACAAATTTCTCAGGAGGCAGGTCAGGTGATCTGGTAGTCCCATCTCTTTAAAAATTTTCCAGAGTTTATCTTGGTCCACACAGTCAAAGGTTTGGCATAGTCAGTAAAGCAGAAGTAGATGTTTTTCTGGAACTCGCTTACTTTTTCAATGATCCAACAGATGTTGGCAATTTGATCACTGGTTCCTCTGCCTTTTCTGAAACCAGCTTGAACATCTGGAAGTTCATGGTTCATGTATTGTTGAAGCCTGGCTTGGAGAATTTTGAGCATTACTTTACTAGCGTGTGAGATGAGTACAATTGTGCGGTAGTTTGAGCATTCTTTGGCATTGCCTTTCTTATGGATTGGAATGAAAACTGACCTTTTCCAGTCCTGTTCACTGCAAACTTTATAGGACAATACAGGGAATAATGAGAACCAAGTATGCTTTGTGTTGGTTTCCTAGTGATTAAAAATCGGCAGTTCAAAGCTTAAATGAGCATGCCTTAGAAAGAATACAAGTAACTAGACAGAAGTGTGATGCTAAGGACAACAAGTAAGGGATACCTTATGCTTGCTTTTACATCTATGTGTCTTAACTTAAGTTCTAAAAGAGTGATCCATAAATTGCATATGAGGTTTCTGTATAGAAACATCGATTATCTTTTAAATGATTGAGAAAAGTTGAACTGAAGATGTGTAATTCATACATTAGAAGGTATGAAAGCCCATGAAATTCAGAAACATTCAATAATCGGATCCTGATTTTGACTTTTATTTTTGATGAATTTAAAGTTTTTTGTTCTTTGTTTTTAGCCACGAATAGAAAGAAATTTGGAGAAGGCAATGGCACCCCACTCCAGTACTCTTTTGCCTTGAAAATCCCATGGACAGAGGAGCCTGACAGGCTTCAGTCCATGGGGTCGCTGAGTCGGACACGACTGAGCCACTTCACTTTCACTTTTCACTTTCATGCTTTGGAGAAGGAAATGGCAACCCACTCCAGTGTTCTTGCCTGGAGAATCCCAGGGACGGGGGAGCCTGGTGGACTGCCGTCTATGGGGTCGCACAGAGTCGGACACGACTGAAGCGACTTAGCAGCAGCAGCAGCAGAAAGAAATTTGCTCTGCAGTTGGTCCCTGGAGTGGAGCTATTTTGCCACAAAGTTCAGTTAAAAAGCTTGTGGACTAGCCAATGTTAAATTATGTAAAGTTAAATAATGCCACTTGTTTTAAGTTCGTATGTACAATACACATAATTGGCATTGTTTTGAAATTATTTATTTAATGTGACTTTCTTTGAATTAAAATAGCACAGTTGTTACTGTAGTGTGGAGAGCAGAAAGATTTATTTTTACAGATGAACCCAGAAATAAAAGTTACTCTTTAATTGTTTAGAGCAACAAAACTCAGACTATTAGGCTATGTAGGTTTCTTCATTTCTGAAAGATGTCAGCACCTATGGTTCAAATCAGATTGTAATGTCATTGTCTCGTTTATAGTGCTCAGTGCCTGTGGCACATTCGTAGTACGTCCATAGCTACTGTTGTAATAATTGGTCATTCTTACAGTGAGGTATTCATGGGTTTTAGGGTTTTGTTTATCAGCTGATTGACCAGCAAACTTATAATTATATGTACATTTTGCTGCATAAATCTGCTTACTGTAAATTTGGTATTCGTACTTTTCCTGCTTACAACTTACTTTTAAGTTTGCAAATTAATAATTTATCTCACCAGATATTTTGGAAAAAAAATCTTCACACTAGATTAGAAACTTCTTCTGCTTTGATAATGTTTTCCATCAAGAGAATAGGAGAAGAAGATTTTAAGGTAAAGAAATTACAGAAAGGAATAAGAAATTACAGAAAGGAATGTACAAGTTGTTTTAATTCTCTGCCCCAGAGAAAATATGTTTAAAAAGAAGATAAGGTCTACATTTCTTGACAAGAAGGTAGAAAATGACTTAACTTTCTAAAGTGGGTTTTTTGGGTTTTTATCCTCTTTATTGGATGATAATTGCTTTACAATGTGGTGGTCTCTGCTGTACATCAGTGCAAATCAGTCATAACTGTACATATATATGTGTGTGTGTGTGTATATGTATGTATCCCCCCTTCTTTCTGAGCCTCCCTCCCCCACCCCCCAGTTCCAAGTCCGGGTCATCACAGCATGCCAGGCTGGGATCCCTGTGTTATACAGCAGTTTCCTGCTAGTTACCTAATTTATACATGATAGAGTAAGTTTTTGAGTGCATTATTAATACTTAACTCATTTTAAAAGTGTATTTATTGCAAAGACTTGACTTCAGAGTTTCTCAGCCCTACCTGTGGCATTCTCTTGTACATAATGCTTATTCTTAAAATTTATGAAAGCCATTACTTCTGTAAGTCATGTGGGGAAAAGTCTTGAAATTTTACTACCTTTTTTTCTAGGTAGCAATTACAGTGAAAAATGTGATGTCTTCAGCTGGGGTATCATCCTTTGGGAAGTGATAACACGTCGGAAACCCTTTGATGAAATTGGTGGCCCAGCTTTCCGTATCATGTGGGCTGTTCATAACGGTTTGTGAAGTTTTTTATCAGTATATTTTGTATATTTCTTATTTGGAAATTGTTTCTCCCCCAAAGAAGACCCTTTATCCCCAATGTTAAAGTATACGATTTCTTGTAACCAGCCTCAAGCCCTACCTGCCCTGACACCAAGATCGAGCAGAGCTGGGGCGGTCCTGGTGCTGGACAAAGCTGAGGTCTGCTGGCTGTGCCCATGCGGAAGAGGCCATCAGTAGACAGCCAGAGCCAGCTGCCTTGTTGCCTTTCTCCAGCAGACAGGGACACGTTGGACTGGACACTGTGAGAAAAGAAAAAATTTCTCACATGGTTAAGATAATTAGGGAGCTATTGCTTTTTTCTCTTGAAGAAGCAGTGTCTCACTGAGGAGAGAAAGCAAAGCATATTAAGTAAAAGTTGTTACTTAAGCTGTTCATAAAGGCAAAACGGGAAGTGCATCACATAGTCTTACTTTTTAGCTTCTCATTCATCCTTAAGATGTGAGTGCTATTATTGCCCCATTTTACAGCTTTCCTTATTAGGAAGCTGAGACCTAGAGCAGCTAAGTAATTTGCCTAGGGTCACAGGTTTAGTAAGTGGTGTTGCTGAGATTAGATCTGGATGTTTCTGACTCAGATGTCCATATTTTTAAGTTATATTCGTTCATGGACATGATGTCCTTGCATCCCTCCTGTTCCCTATATACTTCTAATTACCATGTTTCTAACTGCTCATGATGCTAGAATACATCTCCTTCATTAATCAAGTTATTTCATGGTTGCTTTAGGAAAATAAACTTCTTGAAAGGAAATTGCTGAATCTTTTAACTTTTGCTATCTCTCTCTGTTGTTTAATTTCTATATCTTGATTATAATTATTCTGATTAATGGCATTTTTGACACACTATTCCACACGTGATAGAAACAAATATCTGCCCCACCGTTTTGGTCATTCATAGATATGTCAAGGAGTCATCGGAGTAATCTTGTGTGTTTACCAGTTCCCGGTTCATTGTACTACCTTTTTTGTTGTTACGGAGAATGCTAGAGCATTGACCAGGACAGTTTGTTTTCTTTTTCTGTCATGTGTCAGTAAAATTGAATGTCAAGTGAAGTAAGAAATAAAAAAACTTAACTTATTAGTTGATAAATTTACAAAAATTTCATTATAATTGAGCCCTTCTTTTAAGTTAGGGACCTTGCTAGTGATATTAGCCTTGTTAATTACACAAAGGTTGGCAGTTTTCGGCTTGTGAAATGACTGACTCACAGCTACCGTAAGGCCTGCCTCCCGCAAAAGAACCATTTAGAAGTCAGTGAGTGTAACACCATAGTTGACGACTTTTGATCTATGGAAGAGGATTTTTCAAACAGATTTGAAATTTTTATGATAAATCTGAAAATACAGGTCAGATATGATTACCTCGAGTTACCATTCACACATTAAGCTGTTAACTATTTGTTAAAAGAGTGTTTATAATAAATGAAGTATTGTTAACTCTCAGTCATAATACATGTGAAAATTTTTATTTGGCTTCTCAAAAAGTGTAGATTCCCCTTTATGAAAATGTAGTGTTAACCTAAAGGACAAAATAAATGTACTTTTATTCCTCCTAAAAAAATCTTGATTTAGAAAATAAATACCACGTTAGAAACTTACACTATTCTTTGGGTAAATACTTTCTGTTCTCTCCTCCTCTAATTTTTAATTGTAGGTACTCGACCACCACTGATCAAAAATTTACCTAAGCCCATTGAGAGCCTGATGACTCGTTGTTGGTCTAAAGATCCTTCTCAGCGCCCTTCAATGGAGGAAATTGTGAAAATAATGACTCACTTGATGCGGGTATAATCCTTCTTTTGAGGGGCTTTGGGGTTAAGGGACTTTTATATATACTGAGTTTTAATGGGATTTTAAAGTAAGGGGCTATCATCATTTTTTTTTTGTTTTATACTTTTTTGTATTTTCCACTTTAGAATGGGTATTCATTACTCGTATAATCAGAGGAGAAAACATTATTTTGGGAAAAAAAATCTAGTTCTTATAATGGAAAGATGACTAGCCTAGATGTCTAAACATGCTCTTTTCCTTCTGCTTAACTTGGTAGATGTATTTGTTCCTGGGCCTGTTGCCTTATCTGTCATGTGAGAGAAGTTGAATTAGATGATCTCTAAAGCCTTTACAGGACTTGGATATTTTATGACTCTAATTGTTGCTGAGTTATGCATTTTCTTTAGTACAGATCTTTATTAAGCAGTCATTTATGTAGTGCTCTAGAGAGGCTACATTCCAAGACACTTTTACTTAAGTGATTTTTAACTTTTGGTTTTTCATTGTATATTTTTAGCTTTTCACTTGCCATTAAAAAGTTAAACTTTTTTCTAGGATCTGTAGAATTTTAGAATTTAGAAGAATCATTTTAAATGACTATTATAATTTCCCAGTCTATAAATGAAACACTTTTGTTAGAATTATTTGAATCATTCTAGGCCTCTAGTTTTTGATCCACTAACAAATCTATCAAGTAGTACCTTGACTTGGAAATGTTTATGCACTTGTGAAAGTGCCTGAATTTCAGAACAATTTGCTAAGTAGAAGAATCTTTCAGTCTCTTTGAATATAGATTAAGTGATTTCCTAAATGGCCCCATAATTAGTTTGTTCATTCTATTGAGAATAAATTAGCCACAGCAGCTTGAACTCATCTTATTAAAGCTTAATTTCATTTTTGGAGAATACCTCTATGTAGAATCCTGGGACCTAAAGATACATTCGTAAGAAAACAACTCAGTAAAAATTAAAATTAAAAAGTAAAGACAAGACCTTGGTCTCCATAATCTCCATAATCTCTACCTTAAAACTTTTGTTTATATAAATTATTCAGATTTTGATTGTGCCTATATGTGCTTTGTCTAATATGAGAAGAAAACATTTCTCTTTTTTCTCCCTAAATTCTAATTTTTATCCAGCAGATATATCCAATATTTTATCTCTGATTCATAGAGCAACATTCATAATCTATTCTTGATATTTAAAATATTGGTTCTAACAAACTATTCTATGGCATACCATCTTGGTTGTCAGACGAAGTTGTTTCAACACTTTAGAGATTTGCAGCACTGCTGTGAGAACATGAATAATGTTTCATGTAATTATGAGGACTGAGGCTACTGTATTTCATATGTTCCTCTAGAGGAATATTGGCTGTTTTCTTCAAGATTATCTGGGCTGTGTGTAAAATAGATATGTAGGTAGATATATGGCATTGATAACAGTTGAAATTCAGAAGAGTTAGCACACTGTTGTCTTTGTATCTACAAATTCCATGTATGCCTTAGTGAAAATAAAGCAGCATCTTTGCTGTGTTCAGATCTCAGCAAGGAAGTAATTCAAACGTACTTACTCTTTAAGTTAATTTTCACACGATTTAATTTGTATTAAAGAAAGTTTAAATTGTTATTTACTTTTTTATATATAGTACTTTCCAGGAGCAGATGAGCCGTTACAATACCCTTGTCAGTATTCAGATGAAGGACAGAGCAACTCTGCCACCAGTACAGGTAAATGGATAGATTGGAACAGTAGTAACCTAAATTTTTGCATCTCTGTTCCCGTGAAATGATAATCAAGAAGCAATGAATGATGTCCCTTCTTGCATTTTAATTTATTCATTTAATATGATTGCAATTTTAATTTCCAGGTGCATCATTCTTCATGCAGGTACCCAGGTTAAAGAGTTAATTGAAAACCCACTTCCAAGTTTTGAAATTCTTACGCAGTTATGTCTAAAAAGACTGGATATTATATTTCTGTGGATGCCGTTCTTTACTTGAAAAATAATTCTTACACAGATACAGCTAGATCAAATAGTATCAAAAATTATTATATATATATAAAACAGCATATTTCCTGTATCTTGACCACCCTACTTCTTGATCTTTGTAGAAGACTCCATAGACACATCCATTTAAGAAGCTGTGTTTTAGTTCAGAGTTCCTCAGTTCCATAATTTGTGGTCATCGAAAAAAACAGTAGAAGTAATACTCTAACGTAGAAAAATTTTACTTCTCAAAGTATGTGATATTATGAACATTTCATTATTAATTTGATTAAAACTAAAAGGCATAGGTGTGTATGTACACATATACTTAATGCATACTTAAAATTTTATTTTTACTGGTCTATTTCCCCTACCTCCAAAAAAATTATATTTAAACTGGTTCCAGTTTTACTGAAAGTCTTTCTGAGATGATCTTAATTATAAAGTGAATTTCTCTAAAAACATTTGCTTGCCATTCCTTACTCTCAGCTAACCTTCTTTACCGTTTCTCTGTGATCAGAAGACAGCTGCCACAAACTTCCCCTCTCCACGTGCCCACCTGCCTGTGTCTGCCCCTCTCCTCTGCACTCTTCTGTTCGCATGCTGAAATGTCCTTGCTCATAGCCAGAGGCAAGCCTGTCCCCTTATGCATCAGATCCCATCTGCTCTCCTAGCAATTCTTCCTGTCTCTTGCATCATCAGTTTTAGCCTTTGTACTGGGATCATTCCCTGAGTATATATACAGTAGTCCGCCTTTGTCCACATTTTTGCTTTCTGCAGTTTCGGTTTCCCATGGTCAACTGTGATCCAGAAGTACTAAATGAAATAATTCCTAAGTTTTAGATTGCAGCCATCTTGAGCAGCACGATGAACTCTCACTCCATCCTATGGATCATCCTTTTATTCAGTGTATCCTATCCATTTGTCACTTAGTAGCCCTCTTGGTTGTCACATCACCTGCCGTGGTATCACAGTGCTTGTGTTCATGGGACCCTAATTTTATTTAATAATGGCCCCAAAGCACACGAGTAGTGATGCTGGCAATTCTTATATGCCAAAGAGAAGCTGGAAAGTGCTTCCTCTAATAGAAAAGGTGAAAATTCTCAACTTTAATTAGAAAAAAAAAAAAAATCCTATGCTACTTGAGGTTGCTAAGATCTGCATTAAGAACTTCTATCCATGAAATCATGAAGAAGGAAAAAGAAATCTGTGCCTGTTTTGCTGTCATGCTTCAAACTGCAAAAGTTAACAGCCATAGTGCAGGATAAGTGCTTAGTTAGAAAAAGGTATTAAATTTGTACACTAAGATATTTTGAGAGAAAAGGACCACATTCATTAACTTTTATTACAGTATATTGTTACAATTGTTTTGTTTTATTTTTAGTTACTCATGTAATCTCTTACTGTGCCTAATTTATAAATTAAAGTTTATCACAGGTATATATGTATAAGAAAACACAGTATTCGAGGGCTCAGTACTATCTGAGGTTGCAGGCATCCACTGGAGGTCTTGGAATGTATCCCCTGTGGGTAAGGAGGGGACTGTTAAAGCCTGTATTTGCATTTCTCTAGCTTCTCTCTTGCCATTCTCTCTTGTGCTCACTCCGTTCAAGCATTTATTATACCACTACTCTAGAATTGCTCTTGTCAAGGTCACCAGTTATCTTCACATTACTAAATCTAAATGAAGGGTTTTCAGTTCTCATCTTTTTTGATTCTCAGTAGCCTTTGACACAGTTTGTTACTGTCTACTATTTTCAGCACTCTGAGTTGGTCTCCAGGATATCATACTAGCCTGGGCTTCGTCTTACATCTGTGGTCACTTGTTCTCATGGTTTCCTGTGCTGGTTATTCTTCATCTCCCCAACTTATAAACGTCAGAGTGCCCAGGGCTTAGTCATTTGACCTCTTTGTTTGACTAAACTCATTTCCTTAGTAATCTCATCCAGTATACATGTATACCATGTATTTGCCAATATTTTTGCTCCATCCCAAACTTGAACTCCACACTCACATATCCAACTACTTGATTGATACCTGCCTGCTGTGAGCTCAAAATTACCATTTTCCTAACTGAGCACCCTTCAGACTCAGGCCTTCCACAGTCTTTCCCATCTTGATTAATAGCCATTTCTTTCTCTCAAGCTAAGAAACTTAAAGTCATTCTTGACTGTTAGAAAACTGTTTAGGCACTTTGGTTCCCTTTTTGTGCTATTCTGAGATAGCATTTAAAATGGGTTTGTTTGGGTATCTTCATTAGCTTGAAAAGTCTTATTTTTATTCATATCTTGCTAGTTTAGAAAATAATTTAAGTTACATTTTATTGAATGAAGCATCTGTGTTATTCCTAGCCTATTGTCATAAATATTTTTGCTTTCCTAGGCTCCTTCATGGACATCGCTTCTACAAACACCAGTAATAAAAGTGACACTAACATGGAACAAGTTCCTGCCACAAACGATACAATTAAACGCTTAGAATCAAAATTGTTGAAAAACCAGGCAAAACAACAGGTTTGTTTTGTTATTAAAAGTAAAATCTTTTGGTAACCTTATCAGTAGTCATGAAATCCTGAACATTATACTAACAAGTATTGTTTGCCTTCTTCCCCTGAATCTTGTTCCTGAAGCAGACAGATAGGCTTAAGAGTAGAGATGTGTAATGAGATTCTCCTGAAATTCTTTACAATTAATTGTTCTCCCATCTGATGATTGCTGCCTTTGGTATTTGTGCATATCTTCCTTACGATGATCCCTAACTTGAACAGTTGATGGTTACAAGTGTAAAATGGGGATTTCTTGGCTGTACTACCTGGTTAAAGGAGTTCTAGATCCATCATTTCATGTTTCCAGATTTATTATATTTTTGCTGTTACTGGTTTTTAAATATTTTAAGAAGTGACTTTATTCATCTTCCTTGAGGCATTTAGGATAACTAATAATTGAGACATTGAACTCCCAGCTCTGGTGATCACCTTTTCCTAAAGGCCAGTGTCTGCAGCTTGTTCTTCCTCACTCCTACAGCTCCCTCTCCCTGAAAATTTTCCATTTCTTTCAGAACAGAACCCCTAAAAATCCCAATTGGTATCTCCCTTCTTCTAGCTGCCCAGGATTTTTAAATATAAAGAGCTTCAGTAATTCAAATTGACCTATGTTTTTAACAGAGTGAATCTGGGCGTTTGAGCTTGGGAGCTTCTCGTGGGAGCAGCGTGGAAAGCTTGCCCCCAACCTCTGAAGGCAAGAGGATGAGTGCCGATATGTCTGAAATAGAAGCCAGGATTGCTGCAACCACAGGTAAAAAGGAAGTAAAAGTCCGAAGAGGAACGAAAATGGTAGTTTCAGTTGTTTCAGTCATGGGAATGTCAGGGGCTTTTTTGTGTGTGTCCTAAATTTTTTTAAAGCAGGAAGTTGATTTATAATATACTTCCTATGCTTCTAGCAGAAAGCATCTCAAGTTCCAGATAAAGCAAGCATGATTTGTAAAATTATTTGCATTATAAAGTTTAATTTCTTATTACAGATTCTTATCAAATATAATTCAGCTCAATATGAGCTGAAAATCTAAATGAGAAATTGAAGTTTAGCCAAAACCAGGAGGTTTGGGGAGGATTTTAAGTGATTCTACTAAAGTTTTGTGCTGAACTCAAGTAATAGCAAATGTTTTGTTTTGAATTTAGCAGAAAAATGTGCTCCAGATCAAAATATGATCTGGCCTTACTGTCTGCTGCTGCTCCTTTCAGTGGCAAAAGTAGCTAAGTTTGTGATTAATTCTTTTAATTGCAAAATAAAAGATCGTAGTAATTTGATCTGGAAAAAGCTAGCATTTCTCTTCCATTTTGTTAGTAGTTAAAATGATTAATTGTGGAAAGACTGGTCAGCACAAAAATAATTACATGTTTTGTTACCTTAGTGGAACTTCTAAACTTCTTTTCTAACCAGGTTCATTTAGTAATGGTGGGTTAAATTGTTTTCTTTCTGATTTCCCTAGGGGTGGAGAGGCACTGATTATAAATACATTTCTATTGTGGAAAATGTAGAAATATAAATTTTAAAAACCTTGTCTTCCGTAATTGTCCCACTAAAAAATAAACACAACATTTTTGTGTATTTACCTCTAATCTTTTAAACTACATATGTATATATAAATATATTCCCTAGTGTATTAGCATATTTTTTTTTAACTTAGCTAACCAGGTTTTGTGGGATTTTGTTTTGTTTTGTTTTAATATCATTTTGGTTTCTTTCTAAAAAGAATATTTTCATTTTGTGTTAAGTTCTGTTAAGGGAAGTTGTCCAGAGGACCATCCTAACTCTTCTTGTCTTCAACTAATCTTGGTCACTTATTTATCAGTTAGCATTAGAATCAGTTAGATATTATAGAATATCCAAAATAACGGTGTCTTTAACACAAAACTTTTTTTTCACACACAAACAAATCTGGAGGTAGGCTTCTCGATCTTTGGTGACTGGTTTTCTTCTGTCTCTCTGTGTTACAGTCCCTATTGTGTGGCTTTCATCCTGAAGGTGACTTTGTGCTCCATAATGGCTGTTATAGTTCCAGTCATCACATCCACAATCCCAGCATCAGGAAGCAGGAGTTAGGGCAAGGGCTACTTTTTCAAAAAGCTTTCATAGAAGTCCCTCCTAACAACTTCCACGTTTATGTCATTGGCCATAGTAATAGGGTCAGATGGCTCCCTGTGGGCCCAAGGGAAGAGGGGATCTGCAGTCCTGTATCTGGGAACATTGCTGTCCTGAGTACAGTTGAGGTTCTGTTGCTAAGAAAAAAGGGAAAAATAGAGATTGGCCTGTCTCTGCCACATAGATGGGATCTTCAGAAGCAATCAAGTGGAGTGGAGGTCACTTGAGTCACAAGTGTTTCTGTGTGCAGTGGGGGTGTCATGGTACAGTGTCTGATGAACAGGGTACACAGGAATGCAGCCTAACACTTTGAGAGTCCTTTTCATTTCAGGAATATCATTCAAGTTAGTCAAACAGTGATTGCTACCTTAAAACGGGAAGTGTTCTGTAATGTAATAGTAATAATTTTTTATGTGCTAGTGTCAATTTTTTAGTCAGGTACTGGTTTATAATTAATCTTTACAGAAGTGATATTTCACCAGATTAAAGGTAACCACATACATTTAAATAACCCTATCCTTTCTCTGCCTAAATGTGAATAGAACAGATGGGCTGAACATTTGTTGGTGAATTGTCTTACTTTGACATGTTCATCTTTTCCAGCCTTTCAGAACTATTCCGGTTTAGCAGGAATAGACCCTAAACTTTGGAAACTACAATAAATACTCAGTTTATCAGAAGTATGTTTAAATATTTATAATTATAAAAGCATACACATTTCATACTTTGATTCAATAATTATCATAATCACTGAATTGTACTTTGTAGCACACTTCAAGAAACACCTCATTGAACACATATTCCTGTGTTTGTTTAATTAAAACAAATATGGCAGCTTATTTCTTTTTAACTCCTCTTTTCTTCCCACTTTCATCGTAGACCCTCACTGCACATCAGTGGTTGCATTTAGATTATTTCTATGAACGTGTTGGAAATCTAGCTTTCTCATTACCCTGCAGCTTTGTTTGTCTCTGTCCTTTTTTTTTTCCTGCTAATTAAGGCCAGTATGTGAAACATCTTATATTGATAGTTGTTTGCTCCTTAATCATGCCTTGTGTAAGCATGGACAAAGGGTTTGATAGTTCTGCATGCCATCCTGCATGAAGTGTTATTAACATAACTATTTGAAAAGTATTCTGTTTTTGTTCACCGTTTTCCGTGTTACTATTTGTGGTTGTTTGCATGTATACTGTATGTGTGTATTTTTGCAGCCTTTTCCAAGCCTAAACGGGGCCACCGTAAAACCGCTTCATTTGGCAACATTCTGGATGTCCCTGAGACCGTCATAGCAGGTATCATGGACCACCTGGGTTGGTCTAATAGCTGTAAAACCGGAATAATGATCCCTGGTACTTATAAAATGCTTCTTGCTCCAATTTGATAGACTGTGAAAATAGATACCTTGCATGCAGTCCTTAGGGAGACAGATTAAAAACTGTATACATTTATCTGCACTGAAGCCAGCTTGGCCAGGAACCTCACATCTCCAAAACTGAGGATGAACTAGAAGGTAAAGTAATATGCCTTTATGTGGAAGGAGGCATACCACCCCAGAATTCTGCCAACTTCCTCTCATCTTTTAAATGAGCAGAATAGCTGAACCCAGACCTTTTTTCACCCAGCAGAAAGAGGAAACAATCCTGTAAAAATACTTGTTGTCCTTGGCTCCTTTCCTTCCTTCATTACTAGTTGGGGGCTCCCTCTTGGCATTCTGTCCCAGCCTCTTTCTGTTGGTAGCAAGTGAAATATGAAGTTGAGAAAAGAATAGCTGAATACCATTTTGCCTTAACCTAGAAAACAGATACAAAGTAAAAACTAATGAGATTTGCTGTTTTGCATGGTGTCTTGCCAAATAATTATGGTCACTTCTGATTCCTGTGTGTTAGGATCTTCTTGCAAATTACGTGTTTTTATACCTAACTCCCACGTGTCTCATATGGTTAAATTGCTTTTATTTCTTACGGTGATTATCTCATAGATGAATTTAAATCACCATGCCTAGTAGTTCTTGTCTCCTCCAGTAAACTGAAACCTGAGGGTAGAGACTATGTCTTTATCTGTGTTGTTTATTATTGATGGCATCAGCCGTGTCTGGCTCAAGACCTCACACATAGTGTTTAATAAATATATGCCGGTTATGGAAATGACCCATTATTGAGCTCCCAGCAGGTCAGAACTAGGATACATGTAAAATCTGTAAATTACAGATGTGTATAAAAGTTTTTAAACAGTTTCTTAGGTCCCATTCCATCTATACAAAACCATTTTATTTTTAGAGTAGTTCTTTGTTATCCTGGTTGTTCAAGTGGTTTATTTTACATTTTCACTGTTGCCCTTCAGAGAATACAGTTAATTTATTCCTCGCATACTTTTATTGAGTCATGGGCTGCTTTCAAAATTAGTAAAGTACTTTAGGATCATTTTACCTCTGCCCTGAAAGGTACCAAGTTTAAGGGAATAATACTCTAACTGAAGAAGCAGCAACGTATAAACATTTATACTGCTGAGCTGTATCTTAAATGTTTGAGAGTATCAGAAAAATCTAGCCAAATGGCACACTAATCTTAATCTGGGTCTCATGGGTGAACATTAAGAACAGATACACCCACACATAGCAAAATAGCCAATGATATACATAATAATGAGTGGGGGAGAAGAGGAGAAAAACCTTCTCAGAGGTTGTGAACCAGGGTGAATGTGTGCACCACACCCCACCAGGGGACATTTGGCGCTCCCTGGAAACGTTTGTGATTGTCAAAACTAATAGGTGCTACTGACATGGTGGACAGAAGCCGCATTGCTGCTAAACAGCCTGGAGTGTCCCAAGCAGCCTCCCACAGCCAAGAATTACCCATCCTGAAGTGTCAGCAGTGCCAGGGCTGAAAAACCCTAGTTAGATGTGCTTTGTGGCCTGTATGAAAGCACATCAGCTTAATAGCCATTTTACAGATGAAAAAGATCCAATGATGTTGAATGGTTTTCCCAGAGTTACACAGCCAGGATCCCATCCTAGGTCTTCTGACACCAGATTACACCCATTTTTTTTGTTTTGTTTGAGTCACAGAAGTTAGAGTAATTCTGTGCTGCTCCTACTTAGGATTTGTATTAAATTTAACTGAGCTCTTCATCCAGGAGCTTTTTAATACTTTTTAATGACATTGGATCCTTATGGGGTCAGGAAAGCTTAATTCTGCTGTTAATTGCCAGAGTACCAATGCTCGTCAAGTGGAAATAGTATTCAGTAATAAATTTTGTTAAATATTCTTGTTGAGTTTTTTCCCCACATATTCAAACATTAACCTAGTAGTTTCACTTTTTTTTAATAAAGGATGCAACCACTGGAATTGAAATAATTGGACATAAAAGTCAAACATTAATTTATTCTTAGGTTATATTTTTAAATTAAACATAAAAGATATAACCTGTGCTTTGGGAATATCTCAACTATCTTACATGGCCATTTTAATTGTAAAGAAGGATGAAATTTAATTCCCTAAATTTCTTAATACCTTTTAGAACTTTTTTACTTGAGGTTGATTCCCTGCAAATTCTGTGGTTATATTATCAGATACTTCTTGATATATCCAAACTGGCATTAATTAGCATTGGATCCCAGGTGTAAGCATTTTTAAAATATAAGCTATATTTTCCATCTGTTATGAATAAGTATTTTCAATAATACTTTCCTTTGGCCAAGTGCAGTATACTGAGTTTAATGTACCTCTTGGAATAAACTGCCTCTTTTTATTAGGAGTGCTCCTTTAAGCATCAGGTAAATTTTTATGTGTATTTATTAGCAGTGTACAAATGTATCATTTCTGAAGTGTTGCTTCTTGCATTTTTAAAAAATTTTAGCAAGTTTTAAAAGTTTTTAAATAGGCACTATTACTCTAAAAAAGTTTTTTTAATACAATCTTTATAATGACTAAAATGCCTAACCTGGTCATGGGTCAACAAATTTAAATCTTGTTTTTTGCTTGCTCTTCGACACTCTTAAATACCTTGCCATCAACAGATGGGGAAGAACAAGCAACCTGTGGCTAACACCAGCATCCATCAATTTAACAGTTTCTCAGGTCATGCAAAAATGGACCTTTAATACCTCAGGACTTCTGTGGATCAAACTACACAATTTTTTGTACCCTTGCTACCTTAAGCCTGGCTCTGAAAGAGGTATTGGCAAACTTTGTTCTGGTTAAGTCTTCTTTCTACTTTCCCCTGCCCACAGAGTGGCTGTAAATCTATCTGGCTTCTTTTTAGCAAGGAAGACACATAATAAGAGCAATTACCAGTACAGTATGACATTTTGCTAACTCTTCATTTGTGGAGAATGTCCTGCCAAATAACTGTGCAACCTAAGCAAAGTTAATGTAAATGCAGACATCTCTTGCCCATAATTGAAACTATTTGACCTATAGTTTTCTAATCCATTTTATGTTACTTTTATTTGAAGAAAAGAGAGTGGGTGGCAGATTATTGGATTGCTTTAAATTTTTCTAAAGTTTTTTCCTTTAAGATTTTGATAAAAACATAGATTTTTGTTTATTTTATCGTTTTACTTGGACTTTCCTGACTTTCTCACATTTTGCTTTTGTTATTTATTATTCCAAGCTTCCGAGGGTCTGTTTTCCCTCCATCTTCATCTCAAATACTCAAATGGGATAGGGATTATGAATTGGGAAACTATAATACATTTGATAGTAACATTTGATCTGGTGTTAGAAGAATACCTAAATTTTACATTTCTTTTAATCAGTATCATAGAGTAGGAGATTGAGTCGGCTTCCCTGGTAGCTTAGTGGTAAAGAATCCACCTGCCAAAGTAGGAGACGTAGATGCAATTCCTGGATTGGGAAGATCCCCTGGAGAAGGAAATGGTAACCCACTCCAGTATTCTTGCCTGGGAAATCCAAGGACAGAGGGGCCTGGTGGGCTACAGTCCATGGAGCTGCAGGAGAGTCCAACTTAACTTGGCAACTAAACAACAAGAAACTGAAGAGTTAAAAAATATTTTGTTCATGGCTCTGGTGTCTGTTATCAAGGGAGATCTGCAGTCCTGCGCTGGAGTCCTTGTGTAAAGAGTTATAGTACTTAATATTAAGGAAGTCAACTGTGATTATAATATATTTTGAAATCCACTGGATGAAAGTACTGTCAGATACATATATAGATACCACCTGCAAAAGATTTAATTGAAGCATAAGTCTTCTGTACTTTCTCCCTTTCCATTGTTAAAAAATCCTCATGCAAAAAAAAAAAAATCCTCATGCATAGTTTATACCAGATTGATTGCTATTATGAAATGAAATAAATTTCCAACATATGATTTGCAAAAGTTAATTTTTCCAAATACTGATATTGAATAACTGTTGTAATTATATCATAAAAGATACCTTTTTAAAATGAGCTAAATTGTAAGGTTTTATAGAATATATTTAAACAGTTTTTATTAATACTACTGTAATATCATACTCAGTGGTTCTGAATTTCTTTTTAAGTTTAGACTAAATTACAATACTTGGCTTCATTTTAAACACTTGAAATTTTTCTCCTCTATTCTACGGATAAGCATTGCCTTAATGTACTTCTATTTGAGAACCTTGAACAGTGAGACTCTAGTGTACCTTTTGTTATTTCTAGCTTGGAATAAGATGGCATAACATTTTAAACTGACAGAACACTTTGACCAAAAAGCATTACATACTGTCTTAAGGATTTGCTAGAGAAGGCTGAATATGCAAGTGTTTTGTTGAGTCAGTCTTAATACACATAAAATGTCCAGGTCTCTGAATTTAATTGATATTTGTTGTTTGTAATATTCTTGAAGCTGAAAAGAAACTTTAGGAGTCCTTATGGTTTCAGCTGCATTTAGATCTCTTAACTGAAAAAAATTTAATGACTATTCATCCACTTTAAATTTCAGTCAGGTACGTTGAGTTCTATTGTGTATTGGTTATTTACCAAAAGTGTGATAAGTAGTTAAGTAGAATGTGAAAAGGGCCAAGCAATAAACAGTGCAGCACCATTAGGAGGAGACCATGAGGTAGAAAGAATTGAGCTTTTCTAGGTCTCAAGTTCTTACCTTGCACAGATAGTGTCATTAACACCTGCCTTTGTTTAGGGACACAGAGGCCCAAGGAGAGCTCTTCTGAGATATACTACATCTGCTTCTGCCAAGTGCAGACACTGCTCCTTCAATAAAGTTCTGTATTTGTGACTAATTAAATAGGAAAGTGCATCTAACCTTACAAGTAATATTTAGGTAGTCTCTTTCCACCTTATTGTAGTCTACCAAGATCACTTTTTAAAATCTAAAAAGGATAAGTAAGTGTCCCATAATTTTTAATATTCAAAACTTAACAAATATCAAAATTTCAAACATTTTGATTAAGAGATGTCTCCAAGAAAGTGTGTTGATTTTTACATGAAGAGCGTCTTCAGAAAGTTGGAACCTAGAAAAATGTAAGTAGTTTAGGTAAGGAAACTGATAAGAAAAACCACAGGAATGACTCTCAGGGACCTAAGCCAGCAGTCTCTGGAAGGACTCTGATGACTTTCAAATACCAGCTCAGGAAATCAGTTGTACTTAAAAAGAGCAGCTTGTTGGAGAGATGGATTTTGTTTCAGTGTTGAAAAAGCAATTGCCCTATAAGCTGCTGTTCCAACCACCCTTTTAGGGGTGGGGAAGAAGGTGGGCTTAGGGATATAGTATATTCCTTTTGTTGCTCTTAGAAAAGTTATTTTTAAAAATATCCTTTGTTCCCTATCAGAAGTCCTGAACGTTCCAAAATTCATTACAGATTAAAAAACTCAAGACATCATTTATAAATTCCATTTTCTTTGATTAAGCATCTGTTGATACCATATTGTCCCTTATTTCTACTTCTTTTGTCCTTTATACTGCTGTGTTTAATACAGGTATGCACATATTAAAGAACCATGAAAAAATGTAAAGTAAATGAGTTTCTAAATTAGTGTTTAGTTACCAAAAAATTCAGAGTCAGTCTAAATTTATTGAGCACACACTCAGTAATTTTCATTTGTGATAATAGAAGCTTGATGTTTTTTACATTCATATTTCTAAATTATGGCTTGAAACTTAATATTGGAGCAACAAGTATTTGTTGATTGCAATCCTTTTTTGCTTCGTCTGAACTGTATGCCAGATGGTTTTTGCCATGGTTATGCTAATGAAAATGCATTGCCTAGTATTGCTTGGTTTTGACTCCTGCTGTAGCTTTAAGATTTCTCATTTTATGGCATCTGTTAACTGTCAGTTCTCCTTTCCCCTACTTAAAACTTTTTATTCCCCTTTCCTCCCACCCTCTCACCCCCCACTTAGAGCTTGTCTTTGTTGTTATTGCAATGGTGATGTAATGATTTTCAGACACATGTGCAGGGTGGTTCCCCAGATTCACAAATGTTGCTAATCTGAAAAGAGAATTCCAGACACTTTTACAGGCCTGTCTCATCTCAGCTAATTTTAGAATGATTGTGTTGAATGAAATGTGCCTGAAATTGCTCATTAGTCATGGTAGTGGGGATCCTTTTTGTCCACAGGAAAATGGGGATAATTAAAAGTTTTCAGAGAAATATCTTAGTGTGCCTGATTCTATAAATGTGCAGTTTGTTGTTATGTCAATTTGTAATTGAAAGTTGGAGCTTGGAATAAAATGAAATATGAAGTTACTTTAAGATTATGCAAAGAATTCTAAAACATAGCTTTAAATACAAAAGAGTTATACTTTCAAGGATAGCTATAAATTTGAGTTTTTATATTCACTGCAATGTACTATTGCATTAAACATTATTCTTCTGTTGTAACGTCCTTTTAGTGTATGTACAAAATAGTAGGGTCACCTTGATTAAGATGCTAGGATATATTGCTGATTGGTTTAAAATAAGATAATGAAGGTTATAGAGATATAAAATTTTAAGAATGAATTCTGTCCGCTGATCAGGCCACAACTGTTAGAGTACGTGGTCTGAGCGCTGCCCACTATTACATAATATAGTCTTCAGAGTCAAAAGAATTTTGAGTATTGTGTCAGCTGTTACTCATAGTATTTTGGTGTTTCCTTTTAGACAGCTGATCTCTCATCTTAGAAAATAACTGTGTAAACAGCCCTATTCCCAAATAGAAGTGCTGAGTGAAGCTATTGTTCAATTCACCCCACGTTGCTGAAGTTCAACTTAGATTTGTCTAGTTCTTTCATAAACTGATTTTTAATTCATTTATGTTTAGCATGGAAGTTCCTGAAGCAGGGTTAACACACTAGCCCATTTCAGCAAGCTGTATATTTTAGAACAGAACGAGAGTCATTCGTCTCCACTAGGAGTTAAGAGTTGTTGTTCACAAATTATAAATTACTAGATTCTGACAAAGACTAATGGGATTAGGTAAGTGTGACTCAGTGCAATAAATTCAAGCCTAAGCATCCTTTTAAGCTCTGAAAGGAACAAGGTACTGCTGTTGGTTAAAGCCAATCATGGCTCACAACTTGCTAGCTGTCTTGCTGTAGAAACTGTAACGTAAGGCCCTTGAAATAGATGCCGTCATCAGCCCCAGCCCCCAAGCATTCATCTATTTAAACACATGACAGAAGATGGTGGAAGAGAATTCAGCAGCTCTTCGTGTGGTAGGGGTGGTTATTGTATTAGGACACACTTTATTGTAAGCCAGCAACTTTTGAGTTAAAATACTAGAGCTGTTTCTCTTTCTTTCCTTACATCTTTCTTTCCCTTTTTTTTTAACAATAAACACACTTGTTTTTCTCACATTCTGTGTAGATCCAAGGAGCAACAAATTCCAACTTCCTACTGTAGCAGTTAAACCCTTCTTGTCTCTGAACAGATTTCAGTATTTTAATTTTTAAATTTTTTTTAAAAGGCAACGGGCAGCCAAGACGTAGATCCATCCAAGACTTGACTGTTACTGGAACAGATCCTGGTCAGGTAAGACTTAATATTCAAATTCTCTGTCTTTGAAGATTAGTGATGGGCACAAATCAAAAATTCTGGCATATGTGTCCTCTGCAAAATAAGTTTTATAAGTTGACCTAAAATAATAATGGAGAAATTCATCATCATCAACTTAAATATGTAAGAGGGAAAAAGTGTAGATGCCATTATTAACTTAACTTGAATCTAAGAAGAGATTGGTTAATTCAATAGTGCTATGTGTGTGTTATGTGGTTTTCATACATGCTTTAATAAGGAAGTATTTGGTTTTGTACTTGGAACAATTTGTCGTTAACATTGTCCTCCAAAATGTATCATTAGTGTTAACCTCCTTTTTACTAAAGAGATTAAGTATTCCCCCAATGAAGATATCACTTCTCTGGGGTCACAGGCACTGACATACCTGGTGGACTCTAACTAATCTTTTAATTTGTCATATCCGCTAGATTTACATTTTTGTGAAACATCCTTAAGACAGTATTCACTAAGCAGATGGATGAACTCTAGCAGGGCTTCTATCCCAGTTGTTAAGGGTTTTATTCTTCATCTTTATATTTCTGGATGTTCTTCTAAACTCCCCTTACCTCTTTGAAGATGTCCCAGACAGTGCTGCAGTTTAAGCCATTATTGAATGGGTGCAGAGTTTTAACCAACCAAGTATATAAAAGTAGCAGTCACTGCCTTTTTTATTATTTACACCAATACTTAACATATATAATTTATATCATATGCTTAAAATGAAGTGAGAATTATGAGGTTTTGTTGTTTATTTACTTTCAGTTGTGCCGAAATAAATTTTAGTACTGTAGCATGCATCTGAACTGATAAAAATACCACATAAAAAATTATAGGATTATATGTTATAACCAATGTGATTTCATTTCTGCTAAAATGTGTTAGTACTTTTCATCTTAAAAGATGTTTTATTATTACTTCTTTTTTATAACATGCTTGAAATTTTAGAGATTCTTTGTAGTTGTTAATAAAAATTTGAAAGCCTTTTCTAGCTATCAACTAACTTAACAGAAGCTACTTGAGATATTTAAATAATAAATATCTTTGGTCTTCATTTATATCTGGAAATATTTCTCATAATGCCCACACACACCTTCAAATTAATATATGCACACCTATATGCATATGCACACATATATACATGTATATAAGCATACACACACATATATGCATAAAATATATATGTATAATACTCATTTATAGTATAAGCTATGATATTAAGTGATCCTAAATCTTAATTTTATTAATTTAATAGCATATTTTTCAGTATATCTGTTTTTGTGAGATCTCAGAACTTTTGAATGAAATTTCCCACTCTCTCCCCCTCAAATACTTCAAGCATTAATCAGGGTGTTTAGTAATAGATAGCTTGACATCTGGTATTCACTTTGATTCCTTAAAGGTTTGATGAACTCAGCCTTTTTAATGCTGTTTACTATTGCCATTGACATTCCAGTTATGAAAAACTCTAGCCGAGTATTCTCCCTTTGATTAGGAGTGAGAGGCTTGCTCTAAGACAGCTCAGGTGCATCTGCCAGTGTTTTTTCTCTGTGTTCTAGGATAAAGGCATTGCTGTATTTCAGGACTGACCTCACCATACCAAGCCTTACTTATTTGCTGACAAATTCTGTATGACCTGAGACTTTGATCATTACTATTTGCATGTATATTTACATGTACATGAGATAGTAAAACACTGGAACTGAGGCAGACTTGCATGAATTGTCACTGAATACTCCAAAGGTTTAAAATAAGGGGGAATTTAATACAGTGGTAAAATTCATTGTGAAACAGGTTCTGTACAACCATTGCCTAGCCAGTGTTAAAACTGATCCACTCATTCAGAATCACTTACATAGGACAACTTTAAAATGCCTAATATCCAGTTAGGGATGAGAATGACAAATAGTAATCCTAATATACTATGAAAACATTTTCCCCTGAAAATGTTATTTATGATAAATGACCATTAAATCTTTCTAATTAACTCATGAAAATAACATTATTTGGAGAGGAAAAGTATGCAAATCTGGATTTTCAAAATTGAAGGTATAGTTCTTTTTAAAGTCTGGCTAAGCAGTGATTAAACAGATGCATAGGGGTTTTTTTTGGTTTGTTTTGGCCATGGAAATTGATAAAGAACATAAAAGTATTTGCCCAGCCAGAACAGTCATCAGAGGAAAAGAGAGTTTCCTGATGAAGTTCAATATTATATCGCATAGAGGAAGGTGATCGGATAGGCGTTTCTACTTTGACTCTTGATTCAAGATTGATCTTAATAAAATCACTTAAACTTCTCATCTGTCAGCTAAAATTGGCGGTTTTTATACTGCCGTTTCTATGGAGAGGAGGAATGGTGAACATAGCAAGCTTCTTAATTAAAAGTGCTTGTGTAATGTTCATGTAAAAGATTGCATCCACACAGCATACATCTCACTTTTAAATTGACTGAGGTTTTTATTAATTCAGGAAGCTCATTAAGCATATGTAATGGATCTGGCCTCCATTTGAGAAAAAAGCCACCCCTGATGTTGAGGAACTGATCTCATACTAAAGCCTTGGTGCTGTTAGAAGCTGCAAATAAACAGTATCTCAGAACACCAATAGACAAAGTGACTCTGAGACCATGAAAATTGAGACAAAACAGGGCCATTTTACAATGTTGTCTAAGCACAGATGGAAAACAAGGTCACTGTGCCACCCACAGAAAACCAAACACTGCCCTCTCACGGCGGATATGAGTGCCTGCCACTGCTCTACTAGTTAACAGCTTTACCCTCACTCTGCTCTGCCCTCCCTGTAGAATTGCCCCTGGTTTCTGATAGTAGCCAATCTAGAGTGAACCCCTCCTTCCTTGTGGCCCCCTTCAAATCACTCACCAAAAGCCTAAATCCTCTAGTAAGCACTTTCTAAAACCTTACTGAAACACCCCCAAAGGGCCTTGGAGAGAGTGTTTTGCTTTAATGCAACAGATACTAAACCCAACTCACTCCACTACAGGTAGGTGCATTCATGGTAGTCTTTGACCAGGGTACATTGACAGACCGAGAAGGCCCAGTCTCAGGAGCTTGTTTGGGCAGATCAGACTTACACCCAGATCAACTGGAGAACTTCAGTAATGACAACTGCCTTTTATTTATTGTGTACCCATTTTGTGCCTTTACTGTCAGGCCTTTAATATAAGTTATTGACATTTTAACCTGCAAGTTTGGTACTTTTTATTTTCCCCATTTTGCAGATAGATAGACTGAGGCTTAGAGAAACTTAACTAAGTCTTACTTCCCTTGGCACTGGCTAGTATTTGCTATAATCAAGTTTTGAATCCAGATCTGATTCCAAAAGCACACAAACTCTACACTCTATCATTCTGTCTTGCATATAAAACTGAATGCAATGCATGGTAAAGTAATCCTAGACCCCTTGAGTTTCAAGTGTTTTGGCTTCATTTGGTCTGCATCATCACTAATTATTTAAATACTGTTTATTGATCAGTTTTTACTGTTTTTTTTGAGCATAGCTAATCCTCCTTGATAATAAATTTGTAGATCTGTTTTCAAGATTTCTCTTGGAGGGTGCTGCAATCAATGACAAATTACAGCTGCAGAATGACATGATTGTGATTATTTAGAGAACCAGACATACTAATTTTTATATGGACTCAAGAATCTACCTTTACTGACCTGATATGTGGCTTTGAGCCAGTCCTTCATTTCCCTGAGCTTCAACATTATCTACCAGTGGGGACCATAATGTCTAACCCCCAAGGTTCTTATAACATGTGAAAGTACCAGACACACCAGTAGATGCTTGGTACATGCTTGTATGCCTGCCCCCATCTTGTGCCTCTTACCACTTATTCTCACTAGAGCATATTGCTATAGAAAAATCAAGCAAAACTGCCACTTGGAAAGAAGTAAAATTCATTGGCATTCTATTGTCTCTGTATCATAAGGGAAGCTTCTGTACAGAGTCTATAGAAAGTATCTGCTTTAAAGACCTTCTGTCACATATCAAGAGATGTATTATCATACATTGTCATTATTTAGTTAAGGAATACAATTTTTCATACTATTTCTTTTGTCTATAATAATAATCTTATGTTCAAGCTCTAAATCAGAAGCCTGCATAATTATATTTCCTAAGTAATTCCTGATTCATAGTATACCTTCCTTTTGGAGAATTTAAAGACCATATAAGAAAAATAAAATTCTAAAATTTGTCTTGTAATAAACTGTGGTGAAGCCAGAATTAGGTTGAGCCCATAACTTTGAATTAAAAAGAATATTTTAAGTACATCCTTTCATGTATAAAGTTAATTAATTTGTGATTATCATGATGGGGTAAGTACCCTTGTAAATCCACATTACCTACTGATAGCCATTTCTTTTGAATATTTATGCTCTTCAGATGTTACTTCACAAAAATATCATATAAATTAATATTTAATCTCTGTGTTTTGTGCTCCTGTAATTTTAGCAACTAAGATGATTCCTGAGGGTTTTAAATAGCTTTCAGATGTCAGTCTAATAGTAACCCTGGCCATAGATTCTTGACTTACGAAAATATTTTCCCATTCTTTCAGGTGAAACATAAAAAGCAAAGCTTTATTTTTGTTTGTAAATAACTCCCAATTCCTTTTTATAAAGTTTTGGTCCAAGTCCAATTTGGGTTCATGTCTACTGATGGTCATTCACCCTGCAGTTTAAATTTGGCTTAGTATTCTTTTGCTGCCTTAAATTGCTGTGTGGCATTTCTGAACCCTCATAACCACGTTCATAGCCAGTCCTTGTGGTAAGTCAAGTTTCTCTATATCTCTTATTGAACTTTTCCATTACTTTGAGAATAAAGTAATTATAAATGTCTTGAAGGAAATTGTAAATGTCTTGAAGGAAGGAGCAACCTAAGTTTTAGTAGTTTCAGAGCATTTATGGCCATCAGTGATTTTTTTTTTAATAGCTACTATAAAAATAAGATTTCCTTCGTACTCAATTGCCAGAAGTTTGATACTTTTTTTAGATTATCAAAGTATTACCTGTCCTGATTTATGCCTTGGATTTTTCAGGTATTCAGAAAATATAGTTATGATTTGCTTTTAAATATTTCTTTAGTTTTTTTTTTTTTAAAATACAAACGTTAGCATATTGTGTTACTTGTTGAGATACTCATTCCTTGAAATATAAAGACTGATTTAGTTAATTTATGGATTTAAATTTAAGTCATGGCTTTTCTTATAGCCTTGAAGAAAGACCAGTTTTGAGATGACCTAAAAATATTAGCCTTATTTCTTAGTTTTATAACTCCTGGGAAATCTGAAGTAGAACAAATGAGTGTGCACATGAGATGAGATGAAAGAAAGAAAGTAGCAAAGGATTCTCTTGGAAGAGATTTAAGTTTAAGGAGTGAGATAATTCATACTAGGTTCAAGTGAGATTATTTGTTTTAATACCACATATTCAGTGACCCTTTTTTTTTAGTGTACAGAATTCATTCTTATACTTTGTAAACCTAATCTTGTATTTTATCTTGTTTAATTTCCCACAACTGATATTGGTTCTCACATGTCACAAATATTTATATTTAAAATATTGACATAAAATTAGGCTGACTGAAACCCTCTTCTTCTAGCACTCTGAGGAAAAATTGCTCTGTATTTGCAATAGAAATTATAACTGTGGTCATATCACTGTACTCTTATTAAATCAAGACTTGGCTTTCAGACAAAGAACGTTAAAGGACTGGGGAATAATGTCATATCTATTTGTTTACAGAGGTTAACAGCATTCTAAAAATAAGAGTTGATTATTTCATCACTATTCTCTATGGTGTATATTTTCATTCTTATTATATATCAGTGGTAAATAAACCTAAACACGAGTCTTACATCTGAATACCAAAAGCTTGTGTTATTATTTAATGAGTCTTTATTATATGGTTCTTTACCATGTATGTGGTTTTTATTCATTATATAATGTATTCAGCAATCTCCTTAATCCTGGAGTGACCAGTAGGAAAGTACACATGGTCTGTGCCCTTAGGAGATTTTAATGTTTTTTGAGGAATCACAGACTTTAAGAATAATATAAAGCATTTCAGGCCCAAGTTGAAGTTCATGTCTGAACAGACTGTAAATACACCCAAAGAGAAAAATACCTTTGTGACCAGGCTTGGTCACTGAATATGTTTTGTAAAGAACTGTAATTTTGAACTAGGAAAGGAATTGTTAGGTGCTACAAGTCTATTCGTATATTCCCATCTTATAGTTACAAAAACCTAATTATCTGCCACTTAGCATTTTTATCAGTTTGCAAAAGTGTTCCATGGGTGCTTGCAAAGAATGCATAATCCCTTTTGTTAAGCATGTGTGTGTTTGTGTGCTAAATTGCTTTAGTTGTGTCCAACTCTTTGCGACCCTATGGACTATAGCCCGCCAGGCTCCTCTGTCCATGGGATTCTCCAGGCAAGAATACTGGAGTGGGTTGCCATACCCTCCTCCAGGGGATCTTACTGACCCAGAGGTCAAACCTGCATGTCTTACATCTCCTGCATTGATAGGTGGATTCCTTACCGCTGTGCCACCTGGGAATCTCTTTAAGCATGCTGCTGCTGCTGCTGCTTATAAGTCCCATCAGTCGTGTCCGACTCTGTGTGACCCCATAGACGGCAGCCCACCAGGCTCCTCTGTCCCTGGGATTCTCCAGGCAAAACTACTGGAGTGGGTTGCCATTTCCTTCTCCATTTTTAAGCGTAGCTTTCATAAATATGTTTAGACCAAGCTTGATTTTTATGAAGGTCAGGTTTTACTGTGAGAATAGTTTGGTTTTTGGACCCTTTTACATATCACAGGAGTATCAAAATATCTCACCATGATGGTAAATTCTTTTGGTAAGAGTCTGTGGGTGGTAACCTCAGTTTTTGTTCATCTGAGAATGTTATTTTGACCTCATTCTTCCCATTTTTGATGACTGAACAAATCTAGGGTGACAATTGTTTTCTTTCAGCAGTTTGAAGATATTCTGCTTCTGTCTTCCTTGTTGCTGTTGAGGATCTAACTGGTATTCCTTCGTGGATAATCTTTTCACTCTGGCTACATTTTACTGTCTTCTATTTGTCTTTGTTTTCCAGAATTTGACTGTAATATGGCCTGTGTTTAACTCTGTAATGTAGGTTTTATGTTTTTCTGCTTGGGCTTTGTTATGGTTGGAATTTGTTATATCTTTCCATCAAGCTTGGAAATTTTCTATTGATTGATGGCAGATACCTTTTCTACCCTGTACCCAGAGCTGCTACTTAAGACAGATTTACTTGTTACCACTTTTGTAGGGTAGGTTTTGTTGTTGTTGTTGTTTTCTAGTTTACTGAGAATGAAGCCTGCTTAAAGCAAGAGGTTCTCCAGTCCTACTGCCATTGTACAAAGACCCAAGACTTTATGCCTGTTCCTCTGAGTATAGCAGGCAGTCAGAACAGAAGCTCCAGGCCATTGGGGTTCAGTTGAAATGCCCAGGGCTAGCAGCTTAAGCACTTGCTAGACTTTATTTCTGGTCTCAGAACACTTCCCTTACTTTCTTGCAAGCTTATTGGTTTCTAAGAGGTATTATGTGTGAGTGCATATAAAATTTTAGCATACATATATTAATATAATATTCCCAGAGGATCTATTTGATTTCTTGCAGGTGTTTTAGAACCTCTTCTGATAAAAATGGGAGTCTTTCCTTTGCCTTAGAATGGAAATTTTCTCTTGTTATTTTTGTTTTTATATCAGAGTCACACTTGGTTCCTCCTGTCATCTCTTCCTGCAGGTGAGCAGTAGGTCATCCAGTCCTAGCGTCAGAATGATCACTACCTCAGGACCAACCTCAGAAAAGCCAGCGCGCGGTCATCCCTGGACCCCTGATGATTCCACAGGTGACCAGTTTATTTCCTCATTATAAAGTTGAATTTATCATGTTTATGTTCATTTAATCATGTAATTACTCTAATGTTTATAAAGACTGGTGTTATACTGTAGTTTAGATTTTCCTATTAATTGAATATTTAGCAATAAATTTTAAAATATCTTTTTGAATACTAAGACTGAAACTACTTTTCCTCATGTGGTTCCCCACCTCCATCCCCCCATACTAAACCTGTATTTTGAAGATGGTTTGTTTGGGGATTTTTTAAGTAGAAAGATACTCTATTCTTGGTATTTCAATCTGATTTTTCTATTACAATCTATCCTTCTGGTAGTAATGATAGTAGTAAACTCTCATCTTTTGAATAACTAAAAACAGGATGGTAAAGTAATTATCTTCATCTCAGTGTTTTGTTTTAAAAATACAAGATATTGTGTACCTTGGTAAGAAAAAAAATTTTTTTGACCTTTGACCTTTAGAATCATTTTTAACTGAGGGGGAGACCTCATTTCAGTTACATAAGTAGTCTGTTAAATAGATTTTTAAAGGCCTGTAAGAGTTATCAAAACTCCCCAACATGAATAACTTAACTGATCAAAATCAGAATATAAGTATTAAAATCTGCCTGTCTGAAGGTAGTAATGAATTAGTTTCATTATGGGTAACCAGGAAATTGTGTGCCGTAATAAAATTAACTATTCTTTAGCATTAAGAGGAGACCTTGATAAATATGCAGCAATATTCTATGAAAATTATTTATATGTTCTTGTGTCAGAGACAGAAGATGATCTCTTAGACCTTGGAAAACTAAACCATTTGCAATTTTATATCAGATCAACAATGGTATTAATAATGGCAATTAAATTGAAATTAAAAAGTCAGCTTTCTGTCTTTACAAACTGCAATTCTGCTTATAAGTATTTATAGATATTTGGCATGGTATAGTCAAGTTAATAATGTAATTTAAAAAAATTAACTGGGTGACTTTTCTCTGTGTCATGTAAGATAGAACTATATTTAGCCTTGGATGTACTCCCTAGTTTTAGAAAGTTTAAATTTAGTGGTGGCAAAAACTCCTAAATTTCACCCCCATCACAGCCCAGCCTCCGATTGTCCAGAACATTCACCACTACTCAGCACATGTTTATCATGACATGCTTCTCCTCAGAAAGGGACAGGGAAATGATCTTGACAGATTTGACTGTTAACATTCAGGTAGTATTAGCTCTTTTTGATTCACACATTCTTCAGTGAGGGTGTACTTGCTCTGGCATTACAGCATTTGCTGGGTCTGTTCATTTCAGCCTGGACTAACCTAGATTTCCCAGTGAAAGTGGGGCAGATAGCGAATTCATGAGGGTAAAATCAAAGTTCTCCTACATCCCTCTCATTTAACTGCTGTGATTCCATTTCATGTGTTCTTCTACTTCCAGCTCCCATCTTTTTTTGTTCCTTTCCTCAAACCTAAAATACCACAAAATACTAATAGCTGGACATCATACCTAAGTCCAGGTTGCAATATCAACTAAACTTCACCTCTGCTGTGAAATATACTATAAATGTGTGGTTATCATTTTCAAATAATTTTGAATATCATTTTAGACATTGAGAATCTGGTTTAAGTTTGTAAATAATAAAGTTCAGCTTTGCACTGTTTCTAAGAAAAATATTGATAATGAAGCTAACAGAATAAATTGTAGGAAGAGACAGGTAAAACCTTTTTCTTTCAAGGCCCACTGACCAAGAAAAAAATGTAGAAGTGGATATGTTAAGTTAAAACAACCTAATTAACTGGGTTTTTTAATGGAAAAGGGTAGCAGTTTTTTGTGTTTTTCAGAGAAAAAGAACAAAGTAATTAATTGTAACGCATAAGTGCTCTTGTAACATGGGTTTCTACTTGTGATATATTGGGGATAAAGAAAGACATATATACCCAAGAGCAGCTAGTAAGAGAGATACCTGGATCCAGTAGAGGGTACCACAGTGGCAAGGGGGAGGGAGGGGACAATCACTCAAGAGATGGTCCTGTACCTAATACTTTGCAAAGATTGAAACATAAATCATGCCCCATTTGTTTGGATTCTGATTAGAGTCATGGTACTGACACATTAAAAGTAAGCTCATCATGCTATGTAACAAACTGCTATGTTTACAGTATAAGCTGAGTGTTTTAATAGTTATAGATAAAACCTGGCATAGTCTGTGACTTTTTTTAAAACAATAATGATATTTGTTATTTAGTCAGAAAGCAGAAAGGAGAAGACAAGCATATACTTAGAGAATATGAGATAGTTATAAGTTTTGTGTTTAAGAGACTAGAAGAGAGGTTTTACCTAACTTAACCAACTCAATGTGAATTCTGATATTTAGGAAAAGAGGTTAGATTTGGTCAGCAATTAAAACATTATAAGACGAACTTTCATGGAATAACCTTGCTGTCTTAAAACCAGAAAGTGAAAGTCTCTCAGTCATGTCCAACTCTTTGCAACCCCATGAACTGTACAGTCCATGGAATTCTCTAGGCCAGAGTATTAGAGTGGGTAGCCTTTCCGTTCTCTGGAGGATCTTCCCAACCCAAGGATCGAACCCAGGTCTCCTGCATTGCAGGCAGTTTCTTTACCAACTGAGCTATCAGGAAAGCCTTCTAACCAGAAACTGAAAGCTAAATTTCAATTTAAGTGAGAAGGTGAAATCTTACTTCTTGCTTTCAGAGAACAGATGAAATTTAGTAAAGGACCTTAATTCCCACCATCAGAGGGCTTTAAAATTGTTTGAAAATAGCACAATCCTTGGACTTTTTTTTTAACCCCCAGAATACTGTGAAACATTGATATATTTAATTCTGAAATACTTACTGGGGATAGGGGACTGATTAAATATGATATATGAAGTATCAAAGATTTAAGAAAGAATGATAAGAGTGAAGATACTAAATTGAAGAAATTTTAAGACAATTTTTCCAGTAAGTTCAGAGAAAATCCCTTTTAATAAGTTTAATTGTGTGAAAAGCAGTATTCAGTGGAGGCATTATTTGAAACTGTTGTAGGGGGTGGGGAGAGGTTTCATCAGAGAAATAAATGTATTTCTTGTTTAGCTATTTCAAAAAAAGCCTTTGCATTAGTATATGATTTTAGGGTAAAAGCTCTAAGTCAATACTCTGTTATTCCTTCTTTATTGCACTCCAGCACACAACTTAGCAACTAAACAACAGCAACACTTTAACATGACTTTTTAAATCTGAAATGTAAACTTGAGTATCTTAAATTGCCCTTCTTTCCCAATTCTTCACTTAGTATCAAAGACAATAACTAAAAAAGAAGAACCAACGCCATGTGTTGAGTACTCCCCATAGACTAGCTAGCACTGCATGGTATTCCTTAAATACATTATCTCATCTGCTCTGGGAGAAGGCAATGGCAACCCACTCCAGTACTCTCGCCTGAAAGGTCCCATGGACGGAGGAGCCTGGTGGGCTGCAGTTCATGGGGTTGCTAAGAGTCGGACACGACTGAACGACTTCACTTTCACTTTTCATTTTCATGCATTGGAGAAGGAAATGGCAACCCACTGCGGTGTTCTTGCATGGAGAATCCCAGGGACGGCGGAGCCTGGTGAGCTGCTGTCTATGGGGTTGCACAGAGTCGGACGTGACTGAAGCAACTTAGCAGCAGCAGCAGCAGCAGCATCTGCTCTGAATTAGCTTAGCTTTTGGAGTTATTTGAAAACACATTCTCAGTGGCTTTAAAAAAAAAATAACAAAACTGGAATATCAGTCATCAGTAACTTAGGAGATTATGGAACCATCTAACTGTCTTGCTTTTCATTGTATTTGAGGAAGTGACTGGCTGTCATCCTGACCTTGCCTTCATTTACACCACTCTTTCCTGGAGTCTCTGTAGCAGAAAAAGGGTGAAGAGCTCACTTGCTTAACTCATTTATTCTCGGTTAATACTGGGGAAGCAGCTACTTCTGAAATAGGAAAGTCTATATTACCTCCCAGTTATCCTTCCTGCTCCTGGAAATGTTGTACATACATGTTCATATTGGGAAGAGAGCGTCCCGTGCTTCTCTAGCAAGTTGTTGTGGCAATTTTACCTTTTTTTGAAATACAGACAAAACTTGTGTGTTCAGATATTTTGATAAATTGGCTGGTTGGTTGTTGGAGTTAACCCATTTAACTGTTTTTTGATGGTGACATTAAGTCACACTTTTCATGCTGTCCATGTGTGTAATACACTCCCATCAGTAACACCTCTCATTCTCTGCAGTGATTCTCATTGGGAGGAGTAGGATGGGTGGCTCGAGTTAGAATCTTTGCTAATTGAGGATGACCCATTGGAAAAGAATGTGCCTCTCGCTTTCCCCCTTTCCCTGTGAAGGAACACTGATAATTGCTGGAGTTGACACAGCCTTACAGTAAAACTTAACATGGTCAAGGAAAGAAGGAATGTGAGGCTTGATTAGGTAGAGTCCATAAGACTCTAAGAGTTTAAAATATACAGGTCCCATATGACTGTTTTTGATTTTAATTAAACAAGGGCTTACATGCTTTAGTATATTGTGTTCAGTTCATGGCCAGCTTAAATTGTAGGCATGAGAGTATGGTTGTACTCCAATTATCTGTAATTGGATGTCCTCTGTTTACCTTTAGAATTCAAAAATTACCAGTAACAATAACTTTTTTCTCTAGGAAAAACAATCATCTGCTTTCTTGCTTTTTGTTTTTAATTATTTATGACAGAAAATAAATAAAACACATGCTGTAATTGCAGATACCAATGGATCAGATAATTCCATCCCAATGGCTTATCTTACACTGGATCACCAACTACAGGTAAAGGAGTACTTTCTCAGCAGTTTCCTTTTTCCTTTTTAAGAGAAGTTTGTCTTTAAAGCTGGTGGTTGTGTTCTTATTTATCATTGTGTATGCATTTATTTGTGCTTTCAGCTGTCCTCCTTAAACTTTTAAAAATCAAATTGAAATAATTGATCCTCAGTTAAGTCAGTGAGATTGTCAAAATCATTATGTTTCTAATCCAACAATCACTTTAAAATACTCATATCTTTGTTCAACTGCCAATAATAGCTCTTGGCTCTTCATTTTTAGTGTATTAAAATTTAAAACTCATGTAAGCTCATTTCTCCTTAATAAGATTTTGTGATACATTGGCATGTTCATGGTGACTGAAATATAAGTAATACGCCTCTCTGCCTGAGTATGAGGGCTGTAAACATCTTTCAGTATAATAAAGTTTGGCGACTGAAATGTAAAACCAGAGGCCAAGAGTACTGTAGTCATGGTTCAAAAGTTTGAAAACGGCAAGCATAAATTTAAGATCTGAGTTAACAGTGACAAAGGACACTGAGGTTTTCTAGGCCTGGTTTATTTAACACTTATTTTTAAAAGATCATTGCTTTAGTGCTATAAAAGTCTTATTACAGTCTCTGTCTTAACTCTCAGCTAGATACTGAGATTTGGTTTAATTATGTTTTTAACATTTGTGATTTATTTCCAGCCTCTAGCACCATGCCCAAACTCCAAAGAATCTATGGCAGTGTTTGAACAGCATTGTAAGATGGCACAGGAATACATGAAAGTCCAAACAGAAATTGCATTGTTATTACAGAGAAAGTAAGTTAAATCATTAGTATTTTGAGTTTAAAATGTGCTAAGGTGCAATATTGTTTAGACATGAAAACCGTAATTCTTAGAATTAATCATGAAATATATTTATCATGTGGAGCTTTTCTCTATGTTTTTTCTTTTTTTTTTTAATTTATTTTTTTATTGACAGATAATTGCTTTACAGAATTTTGTTGTTTTCTGTCAAACCTCACCATGAATCAGCCATAGGTATACATATATCCCCTCCCTTTTGAACCTCCCTCCCATCTCCCACCTCATCCCACCGCTCTAGATTGATACAGAGCCCCTGTTTGAGTTTCCTGAGCCAAACAGCAAATTCTCGTTGGCTATCTATTTTACATGTGGTAATGTAAATTTCCATGTTACTATTTCCATACATCTCATGCTCTCCTCCCTCCTCTCCATGTCTATAAATCTGTTCTCTATGTTTGTTTCTCCATTGCTGTGCAGTAAATAAATTCTTCAGTACCATTTTTCTAGATTCCATATATATGCATTAGAATACCATATTTATCTTTCTCTTTCTGACTGACTTCACTCTGTATAATAGGTTCTAAGTTCATCCACCTCATCGGAACTGACTCAAATGCATTCCTTTTTATGGCTGAGTAATATTCCATTGTGTTATGTACCACAACTTCTTTATCCATTCATCTGTCGACGGACATCTAGGTTGCTTCCATGTTCTAGCTATTGTAAATAGTGCTGCAATGAATGGGATACATGTGTCTTTTTCAGTATTGGTGTCCTCAGGGTATATGCCTAGGAGTGGGATTTCTGGGTCATATGGTGGTTTTATTCCTGGTTTTTTAAGGAATCTTCTATGTTTATGTTTTTTAAGCACCCCTGGCTAGTTTTCCACGTACAACTGAACTCTTGACTGAGTTTTATTATATTAGCAAGACATAAGGGAAATAAATAGGTGCTCTTAACTGTATGTTTTATGTTCTCAAAATTTTAAAGTTAAAAGCTGTTTAGATTTATTGGTAAAAGGATTTATTGTTTCCTTGGGCACAGGTAAAATAATTTTATTTACTAATGTTTAGTTGTGCTTTATCTTAGAAACATTTTTGTAGATATAGTTTCTCCAGGTGTATGTTTCAGAGAGTAGAATGACTTACTAGAGGGCTTTATTTCATCTCTGAGTGTTTTTCTGACGAGTTCTATACTCACACGTTGCTCTGGGAAATAGACTCCTTTTCTCCCCTTTTAAAGAAATATAGTCCCATTTCCATTCCTCTCTATTTGAGATTCTTAAGAAACAATATTTCCATTTTCTTGAACATGACCTTCATGAAATTTTACTCCTTTGACACTGATTTGTGGTGGTACTTTCAAGAAGGGAGAAAAAAGTTTTTTTCACAATTTTCTAATACAATGATTTTGATGAATTCAATTTAACATTTTAAAGGTAAAGCTAAATAGATTAAATATTAGAGTTTATGAACTGTAGAACTATGGAATTTTGTCACACTTTATGTTAAGGAAAAAAGCAATTTCTTATGTCACATGTTTAATCTGTACTGTTTTCATACTTTAATCATTTGAAAGAGGAATTCTATGCTTTAGGAAAAACAGGATGAATTGAGGGACACTGTAAAAAATATGACAGTTTTAATCTGTTTTAAATACTTTAAGAAATGTTACTAGTAAATTTTTGTTTGAGAGCCTTTCATTAATTATTCAGTTGTTTCTAGTAGCGTCCCTTTAGGAACTAATACATGATATCCTCTAAATAAAAGGCACTTAAAGAAGTTTATCAGGCTGTAAAAGACTCTGATTTCTCTCAGAAATAATTGTAAGGGTGAATAGTTTAAAAGTGGTACTTTATATTCATTTCATTATTTTCAAAGTAGGAAGTCGATTTAAGTTGGATAGCACCTATTTTAATTATCTTGCCAATGTTCTATTAGCTACCACTCTGCATTGTAGTTAAATAGAATTGTGACTTCAGCTTTGCATGTGAAAACGGGAATGTGAAAGTCAAACGTAAATGATTAAAACTTCAAGGGTTACTTTCAAGTGGAGCCAGAGTAAGCTCTTTCCAGCCTTTTTTCTTCCTTCCTACATACAAGGGATACAAATGAAATTTTCTGGAACTTTATTATACCATTTTATCTGTTTTCACTTCTTATCTAAGTACAGTTACGCTTATTAAAAGGAGTATGATACTTGTATGGGTATGCCAGAGAGTAGATGATAGTTTCCATTCCAGCCCATAATTGTGTCTGACTAGTGTACCTAAGATGTATAATGATAGACTCAGAATCAAAGTTCTAATTAATTAGAGCTTTCATCACCAGCTGTTAAGGTAGGAATGTTTCTATCCTATGTAATGTGTGGTGTTTGTTTTTAGGCAGGAACTAGTTGCAGAACTGGACCAGGATGAAAAGGACCAGCAAAATACATCTCGTCTGGTACAGGAACATAAAAAGCTTTTAGATGAAAACAAAAGCCTTTCAACTTACTATCAACAATGCAAAAAACAACTAGAGGTCATCAGGAGTCAGCAGCAAAAACGACAAGGCACTTCATGATTCTCTGGGACCCTTAAATTTCAAAATATGCAAAGAAAGACTTTTTTTTTTTTTAGAAAAGAAAAACCCTTATAATGACAATTCATGAGTGTTAGCTTTTGGGCGTGTTCTGAATGCCAGCTGCCTATATTTACTGCATTTGTTTCATCGTTTATTTTCCTTTTCTCATGGTGGACATGCAATTCAACTGTCTCCTTACATCACATGGGGGCATCTGTACTTGAATAAGCAGCAGTTCTCAACTTCAGAACAGATGCAGTGAACCATGGCTGTGTATGCATGCTCGTTGTGTGAAGGCTAGCCTAACGAAAACAGGGGTGTCAAACTAGCTGCTATGAGCAAACATCGTCTTTTTTTCAAGGTGGAACCTCAAGAATGATTTTGTTCTTGTATCTCATCTCAAACAACCAATAATCTTTTTATCCAAAAGATGGTATATACCAAGTTAAAGACAGGGTATTATAAATCTAGAATAATTGGTGGTACATTATAGAAATGCAGAAACTTTAGGGATAGTTGAGAGGGAGGGCTTTGATGCCAGCATCCTTGGATCAGTACTGAACTTTATCCATAAACTTTTAAGGTAAGTGACGGACGCTGTATTTAATAGAGTGTATTTCTTTAGACTTAAATTTGACTATGATACATTGAACAAAGTGGAACCCTTTTTTTAAAAGGTATAAAGATTTTTAATTCTGTGATTGCGTGTATGTGTGCTGAAACTGTAAAGCTTTTATGACTCTAATATTAATATCCCTTAAATGAAATTAAAAGGTAAATGAATATGATCCAGCTTAAATGATCATTCCTTCCTGCAGTGATTATTGTATTGTTTTACTGTATATTTGAAAAATTGAAGAGAATCATGGAAAATGGAAATAATTGCTCTAGCTAAAAGGCTCAGGCCTAAATTACTTTTACGATACCAAATGAGTAAAAAACCTGGCAAACCAGGACAAGTTAGCGAGGAGGTTAAAGGAATAAATCTCAATTCATCAAGTATCCTATTTATCAATATTGGAATGATTGATTTTTCCTTGCAAGCCCATTCTAGAATGCCTTTCAACACTTTTAAAGGAATTTCACTTATAAAGAAAAAATTTATATTGTTAACAGTAACTTTGCTACCAACTTTGAAAATAAAAGTAATAATAAAACTTCATTGAAATAATAGACTATATAAGCTCTATTTTTTCAGTTGGTATTAAAATAAACTACATTTTGATACCAGTACAATGTGTCTTTTAAATAGGGATGTCATCATCCCTATTTTTTTAGCATTAATGTTTTATGAAGAGAAAATTAAAAATTAAAGCATAATTGCTGTGATTATTAGAATTATATTGTGATTGTATTGTAGTTTTGCTCTGTTTCAGATAAGCAAGTTGATCTAAGAAGTTATCAAAACTATTCTTAAAAATACTAAAGCAGTAACTTTTTCTTCCATTATTTTTTCCTCTTCCCACTGAGTTTTATAATGTATTCCTTGTGTATACAAGCAATAAAGCTAAAGACAGTTTGTACTTAACTGTGTCATTTTTAGCTTCTTCAGAATCTATTATTTAAAAGTTTCTGGTAAATATCAATAAATATTGACCATTATTTCATTTAAATAAACAGAGGGTTTTCATTCCCCAATAATTTAATTACCTAGCCAAAGGTGACATTAGGCTCAATGTATTAATAGTTGAATAAAATTGACATGGAGAATAACTTTAAGGAAAAGCTTCACTCTTTCATAGTATTGCGCTTGTTTGTACATCTGTCACTCCACCAAAAGGGACCTAGCCAGTGTTTAGAGACTTCTCTAATCATCTCAGAGCATGAGATAACCAAGCATGGATGCTAAGACGGAACTTTTCCATTAGGATTTAGCAGATTGCAGATTTTACTTCTGGTCATTAATGTGTTTTTGTTATACATTACATACTTAAAGGGAAAGTTTATTATTATTATTATTATTATTACATGCAGTCACTTCATAAAAATATCCCAAATAGGTAAATGGAAGAAAATAGTAGTTTTAAGTCATGGTGCCAAATGCAGAAAAGGCTGTTAAGCCTCATGTGTCTGTTTACAGGATATTATTCCTGGGGTTTCCAGTGCCGCAGTTGTCCTGCACACTGAGCACAGTTCAGCCTTATTTTGTTTCTAAGTTCTTCCATTGCCAAGCTCATGTTTTTAAGTCCTTATTATTCTTGATGAAGGGAAAAAAAGACAGCAGGGTTAATTAAAATCTGTAGCCAGTTTCATCAGTGTTCTTACCCATCAACCCTTCAGAGATATTAACAAGGAGCCAAATTTGTTATTAATTCTGGTTTTACCGTTTCTTCTAACTCATGTATTTTGGGGGAATGGAAATAGCCAACAGACATGGAAGTATCTAAAAGGTCCTAGTCTGAAAAATTCACAAGCAGTCCTTGAATAAGCGCTAATTACACTTTATTTTTGCCTCCAGGGGAAGAAAACAAAGCTTTTATCTAACTTACAGGGAAATGCTCCTCAGCTGTAAAAATAGACTTTTTGAGTCAAATAAAAATCAGTTAAGAATATTTACCTTATAGCCACATGGCATATTGAAGAGATCTGTTTAAAAGTTGTTTACAAATGTTTGACTGTTTTTGGTGAAGTATTTTAGAGCATTGAATGTCTTTTCCATTTCTCCAAGTTTCTTTTGTGTTCCTAGTTTCAGCTCCTGCCTGTAGCCAGAGATCACAGGCCTTCCCTGTGAAACTCGTGTTTCTTTCTGTAAGTGTGTGTGGTTTTCAGCAGTCAGCTCCTCTCTTCAAATGGTAGGAAGTTCTACTTCTGTCATTCAGAACATTTTATGTAAAATGATGTAATGCAGAAATCCTTGTGCATACTATGTAATTGAAGGAAGCTTTTTAGATTTATTTTTGTTTGTAATAAAATTCAGATTGTTACTCTAAACTTGGTCATAAACCTCGTGAATGATTTATATCAGCAAAAGAGGTATGAGGTGTTCCGCTTCAGCAGCCTGTTTGGCTTATACAAAATAGAATAAAAACTGAAAAGTCAGACTCCTAATACTTAATGCCATTGTAAAATTTTTAAATGATTTTTGAGAAGCTTTCCTCAAATTCAGATTTTTGGTTAAATGAATCCTGTTCACAATTTCAATGAACCCTGATTTGCATGAAGTATAACACAGTGTACATCACTATACTTATGCTCATTAGCACCCTGATTTCTTGTAGTCTATCTAACTTACATTATTTCATTTCTTTATCAGCCTGTTAGCCTTCTAACCTACACATCTGTGCATACACATCCTTATAAACTCTGCCTTCATTTTAGTAAATACATCCACTTATTCACCCATTCCTCAACAAATATTTATTGGGCACCTGTGATAAGCCAAGCTGCTGTGGCTACTGCCAAGTGACATGTCCGTTTCAGTCACATGGTAGTCAGATGATATTTCCATTTCACAGATGGGACAGTAGGCTCCTAAAGGTTAAGACTGGTGCCTGAGTCTGCTTCTCCATCATCATCTGTTTTCAGCAGAATCACATGCCTGGAGACTCTGGCCACCGCCAGCCCATGTGGAGGAAAATTGAATGGCAAACGAAGGAAGGGAAAAGGAGGTAACTTTGAACTTGCAGTCCCAGGGATTTAGTGACCACTCTACAGATAGCAACAGTGCCAACCTTGAGACCCACACGTATCTTTTTTAAGCCTAAGTCTGTGTTCTAAACCACTTTGCTGTGCTGTAACTTAAAATGCTCACTGAGTACTGAGGTGCTTCAACTTTTTTATTCACTTATTTGATGGGTAGGGTGTCTTCAGTCTTCTGTCCCACCCTCAACCCCCCACACCTGAAGAATGGGCTAAAAATGGAAAAACAGGTCATGGGCTTGTAAGACCTGGTCTTTAGACTCCCCCATTCTTCAAAAAAATGAGACTTTACCCAGGTTTTTTTCATTTTTGGTTTGTTCTTGTTTTGTTTTTTGCCCTTTTTGGTGTATGCTAAGTCACTTCAGTTGTGGCGGGGGCAGGGGGTCTCATTAAAGAACAGTTGGAGTGTAATTTTTAATACAATAAACTGTATCCATTTAAAGTGTGCAATTTATTGAGTTTTGACATATGTACACACTTGTAAAGGGAATATCCCAGGTGGCTCAGTGGTAAAGAATCTGCCTGCAATGCAGGAGACGTGGGTTAGATCCCTGGGTCGAGAAGATCCCCTGGAGAAGGAAATGGGCAACCCACTGCAATATTCTTGCCTGGGAAATCCCATGGACAGAGGAACCTGGCAGGCTACAGTCCCTGGTGTTGTAAAAGAGTTGGACATGACTTAGCACTAAATAACAATACTCTTGTAAAACCATCCCAGCAACCAAGATCCCGAACATTTCCATCCCCTGCAAAGCTGCTCTCATCTCTTGAATCTATCCCTCCCTTCTCTCCAAGCCACAGTGTTCTCTTCTCTAGCAGTATAAAATAGTTAACATGTTCTAGAATTTTACATACATGAAATGATTCAATATGTACTCTTTTTATGCTTTTTTCCTCCTCTTGAGTTGTTTTCATTCCTTTGAGGGGAATTTTTTATTTTAATCATTTTTAGTGATGCTTGAAAACCTTTCAGTGTCAGTTTTTGAGGGAAAATGTAGGTTTTAAGAGGTTGTAGATATGTCCAGTATGGCCTATTCGATTGTACAGTGTTACCATCTTCTGAAACATTTAGGATCACTTTATGTTTTTATAGAACTTTAATACTTCACTCAAAAAATCCCTTGCATTTGTTTTAAGCGTATTTGTATCTGTATTACTTCAGGTGTTAGAAATGTGAATGGTCATGGTGAGTAACATTAGTAAATATTCAGTCCTTGGTGATTTTCAGCAAATATGGTTGATAAATGTAATTTCTTTCCAGTTTTTTTTTTTTTTTTTTACATTGTAGCTGCTTTTTTCTTGATCAAAAAAGGAAAGATTAGGTTGGTTACACTGCAGAATAATAGAATAATATGAAGAACAACATTTTAAATAACAGAAACAATCTTCTTTAAAAATTGTTAGGTATGATATCTCATACAGGTGCTGTCAGTGGTCCTACCTATTGCATTGGCAGAGTGTAAACTGCTTACCAGCAGGACCTATACGCTTTGTCCATCAATGACTAATCCTTGGTTCTCAGAGCATCTCATGCCCCTGCCGTGAGGTCCCACTGAAACTTACACTTCTCTTTAAATGAGCTGCCCTTCATGTCATTTTTTTTTAATTTATTTATTTTTGTTCAATTATTTTTTTGACTGTGCCAAATGTCAGTTACAGCACATGAGATCTTTAGTTGCAGCCTGTGGGGATCTAGTTCCCACACCAGGGATGGAACCCAGGCCCCCTGCATTGGGAGCATAGAGTCTTAGCCACTGGACCACCAGGGAAGTCCCTTCATGCCAGTTTTTTCAGTGAAACTTTTCTGAGAAACAGTTAATGTTACCTGAGTTTCATGGTGCTTTTACATTTCCAAGTAGTAAAAAGCATTCTTTATCCTGTAATTTAATGGTCAGCAATATCTTATAGATGCCATAAGGCAGCGGGATAATTGCCTTGAAAGCACCAGAAATTACAGAACAAATGCTGACTATTTGTCTTCTGGAAGTCAAAAGCAGTTCACAGAATGAAATTACATTTACTGCTTATTTTCTCTCTGTGGATACCTGCCTCTTCTTTAGTTACAGGAACGGCTGTATTAGTCATTGATTGAGACATTGACCAAATTAGAGACTAAAGAAATCTGAAAATGGATGTAACTTTATGGTTGAAGAGAAAATGGTGATATTTCATCACACACACTAGACCCCTTCTGACTTTCAGTGTTTCTTACAAAAATACTTTCAAATATGATGAGTATGAGAGATCCCTTGGTTTAAATGATCCTTCAGCATAGTCTCCCCATTTCCAAGGCTTCAGATGAGTCTGCATTTTCCAATATTGGCCATGCCAGCTATCACAGTTAAAACTACACAATAATAACTTCTGTGACTATATTAAAACCCAAGAGATCGTGCGCAGGGGATGTTCCAAGTTCCCCAGTAGATGCCTGAAACTGCAACTACTACTGGACCTTTTCACAAAGTTTACTTTGTCTGTTAGACACAGAATATTGGCACTAATAATGAAATAGTACAGTTACTACAATATACGGTAGTAATAATAAAAGTTCACTGAATGTGGTCTCTCAAAATACCTTTTTTTACAAATTTATTGCTCTTCCATCTTAACTGTGCACTTTACCATGCTAGTTCAAATTTTTTTCCTTCTTTATAGTTTCACAGGTAGATTTGTTTCTTCCATAGATGTTAGCCATCTCAGCATATGATTTTTTTTCCTTATTAAGTCGAGAGCTTTCATCCTTTCACTTAAAGGAAGCAGTTTACAGCTTCTCTTTGGCATATCCAAATTGCTAGCATCACTATGCTTGCATTTGGGGGGCTATTATTAAGTAAAATAAAGGTTCCTTGAACACAAGTACCGCAATACCACGACTGTCAATCCAACAAAGGCGATGACTGGTAAGTGACCAATGTCACCGTGGGAACACCGGAAAGATAGATGCTCAAGTCCCTGGCAGGACATCACAGAATTTCATCACGGTACTCAGAATAGCTCGAAGTTTAAAACTAATCAATTGTTTATTTCTAAAATTTCCTATTTAATTATTTGGGGCCGTGGTTGACTTTAGGTAACCAGAAAGCAAAACTGTGGTTAAGGGGGAAATGCTGCAGTCTTTGGGCAGGTCTGTAAATCAAAAAGTATAAGAAATCGGCATTTATTTTCCATTCTTGCTAGACAAACTATTAATAGTACCTGAACCAGTTTTGCTACAGGAAATGTTTAAACATTCCTGTAACTGTCCCCTGGAACTTCATTTTAGGATCCAAAAAACCTGCCTTTCCCTTAAATACCATCCTGTGACAGATGTGGAGGTGGTTGGTCTACAGTGTGAGGAGGCTGCATTTCAGCAAACTGTTCCGTATGAGAGCAAGAGGCACGGTCACTAACAAGGGACAGTCAAGTGTGCCCCCCTCCCTCGCACACACAGTGCTTCAGCTCTTTAAGGAAGAAAAGGTCTTGTTTTACACTTAAAAATAGCCAGACTGCTGCTTGTTACTTAAAAGATTTCCTTAACTACTCTTGTCCCAAATTCTCTTATTCTGCTGGCTATTAGGGAAGAGACATTTTATTATCCTCTAAAACGTGACATTTCATCCCGTAGGGCTGCCCTATACAAACTGACTTCAAAAACATGTGAATATACTTCTTTTTACTTTTCCTTGGTGAATAGCCATCTGTTTGGTTTTTTGTTTTGTTTTTAATGTTTTGGCTGTGCTTATGACATGTCGGATCTTAGTTACCCAACCAGGGATCGAACCAGTGTTCGCTGCATTGGAAGCAGAGAGTCTAAACCACTGGACCTCCAGGGAAGTCCCAAGCCGTCTATTTTTTAAGTGATTTTTTTTTTTCATGTAAATTCAAGGAGGAAAAAGAAAAGAGCTGAAGTAACGGGGACAAGGTCAGACTATTGACGTAACAATCTCCAGTTTGTATTATTCATAATTCCAAGATAGGCATGCCAACTATAGATGGAGTGATATGATAAGTGCATTTCTGATTCCTCTTATATCAGCATTCATCAGATTGCCCCTGGATTCAGGGAAAGGCGCTGTAGTCATCAAATGAGCTTTGCCTTGGAGCCTGAAAACGGGAGGGGTGTAGCTGACTGGGAGGGATTGACAGAGAACTGGGAGGCAAACTGGCTCTGGTCCTGGCCAGATGCCACTCTGCTGTTAGGAGACTCTCTGGGGAGAGAGGACTGAGCCCCAAGTTTCTTCGTTAATAAACACAGGAATGGCCTGGATCCAATTCTGAATGCCTGTCATCTCCGTATTTAGTATTACCTTTCCCATTCTCTGCTAGGGCTAAATTCATAGCATCCATCACATTATATACCTCAGGTGAGAGAATGATTTCAAATGTTGGGGGGAAAATAAAACTGTATTTGTGGATTCCTTCTTTCAGAAAATATTCTAAATCCTCTCATTTTACAGTTGCATCGGTGTTTCCATAAATTCTCCACAGTCCTTTAAAAAAATGTTACCTTGATTAGGAAGCAGTAAATATCCTGGGAGGGCTTCCCTGGTAGCTCAGTGGAAAAGAACCCGCCTGCAATGCAGGAGATGTGGGTTTGATCCCTGGGTCAGGAAGATCCCCTGGAGAAGGAAATAGCAACCCACTCCAGTATTCTTTTGCCTGGGAAATTCCACGGACAGGACCCTGGCGGGATACAGTCCATGGAGTCACAAAGAGTCAGACACGACTAAGCTATGACTGACTGAACAACTAAACAGCAATAACACATCCTGGGAACAAAAGTATCGGATTCCACGTGGAAGGTCCCTAGGACTGTAGGGAGATCCTGGGTTGAGGGCAGATTACTGCTGCTCTGCTCTCGTGATGTGTTCGCAAGCTCAGCCCAATGGGAAGAGTCTCAGATGAAGTGGGAAGGCCGAGTTGCCAGATAATAACATGCGACCAATTGTAAGTCTCGCTGTACTAAACCCACGGGATGCTGAAGGAAAAAAAGCTGCCTGCAAACATAAGTGGAAATTGAACTTAATACTCTAATCACCATAAATTGTAGTGATTATTTGTGTAAAACCATAAATGTACACTATGACTAAATGAGTCCTTTACGGAATATCCTTTCAGTTATTAACTTGGCATAAACACTAATCCCTAAAGATGAAGTCGAACACTAATCACTGGGAGCATTCGAGGACCTTTTGTAATCCGAGGATCGTATTTACATAGGGTAATTTCCCCCGTGGTAGCTGAGTAGGGCGGCTCACTGCTTTGTAAGTAGTAACATATGACAAGGATGCTATAACAAGAAATGGATTTTCGTCTCTTCTCCCAGCCCCTCCCCTTCTTTCCCAATTTGAGCTTAATTAAAATTCCTCAGAACTTGGCTCTGCTTAACAAGCGGGCAAAGCCAGGCCTTTAAACGCTGACACCTTCTCTACTTCTACCCATTAAGGGTCATCACTGGAGAGCACATCCTCAGTGTCAGTCCCACAGGTCAGAGGGCAGGAATCCTCAGAGCGAAGAAGCAGAATACGCCGCTGCAAGTAAATCTACCATTTGCCTGACTTTTAAAATGCATTTTTATAAACGAATTTTTAATTTTTTGAGGTAGTCGTTAAAAGTCCACATAGCTTTACATCAAATTTATCTTCTACAAAATGAGCAGCTGCTGCCCCACCCCCGCGCTCCACCCCTTCTCTGCCCCACGTTTGTAAGTAATAAATATACTACTATTTCTTGATTTATCAAATTTGCATTCCAAAATTCTGGCTTCATCTCACAGTAGCTGGGATTTAGCTAACACAGGCACATCTCTCAATCTCCTCTACTTCTTCTAAAAATAGTCGATCTCAATTTTAAATCAGCCAATATTACATTATTGTGACTATATACTAGAATTCACTGTTGAGCCAAGTAAAGTATGACTATAACTATATTGCCTTTCTCTGAAAACCATGTTTCTCCTAGTACTATTTTTCGTTTGCCTTATAGATTTATCACCTTTAAATACTTCGAACAGGTGTATCACCCACAGCCATCAATAATCTTTCATATTCTCAAGCACAGTGGACAAGTCAGTGTCCCCTGTAGAGCCATCATTCTCCCTCTGAGTTCAGCACCAGCTCCTGACTGGCTTGATGCTCTCCAAGCCACTGCTCAGCTGTCATCCTGTGACCCCTCCATCACTGCTTTCCTGGGCTGGATCTCTGTTTCCTGGACTTCATGTCTGTCTGTTTTATGGTTTACACCCTCATTTTGCTAAAGTATGTTATCCAATAGCTTCTTCAGAAAGGGCACAAACTAAACTTTTTGATTCATTATGTGGCTGAAAGATGAGCTTCCCTGGTGGCTCAGATGGTAAAAAAAAAACTGCAGTCTCCTACTGCAATGTAGGAGACTGGTTTGATCCCTGGATCTGAAAGATCCCCTGGAGAAGAGAATGGCAACCCACTCCAGTATTCTTGACTTGAGAATTCCATGGATAGAGGAGACTGGCTGGCTACAGTCCATGGGGTCATAAAGAGTCAGACACAACTGAGCGACTAACACAGCACATGTGGCTGAAAATGCCTAATGACCCCTATGTTTTTCCCCGAGGTGCACGCTGGTCTATATTTCTGCATCCCCTGAAGACTAAGGACCTCTAGGTCAGAGGACTCTAAAATGTCCCTCTTGCTCAACTGTTTTCTGGAACATTTTAGACTGTGTTTTTGTGTTAGTTGCTCAGTCGTGTCTGGCTCTTTGCTACCCCATTGAACTGTAGCCCACCAGGCTCCTCTGTCCATAGTATTCTCCAGGTCAGAATACATGAGTGGGTTGCCATTCCCTTCTCCAGAGGGTCTTCCCAATGCAGGGATCAAACCCGGGTCTCCTGCATTGCAGGTGGATTCTTAACCATCTGAGCCACCAGGAAGCCCTATTTTAGAGTAGGTGGACTTATCTTTTTAGCATTCCAGGCTCCTCCTCCTTAGCACATAAGAAAATTCTTCCTGCTGTATAGTTACATCTTTTTTTTATTGTATCCTTAGACTTTTTCTGTCCAAGAACATGGATTGGGGAGAGGAGGGAGAAGGCATAAGTAAAGAACTCGACTGCCTGAAATTGACTCTCCTTGGCTTCTGAGGACTTGACAGTTTTCCAAGACAAGGGGGGTGGCATGTAGGTTAGTATTGTCTCAGGCTGCCACTTGTCCATCCCTGGGTGGGCCACGAGTTGTGATGCAGCTCATGTGCAAAACACCTGACCTTAAAAGAGTCAAGATTAGCCAGTTTCAAAGGAGTGAGCTGTAGACCTATGAGAACATCAATACCATTTTTTTCCCTAAAAGAGCCAAAGCAATTTAAGTTACGCCTGAGAAGGAAGAGGGAAAGGGCTTCTAGGATGTTGCTCAAATTAAGGGAAAAAAGGTTTATATGAAAAAGAAATATATGTAAAAAAGATGTGCAGCAACCACTGTCTCCACCGTGCTTCTCCCTTCCCTGTCTCCTTGCATAAAAGCTGGAAACACGAGACTTACATTTCAAGCTCCATTTACCACTTGGAGTGGCTGAGTGACCTACATAAGACCAAGGGGAAGTGGCAGGGAGACTGCTGAGGAGCTTCTGAAAAGGCTTTCTCTTTTCCAGACAGAGGCTTGGAAGGAAGAAGCCTTTGTTCCTTCTGTCCTTCCTGCATAGGACCCTGTGTGAGGACCTAACATGTGGAAGCATCATGTGAAAATGGTGATAGAGGGCCCACACGTCAGGATGATGGAGATGAGGATGGGAATGACCTGGATGATTTACCCCACCAACCCTGAGATCACAGTCTCTGGACAGAAGCAATGAATGTCCCGTACTTCCTAAGATTGAATACTTAATCTCAGTCTAAAATAGGCTCCTTTGCTGTGCTTTTTTTTTTGAAGTGAGATTCACGTAATGAAAATTAACCATCTTAGCTTTACAATTCAGTGGCATTCACAGTGTTGTGCAATCCCCATCTCTAATTCCAGCACATTTCCATCACCCCAAAAGAGAGCCCTGCACCCATGAGGCCGTCACTTCCTATTCTTCCCTGCTCCCAGCCCCTGGCAACCACAATCTGTTTTTCTATCTCTACGGATTTACATATTCTGTATATTTCATATAAAAGGAATCACAGTATGTAACCTTTTGTATCTCACTTCTTTCACTTTGAATGTTTTTGAGTTTCACCCATGTTGCAGCATCTGTCAGCACTCTATTCTTTTACATGACTAAGTATAATAATGTGATGTCATAGATATACTGTATATTGTTTCTCCATGCATCTATTAGGGACTTCCCTGTAGCTCAGATGGTAAAGAATCTATCTGCAATGCAGGAGACCCAAGTTCAATCCCTGTGTTGGGAAGACCCCCTGGAAAAGGGAATGGCAAACCACTCCAGTATTCTTACCTGGAGAATCCCATGGACAGAGGAGCCTGGCAGGCTACAATCTGTGGGGTCGCAAAGAGTCGGACATGACTGAGCAACTTACACTACTGTTCATTGATTAATGGGCCCTGGAGTTGTTTCTGTCTCTTGACTATTGCAAATAATGCTGCTGTGAACTTTCATGTATAAATGTTTGACTGCCTGTTTTCAGCTTTTGGGAGTGTATACCTAAGTATAAATGTTTGACTGCCTGTTTTCAGCTTTTGGGAGTGTATACCTAGGAGAGGAATTGCTGGCTCATCTGGGAATTCTCTGCTTAACTTTCTGAGGAACCATCAAAGTATTTTCCATGGCAGTCGAATGTTTTTTAAAAATCATCCTATGCATCTCCTTATATCTGTTTCTTACCTATCATGCAAGCTCTGTAAATGTCCTGATCACATCACTACACACTGTGTCCCCAAATACTAATGAAGTAGGCCCTCAAAAATACTTGTTGACTTAACAAAGAAATGAGTGAGTGTAACAGAACCGATACACAATTTAAACATGCCACTCTGAATGCAGGCAGTGGATGGATCAGAGGAGCCAAGGGTGTGACAGAGACCAACAGGAGCTGTGTTCATCTGGAGCCCTGGACCAGGTGAGATACTTTGCTGCATGCTGACATTACCCTGGGAGCCCACGCAGCTCTCTCACACAGCCCAGCAGCTGCCCAGTACCTGTCTGTCTATCTTTCCCCACTGGGCTGAGTTCTGTAAGGACAGCCACCAGATTTTTTTCATATTGCCAGTTGAACAGTAGATTCTTAACCAGTGTTTGATGAATGAATGAATATGAATGAGTGGATCTGAATGGAGAAACAGATAATAGCTGTATGATCTTAGGCAAGATAACCTTTTAAGTCTTAGTTCCTTCAGTGGTAAAGTGGTTCCTGCCTCAAAGGATTCCTGTGATGGGTAAAAGAAACAAAGCTGCCAGGGATCTTAGCACCAGGCTGCCCATGGCAGTCACCCAGTAAATGATGCCAGAACACTCCTTGTGACTCTGCAGACATAACTAGAACAAATGGGCCCAAGGTGAGGGGACAGGTTTCAGCCTAAAAGACAGAAGAACATTCTAACATAAGCTAGAGCGGGACCATGTCCATGTTGTTCCCTTTGGTATACTCAGTGCCCAGCACAAAGTGACAACACACTGTTGACTAAATGTGTAGAAAGTGAGACTGACAAATGTGGAATGGGCAGCCTGGGGTCGAAAGCCACTCGTCACTGGGAGTGATCAGGCCAACACTGAATGTTCACTTCCTGAGATGGAGGGATAGGGAAGCCTGCTCTGGTAGGACAGATGTGTTGACTGCAGAGATCCCTTATAATTCTGGGTGGTTCATGTTCTTGGATGACCCTGGTAACAGCAAATTCTTCCAGGGCAAGAATTGGCAACAAAGAAATTTAAAAATATCTCTAGAGATAAGGGCTACCAAACATAGTACTTTTATTATCTTTCATGAGAAAGGGAAGGCATTCAAAATGCTTCAAAACTGAAGATGCTGCTACTGCTGCTGAGTCGCTTCAGTCGTGTCCGACTCTGTGCGACCCCATAGACGGCAGCGCACCAGGCTCCCCCATCCCTGGGATTCTCCAGGCAAGAACACTGGAGTGGGTTGCCATTTCCTTCTCCAAAACTGAGATGATAAAGTGAAATTTGGGATTTTCTCAGGAGTCTAAAGATGAAGGAAATCTTCATAGAAAGTGAGGAGCCTGAATCTCAAGAAGATACTTAGACTCACAAGTTCATGGTAGCATTATTCACAGTATCCAAAATGCGGAAGCAACCTAAGTGTGCACCTATTGACAAATGGACAAGTGTGTGTGTGTGTGTGTGTGTGTGTGTGTGTGTGTGTGTGTGTGTGTGAGATGGAATATTATTCAGCCTTGGAAAAAAAGGAAATTCTGCCACTTGGAACAACATAGGTGAACCCAAAGGACATTATACTAAGCGACTGTCCATGGAATTCTCTAGGGAAGAATACTGGAGTGGGTAGCCATTCCCTTATCCAGGGGATCTTTCCAACCCAGGAATCAAACCTGTGTCTCCTGCATTGCAGGTGGATTCTTTACATCTGAGCCACCAGAGAAGCCCATAAATAAGCCAGACATAGGCAGATACCACAAATACTCTCTTATATGTGGAATATAAAATAGTCAAACTCATTGAAGCAAGAGTAGGATGGTGGTTGCCAGGGCCTTGGGGTGAGCTGGGAGGGGAATCAGGAAATGTTGGTGAAAGGATACAAACTTGCAGGTTAAGATGAATAAGATATTTAGATGTAATGTATAGAATGGTGACTATAAATAATATTGTATTGTGTACTCGAAATTCACTAAGAGGATAGATCTTAAGAGTTCTCACCACAAAAAAAGAAAATGGTAACTATGTGAGGTGATGAATATGTTAGTTAGCTTTATTATAATCATCATTTCACAGTATATACTTACAGCAAAACATCAAGTTCAGTTCAGTTCAGTTGCTCAGTCGTGTCTGATTCTTTGCAACCCCATGGACTGCAGCACACCAGGCCTCCCTATCCATCACCAACTCCCGGAGTTTACTCAAACTCATGTCCATTGTGTTGGTGATGCCATCCAACCATCTCATCCTCTGTTGTCCCCTTCTCCTCCTGCCTTCAATCTTTCCCAGCATCAGGGTCTTTTCCAATGAGTCAGGTCTTCACATCAGGTGGCCAAAGTATTGGAGTTTCAGCTTCAATATCAGTCCTCCCAATGAATATTCAGGACTGATTTCCTTTAGGATGGACTGGTTGGATCTCCTTGCAGTCCAAGGGACTCGGAAGAGTCTTCTCCAACACCACAGTTCAAAAGCATCAATTCTTCGGTGCTCAGCTTTCTTTATAGTCCAACTCTCACATCCATACATGACTATTGGAAAAACCATAGCCTTGACTAGACGGACCTTTTTTGGCAAAGTAATGTCTCTGCTTTTTAATGTGCTGTCTAGGTTGGTCATAACTTTCCTTCCAAGGAGTAAGCATCTTTTAATTTCATGGCTGCAGTCACCATCTGCAGTGATTTTGGAGCCCAGAAAAATAAAGTCTGCCACTGTTTCCACTGTTTCTCCATCTATTTGCCATAGATTGGGATGACGAAAAATCTTTGGAGATGGGTAGTGGTGAGGTTGTATAATAATGTGAATAGACTGAATGCAAACTGAACTGTACACTTAGAAATGGTTAAAAATGGTAAACTTTGTAATGTATGTTTTACCACAATGAAAATAATATTGAAAATTTCCAATTTTCAAAATTGGAAAATTTTCCAATTGGAAATATCTCTGCAATTGCTGAAGAAGGACACATTAAGCAAAACAATCATACCTCAGGATCCTAGCTTTTTCCCCCCCAACTTACTTTAAAAAAAAACAAACTAAAATTTGTATACATTTAAGGTATACCACTTGATGTCTTTTCCTATAGGAAAATAGGAAATGGGAAAGAAATGGGAAAGGAAATGGGAAAATAGGATAGTATTTTATATAGTATAGTATTTTCTATACTTGTAAACTTTTTTAAATGTCATTTATTTGAGTAGCTAAGGAGATTAAAAACCATATAGATTTCGTGTATATCAATCACACTGGTCAACAAAACCCAAACACCGTCTATTCCCAGAGTCAATAAATGAAGCTTTATAAGCATATATGCTACTGGAAAAATTTAAATCATTAGCCTCAGGTAATTTGGTTACTTGCTTTATTGCACCTATTTGAACTGCAGCTGCTTTCATGGATGGGGTATAATCAGCTCCATGAGCCTGTATCAGAATCTCAGAGATAAGACTTGAAATTAACAATCAAAGTCATTTTTGATAATAGAGCTGGTTTCCATTTCTTCACTGACCTCACGGGGCCTCTTCCAGCACCTCTTCTTGTGTGCCAGGCTCCGATGCCGGACACCAGTGCAGAGGTGTGCCTGGGTCACACAGACCCCAGACACCCAGACAGCCCCACAGGACAGCCCATGACAGGTCCTGATGAGTGTGCACAGCGGGGCCAGTCATACCGATTATAATCAGCTTCACATTGTTTCATTTTACTTCCTCCATTTGATAGAATCACCAAATTCAAAAGATTACTGGGCAGCAAAGGTGAATGAAGCAAGCAGCTAATATCAGACACCATTTCAAAAGCAACTGCCTGAATAAGCCTTTAATAGAATTTCCCAGTTTACAACTCTGAAAATGAAGAAGGCAAGTTACCATGGAAACAAATAGTCTCTTTAAAGAGAGACAGCCTCCTCTCCTGATCTAAGCATGTTCCAGAAGGGAGGAGGTGGGAGGGGAGGGAAAAGGCGGGCAAAGCATTTGCGACTAGAACAATGAAGGGAAGTTTTCTTCTCATTAAAATCTTCCCAATGAAATAAGCTTGGAGGGTCAGCTCAGGACTAGTTTGTTTTCTTGGCTGTACTGTTGAAAAAAACCTCAAGTCAGAGATTTTGAGACATTTGGGTAAAATGACATTTTACTGGTAGTTTCTTTCATTTTTTTTCTTTATTCAAATAGTGACATGTGCTATAACAAGTGAAACCCTCAGTACATGACATAAAAGGCAAAGAGGACTCACTTTCCTGGTCTTCTATCAGCAACAAATTCTCACCAAGGTAACATTCCATTGATTGCTTTTCTCTGCCTTTAGCCTCTTCATATGTTTGTATATATACATATACATATACATACAAGCAATATATACAAACAAAGAAAACTAATTTAAAAATTGGGCAAAGGACTTAAATAGCTATTTCTCAAAAAAATGTATACAAATGACCAATAAGCACATGAAACGATGCTCACCACCACTAATCATTAGGATAGCTATTATTTAAATTAAAAAAAAAAGTATTACTGAAGATGTGAAGAAATTGGAAACTTTAAACTGATGGTGCAGCTACCATGGAAAATGATAGTATGATACTTCCACAAATAAACAGAATTACCACATGATCCAACAATTCCACTTCTGAGTATATCCCCAAAATAGTTGGAAACAGACCTGAAAATATGTTTGCATACCTGTTTTCATAGCAACAGTATTTACAATAGCTAAAAGATGGAAGCAACAGAAATGTCCATCAATGGAAAAATGGGTAAACCAGTGTGGTATATACGTACAATGGAATATTATTCAGCCTTAAAAAGGAAGGAAATTGTGACACAATTAAGACAGTATGCTAAGTGATCAAAGCCAGCCATAATAATGTATAATTCCACTTCTATGAGTTACCTAAACTACCTCATGAAAAGAGAAGGTATTAATAGAGAGAAGGGTGGTTGAGAGGAGGTAGGTGTGGGAAGCTGTTAGTGTTAACTGGCTACAAAATTTCAGTTTGGAAAGAGAAAAAAGGTCCAGAGATGTATGGTAGTGATGATTATACAACAATGTGAACACACTTAATGCCATGAAAATGTACACGTTAAAGTGGTATATTTTTTGCATGTTTATGCAAATATTATGTATATTTGAGCACAATAAAAATTTTAGTTCAATATATATTTATGTACAGGAGTATTTTTTATATGTGGATGTTTTGTAGGTATAGATGTATAGAGATTTTGGTTTTGCTCTTGACTGCTTGCTTTTACCAAAAGAATTATACTACACACTTACTCCTTATGAAACAAACCCCAAACCTTACTGGTATAAAGTAACCATGTAATTATGCTTAGATGGGACTTCCCTGGCAGTCCAGTGCATGCGGATTTGATCCCTGGACAGGGAACTGAGATCCCCCTTACCATGTGCAGTGTGGGCCTCAAAAAAATTCTTAAAAAAAAAAAAAAACTATGCTTAGAATTAGAAAATCTATGAGTCAGGAACTTTACCTAGGCAGAGAAGGAACCGTTGACTCACCTCCATGGTGTCTGAGGCCTCGTCTGGGAAGACTCAAAGCCTGGAGCAGAAATCATCTGGAAGGAAGCTTCTTCACTTAACTGTCTGGCAGTTGGTGTTGGACCCTAACTTGGGCTGTTGACCAGAAACATGTGGGCTCTCCACATGGGCTGCGCCTTCGAGCTTCCTCACAGCATGGCAGCTGAATTCTATGGGCAGCATTCCAATAGAAGAGAGCAGAGCATGTGGCATATTTACAGCGGAGCATCAAAAGTCACATTATGTCCTTGGCTGTATGCAACTCGTTTTCAGAGGGGCGATGCGGATATAACCCTCTTTGGAAAATACAACCTGTTATAGCGCGTTGATTAGTTTGCTACTTGCTTTTAGGATATTTCACTGATATCCCTTTAAGTCAGTAAAGAGGTAATTCTTCAGTTTTTCTCATTTCTTTATAATTACAAAATTACTTTAAATTCTATAAGTGATACAAGTATAATAACAAAACTTGGAAAACATAAAAGAAAACATCTATCTGCATTCCCCTTCTTCAACCAATCACAGTAATCATTTTTAGACTTTTTATTCCATAATTTTCTCATAATGTACATAGAGTTTATGTTTGTTTTTAAAAATTTCCCCTTAGCACATAATCCCTCAAATTCACATCTTATCATTCATTAAGTTATCACCTTTATTTTTCTTATGTGGACAAAGCAAAAATAAGAGGAGGGTACACCGTGGGATAAAGTCCTCAGGTAGGTTCTTGCTTATCTAATCCTACTGACAACTGTCAGGGAAAATCACTTCAGGGCTTTCAAGTTTTCCTTCTTCATTCCCAGGAGCATAAGGCAAAGACACAACACACTGACTCCAGAAAAGTAATGTCCTGAGTGAGCTGTGCCTTCTGTCACACTCATCTAAGGAGCAGAAGACACCTGGATGTGGAACGCCAGCTGGTGACCTTTCACTCAGTTTTCTGCTACCCTGACTTGGCATTGGGGTTTCAAGAAAATGCATGTATCTAGCAAATTAAGTTTGGCAAAGCCCATGTCTCCCAAACATGACTCCAAACTGTTACTGGTTTTCACTGGTCTGCTGTGAAATGAGAAAAATGACCATGGGGTGGGCATTTCGTGAAGCTAAATGGATTCAGTTTTTTAAAAGCTAGGCTTTATTCAGAGGTTGTTAAACTGTCAATATCGGGAGTGCCTTGGTGGCCCAGTGGTTAGGACTCCACGCTTCCACTGCCATGACCCAGGTTCAGCCCCTGGTTGGGGAACTATGATCCCACAAGCCAAAAAATAAATAAAAATAATAAAACTAAAAATGTCAAAATTTATTTTACAACATTATTCAGATCATAGATTTTCTTAGCATTCCTAAGTAGCAAAGTAAAAAGCTGACAAGTCTAAACTTAGTTTCAGTCATTTGCCTGATCTGTGTTGATTAGTCGCCGAGTTGTGTCCAACTCTTGCGACCCCACTGACTAAAGCCCGCCAGGCTCCTAGTCCATGTGATTTTCCAGGCAAGAATACTGGAGTGGGTTGTCATTTCCTCTTCCAGGGGATCTTCCCAACTCAGGCATCAAACCTGGGTTCCCTGCATTGGCAGGCATATTCTTTACCGCTGAGCCACCAAGACAAATGGAAACACTGATCCAGTCACCTTATGAAGAGTCTTTGCGGTACGATATTTGTCAAAAGGGATTACACTCTGAGGTTGGGGAAAAAAACTGCTTGAGATGGGAGAAGGATACAAAACTCGACTCTGCTCCTGATGGCCTTGGCCATGCCATTTATGCTCAGAGTCTCCTCAACCATCAAGCGAGTGGGGGCGAAAGGCTTAACTGTGGAAAGTGCAGAGAACTGGGTAAGTGCTGAAGATCTTGGGACTGCACCCTTGAAGCTTTCCCTCACCAAGGCAGCTGAGTGGGTCCTGTAATAGCTGGTGAAAAACTCAAGGAGGGACTTTCTACCATCCCAAGTATTTCCCTGGGAGTTTCCCAATTTCAATGAGAAAGAATATTCTTTAATTAAAATGCCGCAACAGAAATTTTTTTAAGAACAAATTGCCATCTAATTTCCTTTTGATCTGTTTTTTCCACTTGGGTTGCAAGGTTTTACAGAATTTTCCCCGAACGCCTGGAGTCTGCAGTAATTTTATTTCATTCTGATTAAACTTCAAAGGAGAAAACACCAAGCCACCAGAACAAGCTAAGCTTTTTTTCCACTTCATTTATTCGGTAGGCATTTCAGGGGCATCTACAACGTGCCTGACATTGTGCTGAGTGTTGGAGATACAAAGATGAATAAATACAATTTGGCCCTTGCCCTCACTGTGTTCAGTGTTTCTAGGACCTGATCAAGCCACAAACAAAACTTTGTAATGCAGTGTGGTGACAGTAGAAACAGCATCACATAGTCATCTTCTGCAGGGCCTTGTAGGAGCCAAATGGTGGCCCTGGCTGAGTCGACACTTTCAATGAAACTTAAACGATGAATGAAATGAAATCAAAAGAGGGAATGAAGGACAACTGAGGCAGAAGAGATAGCAGAAGCCCAGGTCCAGGGGTGGAAAATCACATGGCCTCTGGTGTGGGCGCACGTATGTACATGATAACATGATATATATCCATGTATATGTAGATGTATGCATCTAGGTATGTGTGCATGCCTCTCTGTGTGTATGTGTGATTGTGTCTCCATAATAGGAAAGACCTAGAGTAAGTGTCATCTAGAGACTCCACTGATGGCATAGGGACATGCAAGTTAACTTGAAGCAAGTTGCCAAGATCTTATATTATCTGTGGAGCTTCCCTGGTGACTCAGACAGTAAAGAATCTGCCTGCAATGCAGGTGACCTGGGTTTAATCCCTAGGTTAGGAAAATTCCCTGGAGAAGGGAATGGCGACCCAATCAAGTATTCTTGCCTGGAGAATTCCATGGATAGAGGAGCCTGGCAGGCTACAGCCATGGGTCCCAAAAGAGTCAGACATGACTGAGTGACTAACACACACCATTATCTGTGGGTGTCAGGGAAGGAGAGTCAAAAATTTGCTTTAGAGAACCTGGAAAGAAGAATGAGAATACTCCAGCATGTGTAAATTTGACTTTAATTTTGACTGACTAAATCAGTCAGGCACCAGCACTGACCCTGGAAAGAAGAACCCAAGTTCTCCTGTAGAAGTGACGTGGGGATCCAATCCAGGGCTTCTCAAGTCTGGATATCCGTTTGAATCCCTGGAGATCTTGTCAAGATGCAGAGTCTCAGTGGCCCAGAACTCTGCATTTCTAACCAGCTCCCAGGTGATAGTGCTGTGGGTCCACGGAGCACACTTTGAATAGCGAGATCAAATGCACTTGTTGCCCAGTCTTGATGCCAACCTAGACTGGCCACTGGGGAGCCACTGACCTCAGCTCAGGGCAAAGATCTCCAGAGGACCATGTTCAGTCCCTCATTGCAACCAGGCACAGGGCCCCATCTGGCAGGAGTCCAGGCCCTCTGGTCTGAAAGGGCGGCTGGCTCCACAGACCTAGAATCAAAAAGTGAAAGTTGGGAGGAAGGAGGCAGAAATGGAGAGCTGGAACTGGCACTTGCTCAGAAAATAGACCCAGAGAGCTCGTAATGGGAGCTAAGTAAGATACTAAGGGCACAAGAAAAGGAAGCAGGAGCTTAGGCAAGGGCCCAGGCAGAGCCTCGAACACTGAACATGGACCTTTTGCTTGGTAACTGTCTTTGCTTTAAGCAGATATCACAATCATCTTCACCCAAAGCCCTTGCAAAGCCAACCGTAAATCCCTGCTAACAGATGAGGCTGGGAAAGTGCAGAGCAATTCAGGGGACCACTCAACCTCCCAGCGGATACACAGGGGAGCCGTAGTTCACACCCCAGTGTGCAGGATCTGAAAGCCCAAGTCTTTTGGGGACCACACACTGTCTGCTGTCCTTTTAATGATAGATGAGGTCCAGGCTCTGTGCCCTAGGGTATGGTCTTTCAATTATCTGAATCCAAAACCAGTGATGTCAGCCATGATCGTCAGGCCAGGAGGAAGCCAGTCAAGAGAAGCCAGCATTTGAAGAAGAGCTGGTATCAGAAACTGGACTGCTCTTGGACAAAGTGGCCCAGCCCTCTTAATCCTAAAGGAGATCTGCCTCCATGTGGGCCAGCCAGGGGTCCAACACGGCCCTCGCAATCTTGGTAGGTGCAGAGGTAGACAAACTGGTTAGTGGATATCTTAAAGCCATCTTGAATAGAAATCTTGGCAGAACTGGAATATGTACCTGAGAAAAAAGAAAACAGAGCACTAAATGGGAAGAACTGCCATCTGACAAAGTGTCTGAACATAGCGTGCAATCAGGAATTGGGAGCTGCTGTTATTATTATTGTTTTGTGGGGTGTTGCTTCTGTGCATTGCTATGGAACCAGAGAGTGATATACTAGGAACATTCTCAGGCATAATTAGATAATTCATTCTCAGGAAACCAAAGTCTACAGGAGCCCAGCCAGGTTGCTAAATGAATGCACTAAAGCTTCATACAGTGTGATGGGGGAGCATGCACCTCCCTCCAACATTTTACAGTCACAAATATTCAGCTATCAGAATGCTGTTTGCCCGTGGTCACTGCTTACGGCCACTGGTTCCTCCTGATTGGGCTATCATGGTTAAAAAATTGTATTTCTAAATGCCAGGAGACTTCCTATAAAAAGAGCCTCAGTCTGGAGTTGAAAGAACCACTCTGCTCCTCACTGACTCTCTCTCCATCTCTTCACCTTGGGAAGGGATACAAGCGCACCTGTGCTGCCTGCCTCGGGACCAAGCGAGGTGCAGCAAGTGGAAGGAGGTAAAGACTGCCGTCCTCCATGCAGAGAAGCCCTGATATTACCCTGCCCAAGTCTTGCCATTCTATTCTATTCTCTTTATTAATTTTATTATTATTCTTATATCCTCTCTGTCTTCTCTAAACCGCCTTCATCCTTTGAAGAACCGGATGGCATTTACTTACATTCATACATCCATAAAATAAAAGTCTACATGGAACCTAAAAGCAAACTTCCATGTATAGATCTAAATACACCTAACATGTATATAGACATGTATACATATATACAGGGATTTCCTGTTGGCTCAGCAGTAAAGAATCTACCTGCAGTGCAGGAGACGCAGGTTTGATCCCTGGATTGGGAAGATCCCTGGGAGGAGGTAATGGCAATCAACTCCAAAAATTCCATGGACAGAGGAAACTGGCAGGCTACAGTCCCTGGGGTTACAAAAGAGTCGGACACAAATTAGTGACTAAACAGCAATGTATGTATACAGACGTGTGTGTGTGTGTGTGTGTGTGTGTGTGTGTGTGTGTGTACACAAATATATATACACACAGAGGCATATATATATATATGTATATATATGATTTTTCCTGTGTACTAAACTCAAAGAATTACTCGCTAAAGCAGGTGAGACATTTCCCACAATTAGTTTAAAAGATTATTATTTAAAAATGGAAATAGCTTGGAGCAGATGACTGGAAAGCATTCCTCACTGCAACTGACATGGAGGAAGCTGTCTAATTCTTGGGAATTTAGACATTCTTCTCGTAATTTAGCACAAAAGTGGGCCTGACTCAATCTGCTCTTCACATTTTGGTAATTTCAAAGGACAGACGGAATTTTATTTTAATGGTAATTGCAAACTCATGCAGAAAATGTAAATGAAGATTTCGTGATTGGCTTACAGCATCAACTACGGCTTCTATTAATGCATTCCAATTTGTAATTCTTTTCACAGTATGAGATTTGAAAGCTGCGATTAAAATTAATTAGGTTAAGTAAAGTTTATCCCCCCTGAGCACTGCTGTTGGGAAAGAGCAAGAGGAAAACGCGCACTGCATCTGGCTCTGCAGGAAGCCGTGTCTTCGCGATAAGTCGGCCGACTCCTCTTCTCCTCACAGAGGTCGCCTGCTGCTTATTTGGCATATCTCAAGCACCATGTATCTCCTCAAGGAGCTAATTGAACCATTCAACTCTTCTTTGCTGGATCACAAAACCACATAGCTGTGACTGCATCATCTTCCAATAAGGACACTAGTTAGATCCATCAATTGTTTATGCAGGAAAAGATTGAAGAAAGGAGGAGAAGGTGACGACAGAGGATCAGATGGTTGGATGGCACCATCAACTCAATAGACATGAGTCTGAGCAAACTCCAGGAGATGGTGAAGGGCACGGAAGTCTGGCATGCTGCAGTCCATGGGGTCGCAAAGAGTTGACATGACTGAGTGACCGAACAACAATGGATTGTTTAAACACAATACATCTTGGAGAGAAATCCATACATCCTGTAAAACTAAGGTAATGTGGCCACCCAGAATTCAGTGTCATAATTGCTGTGAAAGAGGTGCCACATGAGGAAACAATAAGAAAGATAATAAATAATCCCCACCCATACAATTCTGTTTTTGCCCAAAATTGTCTTGAATATTGATTACCTCATTTGATCACCTCAACAATCCTAACAAGAGATCTTTCCTGTTGTCCCATTTTACAGATGAGAACACTGAGGTTAAGTGATCATTCCAGGATCAAGGAATGATGGAGTTAACCCAGGGCTTCTGAGTTCCCATCCTACACTCCTTCTATGGCTCAGCTCTGTAGCTACTGAACACAAAACTGAAGTAAACTTTTAACCTATAGCTTGTCTGCATTTACTCAGTGGGTTGAAATTCATCACCTAGGTTCCTAGGCTATGAACTAAGGCAAAGTTTAACAATTTCAGAATGATGTTGTACATCTCAGTAAGCAGAGCATCAGTCTGGAGGGCTAGGACAACACAGAGTGCAAAGCTGGCACAGGAACACCCTCTTCTTCTTGGAGATCTTGATTCGAGTTATTCAGTCTTCCCTAATTGTCCTTCTGCTTCATACCCAGCTACTCAGGCTACCCCTGGCTCCTCTTATTTCCTTTGGCATAATGCAGTCTCTGGTCCTGGCATGCAGATACAGACATGGATGACACACGTCCCGCTCTGGGCTTGCCTGACCCATGCCCTGAGTCATGATAGAGCCTCATCTCCTGTGATTCATCCTTCCTGGCTCTGCACACTGCCTGACCTGGCTTCTTCCAGGGACTAGTAGCTTTCAAGTATGGAAAACTGGGTTTCATTCAGCCTTTGAGTGAAGGGTATAATTTCTTCTTTGTTTTTAAAATCAGTGCTTTTGTCTATCAGCACTACCTGATAGAAATTCTGTGATAATGGAAACTTCTACTTCTGAGCTTTAAATATGGTAGCCATTAGCCACAAGTGACCATTGTGTGCTCATGTGTTCTGTCACTCAGCCCTGTCCAACTCATTGCAGTCCCATGGACTGTAGACCGCCAGCCTCCTCTGTCCATGGAATTTTCCAGGCAAGAATACTGAAGTGGGTTACCATTTCCTTCTCCAGAAGATCTTCCTGACCCAGGGATCAAACCCACACTTCCTGTGTCTTCTGCATTGGCAGGCAGTTTCTTTACTTCTAGCACCACTTGGGAAGACTTCCCTGATGCCTCAGCTGGTAAAGAATCTTCGATGTAATGCAGAAGACATAAGAGATGTGGGTTTGACCCCTGGGTCAAGAAGATCCCCTGGAGGAGGAAATGGCAACCCACTCCAGTATTCTTGCCTGAAAAATCCCACAGACAGAGAAGCCTGGCAGGCTAAAGCCCAAGGGGGTTGCAAGAATCAGACACGACTGAACGACTAAGCTCCAAAAGTGGCCATTAAGCCCTTGAAATATGGCTAGTGCTTGTGAGAAATGATCTTTTTAAATTTATTATTTAATTTTAACTAGTTTCAATTTAGATAGCCACATGTGGCTAGTGTCTGCTGGGTTGGGCAAAGAAGGTCAATGATCTCTTCATTCTCGTCCATCGTTAAAGCTCTATATAAAATAAAATCTAAAGCTGGCAACCTCTAGCTTGTATGGCAGTGGACTGGTGAGAAAGATGGGGGAGTAGATGGGATCGAGTGATGACCCTTATATCCAGCCGCATGGAAAACCACAAGCTCCCAGAGAGTAAATATAGAATGAATCTTTGCTTTTAAGGTGGAGGATTGTGTAAGAAGAGACTTTCTCTATTGCCAGTGGAGTTTGGGCCAAGGAAGCCAGTTAAATATTCATACGTAGATAGTTCCTAATACATAGAGCTGGTGTGGTGTGAGCATCTGCTAAAATACTAACAAGTAAGCAGGGACAAGTCTGCAGAACCTTTGCCTGCAGAGGCTCATGGTACACTTGCTCCTTCCTCCCGCTGCCTATCAGTAAAGATCTTCTGCCCAACTATGAGAAACGCGTTACCTGGAAACATGTCTTAGTGCTGCTGGGGAATGACCTTCTATTCATATTAAAGCTGTTTGAACAGACTAAACCTCTTACTAAAATCCATTCAGCAAACAGGGATGGAACCAGGGCTGCAGAAACACAAAACATACGAGACATGTGTGAAATCAAGCCTGTGACCTTCAGGCAAGAACTATCCAGGGAATGAGTGAGAATTCACTGACCTGGACTACTGGTTAAAGACAAGCTATTATGGGAAGTTTACAAACAAGCTTAGATTTTTAAAATATATTTGCATATTTGTAAGTATTCCCTATGAGCACAAAACACTTGAAGATTGTTGGATGGCATCATCGATTCAACTGCCGTGAGTTTGAGTTAACTCCGGGAGATGGTGAAGGACAGGGAAGTCTGGCGTTCTGCAGTCCACGGGGTCGCAAAGAGTCAGATACGGCTGAACGAATGAACAACAAGCGTGGCCTTTGAGGGCTAGAAGCAGAATCCCAGGGAAGAGGGAACAAGATGCTATTAACAGAAAGGGAAGAAAACCATACAGTTTATAAAGGGGCTTCACACTCAAACCTCAAGTCACCTAAACCCTTCATATTGTTAGCTTCCATTTTTCTAAGAGAAAAAGGGAGAGTTTAGGCATTTCTCCAAAGTGGAACAGTGAGCTGGTGACTCACGTGAGCCTTTAGACTCCTAGGCTGGGGTTTTTGTCCCTACGGTGAATCTCAAAGCATTTCATTGCTTTCGGGGAGTGATCAAATCAAATCAAACTGAATCATGTAATTATGTTGTATATCTGTGAATAAAATGTTCATATTATAAAATTTCTGTGAGGAGGGTGTTGGGTCTCTGTAATCATGGCACAGGAGGGTCTGTCTGACTGTGAGGTCCCGAATCCTTCCCAGACTGTCTTGCTTTTGATAACCACTAGGTGGCAGTACAAGCACAGCCTTCCAGGGCCTCCTTACCGTGGACGACCCCGGGTGGTGACAAGCCGAGTTTCCTACACCAGTCTAGGGTGAGTCATTCTGCAACTCCAGGGTAGTGGTATCAGTTTCAGTGTGTCTGCTTATCTGGAGTTTTCTCTGTGCTCTCCAACCTCACCAGAGGCTGCTCTATTTGCGTAGAGATACCTGCTGTGGGACCTTCTACTGAATTAAGTAGAATTAGCGAATGAGGGAGATGCTTACTGGGGCTGTCCGCCCTTTGAATGCCAAGTAATTGTCATGCTTCTGAGTAAGCAAGGCTGCCTAGGGTTCTAGTAGGAAAATTCCATGTCTCCTGCTCTATGTCCCGAATCCAATTCTTAGGCTATGTAGCATCTTGGTAGCTTTCAGCTGCAACTAGTTACAGAGTAAGTGCTGTTAATAATAGGAAATTGGAGACTCAGAGGTGGTGAGCTTATTTCTCCCAAAATACAGTTAACATTCTCATTGCAAAGAAAGGCATCTTTAGGGGGTGACCCAGCCTGCCTGCTTCTAGAAAGGAGCATCCCGCATGAAAATTAATTAAGCTATTAATATTAGTTAATGCAGGGACTTCCCTGGTGCTCCAGTGGTTGACTTTGCCTTCTAAGTAAAGGGGTTTGGGTTCAATTCCTGGAGCAAGATGCCAAGACGCCCACCAGCTGGGATGGGCAGGAAGACCCCACAGGCCTGGCTTAGCTGATGTTCAGCTGGACAGGCCCACCCCTAAGGTGAGATTGGCCTGGTACAAGCAAAGATGGAGGTGGTCTAGGCTATGAGGCAGATGGCTCAATAGTGATGCAGCCAGCACTGATGCAGGTACGCAAGCTTCTTAGCGTGTCCATCTGGAGATAAGACAGTGCAAATATCTTGATTTCACTCAGAAATGGCACATTTTCCTCTAGGTTTATTTCCTAAAGTCTTGATCATGATGACTCTTTCACTGGTTTGCATGAAAATGAGCATTCAAGGACAATGTGGTGAGTTTTTTTTAAAAAAACAACATTTATTACAGAGAAGATAATCCCTAATTTTGCCCTTCCTGTTTATGGTTAAAATGTTTCTCTTAGGAAGCCATGGAAGTTGATTTATATCTTAATAATGTTCCCTGGGAATATAAAAACTTGACATACCTACAGAGTGCTCCTCTTTTCCTTCTTCTTTATAAAAGAAGTTACAGATTAAAATCTAGGAACCCCGTCTCTGGGTGGTCCTCAAACTTTTCCTCCCCTGAACAAGTTAGGAGTGTTTCATATACTGCCATCTAGTGATCACCCTCTGTCACACTCACTGACTCTCTGAGAAAATAAATGGTGTGTGGGAACACAAGGGGTGTGTGTGTGTGTGTGTGTGTGTGTGTGTGAACTCAGGTGCCAACAAGCAGAGATGTGTTAGCATGGAAAAATGCAGGTTTTGAAAACTGTGTAGAAAAACGCAGAGTGAACAGACCTCCTACTCCAAAACCATGTGGGCAGAATTGAAAGCAGGTGTGTGGGATTAGAACGCTATATTTTTTCCAACATCCACCACCCAAAGGGCGGCCGCACAGAATCGTTCATGCTCAGGAGCGCAATCAGCTAATGGGACATGAGACAGTGTAGAGGAGAAGCTTTCAAGACGAAACTTGAAGCAAATATGTTCACGGTGTAACTCATACCTTTTGAATAACAGAGGTATCCCTTCCAACTCTGGGAGGACCCCTCAACCTTTCCAAAATGGGTGAGTGTAGATTTCTGCGAGTGCCTGGTGCACCGGGAGCATGGTAGAGAATGTGGATTTGCAAATAGCACGTGGCTGTGACCTTTGAGGCTGTCTCCCACTAGCCGCTGGTACATCCCACCTCTGTCCTTCACTGTTACTGCAGCCTCTGGACTTCTCCATCTGCAGCCTCCTGCCAATCCCCTCCTCCAAGCTGGCTGCTCATCTTCGATTCAGACTGCTAGAGAGAGTAGAAGGGGACAGGGAGAAATGCAAAGAAACCATGTCTAGGGTAAAGAGGAGACAGAAGTGCTTTCTTAAAAGGCCCACACACCCCTTCTCAACCCCAGAAGACCTTGTGTAGAAGAGTCTTAAATTACATGGTGTTCTGTAACTCTCCTGAGTGGTCCTGAAGTGAGTCAGGAAATTCAGGTTCTGGACACTAGTGCAGAAGCCAATAATCTGTAACTTGCTAACAGACTGTATTCTGAAAGGTTACATGTATATTGGGCTTCCCTGGTGGCTCACTGGTCAAGAATCTACTTGCTAATGCAGAAAACGTAGGTTCAATCCCTGGGCTGGGAAGATTCCGTGGAGGAGGAAATGGCAACCCACTCCTATATTCTTGCTCTGAAAATCCCAAGGACAGGGGAGCCTGGATGGGGTCAGAAAGAGTCAGATATGACTTTGTGACTGAGCACACAGATACATATTAGTCCCATTTGAAATTTGAAATACGTTTACACATAAAACCAATAGCTACAGTGCTTAGGTTCCCAGGCTGGCTTGGGAAATCCACTTAACCTCGTCTCTGCATTTGAGCTGTGCTGCAACCTTCTTTAGGCCACCCGTGCTTTCTCTGAGTGGGGCACTCTGTGGGGAGGGGGAGGGGGAGGTTCTGCAGAGCCTTAATCATTGATTCTTTTAATAATTCTCAGTAGAAACTCCTTAACACATCAGAAGAGAACCCAGGGGTGTAAAACTAGAAATAAAGAAATAAATCTGAATGTAATTAATCACACTTGCTAAGAGGATGTGTTCAAAGAATTCTTAGATAAGATAGCAGCAGCCAATAATTACAGGAAGAAAGTGCAAGGGTACAAACGCATGCCCTACCTCCCTGGGCTCTGGACACCCAGGGCTCACTTGTGCTCCTTTGAGTCTTCTCCTCAGCTGTCCTTGTGCTCCAGGACAGCTCTGCACCCCTTGGTTCTGGCTCATAGTAGGTGCTCAATAAGTGTCAGATGAGTGAAGCTGACAAAAACAGGCATAATTTCTTGCATTCACTCTATACATAGTAATCCGTTATCTGCTATGATGTGGGTGTGTTCTAAGTACTGGATCAACAGTGGGCTGGGAAGTTGGGTCCCTGCTTTTATATCTTGTGGCAGGTTGAATACTGGCTCACCAAAGTGCCAGCATGCTAATCCCTGGAACCTTGAGTATGTTGTTATCAGACATGGAAAAAGGGATTTTCAGACATGATGAAGTCAAGGATCCTGAGATGGAGAGAGCATCTTGGATTATCCAGGTGGGCCCAATGGACTCACTGAGGTTCTTATGAGAGGTCACAGTAATACAGGCCCACAAGCCAAGGAATACAGGTGGCCTTGAGAAGCTGGAAAAGGTGGGAAACAGTTTCTCCCCTGGATCCTCAAGAAAGACCACAGCCCTGCTGACACTGTTGCAGAGAAGACGCCAATTCTGACTCCATGTTGGAACTGTTTCTTTGACTTGCTTTTCGTTGTTTTTGTTATTATAATCACACAGAATGGCCTGCCTCAGAGAATCCTGCCCCTCTGTCTGACTGTTAAACGTGCCTTTGTTCAGGACCCTGTCCACCTGTAGATAGCAGGAAGGAAGAAATTGACACATCCTCCGCCTGAGGCTTGCCATTTTAGGAGATGTTTTCTAGATTAATGGTCTTTTTACTTTGCTTCCTCACCTTCCCCCATCTCTGATCTATAAAAGAACTTGACACCCAGACCCCGATACGATGGTTATTTTGAGGTACTAACCTACCATCTTCTTGGTCAGCAGGCTCCCCAATTAAAGTCTCTTCTTTGCCTCACCCCCTCACCTCTCGGATTCATTGACCCATCATACGGTAAGCAGAGTGAACTTGGACTTGGTAACCACACCTTGATTTTAGCTCTGGAAACCTGCTTTCAGGCTTCTGATCTTCAGATCTGGAAGGTAAGAAGTTTGTATTGTGTTAAAAGCCACTCAGTTTATGGTAATGTGTTACAGCAGCAATAGGACATGACTATAAGCTGAATATAGTTGTAACTTATTAGCTATTTTGTATAAAGTATAAAAGGCTTCCCTGGTGGTTCAGTGGTAAAGAATCTGCCTGCCAATGCAGGAGATGTGGGTTCAATCCCTGGGCCAGGAAGATCCCCTGGAGAAGAAAATGGCTATCCCATGGACAAAAGAGCCTGGTGGGCTACAGTCCATGGGGTTGCAAAAGAGTCAGACCCAACTGAACAACAACATAAAGTATAACAGACATTAAAAAAGTAGCCCCAATACATCATCACAATAGAGATAGTATAGGATGACGTTCTCTTCACAGCTGGGCGCAATAATTCATTCTTCTCTTCGCCAGTCAGAGTACCTTTTCGAGGCTGTACCTTTCTGGGATAGCAGAAATTCACTTTGCAGCTTCCAACATCAGATTCTGAATCACCAAATGCTTATATATATATTAAAAAAAAAAAGAAAGAAACATTTTGATGATAAATCCTTCCCTAGATAACAACTTTCACTTTAGGATAAATATTGTTCCTTAACTGACAGTCAGGTGTAACTTGGATTTTTTATCATAGTACCCTAAGAACGGAGAGGAGATCTTTGCCTCTCAATTTCTCCAAGGAGGAAACAAGCACAGATCTGACCAAGTTACTTCACCGCCCACGAGCAAGAATATGAACTCAGCTCTTCTGACACCTCAACCAAGGGCATTCCCCCAGTCTCAGCGCTAAAAGAGGCTTTAAACATGCGGAGGGCTGGGGTTGACGGCTTGCTACAGGGAGAGGAGAGGAGAAACACCAGTAGTCAGAACCTCTGGAATAAGAGAGCCTCCAGTTTTTACATTAGAACGAGGGGGAAAATGTGACAATTGGATGAGTTTCATTTTGAAACTCATTCAACCCGAAAAGTCAAAATGAAACTCCAGGGGTGCAAACCCACAACAATCAAAATAAAACCAAGTTTTCACAAGCCCATTGTGAAGCTAAATATAGATTTTTTTTTTCAGATGGACCCCACTCACCTCCAAATTCATGACCTTTGAGAACTCTTTCAAACATTATTTTAAAAAGAATGTCAATCAAAAGAAAAATAGTTCCATGGGGGAGGGAAGGTGAGGCTGGGCTTGTATGTGTGATGGGAGAGCATTTCTCTGACTTAGCTCCACCCCCCCAAACCGTCAGGCTGTTTTTAAATACCATTTGTGGTCACCTGCCCTGGTAATCTTTTCTAATTGTGGTCAAAAGAAGCTGACTAAATGTTTGTGTGTTCGCTCCAGGGGGAAACTGTCAAATGCCAGGGCCTTAGTGGACGGCCTTCCGTCCTGATACTTCTCACCTGGTTCTTGGGTGCATCTGTGTGAGCCCCCTCTGCGTTCTGCCATGGTAAAGAGCATAATTCAAATTGGAAACCAAAGTACTCTGGCTGCAGCAGGGGCCGTGCACACGCTTTTTCCTTTTCCTGTTCCTCTGGCCTCACCTCTGTGCCCATGAGGAGGCAGACGGCAGGGGCTGGGGTCACCTAGGGCCTGAGGGTTGCCCCGGAAAGATGGCCCCTTGGTTCCTCAACGTGCGGTGAGGGCTTTGAGCCAGGATGTTTGAACTGCTGAGCAATTTCTTATTAAGATATGAGCACAGAAGTGTCGGCTGGAGCTCTAGGCTTTTATTTGTGGTGGGCTGTTTTCCTGTCACGGTTGTTGTGGTTCACCGTCTACCTGAGTGTTCAAAACTGCTTTGCAGAATCCAGTGGTTGAGCTCCAGATCAGTACTGCTCCTTCCCCACCCACCGGTGGCCCCCCAGGGCAACAACCCCATGGTGCATCTGCTCCTAGGCCCCACTGCATCCCCATCCAGAGAAGAATCGTGAGAAAACAGGCATGAGAAAACACACTGTCAGATCTTCAGTGTGTAATTCCAGGAATGATACTTTGGGGAAAACTGAGACAGGTCTCTAGACTGCTGTGCCAAAGAATTCAGACTGTGATTTCCCGAAACAGATGATGGAAATCAATCGTAACCCCGTGAAGCCCAAGAATGAAACTGGGACTTCAAAAGCCTTAGAATTTTGGGAACCACGCCTCATTTATGCTAAGAGAAAAATCATGAATATGTAAAACATTTTCAAAACTAAAGTCACAGGGATATTTATTAGGAATTCACCATGATAACAAAAAATGGAAAAAATCTAAATGACTAATAAGTTATTGATCGAACACATTATGGTATAATCATATTTTATTGTCATCATCAGTAACTAGAATTTGTTGAATGGTTACGGTGTCCTAGATGTTATATATTAGCTCTATGGGTGTTATCACACTTAGTCCTTAAAAAACCCCAAGAACTTACATTCAGAGAGGTAAAATTCCTTATCCATGAGCACAATACTAATATAGTGAGATAAATAGTAACCCCCTACCACCCCACCAAATTCATGGCCACCTGGAACCTGAGAACGTGACCTTATTTAGAAATAGCGTCTTTGCAGAGGTAATTGCTAAAAACAAAATCTACCTGGGTCCATCTATGACTGGTAGCCTCAACATGAGAAGAGAGAGAGTGATTTGAGCCCCACAGAGACACAGACGGGAGTCTACGTGAGGATGGAGGCAGAGACTGAAGTGATGTGTCTACAAGTCGAGGAATGCCAAGGGCTGCTGGCAGCCGCCTGGAGCTTGGAGAGAGAGAGACGCATGGAGCAGATTCCCTCTGAGAGCTCCAGGAACAACCAGCCCTGCTGACACTTTGATTTCATACTTCTTGCCTCCTGAACTATGAGAGAATACATGTCTGTTGTTTTAAGCCACCTAGTTTGTGGTAAATTGTTATGGCAGCCACAGGAAATGAATACAGATGAAGTGAGTAGTACACACAGGATTTGAACCCAGGCTGACTCCAGAACCAGACCTCGCCCTCTGTGCTATGCAGCCTCCGACACCTGGGCTTAACATGGTATATTTAACATCACATTTGGGTAAAAAATTTGAATATATGCATAGAAAAGAACTGGAAGAATATATGGTGAAATGTTTATTTCTGGGTAGCAAGAATCCAGATGGATTTTAATTTCCTTCTTTTTGCTTATCTGCTTTTTCTTTTTTCAGCATCAAATGCGATACTTTTCATAGTAAGATGCACACGGAATGATGTAGGAGTGAAGGGGCATCATGCTACAACTTGCACTCAAATGGTTCAGACAAAAAAAAAAACTAATAAATAACGTATCTACACAGAGAGACAGTGATTAAGCAAATGTGGGAAAATGTTAATCATTGAGAATTTGGGTAAAGAGTAGATAGGAATTCCTTGTATTGTTCTTGCAGCTTTTCAGAAATTCTGAAATTATTTCAAAATTTAAAAGTTGCCCCTACCCCCAAAATAGAGTCCTAACATGGAAGATATTCAAACTTGAAACAGAAACAACTTTATAAACATAAATGCCAAGACACGGCCAACTAGCGTACTCTAAGAATCAGAAAAGTTTATTTGTGGATTAAAAGCAAGTATGTGCATTACAGCAAAGATGACTCTCCAAAGGGAAAAAAAAAAAGACAGAGATAGAGATAGAGTATCAGGTAACAGAAAAAAGTAGTAAAAAGAAGTTCCTGTTGAACTACTGCTGTGGGGCTAGCATGGCCATGCAGCCCACCCCAGCTCTCCAAGGTCGTTTTTGGCACATCGTTGAGAAGGAGTGATTTCAGGCCAGGCCTGGACAAAGAGTCAGAAGATGAGACTTTGCCCAACCTGCTGGGGAGGTATGTGCCTGGATCTCTTCACAGTGCCTTCAGGCTCTGATGGCAGCTTTGAGTCACTGCTTACTAGTTCCCCAGAGTAGTAGTGTGTGTTGCGTGGCTTCAGTCATGTCAAACTCTTTGTGACTCCATGGACTGTAGCCCACCAGGCTCTTCTGTCCATGGGATTCTCCAGGCAAGAATACTGGAATGGGTTGCCATTTCCTTCTCCAGGGGATCTTCCCAGCCCAGGGATCAAACCCACATCTCTTATGTCTCCTGCACTGGCAGGCAGGGTCTTTACCACTAGTGCCACTTGGGAACGCCCCGTCTCCCAGTGGGCGGTCATCAATACTAACTACCCAGGTTACATGTTTTAAAGTAGTTACTTTTCTTTATATATTTGGCTGTGCCAGGTCTTCGTTGCGGCGTGTGGGGTCTAGTCCCTTGACCGGGGATCAAACCCTGCCCTCCTGCATTGGGAGCACAGAGTTTTAGCCACTAAACCACCAGGGAAATCCCCACATTATATTTTTAAAATAATATGGGTAGACAAACTAGAAAAGGATTCCTGGTCCTTTGGAAATGTAAAATTATTGACAGGCCACTTGATATTTTCATTTTAGTAGAACAGAAATCCTAATTATGTGCAAATTTTAAAGCTCACTTCCAACTGACACGTCTAGTTTACCATCTGGGCGAATGCAGAGAAGGGTATGTCCATAAGTTGGGCTTATCTGGAAGGGAAAAGAGTCACATTACTAAATGGCATTATTTCAGATGGTCCCTTTCTCTATAACTAATTCCTATAAAAATCTGTGCCCATTATGAAAAATAACAGTGTTACTGGCATCATTTTTGTTCAATATATTGTGTAACTGGGCTAGTTCTCATCAGTTTGCAGGAGCCATTATTTCCTTCCATTCCAAGCTGAGTGGCAGGGCTAATGTGAATGAGTCTCACTTAGAAGTAGCCCCACTTTCAGCCTCAAACAGCACAGATAAATATATGGTTTGGCAAATGTGTATTGAATATATTATATGCCCTTAATTGAGTCAAAGAATAATAGGTCCATTTTTATTCCATTCTCAAGTTGTTTCACGTTCAACATTCCTTCCTCACAAAGGTTAGCTAATTGTTCCAATTTGCAGGGCCAAGTAATTTGTGCCTAGTAATTCCATAAATGTTTGTATTTCTGGTTTCTTACAAAGCAATTCCACTTCACCGTGCTTCTAAGTCTGGTTTGGAGGGAAAGGATCCCACAAAGACCCATCCTGCTACCACACTTGCATATTCTGAATGTTCCCAAAACCACGGAGAGTATTGACTGCCCAGGGTGCCTCCCACGGACCATTCAGAGAGAATCACCAGCCAGTGGGAGGGTGTCTGAGTGGGAGGTTTGGTGTATATATAGATGTTTTTCCCTAATACATTTAACACTAGTTTGAAGTTCAGGTGGGAAGAGTCCCTTTCTAGCCTTTCCTTTATGGAAAGAAAAGGCAGCTTCTTGGTAAGATTCCAGACCATCAGCCGCCCCTCCATGTTGACCTCTTTTCAACTGGTTTTATTAACGTTTTCTGCTTTATGACATCCTCATGATGTACAAAGAATGTGTCCCTTTGAGTCTTACACCTTCCTTCTCAAGGGAAATATACTCCCAAAGCCTGGCCATGGCCTTTTGGATTTTTGTTCTTATTTTTGGAGTAAACACAATGGTGTTTATAAACTTATGCATTAGAGCATGACCTAGAGATGTAATGAACCCTGAGTTCACGGGAAGTATTTAAGCCCTTTTGGTCAGTCACCCTTAATAGGTGAGTATCATTGATCAAGACACATGCATCCATGCTAGACCACTAGACTCACAATCCTGAGAGGAAGGATGCAAGCCAACCACTGAGAAGTCTTCAGTTGACCTGATGACTAAGTTAAAGCCTTCTTTCGGGAACTGACATTAAAACAGTTATCCTTGTCAAAAACGACTAAGGTTTTCATGAATTTGGTGTCAACTGCTGTCATATTTGAACTCTATGCACTTAGCCCACATGTGTTCCTGTGGTCTTTCAATCTGCCTTGTAAAGGAGGTGGGAACCAGGTTCTTGCAATTCCTTTCTTAGTAATAGCACACAGGGATTATGTTGTGTGTAATGAATTCTAATTTTTCCATTTCCAGCAGAAGAAATCTAGGGTCAGAAAGTTGGTTTTCCTGCAGGTTTACACAGAGTTCATGACGCTTGGGGCCAAGGTCTCTTCCAGGGCTCCTTGTTCCTTGGGGACCTCAGGTAGTATTGACTCCTGGACCTGCAGTCCGTGATGGTCACCAGATGAACAAAGGTTCCTTAGGTTCAGGGTGGGGGCTCTCAAACTCCAGTGTGCATAAGAATCACCCAGTATTGGGAATGGGGAATTTAAAAAATATGGGCTCTGAAACCCCTACCCAAGTATCGATTCTACAGGCTAGGAGGCATGTGCATTTTTAACAAATATTCTGCGTGCTTCTGATGCAAGTAGTTTGCAGTGAGAAGCACTGTCCTATAAACTGGAATGGAGCATATTCAGACATGTGCCTTAATTCATCGTTTTTTTGTTTGTTTGTTTGTTTTCATATTTTCCACACAAAATTCTATCATTTCAATGTTTTTTCCTAATAGGCAAACATTTAGGACAAAAAAAGACACTCAGGGTCATTAGTCATTGATGGTGGTGGTTTAGTTGCTAAGTCATGTCAGACTCTGTGTGATCTCATGGACTGTAGCCTGCCAAGCTCCTCTGTCCATGGGATTTCCCAGGCAAGAATGCTGGAGTGTGTTGCCATTTCCTTCTCCAGAAGACCTTTCCAACCCAGGGATCAAACTCAGGTCTCCTGTGTTGCAGGGCAAATGCCTTACCTCTGAGTCACCAGGGAAGCCCCATTAGTCATTGGGGAAATGCAGTTCAAAATCCCAATGAGATACTGCAGCACATCCATTAGAATGGCTGCGATCAAAAAGACTGACACTACCAAATGGAGACAGAGGATGTGGAGAAACTGGAAACCTGACGTACTGCTGATCAGAGCATAAAATGATAACGCCACTTGGAAAGAGTTTGGCAGTTTCTTAAGAGGTTAAACATATATTTACCATATGATCTAATAATTCTCCTAGATATGTGCCCAAGAGAAATGAAAACATATGTCCACACAAAGACTTGTGCGTGAATGTTCATGGTAGGTTTATTCATAATTGCCCTAAATTAGAAACAACCCAAATGTCCACCTACTGATGAACAGATAAACAAAATGTGATATAGTTATACAGTGGAACATTGTTTAGTATTTTAAAAAAAGAATGAGCTGCTTATATATGGCACAACATGGATGAATCTCAAAAACATCACATGAAATAAGCCAGACACAAAAGACCACAGATCACATAATTCCATTTAGATAAAATTTCTAGAAAAGGCAAATCTATAGAGATATAAAACAGATCAGTAGTTGCCTGGGGCTGGGACCAGGATTGACTTTGAAGAGACAAAAGGGAACTTTATGTCAAGATAGAAATATTCTAAAACTGGATAGGAGGAATGACTAAAGAACTCTGTAAAGTTACTAAAAAATCATTAAGCTACAAAGTTACAATGGTGGAGTTTTAAGGTATATAATTTATACCTCAAAAATGGTGTTTAAACAAACAACAGGCTCTCAGAAATGGCAATTGAAGGGTACACGAGTCAATGAATCAAAAAAACATTTCAAAGTATTTAGAAGCTGGTGTTCAAAGAAATCTATCTACATATGATTAAGCTCCTTCCGTTGCACACTGTCATCAGCTACAGCCTAACGTGAGTCTCATTAGTTGGTGGCTTTTTTCTTTTCAGCTCGCTCTGAGTCACAGTTTCAGCCTCTGCCTTCACCGACTTATCCCCAACTTTCCAGCTGCTCTCAGCTTTTCTCAGCCTTAAACACCACTAGACTCTCTCCCTTAAAGCTAATAGGCAATTTTAGCCTTTTAGCTTCCTTAATAAGCAGAAAGGACCGTCCACCATTCCCTCTGACTCATGTGCTTTCTTTTCCATGTGGCAGGAGAAGAAAAAGCGTTTTCAGTCCCACCATGTGTCTCTGTGTCAGCAATTCAATTGTTCCCTTAGCAACCATCGCTTTTACTGCCGGCTTTCCGATACACACAGCTTTCTCGAAGAGCTTCAAGTCACAGAATATCTGGTTCATGCCAGAAGCAGTTTTCTAAAAAGACCAGTAGCTCTTCTAGAGCCAACTATTTTTAAAACAATATTCAAACAAAACACACCAGTTTCAGACAAAGCCAATAATGCAGACAGTGCTGAGGAGATGACGCCTCCCAGGAACATTCCGCTGAGATAAGGGAGGCTAAGCGGCACTGGTCTGCCTGCTCCCCTCCCGGTGGTGGATGTCCTGGGTCACAGGGGAAATCAGAAGTGGAGGAGGGAGGATCATGCTGGGTGGGAGCAATCCAATGACTCCCCTTTGCTGATGCAACAATCGAGGCAATATTTTTGCATTAGAAGGTTTCCAGATTTTCCATTTTTCAATCTGACTCCTTATGGGAGCATACTGTCTTCAATGTGTTTCTACATCCAGGTAAAAACTAAGACCCAAGGTTAGCTCAAAAGTGTGGTTTACTTTATTATTCTATCCATTATTTATGTTCCAAGAGGATCTGTAAATTGTTTTTCCCTTTAAAAAAAAAAAAAGAGATACATTTCCTATGTCATGTGAGAAGCAAGGGTGTCTCAGATGAAGGGGGTCATGTGCATACCCTCTCCAACACCATGAGAAGGATCTGGAGTTTGTGATATTCTATTTCATAGGCCCATCTATAGGGATAAAAATCACTCAGTAGCAGTGGTAGTTTCTTCTTTAATCAACAAGAGTGAAGAGGTATTTTATCACTATTTGAGAACACTGGCTTTTCAGCATTTCAGAACACCTGTACGTCAAACAGTTGATACCAATATCTTGGTGAAATCCTGCTGAATATTAGGTGCACTGGGAGTAGAGTATATGACTTGCAAGATTTAGGCATCTGCCTTTAAAAAAAATGTATGGACATATATATGGTATTCTTTTTTGTTTGTTTTGTTGTACTTTGCTTTATTACACTTTGCAGATACCACACTTACAAAGTTTTTTATTTTTTATTGAGGTAGTAACATTGGTTTATAACATGATATTAAATTTCTTGTGTACAACACTGTATTTCTACTTCTGCATACTCTACAGTGTGAACAAGCCAAACCAAAACAAAAGGGTAGCTACAGAAAACAGAGTAGTGGGGTTTTGTTTTGTTTTTTGAATTCTTTCTATTTCAACTTTTCCTTTTGATTAACTCTGTTCCTAATTTAGGTCAATTTTCCTTGATATTAGCCCAAATTAAGGTGATTTCCATATACACATATGGGTTCCATATTTACATATATTTCAACTGTTAACACAGAAACTATTGACCCAGTGGGCTTGTAAAATAGGAAGAAATCCTCTGGTGCATTTTATAACCTTTAAGGATAGATACTCACAGTTGTATACGTATTTCTGAGGTCCCAGCTCTGTGGCCTGGACGTCCCCAAACCAGTCCTCCAAGCCGTTTTGAGAAGTTGTACTTAAGGCCAATCCACTCCCTCAGCATTTCCCAAAATAATGCAAAGTCACTAAGAATGAAACACTCAAGTTAAGATTCTAAGTCCGTCCCCAAGGCCTTAAGGATAAAATTCACAGGCGATTTATCACAAATAGCCTGTGGGCAAACACTGCCAATCATTCCCACACAAAGCAAAAGAAACAGCTTCCCGTGGTTCAGTGGTAAAGGATCCACTTGTCAATGCAAGAGATGCAAGAGACGCAGGTTTGATCCCTGGTGCAGGAAGATCTCCTGGAGGAGGAAATGGCAACTTACTATAATATTCTTGCCTGGAAAATCCCATGGATAGAGGAACCTGGCAGGCTATAGTCCATGGGGTCGCAAAGAGTCAGACATGACTGGACACACACACACCTTTTCAGTTCAGAAAGGGTAAAGCGAGTCCTCCCAATTGGAGTTTGCCTTGGAGGAATCAGTAACAATCTATTTTATTATGACAAAACAAGAATAAAATGTTCTTACTTCATCTGTGCTGTGCTGTGCTGGGCTTAGTCACTCAGTCGTGTCCAACTGAGCCCCTGTATGCCTTGAAATCTGTCACTTGGAGACTTAGGCAAGTGAATGAACTTGGGTCTGATCTGCTGTCCCTGAACTGCTAAAGAACCAGGCTTTTCCTCTTTAACGTTTCTGGGCATTGGTTTCCTCACCAGCTGAGAGAGTGGGGTGGAATGAATAGCCTCCAGGCTCCACCGTGGCTATAATCTGTGTTTCTACTTCCTCTGGGTCTGGACTGTGGAATTCCATGATTTTCTGTGTGTCTGCCCCAGCTGCCTGGACCCTCTCTGGAGCCCTTTCTTTCTCCAGGAACCAGGCATCTCTCACATGCATTGTTCATTCATTCTGATTCACACAGCCTTTCTTCACACCACCATCCAAGTCAGAGGTGTGAAAGCGAAGAAGGAAAAAATATACGCAGACATGTACATGTAAATATATGCATCTATAAAACCATGTGTTTCAGGGAAGCCCACGGTCACCCAGAGCTCAGTGCTCTGAGCCTCACCAGGTGACTCTTCTCGGCAGGAAATGACCCATCAACATCCTGCTCTGTCTCGGGGGCCCATCACACATCCTGTTCCTGGCTGGGCTGGCTCCTCTGCCACAGCCTTGCTTTCTAGGCTGGATGGCCAAGTGGGGTGCTCTTAACAGCAATTTCTGAATCAAATTAGAGGACAGTTTAGCTCAGGACCTGCCATGCCGCTGGTCCAGTCCCATGCACGCAACCTCCCCACTCACTCCTGTTACAAGAACCACATGCTGACAACTTGTCCCCCCAGTGGAAAGTTGCCCTGAGTTCAAATATAGTGGGAGAGTCTAGAGCAATTCTGCTCTCAAAGCTGACTGATTACCCTACAAACAGTCCTATTAGTCCTAAGGACACTCATTCAGGAAACAAGTCTCCTGGTATCTTTCCTCCCAACCCTTTTTTTGTCACCCACCCCTTTCTCTGGCCCATCAAAAACAGGTGAGAGTCAAGATGATGCCCGTGGTGGGTAGGAGCTTCAAGGGTGTGCCTTGGAGTCTTGTTTTTTTCCCCCAAAAGATGGATGATTGACTTCTGTGTAACTACTTAGGTAATACTGGTATTCACTGGAGAAATAAATGGGTTTCTGGGCTGTGAGGACTTGTGCCAAGCAGTGACCTTGGTAACAGGAAAGGTGGAGAGGAGGAGACCAATCAAAATAGGGAAAGAAGTATGAAGACCACACTTCTGAAAGCATATACATTTATGTACATATGCATATATTAAATTATATCAAAAGGTCTTGAAAGAATCAGAAAACATAGACTAGTTCAAGGGAAAAATAATCTACAACTTTGCCTCCGAGAGAGAATCATTGCTGACACTATAGTGTGTTTCATTCATCTTTGTTTCCTATGGAGATGAAATTTAAGAATTCAGTTTTGTGACCTGTTTTCTTTCCAGTTGATAATATATCCCAGATGTATTAACTACTCATCGCTGTGGGCCTGAGGCAGGGCTAAGCTCCTTATATTACTCCAGGAACCCCCCGAGGGATGTATTGTTTATTTTTTGACTTAAGATGAAGCCTTTGGTTTTGACCTGGGTTCAATAACAGAATCACTGCATCCTCAGACCTGCAAAATGATAGCCGGCGATCGTGCAAATCAAATCTGTTTCACAAATAAGAAAACTGAGGCCTGAGCCACAGCCAAACCCAGGACTGGATCCACATTGGTCACTCCTGGTCTGTTTACCCCACACCACAGCCAAAAGTGAGAAAAAGCTTTCCTTTCAGCAAACGGTTCTTGAGAAGCCTCAGTGTGGGAAAGGGGTGCGGCCTCCCCAGGATTAGTGGAGGCTGCTCAGCCTCACCCAGTAGAGGCCATGGCTGGAGAGCATGAATCAGCGGACTGGGCAGGGTACAGGGAATCAAGAGCCTAGCCACTCTCACGGAGCCCAGAGGAGACTCCTACCATTCCAGGGTCTTCACCTGTAGGAGGTAGCAGCTCTGCCTTCTAGACGCAGCACTGGGCCACTTCTCACCACCTCCTTCTCTGCTGCCCCTTCAGCCTCACCTTCCTCCCCTGGATTATGGCAGGAGCTCACTACTGGGATTCCAGCTTCCTCTTGCCCACCACAACCCCCACAATGATTGCCTATAACAGCTGGTGCATGCTGAGTCGCTTCTGTCATATCCAACTCTTCTAGACCCTATGGACCCTATGCGAGGCTCCTCTGTCCGTGGAATTCTCCAGGTAGGAATACTGGAATGGGTTGCCATTCCCTTCTCCAGGGGATCTTCCAGAGCCAGGGATTGAACCTGGGTCTCTTGGGTCTCCTGCACTGGCAGGTGGGTTCTTTACCACTAGCACCACCTGGGAAGCCCCACAACAGCTGGTGGGCTCCTTTTAAAATGTTAAAGTGCTCCAAAGCTGCATTCTTTCTTACTGTGGTTAAAGATCAAAGTTCTTACAATGTCCATGGGGCCCTTCTGTCCCCACCCATCTGCCCCTCTCTGTCCTCCTACTTTCCTCCCCACCTTTCTGGGCTCCTGCCACACCTGCCCCCTCGGTCTCTCTCACACTTGCCCCAGAGCCATCGCACTTGCTGGTCCCTCTGCCTATAGCGCTCTTCCCCACACACCATCCTGGACTGCATTCTCACATGCTTTGGGTTTCTGCTCAAACATCACATTTTCAGTGGGGCTTTCCCTGAGCATTTGAAGTTGGGGTCCCTACTCAGGATTTTAGATGCTTTCCTTCTAGCAATCTCTGCTCCCTCCTTCCTGAATTGATTCTCCTAGGCCCTGATCACTTCAGGACACATCACATATCCCACTCACTTTTCCTCGTCTGTCTCCCTCCACTAGAATGCAAGCTCTAGGAAGCCTGGCATTTTGTCTGCTCACATGATTAGTGAAAATATTTTCTTGCAAGTCATGGGAACCAACTGCAGATTAAGGGGGAAGGGAGACCATTTATCCCAAGGTCTCATGAAACCCATGGGCAAAAGAGAAGGCAGGACTCAAGGAGGGACTGGGGCCCAGAGAGAAAGCTCTTGCTTCCCTCTTTGTGGGTCTGCTTCTTTCTCCTCTATGCACTGAGGACTCTCTGTGTCCTCAGTGACTCTTCTGCTTCTCTAGACCATAGAACAAAATATGGCCACCCAGTTTTCATGCATTAAGTCAACTGGGTATACGATCTACCAGGCACTGACCTAAGTGCTCAGGGTGCCTCAGTGAACAAAGTGGAGTCCTGCCTTCATGGAGTTTACATTCTAGTGCAATAGAGGGATGCAAACATAATCAATGAGCAGAGACTATAGCACATTAGATGAGAAGATGGAGAAAAAAACATGGAGCAGAGGCAGGAGGTGGGAGACCTGGCACATGGGACACAGCACCCTGGTACAGTTTTAAACATGGGTCAGAGTAGACCCCAGGAGGAAAGTAAGATTTGAAGAAAGATTTCCAATCACCATACGAAGTGGCTCAGAAACTCACGGCTAAATCCACAAAAGAGAAATCTAATGGATCCAGCTTAGAACAGGTGTCCACCTGTCCATTCACTAGGATAGAAGGGCAAGGTCACAAAAAGCAGGCCTGGTTTCTGGAAGCCCCTCTTGTGGATGAGACGGGAAGGGGAAAGGCATTCCCAGAGAAGGGGGAATTATCTTGAGCCAGAAAGACATCGCCAAATGGATCTGCCCCTGGAGAGAGTTAGCAACATTCTGTTTGTGCCACTGAAGCACCAGTGTTGACTTTAGAGGCTAAAAAAAAAGTCCCAATCCGGTTGAGTTGTTCATGTGACCTCACCTGCTGGAGGTTTGTGGTAAACAAGTCACCCAATCCTGCCACATTTACGGGAAGGCATTGTGCTGTCTGAATTGCCCAAGACAAGCGGACAGAGATGGTGAAGTCACCAAGAACCTTGCTGAATGTGAACTGACTCAGAAAATAATGTACCACATCTCCAGCTGTTGGGCTTGTTTCCACCTCCTCGGGAAGGGTTGCCCACTTTTAGCACAAGTAGACCTGTTTCTCTTTTCTACCCTCAGGATTATTTTCCCAAAAGAGCAAAAAGTCACTAAGAATTAAGGGAGCAGGAAGGAATAAGGCATGGACATACTGGATGATAGAATGGCAGAAACCATGACACTTAGGTTATTTCCTTCTGAGGGAGACAAAATGGAAAATTTGATAAACCCTAAGTCATCTGCTGCTTTGCAAGAAATGCCTGAGAGAATTTTGAGCCTGGAGGATTAGCTCAGAGGACCCTCCTCAGATGTTTACAGCCTCATGTGAATTGTCAGCCTTTGAAAAGGAGACAAGTAGTATTTATAAATTTACGAATTTAGAGGCCTCAGGCCCCATTACGAAAACCAAGGAATGTAAGACTCTTGTCAAGTTTAAACCCAAGATGTAGATCATCTCAGGCTGTGAGGTCACAGCAGAGCTCCTGGCTGACCATTGAACACAGACTGTCCCCCACCACACCCCCACTGCACCAGTGTTTGCAGGCAGTAGAAACTGAGATCCTCATATGTGGATGAAGAGGCCAAAGGTAAGGTAGAGAGATGGCAGAATCAACAAACTGTCCTGGTTTGCCAGGACCAAGAGAAGGATAAGTGTTTATGTGGGCTGTCAGCCCCGGGGGCTTTATATGGGGCTGACTGCAGAAGCCATCCATGCCCAGCACCGAAAAAGCAGGTCCAAGAGTCAGAGGCTCCCAGCAGCTCCTTGGGAGACAGAAGAGTCTTTGAGACTGGGTCAGCTTTAGTCACCTGCCTCCTCAGAGTAAGCAGTGAAGGCACCAGCACAAGCAAAACTAAGTATCTGCAAGAGCCAAAATCAAGAAGATGTTTTCTGATTTGCTTCTGAGTCCCAAGAGAGTTTTAAGCACTGACTAGCCAGCAAATACAAGTTGTTATTATAGTTACCTGGGCTTCCATGGTTTGAAATAGATCCCTCAGGGACTCTTTCTCTAACCCCACCTCTGACTGTTCAAGAGACCACACAACGGGGACCTCAAAAAAGTCTTTTGGAGAATTTTACTGTGATCAGAAGCTGGTTTCTAAAACCTGAGAATCTTAGCTTTATTAACCCTGTAAGTAAGTGATTCTGGTGGTTATCTAGAGCTGGAGGGAAGCTTCACAAATCCAAAGGTTCCTCTTTATACCCAAAGTTCAATCTAAGGAGCTGTCTGGAGGTCAGTTTCTCTGCTGCATCTTGTCACATTTCCTGTAAATCAGACTTAAATAAGAAAGGGCCTTCTACCTAAGATGGGTCCACTCCCCGGGCCAGCCTCCTGGAGGCTGGGACCCAAGAGTTGCAGAATGGTCTTGTGGAGTTCCCTGCTCATCATTAGCAAGCACCATCGCTGGGTCGAGTCTGCCCCAGGAATAACGGCTTGACCTTGGCAGTGTAAAGTCTGTTTCTATGCCAGAAAGTAACACAGCCATAGTGCTTCCTCTTCAAATTTCTTGTCCCAGCATTTCCCAGAGACCTTGCTGAATTCCTGGAAAGACTGCCAACACGAAGCTGCCAAGAGGGGCTTCCTGCGGCAAGAACACAAGAGCAGAGGGAAAGTGCACATGCGGCCACGGGGAGGGGGAGTAGGACAAGTCCCAGGCAGAGCTGGCTGCCCTGACCAGTGACCACAGCACTCAGGAGATGTCTTCAACATCAGGATGGCTTTGTTCCCTTGAATGACTTCAAGGAGTTGTAAGGGGCAGCATGTGAGTACTAGATGGAGCCTTACTGTAAAAAAATGTGTAGTGATTATGAAAAATCTATATTTCTTTGTGTGTGTATGTGTGTGGGGGGGTGAATCACTAAAGACTAATTTTGAGCCAAGTATAGAGGTCCTGCCTGCCCGGGGAAAGAGCATAAGCTTTGGAGCCATAGAGACTGAAGTTGAAATCCCAGCTCCTTCAGTTCCTAGAATGTATACCTGGGCAAACCATTCACCTTCTCTCAGCCTCAGAGAGGCTGTTTACTTATCTGTGAAATAGTGGTTTTCACCTTGCAGGCAAATTATTGTATTACTAACTGGATTAGAGGTGAGACAGAGGAATCTGCTAGCACAATGCCTGGCACATATAAGTAGTCAATAAATGATAGATGCAGCTGCTATTGCCGTTTCTAATAAAATTGATGACATTAAAAAAAAACTGAGGATTCCGAGAGGTGTATTAAGACACTTTCTCTGATGTCAAGGAAGCTAATGGACTAGGCATATGGATACACAAAATATGACAGTGCCGACTGGCATTCTTAACCCTCTTTCTTCCTTGTCTTTTCACTCTGGAGGCAAGAAAAGCTAAACTGTCACTTTTCCAACCTCACCTCCCTGGCAGCGAAAGATTGCCATAAGACACAGTTCTGGTCAAAGAGATGTGAGCAATGATCTTCTTCCCTGATGGAGGCACAGCTAGTGCTGCTCTTTCTTTCTTTCCTCCTGCCTTGAATGTGGACCTGATGGGTGGAACAGAGGCAGCCATATCGTAGTCACAGTGCAATAAGCCACATGGTAGGGATGTCAGGAGAGAACAAGAAATAGGTCCTAACTTCTTGTTGTCATCACTGATTGCTGCATCAGCCCTGGGCTACCTACTTCTTAGTCTTGTGAAAAAAAATACCCTTCTATTTGTTTAAGTGACTCAGATGGGTTTTCTGTTGCTTACTGCTGAAAACACTCTTATCTGATAAAGAATTTTGTGATAAGCGTCTGAAATACCTTGCTGACCTAAGCAGAAAAATCCACAGTCACTTTGACTCTCAAACTCTCAGAGCATAAGCTCTGTAGACATTTAAATAATCCTAAATATTTGAATCCAAATGAGTATATGTCTAGGAATGTAGGATACACACATATATTTCTATAGTAGCTTATAAAAAACCTTGGAGGTTTTCATTTCTCAACCTTTGGAGTGTGTAATCATAGTGGAACTTGTTCATTCCTGGGCTCTAGCCCTGGAGATTCTAGCTCACATTCCTGGGATGAGTTCAGGATATCACAAAATTTTGCACAGGTGGCTGTGAGGCACAGGATTTAAGGAGACCTATGCTATAGCCTTCCTTAGCAGGGATCTAAGTTCAGCAAATCCTTGGTACTAAAGACTCCAAGAGTCAGACTGAAAAGGTAAAATAGCTTTACAGGGAGTGTGGCACAGCTTTGCTGTTTTAACTCAACAGACTTACTCCTCAAATTATAAAAAGTTATCAGGTTTCATAAAACATAGGATATATATGCAATCCTCTACTGCCAGTTATACAGGCTTCCTCTTTAATTTTGCATAGCACTTGGTCTGGATAAACCAGCATTCAACCTGCGCAGGGATCAGAAATACTGGAAAGGCTGCCTTATGACCTTATTTTAGTAACTGGTATGACCTTGATAGAAACTCCATAAGATAGTGTGGGGCTCATCAGCTAAGCCCGACATATTCACATATAGACAGACTAGGGCCCTTCTAGGGGGTGCTTCCTAGATGTTGCTAGCGGTAAAGAACCTGCCTGCCAACACAGGAGAGATGCGGGTTCAATCCCTGGGTCAAGAAGAACTAGATGAGGGCATGGCAACTCACTACAGTATTGTTGCCTGAGAATCCCATGGACACAGGAGCCTGGAGGGCTACAGTCCATGGGGTCACAAAGAGTTGGACACAACTGAAGCTACTTAGCATGCACGCACATGGCCTTTCTAACGAGAAGGCAGCCAAATACCACCTTCTCTTTGGGAATGTTGCCAAAATGTGCTGTAAAGTACCTACATGGTAAGATCAGAATCACTGACATTGTGACCCAACACGTTTACTCTGAATTTGTAGTTTTTCATATTATCTATCGGGGAAGGCGATGGCACCCAACTCCAGTACTCTTGCCTGGAAAATCCCATGGACAGAGGAGCCTGGTGGGCTGCAGTCCATGGGGTCTTGAAAAGTCAGACACAACTGAGCGACTTCACTTTCACTTTTCACTTTCATGCATTGGAGAAGGAAATGGCAACCCACTCCAGTATTCTTGCCTGGAGAATCCCAGGTACAGGGGAGCCTGGTGGGCTGCCGTCTATGGGGTCGCACAGAGTCGGGCACGACTGAAACGACTTAGCAGTAGCAGCATATTGTCTATAGTCTCTCTGTCAGAATTACACATGTGCTTATATTTCCTGAATAGATTTTTAAGTGAGATCTTTATACATATAAATAAATATACATAAGGTCTTAGGTGGTGCTAGTGGTAAAGAACATGCCTGCCAATGCAGGAGATGTAAGAGACATGGGTTCGATTCCTGGGTCGGGAGGATCCCCTGGAGGAGGGCAGCGAAACCCACTCCAGTATTCTTGCCAGAAGAATCCCATGAACAGAGGAGCCTGACAGGGTATAGTCCATAGGGTCACAAAGAGTGGGACTGGACTAAAGCGATTTAGCAGGCATGCAAGGTCTTGAAGGTTGTTTTCTGCTTTGAGTGTTTTTTTTTTAACCCAGCAGCAAACTGTTTTAAAAGCCAAATATATTGTCATGTAGGTTAGGCTTCTTTCTAGTATCCCTAGTGGCAATTATTGCTAAATAGTCTTAGGTTCATACATAGAGTATTGTGTAAATTCCTTTATCAACCCACTTTTGAGAAATAATTGCTGAGCTTCACATTTTAGTATCTGTTGATACAATTTACAGCAGCCCACCCTCATATTGCATTTTTAATTTTTACTACTGATAATAATAGTATAACTTTAACAAGCCCTAGCTGTATACCAGACACTGTACCATACTCTTTACATGAAGTATTTTATTTGATCTCACTACAACCCAATGAGGGAGGGTACTGTTGTCATGATCATTTTACAGGTGAGTAAACTGACTTTCGGGAAGTTAAATTACTTATCCTCTGACAAAGCCTGAAACTCATCAAGCCAAGTTTTGAATCTAGGGAATTCTCTTCCCAAAGTCTACCCCCTTAACCACCATGCTGTGGGTTGGTGCCATTTATCATTCACACTTATCAACTGTGTTTTTCTTGCGGTCATGCTGTAAGAATCTGTGAACAGTTATTCTATCGTGAATGACCGTCATCAAATACGTCAGCCATATTCTGCTACAGCATCATCTATAAAATCTTTTCAAAACAGATATGGTCATGGGCCTTTTACTTGTGAAACTGTTGTGTTTCTGTGTTTTTAAACCTGTTTTGAGCTACTTCCATAGATGCTGGGAGACAGAAGAACGCGAGTTTTAGAGTCAGATGCTTTGCTTCTGTGGCCCAAGCTGGACATTAATTGCTTTAAGCTACAGTTTGCACATCTTTAAAGGGGAAGTGTGCGTGCTACCTTCTCACTTCCCAGGATTATGTTCTGGCCAAACAAGCTAGTGGATGTGAGAAATGTTTTGAGAATGATGGAGTGATACAGACATTATTATTATTTAATGAAGTGCAGTTGATTTATAATATTGTGTTAGTTTTAAGTACACGGCCGAGTGATTCAGTTTTTTTTTTTCCGAATGATGTCCCATTTTGAGTTATTAAAAGGTATTTACATCATTATTTTATAACTTTCATTTCTATACAACTTTTCTGATTAGTTTCACTATAATTCACGATCACAAAATCTCCAAGTGGCCTTCAGCCCTGCCTGGTGAGCCCACCACACGCTCCATGCTTTCCTGTTCACCAAAACGACTGTTTTACATGGTCTCTCTTCACATGATACCCATCCCAGTTTTAGCTGGGGACCTTGCCTCCTTGCACGTCCTCAAGAAAGCTGCAGCAACCCAAAGGGCCTCCCTAATCACATCACCCCCATAACAACCACACTGTGTCCTCAGGACTTCCTTCCGGTCACCGGGGACCAAGTGTTCCTCTCTCTAGGGACTATCCATCCTCTGGCACCCATCTCTTCTCGTGCTTCTCAGGGACTTTGTTCCTCCAATTTTTCCTTCTCTTCAGCTCCATTCATTTCACTTCCTCTACCAGAGTGTGATCCTGTGCCTCCCATACTAAAAAATAGAAAAAACAACTCCCTCAGGACACGTTTTCACATAGGCCCTGCCCTGCTTCTCTGCTCTCCCTAGAAAACTGTTAACACACTCTCTTGGTTCTGCTGCCCATTTTCTGGCTGCCTCTTGTCCACACTTGCTGCTCTTTCATCAAATTTGCTTCATTTTTCTGAACCTCCGAGTACTAGGGTTTGTGCAATGACCCCTAGTCTTCCATGTCCTCATACATGCTCTGAGGAGTCTCATACGGTGTCATGACTCGGGAAAAACCCTGATGCTCTCATGTTGTACCATTCTTTCTCATTTAACCTTGTTCACCCAGGTCAGGTCTTTGTGTTTTTGAAATATACCAAGCTCATTCTCAGAGCCTGGAAGTTTTTTCTCTACCTGGAATGTTCTCCCGCTCAACTTTGTGTTTATTTCTCTTGGTTCTTCCTCGATGGTAAGATATTGACTTCAAGGTTACCTGCTCAAAGACACCCTCCCTGAACACCCCCAGTCTCTCTCTGTCTCTCACTGCATCCAGTATTTAACTCTTTGAAAATCACCTACCACTCCATGTGTTTCTTATTTGTGTGTTATCTTTGTTGTTGTTATTTAGTTGCTAAGTCGTTTTCGACTCTTTAGTGACCCCATGAACCGTAGCCCTGCCAGGCTCCTCTGTCCATGTGATTTCCCAGTCAAGAATACTGCAGTGGATTGCCATTTACTTCTGGAGGGGATTTTCCCTACCCGGGGATCAAACCCACATCTCCTGCACTGGCAGGCAAATTCTTTACCGCTGAGCCACCTGGGAAGCCCGTGTTATTTTATGACCCCATTAACCTGTCAACCTACCAGAGCAGGTATTTCGTCACATTCACAGCTATATCCTTTGTGCCCAGAATTGTGTTGGCTCAATAAATAGATGCTGAGTGAAGCAGGGTGTTTGTTATGTATTTGGATAATGCTAGATGTTCCTTTCACGTTGAAATAAATCTCCTAGTAATAGAACCTGCCTCTTATCAGTCATGAGTACCCTTTCCTATATAACTCTAGGGTTTTCTGTCTTGGGGATCATTCTGCTTACATTCAGAACAATGGATATTTTGTTCCATTTCCTATTTTCTGGGAAGCCAAAGCTCATTAAGCCCCTTCCCCATTAAGACCCTTGGGACCAAAGCAATTACTTGGAGGACAATGGGTATTATGTGCTCCTACACTTCTCAGAAATGATGCCTGCATCTCATAAATGGCAAGACCAGGGTCTGCAGTAATTATTTTTATTCTCATTGTTTTGACACTACAAATGAAATAACTTCATATGCCAGTTCCTAAGAGCCATACAAGAACCATAGTTGTCCTAAGTTGGCACCAAGAGAGAAGTTCAATCCTGCTGTCTTCTGCTAACTCCGAGTGGGACCTCAGGATTTACCATTTGAATTCTCCCTGGCAGCCGCTTCCCTTTGAATTTAGAGAGTGGCGCTTTGAACTTTGTGAATGAAACATGGGGCCAGCAGAGTCAGAAGCCCAGGCCTCCTTCCCGCTGGCACCCAGTCTTCACGGTTTCCTGTGTTAGTTGCCTTCATGAGCAGCAGAAACTCGAAGGACAATGCCATATAAAAGAGACACTTGATCTGATCCATGAAACTCAGACCTGTCGTCATCTTTCATGCACACCAGGAGGCCTGTCAATAGGACTGCCCTTCAGAACTGTCCCCAGATGCTCAGGAATATTGCATCTCCCTGTTAACCTACATAAAGGGAGGATGGGATAAATGTGTGCTGACATTAAAAAAAAAAAATAAGTGTCTCTCAGTGTCTGTGATCTCAGAGAGGTCGGTGTTGCTGCAGATTTGCAGGAACAGATGTGCACGGTGAGAGGGTGCCGCCTAGAGGCACTGCTGGGCAGATGGATTCATTACACCACCTAATGAAAAGCACTGACTCAAACTGTGGCCTGAGGGAGGGAAAGTTAGAGTCATCCAGACACTTGGACACGTGTGCGCACAGAGACATGAAGAAGGGGGAATGACAGGATGGGCCAGGAAAGAGATGCTTGTGATCCTCTGAGGGTGGCCAGAGAGCTCTGCCTGCATCCAGTTTATGTCCAGACCTGCTGCTGCATGGGAGCCAGTGTAGCAAGGTATCATGACCAGCAATAGTCGTTACACATTAGACAAACCCATGATGAAACAATAGATGGGAATAGGCTGAAATAGATATAGACAGGTACAGCCTGGTGGCATTCTGTTTCTAGTAATTACTAGCTGGACACCTTGGGCATTTTAATTAACTACCTAAGCCTCAGCTTGCATGCTCTACTTAGTTGCTAAGTTGTGTCTGACTCTTTGCAACCCTGTGGACTGTAGCCTGCCACACTCCTCTGTCCATGGGATTTTTCCAGGTAAGAGTACTGGAGTGGGTTGCCATTTCCTCCTCCAGAGCATCTTCCTGACCCAGGGATCGAACTCACATCTCCTGCATATACTGCTTGACAGGCGAGTTCTTTACCACTGAGCCACCTGGGAAGCCCAAGGTGGAGCTTGGGAGGTAATAGAGGTAGTAATAGTATCCATCTCATAGGGTTAATGTGAGGGTTAAAGGTCAGGATATACAAAAACCTTAAGGCTTGAGAAGCACTGAGCTTGCCCATTTCTGGACAAAGCCTCTACCAATTCCAAAGGTAATAAATGGATCCCACTGTATCTGTCACCCTGACTTCCCAGCCCCTGCACTATCTGAACATCTGCCTCCAAAAACCCATATCAGCATTTTTAGCAGTTCCTCCACAAGTTGCTGTTTCCTCCATAATCCCAGTCTTTCAACCCGAAGGCAGTTCATTGGATTTTATGAACAAGAGCAAAACAGAGATGAGAGACCATCCTTTCTAACACTGAGGAGTGTTATTCACATGTCAAATGGCCCGAGTCTCAGTCACAGCATATCACTGTCACTGCTGAATAATGTTGTAGACAGATAGGAATTCAGTACACTGCCCTGGGGTAGGGAGTATGGTGATCTCCAGACAACAAAAGCACGAAGTTAGATCATACGCTTCTCCTGCCTCCTTCTGAAGTTTTGCTGCTAATGATGCTTAAATTGTCCGGCCTGTAAGTACAATGGCCAGTAAAATATTTTAAAATAAAGTTTTAAATGACTTGTATTTGTTGCATAAAGACATTTCCGGAAAGGTTAAATGTATTGTTTGGGACCGCAATAAGTTCACAAGTTTCTTAAATCCTGAACCTGCACATGGCTTAGAAGTAGTATTAATGATAATAATCATTGTAATTGTAATAGAAATTGTCATGATTGAAGCCACCATTTCTTTACAAATATTACTGCCAGATATTAAGAGTCAGATATTATTTCCATTTTTACCTTCTGGAGAAGTAAGATCTGGTTCCTGATATGGTGACCATGATTAAACCTCAGTAGCAGCTCAACCTGTCAAACCACCCAACATACACACACATGCACTGATATTAAATTTGGGTTCACTGCTAAATGGGCTAAAAATAAGAATACTTCAGTCAAATGCAACCACATCAGAGAGTTCACACTAAAAAAGTCACTTTCAGAAAAGGAATGCACTGAAAGGTCAAATGGAAATTTCCCTTTCCCACCCCCAAGTGCTCAAAGAGTGAATAAATATATACCTCTCTATTAGGCCAGGGATCTTCAAGAGGTGGCTGTGGGCAAGAATCATGACTCCTTTGATCTGTAAAACCTGTTTTAAAAAGAAACATGAAAATAAGTGCAAGGATTCAGTGAGGTGGGAGTGAGGTGATTTTCCACCATCTGAGGTCAAGGGTAGAGGATGTCATTTATTTCCTATATAAACCTCAAAATCAACTTTCCAAAATAGAAAAAAGAATTAAAAGTGGAGTTGCTTAAATTGACTCTCTGGCCCTATGTGATTTTTCTGTTCTCTTTGTTGACATTATCCATCCAAGTTAACTTACCACTCAGAAAAAGTGATGAGAAAAATTAGACAATGTCTTCAGAAATCCCACATTGTTCTAATGGTCATTCACTTTTCCTCAATAATTTTGACTTTGTTAATAAAGCTTCGCCGATAGTATTGTACTGGAGAAGGAAATGGCAACCCACTTCAGTGTTCTTGCCTGGGAAATCCCATGGACAGAGGAGCCTGGTGGGCTCCAGTCCAAGGGATCACAAGAGTTGGACACGACTTGGCAAGTAAACCACCACCAGGAATAAGCATTGTACTTTGAGGTAAATGTTAAACTAGACCAACCCACCAGTGGGCAGCCATTCCTTTCTAGGAAATGAAGTAAATAATTAGAAAAATGGAGAAACATTTTCCACAGCCCTTGCTTCCTGCTTTCCCTTCCTTCTTTCTGTGTAATTTCCTTACACAAAGTACTTTCTTTGATGTGTGCACTTAATGAGGAGCCTTATCTCTTGCCCTGAAATAATCGACCAGGTGAAGGGAGTTCTCTGTTTTAATTTTGTCTCTCAGAGCACTGCTTTTGTCTTTTTCCCTTTTTCTATTCTCTCTTTCAAAAGAGTTGGTGGAACATTTCAAATGTGTTATGTTAATACAGAGCAGTAAAAATATGTGTTCCAATTGTTTTATTCTGCCATCTTGAATGAAAATCCGATTCAATAAATGTTTTCAAATGGCCGTTTATCTATAATGTAACACTAAAACGTTAAATATAAGATAAACCCAAGTGAGTTCTATGGGGGAAAAAATCACCAGCTTATTCAAAGAGTTTTATCTATTTCTTATTTCAGCTAAACATTCATTGCCTTGCCCCCCTTCCTCCTCAAATTTTCCATCTCCACAGGATGGACATTAACTCTGAATGTTTGAGTAAACCAACTTAGGTACAGCACAATTTCATCTTATCCAAAGTTTTTTTTTTTCTTCAGTTTTTGGCTGTGCCGTGTGGCATGTGGGATCCTAGTTTCCCAACCAGGGATCAAACCAGCATCCCCTGCACTGGAAGCTCAGAGTCTTTACCACCAGACCACCATGGAAGACCCTCTCTGCAATTTTGCTTTCTGAGGTTTCAGTTATTCACAGTCAACCATAGCCCAGAATATTAAGTGGAAAATTCCAGAAATAAAGAACAAGCCTTTTTTTCTTCAGATTTCTTTTTTTTTAACTTTTTATTTTATATTGGAGTATTGTTGATTTACAACATTGTGTTAATTTTGTGTGTAAATTGCTTACTGTTCAGATAGGCATGAAGAAATCTTGCTCCCAGTCATGGTGAATCATCTCTTTGTTCAGCGCATCCCCATGCTGTATTCTCTACCCACCCATTAGTCACTAAGTGGCCATCTGGGTTGTCAGATCAACTGTCATGGTATCGCAATGCTTGTGCTCAAGTGACCCTTATAACTTTTGTTACAACTTGTGTAGTGTCATAATTGTTCTATTTCACTATTAGTTATTGTTAATCTTTTACGGTCCCTAATTTAACATTTTTTGATTTATTTTTGACTGTGCTGGATGTTCGCTGCTGCTCAGGCCTTTCTCCAGTTGCGGTGAGCAGGCGCTGCTCTCGAGTTGCAGCGCACAGGTTTCTTGCTGCAGTGGCTTCCCCTGCTGTGGAACACGAGCTCTAGGGAGAGTGGGTTCCAGTAGCTGTGGTTCCCGGGCTCTTGCACAGGCTCAGTAGTTGTGGCACAGGGGCTCCGTTATCCCCGGGATGTGGAATCTTCCCGGATCAAGGATCGAACCCATGTCTCCTGCATTGGCAGGTGAATTCTTTACCACAAAGGCCACCAGGGAAACCCCCCTAATTTAACTTTATCATAGGTATGTAAGTATAGGGAAAAACATGACATATAGATAGGGTTAAGTACTATCCGAGGTTTCAGGCATCCACTGGGAGTTTTGGAATGTATTTCTTGAGGATAAAGAGGGGCTACTGTATTTTATTTTTGTAACTTTACAGTAACTCAATAATGGAATTTATAGCATCTACAAGGAACCCTCCATGTTCTAATCAATTGCAGCTCTTCCGCTCTGAGTACCAGCACCAGACGTTATGTTTCCCACGAGCCTTTGATTAACACAGCACCAGTGCCCCAGACAGAAACTGAAAAAGCAGCAAAGACATAAAGCTTTTTTTTTTTTCCAGCACCAATTTAATGTTGGTCTAACAGAAAGAAATTGCATGGAGAAGTTGACTATCATCACATGGCTGGCTCTTTCAGACTGATCTGAGTTTTCCACTTGAAGGATTCTAAGCACTCAGAATGTCATGTGTAACCTCAAAACATCCTATGCAGTGGCCTGGTTCTCAGAGACTGGATTCAAGGAGTTCTATCTCTCAAAATCAAGCTGGAGCTGGAGGCCTGGGAAGGGCTATGATTGTGTTCTGAAAGAACCTTGTCCAAGGTATGTTAGGAAAGAAACTTTTCATGGCCTAGAGAACATCAAGAACCCCTCGTGCTATTTCAGAGTAAGAAAACATTAGAAACCCCACTGCCATATGACTTGCAGGTTAGAACCTTCTGACCATAGACACAAAGACTTGTACAAAGTAATCTGACCATTCAAGACAAGCTTTTGGTGAATTCAGACTTGAGCACTGCATTTAGCATAATTTAACCTGAAATTGTGTTTCATTTGATTCCACTTTTCAAAGAAAAGGAGTCTGGGATTTAAAAACTGTAACCTTCAAGCTCTACACTGAAACAAAGTCATGTATTTTACTAAATAAATATAATCAAGACCATGCAAAACTCAAAATTGTTTCCAGATTGTAACTACTATTGCCTGTCTACCTGTTTTGGCTGAGTGCCAAATCATTGATGCTTTTGAACTGTGGTGCTGGAGAAGACTCTTGAGAGTCCCCTGGACTGCAAGGGGATCAAACCAGTCGATCCTAAAGGAAATCAACCCTGAATATTCATTGGAAGGAATGATACTGAAGCTCCAATACTTTGGTCACCTAATATGAAGAGCCGACCCATTGGAAAAGACCCTGATGTTGGGAAAGACTGAGGGCAAAAGGAGAAGGGGGCAACAGAGGATGAGATGGTTAGATAGCACCACCAACTCAGTGCACATGAATTTGAGCAAACTCCAGGAGATAGTGAAGGACAGAGGAGACTGGCATGCTTCAGTTCGTCCATGCAGTCACAAAGAATCAGACACAACTTACCAACTCAGCAACAACAAAACCTGTTTCTGGCTCAAACCCTTAATGCCTGTTACCAAAGCATAGGTAGAGAATTGGTATGCTTGTCTAAGGATAGGGAGGACCATAGCCCAAGGCCAAGAAACTTTAAGGTGTGAAGAGAAGACAAACTTGTTACATGCTCACTCTCCCATCTCCCTCCAAGTCTTTCCACTTCTTCCTTTGCTCCACCCTTTTTTTCCATATTCCAAGGCCAACGCTGTTATCACATTAAACTTGACCAAGTCACTATTGCCCTACGTTGTCTGACTGCCTCTAGTCTTTTTCCAATCCATCCTATTGTTGTTGTGCTAGTAACTCAGTCAGGTCCAACTCTCTACGACACCATGGACTGTAGCCCACCAGGCTCCTCAGTCCATAGAGTTTTCCAGGCAAGAATACTGGAGTGGGTAGCATTCCCTTTTCCAGGGGATCTTCCTGACCCAGGAAGCAAACCTGGGTCTCCTGCATTGCAAGCAGATTTTTTTTTTTTTTTTTTTTTACTGTCTGAGCCACCAGGGAAGCCAACCCTATCTATCATACATCCCCTCATTGAGCTATTTTCTTAAAATGCCATGTTTTCATCATGTTAGCTCCATGCATAAGAACCAACAAGGACTTGTCATAGCTCACAATCTTCAGTCTGGTGCTCAAGAGCTCTTCTCCATCTGGCTCTGCCCTCATCCTTACAGCATCACTCCCCGTCACTCCCTTTGAGGGAACGGCCTCCCTCCCATAGTCTGTTAGGATGTTTTCCAGGGAAAGTCTGTCAACCTGAGATTCTAAGTGTTCACTTCTGCTGAGAAAGGGGGGAAGAGATAGAAAGGGACTGAGCTGGGAAAGAGCAGACATTCTTTGGGTTTAAAATCCATCAGATGTCTTTGCAAACGAGCTGGGGGTAGAGATGCCTCCCTCTCGGATTGGAAAGGGGAATTCAGTGGGGTGTTGTGTTGGGGCAGGTCTTAGAAACAGAGCCTTCTGTGGCTAAGACCGGGACTGGGCTTGAGGCACATGGCTCCATTGCCTGTCTGCAGGGAAGGCAAGTCTGATGTCAGCTCAGTTGCCTACCCAGAATCATGGATGGAGACAGAGTCAAGCATCACAACCTTAACAAACTGCGAGTGAATACGCTTCAGGTAGAATTCTCAGTGCCGTGTCCTATGGGAAGCCTTCTCTGACCATATGTCCTGTCTGTACAACTTTGCCTGAGCTCTTGTAGCATTCCACAGTGACCTGAACCAGAGCTCTGAACTCAAAGAAGGTGAGTCTCTGTTTTCTCGCCTGTCTCCTCCACTCCTAAGGATGCTTATCACACAATGTCTGGTATGTGGAGCAGCTCCGTAAATGAAGCCAAACAGTTCTGAAAGGAAAAGCCAGGGCAAGAGTAAAGTAGATTGGAAGCTTTCCTCGTGAGTGGGACTTGGTCATTCACATCTTCCCTCCACAGAGCACAGTTCTGGACCACACACAAAGAAGGCACTCACTGAGCAAGTCAGTGACCGATAAACCAAAGCCATTTGTAAAAAATTAATTAATTTACTTTAATTGGAGGATAATTACTTTACAATATTGTGATGGTTTTTGCCATACATCAACATGAATCAGCCACAGGTATGCATGTGTCCCCCCCATCCTGAACCCCCCTCCCACCTCCCTCCCCAACCCATCCCTCTGGGTTGTCCCAGAGCACCGGCTTTAGGTGCCCTGCTTCATGCATTGAACTTGCACCGGTCATCTATTTTACATATGGTAATATACATGTTTCAAAGCCATTTTTTTAAATGTTGCCATTGGACCCTTTTATTTCTTTCTCAGATTAAATGTGAGAGTCCAACACTGTGACTATTGTAACTCTGAGAGCTTTGTTCTCAAAACTAATGGTTAAAATGATGCCAATCAAATTTTCACACATGCAGCTTTAGTGCAACTATCCTCAGAGCACAGACAGATACGTTTAGCCTTCCACATCATGGCGCACATGACTCTGGAGCAATTGCAAGGTTGCTGTGACTTCCAGACGGGGCTACAGCAGCACGCCAGAGCTCCCCTAACTGGACGTGTTGCTAGTGAGGGGAGGGGTCTGCCATCATCTTTCTGTGTACACATCGCTCTCTGAGGCACACGTGCTCTTGTTTAAAACACAGCTTAGACTGCTGGGCGGGAAAATTCTAGCCTGCAGGGTCCAACTTCAAAAACTGAAAAAAAAAGAGAACTCCCAAGCCTGGTTTCCACTTCGGCCTTAACTAGTTCCTATTGTGCTCCATATGGCAGGACATACGTTTCTCACTACACAAATTTAAAACATCTGAAAATAATATTTTCCTGATTGAGCAGCCATTAGGGATGAGGCAGCATTTTCTGAGTGAAAGCTTGAGTCAGTGGCAAATCTAAGAGGCAGCAACCCAAGCACAAGGGTCACAGTTCACTGTGGCTCAGCTACAGTCCAAGGACAGTCTTCAAGTCCTGGGATAGGAAGCCGAGCATCATCACACTGCCCCCAGCCCGCACCGCAGGCCCACAAACATGCTTCTCTGCCTGGAGTATGAGCTTCATAATAAAAAATTGAACAAACAGTGCACTTTATGTAGAAAACAGAATTGAAATATACTTATTTGAGTAGATTCATTTTTGTGATCTTATCTCTATTTTCCATAAACTAGTCTTTAGACCTTGGAGAACTGTGGGAGAAGAAGTGGAAAACCTTTCTCATAAATTACCCTGGATTGGGCTGGAGTGGGGAAACTCTCAGATGAAGAAGTGATACAGTTTTGCTGCTGGTATGGTCCTGTAATGCCCTGAGATTCTGGAAGGAACTGCTTGGCAAGGAGAGGGAAGTCCTCAGGTAGGAGATGTTTGGAGTCTTCCGGTTAGGAAAGGGTAAATGCAGAAAGAATGATGCTAAAGCCCAAGGCAGCCCCATTAATTATGGACGCTGAGCTGGACAGCTGAACGCAGCAGTAGCAGCAGCATCCCATAAGAGGCCTGGGGTGAGGGCAACCTTCTCACTGAATTCCTGAGTCAGGGAACTCTGCAGAGTCAGCATGCAGCCACCCTGGTAAAGGAGTTTCCAGTGAGCCAAGGGAGCTGCCCTGGGTCCAGATAGAGAGGAAGGAAGGAAGGAGAGAGGGAAGGAGGGACAGAAGGAGAAGGAAAAGAAAGAAGGAAGGAAGAAAAGAAGAAAGGAATAGAGAAAAGGAAGAAGGAAGGAGGGAGAGAGGGAAGTGATTTGGAGGAAGCCTGGAAGAAGGACCACATTCACACCTGCTTCAGAGCAAGGGCACATGTTCTCTCTCATCGTTAAGTGTCACCGACCATTCAGATGCCCACTCCATCCCTTAGTTTTCCTAACATACCATGTATTTTTCTTGTCTTGTTTTCTTCCTCCCCGACTAGAACACTAACTCCATGAAGATAGGAAGACACTGTTCATTTGGTTTGCAGTGTTGTGCCCTCTAAAATGAAGTGTCTGAAACATTGCCCTCATTCCAGTTGTCCTCTCATGGCCTTGAGTTGATGAGGGAGGTACAATGAATCACACGCAGGAGAAGAGGCAAAGAAGTCAGTAGGAAACTCCTGGAGCCCTGGAAGGGCGAGGAGGGAAACCTCTCCCCAAAGGAGGCAGCCCCCGGGTGGCTCCCACACTTCTGGCACTCTTGGTCCAGCTCAGATGACACACCTCACCCACACCAAGTCCTCTTGTTCTCCCAGCAGCCCTCTGAGGCATGGACTATTTCTAACTTTGTATTTTACATAAGATAACTGAGAAGCAGAGAGGTAAAGAATTTGATTGAAGCATTTATAATACTGTTGTCATTTTTGTACCTAAAAATGATCAAATATGGACCCTATCATAGGGTTTGACCTAACTGCATGCCTGAGATCATTAAATTTCTTAAATGGCAGAAGACAGATGCAAATGTATGTCTATCCACCTGACTCCCAAGTTCAAGGGCAAAACCATTCCTATGGAAGGATGCCATGGGGAACCCATGTCCTTAGATCTCTTTAGTACAGTCACACAATGAGGCCTTGGAGAGAAAAGAGAGGATTGGAAATAATTGCCTGTGTGAGCTACAGCCATATGGTCTTCCTAAAATACCTCAATTTTAAAATGAAGGCTCCTTATTCAGCCTTAAAAAAGAATGAAATTCTGACACATGCTACAGCATACATGAACCTTGAAGACATTATGCTAAGTGAAACAAGCCAGACATAAAAGGACAGTGTATGATTCCACTTATATGAGGTACCTACAGGAAAGAAATTCATACAGACAGAAAGTAGAATAGTGGTTGCCAGGGGCTGGGGGGAGGGAAGATGGAGTGGGAGGTTATTGTATAATAGATCCCGAGTTTCAGTTGGGAAAACTAAAAGTGTTCTGGAGATGGATGGTGGTGATGGTCATACAACAATGGGAATGTACTTAATGCACACTTAAAAATGGTTAAAATGGTAAATTTTATGTTGTGTATATTTCACCCCAATGGGGAAAAAAATGAAGACAATTCTTGCTTCAGTTGGAATCTGTCCAGTAATGAGCATCATTGGATACTTTGATGCTTAAAAAAAAAGAGACTATTATTTCAAGTTTATGCCTTTATGACATAAAGCATACACACACATACAAATACATTTGTGTGTACTCTCTGCAAATACTGCTAATAAAGATAGCAAACACTTATCCAGCATTCACCTCTTGCCATACTCGATTAAACGCTACATGTGTAGAAGGCATTCACAAGAGCCCTGCAAAACAGGTTATCTGGATGGTGTTTTGTTTCACACGCCTTGCCTTATAATGAATATATATGCAAGAGTCCAGTCACCTTTTTCCTTCTATGCAGAGAGTCCCTGGAGAGCTCCAAGAACAAAAGCCTGTACAGAAAACAGATTTGAAGCAGAGCCTTGTCCTCAAAAAATTTTTATTAAGTGAATAACCACACAACCCAAGAAGAGTTCCTTGGGTTTTCTGATTATATTCCTTAATGTTTGTGTCATCAGAGCTTTAAATAAGGGGGAAGTGAAAGAAAAAAAAATATCATGGTGAAAATTTCTGCCAAAATGCATTCTGATATTTTTACAAAGTAGAAACATGACTAAATATAGCCTACAAAAGCTGGCTATATTTAGAAACGGCCTTTTTGTTTGTTTCACCAGAAGTGTAGTATTGTAAGAATGTCTCAGCCTTTTCCAGTGAAGGAAATCTCATGCAATGGTTTTGGGGAGTCTCGCTGTTGTTTCTGTGGGTGATATTCCCGCCCCTCGCTACTCCCAGCCCAGCTCCTTAGAAGCAGTGCTCTCATAGTTTCAAAGGACATTTTTAGTTTCTTCTGGCACACGAACTGGGTTAGGATAGTCAGCTAACAATTCTCTATAATTGTCACACTTAGTGCTCAGAAACCAGGGGGAAAAATGACTGAAGCTCCAGTCACAAAGCTCTTGGTAAAGGTGTGATGTCTGTCAGCTCTTTAAGAGTTAAGCAGCATATCTTGCACTTTCAAAGCCCGTTGTTTTGCAAGAAGTCTTAGGTGCAAACAATGAGACAAAAGCATGCTTGGTGAAAGACAATGACATCCATTCAAATGCCTCTCATTATAAGCTCCTATTTTGCAGAGCCTTGTATCCAAAATTATCCTGTTCTATTAACTAGTCTGGTATAGTCTTAAAAAAAGATTTTTTTCCCTTAAATGTGGAGTTAGGGGGTGGAGAAAAAATTAAAACAGAAAGACATCGCTTTCAATTCATTCAGTCCCAGCGTTTGCGGTTGAAGAGATGGTTTCTAGCCACAGTCCCTTTCAGCTCTTTATGGGAAGAGCTAAAGTCTTCCCAGAAGTGTAGATTATCAAGTGCCCACTTGAGGTTTACAATAATCACTTCTCTACCAATGGAGTAGCCCCCATAGTAAGAGACAGAGACAAAAGTTCTTCTGTTTCTTTTCTTCCCTTTTTCTTCCTTCCTTCCTACCTTTCTTCCTTTCATTCAACTTGTTGAACATGATTTGTTACAAAAATCCTGGAAATTGGAGAGGAAAACATCTTATTAGTTCTCTGGAGCACTCCGTTTCTGCTTCCTTCAACATATTCCTCAGAGATTAATTCCATCAGATCTTAAATCGGGTGAACGAAGTCATGTCCACCACTTCCCAGGGAGCTGAGCCCACAATTTATGAGATTTTGTGGTCAGGATGTTTAGACTTTTGGTCTGTGGTTCCAGCTTATTGCAGTTCGAGTTCACAGGGCCTCCGAGTGTGAGGGAAATGAATGGCAGGAAGCTGATCTCTGGGCAAAGCCTTCAGCATGGAGGTGGCAGTGGAGGGACTGGCTGATCACTGGGCTGGGGGCCTGGATTAGGGAGAGGAGTTTTAAGGACTCCTGGATGAGAGCACGGGGAGCCCTGGGTGCAGCCTAGGTGATTCACCTGCCAGTGGACAGCCCATCAGACTGGGAACTCTGAACTCAAGGCCCTTTACAGACTTCACCAGCAGTAGCAAAGGTAATCAACCAACCACGAAACAAGATGAGTTTCCACTGTTTTCCATGTGAAAAGGTCCAGGTTGATGGTGTCGATGTAAAAAACATCTAAAATGTGAGAGCTGTTTTATTCGGTGGGAAGTTTTAGGACTTCAAGACCAGGAGCTAGCATCTCAAGTGACCTGGAGAGAACTGCTCTGAGGAGGTGAGGAGAGAATCGGGTTATAGAGTAGTCTTACAACAAAGGCCAAGTAGTTTTGACATCAAAAGATTCTTATTAATTAAAAGCAGATATCCCAAGTTAAGGAATTTAGCACTTTTCTATGTTTGGGCAGATGCAGGAGTCTGGGCTCACTGAAATCATTCCTTTCACAGGCATCTCAGCTCTCTGGGGCCAGTATCCTGCATTTTTTCACCTCCTGTGTTTCTCAGTCTTCACTATAGGGAGTGTCTGCAGCCTGGATTGCAGGTATTGTTCTCCTTTTTGTGTGTATTTGTGTGTGTATTAGTAGCTCAGTCATGTCTGACTCTTTGTGACCTCATGGACTGTAGCTCACCAGGCTTTTCTGTCCATGGAATACTCCAGACAAGAATACTGGAGTGGGTTGCCATTCCCTTCTCCAGGGGATCTTCCGAGGGAATCGAACCAAGGTCTCCCACATTGCAGGCAGACTCTTTACCATCTGAGCCACCAGGGAAACCCTTGAGTGTTCTTAGGGCTCAGGAATTCACATTTGGAGGGCTGGAATTGCTGATGACTGTGACATCCTTGTTTACTGATAGGGCAGGAAATACTCCATTTCTCAGTGGGCACACCATGGCCCTGCCATCGTGGGTGATAATTTCCTCCTGCAGTTACATCTTTTCACTTAAATCATTAAAGGGTTATATTTAATATATCTATGTAATTGCTGTGCCCTGGTTCCATCAACCTGTAAAAATCAAGAGTGGTCACACTGAGGCCTAAATGACAAGGGTTTCAAGCCTCCATTGCTTCCAGCAAGACTTCCAGTTTTTTCCAGAGTAGCTTTCCAAATATTTCAGTACTTCTCCAGAGCTGTCTATATGTATCCAAGAATGAGAGTTCATTATCATCCCTAGACAGTAGCTACAGAAACCCAAACAGAGCCCTCTATGTCTGATTCCCGGATGTCTGGTCTACTCTAGCAGTCTGCTCGGCTAGCATTCCAAGGACCATAAGGCCATGATCAAGCTACTTGTCCACTGATCCTCATGCCTTGCTGTCACCACTATCACCATCTGCTCCAACACAGAACCACCACCTTCACCACCCTGGGGTAGACTTTTGACAATTTGCCCAGCTAGTGTAGTTTCTGGTGGTGAATGGAGATGCTCTTCGGTTATTCTCTGCAGGTAAGACCCACAGCACCATTTCTTGGGCCCCAAATATTATAGCATTTTGACCGAATATCACAGCTCTTCCAGTTGCCATGTTTGCAGCTATTTCCCCAAAGCTCTCACTTGGCAACAGGTGGCTGCCTCTGCAGAGTTGCTTGTATCTTTCCCCAGATCAGCCCTGGCCAGTACTGAGTCCAACTTACCTCTTCAGACCCTCCTCTAGCCAGAGGCCCCACTATTGTCTCCCTCAAACTTATATGGGGGCTTTCCTGGTGTCCCAGTGATTCAGTCCGCCTGTCAATGCAGGAGACACGAGTTCAATCTCTGGTCCGGAAAGATCCCTGGGATAGCTAAGCCTGTGCCTCACAGCTACTGAGTCTGTGCACCCTAGAACCCGTGCTCAGCAACTAGAGGAGCCACCACAATGAGAACCCCAAGCACCACAACTAGAGAACAGCCCCACTTGCCACAACTCGAGAAAGCCCACCTGCAGCAATGGAGACCAAGCTCAGCCCAAAAAAAACAATAAAAATGTTCATCTGGGATGCTGCAGGCCAGAAGTCAGAATTTTATGTCTCTATTTCTCCTTTGTAAGGCTTCCCTGGTGGCTCAGACACTAAAGCATCTCCCTACAATGCAGCAGACCCGGATTCAATCCCTGGGTCAAGAAGATCCTCTGGAGAAGGAAATGGCAACCCACTCCAGTACTCTTGCCTGGAAAATGCCATGGACAGAGGAGCCTGGCAGGCTACAGTCCATGGGGCCGCAAAGAGTCAGACATGACTGAGCACACATACACACAGGGTTACATAAAGCCTCAAATACAAATGGCTATATTGGGGGAAAGATAATGCTTTTAGTATCTGAGCCCCAGACACTGAGTTAGTCAATATTATCCTGGTTTGAAAGCAAACTGAATCAGATTCTCTTTGTGCCCAGTCAGACTGTGGTGATCAAATATCTATGACCATTCATTCATCCATTTATTGATCCAGCATTTATTGAACACCTCTTAGGTGCTTGGCACTCTCTTAGGCTTTGGAAACACAATGATGAATAAAACAAGATCCATTAACTCAAAGGAGTCTATGGGAAAAGACAGCTACATACATTTCTTACAATATAGTGTTATAATGTTGTCTCTAATAGGGCTATACCATGCTATGGAGAGCAGAAAAATGGAAGATACCTTCTGTCCGGCAGGATCAGGGATCTCAGAATCAGCTTCTCAGAACAGAAGACATTTAGGCTGGGTGCTGAAAGATGAATGGGAGTGCCTTAGGAAGCAGGTGTAAAGAATTCCAGAGGGGGAGCTGATAACAAGTATTGGCCCAGAGGCATGGAATGTCAGCACCTACTTAGGGAAGCATTGGAACTATGTGCGGCTGGGGCACAAACACAAAGAACAGACTGGAACAGCAGGAAACAAGGTTGGTCAGATTCACTGGAGTCACTCACAAAGCATTTAATAAGTCCTTCTAAGAACCTGGGATTTTGTTCCATTCAGAAAACATTTCTTAAGCACCTACTAGATATCTGACATTCTGTTGGACAAATACCAAGAGTAGAAAGATGACTAAAGTGTGGTCCCTGTATTTTAGAAGGTGAAGTCTCTTGGGGAGACAAACTTATAGAGCTAATTTCAATATGAGGCTAGGACATGGATACACATAGGATGCTCTGGGGCAAACAGACTGGAAGGAGAAAGGGTGGGGGCATGTCAGGAGTACACTTCCTGGAAGCATTCCAGCTGAAGTTTAATCTTGAAGGATGAGTGGATATAAACCAGCAATGAAAAAGGAGGCAAAGCTGTCCAGGCAGATGGAAGAAAACCACTGTGAGCAAAGACACAGTGACACCCCAAAGCATCATTTATTGTTTTTCTGTACTTTGGAGGAGGAGATAAGTATCTCAATGCTGCTGAAATAAGAAGTGAAAAGTTGGAAGTCACAGGAGGTAAGGAAGGGGAGAGAGGAAGAGCTAGGGCACTGTGGGCCTGATATGCCAGGCTAAGACCTTTAGACTGTCTTGTAGGAAACAAGGAGCTATATAGAAAAGTTGTGAGTAGAGGAGGGATGCGATCAATTTTGCATTTTAGATGGATCACTCCAGTGGCAGTGGTACGAGGTTATTGCAATGTCCAGGCAAGAGATACGAAAGGCCAAAAGGAAAGGGATGCAGCCAGAGATGACTTGGTTGTTTGTGTTAGTTTCTATTGAGCTAATTTCTTAATGACACTACTGGGCTAAATTTGCACTTTAGGTCCATATCTGTTGTTAGTTCCTATCCTATCAGTTCAGTCGCTCAGTCACGTCTGACTCTTTGCGACCCCATGGACTGCAGCATGGCAGGCTTCCCTGTCCATCACCAACTCCCGGAGCTTGCTCAAACTCATGTGCCTCAAGTCGATGATGCCACCCAACCATCTCATCCTCTGTTGCCCCCTTCTCCTTTTGCCCTCAGTCTTTCCAAGCATCAGAGTCTTTTCCAGTCTGTTCTTCGAATCAGGTGGCCAACGTATTGGAGCTTCAGCATCAGTCCTTGTAATGAATATTCAGGACTGATTTCCTTTAGAATTGACTGGTTTGATCTCCTTGCAGTCCAAGGGACTCTCAAGAGTCTTCTCCAACACCACAGTTCAAAAGCATCAATTCTTTTTAGCCCCTGGACAGAAAGAAAATGACAGCTGTAAGAGTGAGTCTAGAACCCATGTTCAAAGCAGCACTAGTCACCACAGCCAAAGGTGGAAGCAACCCAGATGAATGGATAGAGACCTCCCATGTGATCCAGTGGCTAAGATTCCATGCTTCCAAGGCAGGGGGCACAGGTTCAATCCTGGTTAGGGAACTAAGATCCTACAGGCTTCAACTAAAGATCATGCATGTCTCAACAAACATAGAAGATCCCCAATACTGTAATTAAGACCTGGCACAGCCAAATAAATAAATATTAAGAAAAAAACAGATGAATGGGTAAATAAAGTGTGGTGTATACACACAATGAAATATTATTCAGCCTTAAAAAGGTAGGAAGCTCTGACACACGCTACAACTTAGATGAACCTTGAAGACATCTTGCTAAGTGAATAAGCTGGTCAGGTAAGGACAAGTGTATGATCTCACTTACATGAGGCAGCTGGGAGAGTCAAATTCATACAGATGGAAGCAGAATGGTGGTTGCCAGGGGCTGAGGGAAGAGGGGAGAACAGGAACTTACATTTTTAATTGTGATGGCATTTCAGATGAAAAAGATGAAAATTTTCTGGAGATGAATGGAGGTGGTGATGGCTATACAACAGTGTGAGTGTGCTTAATGGCACCAAAGTATACAATTAAAAATGGTTCAAATGGTCAAATTTCTGTGTACTTGACCACAATTGAAGAAAAGAGTACTGAAGGAAGCTAAAGTTGTGCAGTATTTACGATAGGTATTGACGTTTTTAGAGGCTTCCCTGGTGGCTGAGATGGTAAAGAATCTGCCTGCAACGCATGAAACCTGAATTCAATCCCTGAGTGGGGAAGATCCCCTGGAGAAGGAAATGGCTACCCTCTCCACAGGATTTATATATAATCTGCTACTGGCAGTTATACAGGCTTCCTCTTTAATTTTTCATAGCACATGGTCTGGATAAATCAGCATTCAATCAGAGCAGGGATCAGAAATACTGGAACGGCTGCCTTATGACCTTATTTTAGTAACTGGTATGACCATGATAGAAACTCCATTAGACAGTGTGGGGCTCATCAGCTAAGCCCGACATATTCACATATAGACAGACTAGGGCCCTTCTAGGGGGTGCTTCCTAGATGTTGCTAGTGGTAAAGAACCTGCCTGCCAACACAGGAGAGATGCGGGTTCAATCCCTGGGTAGGGAAGGTCCCCTGAAGGAGGAAATGGCAACCCACTCCAGTATTATTGCCCGGAGAATCCCTTGGACAGAGAAGCCTGGCAGGCTACAGTCCATGGGGTCACAAAGAGTTGGACACAACTGAAGCTACGGAGCACACACACACAGGGCCCTTCTAATGAGAAAGCAGCCAGGTAACTCCTTGTCTTTGGAAATGTTGCCATAATGTGATGTAAAGTGCCCACATGGCAAGATCAGAATCACTGACATTGTAACCCAACATGTTTACTCTGAATTTGTAGTTTTTCATATTATCTATAGTCTCTCTGTCAGAGTTACATATGTGCTTATATCTCCTGAGTAGATTTTTAAATGAGGTCTTAATACACATAAATAAATATGCATAAGTCTTGAAGGTTGTTTTCTGTTTTGAGTGGGTTTTGTTTTTTTTTTTAACCCAGCAAACTAGACCAATGCTTGTTACCAGCTCTTTCTCTGGAATTCCTTACACCCCTCCACCCTTCCTAAGGTACTCCCATTCATCTTTCAGTACCTAGCCTAAATGTCTTCTGTTCTGAGAAGCTGACTCTGAGATTCCTGATCCTGCTGGACAGAAGATGTTTTTCAAATAATTAATAAAAATGAAGAATTGCAAGAGGTAGGATGATATTGTCTTAGTAATCTAATTCATGGGAAGCCTCAAAACCAAGAATGATGTCTGTAATCTACCTTGAACTATGAGATTTACTAACACTAAAATCTAATCTTGCACCAATTCTTAAAAAAAAAAAAAAGAGTCTAGAGCAGCCAACCACCTGTTTTTATAAATAAAGTTTTATTAGGACCCTACCACATCACACCCGCCATGCTATGTATTGTCTGTGGCTGCTTCTGCTCAACCACGGCCGAGCTGAACAGCTGTCCCAGAGACTGTCGGACCTGCAAAGTCAAACACGTTTACCATCTGGCCCTTTCCGGAAGAAGTTTGTTGAGCCCTGTTCAAATCACTTGAATGTGGACTGTATGTTGAATAATAGGTTTGTGCCAATGTTAAGTGTGTGGTTATTGGTAAGAATGCTCTTGTTCTTAGGAAAGAAATGCTGAAGATGTAGGAAGAAACATTCAAGTGGTAGATGATAGATAGACAAGCAGGCAGACAAGCAGACAGAGAGATAGATAAAATATGGCAAAATATTAACACTTAGTGAATTTTGTTGAAGGGTAGAAAGGTGTTAATTGTATTATTCTTACAAATTTTTTTAAAGTTTGAAGATTGTCACAATAGGAAGAAAAAAAGAATGAATCTACCTCTATAGCTGAATTCCTTCTGTCCTTCTCTGCAGCTTCTTGGACACTGGTGACTTTTTGACTTTAAATGATTGCAGATTAGAATAAAATTAGAAACCAAGTATAGGATCATGCCCCCTCTGTCTTGTGAGGGGGTATATGCCAGCCAGGCACAACCCATTCCTTCCTAGAGACTTTCTGGTGTTAATTTCTTCTTCTTTTGGATAATTGTGTTTTGGACTCTCTACATGCCGTACAAGTCATGCCAGCAAATCCTCCTGTGGATGGCTTGTAAAAATAGTAAGTGGTATAATTTCCCCACTTGTATTCCTATAGTCACACAGAAGTGTAATGAGTCTTCTTGTGTTCCACTTGGCATTTTGAGTTTCTACTTATCTCAATGTTGGACCTGATTTCTCTGTCATTTTTTGTTTTAAGATCTAAAAGTTGACCCCATGGCTCACAAACTAACTAGGGACAGACAACAGGTACCCAGAAAGAGATTCTGGAGAATATAAGCAATGAACATACAGTTTAATACTCTGTCTCAATAATTCCACTCCTTGAAGAAGGAGTGCTCAGTCGTGTTTGACTCTTTGCAACCCCATGGACTGTAGCCCACCAGCCTCCTCTGTCCATGGGATTTTACAAGCAAGAATACTGGACCAGGGTGCCATTCCCTTCTCTGGGAGATCTTTCTGACCCAGGGATTGAACCCACATCTCTTATGTCTCCTCCACTGGCAGGCAGATTTTTTACCACCAGTGCCACCTGGGAAGCCTAACACAAGCTACAAAGTGACTGGCACAGGGGCTTTCTTTGCAGTTGCTGGTGGGAAACTGAAGGTAATCTGGGGATCAGTGGGGACTGAACTGGCAAAATGTGGTAAATGCCCTAGTTGGAGCATCTTTAAGAAGTGCAAAGAAGATATGTGCATAGCAACATATGCATAGCAAAAAATGGTGCTTGGTTAAATCAGTGTGAGACAGAGTGATAGATAGTAACACAATAGTATTTGTGGAAACGGAAGTACATGCATACAGACTAGTACACATTTTACAAGAATACTTAAAGCTAAGTTCAGTTCAGTTCAGCTCAGTCACTCAGTTGTGTCTAACTCTGAGACCCCATGGACTGCAGCACACCAGGCTTCCCTGTCCATCCCAACTCCTGGAGATTACTCAAACTCATGTCCTTTGAGTCGGTTATGCCATCCAACCATCTCATCCTCTGTCTTCCCCTTCTCCTCCCACCTTCAATCTTTCTCAGCATCAGGGTCTTTTCCAATGAGTTGGTTCTTCGCATCAGAGGTAGCCAAAGTATTGGAGTTTCAGCTTCAACATCAGTCCTTCCAATGAACATTCAGGACTGATTTCCTTTAGGATGGACTGGCTGGATCTCCTTGCAATCCAAGGGACTCTCAAGAGTCTTCTCCAACACCACACTTCAAAAGCATCAATTCTTCAGCGCTCAGCTTTCTTTATAGTCCAACTCTCATATCCACACATGACTACTGGAAAAAACATAGCTTTGACTACATGGGCCTTTGTTGGCAAAGTAATGTCTCTGCTTTTTAATATGCTGTCTAGTTTGGTCATAGCTTTTCTTCCCAGGAGCAAGTGTCTTTTAATTTCATGGCTGCAGTAACCATCTGCAGTGATTTTGGAGCCAAAGAAAGTAAAGTCTGTTACTGTTTCCACTGTTTCCCCATCTATTTGCCTTGAAGTGATGGGACCAGATGCCACGACCTTAGTTTTCTGAGTGTTGAGCTTTAAGTCAACTTTTTCACTCTCCTCTTTCATCAAGAGGCTCTTTAGTTCTTCTTCACTTTCTGCCATTAGGGTGGTATCATCTGCATATCTGAGGTTATTCATATTTCTCCTGGCAATCTTGATTCCAGCTTGTGCTTCATCCTTATAAGAGTTTTGTGGATGTTGAATTAAATAATGTGTGTAAATTATTTAGAATTTTTTTGGTACTGCGTTTTTGAGTGTTCCAAGTATAGTTACTGTTATTATTAAGTAATATTAGTTTATATGATGCAGTTCAGCATTTCTCGTGATGTACTCTGCATATAAGTTAAATAAGCAGGGTGACAATATACAGCCTTGACATGCTGTATATTTGGAACCAGTCTGTTGTTCCATGTTCAGTTCTAACTGTTGCTTCTTGACCTGCATACAGGTTTGGCAGTTCAGGTAGTCTGGTATTCCCATCTCTGTAAGAATTTTCCAGAGTTCGTTGTAATCCACACAGTCAAAGGCTTTGGCATAATCAATAAAGCAAAAGTAGATGTTTTTCTGGAATTCTCTTGCTTTTTCAATGATCCGGTGGCAATCTGATCTCTGGTTCCTCTGCCTTTTCTAAATCCAGCTTGAACATCTGGAAATTAACAGTTCATGTACTGTTGAAGCCTGGTTTGGAGAATTTTGAGCATTACTTTACTAGTGTGTGAGATGAGTGCAACTGTGTGGTAGTTTGAACATTCTTTGGCATTGCCTTTCTTTGGGATTGGAATGAAAACTGACCTTTTCCAGTCCTGTAGCCACTGCTGAGTTTTCCAGATTTGCTAAGTAATACACACTAAATATTTTAGAACAGTTGCCAATGAAAAAAGGAACTAGGATAGAAAAGAATGTATGATTAAACTAGACATTTCTTAATTCTTAAAAGAGAGAAGAGTCCTGGAGCACCAATGACAAGGCTTAAGGAGAAGAAAAGATAGCTCCTAAGAAGAGCCAAGAACTAACATTCCATATATATATGATGAGTGCGTGAAGCCAAGAGCTAACCAGAACAGGTGGATATTGCGGAAATCTTCTTGGAAAAGGTGACTTTTAGGCAGAGTGCTTCTTCCCTCACCTAACATCACCCTCCCAATACATCTATCCATCCCACAAAATAAGTACTGCATCATATAAACTAATATTACTTAATAATAACAGTAACTATACTTGGAACACTCAAAAACGCAGTACCAAAAAAATTCTAAATAATTTACACACATTATTTAATTCAACATCCACAAAACTCTTATAAGGATTGTTATCATCCTTACTCACATATGGGGAAATGAAGCTATGTCCAAGAAGACATAGCTAAAAAGTGGCAAAACAACATTGATACTCAGTCCTGTTTGACTCCAAAGGCTGTGCTCTTAATATTTTTTCTGGTGATGATACATACTGAGTGAGTGAGTGCTCAGTCGTGTCTGACTCTGTGACCCATGGACTATAGCCTGCCAGGCTCCTCTGTCCATGGAATTTTCCAGGCAAGCATCCTGGAGTGGGTTTCCATTTCATACTCCAAGGGATCTTCCTGACCCAGGGATTGAACCCGCATCTCTTGCATCTTCTGGATTGACAGGCAGATTCTTTTCCACTAAGCCACCTGGGAAGCCTGATGATACATAGCACACACTCAAAAAAAAAAAATGGCATATCACATGACAAACACACTCAAAACAAAAAGTGTTGCTTAATGCCAAACCGAAGAAGGCAATATTGCTTTTAAGCTTCCTTTCAAATTTAAAGCCACATAAATGGCAGCCAAAACAAATTTCTGTTAATTAACATGCTTGTTAGGACATGACAGGTAGTCCCAACCTTGGAACTGTCCAGGTTCGCTCTTTCACTGAACCTTTGATTCACTGAATTCTTTGATTTGATCAAAAATCTGCAATGTGCCAGGCACTTTCTGAGGTTACAGCAGTGAACAATTCAGGCTACTTTCTTGCTTTCATGGGGTTACACTGTAGTAGAGTGGGACTGAAAAATAACACCAAAATGAACAAGAAAAGTTTCTGAAAACTGCTTAGAAATGAAAAATGAGTGGTAAAGTCCTACAAAGAGATTTTAAAACAGGGGTGGGACATGTCTTGGGGATTGCTTAAATTAGCTGGTTAGGAAAGAATTGTCCGAGGAGGTGATGTCCATGCTGAGATTTGAATGACAGTAATGAATCAACCATGAAATAATGAGTGGGGAAAGAGTATATCAGGTGCTCTGTTAGATGATGCAAAGTCTTAAGGCAGGAACCTTATTCAAGGAACAGAGAGAGAAGGGCTGAGAGTGGAGAGAAGAGGAGTCATAAAGAGTCTCATGATTACAGAGAAAGGCCAAGCTTAGGCAGTGATGGACTTTATATGCTACAGTGAGTGTTAAAATGTGACTTAAATTTTTATAAGACCACCCAGTTCTGGGTGAAGAATAGATTGTAGGCCATGACTAGGAACAGAAGGCCCATTCAGAGGCTTGTAGAGAAGGCCAAACAGGCTTCTAGTTCTGGCCACAAAAGAAAGCTGATACTATATTCATCCTCCCACAATAAACAGCTATAAACCCCAAACAAATACAACTCTTTTCAGACATTGGACAGCAACCAATGCAGAGAAACACACAAAGTTCACCTGACATTCACCTTAAAATCATTTTCCAAACAGGCACATAAGAATCAAGCCCAAGTAACAAATGTTGGTGGTTTCTCAGGGTAGAGGAAACACAGATGGGACTCTGAGGCTGCTGGCATGGCCAGAATTTGGGAGGTAAGATACTGAAAAGGACTCTCACACAGAAAAAGAGACTTCAAAATTTGGGTGATTCCTCATGTTCTCAGTTGCTTCTGTGATGGTTAATTTTATGTGTCAAGTTGTCTAGGCCAGAGTACCCAAATATCTGCTCAAACACCAGTGTAGATATTACTGAGAAGACTTTTTTAGATGAGGCTAATATTAAAAGCAATAGACTTCAAGAAAAGCAGATTACCCTGCATAGTGTGGGTGGGCCTCATCCAATAAGTTGAAGGCCTTAAGAGAAAGCAGGCTAAGGTCCCTGAGGAAAAGGGAATTCTGTCTCCAGAATGCCTTCAGACTTGAACAGCAGCATCAGTTCTTCCCTGGGTCTCCAGCCTGCTGGCCTACTCTTAGATTTTGGACTTGCCAGCCCCACAATTCCCTGGGTCTCTCAGTCTCTCTCTCTCTCTCTCACACACACACCCTATTGGTTTTGTTTCTCTAGAGAACCCTGCCTAATATACCTCTTAAGCTATCCATGCATAGGGTAGCAAATATATAAGTCTCTAGAACAACCAGCCCAGTTGGAGCAGAAAGGAAGGAGCTATTAAAGATCTTCTTGATAAATAATGGAAATAAAAGATTATTCAGATGGTTGAACCAAATAGAAACTATAGGAAGCTGTAGGGAAATTAATCCATCAAGTTCAAAGCAAATGAAGCCAGTGAAAAACTGAGGCAATTATTATCTCTAAATAAAAGAATGCAGCTTTCTAACTCAGCTACTGCTGCTGCTGCTAAGTTGCTTCAGTCGTGTCCAACTCTATGCGACCCCATAGACGGCAGCCCACCAGGCTCCCCCGTCCCTGGGGTTCTCCAGGCAAGAACACTGGAGTGGGTTGCCATTTCTTTCTCCAATGCGTCAAAGTGAAAAGTGAAAGTGAAGTCGCTCAGTCGTGTGTGACTCTTAGTGACCCCATGGACTGCAGCCTACCAGGCTCCTCTGTCCATGGGAGTTTCCAGGCAAAAGTACTGGAGTGGGGTGCCATTGCTTTCTCCGTTCTAGCTCAGCAGTGAACAACAATTACATAGTCATAAAATGAAAACACTAAATATGGATTTTATTAACAAGTATAATACAAATACATGGGCAGATGGGCGGGTAAAGGGGTTATATGAAACCAGAAAATGTCATCTACCACAGTAAATCAAAAGATAATTAAAAGTATTAAGATGTAGTTATATACTAAACAACAACATATACATATATTATTTAAAGGAAACATACAGGTAAATGTCAGAGGAAACAGCTAAAAGTATTTCACGTAGTTGCCTCTTTAGAGCGAGATTGGTCTGTGTGATGTATATGGCAGTATTTTTTTTATAACCTTTTAGTATTAATATTATGACCTTTTAAACTGCACACATGCATTACTTTGTTACAACAAAAGACACAACAAAGCTACCATTCACCAAACCAGGAAGGACCTTGAAAGATACAGGCAGATATGGCAAATGAGTCATGCTTTTTTTTTTCAATTTATTCACAGCCCTGAAGACATCAGAGAAATACCCTCTTCCTCCAAGTGTTATATCACAAAATTTCAGAGGATTTACTATCTATTCAATACATAAGAGACTTGAGACCTATAATTTTAATTTCAAGAAAAGTTGGGGAAAATTTGTAAGGTCATACAACACATTTGCTTGCTGTTTGGATAATTACTCCCCAAAAAAGTGTGTTCACAAGAAGCCACATTTAAAGAATTTTTAACTAGTTCAAATCACTAACTACCAGCAGAGTTAAATTCAACAATCACATGTAAAGGATTTGCAAACAGGAAGACTAGGTGGAAGACTGATACTGACAGATGACACAGAACTAGCTGCATATTAAGAATGACTGGTGAAGATCTCAGATTACTTTAGAAATGATAAAAGAAACTAAAGTCAAAATTCAACTTCAACTTTTTAAAAGAGGCATGTACAAAGAATGTAACCCAATGGAGGAAATTGCCCAGGATTTATGTGACACTTACATGACGCCAAGTAGATGTGTGTCAGATTCTGACACCGGTGTATCACCTGCCCTGAACTGTCATCTCAGCTAAGCCAGGGGAATAACTATAAAATTTTTCAGCACTTACCACGTATATTTTCCTGATTCTTTTGTCTCCAGCTTCACTGTCATATTTTCTGCAGTAATATTCAATTAAAGTAATTGATTTGAAGATATTCTGGATAATTTGAAGAAAGAGCCCAAGACACTGACAGTTTGGTAAATAATTCCAAGGAGAAAAACTAAAAGGGCTAGATCAATGATGTCAGAACAAAGATAAGAGAACATAAAGATTTGTTTCTTCAGTTGCTTTGTCCTTCTATTAATTTCCCAGACTACATTCCCAATGGCTTCCTAATAAATTGCCATTGTTGTTTAATCGCTAAGTCATGTCCAACTCTTTTGTGACCCCATGGACTGTAGCCCACCAGGCTCCTCTGTCTATGGGATTTCCCATGTAAGAATACTGGAGAGGGTTGCCATTTCCCTCTCCAGAGGATCTTCTTAACCTAAGGATCGAACTCCATCTCCCACATCTCCTGTATTGGCAGGCAGATTCTTTACCACTGATCCACCAGGAAAGACCTACTAATAAATTAGTCCTGATGAAATCAAATCAATTCTAAAATGAACCAGTGATTCTCTCTCCTAAGATTATACCTAGGTCACTGAAGATAGTTGATAGAGCAAAATCATAAGGTTACTTGCAAGATTTAATCTGTACCAAGCAGCTCAAATATTAGTTTTCAGGCAATACATTTCCCTGAACAAATAGTAAACGCTTTCTTGCCATCTTTAAATTTAGAGATGCAGGCATGATTTTGAACTAGACAGGAGATTTCCACATTTTTGCCATCTTTGCTTTGGTAAAATTCCTCACTTTTACACAGAAGTGCTTAAGAAATCCAAACTCCTGACTCTAAGAAAGAGTAGAGTATTATAATTTCATAAAAATTTAAATTAAAATTTCATGTATTGTAGGTACCATTCATAAACAACACATGAATTTATCAAAGAAACTGGAAGAGGCAGGAATAGGAAGAAGAAACAAATAAGGCGAAAGATATGGTAATCTGAGTCAGGATTGGAAGTCAATAAATAATAATGGGTAGGGTAGGAGATGATGGCAAGAGAGGAGGTGAGTTTTGAGCTCAAATGACTAGGGAGATGGGGTGTCATTTAAAGAGATGTGTAGACTAGGGTCAGGTGTGAGGCTGGGACCACTTTGATTCTGTGGGCATTTAAATTTTAAGGTGCCCAGTAGACAATGGAGATGGAAGGTGGGATGTTAGATACATGACTTTGAAGTTTTGGGGAGAGGTCAGGGTCATAGGTACATATTCGGGAATCACAGTTACATAGACAGGATTTAAAGTCATGGACCCTGGGGAAATTATCTGGGGACCGAGTATAAATATAAGAGAATTGTGACTGTGGAGCTAAGCCTCAGACATGTCACAGTTTAGAGGTTTTACAAAAAAGAGGCTGCGCATGAAACCAAAAAGGCGTGAAGAGAGAGGAGGAACACAAAGAGTATGAATGATGTCATAGAAACTGAGAAAAGAAACTTATCACTTCCCGCTGAAAGATGAGGTAAAATGAGAAAAGAAAAGGACCTCACACTCTGGCTATGCGAAAGTCAGTGGGTCACTGGTGACCTTGTCTAGAACCTGACATGAGTCCATGGAATAGCAGGGACAAAAGTCTGAACGGAAGATGAGGAAGTGCAAATTGTGTCTAGAGTCAGATTTGTCAAGAAGTTTGGGAAAGGAAACCCAGAAGTGGTATGGTGGTGAGAGGGAACTGTTAGGCCAACGATTGGCTTAGAAAAACAAAAAAGAAAGCTATTTATTTTTGGCTGTGCTGGGTCTTCGTTGCTGTTCTAGAGCAAAGCCCGTTGTGGGCTTTTCTCTAGTTGCAGCGAGCGGGGGTCCTCTCGAGTTGCAGTGCGCTGGCTTTTCTTTGCGATGCCTTCTCTTGTGGAGCATGGGCTATAAGGCGCAGGCTTAGTTGCCCCGTGGCATGTGGAATTTTCCCAGACCAGGGATCAAACCTACGTCCCCTGCCTTGGCGGGTAGCTTCTTAACCACTGAACTACCAGGGAAGTCCAAGGTTTGCTTTGTTGATGCTACTGTTTTTACTGTTTACTTTGGGAGCATTCATACTTAACATATGCAAAACCCAGAGGATAATATTATTTATGTACTTTCCACGAACACATCACTCAACTTCAACAATTATCCATTTGTTGCTTGTTTCATCTAATGCCCCTTTCAATTTTTTTAAAACTTTAATATAATTTACATATACTAAAATTCACTCTTTTGGGTGTACATTTTTATGAGTTTGCATAAATACATATAGCTAAATAAACACTATCCAAATCAAGACATAGAACAGTCCTACCATCCCTAAATTGTTCCTTATGCCCCTATATAGTCTATCTTTTCACCCACAGACTCGAGGAACCACTGATGGACCCATCTCTGGTCACTACAGTGCTGCCTTTCCAGAATGCCATATGGTATGCAGCCTGTCTGCCTTCTTTCACTAAGCATAATGCAAATAAAACTCATCCATGTTGCTGCCTGTATGGGTAGGTTGTTCTTTATTATTGCTGAGCTGTGTTCCACTGTGTGAATGTACTACAATTTATTTATCCATTCAACAGTTGAAGAACATTTGATTTGTTATCAGTTTGGGGCCATTGTGAATAAAACCTCTACAAATATTCACGTATAGGTTTTGGTGTGAACATGTTTTTATTTCTCTTGGTTAATAGGTAAGAGTAGGATTTATGAGTCTTATAATAAGTATATATTGAAATATATAAGAACCTGCCAAACTATCATTATAGTGGCTTATTATTTGTAATCCCTTCAGTAACAAATGACAGCTCTGGTGCCCAGCAACCTTGTCAGCTGTTGGTAATGCCAATTTTTTAAAATTGAAGTATACCTGATTTATTATACCATATTAGCTTCAGGTATACAACACAGTTTCAAAAATTTTACAGATTATAATCCCAGGCAAGAATACTACTGAGTGGGTATACTCAGTAGTATAATACTGAGTGGGTTGTCATTTCCTTCTCCAGGGGAATTTCCCGATCGAGGGATTGACCTCCTATCTCCTGCACTGTAGGCGGTCTCCTGCATTGCAGGCAGATTCTTTACCGCTAAGCCACCAGGGATTCCCATATTCCATTTAAAGTTATTATAAAATATTGGCTATATTCCCTGTGCTGTGCCATATATCCTTGTAGCTTATTTATTTTATACATGGTGGTTTGTACTTCTTAACCCTTTACATCTATCTTGACTCCCCGTTTCTTCTCTCCATTGGTAACCACTAGTGTGTTCTCTATATCTGTGAGTCTGTTTCTGTTTCATCACATTCATTCGTTTGTTACATTTTTTAGATTCCACATGTAAGTGATAACATCCACTATTTGTCTGACTTATTTCATTAAGCATAATACCCTCCAGGTCCTGCCACTTGTTGCAAATGGCAATTTTATCCTTTTTTATGGCTGAGAGTAATATCGTTTTTTAAAAGTTTTACCCATTTTAATACATGTCCTTGCAGTGATATCACATTGTGGTTTAATTTGCATTTCTCTAATAAATAATGATGCTGAGAATCTCTTTAAGTGCTTTTCTTTTTCTTTTTGCCGTCTGTGTATCTTCTTTGGTGAATTATTTGTTCACATCTTTTACCCATTATTTATTTGGCTGATTGTTTCCTTATTAAAAAGCTCTGAGAGTTTTTAAAATTTTTTCTGGAAACTAGTCCTTTGACAGATATTTTTTGCAAATAATTGCTCTTGACCTGCGGCTTGTTTTCCTTTCTCTTAACAATGCCTTTTGTAGAGAAGCTTTAATTTTGATAAAATCCAATTTCTCAATATTTTCTATTATGAATCATGTTTTTTGTGTCATATTAAAAAATAGTTGCCAAAGCCAAAGTCACAAAGATTTGTCTCTATGTTTTCTAAGCCTAGAGTTTTAGATTCTTACATTTAGATCTATGATGTATCTTCAGTTAATTTTTACATAAGGTGTACAGTATAGGTTAAGGTTAGTTATAATTTTTTCGTGGATATCATGTCCAACTGTTCCAGCACCAGCTGTTTGTTGATAAGATTATCCTTTCTCCATTAAACCGCCTTCTAACTTTTATCTAAAAAATAACAATATACTGTTACACTGATCTATTAATGTCTCATTCTACCAATTTGATATTGTTTTAATCACAATTTTGATATTATTTTAGTCACAGCTTTATACTAAACTTTGAAGTAAGAAAGTATGGATCCTCTTTGTTCTTTTTTAAAAAAAATTTTAGCAATTCTAGTTCTTCAGTTTTTCCATGTGAATTTCAGAATCAACTTAGTCAATTTTTTTAAAAAGCCTGCAGATTTTAATGGGGATTGAATTGAATCTTTAGCAGTCCTATGACCTGCATTTGAGAACTTATCCTAAGTGAAAAGATGGTGATCCAGTGAGCTGGAGCTTTTCTGTGACCCTTTGGAGACAGGACCATGTCCTGTGTGCAGCCAGGTCGCTAGAAAATATAAAAGACTTGAGTTATTTAGTAGCCAAGTTCACATAAAAAGGTAATTTCCCTGATGGAAAATGGTACTTTCATCTTTCTGTTCACTGTGGCCCTGGCTCACCATTTGGAAAAGAGAATTATTTAAATCAGTTTTGTATAGGAACACAAAGCTTACTGGAGGCAACAAGTAGACACATTGCCCAGAAAAAATAAAAAAGAATGAAGACATGGAAAAACCAGGAATCCAAGCATGTAGTAAATAGAAATATAGAAAAGAACTTAAATAGGAAAAAAAAATGAATGAGAAAAAATAGATCAAACCATTGAAACCAAATCAGTTTGACAAGGAAAAAAATGCAGTAAAGGAAGCAGGGAAATAAAAAAATATAGATGACGCACTACTCGGTTTTTATTGCTCTGCTTTATGTGAAGATTTCCTGCCAAAATATTAAACACGTGCAATCATGGTTTACATGCTATGTATAAAATGAAATAAAATAATCACAGCCTTCAAATAAATGGCTGTTGTCTTTTACTTGTAATCAATAATACCTCGTGATTAGAAGCATGTGGAATATCATATTTAGACACTTTTTGAAAGCAAGAAACAACGAAATGTTCTTTGACATATGTAGAACAGATATCAGCGTATTAATCATATATGCATGTGACTAACTTTCCACTTTTTTAAATTTCTGGGGTATTTTCAAGTATTGTCCTTAATATACCTCTTACATGCTGCTAGGGAAATACAAGCTGTTTGAGAATTAATTATAAGAAATTAGGGAGAGTAAGTTATATGGAGAGGTGCCTATTTTTAGCTTCCCAACCCTAAAACTACACATCTGATATTTTAAAATGAAAATCAAATACAATTCTCTTGGACGCCTGCCTCAGCTCCCGCCCAACACGTGATCATTTTGGTCACAGCTCTGCTCTCAGCGTGTCTTTACATGACAGGTTTTTTCTCTGTTTTCAAGCATCACCTACTTTCCCAGTCTCTCTGGATCCCTCTAGGCATGTTGTGGTCCAGCCTCGCCTCATGGCCCTATAATTATGCTGTGTGCTGGAAACAGGGTAGAAAGCATGGCAACTGTAGACATGTCTGCCAGCAGATGAGTAAAAATGTGTCTTCACTTGCCTTTATGCACTGGGAATATCTCTGATGGAAAAGAAATACATATATACCCACATACATATGTATACATAGATGACCTCTGTGATGTTGTCAGGGCAGCCAAACCCACTGTGATCTGCTATGTGGGTGTCAATCCCTCCATTTTCAAGTGCTTGGAGACAGACTGAAGTTCAGGACTCAAATGCAACCAAAAGTCAGCTCTCTGAAATCTAAGTGAAATGCACCTGTTTTCCTCCTTTCTCCATTTATCAAGGTTATCTGGAAATTTTCAACTATTTCTATTTATAGATCCTCATTCTGTATTTTATCATTTTGAAGTTTCCCCTAATCACCAGGCAATGGCTCAACATAATATTGCTGTAGCTTGAACAGTCACTTCTAGCAAGATGATTGATCACCTTAATGGTAATGTGACCTTTAGGAATAAAGACTATATAAGTACTCACTGTTTCCTTTAGAAGAGTGTTCCCTTTAGAAACAATGTTCCCTTCCATCATAAAAAGATATATGTGATATATATAAGATAAAGCTAGATATAGATACAGATATTGTGTTCATATATTGACTGTAAAGTACTCAAACCCATTCTAAACTTGGAGAGAAACTGCCCTACATTTGTGGTTATAATGTCTGAACTTATCCATTGAATTTATCCATAAATTCTCTGTGACCACAGTGAACTAACCATCACACTTTCTGAAAATACACTGGGCATACCTTCCAGGAAATATGGTAGATTTAGCTGACACTTTCAGGCCAACTTCCTACTTAAGATACCTAGATGAAATAAGCTGGATGAAAAAAAGCAAAAATTATTTAGTTAATGCACAGTTGAGTTCAAGCTAAAGAAATGTTCCAGAACTGAAAAAGAAGCAGTCATCACAACCTACAGTGGCAAGAACTGAAGTATAGCGGACCACACGGCCGACAGGCCCTGGCATAGACCTGTGGGGCTGAAGACTAAAATGTTAATGCCTTTACAGGAACAGAAGAGTCAAGGGCTTAGATTATTGAGAGTCAAGGTGGAGGAATAGAGCATCATTTTTCTCCAATTCATCTGTGAAGTAAGATCCTGGCCAGCTCCACCCACAAAGATGAATAACCACCTCCTACGTGTTAGGTAAAGAGAATCACCTGAGAACAGTCAGATACTTAGGCCACTGCCTGTGGTATCTGAACGTGCAATACCAGCATGGAATTGACAAAAACCGGCATAGGAATTGACAAAAACTGGTCCAAGACAGACAAGCATCCGAGGGTCTCTGCAGAGGAAGACGTAAAGACACCCAACTCCAGTGAGGCTGCCATAGAAAAGAACTTATAGCAGTGTAGTTTACAGTGAAATACTACATTCACAGAAGGAAACAAGCTCCCACGAGAAAGAGACAGGATGTGCAGAACTAGGAACCTAAGGTCATAGAACAATCAGAAAAGGCTTATAAAATAAGTATGATGTCCCAGGCCCCTAGGACACCTTCCTCTGTTACCTACCTGCCTCTCCCTCAGTTCGTGCCTATGGTATCATTTGGGAGATGGGTCCCCCATGACCAACTTATTGAGCAGGAACAGTTGGAACTTAGTTCATGGTGAATTGGCTTGGTATCATGGTACAAGATGAACATGGGATGCTTCTGCATTATAACACATCTGAGGGTGTCTCAGGAGGACAGCCATGGGGGGAAATCCCTCGGATGAATAGATTCAGATGATGTACTTCATCATCCTCTTTGAGTAGAAAGTGTAGTGACCCGGCATAAAGATTTACATGGACTCATGGGCAGTAGCAGATGGCTGAGCTGATTAGTCAGAATCCTGGAAGGATTAAGATTGAAGTATTGGCCCAAGGAAGGCTGGGGATAGAGCCTTCATGAATAGGCATGAGGTGTGAGATCTTCCACTTCTACACCAGAAAGTACACCAAAAACAAGAGATAGCCAACAAGCTAGAGGAGGTATTTGCAAACCAGGATGCCAAAAACCCTTGGAAAATCCCACCATGCATGCCAAAGCTGTCAGACGTTTACTTGCCATCTTACAATTCTTCTGTCCTGTAGGAGGAGATAAAACACTGGCACTAGCATTATAAGAAGCACTGTACACAAAGCCTTCGGGGTTTCCCAGGTGGCTCAGTAGTAAAGCATCTGCCTGCCAATGCAGGAGATGAGACGCGTGTTCAGTCCCTGGATGGGGTGGACCCCCTGGAGGAGGAAATGGCAGGACACTCCAGTATTCTTGCCTGGAAAATCCCATGGACAGAGGAGCCTGGCAGACTACAGTCTATGGGGTCACAAAGAGTTGGACACGACTGAGCCACTAAGCACGATGATCTAATATTATCTTGGTTATAAAACAAAAGATATTTGTTTGAAAAACCTTTAAGTTGATGTTTATCCCCTGTGTTAATTTGTATCTCATGGTTTCATAAAAGAACCAACTAATTAATTTGTGTCTGACATAGAGCAGGGCATCCTTCCTGCTCTTGCCAAGTAATCCTGAAATATCTATAAAGCTAACAAGTGGTCACTGTTCTGAGTCCCTGAAGATCTCTTACAGATAAAGAAGATTGAGAAAACCCAAGAGAGAAAACGGGAAAACAGTTCACAGAAGAAGAAAACCTGAATGATCAACAAAACACATAAAGAGATGTTCACCTTCAGCAGTCATCAGAGAAATGGAAATCAAGACAGTGGTAAAATGTTACTTATACTTTACTGAATATTGACAAAGTTTTGAGGGATGAGAATTCTCACATAGTTCTTGCGGGTATGGAACCACCTTGGAGGGCAATCTAGTAATAGCCAGAAAGTAGAAGTTTTGCCTACCACACATACACTAGAAATACTGTCATACAAGAGCATGAGAAAATATACATGATATTTTTTAGTCATGTTGCTGTCATAGAATAAAAAATGGGAAGCAATCCAAATGTCCATCAGTTGGGGAATAGAAACATAATTATGATGCATTACCAAATGGAAAACTATGTAGTAATTTAAAATATGAGCAAATGAGTTCTATAAGCATCAAAATAGGTAAATCTTGGAAACACCATGTTGAGGGAAAACAGCAAAATATGATTTATGTAAACATTTTAAATAAACCCAAACAGTACTCTATACAGTGCTGTATGTAAATCCATACATATGCCATAAAAATGAAAGCAGGGACAAGAACTAAAAACCTATTGTAAGAGAGTGGTTCACTCTGGGGAAGGAGAAAAACATTTCTACTCTCTATGTAATTTGTTTATATTCTAAAAAGAAATCATCTGGGGACTTCCCTGGCAGTCCAGTGGTTAAGACTCTGAGCTACCACTGCAGGAGATACAGGTTTGATCCCTGGTCAAGAAATTAAGATCCCATCTGCTGTGCAGCCAAAAAAAAAAAGAGAGAGAGACGATCTGAAGCAAATAGAGCAAAATACCAACATTTGTTTAAGTCTGGGTGGTGGAGACTTTTATGATTGTTTGAAAAGTTTTGTCATTGAAGAAATAAAAAGTTTTCAATTGATTAATTAAATTAAAATCAGAGATAAAGCAGAGCAGACTCCAGGCCTCCTCTCCAGGCCAGAGGAGAAGGGTGGAGCTCAGGAGAGCCAAGCCACCATGCAGTGTGGGTCCAGGGGCCCTGGCTGGGGCCACGAGAGCCTCAGGGAGCAGGGGCTGGTGGGTTGGTTAGGACTAGGCTGGAGGAGGAAGGAGTTGGGCCTCAAATCTGGGGCTCTCTGGGTCCAGCTGAGTCAGGACTGTTGAAGGGGATGACATTTGGGGTGGGCATCAAAAACTTGCCAGGGGAAGGTTTTGGGACCGACTCATGGCAACCCTGATCCTTCCTTCCCCATTTCCTGTTCCTGCCACCCTCTTCTGCATCCTCTTCTCATCCTCTTCCTCACTCAGGAATCCTCTTCTCAGGACTTCCCTGTGGTTCAGTGGCAGGAGTGTGGGTTCAATCCCCAGTCAGGAAGCTAAGATCCACGTGCCTTGTGGCCAAAAAAAGAAGAAGAAACATATAACAGAAGTAATATTGTAACAAATTCAATAAAGAGTTTAAAAATGGTCCACCTCAAGAAAAAAAAAATCTAAAAAAAAAGAAGAGTCTTCCCCTTTCTCCAGCCCTCTATTATGAGCACCTCTGTTTTGTCTACGCTATAGTATTGATGTCTGTATTAATGCATTTGCTCTACTTAGCAAGAGGCTGAGCTTCCTCATAGTGACTTAAAATAAATTGGTTTAATTATTTTTGTATCACCAGAAATTAAAATAATTTTTTAAAACTCTGTGTCTTCCAGTAGGTATTCCCTTGCTCTAGTCCTGCTCAGCAGCCTTTGAGAGAAAAGTGCTTGTGGGTGGCTGGGGGAGTGGGGGGGTGCAGGGTCGGCTCCTCTTCCAATATATACTTTGCTTCAAGTTTTTTCTAAAAATAGTAGTCCATTAAATATCTACTGTGTGCTTACCCTTGTGCGTACTCAGTACTTACATGAATTATTTCATTTAATTCTTGTAAAAAAAAAATCCACAAGCAATCCTATGAGGTAGCAAAGAATCCCCATGTTACAGGTTATTCCCATCTCATGAATGTGAAAACTAATGCTTGAAGGGCTTCAGTAACTTAAGTAAGTTCTAGAAAATGGCCCAACAGAGAGTTAAACCCCTCAGCTTCCAGAACTCAGGCCACGAGGGAAGAATTGTCTCTGATGGGAGGTCTGGACAGGACCCTTGAGCATATTATTTCTCTCAGTATTATAAGTTTCAGGAATTCATGTTTTCTGGTAAATTTAGGACTTTGTGCCCTCTCCGTATAAGTACTCAGATGATTCCATTTTCAACAACACAACAGAATTTTATTTTTAGGGTGTTACACCACCTTCAAATGTGGAAAACTATATTATAAAATAAATATCAAACATCTAATTCAAAAACCCACTTCTCTTTCTCTCCCACACACACTCACTCACTTTCAGGCACCCACACTTCCGGATCTACTAACCTAAATCAGCAGGCTTAAGGGTTTCTCAGAGACTCCTCTCAGCATTAAGGATGCTAATTGCTACTCTAGCAGTTACTGGAAGATCAAAGAACCGCCCACAGAGCAGGGCTGCGCTGTTTCATCTTCCAGAGACCAAACACTAATACTGCCCATCCCCCGCCAGATTCAGTTACACGCAGGCCCGGGAGCCGGTCGGAGTGAAGACAGGGGGAGTCTGAGTCTCCCTAGAGAGCTGGGTCGAGGTGACTCGGAGGGAGGCGGCCCTTGCTCATCAAGTCATCAGGGCCCCCGACCTAAGATGGCGCCTGTGCACAGCAATGGGCAGCTTGAGTCTTTAGGAAGACATCGAGTGGCACAGAAATGGGTCCCACTCAGGCAGTGATGTGCTTCCTCCCCACTCCCTGGACAAGGGGGCTCTTCCCTGCCATCCCAGGCAGGCAGGCTCAGCTCCTCGGATGGATCCAGCCCACGTTCACACCTGGGTCCCTGTCCAGGGCTCCTCGAGTCAGCTGAGCCCTGTTCCCAGCCTGACTCTCCTCCAAAATGGGGTCCTCATGTCCTGGGGCCACACGTGTGCATGCCCTCCTCCATGGTGCATTTCCTCAGTCTTTTCTGGCCTACAGAGATTTTAATGTTATTTTCTGCAGTCCAAGCTGCAGAAAGGTCCTAAGAGCTTGGGAATGAGATACAGTCTAAATGACCAGATGTTAGTTTTTGGCTACGAAGATGGAAATCCCTGAGCTGTTGCTGGGTAGGAAAGGGACATAACCCCAGGGGCTAGAGATTCAGGACATACATGATTATTCTGGGAACAATGGTTAGAGGATATTTGAATATATACAGTGTGGAGTCACCTAAATGGTCAACCATCCACAATTCCTCATCCCTACCCTCCATGCTAGTGCCAGCTTCCTGGGATAAAAAGTGAAAGGAAGATGGAATGAGAAACGAGTCAAATGCAAGATGAGAAACAGCCAGCTGCCTGTCTGACTTGGGCTATTGTAGTCAGCAAGAAGGTAAAGTAGCCAAGTGTTCACCATGGAAGTGGCAGCTTGAGTGGCAGAAGCAGCCATGAGTGGTGACATCAGCGCTGCAAGCTCAGGCCACTGAGAAAGTCACAGAAAACACCAAATTTTAATGTTGAGTTCCCATGTGACACACCCCAGGGATCCCTTGAATGGAAAGGCAAGAGTATATGAAGGTCCCTCTCCAGGTGGGATCTGAGTCAGGTCCATTAGAGTGACAGTCATCTCTCATCTACATACTCAGGCTGGTAGACTGAGGACATGTGGGTTGTAGCTGAATAACTCATAAATTGAACAAAGCTAGCATCCACTTTTGGCCCCTAATCCTTGGACCAAATATCAACTACTCAGCCCTCGGTGAACATACCCCAAGCATCACTGCTACCATGCTTTTGTTCACGCTGTATTTAACTGGAGTGCCTTTCCTTCCTCCACTTCTCTGAATTTACTTCTGAAAATATTATCCATTTTTAGGGGCCCAACTTATATGCTACCTCTTACAGAAAGTCTTCCAAGATTACCTCAGTTCTAAGTGATTTTTCTCTGCTGAGTTCACATGACTGTTTCAACTTACATGATGACTCCTACCACATCCCACTTTATGATGGAGCTATTCATGTGGGTCTCAGGTCACAGTGACTCCAGGTGACCAAATCCTATGGGATAGCATTTTTAGCTGCCATTTTAGTTGATCTCTCAGTGGTATTTAATACTGTTGAATATATTCTCCTTCTTGGAACACTCATCCCCGTGGCATTTGTATTGGGTTTGCCTACCTTGTTTTGCTACCTTCTTTGGGTAACAGCATCCTGCTTTTCTTTTGAGGAACTTTCTGGCCAAGAGGTGTGGGCATGAATAATGCCAATCTCCAGCTTAGTGATGAACACATAAACTGAGTCATGCCAACAAGAGTGATACCTGGTGTCTTGCTGGAACCAATAAAAGAGAGAGTATTTCTTTATCTTGTGTGTGTGTATGTGTGTATGTGTGCATGTGTGCGTGTGTGCGCATGCTTAGTTGTGTTCAGCTCTTTGAGACCCTGTAGACTGTAGCCAGCCAAGCTCCTCTGTCCATGTGTTTCTCCAGGCAAGAATACTGGAGTGAGTTGCCACTTCCTTCTCCAAAGGATCTTTCTGACCCAAGGATTGAACCCGCGTCTCCTGTGTCTCCTGCATTGGTAGGTGTGTTCTTTACCAGCTAAGCCACTGGGGAATCCCTTTCTTTACCTTAAGTAGGATGTAAGCCTAAAGTTTCTGGCAGTGACCTGATTAGGCCACCACATGGAATAACCAACTCAGCAAAGAACTGAGAAATGGAGAGAGAGGCAAATTCCCAAGGACCTGTCTATGTACTTGGATCCAGGCATGTCTGACTAGTTCTGAGTTTAGGTTATAAGAGTCAGTGAATTATTCTTCTTTTTTTTTTTTTGAAATCAACTGAAGGTGGATTTCAGTAGCATGTATTTGAAGTATCTGAGTCTAGTTTAGAAGAACAAAACACGCTCTTGGCTTTCCTCCTGCCTGGTTGTTCCTGCTCCATCTCCTTTGCTGACCAGTCCTCCTCTATAGTCACAGTGTTTGTTAATCATTCAGTCATATCCTGCTCTTTGCAGGATCCTGCAAAGTCATATCCTGCAGGCTGCCAGGCTCCTCTGTCCATGGGGATTCTTCAGGCAAGAATACTGGAGTGGGTTGCCATGCCCTCCTCAAGGGGATCTTCCCAACCCAGGGACCAAACCCGGATCTCCCGCATTGCAGGCAGGTTCTTCATCTTCTGAGCCACCAGGGAAGCCCCGATCCTCCTCTAGCCAGTCTTTAAATGTCATAATTAATCCAAATTGGTCCTAGCTCTCCTGCTTTTCTGTTCTTCATGTCTCCCTTGGCAATCTCAGTCACACCTCTGGCTTCAATCACTGTCTCAAATTTATAGCTTTAACCCAGGTCTCTCTTAAGACAGCAGATATATCAGATCATCTGTGTGCTCAGTGTGTCTACTTGAATGCCTCAAAGGCATCTTGCACTAGTCACATCAATCATGAGTTAGGATTTTTTCTCCCCAAAGAGCTTCCTTCCTCTGTTCCTGTCACAGAAAATAGCACAAGACAAAAAATACGGTCTTCTAAGCGATCCTCCACACGTTAGCCAAAGTGATCTTCTTAATGTAAATTAGACCATGTCTCTTCTGCCTAAATGCTTCTAGATCCTTCCTGAGGCTCCCAGGATACGTCCGGAACAAGGAACTTAGAGCCAGAGCCCTGGCCAGTGTGGTTTCCACCCGTTTCATCTTTCGGTGCTCTCTGCCCCCGTCCCCGAGCTCCCTCACTCTGCCTCTGATCTCTTCCTCAAAAGTGGCACACTCAGGCTTCTACCTCAGGGCCTTTGCACTCACTCTTCCCTTTGCCTAGAACCCTGCCCTCATCTCCACCTAGTTCACTGCAGCCATCCTCAGGTCTCTGCTAGAAGATCCAAGAAGACTTGCCTGACTCTTTCAGATTGCATCAGGCACCCCCAACCCACTTTCCTAGCACCTGGTAATTTTCACTCATCATACTCACAATATCTGTTTGATTCATTCATGTCTTTCTTCCCCAGAAGACTAAGCTCCAAGGGGCAGAGACCGTGTCCATAGTTCTCATTCCTGTTTCCTGAGCACTCAGGCCTGCTATATGATGGCCAGTATGTACCAACGAACATCTGTAGAAAAAAGTGCTGGATCCTTGATATCTCCTGCTACGCGAATAAGCTCTTGGAGACACATGGAAGCAGGTGGGTATTAGGAGGTTAGCGTCAAAGCAGTGGGATTGCCAGTGTTGAGGAAAGAGAGTGGAAAAGGGAATTTCCAAGGGAAATAGCGCCCCAGTGGGTGGATAGAAGCCTACTGAGCATCAGGGCAAGACCATCCTAATTAAAGTCACACCACTAAGGGGAAGTAGGATGAAACACGATCACGGGACAGTGAGTTTGTAGATAGCTATTTGCTTGGCTGGGCTGTTTAGTTGAGAATGGAGTGGAAAGTCCCAGGTGATGTTTTCTAATACAGATACATTTTGAAGATAAGCATGTGTAACCTAATCAAAGAGCTTCTTAACACATGCATGATATGCATCATGGATAAGATTAAAAAAGTGGTGTGGGCTTGTCATGGATCATTCTGTTATGTAATTTAAGATGTGTGATGTACATGCTAACATTGTATGTTAAAACCTTAGAAGGAAATGTGACCTAATGGTGTTAGAAAACTAATAAGGCAGGTCTACAGAAGCATCACCCTCTGTAAACAATCTGTGCCAGGAGATTTTTCATGTGCTACTCGGTCAGTAAAGAATCCCTGCAATGCAGGACACCCGGGTTTGATCCCTGGGTTGGGAACATCCTCTGGAGAAGGAAATGGCAACCCTCTCAGGTTTCCTACCTGGAGAATCCCATGAACAGAGGAGCCTAGTGGGCTACAGTCCATGGGGTCGCAAGAGTCAGACACAACTTAGCAACTAAACCACCACCACGACCAAACAATGCATGCCCCTTGGACAGGGAAGTCAAGAACAAAAAAATGAAAGGATCATTTTAAAAAATTGAGTAAGTATGTATTGGACAGCTAATTTATGCCATCTCTGCAACTTCCTAAGTCTCTGATTTCATTTAATTTCTTTGTGTCTCAGTAAAATTGGCATAATAAAGATTGTTAGGAATATTGAGTAGATAATAGTACATTGAGGTTTTAAAAACCGTGCCTTGACTAATATAAACAATTTAAAAATTAACTGCTTTTTTTTCAAGTTTTTGTTATCACTATATGGAGAAGACACTTTAGAGTCCCTTGGACTGAAAGGAGATCCAACCAGTCCATCCTAAAGGAAATCAGTCCTGAATATTCATTGGAAGGACTGATGCTGAAGCTGAAGCTCCAATACTGTGGCCACCTGATGCGAAGAACTGACTCACTGGAAAAGACCCTGATGCTGGGAAAGATTGAAGGCAAGAGGAGAAGGGGACGACAGAGGATGAGATGGTTGGATGTCATCACTGACTCAATGGACATGAGTTTGAACAAGATCTGGGAGTTGGTGATGGACAGGGAAGCCTGGCATGCTGCAGTCCATGGGGTTACAAAGAGTCAGACATGACTGAGTGACTGAACAGACTGATATCCAGTGTCCTTTCTAAGAACTGAGGTTACAGGTGTGAAGAAGACAGATGAGATGGAACTCTCAATGGGACTCACTTCTATACCAGTTAAGGGAAGACCAGTTAGTAAGTAAACTAGTAAACAAGGTCATTTCAGAGAGGGATAAATGAAAAAAGGGTGATGGGGTGGGGCATTCCTGTGGGAAGAGGCCCCTTTCAAAAGGGCAAACAGGAGAGCCTCTCTGAAGAGGCAACATTGGAGCTGAGATCTGAACAAGGGAAGACATGCGAAGAAGCCTAGCAAAGGCAGTTGAGGCCAGAGGCACAGCAAATGCAAGGGCCCTGAGGCAGAACTGAGTTGAAATGTGAGAGGCAGGAAAATGCAGTGTGCCTGGGGTATGGTGAGAGAGGAAATCGGTGGTAAGAGATGAGGTCAGATGCAATGAAATGGAGAAAACCATCAGCACCCATCTGGACTGATCAAGGAACAAAAAAATAGCAAGAATCATGATGGCACATTCCTGATAGATGGAGGCTATGGTTCAGCAGAGTGTGAGCCTAAGGTACCCAGGAGCCAGGGCCCTGAGCCTAGAGAAAAGAATGGCTGGAACTGAGGCAGAGTCTTGCCATGGCTCTTGGCCTCAGAGGAACTGTCGGGGGAGTGTGTAATTTCCTCGGTCCTATCTCATCACAACAAAAATTTGAAGTGATGGTCCAGCATTAGAGCCCTCGGACGGGCCAGCGTCACAGCTCCGTGTTACAGCTCAGTTTTATTTAGAAAATAAAGGAAAATACATCCTTGAGGAGTGAGACCATGCAGTCCCAAAAGACGTGAAGAGAAGAGAGAGAGAGAGAGAGAGACCCCCGGCCCTTTGGCTACTCTTTTTATATGTTTTTTTCCTCCTCCCCCTGGACCCGCCCTATGTAAACTGGTCTAGCCAGGAGTGCTGTTTGTTCTACCTGAGGTCCTCACTCCAGTCCTCTGACCTTCCTTTGTTCTATTTTTGCAGGCTTTTCCCTTCCTTGTCTTTTAGCCACCACCATTCTGGACTCCTTTTTCCTACCCTAACTGCCTAACAGAACCATGGCTTCGAGAAGGCAGGACCTTTCTGTTGGCCATTGATCTTTCCACATACCTGTTATGGCAGATACAACAGAGAGTTGCCTAATCAGTGTCCATTCCCTCTCTTTTCTTCATTAGCAGAAGCTTGATTTTGTTTATAGCAGCTTTAGTCCATCTGCAAGTGAAATAGGATTAGTCTAACCTAATCAAAACAAGTCTGCAACTTGAAGCCTGTGGTAACGGGGTGCTTAGGAACCCAGCCCCAAGAAAGTTTCTCTCTTAGGTGTGAGAATCAAAACCATCTCCCCCACACCCAGCCTGGACACAGAACTGAAACTCCTCCATGCTGTGTGCACTCACATGGCTTGGCTAGTCCACAGTCTTCCTTAGAATAACTGGACTATTCCAGGACTATCTCACCTGAATGTCGCAAGACTCATGAACTCCTCAGTGGAAAGCATCAACAGTGTTCACCCTAAGCTTCTTTCATGCCTCCTCTGTGAATCCTTACCTTGCTGTTTCTACTGATGTTACCTTTAATCAACTTCCAATTCTCAATAAACTATGACGTCACCTACTTCCCTGGTGGCTCAGACAGTAAAGCGTCTGCCTACAATGAGGGAGGCCCAGGTTCTAATCCCTAGGTCGGGAAGATCTCCTGGAGAAGGAAATGGCAACCCACTCCAGTATTCTTGCCTGGAAAATCCCATGGACAGAGGAGCCCGGTAGACTATAGTCGCAAAGAGTTGGACACAACTGAGCAACTTCGCTTTCTTTTCTTTACTCTACCCCGAGAACCTGCCCAAGGTGTCTTGGGCAGGGTGTGTTTCTGTGGAGGTGTGTTTCTGTTATCAAAAGGTGCTGTTGGCAATGCTTTGGAAGCCGGCCTTTGACAAATCTCTCTGTCAACATAGGCTTTGTCTAGTGTCGTGTGTGTATGTCTGTGTGAGTGCTTAGTCGCTCAGTGGTGTCCAACTCTTTGTGATCCCATAGACTGTAGCCCGCCAGGCTCCTCTGTCCATGGAATTTCCCAGGCAAGAATACTGGAATGGGTTACCATTTCCTCCTCCAGGGGATCTTCCTGACCCAGAGATCGAACACGCTTCTCCCACGTCTCCTGCATTAGCAGGCAGATTCTTTACCACTGCACCACCTGGGAAGCTTTGCCTAATGTTAGCTACAAGTAAACACATACAAGTTATACATATATTTCAAAAGCTAAAGATTTCCAAGGGGAGAAAGAGGCCTGATTTAAAGGAGTGCAGATAAATATGCATCAACTTTTGGATATCCCTCTGAAATTTGTTTAAATCCCTTTTACCAGAAAACCAGGTTATAAATCTAGTACAATTTCCAGAAGTTCTCAATTAGATACCAGAGGCCACAAATCCTTTTTTCTTACTAAAAAAAAGAAATTCTTAAAGTTTGAAATCACCTACTGTGTAGACTTATGTTTCTCAAATCAGGACAGATAACAACTACTAACAAATAAAAAATACTACCAAGTTAACTGATCTTTATTTTTTCCCCTATGGTATTAAGATCAGAAAACATGATAACATCCTAATGATTTTTAAAAATCATTTCTATATTTGGCACTCTGGACAATGGTTCATTATTATTATTTATGTATAATTATTCTTTGGTTGATAGCTAATTCTTTAAATTGTTTGACTTTATTTTTCTGTTTGTTTGACTTTACTAATAGACCAAGTTCCACGGTCAATGGACTTAGCAGGTTTTACTTTTCTTTTTGGAGAATGAAGTAAAGTGTCACCTTGTGTCTTGTGACAAAATATTCAAGAGAGAAGTCTTGACAACTGGTTTTACAATATGCAACAAACTCACATCTTTGAGTGTTTTACTCTGTGAGGCAGACTCATGGGTGAGAGCCCTTGGGGGAGGATAAAACACAGGAGACTGTGAACCAAAGTGTGGTCCTGGGGTTACTGCTGACCAGGGGCCAGAACCCAGGCAAGGGACAAACACAATTTTTAGATTATCTTATCATCAACACTCTATGAATGAGGTACATACTGCTTAATGTGCATTTTACTGAAGAAAAAATTTAGGCACAGAGAAGTTAAATAATACACAGAAGATCACACAGCCTAGTGAGCACCAGAACCAGAATTCAAGGTGAGGCCATCTGTCCTAGCCTGTATGAAATAACACCTGTTTGTGTTGCTGCCCTAGCAGGGCCAGAGGAGAATGAGAGAGAGAATTGGGTGAGCCAAGGCTGGGAGCCTGGGGGAACCTGTGGGTAGATCAGGAGGCTCCTATTACACATTGCTTCAAGCTCAAGGCCAAATTCAAGGAGCAGAGATCAGATCCTCCCTGTTTCCAGCTGTGAGATTTGGGCCAGGCCCAGAAGCTGCCGCCTGCTCCTGTAGCAGTCCATACGGAACACACCGTGTCAAGTCGGTCTTGTTAATAATGCAGACCCGTAGCACAAGCAGGATGGCAGTTTGGAAGAGATGCCTGCCACTGCCCAGCTCCCCTCCCTGAACACAGGCAGAGGGAGGATGACAGCAAGACACGCGAGATGCTAGGTGAGCTGAAGACAGTCAGCTGCCAAGAGGGTGGGCTGCAGATCCCATTAGGATGTAGTGAGGAATAAGATCCAAGGAGACTGAAAGCTGAGCACATGAGGATGTGGCAGGAGCCAAGAGATTGCAGAGAAATGTCAGTCAGAAATGGGCTGCCTACTGAAATGAGTTAAAAGAAAAAGGCAGAATAAAGAGCAGTAGGCAAATACTAGGGAAAGACCATGAAGAAAAGAGTGTGAAAACAGAAAAGCAGGGATCACAAGAGGTGATGCTGTAATGGGGCAGGACCCTAGGGGCCTACCTAGGACAGACTTCTCCAGCTCCTCTGCTTCTTGTCTGTAGAAAACCTTTGGCCAAAGAATAAATTTAATCAGAGAAGTGAGAAAATGCAGAAGCAAAGGAAAACAGTCAAACAAGACAAAGTAATAATAGTTTAGCCATCACACAAAGTCGAATACATTTAGTTTTTCCTCAAGGGCTGTAGATAATATTCTTAGCCATATCCTTTAAGCTGTTTTGCAGATACCAAAACCCCCATCAGGTGAAAGCATTAACTACATGATGACCAGACTGTACCCATGACATAAGCTGCCACAATTCTGAGAACTGGCTTCAAGGAAATGGGAACAAAACCAACCCTGGAATTTAAGATTAGCTGTACTTAAAACCATCAAGATGACGGTGATCAGACCATGGCATGACCAATTTCAAGATGACTGTCAGAACTGACTGTGCTGTTCTGCACGGAGCCCCCTCCCTCTGCCTATATACCCCTAAAACTCGCCTTTAAAAGCTCTTGACCCTGATCAACAGGGGGGAGTTGGCTTTTAGACATGAGTCCACATTCTCCCTAGATTGCTGGCCTCCTGAATAAAGCAAACTTTACTTTTTCTACCAACTTTTGTATCTCGAGCATTGGCTTTCAAGCAGCAAGCAGACAGACCTGAGTTTTGTACAACAACTCCTTTCATGGAAAAATTACCTGGAGATGAAAGTCATTAGGACAGAAAAGAACCCTCAGTTGGGGTCTGCTCGTGTGTGACATGGTTCTGATGTGATATATGCACATGATTATTGTGGACATTCCTTAGCTCATGTTGTAAATACGATAGGATGCTTCTGCTGCCAGCATCACTGGCCTTATACCTGTGAGGATTAAGCTCCATGATAGTTAAGGCTATGATGATGTTACTCAGCACTGTAGCTCCAAAATTCATAATGCCTGGGACACGGTATCTGTTCAATAGTATTTCTTGGGTAAAACAGGAAAGAAGGAAGTAAGGAAAGAAGTAGGGGAAGAGGGGAGGAAAGGGAAGAAAGAGGGGGAGAAGGAAGGGAGAGAAGGAAGAAAGCAAGAAGGAAGGAAAGAAGGCAGAAAAGGAAAGGGAAGCCATGACCCAGGGCAGCTACACTTGGCTAGCCAAACTGACCATCTTTTCGAAAGTGAAAGTGTTAGTTGCTCAGTCATGCCTGACTCTTTGTAACCCCATGGACTGTAGCCCGTCAGGCTCCTTTGTAGAAGAGATTCTCCAGGCAAGAATACTGGAGTGGGTTGCCATTTCCTCCTCCAGGGGATCTTCCCGACCCAGGGATCAAACCTGGGTCTTCTGCATTGCAGGTGGATTTCTTTACTGTCTGAGCCACCAGGGAAGCTCCATTTTCAGGAAGGCTATATGCAAATGGCTGTAAGAAGGTCTCGCTACCTCCTCTCCCAACACACGCACAGAAATTCCATGACAACTGCTCAAACTACAAATGGGGGATAAACAATCCGGGGTGTGCATAGCAAAGCACTAAGTAGGCTTTGGGAAGCCTGCATCCCCATGCCCAGGCCTCCTGGGTCATCCTAGTGCACTGTTAGTCTCTACTGTCTCTATGTGGAGTTGCCCTCTGAGCCTCGGGAGTCTTCAAAAGCCAAGCCAAACCAACCACACTCTGGTTTAACACACACTCACAGGTCCTGCACTGCCAGTGCCACACCAGGAACCTGACAGAGTCTCCCCTCTTCAGACAAATGCTGCCCCTGCTTGCACATTGGAACACCCTTGGTATTATGGTCAAGAGAAAGAGGGTTAAAACTTCTGTTTCACTCAGCATAGGTTAATTTATGCTGCAGTAACAACTCCAATAGCTCAGTGACTGAAAAACGAAGATGTATTTCTAACTCACACTACCTGTCCATTACCAGTTGGCTGAGGCTAGATTCTTCATTCCTTTCCCTGGAATCCGGGCTAAAAGAGCAACCATCCTGTGTCTATGGTAGAGGGAGAGAGAACTTTGAAGACTCTCACAGTGGCATTTAAATACTTCGATCTGGGACGTCTCTGGTAGTCCAGTGGTTAAGAACTCCATGCTTCCAATGCAGGAGTTACAGGTTCAATCCCTGACCAGGGAGCTAAGATCCCTGATCTCGTGGGCCAAAAAACCAAAACATCAAACAGAAGCAATATTGCAATAAATTCAATAAAGACTTTAAAAATGGTCTATTCTCCAAAAAACCTTTAAAACAATGATAAAAATAAATAATAAATAATTATTTCGGTCTGGAAGTCACACACACATCAATCACTTCCATGCAGTCATTGACTGGAAGAGTCACTCAGTCCCTCCCCACCCTCACAGCCCCAAGGGGTCTGGTGATATAGTCCTGCCACAGATCAGGAAGGCAGAGAGCTGGAAAGAGTGACCCAGTCTGGAACTGAGCCTTAGATATGCAACCCAATCAATCGTAAGCCCCTTCCCCTTGGCAAAGTGCTGAGGGCTGAATGCCCTCCACTGAGGAAGCGTACGGAGGCCCAGCCTAGAGGGATGGAGGTGCTTTCTAGGAAAGCTTGATGCACGCGGTGGCCCTGTCCACACTTTCATATCTGGTAAGGGGGGGACAGGGATCTTCTCCACGCTGGACTCCCAGTAGTGGTCCGGAGAGCAGCACTGAAGTAAACAAGTACAACAAAGGGGCTGGCTTGAAGATATGTTCTCTTTAAAAAAATAATAATAATAATATGGGAACTTCCCTGGTGGTCCAGTAGTGAAGACTCTGCCCTTCCAATGTAGGGGGTATCAGTTCAATCCCTGGTGAGGGAACTGAGATCCCACATGCCTCACAGTGAGGAAAAAAGATAAGAATATTGATAATAGAGAAATAAAAATTAATATGGATGTTTCCACCTCCCTCGTTTCAGGAATCGAGCTACATTTTTCCTTACTAAACGGTCCATGTGTTAAAACTGAGATTTGCCTTCCTTGCTGGGATGGGTTTAAGTGGAGGTAGAAGGGAAAGAGAGGTGTTGGGGAGAGAAACACAATCAGGCTGAGTCAGGCTGAGGAGGAAGGAGGTGGCAAACAGCTCTGCCAGCGGGAGAGGGCGAGGGATGTGGAAAGAGACAATGTGCGGGGAGAAGGTCAGAGAGCAAGTGCTGTTATCATATCCCTTCTCAAAGTCCTCCCTGCAACTGCAAAGGTGAATTTGCCCTTTACCAATGGTTCCTCTTTCTTGGAAATGGCAACCCATTCCAGTATTCTTGCCTGGAGAATCCCACGGCCAGAGGATCCTGGCGGGATACAGTCCACGGGCTCACAAAGTTGGTTGGGACTGAGCACACACACACACATACTCCTGCAAAACAAATCACACGGTATCACCATTTTTAATGGAAACATTCACTTAAATTATCTTCCCTTAAAGTCAAAAATCAAGTCAGAAGTACAGTTATCACTGCTGTTGCTGAAGACATTGCTTGGTATCTTTAAAAATGCTTGAGGACCAGGAAAAGATAGAAATGTGGTTTGATTTAGATATAAAGAGATGTCAAAATGTCCTTAGTTCAAGATGATGCAGTCATTACCGGAAAATTCTGTGAAATGCAACTGTGTCTCGCACAAGCTTCGGCCCAGGCCATTGGCTGCTTTGCTCCCTGGTTTCCTCCCATTTACATCTCAACATTTCCTGCCCCAAATGCAAGAAATCACTTCAGCTTACTGAATACTCCCCCTTGCCCAAACCTGCAAGCTCACCCCCAGCATCCATCACCATGAACCTCACAGCTTATGGAAGCAGAGTAGAGCCTGGAAAGAAAGACTGCAGAGATGTTTTAGTGACCCCACGCATGCATGTACCTCTTTCTTCAAAAGTGGATCAGAGAGTCTGTGATTGAAGGACACATATAGCCCTGGGCTGGGCACCCCACCCCTGGAAAAAGCCCCATGCAGAAGAGCCACAGAAAACTTAAAATTTCAGAAGAAGGGCAGCAGAGGAAGACGTTTGGACACCAGAGGTCCAGGGGGAGCTGGCCACATACACTGACTCCTCCTGCACCAGGGAGAGCTCAGGATGGCTGAGGAAAACTGAGAACCAGAGGTCTTAAAAATATCAGTTTAAGCTTCATCTAACTGTTGGCCCCACGGACAGAAGAGCCTGGTGGGTTGTATAGTCCATGAGCCTGCAAAAGTGTTGGATACCAGTTAGTGACTAACTCAGTGACAACAACAAACTTTTGGTCTAGACCTCAAAAGAGCTGAACCAGGTGACTTCTGCCAGAGCTTTTGATTTGGGAGTTTTGCGTTGTTTTTCTGTGCTTGTCTTATGAAAAGCTGGGTGGTTGCAGCTTGCTTGGGTTCTGGAACCTTTTAGAACCTGCATAACCAACATGGGCCTTAGAAGGAAGTGGAGAAGGCAGAAATCTCAAAATATAAAGAAAGAAAGGCGGGGAAAAAAGCAAGGAGGAAAAAAGGGGAAAAGACAAGAGAAAAGAAAGGGAAAAAGAAAGATACCACCCCTTCACTTCTCCCCTCTGCCCATACAAAAGCCGGTGATACTCCACCACTGCTCTCCACCCAGTCAGGCTGCACTCTCACTAGGAAGGCCATATCTTTATTAAACACTGTGCTCTGGGCCCACTGACAGCAATCAGAAATAATCAGGCTCTATCAAAACCCATGCTACCCTGGAGAATGGGTACGACTTCCGCTGGCGCCTCCCTATTAATTTTCCCTCTCTGACCAGGGGCAACATGGAGCGATTGCTCAAACACCTAGAAAGGCACAGGAAAGAGGCTCAACTCTCCGAGAGAGAGGACAGCCCCGCGGTGGTTAGCCAGGAAGGGGACCGACAGCGCAGGGCAGGCCACAGGGGCGAGGCCACCACAGACTGGCTGGGGAATGTCCCCGCCGGTGGGGTGAGAAAGCTTCCGTGGCCGTGGAAATCTTGATAAGAGATGACTCGCCCCACAGCAGCATCCTGAAGGCTGCCTGTCCGCCCACGTGCCCATGGTGGGCAGGCAAGTCACGGCTGTCGTCGTCCAAGGCGGCAGGCACCAGGCATCCTTTATTACCAGGGGAGCAGATTCAGATCACCCTTTCTATGCCAGCTCTTGATTTCATTTGTGTGGTCACCTCCCCCCCCAACCCCACCCCACCCCGCCTGCCTTTTCCATAACTCAGTTGAATGGATCTGAAAGATGTCCAGAACTGGGTTATCACTGGCAAAAGGGATACAGAGATGAGGAGTTTCATTTATGCATCCTTTCACTGACTGAATAAATATTTGTTGAGTGCTTGCTGTACACCTGGCTCTGTGCTTGGTGATACAGAGATTCCCGTATTTGTGTCGATTTGGACAGAACTTGCTATCCTTTTCTACGTTGAGGGGAGGTGGGAGCTGTGATATTTGAACATCACAATGGGGCAAACCAGAGATAATCTCTGCCCAGAAGAAGCTGCCTGGCTCCTGGGGGCTGAAAGGGTTGGGTGCCAGTTCACAACTTTTGCCTTGTGTCTATTAATGAGGTGTAAGATGGTACCTCTAATCTGGGTCTGGCAATCTTCTCAAATGCCCTTGAGGGAAATTTTCCCTACTGTGGCCTTTTCTCTCTCTTTTTAGTTTTGAAGGCTTGTCATAAAGGAATTTAGGGGCTTCCCCAATGGCTCAGCAGTAAAGAATCTGCCTGCAACGCAGAAGACCTGGATTTAATCTCTGGGTTAGGAAGATTCCCTGGAGAAAGAAATGGCAACCCACTCCAGTATTCTTGCCTGGGAAATCCCATGGACAGAGGAGCCTAGCAGGGTACGGTCCATGGGGTCGCAAAGACTAGGACACAACTGAGTGACTAAGCACACATGTACCCTCCCTTCCCCACCCCCCCCCCCCACACACAGAAAGGAATTTGTACAGAGAAATGCTGGCCTTAGGGTTAAACACATCGTGAAGGTAAATGGTTTAGCCTAATTTTCTCTGCAATTGGGAATCTTAAATTAAGTCTGTAGGAATCCTTTAAAGAATAGATATTCAGACTCTCGTAACCATTAATATGGGATTATTTAGAAAGTGGACTTGAATGAATATTCCTAAACTCTTGGTCCTCTTGATCAGAAAAGCCTCCCTCTTCTCTGACTGGTGAGACTAGGAAAGCAGAATGTCACAGAGCTGGTAGATCATATATTCCCCTAGATGGTTTTCTAAAAGGTTTTCCCAGTTGGACTCTAGGTATTCCTGAGATGTGCCTCAGGGGTTTCTGGGAATGGGCACCTCTGACCCCTCCTGCTTCTCTCAACCAAAGAAGACCTATGGTAATGTTAGTTTTCCTTTCCTAGGAAATACCATTTGAGGAAATGTTTCCTATATTAAGAGAAAGAAAGAGAGAGAGAGAGAAGGAAGGAAAGAAGGAAGGAGGTAAGAAAAAAGAAGGAAGAGAAAGAAAGAAAGGGAGAGAGAGTCCAAACCACACATTCACCAGAAGAGGAGACGAAAGCCCAGGAAGTACACAAGACTTACCAGGTTCACACAGCTTCACAAAGCTAGCACTGGAGTACAGGTGGACTTCCCACTGCACATCTAAGTTACCTTCTCTGTTTAGCCAGACACCAAGGCCATTGATTTCACTCCCATATTTTAAGGGAGCATGTAATATACTGGTTTTTGTTTACTTTTTATTTAGCAATTTTCATATAAAATTCTATCAGACCTCTGCTGATTTGCTTCATTTCATTAGAGAGATTCTTAGGGAAGAAGGCCCAAGCTGAATCTTTTTATCTGGCTAAAGACAATCTTGTTATGTCAAAGCAAGGTGCTATGATAAACCCCGTCTTTCAGACTCCTGTTATCTCCTTGGTGGCAGGGTGAGGGGAGCAGGCAGCCTGGGAGAGGCAGCTGTAGTTTGTACTATTATAGCCTGCACCTTCCTCCACAATATTTTACAAGATAACCTTTGTGGATGGGAGAGGAGGCAGATGCTTGGGTTAAACCAACATATATCATGACAATGTCTCATCAAAACAAATTAGTTCCTTTTCACCATTACCTGACTAGTCAACTTTTCCATTATTGCCCAGCTTTATCTTTCTGTCAGCATAAAAAATACCAGCATGAGGTACCATGTGCATGGATTCTACAAAAAGTATATCGTCTGGAGGTTTCACTCCTGCAAACAGGCCCTCATATTTCCCCATTTCCTCCTGCTCGGTGCTTACATTCTGGTGCTTGGCAACCCGATGCCTGCTGTGGTAGCTTACACAGGGGGCAGGTGAGAGGTAATAGCCCAGGGGAATCCCCGGGGAAGGGCAGATCTGCCAAGGGCCGCTATCAGATGAGGTGGAGGTTGTGCAGTGACTCAGACACTTTGAAAAGGCATTATTCATTTATAACCGTACTTCCCTTTATCAAAAAGCATGCCCTTGAAATGCTGTGTCTAAACAAAGTTCTGCAAATCCAGTCCTGTGTTAAATGCACTGAAAAAACTTGCCATTCACACGATTCCTATAAAGCAAACTTTATCCACCAAAGCTGGAGGAGGAAATGGCAACCCACTCTAGTATTCTTGCCTGGAGAATCCCAAGGACAGAGAAGCCTGGCGGGCTGCAATCTACCGGGTCGCCAAGAGTCAGACAGCGACTGAGCGACTGAGCACACACACACACATATCTACCGAAGACATCATTTATCTGTTGATTGGTTTATTCATTATGCGAACATAGATTTATTCAGGACTTGGATCACAGCACCGGGTCATAAGGGAGTGGGGGAGATATGACTTTTCCTGTGCTTATGAGCCTCAAATCATTACATGAGCACTACAAGAGAAATACTGCTAACTGATTTTTTGCAAAAATGCATCTTCAGATATATCTGCTTATCAGCAGACTGGTGACTAAATAAATCATATTCTTGGGGCACCTGCCCCTCCTCCCTGACCCACACAACTGCCATCCTCAGCAGTTTGTTCTTCCAGGGCAGCATTTCCAACCATTTTCCTCAACATGTTTTAGTTTTGTTTTGTTCCAAACCTTTTCCTGCAGCCTATTTGAAGTCCAGTGTGATTCGTGAGCTTGGATCACAAGCACATCCGGGAAAATGACCGTTTGAAGAGAGAGAGCAGCTTTGGAGATTAGAGAACTTCGTTTGTGAAGAGAAAGATCATTGGAGACATCTCATTAACACATAGGTCTCTGTTTGTTTATGGGCAGATACTAAGTGAGTGACAAGACAGCAATTGGCAGAAGGTTGAAAGATCAAGCGCCAAGGTTAATGGGGCTGCTGCACTGCTGAATGGTTGATCTGTCAGCAGCAGAAACCATCATGAGGACCTGACATGATGTGGTCCCTGGAAGAAAAAAACCAGCCACTTGGTGGAAAGTTGACTTCACCCCGGGGTGGGGTAGGGTAGAGCAGTAATTTGTCCCTGCTGAGATTGATACGGGTGTGTCTTATGGGTGTGTCTTCCTGCCCATAGCACCTTGGCTTAGCCCCACCATCTGAGAGTTCCCAGAGGATCTGATTTGCTGAACTGAGCTCATACATCCCATTTCCTCTCACCTGGGGACCCACTTTACAGGCAAGGAGGTGCCAGGATGGCCTGTGACCTCAGGATCCAACACCACGCAGACAGGAGGCTGCCAGAACGGCCTCTACAGGGCCCAGATCAGGTGCCAGGTCTGGGATAAAGCCCTCATCCAAGCTGCACAATGTACTCTGGATATTCTGAATATGGGACAAAAGTGGCCCCTCTTCTCAGGTGATCTAAGTCACTTATGTAAGTCACTTAAGTGATCTAAGTCATTTATGTAAGTGACCTACTAAGGACTTTGTGCTTCTTATTCCTTAAACGCACAATAACCAGAGGCAGTCAGAGCCAGACAAAAACCTGGCAACCAGAGGGACTGAGATTTCTGGAAGAGTTGGGGAGGGGTCTCAACTAGATCAGCAAAACTGCCCTCTGAGAAGATGGGCATTAATCAGGGGTAGCATCAGGGACTGTGGTTGGTCCAATCAACCTTCTTGCTGGTTTTTTGTTTGTTTGTTTGTTTAAAGGAATTGAGAGGAAAACCAGCTGAGTGTGAAGTAAGCCAACATTTTAAAGAATTAGTGATGGGCCAGAGTGAATTTAATATAAAGCGTGAGTGGATTTGAGCCACATGAGAGGTGGATGGGCACCAAGGCTGTCGGTGCCTGACCCATAGACACACCCAAAGCCTCTTACTGCAGGCGCCTGCTGCTGGAAGCTTTTTCTGGACTTTAGGGGTGCTCAACCTTGCACAGGACAGCCCACGGGTGCTGAGGAATTGATGCACCTGGAAACAGGCTGCAATAAAGCACAGCAGGTGGTGTGACTGGGAAAGGGGCTTGGAGAGCAGAGAACAGAGAAACAGAGTGCCCAGGAATGACCTCTCTGAGACGCAAAGGATGAGAAGATGGAAGAAAAGTGCTCATAGGCACAGAGGCAGATGGAAGGTGCCTCCAAGGAAATGGTAGAAGCACAGAAGGGACAGAAACAGGCAGGGCTTGTACCGTGGAGGGTCTTAGCATCCTTGTTTGGAAACCTCAGTTATTTCCTATGAGCAACAGAAATCCACTGAAAGGTTTTTTTTTCTTTTTCACAGAAGCTTACAAGATCCAACTTATGTACCATTTTTCTAGTCTACATATATGCCTTAATATAAGATTTGTTTTTCTCTTTCTGATTTACTTCACTCTGTATGACAGACTCTAGGTCCATCTGCATCTCTACAAAGGAGCCGATTTCACTCCTTTTTATGGCTGAGTAATATTTCACTGTATGTATGTATCACATCTTCTTTATCCCTTTATCTGTTGTTGAACATTATGGTACAGGTGAACCTATTGGCAGGGCAGGAATAGAGACATAGATGTAGAGACTAGACATGTGGACACAGGGGAGAAGGGCAAGGGTGGGGCAAACTGGGAGAGCAGCATTGACATATACACACTACCATGTGTCAAATAGCCAGCTATTGGGAACCTGCTGTGTAGCACAGGGAGCTCAGTGCGGAGGTGGGTGACCTGGAGGTGGGAGGGAGGTCCACGAGGGTGGGGATATAGGTATACACATAGCATATCCACTTCATTGTACAGCAGAAACTAACAGAACATTGTAAAGCAACTATACTCCAATAATAATAATAATAAATAATCTAACTTGGGAGATTACTCTGGCATAGTACAGAGAATGTTTTTGTAGGAACAAAGCTGGAGACAGAGGGACCAGGATTCCACCTGGCATTTAGATTATATGAGTCTGGTGTGCAGGGACAAGGCATGACCGATACAATAATTAAAGCCCTCTATAGAGGGGATGAGATGTTCCAAAGGGAATGTAAAAAAAAAATGAGTGGACAGCCCAGACCTAAGTCCCATGGACACAAACATTGAAGGAAAAGTTAGAGGCAGAGAAGACTCCAGAGAAGACCAAGGAAGAATAGCCAGAAAGGTAGATAAAAAACCAGAGTAAATGGCAGCCAGGAAACCCTAGGGAAGAGAATATTTGGTCAGTAGCATCAAATACTATTAAGAGGATAAGCAAGATTAGTCTCATCCACTGCTTCTGACAAAATATTATAAAACACAATCTTTTAGGAAAATAACTGGAGATATGCCTTGAGAATCATAACCTAACTCCTGGGAATTTGTTCAAAAGAAATAATTCAAGCAGAGAGGAAAAAAATCTACATAAGTGACTGATGATATTATTTATAATGGCAAAACAAACAGACAGTAAAAAATCTTTAATACCTCTGATAGAGAATTGACCAAGAAAAATTATGACCCATAAATTTATTGAAATATTTTGCAACCATTAAATATTATAATTATGACTGCCATGAAGCAACATTAAAATGAATATAAAATAGTGTCAAGTGAAAAAGTAAAATGCAAGATTCCATGTAAAAAAGTAAATACGTATACAGATAAAGATTGAAAGTTCATGGAAAATATAAATACTTCAGATGTTAGAGAAGTAGAGTTGTGAATTTAAAAAATTATTCCCAGTATTACTGTTATATACTATCTATACCCTATCAATGAATTACAATCAGGAAGGGAAAAAAATACTATGGAGCAACTTTATAACAGATAGGAAAACCTAACACAATGTCAAAAAACTTGCTGTCTGTGTATGGATGGGTGCATGCTAAGTTGCTTCAGTCATGTCCAACTCTTTGCAATCATATGGACTGTAGCCCACCAGGCTCTTCTGTCCATGGAATTCTCCAGGCAAGACTACTGGAGTGGGTTGCCATGCCCTCCTCCAGGGGATCCTCCCGATCCAGGGACTGAACCAAGGCTCCTGCATTGCAGGCAGATTCTGTACCACTGAGCCACTGGGGAAGCCCCGTGTAAGGATGAGAAAACAAACAGAAATTTTACCACCTATAACAGGGCTTTGTGGAAGTGTTTGTTGTTTTCTGGACCAAAGAGGATCAGATAACTTAAAATACAGCTGATGTTCATCTAAAGAGAATAAATGTCCAAATAGCCAGGAGTGTGAAAACTGTTCACTTTTGGAAATTATGAAAATAAAAGGAAATTAAGTTAAATGCAGCCTGATATTTCCCGTATTCATGATAGTCACAATAGATTCTACACACTCTCCCACTAACAGGGAGGAACAAGGGAATTCATATCGTTTGAGGGTCAACATGGGCCAAGAATACCACTGGTCACTTACACACAATAGTGGGTACCCTCTGAGGGAGCGTGAGGACCCCTGCATCCATGGGGCTCTCCATCTACAGATTCTGCTCCTTCTTTCTTTGCCGCTTGTCACTTCCTCAGTGGGGTATTCAGCGAATTTCAGTGACTATCTTGGACGCCTGGACAAGGCTGCTGAACCTGGACAAAGCTGCTGAACCCAGTGGAGACATGGCTTTGTTTCCCTAACTTAGTAAATTTCAAAGTCGTGGTTATCTTGCCACCTCTTCCCTTTCCATCTCCTCCTTTCTCTCCTCTTAACTCTGCCATGATAGTTTTGGAATTCATTCATGCGTGACCCTATGGCTGAATCTTTGTTGTGTAATGTTCTTTTATTCTAGTAGCCAATCTTTTCATCTCACCCACATGCAGCATTTGAACTCCATGTCAACTATAACGTTGTGGAATGTCAGGGCACTCCCTTCTAGTTGACTTCTAAGGAGGATTTAATTTCATCCCTGATAATCACATCCTGGTTTTATTCACTTTTCTAATAACTCTATTAGAATGTTTGGAAGATGACGTGCTTTTAATTGTTTCCCTCACCCCCAGTGATTCGGAGAGTTAGTTTCTCTAATGGGCTTTGTAACTCCCATGCTTTATTTTTTATTGCTAATGGACTCTCTAGTAATATAAAATGACTGATGAGTGCAGTAAGAGAAAAGCAGAAAAATCAATACCTGCCCAGACTCCATATTAGTTGAAAGCAGGTGAGGAGCTGAGGCTGGCAGACAATAGAATTTTCTCTGGCTCTAAAGTATCTGAAAGAAGGAAAAATTAGCTTAGATGGGCTGTAAAGCTCTCAACAAAGGAGACTTTTCTTTATAAACACAGGGTGTTGGAACAAGAGAATACCAGAATAGGTTGGGTGTTCTTTGAACATCTGTGCGCACTCTCTCCAGTAGAGGGCAGTGGTACCCGCACACACTGACCACCAAACTCGTGCCGCCTTCCCCGAGCGCCTCTCCTCCCCTTCCAGTAGACCATGCTGCGGTGACTTGGACCAGATCCAAAGCACACCCTGGGGCAGACACAGGCATAGTTAGCAAAGCCTCAGAGGCTGCAGGTTCTCACTTGGTAACCCAGGTTCTGTGCAGCAAACCCACTAAGCATTATCACCTCATTTAGTCGTCACGACAGCCCTATGATTCAGGTACTATTATCATCATCATCTCCACCTAGAGATGAGAAAAATGAGGTTGGTCAGCTTGCCCAAGGACCCCCAGACAGTGGTTAGCGCTGATGCTGGAACTGGTTCTAGTCTACAAGCCACCATGCTGTGAATGGCCAACCCTACAACCTGTTCCATTCATGTGTACCATTTATCATCTCGCTCTAGGGACTTACTTGACAGCAGAACCATAGGTAACTCATCCTCTCACCCATTCACAGCTAGCGGAGGGCTTTGCACGTCGTAGGTGGTCGATAAATAAGTCTGATTCATCATTCATGCTTTAGTGTGTCTTTTGATGGTATTGTATGGGCTGGGTAGTTTCAACACACTCCCCAGTTTGTCTTCATTCACAATCTAAGATAGGTGATGGCAATGACACAGATGAACCTGGTAAAGACATAGACAAGTGAGAAATAAACTTGAACTAATACCCAACTGGATGAGAAATTTAGGTTACAAATATAAGCCTAGGGTAAAAGGCTAAGGTGATTTTCTGTGCCTGTTTCTTTCACCTTACCACTCTGCTACTCCCAGTTTCTAAAACCTTCCATTAAAGTTCAGATTAAAAAAACCTTGGATCACTATTTCCACTGACATAATTTTCTGTTCAGCTGCCACCCCCAGGGCAAGCTGGGTTTGAGTTTCTGTCCTCAGCTTTCCTTTTCAAGATTTCAGCCGACTATGACTCTCCTGGTATCTCTCAGAGTTTAGTACCCTTCATCCCAGAACACTCACTTTCCCTCATCACAATTCCTACCAAAGGCAATGAGGCTAAATCCACGCTTATCTATAATTTCTTACCCTAATTAAGACTATATAGATAAGCACATTTTAATGTGCTCACATGTCACCATTTTATCACCTCTATTACTGGTAGAACTTTTATACCAAATCATTAATACTGTGCTATAGTCTTAAAAAAAATACAAAATGGTTAACTAAGGTAATCTTGGATAGGATCAGGACATATTTTTGTACTTTAAAGAATTAAAGAACATTATACTGTAATGATGTCTATAAATAGCAAAGAGCTCAACAGTAGAGAATTCAATGATTGTTTCTCAAATTGGAGCTCACAGATGATTTCTCAGAGGTCTTAGGGCTCTATAGGAGAAATTTTAATGTTGTGTTTTCATTATATTTCATGAAAAATTAATATAAGTGTATTCTGGTTATGGTTCCCTTTGAAAAGCTGTAGAGCATGGTTGTTAAGAGCGTGATCTTGAAGCAGACTGCCTGTGTTTACATCCTGACTTTGCCGTTACTGGCTGAGTGACCCTGGAAATTCTCATCACCTCAGTTCATTTATTTGTACAGAAGAGCTATTTCATAGGGTAGTAGTGAGGGTTACGTGGATTGAAACACAGAAAGCACTTGAAGCAGTGTCTGGTACACAGTAAGGACTTCATAAATGTTAATCGTTATTTTAATTATTACCAAAAATGCCATATGATTTCAAGGTTTGTGTTTGTCTGTGTATTTATAATCACATAGTAACCAATACTACTTGAACTTCAGCACTAAGAGGGGGAAAAAGAGCTTGGATACATAAACGATGTGTTCACACCAAGTGAAGTCCAAATGCTATCACAATATGCCATATGGTGATGGATTTTTAAGAGTTTGAATGGAGAAAGGGAGTGGGAGAATTGAGTCACTCTCAAAAGCTCGCAGTGGTAGAGAAACACTGAACTCAAAAAAGAAAGTGTATCATCACTGCTATATTTTAAATGGATAACCAACAAGGACATACTGTGTAGCACAGGGAACCCTGCTCAACGTTAGGCGCCTCAGGGGTGAAGAATCCACCTGCAAGGCAAGAGATGTGGATTCGATCCCTGGGTCAGGAAGATCCCCTGGAGAAGGAAAGGGCAACCCACTCCAATATTCTTGCCTGAGAAATCCCATGGACAGAGGAGCCTGGCAGGCTACAGTCCATGGGGTCGCAAAAGAGTCAGACAAGACTTAGTGTCTAAACAACAACAAAATGTGGAAGCCTGGAGGGAAGTTATGGAGGGGAGTTTAGGGAAGAATGGATACATATATGGCTTCCCAGGTGGCTCAGGGGTAAAGAACCCACCTGCCAAGTAAGAGATGCTGGTTGGATCCCTCAGTCAGGAAGCTCCCCTGGAGGAGGAAATGGCAACCCATTCCACTGTTCTTGCCTGCAAAATCCCATGGACAGAGGAGCCTGGCAGACTATAGTGCATAAGGTTGCAAAGAGTCAGACATGACTGAGCAAGTATAAACAAACATGCATACATGTATACATATGGCCAAGTCCCTTTGCTGTTCACCTGAAACTATCACAGCATTATTAATTGGCTATACTCCAATATAAAATAAAATTTTTTTTAAAAGAATGTGTATCATAGTGGACAATACTGTATTCCTGTGGCAAGAGGCATTTTAGTCTCAGTAAAATCTCATCTGTCAGTATTAATGCTGTGGATTTGTTTTCTTTACCTTTCCTTTTATTTTTACTTAATTTATGAATTTCTTTTTAGAATTGTATAAGCGCTTTCAGCAGGAGTCTATGTCTCCTTTTTGTTTTATATGTTAAAGTATTTTACATATTCTAGATGAATACTGGGACTCCGGAGGATTTTTTTTTTCTTCAAAAAAATTGTCTTTGAAAGAATTTCCAAACTTCTCAAGCTTAAAAACACTGTTCTAATTGCTACACTCTTGCCCTTTGGTTGGGCAGGTGGACCAGCAATGAATTAAGCTCATTTAGGTCCAAGTTTTGCTCTGCCTCTAATATTCCCTGTGAAATTTGAAGCACACATATCCCCATAACACCCTCTTCTTGTTATTATTTACTTAACTTCAAAGTCTTAACTTTTAATGTTCAAAAAAATGTTTCCAACACTTAGAATAGCTTGTCTTACACACTATATATTTATTTGAATATGCAAACATAAACAAACAGCAAGCAGCCGCACTGTAGAGTGAGGTCCTGAAGAAATACTCAGCCGTGCGTCCAACAGTCTCTATGTTTCCAGGAGAAGAATTCGGCTAGGAAAGTCCCTGAAAGGATGGGACCTCCAGCTTCAAGTGGTGAGAGCTTGGCCAGAGTCGGGCTGAGGTAACTAGTCCAAGGTCATAGTCACTCTCATTCCTTCCTCATGCTTCACAGTTCGGTTCCACTTGGAAGACTCCTGACAATATAAAGGAATAGGACTACCTCCTTTTTTCTTTCTTTTATGCCCTGCTCAGTCCTCCCATGGACTATATACGTACATGGGATTTTCCTAGCAAGAATACTGGAGTGGGTTGCCATTTCCTCCTCCAGGGAATCTTCCCGACCCAGGGATGGAACCCACTTTTCCTGCATTGCAGGCGGATTCTTTACTGCTGAGCCACCGGGGCAGCTTTTTTCCTATACCTTCATGCTTTTACTAATGCTCCTACCATGCATACATACCAAGAGTTCCCATGCCTCAGAGAAAGCATTGTATTTAGAGGCCATGAGGTTTTAATTAACGGGTCTAAATTGTTGAATAAATGCTGGCAGCCCTACGGATCAAATCCCAGTTGAATAAGAGGAAAAGGAACTAAGCACATAAACTGAGACAAATTCCTAGGAGTAATGTCTAATTAGTGGCTCTTCATTTACCCAAGAAGCAAAGGAATCTGATGTTACCCTAAAATGTAAGCGCTTTCATGAGATCTTGAAGAAGGTAGGTGTATGATCCGTCAGTTTCAAGCTGAAGAATGCGAGGCAGGGGTGATATTCAAATTAGTTCACAACTGGGAGGGAAAGGAGGTCAACAGCCAAACCAGTTGCCCTGAAGGCCCAGCTGCACCAGGTGTGAGCCGTTGGGCAGCTCCATCCTGAGGTGGTCCCGGTGGTCCCAGAGGAGGGAGAAGGAGGGATACCCAGGGGGCTGAGACCACAGCAATTTACCAGCCAATGGAAAAATGCAATGGTATTTAATAATAGCCTTGACTATAGCAATGTTCTCAGGCTAAGTCTCAGCTTGAATTTACCATGCCTTAGGGCCCAAGATGGGGGAACAAAGAGGCTGCTCAGGTTAGGAGTTTAGAAATTTGCTTATTTTCCATAAAGGCATGAGGACAGGAGCATTTTTCAACAGCAGGCAGTTGTGACTAATGGTTTAAAGGTGAAAAAGGTAACTTCACCATGGGGAGGGGGTAAGGTGTCAGAATTTACCTCATTTTGAGGACAAGGATTTGGATTTCTCCTGAAGTGTCATCACTCCTGGACAGATGGTAGGTTTGAAACCACGCTTGAGATGTACAGTTAGTCTTCAAGTGACAGTTTCCTCTTAAATGGGACTCAAATTCCAAAGCATCTGCTTGGTGGGTTTATTTATTTATTTATTTATTTATTTATTTATTTATTTTTAGTTGTGCTGGGATTTTGTTGCTGCACGCAGGGTTTCTCTAGTTGCAGCGTGTGGGGGCTCCTCTCTAGTTGCGGAGCACGGACTTCTCATTGTGGTGACTTCTCTTGTTGTGGAGCACTGGCTTCAGTAGTTGTGGCCCGCAGGTTCAATAGTTGTGGTACGCAGGTTCAGTATTTATGAGGCAAGGGCTTAGTTGCTCCAAGGCATGTGGAATCTTCCCAGTCCGGGGATGGAACTCGTACCCCCTGCATTGGCAGGCAGACTCTTACCCACTGTGCCACCAGGGAAGTCCTGGTAGGTTTTTCTGAATGCATGTTCTCTAGCTAATACCAAGTCAGTCACAGAAACCAATGCTCACTGATCAATGGAGGAGGCAAAGTATTTTTCTGGGGTTGTTTTAAATTTGCTTCAGGCCTAGAGCATGCTATTTTCTCAGCTCTTCTGCCAGTGCAGCCATTTTAGGCTGAAAGGGAGAAGTCGTCAGTATACTCCTGAAAGGGTGAAGCCAAGGTAAGCTTCTGTATGAAGGCAAAGCCTGTGCTTTTATGAATGGGAGGGTGGGTGTTCCAAAGATAATTACTTTTTGATCTGAGTGATTGAAGGAAATGACTTTTCTGAACCAACCTTGCACAGAATTCAGTCAGTCGGGGCACAGTTTCTTTCACATGCCACGGTTCACCTGTCAATCCCACCCCCAGCTCCCCCGCTTCCCCCGTGGACCCTGCCTGGTGTTCCAGGCAGCCCACACCCATGTTCCAAACAACACAAGAGCAGCAAAGGACAGCAAATATGCTCTCGCCAAACCTGAAGCTGTCAACTAAAATCATGACCCCCAACCCCTTGTCGCCGACAGTGTTCGGTCCAGGCAAAGTTTTTATGCTTTTTTAAATGAAGTGCTTTGAGGCAGGTTATTTGAAGCAGTCATCCAAGCTTGTCATTTAATGGAAACTGTGTGCAGGAAATTGCCGAGATGGAGATCTTTGAGTCAAGCAGTTCCCTAAATGTGGGGAGACAAGTGAAGCCAATTCTCCTCATCTCCATCTTCTGAGTTCTAGTGGGGAGGGGGCTTAAGAACACTGGCCCCCTCCCAGGGGATGGGAGGATGGCATCACTGGCTTTAGTATGGAAAATCTCTCTGTCTCTCATACACACACACACACACACACACACACACACACACACACACACACCCGCCCACATACCCGCCCACACACACCCCAAACTGCACTTTGTCAGAGCTACACATGACTGCCTCCCTCTTCTCCCACTCCCTGGGAAAGAAGGAGGAAAGAACAGTTCAAAAGCCATGTCTTTTTCCCTTTTCATGTCCATACATTTGTTCTAGGTAATAGGATGAACTGGGAGACTGGGACTGACTATACACACTATCGATTCTATGTATAAAATAGATCACCAATGAGAATCTACTGTATAGCCCAGGGAACTCTACTCAATGCTTTGTGGTGACCTAAATGGGAAGGAAATCCAAAAAGAGAGGGAATATATGTGTAAGTATAGATGATTCACTTTGCTGTACAGCAGAAACTAACACAACATTGTAAAGCAAATACACTGTAATAAAAACTGGAAAAAAAAAAAAAGGAAAAAGGCAGTGCCTAAACCCAGGTCTAAGAATAAGTTGGACAGATCATTCTGTTGACTGTAGTTGTCAACATTCATGATCCCAGAAACAGGTTTAACTGTCTTCTGAAAATTAGGTAGTCTTGTGTTGAAAAACAGGATTAAATGACAGCTATCTCCCGCCTTGATCTGGCATTGAGACATCCTGTGCATGCTAATTAGCAGGTCCTCACACCCGATTTGTAAAGGTGAGTGAGGGGCCCACTCAGTGGACCCAGGAGGTGGGAAGGAAAAGCTGGCACTTTGCAGCTGCCACCCTGCCTTCCATGACAGCCAAGGTGCCCAGCTGCAGGGCTTCCCCTGAGTACTGAGCCCCGGCAGAGGAATTGTGTGTTCTGACATTCTTTGCTAATGATCCTAGATACTATGCCATTTAAAAGCCCTCTGATGGCAGTTTTCCTCTGATGGCAGTTTTGAAAGGAGAGAAAGGGGAATGGATGTTAAGCGAATGCCTCTTCTATACCAGGCAGTGGCTTATTTAATTTTCCCCAGAGCTACTATATTATTTTCCAGATGAGGAAACCGAGGCTCACAGAGAAATAAAATGGATTAGGAAAAAGGGATTCAGTTATGGAGGAAAAAGAGAAACCTTCCTACCCCTGCCACCAAAAACCAAAATCAAAACCAAAAACCAACTCTGAGGTCCAGGCAACTTACATAACCCACCAAAAGTACTGTTTTCCTATTACCACCAACCAAATCTAGGATCCAAATCTCCCAGGATCTCCACCCTGTCCTGTATCCAGTAGAGTCTAATCCTAAAGGGACTGGTGACTGTCACGGCCCACGTGGTGTGGCCGTTACCAGTCCTGCTCCATCCTTACACCTCTCCAGATGATTTCTGTCCCATTTCTCTTCTTCATCACAGGATCCCTCACCTCATGAAATCCAATCCCCAGCTGATGACTTTCCTGGCAGACAACTTAAGTACTCTCCACTGTAGTCTATAAAACACGGACAATAACCCTAATCCTCACACCTAGAGATTTTGCACACTAACTTGTTAATGGTTTGGCAAATATTAACACCACCATAAAGGCACAGATAAAACTCAGTCTTCTCTCTCAGTTCTTGTTTTTTTTTTTTTTTAACTCAAGCACAAATCGTCCTGCCTACTAGAAAGCTGATATTTTCTTTTTGATAACTATAAAAATTAGCAACTTGGATGCACTGGAGAAAAAAACTAAACTGCATATGTTCTTGCTTCTCTTTTTATCTAAGCGAACAGTGCAATGTTCCTGGGACACAGACGCCTGCTCTGTGTAAGGGATTGTCATATTGAGCTTGGCATCCCTCATCGATCACACTGCCCTCTATGTATTTACAGGGCTTTGAATAATCAAATCTGGGGGGCTGTATACCTTCTTGTTGTCCAAGTTCATTTCACAGCACATTGGTTAAGATAGATTTTTAATATGTCATCCAGGTCAATGTCAGTGAGCAACTCAGAAGGCCTAATGAAGGTGTTTCAGGAGATGGAAGGCTGGCAAAGGGGTCCATGTTTCCCGGAGGCTCTCTCCCTGAGCAATTCCACCCCAGCCTTATAAACACACACTTTTACATGCAAGTCTCCCTTGAGTCTAGGCTGTCAGTCATTCCCAAGCCAGCAGTGGTTTTATAAAATGCACAAAGGGTAATTACAGAAAGACCCCCACTAATTTTCACATATAATCTTACCCTGGGACTTGAACCCAGGCTCCCACTTGAAGGGTTTCCTACATAACTTCAACCTGGCAAACACAATAGAATGTAACTGCTTGGAGGGAGAGAAGGAAGCAGGGGGTGGAGGTGGAAGTTCAGACTAGCACAGCCCTAATCTTGAAGATTATTATAAATCCTTTAGCACTGTGGAAACAATTAGATCTCTTGATTGGCCTTAACATTCCAAATCCCATAAATTAGCCTGGTGGGCACCTCATACTGTTAAGCAATGTGGTATAATGTTCCCACACCAACATCTGGCTAGAGGAGACCAGACAGATTTTAATTTTAGCACTAAGAAATTATACCTATTCCAGGCCTTGTGACAACCTCTACATAGAAATGTGGCTTTTTGTCACTAACATTTTATTTTTAAAAATTACTTTTGCTTTAGATATCCCAGGAATACAAATTTTAAACTGTGCTCAGTTTCAAAAGTTGTTTTCTTCCTCAAAATTTGGAAGAAGATATTTTGAAATGATAAATTTCATTCAAAATAGACCTTTTTTTTCTATCACCATCATTTACAAGTTGCAAATGCTAATACTCCTAAGATGCAAATATTCACACAGCATGAAGTACCATGCTATCTACCATGATCACACTAAAGCAAATGGAACATATGGTCCCTGGTGCTTTTTAAGTCTCCTGAAATATAAAAGCAAATAAACAAATAAGCACATATATCCATCATAGAACCCATAAAACTGAAAAGATATATGTCAAGTTCATTATTAAGTCTCACCTGTGTCTCGAGAAAGATAGATGAGACAGAGAAACATACAGAGGAGAGAAAGGGATCAGGAGGCAGAGAAGGCAAAAAGACAGAAAGAAAGAAGCACAAAAGCCACCACTGGCACACCAGAGCAGGACTGAGACAGGGGGATGGCAACTTTTTCCATTACACCCCAGGTTGGCAGAGGCAGCAACAGGTTTGGCAAGACAGGACCAAGGATGGTTGATTATGTCACAGTAATCAACCCTTAGATAATGCTGTATGCCAGGTACCTTAAATGTATCACCACCTAAATCTTCCCAACAACATATGAAATTTAAACCCATTTTCAGATGAATTGAAATACAAGGAGTCTATGTAACTTTGCCAAGGTTGGCTTCCTAGGTGGCGCTGGTGGTAAAGAACCCGCCTGCCAATGCAGAAGACATAAGAGCCCTGGGGTTCAATTCCTAGGTAGGGAAGAGCCTCTGGAGGAGGACATGGCAACCCATTTCAGTATTCATGCCTGGAGAGTCCCATGGATGGAGGAGCCTGCCAGGCTACAGTCCACGGAGTTGCAAAGACCTGGACATGGCTGAAGCGACTGAGCACACACGCACGTGCACCCAGAAAGTGGCTGAGCCAAGATTAGAACCCAGAAGGACTTCCCTGGTGGTACAGTGTATAAGAATCCGCTTGCCAATGCAGGGGACACAGGTTCAGTCCCTGGTCTGGGAAGTTTCCACATGCGATGGAGCGACTAAGCCCATGTGCCACAACTACTGAGTCCATGCTCTAGAGCCCACAAGCTGCAACTGCCGAAGCCCGCATGCCTAAAGCCTATGCTCCACAACAAGAGAAGCCACAGCAATGAGCTTCACCCACAGCAACTAGAGAGAGCCCACTTGCAGCAATGAAGACCCAGCGTAACCTAAAATACATCAATAATTTTAAAAAATTAGAATCCAGAGGACAAGCTCCAGGAATCTGTGCACTTAGCGGCTTCTGAGCTCCATTGCAAACACACTAGAAATTACCCTACCAGGTGGCTACTCACCAGTCATCTGTTCTGCCTTTATTCTAAAGACATTGCCTAAACATACACTCAGCTTTTGGGTCAGCCCTGTCTGTGTGATACGGTCCTCTAACTCTGAAATTAGCTTATTGAAATTGTAGTTTTTAGAACTACCGAAAATCAGAGCCATGCATGGCAAATAGGGTAAGCTCTGGAAAACAAATTTTTAGATGAACAACAGTGGATAATGGTGAACAATGTAATTAGTTTCCTCGAGTGGCCTAGGAACTTTGATAGAACCAAAACAGAGGGTCTATGTGTGTTACAGGCAATTGTATGTTATTAAAACGCGCATGCAGGAGTCATTTGGATCTTTCTGAGAAGTTTGCTTATTGTGATCACTTTCCAGTCGACTCCAGACTCTGACACTTCTCATCATGTCTGAGGAGTGTTTCCACTTAAGTATAATATTGATTTTTAGTACGGTCTTTTGTAACTTTAGCGTTCCCACAAAGGCACTTAGAGCACTTTTATCTTTCCTGAGAAACAAACAAGCAAACAAAAAAATAGGTATAACAACCTTTGTTGTTTAGTTGCTAAGTCATGTTTGACTCTTTTGTGACCCCATGGACTGTAGCCTGCCAGGCTCCTCCGTCCATGGGATTTCCCAGGCAAGAAAACTGGAGTGGGTTGCCATTTCCTCCTCTAGGGGATCTTCCCTACCCAGTGATTGAACTGACTCCTCCTGCATTAGCAGATGGGTTCTTTACCACTGAGCCACCAGGAAAGCAATAATGACCTTGGGAGACCTGATATAAGAACCCGGTTCTTTTAAACTCTGATATCTAAGGAGAGGTATACTAGAAAGATGTAAAATGATTTCAGTGCCCAGATTTCACAGGCTGTAGTGCTCTGGGACTTCCCCAAATCTAGGAGGTCAATATTGCTGGCTCTAGGACTTGAATTTATTTGTTTGTGCAGAATTAAATAGGATGAGAGGAGCTGACTCCCACTAAATCTACACATTAGAAACTAATGTATAAATCAGACAACACTTATTTATTTGGCATGAAGGAATTGTCCTTCCCATAATTATACACCCTATTTGACCAAACACAGCATATTTCTCCAGTGCGTTAAAACTGATTTCTCTCTTTCTGGATGTCAAGAAGGCTCTTGATCATTTGTAACCATTCCATCACTTCAGATTGTAGTCATTACAATAGATTAGACTATTAATACTACATTAGGTTATTTGTTTCAGCCATTTATTTTCTTCTATGCTTGGTCATCTTAAATGGACTAGTTATTTCCCAGACCATCTACAATTCACCTCTTGATACGGGTAACCACACAGAATTTCTCAGTTAGTGATCAACGTTTCTAACTTGGTATGCTAGAATTCACCTTTATAATACTAAGTTTAAATTAAATAAAGACAAAATTTTAACTCTTTCCGTTTCACTAAAAACAGTTACAGTAACAGCTGACTTTGTTGAGTTCCTACTATTACACAGGCTTTGCTATAGGCATTTTGAAGGTATTAACTTATTTAACCATCACAGCTACCCTAGAAGTTAGCTTCCATTATTTTCCACATCTTGTAGATGAGGAAACCAATCTGATAAATAACTTTCTCAGGGTCAAAGGGTTAATAAGTGGCAGAGCTAAGACGCAAACACAGTTCAATGCCCACACTCTTAACCACAACACTAAATTACCCTCTTAGCCTCTCTGCTACTTGGGTGTTATGACTATTACAAATGAAAACAAAAAAAAAAAAAAAAGGAAGCAGCTGTTTTTCTCACTTGCTCTGACTCTAGCTAACTGTGTTGACTTTTTTGCATTTTATCCATGCGGAACAAAGCTATATTTGTATTAACTCCAGATAAGTAAGTACCTGTTTTTAGCAGGGTCAAACATTTGAGAAGGTTTAGCAGAAGCTGGTAAAATATTTAAATTCAATGATGGAATGGAAAGATTCTTTCCTGTGTTATCAAAACCTAAGGGTATCCATCAATCCTTCCATTCTTCACTTTCGTTATAGATACAGAACCCCCTTCTCCGAGCTTCTGGGGCTTCCAGCTAGGGACAGCTACACCTGAGTGTGAGAACAGGGAGCATGATGTCTGCAAGCAGAACAGGCAGCCAAAGGAGAACAAAACATAACGGAAATGTTGGGCAGCTGCAATTATTGTTCACTTTTTAAATTATTTATTTTAATTGGAGGATAATTACTTTACAATATTGTGATGGTTTTTGCCATGCATCAACATGAATCGGCCACAGGTACACATGTGTCCCCCCCATCCTGAAGCCCCCTCCCATTACCCTCCTCTTCCTATCCTTCTGATTCTCCCAGGGCAACAGCTTTGGGTGCTCTGCTTCATGCATCAAATTTGCACTGGCCATCTATTTTACATATGGTGGTGTACATGTTTCAATGCTATTCTCTCTGACTGAGAAATCTTAGGCGGCTCATTTAATTATTCTGCCTCCGTTTTTCTCCCTTTGAAATGGCATTAGCAGTACTTGCTTCTGCCCACTTCATTAATGCTAAAGAGAAAATGCTTAGAAAAGGACTTTGCCCTCTTCAGAATGTCCAAATGGAATCCAAATTTGTTGTGTATTTTCCTGCTGCTGAATACCTGCACGAGACTATTTTAAGCTATTTTCTTTTTTAGCCTTCTTAGAGCAGCAGGTAGATTTGGACAGTTTGACCTTGGCACAGCCTTTAAAAAACTGACTCAACACAACAAATGTCCCAAGCTGGTGATGGCTAAGGTGTGGTGGGAAGGACTCAGAGTGAAGTCAGAATGCTTGGGTTTGAGTCCTGAGTTCAAACCCTGCCATCTGAGTTGGGTGAAATGGAGGCAGTCATGCATCCTCACTGGGGTTCAGTTTCTTCACCTGTAAAATGGGGGCTCTGTTTCATAACTGTGATGAAGACACAGGGGAATGAATATGAAGAAGTGTCGTGACTGCACAAATCTAACTCCCAGTTTACTTCTCCTTGGTTTAGCATTGGAAGAGACCTCACCCATCGCCTGGTCCCATCCTTCTATTTTACAGGTCAGAAAACTAAGGCTCAAGGAGGTCAGATGACTTCTCCAGGGCCTTGCCTGCTGACTGCTGACTCCTGTTCTCCTTCCCTCTCTACTTTCCCTGGTTTGTGAGTGGCTTCTTAAAACAGAGAGGGCAGGACACCTCTGTGGATAAGCAACCCCTGAAAGGTCAGTGGACACCGTCCCAGGATACTAGTCGGCTTGCACCTCGAGTACATTCTCTGTGCAAAGGAGAAAAGTCTACACTCAGATATCAGCCGGAGCTTAGAAGAAACAGATTCAGCCATTAAAGTAATCCTTGCACACCTCAGTGAGTAAATACAGTCATCCATATAGGAACCAGGTAGGAGTAAAACAACAGGTGCTTTGAGAGAATTACAACACGTATTTGTACCAAGGCCATATAAAAACCTTTTCCAAGCCAACAGGAAGGGCATTTATTATTTTCACTTAACATTTATTCAATAAAGAGTGTTGCAGAACAGGCTCTCATAATCTGAGCCCCCTTTGACTGTGTGTATAGCTTTTCAGATACCTGCAATTTTCTTCCTCTTACTTACAAAGATGCTCATTGAACTGCAAGAGGTGAGTAAACACCTGGAGAGATCTCAGAGGAAACCTGCTGAATGGTTCAAGGCTCTCCCTAATAGAAAGGATCAGATAGATACCTGACCTTCAGTGTATCCCAAAATATTCCAGTAGAAGGAATTAAGTCTTTAAACATTCATACTACTGGTAGGCAGAAAGACGCAGAAAAGTTCAGGGTTGAAAGAGACATTATGATGGGGTCTAGATGCTCTGGGATCCTGTTAAAATGTAGATTCTGGATCAATCAGTCTGCAGGTGGATTCTGAAGTTCTGCTTTTCTGACAAGCTCCCAGGTGATGTTGACACCTGTTTGGGACATTTTCAGTAGCAACTCCATTCTCTATGCACCCATCCTTCGCTATTATTAGATAAAGCAAATAAAGTCTTGCAAAGTCTTTTGGGGGCTTGCATGAAGTAAAAATATAAGTTGATCAAGATATTGCTTAAAAATGGTACAAATGAACCTATTTACAAAACAGAAATAGAGTCACAGGTGTAGAAAACAAACTCATGGTTACCAAGGGGAAAAGTGGAGAGGGGAATAAATTGGGAGATTGCGTTTGCACACTACTATATATAAAATAGATAACTAATAAGAACCTACTGTATAGTACAAGGAACCCTACTGAACATTCTGTAATGACCTATAGAGGAAAAGAATCTAAAAAAGAGTAGATATATGTATAGGTATAACTGATTCACTTTGCTATAAACAGAAATGAACACACTGTAAATCAACTATAGCCCAATAAAAATTAATTTTAAAAAAAACTGTCTCTAGGTAGAGGCATAACAAGGGCTATCTCTATCAGCAAAAAGAGATATCTGAAAATCCTAACTAATAATAGAGAATTTGCAATTTAATATATCATTTTCTCCAAAGGGATCTACCTTTGAATCAGGGCTGGAGGGAAAGGAAACTGCTGAGCACAGTTCCTCTAACAGCACCATGTCAGGCCTGAGGGGCAGTTGGTGAGAGACGTATGAGGGGGGATATGTCTTTTCTAGCATCCCCAGCCACTTGCACATACTCTGACTTCAAATATATGTCTTTTGAGTCCTGTACCTGAAATAGCCAAAAACAAATATTCCTGTGTAATGCTATAGACATTTCAGTCAATTCCCAAGTGTAGAATTTTAACTTAAAAGACTACAATCACCATAGCTTAAGCAACTGTGCATGTCCCACAGTATTTAGCACCAATGTGTGTGCTAAGTCACTCCAGGCTCCTCTGTCCATGAGATTCTCCAGGCAAGAATACTGGAGTGGGTTGCCATGCCCTCCTCCATGGGATCTTCCCGACTCAGGGACGGAACCCCAGTCTCTGACCTCTCCTGCATTGGCAGGCCAGTTCTTTACCACTAGAGCCACCTGGGAAGCCCATTTAGCACCATGCCTTGCTCAAAGTAAAGCCCTAATAAATATATTTTGACTGAAAGAAAGGGTGAGTAGAAATTTATTCATAGCCCTGGGAGGTATGGTGATTGGAAAAACTACTAGTTTTTCATTGGTCCTCATAGGCAAAATTATAAATATAAACTTAATAATTCAATTAGTTTGCCCTGAAAGGATCAACTGATCTCTTGTAATTAGCTTCAGCCTTGAACTTTACCCAGTAGGTCCTGGATTCAGCCTCTGTTCTACACAGAGAATTTCTTAGGGCTTCCCAGGTGGCACAGTGGTAAAGAATCCACCTGTAATGCATGAGATGCGGGTTCAATCCTTGACTAAGGAAGATCCCCTGGAGGAGCAAATGGAAACCCACTCCAGTATTCTTGTCTGCAAAATTCCATGGACAGAGGAGCCTGGCAGCCTATAGTCCATGGGGTCGCAAAGAGTCAGATATGACTGAGCACACACACACATAGACACACACACAGGGGCTCATATGGAAAAAGTACATCACCAAAGACCATAAAAACTTCAATACTCTTAAAAAGGTCCAATGTAGACAGCAGATCAATGAATGAAAAGATGTACTGATCTTTGAAGAACTCTACAATCACTGAAAAAATGACATGACGTTATTTTCATTATGAACTAATTTATTTCAATTTTCCTTTTTTCACCAAATATTGGTTAATTCACTGAATTCAAAACACCACCTTTTCTTCTATTGAAGAAAGAACTTCAATACTAAGATGACAGATTTAAAATTTTTTTAAATTACAAGCCTTTTTATTAAACATGGGGGGAAATGAGTTACATTAAGCTAACCCTAGAGTTTTCAAAATACAATTAATTCATATACAGATCAGTTCAATGAACTTTTTTCCCCCTAATCAGTTCTACTGAAGTGTGAGTGAGAGTGTGCAGCTTGATGAGTTTTGACAAACATGCTTCCACTACCATGAAGATATAGAATACACATCTTGTCCCCCAAAGTTCCTTCATTCCTTTTGTGATCAATGCCCACCAACCCTGACAACTACAGGCCTGCTCTATGTCACTATGATTTTGCCTTTTCTAGTTGTTTATATAAGTGGAATCACACAGTAGGTAGTCTTTTTTGTCCAGCTTCTTCCACTTAACCTGTTGCTTTCAAGATTCATCCTGTGTTGTTGTGTCTTTCGGCAGTTAACTCCTTTTTATTGCTAAGAACTATTCCATTGTGTGGATATATCATAATTGGTTATCCATTCAGCAGCTGATGGACATTTGGGTTTTTCCTAGTTTGGGCCTATTGTGGAGAAAACTTCTATGAACATCCATGTACAGGTTTTGGTGCTGGAGATGGCTTCCCTTTCTCCTGGGTAAATACCTCTATGTGGGAGTGGTGAATGTGAAAGGGGAAAGGGTTAGTAGCTCAGTCATGTCTGACTCTTTGCAACCCCATGGACTATAGCCTGCCAGACTCCTCTGTCCATGGGATTCTTCAGACAGAAAACTGAAGTGGGTTGCCATTTCCTTCTCCAGGGGATCTTTCTGATCCAGGGATTGAAGCTGAGTCTCCTACATTTCAGGCAGATTCGGAGCCACCAGGGAAGCCAGGACTTGCATGGTGAATATATCAGTTCAGTTCAATCGCTCAGTCGTGTCTGACTCTTTGCAACCCCATGGACTACAGCACACCAGGCTTCCCTGTCCATTACCAACTCCCAGAGCCTACTCAAACTCATGTCCATCATGTAAGTGATGCCATCCAACCATCTCATCCTTTGTCGTCCCCTTCTCTTCCTACTTTCAATCTTTCCCAGCATCAGGGTCTTTTCCAATGAGTTAGTTCTTCACATCAGGTGGTCAAAATATTGGAGTTTCAGCTTCAACATCAGTCCTTCCAATGAATATTCAGGACTGATTTCCTTTAGGATGGACTGGTTGGAGCTCCTTGCAGTCCAAGGGACTCTCAAGAGTCTTCTCCAACACCACAGTTCAAAAGCATCAGTTCTTCTGCGCTCAGTTTTCTTTATAGTCCAACTCTCACATCCATAGATGACTACTAGAAAAACCATAGCTTTGACTAGACACACCTTTGTTGGTAATGTCTCTGCTTTCTAATATGCTGTCTTGTTTTGTCATAGCTTTTCTTCCCAGGAGTAAGTGTCTTTTAATTTCATGGTTGCAGTCACCATCTGCAGTGATTTTGGAGTCAAAAAATATAAAGTCTCTCACTGTTTCCATTGTTTCCCCATCTATTTGCCATGAAGTGATGGGACCAGATGCCATGATCTTAGTTTTCTGAATGTTGAGTTTTAAGCCAACTTTTTCACTCTCCTCTTTCACTTTAATCAAGAGGCTCTTTAGTTCTTCTTCACTTTCTGCCATGAGGGTGGTGTCATCTGTGTATCTGAGATTACTGATATTTCTCCTGGCAATCTTGATTCCAGCTTGTGCTTCATCCAGCATGGCATTTTGCATGATGTATTCTGAATGTAAGTAAAATAAGGAGGATGACAATATACAGCCTTGACATACTCCTTTCCCATTTGGAACCAGCCTGTTGTTCCATGTCCATACAAAGTGTATATTTAACTTTATAAGAAACCTCCAGACAGTTTCTCTGAAAGTGGCTATGTCATTTTGCATTTCCACCAGTAGATTACGAAAGTTCTAGTTGCTTCATAGTTTCACCAAAACTTGGTGCTGTTAGTTCTTCTCATATTCGCCACTCCAGTGTGGGTGTAGCAGTATCTTGCTACTTTAATTTGCATTTCCCTAATGACTAATGATTCAAATATCTTTTTTGTTTTCCGATTGGTCATTCGTATGTCTCCTTTAATTAGCAACTATTTATAATGGTTTTACAGTAAAACCTCACATTAAACATCAATGAACTCAGGCCAAGAAAAGAAAATATATGCACTCACATTTATGCCACAGAGCTCCTGAGACAATGTCCTCAAGAAAGAAATGAGAGGTTTTATTAAACAGTTAAGAAAATTTATATGTGTGAATTTCCACAAATACATTTGCTAGTCTACTTAATAGAGAGATAGCAATTTGGGGGCTTCCCTGGTGACTCAGTGGTAAAAATCCGTCTGCCAATGCAGGAGATGCAGGTTTGATCCCTGGTCCCGGAGGATCCCACATGCCATGGAGCAACTAAAACTCTGCACCGTAACTACTGACCCCACTCTAGCTCTAGAGCCCAGGATCCACAACAACTGAGCCCTCGTGCCTTACAGGCCATGCTCAGCAACAAGAGAAGCCACTCAATGAGAAGCCTGAGCAATGAAACTATGGAGTAGCCCCCGCTCATCACACCTAGAAAAAAGCCCGCACAACTAAGACCCAGCACAGCCAAAAAAAAAAAATAGTTTCAAAAAAAAGTTAAAAAAACAGTTTTTTTTAAAACACAATAGTATAATATTCAAATGAAAAAAAAATTAAATCCTAAATTAAAGAAGAGAAAGGAAATACTTTAAAATGTTGATTAACAATTTTAAACAATATCAGCTTTGGGTCAGATTTTGATGTAAATAGAATGTAGTATGGTGGGTTACAGTGCTGGTGATAAAGCCAGACTGGATTCAATCCTGGCTCTGGCACATGTGTGCCAATAAGCCAGGTCTCTGAGCTCTCTGAGTCCAATGTCTTTATGTATAAAATGAAAATGATAATAACTACTGCAAAGATTTGTGGAGATAACACGTGTAAAATGTTTAGAATGGTGTCTGGCATGTAATAAGTGTAATGTAATAAATATTAGACGTTGTTATTCTGTTGATGATATTATTATATACACTCTTGAAAGCATGAGATTGAAATGTGTATAGCCACCAAGCTAAACAAACAAACACGAGATTTGCTCTATAAATAGACCCTTTACAAGATTGACACTTGAGATCAATCCAGGTCACCACTGGTGGAGTGAGGTCTATTTTCCACCTCAGAGCACGTTTAAGGAGGACTCATTTCTGCAAAATCATCTCCTGTAATCTGCTAGATGAACTGTCCTCCTTTCTGAGAGGAAGACGTCACCTCTTCCAGTACTAAGAAAGAAGAGTATGGTTTCCTGAAAACAAAACCATAATTTGATCTTCTTCAACCCCAGTAATTAGCTAGTTGCTCCTAAGGAGTTTCTCTGTAAGACATTCTGGATATGAGGCCAAACACTTGCTAGAACAGCAGCTTCCAACCTTAAAGATAAATAAATTAAAAATTATTATAAGCTATTAATTATTAATTAATTATGATTTTACTTTCAACTTTTATTGAAATATAGATTTACAATGTGTTAATTTTAGATGTACAGCAATGTGATTTAGTTATACATATATGTATAAATGTATATAATCTCTTTTTACATTCTCTTCCATTATTACTAGATATTGAATACAGTTCCCTGTGCTATACAGTTCAGTTCAGTTCAGTCGCTCAGTCGTGTCCAACTCTTTGCGACCCCATGAATCGCAGCATGCCAGGCCTTCCTGTCCATCACCAACTCCCGGGGTTTACCCAACTCATGTCCATTGAGTCAGTGATGCCATCCAGCCATCTCATCCTCTGTAGTCCCCTTCTCCTCCTGCCCCCAATCCTTCCCAGCATCAGGGTCTTTTCCAATGATTCAACTCTTCGCCTGAGGTGGCCAAAGTATTAGAGTTTCAGCTTCAACATCAGTCCTTCCAATGAACACCCAGGACTGATCTCCTTCAGGATGGACTGGTTGGATCTCCTTGCAGTCCAAGGGACTCTCAAGAGTCTTCTCCAACACCACAGTTCAAAAGCATCAATTCTTCGGCGCTCAGCTTTCTTCACCGTCCAACTCTCACATCCATACATGACCACTGGAAAAACCATAACCTTGACTAGATGGACCTTTGTTGGCAAAGTAATGTCTCTGCTTTTTAATATGCTATCTAGGTTGGTCATAACTTTCCTTCCAAGGAGTAAGCGTCTTTTAATTTCATGGCTGCAATCACCATCTGCAGTGATTTTGGAGCCCCCAAAAATAAAGTCTGACACTGTTTCCACTGTTTTCCCATCTATTTCCCATGAAGTGATGGGACCAGCTGCCACGATCTTAGTTTTCTGAATGTTGAGGTTTAAGCCAACTTTTTCACTCTCCTCTTTCGCTTTCATCAAGAGGCTCTTTAGTTCCTCTTCACTTTCTGCCATAAGGGTGGTGTCATCTGCATATCTGAGGTTATTGATATTTCTCCCAGCAATCTTGATTCCAGCTTGCACTTCCTCCAGCCCAGCGTTTCTCATGATGTACTCTGCATATAAGTTAAATAAGCAGGGTGACAATATACAGCCTTGACATACTCCTTTTCCTATTTGGAACCAGTCTGTTGTTCCATGTTCTGTTCTAACTGTTGCTTCCTGACATGCATACAGGTTTCTCAAGAGTAGGTCCTTCTTAATTATCTATTTTATATATAGTAATACGTGTATTTTAATCCCAGACTCCTAGTTTATCCCTCCCCCTCTTTCCCTTTTGGTAACCATAAGTTTGTTTCATACGTCTCTGTGAATCTATTTCTATTCTGTAAATAAGTTAATTTGTATCCTTTGTTTTAAGTTACCACATATAAGCAATATCATATGATATTTATCTTTCTCTGTCTGGCTTACTTCGCTTAGTATGATAATCTCTAGGTCCACCCATGTTACTGCTGCTGCTGCTGCTAAGTCGCTTCAGTCGTGTCCGACTCTGTGACCCCATAGACGGCAGCCAACTAGGCTCCTCCATCCCTGGGATTCTCCAGGCAAGAATATTGGAGTGGGTTGCCATTTCCTTCTCTACATGTTACTGTAAATTGCATTATTACATTCTTTTGTATGACTGACTAACAGTCCATTGTATATATGTACCACATCTTCTTTGTCCATTCATCTGTTGATGGACACTTGGCACCAATAATTTGATATTGTATTTAAATTAATATTTCAGTAATCATTTCATTTTCTACCTACTTGTGGAAAATAGTACACATGTATGTAGGACAGTTATTCATTAAATCAAATAAAAATGTTTGCTGAGGACACTTGCAATCACTCCAAGTGCCCCTCAAGATCTGAGGCTCCCAGATGGGAAACCTCTATAACAGAACATACATGCAGATTTTCTTAACCTTGCCTCCCCCTATCTTGTGTGCAGAGACATCTTGCTGCCCTAAGATTATAACAACTTCCCCAAATCCTTTTGTGTTTATCATGCAGAATGTATGTATAGCCCATAAATGATTGTAAAGTCCTCCAAGCCCAGGAGAGACCAACCAATTTCTTCAAATACCGAACTGTTCTCTTGACTGTGGTTTCTAGTATCTTCCTTCTGATTCTAGCAGGATCCTTTCTGTAACTGGTCCTTACTGCGTTCTGTGGGAATGCAGAATGAAGAGACAGTTCCAACTTACTCAGCATAAGCCCTCCAAGTCCTGAACTCTTTTCTTCCTCATGACAAAGATGAGTCTTCTTTTCTGTAGAGATCACAGGTGCATCCGTACAGGTGTGAGTCCCTTGCAGGCCCCTAGGAGAAGCTCTGTGTTGTGGGGTCAGGTGCCATCCATTCAACTACTCTGCACACAGTGGTGGAAAACCAACATCATTAACACAGGCATGGAGGTGAGTCAGCAATGAACTGTTCTTAAACATCAAAGACCAACTGGTGGTTTGCCTTTTTAGTGAATTCCAAAAATTTGGAGTCATTTGAGTCCAAAGGGGGAGCTTGTGAGAGTATGGGTGGGGCAGGGGGAGCAAAGAAAAAATAGAATCAACTAAAAATATGCCTTTAGTGTTTGTGCTGCTCATTAGACCAGCACTGAACCAGTACTGGTATGGACTGAATAACTGATACTTTTTATAAGTAACTGAAGAGCTATAAAAAGCATAGAATTTAAGAAAACAACAAACAGCTGTGTCAAATGAGCAAGAAAACTCTAAAGAAAGAGCCTGTCTGGGTGGCAAGAGGTCACACTCCTTCATGAGGAAGTACTAAAACATCATCAACATTTGCTACCTCAGTGTGTTTTCCTGGCTGGTCATACTACTCTTCCTTCCTCAGCCCCACTTCCCTATTGAAATAGAAAAACAAATGCATGTCACCAGAATGCTCAGCAATATTTCCTGGAAACAGCATTTCTCTTCTGTGTATCTAACCATGGGTTAGGCAGTGGTACCCATGAGGGCTTCCAGATCGGCATGGTGAACGAACACCTTGTACATTCAGGCTGAGCTTCACTGCCCTGGAGCCCCGGGCTTAGCTCACATGTGTCTTGAGGTCCTGCACAGCTGCCCGTCACTTTAACGGAAAACGCCATCTGCAGGTACCACAGCTAGCAAAAGGCAGCAGTAACCCTCCCTGCTTCCTCTGGTAGTTATCCACAAACTTGATAATGAGGCAGTTACCAGTGGGAGGCAGCATGGTAAGATGATCAAATATATGGGCTTGGGATTTCCAACTCCAGCACTTACCCCTGGGTTGCCTTAAGAAGTTAACTAACCTCTCTGCACTCTAGTTTCCTTTACAGTAATAAGTAAGTCAAACAAAGTTCTCTTCCCCTGTCCTTCAGCTGAGCCACAGGTGGACTTGTTAGACAATGGTATATGATGACTCTAAGAGGGCACACAGACTTCTTCCCTAATTTGCAAGTTTTAGACACTTTTTCTTAATGGTACATAGTAAGTGTTAGTTGGGACAAATAGAAAGTGAATAGTGGGTACAGGTGAACCTATTTCCAGGGCAGGAATAGAGATGCAGATGTAGAGAATGGACATGTGGGCACGAGGATGGGGGGCAGGAGGGAAGGGTAGGACAAACTGGTAGAGTAGTATTGACTTATACACACTACCATGTGTAAAATAGATAGTGGGAAGCTGCTGAGCTTCCCACAGGGAGCTCAGCTTGGTGCTCTGTGATGACCTAGATGGGTGGGATGGGAGGGTGGAAGGGAGGTCCAAGAGAATGGGAATATATGTATACATATAGCTGAGTCACTTCATTGTAAGCAAAAAACGAACACAACGTTGTAAAGAATTATATTCCAATTAAAAATAAATAAAATGCATTACATTTTGTAATTTCAAAAGAAAGTGAATAGGAAAATGATAGACCTAGATCCAATCATATCAATAATTACATTAAATTTTAAGTGGCTTAAACACTTTATTTAAAAAACAGGTGGTCAGAACAGATAAAAAGTAAAACCCAATTAGGTATTGCCTATATAAGATATACCTTAATCATAAAGGATTCGGATCAGTTGAAAGGAATTGGATGGGAAAAGTATGCCAACAGTAAGCGTAAGAAGACTAGAGCAGCTATAATGATATTGGGATAAAGTAGACTTCATCACAAACAATTGGCCATAGGAAAAGAGGAACTTCTCATGATTCAACAGAAAGATATGATAATTATAAATGTCTATGTACCTAATAACAGAGCTTAAAATACATGAAATAAAATAGGCAATTAAAGGGAGAAATACAAAATTCTACAATCATAGCTGGAGGTTTTAACACACACACCCACAGCCATTGATAGAATAGCTAGACCAAAAAACCACAAAAAAATCCATAAAAATGTAGAGGATCTGACCTAACTATTAACAAATATCAGTTATAATTTTCTCTTCCTTCCATTCACATTTTTAGTCACTTGCAAAGCTGCCAGTTCTGGCTCCCCGCCCCCCAGCAAGGAAGCCACTCAGGCCTTTGTCCCTTCAGAAGGCAGAGTAATGTGGATGGCATTATGCTTGGAGGAGCTTTTCAAAATTTCGTCTGCAGAGAACCTTCTGAATTCTGTAAGGTGGCTACATTTTTTTTTTTCCCTCCTCAGACTGTTTTATATGAACCAAGTCTAGAATCACCAGTCTGTTCCCACAGCCATCCTGCCATCTGCTAAGCTTGACAGCCATTGCTAGAGCTCTCAGAATCCTTCCCTAAGATATCTGCAGTGTAGCCACAACAGATGTTTAACCATCACATTTCATACATGCTGCCTAGGGCAGGACCTCCCTCCATATGAGGACAGTGCTAGAGGTCATGCGGAACATTAAAATCCTTTGAAAGCGTCCACAGCAAAAGAATTTACACTTTGGCTCTGCCCCTTAGGTGAACTGTAAACAAATACAGCTCTCATTTATCTTTGTATCTATTACCAATTACTCAGATAAAATTGAAGATTGTATTTGAAAGAAAAAAAATAAATGACAAAAATATTGTCCTTTCAAAAACTGTGAAAGATAAGGTTGCACCTTAGAAATATTTGCTCCGGTTTCTTTTCTGCCCAAAGCTGTTGTTACCTTGCAGCATTCCATTCCATGGAGTGTCTCCAGAGTAAGATATGTGTGATCCAAGGGCCTTATTATTCCAGCTGAACTGAGCAAAGATTTCCCCAAATAAGCAACTGAATTTTTTATTCACCTGAGGACATGGACCTCAGGTAGACCAAGTTTCAGTTAAAAAGTCTGCATGCAGAGAATAAGGCATTTCCAAAGTTTGTGGATTTCACATGTGTTGGCATCTCTAACCACCATAAATATATCCAGCATTCCATTCATCCCAACTGCCCTTGCTATGCCAAGGCCATGATTGAGGGTAGACAAAGTCTAGGGAGTATGGATGTGAAACAAGAGGGGAACTTTGCAAAGGTTTTCTTTAAGACCATAACTTAAATAGTCCATTCAGTCATAGATAATGGCATTAATGGAGGTGGAGAAACCATTTCTGAATAATAAAGCCTTCTCTTTTCAGGATGTGCTCCCAACACAGCATAGCTCCCAGAGAGAAGAGTATACTACTTTTCAAGCCCTTTTACCTCCAATGCCATTGGCAACTTTGGTGCAAGCATGCTAAGTCACTTCAGTTATGTCCAACTCTTTACGACCCTGTGGACTATAGCTCACCAGACTCCTCTGTCTATGCAATTCTCCAGGCAAGAATACCGGAATGGGTTACCAGGCCCTCTTCCAGAGGATCTTCCCAACCCAGTGATCGAAACCATGTCTTTTAGGAACAGCTTGATTGGCAGGTGGGTTCTTTACCAACAGCACCACTGGGAAGCCCAGCAATTCCATGTTCTCTCCTTAAAGAACACTCCTAGCATTTCAAATGACAGCACCAAAACTCAGTCCAGAAGACGTGGCCACTTGATCACAAGATCTTTTCCCCCTTTAGGATCTTGTTCACCTGGACTCTTCCTCATGATACAGCCTGTTAAAAAGGGACAAAATTATAAGATTATCCCCTTCTTCAACAGAGTAGTATTCTTTGCCAACCAATAAGAGAGTTTGGTTCATTCCATGATTAATCTTTTCAATGCTCTGCAAGGACGAATAGGTAACAAACGTGAGGGTAAAGCATTTCCACGAACACATTTTTTACTGGAAGTTGTCCTTTTGCAAAGCTCTTCTGCCAAATTCCATTAGGAAATTGCAAGCAGATTCATACATCCAAGTACTTCTCTCTCTCCTTCTCATAAATATATAGACATCACATGGCAGGGAGGGGGAGGACACTGAGTCTCTAGCATGGCATACCCTGCACAGCAGACGTGCAGGCAAATGCGAATACTCGACACGGCAGTGCGTGCATATATGCATAGGAATATATATCATGTTATTACTCCTTGGCAGTGAGATTCCAAGTAGCTACAGAAAGGGGAGGGAAAAGTCATAATCAATACAGCTGCACTTCAGAATGTCAATTGAAAGCAGACAGTGATAAGAAGATGGGCAGGCTGTCCCTAGCAATATGAAAATAAGAGCCAGGACCACCTAAGGATTGATTAGGGACTGGGCCAAATTCCAGCTCTAAACTCATCACAAATTATGCTAAGAGCTCCCCAGGGAAGGCTCCAATTGGTATTTTTGAGCTACACATCCCATTCTTTTGATATAGACATCAGGACTGCCTGGGAGACTTTTGGAGAATGAAACGGCAAAGCAAAAAAAAATGAATGCAGGAAGAGCTGTGCTCCCATCCAAATGCTTTCATGTTTCCAGAGAAATCCTTCAGCTTCTTTCAGACAAGCCGATATTATTATTCCACTTTGTCATTCAGGTCCCCAATAAAGGGCACAGCCAGCCCATAGAAAGGTAAAGAGAACTGTAGATGAACATGTCAGTGGACAGGTAGGAAGGCTGCAGGCTGGAGAGCCTTTTAGCTGAAATGGGAGAAGAAGTCCCCCCAAAACCTATTTTTCAGGCAATGTACTTCAAGATTTTTTTTTCCTTCTTCTTCCAGGAACACTTAGGTCCTGTCTTTTTGTAGACAGAGACATACACTTAATCGCAAGCATATTGTATGAAAGAAAAATGTATAGACCTTCTAGACCCCCAAATACATAGCAGCGGTCCCAATTTTCATTACCAGAAATAACCAGAGGAAATGAGAAGCAGGTGTGGGAAGGCTTCCCTGAGCGATGCCAGGGCTTCATTTTAATTCAGTCCTGTAGGGCCTGCCACTGCCTCCCCACCCTGCTGCTCACATGCTCAGAGGTCAGGCTTTTTAAATCAACCCAATACACTCAAATTTGTTTCTTTTAGACAGCTCTACATGGTTTACCAACAGAATCCTGCATCAACTTCTGGCAGAAGCATCACTGTACCTCTTAGGAAATAGAGGCTCTTCTTAGGTGACATGAAATCTTTGGGGACATAGCTTTGAGGAGCTCAGAACTTATCCAAGGAGAAGCGCTCATACATAAAGCATGGAACTACTTTTGGGTGGGTGATAGAAATATAAAATAAGTTCCATAGTTCTTCTATTGGTAAACTAAATTTTAATGGAGTATGGAACATGGGGCTTGTTGTTACTGAAACTGTTCAGATCACATCAGTTTCTGATAATGAACTTTGTTTGAGGGTGATCGCCTGGAAAAGAGGAAAGTTGACGTAGATCTGAGGGTCTACTTTTTTTTTTTTTCCTTTTCATAAATAACCCACATTTCCTCCTTTTATGTCCTTTAGGCAGCCCTTTTAATTCTTTGAAAATTTAGCATTGCCCACAAATCAAAAAGACGTTAGCATCTGCTTTGAGTGTATCTATCAGAGACCAAGGCCCACAGAGAAAGAATAACAGCTCATTTACTGGACAGGATTCCCCTGCAAGTGCCTGCTGTAGGATAACTCTTTGTTAGTTTACAGCCCAGCTCTGGGATGACCACATGTGGCAATTTCAGAAGAGAAAGGGAGGGTCAGAAATAGGCTCAAGCCCTGATTCTGCCACTTCCTGGTGGCTGACCTTTGATGAGTGACTTAACCTCTATAGAACTTAATTTCCTAATCTATAAAATGAAGGGTTAAACTAGAAGATTTCCAAGGTCACTTTCTGTTATAAAATGTTATGCTTCTAAGTATCCAGCCCTCTTGAAAAAAGCATATCTGGCTGTGCTTGTATGAACTGACTACACTTCGCACTCTAATGAGCTAAGGAAGATCTTAAAGTGACAAACTATTATGTCTGACAGTAAGTGTGTAGCCATGATCTTAATGAATGAATTTGCTCATAATTCACCTCCCTGGAAGGGTCAGAGACACAACAGTGGTCTTCAGCTATGGTAGACTGTTTGGGGGCCAAGCCTCAGCAAAAGACGGTGCCACAGAGAAAAGTCAGAGCCTCGACTTTAGTGCTTGAACTCACCTCCCCTGGAATTTCACCCACTGGATGTCCCAAGAATGCCCACTCTCCCTTCCTAAGCCTTGAATCCAACCAGGAGACAGGCTGTGACTTCACATGTGGATGTGCAGAGCTCCTGGATGGATAGGAATAAGCCCTTGATGAAAGGATGGGTAATTATATTGGCTGGCCAATGTACTTTCAAACCAAAATGCTCATGTTTCGTGTTAGTTTTAGTGGCTAGAGGGCCTCACTCCTTCTAAGACCTAAAACTCACCCAGAACTGCATATATTTTTAGATCCATATTTCTGCTCATTTTCCCCTTTACCTATGGTAATCCCAGTGTTTCTCTCCCTTGACTATACACATTCACCCTGATTTACATGATGGACTTCCAAGTGTTGGAAACAGCATTGACACAAATATGCACCCTGCACTTACAGCGGGTAGGTGTACATGGATGCACTCACACACGTGTGCACTTTCTTTTCAAAGATTATCATCAAAAAAATAAATAAATAAGCTCCTTGAATAACCTCAAAGTCTTAAAGTTTTGAAGTGCGGCATTTGCATTGATAAATACCAGTGTTTTTAAAAGGTACTGTACCCTGGTGTTTCAAAAAAAACTGTTTAGTTGGATCACTCTTTTTTAGATTAGAGAGTCCCCCTCAGTCAAAATCGGTACACGTGTGCCCAGTCGTTTCAGTCGTGTCCAACTCTGCAACCCCATGGACTGTAACCTCCCAGGCTCCTCTGTCCATAGAATTCTCCAGGCAAGAATACTGGAGTGGGTTGCCATGCCCTCCTCCAGGGGATTTTCCTAACCCAGGGATTGAACCTGAGTCTCCTGTGTCTTCTGCATCACAGGCAGATACTTTACTGCTGAGCCACCAAGGAAGCCCCATTTAAAATAATTAATCCTCATATATGAAAAACATATTCAAACTTTTTAGAACTCTGAACTTTTCTTCTGAACTTAATAAAGACAATAACATTGACTACTACGGAATTTTATATGAACCTACTGGGCCTGCATGTGTGCTAAGTCACTTGAGTCATGTCTAACTCTGTGCCACCCTATGGACTGTAGCCCACCAGGCTTCTCTGTCCATGGGATTCTCCAGGCAAGAATACTGGAATGGGATGCCAAGCCCTCCTCCAGGGGATCTTCCCGATCCAGGGATTGAACCTGGGTCTTCTGCATTGTAAGCAAATTCTTTACCATTGAGCCTCCAGGGAAGCCCCCATGAACCTACTACTTTTGGAATAAATTATCCCTGGCTGATAGATAAGCAACCGTTTCGGGTTGAATTTTGTACTCCTCCCCAAATTCATATGCTAAAGTTCCAAGCTCCAGCCCCTGGGAATGTGATCTTATTTGGAGATAGGGTCATTGCAGACATAATTAGTCGAGATGAGGTCATAGTGGAGCACGGTGGGCCCCAATCCAATATGACTGATGTCCTTATCAAAAGGGGAAACTTGGAGACAGACACACAGGGAGAACACGACGTGAGAATGAAGGCAGAGGTCCTGGTGTTGCTTCTTCAAGTCAGGGAACAGCACCGTTTGCCAGCAAAACACCAGAAGCTAGAAGAGAAGCATAAGCCAGATTCTCCCTCACAGCTCCGGAGAGGAGTGACTGGAATTGAGAGCCGAAAAAACCGTGCCGTAAGAAAAAGGGGTACACTTGCGTATTCACTGGTTTGGGCCCAGTCATGATTCCTTTAAAGACGCTGCCAATAGATTTTAGTCATTCTCTGGCAAAGGTTTCTCTTCAACCACAAACACTACGTAGTTGCAGAATGACTCACCACCTTGAGTAATCTAATTCCTTGACCAGTACATGCCTGCTGCTCTCAGCACACACTGTCTTTAGCGGTGTGTTTTGTTTTGCTCTTTTCTCCCAGAGCTTCTTTCATACTTTCTTAAGGACATGGTAAGGGATTTACTCTGAGTCCTCAGAGAGGATAAATCTTGCTTCCTCAGCAGCCTGCGACCTGGCTACTCATCAAGAACCAAAATGTGAAGTCTTATTAAGCTTTCTCATACCGTGAGCTAAGCTGGAGGTGGCTTGACTACTGCAAAAAGGCAGTAAGTGTGGGCTGAAAAAAATTTTTTTCCCCAAACTGGAAGCCGTTTGCTAAACAATCCAGGGGAAAAACAAAAGGGAAGATGCTGAATGGTGTTCCAGGAAGGATGGTGAGTGAACTCACCCTATGTCACCAGCCAGGGTCCCACAGAGACTCAACCTGCATCACCAAATAACACCCAGAAGTTATTTCTATCAATGAAGTTTAAAGAAAATAACTACCTCTGAGCTTATTTTCGCATGATTTTTTTTAATGTGTGTTACAGGTATTTTCCCATCCAATATATTATAACCACAAGCTGTTTTGTTCTCTAACCAAGAAGTAATTTTTTCTCCAAGGCTGATAGATGGAAACATTTTGAATATTTGTAACATTTTCTTTCAAGAAGAATCTTTATGGGTTTCTGGCCAGTGCTTTTTTGAGGTTTTTTTCTCTTTCTTCTTCCATGAGTGGGTTCCAAAATTGTGGAGATAGAAATTGGAGAAATGAAACCATCTACAAAATGAAAAGGCAACCTACTGAATGGGAGAAAAATATATGCAAATTGTATATCCAATAAGGGATTAATATTCAAAATAAAGAATTCATACAACTCAAGAGCAAAAACCCAAATAATCCAATTTAATAATGGACAGAGCAACTTAATAAACATTTTTTTTTTCCAAAGAAGATATACAGATGGCCAACAGGCGCACAAAATAATGTTCAATATCACTAAGCACCAGGGAAATCCAAATCAAAACCAAAATGAGATACCAATGTATACCTGCCAGTATGACTAAAAGGACAATAAATAACAAGTGTTTGCAAGGATATGGAGAAAAGGGAACCCTGATGCATGGTTGGTGGGAATGCAAATTGGTGCAACCATGATGGAAAACAGTTAAGAGGTACCTCAAAAAATTAAAGCTAGAACTACCATATGATCCAGCAATTCCACTCTTGGGTATTTGTCTGAAGAAAATGAAAACACTAATTTGAAAAGCTATCTGCATGTCCATGGTCACTGCACTGTTATTTACAATGGTCAAGACATGGAAACAACTTAAATGTCCATTGATGGATGAATGGATAAAGAAGATGTGATACACACACACACACACACATATATACACACACTGGAATATTATTCAGCCATAAAAAATAAAATTGTGTCAAAAAATAAATAAAACTTTGTCATTTGCAGCAACGTGAATGGACTGTAAAGGCACTGTGCTAAGTGAAATAAGTTGGAGAAAGACAAATACTCCATGATCTGATTTAAACGTGGAATCTAAACAAACAAAACCAAGCTCATAGGTACAGAGAACAGACTAATGGTGGCCAGAGGTGAGAGGTCAGCAAAAACGGGTGAAGATTGTCAAAGAGATACAAACTTCTAGTTACAAAATAAAAAATTCATAGGGATGTAGTGTACAGCATGGCAACTCTAGTTAATAATACTGTATTGCATATTTGAAAGTTGCTAAGAGAGTAGATCTTAATTCTCATCACAAGAAAAAGAAGTTTATAAGTATGTATAGGGACAGAAGTTAACTAGATTCATTGTGGTGATCATTTCACAATATACACAAATATCAAATCACTATGTTGCACACCTGAAACACAGATATAATGTTGTATGTCAACTATACCTCAAGTTTTTAGAAAAAGAGATTGCAGAAATGAAAGGAAATTTCTTTAAATTCATTTATGCTGTGGTGCTCTATTCCACAGCCAAATACAGGAGAGAGAAAGACAGATCTTATGTTTATGCTTGTAAACGGAGATGCTTTCAGAACAAGCTCAAGAGCGGCTGTTTAATAGTATTATTTATAACTTATATTGGCATGTTAACACACAACTCTCACAAAACCCGCTTCACCCTCAACACAGCCCTGTGAACTAGATACACAACCACTGAGGAAATAGAAGTTCCCAAGTTCTTTTTTTTTTTTTTTTTTTGTAAATTAATTTATTTATTTTAATTGGAGGCTAATTACTTTACAGAATTGTAGTGGTTTTTGCCATACATTCACATGAATCAGCCATGGGTGTATATGTGTTCCCCACCCTGAACTCCCTCCCACCTCCCTCCCCACCCAAGCTCTGTGGAAGGTGTTGGAGCTAGGACTCTCAGTTCAGTGCTCTTCATTCAGCATCCTCTAAGACAATGCGCCCTAGACAGGAAGCATAGACATTTGCCACAGAGAATTCTCTCGTTAACATAGGATCAGACTCCTTTCCACCTAAGGACGGCAAAGTGAGCCACAAAACTTCTTTAAACTTCTGTTTTCTCATCGGCAAAATAAGGACAATGCCACCAATCCCCATAGGATAAGATGAGAGTAAAATCCAGTGGTACCATGAAAAAAGGTTAATAAACCATAAAGCATTAGGCACATGTTATACAAATCCCTTTTCCCAGAGCTGTATCACAGTGAGTAAGGACACTTATTTGAACGTTGGACCTTAGGCAAGTTTCTTAATATGTTTAAGGCTCATCCTTATTGGTAAAACAAGAACATGACGAGGACCTTGCCTGGAAGATGATGGTTGAAACACAGAGGAACTGATCCATGCCAAGTACCCAGCACTGGTCACTGCACGGACACAGCAAGTTTTCAATAAATGCTAACTTTCATTGTAAAGCTGCTTGTATTTGATCCCAGCCCTTTACCAGTTGAAGTATAAGCAAACAGCCCAAGTTGTGTCTATCCAGACTTTTCACTCTGATGGCTGTTTCAACCCTATCTTCTCAAAAGACCTATTTGGATGAGTTCCACTTACCTTTTGTTTTGCAAAGTTAATATCTCTGGTCCGTGGCAAGCTTTCAGCCACTGAGCATTGTTTGCTCTCCATTTATTCCTACATGGCATGGGATCCGGTTGGATAATATTTATCTCCATCCTGATAGCCAGGGAACAGAACCGACCTACTCCTCAGCTTGGGGTTCCTCCCCAAAGAAGGGCAGCTTGACAATATTACTTCAAAAGCTAGCTGGCAGTTACAGAGCCAAGTTTTTGAACACACAGGAGAATATATCATTTTATGTACTAACTAGGAAAAGTCAACTGTCGCTGTCAGCGAGGAAAGGAATGTAAAATAGCAGCAAGGCGCCTGACACATAATTGGCACTTAAGACAAGCTGGGCTAGAAGAGAAAAAGTAACAAATTGTCTTCCGGATTGGATTGGTGTCTGATCATAACTTTGAAGAATGTTTTCACAGGAAAAGAAGAATAAACACCAAGCACAAACTAATCTTAAAATCTCATTCGTCTCTGGCTACGAACACTGTTTCTTAATCAGGTAACTACATTTTTCTGTAACTTAGATCATCCAAATGTATGTATATGTATATATACCTTCCTGAGGGTCATGTAAATTACACACATCAACATTCCATGAAGGGAAACTGTTTCCCTGTGTTCAGGTACAATGGCAGTGCATGGGCTGGTTCCTCAGACTTGCTTTCAGGGAATGCTAAAATTCTGAAATGGCCTATTGATTTTCAGAGGAGAGAAAGTGAATCTTGGAAACTAGATGCAGATGGAAGCATCCTGAAATCCTTGCCATTGCCTTGTTACTGAGCATTTCAGAAATTGGTGTGTTCATCCTTAAACATTTCACGGCTCTCTTAATTATTCCCTCTGGGTGGTCTTACAGGGTCTGTGTTTTAGATCTTAGACTTCCTACCCTATCCGTTTTGTTTTTTCCAGAACTTCAGCGTTTGAACTTGTGACTTGCTATCATCATATGGGCTCTTGATTCAGTCAGTGAATGCTTATGAAATGCCTGCTACCTATCAATAAAAGGCATTGTACATACAGGACACTTTATGTACATTACAGAATACGTGGTTGATACTGTAACCCCCCAGGCATCTCCAAACAATGTTGAGGGCCAGCCATGAAGCAAGCCCTGAAGATACAAATTTGAATAAAGCCCAGAACCTTGCAGTCTAATATATAGCCAAGTGAGGGATGCAGGCAGATAAATGGTGTCTGTGACTTCCTTCCTGTTCCATTATTCCAATGCTGTCACTCCCTTATCACACTGGGCCTCCCCTAAATGACATCTTGTAAATGGCTACCTCCCTGGAATATGGGGAAGTATGTCTTTTGCACTGTGGGTAGTTAGAATACATGGCACTGAAAACAGCTGCTGCTGCTGCTAAGTCACTTCAGTCATGTCTGACTCTGTGAGACCCCATAAATGGTAGCCCACCAGGCTCCCCCGTCCCTGGGATTCTCCAGGCAAGAATACTGGAGTGGGTTGCCATTTCCTTCTCCGAAAATGTCTGACACTATCCTATTTAGATTTTGTATTTTTATTTTTTTAATTATTATATATTTTTTTAAGGTTTCTCGTTAGCTACCTATTTTATACATAATAGTGTATGTCTGTCGACCCCAGTCTCTCAGTTTATCCCATCCCCCCACCCCAACGCCTGCTTTTCCCCCTTGGTGTCCATAAGTTTGTTCTCTACGTCTGTGTCTCTATTTCTGTTTTGCAAGTAAGATCATCAATACCATTTTTCTAGATTTCACATACATGCGTTAATATACGATATTTGTATCTTTAAACTGAAAGCAAACGTCTATAGATGAAGTATTTCTCTTTCTAAGACAAAGTGTAAGTCAAGGACAACCCAAAAAAGAGTCTTCAGGTGACGCTGACCCAAATGAAAGCAGGAGGAAAAGAGAATTACGTAACTCTGAGCACTTCCTCTCTGTTTCAAGAGGGATACATTCCGGGGCAGGGTTGGGGGGTGGGGAATCAAGAAACAGACATTCAGGAGACAGGCTGAGCCAGCGGTGTGAGTGTCTCTCTACTGCAGACCCCTCAGGGGCTGCGGCTTTTGAAGGTCGTTTCTAACTGGGTGAGACAAGAATGCCATTGTTGCTGTTCTCACCACAGTTTTGCGAATGAACAATAGCAACTCCTTTATTTTTACATCCCAGTATAATCTCTTTATTCAAGGCCTACATTTCAGAAGGTCTCAATCTGAAATGCAGATCTTGGAAAACCCTGCCTAGCAATCAGGAAGGCAGCCAGGGGAGCCTTGGTGCTTGAGCTGCACTCCCAGCTGTGTGGCTGTGTGGATGTTCAGGCCTGTGACCGAAGCCAGGCGGTCCAGGTCCCCCTCTGCTCCAGGCTGGCTAGGAGGCAGTGCTGCACTTCTGGGTTGCTGGGCCTGCGTCCAGACTCTAGAACCTGACAGACAGTAGGCAAACCTCAGCTCCATCACTTACAATGTTACTTTGGGTCGGTTACCAAACTTCTCTGTGCCTCAGCTTCCTGCTTGTGAAATGGAGAAAACAACAGAACCTCATGGGGTCCTCATAGGGGTAAAGTGAGTTAGCATTTGTGGGGCTCCCGGAGCTGTGTTGGACATGTTTACTATTACAATGAGAGCTTCCCTGGTGGCTCAGACAGTAAAGCGTCTGTCTACTATGCAGGAGACCTGGGTTCAATCCCTGGGTCGGGAAGATCTCCTGGAGAAGAAAATGGCAACCCACTTCAGTATTCTTGCCTGGAAAATCCCACGGACAGAGGAACCTGGTAGGCTATAGTCCATGGGGTTGCAAAGAGTCAGACACGCCTGAGCAACTTCACTATTACAATGTCCACGAATCCAAGAGAAATCTAGTTAAGGGCAAAATGGTCTCCTTTATTTGCACATAAACTATGAAATACCAGCATTCAATAAACTGAAATCTCAAGTCACAGAATGACAGATCCTAAAGACAGGTTTTTAAAAAGGCATAATTCCTAATGATACTATAACCAACAAATAAAACAGAGGTGCTGCACTGTGCTTAGTCGTTCAGTCATATCCAACTCTTTGCAACCCCATGGACTGTAGCCCACCAAGATCCTCTGTCCCTGGGGATTCTCCTGGCAAGAATACTAGAGTGGGTTGCTATGCTCTCTTCCAGGGGATCTTCCCAACCCAGGAATTGAACCCAGGTCTCTGGCATTACAGGTGGATTCTTTACCAACTGAGCCACCAGGGAAGGGCTTCTCAGGTGGCGCTAGTGGTAAAGAACCCACCTGCCAATGCAGGAGCTGTAAGAAACACTGGTTCCATTTCTGGTTCAGGAAGATCCCCTGGAGAAGGACATGGAAACCCACTCCAGTATTCTTGCCTGGCGAATCTCATAGACAGAGGAACCTGGTGGGCTACAGCCCATAGGGTCACAAAGAGTCAGACACAACTGAAGCGACTGGGCACGCGCACACACACAGCAACACAATATACAGGATTCCACTGAGCCATTTCAAGGCATAAGAGGCGTCAACACAACAAGAATAAGTTTGTGTCCTTGCCCTTGTGTGTACATGCCTTTCAGAACTCAGGTGTGTATGTGGTTCCAAAAAAATGGCCCCATTGAGATGGACAGACTTTCTCCCCAGATTCCTGGGTTCAGAGAAACTCACAGTTCATCAAGGCAGTTTGCTCAACTCTAATTAGGAATCTGATTGCTGGTTGGCCTTGCACAAAGGACTTTTAATTAGGGCTGAGAACGCTTAGAAAAATCCACTTGGCAAGTCAACTCCCTCCCTCTATCTCTTTTATAACATCTTGCCAAGATCATAAGGAAAGGGAGAGCTTAATTACAGTTGGTGTATATATCTTTAAGAAAAAAATACATTAAGTGCTTTAAAATAGGCTCTCTTGGCTCTGTGATCACAAGGATTTTACTCACTTCTTATCCCTGATTGGTCTCATTCTCAGTTACAGATGAATCAGACACATTTTGAGCAGCTTTAAGATTTGCTTTTCATCCAAAGCCAAGTAGGCAAATGGCAGTGAATTCACAAGCTTTTCCAAATGATCTCATAGGTTCCTCCGGCTCCATGGTGGGGGCCATTTGCACTCTGCGATGCTGTTATCTTAAACACCCCCAGCCTGCTTATGTCTAAGGGGAGGCCGCCTCGTAGGGGCTGGGTGAGGCACTCCACTTTCTAGAAGTCAAGTTTGAGTACCTTCATAGGTGCATGTGGTAGCAGTGACCTGAGAAAGAAATAAGCACAGGGAAGACCCTCAGCCGGGAATTTGGGCCTGGAGGAGCTGAGGTGGACGTGGAGCCTTGGAGATGGATGCTGTCCTAAAATCAGCATCTCTTCATGCATCGGGAGAAGCGTCCTCTCATTAAGTCTCCCAGCCTAAAAGCAGGTGACCCACACTCACCCTTCAATACACCGGAACTGGGCCCTGGCAGCCAGTGACTTTCTCATTATTTATGCGAAATAGCTGACAGCGCATGGAGGGGCTGAACCCATGCAGTATGTGCACAGGGCGACCCTGGGAAGTTCAAATCAGCCCCTCAGAAGCATGAGAGATTTTCCGACTGAAGCTTGTGTTTTATCATTCCTTTAGTCTCTGCCTTTTCTTTTTCTTTTTTTTAACAAGTCTTTGTGCCTTGGTGCTAAGGATCCCTTTCATCTAATCTCAGACACCTGAAGCTCTGCTATTGAATTACATTTCTTCACTTACTATTTATGTTTGATGCAAAAATAAGAAAGCGAGTGGGAGCAGAAGACACTGCCACTTGCGTCTGAAAGGGATCTGTCCATCATCCCTGAGCTCCATCCAGCTCTTTCACACTTTTTCAACATGACGCTTCTGTGCAGACTCTTGACTTTGGCTCCGTAGAATGATCTTAACATTTAGACACATCCCTCTCTGTTGAGCTTGTACTGATCAGGGTCAATAGGAATTTTTAAATCTTCTGCCTTTTGACATAGACAACCGGTGAGGGAGGGAGGGGCCAAGTTGCTCTGAAATCGTTTCCAAGCCCTGGGAATATGTGCCGGCTACCCGAGCGCCTTCTGACACAAATATCTTTCTAAGGTCTCGCTGGTTCTGTAGTGGCGGCTGTGACAAATATATTTCATGATTTTCTGGTGAAATGTCACTGGGCTAAGAACTCCTTAATATCAAAGAAAATATTGGAGGGAGAACAGCTTTCTAATTCAAGCCAGGTGAGTTTCTAAGATATGGGGCTGATTGATTGCACCATATGTAGCCTCTCGTGGACATTACTGTTACCCCATCTTAAGAGAGATCAGGCATGAATTTAACCACCATTGCGTTCTTCCTGCTTTTGAAAATAATCAGATTTCTGTGTTACCTTCTTTCCCAACTGCCAAGAACACACTCCAGAACTTCACATTAGCTCTTCTGATGAGTTGGAGAGGAAAATGTCATTATCCTTGTTTTACAGATGGAGAAATCTGAGGCTCAGGGAGGCTGTTTTGCCTAAGGTGAAAGTGTTGTTTTAATCCTCGACTTTTATTTTTATCTCTTCAGATTTCTTCCTGAGGGTGGTAATGAGCTCGGAGGATTCATCAGGACTAAACCTCGTCTGAAGACTTGTTTATAAAATTATTTCAATAAAATCCGCAATCAGATTGGCTGGGGCGGGTCTTCAAACCAAGCAGCTTCCCTAATGAGCACGCTCGTCAGGGCAGCAAAATCTCGTTACCAGCCGGCTTCTCCCACACTTTGTCAAGGAGGGTGGTGGGGGATGGTGGAAATTTATTAGTAATAAATACCAAAGCTCTAGGAGCTTTTATATGAGAACTTCATTTATCTTTTATTTCTTTAATTATTTAAAAAGTTAGGTTAGAAAATGGTTGTGGAGCAGCTAATAACGTGACTTCAGAGCAGGGTAGCTGGGCCCATCCCACTCATTAGCTCTGAACCAGCTTCGTGCTGGCTTTCCTTGGTGAGTTACTGGCTTCTAATTCCTCTTCCTTGGGGTTGTGCTATTTGCCCCTCTGATTCCTATCTGCCTCCCTGATTCAACTCACACATTTAAGTTACGTATACAGAAGACTGATTTTTCAACAGAAGGAGGATTTTTATGTTTCAGAGCCCAAGCCTTCAGAATCCTCATGGGTCTGGGAGCCACCATGGGTTGCTGTTGGTTAGGAGTTTGTCTTCCATGTTCTCCATATTTGTGATGCTTTGAAAGATAGGGTCTTTGGTTACTCACAACAGGACAACACCCCTGAAGACAGGAGGCCAAGCTATGGACCACTGTGGGGCTGGGTTGTCAAAAGGCCCCTCACTCAAAGACAGGAAAGTACTTTTCAGTCCTAAGGATCCACCATTGCTTAAAATAACCCTTTTTGAGGTCTGTTCATGTTTTAGCATGTTATGATACACATATTTCTTTCTTTTTTGATTTAATGTTTAATTCATTTTTATTGATGAATTCTTTAGTGTGAGTGTATCTAATTTTCTCTCTTCAACAACTGATGGGTATCTGAATTGTTTCCAGTTTGAGGTTATTATAAATAATCCTACTATGAATATCTGCATACAAGTCTTTGTGTAGATGTTTCCTTTCTCTTGGTGGACTCTAGGAGTAAAATTGCCAATCCTCTTTCTAAATGTCCATCAACAAAATTTAGTAGATTTCAAACTTTACTTATGGTACTGGATAGTTTATTATAACATAGAAATCACATGTTTTTCCAAAACTTTGCAAGAATTCTTAATAAGCCAGCAGGACCTGAAGAGTTTTTGAAAGGAGGTTTTTTTTTAACATTATTTTTTGAAACTTTGTCAGTTCCATCTCAAGGTTATTGGTTTTTTCATACGTATAATTTATTTAATGAATTTTAGCAATTTCCCACAGAAAACCATCCATTTATCAATATTTTCACATGTATTAACATTATCTTTCACATATAACATTATCTTATTTCATTTAAATCTTCTCTGCAATACGTCAATATCCATTTTCTGTATATTATTAGCTTGTATTTCCTTTTATCCTAGATTCAAATGGTGAAAAGTATTTCCATTTTGTTAGCCTTTAAAAATATGAAAACACTTGAATCAATTGATTATACTTTACTTTCTAATTTGTAAATTTCTGTATTTATCTTTTTTGTCTATTTCTGTTTATTTGGATTTATTTTATTCTTCTAAGTTTTTAGTCATATGATTAGCTTTTAAATTTTCATTTTTCTGGTTTAATTTTGATAGTATTTGAGGCTCTAAGCATACTTCTTGGTACTGATCTGGCCACATTCCATGAATGCTTATATATAATTTTCATAACTTCTAAATAGCTTGCAATTATAGTTTTGCTTTTTTAATGAAATACTTATAAGGAATTTTTAAAATTTCCAAGTGGTTGAGAATTTAGATATTTTTATTCTTATTTAAATTTGTTAAAGATTTCTTTGTGGTCTTATATATTATTTGTTTTGCTCAGGGTTTCAAATAATAGTTTTTGAAAAGACTCATTTTTTGTTGTTATGGACCAAAATTCAATACTGGCCTATAAATCAACTTTAATAATTGTAGTATTTCAAACCATGGTGTCCTCTTTTTTGTTGTCAAAATCTGGTATTTAGGTCTCCTGATGACTTATTATTTTTCTGTCAATTTTTGTTTCTTAATGTTTAATGCTGTGCTTCCATCACATGACTTTTATCATTGTAATATTTTCATCCTGCATTATTCCTTTTATCAACATTATATACCAAATGGATCCTTTATTCCAAGAATTGCTCTATGACTCTTACTTTTTCTAATTATTTCTGCCATTCATCTTTTTATTTTCATCTGCTTGATTAAGATTTGGCTATTGTTTTATTCTTTTAGCTATTTAGAGTTAATTTTAACACTTACTGATATTTTTCCTAATTTCCAAGTGAATTCATGTTCATTTCAGAAATGCTGGCAACTACAGAAAAGCACAGACACACAAAATCATTCGTTACCCAGAGTTTTCTCTTTTTTCATCCTCCTCTTTTAAAATTTTCTTTGATATGTTCAAAGAAAGCCAGAAGAGCCTACGTCAGGGCCTACAGGTCACAGGCCAATTAAACCGGAAACCGGATCCTTCCACAGTCCAGAGCGTGGAGAGACAGAATTATCAAGAAACGCGCTCCTGTTTCTGCTTCATTTTTTAAAATTCAAAAACAGTAAATCACATTCCTCTCTTGTCTACTGTGGGAGCAGAGAAATAAAGTGATTAGATTGCCAAGGATTCAAAGTAAGAATGATGTGAATCTGCTGCTCAGGAGGAGGAAGCCAGGCACCTCCCTCATGTCAGGAGTTGAGGGAAGGTGATTCCAGGGGCCGCTGCTGAGAAGCAAAAGCATGGCTTCAGAACGGGCCTGGGTGTGCGTCGGTGTATGTGTGTGTTGCTGTGTATTTGTGTGTGTTTGTATGTATGTTGTGTTTTGTTGTATTTTGTGTGTTGGGTTTTTTGTTGTGTGTATGTTGTCATGTGTGCATGGTTGTTTGTGTTTATTATTGGTGTGGGTGTGTGTTGGTTTTGTGTGTATGTTGCTTGTGTGGGTGGGTGTTTTCATGTCTGTTCATTCTTGTTTGTATGTGCTGTTGTGTGTTTGCATGTGTGTATTATTTTGTGTGTGTGTGTGTGGTTGTTGTTGTGGGGAGGGGGGTTAACAGTAGCAGAAAGGGTTTGGCAGCAGCCCAGAGGTCCTGCTGAGGGTAAGCAGATAGTCAGCACAGCTAAGTTGTTTTCTTCACAGTCAAGAAATTGGGTCTGAGAGCTGTCTCAAGTCATGTTCTGGCTGAGAAGTAAGGTCCAGAGCTTAAGCGAAAATGTGTCCTACGTCAAAGGATCTGAAAATAGGCTCTTCAAGGAAAGGTTAAAGGGTTCAATCCCTTTAACCTAAAGGAAGAAAAGATGAAGTGGCTATTTAATTACTACCATCAGATCCACAAAGATTATCTCCTAGAGAGTGTGCAGTGGTTTTCAACCTTCTATAGAAGACAAGGTGAAATGCAATCCACTTAAAACAATGGCAAGATGAAGGAGTTCCTCAAGCCTCAGCATGGAACAGTCTTCAGGGAAAGATTACAGAGTTCCCAGCCCCAGCGATCTTTGAAGGGAGATAAATAGCCCTCTAGAAAACAGGGGCTTTGACCTATAGGAAACCAGCACAACCTCTGGGTCAGGCAGACCTAGGCGAGAATTCTAGCTCTACACAAACCCCCAATATCACCAACTTTTTTACTGTTAGCTTCCTCATCTGTAAATTGGGCATAATGACAAAATCTGTAGCACAGACTTTTGTTGGATTAAATCAAATGACAAGCTATGTAAATCCCTCAGTCCCAGTACCTGGTACATAGCAGGTGCCCAGCAAATGTTAGCTTCCTCCCCCGTTCAACTAGCAATTGATGAGCAGTTAACTTTGCACATCCTCTGACCACTAAAGAGAAACCTAACTCAAATCCATTTACTAAAGATTTAGTGAGCACCTCCTTTATGTAAGGTACCAGGGCAGAGATTTCATTCCCCAGCATCCACTCGCCCTATCTTTGGTATGCCTCCAAATTTTGTGCATGGGTGCATGCATCCACCCCCAGTCAGTTCGGTTTTGCTGGAGCTTACTGGGTGACACCTGACCCAGGCATTGCCAATCAAAGCATCTGATCGTTCCGTCAAGAGTCATTGGTTCAGAAATGGGAATATGACCCCATCAGAGGCAGTGAGCCCCAAGGGGCATTACTTAAAGTTGCTGGACAGCAGACTTTAGCTTCTCCCAAATTCTGGGAGACTGAAGCTAGCACACCCATCCAACCTCCTCAAGAGCCTGAGAATTACAATATATGGAAGAGAGCAAAGCTGAGTCTGGAAACCAGAGAGAATCCAGCTCAATGCCTGGGCTTCTCAGCTATATGACCCAGTAAATCCCACTTTTTGTTTAAACGAGCTGAGTTTAGGTTTTATGTTGCCAAATGTGTCCAAATTGATAGTGACTATGTAAAACAGACAAAAATAAATAAGCCTGAAAAGCTTATAAGTTATACATAAGATGTTTACAAAAACAATAATAGTATAGGTCAAGTATTTATTATATACTATTTATCTAGGGTTTATTACATGTCAGACACTACACTAAATTCTTTGCACACATTGGTTTATTAATCCTCAGGACAGCTACTTTTATGGAATGAGCAGTGTTTGACTTTGAACTTGAAAAATGGGTAGAAATTGGGTGGGTGTGAGAGGAGAGAAAAGAAGGTGAGCAGAAGAGGGAACAGATGGAGACAGGAAAACACAGGGACAGTTTAGGGACCAGCCAGCAGTGTTATTCCTTGGGGCCTGGAGAGCAGGAAGGACAGTAATGCAGAATAAGACTGCAAAGGCAGACTGAGGTCAACCCATTGGGAACTCAGGAATGTCAAGGCAAGGAATTCATTGTTAATACAAGGTTTTTCAAAGAAGGAAGAGACTTCCAGTCTGCTCTCACATATCTTAGATTTACCTGGGGAAAGTACTCTTATGCAGGAGATAAGATTGCTCCCAGGTGAGCAGAGAAGGAGAAATAATGAATGCGGAAGTAGTCACAACTTTTGCCCCCATCCCTAACTCTGATAAAGATTGACACTTCCTTTTGAGTCAGCAGTCAAATGCTCTCAACTGTTCAGAGTCTAGGTGATGAGAAAAATCACAGCAAAGACAATCTGAGATGGTTAGTTTGTCTGTAGAAAGAAGAGTTTAGGTAATGGGCAAGGGAGATGGACAACAGGCCTGAGTTGGAACTCATGGGGCTGAAATTTGTGGAAGAAAAAAAGAGAGATTCTTAAGATGCTATTGCTATCCATATGAAGCAAACTGGGAGGAAGGGTTTGGTGTTGTCAGGTTTCTTGAGAGAAAAAGCCAGGGTTTGAGGCACATCCTTGTAATTACTTTTTCACTTCCAGATTGCAGATGCTGAGATGTGTTATCATTAGGAGGAAGAGGTGGTTTTAATGTTTACTGAAGAGTATGGCTGGCTGACTGAAGATGGGAAAGAGGAAAACGCATTTTGAGTTCAGCTTGAGGGAAGCCCCAGGATGGGTGTACCCAGGGAACGCTTGGAGAAGCAGTCTACTCTGAGAAGATGCACCCCCCAAAAAGTGAGAACAAAAAGTGTGGGTATGTCAAAACCATATGAGATGTTCCTCCAAAAGTTAAACCAAGAATTGCCATATGATCTAGCAATTCCACTTCCAGGTATAGATTCAAGAGAACTGAAAGCAGAGGCTCTAATGCACATGTGTATACCAGTGTTCACAGAGCACTGTTCACCAAAGGCAACGTGGAAGCAATCCAAGAGTCTGGCAACAGGTAAACGGATCAACAAAATGGGGTATATACAGTGGAATAGTACTCAGTCTTAAGCAAGGAAGCAAGTTCTGATATATGCTACAATGTGAATAAATTTCAAAAACATTATGCTAAGTGAAATAAGCCAGACACAAAAAGACAAATAGTGTATGATTTCACTTATGAGAAGTATCTAATACATGCAAGGGCTTCCCAGGAGGATCAGTGGTAAAGAATCCGCTTGCCAATGCAGGAGCCTCAGGAGACTCAGGTTCAATCCCTGAGTTGGGAAGATCCCCTAAGATAACATGGCAACCCACTCCAGTATTCTTGCCTGGAGAACCCCATGGACAGAAGAGCCTGGCGGGCTTCAGTCTATAGGGTTGCAAAAAGTCAGACACAACTGAAGCGACTCAGCATGCATGCTTGCAATATATGCAAATTCCTAGAAAATAAAGGGACTTCTCTGGTGGTATAGTGGATAAGAATCCACCTGCCAATGCAGGGATCGAACATTGGTTCCCACATGCTGCGGGGCAACTAAAGTTGTGTGCCACAGCTACTGAGCCCGCACTCTGGAGCTCACAAGTCACAACAACTGAGGCCTTGTGCTGCAACTACTGGAGTCCGCATGTCCTAGAGCCTGTGCTCTGTAACAAGAGGAGTCACGACAATGAGAAGCCCACACACCTCAGCTAGAGAGGATTCCTTGCTCTCTGCAATTAGAGAAATTCTACAAAGATCCAGTGCAGCCAAAAATAAATAAACAAACACATTTTTTAAAAATTCCATTAAAAAGAAACAAAATAGAGTAAAGGTGACTAGATCCTGAAGGAGAAGGGGAGATGAGGAGTTATTGTTTAATGGGTACCGAGTTTCTGTTTGGGACAATGAAAAAGTTCTGGAAATGGAATAGTGGTGATGGTTGCACAGTACTGTGAATTGTACACTTAAAATTATTAAAATGGTAACTTGTGTGTTGTGTATATTTTACCACAATTTTTAAAAAACCACATGGAATATAAAGCTATTGATGTTGCACTGAGAAGTGGGGGTTGTCTACTGTCCCCAGACAGAAGTCTGGATCATAAAGGAGAGCTATCAAGGGTTGTTCTAAGAAGATTAATCAATAGACACGAAAGAGAGAAGTTTGAACCAATGCCAACCACGGGCCAAGGTTGTGAACTTTTAAACCAGTGCATGCATGTGTGCTTAGTTGCTCAGTCGCACCCGACTCTTTGGGACCCCATAGACTGTAGCCCACCAGGATCCTCTATCCATGGGATTCTCCAGACAAGAATACTGGAGTGGGTTGCCATTCCCTTCTCCAAGGGATCTTCCCAACCCAGAGATTGAACCTAGATCTCCTACATTGCAGGTGGATTCTTTACCATCTGAGCCACCAGGGAAGTCTTCAAACCAGTAAGAATGAGATAACTCTAAGAGCCAGACAAGGGGAGAATTGAAGGGATTTTTGATAACTGGATAGGGACAGAGACACTGGGGAAGCCAGACATTTCTCATGACTTAAGCATTTTTTTCCTTACAAGATATTTGCTGCAGTGATTAATTTCCATTTTTTTACCAAACTAAGTATTTCCTTCCTAATATTACCTAACTTTACCTTTTTCCACTGCTGCCATAAATAGAACTCATCAACCACAAAGTCGCTAGAAAACTGTCAACCTCAGCCAATAAAGAGCACTCAACCATATGGGAAAAAGTGGGCAGTCATGACTCAGGCAAAGTGACTCTGCTTTTCTGAATGGAAAAAACATTCCACATTTTGATCTTGACCAAAAATGTCATTGAATGCAACTCTGAGGTCTGCAAATAAGCCTTTTTTCCCCCTTTGGTACTGCAATGTTTCCTATGGCATAACCATATGCTTTGACAAAGAGACAAATGTCAAACTCTCATCTGATCAATATAAAAGCCATCTTACAACCTGCTTTTTAGGATCTCCTCTTTCAGTCCTTATGTTTTGTAACCCTACTATTCCAGTAATATTTTAATTTCAATTTCTTTTATGTCTTTACACAAAATCCAAAACAAAGTACATGCTTATGTAAAAACCTGAATTCTTCTTACAGGTTCAAAAACAATTTTGCTGCTCCCTCAGACACAGCTTAGATGTGTTTTATTATCGAAGGCACCCTGGTGTCTCTTAACCACAAATGAAGTTAAAGCAGTTAACCTGTTTATCCCACTTATCACCCGGTGTCACACAGTGGCAGAGCAGAGTCTTTAAAGACTGGGAAAGAGGGAGGTATGTTTTGGTAATGAGGAGAAAGGTCTGACGCCAAACCAGATTAGTGCTGCAGTGAGAGGCTCTGAGCAGATCACAGAAGCAAAAAGACAGAAGAGAGGATGAAGGTGCTTGCAATTGATATGATACCTCTGCCTTCCTCACCCCATATGTTATTAATACATGCAAAAGGAAAAGATTAGCTGGACTGTACCAAAGTAGATCCCTCCAACAGCTGGAGGGGTAGGTGATGTTCTTCTCCAAGGTATCTATTCACATCCACTGATCTTTGTGGAACTTTGGGGGCCTTATAGGAAAAATACTTGAGCCTTGCCACTTCGGGAAGATGCATGTATATTCATTGAACAAATACTTACTGAGTACTTCCTACTCTATCAGACACTGTGCAAAGTCCTGGGGATAAAATTGTGAAGATAACCCTGTCCTTCAGGAGCCTACAATCTTAGTGGAGGAGACCACAAAAAATAGAATAATAAACAAGTAATGTTCATGAGAATTACAATGAACAGAAAGAACAAGAGTGAGGAAGTAAATAGAAACTGCAGCAGGCCACCTCAGACAGGGTGTTCAAGGATGTCCTTAGAAGGGGGTAACATCTGAGCTTGACCATCAAGGATGAGAGAGAGTCAGCCAGTCTCCCCTTGGGGGAGCTTCCCAGAGCAACACAAGTGCCAGGCCTGGGAACACATGCTCAAGAGAGACAACAGAAACTGCAGTGGCTGTGACTATGCTACATGATGGTTTGCAGAGCTGGCTACAGCCGGATCTTGAGGATCTTGCAGACCACACAGGGGTGGTCAGAAGCCACGGAAGAGTTTTAAGCAGGAGGCCGGGGCTTCCATGGTGGCTCAGTGGTAAAGAATCTGCCTGCAATGCAGGAGACCCAAGTTCGAGCCCTGGATCAGGAAGATCCCCTGGAGAAGGGAATGGCAACCCACTCCAGTATTCTTGCCTGGAGAATCCCATGCACAGAGAAGCCTGGTGGGCTACAGTCCATGGAGTTGCAAGGAGTTGGACACGACTTCGCAACTGAACGGTAACATGATTTTATTTATATTTTTAGATGATCACTCTGACTGCTGTGAGGAAATGGAGGTAAAAGTGGGAGCAGATTACTCAGGAAGCCACCATGATAACCCAGAGAAGTGATGATGGCAGTTCAGACTAGGGAATGGTTCTCAAAGTAGGGTCCCCAGCACCTGGCAACTTGTTAGCAATGCAAATTTCAGGCCCTACTCAGCCCCACTGAATCAGCATCTCTGGGGTGGGGTCAAGCCATATGAGTGTTAACAAATCTTCCAAGTGATTCTTTTATTTGTTTATTTTATTTTGGCTGCCCTGGGTCTTCCTTGCTGCTCTCAGGCTTTCTCTAGTTGCAGCAAGTGGCTACTCTCTAGTTGTGGTGTGTGGGCTTTTCACTGCAGCAGTTTCTTTTGTTGCAGAGCAGGAGCTCTAGGGTGCATGGGTTTCAGTAGTTGCAGCTACTCATCTCGCTGGCAGGTTTGTAAGGGTCTCTCAATTATTCCTGGCCTCTGTCCTCCTCCAATGCAGTGGATCACCCCAGAGCACTGTTTTACCCGCCATGCCCTGTTCAAACATCATTAATAAATTCTTAATTTATAAATTCTTAATTAATTAATAAATTCTTCAGAATAAAATTCAGATGTTTAGATTGATATTCAACGTCCTACACATTTTGTCTCTCCCTATTTTTCCTAACTTGGGTTTCCCAGTGGTAAAGAATCTGCCTGCTGATGCAGGAGATGCAGGAGTTGAGAGTTAGATCCTTGGGTTGGGAGGATTCCCCTGGAGAAGGAAATGGCAACCCACTCTAGTATTTTTGCCTGGGGAATCCCATGGACAGAGGAGCCTGGTGGTCTATATTCCATGGGGTCACAAAGGACCCGACAAGACTGAGCAACTGAGTAACTGAGCTTGCACACTTTTCCTAACGTAACTTCTTGTACTTTCCAATATATACCTTATACTCAAAAAAGGCTAGCCTATTTGTAGTCCCCTGGGCATGCATCATGTACACTCACTCATGCCGCCTCTGCCCCAATCTAAAATGCCTCTCCTCTCCACTTTCTCTCCAAATCATTCTCATCCTTTCAGATCCACTTCCGTCCCCACCTCTCTTGAGAAGTCCTCTTTGACTTTCCTTACCCACAATGGTCTCTCCCTTCTCTAAATCTTTAAAACCCCTCCTGTCTGTGCCAGTCATCTGATGCTCCTCATGCACTGCCTAGCGTGACTCGTTTCCTGTTCGTGGGCTTGGGCCTTATCGCATCAACCGAATTATAACCCCACTTAGAGCAGATGCCCGGAGAAGGCAATGGCACCCCACTCCAGTACTCTTGCCTGGAGAATCCCATGGACTGAGGAGCCTGGTAGGCTGCAGTCCATGGGGTCGCTACGAGTCAGCCACGACTGAGTGACTTCACTTTCACTTTCCACTTTCATGCATTGGAGAAGGAAATGGCAACCCACTCCGGTGTTCTTGCCTGGAGAATCCCAGGGACAGGGGAGCCTGGTGGGCTGCCGTCTATGGGGTCGCACAGAGTCAGACACGACTGAAGCGACTTAGCAGCAGCAGCAGCATGTCTCCTAGACTAGATCGTGGAGCATGATGGAGAACACAAATGAAACACAGATAAGCAAGGATATAGCAAACAGGTCTCACTGTCTGCCCCATTCTGGCCCCTTCTGAGAATCTTTTGCAGCCCTTCAACCCAAAGCAGCAAGTCCAGTGTGAGAAAAGCCTGATGTGGCCTGATGAGGCACTTCCATATGAGGTTCTGCCTGAAGAGACACAGAGGTTGTTGTCAGTTGGTGGTGGCTCCTGGAGCTTGGAGATCATGATGGAGGGCTGGACTGGCAGCTGTCCTGAGGAAGAGAGCAAGATGACTATGCAGAGGAGACTGGCTTAGGTGGGAGGTCAACAGAGAAGATGTGCAGAGACAGCGATTGTGCAACTCCTAGAAACAGAGAGACTCAGCTCCTAGTGGCCAGCTGGTTCTCAGGTCCCATCTGTCACTCAAAAGTGTTGAGTTGTATCTCCTGGCCATGAAGTCCCCCTTTACCATTTCAGGACATTGGAGCTCTCTGGGATGGCTTTCTGGTTTTTGCCTTCAAAGGAACTTTGGCTGGAAAAGAGGCGGCACAGGCTGATAGTAACTCTACCTTCCATTCCTGCTACTCCTCCCAGGATGGGCTCCTCAGGTCCTGCCCCTTCCCTTCTTCTAGGACTGTCACAACAAAGCATGATTACTAAATTCCTAGCATTGAAAACCAAGAAGCAATTGCTCAAATGCTGTCAAAAATGACATCCAAGTTTGAGTGACAATGATGGCTTTGGTCCTGTCCCCATCCACTTCTCTATTTTTAGTTCCGCTCCTGCTCTCTGCAATTACAGTGCCTAGCGTGGAAGCAGTTGCCAGGAGTTATTTAACAAGTACCTTGCCCTTCTTTGAAGACAGTGCTTTGATCCTGAGCTTACATCTTCCTCTCAGTAACAGAGACTTCAGAATGTGCCATTTCACAAAACACTGAGCCTCTTCTGGTGTTTTCTTTGAATGACGGGCTTGAGCCCATGGACTGATCATGGACATTGGAGCTTCTCAAAAAGAAATTACCCTAAATGCAATGTCTTCAGCTATTTTCTCTCCATCTCTAAAATGGGACTAACATGCCCAAGTTTTCTCAAAAAGGCCAGGAAATGAATCAATATAAGGGATGGAAGTGAAAGTATGAAAGTGTTAATCACTAAGTCGTGTCTGACTCTCTATGACCCCATGGACTGTAGCCCACCAGGCTCCTCTGTCCATGGAGTTCTCCAGGCAAGAATACAGGAGTGGGTTGTCACTTCCTTCTCCAGGGGATCTTTCCCACCCAGGGATTGAACCTGAGTCTCCTGCCTTGCAGGCAGACTCTTTACTGACTGAGTCACCAGGGAAGCCCCATGATGAATGGAAAGAGCTCTGTAAATACCTTCCACATAGTATTATTTTTCTAATTACCAACGTCCATGTATCTTCAGATAGATCATTCAAGGTGTAAGTGTTATGTTCAAAGAACTATGAAGCACTTAGAGCTGTGTTAGGATGCAGGGGCTACTTGAGTCCCCTACTAAATGATGCTGATGGACATGCTGTAGTGGCCACTCCTGCATGCACATGCATTATCTAATATTTGAATTTTTTACATCAAGTGCAAATTATTTGTCCCATCAGAAAATCCTATGTATAAATTAGGGATCAATCAAGGGTAGGAAAATTGGGGAACCACCTGCAGGAGAGTGAAGAAAACCAGATAGGGGAAGAGAATTTGGACTTTATTTCATCACAACAAATGCCTCACTGGATCCCAAGGACACTGGGCTGACCCTGAAGACTTGTCCCAAGAGAAGCCAAAAGGCAGAACTCTGTACCCCCACCTGTCAGTCACTGGGTACAAGCTGCCCCCAGGAAGGGGTATCGCCTTCATCTGAGAGCAATTCCTGGCAGGGATTACTCAAGCCAGCCGTAGGCTGGGGGGTGAGCTTGAAGCACATCCGGAAGCAGGGGTTGCAAGGATCTGAGCACAGTGCAACATCTATCACAACGAGCCAGGGTCACCTTTGTGTCTTTTTATGTGTCAATGAAATAAGCAACTAATAAGGAATTCCCTGAAAAAAAGGTGGTCTTCACAATGGTTTTCTTGCTCTAAGGACACACTGTAGGGAATGGAACATACCTCAGACTACCTGGTATCTGACCCACAGGGCTAACAGGACAATCTGTGGCAGGACACAGGAAAACTCTAGACATGACCCTGTGCCTACACCCCAGCCAACAGCACACACCGCTGGCTCCTTAACCCACAGACTCACATCTCTCATCACAGGTATTTCATTCCAGGAATGAGGTCCTGGCCTTAGCTCAGCTGAAAGGGTTATTTTGCTTTTCATGTTCGCCATCTCCTCTAGTACATACACCTAAGAGCCAACAGTGTTATTACTTCAAAAAGGCTTATGGCGATTAGCCTGTAATTAACAGGTATTATCAGAAACAACTGGGAGAATTAAAAGATCAAAAATAACATTTGAAACCTTTGCAATTCTCCCATTAAATGACAGGAAGTGCTAAAACTCATCTACACTCCATTTTGCAGGAGAAAATCCTCCCAGGCTTTCTCAAACCTTTACACATATTTATTCCTTGCAACATTTTTATTAAACTTACTGAAATATGTTGTAGAGAAATACATCCTTGATCTTTATCAAAACTATATGTTTCTTTTAAGTTCTGAGGAAGGGCATTCTCTCTCACCTAATGAAATTGTAAAGTGGCGGCTCTAATGGCCTCTTTGTCCCGTCTTGCTGTCCCATCTAGCTCAGAAATTAATCAGTTCAAGAAGACGTATTAACTTCCGGGTTAATTCAAAGATGGGATTCTATGATTTTTGTTCACCTATAATGGACAATGTATCCGGGTTATTAGCTCCTAAGAGGATCACCATTTAAGCTTCTCCTGGATGCTCAATTCTTCTTTGTCCATTTGCTAGCATTTTTATCTTCAACCAGGAAATAATTGTACATTGTCATATATTCGTGGTTTGGCAGACAATAAGCGATCATTGTTCCTTTCTCTTTTTGATGTTCTTCAGATTTTTAAAAGTGAGTTTAACAAGTACTTTGAGTTTCTACAGTCCTTTTCAACTTATCACCATCATAATTGCTGATGTACCTCATTGACAGACAAATAAACATTTATCATTTTTGCCTGAGTATGAAACCAGTCCCTGCCTGCACTTGTTGGTATGGGTGAATTCTCACCAACGTGTGAGGCTATAAAAGTTACTGGTTAACAGCATGGATTCTTTTTTTTTAATTGAAGTTGATTTATAATGTTGTGTTAGCTTCAGGACATGTGTAGTAATCATACCTGAAGTATTAGCATCCAGCCCAATGCTCTCTTTAAAGAGGGCACTCAGATGTTTATAGTAAATGAATGGATATTTTAATTAGCTTGGATATCATCTTTGGGGTGCCTGTGAGTGTGATATAGAACATGATCCCATCTGAAACAGAAGAGAATGATTACGTCAAGTGATCCAGATACATAGATACAGTCTTCTTCAGATTCATTTCCCATATAGGTTATTATAAGGTATTGAACATAGTTCCCTGTGTTACACAGTAGGTCCTTGTTTATCCGTTTTATTTTATTTTAAAAGAGAGAAGGAGACACAAGTTTGGGGGTGTTTTTTCTGGTATGTTGTTGGTTAGTCGCTGAGTCAGTCATGTCCCACTCATTGCAACCCAATGGACTACAGCCCACCAGGCTCCTCTGTCCATGGGATTTCCCAGGCAAGAATACTGAAGTGGATTGTCATTTCCTTCTCCAGGGAATCTTCTTGACCCGGGGATCAAACCTGTGTCTCCTGAGTTGTAGGTGGGTTCTTTAACACTGAGCCACCTGGGAAGCCCCTGTTTATCCATTCTATACATAGTATTATGTATAAGTTAATCCCTAACCCCTAATTTATCCCTCCCCTACTTTCCCTTTTGGTAATCATACGTTTGTTTTCTATATCTGTGAGTCTATTTCACTTTTGTAAATGAGTTCCTTTGTATTGTTTTTTTAGGTTGCACATGTTAAGCCATATGGTATATTTGTCTTTTTCCATCTGACTTACTTCACTTAGTATGATTACTAAGTCCATGCAATATAGCATGTATTCTTGAGCTGGATTGCCTGGTTTCAGATTCCACCTCTGCCACTTACTCTGGAAAAAATCACAACTTCGTGCCTTAGCTTCCCTGGGTATAAAATGAGAATATCTATTCACAAGGTTACTTAAAATTTTTTTTTATTTTTATTTTTATTTTTTTTTAAGTTTTAAGTTTTAAAAATTTTAATTAAAATTAAAACTGTTAGGATTAACTCGTTTAAAAGCAGTGTCTAACATGTGATCTACATATTTTTATATGTGTGTGTGCATATGTATACCAGTTATTATTACTAGTATTACAACACGAATTTAAAATTATTATCAATTATACAGCTAAATTAGGGTATTTGTCAATTACAGCACAAAATTTATTATGATGTAATCATTCTCTTCTATTTCAGATGGGATCATGTTCTATATCACACTCACAGGCACCCCAAAGATGATATTCAAGCTAATTAAAATATCCATTCATTTGCCATAAACATCTGAGTGCCCTCTTTGAAGAGGGCATTGGGCTGGATGCTGATACTTCAGGTGTGATTGCTACACACCTCTTGCCCTCAGACCACCATTCCTCCCAGAGGTCCACAAACACTAGCCCTTCCTGAAGTCAAATAGTGGACCTTCGAGCACAGTTTCTTATCGCATATTTATTCTTAAGCAGTCATTATTAGCGAATGTCTTTATATTCCGTCATGAAGTTTCCTCTCAGGTCACTGAAAGCTTAAAGGAGATAGATAGTCCACGTTAGAGAGTGAGAGGAGATTCCAGAGAAAGACTTTAGCAGGCGCAGTGGTATTTTTCCACAAAATCATTGTGATATCTCCACTGATATCTTTTTCTAGGCAGGTGCTATATTAATAGACCACTTACTACACATCTGCAACCAAAGAGGACTGACAGGGCTAGTCTTTTCCACTCCAGGCTTCCCAGGTGGTGCTAGTGGTAGAAGAATCTGTCTGCCAGTGAAGGAGATGTAAGAGACACGGGTTCAATTCCCAAGTCAGGAAGAACCCCTGGAGGACGGCATGGCAACCCACTCCAGTATTCTTGCCAGGAGCATCCCCTGGACAGAGGAGCCTGGAGGGCTACAGTCCAACTCCACATCATTGCTTGGATAATGGTTTGCTTTCACAAAATTACTTGTTCACTCTGATGACTCCCTAGTGTTTATTGGGTATATAACTAATTATGTCACCTGCACAAATTGCATATTTATTGTGTGATAAAATATACTATGTAAAGTGCAGGAGATAAAAATATCAAAAACGGTGTTAACCAAAATTTATAATTAAAAAAGAATAGAAAAGTCATTACAGCACATTGGAACTAATCATGGACAGCTTTTATTTTTATTTATTTATTTATTTATTTAATTTATTTATTTTTAATTAGTTTATTTTCTATTTTTTAACTTTACAATATTGTATTTGTTTTGCCATACATTGACATGAATCCACCATGGGTGTACATGTTTTCCCCTTCCAGAACCCCCCTTCCACCTCCTCCCCACACGCACAGCTTTTAAAAGGTGAATTTTAAGCCAGAAAGGTTACATGTATGGACTGGTGATATTAAAAGCAGACGAGGGGGTTCTGGTATCCAACAGAGGAAGGCATTTGAAAATCTGTGCATGCATGCACACACACACACTCACACACACTCCTCTGTCCTTCCCAAACTCGTGTCCATATGTCGACAAAGATAGTCCAGTCAATGAGCTTGATGGACGGCTGTGAAGTGTATGCCACGTGGCTGAACTGGAACCCATGATAGTGTGGACCCAGATGAGAATGAACTTTTCAAGCTTCCCAGGTGCCTGGAGCTGGACATCCCTGTGCACATGGATCTCTGTGCACTCCAATGGAGCTCTCACCCATCAGGTGCTGGAAGCATCTGTCCTTGACCACCGAGTAGTCGAGGTAACTCTCGACTCTGGTAACTGTCTCAGGTCCTGTTGCCTGGGAAGTGCTCCCTAACATAATACAGAAAGAATTCCAAGGCTGCGCATCCAGAAATCTGATGCAGAGAGCTCCTAAGGGGTGTTAAAACTGCCCTCCTGTGGCCACAGTACGGGAAAGAATCCAGACCGGGAGAAACCACACGCTAAGAGGGCTCAGGTTAAGAGCTCAGAGAGCCAAACATCTTGCTCGCGTGCTCGCCGTAGGCCAGCAAAGCCTGAGAACTCTCTGGAAGCTATGATGGAGGCCAAGAAGCAAATGCCTACAGCAGCAGGCAAACAAGCTGGCGACAAGATCAACAGGGCACATCTGAGTATAGGACCAGAAAGGCTTCCAGCAGTTCCTGTGTGAGCAGACACTGTGGCCAGACATCAAAATCCATGCCTTTGTGCAATCTCAGGACAGAGAGCAAGTTCAAGCTCTTTCAACCAATTCTTTGCTCTTCATAGAACTTCTACTTAAAACATCCCTTCATTATCTATATATATGCCTGGACCCAGTGGTCACTTACCTTGAGAGTTAAGTTCCCAGGGCCTGGATCAAAGCAAACAGAATAGGCATCTCCCACTCCCTCTACCCGCTAAGGAATTGTCCTAAAAGAATGATCTGTGTGTCAGTGGAATCCTGTCCCTCCATTGAGCTGGTCTGATGGCCAGCCTTTCAGGGACAAATTTGTGCACCTGAACCTCCTCTAACCTTGAACTTCCACCCCAAGGCTGCCCCAGTCAACCTGATATAGGAAGAAGGAGAAACCCAGTTCCTTTGGCATTTTCCCAGCTTTCCTAACTTAAACTTGATTCTGTATCATCTATCTACTCATTCATTCACTCATCCATCATTCACTTTTTAAAACTGGAATATAAGCTTTACAACATTGTGTTAGGTTCTGCTGTACAACAACATGAATTAGCTATATGTGTACATGTATCCCCTTCCTCTGAAGCCTCCCTTCCACCCCTTTAGGCCATCACAGAGCACTGAGCTAGGCTCCCTGTGTTATACAGCAGCTTCCCACTAGCTATCTATTTTACACATGGCGGTGTGTAGATGTCCATGCTAGTCTCTCAATTCGTCCCATCCTCATCTTCCCCCTACCCTGTGTCTACAAGTCCATTTTCCATGTCTCCACTGCTACCCTGTAAATAGGTTCAACAGTACCATTTTTCTAGATTCCGTGTATGTGCATTAATACACGATATTTGATTTTCTCTTTCTGACTTCACTCTGTATGACAGACTCTAGGCTCATCCACATCACTACACATGAGCCAATTTTGTTTCTTTTTATGCATTCATTCATTTAAAAGGCTCATATACAGCACTCACTAAGGTCAGGACACTCCTCTAAGTACTTTAGGAATTAACCCATTTACTCCTTACAGTTCCCTATCAATGGTGCAGCTTCTGCACACATGCACACACATGCACACACATACACACATGCACACACACACACACACATCCTTTGCCCCTCGAATGTTTCTACTTCTTTGTCTGTGATCATGTATCATGCCCTTATTTATGTGTTTGCATTATCTCAAACTGGATTAACAGCTCCTAACAGGCAAAAATGCTCTGCAGACACTTACCCAAATGCAGTGACTAGTAGGGACATCAACAGTTAAGTTTCCTTCCTGGAAATTGTTGAAGAGGGTGCCATTGGCTGATGCTGTAGCTTCCTGAGGATAAAATAGCTGGCTCCCCTTTCTCTTTTGGGGGGTATCTATCTAAATCATCATCACTGTTGCAGGTACTGCTGTTTCCACACACTCCTGCCCCCACACAGGTAACTCAGCATTGCTAGGATCCCTGAAAAGATGTCATTTTTCCTGTCAGATTACAGGACACTGTGGATCAGGGGCCATAGAATTTGCTCCTGCCTCCAGGCCTGACTCCATCACACACAGCTTTACCGTGGCAGGGAAATTCTCTTTATGGAGTTCTGAGTGCAACAGTCTGGCAATTGGGGGCTTGACAAATGTTTTTTCATGATACTGAAGCTGACGTTCAGAGGAACAAAATATTTCCTGGAACAAAGGGGTACATTGTGAGTGAATTCACCTTTTATTACGGGCTGTCTGGCCACCAGATCCCTCTGCGCCCAGCATGCAAGGAAAACAGACCACAAACATGAATGCAGGACTGGACATGCAGAGACTGAGACCACAGCACCAAACTTTTCAGCACCAAAGTGTGTCTACCATGCAAAACAAACCCTACATTCAATAACCAAGTTGGGGAACTATGAACAGACATGAAGGATTAGGAACTCAGAGACTGGTCTGAGCAAAAACTCCCAACTGATTTCAAGCTCAATAGCAAATATTTATTCAAAAACACTAATTAGCAGGCAAAATGCGAGTTCATGAAACAGCACTCTCCAGAAAGTGAGGACGGATGGAGAACGCGGGTAAGGACAGTTGGGGGAAGTAAGAGCATTCCCTAGTGAGAATGATGAGAGCATTGCTTGCTCAAGGGCAAATTTCACGGAAAATCATGATCCAGTGCTAACAGAGGAGAAACCTTTCCAAAGAGTTAATGGAGCAGTTAGAGAAATTCAGGTTCAGTAAATCATGAGGACTGGGAGTATTGATCTGAACATCCTGGTGGATAAAAATATGGAACTGAGCTGCTGACCAAACTATATAATAGAACAGCTCTTCCACAGAGGATGGGGATTTTTAGTTGTTGAGCTGATGCTGCAGTCTTGCCCACCCGTCTCTCCCTCTCAAGCTGGTTCTCTTAAAAAAATGCTTTCCACTCTGTCCTGGAAGTTGGTCGACTAACCTCCCACTCACATAACTGCCCTTCTCATCTCTGATGAGTTCCAAACCCAGCCCAAGCTCTCATCTGACCTCCAGGGGGACAGTTCCAGGTGTCTCAGGGAATCAGGTAACTCACTGTCACAACTAAATGGACGTTCATCCTGCCCAGAGCCCTTACCACCATCATCAATGAAAAAACAAAGCAATCAAATAAACCATAAATAATTTCAATCATGTTTCCTGTCTGTCAACTTTGAAAAAATGGGTTTACCTGCAATCCCTCCCTTTTTCAGCCCCTCTACCCAAACTGTCAATAATATCAACATTTCACCTTGGCCAGTTATTCCAGTGCTTTCTCTAATTCTGTTATGTCATCTAGAGAATGAGAATAAGAGACTGACATGAAGACTGACCAAAAACCATGCGTGTGGAACACTCAGAAATGATACCAGACATTTTGTTATTACACACAAGCCATCATTTTGACCAGCACTGGCATTGCAGGAAAATATTTCTTCAATTCTTTCCTCTAGACACTCCACCAGCATCACGTCAACACCTTCATCGCCTCAGCCGTTGGAGTTTGGGATGTTAAGTTTCCAAGCCTTTAAAGCCAGGAGACTCCTAAGAGAAATAAAGACCAGTCCTTGCTGCATGCCACAATCTGCCGGGAGTTTAAAAAAAAATTAGATACCAAGCCCCAACTCTAGATTACAGAATCTAAAACTTGGGGGAAGGTGTGCCTAGAAGCAGTTTGCTTTTTTCAGCAGCTTCTCTGGGTCCTCTGCTGCAAAGTCAGGTATGGAAATCACTATATAAGACAAGGCTATTGAATCCTCATTCTATAGATGAGGACACTGAGGCAGAGAGAAATTAAGAGACCGAATTAAAGACACAGAGCTGGGAGGCAGCAGAGCCAGGAGGAACCCAAATCCCAGGGTTCTCAATCCAAGGACCTTCATGTCACCACCCTGGCTACTCTTAGCCCTCTGGATGCCATAGTTCCCTCCCTGTTCTTCTCCACCTCCATTGTCACCCACTCTAAATACTTGGTCTACATCGACCAAGAGCCTAAAGTAGTTCTCCAGGGCAGGCTACTGTCCCTATGGAGAAGGGTATATATAAATGATTTTGTTAGAAAATTAACCCATGTAAAGTATAGTGATTTATTGGTGAAGATTTAGAACAGTGGGTACTTATTTGTAGCCCAACATGAAAATTCTCATCTTCTTCATCACATGTGAATGACAGCTACTCCAAATCAACGTCAGCACCGTTCTACAGGTCAAATGTTATGTAATCTTACAAAAGAAATAACTTGCTGGCCAGTGTTATGTGAGCATGCTGATCTCCTGCATCAGGCACAATCTTGGCTCTAGGATACTAGAAATATGAGTTCTAGAGCTCCTTTGAATAACTGGTCAACCTTATAGACTGGATGGACTAGAATAGTACCCTGAAGGGAAGAAATGAGTTCAGGCTTGGATATTCATCCAAATAGTATTGCAGGCTGGGGACTTCCTTCATGGAAAGCCATACAAATCATGGGGATCTCTGAAGTGTGGGGACCCAAGGCAGGGGTCCTCCTCATGAGTAAGAGGAGTACCATCTCACCAGTTGGTTAATAGATGGGGATCTATGGAAGAGTACTTCAGAGCCACTTTTCAAAGCTTTATATAGATGTCTGGCCAACTGCATTATATGTTAAATAAGTAGGAACTTGGAGGCATTAAAAATTAATAGAAAGCTGTATGAATAATGAATCTGTGGCAGTGTATAAAATGATCATACATTACCTCCAGGTTAGGCAATGCATCTTGGAAATGGTGCGAGCTATGTGAACTTACAGAGTTTTCACTGGTGGCCTGAGAACAGGAACAAAGGAGAAGGTAAATGAAATGTGGGCTGAATGAAGGCTGCACAAGTTACTTATGCTTTGAAGCAATGTGTCTAAGGATCTCCACATACTCTGTCCCAAACAGAGACATGTACCACAGCTCTGAGCCTCTAAGCCCAAATTGCAGAGGCTGATTCCGATCTCCTATGACAGAGAGACCCCTTAGGATACAAGTAAAGCAGGCTATAAGTAAAGGTTACAAGTGCCCCTTGGGTTACGAGTAAAGCTAAAGGCAAAGGAAAAAAAGGAAAGATATATCCATTTGAATGCAGAATTCCAAAGAATAGCAAGGAGAGATAGGAAGGCCTTCCTCAGCAATCAATGCAAAGAAATAGAGGAAAACAATAGAATGGGAAATACTAGAGATCTTTTCAAGAAAATTAGAGATACCAAGGGAATATTTCATGCAAAGATGGGCACAATAAAGGACAGAAATGGTATGAAGCAGAAGATATTAAGAAGAGGTGACAAGAATACACAGAAAATCTATACAAAAAAGATCTTCATGACCCAGATAATCATGATGGTGTGATCACTCACCTAGAGCCAGATATCCTGGAAAGTGAAGTCAAGTGGGCCTTAGGAAGCATCACTATGAACAAAGCTAGTGGAGGTGATGGAATTCCAGTTGAGCTATTTCAAATCCTCAAAGATGATGCTGTGAAAGTGCTGCACTCAATATGCCAGCAAATTCGGAAAATTCAGCAGTGGCCACAGGACTGGAAAAGGTCAGTTTTCATTCCAATCCCAAAGAAAGGGAATGCCAAAGAATGTTCAAACTACCGCATGACTGCACTCATCTCACACACTAGCAAAGTAATGCTCGAAATTCTCCGAGACAGGCTTCAACAGTACATGAACTGTGAACTTCAAGCTCGATTTAGAAAAGGCAGAGAAATCAGAGATCAAATTGCCAACATCTGTCAGATCATCGAAAAAGCAAGAGAATTTCAGAAAAACATCTATTTCTGCTTTATTGACTATGCCAAAGCCTTTGACTGTGTGTATCACAACAAACTCCAGAAAATTCTTAAAGAGATGGGAATAACAGACCATCTTACCTGTCTCCTGAGGAATGTGTATGCCAGTCAAGAAATCAGAGGAATTCTGACTGTATGTAGTTAGAAATGGACATAGAAAAACAGACCGGATCCAAATTGGGAAAGGAGTACGTCAAGACTGTATATTGTCACCCTGCTTGTTTAACTTACATGCAGAGTACATCATGCGAAATGCCAGACTGGATGAAGCACAACCTGGAATCAAGATTGCCAGGAGAAATATCAACTACCTGAGATACACAAATGACACCACCCTTAAGGCAGATAGCAAAGAAGAACGAAAGAGCTTCTTGATGAAAGTGAAAAAGGAGAGTGAAAAAGTTGGCTTAAAACTCAACATTCAAATAACTAAGATCATGGCATCTGGTCCCATCACTTCATGGCAGATAGATGGAGAAACAGTGGAAACAGTGAAAGGATTTATTTTGGGGGGCTCCGAAATCACTGCAGATGGTGACTGCAGCCATGAAATTAAAAGACACTTGCTCCTCGGAAGAAAAGCTATGACAAACCTAGCAGCATAAGTAAAAACCTAGACATTACTTTGCCAAGAAAGGTCCATCTAGGCAAAGCTATGGTTTTTCCAGTAGTCATCTATGGATGTGAGAGTTGGACCATAAAGAAAGCTGAGCACCAAAGAATTGATGCTTTTGAACTGTGATGTTGGAGAAGACTCTTCAGGGTCCCTGCAAGGAGATCCAACTAGTCCATCCTAAGGGAAATCAGTCCTGAATATTCATTGGAAGGACTGATGTTGAAGCTGAAACTCCAATACTTTGGCCACCTGATGTGAAGAACTGAGTCATTGGAAAAGACCCTGATGCTGGGAAAGATTGAAGGCAGGAGGAGAAGGCAGGATGAGATGGCTGGATGTCATCACCGACTTGGTGGACATGAGTTTGAGCAAGCTCTGGGCGGTGGTGATGGATGGGGAAGCCTGATGTGCTGCAGTCCATAGGGTCTCAAAGAGTCACTCAGAACTGAGCAACTGAACTGAAGTGAACTGGGGGCTTCCCAGGCAGCACAGTGGTAGAGAATTTGCCTGCCAATGCAGGTGACTCAAGAGAGGTGGGTTCAATCCATGAGTCAGGAAGATCCCCTGGAGGAGGAAATGGCAACCCACTCCAGTATTCTTGCTTGGGGAATCCCATGGACAGAGGAGCCTGGAGGGCTACTGTCTGTGGGGTTGCAAAGAGTCGGACATTATTGAGCAATGCACACCCATGCTGGTAGTTTTCCATGCTTCCTTTTCATCCTGCCAGTATCCAGTTATTTGGTCATCTCCTTCTCTCTCTCTCTTTCTCTCTCTCTCTCTCTCTCTCTCTCACACACACACACACACACATGCAATGCTGGCATATGCTGGCTTAGAGAGTTTTAGATACTATGTTGGCTCAACACGAAACAATCAGACCAAAAAAAAAGAGCATTTCCTGCAAATTAAAGACAGGCAGAGCCTGGTAACACAGGTGATGGGGTGAACATTTACAAAGTCTGCCTCTCAACACTGCTTCTTTGATGCACTTTATTTTGCCCTAAAGGAATTTCATGGTAATGAAATCTGTACTCAAAAATCAAGCCTTCTTAACTAGAGATACCTTGGGACTGTTTGTTCTCTGCCGTGTAGCTTTGTGTGGCATGACCCTGTTACTGAATGTGTGTTGGTGGGAGTGGGGAAGGGAGGGGGATGTTGCTATCGATGTATGATCTAAGTCTGCTTTGAAAGCTGATCCCGCGGGGTAAAGTAAGATATGGATCCAATTTGATGAGACAGTAAATTCTGACCTGTCTTACCTAACAGAATTCTGGTGCTTGTTTTTTCATTATAAAGATTTGGGGTAATAACTTTATTTAGTGCTTGCTTTTCTCCCCCCTGGATTTCTAGCAGAAAGTCAAAGATCCTGATTTACAAACAGAGGTTTCTTAAGTACTATTTTTAGAACAATGCTGTACCAGATTTATAAGGGGGGTTAGGGGGAGAAACTACAGTCACTTTCGAGCAAAGTAGCATTTCACTGCATAATAATGAAGTACTAATTGCTCTTTGTCATCACTTTTTATGCAAATTGCCCTGGAGCATTTGCCCAATATACATTTTACATTTTAACAAAGAAAATGGAGTCTTGACAAACAAGAATAGTATACCCAAGCAAAAATAAAAATATCAGCTATAAAATAAAACTGCTTAAGGTGCATTCTCTATGGGTATAAATTTTTCTATTATATCATTCCCATTATTAGATCTATTTGACCAATAAGATTTCTTTGAATCTAAAATAGCAGTTTATGTGTCAGGCAAAAAATAAGTTGGTGGGCAAAACCTGCATATTTTGCTCATCATACAATTTGCAATGGAAGTTTGATGTGAAAATTATGTTCCCAGCAGAATTTAAATAGACCAGGTCAAAATCTAGACTGTCAAAGGAATCTAGTTGTGTCAAAGCATTTATAATAGACACAAATCTCACTATTTTAGAGGTTTCAGTTATTCTAATGGTTCCCATTTTCATAGAGACAGTTATCAGTGTTATAAAAAAAAAGAAAGAAACATGATTTGCATATCACAAGTGGGTAGAGAGGTTAAAACATATCTCAAGATGTGTGCGTTCAAATTCCAGTCTGGAGACAGTTACTAGTCGCTATCTTGGTGACCATCAGGCAGTAGAGGAAAAAAAAGAGAGAAATGTGATTTATAAGATTTCTGAGACTTTCGGAGTAATCTAAAATTCAAACCTGGTCTTCTAGGTCATTATGAAGATATATTTGTCAAGGTAAGAGGATAGAACATATTTTATTTAACAGTCTATTAGTTTGATATATACCATTTAAATATTTAAACATATGGTATGTGGGCCTCCATTTGTACTGTTCTCCTAGGCTCCACAAATGTTAAAGGCAGGCCTACTTCCTAGAACCACTCCTCCACTTCCAATTTACAAGCTTCCATCAAATCTGGACCTGCTTATTCTAAAAATAGAATACAATTGGCTCAAGGCAACTGATGTCCAGAGCTATCACTATGCTATTCGGTAAATCCATACTTCACAAATCAAAAAATACATTATGTGACAAGGTACACTGTTTATAAAGAAATAGAGGATTTCTTTCCAGATGAACAGAAATGAGCTGTTGCCTTATTAAATGACCATTGTAGAGTATTATTTCCAAAGTAGGATAATTCCTGGAATAATAATGAATAATGAGAAGCCTGTTTAATTCCAGACTTCTAAGCCATTTACAGCCCTAAAGTCATTAGTCCACAGTCCCTTCTTCTTAGCTGGATCCACAAGGTGTGAGCCACTCACTTTTACAAGCACCCAGGCCCAGAAAAGTATTGCCTAAAGTCACTGCATGAGTAAGGGGGCAAGTGGAGTGCAGAATCACTCATGGTCCCAGACACCCTCCATTAGACAACCTGATTATGAGATGAAATACTGGTAAACACAAGCTTTGCACGCAGGAAATGCGCTGTGAAGGGCATAATGAATTACTTATGCTGTGTAGTGTATGTATAAATCATATTAAAGCATGCTGAATGGTACATTATCATGCTTCTATTTTGCATCACAAAAGTAACTAATGTAAGCTGCAAAGTGTACTTTTAATCCATTATTCATTTCTAAAAGTAGTCAGACCACTATTCAAGTACCATAAAAGGCTACCAGGATAAGCAAACCTGCTTTTCAATGGATGAAGATGAAACAGCAAGATTTTAAAATCAATTTTAAATTAGTCAGGCTGTATTTATCAACATTTGTACCAAATCTATGAATTCCCAGTTCAGATGGAGGAATTATGACAAACCATAACTTTTCTCCCCCCCACACACAAAAATTCTATTTCTCCAGTCTAGCATCAATATAATTACTTTCATTATGTGTGATTCTCTGATACTGTTTATTTTACCTCATTTTTAATGTTCACACTGGTTCAAAACATAGTTTTAGTTTTCCTTCTCATTTGAGTTCAGCTCTGTACATTCTAGTTTTTCCACAGGGGCTGCCTCAAGGAGTTAGCACTTTTTCTACAAATGTTTCCCTAACACAAAATCAAGAACTTGGGGTGTCTCTATCAAGCCCCTGGAACTCCATATAAAGCACCCTGCAAAAGCCTTTTTAGTCAGGGTTCAAAATCCAGGAGCCATAGAAGAAAAGGCTGATACAAATTGATGCAAAAGCAACATAAGCAGGAAACCCAAGTGACAAACTAAGAGAATGTTTGCAACCTAAATCACAAAGAGTCCAGCCACTTAACGTTTAATGAGTCTCAGAAATTGAGAAGGACTTCCCTGGTGGCACAGTGGATAAGAATCTGCCCGAGAAGCCAAGCACCCCCAAAATGAATAGCTCTCGCTCATTGCAACTAGAGAAAGAACTTGCAGAGCAACGAAGATCCACCGTGGCCAAAAATAAATAAATAATTGCTTTAAAAACTATTAAAAAGAAAAAAAGAAACTGAGAAAAGTCCAACAGTCTAACTGAACAAATATCATGAACAAAAAATGTACAGAGGGGGAAATACAAACGAAATACATGTGAGAAAACTTGCAACTTCACTCGTCAAGTTCAATTCAAATTAAAGCTTCACAATGAAACCATTTTAAACTGGCAAACATTTCCCCAAGTTTGATAATATAACTGTTGACAGGGCTGTAGGGGAAATAAACACATATGCTGGTGGGACTGCCAATTAGACTAAATCTAGTGGGCGGCAATAGGGCAGTCCTTATCAGAGTTACTTGCTTTGACCCAGTAATCCCACTTCTGGGAATTTATCCTACATAGGGATTCATCTGCACCCTTATGAAATGATATATATGCAAGATTATTCACTACAACACGATTTGTAGCAGCAACACTTGGTCCATTAATAGATGTGATGGCTAATTTTATATGTCAGTTTGACTGGGCCACAAGCTGCAAATTATTTGATCAAATGTTATTCTGAGTATTCCCATGAGGCTGTTTTTGGATGAGATCTGAAGCAGTAGATTGAACAAAGCAGACTGCCCTCCCTAATGTGGGTGGGCTAGTTGAAAGTCTGAACAGTACATATTAGAAACAGTACCCACTACAGAAAAACAAATGGGGATGACCTTGGTGAGACCTAGGACACATTAACTAAATAACTGTTATGTGTAGAACAAAATGTATTAAATGCTCACCTTTACATGAAAGGGGAGATAAAGATACATATTGGTAATTGCTTATATTCACATTAAGAAATATTGAAAAGAAACAGAAAAGCAGTAAATAACATCATTTCACTAGGATCAGAGTGAACCAGGATATATATGCATAAAGGGATACTTTTTCAATACTTTTGCTTTTTGAATCATGTAAATATATTACTTATTCAAAAAAGCTAAAATAAATTTTAAAATAATAGTGTTTGTTGATCACATCACCCTAATTGATTTCTTTTATGGCACTATCACCATTGGAGACATTCTTATTTAGTTACCAGTTTCCCTGTTTGCTGTGCTTTAGGACAGGGGTCAGCAAAGTATAGCCCATGAGCCAAATCCAACCCATCTCTTATTTTGTAAATAATGTTTCAGCAATAAAAAGCCATGCCCATTCATTTTCATATTTCTCAAGCTGCTTTTATGCTACAGGGGCAGAGGCGAATGGCTGTGACTGAGACCGTATGGCCCAAAAGCCTAAAGATTTACCATCTGGCCTTTTCCAGAAAAAGTTTGCTGACACTTGCTCTAGAACTCGAATTCCTTCTTAACAGAATATGAAGGTAGGGGCTTCCCGGGTGACTGGTGGCAAAGACCCTGCCTACCAGTGCAGAAGATGTGGGTTTGAATCCTGGGTCAGGAAGATCCCCTGGAGGAGGGCGTGGCAACCCATTCCAGTATTCTTGCCTGGGAAATCCTATGGACAAAGGAGCCTGGCGGGTTACAGCCCACAGGGTCACAAAGAGTCAGATATGACAGACCATGCACACATACACAAGGGTGGAAAGCTTATTTGGTCCCCACTGTATTCCTTCATTTCAGTTGCTCAGCCATGTCCGACTCTTTGAGACCCCATGGACTGAAGCATGTCAGGCTTCCCTGTCCATCACTACCTCCCAGAGTTTGCTCAAACTCATGTCCATCAAGTCGGTGATGACATCCAACCATCTCATCCTCTGTCTTCCCCTTCTCCTCCTGCCTTCAGTCTTTCCCAGCATTAGGGTCTTTTCAAATGAGTCAGTTCTTCGCATCAGGTGGCCAAAGTATTGGAGTTTCAGCTTCAGCATCAGTCCTTCCAATGAATATTCAGGACTGATTTCCTTTAGGATGGACTGGTTGGATCTCCTTGCAATCCAAGGGACTCGGAAGAGTCTTCTCCAGCACCACAGCTCAAAAGCATCAATTCTTTGGCACTCAGCTTTCTTTATGGTCCAACTCTCACATCCATACATGAGTACTGGAAAAACCACAGCTTTGACCAGAGGGACCTTTGTTGGCAAAGGAATGCCTCTGTTTTTTAACATGCTGTCTAGGTTTGTCATAGCTTTTCTTCCGAGGAGCAAGTGTCTTTTAATTTCATGGCTGCAGTCACCATCTGCAGTGATTTTGGAGCCCCCCAAAACAAAGTCTTTCACTGTTTCCATTGTTTCCCCATCTATTTGCTGTGAACTGCGTTCCTTACAATCTTGAATAGGGTCTAGGTTGATTTTCCCGAAAAACAAACTCTGAGCTGGAGATCAGTGAACAGCAGGCTTCTTAGGGCTGCTCCAGGATCACCTGAGGGAAGGAAAGGAGCCAGGAAGCGGGGAGGAGTCAAGCACCCCCACAACCCTGCCCCCTCCCCCCAGTCTCAAAGGACTGTCTCACCTGACCACAGTGGGGCTTCCTGAAGGTGGAATGACCCTTCAGAGCTCCAGATGTGTTGAGAGGGCTGGGGCTTTCTGGCCCCACTTAGATCTGTCATTGCATGGGGGCATCCTGGAAAGGAGAAGTGACTTTCTTTCTTCAGTCGAAACAAATCCTGAAGCAGTGTCACCAGTGACAGCTGTCTGCCGACAGGACTCCCCAAAGCTGGGATGTGAAAGTGAACATGTTAATCACTCAGTTGTGTCCAACTCTTTGCAACACCATGGACTGTGTAGCTCATCAGGCTCCTCTGTCCGTGGAATTCTCCAGGAAAAAATACTGGAGTGGTTTGCCATTTCCTTCTCCACAGGATCTTCCCAACAAAGGGATCGAACTTGGGTCTCGCACGTTGCAGCAGATTCTTTACTGTCTGAACCCCCAAAGCTGGGATAATAAGTATTTAATTTGGGGTGGAGGAGCATACGACATAGCATCCATCACAACATAGCATTCACCCCCGACAACACGTGAGCAACTGTGTGAGTGTGTGAGGGTATATCTTCCAGTGATGACTCCGTCTCTTTGGAAAGTCCCCTTGAGTAGATTTTATTCTTATCATCTTTCTTTGGGTTTTTCAGTACGTGTCTTAGTTTGTGTATGCTCAGATGCAGACTCTGAGACAATGACTGGAGTTCAACTACTATATATATATATATATATATATTTTTTTTTTTTTTTTCTGAAATGCAGGGAACACCAGTAGAAGAAAGAAGTCAGACAGAAGGTGAGGCAGTTAACCCACTGCCTGCGGCAACAGAGTCATCCCCTAGTATCTGAGGGCCATTGGTTTCAGGACCTACACCAGATACCAAGTTGCACGGAGGCTCACATGCCTTGTATAAAATAGCATAGTACTTGCATACATCTTACACACATCCTCCATATACTTTATATCATCTCTAGATTACTTGTAGTATCCGATACAATGTAAATGGTGGTATGTGAACAGTTTCCGGTAAATGTCAGATTCAAGTTTTGCTTTTTGGAACTTCCTGGAATTTGGGGGGATTTTTTTGAATATTTTTTATCCTTAAACCCACAGAGGCAGAACTTGAGCTGCCTTGTATGCAAGTATCAAGTTCTTGAGCAGAACTTGTATGGATTACTGCTTCTCAAAGTGGGGTTCAGGGAATAGTGCCCATCCAGGAACGGTTTGTCACTAAGTTTACAAACTATAGTTGTCGTCAATTCCACCTCATTCTGATCCTCAGTTTCTGAGCAGAATTTTCCCCCCATTCACTCAAAATCATTAATTACCTTTAACTTAAAGTTAAGAGCCAGTGTCCAGTGGAAAATACTACACCAATTACAGATTGGTAATTTTCACAGTTTTCCAGCAGGTGAAATAGCTCCCATCCCAAACTTAAGTTTTTATCCTTTGAATCTAGAGAGTCTATATTTCTCATTGTAAAACAATGGTTCCCATGGGAACAAAGTATCAGTTTCTCTTAGCAACCACTGCAGCTCCTATAACATTGATAAACTTGGTATCAACATCAAACGACTTTTGCTGCTACTGCTGCTAAGTCGCTTCAGTTGTGTCCGACTCTGTGTGACCCCATAGACGGCAGGCCACCAGGCCCACCAGGCTCCCTCGTCCCTGGGATTATCCAGGCAAGAACACTGGAGTGGGTTGCCATTTCCTTCTCCAATGCATGAAAGTGAAAAGTGAAAGTGAAGTTGCTCAGTTGTGTTCGACTCTTTGAGACCCCATGGACTGCAGCCTACCCGGCTCCTCCGTCCATGGGATTTTCCAGGCAAGAGTACTGGAGTGGGGTGCCATCACCTTCTCCAAAACGACTTTTACTAAGTGCTTATTATTACTGTAAGACCAAGCTTACCATAATTTAACTTAAAAAAGTCTAAGCAGGATATAAAATTTCATATAAACTGTGGTATGTACAAAATAAAGTATGTATAAAATACACAGCGACCTCAGAGAAATAAACTAAAATATTAATTCTTTCTTTCTTGATGAATGTGTGTTCTAAATTTTTGCTCTGTGCACTAAATAACTATAACACCAAAAAGAGAGAGAACTCTAAACACAATATAATATAAACACAACTTTTAACTCAGAGATGAAGAGTGGAAGTATCATTAGGCTCTAAGCTGTTGGTCACAGCATTTTATTCTCTCTGACTTCATGACTATATCACTGGATGAGAGGGTACCAATCACTTAACCTCTGGCCTTTAGATTCTTTCCATGAAGAGTGATGTATAAGTTTCTTTTGAACTCTAAAAATCAAAAACTTTATAATTTCACTTTTCCACAATAATTATATGTGGAGGTTTGCCCCAGTAGCATTGGAGCAGTTTGCAAGTTTTGGAGAGCATAATGCTAACCAGGGGAATAAGAAATAACAAGTGTTGATGATATGGAGAGAAGAGAACCCTCGTACACTGTTAGTGGAAATGTAAATTGGTACAGTCATGATGGAAAACAGTATAGAGGTTCCTCAAAAAAATAAAAATAAACCTACCATGCAATTCAGCAATTTCACTTCTGGGTATATAGGTGAAGAAAATGAAATCGCTATCTGGAAGAGATACCTGCACTCCACTGTTCACTGCAATATAAATTACAACAGCCGAGACACAGGAACAACCTGGCCAACCAAGGTTCACATGGATGAACCTTCAAGGCATTATGTTAAGTGAACTGAAGTCAGACAAAGACAAATACTATATAATCTCACTTATATATGGCATCTAGGAAAACTGAACTCATAAGTATTGAAAATAGATTAGTGGTTGAAAGAGGTAGGGAGTAAAGGGTGGGCAAAATGGGTAAAGGTGATCCAAGGGTATACTTTCAGTTACAAAATAAATAAGTTCTGGGGATCAATATACAACAACACTATGTTGTATATTTGAAAGTTGCTAAGAGAGTAAATCTTGAAAGTTCTCATCACAAGAAAAAACATTATAGCTATGTGAGGTGATAGATTTTAACTAAGCTTACTGTGGCAAACATTTTTCATATAAACCTGTCTAGATCATTATGAAGGTTGTACACCTTCAGCTAACACAACATAATATGTCAATTATATCTCAACAAAACTGGAAAAACATAAATAAAAAAGAGAATCTCCAGGAGTTTCTTATAAGCCAATGACCGGGCTGCACCCTCAGATTCTCCACCAGTAGTTTAGGGCATTTTTATCATGGCTTCCCAGAGGTTCTAACGTAGGTCACATTTGGGCACAAACCCACAATCTATGTGCAAATCTTGAGACTTAAAAATCATCAAGAAAAGAAACCATTTGGCATAAGAGAATGGGTCTTCCTTGAGATCATCCAAAACTAAGTGGTACAATTGGAACTTATGGCAGTTTGGGTCCTAAGGTATTTAACTGAGACTCATCTATTCTTTCCAGTCACTTCGTTACATTCATCCTAGACCTCAGCTCCATCAGTATTTTTTTCACTCTTTGAAGCGTCACTCTGCACCACCTGTAACATCCTCTGTGACTCATCACAGAAACATAACAAGACTCTTCACGTGTGGGGCCCGGCACCTGGAAATAGACACGCTTTTCCCTCAGAGAGGAGACCTGCCTTGCACTCTCTAATAGAAGCAAAGTCTGCTTTGTCCAATGCAATAGAAGCCACTGACCTGCCACTGGTGATATGAAAGCTAAAAATAAAGGATGGAGACAAATGTAAGACAATTTGTGTAATATATTTAATCTTCCATACTCAGAAGCAGTTGACAAACTAAACTACAAAACCAGCAGGCTTTTACTGAAAACTTTCTTCTACCGTGAGTATGAAACAAGGATCTACCTGTGAGCAAAGAGGAAAAATCTTCCCTAAAGGGGTCATTTCTTGAAGATAAGCAAATTTAAAGAATCCACAAGAAAATGTCTTTCCTAGGTGTTTACTGCAAAAAGATGGTTTTTAATTTAATGACCAGGAGAAAGCACGCTACGAACTGTATGATGCTGAGTTTTGATGTGAGGTTGGAATGGGAAAGGTGTTCATGCCTGTTGCTTATTATTGTTCAACATAAGTTCTATTTACTTAAAAAAAAATTGTCTTGCCTATTCTCAAGTGTTTTTACCGAATTACATAACCATCAGGGATAGATGATATGACCCCATGGCTGCACATCACTGCCCATGCCTGATGATATCAAAGTTTTAAAGTATCTGCCAAACACTGGATGGGGAAAAGTGTTTCATTGTTGCTTCTATTTGTCTTTATATCATTACTATAAAATTGATCAGCTTTTTTTAAGTCCACAAGCCATCTCTTGACTCTTTTGTGAAATGACATCTGTTTGCTTTGCTTATATTTCTATTGGATGTGTTCTATTTTTATTTGCATGAAGACATGCTTTGTAGATTCTGTTGTTGGTGCTTGGCCATAGCTTCTCTTTAAACGCATCATGGGTTTAAGAAAACATAAGATCCGAAAATCAATGCACAAAACACAGTGGAGCATAATGAAACACATTTCAAGTGCATCCTTACCTTTACAAAAAGGTTATTTACATACACTTTGAAATAAGAATAATCCCTTCAGCATTTAAAATATCATTAATTTGGTTATAATTTATTTCTTGATCTGGGTGCTGGTTATATGTGTGGGTGGTTAACTTTGTGAAATTTCATGGAGCTGTAAATGCACAGGTTGGTGCCCTTTACCATAAGTAAGTTATATTTTAGTTAAAAGTTTACCTAAAAATTCATTAGATTTATATCCCAATGTGCATACTTTTCATGGATGTGAGTCTGCTATAACTTTTGTTGAAGATAGTACATTAGAAAACTCAGCGAAGGAGGGAAAAGAGAACAGAACAGAATGAGTTTCTGTGAGTTCAAATGAGGCCACAGGAGGTGAGAAAGAAGACCCGAGTCAAGGTAAAGGGTAACCCAATGCCAACAGGATGGCGTGCTGTCTAATACAGCCTTTTTTAGGATAAAGTCAAATGTCAGAACTGATCATTTTTATTGGTCTCTCTCATTTAAAGAAGACTAATAAATCAAGATACAGATTGGGGCCATGAAGGTAAAAATGTCTCGCCTCTGGAATACCATTCCTAAGAGAAGTAGAGTGAAATTACAAAAGGCAGGATTTGAAAACTGAACTGGCCACTCCCTACTCATCTGAGCCCTTGTTTATTCATTTGTAAAAGGGAGATAATAAAAACAACCATGTGGGGTTGTTATGAAGACTAAGAAAAACATACACAGAAGTACTCGTCCAATGTCTGCCTCAAATTATAGTAATTATGATTGTTTCTGTCCCAAGATGTGAAAATTTTGAGGGAAAAAAAAAAAAACGTTTCTATTTGGAATTACTTAAATTTGTTGAAAGGCAAAATTGAATTTTCTTTTTTCCATGGAGCACTAAAAACCCTTTCAGGACCAATGTATGATTTCTATGTGATGAAAGAGCGTGACTTTGTGTTTTTCCCTGTTAGTTTTTGAGTATGATGTGGAGCATGCAGGCTTCTAAGTAGGTACTGATGATTGGTGCTTAAGCTCTTAGCAGTTAATATAAACCTTGGATTTACATGGCTTTCAATTTCCTTTACAACAGTTGCCTGAGTCGGGTTTATCACCCTTGTCCTGGTGCACTCAAGAGGACAGAGAAGGTGAAAAGAACAGTCAAGCTGGTGAGGCTGTCTTAACATAAAAATGTTTTGAGCAACCAGTAGCTATAATTTTTCTGCCCAAATCAAAATCTCATCAAGTTGTGTTTAGACAGGGCTTAGTTCCAGACCTCGAATTTACTTGTGTACACTTATCTAAATACCTAAGGAATCAAGTGGGGTTTTTTTCCCCCTATAAATTACCTTATGGCAATCATATGCTGTTTGGTTAACATCAAATAGATCTATATCTACAAAAATCTTTCTCAATATAAGCAGGAATCTGAACATAAAAACCCTTTAAAATAATACTGGAGCCCAGATTAAACTCACAAACGCCAGGAGGGTTAATAGGGGTTGAGGGACACCCTCTCCTCCTTCGCCCTGCTGTTGTGATTGTTGAGACTTGGTGAACTGGAACGAAATTGACAAGGGGCAAGCTCCTCGTTTCAAGTCTCCCAGATTAAATTGACATCTTGTTTTTAATTTCATTTCCTTTTTTATTTAAAAAAAAGAACTTGTTATTCACATCTTGCAATTACACTAAATAAGTTAACTGTCCCAGCAGTCTCTCTGCCTGGTTGCTCACTGGACAAAACACAAATGTGTTACCAAAAATAGCCTCTCAGCCATAAAAAAAAGAATGAAATAATGCCACTTGCAGCAACATGGGTGGACCTAGAGATGGCTGTGTAAAGTGAAGTAAGTCAGGCAGACGAAGACAGGTATCTTGTGATATCACTTATATGTGGAATCTAAAAAAAAAAAAGATACAAATGAACTTAATACAAAACAGAAACAGACTTATAGACACAGAAAACAAACTTACAGTAACCAAAGGGAAAAGGAGAGGGCAAGGAATGAATTGGGAGTTTGGGATTAACAGATACTACAGATAAAAAACACAGCCAGATCCTACTGTGTAGCATGGGGAACTCTACTCAATACCTTGTAATAACCTACAATGGAAAAGAATCGGAATATACATAACTGAATCACTTTGCTGTACACCTGAAACTAACACATTTAAAATCCACTATACTTTTTTTAAAAATAAATTTATTTATTTTAGTTGGGGGCTAATTACTTTACAATATTGTAGTAGTTTTTGCCATACATTGACATGAATCAGCCATGGGTTCACACGTGCTCCCCATCCTGAACCCTCCTCCCACCTCCCACCCCATCCCATCCCTCTGGGTCATCCCAATGCCCCAGCCCTGAGCATTTGTCTCATGCATAGAACATGGAATGGTGTTCTGTTTCACATATGATAATATATATGTTTCAATGCTATTGTCCCAGAACGTCCCACCCTCACCTTCTCCCTCAGAGTCCATAAGGCTGTTCTATGCATCTGTGTCTCTTATCCTGTCTCACATATAGGGTTACTGTTACCATCTTTCAAATTCCATATATATGCATTAGTATACTGTATTGGTGTTTTTGTTTCTGGCTTACTTCACTCTCTATAATGGGCTCCAGTTTCATCCATCTCAATAGTCTCACTAGTCTCAATAGTCTCACCATCTCATCATCTCACTATACTTTTTTTAAAAATTAAAAAAAAATGTCTCAACTTAGGCAGCTCAACACAAACATTAATGTTGGCTGAGGAGGGGGCTAAGGAAGGAAGTAACCTGTATCTGGAAATCGCCTACCCAGTGTGCTATACAAAACATCACCAAGATCTTTATGCACAAGTTTACTGCAGGTACTGGAAAACAGAGGCAGGAATTCAGTCTATATTTTAAGAGAAAATTATTGGGAAATGGAATTAATCATTGATTTGAGCAAAGATTTGAAGCTAACAGATCCCTAGTTGCTAAACCTTGACTCTTTTATTCTGTCATTCTCAGCAAGATTTCGTGACTCCACTTTACTATCTATGACATGAGAAAAACACAAGCATGCTCTATCTTCTACAATTGTTGTGCCCCTGAAAACTTGTGTGAACTGAATTGTGGAAAATAAAATTCCAAGCTCTGAATATATCAAGAGAAAAAATAAACAAAACAGGGGCATCATGTGACATCATACATACAAACATCACTCACAAAACTTTGAATGAGTAAGGCTTGAATTATCTGAGATTTTTACAATGGAATAAACAGTATGTGTCTATTTCAGCTAAAGAACAGCAACTGCTTTGAGTTACTCATGGTTTTAAATAAACTAATAATAGATTGGAGCAATTTTTATTGCATTTGATTATATATTTGGGCCAGATTTTTCTCTGTACCCTCCTCTTTAGGTGAACAAAGGATGCTGTTACATCATGACTAACTTCTTCATAAGTCACGACAGTTACTGTTGTGGAATACTAAATGTGACCCTAGTGGCCTGGGAGCATTAGTGAATCTTCCAAAAGTGCCCACTGTTCTCCTTGGAAATAATTTCATCAGTGACAGGCTGCAACTGAGGAATTTCTGATAAGCAATGAGCACACATCAAATCCAGACATATTATGCAAGGGTTTACACTGTTAGCAGAGACATAGCAGGGGTTGCCTGTTGAAAAGCATCTGTGATAAACTTCTGCTATTATTATGGAAGCAGTAGGCAATACTCAAATAGAGGCAACTCAGCCATTTAAATAAATGTGTTTTTAATTATAAAATGTTACTGCTCTACAGACCCATTTTTCCTATTAATGTGTTGGAGATATTGTGGATGAGATTTAGTGTTTTAAGGGCAAAGTCTTATGAAAGGCAGCATAAAAGGACACAGCAGTATTCTTCTGAAGCTGTGAATCATTATTTATCTGTGTGAAATCTGATGGCACTTAAATCTGTATTCAAATCATCTAAGCAACAAAAACACAGACTTAGATGACCATACAAGATGTGCCCACCAAAACGCTTCTCCTCTTTGTTACTTTTCACATCCCCGCCATTGCCGCTGCTGCTGTTTAGTTGCTAAGTTGCATCTGACTCTTATGTGAACTCCCTAAGCTCCTCTGTCCATGGGATTTCCCAAGCAAGAATACTGGAGTGGGTTGCCATTTTCGCTTCCAGGGGATCTTCCTGACCTAGGGATGAAACAAGTCTCCTTCTTGACAGCCAGATTCTTTGCCACTGAGCCACCTGGGAAGCTCCTTCATACCACCAAGAAGAAAACAAAAACAAACAAAAAATAAGGTCAGAAGTTAGAATATCAGGGGGGAGGTCACAAGTTAGTATTTCAGAAGACAGCTCATTTTTGACATGTGAATGTGTTCGAGATATTGATTACAGCTTATACCCCAACAGCCCTCCTCAAGAGAGAATGACCTACACACATGGCTGTGAAGGGGAAGACTTGGATGACCTTGTTCCTTGTGACACCCTTTCCCTCTCTCCAGCCACTTCTCCCACTTGGTAATTGTTGATTGGATCAGAGGTGGGCTTCTAACCCACCCAAGGCAGCCATTCTGGCCATCTGATGTCTGGCCATCAACTACACTGATCAGATTTCTTCTCTCACAATGTTTAAATAAGAAAGACTTGAAAAAAAAAATCTGGAAGGGGACTGCCCTCGTGGTTCAGTGGTTAAGACTCCCGCTTCCACTACAGGGAGTAAGGGTTCCATCATTGGTCAGGGAACTAAGAACCCACATGCTACATGTCACAGGCAAATTAATTAATTAATTGGTCAGCTTTCAGATATATTAAAAAAGAAGAAGAGCCAATATTTGCTCCTGAAACTTGGAAGGAACAAAAATGATGGATATAAGGGAGTGTCTTAGAGCGGCCACATGCTGAGACTCAGCTAGGCACGGATGTGACGGCAGGTCTCACCTCCCCAACAGAGTCTCTGCACTCAGCTGCGTTGCCCAATTTTTCTGAGGTTGCACATACCCATTTGATGAGCCAGAGGAGGAGAGAGGAGAGTGACAGAGGCTGCATCACAGGGAGCAACCTCAGAACCCCAGAGAGGAAAACAAAACAAAACCCCCTAAACAATGAAGAAACCCATTGGGCTGGAAGAGTAGGCTGGATGATGCTCTGAGAGCTTGGGTATCAGGAGAGAATTGTGGTTTGGGGTACAGTCTGAGAACTCTACCTGACAGCTTGAAGCTGTCTTTCCCAGTCTCCCCTCCTTCCTCCAACCCCTCCCAGGCAGAGGGAGGATGTATAATACAACCCAAGATGACTATCATTTGCCATGGCAACCACCCATCCCCAGATCTCCTGGACCAGAGGAGACTAGAAAGAGAAAACACTTCCCCAGGACAGAGAAGCATAAGAGTGTGTAAGCAGAAGCCCTAGGCTGTATCGGAGGGCAGGGCTGGTCCGCGCTACCATGGGGCAGCGTGGGCTATGCTGGTGGGAAATCTCAGTGAGGGTTAAACTGGCAGCCAGCACAGCAGAGGGCAGAGTCTCATAAGCTGTGATGGCTAATTTTATGTGTCAACTTTATTGGGCTCAGAGATGCCCAGGTAGCTGGTAAAACATGATTTCTGGGTGTGTCTGTAAGAGGTGAATATTTGAATTAGTAAACTGAGTAAAGAAGCTCATTCTCCCCAATGTGGGTGGGCACCATCCAATGCACTTAGGGTCTGAATAGAACAAAAGGCAGAGGAGGGGCAAAATTTCTCTTTCTCCAGGAGCTGGGACATCCATCTTCTCCTGCCCTTGGATGTCAGATCTCTTGACTCTTGGGTCTTTAGCACGTGTGCCTATGAAGTCACTTCAGTCGTGTCTGACTCTTTGTGACCCCATAGACTATAGCCCACCAGGTTCCTCTGTCCGTAGGATTTCCCAGGCAAGAATACTGGACTGGGTTGCCATGCTCTTCTCCAGGGGATCTTCCCAACCCAGGGCTAGACCTGTGTCTCTTGCATCTCCTGCACTGGTAAGCAAGTTCTTTACCACCAGGGAAATTCGGGTCTTTAGACTCTAAGTCAATAATTCCACTGGGTTTTCTGGGTTTCCAGCTTGCAGATGGCAGACTATGGGACTTCTCTGCTTCCACAACCATATGAGTCAATTCCTATAATAAATCTATCATCTATCCATCCTGTTAGTTCTGTTTCTCTGGAGAATCTTGACTAATACATAAGGTAAATGCGTCACCTCCCTACACACACCTTAAGGAGGAGCAGAGCTGAGGTTTTGCCACCTGGTAAAAGAAGACTAGAAATAAGGTGACAACTAAGTGGGTGATGTTCCACAAAGATGATGAAGGGGTGGAGGAGATGAAAGCCAGTCACAGAGGACCAAAGTCTCACCTTGCTCCCCGCCTCGCCTTAAAGTGACTTCCCCCTTCCTACCACCCCGCCCTCCCCAACCAGGTGACAATAACAGATCTGGTCCCCACGCTCACTCTCACCAAAATAAAAGGCACAACCAAAAGCAGAATAAACCCAATCTGAGAGCCAGGGAGTCTAGAAAGCAATCTTTGGCATTTTGTCAGCAATAAAATGTGAGTTTCCGTTTTTAATTTTGGGAAATTTCATATTGCACAATTTACTATGCCAAAGAATGCTCAAGCTACTGCACAATTGCACTCATCTCACACGCTAGTAAAGTAATGCTTAAAATTCTCCAAGCCAGGCTTCAGCAATACGTGAACCATGAACTTCCAGATGTTCAAGCTGGTTTTAGAAAAGGCAGAGGAACCAGAGATCAAATTGCCAACATCTGCTGGATCATCAAAAAAGCAAGAGAGTACCAGAAAAAACATCTATTTCTGTTTTATTGACTATGCCAAAGCCTTTGACTGTGTGCATCACAATCATTTGTGGAAAATTCTGAAAGAGATGGGCATACCAGACCATCTGACCTGCCTCTTGAGAAACCTGTATGCAGGTCAGGAAGCAACAGTTAGAACTGGACATGGAACAACAAACTGGTTCCAAATAGGACAAGGAGTACATCAAGGCTGTATATTGTCACCCTGCTTATGTAACTTATATGCAGAGTACATCATGAGAAATGCTGGGCTGGAAGAAGCGCAAGCTGGAATCAAGATTGCTGGGAGAAATATCAATAACCTCAGATATACAGATGACATCACTCTTATGGCAGAAAGTGAAGAAGAATTAAAGAGCTTCTTGATGAAAGTGAAAGTAGAGAGTGAAAAAGTTGGCTTAAACCTCAACATTCAGAAACCTAAGATCATGGCATCTGGTCCCATCACTTCATGGGAAATAGATGGGGAAACAGTGGAAACAGTGGCTGACTTCACTTTTCTGGGCTCCAAAATCACTGCGGATGGTGATTGCAGCCATGAAATTAAAAGACGCTTACTTCTTCAAAGGAAAGTTATGACCAACCTAGATAGCATATTAAAAAGCAGAGACATTACTTTGCCAACAAAGGTCCGTCTAGTCAAGGCTATGGTTTTTCCAGTGGTCATGTATGGATGTGAGAGTTAGATGATAAAGAAAGCTGAGCGCCGCAGAATTGATGCTTTTGAACTGTGGTGTTGGAGAAGACTCTTGAGAGTCCCTTGGACTGCAAGGAGATCCAACCAGTCCTTCCTAAAGGAGATCAGTCCTGGGTGTTCATTGGAAGGACTGATGCTGAAGCTGAAACTCCAATACTTTGGCCACCTGATGCAAAGAGCTGACTCATTGGAAAAGACCCTGATGCTGGGAAAGATTGAGGGCAGGAGGAGAAGGGAACGACAGAGGATGAGATGGTTGGATGGCATCACTGACTCGATGGACATGGGTTTGGGCGGACTCAGGGAGTTGGTGATGGACAGGGAGACCTGGCATGCTGCAGTTCATGGGGTTGCAAAGAGTCGGACACGACTGAGCAACAGAACTGAACTGAACTATGTCTCCTTGAGCTGCCAGTACTATTTGCCATCTATTTGGTATCTGGACCAAACCCAAGCTTTTACTGGTTTGGGCTGCATTGCGGATTAGTTAGAACAGGCTCTGGAGCCAGACTTCATGAGTTCAAATCCCGCCTCAGTTACTTGATGGGGGTGTCTCTTAGGGAAAGCACTCCACTCCTCTGTGCCAAGATTCCTACTACCCAAGGTGGTTGTGAAGATAAAACCGAGTGACCAACTTTCCTGGTTTGCTCAGGAATGAAGGGCTTCCCTAGGACGCTGGACTTCCAATGCAAACACTGGGAAGGTCCTGGGAAAACTAGGATGTGCCAGTCACCTAAGGGAGAAATAAGCTATTGCAGGTAAAGCACTAAAAACAATGGGTGCTCAATAAATATTAGCCATTGATACTAGTGATCTTGCTATGAATGTGACTTGCAATCGTCATTGCTTTCCCTGAACTTGGAGGTCTGGGACTAGTGTCCTGGTCTTTTCTGAAGGATAAGATCACTTCCATTTCTCCAGAGTTCTGGAATCACTGGAAACAGAGGCAAAGATGAGGGTGGTGTGCTTGTGCTGACAGCAGAGTCTGCACACACAGGGAGGATGAGCCAGACTCCAGCCTCTTCTTCTGGCCTCGGGTAATGCCAGAGGTGCCCCTGACCCTCCCCTAGTGCCCTCCCCACTCTGTGATGGGTCCACCTGAGCCATGCTAGCTGTCTGGCTTGTCTACACTGGAGATCTACAGACAGAGTGTAATCTGCCAAGTGAAGACTTCTAGTCTTTGGAATCAGATTTTTCTTCGGGACACCCTGAGTCTTCCCAGAAGTTCCAAGTGAATTTCTGAAAAATGAAAGGACCATATGCTTGCACACTCTGATCTGGCATCCTGGGAGTTTCCATTTCTCACAAGCTCTTCAAACATTTTATCAGTGAGGGGTTTGTGAGTTTCCTCATTGCCTGATCTCGAATATAAGGTAGAATGATGTACATGGGAGGCACTTTGGTGCAGAGCTTAAGTGTTTAGGGATTCTAGATTGCTTCAGGATAATCACAGGCAGCTTTTCCCTTTTAAATCTTGGCTCCCACAATTGCCAAGTTGAGATAATAATTGCTAAGATTTACAAAGCACTTACTATGTGCTGAGCAACTAATATATCTTAATTAATCCTTTAAGATAAATCAAGGGTTTACATTTTAAGAATCCCATATTATAGAAATCTGAGGCACAGAGAGATGAAGTAATTTGTCCAAGGTCACACAGCTTGCAGGGAGAAGAATCAGATTCAAATTTGAGAAGTCTGGATCCCAAATTCAAATTTTCAACAAAGTGTATTCTGACTCTATGCCCATCTCACTGGCTTGTTGCAGGAAATAAAGTAACACAAAGATGCTTAGCATATAGTAAGAATTAAGTAAAGCTTCATTTTATTTTTTTTCAGGGTAGGGGGCTGAAAAGATAGTCAAGATAAATGGTTCAGCATAATCTTCATCCACATATAAGAATAGACGATGAGTCTACTAAGCTAACCTGACATTATTAGAAAAGTTTAACTAGTATTTATTGAGCATGTATCCAGTGACTATTGCTATACAAAGAACTTGGGGTGGAGTTGTGAGTGAAACCAGACACTGTTTCTACACTCCTGAAGATTATTGTCCAGAGAAAGAGATTAAAATTGAGCAAATCATTCCACTCAGAAAAGAGAATGAACAATCCAAAAATGAAATTAAGAAAACAATTCCATTTACCATGTCATCAAAAGAATAAAGTATTTAGGGATAACTAAATACTAATACTAAGGCAAAGACTCATACACCTGAAGAGTACAAAATTTTGCTGAAAGAAATTTTAAAAGACACAAATAAATGGAAAATCATCCTGTGTTCATGGACTGAAAGATATAAAACTGTCAAGATGTCAATACTTTCCAAAGTGACTTACAGATGTAATACAATCCATATTGAAAATTTCAATAGCTTTTTTTCCCCCCAAAATAGAACTATCCATTCCAAAATTCGTATAGAATCGCAAAAGATCTTGAAGAGCCAAAACAATCTTGTAGAAGAAGAATGAAGTTGGAGGTCTCATATTTCCTGATTTAAAAACTTACTACAAAGTTATAGTCATCAAAGCAATGTTGTATTGTCATGAAGACAGATATAGAGACTAATGGAATAAAATAGAGAGTACAGAAATAAACCCTTGTATTTCTTGTTCAAATGATTTTTGACAAGGGTACCAATATTATTCAATGGGGAAAAGATAGACTTTTAAACAAATAATGTTGGGAAAACTGGATATCTACATGCAAAAGAATGATGTTGAATCCTTACCTTACACTATATAGAAAAATTAATTCAAAATGGATCAAAGACCTAAGCACAAGGGCTAAACCTATAAAACTCTTAGCAGAAAACATAGAGGAAAGCTCCTTGACATTGAATTTGGCAATCATTTCTTGGATATGACACCAGAAGCACAGGCAACACAAATAAAAGTAGACAAACTGGACTACATGGATAATTAAAAACTTCTGTGCATCGAGAGACACAATCAAAAGAGTGAAAAAGCAACCTATAGAACAGGAGGGAATATTTGCAATTTATATATCTGATAAGGAATAAATACCCAGACTATATAAAGCACTCCTACAACTCAGCAAGAAAACAAATAAGGTGATCAAAAAACTGGCAAAGAACTTGAACAGACATTTCCCTGAAGAAGATATACAAATGGTGAGCAACAAGCACATGAAGTGCTCGAGGTCACTAATTATAAGGGAAATGCAAATCAAACCACAGTGAGATACCACCTCATACTCCTCAGGATGGCGACTGTCAGAATCACAAAAACAAAAATAACAAGGGTTGGCAAGGATGTGGAAAAACTGCTACCTAATGTAGTCAAATTCATAGAGAAAACAAGAAGAGTGACTGCCAAGGGCTGAGGAAGGGAAGAAATGGGAGTTGATGATGGGCAAAGAGTTTTCATTTTTCAAAAGATTGTTTTGATGTGGACTGGTTTTAAAGACTTCAATGAATTTATTACAGTATTTCTTCTGTTTCATGGTTTGGTTTCTTGGCTGTGAGGCATGTGGGATCTCAGCTCCCCAACCACGGATGGAACCTGTACCCCCTGCATTGGAAGCTGAACTCTTAACCACTGTATCACCAAGGAAGTCTCCAGAGTTTTCCTTTAGCAAGATGAAAGGAGTTCTGGAGAAGGATGGTGGTGATGGCTGCACAGAAATGGGAATGTACTTAACGTTACTGAACAGTACATTTCAAAATAGTTAAGATGGTAAGTTTTATGTTATATACATTTTACCACAATTAAAAAAAATACATTTAAAAAGAGGGGTGGAACGTATGTGTAATGAATGCTGCAAAGGATTTGGGTTCAAGGTACACATAACGTAGCCCTGACCGGGGTGGGAGGGTGGGTGAGAGAAGTTTCACTAAGTGCAAAGCTGGGTGAGTAGGAGTTTGCTGGGGCAGGAAAGAAGCAATGAGAAAAGCACATGCCAAGTCCTAGTGAGGTTAGTGCGCTTCTTTCATTTGGGATGCTTTATTAATTATCCTTTAAGTACAAACATTTGTTTCCACCTGGTTATTTCTACCTTATTCTTTTTAAACTGAGACATAGCCTATAAACAAAGATTGCAGAACCTTAAATGAACTGCTCAGTATATGTAGTACCAACACTTTGAATCAAATAATAGTCAAAAGGAGTATTGCCATGCTTCTGTCCCCCTTCCTGGCCCTTCCCCTGAAGACAGTAGGGGGCAGGGGCGAGGAGACATCAACAGAGAGCTGGTTCAGAGGGAAGGAGACCAAAGAGATGTGACAGCTAAATGAAACCTTGATCCTGAACTGGATCTTGGACCAGAAAGGAAAAAGACGTTGTTGGGACAGTCAGTGAAATGTGAATAGAATCTCTGGATTGGCTGTCAGGGTTACAGCAATGCTGACTTCCTAATTCGGATGCTGCGTTGTGCTTATGTAGGACAGAGTCACTGTCTTTTGAAAATATTCTCTCACGCATTTAGGGGTTGATGGGCATGATGCTGAAATGAAGTGAAAGTCACTCAGTCGTGTCCGTCTCTTTGTGACCCTGTGGACTGTACAGTCCACGGAATTCTCCAGGCCAGAATACTGGAGTGAGTAGCCGTTTGCTCCTGCAGGGGATTTTCCCAACCCAGGGATCGAACACAGGTCTCCCACATTGCAGGCGGATTCTTTACCAGCTGAGCCACAAGGGAAGCCCATGATGCTGAAACTTGCTTTCAAATATTCAGAAAAAAAAAATAAGTGTGTATGCAGATACCTATATATAGAAAGGGGGAGAAAGAGAGAGAACACACAAACGTGTCAAAATATTAACAATTGGGATATCTGAGCTGGAGGTGATAGGGGAGTTCTATGTATTAATCTTGCACCTTTTACAAAAGTTTGTAATTATTTCTAAGTAAGATATTTTTCAAAGATATTCTTTGTGATTGAAAAGAACCCACAGGGTGAGGCTGTAGGTAACACAGGTGAGATCAGAAAGGAATAACAACGTTGTCTATCGCTGAATTTGAAAAAGGAAAGTTTGGGAGAAAAGAAATCCGTAGTGTTTCTTGTTGTTCTTTTCAGAGTGAAGTAGGCTATCCTGAAATGAACTCACCGGAGGTTACAGACATTAATACACAAGCACTATGATTCAGCATCTGCTTGGGTTCACATGAACTGATCATCAGACCTGGGAATCTGGGTCCCTTTTCTGGATCACCGCCCAGCACAATTCCGAGACATTTCCTAGACCAACCTTCACACCGTCCTTTCCAGCCTCAAAAAAATGCAGGATGGAGGAAACTTAACAACAGGATCTGGCTGACAATGACGACAAATCTGGGCAAAGTTGTAAATCCAGAAGGTGCTGAAGTGAAACTGGAACAAACACAGGGACTCGGTGTTTTCATTCATCTGCAAGATCACCCAACGCCCCATTCAAGTCTGGGCACGAGTCACCAGGTTTCCACACACACCTACCCCCTGAAGTGCAGTGAGGTGAGCACCTGGGTGTGTGGTGCCGAGGGAGACTTCTGTAGGAAACACCTAGGGAAAATGGAGAGAGACGAGGCCCCGATCTCGGTCATCCACGCAGGCGCCGTGCCTAACGCACGCACGTGGGTGCAGGACAGCTGCGCTGACCAGCGCATGGCTGTTACCAGCGTTCAGGTTGGATGCCCTTGTGTAATTATATCACATAAACAGGTTTGTTTTTTAAAAACAGGTTGAAAGCTCTAAGTGTAGCCTATTAGATTCTTTGGGGGAAACTGCTATAGGATTAGTGAACTCGGCTGTATGCCCCTCAAAAACTCAGAAGCTGGATTGAGGGGGGAAAATGTAGTTAGTATTAATACACTGTAGAATAAAAGCATCAAGGCTTTCTTTTCATAGTCATTAGAAAATCGTCAGATTACTTCTGTCTACAACCAAACTTCTTCAAGTTTCTTAAGCAAATATGTAGTGATTGGTGAAAATAATCCATTTATTGACCAAAAACATCTTTACGAGGTAGGCAAAGGAAGAGACAAACATTGAAATTTTACTTACTCATTTAAAAAAAGCTAGGCATCATAACAAGCTCTGAGGGGAACAAGAGAACATTGCTGGAGTTACTTATTTTAAAAAGGGGAAAGGAAAGCAATATTATTATTATCATTGTCATTATTATTACCAATACTATTATTTTGCTTATTTGAGCTTTGAACTCATCACCCTCTTCCTGTGGAAATAAAAAAATCCAGCTCTTAACCTCAATTTTCTTACTTATCCCTAACACTCAAAATTTTACCATTGTCGTTTCTTTGATGATAATCCAGTTTATTTTCAGGTTCCACTTTTCTGAGTAGATACCTGATGACTGCCCATCTGTCCCCCAGATTATGTTTAATGCTCAAAGTGAGCCCAAGTGTCTGCCTTTCTCCTGTCCATCCATGGCTACTCCTGCCTACCCAGAGTTCTGGATTCACGCTGTATTTCCTCCTTCATATCCTGTGCCTCTGCCTTTATCTGCTCCATCCTTTCATCTCCAGTCTCTTCTTCCATGTAGGTTCCTACCTCCATGTCTTTCTCAGTCCCTTTAGGGACCCACATCTCCCATTCATTCTCCCCCTCCCCGTGAAGTGGGTCTAGAACCTCCCTACTGTCCCTCCAGACTTTTCCTTTTCATGGGATGCTGTTCCCAGACACCTCCTTGAAAAGTCCTCCTTGCTTTTGTTGATGTGCCCGTCTCTGGACCATCTCCCCTCCAGTTAGCTCCATTCCTGCCCACACCCATCCTCAACACTGCTGTTAGAGTTCCAGCCCCAGCCCTCGTTCCTCTTCACTTTACTGCTTACCAGAGTGGTTTTTCCCTCCTCCCACATCCCAGGATCAGTTCTTCCCTCTGGTTGTTCCTCCCTCTCCCCATTCCCTCATGCAGATGATCCTTATATCTTGAATATCTCTGAATGTCTTTCAGTAGACCCCTTCCTCTTGGTCTCAGTCCCACTCGATGCGTTGGTTTGGGCTCCTATTATCTTGTTCCTGGATCTCTGCTACTGTCTCCAGCTCCTCTGGCCCCTTCACGCCGCTGATGCTGTGTTCTTCTCTAAAACCAAAACTGATTGTGCTCCTTTGACAGCTGGCAACTGATCGTTGAAAGCCACCCAGCCAGGCTTTCCTATATCTCCGAGCAACTTTGAAGACATAGATAAACTCAGAGCATTTTCCTACAGTGCATTGATTTTAATCAAAGGTTTTGAGTGTGGGAGAAGAAATTTTAGTCCTAATGGACACGAGTTTGGGTAAACTCCAGGAGTTGGTGATGGACAGGGAGGCCTGGCGTGCTGCAATTCATGGGGTCGCAAAGAGTCGGACATGACTGAGCGACTGAACTGAGCTGAATGGACACCAAATTATTTAAATAAGAGTTTATAGTAAAATCAACTCCTGTTCATCATAGAGGCAACAGAAGTTTAGTTGAATTCTTTAACATATAACAGGAGATTTCACAGACACACTGTGCTTGGAGAAGAGCATTTGGGGCCATGTTCCAGGATTCCTAGCTGTTAGCATCCTATCTCTGCCATTTTACAAGCATGTCCCTGGAAAGTTGAAGAGGCATTGTGCCCTATGGATAAAATTAAATCTTCATGCTTTTGATCCATGTCCACCTCTCTAGTCTTATATTGTGCTACTGGCTGTTACTTTTAACATTCTACAATTCTTGAACTTTCACTACCCCAATTTTCCTGCTGAGAATGACCTTCCAACCTCTATGTTTGACAAAATCTCCTTGTCCTTCAGAATCAAGGAATCAGGGAATGTATGAAAGAAGTGAAGGCAGGCAGGTAAGTGATTGCTTTCTAACAGATACAAGGTTTTGGCCAATGAGAGAGGAAAGAAAGGAGAAACCTATTTCTCAAAACCCTTGTCACCATGACAATGGCCCTTCCTCGCTGCAGTACCTGAGGGCTTCTTTTTGGCTGTCACCGCAGGCAGTGTTTCCCATAACTTTCTGATCTACTTTTCTTGATGTCATAGTGTCTTAACTCCTTCCTAAGACTCCAACACATGGATGGTTTGGTCAGACCAAAGTCCAGCCTCTGGGGATACTTTAGTGTTGAGTGTCCAGTCACTTTTCCTCCTCTCTGAATCCTTCCCAGCCTTGATGTTCAACTCAAATTCCATCTTCTCAGTGAAAACCTTCCTGGCTGTTTCAACCCTCATAAAAATTTTTTTTTCCCTCTTAACACCTACAACACTTAAGTTCTTATTAGAATTTAATTACACACATCTTGAATTTTATAACTTTTATTGGCTTTCTTTATTGCAGAAGTAATACATTTATATTAGAGAAAAGAAAAACAGTTAAGCAAAAAGAAAAACCACTCATAAGCTCTACTTAACACTGGCTGTATATTCTTCCACACTTTTTTTCTATGGCCACTTAGACAGTTTTTCCACTTTGGGGATCATACTGTTTTGCAGTTTTTTTTAAAGAAAATGTACTAATAAAGCACTAAAATACCAATATACATACTTTTTCAACGTCATTTTTTATGAATCTGTGATATTCACTTTTATATATAAGCCACCACTAATTCAGCCAATCCTCTGCTGTAGGTGTTTAGATTTTTCCATTTCTTTTTTGCCATTATACAAAAAATCTTTTTGTATATTCTTAATTTTTTCAATAGCATAAATTATAATAAATATCATTTCTATGTAAATAATTTCAAACCTTAATATAAGTAATGCATGAAATAATTAATAAAGTTAATTAAATATAAAATCACTACATTTGTCCACTGTTTCATTTACATTAGCTTTGACTTTCTACCTAAATTTAAGTATCTTAAGGATAGGATCTAGCGTTTTCTAATTTTTCATCTCTCATCAGCACAACAGATATTCAACTGTGCCTGAAGAAGAATTAGTTTATTTCACTTAAATTTTTAGATAGTAGTGGCATCAATTCTTCATTGTAATAGAAGATCTTAGGCTATGTTACCATAGATAATGATGTAAGAACATTTTTTCCTCCTAAGGACTATTTCCAGTCCTTCTTAGGAACTGAGGTGAACTTTGGGGGAGATAAAGATGTGATAAATAAGATGAATGAGTAGTTAAAAAGCAAATAGGCTTCCAGCTAAATTTAACAATAGCTAGCAGTAAAATTTCTGCATGGTCCTAGTTACTCTGAAAAATTACAGCACTCTCTAGTTTGGAATACATTGATTATTTTTCAAAACTGGTATGAGAGTTTATATGATGAGAAATAAGTCTTCTTGGCAATATTATGTCCATAAAGACTCTAGTAGTGACCCTCAAACTCCATCTGAGCTGCCCAGTAGTGCTGCTACATTGCGCTGCACTAGTCCACTTTTCCTCTCTCCTCCAACTCCTACACCCTTCCCTTCTCCACCGTCAGCTGAGGACCTCACTTCTGAGTCTCCTAAGAAAACAGAATCGCCCAGACAAGGACTCTTGGCATCTCCCACCACCCTAGACGAGCCTCCCTGAGCATCCCTGCCTGAGCCGCCTTCCTTGCTCTTGCAGGGGATGAACTGACCCTACCTGACTCAAGAACTTCACTCTAGAAGTTGTCCACTTTCTCTTGAGTTCAACAGTTTCCCCTCTTGACTGGATTATTCTTACCAACAAGGTCTCATTTCTCCCATCACCCTCTGCCCATGTCTCCATTTTGTCTTTCATAGCAAAGCTTCTCTAGAGAGTGGTTCACATCCACTGCCTCTACTTTCTCTCCTCCCAGTCTCTCCCAGACTCACTTCAGCCAGGGTGAGTCCATATCACTCTCTGCTGTCAAAGACACCAGCGCTCTTCAGATCATTAAAAGTCAGTGGGGGACTTCCTGGGTGGGGTCCAGTGGTTAAAACACTGAGCTTCTGATGCAGGGAACCGACAGTTCCATTACTGGTTGGGGAACTAAGATCACATATACCCTGTGGCACAGCTGAAATAAACAAAAAATAAATAAATAAAATATTCAATTTAGAAAAAAGTCATTGGTATGTTCTCTTCAATAAGACCCATCAAAGCACTGACACAACTGATTAGCCCCTGCTTCTCAAAACATCCACTTTCACTTGGTTTCTAGGATGCTACGCTGCCCTCTCCCCTCCTCTCACTGTTGCTGTTTCTCAGTCACCTTGGCCAGATCTTCATTTTATTCCTCTTCTGACCTCTAAATGCTGCCCTGCTCCAGGCCTTATCCTCAGACCTCTTCTCTTCTCCACCCACATTCCCAGATTTTCTGGGTTGATGACACACAGATTTCCAACTCTAGTCTAGATCTCTCTTCTGAAGTTTCAGTCTCCCATGTTTAATTGTTTACTCAATGTTTTCACTTAGACGTCAACAGGTGCCTGAAGTTTGGTGGTTGGTTGATGGTTTAGTCACTAAGTCATGTCAGACTCTTGCAACCCCATGGACTGTAGCCTGCCACGCTCCTCTGTCCACGGGATTTCCCAGGTAAGAATTCTGGAGTGGGTTGCCATTTCTTTTCCAGCACATCTTCCGGATCCAGGGATCAAACCCAGGTCTCCTGCATTGCAGGTGGATTCTTTACCAACTGAGCCACCAGAGAAGCCTGAAGTTTACTTACTTTCTCCAAATGCAAACATTTGAACTCCTCCTCCCCTATTACCTGTTCCTTCTGTAGCCTTCCCCATCTCACAAATGGAATTTCTGTTAATCAGCTATTTAGACCAAAGTCTAGAATTTCCTTTGACTCCTTATTTCTCTCGCATCCCACAGCTGAATCATCAGTAAGTCCCATCTGGTTTACTTTGAACTTATATCTAGATTCCATTTACAGCTGTTATTGCAGTCCAAATTACCATCACCTCCCTCTTAGCCTATCTCAATGGCCTCCTAAGTGCTCTCCGTGTTCTCACTCTTGTTGTCTCCTCCACTTGCCAAACAAAATGATTTTTTAGGAGTCAAGGCCAGACAGGGTCCTTTCTCTGCAGAAACCCCTGTAAATTTCACCAACTAAAAGCCTGGCTAGCTCTCTGGCATCCTCTCCTGCTACTCTCCTTCCTGCTCTTCTGCATTGGGCACTGTGGCCTCTTTGCTGTCCCTGTCCACCCGACCTCAGATCTTTACACCTGCTCTTCTCCATGTGTGAAAAGCTCTCCCCCAAGATAGCTCTCTTCTCTGCTCATTTATGTCTCAGACTGTGTATATATATATATATGGTCAAGTAGTATGTTTTTTATATATAAATATATATCTGGTTCCTTGTCTGTCTTTCTCCCCCACCCCAATCTCATCACTAGAATGAATTCTGCATGCCAGCTCATAGAACAGTGCCTGCCACAAAGAGGTGGCTTAATAATTATTGAACAAACCACCACTCAAAACTATTCAAATCTCACCAGTTCTTCCAGGTGTTACTTGTGCAGTACTGAGCTGAGATTTTATGGTTTATATATACTTCAAAACATCTGGTTTTGAAATAATAAATCTCAGTCATAATTCTGAGGAATTTGCCCAGTGAGTAGAACTTAGAACTTGCTTAACAGAAATTTCCTCCAGTGTTTTGCCTCCTTTTGTCTTTGATAGTTTCCATCTAAACATCTTACTCCATTCTCTCTCATCTGATTTTAACTTTGCCCTGCTATTTCTTGTTCAAGGTACAACATTTCAAATTCTGCCTAAGTAAAATGATGATATCTTCTCAACATTCTCAGATCCTTTAAGAGGGTGCTGGAGAATGAGAAAATCAAAGACTTGAGAACTGCTCACTTCTTTCTTCTATCTTCCTTTGCTCTTTTTGTTTCCTGCATATTTTAATCTTTCCTATTTTATTTTATAAAATCAAGGAGATTTATGTGGACAAAGTTTACTGACTTCAATACTATGGTACAAATGATTGCCTCTGGAGATCATATCCTGCCTTTAAGAAACGTATCACAGATGAAGCCCCTATTCTGGATCAGCACACACATCTAATTAGGTAAGAAGAAAAGTATATCAGGAAAAGTTGAAAGTTGCAGGCATGGGAAATAAATTGACTTCTACTCAAGTTACCGCCATGAATATACAGAGGAAAGGACCTGCATGTGTTTCACATTGTAAAAGCCTTAGTGCCCAGAGCAGCATTTCAAGCCCAGGGGATGGCCGACAAATGTTCATGACAAGGATGCTAAGGCCATCCACAGCCTGACCTCTGCAGCAGTTCTGGTAAAGAGTGTCCGGTTCTTGATTTACCATCTTAATTTTATGTGATTCTGAATATGCTTTACAGGCTTTAATTCAAATTACCCACTTCTGACTTTGTAAATGAAATAACTAACTGCCTACCAGACTTCCAGCTCCTCCAGGGCAGAGATTTTGTCTTACTGACTGCCACAGAAGCCCAAGACTGCAGTCCCAGACGTGACTTAGAGGTCAATTCCTTCTAATTCCACCTCCCTGAGAGTTCCTTGGACTGCAAGAAGATCCAACCAGTCCATCCTAAAGGAGATCAGTATTGGGTGTTCATTGGAAGGACTGATGTTGAAACTGAAACTCCAATACTTTGGCCACCTCATGCGAAGAGCTGACTCATTGGAAAAGACCCTAATGCTGGGAAGGATTGGGGGCAGGAGAAGAAGGGGACGACAGAGGATGAGATGGTTGGATGGCAGCACCGACTTGATGCGCATGGGTTTGGGTAGACTCCAGGAGTTGGTGATGGACAGGGAGGACTGGCATGCTGCGATTCATGGGGTTGCAAAGAGTCGGACACGACTGATCGACTGAACTGAACTGAATGACTAAATGAAACAACCTATCATAGTTGCACTTCTAATTGCTGTCCCATCCCATACTTCAGAATTTCAAACTAAGAAAGCTTCCCTTCTGAGTCTTTGACAAATAGGCTAATTGGAATGACCTAATAGCCTTTCTTGTATCCATATCCACCCCGGACCAGAAACAAGGTGGCAAGATCAGCTTCCACCAGTCACCCCCTCCCCCACCAACCCCACCCTCTCACCACAACCTACGCCAACCCCCACCCTCTCACCACAATCTACGCTGATGCAACCAACTCCATTCACAGCTGGGCAGCCACAGTTTGTTTTCAAAACAAATTAATCTACTCCACCCTCCTAGCGATCTTCTCAAGCCTGGCACTTGGGAGAAAACATTGCTTGGTCCTACTAAAAAGCAAAGATATCACATTGACACTCACATGCTTACAAGAATGAGGAATGCAGAAACATCACTGTTCAGAAGATTATAAGAAATGGGCCCCACCAAGGCAGATCATCAGAATTCTGTCCTGACCGTGAGGCCAGGCAGGGATCTCTCAGAAGCCAGGATGTTTTGTAAAAAGGGGCACCAGATTGATCGAATCAGGGGACTGAGGACTGCTCCTACCCCGAGACCGCTGTTCATCAGAAAACTAGAGATGCTAGCAAAGAAAAACAAGCAGTGTGGGTCTCGGACCTATTCCAGGAGGCTCTGCAATGCTGCAAGAAAAATTACCTTGGCCCCTTCCGCTTCCTTGCAGCCATTGCTTAGCTTTCCACGCAGACGTTCCAAATAGGGCCTTTGAAAACCCTGCCCTCAAACGAAGGTGGTTCAGAGCAACACTTTGGCTGATATCACAAGACTCCCAGGACAGCGCTTTGCTGCTTCCTCAGCATATGCCAGTGCCCATTTTACAGGGGCGATTTATAGTCTTTCTCTCAGTAGAGCGAGCCAAAGTTTTATAATCTTCATTAAAAATCAGCACCACATGTAATAATACAGAATACTGCCTGTACACAAGGGGGCCAAGTTATAGGTGTTCAGGGAAACGTGGCAGAATTTCTTGGCCCTGGCAGGCGTAAAGTTGCAGGCACCAGCACTATACTAACACAACCTCCTTTTATTGCAAATGTTCCTTCAGTCGAAGTCCTAATTACTTTCTGTAAAACCCTAACCACCATCAAGCTTTCTTCCGACAGGGCAGCCGCGCGATGGCCTTCAAGTGCAGCAGCAGCACCCTGGCGGCCTCTCGAGTGGGCGGCGGGGGAGGGGGCTGGAACCCAGCAGGACTGGGGCGGAAGCTGCGAGGTAGGCTCTTGAGTGAGCTTCGCAATCGCACGCGCACCCTGGCGTGTGGACTTAGACGCCACCTCGGTGGGACAGGCGGAGGCCCTCCTGGAAAGGATTCAAAAGTCAGTATCAACGTTAGGTCAGAAGCTACTCTTTCTTACCCCGTCTGCTCCCAACAGGGGGACCGGTCAGCTTTGAGGGGCCCGCGGAGCATCTTTTCCTGCCCCTTCTTGGGACACCGTTAGGCAAGCCCAGAATCCCAGGTCTCGAGGTCCACTCCCCTTCCAGGGTCTAGTGCCCCGGCTCTGCCCGGTCCCCACGTGCCACACCAGCCCTCACCTCTCCAACCACCCCTCTCACCCCCAGTCCTGGCCTTTCAAGGCCCCTGGGCGAGTCCCCGGCCAGGCTGGACCGAGCCAGGCGGCCAGGAGGGCCAGGAGTAGAGGGCTCTCCAGGCCTCGCGGCCGCACAAAGCGGGGAGAGCGGCGGCGGCGGCGGCGGCGTGAGGCGCACCCCCTCCCGCGAGCAGGCCGAGCGCGCGCCCGCCCCTGTCCCTCCGCCCCAGCCCCCGAAGCGCCATTCGCGGAGCGGCTTACGCTAGTCGCCGGGCGTACGGCGCCCCAGCGGCCGGGGAGGTGCGCTGCCCGGCTCCCGTAAAGTTATTGTGAATGGGGAGCGGGTGACGTCAGCGCCGAATGTCAACAATGTAGCGATTGAGAGTGTGGGCGTTCCGGGGAGAGCGCGAGCCGAGCGGCGCGGAGCAAACAGCGCCGAGCAGCCGCCGCCTCGCCAGCAGCAGCAGCAGCAGCAGCAGCGGCAGCGGCGACCGTGCACGCCCGGGCTGCGGTCGCAGCAGCGCTAAAGCCAGCGCCCGCCGCCGCCCTCGCCACCCCGCCTGCCCACTCCCGCGGCCGCCGGGCTCTCGCTTTCTCCCTGGCCTCCCCTCGACCCTTCCCCTCCCCCTTCCCTCCACTCTCGGGGGGCTGGGGACGAGCTGCCATGTGATGCGCCTCCTCTCCGTGAGCTTTCGGTGACCCCCACCCCTCCCCGATCCGCCGACCGCCGGGAGGGGGCTGCGGGCTGGGAGGACGCGGGCAAGAGGAGACGGAAAAGAACGCAAAGTTCTCTGGCGAGGTGAGTCCGTGGCCCGCGGGTCCCGGGCCCCCGCGGCGGGGCAAGTTGGCCGGGGAGGGGGCGCCGGGGAGCGGGCTCGCCGGACTGGCGGGGAGGCGTGAGGAAGCGGCGCGGGAAGGGAGCCGCGGCTGCCGGGCGCGCACGCAGCCGCCAGCCGAGCGCCCTGCCCGCTTTGATGGCATTTTCTAGGAACGGGAAGGGGGTGGGAGCTGAGCAGGCGGACGCACGGCTACGGCCGTGCGCTCTCTCGCCCGGCTGTTTACGGCGGGCGAGGCGGCATTGTATTTTGCTCGCGTCGACGGGTGTTTTGGAACAGCAGGGGGAGGAGGAGCAGAGGGTAATAAGTCAGGCGTGGGGAGGGCGGGCAGGAGGGAGGCGCGCGTCCGCGCGACCCGAGCAGCTGTCAGACCCACGGCCCTGCGCTCGGGCCCCCGGCCCGCGACCGCGGTGCCAGGCCGGGCGGCCTCCTCCCAGCTTACGGCGTCCGCGCCCGGGGCTGCTCCGCGAAGCTTTGCGCTCGGCTGTCAGCCGCCGCTTTGCGCTCGGCTGTCAGTCGCCGCCGTGTAGCTGAGACTACAGCGACTGGCGGGGTATCAAAGCCCAAGTTTAGGGTCCCGGGAAGACGCAGCCCGGGGACTCTCGGCGCAGACCTCGGGCTGCGCGCTGGGTACAATCGCTACTAGCCAAGGACCGGGTCATTGGCATGCGTCCCGGGGAGCTCGAGCCGAGGGGCTTGTGCCTTCAGACAGGAAAATCTTGCACCTTCCTCTTCCACGATTCTGCGTGAAATCAAAGTGCAACACACACCCCCTCTTCTCCCTGCCTGCACTTGAGTCTGCAAACCCCTTTTGGGCTCCACCTTGGAGAGGAGTTTATCCAGGGGACACCTCTCCACCGCCCCCTCACCGAGGCTCCCAGTGCGGTCTCGCAGTTTTCTGCTCTCACCCGGTGCTCAGGAGCCGACCACCCATGGAGAGGGAGGCGGGCGGCGCTCCTTGGACTACCCTAGCTGCCCGCGAGAGGGGACTCGAGTGAGCACCTCGGCGACCTCGGTTTGGCCGGGGATTTGCAAGAACTCGGACCGTGGGAGGAAGCGGGCAGGGCCGGGTGTGTGCGTGTGAAAGGGACCGCGCTCCCCAGGCTTCCAGGGTCGTGGGCGCGCGAGGTATCTGCAGCACCGTCTCGCATGTAGGCGAGTTTGATAACTTGGGGGGAAGTTCCCGCACCGCCGTCAGATGGTTTTGTCTGTGGCCGGAGAAGGAGCGCTTCGCAATTTGCCTGTCTGGTCACCGTCGTCTCGACGACCCGTGACCCCTGGGAAACAGGAGGGACGAGGGCGCCCAACCCCGGGCAGAGCTGCGCACTCTCGGCCGCCTGGCGTGGGGAGCGGCGGGACGCGGCGTTCCTCGGCTTTCACCTTCGCGGTCTAGTGCTGCAGTCTCTCACTCCCGGTGTAAATTTCATCTGTTGAGTGTATTTAACTAAAATGGGTAATTACTTTAGATAAAAATCCTTTCCTGCCTAGTGGGAACCTTGGCGGAGATGATGCCTAATGAGATATTTTGCTTTTGTCTGTTTAGAGTAAAATTAGAGATGTTAACTCTGATAACGGTTTTCTCAGATCATTAAAATGTAACATGTAGGAAAAGCATGTTTAGCTGCGAAGGCTCTGGCTGACATGAAAGAAGCTGTGCGGGGAAAGGCTGCTACTTGGTTGGTGGAGGGGCTATTTTGGTAAGGCAGCGGCGTCTCGCTTACAATGTGAGATTGCCCCACCCTGGTGCTCCGGCAGCTCGCAGCTTGTGAGTAAACGGCGATTTTCATTCTTACAGGTAATAATAAATGTGAGTCAAAATGACATCTTGTGAGAATTAGCCTTCAGTCTGTAAGAGAGATGGCTAAATAACAGTGTTGCATTCAGACTTCTCCCTTGAAAGGTCTGTCACCATTTCCATTATAAATGCAGTTTTTCAGGAGTTTATAATTTCACCACAAAACTTTTGAGTGGCTGAAATGTTTTTCCCTTCTAGTGTTCTGCTTTAAAAAAAAATGCGATGATTGCCCACTTCCATCCTATTTGCTGTTCCTGAAACTTGAATATCATTCAGATGAGCGTCCCAGAAATGGAAAACACAACCATGGAATAAAAAAATTTTGTTAGAATATACTTTATTGTGCCGAGTAGTATTTTCATTTTGGATTTTGGAAGGCTTTACGTTTGCCATTTGGTAATCATAAATGTGTTAATTCTGGTATCTGTCAGTTCTGCAGGTGGATTGAAATGTCAGTTCGTGTTGTATGTGCCAGGATTACATGGAAGAGCATTCTCCTCATATATGTGTCTGTGAGCTCATAGCTAAATTATATGCACATCTGTTAGTTACTTATCAGTTCTTTGTATGTTGCATGTGAAGATCTGCAATAAAGGAGAAGAGATAAGGCAGAAAGAAAGGAAGGGAGTCAGGGACCCCCTCTTCCCCACCCCCATAACTTTTCAGCATTTCTAGTGCCTGAGAGAAAGCATTCATTTTCTTTCTTTTGAATTATGCCTTTGACTCAGTGTCTTCAGGCCAGTCCCATTCAGTCACTCACCTCTGGCTGCAGTGTGAGGGGCTTAATTATTTGTAAACTGCTCTGACATCCGTGGATGAAAGGCACTGCAGAAGTGCAAAGTATTGTTATCCCGATATGGAATTTAATGATCCATTACAGTTCATCAGGAAAATGCACTTTGCGGCGATGGTGGGAAATGTTCCCACCTGATAGAGGGTAATAATAACTGCCTAAAAGTAGGGTCGGATTACAGATGAGACAATTAACTCTAGCCATGCGCTCTTCAATTTGTTGCAATTCATTTAGTGATCAAAGTGAGTCACTGAGAGCCAGATGGTCAGGTTCACATCTCTCCTAGGCTAGCCCTTCACTTCTGAGCCCACTGTCTGCACAGGCAACAGGACTTACTCATTAGTGCTTTTGAACTGTTTCTCAGAATTTGTGATCGAGGCTCCTGGGACGCCGACAAAAGAGCTCAGGCCAATCTGTATTGTTGCGAGCAGTTTAATTTTACTTGGATTAACTCATGCTTAGTGTCTCTGGGATGGATCCAGCCTTAACAAGGGAGGAGAGAGATCCTAGTGGCTCTCTAGCTCAGCGGGGCTGGGCTCCACTGCCCTACTTTTTGTCTACCTCAGACTTCAGGGGGTGTAGTGTCTGGCTTCTTGAAAATGTTGGCTTATACTCAGATACATAAATACCCTCCTGTCTGGCTGAGGGGTGGGGACCAGGACCAGCTTGGTGGGCACGTGACCTGCACCGTTGCCCAGACCCCCTCCCCTCTCAGAAGGACCTCACACATGGTTTAATCTTCTGCTCTTGTTCTTCTTGAGATCCTTAATAATTCTGGAACATGGGGCCCTTCATCTTCATTTCTCATCGTCTTGAAGAGGAGGGGGCATGGCATGGAGTGGCAGGCAACTACTGCGCCATCTCAGCTCCTTGTCATCAGGCAGGAAGGGGTGGGAATAGTGGCTTTGCATGGCCACACTGATTTTTCTAAGGGAAGCTGGATATCAGGGTTTTGATGTGGAATCCCCTACTTTCTAAATATTTGCTCACACTTTTTTTTAAGTAACACTGGGCAGAAACATTGTAAGCGCTGGAGCTGGCCTGTAGGCTGTCTGGCTGCCCACTACTGAGTGAGCTAGAACATCTTACTGTTTAATATTTCTGTCTTTGGAAATTTTCTAAAGGCCTGACATATCGTAGATGATTTTTGAGTCTACAACAAGTGAATGGTAACTGTGGTCAGGCAAATTGAAAAAGGCAAAAAAAACAAAACTGAATCAAATGAAATCAACACTGAGTGCCACTCAGGGATTGATAGCTTTCTTTTTAACAGAGAATACAATGTGAAAGGCCATATAATTAATACCAAGGGCACTGTATAATCCTCTGCAGGTAAATAATCTATTTCTTTGGGTCACCTGCCCTCTATTTAATTGTTATTGACCAGATCGGGTAACATGGATGTTTAATGCCTAAGGACTCCTCCAGGAGAATTTGACATTTGCCAACACCCACTAAAACAATAGCTGTGATTTATTGAATGTTCACCATGTGCCAGAAACAGTGCTGACTCCTTTCCCTGAGCATTGACTCCTCATTTCCTTCCTTGACTCCTCAGGGCAACCCTGAAAAGCAGGCATTGTGCCCATTCTACAGAAGAGGAAGGTTCTCATTGGAAAGGATTTCATCAGAAGGCAGTGTGTGTTGCCCTTACTGTCTAAAGGTTATTTCCCTATCCTGTGTACACAGTCTAGCCCAGAGTCAATGACTAGCCATGGCGTTGGGGGTCATAGCATACAGAGAACCCAGTCTCTACCCTAGAGTACAAGGAATAGGGAACAATGTAAGATGCAACATAATCTGTCAAAATCTGTGATTCATACAGCAAACACTGCATCTGCCTCCCTGTCTCCTTTCCCTGTCAGGAAGGTTCCAGTGACATAGGATCCTATCAGAGGCACAGGCAGTTCAGAAGTCAGGGCTGGCTGCAAAAACTGGCATTACTGGAGAAGAAGAGAAGCTTTCGGCAGAGCTGAAGCCGTGTTAGGGAAAGCAGTACCAAGGCCTTTGGAATGATAGAAAATCGCTCCTAGATTGCTGATGACAGCATATGACCTATTCTTGTCCCATTTTTAAATTTCATGTAAATATTTACACATTGTTCAAGTCCAAACTGAAACCTGCTGTGAATTAAGCGTTTTGTAAACTCAGGTTGCCCAGAATTATTACTCATCTTTTTGGGGTTTTTTTGGTCTGTGATGATATTTAATAGAAAAGTAGCTCTTTCTTTGCCAACTTAAGGTTTTTACTCTCCCCACCTTTTTTTTTTCTTGTGAATTTCAAATGTCAGTTTCCCTAAGACTGAAACTTACTCTCACCATCAGCATGCTACTCAGCTTCCCTAAAGCTGGAAGTCTCAGAAGCACCAGTGTGTCCTTTTCAAGGACCATTTCTTTTCTAAAGAATATGGAAATTGAACCCGGTCCTACTAGTGGCACTACTTCAAAAATCAGGCAGGAATGTTGCTTTTGTTTTTCCTTGAGCTACTTTTTTCCAAAATAATAAATCTTCCCAATCTGAAAGCATTTCACGTACTTCTTCATCCTCGTCATTGGAATTACAGCCAAAATGTCTCTCAGTCTTCCCCAGTGACCTCATAATCACGGCTTCTCCAGCATATTACCCTGGTTAACTTCTCTTTTGTTCCTCAGCCTGATTATAAATTGGCCTTTGGTTCTGAGATGTGTCATTTGCCTCCCTGACCTCTTTGTTCCCCTCCTGGTGGCAGGAGGACACGGCACTGATGCCCCTGCCAGTGGCTGCCTGGTTACTGGTTCCCTCTCCTGCTTGTGTCAGCTTTTTCTTCCCTTCCCCCAAGCATTGCCATCCTCCTATTTCCAGTTTTCCCATACTTCTCGTGATTATCTTCACTTATTCCTGAGCCTGCAGCTGGTGTGTGGACAAACTCCAGCTTAGTGCAGAGGGAAGCATTCTGCATTTCCAAGTCCATTGTCAAAATTCCAGTCTTACTCTATCCTTTTGTCTCTCCCTCGCCACTTTCTGTGGATGCTTCAGGAGTTTCCTCAGGCTGCATGTGTCTACCCCATAGAAGGCTTAGACTTTGGAGTTTAAAGCTGGGACAGCTCTGTGTGGTTATTCCTGTTCTTATACGTAGAAAAACAAAGTCAAGGTGCCGCTCAGTGAGTTTGCTTAGTCTCCCAGGATCTACAGATTATAGACAGGTTTTATATTCTTCCCATCCTGTATTCTCCTAATTATCAGGAGCTCATGGATGGTATAAGATGGGCCAGGTGTCCAGAGATGGCATTCTTTAAAGGCAAGTGGCTCATTCATTCACTAAACAGATCTTGAGTATCCCTTATATGGCAGATGTAGTGCTAGGTGAACATGATGCTTTTGGGGAGCAAGCCCCATCATTTATCAGATAGCCACAGATGACTCATTGCAAACTCTGAGAAGGAAAGGTATTATATGCACTGGAGGGATGTGACCTGGTTGGGAGGTTGGGGCAGCCCTGCCCAAGGAATTATGGAGTCAGCTACCATCTGAACCTGTCTGAAACTAGCTCGTTTTCCCCCTAGTCTCCCTAGACTGTAAAGAAGGCTGAGCACTGAGGAATTGATGCTTTTGAACTGGTGTTGGAGAAGACTCTTGAGAGTCCCTTGGACTGCAAGGAAATCCAACCAGTCAATCCTAAAGGAAATCAGTCCTGAATATTCACTGGAAGTACTGATGCTGAAGCTGAAACTCCAGTACTTTGGCCATCTGATGCGAACAAAGAGCTGACTCATTGGAAAAGACCCTGATGCTGGGAAAGATTGAGGGCAGGAGGAGCAGGGGACGACAGAGGATGAGAGGGTTGGATGGCATCACTGACTCAATGGACATGAGTTTGAGTAAGCTCTGGGAGACAGTAAGGGACAGGGAAGCCTGGTGTGCTGCAGTCCATGAGGTCGCAAAGGGCTGGACATGACTGAGCGACTTAACAACAACGACAAGTCTCCCAAGCCTATTAATTCACTCCTGTCTGTAGCCCTTTGGAATATTGCATAAACCATGGTATAACCCATTGAGTCATTTTGGCCAATAATGGTTCCTGTATACAGAGTCCAGAATTGATTTATTTACCTGTGTCTTTAGAACCTGATAAAAACAGAATTAATTGCCAAGAATATTGTTTGTTTCCCTACTGGAAAAAAAATGCAAGTTAGCATTCTTATTTTGGGCGTGTTGAGGGTCATTTTGACAATATTTGAGTGATTAGAAGCTGCAGGCATGCCTTCCCAATTGTCTAATATGTGTGGGCCCGGGGGCAAAGGGCTTTGGTGAAAATGCGAGACCAGCTGATCAGAAGCCCCTGCCTGTCCCAGACTGGGAAGGTCTCCAGACTCTGCAGACCCAGGGTGATTATACAGACTGTTCGTAGCACAATTTAGGAGTGCAGACAGCATCTGTTTAAAACAAATTGACTTATTATGTGCTAAAACTCCTCTATTTTCTTTTTTTCCTATGATAGCTAACCTGTGTTTGGAGCCTTATATGTGTGTTTTCATATTAACTATTTAATTCATAAAACCACCCTGAGGCAGGTGTGATCGTTAAAGACTGAGGCACGGATGTCACTTGGCTAATGAGTGGCTGAGCTGGGTTTGGACACAAGGTGTCTGATGCTAGAACCTGTTCTCTTAACCACATGCTGTTCTGCACCCCCTCTTCCTTTTTGCTCTCCATCACATCTCAGAAGTGGAAATATAGGCCATCTTACTCTATTGGATATTTTATTGACATCTATCTGAAAGATAAAATTGAAAAATAATTTCTCAGTGAGCCTGAGTGAATGCATCCTTTGTCTTTCTCCTTTCATTTAATTCATTTTCTGATAATGGCATTCCTCAATTCTCAGTGTCCGTCTAAGGATTCAGAGGATGGAAGTGATAATATGTCAAGACACAGGAAGAACTAGACACAGAACGTGAATCCTAGGGCTCTGTTCCCAGAGTTTTTCTGTAACTCATGCTTCTACCCTCTTGTTATGTGAAGAACTTGTTTATAGCTTTCTTTCTTTTTTTTTTCTACTGAGGAGGAAGAATTTCATTCAGAACCAATTCTGTTAGAGTTCCTAATGAGAAATATTAGCTGCTAGTAACAGATAAAAACAGGTAACCTTTGCTCCATTCTAGTCAATTTCAGGAAGAGATTATCTTGCCAGATTAGCATGTTGCAACTGTCAACAGGAGATTTGAATGATTTTAAAGGACTTCGCTAGGCAGTTGGTTTGGTAGTGACCCCGATTACCCCGGGTTTGCAGGGTGACTGTTTAGAATGCTGACTCAGCCGTGTCCTGGGCTGGACGTCCAAGTTGTCATCTTTAGTCAAGCAGCATTATCCTTGGAGCTGCTGGAACACTAAGCATACGCTTGAAGCTCAATTTGGGAAATGATCAAGCATATGACTGTACTGTGCTTATTCTTCAGTATTTAGTTCAAATTTTGGAGATGGCTAAATGGGGAGATGCTTAGTGTGTCACTGTTGGAGGTTTTAAGTGATTAAAAAAATCAAGCAGATGAGTGCATAAAGATTTCTATGCAAACAATGATGAGCTTAAATTAAAGCTGCTGATTTAGTGTGAGAATTACTTGCACTGATTTGTAGAACATCTATAGAGGTTCAGGCTTCCATATTATGCAAATGAATGAGCCCTGAAGAGTCAAACTGTGAAAAAAAAATGAAATTAACTATAAAAGATATTATTACCCATTCAGCAAGTGGAAAATGTAGACTTACTTAGAGTTAACCCTTACTTTTCATGTATCTCCTTGAGAAGATCCGCATCGGGGTGATGATCTTGACTGCATTGTAAAGAAGCCATGCGGGGCTTGCTCTTAGTTCTCCCAGTGTCCACTTTCTGTCCTGACTTCACTCTCTGCTCTGCTCCCTTTTGGCCACCCAGTGCACTTAACCAGTCCCCTCCTTGCCTTTCAAAACCAAATCTCAGAAAGGATTTTATGAAAACTGTCTTTTGTTGTTGTCGTTTAGGTATGGAGTCGTGTCCGACTCTTTACGACCCCATGGACTGAAGCCCACCAGGCTCCTCTGTCCATGGGGATTCTCCAGGCAAGAATACTGGAGTGGGTTGCCATGCCCTCCTCCAGGGGGTCTTCCAACTCAGGGATTGAGCAGCAACAACCTAGTGTATTACTTCCTTCTGAAGCATCAGCTTATTAATAGGAGATAAAGTGGAAGAAGTAAAAACCCTAGCGATGGGGCTAGTAGAATCTCATATACTGGTGATCTGGTGATGGTAGGAAATTTCTGAGTAAAGAGAGGGCTCTATATAAATCCAACCGTGGAGACAGAGAATACGGACAAGCAGATTAGGACATATAAACCACAGTAGTATTAAAAATATGAAGAGCAGATGATTTTTAATGTGGTAATATGTTTGTCAGAAAGCATCACCTTTCTCTTGCCAGACACTTGATCTGATTGCATAAACCTGGGTAGCAAGATGGTGTGTTATTTGACATTTAAACGGAGGTTAGGGGGAAATCACTTGGTTTATAATTAGGAATTTTTGTCAGTCAGTAGCAGTGAACCTGAAATACTCTATTATCCTTAAAGGTTGAATTTTAAAAGAAAAAAAAAAAAGCAATGGGTTTCACACATCTGCCTCCCCACCCTACACTTATATTGATCAAAAATTGAGTTGATAAGTCTATTTCAAAAGTGACATGCCCCATGCTATGCGCATGACTGGTGGTGACAACTGGACATTCGGAGGGGTTGACTGTTTAATGAAATCATGCTTTTTTAATTTATTTTTTTGGCATGTGGAATCTTAGTTCCCTGACCAGGGATTGAACCTGTCCCCTCTACGTTGGGCGCACCGAGTTTTAACCACCTGACTACCAGGGAAGTCCCAACCCTGCTGCTTTTAGATAAACGTGTTGCCTTCTGAATACCCGGTTGTGATGAGTCTAAACTGGCTTCCATTCTACCCCTCCCCCATGCAGACTCCTCCAGCAACCATGCTATGTTGAGTTGATGGCGCCATCTAGTGTCGGTCTGTGGAAATGTCCTGCTGTACTCATCTTGCATTCTCTGGGGGTCAGATCTCGTGGGTAGCTGGGTAAGGAGAGTCCCTGCTCTCTGGAGTACACTGACTAGTAGGGGGAGCTCTGCCTAATTCGTACTCTTCTTCTGTCTTCTGTTTAGTGCTGCCCCTGTGCCTTCCTCTGTCTCTGACGCCATTTCTTTCTGGTCTCTTTCTCTGGTACCCCCTCTCTGTAGCTCTTTTTCCTTTCTTTTTTTTCTGTTCCAACTCTTGGTGAATTTTTTGGAACAACAGCAACAAAAAAATTGAAACTCACAGCTGATAAAAGATTTTCCTGATGATATGTTATGGCAAAATAGGAGAGTGTCGTGCATTTTAAAGTGGAATTAACCATGGAAGGTCATATTGGAGAACCAGAGTGAAACTGGACAAAGTCCGAAAGTCTCACCTAGAAGACTGCCTCTAATGAGGTGTTTCAAACAGTCACTCAGTAATGTTTTCTTTAGTTTTTAATTGGCTTTGGAACTATTGTTATAGTATTATTTTCTCTTTTAAAACTGCAAATGTAACCTCGAGTTTTAAATTTGAGACAACCTGCATGGAATATCCCGAATATCAGGGTGTTTCTGTGTGGGACGATGTGTTCTGAGTTCCGAATAACCCGTTCCCCTCTGGAGTTTTGGGTCCAGTATTAAGTGAGAGAAAGAAAGTGAAAAGACATGTAGGACCCCGCCTGAAATGTGATTACACCAGGACGTTCGTGGGATCCGAATTCGTGTACAGGTTTAAGTTCCCACATCAAACAATAAATTTTAAATTTCCACTTGTGTTAAACATCTCGACATTGTGGGTTTGAAAGTAAGTCCCCTCTGAAAAACAGGAACTGTGCTGGTCTGTTACCAGTTTTTGTGGTCGATCCGGCAACTATTTTGATTTTTGTCAGAAGGGAGGAAAAGCAGTTAAATCCAGTTAAAATTAAAACTGGTTAAAATGAACTGGCTCGTGAGATTTGAGTGCAGCTGTTCCCCACATCACAACATGGAGAGTGAATTGTTTATTACCACCCTTCAGTGTTATTAGCTGTCACTACTGCTTTTTGAGCAGCGGCATCTCTGCTCTGCGTCTGTTTGGGGTTTAACCTTGGAAAATAGGATCTTCGAGGGGAGAGAGGTTCCTGTTTGCCAATTTGCATGTACCTTGTTTTTGTTTTTGCCGGGTAGGTGTGTGCGCCTTCTGTCTGCGAGAGCCATTTAGCATGTCAGCAGTTTCCTACCAGCCGTGCGTGCTGACTCATGCAGCTGTTACAGCCCTCAGCTGGCCCCACTGTGATCGGCCCACAGCACCAGCGCCGCCTTGGAGAGCACCTCGACCATTTCGCTGCGGGGAGACTATTTTCAGATCTGTGGTCACTGCCGAGCTGGGTTCCCTTCTCCCTCCAGCAACCAGATACAGCTTTTGTTTCCCCGGGGTAGAAAACTGGGCATATTTCTACCTTGGTGACTGCATGAGCATCGCAGTAATTCTGGGAAGCCCCCAAAGAAAACCGATTTTTACTTCCTTTTAATTTTCTGGGGCTCTTTATAGGGAGAGGGGAGGGGGGATGAGAGTAAGAGAAAGGGACTCTGCTGTTATTTCCTCCTTAGCACCAGAGGGAACTCTTCTGAACAGTTAACTGAGGTTTTCCTGGTGTAACCCAGACCTGACCCACTTCTCCCCGTGTCAGTGAAGAGTGTGTGCCCGGACCGGGGCAGTGGGCAGGAGGTGTTCAGCAGTCAGCCCCACTTTGTTTTATGTGGTTCAAGTCCTTAAGTAATGACAGATTTTGTTTATATCTGTTGCATGTTATTAACGTTAAAAAAAAAAAAACAAAACCCAAACCTGACCTCGGGTCATTTTAAAGCTGGTATGTGTTTTTAGAAATGGTTTCGCTGTTTGTTTTTGGAGTTCAGTTCTGCTTATTTTCATCGGAAAGTGAAAATGTTACTTTTTTTTGAGGTTTATAAATAAACTTCCTTTTGGAGATACAAGTTGATCAGAGCATCCTAAACTATCTTGAGAAAGATGATTAAAGTGAGATCAGTTAGGGAAAGGAAAGCTTTACACACCCTTGTGGAGTTTGCCTCCATTTTTTCTTTTTTTTTTTTAGCTTCAATAAGCATTCTGAAGCAGCTTTGACCAGTAATAAAGAAAAAGCCAAGCCACAGTGACTGTGTGTAACATGATGTTGATGGAAGTTCTTGGTTTCCGCTGATACAAATGACTCATCAGTATCAATAGAATTGTGACTTCTAATAATAACACAGTGCAAGACCTTCAAAACATGTGGTTTTTGCCCTAGCTGTTAGTGAAAGGTTGGAAAATATTAGTTTGAGCTTTTTTTTTTTCTGATTTCTTGATTTCACCCAAGTTTAAAGTTGTTTTTTGTAGATGTGATGATCACACTATTGTTTTTTCATCTTACTGTTTTTAGTTTCGTTATGACCAAGTCGCCAAACTCAGATCATTTCATCGTTTAGAAATCTGTGCAGTAAGCATCTCCTGGCGAGGCTGTGTTTTGAGGGAAATGTGGCTGAAAAGCAAATCCTCCCTGAACAGAGAAAGGAAAAAACCAGTCTGGACTCTGGTCCACCAAGCTGCCAACCTTCTCCACAGCGTCTATTGTGGAGGGTTGTGGGACCGCTGACTAGCTGATTGCCATGTGAGTCATTGTCAGAGGATTCCAAGAGGAAGGGTAACAGAAAATGCGAGTCAGAGGAAATGGCCAAGTGAGAAGGAGCAGCTATGACAGGAAGGACGGTGCTGCCCCGTTTCCAGGGCTGAAGGGCTGAGACCCACAGACCCTGGGCATCACAGGGAGTTTAGGTGTGTATTTGTAAGTTGCAGCCTCTCTGCTTGCGTCTGTTTGTGGGAGCTTTCTTATTTTGCTGTTCAGTTTTGGTTTGTTTTGCCTGCAGTTTGGCCAGACCATCAGAGATCGCTATCTTAGCTCGGTAAGACCACAGAGGTCTTACCCCAGGGCCTTTCCTTTTTGCATTCTGTAGTGAAAGCAACTGAACTTCTAGACTATGAAATCAGCACCTACCTTTATACAGCTTTTTTTCTTTCTGAACACTTCATCTTTAGAAATGTTGCATCACTAGTTTCCTAGCTACTAGAGCCAGTGGCCTTTGTGCCTTACCTGCTCGGTTAGCCTTGATCTGGGAAATAATAAATGCTTTAAAGAGAAGTGCAAAATGAGAATGTTACTAGTTGAAATTTTGTGTCAGTCTTGCCTCTCTCACAGCTCGTTCTAGATGGCTCTTGTTTTTCCTTGCCATCTTCTCAGCATTTTTTAATACTCACGCCTCCCTTTACTCCCTTTACCCTGGTGTCTTGCTCCCCGGTAGCATTTCCTTTCTTTGCCTCTTGTTCTTCCTTTCTCTTGCCAAGTCTTTACATTTCTTTCTCTGTGTGAACACTTACCTCTTCTCGTTTGTTCTTGTAGATTCTTTCTGCTCCTGCCTGCATGCACACCCCCTTTCTCACATCATTCCTAGACAGACCCAGGCATGTGCGCACATATGCACGCACTCTGTGTACATATGTGGACACATGTACGCCAACACAACCCCCTCCCTGACCCTGGTCTCTTGCTTATGGAGGCCCCACAGTGGCTCTGGGTGCTCCTATTGCTGTCTCTTCCCAGAGCTGGTTTCTGGGAGGGGTCATTCAGACAAGAAGGGAATTGGAAGGGGAGCGTGCACTGGCTTCCCGCCTGGGTCTAAGAGGGAAGGAGGCTTGATTCTGAGGCCCCAGGAAAAAACCCAAGGGAGGCTCTGACTTCAGAATCCAGTTGTTTAGTCCCTAAGTGATGTCCGACACTTTGTGACCCCCATGGACTGCAGCACGCCAGGCTTCCCTCTGCTTCACTGTCTCCCGGAGTTTGCTCAGACTTGTGTCCATTGAGTTGGTGATGCCATCCAACCATCTCATGCTCTGTCACCCCCTTCTCCTGCCCTCAGTCTTTTCCAGCATCAGGGTCTTTTTCTGGGAGTCAGCTCTTCACATCAAATGGCCAAAGTATCGGAGCTTCAGCTTCAGCATCAGTCCTTCCAGTGAATATTCAGGGTTGATTTCCTTTAGGATTGACTGATTTGATCTCCTTGCAGTCCAAGGGACTCTTTTAAGAGTCTTCTCCAACACCACAGTTCAAAAGCATCAGTTCTTCAGTGCTCAGCCTTCTTTATGGTCCAACTGTCACATCCGTACATGACTACTGGAAAAACCGTAGCCTTGACTATACGGACCCTTGCTGGCAAAGTGATTAGGAGGAGGTAGGCCTGAGCTTGGGGAAATCAGTCAAAGAGAACAAGGTGTTGGGATGATTCTTCCACCAACCTTGAGTTGGAGAATCTTGATGGGGTGAGAAATGCCTCTGGATGGGGTGGGGTGGTTGAGGGGTACTCAGGGGAGGAGGAGGCTCAGAACTCAGGGTGTGAAAGAGGATGGGGATCGTCAGCTTGCCTCTGGCTGTTAAAATGCCCATGAAGCCTTGTAGGTCCGGGGGAACTGGGAGGAGATCCCGGGGATACCCAGGCTCCCTCTGCAACCTTGAGCTGTCTCTTGCCCCATCAGAGAGGCCTTCCCCGACCCTGTGGAGTGGGGGGACCACCCTCTTTTCCAGGCACCCACTCTTCTCCTTCCTTTTCTCTGAGGCTCTTATCACCCTCTGACTTCCTGTATGTGAGGTTGCTTGTCCATCTGTCTCCCTCACTATGAAATCAGCTCCAGACTCCAGGGTCTTTGCCTCCTTTGGTCGCTGTGTAAGTCCAGGGGCCTGCAAAAGTGACACTACAGGGCTGCTCATTAAGCATGTATTTATTGAATGAATGAACTTACTGACTGTCCCTTAAGACTCACCTGTGGCTTCTCACTGTCATAGAAAACACTCAGAGTCCTCAGAAGAGCCTTTAAAGCTCCTTACAATCTGTTCCCAGGCTACCATTTCAGATAGACGTTTCATCAGTGTTTTCTTCTCGCTCGACTTTTGTTAGATATCTCTCTAACTAACGTATGTTTTTGTTTTGTACAGTTTCTTAATGTATGTGTTATATCTGTTGGCTCTGAAGTTCTCTTAATTTGTCCTAAATTTACTTACTGTGGCAAATAGAGAATGGCTTGTCAAGGGGCCTGCTCTTTGCAGGGAACCCTGTTAAGCCCAAGTTATGGTGTGTGGAATACAGACCTAGTAGAAAGCATGGTCCTAGACGGTAGGGAAGTTAGTATTTCTGGAGATGACATATATAAGCATGAAGCATTTGAAGTACAGTGCACACAGCAGGGTATGATCAAGGGCCGGGATGAATAGTCGAGGTAAGTGTGGTCAGAGTTGGAAGAAAAAAGAACTGGCAGAGATTGGACATCAGGACAGCCTTAACAGGAGGAGTTGAATCTGTTTATGTCCTTAAAATGATTGTGGGGTTTGCTGAAATGGTCCTAATTACCTAGCTGATAGCCTTCGAGATCTTATAAATGTCAGGTTCATCAGTTTTTTTGTTCCATATCAGTCATTGTCAGTATACTTTTCCTGACCATTCCCAAGTAAGACCTTCTTAAGATGTCATTAATGAAGGGATATGAAGGACTGTTAAGTGCAGACCTAGAAAAGTCTTCTGTAATAGTACAAAAAGTTTAAAATGTATGAGGAGGCTTTCACTTTAATTGTTTGAAAAAATGTGAATAGAAGTTCAGTTCATTAAAACATGAGGAGTAAGAAAACAAGCCCAAGGTGGTTGGTGATATTTGTGGGACATCTGTGGTACGGTTCCCGCATATGTAAAGAACACATGAATTGGTAAGAAGAAGCCAGACAGCCCGGTAGAAAAATGATACTGTACATTCATGAACTTGAACAAGCACTTCACCAAAGAAACCCAAATGGCCAGTTGAATAATGTATGCTAAATAAAATTACAGTAACACACCATACACTCTCTCTGGATTGGCAGACGTTTACATATCTGACATAACCATGTGTTGGTGAGGATGTGCATGCTTGGAAGTTCTTGTAGATAGTTAGTAGGAGTATAACTTGATACACTTACATTAAAGAACAGTTTATTACTGAACCAAGTTCAACCAGTTACTGACTTACAATCCAACAGTCTTACTCCTAGATACACATTTTGGAAAAAGTCTTACTCATGTGCTGCAAAATGGATAAGGAAGTTGTACATATGTACAATGGGATATTTGTTGTTGCTGTTTAGTCAGTAAGTCACATCTGACTCTTTGCAACCCCATGGACTCTAGCCCGCCAGGCTCCTCTGTCCAGGGATTTCCCAGGCAAGAATACTGGAGTGAGCTGTCATTTCCTTCTCCAGGGATCTTCCCGACCCAGATCAAACCTTCGTCTCCTGCTCAGCAGGTGGGTTCTTTACCGCTGAGCGACCCGAGAAACCTGCAGTGGAATATTACTCAGCCAAAGAAAGGAACGAATTTAAGTTAGTTGAACTGAGGTGGATGAACCTAGAGTTTGTTATACAGAGTGAAGTAAGTCAAAAAGAGGAAAACAAATATCGTATATTTATAATATACAGGGAATCTAGAAAAATGGTACTGATGAGCCTAATTGCAGGACAGGAATAGAGACTCAGATGTAGAGAATGAACTTGTGGACACAGTGGGGAGAAGGAGAGGGTGGGACAAATTGAGAAAGTAGCATTGAAATATATATATTGCTATATGTAAAATAGATAGCTAATGGGAAGTTGCAATATAGCTCAGGAGCTCAGCCTGATTCTCTGTGACAACCTAGAGGGATGGGATGCGGGTGGTGGTGGTGGAAGGGCAGCTTAAGAGGGAGGGGATATATGTATTCTTGTAGCTGATTCATGTTGTTGTATGGCAGAAACCGATACAACATTGTAAAACAATTATCCTCCAATTAAAAATAAATTAAAAAAAAAAAGAAACACTGACAAGAATGTTCAAAGAAACATTGACTAATAAGAGCAAAAACTGGAAACAACCCAAATGCTCATCAACATCGTATTCAATTAACTCATTTTGCTGTACTTACCCATTGAGATACTGTTTGGCTGTGAAAAAAAAGAGTCAATAACACCACATACAGGAGGGTGTGCGAGGTGTGTTTAAAAGCAGGGTTTCTGCCTGGGTTCAAAATCTGGGTCTCCCGCTTACTTTGTGACCTTGGGCAAGTTTCTTAACCTCACTGCTCATCGGTTTCCTTACCTGTACATTGGGGTAAATGATAATGTCTGCCTCATAGGGTTGTTAGGAAGATTAAAGGAGTTAATATTTGTGACATGATTAGGAGAGTGACTGGCATGTAATAAATTCTAGGTAAGTGTTTGTTAAAAATGCCTACATCAATATGGGTTAATCTTAGAAATATAATGTCCAGTGAAAGAAGCAAAACACAGAAGAATGCATATAAAATAATTCCATTTATGTAAAGTTCAAAAGCATGCAAAACTAAGTGGATTGCTTAGGGATGTACATACAGATGTTAAAATTATAAAGAAAATTAAGGCGATGATTGCCACACACAAAAAATCTGTATAACGGTTACCTCTAGAGGTGATGGAGTAGGATATGGTAGGGAAGGAACTCTTTAGGAGCTTCCAGAGTCCTCAAAATGTTTTATTGTCTAGCCTGAATAATGGTCCCAAGAATGTTCTTTTAAAATAATTATTATTTTAACTGTGTGTGGATTTTTTGCAAATGTATATACTTATTACATATCAGATAATACATTTTTTAACAGATTTTGTGAGTTGTTATTTTCTGAAAATATTTCTGATTTGATCTGTTATTTTAAAGTTACCTAAGAAAATGCCAAACCCAAAGTAGCAAGGTGACATTTAGCAGGCATAAATGTAAATTCCTACATTTGAGTTAAAAAAAAAATAACCTGTTCAAGTACAGAATTTGCACACCTGCTTGATACTTGTTTCTCTGTAAGACTTTGAGCTCCAGTACAGTGTGGTCCTTGCTTCTTACTGAAGGTGGCATTTCCGTAGAGCCACGTTTAGTGAGCTGTCCCATTTAGATAGGACTATGCAGTGATTTTGCTCATCTATTCCCAGGCCTGATTGTCCCTGTGCAGAATACTGTGCCCCATCCCTGGGGACTATTTTAAGGAAGATACTGACCATGGATGGAGCATCCTCTGTGATCAAGATGTTTAAGGATCTGGAAACTGGCCACTTGTAAGAGTAGCCAAAGAAGTGGGGATGTTTAGTTTGGCAAAGAGAAGATGTAGGGAGAGAAATGGTGTCTTCCGTCATTAGAAGAGGAAATCAGCTTTCCTTGTTGTTCCACAAGTCAGATGCCTTCCGTGTCTGCTGGTGGAGGCAGGTTTCAGCTCCTGGTGGCTGGAGACTTCCAGACAAAAGCTGTGGGCTCTCCTTTAGGCTTGACTAGAGTCTTGGTACCTGACGTGTGGTTCCAGGCCCAGCAGCATCAGCGTCATCCAAAGCATGTTAGAATGCAGAATCTCAGGCCCACTCCACACCTATGGAATCATCTGTCTTTTTATCAGGATTTCCGTGGGGATTCATTTACACATTAAAGTTTGAGAGGCACTGGCCTAAATGTTTCTAAGATCCTTTGTAATTCTTAGGATTCAGTGATTTTATTTAAAGTATATGCTCAACTGAAAATTACCAGTTCATATGTGACATTATTGATTTTAAAACCTTGACTATAGTTAATAATAAGGTATTTTATATTTCAAAGTTATTGAGACAGTAGATTTTATAAGAAAAAATAAATTTGTAAGTATGTGTGGTGATGGATGCTAACCAGACTTCCTTGGGCGATTATTTCACAGTATGTGCTGTGCTTAGTCATGTCCGACTCTGTGTGACCCTATGTATTGTAGCCCACCAGGCTTCTCTGTCCATGGAGATTCTCCAGGCAAGAACATTGGAGTGGGTTGCCATGCCCTCCTCCAGGGGATCTTCCCAACCCAGGGATTGAACCCAGTTCTCCTGCACTGCAGGTGATTCTTTACCGACTAAGCCTCCCGGGAAGCCCATTTCACTATATATATGTATGTATGGATGTATGTATGTATGTATGTATGTATACACACACAAATATCAAGTCACTGTGTTGTACACCTGAAACAAATACAATGTTGTATGTCAGTTATATCTCAATTTTTAAAAAGTAAAAAATAAATGCCTGAGTATGTTACATGTACATAGAACCAAACAAGTTTTTGTTGCTAAATTAGTTTGAAATTTTTATGTCCATTTTCCCCCTAAAGTAAATGTAGTGTTGCTTGTGTTTTGGGGCAGCTTATAACAATTACAATATAATATGTGATTTTTTTTTCTTTTTAATATATAGAACAAGATTCTTATTTTAAAATTGTGTTAATTTATTCAAATTTTTCTTCTGTAGCCTTTAAAATTTGCAGAGTGGATTAAGGGTTCTGGATACCTCTTAAGAATGCTCAAAAGAGACATTTAAATGATAAAAATATATCACATTGATTTTGTATTTTTTTTGCTTGTGCATATTCCATATTTTGACCTTATAGGAACCTTCGAAGTCTGAATATTTATAGTGATTCTCCACAGTGCCCTTTATCTTTTAGATACTAGATCTGAGATCAAGTAAAATAGTTTTACCTTTTTCCCCCTCAAAAGATCATGACTAATTTAAGCTCATTTCTTATTTTCCTTAAAGATTTGGTACTCATCCTTTTAACTGATGAAGTTCCAGTGGAACCCATGATTCATTTCATCCTTTTCCCTTTATGTAATTAGTCATTTATTCTTTTGATGTCCTCAGTAAAACTAGTACTTAGCATGATAGTCTTAAGATTCCAAAATAAAGAAGTTCTTAAATGACTTACAATCACATATAAAATATGCTTTACTGTATGGCAAAAATGAATAGGGAAAAATTCTCATGAATAAAAGATGTTTTTTTTAAGGCCATATAGCCATGAGTTACTTGGCTTAAGCACATATTTCCAGATCTGTTTTCCTTTAACATGTAGGACAAAGAAACTGTGCTTTGATATTTGGCTTAGATATTATTTGGTGATATATGTCATCTAGATAAGATAAGATATGACAAATGGCTTTATAAAATGTAAGGTACTATAGGCACTTTATTAACTTCAGTGCATGATAATCCAGTTTTCACTTTAATTTAGCAGGGTTTCCCCTCCTTTTCTGGAACTGACTTAAACAAAATCTAAATCCCATCTTAGTGTGAATCTTTAAGTTTCGATTTCTTTATCCATAAATGATTTTGAATAGATGTCACCACAGGTTATCATATTAGTAATTGAGAGGTGGAAGGCTAGACTTTTTTCTGTAAGCTTGCTTGCTTGTTTTCTTTACTTGTTCATTCATTCATCATGAATATATACTGAGAACTTTCTGTGTTCAAAGCTCTGGGCTGAGTGCTCTGGTAAGACATTAAATGAATAAGCCAGTCCAAGGTCCAAAATTATTTGTAATTTATAAATTTATTTTTAATAATTATCATACTTTTCTGTATTTTAGAATGTTTGATCACCATTTTAAATACTGAGTAGACATGAGATCGATGGTGAACTTGATAGCTGTTAAAGATACACTTGTCTGAAGTATATACTTCAGTTTTTAAGAGCAAGGTTGAGGAAGAGTACTGCATATCCATATAGAGTTTACCTGATCTCAGATTTTTTTCAGAATGCTTTGCAATCAAGTACTCCAGTCTAGTCTGTGCTGTTTAATACGGTCGCCCCTTAGCTGCATGTGGATTTTGACCACTTGAAATGTGACTGGTCCAAGTTAAGATGTGCCATGAGTATAAAATACACACTGGATTTCAAAGATTTAGTACAAAAAAAGACAAAATACCTCTTTAATAAGAATGTTGTTTACCTGTTGAAATGATAATATGTAAGATTAAATGTTTTGAATTTTATCTATTTCCTTTTACTTTTTTAAATGTGACTACTAGAAAATTTTAAGTTACGTATGTGGCTCACGTTTTATTTCTGTTTGAAAGGGCTGGTCTAGATTCTAAAGTGTAGAGTGATTGAGAGCTCTCAGAGAAAAATATCAGAGCTTAACACAGAGAGTTTTAGAGATGAGATACCACTGACAGAATCCACTCACTCAAAGGAAGAAATCTCAGTCTGCACCTTTGCCCTACTTTGAGACATGCCTGCTTTCCTGAGCACACAAAAAGAGCATTGGTAGAACGAGCATTTTAATATCTGCAATGTAGAGTACTGAAGGGGATTAAAATAAATATCACACAGGTCCCTTCTTTTAGGAAAAGATCCAGCCTACTGAGGAGACAAGATATGAGCATATGACTTGTTATATCATAGAAAGAGAGAAATAGCTATTCAACACTCTGATCCAAGAACTTGGTGGAAGTACTCAATGGAAAAGGAAAGAAATGTCACCATGGCAGGAAGGGGTGCGTTGACTGGGTGCTCAAGACTGGATAAGATTCCACTGGGCAGAGGGAAAGGGGCATGGTGGGGTAGGAAGGGGATTGAGTGGAAACAAGCAAGAAAAGATGGAAAAGCACAAGACAATTGAGAGGTCAGCTGAGTCCGAGGATGGAGTGTAAGGTATAAGTAGAATAAATGTTGCGTATCTTTGTTAGAGTTTCCCAGGTGGCTCCAATTGTAAAGAATCTGGCTGCAATGCTGGAGATGTGGGTTCAATCCCTGCATCAGGTAGATTCCCTGGAGAAGGGAATAGCAACACACTCCAGTATTCTTCCCTGGAGAATTGCATGGACAGAGGAGTGTGGCAGGCTATAGTCCATGGGGGTTGCAAAAGAGTCGAACACTACTTAGCAACTAAACAACAGCAAATCTTTGTTAGAAAGTCCTTTAAATAATAAAATTGGTAATACTGTATTTCCAGTCACATTTATACTTACATTTGTATACAATCTTATAACTTAAAGAATTCTCAATAATATAGATCATTTAATATTTTAGGCAACAGTGATAAGCATTTTTCTTTTTCTTTGCTAAAAGTACACTGTTATGTCATTTGCTTTTTGCTGTTGACTCCATTTTATAGAAGTAGAAAGCAGAGAAGCCTGACTTGCATAATTAATGATAAAATCTTGAATCTGAATTAAACTCTCTAGCTCAGTTTTGGAGAAGGCAATGGCGACCCACTCCAGTACTCTTGCCTGGAGAATCCCATGGACAGAGGAGCCTGGTAGGCTGCAATCCATGGGGTCTCGAAGAGTCAGACACAACTGAACAGCTTCACTTTCACTTTTCACTTTCATGCATTGGAGAAGGAAGTGGCAACCCACTCAAGTGTTCTTGCCTGGAGAATCCCAGGGATGAGGGAGCCTGGTGGGCTGCCATCTCTGGGGTCGCGCAGAGTCGGACACGACTGAAGTGACTTAGCAGCAGCAGCAGCAGAAGCTCAGTTTTACTATGCTGAGCCACTCTGAATTGCACACCTGTAATTCTGTTTGCTTTGCCTGTTTTGAACTTTATATACATGGAATCATGCAGCATGCACTGTTTCATGTCTGGCTTCTTTCATTCAGTGTTCGTGAAATTCATTCATGTCATTGCGTATAATGGTCGATTTTTAAATTCTCAGTGCTATAGAGTATGCCACTGTATTAATATACCACTGTTTGTCTATTTGTATAGTTTTCAGTTTTCTGGCCATTCTGAATGGCATTGCTGTTGAACATTCCAGTACATATCTTTGGGTGAACACACAGTGCGTTTCTGTTGGGCATATATGTAGAAGTATAAAAGCAGCTAAATTATTAAATTGTCTTGGAAATGAGGCTAAAATTTGGCTTTATGATACTCTTTAGAAGAAAAGTAAAAGCTGCAAACTTTTAAAAAACTACTTAGAGTTGGCTTACAATATTGTGTTAATTTCTGGTATACAGCAGAGTGATTCATTTATATATATTCTTTTTCATATTCTTTTCCATTATGGTTTATTTCAGGGTATTTAATATAGTTCCCTGTGCTGTCCAGTAGGACCTTGTTATTTATCTATATTATATTGTAGTAAAAAACTACAGACTTCTAATCCTCAAATACTATGTCAAAATAGATATCAAGGCAACCTTTACAAAAGGATCTGAGGTGTAATAATTTTTCTGCTTTTAACACATTTTTGGATGGAAGCATGAAAATAGTAAACTTTTTCATCTATATAGAATTTGAAAGGGGTAACCAAGTGGCGCAGTGGTAAAGAATCTGCCTGCCACTGCAGGAGGTGCAAGAGATTCGGGTTCGATCCCTGGTTTGAGAAGATCCTTTGAAGTAGGAAATGGCAACCTACTCCAGTATTTTTGCCTGGAAAATTCCGTGGACAGAGGAGCCTGGTGGGCTACAGTCCATGGGGTTGCAGAGTCGGATGTGGCTGAGCGACTGAGCACACATACACAACATATGAAAAGACGGAATTTGTATCACTAAGGTTTCTCTTACACTTATACTTTTTTCCTCCAAGAGAAGTTCTGGCAGATAAATAGTGGATAATGAAGATGAGATTGTTACCAGGATGACATTATACTAGGGTATAATGAGCAATAAGTATCTGGATTATGTTTATTGGGAGATGAGGAATTCGAGGTGCAGGTAAATGGTAGGAAATTACATCCCAAAATCTATATTGAAAGCTGCAGTTCTCAAAACTTTATTGAACTTTCCTCCAACCCTCCCTCTTTTGTTTAGGGGAATCTTCAGGCAATCAAATTTGCATTCTTGCAAAGAAGGCAATTACAAATTCCCCAACCTGTTTTTAGGGGAAAAAAAAACAAAAAACAAAGGCAGACATTTATCCAGAGGCATCCTGTGTGAAGGAAGGGTAGTTCTATGATTTGCCAATAGAAGACTTCTGTCTTTGTAGCTTCTTAAGGTTAATAATGATCATTTAAAGATAGGTGTTTTATGTTTAGACTGACCAGAGTTGTTGAACTTAAATTGACTGGGCAGAGGAAGAAATCTTTCTTTTTTCTGTGCTCTGACTCAGGGTGGCCCCAGGCAGGTTACCAGGCAAATGGATATGTAGCCTCGGTGGACAAAGAACATTGTTGCGGTTATTGGTGGTAAATGAAAATTATTTTAGAGTGGAGAAAAGGGCATTAACTTAGGACATATCAGTTATGGACTGAAAGTTTCGTTCCTCTGCTGCTATGATGAACATCTCTTGCATTTTGTAGAAGGACCCTTCTGGTTATTGTTATGTCAGTGAAGTGTGATTACTCTAGCCTCCAACTACTGTGTGTACTTTGAGGGATTATGGGTATATGTGTAAAAGTAACATTTTGTTTTTTGATGTCCACTGATGATTTCCTTAGGGTTACACGATGTGGGTCAGCATTTGAACTTATTCGGTTTTTCCTCTCACTTTCCAAAATCAATATCAAATGAGAGCATGTTGGGGGAATCGAGTTATTTTCAAGTCATATTTGAAGAGCAGGTGTGTTCTCTCCTGATTTACACTGCAGGTGCATTTGAATGTAACTGCCTAAAATGGCGATTAAAAAATTATTCAAGTGGAACAAAGCAAAGTTTTAAAAATGACTTGTAAACAGTTGCTCTTATTTTTTTTTTCCTGTTTTCTCTCCACTTAAAATAATGTGGATTTCTGAACACTCCAAGAACCTCTTAACAATACTACTCCAAACATGTGAATTACACTCATTCATAAGATCCAGCCTTTGCATTGGTAGGACAGTGTTGCGGGGGTCATAGGGCCCTGGATCTTTTCTTTGTCTGGTCCAATTCTAAGGCGGAGAATAGTCCTCCCTGCTTTTGAATCCAGTGACATCTTTCCATTCATCATTGAACACCAGGGGGAGCAGAACCACAGACCCCCCCAGAATACCCCTCACCACAGTGGGCTCCCACTCTCTGCCAGGGGGTTTGTAGCTTTAGTCTTTCAAGAGCCTCGAATATTTGATGGTGAGATCCTGTACTCAGGTAGCCAGTTATCAGGCTTGTGTGGGTGTGTTTAGAGGGGTCTCCCCTTAAGCTTAGCTTTAGGTCTTGGTGACCAAATCTAAATAACACAGGTTACTCATCACGAGTTGAAGATTTTCCCCTTTTCACATTGATGCTTCTGATATAATTTTGTACGTTGGCTGATGATGTGTGCGTACTTTGTGGCTGCTCAGATGCAGCTGGAAAGTGTGTGGGGGTTGTCTGCTTCCTCTGAGGCTGCTCCAGGTGGTCAGGTGGGGGCGGCCGTGATAAAGGTACAGCACCACTTCCGGCAGTTCGTCTTGTGAGTCTGTTCACTGGCTGCCTGAACCCAGGTCCTGGTTCTCTCCTGCACATTTTATTTTTCGCTGCTTCAGATTCGCCTGACGCTGGTTTATGACTAAGGTGGTGGTTCAGAATTCCCTTTTATCAATAGCTATGAAAAATCTTTCCAATTACTTTGTGTCGCCATTGCCCTTTCTTCTTTCGCTGTGCATTTTCTGTATTTTGTAAAAAAAAAAAAAAAAAAAAAAAAACGAGGCCTGAAAAAAGATCTTAGTATCATAGAAGAGATAAAGGTTAGGTGGATCGTTTAAATCCCTCATTAGAGCAAACGTAAAAATCATTTTATGTTCTTGGCAGACTGAGTATGTGAAATGCATTTTATGTTGGAAGCTGTCGGTTATTTAACACAGATATGGAAAAGTCCATTTCAGAATATTGACAGAGGATCACTAGACTTGAAAGGGGTTCATTTATTCCATCTGCCCTTCACATACACGTCTTTTGAATTTCTGCGTTGCATCACTGACTCAATGGACACGAGTCTGAGCAAACTCTGGGAAATAATGAAGGACAGTTCCAGTATGCTGCAGTTCATGGGGCACAAAGAGTTGGACACAACTTAGCGACTGAACAACAGACCGTGCCTTGGAGCTGGGAGAAATGTGAACTGCCCTTGGGGGGTTTACGGTCTCCCTGGAAGGAAAGCAGTGGTTATTAGTATACCTGACAAAGGGATGATCTTATTCATCCTTTGAGAAAACCTTATCAATGAGATAATAGAATAACATTTTCAAGAAAGAAGCTGAGATGCAGAGGTGCAGGACCCATGTAGCGGGCCGATGGGAAAGAGACAGGCCTCTGGCACCAGATCCAGTGCTGTGCGCAGCGTGTGTACTGCTCCTCACACTTGGTCATTCAGAGGACAACCTGATTTAGGGACATCCAGAAAGTATTATGGAAGTTCAGAGTCAAGAGCGACGAGTGCAGCCGGAGTAATAGACGAAGACCCACTGGTTGGGTGGGAATTAGCCCTGAGCCTTAACTCGGGGTAGAATTTGTATCCAGCAGCCATGGAGGAGGAAGAGTCTCCCACCCAGTATAAACTGAGTGAGGGCAGGGACGACACCAGAGGGAGAAGGACATGGCTGTGTGGGCCGTTCAGCCGGGAGCCGTGAGAAGCTAGCACTGAAGGAGTGCCCACTGTGCGAGGCACTGTTCCAGGTTCTCTGCATCAATGGAGTAATCCTACCCTCACAGCAGCCCGCTGGGGAAGATGCTGTCAACTGTTTTAAGGGTAATGGTGGTGGCACTGGGACTCAAAACCCAGCTGTCAGGCTCCAGATCCTGAGCTCCGAACACTCTGCTCTGTGTACCCCTCGTTACTAGGAGATGTGGATGGTGGGGAGGTTTTTTTTTTTTAAACTTTTAATTTTGTACCGGAGTATAGTCAGTTAACAATGTTGTGATAGTTTCATATACATGTATGCATTCTCCCCCAGGGAGAATGTGTCCAGCACCACCCTGCCCACCCCACACACACACATCCAGGCTGCCACATGATATTGAGCAGAGTTCCCTATGCTATACAGTAGGTCTTTGTTGGTTGTCCAGTTTAAATATAGCAGTGTGTACATGCCCATCCCAAACTCCCTAACTATCCCTTCCCCTCTATCCTTCTGGTGGGGAGGGCTCTTGAATTGTTGGGGACAGTGATGGAAAGATCAAGATGGCAGGGGTGGTGATTGGAAGATCACAGTGACCGTAGTGTGATGGTTGATTTGGGAAGAAAAGAAGAAGCATTTCCTCTGAGCCAAACAGGATCTGGTTGGTGCAAGCGTGTAGCAAGAGACAGAGGGGAGCTTTAACGAATCAGCAGGCCTGGAATGATTTGAACTGAAGACGTAAAGAAGGCTGTACAACTTGGAGACTGGGTGGCATTTCTGCTGTTGAAGAAACGAGTGAGATCAAGAGAGAGTCTCTTTTGAATGAGGCAGTCGCACAAGGGGAAGAAATGAAGCCTTTTGAAAGGGTTAAACATGCAGTAGAGGCACTACATGGTAGAAAACTGGTTCACTGGAGGAGAGTTGAAAATCAGGGAGAGGAGTCCAAGGGAGGGGAGAGAGATGAATTGGGGGTTCTCCACAAGGAGAGAATTGATATCCCTGGAAACAGATGATTTCTCAGCATGAGAAACCCAGGGCTTTGGGAAGTTTTCCTCAGTCAGGCAGAAGAAGGAGAGGAGCAGCAGTCAAGGAGGACACAGGAGAAGCAGCTAAGCTAGGGGAGAGAGGATAATTACAAGAGAAAATTTAAAAAGCTGCTGAGCAATGTTAGCTATTGCAGAGAGGTCAAGGGGACAAAGAATGAAAAGGGGCCATATAGTTTGACAAAGGGGAAGGCCATCTACACTCCGTGCAGTAGGCTTGGTGGAAATCCAGGGGAGGGGAAATCCAGCTGGGCTAAGGACTCTGGAGGTCTTCAGCAGACCTCCTCTTAGAGCTAAATTTACAGGTTAGTTTAGCATCACCGCAGAGTGGAAGCTTTGTAAATAGCTTGGGGCTGCTTGAGACTGCTTTTTGTCACATTGGTCCGTCTGGCCTAATCCATCTTTCCGAACATCTAATAAATTTGGCGTTCCAATGCATTCGTTCACATAGCATAAGAGTTCTGATGGTGGAGGTGTTTAATTGATCACTGCCCACTGAAGACATCATTTGGGTGCCAATTTGATGTGCCCTTAAAGCAGAGCAGTTGAGGCAGAAGACTGTTCCTTGGGAACCATGCTTTAGAAGATCATCCAGCTGCCCACTGCCTGCCCCACTTCCCAGGGCCATAAACTCATTTAATTTTTAGCCTCATTTGATGATACTGTTTGCTACAAGGAATCCAGATAGTGTCATAACACTGCCATACACAGGGCTTCTTTTCATTTTAGGGCTCCCTTATCATATAAAGTTCAACTGATACAAAAATAACCCAATTGTTTTTCCTAACTTCTCAGATAGCGAGATCCCAAACTGTGTCATACATCTTCCAATGGCTGTGTCCCCTTTGGTGACAGTCCAGGATTTCCCATTTTCAGCCCTACAGCTCTGAATTTTAAAGCATTTCATCCACCACCGTGGCATTCAGAGTTATCTTTATTTACACTGCCAAGTTTGGAAATGCACCTCACTCTAGCATTAGTATAAAGTTTTTTAGGGAGGAGAGAATAAATTTGCATTTACAAATGATCGTGGTTTTTTTATTTTAGCTTTTGGCTGGAAGCCTATTTGGTTCTTTCTTTTTCCAGCCAGTTTTTCTTGGTGAACTATAACTTGGTGCATTCTGCTGTTAGAAAATATGTCTCCGTGTGGAAAACTCAGACTTAGGAGCATGTAAACGGTTTCTCTCCCACCCATCCCCCACCCCTAGCGTAGATTACTGGTAAGTGAAACTTCAAAGAGTCAGCTCTGGAAAGTCAGACCCCACCGCCCACCCCTATGGGCCCCTTGCTTCTCTTTACTGCCTGTGTCTGTCATCATTAGCATCTTGACTCAGAAGCATGAGAGGGGAGAAAAAATGAAAGTCAGATCAACTTTGTTTCTTATCCACAGTTTTGGGAAAAGTTTAATTGTCTTTGGTTGAACTCTTGGGAGTTGGTTTTTGGAGTTGTCTGGGGTTTCATTTATTCTCCAGTTCTCTTAGTTTTCAGTAAGAAAAACTGAAATTTTAGTATAAATATAATCTAGAGTTCATTGTTCTTAATGAGGGAAACTGCTTAATCATTTACTTAGGTTAGAAATCTGTTCTGATTACCCAGAAGTTTTCTGCAAATCAATTTGGTATCTTTTCATAAGTGTGATTATATAAGCATAGTCCTAATATGTTTAATACAATTTAATCTTTCATTATTAAAGTTCCTAAATATGTTACTGTGTTTTATCATTATGAACATCAAAGAACTGTGCTTCATTAACCATTTTCTTTGAGTCATGGATGGATGATTTTATAAAATACAATAAAAATGAATTACTAGAAAAATGAAATTAAAAACATCTACAATCATAAGATTTTTAAAAATTCTTACATTCAACAGACATAAAATTAACTCTGGAAAACTGCTAAAATGTCTCTAAACTCTCCTTCCTGTTTCTGGGTTTGGGGCTGGTCTACGTAGATCCCACTTTGAGTCCCACTGGAATGGGACGGAATACAGACAGCTTAGGAGCTATAAGCTGAATCCCTCAACTTCAGGTCATACCCTCAAAGTAGGTTTTGATGGGACTGTCATATCCATATTTCTTACGCTTGTATTTTTCACTCATTAAAGTCAAGTGCAGAGGAAAGAATCCTGTTTATTTAAATTTTTCCTATGTAAAAATATAGTTGCAGGACAGTTACATAATTGTTAAAATATTTCAAATGATAATAAAGGTAAATATTGAAAAGTTTATTGCCTTTCTTCCCAGTTCTCAGATTATTTATTTTCCTTGCTCTGAATGCAATATACATATAAACATATGTATGTATGTTTGCATACATATATGAGATGATTTTTTCTCTGTAAAGATAAAATCATGAATAATACGTTGCAACTTATTTTTTACTTAATATTGTGTCACAACATTTTTCCTTATTAGTGATCATAAATCTAATGCCTCTTTTTAATATATGAATGTCTCTTATGGTTATAGGTGCACCATCTGTTCAGTTCAGTCGCTCAGTTGTGTCCGACTCTTTGTGACCCCAGAGATGCACTAGGTGCACCCTAGTTTCTTTAAATATTCCTCAGTTGATGGCATTCAGGAGCATTCAGGAGCATCCTAGGTTTTTACCATTCCGTAAAACACCACAGTTAAAATTCTTATACACATATTCTCACTTACCCACTTTGAAGGATAGATTCCTAAGAGCTGCGTCAAAGATGATGCCAGATGACATTCCAAAAAAGTTGCATCAATGGAGAGTCTCACCAGGAAAATGTGAAATACCTGGTTACCTCACTGCAGCTAGAGAGCTGGAATCGTTTCCAGATTTCCCACTCTGATGGATGAAGAGTGATTCTGTAGTTGTTTTCTTTTGAATATCCTTGATTATCAGTGAGATTGTGCCTCTTTTTGTGTGTTTAAGGGCCTGTTGGATTTTTCTTTTAAGTTTGGGACAGTGAGGGGACAACCCACAACAGATTTCATTTTGCTGGTCTTTTAAGTACCAGTTTTTCGGTGTGTGGTGTACTCGGTGATTGAGGTTTATGTTTGGTTTCGTGGGATAGAGGAGATACAAAGATGAAAAAAATACAGTGTTGAGTCTTGTTTTGTTTTGTTGAGTTGGCTTAGTTCTCATTTTCTTTCTCTAACATTTTTTTCTTCAAGATCAGCTTACTTACAGGAAATCCTTCTCTGTCTATTTGTGTGTAATGTAAAAAGAGCCCAGGGTGGGGCATCTTTATGGCTTGGCATACTGTACATTGTTATTCAAGATTGCTCAAGGAGTGTGCGTTCACATATGTGTTTTTCTTTTAATTGAAGTAAATTTACATAACATGAAATTAACCCTCTTAAAGTATACAATTTAGTGTGTAGCCATCACCTCAATCTAGTGCCAAAACATTTTCATCACCCCAAAGGAATCTGCATACCCATTAAGAAGTCATTCCCAATACCCTCATTTTTCATCCCCTGGAAGCCACTAATCTGCTTCCTGCTTCTATGGATTCACCTTTTCTGGATGCTTCATATAAATGGGATCATACATATGATATGTGACTTTGGGGGTCTGGCTTCTTTAATTTAGCATTATGTTTTTGAGGTTCATCCGCACTGTAGCTTGTATCAGTATTTCAGTCCTTACGACTGGATAATATTCCATTGTATGCCACAAATATACCACAATTTGTTTATCCATTCATCAGTTGATAGACATTTGGGTAGTTTCCACCTTTGGCTGTTGTGAATAATTACACATGTAAATTTAGACCCCGAGTTAGTCATACAGAGGGAAGTATGAAGGACAAGCAGGAAGGCAGCCGAGAAGAGCCTTCCAGTGGGTCTTCTAGAGCTTTCCCTTCTCTTGGTGATTGGTCATTTATAGAATCTCTGGAAGGCTGAGTCAGCCTTGGAGTCAGATTGGCAGTTTGTTTTCATTCGGCTTTAAGCTCTGGATTAAACCGGAATATAAAGCCTCCCAGTAGATCACATCCTCTGGATTTAAAAAGACACTTACTTTCAACCCTGGGGGATGGTTGTATATTTCCCCTCCTCCAAGGCAATGGGTCTCTGTAGCCTTAGTGGATACAGTGACCAGGAGGTAATATTTGTGGCAGTCCCCTCCATGGCCATGACCTCTGCCTCCGGTTTCTGGCTTGAAGCTTGAGGAATTTCGTGACCAGAGAGAGGAACTGTGCTCATGATGCATAAGGGGGTTTAGTTCCCAGCTTAGCAGTCTTGGCTATGTACCTCCCAGTTTTCTCCTCTGTAAAATGGGGTTACTGATACGTCTTAAGGTTGTAAAGAGTTAGGTGAGATAATTTAGAATGAGCACTGTTACAGTGCCGTGTGGTCATGCCTGATGCATATTCATTTCCCCTTCTCAGAGCTTCCCTGTTCTCTGCTGTCCAATGCCTGTAGCATTACCTACCTCACACTGTTGTACTAAGAACAAAAGGAGCACATGTGCATGGCATGGTTCCCAGCCCCATGGCTGCCATGTAAGTGAACACTCAGTGTGAACGGATCAAAAGATACCTTACCTTGCAATCTGTATTTCTCATTGAGAAAACACCATCTAGTTGATTACAAGCTATCTAAATGCTTTAGGTGGTAAAGATTTCAGCTGGGTTTATTGAGTTCTTAGGAAGCTTTGTATTTATTATTACAGACGTATCTGGCTAATTAAAAGACAACCATGTTCAGGAGAGATGGACTGTAGCCAAGATCTCAGTGTGTGAGTTAGAAGTTTAGCATCATATTAGCACAAACATTAGATAAAGTTATGTTTGTATCATATTGTTGCAACCCCCCCCCAAAAAAAAAATATCATGTGCACAGTGTGAAATCAGCTCTCTAGAAGCTGACACTTCTGTCTGACCTTTGAAAACAGGCATTTAGTGCCCTGTTTTGAGTACAGTTTGGGTGTCATTATTCAGAAACCCTGACTTAGGGCAAATGGAAAGTGATTTTGGAAAAAAAATAGCTGCAGAGAGAAGAAACTGTCTTCTACCATGTTCCCTCTTGAAAGCATACTCTGTGAGGATGAAGGCAGTCATCCCAACATGCCTGTTGCGAGGAAATGTTTCTTGGGACTTCCCTGGTGGTCCAGAGGTTAGGACTCCCTGGTTTCACTGCCCAGGGCTTGGGTTGGATCCTTGGTCAGGGAACCAAGATCCTATAAGCTGCTCAGTGAGGGCAAAAAAAAAAAAAAAAAAAAAAAGCCTTTTTGCCATCTATGCCAGTATAATTGAACGAGAAAGACTGTTCATGTTTTGTCAGATATGAAGTATGTTTTTAGTTCCAATCTTTTGTTTCTCTGACCAGATCTGTACTGATTAGAATAATAAATGGCTCACATAAGATTTGCACATAAATATCTGAAGAAGCATTTTAGACTGAGCTGAAGTTTTGAAAGCATTTAAGAATATTTATAACACTTATCTTTTAAAATTAGAAGATCTAACATGCAGTAGTTTATTTGGCAAATTTGTCCCATGTGTGTGTGCTTTGAATTGAGCCCCGAATTCTCAGTGAACTCCCAGCCATATCCCAGGAGCCATAGGTAGATCCTGGAGGCAGGATGAGTAACCAGGAGCTCCCTGGGAGACCAGGAGACCCTGAGGCCCCAGCTTTCTGGGGACTTCCGGAGGAAAGTGCCTGGGTTAGGGGTGCATTCATCCAGGCCTCCACCTCCACCCTAGATGTCTCAACCAGTCCCCTCCAACACGTGCAAACTGAATCAAAGTTGTGCTCATTGAAGACAATTAAAGGTGTCTTCTGTTGTTCCTGACATCTCTTTAGCACGAGGTCCCCCAAATTTTAGGTCTGTGGTGCTAGAAAATGGATTTACAATATGAAAAACTGGTATTCATTAAGAAAAGTAATTTTTTAAAACTTTTTTCCTCTTTCTTTTGAAAAATTCACACCTAGAGGAAAGATGAAAGAATAATATAAGGAACACTTCTCAACTCTAAGTTTATGCTCATTGATCATTAACATTTGTTATTGTGTCTTTCTGTATATACTTTTGTGTATATGTACTGGGGAAAAGGACTTCTTTCATACCTCAGTCGGTAAAGAATCTGCCTGCAATGCAGGAAACCCGGGTTCAATTCCTGAGTCGGGAAGATCCCTTGGAGAAGGAAATGGCAACGCACTCCAGTATTCTTGCCTGGAGAATCCCATGGACAGAGGAGCCTGGCAGGCTACAGTCTATGGGGTCGCAAGAGTTGGACACGACTTAGCAACTAAACTACCACCACCATTGGGAAAGGGGGCTCATATTTTTAAAAGTTTCATTTGAAAGTAAGTCGTAGACCTTGTGACATTTTAACCCTAAACACTTCAGCATCATCTCTGAAGAATAATAACATTTCCCTCCATAACTACAACAGTATTGTAAAGTAACTCAGTTGAAAACTTCAGACAAAGGGCAAAGAGTAAAAAGGACAGAGATTGAACAATGCTGAGATTGAATTTGAAAAGTATAAGGAGGAGAAATAGAGGGAGATCATTCAAATTCCTGTTTGGTTTGCTCAAGGATAAATTTTGTATGTACCACTGAGTCACCCATAGATGCAGATTGTCCCTGAGTATTTATTTAAAGAATTTCTTCTGGTACTCTGGAGCGTTTTAGCCCAAGTTGAAAGCTTTTTAAAGGCTTACCTGGTGGCTTAGTGGTGAAGAATCCTTCTGCCAATGCAGGAAATCTGGGTTTGATCCCTGGGACAGAAAGAGCCCCTGGAGAAGGAAATGGCAACCGACTCCAGTATTCTTGCCTGGGAAATCCCATGGACAGATGAGCCTGGCAGGCCACGGTCCACGGGGTCGCAACAGTAAAACATGACTTAGCAACTGAACCACCACACCATAAGCTTTTCAGCCTACAAATGCATTTCTTTAGTATCATCAGTATAAAACTTGAGAGGTCACATCTACTTGGACTTGGGTGGTTATGAGCAGATTTCCAAGGCGATTTCTTGGTGCCAATAATCTGTTGGATTGACAACATGGGACCGTCAGTTATTACAGTCCATGATGGTTATTAATGGACAAGAGGAGGAACCATGGTAGTCCCTTCCTGACATTTCATTTAGGTTTGTCTAAAAGCTGGTATACTAGCATGCTGTTTTGAGAAATCATTTTACTAGCTTGGCAAAATGTGAAGTTTGATGTCATCCCAGACTTTTTGAAGAATTTCAGTCTCAGGTTTCAGTTCCAGGTAAAACACTATTCTTTTAAAGCTGAACAGCAGGAACTAAGTCAAGTGGTTGCTATATATTGTATAAGCATCAGTGATTTGTGTATTTTAGAACAAAGGTACCCATTTTCTTGATACCATTAGCTCAGAGACCATTAAATAAATTAAAATCTTTCTTTGGACTGTGTCCCTGAAAACATCCATCTTTGGCAGGATTTAATAAGTTACAAGAACTGTTTGGGGATTTATTTTTCAAAGTTTAAAAAAGTATTCACTAAGCTTTGGGATGGGAATCATGTTCAGTTGTCTCTGTGGATAAGTACACTACGCATCATCATATCAGGTAGGAGAAAAAAATGTGTTTCCTTTAACAGCAGATATGTCATAGAGTTGTTTGACCCATGATTTTTCATAAAAAGGTCCATTTTCCATAAACCCTTGTGTTTACCCAGTACACTGAATGCGCTAACTGGCCTCCCACTGATCAGGCAGGAGGGAGATATATCCCAGAGAGTTTGAAACTGTGTATTTTATCTTTCATTCCCTTTTTTCTTTTTACTCTTTTAGTATTCAGTGGCCATGGAGATTTCTAATTTTAAATTCCTATTTACATATCAAATTTACAAGCTATAACTTTTAGGATAAATTTTGTACTACGTTCTGTGAGCAAATTACAACAGCGTTTAATGTAAAATGCACGTGTGGTTCCTTGTGTTTCAAAGCCATGCTTTTCTTTGCCTCATTTAACTGTCTTCTGTTTCCAATTTGTGTGAGAAAGTCCCGTGTGAAATGTGAACCCTGGTTTATACAATTACTGAGAATGAATGCACATCCCTTGGGATAAAAGCCCTTGAGCTATCTTTACAGTGATCTTATGTAGAATATTTGAGTCTTTCTCCTTTAATGCCATGTGCTCACTTTTCACATGTAAATTAAAGATGGCACTACTTGAACTTGGCCACTAGTGCGTGCCTATAATGTTGATCAGTGTCATCATGATTTTGGGCCACTCTGAGAATTTTGTTTTAAATTTTATCAGGCCCAGCTTAAGAAGGAGGATTGAATTTGCTCATCGTTCATTCTTTCTATCAGTAAGCATTCATTAAGTGCCTAGTTTGTGTCAATGCTGTTCAGAAAGGAGCAGGATAACATTGCCATCCTGGAATCACATGATAGGTGCCATGAACCAGTACTAACTGTATAAGAGCCGCTTGAATGGCCTGGACTGGGGGTGTGAGGATGAGAAGGGGGCCCACAGAAGGGTGGGTTAACCAGTAAAGACATCTGTGAACAAATGAATCCCACACTGAATATTGAAAGAACATGTAGTATGTTCCCTCAATTGGACAAGGGTAGTGGAAGGAGCATTCAAGGCAAAAGGTTTGTATAAAGTTTTAGAAGCATAGAACATATACCACGTTCTGTGAATTTCAGATAGTTCAGTATGACTAGAGCTTGGCAACATGGAGGAAGATCAGGTTCAAACATAAATGAGAGCCTGACTATGAAGGATCTTATATACTATTCTAAGGAGATGGACCTTTGTCCTGTAGGCAGTGAGGAACCACTTCTGAAATTTCAATGAAGAATTATCTTGATCACATTTGTGCTTTAGAAATATTGCCTTACAACTATGTGGAGATGTGACTATGGGAATGGATTCAGAGGTCCTAGGATCAGCTCCTATGCTCCTATAGTAGTCCATGCGAAGAGTGAGGGAACAGTGGGGGTGGGGATGGGGATTAGGAGCTGATGGTGCCGAGAGTCAGCTTCCCTGGTAGCTCAGCTGGTAAAGAATCCTCCTGCAATGCAGGACACCCCAGTTTGATTCCTGGGTCGGGAAGATCCCCTGGAGAAGGGATGGGCTACCCACTCCAGTATTCTTGGGCTTGCCTGCTGGCTCAGACGGTAAAGAATCCCCCTGCAATGCGGGCGACCTGGGTTTGATCCCTGGGTTGGGAAGATCGCCTGGAGGAGGGCATGGCAACCCACTCCAGTATTCTTGCCCGGAGAATGCTATGGAGAGAGGAGCCCGGCGGGCTATCGTCCATGGGGTCGCAAAGAGTTGGAGATGACTGAGCGACTAAGCACAGCACAGACTGGAGAGAGAGGAACTAGTTGAGGACAACTCCCAGGTTTCAGTGACTGCATGGGCGATGTCATCAGTGTCGGGGTGTTCAGTTAAATCATAAGACTGGGGGGAGGGTTGAGATTAATGTGAGAGACAGAACAGAGAGAACCAATGATAGAAGCCCTGGGAAGTGGATATTTCAGGAGGAGGCCAATAAAAAGAAGCCTTAGAAAGAATGGTCTGCCGGAGGAGGAAAACTTAAAGATAGGATGTCCTAGAACCCAAGGCAGGAGTGTCTAGAAGGAGGGAGTTATCAATAGTGTTAAGCATTTCAGAGAGGTTGGCAAGGGTTCCAGGATATTTCAACTTGTAGGTTTGTGAGATCCTAGTGAGAGAAGTTGTGGTGTAGTAAAAAATAAGAAATAAATAGTTCCCTCATACCACTCTTGCAAGAAGATGAGATGGGAAGGGAAGGAAAGAAAGAGGGTCAATGAGCATTTTTAGATCTTAGTTTTTAATAGCCAAGACATGGAAGCAGCCTAAGTGTCCACTGACAGATGAGTGGATAAAGATGTGATATATGTATACAGCAGAATATTATTTAGGCATAAAAACAATGAAATAATGCTATTTGCAACAACATGGATAGATTTAAGAGATTATCATAGCGAGATAAATCAGAAAGAGAGAAATGTCACATGATACCACTTATATGTGAAATCTAAAAAATATGATACAAATGGGGACTTCAGTGTGGTCCAGTGGTTGAGAATCTGCCTGCTGATGCAGGGGACATGGGTTTGATCCCTGATCTGAAAAGATCGCACATGCTACAGAGCAACTAAGCCCATTGCCACAACTATTGAAGCCCATGCACCCTGTGCTCTGCAGCAACAGAAGCCACCACAATGAGAAGCCCTTCTACTGCAGCAAAGACTCAGCAACAAAAAGTAAATAAATAAATTAGTTAATTTAAAAAAATGATGCAAGTGAACTTATTTACAAAACAAAAGTAGACTCACAGACATAGAAAACAAATGCATAGTTACCAAAAGGGAAAGTGGGGGAGGGATAAATTTGGGATTAACAGATAATCTGAAAAAGGTGGTGCTAATAGTAAAGAATCCACCTGCCAGTTCAGGAGATGCAAGAGACCCGAGTTCAATCTTTGGGTGAGGAAGATCCCCTGGAGAAGGAAATGGCACCCTACTCTGGTATTCTTGCCTGGAAAATCCCATAGACAGGAGAGCCTGGCGGGCTATAGTCCATGTGGTCACAAAGTGGTCGGACATGACTGAACTACTGAGCAGACTGAAAAAGAATAGATGTATATATGTATGACTGAAGCACTTTGCTGTATACCTGGAACATTTTAAATCAACTACACTTCAATAATTTTTTTTTAAACTTAGTTTTCTAAGTTTGAAAATCTTAAGCATGTTCACATACTAGAGTAGATAGAATCCAGAAGAGAGAAAGAGGAAGGAGACAATTAATGGAATGATGTCTCTAAGAAGATCTGAGGACATATTAGCTGGAATGCATGGAGAGATTAGCTTTGGACTAGAGAAGGAACAACTCTTCTTAAAAGAATACAGGAGCAGAGGAGGAAAGGTAAGTGTGCGTTTGGGTAAGTGGAAGGAGGAAAGGGAAGGTAGGACTTGAAATTTGAAAGTTTGAGAAATGTGGTGTCCATGACCATGAGATGTTTATATCTGCAGCTGAAGCATAAGTTGGCTCACTGCCCACTTGGTGCCTCTCTGGGGCCACCTCTGCATTGACTCTAGGACCACCCTGAGCCCCTGAGCTCCTCCCCATCAATGACATGGAGGTTCCCATTGTAGCCTCATTCCTTTGGGATGCAAGATTTTTTCAGTGGGCCCTGTTGGCTTGAGAACTCACATTTGCTTAACCAGACCTTTCTTGGAACTGTGCAGCAGTCTGAGACTTCCCATTCATTCCTCCTTCCTTCCCTCTCACTGTCCACATTGCAGTCCGAAGGACCTCTCACCTTCTCTTGCTCCCTCCCCCAAACAGATCTTCTGTGTTTCTAATACTGTCTTGGTTCCTACTTCTCGATAGACCCAAACTAAGGCAAAAGCGTGGTCAGAATTTGGGTATTGTTAAGATAAAGTTAGCTGCTTTAAATAATAAAGCAATTATTTAAAAATTGCTTTAAATAATAATAATAATAATAGCTGCTTTGTTTAGATAAAGTTAGCCCCCAAATCTCAAGGTCCATACTGGGTGTTAATAAGTGGCACAATGGGTGTTAATAAGTGGCATTCCTCCTGGTTGTCCTTCAGAAATCCAGATTACTTTTATTTTGTAGTTTCTGCATTTCTAGCGCGTGGCTTCCACAGTTATTGGGGGTTTTACATCACATCAAGAGAGGAGGAAAGAACATGGAGGATCACACATGGGAGATTTTTATGGACCAGGCCTGTAAATTAGCATCATCACTTTTGCTCACATTTCATCGGTAGATCTCAGTCACATGTCACCAACTAACTGCGTGGGAGGCTGAGAAATGGGACATGACCTAGCTGTGTGCCAGGAAATATTATATTTCATAAAATAGCCCCTCTAGGAAACAGGAGGACCAGCTGAGTAAGAGGACCTGATGCTGTGAAGCTCAGATGTATACCAAATCCCACAATTACATGATTTTTTTTTTCCTAGCAACTTCAACATTCAGTGACCTGTGGATGAACAGAGAATGCAGGTAGATGACTTAATTCAGTGTTTGGGGTTCTCTTATTTCAAAACTAAGCAGCTTTTAAAGGAATCATGAGGCAAGTTTTCATTGGTAAATGTATTTGCAAAGTCTCAGTACTTTTTGGATTGATGGGAAAAAGTCCTGGTCACAACATACATCCCTCTGTGGGTTCCTGGTTGTGGACTGAGACCTGGACAACTGGCCAGGATCTTCCTCTTCCTTCTTGCTTCATGCTGGGGCCTTCTGAGGCTGAGCCCTCAGTTAGAGAGTATAACTTACAGGGAGAGGAAGATCATTTTTCAAAGTCTGTCAATCCTTCAGGTGAAACATGTATCCTGAGTCCTTCTCCAGTGTAGATTCATGAACCCTGCTTCTTGCCAGCATTCTCCCTTACCTGCTCTTCTGGTGTGTGTAGTACTCCTTTGCTTGTTTTGCTTTTGCATATTTTGTTTATTGTGCTTTCCCTTTAGAAGTCTTCTCTCTTCTCCATCTCTTTTCACTTCCCTTTAATCTTTGCTAGTCAGAATCCTAGACATCCTGTCTTCTCAGGGCCAAGTCACATGACACCTCTTCCACTCTCTCTCCCCATTTACCACAGCTGAGCCCTGCTTTTCTCCTTGGCCCCTCTTGGGTCTTGGTTTCATCATTCAACTGCCAGTTGGATGCTTTGGCAAGTAGACACTTGTATATGAGTCTTTCATCCACTAGACTGAAAACTCATGGATGCTGGGTGTGCATTTCTAGTACCCCCTACCCCTAGCACTGTGTCTTGCACAAAGTAAAATTTTAATAAATAATTGTTGAATGGAAATGAATAAATCTGGCTGATGCTGGAGAGGCAACAGCAGACAGATAATGAGGTTGAGTTGGGAACATCAGTCTTGTGTGGCCACACATCACTTGAAGAATATAAAGTATTTAAAAAAAACAAACAAACCCAAACATCTCAAATAGTGTGTTAGAAGAGAGGGAATGGTCTATGGTAATTTCATGCCTCTCTAACAATGCTAGGGATTCTGTTTCTATTATATACAGGGGCTATACAAGGGGTCATATTATGGTTCTGAATTTTGTGAAGGCTGTTTCCACCCATCTGTTGTTGAGAAAGTCAGTCAATTGATTGGGAACCAACTATTTTTTAACAATCTTGACTTACTTTGGAGTGTTCATGGAGGCAAATAGAGATTTTGGTTGGCTGTAGGGAATCTAAGGTATATGAATGCTCAGTTGGATAGGTTTTTTTCTCTTTTTACTTAAGATTTGTGCAATTTATTCTACATAATTTGCATCTCACTTTAAATTTTTTGCAAAACTTTAGTAAGTTATGGTGATTCTAAAAAACTCTTAATTAGTAAGGTCATACAACAGCACCCAGATTTTAAAATTTTCTTTGAAGGGAAAGTTACCTTAGAAAGAGGTCCATGTTAAAATGTTTGGAGAAAAAATGCAAATGGAAGATTATTAATGTTTTTATTTAAAAAACTGTATGCACACCTATGTGTGGGTTTAGAGGCAAATGCAAAATAGATTTCTGGAAGGAGAGCAAGTTGTTTACAATGGTTACCTTTAGATAAATGGGGAACTTGTCACTTTCTTTTATTTTAAAATATATTTATTTACCGGCTGAATCGGGTCTAGGAAGATAGTTTAGAGTTTGAAACATTACAGTAGCTCCTCAGGCCTTTTAAAATGTAGTAAAATACTTGTAAGCGGAATATAATGAGTTGACAGAAGACCTCTTTATACAGCTAGAATATATCAAGCTGCTGGTTCCTTTGCTGTGAATCCCCTAGCATGTTGGTTTTTGCTGGTACTGGATTTTATTGCTTTTGCAGTTGCAGTTGGTTTGTTGTAGGATTAAAGTCCAAGAAAAAAAAAAAACAGTTTTAAATATAAGACACAGACAATATAAGTGATGTACCCTTTTTTGGCTATAAGTCCTTTTTTTTTTTCCTTGTAGCCAAACCTATTGCAAATTCGAAGATGGAGAGCAGGCAATTAACATCTGGCCTGAAACCCCCCCTTGTTGACTAAGGTGGCAGGTGTCACACTGCCGGGTGGCCCAGGCCTCCCACCCAACAGGTGATTTTATCACCACTTATTTTATTAGCATGATTTAATATATTGATTTCTTAATGTTTGGCAAATAGTGTCAAGGAGTTTTGAAAAGATCAAGGAAGACACACAGTTATTTTTTCACGAATCAGTTATACTCTACTTAATCGAGCCTTTCTGTAGGGAGCATTTACTTGCATTTACCAACTATTTGCCAAACTTTGTGCTCAATATTGAGATTATAGTCTATTGATTTGCTTCTCTCTCTGTATTTCTCTAATATGTCTTATCTTTTGGGTTTTGTTTCTGGCTCTAGAGTCTTTTACTTTAAGCACTTTTATCTGGTTGTGATTTGTTGCCTGTATTTAAATTTTTATAAATGGATATAGGTATTTTGAAAGCAATATTTTTCAGGATGCCAGAAAGTAAGAAAAAATTAAATATACAATCCCATTACTATGTGCAAATGGTCTTTTGGAATAAGAATTATTTGTATGTTGAAAGCAACTTGTGCAGTGATAGCTTAAAAAATTGTTCAGCAGTGATGCTTTCATTTAATTCTGTGTACATATTGTGTTGGACCACAGAAGTCCTTTAGGATGACTGGGGCTTCTGTGTGGCCAATTTTAGGTCAAATATGAAATATATGGTGTAGCTACTGCTGCGTTTCCTCTTTCCAGTACACTTGGACTTGTCCATGAGATGTATTAAAAATTGTTATTTCAGCTTGGGTTGCCCTTTCATTCATAAGATTGGCTAGAAAAGAAGAACTCTGCAATCCATGATGAATAAAATCTGTTAGTGCAGCCCCAGGCTAGTTCTTGGTGTTTGATTCATGAAGAGTGTGGCATTCTCCCCCATGTAATTACCAGCTGTGTAAGTGGGCAGGAAGTTCAGTGTCTTCAGGTTCAACACCATCAGATGCAGATGCTTCCTTTAAGGGCTCCTCATTTCTTTTTTTTTTCTCTTTTTAAAATAAATTTTTATCTCATATTGGAATGTATTTGATTTACAGTGTTGTGTTAGTTTCAGGTGTGCAGGAGAGTGACTAGTTTTACATGTATATATATCCTTTTCCATTATGACTTATCCCAGGAGATTAGACATAGATCCCAGTGCTATACAGCACGACCTTGTTGTTTACCATTCTAAATGTAATAGTTTTGCATTTACCAACCTCAAATTACAAATAAGGGATCCTAATTTCTATGTTGCAAATAAAGCTAACAGTTCTCATGGCAGATCTTCAGTTATTTGAATAAAGACAACACCATAACCTCTGTAAGTCTTCTTTTTCCAAGCTATTCATGCTAAATTCTCTTTCAATCAGTTCAGTTCAGTTGCTCAGTCGTGTCTGACTCTTTGCAATCCCATGGACTGCAGCACACCAGGCCTCCCTGTCCATCACCAACTCCTGGAGCTTGTTCAAACTCATGTCCGTTGATCTAGTGATGCCATCCAACCATCTCATCCTCTGTCGTCCCCTTCTCCTCCTGCCTTCTGTCTTTCCCAGCATCAGGGTCTTTTCCACTGAGTCAGTGCTTCACATTGGGGCCAAAGTATTAGAGTTTCAGCTTCAGCATCAGTCCATTCTCTTTAGTATTCCTCAGATGGAGTTCATTCATCATTCTGATCTTTCCCCCTCTTCAGAGTCTTCGGTTTATGAGAAGGTGCCTTAAAATGTAGTGGGAAAAATTTAAAGCCATTCTCCATCAGTAGTTTGACTAGAGCCAAGTATGATGAGACTTGGACTTCTCTGGTCTGAGAACAGTGTCTTTATTTGTGCGGCCAAAGAGACATTTTGGCAGCCTGGTCACACTGCCTCTGTTGAATCAGGAAGCTGCCACCTCTGTGGATCAATTGGGCAGAACTTCACATTGGAGCCTCCATCAACTTGACTATTCATTTGGGCTCATTTCTGATCTCATAGGAACTTGAAAAATCTTGTTTCTGGCATCCCTTGCGTTCTATTTTCATACCAATAGGTCTTCTGGATCTTTGTGATTCATTAGCCATTGGTGAAATGTGCCAAATTGGCAAAAAACAAGTCATCCTCTGTCCAGGATGATATATCCATTGACTTTTGCTTTAGATAGAGTCTCATTGTCTGTGCCTGGGAAATTTGAATGATAAAGCAGGAAGAAGGCATGCTTTCTAGTCATTCCAAATTTTATTCTTAAGGAAAGAGAGGTTTTTTTTTAAAAAAAGCTAAGTAGAAAATATAGATTTTATTAGCATAGTCTCATACATTTTAGGAGACCTAAAAGTGTCAGAGGAAACAAAATGGTTTATACTGAAGCCTGGTTATGACTTTCCCCTTGAGGGGCTCATAGGTGTGGGATGTGGGATACTTGTGGTTTGCCCAGGACTGTCCCAGTTCACACCTGTGTTCTGGATTAATTGACAACATCCCCTTTCACTCTTGAAAATGTCCCCTTTAGACAATACATTATGTATTCACTCTAAAGCTCTGCCTCCACTTTTTAAATAAAAAAAACATGATGTTTTTTAACTACTTCTCTTTGGTTTGGGCCAGAGACCTCATGTTCCAAGGAATTTTGATTATAGAAGGTGATGTTATAAAATCTTCATCCAATTTGGCTACAGGGAAAAGACTGTCTGGGACCAAGCTGTATTAATCTTTATGTTATTAAATAAGCATAGCTGGCAATCTGAAAACTGGTGCTTCACATTATGTGGGCTTTAAAATCCTGTGATGGTGATGTTTGTTTAGGCCAGCTACTCCTGTTCTGTTACAACATAATGCTTCTTACACCATAGTTGGAAATTTGATACTAAGCACGAAGTATTTGAACAGAGTAGAGTCTAAATAAATTATTGCCTTTCTTTCTTCCCTCCTTCCCCCTTTCTTCCTTTTTTCTGTCCTGAAATCTATGGATTGTCCTGGAAAAACAGGTCAGAGGGCATATATCCTGTCACATAACGTTACCTTTCTGTATCAGCTGATTTATTCTCTGTGTCCTCAGGTTAACCTGAACACCTATAAACTGTAGAACAAAATAACTCTCCATTAAAATCCTAACAACTGTTATGAAGGCTCTTGCCTGGGGAGCTTTTTCTCACTGCTGTGAGGTGTGTTGCACTAAGGGGAAAGTTGCATCTTCATTAGTTACCCATGATTTGATCCAGGTGTCACCTTCTAAGTTAGGAAGAGAGGGGGCAACCTCACACCAAGTGCCCTAGTGACACATTTGGTTTTTAAGGGAGCAAAATTCTGAAACTGAAAGGGTTTTCTTTTTTTATGTGACTGGCAAAATCATGTTGATTAAGTCAAGCAGGTGCTGGGTATGTGCTAAACTAGTTGATGGTTTTCAGAGTACTGGAGGGCTATTTTAAGTGTTTCTATATTATTCTCAGCCAAGCTGCTGGATGAAAAGTACAAAGGGCTAAAAATATTTACAGTTTCAGTAATGTCTGTTTTAAAAGAAACCATCCTGTGTGATTTTTTTTTCCATTAGTAGGAAAAGCATATTATGGCTTAGAGACAAATGGTCACAAGCAGTTTATCCAGCACATAGGTTTTCAGGCAAAATAACCATCAGAAGGGCAGTAATTTGGGCTAGAAATCATCAAAAGTTGAAAAATCAAGTTGAAGAATGAAAACAGATGTGACTATAGCTACTTTTACTGTCATAGGATGATTACTACTCTTTTCCTGCTATTAGCTGTAGGTCCTATGAAAATAGTATCGCTTATTTTCAAAACTTTGTGTATGTAAGGAAATAGTTTAACTTGTTAGGAGACAAGTTAATTGACAAGCTCAATTGTATCTGAGCTCCATCTCTTGGATACCTGACGTTGGATAAGTTGCTTTCCCCCTCAGGGTATCCATCTGTAAAACGGGGATAATAACAGTGCCTGCTTCCTAAGGTTTTTGTGAGGATTAAGTAAGAGGACACTCAGAACCTAATATACAGTAAGTGCTCAGTAAATATTGTTGTCGTTGTTGTTCAGTCACTAAATTGCGTCTGCCTCTTTGTGACCCCATGGACTGCAGAACACCAGACTTCCCTGCCCTTCACTATCTATCTCCCAGAGTTTGCCCAGGTTCATGTCCATTGAGTCCATATACTATCTAACCATCTCATCCTCTGCCAGCCTCTTCTCCTTTTGCCTTCAGTCTTTCCCAGCATCAGGGTCTTTTCCAATGAATCAGCCCTTTGCATCAGGTGCCCAAAGTATTGGAGCTTCAGCTTCAGCATCGGTCCTTCCAATGAATAGTCAGGATTGATTTCCTTTAGGATTAACTGATTTGATCTCCTTGCTGTCCAAGGGACTTTCAAGAGTCTTCTCCAGCACCACAATTCAAAAGCATCAATTCTTCGGCACTTAGCCCTCTTTATGGTCCAACTCTCAAATCCATACATGACTACAGGAAAAACCATACCTTAGACTACATGGATCTTTGTTGGCAAAGTGCTGTCTCTGCTTTTTAATATGATGTCTAAGTTTGTGATAGCTTTCCATCCTAGGAGCAAGCGTCTTTTAATTTCATGGCTGCAGTCACTGTCCACAGTGATTTTGGAGTCCAAGAAAATAAAGTCTCTCACTGCTTCCACTTTTTCCCCATCTATTTGTCATGAAGGGATGGGACCGGATACCATGATCTTAGTTTTTTAATATTGACTACATGTATTTTTGACCTTTTGAGAATTTGTTGTAGTTTTTTCATTGTGGTAAAAAGCACACAATATCAAATGTACCCTCTTAATCATTCTTTAAGTGTGTAAGTCAGTAGTGTTAGCTATGTTTACATTGTTGTGTAAAGGGTCTCTAGAACTTTTTCATCTTGAAAAACTGAAATGTTTATTATTTTTTGGAAGTTCATTTTCCTTCACAATCAGTTCTATGGCTCTGTGGGTGTAGCATGAGAATTCAGGCTCCCGTCAGGGTAGGCGTTTAGGCTCTTCTGTTCACTGTTGTCTTCCAAGTGCTGAATCCCCATGCCTGGCCCAGAGCAGGGGCTCAATTAACATTTGCCTAATTAAGGAATGAATGGATGGATAGAGGGAGAGAGATGGAGGGACAGGGAACAGTGAGGCTTCATTCAAAATACTAGATGTGTTTTTGAAAAATTATCTCTTAAACAATAAACCCATTTTTATTTTATTTATTTATTTATTTATTTATTTTTTAATTTTAGTTGGGGGCTAATTACTTTACAATATTGTAGTAGTTTTTGCCATACATCGACATGAATCAGCCATGGGTTCACATGTGCTCCCCCTCCCAAACCCTCCTCCCACCTCCCTCCCCCTCCCATCCCTCTCTGTCATCCCAACGCTCCATCCCTGAGCATCCGTCCCATGCATAGTACATGGAATGGTGTTCTGCTTCACATATGACAATATACATGTTTCAATGTTATTGTCCCAGAACGTCCAACCCTCACCTTCTCCCTCAGAGTCCACAGGACTGTTCTATGCATCTGTGTCTCTTATTCTGTCTCACATATAGGGTTACCATTACCATATTTCAAATTCCATATACATGCATTAGTATACTGTATTGTATTTTTATAAGTGATCTTTAATACATACGGAAAACTGACTCCTTTCACAAGGAAATAATTTTTAACAAATAACTACTTCTTAATTATTTATAAATTCTGATTTGGGTAGGTCAGCTTTTCTTAAACTGGAAAAAAAAATGTACTAATGGAGACATGGCAAAAGAAAAGAGCATTTAATTAAATGATTTGTCTAAAATTTGACCAAGATTCACTTTTAAGTGCAAACTTTTTTTTTTTTTTTTACTTTCATTCAGAACTGGCTGCCAGACCTACTTTTTCCTTAGGCATTTGTGAATCATCTTGTTCTTTCTTTTAGAAATCAAAAGTTTAGGTCTCGATCAGTTATTTACCAAAACTGGTGGAACACTCCCTTTCCACTGAGAGTGTGCATCACCTCTTTTCGCATCTTTTGAAAGCATGTCAGCTGAACATCGTCTAGAAATGGCCCAAACTCTGTGGGTGGGAAGAAAGGAAGGAAGAACATGTCTGTCACCTAGAACCTGCCACCTATGGAATAAATTATAGTCTTCATCTGCAGAGTTTGCATTTAAATTGTCTACTCTGCTGGGAAAAAGGTTTTTTGTTGATAGAGTTTATTTCCTTCTCGGTGAAAACAGTGTTGCTTTTTATTGCGCAACCTTATATTTTGTTTTTATATTAAAAACTTCCAGCGGCTTGCCAGGTGGCTCAGTGGTAAAAGAATCCACCTGCCAATGCAGGAGACACAGGTTTGATCCCTGGGTTGGGAAGATCCGTAGAGAAGGAAATGGCAACCCACTCCAGATTTCTTGCTTGGGAAATCCCACGGACAGAGGAGCCTGGCAGCTACAGTCTTTTGTAGGGTCGCGAAAGTCAGGCACGACTTAGCAACTAAACAACAACAACAAAATGTTCCAATGAACATTTTATTTTGTATTGAAGCATGGATCTTAGAAAGTGGGCACAAAATGTGCCTTACACAGTAGTTCACTGCATTCTCCCAGGGAGAGGGGACCTGCACTGCCATGGACTTTGCAGTCCCGGGAGGAAGATAATGGGAAGCCATATCACCTGCCCAGATTTTTTAGGGGCCCCATCCCAACACAGTGCCTGTATGTAACCAGGAGCAAAAGTACATCTTTCCTTTCAGCTGACAGTTGACAAACCCTCACTCTGTTTCTGTGAGCTTCCCAAGTGGATCAGCTGTAAGAATCCACCTGCCAGTACAGGAGACTGGGGTTCGATTCCTGGGTTGGGAAGATGCCCTGGAGGAGGAAATGGCTACACACTGGAGGAGGAAATGGCTAGACACCCCAGTTATTCTTATCTGGAAAATCCCATGGACAGAGGAGCCAGGTGGGCTACAGTCCACGGGGTCGCAAAGAGTTGGACACAACTGAGCAACTGAGCACACTCGCACTCTGTTCCCATGGCAGAGAGTCACCCATCTTCCAAAAGGTGGCATCTTGAGTCATTTCCATTGTGATTCTGACCTGTTTTCTGAAAAGTGACACAGGAAAATGATCTTACCTAGTCATTCTTTCCCAGGCCACCAGACAGAGCTTACCTCTGAAACAGAGATCACAAACCTTCTGAGAGGTCTCCATTGTTTCTCTAAATGGCTGATATTTTTGTATCTGAATTCTCTGATAGCAGAAGAGTCTCTAAAATCTTGCCCATTTTTTTAATTCCCTCTTGATTCCACACCTAAAGACGGACAGAAACTGAATCAAAGGCAGTTCCCTGGTCTGGACTCTGAGGACCGGATACTACTCGTGAAGCAGTCCGCACATCCTACCCCTCGTCTGCCCTCCCACAGCTCCCCGCTGCCCGGAGAGTCCAGCCTCCCCATCTATGCAGTTCTGCTGACCTGGCCCCCACAGGACACTCTGGTCGTATCAAGGTGTTTTCCCTTCATTGACCTCTTATCTACCTCTCTGACCAGAGGCCACTGCTCTTCCTCACGGCTGCTCCTTCTCCTGAAACTCTACTCCACCTCCCACCAGCTTTTCATTTTTCTAACTCTGGCTCATCCTTCAGTCTTATCTTAATACTTCCTCCATAAGCCTTCCCTGATTCCCACCCTTAAGGAGCACCCCCATCAGTTGTTTATACTTTCCCTCCTTCTATCTTTCTTAGCCTTTATTAGAATTTTAATTACTCATTTACATCTGGATTTGTTTATTTGATGGTGTTCTCTCCCATTCGACAAAAAGTCCCATCATGGACCATGGCTGTCTGATCTTTGTAACATCCAGTTAGCCCACTTTGAAGCAGAAGGTAGTGGTGGTGATTTAGTCGCTAAGTTGTGTCTGATTCTTGCAAACCCCATGGACTGTAGCCCACCCACCAGGCTCCTCTGTCCATTGGATTCTCCGGGCAAGAATACTGGAGTGTGTTTCCATTTCCTTCTCTCGGGGATCTTCCTGACCCAGGATTGAACCCAGGCCTCCTGCACTGCAGGCAGATTCTTTATCCACTGAGCTACAAGGGAAGCCGTAAGCAGAAGGTAGGAAATGGTGACTAGAAAGATCTCAGAATGAAAAAGTAGAAGCTATTCTTTAAAGGAACGAAAATTCCTCTAAGATAAGAAAAGGATAATTTTGATTACCTTAATGCACAGATGATATTAACATTGCTGTTTGATGGCCCTTAATAAATTAATTCTTGCCCAAATTCATGCCTCATGTGCTGTTCAGTTCAGTTCAGTTCAGTCGCTCAGTCGTGTCCAACTCTTTGCGACCCCATGAATCGCACCACGCCAGGCCTCCCTGTCCATCACCAACTCCTGGAGTTTACCCAAACCCATGTCCATCGAGTTGGTGATGCCATCCAACCATCTCATCCTCTGTCGTCACCTTCTCCTCCTGTCCCCAATCCTTCCCAGCATCAGGGTCTTTTCCAGTGAGTCAGCTCTTCGCATGAGGTAGCCAAAGTATCGGAGTTTCAGCTTCAACATCAGTCCTTCCAATGAATACCCAGAACCGATCTCCTTTAGGATGGACTGGTTGGATCTTCTTGCAGTCCAAGGGACTCTCAAGAGTCTTCTCCAACACCACAGTTCAAAAGCATCAATTCTGCAGCGCCCAGCTTTCTTCACCGTCCACCTCTCACATCCATACATGACCACTGGAAAAACCATAGCCTTGACTAGACGGACCTTTGTTGGCAAAGTAATGTCTCTGCTTTTAAATATGCTATGTAGGTTGATCATAACCTTCCTTCCAAGGAGTAAGCGTCTTTTAATTTCATGGCTGCAATCACCACCAGCAGTGATTTTGGAGCCCCCTAAAATAAAGTCTGACACTGTTTCCACTGTTTCCCCATCTATTTCCCATGAAGTGATGGGACCAGATGCCATGATCTTAAGTTTTCTGAACGTTGAGCTTTAAGCCAACTTTTTCACTCTCCTCTTTCACTTTCATCAAGAGGCTTTTTAGTTCTTCACTTTCTGCCATAAGGGTGGTATCATCTGCATATCTGAAGTTATGGATATTTCTCCTGGCAATCTTGATTCCAGCTTGTGTTTCTTCCAGCCCAGCATTTCTCATGATGTACTCTGCATATAAGTTAAATAAGCAGGGTGACAATATACAGCCTTGACGTACTCCTTTTCCTATTTGGAACCAGTCTGTTGTTCCATGTCCAGTTCTAACTGTTGCTTCCTGACCTGCATACAGGTTTCTCAACAGACAGGTCAGATGGTCTGGTATTCCCATCTCTTTGCATCCAAGTACTGCATTTTGGACTCTTTTGTTGACCATGATGGCTACTCCATTTCTTATAAGAGATTCCTGCCCACAGTAGTAGATATAATGGTCATCTGAGTTAAATTTACCCATTCCAGTCCATCTTAGTTCACTGATTCCTAGAGTGTCATGTGCTGTAACCATCCCCAATGAATAAGACTTTTAAAAAAGTCTCTTTTAAACTGTATCCATGTTCTTGTTATAGTAGTAGTATACAGGTTGACCATTTATATTTGATCTTCAATCTTTATTGCAAAGTAAAAAAGCAAAAGCGTTTTTATAGTATGTGACATTTGAAGTCCTTTTCTCATTTGTAATATCAAAAACTACTCTTAAATGGGTATCCTAAATTGACAAATACTCTTTTCATGTGTATTAAAAGGAAACTTTCATACAACTTTAACGTTAGGTTTCTTTTGAAAACTTCCACATGCAGTATCTAACAACTTTAGTGCAAATCCTCATTTTCCTGATCAGATTCAGCATAATGGCCACATTGAAGTTTGAGCTGAGATACCCTGGAATACCTGTGTTCTTAGAAAAGTTGGTTATGAAATATGATTTTATGAATCAGATTGTACTGTAATAGACTTGGTCATCTTCAAATGATTCCTTTAGTAAATTAAATCCATTTATATCATGTAGTTTATCTTTTCTAAATCTGAATTTTAATAAGTACCTATTTTTCTTGAATTGGGGATAACTCCGCAAAGAATAAGTAAATGAATTATTTTTTCATCTGTATGTTTTAAGAGAAGGTGTTATTTTGCTTCGGGCAAATGTATATTAGTTAATTCACTGCCCTGTATCCAATAGCCAAGAGGGAGGGATTGGGGGAGGCCCACATAACTGATTCTCTCTTTTGCCTGGAAACTAGTTGGAACCTGTCTTAAGGAATTCTGAGCAGATGTTGAAGGATGAAACTGTGGTTTTCAGTTTAGCTGGAGAAACTTGGTTTTAGTGGATAACAATAATAAAAGTAGGACAATTCTGTTTGAAACAGATATTTTATTATAACTTGTGGAAATTGATCATCTCCACTGTACACACTGCACTTATAGAAGAACAGTAATTTACTTTGCTTTATACCTGTTTTGTGCCAGTTATTTATTTATTTTAAAGAGTCCTTTTAATGTGGACCATTTTTAAAGTCTTTATTGAGTTTGTTCCAGTATTGCTTCTATTTTATGTTTTGATTTTTTTGGCCGTGAGGCATGTGGGATCTTAGCTTCCCAACCAGGCAGGGATGGAACCCCCACTCTCTACATTGGAGGGTGAAGTCTCAACCCTGGACCACCAGGGAAGTCCCTGTTTAAAGGGCAAGAAGGTATAGTCAAGGCGCCCTAGGTTTATGTACATTTTAGAATACCTGTAAGCTCGTGATTTCTAGCTCTCACTGTTCTAGTTCAAGTTAGGACCCTCTGTTCATTCTGTTCAAGCAGTCATCACTCAGACTCAACCTACCAATTTATCACTCGAGTTTCACTTCTGTCACTTCCTTCCCACTCCTCTTCCCTTGATAGCTTCTTGAGCTGTCACCCATTCTGCTTCTTTGTGCCTTGTTATTCTGTCACTGCCAGCCTCCTGTCATGGAATGAAGATCTAGGCCTGAAGATCTTAGAAACAGATTCCTGGAGAGTAGACCTTCAGAGGTTTTTATCAACTCTGTTTCCACCTCCTTAAAATTTTTATTTTCAAATCTAAAATACTAAAAATTTTAAAAATTCAGACTTATTTCAGATTCAAATTATTTCTAGCCCCCTCATTGTTCAGTCTGAAGTTCATCTGTGTAGGAATGGAGCTAACTAAACTAGTGAATGTTAATGAACTTGGAAAGATACACTTACCTACTTAAGAGAACAAATTACTTGCAGCCACATAGAAATGTCCACTTATTTTTATTAATAAAAATGAATTGCATTGAGAGGAAGAGTTTGCTATCCTTAAACAATTGTTTTTAGTAGTTGATTAAAATCAGTAGTCTGTTTTCAAAGCAGAGGTTATATTAGCATTGTTTATCCTTCATGGTTGTTGCTTGGTTAATTTCAGCAGATTAAGGTGATTAGCTGGAGCTAAAAGAACCTGGGAGAGTAGGTGGGGGCTCAGGGGAGATAGTCTTGGGCTTCCCTTGTGGCTCAGCTGGTAAAGAATCCGCCTGCAATGTGGGAGACCTGGGTTTGATCCCTGGGTTGGGAAAATCCCCTGGAGAAGGGAAAGACTACCTACTCCAGTATTCTGGCCTGGAGAATTCCATGGACTAAGTCCATGGGGTCGCAAAGAGTCGGACATGACTGAGCGATTTTCACTTTCACTTTCAGAGGAGATAGAACAGCTGCTATGGAGGGGTCAGGTCCAGCAAGTGAACATGGGATGTGTCAGATAGCATACCAGACCATGCTTCCTAGGGCATGACAGCATCTGTGAGTCTCAGCCGGGAGCACACATCTGTATGTGCCTGAGTGTAGGGGAAGAGGAAGGTTCTTATGGGTGGGCAGTAGACACACATGGAGACCCCAGAAACCACAGATACTCTTCTGTCCACATAGCAAGCAGTGTCCACAAGAATTTTGGACTCAGTCATTAGCCAGGGGCTCTTGGGCAGGACTGCAGTTCCTAAGAGGGAGGTTGGAGAAATCATAGCAGAGCCCCTGCTTGACGTTCCTGAGCTTTAATTTTTGATTCCATAAATGGAAATGATAATAGTAATTATCTCATGGGGTTATCTTGAAGGCTAATTGAAAGAATATATATGAAGACCCTAGAGTAGCACCTAGTGCCCAATAAGTATTTAAATGTTTGCTCTTATTATATTTACATGAAAATAATAAAACAGTATTTCTTTTAAAATGTCCCACAATTGAGATTTATTATACCTAAATTCTGTTATTTTAATCAATGAAATTTTATCTGTTATAGGTAGGTGATTTCCAGAGGTGTTTTTTGGGAGGGGGAAAGAAACTATTTCAGTAGTAAATCTGTTCGTAACAAAAGTATTTAAATGCTGAGAAAAGAATTTTTCATTTTTGGGGCAAATCCTTATTTTTGCTAAGTTCATAGAGTTCTTCCCCAGTGGTACCAAACTGTAAAGTTCATGGGAAAGAGGATGCAACAATTACCCCATAATATTAGGGCAGGTGTAGAAATAAGGGATTAACATTGTATTAAGGCCTAATACTATTTAGAAAATGTCCTCAATGAAAAGATAATGTTTTCTTTTGTTAGCAGGATAAAAATTTCATGACCCAAAACCAAAATAGCAACAAAAACAGCAGCTCAACAATCCAAGTGATTTTCAGTATCTTGATCACTTAACATTTTCTCCAAAGTCTAAACTACAGTTTGTTAAGGTTTTATTGAAATGATACCAAAACAAATTAAAAGTCAAATGGAATTATTGATATCACAGAAATCATAATTTCTCTCTTAAGAGTTGTATAAGATTTAATAACTATAGGGGATTTTAAAGATGGTCTTCATGACTAGTTACATTTTTTGAGGCTGTAAAAGTCAGGTATATTTGCTCAAAGACATCAGCTTAGGGTCCTTATAAGTCTTGCAAGTTTGATCTAGCTCTGAAAGTTAACTATCCTTCACTTAGCTCATAGATAATATACCAGTAGTGTTTTCTAGTCACATTGTGTTGATAAAATAAGATGGATTTTTAAACATTATAGACAATAGACTGGTACAGCCACTTTGGAAGACAGTGTGGCAGCTTCTTACAGAGCTCATCATAGACTTCCGTAGTTCAACAGTTGTGATTATGGACATTTACACAAATGAGTGGAAAACTTTTGTCTATACAAATCCTGTACACGAATGTTTATAGAAGCTTTATTCATAATTGCCCCAAACTGGAGGCCACCAAGGTGTATTTCAGTAGATGAATGGGTGAACTGTAGTACATCCATGCAATGGAATATTATTTGGCATTAAAAAGAGATGGGCTAGGAAGACATTCATTGGTGTGGCTGATGCTGGAGCTGAAGCTCCAGTACTTTGGCCACCTGATGTGAAGTGCTGACTCATTGGAAAAGACCCTGATGTTGGAAAAGATAGAAGGCAGGAGGAGAAGGGGATGACAGAGGATGAGATGGTTGGATGGCATCATCACAACAGAGGATGAGATGAGTTTGAGCAAGCTCTGGGAGATGATGAAGGACAGGGAAGCCTGGCGTTCTGCAGTCCATGGAGTCGCAAAGAGTCAGTCATGACTGAGTGACTGAACAACAAAGCAAGACATGGAGGAACCTTAAATGCACATTTTTAATGGAAAAAGTCAATCTGGAAAGGGCGTACACTGAATGATTCCAACTACAAGAAAGGCCAAACTAGAAACATTAAAGAGCAGTGGCTGCCAGAGCCTTGAGGGAAGCAGAGGCAGGCTGAATAGGTGACGCACAGTGGATTTTCAAGGCAGTGACATTATTTTGTGTGATATTGTAATGGTGGCTAGATGACACTGAACATTTTTCAAACCCAGAGAATGATGTAACATGAAGAGTGAAAGCTAATGTAAACTGTGGATTTGGGTTAGTAATAGCAAATTAATATGGATTCATTAACTGTAACAGTGGCGCCATACTAAAGTAGGATGTTAATAACAGGAGACACTGGGAGGGAGAGGACCTTTCTGCTGTATAATTTTTCTATAAACTTAAATATGCTCTAAAAAAAGTCCACTAATAAAAATATCTTAAAAGTAACTTTTAAAAATTGGGATTGACATATATACCCAACTATATATAAAACAGATAATAATGAGAACCTACCGTATAGCTCAGGGATCTCAGTGTTATGTGGTGACCTAAATGGGAAGGCAGTTCAAAAAGAAGAGGGGATGTATGTATACATGTGGCTGGTTCACTTTGCTATACGGTAAAAACTAACACAACATTGTAAGGCAACTATGCTCCAAAAAAAATAAAGACTGTAGTCAACTATAACAGAATAGTATCCCAACAGGGAAAAGCAAAATAACCCTGGAAGTAACTTTTGTTATGGAATCTGCCCCTACCTTATATCTCTGGTTATTTTAAAAAATTTCATTTAGCTCACATTTTATCTCATTAGCTAGTAACAAATGGGCAGTTAAAAAAGTAAAAGGTAGTTTTATTGTTTTTGTATAGTTCCCTGTGGCAAACATGTCAGGTTGTGGGGGGCAGGTCAGGAGCAGAAGGGCTACCCCACATGTGGCTGACAGGTTCCCTTCTTCTTGCCCGCAACCCACCCCTCTTTTCTATCTTTAGCTGGGTTCCACTTGACTATTGACAGTAGGGGCTTCCCTGGTGGCTCAGATGGTAAAGAATCCACTTGCAAGGAGAGAAACCTGGGTTTGATCCCTGGGTTGAGAAAACTCCCCTGGAGGAGGGCATGGTGGCCCACTCCAGTATTCTTGCCCGGAGAATCCCATGGACAGAGGAGCCTGACGGACCACTTACAGTCCATGTGGTTGCAAACAGTTGGACAGGACTGAGCTACTAGGCACAGCACATTGACAGCAGACAGAACCTGTGGGGTGGTAGCTTATTGTGCTTTTAGCATTATGCCACTATATTTATTTTTACACTATCTCTTTTAAAACTCACATTTTGTAGTTGAGGGAAGGAGACCCCTGGAGGAGGGAGGGTCTGTACACATGCAATCTGACTGTAATGACCCCTGGAGGAATATGAAGGTATATGACTGTCCCACCCTGCCCCCCACCTGCCGTGGGAGTGGACGAGAAGTGGAGCCATAAGAAGAAGCTGGTCTCAGCCCAGGTGCCATGGGAGTGATCAGATAGCAGGACCCAGTTGGTTCTAACTGGGGTAGATACTACTATCCCTCAAACCAGCAGCTGCTGTTAAGTGTTATCTGAGCCCTTATAATACATTATTAAGTGACATATGATTATCACTTATGTGTATGTATTATTGTATTTTGTATTATATGAGAATCACATGTGCATTTAGTCAGCTCTTAATTTCTGGCCTCATAGAGAAGAGTGATAGAATTAAAATGCAGTATCTATTTGACTTTGGGAATAGCATTATTTTAGTAGGAATTAGCAGCTTTAACTTTTTAAGGTTGCTTGGCTGGAGCAATATTAACATTAAAACATGGTGTTTTCTGTAGCCTGCAAATGTTTGTGATGTAGGAGACAGAGACTTGGTCCCTGGAAAAAGTGAAAGTTTGTCATTCAGTTGTGTCCCACTCTTTGTGACCCTGTGGACTGTAGTCTGCCGGCTCCTCTGTCCCTGGAATTCTGCAGGCAGGAGTACTGGAGTTGGTTGCCATTCCCTTCTCCAGGGGATCTTCCTGACCCAGGGATTGAACCCAGGTCTTCTGCATTGCAAGTGGATTCTTTACTGTTTGAGCCTCATTGATTCATTTATTTGTTGTTCTAATCGTCCCACTATTTCACTAATGTTTATATGGTGATGTTTTAGAAATAGTCAGAATATATATGTATGTATGTGCTTATTTATTTGTATATTTATGATAGAAAAACAATCATGACCTTTGATCCCACTGGAGTAACCATCTCTCAGTCATATGGAAAATAAGGTCCATCTCTTAGTCATATAGTAAGATTTACATCTTAGTAGTTGACATAAATGTGTGCTTATTGCCAGAGATTATTGAAATATGTACATCCATATGTACATAGTTTTGGAAGCAAAAAGAGAATCGTAATGTTTTATAGAGTAGCTGTATCCCTTTACTGTCTCGCCGGGACCTTCCTGGAATTTCAGAGCTGACACCTGCCTGGTTCAGGCTCACCCATGACATTCAGTTGATCTTTCACTTGTTTCCTTTTCTAGTTGACCTTCAAACAAAAAGTTCATAGCCTCTTCTCAGCTGTTAATGTGATTTACTTCTGTCTGGAAGTCAGGATTGTTGCTGAATTCGTTGTTTGAAGGGGACTGAGGTTCTTGGTTTCATGCCAGAATGTTCCCTCCCAAGAGAACTAAATCCACCAACCCCAATTTCAAAGATTCCTGGGTCTGTGGCTCATGAACATGTTAGATGCCAGGTTAAGAGACTGTTAGGCTGCTCCTGGCATATCTCATACGTACTGGGTTGTCTGTTGGTTATAAGCCAGGTATCCTTATAGCACTAATCAGCAAACACCCAGTCACTGTCTTTGAGTTTGAAAAATTTAGTGCAGCCACTAACGTGCTGTTCCTTATTAAAGACAGTATTTGAGTTAGTGATTGTTTAGCTTTGCAATTCTTATCTTTGTATTAAAACATATAATTTTTCTTTATTTTCAAAATGAGTAGGGCCAGTGTGTGCTTTTCAGGGTCCTGAGGCTCACGGGAAGTACATTATTAAATACAAGTGAAAAAGAGACATCTGATAAGCCCCGCATATGGCAAAATTACAACTCTTAGCCCATCAGGGAAGCATTAGGTCATTGTTTCTCACATAGTGAAAAAGAGTCGTCTTGCTTTGGAAAAAGGATATATAAGTATGTTTAATTAAAAGCAATTTAGCAGACTCACAGATGTATAGAAAAACCTAGTGGTTATCAGTGGGGAGAAGTAAGTGGGAGTGGGCAAAATAAGGTAGGGGATTATGAGTTATAGACTCCTATATTTAAAATAAATAAACCACAGGGATATTTTTAAGTTATTTTTTAATTGGAGGAAAATTACTTTGCAGTGTTGTGTTGGTTTCTGCCATACACCAACGTGAATCAATCATAAAGCTCCTCTGTCCATGGGATTCTCCAAGAAAGAATACTGGAGTGGGTGGACATTTCCTTCTCCAGGGGATCTTCCCTACCCAGGGATCGAACCCCAGTCTTATTTTATATAAGGCTCCCTCTCAGCCCCCCACCTCTCCCTCCATCCCACCCTCTAGGTCATCACAGAGCACCAGGCTGGGCTCCCTGTGTTATATAGCAACTTCCTATTAGCTATTTATTTCATACATGGTAGTGTATTTTAAAAAGCAATTTAGCAGAGTTATTGTCTAGTTAGCTGGAGTGGAGGACATTAGCACCAATGGTTTTAAAGCCTTCAAGAGCCTCTCCCAAGCAAGACCACACTGGTTTCCTTAGAGTCCTGTCTTTATGCCTTTACCACTCTCACTTCAGTATGAAACAAGATGAAACAGTGAGAAGGCAGAGAAAGACGTTTTAGAATCAGCTTGTTAAGAATGAATTTTTCTTCATAGGTGTTAGTAGGCCAAAAGGAGAACTAGTATAAATAATTTTTAAAATGTACAATTTCACGTGGACACCAGCCGTTGTGCTGTTGTTTGGCTATGCAAATACTCTCAGAAATTTAATATTTTATCAAAAGGCACAACTCCAAAACTTATACCTACTGACTCGTTTCTATGGTAACTACTATTAAAATATGTCTAGCCAGTATGTGTCTTTCCATAATTTTTCTTTGAGAGTTTCGGGGAGTTCATTAATTTTACTTTCCTAACACTGACTAGATAGAGAGAATGAGAGAGAGATAGAAATATGCATATATTTTTCAATGAGGATATGAGACTATTGCAAAATTCCCTTAGATTCATATAGAATATGATTACATCCTTATGCATAAATATTTTTGACTAAAGCAGAAGTCCATTGTTTTATAAGTTTAGTTAAACTAGTGGAAATCAGGTAAGTACTGATTTCTAAGAGAGAGATGATTCTGGCTTCCTCAGTACTTTCTAGTACTTATAGGTGGAACTTTCAGATTCAGTACTTGTTGATTTCTGGAATGACCAGTGTCCCTTTAAAATTAAGCTTCATTTGACTGTCTCTACAAGACCCACCAGACTTTGAGGCTTCATTTAATGGAGTTCTGACCTGGATTTAATTAACCCTCTTTGTGTCCCTTCTTCCTGGTCAGAGGTTGTTTGTGGAAGTCATAGCTTATTTCTTTGAAAATCTCAGTATTTCCCAACAGGGTCACTCAGAAAAGCTGACTACAAGGCACCCAAGGAATTCCATCACACTTTATATTTAAGATAAAATGTACTATTGATTTGTTTTGAGAACTTCCCCACCTTTTTCTCAAGGCCTGAGCATCACAAAACAAACAGATGTGGTCAGGTAGTCTTCTTGTGACGTAAAATGTGTGCTCACTGAGAATATTATGCTTATGGCTGGGCTCATGACATTTATCTAGTTGAATTCAAAGGGAAACCATTTTGGAAGGTAAACTGGCAAGAAATAGTTACTAAGGAAACAAAACTACCCTGGGCCCGACAGGAGGGGAACCTCACTCAGTTCACAAGGATGATGGAGAAGCCAGGATGTCCCCGAGCTTGCTAGACATGGTTGCTCATGATAACATTTGATTACTTGCTGAGGAGGAATGAGTATTTAAGTTAAGGCCCTTTGTTTCTACTTTCAAGTTCTAGGCTTCTCAGATAAGGGTGTTGCCACTCCTGGGTCATGGGGAATGGTTTTGCAGTTTCACAAATCCCATTGCTGTACTGCAAACACATGTAGTCTTCAATTTATTTTAAATTGAAGTATAATTGATCTACAGTGTTTTGTTAGTTTCTTGTGTACAGGAAAATGATTCAGTTTATACATACTTTTTCAGATTCTTTCCCCATTATAAGTTATTATGAGATATTGAATGTAATTCTCTGTGCTACACAGTAAACCCCTTTAATCTGTTTTATATATAGTAATGTGTATCTGGACTTCACTGGTGGCTCAGGTGGTGAAGTATCCACCTGCAGTGCAGGAGATGCAGGTTCAATCCCTGGGTCAGGAAGATCCCCTGGAGAAGGGCATGGCAACTCACCCTAGTATTCTTGCCTGGATAGAGGAGGCATCCTCTTCCATGGATGGAGAAGCCTGACAGGCTATCTATTGGTCCCAAACCCCTGATCTATCCCTCCCTTTCCCTTTGGATAACCATAAGCTTGTTTTCTAGGTCTGTGAGTCTGTTTCTGTTTTGTAAATAAGTTCATTTGCGTTACTTTTTAGATTCCACATATAAACGATATCATGTGATACTTTGTCTTCTCTGTCTGCCTTATTTCACTTAGTATGATCATCTCTAGTTGCATCCATGTGCTCCAAATGGCACTCTTTCATTCTTTTATGGCTGAGTAATATTCCATTGTATATATGTATCACATCTTCTTTATCCATTCCTCTGCTGATGGACATTTAGGTTCTTTCCACGTCCTGGCTGTTAAAGTGGTGCCGCAGTGGACACTGGGGTACGTGTATACTTTTTAATTAGATCTTTCTCTGGATATATGCCAAAGAGTGGGATTGCTGCATCATATGATAGCTGTAGTTTTAGTTTTTTGAGGAACTTCTATACTGTTCTCCACAGTGGCTGCACCAATTTACATTCCCACCGAAAGTGTAGGAGTGTTCGTTTTTCTCCATACCCTCTCCAGCATTTATTATTTTAAGCTTTTAATGATGACCATCCTGACTGGTGTGAGGTGATGCCTCATTGAAGTTTTGATTTGCATTCCTCTAATAATTAGCAATGTTGAGCATCTTCTCATGTGCCTTCTTGAAATAGCCAAACAGTGACAGACCCACAGTGTCTAATGAGCTGAAGAAGCAAGCATAACTTCACAGAATCCAGGTTCTCCCGTTTTCTGGAATCCCAGAATCTTTCTCTTTTGCTTCAGTTTTTATTCTCCCTGTATTCAAGCTTTCCCACTTCTTTTCTAGGTAAACACAGTAACCTCTCTACACCTCCCAGTTTCCGCAGTATGGTTCCTTCATTCATCTTCCGTACTGCCCATCAGAGTGATCTTTCTAAAAGCAGAACTGAGTCTTGTCACGACTTTCTTACAATCTTTGATAGACTTCTGTTACTTAGAAGAGTACATTTCCTTCCCAGGGGACCCGATATTCCAGAGTGTCTGAGACCTACATACCTTTCTAGTCAGCATCTTTTTCCTCCTCCACCCCTCCTGTGCACTGGACAAACCTTTGCTGTCCCAAACGCTTTGTGCTGAGTGCATGGATTTGCATGGATTTCTTCTGAGTCCCACTCTGCAGGCCTGAGCTCTCCTTATGCCTCAGGTACACCTCTGTCCTAGCACTGTTTTCTAGTGTTTGGTTGACTGACTTACTTTCCTCACTAGTCTCTTAAGTTTCTTGCTGTGTTTTATCCAGAACCTAGCCCAGAACAAGTTAGGGCTCAATATAAGTTTATTGTATGAATGAATGAATAAATGAATTAGTGATTGTATCACACATAAAGCAGAAATGGAGAAGCTCCTTTTAATTAGTACGTAAAATAGGCTTGAGTTGCAGTTAATACAGATTTCAACAAGAGTGAGGCTTGCTGGTTAATCAGGGTGATCACCCTAAGGACATAGCCCTGTGGGATAAAGGACCAAAATCAGTTTTTATTGGTTTTAGAGAGATGTGATTTGCAAGAATTGACTTATAATTAAATTGATGACAGATGAATTCATAACTGAGATGTCTTGACAGTGAGAAAGAGGGCCATCAGGCAGTACAACTGATGGGGGTCATTTGCTCAGGCCATATCCTCTTGGTCAGTAAGTTCACTCAGGGGACCAAATGTTAGAGCTGGCTAAGTTCTAATATGAGGAACTGAACTCTCTCTAATTGTCCTTAAGGGATTTTCCATCAAGCTGGATTATCTGGAAGAATGATTCTTTTCTTATTGAAGATAAGTGTAGATCAGTGACTTTTATGCAGTTTTTAATAGCTGTCAGAGTCACTGTTTCTTTTTAATCCTGATAGCTAATATTTATGGAGGGCTTCCCTGGTGGCTCAGTGGTAAAAGAAACCACCTGCCGATGCAAGAGACCTGGGTTCGATCCCTGGGTTAGGAAGATGCCCTGGAAAAGGAAATGGCAACCCACTCTAGTATTCTAGCCTGGGAAATCCCATGTAAAGAGGACCCTGGCGGGCTACAGTCCATGGGGTTACAGAAGAGTTGGACACCTCTTAGCCACAAAACAACAATATTTATGGAATGTTTACTGCTGCATGTCAGGCACTGTTCTAAAGGCTTTACCTAAGTTGACTCAATTCTTAAAACCTTATGATGAAGTTACTATTGCTAGCTCCATTTTTACAGACTGGGACACTGAGACAAAGATGTCAAGTGATTTATCTAAACAGACCTTGTGAAGGGAGCTGGGATTTGAACCCGTGTGGTCAAGACACCAGCCCCTTTGCTGACCAACCTTTGTAAGGATGCAGCCAGTCTTTCTTGTGTCTGCTTTACATATTTCATTTAATTCTCATAGCGACTCTTGCAAATGAGCTGTATAACCAAGGTGTTTTTGGTTGTGAGCTGCAGACTAACTTGAGTGAAAAAGCTTTAACTGTGTCTTGTAACTAAGCTGTCTTTGTGTCGTGTGACTGGCTGTGATGTTGGGTCTTCCAGTGGATGTGGAAGGGCAGTTCTTCACAAAGGAAGAGGAGCCAGTGATGGACAAACAAAAAAATCACACGAGGAATTGGAAGCTGAGAGAGGTTAAGTAGCTTAGCCAGGGTCACTCAGCTGGGGAACGGCAAAAGAGAAATTCAGAAAGTAGGCCACCTGCCTCTAGGACCAGCCATTCTGTGTTTGCTCTGATTTGTATGAACCTGTGCATTTGCCCATTCTTCTTCCACCCTCCATCTTCAGCAAGTTCTGGTAGCCTTGGTCAAGATATCTTTAAAAAAAAAAAAACATTTTATTCTGTATTGAGGTATGGCTGATTAACAATGTTGTGATAATTTCAGATGAATGGTGAAGGGACTCAGCCATACATATACATATTCTCCCTCAAATTCCCCTTCCATTCTGGCTGCCACATACCATTGAGCAGAGTTCCCTGTGCTGTACAGCAGGTCCTTGTTGATTGCGCATTTTAAATATAGCAGTGTGTACCTGTCCATCCCAACCCCCCTAACTGTCCCATCCCCCCTGGCAACCATAAGTTTGTTCTCTAAGTCTGTGAGTCTCTTTCTGTTTTGTAATTAAGTTCATCTATACCATTTCATTTTAGATCCCACATATAAGAGGCGTCATACGATATTTCTCCTTCTCTGGCTGACTTACTTCACTCAGTGCAATAGTCTCTAGGTCCCTCTATGTTGCTGCAAATCTTGGCCAAGATACCTTTTTCTTCGCTTCGTTTTAGCTATAAGGACACATAGTGGTCACCTCCCGTGAGCCTGGTGTTTCCCAAATGCAGTGTGAGTTGCTTTATTGAATCCTGAACTGTCTTCTAGGATAGTTATGTGAACAGTTATGTTCATCTAATCATTTTACTACTTTCCACTTCAGAGAGTGAATTTTTTTCTGACCAGGCCCCAACTTCTAGAGAAATCTTTACTGAAGCCCTGTGACCAGACCAGAGCTTTTTCAGGCGAAGGTTTATGCAAAACATTGGCCTTCATGGAAATTTGGTTCTTGCTCACTTGGGTCTCGGTTCATGAGAATGTTCATCAACTCAAGCAGCAGGTCATAGATATAAAAGTACAGGCGTGGAAGGGTAGCTTGTGACCTTCCTGTCATCTTGCAGCCTTACTGTAGAGATTCTTAGCAGGGACATCTTTGGAAGATGCACTGTACTTTGCACTTCTCAGTGTGTTTATGAGGAAATGATAGTATTTTTTAGTGTTTGCACCACCTCTGACTGACGCTCAGATCCTTGATGTGTTTAGTGTTTTACGTGTGCTCAGCTCTACATCAAAAACAGAGGAAGCCACAGGAAACTGCTGCCTGTATTTCCAGGAAATGTAACTACCTCGCCTGCTCCCTGATCCGCACAGCCCAGAAGACCCTGCTGTGGGCAGTGGCGTCTCTGATGAAGGCGGTGATAAGAAGCTGGGGGAATGTTCTCACTCTGCTGCTCTGCCAGCAAAGCCCCAAGAAGACTGGCTCTTCAGACTCACGAGTTCATGCTGAATCTGGTTCTCTAAACACTCACCCTCTGAACCTGTAAATGCTACCCGTGAAGGGAGATATAATTCCAAACCAGACCTCACTCTTTCGACTCAGGTGTGGTGCCTCCTGACTGGTCCACACAACTGGGGGCTGGCTCTCCCTCTCATCACACAGAAATGAAATACTCCTGGGAGAGAGCCTGTTCATGGACTCGGAAGATTTCAAGAACATGAGGTGATGGGCTTGGAGGGTGTTACGTTTAGTGAAATGGGTCACAGAAAGACAAATACTGTATGATATCATTTATATGTGGAATCTACAGAAAAACAACAAACTATTGGATATAACCAAAAAAAAAAAGCAGACTCACAGATATAGAGAACAAACTAGTGGTTACCAGTGGGGAGAGGGAAGAGGTGAGGGGCAAGATTGGGATAAGGGATTTAAGAGGTGCAAACTACTATGTATAAAATAAATAAGCTATGAAAATGTAATATACAGCACAGGGACTAGGGCAAATATTATATAATAACTGCCAATGGAGTATAACCTTTAAAAATTGTAGATCACTGTATTGTACACCTGTAACTTATATAATATTATACAAAGACTATCAGTTCAGTTCAGCCGCTTAGTCATGTCCGACCCTTTGTGGCCCCATGCACTGCAGCACTCCAGGCCTCCCTGTCCATCGCCAACTCCCAGAGTTGACTCAAACTCATATCCATCGAGTCGGTGATGCCATCCAACCATCTCATCTTCTGTCATCCCTTCTCCTCCTGCCTTCAAACTTTCTCAGCATCAGGGTCTTTTCCAATGAGTCAGTTCTTCGCATCAGGTGGCCAAAGTATTGGAGTTTCAGCTTCAGCAATAGTCCTTCCGATGAATATTCATTACTGATTTCCTTTAGGATGGACTGGTTTGATCTCCTTGCAGTCCAAGGGGCTCTCAAGTCTTCTCCAGCACCACAGTTCAAAAGCATCAATTCTTCGGTGCTCAGCTTTCTTTATAGTCTAACTCTCACATCCATAGCTGGAATAAACCATAGCTTTGACTAGATGGAATTTTGTTGGCAAAGTAATGTCTCTGCTTTTTAATATGCTGTCTAGGTTGGTCATAACTTTTCTTCCAAGGAGCAAGAATCTTATAATTTCATGGCTGGAGTCGCCATCTGCAGGGATTTTGGAGCCAAGAAAAAACATAAAGTCTCTTACTGTTTCCATTTTTTTCCCCATCTATTTGCCATGAATTGATGGGACTGGTTGCCATGACCTTAGCTTTCTGAATGTTGAAGCCAACTTTAAGCCAACTTTTTCACCCTCCTCCTTCACTTTCATCAAGAGGCTCTTTAGTTCTTTGCTTTCTGCCATAAGGGTGGTGTCATCTACATATCTGAGGATATTGATATTTCTCCCAGCAATCTTGATTCCAGCTTGTGCTTCATCCAGCCCGGCATTTCACATGATGTGCTCTGCATATAAGTTAAATAAGCAGGGTGACAATATATAGCCTTGACGTACTCCTTTCTCAATTTGGAACCAGTCTGTTGTACCATGTCCAATTCTAACTGTTGCTTCCTGACCTGCATACAAGTTTCTCAGGAGGCAGATCAGGTGGTCTGATATTCCCATCTCTTGAAGAATTTTCCACAGTTTATTGTGATCCACACTGTCAAAGGCTTTGGCATAGTCAATAAAACAGAAGTAGATGTTTTTCTGGAACTCTCTTGCTTTTACAGTGATCTAGTGGATGTTGGCAAATTGATCTCTGGTTTCTCTGCCTTTTCTAAATCCAACTTAAACATCTGGAAGTTCACGGTTCATGTACTGTTGAAGCCTGGCTTGGAGAATTTTGAGCATTACTTTGCTAGTGTGTGAGATGAGTGCCAGTCAAAAGCTATGGTTTAGTCAAAGCTATGGTTATGTCTCGTCAAAGCTATGGTTTTTCCAGTAGTCATGTATGGATGTGAAAGTTGGACTATAGAGAAAGCTGAGCACCGAAGAATTGATGCTTTTGAACTGTGGTTTTGGAGAAGACTCTTGAGAGTCCCTTGGACTGCAAGGAGATCCAACCAGTCAATCCTAAAGGAAATCAGTCCTGAATGTTCATTGGAAGGACTATTGCTGAAGCTAAAACTCCAATACTTTGGCCACCTGATGCGAAGAACTGACTCATTGGAAAATACCCTAATGCTGGGAAAGATTGAAGGAAGGAGAAGGGGAAGACAGAGAATGAGATGGTTGGATGGCATCACTGACTCAATGGACATGAGTTTGAGCAAGCTCTGGGAAATGGTGATGGACCAGGAAGCCTGGCATGCTACAGTCCTTGGGGTCTCAAAGAATCAGATACGACTGAGTGACTGAATTAAACTGAGATGAGTGCAGTTGTGCTATAGTTTGAACATTCTTTGGCATTGCCTTTCTTTGGGATTGGAATGAAAACTGACCTTTTCTAGTCCTGTGGCCACTGCTGAGTTTTCCAAATTTGCTGGCATATTGAGTGCATCACTTTAATAGCATCATCTTTTAGGATTTGAAATAGCTCAACTAGAATTCCATCACCTCCACTAGCTTTGTACATAGAGATGCTTCCTAAGGCTCACTGGACTTTGCATTCCAGAATGTCTGGCTCTAGGTGAGTGATCATACCATTGCGGTTTTCTGGGGTCATGATCTTTTTTGTATAGTTCTTCTGTGTAGTCTTGCCACCTCTTCTTAATATCTTCTGCTTCTGTTAGGTCCATACCATTTCTGTCCTTTATTTTGCCTATCTTTGCATGAAATATTCCCTAGAAATTAGAGATACCAAGGGAACATTTCATGCAAAGATGTGCACAATACATAGACTATACATCAAAAGAATAAAGATTGTGTGTTGTACTATTCTTAGTTACTCAGTCATGTCCAACTCTTTGTGACCCCATGGACTGTAACCCCTCAGGCTCCTCTGTCCATGCAGATTCTCCAATCAATAATATCGGAGTGGTTTGCCATTCCTTTCTCTAGGGGATCTTCTCAACCCAGGGATCAAACCCAGTTCTCCCACATTGCAGGTGCATTCTTTACCATCTGAGCCATCAGGGAAGCCCATAAAGATCATGAGGTTACACTTAATAACACTCATTCTTTAAAGAATAATGATAATAGATATACAGTACTATATGTAAAATAGATAACTAATAAGAACCTATGGTATGGCACAGGGAACTTTATTTAATACTCTGTAATGACCTATATGGACTTCCCAATGGCTCAGTGGTGAAGAATCCACTTGCCAATGAAGGAAACTCGGGTTCAATCCCTAGGTCGGAAAGAACCCCTGGAGAAGGAAATGGCAACCCACACCAGTATTCTTGCCTGGAGAATTCCATGGACAGAGGAACCTGGTGGTCTACAGTCTATGGGGTGGCAAAGAGTCGGACACAGCTTAGCGACAACAACAGCAGCAGCAGCAATGACTCTATATGGGTAGAGAATCTAAAACAGAGTGGATATGTGTCTGTGTATAGCTGATTTACTTTGCTATACAGCAGTAAGTAATACAACATTGTAAATCAATTATACTTCAATAAAAGTTAATTTAAAAAGATAATAATGAAAATAGTTAATGTTTTCGAGTGTGCCAGCCATGTTACTTAGGACCTATGTGTGTTATTTAATTTAATCCTCACATAAACCCCAGTAGGGACTGTCTATATTATCCCAATTTTCAGATGAGGCACCTGAGACTCAGAGAGTGTTTAATATTTTGTCTAGGATCACATAGCCAGTAAATACAAACCTAGACCTATATAATGCCAAGCCAACACTGTAAATAGTTGAGTAGGTATTACTGGAAGTGGAGCTGGCCTGGAGGCCTGTGTGCACTGGCAGATGCAAGCAGACAAGGTCCATCCAAGCAGGCTGAATACTGTTACCAAGGACAGGCTTCACTGTGGATCTGCCATGGTGACACTCACATGGAAGAAAGGAGGGGTCCAGTAGTCCAATAAATCCTTTACCCCAAGGAATTTATGTGGCTTCTGGGTGCCGGCCAACATCCTGAGTGCAAGCAACTGAATACAAAAGGCTGGCTTCTCACTTCATCATGGTCCCAGCTTCCTAGCACAGCTCTCTTCTCTGTTTTACGTTATAAATTCATACTGTGATTAAAACAAGTATGAGAAATTGATGTTGTTTAGCTTCTCTGTGAACTGAAGCTGATTTTTGTTTGAGCATGAAATCTCCTATCTCACGGATCCATAAGAGGCTCTGGAAGACAAGCACCTGTAAATATTTGAGGCTTAATGAAAGCTGTCTAGTTAATAATACCCCACATTATTATAAAAAGGTAACATTTGGGGCTTCCAAGATGTCGCTAATGGTAAAGAACCTACCTGCCAATGCAGGAGACATAAGCAATGAGTTTGATCCCTGGGTCAGGAAGATCCCCTGGAGGAGGGCATGGCACCCCACTACAGTATTCTTGCCCAGAAAATTCCATGGACAGAAGAGCCTTATGGGCTACAGTCCATAGGGTCGCAAAGAGTTGGTCACGACTGAAGCGACTTAGACATCTGACTCCAAAATATACCCCATTAAAGCCAATGACAAAAAGCTGGAAAATGAGCCTAGGAATTAATAATAATAATTAAAAAATCAGATCATTTATGGATTTGTTAGAGACATGCCGTAAGTGTGGTTTTGAACTTTCTGGCAGCTGTTGTGAAAATAGAAAGAGATATGTAGTAGAAATTGACTTTCAAAACCCAAAAGGAGAAAAGGTCTTATAGAATTTTAGCAGAAAAAGAATTTGCACCTCCACACAGGTAGTGTTTAGTGTTGGTTCAAAATCGTTGGCAGGCAGACACCTGTACACCTCTCTGCATTCTGCTTATTTTTAGGATTAAACACCCATGCAGTGTGATGTATCTTATGTCTACTTCTGGGTTACTTCAAGACTGATAATCTGGTTTGTGTATCATCTACACCTTTCTGTCAATTTCCCTCTGGGCCTATTGTTCATCTCCTGGACATTTCTTTTCTCATCAGCAGAATGCTCAGTGATAAGCAAAGAAAATAAAAACAGGCAAACAGCTCTAGCAATCAGCTTGACTACTTACAGAGGAGGTTTCAATGCTTTTTTAGCTAATGGGGATTTCAAGAGAGATCTTTCCCAACTCTCTTAGAACTCAGTCTGCCGGTGTATGAACTCAGTGAACCCCATCTGGGCTCCAGGTGAAGACAGACCTGCAGGGGAAAGTTTGACCCCATTGTGCCCGAGATAAAGCCACTCTTGGAGAATTGACATAGAGCAGAAAAGGTGGAAACTTGTGTTCATCTGCTGGGGCTGCCATAACAAAGCACCACAGGATGTGCAGCTAAAACACCAGAAATTTCTCTTTCTATGTCTAGGCTGAAGTCCTAGATCAAAATGTCAGCAGAGTGGATTTCTTCTCAGGGTCTCTCTCTTTGGCTTGTAGATGGCCGAAGATCACATGGTCTTCCCTCTGCCTGTGTCTGTGTCCTAATCTCCTCTTCTTATAAGAACACCAGTCAGATTGGATTAGGACCCATCCTGGTGACCTCATTTAACCTTAAATACCTCTTTAAAGGCTCTGTCTTCAGATACAGTCACATTCTGACTTACTGGGGCTTAGGATTTCAACAGTTCAACCCATAACAAAACTGCTGATTAAAACAAGTTGTTACATTATCTAGATTTCAATAATACTAATCTCTCTCCTCCTTAGTTGTAAAGAATTGAAGGTCTTGCAAGGCACCCTTGTTGTAGTTTTCTGCCCTTGAAAGGCTTGGATCACAGTCAGGGTTTGTGTGTGTGTGGGTTTTCTTTTTTGGATCAAATATACTGTGTCTATTGAAAGTTTGAAGATCAGTGCATTTCCTTCTGTTCAGAAAATAATAATGCCAAGCTTTCACCAGAGTTCTTTTCATCTCCAAGGCACTCTTAAATATTGACTAATTAAGTAAAAATGGAGGAATTCTGGCTAAATAGCCTCTCTTTAAGGACCAGTCCAATGGACTTAGAATACATAGTGATTTGCAGTATCTTTGAAAACAGAAGCAACTAGAAATCTTTTATTATTGGCTATAATAGTAAGTGGCATCTCTTATTATGTTTAGCAGCTGACATATCAAATTGCATTTTAGTTGGTTGTTATACATGAAGTAGTAGGATATGAGTAGACTAAAAATGAGAATTTACAGCCCTGGGACATGGGGTATCTGACATCTAGGGGTTGCCATGACAACTCATCAGGATGTTGCTTTGTAATCTTTTAGATTAGGTTCCAGCCCAGGGTCACTGGATTGGAATTGGAGGGGGGACTGGTTATTGGACGTGAATGTTGTACTTTTAATAAGTGGTATTTGAATTTGCGATTTGGTTACGTTGCTAAGATCAAGCAGAAATGACTTTGAGGGAATATTTAAATTCTTCAGAACTGAGACAAGGTCACATTTGTCAGCGAGAATATTCAGATGGAGTAGTCTGAGACTCAGCAGCTGGAAGACAGGATTTCCTGTCCTTGCTCAGTGAATAAAAACTATGCAAATATTCCTTAATATATGTATACCACTGAACAGTTCTGTGCCAATGAAACATTGGGAAATTAAACCTTTTTTTTAATTGTCTTATGTTATAAAATTGGAACCGAACATCTCCGAGAAAATTTGGCCGCAGAGCAAAGCACAGCTGCTTTCTAGTGTTGCATATCCTCCATCTCAACCGGAAATGGCCTGTAGGGTGTGGAATTTGGATCAGGGAAGGGAATTGGTCAGAGTGAGGAAGGAAGCAGTAGGGAAACAGGGCACCACATTCCTCACCCCTCATGTTGGCCTTGGCCTTGGGTACCACGTCTCCCCTCTGACAGGCGGCCTCCCAGACATGCTTGTCACCAAGGATGCTCCATGGAAGCCACCTGGAAACTGAAGAGCTATGTGCTGAAGTCAGATCCCAGTTTTGCCACAAAGAGTGTGACCTTGGACACAACTCGTTTCCACTCTGGGCTCCCCCTTAGGAAATGAGGCGCTGGCGTTTCCTCCAGCTGTCGAGTTCTGCTGCTCATCATCACTTGGGGAGGGGCGATTCACCACATTTTTCTTCTTTGCCATTAAACCCACATTCTTATCATGTCTTTGCAGCAGAAGTACCCTCCCCGGTTAGTGGGCCTCCAGATAATGAAGAGAGAGCAGAAAGGTTCCTCCCCACCCTCATATATTTTAGGTTTTATTTCTGAAGCAAAGGTTGCCATGCCATGAGGAGAAGATGAAATCCCAAACAGAAGATAGCCAGTTCCAGTAAGTTTTTCCACCACCGCTATTGTCAGCATCAGCCTAGCTAATATTTACTGAGCACTTCTAAGTGGAGACAGCACTAAGCACCTTATATTCATATGCCATTTAATCCTAAGACAAATAAACATATGTGTATGTATGTGATAATGTAAAATTGAGCATTTGCTGTTTACCAGGTATCATGACAGATCTTTAACAATAATCCAGTGAGGTCAATCAGTTAAGCTTCTCGACAGAAGTGGTGTCATCCATTAGCTTCGTTTTTACAATTAATGAAACCAAACCCAAACCAGTAACAGGTGGAGCAGGGATTTGAACCTACATGGTACGGCCTCAGAAGCCTTTCTCATAATCACTCTGCTGTGGTTCTCCACATTCATATGACACAACAGTTACCTGGAAAGCTTTTAAAATCTGTGGATCCCGGGACTTCCCTAGTGGTCCAGTGGTTAAGACTTCGCCTTCCAATGCAGGAGATGCAGGTTCAACCTCTCATTGGGGAGTTGAGATCCGCATGCCTCATGGCCAAAAAGCCAAAGCATAGAACAGAAACAGTATTGTAACAAATTCAATAAAGACTTTAAAATGGTCTACATCAAAAAAAAAATCTATAGATCCCTGGACCCCATTCCAGACCTCTCAGGATCTGGGGTTGCAGCCTACATGGGGGTAAGCTGATAATCACCTCAGGCTAAGAACCCCTGCCCCAGGTGGACCACTTGGGTCCTTTGGGTAATTGTGGGCAGCCCCGCATCTAACTGGTGACTGGGCTGAGGCCTTGCATCCAGGCTGCTAACTTTGAAGCCAGGTCACTTGATCATGCATTGAGCAACATTCCAATTATTATTGTTGCTCTCAGGGCCTGTATCTATCATCATGCTGGTTTCTCTTTCCTAGTCTAAATCTCAAAGCCTCAGGTTCATTGAGGGACTTTTAAAAACTATGTGACTGGGACTGTTCCTGGTGGTCCAGTGGTTAGGACTCTGTCCTTTCACTGCAGGCAGCATGGGTTGTTCGATACCTGATCAGAGAGCTAAGATCTCTCAAATTGTGCAGAGTGACCAAAAACAAACAAAACAACTACAACAAAAACAAGCAAAAAACCTGTCATGGACCACAATATGAAAATCAAAGGAGATGAAACAAGGGAGTGATTTCCCGCTTAACAGAGTCAGCTACCCTGGGCTATTTGTAATTTATACTCATGCTCAGTCGTGTCTAACTCTTTGTGACCCCATGGACTGTAACCAACCAGGCTCCTCTGTCCATGGATTTTCCAGGCAAGAATACTGGAGTGGGTTGCCACTTCCTCCTGCAGGGGATCTTCCCTATCCAGAGATCAAACTCTCATTTCCTGAGTCTCCTGCATTGGCAGATGGATTCTTTACCACTAGCGCCACCTGGGATGCCCTGACTTTGGACTGTAGCCATTGCCTTCTTTAATGTCAGTTGTGCTCTGCCAGGAGAGACTGGGACTGTGGATCCAAAACCTTGATGCACATTGGAATGACCTGGGGATCTTTAAACACTATGGATGTCTAGCTCCTACCCCAGACATTCTGATTTTATTAGCATGGAATGTGACCTTGGCAGTGAGCTTTTAAAAAGCTCTCCAAAGTGATTCTAATGTGCAGCAGTTGGAACCAGTAGTTTAAGAACTTGGTCTCTAAGTTCACAAGGGTGTTGACTATAGAATCACCTCTGTGGCCTCACTTGGTGAACTTACTTCTTACCTCTGACAGTGTCTCTTTTACTTTTTAGCCAGCATTAATTTACATTTAATTCTGCTCAATTCACTACCTGACTCCAAATTCTACCTCACTGTCAAATGATGGTTTCTCTCCAGAAGTGGTTCTTACACTTAGGCTCTTGGAGTAATACTGGTGACATGCCTGTAAGGTATCAGTGTAAGGTTCTCAGCCTCACTGTACTCTTATTTTCTTTCTTTAAAAAAAATATTTATTTACTTAGTTGACTGTGCTGGGTCTTAGTTGTGGCACTCCAGATCTAGTTGCCCGACCAGGGGTGGAACCTGGGCTCCATTGGGAGCACGGAGTTTTAGCCATTGGACCACCAGGAAAATCCCTGGACTCCCTTATTTATGAGATATAATTTCTCTTGAAATTATTTTACATTTTAAAACATTTTTATGATTTTCATATACATTGCTTTTTTCTTCCAAGAGTAAAATAAACACCTTTTCCACATAGTGCTTTATAATAATAAACCACTTATGAGTCTTTCCTCAAAACAGTTTGACTGTCATGGGAGACAACTGACATGCCTACGGTGCTTAACAGTTGATAAAATCTTACAGACAGAAATATGGTGCAGATTTTCTCCTTAGGGAGTTTAGAAAAGTTTGATTAACTTACCCATTGGAAAGTACAGTTGGATTAAATAAAGAAGTATTAAAGCAAAAGGGTGCGTTTGTTCACAGGTTTGCAAATGTACTTGATTAATCTGGAAATGCATTTTGCAGTAGGTGCTGGGTCTCAAACTGAGGTTTTTTTAAGGCAATAGAGATGTTGTTTGGTGGGTAAGAGGAGACAGGTAGGGCTTCCCTGGTAGCTCAGATGGTAAAGAATCTGCCTGCAATGCAGGAGACCTGGGTTCGATCCCAGGGTCGGGAATCCCCTGGAGAAGGGAATGGCTCCCCACTCCAGCATTCTTGCCTGGAGAACCCCATGGACAGAGGAGCCTAGTAGGCTACAGTCCATGGGGTCACAAAAGAGTGGAACATGACTAAGCGACTAACACACATGCAGGAGACAGGTAATTTGCAAGTGGAACAGATTTTGGCAAAGACTGGGAGACAGAGAATCCTGCTAGGCGGGTGGGAAAGGTGTAAACTGGGTGTGGCAGGTGATGAGGAAGGCTTGCCAAGGTGGGACTAGTCGTATGAGATTTCATAGCAAGAATACTTTGGAAGAGCTAAAAAATATATGGTGTAGTGGAAGGAGTTTCTGTTTTCCTTTGTGTGGTGGTTGAAGTCCAGTTGGTCTGTAATCACATTGGTGCTATGGATCACTGAACAAGGCTGGTCGTTTGGATTGGTTTTCTTGAGGGTAAAGCTTTTGAAATTAACTGTGCTTCTTGAGGTTGAAAAATTTCTCATTCTGATGTCTTGTCTACGTTTTGCTGCTGTAATCCCTGAGAAGAGAAAGGGGACTTAGGGATGCCTCTCTTTTGAAAAGGAAGGGTCAGCACAGGCGGGGGCTGTCACGGTTGTTTCTCTTTGTTCAGGACTCAGAACTTGTGAGCCCGTGGTTCCACCCCTCACTTTGTGAGCTCTTTTCCTCCGATATTTCCTAATTTTTCCCATGACGTTTCAGCCCGTTTCTTCACAAGATTGTAAGGCTTGAAAGACCCCATTGTTTTACAGAGTGTGAGCTGGTGCACATATGCTGAGCTGGTCGGCTGGGGTCTGTGTGTGGGTGGGACGTGGCTAGGGGATCATGCAGACTGGAGGGTATGTAGAGTGTATTCCTGACAATGGCAGACAGTTTCTGCTTAGCAGGCGTCTAGGGAGGGCCTTTTGCTTCATAGAAGGTACTGTAAAATATTTTCCACAAACTATGTTTTTTCACCGTGCTGATTGAGAAAAATGGGCGGCTAAGGGAAGTTCTTGATGGCAAATCAAATGAATGAAGGCCTTATCCAAACTTCATGTTCAGATAAAAGCAAACTTTTGTTCTTGTAATGCACACTCATACACCCCCCTCCCCAACACACACACAAACACACTGCTGATGTCCTGCCTGTGATTTATGTGAGCTCTTGATCCATTTTCATCTTCTCATCACCCTGAGCATCTATTTAGAATTGCAGCCTTCCTCTTCCATCCTATTTCCAATTCCTCTGACTTAAGTCAATTTTTTATTGCTCCTACCACCTTATATCCTTGCCTGGAGAATCCTGTGGACAGAGGAGCCTGGCAGGCTACAGTCCACGAGATCACAGAGTCCAACGTGACTGAAGCAACTTAGTACGCATGCACCACCTTATAACAAAAGTCATTTATTACATTTCTTGTTTGTGTTTACCATTAGACTCTAAATTCCATGAAGGTAGGGGATTTTGTCTGTTTTCTTCGTGGATGTATCCCAAGTCTCAGGACAGTGCCTGACACATGGTAGGTGCTCAGTAAATACTGCTGGGTGAATTAGTGAATGAACAACGTTGATAAGTGAAGGATGTGTCTCAGATTTGAGTCATAGCCTTTTAAATTCTAATTTACTGGAGAATCTTCATGCATTTTCTGCAGTTTGGTTTTTCAGCTTCCCTACTTGTTTTAGGATAATGAGGAATGGTATCTCCTTCCAGCTGCAGTATGGAAATGATCTGATGATCCTTTCGGAGTAGAGGCAGAGTATTGCTCTTAGATTTGCTTTTTGATCTTGAAGGCCCCGAACTAACAGTCTTCAAACTCTGGTCTGCAGAAGTTCCCTGGAGATACTTAAGGGGGTGTGTAAGCACCTATTTCATTTGCATTTTATCTTTAATATATTTTGAGCATTTTTATAACCATAATTTAAAAACATGCACACTTAAATGTGTTACTTACATGCCAAATTTTAACACATTGAGACCATTGACTCATTGAATCAGACCGTCAAATTAACCTTGAAATTGAGTGTTTTCTGCTATCTTGGCTTATATTTGAACCTGTTATAAAGGAGTTGTCGATAAGTCTGTACCATGTCTGTACCAGTGTTTTTCAGATTCCAGCGAGGTCATAAATTGAACAAGTGAATTCCTCCTGTTAGATAAATACAGCATGGTCAGTTACATGCCAGGCAGGGCTAGGGTGTCTCCTCTGAGTGTAGATTTCTGGGTAGGTAAGTGGCCAGTTATATAATTTTTCTGAATTCTGTCTAGAAAAGTGTTTTGACTTGGACCCTCCATGCCATCCCACTGCCATGCCAGGTCGACTGCCCTGGTTTCCAGCATCATCCTTCTTCTGTTCCCTTGCCTGGACTCTGGAAATAGCCTCACCAGCCTCTCCAAGACCCAGTCTTCCCTCTGCTTCTCCGTATTGTCGCTGCACTTGTCTCCTTGTAAGACATATCCCAGCAAGTCTATTGGCCTTCATATCCCAGCAAGTCCATTGGCCTTCACTGCCTGCATGGTCAGATGCAAACCTGAGCTGTTCAGGACAGTGTCCACTGGCCACACCTGGCCCTTAAGCTCTTAAAATGTGGCCAGTCTAAGTTGAGATGTGTCACAGGTATAAAACCATACCCTATTCTAAAAAGACTTGGTATGTGACTAGAAACTAGAGATAATCATACTAAGCGAAGTAAGTCAGAAGATAGATACCATATGATATCACATATATGTGGAATCTGAAATGTAACACAAATGAACTTATCTATAAAACAGACTCACAGACATAGAGAACAGACTGTGGTTTCCATGGGAGAGGGGGAGTGGGGGAGAGATGGATTGGGAGTTTGGGGTTAGTAGATAAGCAAAAAGGTCCTACTGAATAGCACCAGGAACTATAATCAATATCCTGTGATAAACCATAATGGAAAAGAATATTTAAAAAATGAAAGAATATATATGGAAAACTGAATCACTTTGCTGTGCAGCAAAATTAACACAACATTGTAGATCAACTATACTTGAATAAAAAATTAAAAAATAAGAGTATAAAAATGTAATATATCTCAATAATTTTTATATTGAATACATGTCAAAATGGTAATATTTTAGATCTATTGGGTTAAATAACATATCATTAAAATTAATTCCTTCTGTTTCTTTTTACTTTTTTAACATGACTACTAGAAAATTTGAAGTTACATGAGTAGTTTTCTGTGGCTCAATGCTGGTCTCAACTGTATCATGACATTTGAAGTTTCTAATAACTTAGCCTCAGTTCCCTTTTCAGTCTCAAATCCCAGTCCTTCTTCCCCTCCTCAGAATTTCTCATAACCCCCAGAACTCACCAAGCCTATTTATACTTACGGGTGCTGGTTGTTGGTTTTTTGGTTTTTTTTTTTCTTCCACATTCCGTTCCTTCATCCTGAGCTGTCCTTCTCTTTCTTTGTTAGCTGTAAAATTCTTACTCAGATTTTTTAGGACTTAACTGTCCCACGCTGCTGAAGTTATGCCCCATCTCCCTAGACGGAATTAGCCACATTTCCCCATAGCAAGCTTTGGTACCTCCGTTACTGTGATGGTCTTGCTCTGGTGCCATTAGATGTCTTCTTAACTAGGCTTCTCCAGGGAGAAGGCTGCAATTTGTTCCTCTGATGATCCCCTGAGGGCAGTACCTGGTGTGTACTAGACATTTAATTGACATTTATTAAATTAATTTATGAATTAATCCCACCCTACTGCACACACTGCTGTTTTCACATGCATCCAGCCTTGATCATCTGAACCATTAGCCATACAAACACTTGGATGCAGAGGTGGAGAGCTCTGGACCTCTCAGTTGATCAGTTTCAGACTTTGATGTTTAATGAAATGGCCTCTTTGTTCTCACTGGCTGACTTATAACAATTTAAAAAATTATACATTTGAATTTATGAAATCCATGGATATTGTATAGACATACAAATGACCACTTACTATTTGGTTTAGAGAGATTTCATATAAGATTTGGTTTGATCGAAGATTTCACTTCTAAACAAATTTGAAAGTCACTGTTCTAATCCCAAATTTCGTTTATATTGCCATTCCAAAGGTTTCATTTTAATTTTGATGACGTGCAATTTCACACAGCAAGACTTTTCAACTCTGGCTGCCCAATACCTACAGCTGGGAAGCTTTCAGAAATTCTGATGCCTAGGTCCCCCTCCTCCCCCAGCCCTGACAGGGATCCTGGTAGAATTGAGCTGGGAGCATCAGTATTTATGAAAATTCTAAGTATTGAGTTGGCCAAAAAGTTCATTTGGGTTTTCCTGTAACTTCCCAAGCAAACTATTTGGCCAGTCCAATACTTTGTAATAAGTTGATTCCGTGGTACAGAGGTAAACTGTGAAAATGTTGAAGTTGTGAACTGATCATTTTTCTTCCTTTTTATTAGTGATGTTGTGATAATGATAATTCATCTTAGGTGTGTACTGTGGTTTGGGGGTTAAAAACAGCATGTAATTGAACTCATCTTCTATGGACAATTTCTTAAGCCTTCTGAAATTGAAAGTTCCTTTTCTATCATTTTCTAAGACCTATGGGCAGCAGAATTTTAATGTCCCTTATTGGTAGAAATAGCAAACAAAAGGCTTGTTTCAGATCACGAACGAGGATTGACAAGGACAGTGGGTGTATGATGTCCGCTCAGGTAGTGGCCTCCTGACACCCTGTTAGCCTGAATAAACAGTGCTCCCCTGACTGAAGCTCCGTAGTGCTGCCACGTTGATAAAATCTGACCTTCTGCTTAATCACTTTTTAATGATACTCTTCCTTTTCTTCTCGGTATGTGAGAAACCAGTCTTTTAATTTTTTTAAGGTGTGGGAAAGAATTAACTTTCAGTTCCTAATTCAGTAAAATGGGCTGGTAATACACATATAATTCTAGTGGGGATGGAGGCGAAATTATCTAATTTCTGCTTACCACTGTCTCTTCTTAAATTAAAAAAACCAGCTATAAACTACCTGAAATCATATAAAGGAGAAAATCTGAGATAAATACTTGGGAGACGTTGCAAGAAAAGCGCCTGAATTCCGATAGTCTGTTCCCTGTTATGATTGTGTTCGATGAAAATGCCAGTGTCAATAAGCATAAATTTTGCAAATTATCAATTTGTTGGAAAAGGCTGTGGGCTCTTATTCTTCTGAGGCGGCATCTCTTTCAGTTTAGGCTCCGTAGGGAAAGAAGAAAGAAAAATACACACTTGGGATTGAATCCTTGAGGGCAGAGAAAGGAACAGGGTCCTTTCCTTGGCTTGGTTATTTGTAGCCGGTGTGTCATCTGGGTGAGACTGATGTCATGCGAACTGAATGCAGAGGCAAACTTAGGGGTGTGTGTGTGTGTGTGTGTTTAAAAGCCCAGAATATGGAGTGAGTGTGAAGGGCACCATAACCACCCCTGGATCTGTCAAGAATGTACCTATTTTTAACATCCTGGATCAAATGTCAGCACTCAATAGGAGTGAGGAAGGGTAGGGACCGCGTGGGGCGGAACCGGTCCTCTGGCGTGTTTACAATACAGCTGTGCATTCTTAATGGCTCGGCCGCTGCCGCCAGGTAAAGTTTTCTTTGCACGTGATGAATGGCAGAGAATTCTTTAGCCGAGGGAACCGAAGGAGCTGGGAGGCGGAAAGGGGAAGGGCAGAACGGAAAAGAGAGAAAAAGAAACAGAGCTCCAGAGGGAGATGGTCTGTGCTTTGCAGTTGCTTGTGTGGATAGAAACCAGATGGTGAGCTGGAACTGTGCTCTGCTCCGCTAGCTGGGGAGCCAAACATATGGTTAATGGTCGGGAGAAACAGCTCCTCGAGCCAGGGCTTTGCTGACTGCTTCATATTACAGATTGTTACAGTGTGTCATTACATTGCCAACCTAAGTGCTTAATACCCACTGCGGGCGGGCGCTGGGCATCCACTCACAAGAAAGACTTTGAGCTCTGTGCTGGCTCAGGATATAGAAGTGACATCATAGGGAGGCTTAAAATGTCTGGTGTTGGGAGGTGGGAAGAAGGGTAATTTTGTAGTGGAAACAATATTATTTTTATTTTCTTTTCTTTTTTTTCAAATGAGCCAAGCCTTCACACCACCAAACTGTACTGTTTTTCTGAGGATCTTTTTGTATGAGTGTATCTCTCTCTCTGTCTCTTTCTCACACACACACAAGTCCTCAGGCAAAAATCTAACCCCAGTCCCTGTCCCCCTGCTTTCCCCTGGACACCCCATCCCTGGCCTTCGCGAGCCCCACATTTGAAGTTTCTGTTTGGGGTGCTTTGGGCCACAGCAGGCCCGTGTTATCCAAGGAACTGCTGAGCCCATTCATCTGCTTTTCACGGCCCGCTTCCTTTTATTTTTAGCCAAATCCGTCAGGCCTGACAGGCGGGTAATTCGAGCCAGAGAAAGGGCAGCGCTCCAGGTCCTTTCCACAAAGCAATTCTTCTCCTCCCTCCTGGGAGGGCTCCAGACTTGGCCTGCTTCAGGCAGATGGATTTGTTGAGTCATGTGAGATCATTTACACAAAAACACAGTGAGGCAATGGAAATTGAAAAAAAAAAAAAAAAAAGGAGGGTGGGGGCAGAGGAAGAGGAGGGGAAGGCCGGGGTGTGAGCAGGGAGCAGAGGAATGTGCGGGGAGGCAGCTAGATGAGGAATGCGTCGATTCATTTGTGCATAAGGTAATGTCTCGTTTATACTGCGGGTGGAGCCAGGCTGCAGAGGCGCCTCCAACCCCTGGCCTGTATTTACATGAGGAAATAGGTGTAGGGGAAACTTCTTCTTTTTTTTTTTTTTTTTTGGCTTAATTTTTCAAGCAACACCCACCAAACAAAGACCACACTGTTGACAGCCTTGGGTTCCAGTAGCGGTAAACTACCAACGAGATGGTTTACAGAAAAAGGAGTTTGCTCTGTGATGTAATACAAGTTGGCTTTGTCCTGGTTCCAGCATGGCTGAGGCAGCAGGGGAGGGAGGAGGGGAAAATTGGAATGGGAGTCTCAGTTAATGGTTTCCAGAGATGATTTAGCAGGGCTGGAGTGGAGCAAGGAAAGTGGGTTATGGTGGAGAACTGCTCCGAGGTGCCCCATAATTGCGGTAGGTAAAATAAAGTCATTACGGTGGCTTCCCTTGCTCAAGAGGCATTGAGCAATGGTTTTGAAATGCCAAGGAAGGCATCACTTTTTCCCTACCAAGGTATTCATTTCCCTCTTGCCTCTGGAACATGAAAAAAAAAGAAAGCCCAACTCTTACATCATGGTCAACAGTATTAACATTTAGTGAATCAGTTTTGTTTACTGTTTATACCACAGGCCCTTAAAACATTCCATTAAGAAACTGTCTCCTGCTCATTCATGAATTTTTTTTTCCTCCTTCTTCTGATTTGCTTATATGCATGCACTGTGTTTAAAAAGGGATTTTTCCTTCTTTTGTGGGAATGAGAGTTTGTGAGAGAATGATGACTGGGTTATGGAAACGTACATTTTTACATCAGATGCAATGAAAGTATGCTATGGAGAGGAAAGGGGTTGTTTTGAAACAGGTACAGAAAATTAGAAATGGGAGAATTTCAAAATAAACACCACGATTATTTTCATTATGATACCTTTCTGCAATTCTGCATTGATTTAGTGTCCTACCCTGCAGCTATTTTTTTTTTACCTTCCTAGAATGTAGGTCAACATCACCACGGTTCCTCATAGTTTTGCTAGTATTGTGAAAGTTGAAGTATTTTGCCATTTTTTTCCCCCAGCCCTACATCTACTCAGGTTACATGTATGGTTTTAGTAATCATGGAGGCGAGCTCAGAAATTCCTTCTGTTAGGGCTCACCACTGAATCATGATGGTAAGCACAGAGATCACACCTTCACCTGAAATAAACACAGCACTCACGTTGATGCCGATCATGTCGTCTCAAATTCAAGCTTCTCCACTCTTTTCCCGGCAGCTCTTAATGATCTGACTCTGCATAGTTACAAGGCAGTTTTCATTTATTTTATTTGAAGAAAGAACTGGTGAATTTTTGTGGTGGTTACTCGTGCACACTTTGACTGCGTGCTCTCAACATTATTGGAATGTGATTAAGAATTGTCACTCTTTTAAACCTACCCACATCCTCGAGTGTTCCCTCTACATCAGAATTTCTCAATTTCATCCCTGTTGACATGTTTTTTTCCCTTTCGAGCTTTAAATTTTGTATTGGGGTATCAACAATGTTGTGATAGTTTCGTGTGAACAGTGAAAGGACTCGACCATCCATATACATGTATCCATTTTTCCCCAAACCCCCCTCCCATCCAGGCTGCCAGATAACATTGAGCAGAATTCCCTGTGCTATACAGTAGATCCTTGTTGGTTATCCCACTCTTGACATTTTAGAGCTGACAATTCTTGTTATGGGGGGTGTTTTGTGCCTGGTAGGATATTTACCAGCATCCTTAGTCTCTCCCTGCTAGATGACAGTAGCACCCTCCCCCAATCGTGACAACCAAAAATGTCTCCATGCACTTGCAGTTCAGAACCACCGCTCTGTTCTTAATTTTGGTTTGTAAGTTCACCCTCTTCCTCCTGAACCAAGCATTCAGTTACATCTGAGATGAAATTAAAGGGTGTAAAATAATTTTTTCCTCTTTCCATTTATTCTAAAAGTGGGAACCCCAGGTTGGATCAAGTTTTCCAAGGCTCGGGCAAGGGTATTTTAGGGAAAAAATTTTCCCACCAAACGATGTAGAGTTTTGTTCCACGAGACAGCTTCTCTCTTGGGCTTCTGGCCTTAGCAGGTGGAACCCTTCAAGGCTGCGCTTTCCCAGGGCTGTTCAAGAGCCAGTGGCTCCACTGACTGCGCCTGGCAGGGTGGGGTTGACAGAAGAAGAAAGGGAACTTCACCAGTTCAGGGGCTCTCTCCAGGCTCACCTCCTTCCTGTCCAGCCCCAGAAAGAGGGGAAGAGGCAGGACCTCAGTTCTTTCTTTGGAGCAAAGCAGACATCCTCCCCAGCCCAGTGGCTGTGGTCTCTGAAGCTGGAACTCTCGTTAAGCGAGGAATGCGGAGCTCTCCCCAGGCTAAGGCAGGCATAAATTTCCTCTGTTTGTTTTGTGAGGACTAGTGTCGACTGCTGTAATGAGATCAGAGGATCCCCCGGGGACGAGGCCTCCAGGTCGGCGGCTGGAGCTGTTTTCTGCGGCTGTTCTCTTGGCTGTTGTGGGAGAACTCGGCCCCTCTCCAGACCACAGTTGTGATGTGGGGAGCTGGTTGCGTCCTGGTCTCCTTCCTTGTCCTCTTTCCCTCTCTCATGCTACCAAAACGTCAGCGTGTGGTCACCCAGTTCTGGATCATTGGAAAGTTAACACCAAGCACATTCCTTTCCTCAGACCCAGGACAGACTTAGCCGGGTGTAAAGAGCACAGGGAGGTGACTGCTTCCTTCGGGTAGTTTCCTATGCTGCTGATGCTGACTGGGAGCAGAGTTCTCAATGTTTGACCTGATCCTTAAGCTCTTCCTTGCCCAGAGTCACTCTGCTGTGAGGAAAAGTCAGGCTGTGAGTCATAACGATATAGCATAGCTACAAAGAACATATTTCTGACTCTTGCCTGAAGTACAGCCAAATAGCCACTGGATATGACAGAATTGAGGTTAGGGAAGCCCAAATGGGAATTTCTGGCAGAATAGAATCCTAAGGTCATGCAGCCTGGCCCCCTTCTAACACCCAGCCCCACTCTACCTACCCCCAAATCCTTAGGTATGTTGGAAATTGGAAATAATAAATGCCTCATGAGCTCAAATCCACCTGCAATGCAGAAGATCCAGGTTTGATCCCTGAGTCAGGAAGATCCCCTGCAGAAGGAAATGGCAACCCACAGAGTATTCTTGCCTGGAAAATTCAATGGACAGAGAAGCCTGGCGGACTGCAGTCCACAGGGTTGCAAAGGATTGGACACGACTGAGTGACTAAGCATGAGCACAAGTTCGAAGGCAGGAAAGGGAAGTTCCCAGATGGGAAAACATTAATGCCACAGACTGGGCCATCGGTTCTAGGGGCTGCAGTGGGTGTTTACACTCACACAGGAATGCTGACCCAAAGCAGCAAGATGCATTCCCCCCAGAGTCTGTGTGGGGCTCTCAAGGTGAGTGTTGGGGGCACAGGGGTGGGGAGATGGGCACCCAGAGTTCTGTTGTTTGAATGACTCTGGGGGTCCCCAGGTGCGCTACCTGCAAGGTATGAGAACTTCATTCATTCCGATGACACTGAACTCATTCAAGAGCATTGAAAGCCCCAGCACCCTGGGAGAAGCAGACATTAGGACACAGGGGGCCCCCATGAAGAACAAGCCACACTGTGGAGAAGCTGGTGTTCAGAGGACAGACTTGGAGCCTCAGGAAAGCAGAAATCAACAGTAAATCCTTGAGATTGCTTTCGACAGGTGCCAGTCATGCCAAATTGAGCTTTCTTCTGAGGATTAATGAAAGGTTCTTCCAAGATGAACAAGGCATCACACTCAGTTTGGCTGGCTCAACAGATGAGTTTCAGTTGTAAGCACTCGCCCCCAGTAAGACGGTCGCTTCTCACTACGACTTATCCTCAAGGTATTGTTGAAAATATTTCAGTTCCTCAGTTGAAAACCTTTTGTTGGAGAGATAGCTGATCCCCTTGAGATACTTTCAGAGTGATTTCCCTTGTCTTTGGTTCCTTTGCAGTGGGTCATTCTGAAGTCACGCACCGACTAGACTTTCTGTTGAGTTATTTTTGCTTCTCACCAAATCACAGGAAATGTGTTTGTATGAATTGTTCAGCAAACACCCCAAAGGAGAGGGAAGCTGAGATTGCTGGAAGGTCGCTAGGATTCTTTCAGAACAAAATCAAAGAAACCTGAATCAGTCAGTCATGGTTAGTAAACTTTTGTCCTAGATGAATACAGGTCAGCCTTCTCAATCCGAACTGGACAAGTGGACTGGGGATTGCCTCAAACTCTGGCCAGCCACCAAGTACACAGCAGGCAGTGACATGCACTGTTGGCAAACATGAGTTGAGGATGCTAAAATTAAGGCATGACTCTGTTTATTAGTAGGGTGATGAAATCTCTTAATTTTTTTCTTCTGAGGCATACAAAGAGTACTCAGATAGTACCCTATTGACCTAAAAGTGATGCCATACTTCTCAAGAGAAAACTCTTCAGGATTTCATTCTTAAATTTGAAGGTGTTTTTTCATTTAGCCTCATAATATTCTGGCCAAGTTAGGAGTAGATATAGATTTTGACATTAAAGCATCAAAAGAACATAAATTGAGAGGAAAAAGGCTCTGTTGGAGCTAGATTTAAGGAAGATCTTCCTAAATGTTTGCCACCAACAGTTTAGCCTGCTATAACAGAATACCATAGCCTGAGAGGCTAAGCAGCAGTTTATGTCTCACAGTTTTGGGGGCTGGTGAGTCCCAAGATCAAAGTACCAGCCCATTTGATTCCTAGTGAGGGCTCTCTTACAGACAGTTGACTTCCTGCTGTTTCCTCAGGTGGTGAGGAGAGGGGGAGAAAGAATGCACGCACATATTTGAGCTCTCTGGCATCTCTTCTTATAATGGCACTAATTCCACAATGGGGACTCCACCCAAATATCATCACATTGGGGATTAGGCAACCTATGCATTTTGAGGTGGGGGGGAGGACACACAAACATTCGGTGTATAACATCATTGTAATTAAAATTTTCATATATTGAGTGCCTACTGCATGTAGGGTGGTGGGATAGATGCTGGTTATTTGGGCATAAAACAGACAAAATCTCTTCCTTGAAATACTTGTAATCCAGTAGGGTAATTGAGAGGTAAACACCTCCGTACAATTGCAAGCATAATGAGATGATGCTGAATGGTGATGGGAAACAGTAAGAGATGAAGAGCCTCATCTTTTTTAACATCATGCATCCAGTGCTTTCTTCATGTTACTCCATTTAATTGTCAGAACAGTCTTAGGAGGTATAAAGAATTTCCTCAAATTTTACGGGTGAAGGAGTAGAGACACAGAGAAGTTTAATGCCAAGAGGCAGAGTTGATATGCAGACTGACGTGGTTCCTGAGCCCTGCCTTGCCTACTCTTCCCACTGGGCCCCCTGTGCCCAGGGAAGCCACAGCGGTGCAACCCTAGAGGATCAGGAGACAGGCTGGGGCCATCAGCCTTGGAGATTAAAAGGATCAAAGAAACCCTCAACTGACATGAAAGGTCTACGATAATAAACACAACCTGACCTACCAAATCCAACCCATTCGGTATTTCCAAAGTATTAATATAAACTGCCAACATTGCAAAGGCACATGACTTCATGTAATCTCTCACTGTTTTTGTCTTCCTTGAATATCAGAAGCTCTGGGGCCGTGTGCCTAATGTCCCTTGTTCCTGCTTCCTGGAGCGACACTTGGCAGATTCTCCAGGCCACCTACTCCTCATTGTCTTCTCCTCTGGCCCGACTGTTCCCTCATCTCATTCTTTCTTGACCCCTTTGTTGTTGTTCAGTCGCTCAGTCATGTCTGACTCTTTGTGACCCCATGGACTGCAGCACGCCAGGCTTCCCTGTCCTTCACCATCTCCCAGAGTTGGCTCAAACTCATGTCCATTGAATCAGTGATGCCATCCAACCATCTCATCCTCTGTAACCCCCTTCTCCTCCTGCCCTCAGTCTTTCCCAGCATCAGGGTCTTTTCCAGTGAGTGGGTTCTTCTCATCAAGTGGCCAAAATATTGGAGTTTCAGCCTCAGTCGTTCCAATGAATATTCATGGTTGATTTCCATTAGTATTGACTGGTTTGATCTCCTTGCTGTCCAAGGGACTCTCAAGAGTCTACCCCTTAGGCATCTGAATTTGTGTCCCCTGGGTTAAATAGCCCCACCCAGGCTAGAAGTAGGCTGATCCAGGCACCCTCTTGGAAGCTTTTCTGTATTGTGCCTTTGATTAAGATATTCCTAAATTACTTAAATTGATCTTTCATAGAATGTTAGCCCTGAACTTGGATATCGTCATTTAGGATTAGACTACGGGGAACCCCCAGCATACGGGCCAGAAGTATTCACCTGAAAGGAGCAGACACTCTACCCCTTGGCACTGTCCGCTGGCATGCTGCTACTCCTCATCTGGCTCTCAGGGCAGTTTTTTTGTATTACCAGCAGTGTCTCTCTCCTTTACATTCCTTTCATTTCTTCTTCCTTATCAGTTTCCTGTTGAACTATAGCTCATATGCTAGTTAGTATTTCAGAATATTAATTTTCAAATTGCTAGCCTACCCTTGGATAAGAAGACTCCTGATGTTGCTTGGTGGCCAGATGACTTGGGTTGTGTGTTTTCTGTGGCATGCCATGAGGGCAGGGCACAGGGGAGTAAGGCAGGGTAGCCAACACAGTCCTGTCTCTTGGGGCAGAATCAGATTATGGCATGTTTGCTGCCTAAAGCTGGGGATGGCAAAAACACAAGTCTTGCAGAGTCAGAGCCACGTGTCTGATGTAACCATGAAGCTGAAGAAGGACCTTCAAGATATTTCTCAGGAAACGTTGCTCTGTCTTTTTAGGAAGAACGGACGGAGACAGCCACTTGGAGAGTGTATGTGCATTTAGGGTAGGGGACGGATCTGTTTGCTGTTTCACGTTTGGATCTTTTAATCCCATCACCGCACCCCTTATTGTGGAAGAGAGTGATTGGATTGTCTGTAATAAAATGGTTTTACATTTTGCAGTCTTGCACAAGTATTTCACTTGAAGGTTGTCAAGACTTTGCTTCAGAGGCGTGTTAATTACCCCAACCCATGAAATTTACTCCCCTATGGTGGAGGATATTAGGGATATTTCTCTCATCTGTTAACATTATTTCTGACGCTCCTAAGTCCTAGATTTAGAGAATTTCTTCTAAACTCTTACCACCTTGCCTGCTCTCCCTTTCTCTCTAAGCACCCATTCATCTTTTTATTCCCTTGTTCCTTTTCCACAAGCTCTTGGGTCCTCATGCTTTGGCCCTTTGCTTAGGCTACTGGATTCAGTGGTGAGAGGGGAGGGACTAGAGGCCTTGACTCACAGGCTGACCTCAGGCTGTGTTGTATGTAAAAGCCAGTGGGAGCTTGGACAATGTTGAGGCATAAACCACTGGCTCCTCTTGGCGTGTTCCCTAGGGAGTGCCGAAACTCCCCAGCTTTGAGTTGTATCAGAAAAGGCTTTTAAAATGAGCATCTTGGTAGAGATTGAGAAGTTGGAGTGGGGAGAAAAACCCAGCTCATCATATTCCATTGATTTCTTATTGGTATTTAATGCCACTGAAGGTGTTAAGTCACTCAGTTGTGTCTGACTCTGTGACCCCATGGACTGTAGCCTACCAGGCTCCTCTGTCTATGGAATTTTCCAGGTAAGAATACTGGAGTGGGTAACCTTTCCCTTCTCCAAGGGATCTTTCTGATCCAGGGACCACACCTGGATCTCCCACCTTGCAGGCAAATTCTTTACTGTCTGAGCCACCAGAATCATTGATGATTGGTAATAAGTATTTGTTGCATTTTCAAGGGCTAAGAAATAGTGCAACACACACACACACACACACACACACACACACACACACAGCCATTTGACGTGTTTAAGCTTCTTTTTAGAGTAAGGAGAAGAGAATAAAGTTGGCTTCTGTTCTTGCTATGCCTCTCTACGCCATTATCAGTGATCCAGTTTAACATACTCTTCTCTGTGGTAGGTGGAGATTGATGGTAAATAAATAGTGGTGAAACAGGTAGGCCCGGTCTTAACTTTACTCCGACTCCCACTTGCTGACACCCGAACCCTGAAAGTGTATCATCCCGGAGAAGCCCTAGGATGTGGCGCTGTCGCCGGGAGCCTCAGGACTGGCTGGTGAGGGGTCGGCCATATCACTGCACCTGTCCCCAGGGCTCTTTCGCTCGCCTGCCCTTTGCTTTTCTCCTTTTTCGTAGCCTTCACCTTTTCTTTTCCTTCTCTTTGCTCCTGTCTTCGTACATGCGCCCTGTCTCTACCTCCCTGCTCACCCACACTTCTTAACCCACCTGGAAGGATGAATTGCAGTTCAACTAAGCTTTTAAATGCCTAAGATTGACCATGGGCTTTGTTTTGCTGGTTGAACCAATCCTGTTAGGAGTGACTGAGTGGAAGTCACACATTAGGATGGCATTTCTTCAGCTGCCCTTGAAAGGCATCAGCTTCTTGAACAATTAAAAAGGAACATTGAAATATAGAATAAAAAAAGAAACACTACCTTAATTCTACTATGGTAACTCGGACATCTTTTCCCTGAATGCTTTATACCTGAGTCAGTCTTATTTTTTAAGCTGTGGATTTTTCTAAGCTTCTTCATAAATTGAATTGGCTGTAAAACAACCAGGTTCTCTGTATTTCAAAGGAGATTAAAATAACTTGATAGAATAGGGCTAGTCTTTTCCGATGCTGTCCAGAAGCAAACTGATCCAGTTTCTAATTCTGTCATTCGTTTGCTGAGGTTGTTTGTGTTAATTGTGATCTTTCAGTGTGTGTGTGTGTATGTTTTATTGGGGGGGCGGTTCTCTTATTTGTGGTCTTTGAACGTATTTTAATTCTATAGTGTCTTGAAATGAAGTCACTTCCAGCACAGGGTCTACTGCCTACTACAGCATGACTAAGAAGAATTCTTTTTCCTCTCTGCATCCAATTTCCTAATTAGGAAAACTACCACTCAGATTGATCCCGGTACTAGAGAATATGAAAATGCATTTTACAGTTTTGAGCATTGTGTAAGGTATTCTTAACAGTACTTTTTTAAAAAAGATTTGTGATCCTGGACATGGAAAGATTTTCTTCTTCTAAAAAAAAATCCTGAAGGCCGTTTGCAATGATCATCAACATTGTTTTTAAGGCCCTCCATTAAGAGTCATGACATCACCCTTAGTCCTATGAGTGAAAGCAAAGAAAAAAAAAATCTGTTCATAATATTTATTAAGAAATTTCTAGTTGATTAATATTTCCCTTGGAGAGTTTTTATTCTGACTTTGTTGTAGAACCGACATACATGAAAATGATACAAGAACGCTTGGCAGGGGTGGCAGATAGGAGAGGATCCAAAATTAGTTTACTGCAAGCTATGTAAGCAAGTTCTCAGGGCATGGGGATAGTGGGATGATTGGAACTGGGTGGGGTTTCCTTGGGGAAATTATGCTCAAGAATCCTTGTCTGTTTGTTATTATCTTCTTGTGCCCACCTTTCCTGTGTTGATACCAGTGTGTCCCTTAGAATGGAATTGTGACATCAGGCATCTCTGCCAGGTTTTCGAACAAACTTCCCAGTTAATTGTTGGGGCATAGTTTTTAAATGGATCAAGTACATATGTCAAAAAGGAAATAACATGTCTAGATTTCTCCTTTAAAACCCCAAAATTCATTAACATCTGCTTCTAGAAATTCAGAGAGTATAAATTACATGCAGAATTTTCTTTCAGTCACTTTTAAGCTCGGTTAGAATTAGATATTGAATTTTCTTGGCTTTGACACAGTGATTACCCAGGTCTCGTGTACAGATGAAGGTGTTTTTGGATGTATTTAGGCTACAGAGGCAGAATTCCAGGGTCTCTCCATGTTGTGCATCATTGTTAAAATATGTTATTGCTATGACTGAATGTAGTATTTTCTTTGGAATTTATGTGTCTCAAATAGCCAAGGAGTGATCAGCAGTCTCCTCTCCCTGTCTTCTGATTTATAATAATATTGTGTTTGCAGAATGATAATGTGCGTGGAGTAAGGGTTTATCTTTTGAAAATGTGTATTGCAAAATCACTTCCTTCTTAGTGAAAGATGTTAAAATGGAGAATACAGCCTTGGACTTAAGTGCCTTCAACTCAGTCAGCAGACATGCCTCATGTTGTTCTCCAATAGATGAAGACTGGCTGCTAAAAACTAAAGGTGATGCTGGGCCAGTGGGATTCTGCATGCTTCTCCCTTTTCCTCTTGAATATTTTCTATACTGTTATTATAATTAAAAATAATGTATTTTTAAGACACTGCAGTTCTGCTTGAACCTCGAATTCCAGGCTTTATGGAAAGATTCAGATATGTAAATCCTTCCTAGCTGCAACCTGAAAACATAGAAATAAGGCACCTTACGATGTTTTGTTCTCCTTTCAAATCCTCCCAGAAACATCTTTCAAAGGAAAAGGCTACCAATCCAATTAAATGGTTGAATATATTTTATTTATTTTTCCTTAATATTTGACAAATTAAGAATCATGGAACTGAACAAGGACCATTGTGTTCTAAAATGTAATTCAAATGAATCGAAAAACCTACCTAAAGAACCAACAATGTAGATAAAAACATAGACCCTATTTCCCATTTGAGGGGATGTTGGGTCATCTGCTTCGTTTGGCCCATGGAAAACAGACCTCCTTCTGGTATACTGCCTCTCAGAAAGCTCCATGGAAGGCTCTACCTATTAAGTCCTGACAGTGGTACAGTCAGGCTCCAGCAAATGCTGGTCTTTTTCTTGGTTTGTTTGTTTTTTTTCTTTTTTACCACATCATGCAGCGTGTGAGGATCTTAGTTCCCTGACCAGGGATCAGACCCATACCCCCTTCAGTGAAAGTGCAGAATGTTAACCACTGGGCCATCAGGGAATTCTCAGCTAGTCTGTTCCTTTATTCCTTGTGGGCTGCATGGATGGTATTGAGATTTGGCACATTTGCTGCTTATATGTTAGAGCCTTTCCCTTCCCAAGGAGAGTAGAGGCTGTACTAGAAGCTTATATAACTGACCTCTCTGGCTTACTGGTCACTGTATCCTCAGTACTCAGTGCATAGTAAGTACTCAAAAAATAGTTATTGAATGAATGAGTGTTCTTCTCCCTGTGCATCCACAGTCACTCAGAGCATATGATACCCAGCTTTTCCTTGGACACTGGTGTGCCCGGTGTCTGTGGCCTCAAGACTCTTGGTTAGACTCTCTAGACCTGCACCATCCATTATGGTAACCACTGACCACACATGGCTATTTACATTGAGCTTTAATTAAAATTACACAGAATTTAAAATTCAGCCCTCAGTTGCACTGGCCACAATTCAAGTATTCAGTAGCAATGTATGGCTAGTGGCTACCATATTGAATAGCACAGGCATGGAGCCTTGCCATCATGGAAAAAAGTTCCCCTGGACACAGGACTGCTCTGAAAGATCTTTTCTTTGTTTGTGATTGCAGTGCAGCTGTCTGCTTCAGGAAGTGAGGTCAACAGGAGCAAGGAGAATCCTTAAGAGCTGCCTCGCATTGTGACATGTCTGATTCCTTGCTGCAGTCCCTACAGCATGAACAAGGTAAGAGGCACTTTGGGGACTCATCCTTCGTGTCATCTTTATGGTACCATGAATTTTCCTGGGTATGTGACGTCTTTCTGTGATGTGAGGAGGTTGTGTCTCCTGCCAGAAGCATTATGGAGGTTGGCAAGCAGTGTCACCAGGCAGGGTCACAGGCTGCTGGTGCTGTGGTCTTCTAGAGGTGTGAACTGTGTTTGTCGGAGGCCTCTGAGCAGCCGGACTATCGGTTGTTAGTATAATCTTGGCGTGGATATTGGAAGACTGAGGCTCTAGGGCCAAGCTACCTGGGTTTAAATATCAGCTAGCTTTGAGGACCTTGGGAAAGTGGCTTAATGGCTCTGTGCCTCAGTTTCCCCATCTGTAAAATGCTGGTGATAATGGTATGTAACTCGCAGGGTTGTTTTAAGGCTGAAATGAGTTGATGTGTGTCCCAGTGTTTAATACAGCCCCTGTCTATAGTATAAGCATCTGATCAGTTTTTGCTGTTGCTGTTTTTGGTGTTGGGGACACTCTTGTCCCTCAGATATTGTTGCCAGCGAGCCTTACATGCATGTGGCTCCAGTGGTAAAGAACCCACCTGCCAGTGCAGGAGACTTAAGAGACATGAGTTTGATCCCAGGGTTGGGAAGACCCCCAGGAGGAGGGCATGGTATCCCACTCCAGTATCCTTGCCTGGAGAATCCCATGGACAGAGGAGCCTGGAGGGCTACCGTCTATGGGGTCGCACAGAGTCAGACATGACTGAAGCGACCTAGCACGGACTGGCAACATTTGCATTTATTTCTTGACTGATTACTCAGCACGCAGTGATTGATTACCAAATGGGCACTCGGGGGAAAAATGATGAATGGGGCTGAGGTCCTGCCTTCAGCAGGTGACAGACAATCTAGGGGCCCTGTGACCGGTGTGAGGTGGGTACCAGAAGCTGGAGAAGCACAGAAGAAACATCTCTCTTTGAGGAATCTGGAAAGGAGCGTATAGAGAAAGTGACGCCTCGAGTTGGATTCTGTTTGCTACACGGTCATTTCTTGGGCACAGAAGTATGGCAGGGCATTCCAGGTAAAGGAAACTGCCTGTGTGGAGGTGCAGAAGCTTATGAGAAAGTCTGCCATGCATAGAGAACAATAGAGTTTGTATGGCTGTAGCAGGATTTCTCAACCTTGACACTGTTATGTTTGAATCAGGAAGTCCTTTGTCGTGAGAGGCTGTCTTCTGTGTTGGAGATGTTTAGTAGCATTCATCTTCCTCCACTTCAGTGTGACAATGAAAAATGTCCCCACACATTGACTCATGTCCCTTTAGGGAACAAAAAAGGCCTGCTTGAGAACACCTGCCCTAGCAGAAGATGGCAGATAGGAGCCCAGAGAAGGAGGGAAGGGTTGCATTCTGAGAGCCCCTGAAGGATTTAAAACAGGAGAGATAATTCCAGAGACTGCAACAAGAGGCAACCATGGGTTGTGATGGAGTTGGACAGCGCTTTTAGGTGATTTGCTCTTACAAACCTATTATGGGACTCCTAGACTTTAGAAAGCCCGTGTAACTTGTTGAGGTTCTTTTGCTAAGATCCCTTTTCCAGGGGCAGTTTTTTTTCATGATCATTGTTTAGCCTTTTTATGGGAATTTTGCTTTACCTCATTAGAAGAGACCAGAAAAAAGTAAGCCATTGTTTTGGGGTTTTTTTGGCCATGCTCTGAAGCATGTGGAATCTTAGTTCCCTGACAAGGGATCGAACCCCTGCCCCCTTTCCTGGAAGCACAGTCTTAACCACTGGACCATCAGGGAAGTCCCAACACCTTGTTTTTTGAGAGAGTTTCATTTGACTGAGCCAAGCCAAAGAGAAAGAAAACTTTGCTGACCTTTCCACCCTTTGGCTTCAATACTTAAACATTTTTTTTTTAATCTGTATTTTTTTAAAATTGAAGTATAGTTGCTGGGATAGTTGGATAGCATCACTGACTCAATGGACACTGGTGAGAAAACTCGGAGAGACAGTGATGGACAGGAAAACCTGGAGTGCTGCAGTTCATGGGGTCACAGAGTTGGACACGACTGAGCAACTGAACAACAACAACAGCAGTTGCTGGACAATATTATACAAGTGACAGGTGTACAATATAGTGATTCACAACTTTTATAGGTTATGCTCCATTTACAGTTATTATAAAATACTGGCTATATTCCCCATGTTGTGCAATCTATCCTTGTAGCTTATTTTATACCTAATAGTTCATATCTCCTACTCCCCTACCCCTGTATGGGCCCTCCGCCTTCCTTCTCCCCACTGGTAGCCACTAATTTATTAGTTCTCTATATTTATGAGTCTGTTTCTTTTCTGTTATATTTGTTCAGTTCAGTTCAGTCGCTCAGTCGTGTCCGACTGTTTGCGACCCCATGAACCTCAGCACGCCAGGCCTCCCTGTCCATCACTAACTCCCTAAGTCCACCCAAACCCATGTCCATCGAGTCGGTGATGCCATCCAGCCATCTCATCCTCTATCATCCCCTTCTCCTCCTGCCCTCAATCTTTCCCAGCATCAGGGTCTTTTCCAATGAGTCAGCTCTTCGCGTCAGGTGGCCAAAGTATTGGAGTTTCAGCTTCAACATCAGTCCTTCCAATGGACACCCAGGACTGATCTCCTTCAGGATGGACTGGTTGGATCTCCTTGCAGTCCAAGGGACTCTCAAGAGTCTTCTCCAACACCACAATTCAAAAGCATCAATTCTGCGGCGCTCAGCTTTCTTCACAGTCCAACTCTCACATCCATACATGACTACTGGAAAAACCATAGCCTTGACTAGATAGACCTTTCTTGGCAAAGTAATATCTCTGCTTTTCAATATGCTAGGTTGGTCATAACTTTCCTTCCAAGAAGTAAGCGTCTTTTAATTTCATGGCTGCAGTCACCGTCTGCAGTGATTTTGGAGCCCAGAAAAATAAAGTCAACCACTGTTTCCACTGTTTCCCCATCTATCTGCCATGAAGAGATGGGACCAGATGCCATGATCTTCGTTTTCTGAATGTTGAGCTTTAAGCCAACTTTTTCACTCTCTTCTCTCACTTTCATCAAGAAGCTCTTTAGTTCTTCACTTTCTGCCATAAGGGTGGTGTCATCTGCATATCTGAGTTTATTGATCTTTCTCCCAACAATCTTGATTCCAGCTTGTGCTTCCTTCAGCCCAGCGTTTCTCATGATGTACTCTGCATATAAGTTAAATAAGCAGGGTGACAATATACAGCCTTGATGTACTCCTTTTCCTGTTTGGAACCAGTCTGTTGTTCCATGTCCAGTTCTAACTGTTGCTTCCTGACCTGCATACAGGTTTCTCAAGAGGCAGGTCAGGTGGTCTGGTATTCCCATCTTTTTCAGAATTTTCCACAGTTTATTGTGGTCTACACAGTCAAAGGCTTTGGCATAGTCAATGAAGCAGAAATAGATGTTTTTCTGGAACTCTCTTGCTTTTTCGATGATCCATCGGATGTTGGAAATTTATTTGTTAGTTTGTTGTATTTTTTTAGATTCCACATACAAGTGAAATCATATAGTATTTGTCTTTCTCTGACTTATTTCACATAATGCTCCCCAACAGTCTTTGAAGAGTGAGCTTTGGAATCCTGGAAGATGGGCAGGTATTCTTCCCCAAGGTCAAGACTGGAAGTGGGGGAGGGAAGGAGATTCATCATGGTGGTCATTGCAGACCTTGGCTTCTATCATTGATGGTTTGATGTAGTGAGAAGCTAAGACAACTCTTGGGAAATCTCAGATTGGCAAGCACAGTCTACTGTGACAGCCCTGCCCAGAGTTTCTCTGGCACAGCGCAAGACCTGATGTCATGGTTTGGCTCTTGACACACAGCTGGGAAAAAGACTCAGAAATTTCAGAAGTCTCAGTAGGTGTGTCGGTTGCTTGGGATGTTATGTTCTTGCCTGAATGACCCGGTGAATGTTTTATTTTATGTTATTTTAAGTGAAAGTGGTGATTGAGCATGATGTGTAACCTTCATCGGTCAGCATTTTCCTTATAGTTTTCTTGGCATAAGACAAAAAAATAGGTCACCCTCTGGGGAGGAAACAGACCTTGGCACAAATAAAACTAGACAGTCACCTCATCAGTTAGGATATATCAGTTAGAACATTGGAAATATTTTTGAGGGTGTGACTGATTTTCTAAGTAGAAATGTTCCTAGAAAGTTGGAGACATCTGAGTTATACATTTTCCACTTCCTTGGACATACACAGTAATCACTCTCCTTCCTTCCGAAACCCCAGCTCGCCTTGTGACACTTTAACTAGGGACGTGTCTGGATAGAGGTGGGCTGGGACATCCTAGGGTCCAGGGCTACTCCTCTGAAACACCACAGCAATTCTGATCATAGTTAGGCACTGACAGCTCCCTTTTGGGTCAGTTAGAGACAGAACCCTCTAGAAAACATAGGAATGGCTGCACAGCATCAAGAATTGGCAGTTTGTCTAATTTAACAGGGATAATCTGATAGTGAACCACTGGCAGCCAGGTAGGGCCTTCATTCCTCACATTCTGGACCTTCTCTGTGTGCCCGGGTCTGGAATGCACCTACCTGGAAGGGGTACCCTTCTGGCCCTCAGATAGCCAGCACACTGGTAAGTACCTTAGTGCTGGCAGAAAACAGAGGGCATTCCCAGCCACCACAATGTTCATTGTGAACTTAGGGCCATTTCCAGAGGCTGGTGTACATGGGATGTGTCAGGTTGATACCCAACTCGTAAGGCTCATACAGGGTGGATACCCTCACGTCTCTTCACCTTTTCGGTATTGTAAACAGACTTTAGTGGTTGTACGTTTCTGGGCTTTGCGCTCTTAAGGAAACTGTGTATGTACAAATTTTCCCAGGGTGCTCATACTCTCTGGGCTTATGCAAACTTGCAGACTATGTTTCCAACTTTCATATTCTCCTTGGAGCTTTTTGCAAGAGCTGACTTTCCAATCTTTTGTGTTGATCAAAAACTTTATAATTAGGATTTCACTTTAAATTTGTCCAGCGTCTTTACCCTTTCTACTTTCTTGGTTATCCTCTTGTTAATATGTATAAATATATATTATATTTTACTGTTATAAATTTTGCTAACCAGGAGGATTATTGTTTTGTATTTATATTTTTTATCTATATTTTGATGTGTTATTTGTATGTGTTGTCATGCTGTCAAGAGAGGATTTTAGCATGTAACTTAGAAAATCGTAGCCAAATGAGAGGTTGGACTGAATGGGATTTTGTGGACGTAAACTGGGCATGATGGTGTACATTTAGGACATGCCACTATGTAACACAGAACCACACTTACAAGAACAAAGTTCTGCTTTTAAAAGAGCTCTCTTCCTAGCAGCAACCTTGGAATTATGATCCTAAACTCTTTCTCTCATGGTCATCATTCTCATGAAGGCACATCACATGATGTTCTCTGCCTTGAATTTATAAGGACACTCCATCTGATTGAAAAATAATTGATTTTTCTGTTATTGCCCAGAATGCTCCTCACCCTACCCCCACAGTGAAAATGAATCTTCTTATAACTGTTTCTTCCTTGTCATGTTCAGATAAGGCTAAATCTGATTGTTACTGCCTTAGACATGCGCCATGGCATCAAATGGAGGAGGGTGGTATCTCTTATCTCTCTTGTTGGGTGAATGCCACTATTTTGCTTACTCTGCCCAACATAATTTTTTCTCTGTATATTTTCCCGTCTTCAGCACCATATCCTACTGTGCCAAGTTTGAGGCAGTTTCACCTTTACACGCAAATCAGTATCTCTACAGTTGATAGAAAAGTAACACTGAAAATTTCATTTCTACCTTCATTTAGAGTTTTCTTACTTTGCCACTCCTTAATATGAAGCAGTGAAGTCCAGGACTCACACCCTTGGATCTTTCCATAAACACCTGGCAGACACATAACAACACCAGGTCCTTCATCCTTCAGCACATTTATCATGTACACACTGCGTACCATGCACCATGCTTGCTATTCACCAGGGAACAAAACAAAGGTCTTGACTGTCCAAAACCTCTGTTCTGGCCAGCATGAGGAGTCGTCTCACTCAAGAGTTTAATAAGCATACACCTGATGTTCAAACTTTCTCCATTTGAAACTTCTTCCACCTGAAGAGCAAGTTAACAGAGCTACTGGATGCAGGATAAGGGATTGGTGAACAGTAAACGTGTAAGATCTCTCTCTTCCCCTTTCTAGGACATGCTGGGTGGTTTTACCCAGTGACCAGTCTTTATTTTATGAGTCTCCACTGTTGTTTTTCTGAAGGCAAATGGCCAAATTCCCCTCCTGGCAGACTTTGGAGAAACATCACACCCTTCAAAAACCAGCGGCACAGAAAAAAATACAAATACAGCTTAAATCATCTTGGAATAAGGAGGGCCTTATTAATATCTAGTGACAGAAATGATAGAGGAAAAAAATGTATTTGTATAAAACCTAGAGATATTTTTCCATCAGAAGACATTCTGAACTATCCTAACACACATGAGACTAGCCAGGCAACATATACTACACATGTGTCAGACAGTTAGCTAACTTATGAAAAACTCTTGAGCATTAGGAAGATAAGTGATTCCTCTAACAGAAAATGGGCAAAGAACAGAAAGATAAAGTTGATAAAGGAAGAAATGTGATCAGCAAATAACTTACAAGAAAATACCCAATCCCAGAAGTTATCAAAGTAAGACAAATTAAAATGATGAGATGGTATTTTCTACCTATACAATTGATTAAGATTTATTTTTACCTATATAATCGAGGAGGATTTATAACAGTTACTCATCAAAGGTATAGATAGGACTGACAGCCCTCTCTCACTGACAGTTAATGAAAGAGCATGTTTCTCAAGGGGACTTCGTGTGTATCAAAGCCTCCAAAATGCACATACCTTTTGACTCAGAAATTCCATTTCTAAAACTCGATGAAAGTTGTCATAGATGTGTGTAAAATTTTAGCCAAGATTTTCATTATATATTATCATAGTAACTTTTAAAAAATAATAACCATGGTGTATCCAGACAATAAAAATGACGAGGATGGAAGAATATTTAATGATATAAAAAATGTTCCCAATAAATTGTGAAGAAGGCAAGTTATTAATACATAACAATATATACAGTTTGATCATTATTTTTTTTTTAAAAGATACACTTCTGCCCACAGCAAAAAGATTGCAGATACACAGCAAAGTACTAAGAGCATTGTCTTCTTTTTGCTTATATGTTCTAAATTTTCTTAAGCAGTATGAATTCTTTCCTACTAAAAATAGTATTTTGAAATAAGACATGCAATTATCTTTAAGATAGAGACTTCACTAAATATTAAAAATATACATGATGAAGAAGACTTTGTGGTGGACTTCCCTGGTGGTCCAATGGTTAAGACTTTGCCTTCCCATGCAAGGGTTGTGGGTTCAAGCTAAGATCCCACATGCCTCGAGGCCAAAACACCAAAACATAAAACAGAAGCAATATTTAGTAAAGACTTAAAAAAAAAAAAAAAAAAGCAAAAAAGACTATGAGGATTTTGCCCAGAATTCTGGCAGTGTTTTTTCTGAGGACAGGTATAAGGTATGCATGTTTCTTATTTAAGAAAATATTTTTCTGTGAGAAGAGACACCTGAGAGCTCTCTCCACTACCCTCCTGCCCCAAACACGGTGAAGAAAGGCCAGATGAGGATGACATAGTGAGAAGTGACCATCTACAAGCCAGGAGGAGAGTTCTCAACTGAGAACCAATCCTACTGGACTTTGATCAAAGACTTCCAGTCTCCATAACTGTGCAAAAATCAATGTCTGTTGTTTAAAAAATTGTTTTTTATTTTCAACTTTCTTGCAATTAATATTTGTATGTATGATTTACAATCAGAAAAAAGCAGGCATTTTACAATAAATACATTTTTAGCTGTTTTGCATTTGAGGTACAAGTGGGTGGAAATATTTAATGGCAGATAAAAAGAGAGAGAAGCATTGGTCAAACAGATCTGAATGTGGAAGTCATTCTATTTGACATATTACCAGGAAGGGGTATTTTAATGTTTCAACGTTTTAGAGGCAGTATTGAGAAATGCTCTAGAAAAGATACTGTCCTTTGATTCAATGGCTATTACATCCTCTTACTCATTACATCCTCTTATTCAAGATACTGCTGAAGTGCCAAGTTTAGACCAATGGTTTTCAAACTGTGGTTTGGGGACCCCTGGGGTGCCCACTTATGGGCCACCTGCAAAGTCAAAACTATTTTCATAATAATGCTGAGACATTTTTTTCCCTTTCCACTATCTCTTGAGTATACAGTACAATTTGAGAGGCTCCATTACATGCTATGATATCATCCCCCTGATGGCTGTTGGTATGTTTGCTTGTGTTTTCCCGTTCCAAGAATGTCTCCATTTTAATTTTTAGTATGGTAAATTGTGTGAGTCGCTCAGTCGTGTCCAACTCTTTGCGACCCCAGGGACTGTAGCCCGCCAGGAATCCTCCAGGCAAGAATACTGGAGTGGGTTGCCATTTCTTACTCCAGGGAATCTTCCCAACCTAGGGATCGAACCCGAGTCTCTCGCCTTGCAGGCAGATTCTTTACCATCTGAGCTACCAGGAAGACCCACATTGACAGAAATAACTCACCTGAACAAAGACTGTTTAGGGTCTGAAATAATTTTTAAGCGTATCCTCAGATAGGAGTCTAGTCTGTGCCTGTGTCCTGTATTTGGCAATAGTTACTATAAGAAGAAGGTGGTCCCTGGCGCCTGGTCCAGGAGGGCCCTGGACACTGTAGTACATCTGTTCTCACCTTCTGCATCTGTAAGGAAACATTGCCCTTGTTCTTTATTTTTAAAACTTTACTTTGTAGAATTTATGAGGCTGCGTGAAACTTTGTTAGCACAAGGGTGACATGTAAATTGAGTTCTGCTGAATGTGAGGTGTATGGAAATGGTGAAATTAGACCTCCAGTCTCTTGCCTTTGTACTGCACTGGGCAAGTCTGAATTTTTAGGATGAAAACAGGAATATAATTCCCTTCTGAGAAATATAGGAGTGCATATTTAAAATAACATAACCTGTACAGATGAGCCTATTTGCAAAGCAGAAATAGAGACACAGATATAGAGAACAAATGTATAGGCATCAAGAAATGGGGGTTGAGATGAATGGGAGATTGAGATTAACATATATTGGGATTGACATATATTCACTATCGATACTATGTATAAAATAAATAACTAATAAGAACCTACTGTATAGCACAGGGAAGTCTATAATCAGTGCTCTGGGGTTAACTAAATGGGAAGAAAATCCAAAAAAGAGGGGTTATATGTATACATATGGTGGATTCACTTTGTTGTACAGTAGAAACTAACAACATTGTAAAGCAGCTATGTGTGAAAGGGTTAGTCACTCAGTAGTGTCCAACTCTTTGTGGCCCCATGGACTGTAGCCCCCTTCTGTCCACAGAATTCTCCCGGCAAAAATACTGAGTAGGTTGCCATTCCCTTCTCCAGAGGATCTTCCTGACCCAGGAATCAAACCCAGGTATCCCACATTGCAGACAGATACTTTACCATCTGAGCCACCAGGAAAGCCCATAATACTCCAATAAAAATTAATAAAATAAGAAACATAACCTAGTGGATGGTCAGCTTGGCATGAAGTAGGGAGGAGACAAACTTGGAATTAACTGAGTATCTTTATGCTTATCTATCTTTAAAATGTGTGCATGTCTAGAACTTGTGTTTGTAAACATATGTAAAACAGACCTGCCATTTGAGAGATGCTTCCTGAATGATGTGGAATTCTCCCCTAGACAGTCCTCACTACTGGGGAAGCAACATCAGTACTTCCATTTTGGTGCCAAGGCTCCTGCTCCTCTCTGCTTCACCAGGAACACATTTCAGCCTCAGGCGTGGGGCTCACCTCTGCCTCTCAGAGCAGCACATGTTAGGGCAGTGGTCTCTGCCTGCTCCTCTGAGCACGTACCTTTATGGTCTGGGGTGTAAGTTGAAAATTTGAACCTTTCTGTACAGAGAATGTGGCTTCAAAGGAAGGATGCTGTGGGAGCTCTGAGACCAAGGTCCCTGCTGCAGTGTTACTGGTGGCTTGGCAATGTCTTGACTTGAGGGGCAGGCTTCAGTAGCCTCACTTACCAGCTCCCCATCATATCGGAAAAAATGAGGGAGAATCCAGACAGGGAGGGGGGAAATTAAGGCTTCAGACTGGACTCTTAGTTTAAGACCATCCCAGACCCAGAGCAGGAAAAGGAATATGTTTTGACATGACTGCAATCTAATTTCAAGTCTAAGAGACTGAGCTGTGAATCATGATTTAGGCTCTTTGAAATGTGGCCACAGCTATTGTTGTTTAGTCACTAAGTCACGTCTGACTCTTTTGTGACCCCATGAACTCTAGTCCTCCAGGCTTCTCTGTCCATGAAATTTCCCAGGGAAGAATACTGGAGTGGGTTGCCATTTCCTTCTCCAGGGGATCTTCCTGACCCAGGGATCGAACCCGCATCTCCTATGTTGCAAGCGGATTCCTTACTGTCTGAGCCACCAGGAAAGCCCTTGGCTGCAGCTACTGACCATAGAACTGTTCTCACTTGGAGGAAAGAGGATACTTGGTCTCACTTGGTTGTTTTTAGTGGCAGTTCACACACATTGTGATCGTCAGTTTGGGAATCTTACCATCCTTATTTCTTGAGGATTTAGAGAGGTGTGGCTAGGATTTTCTTGATTACAACAAGTTTTGCTTCATTTTTTTTTTGACTGACAAACTGCCTTCATGTCGCACTGTAATTGAATGTTGACTGAACCGCGGGAGTCTTGTTCAGCAGCACCGTGTGGAACTAAGCCCATGCCAGCCTGTCACATCATTAGTCGGGTCCTTTGGACACGTGATGTGTGTGGTGACCTCTTTCTTTGATTCTGGTGGTGACTGGGTCCCTGGTAACAAAGAGGTCAGTGGATCCTGGCCCTGGACATCGTGCAGAGGAATGCCCTGACATCCTTCTAAGCCCTCGGCTCTGCCCCTTTTCTCTCGGCTTTAATGGAGACAGTGAAGTTACATCCTATTTAGTTAATTGGTGATTGGAAACATGACTAGTTACTCAGTTGATCTGTGTCTTGTCTGTTAGAATATTAATAATCCACTTAGTTTGCCTGATTTTGTGAACACATCTTCACTAGTGCAGTCGCTGTGTAGGAGGGGAAGTACATAACAGAGTTTGCTTTCAACCCCAGCTTATTAATTTGAGTACATAATACTTTGAATTGCTTTTTATCCCTCCCTTTTTGTGCTATGGAGGCCTTATAATGTGGAGTTGTTTGATGTTTTTCCCGCTTCTTGTTAACTTTTATCTCCATAAAAATAAGCCTAGCACTATTGTCTTCTGTAAGATGTTTTCAGAGAGCACTGTGCTTTTGAATGTATGTACGTCCTCAGCTTTATGTTTTAAAAACCTCCTACTGTGTGATAAAATCGATACATGTACTAGCTAGAGGAGAGGTGCCTATTCTGAGTAGGTAAAACTACATAATTGCAGAAACTCTGCAGTTAATGCTCAGAAGACATGTATTTCTCATTGCTCATAAATGACAATATTTAGGTTTAAATGCAAGCATTTAGATTTGATGGTTGATTTGCTTTTTTTTTAAATGAAATAGTTTTGCAATTTTTTACACCCTTAAATGTTAATAAAGTGGCGTTGTCTTGAGAGGCTAGTCTCAATTAGATATAAACGTGAGCAATTAATTAAGTTAGCCGGCACAAGCCACAGAGGTAAGGTGTCATCACATGTCAGTGATCTAGGAGCACCTGTTAATTAGAACAGTAGGAAAACGGCAATGAGTTATGGGAAAAAAACAATAAAAAAATGATGGGTGAAATTAGCAATATCTGCATTTCTTGTTATTTCTTAAATCCTACCCATAAACAATATGTTGTGACAGCTCTAGGATGGGATTATGGTATTTCAGGTGAGGTCTGATTAGGACTAAAAATAGACATGTGTATTGAAGATCAGAAGAGGAATATTAAACAATTGAAATTTTGTGAAAGACTGATGCCGTTTCATTGTAATAATTTCCCCAAAGACACATTAGTAATGCTGCTAAATACAGACTTTAATAGACTTTAATAATGTGTACTTTAGAGGCCTGATACACAAAGAAATAATGTATAAAACATTCATTATGGAAAATTGCTACCTTTTTTATTTAATAGGAAATCTGTTGAAACAAAACCATTGCACTGCCTATGGCATTGTGTTCCTGGGTGCGAGCAGGCTGAAGAATAATTGCCACCTTCTCTTACATTTTTTCCATCTATTCTAATCAAGTTGCAATCATATTTACTTCTTTGTTCCATGAATGAGATTAGATGGGGATTAGAAAAAGAGGACTTGCATTGGATGTACCCTTGTTCACATGTGGTCCAGACTCTCACTACCTGTGTAGTTGTGGGCAAGGACCTTAACATCAGACTCCACTTCTTCATTTACACACCAGGGGTTGTTCTACTTACCTCACAAGGTCAAGGTAGGAGATACGAAATGTTGGCAGGGTGGAGGCTCCATGGAACAGGCACTCAATAAAATGCTTCCTATTATGATTACTTTCTGCATCTGTTTCTCTTTGTATTTCTTGTTTCTATGGGTGACCGGTGGATGGGGAGAGCAGCTTGGGGGTCAAGAGTAGAAAAAAGCAATTAAAAAGAAGCCTCCGTAAGCAGCTCTGTCGCCAAGCCCTGCATTGGATTTCAATTTGATTTTAATGTGCTGCTGAGAGAGCCATGCTGTTGAAAAAGAGAGAAGAGTAAGAAGCAGATGCTTTTGGAAGAACAGTAGGGCATTTATCTCTTTTAATGAGATAACATCATTAGAGTGACAAAGTGCAGCGAATCGATACTCGAAATGGACTAGTGCTATCCTTCCAGAGTGTGGTGATGGTTACCCTGCATAGCCGAGAATCTGCTGAATCACGAATTCTGTCTTATCTGTTATTAGAGCCCCTGACTTTGATCTCACAGAATAGATCCACACCTTTGGAATCTGCCCAAGAGTAGAAAAACAGACTAATTGGATAAATGAGAAGAATCCAGGGTGATTTATAAGCTGCTCTGTAATCAGGGAGCCTCAGAGGAAGGAGGTTGGGCTTTTTTCCCTTTGACTTCTATACATGGCTGCACATCCTTGCCCGCTCTCCTTGCTCCCCGTCTGCTTCTTGGTGTCGTGTCAGAAACACTAATCATGTCAGGCTGTGACACTGACAGCCCTGACATTCACAACAAAGAGACAAGAAGGGGAGAGAGGGAGAGAGGCCTTGGAGTGGGAAGGTGAGGAGAAGCAGTAGGGGAAGGATTTTTCTTTTTCCTTGCACATAAAATCCATTGCTGCAGCATCACCAACATTTCTGGGTAGATTACACTCAAGGAAAAAGAAGGAAGAAGCAAGGTGAATTCTGATGGAGATAAAATTGGGCAAGGAAGATTTTTTACTACTGTTTTTTTTCCCTCTTCTCTTAGATTTCAGTGTGTAGTTTATATGAGAGTGACTGAGGCTATGATTTCTTCTCGTCAAGAATTAAAAAGGTCATTTAAAAAATTTCCCTCTTGTGGATTAGGAGTTTGGGATGAACATATACACACTACTATAGTATATAAAATAGGTAAACAACAGGACCTACTGTATAGCACAGGGAACTATACTTAATATCTTTTAATGACTATAATGAAAAAGAATCTGAAAAAGAACATATATATATGTGTGTGTGTGTGTATGTGTGTATAACTGAATCACTTTGCTGTGCACTTGAAACTAATACAACATTGTAAATTAACTATACTTCAATAAAATAAAAAAACTAAAAAAATTCACCTCTTCCATTATCCTCGTTTTTCTCTTCAAAACAAAGTAAAATTGAATCTTAGTAGGAACAGTGTGCTCTCTGTGATTTTTCCTTTTACTGCCAGATTCCCATAGTTAAATCTGAACAATGACTACTTCAGAAAGGGAGTCATTGGTGAGGGGTGTTTTCTGACCGTGACAAAGCTGACGAGGGGACTGGACTGTTCAGGGTCATCCTCTGGCCATCTTACCCTTGGCCTCCCCAGCACCTGCCCGCTGCAGGAAATGCTGATGCGTGGGACTTCCTTGGTTGTCCAATGGTTGTAACACCATACGTCACTGCAGAGGGCACAGGTTCAATCCCTGTTCAGGGAACTAAGATTCCCATATGCTGCACAGCCAATAAATAAATAAATACAAATTATTTTTTTAAAAAAAGAAATACCAATGTGCTTAGCAGTTTGGAGCAGGCTGCCAGTGGCCAGATCTTTCAAACGCCTTTGAGTCTCCTCTCTCCCTTGGGCAACTTTCTCCATTTGGCATCCTTCTGGTGAGTGGTCTCCAGTCTCCATCTTGGGTCAGTTCAGGACCTGGAAACCTGTGGCCACATCTCATGTGTGTTTGGAATCCAGATGCTATGATCTAAATTGAGCTCTGAGCTCAGGCTGAATCATCCTAGCTTTTCTATAAACAGGAGAACCCAGCTGCCAGCTCAGCTTTTGAGGTATTTTGAATTACAACTCTATGTCTTAGCAAGGATATCTGTGCTTTCACTTTTTCATGCAAGGGAAAAAAAAATAATAATAATAAAAGGAAAACAGTGTATTGATTCCATGTTAGTTACCCTACCACAAAGGAGGTACATTTTTTTGTCTACAGTTGAGGGAAGAAGGTGTTACATGGTGACATCTCTTCAGATTAATTAAAAATAATATTAATAAAGAACTTTGGAAAAAAACTGAGACCTCATTTTGCAGTATTCTTGCTCTTAGTACCCAAGTAGGATTTAACACACTTGGGCCACTTGGGAGAAATGTTTCTCTGAATTTGCAAAATAATTGTTTTAAGTGAATTATAGCATAATTTAAACCTTTACATTGTGGCTTATTTAAAATTCTTGAGGAACTTCTGTTTGTACTGGCAGAGGAGAGTACATTTGTACCCTGGGGAGGGTTTGGGGGAATTACCCCAAAGTATCTTCCTGTAAACTCATATTTTCTTTGAAGTTCCCTTTTATCCTAAAAGTTTACATGGATGTTACATTATTCTCTGTGTTCTTTGGTTTTTTTATGTAAAAGAACTTTAAAAATAACTTGCCAGTTAAATTATTAATACTTAATTAAATCTTAATATTATTAATAGATAATTTAGCTATTATAACAAATAAACCCTCAATATTCAGTGGTTTGGCACAATAAAAGTTTCCTTTGTTGCTAAATTTTGACCCATTGTAGGTATGTCTGATAGGTAAAGTGCTTTTTACTCAGCAGTTATTCAGGAATCCTGAACCCAGCCTCCTGCCTTGTTCTGGCCTTGCCATCTGTACTGGGTTTCTAGGCCGCTGTTACAAAGTACCACAGCCCGGAGGCCTTAAATAAAAGTGATGTATTGCCTCACAGTTCTGGAGGCTAGGAATCCAAGATCAAAGTGTTGGCAGGGTTGGTTTCTTCTGAAGCTAGGAGAGAAGGATCTGTGCGAGGCGTCTCTCCTTGGCTTGTAGATGGCTGTCTTCTCCCTGTGACCCTTCGTGTCATCTTCCTTCTGTTCCTGTCTGTCCAAGTTTCCCCTTTTTATAAGGACACCAGTCATACTAGGTTCGGGCCTACCCTCTTTCAATGTGACTTTATCTTATAAGGTTATTTATGTAACCTTAAATAAGGTTAGTTTCTGAGAGGCTGGGGGTTAGGACTTCATGAATTTGGTGGGGAAGAGAGGATCTTTGAGGCTAATGACTGTCTGCACGTAGCTGGTGGAAGGGAGAGAGAGCATGAAGAAGGAACACTCCTTAAGCCCCATAGCCCTGAAGTGAGTCCACATTTTCCCTTCATATTCCGTTGGTAAGAACCAGTCACATGTTTCCTCCTGAGAGTAAAGGACCTGGGAAATGTAGTCCCTGGCTGAGTAGTGACTGTGCTAAGTGGTTCCAGGCGAAGGCACGCGCACAAGAGCCACCCATCTTTCTAGGAGAAAGTGTCATGTATATCCTGGATCTTCCTCTGTTCCTGAGAGCCAGCCCATCCGTGGGCACAGAAGGAGATCGTATCCAAGTTTGAGAAGCCCATTCTAGCACAGCTCAGAATGCTTTTCAGTGAACACTCCAAGTATTTATATGTAAATGGGTGCCTCAGCTTGCTTACTATTTTGTTTTCTTAAGAATCTAACGTATTCTCAAGGGGATTTTATTTACACTATTAATGGATACTTTGTCCCCTTGTGAGACTAGTAAACTCCAAAATAATGAGGTTTTACTCTTCGCCAGAAGTTCAACTTGTGGTTAGAATGATTTCTTACGGTACAGTGACTTTTTTTTGTTACATGTTTTATTATTACTGAAAAATGTTATGCATCCAAGAGGGAGAAAAGGATATTGTGAGTGCAGAGGACAATTATATAACCTGCTGTGCTTATCTCAAATGGCTAGACTTTAGTATTTAATTATAAAAGTCTTGTCTTTCCTATCAGATTAGTCATTATTTTGAAAGTTGAACGTGGGTTTTGTCAGTGACTAAGTAATTGCTTTGTATGTTCCTTCGCAATTACAGTAAGAAGTCATGAATCCTCTACATTTAGAACTGCTAAAAATTAGATTTGCCTGTTGAGTAGGTTTATCTTGGGAAGAAATTTCCACTGTGAGTTTTTGGCTTCTCAAAGTAATTTGTAAGAAATTTCACCTGAGAAAGATAGTGATAGTAATTTGAAAAGGATAAGTAGGTACAGTTTGAAAACTTGATAGGTAGTGTGAAAACACGTAAATATTGAATAATATTTAAGATTTTCGTCATGAAGTCCCATGTCAAGAAAACATTCTTTTGTTGTTTTATTGTTTTGTTACTTTAAAACACTAATGTTATCTAATGATTTAAAAATCCATCAGTGGTACAATAAATTTCCTTTTGGTCAAAAAACCTGACAGTGATACTTTAGAAAGATAGTCATTTGAACAGCAGCCTTTTAGTTTTCAGGGTTATAGTTTTTAATATGGCAGAATAAACTAACACAAATATTTGAGTTGTTTTAAGCATGAACTGATATATCATTTGCTGACCTGCATGTCTGTACCTCAGCACAATACTGTCTCTGCCTTTAAGCTTCCTCTACCCAATATATTCAGTTTTGTACACGGAGGGCAACTCTTTTTAATGCCCAGCTCCAAAGCCACCAATATCACAAAGTCCAGTAGAAAGAAAATCCAGAAGAAAGAATGAACTAAGTCCTCGTTCACTTAGATGTCATGAATTCAGATTTTGGATTGGGATCTAGGATAAAGTTTATCCTTTGTAGATATTTGATTAATAATTTAACTGTTAAATCAGTACCACCTGTCTAGATATAGCAGATCCAGTATTTGAATTTGGATTTTATTGATTCCAAAACCCAGGCATATTTTCATTCTGTCACATTGCCTCATAGGAGGGTATTCGAACTATATTACATGGATTTGCTAAGCTAAGAGTAAATGCAGCATCCCAGGATGAATGTTTTAATTCTTGAAAGAACAAGTCTTTTGCAAATGAACAAATTAATATAGTGGCTGGAAATTAGTTTCATCTCATCATTAAAGCAACTGTAGAACTTTTACTTGCTAACACTTCAGTAGACTACCACTTTCAAAATAAAGGAACAGCCTCAGATTCAGAAAACCTCTAAAACACCCAGTGTGTGACTAACTTGGGCTTCCCTAGTGGCTCAGTGGTAAAGAAACCCCCTGCCAATGCAGGAGACATGAATTTGATCCCTGGGTGGAGAAGATCCCCTGGAGAAGAAAGTGGCAACCCAGTCCAGTATTCTTGTCTGGGAATCCCATGGACAGAGGAACCTGACGGGCTACAGTCCATGGGGTCACGAAAGAGTCGGACACAACTTAGTGACTAGCAACAACATGAGACTAACTTAGAGTTCTTTAGAACTCATGTTAATTTCCTTAAAACTGGTTTCTAATTCATACTGTCACACTTGCTCACCTTTATAAATGTGCCCAAGTTATGAAGGTCTTATTGATTGGCTGAGACATCACAGAAAAGGCAACCTTGAACCATAGGTAGGCCTGCCCTGAAGGCAAGATAAAGAAAACCTCACTATTTCTAGTGAGGACAGCTAGAACCCTAAGATAAAAGAAAGATATATCCTCTGAAAACATTTCACCTTTTCACCTTTTCTAGCAACATGATAAGCCCAACTTCTGATGAACAGGATGATTTATTAGCGTTTGGAAGGGTGACTGCATCATTTTCCAATTTATTCCATTTGCTCCCTTCCCGGTCTCTGCTATGTGACTCTAGCCAAGTCACATCCTCTGTTTGAAACTTGGGGTCTGCGTGTATGAGATGGAGCCATGGGAGTACATTAGGAGTTGTTTGCCTGATGTTTTAGCCTAGCTTGACTTCAGGGGTTGTCTGTAAAATATAGAATTTGAGTCCAATATTTGATGTGCATATGCATTCTTCTGAAGAGAGTGGTTCGTGGGTTATTATATCAGATTCTCCCGGGCTTCAGCACACGAAGAAATCAGGAAGCTAGATGATCTTGGAACTCTGTAGGACCTCTAGCATTCTAGTTTTCTACAAATTTTCTGAAGCACAGGCTGTCCTGGGCAGAATAGAGGAGAAAATGAATTCATTCTGTCTCCTTTCTGCAGTGTGACCTGGAAAGGAAAACCTGCAGTGCTTTTATTATAGGTAAGTGGTTCTCTCTTCTCTAGGATGAGTGTTCTGTGTACAGTCGTTCAGTAAATGTTTGTGGAGGGTGACAAGATTGTTATTAGCAGAAGAGCAGAAATAGCCTATTAGTCTGAAGTGAGTCACTTTTTGATGATCAATGAGCATTTTTTTTTTCATACCTGAGCATTTCTTGTAGTTATCTGCAATGGGTGTTTAAAGAATCATTTGTATTAGCATGTAACTTACTTGGAATCTCAGACACTTGAAGAGTTAGTAAGGATGTTCAGAGTTAAGAGATTGGTTCCCAGCAGTGAGGAGGCAGGGACCCAGAGGTGTGGGGGTGTCCAGCCATGCTCCTGCTTCATTTCTCTAACTGTGGTTCCTACAGTGTGGTAAGCCTGCCATCTTGCCAGAGAGCCTTCTCATATCAGCCAGCAGATCAGCCAGCCTGAAGGAAGAGCCTTATTGCTCAGCAGATAAACAGATGAGAGAATCAGAAGAGCACTCTGGCACCTCCCTCTTTGGGTAGGTAAGGAAAAGAATTAAGCAGCATTCCCTGGCCAGCTGTGCAGTTTGAAGCTGATGGAAGTCCGCTCTTTAATGTGACTGATGCAATTCACTGTATTGAAACAACACACTCTTCTCCAGAAAGTCCCGACATGATTAAAACAGACAAACAAAAACATTATTTCTTGACTACTTGGATATGCCTTTCCAAAAAATCAGGGATGTTAATCTGCATTATTACTTCTTGACAAAAATTGTATTCCTTTTTTTTTTTTCTGTTGGTGGATTTTAAAAAATTGGCTTTTGAGTCCTTAATATAAACGTCTATGCGCGTGTTTTACAACCACTGACTGTCAACTTTTATTTAAAGTTTAAGCATCTTGGCTATTTTCTTTGGAAACTTTATTTAAAGAGAATAATCATATAGGCCACAATAATATTATTTGTCTTCAAAGTTGCTATGAACAATCATTCCTAAGATTTATTATCTAGTCCAAGTCCACAATTCAAAGTCCAGAGCAGGCCAAATGTTCAAAGCTAGGCTTTGGAAACTGATTTAATTTATTTTCTAATGCTGAAAACATACTCAGAGGGCCTCCTTCTGCATTATTTTTTCATTGTTAGGAGCATCAGTCCTTATTATAGGTATTTAACATGAAACTTTCATGATGATAATCACTTCAGAGTTGTTTGAGCTGGATTGGTAGTATGAAGCAATCATATCAAAATTTTCAGCAGGAACAGAAAACATAGTATAAAATATTATTACCTCTATTCTTTGACAGTTTCTTAGGATAGGTTTTTTACAAATTATCTGTGTCTCTTTTAGTCATGAGTGAGCACACAGTATGGCACATGGTTTTGTACCTTGTATATTTATATATTTTTGATAGATATAAATAAATTAGTGCCCAGGTACCAAATAATGAACACCCTCAAAATTTGAATTTCAAGGAACAGTGGCAGAAAATATCACTTGAAACTGAAACTTTCAGACATCAACATAAAAATGACTGAGATTAGCTATGTGTGAAATTCCCAGAAGGTAATCCACACTCAAATCAACCCATGGTTTGTCTACCCACTTTTTGATATCCTTTGAACAAAAATAAAAATAAATGTAGATACTTAGACAAGTGAACAAACAGCACTACATGGGGTGAATAACCTGACACCAAATGTTTCTTGAGATCATAAGAGTATGAAGGTATCATCTGGGAGATATTCTTGCCAAACGTGTAATCAAGCCTCTGGACTTCATTCCACTTTAAAGGAAATACAGGGGGTTGAGAAGGAAGTTAAATAACCACTGCAGGAAAACAAGGAAATCAGTTTTGTGGGAAAGTATAAAGATAAATGTTTTTGACTGCTTCAAAAGTCCATGTCATTAGAAAAATAATAAGGCAGAACTGGGACTTCCCTGGTGGTCCAGTGGTTAAGACTTCGCTCTTCCACTGCAGGGGGAACAGGTTTGGTCAGGGAACTGAGATCCTGCATTCTGTGTGGCATGGCCAAAAAAATTATTTTTTTAAAAGGGGGAACTATTCTAGATTAGAAGAAACTAAAAAGTCATAAAGCCAAAAGCAAAAAAATGTAGATAATGTTAATTAAACAATGTTTTAGAAATTATAGCATGTTCACATCAGAAGCAAACAGCTAGCTGCTGTTCTTTGTGTCAGCCACCAACAAGAGTTGGGGAGCCTGAAAACTGGTTATTACAGACCAACTGGCAGCTATATATGGCCAATACGTTTTAAGTCTAGAGGTTTAAAAATCGTCAGTGCAGGATGACCCGACTCTATCGCCACCCGCTTCTGAACTTCACACTTTCCCAACAGTGAGACCCGTGGCTCCAGTATTGGAGACTGACTCTGCTGCTGCTCTTTGTGACATCGGCTGAGGCCCTGAGCCTCTCCAGGCCACAGCCTCCTTGGCTTCAACATGTACACAAAAGATATTTCAAAGGTTTGTTGTGAGAGTGAAATGAGACCACTCATGTGAAAGGGTCTCGGACAGATCTTGGCCCATGGTAGGCTTTCAGTAAATGTTTTAATTTAAAAAATAATAATCCTCTGGCCCCAGTATTATGCTCTTCTGGGAAACTCTATTTCTCTTTGTAAATTGATAAGTAAGCATTCCAAGTTATCCGTCAGCTTGGCTTTTATGACTTTGGGAGGAACGAGTCATCTCTGTGCGAACAGATGCAAACGATTTCTCTTTCGTGCAAAGCTGAGTCCTCAGTGGGCCTGGCCTTCTGGTGACCCATGAGTTGATGGGAGTTAAACACCCCCCCCAGAAGAGGCCTCCTCTGCTTCACCCCTGCAAAATGGGTGTTAGTCAGAGCTTTGGAGATTGGTTTGAAAACTTCTGTGTTTTGTTTCTTTTTGACAGGACCAAAAAACTAAGTATATGCATGGACTGTAGCAAATGAGAGAAATATGAATCCCACTCACAGTATATTTTTCAGATGCTGTTAACTGGGTTTATTTTTACTTTGACAGATACTTCCGTTTAGGGGGGTGCTTTCCACAGACAGAGTCTATTGTGCAATAGAAAATTCGGTAAATTTTGCCTCTAGATTTCCTCCAGATCTCTCAGGTGACCACACCCAAGCCTCAGCGTGGCCGTGTTTTCAGTAAGAGACTTGAGTTATTACTTTAGAAAGTGACCTTAGTTTCTTCCCTCTGGAGGTTTTTGTTGGCAGAGTTTGTCATCTTTTTTTTTTTTTTGGGACATCATGCTTACTATAGGGAAAGACCAACCATGTATGTGCAACAGACTGAAAAGTGGTGTAATTGTATCTGCCTGTTACTTGATTTCACACTTCATTGGCTTCCTAAAGTCTACATATCCTTCATGGTTAGGAGTTTTCACCCTGGGTGTCGTCAGACCTACATTCAGATCCCAGCTCTGCCACAGAGGAACCTTGAGACCCTGGGCAATCTCCCTGACCTCTTCTAAACCTATCATTTCTAAAATACCGATGAAAACACCTAACTCCCTGGCCTCCTCGGAGGATTATGTTAGATCGTGCCCATAAACAATGCTCAGCATCTGATGAGCGCTCAGTCAGTGTTAGCCCTTGTGATGGGTGTGAGGGAAGGGGAATGGCAGTGTTCTCAAAAGTGACTTCTCTGTTTCAATTCAATAAGTGCCTGGAATTTCACATTTGCATCTCTTTCATGATAACCTTGAAAAGAACTGACTTATTTGGGCCAAATTTGATATATTGTGTTTTAAATTTCTAGTAAGAATATCAGCTCCACAGACTGACAATCATCTGTCTTCTTGTGGGCTATTGCACTAAAAATATAAATAAAATAAAAAGCCACTGTTTGTAGACAGCAAGATACATCCTGAGAGTGACTTCAAATGTTACAGTAACCATGCTCATATTGGGGTGAGGTAGGGTGGGGGAGAATCACTGGCCAGCGCTCTGAGGGAGCCTAGCAAACCCTGTGAATGGAAGCTGCCCTATTGATTTTGGCTCCCAAGTTACATGAGTGGTTTGACTTAAGGCTGTTTGGGTTTGGTTTTGTTTTTTAAGTGGAAAAACTCTTTTGTGTCTCTCTTTTCTATTAATTCCAGAGGCTGAGTCAGTGGTGAGTCCAGTAGTTGAATTAATATGGAAATCATACTCTAAGCTAATGCTTAGGATTACTCCATTATGTAACACTCACGTGGGCTGGAAGAGAGAAAATTCCAGTACCATTTCTTTCTCCACTTTAAAGATGGTGGAGCACCAGTCTTCTCTATGAAAGTACATGCTGCATATAAAAGTGGTTTTTAACAAGGATTTTAAAACAGGAGAAAGGATGTGTTTTTATTCTGTGTCCCTGTCTGGGCATCTATAACATAGAGGAATTTTCCAGGCTGCTCGCAGAGTGAACAAGAACCAGGTACATTTGCATAAGCATCATAAAAATTAAGTCCTGCTACATTTTTCAATGAGCAAAACTTTGCACAGAATTAGGCACAGCCTTTGCTCTCTGGGAGTTTAAATGTAAGACAGAAGACACTAATGTGTGTAGATATTTAGACAAATTTGTGGTAACATTTTATAAGCTTTTCTATTTTGTGCTTTGACAGCCTCCCTCAACTCGGGTAACTCATGCATGGGTATCAGTTCATCCATAGGATAATGTTTTTTTTTTTGTTTTTTTAACATTAGAGAAGTTGTATTTTTCTTGATTATAAAGCTAAAACAGGTTCCTTTTAGAAAAACTGGAAAATAAAATATAAAGAAAAAATGCAGTGACATGTAATTCCATCACCCAAAGAAAACTACCCAGTGGTATCTCATAGGGACATTTTTAATATCTCTTTTAAAATATATCTATATATTTTATAAAACTGAGATCTATATATGCAGTTTTGCTTTGGGCTGTTTTCACTTGACCTATCTTTGCATTGTTTTCATATTATATATTTTAAAAAATTTACTTTGAGTGGTGTTATACTATTAGAATAATTTTTAAAAAGAATCCAGCTTCTGGACACCTGAAACAGTCATTTGGTGGATTAAGAAGTCAAAGGATCATTCTGACTATTCAACCAGCCCATCCAGACCTGTTTCCGAAACAACCATTGTTCACCTTAAGTGGAAACTCAGCCGACTCTGCATGTTTCCTCGGGCTGGGTTGCTGTTCCATGTCTGTCTTTCCTTGTTGACTTATCAGCGTCCATGCACACATGCACATTTGTTTATACCAGCCTTCCTGATATGCAGTCACAGCGTGGGGTTTGGAAAACTGCCCGGCTGCATACCATTCATACCGGCTGATGTTCAGCTTCTGGTAACGAACTGGGTACTCTGAACTCCTTCCATCTCTAAAGAACTCACCCTAAAGTGCCGCTGACCACAGAGCAAATGTGCTCACAAACCCTGAGTGCTTATATTCATGCACGCCAAAGAAAAGAGGGATCTTGGTCCAAGCATTGTGACAGGCTTGGAGTTACTTGTAAAAATCATCAGCACTCTGTTTACCACCCCCTCAGCCATTCCATAAACCAGTGGTCCCCAACCTTTTTGGCACCAGGGAATGGTTTTATGGAAGACAGTTTTTCCATGGACTGGGGTTTTGGGATGATTCAAGTGCGTTACATGTATTGTATACTTTGTTTCTAGTATTATTACATCAGCTCCACCTCAGATCATCAGGCATTAGATCCTGAAGGTTGGGGACCCCTGCCATAAACAACTGCTTGAATTCATATACCTTCAAGCTTAAGATGATGTTTCTTGAAGTACCTTGGAAGCAGGGAGAGTCTGAGGGGATTTAAGAAGAGTGAAGGGATGGTCCCCGCCTCGTGGAGGATAGATGTGCACCCTGTGCTGGGCTCACCTCTTATGTTAGGAAGTATTGCGTCGTGCCCTGAAGCCATCCCTTTCTGAATACTCCCTGTGGTCCTCCCACCTCCCCCCAGGAGCCCTGCTCTTCTCCATGCCTTGTCGGTTTCTCTTGGAGAATGCTGCTGCTGCTCAGTTGCTGCAGTCGTGTCCGACCCTGTGCGACCCCATAGACGGCAGCCCACCAGGCTCCCCTGTCCCTGGGATTCTCCAGGCAAGAACACTGGAGTGGGTTGCCATTTCCTTCTCCAATGCATGAAAGGAAAAGTGAAAGTGAAGTCGCTCAGTCATGTCCAACTCTTCGTGACCCCATGGACTGCAGCCCACCAGGCTCCTCCGTCCATGGGATTTTCCAAGCGAGAGTACTGGAGTGGGTTACCGTTGCCATCTCCACTCTTGGAGAATAAGCATCAGAAGAGAAAACTCTGTGGGGCTCAGTGATAGAAAGGGAATGCGAAGGGCAGATGAAAGGACATTATGCAAAGTAGAAAGATTGCCTTGTATTGGATGAGGTTCAGAATCTTTCCATGAGCTCCACAAACACTTTTTTTCTCCAAAGAAAGACTTGGTACTCCTTTCCATCAAATAACCTTCTGTATATGCAGGGATCTATAGAGGAAATATTCACATTAATGACATACCAGGAAACAGGGGAGCCTAGGTAGAGAAAAGAAGTTAAAGTGACATTCATTCTGTTTACAAATACCTCCGCTGAGCATGTTTCAGCAGTTAATCAGAGCTTTCTTGCTTGGCACTTTCTAAAATGATATCATTATCTAGCTTGCTATTTCAGCAGTTCCAGGAATACCTTGCCTGTGGGTCAAGGTACTTGGTTTCATATAAACAACTCATAAGAGCCTTGTATAATTTCAGAGAGACAAGCAAAAAGAGAAAAAATAGCTCCACGAGTTATGCAGACAAAAAATAAATTGATGAGATTTCTCTCCTAATACAGATACTGGGAGAAGGCATCCTCTGCTCCCTCTCAGGGTTAAATGTAACTTATTTGTTTCCCCCTTAAACCCTGCTGAGTTTAGTCTCTCAGTAGACTGAGGCACCTTTGGAACTCCTGGGAGGAGGCCAGGAGGTACGTCCTTAATTGCTTCATGGATGATGTGAAGTCTTGGAATGGAATCTAGCCGTCACTCATTAACTAGCTTGGCTTATTAAACCTTGACAGCTAACAGAACTGAGCCAAACATCCTCGATTAGAGGCAGCTCAGGAGCAGCAGGAGTTGGTCCAGTTGAATTGTACTGTAGAAGGAGTTACTTTAGTACCTCTACTTCATCTATTTGAACTTATTCTCATGAAATCTAAGGAGGACAGATGATGATTTGCCAAATGCTTTTCCTGCTTTCATTGAGGGCAGTAGGAGTAAATAGGTGACCATTTTCTTAACTGGGATACTGATCACTATTATTGAAGGAATCACTGTTATACAAGAATGGCAAGTTTTTGTTCAAACTTTTTGGCTTGCTTGAATCTATTTATGGTAGACAATAAGGGATATACATGTTATCAAGTATATTCCAATTTCACAGACCTTGCTTCTCACAGCAGGGACCTACAATCAGTCAGCATTTTCAGGCATGGACATACAATCAACACATAAACTCAACAAAGGATGTTCTGCTGCACAGTCAGCGTCAGTATAAACACACATCACATCAATTGATTTGCTCTTTGCTCCATACCACAAAACAGATAATGTCTCTGAAAGTAAATACATTCCAAGTGTTAATGTAAACATCAGCGATTGTTATTTCTCTAAATGATCTCACCCCGCGGAGGTAAAGGAAGGTCTGAATTAGTGAAGAGCATTCCATATGTGAATACATACATGTGCCTACACACACCATGCTCCGAGTGTGATTTCACACCTAAAACCAACATTTGAAATGGTGGTAGCTTGCCCTGAGGTTGCTGAGTTAGGAAGAGGCAGGAAGGAAGCAACACCTGTCTGAGTTATATCATGTTTCCTGGTAGAGATATAGTTAGAGATTATCTAAAGGCAAGGAATTCTTAGCTATGTTTATAGACGACCATAGGTTGATTTGCCTGTGTGATGGACCCTCTTACTAATTCACCTTGTGAATTCATAAGGTCTCAGTCTCACAGTTCCAGGAAACTGATATTTTATTGAAGGCCTATGATACACCAAGCACCATGCTAGCCACTGGGGCAAGGTGAGGGTGAGAAATGGCACAGAGATAAATAAGACATCATGCTCCTGGTCATCTCCTGGGAAAATCATCACCTAAACCCATCACCAAAGGTTAGGTGAGAACCGCTGGGGTACACCTGTCCTCAGTGGTGTGGGCATGTGGAGGGTAAAGCACTTCCGCTTGGAAGAGGTAGGAAAACCTTGATGGAGAAGATGGCATTTGAGCTACATCTTAAAGAATGCGGAGGAGTTTCCCAGGCAGAGAGAAAGAGGAAGGGGATTCTAGATAAAGGAGCACAGGCCTGGAAGAAGGAAGCCTTGTTGCTTATTTAGAGATTGTCAAGATGTTTCCACTTTTAGTTTATTTGGGTAGGAGGGACGGTGTCTTTGATTCAGAGATGAACCAATCATTAAGGATTTTGTAGCAGTGGTGATTAAAATGATGTCTATGGGATAGAGGGTTGCTCTCGTAATCAACCACAAAAGGCTGAGCTCTGGCTACAACATCAACCGGGTTTAGTGTTCCAGCCTGGAAAGGAGAGCTTCAGAGGACAGTTGGTGGTTCTGAAAAGAGCTCTGGAGTGAGAACAGATTGCAGCAATGGGCTGGATCCCTCTCTTGAAGCAGCCCATCACAGGGCTGGTGAACATGCCAGCGTGATCCCCAGCCCTGGTGGGCCAGAGTGTAGTCACCTTGCTAGTTGTGTGGGCCACAGAGTGGTTCAGAGCCCAGGCCTCATAACCCGAGAGACTTAGGTACAATTCTTGCCTCTTCTGCTGTTTACTTAGTGTGGGATTTGGGGCAAGTTTCTTTCCTTTCTTTAAAAAAACAGAACAAAAGAAACCTTGTATGTCTGTATACTGCAAGTGATTTTCTATTAGTGCATGAGTGTGATAATAGCACATACACTTTTTAGTTTCCCATTTTTGAAGTTTTCCTTTTTGAACCAGGTCACTCACTTCCTTATTCTCCCTTCACCCACTTTAACTGTCCAGGTAGCCATCTATATTTTCTCATATTAATATAATCAGTTATATAAATACACAATCATACAAACACACACACACACACCAGCACACATGTGGGAGCAGGGGTGAGAGTTGTCACAGAAGTGAAAACGTATCATATGGAGTATTCTCAAAGCATTAGTGTAGTTTTAAGTTAATAACTTTAGGATTATAATTGCTATGGTTTTCCCTGGTGGCTCAAATGGTAAAGAATCTGCCTGCATTGTGGGAGACCTGCGTTTGATCCGTGCATCGGAAAGAGCCCCTGGAGAAGGGAATGGCTGTCCGCTCCAATATTCTTGCCTGAAGAATTCCATGAACAGAGGAGCCTGGCTGGCTACAGTCCTGTGGGGTTACAAGAGTCGGACACAACCGACCAACTAACACTATAATTGCTCTACACTTACAAAAGAAACATTGGAACATTTAATTATTTGCATTTATTTTACTTTGTCAATTTTGAATAAAATTTGGTCTTCATCTTTTGTGTGCAGCAGTTTCTGTTAAATTGAATTTTAATAAGAATTTTAAAATTATTTTAAAATGTTCAGTGTTCAACCTTTCATGTAATTTTTGTAAGTATGTAGCATTTATACTTTTGAAATTATTAAAGTTTAAAAGCGCTACACTGAGACTTTGGGGACTTCTCATTGCATTTTCTTACATCCCGCTTTTTCTGAAAAAGCCACGTCAAAATCTCTTCATTCAACTGATAAAATTCTAGTCACTCTTTTAGTGGTTGCATAATATTTTAAAGTGTAGTTATTATAATTTATTCCACTGTTACTCTACTGATGGATATTTCCCTTGGTCCACCCCCCCCCCCACTTTGCTGTTGTCAACACTGTAATCGTAAACATCTCTGTACATAACCTTGCAAAGAAGATTTGTTAGTACCACGACATTGTTTCCCAGGAATGGGGCTGCAGCATTGAAGAATGGATGTACAGTTGGCCCTTGAACGGCATGGGTTTGAACCACGTGGGTCCACTTATGCTCAGATTTTTTTTTCAGTTGTAAATACTACAGTATTATACAATCCATGTTTGGTTGAATCCACAGATACAGAGGGAACTCTGAATACAGAGGACCAACCATAAGTTAAATTCGGATTTTCCAGCTGCCCGAAGTGTTGTTATCCCTAACACCCAAGCTATTCAGGGGTCCACTGTAATTTTTTTTTTAGGATTGTTTTGATGTGGATCATTTTTAACGTCTCCTATTGAATTTGTTACGATGTTGCTTCTGTTTTATGCTTTGGTTTTTATGGCCGCAAGGCATTGAGATCTTAGCTCCCTGACCAGGAGTTAGACCCACACCCCCTGCATTGGAAGGAGAGGTTTTAGCAACTGGACCGCCAGGGAAGTCCCAGTCCATTGAAATTTTAATTTTAATGGTATTTCTGTGAATGGCTTTAGTTGATTAATAAAAATGTCCTTGGTTTTAGATTGTTTGAAAAGAACATTCAAATGCATTATCTTTGATGTTCACAGTGACCTTTGAGGTAGGCAGAGTAGATATTATTATCCCCATTTTACTGATGGAAAAATAGAGGCACTGAGAAGCTAAATGGTTTCTCATAATTAACTCAGGTGGTGAGTACTTGATTTCCATCTAGAGCCGAGTCTCATCCTGAGGAAGCCCTGTACAGTCTTCTTTACCTGCATGTTTGGTTTTGATAGATCAATTAGATGAGAATTTTCTAAATTGATTGAATTAAGAAAAGGCCATACACCTGTGTTTATGCCACCAGGAGAGGGCAGTAGTTGAAATGCAGTTATTGTCCTAAATATTCGCACCCCTAGCCTCTTTTAAGAGCCATATTTTTCTGTTTTTTACATTTGTAATGTCTTAATTACAGTTAATAAACTTAATAAAGTTTGAGTTTGTTGATCATTGGAATCTTAACTAAGGTTCGATGGTTTACATTTCATTAGTGATCCGTTTCCTGATTTGTTTTTTTAAAGTTGAAATACACAGAGTGCATGCGAACGGTTGTGAAAGAATGAATATTGTTTCCTTGGTTCCAAAGGAACTTCTGTGTTACATATTCTGGGTCTTATTGATTGTTCAAATTCCAGTTTGGCAAATTTACTGACTGTGTGGTCTGGGCAGTTCATATAGCACTTAGTTTCCTCACCTGTAAAATGAGGGAGAATACACCTTCCGCCTAAGGCTGTTTTTCTCATGGCACGAAGCTCACGGCAAGGGCTCAATATACACATGTGCATGGGTAGTTCTCATGGAACTAGATTGACCCTACTGATCAGGAATTCGTTAGACACTGGCCAGGTCTCCTGAACATACAAGGGGTGGGATGTATTTTTTTAAACAATTTTCATCTACACCATTGCCAAAATGCCATTCAGCTGCTCAACATTTTGTGCCCAGGGCAAGCACTGATACAGCTCCCTAAGTAGAAGTGAAGTTATAGGAAGGCTCATGGCGTTTCTAGGTACCACTTTTTTGAGTGACAAGTGTGTAAACCACAGTGAAAACTTTTGTTCCTTCAAGGGTTTGATTGAGAGGAACAGCAAAAAGAATTTTAGTTTCTCTTCCTCCAAGCGGACATTGTTTTTTTAGCTGTCTTTTTTTTGGGAGACGGGAAGGGGTGGTTACTTAAAGCCAGTAGTGTGTGTATATATGAGTGGCAAATATAGTTAGCATTTACTTGCTATAACTAGTGGAGAAGCCCCCATAGACGTGGCTGGGGAGACATCTGTGAACAAACAGACTTTTTCCCCTTTGAAAATGTTAAGAATCTTTCTGTTTCCAGCAGAAACAGCTGTAGAATTCAGCTGTTCATAACGTGATGTCCAAGTGAGGGCTGATGTTTAGATGTAGTGTGTTAATATCCAAAATGTCATTGTAGATAATAGTAAAGTGGTGAGGTAAGTGGGATGAAGCCAGAAAATTCAGTCACAGCTGACATTTCATCCTCTCTGAGGTTTGTGAAAAGGCCACAGCTAGCTTTGCATTTCCCCAGGAAGGAGGGCGGAGGTTTGGTTGCTATCACACCCTGCACATTACCTAAACGCAAAGTTGTTCATTTTCTCTTCTGTAGAGAGTGGTTACAGAAAGTGTGTCTTTGACTGACTCTTTGACATGCTGGCGCGCTGCTCTTCTCTGGTCTCCAGCCCTTGGGGAAAAGTGAGGGTCCAGGTGCCTGCTCTGAGCTGAGAACCTAAGTGGACACTTCTCTGACCCTCCCCAAAAGTGGCTTCTGACATCCTTTCTTCAGCAACGGTTTTTTCAGTAAAGGAAGCGAAGTTTCAAGGCCAGTAACTCAGAGTACCCAGATTTTTGATCCACAAGCCTTTCTTACCGGCTTTAGAAGGTCAAAAGAGGGAAGCTGTGATGTGGAATCTGTTATGTGTGGAATCCTCCCTAATGAGGAGAGGGCAGCCCAGAGACAGCTGGGGACAGCCCTGAGTCACAGTTGACAAGTGGCAGAACCAGAAGTCCTGACACCTCCTCCAGTGTGCTCCATCAGCTTCACAGGGCACGAGGTGGGTGAGAGTTCACAGGACCTGTGTCACTTTTATGTGTATGACATCTCACCAAAGGTGCGAGATGCTGACCTAAGCAGTGGAGTCCCAGAGCCCTAAGTTCTCGTCAGAAGTCCACCACCTACTAACTGGAGGGTCTCCAGGGGATGTTAACCCCTAAATCTCAGTTTCCTTGTTTGTAAAAAGGGGGCTAATAACAGAGTTCATTGAATCATCATGGGAGTTCAATGTGATAATGTGTAGAAAGCTGAGTAAAGACCTGGTATACAAATAAACGATAACTTTTGTGGGGGTAGTGCTGTGCTACACATTGGAGATGTAAAAAAAAAAAAAGATATCATTCATGCATTCAAGTAGCTTGCAGTGTAGTTGGGAAGATAGATTTAAAAAGTAGCAAGTGTTCAGTGGAATGATAGCAACAAGGTTCAGGAGGAGTGCAGACTGGAGTGGTGTGGGAAACCTTCAGAATGGAGCTGTTTCACAGATTCTTCCGAAGATGGATAATAATCTTTTTAATTTTATTGAAGTATAGTTGATTTAAAATGTAGTGTTTAGTTTCTGCCATACAGCAAAGTGACTCAGTTATACATATATATATTATTTTTCATATTCTTTTCATATGGTTTATCACAAGATATTGAAGATAGTTGCCTGTGCAATACATTTGGACCCTGTTGTTTATCCATCCTATATATAACAGTTTGAAGATGAATAATAATTTTGAGGCAGGCAAATATTTTTCAAGAAGGAGCAGAGAGCATTCAGTAGGCTAATGTGTGGACCCATAAAATAATATTTTAATATCAGCATGTTAAATTAACACTGCTCTTACCATATTGGAATTCTGTGATCTAAAGTGTATGCACAGACCAGCCAGAAAGGACAATAGAAAGGGGACCATATTCTGAATGGCTTGGAGGCTGTTCTGTGTAGGGATGGGTCAGCACTGAAAGACTTTAAAGCTAGGAAATAGATGGTGATGTTTATGTTCTGTAAAGATTGCTCTGAGGGCAGATGGAGGATGAATTGCAGGAGGGGAAATTACACAGGCTGTTGGGAGATACTAAGGCATTGGGTCTGGCTTGGGTGACTGGACCCCGTCACCCAAGACTGATTTGGAAGGGTTGGTAATGAGTACCATTTGGAATATTTTGTGTGGGTTATCCAGATGGCTGGATCATCAATAACATTTTAATTATATTGGCAATTTAAAAACATTGTATGAGAAGGGAAAATATTTTCAACTCTTTCTGTCATGGATCTCCTATTATTTTGGTCTGAACAAAACTTCTTTTTCAAAGAATTCTTTAAAAGAAAGGATAAGATCTTTTCCAGTGAAAGTTGTTTTAATGTAAGAATTCAGGTCTTTTTGGCATTTCTTAATAGTGAATGTTCTTTCCTTAGCATGTGGTCATTTATTGTTTTTCTTCTGTCTTATGCAGGCAGTTATGAAAACACAAGAGATTTTGCTATGTACCTTTAAAGCCTATCAAGACAGTGGTGATCATGTTGCAATATACATATAAATATCAAATCATTACATTGTATACCTGAAACTGATATAATGTTACATGTCAATTGTACCTCAAAAATAAATAAATTTTTATTTATTTATAAATAAAATAGCCAAGAAAATAAATAGCCAGTCTAGAAAAAAAAATAACCAATCAAAAGAGTTTCTTATGACTTTGGTGCATTTAGAAAATCATCATGAGAGTGAGGACTATCAACTTCCCCATAAGTGAATTAAAAAATAATAAATATTAATTATAAAACTTAGATATAGAAAAATAGCTTCCTTAATGACTGTTTCCCCACTTGAAATAATATTACAGTAAGTTTTTTGGGGGGTCCACCCCACTCTGCATGTGCAATCTTAGTTCCCCAACCAGGGATTGAACTTATACCTCCCGCAGTGGAAGCGCAAAGTCTTACCTCTAGACTACCAGGGAAGTCCCTACAGTACTTTAAAATGTACTTTCTGAGCAAGTTCACTTGGGTTCATTTATTTCTTTGAATTAGGAAGTATACAACACATAGAGAAGAGAAAGCATAGCATATTTGCACATTTTAAAGAATAAAATGGAGACATCCACATTTATACTGCTTATCCAAGAATATTACCACTACTATCGAAATCCATGTGTACCTTTCTCCTGTTGTATTCTGCTCTCCCCAGTTACTTTCCTGGATTTGGAGTTAATCACCCTCCTGCTTTTCTTTAGTTTTACCACGTAAGTGTGTGTCTCTAAGCAATGTACAATATTATTTTAATCTGTATGTAAATAGAATCACACTGGTTATTTTGTGACTTACTCCTGCCAAAACAGTATGTTCTGAGATTCATCTGTATAGATGTGTGTAACTTCTTTAGTTCATTCACTTTCATTGTTGTATCATATTTTATTGTACTTATTGTAATACAATTTACTTAGCCATTTCAGTGTTGAAGGGCTCTGCATTTTATCATGTGTATGGTAACATTATTGGCCTCCTTATTAATACAGATTATTTGTAGATTCTTTAGGCTTTTCTATTTAGATTATTATATCATCTATAAGAAATAATAGCTTTGATTTTTTTTTTTCCTTTCTGATTTGTATAGTGTTAATTCCCTTTTCTTGTTTTATTGAGCTGGCTAGAATCTCCAGAGTTGAACAGAAGTGATAATAAATAGCAAACTTTATCTTTTCATTGACTTTACAGGCAATGATTTAAAGTTTTACCCTTGCAATTGAACTGAACGTAACTGAAATGATGCAGGATTATTTTGTGATACCCTTTACTCAGCTGAGGAAGTTTCCTTGTATTCCTTTTTTACTCAGAGTTTTAATCATAAATGTTTTTTGTATTTTATTGAATGTTTTTTCTGCATCTTTTGAGATGAGCATCTACTTTTTCTTCTTTAATCTGCTAATGTGATGAATAACACTGATTGATATTGAAGTAACCCTGTATTATGGGGCTAACTCAGACTTAGGCATGTTATTTTTCTTTATAAATTACGGTATTTGAATTGTTAATTTTTTTTGCATTTATGTTTACAAATAAGATTGCCCGATGGTCAGTTTCCCCTTGAGGTTATGTGAATTTTGTTGTTACACATTTTGACGATATTGTTAGGCATGTGTTTCTCTGGTGGATTAAATGTTTTTATTACTATGTCATGACTCTTTTCATCTCTTTGCCTAATATTAGTTTTGTATGGGCTCAGTTTAGTTAAACCAGATTTGGGGGCAACTGTCTGCAAATGTCTTTCTCCAACTTACTTTTTTCAAGGATACACAACGTTTTAGATTCGTCTTTTGTAAGTCACATAACCAGATTTTGTCTTTCTTAATTAACTGTGTATGTTAGTCTCTCAGTTGTGTCTGACTCTTTGTGACCCCAAGGGCTGCAGCCCACCAGGCTCCCCTGTTCATGGGATTTCCCAGGCAAGAATACTGGAATAAGGTATAATTTATATACAGTAAGACTCAAACATTTAAAGTGTACAATTTGGTGAATTTTGACAAGCGTGTAAGGCATGTAACCAACACCACAATAAAGATACAGATCATTTCCATCACACCAGAAAGTTCCTCATGCCCTTTTTGCAGTCAGTTTCTTTCCCTCTCGTCTAGCCCCAAGAAACCACTGATCTGCTTTTTTTTAATCACTCTGCTATGGTCTTCTCTAGAATGTCACACAAATAGGATCATACAGTATGTAGGTTTTATGTATTTGACTTCTTCCATTTAGCATAAAGCTTTTGAGATTCATCCATGTTGCAATTGTATCAGTATTTCATTCATTTTCATCTTTGAGTATCATTCTGTTGTATGGATATACCACCATTTGTTTAACCATTTATCAATTGATGGACATTTGGATTGGTTTCAGCTTGGAGCAATTATGAATAAAGCTGCTGTGAACATTCATCAGGTGTTTGGGTGGACATGGTTTCTATTTTTTAATTCCATCAGACAGTCTTTGTCTTTAACAAAAAAAAATATGATCAGTTTTTTTGTTTATGACATTGCATTGATTACATTTGTATTTTCAGTCAAACAAAATGTAATAATGAAGTGAATTTAAGTTCATTTCAATCATCTCATTTTTGCTTTCTATTTGTCCTGCTTTTTCTGTGCTTTATTTTTTTATTATTACCTTTGTCTGAATTGAATGAGTTTTGCTTTGTTTTTATACTTCCATGTTTTTTCTCCTACTAGTTTGACAGGTGTACACACTATTCTCTTTCAGTGTTTGCCCTAGAGATGTCAGTATTCTATTTAACTTAATGAAGTCTTACTCTATATAGTGTCTTCCCTCTTCTCCCAAGCAGTTTAGGAATCTTAAAACTCTTTAATTCTGATCATTCTTTTCCAACCTAATATGCCATTGTTGCTCAGTTTTCAGTTTCACCTTATTTTTTATATTAGGCATTATTGCAATTTGTATTTAGCAGCATTTGTTTTATATTGCCTATGTTTCTATAAATTTAGACATATGTCTGCTGTTTTCTTTGCTTACCATTCCCTTTCATCTCAGATCACTTTGCTTTTTTCTGAAGTATGTTTGTTAGAAGTTCCTATAATTGTTTTTTTTGTAAATAAACTTTCTTATTTTTGACTGAAAATGCCTTTATTTGCTTTTATTTGTGAAAGGTAGTTTTGCTGAGTATACAGTTCCATGTTTAATATTATTTTCTCTCAATGTTTTACATACATTTTCTCCAGATTCCTCTTCTTCTCTTGAGAAGTCAGATATCAATCTAGTTATCACTTACTTGTAGATAATCTGCTTTGTCCTTGGGCTGTCCTGAAGATCTGTTGTGATAATGTCGTTCTGCAATTTTTCAGGGCTTTATCTGGGTTAAGATTTCCTTCTATTTAGCATCCTTGGAATTCATTTGGCTTCCTGAATTTGATGATTGAAAGTTCTGGAAAATCTCGAGTATAATCACGTCAAGTCTGTCTTTCCCCTCATTTTCTGTGTTTTCCTCCATACTCCACCCACCATCACTTTGCATCTTTTTTTCATCTCGCTACAGGATTATGTGTAATTTCTTTATATCTATCTACCAAATCACCATTTCCCTCTTTAGCTATATCTAATTTGGTATTGAACTCAACCACTGAATCTCTATTGGTAATTATTTTCGTTTCTAGAAGTTACTTTTGGCTCTTGCTCAAATCTGCTTAGTTATTTTTGATATCTTACTCTTTTTCATATTTTAAGATACTGTTTTCTTTCTCTAAACACATTAAACGTATCTGTTTCATATTCTGTATCTGATGTGCAGAACCTCCATCCTCTGAGAGTTTGATTCTGCAGTTTGTTTTTTCTTCTTGTCCATGGTGAGCATGTGCTTAGTTGCTCAGTCGTGTCCGACTCTTGCGACCCCGTAGACTGTAACCTGGCAGGCTCCTCTGTCCATTGGATTCTGCAGGCAAGAATACTGGAGTGGGTTGCCATTTCCTTCTCCAGGGGAGCTTCCCAACCCCCGAACCCAGGTCTCCTGCATTGCAGGCAGACTCTTTACTTGCTTCTTTTTGTGTTTTGAGATTTTTGATTCTGAATTCAGTTCCTTGGAACTCTCTGTATGAAGACTCTTTGAAATGTGGATTTAGTTCATTATTCTACAGGCCTTGAATTTGCTTCTGGTGTGTGTTTGGGGGGCACTGCCATTTTAGGACTTTTTTATCCTAAATGTTTGTATTTGGGAAAGGATATGTAATTTCTGATCCCAAACAGTGCAATAATGGGCTTGAAATTTTCTGAAGAAACTTTTTCTTTTTTTTCCCTGCCTCTGCCATCACTAATGCTTATCTTTTCTTTCTTCTACTCCTGGGAATATGTTTTTTAAACTTACCCATAAAGGATCTTACGTTTCAGGGGTATGGGCTTCAACCCCCACACCCTTTGTGTGCCTTTGGCTTGTCTCCTATCCCATAGACACCCTGGGATTAATTTATGACTCCAGGGTACATGCCACCTCATGGATTACTTACCTTCCTGGCTTCTAGTCTCCTTGTTATTGCCAACCTTTAATACTTTCTTGCAGTTTAGCCACAAATTTTTTAAGTGTTTTTAGTGCTTATACCAGTATTTGTAGGTATTTTACATAGATTTGCCAAAGTTGACAATCAGAAGTCCTCTTAATTTGAAAGTTGAAATGTTTCCCAGAAGGGGAGAAATATTAAATTAATTACATCCTGTAATCTGTGAATTTTACTGAAATCAAAGATTGACTTTGATTTTTACTTTCTAAAAAGTAGTAGTTGGTTTGCATAAACATTAATGTTCATTTTTTAAAATTCCTGCTGAAATAGAATTATAAAGATTTAAGAATCAGTCACTTGTTCACTTCCCTTTCAACAAATACTTGTTGAGCTTCTGTGTTTTGGTGGGCGGTTTTAGGTGCTGGGAGTACATCAGTGCTTAAAATAGACAAAAAGCTGGCCTCTATTGAGCTTACATTCCAGTTGGAGGAGACAGACAATTAACAAGATAAATAGGTAAAGTATATGTAGTTGAACCCTGAACAACTTAGGTATTAGGGACATCAACCCTCCCTCCCCCGCAGTTGAAAATCTGTGTACTGCCATCTCTGCCTCAAAAGCAAAGGAACTGATAAATGACTAACTCAAAGGCAGGAAACAAACAGTTTTGATAGAATCAGAACTCAAACCCTAGTTCTTTTGATTCCTCATACTGTGATCTCTTATTGCACACAAACTTTTCCCCACACTTAGTTAATTCAAAGATTTGTAAAGTGGAAATGCATACTGTATTTATTGGGAAAAATCTGTATGTAAGTGGTCCCATGCAATTCAAACCTTTGTTGTTCAAAGATCAACTGTAGTATGGTAAAAGGTGATAAATGCTGTAGGGAATGATTAAGCCGGTAAAGGAGGACTGGGAGATGTTATTATTCTTCTTCATTTTTAAAAGAATATATTTAAGATCAGCAGGGGCCATTGCAATTAAAGAAAGACAAATATTGTATATTAATGCATGTATGCGGAATCTAGAAAAATGGTATAGATGATCTTATTTGCAAAGCAGAAATAGAGATACAGACATAGAGACCAAATGTACAGACACTAAGGGGCAGAGGGGGGATGGGGTGAATTGGGAGATTGGGATTGACGCATATACACTATTGGTACTGTTTATAAAATAGATAACTAATGACAACATACTGTATAGAGGCACTCTACTCAGTGCTCTGTGATGACCTCAATGGGAAGGAAATCCAAAAGAGAGGGGATATGTGTAAACATATAGCTGATTCATTTTGCTGCACAGCAGAAATGCACACACCATTCTAAAGCAACTATGTTCCAATTTAAAAAAATTATGCAAGAAGCTAGACGCTCTACTACTGCAGCATTATTAATTTTAACTTAACTTTGTAAATGTTAAGTTGAAAATGATGTATACATTTGTAGATGTTCCTAGATTGGAAAATAAGTTGTTTTTTAATAGTTCCTTGGCCACTTCTGAAGTAAGAAAGGAAATGATTAGAAAATATTAACCACAAGGAAACTTCAACACCAAAACTTTTTAAAATTCTCAGGTTTTAAAAATAGCTTTAAACTGGAAAATGATCCTTTCTACCCATCAACCCCCACAAGGGATAAAACAAAAGACTCACCAACAGCTAAATACCAAAGGAGGCTAAATATCTATTGCACTTAACTCACTCTGGTTGGTTTTGAAAGCCCCAATTGGTGAAGTTATAAAAGGCCATTCATTTCTTTAGTGTGAAAACTGACAAACAGGGCAGAAGTAACCAAAAGGGAACAAAGAGAGCAGTGGAGACCTTTGAAGACAGCGGCAGTGGACACCAGGGTGAAAAACAGCAGGCACTGTTTTAAAAGGAGCACCGTTAATCCAGAGACTAAAGCACCGCAGACCAAGAGCAGAGGACCATTTGCAGTTCAGTTCCCACGAGAGCATGACCATGCTCTGTTACATGCACATCAGCTGAGGGACAGAGAGTCTATTGTCACACAGTTGTAGTGGCTACCTGCAGGAAGTGGGGTGAATGTCTGGGTTACTGTCCTGACTTCATCCACCCTACCCATGCAAGTTATCAAGTAAGGGTTCAGAATAGTACGAGTTACTGCAGAAGGTTATTCAGGAGTGAGCTTTCTATCATTAAGGCATCATCTGAGACTTTCAATTTTTTATTTATTGAAGTAGTTGATTTGCAATATTGCATTACTTTCTGGTGTACAGCAAAGTGATTCAGCTATGTGTGTGTATATATATGTACAAAATATACTTTCATGTTCTTTTCCATTATGATATATTACAGGATATTGAATATAGTTCTTTGTGATACTGTAGGACTTGGTTGTTTATGTATAGTAGTGTGTATCTGCTAATCCTAAACTCCTAATTTATCCCTCTCCCACCTTTCCCCTTTGGTAACCATAATTTTTTTTTCTGTGCCTGTGAGTCTGTTTCTGTTTCATATATAAGTTCATTTGTGTCATATTTTAGATTCCATGTATAAGTGATAGTATATGGTATTTGTCTTTTTCTGACTTACTTCACTTATTATGATAGTCTCTGAGCCTATCCATGTTTGCTGCAAATGGCATTATTTCATCCTTTTTTATGGTCGAGTAATATTCCATTGTGTATAGGTACCAATATACCATTCACCCGTCAACGGATACTTAATAAGACTTTCTATTTTTAATGTTGTTTATCCTGAAACTTTTCTAAGAGTAAAAAATTCAGGGGAGCAGAATATCTATCTTTTAAGAACCAAAAAATACCTTTCATGGAAGAAAAGAGAAATCTATGAACCAGAAAGAAGTCCTCACCAGATGCCTTATTGGCCAGGGCCTTAATCTTGTACTTCTCAGCCTTGAGAACAGTAAGAAATCAATGTTTATTGTAAAAGCTAAAGGGAAGAAGAAACTTCTGAAAATATGTAAATCAGTTTAATGGTTTTTCTCATTGTAAAAAGTCACAAGTGTTTATTGGGAAGGAGTCAGAAAATCTTTTTTTTTTTTAATCACCCATATCCAAGAGAGGGCTTTCCTGGTGGCTCAGCTGGTAAAGAATCTGCCTGCAATGCGGGAGACCTGGGTTCGATTGCTGGGTTGGGAAGATCCCCTGGAGAAGGAAAGGCTACCCACTCCAATATTCTGGCCTGGAGAATTCCATGGACGGTATAGTCCATGGAGTCTCAAAGAGTCGGACATGACTGAGTGACTCTCAGTTTCATACCCAAGGCAAATCAGCTGCTAATACTGTTAGGGATGTGGAGTTACCAAGCTGTGTACCATGGTGCACTGGGACAGCACAGTAAATTCATGAGGGTGCCCCAGGTTATTTTCCATCCTCAAGGGACACCCATCTGTTCAACACTGTTTTGAGACTGTTCATGATTTCAACATAAGATTGTACCACGTTTCTTCTGGTGACATCATATCTTTGCAAAAGAGGGTTTTCAGAGATTGCTGAGTTTTTTAATGACAAAGTGAGCACCATGTGAAAACCAGCTTGAAGCAGGAAATGCAGACAGTGGCGTCCACATTGAATTGAAGTTTTGCTTGTCCACAAAGAATCTGAAGTTTTGTTTGTCCAACAGGTGTTCCCATTCTGTTGATAAATCATTTGGAGGCTATTTGAGAAAGAACAGTACTTTTAATTTATGTGGGTTATTTTTTCCAAATAACTACTAAGTTATTAGGACATAAATACTTACTCAGTTGTTTAGACTATCTACTGAACAAACAGCATTGTTGAATATCTGTTGGAGCCTGGAGGCACTGTTAAAAAATTTCAAGACTCTGAGAGCTTCCATAATCATTTGGGAGCCTCTAATATATTTCTTTCCAGATGTTTCCCTATGTACACTACATATTCTTTAAACTTTTTTTCATTTAACAATATCTAGTGAAAATCTTTGCATTTCAATAAATATGGGTCTGTATCATTATTTTCAAAGTTTAATGTCATAATGGCTTTTTGTCATTTGACTCCGTTATTTTATTTATCAAACTTGTAGTTTAGAAAAGCAGAACTTTACTTTTATGATATGGTGTGGTCATCCCCTTTGTACATTTTCTTTGTTTACATATCCTTGATTTCCTTAGGCTGGATTCCTAGGAAGCAATTTACTAGATCAAACAATATGTACTTTCTTATGCTTTTGATATCCAGAAAGAGAGAGAGAGAACCAAATTGCCCTTTCAGAGAGATTGTGCCGATTTCTTTCTACCAACGGTTTATAAGAATACCTCAATTAAGAGGGTAGCATTGATATATTTACACTATCACATGTAAAATAGATAGTGGGAAGCTGCTGTGTAGCACAGGGAGCTCAGCTTGATGCTCTGTGATGACCTAGAGGGGTAGAATGGGAGGGTGGGAGAGAGGCCTAAGAGGGAGGGGGTGTATGAATGCATATGGCTGATGTATTACATGATGTTGTACAGTAGAAACTAACAACATTGTAAAGCAATTTTATTCCAATAAAAAAAATAGCAAAAAAAAAAAGAAAGAACACCTCAGTTAAAGAAGTCCTATGGCTGATTCTTGTTGATGTTTGACAGAAAGCAACAAAATTCTGTGAAGCAATTGTCCTTCAATTATAAAAATAAATGAAGTGGGAAAAGAAAAAAAAGAAGTGAAGCATTGGAGAACTCCTAACCGTAAGATTTGTGAATCGGTCAAGGGTGTTCCTCCTCCCCAACAGTTAAATAAACTTAGTGCCAGCAAAAAAGCTGAGTAAGTGCATTCTGGCCAAGAGCTTCTGGGATCCTCAACAGACTGAAGTTCCAGCTAAAGTCAGAGGTAGCTGAGAGCAACATCCAGGCAGATATCCACTTAGAGAACAGAAAAACCACTCGTCAGGAAACTTCTTTAGCTTTAGATTCACTATCTAGTTTTTCAAAACTAGATAAGTCATACCACACTGCACAGCTTTCACCTAACTCTGTGGGGCAGAGGCAAATGCCCAAAACAGACATTGACATCAGGAATTTTTTTTGGAGGGGACTGATTTCAAAGTATTTTGACAGTCAAATGAAGTCCTTCGTGTTCCATGGACCACAGCACATATAGTCTCATCTACAGCCACGTGTGTATCACATTTTGAACTACATTCAATTTAGACAAATGAGCTAGTATTTTCAATTGTAAGTTACCAAGGAAAAACGTATATTATGTATGCAGGCTCTAACATGGAGACACACACAAAAAAATGTGGTACATTTTGGAAATATTTCTGTTTTAAGTAAACTGGAGCCCTTCAGCTTTCTGGGAAATTTAGCTGTATAGGAAGACTCATTCCTGAACCTCATGAATGGCTAAGATTTTTGTGATTTTCATGATGGCCGTGTGTATTACCTTTTTAAAAATTAAAACATTATCCACCTTTGATCTTGATTTAGAAAATGTTTAAACAATTCAATTTGATAATTTTATAAATACTCCTATTAAAACAACATTCTGTATTAAAGCTGTTTGAAAAATTTGTGCTTAGATAGCTGACTGTAAAAAGATGAGTGGATTCTTTTAGGCACTCACTCTTTACTCTTACGAGATTGAAGTAAAAATTAGTGTGATAAGATGGTAGTTAAGTAGGATGATCTTACTTAAAGCAGAAATTTTGACACAGAAAAATTAAAATATGTATTATAACTCCTTATCACTTCATTGCCTTTACTTGATGCCTTCAATACATACCTATTTTCACTTGTATCAGAAGTAAGAAGCCTGCTATGGTATGTTCATCAAACAATTGCAGCATGGAGGCCCTTTCCCTCTTTGCATAGATGGAGACTATCTGAACTGTTGGAAGCCTCCGTGGGACTCCACAGCCACAGGGTATTTCCTTTTGAATCCTCACTGGCTATCTCTCCCAAAGTCTGGTGTGTGTGTGTGTGTCAGCTTTAGTAGGAAGCCAGTTGTGTTGAGAGGTGACTTTCTGCCTTTGTGACTGGTATGGTTAGGAGAAATAAGATTTTCAGGAGTTTAGGTGAGTTTGAAGGCTATATCAGTTATTTTTATTTGACCAACATGGTTCTCTTTTGTTAATTTAAAAAAAAAACAAAAAAACGAATTGCCAGTCTGCTCCCAGAGCACTGGACGTGTGTATAGACTTAAGAGACATGTCCAAGAGTGTACTAGTGTACTGTAATTATGTAACCCTCATCTGTCACGCCCAGATCAGAGTTTCTTTCAGGTAGTTTCTTAACCCTCCAGGTTTTAAGTATAGAATATCATGATCATTCTTTGCTTTATTGTCCATAGCCAATGAAAATCTGTGTTAAAGTGCTAATCTCTCATTTCTGAGTTTTTGAATATAACCAGGAACACTATTTCATTAAACCCCACATCATTTTTATCAGATATTTACCAAATTCATAAATTATCTGATAGATAAGAGCATTAATAACTGCTGTAAATCCAGCTCTTCACACTCATTCATTCATCAGCCAAGATTTCTGGAGCTCCACCAATTCTGGGCCCCAGAGATGAGCCACACAGATATGGTTCCTGCTCCTAAGAAGTTTGTGATTGAATTGGGAAGCTTTCAAGAAAGCTGGTGGCTGAATATAAATGAAGAAGTGCTACAGAGATTTGGGAAATCTTTTAGAGCAGAGTGCCTGACCTCCGATAAGCTTCCTGAAAGGAGCTTCTGGTTTGTCTGAGTATTAAAAGTCAGAGTACTCCTACTGTGAAATCCAAGTAGAGTACATTCTTCTGGCCAGATGCTCCATATTTTCAGAGCTGTAACTGACAGCCAGATGCTAGCTGGTACCGTTGCCTTGTGGTCCACTAACCACGATGGGATATTTGTCTGTTACACTTGGTAATAGAAAGGTGAGATTTTAAACATTCTGCTTTTTCTTTTCTTTTTCTCTGAATAATGGCAGCTGATGCTACTAAGGCCATATTACCTACATGTAACTTGATTGGTTTTTGAGTCAGCCCTCGAATGACTTTTTAATCAGTTGTGTAACTATGCCTAATCATGATACTTTGTTTATTCACACATGTAAATAACCACATGTGTACTTTAATGTTTATTTAGATGAATTCAGAAGTTAGTCATCTGTGATTTGGGGCAAATATGAGTGTTGGTATTAGTTCTCCCATTTGTCAGATTTGGTTAACAGTAGCTGTATTTACCTAACAGATTAAATATTTAATGTTTATGGAACGTTTGTGTTTCATTAGAGGTATCATTATTATGGTTGTTCATATGATTTGCGAATCATTAGTACCAACCATAGATGAACACAGCTGCAGAAAAGATCACATTTTCAGACAAATCATGATTCACTCAGATGGCTTTAACTTTTTTGAATCCCAGACTTTCATTACAGAAGTTTTGGGGTCACAGCCTTCAAAATATCTCTTTTGCCTCCTCCCAGTTAAGATCATCCACTTGTCAAAAGGCTGTGTGATAATTTGGCCTCTTCTGGGGAAAGCCTGCGATGAGAAATCCTTTCCTAAGGCCCAGTAACTGGTTTGATTCAGGACTCCATCTTATTTGTTTCCTCCTTGAGGTTCCTTTGTCTGAAGAAAAATCAAGTCTGAAGAACTGAACTGTGGCTAAAAAATAGGTGACTTTTTTGGAATGCTGCACAGAAGTTTCTAGTGAAGAGGTGGTGTTTGTCTTAGTATCCTGACACTATGCTTTTGAAAAGCTTGCAGTACCAAATTCCCATGTGGTTTATTTTTAGCTTGAGTCTACTCTGCTAGTAAAAATAAAGCTATTTTTATAAGTGCTACTTCTAGTACTTACATCCACATTTGAAAAGAAGTCACAGAAAACAGTCCAGAACTGTGCGCAGTGCCCAGATTGTTGCAGAATTGTGTTTTGAATAAATCTTTTTATGATGGCTGCATTTCAGCTATCCCAGAGGGTTCAACTCACATGATTCCACCCCCAGTACACACACACACACACACACACAAAGGGCTCATGGCCCCTTCCTTAAAGTACTTACTTCATTTGTGTATTTGTCCAGTGTGTGTATGCTGGCTGTCCTTTATGCATTGTCTGCAGCCTCACTCGCACACACAGACACTGAATAAATCTCTATGATGATGGGTCCCATTAAGAGACAACGGATTGCTCTTTTAGAGAGTTGTGTGTTTCTATGGAAACTCCTTTCTAAAACTTTGAATTTTATCCATATATATTTTGCAGATACCAGAAACAAGCTTATGTTTAATTTAGAGATGCTTTGAGTTTTGAAGAAGAGGAAATTGTAGCTCCTTAGCAGGTGTCAAGAGCATGCACCCTTTGTTTGAAAGCTTGTTGAAAAAAAAATGATGATTCTTTTTGTGCTTGACACTTAACCAGAGGCCAGTGTTCCATTCGGACAAGGTTTTATTGTCAATTTTTCATGCTTCTTAGAGTAAGAGTCACACAGAGATATGCAACTTGACAAAACTAAAAAGGAGCCAAGTAGGCACAATATTTTTGGGGTCTATCCCCACTTCTCTCCCCTTCCCAGTTTTGTACATTATGACATACATTGAATTAAATTTACTTCCATCATCCACTTCCATTTCTGTGTGTTGCCACAGTATCTATGGGTTCTCAGTTACCAGCTACATCTGATCTTGAGAAAATAGGTTATGTTCCTTTTCTGAGAAGGGGACCATCTCCATTGCTCAACGCTTTGTGTTTGTTAACAGTTGGGATTCTGGAAGAGATGTGGCTGTTTTCCTGAGCGATAAAATACCTGTATAACAACCATTTCCTAATTTTATAGGACAGTTCAGACAAAGTAATTTGTTAAGTCTTTGAGGTCTGTATGTATGAATTTTAGTTTGCTTTTAGTTGTCTTACTTTGCTTTTAGGGTGTTTTGTTTCCTTTTTTAACCCTTCTGTGTATTTTCACTCTTTCTCCGTTCTTGCTGAAACACAGATTTCATTTTCTTCAAATCAGATCAGCTGTATGGCTGGTGCTGTTTTGCCTTTTCCACATGTGCTAATTGTTCCCTGGCTTGTTTTGTTTACTGTTTTTGCAGACCTGATTTGCCATAGTCCTTGCCTTTCATTCTACCAAACCACATCATTGATTTCCCAGTGGGGAAAAGACTGCCTTTTCACTGGGTAATTAGTTATCTCATTTCAAAAGGACCAAGTTTCTCTGAGATGCCTTTGTCACACTTTAAATGTCTGCTTGGGAGGATGATAGCCCATTTAGCTTCATGTTCATCGGTGTGGTGGAAGAAACGCATGGTTAGTCACCATGGAAATTCTGAAGTATCTGAAGGGCAGAAGATGGTTAATTAGACCATTTATACTCAGCTATTGAGAGATTATGAGTTAGTTTATCGTGATAAGAAACCAAAGTAAGAGATAATATTTTTCAGCCCAATGAGGAAGTGGTAGTGTTGTTTATTCCTTAGGTGTATTTTCATTTGCTGAAGGAGGACTCTCCGCCACTTTATCTCGAATAATTTTTGCGTGATCTCTTGCTAAGTAAGCCAGCATGCCCCCAAAAGGCACAGAGGTAAACTGAGTTATACGTCTCACTGCTGTTACCTCTCCAGGATATGGAAAGAGAGTCAAAGCTAGACTCTTCACTGAAAGTGCAGGGTGGAGGTAAGATTGCCCCTTAGTGGGCTCCCTCCATTCACAGTGCTTCTGGGTCTTCCCGCATCTTCAGATCACCATCCATCTCTTGTTACTATACACCATGAACCCAGGCCCCTGGTCCCATGCAGCCTGGTCTTAAGGCCATAGTCTTCCTCTACGTCCTTTTCCTGTCTTGGCCTCTTTATTTCCTTCTGTTCTCAATCAGTTACAACCAGGACTTCCCTGGTGGCTCAGTAGTAAAGAATCTGCCTGCAATGCAGGAGAAACGGGTTCTATTCCTGAGTCAGCAAGATCCCCCAGAGCAGGAAACGGCAACTCACACCAGTATTCCTGCCTGGGAAATCCCACGGACAGAGGAGCCTGGCAGGCTACAGTCCACAGGGTTACAAAAGTTGGACACGATTTAGGGACTAAACCATACCACCAGTGGTAGAATCTGCACTTCCACTGCAGAAGGAATGGGTTTGATCCCTGGTCAGGGAACTAAGATCCCGCATACCTTGCTATATAGCCAAACATAAGTCAACAAAATGGGAAAAAAAATTGTTTACAACTGTGTGGCTTCACCTTTCAACCCAGGCTTCAGGTCAGCACAGGCCTTGTCTGTCCCCTCACCCCCTCCATCTGGCTTTCTCCTTTGGGGCTACACTGAGCAACTAGAAATATTCACTGTGAAAGGACAAGGAATAGCCATTTAATATTCTCAAAGCAGCGATGCACCAAGACATTTTAGAGCACTGCTTTGTGTCATACTTGATGTGAACGAAAGGTCTAAGATTTTTACAGTTTAAAAAATGTATGTGTTCATATTTTCTTATGTTGTATATGACTCAGATGGTCTGGCTCCTCCCTTACGTCCTCAGCTTCATCTTGCTGCAGGTTCGCCCTCCCAGTCTGTTCCCCATCGGGGGGATGGTTTCTGAATGTGTCATAGTCCATCCTTCCACTTGGCCACTCCGTATGGTCCCTCTGTCTGAAAGGTTTCTCCATCCCCTCTCCCCAAACCTCAGTGTCCCTTCTTCAGGGAGGCCTCCCCTCCCCCTCATCTAATCTAGGCTCCCTGTTAGACTACCACGGACCTTTCCAGCAGAGCATTTATTATAGTTGTAGTTTTGTCTTTATCTGTGTGGTTATTTCATTAATTTCTGTCTCTGCCATTATCTCTAAGCTCCTACAGAGAGGCCATTCCTTGTCACCATGATTCCAGGACCAGCACAGGAGTGGACACACAGTAGGCACTTAGTGACTGCTGTTGAGTGACCATCTGCTCACATCTCTGAGGACACACCCAATGGCCATTGACCTCTTTCTTGCTAGCACAGACCTGGGTGAAGTCTTTACTCTCTTCCAGCTGCTCTTGGGAAGCAGGCCCCAGACCCAGTCCATCCCCAGGGGAATTGGGGGTTAATCTAAGCAAATCAAAATATAGTGTGTCTCCTACATATGAACCTTCAAGTTATGAACTTTCAAAGATACGAACATGCGTTCATATGTCCAATTGCTTAAGTTAGATCACGTGTCTGGTGTACATTGTCACATGCATGCATCCTCTACAAGTGGTTGTGCTTTTGTGTACTTTACTGTACATTACTATATAGAGTACAGTAGTACAGTGTCTTTATTTCAAGTCCAGGATGTCTGGAAGCAAGCATAAAAGCAGCAGTGATGTAGCTGATACTTTTCAAGGTACTGTATTATAAGATTAAAAATATTTTCTTTAATTTTTTGTGTTTCTTTTGTATGTATTATTTGTGTGAAAAGTATTATAAACCTATCACAGTACAATATTATGTTTTGTTAGTGGTTACGTAGGCTAACTTGGTTGGACTTACGAACAAACTGGACTTTGGACACACTCTCAGAGTGAAGCTTGTTTGTATGTAGGGGTCTTACTGTAGACAGAAAGATGGAAAGAACCTAGATCCTTGATGATGTTGGTGAGCTGCTAAATAAACCGTCTCCACTGTATCCAGGCAACTCTGTTGTATGAGATGGAAGGTCCTCTTATTTACTTAGGTCAATTCAGATATTTTCTGTACCTGAAAATATCCTGATATAGAATGTCATGAGTGAATGAACCCACCAATAATGATCAGCTTAATGTCACATCTTCCCGAGTCGCTTTGTAATTCCGTGTTCTCTTCATTTCCCGACACATAAAGTATTGGGCTGCTGTAGTGAACGTGTCAACCAGTATTGGCCCCATTGATGTTGTTGTTGTGCTCAGTCGCTCAGTCGTGTCTGACTCTTTGTAACCCCATGTGCTGTAGCCCACCAGGTTCCTCTGTCCATGGGATTTTCTGTCCAGGCGAGAATACTGAAGTGGATTGCCATTCCCTTCTTCAGGGGATCTTCCCAAACCAGGGATCTAACCCGCATCTCTTGCATCTCCTGCGCTGGCAGGTGGATTCTTTACCACTAATGCCACCTGGGAAGGCTTGAACCCCAAGTAACTCCTCTATGTTTAGAAAAGGGTTTCCTTCCACCAAATGCCCCATACCCTGAACTAGAACTCACAGTCTTCTTCACCTCTCACCCTTTGACTCCACACTTTGTTCATTGCTCTTTTGGGCAAGCTCTTCTCTAGGGAGGTGGAGACTCAGGTTAAGTCATACCTAGCCGTTTCCTGTTTGTGAACCTTGAAGCTCTTGCAGGGCACGGGCAGGTTTGATAGAACCTGTAGGTGTTTTCAGACGCTGAGCTGGTTCATTCCCTTTGGCCGTTACTCTCCTCAGTTCCTGTACCAGCTCTTCACTCTGGATATTGCACAGTATCTCTTTTTGTGGGGATGAAACTTTCAAGTCCTACCCATTCTGTACATACTGTGTCTTTTCTGGAGTTTGGCAAGTTGTATTTTAGCTCCCCTCCCCCAACACACACACACAGACACACATACATACTCACACTTCTCCATTGTTACAGAATGTTTCTACACAACAGAGGAGTTCTGTCTGTTTCTTGGCATTTTTGTTGGTGGTGCTAAGGCAGAGCTTTAAATGATCCTTGAAAATCCCATGCCTGGTGGGCAGAGGAGCCTGGCAGACTACAGTTCATGGGGCCACAAAGAGTCAGACATGACTAAGCGTGTGCATACACACACACACACACACACACACACACAGCTGTCTTTTTAAAAATATTGCATGAATTTATTACTGATTCTTTTTAATGTTTTTTATTATAGTAAAAGTCACATGATATAAGGCATAATATTTTAACCATATTTAACTGTGCAGTTCAGTGGCACTAAATACGTTCACATTGTTGTACAACTCTCACCATCATTCATCTCCCGTATTTTTCACCTTCCTAAACTAAAACTCTGTCCCCATTAAACACACACTCCCCATTCCCCCTCCCCACCCCCTCTACCCCCAGCCCCTGGCATCTACCAGTTGTACTTGCTTTCTTAAACCAAAATAGGAATGAACTGCTATGGCCCACCAGCATGGGCAAGTAACACATTCTCCAAGATTCAGAAAATAATCCTAACCGTTTCAGAATGCTGTTAGGAGAAGAGTGAGGTATACAGTGAAAGTGTTTTGTATGCCTGGGGAGGTGCTGTACAAAGTATTCATATTATAAGAATATAAAGACAAACCCTTGTGAAGTATCTTTTCACACTGCCTGGCACCTACCTGTTTCCCTCTTGACCCCCAGAGATGTGGGAGCTGGTCATCAGCATGGCTTCACGTACAACAAGGCTTAGTTACCCTGAAACCTTTAGCATGAGTCAACTGCTTCTTCTGATAGCAGAATGCACCTGCTGACCTCTGAATTTGATTTTTTTTAACCTTGATGATTTATATTGAAAAATATATATATTCCTCGTAGGTAGTGATGAGGCAACTTCCTCACCTTGTTATCTGAAAAAAGGGCTTTTTGCAGTATTGATAGTTGATCTGTGTCTTGTTCTGATTCAGTCAGCTGGCATTTTTGCACACCTACTCTGTGCCACACATGCTTCCACATCCTAATATGAATAAAACAGATGAACATTTCTGCCCTCTTGGAGCATATATTCTACTGGATGAAGACAGAAAATAAGCAGTAAACAAATAAGCAAATTCTAATATGTTTGGAGATTATGTGTGTCCATGTGTGCTCAGTGGCTCAGTTGTGTCCAACTTTTTGTGACCTCATAGACTGTAGCCCCCCAGGCTCCCCTGTTCATGGGATTTCCCAGGCAAGAATACTGGAGTAGGTTGCCATTTCCTCCTTCAAGGGATCTTCCCAATCCAGTGATTGAACCCATGTCTCCTGCATCTCCTGTATTGGCAGGCAGATTCTTTACTGCTGAGCCATGGGGGAAGCCTGTTTGGAGATAATAATTGCTATTAAAGAAAAGGAAAAAGTAGAGCAGGGTAAGAGGAGTGTCAGTTTGGGGATAGGACAAGGTTGAAGTTTTAAGTTTGGTAGTCAAAGCAGGCTTCCTGTGTTTTTGGTCTTTGTCGTTGTAGTTTTTACAGAATGTTGTAATAGTTTAATATTGCAAGTTAATTGTCTGCATAAATTAAATGTCTGAAATGAAAGTCATTCAACTGAAGACTAAATCTGGCCGCTAAATGCTTAAGAAAGCGTGGGACACTGAACTGGCCCTTGTCTGGAATTCTCAGGTTCTCTTAGTTTAGTGTCCTTTCCCAAAAGCAGTTTTTATTTTATATAGTCTTCTAGTAGAGGGTTTATCTGACACCTACTGCTGTGTGTTTACAGTTAAACCTAACAAGCCATCTTTCCTCCAAGAACAAGAGGCTCGTCCACAGCGTTTCCCTTCAGTGTTCTAAGAACGTTCCCCTAGGTGGCTTTCCAGCCCATAACAATGATAGAATTTGCAACCCACTCCTGGTTCAGCCATGCAGGAAAAAAAAAAACACTCAAGTTGTGGATGTTCTCCCCTTTAAACACGTGTTTTGTGTTTTGGTGGTGGTGGTTTGGGTTGTTGTGTCTTAGGCATGGAGCTTATTATATTATCCATACAAATTACAGATCACAGACAACCCCGCCTGGAATATGTATGTATGATTCTGTATGTATACTGTATGTATGATCTCCTTGGGCTAGGATCCTTCTGCCCATTTGCTGTGTGACCTGAAGCAAAGATGAGCCTTCTTCAGGGTCTGGAGGGTATATGTGCACCCTCTGCCTTGTTCAGCCTCTCCTCACTGCACACAGCCTGTGTTTTCTCCCAGAAGCAGCTGAGTCTTGGGAGGGGCTGGCACATGGCTCCTCCCATCATCGCTCTGGGGCAGGACCATGTCAGGATTGCACTTAGTTTCGTCTCCGGTCCAGTACTGAGTAGGACAGTGCTCTTCACAAGGTCAGCTGGAGCTCAGGCCATCAGAGTGAGTGTGCTCTGAGGGTTGGCAGATGTCTTTCCATCCCTTGCCTGGAAGGGAAGTTGCTCCCTGTCACTCACCAGATTCAGAAGGTGTGATGATCCGTGGAAGCGAGGCTAGAGCCTTTAGAGAGTGGTCCTCCAGAGGGGCTGGGTGGCCACCCTGGCTCATGGCCAGGTCTGAATCTGCCACTGATATTCTGAGTTGTGCAGTGCCCTTCTGTCACCTCCTAAGAAAGAGTGACCTCAAGAACGTCACATACTTTCTCTAAGCCTCAGTTTCCTCATTTGTAAAACGGGACAAGGACTTCGCCGGGGACTCAGTGGTAAAGAATCCTCCTCCCAGTGCAGGAGACACAGATTCGATCCCTGGTCTGGGAAGATCCCACATACCGTAGAGCAACTAAGCCCACGCGCCACAAACTATTGAGCCTGTGCTCTGGAGCCCGGGAACGGCAACTCCTGAAACCTGATCAGTCTAGACTCTGTGCTCAAAGAGAGAAGCCTCCTCGATGAGAAGCCAGAGCACTGCAACTAGAGAGTACCCCCTACTCTCCAAAACTAGAAAAAAGCCCAAGCAGCGACAAAGACCCAGCACAGCCATGAACAAGTAAAAGTATATAAAAATAAAAGGAGATGATTAGTTTCCAAATTACTGCAAGATTATTTCCACTTCTTATGTTTTCAAGGACACTATTAACTGTCCTTCTCCTAAAAATCGGCCTTTTTTATATGATGAGGCTCTTCTGCTTCTTCATTCTTTATCCTTCTTAACTCCCCATGAATGGGTCTTATTCATGATTCACCTGAAATACTGAGTTTGCATTGGTATCTCTGAGTGAGGAGTTGGGCTGTTGACAAAAACATGTTTTGGCCTAAGGTCTGTATTGCAGAAGAGACAGGGGGGTGGAATTGCATGTTCTTGTTCTTTTAGTATTCCTGTTTAATTAGAAAAGAATCTTTAGCTTAGAGGTAAAATGGCACAAAGCCATATAACATATGAGACTCTAGAACTGGAATTCACTTCTTTGGAATATGATTCATATCCTTGGTTATGAATTGATACCAATATCTTGTGTGAAATGCCTATACTCTGGAAAATTATACTATACTAGATATACACCTAATAAATATACCTGTCTCTCAAAAAAAGATTGGAACCAGTTCTTTTGTCTCTAAATAGGGACATGCTGCTGCTGCTGCTGCTGCTAAGTCGCTTCAGTCGTAGCAATGTGTATATTGATGGGATTCCATCTTATTTTTAAGATTTTCAAGAAAGAAGATTTAATAACTTCTCTCATTAATCTACTCCACTGTTTAATTGGGTCAGATGCCAGAACACTCTTTCTTATCTAACTTAAATCTCTCATGCTGTAGCTTAAGTATACTTTCTCTCACTCTGCCTAGGATATTAAAAGCAACTAATGACCGTTATTCATAATAATGTTCATAAAATCCTCTGTGTATTTGAAATGTTAATGCTGTAACTGACAGCAAGCATAACTCCCAAATATCAGTTAATTTTAAAATAGAGACGAGAGACCAGCTCGTAATAAATGTAGATGACATAGTAGTGTTTAATTTTGATGAATGAGTAATACTGTTAACTAATGTGACTTAGACTAAATGAAACACATTTATCTATTAATTCATTCACTTAAATATTTATTAGGCATCTACTTTGTGATATTGTGTTATATTCAGAAGTACCAGAAAAGGATAAATCATGGAATTGAGATGATTTCAAGGCAAGGGATTTAAAAAAAAAAAAAAAGTAGAACTTAGGCATATTCCTCAGAATGTGATGATAGAATAACCCAACCTTAAGAGGATAACTCTTGTTCTATGTAATGAACCTGTAACATTTACAACCATATCTTGAGGCATGCCTGAAAAACAACTCTGCTGATTAGAGCAGGCTTCACTGGTGGCTCAGTAGTAAAGAATCCACCTGTCAATGCAGGAGACATGAGCTTGATCCCTGGGTTGGGAAGATCCCCTGCAGAAGGAAATGGCAACTCACTGCAGTATTCTTGCCTGGGAAATCCCCTATGGACAGAGGAACCTGGTGGGCTACAGTTCATGGGGCTCACAAAAAGTCGGACACAACTTAGAGGCTAAACAAGAGCAATCATTACAGCATTTCTATTATTTTTACAGCTTCCCCATTACTGAAATCTATAGTAGGAATCAAAATTCTACTCTACATGGTCCTTGAGCCCTCCAGTTGGTAACCCCTTCATTTCAGTGTTAATGTTGAAGAGATCCTTGTGTCTTTCTGTGTATATTTGGGCATGTGTAAGCATCAGTCAGTGTAGGACTACAAGACGTTTATCACTAGAAATAAATTACAGAGTCATGGAGCATGAAAATGATGTGCCCAGGAATGCAGAATATTGGCTTACCTTCTGCCTCCTTCCTTTATCATAGACAGCAGAGGCACAAAGGAGCAAGAGATTTATTCTGAAGCCATTTGACGCTGACCAAGCAATTTATAACAGATGAAATGCTGATTTATTGCTGCGGAGAAAATAATGGGTGTTCTTGCCCAAATGCCATTAATAGCTTTATTGTTTCAAGTGCAAATTATATTCAGCAATTTGTTAGTCTCCTTTGGAGGCGAAGTTGAAGTAATTCAGTGTAGGCTTTCAGCAGAAAAAGGACAAAGTAATTAGCAAATGGTAAAAGAATTCATTCACCAAGCTTGGCTGATATTTGAATTCTCTGTCTGAACTGTAAAGACATAGAAAACATTGCATTTAAAAAATACAAGATGATACAAGTATTTGTTTAAGACAGAAAAGCCATAGGAGTGCTCTGTAGAGTGAAGAATACAGTCTTCTGTAGGTGCTACTGTTGGTGTCTACTATATGGTGACATTGTGCTTATCATCAGACAAGACAAAACTGAAGAAATCAAACATTTCCCCTGCCCTTAGGGACCTTACTCTCTGATGGCAATAATAAGATAATTCAAAATTAATTCAAATATGTAACAGGAGAGTATCAGTATTTCAAGGAAGGTACACTTGAAGTGTTTCCAAGGAGGAAAAGATGGCATTCAAAAGGTGATATTGGAAGTCAGTTGTAACAGATGCCTAAGATTTCTGTGAAAGTGTTAGTCACTCAGTGATGTCCAACTCTTTGTGATCCCATGGACTGCAGCCCGCCAGGCTCCTCTGTCCATGGAATTCTCCAGGCAGAATACTGGAGTGGGTTGCCATTCTCTTCTTTAGGGGGTCTTTCTGACCCAGGGATTAAACCCAGGTCTGCTGCATTGCAGGCAGATTCTTTTATGTCTGAGCCACCAGAGAAGCCTGGTGTAGTCACAGTTTGGGCTGTAAAGCAATTCTAGACTGAGGGAATGCGCAGAAGTGCAAAGTCTGGGCTGATTGGTAGATTCTCTGATACCTAAATTGTGATGGGATGACCATAAATTCCAGTTTGCCTTGGATGGTCCTTGGCCCACATGTTGTCCCAGTGTAATTATTGATAGGACTCTCTTTCACTCTTAAGAGAGGGGTGGAATGAAAGGGTGGGAGAAAGGCTCAAGAGGTAGGGGATATATATACACTTACGGCTGATTTGTATTGTATGGTGGAAACCACCACATTGTGAACCAATGATCCTTCTGTTAAAAAAAAAGTTATTTTATAATTTACCAGTAATATGGTAAATTATACAGTAAATTTGGTGGCCATGAAAATGTCCACTCTGCCCTCCTGCTTGTTTCAGGGAACACCGCCAACTGACGTCCCCAGCTGTGGCCCCTCTGGACACACCATGCTTTGGCCCCTTTTCCGTGCTTCCTTGGGCTGCTAGGCAGGACACAGGCTTCCTCCATGGAGCCGCTTTGGCTCGAGCACTCACTGGCATGGCTAAACCTTTCTTGGAACCATGCTGCTCTCTTCAGATGCTTTCCACCTAAGCCCCCTCCCTCCTCCTCTCCTTTACATGTACCACACATCTCGATCTGCATGGTTTCTGTGCTTTCCCTGCTCCCCTGCCCAAGAAACTTCTTGCACATATAATCCCATGTTAGTGTCTGCATCTCAGGAGAACTGAACTCATACAGTGGCCCTAGTGGTAAGTATTAGATACTGCATGAGGATAAGACTAGAAAGAAAAACTGGGACCATGTTGTAGGCAACTTTGAAAAGTGCTTTGAAGCATTTGACCTTAATTCATTAGACTCTGGCTTCCCAAGTGGCACTGGGCAGTGTGGCAAAGAACCCACTTGCCAATGCAGAAGTCGAAGATTCAATCCCTGGGTCGGGAAGATCCCCTGGAGGAGGATATGGCAGTCCACTCCAGTATTCTTGCCTGGAGAATCCCCATGGACAAAGGAGCCTGGCAGGCTACAGTCCATAGAGTCGCAGAGTCAGACATGACTGAAGTGACTTAGCACGCATGCACGCGTTAGACTGTGAGGCTCCATGGAGGGTTTCTCTGTTACAAAATAATGATTAATTACTTGGTCCTGCTGATGAAGAGAAAGATCACTGAAACAAGAGATCAATTAGGAAGGTTCAGCAGTTGTCCAACAAGAGCCTAAATAAGAATAGTGTTCGTGATGACAAACCCTGACGTGGCTGCAATGAGAGACATTGCAGAGGCAAGAGCTGTGGGTTTGGAGATAGTGACAGAGAGAGGAATCAGATTATTTACTACTGTGCCTAATACTACTATTTATTTACTACTATTATTACTCTGTGCCTCAGTTTCCTCATCTGTGAAATAGGAACAACTCCAAGCTCTACATCTCTCAAACAGTCATACTGAGAATGAAATGAGTTAATACATTTTAAAAATTTAGAACAGTACTGACACTTAGGAGTTTAGTGTTTCTGCATTCGTTTGCCCATTGCTGTATGGCAGCACCATCCAGTAAAACTTTCTGCTGTTGTGAAAATGTTTTCTATTTGTACTGTCCAGTACAAGAACCCCTAAACTATGTATGGCTGTTTTGAGCACATGAACTGTGATTAGAGTGACTGAGGAACTGAATTGTTGTTGTTGTTCGGTCACTAAGTTGAGTCTGACTCTTTGTGACCCCATGGACGATAGCACACCAGGCCTCCCTGTCCCTCACTATCTTCTGGAGTTTGCCCAAGTTCATGTCCATTGAATTGGTAATGCTATCCAACCATTTTCACCCTCTGCTGCTCTCTTCTCCTTTTGCCTTTAATCTTTCCCAGCATCAGGGTCTTTTCCAATGAGTCAGCTCTTCGCATCAGGTGGCCAAAGTATTGGAGCTTCAGCTTCAGCATCAGTGCTTCCAGTGAATATTCAGGGTTGATTTCTTTTGGGATTGACTGGTTTGATCTTGCAGTCCAAGGGACTCTCAAGCTTCTTTTATCCAACACCACAGTTCAAAAGCATCAATTCTTTAGCCCTGGGCCTTCTATGGTCCAACTCTCACATCCGTACATAACAGTTGGAAAGATCATACCTTTGACTATACAGACTTTTGTCAGTAAAGGGATGTCTCTGCTTTTTAATACGCTGTCTAGGTTTGTCATAGCTTTCCTTCCAAGAAGAAAGTGTCATTTTTAACTGAATTTTTAACTTCATTCAGTTGAACCGTGAATAGTCATATGTGGTGAGTGGCTGCATTTAGAAGTATCACCTAAATCTGAAAGTACTAAACAAACTAATAGTAATCGCGAAGTGAGAGTTGATTCTTGTATTCACAAATGCCTGTTAAACTGCTGTGACTTACTTGTAAGTAAACCGGTAGGCTCAGTTGCTAATCACTGTAGTCAGAGATAACCACAGAGAGGGCTGTGATCCTAATCAGACTCTGGTGAGGAGGTCAGAACAGTTAAGAAAGGAAGGGAGGAGGAGAATATTTCCAGTAACCCTGCAACGAGAAAACTACTTGAGACTTGATGGAGAGCAATCGTGTCGTAGTTTCTGCAAGTAGCTAATATGTGGTTAAGAGTTCCCGTTAAATGGAATCTGGACTGTTGACTGTCCCTTTCCCAGGCCAAAAGAGAGGAGGTGTTACACTGCCTGCTATTATGTTTGCCTACCAGTAATAGCCAGGACAGCACTGCTATTATGTAAGGTCACAGCTGAGGACTCCCGGTAGTTCAAGGACAGCACTAATTGGAACTCCGAGGGATGTATTAGAAGGAAAGGCGCACAGATTTCTTAGTATTTGTGAGGGTAGGATAAAAAGACATTCGTGTGCCTATAGATCCAGAAATAAGACTTTTTAAATAGCACTCTTTCCCTTTTCTGTATCCCTTTGCCCTGCTTGGGCAGTGCTGGCCTTTCCAGTTCCAGGAATATCTCTCTGGATGGGGAGTTTGTGCGGGGCTCGCAGCCAGCTGCCCCCACATCACTGACTCACCATTGAGATTTACAATGCCTTTGAAACTCTAAGGTGCCTCTGCTGTTAAGTAACCTGTATGAATCGGGGTCTTTCTCTCAGGAGATAAAGCAGGCAGATGTGTAGCACAGTAGCAAGAGGAAGGATTTGTAGTCTATCCAGAGAGCAGATCATAGCTGTTACTTGCTAGATCCATTCCCGGTGCTAGTTATTTTAACTTCAGTGTTCTTATCTGTAAAATGGGAGTGCTGGTATTTTCAGAGTTACTTAGAAGATTACATGAATTGATAGGAGCCTTTTATGTGGAAGTGCTGGAAAAAATGTTCATTCCATGCGCCTTCCTGTACCTCTAGTCTCCTAATTTTCTTAAGTTCTCATCCATTATTGTTCCAAAACCCAGTGTTACATGGGACTCTCAATTCTGTTGAACCCCGACTCCCAAATCACACACGCACTTCCCTCCCATGCACTCGGCCTTGCGGAGCAACTTTGAGCAGCCTTCCCTCCCTTTCTTGCGGTGACTTCTGTAACTCCTGAGTGTTCCCGAGGTCAGAGCCTACCTGTCCTGTACACCTTGGTTCCCCGTCTACCAAACAAAAAGGGTGACGAGGGGAGCTGAAAGCCCTACAGCTCTAGCATTTGGTAGGTTTCTGTACACAAGACCACCACCTGATTTTGTTCCTTTTTAAAAAACATTTGTTGGTTTTTCTCTTTATCAAAACCCACAACATTATTAAAAAATATATTTTTAGGAAGAAGCAAGGAAGGAAGGAATTAAAGCATTCTTGATTTTACCATCTCTGGAAACTCCTGTGTGCATCCTGGTTGTATCTTATTATCTTTGTGTGTGTGTGTGTGTGTAAGACAAAAATCTAATTATTTCCACTTTTTGGTAACATCCTTCCTAAATGTCATCATTTCTTGAATATTTTTTCTGCATCACTAAATATTCCTCTACCCCAGCACTTAAAATGCCTGTCTAGAATGCCATGTTTGAATGTATTCTGATTTATTACCGGACATTGAGGTTGTTTCTCCTTTTTTTCCACTGGTGTGAACAAGGCAGAACACTATAAAAAAAGCAGCAAATAGCATCCTCACACATACAACTTTTCACGTATCCTTGAAATGGAATTACCAGATCAAAAAGCATGCACATTTTTAAGGGTTATAGTACTACATTGTCAAGTTAGCCTGCTGAAAGGATGGATCTGTTTTCTCCTCCCATCAGGGCTCATAAGGCTTGGACCACTTGATTCCTGATGGAACCCAGTAGTCCTACTTGGGGGGAAAATGAAAGGAAGAGAGAAAGAAAAATAACACTTTTTCCTTCTTACGTCTCTTATGTTTTTAAACTCGCCTTGAATAGGGCGTCTCCTTGGCTTGAGTGGGATTCTTATTTATCACCCACTAGCTTCCTCTGCCTCCTCTAAATTGCCACCTTTAAATCAATACACTGTTCCTTTGAAGTGTCGACCCTCTGGGAAAAGCCTTTCTGCACCTCTGTTTCATCAAACTGGAGAATCTCATCAGAGTCTTTTTCTCTCATCTCATCTCATTCTGCAACAATATTTTTTCTTTTCTCTCATATTGCCTTTTTGATTTACTGCTTTAATTTGGCATGTGGGTTCTTTGTATCACCATTCTGGATAATTCATGCCAGTCTAGGTTGAATATTCTATAAAATTTTTGTGAAATATTCTGTGAAAGATGTCTTACACATTCAAAGGACGGCCAAAGAGAAAAAGCTGAGCACTTGTGGTAACTACACAACTTGTCTTGTGATTCCAAGGGCTCAGGACAAGAGACTACCTTTTCTCTAGCTGGATAAGGATAAGCAGTTTTGTTTTGTTTTTTTCCTAATCAATTTCTTTGGGACATAGATTGTGGCTTCAGCAGGTTGATCAGACCACATCCCATCATTTTTAAGGATGTGAATACACAGGTTCCTTAGAGGAAGAGTCTGGGGGTCAGGCTTGTACTTAGAGAAAGACCCCATCTACCTCCTGCCTGGGATCCAGGACACCGGGGAGCAGCTGGGGAGAGACATAGCGGTTTTCTTAGTGTACTGTTTGAACGGCTTGAGGGAAGGCTTATGGTGGAGTGATGTGACAAGCTGTGAACAGCAGATCAGAGAAAAAACGTGAGATAATTTAATTGAGGAGCTTGGGGAGAGGACAGCTGAAGAGCAGAGAGCAGGGACGTGGAGAAAAAGGGCTTCTGAGGAAGGGATAAATTATGAAAGAGCCTTCTGAGCACAGTATGAAAAAAGTGCTTCCTCATTTCTCTGGCAGTTTGGGTCAATTTCCTACCCTCACATATTTTGCAAAAAAGGAAATAATTTATTTTTATTACTGCCCCATTCTCATTATGGCAATTTTTAATATCACATATAGCAAGCCACCCATTTCTGCTAACTTCCTCTTTTTTCTGGGTTTGGTATTTACTATTTCTGCTATATTCTACCATTTCGGGAAAAAATCTTTTTTTGTCATTTTCTTTTCCTTTTTTTAAGTAGCAGTAGAAATGTGAGACTGACAAGCTACGGTGTGTTCTCTTTGAAATATCTTTTGGTAGCTACTGGAGGTCTTTTTATTTCTTCTATTATCATTGGCTCTGAATTCTGAAATTTTATATCTTCATTCCCAAACAACTTTTTTGAGCTCGTTTTATACTTCATTCCTTATTGTTCACTCTGATTCACATTATTTAAACACTATCTAGTCTTTTAGTAAATCTCAACTAATAGCCTTCCTGGGTGCTTGAAAAACAACAAACAGAATTCAGAAATGGCTTACCTGGAGATTTTAAGGTATTTGTTTATTCAAGTTGAAATAATTCATTTACTAAATTTTTCAGCTTTCCATTTCTTTCTGCTTTGAGACCAGTTGTTTATTTAAGAATGGCTCGCCATCTAGTTTAGAACAAGGTTTTGAAAGTGTTGCCCGTCAGCTTTGGATCATGGCATGATTAAAGCCATTTTAGATACTTCCATCTTTACATTTCCTCTAGAAGACTCTACACACTGTAAATGCCAGAATCAGTGCCTCAGGATAAAATCATCAGCCTTAGTCCTTGAGGGAAGATTCCACTGGAACACAAGGATTACCACCACTGCCCCGCAACACAGAAACACACACACAGACACACACACACACACAGTGATGACTACATCAGTACACCATGACTTACACAATGTTTGTTGTAGCATCACTTCTGTGTTTCTGTGAAATCATCTTTGGCCACACATAGTAATAGGAGAATGTTGCTTCTAGCATATAACCCCAAATTCAGTACCCCTAAAGGTATCTTTTTAAAAAATCCTTCATCTTTTCAACTTTTTGGGATTCTCCTTCTGTACCCATAAATCTATATGTATAATTTTTTCAGGTTTTTAAAAAAAATTTTATTGGAGTATAGATGATTTAAAAATGGTGTGTTAATTTCTGCTGTACAGAAAAGTGAATCATATATATATATAATGTCTGTACTCTCTTTTAGATTTTTTTTTCCCGTATAGGTCATTACAGAGTATTAAGTATTCCCTGTGCTATACAGTAGATCCTTATTAGTTATCTATTTTATATATAATAGTGTGTATATGTCAATCCCAATCTCCCAGTTTAAGTCCTCCCAACTACCCTGTAGTTGGGAATAATTACATGGTTACCCTGTTACCATGTTTGTTTACTACATCTGTGATTTTATTTCTGCTTTGTAAATAAGTTCATTTGTATCATTTAAAAATTTTTTTACTTCTTTATTTTTTTATATTTATTTCTTTTGAATTTTTAGCATTCTAATTTATTTCTTTTTAATTGAAGGATAATTGCTTTACAATATTGTGTTGGTTTCTGCCATACATCAACATGAATCAGCCATAAGTATACATATGTCCGCTCCCTCTTGAACCTCTCTCCCACCTCCTAGCCCATCTCACCTCTCTAGGTTGTCACAGAGCCCTAGTTGGAGCTCCTTCAGTCATACAGCAAATTCCCACTGGCTATCTGTTTTACATATAGTAGTATATATGTTTCCATATGGTACTCTCTCCATTTGCCCCACCTTCTCCTTCCTGCCCTCCATGCCCATAAGTCTGTTCTTTATATCTGTGTCTCCATTGCTGCCCTCCAGATAGGGTCATCAGTACCATCTTTCTAGATTCCATATATGTGTGTTAATGTACGATATTTGTTTTTCTCTTTCTGACGTACTTCACTCTATATAATAAGCTCCAGATTCATCCACCTCATTAGAACTGACTCACATGCATTCCTTTTTGTGGCTGAGCAATATTCCACTTCATATATATATATATATATATATATATATAGATAGATACATATATATACCACAGCTCCTTTATCCATTCATTTGTCAATGGTCATCTGGGTTGCTTCCATGTCCTAGCTGTTGTAAATAGTGCTGCAATGAGCACTGGGGTACATGTGTCTTTTTCAGTTATGATTTTCTCAGTGTATATTGCCCGGTAGTGGGATTGCTGGGTCATATGGTAGTTTTATTCCTAGTATTTTTAAGGAATCAGATTCCACATGTAAGCAATATGTTATACATAGAATCTGACGCAAAATTTTTAAAGCAAAGTTTGAATGTCAGACTCTTACTTAAGTTTCATTTATTCCTAATTCCATGATTGAAATTCCATAGTTGAAAATTTGTTGGAAGTCAAAGAGAAAAGGTCACGAAATGGCTCAGCCAGTCACTCAAGGACTTTGTCAGTTTCCACCAATTTCTCTTGAGCTGCCTTCTACACACACCCCATCTTCTTGCTTAAACCTAGGTGTTTTCCCTCTATATGCAAATCCATTCATGTCCTTTTGGAAGATGACAGTCTTTTTTCTTGGGGTTATCATTCCTTGCTGTTGAGTGGGTCAAATGGTTCAAATTAGTCAGAGGGAGACTTAAATGATGAACTCATATATTTCAATATGAATTTGATTTTAAGTCCTGGCACATCAGTCATATTTAGGAGAATGTCACTCTCTGCACTTTTGAAAGGATATACTTGCAGAAAGAGACCCTCTGGGGACCTTCAGGAAACCTTATCAAGCATTTTTCCATCATCCTGAGGGAGCTTGGATTGTATTTTAAGTGTTTTGCACTTAAAAAGTTTTCCGTGTGAACCAGTTCTGTAAAAAGCTGACTGTGTACTGGTTTTGTAAACTCCTTTCCTCCTTACCCCGCATATCTTCCCAAGTTTATCTCCAAGTGCTTCCTATCACCCAAGCACTTAAACAAGATTGCAGACATCTTCATCTAAGCTGGTAGCAGTTAATTGCCTGTCTTTGTCTGCATTTCAGCACTTAATACTATTTTGACAGGGGTTGCATACTCTCTGTCTTTCTGGAATTTTTTTAAAGTGCTCTTATGAGTAATTTGAGAAATTCCAAGTATAGATAAGTTGAGCTGTTCTTTCCTTTGTTGGTTTTTTTTTTTTTTTAAGACATTTAAAGAGGACCCACTGTGTGTCAGGTAGCATGGTCTCCTCACTCCCACAAACATTGTCTAACTTCATTTCTTCTTCCCTTGACTCTGCACCTTGAATCTTCACTGTAATCTCACAGTGGGAGTGGGAGTGGGGTGAGGCCAGGGGGTCACAGGAGGACAGAAGAAAGGTCATGCTCTGGGCGGTATATCCATTTTGATCGGTGATTCGGTCTGCGGTCTCAGCTGTGTTGCTTCTTCCATCCTTAGGTGTCTCTGGCCGGTAAAAATCCTGGTTGCTTATCACTAGAAGTGCTTTGTCATCAAGGATGGTAGTGGCACTCTGGGAAGTTTCAACGTGGGTTTGTTTCTATTGGCTTTACAAAATCTGTGTTTGCTCACCTGTATGGTAGGTGAATGGGAGACTCAACTCACCCAATGGAGTGTGTCAGGAAGGATTACCGATTTATGGTTGCTTCTCAAGTATTTGTAAGAAATTGGTTTCATTGCTGTTCTCAATAGGGCTTACTCACCCAGTCAGTGTTTAAATACCTCAGGCCTGTCATCCCAGAACAGCGGTGTTCCTGGAGGTGCTTTCCCTAACCTGAGGCATAAACCTCCCTCAGGTGCAGCGGGCCTGGCTGCAGTGTCCCTTCCCTGGCCAGGTCCCGCTGTCCTCTTTTGGGCCCTGTCGGCTGACAGCTGCCCGTGCCTCCTTTACCTCAGGGATAAGGGTCGTACCTGCGCTTTTCTCTTGACACCAGACTTTCACTTTTCTCCCCTTTCTTCCTTCATTCCTCCCTCCCCCCCTTCTTCCTTCCATTCCTCCAGCAAACATTTATTGATCACCTACTGAATACCTCACACTGTACAAAGTCCCAAGAATCCAGAGTTGAATAAATAAGCCTTTTCTTTGTGTTGTTCACAAGTGACTAATGAGGTTTTCCCCAAAGGCAAACCATAGGTACCCGTTTTCTGAAATGAGGGGGAAAATAGTATCTCTAGCTGAATCAGCTCCATGTTTCTAGATGGGATTGCCCACAAATTTGTTATCAGAAAGTAGGGTCTAGCTTGGAGATTTTTCAGGACAATATTCATCCATCAAATATTTATTAAGTGCTAAATGCGTGAGTTCTGTGCCAGACACAAGAAATACAAAGCTAGGTTAGACATAGTCCCTTTCTCCAGGTTCATATTGTAACCAAGGAAAGAGCTCTATAAAGTGTATGTTAATGGCATAATAAGAGCCCAAAAGGCTTCCCAGGTGGCGCTAGTGGTAAAGAACCCACCTTCCAATGCGGGAGACCTAAGAGACAAGGGTTTGATCCCTGGGTCGGGAAGATCCCTTGGAGAAGGGCACGGCAATCCACTCCAGTATCCTTGCCTGGAGAATCACGTGGACAGAGGAGCCCATAGGGTCACACAGAGCTGGACGTGGCTGAAGTGACTGAGCACGCACCCAGTGTGCTGGACAGAGACATGGACATGATTAGGGATGAGATTAGGAGCACTGAGCTGGGTGGAGATAGAGGTTTCATTCACGAGCGCCTGACTCAGTGCCTAACACCCTAACACCTAATAGGCTCTTCGTAAGTGCTTGTCGACCAGCCAACGGAGTGAGCCCTCAGTCAGGGCCTTTAGGGGGTGACATGTTGGGCTATTCCAAAAAAGCTGTGGAAAACATTGTCCAGCAGGAGAAGCACATTCTAGACAGAATGTGAACAAAAATGGAAGAAGGAGCCTGGGACAGAAAGCGTGGGGTGGAGGGACCTCATAGGAGCAGCAGGGTGTCCCAGATGGCAGAGTTGGAGAGATGATTCTAGAAATGGGAGTCAGTTTGAAGGCTTTGGCCATTTTCCTGTTGGTCAGCAGGTCAGAGCGACTTAAGTGGTTTTTGAGCAGTGAAGTTTTATCAGTTTGAGGTTTAGAACCCCTGCCCTGCCCCCTTGCCCTGCACAGGATATTCTCTTAAGTAGGAAGAAACCAAGAGAGGAAGCCTGAGGGAACGTTGAGGAGGGGTCCGACCAGGCAGCCTGTGTGAAAAGAGGGAAACAAATTTGGGAGGAACTGCAGGCCCATTCTGTATCATAGAGGAGATGAGGGGGATTACAGCTTTTAAGGGACTCCCATCCCCTCATTGACTAGCTGAACAAACTCCTGCAAGTCATTTTATCCCCCAGAGCCTTAGTGATTGCATCTGCACAGTGGGCACAGTTGTATGTACCTGGTAGGATTGCTGTGAGAATTAACTGAGAGGCTGGTGGTCTCAGCACTTAATGTGGCTCCAGAATAAAAAATAACCAACATTTATTGAACTCAGACTAAGGCTTTTCCTGTGCTTACTTAGGCCTCACAGTAACTTTATGAAGTAGCAAGAGTTACCATCCTTATCCCACAGATGAGGAAACCAAGGCACAGAGAGGGTAAGTAACTTTCTCAAGGTAGCTCACCTTGTAATGGGCAGAGGTGGGGTTTGAACCTGCAGGCAGGCTGCAGTTCTGGATACCTTGCTGCAGGCTACACTGTCTTTAGGTATGATCCATTATTGTTAGTCTTCATCAAACCATCTCAGTCCTCAGTCCTGGCTTCCTGGCTGTGGAGACTTTGAGGGGCTTGCTCCTTGGAAGAAAAGCTATGACCAACCTGGGCAGCATATTAAAAAGCAGAGACATTCAATTACTTTGCCAGCAAAGGTCCGTCTAGTCAAAGCTATGGTTTTTCCAGTAGTCATGTATGGATGTGAGAGTTGGACCATGAAGAAAGCTGAACACCAAAGAGTTAATGCTTTTGAACTGCGGTGTTGGAGAAGACTCTTGAGAGTCCCTTGGACTGCAAGGAGATCAAACCAGTCCAATCATAAAGGAAATCAGTCCTGAATATTCATTGGAAGGACTGATGCTGAAGCTGAAACTCCAATGCTTCGGCCACTTGATGCAAAGAACTGACTCATTGGAAAATACCCTAATGCTGGGAAAGATTGAAGGCAGGAGGAGAAGGGGAAGACAGAGGATGAGATAGTTGGATGGCATCACTGACTCAATGGACATGAGTTTGAGCAAGCTCCAGGAGTTGGTGATGGACAGGGAAACCTGGCATGCTGCAGTCCATGGGGTCGCAAAGAGTCAGACACGACTGAGCAAGTGAACTGAACTGAACTGAGGAGAGCTGGGATGTCCAGTACCTGATCTTTTGATTGTCTCTCTCCACACTCCAGTGACCTGTCCCTGACTGATTCTCTTAGGATTCTGTCCAGGCACAGAAACAAACCTGACCAATGAAAGTCTGCTGTGAACGGAAACAGAGAGGGGGCAGTAGATGAATGAGTTAGAAAATGTAGAAAATGTAGAAAATACATCTACATTTTACCTAACTTGCAACTAGATGAGTGACCAATTTCAAGCCAACAGGGAATTATTTTTGAACTGAAATCACACCCTTTGGCTGATTCAGCCGGCCTTTGTTCATGCCCCAAGTGTTACTTACAAAATGTCTCTACTTTGCTCCCTTTTCTTTCTTTTTTTATTAATTAATTTGTTTTTAATTGGAGGGTAATTGCCTTACAATATTGTGTTGGTTTCTGCCATACTTCAACATGAATTAGCCATAGGTATATATATGTCCCCTCCCTCTTGAACCTCCTTCCCACCTCCCACCCCATCTAGATTGTCACAGAGCACAAGTTTGAGCCCCCTGTGTCATATAAGAGCTTTCCACTGGCTATCTGTTTTACATATGGTAATGTATATGTTTCAGGGCTGCTCTCTCCACTCGTTACTTTTTATTCTTTTTTTTCCTTTTTTAAAAAACTAATTAATTTCAATTGGAGGGTAATTACATTATAATATTGTGATAGTTTTTGCCATACATCAGCGTGAATCAGCCATGGGTGGACATGTGTCCCCCCCATCCTGAACCCCACATCCCACCCCCTCCCACCCCACCCCATCCCACTGGATTGTCCCAAAGCAACGACTTTGAGTGCCCTGCTTCATGCATTGAACTTGCACGGGTCATCTATTTTACATATGGTAATATACATATTTCAATGCTATTCTCTCAAATCATCCCACCCTCACCTTCTCCCACAGAGTCCAGAAGTCTCTTCTTTATATCTGTGTCTCTTTTGCTGCCTTGCATATAGATTCATTGTTACCGTCTTTCTAAATTCCATATATATGTGTTAGTATACAGTATTTGTGTTTCTCCTTCTGACTTACTTCAGTCTGTATAATAGGCTCCAGTTTCATTCACCTCATTAGAACTGAGTCAAATGGCATTCCTTTTTATAGCTGAGTAATATTCCATTGTGTAAATGTACCACAACTTCCTTATCCATTTGTCTGCCAATGGACATCTAAGTTGCTTCCATGTCCTTGCTGTTGTAAACAGTGCTGCAGTGAACATTGGGGTACATGTGTCTCTTTGAATTCTGGTTTCCTTGGTGTGTATGCACAGCAGTGGAATTGCAAGGTCGTATGGCAGTTCTATTTCCAGTTTTTTAAGGAATCGCCACTCTGTTCTCCATAGTGGCTGTACCAGTTTGCATTCCCACCAACGGTGTAAGAGGGCTCCCTTTTTTCCACACCCTCTCCAGCATTTATTGTTTGTAGACTTTTTGATGATGGCCATTCTGACCAGTGTGAGAAGATACCTCGTTGTGGTTTTGATTTGCATTTCTCTAATGATGAGTGATGTTGAGCATCTTTTCATGTGTTTGTTAGTCATCTGTATATCTTCTTTGGAGAAATGTCTGTTTCGTTCCTTTGCCCACTTTTTGATTAGGTTGTTCATTTTTCTGGTATTGAGCTGTATGAGCTGCTTATATATTTTGGAGATTAATTCTTTGTCAGTTGTTCCCTTTTGTTCTTAACACTATTTCTCTGATGATGATATTCATTCTAGTTCATTGAAGAAACTTTGGAATAAAGAGAAGCAAACAGAAGGAAGTTTAACTCCCTCAGAATAATCTCCCTACACGGCAGTAACCACTAAAGACTTTATAGAAATTGTCATTCTTTTTTTTTCTCTATATGTACGTAAACGACATCTGAATATAAGGCAAGAAGAGGGGTTTCTTTAGCCAGATATTATCCATCTTAAAAGTGGGTATTGTCTTATCTTCAGGTTCCTACAAAGTCTCTCATCTAATGGGCATTCTCTTTATAATTGTATTTTGAACAACAGGGTACTGTTTGGACAAAGACTTGTTATCCTGAAATCACCCCTATCACTGCAAGGTTTACGTCTTTGTAGAAGTCATGTGGTTGAATTGCTCTGAAAGTTAAGTGATGAAAGCATGACCATCCTACCTGAAAACATGACCTCATAGGCTGGGTTGGATGCCATCAAGAACAAGTGTTTAAATGAGCACGTTTAAGAGCAGTGAGATCACATACAGATCAAATAATAATACCAGTTTTCTTAATAGGATGCAAATGTGTATTTCTCACTCAGGATCAAATTTTCAGAGACAGCATCCCTACTAAGTCAAAGACTCTATCACTGACAGTGAGAAGTATTAGATGATTAGAAAGGAATTCTACCAATAATGAAGACATTGAAGATGAGTGTATAACACTTGGACAACACTTTTACATAAAATATGATTTCAAAAAATTTTACAAACCAATCAATTATTCTATATGGATGCAACTTGTAATATGAATATAAAGTGAATATCATATTTTCATCACATTCCTAAAAGTTTATAAACTCGAGTTAGCAAAACTTTTCTTTACTGTTTTTGTATTCTCATTGATAAAATGGAAGATCTTTTATTTGAGGCTACCTTATATTCAGGTATATGTGGTAATACATGTTCTTTGATTTTTAAACAAAAAATAGGATCACACTGCATGTTTTGTTTTGTAATTCCTTTTTATGCTTTATATGGTAGGGCTTTCCTGGTGGTTCAAGACAGTAAAAAATCTGCCTGCAATGCAGTATACCCAGGTTCAATCCCTAGGTCGAGAAGATTCCTTTAATTATGACTGTTTTCCATGACTTAATCTTATTAACCACCTCCTTTCTAATGGTTCTCTTCCCTGGTGGCTCAGAGGTTAAAGCGTCTGCCTGCAATGTGGGAGACCCAGGTTCGATCCCTGGGTCGGGAAGATCCCCTGGAGAAGGAAATGGCAACCCACTCCAGTATTCTTGCCTGGAGAATCCCATGGACGGAGGAGCCTGGGTAGGCTACAGTCCACGGGGTTGCAAAGAGTTGGACACGACTGAGCGACTTCACTCACTCACTTTCTAATGGTTACATTAGAATGGCTGGATCAGCATTTCTCAACCAATCCCCTCTTGTTAGATGTAGGAGGGTTTTTTCCCACTTATTTACTGGTATAAATAATCTTGATGAATATCTACATATATAGGTCTCTTAAATATATCCATGGCTATTTTTCTGAAGCTAAATTTCTAGAAATGAAATTGCTGGGTTAGAGCCTTACAAAATTTTAAGGTATTTAATATCAATTGCTAGGTTGTACCAACCAGTAATACTTTCATTATATTTTAGGAACTATTTAATTATTGTCCCCTTGTGACAATGTCTTAATTAATTCTTAGTAGCTCTTTTATGAAATCATTTTTTTGCTGTCCAGAATGTTTGTTCTGTCTCCCTCCTTCCTTCTTCACACCTCAGGCCACTGGATTAGTATTAAATACAGGTTAGAGGATTTCATGTCTGTTTTGTTGTCCAAAGCTATTGATTGAAAATATTTGCTACCACTGGGCTCGGTGAGATGTCTCTGCAGCACCATGTGATATATTACCCCTTTCCTGTGAATGACATTAAATCATTAGAAAACATCACTGAGTCCTATGAGATCGAGGACCTATATGACTTTTCTTAAACTCAGAAGAATACTATTATTGCACTTTATCATAATAGGGCTCTTTTTGTTTCCATTTGCATATACTGCTGATCCTTTCTGTTATACAGCCTCAGAAAATAAGGAAGCTTGCAAAGCCTTCATTATATCAGACAGAGATTGCTAGTTGGCCACCAAAGAGCTTTCTTTTCCTTGCTCACCAGTTACCTGAAAGCCACATTGCTACAGGCCAAAAGGCATGTTCCCCAGCTTCCTTGACCATGTGGCTTAGTTATGTCCAATGATATATAAGAAGTGGGTGTGTGAGTTCTAGGAAGTCTTTAAAAGGATAGATCATACCCTTCTCCACCCCTTTCTCTATCTTCTTCCTTGGAGCATAAGTGTGATGGCTGGAATACCAGAACCATTTTGGACTTAGAGGAGGAGGAGGACCACATCGTAGGACTGATGGAAAGGAAAGAGCATGGTTCCTGATGAAAGAGAAACCTCCATATGGTCCTTCCTGAACCTGATTTCTTTTCTATGAAAGCAAAATAAACTTCTCTGCTATTTAAACCCCTACTTTAGAGGGTCTCTTTTACCTAGAGTCTGGCATACCACTACTACTAAGTTGCTTCAGTCGTGTCCGACTGTGTGACCCCGTAGACGGCAGCCCACCAGGCTCCGCCGTCCCTGGGATTCTCCAGGCAAGAACACCAGAGTGGGTTGCCATTTCCTTCTCCAATGCGTGGAAGTCAAAAGTGAAAGTGAAGTCGCTCAGTCGTGTCCGACTCTTCGCGACCCCATGGACTGCAGCCCACCAGGCTCCTCTGTCCGTGGGAGTCTGGCATAATTCTATCTAAAACAATGATCTTATCAATTTTATGACCATCTGTCTTCCTATTCTCTTTCCTATGTTCATTTTCTTTTTCTTATCTTATTAACTAAAAGGGATTCCTTAACAGATATAGGGCCCCCCCGACCATGTAGAAGTACAATGGGTATTGTTCATATGGCAAATAAGGACAGCCTCAGAACACTGCATTACATAATCATATTTCCTGTATTCATTTACATGTGCTGTTTGAGGCTGGTTGGTTTGTTGAATGCCTCCTCCCTTCCTCCTCTTTTCCCCAAGGAAAGAAACAAGAGTGGTCCATATGCAGAACTCACCAGAGCACAGCTCTTTCAGAAAATAGGAGGGGTGGCAGCCTCCTCGAGTATGAGGAAGCAGTTTGCTGAAACTGACAGCCCCAAGTAGTGAGCCTGCAACTTCATGGGACCTGCCACCCTGACTGTGAACCAGCTGTAGGATACATTTGTCTACCTCCACCCTTACTTTTCTTACTAACAGTATCTGTGAGTATTTTTTAGGTTTACCCAGCTCTTTCACCCAACAGTTCAAGGCACACAACATTTTACACAAAACATTACTATTACAAAGTTGAATCAGGACTCCTCTGGTGGTCCAATACTTAAGACTTTGCCTTCCAATGCAGGGGATTAGGGTTCCATCCCTGGTCAGGGAGCTGAGATCCCACATGACTTATGGCCAAAAAACAAACAAAACATAAAACAGAAGCAATATTGTAATAAGTGCAGTAATTACTTTAAAAATGGTCCACATTAAAAAAAATTCATTTTTAAAAAAAAAAAGCTGAATCATGAGAATCATGGCAAGGAATAAATAAAAGAAGATAGAAAAATATGAAAGCATGGAGAAAGGAGTGAAGATCAGAAAATTCCAGATTTCAGTCACGGATGTACAGTAGCACTGTAAACAAGACTTTTTTAAATCTGGTGATGTAGCAAGAACATCCTTTGATGCCTCTTTTTCAGCGAAGTCACCTTAAAAGCAAACAAGGAAGCCGAGTAGGCATATCCTGTTTATGCATCTTGTTAAGTGTGTGTGCCGGGGAAGCTGACGAAACCTACAGAGTATTCTTTCAAAAATGCAAACTTGCTCCTATCCTGGCACCTCCTACTCAAAGTCAGCAGGATGGACTTCACCCCACCAGTCTTCCCACCCTTGCTTTCTTATTACTAGATCATGTGATACATGAATTAATACAGTCATTGAAGTGGGTTACAGGCACTGTGTTTACTATGTCCTACTTCAGTGTGTGTTTCACTTCCTGATAGCTTTCCTGATAGCTCTGTTGAGGGTTATCACTTAGTGGCAAGGGGTTGGTGGAGCTGAAGGGTGAGCTTAGAAATCGTGCTTTCTTAGATTAATTAATATGTTCTAGCTCCTAGGAAGTGTCTTCTGGTGCGCTTAATGAATCACCTCAATTATTCATACAAAGTCTCAACCGCTGGACCACCAGGGAAGTCCCCACCTCTTACATTTTATAATCTCCTCCCAGCAAGGTGGGATCCTTTGTCCCTATCACATAAGAGTCGATTTAAGCCTCGACCACCTGGTCCTTCCCACTGTCCCACCCCACCTGGCTCTATGAGACAGCAGCCGAAGCTCATTAGAAGTCTGGGCATCATGTCCTTCCTGGTTGAGAATTGTCTTGAGATATATCATCCTGATGGGAAAGAGCACTGGAGAATTATAGAATCCCAGAGGCTTCTCAAAGATAATTCACTTTCAGCTGTTCTCAGTAAAAGCCACATAAAAATGTCCAACAAATCATAGAAAAAATGACCTCATGGAGTAGTGTTTAGCCATAAACTGGACTAAAAAATCTGTTGGTCCAGAGAGTGAACTATGTAGAAGATCTTTTCAAAAGTTCAACAAGTAAGAAAAATGGGGAGGATAAAGTGACAAGGTGTCCAGTTTGGTTCCCATTGTCTTTCTGGGAAGGAGTCAAGAAATGGTGTGGATTCTTTTCTCCTGGCCCCGGCCTCATTTTCAATTTTCTCAGAATATGTTCCTTTGAAGTTCAAGCTGATAGACTGATGGCATCTTTAGACGGTTGAAAGCCATCCCGTTTCACTGAAACACAGGAGTTTTTCTCCACTACAACAGGAACATCTGAACTCTCTCCTCAGCTATTTGCAGAGAGAGAGAGCTGGTCTACCTTGTGTGGAGTGCACAACCCATGTGGTTCATTTCATTCTCCTGGCAGCCAAGGAGGAGTTTAATAAAGTGTTAGTGTGCAAATTCCTTAGATGATATTGTGTCTTGGGTTTGAATCGGCACGTGGAGGTCAGACCAGCCTGGTCCTCTGTCTGTCTGTGGCATGTTGCTCTCCTTGTGGCTTCACTCAAGCAGGCATTCTGTGTGTGTCATAGTGCTGGGGTCACAGGATGACTTGGTACACAAGAACTGCCTCACTTTCAGAAGGGGTCCGGTTAGTCTGCAAGTTCCTGTTTAAAATGGGAATCTGGTCTAGGTTTTTGCATATGTGTCAGCTCTGTGTATAAGGCCAAGTCTTTCTCACACACTAGTTTCCTTATATCCTGTTTCTTTGTGGGACACTTAAATAACATGACTTAGTACTCATTTTGTTGCTTATGTTGCAACATGATTTTGTTGCTCACTTTGCCCTGGCAAGCTCTTCTGCTTTTTGCTGCTTCTGTAGAAGTAATTTAGTTACTTTTTTAAAAACCTTCTTAATCTTTAGATTTTTATAATAGAACAGTCTTGGTAGTATGAAGTGCCATTTGCAGTTATTCTGTTCATTGCTATCAGCTTTACTTAATTTTCCCAGCCATGTCCCCTCTCCTTCCCATTTACCATAGCCATCATCTGTATCACCTGTATAGGGGGGCACAAAGGGGTATGTCAGTGAAAGAACATTGACTTTCAGGGTGCCTTCTATGTGTAAGGCTTTTTATATATTGAACCTTGATCAAAACAAACATTTGAGGTAAGAATTGCCAAACCCACTTTGCAAATATGGCAGTGGAGGCCAAGGAGAGTTAAATGACTCACCAAAGGCTTTTCATCTCCTACTGCAGTTGATTGGGCTTCTTGGGTGGCTCAGCAGTAAAGGGTCCACCTGCAATGCAGGAGACACAGGAGACACGAGTTCAGTTCCTAGGTCAGGAAGATCCCCTGGAGGAGGGCATGGCAACCCACTCCAGTATTCTTGCCTGGAGAATCCCATGGACAGAGGAGCCTAGCGGGTTGCAGTCCATGGGGTCACAAAGAGTCAGACACAACTGAAGCAACTGATCATACACACTGCAGTTTATCAGGATTTGAAACTGGATCTCTCTGACTCCAAAGCAAGGTGCTTCCCCCAGGGCCACATACATATTACAGTGCCCCTTTTACCGGTCCTGTTTGTCTGGAGTAGAACTGATCCTGAAAGTGTTAAAAAAAAATGCATAAGAAAGTAAGATAGGTACCTCTGGAGGTGAAGAAACACGGCCTGAGCAATAGCAACAGCAGAATGATATGAGGGTTACAGCTTGGGACTGTGTTTGCAAGACTGACTGATCACAGACAGGAAAGGGGGGCCCTCTTTCTGGGTGATATCTTTGGATGAGTAACTAGTCTTAGAGAATTTCAGGAAGCTTAGGGGAAGTGATGAGAGAGAAAAGAGAAGGGACAGAGCACTGAAAAGCAAGCAACAGTAACGATGAAAAGTAGGAGTGATCAGCTAGCTGTAGCCAAGACAAGAAACCCCAGTGGAGGGGGCCACAGGCCCAGGGGAATTGGTGGGAGCCTGTCATGGAGACTGTATCATCAGTGCCCCATTGGCCATGAGACCCAAGTCAGTACATAAATGTTTGGTAAGTGAGGGAATCAACAGGAGGAGGGTTCATGCAAGAGAAAATGAGGCTTCTCAGTAATCTTGATTGTAACATTTCAAGGTTGTTTGTGACCAGAATTCTGATCAACATTAAACATTCAGTAAAACTTGGAGAAAAATGGTAGCCTGGGGTCATGAGTGCAGAAGCTGCATCATTTTCTGAACTCGTAGTACAGATTTTCAAGATCTAATGTGAGAGAGAGATGGGTGGGTGGGTAGAGGGAATGAGAAGAGAACAGAGCTTCACTGTGTTGATGATAAGCAAGGCAGAAATACTGTTTTGTTGGCTGTGTTGGATTGGAGGACAATGACACCAACAATACAGAAAATGTTTATACAATAAGAAAACTATATTGAAGAAAGGCAGGGCTGCTTCCATAGCCTTCATTCTTTGATTTCAGTCTCAGTTTTGCAAAAAGGTGGTCACAGCATGCTGCCTGAGAGATGATGGTATTCCAAGGGCATCACCCCACTGGGGGAGGAGACAAATGATTCAGAAGTAAGGGTGCTGTTGAAGTGATTATACATGTGTCAGTCTCAGGACCTATTTATTCCACATTTCATACCATCTACTCTTTGTCTGTATCTGTCGCATATCCCAATAATTCATTTCTAGAAACCCAAGGCCCCAGTTCTCCAGCTTGCCCTCCTAACTAAGCTGATAGGAAGAAATTGACCCAGCTCTTTCTCACTCCCTCAAAGGCCTTGACTGAAGCAAATACCAGTTCTTTGCACAAGACTTCTATTCAGTTAGAGCACACAACTTTCAGTTTAGACATAAACTCATCTAACAAGCTCCTCCACCCCCACCCTCAACCCTTCCCTTCAATTAAGAAGATCTGGGTTCTGTAACATAGAAAGTTTCACTTTGGAGGCCAGCATTCTGGAGATGGTTTTCACTCAGGTTATTCTCCGTGCACTGCCTATCCTGCTTCATAATTATTGCTCTCCCAACAAAATGTTACCTCAGAGCCCTGACCTGAACTGTGAGCCCAGCTCTACCATTCATTCAGGGTTAACACCTGCCTCATTGAAACTCATCCACCAGGAAGGACTCCTCCCTGTTCATCTTTTTGTAACAAAAGAACTACCCTCATTTGTCTCCATGCCCAGGTTGATACTATCCCCAAACAGGTCAGTGATGGGCATCATCAGAAAAAATATTGTACAATATGAAATGTGCTCTGCTATGCTTAGTTGCTCAGTCATGTCCAACTCTTTGTGACCCCATGGACTATAGCCTGCCAGGCTCCTCTGTCCATGGGAATTCTCCAGGCAAGAATACTGGAGTGAATTGCATGTCCTCCTCCAGAGGATCTTCCCAATCCAGGGATTGAATCCAGGTCTCCCACATTGCAGGCAGATTCTTGACTATCTGAGCCACCAGGAAAGCCCAAGAACACGGGAATAGGTAGCCTAACCCTTCCTCAGGGGATCTTCTTGACTCAGGAACCGAACCAGGGTCTCCTATATTGCAGGTGGATTCTTTACCAACTGAGCTACCAGGGAAGCCCCAATATGCAATATATCTAAATAAAAGCTGATTAAAGATGAAGGCATGTGTTTAAAATGTTTAGGGAAAAATGGATTTCTGTAGGGGAATTCTTTTATTTCCTCCTGTCCCTCCCTTACATACTGAATTATGACTCAACCCCATAGTTATTACTAGACTTAACATTGGTAAGGGTGTTTGGCAGTGTTTAAGATTTTCTGACAGCAGAAGTACTTAATTCTGAGTTCACTGAATTCTATTGTGTCATCTACCCCAAGGTAGCTGGTAATGTCTCTGCTGAGTTTACTTTTGCATTTCATTTAGATTCCCTTCCTGAGTTCTCCTAAGGACATAAATAAAAAGAAGTCTTTATTTATTGAAGTGGCTCCATGGGTTGTGAAGGAGGAGGACAAGGGATAGGGTAGGCAGAGGTGATGCAAAGAAAGAGAAAATGTAGTCTTCTGGGAGCCATGAGAAATTCAGCTGAGGAGAGAAGAAATTAATGGATTGCATTGAAATAGCATTAAAGCAATAAACAGTATAAAAGAGGTCACCAGGATGTATACCACTGATCAGGGTTGCACGTCCTCCTGGGGCAACCAGAGCTGCCTTCCTGGAGGAACCATGCCTTACCTGAACCTTGGCAGGTAACCAGATAAAAATGGGCATGGATGTGAGCAGGGGATGAGGTTAGTGCAGAGTGAAAGTGAAAAATAGGATTGGAGGGGGCAGCTTGGTTACCACATGGTTGAGGGCCACGAATACAAGCTGAGTTTTGAATTGCCCCTGGAAAAGGCCATTGTGATAATGTGGAGGTGGTGTCCCAGACAACTGGTGGGGGCAGAAGCCAGAGGCTCAAGACCAGTCAGGAAGTTCTTGTGAAGGTGTAGCCGTGGCTGGACAGACCAGAGGAGTGGGAAGGACCTTGCACAAAAATGGTAATGGTAGGAGTAGAAGGTAGAAGTAGAAGTAAAAGGTGCATATCAAGGAAGTAGTCAGTGGTACTTTGGTGAATATTGATGGAGTCAGGATGGAACAAGAGAGAGAAATCAGAGAAGACCCAGGGTTCTGAGTCTGGATTCCTGAAAGCATGGGAGGTAGAAACATGGATGAAAGCATAGGAAAGTGAGATGTTATTTATAAAGCAGTCTTGTTCTGGGGCTTCCATTAGATTTGCTAAAAACTCTGTAGGGGCTGTGACCCCACTAGAAGAAGAATATTCTGCCTTAGGAAAAAATAGATGAAGACCAAGTCAGGTTGACCCACGTTACAATATACATACCTGTTCACCCATTGTTTATAGCTGGAACTCATAGCCACTTGGAGAGGAGTATAGTTTATCTTCTTCAACTGGGTGAGGTGTCTAGGATTGATATAACTTCCTCTGTTAACCACTTACCACTCTATCATAACCATTCTTTCTGCTAAGTCATAGTAGCATGTTTTCATTTACTTTTTAGTAGCCAGCAATGTGCCTAGTGGTTATTAAGCCTGGATATGGCCATGTCCATCATCAACAAGGGTGACATTCCTCTTGATATCCTGGAATGAAGTAATGCCAAGGAGAAGCAGTCTCTGAAGCTCTGTTTCCGTTTAGTTTAGGAAAGGCGTCCCTGCTGGCATTACAATTATGAGCATCATTTCTCAGTTGTGAGTGAAGGCAACTTTCTCTGTGTGCATGGACTTGGCACTGTCTTATGTGTGGCAGCTAGCCCACTGACCTCATCATTTGGATTCCCCGTTCTTGTAGTAGAACCAGCACCACAAAAGTAAAATGCTGTATTTTCCACAGAGTCGCCCTACATGTGATTGTTTGTTTACAGTGACATAATGCTTTAAACGTTAGTTCATCCCTCCCAAAATGGCCACAAATGTGGTGGTTTGAAGGGTGAGCTCATGGGGAGGAAAAGAATGTAGACTGTGCGTAATAAAGGGTTCGATGAATCACTGTGGACTGTGCTTCTGGAGCTCACCTATCCATTCAGAAGTGTTTGCTAAAATTTAGGCCATTAGAAGCAGAAAGTTTAGAATCCTGATAGCTGCCCCTGGGTCTCAGCAGGTCAGTGTCTTTTTCAACTACTTTGGGAGAAGCTGCTGCATTTTGGAATTGTTACAAAATGAGGAGTTGGCTGCCCAAGAGTGACCCTTTTTTGAATCCAGTCTACAGTGTACCAAGCATAAGTGTTATCACCAATAAGAAAATGACCTCTCATAAGCTTGTCTAGTTCAGCAGCTGACATGCAGGTCTCTAGACAGCCTGTGAGTGTGGAAAGGATCACGTACTCTGAATTCACTGAATGTTCATGTCTGTCATCAATGTATCACAAAATCCATCTTCACGTGTTGGCTTTTGGGGTCAAACTTCTTATTACTGGTAAAGAAAGAAAGAAAAAAAGTGAAGTCGCTCAGTCATGTCTGACTCTTTGTGACCCCATGGACTGTAGCCTTCTACGCTCCTCCGTCCATGCAATTTTCCAGGCAAGAGTACTGGATGGGTTGCCATTTCCTTCTCCAGAGGATCTTCCTGACCCAGGGATTGCCTTCTCCCCAGTGGTCATTCTGAGAGTCTTCTCCTGGATTTTCCCAGGCTGGGCTAGTTGGTACCTATGTGAAGGTCAGTCTTCTGTGTGCATGCGTGCTCAGTTGCTTCAGTCATGTTTGACTCTTTGCGACTCTATGGACTGTAGCCCGCCAGACTCCTCTGTCCATGGGATTCTGCAGGCAAGAATACTGGAATGGGTTGTCATGCTCTTCTCCAGGAGATCTTCCTGACTCAGGGATCAAACGCGAATCTTCTGCATCTCCTGTATTGCAGGTGAATTCTTTACCACTGAGCCCCAAGGAAGCCCTGAAGGAGTGGTATTTTCCACCAACAGACTGCAGTAATAATAACATCTAAGCAACCTGTGTGTCTGAAAACCATTTTCATGTATTACCTTATTGAATACTCACAAACAACTCTGTGAACCAGGAAGTATCAGATGAACTCTACAGATGAGAAAATGGAAGTTCAGAGATTAACTTCAGGTCAAAGAACTAGCTGGGTGGAGGGTCAGAATTCTAACCAGACCTGCCTGCATTCAAATTCTATGTCCTTACTCCTCCACATTCACATGAGAAGAGGCTTTTGTATCCAGGATATGGCTTCTGGGTGTTCCATCATGGTAAATCAGGGTGCTGACTGGAGCTGGTTGTTCACCATTTACACTGGTTTACACTGGGGTGAAAGGAAGGATACTGGTTCCCCCAGTTGCTCTCAGTTCCAATTCTGTCACTTTTTGTTAGCTGTTGTAGCCTTAAGCAAGTTACCTAATCTCTTGGAGCCTCAGTATCCACCTTGGGAAATGAGAATAACAGAACCACAGGCTCTCAAGGTTGTGGAGGTGGACCTCAGAGATACTATGGCTTTGGTTCCAGACCACTACAACAAAGGGAATAGCGCAATAAAGGAGGTCACAAATTTTTTTTTTCATTTCCCAGTACATATAAGTTATGTTCACACTATACTGTAGCCTGTTAAATGTGCAATAGCATTACATCTAATAAAACTTTGAACGTACCTTAATTAAAAACTAGTTTGCTTCTGAAAAATGCCAGCCATCATCTGACAACACACGGTTGCCACCAACATCCTATGTAAAAAGGCAATATCTGCAAAGTATAATAAAACTAGGTGTGCCCGCATTGGATGAGACTACGTACATAAAAGCACACAGCACAATGCCCAGCAGAGACGAAATGCTTTGGCGGTGTTATGCTAGGTCAGCATCACCACCATTGGTGGGACCAGTTCTAATGCATGACTTTCACTGTCAAGCCAGCCTCTTGCTGGCTACAGATTTAAACACTTGAATACTGTGCTGGACTATTCAGGTTAAGCAGATCACTTTATCCTAGATTCCCAGGCACTCTGAGATCTCTTCTCTCTTCTGTGTTTAAAGACTTCTCTGTGCATCTCATCCTCCAACAGGAATACCACCAACTCAAGGTACACTCTAAGAAACCCCCAAGACTTAGGGGGATGACTACTTTATCCCACCAGTCATTTCTTTACTAAAATGACTCTTTCCTCTGCCTTCTTCCTGACACCAAACCAAAGGGCAGTTTTGTGATGATGAAGAATGAGAGGGAGGGAAAAGGATGGGCCAAGGAGGAGATGAGTAACAAAATTGGAAGAGCTCTCTGGGGACCTCTGGACTGTGGCTGGGGCAGTAAAGATAGGGGTAGGGGCCTTGTGTGAAAAACATCCCTGGGGAATCAGAGAATATTCCCCATTCACAGTTTTCCTTTGGGTCAGCTCCATACAAACTTTATTTTCAACAGATATTAGTACATAAATGTAGCCTACCTAAAGATAGCTCTTGCATTGCTTAGTTTTGACATAAAGAGCAATTTGTGATCCCAGGAAGCACAGTTACCATTGTCCCCCAGTATCCATGGGGGGTTCGTTCCAGGACTCCCTCAGATAGCAAAATTTACAGATGCTTGAGTCACTTGTAGAAAATGGCATATTATCTGCATCTAACCTGTGCACATTCTCCTGTATATTTTAAATAATCTCTAGACTACTTATAGTACCCAATACAGTGTCAATGCTATGCAAATAGTTGCCAGCACATAGCAAATTTAAGTTTTGTGCTTTGTGGAACTTTCTGGAATTTTTTCCCCAAATATGTTCAACCTGCTTTTGGTTGATTCTGGGTGGTTAACCTGCAGATTCAGAGGACCAATTGTAGTAGTCTTCATTTTCCAAGGCACGTGACTCCTCACACAGAAGACACTCTGCCCGACCAAAAAAAAGTCTTCAAACACAACACCTTGACCACACAGCACAGTGCTGAGCCAGCCAGAGTCTGTAAAACATCAGGGAGAGAAGGCCAAATATTTGCTGTCCCACCCGGCTTCTTTTTTCACTCTAATTATCTCAAGTGGCTGAAGATCATTGAATCACACTGCATTCTTTCTGACTTTAATGTAAATCATCTGTGAGCTAGTGAATGGTATCTCCCCAGCCTCCCTGAAGTCCTAATAAGTCACCAAGTGTTGTTTTAATCTTATGGTTACCGAAGGGGAAGGAAACCTGGGTCTCCTGCATTGCAGGCAGGTTCTTTACCACTGTGCCACCAGAATTCCCTAAAGGGGAAGGAGGAATATGGAGAAATTAGGAGTTTGTGAGTAACATATGCACACTACTATATAGAAATTGGATAACCAACAAGGACCTACTGTATAGCCCAGGAAACTGCATTCAGTATTTTGCCATAACCTATAATGGAAAGAAAATCCCCATGGAAAAGAAATGCAAAAAGCAAAATGGCTGTCTGAGGAGGCCTTACAGATAGCTGGGAAGAGAAGAGAAGCGAAAAGCAAAGGAGAAAAGGAAAGATATTCCCATCTGAATGCAGAGTTCCAAAGAATAGCAAGGAGAGATAAGAAAGCCTTCCTCAGTGATCAGTGCAAAGAAATAGAGGAAAACAACAGATTGGGAAAGACTAGAGATCTCTTCAAGAAAATTAGAGATACCAAAGGAACATTTCGTGCAAAGATAGGCTCGATAAAGGACAGAAATGGTATGGACTTAACAGAAGCAGAAGATATTAAGAAGAGGTGGCGAGAATACACAGAAGAACTGTACAAAAAAGATCTTCACGACCCAGATACTCACGATGGTGTGATCACTCACCTAGAGCCAGACATCCTGGAATGTGAAGTCAAGCGGGCCTTAGAAAGCATCACTACGAACAAAGCTAGTGGAAGTGATGGAATTCCAGTTGAGCTATTTCACATCCTCAAAGGTGATACTGTGAAAGTGCTGCACTCGATATGCCAGCAAATTTGGAAAACTCAGCAGTGGCCACAGGACTGGAAAAGGTCAGTTTTCGTTCCAATCCCAAAGAAAGGCAATGCCAAAGAATGCTCAAACTACCGCACAATTGCACTCATCTCACATGCTAATAAAGTAATGTTCAAAATTCTCCAAGCCAGGCTTCAGCAATACGTGAACCGTGAACTTCCAGATGTTCAAGCTGGTTTTAGAAAAGGCAGAAGAACCAGAGGTCAAAGTGCCAATATCCGCTGGATCATCAAAAAAGCAAGAGAGTTCCAGAAAAACATCTATTTCTGCTTTATTGACTATGCCAAAGCCTTTAACTGTGTGGATCACAATAAACTGTGGAAAATTCTGAAAGAGATGGGAATACCAGACCATCTGACCTGTCTGTTGAGAAACCTGTATGCAGGTCAGGAAGCAACAGTTAGAACTGGACATGGAACAACAGACTGGTTCCAAATAGGAAAAGGAGTACGTCAAGGCTGTATATTGTCACCCTGCTTATTTAACTTATATGCAGAGTACATCATGAGAAATGCTGGGCTGGAAGAAACACAAGCTGAAATCAAGATTGCTGGGAGAAATACCAAGAACCTCAGATATGCGGATGACACCACCCTTATGGCAGAAAGTGAAGAAGAACTAAAGAGCCTCTTGATGAAGGTGAAAGAGGAAAGTGAAAAAGTTGGCTTAAAGCTCAACGTTCAGAAAACTAAGATCATGGCATCTGGTCCCATCACTTCATGGGAAATAGATGGGGAAACAGTGGAAACAGTGTCAGACTTTATTTTTTTGGGCTCCAGAATCACTGCTGATGGTGACTGCAGCCATGAAATTAAAAGACGCTTACTCCTTGGAAAGAAGGTTGTGGCCAACCTAGATAGCATATTTAAAAGCAGAGACATTACTTTGCCAACAAAAGTCCGTCTAGTCAAGGCTATGGTTTTTCCAGTGGTCACGTATGGATGTGAGAGTTGGACGGTGAAGAAAGCTGAGCGCCGAAGAATTGATGCTTTTGAACTGTGGTGTTGGAGAAGACTCTTGAGAGTCCCTTGGACTGCAAGGAGATCCAATCAATCCATCCTAAAAGAGATCAATCCTGGGTGTTCATTGGAAGTTCTGATGTTGAAGCTGAAACTCCAATACTTTGGCCACCTCATGCGAAGAGTTGACTCATTGGACAAGAACCTAATGCTGGGTAGGATTGGGGGCAGGAGGAAAAGGGGACGACAGAGGATGAGATGGTTGGATGGCATCACCGACTCGATGGACATGGGTTTAGGTAGACTCCGGGAGTTGGTGATGGACAGAGAGGCCTGTCGTTCTGCAATTCATGGGGTCACAAAGAGTCGGACACGACTGAGTGACTGAACTGAACTGAACTGATAATGGAAAGAATCTGAATAAGGAAAGATATATATGTGTGTGTGTGCGTGTAACTGAATCACTTTGTGGTACACCTGAATGTAACACAACATGGTAAATCAATTGTTTGTGCCTTGTGAAACCTGAGGAGGTACCCTGGCACCAAGGCTGGGGCTACAAGGAGGGACTCTGGAAGGGAGAACATCCACCATGACCAGTTGTCACTGAGGCTGCGTGAGAGGCTTAGCACCCCCGCATCCCCTCAAAATCAGGGCCCACCTTCTCGCACCCCAAGCCATCACCCCCAGAATGGGCCATCCTCACCTGCAGGCTGGCATTCAGCCTCTCAGACACAGCTCCTGTTTTCTCTTGGAAGCAACTTTGGATGTTGTATGGGCTGGAAAAGAGGGAAAGTGTGTTCTTTTTTTATCTAACAACTTATAACTGTGTCAACACATAAGACAGTCTGTCAAAGCTTTCTTCTCGATGTTACCACTGTGAATTAATTTTGAATGGCACTTGTGAGCAGTAAACACTTTTGCGGTGTGAACAACTCTTTGTGCGGGAGGAGTTGTCAGCAGCTCACTGTCTCCGTCCCCACCCCACCCTGTAAGCAGGGAAGGGAACAGAGGATGCCTCTTCCTTGGCCAGTCAGGTTGACTGGGGTTGGAGGAGCAGAAATTGGCCTCCATGCTCATGTTGTGATTCTGTCTTTTTTGACCACCGGGCTGTCAGATCCTCAGACTGGAGGACAGCCTTGGTGTATTGAGCTGCAGATGCACAGGACGAGGCCTGACCTGCATGTTCTGATCACGTCCAGCCAGTGCACCACGTCTGACCCCCATTTTTTTCAGTTGTTTCTGAGCCAGGACCCTGTTCTACACCCAGTGAAGTGCATACAACTCTTCTCTTTCCTCAAGAGTGAACATTAGGAAAGAGGTGTTCCTTTCCAGAGGCGGACCCACTGTTGCACCTAAACCAGGCATCTGGCCGCCTCTTACTGTTTTAGAATTGGTTCTGGACTGAATGGGCCACATCACTTTTGCCCTTAAATTATTCAAGAAGGTATCACCGTTTAAGAGCAGGACAAAAAGACTCAACAGTACGTGTGCCAAACACTGATTGAGAGAGATCTTTCACAGTTTTTACTGTATTACTGTGAAGTTAAATGTTCTTTTTGAACCTTATTCACAGAGGTAGAATAGCCACTCACTTAACTTAGGTCATTGTATACACACACACACACACACACACACACACACACACACACACACACGCATGCTCAGTTGCTCGGTCATGTCAGATTCTGTGACCCTTTAGACTGTAGCCCACTAGGCTTCTCTGTCCGTGGGATTCTCCAGGCAAGAATGCTGGAGCAGGTGGCCATTTCCTCCTCCAGGGGATCTTCTTGATCCAAGGATCCAACAAACATCTGCATTTCCTGAATTGCAGGCAGATTCTTTACCTCTGAGCCATCAGGGAAGCCTACACACACACACACACACACACACACACACACACACACACACACACGTATATATACTTACATTTATGAAATGTTCACTATTACTCTTTTTGTTTAAAGGCCTTCATTTTTTCTGCTCTTTGCATCCCTTATCCAAATATTCCAGCCTGCATCAAGCAGCCCCCGGGCTCCGTCCCTGCTGCACTGTCTCTGACAGGAGTGTGGGGAGTATCTTCCAGTTACAACAGTGAGCTTCCTTGCTCTGACCCACATTTTGGAGCTGTGTTCCAGAGTTCCCTGTCCCTTTAAAACCTGGAAGAATCTATTGTGCACAACACTCCCATTCTAGTGGCTGTTGAAATCTATTTTAGGCTGCATAGTTCTGAAGGCTTGTATGCTTCATATGTTTACACAGGACCTGCTGTAGAAGGTCAAGGTTGGCTTTTTATCCAAAAATTCCTTTCTTCAGGCTTTATAGCGGGACCTGCTTGCTTTCACTTCCTGAAATGTGGTGACTAAGACCTCCGTCAGGCTGTTCACATCCCGCAGAGTAGGGTCTGAACACTTTCTCTCCCCGCCACCCCCTCCCCAGTGCCTGGCACACTGCTCTTACTGTTCATGAAAAATGCTCAGTAAATGAAGGTGGCTGGTTTGTCACCATTCAGTCTATAAGTGGAGCTGCGGCCAGCAGAGGATGGCAGTGGTGGGGGAGTTGGGTTTTCATCCTCGTGACCACTGGCCTGTCAGACCTTCAGATTGGAGTGCGGCCTTGGTGTATGGAGTTGAGAATCTGCAGGACGAGGCCCGGTCTGCATGTTCAGCTCACTTCCAGCCAGTGCATGACGTCTGACCCCCATTTGGCATCATCTTCAGATTGAAGGAGATTTCCAGGGGCCCTGTGAGAAGATCCCTGCCATTTGTTAGGACTAGAGGGTCTGTGTACAAGATGTGAGCCTGTGGAGGATGCCTCTGTGACAGAGCAGGCAGAGAGCATGAGGGCAGCATGTGTCCTGTGGAATGAAGCCTGGTCTGTATGCCCTGCTTATGTCCAGCCCATCCAACACCTCTGACCCCCATTTTTTTCAATTGGTGCCAAGCTGGGAATAGTTTTACACCCAGTGATGTGGGTACAGCTGTTCTCTTTCCTAAAAAGTGACCATTTGGAGAGAAGTGTTCTTTTTTAGAGGCAAACACTGTTTCTCCTGCCTGCCCAGGGGGATGTTTGCTCACTGTTCCTGACTCTAAGAGAGATACTGGTAGGGAATCCGTATCATGCCAGCCTCCAAAGGGTTAACTAATGATGCCTTTTAAATGGGAATCATCATGAAATGTATGTAACATAAAAGGCAAATGTAAAATACTTAAGTGACAGGTGGCATCGTTTGAAAAGGATGTGGGGGCTGATCCCAGAACTGTGATCGTACACAGCTGCATTAATTTGCCTAATCACTGGATTGCTGTAACCAGTGTCTATAAATAAACATACAAACTAATCTTTTGATTATCCTTTTTATGGCATGTTCTCTGCCCCCTTCCTTTTCTTCTTCTTGTCTTTTCATTGTGATTAGAGAGTATTTCGAAACTCTGTAATTCTGCAGATTCTTCTCTAACTGCTATTTTAAACAACCAAAATTACCCTGGCCAGTTCACAAAGAGAGTGATACAGATGGCCAATAAATGTATGAAAAGATACTCCATTTTTTATCGTTTTAGAAAAATACAGGAAGATATCAATGAACTGTCATGTTTAAGTATAGATAGGCAGAGATTAAAATTATTGTGATGACCCCTGTGTGGTTGGTGTATACAGTCTGTGCACTGGTGCAGTATTTGGTGAAGGCATCCAGCATTATATATCCAAACAGTAAGTGATATATCATTTGATATATCAAACACATTTCTTGGGATTTGCCCCAAAATAATATTGGCAAGACAGAAAGATGTATTCTTGATGATTCTTGTATCAAGAGTGTTTGCAGTTGTATGAAAAAAATGTGAAAAAAGAAATCATAAAAAGGGGACAGATTAAAATAAATTCTGATACATGAAGGAATATCACATACCCATTAACAAAGATTATATAGTTCTGTGTTTATTACTGAGAACAGATGTTCATAACACCTTGATGTGTGAAAAAAACAAGTTAAAGAACAAGTGTATTCTTTGACATAGTATGTTGTCAGTTATGTGAAATCAATGCTTCTCATATACTTATATGCAAATGTGGGTTCCAGTTCAGAAAAATTGGGTTGAGATCTTAGATTCTGAGCCACTGTCAAAACTGACAATTCCCCCACTCTTCGCCAGTGCTGCTGGCCTGTGGACCACACTTGGAGTCATGAGGTTAAACTGTATGCATATATCTGTGTGCCAGTAAATGCTGGGGATAAATGTGTGGAAGGTGGTGAATCTGGGTGATTTTTACTTTCATCTTTGTGCTTTCCTGTATCGTTTAATACTTTATAATGCATCTCTATCGGCTTTCCATACACAATAGAATGGATTTTTAAAATAAAAACTAGCCTATTAAAAACATTAAAAGACACTTGCTCCTTGGAAGAAAAGCTATGGCAAGCCTAGACAGTGTATTAAAAAGCAGATCTTTGCCAACAAAGATCTGTATAGTCAAAGCTGTGGTTGGAAGGCATCACCGACTCGATGGACATGAGTTTGAGCAAGCTCTGGGAATTCGTGATGGACAGGGAAGCCTGGCGTGCTGCAGTTCATGGGGTCGCAAAGACTTGGACATGACTGATCAACTGAACTGATGATCTTTCCAGTAGTCATGTATGAATGGATGTGAGAGTTGGACCATAGAAAAGGCTGAGTACCGAAGAGTTGATGCTTTCAAACTGTGGTGCTGGAGAAGACTCTTGAGAGTCTCTTGGACAGCAAGGAGGTCAAACCAGTCAATCCTAAGGGAAATTAACCCTGAATATTTATTGAAAGAACTAATGCTGAAGCTGAGGCTCCAGTACTTTGGCTACCTGATGCGAAGAGCCAACTCACTGAGACCCTGATACTGGGAAGGATTGAGGGCAGGAGGAGAAGGGGGCGACAGAGGACGAGATGGTTGAATGGCATCACTGACTCAGTGGAAATGAGTTTGAGCAAACTCTGGGAGATGGTGAAGGACAGGGAAGCTTGGTGTGCTGCAGTTCATGGGGTCACAAAGAGTATGACATGGCTTAACGGCTGAACAATAGCCACATTAAACACCTGTCTATTTTTAAAAAGTTAGCTTCAGATTTACCTCTCAAACATTTAAGGGAGAGGCAGAGCATCTAGGCCAGTTATTCTTACAAAGGCTAGGTTATCAGAATCACATGGAAGACTTTTCAAAAACACAGTTTCTCAAATCTGACCCCAGAAATTCAGATTCAACCATCTTGAGGTGGAGAAATCAGCATTTTTAAAAGTTTGCCAGGTGATTCTGACACAGACCAGGGTTGGCCACTGATCCAGGCTTCAGATTCTTAAACATCAGATTTTGGGCTCAAGCATGCACTTAGAAGAGGTTTCCACCCTCTCTCCTGCTCGCTTCAGTGTTCAGAATCATGCTTTTGATATTGACACAGAGACTTCTCTATTTTCCAGGAGCTGTTGCTTGACATTTTCCCACCATTCTCCTGATAGGCTATCCTACCAGCCTTCTGTTAATATATTACTTTTCTCCATCAGCAGGAGAATTCCTTATCACTGGCACCACCTGGGAAGCCCAATATATTACGTTCCTATAGCAAACTATTACAAACAGAACTGTGTTCTCCCACAGTTGGGAAGGTTGGAAGTCTGAAATCAAGGTGCCCACTTTTTCCAAAGCCTTAGAGGAGATTCCTTCCTTTCCTTGTCCAGCTGCTTGGGAGGCTCTGGAGGTTGCAAGGCAAGTGGCTGCATGCCTCCAACCTTGGCCTCCATCTTCACATGGCCTTCTCCTTTGTGTTTTCTCTTGTTTCTTATAAAGACACTTGTCTTGGATTTAGGGCTCACCCGATTAATCTGGGAGGATTTTGTCTTGAGATCCTCAACTTAATTGTATCTGCAAAGTCCCTTTTTCCAAAGAAGGTCACATTCATATGAACAGTTCCAGGAGTTAGGACATAAGCCTCTCTTCTTGCAGGGGCCACAAGTCCACCCACTACATCTTTTAAGTGGTTCAACAACAGTTTTGAAATTAAGCAAAAGATTCAAGATTTACCATTTTGTTTTTCTCTGAGGTTGAGTCTTTGGTTTTATCTCCCTTTTACAGGTAGAGCTGTAGGAAATTCTTCCAGGAAAAAAACTGAACGGTTGCCACTGGCAGTGTCTACACTAGTGATTCAGCTGCCTAAAGAGCTCAGGGCTATGTCCTGGTGGGTCCTTTTCTTGTCCAGCAATCTTCCAGCCATCAAAGGGCCTGGGAAAGCCAGATACACCCAACAGTCTCTGAGCATATCCACACTGCTTGCCTGCACTGTGGTGGAAATGCCATCCAGCATTAATCTGGGGATGTGGAAGTCAAAGATATATTTACTGAGGAATAACCATAAATCTATTGGCTATTGACCTAGACTTTGAACTGGGTCAGAGCCAGTTTTCCCCACCCCCACTCACAGGGAGAAAGGTAAAAGTAAAGGCTAAAACGAGACTAACCATACAACCCATCTTACTGCTTTTAAGTGGTCCTTTCCTGTAAACCTCTTTTGGGTTGTTGTTATTATTCTGGTAAAGAAGGGTGACCTGTGTTTGATACTGAGACTGACACAGACTTGTCTTTCTGATGTTTCACTAACTTGATTTCTTTGTTCAGTACAAGCTACAGGTTTCTCACAGTGGATTTCTCAGTTGAGGAGGAGGTTTCTCAAAACTGCTTTGCCAGTGTCCGGTCATGCACAGCCCCTGGGCATCCCCAGTGCAGTGCTTTGAGTCACAGTCCCTTTAAGACCCAGACAGAGATGTGGACTTGTGTCATTTCCCAAAATATACAGAAGGAGAACCAGATTAGTAAAAGGAAACCTTGTTCACACATGGGAGGGTTCTGCTGCCCCCAGAATCAGCCTTTACAATATGAAAGATCCAGCTCTGTTACTGGGAGGTTCATGTTCATTGAACCCCAATGAAACCAATTTTACAAATAAGTAGGTGTCCTCATGCCAGAAACAGAGATGCAAAAGGCTGAATTAAAATTTCTAGCTAAATAAACAACACATGAGTGAATTTATTTGACCTTTTCTCTTTGCTTCACGATACCTGAAATTTATATATACATGTTTTACATGAAAAAGAGTGTTTTTAATTAAATAAGCAAAGAATTACCATTGATAAATGTTAGACAATAAAAAAGAAATCAGAAAGAGCAAAAAGAAGAAACTCCATATTCCTAGAGATTCCTGGGACTGTTTTGTACAGTTATCGCCCTAACCTCATTGGGACCACATTTTCTTATTAGTTGAAAATCTGGGTGAATCACTAAAAAAAAGAAAGAAAAAGATACTGCATGACTTAAATAATGTATTTAACTTAAAGATGCACATGAACAGTTATTTGCCAATCTGATGTAAGCCCAAGGCCTTTTCTTGGAGTTTGTGTACACTGATTGGAATTCTGTGTCACCTTCCACATAGGCAAGCGCAAGATTTTCATGTTTAGTCTCTTTAAAGTGGAAGAACTTTTTAAAAAATTATTTTTGGCTTCACTGGGTCTTCATTGCTGCGTGCAGACTTGTCATTGCCATGGTTTCTCTTGTTGCAGAGCACAGGTTCTAGGCACATGGGCTTCAGTAGTTGCAGCTTGCGGGCTCTGTGGTTGCAGCTTGCGGGCTCTAGAACTCAGGCTCAGTAGTTGTGCTGTGCGGGCTTGTTGCTCCGTGGCATGTGGAATCTTCCCAAACCAGGAATCAAACCTGTGTCCTCTGCATTGGCAGGCAGATTCTTATCCACTGTGCCATCAGGGAAGTACTAAAGTGGAAGAATTTTTAGACACTTGCCATACAGTCTGAATGCGAAATCATTGTAAATTTTTATTTCTCCAGTCTTCCAGTTATATTATACATATATAATTTGATAGCAAATTCTTTCAGCAACTTTGTTTCTTTCATTTGATTTCAATAAACTTTCAGAAAAATAGCTTTGAATTTTCACACTCAATCTTTCATTAGCCAACATGATATTTAAACGTATATATTATTGCTGTTTCAGTCACTAAGTTGTGTCCAACTGTTTTGCGACCCCTGTGGACTATATATAGCCTGCCAGGCTTTTCTGTCCATGAGATTTCCCCGGCAAGAATACTGGAGTGGGTTGCCATTTCCTCCTTCAGGAGATATTCTAGACCCAGGGATCGAACTGTAGTCTCCTGCATTGGCCGGCAGATTTTTTACTGCTGAGCCCCCAAATTACATATATGTAATATTCCTATACATATATATATTACTATACTATACTATACTATATATTACTATATGTATATAATATACTATAATATACATATATACATATACTATTACTATATATAATTATTATACAGTAATAAGTACAGTGGCTTTAGCAATTTAAGCATGAAGTTCCCAGGAAGGAACTGAGTGCTCCAGGATGCCAGAGGGCAACCTTCAGCCTTTGTTTGACCACCGCGTCAGTCAGTATATTTTACAGAAAAGATGGAGAAGGCCAATTTATTCATCCAGTCAATTAAGGATCATCTGTCAAGAGACTTTCTACTGGATCTGTTCTGACTTGCTCCAGGAAACTCATAGGTTAAAACCTGTTCAAAAAGCAAGAAGTCTTAAAATGATTTGAAGAGTTCTCTGTCAAACACAGGGACCACTTAGGAATATTAAGATCCATTCCAAGGCTCAAGATATTTGAAGAAGGTTTATAGTTGCACAAATATTTGGCTTCTTCTGAAGGGCCAGTAAATATATCGATGAAGATATTGTGAAATAGGCAAGCTTTGTTCTGAGAACCTTGAACTTAAAGAGAATTGGTTTGCCAAATGGTTTATTCTGATAAGGTAGTGTTTTTTCTTTTAATTTCAAATGTGTACAACATAATAAGTGCTCAGAGAGCTTGATGCTTCCTGAGGTAGAGAAAGCAGTATTTCTGTTCCTGTTTTGTGGACCAAAAACAAACAAACAAACAAAAACAGACCTAAAGACTGTCTGTTCCATGAAGATGGTAATCATCATGAATTTTCCATTGTGATGCCTGATTTAAATTCTTTGCCATCGTTGTGGTCCTCCGCATTTTTAGGGTGTTAGTAAGCCTTATTGAGTGAGCTCTCTCCAAGGGGCATATCTGTTTTGCCCATTGGTATCAGCAGGATCTAGAGTAGGTGGGTAAATGAATGAATGAATGACACAGGTCACACAATTAGCAAAAGATCGACTTCTGCTTAGAGCAGGGTCTTCTGACTCTTCACCCTGTGTCTTTTTATTACATTGGGATCTAGTGCTGTGCTGACTTTTCTGTGTTCTTAATGTTCCTGAGACCTGAGCAGGACCCGTTTATCAACTCATAGACAGATTGTGACAAATAATAAGAAGCAAGATAAGCCACTCCCAATTTTAACCGACATATTGTCTCAATAACAGGCAAGTCATATATGTTTTCATACATGTCTGGGAGTTTTTAACTGAGGCTTCATGGTTATCTAGAAATGTCCAAGTTAGTAGTTTTCAAGGTGAATGAACATCATACTTGAAGAGATTGTTTTTGACAGTAGCTAAAAACTACTGAAAGTGTCAGTCACTCAGTCATGTCGGATTCTTTGCAACCCTGTGGACTGTAGCCCAGCAGGCTCCCCTATCCATGGGATTCTCCAGGCAAGAATACTGTAATGGGTTGCCATTCTCTTCTAAATATTTGTTATTTAAAACATGTTAACCCATTAGTAAATGCTAATTATATCTTTATAGCAACTTTTGCAGTTATTGAGTAATGTCCAATTGTGAATATTTTCCATAAATAATTGGTTTTCCAGCTGGTAGATAATATTATATATTTTCAGAAAGTTGTTTCTACAGCTGCTCATCTCTTCTGTATGTTGATATTTCAGAGTTTTTAGTTTAAATTGATAGCTCAGTGAACCTACATCACAAATCCAGTGATTTGTTGAGCATTTGTGTATGATGTGTGCCATATTTTAAATAATAAATTTTGGACATTGTATTAATGTATGTAAGTTTATTTTTGGTATGTGTTAATCAATCTTTTGTAGGCTCTTCATTAATTCTTCCTATTTTAGTTATTGAATGAAACTAATGTAATGAAGTAAAGCAAGTAAGCACTGGACCCGCAGGAGACCCTGGAATGACCATGATTTAATCACCATCACTAGACGTAGCTACATGTGCATAGCAGTTCCAAACAGTTTCTACAGCGTGTAGGTAACAGTTCCCAAATGTCGTGTTCACATAGAGACTTACAGGTATCACATAAAGCCTTACATGTAACTAACATTTTACATTTTATAAGATGTCATGTCACATGTTTGTACAAAGAGTAATTGGTGGTAGTGTATGTAGTCTTTAAATCATGTCCAGTGCTTGTGGCTGCATAGACTGAAACCAGCCAGACTCCTCTGTCCATGGGGTTTTCCAGGCAAGAATGCTGGATTGGGTTGCCATTTAAAGATAAAGAAAATAGTTTATTTAGATAAAATGTTCTGAACATTTGCTAGGTACCTGGGACTAGGCTCAAATTTTAACTTATATGTATTATCTCCTTTAATCTTCATAAAAATCCTATTTGTTAAGTACAACTATTGCCATTTTGTAGTATTAGATTTAGAGGAATTAAGTAACTTTCTCTGGATACCTGATAGGCAGTAAATTGTAAAGCTTGGAACCAAACCCAGGTCTGTTTAGACCCTGGAGCCCATACTCTCAATGACTCCTATGCTGCTACCTGTTTGGCTACCTTCAAAGAAGAACAAGTCATCCTTTGTTTGGTCCACTTTTCCTTTAGATACTTACCGTGACATTCTTGGCTTAGTGTTAGCTTTTCTTAAGAGTGAATGTTGGTCTTTCCATGACAGATTAATCAAATGCATATCTTTTGAATTAATGAGAATATATTAATATTAGCAGTTCAGTGACAGCTCTTGTGTACTGATCACTGATATTAATAAAAGGCAAATCAGATTCAATGAAATCATCAAAACTCATCTGCTGTTTGGCTAGATCTTCCAGAGGAATAAGAATTTGGATGCAATAACACAGGCTCCTAAAAGGCTGTTTTAATCATTGGAAAATGATTTTTTCTAACTTGTAATTCAGGTACTTAATGAGTTATTTACTCATGAAATGTCATGACCCTTTTATCTTGTCTGTATTCTCCACAGAACAGAAAAGAGTGGTCAGTAGCAAAGAAAAGTCAGCTGTGTGAAAACACTGCCCCTCTTCTCTTTAAATAATAGATGCTTCTTCAGATTTCTTGGTTAGCATTACACTCCTGGAAAATGTCCATAGAATGTCCTCAGAAATACTTGAAGGCTTATTAGCTTGAATTTTAAATGCTCTAAGGAACTTTACATTGTCGGTTAGACTTAACTATCCTTAATTATGGCTGTATAATAAATGAAACTATAATGAATCATAAAAGAAAACTATTACAGTCAGTAACAAACACTACAGAGTACTTTAATGTACAACTGTAGATGCTGGTAAACACAAAATTGAACTAGGAGCAAGTGGAGGTGAAAAAGACTAAAGAAGAAAGGGCCTAAACTTAGAGAAAGAACCATTGTGTATTGCTGCTTGGTATGAAAAACCCAATACAGAAGTGTATGTTTGTTTGTTTTATAATTTTATTTTTTTTATTTATGGCTGTGCTGGATCTTCATTGCTGTGTGGGCTTTTTCTAGTTGTGGAGAATAGGGGCTGTTCTCTAGTTGTGGTGCAAGGGCTTCTCACTTCGGTGGTTTCTCTTGTGGAACACAGACCCTAGGGTGCATAGGCTTCAGTAGTTGCAGCACGTGGGCTCAGTAGTTGAGGCACACAGGCTTAGCTGCTTCACAGCATGTGGGATCTTCCCGGATGAGGGATCATAACCCGTGTCTCCTACACTGAGCCACCAGTGAAGCCCCTATAGAGATCTATGTTGATTAAAAATACAAGTAAAGACTAGAAACTAAAAGCAAGAATGTTGAAAATGGGGCTGCAGCCTGGGGGCCTGCAGGCCAGGTAGAATTTCCAGAGGAAACTGCTATGGAGGCTGAGGAGGTGGTGGCGGTGCCCCAGGAACTATATATCATCTTCCTAAGCTGGTTAATAGTGGGGTGGAAGATCCATTTGAGATCAAGCCCTGAGACTTTGGAGTGGGAGCACTGACTCCAAGACCCTAGACTGCCAGAGAACTAAGCCTAGGGAGTATCAAATAGTGAGAACTCACACAAAGGAAACTACTTGAATACAAGACCCGGCATCACCCAACCACCAGTAGCACCCTGTGCAGGACGCCTCATCTAAACAACAAACAAAACAAAAATACAGACCCAATCATCAGCAGACAGGTCACCACCCCACTCAGCCCTGCCATCAGAGGAAAAACAGACAAACAAACACAGACTCAGCACAAATTGTACCCTATATGAAGCTTACAAAGACCGCTGGACCAACCTTAGGAGGGCAGAAGCTAAAAGGAAGAAAGCATTCAACGTTGAAACCTGGGAAAAGGAGACCTCAAACACAGTAAGTTTTAAAAAAATAATGAAAAGGCAGAGAAATACTACACAAATGAAGGAACAAACTAGAAACACAGAAGTCCAAAGAAATGAAGAGGAAATAGGCAAACCACTGAAAAAGAATTCAGGATATTGAGAGTAAAGATGATCAAAAACCTTGAAATCAAAATGGAGAAAGTGCAAGAATCAATTAATAAAGACATAGAAGAATTAAATAATAACCATACAGAGACAAACAACACAATTACTGAAATTAAAAATACTCTAGAAGGAATCAATAGCAGAATATCTGAAGCAGAAGAACGAATCAGTGAGCTAGAAGATAAAATGGTGGAAATAATTTACAAAAAAGAGCAGAATAAAGTGAAAAAGAATGAAAAGAACTGAGGATAATCTCAGAGACCTCTGGGACAATATCAGATGCACCAGCATTCGAATTATAGGGGTCCCAGGAGAAGAAGAGAAAAAAGAAAGGGTATGAGAAAATTTTTGAATAGATTATAGTTGAAAATTTCCCCAACATGGAAAAGGAAATAGTCAATCAAGTCCAAGAGGCACAAAGATCCCCATACAGGATAAACCCAAGAAGAAACACACCAAGACACGTACTAATCAAGCTAACACAGGTTAAGCACAAAGAAAGAATATTAAAAGCAGCAAGGGAGAGGCAACAAGTAACATACAAGGGAAACCCCATACAATTAACAGCTGATCTTTCAGCAGAAACTCTGCAGGCCAGAAGGGAATGGCAGGATATATTTAAAGTACTGAAAGGGAAAAATCTACAACCAACCAAGATTATTGTATCTGCAAGGATCTCATTCAAGATTGATGGAGAAATAAAAAATTTTTCAGATAAGCAAAAGTTAGGAGACTTCAGTACCACCAAACCAGCTCTACAACAAATGTTAAACAGACTTATATAGTCAAGAAATAGAAGAGAAAAGATCTACAAAATTAACCCCAAACAATTAAGAAAATGGCAACAGGAACATATATATCAATAATTACTTTAAATGTAGATGGATTAAATGAACCAACCAAAAGACACAGACTGGCTGAATGGATACAAAAACAAGACCCATATATATGCTGTCTACCAGAAACCCACTTCAGACCTAAAAACACATATAGGCTGAAAGTGAGAGGATGGAAAAATATATTCCATGCAAATGGGAAGCAAAAGAAAGTTGGAGTAGCAGTCCTCATATTGGACAAAATAGACCTTAAAATAAAGAAGATTACAAGAGATAAGGAAGGACACTATGTAATGATCAAGGGATCAATCCAAGAGGAAGACATAACAATTGTAAATATCTATGCACCCGGCCTAGGAACACCTCAATACATGAGACAAACACTAACAGATTTAAAAGGAGAAATTGGCAGTAACACAATAATAGTAGGAGACTTTAACACCCCACTCACACCAATGGACAGATCATCAAAACTGAAAATTAATAAGGAAACACAAGTTTAAATGATACATTAGATGAGATGGATCTCATTGATATCTTCAGGACATTCCATCCAAATGCAGAAGAATACACCTTCTTCTCAAGTGCTGGAACATTCTCCAGGGTAGACCACACCTTGAATCATAAATCAAACCTCAGTAAATTTAAGAAAATTGAAATCGTATCAAGCATCTTTTCCAACCACAGTGCTATGAGACTAGATATCAAATACAAGAAAAAAACTGTAAGAAACACAAACATATGGAGATTAAACAGCATGTTTCTAAATAACCAACAGGTTACTGAAGAAATCAAAAGGGAAATAAAAAAATTTCTAGAAACAAATGACAGTGAAAACACAACAACTCAAAACCTATGGGATGCAACAAAAGCAGTTCTAACAGGGAAGTTTATAGCAGTACAGTCCTACCTCTTGTTTATAGCAGAAACAAGAAAAACATTAAATGAATAGACAAACTAACTTTACACCTAAAACAACTGGAAAAAAGAAGAAAAAACAAAACCCAAAAAGAAATTATAAAGATCCGAGCAGAAACAAATGAAAAAGAAATGAAAGAAACAGTAGTAAAAATTAATAAAACTAAAAGATGATTCTTTGAGAAGATAAACAAAATTGACAAACCTTTAGCCAGACTCATCAGAAGAAAGAGAGAAAAATCAAATCAACAAAATTATAAATGAAAAAGGAGAGGTTACAATAGACAATGCAGAAATACAAAGGATTATAAGAGACTATTATGAACAGCTATAGGGCAATAAAATGGATAACCTGAAAGAAATGGACAGATTCTTAGAAAAGTTCAATCTTCCAAGACTGAACCAGGAAGAAAGAGAAATTATGAACAACCCAATTACAAGCACTAAAATTGAAGCTGTGATAAAAAAAATCTCCCAAAAAACAAAAGCCCAGGACCAGATGGCTTCACAGGAGAATTCTATTAAACATTTAGAGAAGAGCCTGTTCTTCTAAAACTCTTTCAAAAAACTGCCGAGGAAGGAACATTTCCAAACTCACTGTACGAGGCCACCATCACCCTGATACCAAAACCAGACAAAAACAACACAAGAAAAGAAAACTACAAGCCGGTATCACTGATGAACATAGATGCAAAACTCCTCAACAAAATTTTAGTGAACAGAATTCAGCAGCACATCAAAAAGCTCACAGATCATGGCCAAGTTGGGTTTATTCCAGGAATGCAAGGATTCCTCAGTATACACAAATCAATGTGATACACCATATTAACAAATTGAAAGATAAAAATTATATGATAACCTCAATAGATGCAGAAAAAGCCTTTGACAAAATTCAGCACCCATTTATGATTAAAACTCTTCAAAAAAATGGGCATAGAAGGAACCTATCTCAACATAGTAAAGGCCATATATGAGAAGCCTGCAAGAAGCATTATTCTCAATGGTGAAAAACCGAAAGCATTCCCCTTAAGATCAGAAACAAGACAAGAGTGTCCACTTTCACCACTATTATTCAACATAGTTTTGAAAGTCCTAGCTACAGAAATCAGAGAAGAAAAAGAAATAAAAGAAATCCAGATCGGAAAAGAAGAAGTAAAGCTCTCACCGTTTGCAGATGACATGATACTGTATATAGAAAACCCTAAAGATAGTATCAGAAAGTTACTAGAGCTAATCAGTGAATTTAGAAAAGTTTCAGGATACAAAATCAATACACAGAAATCACCTGCATTTCTATATACTAACAATGAAAAATCAGAAAGAGAAATTAAGGAATAAATCCCATTCATCATTGCAACAAAAATAATTAAATATCTAGGAATAAACCCACCTAAGGAGACAAAAGAACTGTACACAGAAAGTTATGACACTAATGAAAGAAATCAAAGACAACATAAACAGATGGAGAAATATTCCATGTTCAAGGGTAGGAAGAATCAATATTGTGAAAATGACTATACTACCAAATGCAATCTACAGATTCGATGCGACCCCTATCAAGTTACCAATGGCATTTTTTCACAGAAAAATTTCACAATTCATATGGAAACACAAAAGACCCTGAAAAGCCAAAGCAGTCTTGAGAAAGAAGAATGTAGCTGGAGGAATCAACCTTCCTGACTTCAGATTATACTACAAAGCTACAGTCATCTAGACAGTATGGTACTGGCACAAAAACAGAAATATAGACCAATGGAACAAGATAGAAAGCCCAGAAATAAACCTATGCACCTATGGGTACCCTGTTTTTGACAAAGGAGGCAAGAATATACAATGGGGCAAAGACAGCCTCTTCAATAAATGGTGCTGGGAAAACTGGACAGCTGCATGTAAAAGAAAGAAATTAGAACACTTCCTAACACCATACACAAAGATAAACTCAAAATGGATTAAAGACCTAAATGTAAGACCATAAACTGTAAAACTCTTAGAGGAAAACATAAGCAGAACACTCGATGGCATAAATCAAAGCAAGATCCTCTATGACCCACCTCCTAGAGTAACAGAAATAAAAACAAAAGTAAACAAGTGGGACCTGGTTCAACTTAAAAGTTTTTCTCAGCAAAGGAAACAGTAAGCAAGGTGAAAAGACAACCCTCAGAATGGGAGAAAATAATAACAAATGAAACAACTGACAAAGGATTAATTTCCAAAATATGCTAGCAGCTCATACAGCTCAATGCCAGAAAAACAAACAACCCAGTCAAAAACTGGGAAAAAGACCTAAACAGACATTTCTCCAAAGAAGACATACAAATGGCTAACAAACACATGAAAAGATGCTCAACATTGCTCATTAATAGAGAAATGCAAATCAAAACTAAATGAGGTATCACCTGACACCAGTCAAAATGGCCCTCCTCCAAAATACAAACAATAAATGCTGGAGAGGTTGTGGAGAATAGAGAACTCTCTTGCACTGTTGGTGGGAATGTAAATTGATACAGCCACTATGGAAGACGGTATGGCAATTCCTTAAAAAACTAGGAACAAAACCACCATATGACCCAGCAATCCCACTCCTAGGCATGTACCCTGAGGAAACCAAAACTGAAAAAGACACATGTATCCCATTGTTCATTGAAGCACTATTTACAATAGACAGAACATGGAAGCAACCTAGATGTCCATCGACAGATGAATGGATAGAGAAGTTGTGGTACCTGTATACAATGAAATATTACTCAGCCATAAAAAGGAACACATTTGAGTCAGTTCTGATGAGGTGGGTGAACCTAGAATCTATTATGCAGAGTGAAGTGAGTCAGAAAGAAAGATAAATATCATATTCTAAAACATATATACAGAATCCAGAAGAATTGTACTGAAGAACTTATTTACAGGGCAGTAATGAAGCAAGAGAGTTCCAGAAAAACATCTATTTCTGCTTTATTGACTATGTCAAAGCCTTTGACTGTGTAGATCACAATAAACTGTGGAAAATTCTTCAAGAGATGGGAATACCAGACCACCTGACCTGCCTCTTGAGAAACCTGTATGCAGGTCAGGAAGCAACAGTTAGAACTGGACATGGAACAACAGACTGGTTCCAAATAAGAAAAGGAGTACGTCAAGACTATGTATTGTCACCCTGCTTATTTAACTTATATGCAGAGTACATCACAAGAAATGCTGGGCTGGAAGAAGCACAACCTGGAATCAAGATTGCCATGAGAAATATCAAGAACCTCAGATATGCAGATGACAACACCCTTATGGCAGAAAGTGAAGAGGAACTAAAAACCCTCTTGATGAAAGTGAGAGAGGAGAGTGAAAAAGTTGGCTTAAAGCTCAACATTCAGAAAACTAAGATCATGGCATCCAGTCCCATCACTTCATGGCAAATAGATGGGAAAACAGTGTCAGACTTTATTTTTTTGGGCTCCAAAATCACTGCAGATGGTGACTGCAGCCATGAAATTAAAAGACGCTTACTTCTTGGAAGGAAAGTTATGACCAACCTAGACAGCATATTGAAAAGCAGAGACATTACTTTGCCAACAAAGGTCCATCTAGTCAAGGCTGTGGTTTTTCCAGTGATCATGTATGGATGTGAGAGTTGGACTGTGAAGAAAGCTGAGCACTGAAGAATTGATGCTTTTGAGAAGACTCTTGAGAGTCCCTTGGACTGCAAGGAGATCCAACCAGTCCATCCTGAAGGAGATCAGTCCTGGGTGTTCATTGGAAGGACTGATGTTGAAGCTGAAACTCCAATACTTTGGCCACCTCATGCAAAGAGTTGACTCATTGGAAAAGACCCTGATGCTGGGAAGGATTGGGGGCGGGAGGAGAAGGGGACAACAGAGGATGAGATGGCTGGATGGCATCACTGACTCAATGGACATGAGTTTGGGTAAACTCCGAGAGTTGGTGATGGACAGGGAGGCCTGGCGTGCTGCAGTTCATGGGGTCACAAAGAGTTGGACATGACTGAGCAACTGAACTGAACTGAAATGGAGAAACAGACATAGAGAATAGACTGGTGGACATGGGGAGAGGGGAGGAGAGGGTGAGATGTATGGAAAGAGTAACATGGAAACTTACATTACCATATGTAAAATTTGCTGTATTGCTCAGGAAACTCAAACAGGGGCTCTGTATCAACCTAGAGGGGTGGGATGGGGAGGGAGACAGGAGGGAGGTTCAAAAGGGAGGGGATATATGTATACCTATGGATATAGGGGCTTCCCTCATAGCTGAGTTGGTAAAGAATCCGCCTGCAATTCAGGAGACTCTGGTTCGACTCCTGGGTCAAGATGACAGACGTTCATGGAGCAATGATGTCTTGAGAAGGCAGAGTCTGGACTAGTTGTAGCACATTACTTCTCTCTGGAGAAAGGAATGGCTACTCACTTCAGTATTCTTGCCTGGGAAATCACATGGACAGAGGAGCCTGGCAGGCTGCAGTCCATGAGGTCATAAGAGTTAGACACAACTGAGCTACTAAACCACCGTCACTCTGTCACCTTACTCGCACATGATTATTTTGCAGCATGCAGAGGTCTTTCCTGTGGGGTATCATACCACCCATTGTTACATATATGCTTGCATACAGTCAGCAAATATTAATCACCTGCTGTATTCCAGATACTGTCCAAGATGGTAGGAATACAGCATAGCACAGGAAACAAGATTCCTGCTCTAGTGGAGATTCCCATTCTGTTTCAGGAATACAGACTATAAACCAGCAATCCTGTTCATCCCCAAGGTAATTTCAGAGAGTGATGAGAGCTATACAGGTAATAAAATGTAGCAATATGATCAGGAGGAGGACAATTATAGTGAAGTACATATAGGAAGGTCAGGTAATGCCTAATATAGGGAAGAAAGACCTCACCAGGCTAAGGGAAGGGCCTTCCAAAGAAGGTACAAGCACTGAAGCAGACAGGAAGTGGATGGTGGACTGGCCTGCAGACTGAAGTGACTGGAAAAGGGGGAAGAAAAGGGAGATGAGTAAGAATGAAGAGAACTAGGCAGGGCTTTGTAAGCCTGAATAAGAACCTTGAATTATATTCTGAGAGCAATGTGAAGTCTAAAGGAAAGGTGTCAAGCAGGAGAGTGATGGTAGGGAAAGTGGGAACAAGAATTTTGTTTCAACCATGTAATATTAGACATGCAAGTTGTATAAAAAAAGTTCAAGTGCTGAATGGGTAATTGGAAATGGAAATCAGAGAGGAAGTCAGGGCAAGAAAAAGAGATTTGGAAGCCTTCAGCATATGGGTAATAGAAGCCATACACCTGGGAGTGAATGTAGTTGGAGAAGAGAAGAATCCATGGTTGGAGCCTTGGACCACACTAACATTTTGAAGGGGGTGTCAGCCAAGGATCTGGGGTAGGGGGGTGGTCACAGGTGAGATGAGAAAGCCAGGTGAGTCATCAGGACAATGTGATGCTACTGAAGCCACAGGAAGAAGTCGTTTCACAGAGGAGCTGGGCCACTGAGTCAGGTGGTGCTGAGACATCACAAAAGAGGAAAAGAGAAGATGAAGCATGAAACTGAGAAGACTGAATTCTTGGGGACTTTGGTAAAAGCAGTTTATTTGAAGTAACACAAAACACAGGGTAAGGATGGAATGAAAAGTGAGACAACAACACTAGCAAGTCTAGACAACTCTTTTGAGGATTTTCTTTCCTTTGAAATGGGGGCAGAGAAAGGGAATGGTACCTGGTGAAGTTATGGAACCAACAAAGGATTTGAAGATGGGAGATGGTAAATGTGCTGGAATGCCAGTGGTCCTGGAGAGAGAGACATTGACGTCACAGGAAGAGTAAGAGTAAATTCAGGGACAAATTCCTTAAGTGAGAGCATAGGTGTAGGATCCAGAGCTCAAGAATAGGCATTGATTCCTGGTAGGAGGAGGAAGAGCCGATGGGATGCCCAAGGATAGGGCTCATCACCTATGTGTCCTCAATAAAGAGGTTGACAGTAGAAAACAGCCAAGACTGAAGATATTTCTTGGCAGACCCTAAGGAAAGAAGGGTCTAGGTTCTACATTTGTTTGGGGTTTTTCCCACTTGTCTGGAGAGATGGCAGACGTTCTCCATCTTTGGCCCCAGTCTTTGGGTCTTTTCCTCCATGCTGTGGGAAGGGAAGAGCCCAACTGATAACCAGGTTGTATGTTACACTGGCTTCCTCTTTCCTGATGTTCAGTAATCAGACTGCCTCCCAAAAGCCAGGGGCAAGGGGAAATTGGACAAAGAGTGTTGGTAATTTCTTGGTAGTTCATGGTCAGTAAATAAGCCATGAAGGTGTAGCCTGAGTCCACTCATCTGATTAGACACTTCTTGACCTTTCCTTCTTATGCCCGTTGTAAGAGAAAGCAGCTCTGGAGTTGAAATGTCTCCTTTCTCCTTTTGGTATTGTAGGGATCAGCAGCTGGAGCAGGTCAGCTTAGTCAGGGCTATATTCTATCCCAGGCAAATGCTGTCCATCTTCCCAGAAGGATATTTTAAATATATTATTGTCAATGGTTAAGGAAGGAAATGGTAACCCATTTCTAGTATTTTTGCCTGGAAATTTCCATGGACAGAGGAGCCTCGTGGGCTACCATCCACGGGGTCACAAAGAGTCAGACATGACTGAGCACAGACACACACACACTCACACACCCTGTCAATGGTAATGAGTACCCCTCATTCCCTTCATTATCTCAGGTTAGTGACACATGACTAACTCTCTGTCATCTCAAGACATCCCCCAGGTGAGGGGGTGGTTTCAGAAAAAAAGGAAGTGAACTGTGTCTGGTTTCATTATGAATGGGACCTGTATCTCTCCTTATGCCCCATGGGCAGGACACAGCGCAGAGCAGAAATCTTGAAATCTCTTCCATCACTAAACATTCTCTTGTCTTAGATAGTTCTCAGTAGGAGAAATAAATAAACATGGTAAATATTTATTCTGAGTTTCCTCTCCAAATTGACCAAGCAGATTTCAGTGCAGCATGCACAGGGAGCCAGTTCCTAAAGGTCATTTTGTATTGAGTTAGTTTTCATCTTGACTGCCCTCTGCTTTGTAAGCCTAGTACAATTTAAGGATTACCAAAAAATCGCTTGAGCACAGTTCTCTTCCATTTGTTCTTTTGTTACTGAGGGGATAAACAGAAGGAAAGAATTATAAAAACAACAACAACAACAAGGAATTCAAGCTGAGAGAGTTGACGTTTAATAATAGAAATCAGTGTCAAGACGTATGGTTGTACCCAAATAGAGAAATCAGCTTCACAAATAGAAAATGCAGGAAATAGAAGGCAATAGCAATATATGAAAAATCCTCATAAGACTTACTTTCCACAAGCTCAATCCGTCAGTGATGGGAAGGAGCTGCCCAAAATGTTAACAAAATCGTGGTTTGCACTGTAGGACTAAGAAGAGGGTAGATAGTTCTGTCTGCTCATCACAGTTAAAATGATGCTGAATTTGAGATCACATTTTGATGGATATATTGGCAAATGTATTGTTGGCTGTTGCATGGTATTAGCTTTAAACAGTTGTTTTTTAACGGAGAGGTTTTTTTTTATTTTGAAAGACAATGGCTTGAGACAATGACAGAAAATTTGAAACCATGTCCCAAGTGACATTTGGAAGAAACTGAGAACAATTACCTGGAGAAAAGACTTGGGGTAAAAAAAGAAAGATGGAGCCATGACTGTTCCCTAACATGTGTATGCATGTTATCCTTGCTCCGGTGACCCTGGAGGGCGGACCAGTATTTTTAGGCTATAGGGAGGCAGATTTGCCTGAGAGAGAACTCTAATGATAGATGCAGTGATGTTGTGCATATAATTCCCCCAAAATAGAGTTGACTTTCGGAGATAGAACCTTTCTTCTCACTGGAGATATTTAATCAGTATCAACCACTTGGTGGTCAAGCCTTTGATGCTGCATTGTACCATCTAGTCCTTAAAATGCCCCTCACCTTGTGATAGTGTTGATGGGTGTTTATTTCATGGAACATGTAGGTTTGCTTTTCATTAACCATCTACTGGGTTAAAATAATGAGCTAGGCAGGCCAAATAAGAAGAGGTGGCCACTTCTCCCATGCTGCTGCAGGAGGATAATTTGATAAAATAAATATCTATGAAATATTTTAGTGTTTTTGAAACTTTGGCTGCAAAATACGAAAAGGTCTTCTTCTGGTCAGTCCTTATTTATCTCAGGGAAGAAAAGAGAATCATTGACTACAGATTGAGCACAATGAGCTGCCACCCTGTTTTCTTCTCCCTCTTCTGAAGATGGGGTGCTTTAGCAGGGAGCTCTGGAGAGAGCAGAAAGCCCAAAGTTGGTGGAGTTCATTAACCCCAAGCAAAAATGTTGGTGCAATCCATTGTTACTGTTATAGAGGATAAACCTTCAGGATTTTGAAGCTTTGATTCCCAAAATTGAGAATTTAAAAATCTAAAAATGAGAACTTTTAAAAGCAGACATTGATTATTAAAACTAGGAAACTTGCCCCATCCTTTACTTTTCTTCTCGTTCAGTTGGTAACAGTAGAATTACCACCCCCATCAACAGATAAAAGGACTGAAAAACAGGAAACAACATCAAATAGTTTTAAATTACTTTGGGAAACTCCTGAAAGTGGGTGTAATATGTATGGGCCTTTAAAAATGAATCATATTTATGCATTTGATGTGCAGCTACTTAATTGCTTCTCACCGTTCACCCTAACGTTCATTGGTATTTGTCTCTTCCCGACCATGCTTGGTCCTTCCTTGATGTGTCTTAACTGCTGTTGGGTTAGTTCCCACTGGTACCATCAAGTTGTTAAACTAGCTGCTGGTAAATATGTTACAAAGTATGTATGAAGAAAGAAACCACAAGAGATGAAAGAATTGGGTGATTTTTTTTTTTAATGACGATTTTTCTCAGTTAGCCCACAGCAAGATCCTGATGTATTTGGCTGCAGGGAAGCTAAATGGGAAAAAGATTTAGCTACCCACTTTCTGCATGATCTCTCCAAAACAACAGTGAAGGAAACCTTTGTTGTGTAAGCACCTTGATATTCTGAAAGCCCCTTGCAGCCACCTCAGCTTCCTCACCCAGGGGGTCAGTGTCTGCAACATCAGGGTGTGTGATCCCCTGCTGCCCATCTACAGGCTGCCCAGTCCTGATCTTGGTGACCAGGGACGCCTGACCCTAACCTGTGTGCAGCTTGGGGCAAGGGCACAATTGAAACTCACGTGCCATATGTTTAAATGTTAGAATGTTCTAAATCAAGCTAATAAACTGGGTGTATGAAATGTGTACTATCCTTTATCATGATACAATGACCTTTCAGAGGCCAGCTTTGAGTTTAGAATTCACAATCTCCTTGGAGTTCCCATCTGGAACGTGATGGTTCAGGGAGAGCTGGTGCACACCCTGCTCCTTCATTGTTACCCCTTGTCCTCCCATCCCCCAACTGCATCCTACGCTACAGGGGCCTGAATGCATGCATGGGGACCCCCGAACCCACTCAACCGGGTATTTCTGCATTTCCTTAAACAGTTGCCGCTTGGCTGTTTTAGTCACCATACAGGTGGAGTAGCCCACTGTAAGGAGGATGGAGGGACTTCCCTGGCAGTCCAGTGGTTAAGACTTCACTTTCCAATACCCAAAGTGCAGATTCAATCCCGGTCCAGGAACAAAGATCCCACATGCCTCATGGCCACAAAAACATAAAGCAGAAATAATATTGTAACAAATCTAATAAAGACTTTAAAAATGGTCCACATCAAAAAAAATCTTTTTAAAAATAAAATAAAAATAAAGAGGATAGACTGGGGGAAAGTTCTGCATTGATGCTGGAAGCTCACTTGGGTGGGAAACTCTGAGACACTGAAAAGCAGGGAGGGTCATGAGTTTGAGGTAGGGTCAAGGGCAAGGGTTTCTCAGCCTGGCTTTTGGAGTTGTGCTGCCCCTGGGACAGCTCTGTGGACCCTGCTGTGTCTCTGTTCCCTCATGGTGGCAATTACTTCCTTCCACACAGCGGCGGCTCCTGCCTAGACTCCCAGGGCCAGAGTGAGTGGGTGCATCCCCAGGAGGTGCCCTGTGCTTCTGGGCATGGCAGACGCAGGGGCGGGCTCAGTTCTGAGGTTTCAGGAAAGCATTTTGCCTCAAGTTTGTGGGTCCAGCTTCTCCTTCAAGCTTTGTCCTTGTTCTCTTCTGCATCCTCTCCTTGCCACTCAAACCTGCATCTCTAATTCGGACCCAGATTTGAAAACTGCTCTTCTTAGCAAACTCACAGACATAGAGAACAGACTTGTGGTTGCCAAGGAGGAATGGGGTGGGGGAGGGATGGGGTAGAAGTTTGGGGTTAGCAGATGCAAACTACTGTATATAGAGAATGTATAAGCAGCAAGGTCCTACTCTACAGCACAGGGAACTATATTTAATATCCTATGATAAATCATAATGGAAAAGAATATATGTATGCATATATATGTATATATTTATTTTATATATATTTTATATGTGTGTGTGTGTGTGTGTGTGTGTGTGTGTGTGTGTGTATATAGGCTTCCCTGATAACTCAGTTGGTCAAGAATCCTGCTGCAATGCAGGAGACCCTGGTTCAATTCCTGGGTCAGGAAAATCCTCTAGAGAAGGGATAGGCTACCCACTCCAGTATTCTTGGGCTTGCCTTGTGGCTCAGCTGGTAAAGAATCTGCTTGCAATGTGGGAGACCTGGGTTCAATCCCTGAGTTGGGAAGATCCCCTGGAGAAGGGCAAGGCAACCCACATCAGTATTCTTGCTGGGAAATCCCAGGGACAGAGGATCCTGGCGGACTGTAGTCCATGGGGTCACAAAGAATCAGACACAACTGAATGACTAACACTTCACTTCATGGATAACTGAATCACTTTGCTGTACAGCAGAAATTAACACAACATTGTAAATTAACTATACTTCAATTTTAAAAAGGCTTTTTCAAAAACTGCCCTTGTTTAGAGTTCACCACCCAGCCCCTCCTCTTGCCCTCTATAGAATAAGAGACCTTCTTAATAAAATTGCAAGGAATTCAAACACTTTGTGGAAATAAAATCGCATGACCCTTGATACCTGAAGATTGTAAATTAAAAGTCCTGTGGGTTGTGTGCTTCCCAGTTTGGCCGTGTTCTCAGTCACTGACCAAGCCACTTACCCTCTCCATACCTCTGTCTGCATCTACAAAACTGGAATAACAATTCATGCCTGTTTCTGGTACTTCAAATGGATGTTTTCAGGACAAATTTCTAAGTACATATACAAAGAGTACGAAGAGCAATCAAAATAACTCATCACACCCCCTTCCCATAGAACTTCATCTAACTCTCCAAGAGCTTTTTTATATTACCAAGAAATATGATTCAAATTTCCCTAAGTTGACAGAACAGCGTGAAATCTGTTTCTAACAGATGTTTCCCGTGATCCCCCAAATGTAAACATGTTTGCAAGATGATCGTAAGACAACCTGTTTACACAGGGAAGTACTTAAAAAAGCAAACACAAAAACATCACCCAGAGCAGTCATTGTGATCAAAGTGCCTCAATTATTAGGGTGTAAAGGGAACTGATGACTCAACTTAGCACCACCGCGGTCTCCAGATTTCAGTTTCATAACAAGAGTTTCTTTTTAGGAATATTCTTCATTGACACACAAATCCGATTTTCTTTCTAAAATGTTTCTCGATTTTTGTCAAACCGAAATGACAGGATCCCTTCAAAAGATGACTTCGATACCCGTATCATACTCACATGAGAGTCATGTGGATATACTTTGCCACGGAGAGCTGGGGTTTTCACTCCCCGGGATCTTGGTGCCCAGAAAAGGGACCAGGTCTTCTGCCCAGTGACTCCTGGCTCGCAGCTCCTACACCTCCCCAGTTAGTCAGACGCAGCACAGGAAGTCCAGACTGCATGGTGGTAGGAAGTAACTTTCTGAATCAATCAAAGTGGGATATTTTGATCCTTTCACATGCATGGGTGTTCTGGGCAAGTGCATGCTTCAATCAGTGACTCATGGATCAATATGCAAAGTAGGTCTCTGACTGCTGGCTGGCTGAAAATGAGTTTTTAAACCTGAAACAAAATGCAGTCTAGTAAAGAATAAAATCAGAACTTGCGTCAGGTTTAGCAGTTTTTTGGGAAAATAATCATCACTGTCCTTCAAAGTAATGTACATTGGGAGGCTATCCTGAAGTGGAAAGGTGTAGGTAGACGTGTCTCTGTGAAAACCTGTAAGAAGTCTCGCCTAACAGGAAGGTTCTTTTGTAAAAGTTCATTCAAAACTCCTTTAGGATGTGGTTTCCTATACAAGCGGAACTTTAAATTCTTTTACTCTGGGAATGATGACGTCAGACTCTGTGGCATTTTTACCTAATGATGCCCACTTGAATAGACAGACCTAAGGGGACAGGCTGAGGACTTGTCTTTCTAGCATCACTTCTGTGGAAATAGGTTTATGTTTCACCATGTTTCCTGCAGTCCCTGTAGTGCAAATGATTGCATGACTGTCAGCAAGAGTAGGGATGCCACCAAGACCACGGCCCCCAAACAGGAGTATCACCCAGGGAGGAGGGACTGGTAGTGTGGGCTCTTGGTATCTGCAGTGCTGGGTTTATGTGCTAACATCTACCTATGCTCTTTTAGAATGCTTAAGACTCCAATCCACATACACACCAACACACACACACACACAATTATTACAATTAACAAACAAGTTTAGGATTGTGGGATAAAAGGTTATAGGATAAAAATCAATGTTATTTCTATAAACTTGCAGTGGAACACTCTGAAAATAAAATAGCTCTCTTTACAACATCAAAAAGAATGAAATGCTCAGGAATAAATTTAACAAAAGAAATACAAGATTTATACACTAAAAGCTATAGAACACTATAGAAAGCAATTAAGAAGACCTAAGTAAGTGGAAGACATCCACTATTCATGGAGCAGAAGACTTGCTGTTGTTAAGATGGGAATACCACCAAACTGATAAACATATATATTCAACACAATCCCTATCAAAAGTCCAGCTAACTTTTTGCAGAAATTGACAGGCTAATTTTTTTTAATTGAAGTATTGTTGACTTGCAATGTTGTTTTAGTTTCTGGTGTAGAGCAAAATGATTTTATATATGTATATATATATATATAAAATAGTTACTATATATATATAATAACTTTATACTTTTTCAGATTCTTTCCTATTACATACTACAAGACATTGAGACAGGCTAATTTTAAAATTTATATGGAAATGCAGGGGACCCAGAATAGCTAAATCAGCATTGAAAAAGAGTAACAAAGTTGGGAAACTCAGTTTCTGATTTCAAAACATACTACATAGCTACAGTAATCAAAACAGCATAGTCATAGGATGGACAGTGGTATAGAATCAGTAGTCTAGAAATAAATTCTTAGGTTTGTGATCAAAGTTTTTCAACAAAGATGCCAGCACTATTAGATAAGAAAGAATAGTCTTTTCAACAAATGGTTCTAGAATAACTGATATTCACATGCAAAAGAATAAAGTTGAACTCCTATATTATACTATATACAAAAACTCAAATTGGATCATAAATGTAAGAATTAAAACTATACAACTATTAGAAGAAAACATAGGAATAAATCTTTGTGACCTTGGATTAGGCAACAGTTTCTTAGACATGACCAAGTACAAGATAACAAAAAAAGATGTAATTTCATAAAATTCTTCTATGCTTGAAAGGAAACCATTAAGAAAATGAAAAGAAACCCTCAGAATGGGAGAAGATATTTGCAAAACATACATCTGATCAAGAATTTGTATGCAGAATATATAAAGAATTCTTACTAGTTAACAGTCAAAAGACAAATAATCCAATTAAGTAAAGAGCAAAAAACTAAAATAGGCATTTCCCCAAAAAAGAGATACAAATGGCCAATAAGTGCATGAAAAGATGCTCAGCATCATGTGTCATTGAGGCATGCTCAGTCTCTCAGTTGTGTCCGATTCTTTGAGACCCTGTGAACTGTAGCCCATCAAGCTCCTCTGTCCATGGAATTTTTCAGGCAAGACTACCCAAGTAGGTTGCCATTTCCTCTTCCAAGGGATCTTCCCTACCCAGGGATCAAACCGTGTCTCTTGCGTCTCCTGCATTGGCAGGTGGATTCTTTACCACTAGTGCCACCTGGGAAGCCCTGTTAGCCATTAGGGAAATACAACTCAAAACCACAAAGAAATAATCACTTTAGCCCACTAGGATGGCTGAAAATAAAAAGAATATAGTAATAATAAGTGTTGGTAAGCATGTGGAATAATCTAAACTCTTATGCGTTGCTGATGGGATTGTACAGCTGTTTTGGAAGACAGTGTGACAGTTCTTCAAAATGGACATGAGTTTGAGTAAAATTTCTGGAGATAGTGAAGGACAGAGAAGCCTGGTGTGCTGGAGTTCATGGGGTTGCAAACAGTTGGACACAACTTAGTGACTGAACAACAGCAAAATGTTAAATACAGAGTTACCAGATGAAATCCTTAAGATGTGTTGTATATGCAGAAAGAGTGAGATTTATTTTAAGGCATTATCTACCATAGTCATGAAAACTGGCAAGTCCAAAATCTGCAGGCTTAGGCCAGCTAGGTTAAAGACTCAGGGTGGAGCTGATTTGCGCTTCGTATCTGAAGCCAGTTGGCTGTCAGAATTTCCTCTTGGGAGAAGTCAGTCTTTTTCTTAAGGCCTTCAACTGATTACACCCATTTTATCTAGTGTAATCTGCTTTACTCAAATCTACTGATATAAATGTTAGTCTCATCTAAAAATTACTTTCACAGCAATGTTTTGACATGCATGGCCAAATGTATGGGTACCATGGCATAGCCAAGTTAAAAATGAAATTAGTCATCACACCCAGTATTTACACTTTCAGGTATATTTCCTAAAGAATTGAAAAACATATGTCTACATATATCCAGCTCTACTTAAGTGCTCATAGGAGCGTCATTCATGATAGCCAAAAAGTGGAAACAACCCAAAGGTCCGTCATCTAATAAATGAATCAACAGAATGTGATACATATGCACAATGGATTATTATTTAGCCACAAAAAGGAATGGACTAATAATACATATTACAACATGGATGAAGCTTGAAAACATTATGCTAAGTAAATCCAGATAGAAAAGGCCACATAGTGTATGGTTCCATTTATAGTAAATGTTTCATTTATATGAATAGGCAAGTACATAGAGACAGGAGTTAGATTAGTGGGAAGTGGGTGCAGGAAGGAAGAAATGTGGAGTGATTGTTAATGGGTATGGGGTCTCTTTTTAGGGTGATGAAAATGTTCTGAAATTAGATAGTAGTGGCAGCGGCATGCACATCTCCATGAATAAACTAAAGGCCATTGAACTGTGCACTTTAAAAGTGTGAATTTTATGGTATGTGAATTAGATCTCAATTAAGTTTAAAAAGATACTTAAGACTGCAAATATAAGTGGTTCTGACTGCACAATAAACAGCATCAAGCATTGCTTCTAAAGTGTAGAATGTATGCCGAGTCCCATTAATGAACAGTTAGAGAGGGAACATGGGAACCACTATATACTAGACACCTTCTGTGTCTCCCAGGTGGCACAGTGGTAAAGAATCCACCTGCCATTGCAGGAGACACAAGAGGCACGGGTTCAATCACTGGGTCAGGAAGATCCCCTGGAGAAGGAAATGGCAACCCATTCCACTATTCTTGCTTGGAAAATTCCATGGACAGCGGAGCCTGGTGTGCTACAGTCCGTGGGTTTGAGAAGACCCGGACATGACTGAGCACAGCATAGCATTCTGTGTCTCAGGAACTGTGCTTATCAGCTCATTCAATCATCCTTAAAAGAAAAAAAAAAAGAAAAAACCTATAGGTTGGTATTATCATCCCTATTTTTTCATATTAGGAAATTGAGCTTTCCTTTAAAATAGTTGGCCGGGGACTTCCCTGATGGCGCAGTGATTGAGATTTCACCTTCCAGATGGGATGATTTGGGAGAGTAGCATGGAAACATATATATTACCATATGTAAAGTAGATAGCCAGTGGGAATTTGCTGTATGACACACGGAACCTAAAGCCGGTGCTCTGCGGCAACCTAGAGGGGTGGGATGGGGAGGGAGGTGGGAGAGAGGTTTAAGAGGGAGGGGATGTATGTAAACTTACGGCTGATTCACGTTGTTATATGGCAGAAACCAACACAACATTGTAAAGCAATTATCCTCCAATTAAATATAAACTAAAATTGTTTTAGTGGTTCACATGAAAAAATATGTTAAAAATAATAAAAAATAAAATAGTTGGCCTAAGTCTGTTGACTTAGTAAAGTGAGGTTGGACCCCCATCTGTCTGTCTTCAGGCTTATCATCTTCCCATTTTACCTACTGCCTCGATAGGAGAAACCCTGTCCCAACTGGGTAGAGACTGCAGACCCTGTTGCTTTGATCCATGGACAGGTTAATCCCATGGGGCAAAGAGATGAAAGGGAGAAGGGTGCTTTTAGAGGAAAAACTAATAAATTAAATACAAAAAATCAAGATTGTTACTTTTATGGTTAAGAAAGAAAATGAAAAAAAATTTTTTAATTATAAGAGTTCACAAAGGACCAAGAAGGAAAGAGGTAGGATGGAAAGGGGAGAGCAGTATCTATGATAGCAAATCCAAGAGCAGACCCCAAGACCATCCTGGGTAGGGCAAGTCCAGGAGAGACTGGGAGAGGTTGAGTATTCCCAGAGCAGCTGGCTGGCTTGGAAGAGGCAAGGCCGTGTTCGCGGCAACTGACCAGAAGACTGGCAGGGGTGTTCCTCAAGCCAAAACAAAAAAGGTCATTTTTCATTGAGACTAGAGTGACACCAGAGGAAGTCACCTGGGATGCTCCAGCGACCAGGGTCCAATACAGAGACCCATGCACAAAGGGAACTGTTGTTGAAGCTCATTTACAGCAGGGGTTTTTAACCTGGGGTCTGTGGATTCTTAGGCTTCCAAGGGCCCTTGAACCCCTCCTGTTACGTGGAAAGGTTTTGCGTTTATTTGTGCCTCTTTTTATGAGGAGAGAGTTATTAGGTTTTTTAAGGGCCTGTGATGGGTGAAAGGTTTTAAAAAATCAGTTTAAGTGTTTCTCTTAAAGTGCCAGGCTCATTTTCTGGCTGTGTGATAGATCGTGTGAAATGGTCTGGCACTCCTGATTTTTGGAATAAAAATGAATTCTTAGCGAATGATCTCACTGCCTCCAGTGCTGTCTGATTCTGTCCTGGCATTTGATAGAACTTGTTAGGGGATTAGGTAAGACAGGATGTTGGTACATTTGAGGTCATTAAACCAAGGAAGGCGAAAAAAAAAAGAAATCTTGCTAAGTATATTGTGGAGTTGAACTAAATGCTGAGTAGCTAAGAGATGTTCTTTGTGCTTTGTGCCGACACTTTTGAACCTTTAAGAGTAGACTGGGGTGGTGGAGAAAGCTCCATCTAAATGCGGTGCATTAGTTAATGCCTGTCTTTCCGAGAAATACTGTTTTACTTGTCCTTTTTCAGAGGAGGTGTGGAAGGTTGTGGTGTTCTAGATTGTTTCACATTTTTGTAAGTGGATACAACTAGTATGAGCTTTCCAGGTGGCTCAGTCCTAAAGAATCTGTCTGCCAAGAAGGAAACAGTAGCCAGATCCCTGGGTTGGGAAGATACTCTGGAGAAGGAAATAGATACCCACTCCAGTATTCTTGCCTGGAGAATTCCATGGACAGAGAAGCTTGGCAGGCTATCGTCCGTGGGGGTCACAAAAGAGTTAGACACGACTTAGCGACTAAACAACAACAACAATAGTGTAGATCTGAGAGAAACAACAAAAGTTGCTTTTTCACCTGGTAACCAGCATTCTCACAGTTCTGGTTTCAAGACTAGGAGAATAAGGAAAAATATATTATAGGAGACCTCATGTGTATGAAAGGTTTTGTTGAATGAAGTGCTGCCCTCCCCTCCTCGCTACCCAAAAGGTTATTTTCCACCTGTCTTTTCCTTCAACTATTCTCTGGTGTGCCCTTTACTAATTTGACTGGCAGCCCCAGTCAACACACATGCCCATCTCTACTCCTGCAGAGAGCTTAGTAACTGACTGCCTGATTTCCTGGATGGTCTTTGACCTAAGGTTGGAAAATATGGTACATGAGCCCTAAATGCCACTTCAGAATCTGCTTTGGGTGTTTTTCTACGTGGGCATTGACAAAGTTCTTCAAAGATCAGGACCCAGAGGAAGATACTGCATGTACAATATATTCACTGCCATGCCTCATGATAGATGATAGGTGTCCATGCTTAAAATTCACCTGGAGAGAATAATCTGGGTCATTTTAAAATAAGAAACCTAATAGGATTTTAAGAAACTGCAATATGAAAAGAATTTTTAATTCTAGTATACTTCATGAAATATAACCATTTTAGTGAGCTAATTGGCTTTTTGCAAAAATATCTAAATTGCTGAAGAACCTGCAGCTTTGTCACTTTACTTTGACAGTTTACTGGTAGCACGTGAAAAAGTGGACCTGTTTGCTTTGGGGAGAGGGATGTAGTTTCCCCAGAGTGTATAGTGGATAGCAGTGTTGCAGAGGAAAGGGGTGAGCTTGGAGTCAAACTGGCATGGATACAGGTTACATGCCATCCCCTCTTATCTCTTCCAGTGTGACCTTGGGCAGGGCACGTTGCCTCTCTGAGCCATGGTTCTCTCATTCACTCGGTAGGCAAATAATACCCATAATATTCCTAACACAGTTCCTAGAATGTGGAAGTTTTGAGTCATTAAAAAGTGCGATTATTACTATGCATAAGTATAGGCCAGTATTTATATTCTAAAGCTACAGAAACCCCTGGTGTATTTTGGATTGGGTATTTTCTTTTATATTGAAGTATAGTTGATTTTTCTTTTTATACAGCAAAGTGATTCAGATCTATTCTTAGATTCTTTTCTCTTATAGCTTATTCAGTTCAGTTCAGTTCAGTCGCTCAGTCAGTGTTCGACTCTTTGCAACCCCATGAACCACAGCACACCAGGCCTCCCTGTCCATCACCAACTCACGGAGTCCACCCAAACCCGTGTCCAGTGAATCGGTGATGCCATCTAACCATCTCATCCTCTGTTGTCCCCTTCTCCTCCTGCCCTCAATCTTTCCCAGCATCAAGGTCTTTTGAAATGAGTCAGCTCTTCGCATGAGGTGGCCAAGTATGGAGTTGCAGCTTCAACGTCAGTCCTTCCAATGAACACCCAGGACTGATCTCCTTTAGGATGGACTGGTTGGATCTCCTTGCAATCCAAGGGACTCTCAAGAGTCTTCTCCAACACCACAGTTCAAAAGCATCAATTCTTTGGCACTCAGCTTTCTTTATAGTCCAACTCTCACATCCATACATGACCACTGGAAAAACCATAGCCTTGACTAGACGGACCTTTGTTGGCAAAGTAATGTCTGTGCTTTTTAATATGCTGTCTAGGTTGGTCATAACTTTCCTTCCAAGAAGTAAGCGTCTTTTAATTTCATGGCTGCAATCACCATCTGCAGTGATTTTGGAGCCCAGAAAAATAAAGTCAGCCACTGTTTCCACTGTTTCCCCATCTGTTTGCCATGAAGTGATGGGACCAGATGCCATGATCTTAGTTTTCTGAATGTTGAGTTTTAAGCCAACTTTTTCACTCTCCTCTTTCACTCTCATCAAGAGGATCTGTAGTTCTTCTTCACTTTCTGCCATAAGGGTGGTGTCACCCTGCATGTCTGAGGTTATTGATATTTCTCATGGCAATCTTGATTCCAGCTTGTGCTTCTTCCAGCCCAGCGTTTCTCATGATGTACTCTGCATATAAGTTAAATAAGCAGGGTGACACTATACAGCCTTGACATACTCCTTTTCCTATTTGGAATCAGTCTGTTGTTCCATGTCCAGTAGTTCTAACTGTTGCTTCCTGACCTGCATACAGGTTTCTCAAGAGGCAGGTCAGGTGGTCTGGTATTCCCATCTCTTTCAGAATTTTCCACAGTTTATTGTGATCCACACAGTCAAAGGCTTTGGCATAGTCAGTAAAACAGAAATAGATGTTTTTCTGGAACTCTCTTGCTTTTTCGATGATCCAATGGATGTTGGCAGTTTGAGCTCTGGTTCCTGTGCCTTTTCTAAAGCAGCTTGAACATCTGGAAGTTCACGGTTCACATACTGCTGAAGCATAGGTTATTACAAGATACTGAATACAGTTCCTTGTGCTATACAGTAAAGCCTTGTTGGTTGTCTATTTTATATACAGTGGTGTGTACATGTGAAGACTTAATTTATCCCTTCCCCTCTTCCCGTTTGTTATCAGATTGTATGTTTTCAACACTTGTTTCTTTTTAGCTTCTTGTGTTTCAGATTGTAAGTGTTTTCAACACTTGTTTCTTTTTAGCTGCTTCTTTTCAGAATTGTCAATGGCAAGTTGTTCTGACTGCACTATCCTCTTAGGGGTGGAAATCTGAACAAGCTCTCCACTATATTTTGGGAAGGTAAAACCTTGAGTATAAAAGAAGTGAATTTTCTAGCTGGGGTTCTCCAACTAGAGTAACTTGGCATCTGAAATGTGTAAGTGGAAACTTTCAGAAATGTTTTATCTTAATTAATTTTCTCCATCCTGTCTGAAGTGGCTGCTCCCCAGTTCTTTCTCTGCTGCAGAAAAAAAAAGCACATTTCCTCATATCACCTTCCCATGCCAGTGGAACAAAACACAAAAGCCACAAGATCTATGATTCAAAGGTCTTCTGCCTCATACAAGTGACTGTTGAAATTCTGCTTGAAATGTATATTCAAAAAAAATCACCTCTGTAGTTTCGTAAAAATTAACGTCGATGGACCCCTTTCTTTTCAAAGCCCTTCTGGTCATAAAATAGTATGTGACTACTCTCTTTAGTATTTCTGAATATGAATAAGGACTCCAGGGCCACTTACAAGTTAGCATGTTTATTGCTAAAGCTGTCACCAAATTTCTGGTAATATTTTTATACAGCATGGGACCAGCAGAACGTTTGAGATTTAACCTTTTCCAGCAGATGGTAGTCTCAAAATGGAATTTGTAATTTTAGAATTAAGTTTTGAACTCTCGTCTTGTTTTCTGACCACTGTAATTTCTCTTTCTCTTCAATTCAGAGGGAAAGAGTGATGGAGTGTGTGTATCTGTGTAGATGGACATTATTTATTAACCTTAAAAACCAATACTGTGACTTTGCACAGAAGGGCCAGAGTGGCATTTTGAAGCCCCTGAAAGTCAGATTGGCTCAATGGTATCATCCAGGTACAATCCCATTGTGATGCTGAGCAAAATCAAGTTATTTAGCTTGGTGACTCTTGCACCTCAAGTAAATAATATAAATACAATGGAGATAATTAGCTTAAAAACACTGTATCCCAGAGCATAATATCTCTGTCCTCTTAAATTTTGGCAGACCTGGATTCTGGTTCAAATAAGAGCAGAAAACAGTTCTTGAATATTTTGTCATGTTTTCTTATTATCAATCTAAATCCCAGTAAGGTAGGAAGAGGTGATCAGGATAGGAGAGAACTGACAACTGGACACAGGAAGCAATATTGCAAATTGGAAAATCATTAAACCAAACCACTTTTATGTTTCTTAGAAATAATGTAGCGGGTATTAGATTTGGGATGTAGATAAAAATGTTTCCACCTGGAGTTGCCTGGGGGAAAGCAAAGAGGGCTTTGCTCATCAAATCTCATTCAAGCCACTGTGAAAATTTTAGCTAGAGTGGAGCTATAATAGAGTAAAAGAATGCAATCAGCCTTACTTACACAAGAAGTACCTTCTAGAAAACCTGACCATTTTACAGCTAATTGGAATAAACATTCCCTTGCCCACTGCTTGCAGCTGGAGACCTGCTTGTACTTTTTTATGACTATTGCTGTAATTAAATACCATTTCCTTTTTCTTAGCTGAGGAATGCAGATCCCACTGACTTTTTCTTCTAAGTAATTTAAGTTTGTGCAAGAGGGAATTTCTTACAGATAATTTCCCTTCTCTGGGATGTGTGACTTTACTTGTTAAGTGAGTGAACAGTAACCATTCAGATGTCCCTTTTTTAAACTTTCCCCCAGCTTCTCTAACAGTAAATATGAAGAAACGAGAAAGCAGTGCTTTCACACTTGGTGTGGCATCACCATGTCTCCTCACCCACCCTTTTCTAAGAGCAGTGCTTTCACACTTAGTGTGGCATCACCATGTCTCCTCACCCACCTTTTTCTAAGAGCAGTCTGGTGAACCACGTCAAGATTTTGTGAGGTCTTTGGAGATCAATCTAGCTGAGAAACACCATGAGAGCAGGAAGTGTCTGTAGCGATCTCCTTCACCATTGTTTCAAGACACCTAAATGGTACCCAGGATGAGGTCAGTAAGTGCTTGTTGAACAGATGATTATGTATTGTCCTGTGAGCTTCTGGGGTCCAAAATACTGCCTAGAAAGCTAGTACATGAGGCAGCCTAGAGCTGCACCGTTTAATAAGGTACCCACTAACCGGTATGCCTATTTAAATGTAAATCAATTTAAATTGATTAAAATTTAAAATTCAGTTCTTCCGTCTCACTAGAAACTTTTAAGCTCTACGGAGTTCTCCATAGCCACGTATGGGTGATGGCCACCATTTTGGACACCACAGATACTGAATATTTTCCTCATCATAGAAAGCTGTGTTAGATAGCCCTGGTAGAGTATCATTAGCAGAAGCCAAAGTTAGTGGCCCGAGCCCTTCTGAAGTGAGATTCCCATGTAACCATGATGTTCACTCACACTACAAAAAGTAACCCTTTTAGATCTATCCTCCAATACTATAGGAACTCAGTCAGGAAAGGTGGGTGGCCCACAGAGGTGCCATCTCTTTGAAACTAATAGTCCAGCAACAGTAGGGCTGTTTGCCAGACTGACATTCCCAGGGGTCTACATGTATTTGGCTACACTAGTTGTTAGAACAGTGAAACATTTTACCAGTTACTAAAGAGCTACTGTTTTAAGCTCTTCCAGGACCTCCTTCCTATGCCCTAGAGGCCCTGACTGTTCACCTAGGATGTCCCCAGCCTCCCCTTAATCCAGCAAAATGAATTAATGCCTGTCCCGTCCCCAGGGGTGAGAGGCTGCTTACGACCTCTCCCCAGTACTGCAGACTGTTACCTGTTGCCTTGGCCTCCAGGGGAGACAGCTTCCTAAGAGTCATTGTTAAGGGTGCCCCATCCCTACCATGGCCAAGTCCCTGATCACAGAACCATTAGTCTCAAGAAGAGTTTTAAAAGCATCTTATTCAAATCCCTCATTTTACTGAGGAAATCACATCCAGAGAGTTACTCAGTGGCTTTGTAACCATTCCAAAGATAAAACTCTCGTAACTCCGTTTTGTTTTGTTTTGGGGTTGTTTTGTTGTTGTTGTTCATTTGTTTTGTTTTTGCCGTATCTTCCTGTTGTCAGTTTCCTTAACTGTGAAATGGGGATTAGTATCTTTATGCCTTGCAAAGTTGTTAGTAAAAAGAACAGTGATACCCAACATTTTATGTATTAGGAGTTTGCGAAAACTCTCTTGTCTGCCATCTCATTTGATCTTCACAGGAACCTGTGAAAGGTATTGGGCTCAGAAGTGATGAATGACCTGCCCTTGATAGCAAAGCTGCTCTGAGTGACAACCCTCTAAGTCTCTTAGGGCTTAGGAAACTATAAACTCTCTCGTAAATGTAAGATAACAGAACCACATGGCATTACTAGTTTTAAGCTTGTGGTATTTTGCAGTTCAAGATTTACTGACATTGAAAGTGTAATTTTATTCAAGCAATTTTTTTTTTTACTTTGATAATATGCCAATTGCACAGACTTTAGTTCAGCATTAAAACAGAAGTGGGCTGCTTCGAAGTACATTCTTTAAATGAGAGAATCCAAATTTGTAATTAGCTTTAAAAATGCAGTAGTGCAGTTTGAGTAGCTAAAGAGCTTTTAGTAATAATTTCTGTTACTAGTGGTGGCTTATTTTTTTTTATTCTCTCCCCCTCCCAAGTAATTAGGCCCTTTGGAAAAAACAAAGTATGTTCTTTGAGGGTGAGTGGTCGTCTCCTTTCAGTTCAGTTCAGTCGTGTCCAACTCTTTGCGACCCCATGGACTGCAGCACTCCAGGCTTCCCTGTCCATCACCAACTCCTGGAGCTTGCTGAAACTCATGTCCGTCGAGTTGGTGATGCCATCCAACCATCTCATCCTCTGTCATCCCCTTCTCCTCTTGCCTTCAATCTTTTTTTCTTCATTACCTTATTTTTCTCATCCTGTAGGCCTGGTATACTTAGAAAATTAATTATATACCCTATTGTGGCAAAGAAAAATCACTTAGAAGTCCTTTTACCCACTTCACACCTAATTATCAGGAAAATGCTATTTTAAGTATAAAGAAAAGCTGCAGTGCAGGAAATGGTCCACTTCTTGATACATCTTGGGTCTTTTGATAGATTTGATGGAAGCACCCCTTAGTTTTTGAGAAGATTGTTGAGATAAATTTAACTCACTCCTAAAATAAAATTAAATTTATACCCCCCTCTTTTTCTCTCTATGAACTGGAGCCATTATATAGTGTATACTAAACTGTGCGGAAACTGAGTTTCTAGATGAGGGCAAGAGTGGCGTTGTTTCATTCCATATAACAAAAAGAAAATATCTCTTCCATTTTCTTTTATCACTGTATGAAAATTGTGGCCTTCTCTACATCAATTGTAGTAGTAAATGGCAACTCACTCCAGTATTCTTGCCTGGAAAATTCCATGGACAGAGGAGCTGGCAGACTATATAGTCCATGGGGTCGCAAAGAGGCAGACATGACTGAGCAACTGAGCACACAGACACACTACATCAATTATCCTGCAAGGTTAAATACCTAAAGGGTGGAGAGAGAGAAAAGTTATTAGAAAAGGCTATAAATGGAAGGGAACTTGGGGTTGTGAACCCTGATTTAGCATTACTAAACTTGTAGTCTCACTTGGGAGGAATATGTGTGTAGGTTTGGTGGGTTTTTTAAAGTATATGTGTGTCTTCATTCTTCTCTGTGTGAATAGACTCTCAACTCTCAACTGTACGGAGATACAGCCTCCCTCCTGTCCATATAAGACCTTTGATGTGTTTACAATTATTGGGACTCTTCTTGGGTTTTATACGATTTTCACTGCTTCCTACGGATAGTACTGGCAGTGCCAACAGAAAAACGTCTAAGGGTAACATTTGGATTTATAGCCTGACTAGGAGTACAACAAATGCACGGCAAGTGCATTTCTCCCGTGCCTTCAATAAAGTGGGTAACTACACAAATTAACCAAAGCTCATGCTGTGGCAAGAGTGTAAATTGGTACAGCTTTTCTGAACAGTCACCAGGACCCTCAAAGCTCATTCCATTTGTCTTGGAGTCATTCAAGACATTAGGCTTGAAGAGAGCTTTGAAATTGCCAACTTTTAATTCCTCCAGACTTACTATGGGAGAAGGGGGATTGATGAACAAGCACATGCTTTCAAACTTCACCACCACCAGTTTCTGTACCGGTGCACTCAGCATTACGTGAGATAAAGCATGTAAGGCACTTGGCGCTAGACTTGACACATCATGAGCACTTGAGAGGGTTAGCCGTGGTTATTGGCTTGTCTGATTTAATTTTGTCTTCACATCTCTTTCTGCTCCCTGATGGCCATTCTGAAGAGCAGTCGAATGTCCAAGAAATAGGAAAATACCAAATGCAAGGGAAAGGCAAGGCTTTGGTCTTCCAGAAACAGAATTTATCAGCGCACAAAGAAAAGTGATTGTGGTTTTTTTTTCCATGATAATGTGTCAATGACTTCCATACTCCCCCCATGGAAGAGGGGCAATTCCTCTCTTGTCCAGATCCAACCCAGTCCCATCTAATGAGGGCCACTTGATGGTAAACTTACCTTTTTCCCATTTCCCTCTTTATTGTGTGAAAAACAATGAGCTGCTCATTATCATCTGTGTAAGAAAAAAAATGCAATCTAAGTTTGGTTGGCCCTGATTAGAACTTTGTTAAGGTATGCGATGGGCAAGTGCATTTCTCCCGTGCCTTCAATAAAGTGGGTAACTACACAAATTAACCAAAGCTCATGCTGTGGCAGGAGTGTAAATTGGTACAGCTTTTCTGAACAGTCACCAGGACCCTCAACGCTCATTCCATTTGACTCCACAATTCTTTTTCTAGGAATCTACCTAGGAAAATACACAGACATTCAGGCGATTTGATATTCAGATACATCTGTCAAAGTGTCATTTGCAATAACAAAAGAAAAGAAAACAATATGTCATACCCCCAGTGAGAGAAATAATGAAATAAAACACTTTTCTACACAGACATTGAAAAGCATGTTTCTGAAGAATTTTTAATAACTTGAGGAAATGCTCACATTCATATAATATTGAATTAAAAAGTAGAAACTAAGCTCTATTTTTGTGTATCTGCAAAGAGTACCAATCCACAATCCCTTATCCCCAGTTCTGAATGCATCTGGTTCAAACATCACAAAGGTCTCTTGGTGACTTGTTTGGTAGAAAAATCTGGCCTGAACTAATGTGCAGCTCTATTTTATCTGACCAAATAAGAATATGCATCTACTTTGCTGCAGAGATATCTAATGTGTATGATTACGGGGTGCTGCTTCAGATTCTGATGGGGCGTCATGCAATAAATGGTAGTTTAGCATCATAATACTCTCCAACACCCAAGCAGTTCTGAACTCTGAAGTGTATCTGGCCCAGGATTTTCGTTTAAGGGGTCATGACCCTACACAATAAAATATCATGAATGATTTATCAGTGTCAAGGTTGCAGTTGATGTTTATTTTTTCTTGATTCTTTTCCATAAATTTTTCATTCTATAATAAGCATGTATTAATTTATCCTCAGGAAAAACTAAGGACCATTATTTTCTAAGAAAACATATTTGAGGTATCAGAGGATCATCTCATTTCAGTCGGAATCCTCAAATTTATCACTTGCTTCAAATTTGTCACAACTCTTTTTGTTGTTGTTTAGTCGCTAGGTCATGTCCGACTCTTTGTGACCCCTTGGACTGTAGCCCACTAGGCTCCTCTGTTCATGGTATTTCCCAGGCAAGAATACTGGAGTGGCCTGCCACTTCCCTCTCCACTGTTCGCTGTATCTTCTTGTTAATATAGCCAGGTGTATCTTTTGAACTGAAGTGTTCTGATTTGTTGAAAGAAAACATTCAGGAGGTGAAATAGAGAGATAGCTGACTGGATGTGTCCAAGCTGCTTTGGGGTTCAGTAGAGCACCCAGTGAGGGGTGTGTTTTACCGGTGGTGAGCCCCGGCATTGATACCTGGATTGTGTTATCCTGTTCTATTTAGCTGGCCTGGTCCTGAGGCACAGGAAGTTAGAGGTCATGAAATCGGAGGATGCGGGTGTAGCAGGATTGCAGGAGAGAGGGGACAATGTTAACACGCAAGGTTTCCTGTGCTAATGGACGGTCTTCCTCCTCAATCAGGTGGATGCCCGCTGACCTGTCACAAGGTGGCCCCACAAGGTTTTGGGGTCCATGTCTGAATGGATTGCTGTAGCCTTCTCTTCTCTCCCTTCGCCCAGTTCCCTGCATCCTAAGACTCGAAGCCAGCACAGGACCTGGAAAAATTACATGTAAGTTTTGACTAAGGTTTCTTTCCTCCAACCAAACAAGGCTAAGAATTTTCTGAGATGATAATAACAAGGTGTCTTGAGAATTATCATTGAGGAAGGGAACAGGGGTTAGACTCTGCCTATGGGCGGTTCCCAAACTCGGTGGATCTTACCCATTATCATGCTTCAGAATCACCTGGAGAGCTTGTGAAAGTCCAGCGTGCTGAAGCTCATGCCCAGACTACTGGATTCAAGAGATCTAGGGGCCTCTGAGAATTTACTTTACTAACAAATTTACGGGTTGATGCTGATGAGGCTGGTCCAGAGACCCCACTTTGAGAATCACTGCTTTAACTCAAGTGTGACTGAAAGGAGGAATGATAAAAGTAGAAACATGTATGAAACTAAATTGAAGATATCAGTGCTGTACTTAATGCACGGACTCAACTCTCATAAAAGAGACTTTTAGGGTCTTCTCAGCACCGTCACCTTTGAAAGTCCATCCAAGTAGATGCCATTATTCTGTGCCAGCTCGACTCCAGAGGCATGAGTACCAGCCATCCTCTGCCCTTGCCTTTCAACAAGGGTGACTGACAGTGCTGTTAACAGGCTATAGTGACGGCTACCATCTTTTCCCATGTGTCCTCATCATGCTTTGAGACATACTCCAAAGGGTAAATCTTTTTTCTCCTGGGCTAAAAAATATATTGTTCCCTTTCAAAGTGAACCATCCCAGTATGATCCTTCCCCTCATACTCTTAAATGTGACTTGATTTGCAAAATGCATATGTGAAGGAAGGTGAACTTCTAATCAAAAATCTAAGCCAGCAAAACCAGTGTTTTGTGGGCTTTTATGTTCTCAGGACTGAGATATTTGGAAGATAAGCATGTTTACTGTATTAGCTTTAGGACAAGCCAGTCACCTCTCTGCTGAAGACAAGAACAATTTAGTCCATGTTCGTAGAATAAAGTGGAAGGGTTTGACTCAACAATTGTGCACTTGGGTATATGGGAGCATACATGCTAGTGTACACATGTATCTGTGAACCTGTATGAATTTTGTATATTTCTAAGCTTTCAATGTAGGAGTTCTAACAACATGTTGTCTTTTGTTTCATTGAGTCAATGTGAGTGTGAAAATAGTCCGAGTGATGCTGTCTAGGAAACGTTTGAGAAATTTCTGGGCGTTTTGAATCTGTGGATAAGCATGGTGGTTTATAACATTTTATGTGATACGGTTAATGTTATCATTCAAAGTAGCAATTAGGGCTTACAGTTATTTTATTATAACTCTCTGAAATGGAGAACAGTCACTTAAAAAAAAAAAACTTTTGTTAATTGGGAGTAATCACTTTTTAAATAAAGTGACTGAACAGCACCAGAATGGTTGGCATGATTTGGCATTGCTTTCATTTTACAGACAAAGAAACCGATTATCAGAAAGGGTTAAAATAATGGAAGGAAGGAAAGAAGGAAGAAAGGAAGGGCTGCCAAGAACCACAAAGAAAGAAGTAGCCAAGGCCACCTGTAAAATTTGAGGGTCCCTGTGCAAGATGAATATGTGGAGTTGCTTGGGAATAATCACTTTTAATAAAGCAATTCCCAAGCAGGTATGTAAACGAAGGAGCATTACCTGCTACCTAGATGTTAACAGAACCCCAAATCCTGGAGATAGATTTAAGTGCATGAGTTTAAAATAAAAATCACAAAATCAGAAAAATAAGACCAAAAGAGCAAGAGGTGATGAAAGAGTTCTAGAAGGAATTAATTCAGAATTGTCTTCTGGGAGCTGCCCAGAGGGTAACAGGGCTGGTAATCGGGCTGACAGAGTTGTGAGCGAGGTAATTACCTATTATCACTCTACCCTTACAAATGATAACATCTCTGTCAAGCACTAATTGGTTATTCTGAACAGCATTCTGGGAAGTTTCAGTTTATGAAGTGTCTTCACCGTGAAGTAAAAGAAATGGGTTGGATCAAATGTTCCTTCATCTCCCTCCTGCTTTCCTGCGCTGGCATCTGTGAGTGTCCGCGTTTACACTTCAGGTTTCCCTGGTGGATGACCTTTGATATCAGTCAGTTTAATAACTACAAGACAAGCCAGGGCAGGTAGAAGGCTGCTGTGACACCTTGGGTGACTTGGAGCAGAAAACTCCTGCCAGCCCTGGTGCCCCCTTCCTGGCTCCTTCCCTGCAGCCTTGGGTGAAGCATTCAACACACCAAGTGCCTAGAGCGTCTCTGTAAAAGTCATGGGGACTGCCCTGGTGGTCCAGTGGTTAAGACTGCACACTTTCAAGGCAAGGGACATGGGTCCAATCCCTGGTCAGGGAAATAAAATCCCACATGCTATGTGGTGTGGCCAATAAGTAAAATTTAATAATAATAATAAGGTCTTGGCAATTCCCTGGTGGTCCAATGGTTAGGACTCGGCCCTTTCACTGCCATGGACCTGGATTAAAAAATAAAGTCTGAAAAATAAATATTGTGCGTTTGGGGACAAGGAGTAAATGGGACGCCATGGTGCTTTCCTTTCAGCTTTGCCGTCAACCTAAAACTGCACTAAAACGTTTATTAATATAAAAAACTGAACACTAAACAGTATGATGATTCCTCAAAAAATTAAACATAGAATGACTGTGTGTGCTGTCGCTTCAGTCATGCCCGACTCTTTGCAACCCTGTGGACTGCAGCCCACCAGGTTCCTCTCTCTATGGGGATTTTGCAGGAAAGAATACCGGAGTGGGTTGCGATTTCCTCCTCCAGGGGATCTTCCCAACCCAGGGACTGAACCCATGTCTCCTGCATCTCCTACACTGGCAGGTGGGTTCTTACCACTGTGCCACCTGGGAAGCCTAGAATGACCGTATGATTCTGCAATTCCACTTCTGGGTATATACTTAAAAATAGTGAAAACAGAGCCATGAAGAGATACTTGTGCATCCATGTTCATACATGATTATTCCCAATAGCCCAAAGGTGGAAGCAACTCATTCAACCATGAATGAAGAAAATGTGGACTATACATACAAGAGAATATTATTTAGTCTTAAAAATATGAAATTCTGACACATGCTCCACCATGGATGAAACATGAAGATACCAAGTGGAATAAGCCAGGCACAAAATGACAGATACTGTATGATCCCACTTCTGTGATGTACCTAGACTAGTCAAAGCCATCGACAGTGTAGAAGGCTGATTTCCAGGGCCTGGGAATAAAGGAGAGAGAGAAGTTAGTGTTGATGGGTACAGAGTTCACTTTGGGAAGATGAAAAAGTTCTGGAGATGGATGGTGGTCATAGCTGCACGGTAATGTGAATGGTTTCCCAGGTGGCTCAGTGGCGAAGAACCTGCTTGCCAATGCAGGAGACACAGAAGCTGTGAGTTTGATCCCTGGGTTGGGAAGATCCCTTGCAGAAGGAAATGGCAACCTGCTCCAGTATTCTTGCCTGGACAATGCCATAGACAGAGGAGCCTGGCAGGCTACAGTCAGTGGGGTCGCAAAGAGTCAGCTGTGACTTAGCAACTAGCACAACAACTTAATGCCACTGAACTGTACTCTTAAAAACTGGTTTAAGTGGTAAATGTTATGTTGTGTATATTTTACCACACACACACAAAAATACCCTGAATACCAGAATTTACTTTCCTTCTGAGAATACCAGGCAGAACACTAAGTAATGCTTGACAGGAATGCTGTAGTTTGAGTAGGCGGAGGAAGCATAGGTGTCCGTGTTCCTCACATCTCCCTCAGCCCCAGCACTTCCCGGGCACCTTTTGGGCAAAGGTAAGGGCCCTGCAGAATATTAGACTTCAGTCTCAGGAATGGATTTTCTATCAGGACAAGGACAAATTTGTCTGAAACCACTAGGGAAATTTGTCATCGATAACTGTCATCTCTACTAAAATCTCATGTATGCATGCAGGAAAGCTGCTTTACTGGGGTGGAGGGGATGTGCACACCCCTGTGCTCCAATCGTGCGACTGCTGCAGTTCATGTGAATTATGACATCATTAGTGAGTCCGGGTACCACACCCAAGAATGCATGAATAGTGGAGGCAGGTGACAGGTCTTAGCAGTGGAGGCAGACCTGAAGATAGGACCAGGACTTGCCCCAGAGTGAAGCCTAGTATAAAGTGGAAACTTGGAAAGAAAATTAGTAGCAAATAGATCTCCTGCAACAGGGCTTCTCACTCTAATGCCTGTTTGACATTCTCCCAGTGAAGTGTAGCTTATCCCCCATCAGCAGATCTCTGTAATATTGCATATTACTGCACTCACACCTCACAGAACAGCTGTAGAAGTAACGTGGAGGCCTGTGAGGAATATGAAGGATTGAACCCACTGAGTTGGTCCATTTGGGCCCTAATTTGGGGGAGGGAGGTGGATTTTGCTTTTAATTCCGTGTTTCTAGAAAACCAGCCTTGGAGAACCGTTTCACTTTACTCTTTTCAGGCCCTGCCCTTAGGTTTGACTAGGGGATGTAACTCCTGAAGAGCAGTACATAAGGATCCATAGTTTCAAGAGCTCAAAAACTTCTGTCCTGAATTATCCCACATCCTCCTTAAGACATCAGAATCATTTATACGTATGAGCATGCATGTGTGTGGGCTTCCCTGGTGGCTCACACGGTAAAGAATCTGCCTACAATGCGGGCGACCTGGGTTCAGACCCTGGGTTGTGAATATCATTCCCTGGAGAAGGGAATGGCTACCCACTCCAGTATTCTGGCCTGGAGAATTCCATGGACAGAGGAGCCTGGTGGGCTACAGTCCATGCGGTTGCAAAGAGTCAGATACAACTGAATGACTTTCAAAAAGATAATAAATGCATGAGTGTGAATTATGTACATATATACATACATAAATGTGTATGTGTTTGGCTCAAGGAAAAAGTATAACCAAAAAAGAATTGAAATAAAATCATCAAAGTTGAAGCACAGTAGATATAAATCAGTCCCTCATTCCCAACCCAGGCATTCCAAACCTGCTTAGAAATACTCTCCATGCTTTTCGCTTAGGTGCTGGAGAACAGGGCATAGCAACAAAGGTTTTGGAGTCAGTTGCTATAGGGAGCTGCTGAGATATCAAACAATTGGAATGAAATGTTTTTTTATGGAAAAGAAAATTCAGGGGAGCAAGTCTTAAGAGAGGAGAAGTAAGTGCTTTTTCATCTTTGACATCACATGTAGATACCAGCACCCTAAGCTTGAGTTGAAACAACATGGATATAGATTCTAAGCAAAACAAGTTCAGCCCCAGGAGTTCAGAGACCATGATTTTTAGATGGACACCCTGACACAGATTGCCTACAACAGTCCCCAGAGGGAAAGACATGAGCTAGAGAAAACGAACAAAGAGCAGCCTTTGGGGGCGCTACTGATCGACTCTTATGGCTCCAAGAATCACATGTACCTGGATATAGGCACTGAATTCATATTTAGTGATGGCTCAGCTACCTGGAACCCAACTAACCAGAACCCTGAATTAACTAGCCTTGGTACTTCCCACTGCCACTCCACCCCACCCCCTCTCACACCCCACACCCCACCCTACCGCACAAATCCCACTTCCCTTTTTCAGTGATAGAGATTCAGAAAACAAGGTAGCTTTGGTTTAATAAAGTTAGCAAATATACCCTGGAGGATATTTGTAGCTGGTGACACTGACCTGCTGAATCACTGAGAATGGTTAGATCCTTTATAAGTAGAAAAAGAAACTGCTTTGGAAAGATTTTGAACAGAAAGCATTTTTAGCTGTCAGTTCCCCAGAAAATTGAAGCAAATCAAAAAAGATCTTCTTGTCTTCAAATAGTGTACTTAACTTAGATTTTATTGTATCTATTTTCATGTCTTAATAATGATATAAATATATTGACTTAGGATAGAAAAATATACCATTCATTTTATTCTTGAGAAACCATGCAAGTTTTGGCTTTTACCACCTTTCCAGTATCAGAGTTTAAATCTCAGATAGTTATTTTTATGCTTATTCTGTTTATTCTAGTTGGAGGCACTCTAAAAGTTGTGATGTTAATGATAAGAATGTTATATAAAATAACTTCATGAACATATATATTTAGCTCTTATTGTCATTGGGGAACCATTGGCATAGTTTTGAAGCCAATTATGTTTTTTTTTTTAAAGAATGTATGGGATTCTTTGTAACATACTGTTTCACAGTCATGTTCTGCTCAAGGCACCATCAAGATTAATTTTAATTCTCTGCATATACACTAACGATAAAGGTACTGGTGATGTAACCAGCGTGGCAATGGACATGTCCAAATTTCAAAAGGTGTTCACTGTGAGTTCCCAACTCAGCCATGCAGATGACAGAGCTGCTCACCAAGTGACATCAGCTGTAGTACAAATAGTTTGTCAATTTCTTCTAATCATTTCCAATCTGTTGCTTTTTAGAAATAGTTTGTGTGCTCTTTTTTGGAAGTGCCTGTACTAACAAAGTGACAGTGCTGTCTGAGCCATGATTTAACCCAAGGGATAGCTGCCCTCTTCCAAAGACACACCCATTAAACTGAGCACTGTGAGGTCCCTGGCCCATAGAGCTCTGGGGCAGTTGGAGCATGCCCAGACCATGGTCACAGTGAGGAAGGACACTGTTTGCAAAGCTCTGTAGAGTAGCAGGATTCTTAGAGTCCTTGCCTTGCTTAACTAGAAGATATAATCTATTGTTTCTAGCAGATTTTCCCCGTATTTTATGTCTGCTTTGTCACCAGCCCAGGTTACTATAAAGATCCCATGTATTAAGTGTTCTTAGTGACTAGAAAGAACAGAATCAGAAACTAATGAATTGTTTCCTTTTATCAAAATAGAATTAGCCTTTACTTTCCCAATTATGACAGTAATACCTGCTTATGATACAATATTTATAAAATAGAATAGAATAAAGAAAATAAGTCACTTTTAATCCAGCTACCCAAATGCAACCTACCTGTTAACTCCTACTTTTCTGTGTTTTTAAAGACTTTTTTCCTTTCGTCAACCAATTCCAAATTGACAAGCAGTACTCTGGACTGCTGATATCCCACAAATTGGTGGAATTCAGAAATGATAACTTTGTTATCATTTTATAGGACAGTGATCTCCTAGTTTCTTATTTTTCTCCCTTCAAATTACATTCATCAACTCTTACAAGAACAGATACCTCTGTAGACTCACCAAAGTCTTTATCAAGTGGAAATTGTTATTAACTTTTTTTTCCTATTTCTGGATTCTATCAATAAATACGATTTTTGAGTGACCCTATAAGATCCTAGTGGGCCTTGGGGATGATAAAAGAAAGATTTAATGTGGTCCCAGATGGTTTTAGTGTTAGATCAATTGGTTGTGTTCTAGATAGGTAAAAATTTGTAGTTGATACACTATAAAACAATTTGGCAAAAGGGGGAAAGTTGATGAGCCGGATTCCCCACCCCTATTCCCCAACCATACTCCAAACAATATGGACTCCAATAAAATTCTGATTTTATATTCAAATATAGCCCTTTCTGTGCTATGAACCAGAGAGTTTTCCTTTGCATCATATGTCACTGTTGTTGTTGAGTCACTAAGTCATGTCCAACTCTTTGCGACCCCATGGACTGCAGCACACCAGGCTTCCCTGTCCTTCACTATCTCCTGGACTTTGCTCAAACTCATGTCCATTGAGTCAGTGATGCCATCCAACCATCTCATCCTCTGTCACCCCTTTGTGCTCCTGCCCTCAATCTTTCCCAGCGTCAGAGTCTTTTCCAGTGAGTCGGCTCTTTGCATCAGGTGACCAAAGGAATGGAGCTTCAGCTTCAGCATCACTCCTTCCAATGAGTACTCAGGGTGGATTTCCTTTAGGATTGAGTGGTTTGATTTCCTTGCTGTCCAAAGGACACTCAAGAGTCTTCTCCAGCACCACAGTTCGAAAGCATCAATTCTTCAGAGCTCAGTCTTCTTTATGGTATCCCTCTTCAGAAGCGTCTGTTCAGATTCCTCTGTGGTGTGGGTTGTGCTGAGTATCTGCATGCTTCCCTTTGGAGAGGTGTCAACTTTGGATCAGGATGAATCCTGACTCTTAGCCAAACTTAGGAAGGGCTTTGAACACTGAAACAAAACCCAGATTAAAACGAAGGGGATTGTTAAAGGAGTCGCCTGAGGAAAGCTGTAGGAATGTCATCCACAGACATTAACGTCAGTAGAATATTAAGTGTATAGTAAACAGCTGCTGGAAGAGATTTTATGTTTCAAAAGTGATCTGGGGACTTCCCTGGCAGCTGATCCAATGGTTTAAGACTCTGTGTTTCCAGTGTGGTGGAGTAGGGGTGGTGGGGGGAAGGTCAGATTTAATCTCTGGTCAAGGAATTAAGATCCCACATGCCACGCAGCACAGCTCAAAAATAAAAAATAAATTTTTTAAATGATCCATATTAGACATTGTGTGTAATGAGGTCTCATCACCCTCTGTACAAGCCTTAGGTTCTTTAAAAGCAGTTTTTTCTAGGTTCTTCCCTCTGCATCTCTTCACATCCTTTGTGTCCTAGTATATAATAGGGATTCAGTGTGTTTTGACTTGAGTTAAAATTTCTATGCTATGGCTCTTGCGTGACAGATGAACGAATGTGCTGAGCCCAGTGTATATTCTGCTTCCTTCCGACAGTAGTCGAAAGATGCCTTCTGACGACAGTCGAAAGATGCTTTGGTAAATTGTGTGGAACGCCCGAGTCGGATACCAGTATGGAAAGTGGTCTGCAGTGCTTTGATCCTCCCTTGGAGAAGGAGATGCTTGTGTGGATACTGAGAACTCAGTTCCCTACCTTCAGTTTCGATTTGACCTCCTCACTTTCCTGAGTCACGGCGTTCGCTCATCAGCGACAGGCATGTCACAGAAACCTGAGACTGTCCTTCGGACTGTTTGTGACACTGTCTCTGAAATTTCCCGTGACACGAACAGCCAGCATTTGTCGTCAAACTTCAAAAACTTTTAGCTGGTTTGCAGTTGACATTGAGATTAACTTTCTCTAACCTAAACCAGTGAAAACTAAAACACTGCTCACCACATAAAAGTTTTGCTTTCGCTGCGTTTTCAGACCCCTCCCACCCTATCACAGCACAGTCATTTGGAGTCTAGTGTGGGGAGGTGTGGTTGTACCTCAGTCGTGGATGACCCACTTTTTCGTAACACTTAATTACCTGTGTTTTTACAACAGCAGTCAGAGATCTGACGATAGTGGACTCTAACCCCTCAAAGGTTTTCTGATCCATCTCGTCAGCACTGCTCTGGGAAGAAGGTGTGAGCTCTGCAGGGCGCGAGTAGCTACCGGGGATGACAGCATTTCCTCTAGTTTCTGGATAATGAGCAAGCGCACAGGTAAAGATGCCTTTCTCAGTGTTGACTCTTTTCGTGTCTTCATTATTTGGTGGAAGTGACTTTTAAATATTAATCCCTGTCTGTGTGTGTTTGCTACTGCGCTTCGCGGAGGGTTCAGGGGAACAAGCATTCAGATTGGTACCCTGGGGCTTTAATAACTTAACTTTTCATGAAAAGTCTAAAGAGAGGGTGATCAAAAATAGACTCTCATCTCTATCCTCTCTATGCCCCCAGAAACATCCTCTTTCTCAATTTTTTTTTTCTTATTTGCTCTCAAGGTGGGTTTTTTCAACATCAGCAGCTCGGCTCGGCAGCGAGAGTTCATGCTTGGTGAGCTGAGGGCTTGGGGGATGAGTGGATGGAGCAGACAGAGACAAAAATGCACAGAAGGGAGGGGAGATGGCAAGGAGATGCTGTGTCCTGGTAAGCGCTGGCCCTTAGCACCCCGAGAGCAGATTTAGGGTAAGCACTCTTGCTGTAACTTTGGCAAGATCATTCCTGACAGCCTGCTCTGTTCTAGAAACATTTACGTTTCTGATGTCGCTTTGTTCATTTGAGGAACTTTTAAAAAACTGTCCTTGTTGCAAAACAAGATGTTGTAGGTATCATCTGCCTGAATTTACAGAACTGTTTTGGGGGTATGTTTCTTTGCTGGAAGCTGGTTGCCAGGCGGCAGGTGACAGGGTTGTGGCGGTGCCTGGCGGATCACGCTTGCCAAAGCGCCGTCTTCCCTGCCACCGTGGAGTCTTTGAAAATGCCCAGAGCTAAGTCAACGTTGTTTTCCCTGAAAGTCCTGATACAGAAAAAGAATGAAAGTACAAACACTAACTGGAAAAAATGTCACATATTTTAGCCACTTTGCATCCCTTGTTAGGATGAACCCTGGGTTGGGTTTTTTTTTTTTTCACATTTGTGGACTTGTGCGGTAGGTGGAGCAGTGTGGGTGGCCCAGAAAAAGTAGCGGTTAGAATAAGATTTTCCATTTATTGCCCTTTTGTGCATGGCTAAAAAGACCCAGAGAACAGCAACGGGAGGATTCCTTAGTGGTGTTGCAGAGAGATTGGAGGGCTTTTTTGTTTGTGTAGGGACAGGGTATTGGGGAGGGGGGACCAGGGATGGGCACAGACCTGCTCTATGCACAGATGTCGGAGGGGCAGTTAACCAAGTAAAAACTCCCCTTCATCTGCCAGCCAAGTCTCCTGCAACCACAGTAAGGGGTAACGTGTCTGTCTGTGGCTACAGGAAATACCAGACAGAAGTGGTGTCAACCTTCACAGGGAAATTCGCAACTCCGTGATCCCAGCCATGGTGCTGTCCCCGTGCTACTGGCTGAGTGGCTGTGGCATTTCCAAAGAACGAGGGTGTCTGCAAGTGAAGAGAGTGTCTGCTGAAGCCTTTCAGTTTGATGTCACTTGGGAAATAGGATGAGTCAAGAGGGCAGTCATTCCAGAAGCCTCTGGAAACTGAAGACTGCAAATCATATTCCCCACTGGTTGTCTCCAGGCTCAGCAGATGGTGAGGAGGGATGGTTAACGTGAGACCAGAGCTTTGGGAATAAGAGGACTAATCAGCATCAGATCTTCACTTAGCTACCTGTTGACCTTGATCTCTTTATGGAACCACTCCTAGGCCTGGATGTCTTTAACTAAAAACTGAAACGGGGGAGTGCCTACCTCAGAGGGTGGTGGTGGGGAGTAGATGAGATAACGTACTTGAAGCACAGAGTAAGCACTAAATAACGTACTTGAAGCACAGAGTAAGCACTTAGTAAAAGGATGGTGGTGATGCTTACTCATGCTGTTGCATCATACGAATGTGGTGGAGAATTTCAGGGCATTTGGCAGTTCCCCGCTCTGCTTGGAGTGCACGTTTTGGAATTAAATGGACACAAGATCATCCTCTTGTTCACTGTTTCCCAATCAGAAGGCTACAGGTCATTCACAAATAATTTGGTTCTTCATAGGCTACTACTGTTGCTTTTGGGGTCTTGGTTTTTTATTTTGCCATTAAATTAGCACCATGAAAGCCTCTCTTTCATCTTAAGGTGAGCACTGTGTTGAGCATAATCAGTTATTTTTGCCTTCCCACTCAATTTATTTCAGCGTGAATATTTCAGTTCTGACATCTGTGCACATTCACTGTAATACCTGCTGATGTACATCATGAAAGAGAGAGTGCTAGTGTTGCAATCAAGGAAGGTTTTAAGTATTTCAGTTGGGAATGGACAAAACTTGAGGAGCAATTAGCTTCCATGGTGGTCGAATTCCCTATAGAAAATATCACATCTGTTGTCATTCTGGTTACTGATCAATCCTGTAGATAACCAGATGCTGACAAGCAGAAAGCAATTACTGTTGCTTCTTTTTAGTATTTTTTGCAAATTATTTTCTCTTGAATGTGACATATATCTATCCTTCTAGGAGTCTTTTTCTGCCCACCAAAGTTTTCCATTAAGTAAATATATTATGTATTTCATAATCAGGTCATCATTGTAGGTATCACTTAACCTTTTCGGTTAACCTTTAGTATTACATGTGAAGAGTTACATACATCAGATTCTGCAGCTTCCTCCATGACCTTCCTGGGATACAGTTTCTTCATTTATCAAATTAAAAAAGACATTATGACTGCACCCTGACTTGGCCTCACCAGGGACCTGACAAGAAGTGATAAATGAGACTAAGAAGCTAAGGAATTAAAACACAGTACAGGTATAAAGCAGTGATGGCTTGGTTTTATCAATTGATGTATTTTGCTAGTTTCAAAAATTCTTCTCTCCAAATTTTCCTTTTCATGATCTGTCCTACCACTCCAGTCATGGGTACAACCTTTGATTTGTAGTATATATGTTAGCATCATCACTGGATTTTCTAGATTTTTCATGTTAGGGACCCTATCAGTCCAGTGGGCTGGAGACATTTCTCAGGTCGACTAAATGGGCAAAACCTCTCTTTCATTAGAATGGTACCCAGGGAGCAGACTTATGAATCTGGTGGCGGCAGGAGCCAGGGTAGGGAGGGGAGGTTGCCAGTGGAAGGATAGGGTGGGATGTATGGAGAGAGTAACATGAAAACATACATTACCATATATAAAATAGATAACCAATGGGAATTTGCTGTATGGCTCAGGGAACTCAACCCGGGGCTCTGTAACAGTCTAGAGGGATGGGATGGGGGAGGGAGGCGGTAAGGAGGTTCAAGAGGGAGGGGACATATGAATACTTATGGCTGATTCATGTTGATACTTGACATAAAAACCAAGACAATACTGTAAAGCAATTATCCTTCACTTAAAAATAAATAAACTTTTTTAAAAAAGAAGGATGGTACCCAGATTCTTTCAGTGCATCCAGACAGTGCTGCTTTTTCCATTTTTTTTTTTTTCTGTTGAGTGAAATGGAAGAATGCTTTTCAGGCAGAGCAAATCATCCTGGAAGACTAACAAGTTTCTAGCATAGAGCTCCCCTCCCCTCCATGAACACACACACGCCCCATTATCTTTGCCTATCTTATTGTACTTTGCCACAGACCGAAGTTTCTGTAAAAATGGTAGGCAAAAGGAGGTGATAAATTAGGCTCTGGGTCTGATTTCCTCCCATACCTTCATAAGGGATGAGAAAGATTCTGAAATTCATCTCGTTGATATACCGCCTGCTTCTTCCTTCATAACAGCCAGTTTTAACCTATCCTTCATGTGCAATTTGAGGGTACCGGCCAGGCTGGGTTCATTATTCCTTTGGTTGAATAATGTAAAGCATTTGCAATGGAGATTTGCTCTAATGATGTATTTTAAGTGCATGTCCATGTTGTTGGTTTAATGCACTCAGTCATGGAATGCTTTAGAGTTTATTGCTAATGGATGAATCCTCAGGAAAATCGGCATTTTCAATCGGATTGACATTTGGAGTGAGAAATAGAAATCTAATGAGAGCATTTCAACCGAGGTTTGTAATTAGGGCTGAATGGAGTAAATTTGTCCACGCGCACCCCAAAAGGGCACCGTGGAAGGTGAAATTGCTCACTCTGCTGCGAATGAGGCACGAGGGCCGATGGATCAGTGTCAGGCCATGACACTGTGGAGTATAAATGATACTGTCACCAAGTGCTGCACAGGGTATCAAGGGAATTCCACTCCAGTAAATTACATTACTCAGACAGACCTGAAGGCATTGTGCTGGAATGAGAGGAGGAAAGAGCAGGCTGTCAGCACCCAGCTGAAGATGTTACAGAGCTGGCTGCAGGGGTGGATGTCACCGGTTTCCATTATACCTGGAGATTCTGTGTCCTCCTTTGTTAATTAGTTTTCAGAGGTTACAAATGGGTACATGTGAAAGCAGTGGTGTCTCCTGGGGTATAGGTTGCAATTGACCACAAAGAAGTAAATGCAAGTTAATTTGTATAAACTGGTTAGTGCTGGATTCTCTTTCTTGTCATTTGTAGCTGGTGATACTACATGTTCATCTATGATCTAGCCCTTGTCTTATCTTGTTTTGGGGCTGATCCAAAAATATTGGGTTGGCCAAAATGTTCTTCTGGGTGTTTTGATAACAGCTTATGGAGACCGAATGGAGTTTTTGGCCAACCCAATACATTAGGGGGATGTATACATTCCTCATACATTCTTCTGTCTGTAATATTGTTTTGTTTTCCCCCAACCCTGGCTTCATAGAAACATGCATTTCCTTCATCCCCTTCTAATACATCTTTCCTCTCATCACCTTCCATCCCTAAGAGCAACACTTTGTACCTGCACCTAACATTTCATTTCATGAAAGAATTCCAAGTGAAGAACAGTTGATTCCTCGAGTGCAGTTTGTGGCAAAAAAAAAAAAAAAAAACACCTATTTTTTCACTTCTTCTATTTTCTTTTATTCCCCAACAGTGAAGTGAGGCTTCCCTTTTGGGGAAAAATATTAGGAGAACATAAGAGCATCAATTATATGGCTGCCTTCTTGGTCATGTTGGAGGTGTTCTGGGGACTTTGTCCACTTTGACCTCCAGTGCCAGTTCTTAAAAAAGCCAGACCAAGTGCTCTGGAGTTAGTCATAGTTGCCTCTTAATTGGAAAGCGGATGTCATCTCTGAATGGATAGGGATTTAAAACTGCATCCATTCTGACTTTCTTTTTTTTTTTTTTTTTAATAAATTTATTTATTTTAGTTGGGGGCTAATTACTTTACAGTATTGTAGTGGTTTTTGCCATACATTGACATGAATCAGCCATGGGTTCACATGTGCTTTCTTAAATCCATGTTACACTTTGTCTTTGGTGAAGTAAACCTGATAAGCATCTCTGATAATCTGTTAACGAGGAGAACGCATGATATTCTACAGAATGTCTCTAAAAGGCTTCCAAACAGCAAAATTTGAGCAACCTTTGTGAAACAGAAAGCACAAATAGCAGTGAAAATAATTTCTTGAGTTTGACTTTTATTTTTTCCAAAATAATAATCCATCAATATCAGGGCATCGCAATTTAGTCTTTATTTTGTAGCCATCATTGCAATCTTGTTTTGTTCATCCAAGCATAAAACTTAGTAAAACCAAGATACTTAGAAAACTAGTTTTGAGGGCGGATAGGAGAAACCTTGGTTCGTGATAAGATGGTTGATATTTCTGTTTTATGTAAGGTACCACCACTTTAATGACATTTTTTTAAATGTTGTTAGTTGATGATTCTAAAGTAATCATCAAGTGTAAAAGGCATGATGTAAAATGTCTTAGCATCATGTGTCATCCTCAGCACGCAAGGACTGTGCTTATAGATGTTGCTTTGTTTACTTAAGTGACACAAAAAGGCTGGGACTATATGAGAAATGAGAGTCTCTCCCTAAATAAACTCCCTAGAATTTTTCCGCCTTTGTATTATGTCCATTTTGATGGTAGTGTGTACCTTATGTCTTCTATTTTCTTTTCATCCATGCCATCATGTGGGAGATGCCATGTGTTTAGTTGTTGGCCCCAATAATACACATATGATGCGTTTCTTTGTCCCAGCCTTTGATGCAGCATGCTATCAAAGTATACTTTTTGAGTTTTTCTGAATTGAATTCTGATGGAAGGTGTAAACAGCACCTAAAACATGGCTGGTTTAGATGCTCCTCCAATCTGTAGAGGTTCCTTTGTTCCTGCCTATTTATCTATGTCTGACTATAGTCTCCTCTCTCTCTCTTTTTTTTTTTTTTTTTTTACATCAAAATTGGAAAGGGAAAGGGGGAGCTCCTTAGGAGAAATAGGTCTGTGGAGACTTGTGAATCCTCATTCAGAAGCTATTCTTAGTTCTGAGAAATATAATGAACTTGAGCTTTGGGTCCTGCTGCGTCTCCCATGAATGATCTCGCCATCGTCACCACCTCTCCCCTTTATTATATTTTCCCCAAACACTACTGGTATCTTTCCTCTAATATTCTGAATGAAGCATCTCCCAAGGAAAACACATCTTGGAAGGAATTGGGTCCTGTTGTCCAACAGACCCACCTCTAAGTTTACTGGATGATTTTTTTAATTAATTAATTTATTTTTGCTGTGCTAGGGCTTCATTGCTGCAAGGGCTTTGCTCTAGTTGCAGCCAGGGGGCTATTCTCCAGTTGCCATATATGGGCTTCTCATTGCAATGGCTTCTCTTCTTGCAAAGCACAGGCTCTAGGGCACGCAGACTTCTGTACTTGTAGCTCCTGGACTCGAGAACACAGATTCCATGGCTGTGGCGCACAGGCTCAGTTGCTCCGAGGTATATGGGGTCTTCCTGCATCAGGGATTGGACCCATCTCCCGCATTGGTGGGGAGATTCTTTATCACTGAACCGCCAGGGGAGCTTGGATGATTCTTTATGATTTTTTATTTATCTCTGGCTATATTGGGTCTTCGTTGCAGCACACAGGCTTCTTTCTAGGTGTGGCACTTGGGCTTCAGAGTGTACGGGCCCCATAGTTAGGATGCCCAGGCTTGGTTGACCCACAACATGTGGGATCCTAGTTCCCCAGCCAGGGACTGAACCCACATCCCCTACACTAGAAAGTGGATTCTTAACCACTGGACCACCAGGGAAGTCCCCTACTGGATGAGTCTTAATTGTTCTATGAAGTGCATCTATCTTGCGTTACCTTGAAGTCTGCTGTGTTGAAGAAACTTTTCCAGAGATCTTGATTTCCTTGTCAGAAGTCAGCCCATTAATGTTAGCACTTCACTTAACAGGATCGTTATGGTGTTTGCAACTGACAACAGCTGCCACACACTCCACGTTCCCTAGTTCCCAGTGCTGCAGAAAAAGAGACTTTTGTTCTGACTTGATGAGGAAAAAAATGCAAACAACAACACCAGCCCTACCACCAGAGATCCTATGAAGACATGTTCAAATGAACAATAAGGCCGTTTGTTCACAGATGACATAAGGATATAAGAATTTAAACAATAAGACCTCTTGTGAAATGTGGCAGAATATGCCCCACAAACGTTGTGAAGTTCTCTGTCTCAGGGAAGCCAGTTTTTACACAGGCTTCAAAAAACCCATTAACGTATAAAGCACCTTTTAAAAGAGAAAAGAAAATCACTTGTCTCACTATAACATTAAAGCAATTTCTGTTCTGAGGAAAGCTAAAATGCATTCATTTATAGTAGGTACATGCACTGTAATTTATAAAAAGTGTAGTACTCTACTAGGGAGTATAGTGCCTCTTCCCTCCTTGGCCTGAAATGGGAAATCCATCATGCGATCAAGACCTCTTTGCCTTTGAAGAATATTTATTTCGTCAAATTAAAAAAAAAAATCCTTAAATCGCTTAGATTGAAGATGAAGTTTGCTTGACAATAATTCTCTTAAATTCTCTAACACCGATATACTTTTTGTTTTTCTCTTCTTCTGGGACCCCTCTATGGGCAAGAATAGAGACACAGGCGTAGAGAATGGACTTGTGGACACAGCGGGTGAAGGCGGGGTTGGGACAAATTAAGAAAGTAGCATTGAAATATATACACTACCATGTGTAAAATAGATAGCTAGTGGGAAGCTGTTGTATAACACAAGGACCACAGCCTGGTGCTCTGTGACAATCTAGATGTTAGATGGGAGGGAGGTTCAAGAGAGAGCAACATATATATAAATATACACACACACACACACACACACACACACACACACACACACACACACACACACACACATACTTATGGCTGGTTTGTATCATACAGCAGAAACCAACACAACATTGTAAAGCAATTATACTCCAATTAAAAATGTTTTTAAAAATGAATTTTGAAATAAAGCCCTCTGACATTGGTGGAACATGGGGAGGGAATAATTCTGCTTTAAAGAAAATTTTTAATTACTTTTATCTGAACCTTATCCATTTTTTGCCTTGCACTTTTAAGGAAGGTTTGGTGTATTTGTAAACCCTAACAGGACGATGACAGAGAAATGCAGAGATTTCCTTGTCAGCTTGGATCAGGATCTCTAGTGATGCCCCTGAATTATTCCTATCTTGATGATTCTGATGCTTAAAATGTGACCTTCCTTTTTTTTCAGTAAAGAAAAAAAAAATGTTACCTTCCAGGAGAACTCAGAGGGGAGAAGAAAAACACAATTAACTGGCCAGGGGTGCCCACTGAGCTGACTTAGTATTAAACTGTAAAGATTTTCAAGTCTTTGCAGATGGATATATATACAGCATCCTTGCAGAATCCTCTTAATTGAAGAAATGGTTCATCTCTATCTCTGTTGACAGAAAAGATTGCCTACTGATAATTGCTTTGCTTAAGTGTCTGATAATATGCCAGGAATGAGAGCATTCTGTGTTAGGTCATCTTTAATTATGCATGTACCACCTGTCAGCTCTAAATCTACCAGATTACATCCTCGTGAAGTCAGTTTGGGGATGGTTGGAGGGAAGCCGGGGTGATCTCTTTTAGAAACAACAAAAATAGAGAGGAGTAAACATGGCTTATAACCCACAGCTTTTTTTAAGGAGCCTCACTCATCTTCATTGTTCCTGGGCAGGAGTAAACTCTTGGTGCAACTGAAAGATGTTTGAAATCTCGCCCAAGCTACCTCGAGTGGCAATAAATTGCTGGGTGAGAGGGCGGTAGTCCCATCTGTTGCATTTCCTTTTTGCTCCCTCTCGTCACTGTAAATGAGCCAGGGAAAAGCTCAGAAACATTTTTTATAAGCTATGTGAGGACAGGAAATATGTTAACGATGTTAGATTTCCTACATTTCAGGTTTTTTTTTTTCTGTAGTTGATTGGCTTTTTTTAGAAGGACAAATGTGGGTTGGAAATAATGCTGTTCCCCTCTGTCAGCTTTTGGTAGTTTTATTCTCACTTTTCAGGGTTGTTTGGGACTTTCTGGTAGGATGTTTAGGGTTCTTTTACTGAAGGTTCTGTTCCCTCTTCTATGCTTTGATAGCATCATGGATTTATGAAGAGTGTTCCTCTTTGTTCACCTGTCAGAGGTGACAGGGAAGCCTTGAGGTACTGTGCACTCCCTACAGAGGAGGAGATTGGACTCCGAGGGGCTGAAGACAGAGAAGGGATAAGTGGACAGAAACAGCAGGTGTGTGTGTAATGACATACCTAGCCTGACTGCCCTCCAACCTGAGAAAACTGCCTCAGTGAGAGTTTGTAAATAATAACCTTAGAAACAAGAATTTGGAATTCTGAAATGCATTATTCCAGACTCTGCTGCCTAGAGGCACTGAAGAGAAACCAGATCAGCCCATAAACAGGTGAAGACCAGCACCTCTGTGCTGTTTTGTCAGACACCATGGTCCAGCTCATGGCCCTGAAGGACCCCTTGTCTGCCTTCTTATACTTGAGGCACCACTTTTCTGACAATACATTTGATGAAGGACAGAGACTCCACGAACAGGGATCAGGATTGGAAAGGCCATCAGAGACTGTATCTTATAACCAGTGGTTGAAGGAACTAAGCAGAGTTAGCTTGGAGAAGAGAAAAAGCAGGAGACACACAATAGCCATATTTAGATGCACAAAAGACTTGATTATTCCAGAAAAAGCAGACCCAAAAGGTGCAAGCTATAGAGAAAGTGATTTAGACTCAGAACAAAAATTTTCTTGAAACTAGCACTACCCCTCAGTGAAATCAGTGGCTCCATTTGGAACAATGAACAGACAAGATGCAATGAACATGAGCTTGGGCAAACTCCGGGAGATGGTGAGGGACAGAGAGGCGTGGTGTGCTGCAGTCCATGGGGTCGAAAAGAGTCAGCCACAACTGGGCAACTGAACAACAACAACAATAGACAAGATTAGGGCTTCCGTTGTGGCTCAGTGGTAAAGAATCTGCCTGCAGTGCAGGAGATGTGGGAGATACAAGGGTTTGGTCCCTGCATGGGAAGATCCCCTCGAGGAGGAAATGGCAACCCACTCCGATATTCTTGCCTGGGAAATCCAATGGACAGAGGAGCCTGGCGGCTACAGTCGATGAGGTTGCAAAGAGTTGGACAGGACTGAGCAACTAAACAACACGACAGGCAAGATTGCAGCACTGCGTGGCAGCACAAACCAGATAACCGTAATTTTATTCTGCAAGCTCAGAATCCCCGTTCCATGCACAGTCACAATCAGGGACATCAGCCCCGACCTCTACACAGTACCTGGCTGGTCTGGTACTCAGCCTTCATCTGCCCACAAGTTACAGGCTGAAAGTGGGGATGGTGTCAGGGGAAGGGAGCTGGCTCCTTCTTCTGGGAGTCTGTCCAGTGAAACGGAAGGAACCCTGGATCGCATCTCAGTTCCCACGCATCCTGGCCTCTTGCTAGCTGCAACTGTGTCAGTGACTCCATCAAGGCTTGGAAGCCACCTTTTCTTGCCAGGCAAAATGGAAATAATAAGTATTTGCTTTACGGAGTTACCTGAGGCTTCAACAAGGTAAAGGAGTCTCTGGTGGACCCATAGGTGAGTGCTTGCTCCACCACTGATGACATCCGAGCTCAGGGTTGTCACAGGTGCGAGGGACAGAATGGCCTTCCTTGCAGGGTTGCTGAGAGCTGGACAACCAAATAAAATGTCACATATAAAAATAAAATGGCCCATATAAAAGTCCCCAGCACAGTGCAGGTGTTCAGTATTGTCAGCCTCACTCTACTTTCTGGACCTGGAGAGAATGGGAGAGGGCATCCTTTCTCACACACGTCTGCTGCTCACATCCCCAACAGGTGCTCTTTGACCTTCTGCAGAGACCTGGCCCAAGGCTGGCCCACCTCCTGTTGCCTTGCCATCTCACCACCGAGCCACTTTCTCTCCTTCTCCCTTCTTCTTCCTCCTCGGTTTCCTTCTCTTCCTAATCCTCTTCTTTTCTCTGGCTAACTTCCCTCTGTGCCTTCTGGGTAGGATCATTTTGATGAACCCAAACTTGAAAATACTATTTTGTTCAAAACAAGAGGTTTTAGGTAGCTTGGGTGGGGGGGACCTTTTTCATTTTCTTCTGAATTTGCTTGAATTTTTTTTCTTTAGTGTTAACCTTATCCCATCCCTTGGGCTTGTAGTCACTCACTTTGCCAGACACAGGGTAGCTGAATATCTCTGGACTTGGGAAAGTGTCCTTCACAGTGAACCTAACCCGTATATTAACCCAGGCAGAGCAAATTGCTAAATAAATAGCCCCAGAATGCATCCTCTTGGTCCCACCCTGTCCTGTGGAAAGAGGGTTGATGGAACAGAAAAGTCAAAAGGCAGCCAAGGGAAAGTTTCAACCATTTTACTGAGTCAGCAATTGGGGCCCTGCCAGATTCAGGCATCTTATCCATCTATTCATCCATCCATCTGTCCATTTATCCATTCATCCACTAAATATTCAGGAAACAGGTCCTTGTCTAAGATCCAGCATAAGATCCTGGGCAAACATGAGGCGGGTGATTGGATTCCTGCCCTCTGCCTTCCTCTGCTGTTTGAGCAGGTGGGATAGTGGCTCTTTTCATCTGTATTTCAGTATTCCTGCAGTCTTATTGTTAGATCTAGTTCAATAAATGCAGGAGTGACTGTGAAAGTTGTATAATGGAGAGAAGGAAAAAAGGAAAATCATCAAAGGAAGAAAGGAAATTGTATTATATGTAGTGCCAGGCATGTAAATCGGTACACATGCTAAGTGCAGTTTAATGATTGCAATGAGAACCCAGGGAAACATCACTGCATATGGAAATTTGAATAAAGTTTCCAGGGAAGTGATGCTAATTATCCTCATTTTTGTAAAAGTCAAAATGAAAACTGTGCATTCTCCGAGTACATCCCCCAGAATATGCATTCCTCCTAATTTTTCTCCCACTAAGTGATGTTGCTTTTTACTTAACAGAAGACTGCAGCTTTAAAAAAAAAAAGAAGACTGCAGCTTTAGCCCTCCAGTCATTTCTGGTTTTTAAATCAGAAAACTGAATTCTTTCCCTTTTAAGGAAAGCAAAGAACAGTCTGCTTCTCCGCTACCACACCCAAGTACCTTTTACCTGCAGTGTTTCTCTAGGACCATTGACCTGGTGGCAGGAGGGTTGCTCTTACCTCTTGGCTCAGCCTGTGACTCAGCAGCTGCCAAATGAGGCTCCCGTTTCCCCCGCACCTCAGCATCTCCACGGGAGGGGTGGGAGGAGGCCGACTGCCTGTGCGCACCCCTGGGTTGTCCCGACAGTCATGCGAGAAGAGATTTATACAAAAGCGCTTTGAAAACACAGGTGCTAAATATGTAAAGAATTTTATTGCGAAATGCAAAATGTCGGCTTGATTTTTCACAGTACATTTGTGTCTTTCTAAAATCGTAGCATAACACCTGAGGTCATTTGCTGTCATCGAGTTTGTCAACTGCCAAATTCCATTTCAGAGAAGCTTGCGGGGCCCTAAAATAGAAGTCGTTTTTCTCCTTTTTTTTCCCAGAAAGTTCTCAGGACCTTTGTGTTATTCACAAGTATGCAGGTGATGTTTTTTCATAAACCAATGCAAAGATGTTTGAGCTTTAACTTTCCGCTGCCCTGGATTTCCACAGCACTTTGTTTCTGTTTTCAGTGCCCACCCTCAGGCAGAGGATGTACAACATATACACACGACTGTGACATAGGTAGCAAGTTGTTGTTGTTATTCAGTCCCTCAGTTGTATCTGACTCTGCAGCCTCAAGGACTGCAGCACACCAGGCTTCCCTGTCCTTCACCAACTTCTGGAGTTTGCTCAAACTCATGTCCATTGAGTCAGTGATGCCATCCAACCATCTCATGCTCTGTCATCAGGTGCCAGATCTATTTGATAGGTCAGGCTGGGAGTAGGGGCACATCTGGGAGAGGTAAACTAGCCTAAGCAGAATAAGGAGAAAAAGAAGGACACATTCAAGCATCCTTAATGCTGTCCTACCATATAATATCGTGTTTGTCTCATCCCTCTTATATCACAGGATCCTGAGGACAGGGACTTTCTGATTCATCACCACTATATTTAGTGATGTGAGCTTACAATTAATAGGTCTTAGGGAATGGCTGCCTGAGCAGATATATTCTGTATGATCTCATACAAAATTTCAATCTCAAAATCAATGCCCCCATTTGAAACAAAACTCAGTAACTTCATTCTATATGTATATATGGCATTTTGGGCCTTTACAGTATTTTTTTTTTTTCACTCTGGGGAAAAGAAAACAAACACTGACTTCAGGAGGAGTTCTAGAAGAGAGTCAAAATAAGGAGAGTGATATTGTTTATGCTTGAAGTATGAACCGAATGCAGAGAGATTTCCAGAAACTCTTTGCAACAGGAAAAGTGGCTGCTAGAAGGCCTGTTTCCATGTATAATCAGGTTTCCCTTTTGTCAGGTTTAATTAGATAACAGAAACTCCTTTTACCCAGCAATCTATACTGTACAGTGATTCAAACATTATACTTATTTTACTACTAGATTTTCCCATTCTTTACTAAAATTCATAAGCTCTGTTAGTGCAGAAATATTTGTCAAATTCTTTGATGTATCTCCAGGGACTATAAGTTTCCTTGGCCTGTAGTAGGTGCTTAATAATTGCAGGAGACCTGTGTTTGATTCTTGGGTCAGGAAGATACCTTGGTGAAGGGAATGGCAACCCAATCCAGTATTCTTACCTGAAGAATCCCGTGGACAGAGGAGGCTGGTGGACTACAGTCCATACAGTCGCAAAGAGTTGGACATGACTGAGCAACTAACACTTTCAATAAATATTGCCCAAGTGAATGAATAGTTGACTGTGTCAAGTCCTATGGTAGACTCTGGGGGCTCGAATGATGAATAAGGTATAGTCTTTGCCCCCAAGAACCCCATCATCTAACTAGGAAGACAAACATATGAAGACAATCATTATTGTAGAGTATGGAAAAGTAATGACAAGCTATGCAAAAACTTATTTATTTGTTATTATTGTTGTTATTACCTTGAAACAAGAAGTCTCAAAGAATTATCGGTTTTTATCTCTTGCTCTGTCCATTTGTTTTACTATCCTTTGTCCTAAATTACCAGGTTTCCTAGGTGGTAGAGGCTCATGATAATCTCCAAATGCAATCTGTGCTAAAATTTGCACACAGAATAAAAGTTCAAATCAGATTTCCAAGGTCAAAGTCAATGGCCATGTAAGCACAGTCATTGCTGGTTTGTAATTGTTTTTCCTAGCATCCTTCCCAGTTTCCCTTGTCATCCCTCTCCCTCTCTCTTCCCTCTTAAAGGTTGGTGTTCCATAGCTACCTGAATTTCACCTACCACCTAAGTACTGAGGGCTTGACTGTATTCTATCTACAGGCCCAGCTTCTCTCCACTGCTTCATAGAGAACAGCCTACTGGATGTCATGTGTGCTTTGTCCAGACTGGAATGCGTTATTTCACCCTCCCATTCCCTCTTGCAAAAGTAATCCCTTCATTTCCACCTAGTTTACAAGCCCATGAGTCATTGCTTCTCTTCCATGCTCTCTTTCCAAGGAGTCAACTCTGCTTTCAGTCGCTCAGATCCAGGCCTGTCTGCAGTCCAGCACCTCAGTCCTCACCCAGTGACCATCTTGTCTGCAGCCACCTCCCCTCTCCTGTCCTCTGTTGTCCACAAAGAAGTGGTCTTTCTAAATATGAATCTGAACCCATACATTGGAAACTCTTCAACACCACCCATAACCTCTCATAACCTCTTGCGTGTGTGGCCACTGGAAATTTCTCTTGTTTTATCTCCTGGCACTGCATCTTCACGTCTGAGTTCCCAGGCTTTTTCCACATTGCCTGGGTTCAGTGCATGTTTACTGAATGAACCAATAAACCCAGAGCTGAGAGGAGGAAGACCACTTGCGTGGGAAACCTGACAAGTGAAGGTGGATGGAGGAATCTGTATGACGTGTCCAGGAGAGGCGGCCAGGGGCTCAGAGCTGTGGAGGTGGAGATACAGCTGGGACATGCACACACGCACATTCACACCTCGCCCTTGCCCTTTGGCCACATCAGACCATTTAATGTTTTTCTGTTAGCCTATGGTTTCACAGCCCCACACCCTTGCCACTCTTTTGGACCCTCTCTTGGTCACCCACCTGGAACACCTAGCAGACCACCTCCTCTGTGAGGTGGCCCCTAACCTAACCTCCCTGCAGATTGTCTTTCAAGCCCCAAAGTGCTGTGGTTTAACTACCACCCTCATACTTCTGGCTTTGGTAGATGCCTTCATTCCTTAGGCTCACTCATCTCACTGCCTCCTGGACTAGTCTGCTTTCTCACTCCTGGGTTTACTAAGTTGTCCTAACTAAACATGCCTGAAATCCACCCTACCCTCTGCCACCAAACTGACCTTCATAAATATCAACTTAGCCCTTTGCTCCAGTAACATTTGGTTGAAACTCTCAGGTCTGACTTTCTGGGTCCTTCATGAGGCCTTCTCACCTGCCCTCCCCACCCCAGCAGTCCAGAATCATGTGTCCAGCTGTGTTATTACTTCCGCTGGCTAAATGACCTGGGTAAGGGAGGCAGACGACAGCCCACAGGCAAGCCACCTGTTTTTTAAAGTAAATTTTTATTGGAACACACCCCCACTCAGCACAGTCCTTAAACTCCTCTTGTCTAGATTCCTTGCCATTCTCTGCATGCACACTGTGCATCTTTGTGTCCATTCCCAAATGTGTCTTTTGAGGAGCTTCTCCTCTGCCAAGGCCAGGTGTCACCTCCTGCATGCTGTCTCCCTGATTGCTCCTATTGGGAGTTCCTCTTCTGCACTCACAGGGTGCCAAGTTTGAAGTGTAACTCAGGTGGCATATGTCACATACAGTTTGGCATTTGATCCGGCCTCATCCACCTCATGCTTTGCATCCTCCTGGAGGTCAGGCATTGAGGCTTATGGATTTGCATTTCTTTCTGAATGCCTTTCACAAGGGAGATTTTCAGTGAAAGCTTATTTTATGAATAAATGAATAACTGACATTTTGCCATTTCCAGCACTTTATTTGCCACATTTCTAAGAGGCCATTGATTTAAATACAATATTTTGTGTACCACTAAGAAAGAAAAAAATACTAGGGAAGTGCAAGTCAAAACTACAATGAGATACCACTTTACACCTGTCAGAATGGCTATCATCAAAAAGACAAATAACAAGTGTTGGCAAAAATGTGGAGAAAAGGGAACAGTGCACACTGCTGGTGGGAATGTAAATTGGTGCAATCACTATGGAACACAGGATGGAGATTCCTAAAAAAAATGAAAATAAAACTACCATGCAATCCAGCAATTGTACTTTTCTGTATTTACTTGAAGAAAGCAAAATACTAGTTCAAAAAGATATATGCACCCCTACCTTTCATTGCACTGATGTTTTTGAACTGTGGTGTGGGAGAAAACTCTTGAGAGTCCCTTGGACTGCAAGGAGATCCAGCCAGTCAGTCCTAAATGAAATCAGTCCTGAATATTCATTGGAAGGACTGATGCTGAAGCTGAAACTCCAGTACTTAGGCCACCTGATGTGAAGAACTGACTCATTGGAAAAGACCCTGATGCTGAGAAAGATTGAAGGCAGGAGGAGAAGGAGATGACAGAGGATGAGACAGTTGGATTGCATCATTGACTCGATGGACATGAGTTTGAGTAAGCTCCGGGAGTTGGTGATAGACAGGGAGGCCTGGCGTGCTGCAGTCCATGGGATTGCAAACAGTTGGACACGACTAATCGACTGAACTGAACTGAACCTTCATTGCAACATTATTCACAGTAGTCAAGGTGTGGAAGCAATCTGAATGTCCATCAATAGGTGAATGGAAAAGTTACACACACATACACACACACACTTGAGATTACTCAACCATAAAGAAAAGAATGAAATAGTGCCATTTGTGACAACATGGATGAACCTAGGGAGTATGATGCTGAATGAAATAAGTCAGAGGAAGATCAGTGCCATATGATTTCACTTATATGTGGAATGTAAAACACTAGAGAAGCAAAACAAAGCAGAGACAGACTTGATAACAGAGAGCAAACAGGTGGTTGGGGAGGCTGGGCAAAAATTGGTGGATGGAATTAAGAGATATGAGTTCCAGTTATAAAATAAGTAAGTCACAGGGGTATTTTATATCACATAAGGAATATAGTCAGTGATACTCTAATAATGTTGTATGGTTACAGACTTGTGGTAATCATTTCATAATGTATTTGGCTGTTGGATCACTATGTTGTACACGTGAAACTGACATAATATTGTATGTCAACTACACTTCAACTTAAAAAGAGAGAGAAAGAAAGACTGTAACAAGCTATCAATTTTAAGATATATCCTAATTTTTAAAATATTATTATATAGGAAAATCTTAGAATCAGTAAAATACAGAATAGTAAATCCAATTACAGTAAATACAAGATAGATATAAGTATCAAATTAGATAGTTGTAAAACACCTGAATGTGCTGGGCATGAGAATCTCACAAAAGCTATATAAGAGAGGTAAGATGGGTAGTAGTATTCTTATTTTACAGAGGAAAAAGTTGGAGTTCAAAGGGGCTGCAATGTACATACAAAGTAAAACAAGTACTGTTAAGTGAGGGAGCCGAGTCTTATGGCTGAGTCGTAGCTCCCTTCCTAAAATCACCTATGGATATCAAAACCCTTAATTCAGCTCTAGGTCTGATTATCAAAATGCACCATTTTCTTTCTTTTCAAATTACGTGCACATCGGTTGGCCTTTCAGTTTGTTTTTCCCAGCTGTATTGTTTTGTCATGTTACCCCAGGAACATCCTGTTACTTGACATAACATAATGTAATGGGATGTGCTATTTCATGCTGCTTAGCAAAAATTAGAATGATTGTTGGATGCTTAGATTTTCTTGGGTAGTAATTAGCAGACAGAATTTCTCTCACACACACCCCCAGGAGTTTCTCAACCATCCATTAACTTCAAACTAGTAGAAGGCTTTCCAAACCCAACACTTCTCTTAATTAATTACTTCATCTGACTACCTCCTTTTGGATTTTCACAAGCATTTGCCGGAATATGCATTAAGAGACAAAGCAATTTTTGTTAGTAAATTTAGGTATTTGTGACACTTTGCAGGGAATTGGTATGTGTAGATTTTGACTTACAGAGATATCAAACTAATTTTCCAGAATAGGGACATTAAATCTCTTTCCTATACATGTCTGGTTGCATTTTCATTTTATTTGGACAACTAGGTGAAATTAAAAAAACGCAAATGGAAGCGTCTCCCCAGATTAGCAGCAACTGGAGAGTGTTCATATCTTGGCAGAGTCAATTCAGCCTTTCATCCTTCCAAGGGAGATGTGTTGAAATCCCCCCACTGTTCTCAGGATTACTCAGACTTTGAGTAGCTTGTTGATTTCTTGTCACTGCACTTAAAAAAAAAAAAAGCAGTTGGAGAGAGGGAAAGAAGTCAGGAAGACTTAGCCAAATGATACAAAATAAGCTCTGTGTAGGAAAATTAAGAGAAAGGGATTGTTTGGCTTGGAGAAGAAATAGTGAATTTAATTTCTATCTTCAAATACTTAAGAAGTTTGTTTTGGGGTTTTTTTTTTTTTTTTTTTTTTTTGAAGAACGTAACAGTTCAACTATATACCCTTATGACCACTAAGCACAAAATAAGAGGAAATGGACTTCAGTTTGTGTTGGGTACATTACATAGTGACAAAGTCCTAAATGTGGTTTCCAAGGGATACCACGGTGAAGGAAGTGTGCATCCTAAGACCTTTAGGACTTACTTGCCTAAAGTGGATAGGGGATCAAATTAAATTTGATTTGAGCTAATAATTGAGTTAATCTCCTATTTTCATAACTACCCCAAACAGCTTATGGGTAGTGATTATCAGATATTGCCCTATAGCTTCTACTACTGAAACATGGGTAAACTTTAAGTTAGGATGTAGCATCCCCTCAAGGTTAAGATTACAGTCCCCAAGTCCTTGTACGATATATATAAGGACTAAACTTTCTGTCCTGCAGGTCATGTGTATGACTCATGTTTCATGTCACAGACATGTTCCATGTCACATATTAAAAGACTTCTGGGCATTTGGGCTTTTCAAGAATGTTGCTCCTGAAAAATATCCCCTTTCTTTTCTGGATGATTAGTTTCTCCCTTGTACTCAGTCTTTCCCATGGACATGTTAAATCTTTAATATCACCCAATGAGGGGAGAAAAACTCTCTTCTGCCAAACCCTCCTCTAGCTTCTATTTTATTTTACTGCTCCCTTTCACATAAAATGTCTTGAACTTCTTGCCTATAGGTGTTATTTCTACTACCTCATCTAACCCTACTGCTCCACCACAACTGTTCATATCAAAGCCACCAATGACCTCTTTGTTGCCTCATGTTTCTCAGCCTCTCAACGGTATCCAACACAGTCAACCACTCCCTTCCTAAAATTCACTATTCTTTGGGCCTTCATGAGAGCACCTTCTCCTGGATTTTTTCCTTCTCAATTGCTACTGCTATCTTCTCCTCTCTTCAGTGTCTGCATTGGTATCCTAGGGCATAGCTCTGAGCCTCATCTTTTCTCTCTCTGCAGTCTCACTTGATATTTTATCTGCTTCCAGAACTTCATGGTACTAACTCCCCAGTTAATATCTCCAGTTCTGATTCCTCCCTTGAATATCAGATTCATATGTTCAGTGGTATACCTGACATATCCACTTGGATGTTTGATAATCATTGCAAACTTAACATATCCAAAACAGAATTTAGACTTCCAGTTTTTTCACACATTAAGATCTTGTGTGTGTTCGGATGTTTAGTCGTGTCTGACCCTTTGCGACCCCATGGACTATAGCCAGCCAGTCTCCTTTGTCCATGGAATTCTCTCAGCAAGTAGACTGGAGTGGGGCAACATTTCCTCCTCCAGGGAAACTCAGAGATGGAACCCCCATGTCTTACATCTCCTGCATTGGCAGGTGGATTCTTTACCACTAGCTCCATGTAGGAAGCCCATCAAGATCTTACAAATTCTCAAACAAAGATTGTCAAACAAGGAAATAAACCACCAGAGTGAAAATTAGCACAAGAAACAGATAATATCTTGATTACCCCTTCCCCACCAGGGACTTTGGATGTTTAAATTATCAGATTAAAAAAAAACAAAAAGATTACCTCTATATATTTATGTTTTTAAATAAAGATAGAATACAAAAGTTAGCAAACAACAATGGGCTGTCAAAATTGCCAGACACTTTTGAAAAAGAAACAAAGAGAACTTTTAGAAATGAAAAAAAAAAATTCACTAACAAAAAAATAAGTGGATATGCTCATTTGTACTGGATGAATTCATGAACTGCAAACTAGAACTCATGTAGTTTCATTTCATACAATAGAGCACAGATAGGTGAAGAGATGGAAATATAAGGAAGGGAGGTTAAACAGTATGGAGAGAAGAATCAAAGGGACTAACAAAGCCAATTCAAAGTCACAAAGAGAGAGAATGTGCAGCATGGGGATGAAACTGATGAATTCATGGCTAAGAATTCTCCCAAAGAGATGAGAAATGTGGATCCACAGATACAGAAAGCAGTATACTCAGAAGAAAAATAAAAAGGCATATGTAACCTTTTACAATTTAGTCAGGCAGGATCAACGAAGACAGAATTTTACTCGGAAAAGGAGCCATAGAGAAAACACAGTTCATACCCACCAAAGAACAATACTTGACTGACAGCAGGCTTCTCAATAGCAACAATTGAAACTTGAAGACAATGAGATAATATTTTCAAAGTTCTGAGAGGAAAATAACTTTCAATGTAAAGTTGTGTACTCAGCAAAAATAACTTTCAGAAACAAGTGTGGAAATACTGTTTTCATAAGAGGAAAACCTGTAAGAGTTTACTGGTAGTAGACTTATAGTGAAGGAATTTCAAAGATATACTTCAGAAAGAAGGACAGGGATGGCAAAAAAGTCCAAGATGCAGGAAGAAATGATAAGCAAAGAAATTGGTAAACATGTAGGTAACTCTAAACAAATATTGTTGGTTTGAAATAATAATAATAATACTGTCTAATATAGGAGAAAAGATAAAATGCTAGGTAAAACTCCACATTTACAAGAAGGAGCTATCACAGTTAGCGTTATAAGGTCCTTGTATTGTTCTGAAGAAGATTACAATATTAATTTTCAATTTCAAGAGTAACTATTAAAACACTAAAAATAAGATCCCACGCGCCACAAAGCATAGCCTGTATGTGTTAGTCGTTCAGTCATGCCCGACTCTGCAACCCCATGGACTGTAGCCCACCAGGCTCCTCTGTCCATGAGATTCTCCAAGCAAGAATACTGGAGTGGGTAGCCATTCCCTTCTCCAGGGGATCTTCCCAGCCCAGGAATCAAACCTGGGTCTCCTGCATTGCAGGCAGATTCTTTACCGTCTGAACCACCAGGGAAGCTCAAGGCATAGCCTAAACAATTAAATAAAAATAGAAGAATAAAAGTGGTATATAGCTTCGAAGGCAGGTGTTTTTTTTTAAAGTCAAGCAAGAGTAAAAACTGAATGAAACACAGAAAAAGTAGGGCAAACAGAAATCAAAAGTATATCAGCTGTCACAATATATGTAAATTTTCTGGCTATAAGAGTTAAATTAAGATTTTATAAAATAATAATTCAGCTCTACAGTGTTGCAAAACATACCCCTGACATGGAAGGACAAAATAAAAGGATGGAAAAATATATTTCAGCAAATGGTACTCAAGAGAAAGCTAGAGTAGCTTTATTGATAACAGTCAAAATAAACTTTAAGACAACATTATTTGCATAGGGAACTTTATTCAATATCTTGTAGTAACCTTTAATGAAAAAGACTATGGATGTATATGTATAACTGAATTGCTTTGCTGTATACCAGAAATCAGCACAGTATTGTAGATCAACTATACTTCATTTTTAAAAAGTGAAAGAAAAAAAGACAACATTATTAAGGTGAAGATAAAAATCTTAATTTATTGAAAAATGTATAACATTTCTAAAATAGCCTCAAAGTATAAAAAACAAAAGTTGATAAAATTGTAAAGAAATTTCTTATGTTTCTCTAAGTTACTGCTCAGTGAAGCAGATGACAAATAATGAGTAATGATGGAAAATTTAGACAACACAATTAAATAGTTTGACTCATGGACATAAGGACTTAGCAGCAAACATTTACAATACATGTATTCTTCACAAAGAAGAGTTATAAAAATTGACCTCATACTAAGCCACAAAACAAGTCTCATCAAATTTCCAAGAATCACTATAATAATAATCAGATTCTCTGATCATAATACAATTAAATTAGAAGTCAGTAACTAAAAGATAACCCCCCACAAAACCCCCCCTATATTTGGAAATTTTAAAGCATTTCTAAATAACTCATTGATCAAAGATATCATAATGGAAATTTTTAAATACTTAGAATTGAATGATAATGAAAATATTACATATCAAAACTTGTGGGATGCAGTGTGACTTGAACTTAGAGGAAAATTTATAGCCTCAAGTGCTTTAACCAGAAAAGAAAGAAAAAGTAAAAATTAAAGAGTGAATTTTGAGAAGGTAGAAAAAAGATGGAGAAAACAAGGGAGGATGAATAGAGATGGGAACAGAAATTAAATTGAAAATAAAAATACAATTTAAGGAATCAACCAGAATTGCTTCTTTGAATGGAGTAAATAGCATAGAGTTTTGTAAAAGGGCAGATAGTAAATATTTTTGACTCTTGGCAGTACAATCTCTGTCACTCAACTCTACTTTGTAGTGGGAAAACAATTACAAATATATAAATGATGATGTGTGCTTCTATTTCAATTAAATTTTATTTACAAAAGCTAGTGGCACAGTTTTGGCCTCTGGCTCATAATTTACTAACCACTGGGTTAATGTAATGGGAAGAGTGATATGCAAAAAAAAAAAAATGGCAAAGCTTGGCAAAGTGGCTGGATATAAGATCAATATACAAAACTTGGTTGCATTTTAATACACTAAGAATACAGAAAAGTAACTTAAAAGTTATGGTTTACAATAACAACAAAATATTTAAGTACCTAGAAATAAATCTAACCAAATTTGTGCAAGACCTAAATAAATTTGCTTAAAAATAAATACACCTATTGTTTAATAAACTTATTGCCTCATTCCAAGACCAATGGTTTCAAATTTTTGGTCTTAAGACCCCGAAGAGCTGACTCATTGGAAAAGACCCTGATGCTGGGAAAGATTGAGGGCAGGAGGAGAAGGGGACGGCAGAGGATGAGATGGTTGGATGGCATCACCGACTCAATGGACATGGGTTTGGGTGAACTCCGGGAGCTGGTGATGGACAGGGAGGCCTGGCGTGCTGCAGTTCATGGGGTCGCAAACAGTCAACATGACTGAGCGACTGAACTGACTGATTCTCTTTAAAAAAAATTTTTTTTATTGAAATATAGTTGACTTACAGTATTGTGTTAGTAAATTAGTTGTTTGTATACATATATCAACTCTTCTTTAGATTCTTTTCTCATACAGGTCATTACAGATACTGAGTAGAGTTCCCTGTGCTGTACAGTCACCTTTATACTCTTAAAAATTACTGAGAATCCCAAAGAGCTTTTGTTTATTTGAGTTTTATCCATCTGTATTTACCTTATTAAAATTGCTTAAAGTATTTATTAGCTAATTTTAAAATAACAATAATTAGCCCACTACGTTTTAACATAAATAGCATATGTTTATGAAAAAAGCTAAATCTTTTAAGACAAAAAGAATAGTGAGAAGAATGGCATTGTTTTATACTTTTTTCACATCTCTTAAATGTCTGGTATATTGGAAGACACTTAAATAAGATAGTTGGATTCTAATATCTGCTTCAGTTTTCAATCTGTTGTTATATGATGGTTTGGTTAAATTAGATGAAGAATTCTGCCTCACACAGATGTGTAGTTGGAAAAGGATGAAGTTTATTTTAAGAGTCTTCTCAAACAGTTGTGGATACTCTTTTTTGATACAACATCGAAAGTTGACAATTGGTAACTTCCTAAAGGTTGGTTGCCATGCTGAATCTAAAACCATATCAATGAACTTTTCATATTCTGTTATGTTAAACTGCATTGGTCTGCTTTGCATATTGAATGGATCTATTACCAAAGCATGATTTCTTAAGCCCATGATTGGCTGTTTGGAAAAGAGTGGTTTACCGAGTCATACAGATCTTCAGAATGATGACACATTTCATTTTACAATGTCCCCCAAATTCACATGTTCAAATTACCACCAATATCAAAAAAAAAGTATTAAAGTTTGAGAAGCTAGCAAGCTCATAGTAGCAGATACACATTTTCAAAAATTCTGATTTGTAGACTCTTGAATTTTCTCATTGGCAGCAAATTCTGCCAGTTGTTTTCCTTGAAGTAACAGCTTACCTTTTTCATTCTCAAGAAAATACCTGCTAGATATCTAAATCTGAATAACTGTAGTTCATAAAGCATTCTTTCAAGTAAAAATGTTTTTTCATGAAAGTTGTTCAACTTGCAACTCAGACAGTCCCACAATATTTTTCCTTGACATGGCAGTCACACCTCAGTATGCAACAGAAGTTCTTTTGTTATACAGAATGTTAAAATGATATTACTCAGATGTTGAAATTTAATGTAAATTTAATACAAATAATAATTCTTACTGCTTGATCAAGTGCATTCTTCAGTGAAATTCGCATTGTTTTACTGGGCATGTCTGGTAGTGAGGAACTAACACACTGGAGTCCACTGCCTGTGCCATGCTATGGCACTAGCAGTTTTACCCACTGTTAAATTTGCACCATCAATGCAGATGTCAATCTGTGAAAAAACACAAATAGTGTCTTAGTATTATTATGAGAAGAGTAGTGACTTCATTGATTTTCTGAAAGGGTCTCAGGATCCCCAGGGAGTCCACAGACCATCTGGGATCAGCTGCCATAGACCTTCATGTGGCTGTCTCATTCATATCATTCAGACCTCAGTTTAAATGTCATGACCTCAGAGAACCCTAGTCTTTGTAGCTCCCAGTGACTCCCTAACATAGCACTGTATTTTGCTTTTATCACAGCGCTTATCACTACATGATAGTGATCAGTTTATTTATCACTATTGAACTGTTTACTTGTTTATGTGTTTAGTATCTGTCTCCCCTGACTGGAATATAAGGCCTGAGAATGTAGCGACCTTGTCTGTCATGTTCAATATAATAACTGTGTCTCCAAAACCTAAAATGGTATTTGGCACGTGTGCACTCAGTAGATGTTTGAGGAATGATTGAGTCCCTTTGAGATGGGGCACAGGGAGTTGGGGGGATTCTCACCATTTCTCACTCAGATGGCTCATAGCTATAAATAGCTATTTTGCTCTTACTCTTGGTTCTGTGGATAATAGCAGAAGAAATTTCTGAGTTCTGTATTTTACATGTATTAATTCAGTCCTCACAAGAACCCTGAAAGCTGTTTTATTTACCACTTTTTATAGAAGCATTGGAAGGTCAACAAGAACTATTCTAAATCAAAAGATGTGATAAGAATTAGAGCCAAAAGTTGAAGTTGTATCCATCAGCTTCCTCCCAGGTGAAAAGCAGCAGCTCAATGGATGCACGTTAAAACATACTCATAAGAATCACTCAGAGGGCTAGGGTTTCAAGAACTGCCTGCCAGTGATGAGGCAGTAGTCATTCAGAAAGTGTGTTTGTTGGAGGGAATTTTTTAAATAATTAAAATTGAAACTCTGAAGTTATAACAAATGAGCAGCAAATTTTCAAAATTAACTTCCTTGCACATTTTAGAAATGTTTACCTCAAACTTTAATTCCCAAGAAACCGTTGTGCTTCTTCTGCTCTTGGCCCCCAATTTCATGAGCTTTCATAGAAACTGTAGCTGATGAGCTTGGAGTTCCCATGTTACATGCATACCAAAGATCTCTCCTTTGCCCTGCTTTCTGCCTAGAACAAGGGTACAAGAACATGTGATGACATACATGTCAGCATGAGGACTTAAGCCTAACCTGATCTCAACTATTTTATCTTTACTTCATAGATTATGCCGCAGAAAAACTATGGCTGAATTTTTAGGGATCATGGAGGAATCAGCAGTGAACATGGAATATGAGCCAAGTCTTCTTTGTCTAGACAGATGCTCTGTTCGCTACAGGTTTTATGTGTAATCTTTAATACCAAGGAGAGACTCACCTGGAGTCTTTCAAGGGCGTTCCTGGACCAGCTCATTAGACACCGAGAGAGATGGGACCTTTGACAATCAATTCCCTAAGATTGTGTTTGCTAGCGCTGAGAGTTATAACTTTTGAGGAAGAGAGCACCAATGTTCTATCTGAGTTCTTTTTATTTTACAGGCTGCTTGTGAGAATTCAGGGCCATTTCGCCTGCAGCGGTTAGTGGTGTGGCTACAGTAGAGACTGGCAGGGCCTTTCTCTTCCACTCATCTGAAAATCCATAAGTATCTATTAAATTAATTCACCCTCAGAATATGACTAAACTCCTAGGACCGTCAGAAGAGATTATAAGTCAGTCACAATTCTCTGAAAATGAATTTAAGTTCTGAGCACACAAAGGTGCTCAGCTTTACCAAGGAAACTGGAGGATGAGAAGAATGGAAGGGAAAGAAGAAGGGATTTGTGAAAATGGAGTGCCAAGTAAGGGGTTCTGACCGCAGGAGAGCACTGATATTCAGGAGACAGAGGGAGGGAAGGGGCGACCTGTCCAGAAGAGCCCTTGCTAGCCTCAGTCTTTCCTTGGGTGGACCATGAATGTGCCAATACAGTTCAGGCTGACTCCGGATTCTCACCAGCAATGGGAGAGGAACCTGTCTGTCTACACTGCAGGCCCTTCCCACTACCCCAGCCCCAGTAACTTCCTCAAAGCACCCAAAGGATAATGATTTGTGCAAACAAGACCAGTTTGTCAAGGCCTAGGCTTGGCCTCTGCTAATGACTTGCTTGATCTTGAGGTCATCCTTCCCTTCATTCTTATAATTATGGTGTAAAAACCAGCCTCAGCTAATCATCCCTGAAGCACAACAGGTGAAATATTTGCAAAGTGCTCAAAGGGATCTTCTGATACGTTGTTTGCTTGAGTTTTTTTTAACCCAAATTCCCTTGAGGGATGACTCACTCTTCTTGTGTACATCCCCACCAGCAAGTCAGTGTCTGTAGTTTGTGACGGAAGATTAACGTAACTCAGGAAGCCTCTTTCAGACATGTGTCTCCCACTCCCAGGGCATGCCTGCCATGGAGAGTCACTACTCTATGTTTCATATAAATTTCTGCTTTTCATAGTATCTGCTTATCTTGGGACTTTATTTGATTCATTACAGAGTTTTTATTAACTTTTTTTTTTGGTCTTCAGTATCTGTTAGGATTCTGCCAGGGTTTGAGGAGTCTCTAGCTTCTGAAGTAGAAGCACCAAGCCATAAAAATGTAGGGCTGCTGGAAGGGCCTAGAGAATATTATACTAAATGAAGTAAGTCAAACAGAGAAAGACAAATATTACATGGTAATCACTTATATGTAGAATCTAAAAAAAATAATACAGTTGAATCTACTTACAAAACAGAAACAGACTCACAGACATAGAAAACAAACTTATGGTTTCCACAGGGGAAGGAGAGAGGAGGAGGGATAAACTAGGAGTATGGGATTAACAGATACACACTACATATAAAGCAGATAAACAACAAGGACCTACTATATATCTAGATATATGTATATATATATATATACAAGCTCAATCGTGTCCAACTCTTTGTGAACCCATGGACTGTAGCCCACCAGGCTCCTCTGTTCATGGAGATTCTCCAGGCAACAATACTGGAGTGGGTTGCCATGCCCTTCTCCAGGGGATCTTCCTAACCCAGGGATCGAACCTGGGTCTCCTGTGTTTCCTTCATTGCAGGTGACTTCTTTACCTGCTGAGCCACTTGGGAAACCATACACACACACACACACAAACACACTATATAACTTAATCACTGTGTGTGTGCTTAGTCACTCAGTCATGTCTGACTCTTGGTGACCCCATGGACTGTAGCCTGCCAGGCTCCTCTGTCCATGGGATTTTTCAGGCAAGAACACTGGAGTGGGTTGCCAGGGATCACTGTGCTATGCACCTGAAACTAACACAATGTTGTAAATCAACTATACTTCAATTTCTTAAATGTAAAAAAAAAAAAAAATTAGCGTCTTTCATGTAGGGCTGCCCCCAGGCAGGCAGTATATAGGTGATAGCACAGATCACCTTTGCTTGGAGATGCTAATTATCAAGGTCATATTTTCATGTTAATATTAAAAGGCATAGTCACCTGATACCCGACTTCCCTTGACTGCCATTGTTAATCATGCCTAAACTCACCTTTAGTCCTAATTGGAAAGATTGTAATATTTCTAATCAGTCCATTTCTGAATATGTACAAAGTTGATCTTTTTCACAGGGGCATCTCTCTAGGTCAATGGAGAAAGTATTCAAAAGAACCTGTTGACTCTCCTCTCCAGCAGCTGCCTTCACTGTACCTTCTCTGTTAATATCACTCACAGGGCCAACCAGAAAAGTCTGGTGCTTTTTCTACTTTGCTCCTTAGAAATTTTCACAGTGAATACCTCTTGTAATGCCATCTGTTTTCATATTTTTAAATGTGATTATATTCCTATGAGCTGAGAAGCTATTGGTTTAGGGTAATATATTTGAAGTAACCAAAAGAATTTGGTGGACCCCCTGACCTGCTTTTGATTTCTAAGAAATACAACTTCACTATCTCAAATTCTGCAAAACTTGTCCTGGCTTTATGGCAAAGATTATTTTATCTTCATTGCAAAAGATTGTTTCTGCCTGTTTTTTCAGTAGAGACATGTTGCACATGAAAGATGTCTATAGATGTTGGATTTGTTATCTCTTCTCCCCTTTCTAATTGGAAACACATTGTGTATACCTGTTAATATCTTTTCTTTCTGGAACTACTCACTCCTATTGATTCCAGTCTGCACTTCATGCTATGACAGGGTGCTGAGTTCCCAAACAGCTTGAAGAGGGTTGACATACATTATCCACTTACTGAGCAATGGAAACTTATTCCAGAGAGTTCTGTGATCCACTTTGTTCCCAAATAACTTGGGCTACAGGCTGTATTTCCTTGGGAGTACAATGAAAAAATCTGAATTGGTCACCTAGACAGGGAGAAAATTTCACCTGTGTACTCTCATCTCTCTGTGTATTATTTCTTTGTCCAGTTTCTGTAGGGTCAGGTTATATGACCCTGTTAACATATTCCTGCACACAAACTCGGAGAAGGAAATGGCAACCCACTCCAGTACTCTTGCCTGGAAACTCCCATGGACGGAGGAGCCTGGTAGGCTGCAGTCCATGGGGTCGCTAAGGGTCAGACATGACTGAGCGACTTCACTTTCACTTTTCACTTTCATGCATTGGAGAAGGAAATGGCAACCCACTCCAGTGTTCTTGCCTGGAGAATCCCGGGGACAGGGGAGCCTGGTGGGCTACCGTCTATGGGGTCGCACAGAGTCGGCCACGACTGAAGCGACTTAGCAGCAGCAGCAGCAGCAACACACAAACTTGCTTATTCATTCATTCAGCCCACACGAGTTTACTCCCTGGATGATCTCATCCAGTACTATAGCTTTTAAATACCATCTCCACCCTAATACCTCTCAAATTTATATCTCTAGAATCAACTTTGCCCTGAATCTCAAGCTATGTGTTCCACTGTTTATATAATATCTCCGTAGGGCTGTCAAACAGTGCTATCCTCATGCTTAACATTTCTAAAACCAACCCTTGTTCTCCCCTCAACCCCCACCCCAACACCTGATCCTCCCCTAAGGTTTCCCATTTCAGTGCATGACACCTCCATTCATTTGGTCACGTAAGCTGAAATCCTTGAAAGCATCCTTAACTCCTTCTCTCACATCCCACATCAATCCACTAGCAAGTCCCATCAGCTCTACGTTCCAAATATATGCCAAATCCAACCACTTGTCACTCCTTCTCCTGTTCCCTCCCTATTCTAATCCATCATCCTTGCTCATCTTGGCTGCTGCAAGAGTCCCCCCGACATGCTTCCAATCTGACCCCACAACAACCCACTTTCCACGAGAAGCCAAACTCATCTTTTAAAAATAGAAATCAAGACTTCCCTGGCGGTGCAGGAGTTGGGACTCTGAGCTTCCACTGTTGGGGGCGTGGGTTCGATCCCTGGTTGGGAACTAAGGTCCTGCATGCCTAATGGTGTGGTCAAAAAGAAAACCAGGAAAAAAAATAGAAATCAGATTCTGTCACTTGCCTGCTTTGGCTTCCCATAGCATTTAGAATAAAATCCAGACTTCTACCCCCAAAGCATGCCTTTCACTGCCGTGACTACCTTGGCAGCCTTCTGGGCACACCTTCCAGGCTCTGGGTAGCTGTTAACTCTGCCAGGCAAGCTCTTCTCTCAGATACCTGGATCGTTTACCCTCTCACTTCATTTGGAATCTGCTTCAATGAGACCCTCTGTGACCACACTGTCTAAATCAGGACCTCCATTCTCAGCCTTCAGTTCTCTTTTCCTGCCTTATTTTTTTTTCTCTGTAGTGCATTTGATCAGGAATTTATTTATGTGTTTGTATTGATATATTGCCATCTACCCTAGTAGGAGGTAAGTTCCTTGATAGCACAGCTTTGCTGGGTTCAAAGCTGTGTCCTCAGACACCTAGAACAACACATGACATCATGTACTGTACATGGGGGGTGTACATTCAGTATTGATTGAGCGAGTGAAACACGTATTAAGTAGCCAACTCTGCTTTAGACATTATGCTGCAGGAAAGGAAAAAGAAACAAAGCATGGTTTCTGGCCTTGAGGGACTTGCCCTGGGTGGCAGACAGACACAGAAGTAATTCTGTGATAGTGATATGACTGGGAGCTGGGGAGCTGGGGAAGCTGGTGCAAGAATCCCTCAGCTGTGCCCGCAGGAGTCGGAAAGTAACTGGAGGAACTGACATCTGAGATTATTCTTGAAGGATGAGTAGATGTTAGGCAGAGAAGAGTGGGAAGGGAAGGTGATGTATGGAAGCTTAACATACAACAGCATGGAGCTGTGATAGGACCAATATCTTGAATATGACCAACTGATTCAACTGATGGGAGAGTTGTATGAGAGGAGTTTGTACCGTGAGCTTTCAGCAGGCAATAATTTATTTCCGTCCCAGTCTCCAATTAATCCTACGACTAGATCTTTATGAAAGCTCATTGGATCATCTTCATAGATGCTGCAAAGATATTGATGTAATTCAAAGTCTATTTTTCATTTAAAAATCACTTTATAAAATAAAAAATGATGGTATCTCCTTAACATGATCAAGTATAGGTATTACACCTAAAATTGAGCATCATGCTTGAGAGGGAAGTACTAGAATCCATGTTATGTCAGAAAGAATGAACACAAAGGTGCTTAACATTATACATTATTTTGAATGTACTATAGCCCATGCAGTACTCAGTCAGTTCAGTTCAGTCGTTCAGTCGTGTCCGACTCTTTGCGACCCCATGGACTGCAGCACGCCAGGCTTCCCTGTCCATCACCAACTCCCGGAGCTTGCTTCAACTCATGCAGTACTAGAGAAAGAATTTAAAAGCATAAAAAGTCAGAAGGGAGAAGTCAAACTGTGTTTGTAATTTGCAGGTGATACAATTGTGTACTTGGATTGTGTGCTTATTTCTATGGATCAGCTGAAAAAATTGTAAACAATAACAGAACTCAGTAAAGGTGGCTGACTATCAATTTATTATGTAAAAAATGAACATTCTTCATGTATAAGATCAACAGCTAGCTAGATGGTATAATGGTAAAAAAAAGATCTTACAACAGCAAAAAAAGGAAAATCCAAAAATAAGTGTAAATATACACAGAAATACATTATGCATATAAACACAGGTATTGAGTTTCACAAAGAATCTGTAAGATATAAATCTTTATCTTATAAATAAATGAAATTTTTTCATTCCCCTGAGATGCAGAGGAAAAAAAGATGTAAATAAGTGAAAAGACAATTCATGTTCTTATAAAGAAAATCTCAACATCAGAGATTTAACACAATCCTAATAAAAATAACAACAGAACTGTTTGTAACCACACAAGCTAATGCTGAAGTTCATGTGGAAGAAAATGTTTTTAATTAGGAATAGTCTAGAATTTTAAAAAAATGAGAAAAAATTGCTTTTTAGATATGAAAATATATTGCAAATATATTTATACATTTGAGTTAGGACGTTAATTAAATAGGTCCATGGTGGAGTATGGAGTCCAGGAATAATCTCAAATACATCTGAAAATTTAGGTTACATTAAAAAAGTATCTCAGATCAGTGCAGTTAAACTTGACCGTTCAATAAATGGTGCTGCAATGACAATAATAGCTGCCTGGGAAAAATGAAGTTTGTTGAAAACAGAAACAGACTCACAGATTTCGAGAACAAGCTTATGGTTGATGGGGGTGGAGTGGGGGGAGGATGGGGGGAAGGGATAGTTGGGGAGGATGGGATGGACATGTACACACTGCCATGTTTAAATGGATAACCAACAAAGACTTACTGGATAGCACTTGGAACTCTGCTCAATGTATGTTTCAAATTAGGAAAAATATTTTGCAAGTCATTATAAAAGGCAGATTTCTCTAATATATAAAGAGCCTCTACAAGACACTAAGAAAAAAGACCATCAGTGCAATTGAAAAAAGTAAGTTTAACAGGGAATTTACTTCTGAGGGCATATAAGTAGCTGCTCATAAATGTATTAAATATACTAAAATGAATATATTTTTAAACTTTAAAGTATTTTTAAGCTTTAAAATAAATATATTTTTAAATTTTAAAGCTACAATGAAATGTTACTTTTACCTACCAAAGAGACAGATTTTTTTCCTTACAGTTTGATAACACTATCTATTAGCAAGACTGGATAAAGAGGTACTCTTGCACATTGCTGGTAGAAATTTAAATTGATACAATCTAAATGGAGAACAATTTGGCAATATCATGCCTGCTAAAGCTTATATCATTTTAATGCTTATCTTCCCATCAGCCTTAGGGAAAAATATATGGATGTGCGAAATTACAAGGTTACATATTGCAACCTTGTTTATAATAACAAGTCAAATGGCTATGAATAGAGAATTGGTTATATACATTATACTGTATCCTCATAGTTAAATTTTGGTTGTAATCAAAAAGCAAGGATTAGGACATTTTCATATGTTGGTATGGGGTGAAGCTCCAAATATATTTTTGAGTAAAAGAGCAAGGTACCTAATAGTGGTATGTTAGGTTTTGTGTAAAAAAGGAGAAAGAGTTATCTATAAATGTGTATATTTTTGCTTAAATAGGCATAAAATTCTTCTAGAAGGTTATGCAATTAACATGAGTTTCCTCCAAGAAATGGAACTGTGTGATTGGGATGGAGAGATTTAGGAAATTTGCACTATGTACCATTTGTACCTTTTGAAATTTGAACCAGCCAAAACAAACCAAAAAATTTTAATACTACTTTTGAAATCATTGTCAGAAGAAGCCAGTGTTACAAACAGCATGGATGAATCCTACAAATATAAGATGCAAACGAAGCCAGACATATACATTGCCACACCACCCCCCCCCCCCCCCGCTGGAAAAAAGTAGTATATTTTCTCATATATTTAAAACTAAAAAGGAAACAAAACAAATCTATGGTGGAAGAAGTTAAAATGGCTGTCATCCCTGGGTGGGGAAGATCCCCTGGAAAAGGGCATGGCAACCCACTCCAGTATTCTTGCCTGGGAAATCTCATGGACAGAGGAGCCTGGCAGGCTACAGTTTGTGAGGTTGCTAAAGAGTCTAACACGATTTAGTGATTTAACAACCACAGATGTCTTGGTGTGGAGATAATGATTGGGACAGGGCAGGAAGGAGACTTCTGGGTGCTGCTAACATTCGGATTTGGGTGGTGTTTACATGGGTAACTTGAAAAAAATCATTGGAGTGTACTCTTATGGTTGATACACTTTTCTGCATGTGGACTATGCTTCATTTTTTAAAAAATTACCAAAAAGGAAAAAAAGTAAATCTTCAGGATTAGTTTCAGAAGCCTGCAGTAACACAATACTACAAACTGATATTCTTAAAACTACAGAAGTTTATGTCTCATAGTTGCTAGAAGTTCAAAATCAAGGTGACTGCAGGGCCACATTCCCTCTGAAACTTGTAGGGAATATCTGTCTTTGCCTCCTCCTAGCTTCTTGTTGGTGCCCAGCAATCCTTGACACTCCTTGGCGGGTAGATGCATCACTGTAACCCCTGCCTCCATCCCACAGGGTGTTCTCTTCTGCCTTTCCACCTTTCCACCTTCTGCCTTTCTGAGTTCCTTTTATAGAAACACCACCATACCCCAATGTGGTGGTGGTGGTGTTTAGTCGCTCAGTCATGTCTGACTCTTTCGTGACCTCCTGGACTGTAGCCCACCATGGCTCCTCTGTCCATGGGATTTTCCAGGCAAGATTACTGGAGTGGGTTGCCATTTCCTCCTCCAGGGAATCTCCCCTACCCAGGGATCAAACTTGCCTCTCTGCATCTCCTACATTGCAGGTGGATTATGACCGCTGAACCACTGGGGAAACCCACCCCAGTGTGACTTCATCTTAAATATTTACATCTGCAGTGATCCTATTTCCAAATAGTCTCATTCTGAGGTATTGGAGGTTAGGGTATCAACTTTTTGTTGTTGGACACAATCAGTTCATAACAAGGGTTAATGGAGAATTGTTAAAGAATGTTGGCGTTTCTTTAGAAGTCTATTATAATCCCATTTCAGTGACTGATTTGTGAAGTGTACCACTGTTGAGCTCTTTGGTAAAGAAGTAACCCAGTACTTTGTCTGCTAAGGGTGTCTCTCCTTGGGAATCATTCAGCTGCTGGAGAAAAAAGAAAAAAAGGCCTAGTCCACTCACTACCCACTGACAAGTGAAAAGAAAATACACAAGGAGCCTTGGGGGGTCCTTTGGTAGCCTCCTTCTTGGCTGTACGTTCTGTAGAACTAAGGGCTGAACCCTAATAGATTACATCTTGGCACACAGTGACCATCCATCTTCATCACTAAGCAATAATGCAGATCTGGAGTTGGGCATTTTTTAAAGGCCACCTCATTTTTCATATTTACTCCAAGGATCCTATAGAGCCCTCATTTTGCTATGGGTACAGGTTTTATTTTTCTATCGAAGAGTCAACCAGTTTCCAAATGAGTAACAGACCCAGAGTGTGGTGTGTGGCTTCCCTTTTGGTTGTACATCCAGATCACCCTTGAGATATAATTAATCCTGCAATTCTCACCACCATTGAAGTTATTTTTCTAGTTTAATGAAATGATTATTTGGTTGTAACTGGTTTCTAGTGTGTGTTCAAAAAGTGTTGGTTAGCCGAAGGGAGGAAAACAGAACATTAAGCCACTTAATTGTTGAAGGAGGCTTTTAATCGTTCAAAATTCAGCCATTTGAGGACAGATAAAATTTGTCTATGCTAGAAAAACATTAGAATAGTGGTTGCCTTAGGCAGGTGTCGGGGGATTAACGGGGATGGGGAATCTTTCTGGGGTGATGATTATATTCTGTAGCTTGATAAGGTTCAGATTACACAGTTATCTACATTTATCAAAATTCAGTGAGTTTGAAATGATTTATACATTTCATTGAATGTAAATTATACCTCAGAAGAGAAAAACTATAAACAAATTTTGAACTCTAGCAAGTGATACGTCTGTTAAAGTATTTAGGGGAAAGTGCGCCAATGTTGGCAATTTATACTTTGATATGCACTCATATGGATTGACAGATGGATAGAGAAATGGATATAGATGCTTATTATAATGTAATAAGCATAATAAAATGCTTATTGAAGCATTTAGATATGGATATATAGGTGTTCAATGTAAAATTCTTTACACTTTTACACTCTTCTTCTACCCACCCCTAATTTTATACTTATCAGCCCTGTGGAAATTAAATGTCAAGAAAAGGGCCTAATTTCGGAACAAAAAATTCTCTCCATATTCTTCCCCATGACCCCCTTTCTCCTTAATTTTTTCCAATACAATATATTAATAGTAGAAACCTAGGAGTCAGAAATACTTAGGTTCTCCTGTGTCTGTCGCTGAATATTTCTATAATCTTGAGTAGGTTACTTTGAGCCTAGATTTCCACTATTGTAAAAGGAGAGAATTCAATCAAGTGATCTACAAATCCCTTCTAGTACTGGAATGAAACTTTGCCTAGTTTTTTTAACTGTATCTTCCTGTATTATCTTTTGGGCGATCAGCTGTAATGAAATCTTGAATCCAGACCCTGGCATACTCTAGAAGGAATAACTCCCTTTCCCAACAAGACACACTCTCTGCTAGGAGCTCATTTTAAATAATGCTAAAGATTCTAGTCCCAGTGAATATTCCATCTGCTCCTCCATATTAGCCAGACTTGAAGTTAGTTGAATATTTAAGGCATTCAAGAGAGGAAAGCCATGATGTCTTACATCTCTTCCAAAAATATCAGTGAAAGCAGAGAAGAAAGTGATTTTTCTATGTGTAGATCTGTATGTTTTGTTTCACTTGGGCTTCTCCCTAGGTGAAAAGTTCATTTAAATACTGATTATGGAAAGAGGCTATCAATTACTAGTCAGGTATTTCCCCAAGGACTGAAAGCAAAACAAAGTAAATATGCCTATTGGGATGTGTCTATTTCCATTCTCAGGGTATAATAGAACTCCAAGGAAAGAACAATTTGGTGTGTCACAATATAGAAACAACCCAGAGAGGATAATTTGATAAACTTTGAATCTCTTCATGTGCTACTTACTCAACTATATTACCAAAGACAGAGACTCAGCTTTCATCATGTGGATCCTTCGGCAGGTCTAACTACCTGAGGAGTAATTATACAGACATAGTCATGCCAGATGTAAATTATATACCAATTGTAGCTGTCTCCGTGTTGTATCATTTCCATAGCTTCTGTTTCTGTGTTTGCGTATTCTGGCCCGTATATCTACATATTTTCTCCGTTCACTTCACTGCAAACCAAATGAGTAGTGGGACTACTTAAATAATGAAAGAGGCTAATTATCAAGGACTTGACTTTACTAATGTACTCAGGTTGGAGTTGTTTTTGGTGAGGAGAGCATGGGCAAGCCATCTGATTTGGTCCATTATTATATTTTCAATTATCTTTGGTGCTCAGAGACATTAATGTAGCTGAGGATGACATAGCAAATTACCACAGCTCTCTAACCTTTTAAATTGCCACTGTTGTAATCTGTAATTATAGAAATCAATGTGAGGATTGTGGCACTGCATAAGTATCTTTCTTGATATTTTATTGCTGAATGAATTATTAATCAGAATCAGTCTTGTATAGTATTTGCAGCAACTCTGAAGAATACTGTATAATTAAATTTCATTATTCCTATTTTTGTGCTAATGTTTTATGATATTATAATTGATAATTAATTGGCCAAAAATTCACACAGTACTTGGTAGTTTCAGGTGGCTGGAAAATGTTCAGCATGCTGAGTTCATTAACTAAGTAATGATCATTCTGTAAAGATCATATAGTCCAGTCCAATCTGATGAAAAACTTTTGAAACTGTTATATTAAATCATTAAGCTTTTCAGTGTTTCTTTAAAATAAGGTAATAACTGTGAGCACATATGAGTAATTAAGAAATCTTAATAGATTTCAAATCTGGTCAATTTTAAGTTATCAGATGTTGATTATGACTATCAGGCTTAATACTCTGGATTCAGTTGGTATGCTTTTCTATATATCAGTTTCCATTCTAATTAAGCAACCAGCAGTCTCCATATAACCACAATTTTAAAAAGAGAATAACAGTGCTACAGTCTGAAAAGCCATTTCCCTCAGCCTTTAAAGAGTATAACCCACATCTTTATAGACAAAGTCTGGTGTAATCTTCTTTTCCAATTGTCCAAGCTGCTAAATGGTTTTCCTCCGCACAGACACAGAGAATTTAAAATCTGAAAGCATTATGAACTTTCCGTTGACTGGCATTCTAACGAAGAAATCCTGGTGTGAGTCTCTTTTGGTATCCTTTGCAACCTAGGTAACCAGCCAACGTTCAGAATCCAAGAATGTCTTTCACTCAGCCTGAGTTCTGTTGAAAAGAAACATTGTCAGGCATTTTATGTGAACTTCTGCTGTGCCATTTTATCTTTTTTTTTTTTAAAGAAGGTAATACTTTTTTCTGGTTTTCAAGTGTCTTCTTGAAAGACATACAAGAAACATACAAGTTTAAAAAAAAATAGGTGAACATCGTTTTCCTTTCCAAAGAATTTTGAAGACATTGTGACAGGAAACTTTACAATGCATGTGCTATTTTTCAATCAGTTCTTTTCTAAGCTGGTCAGAAAACTATCCACCAGGGACTGTTCTTGGGAATTGCTGGGCAAATACACCTCTACTTTCCCAGAAAGATTATGAGTGGTTTATTTTCACATTGGTTGCCTTGACTCCAGTGTCTTACAACTCCAAATGATAAATTATTAAAGAGGAGTTTGTCATCAGACCACTGTGAGTGGCACTAAGGTGCATTCCTGTAGCATCTGGGAGCAAGTTGCTCAGTGGCCTTTGTCTGATGCTAGAGCGAGCATCAGAAACCTTCCTCTCACTGTCATCTCTCAATTCCAGGCCTTCCAGAGCTATGCATGATCCCAGAGCAGCCAGTACCCAGGAGGTGAGCCTGCTGAGCTCATTCATACTCTCAAAACATAGTCCTGGGGATGCAGTTGAGAGTCCTGTGTGCCCATCATCTCTTGAGGGTTTGGCAGCCTACGTGCTGCTGAAAGGGAGGGCATCATTGGTCGTCTGTTTGGCAGTTTGAGATTAGAGGCTGTGAACTTAGGGAGAGAAATCAGAGACATCGTGCTTTTACCAGGCTAGAAGAGCTAAATTATGCTCTGCGGGAATCCACCTTGTACTGATTCAGTGGACAAAGAATATGTTTCAGGGAAGAACCCGCCTGCCAGTGAAGGAGACATTAGAGATGTGGGTTTGATCCCTGAGTCGGGAAGATCCCCTGCAGCAGGGCACGGCAACCCACTCCAGTATTCTTGCCTGGGGAATCACATGGACAGAGAAGCCTGGCAGGCTATAGTCCATGGGGTCGCATAGAGTCAGACATGGTTGAAGCGACCTAGCAACACAATGCACACACACAGGAAGCTCAGTGCGATACTCTGCAACAGCCTAGAGGGGTGGGATCGGGTGAGGAGTGGGAAGGGAGGTTCAAGAGGGAGGGGATATATGTATGCTTGTGATGGATTCATGTTGTTGTATGACAGAGGCCAACACAAATTGTAAAGCAATAGTCCTCCAATTAAAGACAAATTAAAAAGAAAAAAGAATATGTTGCACTGTTAGTGAATAGTTGGGGCCAGAAAGCTTGGAAATAAAATGCACTTAAGTCCCTTCCACTGAGAAAGTCTGCAAATGTTAGCTTTTCCTTTACTGTGTCAACCTAGGCTTTTCCTATAGCTTTTTTTAAAAATGTATTTTTAATTGAAGGATAATTGATTTACAGTATTGTGTTGGTTTATGCCACACATCAACATGAATCAGCCATTGGTATGCATATGTCCCCTCCCTCCCACCCCTCTAGGTTGTGCAGAACTCCAGTTTAAGTTCCCTGAGGCATACAGCAGACTCCCACTGGCTATCTGTTTTACACATGGTAGTGTATATGTTTCCATGCTACTCTCTCCATTCGTCCCCTGTAGCTTTTTTACATTCCTGTTCTCTCGGTGTGTACCTTGGTGATTATGGCATTAGTTTCCTCAAACATTCACATTATTCAGAAGGGGCAGAGTTTTCTGTGGATAAATAGACAGGCAAGGCAGCCTGGTGGCCCAGAGAAGACAGACCGCTCCAGAGAGCATAGGAAGATGTGAGAAGAAGCAGGTTTGAAGGAAACCTCACCAAAAACAAAAGCGGCACCAAGTCGAGCAGGAGGATGGAGAGGCAGGCGGCAGGCTGGGGGTGGGCTTTGAGGAGGTGGTCAGGGAGGCCTGGCTGAGAACGGGACATCTGAACAGACTGGAAGGACATCAGGGAGTGAGCCAACACATTCACATCTCAAACAGCCTCATGGGAGGCAGGTTTATCCTCCTTTCATGTATAAGGAGATGAGAACTTACGTGAGCTGTCCCTGTCCTCCACCTCTAGGAAGTGGCAGGGGACCTTCCTGGTTTGTAGGGCTGCCTTGAATGAGCTGCCCTGGGGGTTAAAAGGCAGGTTCCCACCCCACTCCAGTTACCCTAAATCCACACAATGAGCGAACTCGTAATTCCAAGAGATAGGATGGCAGCCAGGCAAGTCTAAGTTATGTAGGCAGGACTGGAAATAGGAGATGCTGATGTGCAAAAAGGACCAGGGAGATACACCCTACTGGATATAAGAGAGAGAAACAACAAGGACCTACTGTATAGCACAGGCAACTGTATTCGGGATCTTTCTGTCTTTGTGGCTGTTCTGGGTCTTTGTGGCTGCGTGGGCTTTTCTCCAGCAGCAGTGAACGGGGGCTTTTCTCTGGCTGTAGTGCTTCAGCTTCTCATCATGGTGGCTTCTTTTGTTGCCACGCGCTGTCTCTAAGTCACGTGGGCTCCAATAGTTGGAGCGTGTGGGCTCAGTAGTTGTGGGTCCTGGGCTCTAAAACACAAGCTCAATAATTGTGGCTCATGGGCTTACCTGCTCAGTGGCATATGGAATCTTCCTAACACAGAGATCGAGCCTGTGTCTCCTGCATTGGCAGGTGGATTCTTTACCACTGTGCCACCAGGGAAGTATTGTATTCACTTCAGTTCAGTTCAGTCGCTCAGTAGTGTCCAACTCTTTGCAACCCCGTGGACTGCAGCATGCCAGGCTTCCCTATCCATCACCAACTCCCAGAGCTTACTCAAACTCATGTCCATTGAATCAGTGATACCATCCAACCATCTCATCCTCTGTCATCCCCTTCTCCTCCCGCCTTCAATCTTTCCCAGCATCAGGGTCTTTTCCAATGAGTCAGTTCTTTGCATCAGGTGGCCAAAGTGCAGGAGTTTCAGCTTCAGCATCAGTCCTTCCAATGACTATTCAGGACTGATTTCCTTTAGGATGGACTGGTTGGATCTCCTTGCAGTCCAAGGGACTCTCAAGAGTCTTCTCCAACACCTCAGTTCAAAAGCATCAATTCTTCAGCGCTCAGCTTTCTTTATGGTCCAACTCTTACATCCATACATGACTACTGGAAAAACCACAGTTTTGACTAGACAGACCTTTGTCGGCAAAGTAATGTCTCTGCTTTTTAATATGCTGTCTAGGTTGGTCATAACTTCTCTTCCAAGGGGCAAGCATCTTTTAATTTCATGGCTGCAGTCACCATCTGCAGTGATTTTGGAGCCCCAAAAATAAAGTCTCTCAGTTTCCATTGTTTCCCCATATGTTTGCCATGAAGTGATGAGACCAGATGCCATGATCTTAGTTTTATGAATGTTGAGTTTTAAGCCAACTGTTTCACTCTCCTCTTTCACTTTCATCAAGAGGCTGTTTAGTTCTTCTTCTTCGCTTTCTGCCGTAAGTGTGGTGTCATCTGCGTATCTGAAGTTATTGGTATTTCTCACGGAAATCTTGATTCCAGCTTGTGCTTCATCCAGTCCAGCATTTTGCATGATGTACTATTCTTATAAGTTAAATAAGCAGGGTGACAATATGCAGCCTTGATGTACTCCTTTCCCAATTTGAAACCAGTTTGTTGTTCCATGTCCAGTTCTAGCTGTTGCTTCTTGACCTGCATACAGATTTCTCAGGAGGCAGGTCAGGTGGTCTGGTATTCCCTTCTCTTGAAGAATTTTCCACAGTTTGTTGTGACCCACACAGTCAAAGGCTTTGGAATAGTCAATAAAACAGAAGTAGATGTTTTTCTAGAACTCTCTCACTTTTTCGATGATCCAGTGGATGTTGGCAATTGGATCTCTGGTTCTTCTGCCTTTTCTAAATCCAGCTTGAACATCTGGAAGTTCACAGTTCACGTACTGTTGAAGCTTGGCTTGGAGAATTTTGAGCATTACTTTGCTAGCGTGTGAGATGAGTGCAGTTGTGCGGTAGTTTGAGCGTTCTTTGGCATTGCCTTTCTTTGGGATTGGAATGAAAACTGACCTTTTCCAGTCCTGTGACCACTGCTGAGTTTTCCAAATTGCTGGCCTATTGAGTGCAGCACTTTCACAGCATCATCTTCGAGGATGTGAAATAGCTCAACTGGAATTCCATCACCTCCGCTAGCTTTGTTCGCAGTGATGCTTCCTAAGGCCCACTTCATTTCGCATTCCAGGATGTCTGGCTCTAGGTGAGTGATCACACCAACATGGTTATCTGGGTCATGAAGATCTTTTTTTATATAGTTCTTCTGTGTATTCTTGCCACCTCTTCTTAATATCTTCTGCTTCTGTTAGGTCCATACCATTTCTGTCCTTTATTGTGCCCATCTTTGCATGAAATGTTCCCTTGGTATCTCTAATTTTCTTGAAGAGATCCCTAGTCTTTCCCATTCTGTTGCTTTCCTCTATTTCTTTGCATTGATCACTGAGGAAAGCTTTCTTATCTCTCCTTGCTATTCTTTCTTTGGAACTCTGCATTCAAATGGGTATATCTTTCCTCTTCTCTCTTGCCTTTCACTTTTCTTCTTTTCACAGCTACTTGTAAGGTCTCCTCTGACAACCACTTGGCCTTTTTGCATTTCTTTTTCTTGGGAATGGTCTTGATCACTGCCTCCTGTACAATGTCACAAGTGGATAACCTATAGTGGAAAAGAATCAGAAAAAGAATAGGTATACATATATGAGGTAATGGAATTCCAGTTGAGCTATTTCAAATCCAGAATTACAAATTTTTTATAATGTACAAGGAAATTTATTTTCCTTTCATAATTATAGTTTCCATGTGTGGAGTGTTTACTATAAAACAAAGACCATCTTAAATACCTTATTGAACTAGTTGAATAGCTCTGTATAGTCTGTTGCTGAGTCGTGTCCGACTCTTTGTGACTCTGTAGACTATAGCCTGCCAGGCTCCTCTGTGCATGAAATTCTCCAGGCAAGTATACTGGAGTGGGTATTCCCTTCTCCAGGGGATCTTCCTGAACCAGGAATCAAACCCAGGTCTCCTGCATTGCAGGTGGATTCTTTACTGTCTGAGCCACCAGGGAAGCTCAAATATCTTATTGCTTCATCTCATTTAATCTTTACATATTCATTTTGCAGATGGAAAAACCAAGGATTACGGAGTCTAATTGGGTACATTAATTAATGTACCCAGTGTCCCACAGCCAGGAGGTGGGAGAGCAGAAACTCAAATGGAGGGCCCTCTATTAGGATTGGAAGGAGAAATAGGAATCAGGCACACTGTAGAATCAAGAAAGCACTGGGAGAGAAAGAAAAATACTGTCTGCTATCATTTATACATAGAATCTAAAAAATACAACAACCTAGAGACTATAACAAAAAAGAAGCAAACTCACAGATACAGAGAATAAGCTCCAGTGGTTACCAGTGGGGAAGGAAGGGGCAATAGAAATAGGGAAGTAAGTGATACAAACTACTAGGTATAAAATAAGCTACCAGGATATATTGTACAACACAGGGAATATCGCCAATATTTTATAATAACTATGAATGAAGTATAACCTCTAAAAATCATGAATCACTGTATTGTACATCCATAATTTATATAATATCGTACATCAACTATACTTCTATTTTAAAAAAAGGGAGAGAGAGATCTTACCCAGAACCCAAAACAAAAAGGAAAGAAAATAAAGTACTGAGTAGTCTCTTCCTTCTGACGCTTCTGGATGCTTCTCTGGTACCATCTGGTCATACCTCTTCCTTTCCATTTGGAGAGAGGGTATTTTCTCCTCCATGGCAGTGCAAATCTGACTTTTTACAATGAGTGAGTTAGAACCAAATCTCTTCCTAACAGACTCGTCTGTATCTGAGGCATATCTTTCTCATCATGCTGAGAAGCTGCCAAGGACAGGACAGGGACTTGGAAGGCTCCGAGCACATCCTTTCCCCCATCTCTCTTCACTGACCTCCTGCCATCCCCGCATCCTCCCAAGAGAGCACTTCACCTGTGTGTTCATATTCCAGCTCCGTTTGATCTCCTTTTTGGTGACAGATGGTCCAAGTGCTTTTATTACCTGATGTGGGATTTAACAGACTGCCAAGCAATGGTCTTAGCTTCATGGTTTTAATCATTTTGAAATGGAAAAACAGGAGTGAGGGTGCCCAGGCTTTAGTGGAAAATCCACCGACCATTTCCAAAGCGTCTCCCGAAAGGACCCTCAAACCATATGACTCTTCTGCCTTGATGCCTTGATTGGGCGCTGCTGCCATGGGTGCCAAGTTTTGTTCTTAGTTACCAGCTGAATCGTCTTGCAATCTGAAATTCATCCATGCCAGCCAGCCTGCATCTCTGCAAAGAAGACAATATTTCAGAACAGAATCACATTGTCCAAAAGACACCAGTGCATGAAAGAAGCAAGTTTCCTCTTATTCAGAACCTTTTCTATGAAAGCTGTCTTTCTGCCAAGCCACAGAAACTCAGTTCTGTTTTCTTTCCCACCTGTAAACAGCATAACCTCTCAGGAAGCTGAACAGCCATTGCTAGAGATCACAGGGATGAACAGCCACATAACTGTAGATGTTCTTTAGGCAGACCTTTCTGTCAAAAGTGCATCTGGAGGTGAGCCTGCCCGCACTCCCTGCCCCGAGAAAGAGTTAGGTTTGATGATTCCTTCTCTAGCTAGCACTATGCTTCCTGATCAGATGATTTTACTTTTGGCAACTTACACGTTTTAGCACCTACAAGCAGTAACTAGCCCAGAAAACTAGCCCAGGAAACAATGGCTTTGTTAACATGGTTTCTTCACATCAAAAACCAAGCCCAGCGTTGTCACTGACCTGGTGAGTAAACTTCTGAAATGAATGACACAGTTATCTATTGCAACTAATTCAAGGAGCAACATTTTTAAATGATGACACTTAAATATTCTTTTTTCCTTTTCTGCCCCCTCTCTCTCTCCTTTCTCCTCCCTTTTTTCCCTCCCTCCCTCTCTCTCCCTTTTCTTTCTGCCACCCTCTTAATCAGATTTGAAGTCCACTAATTACTGAGTTCAGTTTTCTGCCAGTCTGAGATCTGACAGTGATGCTAAAGTTGGAATTAGACAGACTCGCAGGCTCCCTTTGTTTCTGCGTTTGACTATCAGTTGTCTTTTCTTAGTCTTTGATTCTCTGTTGTGAGTTTTGACTTGGTGCTTCTCTAAGACAGAATAATTTCTGTCAAGTTCTGGGAACTCCCCTCCCACCCGATGGAGAAGTTTTGGGGGGGGGAATGCGCGCCCCGTGTCGAACTGTGCACTAGGTACAAATCTGCAGCACCTTCTATTAAAACGTAAAATGATCCGTTGAGTCATCCTCTCTCTGGTTTGACTCAGACGCTTTATGGTGCACTTTGCATGTCATTTCTCTGTAATGATTTCCCCATGGAGAAGGGCGTCTGATAGAATCCAGGCAGACTGAAGATTGCTCTGAGTCAAATGGATCTTTTATTCTTTGACTATTAACCCTTATCTCTCAGTTTCCCGTTCTTGCATTTTCCCCAAAGGAACCTTAATGAAGTAAATAGGTTCCACAACCCTCATTTAGCGTCCTAATCACTGTTCATAATTTCTTCTCACATTAGCAGCGTGAGGCTCTAGGGTCATATTTCTCTGGCTGGAAGGGAACACCAGGAGAGAGCAATTCACACAGATGCCCTGATAGAGAAAAATGGAGAAGGGAAATGACTTCTTTCTGTCCTCTAACTCCTAATGTACAAGAAGCAAATGCTAATAGGAAGCAGAGATTGATGTATGAGAAATGAATATAAATGGAGAACACAGATACAAAGAAGTAAGAACGGAGACAAACTGGAAGTGACAAGATAGCCAAGGGTAGGAATGGATCTACCCCATTGGAATAAATGAGGGCTTCGGCTATACCCTTAGCTGGGAGCTGGCCACAAAAGAACCAAAAGCAGGCATCAAAATATAGAAAAGACGAGCAGAGGAGGTGATGGCAGAGTCGCATATTTCCAATCTACCCATTCCTAATTCAGCACTTCCTCTCTGCCCACACTCTCCCCTTACCCTCACCCCACCGTCACCCAAATCCCACTGATAATTGTTTATCATTTTTTAAATTGGAATATAATTGCTTTACAGTGTTGTATTAGTTTCTGCTGTACAACAGTGTGAATCAGCTATATATATACATATATCCATTCCCTCTTTAAGCCTCCCTCCAAGCCCCCACATCCCACCCCTCTAGGTCATCACAGAGCACCAAACTCAGCTCCCAGTGCTATACAGTGGCTTTCCACTAGCTATATGTTTTACACATGACAGTGTATATCGTGGGTTTCCCTGGTGGCTCAGAAAGTAAGTAATCTGCCTGCATTGCAGGAGACCCGGCTTGATCCCTCGGTTGGGAAGATCGCCTGGAGAAGGGAATGGCAACCCTCTCCAGTATGCTTGCCTGGAGAATGTCAGTGCTACTTTCTCAATTTGTCCCACTCCCTACTTGCCTTACCCCTTTGGGTCCACAGGTCCATTCTCTATGTCTGTGTCTCCATTCCTGCTCTGAAAATAGGTTCATCAGTACCACTTTTCTAGATTCCATATATATGAGTTATTGTATGATATTTGTTTTTCTCCTTCTGACTTACTTGACTCTGTATGACAGAATAATTGTGTATCTTGAACAGTCTGGCTTGGAATCCCTTTCCCCCATTGATTTCAAAGCATGTAATTCTTTCATCTGCTTTTTGAAATGACAGTATATGTCCTATGTGATTGCTAAATCCAAATCATAGCCTCCTCCTGGTCCCCGAACAGCTTGACATCACTGTTGTGTCACCTGACATCACTGGTGGGGATTCCGATAGGAGGAGCTGATGGACACCCCACTTGATTCCAAAGCTACAGTTTCTGAGAACCCGTCCTGCACACTACAACCCTCTTTGAGGGGAGCGGGGTGAGAAGAGAGTAAGGTGTTGAACCATTGTTCAGTCCCAGTGGGCACTGCATTCCATTGATATGAACAGATTGGCCCTTGATTCATCCTTCCTTTGGGTTGACTTGTTTTTAAGGAGAAAAAGTTCAGATTGTTTTAGGGAAAGTCTTCCTTTCTTGTTCATCTTTCCCAAAAGTTTTGTGGTGGTATTTCTCCATTCCAACCAGCTACGTTATTTTGAGCATCTCTAACTTCCAAAAAAAAAAAAAGATCCAAAAAAAAAAGATTTTTCAAGACTGTACTTAGAAAAGCTCACATTTCAAGTTTTTCTTAAACTTTATATACTTTCACAGAACCATTAAAATTAAAACTAGAAATATCTTGCAGGTCACCTAGTCCATTTCCTCATTTTATAGATAAGGAAGTGGAAGTGCATTGAAGTGATTGGGTTTTCACAGAGAGAAGATGAAACATGAGATCTCTCAAAAGAGGCTTGTTCGGAAACAAGCCTGTTCTCAGATGTCTCACCACCTCCTGAAGGGCCTTGTCCCTGTATTCTGCCCAGTTTTGCAGATTCTTATTTAAAATGTCCAGTTAGATTTGATTGCCTTTAAGGTCCCTTCAGCTTGGAGAAGGAAATGGCAACCCACTACAGTATTCTTGCATGGAAAATCCCACGGATGGAGGAACCTGGTAGGCTACAGTCCATGGCATCACAAAGAGTCGGACACGACTAAGCGACTTCAAGGTCCCTTCAGACCTTAAACTGTAGGTTGTAAGATGTGTGTATGTATTTTTCTTTAAAACCCAAAGTCCACCCCAGGACCTTTGTAGTTAAGTCACTGAACCTGAAGCAGGGAACTTCAGCTGTAAACTCTTTCCTAAAATCTTCCATTTAGAGCGAGAGGGCTCAGTGGTGAAGAGTCTGCCTGCAATGAGAGATGCTGGTTCAATCCCTGGGTCAGGAACATCCCCTGGAATAGAAAATGGCAACCCATTTCAAAATTCCATGGACAGAGGAGCCTGGTGGGCTCCATTCCATGGAGTTTCAAAGAGTTGGACACAACTGAGTGTCTGAGGACACAATCATAGGATTTTTTTTGCTGATAAATACAATGTAGAAAAAGAAAAGTGCATAAGCAAATGTGTAATTCAATAAAAAGCAAACAAATATCTGCCTATCACTGATGTCAAGAAATAGAACTTTGTGACAGCACTCCTGAGACCTTCCCAGTACCACTTTCCAATAAGTCTCTCTCTTCTGTGTCTTTCTTTTTTCTGTTTTTATTTTTTGGCCCTGTTGCATTGCATGTGGGATCTTAGTTCCCAGACCAGGGATTGAACCAGTGCCCCCTGAATTGGGAGCATGGAGTCTTAACCACTGGACACCAGGCAAGTCCTGAGTCCTCTTTTTAGTTTCACCACCTATGTGTGTATCCGTAGATACTGAAGTTTTATCTGTTTTTGAACTTGATGTCCATGGAATCCAACCGTGTTGTTATTTTGTACCTTGCTTCTCTTGCTCAGTACTCAATTTTAGGTTTGTGAGATTTGTCCATGTTGCATATGACTCTAATTTGCTCTGTATTCCTCCATTAAAACAATATATGCATTTACCTCAGCGTGTTTATTCATTCTGCTACCAGCTGACATTGCGTTGTTTCCAGTTAGAAGCTGAACAACACTGCTGTGACCACTCTTGTCCAGAGTTCTGCTACAGACACGCAGAAGCATCACTTGTGGGTAGTCTCAGAATGTAATTACTGAGTGACATTCTTCAACTTCATTAGATAATGCCAAAGTGTTTCCCAAAGAATCTGAACCAGTGGTCAGTGTGTGAGTCCCTTTGGCTATACATCTTCACAAACACTTTATTTACCTAATTTTCCAGTTCTTTCCAGTGTTGTGGGTATGTAGTAAATACTTAATTTTTTATTGCCTTTAGATTATTACATGCCATCTGCTACCAACATTCTAGTATTTCTTCTAGCTCAGTCCCTGTATCATACTGTGCCTCGACAAATAGTTTACTTTTTTTTTTTTATGAAGCTGTAGCATGAATGTACTTTTGTTTTTGTTAGTGTTTCGCCACACCACTCAGCATGCGAGATCTTAGTTCCCGGGCCAGGGGTGAGACCCACACTCCCTGCAGTGAAAGCGCAGTCTTAACCACTGGACTGCCAAGGAAGACTTGCAGTTTACTTTTGAAAATGGAAATGTTAGTCATTGTCACTAATATTATGTTACTGGATTGTATGAAAGTTTCGATTCTTTTTTACTTGGCTCTGTTTATAAGAAGTAAAACGACAGCATCAACAGCTAAAATTACCCCTCAAATTGGGGCCTGTTATGATGGTTCCTAATTTTTTTCAACTGCACAGTAAAAACCATTGTCACAAACTGTATCAGTAAATTGAACTTCCTCCTGAAAGGTCAAGGAAAATGGAAGTTTATGTTGAAGTAGGAGAACCATTCAGAGCTATTAAGGATTTGATGATATAATTGTAAGTGCTTCCTCCTAATAACGGTCTTAAATTTCAGTTCCCTAGCCACTAACTAGTACACAGGCAGATGGAGTGTTTGAGTAAATAAAGAACATGGAACGTTTTAGTGCTCCATGTCAGGCCCTCAATTTAGCTATCTAAAGGCATTAGAGACATTAAGTGACAGGCACTGCAGATTTCCATTAGAAAATGCCAAAATTGGATTGCTTTCCACTTTAAGTAAGAAGTTTGAGTCTGATGCGATTGAAAAGTGTTTCCAATCCCAAAGTAATACCTTCGTAATTTTAATGGCACAGTGCACTCTAAAACTTCTATAGACTTGATAAATTTCTTTTATATAAACTAACCCCTAAAGTTCTGTAGTAAGTGACTTTTAAAAAGTGCTTCATAAGAGCAGGAATTTACTCAGCAAATACTAAATAATTTAGTGTTTGATTCACAGAAGTGTTTACTTAATCCACTGTTTCTAGGAGAAGTGTGGTTGGAATTTCAAGTGAAATGGTTTGTAATTTGGTCTTTTTTTCATTACCTGCAAGGCGTATTCATATCTTCTCTTCTGAAACATTGTAAGCATGACACATTATCTGAAAAACTTAACATTCTACTTTTTTGTAAATTGCACCTTTTCAGGTTTCCCATTGTAGTTCTTTTTCTTTTCTTGGCTTTTCGATGTAGACTTTTTACCTGCAGAACTAAGTGTTAGACATTTTAATTTCTGAATATGACCCAATAGTGAATGAAGAGTGAATGAGGGAGTTAACAAGTGAGTCTGTATTCATTAACACTTCATCTTTGAGTGATAAGAGTTGTGGTCTGTGTAGCTTTTTGAGAGGATGAGCATACTCTGATAAAATGATACTAATTATCTTTTACTGCCAAACCATATGATAAGATGATTGGGGTATATGTGTGTGTACTTGTGCAGCTGGGGAAGGGGGGGGTGGTTGGCCTACAAAAAGAAGAATGAGATCCAGCCAAAACCCAAATCAGAACCTTTGGAAAGCTTCCTTACAATCTGATTTCAGCTAATGTCTGCACACTTTAACACATTGTCTAATGCTTAGCGTAAAGACTGGCTGTCAGATTCCTATATGCTATTCTGGGCTGTTACTCACTACAAAGTACTTCATTCTTAGATCCCATGGGTCCTGCTACAGATTTCAGGATTTGCTGCATTAGGGGGAAAAATGTGTTTCTATATTCGTATAGCAGGTAAAAAAAGAAAACTTAATAGAACATAATGCATTGATAGGAGAACCAGATTTCTGGTTGGCATTGGTCAGTCCAAAACAGACAAATCAGACGGAATTCCTGGAAGATCACCAATGATAACTGGAGTATGGGAAGGGCTGACTGATTTCTAAAAGAAGAAGAAAAACAGCGTGTTCCATTATGCTTGAAGAGGGGCCAACAGGGAGAGGGGTATGATAAGCTCTGGTAGGAATGTAAAAACCAAGAGGCACAAAGTGGGCTTGGCATGGCATTGGAAGGGTTATCCAGGAATAAGGTAATAAAGTCAAGAAAATCCTCAGACGGATTAGAGTCTCGCAACAGCTTCCTGGGAATGATAGATATTTTTTCCTTTTTGTTATATTCACTAGTATGTTGTATTTTTTTCTTTTTAGATTCCGCATACAAGTGATATCAATACAATATTTGTCTTTCTCTGTCTGACTTATTTCACTTAGCACAATATCCTCCAAGCCCATCTATGTTACTGCAGATGGAAAATTTTCATTCTTGTTACATCTGAGTAGTATTCCATTGTGTGTGTCTGCATGTGTATACACATGCACACACATATATATATATATATATGTATGTATATATATATTCTGGCCTGGAGAATTCCATGGGCTGTATGGTCCATGGAGTCACAGAGTCAGACATGACTGAGTGACTTTCACTTCACTTCATACATCTGTATATCCTTTCTTTATCTTCTGTATCTGTTCATCTGTTGGTTGACCCTTAGGCTGCTTCCATGTCTTGGCTATTGTAAGTAGTGCTGCTATAACATTGGGGTGCATGTATCTTTTCAAATTAGAGTTTTCTCCAGGTGTATGCCCAGGAGTAGGATTGCTGGATCATATGGTAGTTCTATTTTTAGCTTTTCAAGGAACTTCCATACTGTTTTCCATAGTAGCTGCACCAATTTGCATTCTCACCAATAGTGTAGAAGGGTTGCTTTTTCTCCACACCCTGTCCAGCATTTATTATTTGTAGACTCTTGCGTGTGTGTGCATGTGTTTGTTTTTTTAATTTATTTTTAATTGAGAATAATTGCTTTACAATGTTGTATTGGTTTCTGATAACATCAACATGAATCAACCATAGGTATACATATTATTTGTAGATTTTTTTGTTGATGGACTTTCTGACTGTTGTGAGGTGATACCTCATTGTAGTTTTGATTTGCATTTCTCTAATAATTAGTGATGTTGAACATCTTTTCATGTGATTGTTGGCCATTAGTGTGTCTTCTTTGGAGAAATGTGTATTTAGATCTGCTGGTTTTTTGGTTGGGTTGTTTGCTTGTTGTTGTTGTTTGATATTGAATTGTGTGAGATTTTTATATATTTTGGATATTAACCCTTTGTCAGTCACATCATTTGCAAGTATTTTCTCCTATTCTGTAGGTTGTCTTTTCGTTTTTTTGTTTTTTTTTATGGTTTCCTTTGCTGTGCAAAAACATTTAAGGCTAATTAGATCCCATTTGTTTATTTTTGTTTTTATTTCCTTTGCTTTACAAGACATATCCAAAAACTATTGCTATAATTTATATCAAAGACTGTTCTGCCTGTGTATTCTTCTAGGAGTTTTATGGTCTTACATTTATGTCCTTAATCCATTTTGAGTTTATTTTTATATATGATGTGACATTAATTTTACAAAGAGTGACATTTTAATATTATTCTTTCTAGTTTCCCCAGCACCACTTACTGAATGAAGAGACTGTCTTTTGTCCATTGTATATTCTTGCCTCCTTTATCATAGATTAATTGGCCATAAATGTGTGAGTTTACTTCTGAGCTCTCTATTCTGTTCCATTGATCTATGTGTCTGTTTTTGTGCCAATATCACACTGTTTTGATTATTTTAGCTTTTACTAGAGTCTGAAGCTAGGGAACATGATGCCTCCAGTTGTGTTCTTCTTTCTCAAGATTGTTTTAGTAATTCATAGTCTACTGTTTCCATAAAATTTTTTTTTAACTTTACAATATTGTGTTTGTTTTGCCATACATTGACCATGGCAATATACAGGGTGAATATACCATGGGTGTACATGTTTTCCTCTTCCAGAACGCCCCTCCCACCTCCCTTCCCATCCCATCCCTCTGGGTCATCCTGGTGTACCAGCCCCAAGCACCCTGTATCATGCATCAAACCTGGACTGGTGATTCGTTTCACATATGATAATTTACATGCTTCAGTGCCATTCTCCCATATCATCCCTCCCTTGCCCTCTCCCATGGAGTCCATAATACTGTTCTATTTATCAGTGTCTCTTTTGATGTCTCGCATACAGGGTTATATTTACCGATTGACTAAATACCATATATATGTGTTAGTATACTGTATTGGTGTTTTTCTTTCTGGCTTACTTCACTCTATATAATAGGCTCCAGTTTCATCCATCTCATTAAAACTGATTCGAATGTATTCTTTTTAATGGCTGAGTAATATTCCATTGTGTATATGTACCACGGCTTCCTTATCCATTCATCTGCTGATGGGCATCTAGGCTACTTCCATGTCCTGGCTATTATAAACAGTGCTGCGATGAACATTGGGGTACACGTGTCTCTTTCAATTCTGGTTTCCTCAGTGTGTATGGCCAGCAGTGGGATTGCTGGGTCATATGGCAGTTCTATCTCCAGTTTTTTAAGGAATCTCCACACTGTTCTCCATAGTGGCTGTACTAGTTTGCATTCCCACCAACAGTGTAAGAGGGTTCCCTTTTCTCCACACCCTCTCAAGCATATATTGCTTGTAGACTTTTGGATAGCAGCCATTCTGACAGGCGTAAAATGGTACCTCATTGTGGTTTTGATTTGCATTTCTCTGATAATGAGTGATGTTGAGCATCTTTTCATGTGTTTGTTAGCCATCTGTATGTCTTCTTTGGAGAAGAGTCTGTTTAGTTCTTTGGCCCACTTTTTGATTGGGTCTTTTATTTTTCTGGAATTGAGCTGCAGGCGTTGCTTGTATATTTTTGAGATTAACTGTTTGTCCATTGCTTCGTTTGCTGTTATTTTCTCCCATTCTGAAGACTGTCTTTTCACCTTGCTTATAGTTTAGATCTGTGAAAAATCCCCTTGGTATTTTATAGGAATTCCATTGAATCTGTAGATTGCCTTGGGTAGTATGGTCATTTTAACAGTATTAATTATTCCAGTCCTAGAACACAGTATATCTTTCCAGCTATTTGTGTCATCTTCAGTTTCTTCCATCAGTATCTTTTTAAAAATACTTAGTTTACTTATCTGTTTGGCTGTACTGAATCTTTAGCTGTGGCATGTGAACTCTTAGCTGCAACATGTGAGATGTAGTTCCCTCATCAGGGATCTAACCCAGGCCCCTGCATTGGGAGTATGGAGTTAGCCACTGGAGCACCAGAGAAATCCTCCATCAGTATCTTACAGTTTTCCCATTACAGGTCTTTTACTGCCTTAGCTATGTTTATTCCTAGATATTTTATTATTTTTGATACAATAGTAAATGAGATTGTTTCCTAAACTTCTTGTTCTGATTTTTCATAGTTAGTGTACAGAAATGCAACAGGTTTCTGTATATTAATTTTGTATCCTATAACTTTACTGTATTAATTGATGAGTTCTGATAGTTTTCTGGTGTCATCTTTAGGGTTTTCTATGTATAGTATATCATCTGCAGAAAGAGACCAGCTTACTTGTGAACTAGAATCTGAGAATCCACCTGCTGCCTTGACTGCATCACTATTGATGACTGTTCCTGCCTGGTAGGTGAACCCTTATCCAATCCTGCCGTATAGCAGTCAGCCCCACTCAGACCTCAGTGGAACTCCACATTGGGTTCCCAGGTGGCATATTTGTTTAGTTTATATACCCTTGCTCAGCCATGGTTCCTGGAACAAACCTCTGGGCTAAGATACATAGGACTAGAGGAGCTGGTGGCATCAGCTCCACATATTATGCTAAAATGTCCCTCTAGGTTTGAATTCTCCATTTCCTAATGGTAACTGCTCTTCAAGGATCTTGTTCCCTCCATTTCGTCCATGATACCATGGTCCAGCCTATCAGATCTTTCTCACTTGAAACCTGTTTGAGCAGAAGTTGGGTTTCTGGTTCCTTCTCTCCCAGCAGGCTTTTTTGTTTGTTTGTGTTTTATGTGTTATTTGTGTGAAAAGTATTATAAATCTGTTACAGTGCAGTACCCTATAACCGACTGTGTTAGATGGGTACCTTGGCTAACTTTGTTGAACTTAAGAACAAATTGGACTTACGAACATGCTCTTGAAACGGAACTCATTTGTATGTAGGGGACTCACTGTTAATGTATTTCCAAATAATATATGCATCAAGGAAGAAATAAAAATGAAAATTAGTTCAAAATTAGTATTTTGAACTGAATGAAAATAAAAGCTCAACATTTCAAAATTTGTGAGGTGCTGCTAAAGTATCTAGAGTGAAATGTATAGCATTAAAGTTTTCATTAGAAAAGATGAAAGATCTCAGATCAATGAATTCAACTTCCACCTTAGGAAACTGGTAAAGAAGAGCAAATTAAATGCAAAGTAAGCACAAGAAAGGGTATAATAATGAGAGCAGAATTCAGTATAATAGAAAACAAAAAGTAATCAATGTAAGCAAAAGCTTGTTCTTTGAGAATATCAATAAAATTGATAAACCTTGAGCCAAAGTGATCAGGAAAAAAAAAAACATGACACAAATTTCTAGTATCTAGAGGGTAAGAGGTGCCACTGGTACAGATTTTACTGATATTAAAGGAAAATAAGGAAACATTATGTGTAACTTTATGCCAATAAATTTGACAATAGTTTTTCAATTGAATTTATAATTAAAACTCCAGGCCCAGAAGACTTCGTGGGTAAATTCTACCAAATACTTAAGGGAAAAAATAAACCAATTCTACTCAAACTCTTCTAGAAAATTGAAGAGGAAGAAATTCTTCCAAACTCATTTTGTAAGACCAGGATTACTCTAATACTAAAAGTAGGTTTAAAATACATAAGAAAAGAAAACTACAGACGAATCTTCTAATGAGCATAGATGCAAAACTTCTTAACAAAATGCTAGCAAATTGAATCCAACAACGTATGACAGGGCAAACACATTATAAGCTAGTGGAATTTATCTTAGAAATGCAATGTTGGTTTAACATTCAAAATCAGTCATTATTCACCATATTAACATACTGTAAAAGAAAAACTATGTGTCTGTCTCAATAGATGCAGAAATAGGACTTGGCAAAATTCAGTATCCATTCCTGATTTGAAAAAACAAACAAAGAAACCTCCAGGAAAACAGGAATAGAAAGAAACTTCCTCAGCTAGATACGAGCTTCTGTGAAACACCAATAGTTACCATCATAAATAACAGTGAAAAGCTAACTATGCTCCCCATAACATTGTGTATGATGGAAGGATATTTGCTCGTAAGCTTATATTCATCATTGTACTGGAGGTTCTAGCCAATGCAGTAAGGCAAGAAAAAAGTCATTGAAATCATCCATATTGGAAAGGAAATAAAATGTCTGCACTGACAGACAGTATTATCTTCTATATAGAAAGTATGTGGAATCTACTTCACACCCCCACCCCCTGAAAAGTCTGTGGGAACTGATAAGCAAGTCAGACAAAGCTGCAGGATACAATATGAATATGCAAAAATAATTTATATATCTATATATTCACAATGAAAAATCAGAATGTAAGTTAAAAGCAAAACCATTTCTAATTGCATTAGAAATATTAATATCTAGTTGTAAATCTGACAAAAGTTGTGACCTTGGTTTGTGCAAAGGGTTTTTAGATATGATACCAAAAGCATGATCCATTAAAGAAAAAGTTGCTCACTGGACTTCACCAAATGAAGACTTTCTGCTTTTTGAAAAGCACTGCTAAGAGACTAAAACGACAAGCTACAGACTTGGAGAAAACATTTGCAAATCACGTATCTGATAGAGGACTTTTATTAAGAACTTTTATAAAGAACGTTCAAAACTCAGTAGTAAGGGAAAAACCCAGTATAAAATGGGCAAAGAATCTCTCCAGAGAAAATGTGTGAAAGTGTTAGTTGCTTGGTCGTACCGGACTCTTTGCGACCCCATGGACTCTAAGCCTACCAGGCTCCTCTGTCCATGGGATTTCCCCAGGCATGAATACTGGAGTGGATTGCCAATTCCTTCTCCAGGGGATCTTACTGACTCAGGGATCAAACTCAGGTCTCCTGCACTGCAAGCGGTACCATCTGAGCCACCAGGGAAGCCCCAACACATCACTCAACGTGGGACATGAACCCACAGCCCTGAGATTAAGGGTCTCATGGATAGATGACAAATAAGCACATGAAAGACTCTCAATATCTTTAGTCACTGGAGAAAAGCAAACTGAAATCACCGAGAGATGCCACAGTGCACCCATTATAACAACCAAACTTAGAAAGGCTGGCCATACCACATGGTGGCAAGGATGGGAAAGAAGTGAACTCTCATCCACTGCCATGGAAAATGTAAAATGGCACAGACCGCTTTAGAAAACAGGGGCTGTTTCTTTATAAGTTAGACTTACACATACTGACTGATCCATCCATTCTGTCTCTAGGGTGTTTACATGAGAGAAATGAAAGCTTACATTCATACAGAGATTTATACACTAATCCAGAGGAGCTTTATTTGTAACAACCCAAAACTGGAAATACCCAAGCATCCATCAGTAGGTGAATGGAGGAGTGCAAGGGAGAGATTGTTAAGGGATGTAAAGAGACTTGGTGGTGAATATGTTCAGTATATTGATTGTGATTATGGTTTCAAAATCCATGGATTTTGGTATTTATGGGCAGTCCTGGAGTCAATTCCAGTGGATACCAAGGGACTACTGTATTCGGAGAATACATTTTTGGACTTCCCAAGTGAGACTAGTGGTAAAGAACCCACCTGCCAATGCAGGAGACATAAGAGACACAGGTTCCATCCCTGGGTTGGGAAGATCCCCAGGAGAAGGAAATAGCAACCCACTCCAGTATTCTTGCCTGGAGAATCCCATGGACAGAGGAGCCTGGCGGGCTACAGTCCATAGGGTCGCAAAGAGCGGAACACAACTGAAGTGACTTAGTATTGTTTCACAGTTTTGAATATCTGCTATAATATGTCAAGATTGCATGCTCTAGGCTGTGCAATTTTATGGTGTGTTAAAACTCTTTAAAAAATAAATAAGAAGGCCTTCTCTGGCAGTCTTGTAGTGAAGACTCCACGCTTCCACTGCAGGGGTCATGGGTTCAATCCCTGGTCAAGGAACTAAGATCCCGAATGCCAGGCAACACAGCCAAAATTTGTCTAAATTTTTTTTAATGAAATAAAGGAGAATAAAGCCAAAAAGAAAGTAAGACTCACTATTGAAATTCATACTAGTGTAAACATTACTGGAAAACTGTTGCATGCTAAGTCACTTCAGTCATGTCTGACTCTTGTGACCCCATGGACTGTAGCCTGCCACGCTCCTCTATCCATGGGATTTTCCAGGCAGGAATACTGGAGTGAGTTGCCATTTCCTACTCTAGGGGATCTTCCTGACCCAGGGATCAAACCTACATCTCTTATGTTTCCTGCATTGACTGGTGGGTTCTTTACCACTAGCGCAACTGTTAGGTCAGTTAATTAGACTTTTTAAATTCGTCAGTGGACACTTTTTAAAGCAAAGAACCCTTTTGTAAAAGTAATCTTCACTGTTGAATATATCTTTTTTTTGACTCCTAATGTGATATACTGTATTCCTTGAAGAGAGTGTACATCCAGTCTGCTGGAGTAATGATAGCACACTTCCACTTCTTTTCAAGAGCCTTTCATGACAGTAGTAGCATTATGGTAGCTGTGCTTTGTCTGAAGTGGTGGGGGGCAATTGCAATAGATAAGTGGCTACATCCACTCCATCACACACAGCCCATTTAGTTCCCATGTTAAATTACGTATTGTGATTAGATGTTTAACCGCTTGGCATCTTGGCCAAATTTCAGCCCAGAAACTTAAACACCTGCTTCATCAAGGCAGCATTGCCAATACTTCTGAATGATTCATTTCCTCTTAACACAAAGCTCAGTTAATACTTGCACCGAGACTGAGTATGTGTGAAAGTTCCCTTTCAGTCCACTGACAAAATCAAAACTACCAAGTTTAAAGTGGGTATGTGTTTTAAGTGTTTGGGGTGTTCCATTAAAAGACCTGGCTTTGTTTCCATGAGGTTTAAAAAGACGCAGTAAGGGGAAAGGAGAAAAGTAAGCCACAGAACACAACTTACCAGATGTTTTATGAGTTCATGGTGCTAACTGAGCATACGATGCTAACAGGCAGTTCTGCCCCCTTTCAGCCTGGCTCCATCAGGGTGGTGGCTCGCAGGACGTCAGCATCCTTTCTCACCGTCCCTCTGACTCAGGGAGCCGCGATGACCCGGGCTGGCTTGCTCTCTTGCAGGGTGTGAACGGCATGTCTGTGGATGAGAAGCCTGACTCCCCCATGTATGTGTATGAGTCCACAGTCCACTGCACCAACATCCTCCTGGGCCTCAATGACCAGCGCAAAAAGGATATTCTCTGTGACGTGACCCTGATCGTGGAGAGGAAGGAGTTCCGGGCCCACCGAGCTGTGCTGGCCGCATGCAGTGAATACTTCTGGCAGGCGCTGGTCGGACAGACGAAAAATGACTTGGTGGTCAGCTTGCCCGAGGAGGTACGGTACTTTGGTTTGTTTGTGTGGTTGCTAATAGAGGCCTGTTGACTGGGAGGTGGACCTGGAAGGTGGACGCAGTGTCACATCCCCGCTCGTGGGTTGATGATCAAGTTACCCACATGTTAGTTTGTGGCTGAGCCGGTTTCTATTTGATGCATTTCAAGTCTCGGAAGCATGAATCTGAACCTCACCTGTGGCTCGCAGCCTCTCATAGTTTCTAGTTCACTTACTCTTCGGGTTTTGAGTCGTTTGACCAAAGTTTAGTACAATCCTAGATGTGGGATCTGAATCACTGGGACTGTTGCTATGATTTTTCTCTTTCAAATGGTTGAAGGAACACTTGACTTCCCTTGAGAGTAAAAGAATGAAAGTATTCACAGCACCTTCCTTGCCCAGGGGGCAAAGTAAAAGCAAGCCGTCGTTTTCACAGTTAATAGAGTAAGATTCTAAGAAGTGTAAACTTTGCTTTTCTCACCATTGTTGAAAATACCCTACTCAGGTTTCTTAATTACTTTGGGGAGTCCAGTCACTTCTGTACCTTGGGGACACTAGTAGATATACTTGCTCTATCCAGAGATGATATTCAGTTGACTAGCTTGAGCTGCCGGCGCTCAAAAGATGGGCTTCATGCTGACAGACCATTAAATTGGTCACCCCTTTGAACTGCATATGCTGTTTCTTTTCTTCCATCATTCTGACTCCTCTTCATTTTTGTGGGACTAAGGGTAACACTGAGCAGCCTTGGGCTTTGTGTTCAGGCCAGAGTCGTTTCCTATGCACCATCAACACGAGGGCCACTGACAGTTGCACAGGCTGTGCACTGCATAACTCACATCCATAGTCTGTACAAAGAGAGCCCCAGAGTTGTGCCATGATCCACAGAGCAGCTCTTCACAGCACTCCTAGGAGAAACCAAGGACCCAGTCACCCTGAGGGAATGATAGGTGTAACTAGCTTTTAAGTCCCAGAGGTCATAAATCCAGTGCCTCCAGAGGCCTAGAAATCATGTAAATGAATAAAGCAGGTTGTATATAAAAAGTGGGCTTCCCTAGTGGCTCAGGTGGTAAAGAATCTGCCTGCGATGTGGGAGACCTGGATTTGATCCCTGGGTTGGGAAGATCCCTTGTTGAAGGGAACAGCTACCCACTCCAGTATTCTGGCCTGGAGAATTTCATGGACTGTATAGTCCATGGCGTTACAAAGAGTTGGACACGACTGAATGACTTTCACTTTCATTATATAAGAAGTAGGCAATGGTGAGGCAAGCACCTGCTCTGCAGAAAGACATTCAAGTTCAACCTAAGAAACAAACATACACACTACTGTGTACAAAACATAAAATAGATAAACAGCAAGGAAGCTAGGGGAGCTTTGTTGATACTAGTCAAAATAGACTTTAAGACAACAGTATTTGCACAGGGAGGTAGATTCAATATCTTATAATAACCTGTAATGGAAAAGAATCTGATAAAGAATATAGATACATATATATTCCTATATATAAATCTGAAACACTTTGCTGTACACCTGAAACAATTTAAATAAACTGTTCTTCTTTAAAAGTCCCTCTGTACCCCCCCCAAAAAAAACCCCAAAATAGACAGGGAGTCAGAGGGGTCACCAGATCCAGTCCCCTGTTAAGCAATGTCTGCAAAGCAGGAGAGTCGGGTCAGCTGGCAAAGTAAGGGTGACATAGCAGTTTCACATGAATATTCTTTGTTATGTACCCATGTGAAAGGCTCCATTACTACTCCTCACACCACTGGCAAGAGGATAACTAAAAAGGTCCCAATACCAGATGCCGAAGAGCCAATCAGTTGAAGGTCATGTAATCGGGGCTGGGGTAGGGAGGGACGTTTACGTGCCAAGTGATGTGGGAAGGCCAAGGAGAGGCAGCTGCCTGGTGACTAGCGATCCTGAGCTGGACTGTCCTCATCTGTGTTAATGGGCAGCTACTTAATCCATCATGAGGTGAGAGGATAAGTATAAAAGTGTCCATTTAAACTAGTAGGACTTCATCAAATGTAAGACTCTTTCTTCATCTCTAGAGGGGCAGGTGTCAAGAATGCCTTTTGAATTTCCTTTCACTCTAGAATTCTCTGAAAATATCCGCCAAGAATCCCACTTACCCAGAATGGTTTTGGGGAGGGGGTGGAGTCTACAGTTAATTTACTCTCTGTATCTGTTTGAGAACCACCTAATTTATGTTTTTTACTGCTTTTAAAAAGTTAGATTATTTTAAAATATATTTACAAATGAAAACCGTAATTTACATAATTTAGTCTCTCTTCCATGACTGCTGACCACATCTTAAAACTCCCTGGACCCTGTCCCTTATAAGCCCTGGCCTCTCGCCTACCCCAGTAAGCTCTGTAATCTTTGTCTAGTCACTTAACCTCTCTGAGCCCCAGTTCTTACCTGTAAAAACCCCTAAAATTCTGAAGTCCTTAAATTACGTATCATAATACAATGCCAAGGCAGTAAAACCTAATCTAAAAGTTTCTTTTTAGATCAAATCCCTGATGACCACTTATTTCCTTGGCACTGGGCACTCTTTGAAGTCAGAGGCACACTGTAGAGATGTCACCTAAAAATCTGCTGTTGGAACTTTTCGGTTGTTTGTGTTCCAGTTAAGTGAGAATCTGCTAAATGCTGATTTTCTTCTTTCTAGTCGTGTGAAATGATTTCTGCCCCTGTGTCATCTGCATTTCCAAATCATTAAAACGTTCTGGTTATTTATGTGCCTGAAACCTTCAGCTATAGCTAGACGTTTTTTTTCCTTCCTATGATATGTGAATTCATATCATCAGTAACCCAGCTCTAAGCATCTCACTGATGGGCATGCGAGCAAACCCGCATGGCATTTTCCTTTGTGGCTCTGTAATTTTTTTCTGAGACCCCCTTCCGAAGCCTGTCCCTCTGCTCAGAGCCCCCTCTTGTGGCCCCAGGCACCAGGCATTGTTTTCTCTCTTTGCTATGTGCACACTGCAAGGTCCTTGCAGACTCAAAGATCATTGTCCTACTTAGGTCAGTGAATGACTTCATAGAATTTGAATTAAGTGGTGAATAAACAAACATCATAAACACTACCTTGAAAAATAGCTGCCTGGAACTCACTGGCATTTGGTTCCTATGATGTAAGAAAAAGCCTTTTATTAGCTCCTTGGAAATCTTCATCATAATCCATCACGGTCAGATCACCTTCTGGCCCTTGTCCCAGCCTTGTTCTCACTCGGCTCACTTCTGTGCTCTCGGCCGGCCAGCCACCGAGCTTCTCATGAACCAGCACGGCCAAATCCAAAAGCTCCATCTTTGGCTAGGAAATCTCCAGACACAAACTGCTACCCCTCCCAATGCCCTGCTTAGTCAGCTTAGGCCAGACCCGGCTCCAGCCTGCAGCTGCTGTCCACTTGTGCAATTCTAGCCCCAAACCCTGACCCCCGATGGGAAGCACCATTACCTGCCAGAGTTGAGCCCACCACAGTGCCAGTGTAGTCTCTCAACTGAAAGGGGCCTCCTGGAAGTCAGAGAGTCATGCAATTGTCTTCCTTTTTTTTCCCCCTAAAATGGAATGACAGATAGTCCCTAGGATTTGTGTGACTTGAGTGTTGGCTCCTCACTGAATAGCACATCCAGGAATGTGTGTTAGCAAAGACTAGCGGATAAGGCGTTGTCCTTAGTTCTTTCATTCAACAATGAAACAGATCATCTGATGTATAATAGTAAGCGTATATTGAGTTGAGATGAAGAGAAAGTGGTTGATGTGCCAAGCATGGCAAGGCCGTTCTTGGTATGTTGACAAGGATGTGGAGAAAGGGAAACCTTTGTGCACTGTGGTGGGAATATAAATTAGAGCCATTGTGGAAAATAGTATTGAGGTGCCTCAAAAAATTAAAAATAGTAGAACTACCATGCAATCCAGCAATCCCACTTCTGAGTCTATATCCGAAGGAAATAAAATCACTGTCTCAAAGACAGTGTACTCCATGTTCATTGCAGCATAATTCACAATAGCCAAAATCTGGAAACAACCTAAGTGTCTGTCAACAGATGAATGGATAAAGAAGATGAGGTTTGTATGTAAATACACACATACATACACACAAGAGAATATTATTTAGCCTTTAAAAAAAAAAAAAAAAGGAAATCCTGATGTTTGTGGCAACATGGATAAACATGGAGGACATTATACCAAGTGAAATAAGCCAGACCGAGAAAGACAAATATTGCATATTCTCACTTATTTGTGGTATCTAAGGAAAAAAGTCAAATTCATAGTAACAGAATAGAATGGTGGTTACCAGAAGCAGAGGGGTAGGGCCAAAGGAGAGATACTGATCAAAGGGTACAAACTTTTGGTTATAAGATGAATAAGTTCTAGAGACCTAATGTACAGCATGGTGGCTGTAGCTAATAATAGCATATAGTATACTTGAAATTCACCAAGAGAGTAGATCTCAAGAGTTCTCACCACCCACCCAAAAATAAAAGATAACTATGGGAGGTGACAGATATGTTCATTTGTTTTTAGTGGTAATCATTTCACAGTGTACACATATATCAAAACATCACATTGTATACCTTAAATATACCCAGTTCTCATTTGTCATCAATAAACAAACAAGACGGAGAGAGCTTATTGCCAAGGCTCTGGTACCTTTCTCTGGGCTTGTTTCCCGGGTGCTCTCACTCTCCAGAGAAGGGGAAGGTTCACCCAAGGAATGGCTGTAGGGTGGACATACGTACATATGGCCCCTTCAGGCGGACCTCAGGTTTTCGTAAGTGTCAATATATTTCAGACTTTTGCTCACTCACTATCTCTATCTTTTGCTTTTCCTGTATCTTTCAGTTTCTCTCTCCCTCCCAATGTTTTGTGACAGATCTTGTTTTGATAGTGCTCAACAAAAGGGAAAACTGACCCAAAGGGTTCTGAAAAAAAATGGCATTTGTTATGAAGTCTCCACGACAGGGTGCAGTAAAGAATGTCCCTGTGTAGTGCTGCTGGGCCCAGAGGCCAGCAGGGAAATGATAGAATCCTCTTGTCTGAAAGTTTTTAGAGGCGATGAAAGCTGTTAATGTTCCTCGAATGGCTTAGGCCCAGTTTTTTAAAGGAGCAATAAGACAGGCATGATTATCTTTGGACGCTTTCAGGATGTCATACTACAGAAAGTGCTCAGTGCTGGATGAGCAGAGGATGCCCACAGCGTTCTGAGCCCAAGCGTGATTCTTGCAGGGTTGGGGGGGTCTCTGGAACATGAGCTGACCAAGAAACGCAAAGCACTCCCCCACCCCGAAGCACGGAGCCAGCCCTTTGGCGTCCCCTCATTCATCGCCTAGACGAACCTCTGAAGTAGAGTAGGCCAATTTTAGGAACTGAGGAACATCAGCCATGAAGGGTTGGGAAAACCACAATCAGGACGTTGGCACTAACTGCGCATGGGGTCTTGAGCAGGCCAGTCAACCCCTTTGAGCTTCTGTTTCCTCATTCATTCATTCATTTATTTCTTCATCCTATAAGTGTTTATCAAAGGTTGTACTAGGAGACAGTGTTCTAGGTGCTGGATGAACCTAGTGAACACAACAGAGCTGACATTCCAGCCGGGGAGAAGGAGAGAGAGAAAATAACTAACTACAACGTGGACTTTGTCAGATGCCACTGAGGAAAATAAAACAGGGAAGGGGTTAAGGATCATCAGGGTTCAGATATTGCCATTCTAAATAGGGTGGTCAGGAAAGGCCTGATTTGAGGATGACTTTTTAAAAATGTATTTATTTATTTTATATTTGGCTGCATCAGGTCTTAGTTGCAGTACGTGGGAGCACATGGGATCTTAGCTGCAATGCTAACACTTCTCTCTTAGTTGTGGCGCACTGGGCTTAGTCACTCCGAGGCATGTGGGACCTTAGTTCTCTGACCAGAAATTGAACCTGTGTCTACTGCCTTGAAAGGTGGATTCTTAACCACCGGACCACCAGGGAGGTCCCTGGGGGATGCTTTTTGTCTAAAGGCCTGAAGAAGGTGAGGGAGACAGCCGTGCTGACCTGCAGAGGAAGAGTGATCCAGGTGGAAGGAATAGCAAGGAAGAGGCCCTGGGGCCGGAACGGCCTGGCCTTTTTGACACACAGTAGTAACGTGAACAAAAGGTACATGGAAGGTGGCGCAGCAGGGAAGAATCAGAGACAAGCAGAGCACATTACCTTTCCTTGGAATGAGCTGGGAGGCCAGTGGAGGGTTTCACAGGAAAAGTTAACTTTGACTGCTGGGTGAGGATAAATTGAAAGCGGACAAGTGCAGAGCAGGGAAAGCATTGAAGATGCTGAGATAGCAAACCAGGCCTGACATGAAAGCCCAGACCAGGGCGATAGCAGTGGAGTGGTGATCAGTGTTAGATTCCGGTAATATTTTTTTTTTTTTTAAGTTTGCAAACATCTGTTTGTTTGGCTGCGTGGCTTGAGAGATCTTAGTTCTCTGACCAAGGATCAGACCTAGGTCCCATGCAGTAGAATAAGCATGGGGTCCTAACCACTGGACCACCAGGGAAGTCCCTCTGGTAATATTTTGAAGGTAGAGCTTATGGGATTATTCTGTAGATTAAATACAGGGTGAAAGAGAAAGAGTTAAGGATAACTCCAAGGTTTGGGTAGACTGTTGGGAGGATGAAGTTGCTGTTACCTGGGATTGGTGAAAGCCTAAAGGAAATAGGTTTCGGATGGTGCGGGTGGGGCAGGATTAGGAGTTCTGTTTTGTACATATTAAATCTGAGGTACCTATTAACATCTAGGTAGAGTTGTCTGCTACACAGTAAGGATATACATGTGTCTGATTCTTTGAGACCTCATGGCCTGCCAGTCTCCTCTGTCCATGGGATTCTCCAGGCAAAAATACTGGAGTGGGTTGCCATTTCCTTCTTCAGGGGATCTTCCCTACCCAAGTATCGAACCTGAATCTCTTGCATTGCAGGAAGATTCTTTACTGTCTGAGCCACCAGGAAAACCCTTTCAGAGTTGTCTGCTGCACAGTAAGGATATAAATGACTGACATTCATGGGAGAAATCTAGCCCAGAGATAGAATTTTAATACCAGAGTATTGGGGATATTGAAAGTCCCAAGACCACATACAAATGCCAAATTAATAAGTATAGATAGAAAAAAGAGAGAGAGTGGTCTTGGGATTGATTCTTGGGTCTTTCCGAAACTAAGAGGTCAGAGAGAAAAAGAGGAGGCGATAGGGTCCTGAGCTAAGAAAGAGCAGCTATTGAAGTAGAAAGCAAAGCAAAAAAAAAAAAAAAAAAAAAAAGTGCAGTGTGTCAGAAGCCAGGTAATGAAAGTATTTCAGGGTGGAGAGAGTGATCAGCTATGTCAGATGAAGTTGAGAGTGAGCTAAGGTGAAGGCTGAAAATTGACCATCCAGTAATTTGGAAGCCATTCATGATTTTGTTGAGCACTTGGGAAAGCAATAGGAGCAAAAACCAAGTATTTGGAGAAGCTCACGTAGGCTGCATTTTTTTTAAGCGTTTGATTTAAAGCGAGTAGAGAGGTGAGCCAGAAACTGGAGGGAAATAGCGTCACAAGAGGTTTTCTGTGGACTTTTGTTTTCAGTAGGGAGAAATTCCAGCACACTTGCCCCCGAAGATAAGGATTATCAATATTCACTCAGATCCAATTTTCCTGTTTCCTGCACACACAGGAAGACCACGTTCACAATCAGGTGTGCTGGGTAACTAGATCCAGCCGGTAAAAGGTGAGAGGAAGTCACATGTCACTTCTAGCCTGAGGCAGTTAAGAGTAAGCGTGAGCTCTTCATGTTCCTTTGTATCCGTTAAACTGGTGTCGGAGAACTCCTAGGTGGTAGAACCACAACCCAGATTCTTGAGTCACTGTTGGAGGAGAGCCATCTGACTCAAATCAGACAGTGACATGAATAAGGAATTAACTTTTATGTTAAGGCATTAAGACTTGGTGTTTGTTTGTTTGCACAGCAGAGCTCATCCTGACTCATACTTGGGTGGATGGGAAAGTTCCAAAAGAGAGAGAAAATTTGCTGATATGGGAGACACAAGACTAGTCCCTAAAAGAATTGCTCTCGAGAACTTGAAAGAGGGTAGGATCGCCTGAGCAAGTGGGAATACTCAACTTAGCAAGGTTCAGCCTTCGAAATTGATGGAGTTGAACTGGATGATCCCTGGATACCTAGCCTAGGCAATAAGTTGATGGTCTTTGAATTTTTCTAGGTTCCTACTGGAGGGAGAGAAAAAAAAAAAATCCTGCAGGTCAGAAAGAGAGGCAAGATGTTTGGATTGAGAGGTAGGGAAAGACCAGGGAAATGGGAGGCAGATTGGTCTGGAAAGGAGAGACTCATTCGGCTTCAAAAGAGATGTGAGCTCACTTCTCTTCTCTTTGTAAATCCTCCCTGACCTTTAGGAGATGGTCTTACGAGAGTTCACAGATGACAGCTCAAGAGCTGTAGAACCCCTGGGCTATTTGATAACCTAGAACACAGAAAGCTTGTAGAAAATGTAAATCACTACTCTATAACCATTTCAGAAGTATCCTGAAAAAAATTATTTTCATTTAATGACCTCAATGTCCATGTGGGTATGCAGGGAGTAACAATGCTGGGCACCAGTTTGTCTTTCAAGTCTGCTCTTCAGATTAATGAAATGTGATAAGTTAAACTTCTTGGAAGGATGGTGCTGTATAGACAGTAGGTGTTATTATTCCCCCAGAAGGAAAGCACAACCTTCTCTGATGAAATGACTCAGAGTCCTCATTAAAAGATGTGGTGCAATTTTCCAAGTTGCATTAGTGAGACTTGGCAGCAGATGAAAAAAAAAACGAATAAATATAAGTCAAAATATCCCAGGTAACTACTTGCTGGCAAGTAAGAAGTTTTCAAGTCCTAGAATCATGCTGATAATTTTGAACTGCCTGAAGGCAGAACATATTTATAGTTACACAGAGGTGAGTTCCAGCCCTGAAATCTGGGCCTCTGTCTCAGATGGGGGTGCAATAAAAGCAAAGCCACAAAATGGGGTGCTAATACTATTGTGATTCCATCTCTGAAGGCTGCTTAGTGGCATTGCTACAGAGGGAAGGAAATCTGGGGTGAAAATAGCCATAGCAATAACTAATTTTAAAACTGAAATAGATAAGCTATTTCCAAACCTCTTACATTTTCTAAATCCTGAGGCCAGTAAGTCCTATTTAAAGAACTTTAAGCAGAGATGTGTTCCTCTTTTGGCATAGTAGAAGGAGTTGAGTAGACAAAAAACTAAGACCTGTCTAAGAATTATTTTTAAGTGACCTGATTTCAAAGCCAGATTTAAGACTTTCTTTGACTATACCTATTTCCCCCTGTATAATATAGGATAAAAACGGTCATCAACATTTTAAAATAGGTCCATTTATAAAACCTTTGACAGTAAAGTTGTTTGAATTAAATTTTGTAAAAGTAGTTTCCAGTGTATCTATTCATTTTAAAACTCTTCTCTCTATATGGACTAAACATCTGGTACATTTCTTTCTTTGCCCTGTTATGGGATCTCTTAGCTATTTCAATTAAAATTAGTAATAGCTTTAAAGACAAGAGTTCAAAGCTGTAAAGTTCTTCACTTGATCAGGAATCAGAAGTATTATTTTTGTCATATTTAATCATAGAACCCAGGCCTTTAACAGGATACTTAATTAAACTTTTAATTCATGATAAGAAGTTAAATAGCACTTGGGAGGGTTTTTTCAAAATTATTTCCACTTCCCATCCAGCTTACCCCCACCCAAAAAAAGGTGTGATAGACGTATTAGCTGTCAGCCAGGGGTATTGTAGGTCATGCCAACAAGAGCTGGCAGCAAGCCATTGTCCAATTAGCATGGCCTTATCAATACAGAGTAATCACTCTTGAGTACAGGGTTGAGTCATTCATGGTGTAGTGGTACTTCACTTGAGCCAGTGCTTCTTAGAATAGGTTTCTTGTACACTGTTATTACCTGCCCTCCTTTGCCAATAAAAGCGCAGGACCATTTAGACTGAAAGCCGAACAGAAGAGAAACATTGATTATAGATCTCATTTCTCTTTGCTTCCTGAAAACTGAGATTGCAATTAAACAGTGAAAGCATGGTGTGTTTTTTAAATGACTTACAAGAAAATACAGTTTCCACACCAAAATACTCAGAGTTGGAATCCAAGAGTCGGTTTTGATTCTGTCTTTTCTTTGGCAGCTCTACCACTTGGCACAAATGGGAGGATATCAGTAAAATTACCTAATCATTTTAATGGATTCACATTCCATTCAGAGACTTGGAATGTCCCCAAACTTCTTCAGGTTTCAGCTCTATTGTCAGGGTGTCCGTGACATTTCTGGAGGTGTTCTATACAAGCAGACAACTTTGGAAAGGGACCCTTTTTATGGTGAGAACACCTGGAATCTTGGTTGGACAAGTTGTAAGCCAGGAAATTGATTCAGAAAATTCCTGAATAAAAGGGAGCATATCCAGGCGTAGCGGTGTGCGGTTTTCAGCAGAAAAGGCTGTTCTTAGAAACACAAAGAAAGTAAAATAGCTGTTGGCATTTATCAGTTAATACCTTTCTGCTTCTTTTCTTGTTTGTTTGGGTTCTTAACCAAATCACAGGCCAGACAAAGGGGTAGATTGGTTTTGCTTTCAAGGAGCAAGTAAACAATGGCACTTTTGGTTTCCTGATATTTCAGAAGTGTTCTTTTTTTCATTTACTTGGTACACATACTAAAATCTTTCATTGTGCCATGGACTCCTCAAATATGTTGACAGTCTCTCTCACTGACATTGGCACCTCTTCCGAGCTCACTGGTGATGCAGTGAGCTTTCCTGTCTGAGCTGGACTTCTGTGTGCAGCCTGGCAAAGGCTGTGTGAGAAAAAGTGCGAGCGTTCAGCACCCTGGGTGGGATGGAGCCAGGCCCTCAATGTGAGCACATTTCTTGACTGATTGGCAGCACAGAGAACTGGCAGCTGTTCCCAAGCAAGCCAAAAAGTTGGCCCGGGGATGCAAAAAAAAAAGGCTGGGATTTAGCCAACAAAAGATTCCTGAGTTTAGAAGGAAATCAAAGGAAGGATATGGAAGGTCACAATTACAGGCCTCCAGCTTGTTGAAGTAACAATGATTTCATTTTGTCTTCTGCTATATAGAGAAGAGTATTAAATACATGTCATCACTACTCATTTTTTCTGGATTATTTATTTCTGAGTCTCCATTTTTATTCTCTTGGTTTGTTTATTTTTTTATTTCTCCAGATGCAAAACCAAATGACAGATTATTCTTCCTTAAAGTAGTATAAGGATGATGCTATTTGCAGAGGTGGCATCAGCAACCAGAAATAAGTAAAATAGAGCAGGTCTCAGAGAGCGCGGCCACATGCATGTGTGCCAAGCCGAGTGGAATGGCACAGGTTGGGATGGAGTTACGTACCCTCTGACTTCTCACAACTTATCTACTACTCTTAGTTTACTACTTACTAAAAGAGAAGGGTGGGGAAAACAGGAAAGTTCCTAAAAGACCAGGAAAATGTCTGCTGAGAGATAGGATCCTCCAGGGTCTCGCTCTGTAATGATAAGCAGCCTTGTACCACATGAGACACTGTCACATTTGCTGTCATTCTTCCTTCCAAGGAATACCCTAGACTAAGTGAGAATATTCTTTCTGCCAAGCAGAGCTGTTGTATCCCAGAAATTAAGTGGTACCCTACAACTTAGGAAGGTGAGAAGATTAAAAATGTGGACCACCAAGATTCAGGGGTAAGAAATATTCAGGGTTCTAAGATGTTTGAAGCACACCTTTTGTAACTCTGGGGATTTGGGTGGCAAGTGACTTAAATCCTTCAGATTTGTAAGATATTCATGGGGATAAATGAGATGACCTTTCCAAGTTCTGTTCAACCATCTCTCCTTGCCTCCTGTTTGAGGCTGTTAAGGTAGACGTTGACCAGATGTTCTTACTCGCTAGCAGAAGAAATAGTATCCCAGCTACATGTGGGGGATCTCAGCTCTCTTCAAGGAGATTCTTATAATAGTGCAAGGTGCTGGACACTGGGGTAGGGTAGAAACAAACACAGAATTACCTCCAGAGATATGTGTGTGTGTTTAAAGGACAAACGGGTCCTTTAAGCCTTTAAGATGGCTTAAAGACAGTACTTCACAGAAAAAAAGGAATGGACTTGGGAGCTTTAACTTAGAAATATCAAATAAGACCATCTCCTCCAAAGAGCTTACAATGAATTAATAGTTGAATAATCAAAGCAAACCATAGAAATCAAAGGTGTGAATAATTCAAAAGCATTCGTTGTAGATGCCATGCCACATGTTAGCCATTGTTTTTTGCTGCTGAGGTTCCGATGGGGTGATGGGATGGGGTTTTCCTTCCATCTCCTAAAACCAACTCTCATAGGATTAATCAGACTTTCTCAGGGAATGAGAAGAGAGAAATCCTTTAGGAAAGGATGCTGATGTGACAGAGTTCCCAAAAGAAGCAATAACAGGGCCTCGAGGAGTCATCTCTGATTAGTACAAAGGGTAGGTTTGGGGAAATAATTCAAAATAGGGTCAGATTCCATGGGGCCTTCCTATGAAAGAATAAAGTTTAGACAAAAGAATTTAGTCTTGATTGAGTAGCCAATAGTTGTCAGCCAAAAAGTGAGCCCAAATGGAACAAAGAAAAGGAATTTAAGGAATAACTGTCTAGCAGTGGAATGTTGGATGGATGGGTTCATAGACTACTCCACACAGAGGGCACAATCAGGAGGCTCACCTGGTTCCAGCATGAACTGACAGTGGTTTGTGCCTGGTGATGAGCTGGGAGATCCCAAAAACCGAGCATGGGACTCATCAGTGGAAAGAGAGGCCATCCAGCCTTCGTGTGTATCTGTGGCACTTTATACATTAACAAGGACCAAGAGTCCACAGCTGATGATACAGATATGAAGAACACAGGCCCACAGGGCGTGGCTGAGACAACTTGGAATTGCTGACCCCTCTGAGAAAAGAGATGGCTTCCCTGATGGCTCAGTGGTAAAGAATCTACCTGCCAAGCAGGCAACTCAAGTTCAATCCCTGGTTCGGGAAGATCCCCTGGAGAAGGAAATGACAACCCACTGCAGTATTCAACCCACTCCAGTATTCTTACCTGGAGAATCCCATGGACAGAGGAGACTGGCGGGCTACGGTTGACGGGGTCGAAAAGAGTCAGACACGTCTGAGCAACTACAGCAGCAGCAGCTGAGAAAAGAGAAAAGAAAAAAGGGCCAGGGCTAAGACTGAACTCCTACACTAAAATTCTCATTGCTGGTTCCTCTCCTAAGAACAGTCTTCTCTGGATGACTGATTTTAAGCTTATCTTTATTTATTTGCAAAATAGTTAAGCCTCAACAGTTTATCAGACTGAGGGTACCTATAGAGGCGCTCCCTAAATGACCTTTTAGGGAGTATGCCTCCCAGGTGATATTGTGAGCATCACACCTTACATAGCACAGATGGATGCAAGGACCTACAAGAAGATACATACAAACGAGATTTGTTTGACGGTGTGTTCATAAGTCCAATTTGTTTGTAAGTCCAACAAAGTTAGCCTAAGTACCCAAATAACACAATCAGCTATATAGTGCTGTCCTGTAGTTGGTTTATAATGCTTTTCACACAAATAGTACGTACATAAAAAACAAACACAAAAAAAGAGAATGTTTCTAATCTTACAGTACAGGACCTTGAGAAGTACAGGAGTACAGTGCATCAGCTGGCATACAGGGACTGGCATCGAGTGAACAGACAAGAAGAGTTACTGACAGGAGGAGAGAGAGAAGGTGGGAGATGGTAGAGCTGAAGGATCGTCAGCAATAGGAGATGGAAGGCAAGCGGCAGTGTCACTCAAGTCTGACGTTGATGGCACAGACTCTGGTTCCTTCCTGGAACCAGATGCATGTTCGCATATTTGAAAGTTCACAACTTGAAGTTTTGTATGTAGGGGACTTACTGTACTGAATTTCTGGAGGACAGAGCCTCTAGAAATACCTCAAGGGCATTTGTAATCCAGTGCCACGTGTTTTAAAGTGTCAGGAACAAATTCAGAAAAGGTGTTCACTTATGGTTAAAGCCATCATGATGAATGTTTGGTGGACATTAGTACAGTAGCTAAGCAACACAACGAGACACAAAGTAACAACACACACACTCTCTACACACAAACCCAGGCAGGAATCAGTCTGAGCATCACTCCTGGTGAGTCACCTTGGTGTTAGATGTCTTCTGATGATATCCATGAAATACACACCCTTCCCAATGATGTGTTCTGTGTGCAACTTGACCTCATAAGACCTTTAGATATAATTTCCAGTTAGAGGAAAGCCAATGATTAGAAAAACAAACATAACAACAGCCTGAGGGAGCAATGGGGCAAATTCAGAAGGTGGGACGTTCTGCAGGACAAATGACCTGATTTCTTCAATGAGTCAGTGTCATAAAAGTGCGACTATGCTAAATTAAACAAGAGTTAAGGGATTTAAAAACCAGATGCAGAATATGGTCCTGGAGTGGTTACTCATTTGGATAAACCAGTTATAGAGAACCTTTGGGGGGAAATTGTAGAAATTCAAATGTAGTCTGGATATTAGAGGAAATTTCCCTGCAATGGAAAGTTGGTAATAATTGGAAAAGGCAGACTGAGAAACAATAGGCCCAGTACAATCTTAGTTTGGTTAGAAAATACAAACTGTAAGTGTGTGTGTGTGTGTGTGTGTGTGTGTAAAGGAGACAAAGGACATGTGTGGAGACAAAGGACATATGCTCAGGTGTTGAGTGGTGACCTGTGAATGGTGGGAACGTGATGGGTTTTGTTTTGCTTCTCTGAATTTCCAATTTCCTACAGCATACATTATTACATTTCTGCAATAATGAAAAGGTTATTTGAACAGTTCAGTGCATAGAAGGGAAGGAGGGAATGAAGATCAGGTGGAGTGTGGAGCATAATGCTGGAAAATGTACAGCTCTGCAGTATGGTATTAATGTGTGATTTCATAAGTTCTGTGACCCCATCGGGTTTCTTTCTAGAAGCACCAGTGCTCCTGGTCCCTTCCTTCCATCTCAGGGGCCCTCTATGCTCCTGACTAAGAGACTAGAGTCCTTAACTTGGACCAAACCACACTTGCACTCACAGTCTCATTGGTGAAATGAAAATTAACCCCAAAAGCAGTAAAGGGAATAGATTTCTTCTAGTTCCTTCTTATTAAAAGTTTAAGCCCTTTTTTCATATTTTAATTTACCTTGATCATTGAAACTTACAGATGCTCTTCCTTCCTGTATATTCTCTAGAGTTACTCCTCTGGAAATTACTAGTGTTACTTTCAGTGAAAATAGCTCAGATGTTTTCCAAGATTCTGACCCTCTGCATCTCCAGATAGAGAAGGAAATTCTCATTGTCTAGTCAAATCTTGTGCAACTTTGAAGGATAAGAATCTGCCTGCCAAGGCTGGGACATGGGTTCGATCCCTGGTCTCTGAAGATTCCATATGCTGAGGAGCACCTAAGCCCGTGTGCCATAACTACTGAGCCTGTGCTCTAGAGCCTGCAAGCCGTAACTACTGAGCCCACGTGCCGCAACTACTGAAGCCCACACCTAAAGTCCTTGCTCCGCAACGAGAAGCCACCGCAGTGAGAAGCCCGCGTACCACTAGAAAAAGTCCGCGTGCAACAACAGAGACCTAGAGCAACCACATAAATAAACAAACCAAAAGTAAAAGAAGCTTCTTCCATCCTCAGCCTGGTTTTGTTCAAAGGAGGTATCATAAGGCCATCCCCGGATCCTGGAAAGCCTGGACCGCTGAGGGCCCTGCAGTAATGAGACGGTTTCCCTCCTTCATGCCCAAAGTCTGCAAGAAGACAGCTTGACACGTGTGTGACTGAGATTTCAGGAGTGAGCTAAAATAGAAAGTGATGCTCCAGTGGGCCTGCACCTGTAAGGCTCACACTGGTGTTTAAAACAACTTAATGCAAACTGCTTCCTACTCTGTGGTCAGTGGAATGCTGGTTCTTCCTTACTTCCTCCCCAAGGAGCCTCCAGAAATGTCTTTTAAGTTTTTTAAAAAGTGATTTTCTCTGAAATCAATCTTTAGGTGATTTTCCTGGGAAATCTATAGCTCTTTAACTCTTCTAGTATCTGAGTATTAGTCTGCTCAGCCTGCCATAACAAAAATACCACAGAATGGGTGGCATAAGCAACAAATTTATTTTCTTACAGTTCTGGAGGCTAGAAGTCCAAGACTGAAGTGTCTGCAGGTTTGGTTTATCCTAAAGCCTCTCTCCTTGGTTTGCAGATGGCCACCTTCTCACATGGACTTTCCTCTGTGCACAAAGAAAGAGAACGCTGGTGTCCCTTTCTCTTCATGTAAGGACACCAGTTCTGTTAGCTCAAGGCCTCACCCTTAACAACCTCATTTAACCTTAATTACCTCCTGAAAGGACCTGTCTCTAAATATGGTTACCTGGGGATGAGGATTTAAGCATATGAATTTGAAGAGACACAATTCAGTCCATAATGACCCACTAAAAAAAAACGGGTTTATCATGATGATGTTTGGTAGAAACCAACACAATACTATAAAGCAATTATCCTTCAGCTTTTAAAAAATGGGTTTTTATGAGTAACAAAACAACATGTATGCAGGATTATCCATGTATGTACAACCACACAACTTCATACTATGCAGCTCTATAGAAGAAAAAAAGGTCTTTGTGTGCTGATATGAAATAATTTCCAGAATATATTTTAGAAGGCAAAAGCAAGATGCAGAAGCATACATACACTAGATATGGTATGCTTCCTTTTGATTAAGAAACAAGGGGAAATATGGATATGTATTTATAATGCATATATATATATGTATATAATATAAAAGAAACAGAACAGATAAACAAGAACTATGAAAAGGTGACCTCTGGAAAGTAGGCTAAAACAGTGAAAGAATTTAAGATGCAAGTGACTTTTCTAAAAGTATCTTTTTATTTGGTATTGACTTTTGAACCATTTAAATGTTTTATGTAATCAAGAAATTGAAATTTAATCAAAAAGATGAAGAGTAGGGAATTCCTCAGTTGTTCAGTGGTTAAGACCTCACGCTTTTACCACCGAGGGCCTGGGTTCAGTCCCTGGTCAGGGAACTAAGATCCCATAAGCATCACAGTGTGGCCAAAAGAACAGATGAAAAACAGCAAACTCTAAAATTTAAAATAAATAGAGAAAATGAACTCTGTATATTAAATTTGTTAATTAACCATACAATAAAAGAATAAATTAGATTAACTTTTGAACATGGTTTTATGGCTGGACATCCTCTATGAGACATTCTTCAAGACAGATGGCCTGAACTTCTCAAAAGTTTCTCTACCATTAAAGACAAAATTATGGGGGCAAAGAAAATTAAGTGGGACCAAATTCAGTAAGTGATCTTAATAGGCTCCCAAACTGGAAAAAAAAATCTATGAAGGACATCCTTGGAGCAATTCAGAGACTCTGAATGTAGACAATATAGTGTGGTTTATAACACTGTGCCAACATGACTTTTCTTGGGTAGGAAATTGGTATTTTGGTTTTGTAGAATAGTCTTGTTCTCAAGAGATACATGCTAAAGTTTCTAAGAATGAAATGTCATGATATACTTTTGAATGATTTTGGAAAGGTTTGAATGGTTATGTGGTGGGATATGGGTGTATGTATGTGTATAGATAGATAATAAAGATATAGAAAAGAGATCACACTTTTTATTTTGCTTAAAACACCAGCATAGTTAGATCAAGAAGAGCATGCAAATTTAGCAAAATTTAAAACTGTTGGTGAGCTGAAATGAAAGGTATATGGATGTGCATTTAATTTTCTGGATTTAAAAAATGGGGAAAAAATAATGGATTTGGATTGATTTTGTCATAAAGGTGCTCCATCCAATAGAAGCATTTACTGAAATCTACTCTGTGCCAAGCTCTGTTCTAAGTGCTGGAAATGTAGCTGTGAACAGGACAAAATAAGTTGGAGCTCTCATGGGCCTACATTTTAATGCAAAAGACAAATAAGAAAACAGGTAACTTTGGATGTGATGAGTGCTAAAAACAAAATAAAACAAGATGATGTGCTAGACGGAAGGAGAAGTGACATTAGATAGGGTGGACATGGAAGGAATTCTCCAAGAAGGAGACTTTGGCAGTAAGACCTGAGTGATCAGAGGGAGCCATTCATTCATTGACCAGATTTGCACTGAGCACCAGCCATGTGTGCTTTTCTATGTACCCTCTGCCTTCTCAGAGTTCCCATTAAGGGCAACGTATAAGAAACAAGAATACGTAAGTTGGCGATCAACATTACAGGGGAAGATAAAGCAAGGAGCCTAGTAGTTAGTGAGGACAGGAGTTGAAATTTTGTTTTGTTTCATTTTGGCATTGCAGCTTTTAAAAAATTTTTTGAAGTATAGTTGATTGATAGTGCTTCAGGTATACACCAAAATGATTCAGTTATACATATTTAATATAAGCCCCATGTATACATATTATTTATGTGTGTATATATATATATATGTACATATACATTCTTTCTCAGATTCTTTTCTCATTATAGGTTTTTATAAGATACTGAATAGAGTTGACTGTGATGTACAGTAAGACCTTATCTATTTTATATATAGTAGTATGTATTTGTTAACTCTCAGTTCCCTATTTATCTCTCCCCACCCCTTTCCCATTGTGTAACCATAGGTTTGTTTCTATGTTTGTGAATCTGCTTCTGTTTTGTAAATAAATTCATTTGTATCAGGTTTTTTAGATTCCACATATAAGCGATATCATATAATATTTATCTTTATCTGACTTAGCTCACTTAGTATGATAATTGCAATAATGCTACAAATGGCATTATTTCATTCTTTTTAATGGCTGAGTAACATTCCATTATATATATGTACCACATCTTCTTTATCTATTCATCTGTCCATAGACATTTAGGTTGCTAGCTGAAATTCTAGATATGACAGTTCAGAAAGGGTTCACCAAACAGGTGACTTAACAGAGACGAAGTCTGAGCTGGCCTGTTGAGAGGAGACAGCGTGTGGAGGGCATGATGGTCCATATTAGTGACTTTAGCTTTTACTCAGTGAAATGGGATCCTTTGGAAGGTTCTAGATAGGACAGTGGAGAAGGAAATGGCAACCCACTCCAGTATTCTTGCCTAGAGAATCCTGTGGACAGAGAAGCCTGGTGGGCTGCTGTCCATGGGGTCGCACAGAGTCGGACACGACTGAAGCGACGTAGCATGCATGCATGCATTGGAGAAGGACATGGCATCCCACTCCAGTATTCTTGCCTGGAGAATCCCAGGAACAGAGGAGCCTGGTGGGCTGCCATCTATGGGGTCGCACAGAGTCGGACACGACTGAAGCGACTTAGCAGCAGCAGCAGCAGGTAGGAAAGTAACATCATCCAGCCTGTCTTTCTAAAGGATGGCTCTGGATGCTGGGTTGAGGATAGGCTACAGAGGGGCAAGGGCAGAAGTAGGAATACCAATGAAGCATTGGTAGGGATACCAACTAAACAACTAATTATTGCTTCAGTAGGTCAAGCGAGGGACTTCCCTGGTGGTCCAGTGGTTAAGACTCTTTGCTCCCAATGCAGGGGGCATGGGTTCGATCCCTGGTTGGGGAACTAAGATCCCACGTGCCACAGTGCCACACAGTGTGACCAAATAAAAAAATAAATAAAATGAATAATTCAAGCGATAGGTAGTTTGTAGGAGGGTGGTAGCAGGGGAGGAATGCAAAGGCTTGGAATCCGACTCTGTTTTGAAGGTGAAACTGCCAGGACTTCCCACTAGCTGATTGGAAGTGGGATATGAGAGAAAGAAAAGTATTCAAGATGACTGAGGTTTTGGCCCTAAGAACTAGAAGGATGGGAGTTGCCCTGAACTGAGGTAGGAAAGAAAAACTGCCTGAGGAGCAGGTTTGAAAGAGGACGTGAGGGGTGGGGTGGGTGAAAGGCAGGACCCGGGCGCCATCAGCAGTGAGGCAGAGGGAAAGGCAAAAGCTTGAAGATCTGAAAATTTCACCACGGGCTTGTGCAAGGATAATTCAGGTTGCCTTGGATAAATCTTCTCATAGAATTGTTTTTTCATTTACAAATTAACCTATTGGTCATTTGAGTTCCATTCACTCAAAGGAAAGGTGAACTCCCAGTTTGCACTGTTACCTGCCTCTCGGAGTCTGGCTCCCACGTGGAGATGCTCCCGTGTTCTGGACGCTGGGGGGAGGTTTTGTTGGGAAAGGGGGATTTTGTGCTGAAGATGTGGCTCTATTTACAGTGACATGTGAGGCGGCGTTGGTGGGAGTGGCCCTGCAAGGTTCAGCCAGAGTGTCACAGTGGTTCCCAGACATTTTTTGCCAGTGACCCCTTTGACATGTGACTGAATTTCACAGACTGCCTTTCAGTTTTGAACCCAAACTTTCCTTCCTTCTGTGCCCTCCGCCTGCATCCACAAGGGACACACATTCTAAGCATATTTCGTTCCTCAAGAGCAGGCTCTGGCAGCTCAGAGTCTATTCATTCACATTCCATGGCCTCTTCTGCACTCCTTCCAAGATTCCGACAGAGGCTACACTTAAAATAATGAGGCTTTATTGATTCAGATTCTTCCTCCCCCAGAAAGATGCTGAGAACTTTTCATGGGAATTCTTGAAGAATCGTTGAGATCTTGGGGACTTCAGAGAGTGTTCTTGAAAGCAGGACTCTGACAGGACCTTCAGAAGAGGTTTATTGATGGATATGATAGGCCTTGAACCCACTCTGCTGGCAGGACCCTCTCTAAGTAGCTGTAACATGTCCAGCCCAAGACAACACTCCAGGGACCTCCCTTTCTAGCCAATGCCAGAAACAGAATCCAGGGTGAATTCACCCTCTTCCTCTCTTTCATCGCTTCCCTTCCCACCTCCCTCGTTTATTTAAAAGCCATATCAATCAAAAAAAGTCATCCACAAAAAGACAAATAGTGCATAATTCCACTTAAATGAGGTATCTAAAGTACTCAGATTCATAGAAATGGAAATCGACTGGTGGGTACCAGAGGCTGGGTCCTAGGAGGTCAAAGGGAGTGGTTTAATGGTTACAGAGTTTCAGATTTTTAAGGTGAAAATGTTCTGGAGCTTTGTTTTACAGCAATGTGAATATACTTAATACAGCTGAACTATGCCCTTGAAATTGATTGAGATGGTAGATTTTATGTTAGGCTTTTTTTTTTTTAACCACAACTTTTTAAAAGCCACATTAACAGCATTACTTCCCCAAAAGGAAAAACATACAAGTTCTAAAAAGTGGAATGCCTTCAGACAGAGCAAACAAGCAGAGTCCAAGGGGTAAGGCTCTTATGTTATAACTGTAGATGTTTCATCATCTTTCTGGATGCATGTATATTGTGTGTGTGTGTGTGTTTGTGTGTGTAAGTGTAAGCACTACAGCATTTTGTACACATGTGTGGGTCTTCCAGACGTTATTATTATTACATCCTAAGAAAAAAGACATCAAAATCACCCCTGAGTTACCCAGCACATCCACTGGTCAGGCCTCTGCTAGGTTTAATATTAGGTAAGTAGTCTAGTTCCACTCCATTTGGGGGCAGATTTCTATCTAGTTCATACTGTTCTTACTTACTTAAAATGCAGTTGTCTTTCGGTTCAGAAGTTCCTGAAATTCACCTTCCTTCTTGCTTCCTACACACTTGGGTCCCTTTTTCCAGTCAGTTGTTGAATTGGATAATTCCCTGAGTCCTAAGCAGCCTGACCTCCATTGGCCTCTCAGTCTGTAGTAGATTAGTTTTGGATTTTAGAATTCACTGAAATTATTTTTGGAAACAAAATATTAATATATGATATTGTTTGTAATTGTGACTTGCTTCGAGTTAAAGGAGATTTCTGAAAGAGCAGAAGTAGATGTTTTTCTGGAACTTCTATTTCTGCCCTTTCAGAAATCTCCTTTAACTCGAAGCAAGTTACAATTACAAACAATATCATATATTAATATTTTGTTTCCAAGGCCTGGCGTGCTGCAATTCAGGGGTCGCAAAGAGTCGGACACGACTGAGCGACTGAACTGAACTGAACTGAACTGAACTGAAAGGGCATGATCATCTTCCCATCCAAGACTTTCTTCCTTGTTACTTCTTATAAAACTGGAGTGACAGCTTCTGAACTAACAACGCCATCTGTTATCAGAGGCCAGTGTCAAGAGAAGGTCCCTCCAGTGCCAACTTCACAGCCTGAGGCCCAGTTCAATTGTTCACCTCAACTTTGTGTCCAGAATTCACGTTAGAATCGCTAATTAGATAAAAAAAAAAAGATCACGGACCTGAGAGACCCATGCAAGAATTTGCGTTAGTGAGGTCCTAATCATCAGATAGGAAAGGAATGTCTAAACAGGAGCTGGAACCGTGACCTCCAGGACCTCCAGGTGCCCCCTTCATTTCAGGAGCACCTCTTTTCCCTTGGCCTTAGGCTGCTGGCACAAAAGTATGTTCTCTCCCAAGTTGTGACGATTCTTGATAGATGACAGATGTTTCTTGAATATCAACCATGAGTAAAGCACAGTACATGTTGCCATGTTTTGGAGTATATCCCTCACCTCTTCTCACTTATTTCGTTGCCTTATGTCTTCCATCTCTTCTGTCAATACTTGTCGTCATTATTCTGGTTTCTTTTCCACTCATCAGAAAAGATGTTGAGATTGCCTGGTTCGGTCCTAAAACCTATCCAAGAGATTACTGAAGAGGAAAGGCTTTGGGCTATTTTCTCCTGACATTTTAACATGTACAGAATGGCAGAGTGTGTACAGCTTTTATGATATTTTCTAATGGCTGTTTTTATGTCAAGCCCTGAAAAAATGCAAGATAGGGCTTGCCGCTATCCATTCAAACAAAACTGTAGTTCCGTGTGACAGACTCCATTTGCTTCCCTGACAGGTCTAAATAGAAAGGGCTTACTTGTTCAGCAAGGGAAGTCATGCCTGGAAATAATGCCTGTGTAAATGTCTTGAAACTCAGACCGCTGAGTCTGCATTTATTTAATTTCCAGGTTCTGCAACTATACAGTTGAATTTTTGTTGAGTAGATACGAAGGTCTTTGAAAATTTACATACTTAGGAAATCACTGACTCCTTTATTTTTTTTAATACTTCCTTTCATTACATTCTATCAGAGCTCCCTATGTTCTCTGCAAATTGTTCACGATCTCAGCAGACTGGTTGGACTAGGTCAGAATTCCAAACTAAAGTAGCTTGAAGGATGTGTCATGCACAGGCTTATAGAAGACTTGGGGAAGTTAAGAAAGCTCTGTTTGTTTTGCTAACTCACAAGTCCATGTATTTTGCCAGTGGTGTCCAGAGTGTAAATGAAAATATTACCCCGCTTGTCTTTGTTGCTTGTCAGTGTTTAAGGAGCACTAAGAACCTGAACTCCTTTCCATTATTGTAGTAGAAAGTGAAGAGTACCAAGGATTGAAAGTTAAAAGATGAGGCATGTCAGAAGGCACTTAGTCCAATCTCTTATCCAATTTGGAGTCCTTTTATGATAGTGACATAGGTACCTCTCCAGCCTCTGCTGGAGCACTTTTAGCAATAGGGATCACACCACTGCTTGAGAGCCCCTCCCATTTTGTACAACTGTGATTACTAGAAATTTTTTTTTCATTTTTAGCAGAAATCTACTTCCCTTTCATTTTCATCTGTGCCCCTATTTATGCCCCTAGGAATGGAAGAGAACAAATCTCACTTCATCTTTCCACGATCACTCATTAGTTCTCTGAGGACAACTCTTGTTGTCTCCCTTTCTCTAGGTTGAACACCCCTGGTTCCATGGCCACCAGGGACGTGGATTCAGTGTTCATCATGATGCTTTTTGGTCTGGCCTGTTCTTTTTTTTAAAAAAAACTTTTTTTAAAATTATGAAAGTATGACATTTACAGGAGATTTGGGAAATACAGAACAAAGTAACATATAGTTCCACTATAGATTACAGTTTTTTAAGTAGATAAATTAAGGTTTTTAGTTGCAGTTTCGATAGCAAACTTTCAAAAATTTATAGAATGAATATATAGAGAAGTAGAAGAATATAGTGGTCTGGTCTTAACATACAGCACAAGGACTAAATATGAAAGTCTCAATGTGATCTCAACAGTAAAGAATTGAGGGAAACTATAACCCCATCTCTGCAATACATCTCTTGATGTAGCTCGGGTTGTATTAAGTTTCCTGGCAACTGTGTCACAGTCCTGACACACCTGATGAAGCCAGAACTCTCCAATCCTTTTTTTACAGAGTTAACACTTTTTTGAAAATAGTTGGTTTATATTATTGTACAAAGTTGACTTTTTAAAGTCCAGTATAGGAATTGACATCTATTTTTGTTAAATTGCATCCTTATACATTTACTCCATAATATCAGCCCATGGTCATCTTTTAGGGTCTTGATCTGATTCCTAGAATATCTTACCAACTTATCACCCAAATCTTTTCCAAGTCAGAGATAGAAGTTAAGCATGACAGAGTGGGCAGAAGGCTAGGTCTTATCACCAGATAGTTTCCCTCAGGTTGAAGTTGACACTCTTCTATCACCTAGCCAATAATGGCTTAATTTTACTATCTTCCAGACCCCATTTTTTCATATTATTGAAAGAGTGACCTAAGATATATGTCAGCCACCTTACTGAAATCCTGAGGTGCTATTTCTGCTGCATTCTCTGAGCATGACCCATCAAAACCAGAGACGAAGTTATGTTGGCATGACTTGGCCCTAATGAAGCTCAACTCATCTGCCACTTTCCTGTCTACATTTTGAGTGGGTGATGGTTTGTTTGCCAGACCCAGAAGGATCAAGGATACTATTCAGATAGAATTCCAAGACTTGGTTTTACTCACTATGAGCACCAGAATTTTCAGCAAGCAAGTGGAAAGATTTAAAATTGCCTTGTGAACATCTGGATGGAATGGTAGGGAAAAATGTCAGGGAAAAAAATCCTCCCTTGTATACATACATTATAAAAATGAAAAGAAAACAAAAACAAGTCACTGTAATTCTTGGGGAAATGGCTGATAAAAATTAGGATATGATTTTAAAACAGACATGGAGGCTGGTTATTAGGAAAAACAAGAAAACAAAAACTTTGAGTTCCTGAAGTCCATGGTGTTATACATCTCTGTTAGAGAGAAAACAGGTTGAACAGAAAGACGGTAGAAGGCAATCCAATCAGGCAAGTCTAGGAGTCAGTGGGAAGGGCTCCTTAGGATAAGATGCCTAAACCAGTTCCTCGACCATGGAATGGGCTTGTAAATCCCACAGAATGAAACGCAGGTTAAAAAAACACACCGAAGTGGAGAAAAGGGAACTCTCCTCCATTGTTGGTGGGAATATAAATTGGTGTAGCCACCATGGAAAGCAATACAGAAGTTCCTTAAAAAACTAAAAATAGAGTTTCCGTGTGATCCACCAATCCCACTCCTGGGCATATATCCTGACAAAACTATAATTCAGAAAGATACGTGCACGCATATGTTCATAGCAGCACTGTCTACAGTAGCCAAGACATGGAAACAACCTAAATGTCCATCGACAAATGGACATTTATCCAAAGAAGATGTGGTACATGTATACAATGGAATACTACTCAGCCATAAAAAGCTGAAATAATGCCATTTGCAGCAACAATGATGGACCTGGAGATTATTACACTAAGTGAAGTAAGTCAGAGAAAAGACAAATACCATATGATATCACTTACATGTAGATTCTAAAATATGACACAAATGAACTTGTCATTTTAAAGCAGAAACAGACTCACGGACATAGAGAACAGACTTGTGGTTACCAAGAGGGATGAATTAGGAGTTTGCCAGATGAAGACTGTTATGTAATTAATGGATAAACAACAACGTCCTACTGTATAGCACAGGGAACTCTATCCAGTATCTTGTCATAAACCATAATGGAAAAGAATATGAACAAAATGTATATATATAGATAACCGAACCACTTTGCTGTACAGAAGAAAGTAACACAACATTGTAAATCAGCTATACTTCAATAAAATAAATTTTTTAAAAACAAAATTAAAAAAAACAAACACATACCAAAAAGAGCCATTGTGACAAAGTTCCCCTAGTGCACAGCCCAGGCACATGGAGCCCACCCCCTACATACAGGAGGCTGAGTTCAGTTCACCTCCAACATCAGTCTCCCTTCCTGTCTTTCCATTTTCCTATATGCTGCTGCTGCTGCTAAGTCGCTTCAGTAGTGTCTGACTCTATGCGACCCCACAGACGGCAGCCTACCAGGCTCCGCCGTCCCTGGGATTCTCTAGGCAAGAATACTGGAGTGGGTTGCCATTTCCTTCTCCAGTGCATGAAAGGGAAAAGTGAAAGTGAAGTCGCTCAGTCGTGTCTGACTCTTAGCAACCCCATGGACTGTAGCCTACCAGGCTCCTCCGTCCATGGGATTTTCCAGGCAAGAGTACTGGAGTGGGATGCCATTGCCTTCTCCGATTTTCCTATATGAGTCTTTCTCAGATAACAGATTTTTGAGGAAGGTTTTAGAAGTCCTGTGGTAACAGGACTGGGCCGTGCAACCAGCAGCCCAGGGCCCTCATCCTTCCAGCCCCTTCACTGTTTTCCTAGAGCTGTTGATTCAGTTCCTCATGCCCCTCCTTTCCAGCATCAGAAATGACTGAATCCTGAAAAACACTGCTGTGGAGTTATTTTTGGCTCTCTTCCTGCCAGCCCTGGTGTCTGCCGCTCATCGACAACCATTAACAGCTGTTAGAAGGGGCTTTCAAATCCCTGGCTTCTCGCTGAAGTGCTTTAACACCAGTTTTCTATGAGCTCAGCCCCACTGGAGAGGTGAGAGAAACATGGCAGAAGAGTTACATGAAATGCCTGTCCTTTGGGGAGGCAGATTTCTCTTCCTTTTGTGCAGGAAAACTTAGCCTCTGACAGAAGCTGTGGAGGCATCGCCCAGCTTGGTGTCTGTGCAAACCAGTGAGTCCAGATGGTCTCATGTGGTGGCCCCAGAGGCTGCCCTGGGTCACTCTCGGGGGCACGAGCAGCTCTGAGCATCCTTGGTATGAGAAAGTCAGGGTCCTGCCCTTACTGAGCTGCAGCCTCTCCACCGCAGCATCAGGAGTTCTGGACTTGACACAGAGGAGATGGCCTATCACCACAGAGGCTGGGAGCTGCCACCAGGGTCTCCCAAGGCCACCCACAAACCCAAACCCAGGAGTCCCTGGAGGGCAATGAGGCTCCCATGTGACTATTCCACTACAAAGGATTGAGAACACTACAGTAGACATTTGGAAAGTTCTGTGCTCCCTGTCAGTGTTAACTCATTTGTTCTCAGCAGCGCCAGAAAAGACACTGATATTTCTGATCAGTGATTTATTTTTATTGATTGATTTATTTATTTTTGGCTTCACTGGGTCTTTGCTGCAAGCAGGGACGACTCTTTATTGCGGTGTGTGGGCTCCTCATCACTGTGGCGTCTCTCGTTGCAGAGCACAGGCTCTAGAGCACAGGCTCCAGTAGTTGTGGCTCACGGGCATGTGGAATCTTCCCAGACCAGGGATTGAGCCCATGTCCCCACATTGGCACACGGATTTCTAACCACTAGACCACCAGGGAGGTCCGCTGATCTGATTAATGCTTCATGTCTTTGCCACTTTTTACCACTTCACGCAATCAGGGGCATCCCCAACGTCAGGGAAGTGGCACACCCTTGCCTGGTGTCCCAGACTGGGAAACACAAGAGGCTGTGCCCAGTATCTCCCACCTTAGCACTTAGAATAATTATTCAGCCTCCTAATCCCAGGACTTCCCATCCTATGAATATTTGTAGCACAGCTTGAAAGTGAAATGATTTCAAGTGATATGTGAAGAATTTGTTTTCAAAATCACTGTTTATCTTAATGACATATTCAGTAAGTGTAACTCACACGTTAAACCTGCGATTTCACAGATAGTATTGCTTAGAATGAGTTTCGTTCTAAGCTAAATTTAATTTTTAAGCAAAGTGAATTGTGTTAGAGAAGATATTAAAAGTTGTGACAGTGGGTCATAACGTGTGTGTAGTTCGAGAGGCACGCCATAATTCAGTACATTTTGTCTGCTAGTCCTGTTTGTTTTATGCAATCTTGCCCCCAAAGAAAGCCACAATGGCATCTTATTGGGAACACAGGTCATGCATATTTTTATAAGTTTTGTATAAAATATAAGGAAATATGTGCTTACCCGATGGCTCAACAGGAAAAAAATCCACCCGCAGTGCAGAAGATGCAGGTTTAATCCCTGGATCGGGAAGATCCCCTGGAGAAGGAAATGGCAACCCACTCCAGTATTCTTGCCTGAAAAAATCCCATGGACAGAGGAGACTGCCGGGTTACAATCCAAAGGGTTGCAAAGAGTTGGACACGACTGAGCATGCGTGCACACATACACACACACACATATACACGTAAGAAAATGTAAGGTTTTTGCATAACAAACATTTAGATGAAAATACTTTTTTTGTGTGTGTTTTGATCGTGTGATTTGTATATTTCTTCCAAAACATCCTAGCACTCCTGCATGGATAGATACCTAAGTGTCCATACCACTTCCTCTCCTGTTTCTTTACCCTTCCTCTTGGTAAGGGTAGAAAAATACCCTCTCCCTGACGACTGCTCTGAGCTGAGAATTTCTTCAGAACTTACATAGGTAACTTACACTTATCCTATCTGAGTTCTGAGGAACTACACCTCTGCCTCCCTCTCTCCTTTTCTTCTCATGTTTCAACTCAGTGAAGTTCTAAAGAACGTCTGTTTGGCTGTTGTGGACATCCTCGTAACTTAAATAAAGCTTCCCAAGAATGAATATGGAGAGTGATGCATTTGATGTCAATAATCCCATTTTCTGTTGCTAACATGTAGACTAGGGAGAGTACATGACAAGAAACGAGGCAAGACAGGTCATTTAAGCCCAAATATAAAGCACCTTGAATGCCATGCTTGAAGGGCTTGGATTTTATTCTGCAGGAAGCAGGTTGACAAACTGTCATTAAGAAGATGAATCAGGCACTGGTACAAAGGAAGGATTGAGAGGGAACAATACAATGGCCAGGTTGTTGCAGTGGCCTAATCAAGAAGTCATGAGGCCGTGAAATTAGGTGTGTTTGTTGGAAAAGAAAGAGATAAGATAACTTTCAAAGGCCAAAAGAAAACAGAAAAAGACCTCAAATTGTGTCATAGTTTTCACTGATACATTCGTCAACTTACTTGTGTATTTTGTTACTTCTTGTAGATCAGTGTTGTCCAATAGCATTTTCTGTGATGGTAGAAATGTTCTTCTGCACATTGTCTACATATGGTACATATGATAGCTACTAGTTACATGGGGCTATCAAGCACTTGAAATGTGGCTAGAGGACTAAGGAACTGAATTTTTAATTTTATTTAACTTTAATTAATTTTAATGTAAACAGTCTAATGTAAACACACATGACTAATGGCCACCAAATTGCACAGTGCAGGACAAGTTTCAAGCATCATGCCTGCCTTGTTTGCCGTTCTGTTCCTTGAGCCCAGCACAGTGTCTGGCACAAAGTAGATGCTCAATAAATATTTGACGAATGAACCAATAAAAAGAAACCCTATAAGGAAGGATTATGTCCTATTCAAACGAATAGACTTTATGGAAAATTTTGGCCCCCACTTAAAGCAGAAGGAGGAAGATGGCAACTTCCCATAGATATTGAAGATATTTCCCAAAGGTTTAAACTGAAGCTCCCAGCGTTTGCAGGTGGAGTCTTATCATAAATGAACATCAGCCATGTGGTGGGAACATCGAAAGCTAGGGTCTGTGCTGTGGTCTCTGCCTTCTTGGTCTTCGCTGTGGTCTCTGCCCTCTTGGTCTTCATTTCTGGCTCTTACAATGCACAACACCCACATTCTTTCTTGAAATATGTAAGGGGTGATAATCAAAATGGAAAAATAGATTTTAGGAGGAATGAGAAAAAGAAAATGTGTTAGAGCTGGTTTGTTAGAATGGCTGTAGAGGTGGGGGAGGGCACATATGATCTGAGCTCAGGACTCAAGCCCAGCAAACCTGGGCAAGTTGCTCAAACTCTCTGCACCATTTTATACATCTAAAATGAGAATAGAAGCCATCACACTTCACTTCCCAAGTTGGGAGGAGGAAGTGGCATAAGAAATATATAATGACAATGTAATCCATAAATTTCCATTCAGATATTTAATATTATTTATTTATTCATTTCTTTATTTACTTAATTGGCTGTGCCAGCTCTTAGTTGCCACACTCAGGATCTTTGATCTTCATTGCGGCATGCGGGATCTAATTCCCTGACCAGGGATCAAACATGGGACCCCTGCATTGGAGGCAGAGCCTTAGCCACTGGACTGCCAGGGATGTCCCTCAGATATTTATTATAATTCACATGCACTGGGCCCATAGCTGAATATATGTCTGAAAGGCACAATTATATTAAAATACAATCCTGCAATGTGCCTTTCAGAAAAACAAAAATAAGAAGTCACCAAATTCAAGATATCTATATTCAAAAAAGGACCTAAACCATCCAAAAAGAAAAGAAGAGTTGTATATCTCTTATATTAAAAAACAAAACTCTGGAAAGTTGATACCACAGCCTCCTTCCAGTAGCTTATGATTCAATAGTGCTTATTGCCAGGAAGTTCCTGATCCAGTGGCCACCTCGCCTACCCACTTGGCCAGGACCACCTCCCACTTCCCAGTGCGGCCCTTCATACCCTTCCCTCATCTTCCCTACCCTATACCTGCATCCTCTGTCTTTGTCCTCAGTCCTAGCAAAGAATTTAGACTCTTCTCTGCATGAACTGATCCTCCCAAACTTATAACTTCAGCAGTACCTGTAACCTTCTATTAAGAAACATCTCAAAAACAAAGCAAATAAAAAGGAAGGGACTTCCCTGGTGGTCCAGTGGCTCCCAATGTGGGGGGCCTAAGTAGATCCTGAGTGCTACACCTAAGATCCAGCAGAACCAAAAAGAAAAAAACATCTCCAGCCACCTGAGTCCCACAGAACCACCACTTTCCCTGCTAGCCCTGCCCCATCTGCCTTTCTTTACTTTTCATGATTGTAGCAAGAGTTATTATCATTCAATTTGTACTCACCATCCATGGACACAGAGCTCTGTCTAACCCTGTCAAATCATTTCCCATTGACTGAGGTGGATGAAATCACATGCTTTCTGTAGGTAACAACTACTTACAGGAAAGGCTCAAGATTTGGTCCATGTGTCAGGTTCTCAGTGCTATGCCCCAGTTGCAATATTTTTAAAAGAATTCCTATTGAAAATAGTTATGACATTGTCACTAGAATAATTTTCTTGTAGTACATCATCCCATTTCTTCAAAGACTTCCTTGAATATGACCTCCCGTCTCATCTTTTTGTCATTTTATTTCTCAGAGTTTAATATACTTGTGTGAAATAATAATAAGAGGCTGTAATAATAAACAATTTAAATAAAACGCTCATCAATTCAGGGAACCCAAACATCAGTTTTCAGATTTAACCATCATATTCCCCAATAGTCTTCCTCATTGAGAACATGTTCTCTTTCTAATCGTATTTAAAGACAGGAATCACTATAAATCTTACTGGCTTTCATCATGTATTTATAGTGATTCCTGTCTTTAAGTACGATTAGAAAGAGAACATGTTCTCAATGAAGAAGAATATTTAAAACAGGAATCATTATAAATCTTACTGGCTTTCATCATATACGTGGACTTACCTGGTGGCTCAGACGGTAAAGAATCTGCGTGAATGCAGGATACATGGGTTCAATCCCTAGGTCGAGAAGATCCCCTAAAGAAGGGAATGCCTACCCACTCCAGTATTCTTGCTGTAGAATTCCATGGACAGAGGAGCCTGGAGGGCTACAGTCTACAGGGCTGCAAAGAGTTGGACACGACGGAGCAACTAACACTTCCATAATACGCTTGAATCATTATTTTCTGTTTTGCATTTAGGATGTATTTTTTTTTCTTCCCCAAATAGTACCATCTATTGAGCCTAATCAGAATTTGTCATCTTTAAACTTTAGTTCTAATTCAAACATCTCCTTCTGCTAACACATGAAGAATAAGGCCGTTCTACCCCCTGTCATTGGTAAAAATACTGAAAATTGATGGGTCTGTATAGCCAGTCCACAGTATACCTGATTGTATAACAAAAGGGTAAAATGGTAAATATGCTAAAATTATACAAAATATAACACAGAATGAAAAATAATATATTTTAAAATCTTGTGATGTTAAGAAATAAAAGTTATACAGACTTCATAAAAAAGAGAAAGCAGCAGAAGACTCAGCAGCACCTTTGGGTGGAGTTCCTCAGGAGCACCAGTGGGGTTCCTCAGTTGCACTGTTGGGTGACTTTCCTCCTAAAGATCTAGGTCCTCCACAGGTATCCTCAGGGCTGAAAGGCATTCAGGAAAACCCACACCTGACCCTTCTGCTCCCTCTGGAGGGTGGCCACTCAGGCATGGTCCCTGATAATAAGGGTTAGCCCCAGTGGTGTAGCTGTGTTCCCAGATCTGTCACTGTGAACAGCCTCACCTGATGATTCTCATTATAATCATAGACCAACCTAGGACAAGGGTACTTATAAAGTATTTTTCTGTACAGTACTGCACATAGCCAAACTTACTGCCATCTTCATAAGTAAAATCAGGTTGTGTTTTTCACTTTTCATTTTACCAAGGCAGGAGTCCTCCCCTGAAACAGATTTTTTTTTTCCTAGTGTGCAAGTGACATGACTATAAGAAGAATCTTCACATTGACACTACTTGAAACATTTCCATCATTTCGTGCATTGGTCGACGCAAGTGCAGGTTCCATTTGTTCGTGGCCCGGTAGCTAAGGAACACAGGCTTAGGATAGTCAGCTTAGATAAATTGTGTTCTAGAAATTTGTTGAAAAATTAGTTGTTTGGTGGAATTTCCCTGATGGTCCTGTGGTTAAGACACCACCTTCCAATGTAGGGGGCATGCGTTTGATCCCTTTCAACTAAGGTCCCACATGTCGTGGAGTGTGGCCAAAAAATTTTTTTTAATCTCTTGTGAAAGAAATTAGTTGTTTGAACCGCCGAGAGTGTTTTTTATCCTGGAAACAGGATACTCTCCTATCTGTGTTGCCTTTCATTCTTTAAAATTTATTCAGTGGAGAGATGTTTATCATCATGCAAAGAGAGAAAGAATTTATTTCTATCATCTAGGAATAAGTGAAGGGCTGTAACACTGCGAAGAAAGAGTAGATAATTCACATGAGCGATGATCTCATGGAGGAGAGGAGATGTGAGTGGGATTTCCATAGGTGGGAAAAGGCCCTTGGAGTTCAGTGTCCTTCCATTATATGTGTGTCACACCTTTCTATATTTCTGTCACTGCAGTTTGTATGTTGCATTGTAATTGAATTATTGCTTGTCTGTCTCCTCAATTGGACAGTAAGACCTTTGTGCAAGATTTCTGAGTGGTGATGGTAGTGGCGATGCTATTTTTAATCTGCAAATCAACCATCTAGGACAATACTCACATGGTAGCCATTTGGTTAACATCATGATGGGTCTCCTTTAGGAAAGTTCCAGAGGCAGGAAAATATGTAGTATATATTAGGTGATAATGAGAGGAAAGACTGGAACAGAATTGTTGAGAACTAGAGTCCTGAATGCCAGCAAAGATGATCTCATTGGATTCTAGTTCTGATGCATTTTTTTAGCCACACCTAACTTCTGTTGGTATTGTTAATTTTTTATGGGAAAATTCTTTGGAGTTACAGCTAAAGAACCCAGTGCTAAGGATACAGGAGCTTCCTCTGGGAAGGGATAGAGATCTTATCAGCACAGCAGTCATTTACTATCTCTGTGGATCTGTATGAATGAGCCAGTAGACCTACCTCACCAGCCACCCTAGGAGTTTACAATTGGAAGACAAAGGGTAATGTCTCTGCTGAGCCTTCCTGAGGTCTTGCCTACCGTTCACTTTCAAGTCCAGCTTATCCATAAAGTGAGGGCTGTTTATAAGTCAGGGACAGTGTGTATTTAATGAGAAATGTTTTCCATATCAGATTCCCTTTCTTCCTATCACTCGCACAAATATACATGAAAATGTTAGTTTACCTTTTCTTTGCATTAGCAATTTATGACTTTCCCTCCTCCCTTTATGTTTATTTTATTTTATTGTTTTTTTTTTTAAAGACTAACCCAACCTGGCCAGTAAATTTAGGTTGGAGCTACAGTCACTCCAGCTGATGGCAAACAGCCTAGAATCAGCGGCTGGGGCAGTCTCTTCTAGGTAGCGGCAGAGTTCACTCTTCAGGCTTCGGTTTCATCACTATAATTATGAGCGAGAAGCCTAGAGTTAATTACAATGCATGAATGGGAGATATTCCTGGACATATTTGCATTCATGACTTGCTGGTAGTTCCTCTGTGGAGGTCTCCATCCTTGTTTTTACTGAGGTTTTTGGCAGTGTTTCTGCAGTTGGTGTGTGAATTTTTATGATCTGTTGCATGTTATTCATACAGTTTCCTGCCCTGTAATGGTATCAGTTTTCCAGACGCAGAGGAACACAGACTAAAACCCAGGAGCCTGCATTAGCATAAAATGTCCCAGTTCTGTCAGTTTGATTAATTTGTCTCTTTGTCTCCACTCTATATGATAAGTGCTATTAATGGTTGCAACACTTCATATGTCAAAGTCTTTCTTCCTAATGACTTGAAAATGTGGTTTATTTCCCCCCTTTTTGTATTATTTTTCTCATTTAGCATTCTACTCGAGTATAGATTTATGCCATGCTCTTTCATTATCTTACTGGTTGCAGCGCTGGAGTGATTACATATGGTGTAGAGTATGCGTAAAGATGTGATCCCAGGGGCAGCAGCTGCTGATGCAAGCTGAAAATAGATCCAGCATGCACTCAGCACTTTTCCCAGAGGCCTTTTATTTATTAGAAGCAGTCTCAGTACAGGACAGCTTGGATCCTCATTTAGCAAGATGACTTTTTGCCTTTCCCAACACTGCAATGACTTTGCTCTATTTACTGACACTGCTGTGTAATTTTTTTTTTTAACTGCCTTGGATCTCAGCAATGAGTGAACCTAACATAAATTGTCATATAATCTCAGTATATAATGAACTCAAGAAACTACAGGCTCCATTTGAAGTAATGAAGCTTGACAGATCTAAGGTTTAAATTAAATAATCCTATTTGTAAGACAGCATTTGTACATGGTACACTGCTTTAAAATGAATTTCTATTCTTCTCTAGCACTTCCTACACCGTTTTTAGTATTCTCCCCTTCAAAAGGACTTTTTTTTTCCAGAAAGAAATGCATTGCCAAGCCAACAGCTCTTTCATAAGGAAAGAATAAGATGAAAATTTTTTTTTACCCATTTCAATCACTGAACTGGAACCAGCATCATTAATGATTCGAGATGGGTAGTTATTAATCCAAGCTGTCAAATCCAAATAGCTCCAACTTTTCTATCAGTGCAGAACATCTGTGATGGAAATATAATAGCAGAATTTAGGATTAAGATAATAGCTAACCTTCTGCACATGTTTTAGGTTCAAATGGGTATTTTTCGGTAAAATCGAAGAGTCCTAATAATGAATATATGTAGCTATTTTCTGAATATAGCCAAGAAGAACTATTTTGTAATGTCATTCTTCTCATTGAAAAATGTACTTTAGACAGGACAAAGAGGAAATTCACTGTACATACTAGCAGATAACATCAAGCGAGTCATTCCTCACTGCATGATACATTTTCCCACATTGCAAAAATAAAAAATAACATTTTAAAAGTTTATAATCAGATGACAATTTAAGAGTATTACTTACTAGCATAACCTAGTCATCTAATGAGGAAGCCTTAGAAAAAAGAATTTATAGAGAGCAGAGCTCCTCCTGGTAAAGTAGTAAATGTAGGAGGCAAATTAGTAACTTTGCTTTTTGTTATTTTCTGTGTGATTTTACTGCCCCAGAACCAAGCAGCTGTTGGGGAGGTGGGGGGCAGTTCCCTCCTTAAATTTGTCATTGCTCTCAAATAGTCCCATGGTTTTCTGTTAGGTAACAAGAGATTTTATTAATTCCATGATCAAATGAAAGTTGCATGGGGTAAACACATGATTTCCTGCTGAGTTGGGTTAAAAATTAAAGCAGTGATTCATTATAAAGAAGTACAGCGTGATTGTTTCATTTTAGTGAGTTTGTGACCCATAATGTTGTTGAAAGAGCGGTAATTCAAACCATTCCTAAAATAAGCAAACAAAGGGGCACTTCAGCTGAGTAAGAGAAGCCCCCTTTTTCCTGCCCACATGCCCAGTTACAGGAGAAAGGATAAGAAGGGCGCATTCCATCGGTTCTGATCACTGTGATTTGTCTACTCTTTCAAGTTCGTTTGGGAGTTTAGACTGCTAATAGCCTGTGTTGCTGTAACAAGGATAGGTGCCTGCGCCCGGCCTTAAAGATGCCCCTGGTTGAAATAGATGGAAGGCCAGCAGGAGCTTGCCTGCGGCTACAGTGCCAGCTTTTTTATTTTTTACTATTTTTATTTTGTCTTCCTTTCTTTCCCTCCTGTCCTGCTTCCCGCTCTCACATACAAAGAGCACCGAAGCTTGCTCTCCAGGCTCATCCCTAATTCCCTCCATTGTGGCACGGTGATGTTATAGCTGATTTCATTCTCTGACTAGTGGCCTCCGAACAGTGGGTGATCTTGCTTGCTATGGGTAGAGTGATACTCAGGCATGACAAAATGAATTAAGGGTGGGGTTTAAGTATTAACTCTTAATGTCCTAGATCTTGTGGCTCTAAATTAGATTCAGTGTTGTTATAACTGGGAGAGCATGAGCATTTATATGTATGTGTGTCTGTCACCAAAATCATGTTTGATCAGTTGAATTGACCTTTTTTTTTCTCATGAAACACATCGACTGTATTATGAAACAAGCCACCCAAATGAAAAAAAAACATTTCACATATCTTGACAGATATTTCATGGGGACCTCTGAAGGCTGACATTTCCCTTCTGCTGCCAGAGCTGAAATGAGAAAAAAAGCACTTTATTTTTGATAAGTGAGATGTTGTGTTTTTTCTGAACCTTTTTGCCTCCAAGATGTCTTATGAGAGTTATCTCAGTTTGGGTTAAGCTTCCCAATAAATGATGGAGAGTCTGAAGGGGAGGTTCATGGAGCCAGTGATATAGCAAGTGGTTTGTAAACCAAAGGCTAAAGGAAGAGGAAATTCCCTGGTGGTCCAATGGTTAAGATTCTGTGCTTCCACTGCAAGGGGCATAGGTTCAATCCCTGTTTGGGGAACTAAGATCCCACATGCCATGTGGCCAAAAAAAAAAGACTAAAGAAATATGTTAACAGATAGGGGCCAAGGAACTTTATTGAGTACCTATTGTGTATATTCTCTATTCTATATTCCAGTGAATATGAAAATAATTTGAGCAATATAAAGATTTTAATATCAGAGGAACAAAAGAAGAAGTTCAGTGGACTTACAGGGCTGGATTTCTTATAATGGAACACAGTGTTTCGTATTAGGATATAAATATTATATATAGAAGTGTTTGAATAGAAGAAAGAAAAGGGGAAAAGACAAAAAGAAAAAACTAAGTTCAAGTCTCTCTAAAGAGTTAATAACAAGATGGAAAAATTTCAGCCACTCTGATAGAACTAAATCAGCCTATTTTAATACCAAATTGTGCTCAGTCATGTCTGACTTTTTGCGACCCCATGAACTGATGCCCGCCAGGCTCCTCTGTTCATGGGATTTTCCAGGCAAGAATACTGCAGTGAGTTGTCATTTCCTTCTCCAGAGGATCTTCCCAACCAGGGATCGAACTTGCATCTCTTGCATCTCCTGCATTGGCAGGTGGATTCTTTACCACAGTGCTACCTGAGAAGCACAATACCAAGAAATGTATTGTTCATTTTCATTCCTGTATTCTATTAGCAACATTTCTGCCTCTCCAAATCCTTTTGAAAACAGAGAAGTCTGCATCTGAAGCTTTGCCTGGTCTAGGGTCTGCCTCACCCAGAAAGCATCTTCAGGAAACCCAAAATCAATGGGATTTGTTTTCAGTGGATAACACAAGCCAATTTTGAGTGTGATTTAAAACTCACTATATAAATTCCTCCTGGCTTGCTTCAGCTGTGAGTGTCCTCTATTTTTTATTGCCAACTCTTTCCGTAAAACATACATCCACTCCACTTTCCACACTTCAGATTTCAAGTGGAAGAGAGCTATTTGAAGGCCTACTCTCAAAACTGACTCATTGGACCTTGTAGACTGCTTTAAAAGCTATTGTGAGTATAGATGTATATGTACTTTTTTTTTTTTTAGCTTTTAACTCTTTTTTTGTATTGACGTATACTTGATTTACAATATTGTGTTAGTTTCAGATATCCAACACAGTGATTCAGATATATATATATAGAGAGAGAGATAGATTCTTTTTTAGATTCTTGTCCCTATAGTTTATTATAAAATATTGAGTATAGTTTCCTATGCTATACAGTAGGTCTTGTTGGTTATCTACTTTATATGTAGTAGCGTGTATCTGTTAATCCCAACTTTCTAATTTATCCTTCCCCCGCCCCTTTCCCCTTTGGTACCATAAGTTTGTTTTCTATGTTTGTGAGTCTCTTTCTGTTTTAGAAATAAGTTCATTTGTATTTCTTTTAGATTCCACTCTATGTTCTTGCTTTTTGAAAATGATCTTTGACTCCAGAAAACTATAGCATTGCATTTATGGGCATACAGTTATGCAGTGAGCTTTCTAAAGGCACTTTAAGCTAGAGTCCATATCCCTCTAGTTTTGGTTGTGTCCTGTTCTTCTGAAAAGATACATATGCTTCATTCAACTAAGATTTATTAGCAAGGCCAGCAGGTGATAATGGGACAGTAATTTTTTACATATCAATTTTGACTTGGTGCACTTAATTGGCAGCAAGGAGAAATATTAAAGGATCTTGCTAGCACAGCGTGATCCACGGGAAGTGAGAAAGTCAAAGGAGTGTTTTTCTTCTATGATATATTGGAAATCATAAAAACTTGGTCGTAAAAATCATCTGACCCAGCACTAAGGAAATAATATACTGTTGATGATGATGATTAAAAATAACCCTTAGTGAGCATTCACTATGTGCCAGGCACTGCTTCATACACAATACATGTTTAACTCATTGATACTATGAGATTGCTACTGTTATTATCCCCAGAAGCCAAATGAGGAAACTGAGGCAAGAGAGACTAATTAACTGCCCAAAGATTGACTCCTAAATTAAGGAGCCAGAATATAAGGCCCGGCAACCTGACTCCAGAACACGGGTTCTTAACCCCCGGTCTCAGTGATGACAATAGTAATCTTCATTAAAGATGCACATGCTGGGCTTTTAACTGGTAGGAAAATAATCCCTGAGGTCACAATCCAGTCACCTGTAGACATGGAGACAGCAAGTCCCTCCAGCCCTTGTTCAAGGTTTCCCTGTGCCACATAGAAATTACCGTGAATGCAGCACTGCAAGTTTGTCTTTACACAAAAAATAATGAAAAGGATGCTGAAAAAAATTTGAACATTCAGTGATAGCAAAAAGAAAATGCCCGAACTCTGAAATTTTCATGCTTTCTCTTCACTTTACCCATTGATGACTCAATTCACACCACTTGATCACAAAAAGATCTGAATATGTAGGTCACCTTGGCTTACATAAGAACCTGCCTTTACAGCCTCAGTTTTGAAGCACTGAAGCCATAAGACACAGCTAAGACAACAGATGCATAGATTTTTTATAATAACCCAGTGTGGTCTGCAGAGTAATGCCCCCTGCAAAGATGGCTACATCTTAATCCCCCAAACCTGTGTATACACTACCTTACATGGCAAAAAGGACTTTGCAGATGGGATTAAGGATCTTGAGATGCAGAGATTTTCCTGAATTATCCAGTTGGGTTCAGGGTGATCACAAGAGTGCTTATAAGAGGGAGGCAGAAGGGTCAGAGTCAGAAAGTTCACTTTGCAGTCTGAAGTCCATTCAAGTGATGACGGAAGAAGTTATAGGGACCATAGCCACAGAACTGGTCAGCTGCTCCCCAGTTACCACCAGACTCAATGGCCAGGAGGAAGGTTGCCTTTTCCCCATCTGTGACCATTGCTATTTTCAACACACCACCTCATGTTATACTAGTTTGTCTCTCTGCCATTCATCTTTATTTAAATTTTTAAATTTAAGTTCTGTAAGAACTTTCAGCTCCTTCTCATTGCCAGACCAGAATGATTGATTGGGCAAGTTGGCTGTTTTTAAAAAATCCTACATCATGCAGTAGCTAAAATATCAATGGCTGTCTTCCCTTAAAGAAAGCTCTAGGCTACAGAATTCTGAGCCACATCCTCCCTAATAATTTATGACTCTGAATCCTAAACTACCTTGGTAACTCCTGTGAACCTTAATTCCTGCTGGAATCGTCACACAGGAAAAGTGTGATGTGTGTCCCAAGCAGCTTCCGACTGGAACCTTACTGTCACTGATGCGGTGTCCAGATTAGGGCTTTGGTAAGTGAGTTAGAAGCACTGTGACCCTCTTTTAACCATTCTCAGTCTTGATTTGGGTCCTCACATATCGCCAGCTCTCCCTCCTCATGGTCCCTCTCATTTGTCCCCACCCCCACACCCCAGCATCCCACCATAGCTGTATTCCTGCCACCCCTCATGGGGCGCTGGGTTCTCTCCTGTGTCTTTGCAGGATCCACCAGTTCCCTTCCAATACCCAGCTGATCCTCACCCAGGCTTCAGCCTGTGTGTCACTTCCTCAGAACCAGACGCCCTTCTATACCAGCCCCTGGGTATGCTGGTAGAGCATAAAGGCTCTCCTCCATTCCAGCTCTTATGTAATATCAGGCTGCTGACCTGTCTCTGCCCCATCCACCTAGAATCTCTCAGACCAGGACCCTTCCTTCCTTATTTATTGCTTTATTCCCCCGACACCTGAGACTCTGTGGAACCGTGGGAGGTGGGCAGTATGCCTTAGGTAAAGGAACAAAGGGGTCTCTGCCCTACGTTGTCAAGGTGGTCACCAGCCAACATCCCACAGTGTGAAGCCCTGGAGGGAGAACACCTGATCTCATTGCCTTGTCCCAGGTGTCACACTCCTCAACTGAGACACCTCCTCCAACTAAGGACTGTGGTGAAATTGGGACCCACTGGTCTCCAGGTGAGGCTGAACCCTCGCCAGGCTGACGCAGGTGCTCCCATATCACTAAGTGGCAAAGGTGAACTAGCACGACCCGGGGAAGGTACCGGCTCTAAGGTGTTATTGAAAAGTGAAAGGGAAGTGTTAATCATTCAGTCGCGTCCAGCTCTTTTGCGACTCCATGGACTGTATAGCTCACTGTCCATGGCTCCTCTGCCCATAGATTTCTCCAGGCAAGAATACTGGAGTGGGTTGCCATTTCCTTCTCCAGGGGATCTTCCCAACCCAGGGATTGGACCCGAGTCTCCCACACTGCAGGCAGACTCTTTACCAACTGAGCCACCAGGGAAGCCCAAAGTGTTACTAACACTACACAAGTAAAGTGCATTAAGTCTCTTAGAGTATTTATTTCACTCTTCCTCTCAGAGCTGAAGGAAATTCAGCACGCAGGAGAGAAGCCTAATCAGAATGAATCCTCCCTGTGCGCGTACAGACTTAGTGGTGGACCCCACAGCAACAGATAGAGCAGTTGATAAAGTAACGTTATCATCCAGGATGAACAAAGAACAAATGAAATGGCCTTTTAGGTTTTCTTTTGTTATGATTGGCTGAAAATGTTTTCGATGTGGTGAACAAACAACAGATCCCAAATTCCTGTTCTTTCCTCCCTGAGAAGTACACCATTCAGATTCCACATCTATTTGTTGAGGCACCTGGCTTCTCCTTGCCTCATTCTCTTTCTCTGAGTTGCCCTGAGACCCAGATCTATACACCTCTTGTGTCCTTGTGCTCCCTCTCCTGGTCTTTTTTATTTTTCAGCAAGACAGCGTTCCTGAAATGTGTCCCCCAACCAGGGTGGGGGGACGCCTGGAGGGGAGAAGGGAGCCAGCCAGCACCACAGGATTTGTTGTTCGATCCGTGGGGAATCAGAAACAACTTCTTTGTTGTTTGCAGTCCAGTTTGATGAAGTGAAAAAGGGCCATACTGGCATGGACAGGAAACGTGCCCAGCATCCGTTTTGAGAAATGAAATGCTTCTCCAGAAAAAAAAAAAAGTGTAATAAAAAGCACTTGATGGTACATTTTTGAAAAACATGCCTCCCTAGAGATGCACATATACACGTTGTCTGTGCCCTGCCCGTTAACGGTGCTAATTACCTAATTATCTGGTCAGGTGGAATAAAAACCCCTTTTGACATTCTGTTCCTTCCATATGCCAGAGGAAGTGTTTGGTGTCTGCTCTGTGACCATGGTGAGGAGCGAATTGGATTCTCTTCCCACCAAGAGCAAGGATGTCGAGTGGTCTGTGCAGCTGGCCGGGGCAGTGCTTGGCTTCAGGGGCACAGCTGGGAACAGGGCAGTTCAAATCCCCATTCCAGAGCTGGCAGGACAGCACGCCCTCAAGAGGGACACTGGACTTCACAGGGCCTCCGTGGCACTCAGTGTCCCCTGGAGCTACCTGTGAACTCTGACCCTGCCCAGCTTCTTTTGCTTATGGCAGTTACTTCTTAGACATTTCATCATTTTTATCTCGTTACCTTATGTTCTTTTTTTTTTTTCCTGTTTGACTTTCTGAAATATCTCCCCCACTATGTCGTTTTTCCTACTTTACTACGTAAAAGAGGATTTTGACTTTGCTTTTTCTCAAGTTGATCTAGAAGCTCCCTCCCATCCCGCAGATGAAGAATCCTATGATTCTCACTTAGCATCCTAAGAAAGAAACAGTTTTGCTCCTCCACGCAACTCTCCCAGCCTCCACGTTCAAACCAGCTTCCAGCTCCTGCAGTTCCTACAGCGATGGTATACAGGTGCCCCCTGAAGCCCCATCTGTTGTGCTCTGTGGTTTTCTATGCACCATCAGCCTCTCTTGACAGATCATTTCTGTTTCTACCTTGGCGTCCCATTTTTGAGGGCCAGTTGAAGTTTCATGCAGATGGGGTGGAGAGCCCTGGTTTCTCTCTGGCAGACAAGGGTGTTAAATACAAGATGCTTATGGGAGATTTTTTTTCTAGATGGCCACGAGGGTATTTCCAACCTCTGCCATGGTCATGATCACAGTGTTCGGAGGGCATGGGTTGTGTGCTCTTCTGTTCTCCAGCCTGGTCTCATTCAAGCTTAGTGCTATCACATAGCCCGTCAGACCCATCCTTCTTCTCGCACTTTCTGTCATACCAGGAGTCTCGACAGTGTATAGTTTAACATTTAATTATTCTCCCCAACTATGTATAATACATCCTGAGTTCCTCCAGGGTAAGACTTGTCTGTTTTGCTTCTGTTTTACCTCAGCACCCAACACAGCAAATGCCCAAGTAAAGATTTTTGGATTGATTATTGTTAATGCGAGATACCTAGGATGTACACAAAAATCCTCATGAACCCAGTAGTACTCTGTGTCCTACTAATCCCCTATCATTTAACCTTTTGTGAACTGTATCATCTCAGTCAGTTCAGTCGCTCAGTCATATCCTACTCTTTGCGACCCCATGAATCGCAGCACACCAGGCCTCCCTGTCCATCACCAACTCCCAGAGTTTACCCAAACCCATGTCCATCAAGTCAGTGATACCATCCAGCCATCTCATCCTCTGTCATCCCCTTCTCCTCCTGCCCCCAATCCTTCCCAGCATCAGGGTCTTTTCCAGTGAGTCAGCTCTTCGCATCAGGTGGCCAAAGTACTGGAGTTTCAGCTTCAACATCAGTCCCTCTCACATCCATACATGGCCACTGGAAAAACCATAGCCTTGACTAGATGGACCTTTGTTGACAAAGTAATGTCTCTGCTTTTTAATATGCTATCTAGGTTGGTGATAACTTTCATTCCAAGGAGTAAGCATCTTTTAATTTCATGGCTGCAATCACCATCTACAGTATCATCTAACTGAGGTGAAAATGTGGCCTTTTGTGAATTCCTTTAAAATGTGTGATATTATTGGCTTCTGAAAAGAAACAACCAACTCTTCTTTACAATGCAGATATTTTTGAGATTTTATTAGAATACATGTAGATGACCCATAAAAATAGACCTTCAGGAATTTCTCATCGAGACAAGTCATGACACTTGTGCAGCAATTTGGATGCACCTAAAGATTATCATACTAAGTGAAGCAAGTCAGAAAGAGAAAGACAAATACCATATGATATCACTTATATGTGGAATCTAAAATATGACACAAATGAACTTATCTATGAAACAGAAGCAGACTCACAGACATAGAGAACAGACTTGTAGTTGCCAAGGGAGAGGAAGGTCGGAAAGAGAAGGACTGGGAGTTTGGGATTAGCAGATGCAGACTATTATATATTAGAATGGATAAACAACAAGGTCCTACTGTATAGCACAGGGAACTATATTCAGTATCCTGTGATAAACCAGAATGGAAAATAATATGAAAAATAATGTGTATATACACATGTATAATTGAATCACTTTTATGTACAGCAAAAATTAGCACATTATTAATAAAATTAAAAAAATTTTTAAGGCATAACATTCAGATAGCAATGTAAAACAGCACTCATGTATTCATGTGATTGAATGCCAGAGCTGGGGGTCTGTGGGCAGCAGCTCTTGTCCAGAGTGTGTGTGAGGGGGTGGGCATCCAGTTTAATTGCCACCTCCTTCACAACTGTTTCCCTTGGCCTTGCATTCCATACTGAAGGACACCCTGCCCCCTGTCCTCCATAGATGTCACAGGTACAATTTGGCATCAGTAAGGCAAAGTGAAGAATGGACCCAGGCAGTGAGCACAGCTTGAGCAAATGCTCGAAGGCCAGAGAAAGGCTGGCGGTCAGGCTCAAGAGGATAACTGGAGATGAGATTGAAAGGGGAGTCGTTTGGGAGTGAATCCAGAAGGTCAGATGGAAGACCATACAGTTTGCTCTCTCAAGCAGGTCATCACTACTGGAAACATGGTCCATGTCAGGAACATTTACCCAAAGACTCTTCAGCCTCCCTGGAATAGAGGATCCGAAAAGATCATCAAGGTGCAGGAGAGACGAGGGGTGGTATCAGCAGAGAGAACAGGAAAAGTGGTATTAGTTTTCCCTTTTGCTTTGAGTCTCAATGTTTTTACCACAAAGATGACCCTACCCAGAGGTTCTTAAGCCCTGGCCTCCTACACTTGTTAAAGAAATGATGGTGCCATCCAGACACCTGCTAGCATGGCTGAGGTTTTCAAAACTCTGCTGGACTAGAAGGTTGCTGGTCATCCACTGTGGATGAGCTCTAGGGTCCTCACTCACAGGAGCCAAATATTTCCTGCTCTAATAGAGCAAGGAAACTGGAGGGCTTGTTTTCCACTGTAGTCTGATTTCCAGCTTTGATGACTAAAATTCCCTCAAAATACTGGAACACCCCCAACCAAGTATTGCAGATGCCTGAACTCACATCCTTAAAGGTATATTCTGAAATACATTGATTCACCCAAAACAGCTGTTACTCTTGAGATTTGGTGTCTCTCAGAAATCAAAAGTTTGTTTTCAGGATTCGAAAGATATCTTCCTTTAGAGTAGAAAAAGGTGTCTCTCTGGCTAGGAGCTCTAAGTAAAGAGGTCTTTCATCACAGTTCCAAGCCACATTCAAAGTAGGTGGCCCAGAACAGTCTCCAAGGGGCATTCTGGATGCACCTGTGGCTTATTTCCTTTTCTCACCATCCCCTGAGTTAGCATGAAAAGTGTGTTTCAGCCCCCACAGAAACTGGACACAGCCTGCCAGTCATTGGTGGAAATTTATGCCTCACCTGCTTCAGCAGCAGTGCTACCAGAGATGACTCCACTGTCCAAAATAGGCCCCTAGGGGACTCCCCCTGGTGGTGCAGTGGTTAAGACTCTACATACAGAATGCAGGGGCACAGGTTCAATCCCTGTTCGAGGAATTAAATCCCTCATGCCAAGTGCAATGGCCAAAAAAGAAAAAAAAACCGTCAGAAGAGGCCCCTGCCTTCATGCCCTAATAGTCTCTATCCTGGACATACTTGCCTTCTCATCGGAGGTTTACATCCAGTACGGTTGATGTCATTGCCAAGCCTGCTGCCTTAGGTCCCATGGGAGGCTATGGAAGGCTTCAGGGCAAGAGCCCAGTAGATCCAGGCAAAAATGGCAGCCTTGGCCACACTGATGGATGGACTTGGCTCCCTCTTCATTCCCTCCTTTGATGATGGGAATCACATAGAGACAAGGTGGCAACTAGGGGGGAGTAGCTGAGTGACAAACTTGACTTCATGCTCCAATCTAGGAGTATGGGTATTGTGTCATACTGATTTCTGCAGCCTTGATACTGCAGAGCTGTGTGTTCCATCTGCTAGTCCTTTAACTCTGGGGCAGCCGTGGTCCAGCTCACATACGGAAGCTCACATACAGAAGGTTGATGGCCGCTGTTTAAGTCCTCACAGAGCACAGATGGCTCCTGCATCACATCAGCATTGACTGTTCCCCATTTGCAGAGCCCGTTGTGGAAACAGGAGGAGGGAGGAGAAATCAGGAATACACGGTCCCTTTGGCAAAACGTCTGGTTCCCATATATGCGTTTACCCTGGCTTACTGTACAGCCTTGGATAACCCAGTCAGCGTGTCTTGGCTTCTGTTTTAGGGTGGATAGTAAAGGACTTAGATGGAGGAAACTAAAACAGTAGAAATACTGCCATTGCTGTCATCTAAACCATGCTCGTAAGGCAAAATCTGTAGCTTTGTTCCTTCTGTAAGCCACAGTAACACCCATTCCATTGCAAATGGAAAAGCTCTGTTTGAAAAAATGACACGCATCTTTTTAGAATTTTTAGCGTTTGTGTCTCAAAAACCTTTCGGATGTATTATCTGAATTTCTTCAGCATGTCCCTATTTATTTATTCCTATTTTGCAAATGAAAGATTGGCAGTAGTTGCCCAGGTTGTCAGGGTTAGATTATTTTCCCCACCAAAGACCAGTGATTCTCCCTTGGTGGCACCAAGTCCTCATGGCAATTGGGGTGTTAGTGGAATGTAAACCCACTTGCTTCCAGAGGTCAAGAAGAAAATGACATTTTCCATAAGAGACGTGTGATCTGTCGGTTCTTCAGTTTTATTTCAGATGGAGAATATGACTTCAGTTCTTGAAAGGAAAGAAAAAAATAAAAATTCCCTAACCAGGCATGACAGATGTCTTCAACTATGTGATGGATTGTCATGTGAAAGGAGGACTCAAGTTGTCTGCTTGCCCCAGCAGGCATTACTAGGGTTAGTTCAATTCAGTTCAGCGAATAGTTATTGAGGACCTCTAGTGCATAAGGTTCAAGCTTTAAACTGAAAGCGGGGGGTAGGGGAAGGGACGAATATCCTGCTAATCTCATGACACTGCAGAAGCAAGCGGGTTTGACATTGATATGAAAGTGCAGAGTGAATCACTTGATAAACCAAAGGTGAATCACTTGATAAACCAAAGAGAAGTGGAAGACAGAAGCAATGCTTATTTGGGTGAAGCAGGAGTAATTAAGAAATTCAACTGGAGGTTATTGCCAGAGTGATAAATAGAAATTCTTAGATAGCTCAAGTAACTAGGCGAGCAAAAGGGCCTGACGTGGAGATATGGCCATGAGAAGAAATTGTTTATTCAAATGAAAAATGTTACCAGCTGGACAGAAAAGCAGAGCAGCAGCATGTATCCAGAAACTGTAAGCAAGTCGAGAAACACAAGGGCAGGAGCCTTCTAAAGAGAACTAGGAGGAAATAGAGAAACAAAATTGACAGTGTAGTAGGAGCTCCTTATGGATTATATAGTCAGAGCAATTACAGACTCCAGGTTTCAATTCCCATTTACAAAACTAGGGCAAAGGAGACACATGATACAGAACTTCAACTATATAAGTAGCTATCAGAATTCTCTTCAACTAACAGAATACCTGAGCGGTTATTGATTTGCCCTATTGGTGGTTTCACCTTTAGAGGGTAGACAGTTCAAGACTAGAATTGCTACTTTGGTCCTAATACTGACTGACTAAAAGGAACTGTCAAGCGTATACACAAGAGAATCCTTAGAAGAAACCATATCGTTTTAGAGAACATGGTAGTCAAAGAGGAGATTTTGCACAGTCCATAATTATTTCAAGACCTATTTTTATTTTGATTTTAAAAAGCACAACATGAATATACCATCTTAACCATTTTTAAGTGTCCTATACTAATGTCCAGTAAACATCTTACTCTTTAAAAATAGTCCTTTTTTGATAGTAGCCATCCTAATGTGTCAGAGATGATACCTTATTGTGGTTTTGACTTGCATTTCTTTCATGATTAGTGACCTTGAGCATCTTTTCATATGCTTGTTGGCAATTTGTCCATCTCCTTTGGAAAAATACCTATTCAAGTCCTTTGCCTTTTGAAAAAAAAGCCAAATTATTTGATTTTTGTTGTTGAGTTATAGGAATTCCTTATATTATTGATATTAACCCCTTACTAAATATATGATTCACACATCTCTTCTCTCATTCCATAAGTTGCATTTTCACTCCGTTGTGTCTTTTTAAGATTATGTATTATTTGGCTGCGTCGGGTCTTAGTTGCAGCCTGAAGGATTGTCACTGAATCATGTGAGCTCTTTCATTGCATTGCACAGACTCTCTAGTTGTGGCATAGGGGCTTAGTTGCTCTGTAGCATGTGGGATCTGAGTTCCCCAACCAGGGATCAAACCCACGTCTCATGCATTGCAAGGCAGATTCTTAACCACTGGACCACCAGAGATGTCCTTCTGTTGTGTCTTTTCATGCACGAAAGTTTTTAAATTTGATGTAGTCCCATTTGTCTCTATTTGCTTCTGTTGCCTGTGGTGGTGTCATATCCAGGAAATTATTGCCAAATCTGGTGTCATGAAGTTTCTGCCTTATGTTTTCCTTTAGAAGTTTTCTGGTTTGGGGTTCACGACCTTTTGAAATTCTTTTTTAAAATAAGAAAAATGTAGAAATTACGCCTATGCAGGGAAAGATGACTCAGGACGGCTATGAATGTCCAAAACAAAGTTCAGATGAGGACCTTTTTTATTTTTTTTTGACAAAGGATGGTAATTGTGCCAGTAGTTCTCTGTTTTGCTCAGATTTTTTTGAACGGTAGGAAAATATGAACAACTATGAATAGGTATGCATGCCAAGTCACTTCAGTTGTGTCCGACTTTTTGTGACCCTATGGACTGTAGCCTGCTGGGCTCCTCTGTCCATGGGATTCTCCAGGCAGGAATACTGGAGTTGGTTGCCATTTCCTCCTTCAGGGGATCTTTCCAATCCAGGGATCGAACACATATCTCTTACATCTCCTGCATTGACATGTGGGTTCTTTACCACTAGCGCCACCTGGGAAGCCCATGAACAGGTATATGGGACCTGCAAAAACAGTATCAAGAAAACCCAAGCTCAAAATGAGTAGAGACCTTTCAAAGAGGGAGAGATAAAAGAAATGTATTGTCCTGTGTGGAGCAAAAAGATAAGGAGACCAACAGCTACTCCTTGAGGCTGACCATTTAGTATTGAGGATGACAGAGAGCCCTGAATTACCTCTATATTGTATGTCATAGAGAATGTTCAGTAGATGGAAAACTGAGAAAAACTTGGAAAAAGAAATGGAATCCCCAGGTAGAAGAAAACACCTAAGCTCCCAGTCTGGATGAAGTCTCCCAAGGGACACGCAAAACATAGTCATAATGATGGTACAGCTTGTTAAGGTCAAAATCTTTGAGAAATTGTGGAGCCCAGGAAAACATCGGAAGTCTGGAGGTGAAGATATGACATTACAGGTTTTTAAAAAAGGAAGAAAGCGAATCTTAAAAAGTTTTCCTGGAGAACAATTTATATAATAAGAACAGTTTCTGAATATTGACACAGGTGTACACTCAGGTTAAGAAACCAGTTTTGCAAGATTAAGATGGACATGTGGCTTATCGGTAGCAAATTCTAGGGGGAGAAAAAAGCAGCAGCAGCAGCTCAGAGATGGTAATTTGTAGCACCATAAGTAACAAGTGGCAGTGAAATAAACCTTCGCATTCATAGAAAATAGACTCTAGACGGAGGTGATAGTTCTGTCCTCTGTTCTGGTGACTGGAGCATCTAATCAGTCCAGGTATCTTGCTGGAGATGTAGTCAAGCTCAAGATGTTTCAGAGGAGGGCAATGAGGTGGGGAGAGGGGCTTTTGGCTTAATAGGAAGAGCCCAGGTGGCACTAGTGGTAAAGAATGCGCCTGCCAATGCAGGATACTCAAGAGACGCGGATTCAGTCCCTAGATCCGGAAGATCCCCTGGTGTAGGAAATGGCAACCTGCCCCAGCATTCGTGCCTGGAAAATTTCATGGACAGAGGAGCCTGGCAGGCTACAGTCATGAGGTCACAATGAGTTGGACACGACTGAGCACAGGAAGAACCATTAGAAGGCACTGATGAGAAACTGAACTTCTCAAGACTAGGAGCTTTAAAAACTGTTCTGTGTTATCTGGTTGAACATCAAATGGTTGATGGTTGGTTTGAAATGACTAGAGGGGTCTAGGAGGTAAAACCAAACCTTGACTCAAGAAAATTCTAGTCTGTGAATATCATTGGTTTCCTGAAAGAGGGGAGAGGGTCATTCAAATGGAAATTAGGTAATTTTTAAAATCTTCTAAAAAATAATTTTCTGTAGAAGGTGGTTTTTCAAATGAAACTGTAAACCTCGATGCAGGTTTTACTACTTGTTTACCAGTGAGTAGGATGCTTTTCACTTTCATTTTACACTGAAAAATGTAAAAAGTTACTACTATTTTATACCTATTTTAAGATATACAGTTATACTGAAATTGAATTTTTAAAAATTACTCTGTGAGCTTCATTATATAATCTTTCAGAAGAGAGACTTTCTGTTTTCATTGTATGCTTTTAGAGTAAATATGAATACAGTACCTTCTATTTGAATCACCTGTGACTCTTGCCCGTCATTTAGCTGGGAAACATAACTGTCGGGTAACTGAAGGAGAAAATAATTAAGGCCACACATGAAGGAGTGAGATGAGGAGGTAAAACCACCCAGGTGAAGTGAAGGTTCTGCAGGGCCAAAGCATTGCCAGTTTCCAGGAAAGACGATAATGAATGTTTGCTTTTCCTTCCCTGTTCTCTTCTCCCAAATACCTCAGGGGCAGTTTCAACTGTTAGGCAGCCCCAGAATAATCTGGAGTCAATGGACACAGGCAGGGGTCACGTGACACGCCCCCTATACATTAGCCTTATCAGGCTGCCTTTCTCATTTGGAACAAAGCTTTGGTGTAACATGGCCCCCCACCAGAAAGGCATTTCTGCTTTGATGCCTTCCAGATGCCAAGAACTGAAGCTGAGCTGAGCTTGCTGATTTATCAAATTCCTATGTGATAGAAGAGCTCCCTTGATTTATCAGGTTTCATCAGGCAAGGAAAGGACTTAGCAGTTAGCGTCCTTCTTCAGGAGAAATCTAGGCATTGAATCTGAACAATATAAATGATCAGATGTGAGCTTTGTCCTTCTTCCTAATGGGGAAGTACCACATCCAGATGGCCAGGCTCCTTTGGATAGCGCTGTATAAAAGTGACTGTTTTAGGGAATGTAATAAAACCTACAATCTGTGTGTCCATGTGAAATATCATTTCTTTTCTGGTTCACTTCAGAGAAACAACAACCAGTATGAAAGGAGCAGGAGGATATTTAAAACGGATAACCAACAAGGACCTACTGCACAGCACAGGGAACTCTACTCAGTATTATGTGCAGCCTGACTGGGAGGAGACTTTGGGGGAGAATGGATACATGTATACGTATAGCTGAGTCCCTTTGCTGTCCACCTGAAACTCTCACAACATTGTTAATTAACTATACTCCAGTATAATATTTAAAAAACATTTTTTTTTTTTTATGAAAGGAGCAGGAGAGTTGAACTCTGCATTCAGAAGGCTTTACTGAAGCCCTGGCTGACCAGCCATGTGACTTCAGGGGAAATCCCTTCACCTTTCTGGGCTTCACCTCATTTGGCTTCCTTGTCTGTAAAATGGATGAGGATTGAGTCAGGGAAACAGAAACCATGCCAGGTGTTTCAAACAGAGGGGGTGTAAGGCAGGGAATTGGTGACACAGGTGTTGGAAAACTGAAAGAACAGGAAGTGGAAGGAGACTCAAGCCAGTGATTAATGACAGCAGGTCGTGGCTCCCTCTCCCGGGGCTGGCGGGACAAAAGTGGCCTCTGAGCATGGAGGAGGGGCTGCATCAGGCAGGAGACCACCACTTCCAGACACCCCACCAGGGAAGGAAAGAAAACGAGAAGAAACAGGAACCACAACTGCTTTCCGCCTACCTCTGATCTCCCACCAGTGCCCCCCTAGGGGCAGAATAAGTCACCTGACAAAGGAGCCTGGTTTAAAAACAAAGCTTCAAGAGAAAGTTTAAAAACTAACCTAGCTTCAGCATTAGAGAAGGAAACATAAAGAGAGTGGGCATGATTGTGATACAAAGGAGAGTTGCTAAGAGAGTAAATCCTAGGAATTCTCATCATAAGGAAAAATTTTTTTCTTTTTATTGTATCTTATATGAGAACATGATGTGTTAGTTTCTCGGTCATGTCCAACTCTTTGTGACCCATGGACAGCAGCCTACCAGACTCCTCTGTCCACGGAATTCTCCAGGCAAGAATACTGGAGTGGGTAGCCATCCCCTTCTCCGGGGGCTCTTCCTCACCCAGGAATCAAACCCGGGTCTCTTGCAATGGAGGCAGATTCGTTACGGTCTTAGCCACCAGGGAAGCACGAGAAGATGATGTTAGCTGAACCTACTATGGTCATAATTTCACAGTATATGTCCATCCAACCGTCTCACTGTACACCTCAAACTTATACAGGGATGTATGTCAATTGTTTCTCAATACAAGGAAGGAAAAAGCAAAAGAAGAGTGGACATGAGTCTGAAAGACAATAGGAAATAATCAGCATATGAGTTTATAATATCAGACTAAAATTAAATGATAGAAGTCAAAGTCAGTAGTTTGGTCAGAACTATTCAGATGGTCCTGTTACGTTTGTATTGAAGTAATACCACTGGGACTTCCCTGCAGTCCTGAAGTTAAGACTTTGCCTTCCAGTGTGAGGGGTACAGGTTTGATCCCTGATCAGGAAGCCAAGATTCCCACATGCCTCATGGCCAAAAGAACCAAAAACATAAAACAGAAGCAATATTATAATAAATTCAATAAAGACTGTAAAAATGGTCCACATCAAAACAAATCTTTAAATAAGTAAGTACTACTACTTCAGTTCATAGATAGGTAGGGATAGATATATAGATAGATGTGGTTCTGATATAGACAGTTTCTGAATAATTTTCTGTTGAAGTTTTTTAAATTAGAAAAGCTTGTATTAGTTCATTGTTTAGGAAAACTACAAGATGTATTCAATATATTTCTGCAGACCCTTGCAAAAGAAATCATAGCAGCAAAATGGATTATTACAGGATTCTTCCTCGAGAGTTCCTGGGAATTAATTTTAGAGAGTCTGGATCTGTGAACTGACTCAAGTGTGGGATCATGACTCTATCATGGAAACTCAAGCAGAGCTCTGTCCACTTAACCTACATGATCTTCTTTTCTTTTTTCACCAACCAAAAAGTTTCTTCGTGGGCTGACTGTATTTCAGTCCAAGATACCCATAACCCCGAGAGTCACTTTACCTACACTGCTGATCCCAGTAGCTGTGCCCCTAAACCCTTGGAGCTTCACTCAGATGGAGTTCACTGGCTCTACCCTCAGATGACATCACCCCCCTGAGATCACCATTTCAACAGCTGGGCATAGACAGCAAGTGTGTGTTTATAGGGCCAGATCATGGGCTTCTGACCTATGCCATTGCCTAGGGTCCCATGCTCAGAAGGACCTTGTCATCATCTTTTCAGATTTTTTTAATTTGAATCTTGGCTGTATTATGCAGGCTGTTCACTGCTACGTGTGGAATCTTCTTCACCACATGTAGGATCTTTAGTTGTGGCATGAAAGTTGTGACATGCTGAATCTAGGTCCCTGACCAGGGATCGAACCTGGGCTCCCTGCACTGGGAGTGTGGAGTCTTAACTACTGAACCTCCAAGGAAGTCCCACCATGTCATCCATCATCTTGAAGTTCTCAACCTCCAAACAATAAGACCATGCTTCCACTTTGCACTCGGCCCTGCAAGTCTGATAGCCAGTCCTGGGCTGGAAGGACAGGTGTGATTAGAGGCCCAGGAAAGGCCTCACTGAGAAAATGGCATTTGAAGAATGAGCCAGGCCTTTCTTATTGTGATGAACTTCAGTTCAGCGTTCAAAAGGTCATCTCTTCTAGGAAGGCTATGCGGACACCCTTAGCGATTACTACCCCTAGCTTGGTCCTGCCTTAGCAAGCTGCAAATACCTGCTACATACTTACATTACATTCTAGACATTTGTACTGAACATCTGTCTCTAGTCAGTGATATGTTAGCTTTTTGGAGAAGGAGACTATATATTATTTATTTTTGTAATAACAGCAATAATAATTGCTGTTACTCAATGCTAGATGCTGTTCCATAAGTTTTACTACAAGACAGGCACTGTTGGTCTTACAGTTGGAGAAACTGAAGCATATAACAATTAAGTAAGCAGCTCAAGTTACCTGGTACATTGTAGAACTGGGGTTTGGATGAAAGACAGCTGGTACCCTCAGATGTCATACAGTGCATGGTCAGTGCCCACTATGTGGTCAGTGAATGAATGAATGAATGAGTAAACAAAAAACAGTCAATGATTAAATGATCAGATAGAGTCTCAGGGACAGATTTACAAACAGGAGAGGAACTTTATATTGTGGCTGGAAACCCCAATTCAAGCCTGCACAGGAGAGAAAAAACGCTTAATTTCATGCTTGTAAGCTACATTCACTAATAGATTTAAAAAAACCACCATATGAAATTATATACTTGTAGATATAAATCAACTTGCTTTAGTTTTTGTATTGTTACTTTAGGAATGGAAACAGATTGATTTCTCTGGCTCTATTGTTAACTAAAATTAATATTAAAATAACCAGAAGTTCTGTTGAAATAGTAAGGTTAATTTAACAAACACATGCTGAATGTAGTATGCTTGTATAGCATGCTGCTTTGGGGAGACACGTGATAATATGGATATTAATTTTAGAAAATTAAGATTAGAAGCAATGCTTCATCTCTAAATCAGTCTTCAGCCTGCAGAACGGGATGCAGCGTGGTGCGGGGGTGGAAAGGAGGAGTGAGTTGTCATCAGTGTTGTTCTCTTTATTTGACAAGTGCCTTGCTGTGCAAATACAACCCAAGTCAGTGTTTTCAAAAACCGATTGGCAAAGCTTTGTTACCTTCTCTTCTCCACTCCGGGAGTGGAGGAGAGATCCAGCTTCACTGGGATGTAATGTTGCTGAAGATAAAAGAGTCCATGTTTTGTGAGGCTGGTTGGGCATGTGCCACCCCTCTCTCTCCTGGGGTGCAGTCCCCAGATCTCCTGACCCATCTGACAAGCCTTGGGCAGATGGGCTCAGTGCTGCAACTGTGAATGTATACAGCCAGCAGCAGCTGAGGAGGGACATCTTTGGTGGTCCAGTGGTTAGGCCTCCAACTTCCAATGCAGGGGGCGAGAGTTTGATCCCTCATTGGGGAGCTAAGATCACACATGCTATAGAGTATGGCCAAAATTTGTTTTAAAACTTTAAAAATTAAAAAGAAAACTAGAAGAACCATCAGAGGAGACCTTCATCACATGGCTCGAGTATGGAATGCTGTTCATGTCTCAAAAATTCCCAAACCCTATTTTCAGTTTATGCCTGAAGTCCAACTGCCTGATCCCTATAATAGTCCAGAGCAATGAAACTGTTGAGAAGTTTTCTTTCACCAGCTCTGTCCAGCAGCACACGGGGCACATTCTCAGAGAATAAACCCCCCAGTCCTGCTAACAGCCCCTAAGTGTGCCCTCTGCTTGCTACGTTTTCATCACTTCATCTTCCTTTTTTCTCCAGCAGAGAGATCGTACGTCAGAACCCTGGGGGAACAGAGGGTGGAGGCCCATAGCTTCAGTGGGTTACATTTTCAACCCATGAGTGGCATGTGGATGTGCACCACAGGGCACAAGTCTGGTGGTCCAACCTTGTTTCTTTCAGACCCGAAACCCAAAGGTCAGTGCCACTTGCCTCGTGTGTGCTGTTGACTGAGGTCACAGCCTCCTTGGGAGCAACGAGAGAGCAAGGCAAGGTTGCTTGCTGACCTCTCGTGGACCTTGGTCCCACAGGGCACACTCCATTGTGCCCAGTGTGTGAGCCATTCTCATCTGTAGCACAATGCGTTTTGCACACTATGTGATGAAAAAAAAACTCTTCAAAACGATCCAACAGCCAAAGGGGACTTCCCTGGCAGTCCAGTGGTAAAGACTCTGCACTTCCACTGCAAGCGACATGGGTTCCAGCCCTGGATGGGGAACTAGACTAGGATCCCACATGCCTCGAGGCATGGCCAAAAAATAAAAAAGAATTAAAAAGAATTAAAAATAAAAAAGAATACAACCTAAATATTACTTTCAAAATGCAAGACTGTTATCCCAGGTGTCCCTAATACTGTATTTTGCATTTGTTCATCATTCCTTTAGACCATTCCTGACCAGTAATTTTGAGACTACATATGTCTGCTTCCCTTAGAGCAATGGAACACAGCTTCATTAATACCAGTGAGCTGGGACTGGCTTGCTATTTCTCGTTACTTCATTCCACTGTAACTTGGTGATCATTACCTTTTTAAATAACATTTTTATGGGTCATTAGTTTTGTGTGTGATTCTCCACCTCCTACCCCCATCTTATTTTTCCCATTATCGGAGCCTTATTTGTTACAAACAGAACGTAAATAACAGTGCAGGCTTGTGACCCAGTTTCATAAATGTCCAGCTTCATATTGGTACCTGGATATTTGTCATCAGTACCTGGATATTTGTTTTCTGAGGACAATGTGAGATGAAATGATTCCTGAAAGTGGAAAGACAGTGCAAGCTACCCAAGATAGGGGATAAACCAATACTGAGAAAGCCTCTGCCTGTTTTAACGCTGGCCTACATGCACCGGAGATGGGTTCCTGGGAGGGATGGGTGTTGCAGTTCAGAAGGTACCCATTGTATCAAAGCAACCCTTGACCCAGATCAGACCTGTGTGTGCGTGTATGCATGCTAAGTTGCTTCAGTCGTGTCCAACTCTGTGTGACCCTATGGACTGTAGCCCCCGAGGCTCCTCTGTCCATGGGATTCTCCAGGCAAGAATCCTGGAGTGGGTTGCTATACCCTGCTCCAGGGGATCTTCCCAACCCAGGTCTCTTATGCCTCCCGCACTGGCAGGACGGTTCTTTACCTCTAGCACCACCTGGGAAGCCCAGATCCGACCCCATTGGAGGCAATTCAGTGCACTCCAGGTGTCCTGCTTACATGTGTTCAAGGGATCATACGGACCTCAGCCATCTCCTCTTCTGAACTGGTCAGGATTTGTCAGCCGACAACTCATCATGTCATCTTGTGACAGCTCTTCCATTGTTTTTTTTTGTTTTGTTTTTGGCTACACTGGGTCAGTTGTGGCACGCTAGATCTTTAGTTGCAGCATGCGAACTCTTAAGTTGTAGCATGTGGAAACTAGTTCCCTGACCAGGGATTGAATCCAGGCCCCCTGCATTGGGGAGCTCAGAATCTTAGCCACTGGACGCTCAGCCCTCTCAGTGTTAACATGGTTACTTAAAATTAATTATTGTTCATATATCTCTTCTTCAAAGCTAAATCATTGAGTTTATTAAGGACAGTGCTGAGTCTTAGACTTAACCATTCCTCATAGCACTTGGGTTGAATCCCAGCTCTCCACTTACGAGCTCTATGACCTCGGATGCATTCTGTCATCTCCTTGCTTCTCAGTTTCCTTGGCTGCAAAAAGCATGGCAATCCTGCCTGCCTTGCAGTACGTTAGGAGAACCAGCTAGAATGGTGCTAGGCAGTAACAGGAGCTTAGTGAATAATAATTGATTCACTAGACAAAACTCTGCACACAGAAGCTGAACAAAATGTAGCAGAATTGAATATAACAAAACATGATTTAACCTCATGGGAGGGAAGAGCTAATTATGGTTGCTGAAGATTTAATGGTGAGGACACCATTTCCTCTGACCTGGGCTTGAATGACAGTTTACAACCCTGTTTTTATTCGTGACTTATTCGTGACCATGTGACCATCATCTCAAGCTCATCATGTCTCCTGAACCCAAAAGGATTGGTAAACTGATTTGGGATGTGTAGACTGCTTATTGGCATCCTTGGCCCCACTCCTACATTTAAGCAACAGCCTGGCCCTGAGTGGAGAGCTGCCTGTAGCTCCTTGCTGCCCTGAGGCAGGTGGTGACTCCGAGAACTGATCTAATAACACCCATGGATGTCTCTTAGCTTCTTTAGGAATTTTCTTTAACGCAGTCATAATGGGGGCAGTGGTGCAGCTTACTGAGACCACATCAAGATTAAAAAAAAAAAATGAGGATGAGAGTGTAAGGAGCACTGTATAAAAAAATAAATAAATAGCATTGAGATGAGTTTCCCAGATTTCCCATATAATGAGCGCATCTGCCAAAACTCAAGATGTGTATTATCCACTCTGCAACTGGCAGATTGCCTTGGGGGGGAGCAGAGGATGCTTCCTGATGAAGGAATCAAATCTGTCTTGATTCTGCCACTTTCTCTTTGTGGTAGAGCCGTGTTACAATGAAGAAATGGGTCCTGTGACATTCTCAGCAACCTTCTTTGATTACTTATCAATATGCACTTCCTTACCTTACACCCCCTTTTAAAGGTTCCTGGGAGAAAAGTACATAAAACAGACATCTGCTGAATCTGTTGCCATGTCAACTTAGTAGAACAGACGTGGTCAGATATGCTCCCTTTCGATATGGGTACTAGGGGTGAGTGAGTGAGTGAATGAAAGTCACTCAGTCGTGTCTGACTCTTTGTGACCCCATGGACTATACAGTCCATGGAATTCTCCAGGCCAGAATACTGGAGTGGGTAGCCTTTCCCTTCTCCAGGGGATCTTCCCAACCCGAGGATCGAGCCCAGGTCTCCCACATTGCAGGCAGATTCTTTACCAGCTGAGCCACAAGGGAAGCCCACAGGTACTAGGGGACACAGCAAATAAGCACCCCCACCCACTGTTGATTACTTAATTGGTGTCGTTTGTTGGTTGACACAATGCCTTTCTCCAAAAGTAATCTGAGACCAAACTCACCAAACAAACTGTGTTATCACTTTCTCAACACTGTAGTTTGTTAGGGGCTCAGTTGAACTTCTGACATATTCAGTAATATACCAGCTTTTATCAGATATTTAGAGACCCTAGTTATATTCAGGGTCACAAAGAGAAATGAAAAAGCCCCTGATCTGAAGAAACTTTGTTGTCCACTGGTAGAAAGACACAGTTAAGTACAATAAAAGGGAGATGGCAGTGATTGCCTTTGTAGAACTATAATGTGGGTCTTGCAGTTATGTGTTTTTGTGGTAGGTTTTTATTGAAAGTATTTTAAAAATATTAACAATTAAAATTCCAGTCATCTCTGTATCTAGAAAATTTACCTAGGCATTCCCTTAGAATGCAGTGATATAGGGACTTCCCTGGTGGTCCAGTGACTGAGACTCCAAACTCCCAGTGCCGGGGCCTGGGCTCAATTCCTGGTCTGGGAACCTGATCCCACATGCTGAAACTAAAGAGCCCATATGCCACAACTAAGACCTGGTGTAGCCAAATAAATTTTAAAAAGACAAGGTGCAGCGCTATAAAATCAGTGCTGCACTGGGAAAGACTGAGTATTTCCTTACTCTGGGCATGGGGACTGAGAGGATGCTGTCATTCGATCTCTAGGAGGTCTGCAGAGGGCTCCCAGGGGAGCAATGTCTGAGCTGAATTTTGAACAACAGCTTCAGGTCCTCACAAGGGTCTGGGCTCTGTGTGCTGTGCTGAATTCTGTTCCTGTGGCAGTCCTCTACCAGGCCTGCTGGTTTATCTCACTCCACATTTATAACCCCTAGCAGAGATTTTTTAATCACTGCTACTATAGCATCCAGCAAGGACCCCATGACCACTGCTTTCATTTGTTTTGTACATGTGATTCATGAATGTGCCTCCCTTCCCTTCCTTATGGGGTCAGCAGTGCTTGCAAGAACTTAGAGGATGCATGGTTTGTGTATAGGGTAAGGGCAAAGAGTCGGACACGACTGAGCGACTTGAACACAGACACACACAAGGAAGCCTGCCCTGACCACCAGGTTTCATCCATTTCCATCTGAAAAAACAACTGGCCTTAGGCAACATATTTCTAACTAAGTCATTCTGCATGTTTGTGTGCATGCACGCATGCCCATGTACACACTCTGTGCATAAATAGCAAATTCCCAATCTGTGTAAAATGAAATGGATGAGCAGCACATGACAGTAGGCTCAGCCCCTGAAGATTTACCAGGAAAGAAGACAGCTGTGTGGCAGAGCTGCTGCTTATAATTAGGGAAAGAATTGCCCATGTCCCGTGTCATTCAGCAGCTTCAACCATTTAAATGACAGCCAGTTTGTTTAGCTTTGTAACACCCTCCACGCCCCCCTCCCCCACCCGGTTTTATGGGCCAAGAGTTAATTTCTTGTTGAGAACACTGCTAAGGACTGTCATCTCTGGGATCATTGTTAAGATGGGATATGACATGATGGCTGGCAAATCTCTACTAGAAACCATGATGAGTGAGCAAAAAAACAGGAGTTGCTTTTAATGTCTCTTTAACTTTGTAAGTGAGCAAAAAACTATTTTCAAAGCCCTGTGGACTTTCCGGTTTTTAACAGGGCCATATTGCCGGTTTTGCAGTTGACAAGAAAATTATAACGCTTTCTTTGGCTCGAGCAAGCTGTAAGAAGCATCGCAGCACTCCAGATGTACAATGGCTCTCAATAGGATGGATGGGGAGGGAAATTAATAGGCTTCCCATTGTTACCGTGCATTTTTGCCAGGATATTTCATTAGTGTAAACGCTGAACCCGTTGTCATCTTGTTTAGCCACTTGACCCTGGTGATTTTCAATTCTGTGTATCGTGATGAGTAGAGCAGTGGCGTGCACGAGACAGGCCCTAATTATTGGGAGCCGAATCATTGCTGACCCAGGACGAGATTAACTGCTCCTTTGCAGTCTTTATCCTGGGACATTAGCGCTGTCTGGTTATCTTGCTTCAGTTGAGAGATTCGGGACAATAGCAGTGCTGATGATAACGGTTGGCGATTTCCCTGTTTGTTTTTCAGGTCACGGCCAGGGGGTTTGGGCCGCTGTTGCAGTTCGCCTACACCGCCAAGCTGTTACTCAGCAGAGAAAACATCCGCGAGGTCATCCGCTGTGCCGAGTTTCTGCGCATGCACAACCTGGAGGATTCCTGCTTCAGCTTCCTGCAGACCCAGCTCCTGAACAGCGAGGATGGCCTCTTCGTGTGCCGGAAGGATGCTGCGTGCCAGCGCCCGCACGAGGACCACGAGGACAGCGCAGGAGAGGAGGAGGACGAAGAGGAGGAGACCATGGATTCGGATACGGCCAAGATGGCCTGCCCTAGGGACCAGATGCTTCCAGACCCTATCAGCTTTGAGGCCACCACCATCCCAGTGGCAGAGAAGGAAGAAGTTTTGTTGCCCGAGTCCGACGTGCCCGCGGACACCAAGGAGAGCTCGGCCAAGGACGCGTTAACGCAGTACCCCAGATACAAGAAATACCAGCTTGCATGTACCAAGAATGTCTATAACGCATCATCACACAGTACCTCAGGTTTTGCAAGCACATTCAGTGAAGATCACTCTGGCACCAGCCTCAAGCCGGGGCTTGCCGTGGGGCAGATTAAAAGCGAGCCGCCTAGCGAAGAGAACGAAGAAGAGAGCGTCACGCTCTGCCTGTCCGGAGATGAGCCTGACGTCAAAGACCGAGCGGGCGACGTGGAAATGGACCGGAAACAGCCCAGCCCCGCCCCCGCGCCCGTCCCCGCACCCCCTGCAGGGGCCGCCTGCTTGGAGAGGTCCAGGGGCGCGCCCTCCCCCTCCTGCTTAAGGTCTCTGTTCAGCATAACAAAAAGTGTGGAGTCGTCCGGCCTGCCCGGTACTTCTCAGCAGCACTTTGCCAGGAGTTCAGCGTGCCCTTTTGACAAGGGGATCACTCAGGGTGACCTTAAAACTGACTACGCCCCTTTCCCGGGGAATTACGGACAGCCCCACATGGGCCAGAAGGACGCGTCCAGCTTCACCATGGGGTCGCCCCTCAAGGGGCCTGGCTTGGAGGCTCTGTGTAAACAGGAAGGAGAGCTGGACCGGAGAAGCGTCATCTTCTCTTCCAGCGCCTGTGACCAAGTGAGCACCGCGGTGCACTCGTATTCTGGGGTAAGCGCTCTGGACAAAGACCTCTCCGAGCCGGTGCCAAAGGGCCTGTGGGTGGGGGCCGGCCAGTCCCTCCCCAGCTCACAGGCCTACCCTCACGGTGGGCTGATGGCGGACCACTTGCCAGGAAGGATGCGGCCCAACACTAGCTGTCCGGTGCCAATCAAAGTGTGCCCTCGCTCGCCCCCGTTGGAGACCAGGACAAGGACTTCCAGCTCGTGCTCCTCCTACTCCTACGCAGAGGATGGGAGTGGGGGTTCGCCCTGCAGCCTCCCTCTCTGCGAGTTCTCCTCCTCGCCCTGTTCCCAGGGAGCCAGATTCCTTGCCACAGAACATCAGGAACCAGGCCTGATGGGAGATGGAATGTACAACCAAGTCCGACCCCAGATTAAATGTGAGCAGTCTTACGGAACCAACTCCAGCGACGAATCCGGATCATTCTCGGAAGCAGACAGTGAGTCGTGTCCTGTGCAGGACAGGGGCCAGGAGGTAGGGAACCCGCATAAATTCAAGCATGTGATCCACCCTCGGTCCTTTATCTGGACTCTCCCTGCCCCCCACCACTGCCAGATTGTTCTTGTTTGCCAAGATTAAAACTTTACAGTTAAGGGACCGCCTCCCCATCCTCCCCTGGTGGCTCAGTCCTAAAGAATCTGCCTACAATGCAGGAGACTGCCTGCAGTTCAAGAGACCTGGGTTCGAACCCTGCGTGGTGAAGATCCCCCCTGGAGAAGGAAATGGCAACCCACTCCAGTATTCTTGCCATGGGAAATCCCATGGGCAGAGGAGCTTGGCAGGCCACAGTCCATGGTGTCACAAAGAGTCAGACACAACTTAGCGACTAAACCACAAGTGCCGCGCCCCACCCCACCCCCATCCACAGAGGCAGGATGCATCGAGGTGATTCAGCATTAACCAGTTTGCCCTAGAAAACACTTGAAATTTGATCGAGATTTCAGTCCTCAAAAAGCAGAGGCAAAGAGCTTAGTGGGAAAAAAGTCCGATGCCTGAAAGCGTGTGTAGGTACTTCATATCCCCTCCTCCCTTCTCTGTCTGCTTTGAAAGGATGCCATACCTGTCACCCTCATCCTTGCCGCTCGCTTCTTTAATGAGAAGAAAAATATAAAATTGCTTTCAAAATTGACTGATTGAAACTGGAGAGATTCACAGTAAGCCCATGCTTTCCCAGCACCTTTAAGTTTCCTTGTCAACAGGGACCCTGGAGTCATCCCTTGTCCATTGTGAATGCAGGTGATGGACAGCTCACCATCCATCCTGGCCCCAGTATCACTGAGGAAGCACCTTTGTCGGTCGCACCTAACCGTATCATGGGTCATTGCCCAAGTGCCCCACAAACCGTGAGAGTCATTTTAAGGAGCAGTGGGGTTGAGTAGCAGTTTTTGTCCACACTAAAAGTGAAGTGCTTTCTAGGTAAAAATTCCCAAAGTCTCCATCCATATCTTCCCAATGCTGGGAGAGGAAGCAGGTGCAACACCAGCCACATTGTGAGTGAGACTCACATGGCCAAGGAGAGAAAAGAATGGACACCACAGGTGATCCCCCTTCCCTTGTAACATGAGAAGCCCCCAGAAAGAGCTGAGGGTGTCTGTGTCACGATCTGGTAGTGACTGCCAGGGACCCCACGGGAGAATGCCACCTGTGTCTCAGAGCAAGCCCAGTGCCAAGCCCCTCCTGAGAACTGCATCTCCGAAAAACACAGGAGGAAATGAAGCGTGATTCTCATTAGGCCAGTGCACTTCATCCACGTCTGCACTCCCTAGATATTAGCCTCTAGTAAAGCAGGGACGTTAACCCAACCAGACAGCAGAAATGCCACACGGGGTGAGCTGGCTTTTCACAGAGCCACGTGCAGTTTATTCAGCCCTCTGTGAGGTTGGCAAGAAGCACATGAAGGGTTTAGATTGGGCATGTTTTGCAAACAGCTTCCAAAGCTCCCTGTACCAACTACAGACATGCCCTGTGGTCACTTCGCTTTCTACCTAGCCTGGTCCCCACTCCTCCGTTAACTGCCTAGCAGAAATGGAAAGAGAAATATACTGACAGGATTTAGTTTAGCTAAGAGACAATAAAAAGGAAATTTGAATGGGAAACTGTTTGAATACACTGTATCCCCTAGGGTTTGGAATGGAGGGTTGGGCTCAGTGTCCCAAGCAAGAGTCACATCTGGGTCCGTCACCTGAGAAGCTGGAGGTTTGGTGAGAACAGTTAAAGTTTGTGTTCTCTCTCTCTTCATTTCTTTCTCTCTGATCACAACTTTTAGGAGGTTTTCTTTTTTTTCCCCTGAAATTATTCTTAAGCATTCCTGATTCAGAAGCCCAGTCAGTTGAGTTCATTGGCATAATGATTTCTCTAAGGATATATATCTCACGAACAAGACAAATGCCCCTCAGTCTTCCTTTCTTTTTGTCTCTCTTTTAAGAGGAGCCCCACTATTAACTAGAAGGGGTGTGTGTTCATGACAGCTGCATATGTCCAAGGACCTGTCAGTTTCAGAAAAATCTCCTTTTATATCTCTCTTACATCCCAAAAGAGAACTTGAAGTCAATTCTTGAAACTGAATGCCACCAAGGGCACAGGTATCTTTGCTGTGTTGAGGCTTTATCACTTGTCTGTCTTAGAACTTTGCAGGGTTTGTGTTGTCTTGGCTTCTCTGAGTCTTAGATGTGGCATGTGGGATCTTCATCATTGCAGCGGATGAACTTCTCTCTGGTTGGGGCGCACAGGCTCAGTTGCCCCGAGGCATGTGGGATTTGATTCACCAACCAGGAATCGAACCCAATTTCCCTGCATCAGAAGGTGGATTCCTAAACACTGGACCATCAGAGAAGTCCCTAGAACTTTTTAGTTTTAAATGAATCAGTGAAGTGGAGGAATTATTCAGCCTACACAGTAATCATGAATAGGACTAGTCTCCCCTCAAAAAATATACACTATTTTCAAAAGTATTTTTATTTTCACTTTTAAAAAATGAATCTATTCTTTACATTCCTAAACAGTCTCAACAGGTATTCTCCAAATTTCCATGCCACCTCAGGAGTCACATTTAGCCCCTCTTAGTACATTTTGGGTGGAATTGTTATAGTAAAGTTAAGGTTTTCCCAATTTGACCTTTTCATTTTCCTAAAGTAGAAGAGATTAGGTTTTCCAAGAACTGTCTCAGGGACTGAGCATGACTGCTCCTCTGAGCTAATCATTTGCTTTGGGGAGTTTCTGCGACCCCAGTGGAAGTGTGGTCTCCTGCAATAACACTGAAGGCAAACCCTTCACAAAGTGAATCATAAATGATTCAGAAGCCAGTATCTCTTGGGCTGATTCTGCCCTGATCTGCTCTCAAATTAGGTTCCAGGTGACTTCTTTTCCAAGTGAACAGAATATTCTGGTTTCTAGTTATACTCTCTTTACCCTCCCATCTCATCAACATTGACTTCTCATCCTAAGTATTCCCCAGCTTTGAGGAAAGTTTAAATAAGCACAATATTGTCCTTTACCAACAACCATCTTTTTGAATTTCCTTTTTAAAAATAATCAAGCAGAACATACCAAGCCCCTAATGTATCAAATTTATCCGGCTTTCTCTGTGCCTACAATAATATATAAACATATTCACATGTCTATGGGTTTGGGTTTTATTTTAATAGCGTTTAGAGGAACCTGGTGGGCTACAGTCCATGAGGCTGCAAAGAGTTGGACATGACTGAGTGACTAAGCACAGCACAACACACATTTAATTACTAAGCAACTTGCTTTTTGCACATAGCTGTCAACTGTGTACATGCCTCTAGGTCAATTGTGTAGGGTTAACACAAGCTTCTTTAATATCCTTGGTTCCTATACATCACAGCTGACTCAGTGATCACCTATCAACAGACATTTCCATTTCCTGTATTTCCCTCTTACAAACATTGCTGCAATAAACATTCTTGTAAACATATTTATTTAGTGGTGGTGCTTTTATTTTTGTGAGTTAAAGTTCCATAAGTGGGTTAAAGGTTATACTCATTTGTTAAATACTACCTATTTACTTTCTCAAAAGGTTGTAGTGATTCACACATCCTCCAGCAAAACTTACGAGCGTGTCCATTGCCCACTGTTCTTGCCAGTGGTAATGGTCACCAGTCCTTTTACATTTGCCAATCTGATGGACAAAACATGATGACTTCTAATGCAGTTCATATTTTTCTTATATGTATTCATCATTTGTATTTTCTTTCCTGGACTTGCCATTTGTCCATTTGTGTGTGTGTGTATGTGTGTGGTGTTTGACTTTAATGAGCTTACAGAATCCTTAATCCTTAATTTAAGAATATTAATCCTTTCTTGTACATGTTGCCTATATCTTCTCCTAGTCTGTTTTTTTAAACTAAATTTTTGGTCTTTATTTATCATAAAATAAAAATTATTCATATATATGAAGATTTGCAGGAGACTCAGGTTCGATTCCTGTGTAGGAAGATCCCCTGGAGAAGGAAATGGCAACCTACTCCAGTATTCTTGCCTTGAAAATCCCATGGATGGAGGAGCCTGGCGGGCTACAGTCCATAGGGTCGCAAAGAGTTGGACATGACTGAGCAATTGAGCACAAGCACAAATCTTGAAAAATAATTACAGATTAGATTTCATAATTGTCATTTCAGAACCATGACCTTTATCATCATTAAGTGTCTTGAATTCTTTATGTTATTTTTTTAAATTTTTATTTCTCCTAGTCTATTTTTATAGTGTCTTTTTCCATTTAAAAAGATTTAAGTTTTATGTAATCAAGTGATCAGTATGTTTCTTTGTGCCTTCTGGGTTTGCTATTTTACCTAAAAAGTCAACGTGGGAATTTTTTTTCTTACTTCCAATTATGAAAAAATGAATAGGTCCTATTAAGTGAAAAAAGTAACAAACACTATACATAACATGGTCCTAGTTTACTTTATAAATAAACATATTATAAACAATAAGAGCAGTATAGATAATAAGATGAAATGGGAGGCAAACTTGAAGAGAGGGAGTATAGGGAAAGATTTATTTCTGTGTATTCCTATAATGTTTGGTTTCTGTGTACGTATATCACACAGGTTTTTTTTTAACTGAAATACAATTGATATACCATAAAATTCACTCTGTTAATGTGAACAATTCAGTGGTTTTTAATGATTCATAAAGTTGTATGACCATTACAGTGTCTAATCCCAGAATATTTTCATCACCTCAAAAAAAAATACAATATCCACTAGCAATCGCTTCTCATTCCCCTCTTCCCTTACCCCAAGAAATTACTAATATACCTTTGTCTCTAGTAGATTTGCCTATTCCAGACATTTCATTTCAGTAGAATCTAGCCATGTGGCCTTTTGTATCTGGCTTCATCACTTAGCATGTTTTCAAATTTCCTTCTTACTATCACTGTATCCACCTGGCACATTATCATGTATTTGTTCTTCACTCCTTTTTATTGCTGAATAATATTCCACTGTGTAATAAACTAATTTTCTTGATCCATTCATTGGTTGAGGGATGCTGGGTTATTTCCATTTGGGGGCTATTATTGATTATGCCAGGAAGAGTATTTGTGTTCAGGTTTTTTGTAGACATATATTTTCAGTTCTCCTTGTTATATACCAAGGAGTGGAATTGCTAAATCATATGATAACTCTAAGTTTAGCCTTTTGAGGAACTACTGGGCTGTTTTCCAAGGTAACTGAGCTATTTTATATTCCCACCAGCCTTGTATGAGGAATCCAGTTTCTCTGCACCCTCATCAACATTTGTTATTGTCCTTTTTTTATATAGTTGTTCTAGTGGTATGGTACCTCATTGTGGTTTACAGATTTGCTTTTAGAATTTGAAAATTATTGAAAAGTCACAAGCATGTGCCAAGCAGTAAGAGTCTTAGTGAATAGTTTTGTACCACAAGCATTAACTGTAGATTTTAATAAAGAAGTAGCAGGAAGCCAGTTTATTTGCATAGTCAAAGGCATTGATTAGTTGGATTTGTTTTATTAACATATTTTATATCGAGAGTGGTAAAAGCATATGAGGATGCTGTGTGTACGTGTATGCTTGTGGATGTGTGAGGGCAGGGAGAAGTAAGGTCCAAAACAAACACTGAAATGTTATGGAAGAGCCATGTCTGACTCTCACTCTTCCACCCAGATGTTGACTTCCAGACATATGTCGGATATAAAATTTTTACAGTCGTTTTTGTGGCTTGTTGAATCAGGACTCTTTTTAAAAGTAACTACAGTTGGTCTGCTTAATAAAAAGAAAAACATTCTGGGCAGCGTGGAAGTCAGCCATATTTCTAATGAAAACAGTGTTTTCATGTTGTCTAGAAAGACTCTTAGCATCTGGAACTCCAAAGCATACCCTATGACCAAAAGAAAAAACTATGTGACAAAGAAAAATGGTGGACAAACTGAAACACTAATGCTACTACTACAACTACTACTACTAATGTTAGTAACACTTCATAATTATAAGGCAGTTCAAACTTTTCAAAGCACTTTCTCCATCTATTATCCAATTTTTTTCTTCATGGCAACCCTGTAAGCTAAGTAGGGCAGATGCTGAATCCCTCTGACTCCCAGATCCTCAAAGAACTTCAGGACAGAGAAGGAAAAGACTTCCCTGGGATCACACAGCTCAGTAATTGTAGCATCACAACTAAATTCTAGATGTCCTGTGTTTGTTCCAGAAACTGGACCACAAGATCAGAGGTTAAAAGGACAGTTGTGTGAGAAGCTTATCTTTGGCAGAGGAGGTTTTGTCTTTGGCATCTGCCTGGCTCAAGGCTGGCTGTCCCCATTCAAAGAGGACTGGAATCGTCAGCCCACAGGGCATCTTGCTTCATCCCCAGACAGCTCACAGGGATCTGAGGGGCTTGCAAGAGCATTAGTGTTAGGGACTTCCCTGGAGGTTCAGTGGTTAAGACTCTGAGCTTCCAATGCAGGCAGTGTGGGTTTGACCCCTGGTCATAGAACTATATCTCACATGCCCCGCAGCACAGCTGGAACATTTTTTTTTTAAAGAGCATAAATGTTACAGGTTTTGGAGAAGTGACTGCACTGTTAAGATCCTCAGGGTACTGTTAAGAGGATCCAATTCCTGCAGCTTCTGCTCAGCGTTTAATTAGTGAAACCAAGAAAGGAGATAGGATTGAAGCTTGACCCCAGGGGCTGGTGCTTCTAGTTGGGATCTCTCAAGGAAAGAGGTGCTTCTTTTCACCTTTTTCTGCAACATTTGCATCTCTGTCCTGCCTCTCCAGTAGCCCCCCTCCAGCACACCAAAGACATCAGGCAAGTGAGCTGTGTATTGAGAGGCATGGCGAGGTGAGGTAGCCAGAGTACCGGCTGATCACCAGCCTGTAACAAGCATGCAGAGGCGGCAAAGTTCACAGGGAAGCCCAGGAGAGTCGGTGTTTGGGAGTAGGAATTCTTTTCTCTTCTTTGGTCTCGTAATTCAATTTGCTGCTAGAAATTATATGTCTCATACAATTCTTAAGTGATATTTTTGTTTCACTGGAAGAGAGGGGATATGGTTTGGGCAGTAGAACCAGGGTAGGTGTTGGCAGGAGAGAGAAAGGGAACAGGTGAGAAAGAAGTTCCAGCCCCTGGGCTGTAGCTGGCAGCATCCCGTGGTCAGGCCCCTGAGGAGGAATACTTAAGCTTCATTCACTGTCCAAATGTCACAGCCTCTTCCCACTTTTTGTCAGCCCTTGGGGCCAGAGGTTACCTGCTCCGCAGGGGCCACTCATTTCACCATCAGCTCCAGAGCTGGAGCCCCCAGGAGTGAAATCCCCTCCTCTGGTTACTACTGACCCAGCCCAGAGTGGGTCCCGGGTGAAAACATCCTCCACCGTGGTCCTTAGAGGATGAGACAAGCCAAGATGCCCTTGACACTCAGAGTGAGTCTCCACTGAGATCCCAAGCTGGGGCACCACCTGTCTAAAGAGACCATGGGCTCCCTGGGCCCTTTGGGCCCTCACCCTTCTAAACAGCCTGGTCAGCTTTCTGTGCCTCTATGCTGAGCCTCATGCATGACTGATCACTGAATGTAGCTGCAGGCTGGCCGGTTAACAGGTGATGCTGCTGGTTCACTGGACTTTGCATCCCGTCACCTCACTATTTATGAGGGTCTGGGGAATGAAAACTAAGTCACCTCCGAGAAGTGAAATCCTGGAAGAATCAGTGGGTGGAGGGACAGTAAATAAGCTGTGAAGCCCTATTGGGTCTATTTGGGTTGGAAAAGTTTGCTGGAAGAAACACAAGAGGGCCTCAGCCTTCTCAGTGTCCAAAGCCAAGTCACTTTAGCTGACTTTTGAGCCCAGTTGGGGAATAGGTGGGTGCCTGCCAGCCTGGGAAGGGAATGTCTTCCCAGCCCCTCAGTGGGTCTATGGCTGACGTTTATCTCCAGGGAAGATGCCTGTCAGTTTGGAACTTCCTACCCTGAAATTAGCGAATAGCTGTGGTGGGGTTTCTGCCATGCCTCTCCAAGAACAGCGTCAGGGGCTTCCCTTTGGTAGTTGGGGTAAGCCCTCCCTTTCTCTAGGGGTCACAGCACACTATAGAAAGAGACCAGAGTAGTTGGGGCTGGGAGGATTTTTTTCACATGGAAGAAAGTCTATAGTGGACAATTTTCCTTCGACCTCTTTGCAAAGAAGCTTGAGTTGCAACAGCTCTGCTGAAAAGTTATATAGCCTTTTGCTTCAAAGAGTTTGAAACCAGTATTTTGATTTTTCCTCTTTCCTGTCAACCTCGGTGCTGTTACCATAGTGTTTTGTGTTTTTTTTATATTGGCTGTCTAGAGAATGTTAAATACAGAAGCCCTTGGTATAGAAGGCCTTGTGACTTTCCCTGTGGCCTGAACCATAGGTATATATTCTGTCTGAAAATAAGCAAACACTATGTAGAGCATCAGCAGAATTGCTTTGTTGTCAGCAGAGGGGGAGACGCCATGAGGCCCAAAGCATTGTCACCCCTGCTGTGAAAACACGCCTGCTGCCTGGTGTGGGGACATCCGTGTGCCCAACAGACAGACCTCTGTGTTGTGTAGGTACTGTCCAGGATCTGAGTCTGTTTGTTATCCAAGGCATATAAAAGGGAAATCAAACATTCTTTCGTATCATTATAAGCCCTGTGCAAACACAGCCTGTGGACAAAGCCCTTTGCCGGGCCCATAACAAGGAGCTGTTTGTGCTGACCGCCCGTATTAGCGGCTGGAGCAGGGCTGAGCCGACTGTGTTGTCACGCGCACTGTGGTGATTTCTGCCCTCCTGAGCCAGCGTTGGACAGGTGTCATGGGACAGAGGTCGCCCTATGGAAGTTCAATCAGAGCACCCATTGGGAGCCTTCAGCAAATGCCACGTCTCACAGGCTCAGAGCTATGAAGTAACCTGACTGAGCCGTCACACCCAGCTGCAGGAAGGCAAATGATCATTTAGTAGGATTGCTTTTGTGCCGGGGGATTAAGTAACCACAAATGCCAGGGTCCAGACTCATGTCTGCCTGCCTCTGATGCAACCAAAGCAAAAGCCTGAGCTCAGGATAAAAGATCTTCCTCTCACACCCCTGAACAACACAGACATAACCCTGTAGGTTCTGAATACTAACTAAGGGCCATTTCTTCACCAAAAGGATTTTGATCAGTTAAACCCAGAACAGCCTGTCTGTTCCTCTGGTTATCCAAGTTCACTCGAGTTGACTTGTTCCATCTGCTAAAGCTATGCTGTCCAGTACAGGAGGCACACCCCGCATGTGGCTACTGAGCCCTGGAAACGAGGCTAGTCTAAATAGTGAGGCACACCCAAGTGTAAAATACACCTCAGGTTTTGAAAATGTGGTATCCCCCCAAAAGTGAAATATCTCATTAATTTTATGCTGATTACTGTTGATAATATTTTAGCTACATTGGGTCCTATTAAATATATTATTAAAATTAGTGTCACCTGTTTCTTTTCACTTCTTTTAACGTGGCTACTAGAAGGCGTAAGAATCCCACTGGCAGCTCACATTGTTTGCATTGGACAGCGCTGGGCTAGTGCCTGAAGGAAGTTTAGGTTTATAGCTCCATCTGCTGGTATACCCAAAGCAGATGCTCGTGTAAGCAGGAGCTCAGCCCCAGAGCTGGGAAACACCATGTCTTGGCTAAGCAACACTCAACCTTCCACTTCCAGAAGCTTCTGGATGGGACCAGAGCTGACTCCTGAAGTCTCTGCCTTATAGGAAGTCCTGAAGGGGGCAGTGGCAGACTGCTGGAAGGTGCAGGTCTGTGTTCTCTCTCTTGTGGGTGCTGAGGAAGCTCGAGAGAATGTTGGTTTCTTTCCTAAGAAATATTTCAAACCGCCACAGGATTGTAAAGAAGCATTTAGCAGAATATAAGGACACAGATCCATCTCTAGAATGACTAGTGTTCTTTCTTTGGAGGATGCTCACCTTTTCTTTGATTGCAAGAATTTTAAAGTTGCTGAAAACAGTATCCACATCAATTATTTGTTGCTGCGTAACAAATCATCCCAGGGCTTCCCAGGTGGCGCTAGTGGTAAAGAACCTGCTTGCCAATGCAGGAGATGTAAGAGATGTAAGTTCGATCCCTGGGTGTGAAAGAACCCCTGGAGGAGAGCATGGCGACCCTCTCCAGTATTCTTGCCAGGAGAATTCCCGTGGACAGAGAAGCCTGGTGGTCTATGGTCCATAGGGTCAAAGAGTCGGACACAGCTGAAGCGATTTAGCATGCACCCATGCAACGAATCACCCCAAAACTTTGTAGCTTCAAACAGTGAAGCTTCAAACAATCATTTAACATCTCACATTGTTTCTGTGGGTCTGGAATTCAGAAGTGGCCGATCTGAGCACACCTGGCTCAGAATATCTCATGGGGTTTAAGTGAGATGTTGGCAGGAGGCAACCTCTGGAGGTTTGCCTGGGCCTGGAGGGTCCTCATCCAGAGTGGCTCATTCATTGGACTGATGAGGTGATGCTGGTTGTTGGCTGGAGACCTCAGTTCTTCTCCACCTGGGCCTCTCCACAAGGTGTCCTAAAGAGAGCACAATCTTAGATAGCGGTCCCCAACCTTTTTGGCACCAGGGACCGATTTCGTGGAAGACAATTTTTCCACAGACTGATTATGGGGAAGATGGTTTCTGGATGATTCAAGCGCATTACATTTATTGTGCCTTTAATTTCTAACCAAATGCTGCCACTGATCTGTCAGGAGGTACTGGTCCACGGCCTGGAGGTTGGCCCTGATCTAAGAGGCCTAAGAAGATACTGCACAGCTTTTATGATGTCACCTCAGAAGTTACATGGATTACTCCCACTTCATTGTATTGGTCAAAAGGCAGGAACATGCATTCCACCTTTTGACAGAGGAAGGTCAACATCACACTGTAAAAGAAAATGTGAGAAAGTGGGCCATTTTATTTTCCAAAAATCCATCGTGCCTCATGGGTATATAATAGCACTGTGCAGCTAAAAAGCATGCCCCATTTTGCAGATGAGGAAAATGAGGCTCAGAAAAGTATGGTAACCAGCCTGAGGTCTCACGTCTGGCAGGAAGAACTAAAAGCCAGTTCTAACTCCTAGATCACACTGATGTAGCCTTGCCAGTTTCTCTCCCTATGTCTGTCTCCCTTACGCTACTGTAACTGCAAATCACACCGACTGTTTCATCTGTCCAGCATCTCCAAGGTGTACAGGGCTCTCTTACTTCAAGTGTTTTAGATGATTCCTCAGATGATGTCTACCTATAAATTGTTAACTTCACTGAGTTGAGGCTCAATGGGAGTGGGTTTCAGCTAACTGTAGAGCCCTGCTTACAAAAGGGCTGTGGCCATGACAGTGTATACATTTTCCATTGTTTCCATGCTGTTTGCTTCTAAGATCTCAGGAATGATAACCACATTATAATATGTGTGTGTTCACATTCTGTTTGACTGTCTGAATATTTCATCTTATTTATATTTGAAACAGGAAAGAATCATCACTGCTTGCTTCAGTCGTTTTCATAGTACTTGGTCATCATTAAAAAGGAGATTTTACCATTTTTTGATGTTCCACCCGCCAGAATGAAAACTATAAAATCCAGCTGCCATAATCATGTTCTGTTATTCTTGGTTGCAGGTCAAACTTCCATTTCCTGTCGATCAAATCACAGACCTTCCAAGGAATGACTTCCAGATGATGATCAAGATGCACAAGCTGACGTCGGAGCAGTTAGAGTTCATTCATGACGTCCGCCGGCGCAGCAAGAACCGAATCGCCGCCCAGCGCTGCCGCAAAAGGAAGCTGGACTGTATTCAGAACTTAGAATGTGAAATCCGCAAACTGGTGAGTTGGCGCGCCCTTTGCTGTCAGCAACCTGGAATGACTGAGACTGCTGCAGAGTTTCAGTGGCAAAGGCCGGACAGGCAGAGAGAAGGGCCACCATTCTGGGACATTCACACTGATTTTTAAAGGAGTTCTTAACAAAAAATAATAGCTTTACATCTGTAATATATGTGTGTCTGTGTGGCTGTGTGATTGTGTGTCAGTATTTTATATCTTAGCCATTTGTATAGATCACAGGGGCAGTCGTCCCTGGATGTGCTCAAACCACCAACCTTTCCTGGTGGCTCAGCTGGTAAAGAATCTTCCTGCAGTCCGTTCAGTCCCTGTGTCGGGAAGATCCCCTGCAGAAGGGAAAGGCTACAACTCCAGTATTCTGGCCTGGAGAATGCCATGGACTGTATAGTCCATAGGGTCGCAAAGAGTCGGGCACGACTAAGCGACTTTTACTTTGACTTTCACATACGTATAGAGGTGATTCTTTTTTTTTTTAAGTCTAATTGATTTACAGTGTTGTGTTAGTTTCTTTTGTGCAGCAAAGTGACTCAGTTATACATATATATATACTTTTTCATATTCTTTTCCATTATAGTTTGTCATAGGATATTGAATGTAGTTCCCTGTGCTATACACTAGGACCTCGCTATACACTAGGACCTCGTTGTTCATCCACCCTATGTATAATAGTTTGCCTCTGCTAATCTGAAACTACCATTCCTTCCCTCCCCTGGAGATAATTCTTATTTTCCATTCAACGTGAGCCGAGAGCTAACATTTATTGCTGCTTATGTGGACCAGGTATTATTCTGGTCTCTTTCTGTAGATGGTCACATGTAATCCTCAATCAGCCCTATGATTTAAGTACTACTTTATCTCCATTCACAGAGGAGGAAACCAGAGTGCAGAGAGGTTTGGTAACTCCCCACCATGTGACGGAGCTTGAATGTAAGTCTGGTTGTCTGATCCCAAATCTTGTTATTGCACTGCTTTCTCCTGCCTCCCACGGAGGTATAGGTTAGGGGCAGGACTCCAACCTGCCACCAGGGGCCGCTCAGCCACCTGACCTTCTGAAGCCCTTCAGCAGCCCTGGGGTCCTGAATTCTGCACTTCTGCCTCAAAGTGGTTGTCACCTCTCCCTGTGCCTGAGAATCTTTTGTCTCTGGGACTAATCTCTGATCTTTCAAGCCTCTCCCTCACTCAGAAGTCTGCATTCCCTTCTGGATCAGCAACCTTAAGCTACAGGAAGTAAATCCAGGTGGCCTCTGGTTCCTGACTGTACCCTTGATGGCAGTCAGTACAGCCTCATTCAGCTCATCCTTCCTGCTGGCCCAATCCTAGAAACTCATCCAAGATGCCGTGTCTGTGGCAGCCTGAAGAAGATGGAGGCCCCGTACTGTGGTCAAGATCTGAGTTTGGGTCCTTAGGCTATACGTGACAGTCCTTGGCCTCATGGTAAGCCAATGTCCTGATGAGAACCTAAGAGTAAGATAAGACATTTGAGAGTTCAGGTTCAGTTCAGTTCAGTCACTCAGTCGTGTCCGACTCTTTGCGACCCCACGGACTGCAGCACGCCAGGCTTCCCTGTCCATCACCAACTCCTGGAGTTTACTCAAACTCACGTCCATCGAGTAGGTGACGCCGATCCAGCCATCTCATCCTCTGTCGTCCCCTTCTCCTCCCGCCTTCTATCTTTCCCAGCATCAGTCTTTTTCATTCAGTCAGCTCTTCACATCAGATGGCCAAAGGATCGAAGTTTCAGCTTCAGCATCAGTCCTTCCAATGAATATTCAGGACTGATTTCTTTTAGGATGGACTGGTTGGATCTCCTTGTTGTCCAAGGGACTCTCAAGAGTCTTTTCTTAACACCATAGTTCAAAAGCATCAATTCTTCGGCACTCGGCTCTCTTTATATTTATAGTCCAGCTCTCACATCCATACATGACTGCTGGAAAAAAATAGCTTTGACTAGACAGACCTTTGTCGGCAAAGTAACCTCTCTGCTTTTTAATATGCTGTCTAGATTGGTCATAACTTTTCTCCCAAGGAGCAAGCATCTTTTAATTTCATGGCTGCAGTCACCATCTGCAGTGATTTTGGAGCCCCCCAAAATAAAGTCTCTCACTGTTGCCATCATTTCCCCATCTATTTGCCATGAAGTGATGGGACCAGATGCCATGATCTTAGCTTTCTGAATGTTGAGTTTTAAGCCAACTTTTTCACTCTTCTCTTTCACTTTCATCAAGAGGCTCTTTAATTCTCCTTCACTTTCTGCCATAAGGGTGTTGTCATCTGCATATCTGAGGTTATTGATATTTCCCACGGCAATCTTGATTCCAGCTTGTGCTTCATCCAGCCCAGCATTTCTTGTGATGTACTCTGCATATAAGTTAAATAAGCAGGGTGACAATATACAGCCTTGACATACTCCTTTCCTAATTTGGAACCAGTCTGTTGTTCCATGTCCAGTTCTAACTGTTGCTTCTTGACCTGCATACAGATTTCTCAGGAGGCAGGTCAGGTGGCCTGGTATTCCCATCTCTTTCAGAATTTTCCAGTTGATTGTGATCCACACAGTCAAAGGCTTTGGCATAGTCAATAAAGCAGAAGTAGATGTTTTTCTGGAACTCTCTTGCTTTTTCAGTGATCCAGTGGATGTTGGCAATTTGATCACTGGTTCTTTTGCCTTCTCTAAAACCAGCTTGAACATCTGGAGGTTGACGGTTCACATACTGTTGAAGCCTGGCTTGGAGAATTTTGAGCATTACTTTGCTAGCATGTGAGATGAGTGCAATTGTGCAGTAGTTTGAACATTCTTTGACATTGCCTTTCTTTGGGACTGGAATGAAAACTGCCCTTTTCCAATCCTGTGGCCATTGCTGAGTTTTCCAAATTTGCTGGCATATTGAGTGCAGCACTTTCACAGCATCATCTTTCAGGATTTGAAATAGCTCAACTGGAATTCCATCACCTCCACTAGCTTTGTTCATAGTGATGCTTCTTAAGGCCCAGTTGATAAACTTTGAATAAATGTTACTTCTTGTCTGGACTTGTGGAGACAGGGGGGGAAGGAGAGGGTGGGATGAACCAAGAGAGTAGCATTTACATATATACGCTGCCATGTGTAAAATAGACAGCTAGTGGGAGGCTGCTGTATAACACAGGGAGCTCAGCTCAGTGCTCTGTGACAACCTACAGGGGTAAGATGGGAGTGGGGGATGGGAATGAGGCTCAAATGAGGGGATATATGTATACATATAGCTGATTCATGTTGCTGTGCAGGAGAAACTAACACAGGATTGTAAAGCAATTAAAAAATTAAAGAAAACATTTTTTTAATGTTACCTGTTCTCAAGATAGTCCTGGATGTCATGTTTGTTTTTTTTTTAATCTAATTAACACCCACCAAGCAGGGAAGATTTACCCATGTTCAGCAGCTGCCATCGCCTACACAATAAAGGCCAGGTTCCTCAACAAGATGCACTGTGCTCTCTGTGACTCAATCTGCCCCGCTAGTGTCACCTTCCACTCCCTTCCTGGAACTGGACCCCCAGTAAAATCAAACTGGATACATTTCCCCCAGCCCCATCTCCTGCTGTTTCCACCTCTGCGTTCCTGCCTCTGCTGTGTCCTCTACCTGGGACAGTCCTCAACTGTTTTTTTATCTGTGTCTTTTGTTCCTTAAGAGTCAGATTACTGTCTCCTCCTAGAAGCCCCTTTTCTGAGTCTCTGGTGAGGCTGAGTCTCTGTCCTCAGAGCCCTTTCTGACATCTGACTTCGTACTTATCACATTAGTCTTGCATTATCTGTGTATCTGTCTGTCTCCTCAATCCCGGCCCTAGACTGTAGAGTCCTCATGACAAGGACAGTCTTGATGATCTCTGAGTCTCCAGTGCAAGCCCACTGAAGCCTCTCAGGAAATGTCTGTTGCCCTAAAATGTATTGGAAATTGTGACTGAGTCCTGGGATTGAAAATTCCTTCCTTTTTTCAAATTTTTCTTTAATGTTGTTCTAACAACAATGACGATGAGGCTTCCCAGGTGGCGTTAGTGGTAAAGAACCCTCCTGCCAACGCAGGAGATGTCAGAAATGCAGATTTGATTCCTGAGCCGGAAAGATCCCCTGGAGGAGGACATGGCAACCCACTCCAGTATTCTTGCCTGGAGAGTCCCATGGGCAGAGGAGCGTGGAGGGCTACAATCCATGGGGTCCCAAAGAGTTGGACACACACATGAGCTACTGAGCACACACATGTAACAACAACAACAAAAATGTTTAATTTAAGCCGACATCAGGAAGCCAGATACTGCTGCTGGTGAGTGTGGGTCTTCTGGAAGCCTGCTTGGCTTAGCTGGGTACTCAGGTGAGGCTGGGCCTGCTGAGGATAAGCCATCGAGCCTTAAGCATATGCCTATGGTAAATCTGGCCCTGCACTCTTTTCCAGGTACAGGAATAAATCTAATCACCCATATTTGAGAAATGCCTGATTTTTTTGTAATTAGCTCTCTACTCTGTGTACTTGTGTCGTACTGAACAAATTGAAAAAGTCTAAGCCACACACCCGGCAGAAACTTAAAGCCCTGAGCTGATATTGCTCAGCTGAAACCAGAGGGCATCTCCTAGTTCTCCCCTTGCCTTTTTTGGAAACCCCTTGAATAATGTGCTACCTTCCCCATGGAATGCGAGTGTCACATGCTCAACCACAGTACACCTGTGACTTAAAGCATCCTGCTCTTAACCGAGGCCTGGATTTATACATCCTTTCCTACAGAGAGCCAAAACACTGCCACAGGCAGCATTTCATTTTCTCCCTTCTAGAAAGTGGCCCAGGACATGTTTCAGGTCGGTGGGCTTGGAGGGGTAGGTGACTTGGCCAAGAAGATGTGGCAGAATTGAGACCGAGATCCTGCCCAGGGATGGTGTTGCCTCTCAGTTTGCTGAGTTGCAGGTCCAGGGAAGGAGGTCCAAGTTTCACAGATGTAAGATGTCCTTTCCTCGGGAGCCCCCCAGATGTGTTTTATTCCATACCTCCACTTCCACCAGCCCCTTGGCGGGTGGTGTCCACGGGCTGGTCCCGCCCACTCACTCCCACCAGTCTCCCACATGGCACTCACTCTGCTTTTGCAAACTCGCACAATATATTTCTCTCTCAAGCTGCACTTGTGCATCTGTTTACTTTACATCTTTAAAACATGTTTTCTTGATAAATTTATAAATATTTTAGCAGGTGCCCTTTCCCCGTGAAAATCTCTGTCTCTGACACACATGCCCACACTGCCTGCCAGATTGCATTCGTGTTTCAGCACGTGCAGCTCCCATGTAGGAGACCCCGTGGTCGTATGTTTGCCTCACTCTCCTCTCGCTCTCTCTTGCTCCATCTCTGTCTCTCTCTCTTCCCTCTTCCCTCTTCTCTCTTTCTTTCCCATCCTCTCTCATCCACTCCTCAGCCCTCAGCATACCCTTGCAAAGAGTCAGGACTCACTTACACCCCTTCAGATGTCCAGTTTCTCCATCCATTTCACAGCAGTGCGTCTCAGAGAGATTCCTTATGTTCTGTCCTTACACAGATAGTTATGACCACATTCATCTCTCTGATAAGGTGATGAATTTTAGTAACACTAGAGTCTATATGGCATTTTCTCTGAAGAGAACATCTCAGAACCCTGGACTAGTACACTAAGCCTCTCTTAGCACCTCTGTGGGCACTTTCCATGTCCAGAGAGACTGGGTACTTGAGACTCACTACACAGTCCTCAGCCATCCTAAGAGGGCCCGTTGTGTTCAGTCCGTCTGCTGCAAAGGCCAAGAGTGTGCTGATATAGGGTAAACCATAAGAAACTGCAGTGGTTGAATTTTTTTTGCAATTTTTATGTTTTAAAAAAAATAGACTTGCTTTTTTAGAGAAGTTTTAGGTTCACAGAAAAATTAAAGGGAAAATAAGAGTTCCCACCTGCTCCTTCCCTCTGCTCACTCACAGTCTTCTCAGAGTGGTGTGTTTGTTACAGTGGGTAAGTCTGTACTGATAAATTGTAACCACTCAAAGTCCATAATTTACCTTAGGGCTCACTCTTGGTGTTGTACGTTCTGTGGGTTTGGACAAATGTACAATGATACGTATTCGCTGTGACAGTGACATAGAGAGGTTGCATGCCCTAAAAATCCTCTGTGTTTCAGTTATTCTTACCTCCCTCCCCAACCCCACCCCCTGGCAGACACTGATCCTTTTGTGTCTCTGTAGTTTTGCCTTTTTACAGAATGTCTTATAGTTGGAATTGGTCAGTTATTTTTGACCTTCACAAATCAAACCCTAATGTATCTGGGGGAGATTTTCAACTATAAGGTTGGGAACTGAGAGTTTTCCAGTTGATTCTCTGCAAACTCCAACTACCAGGAAACTGAAACGTTGATTGTCTACAGTTTTCTGGTGGGTGGAGACTTTGCTGGTTGCTTGGCCAGGACTTCCCTGGTGGCTCAGCTGATAAAGAATCTGCCTGCAATGGAGGAGACCTGGGTTCAATCCCTGGGTTGGGAAGATCCCCTGGAGAAGGGAACAGCTACCCACTCCAGTATTCTGGCCTGGAGGATTCCATGGACTATATAGCCCATGGGGTCGCAAAGAGTCGGACAAGACTGAGCAACTTTCACTTTTTCACTTTTTTGGCCAGGCCTCAGAGAAGGATGAAGAGCTGCCACAGGGAAGGTGTCAGGGATGCTGGCACATATCAGTGGGCTGCTCAGGTGGGAGACATGGCAAAAATGTGGGTCCTGGCTCCCTGGATCGGGAGCTTTTAAGTTTCTAGATTCTGACCTAGTCATTCATGAATGCATGCGTAGCTTCAGTCATGCAACTTGCATGCTTCAGTCGCTTCAGTCATGTCCAACTCTTTGCGACCCCATGGATTGTAGACCACCAGTCTCCACTGTCCATGGAATTGTCCAGGCAAGAATACTGGAGTGAGTTGCAATGCCCTCCTCCAGGGGATCTTCCTGACTTAGAGTTCAAACTCATGTCTCCTGTGGCTCCTGCATTGCAGGCAGATTCTTTACCGCTGAGGCATGGGGGAAGCCCCAGTCATTCTTGAATTACACTCTAATGTAGGATGCAAAAAACTGAAGTAGGAACACCCCACAGAACACAGGGTCTCAGCTCCTCCCGTTAAGGCTGAATCAGCTCTCCTCTTTTTCCTGTCTTATCCAGGTGTGTGAGAAAGAGAAGCTATTGTCAGAGAGGAATCAGCTGAAAGCATGCATGGGAGAACTGCTGGACAACTTCTCTTGCCTCTCCCAGGAAGTCTGCAGAGACATCCAGAGCCCCGAGCAGATCCAGGCCCTGCATCGGTACTGCCCTGTCCTCAGACCCGTGGGTCTTCCCACAGCCCCCAGTATTAACCCCACGCCCCTGGGCGTGGAGCAGAACCTTGCCGCCCCTCAGTGCGCAGTGGGGGAAAGTGTGCCCTGCTGCTTGGAGCAGGGGGCAGCGGCCCCCGGCCCCCCATGGGCCCCCAGCAATGCCTCAGAGAACTGTACTTCTGCTCGGAGGCTAGAAGGCACTGACCCAGGGACCTTCTCTGAGAGAGGGCCTCCCCTGGAACCCAGGAGCCAAACGGTGACCGTGGACTTCTGCCAGGAAATGACTGATAAGTGTACAACGGATGAACAACCCAGGAAAGATTACACCCAGTGACGGCCTGCCTCCGAGTTCTCAGCCCTCTCCCACACAGGTGTCCTTGGGTCAGCCTGCAATGCTGTTCGTCTGTCGTCTGGAAGAACCGAGAAGGAATCTGGTGCACACTACAGTGGTCTCAGCAGCAATACTGTTTCCTAGTATTCTCTCCTCCCTTCCAGCAGGAGCGACATATAGTTACCTTCACAATGGTGCTACCCCTTGTTCAGGCAAGGAAAGACGACAGTGGCGACACTGTCTGTCTGTGGGTTCATTTCAGTCTTTACAGGGATAGACTATAACACCTCTAGGACCCAACCACGGATTTCTTTTCTCAGTGGCCCATGTCACAAACCCTATCTCAGGAATTTCTTCTGAATGTTCAACTTTTTTCATGGAAGACAGCTTCTATACACATCAAAGTTTTATAGCTAGACTGTACATATTATATATATAATATATATGAAATATATTATCTCTCTCCATATGCAAAAGTCCTGCATGCCTCAATTTTCTCATCCTAAAACTGGAAACTTGGTTTCTCGTTTATAAACAGGTTCCAACATTCCTCTTCTTTTGTCTCTGATGCCAGAACCGGTTTGTAACTGTTAACCTGGTCGCTTTTCTTGCTTCACAGTTCAAGTTGTGCTTATTTATGGACAGAATTCAGTGTTGGAAGCTTTCTTTGACATTTTATTTCAGACCTTTTATTTTTTGTTGGTTTGGTTTGATTTGGGCACTGTCAGATGGTGCCAGTTGAGTATCGTAGGTTTGTTGTTTTTTTTTTTTTTTTTTTTTTTTGCGGATACTGTACAGTCAAGGTCAACTTTGCCGCTTGCACTGAGTTTTGGGTCAAACCTATTTTCTTAAATGAAGTTGTCACTTCAGTATAACTCAAGTAAACTGTATATTCTTTGCTCTTACTTCAAAAAGTAAAACAGCTAATTAAAAAAAAAAGCACTCAGGTGATAATTATGTAGGAAAAACAATCTTGCCAAATAATGAATTCATCCTAGGATGTAGACAATAATCTGCTTGAATATTTTTATATTTCACCTCCTCCCCACCTTTTCCTAAGCAAAGTTAAAATGCAGAGAGTTCAGAGTTGATGTTCAGATTTCTAAGTGGGGAAAGAGTTTGGACATCTCACTGGAAAGTGCATTGAAACAGCAGGAATCGTGATGTTATACCGGAACTCAGCAGGCTTTGGCTCCTAGATACCAAGTTAGAACTGGTTTCTCAGCCAGGGAGTAAGTCCCATTCATTTCAACACTGCCCCAGGCCTCTGCCTGCTCTGGATGTATAAGACAGTAGGAACTTCTCCTTCAAAGGACTTAGCTGCTTGGCCACCCAGCCCAGGACCTGCCTCCCCCGGGACTCACCTGAGGGGTTTTGAGTCACCGCCCTGGGGGTCCCACCTTCATGTGGCTGTCCTGGGGTTAATGCCGCTGGCCCCGCCCAAGTAGGAGAGAGCAGGACACTTGTAGCCTGAAGTCTGTTCCTGGCACAGACAAAAGCATTTCTTTCTCCCTTCTTTCTCTAAATGCTTTGAGTTGCATCCTGAGGTTTTCCCACCAATTCTCTTGATCTGAAGGCAGATTTCATTCTGAGGCTTTGGACACGATGCGTCCAGGAGCCTTCCCTGCCCCTTACCCCCACCACGCACCTCCCTACTCTCTCCTGATGATGATTTCCTTCTTTTGCTGCAAAAGTGGTTGGCTTGCAACCCACAGAGAGCGGCTTCCCTTGGCTCAGGGGGCATGTGGGCCCCTGGCTGCGTTTACAGGAAGGGGTGCAGACCCCTGGAAGCCTGTGCTGGGGGAGAGGTCAGCCGCCCCCCTCCTGTGGGTCCTCCAGCTCGGCTGCAGGGAGGAGTCCCGAACAGTTTAATGTGGGGATGGGGTGGTGGGCCACGGGGACTAGATGGTTGATTTTGTTTCTTCATTTGTGCCATTGTTTGGACGATATTAAAGCTGCATGTGAAAGGGGAAATTAGTATATGACGTAGGCGAAAAGTGAAATCATAGTAACATATGTTTTAGTATTATTAACTTTTTTCTGTATAAATATTAGTGCTAAATGTTTAAATATGTATGAATGCCAGAAATTTGTTGGTTCATGCGGTAGGGTTAAAAAAAAAAAAATCTTTTCTTTGAAAATAGTTCCACTTTTAGAAACTGCCTCTGGGTTTTTGTTTTTTCTTGTGTGTGTGTGTGTGTGTGTGTGTGTGTGTGTGTGTGTGCGCGCGCGCGTGCGTGTGCACTTGTCTAAGATACATTTTGCTCCTGCTCTGAGTCAAAGCTATGATTTCTGTTGTGGCTGTTGGAATTTCTTGGCCTAGTTCTGTGCTTCTCTGTGAGGTTTGCCTTTGGGGAAAACTGGTGACAGCTCTAATTTAAACTCAATGTGAATGCCGTGATCCATCACAGGTGTGTGTTCTGGTGGAAGAGTTGGCCAAAAGGGTTTTTTTGTTGTATTTTAACTCTCTTGTTGCCTTTTTTAAGTGACCTCCTCTTCTTTTAAAAAAAGAATGTTTTCTGCTCATATCATAACCAGGTCCAAACTGGCTCATTGCTGTGAATGACCCTGGTACCCACTCATGTGCATCTGGTCGTCTTGACCCTGTTCTGAATGCCCCCCTTTCCTTTGTCCTGCGCTGCTGGCTTCCAGCTGGGGAGGGGGTTTCCTGTATTTCTCTCCCCCCAACTCAGCCCATGGCTTCCTCTGGCCAACCTCTGCTTCGAATGTCTTCCTCTTCCCTAACCACACCCTCGCCACGCCTACCACGGGAACCAGTTAAAAACACTGCTGGAGAAACTATCTTTCGATTTCTTGGAGATTTGAACAAGTCGTTGGAATTTGGTTCACTGTCCACCAGGAACAGTGACTGGCTTTGTTCAGTTGTTGACGTGACATGTCTGTGTCTCTTACTGGTCTGAATCGTGTGCTTGTGAAGATTATTTCCAGGTTGATTCAAAGGGAGGACTAGCTGGGGACCAGGGTCCAGGTTGCCTCAAGTGGAGTTTTAAAACCAGCCAGTCTCCTTTTCCTGGGATCCATTAGTGCAACCCGAGTCTTTTATGAGAGAGAGAAGCAAGTTAAGAGCAAGGAATAGTGTTTGTGTGGAATGGTGACATCTAGTTGCACCATTAAGGTTCTATCTTTACAGATATAAAGAACTCTGGCATTTATATTCCAGCCATGAAATGTTCAGGAGGGTCCTTGTGACAGGAAATTGTGTCTCCAAGTGGCCAGAGTAGGCATGGGCTGCTGCAGCAGGGACAATGGAGGCGGTCCTGTGGCTTCTTAATGTCCGCCTGAAACTAGTCCTCCCCTCGGATCTGCCTCTTTTCCACTTGTGTCTCCAGACAACCTCACTTCATTCAGATTGGTCCAGCTTGGGCAGGTGCGTGCTTTGCTGTATGTGTCTGTTTCTCTGCGTTATCTGGGGGTGCCTTGAGTAAAAGAGCTTCACGACATACTGATTCTGGAACAAAACCAACCAAACAAAAAAAAAGAGCTGGAAAAGTGACTAGGCCACCTGCTCCTCCTCTTCTGGGTTCCCTTAATAATGACTCAGGCGTCAGAGGTGATGCTGCCGTAGGAAAGGGTATTTTGTATAGTGTGCAAGTAATTTATTAACTGTATTTCTAAAGGTATGCTGCTTTTAAGATGCACTATGATTTTGGATTTAATCCTTGTGTTGCTTTCCCAAGGAAGTAAAAAAAAAAAAAAAAAGGGCTGATGATTAGTATGTCAGCTGCCACTTCTCCTTGAAAAGGAAGGCAGGGACCAGTGACAGAATTCGCATGAGGGGACTTCTAAAAACCAGGTGGGCACACTGAAGTCCAGTGCTATTGTCAGGAGGTCTAAACCTACACTTTCTCTCTAAATGCTTTATGATTGCCATTAAAGAAGAAGAAATGAACAGACAAAGGTGTGAAAATACACAGCTTTGAAGAACCCACTCACCCCTTCAAGCTGATCCATGTGCTAGATTATGTAGCATAATCCTCTCAAAATGAGTAAAAGCCTTCAAAGCTCTTTAGACTCCCTATTGGTTCCCTAGCTCTGTACATTATACCCCATTTCAACTAGGAGCCACTTAATAAATGACTTCAAACTGCGCCACTAGTACTTAACATTTGTTGGAGGAGTTGCTGATCAAGAGGGCAATAAGAATGAAGTTTTGTCCTCAAATCACTATAAATAGGCAAAGAAACACAAAATTTTTTTTTAAAGAATAAAGCTGTTCACTGGATCGTGAGTTAGTCTTTCCCTTCCAAATTGAGGATTTTGCTGTGGGTTCCGTTACTGGCAAGTCAGCGCTCAGTGAGAAGCATGTGTGGAATTGGAATTTGTGCAGGCATTCTGTGTGCCTGGAGGCATTCTGTGTGTAAGCTGTGTGTGCCGAATACTACCCAAGCTATCTCCTGACCCAAGCATCAAAGACGGATGCTGCAGAATAAAAATATATTTGTACACAAATAGTGTGTGCAAGCAGTCTTTGTACATAGAAAAGACCTATTGCGGCAGATGGAGGATAAATTATTCAACTGACGGTGCAAAAACATTTCTTGCAAAGAAAAGTAAGTGTATAGTATTTTCCTAAACTCCACCTTGAGAGATAGTATTTATAGCAAATGAGTATCAGTGCATTTTCATTGTCATGTGACAAGGATGCTGGCATGTTGTGAAGAAAACCCACTCGGTTGCAGAGGCCCACTTCCGTAGCTCTGGCTTCCTGTTGTGACATGGTGTGTGCATTTCACTCTCCAGCAATGGACAACCAACCTTGACTTTCCTTTCCATTCCAGTGGACTGACCTCAGATAACACAGTGGCCTCCTTAGACACAGAAGTGCACCCAGAGTATGCATTTCAAGTAGACTCAACTGCAGCACCAGACGCTCCTGTGGGGACAGGAAAGAGTGAAGGGATTTGGACAAAGAGGGTTTTTCTTCCTACAGTTTGATGCTAAGTCTTCTACCAAAATATGCCTGGAGGCAGAGGGGTGACCTCCCACGTGAGTCCTAACAATGCATTGTGCACGTGTGTGCATGCTGAGAGGCCCATTCACGCCCTGATGTAAAAGACCTGCCAATTCTAGTGAGTGATCCGGACGCTTCCACAGGTGTTCAGGAGCTTTGGGCGCTGGTTAGACACGGTGAGCCATTCGAGGCAAGCACCACCTTTGCTTGTGAGGTCCTATGGGCTCTTGAGAATTTGTTCCAGAACCAGTCTAATGCAAGTGCACCTCCAATCTATGCCTTACAAACTCCAGAGGCCATTTTCAAAACAGGGTTTTCTCAGTGTATGCAAGGGGCTACTGCCCCTCTCCTCTTCCTCCCCAGGTCGAACAATACGGACAGTTTTCACACATATCTACCTGTATAACCCTCTGTACCTCTCATAACTGGTCAACGACTGTAACAGGTTACATCAGGTGTTTTTCTACATACTTTTTACACAGATTCTATGCGATTAATGTAACTTAATTCAATGCATCATTTTGTTGTACTAGTTCTTAGGCTTGTCTTTTTATTTCCTAAGTGATTGTGGTTTTTTCTTGTGGTTTTTATTGTAAAAATGAAATGGCTATTGATGCTTATTCTCTGTAACTAAGAATTTTTACCTTTTTTGGGGGGAAAAGCGCATTGCTATGAACTAATGAATTGAAACTTCATTTATTCATTGTAAATACACTATTGTGCAAAAAAAAAAAATTCACTCAATTGAATTGCTAGTGTTAACTGAATTTTGTCTAGACACCATTTCTGTTGATGAAATAAAGACATATCATTACGCATTGTAAACTGATTTTCTCTGATCCGTGTGTTGGAGATTATAGACCCAGAGGCCTTCAGAACTCTTTCCTTCGAGAGAGGCCATGCCTCTTCCTTGTTTGGACCCTTACCTGATTAATCTGATAAGAAATCTTAAAAATGTGATAACGCTAATGCGATTCTTCAACTCTCAATTTTAAAAATCCCTAGTGCTTTTGAGAGTAGACAAAACGCACTAAACCCAGTTTCCTGGTTTTGATGTTGTACTATAATTATGCAGAAAGTCACCACTGGGGGAAGCTGGGTGAAGAATATTGTTTCTTACTAAGGCGTGTGAATCTGTATCTCATAATAATAGATTTAATTGAAAATAAAAAGCTGAATGAATGCAAATGGGGAAAAGGAAAAACCAATGCCAGATACAGTGAATTGCAGAGCAGAGAGTTTAGAATTGTGGTTAGGGCAGAAATACAGCTAAGCCAGAAAAGAATATTTGATCACTTGAGTCTGAATTTCGCTGTAAAGGGAAAACGAGACACTGAATGATGGACAGCCCAGATGACCTGAGTACTCTGGACTCATAAGTAGTCTGGCAGTGAGGATGGAGTCACATGATGGCAGGAGATAGCAGAGCTGCTGGGATCTGAGCTTCTGGAAGTGCCCAACTCCATTAGCCAGGTGGGAAAACGGAAATTACCAGCTGCCAAACTCCACTCCCTCCATGGGCTCCCCACTGAGGCAGAACTTCAGGGAGCATCTTAACAGGATTAGCAAATATTCTCTGTTGTGAAATCACCACGGTCCAAACATCTCAGGTGTCAGTTCAGTTCAGTTCAGCCGCTCAGTCATGTCCAACTCTTTGCGACCCCATGGACTGCAGCACACCAGGCCTCCCTGTCCATCACTAACTCCCGGAGTTTACTCAAACTCATGTCCATTGAGTCGGTGCTGCCATCCAACTATCTCATCCTCTGTCGTCCCCTTCTCCTGCCTTCAATCTTTCCCAGCATCAGGGTCTTTTCAAATGAGTCCGTTCTTTGCATCAGGTGTCAGAGGTTAAGAAAAGAGTCCTTTGTCTGAAGGCATGAAGTCATTCAGTCCATTCTGGGGAAAGGGTGGGTCATGATTCCAAAATTCTCTTTAGGAAAACCTGTTCATTTAGAACCAGTGGTCATTTGTACTTTCCACCTGACTTTAGTGCTTGTGGCAGGGAATGACCACTGTGGTTTGATACTGAATAAGGCTCTTACATCCTCCAGAAGGGAAGCATTCAAACACCACCCAGCCCCAGATGGGCAGCAGTCATTCTCTTTCCTCCTTTTTTTAAGTTAATTAATCTGGCTGCATCTGGTCTTGCGGCATGAAGGGTCTTTCTAGTTGTGACATACAGGGTCATTTTTTTTTAAATTGTGTCTTGTGGGATCTACTTTTCTGACCAGGGGTCGAACCCAGGCCTCCTGCATTGGGAACATGGAGTCTTAGCCACTAGACCACCAGGGAAGTCCCTCTCTCCCCTACTTTGAATATGCACCTTAGGTGTGAATCGAATCTACTTCTAGAGCACAGATAGGAGTCTCAGTCTGCCTTCTCCCTGCCAGCAGGTCTGTTGCATGTTGTTTGGAAAAAACTGAGCTGTTCTTGGAAATAGTTCTAGAACTTTTCACTCTTCTGCAGATCATCACCCCAACCCCTCAGTTAGGATACTTTACCATGACCGTACTCCATGTCTCCCACAAGCTTGTGATGGTGTCCAGAGTGGAATGGGCTTCCAATTCTCTGCACTGAGCACCTCTGTCTTCCTGGCATAAACACATATCATACTTCCTGGTACCAGGGAATCAAGGTCCAGAGAGACGGAGAAAGCTGCACTTCCCACATCCCATTATGAAAGTATCTTTCCTTTCATTTGAATCAAGAGCATCATCCCTTCTGTCTCCTCCCCCACCCCTACTCCTACATATCTGGACATCTACTTGCTGCTGAAGGTCCACTCAACCAGAAAGAGGCAGGACTGTTTCTTCGTGGCTAGTTTTCACTCTCTCCCCTTGAAGACAAGTGTACCCCTGAGGCACTGACTTTCATCCTAAAGCAATGGCTGGAAACCTTCAGAGATACAGCAGCATTTACTGGAAGCATTACATTTTACACTGTGTCGTTTTAACTTCTTTTTTTTTAAGCTCTATTTGTGCAGTACAGTTCATGACCCTATAAAGGCTTTGGAGAGTGAAGCAAATTTAAATTACAAAAAAAGGGGGGCGGTGCAGGAGAGGTGGAGAACAGTGCCATGTAGGCTTCTGAGTCTCTCATAATTAATGTGTTGACAAGAAAGGACAGGACACCAGGGAATAAGGAACAGACTGGAGAGTTGGAAGCGATGGGTAGTGTCTGGTCTTTGGCATCTATACATAAACATACATTCGCTCAACCACCACTGGGCTACATACTGGGCATCCAAGATTTAAAATGCACAGCCTTACCCTTAAAGTTTTCATAGGCTAGTTGAGTAGACAGATGTGTCAATAAAGCATTGTGCAGGGGCTGCTGATGGTTATGGGCAAGAGAGAGCACAGGTCTTCCTGAGGGGAGTATGGGCCTTAGAGCAACAAGATCTGGGTTTGAATTCCAGCTGTAAAGCAGGGACTTCAGCCAGAATTTAGTTATGGGGCAAGTTACTTGATCTCTCTGAGCCTTCTCTGATCTATAAAAGGGAGACAAACAACAACTTTACATAGTTGTATAGGTTATAGATAATGTGACTTAAGCACCCAGAATATGGAATGCCCCTGAAAATGGTACCTAATTGGGCTTGGCCCTGGTGTCATTTTCATCCTCCTGGTCTTCACAGGCTCTTCTACCAACTCCCCACAGAAAAGACCGCACACTTATTCACATCTCCACACCTCATTTTCTCCTCTGCAAACTCAGAACAGAGAAGACTCAGGAGCCATTTGGGCTAGAAGCATAGACCAGCTCCTGCCAGTGCTGAGCTCCCTTCTGCAACACCCCAGGCAGTTATCCAGAAGAGCGTTCTCCAGAGAGACAGAACCAATAGGAGATTTTATAGAGAGACAGATACAGGTTGATTGATTGATCGACTGGATGATTTGTTGGTATTGGCTCATATAATTATGGAGGCTAAGAAATTTCACAATCTAGACCTTTTGTTAGCTGGAGGCTCAGGGAAGCTGCTGGTATAGTTTTGAGAACTGTAGAGTCAATGATGTAAGTCCCAGTCCAAGGGAGAAGACTGACATTCCAGCTCAACTAGAGAAAGCAAATTCATCCTTCCTCAACCTTTTTATTCTGTGCAGGCTCTCAACAGATTAGCTGCTGGTCCGTCACACTGGGAGGGCAATCTGCTTTACTCAGAGTACAGGAAATACCAGGAGGGAGGGAATGAATGTGAGGCAGGAGCCAGCCCGTGAAGGCTCCATGTGCAGGCTAAGGAGTGTGGATTTTGTGCCTTTGGAACAAACTGATTCTCCCGATAACCTGAAACCTTTGTTATAAGGTATGTGGCCAGAGATAGGAGAGTCTGGCCATGAGATGGAGGATGGAGTTGCTAAGTGGCTCCTGCCTTGGGAATTCACCCCACCTTCATGATTCTCAGAACTCAGACAATAACAACCAGCCAACCAGCCTCACAGATTGAAGAGTTAGTGGACATCTGTGCCTCAGTGCTCTATAAGAAGTGTTCAGTGCCTTCTGCTGGATGGCTCGGGACCACTGGAAGGGTGGGGGGCAGGAGGAAGCCGTGCCAACTCCAGTCTCTCCTCTGGAGGTCAGTAATGAGATCCCACCAGCACCTGTGGGCCCACAGTCATGGCATCACCACTGATGATGTGCGAGTCCAACAGAAGGATAAAGTCATGCAATGCCAGTGTTCGCCAGCCTTGTCATCAATATTTTATGTCATAGCATGTAGGCACGAACATGCAGCTGCTTCATCCCCAAGAAATGAGCTGATGAAAGGACAAAAACAAAAAGCTCCCCTCCCACCTTGCGTGTAGAGACAGGAAGTATGCTGAGCTCAGGCTGCGGGCAGAGCTCCCAGGCTGCTCTGAACCCATGTTCAAGGGTCCAAACTGCTGCTGCTACAGAGTCAGCTGCTGGCCAGGTGGGTAGCACATCCCACTTCTCCTCCCTTCAGGTGGCAGCTCTGGCCCCTAGATTTTCTCTGATGGAATAGAGTGCCTCCCTGGTGTACGCAGAGCATCAGATCAGCTTCAGGAAGTGTGGCCAAGTGGGGCAGTGAGAGGCTGACCCCAGAGGTCAGGGGACCCCACTGGGAGCTTCTGATGCACAGCCACGGCCTGATCAGGGGTTCCATAGGGGATGGTTCTGAGTTTCTCCTGCAGTTTGAACTCACAGACATACAACTTGTATTTCACAGATGCCAGCTCTCTCCTGGGTTCCTTTTTTCTGATCCCAGGCATGGATTATTTTTTCATAATAGATGAAAGTTCTAGAAGCATGTTCTGAAACAAAATGAACAAAATAAACTCAGAAGGGCTGGTAAAAGCTAGTCCCGCCCACCCATCCGAGACTCTGTGTGTGTCACAAATATCCCAAATGCAAACAAAACCTCCTACAGAAGATAGTCCCCTCCCCACATCACCCCAGAGAAGAACACCCAGGTAAGAGGTTCTATTCTCTGACAGCGTTGCAGCATAAGATCTGAATCCCACCTGCCATCTCCTCCTCCTCTTCCAGTTGTGCTTGTTGTGTCCAAAATCCAGGTCTAAAACTAAAAGGCCAACCTTTTCCTAATCTCCATCTTTGTCCCCTCCACAACTAACCAGAGTTCCTGACTTTGCAATAATGTGGAATGGGAACATGGATCCAAACATAGATGATTCATTTTGTAATAATCTATCCTAAAAATACGCTACACTTAGGCTGACTGTAATGCAGGAGACCTGGGTGATCCCTGGGTCGGGAAGATCCCCTGGAGAAGGGAATGGCTACCCACTCCAGTATTCTTGCCTGGAGAATTCCATGGACAGAGGAGCCTGGAGGGCTACAGTCCATGGCTCACAAACAGTTGGATATGACTGAGTGACCATCACTTTCACTTTCACAGAGAGAGCAGGAAGCAGCAATGGGAGAAGGAACTTGGGTTGGGTCAGACAAATTTAGGATAAAATTCCAGCTCATTCACTCATTCAATAAATATTCATTTATTTTCCTGCTATGTCCCAAAGACTGTGGTTTACCACATCCTAATTGCATGACTTGGACAAGTCATCTAATTCCTTATTCTTAAATGGGAATAATCACAGGGTCACAATGAGGAAACCCATGGCAGTGTCTAGACCAGAATCAGGGACTCCATAAAATAAGAGACTTTCTCTCTCTTCTTTAGATTCTTTGACAACTGATATATTGTAGAAAACTTCTCTAGTAAAACGTTCAATAAATTATAACAATCGACCCTCAAAACATCCATCTAATTACCCCTGTTGTTAATGCTGTGTCAAAATAGACCTTCTCAAATGAGGCAAAGGACCTAGAAGTCACAGAAATTTTAGATTTAGTACAATATTAAAAGTTTAAAGACACCATACACAGTGATAAGAAATAAGCAGACTGGGAGAAAATCTTACAATATGTATATTGACAAGGCATTAATATAATACCATAAAAGAGCTCCTAGAAACCAGAGGAAAAACAAATATCTTAACAGAAAAATAGACAAGGATAATTCACGATAGGAATGCTGCTGCTGCTGCTAAGTCACTTCAGTTGTGTCCGACTCTGTGCGACCCCATAGATGGAAGCCCACCAGGCTCCCCTGTCCCTGGGATTCTCCAGGCAAGAACACTGGAGTGGGTTGCCATTTCCTTCTCCAAGGCATGAAAGAAAAGGAAAAGTGAAGTCGCTCAGTCGTGTCCAACTCTTAGCGACCCCATGGACGGAAAATCCTCCATCCATGGGATTTTCCAGGCAAGAGTACCGGAGTGGGGTGCCATTGCCTTCTCCGCACGATAGGAATACAGATGGCTAATAAGCATATGAACAACTTTACTAGTGATCATGGAAATTTAAAGTAAAACAAAGGGAAACATTTCTAGTTTATCACACTGAGGGTGGGGATAGATAATATCTGAGTGTGGAGAAAAACTGCTAATGTGCTGGAAAGAGGATAAATTGGCATAGTCATTCATGATCAAAAACTGGCAGCATCTATCAAAATGTAAAATATGCATGCCTGTTAAAACCAATAATTCCACTTCTAGGTACCTATCAAAGTATGTATGAAACATTCATTGCAACATTGTTTGCAGTAGAAAAAAAGTTAGAATGGCTAAATGGTTATCAAGTATCTTATGGTTCACCCATCTCATGGAAAAGCATGAAGCATACACAACTGAGGCATCTCCATGGGTGCTGAAGTGAAGAGTTCCTGAGACATCTCATTAGTTAAGCAAAAGCAAATGGCAGAGACATCTCTATAGCAGGATCACATTTATGTTTTTGAAAACATATAACAAATATATGTGGACATATATTTGTACTCCAAGACAGATTATGAATGCACGGAGGGAGGTAGGGGAACACAGCCTGTGCTGTTCACAGTGATTGCCTTTGGTGGAGGGAAATGGGAAATGAGTCCAGGTGAGAGTGAGAGATGAACCCGCACATAGTCAGGTTCACGTTTTACTCGGTGTTCTTTTATATTGATTGAATGTTTTTCAATGAACATGTATAACTTTAATTTGAAAACTAAGAAAAAAAGAAAAAGACTCTTCTTTCAAACCGTTAACAGTAGTACCCATGGAGTGAGCCACACTCCCCTTTTACCTGAGCACCATGCAAGCCTCCTTGCTGGTCTCTCTGACTGCACTCTTACCCCCTGTCTTGGGCCATTTGGGCTGCTATAAAAAAATACCCTAAGCTGGGGAGAAATGTAGGGACTTCCCTGGTGGTCCAGTGATTAATAATCCATCTTCCAATGAAGGGAATGTGAATTTGATCTCTGGTTGGGCAACCAAGATCCCACATGCTTCGGGGCAACTAAGCTCACACGTAGCAACTACTGAGCCTGCGTGCCACAACTGGAGAGAAGCCCAAGTGCACAATGAAAGATCCTGAGTGCCTAACACAGCCAAAAATAAATAAATATTTAAAAACAAAAAAAGAATAGAAATGTATTGCTCATATTTCTGGAGACTGGGGATTCTAAGACAAAGCACTGGCAGATTCAGTGTCTGGTGTGAGCCTTCTTCCTGGCTCATAGATGGTCATCTTTTCATTGTACCCTCACATGGTGGATGGGCTAGGGAACTATCTGATGCCCTATTTAAAAGGGCACTAATCCCATTCAAAAAGGCTCCATCCTTATGACCTAATCACCTCCCAAATGTCCCACTTTCAAATACCATTGCCTTGGGGGATAAGGTTTCAACATACGAATTTGGGGGAGACAAACATTCAGACCACAGCATCTCTACAATAGACTCATCAGAAACAGTGATTTTAAAAATATATGTATCATGGCTTCCATGGTAGTCCAGTGGTTAAGAATTCACCTGCCAATGCAGGGGACATGGTTCAGTCCCCGGTCTGGGAACTAAGATCCCATAAGCCCTGTGGCAACAAAGGCCATGTGCCACAACTACTGAAGCCCATGTACCCAAGAGCCCATGCTCTGCAACAAGAGAAACCACTGCAATGAGAAGCATGCACACTACAACTTGAGAGTAGCCCCCATTCTCCACAACTAGAGAAAGCCCATGCACAGCAACGAAGACCTAGTGCAGCCAAAAATAAATAAATTAATTTAAAAAAAATACATATATATATATATATGTATCAGACCACCACCATTCCTATGCCATCCAACTCAAATTCCTTTCCATGGCCTATAAAACCTGACATATAGCTCTTGCCCATTCCAATCTCATCATCCCTAACTGTCGCCTCCATGATAACGGCCCAAGAGTGCTCCCTGGGACCTTAGCACACAGCTCACACCATTAGTCACGCTGAGGTCCTTGGGTGGGTGGGGCATCACAGGCAGAGGGGTCAGTAAGTACAAAGGTCCTCAGCACCATGGAGCTTCAGGAGAGTGCCCTTTATCATCACTTTAACATCACAAAAGATCAGAGGAGTTCACAGGGCAATCTTCTTCCTAATGCCAAAATCTTCCTACTCTACAGCGGTAGTTCATATTGGAATCACCAGGGAGCTTTAAAAATATTGGTTCTCAGGCTCTTTCTGCAGAGGTTATTACACCATTTTCCAAAGCCATTTTTCCCTGGGGATTTAAAGTGGAATTGGGCATGAGAATGACTACTTCACAGCACCTCTGACATGTGAAGGCATTCATTGATGAATGCCATTCCATACCCTCTCCATTACAGAGGGGAGCATGGGTTCCTAAAACTCAACCAGCCTTCCTCCCCATGCTCACTGGGCCAGACTAAAAGGACTAAAAGTCTTCTCTCCATGTCCAATGAACTCCATCCTTAAAGAATCAAACTTGATAGAAACTTATTTAATAGCCAACAGGCTTAGACTTGAAGAAACTGTGAGATTTGAGTGGTGATGGCAAGGGAAATATCTTGGAGTATATATCATGGCTCTTGCAGGTGGTTTTCCTGACCTTTTAAAACAGAGCAGATTTCTTTTGCAGGACAGTTCTCTGCAAGGGGAATGTGTGGCATTCTGTGGAGAGAAACTGTGGTCTCTACTTGAACTCAGTTGAACTCATTTCATTCTGAAACACCAACTGCTACAATCAGAATGTATCTGATTGAGCCTGAAAAATTCAGCTCTCTGGGACCTGATACAGTGTAAAAAACTGTTTATAGTCCATGTATTGAAAGTGAATGCTCACAATCCTTTGCTTGATGCACTAATGTCTTTCCTTTTTTTGGCCACACCACAAAGCATGTGGGACCGAATTTCCCCCACAAGGGATCGAACCCCTGCCCTGCACTGGAAGGTGGAGTCTTAACCACTGGCCACTGGGGAAGTCCCAACTGCTCTAATTTCTCATGAAAGCTCCCTCTGTTTTCAGTAAGTATGATGTGTCAGCCACAGTGCTCTGGAGTTGATAGCTGTGACCTCAATCTCCAAATCTCCCTACCATTTGGGGAGTGCAGTGGCCTGTCAACTCTGAAAGAGGCTTGGGAGAAAGTGACCATTATTAGGAAAGCTCTGTGACCAAAGGCATTATTTATAATCCCTAGAAACATAAACAAAGAAGAAAGAGGAAGATGAAAATAGAAAGAGGGCCTGTCACCCTCATCATCTTTTCTCCAAGCTCTGCAGCATGGCTTCTCTCTCCCAAAAGATAATCTGAGATGAAGAAAATCTGCCTCAACTAAACACTGCCGTTCTTCCTTCAGTTCTCTGCCAATACAAAGGCTTCTCTCACATGGAAGGAGGTACAAGAGAGAGAAAAATGATGAAAATTATCATACTGACTTCACAAATGCAGATAAGAAGCAGGGGCCACTGGCAAGATTACTCTAAGATAGTGAATCTCAACCCTGGTGGCACATTGCAGTCACCAAGGGAGTTTTAAAAATACTGATCCTGTATCCCATTTCCAGAGCTCCTGGTTTAATTGGAATTGGATGGGTTCTGGGCTGGAGATTTTTTTTTTAAGCTCCAGATGACTAACTAAAGCCAGAGTTGAAAACCCTCCCACAGTTTGGCATAGGGTTCCAAGCACCCATACAATAATCTTAAATATAATCAACCTCCTGAGAAGATGGCTGGTCACTGACAAGAAATAAGTTTGAAAAAAAGCATTTGGGGAAAAAGTCTAGGTAGGATGATTACTTCTCAAGGTAAGGCATTAGTGCAGTAACAAAACATCTCTAAATTCATAGAAGATATGAAACTGGGGTAGAGGGATTCAATTATTATTAACACAAAGAATGAAACAAAGGAAAAAGCAAGTGTGTGAGCTCAACAAAGCAAACTCAGCTGAGAAGTTCCCCTATTAACATGAGGGATTTTTCTTTTTAATGGGAAAAAAAAGTTCTTAGAAGCAAGCAGTGGGTAAAACATGAGTCACTCATTTTTCCAGAATCGAGAAGAATCCACAGTAAATATCCATTGTGCCCTATGATAGCCAGAGAATGTTTATTCCATTGTGGCTTTTAGAGAACAGAATTAAAATCAATACAATATTGATTTTAGTCTTTGTGGAATGTATCACAAATGTTTGTATAAGACTTTTAAATGCCAGAATTATTAGAACAATGGAGCACACCCTCCTTCCTTAGTGAGACAAGGGCAACTCAAGGTTACAAATGATCCCTCCTCTGATTTATATTTTCCATATTCTGTTATAAAGAGCTTTCTAAAGTGCGGCTCCTTTCCAAGCACTCCTCTGTGGCACATTATCTAGCACTATGGGTTCTCCATTGCCTCCCTGCAAAGCCTCCATGTCCCCTTCTCCAGTCTTCTTTATCTCTGAAGTTTTCCTTACTACCCTGTGCTCCAGACACACATGGCCCCCAGACAGCTCTGCTTTATCACACCTCTCAGCTTTTGTTTGTGTTCTCCTTGTACTGAGATAGCCTTCTTCCATATACCCCAGTCCTCTCAGGTCTAGAGAAACTTATATCTCTCAAGACTCAGTTCAAAAGTAATGTCAACTATAAAGCTTTCCCTGACCTATCTGTAAAGAACTGACTTCCCCCTCTTTTGCCCACCACCCCCTCTAACGTGCACACTTACACTTGACCATTTATGTTTACCTAATTTTCCATCCAGACTCAGTGCGCTTTGATGGCAGAGATGGTGATTCATTTATATACCAGCACTTATAAGACTAATTGATAAAAATTTTCAATAAGCTTATTTTATGAATTGAGCTTAACTGAATGTACTGAATCAATTTAACTCTCCATAAATTAACCTCCCTCTCCTCCTCTCCCTCTCAACACACACATATACACACAAAGAAGGAGGGAAGAGAAGGCTAAGAAGGAACCAGAGGGGGACACCTCTTGTGAAAGTTTCATGATCAGTCAGGTTGTCCGACCTTACTTACCATGGATGTTCTTCGCCCAGGGGCTGAAGGCAGAAGTGAGGGGCTGTTTTCCCGGTGTGGAAAGCCCTGGCAAGAGCTATTTCGAGAACTGGAGCTTCCTGAGTCACTGTAAAGCTGTCCTTTTTCAGAAAATAGTCTGGACAGGAAGCTGGCCTTGCGACTGCCAGGGTAAGATCTGTCTCTTGACTCTTGGACCCTGCTGTCTCTCGTGCTGCCATCGCTGTGTCTGCAGTGACTGTGCAAGTCTGCAAGAGGTTCCCCTGAGGGTTGTAGGTCCTGGGACTGCTCCCAGGGTCCTGTTGTATGTGATGGACAATGCCTAGGAGCCATCTTTGTACCTAGCCAGGAGTGAGGCCTTATGTTCTGCAAGCCAAATAAAGAATGGTCTGGCTGCTGTCCTGGGTGCTGAATTCTAGCACCATCATCCCAGGGACACGAGCTGTGGACATGGAGCTGTCCATTGTGCTGATTCTTCTCAGCCCAGTCTTTTTTACTATAGCAAGGGTCTACATCAAGTTGCCTGGGGTGTGGGATATGCCACGTGGTTTTAGAATTCGGCACATTGACTCGGATCACTTGCTGTTGGTTGTTGGCTTGAAGTAGGGAGATTTTTTCAGGGAAGGGAGAGCAAGTCATACACTGCTGGGTCACTGAATATTTTTTCAAATGGAATGGAGGTCTCCTTTCATCCTCAATGCCCTCACTGCTAGATTTGTCATAAAGTGCCCTCATGATTTTCCTGATGCCCAGATGAAACATTTCCAGTATGTTGAGAAACAAAGAGATGGCTGCAATGCTATGCATAAAGAGCATGAAAATGGTCTTCTCTGTGGGCCTGGACACAAAGCAATCCACTGCATTGGGGCAAGGAGGTTGAGTACATTTGTAAAGAGGGTGCATTTGAAACCCATAGAGAATATATTGGCCTACCATGAACCCTACTTCCAATACAGATCTGGTCAAGACATGTAAGATGTAAGTACGCAGCAGACATCCTTTCAGCGGGACTTTTTGGATCCTCTTCTGCTCCTCTAATTTCCTCAGTTCTCTATCCATCCTTTGCTGATCCTGCAATTCAAGCTCTGGATTCTCCATCTGGGCTCTAAGCTGTGACTTTTTCCTCTGCCTTTCCTTTTCAAAGGCCCTAAGTCTATACAGTGCATGGCCCATATATACTAGAGAGGGAGAAGACACAAAAATGATCTGTAAAACCCAGAACCTGATCAAGGAGATAGGGAAAGCATCATCATAACAGACAGTGTTGCAACCTGGCTGCTGGGTGTTGCAGGCAAATGCTGACTGTTCGTCATCCCAGACATCTTCAGCAGCCACACCAAGTATCAGCATTCGGAAAATGAAGAGGATGGTCAACCAGATTTTCCCCACCATGGTTGAATGGGAGTGAACTTCCTCTAGGATGCCACCCAATAAATTCCAATCCCCCATGGTAAGAGACTAATGTCTGAAACATACAGAAAACACTAAGATTAATAGAATCCATGGGTATAATATACAAAAACACAATCAATACAGCAGGTCCTCTCTTCATGTCAATAAAACTATGAAGGATTTTCCAGCCCAGTCACTAATGATTTTCCAAACATTATGGTCCATGTTTGCCAAAATATTTCTAAGGAATAGGTTTTGGAAAAAATACTAAAGACCCTCCCCAGTCCAACCCAATTCCTTCCTATGCTCTTTTCTCCTACACAAAGTTGACTGTCATTCTAGTACACTCATTGGCCATCATATTTGTACAATACATTCTATTCCATAATTTTGCTCATTTTTCTAACATATGAGATGCCATATTTACCATACATTTTACATGATCTTAAATAATTCTCAACATCTTTAGGAAGTCTTCCCCAGCCATCTCAAGTCAGAGTGATTTTCCATTTCTAAATTCATAGATTAGTGCTTACTAGTATTACTAGTGCTTACTAGTATTACTCGTTTGGTACCGTGCCTAAAATGAGGTTTGTGATAGTTGTCTTATGTTCTCTTTTCTGAAAAGGTACTCTTTTTACAGACAGAGATGCTTTCTATTTCATTTTGATCTTGACATATGAGGGCATCAATAAACAATAGTGAACTGAATTGTCTTTTCTTTTTAAAACTCGCTCCTTGACTCTCTCACTGGAAAAATCATCAACAGAAAAACCAAGTAGATCCTCATTATATATTATCGATGGCTCCTACTGCAAGACTGAAAGTAGAAGTAGAGAGAATAGAACTCAGCCAAATAAACCCTCAGGAACTGGCACAGGGTATCAGTAAAGATTAAGCAGGCTCAGAAGTAGTACCAGCAATGACATATGATTAGATCTACAAAGCCATATCTGGAACAGAAGATTTTCATGGAAGCTCTGGTTACTTAGAAGAAAAGTGAATATAAACTGCTTCACTAGCAAGCTTGGGAGCTGGGAAAGAATCAAGGCATAGTTGACATGAATGGGTCATTGGGTTCACCTTGAAAAAAAGATGTTTTTCAAGGTTCAATGAGGTTAAAATACTGAGGGCTTACAGGCTTCTAAGATGTGGATGACTTCCAGATATGAAAGACATAGAGGAAAAACAGGTAAGCGTTAAGTTAAACAGATAGTGAAACAATCTCTCCTTCCACAATTCATTCATTCAATATTGTGTACGAAAATTTATCATATAGGCATTGTGCTAGATGCCAAGGAATTCAACAATGAACAATATGTACTTCATTCAGACTTCACAGTACTTAGTTACCAGAAATTCCCAGTAACATATAAAATGGACTGTGAAAAAGTTATGAATATCAAATCAAAAATATAAGAGAAAAAAACCACAGAATTGTTATGTTTTCCCTACTTATCTCCAAACGCAAAAGTAAATTCCAGATGGAATAAAGTATTAAATCTAAAAAAACTAAACCATAGAAGTATTGAAGTAAAATGTAAAAGAATGTTCTATAATGTTGAAGTAGAAGGAGGCTTTTTAAGTACATTAATGCCAGAAATTATAACTAGGGAAAAAATTAGATTTTACCCAACAAAACTGAGTAGCAAAAGTGGAGATGTCCAGAAGACATTTGGGTCTAGTGAATAACAACAACAAAAGATGCAAACTACAGATAAATAAGCATTTGTAAACAATCATTGAATAGGTTGAGATCACTTAGGGACAAAAAGAAAAAGTAAGCCAATGGCAGAACCCTGAGAAACAGCATGGGAAAGAAAGTCTACAAATGAAAATGAGCAATGGCCAATGAGAAAGAGGGGGAAACTATAAGGGTGAAGTCACTGAAACCAAAGCAGGACCGAGTTTCAAGGAGAGAATAGTTGACAATGTCAAATACCACTATTTAAATAAATTAACTTAATGGTGGGATAGATCATGCTCAGGGATTAGAAAACATTTATAAAGATGTCAATTCTTTTCAAATTCATTCATCCGTAGCTCACTGAATAAAAATCCTATAAACACATATATATGTACACATATGTATATGAGATGTATATATATGTGACTATAAAAGTGTGGAGAGAAGACCCAGAAGGCACACATGAGGAAGTTCATATAGGTTACTGGAGGTCTGTAGGAGACCATGAGGGTGGAAGGAAGAATTTGAAGGCAGATGCAAAAAGATAAAGGAGAGAGACGCTTCTAAGGAAGCATGACTGATTCTCACCCAGTACACACATTTATATAAATGCATACCTGTATGTACATACATATGCATAAACATCTTTTAAAATAAAATTTTAAAAGCAGTAGGTACCTGTCAGAATCTAGAAGAGATATTAATGAGTCTTCTCTATTTTACTCCATACACTTGTTCAAAATTCAAAAATTAAAATGTAGTCATATCTACCACTTGCATATAAAATTAGATTATAAAATTTTGGACTATTGCCTCATTAACTGAAACAATAATTTACCAAGCTCTATCTTCTCTTAGAGTTTCAGTCCTTTCCCATAATTATTCCTTTAATATTGTCTGCGCATTGTTCTTTATTAAAAACTAACTCCTTTAGGACTTAAAAAAAAAATCTAGAGCTTCTATTTTATATAAAAACCTTAGAGTGCAAAAGCTAATTCATTTTATTAACTTATTCTCTATTTAGAAATCATAAACTATTTAATGTTATTTTTGCCACTATCTCTTTAAAACATAGAAATTATAATTTTTAAATAGCAAGAAGAAAACTGGAAATAGGAAATATACGAAACAGAAAAATGATCATGCATATTAGCATGCAAAAGTGAGATCCTTTAGACAAATATTTCTGTTTCCTCAGGTCCAAGTAATACTCTTGAATTTTCTTTCATTATTGAATAAAATATAAAGAAGTTGGTGCTCCTTTCGTGAATTTTACTTCAAATATTACCCTTGTATCCCCACAGGAATTGACTGTATTTCTCACAAACAAGAGATACTATATATTTACCACTTACCTTAGGAGTAGATAAAAAAATGACTGGGCTCCAAGAACCTTCAAGTTGGACCATGTGTGGCTAATTAGTGGAACTGCGGCTGGTTGCAGATATAAAGGCTCTGACCTGCTGGCTGTGGGGCCCAGCTCAGAATAAGCTCAGTAATTTTGATCAATGGAGTCTAACCTAGTCCTCCCCCAAGGTCAGGATGTCCTTTGGTGCTTTTAAATTTTCTTATGTTTTTTCCTAATTGGCACAAGGCTGGAGCCCCTCCTGGTGTACCATATTTGGAAATGAAAAGTGAAACAAATGAGAATTTTCCTTTTTCATTTGTGGGTGATTACAGGGATTTGAATTTCGGTGCATTTCTTTCAGTCAATTGATTGCTCTGTGAATCGATGTCACAGATCAATGGGTCATGTCCAATTTCATCAAGAGCCGCCTGGGGCGAGTCTGGCCTCACCAAACGGGAACAAGTAATAATAGAGTGACAATCAAACCCCAAGTGTTCTTGCAAATCATGTCAGGTTGAAAGGAGAAATAGCTCAAAAGGAAATTAAACGTTTTCAGACCACCAAGAGGGGGCTGTGCCTATCTGTAGATTATGTGTTCTAGGAATATTCTATTAGACTGAAACAGGCAGCTCAGGAAAAAATTTTATTTTTTTCCAGTAGAGAATCTGAAAACTTTAAAAACCCATGTCAAATTTTTGTAAAGTGTTTGAATTCAGAGAGGTCAAATGATTTGCCCAGGGCAAACAGAGACCAGATCTTCTAACTCCCAGCCCTGCAGAATCTTCTGTTCATCACATCTCAAGTACATAATCTTACTGTCACCTTAAAGGAGTTGATAGCAATGCTGTCACTAGAACACAAGAATGGCTTCAAGTCACAGCTCTGAGGCACACTTCTAAGCTTGGTCTTTTCCATATAATATATAGAAAGCACATAAAATCATTGACAGTTTCTAAGTATCATCTGCCTATATATTTAAAGAAAGGATGATAATAAAAGGTAGACAGGTTGAGGTGGGGAGGTTAAATTTCCACTACCCTAGCACACTAGCCTCAAGTACAAACTGACAGAATTAACTAGAGGTGAAATCACACAATGTATTAATATGTGTATTTGTATAGTATTGGGTATATTGTCCAAGAAAGCCCTTGACATTTACTCCTAAAGTTCACCTGCACAATAATGGATTTAAAAGCTTAAATGCATTTTAACAGAATCAAAATACTAAATTCATATGTTTATAAGGGTATATAAAATAAGTCCTAGTATTAGATGCCTTATGGGAAGGTAACACGATGAATGAGGAAGAGGTGAGATGAATACTTTTACATGGAATTCTCTAAATGTGTTACCTACTCAAGAAAATAAATGTTCAAGCTAGAAAGAAAAAAAGTAAATGCAACCATACATCTGATTTTTTAAAAAGTCTTCAGCATATGAATCAATCCAATCTTTACTCTTGAAGACTTTGAGCAACCAGGTGAATTATCTTTAAGACAGGCACAGAGTGAGTAACTCTCCAAACCTCACAGAAGTAACTGAATGTCCTGATGAGGTCAGTCATGTTGGAACTGCACAGCCGTGGGAAACACAGGAGCACCACTGGGTTGAGCTTCATCAAAATTCGCCGGAGGGTTCAGCAAAAATTAGCATACCAGAGGCTGAGGATTTACTGCCATAGAAGACAAGTTTGGTTTTGCTTGGTTTTTCTTTTTTTAAAGTTCCTACTTTTACTCACACCCAAAGTTTTGCTGAATCTGTGGAGTCACTAGTAGGCCTAAAACACACTCAGATTTGAAACAGAAGGGAACAGAAAGGTTAGAGAGAATAAACATCTCAGGGTAGAGAAAGGGGCACAGGTCCATAGCCTCTGCCTTTGTGCTCTCAATGACCTCCAGTATTCACAATGCCACCTTGTTCACACCTGGTGACATAAACTCCTGTGGGCAGAAGTGAGACCCCCCTAAGACTCGTGACTTGCTTTATTACAGTGGTCTGGAACCAAACCTGCAATATCCCTGAGGTCTGCTTATACACACATCACCAAGGTATCGGGTAATTCACTCAACCTCTAGCTCTTGAAACATTTTCTGCACTTGTTTTTTGTATGGAGTACTCTCTTCAAAAATGTTTACAATGTGGATCTTTGAGTGATAAATCTTACTCCTTTTATTAAACTTACACATGTGAATAACAATATAAATGGACATAAAATTTTAGCTCTAATACTTTAAAAATATTGTCTCCTTACAGCAAGCATTGCCCTTCAGAAGAGTAAGGTCAGTATGATTCCTGTTCTTTGCACAATGATCTATTGTCTAAAAGCCTTTAGATTTTTCTTATTATATCTTTAATATTCCTAATTTCAGTATGTGTCTACATGACTACTGGAAAAACCATAGCTCTGACTAGATGGACTTTTGTTGGCAAAGTAATGTCTCTGCTTTTTAATATGCTGTCTAGGTTTGTCATAGCTTTTCTTCCAAGGAGCAAAAGTCTTTTAATTTCATGGCTGCAGTCACCATCTGCAATGACTTTGGAGCCCAAGAAAATAATTTCTCGCTGTTTCCATTGTTTCCCCATCTATTTGCCATGAAGTGACGGGACCAGATGCCATGATCTTACTTTTCTGTATGTTGAGTTTTAAGCCAACTTTTTCACTCTCCTCTTTCACTTTCATCAAGAGGTTGTTTAGTTCTCCTTTGCTTTCTGCCATAAGGCTGGTGTCATCTGCATATCTGAGGTTATTGATATTTCTCCCAGGAATCTTGATTCCAGCTTGTGCTTCATCCAGCCCGGCATTTCACATGATGTACTTTGCATATAAGTTAAATAAGCAGGGTGACAATATACAGCCTTGATGTACTCCTTTCCCGATTTGGAACCAGTCTGTTGTTTCATGTCCGGTTGTGCTGCCTCTTGACCCGCATACAGATTTCTCAGGAGGTAGGTCAGGTGGCCTGGTATTCCCATCTCTTGAAGAGTTTTCCAATTTGTTGTGACCCACACAGTCAAAGGCTTTGGCATAGTCAATAAAGCAGATGTTTTTCTGGAGCTCTCTTGCTTTTTTGATGATCCATTGGATGTTGGCAATTTCATTTCTGGTTCCTCTTTTTTAAATCCAGCTTGAACATCTGGAAGTTCTCGGTTCACATACTGTTGAAGCCTGGCTTGGAGAATTTTGAGCATTACTTTGCTAGCATGTGAGATGAGTACAATTGTGTGGTAGTTTGAATGTTCTTTGGCACTGCCTTTCTTTGGGATTGGAATGAAAACTGACCTTTTCCAGTCCTGTGGCCATTGCTGAGCTTTCCAAATTTGCTGGCGTATTGAGTGCAGCACTTTCAGAGGATCATATATGAGGATTTGAAATAGCTCAACTGGAATTCCATCACCTCCACTAGCTTTGTTTGTAAGTGATGCATCTGTATTCACTCTGATTCCATTTTACCTTTATTTTAAACATTGTTTTTGATATTTCTACTTGGTTATTTCTTATACTACACTGCCAAAATCTGTTTTTCCTTTTACTGTTTACTGGCTTTATCTTAGATCTTTATGGTCTTATGTAATCCAGTTTGTTCTCTTAGATTCAGTGGTATCTCTTAGTTGCTTCTTTACTTTGGCTTGTGAACCCATTTACCTGGTGGTAAGGGTTCTGAGTGATAGTATGCACTGAAGAAGGGCTAAGGGCCAGCTGAGGGCTTGGCTATGCTGGGGACTGAAAGAAAGGGGAAAGGACAAGCCTTATGGCAGATAGTCCCAGAACTATACAACCACAGCTCTTTATTTCAGTTTGTTATCTACCAAGTAATTCTTTAGATCAGGGCTTCCCCTGCAGACACTGGGAGAAATGGCAATTTCCTCAGTAACTTCAGAGCCCCAAGCCTAGATTGTAACCTACCAATACCACCAGTCTGAAGGAAGAGGGATGGATAAATAATGCATAGTCAGGCAATCCTTACCTGCATTTCCCAGATCTTCACCCAAAAGGAATTTTTGCACTGCCCTGATTTTGTCTGTGAGGACCCCTGGGGCACTGTTCACTGTACCAATACCTGCTGTGAGAAAGCAGGCAAAAGCACTGGTTTGCTCCGATGAATCTACTTCAGCACATTTAGCCAGCCACGCCCCCACCAAGAACCACTTCAAAATAGCCTCCAAGGCTCCTGGGCATTTTATCTTTTTTTGATTTTAATTACTATCTAAACACAATAAAAGAAACATTCTAATACACAATAAAAGAAACGTTCTAATCAGAATATAACAGAACTTTACATGGTTTTATTTATACATTACTGGTAATGAAAGCAAACTTTATACAAAAAGTTTTATACAAATAAAAAAATCCTTGGCTAGGCACAGCCATTCATGTGTGTGTATACATCCATACACACACACAGAAAGTATTTTACATCATTATAATTATACATATTTACAGATACACTATTTAAATTATTTTACAAATTAACAAAATAAGGACAGGCAATTACAAAAGCAAATAAAAATGGATGAAACAAACTAAATAATGGTTAAGTTTAAAATGCTACAAAACTATTTTTAAAAATCTAGAAAAGAAAGTCATTTCTTTGAAATATCAAAATTAAGATTTCAATACTGTTTCATTGTTGCTTTTACCTTAATAACAAGTTGTAACCTGTTTAGAAATAAATATCCTAACCAGTAACAGGTGAGCAAGTCAGACTGATGTCAGGAACAAGTTGACCATGTTGGCCTGAAGTTAAGAGTCAGCAATTAATAACAAATTCAGATTATTATCTGGTAATCAAATATGTCATAAAACTGCCCTCTCCTGCTCCATTAAAAACATGAAGAATTCCAAGCTTTTGTGTAGTATGCAATATCAATTAAGACTCCAAGAAATTCAGCAACTTATCTGTAATATAAGAAAATGCTAAAGTTACAATTCTGTTTTTCTGATATGATCATTTCACAAAGTGCTGTTCTTTCAAGTGAGGTTCTACTTAGACAATGTGTGTGTGTGTGTGTGTGTGTGTGTGTGTGTGTGTGTGTGTGTGTTAGTCACTCAGTCATGTCCAACTCTTTGCACCCCATGAACTCTAGCCTGCTAGAATCCTCTGTCCATGGGATTCTCCAGACAAGAATACTGGAGTGGGTTGCCATGCCATTCTCCTGGGGATCTTCCCATCCCAGGGATATAATCTGGGTCTCCCTTGTTGCAAGCAGATTCTTAACCATATGAGACACCAGGGAAGCCCTGGATAATACTGGTAGTTAAAGAACTAGCTTTTTACAGAATCAGGTTGGTAACTTTATTATTACACTCTGCTTTTGATAAGAATTTAATGAGACTATAGTACTCGACAATATATAGCCTTGACGTACTCCATTTCCTATTTGCAACCAGTCTGTTGTTCCATGATAAAGGACAGAAATGGTATGGACCTAACAGAAGCAGAAGATATTAAGAAGAGGTGACAAGAATACACAGAAGAACTGTACAAAAAAGATCTTCACAACCCAGATAATCATGATGGTGTGATCACTCACCTAGAGCAAGACATCCTGGAATGTGAAGTCAAGTGGGCCTTAGAAAGCATCACTACGAACAAAGCTAGTGGAGGTGATGGAATTCCAGTTGACCTATTTCAAATCCTCAAAGGTGATGCTCTGAAAGTGCTGCACTCAGTATGCCAGCAAATTTGGAAAACTCAGCAGTGGCCACAGGACTGGAAAAGGTCAGTTTTCGTTCCAATCCCAAAGAAAGGCAATGCCAAAGAATGCTCAAACTACCGCACAATTGCACTCATCTCACATGCTAGTAAAGTAATGCTCAAAATTCTCCAAGCCAGGCTTCAGCAATACATGAACTGTGAAATTCCAGATGTTCAAGCTGGTTTTAGAAAAGGCAGAGGAACCAGAGATCAAATTGCCAACATCCGCTGGATCATCGAAAAGGCAAGGGAGTTCCAGAAAAACATCTATTTTTGCTTTATTGACTATGCCAAAGCCTTTGACTGTGTGGATCACAATAAACTGTGGAAAATTCTGAAAGAGATGGGAATACCAGACCACCTGACCTGTCTCTTGAGAAACCTGTATGCAGGTCAGGAAGCAACAGTTACAACTGGACATGGAACAACAGACTGGTTCCTAATAGGAAAAGGAGTAAGTCAAGGCTGTATACTGTCACCCTGCTTATTTAACTTATATGCAGAGTACATCATGAGAAACGCTGGGCTGGAAAAAACACAAGCTGGAATCAAGATTGCTGGGAGAAATATCAATAACCTCAGATATGCAGATAACACCACCCTTATGGCAGAAAGTGAAGAAGAACTAAAGAGCCTCTTGATGAAGGTGAAAGAGGAGAGTGAAAAAGTTGGCTTAAAGCTCAACGTTCAGAAAACTAAGATCATGGCATCCGGTCCCATCACTTCATGGGAAATAGATGGGGAAACAGTAGAAACAGTGTCAGACTTTATTTTTTTGGGCTCCAGAATCACTGCTGATGGTGATTGCAGCCATGAAATTAAAAGACACTTACTCCTTGGAAGGAAGGTTATGGCCAACCTAGATAGCATATTTAAAAGCAGAGACATTACTTTGCCAACAAAAGTCCGTCTAGTCAAGGCTATGGTTTATCCAGTGGTCATGTATGGATGTGAGAGTTGGACGGTGAAGAAAGCTGAGCGCCGAAGAATTGATGCTTTTGAACTGTGGTGTTGGAGAAGACTCTTGAGAGTCCCTTGGACTGCAAGGAGATCCAATCAATCCATCCTAAAAGAGATCAATCCTGAGTGTTCATTGGAAGGTCTGATGTTGAAGCTGAAACTCCAATACTTTGGCCACCTCATGTGGGGGGTTGACTCATTGGAAAAGACCCTAATGCTGGGTAGGATAGGGGGCGGGAGGAAAAGGGGACGACAGAGGATGAGATGGTTGGATGGCATCACAGACTCGATGGACATGGGTTTGGGTAGACTCCGGGAGTTGGTGATGGACAGAGAGGCCTGGCGTGCTGAGGTTCATGGGGTCGCAAAGAGTCGGACACGACTGAGCAACTGAACTGAACTGAACTGAACTGTTGTTCCATGTCCAGTTGTAACTGTTGCTTCCTGACCTGCATACAGGTTTCTCAAGAGACAGGTCAGATGGTCTGGTATTCCCATCTCTTTAAGAATTTTCCACAGTTTATTGTGATCCACAAAGGCTTTGGCATAGTCAATAAAGCAGAAATAGATGTTTTTCTGGAACTCTCTTGCTTTTTCGATGATCCAGCGGATGTTGGCAATTTGATCTCTGGTTCCTTCTAAAACCAGCTTGAACATCTGGAATTTCACAGTTCACGTATTGTTGAAGCCTGGCTTGGAGAATTTTGAGCATTACTTTACTAGTGTGTGAGATGAGTGCAATTGTGCAGTAGTTTGAGCATTCTCTGGCACTGCCTTTCTTTGGGATTGGAATGAAAACGGACCTTTTCCAGTCCTGTGGCCACTGCTGAGTTTTCCATATTTGCTGGCATACTGAGTGCAGCACTTTCACAGCATCATCTTTGAGGATTTGAAACAGCTCAACTGGAATTCCATCACCTCCACTAGCTTTGTTCATAGTGATGCTTTCTAAGGCCCACTTGACTTCACATTCCAGGATGTCTGGCTCTTGGTGAGTGATCACACCATCATGATTATCTGGGTCGTGAAGATCTTTTTTGTGCAGTTCTTCTGTGTATTCTTGTCACCTCTTCTTAATATCTTCTGCTTCTGTTAGGTCCATACCATTTCTGTCCTTAATCAAGCCCATCTTTGCATGAAATGTTCCCTTGGTATCTGTAATTTTCTTGAAGAGATCTCTATTCTTTCCTTTTCTGTTGTTTTCCTCTATTTCTTTGCATTGATCTCTGAGGAAGGCTTTCTTATCTCTCCTTGCTATTCTTAGGAACTCTGCATTCAGATGGGAATATCTTTCCTTTTCTCCTTTGCTTTTCGCTTCTCTTCTTTTCCCAGCTATTTGTAAGGCCTCCTCAGACAGCCATTTTGCTTTTTTGCATTTCTTTTCCATGGGGATGGTCTTGATTCCTGTCTCCTGTACAATGTCACGAACCTCTGTCCATAGTTCATCAGGCACTCTGTCTATCAGATCTATCCCATAAATCTATTTGTCACTCCCACTGTATAATCATAAGGGATTCGATTTAGGTCATACCTGAATGGTTGCTGGGAGAAATATCAATAACCTCAGATAAGCAGATGACACCATCCTTATGGCAGAAAGGGAAGAAGAACTAAAGAGCTTCTTGATGAAAGTGAAAGAGGAGAGTGAAAAAGTTGGCTTAAAGCTCAACATTCAGAAAACTAAGATTATGGCATCTGGTCCCATCACTTCATGGGAAATAGATGGGGAAACAGTGCAAACAATGTCAGACTTTATTTTTTGGGGCTCCAAAATCACTGCTGATGGTGATTGCAGCCACGAAATTAAAAGACGCTTACTCCTTGGAAGGAAGGTTATGGCCAACCTAGATAGCATATTGAAAAGCAGAGACATTACTCTGCCAACAAAGGTCCATCTAGTCAAAGCTATGGTTTTTCCAGTAGTCATGTATGGATATGAGAGTTGGACGGTGAAGAAAGCTGAGCGCCGAAGAATTGATGCTTTTGAACTGTGGTGTTGGAGCAGACTCTTGAGAGTCCCTTGGACTGCAAGGAGATCCAACCAGTCCATCCTAAAGGAGATCAGTCCTGGGTGTTCATTGGAAGGACTGATGTTGAAGCTGAAAATCCAATACTTTGGCCACCTCATGCAAAGAGTTGACTCACTGGAAAAGACCCTAATGCTGGGAAGGATTGGGGGCAGGAGGAGAAGGGGACAACAGAGGATGAAATGGCTGGATGGCATCACCAACTCGATGGACATGGGTTTGGGTAGACTCCGGGAGTTGGTGATGAACAGAGAGGCCTGGCATGCTACAATTCATGGGGTCGCAAAGAGTCAGACACGACTGAGCCACTAAACTGAACTGAGCTGAATATTACTTGAAGGAAGAAAAATCAGCAAAGAAACAAAGTAGGAATGAAATAACATACTATTTGTGCTATCATGCAAGCAAATAAAATGTCAAGTATCAAATCCATGAAAAAATTATACATTTGCAATGGAATTTAGAAATTTCAAACTAATAAACATCACTTCCAGATACAAGTTAATTCTTTCATGAATGGACATTATCTTCAAAAAGAGAATGGAAGTCACATTTTATGACAACATTTAGATAAAACCTCAGTTTAAGTTCCTAAAGGTAGTGAAAAATTTTTTAATTTATTGCTAATGAATCTGAAAAATAATCAGGCAATTTTCGCATCAAACTATTTTTTTTAAGGTTCTTTAGAATAAGCTTTTTCTTCAAATTCCCCATTATTCAATCTTACATTCTGAATTACATAAACAGAATTTTAATTTCAAATAAACTACTAAATATCTTTTGAAGATATCATTAACAAACTAGTTGCTCTAAGAGGATACTGAAATTAATAGATTATCTAAAAGACAGTAATTTATACTAAGTTTAGGAACAGATTTTTAGGATTCAAAAATATTCAGAACCCTTCACAATGAGATCAATGTCCAAATACGGTTTTTATTAGGATTTACCTATAAAGTTGGGTGTTTTGGATTCAAATAACTATGACTACAAATCAACTGAAAAATAGTGATTTGTTAAATATCTTTACAATTCTCCTTACAGAAAAATCCAAAATATTTAGGCAACTGGCCTAGGTCTTAAAGAAAAAAATCTGATACATATTGCCTTAATAAATCTGTACAAGAATGGCTTAAAGAAACATGTCTGTGTACATTATTAATAATGTAATGTAGTAAGTCATGTCACCTCTTCAGATGACAATGGATTTCATGTTTTTAAATGTATGTTTTGTATTTAAAGTATTTTAGCACTCAATTCGGAGAAGGCAATGGCACCCCACTCCAGTACTCTTGCCTGGAAAATCCCATGGACGGAGGAGCCTGGTAGGCTGCAGTCCATGGGGTCGCTAAGAGTCGGACACGACTGAGCGACTTCCCTTTCACTTTTCCCTTTCATGCACTGGAGAAGGAAACGGCAACCCACTCCAGTGTTCTTGCCTGGAGAATCCCAGGGACGGAGGAGCCTGGTGTGCTGCCATCTATGGGGTCGCACAGAGTCGGACACAACTGTAGCGACTTAGCAGTAGGAGCAGTAGCAGCATTCAATTAAAAATGAGAAAAATGTTACATTACAATGAATGCACAGACTTCACTGGCTATGAAATATACTGCTATTCAAGAATGTTTTCTTTTCTTTCTTTTGGCTGCACTATATGGCATGCAGGATCTTATTTCTCTGACCAGGTATCGAACTGAGGACCCCTGAAGTGGAAGCACAGAGTCTTAACCCCTGGGCCCCAGGAAATTCCCTCAAGAATGCTTTCTTTTCTTTATCTATAAAAGTTTATAATCAATCATCAAATGGATTTGCCCCCACCTTAGACTCATGAGCACACAGAAGGTGGAGGAGAGGCTATCCTGATCTAACTGCAGCAGGCTTCACTGAGCACGTCCCACCTTCTAAGATAGGTGACTCAGAAGACTTCATGAGCAATCATCCTCTAACCTTTGACTGAAGCATAAGTTCAACTAGGTGCCTCTCACCCACCACTCACATCTTCAATGACTAATAGGCCATTAACCAAACAGGTACAGTGTCAAACACTTACTTTACTAGCCTCCTGCAGTGTAACCATTAACTACCTGCATTTTGACTTTTCAAAGAGCTTCATTAGCTGCTGGAATCTTTCTGAGACCTGAAAAATTTTAAATGAGAGTTAATTGTATATATTGCAATAATATATTTTTGTATCTTTGATGAATATTTTCATAAAACATCTAAAATAAATAAATTTTTAAAAAAATAAAAAAAAATAAAGTCAGCCTTCTGATTTGTGGGAAAAAAAAAAAAAGAAAACATCTAAAGACAAAGAAAGCTACCCTTAATAAAATGGTAAAGTAATATTTCAAAAAACAAAATATCTTCATAATAAAGGTAACTGCTATTTAACTTTTCAATATTAAACCTTCTTAAGCAAGAAAGTATCATTACAAAATTGCTTGAGATCAAATAAGTAAATGGTAAAATGACAGAAAAAGAATTAGGATTGTTTCAAATTTCTTCCACAATCACCAAGCTTTTAACAGTTCTACATGAAGAACATCAAGAACCATATTTTTTTTTGGCCCCACTGTGCAGCTTGCGGGACCTTGGTTCCCCAACCAGGGACTGAATCCACACTCTTGGTAATGAAAGTACGGAGTCCTATCTACTGGATGACCAGGGAATTCTCCAAAGAGCAATGCTTTTAAAGACGTTAACTAATAAATATTTATATATTTTAAACACATTAAAAATAAAATCTAAGTATTTAGAGTAGTACCATTTGTGAAACAATAGAGATGTAAAATTTGGGTAGTTACCTGATACGGATTTTTATTCAACTTAGCAGCTAAATGAGTAAATGTTTTCAATGATGGCCCTTTTTTCTGACATTCCAATAAAATTTCCCGGTCATCATTTCTGAAAGGGGAAAAATGTTATTTAGTTTCTGCAGGTTAGAACAGAAAGGTAAGAAAAAGCTCATTTTCTTAATATCTACTAATAAGAATTGGCATTTTTGTTAAAACTCATAAAAAAAGGAAAAGTGTATATACTAAAATAATGGACAATGGTTATCTGAGAGAGAAGACTATGGATGATTTTAATCTTTGAGTTCATACAAATTTCCCAAATTTTCTAAAACAAATACATTAATGTATTTTTCTAATGACAAAAATGAAAGATTTTCTTAAAATTCTACCTGTAGTGTGTAAATAGTACTTATAAAGTTAGGACCCAAACGTGATCACAGACTTAATATGTGAGAAGAACCAAAAAATAATATAGAATTCAGATCTTCTAATCCCTAGAGCTCTGCTTTTTCTACATGGTCTGAACCAATGTTCCTTATTACAATCTCTGAGATTTTACCATCTACAGGTTACCTGAAATGAAAGCATGGAGGACTGAGGTATTAAAACTGATCCCAATTTCAAGAAAATTCAGTATCATTATATACTCTAGCCAGTCTGGAGATCGTGTTCCTCTAGCTTAATGGTTCACAACTGTGGCTACCTTTACATCTGAAATGCAGTCTTTACATCTGCATTTTTTTTTTAAGTACACATTAAAATACAACAAAATTTATAAAACTTTGTTTTGAAACTTCTAATTTCAGGAGAAAACAAATTACAAACACTCACACTTTTTATCCTATTCACCAGCTGTCATTCCTCCTTTCTAAAGAAAATGTGTATATTACTAGGTCCCTTATGAGTGGAAGATTCTTTTTTTCATGAAAAAGTGAGGTTCAAACATAGTGAAAAGTCCTGTCCATCGTGCCAGTACACACCCCTGGTCAAGAACCACTGCTCTAGACTGTTCTACAGCACAGCTGGGCTGTATCCTAGAGTGTATTTTTCACCAACTTTGACCACTTTCGAAGTGATCCCCTTCCCTATTTTAAGTTGGGATAAAACTATGCCATGATAGATTTCTGGTGTCTCAAAATTTCCTGGTGATTTAATAGTCTCTTTAGATTCTTACCTTGTCCACGAAACTATAATTTCTCCCTTCTTTTTAATAACATTCTTTGCAGAAAGGCTTGTAAAAGAAGTGGCAGACGCTGCTGATGCATCCTTAGTCCCTGGGCTTTTCTTTAATGATGAGGGGTCTTTAGTCACTGAAGGGGCCTTTTTCTTACTGGCTTTCCTTCGATGAGCATTACCATTCTCACCAGAGTCTTGGGTAATTTTTTTGGTCTTTTCCCTACTGGTTAAGTCTGTTTCCTTTCTCTGTTTTTTCTGAGAAGAAGGATTTAGATCAGAAAGATTTCTTCTCTTTTTGTGAGGTTTATCTAACGTCCCAGGCAACTCTGAACTGTTGGAATTTAATGCTGACTCTGAGTTTAAATCATCCTTTTTCACTTCACCCGAACTGGAAGTTTCTGAGGTTAGATCAATACAGGCCTCCTCAACGACACATTCCAAAGGCCTGTTTGCCACCTGCACATTTTCTTCCTTCGAGTTATCTTCATCGATACATATCACCGGACACTCCAAGTCTTCAACAACTACAGCAGGATGGTTACCTTCATTTTTACTGTCACTTGAAACATCTTGTGTCAAATCAATAAAAGTATCAACAGTTTCAGGCTGCATATTGTCTAATACTGGAGCATTTTGATCCACACTACTTCCAGAACATCCAAACTGATCAATATTTAAAACTGTTACTTCTACGAATTCCCCCAACTTTTTGGTCTCGGTGACTGTATCTTTTGTGAGGTCTATACATGTGTTTGGAAGATGATCCTCAACAGAATGTGGAATTTCTTCCACTGGAGGCAATTCTTCAATGCTTTCAGGCACTTTTGGTTCCCATACTTGATGCAACTTGAAACATTCTTCAGCCTCTTCAGTACTTTGACTCACTTTACCTGAAGCATCTTTAAGAAATTCATATATGTCAGGAACTTCTGTCTGTATCACACACTCTTGTTCCTCATGAACTAACCTATCATCAACATTCTTACTGGAATTTTTCAGTTCCTCCACAGATTCAAAAACTCTGTTCTGACATGAAATATATTCTTCCTCCACTGCTTCATCAGCTTCCTTTTCCACTCTCGGCAGATGTTCATCAGCCACTGTATTCTGTACAAGAGTAGGGGAGGTAGATGGTGCTGCACGCCGAATTTTCACAATGAAGTGATCGTTGGACTTTTCCATTATGACAGCGTGCATGGGGAGGTTAGGGTGGTACTGAAAGCCTGGAGCAACAGGCCGGCTTGTCCATGACGAAGAACAACTTGATTTACTGCTTGAATTATCAGACTCCAGGGCTAAATGAATATCCTGTTCAGATGCGTCCTCTTCCTCCAGTAAGGCATCCTCACTAAAATGGGCACTAATAACTTCTTCGGGCGTTGAATTAGATGAAGCTTCTGGCTTTAAAAAACTGAGATGGCCATCTGACTTCAGAGGCGATGGTACTGTTAAAGAGACAGCTAGATCTTCAAGAAGTATGGAAGAAATGCAGGGCTTGCTCTTTTCTGAACCACAAACATTATCTTTACTTAAAGCTATGTTAGTGGACACTTCGAACATACAATTTTCATCCAACACATCTGGATGAACTGGCAATGAAAGCCCTGAAGACAGAGATGGACCTTTCTCAGATGACAGTAAGGACCAATTGTCTTCACTAATTATCTTAGGGCAGGGAGAAACCACCTCTGAAACGAGCTCTTCAGTTGTACAAGCTGGCACAGATTCACATTTGAGACTCTCTAGCAGATGTTTCTCTGGTGTCTTTAACTCCCACTCACTTTTTTCATTACAGTTAACACTGTTGTCCAAAAGATCAGAACCTTGCAACAAACTTCTAAATATTTCTCCCATCTGTGCATCACTCACTAAATTAAATGTAAGGCTAGATGCCTGCTGTTCAGTAAGTATCTCGAAACTGCGTTCTGGCTTCAAAGGAGCGAGCTGGGATGTGTGGGCATCCTCTATGGTGCTACCTTCAATTTTTCCTGGCTTTGGGGTGCTCAGGCAGTTTGGTACCAAGGAATGCTCTTCAGATTGATGATTCTTCATATTATCAAAGCAAGTGTTAGCAGTCTTTTTAATGTCATGCTTTACTGTGTTAATATTGGAATTCTTTTGCTCTTGATGTTTTTCCTCAGATTTTTTACAACCTACTGAAGACTTAGAAGAACCAGAATCTTCTGATTTGGGGGATTTCTCTTTCAACATTTCTTTGCCCAAGTTGTATATATTCCCCTTCTGATAGTGTGAAGATCGTGCTTTCTCTTTACTTTTCTTTTCAAACTTTCCTTCGTCACTGTCACTGCCAACATTTATGGAGTCACAAAATTTTAAAAAGATTTTCTTAAGTTTTGCAAACAAATAGTCGAGTTGTTCATCTACAAATTTCCACAATTTTTTCTTCATATCTGGTAGCTGCTGTTCAAATAAACGATCCACGATGCCATTCTTTTTAACTTGCTTGAGTTTGGATTCAATAATATCACAGAGATTCTTCTGTAAAGTAGTCACTGACTTAGATATTTTGGACAAGTCCAGGTATTTAATTAGTGATGTAAAACTCAAAATTGCTGACTCAATAATTCTATGAAACTGTATTAATGAAAATTTTACCTTGAATTTCATATAATTTTTCCTTACATGTTTTCTTATCATTCGTAACATGTGCATAATCTCTCGGACAGAAGAGGGTGTGACAATGATTGGAACTATTTTTTCCAGGCTAGAAGTGCTCATTGACCTCTCTTTCTTCTCTGTTTTTGAAGATCTGCTAGATTCACTTCGTCTTCTATTCCATCTGCTTTTGGTCTGATGCATTTTCATAGAGGATATCTTCCTATTGTCTTTATCCAAATGCACAGAGCTTCTCCTACTTTCTGGGCTAGTTTTTGTGTTCTTCACTTCCGTAGAAGCTCTTGGTTTGGCACTTTTGTCAAAATTTTGTGGTTCTGGTTTTTCACTGTCACTTATAATTTCTCCTTCTTCTAATTCATCTAAAGATGAATTCTTGTGGGAGTCTGCTTCTGCAAATTTGTCAGATTTGTATATTGGCTTTTGATTTTCCTTGTTGAGATCAGACTGACTCATGGAGGTAGAATGAGCTGAATTTGGTAGAAACACATCTGTGAAAGAGAAAAGCATATTGCCACATAACCAATGAGTGTCATTTAACATTTCCACGTTAAATATAACAAAAAATTAAATGTTGAGGCAATTTATTATTTTAATAGCTTTTTATTTTTTTTTTTAAAAGCAGAATGTTAACACTTATCATATGATTCATCTTTACTGGTCTGAGAAGGTGCCTCCTGACAATAATGATATTGTACAGTTTGATCATTTGGGTAACCAGCAAAACCAACTGTTCATTTCTTGATGTTAGCAGCATCACCTACTCTATGCCATTTGATGATGGTTTTTAAACAAGAAGAAAGTATCTGAATACAGGCCAAGAATATTTGAAACAATCTGTCCTACCATTCTCTTTTTTGTATAAATAAGCATTATCTAAACCTAGACTAAAGGCTCAATGTACATTATTAGTTAACAACAGAGGTCTGAACACTAGTTATATTATCAAATAAAAAGCATTAATTCATCTTGCTGGTGTATTTTTTTTTTTGTCCCCCCCACCCCTTGCTGGTGTATTTTACATTCTCACATAAAGATAAGCTACAGGAGATAATATAAAGTATTACCTTTATGACTATTATTATATAATGGAACTTGAGATGCACTTTCCAGTCTAAGAACTTTTGCTACAGGTCTCACTGGACTATTCAGAGGACTGATGGCTTCTGGAATAGGTCTCAGCTGATTAAAGTCAATGCTCAGAACTGAGTTCTCATCATCATGATATACTGAGTTTGTTTCACCAACTTCCATTCTGTCATCCATTAACTCAGTCTGCTGAAGTAAAGATTCTGGAGTCTCTTTAGGTAAGCAAGGATCCAAATGACAAGACTTGTTCTCAGCCAGTGGTGGGTCTACAACAGAAGGCTCAAGTTTTGGTGTACCACCTTCTGAAAGGATGGTTGGCAGATTGCCAGTTTCTTCAACTGAAGGCTGCAAAATGCTTTCACTGGATTTGGTCACATTTGTTGAAAAACCCTCCTTCATTTCTGTCTCTTCAGAAATACTACCAGAATTTAAGTCACTGTTTCTTTTGCTATCCAATTCCAAGCCAACATTCTGAGAAACATTTGTCTGTGCTGTGTCTATTATCACAGGAACTGCTGCCCTGGCACCATTAACAGTCTGTTCCATTTCTGTGGATGAAGATAATGAAGATTCTGTTGGTTCCATTTCCACAGGTGCTGAGAAGGAAGTCTCTGTGCCACATATGGGTGTGTCACAAGGCACAGTATTCTCCACAGATGCAACAGACAAACTATTTTCTTCTACTTTCTGTTCTGAAATACTGGTCCTGGGTTCAGATGCTGCTGTAAGAGCACTCTTTGGTTCCAATAACTCAGATTTGGATTCCTCTGTGATATGTTCACTGACAGAGGGAACACATGTCACCATCTTAGCCTGCACCAACAACTCAGAATCACATATGTCACAGGATTGGGGAGTATCAGTTATTGTATGCTGATTATCCTGAGAAACAGGCTGCTTTTTAGCAGGAGAAAGAGTTAAGTTCAATTTTTCCATAAAGCTCAACTTTAAGTCTTTGTTTTGTGGTTCATTTGGGGCACTCTCAGCTCTAACGGCTGGCTCCTTATTATTCACTCCTTCAGAAACATCATTGTTAGAGACCTCCCCTTTATCATTTTTTGGCTCATTCTGTCTCTTTAAGTCTGCGGTGGTTTTCTTAGTTTCTCTGTTAGTCTTCTGCAAATGTCCTGGAGGTACTCTTTCTTCATTTCTCATATGTTTATTTTCTTCTTTGCTCTCTCGTTCCCTTTTCCTCTTTTCTTCAGTTCTGTGCCTTTCTGATCTGAAAGGTGCATTTTCCCGCTGGTGCACAGCATCAACTTCCATAGAATCAATGTGTTTGTGAGTTCTACTGGCTAAAAGAGAAGACTGACATCTTCCCTCTTGAAAACTATGATTACTTACAGCCCTGTCTCTTTTACAATCTTCCCAGCCTCTTCTCTCCTCTAAATGGTATTTACTTGAATTGTGAGAAGACTTTGCTAGTTCATTTTTGGAATGCGGAAGCACAGCCCGTTCAGATCTTCTCCAATGATCCTGGCCTTTCACTACAGATTTCGACTTCTGATCAACTTTTCTTTCTTCTTTGTCTTGTGATTTAAGTTCTTTTCTATTTACATTTTGTGATCTTTCACTTTGTCTTTCGAGTTTCTTGTCACTTTGAGATTCTAGTCGAGTGTGTGACTTGTCTCTAGAGCTTTCTTTCTCCCAAGAAGAGCTGATGCGTTCATTTTTATAATCTAAATCTGTGTTACTTTTCAACTTTGCAGTTTTGCTTTCAGCCTTTGGTTCACCTTTACCATATTTCTCAGGATGTCCTTGTAGCCTTTGACTGGCCTCTGTGTTCCTCAGTTCACCATCACCATAGCTAGTGCTCAAGTCTTTTCGTATTCTATCAGTGCCCCGGTTGTATTGGCTATGTCGACTATCTTTCCTTCCTCTTCTACGATCCTCATTTGAACTACTCTCACCAACCTGATAATGGAAACGTGACCAAATGCCATTGGTGGAGTGTTTTTCAACAGATGTGCTCTTTTTTTCACAGTGTGATTTTCCTTCCTTTTCATGGTTTGGCAGTGAAGTGCTATAATGTACATCTTTAGAAACATCACTTTTCACTCTGTGATCAGTCTTTGAAGAGTCATCCAAATGGGGAGATCTGGATTTAAGATCTTTTGTTTTAACTAAATCTGATGTCCTTGAAGTTTTATGATTATTCCGAAAATGTGGAAACTCCGAAAGTCTATTGAGAAATAGAAATTAACACCAAAAACAACATTAATTCCTTTTTAATAATCCAAGGTTTAATCACATGTGATAGACTTTCAAACTGGGGGCCCACATACTGGCAAAACTAATTTTACTTTGTAAAAAAGAATAAGTAGTAAGAATTTACCAGTTTCCAATGTAATGGACAAGTTTTTAAAATAAGGAACTCTCTTTCATTTGCTTTGCTCAAATAAAGCCTGGAGGACCTCTCAGTTCTCTCCCAGTACTTGCTGCTGTCGTTCATATTTCCTTCACTACAGGAGAAAGAAAAGAGGGGAGGGAGGGTGGGGTGGCGGGAAGAAAGAGGAAAAGAGGTGGGATGGGGTAGTTCTGTGATAGATGACCAAAGCTGTGCTTTACAAAGTGTCCTGTGGCTTTAATATTAAGAAGTGAGAAACCAGAGGCTGCAAAGAGCAAGAGGGGATGAACAGTTCTGAGCACAAAGACCACTGCCAGTTCCGCTGAGAGGTGATGGGCAGCAGTGACAGCAGAAATGGGAGAGAAATGAATGAGTTGAGAGAATATAGACATAAAAATCAACAGGACATGGTAATGGATTTGGATCTGAAGGATGACAAAGAGCTAAGTGTCACTGATGACTCCAAGGCCTGCATGTCCCAGTTTGCCAAGTAATATCAGTGTAATTACTAATAGCACTTCCTTCTACTCTCAAAAGTATCCTGGTTTGGGCAATAAATTAAATGGTCATTCTATTCTTCAGTCTCTCTAGCTTGTACCAGCTAAATAAATGTTGGGGAATCCACTGAGCAAGGAACAATGGAACGGGTTCAATCTTAAATTCAGTTTTGGATGAGGTAACTTTGAAAATTTTTTACAGATGTAAAGTAGTTATCTACATATAAATGGAACTGACTAATACAAGTAAGATTACATCAAAAGAAAATACTGAAAGAGAAAGGAAAGTAAAGACATAGCTTTGAAGAAAACCAACTTCGCCAGAAAAATAAGTGTCAAGTCAGGAAGAAAACTAAGGATCATGAAAGCCAAAGGGAGAAACTATTTCAAGGAAAAAGTGTCAGTTATGTCAAATTGTGTGTAAAGACAAGTTAAAATGAGAAGCCAAAACTATATGATGAATTTAGTGGTAGTCACAGGAGGAAGAGGTCAGAGTGGCCTGGGTTCAACAGTGAGTAGAAATGGAAAGTGGAGAAACAGAGATAGTAAATTTCGATAACTGTTTTGGAGGTTTGGACTATCAAGGGGAGAAGAGATGAAATTCTCGGAAGCCAACTACTGCCCCAACCAAATAAACAGTGAGAGAGGGAGAGAGAGAAATTAAGCAGAAAATCCATTTCAGAGGGAAAAGAATATATAATTGAGAGATATTTTAAGAGTTGTCTATGACAGAATGTATGACACAGACATCCTCCTTGTATTTTAGTAATTTGGTGGGCCCCTTTTGGAACCCATGACATACACCATCATCTTCTCAGGATCAAAGAATATCAGAACAAGACCCCAGTATATTACAAAACTGGATATATTCAGAGAGGTATGCAGCAATATTCTATTAATAATCATACAGAAATCATTATGACAATATACCATTAGACTATTAGCTCCTCTCAGTAAAACCTTAAAAATTTAAGAAAATGAATGATTTTCATTATCTTTCCAAAGTTAAAAATGTTCCACATATCAATATTCATGTAATTTACAAACATATTCACATCCGTCAATCATACCTTTGGTGAAGATTATTTATTTCTTCATCCTTGCGGTTTATTTCCACTCTGGCAGTTTTGATAAGTGCTGAGATATTTTTCTTAAGAGACTGGTTTTCATTTTTTAAGCTAAAATTCTAAACATCATAAAATATATTTAGTAAAGTATGTATCTATGGAATAAACCACTATTTATAATAGCTATTGATTACTGAATGCTAACTACATGCCAGGCATCACTTATTTTATCTTATGAAATTTTCATAATAGTCATAGGAAGAGTACAGTGATGTTCGTTATACAAATGGGGAGGCTGAGATTCAGAGAAGAAACTAGCACCAAAGAAAGGCTATTTAAAATAAAGCAATTTAAAAGAGGGATCAAAATGAAAAACCAATAAATGACCAGAAAAAAAGTTCTGCCTGGGTCATTATTTTGGAAATGATAAAATTTGTGTTATATTTAATAACTGGAGGTTTAACTTGAAATAATATACTAGTTCTTAGGTGAACGAAGAATGAATTGAGGACTGACTGGCTCTTTGGGAGAAAGGGAAAAGAAACAGAAACAACTTTACCAAAAAATAAAAATCAGAACAGGACATTCCTGATTCTGCAGCATGATGACAAAAAAAGTCACCCTGGTAACAACTGAGGGCACCACCATTTTCCCCCATCAGTCATTCTAAATCTTGGCTCCTCAAGCCATACTTTCAAACCAGTTGATACAATCAAAATTTTCTATTCTTTAACTATTAACTAGTCTAGCAACAGTTATTTAATCATTGGTCAATATCATTGAACAAATCAAGCAGTTTTATCAGTTTCACTGACACTGGAAATAATGTATATTTGGCCAGACTTGCTATTTCACATAACACTTTGAAAAAAAGTTTCCTTATAATCTGTCAACCCTTTAGCATTTTAATTTCTAACAAAGAATTTTACTAAATTTTGATTTTAAAGGCTAATAAGGCAAAAATAAAATATTCATTATAATTCTACCTGTGTCTGTATTTCTTTAAACTTTTTCATCAGCTCTTTCATTTGCAGCTGACATTTTCCATATTCTGCCTGCAACTGTAAAATACAAAAAGATCAAGCATCATTTTAAATTATTTTCTTAACTTAAATGACATTACAAAATATTTAAAACTTTGTAAATCAACTCACAAAGTAGGGTAAATGAGGTCTATTTATATTAACAGGTATCTAGTTAGATTACTGGTTTTTAAAGTTGGGCCTGCCAACAACGTTATTTTCTTTAGTTTCACATTCAGTCTCCAAACTTTAAATTCAAATAAGGTAGAAAGAAATTTGCCTGCATGACGTCTTGGGACAATTTATAATTTAGTACAAATCATGAAAAGATAAAATGTTTTATCACACTGATTTACCTGTTGAGATTTTATATATTTAGACACTTAAATTTAATCAAGCAAAATTATAACTACATTTAGGCAAACATTCAGAAGATACTGTTTTAAAGCAGATCTGAAGGCAGAAACTGATGTAAATATTCTTTTAGTCTAAGAACTACTTCTCAAACACAGAATTCCCATTCAGAAGCTAGCCAATGCCTGCATTTCAGGAGATATCAAAGCACAAAATAACTGTTGTTCATAATTCTGGTAGTCCATACATCATTATATGTTGCCTCCTTTGCAGTTCCTTCTTCAGTCAGGATTTCTTCATATAAATCCAAACAATTCCTGGATGGTACAGAGGATTTGGATGCACTGTCTAAAACAAGCAAGAAACCCTTACATTAAAATAAGTATTGCCAGATTCAATAAAATCCCTATCAAAACTCCAATGGCACCTTTCAAAGAAATGGGAAAAACAATCCTAAAATATGTATGAAACCACAAGACTGCAAATAACCATAGCAATCTTGAGAAAGAAGATGAAAGGGGGAGGCATCATACTTCCTGATTTCAAACTGTAACACAACACTGTAGTCGTCAAAAGTATATTTTTATAGGGATAAGAACACACACATAAGTGCTACAGCTCTTTTACAATTTGTCTAGCAGGTTTTCCAGCCCACACCAGAAAACAACCCCCTTGGGGGGAAAAAAAAACAACCAGATACAGAGATCAGTGGAACAGAACAGGAAGCCTGGAAATAAACACAGGCATATATAGTCACAGGTGGCTCAGATGGTAAAGAAGCTGCCCGCAATGCAAGAGACCCAGGTTTGATCCCAGGTCAGGAAGTTCCACTGGAGAAGAACATGGCAACCCACTCTAGTATTCTTGCCTGGAGAATCCCATGGACAGAGGAGCCTAGCAGACCACAGTCCATACGGTCACTCAAAGAGTTGGACACAACTGAAGTGACTTCGCAGGCAGGCACGTGTATGGTCCCAACTTACGACAAAGGAGCCAAGAATATACAATGGGGAAAGGATAGTCCCTTCAACAGATGGTGTTGGGAAAACTGGACAGCCACAAGCAAAAGAAAGAAAGTAGACCTTTATATTTATATAGCACACACAGAAATCAACTCGAATTAAAAACCTGAATTTAAAATCTGCAACCATACTTAATATCTTGTAATAACCTATAATGGAAAAGAATACAAAAAAAGAATATATCTCTATCTATCTATCTATATAACTGAATCACTGTACTGTATACCTGAAACTAACAAAACAATGTAAGTCAACTATATTTCAATAAAGGGAAGTGCCTGGCAGTCCACGGGTTAAGACTACATACTTTCAATGCAGGGGGCACAGGTTCCATTCCTGGCTGGAGAACTAAAATCCCATGAGCCCCGCAGAGGGGCCAAAAAGAAAAAAAAAAAGTAAAAAAAAAATTAAAAAAACTGAAATGCATGGAAACAGAGACTAAAAATGATGGTTACCAAGGGCTGGGAGTGGGGGAAAAAGAGATATTATTCAAACTCTTCCAAGTTTGTGGACGAGTACAAACTTCCAGCTTTAAGATGATTAAGTTCTGAGGATATAATGTACAGCATAGTGATTATAGTTAATAACACTATTTTATATAATCGAAAATTGCTGAGAGTAATCTTAAAGAGATGGTAATCATGTGATGCTATACAGGTGTTAGCTAGTGCTATGGTGGTAATTATTTCGCAATATTTAAGTGTATAAAACCAACACACTATACATCTTAAACTTACTTAATATTTCTGTCAATTATATCGCAATAAAACTAGGGTAAAAAAATAAAAATATACATGTTAAGCGTTTTGATATAGTGTCTACCTCTACCCAAAGAGCTATACATTTCCCCATCTCTTGTATTTCATCTAAATCTATACTAATTTCAGATTAGAATTGGAGAACCACTTTACCTAAAACAAATTTGTCAACAAATCAGATGTAAAGATCATATTTGTTCAAAGCTTTGAAAAATCTGATTGCAGAAAAGTTTTCTCAATCAGACAGGTCATTAGACTCTCTGCATATTATACCTGTACTGATTCATTTGAAAATACATATAGTACCTACTCTTTTCAAAAGTTCTAATATCACGTAGCCTGCAACAGTGTGTGAGGTAATAGACATAGTCACCACCACCAGTTTTATTTTTAATGGTACAAAATACTTTTCCATAAGGTCCAATTAAATCTGACACCCAGATGGAAAAACAAACCTAAGGGCTAATTTTTTTCACTGATAAAGATTTGGGCAAAAAATAGTTACCTGAGTATAATCACTTCAAAGAAAAGACAAATTGTTGAGAAGCTATGAGTTATGCCAGGAATTGGTAACAACAAAATAAACACTTCCAACAGACTGACCAAACAAAATAAAAAAGTATTTTGTTACAGAATTTACATACCAGAACCAGCACTGTCCAACCCAGCATATATGTCCAAAGAACCTTCATCATTATTTTTAAGAGGAGAAGCTGGGGGAAAAAAAAAAAAAAACAAAGACTGGTTAAAACTGACTTGATGTACTTAGTGAAGTTTTTCCATTTCAACTCTGAAGGACCAGAAAAAGAATATCAGTCTTGCGCGAAAAAAGAAAACTGTTTAGAAGCTTTTGTACATCCTTATAAACACACTCATCTTAGTACATAGATACAGACTTAAAAACTCACTTTCAAAACTATACTAGTAAGAAGATTCCCAATCCAGTATCAGAACAATCTTTCTGCAAAAATAAAAACTCTAAACAAAATATTAAAAGCTAACTGTAGCTAATGCTCTATCACTGGACTTACTGTGGCAATCATTTCACAATATATACAAATATGGAATTATTATATTGTACATCTGAAATTACTGTAATATTATATGTAAACTGTACCTAAATTAAAAAAAAAAAAAAAAAGGTATCTGAAGAACTGAAGAGCAATCCAAAGCAGGCAAAAACTGGAGAGGCGATGACCCCTGCTAGAAGCAATGAATTCCTATCCCCTTTATTTTTTAAAAGTTTTTGTGCAAGGATAAGCCCTAGTTGGAGCCACAGTAGGCAGAAAAACTCAGATGGACACTTCCAGTCCTAATAGCCTGAAGAACTAGAGAAAAAACTATGGGAGTGATAACAGCAACTAGAAAGAGGAAATCCAAAGAGCCACAGAGAGGACTCCCCAAATTGTGCCCAAATCTGAATAACACAAGTAAAGGTTAAAACTCCCAGGAGTCCAGCTAAAAGCTAAAAAATCTCTGTAGCTAAACAGAGATTTCAGCTACTGTTCACCACAGGGAAGACAGAAGATCAAGTTCAGTTGAGATAAATGCCTGCTAAAATTAAAAACACTAGCACTTTTCAGAGGAATATAACAGAATCATATATCTCGAACATTTACAATGTCCAAAACGCAATTCACAATTTCTCAAAGAAAATCTTGGTAGACAAAAACAACTCTAAAACCAAATGAAAATTTTAAAACTGAAACTACAATACCTAATGTAAAAAGATTCAACAGAAGAGGCAGCGAGCTTGAAGACAGATAATAAATTATCCATTTGCAAGAATAGAGGAAAAAATATTTTAAAAACGATCACTTACTAACCTATAGAATATCACGAGTTCTCACATACTATATACCTGGAGTCCCAGAAGAAAAGAGACAACGGGGAGGGAAGCGATACTAGAGGATACTAAAGGATACTAGAGGAGAGAAATGGTAAATAACCGAGTAAATACAAAAGACTGACATTTCATCTTAACTGGTTTTAATTCCTCTTAGTTTATTTAAGATACATACAATAGGCTAAAATAAAAATTATAGCACTGTATTACAGGGTTCATGACATCTTTAACATAAAGGGACGGAAGGAGGTCAAATGCAACTATATGTACAAGATTCTACATCTTACATAAAGATTCTTACATTTTAATAACTAGACTATAAAACGTTAAAAATGTATATTGCAGTCCCTTGAGCAATCAATTATAAAAAACAGTGCAGAAAGGTATAACCAAAAAGCTAATTTGTAAATCAGAATGAAATTCTAAAATATATTTAAATATTTGAAACAGGCAAGAAAATCAGAAAGGAAAAGAACTGATGAGACAAACTAAACTTTTAAAATGAGATGTCTAAACCCAATCACAGCAATAAAGGACATTATTGTATTAACTGATAAAACTGGTATAAAGATGGTAGACTAAATAAAATTATAGTATTAGTGTTAAATTTACTGAAATTGATGATCATGCTGTCATTATGTAAGAAAACCAACTTTTGCTCATGAACTATACACTGAAGTATTTGGACGTAAGGGACCATAATGTATACAACTGATTATCAAATAGGTCAGGAAAAAACTGTGTGCATGTATGTGTATAAATAAAAAAGTATGTGTACAATGTTAAAGCCACTGGCATAGGTAAAAGGTTCCTTGCATGTTCTTATTCTTGCAACTTTTCTCTAAGTCTGAAATTACAGATATAATACAAGTACAAAAATGTTATAGGAATAAAAATGTTTGTGAAACCATGTTAACTAGTAAAAATAAAAATGTACACTGTGTATGTGACTATCAAACAACGTATGCATGTGGACAAAAACTTGAGAGGGAGCAATACGCAGAAATGAGAGCAGCTACTTCCAGCAAATGAGAATAACAGAATAGTTTTGCCCTTCAAAATAAGAGTTACAGTTGTGATACTTATGGATCTAAATGAAAAATAAAGGTGGTCATTATACTTTCCATTTTTCTACTGGTTTAGAATTTTTCAAAGAAAAAAATATCATAAGACAAATATATAGCAGCATAACAATTTGAAAAAACGTCAGCAAAAATAATTAAATAACAAAAAAAACCCAAATAATGCTATCCAGAGTGGTTACGATGGCCATATTCCATGTGAATCTATTCATGTCTATGGATATTAGTTTTTTAGAACATATTTTTCCTCATAGCTCAGTTGGTAAAGAATCTGCCTGCAATGCAGGAGACCTGGGGGTCAATCCCTGGGTCAGGAAGATCCCCTGGAGAAGGAAATGGCAAACCACTCCAGTATTCTTGCCCAGAGAATCCCATGGACAGAGGAGTCTGGCAGGCTACAGTCCATGGGGTCGCAAGAGTCGGACATGATTTAGTGACTAAACCACCATCAAGCAAAAATGGAATTCTACTAGACAAGTTTTACACCGCCCTTTTCATTCTATAGCAATCATAATTCTGATCAATAAATATACAACTCTATCCTCAAAAAGTTTAATGAGATTGTCACAGCATAATTATAATTAAGACCAAAGAACTAAAATGTTATGTCAGGATTTAGAAGTTTAAAATCTTATATTACTAAAAATATTTCCATTTTATGAGCTTATTTTACTACTGGGTCTTGGCTGTATCTTTCAAACTAATCATCTATTTGTGACTGTTAATTTTTCCCTAAACAACAATAAGCAAGTACCACTCCATTTACTGGAAATATCAATTTCAAGAGTAACAAGTTTCTATCATATATATATATGATAAGTATATATATGGTATATGTGTGTGTATATATATATATATATATATATATATATATATATATAAACACATACACCAAGTCCTAATCATTGGACCACCAGGGAATTCCTCTTGTTCACTGTTCAGTCACTCCATCATGCCTGACTCTCTGTGACCCCAAGGACTGCAGCACACCAGGCCTCCCTGTCCTTCACTGTCTCCTGGAGTTTGCTCAAACTCATGTCCATTGAGTCGATAACGCCATTCCAACCATCTCCTCCTGCCGCCCACTTCTCCTCCTGCCCTCAATCTTTCCCAGCATCAGGGTCCTTTCCAATGAGTTGGCTCTTTGCATCAGGTGACCAAAGTATTGGAGCTTCAGGATCAAGTCCTTCCAAACAATATTCAGGGTTGATTTTCTTTAGGACTGACTAGTTTGATCTCCTGTTGTCCAAGGGACTCTCAAGAGTCTTCTAAAGCACCACAGTTTGAAAGCATCAATTCTTCAGCGCTCAGCCTTCTTTATGGTCCAACTTTCACATCCGTACATGACTACTGGAAAAACCACAGCTTTGACTATACGGAGCTTGGTCGGCAAAGTGAAGTCTCTGCTTTTTAATATACTGTCTAGGTTTGTCAGGCTTCCCAGATGGCTTAATGGTAAAGAATCCACCTGAAACACAGGACACCCAGGAGCTATGCGGGTACATCCCTGGGTCAGGAACATCACTGGGAGGAGGAAATGGCAATCCACTCCAGTATTCTTGCCTGGAGAATCCCGTGGACAGAGAAGCCTGGCAGGCTATACAGTCCATGGGGTTGCAAAGAGTTGAATACAACTGAAACAACTTAGTACGCACACACATCTAGATTTGTCATAGCTTTTCTTCCAAGAAACAAGCATCTTTTAATTTCATGGCTGCAGTCACTATCCACAGTGATTTTGGCCCCACAAAATAAAGTCTGTCACTATTTCCATTTTTCCCCCATCTGTTTGCATGAAGTGATGGGACCAGATACCATGATCTTCATTTTTGGGTGTTGAGTTTTAAGCCAGCTTTTTTACTTATATTTTTTCCCTTTAAAAAATCATTACTGCTCATACTGGCAAAGTTGTTAATTTTATTATATTTAAGAGGCCTGAAAGTATAATAAGAAAGTTCTCACTTACTAAGCACTTTCTATTTGCCAAGCACTTCATTGTATTCATTTACGTGTGGGGAGAAATAGTTGATAATGACAGTGTTATCAATGAGAATAAATACATGACTTTATAATTAAATAAATTTAGAAAGACAATTAAAATGAGCTCTTACCAGAAAAGACATCAAATAAACTTGTTCCATCACCATTGTCATCATCTGCTGCCATGATCCTATTTCTTTTTGATAGTCTCCATCTAAGGTATTAAATAGAAATATTCTCCACTGTTAAAATCAACCTCACAATTCAGAGACTAAACTTAGCTTTAACTTAAAAGATAACTTTCAAATTTGGACACCATGACAGAGGTCACTCTGTTGTTGTTGTTGTTTAATGTCTGGCATTTTCTAAAAGCTAAAACTAAAAAACAAAAAAATCTTAAACTTGCTGACATGGTTAACCCATATCACAAAGTAAATGATGCCAATTTTATAAAGTAGACCAAAATATAAATTAGCTTTTATACTAAAATAAGCCAACTATCATACTAAGTAAGTACAAATATATCGTGAGTTCTGTGAGTCCTCTTAACAAATCATCAAACCTGGGGGTAACCTTAGATATACATGAGACTCTAGACATACATGTTTTTACCAACAAGGGAGTAAGATGGGCAAATTGCAAAGAGTTTGATACTACACTAGGTTGGTAAAGGCGTTGGAAAAAAGTGACATCTATACTCTCATGGGCTTCCCAGGTGGCTCTGTGGTAGAGTCTGCTTGCCAACACAGGAGACATGGGTTTGATAACTGGGTTGGGAAGATCCCCTGGAGAAGGAAATGGCAACCCACACCTACATTCTTGCCTGGGAAATCCCATGGACAGAGAAGCCTGGCAGGCTACAGTCCATGGGGTTGCAAAAGAATCAGATACTACTTAGCAACTAAACAATATTCACACATACTCTCATACATCAAGCATATGCTCGTATAAACTCTAAGGAGGTGATCTGGCAACAGCTATCAAATTTTTAAATGCAATTTAAACAATTTCATGTCTAGTAATTTGCTCTATAGATATATCAAGCACATGATTACAAAAATGTATATATAGGAATATTTGATGTAGCACGAGACTGGAAGCAACGTAAGAATCCAAAGCAGTTTAAAAATATCTTGACTTATCTGACATTCACTAACTTATCTGACACCCTCCATTCTGCCTATAAGCTATATGAATGTTGCCCACAGTCAATGAACTACGGCCACTATGGCTATTTGGAGTTATTAAGGGTATCTGTGCCTGCATACCTCTGCTCTCACCAACTGAGATAATCTACCACAACCAGGTGCATCTATTATCAAATTCAATTACGCTTATTTCCTTATTTTTCTAAGTAAAAGTATGATTGTTGTTGTTTTAGTCACTAAGTCATGTCTGACTCTTTGCGATCCCATGGACTATAACCTGCCAGCCTCCTCTGTCCATGGAATTTCCCAAGCAAGAATACTGGAGTGAGACTACTATTCAGCTATTTCCCAGGAAAAACTAGACTAAATGTTCTAGAAAGTCTAAAAGGTGAGAAGCAAGACACTTACAATTGCTATCAAATCAAGTGAGGGTGACATAATCGAAAATACTGGAAGAGAAAATCTAGTCTGTACTCAGATGGACTCAGAAGTACAGAATTTGTTACTCAAATGAAAACAGTCCTGGAAATCCTAAGCAACATCTTCTTGGTGTGCAAGGAAGTCAGAGCTCTAATCCTGGGATGTATACTCAAAGAAAAGGTCATGATTCTACCACAAGAGATACAATTTATATATTATGTCTTTAAATAAAATCAAGGCATATGTATATTTTTAATCAACTCTGTTATAGCCTGCGCAATAATTACAAAAGGCAAAGATGGCATAATCACATTTGGCAAGCAACACAACTAACTCTTGGTAGAGCAGCACCCAACTGAGGGAGAAGAAACTCACAGGTTTCCTGACAGTAACCTACTACTAGCTGCAAACTGAAGGGAGCATCACTCAATGGTTTTTTTTTTTTTCCCACAAAATGGTGACCTATTAATCTGATGACTTGGTTAAACAGATCTAATAGATCAAAGTCTTCATTGCATATTATTTCACAGTTTCAGTTTTTACTATTGGCAGGTATTACTCTAAAAAGAAAAAAAAAAAGATTCTACTTGTCTTGGTTATTTAAAATTGGGAAATACAAGAGATCCAAAAAATTCTGAGTTTTTGCCCCTCACCTGTCTTAAACTTTTCTCCAATTGTTTATGGGATCACTGTCTGCAAACCTTACTTTCTAGGCCTCTACCACTAAATAAAATATGTATTTTTAAATTACTTTTAACATTTAAGAGGAAAGTGGCTGCTCATTTCTTAGTTACAGTAGATACAGCATTAAGAGATCTTCAAAATTGTCTCTGAGAATTATTTATAATTGTTTCTGAGAATTATTTATATATACGTATATACACATAAAGTTAAAGGAACTATGGCAATTATGATCCCTCTTTATTTCCTATCTACCCTTGTGTGATAGGCTGCAGTCCATGGGGTCGAGAAGAGTCGGATACGACTGAGCGACTTCACTTTCACTTTCCACTTTCATGCAGTGGAGAAGGAAATGGCAACCCACTCCAGTGTTCTTGCCTGGAGAATCCCAGGGACGGTGGAGCCTGGTGGGCTGCTGTCTATGGGGTCGCACAGAGTCGGACATGACTGAAGTGACTTAGCAGCAGCAGCACCCTTGTGTGATAATGGAGGTAGGCCTTGAAAATATTTCTCCTTTGCTAACTGGCCCTATGTACAGTCTTGTCAGGAGAGAGTGCTGAAGGGACCCTGGAAAGGAAGCGGGGTTCTCTTCCTACTTTCAGTGTGCCTGGCTGGCCAGGTTCCTGCAGAGCCAGCGTTCTCCAGCACTCAGTACCTACAGAGCCAGCGTTCTCCAGCATTCAGTATCTCCAGCACTAGGTTTCTGCAAAGGCACAATTTTTCTACATGCTTGCCTCCTATACATAAGGTTGCTATTACAATGGACTCCTGCAGGACATAGCTTTCTCCTGCTAGGCTTATGGAGAGGGCAGCTTCTCAAACTGCTGGATCCCACAGCACCCAACAGCCAGCAGCATCTAGGGGCTTCCCTATGCACCTCCTCTGCTAGGTTCAAAGCACTATCACCAGCAAGGCATTTAGCAATTTCTCCACCATTCAATTAGCCTGGGCCACACTCTTTCCAATGATGGGGAGATGGGTCTTCTCTGGATGATCTATCTCAACCCTAAAGGTAGTGGCTGATCCTGTATCTGCTACTCCTAGTTTCTTAAGGTTATCTTTAACTCTTTACCACCAATTCCCAGTTATTCCAACTCACTGTTAACAATACTTTCTAATTCGCTTTCTCTTTTAAAGCTACCATGTGGCTTTTGTCTGATACTCATAAGCAATTACAACAGAGGTTTTAACACACTCTGCTAATCGAGCAGTTAAAAGAGATTTAAAGATACATCTCTGAACACAAAATTGACAGATTTGATCTGATGATTTTTATATTAGCTACACTAAATTACGACACATATTACTTCCAAGCACATTTATAAAAATGGACAATGTATTATAATAGTGAGTTTCAACAAATTTCACAGATATGCTTTTATTAATAAAATTTGAAATTAACAGTGCATTTTCAAATTTCCCAATTACTTTCAAAAACCACAAACATAGGTCAAAGAACAAATATTAATGGAAACTGGGAAATACACAGAACTAACTAACAACGAATATACTACAAAACATTTGTGGGGTACAACGAAAATAGTACTTTTAGAGGAAAAGTTATAGCATTAAATAAATTTATAGGAAAAGAATACAAAATATTAATTAGGTCATCCAACTCAACAAAAAGAACAAAGTAAACTGAAAGAAACACAAAAAAAAACATAAATTAATGAAAAGAAACAAACGCTATAAAGATGAATAAAAATAAATACTAGCTCTTTAAAGGGATGAATCAAATAGGCATATACCTGGCAAAACTAATAAAGAAAAAGAAAGAACAAACATTAGGAATAGAAAAGGAGTACGGCTTCACACGGGCTTCCCCGGTGGTTCAGCAGTAAAGAACACGCCTGCCAATGTAGGAGCTGCAGGAGACTCGGGTTCGACCCCTAGATCAGGAAGATCCCCTGGAGAAGGAAACGGCAACTTACTCCAGTATTTCTGCCAGGAAAATCCCATGGACAGAGGAGCCTGGTGGGCTACAGTCCATGGGGTCTCAAAGAGTTGGACACGACTTGAGTGACTGAGCACACGTGCACAACAGTTTCACATACGACAGAGATTAAGTTATTAACAAAATATATTTGAAAGTTCAATGAAAAGGATGGCTTTTTAGAAAAATGTAACTTGTAAAAACTGACTAAAGAAGAAACAGAAAATATGAACACATTTTTAAATAATTCAACACAGTAGTTAATCTAGGATGATTAAACAATTCGATATAGTAATCTACTCATAAAGAAACTTATAATTCTATCATACCTTCAAACAAGAGATAAAATCTATTCCAGACAACAGATGGGGGGAAGAAGGCTGAGAGACAAGATTTATAAGGTTAGTACAGTCTAGACATAAAAACTGGGCAAAGACAGGACAAAATAGGAAAATTACAAGACAGGAAAACTAGAGGTCAATCTTTCTTATGAACACAGAAACAGTTTTTTAAAAGTATTAGCCAACTGCATCCAGCAAGACATTAAACAAAAAACAAAAACAAAAGTTCACTAAGGACGAGTAAGATTTATCCCCCCAAATGGAAGATGGTATAGCATTAAAATCTCAATTAGCATAAGCACTGTCTTCTAGTTGATGAAGTTGCTTCCCATCAGGGTACAAATTAATAGTTCTGATCTGTTATATATGTATATTGGAATTGAATGATTTAATCAATGGGTGGTAGTGAGAGCCAGGTTTCTTGCTACTGAAGCAAGTTACAGAAAAGCAAGACAACATACTAAAAATGACCCCTATGGTGATAGATTATAGCTGAAGACATCAGTAAGAACACACATTTAACTCAACATAGGTACAGATGACTAGATATAGAAGTAATTATAGGTACATGTATATACATGAGTTAGTAGACACACATGTATTGATATTTCTTTGCTCCACCAGCAAAGGAGCAATAAGCACACATAATATCCATACCTTGGATTCTAACATTCTTCTCCATTAACCTGGACCAGAGAATTCCCTGCAAACTTTCTTTTGCCATGTAAGGCAACATATTCATAGGTTCCTAAGATTAGAACATGGACATATTGGTGAATCCATTAAGTGGCCTAACACATTGAGACTGATGTTTTAATTGTAGCTTGTTTTAAATAACTTAAGAGTTAAAGAGGGGGTTCCCTGGTGGTCCAGTGGTTAGGACTCCACTCTTCCATTGCAGGGGGCATGGGAGCTCAACCCCTAGTTGGGAAACTAAGATCCCTCAAGCTGTGTAGCATGGCCAGGAGAAAAAAAAAGTTAAATGGCCATATGTGGCTAGAGGTTGCTGTACTGGACAGCAGTTAGACAGAATATGAGCAACCTGAAAGCAGAGATCAAGTTTTAGAAATCTCTATATTCTCAGCACTTAATACATAAATATGAAAATAAAGGTGTGCTGAATAAACAAGGAAATCAACCAAAAGACCCTTAACCAAAATATATCTATATCCGTTAACTAAAGCTCATGGTTTATTCACTGGCTCTCACTCAAAAGACTACTTAGTCTTATTCATCATGAAAAGCTCATAGCGAAGACTTCACAGAGCTGTAGTTACAATTTAATAACACATAACTAGTTCTAAATGCTATTGGGCCCTTGTAAAAATGTATCTGAATACTCTCCTAAGGTGACAAGCTCCTGGACATCTTATTTTCTGCAACTGCAAAGCAAAGTCTGGATTCAATATTTGATGGGCAAACACAAAGAAGTTGGGATAGAGAGCAAGAACTGCTACAAAAAACAGGGATACCAGATCAGACTCCTCTGCTGCTCCTTCAGTGCCTGAAAACTAGGAACTGTCTGTACTAAAATACAAACTAAGAGTCAGCAATAAGATGCTAAAGTTAATAAATACATTCCTATAAGTCCAAGCTCACCAAGTCCAAAATCAAACCAAAAAAAAAAAATCTTTCCATCAACATCTGTCACCTCCTGACACTGCTGTGTCTTTGAGTAGCATCCCTAATGATGCTTCTCTCTTTTTCTTTGTTCTTGCTAAAGAAATTTGTTTCAGCCCCCACTATAGCTACCTAGTTATCTTCCCTCTCCAAACATATGCTACCCACAATTGTTGAGTTAGTTCTTCCAAAGCAATCCTGTTCATCTCATTTCCTGCTCAAAAACTTCGTATCACTTCCCAATACCTACTGAATAAAGTCAGCACAGACACTGGTACCTATACTTCTGACCATCTCACTCACTACCCCAAGATTTCCAAAATCCCAAGGTTCAGTGAAACTGGATTCCTGCGTGCGAACACACTTCCTGACACCATCTTCCCACATTTTTCAATAAGTTCACAAGCAAGACTGGGTTTGAATACCCACAGAATAGAATGTGAGAACTGAGGTTTTAGAAAGTCTGGTGAAATACTTGGACTTCTTCAACCATAGAATGAGGGAACCACTAAAAGCTTTTAAGGCCAAGAAATATAATGATCAAATCTGCATTTCAAAGAAAAAAATCTGCATTTCAGACATTCAACTCTAGCAAGAAGAGTACTGAAAATATCAGTAGTGAGGCAGATAGCAAAGGCTATTATACAATGAGGGGCGACTAAGTTATTAACAGTGGAAATAAAGATTAGAAGCAGACCTGAGATTTCAGTGACAGAATCAAAAAGATTTAAGGAAAAATGTATTCAAGTATTGGGCTTCCCAGATGGAGCTAGTGGTAAAGATCCCCGCCTGCCAATGCAGGAGACATTAAGAGACATGAGTTCAATCCCTGGGTCAGGAAGATACCCTGGAGTAGGAAATGGCAACCCACTCCAGTATTCTTTCCTGGAGAGTCCCACGGACAGAAGAGCCTGGTGGGCTACAGTCCACAGGGTCGCAGAGAGTCGGACACGACTGAATCAACTTAGCATGCACGCACTTATTTAAGTACCCAATATTGCCCATTTCAAAACCACAGCCTGAGTTGTCTTTTCAAAATGCAAATATGATCATGTTCCCTCCTTTGCTTAAAACTCTTCAGTGCTTCCAGCTGATTCTAGGTTAGAAAACAAATTTGTCACAGTTCTGCTTACAAAGCCCTGAGTGAGCCAGCCTCTGCCCACTCCTCTAAGTGTTGTGTGCTGTGTGCTCAGTCGCTTCAGCCATGTCTGACTCTGTGCGACCCTATGGACTGCAGCCTGCCAGGCTCCTCTGTCCCTAGGATTCCCCAGGCAAGAATACTGGAGTAGGTTGCCATTCCCTTCTCCAGGGGATCTTTCTGACCCAGAGAGCGAACCAGAGTCTCCTGCACTGCAGGCGGATTCTTTACCACTGAGCCACTAGGGAAGCTGCAGTGTTAGTCTGCATCATTCTCCCCCATTCTCCAGGAGTCTCTGCTCTGATCATAAGGGCTCTCCTTCAGCTCCTGGAACACAGTCTGTTCCTCCCACCACAGGGCCTCAGCAGCGAGTGCTCTTTTCTCACTGCCTTCCTTCACTCAGTTTCCTCTTTGATACTGTGGCTTAAGGGCTTCCCCAGTGGCTCAGCAGTAAAGAATCCACCTGTAATGCAAGAGATGCAGGAGACTCCTGACAGCCTACACTCCAAACCCAACCTGGGTCTCCTGCATTGCCGGCAGATATTCACTGTCGAAATCACCAGGGAAGCCCCTGTTAAATTTAACCATCTGTTAAATATTCTTATAACACTGTGTCCTTTCTCTACATGGCCTCTTTTCAGTTTATGATTACATTTTTGTGGGATTCCTAAAGAAATATCTGTCTCACCCACTAGACTATACACTCCACCAAGACCAGGCCCTGGTCTGTTCTGTTTGCCATTGTATCCCAGGTCTCAGCACAGAGCCTGACAGGTTGGTAGGTAATAAAAAAAATATTTGCTGAAACAATCAAAATCCCAATTTGCTAAAGACAACTCTTCAGTTCCTAGCTTCAACAACAAGGTAGTCATGCTTTTAACTGAAATGGAGAACCAAAGAAGACATGTTGAATCATCTGTAGGACATTCAGGACAAGATGTTTAAACATACAGTATATAGCACCGAAGACAAGACATAATTGTTACTATTTACAACAGCCAAGACATAGAAACAATCTAAATGTCCATTGACAAGTGAATGGATAAAAAAGATGTGGTATACATACACAATGGAATACTACTCAGCCATAAAAAGAATGAAATATTGCTATCTTCAGCAACATGGCTAGACCAAGAGATTGTTATATTGAGTGAAGTAAATCAGAAAGAGTAAGACAAATACCATATGAGATCATTTACATGTTGAATCTAAAATATGACACAAATGAACTTATTCACAAAACAGGAAGATTCACACACAGAAAACAAGTTTACAGTTATCAAATGGGAAAAGGAGTGTGAGGAAGGGATAAATCAGGAGTTTGGGTTAGCAGATACAAACTACTATATATGAAACAGATAAACCATAAGGTCCTATAGCACAGTGCACTATATTCAATATCCTGTAATGAACCATAATGAAAAATAACATGAAAGAGAATATATAGAGTATATATATAAGAAAAGAGTATATAAAACTGAATCACTTTGCTGTACACCAGAAACTAACACAACATTGTAAAGCAACTATACTTCATCAATTAAAAAGATACTACCGCTACAAGTGAGATTACTCTTGAAGTTACAAAGACCAGTGATTCTCTTGAAAAGGAAGACAGGAAACAGAAAAGGAGGAATTATGTATCAGTATCTCTTGGGAAGAAGGATTTTTCACATTTGCTTTCATCTGTCTCCAAATGAGTGTCTCAGTATACAATGAGAATTGTTTCTGATAGGAGAGTTGCACCAAAGTGTAAAGGCAAACTTTTTAAAGTTGAGAACCATGATGATGAAAGCAAAGAGTTGCAAGCTCACTCATAATCTTTTGAGGAACAATCCCAGTGAATTCAGATATGAAAGCAAAGCAGAGGAGAGAAGGATCACCTAGACTTTTGTGATAGGATGTCTTTAAGAGACAGTCTGAAGGTTTCCTTTAAGAAAAAAAAAATTGAAGGAATGAAATAAACATTTGTAGAGAAAAACAAAAATATCTGTAGACAAAGAGTCAGGGGAGAGGGAAAGGGTATTTTTAGGCTCACAAGAAAGGCTTATCTAATACAGCAAGATCCCTAAAATGATGTAAGGGGAAAAGAGTAACAAACACCATATATATTGTACCCGATCTGCCAGCCACTGATCTAAACGCTCTTAAATACACTATTAATTTATCTCAAATCCTCCCAAAGTCCTATGAGGTACAGACTATTATTTTTCCCAATTTACAGATGCAGAAATAGATAAGAGAAACTTGCCTCAAGGTCCAACAGCTAGTAAAGGGAGACCTGGGATTAGAACCTGCTGCTGCTGCTAAGTCGCTTCAGTCGTGTCCGACTCTGTGCAACCCCACAGACGGCAGCCCACCAGGCTCCCCCGTCCCTGGGATTTTCCAGGCAAGAATACCGGAGTGGGGTGCCATTGCCTTCTCCAGGATTAGAACCTAGCTGTCTCTAAAGCCAGATGACAAAACCAAGAATATTCATGGGTGATCTCTTGCAAAATGGCAAGAAACGCTGGAACTAATTGGGTTAGGAGGATTCTTCCCCTGAAGGCCTCTGTCCCCTCCTCAATCAAAAGAGCCCCGAGTGAGATGGGGGAGGAGCCTTCAAGACAGACAAGGTTTGGAGCTGGAGCTGTAAAGAATGGGAAAGAGCAGGGAAGAATCAGAATCAATGGCAAGTTGATGTCTGAAGCGCAAATCTTGAGACTCTACAAATTATACATTCACATCTGATTTAGGGTCTACTCTGCGTTAGGAAAGATTCTCATACCTGAGAGATTAAGGTAAACAGCTTCTCTGGGTATAACAGTGGCCGAGACAAACTACATCAATGATCACCAGACGCAGCCAAGACCCATTCCTCCAGAGAATCGCATCCGAACGAGTACATTCCAAGGAGAGAGAGGTTTTTTGGGGGAGGGGAAGGAAGAATGGTCGAAAGGACAATTCCAAGGAGAGGTAGGTTTTGGAGGGGAAGGGCAGGAAGAGTGGTCGAAGGGACAATTCCTACCTGCGCTAGTCCTCGCACCCCCCCCTCGCCCCCCCGCCTCCCGAATTCTCCCGAAGGACCACAGACGGATCTGGAGTGAAAGCCCAGAAGCTGCATCCGAGGAACGCGGCTTCCTGGGGGCCCCGGACATCAGACGCACGCCAACCCCCACCGTTTCCGATGCTCCCTTCAACTCCCTGGCTCCCCAGACGCAGTCAGCCTCCGCTGAGGGGACTACCGCGCCATGCAAACTCTTCCCAGAAGCTCCGCGCAGACCGGACCCCCAACAAGAACTTACCCGCCCCGCCTGGCCCAAAGCAGCCTGGGATCCTCTCTGGACACCCTGGTCTCCCTGGCGTCTCCACCAATGCCAGCTCGCTATTAGGACCCGGAGGCGGGACTGAGCGCCCACGGCCAATCGGATCGGACGCAAAGCACGTCCTCGGCGCACATTAATAGTTCCCGCCTTTGGGAGGGATTAAAAAAAACACGGTTGGCGCCAAACTCGCGTGTTTGAGGCAAAGGGGCGGGGCCTGCCCTGGCGGGGAAGAAGGGGCGGGGCTTCGCTACGGAAGGGGCAGAACCTTGGCTGAGGTTGGGCGGGGTCTGGGAGCTCTTTAATAAAAGGGGAAAGTAATCGCTGAGAAGGCACTGTCATTTACTTAGTTCTTTGTTCTGTTAATTCGACTAATTTATTTAGTTCTTTGTTCAATTAATTCGACTGATTGCCATACGCGTGCTAGACAGGTGCTGGGCGCTGAAGTGATGACGATGAGTAAGCCCTGTTGTGCACTGCCCTCAGATACTTGACTGAAGGATAAGCAGTTGACCCCTGGGAGTTGGTATCGAGGGGTTACCAGTCAAGTGGGATGGGAGAGAGAGGAGTGCTTTTTAGAGTCAGGCTACCAGAATCATCTCTTAGAACTTGCGGGCATCAGAGGCACCTGTAGGGTCTAACCCCCAGAGGCTGGCCTTGAGCCATTGACAGGTGGGGAAATAAAGCCAGCTTCCGCTGCTACCTCATCTAGAGGTATGATCTTGATCCCTAGTCCTTTCCTCCTGTTTGTCCATTTTAACAGCTTGCGACTGTCATTAACAATTTATTGTATCTTTTAAAGTTTTTCAAAAAGTCCTCATTTGGGTGAATATGCTTTGGAAGAATACTGGTTTCCTAGATTCTCCCCCAACCACCGTTGCTTCTGAAGAGAAATTAGCCAGGTAGCTTTCCAGGTAGTGGAAACTGGGAGGGTAGAGGGTGTGCAATCACAAGGCATATGACGTTGCTGGAGCATAAAGGGTGAGGTGAGGCTGGAGAGAGAGGCTTGGGTCAGACCTTGAAGCCCCATAAGAACTTGTCGAAGAGCTTGGAATTTACTTTTAAAGATGAGGCATGGGCAGGACACCAAAAGTTTTTAAGCTTGGGGTGCTGGTGATCTGATTTACATTCAGATGCTCTGTTGGCCTTGAGAAGGAGGATTTTGAGGTGCTGTTGCAGTGATCCAGAGAAGATGAGGGAGATGGCAGGTAGCCTAGGGAATTGATTTTAGACTATTTAGGAGATGAAAGTGATAAAACATAGCAACTGATTGAATACTAGTTTTCAGCATGAGTACTTAATGATGGCAATCATCAAAAAAAAATATTGAGAACACAGCATATGGGCCTCAAAAATAAAGATTTCCAGCAAAATTATCTTCCAAAAAAGAATAACCTTATAATTTAAGCCTTACAAAGTCTCTCCATGTTACTGATACTCTCTTAAATACTTTACATTGAACAGAAAGTAGTATTTGGTTTAAAAATATTTGCTTGGGGAATTCCATGGCGGTCCAGTGGTTAGAACTCTGTGCTTTCACTGCTATGGCTTGAGTTTATTCCCTGGTCAGGGAAGTAACTAAGATCTTGCAACTAAGATTCTGCAAGCCCTGGCAAGAAAGGCGGGGTTGGGAGGTGGAAACTACCTGTAAAAATATTTGCTTCAAAAGACCTCATTACCAGTTTGGTAAACTTACAGAAGCCAACTGAAGAAATCAATATTTTTCTTAGCGAAATGAGAGTTTAAAACAGTTACATCCTTTATGGAGTCTGAACTCAACGATTGCAAATCTTGCTAAAGTAAAAGCAATTTCTGAAGAAGATGTTTATGTAACCAGGAGATACAGTGTTAAGGGGGATAAAAGTACAATAAAAGAATTAGAAAAAGAATATACATATATTTTGCTTGTTTTCACATAGCAACACTTGAAAGATAAATTAGAACCTAATAAAAAAGGTACCATACGGAAACTGAAGCCACCACTTAAGTATTTTTACTTAAAAAATTATTTCCACATAAAAATATTAAATGGTGGCTTCAGGTACCGTATGGTACCTTTTTTTATTAGGTTCTAATTAATCCTTCAAGTGTTGCTCTGAAAAAACAAGCAAAATATATGTATGGAAATATGCATGGCTTTTCTTCCTTTTTTTAAATTACAGTTTCATTGAGATATAATTCACATACCATATATTTTACCTATTTAACGTGTTAAGTTTGCCCTTTTTTTAATATTTATTTATTTACTGATTTATTTATTTGGCCGCACCAGGTCTAAGCTGTGGCATGAGAACCCTTGGTTGTGCATGTGGGATCTAGTTCCCCACCTGGGGATTGAACCCAGGCCCCCCTGCATTGGGAGCACAGAGTCTTAGCCACCAGGCCACCAGGGAAGTCCCAAGTTTGCCTTTTTATAAGCTGTTACTTTTAAACTATAGAAGAGTTTCATATATTAAAAGATTGAGTTAAATCAGGAAGAAAAAACATTAAAATGGAAAATAAATCTAAATAATGAAACTGTGTAAACAAGAGAAATATAACCACGTAGACAAAACAAATATTTCAAGTGACATATGAATACAGTGCTCTGACTGTGTATCATAAGTGGGATATATTTCTAAGGACAAAAAGAACTGCAAAGAAATCTTATAACTCATGCAGTAGTTTTATTGTTAGTATTAATGTTGTAATTTTGAAACTATTTTTGTATCTTGTGGAATAAAGAGATATGTAATATTTTAATATTTTTAGGAATTAAGATATTTATTGAAAGAGAAAGGAGATCCAAGGATAAAATCAAAAACATTAGGGGTGAAATCTTATACTATTTTACATGAATTGGAAATGTCAGCATGAGCTCATGATTTTTTAAAATACATATTCCTTGTTTCTGTTCCTTAAAGGGTTTGGAAGCAATGATACCTCGATTGCAATATGTCATGAACACACGTAAGACTCAGACTCCTTGTAGTCTGAACAGGTCAGCACCTAAGGGAAGTGAGGAGGATGAAGAAGGAGAGAAGGAGGGGGAATCTATCCAAAGGAACAAGTGCAAGATACTCAGTATCCTGAATGTGGCTAAGAGGCTAGGCTTAACATTTCCAGTGTTAGCATTATATACAGTTTTTAAAACTCTGTTACTCAAATAATTCAAATGAAAGTGCTCTGGAAAATTCTGTTAGAAATCTCAAAAAGTGCATCAGCTGCGGTAAATAAAGATGACTGGAAATTATTTGCCACTCCTCCATTGAGAAATGAAGCCTAATTTCCAGTCCCTTGAGTCTGGGCTGGCTTTAGCGACTTGCTTGACCATAGGATGCAAGGTCAGGGATGTTTTAGGACCTTGCAGTTTCTATCAAGGCTTCTTGGAGATCTCTCTCTTCTTAACCTCAAATTGTCATGTAAGCATTCCAGCTTAAAGTTCCAGCTGAGCTCAGCCTTCCAGCCATCCCTGCCAGGATACAAGATGTGTGAGTGAACCTATCTTGGACCCACCAGATTAGGCCATTGACTAGCTCAATACAACTGAATGCCCTCAGTCAATATCCCATGGAAGAGAAGAATTGCCAGCAGAGCCCTGCTCAAATTCCTGAACATCCCTATTATAAAGCATTGGTGGCACTAGTCACTGGTAAAAAACCTGCCTTCCCATGCAGGAGACATGGGTTTAATCCCTGGGTCGGGAAGATCTCCTGAAGGAGGGCATGGCAACCCATTCCAGTATTCTTGCTTGGAGAATCCCATGGACAGAGGAGTCTGGAAGACTACAATCCATAGGGCTGCAAAGAGTCAGACACGACTGAAGTGACTTAGCACACACACACATAAAATAGTTGGTGTTTTAAGTCAGTATAATTTAAGGTAATACTTTGTTATAAAGAATTAGATTACTGGAACAGTTATGGCAATGACAGAACAAAACTGCAGAGTTTTATTAAAATTGTTACATGAAATATGAGAACGGAAGGCCAGAGAAAGACTTTAATATTTGATGAGTTTAAATTAATAATTGCTCCCATTTACAGCATGTAGTTAAATTCCTTTCAGTATTTTAAACCCCATTTGTAAATATAATGCATTTGATCTGTTTTTTAAACACTTCATACTTGTAGGACGAACACGAAAACTGACAATTAAAACATTCCTAAGGGCTACCGAGTTTAAGCTCATACTACTCTGCCACATGACAGGCCAATAATCAAGAGACTAGTTGTTAGAGCAAAGTATGACAACTTTATTTGGAAAGCCAGCAGAGAAGATGGTGAACTCAAGCCTCAAAGAACCATCTTGCCTGAGTTCAGAATTCAGTCTCCTTTTATACTAAAAGGGGAGAGAGTAAAGTCAAACACTTCCTGTTTCCCATCAGCCTCTGGAGGGGATGTGATAATTTCTTATTCTCTACAGTCATTCAAAAGTAGGCATGGTCAGGATGTTTCCTATGAGCTAAACAACAGTATTTCAGCTTAATGCTCATTACCTGGAAGCAGGGTTCCCAGAGATGGACCATTATGTATAATTTAAACTTACAGACAACATCTCTTTTATGATTAACTTGTAATAGAATACATAAGATTCTTCTGTATTACATAAGTCCCTAAACATGTAGTGAAACCTCAAGTTCTTTCAAACGTTGTAATACTTTTCAGTTCAGTTCAGTTCAGTTCAGTCGCTCAGTCGTGTCCGACTCTTTGCGACCCCATGGACCGCAGCACGCCAGGCCTCCCTGTCCATCACCATCTCCCGGAGTTCACCCAAACCCATGTCCATTGAGTCGGTGATGCCATCCAGCCATCTCATCCTCTGTCGTCCCCTTCTCCTCCTGCCCTCAATCTTTCCCAGGGTCTTTTCAAATGAGTCAGCTCTTCGCATCAGGTGGCCAACGTATTGGAGTTTCAGCTTCAACATCAGTCCTTCTAAGGAACACTCAGGATTGATCCCCTTTAGGATGGACTGGTTGGATCTCCTTGCAGTCCAAGGGACTCTCAAGAGTCTTCTCCAGCACCACAGTTCAAAAGCATCAACTCTTCTGTGCTCAGCTTTCTTTATAGTCCAACTCTCACATTCATACATTACCATTGGAAAAACCATAGCCTTGACTAGATGGACCTTTGTTGACAAAGTGATGTCTTTGCTTTTTAAAATGCTAGGTTGGTCATAACTTTCCTTCCAAGGAGTAAGCAAGCGTCTTTTAATTTCATGGCTGCAATCACCATCTGCAGTGATTTTGAAGCCCAGAAAAATAAAGTCAGCCACTGTTTCCACTGTTTCCCCATCTATTTGCCATGAAGTGATGGGACTGGATGCCATGATGTTAGTTTTCTGAATGTTGAGCTTTAAGCCAACTTTTTCACTCTCCTCTTTCACTTTCATCACATTGGTCAATGTCTCTGTCTTTTCAACTTAAAATCAAAGATCTACAAATATGGTAACTTATCTGCATTTCAAAGTAATATATCCACCCAGAACAGGAAAAAAGATCTAATCCAGGGAAACTTGGAACACAGTGCATTCATGTCTAGTCACTCAGTCATGTCCAACTCTTTGTGACCTAATGGACTGTACCCTGCCAAGCTCCTCATTCCATGGGATTCTCCACAAGAATACTGGAGTGGGTTGCCATTTCCTCCTCCATGGGACCTTCACAACCCAGGGATCAGAACCCCACCTTCTGCGTTGGCAGGCAATTCTTTACCATTGAGCCACCTGAGAAGACTTTGGAACACAGTATTTTGACATATATCCTCAATTTTAAAGAAAAAAGCAAATAAATTATGGCATTTGTATCTATCAGAGTAACCACCACACAGGGGAAGATAATGAAATATTTCCATCACCCTAGGAAGTTCCCTTAGGCCCTTCTCAGTCAATACCCCCAAAAGCAACCACTGGTCTGACTTTGTCATTATTTTGGATTGTTCATGAATGAATTTGACATAAATGCACTTTTAATTTTATGTACTCTTCTACTCCACTCTTCACAGTGCCTTCAGAATATTCAGTGTCCTATATACCATATTTAATTTCATTCCCATGTCAATAAAAATAATCAACAATCTATAATAAGAATAGGAACAAGTTTTATTTCAGCCAAACTAAGGACTAGCCCAGAAGCCAGTTTCCCAGATTACTCTGTGAAGCTGCTCCAGAGAAGCATGGGTTCTAGCACAATTTTATATCTTGTTAAAACAAAGACCATTAAATAAGACAGGGTTACAGTTCTTCAAGGTTTAAAACACACACACACACACACACACATACACACACACACATCAGCAAGTATATGAGAGTCCGCATGGCAGAGTTACATTTCTGCAAGGTTTAAAACACACACACACACATTACATTTCTTCAAGGTTTAAAACACACACACACACACACACACACACACACACACACACACACACACACACCCCAGCAAGTATATGAGAGTCCACGTGACCTTGGCACCTGGAGAAAGAAGTCTTACCATCAAAGTAGGACCAACACACACACACACACACACACACACACACACACACACACACACACACCAGCAAGTATATGAGAGTCCACGTGACCTTGGCACCTGGAGAAAGAAGTCTTACCATCAAAGTAGGACCAACACACACACACACACACACACCCCAGCAAGTATATGAGAGTCCACGTGACTTGGCACCTGGAGAAAGAAGTCTTACCATCAATGTATGACCAGCATTAGCGTCCCAGGAAGAGAGGCATTTAATCTTTAACATGGACATTCTTTACTTCTTCTCAGTGCTTCTCTTTAATAATTGAAGCACATATACAATTTATGTTTGATAGGCCACAAAGAGGCTATTTTCTTAACATAAAATTCACCTTAACTCATGTATAACCCAAAATGACTTCTATATCTCAACAGATGAAAGTTTCTTTTACCACCCCCCTTAACACTTATATCCAATACTTATAATAAGACTGCTGCAAGGGCTATCTATGCTTGTTACACTTGTGTGTGAATTTGTATAGGCCAACCGTCTAAAAGGGGAGTTGATGGGTTAGAGGGGGTAAATCTGCTTTTCATTCCTAGCTGATCTTTTTGCCTGCTGAGGCAGAAGGAGGCATGGCGGGCTGAGGATCGTAGGCACACGGCCCTAGGGGCCCCCTAGCTTCTCCTGAATTGCTGTTACACCACTCTTTGTCGCCGGATCTCCCATCACTATAACCGTTAGCCTCCACCAGCAAAAGCTATTTCTGCTAGAGTCTATGCCGGAACTGTATAGATACTGACGCCCCGCGTTTCCGGTGCCGAGGAGGCGGGGCCGCGATCGCCGGTCGGCGCGGTCGCGGACTGATGATGCAGAGCGCCGCGTGCTCCCTTCACGTGTGCCGCCGCCGCTCTCTAGTTACTCGTGGAGCGGCGGCCGCCGCTTTCACTGGAGGCGTAGTTGGCAGTTCCGGCGCGGGGACCTTAGCGACTCGGAGGTTCTTAGCGCGAAGCAAGGAGCTCCGGTGGCCTCCCGGGGGGGGGGGGGACCCGTGGTCATGGAGCACCTCTTGCTGGAGGTGGCGGCCGCGCCGCTGCGGTTAATCGCTGCCAAGAACGAGAAGAGCCGCAGCGAGCTGGGCAGGTTCTTGGTCAAGCAGGTAAGGGAAGGAGAGGGAGGGAAAGAGTTGGGCCGCCCTCACCAACCGCCTGGCGCGTGCCCCATGGCCCTGCGTGAAGACGCAGGGGACCGGAGAGCGTCGTCTTGTCTCTTTGGCCCCTTCCCCAAGGCTGGCCAGTGGCGGAGGCGTCCGCGCGCATTTGAGGAGGCTGGAAGGAGCCTTTTGTTTTTCTATGGAGTCTTCCCTTCTCTCCACCAATTTATTCCCTTGCAGCACCCTGGCTGCGTGCGCCAGACGTGACCTTCAGAGAGAAACGTGGTTTTTTGTTTTTGTAATTGAGGTTGCATGTTTGCCCTTTTGATATTTGTATTACTTAAGCGTGCCGAGTCCAGCCACCTCTGTTAGCTTTGGTGGATGTTTCTTTTCTGCCTTGTTCTGATTTTCCTGCCCACTGACAAGTATTGATTGTATTCCTGCTGGGAGTAAGACGCAGTGTGGTACTTTGCGGATACAGATAAATTTGGTATGGTCTCTGACCCCCAAGGTATTTCGTGTCTATTTTTGGAGACGTTCATCAACACAGAATACAACTGATGGGCCAGGCGAGACAGCGAGGGCATAATTCGTAAGCCATAGGAATTATGAATTAGTTTTCTGGAAGATGGGTGCTCTGTCCTTTTAAGAACCTTCTCTCGTTGACCACTCGCTGAGTTGAGGATCCTTATCACGCATTTTTTTCACCTGGCATTTTAACTTTCTATTTTATGCTTCCCCACTACACCTGTGAGTTTGAAAGTAGGGGGAAAATTTTTTTTTTTTTCTAACTCCGGTATCTAGAACGTATATATCCTATTGCTAAGGAAGCAACAGCAGTTTTTCGGGTCTGGAGAGGCATGTCTGTTTGATGACAAATTAAACGTGTATAGCAAAGGGGAGGGAGGAGTGAAAGATATGCCTGGGGTTATCTGGCCTGTGATTTCCCCCAAGGAAGGGATGATTAACATTAACAGGTCTGGAAAAAAAACTGAATTTTGATTGGCTGGACTAATGAAAAAATCAATTTATATGAGCTGAGTTTGTGGTGACAGGCTCCTGAACTATGTATTATGGCTAGAAGTATTTTTCTGTAAGTGGGCTTGCATTTAGAGCAGAGGTTCTGAAGCTGGGGATCATGGACCACTGACAGCAGGAGGTTTATTTATGGTTCTTGACAGAAAATTAGTACTTATGCATTGGGAGTAAAATGAGGAAATGGTTCACAGCCTTTTTAAAAAAAAGAGAATCTGAGATATTGAAGTGTGGGAACCACTCAGGTAGATTCTGAGACTGTATATAATAATGTTGAGGGACTTGAAAGCTACTAGAAAGTTCAATTGAATTAAGAAGATTCCGGCCACCTGTATTTTCCATTTGTCTCTCCTCAGTCTCAGATTCTATCCAATCTGAGAAATGTCTTTCAGGTTTGCTCCTTTCTATTTTCAGTTGTGATTTCAAGCCTTTCACTCAGAGAAGAGTTGATTGTGTTGCCATCCTATTTTTCTCCTATTTTGGGAAACAGTGATTTTTACTGGAGAGCAAAGACCTTTTTTTCCACCACTGAACCTCATGATTTTAGTTTCCTTGCCAGAGATTGAACCTGCCTGGACAGTGAAAGCATGGAGTCCTAACCACTAGACCACCAGGGAACTCCCAGCGAAGATTTTGAAACCTTACTTCTCATGGAGTTTGGGATCTGAAGTAAATTTTTAGGATGTGCTTCCTTTGTTCTTCATCTCAGCTGGTGACACCCCGTCTCTCTGTCCGGTCCCTTGTGACAGAAAACTGAGTGTTCTCAACTCTTTCGCTCCTTTTCCATCACATAGAGCCAAGTCCTCCTGATTTTCCTTACTTTGTATTGAATCTGTGTCTTTCTCTTCATCCTTAGTACTGCTAGCATCCTACAGTTCTGACTCTTAATTCCAGCACGGGGGTTTTCTTTCTAGCACTACCGAGCAATTCTCAGACACCAGCTAGTGTCCTACAATTTAACTCAATTCTGATGCTATTTACCGGCAGAAAGCGTCAGTTCCTTCAGAGTAAAGGCTTAGCCCTAAAAGATTTTTACCACCCTCACCTGCTTTTCTGACCAGCTGGCCTATAAATTGAGGGTTCCAAGAAATTCTTTCTTGGGTTTGATTAATTTGCTAGAGCAGCTCACAAAACTTGGAGAAATATTTCACTTTTTAGAACAGCCAACCCTGAAGCTCTCCTAACCATATTCTTTGGGGTTTTTATGAAAGCTTTCTTCACAGGCACAATTGATTAAATCTCTGGCCATTGGTGATTCAGCTCTTAATCTCTAGCCCCTCTGCCCTCCTCGGAGGTCGAGGCATGGGGATGAAAGTTCTAATCCTCTAATCACATGCTTGGCTCCCAGCTTAGCTGCTTTCCAAAATTCACTGCGTTACTGTAGCATATTTCTCTCATCACAGGAAATTCACAGAGTTTTAGGTACTTGGACAGGTGTGGGGTGTTGAAGACTAAGTGTGTTTTTTTGTTTTTTGTTTTTTTTTTTACTATAAATCACAGAATCACATCTTATGTCCTTGATCACTCTCTATGTTGAGGAAGAGCAGAGTGCTTGAGAGCATGTGTGGGTAGTGGGACTGAAGGATGGGTGCAGATCAGATTCTTTCTTTTTTCGGTTTTGTGTTTGGGCAATGCATGCGGCATGCGGGATCTTAGTTCCCCTACCAGGGACTGAACCCACTCCCTTTGCAGTGAAAGCACAGACTCTTGACCACTGGACCATCAGGGAAGTCCTTCTCTTCTCTTTCCTTATTGTTGTTTACTCACTAAGTTGTGTCTAACCCTTCTGCGACTCCGTGGACAGTCGTAGCCCACCAGACTCCTCTGTCCATGGGATTTCCCAAGCAAGAATACTGGAGTGTGTTACCATTGTTTTGGGGGCCTCCTGCAAATTGCTTGACTCTCTTAAGTCTAAGTTTCTTGATATGTATTACGTGTGATAGTTGCTAAATAGTTACAAAGTAGTTAAAAGCAGAGATTCTGGAGCCTGTGATGTGATTCCTGGTTCTACTCTCAGCTTTATGACATTATCCTTTTTTTAATTTTTCAGTTTCCTTATCTGTAAAATGGGGATAATGTTACTTACTTCATGGGTTGCTATGAGAGTTAGGTGCCTAGGGTAGAGTAAGTGTTGTCTATAAAAGTGGTTGCTGTTATTATGGCTATAAATAAGATTGTGAAATCTAGATGTTGCATTTGAGGAGCTTACCACAGTGCCTGACTCACAGAAAGTAATCAATACTTGTAAGCTAGAATTAGAACTTTTTAAAGACAGCTTTGAGATATCATTCATATGCCATATAATTCATCCATTTAAGTGTACAGTTCAGTGGCTTTTGCTCTGTTCACAGGTATGTGCAACTGTCAACACAGTCCATTTTTGAGCGTTTCTGTTACTTCAAAAAGAAGCCCCTATTCCTTTTAGCAATTATCTCCCACCCTATTCTGGCCATTTAGTGTAAGTTAACATTAATAAGACAAATCTGAATCTATTCAGTCTAAAAGCTCTCCATTATCTCCAGAATCAAAATCTAAACTTTCTAAGATAGCATATGAATTTTTTTTTAATTTTTAAAAGAAACTTTATTTTCTGTTAATCTTATTTCCGTTTTCTTTTTTGAGGTGTTTTTTCCCCCCTGCCTGGTGACTCTCAACTGGGGGAATTTTACTCTCTGGGGCAAATATAGAGACTTTTAAAAATTTTCACAACCTGTGATGGGGATATTACTGGCATGTAGAGCATAAAGGCCAGGGATGCTGCTAAACATCTTTTAATACTCAGGGTAGCCTTCACAGCAAGGAACGTATCCAGCCCTAAATGTCAGTATTTCAGAATTAAGAAAGAAACCTAAATATGCATGCATCTAATAACAAAATAAACATGAATCAGAAAGTGATAGAAAAGGAAAAATAGACAATCACAGTTATAATTGAAGAATTTTAATACTCTACCCTCAATTCTTGATAGTACAAATACGGAAAATCAGTAAGGATACAGAATACCCGAACACTATCAACAAACCTGACCTAATTGGCATTATAGGATACTGTGCCCAATATTTCCAGAATATATGCTCTGTACATCTGAAACATTCACCAAGATAGATCATAAGATGGGCCATTAAACAAATCTCAAGAAATTTAGAAGAATTGAAATCATAAAAGGCATATTCAATTATCTCAATGAGATGAAATTAGCAGGGGAAACCCTCAAAATAATGCTGGGAAAAATCCCTCAGTTCAGTTCAGTCCAGTCATTCATTCCTGTCTGACTCTTTGCCCGACCCCATGGACTGCAGCACGGAAGGCTTCCCTGTCCATCACCAACTCCCAGAGTTTGCTCAAACTCATGTCCATCGAGTCGGTGATGCTGATCCTCTGTCGTCCCCTTCTCCTCCCACCTTCAGTCTTTCCCAGCATCAGGGTCTTTTCCAGTGAGTCAGTTCATCGCATCAGGTGGCCAAAGTGTTGGAGTTTCAGCTTCACCATCAGTCCTTCCAGTGAGTATTCAGGACTGATTTCCTTTAGGATGGACTGGCTGAATCTCCTTGCTGTCCAAGGGACTCTTTAAGAGCCTTCTCCAACACCACAGTTCAAAAGCATCAATTCTTCAGCACTTAGTTTTCTTTATAGTCCAACTTGCACATCCATACATGACTACTGGAAAAACCATAGCTTTGACTAGACGGACCTTTGTTGGCAAAGTAATGTCTCTGTTTTTTAAAATGCTGTCTAGGTTGGTCATAACTTTTCTTGCAAGGAGCAAGCGTCTTTTAATTTCATGGCTGCAGTAATTATCTGCAGTGATTTTGGAGCCCCCAGAATAAAGTCTCTCAATGTTTCCATTGTTTCCCATCTATTTGCCATGAAGTGATGGGACCGAATGCCATGATTTTAGTTTTCTGAATGTTGAGTTTTAAGCCAACTTTTTCACTCTCTTTCACTTTCATCAAGAGGCTCTTTAGTTCCTCTTCACTTTCTGCCGTAAGGGTGGTGTCATCTGCGTATCTGAGGTTATTGATATTTCTCCCGGCTGTCTTGGCTTGATTCCAGCTTGTGCTTCATCCAGCCTGGCATTTCACATGATGTACTCTGCATATAAGTTAAATAATATGTTAAATAAGTTAAATAAGGAAAAATCCCTAAATGTTAGAAATTAAGTAAGAAAATTTAAAGAAGCTTATGATCAGAGAAGAAATTTCTGGGAGAATCAAAAATTTTGAACTGTATTATAATTTAAACAATTTGTGGATTTTAGCTACAATTAGAAGGAAATTCATAACGTGAAATATATGAATATAAGAAAAGCATGTTTGAAATTAATGATATTTCTTACGTTTCCACCTTGTGAAATATAAAAAAAGAGGAAATTACATTCAAAATAAATAGAGGGAAGAAAATAATAAAGCTAACAGCAGGAGTGAATGAAATAGGAAATGGATAAACTGTATAGCAAACCATTGAAACCAGAAGTTGATTCTTTGAAAAGATTGACCAAAAATAAAAGTGAAAAATCCAAATTATTAAAAATGGAAGAAGGCCGCCATTACAGATTTTAAAAAGAATAGAAAGATAAACACTAATATGAAAAGTGTTATGCTAATATATTAGACAGTTTAGATGATAAGGGCGTTGGAGGAATGCCAATTAACAAAGCTCATTCAGGAAACAGACAAAAACAAAGTGTGATTAGAACAGAACTTCTTCAAGCTGATATAGAGGATATACAGAAACCATCATGGTTAATACAGTAACAACCCTATTTAAAAATGGGTAAAAGTTTTGAACAAATTACATCACAGAAGATAAATGAGTGGCTGTTAGACACTTTATACTGTATACCACTCCACCTCCACTAGAATGGCTAAAATTAAGACTGATAGTACTGTATATTTGTGAATTTATATAGCAGCTGAAGCACTTAGACATTGCTGATGGGGATGTGAAATGGTACAAATACTTTGGAAAACAATTTCTGTTAAACATGGAGTGTCTGACTCTTTGTGACACTGTGGACTGTAGCCCACCAGGCTCCTCTGATCACGAAGTTCTCCAGGCAAGAATACTGGAGTGGGTAGCCTTTCCCTTCTCCAGGGGATCTTCCCTACCCAGGGATTAAACCCAGGTCTCCTGTATTGCAGGCAGATTCTTTACCGTTTGAGCCACCAGGGAAGCCCAAGAAGTTTCTTAAAATTTCTTTAAAATTAAAAATCAAAGTTTAGACAATTCCCTGGTGTTTCAGTGGTTAGGGCTCTGTGTTTTCACTGCTGAGGGCCAAGGTTCAATCCCTGACTGGTGACTAAGATCCTCCTTGCCACATGGCATGGCCAAAAAATAAAAGTCATGAAAATATGTCCGTAAATCTTTTGTACATGAATGTTCATGGTAGCTTTATTGATGATAGGTGGAAACAGTGCAAATATCTATCAACATGTGAATGGATAAACAAGTTGTGGTACAGTAAAAAACTAGTAAGAAATAAAATGGAATAAGTTATTAATACTACATACAAGAACAGTTTTGGAACTTTGGAAAAAGTTACTGTATTTTTGAATATGGTATTTAGGTTGTGTTCCAGCTGCACTCTTATAGATAACCATTTAGTATCAAACTCTTTAGGCTGTAAATTCATAGCATTGGGCTTGGTGGGTCAGAGGGTATGCCCCTCAGGTAATTTAAACCCACTGTCACATTGCCTGGCAAGGGTTGTGCAGGACTGCTTACACACTAGCAATATGAGACATTTTTCATACTTTTCAGTTTTCCTTTTTATGTTCATGGACATTCTGGTCCCAAACAATAGAATTTTGTGGTTTATTTCATCTTCTATATTAAAGGGTGCCTGTCTGCTTTAGGGCCTGTCTTGTTTATTATTTAAAGTCTGATGTCTTCATGGGGATATATCTTCATTCATTTCCAGGAATTGATTTCTTATATCTATTCTTTCCTCAAGAGAGTTGGCAGTTTTGCATACTAACTGTACTTTTTCCTTATTTAACTGTTTTCCTTGCAGACAAAGGAGTTGGGGGAAGCACTGAATTCCCTGAAAACTGTTATGACTCTGCAACAGATCTGTTATGACTCTGCAACAGATTCTTTTTCAAGGAAGCTGCAGCTGTCTAGCATTTTACATGGAATCCTGATGTCATTCCTTTTATCTCAAATCCCAGTGGGCTGAAACTTATTTGTTGCAGCCTTTACAATTGATTGGGGCTTTCCTTGTGGCTCAGCTGGTAAAGAATCCACCTGCAATGTGGGAGACCTGGGTTCGATCCCTGGGTTGGGAAGATCTCCTGGAGAAGGGAAAGGCTACCCACTCCAGTATTCTGGCCTGGAGAATTCCATGGACTATACAGTCCATGGGATGGCAAAGAGTGAGACACAACTGAGCGACTTTCACTTTCAGTTTACATTGGATTCACTAGTCCTATTGCAAAGAAGCCCCACTATGTTTTGTAAAATAACTGTTATGAAGTCTGGAAATCGAATATAACTAGAACTGTTCTGTAGCAGTCACAAACGAATTTGTCTTGCCTTTCTCAGGTGTGGACACCTCAAGATCGCCAGTGTATCTTGAATACCTTAGCACAGTTACTTCTGGATAAGGACTGTACTGTGCTGATTGGCCGCCAGCTGCGCCCTCTCCTTTTGGATTTGCTGGAAAGGAATGCTGAAGCCATTAAAGCCGGAGGCCAAGTCAACCATGATTTACACGAACGGCTCTGTGTGTCAATGAGCAAACTCATTGGTAACCATCCTGACGTCCTCCCGTGAGTAACGGTTTTATTCTTCATGTTTCTCCTTGAGATGGTGACCCCACACTCTGCTATAAGTAAGGAGGAGTCTGAGCTGAGATGAAGAGAAGAGGGGAAATAACAGATAGGAGAGAAAGGAGTGTGTTATAAAAATAGTCACAGAAGAAGCCATTTATCCATCTCAATTCAGTGACCGTTTACTAGGTTTGAAGTCTTGGCCATCAAGATAAGTCTGGAGAATATGACCAGGATGTCTCCCCTACCCTCAAGGATTCTGTCATCTGGCAAGAAAGGCATATAAGATGGATGTAAATGAGTTTTACATCCATGAGGCTCTTACAGCATCCACTTCAGATGTGTGAGATTCTTGCTGGAGCAGCTGTAGGGGGTGGGTTACAGGATCTCTCGTGTCTCTTCCCACTTTCTGTAAATGTGTTCACATCCAAAGTGTCATAAGAAGTTGTGTTAGAACTGGATTCTAATGCATTTTTCATTTCATCTCCTGTCTGCCCAGCTTGGGCTGGTTCACCCTTCCTTAGGCAATCTGGTGGTCCTTGTTCCCGTGGGGTCATCCCAGTGAGCCAAACTTAAGGTGGACGCCCAGTGGGCAGAGTGTCCCACAGCCCAGAACTCCTCTCCCAAGCCATCTTCCTGCCTCAGCTTCCAGCTAGCTGGTTCTATAGACACGTGCTACTGCACCTGATTTTCTCAAATTGATAGGTTTGTGTGGAATAGTCAGAAGAGGCAACTAAGTGAGTGTGAGTGATAGTCGCTCAGTGTGCCCGACTCTTTGCAACTCCATGGATAGTCCTTGGGATTCTCCAGGCCAGAATGCTGGAGTGGGTAGTCATTCCCTTCTCCAGGGGATCTTCCTAATCCAGGGATCAAACCCAGGTCTCCCACGTTGCAGGTGCGTTCTTTATCAGCTGAGCCACAAGGGAAGCTCACATCAGCCATATACATGCATATATCCATTCTCTTCCAGACTTCATTCCCATATAGATCATTAGAGAGTATCAAAGACTTCCCTGTGCTGTAAAGTAGGTTTTTATTAATTATCTGTTTTATATATAGTATTGTATATACATCAATATCAGTCTCCCAATTTATCCCCTTTGACCTCCTTTCCCCCTTGGTAGTCATAAGTTTGTTCTCTATATCTGTGACTCAAATTCTGTTTTGTAAATAGGTTCGTTAGTACCTTTTTTTTTTTTTTTTTAGATTCTACATATAAGTGATATCATGTGACATTGTTTTTCTCATATCTGACTTCATTTAGTAGAGCATCTCTTATTAGTTTTCATCAACATAATAAGTACACTTTGGCTTTCCTATAAGTATGATCTCTAGTCTGATCCTTTGATGAGGGAATAAGAAATGAAGACTTGAGGGAAGCTCACTTAATTTATGTGAGCTTTTCTAAAAGAGGAGGAAAACAATGGGCCTAGTTGTTTGAGGGAACTAAAACATACACAGCAGAGTTAAACGTCACCATCATACATGGTGTCAGGAACCTATTCTCTGGGTTGATTGAGGATCCAGATTGTGGCCTCACTGGCTGCTTTCATCACTTAGGTATACTTGACTGTGGTACTGTTTCACAAGGTGTGCTGACTGTTCTGTGCTTACCCTGTAGGAATGACCTGTGAGTAATTGAACTCCCACTTCTCTTAAGCCTTAGTGGTAAAGTGCTTTCAGATTGTGTTTGAGAACCACTAAAATGATAGAGTAGCTACATCTGGTTTCCCATCAGCTTCAAATTTTGTGTTCTTACTAAATGAATGTGAGGCACCACTACTTTTTCTTCTTTTCATTTTGCCAAGGCAATAGGTTTTATTTATGCTCCCACCTTGTTCCAAAAATTATATAATGTGCCCGTGTTAGAGTAATTTAAAGACAAGCAAAAAAAGAAAAACAAAAGCACCATGTGTAAATGTGTGTGAATGATGAGTCAGGCAGGACATACAATGAACTATAGGTCGTGATGTGGAATGGGATTTTGATTTTTAGTTTTAAAAAATGTAGCTGATTAGTTTCACTTGTGCTCTAAATTTCCTCTGGAGGAAATTACCTAACGTATTAGGATTATACCTAATATATCTAGATAGGATGCAGTCATTCATTCAGTAAATAAATGTAGGAGTCCTCCCTTTGAGCTCTAGGTCACATGGTGGGAGTGAGAAAGTCACACATAATGAGTTTCTGTACTTGTAAACAGCAGGATGCAATATGTTAATAGAGGTGTGAGCCAAATACTTAAGGGGAGCAAGAAGTCATTAAGGAAAATGAGTGTGTTATCCTCTTGGAAATAGAGAGCATTTCCTACTGTCAAAATGTGGAGGAAGAGTAAGGAGGGAAGAATGAAGAGATGAGAGGTGGGATGGGGATGAAAATCTGTAAGAGAGACTGGAGAGGAGGAACCCAGTCAGGCTTCCTCTTATTGTAATGACATTCATTTTTCAGTTCACACCTCTTTCTGAGGCCAGGGTGCCTACCTATTTGGAGTTTCCATCAGGTATCGCAGTAGTAACAAGGTCTTTCTTTTTATTCCCTTGCTTATGCATTACTTGTCCCTCCTACCCTTCAGCATTATTGAGATATAATTGACATAAAACATTTTTGTGTAAGTTTAAGGTGTACAGTGTGGAGATTTGAGATACAAATTGCAAGATATTTACTACAGTAACAGTTAATACAGCCATTACCTCACATAATTACCATTTTGTTGTTATTCATTACCGTTTCTTCATCTGCAGTCCTTCAGTGCATTTTTTACTCTTTGGCAGATTCTTTGTCAGGACTCTGTGAGAACACTCTTGGTCTGTTGATGCTTTCTCTGTTCTGATATACTAGTTTTGGTTTCAAAGTTCTAATTTTAAAAAATCATCTAGTCCTGTTCCTGACTTGGTTCTTGCGTTCCCAGATTTCTTCAGCTGTAACTTTGTAAATGGTTTCAGATGGTTAAGATACTCCATTGTTGTTTAGTCACTTAGTTGTGTTTGACTCTTTTGTGACCCTGAGCTCCTCTGTCCATAGGATTTTCCCGGATAGAATACTGGAGCTGGTTACCATTTCCTTCTTCAAGAGATCTTCCCGACTCAGAGATCAAACCTGTGTATCCTGCATTGGCAGGCGTATTCTTTACCACTGAGGCACCAGGGAAACCCCCAGTGTACACATTATGTGTTGATTTTTTTTTCCCCTTTAGTGTTCTCTCAGGAGTGTAACCTTATTTTTAAGTTCTGATTGTACCTTACTCTTATATTTTGCATCTTTTAGTTCTTTGCTTTTTGTTTTAGTTTGCTTTCCCCCTTTCTTGTTTCTCCCCACTCCATGGTTCTTGCAAGGCCCTTTAACACATCGTCCTTTCAGCCATGGCTTGCAAATCTTGTGAAAGCCGTCTTTCATTAGTGATGAAGAACAACCACTCCTAAATAACTTGCCCTAAGTCCCCTTACTAGAAGGTGGCAGAGCTGGAATTCAGTCCTAGGTTTAGCTGCCTCCAAAGCCCCTTCTCTTTTTTCCTGGTTTGTGGTGCTGCCCACTCATCCTCATTCATGTATTTGTTGACTGATTTATACAGAACTTGATCTGAACAGCATGTTAGAGCTAATGATTATATTTATATTTCCAGGAGGAAAAGAATATAGCATTCCTCCTTTATCTGTGTTTTCATTACCAGTGGTTTCATTTCCTGTGGTTTCAGTTGCCTGAAGTCAACCATATCCAAAAAAATTAAGTGAAAAATTCCAAAGAGTTCATAAGTTGTAAGTTGCATGCTGTTCTGAGTAGTGTGATGGAATCCTGTAGTGTCCTGCCTGGAGTGTGAATCATCTCTTTCTCTACCACATCTATGTTATATTTGCTGCCCACCCACTTGTCACTTAGTAGCCACCTGGGCTGTGGTGTTGAAGTGCTTGTGTTCAGGTAACCTTTACTTTACTTAATAATGGCCCCAAAGCAGGATGATGCTGACAATTGGGATATCCTGTGGCTGATTTATAAATTAAACTTTATCAGAAGTATGTATGTATAGGAAAAAACTGTGTGTACGGAGTTCAGTACTATCCATGGTTACAGGCATCCACCAGGGGTCTTGGATCACATCCCCCATGGATAAGGGGGACTAGTGTAATCACCCAAGTTCATTTGGCTTGCACTAGGTTAATTTCTTGGCTTCAGTTTCTCATTTGCTGTCAGTTTGTCCTGGACATGGGGCTCCACATCAGTGCTCTGTCTTTGATTGGAAAGAGCAATAATGGGTGGGCCTAGTAATGGTCTTTTGTGAACAGTAGCAGATAGAATGCTGTGGGAGAGCATGCTTCGTGTGTACAGTGCTGTATACATATGGACAGTCATGCTGAAATCAGGCTTGCATAGAACTGAATGAGCAACCAAAAGTAGTTATGCTTTTATACACCTCTGCTTCAAAACTGTGTTCAGGAGTGCTGGAAAGGTAACACATACTTAGTTTTAAGTTTCCTTTCTCCCTCTGAGAATTCTGGTAGCATTCTTCTGAGAAAGAGAATGTCATCTTTTGATTACAGAAGCACTATATTCAAGTAACACTCAATATAAAATTGTAAAAAGCAAAAGGTCCTCTCCACCCTGAAATTCTTAACTGCTATTAATTTGGTATTTTTTTCTCCCAAATCCCTTTTCTTTTTCTTATTCTTACACCCATCTGAGAGTGTGCATGTTGATTTTTATGTGCATATATTTTAAAAATTGCTTTATTGAGATGTAGTTTATATACCACAGAAGTGTGCAATTCACTGGGTTTTTGTATATTTGCAGATAGGTGCAACCATTACCACAGCAAATTTTAGAACATTTTTGCACGTGTTTTTAAAATACAATTTTAATAAAATTAAAAAACATTTGGTTACATACTAATTCTAATAAAAATACATACTATAATTTTTAACCTGCATCTTGTTTTTAAATTTTGTCACATGTGGCCATCTTTGCCTCAGTAAGTAAAACTGTTTAAAAAGTTGTGTAGTATTTTATCACTTCTTACCCCTTTGTTGGGCAATTAGGTTGTCTTCTGAATTTTTGATGTATAATAAGACATTGAACATCCTTGAGCATGAAAATTTTGTGGATCTGCTGTGGGAGTTAGGAGTGTGGATTTTGGAACTGAATGGTGGTATTTTAGTAATAATGTATGTTTATATAGGCTTTAGAATGTTAAAGTAAGTAGATAAGCATTATCTTTTTGATCTTTGTACTGTGACCTATTCAGGCGCTGTAAGTTCCATTTCACATCTTCAGAGGGGTTAGCTGAGTGAGCTAAGTTGTTCTAAATGTCAGGGCCAGAACTGGACTCCAGGTCTTCCCTCTAGATGCGTGAAGGAGTGTGACAAGTTGCCCAAGTAGGTGACTCATCCAGGATTTGCGTTTTAGACCTTACGACTCTTAGTCTTATCCTTGGGAAGAGACTATTCTCCATATTCTCGAATATTCTCTAGGGAAGAATCTGATTTTGTTATTCTCTGGCTAAGTGTGCTTTATTGGTCCATCCATCATTGGTTACATCAGAATTTTAAAGCACTCTATAAAAATGATGGGTCTCTAGAGAAAAGGGTACTAGTCAACTAAGTTCGGCAGGAAATATCAACCAGGCCTCTTTTTGCATGCTTCCAGTGAACCACAGTCTTTTCCTCCACTTGCTGCACAGGCTTATGGCCATTGCCAGTCCACTCTGTTCATTTCCCCTTATCCTCAAAGGCCTCATGGGTCAGGTTGATGACTTGGTTACTGCTTATCTGCCTATGTGTTTGTTGCTGCCTGTTGGTTCCACATGTGCCGCCGACACCAGCCCACTTTTCCTCCCCCCCCCCCCCCCCCCCCACATGTCTCCCTTCCAAGCCACAACTGAATCTTTGTTTTCTGGCCACACTGCGTGGGATGCAGGATCTTAGTTCCCTGACCAGTGATGAAACCCATGCTCCCTGCAGTAGAAGCACAGAGTCCAATCGGCAGGAAATTCCCTCACGGTATTCCTTATAATCTGTTTTATTTTTGTGGCATCCGTAATGTGGCACCTCTCTTTCATTTCTGATTGTTGTTTTTTTTGTGTGATTTTTTGTTTGTTTGTGAGATCTTAGTTCCGCAACCAGGGATGGAACCCATGCCCCCTGCATTGGGAGCATGGAGTCTTAACCACTGGACCTCCAGAGAAGTCCCCTGATTGTTGTTTTTTGAATCTTTTATTTTTTTCTTAGTTAACCTCAGAGTTTGTCACTTTTCTTGATCTGTTCAAAAACCAGTTCTAGGTTTGTTGATTATTTTTCCCTGTTGCTTTTCTAGTTTCTGTCTCTGCTTTTAATCTTGGTTATTTCCTTTCTTTTGTTGGCTTTGGGTTTATTCTTTTTTTTTTTTTTTTAAGTTATTTGAGGTATAAAGTTAGGTTGTTAGCTTGAGATCTTTTTAAGTATACATGTTTGTAGCTATAAACTTCACTCTCAGCATTGCTTTTGTTGTATACCGTAGGTTTTGGTGTGTTGGATTTTTCTTTTCATTTGTTTCAAGGTCCTCTCTAATTTTCTTTATAACTTCTTATTGGATCCATCAGTTGTTTAAGAGTGTGTTGTTTAATTTCCATGTATTTGAAGATTTTCCAATTTTCTTTCTGCTTTCACTTTCTAATTTCATTCCATTGTAATTTGTATAATTATACAAAAAGTGTTGTATGTCTTTTCAGTACTTTAAAGTCTTTTGAGAGTTGTTTTGTGTCCTTACATGTGCTCTATTCTGGAGAATGTTCCCTGTGCATGTGAGAAGAGTATATATTATATATTCTTCTGTTGTTGGGTAGAGGATTCTGTACATGCCTGTTGAGATCCCTTTGCTCTGTAGTGTTGTTCAAGTTCTCTGTTTCCTTATTGATCATCTTTCTCATTATTCCATATATTTAAAGCCTGTTTGACTGATATCAATATGTTGACTCGTTGGAAAAGACCCTAATGCTGGGTAGGATTGGGGGCGGGAGGAGAAGGGGACGACAGAGGATGAGATGGTTGGATGGCATCACAGACTCGATGGACATGGGTTTGGGTGGACTCCGGGAGTTGGTGATGGACAGAGAGGCCTGGCGTGCTGCAATTCATGGGGTCGCAAAGAGTCGGACACGACTGAGCGACTGAACTGAACTGAACTGAATATAGTCGTTCCTGCTCCCTTTGGATTACCATTTGCATAGATTTTTTTTTTTTCATCTCCTCACTTTCAGCTTATGTGTCGCTTTAGATCTAGAGTGGGTGTCTCATACATAGCATATTGTCTGATGCTTTTTTTTTTTTAAAGTCCATTTAATCTGTGTCTTTTGATTGGGAGTAAACCAGTTACATTAAAACTAATTACGTATATAGAAGGACTTACTATTGTCGTTATTACTTTCTGTATGTCTTGTAGCTTTTGGTCCCTCTTTTCTAGTCTTACTACCTTTGTGTTTCATGAAGAGCTCCTCTTCATCTTTTAAGATGCAGCCAAAGCATCTCTTCTTGACTTTCTCAGGTTCAGTTGAATCCATGTTCTTTGTGCTTCACTGTGTTTCTGTGACTCCCTTCCTTCCTAGATAGCAAGCTCCCTCAAGGGAGGTATCTTCTTGGTTTTGTACCTCCAGTACTTAACACGGTGTCTAAAACAGTGTCTGACTCATAGTGAGAAGTCAATAAATACTTATTGAAAATGAGTGTATTTTCAGTAGTAAACACTTGTGATAAGTTCTTGTGGTTTTTGTTTCCTGTCAGTCAGATATCTCATGCTGCAATTCTGGTTCCTGAACTCAAGCAGAATACAATCTTAGGACTAGGTGGTTTTAAGAATTCATCTCTTGGCTTGTAAGCCCTTGAGAGTTACCATTACACTTTATCGTTTTGTTCCATTAAAAAATGGATATATATATATATATGCTATGATATTCTTACCAACCAATGAACACTCTTTTTCTTTTGAAGATTTGCCCTGAGGTATTTCAAGGACACATCTCCAGTCTTTCAGAGGCTCTTCCTAGAGAGTTCAGATGCAAATCCAGTCCGGTATGGACGCAGGCGGATGAAGCTTCGGGACCTAATGGAGGCAGCTTACAAGTTTCTGCAGCAAGAGCAGTCTGTGTTCCGGGACCTCTGGGACTGGAGTGTGTGTGTCCCACTCCTCAGGAGCCACGACACCTTGGTCCGCTGGTGCGTAGCTGGTGGACTGTTCCTGTTCTTCTAGTATGGGGACAGTTGCAGGACCCTGAAGCTGTGTGCGTGAGGAGGAAAAGAAAACCATTTAAAATACGTTGTTTTTGTTCTGGTGCCTTTGTGGTTCTTACTCCCTTTCATGTGTCATTTTGAAGGGAAATCAGATGATATGAGTGGAATTCCATTGTTCTTATATTCCATTAAGTGAATTCACTATGCCCGATTTGTGATTTCTACCCTTGCTTGTATTAATTCCATAAGACTTCCTTTTTGAGTGTTCAGTTGGCTAGTAAATTTTCTTTATTCGTTAGACTCCGCTGCAGATCCTGAGTTTATATACTTTGGTTTTCTCCAGGTACACAGCCAATTGTCTTGCTTTGGTCACCTGTATGAATGAAGAGCACAAGTTATCATTCCTTAAGAAGATTTTTAATAGTGAAGAACTGATCCATTTCAGGTTAAGGTAGGCAAGAGCATTCCTAGAGATGGTAGCGTGGCTTTAGTGGGCATTAGAGTCATTGACGAGCTCCTCATTCCCTCAGGTTACTTGAGGAGGCCCAGCTGCAGGACTTGGAGAAGGCCTTGGTGTTGGCAAATCCAGACACACCCCTTTGGCGGAAGGACAAGGAGCTGCAGTACTCAACAGGACACCTTGTTTCAGCAGACCTCTCCTCCAGGGTCACTGCTGTCTGTGGTGTGGTGTTGCCTGGGCAGCCGCCAGCCCCCGAAGAGCAGGTATGTTGACATCAGTGGTAGGTGTGCCCTCTTCCATCTAAACACTGAGTGTGTATTTTTCCTTGGCTGGGCTTTGTGTTTTATGTGTGAGCAAAATTGAGTTTGCCAAATTACTGTTCCATTTAGAGAAGTATTCAGGGAGAGAGTAGAAAATTCACCCAGGACCCTCCTCTCTGATAGTCCCATTGTCCCTGTTTAGTGTGGAATTAGAAATCGTAATGATGCCTCTGCATCAGGCTCTTAACTTGAACAAAACTCCTCCATATATGACTTGTTTACTTGCTTTAGCAGCTGTTTGAAGTTGGGTGTCACACACTGTGATGCCATATTTGTATAAAACTAAGGCAGAATGGGGCTTCTCAGGTGGCGCTAGTGGTAAAGAACCCACCTGCCAATGCATGAGACTCAAGACATGTGGGTTCGATCCTTGGATGGGGAAGATCCCCTGGAGAAGGGTATGGCAACCCACTCCAGTTTTCTTGCTTGGAGAATTCCCATGGACAAAGGAACCTGGTGGGCTACGGTCCATAGGGTGGCAAAGAGTCAGACACCAATGAAGCTTCTTAGCACAAGGCAGAGTGACTTGCCCAGGGCCCTTGGGCTGCCCTTTGGCAGAGATAGGGCTTGGCCCAGGTATTACTGCCAGCAGCCTCTTTCTGTCAGAATATTCTCTGCCTGTGGTGTGGGAGGCCTGCATCTGCAGTGAACTTGTCCCCTGCCATAGTAAATGACCTTTCCAAGAAAGTGGCTCCATACTACACTTTGGAAAGGCCACTCTGTTTTTCCCCAGCAGTCTTTAGTCAGTTCATCAGATCAACCTAGTTTTCTCCCTGGAACAAGTCCTGGGTCATTCTTTGACCATCAGTTTGTATCTGGGAAGTACAATGAAAAGGATTAGTATAAAATAGAAAAAAGTGCACATCTTGTGTACAGCTGCATGATAATTCATAAACTAGATATATCTGTTGCCAGCACTGAGACAGCCCCTGGTATTTCCAAAGCCCCTGGTATTTCCCTGTGGTCAGAAAGACTTGCCCACCCCTCTTTAACCACTTTCCTAATGTAGAAAGATCCTAAAGTAGACAGAGGATGAGATGATTGGATGGCATCACTGACTCAATGAACAGGAGTTTGAGCAAACTCCAGGAGATAGTGAAGGACAAGGAAGCCTGGTGTGCTGCGGTCCATGGAGCCGCAGAGTCAGAATGTAACTTAGTGAGTAAACAACAAACAACAACAACGTAGGTTAGGTTTGGAGCATTAGCACTTAAACACAGGGAAGGATTCAGGTTGGGGTGGGCTTGATAGTGGATTGCAGTGACAGAGCACTGGGGCAGAAGTGCAGCCTGAAGCTACAGTCCAGCCTGCTAGTTGCTGAGAATAACAGCTCTGCAAAAAGTTCAGCAGCTTCCACCCCCAAATCTCATTTTGTCCTTACATATCTCTAGGGGACAAGCTCTGTTTGAGAAGTTACCATTCCTTAAAAGTTCATAATCATTGCACTCTTCCAAGAGATCCTTTTTTCTGTGTCAGGAGGTAGATTACTATTAAATTTTATAAAAGTTGTGGTAAAATGAATATAACGTTCTCCATCTTTTAACATTTTTAAGTGTACTCCTCAGTAGTGTTGAGTATATTTACATTGTTGCACAAACAAGCTCCAGAACTTTTCATCTTATAAAACTAATATTACCCATTAAACATATTGGGTGCATTATGACTATGATTATGATTTTACTTTTTGTTATGGAAAATGTTAAACATATTCCAAAGTAGAAATAGTAGTATAATGAATTCACATGTTGTCATTCAGCTTCAGTAATTATAAATTCACGGTCAGTTACATTGCATTTATATTTCTGAACACTCTTCACACTGTATTATTTTGAAGCAACTCTCAGTTACCACATTATTTCTTAATTAAATATTAATTAAATTATTATAATTTATTGTAATGTATTATATATAATATATAATTATTATTGTAATATAAAAATATCCTTAATTAAATAGGCATGCCTTGCTTTATTGTGCTCATGGATGTTGCATGGTGTTTTGCTTGTTTAGTTTTTTACAAACTGAAGGATTGTGGCATCTCAGCCTTGAGCAAGTCTATTGGTACCATTTTCCCAACAGCATTTGCTCGCTTAATGTTTCCCTGTCACATTTTGGTAATTCTTGCAATATTTAAAACTGTTTAATTGCTGTTATATTTGTTATGGTGATCTGTGACTGATGATCTTTGCTACTGTTGCAAAGATTTCAATTCAGTGAAGTCTCAGATGATGGTTAGCATTCTGAGCAATAAAATGTTTTTTAAATGAAGGTATGTACATTGTTTTTTAGACATAAAACTATTGCACACTTAATGGACCAGAGTATAGTGTAAACATAACTTTTATATGCACTGGGAAACTGAAGGTTTTGTGTGACTTGGTTTATTATGATATTTGTTTTATTGCTGTGATTTGGAATTCAACCTGCAAAATCTTTGAGGTATGCCTGTAGTTTAGGGGGTGTGTGTATTTCTGTTATGCAAACTATATAGTGGATATATAGCACTGGGAACTCTATTCAATATTCTGTGATTAACCATAATGGAAAAGACTATAGAAGAATGTATATATGTGTAGTTGAATCACTTTGCTGTATAGCAGAAATTAATACAACATGTTATGACCAACCTAGATAGCATATTTAAAAGCAGAGACATTACTTTGCCAACAAAGGTCCGTCTAGTCAAGGCTATGATTTTTCCAGTAGTCATGTATGGATGTGAGAGTTGGACTATAAAGAAAGCTGAGCGCCGAAGAATTGATGCTTTTGAACTGTGGTGTTGGAGAAGACTCTTGAGAGCCCCTTGGACTGCAAGGAGATCCAACCAGTCCATCCTAAAGGAGATCAGTCCTGGGTGTTCACTGGAAGGACTGATGTTGAAGCTGAAACTCCAATACTTTGGCCACCTCATGCGAAGAGTTGACTTATTGAAAAAGACCCTGATGCTAGGAAGGATTGAGGGCAGGAGGAGAAGGGGACGACAGAGGATGAGATGGCTGGATGGCATCACCGACTCGATGGACATGAGTTTGGGCAAACTCTGGGAGATGGTGATGGACAGGGAGGCCTGGCGTGCTGAGATTCATGGGGTCACAAAGAGTCGGACACGACTGAACGACTGAACTGAGCTGAATCAACTGTACTTCAGTAAAATTAAAAAATTAAATCCCTGGTATTCTTTATTGTACCTGGAAAAAAATTGAGTGGTTTTATAGCATATCCTATTAGTGTCTTTACTTCCATGATTGTCTCATAAGTGTATTTGTGCATTCTTGATCTTAGACATGAAATCCTAGAATATGGTAAGAGGAAGAAAAAAATCCAGTCATGACGAATGAGATTTGCTCCCATTCACTATGTATCAACTTTTTTGGTTTCTTAAACTTTAGGAGAGGTTTTCTTATATTTGTTAGTAAGTTCGCACCCCTCTCCCTAGGATGGGAGACAGGAAAGGGAAAAAGCCGGATCCTTACTTTGGCTACATTGTTCTCATTGTAGATCCTGTACTACTAATTTATTGGCAGAGGTTTATGTAAAAGGCAGTTGTTGTAGAAATTAACCTGTGCCCTTTGGTGGAAAGACTCTTCTTGATGTGCCTTTTATTTCTCACTTGTCTCCTTAGGCGAGTAGTAGGCGTTCTTCTCATGAACAGGAGCTGACCTTTAGGTCTTACGTGCTGGTCGACTCAGTGTGCAAAAATCTGCAGACCCTGGCTATGGCAGTGGCTTCTCAGAATGCTGTGTTGTTAGAAGGACCAATTGGATGTGGCAAAACTTCCTTAGTTGAACATTTAGCTGCAGTGACAGGTAGAAGGAAGCCCCCTCAACTTCTCAAAGTCCAACTTGGAGATCAGACTGACAGTAAGGTAACTAAGAAATGGCAGATTTTGGTGGATGAACATACTTTGAATATTTGCTTTAAAATAATGTTTTTGCTAATAAACTGTAATTAACTGGTATTCCTCATAACAGAGGGGATCATGCTATAAAACCTCAGGTGCCCATTATAACCCTGTAGAAGTTCAGTGGAACTAATCTCAGGATGTGGCACTGGCACCTCAGGTGTGTGGTTTCAGTAAGTACTTCATCTTCTTTCTGCAGATGCTTTTGGGGATGTATCGCTGCACAGATATCCCAGGGGAGTTTGTGTGGCAGCCTGGGACCTTGACGCAGGCAGCCACCAAGGGACACTGGATCCTTCTGGAGGATATTGACTATGCCCCCTTGGACGTGGTACGTCATCTCCACAGTAACTTGCTAATTTCTTGTCTTCAAATTGTGCTAATAGTGATTCTGGGGCGTTATTTAAACAACACAGGTATTTCATTAGAGATAGTATGTTGATTGTCCACCTAATCTATTTGAGCTCTTGGATTACTAGGCTGATCTCTTGTTTGATAGAAAATCAGTAAAATTCTGCTTGTACTATTTCCTTTGATAGTCAAATGTGTGATCAGTTTTGCAGTATTTTTTTTTTTCTCCTTTAGTTTAAAATGTGATCAGTATCACAGCCTTTCTAAGAATAGGCTCAGTGGGAAACATCTTACGCATGTTACAGATACCTTGAGAGCTTTGAAGCCCACTCCCCAGCCATGGCATCTGTAGAGCAGTGAGCTGAGGACACAGGAAGGAAGAAATGATGTCATAAGCACCTGCTTGTCTTTGTTCCATTAAGGAAAATAAACTGGATGTGTATTTCTGACTTTTTAAAAAGATCACTTTTCTAAGTGTATGAAATTTAGCTATGGAGGCAGTCCATGTTTCTTCTGTATTCTGTGAACTATGACATTTCCCCCACCAATCACCCAACTCCCACCCTAAAATGTATTACAAAATGAAAAAAATCTTCTGTGGGCAGATTTTCCCAAGATTGGTTTTAGTTTTCTTTAACGTGAACCCTAAAGCTACCTCTGTGTGGACTTTACCCTCTTGGATTAGAGAAAGAGGAGACAGAGAGGGAGGAGGGAGGAGAGGTGGGGAAGGTCTTTGGGTTTAGGGAGATATGAAGGGGAAAGAGTGGCTAAATATGTGTGTCTTACAACACATGCATATTTTAGAGTCTGAGGTAAAGATGTAATGGGGTTATTGGCCTAGTATTAACCACTGTGTTCTAAGATTTTAATGCTAAGTTTTATAGGGCTGGAACTTAGTTTTCTTGATAAGCTCAGAGCCAGGGATGACTCCTACCAAGGAGACTTTAAAATGGAACTGAATTATAAATTACAAGGCCAACTTAAAAGTATTTGTTGAGTCTTAGCCCTTTCTAGTGCTCTCTTTCCTGGACAAATTTTTTTAGACCTCAGGATACCTGAGAAGTCATTAGGATTATGAATCATAGAATTTCAGCCAAAGAAGTTAGATGAACATAAGGGATTTTCCATTCAGGTCATGGTGAAGTGTAGACGTCTGACCCTGTCCCATAGCTAAGTACATTCTTTGATGACCAAGTCCAGATTCAAGACCAGACTGTTGCTTTCTGTCTTGTTCTTACTTATCATTACTTGGGTCATGTCTAGTACATCAGAAAATTCTTTTAGTTCCATTTTGTGTTCCATTCCCCTTTTGTTACTACATTTGATTCCAGAGGGTATGTTTGTTCAGTTGATTATGTTTAAACTTACCATTATAGTAAAGTTATGTTTACTCAAAAATATGCCTTCCCCTTGATGATTATTTTATTTCCAGAACTCAGCTAATAGTGAACCCATTACTATTTCAAGATAGCTTTTATAGATCTCATTCAGGATTGTTGTCTTTTGTTTCAAGTTTCATTGTTACCTTGGAGTTGCCCCTTTTATTTTCTCTTTCTACTCCTAGCCATGTATGAACTAATGATGCTTAATAAAGTTATGTTGATATTTTAGAACCCTCTTTCTTGGCTCTTTGTTCTTACTTTGTTTTTCAAAACTTCATCCTTAAACTCCCATCCCCTACGTCCATATGTCTAGTCCATTCTTTTCTTAGAAAAATCTCTCCTTAGATTCCTTAGTGGGTACAGGTTTAGGATGTTCAAAATGGGCCTTGTCTGCTGTTTTCCCAGAACAACCTTTCCTGCCACGTAATTGCCAAGCCAGAAGTTAGCTGTCTCCTTACTCTCGTCTCCCACTCACTTAGTCTGATGCTGCTTAGTACTTTTTCTTTATCTCTTACTCTGTTCCCTCCTGGCCTGCTGCCTTAGCACAGGGCTTATTGTTTTTGTCTCTATCTATCTTGCCATCTTGCCTTTGTTACCTGACTGGTATGTTTTTTCACTTCTTTCCATCCAGGCTGGCTTTCTTTCCGTTTATCTTCCATATTGTTGTACAGTTCATTTTCTAAAATGTAAAACAAAGTTTTTTTCTCCTGAATAAAATCCTCTCAACTACTCTCATGAAAAAGTTCAAACTTCTTAGCTCAGCATAGAAGGGCTTTTATCCTCTTTCTCTTAAGCCTAGTATTTTTTCACTACTTCACGTGCACATTCTGCCCTAACCATCACAGAATCTTCTCACGCCACACTCTTAGGCATGTATGTTTTTATTCATTTTAATGTTTTTGCCTAGAGTGATTGTGCTGTTCCTTTCCCACCAAACCGGACTAATTCCTATTCCACTTTAAGACTCAGTGAATGGCATTACCTCTAGATTGGCTTCACTGCCTTGCTTCTAATCTACTCCACACTCATCGACAGCCTGTCTTCACATGGTGTTTTGTTGATCGCTTGGGGTCACGCCAGTTATGCTGTGTGGTAGTTTGCCAGCTACCTCCCATCAGACGCTGGGCTGTAATGGCTCAGTTGTGTCTGGAGTTCTTGTGTCTGGCTTGATTCTGGTCCATAGTAGGCACTCAGTGAATGTTGAACGAGTAAGTTGCTCTGCTGGAGTGTAGTTGACTCCAATATTCCCACCTGCTTTGACCCTAGTTTATGCTGTGAGAAGTAGGGTTTCCTTTAAGTATGTGTTTGTCATTTGGTTAGAAGGCTGGTTTTGGGGTTGTTTTTTTTTTTTGCTACTTCTGTTTTTATAGCTTTGTCACTGGAATTTTGTGATTTAGGTTTCTGTGCTGATCCCTCTCTTGGAGAATGGAGAGCTCTTGATTCCTGGCCAAGGTGACTGTGTGAAGGTGGCTCCTGGATTTCAGTTCTTTGCAACCAGGAGGTATGTCTTATTAACCCTGTTGTTTCCACAGTGGAACCTCTTGCTCATGATGCTCATGAGTCCACATGCTAGAGTGCTGAGTTCACAAGTCCAGGAATAGAGTTCTCTGGGCCTTTAAATAAGGTTAGTTGGAACAGATCCAACATTCTCATTCCTGACTGTTTTTCATGGAGATAATTAATTTAGAAAATAAAAGTTTTGTTTTTTCACTTAGAAATAAGTAACCAGTCTTAAAAAACTTGTTTTCATATTTTCAAACATAATCAGAAATGACAGTTGTCAGATAGCCCTGGGTTTGAATCCTGACACTGACTCTTTGTATCTATATGTACCTTGCTTGGCTGATTCTGATGGGACCAATAATACCTGCTTTACAACTTGGTGTAAGTTGTAAAGTTTAGGTGAAATGATGTCACATGGTGAGTGCCCAACCATGATGGTGGCGCTGATGCTAATGAAGCCATGTAGACGTCAAGCAGTTTAAATTAAATAAATTGAAGATAAGCATCAACAAAGGACTAAAACCTTATGTATATGTCCCTGTCTACATTTTAAAATAACGTGAAGGCAGTGGCTTATTTCCTACTACCTGACTACCTGTACAGTTTCTCCAAGATCTTAGAATGCCCAAGAGGGAAACTAATGCTACACTGTGTTTGGTGATTATGTTCGTGTTTACTGTACCTCTGTGAACATTCACTCCCAGATGGAAGGCAGAGCTGATCTAACCATCTTCGAGGAGCACCTTGTTAGACCCTGTTAGTTTTAATAGAACCTGTTTTTATTCACAGTGATAGTGAAGTTCTTTCCTGGAAAGTCCTGAGACATCATACAAGGATGTCACACCAACTTCAGTTCATTTCTTGGTTTTGCCATTTGCAGTCATAGTTGAGTGAGCAAGAATATGTTTCTTTCTCTTCCTTATGGTTCTTCCTTGTGGTTAGAGGAAAAGAAGATCACTGTTCCCTCAGGGCAGTTGTTATGAGGATTAAATTAATGGCTTAAGTGTAAGCCTGTGGCTTGCCCAGAATATGTGTTCAATGACTATTCCTTCTCTTCTCTGGGTATTTTAAATAGTTTTAGGTACTGTAGGTTTTGGTAAATAAACAGTGAACTTATTTTTAGTGCTATGGGTCTTGGTTTGTTTTCTTTTTTCCTGAAGTTACAGCTTAATGAAAAGAAACATGTTTTTGAGATCAAAATGCCTAATAGGACTCTTTGCAGTAATTTGAAGATAACTTGGTTAAAGCCCTATTACTCTCCCAGGAAAATAGTTGAAGCTGAGTCAGTGGCAGAGTTTCATTGTCATCCTCCCTGTAAGCCTAGCATAATAGTGTCTTGGCACCAGAAGGAATTGGGAGTTTTATTCAGATGTGACATAGTGTATAGCAAGGGATAACCAGGGGCATAATTCAAGATTAAAACTTAGGAACTTTTTGTGACTCTGCTTTTCATTTTGTCAATACAGACTCTTGAGCTGTGGAGGAAATTGGTATCGACCGTTAAATAGTCATGCTACTCTGCTAGACAAATACTGGACCAAAATTCACCTGGATAATATGGATAAGGCAGAACTGAATGAGGTATGTGATTATTTGCAGGTGTCAGTGCTTTTCTTTTTTACTTGTCATTTATATTAAAAGTTTCGGTGTTGTGTTAGTTTCTAGTATACAAAGAAGTGAATCAGCTCTGTTGTTGTTTAGTCACTAAGTCGTGTTCAGCTTTTTGCAGCCCCATGGACTGTAGCCACTAGTCTCTTGTAGGTCCATGGGATTTCCCAGGTAAGAATCATGGAGTAGGTTGCCCTTTTCTTTTCCAAGGGATCTTTCCAACCCAGGGATCAAACCAGTGTCTACATTGGTGGGCAGATTCTTTACCACTGAGCCGCCAGAGAATTCCTATTTTAAAAGTTTCAAACTTACGTGTAGAGAGGGGAAGTAGCCCAGTGAGTAAACGAAAATACTCACCACTCTACATTTAACAGTTAACTGCTAACATCTTACTGTGTTAACTTCATTTAGTACTTTTTATTTGCTAATGTATTTGAAAGCAAACCTCGCAGCGTTTCACCTTTAAATACTTTCATGCATCTCTAAGTACATTTCCATATGTAACCACAATATTGTTATTATAGCCAATAAAGTGAATAGTTATTCCTCAGTAGCACTTAATTCTCAGACCACATTAGAATTTCCCCAGTTGTCCTCAAAGGATCTTTTTATTTTTACTAAGTTGATTGTAACTAGTATCTTTCGCAGTTAACAGTTTTACGTGCAGTTTCATCTGGATCTTAATGGAAACTGAGATGACTTAATTTAAAGGCTTTATACATCGGTTCACTTTGTAGGATCCCTGGTTCTCTGTGATCGTTAAGCGGTGTGCCTCACTTTACGGTGCCAACCTCTCTCCTCCTCTGCATCTACCTTCTCACTTGGGCAGCTTTCTGTCTCCCAGCACTTCACTTTGGACAGTAGCAAATAGTATTGTCAGTGAACATTCAGGCATGGCAGGGTCACTTTCCTCTTTCTTGGTGTAAATTTTTACATAAATAAGTGGCACCAGACAACCCTTTCAAATATTTTATCTATTAATAGCATTAAGTGTTTATTAACAGAGGGGTTTTCAGAGGGCACCAATTACTGGATCAACCTTCATATAATTTCTAAGAACCCTGGCCTTAATGGTGTGATTTTTCTGTCTCTACAGCCTTGTGAGTTTCTTATCTCATTGTAGTTCTCAGTTGTGTACTTGTGTGTCTGTACGTCTTTCTCTCCCTCTCTTGCTGCTCTCAACTGTAAGCTCCTCCAGTAGCTTACTCATTTTGGTGTCCCCGGCATCCATTCCGTGCCTCAACTCATGTGTGTTGTATTGCTCTGACATAATACCCCTCTTTTTTTTTTTTTTTTGCTGTTGTAGTTCTTTAAATGTTTTGTTTTCAGACATTTAAATATTGATAAGCATATCATGTCAGATCAGTTTATCATGTGATATTCTGTTTACATTTCGACATTTATGGTAATAACAAAAGGTATTTTTTGTCTGAGGTAGAAAATGACTAATTGGTTGGTACATATAAATCACTATTCAGAACTTTTTTCCCAAATAACCAAGCCCTACTAAAGTGTTAAACCTAAGTTTTTTTCAAGTAAAAATAGCTTTTTTCCCCCACCATGATCATAAGTATACATGTTCATGTGATGGAATTACTCCTCAGCAATAAAATAGAATGAACTACTGATACATACAGTAATGTTTGAGTGAATTTCAAAACCATGATGCTGAGTAAGATAACCCAAACTATGCGCTACATCCTGTATGATTCCATGTATATGAGAAATTTGAAAGCAAAACTGTACTGATTGAAATCAGGTTCAAGATTCCAGGGACAGGGGTGGTGGGGAAGGGTGTGATTACAAAAGGGGCACAAGGGAACTTTCTGTTTGTTTTATGGGTGATGGAAGTATGTATTTTGTTTATGGTAGCCACAGTCCATAAATACATGGTCAGTTCCATACACAGAACATGTTTATTCACTCTTTGAAAGATCCACATGTGTAGCAAATAAAATGAATTTGTTGATTTTATTATTCACTTCTATCTGTACTTAATTTTTAATACATTTGAAATATTAAAATTTGTAAAATCGTCCAATTTAAATAAAAGGTATGAAGAAATTAAAATCTATGAGATCTAATATGTAAGGTGACACTTAAAAGATTTTAGTTCTGTATCTGTAAATATGTGGACTTTACCTCTTTAATATATATAAAATATGTTGATATTTCATATATTAATATAAATTGAAATCATGGTATACCTAAGCTAATTTAAATATATTAGCTAATAATATTTCTAATACATATGTGATATTTTTCTTCTCAAGTAGACTTAACAAATCCATATCATAAATATTATAATATTGTGGCCACCAAGTATTAATACTGTACAAAATTCTTAATAGTTATTGAAGTGAATTGGACTAGATCTTTTGCTTTCTAAATTCTACAGTCTGATAAAAACTACTTTTTATCAGGACTTCGGACTAGCTCCTTTTGCTCTGTTCTGCTTTTAAAAAAACTTTTGTTTCCTTTCCCACTGAACTGTTTTCATTTCTGCTTTTGGCTGAGAAATGACTTAATGATGGTACTAGAATTGTCTTTAAAACGGTTGCAGTACATAGTACTTGAAGTGCATGGCCTTTGGATGCCCATGTTGTTTGAGACGTCTTTCCCAATGAGCTTCTGTACCCAGAGCTGTGTGATGGGCCATGAGATTGTCAGATAACAGTTCTGGGCAGGAAGAGGTCATAGTCTGTGGGGGATTGTAGGTAATGGGTGAAGGTGGAAGTTTTTACACTTGCTCGAGATGACAGATCTCCTAGAGAAATTAATTTTTGGTGTGCTTTTAAAAATCACTTTGTCTGCTGCTAAATTTTTTTTTTTTTTTTTTTGCTTTTTTTCTCCTCTGTCAGGTTCTTCAAAATAGATATCCCAGCTTATCAGCAGCAACCAATCACCTGCTTGATATTTACATCCAGCTTATTGGAGAGAAGCATCACTGTTTGAGGGAAAGTTCTGTTGGAGGGGAACAGACACCAGAGGAGGTTTCAGAAGCAAGACAAGAAAACAAGAGACTAAGCCTTGAGGGAAGAGAATTGTCTCTCAGGTACTGGGCTAAACACTTTGGGGTTGGTATTTTAAAAAATTGTTTCTCTCAGAAGTTCTTAGCAGCTCAAACTGAATGGTTACAAGAAGTCTGATTTTGAAATTAGATGTTCTCAGTCTCTAATCTCTTTAAGATCTATAGTTACTGAATGGAAAGGCTTATGAATATAATATTATGTTAGCTTTAAAAAATAACTTTTTCTTCTTACAGTTGTATTGAGGTATAACTGACAGCTCTGTATAAGTTTATGGCATATAGGATAATGATTACAGGCATATGAAATGTTTACTACAAGTTGAGTGAACCTCCATCATCTCACAGATACTAAGTTAAATAGTAAAAAAAAATTTTTTTCTTGTGATAATTAACAACTTTTCATATATAACATACAGCAGTGTTAATTATACTTATCATGCTGTACATTGCATCCCTAGGAATTATAATTGGAAGTTTAAGAAATAACTTTAAAAGTTGGAAATAGTGAAAAAAGTTGGAAAACTACTGACATAGTTTTTTCACTGGCTGTTCTTTTGTGACAAATGGGGTCATAAATAAGATTCTTGGGTTTTGCTGTATATAGTAAATTCTGTTCCTTTGAGCTACATTTGCAGTGGTTGACTTGCTCTTTGAGAAGTGAGAATTGGGAATGGGCAGCTCCCCTTAAGTTTGCTCTGAGAGTTAATTGCTCCTGTCTTTTGCTATCTTGTCTGGTATGGATGGGGGAGAAATGAGTTATAGGTTGCTTCCTGGTAGAGGTAAGGACTGGGTCCACTCATACTTTTTCCTGACTTGACACTTTTTATATTCAGTTGCCAGAAAAAGGGAGAGTCTTTGTGGTCAGATGTTCCCAGACCTAAGTAAACTCTGATACCTTTGATATCTTTGACCTGTGGTTTTTTATTTCTTACCCTTTTTTTTTTTTTAAAGGGATCTACTGAATTGGTGTAATAGGATTGCCCACAGCTTTGACAGTCTGTCTTCATCAGCATCGTTAAATATTTTTCAAGAGGTAAGATATAGTCTTCCTGCTTGTTTTCTCTGTGCTCTGCAAGGCTGCCGATTTCCACTGTTATTTTCTGTCTCTTGACTATTATCAGAAAGTTTTTCTATGGTCTAGGTACTATGTATATCCTTAGCTAGTTAAAACTGAACTAAAGTTGTCTTAGAGCTAAGTGAGCATGATAAATGTTTTGTGACTCTTGAAATGGGTTACCCCTAATTTCAAATAAGTCTAGTTTGAAATAGAGTAAAACAGATGCTGAAATTAAAGCTTCAATGAAAGGAAAAAATCTCCCAGGTGGTAATACTATTATAAAACAAAAAGAGTTTCTAAGATGTTTAGTATTAATTTCTATGTATAATTTCTTTGTCTCTTTGACAGATTTGTATTTGTCTGATCCCACCACTTGCCCCAGCAGGCCTTTTTAACTTTAGTCCAAAGAAATGTATGTGGGTTATAAAGTCTGTTCTTGTATGCTGGGTTGGGGGGAAAGTGTGTTGTGCTAGAGGGAAGCGCTGTTGAATTACAGCTCTGCCATATTCAATAAGAAGAGAGAGATTTATTTCCACTTGGTTAAGAGTAAAAGTGGTACCACTTGAAGATCTTTGGGCTCTTAAAACATTGACCCGTTTTGACTGTAAAGTGTTACCGTGTCTGTCAGTTAGGATTGAGGAAGGATAGTGACCTGTTTTGGTGAGCAGTATATCTGTTTGGTGAAGTTGCTTTAAGTTGAAAGAACCCTGATTCAGAGCACACACTTAATCAAGCCAGACCCTGAAGTGCTGTGTGCCAGTCCTTTAATCTCCTTCTGTCCAGTGAAATTTCCTTCCCGTCCCCCAACATTTCTCATCTTCCTACAGATAATCTTGTTTTGTATTTTTAAAATAAAACTGGCATGGGGAGGATCTTCTTTAGTTTCTATTTTAGAATGTTATTGTGTGTGTGTGTGTGTGTGTGTTTATGTGGTTGACAGCCCATAAAATTCACTCTTTTAAGATGTACAATTCAGTGTATTTTAGCATATTTACAGAATTATGCAACCATCACCACTAAGTAATTCTAGAATGTTTTCATCACCTCAAAAAGAAACCTTGTAACCATCAACCATCGTGCCTATTTTTCTTCTCTCTGCAGCCTCTGACAGTCACTAATCTACCTCCTGTCTATAGATTTGTTTATTCTGGACATTTCATATAAATGAAATCATACATTAGGTGCCCCTCTTATTTTCTTTCACTCAACATATTCTCTTGGTTAATCCATGTTGTATCATGAGTCAGTACTTCATTCTCTTTATGGCTGAATAACGTTTCATTGTATTGATATACCACATTTTGTTTATCCACTCATACATTAATGGATATTTGGGTTGTTTTCACCTGTTGTGAATAATGCTGCTGTGAACATTTGTGTACAAGTATTTTATTAATATGGGCTTCCCTCGTGGCTCAGTGGTCAAGAATCCGCCTTCCACTGCAGGAGACATGGGTTCGATCCCTGGGGCGGGAAGATTCCCTGGAGAAGGAAGTGGCAGTCCATTCCAGTATTCTTGCCTGGGAAATCCCATGGACAGAGGAGCCTGCTTGGCTGTAGTCCATGGGGTCAAAAAAGAATTGGAACTACTTAGCGACTAAACAACAACATTTTATTAATATAGAAGCAATATATATGTATTGTAAAAATGAGAAAATATGGGAAAACAAAATGGTAAAAAATATTTTCCCATTCAGAGATTCCCCTGTACTATTAATACCTTGGTGTATCTCCTTGTACATCTTTGTCTATGCGTATGGAATTAAGAACTCTTTTACTGTATTAGAGCCACGCCCCCCAGCCCCTCAAAAAGCCCACACTACGTTGTTGAAGAAATCAGGCCAGTTGTTTTACAAAATGTTTCACCTTTTGGCTTTATCTGGTTGCATCTTCTCTGTTTTGACACCAACTGGTGTCCTACAATTCAGTCCAGTTCTGATACTGACTACCTGGAGTTAGTGAAGCCCACACAGGTTCAAGGACTCAGTCTTCCACAAGACCATCCCACCTTAGACTCCAGCCGCAAGTCTTGAAGGCCCACCCACACTTCGGACCAATCAGTTGTAAATTCAGGGATTCCCACAAACTTTTCAGGTACAGTGATTGTCTCATAGAACTCTTTGGAGGCTCTGTACTTATTGTACAGGTTATAGTTTTATTATTAAAAATATTACTCAGGAACAGTCAAATGAAAGAGACACACAGGGAAAGATTTCAGGAATCTGAACACAGGCACACCTTTGGAGGCAGGGTGTGCCACCTTCATCATACATCATGTTGTCCACCAGCCCCTCCCCACCCTCTCCAAGTGTTGGGGATGGAAGTTTCAGTTCTCCTGTTCATGCTTGGTCTTTCTGGCCTGGCCATTTCCTCTGATAAACTAAGTAAGGGCTCATCTACAGTTACCTTGCTTAGTATAATAAACCCAGTAGGGCCCATGAGGACTCTAGTGAATAACAAAAGACACTCCTTAGTCCTGGTGATTTAGAATTTTTGAAAGGCTGTGTAGGAATTAGGGACAAACACCAGATAAATTCTTATTACAGCAGAGGACATATATCTTGGCTTCTCAGTAGCGGCTAAGTACTGGGTTAGGGTAATGACAGCATTCCTTTATTGCACACCAAGAATTTCCCTTTACAGCTCAAAAGTAATCTTTTGGTGTTATCTCCACTATCTGAGAATCATTTTCCCCTACAGAATCATATACCTACCCAGGGATTAATGCTAATTGCTATTTTTGCCTGCATTTTACATTTGCAAATGGGCTGCGTGTGTGTGTTTTCCTAATTAACCAATATATTGATAATAAAGCCTTAACATTTTTGGTGTCCTGTCTCTGTTGTGGTAAGGTCATTAAGTCTAGGGTTGGTACCTTATTTATACTCTCCTTTTAGTCTTTCTTGCAGAAATGTTCCTGCTGTATTTTATGTTCCTTCCTTTTGTGGCCTGGACAGCAGTGCTCTGTCATTAATGTGTTATTTAAAAAGTCAGTTGCTGTTTGCCTTGGTTATTTTAATAGGCCCTGGACTGTTTCACAGCAATGCTTTCTAAGCAGACGAGCAAACTGAAACTGGCAGAAGTCATTGGAAGCAAATTGAACATTTCCAAGAAAAAGGTATGCAGTGCTATTTCTACTTCCCTCTTGAAAGGAAGTTGGGTTATTTAGCTTACTTGCTGGTCTCTGGCCCTTAGCTAGAAAAGCTTTTGCAAAGTTGGTAGTTTCATTGCTGCCTCTCATGGACATAAAACTCACTGTCTCTTGGATAAGTAGTTCTCCCTGTGGTCCACATTCTTAAAGTGAGCTGTCTTGCATTCTTTCTCACACACGTACCTTACTTTGCAGTGTTTAATGGGCATGTTATTCTGTAGGTTGTGGATTCAGGATTGGAACTATGTCTTAGCAAATATTCTAATAAGCCTTTGCATTTCCAAAGCTTCAGTTCAGTTTGGTCGCTTAGTTGTGTCCGACTCTTTGTGACCCCACGGACTACAGCACGCCAGGCTTCCTTGTCCATTACCAACTCCCGGAGCTTGCTCAAACTCATGTCCATCGAGTCAGTGATGCCATCCAATCATCTCATCCTCTGTTGTCCCTTTCTCCTCCCACCTTCAATCTTTCTCAGCATCAGGGTCTTTTCCAGTGAGTCAGCTCTTCGTGTCAGGTGGCCAGAGTTTTGGAGTTTCAGCTTCAGCCTCAGTCCTTCCAATGAATATTCAGGACTGATTTCCTTTAGGATGGACTGGTTGGATCCCCTTGCTGTCCAGGTGACTCTCAAGAGTCTTCTCCAACACCACAGTTCAAAAGCATCAATTCTTTGGCGCTCACCTTTCTTTATAGTCCAACTCTCACATCCATACATGACTACTGGAAAAACCACAACTTTGACTAGACAGATCTTTGTTGGCAAAGGAATGTCTCCGCTTATTAATATGCTGTCTAGGCTGATAATAGCTTTTCTTTCAAGGAGCAAGCGTCTTTTAATTTCATGGCTGCTGTCACCATCTACAGTGATTTTTAGAGCCTGAAAAAGTAAAGTCTGTCACTGTTTCCATTGTTTCCCATCTATTTGCCATGAAGTGATTGGACCAGGTGCCAAGACCTTAGTTTTCTGAAGGTTGAGTTTTAAGCCAACTTTTTCACTCTCCTCAAGAGAAAGACAACTTTCTTCAAGAGGCTCTTGAATTCTTCGCTTTCTGCCATAAGGGTGATATCATCTGCATATCTGAGGTTATTGATATTTCTCGCAGCAATCTTGATTCCAGCTTGTGCTTCATCCAACCCAGCATTTTGCATGATGTAATCTGCATGTAAGTTAAATAAGCAAGGTGACGATATGCAGCCTTGATGTACTCCTTTCCCGATTTGGAACCAGTCTGTTGTTCCATGTCCAGTTCTAACTGTTGCTTCTTGACCTGCATACAGATTTCTCAGGAGGCAGGTCAGGTAGTCTGGTATTCCCATCTCTGTAAGAATTTTCCACAGTTTGTTGTGAAGAAAACATAGCTGAAGAAAAATTACTTTGAGTTTTTTAGAAGTATCATTTAGGAGTACAGCTTTTTCTTGACTGTGTTCACTTTATGTAGGTAGATAGAGGCTTATTTGAATGAATAAATTGTACTGTTAGGGAACATTCATAATCAGTGTTTTTAAAAACAGAAACTTGGAAAATATTTTAAAATACAATTAAATGCTAACTTGCCTATCTAGGAAGCCGAATATGCTTCTTGGTAGAGGGGACACAGTAAGCCTCATGATTTAAGTGAAGAGTATGCAGAGTTTTACTCAGGTAATCTTTCCCCTCCTGTAGGCGGAATTCTTCTGTCAACTTTACAAACCGGAGATTGTGGTCAACGAGCTCGACGTGCAAGTGGGTCGAGTGCGGCTTCTACGAAAACAAAGCGAGGCTGTCCACGTGCAGAGGTGATCAGGGCTCCAGACTGGGCTGAGCACTGGGGGTCGTTGGGAACGTGGTGGAAGGAGCATTTGGTCCTGACCCTTTTCTCTGAGTAAAGCACGTGTCTGAACTGTGATCTCTCCAGTGTGCTAGACAGTTAGGAGCAGTGATTTCCCAAAATGTGTCCTGTGAAACTGGATATTAGGAGGTGGAGGAGGGTGATGAGGGTCGTTAGAAATTTGGGACTAGCAAAGATGTATCTTTGATGTTATTCATTGTAACGTATTTATTTAGTGAAGTAAGCATCACTTGGAATGCAGGCTTGGTCCTAACATTAGTCTGTTAGTTCCTTGAAGGCTGGACTTTTATAAGTTTCTGAGATCTAGTTACCATTTACTAAATATTTACTGTATTCCTAACATTGTGCTAAGTGCTGTTTTGCATGTTTTCGCATGTGATTATAGTAATCCTATGAATTAATGTGTTTGTTAGCGCCCTAGGACTCGCCTCACAAATGACCATAAACTTGATTCATGTATGCATGCGTGCTAAGTCGCTTTAGTCGTATCCGACTCTTTTCAACCCCATGGACTATAGCCCGCCAGGCTCCTCTGTCCATGGGGTTCTCCAGGCAAGAATACTGGAGTACGTTGCCATTTCCTTCTCCAGGGAATCTTCCCGACCCAGGTACCGAACCTGGGTCTCTTGTGTCTCCTGCTTTGACATGTGGGTTCTGTACCACTAGCGCCATAAACTTGATGGTTTGCCCATAAACTTGATGGTTTGCTATAAACATTTCTTCTCAGTTCTGGAGGCTGGAAGGCTGAAATCCAGGTGCTGGCAGGGCCACGTTCCCTCTGAAGGCTCTTGCCTCCTCCTGACTTCTGATGGTGTGCACTAGTCCTTGGTGTTCCTTACCTTGTAGCTGCTTCAGTTCAGTCTCTGACTCCATTGTATTATGGTCATCTTCCCTGTGTGTATTTTTTGTGTCTCTAAATTTCTCTTTCTGTCTGAGGACACGGGCCATTGGATTTAAGACCAGCCCTTAAATCCAATACACTATGATTTTAATCTTCTTATTCCTGTAAAGACCTTTTTCCCAAATAAGGTCACATTCACAGGTACTGGGTGGACGTGAATTTGTGGGAGACTTTCTGCAACTAGTTAAGTGTTGTTGTCCAGATTGTACAGGTTAGGAAACCAAGGCTAAGAGAGGTTAAGTAATTTGCCCAAGATGACATAGGTAATACAGATGTTTTATCTTGTTGGTGTTTGAATTTCCAGAGCCTAGTGTATGTATGTGTGTAATTTCCAGAGTACTAGGTATGTAAATGTTCCATGTTTATAGAATGAGTTCTGCAATTCTTATGTTGTAAGCCATCCCATACAATGTGAAGACAGTCCCTTCTTGAGTTGTCTTATTTGTCGAGTCTGATTCCTCAGAGCAACACTAAGAGAAGCTTACAGCTTGTCTCTGCAACTGCTTACGTACTTTCCCCTCCCCAGGGAGAAGCTCACCTTTGCTGCTACGAGGACATCCTCTGTTCTTATTGAACAGCTCGCGGTATGTGTTAGCAAAGGGGAGCCTGTGTTGCTGGTGGGAGAAACTGGAACTGGCAAAACCTCCACAGTCCAGTACTTGGCTCACATTACAGGTAACGCCTGGAGGGGATGCACTCTGCCCTAGACAAGAGACATTTCATTTCATACTGACTGCCTTTTTAAAAACTAGAGTCCAAAGAGTATTGGAACTTAAAAAGTGCCACAGCTTCATTTCCCCTGGAGATAAATGTAATCTCTCCCCCTGGAAATAACTACTATTAACATGTTGGTATTAATTTTTTTCAGTTCTAATCTATGGCCTCCATATACATAGTGCTTTGGTTTTGTTTTCAAACAGATGGGATCCTTCTCTGTATTGTGTTTAGCACATTGGTCATCTTTAAAAACAGAACTGCCTCATACCTGTTCTGATGTCTAAATTAGTATTTCACACTAGATATTAATTTAGTTCTAATCTGTAGACATTGACTTACTGAAGGATTTTTTGTTATTGTTTTCAGTTACCTGATGCTAGAGCAGTGAATGTTTCATTCTCCCTGGGTTAGGTTAAAATTTTGAAGTCAAGATTCCTGAAAATAAAATGAGGGGTCAGAGGAAGCGCACATTAAAAGATTTGCCCATGCCCATGTCTGCACATCGTTAAGGATCACAGTGGGTATTGTCAGTCTTTACATTTTCAGAATAACTCTTTATACCCTTTTTTTCTTAAAGGCCACCGTTTGAGAGTTGTCAATATGAATCAGCAAAGTGACACTGCAGATTTGCTGGGAGGGTAAGTATGGTTTTAAATCTTTTTCTTGTTATTTTATGTTCACTGCTTGAGGTAAGAAACACTTCTTTCCTATCAAGCTCAATACTAACCTTGGAAAAATGTTCAACAACTTGCCGCCCTATGCCTACCCCAGCAGGATATTTATTAGGGTTTATTAAGGGGCTCTTGGGTATGTAGATGTTTCTCTTCATTTTAAAGAATTCTTGAGGTTCTTGCTCTCAGAGATCCTGCTGAGGGTGTGGGGTGGAATATAAAGGCGAGTATGCAATCAACTGTGGATCACAACAAACTGTGGAAAATTTTTAAAGAGATGGGAATACCAGACTTCCTTACCTGCCTCCTGAGAAACCTGTATGCAGGTCAAGAAGCAACAGTTAGAACTGGACATGAAACAACAGACTGGTTCCAAATCGGGAAAGGAGTACGTCAAGGCTGCATATTGTCACCCTGCTAATTTAACTTAAATGCAGAGTACATCATGCAAAATGCTGGGCTGGATGAAGCACAAGCTGAAATCAAGATTGCTGCGAGAAATATCAATGACCTCACATATGCAGATGACACCACCTTTATGGCAGAAAGCAAAGAAGAACTAAAGAGCCTCTTGAAGAAAGTGAAAAAGGAGAGTGAAAAAGTTGGCTTAAAACTCAACATTCAGAAAACTAAGGTCATGGCATCTGGTCTAATCACTTCATGGCAAATAGATGGGAAACAATGGAAACAGTGACAGACTTTATTTTGGGGGGCTCCAAAATCACTTCAGATGGTGACAGCAGCCATGAAATTAAAAGACGCTTGCTCCTTGGAAGAAAAGTTATGACCAACCTATACAGCATATCAATAAGCAGAGATTGATAGATATTGTCTAGTCAAAGCTGTGGTTTTTCCAGTAGACATGTATGGATGTGAGAGTTGGACTATAAAGAAAGGTGAGCGCCAAAGAATTGATGCTTTTGAACTGTGGTGGTGAAGACTCTTGAGGGTCCCTTGAACAGCCAGGAGATCCAACCAGTCCATCCTAAAGGAAATCAGTCCTGAATATTCATTGGAAGGACTGAGGCTGAAGCTGAAACTCCAAAACTTTGGCTACCTGATGCGAAGAACTGACTTATTTGAAAAGACCCTGATGCTGAGAAAGATTGAAGGTGGGAGGAGAAGGGGACGACAGAGGATGAGATGATTGGATGGCATCACTGACTCAATGGACATGAGTTTGAGCAAGCTCCGGGAGTTGGTGATGGACAGGGAAGCCTGGCGTGCTGCAGTCCATGGGGTCGCAAAGAGTCAGACACGACTGAGCAACTGAACTGAACTGAATGCAGTTAAGTAATATTTATCTGAAGAGTATGTTCTTGAGTTATGCTGCCTTCAAGCAAGACTCTCCTGCAGTTTGATTATCTTTGAAAGGTTAAGTAGCCTCCACTTGGTTAAATGGGACTTCACTATTGTCACTTAAATGCCCTTCTTCCTTTTGATGTTTTTGGATATGTTAGTTTTTGAACAATTTTAATTTGTGCTGAAGGCTGTAAAACTGATAGATGCTATGGCATACGTTATGTTGAATGATACTAGGATGTGTCCCATTAATTCTAAACAGTTGCTTGCACAAATCCTTAAAAGCATAGAACAATAGAAGTCTTGTTCTTTTTTCTCTTTATGATATCTACGAGAAGCTCTTTATTTACTCTTTTTTTTTTTTAAAGGGCACTTGATACTGTAGCATTATTTTTACTTTTGCTCTTTCCAGTCTCTATCCCTTCCTGCTCTGGGTGGAGTGCTATTTTGGAATCCTGCTTCCTTTTTTTGCCTCTTATTTTCTTATCCTCATGACCTCTTAAATTCTGCTCTACACATACCTTGACGATGTATTTTAAATTTCTGTACTGTCTTAAAATCTGTCAGCTGAGACTTAACCTCTCTTACTCCAGTTCTTCTTTCACTCTGTTTTTCCTCAGTGGTCTTTTCTACTTTGCTTTTATATTCCTTCTGTTCAGTTAATTGACAGTCTCCCCTTTCCCTCGTTGTGGTACATATAGTGTGTTCTTAGTAATAAATGGAATTTGTTTTTTAACTAGTATGTCTGTTGTTGTTGTTTAGTTACTCAGTTGTGTCCAGCTCTTAGCAACCCCCTGGACTGTCACCCGCCAGGCTCCTCTGTCCATGAGATTTTCTAGGCAAGAGTACTGGAGTGGGTTGCCATTTCCTTCTCCAAGTATGTCTGTACTACTGTCTATTTCTACTCAGTATTCTGTAATGCCCTACAGTTAAGTATAGCTAACACAGATGGCATTGTTCTTGTACTAATTGAACATAGGCTGTATCAGTCTCTTTTAAGAATTTGTAGTGTTATATCAGCCATTGCAAATAGTGTTTTCTTCTTGAATTCCTTTTTTTTTTTTAATGCAACTAGTTTTAAATGTAGGGAGTACACATTGTGCCCTGATGCAATTGATAATACAAAAGGTTGAAATCAGAATGTGGTAACTGGAATTTTATTTTTGGTGCTAACTTGTTAGTATGTTAGCATCAGTAATCAAAAGAAAACTTGGATACATTCAGTTTTGTATGGCTGGAAGTATCCCTTGTTTTCTGTCCTTTTGTATTACTGGCAAGTGGTGTGTAAATCACATCTTTTAATATATATCTTAGATGTATGAATGACTCTCTTGCTTAAGAGTCTTTGTGTATAAAATTTGAAGAACAAAAATGATTTTATTAATTAAAAAGCAAGGGTATGGAAGACAGAGGAGTGGGTAGGGAGAAGAGGTATAGAAAACTTCATAGTTCTATTTTGGGAATGTGTGGTTAGTTTTATCTATGAAACTGGTTTTATGTTTTGTATTAATAATTTGTTTATTAAACATATTTTGCATTTATCAAATACTATGGTGAAAGATAAAAGAAATTTGTAGTCCTAATTAGTCTGACTTGCAAATCTGGATCCTTTCGATTGGTTTTTTGAGAAGTTATAATTAAGGATAAATACATTTTGTAAGAGTAAGGCCTTCAAGGCCATCCCTAAATGGCACAGGTTCACAGTGCTGGAAATGGAATTGGGAGGGGCAGCCTCTGAAAGAGAAACAGATATATAGAGATGGGGAGGGGTCCTTGGAGAAGTCAACAATGATGGAAATAAGAAATGGGAGGAAAATTAAACATATTACAGAAATAGAAATAAAATGGCCAACTTGCATTCTCCTCTAAGCCCCTCAAGGAAGCATCATCCATAAAGAAAACTGCACAGGATATAGCAGGGCACAAGTGCCTGTTCTCAGACTCAGAATCCTGATCCCAAATGAGGTGAAGTGTTTGCCCTTTCAGTTACTCATCATGTGCTGTTTCATGTTTCTTTTGCACTTGATGTTCTTTCATGTATGGTCATTTTGGAGAGTCGTTTTCTTTTGTTCTAGTCATTTTCAAGTGAGCTCTTGTTTGTGGTCTCCATGTATCATGTATGTAACAGGTAGACCCTGAGTGACTGTCCATGAGGACCAGGTGGTCTAGACCTCCTTCTCTCCTGAGGCGTCCTTTCAAAAGATACCTTGGAAACTCTAGTCTATAACAATTCATGGTTTGATTCATCAGTTCACCCTGTGACAGGTTGGTTTCCATTGAGTATTTTTGTTAGTTTATTTTTATTTTTAGCAAGCTGTATATATGTATGTTCATTTTCTCCATCATTTGAAGCATTTATTGACTTAACCGGCCAATATGCTTTCAGTTTTAAATGAACAAGCTTTTTTCTTAAGGAGCCCAGACTAATTTGAAATATAAAGCCATTTTTTTGATGAATTCAGTTCACTGAGCTAGTTACTAGTTGCAGTAATTGTAACAGGTTGCTCTTCAATGGCATTCCTGTGCCAGGCACTCTTTTGAGTTTTTACCTATGTTCACTCCCTTAGCCATCTTAGCAACCTGTTCATTATTCCCATTTACACACAAGGGACCTGAGGCTCACAAGGATTAAGTGCCTTGTTCAAGGTAATGGCTAGTCTGTGACTTGAACCCAGCTGTCTGCCTGAGCATCTATCTTCTTTATCATTACTCTGATGCCTCAGTTAGCTTTGGATCCCATTTATTCCCTCATCTTTAAGACTAGCTATTTTATTTAAATTGCATTTGTATTTTGCTTAATTTGTTAACATTGTGCTGTTGACATTCTGGCTCATTGTCCTCTGCCTAGTCCATTGTAGGGCTCTCATCTTTGCTTCTCCTCCTACCTCCCCCACCCCCAGCCTCTCTTCCATTTGGTAGATGGACGTGATTCTGTGATAGTGTGATCAGATTACATCACTCTCTTCCTCACTGACTTCAGTCCATGTGGAATGTACTACAAACCCTTCATCACCTCTCGCGGGCACTTCTCTCCCTCCTTCCTTCAGCTCTGCTGCCTTGCCAGCCACACTCCCCTCCGTGTTTCTGTTTCCTTTGCGACCTCCCCTGCCACCCAGGAGTATTTACTTAGCCAAACTCTTTCTTGTTTGATTGCCTTCAAGTTCCCATCTTTAACACAGCCTCCTCTGACTATCACAGCTAAAGTACTAAAATTCTTTCACCCTCTCTGCTTTCATTTTATCTACTGGCATTCCAGTTTCTACTTGATATTTTATACTAGTGGGTGTCTTCCTCTGTTGTCTTTTTGGTTAGATTGTAAGCTCCTGAGGGGCAAGAGCTGGTGGGTCTTGTTTACTCAGTGCCGAACCCTAGAGGTGCTCAGTAAATCTCAGTGGAATGAATGGAGTAAAGGAATGTTTGTACTAATTTAATGGGTCAGTGCTTACTGGGAAGCAAAGTTGAGTTTGTGAAGTTCTCATACTTACTCTGAAATCAGACTGTTCCATGTAGATGCTCAGTTTCAGGGCACTGGGTTTCGCTTGTCTCATTGTTCCTCCTCACAGGCCAGTGAGTAAATAGTATCCATGATTCTCCAATTGTACTTGCCTGTTTTGAAACATTTTGATACTGTTTTAGTTCTCAAATTATGTTTCTTGGAAATAAAATTGAGGTTATCATCCTTGAATTGTAGTATTTAGTGTCCTAGGCTGCAGAAAATTGTGTGCTTGATCTTGTCTAATCTTCCAGAATGATTAGTGCTGCTTGGGCAACTTACCTTAAATCTAGCCAGAGCAGTGTTTCTTGACTCTTATTAACCTCTCCCCACCCCCAGTAGTAAATTAAATTTTAATTTAAATGAATTAATTCCCTAATTCCCCAACCAGAAAAATAAAATGCTAAGAAATAAAAGAGAATCTTAATACTCAGAATTAAATAGTTGAGCCTTGGAGGGTCACAAACCATTGCAAATTTTTTCATAATTTGGTTATCTAATACTAGTGTTTACTTTTAGCGTAGACCCTTCAAACACATGGAGTGGAAAAAATAGATCATAATTTAAAATTTTAACATAGATTTTTAAGTATTTTGCTATTATTTCTGATTTTGATTAGAAGAAATCTTACACCTATTCCTGTTTTCTTAGGTATACGTCCCAGTTTCTGTTAGCTTCAGAAGCTTGTGAATCACATATCTACTTTTTGTTTCAGTTACAAGCCAGTGGACCATAAGCTTATTTGGCTGCCCTTACGGGAGGCATTTGAAGAACTCTTTGCTCAGACATTTTCGAAGAAGCAAAACTTGACATTCTTGGGACACATTCAGACGTGTTATAGGCAGAAACGGTGGCAAGATCTCCTGAAGCTAATGCAGCATGTGCACAAGTCAGCTGTCAACAAGGATGGGGCAGAGCGTGAGACTGGTAGGTGGCAGCCCGGGCTGCTAGTGGGAGGTCATGGCTGGAGTCCAATGAGCAGAATTAGAAGAAGAGTTTGGGGCAGAATGATCCAACACGAATTAGGGATTGCTGGAACTTAGGGCAAACATGAGTAATTCTGAAGTATTGCTGCTCCCGGGATTCAGCAAGATTTCTATATGTCAGTGGTTGGTGATGATGATGTACAGGTACCACTTAGTGGTCAGTAAGTCATGTATGCTTAAAAGAAGAGGCTATTTCCAGAAAACTGAATTCCACAGTGAATGAGGCTTTTGGTGGCTTAGTTATCCTCTCTACTTTCTCATCTATAAAGTGGGAGTAGTGAGAATAAATGAGTTATCTAATGCATATGCATATAAATGAACTGGCTAGTATAGTGACTGCATATGGTTGGCATTGTGTAAGCATTTGGACTTAATTTTTTATACTTCTAAGATGTAATTTTTGTGTGTGTTTTGTTAATTATGTGGTTTTTTAAGTTATGTATATTATGACTCAAAATGTATTTTTAATTCTTGTCTTTATTCTTCTCTAGGGTCACTTCTAAAAGAGAAGTGGGAAGCATTTGGTCTTAGACTCAACCATGCCCAACAACAGATGAAAATGACTGAGAATGCCCTATTGTTTGCATTTGTAGAGGTATTTTGCTTTGATTGTTTAGGTTAAGGGAATGTTGCTTTGATGCAAAATGCAAGTTAAACAGGCTACTATTGTGTGTTCTAGGGCTTGTTTAGAACAGTAAGCACTTAATGAAAGAATTCTCTGGGGGGTTAAATGTCTTTTTATAGATGTGATAAAGTCTTTTTTATATAATTTAAGATTTTAATTAATTTTGGCCGTGTTGGACCTTCACTGCTGCCCGGGCTTTTCTCAGGTTGTGGCGCGCAGGCTCAGTACTTATGTGCAAGGGCTTAGTTGCTCTGTGGCATGTGGGATCTTCCCAGGTCAGGGATCAAACCCGTGTCTCCTGCATTGGCAGACGGACTCTTAGCCACAGAGCCCCCAAGGAAGCCCAAAATTGTAGTGTTCATGAGCACTGTCATCATTATTTTGTAAGATGCAGTTGAGGATAACTAGTGAATTTTTTATTGTTTTGTAGCTGTGTTTGTATTTGTGGGCGGGAGGTGGATTTGGATCCATTCATGTGGGGCTACATTTTTGATTCCAGTGCATGAGTAGTTGTACTATTTTCTGTCCTGTGACCTTGCAGGATCAGTGTAATTGAATATTTGTGACTCAAGTTTTTTTATATTTTTATTAAAGAAAATTGTGATAGTCTTCAGACCTTACCCTAAGGGTGATGCAGTAATCTTATTTGAGATGATGTCTTAATGAGAGAGAGGTCCCTCAACTATGTATCTGTTGTTGTGGAGAATTTAGACATCAGCACTTCATCTTATTATAAGTGTTTCTAAAATAACCAATGAAATTATCAAGTGCTGTCAAAATAGGATTTATACCTATTTCATGACTCGGCATCACACTGAAGTTTTCGTACATTTGCTCTGTTTTTTTTTTTTTTACTTATAGAAGATTCTTTGTTAGGATCACCATGAAAGCAGAAGTATAAAGCACTTAAATAACACTAAAAGAGTTCAGTTTCTGATATGTCAGTTGAACAGACTATAAGGCTTATTTTTCAGTGCTTTTGAAAATAGAACTTCAAGAGATAAAATCAGGAGGAGAGATTCATTTTGACGTTCTTCAGAAACTGTGAAGGCTCTGTATTACAACTACTGCACACTCTTAGTCATTTATCTTTTCTTGGTGTACTTACTTATAGCCTCACCCTGTTTATTTTGGTTGCTTTTACTAGCCATTTGGATGCTTTTAAACATCTGAATACATTATAAGTTTTTATTTATCTCACCACCCATATAATGCAGTGGTCTAGTTTATTGCATCTCACTCTTAGGCTCAAAGATATTTCTTTGACCTTTTTGGACATTTGAAAAAAGTTAACTTGACCTTAGCTCTGGCAGCCAGTTGGCACCATTGGCATCAAGGCATAAGCTCATGAGGCAGGAGCAGTTTGCCCCTGCCTCTGCTCTAACCCTACTCTCATAACTGCTGTTGGTGAGTGTGTCTGTATCTGAAATGGATCCTTGACATTTGATTTCATCTTCTAGGGTACATTAGCTCAGGCTGTGAAGAGAGGAGAGTGGATTTTGTTGGATGAGATTAACCTGGCTGCTCCAGAAACTTTAGAATGTCTGAGTGGTTTACTTGAAGGCTCCTCTGGCTCCCTGGTGTTGCTGGATCGAGGAGACACAGGTAGCTCTTGATCCTCCTGGGATGGACTTGATGCGAGACCTTTTGACCTCTTTAAAGTAGTATTCTTTCAGTTAGGCAGATTTCATGGGCCTCTCAGTGTGATTTATTTATTCTGTAGATAGTAATTTTATGCAGAGTCTTACTGTTAGGTGTTAAAGAGAATGAAAAAAATAAATTAATTTGTCAAAGCATTTGGATAGTGGGTAATAAAGCATGCTCACTCAGTGACAAAATACACACTGGTGAATAGGTGATGAAACATAAATAGCATGGACAGCCACACCATAAGAGATGATGGAATGGCAGCTTAAAATTAGGTTGTATACCTAGATCTGGAAACTGATTTCGGTGGGGTTTCACCAAAGGCAGAGATGGTTGAGCAGCCGGTACCACCCTTGCTGAGCCTTGAGGCAGAGTGATTCACCCGGGGGCTCAGTGGAGTTAGTCTTCCCCCATCACTTAGTATTACAAGTTGTTGAGAAGTTATAGTTTTCTTTTAACAGAACCACTGGTTCGTCACCCCAACTTCCGTTTATTTGCATGTATGAATCCAGCAACTGATGTAGGCAAAAGAAATCTCCCACCAGGAATAAGAAACAGGTAAGGGGACATGGCCTGGTACCTGTAGATAGTTTTAAAATTAAGTTCTCTTGATTTATTGATTGATAGTAGTAACATAATGAACCCTCATAACAATGCTTGAAATTTCTTGACTGCTGATAGAGGAATCTTTTTACTTGTCATATTTTTCTTTCTATAGGTGGTTGGAATACAGATAACTCCAGAACACTAGGGAATTTTTTCCTTTGGGTTGTTAATTTGACATTTAATGTTAGTTAATCCATTTGATGACTCATGGATATTGTTGAAAACAAAAATCTTTCCTTCTTCAAATAGCCCTTTGGCTATTAGAAAACCTTCATATAAGGAAATAACAGTATCTCATACAACAACATAAGTGCATCTTTAGGATGAGTCCTTTTGGATGAGGCTAATGATTTGTAAAAGGACATTAAATTTCAGTTTTCATCATTAAACACTGAGTATCAAGGACAAGATTTTTATGTATGAAGCATTGGGAAAAGATAAATGAGCTTGTTTGTTGTTGGTAACCTGTTGAATCTGAGTTTTAAAATAATGTTAAAACTTTATTAAATCTCTTCCCACATTATAAAATAAAATAGTAATAATATAATAAAAACTTGGGCAAATTTTATCAACCATGAGTTGTATTTTCCTTAGCTACAACTATTAATTTTTGATGTTGAGGGGACTTTGTTGTTGTTGTATGTATTTTTTGTTACATGTAGTTGTGATCAAGAACACATTCTGAAATTAAGAATAAGGATGTGTGTTCAGTCACTCAGTCATGTCCAACTCTTTTGCAACCCCCATGGACTGTAGCCCACCAGGTTCCTCTGCCCATGGAATTTCTCAGGCAAGAATACTGGAGTGGGGTTGCCATTTCCTGCTCCAGGGGATCTTCCCAACACAGGGATCAAACTTGCGTCTCCTGTGTCTCCTGCATTGGCAGGCAGATTCTTTACCACTGTGCCACCTGGGAAGCCCAAGAATGAGGAAGAATAAGCCTTGTTTTTGTAACTGTTTTTGCAAGGACTGTTTGATCTTTGTCTCACAGTAGTAGTAGTAGTTGTAGTGTAGATTTTTGATAACAGTTATGTTATTTTTCTATTTTGTTATGATCAACCTATATCTCGAGTTGAAAGGCTTTCATAATTCATATTACAAGTGGGTAGAACAAGTTGACATAACTTCTTTTGTCTTGTGTTTTTGTTTTGTTAAGATAGATGTATTGACTTCCTCAATATGGCAATAATGGAATAATTGTCTTACAGATTCACAGAACTTTATGTAGAAGAATTAGAAAGTAAAGAAGACTTGCAGATTCTTATTGTGGATTATCTGAAAGGCTTGAGTGTGAACAAGAACACAGTGCAAGGAATCATAACGTGCGTTCTCTCTGGTTTCTCTTTATAAACTTTTCCTCTGAACAGAAAAATGTGTCTCATCCATATAAATTTTCTTCTTTTGCTTCTAACAAGAGAAGACTGATGGAAGGATTATTTAGACTTTATTTTTAAAGTTGGAAACTTATGGACTCCCTTGGATTTTCCTAAAGAAGCTATTGAGTTGGCCAAAAAGTTCATTTGGGTTTTTCTGTAAGATGGTAGAGAAAAATCCAAACAAACTTTTTGGCCAACCTAGTACATAAAGAGCTTATAAATCACTGCCTATGAAAATCTGTAACAGATAATACTCTCCTAATTACTTCTGTATTCACAGCTGAGAGTTTGAGTCCTCGGAGGATTCAAATTCTTTGAGGAGATACAAATAGTATCTTGATCTGCCTTGGTGAAATCCTTTGTGCAGTTTGCATGTTAGCCATAGAAGGGGGGAAAGCTTGATATAATTGATTGGGTCTGGTTTGGAATTAATAGAGGCTTAGCTGAATGATCTATAGAGTGGTGATATGGCTTGGTGCTTTTAATTTGAGTCTCTTTCCTCTTTTTTGTATGCCATTTGGAAAGGGTATAGTCTTTGTATCAGACACCCTGGATTCTAGTGCTGGCTCTTTCAAACTAATTCTGTCATCTGGGGCATGTCACTTAATTTTCTCTGTGTCCTCTAAAATGAAATATTCATTATGTAAAGGTTTTGAAGTTAGATCATGTTAGTGTTTTACTTTGCTTTTCGTGCTTTGTTTTTTTTTTTAAATACAAATAGTTATTGAGTTGCTTAGGTGCTAGGAGTACAGCTGTAAATAAAACAGAATCTTTGTTCTTTTCATGGAGCTTTAATTCTGCAGGTGATAAATAAAGAGAGATGTACTGTTATTTTTGGTTGTGATAAGTGAAGAAAAATAACATAAAATGTCAGTTAGAAAATAAGACATGGAGCCCTGTGTTAAATAGGATAGTCGAGGAGACATTTGTCAAAGGGCTTTGGAATGGTTTGTCACACCACATTTTAAAATCTGAGCACTTTTTGTTAGCCAAGAATAGTACAAATATTCAGAAAGCTGGGATAAAGCAGAGTGGCTCTTATAAGTGCTGATAGTACAAGAGGTGCATGTTCCATATATAAAAACTCACTCTGGAATGTAGATTCTTTCTACAAAAGAAAGGATATCTAGCTAGATTGAAAAGAGGCAAGCCAGATCCCATTTGGGCAAGAACCTGAGTTTTAACTCTGACACACATTTGGTTATAATTGATTTTGTGGTATTTGCTTATGAATTTTCATGAGTTTTTGAGTTTTGTGTTTGATGTTTCCCTCTGAAATTTCTTCCATCTTGTCATCTTCTGAACTTCTAAAGTATGTGGTAATGAAAATAGAAATGGTCACTGATCATCAGGCTTTTTACGACTTTGTAATTATTGGTTATAACCATATCTGTAGACTTTAAAAAACACCATGATTTTTGTTTTCTATGTGCTTGGCCATCACCACTAGAGTTTATACAGGGATTTCACTTGACTCTCATATTAAAGCCAACTCTGGAACCCTGTGTTAGGATTCAAAAGATTCTTGCTAAGTATCTCTTAAATCTCCCTGTCTTTTCTTTAAGAGTCAGAGATTTCTCACCTCTCTCCTCTTTCCATCCTGAAGGAAATTGATCCATCTTCATTTTCTTATTTTTGATGGCAAGTTTTATGTAAGCTTGGCCACCTAATCTATAAAAATGACTCTTGGCCCTTCTGTAGAAGAAACAGGAACAACAGCAAAATAATAACACTTATTGGTCACTGAAATAAATCTGAACTGCATCCTCTTTGTAGCTTCTACACAGCTGTGAGGAAAGAGTGTGAAACAAAGTTGGTGGACGGGACCGGCCACAGACCTCACTACAGCCTTCGGACTCTGTGTAGGGCCCTGCGGTTTGCAGCTTCCAATCCAAGTGGCAGCATACAGCGCTCGCTCTACGAGGTCTGTGTACAGTCTGTGTGGCAGGGAGCTTGGGGGGTGGGGATGCAGGTGCCCAGTCTGTGTGTGCTTCAGTAAGATTAGCCCAGAATGTTTCATCCCGGAACTCTCACCTACCATCTGCCTTTTTCTAGCGTTGTAACACGTTTAAAAGTTGTTCTGTGCACCAGTACCACCTGAGAGGTCGGATTGTGTTCTTGGAATAAGTTGGCCTCTTATTACAGAAAGATACCTACTGTTGTGTGTATTTGTGTTTTTTTCTAGGGCTTTTGTTTGGGTTTCTTAACACAACTTGACAGGGCATCACACCCAATCGTTCAGAAGCTCATTTGTCAACACATTGTCTCTGGCAACATAAAAAGTCTGCTGAAGCAGGTAGGTTCTTTTTTAATCTTTTTCTAAAATTTTTTTTATTTGGCTTCGCATTGTCTTTGTTGCTATGTGCAGGCCTTTTCTAGTTGCGGTGGGCAAAGGCTACTCTTGGTTGCAGTGCAGAGACTTCTCATTGCAGTGGCTTCCCTTGTTTCGGAGCACAGGCTCTAGGTGCATGGGCTCTAGAGCACGGACCCAGTAGTTGTGGTGTATGGACTTAGTTGCTCCACAGCAGGTGGGATCTTCCAAGACCAGGGATTGAACCTGTGTCTCCTGCCTTGGCAGGTGGATTCTTATACACTGTACCCCTGGGAAAGTCCTCTTTTTTGATTTTTGATGTAACATACATGAAAGGCAGAAATATCAGATTGTTAGCTGTTTGGGATTTTTTTTTTTTTTTTTGCAAAACTTGTTTCTAATTATAAAAGCAGTTTATCCCACAAAATTTAAACATTAAATAGTATCTTACTATCTAAAATAGCACCTTAGGTGGTAAAAAGTCATGGTAATCTTACTCTTTGGAGATTTAATACCTACAGATTATCCTTTCCTTCTAAATCATATATATATATATGTATATATATATAATTTGTTAAAATAATTTTTATATATCAAATTCTGATATTTATGTGTGTGTGTAGCTTTAGCAAGGTAAATTCTAATACAGGCATACTTCCATGGATTGCATTTTGCTTTAATGTACTTCCCAGATATTGCAGTTTTTACAGATTGAAGGTCTGTGGCAACCCTATGTTTGTTGTCAGTTGATGGTGAGCATTTTTAGCAATAGAGCATTCTTAAATTTAGGTGTGTACATTTTTTTAGACACATTATTGCATGCTTACTAGATTGTAGTACGGCGTAAACATAACTTTCATATGCACTGAGAAACCAAAATTTTGTGTGACTGTCTTTATTGCAATACTGACTTTATTGCCGTGGTCTGGAATTCAACCTGGAAAATCTTTAGGGTATGCCTGTGTATATCTAATATATAAGTGTTATAAAGGAGACCATCTCAAAAGAATGTTCTATAGCTTCCTTCTTAGTCTAACTATATCCTAGATGTATTTTTATGTCTGTACCAGAAATCACTGCGAGTGACATGGTTTCTGATTGTCACTTAACATTTCATCAGAAGCTTACACCATAATTTATTTGCATACCTCCCTTTTGATCAGTGGTTAGACTCCTCCCCCCCTTTCCTTTTTGTTTTTCTATTACACACAGTTACATTTCAGTTTGACAAAGGGAATCACAGAATGCATGGGACTGAAGGAGGCTGATAGAAACTGGCTCATTAGCTGTCTTGTTCACACATCAGTTGCTCTCTCTTTAGGAAGAAAGGGCCACTGGGACTTAGGGGTACTTGGATTCAGTGTTTTTTCCTTTTGAAAAACTGTACAAGTAACACATGAATATATACTTTGGGTAAACTGTGAAAACATTGAGAAAAGACTCAAACTTGCTTTGGTTATCTCAATACAATTCCCCTGCACTTATTTTTTGTATGTGTTCCTCATGGTTACACATGATGGAAGCTTAACAGTTCTTTTTTCTTGCTACTCTTCTGCCCGACTGAGGAGTCCTTAAAAGCAGTGCCTATAATTATGGCTTCAAGTCAGGAGGCTAAAAGAGCACTTTTCTATAGCTATATATGTGACCACCACTTTGCCATTTTTATAGATCAGAAATGGTCGTTTTGTATAAATCAGCTTAACTTCCACCACATCTTCAAAAGATTATGCCTTTACTACGATATTATTCTTAACAAATTAGTTTCTCTGGGGGGTTGCTTTTATTTTTAATGTCTTCTAGGGGATCCAGAATTTAATGGTGTAACCCCACCTCTACCCCTCCACTGCAGTACAACACTGGCCTTGTTTGGGGAATGTGATTTATATGAAACACATATTTTTGACCAAAATACTTGATTAGAGTGAGAATTTTTGTAGATGAGAGAAGAGAACTGAGTCATAAACTATCTGAGAAATTATTTTAAGTTCCCCCAAATCTACCTTCCCCTACCTGAGTTTTAAGACCAGTACATGTCACCATTTTGTTCTCATCCCTCAAAGTAATTTTATTTTCATGTTCATCTGTGGATTTTAATGTTGAAAGCATCCAGAACAAGGCAACATCCTTGGTGACAGTTGTCTTCCCACTCTACACCCCTCTCTGAGAGAATTCCATAGCTGTCGTGGGACTGTGGGTTATTTCTCTGACCCTTGTGTCTTTCAGCCCATTCCAGAACCGAAAGGAGGTAGGCTTATCCAGGTGGAAGGCTACTGGATTTCGGTGGGAGACAAGGAGCCTACCATAGACGAGACATACATCCTCACGTCTTCTGTCAAGCTGAACCTGAGAGACATAGTCCGGGTGGTCTCTGCAGGGTGTGTGGATCTTTGCTCTCACTGCTCTGATGTCTTACCAGCATAGGCATTGCTCAAAGTCTAGTCCTGCTTCCTTAACTTTGAAAGAGCTTTACTGTTACTCATTTGCTGAGTGAATAATTACTTTCTAAAGTCAATCCTGCCACTTTTCACCTGGCACAAAACACCATTTCTAGTTGTACCATTTGGTGGGAGCAGTACCTGTGCAGATAATTTTTGCCATTATTAAGATTGCCTTTTAGTATTTTGCTGATGGATACTTATCACCTATTATTTCTTAAGCGAGTAGTAGCTAGTCGCACTCACGGTTTCTTACCTAGTGCAAGAGGGGCTGGAATTACTTTCTTCAGTAGTTTCTCAGTAACTGCTTTCACATAGAAACTGCTCAGGGCTTAAATATTCCATTCATAGTGCATAGGTATATAAAAACGTTCTCTTAGGATATTAAATGTTACAGTCATTTTTTTTTTAATGCTACATGATTTAATTCTGGTTTCTGTCTTTTTCTAAATTTCTTTACTGGTTGATCTTTTAAAGAACCTATCCGGTGCTGATTCAGGGAGAGACATCAGTGGGTAAAACAAGCCTGATCCGGTGGCTGGCCGCAGCTACTGGTAACCATTGTGTGCGTATTAACAACCACGAGCACACGGATATTCAGGAGTATATCGGTTGTTACACGTCTGACTCCTCAGGGAAACTTGTATTTAAAGAAGGTAGGATTATTATTCTGTTCCATGGATTTCCTCAGGCAGTCTTTAGCCTTTTCAGTTGAGGCATATGGACGCCCTAACGGCTGGTTTTTCTTCCTCTCTGGGCTCTATGACAGATAAGGGGTGATGGTTAGGGCTGATGCTTACTTTGGGCCACACTCATCCTGTCAGCTGCAGAGAGGACTAGGGCCTAGTTTTGAAGAGTGTATGTTTCCTTGATGTTTAACACCACAAATTATTTTGGGACATGACTAGCTGCAGAGAGTAATTTGCTTTGAAATTTAATGATAATCTAGGATTTGTTGATTGGTAAATAACACTTTGGACCAACTTATGCACTGATTCTCATTATTTGTTTCCCCTAAGGTGTTCTTATTGATGCTATGAGGAAGGGCTATTGGATTATTTTAGATGAGTTAAATTTGGCTCCCACCGATGTGTTAGAGGCACTGAACAGACTGCTGGATGATAACCGTGAATTGTTCATAACAGAAACACAAGAAGTTGTCAAAGCACATCCTCGCTTCATGCTCTTTGCTACCCAGAATCCCCCAGGACTCTATGGAGGCAGAAAGGTGTGTAGCACTTGCCCCTTTACTCCTGTTTGTCACCACATCATGTAAGTCTTCTTGGTAAGACTCTATTTTTACCTCTTTTGAGGGGTTTTTCTTTTTATGGTGAATAATAGAGCCTCCATTTTGGAAATCAGATGCAAAGGCCCTCTTTATCATGTTGTTCTCTGCACGTTCCCCAGGTGCTTTCTAGAGCCTTCAGGAATCGGTTTGTAGAATTGCACTTTGATGAACTGCCTAGTTCTGAGTTGGAGACAATCTTGCACAAGCGGTGTAGCTTGCCACCCTCCTACTGCAGCAAGTTGGTTAAAGTCATGCTGGACCTTCAGGTATTCCATCTCTCCATCACTTAGTGACAAATGGACTGTGTTGATCAGATTTGGTGAACAGAATCTGAGACCTCCTGGGGTAGAAACAGCAGTCCATTTTATTATTATTTTTTTATTATTATTTTTTCTCAGAGTAAGGATCGTATCGTTAACATGCATTCCATTAATATTCATTTTTTTGGTTTTGTTTTATAATTCGACAATTTCATAACATGTTAAAATTTTTCTGATAATTGTGTGTGATGACGTTCCCTACTTGATAATATTGAAGCATTTACTAAGGTTGGAATTTGGCATTGACAAAGTACAGTTTTTGTTTTTTAAATGGATACAATAATCCTTGTATGGACCTAACTAAAGAGATCCATCCTTGTTGTGTTACTATTCTTGTAAACTCTACAAAGCTACAGGTTTTTTTTCTTTTCTTTTTTTTTTTTTAAAGACTATCCTGTTTATTTTATGAGGTTAAAAGTGGTTTTTGTCAAAATTATACATTTTTGAATCACTCCCTAAAAAGCCAACAATTGCCACTCTTACACTGTGATCCTACACTATGGAATTACTTTTCCTGCATGTCTGCCACTATTTGTATTATTTTTTGTAATCTTTTCCTATGGGAGCCTAAATTGGTTAGGAATTCTGTACTTTGTGCTTGCCATCACCCTTTTTCATTTGTTTTGGTGCTTTAACAGTCCTATCGCAGAGGTTCTTCAGTGTTTGCTGGAAAGCAAGGCTTCATCACCCTCCGTGATCTGTTTCGGTGGGCTGAGCGATACAGATTGGCTGAGCAGACGGAGAAGGAGTATGACTGGCTGCAGCACTTAGCCAACGATGGTATGCTCTCAGCACACGCTCTCTGACTGTGAACTTAGGGTAAATCACAAGCTGTGTTGTTAAAACAAATCTTGCTCAAATTGTGATCAGTATATACATTTTACTGGGCATTGCATGAACAGAGCCATTGTCCCTCAAGTCTAGACTGCTGTTATTAGTGTCCTATTTCTGCAAGGGCTCTGTTCTGTTACATTTTGGTTGCGAAGGTATTCTCACTGGTACCCTCATGTAGGAGGTCAGGGTATGGACATAGTGCCATTAGGAGGTTAGGCAGGAGGTTGGTGGTTCTTTGTGCACCATTGACCTGCAGTGTGAGAATCCTGCTTATGCCTTAGAAACTTGGAGAAAACTGACAGATTAGATGATGCCAGAGTTGTAAGAGAAGGTAGTCATGTCATCTGAGACTCAGATTTGGTCATTTTGGTATAATCAATTGGAAGAATTTGTATGTTCCTCTTCATGAAAGCCTTTCAGAATCTTCTGATTTGAGAGGTCTTGGTGAGTCATTAATAGGGTGATGGAGAAGAAATAAAACTAACCCATGAGAGTTGCATTTGCTCTTCTTAACTGATAGGGAGTAGGGGGAGGAACTTTTTTTTTTTTTAATTTTTTTCATCGAGGTATAACAAAATATAACAGTAAAATGGGGGAGGTGCTATATTATTTCATGTAAAGCTCAGTGTATTTTTATATATGTGGATACCCGTATGTAAATCACCACCTTGGCTAAGATTTAGGATATTTCTATTAATATTTCCTTGGAAGATTCCTTCATGGCTCTTGCCAGTCTTAACTCCTGGAGGTAACCACTCCTCCGACATCTGTCACCAGTGATAGATTCTGCCTGAGCTTCTGCTTTGTCTAAACAGTATCATGCAGTGTGTGCTCTTGGGTCTGGCGAATTTTCATTCAACCTAATGTGAGATTCAGCCATGCTGTTTTGTGTATCAGGACTTCATTCCTTTTAAATTATTACTGTGTTGTAACCCATCGTGTGGAGATATCATATGTTTATCCATTCTCTTGTTGATGGACATGGGGATCATTTCTGCTTTTTAGCTATTAGAAACAAAGCTGCTCTCAACATTCCTGAATGTCTTCTAGTGCCCACGAGTTCATTTGTGTTAGATTTACCTAGAGCTCGTGTTGATGGGGTATACAGTTAGTTGTAGTAGGGTCTCTTTGTTTTCCAAAGTAAATCTTCAGGTTTCCTCTTCACAGCAGCTAATGCTCCGTAGTCTCAGCGTTCCTTGCTATCAACACTCGGTGGTTCTTTTTTTTTTCTTTTCAAGGTTTTATGCTTCTGGCAGGCCGAGTCAGGAAGCAGGAGGAGGTGGTTGTGATTCAAGAAGTCCTTGAGAAACATTTTAAGAAAAAATTATGTCCTCAATCGCTCTTCTCCAAAGAAAATGTCCTAAAATTGCTGAGTGAGTAGGTCATCATATCCCAAGGAAAATGAATTGATTTGTACTCATATTAGAACCTAAATGTGTACTCTGCCTTTGATAGGTAAATTGTCTACTCCGCTATCCACCTTGGAATCTAAGTTCAGCCACATCGTGTGGACTGAGGGCATGCGGCGACTGGCGATGCTGGTGGGCAGGGCATTGGAATTCGGTGAACCTGTGCTGCTGGTTGGAGACACAGGGTAAAGTCGGGAGACAGGGTTCCATTCCATAGAGTTCACGCAGCACTTGCCCTTCTGTCTGAGACACGGCAGGGTGCTGGTGTTTGGGGGAAGGGCCCTCTGAGGCAGAGGGCAGAGGCCCTGAGTTCACCAGCAGTCTCTGTGGCTTGGTGAGGCTCTCCCCAGGGCTCCTCTCTCTCGCTGCTTGGGGTGTTTGTGGAGGTATGTTTGAAATTCACGCTCCTTGGTAATCTGGTGTGTCTCACAGGTGTGGGAAAACTACCATCTGTCAAGTGTTTGCAGCCTTGGCAAATCAGAAATTATATTCCGTCAACTGCCACTTACACGTGGAGACCTCGGACTTCCTGGGGGGGCTGCGGCCGGTGCGACAGAAGCCAAATGACAAGGTGTGTCCAGAGCGAGTGATGGTGTGCTGGTCCATCTAGAGAACTGAAGTTGGCTCTGTGCAGGAGTCAACTGTGGGCTTTTGTTCATGGTGGGTGTTTGATTCCAGATTTGATATGTATCTTATCTTCATATTTTCACTGGTCTACATGGGGGCTCCATGAGCACCCGGTTACACAAGTTCTTTTCCTTGTTCCTTGATCTGTATTCTCTGCAGAAGGACCCTTTCCCTAGTGGACACGTGCTGGCTACGTGTGTATTGTCTTGTGGAACTACCTACTCGTTAAGTTAACCTGCTTCTTTTCCAAATTGTAGGAGGAAATTGACACAGCAAGACTCTTTGAGTGGCATGATGGGCCTTTGGTGCTGGCCATGAAGGAGGACGGCTTCTTCCTCTTGGATGAGATCTCGCTGGCTGATGACTCTGTCCTGGAAAGACTCAACAGGTACACGCATGTAAGAGGTTTGCCCTGTGTTTGATGTTTTTGCTGGTCTGGGTTTTTCAGATACTAATCCTGTGCATAGTAATGTTCTTCATAGGTCTGTTGAAAATGTTTGAAAACGATGGTGAGCAATTGCTCTTTTAGGCTTTAGAACTCAGTGTCTTCTTTAAGAGACCTAGTTCTTCTGTTTAGCTGTTAATAATCAGAAAGATGGGACTATGGGATGCTAGGGCTAAAACAAATGAGCCCAAGTTAGAATCCTTTTTTAAGGCAAATTACTACATGGCCATTGATTTTTTTCTCAAAGAAATAGAATCAAAATCCTAGGTGTTATTGCTGTAAGGCCTCTTAGTACCCCAGGACAGGACCTTTACCCTCCACTCAGACCTGGCTGGCTGCACAGCCCCCAGCCTCATGTTGGTGTTGGATGTGAGAGCCTGTGCTTAAATAAGAAATCAGGCCTCTCTGGAAACATTTAAGCAAAGGTTGGACTGCTGATTTTCCAGAACAGAAAGGAAACTCATGCATCAGAAAAGGTGACTAATGAACATTCCCAAAGAATATGGCTGCATGAGTACCAAAGATCAGATAAAGCAGTTTAAGGATTTTCTTAAAGCCTTCAATAAACTTACAGAAACCTGCTTTTTTGGGCTGTAAAAGACCTTAGGCAGGACAAGAAAAGTAAAACCTGAAGTGAACTCACCTGTTTGGAACATGGCTTCTAGAAATTTTTTAAATGGCAAGAAAAATATGCATGAGATTTCAGGAATATCCTGTCCGGTAGAATGAAGCCCTGGCAACCAAGGCAGGACACCTTGGCCACCACATGGAGTCCTGATGGATGGACCCCTGATGACCGAGTGCCAACAGCGGTTGCACTAGAAGTGAGGGTGGTTCACCTGACAAAATCCCTTGAAGGCAGTAGCCACTGTGGGAACCACCCATCTGTCATGACTCTGGCAGATACAAAGCACCGGTGAAACAAAATTGCTACTGACCAGGAATAATCAAAACGGAAGGTCTTGTGCAGTGAAAATAGTAAGATGCAACATTTATTGAGACCATATGACTCAGCAGATTGGTCACATGTTTAGAAAAATAAAGCATTGTTTATTTAAAGTACGTGTTCAATTATGAGATAGAAAAAAATGTATTACTAAAAGTAAGATAAATGGACATAGCAGAATAATTAGACAAAAAGACCTCAGATCAGTGTGGATCTTGATGATTAACTATTTTTCCTGATTGAGATATAATGTACATATCATCAAATATACCTGTTTTTAAATGTATAGTTCAATAAGTTTTAGTGAATTTACTGAGTTTTGCCACCACCACAATCCAGTTCACACTTCCACCATCCCAGTAGGACCTCAGCTTTGCATTTACAGTTTGTATTTGATGCTCCCTCATGCTCCAGGCAACTGCTAATCTTCCTGTCTGTATAGATCTGTCTTTTCAAGACATTTCATATAAGTTGTCTCTTCTGTCACTTTGCGTCAGTGTTTGGAGGTCCATCCATGGGTGTAGCCTACATCATTATTGTGCTCCTTTTTATTCCTAATAGTACTTCACTATGTTGATAATACTGGATTTTTTTTTTCCACTCACCTCTTGGTGATATTTGGGTTGTTTCCTCCACTTACGAATAATGCTGCCATGAATATTTGCATACAAGTCACCCATTTTTAAAACAAATGTCTTAATAGGGCTTAAAGTAGAAAAAGGAATTCTTTTTCTTTTGATCAGAACTATCGTTCCATGACACAGGAATTAGGATAACTAGTAAAAAGATTCTGAAGTTTGTCAGAGGAGACCATTAACTAAAGGGAAAGCTAAGCAGAGATGATGATTTTATTTTGCTTTTTAAGAATACTGTGACCACAAAAGAGAATACAGAAGCCTTTTCTAATCTTACATTCTCCAATTTTTCTTCCAGTGTCCTTGAAGTGGAAAAGACTCTGTTATTAGCTGAAAAAGGCAACCTAGAGGACAAGGATAATGAGGTAGAGCTGTTGACAGCTGGGAAGAAATTCCGTATCTTGGCAACCATGAACCCTGGGGGCGATTTTGGAAAAAAAGAGGTAAAACTGTTGTTAAAGCATCATTTTTTTTCTGCCTTTTGACCTCAGCTCACTGGCACCCATAAACATAGTATGTAAAAATTCATCTAGAATTTTATGTTGCGTAGAAACTGAATAAAAAACAAAAATCCAGAAAGACACTTCAAAGTCATTATAAGGTTGAAAAATAATTCTGGCAGATAAAACATTTCCTTACTTGACCTTTCCCTTTTTGTATGTGCATGAAATTTCATTGTTTCAATCACTTTGCCTGGCTTTCTACATGTGTTACTGTAACAAATTCTCATGGGAGCTGTGTGTGGAAGTTTTTATTCTAGTTTTATGGATGAGAAGAGTTGAAGCTGAAGTTTATTCTCATGTTCTGCTTTTAGAGTCTACTCTGCTAAACAGGGGGGTGGTGATGTGAGTGATTTTAAAGTGACACGAAAGCAGTGGCAGCCAGGATCCTGTCCTGGTTTTGCAGGTGGAGCGTATCAGTTATCTCAGGTGTTGTGTGGGTCACCCTCAAACTGTTGGTAAAGGAGAGGGTGAGGGCAGTGTCTTCTGTTCAGAAAGTGGTGTGAGGGTCCAGTTAGCTTGGAGCACCCCGAACCCCGTGGCTCTCAGGCTCGTGAAGCCTTTCAGTGAGAAGTCTGCATTGTGTTTGGGACCCTGGTCTCTTCAGGTTAGGGAGGGGTGGGCTGGTTGTTGGTCAGGATGGTGAGAAGAAATAGATTGATCAGGAGCAAAAGCTATTAAGATTCTTGGTAACATGGTGGGCCCCTGGAATGTGAAATGATATTTCAAAGCTATTTTTCCTCAGTAGTATGAAGAAAAAGATGATCGTTGTGCTTCGAGAAATGTGCTGAGAAGAAATAAAATACGTCACAGTTTCAAACAAAATAGGAAAATAGGCTTCTAGGCAAGTGGAAATGATACAGAAAGATCTGACTTCAAGGTTGTGTGTGTTAATTTGCCTGGCAGGTTTGCTTGAGTTTTTTTGGACAGAGATTGCCAACTTTTACTGAAGGGAAAGCTGCCTTTTGATTTGCATGCCTTGCTTCAGACAGAGTTGGGATCCTGGAACTGGGGCCTGGCTGAGCCAGGCAGCATGTGGTCCTGCTGTGCTCGGCTGGGTAGACAAAAGTATGGTGTTGATCCAGTTGTCCGGTAAAAGGAAATCATTGGTGCACTGTTGTGAATGGGGGTTATCTGACCTAGGGGAAAGGTGAGAGAATTCAGTCTGAGGCAAAGGCTCTTGAGACTGGAGGACTAAACTGTTCATTGTCATATAGGCAGTAAATATTCACTTCTTTACCTTTTCACTCCCTTTGAGCCATATCCAAGTTTTCTCCCTCTACTTCAGACAGCTCTCCCCTATGGGAAGATAGCATTTACTTTTTCTAAGCCACCAGTTGAAGTAGCTGAAGGGAAAGTAAAGGGAAGGGCCTCTGCTTTGGGGAAGGGGTTGGGATTTGGGAGTCATCTACTGGGGCTGGAATCCTCCTTGCAGCACGGACTCCATGAGACCTTGAAGTTCTTTCTCTACCATGATTATAAAGAAAGTGATGGGAATACAAGTTTGGGGAGTATGGTGGAGATTAATGAGATGACATGTGTTAGGAGCCAGGACAAATAGGTGTTCAATAAATTATAGATAGTAGAAGAGGTAAGAAAAGAAGCTCTGGGTACTTGCCAGATTCACAGCCAACATTCAAGAGATTTGTTTTCTAACTTTCCTTGCAGATATTCACATTAGAATTTGTGTTCTTTGTAGCTATCTCCTGCCTTAAGAAACCGCTTTACAGAAATATGGTGCCCTCAAAGCACAAGGCGTGAAGATTTAACTCAGATCATCAGCCGTAATCTTCGTCCAGGACTGTCTCTGGGTAGAACAGATCATAAAGGTGAGAGTATTCAGGTGGGGCGGGAGGGATTGTAGTGGGGCGAGAAGTTGTGTGTTGGAACGAGGGGAGTAGGACATTAGTAGTATGTGTATATGGTATGTTCTAAGGAGAAATGGGAACAAATAGATCTAAGGAAAATACTAGCCTGGTACCTTCTACTAAAATGTCACTCCTTCACCAGGGTTACTGAATTTTACCTTTCTGATGGTTTCACCTGTTGGCCATCTTTATAATAGATTTGTTATTATAAAATATATAATATTCGTTGGCTAAAGATAAGGGAAATACAGGGTTTTTTTACTTGACTGTGCCATGTGGCTTGTGGGATCCCAGTTCCCCAACCAGGGGTCAATCACTGAACCACCATGTAATTCCAAGGAAAATGTGGTTTAAATTTTAGTGATTACCACCTTTAGAAAATGTTTATAGAATTTTCAACTGTGTTTCTTCAGTAGTTGTCAACTAACTTATTTCACTTTAAAACTTCTTTTCATTATGAAAATTCTCAAATAGAAGGAAAATAGAATAGTATTTTAAAAGCTACCATATACTTATAATCTAGGTTTAACAATTCTTAGACTATTCAATGAGAGCCAAAACATCTTTTTTTTCCTCTCTCTTAATTGAGCCTTGATTGCCTTGATGTATCCATATTCTTCGGATCAAACAGACTAAATTTAGGACCTAAATCTGGCCTGAGCCTTAATACAAGCCCTAATGCAAGTAGTGTCTGGATCACTTTCCCTTCTTTCTTTCTTTCTTTTTTTTTTTAATTAATTTCCCTTCTTTCTTAAAGAATGTGAAAGGATATCTGCTTCTTTGAGACTGAGGTTTATGAATACCTTATTTCTTGGAGCAGTTTTCAGGGCACCTTCTTAAAGACTTTAATTCTCAAGTTTTCTTTCTGGTTTTTTGTTTGTTTGGGGGTTGGGGTAGAATGCTGTTCGTTGAACCCTATGGAAATGTGATTAAAGCTGTGGACCTTGTTTTCTTAGAAAAAGACCGTCTGTGGGCCCCAGGTTGCAAACCCCCGTTCTGGAGTCTTCTTAAATAGCAAACCTCTATACTTCCTTGTGTCTTAGGGGCTGACATAGCTGAAGTGATGCTGGATTTCATTGACTGGCTGACCCACCAGGAGTTTGGTCGAAGGTGTGTGGTCAGTATCAGAGACATCCTGTCCTGGGTCAACTTCATGAACACGATGGGGGAGGAAGCTGCTTTGAAAAGACAGGAGACCATCTCCACGGTGACAGCTTTTGTCCACGCCGCGTGCCTAGTGTACATAGATGGAATTGGCTCAGGTATGTTGGCTGGTGAGAACAAGGGGTTAGGGTAGAGGGGACCATGAGATGGAGCAGGCCCAGACCTCTGAGCCAGTGACTGTGTACAGATTTATGTTAACATTTCCAAGGCTCACAGGGATTCTCATTTTACTCTTTTTGAGAGGCGATTGTTATAAAAGAGTGGAGTAAACTTTTCACTGCTTACAGACCAGGGATTTAGTAAGCACAAAATAGTGATTCTGATAGAAGACTGCTGGTAATGCTCTTGAAAAATTTAACATGGTATTTCTTAACACAGTCATTTAGAGTTAATTGGCTGGAATCTTGTAGTTAAGTTTACTACAGTTTTATTAAATGTAATATTTAAGTTTTTTTTCAGCCATGAAAATTAGAAATACAAGCCCACATGACTAAAAGTAGTACCACACTGGTTGCTCTTTTCTCCAGGCTGATTTATCATGCTGTTACTGAAGTGCTTACTGAAGAAGCTGCTGTTGAATTGATGATCTGATGGTTTTGGGGGAGTGAGGAGTCACACTTCTTAGGGCTACTTACATTGGCTATTGTAGCTTACCTAGAGCTCCTGCTGTGTGGTTGTAAAACTTGGTACCCTGCTGTCATTTGATGGACTGATCCTCTTTCTTCTAGGGGTAACTTCCTCTGGGTTTGGTACGGCTCTCTTGGCTCGCAGAGAATGTCTGAAATTCCTAATCAAGAAACTTTCCAAGATAGGCCGACTTACAGAAAGTCAGAAAAACGAATTGAAGATTTACGACAGACTCAAAGCCAAAGAATTCACTGGGATAGATAACCTTTGGGGAATTCATCCATTTTTTATACCAAGGGGTAAGATTGATCTTAAATAAATGATTCTCTTGTGGTTCCTAGATAGTTGACTTTTATTGTGACTTTTAATTTTAGTGTATCATACTCATGATTACTTTGGAACTAGATAACTGAGTTACAATCTGACTTGGTGTAATCATTATTGTGTGAATGGTTAAAATATATATAACTGGCATGCAAAAATAGATAACACAGTCTTTGGTATATGAATAAATTGTCCCATACAATGCACTTATTCTTGTATTAGTGCTCAAAATAAGACCTTTCCTAAAGTGGTGATTCAGCCCATAATGTTTCAACCATAGAACCTTATCACCTTTTACAAAAACAGTTTTGTGTACCCTTGAGGGCAGGCATTATGTCACTCACCTTCCTGTCCCTGGCATCTCTCATGTAGCCTAACAGTCATAGACATTCAGAAAATGAGAGATGTATGAATAAATGAGTGGTTAAGTAGGAAATGGCAAGTGGATTTAAGTTTTAATCCTTGCTCTTATTAGATTGCCTCTGTCAAATATTTAAATGAAGTAGTTAGATATCTTTCCAGGGTACTCATGACTTTTTGTATTATTGCTTCTCTAGCAGAGTCATTTATTTCTTGTCCCTCCTTCCTCTCCGTGTTAATAATTGTTGGGATCCAGGAATACACAGAATTGTGGGGGTTCAGTGATGAACTAAACCAGCCCAGCTTCCTGGCTGAATGGAACATTGCCCCTTTCCCTGTCCCTCATCATTGGTACTATTCTCATCTCTGATGTGGCCCTTGTGATCTAGCCATTAGAGCCCTTCCTGAAGCTATCATGGTGGTATTCAGTTCTCTCATGTAGGAGCTGAGTGCTTGTGGCTTGTGACTTGGATAGTCCTTGCTTCTGCTTTCATAGCTGAGAAAATAGATGTTTTTCTAGCTCCACTCCAAACTGATGTATCAGAAACTTTTTCCAGAAGACATAGTGCATAAATATTTAGCCCTATAAGACTGGTATTAGTCCTGCACTTCAGCTACAAGATGCATCCTGAATTGTCTGGTGGCTTAAAACCTTGAATGAAATTGTTTATGTGAAACCATCTGGCCTGTATGCCTAGCTTCTGCTTGAGTTTTAGGAAAATACAAGTACAGGGTAAATGTACAAGCACATGGAGTAGTGATTCCAAGTATAGGTTATGAAAGGAAATATGCAAAGATACATGCTTGCAGTTCCAACCTGTGTATAGACGTGTGGTCATCACAGATGAAAAAAGTATGCTGCTGGCTGGTGCTTTTTGGAAAGCACTTTGTGAACCCAGAAATGAGGAAATATATTGAAATAAGGTTAAGCATTTTCACCACAGGTTGTACTTCACTGATTGACAGTCTACGTGGTGGATTTTTCTAATCTCCAGTTGATATATATGTATGATTTGGTGTGATGTCCAGCTTATATGTGTCTTTTCTCCACTTCAGGCCCTGTCTTGCATAGGAATAATATCGCCGACTATGCACTCAGTGCAGGCACCACAGCTATGAATGCCCAGAGGCTCTTAAGAGCTACAAAACTGAACAAACCCATCCTACTGGAGGGCTCCCCCGGTGTGGGCAAGACAAGCTTGGTGGGAGCCTTAGCCAGGGCTTCAGGCAACACGCTTGTCCGAATCAACTTGTCAGAACAGACGGTAAGCTTCATCATGCTACAGCTGATAGGGATAGTATAGGGAGTAATGTCTTTATCCATTATAGTGTTTCTTAGTCAGAAATAATTATGATGTTATCAGAGCCCAAAATATTTCATGGTGATGAAGATCGCAGCAACATGATCTACAAGCGTGATTCTCCCTCCGTGTTCATTAATAGATGACACCTGTAGTATTAGTCTCTCTAGATGCTTTACTCTAACTTTCTTTTGAGATAGAATCATCCACTGAGGTATTTATTGTAATATAACCTGTTTGTCCTTTCTAAAGAAATTAATTACAGATAAAATGACCTTTAAACAATCTTATAAAACTAGGGGACAGAGATGACAAATTAGAATCTTCTGGAATGGGGTCTGGGAGCAGGGCCTGGGTATTGTTTTGGTGTTTTTTAAGCTCACCAGTTTGTTTTCAAGAACAGCCAAAGTTGAAAACTGTTAGCTACAACTCTAGTTGATAGATTCTTAGAGTGCTGTGATGAGAAGGTGCTCCTGGGCCCCTGGTTGTGAAATTGATTAGTTCTCTATTAAGTATAAGAATAAGAACGGGGTATAAGAATAAGAATGAGGCCTAAGTATCATTTCAGATTTGGGGTCTTGGGATCTAGCAAATTTTTTATATAGTACTGGCTTTCCCTCACTTCTTTTTCTTCTCATAGGACATCACAGACCTGTTTGGAGCTGATCTACCTGTTGAGGGTGGCAAGGGAGGAGAGTTTGCCTGGCGTGACGGCCCCTTGCTGGCAGCCCTGAAGGCGGGCCATTGGGTTGTGTTGGATGAGGTGAGAGGACAGCCCATCAGGCCACCAGATAGGATCAGACGTGTGAGGAGCGGGGCAGAGTTTGCATAACTTGAGGGCATTTTGCACTGGATCATGTTGTTGGCTAGTAAATTCTCCAATGAAAAGAATCCTCTGTGGTTTCTTTTACGAGTTAAGGAAAGTCAGTTGTCAGAAGGCACATACAGAAGCCCCTCTGCATATCACGTACAAACTCCTACTTTTGTGAACTAGCCTCCAGAAAAACAGTGCCTCTTCACTAGTTTTATTCTCTAGCCTGTGGTAGGCTTGCTGTGTTTCTATTTTCAGAGATAAACGTAGTTTACAATAGTGCCTATCAATTCATTTCAGCCGAAAGGTTGGGGAAGGTTATAGTAGCAAGAGCCACACACATCTGGTGAGAAAGCAGTCAGTGTTACAGGTGCAGGTCAGGGGAGATGAGTGACCAGAAGAACGGAGCGCATCATGAGACGCATGCTAAGTGCTTGGGTCTTTCTCACTGACAGGCAGCTAGAGAGAGAGTGGAGATGTGATGCACAAAATAAAAAATTTAAGATCGTGACCCAAAGAACTGAGTGAGTTTGGTGTGTTCAGGAAAGGGCGAGCAAGTAGTGGTGCAGTTTAAATGATAATAAGTGATGAAAGTACCACAGATCACTTCTGACACAGGCCCCAGCAGGTTCCCTCGATTCATACCCCGTTGAGTCTGCAGTGACAGGACTGCCGTGGAATTCCTTTTCTGCTGAGCTGCTTCCTACTCATCTTGAGAAGAGATTAAAGAGAGGGACAGATTTTGTCCATCTCCCCATCTTTCTCCCCCTACCCCCTCACCACCCCTGCTGATTTTTTGGCAAAAGATATGTGATAGGATAATCATTAACCAGAAAAAAAAAAAAAAAAAAATGCCTAGTTTGAAAGCTTGAGACTGTTGACCAGTATCGTATTTTGTGGAAATCCATGTAGGGACTGCCAGGCAACCTGGACTTGAAGTCATTATGTAAGAGCAGCTTTTATAACTTGACCTGTATGAGGGGATATAGCAGAGTTTGTGTTTTGAGTGCTTGTGTAAACGTGGTACTTGAAATTCTAATATAATCTGATTTTTGACCCATTTGCATTTTATTGATTCACATTTCACAGTTGAGGTTTTCCATGTTATCTAAGAACTACCAATACTTCACATCCCTGAGCTCTAACTCAGCATATGATGCTGAGTTTAGCTCCATTTAGCTCTTTTCATTTCTGGGACATGCACAGATCCTCATACTTGTTCTTGTTATTCACAAAACTGTTGGCATCATTAGATCCACATTATGTGGTTTATATCATGACTTTGAAAACCATTTGGAGATTTTATTCAGATTTACTTGATCGAAAAAGGATGTTTATATAAAGAGCTAGCTTACTTCTTTAAAAAAAATCCCAGATATTTAAGCATGAGATATCTTTGTACTGGTAAGCTATAATTTATAAAGCAGGCCAATATAGGAGCAGGTAACAGATATAGCCTAATTTTTGAGACTAATTTAACTTCTTTTAAAGAGTTTAGTCTGACTATTCAGATTACTTAAAAATTATTACTATTTTATACACCCCAAATTTCTCTAACATATAGATGAAATATTAATAGTAGACTGAATACATGTCATTTCAGCTTAACGAACACAGTGTTACCAATGTTGTTTGAACTCTGTCCCCATCCCTGTTGAAGATAAGACTACTTTTCATGTGTATTATTACTGTGTTTTTTGTGATAGCTGAATATGTAATTTTTTCTCCAAATAGCTTAACCTGGCTTCTCAGTCAGTCTTGGAAGGACTCAATGCTTGTTTTGACCACCGAGGAGAAATCTATGTTCCTGAGTTAGGAATGAGCTTTCAAGTGCAGCATGAGAAAACCAAGATTTTTGGCTGTCAAAATCCTTTTAGACAAGGAGGCGGGAGGAAGGGCTTGCCCAGGTCTTTCCTAAATAGATTCACTCAGGTAAGATTTACTGTTGCCCAAAAACCAAAGGTGGTCCCCGGGGTAATAATAGCTATGAGGGTGCCCACTAGGAGAATGAGACAGGCTTAGTGTAATAGTCTGCTTTTCAATTTCATGTCTGGATGTGATGGCTATTAATGTGACTGATTCCTGTCATCTTTTCTCTCCTGGTGTGAATCCTTTATCTTAGGTTTAAGAGGACCTGGTATGTTATCAGTTGGAGGAAAGTAAGATCACCACCATCTTGAGGATTCTATTACTGTGCTCAAGGATTAAGGCCAATCTTTTTAAGTGTCTGTTAGAACATTAAAAAATTATTTTATAATGAAAATAGTGCATTAATCTCAGAAAAGCGCAAAAAAACTACCATGAAGAATAAAAAATCTAGTATTCTCCATACCAAAGTCAACCACCATTAATAGTTGTATCTTTTTTTATTGCAGCATCAATGTGTGTGTGTGTGTGTACACATAACACTTACTTGTTTTAACATCTTTTTTCAAAGCAGTGGCTTGGAAATGCCTCTAGATGTTAGCTTTCTTTAATGTTCCTTTCTTGGTAATTAAGACTTTACTAAGTATCTTTTAAGAAGTTTATTTGAAAAATTTCAAAACTCTTAAGTTGATCAAATTTAAAAATAAATACTTGTATACTTACATCCAGATATTTAAGAGAATTTTACATAATAGATTAAAATTACAAATATTCTTAAAATATTAATTGCAGGTATCTTTCTCTAAATCATTAGAATGAAGCTAACAAGAAAACCTTCTGCTCTGTATTTCAAAGATTTTATATGATTCCATATCCTGAGAATGCAAGAAAAGAAATTTCTATAACTGAAATACATATATATATATATAAGGCATTGTTCCTTTGGTATTAAATAAAAATATTACGTAAGTCGTGGCGGTCATGTTTGGTAAAGAGAAATGATGGCATTTTTTTTCATGTTATTTTTGGATTTTCTAGGTCTTCGTGGATCCCCTTACAGTAATAGACATGGAGTTCATTGCCAGTACTCTGTTTCCAGCCATTGACAAAAATATTGTTAAAAAAATGGTTGCTTTCAACAACCAAGTAAGTACCTATGTGCGTTAATTGTTCTTTATTTTTCTGGCTTATTTGAATCATCATTTTCTCAATATGGAATACTATCTCATTACCAGTCTCTGCAACTGAAATAAATCATACAGAACTCTAAAAGTTTCTAATGGAAGGCAAGCTACTCATTTGAGAGTTACAGTTATTCAGGTCTGTTGCATGTATCATTTTTATAATGTTTACAGGGTATTCCTGGCATTGAGACGTCTGAGTTGGGAGGAGACATCTGAATCCAGCCTGTTAATCTGTTTCAGATTATGTGTGCTTGCACTGTTGATCGTACTGAACGCAGTCCCGAGCAGTGGGATGTGCTTCCCAGTAAGGGTGTTTTCTTTTCAGATTGATCATGAAGTGACGGTTGAGAAGAAATGGGGGCAAACAGGAGGACCCTGGGAATTCAACCTCCGGGACCTTTTCCGCTGGTGTCAATTGATGCTAGTTGACCAGTCCCCTGGGTGTTACGATCCTGGTCAGCATGTGTTTTTGGTCTATGGTGAGAGAATGAGAACCAAGGAAGATAAAGAAAAGGTGAGTTTCATGCTTTCTCTTTGTATTTCTTTGATTTCTCCCTAAGGGAGAGAAAGGCTGTACTTCATCAACAATACCAAACTCAGTAACGCTGCTTGGAAATTTAGAAATTAAGGGCAGAAACAAAAACTTAATCTGTCTGAGTCTCATAGTGTAGTTTGCTTTAGAGGACACAGTTTGCTTACCTCTCTACACTGCCATGATCGCTTACCTTCTTTAACAGTATCACCCTGCAATAATAAAGGCTTGGTCTTCATCACCTTGGTTCCAGGCGCAAAGATGAGAAGCAGGAGAAGAGAGGTGATAACAAGTAGAAGAGGAGGGTTTTCTACCTTTAAATACATGTCAAATTGCAAAATACTTAATCTAGAGAGTATAAATAGATAAAAGGGAGGATATTCCATATCTAAATGAAAGTAAAAAATACCCCTTCATAAGTAGAAAATAACACCAGAATTCCTCGCTTAATAAACTGTAATAATGGATGCATTTTGCTTTGTGGTATTTAAAATGCAGTTCATGGAAAATTTCACAACAGCTGCAGTTGGGAGACGCTGTCATGACCTCTTACAGATGAGGATCCAAGGCTCAGTCATGGAGTCTCCGTGTTCTGAGTGGCAGAGCCAGCTCTCCAGCCCAGACCTTTCCACTTTGCTTGCTATTTCTTCTATTATATCACAGTTGCTCACAAACAAAGTAACAAAGTAGTTTACAGATTCATGTGAGTTAGAAACAGAAATGTGAAGAAGTGGCTGTCCATGGCACATGTGGCTTTCAGACTCTGGTTGTGCTGCTGAGAGCACAGATCCTTGTTTATGTGGTATCCAGAATCCAGCCCAGCATCAACAGCTCATGTGTTACATGCGAGTAGCTTTCAGTCTTTATACTAGGACAAAATATTCAGTTCATTTTTTTTATTAATACAACTTGATATAATTCATCTGTCATCAGTTGGTATTTTAATTTCTTTATCAACTTACTCTAGGATGTTAACTGTGGCCGGACTGGCCAGTGTTGGGTAATTGATGTTGGTCAGATGATGAGTTACTGTAGGGTGTGGAAGGTTTCCACCACTCCTTCAATTCAGTTGTTTTAGTTGACCAAATGTTTTCTGGGAGGAAAAGAAAAGTTAAGAAAAATAATAGTAGAAGGAGAAAGGTTGTAAAAGTAATTTGTAATTTTAATGTCCGTATAGCATCAGGGAGAGGAGGTGGTATGCTTTAGAGTGAAATATAAGGTCAGAAATCACCCAGACTCAGGAGGGAGCATTTTCTTCTGTGCTGCTATTCGGCTCTTAGTGTTTAACACTCATTATGTCTTTGTCTTTATTGTTTTTATTTTCACTCCAGTGTACATTGATTAGTACGAGTATTGCTACTTTGTTCGAATGCACTACTTGTCGAAAATATTTTGGGTGGCAGGAATCTTTACTGCTGCTGTGGGCTAAATTAGTGATTTTTATGCATCCTTATCTTTCCCCCACTCCAGCTCCTCTTAGATTTTTAAAAGAAATGCAAGAAAGAATACTATTAGCAAAAAGTTTTTAACAGTATTGTTGCTAAGGAAGGGACAAATGTAAATAAAGAAATAATGCTTTTCTGCATAAATATTTAGAAGGATAACAGTGCTTTTCCAGTCAGACAGGCTTAGATTTAAATTCAGTTACCACCCATGAACAAATCACATAACTTGTGTGAATATAATAGCCATATCCATAAAATGGAAATAGAAATATTTTGAGAGAGTATTTGGATCAGAAATAATCTATTAAAGCACCTAATATAATGTTTGGCAGGTATCAAGAAATGATGGTCATTGTTCTTCATAAATTTCATGCTTCTCTCTTCTACCTTCTTTAGGTGGTATCTTGAATGATGAAAGCAAATTAATTTTTTATCTTGAGATCTGCCGTAATCTCCGTGGTTCTGTTTTAATTTATGGTATATTCTCTATGGAATCTCATAATTTGAGATTATTGCTCTTTTCGTGAGCTTCCATTTATTTTCCTTCTGAAGAATTAAATAAATGCAATCCTTTTTAATAGGAAAATTCAAAAGGGTAATAACTCACAATATTGTGATTTTCATATTGCTGTTCATATTTACTAGTGTTCATTCTAGAAGGTTTGGCCCAGAATTTGATGTAATGATTTGCATTTTGATTTTATCATCATCTTCCTTTAGGTCATTGCTGTGTTCAAGGATGTGTTTAATTCAAATTCCAACCCGTACATGGGAACCAGGCTGTTGCACATCACTCCCTATGATGTTCAGGTGAGGCGAGTAGGCTGATGCTCTTCCACAGTCCTCTCTGGGTTTGGCTCCCACGCTAGGCACACTTGTGAAATCTCACTGGGCTGTCTTTTTCAGCTGGGCTACTCAGTGCTTTCCCGTGGCAGCTATGTTCCTCCACCAACTTGCCATCCCCTGTCGCTCCTGCACCAGTCTTTACAGTCGCTGGAGTCAGTTATGAAGTGTGTACAAATGAGCTGGATGGTCATCCTCGTGGGGCCAGCCTCAGTGGGCAAGACCAGTTTGGTTCAGCTCCTGGCACACCTTACTGGTCACACTTTGAAGATCATGGCCGTGAACAGTGCAATGGACACTACGGAGCTTCTGGGTGGATTTGAGCAGGTAACTGATCTGCCCCTGTATTTTTAGGCAGGGCACTAAATGGAGTGGTCTTCTGTGTTGGGGTTGCTACAGTAGCAGTGGCCATTGGCTATGCTGGGTTCACGTGCTCTGGAAATTGCAGGTTGATCTTATCCGGCCATGGAGGCAGCTCCTTGAGAAGGTGGAGGGCACAGTCAGGGCCCTGGTAAGAGACAGCCTCCTTGTCAGTGCCGACGATGCAGAAGTAGTGCTGCGAGCCTGGAGTCATTTCCTTCTGACGTATAAGCCCAAGTGTCTTGGGGAAGGTGGTAAAGGTGTCACGATGGAGATTGTCAATAAGCTGGAAGCAGTGTTACTGCTTATGCAGAGACTCAACAACAAAATCAACTCCTACTCCAAGGCAGGTATGTCTCATTGGGTGTGGGTATCAGACACTTGGCATTGCCCATAGAATGGCCACCCACAGGTGATACATTTGTACGTGCAATGCCCATAACTTTTTAAATGAATTTGATGATTAGATTATTAACAATCAAGGTTTGAAATTAGAAAGTTTCCTAGAAAGTAAAGTGAAGCTGATGTAAACTATTCAGAATTGGTGATCCTAAGCAAAGGAAAGAAATTGATTACTGAGTTTGACTTATTTTGTGTGTAATCAGCCCCAGTGACTTGCATGTAAATCTGGTTTTATTTTTTGTTGGCCTATTTTTTAAACTTATTAATAATTTCTCAAGTAATTGAGTATTTTTAAACTGAAGAATAGAAGTCTAAATTAATAGCTAGGATGTGTTTATTCATTTTGCGTAGAAGGTGGAAGAAATTCCTCAGTTGATCTGGAAACATTCAGCTCTCATCTTGTAGTGCAGCTTTTTGGCAGGCAGGGGAGAATTGATTAAAAGTTGAAGCCTGTCACTAAGATTGCCATCCTTTATTTCCAAAACCTGCTCATAATGAGTTATTCCTAAGGAACCCTTAGTTATTCTCTAGGAATAGTGGATTCCCAAGGGATGAAGAAATGACCCCCCTCTTCTAGCTGTGTCTACAGTGTATCCGTGGCTGTGGGTCAGATAGTTTACTTTCTTAGTTAAGACTGATTTCATTACTGATTTGCTCTGTCATGTTCCAATTCAAACTCACCATTTTAATTTGAAATTCTTTACTCATTCATTCAAATTAATTGTTAGATATGTTTAACGAAGTCATATATCACTATTTTATAGCTTCCCTGGTAGCTCAGTCAGTAAGAATCTGCCTGCAGTGCAGGCGACCAGGGTTCAGTCTCTAGATTGAGAGGATCCCCCTGGAGAAGGAAATGACAACCCAATGCGATATTCTTGCGTGGAAAATCTTATGGACAGAGGAGCCTGATGGGATACAGTCAACAAGGTTGCAAGGGTCAGATACAACTTAGTGACTAAACCCACCCCCATATGACTTTATATTTTTTAACCGTTGGGGATTGTAAACTCACCATTGAATTCCTATCGAGTGTTGGACACTATATAAAATATATTTACTTTTAACCCTCACAACACCACATTACAAGGAAAGACAACTCCATTTTATACATGGGGAAATGAATGCTCATAGAGGTTAACCTGCCCAGTGTCTTCTTGTTATGATGCGGTTGGACTCGGTTTTGGTTCCAAGCCTCTTTGACTCCAAAACCTGAAATCTGGTGTGTATATATTTCTTTTGTAAATCAGTTAAAATTTAAATATCTAGGGTAAGTTCTCACAGCCCATTCTCAATACTGCTTTTTATTTAGGATTTATTTTCATAGTGAGTAATTTCTTGGGGATATCAACAGAGTCTAAAAGGCTGGCCGTAAAACTTGTCTACTACTATTTTATTTTTGATTAAAAATAGCTTCTTTTTTAAACTATTTTATATTTTAATGTTTTGTGATAAACACATATGACTTTTAAAATATATTTTAGGTGTTTCATATTTTACCTTAAAATCTTTATATATATTGAATATTTTATAATAGCTCTATTAACATCAGCATGCAGCACTTAGTGACTTTAAAAAGCCAGAAAATATGTCTAGTCATGTTTATTAGATTCTGGATATTTTTATTCAAGTTGCTGAGTGCTGTGTTTTGGTGTTCTGAGGGTTTCTTTGAGTGGCAGGTAAGTCTGTTGAGTTACTTTTGGATCATTTTTATCTTTTCAAACTTGCTGTTAAGCTGTTTAAGGTCAGGGCCAGAGTATCCTTTATGTGCTAAGTCACTTTCGACTCTTTGTGCTAAGAAGAGTCAACTTAGCTAAGTCGTGTCCAACTCTTTGCAACCCCATGGACTGTAGCCCACCAGGCTCCTCTGTCCATGGGATTTTCCAGGCAGGAATACTGGAGTGGGTTGCCATTTCCTTCTTCAGGGTATCTTCCTGACCCAGGTATCGAACCTGCTGCATCTCTTACATTGGCAGGCGTGTTCTCTATTACTAGCGCCACCTAGGAAGCCTAAACTCTTAACCTGTGTATGCGTGCTAAGTCAGATTAGCGCCCCTCTTGAGGCATGGCCCTGTGTAATCTCTTCTAAAGGTCCTGTGTGTTCCGTGGGGTCTCTTCGCTTTGATTGGTGGGAACTGGAGTGTTATTCAGCCCTGTGAACTCTGGGAGTTGTTCAGTTCACAGCTCCCCAGTAATAGTTCTTTCCTTGGAATTTTTTACCATGGAATTTCAGCCTTCCCTTGCACATGGAGATTATTATTGAGCCAAAGGCCCAGGGACCTCTTTCTGGATTTCTGGAGCTCTTTCTTTGAGTAACTTCTTTCTTTTGAGTATCCTGCCTCTCATTCAGGTTGCCTCCATCTCCCTGAATTTCAGTCTGTGTCCTCAAGTCAGTGAGATCTCAGGATCTGAGTTTCCTCTTCCTGCTTTGCAATCTAGAAATTACTTTCAGGCCGAAAGCCAGTCAATTATAGGGCCTCCTTCCCTTCTATGCTGTCTGTTTTCCAGTCTCTGAAAGCAGTTGTGATTCATATAGTTTACCATGTTTCCAGTTGTTGACACTGTGAGGTTAAGTCTAAACCTTGTTAATCCTTCATGACTAGAAGCAGAAATACATTACCTTGTGATACGAAAAAGGGTTAGAAATCAATTTCTAATGAGGAAGACCAATTGAAAAATTTCCAGGAAAGGGCTATATAAACTGTAGAGTAAATAAATACCAGTGGTTACTATATATGATGTGGTCATTATAAAGGAAGCCTGGTTTGATGACTTTAATTACACTGTGCAAACTTACAGCACTTTCGTATGGTATAAATGCAGTAATAAGTAGGAGGCTTTATCCTTCTGCCATTTGAGAAATTAAAACAGGTAAAGATTATTTACCTTCTCCATCACCCTTGAGTCAACTCTTATCTAGCCATTCATTCAGAAGGCCCTTAAGAAGTATTTTCTATCCCCAAACCTAATTTTCTTACTTGTTAAACAAAAACAAAAATCCTTTTGTTTACCTTATTATGAAACTTTAAAGAACTGAGCCATACATTTCCAGCCTTCTTTTAATAAGCTCTTAGTTTTTTATTTTGTTTGTTTTTGATTGCCCTGGTTTGAAATTAAGTGCTGTGACTGTGACATTTCAGAGTTTGCCAAACTCGTGGAGGAGTTCCGAAGCTTTGGGGTGAAGCTTATGCAGTCAGCCAGTGGCCGCAGCCGTGGCACGTTCGAATGGGTTGACAGCATGTTGGTTCAGGCCCTGAAGTCTGGAGATTGGCTTTTGATGGACAATGTTAACTTCTGCAAGTAAGGACCTTCTGTTCAATCATGAGTGGGTCTGACTGAAGTTTGAGATACGCTTGTCAAAGTAGAAACCCAGGTGGAAGCTCTACTGTTTTTTTTAACCCACTCTTTTCTTAACTGTAAGCACATTGTCTGCTATATTCTGTAGACTTCCCCTTGTGGTGAACAATGGTAGTTGGTCATTAGCTGCAAGATTTTCGTTCTAGCAGATAGTTTTGAGCTGAACTGAATGCTAACAAAATTGGATTATTTTTTCCAACCAAAACTTCTTTTGAGTTACAGGTTTTCATTCAACCTCAGAAAACATCCTTTTGTTAGGATCATTCTGAAGTACAGGTTTTTATAATGGAGGATCTGATAACAGGGCAGACGTTTAGTAAATGTGCATTCTGAGTGTACCACTTGATTCTAAAGTAAGGAAAAGGACAAGCATGAAGCTTCTGTCCCTACACAGTGAGTGCAGTACAGGTCAGATGATGGGCTTTTCTACATTCTGAACATTTTTAGAATCTCCTCAATTAAAATCCAGTTATGTTTATGACTCTCTAGGCTGTGTGCCTTTGGGGAGTGAAAAAGGGTGTTGATGAGCTGAGAGATCTTAATTCTGTCTGGGGGTTGGGGGTGGGTCAGGAGGAGTGAGAGGCCTGAGCCAGAGCAGTGGTCAGTGTGGCACTCGGGCCTGTCCACCATTTGGGTTCTCTCTGTACAGCCCATCGGTGCTGGATCGTTTGAATGCTTTGTTGGAACCTGGAGGTGTCCTCACTGTTGGCGAGAGAGGACTGATCGATGGATCCACTCCCACCGTAACGCCACATCCCAATTTCAGGTATTTCTGCCTCAGAGTCTCAACGTGGATATCAGAGGTGGCCATTCATTAGGGCCTCCTTACATATTGTATTTGTACACTCAGTCAGCTGAAAGATGAGGTCCCTGCCTAGGGTTGGTGGTGAAGGGTGGAAGCAGGGAGACCCATTAAAAGCCTTTTGCAGTAGTTCATGCAAAAAATGATGGCTTACACTAGGGCAGTCAGATCAGTGGGACTTGCCGATGGGATTGTGGGTTAAGAAAAGGAGGAAGCAATGATAGCACCTAAGGTTCTGGCTTGAATAATGAGGTAAATGGGGTGCTGTTCATTGAAAAAGGGGAAGACTGGCAGAGGAGCAGGTTTGGTGCGAGGAGGGTAAGCAGGAATTAGCTGTTGAGTTCTGGGGGTAAGGGTGAGCTATCAGATGGCTAGATACAGAAGTTGATGGACACCGACTATTATGAAGCTAAGTGTTTCTGGAGAATACACTCCTCTTTGTTTTCTCTCTAGATGAGTTAGAATGATGAATTAGCACTGGCTGATTTGGGGAATATCTGAGAATAAGAATTTTATAGCCCTCAGTACTCAAGGTGGACACACAATCCTTAGTTCCTTAGAAAGAGAAACTGACTGGCTGTATTGATGCACCTGGAACTAGAGGATAGAATGCAGATGAAGACAGCATCTGTGAGTTGAGCCATTGGTGTCCAGCTCCTGATGATGAGCCACATATGCTTTGCCCTTGCCGGGTGTTGCAGTGCTACACTGTTGGTTGCAATGAGATTTTGATGTCTTTTTCCCCTCTTTGAATTGCTTATACTACTAGACTTTTTCTCTCAATGGATCCTGTTCATGGAGAAATATCCCGAGCTATGAGGAATCGTGGACTTGAAATATACATTTCAGGAGAAGGGGACGGGAGCATCCCCAATGACCTAGATCTGAAAGTCCTGCTGCACAGCCTTGGGTTGGTGGGGGACAGCGTGTGTGACACCCTTTTGGCTTTGCACACAGAGACCCGAAGTGCTGTTGTAGGTAAGGTGCTTGACTTCCAGACCTCTGCAGAGTTTTATTCCTGTGGAAATTCATGTCATTCCACTTGACTGCTAGTCTAGGAGTTCTTGAATTTAGTGTATATAGAGATAGAAATGACCTAGAAAGCCTATTAATAATATAGTTGTACTGGCTACTCTCCTCCCCCTGCCCACCAAGAGATTGGGTTCAGCCGGTCTGAGTGAGCCACAGGAATCAGCATGTCAAGAAGCTTCCCAGGGAATTCTGAGGCGTGCAGTCAGAGGCCCACACTAGGAAGAATATTACTTTTGGCACTGAGATTGGTGAAGGTTGTCCTGAAAATCTTTCACGGTCATCATTGAATCTCTTGATGGTTGAATAAAGAGGGAACTTGGAATTGTTTGAAACAGACCGGTATTACTTCTTCTAAATGTCCGAAGATACAAGAAAGGGCAGCAATAGTAACAATGAAAAATAATGAAATGTTATTTATTAAGTAAACTACTCTGTGTTAGGTACAATGTTGGCTGCTTATTTAATCCTCATATTAGTTCTGCAAGGTATGTTTCCATGTTACAGATGAGACTGGGAGAGGTTGAGTAACTTGGGAACGCCACACAGTTAATAATGACAACTTAGTTGGATTTCAAAGCCCGTGGTGCTTTTTGGTGCCATGCTCATTTTGTCCCCTTCAGTGTGTCAGCTTTAGGTCAAGGGTATATGTGGCCAGGCTTCATCATGTTTAAGTCATCTGGTCACTTCCCCACAATGTGCTTCTCCCTGAGAGGCAGTGGGGGAGGCAGGCCAGCAGGCAGCGAATGTGAATGAATGTTCTCGCAAGTTCACTGAGTGCTAGTGAGCACCCTGGACTCCACTTGGAAGGCTTTCTGAGATAAGTGGCCCGGGTGGAAGTTTGATGTGAAGATGAAATTTGTCCATTTTCTCTGGAGATTTTGCAGAATCTGTTGCTCACAGGTGGCACCGTTTCTTCTTTACAGCTTCTCCAGCGTCCTCAGTGTCGAACCTCATTCAGACAGCTTCACTCATCGTGCAGTATCTGCAGCGAGGCCTGAGCTTAGACAGCGCATTTTCTAAAGCGTGCTGGGAAGCATATGTCCGCTCACAGGCTTCCCCAGCAAACCAGCAGGTACTGTGAGGTGTCTGACACAGCTTTCTGGAGTACAACACTGCAGGAGGTGGGAGGATACTCTGCTGGCAGCAACTTTAATGGCCTTAGAGAGCTCACCTGCAGTTATGCTGTAACAGAGATCTGGTATCCAGGCACTTTTCTGGAAAATAGTGTAAATGTGATTAAATATGCCTTGAAACTTGCCTCTCAGCAGAAAAAGTGAAATTTTGACATGTTGTGTGTTGAGGAATGTGTCTTGACTGTTGAGAGGATCACAGGGAGCCTAGAAGACTGCCATTATTCCACTAGTGTTCGTAAGAGCACTGTATCTTGGGGACCGTACACCATGTGTTTCTGTCTCCCACCAGCTTGTGCAGGCTCTCCTAGAGAAACATGTTTCTTCGCTGCAAGCACGCGAAACCTGGGGCAGCTCCCTTCTTGCGCTGGGGCTGTGGCCAGATTCTCTGCCCTCGGCTCTCTTCACTACAGAAGATTCTCACCTCTCTAAAGTCCGAAGTGACGGGCAGATCTTAGCGTATTGTCTCAACAGGCTGAGCATGAAAACAAGCAACTGGGCAAGGTTAGCAGAGCCTTGAGCTTGTGTGTCTCTCTCTTGACTTCTCCCTCCCTTCCTTCCTGCTTTCCTCCTTCCCTCTCTTTCTCCTTCTCTCTTTTTTTAGACCTCTCTCTTTTTTTAGACGGTCATGGTCACGACCCAGTATATTTGACCGTAATGTTATGTGATCACTTTCCACATAGTTTCATTGTTTGTTGTGATATTGCTCCCTATTTATTATTTATTATAGGTGCATGTTTTGATTTTCCCTCTTTGGAGGGAACTCATATATTCCCTGTTAACTCTTTGATAGATTAATTATGAAGTTACTTGTCTTGGTTCTTTGAAATATGAAATGAAGATTTAACCCTAATACTAACTTTGTCTATTGTAATGAATTTCAGGATTCAGCCTCTTACTTTGCCAGACTTAGAGAAAATAATGCAGTCCTCCCACCCGGAGAACTTAAAGTTCACTTCAGTTGAAGTGGATACTTATTGGATTGATGAACCAGATGCTCTGGCTGTGGCTGTTAAATTGCTCATAGAAAGAGCAACCAATCAAGACTGGATGCTCAGAGTTAAATGGCTTTATCATTTAGCCAAGAATATGCCACAGGGGCTTGGTGAGTAAAGAAGCTTAATTTGTGTAATGAGGGAATTTATGTACACATACCCTGCTTTCATAACTCAGCAGTTGTTTTCCTCTTCAACTACACAGTTAAAATTACATCTGGGGATGCTCCTAGCAGGACGTTTATGACTTAGCATTATTGTTTATTTAACTGTTAAAACATTAAGGTACACGGTTACCCTATATGTTCCCCGAGAGAAACTTTTCCCCATGTAAACCTTAGCATTTTAGGATCTGTCCAGCCTTCCATCAAATCCAGAAGGAAAATGTACTGTATTATGTTACTTTTAAGTTTTTTTAACATCCTGCTTTTTTTTTTTTCCTGTACTTACTCTGTTGCACATGTATTCTTTCTGGAAAAGGGTTGCTTTTGGTAAATTTACTTCCCATGAAAGTACATAAGATTCTAATCTTACTTTAGTTCGAGTGGTCTCAATGATCATTCTTAATTTGTTCCTATGTTTTTCATTCCAAGTAGCTTTAAAGGTTTTAAGTACAAGAATTTGTGGGTAGAACTTGTTGACTAAAGTAATTGAGTTTATATGAGTTTTTCTACCCTAGGAGAATTTATAGATAAGCCATTGTATGTGTGTATTATTGGGTGGTACATGTGATGTCTGAATATGTGTAGAGGGAAATTGGATACATATTCTCATCTGCTTTGTCCTGTGTGGTAGCTGCTAGACACAGGTAGCTACTAAAACATAACCTGTGACGTGGCCACTGTGACAGCAGCTGTAGAACAGAAAGCTTGAATGGATGGCACTACTTTAGATGATAACTAACATCTGCTTCTCCTTCCTCCACAGAGTCGATACAGATTCATTTGGAAGCCAGTGCTGCAGCTCTTAGGAATTTTTACTCAAATTCTCTCTCATCTGGGGTCAGTAATGTCATCAAAATATTACAACCAAATGTAACAGGTACTGCACCTGCCTTGATTTCTAGCTCTCAGCACTCTTGTCCATTGAGTTCATGGGAAAAAGATCTGTCAGAGCTCCTACTTGTAACAGTTGTTAAAAGAAGACTCAGAGTATCCTGATGCATATTCTGCTGCTTTTGTTCAAAACTGTGTATTGATTTTTCAGTTTCTAAAAAAGGATGATGACACACAATATAGTGGGAAGAACACAGGAGTTGGAAGTCTGGGCTCCAGTCCCAACTTGGCCACAAACTGGCTTGTTGAGTCTGAGTCCATCATTCGTACTCAGCTGCCTTTGTTTGAAAAAATATGGGAACTGAGGCCCCTTCAACTTACAATAGACTGTGATGTATTAGTAAGGACTGTTAACAGAAAGGGTTTTAAACTATGATCTCTTTTGAGATGAAGGGAAAGTAGTACACGTTCAGTTTCTTCAGAAAACAGAAAACCTTAATGATGCAGTTATAAAGTCTTAAATTCACAGTTACTAAACAAAACCACAGTGATAAAAGGAATAGCCATCCAAGTTATCTAATCAAATGAGGTATTCAGAATTTCACAGTTTTCATCTGACATTGATCAAAACATGCTATTACTCATTTGGTTTGGGAAGAAAGTGTGCATGATGCTTTTGTGCTATGCCTTATGTTTATATAATTATAATCTTATGTATACATATGACTACCTTGTGTACACTAAAGGTAATGGGGTAGATGGTTGGGCAGAAATCAAATGATAGAGAAAACTAATGTCAGAGTCAGATTGTGGCTGAACTGAATTATGGCTTTCCATTCATGAAGGAACTTTGGTCTTTGGGAACATAGTTCTAGAGTAGAGTGGTAGATTCCCTTCGCAGCAGCCTTTGCTTGCCCACTGATTGGCTCATCTTCCTTTTTGCTTTTCAGCTGAGTAGCTCTGGGTCATGTAATCTTGCTGGATTTTGGGATATGGGTCCCCCACCGTACATTGCTGTTCACAGTAGGCATTTGTTAGTCTGCTGTATTGTGGGTGCCTTTAGAGGTTGAAGTACTCCACTGAGCCACCCAGCCACCCTCAAATTAGCATTCCCATCGTTTTGTCATACCTCCTTCCACTGGAATCTCCACCTCTGCAACAGGTCAGAGTCTGATGGCTGCTGCTGTACAGAGATGTTCATACCAAGTTTGAGCCAAAGGAGCAGAGGTGGCAGCAGCGTACCCTGTGATGATAAAGAAATGGGTTTTAAGCAAAATAATCTTGAGTTGTTTTTCTTATTAAAGGCAAATTACTGAGGTGTGTTCATTCATTTTCTGCCATGGAAGTTAGTTTTCTTGTGGTTAATGGCAAAAAATTGAGTAATTAAATCCATGAATTCTTTTCCAACCAGTAATGGGACCTGAGCAAGTGAATGCATTGGTTTTGAAACTGTCACGGATTGAACCATTTCCATTTCTCTTCCCCAGCAGGACTTTATGTGACCAAAGTAAAACAGTGAAAATCCTCAGCTGAAATTTGCCAGACAGGGAGTTTAACTCCAGAATTCTACCTTTTCTTTTGTTCCTTAAACCAGATGAATCCGTGATCCCTCTGGATCCCCGATGGAACATGCAGGCTGTGGACATCATCAGAAACGCGATGGACTTTGACCCACAGACAGACCAGCCTGAGCAGCTCTTTGCCCTTTTAGAGTCTGTTGCAAACAAGTAGGTGAAGCCTGCTATTGTGGGCACTGTTGGCCTCACTATACCCTGTGACTTCACAAATGGTTGTTTAATGGCTAAGTCATGCCTGACTCTTGTGACCCCATGGACTGTAGCCTGCCAGGCTCCTCTGTCCATGTAATTTTCCCAGGCAAGAATACTGGAGTGGGTTGCAATTTCTTTTTCTAGGGGATCTTCCCAACTCAGGGATCGAACCCACATTGCCTAAGAATATAGACATATATTCATATACATATAGAATACGTATTTAATGGTATGAATCTGAGGAGTGCTGAGTGTCTGGTATGATTGCCTTTGTTACCACCTCTCCTTCAAGCTCTATGCACAGCAAAAGTCATTCTGACCCTGATGTCCTAGTGCCTTTGAATTGGCAGATTCTTAATAATTTAACAGGGTGCTTATTAATAGATACACTGGGGAGTATCAGTAGTGGGATTTGTTTTATGGTTAATCTTTTATCACAAGATAGCTGTGTTTCCACTGTTTTCTGTGTGATTGCCAATAGCTCCCTGCATTTTCACAAGTTCTTTCCTCAACTGTCTGTCCCATCAAATGGTGAAGGTCTACGTACATAGTCACATAGTATAAATTTACATAATTGTTTTATAAGTTGGTCATTTCTCACTGTTTAATGACCAGTAATACTTTTTAATTAGCCATCAGTGTAAGAGATTTAGAAAAATAATTTTGTAACTGAGGTATAACATGCATTACAGAAAAGTGCCACTGATGATGAGTGTATATCGTTTTGATGAATTTTCACAAAGTGAACTCACTCATGTGATAATGTAGTAACACCTCAGAGGACCCCTTGCCCCTTCCTCCCAGCAACTCCCTCATCCTCCTCCCCGGGTAACTTCTGACATTGCAGATTAATTGTATGATGGCTGGTTTGGGGTTTTTTGCGTGGGGAGTTGCTGCACTGAGAGGCTTTCGAAATCTTAGTTCCCTGACCAGGGATTGAACCTGGGTCATAGCAGTGAAAGCACCGAGTCACAGCCACTGGACTGCCAGGGAATTCCCTATGATGGCCAGTGTCAAGAGTCCACAGTGCAGTTTGTCAGATCATGGCAGAGCAACATAGTGGGACCGGGCAGTTTACCTAGCCCTCTGTCTTCCTCCCCCCACCAGCTTAGTTGTCATCTTTGTCACTGCCCGTCTCTCTAATCCAGAATTTGCAGAGGCCTGAGGGGAATGACAGACTGAGGGAAATTGATGTTCCAAGGGTTCTTAGGATTCAGCAGGTAGAGGCTATGATAAGTATTCTGAACTGATCACTATTTGTTAATTGTGGAATCTCATTTCAGGACTATCATATATTTCGACCGGGAAAAACAGATTTTTACTGAAGCAAATTTGATTTCTGTTGGTGGCAAAAAGTTAAGAAACAGTGTTTTGAGAATGTCCTTTGAATTCCATAAAGGTAAGGACGTTGCTTTTACCTTCCTCAGTTACACATCTGGCTGCATGATGCTCCTGATGGTGAGAGGTTCCGCAGGTGCTGCCATGCTACTGATTCCTTTTGATTTGGTGGCCTGATTTTGACATCTTCCTTTACTCAGTATTTTTGACTTAAGTGCTTTTTCACATGTCCTAGATCTCATTTATTTATTTATTTTTTTGGCCACCATGATGTGAGTCTCATGAGTAAGGAAAGGGAGGCACAGAGATGCTCTGGGTCACATCTCTAGCAAGTAGCAGAGCCAGAGCTTGAGACCTGGTCTCTTGGCTCAAAAGTATGAGCTCATAAGCATTTGGTTATGGGTTCTTTTCTTCCTCCTTCCTTTTTTTTTTTTTTTTTTTCAATTGAAAAGATAATGGTATTTCTTGGAAAATATTCAAACTGTAGAAGCATAAAAACAGTAAAAGTTTACTCTTGCAGTAGCTACTGTTAATAGTAGAGATTCGTTTATATCTTCTCATATCTTCCTGTTATCTATCCATCTGGTCATATATGTAATATCTTAGAATTTGTTTTGTATTTAAACAAATGCTTTTTGTTTTTTTAAATTGAGACATGAACATCTCTACGTATACACGCCTAATTTGCTAACTTAATAATAATAGGCAAAGATTTGCTTTCAGCTTTGACCTTGACCTTTGTACTGAGGACAATGTTAAGTTCTAGACTGCTGTTAATTTTGAAAATGTCCACAGAATTAAAACTGATCAAATGTTCTTATTTATACCAACTGTAAGATCCAGAGAGCTATCACAGCCTGCCCCATGAAATCGTGGTCAATCTTGCTGCTTTCTTTGAACTTTGTGATGCGTTAATCCTGCTCTGGGTGCAGTCCTCTCAGGGCACGCTGTCTGACGCCGGTGTTACCGAGGTGAGGAGATGTACCTGTTTTTCTTTTAAGTGACATTTCTTGGCACAAAGATTTTTAGGGGAACAACTAACTTCATTGTAGTCGTATGTCCAATATTGAGAAATTGTTCTTATGAATTTTAAATAGATATTCATATTTTAAAGCTGTATAAGGGTGTAATTGAGATAATAAATTGCGTATGTTTAAAGTGTACAGATTTATATGTTTTCACCTGTGTATACGTGTGATGCCATTACCACAATCATGACAGAGAACCCATCCATCACCCTCAAACCTTTTGTCCTCTGTTTTCTCTTCCTTTTTCCTGCCCTTCACCTCCAGCAGGTATCCATTGATCTGCTTTCTGTTACTACAGCATTTTATATTGCTTTTATATTTCTATTTCTGGCACTTTATATTGTTTTTATCAGTCTACATTCATTTAAAATCATTTTGAGATACATCCATATTGTTTTGTGTCTCAGTTCATTCCTTTTTATTGCCAAGGAATAGTCCATTGAATGTATACCTACTATAACTTATTTGTCCATCTACTTGTTGCTAAAAATCAGAATTTTAACAGTTATATTTTAGTTTACTTAAGCCTTCTTAGACATGATTGTCACATGTGGACTAAACTGGGATTGAATCCAGATTATTCCAGTAATTGTGATAAATTAGAATTGTAGGTCTTAAACTTTTTAGTCTCAAGACCCGCCCCCCCATTCCCAAATCTCAAAGAACTTTTGCGTATGTGGTTACATGTATATTTACTGTATTAGGAAATAAATCTGAGAAATGTAAAAAATTATGTGTTAGTCTGTTTAAAAACACAGTAACAAATTCACATTAACATGAATAACATTTTTAATGAAAAACCAACCATTTTCCAAAATAAAAATTAAGAGTGGAACAGTGTTACATTTCTGCAAATCTCTTCATGTCTGGCTTAACAGAAGGAAAGCCGGTTTCTCACACCTTCCCCTGATTTGCTCTCTTACGATATGTTGTATGGGTTGAAGTTTCTGAAGAGAAGCTGACCTCTATTTCATATTGTTAAGAGCTTGGAAAGTGAAGGCTAGTTTAATAAACATTCCCATGTAATTGTGAATGGCCTTTGAGTGTATACCACAGCTTGACAAGTGATAGTTTTGTAAAAGTTACTTATAATGTGGAATTTGAAAAAATAGTGATCTTGTCATGTGTTAAAATTCATTGGCCTGGCATACACTTTGGATGGACTTTATCCTTGCATGTTACCCTTGTGTATATTTGCAGCTTGTGCATTGGTAATTTGGAAAGTATTGTTAAGTGAGTTATCAGATCTTCCAAATGTTGGCACATTTGATTTTCCAATATAAATTAAGAAGTCATACTCTTGAAAAATTACGACAGGACTTCATCAGAAAATCTTTTAAGTATTGGGAATTTGTCAAGCTCTTAGTTTTTCAGAGTTCTGAGCTTTGCTTAAAAGTTTTGAGTTTTATTTTCGGCAATCTTGTTTTTCTTGAATTGACAGATTGACTTCATTTTCTACACACTGTTTGCCAGACACCCAATCACAGTTTGTCTGCCATCCCAGCCCCTTCTTTTTGGTACTATCAGTGCAGATGTCGCCATAGTAAAGAGGACAAATAATACGATATTATTATGAAAATAGCTTTGACATCATAAAGCCTGAAAGATTACCACTAATCTGGAGACTACTTTGCCATAAGGATACCTAATTAGAAGAACAGCAATGTTGGAAACTCAGTACCTGATTTTTGCATTACAACACTACATTAATGAAAACAGTAGTTATTGTCATAAGGACAGACATAGACTAATGAAATAAAAAAGAATTTAGAAGTAGACCCTTAAATATTAATATATAGTGAATTAATTTAATGAGGGAAACAGTTCTTTAACAAATGGTGAAGAAAAAACTAGATATCCATGTAATAAATATGAGTGTTTACCCCTGCCTTATGTCAGAAAAGTTAACATCTAAATGAATTATAGACCTATGTCTAAAAGCTAAAGTTAATGAACCTCTAAAAGAAAACATAGAAAATATTCACAGCTTGAGGATAGGCAAAGATTTCAGGGCATTTTTCATAAAAGAAAAAATTGATGAATTCAATTTTGTCAGAATTAAAAATGGTTCTTAATAGACAGCTTTAAGAAAATGAAAACACTAGGAGACACTGTTTATATATTGTATATAAATTGTTTAAACTAAAGTAATAGCCCGGTTTTAAAAAGGAGCAAGAGAATTTGAATAGATGCTTCTCAGAAGATAATGAATGCCCACTGAGAACTTGGAAAATTTTCTATATCATTAGTTATCAAGGAGATGTAAATTGAAGCCACAGTGCAGTTCCACTCACCAGAATGGCTAAGGTTAAAAATGGAAACCCACCTACACTGCTGGTTGGGATTCAAAATAGTGCAGCTTCTTTGTAAAGCAAGTTGTGATTTCTTATAACATTGAGTGTACACTTAACCACATGACCCAGTGATTCTATTTTCCCCAGTAGCTCTGAACTTCCAGTAATAGGACGAAAGATCTTTGCCTTCTCTGATTGCCTTAATATCCCTAAAAATATTCCAGTCAATTGCCAGATCTTTAATATGTATATGTTGCGTATTGATTAACAACTGAAGTCTGTGTTTTGTGTCCTTTACTGTGAGATGTTTGTGAGCAGTCTTGATTTGCTTTGTTTTTAGATCTTGGGTTCCGTGCGGTGGCGGGACCGGTTTTGGACTATGGCCGACACAGTAAAAGTAGATGCCTCGGGCCTGGCCTTGCTTGCCCTTCACTGGCACTGGGTTTTAAAACATTTGGTCTGTCGGATCCCCCAACTCCTGATGAACCATGAAGACAAGTAAGACTCATATTTAGAGAAACAACGTCAGTATCTACAGGATTGATGTTTGGAAAGGAAATGTGTTTCTTCTTACTTTACTTTGGTTTGCTCCCTCCTTGACTTGTTGCTGAATGTAAATCTAGTATAAAGTATATGCAGTGTCCCTTAATATCCAGCACTTCCCCCTTTCCTCACCTCCCTTCTGCCCTTTTATCTCCTCTGCTAAAGATACTACAAAGAGGTTCAGACCGTTTCAGAACATATTCAGAATTGCTTGGAGAGCCCAACTGGTGGATTCTCAGGTGTAAAGAAGTTGCAGAAGTTCCTGGGACGACCCTTTCCTTTTAAGGTACAATTTGGAAGCATGTAGTAAACACAAAGATTTGACCTCTTCTGAAGCTCTCTTGGAATATGGGCACTGTGCTTCAACTAGACTCAGCCCTGCCTGTAAATTTTTGAATGTTCAGTGAGCACTATTTACTGATTTGTTAAGTGTTATTGTTTTACTTAGTCTTGAGAGTTTTAAGGTCGAGTAGACTTTTAACTTTATTACTGTAAAATATCCTTAGAGTAACAGGAGTAAACCAACTTTATGTTTGTGGAAGCATCGAGGAAATATTTTAAAACTTTCAGACATGAATAGGCTTCTAAAAAGAACCACTTTTCTCCTCTGTAATAGGCTCTCCTGGGTTTTATTGTTTCAGGACGAGCTGGTCGTAGAGTGTTTTTCACAACTAAAGGTCTTTAACAAAGCTCTTACCATCAGAGAGTGGATGCCTGCTCTTGGGGAGAGTGGATGGCAGGAAGACATTAGTCGGCTCCAAATGGTTGCATCTGAAGGGACATTAAAGAAAAGTCTCCTCCAGGCCTGGGGGTTGGTCCTCAGAGCTAATATTCTGGAAGATGTCGACTCAGGTATGTGGCTGGCTGACAGTGGTTGTAAGCATGTCCTCTGCAGCCAATAAGTTGTTCTTTTTTTTTTTTTCTTTGTCAGTAAATTTTAAAAAGTTCTGTCTTAGATATTCTTCTCCTTCTCCCCCCCCCCCCATAGTATATAAATACTATATTATTTAACACATGAGAAACTTGAGCTCAGGTGAAATTGAACTCAAGTTAAGCTCATAGTCACATAACTGGCTGTTGGGAATCTGAGCCTGACCACTGACTGCTGTGTATCTTTTTGTCCAGACGGATTGAAGAATCTTGTGAATGCTCAATGTTTAGAACTAAAAGCCAAAGGAATTTCACTTGGTTTTCTGGCGAAGAAGCACAGTGATGCTTCCTTCCTGTCACAGCCAGACTTTAGCTCCTTAATCCAGCTCACCAGGAGTGTTCAGCTGTGGCCTGTGATGGAATACCTGGCTATGCTTTGGCAGTACAAAGTCACAGCTGACTTTATGACACAGGCTTGTCTGAGAAGGTGAGCCATCCTTCAGGTGTTTTTCCTTTGAGGCAGCTTATTTTCTTGGAAGGTTATTCTGTGTATCCTACATTTAAAATAAAGCACAGCCTTGTCTTGAGGGGGAGAAGTTGCTGAAGCAGAGGGAGGTCATTTGTCACTTTGGAAAGGTAAAAATTCTTGATTCTTTGCCTATTTTGTGTGTGTTCCATCTCCCCTTCCATAGCAGTTTTCTAACAGTTCATGGAAAGCCCACAGCTCACTCTCTCCCCCTCTCTATTTCTTGAGCAGGTCAAGCAAACACCAGCAGCCTCAGATAGATGAGGAGATAAGTCATCACATCACATTTTGTCTTAAGCACACACCAGTTGATCCTCAAGAGCTTCGAGACCTTTGGTCCTTAGTGCACCATCAGAAGGTAAAAATCAAAGTTAAAATCAAAAAGCCTCCTTTGCGCTGTGAACTGATTAGATTTTTTGTGGCACACTGGTTGCAGAACATTGCAGAATAATATTAAAAATTGCATGTTGTAAAACTAATATTTTCTGAATTAGGTTTCAAAGGGGAGAACTTTGAATGTTTTTTTCAGTAATATTCTAGGTATTTTCCTGCTCTTGTCACAGTTTCATTCCATTTGGTTGCCAGTTAAATGAGGCTAAAATATTTGCTAATTTTTATTTACTCAAAAATGTATTATTAGTGTTTTTTACTCTTCCATAGAGATTAAGTTGTTGAATATGAATAGTGGTAAATTGTAGTTACTATTACTTCATTAGTACAACCTTAAATTTTTTTACATAATGTTTTATTCATTTATTTTGATACATAATTGTGTGATTATTTTAATTACATTTTCACATGCACTCTTACACAATCAGCTCTCATGTTTTATCAAAGTATAAATAGGTTAAATAATGTGACTAAGATAACTGGGGTGGCAGAAAATCAGAAACATTAGGATTAATAATCTTTAAATCCATGTTAGTTCTGGATGGTATTATAAGACAGAGACCTTATAACTAGATTTATAGAATCTTTCTCGAATACTCTCTTATCTGATTAATCCTTTATCTCTAGATGACTACTGAAGAAAGGATCTCTTTGTGGTCCGAGTTATTTAATTCCACATTTACGTCTTTCTGGAGCAGCACTGTGACCACACATCCAGAGTACTGGCTGATGTGGAACCCTCTGCCTGGTGAACAGCAGAGGGAGACACCCAGGTCTCTTCTGGACCCCACATTAAAGGTTTGTTGGCAGAAAATTATAAAAATGTTTGACGGTAGAAAAAATTTCTCTCATGTGTAATCAAAATCAAGGCTACTTCCTTGGTTCACATAGTATGTCATGAAAATTTGCACCTAGCACCCAGCTTATTCTTTTTAAGACATTCCACTGTACTGCTGTGCTGCAAAGTATTTTATCACTTTCTTATTGATAAGCACTGAGATTTCTTGTCTTCTCCTCCCGCTTCCTGTAGCAAGCATCCCTGCATCAGCTACCCTTGTATAAGCCTTTGTCTACTTGTCTACTATTTCCATGGATTGTGATGAGGCTTGGGATTTAACCCTTGGCCAAAGTGTCTGCACATTTAAAGAGATTTATATATGTTATCAGAACATCTAGGGAAGTAGATTTTGTTTTTCACTCTTCCTGCTAGGAGATGGTGAAGAGGGAAGACATGAAGTAGGGATCACTTCTCATATCCTGTGTTTCCATATCCTTGCCCCACTTGGTGTCATTAATACTTTGAATTATTACCAGTCGTTCACTTTAGAACTTGCTTTAATTTGTATTCCTTTGATTTTTATCGAGATACAACATCTTTACATATGTATATTGTTTGTTTTTATTTCTTTCTCTGAATTTTTCAGTCATGTTTATTGCCCATTTTGTTTAAAAAGGGTCATTAAACATCATTTTATTAATGAAGATCTCATTATATATTATGCATATTAATATAATATGCACCTAACATGGTTGGAAATATATTTCTAGTGTTCTGTTGTCTCGCAGGTTTGAAGATGTTTTCTTATATCATACACATTTTATAGTTTTCAAATACACCAGCCACTTTCTACGTTCTGGCTTTGATATGCTTTTAAATAAGTCTCTCTTCACTACCCATAGAGTTAAAAACTATTTGTTCGTATTTATGTTTATGTCAGTCTCATCAGAATATCTTCTTTTGTGAGGTAGGGATGTAAATTTTTTATCTTCTACAAACAAATATCCAAAAGCAGTATTAACAACACTAGTTTCCCCTAGTTAATTCTTTCCATCTTATTTGAAATGCCACTTCTGACACAGTACTTTATTCTCATAAGTTTTCATGGATGTAGGACTCAGTTCTGTTCCATTCCTATATCAAAATTGATTCCTTTAGTATAAGACATCTCAAAGCCTTTAGTGTTAAACCTTATGGATCTCCAAGAGTTGCATACAGTCGAGGTTTGCATTCCTGTGGATCTCACCCCAACCTGTTGTCATGGACACTGTTCCTGTGTCCCAGGTTGACAGTCCAGGGAGCAGAGGCTTGTCCCTGTCTCGTCTGTTTGTCTTCCAGCACTTTCCCCTGCCTCCAAGTCTCACCTTCCGGCAGTATGCCCCCAGCCCTGGCGCACAAATGGTCTTCCTGATGCCCAGGTGTGAGGGGTTTTCTCCTGCTTGACAAAAGCAACCCCTGCTCCGCGTTTGTAGAGAATGGAGTCCTTCAAGGGCCCACTGCACCCGACCTCACTCTGCCAGTCTGGTCCTGTCTCTGGATGACGGTTATCTGTTCCTGACAACCTGAGGTGCCCCAGTGCTTCTTGTTGAAACCCCTTTAGTTAATTTCTAAAAGTTAACTTGACTCCTCTCCCTCCCTCAGGGTCCCGGCAGTCTCAGCAGAGCTGTGTTCTCCAAGTGCTGCTTTGAGATCATGACCAGCAGCTGTAGAGCAAGTCCCTGGGATGTGAGCGGCCTCCCCATCCTGTCGTCCTCACACGTCACCCTGGGGGAGTGGGTCGAGAGATGCCAGCAGCTCCGGGATGTCAGCTCGATGCTCTGGACTAACATGGCTGTCCCGGTGGTGGCGGAGTTCAGGTATCCCCTCTCCCTGGGTAGACGGTACAGCTCCTGTCTTTCCTCCAGGGTGTGTCATGGGGACCTCAGTCAGAGCTTGCTTGGGTAGTGGCTCTTTCTGGTGGGTGGAGGAAAGGTGTTTTTTGGCTGAATGAGCAGGTTTTCAGTCATAACAGAGACTGCTATGAGCTGGCCAGCCCCTCTGCCAGCTGTCAGTGTATTGTCACCAAGAGGGTGGTGCCTAGAAAACCATATCAGATTGAGAATAGAAATTCATCTCCAGCTGTAGTCTGGAGAGCAGTGTAGTCTGCCTCGCTTTTTTTTGGAAGAACGAATGCTAGTGTAAGAAAGGAATACTGGTGACTGCAGTGCAGACCCGAGTAAGTGCTCCCCTGTCCCCACAGACGTACTGATTCCCAGCTCCAGGGCCTGGTGCTGTGCCGGCATCTGACTGGCCTGGCGGAGCTGCTCCCTGAGCCCCGGCAGCAAGAGCATGTGCACAACTGCAGGCAGCTGCTGCTCGGGGACAGCCAGGCCTTCCAGCACGTGGGCGAGACTCTTGGGGACCTGGCTAGGCAGGAGGCGCTGCCCAAGGAGTTGCTGTGCCTCCTGCTTACCTCCCTGCGCCACTTGTTCGGGGAGGTGGAGGGCAAGTGTGACCTGCCCGAGCCAGCCTGCCGTGGGAGCCTGTGGGTGAGCCTGGGCCTGCTCCAGATCCAGACCTGGCTTCCCCAGGCGCGCTTCGACCCCGCCGTGAAGAGGGAGTACAAGCTCAAGTACGCCAAGGAAGAGGTATGGAGGGAGGGTTGGAGTGTGGGCTGCATCCTGACTGGCTGGCTTTGCTTAGTGTATTACTCCTTTTACTCCCTTCTGGATGCTCAGAGCACAGGGGGGTGATGTGCATAAGCTACCCTGCGACATTCTAGGAATATGTTCTACAGACTATGTTTTCCTGTCTGTGGGTTCCTCTGAGTAGGGTCAGGCACCACAAGGGGTTATATAACCACCATGCTGGTTACATGCCACCGATAGATAGGCTGTCCTAAACGCTCAGAGTATCCCTCACCATCTGGATCCCTCTTCCTAGATTAAGTTTTGTATACTTGGATTTGAGTGACTTCTTTAGACAGGGTATAGTATTCCTTAGGAGCATCCCAGGTGGCTCAGTGGTAAGGGCTCTGCCTGCCAATGCAGGAGACCCCGGAAACATGGGTTCGATCCCTGAATTGGGAAGATCCTTTGGAGAAGGGCACGGCAACCCACTCCAGTATTCTTGCCTGGAGAGTCCCCTTGGACAGAAGAGCCTAGTGGAGTCCGTGGGGTCATAAAAAAGTCTGACACAACTTGGTGACTAAACAGCAACAATGAGTAGACCTTAGGTTTTGAACTGTTGGTGTTTGTTATCCAAAACTCAAGAATTAGGTAGATTCAGATAATGTGATATACTTCTTTCTATTTGAACTCCGAACCAGACTCAGGAACTGAGTATGTTAAATAGTGATATATTAGACCTATATTTTGAGGAAAGAAAATTAAATTAGTTGGGGTGAAGGGCAAGCTGCTATAGCAGAGACTCAGTAGTTCATTGGCATCAATGAGATAGTTTCTTTTCACCTGACAGCTCTGAGGTGAGTGGTCCAGATTAGTGGAGCAGAACCCACCCCCCAACCATTGGGTCATTCAGGAGCCCAGGTTCCTTCCATCCAGGGAGCGACCCTCCCTCAGGGCTGTGTGTCTCAGGCCTGGTCCTAGCTGGGCACAGCAAACCAGTCTCTCCTTTTCTGCTAGTTACACCAGCTGCATTGTGAGTGGAAGACCCGGAACCTCTCATTCCAGCTGCAGACTGGAAGAGACCTGGAAGATGAAGTCATCCTCAGTCATTCTCACCCTCACATCAGGTAACACTGTAGAGTGATGATTATTTGACCCTGGGATTATCAGCTAGAATTGTCTTTTCAAAAAGACATTTTGCAGTGTAATTACAGTGTTAAACTGAAGTTATAATCTACATCTGTGAGCTCTATTAGCAAGTAGATCCCAAAGCCACAGTTATAATCAGAAAAAACATACTCTGTGAAAGGAGGGGGAGGACTCACATGGAGCCAAGAGGGTTGAAAGCAGAGCTTCTTCTCAGTGTAGAAGGAATTGGGTGCGATGACGGGCACCAGGGGATCTGTTACCTTAGGAAGTGCTGTTCAGTGGGTTCTGAGTTCCATCAGCTTTAGACCTTGGATAGACCACTCAGTGCCGTACACCTCAGTGCTCTCTCTGTAAAACGAGGATAAAATACTACCTACTTCAATGAGACGTACGTCCAAAGTGCTTGACAACGTGAGTTACACACGGTAAATACTGTAGATGTATAATCCATTCTTATTGTAATTGTCAGTATATCATCATTTTATGCCTCAGAAAGTGAAATGCCTTCCTTCTATTTCCCAAGAGCTCAGTCTAGATTTGTTGTTTTGCCTCTGATGGAATTTGCATATGGTTTTGATTTACCTTTAGGTTGCTTCGCCAGAGAATTGATCAGCTGGAGAACTTAATCTGCAGCCTGTCCAAGAAGCAGGCCTGCCGGCCCCCACTGCCTACATATGAGGCCCTGGTGCAGGAAATCCACCACTACGTCAGCAGCATCGCCCAGGCCCCTGCTGTTCAGGATCTGCTCACACGGCTCCTGCAGGCCCTGCGCTCGGATGGACCTCGGGCCGCCCAGGTGGCCCAGAACCTTCTGAAGGAGGAGGCCTCCTGGCAGCAGTCACACCACCAGTTCCGGAGGCGGCTGGCCGAGGAGTTTGCCCTGTACCCAGACGCCACGGCCCCACTGCAGGCCTCCATCCTGCAGCTGCAGCACGGCATGCGGCTGGTGGCGGGCGAGGTCCACTCCTTGCTCCAGGGCGGCCTGGCCAGCTCAGACAGGCTGGGGGCCCTGGCCACGTCCCTGCTGGCTTTCCCATCGGTGGGACCTGCCTTCCCTACCTACTATGCCCACGCAGACGCTCTGTGCTCTGTGAAGTCGGAGGAGGTGCTGCGTGGCCTCAGCAAGCTGATGCTCAAGCGCTCGGGAGGACGGGAGCTGGAAGAGAAGGGCCAGAGCCCCCACACAAGCCGAGAACAGCTGCTGCTGAATGCCCTCCTGTACCTGCGCTCCCACGTGCTGTGCAAGGGAGAGCTGGACCAGCGGGCCCTGCAGCTCTTCAGACACGCCTGTCAGGTGAGCCCACCTCCAGCAAGGCGCCAGGGACACAAGCAGGGTGCCTGCAGAACACTTGCCGTGCCCGACGTAGATGAGATTGTGTGGTTAGGGAGTGGGGATTGAGTAGTTGTTTCTTGCTTTTTCACATTTAATTGTCAGGTTTAGGGGCCTTTGTTAGTTTTGAAGAGATCAAAAAAAGGTATTAGTGATGTCAGTCCTTTGTGCCTGATGCACATTGCAGATGGTCTCTTCTAGTTTGTTGGTGTTGACTTTGTTTACGATGCGTTTTGCCATGTGATGGTATCAACTTTTATTAACATTAAGAAAATAACTTCTGCTTTTATCCCTTACCAACAAAAGCAATTTGTTCTCGTTGTAGACAGTTAAAAGAATAAGTATAAGCTAAATTGTTAGATTCTGCCACTTAAAGCCATGTGAACCACATGAACTGTTAACACATTGGTATATTCCTATCACTAAATATTTAAATTTGTATGTAAAGTCTTTTTGCTGTTTTAGAAAAGAAAAAAAAGCCCAAACCAGTGCCATTCTAAGAAAAGTCTTAAAGCTAGAGCTTTGGGTAAAATTTTGAGAAAGCAGAATTGCTGAGACAAAGGTTAACTGGTTGCTTAGGCTTCTGATACAAACTGTCTTCCTGAATGGAAGATGCTCGTGTCCTCAGTCCTCCTCAGTACTGGGTGGTTTCTTGATAGTTTTTGCCAATTAAAGGGCTTTAGAGGTAGTAGGGAATTTAGGAAATGTCTGGTAAGGTATGGCCCAGTTTTGCCTGATTGGTTCCCCAAGAACACCCAGTCCCCAGTGTCTTTTCTCTTTTCTGAACCGGTGGGCCATCCATCTCCCTGAGGTGCTGGCCAAATGCAGTCTGCATCACATGCCCACTTTGCCCACCCCTAATACAGAGCACCACCCACGCCTGACAGCAGGTCCCCAGTCCTACAGATTTTCACACCTGCAAAATTGTAATACAGCAAGGGAGAATTTAGGAAACTCCATTTGCTACAGATACATAGTTTGCAAACAAAGCCCATTTACTCTCCGCCACATGGAATTGAGTTTCTTGGACATTATAACTTGTTTGTTTTTGAACCCTGGTGTTTTGTTTTCATGAGAAACAAAGAAATAGCAAATCCTGCCTTTGTTCACTATAAGTACCTCAGCAAAGGCAAATAAGCTTCTGCTGGAATGTGTGATTTTTCAGGAAATCATCAATGAGTGGGACGAGCAGGAACGCATAGCCCAGGAGAAGGCGGAACAGGAAAGCAGCCTGTACAGATACCGGAGCAGGACCTCCAGGACAGCCCTGAGCGAGGAGGAAGAAGAAGAGCGGGCATTCAGGAGCCAGTTCCCACTGCACGAGAAGGTGGGCAGTGTGCTCCCCTGGTGCCACACACCTCACCTTTGAATGGTTAGGTTTTTTTTTTTCCCCTTCCAGTTTTATTGAGATATAATTAACACCCAGCACTGTTTGAGTTTAAGGTGCTCAGCATAATGATGTCATGCAACAATTACCACGATAAGTATAGTGAACACCCATCACTCACATAGATATAAAAGAAAATTTTTTTCCTTGTGATGAGAACTCTTAGGATTTACTCTATAATTGACTGCAACACTTTATTAGTTGCTGTTACATTCCCTTTGAACGGTTTTGTAATTTTTAAAATACTCCTTAATGCACATAATTTGCTACTTCATCTTCTTGATTGTTCACACTCCATCCCTCCCCATTCCTTTCATTCTGATTAGAACTGGATTTTGATTTTCACAAGTTCAATTGCTCTAATGTTATTTACAGGACTTTGCAGATATTTTGGTAGAACCCACACTAGAGGAGAAGGGACCTTCAGGTGGGCAAGAAGAGGAGGCCACAGCTGGCTCTGCCGTCCTGTCACAGAGCTCCATGCAGGCTGTGATGCACATCCACCAGCAGCTGTGCCTCGGCTTCGCCCGGTCCCTCTGGTACCAGCAGAGTCCACCGCCCCACGGGGCAGAGCACTACCTCAGCCTGTTTCTGTCTTGCTACCAGACGGGAGCATGTCTCGTGACACACTTCTATCCACTGATGGGTATGGTGGTTTGCTTCTCTTTAGCTCTTGGGAAATCAGAATGAGTCGATGTGATCGCTGCTTCTGGAACAATCAAAACTGCTACCTCCCTGTTTTTGCTAAGTTCGAGTTAATGGTGTTTCGTTAACTTAAAGGACTTAAAGCTAATTCCAAAATCGATTTAAAATTCTGCCATAACCATGGTTTCTTATCCTTTGAATACTTTGGGTTAAAGGGATTAAGAAAGTAAGGATACGCTATTAGTTTTAATGGTCTTGTTTCTCCACATTATTTGTAATTTCCCTCTAACAGCTTTGGTGCTTTTCTAATGAAATCATGTATTGCTGGGAGTAGCCCGGGAACTCAGAAATTAATTTCACAGGGTATGGTTTGATGCAGTTTCCTACAAGACCTCATGATTTGTTCTTTGCAAGTAGGAAGGAAGCTTTCATTCTGCCTCTATTTCTCATGAAAACAAAACACCATGATTCAAGTAGGAAGGAAGCTTTCATTTCTTCCAAGAATAGCCACAAAAACTGGGAATTTGAATCCGTCAAACCAAACTGCACCCTCTTTGATTATGTGGAAGTAGTATCTGTGTATCCTGAAACTTGGCAGGTTTTGGTGACCACTTAGTATCAGAGTCACAGTCTCCTGGGCTTGTGTTGCTTTGGGAGTGAATGACATTGCAATGTCTGCTTCATTCAGTCCCAGACATTCATTATTTCTGAGCATGTTTCTAACATCTTTGTAACTTAACACTGACTTTACTGTGATCTTGTTAATAATTTCACAGGAGTTGAGCTGAATGACCAACTCTTGGGCAGCCAACTTTTGGCCTGCACCCTATCCCATAACACTCTCTTTGGGGAAGCGACCTCAGACCTGATGGTGAAGGCTGACGGACCCTATGACTTCTACCATCACCCCAACATCCTAGAAGCTCGGCACTGCCAACCCGTGCTTCAAGGCTTCTCAGAGGCTGTTCACTGGCTGCTGCAGGATTGGCCAGAGCACCCGGCACTTGAGCAGGTAGGGCAATGGTGGGGAGGCGGCTTCTCACTGTCCCAGGTGCATTGACTTGCACAGTGGTCACACAGACAGAGGTTTTACAGAAGGCGGTTCGAGGAGGCACTATTTCCTGTAGGATGAATATACATGTTTGTAATGCTGCTTGTGAATGGTGTTTGAGATTCCACTTGCTTTCAGGGTTTGCCATCCACATATGAAATGCTGCTGCGTTCCTCTCTTTATTCAGACACATCCTTATGTAAACAAGGGGGTCTGGCTCTTTCAAGCTTGGTAGTTTTAACTCAGACCCTTGCTCTGTGATCTTCAGCTAATTCTATAATAACTCATAACAGAGTAATAAGAAGTTACCTTATCAAACTCAGTCTTACTTCCAGAGTAATACAGCAGAAAGAGTTTATCTTGGGCAGGATCCACAACCTTGGAGTTTTACCCACAGCTTTCATGGGTGCTTGTGAAGCAGGGCCTTTGCATGAAACAGGCAGACCCATCTTCAGTACCCTGTAACTGTGGGCGATTGATAGTCCCATGAGCATGCCCAGATCTTTTTCTCTCCCTCTTGCAGCTGCTGGTTGTAATGGACCGAATCTGTAGTTTCCCGCTTTCCAGCCCCATCTCAAAGTTCCTGAATGGCTTAGAGATCCTTCTGGCAAAGGCACAGGTAAGAGGATTCTCTCTCTAGTCCTCATTTTAGTTTGTCGTCAACTGGAGAGATTCTCTTCTTGTTCGAGTTGGCCTTCAGACTGGCTGGGTGTCCGCACTCTTCACCTCCTCAGTCCTCTCATAGCCTCTGAAGTGGCTGGTGCTCCCCTGATTTCCAGATTAGGGCTCTGGACTTTAGGGGGGTCACATGACTAACAATACAGGGATTCAGACTCAGGTCTCCAAATCCTGTGCTATTTGCTCAGCTGGAGGTTAGTCAGGTAACCAGAAAGATCTCCAAGCTGGATAAGCAGGATGGTTATTTATTGGTGTGTGCATGCATGCTAAGTTGCGTCAGTCATGTCCGACTCTTTGTGACCCTACGGACTGAAGCCCACCAGGCTCCTCTGTCCATGGAATTTCCCAGGCAAGACTACTGGAGTGGGTTGCCATTTCCTCCTCCAAGGGATCTTCCTGATCCAGGGATCAAACCCATGTCTCTTAGGTCTCCTGCATTGGCAGGTGGGTTCTTTACCGCTAGCACCACCTGGTACATCAGTGTAGAAGTTGTTTAAGGTCCCAGTGGTCTTTGCTTAAGAAAAGCCAAGGATGTTCCTGAGGGAGGAGGTGATCAGGGGACTGAATAATGGCTGTAGTGAATTTCTTCTGTGTCTCGTCAGGATTGGGAGGAGAATGCAAGTCGAACCCTGTCTTTGCGGAAACATCTTGATTTGGTCAGTCAGTTGATCATCCGTTGGCGTAAACTGGAACTGAAGTGAGTGATTCATTTGTCACTCCCCTTCTTGAACTTACATTGTAGGGACATGGTCTTTGGATGGGTTGTTTCTTCAGAGTTGATGTCACGTGTCAGTTGGAGACCAGACAACAGCATGCATTCTGAGGCAGCAGACTGGCAGCTTTTCCACCTTCATTTAGGAGGAGAGAATTGTGAATATTTAGCTCCTGCCTCTGAGGTTTCACATATTTGAATGGGTTTCCTTACATGCCTCCTTGGCCTCTCCTCCCACATTTCAGCTGCTGGTCCATGAGTTTGGATAATACCATGAAGCGCCACACTGAGAAATCCACCAAACATTGGTTCTCCATCTACCAGATGCTGGAGAAGCACATGCAGGAACAAACAGAGGAACAGGAAGGTACCACCTGACCGTGAATTCCCTGCTTATGTAGAGGGTCCAGGCTAAGCTTGAAGTGCTGCAGAGTCTGGGATTTACTGCTCCCTTGTCCTCCCCCCACCACTTTCAGACAGGACATGTTGTGTGACTGCCAGTATTCCCGAGAGGTCAGCCGAAAAAGCTGTGTAGTTCTTTTCTTACTGAGAATAATGATGACCGTCAGAGAGGCTTAAGTGACTCATCCAGAGTCTAGAGAGCTAGTCGTAAGATAAGATTTCCTTATTCTCTGTGTCCATGAGACAAGTCAGAGAGGAAGTTGCTGTCTTGGTAGGTAGTAGTTACAATGTTTGAGTTAAAAGGGTTTCATCTCATGCTTAGAACAAGGGCCTCATAATTCAGTTTCCTCTTTTGCCATGAGTGCATTTCATATATACTGCTAGTGAAGCTACCGTTTTTAAACCAGCTTGAAATTTAGCTGTGGTCCTTGCTCCAAATTTCACATTAACTGGTATCCCTTGGGTATCTCATAGTAGACTGTGTATATTATGACACTGAGTGATGGTTGCGGACACATGTGTGTTTTCCTCTTTTAATCTCTAAAGATGACAAACAGATGACCCTGATGTTGCTGGTCAGCACATTACAAGCATTTATTGAAGGATCCTCACTGGGGGAGTTCCACATACGACTTCAGATGTTACTGGTTTTCCATTGTCATGTCTTGCTGATGCCACAAGTTGAAGGAAAAGGTAAGGATATACATATGTGTGTATAATATTTTTTTTCTTTAATTTTACCCTATGCTGTTAAAATGATTAGGCTTTGAATTCATGAGACAGGTGTCTTGTTGCATACCAAGTTTTAAATAAGACACTTGGAGTTGTCTTTTACTATAATGTGGTTCAGGTAAGATAAAGGAAAAACACTGAAATCAAGTGCAGACTGGTTATAATTGAATCGCTGGCTAGTGAACTGTGGCAGCGGTAAATCAACAGATGCAGATCCTAGGAGCTGGCATGTTGAGGCAGCATGTCTGTCTGTCTAGACAGTGCATATGTCCCGCTAAGCTTCTGCTTGATCCAGGCTATAATTAGGTTCTTTGATCTCAGGAGAGCACTGCCACATATCAAGCAACTGCACATAAAACTTCTACTGTCAGTTACCATCCCTGACCACAGCAGTTTAGATAAAAGTGTCACTGTAAGGTATAGATTTATGTGAGTGAGTAGTCAAGGTGAGCTCTTAATATGCCATCTTTTGAAACAGGCTGTTCTGCTGACTTTACAGTAAGATTCTGAGAAAGAGTTGGAAATTGTACATTTGGTAGAACATCTGAGTACGCCTTCTTTAAGAACAAAAGTGCGATTGAAGAAAATACCCACTGCAGACTGAAATGAAAAAAATAGGGGTAGTGTTGGCAGCCTGCATCTCTGGGAACTGCTAAGCCCGGCTCCCTGATGAGCTGTTACATAATCTGTGGGAGCTCTGCTGTGATGTCGTGGCCCAGAGAGTAATGAGGGAGGATCACCTGAGTGTGCAGCCCCGTGGGAGAAGCCAGCAGCACATGTGGTGTTTTCATTTCCTTTTTCTTTCTTCCAGATGCACTTTGCAGTGTTCTGTGGAACTTGTACCACTATTACAAGCAGTTCTTCGACCGGGTCCAGGCCAAAATTGTGGAACTTCGTTCCCCTCTAGAAAAAGAGCTTAAAGTAAGATGAACAGCAGTCATAATCACTCTTGGGAGAACAAAAGCAGCAAATTCTCAGTTCTGTTTCCTAATCCAAGTAACAGTGAAACGGGGGCTCTGAGAAATGGAGGGGAGCATAGCAGCTGCCAAGCAGCATGGCAGGTTTTGCGTTTTGTGGCATTGGCTCCACTGGTGCCCTGGCCACGTGTGTGAGGGATCCGTGGAGTGGCACCCATCATAGGTGCCTAAGAGGACTGTTAGGGCCCCCTCCCCAGTTGCAGCCAGAGAGGATGGCTCCCTCTTCCACCTCAGAGGAGCGCCACCTGGTGTTGGGCTATGGGCTGTGGCAGTGCTGGGGGGTAATGAGAATCCTATGTTTGATACTTTCAGCGGTTGTGGAACCAACGCCGGTTTATGCTAGAGTACACAGCGACATACTGATTGTAGCAGCACTTTTTTCCATCGCTTTGAGACAAACACGTGTCCCTTTATTAGACTTGTTTTACTTGTTCACTGACACACCATCCTGTGTTAGGGATGAAGAGAGATCTGGTCATCACACGGGTGATCTAGAAAGAAACAGAATGACACCACGTTTGTAAAGCCCTTCCTTGAGCTTCATTTATCTTACAGGAATTTGTTAAGATATCCAAGTGGAATGATGTCAGCTTCTGGTCTATTAAGCAGTCTGTGGAAAAGACACACAGGTAATTCATCTTTTAAAACGGGGAGTGGCCAAAACTCAGAATTTTTGAATTGTAGACAGCATAACTACATTGTTACAAAGGCCTGATTTGTGCTACCTTAAACTTACTAAAAAACACTAGACTGTTCTGCTGGCTGCCCAGCACCGACCCCTCCCACCCGAAGCAGTCTCACTGTGGGAGGAACTGATGCGTCTGGAGGCAGAGCAGGCTGTGTGCTGCTGAAGGTCGAGTCCTCTGCCACCTGCTCACCTTCAGCCAAGTTATCTCACCATTCCTGGCTTCAGTTGAGATTAGAATACCTGCCATGCTTTTTCCTTAAAAAAAAAAAAAAGATTATGAGTTTCTAAGACACTCGTTGTATACCAAAGGTACAAGTTATTAAGTTGCCTGTGTATGCATTATGTCATTTACGTATTTCTTCACTTTTCCATTTTTACTTTTTCCTGCCCTTATCTCTCATTACCTGGGGTCCAGAACCCTCTTTAAATTCATGAAGAAGTTTGAAGCTGTCCTGAGCGAACCCTGCCAGTCATCCCTGGTGGAGGGTGACAAGGAGGAGCAGCCGGACTCTTCGCCAAGGCCAACAGGTGCCGCCGCGAGTGAGGAGTCCCCCATTCAGAGTCTGAACAGGGCGCTGAGGGAGACCCTGTTAGCCCGGCCAGCAGCCACGCAGGTATTAGCTTGCAGGATAGTGTTTGCTTCTTCCTGAGCTGGTCGGACAGGGTCTGTGCTTTCTGTGGGAGACGCACCCTTAAAGCTAGGTAAGGGAATGCCTTTGAAATCTTCCTCTTTGGGCTAGTGGTGTGGTGTTTCTCTTTCTGACCCTGCTGCCTAGTATGGCAAAAAGCGTTAATCCTTGTGCTGGAAGCTTAATGTGGGCCTGTATACAAAACCGATGTGCTTATCTGTGAACAGTTCACTTACCCGTAAGAGAAGATTTAAAGCATCAGTTTAGGAATAGGACATGGAAGCTGCCTTTGGGACCCCACGCGATGAGGCTGCTGCACACACCGGGAGTGACTGTGTGCAGTGACGTGCTGCTTTCAAGTGGTTGCTGATGACCATGGTGTGGAAATGTGTGAACTTCCATCATGGCCAGTTTCCAGCACCAAGACTTAAGAACTGTCTTACAAAATTCCTGAAAACGTAAACCGTTATCCAAACATTTCATGAGTAGGTCTGTTACAGGAGGGTGTCCCTGCTGCAGAGGCACTGGGTGTGGGGAGCCCTCGTAAGGGAGGGATGGCTTTTGCCATCATGTTGTGCTTTCCATGCTGGGTCTAGAGGGTTAGCGATGCAATTCTTCAAGCTGTGTTAAATATTTTAATGGTTCAGAGAGTTTAGTAGAAATTGAGCATATGATATGGCTGCCAAATTTATTTTCTTTTGATTGTATTGATCACCTCACTGCTCCTAACTCTAATCAAATTTTTTTGTTATCGATGAAAGCACAAGAATTTCAGGGATTCCTCAGGAAAAAAAAGTAGTGAAACTGTGCCCCCAACAGACAAAAGCTTTTCCCTTTGCCTAGTTTCCCTTCATCTGCTGCCTTCCCTAGGATCTGGATCCTGGTATTTGAAGTGTCAGGAATCAGAGGGTGATGAGAGATGGTGGCTGAAGTAGGATTTGGCGGTCAGGTTAGCCCTGCCTTTGTGTCTGAGAAGCACAGTGTGGCACATTATCTCAGAGGCAGCAGTTCTGCTGTCCAATCCTGCCTTCAGGGAGCAGGAGCACGGCCCCTCGTAACAAGCACAGAAGGCGGCGCTGGGGACAGTGGGGTCAGGGACTTCCCCGACAGGGGCCTCGCACACCAATTACATACTCTTCTAAGTACCTGAGGCACATGCTGTTTTACTTTTTGTGATGTTTTATTTGTTCTTGTGAGACTTCAGAGATGGGGCAAGGGGAGCTTCCTGTGGCTGAGCCAGGTATGTGGAGGGCATGACATTTAATTCAGCGCCCCTGGGGGGGGGTGTACCATGACTCTTGTGCTCTGTCTCACAGGCTGCTCTTCCAGAGGAGTGTCAGGGCGCCCCTCTCCCCTCGGAGGGGGCCCTTCTGCGTCGCTTGCCGAAACTCCTGAAACGCATGAGGAAGATGTGCCTAACGCTCATGCAGGGAAGCCCTCTGCCCCGCCTCGTGGAGGGCCTCGACCAGTTCACTGGTGGGTGCATGCCCAGGCTGAGGGGGCTTTATTTCTCTAGTATCCCTGGTGGCCCAGGAAGGCTGGAATTAATTACCTGTGTCCTAGTAGTGTAGAGCAGGTAATTGAATAAGGAAGTGGGTTACAAACCAGCCAAACCCAGACACGGTCAGCTGAGACTCCATAGATGGTCATTGTGGTTCTCGTCTTGTCCTCCTCTTGTGCAGACCAGAGAGGTGTTAGCCATTCTCTACAGCAGCCTTGTCCACATCAGCTCTTCCTGGTCAGGGACATGAGTGAAGGGTTTCTTAGAGTCTGGACGCTGTCACCACCTCTCAAAATGTTGTCTCTCTCTAGTTAAAGGAGAAGAAAAGTTCATCCATAGTCCCTTTCTTTCTCCTTTCACTTCAAAGAGGCATAGCAGTCTCGTCTCCCTGGTTGTTCTTGCTCTGCAGTGTATCAGCAATGGCTGGGAAAGGGGGTCCAAAACTTAATAGACTGTTTGGGCCATTGGCAGCCTTTCACCACTTCCTCCACATCCACGCAGCCCCAGCGAGTGTTGGGTCACAGTGAAGCTGGTCCTTCTCCAGTAAGGCTGAAGTCTGACCTCAGGAAGATATTTAAAAAGAAAAGAAAAACTTGTTAGCGGGACTTCCCTGGCGGTCCATTGGTTAAGTCTCTGTGCTCCCAATGCAGGGGATCCAGATTCCATCCCTAGGCAGGGAACTAGATCCCACATGCTGCATTTAAGACCTGGCACAGCCAAGTAAATAAAGTAAAAACCAACTTGTTAGAGTAATAGCCTAATATCCATTTTTCAAGATAACCTGCCTGCCTATGCCTGATGATGGGGGTGAATGGCCTACAGATCCCAGGCATGCCCTTCGGGAGACACACGGCAAACTCTCTTGCCAGCTGTGCTGGGTTTGTGCGGGGTGCGGGCTCTCACCTGACAGGCTTGACCGCCTGCGTTCGTCTGCTTGGGCTGCCTTGGAAAAGTACAGCTGACCCGTGAACAGCGCAGGCGCTGGGGGCATCGCCCCTTCACAAGCTGGGAAATCCAAGTGTCACTTAGAGTCGGTCATCTGTGTCCATGGTTCCACATCCGCAAATTCATTCAACTCGGGCTTGTGTAAGCCCTGAGGTATTTACTATTGGGGGAAAAAAAAAAAAAAACAAGACTCCCATGTAAGTAAGTGGACCCACACAGTTCAAACCCACGTTGTTCAAGGGGCAGCTGTGCCACGTCTTGGGTGGTTTAAATAATAGAAATTGATTTTCTCACAGTTCTGGAGACTGAAAGTCCAAGATTAGAGTGTCAGCAGGGTTGGTTTTTTTCTGAGGCTGTCTCCTTGGCTTGTAGATGCCTTTTCTATGTCCCTGCCTCCTCTATTAAGGTTGCCAGCCAGATTAGATTAGAGCCCACCCACAAGGCCTCCTTTTACCTTCATGGGCTCCTGAAAGGCCCCATCTCTAAATACAGTCGTATTCTGAGGTCCTGGGAGATTAGGACTTAGGCATGGACTTGGCAGGACATGCAGTCAGCTTATGACACTACCTGTGGCAGATTGGCAGCACCTTTGTGTTCTCGGTTCCTGTGGGTATTCAGGAAGGCAGCGTAGTGCTGGAGAAAGAATCTGGGCATTGGAGTCAGTTCAGCCAGGGTTCAAGTCCTGGCTTCAAGTTTGCTCTGTAGCTGAATGGCCTTTGGAAAATGACTAGACTTTCTGAGTCTCTTAGAGTGGCTAAAAAGAAGTTCTGGAGCTGTACAGGTTAGAAGACCGTTTTCAAAGCACATGGTACAGCATAGAAGCTCAATTCATGTTGTAGTTATGGGAAATTTATTCAAGTGTTTTAAAGTTCCTAGAGTAAATCATGGCACATGATCTATGTTCAATAGTGTTTTTTGCTTGACTGATTATAAAACCCCTGGATAAAAAGATTAGCTACTTTTATTTGGGTTGTTTGTTGTCAAGATATATTGTTTCCGATTTTTCTCTTGTCATGCATGTCATCAGTTCTCATTGAGAATTTACCAGTGCTGAGGACTGTTAGACATAAAGATGAATGACACTCGGTGTTTGGTTCCAGAATGTCCTTGGTCTTGGGTAATCTGAGTATATTAAGAATTCCTGGGGATTTCCATGTTTCTCCCTTGTCTTCCCTGCAGGCGAAGTAATCTCCTTTATGAGTGAGCTTCAGAGCTTAAAGGTGGACCCCTCTGCAGAGAAGGAGAAGCAGCGGTCGGAAGCCAAGCACATTCTCATGCAGAAGCAGCGAGCTTTAGCAGACCTCTTTAAACACCTGACAAAAACTGGTACAGTTTACACTGGAAACTCAGTGGAGTATGCTCATCTGCTTTTAGGAAGAAAAATAACACGGTTGATTTGGGGAAACTTTGTAGAGACAGTTGAGATAGTACATAAGGTGGAAAGCAAGGTTTTGAAATGCCATTCTGAGAGTTCCAGTTACACGAACGAAAATCCTATGATGAACCATTTGTGACTACCAGATAGTTTTCACAGTTTTGCAGTGAGGTTTCCCAGAAACCATGTGTTTTATTTTCATCGCCAGTTGTTGTACAGCACATACCCTTCCAGCGTTGCATAGAGAGCAATGCTTCTAGAAGTAACTCGTGTATGAACTACCTGGGGAATCTTGCTGAAGTGCAGAAGCGGATTCTGTTTCACTCAGTGTGGGGCAGGGCCTGAGAGTCCTGGGCGATGCTGTTCCCAGGACACGACTTTGATTAGCGGTGGTATTGCTAATCCATTCTCTTCAGTTTCTTTATTTAAAAACATGTTTATTTCCTAGGTTTGTCATATCGCAAAGGTCTTTCCTGGGCCCGTACAAAAAACCCTCAAGAAATGCTCCATCTTCGCCCGTTGGATCTCCAGAGCGCATTGTCTATAGTCAGCAGCACTCAGGAGGCTGATTCTAGGTTAGTATTTTTAATTATAAATGGAGCAAGTCAGCTAAGCCTCCATGGCCTCATTTGCCAGAGTGGGGGTAGCAGTACTTCTGTCCTAGGGTCGCCATGAAGATAACATTCAGAAAAGTGCCGGCTTAGGACTGGCAGGTGGTGAGCACCTAGTAAGTGTTAGTTTTCTTTTTTAAAAAACTTCCCTCTCCTTCTGCCCTTTTAAAAGGTAAGGAACAAATGTAAAACATTGGAAGGTTTGGGCTCTGTTGGGAGTCTGGTGGGGTGAGGAAGACAAGGGACCACTTTGAGCATTTAAAGCAAGTGTTAGTAACTGTTGATTTTCTTCTCTTCATTTCTTTTTCCTCCTCGTATTCATCTCTCCCATTATTTTTTTTGGCCCTTTGATTTTTCCTGAGGTCTGCTCACTTGATTTGAATGTACAGGTGAAAATCTATAAGAGAATGGTCACATTTTTAAGTGTGCCAAATACACAACATCTTCTAAGGTCTCATGTTATTGTCACATCCTTTGTGTAAAGGACTGATGAGTACCTGATTCAGTGGATCCTCACAGAAGTAAATCTGCTCAGACTCTTGGCTTCTGGTTGTGGCTGAACGGACCAGTCTCTGACTTCTCGGGATCTGGGGTGGAGATAGTGATTTTAATTAATTACATTCATGTTGATTTCTTCTCCAGGTTGCTTACAGAAATCTCATCTTCATGGGAGGGCTGCCAGAAGTACTTCTATCGCTCTCTTGCACGGCACGTCAGGCTTAGTGCGGTCCTGGCAGCTCCTGCCAAGGTAGGATGATAGAGCCTTGGGATTGCAGGACCTGGGGACTCCTGTTCATCCAGGACAGCATCCTCAGACCTGGTCACATGATCACAGCCCATCACTGGAGGTGACTGAGCTCTTTGCAGTTATCAACCTGAGAATGTAATATAATCAATATAATTTTGTGCTTAACCAGAAAGCATTTGATAACAAGTTCTATTATTCACCGTTTGCTAGCGGGTCCAAATCCTTAAGAAAAATTATGGAAGAAAATCTTCAAGTTGAGAATGCCACCCTCAGATTTCCCCCCTCCTGTAAATTGAGAAAAGATCACTGATACCCAGTTTTGGTGTTAAACTAGTTCCTGCTCATGGAACAACCGTGGTCTGTGGTAGCATACTTGGAGAAGCCCTGCTTCCAGAGGTGGACGGATGTGACCTCTAGAGGGCAGCACACCCAGCTTGCCCCCACAGGGCTCCTCCAGGAGTGCAGGACCAGTGGCGTCTGCACCATGTGGCCCCTCAGCACACTCTCCTCTCTCCCTGCCAGGAGATGGGCGCGGGCCACGTGGAGCGGTGTAAAGGGTTCTCGGCACATCTGATGAAGGTGCTCATCCGACAGCGGCGCTCCCTGACTGCACTGACCGAGCAGTGGATCCTCCTCAGGTATTGCTGACTGGCTGTGTTTCTCAGAATGAATCGGGAAGACTTGTGTACGGCTCACAGTTGCTGCACGAGCTGCTCCCATTTGTGATGTGAGGTCTGAGGCCCAAAGAGGCAGATGGGGTTGCCTTGGCCCCTTACTTTTGGTGGTAATGCTTCTGCCCCCTGGTGTTGGCAGCACCTCCAGGGGATCATTTGAAGGCCGAGTCAGGCAGGAAAAATGGTCACGGCTGAACCACACCTGGGTCTGGAGTGAGGGAGTCCATGGTTGGCAGTCCACGTGGGCTGAGGGGCAGGGTTGCATTCATGGCATCAGGGCATCCCAGTCTCGGCACAGATCAGATGTGAATCGACTTCGTTTTGTTAGGCTTTTTGGATCACAGAGTTGCAGTTTGCTGGACTATACACAGATGCTCCCCAACGGAAAGAGATATTTAAAAAGATGAGGACGGCTAGGAAACTTGTTATCACCTGCCGAGTGGATCCTTGGCTGAGAGATCATATTCTAGACTGTATTCACTTCATCTATTTTATCTCTTCTTACAAGAGTTTAAATAGCAAAGTATACTACATTTACTAGATTTTTTATTTTAGAAAATAGTGGCTGAAGTCACTGCAGTGCTGTGACTGTGTTGGGTATGAGAGGCCTGTCAGTGGCAGACGATAAGCAGTGAGTTCCTGTTCTTCTGCTACCTCAGAAGGGTGTGTTTAAACACCAAAGGCTGTGTTTAAGTACTTTGGAAGGCATGTGATCAGACCTTTTACTCCTCTGGGGGAGCCTCTCTTCTTTATTAGGTGGAAAAGTCTATACTTCATTCAGAAATCAATGAATTTACTGTTAACAAACAGCTTGGTGACACAGTTGAAGGTGCCATGTGTTGTCCCCCTGGGTTTGTTTCTCTGTGCAGGAACCTCCTCAGTTGTGTGCAAGAGATGGATGGCAGGCTGACAGGGCCGCCCGTCTACCCCGTGGCCTTCCCTCCTCAGGATGGGGTACAGCAGTGGACTGAGAGGCTGCAGCACCTGACTATGCAGACCCAAGTCCTGCTGGAGCAGCTCTCCTGGCTCCTCCAGTGCTGCCCGGCTGCCAGGCCTGCTCCTGGCCACGCCCACGGCCACACCCCCTACCCGGAAGACCCGGAGCGCCCCGAGGGACAGCTTTCTGGAGCAGTGCTGGACCTGATCCAGTCAGACCTGACCTACCCGTCCCCAGCTCCAGAAACGCAGCTGCCCTCTGGTTGCCTGATGCGGAAGCAGGACCCACTTTGGCAGCAGTCAACTGCGAGATTAACAGAGATGCTGAAAACCGTTAAAACCGTGAAAGCTGATGTCGACAGAATTAGGCAGCAATCTTGCGAGGCTCTCTTTCATTCTTGGTGAGTGTGCCTGTGTCTCTGCTCTGCCTCTGTGTGGGCACATGGTCACGGTTTAGTGAGGGAAAGAAAGGGTTGTGCCTCAGTCCTCAGTTTTCCAGTGCCCTGCATAGTGCTTTGTGGCGTATGTCCAGCTGTAAGTCTCTAGATGCCCTGAGTTTTAGTGGTTGGAGGGAGGGGAGGGTGGGTGTGGATGGGTGGTAGCGCCTTGCTTTCAACATTGTGGCATTTTTGTTGTTGCAGGAAAGATTTTGAAGTTTGCTCTTCTGGGCTGAGCTGCCTATCCCAGGTGTCAGCTCATTTGCAAGGCCTAGAGTCCTTGTTCATTCTTCCAGGGGTTGAGAGTGAGCAAACAGACCCACAAATGGCTTTAATTGAGAGCTTGGAATATGTAAGAAGAGAGATCAATAAAGCCACAGATGACTTTACTACCTGGAAAACACGTCTGCTCACCCCAGGCAGCCAAGAAGGTGAGGACTGCTTTTCAGTAAAGGAGTAAAAGCCCAGTATAGGAACGCTGTCTTGTAGATTTAAGTCCACATTGTCCTAAAGAAATGTCGTTTTGTTCTAGATATATCTGTTCAGGGTTCTAAGGCCAAGAAGTGTGATTGGAGCCCATAACTCTTTTATATATATATATATATATGTAAATTTATTTATCTTTGGTTGTGTTGGGTCTTCGATCTGCGCAGGCTTTTCTCTAGTTGCAGTGAGTGGGGGCTACTCTTTGTTGCGACGTGTGGGCTTCTCACTGTGGTGACTTCTCTTGATGGGAGCACATGCTCTAGAGTGGGCGGACTTCAGTAGTTGTGGCACGTGGGCTCAGTAGTTGCGGTTCCCAGGCTCTAGAGCACAGGCTCAATAGTTGTGGAGCACGGACTTAGTTGCTCCACAGCATGTGGGATCTTCCTGGACCAGGGATTGAACCCGTGTCTCCTGCATTGGCAGGCAGACTCGTCACCACTGAGCCACCCGGGAAGCCCGAGCACATAGCTCTTAACTTTTGTTTGAGCACCTTGCCTCTGGGTTGCCATCACATTACTTACTTTATAGCACATGAGTAGGGAGACAGCACAGGCTCACTGGCTGTCCCAGAAAGTTCTCTTTAGGCTGGAAAGCTGACAGTTCCTGTTTGGATTAAGTTGGTATTTATATACGCCATCTTAACTGTCTTCATATTTTTGGCATTCTTTCAGCAAAATTGTTTTAATACAAGGAAATAACCTTGTAGGTTTATCTACGCCAGGGTTGTGTCTCATTCTTTATACGCAGCACAGCTTGACAGTGACTCAGCCTTAGCAGGTGCTTAGCTGGTGGCTGTTTGTTACAATGACAAATGAGGATTGTTAGTAATTCCAGAGGCACTGAAACCAATGACTGAGTTTTAAAAATTTGTTCTGTACCATGTTATTTTACTAGGAAACCAAATGCTGGATGAAGGGTTTGTAGAGGATTTTTCAGAGCAAATGGAAACCGCCATCCGGGCCATCCTTTGTGCCATTCAGAATTTAGCAGAAAGAAACAGTAAAAAAACAGAGGAGAACACTGACCAGGCAAGACCCCAAGAAGAAGATGGTATGTCTAGAATCAGGAAAATACTAGTTTCTTACTTGATTTTTTTATTTGATGATCTGTTTTAAATATCTAAGGCCAAATGTTGGAATAATTATTGGATGAATGGAGAGGAGGAGAGTTTATTCTGTTATTCACTGTGTTGTTCTTTTCTGTGAATGAAAGAGGCTGCAGGCTTCGAGAGCCTACAGTTAGGACACCTCACAAAACTCCTGGAGGAGGACTTCTGGGCCGACGTGAGCACGTTGCATGTGCAGAGAATCATTTCCGCTGTCTCTGAGCTGGTGGAGAAGCTGAAATCATCCGGCGAGGATGGTACAGCAGCCAGGCACACGGTAACCAGCGGATCCTTACAAGCTTCTCACTGTCCACGTGGGCTGAGCAGAAGCAGACGGGGTTTCACCTAGTGGTCCCAAAGCAGGCCTCCTTGGCAGAATCACTAACAATTTGATCTTTTTGTGCATGCAGACCTCACTGACAAACTTTGGAAAACTTAGAGCTTGCTTGCTAAGGATTACAATTGTAAGTGCAAAAATGATGGCAGTCTAGAGTATCTAGGATTGGCGTACTTAGAATTTTTTCATATCCTAATCACATACTCCTGGGTGTTTGATGTTAATGGTGGATGTTACCGCCATAACTAAGGATTACTGGCCGTATCATGTGACCCCCTTTCCCTTCAGTAAGCCAAGAGAGGATGACATTGTCACCTCCCTAAGTCCAAAGAAACAATTTATAGGACTTGTGTGTTATTCTGTTGCATTGCTTCCAGTGCAAACTTTGAATCCCAGCAGAATTTGTTTATAAACATAGTTTTTAAAAAGTTAAACAACCTTTGTTAACAAGTGACTTAAGTCACTAAGAATTTGAAGTGTAGTGTTGTGAGAGTTTGTGTGAATGAGGAAGAAATCCCAGTCAGCACGTGTGGTGTACCTGTGTATAATGAAAATGTACCATTAGTGACATTTAATACACTCAGTGTTGTGCAACCACTGTCAGTACCTGGTTACCCCAGAGGAGACCTGATGTAAGCAGGCCTTTCGATCTGGTTTGCCCTTAGTTCTTCACCCAGTCCTGCCGCTTGTTGGTGCGCCTGGTGCCCATGCTGTCCAGGTACTCGGACCTTGTCCTCTTCTTCCTGACCATGTCTTTGGCAACTCACCGTAGCACTGCAAAGCTGCTCTCTGTGCTTGCCCAGATCTTTACGGAGCTTGCCCAGAAGGTAAGAACTGTTTACATGGAGCAGCAGGTACCCAAATATTCCATACCCATCAGTATTTGGTTTGAGGGGCTTTTATTCTGGACCTTCACAAATAGCAGGAGGTGATTAGCCCTCCCTGTGAGTTTCTTACGGCTTTGTTTATTCCCCTTTTACTAAGCTTGTTTCTACTAGAGTCTTGGAAACTTCAGGTCCCTCACGGGGGGTTTCCTTAGACCACAGGGTCCGTCTAAAGGCTGTTGCTTTCTGTTCACACTCCTCTCTCTCTCTCCAGTTTGAAGTCTTCTGATAACTCTGAGCTAGACCTGTAGGATAAATGAATCCTTAATGCTATTAAGCCCTGGTGGCTTAGAGGGTAAAGAGTCTGCCTGCAGTGTGGGAGGTCTGAGTTCGATCTCGGGGTCAGGAAGATCCCCTGGAGAAGAAAATGGCAACCCACTCCAGTATTCTTGCCTGGAAAATCCCATGGATGGGGGAGCCTGGCAGGCTACAGTCCATAGGGTTGCAAAGAGTCAGACACAACTGAGCAACTTCACTTTAATGCTATTAAGTTGTAAGTCATTTATACTTATTCATGAAATGGTAATGGGGCTCTTAAGGTTAAGAGAGGTGGGCATCTTTAATAGGGAAGTCATTCCTTCATTCAGCCGTGATCCCAGTGCTGTGAAAAGCATTGATATTGTAGAGACTGTAGACCCTACCCTTGGAATTCAGGAGCAGCAGACAGATCTAACAGACTCAGCATGGCATGGTAAGGCCAGTCACAGGGGTATCTGGTCCCAAGATCCAGAGTGAGTGAGTCACTTAGCCTCAGTTTCCTCATTTGTAAAATGAGACTTGCATTTTTGTGAGAACCACCTTCAACTAAGTATATAGTTTTTTGTTCTTTTTTTTTTTTTTTTTTTTCTTTTAATGTCCCTAGTATTTTAAGATCTTTCCTGAATCTAAATACAATACAGGTGAGATGCACTTGAAGAAGATAGGAATATACAAACTGAAGGTGAGGTCTAGGCTTCTTGTAAACAATCACAAGTTCTTAGTTTTGAGTATCTAAAATGCTACAAAGTGTTAAAAAAAAAAAAATGGGGAGGCAAGCCCTTGTATCTAGAGGATAAGTGTGTGCCTTTATTGAGTAATGGAAGGAGTCTCAGATTTGCCCCCTCTGTTGAGGGGCACTGAGCCAGTCTTATATCCCATCCCTTCTGGAGGGAACACTGCCTGTAGAAACAGGGGCAGGACAGTATGTTGAGGGTGCCCTGAGACTTGGGTCAGCTATGATTGTCCACTTGCACCATTGCTGTTGTCTGACAGGTTCTAGGATGACTGTGGCCGGTCAGACCTGTGTGTGTTTACGGATGGGGTTGTGGGGGTAGAAGTGGTTCTGATAAAAGCAGAGAGCTGTGAGCTTAGTGTCTGTCTCAGCTTCAGCAGTAATGTGCCCTGCAGAAGGACATCTGAATCTCCTTCCTTTTGTGACTTACTCTGCATGCATCTAAACATATTTCTTTAAAATAGCATGAGAAAGTGTTAGGTGCTCAGTCTTGTCTGACTCTGTGTGATCCCGTGGACTGTAGCCCACCAGGCTCCTCTCTGCACAGGATTCTCCAGGCAGAAATACTGGAGTACGTAGCCATTTACCTCACTATTTTAACCAAAATGTATTTTCCAGTCACCTTTCTAAGAATACATGTCCTGAAAGTGAGTTTGCCTTTCCCTTAATTTTTTAAGTGTCTGTACTGTATTCCCGTTCTCTCTGAGGAGTGCTGAGGGAACTTGAAAATAGATTAGATACAGTGCTAAGATAATAAATCTAGGTTATGATTAAAGCACTTAATCCATAGAAAGCTGTTTCTGTGTAACTCAGTCACAGTCAGTGTTTGTTGGTCTTGGATCTTGGTCTTGTTGTCAGCATATTCGTAGTACATTCTCATCCTCAGATTGACAAATATCTTGATAGCTTATACTTTTCTCTGGTAGAATTTCTGATTGAGAGCCATTATTTTCTTCAATTTCTTTTTCTAGTCAATTTCATCCCACACACTAGTATTTGATACTTATTTTTAGGCTATCTTCTGACATGAAATACAGTTTTGTTAACTCTTCACAAGTGTTGTTATATCTCTAGACCCCATGCCATAAGGGTTGCCAAGTGCTTTGGCAGCAGATAGCCCAGGCTGAGAGTGACAGGTTACTTCAAGAGCTGGGGTGGGGCGGACAGGGGGTGCTTTTATTTTTTTGCATTATAATTACTTCCCAGGTGGTGCTAGTGGTAAAGAACCTGCCTGCCAATGCAGGCAGATGTAAGAGACTCAGGTTCAATCCCTGGATTGGGAAGATCCCCTGGAGGAGGGCACAGCAGCCTACTCCAGTATTCTTGCCTAGAGAATCCCATGGACAGAGGAGCCTGGTGGGCTGTGGTCCTTAGGATTGCAGAGTCAAACACGACTGAAGCAACTTAGCCAAACACGCACGCACACACCGTGACTTGATTTGAGGAACATCACACAAAATTTTCCTTAATGAAAGAACATGAAATCTCGCACTTATAACATTTGCTTTCAAGTTGCTATGCCTCACAGGTACTTGTCTTCTCTCTTTCCTCTCTGGCTTACTAATTTGGGAAGTAGATAAAGAAGGACAAAACCCTTTTGGGATTTAGACACTGAGAGGGTTTACTCTCCCTCCCCGCCCCTGGTGATTTGCGCCTTAAATGCCGTCCTAGTATATACCTCATTCCAATTTTTCTATTGGTGGAATGACAGATTACTACATACCAGAGGCTTCCACAGTCAAAACCTGATATATTACATCTGATGTCAAGCTTTGAAACTGCATAATAACTTAACCACCAAGGAAGAAAAGAATGGCAAAAAGTCTCCTGTCCTTCCATCAGATGTAAAATACTGAGCTACAAAAGAATTTATCATTTATGTAGGGTATTTTTTCCTGCAGCAGGACTGGGAATCACTTCTTTATTGCATTTGTACCTAACGTTCACTCGTTATTTTCAAGGGATTTTGCCTGCCCAAAGAGTTTATGGAAGATTCAGCAGGAGAGGGGGCGACTGAGTTCCATGACTACAAGGGAGGAGGGATTGGAGAAGGCGAGGGCATGAAGGATGTGAGTGATCAGATAGAAAATGAAGAACAGGTATGTTTTCGTGGCCATGAAATATGTAAATTGGATGCAGAAGCATACACTCCTTTTCCAGTATTTAAATTACACATATTAAATTACACACATATTTAAATTACACATATGTTTTTGCTACTAAGTTAATGGTTTTTGGACTGATTTAGGTACCTTAAGAAAACGAGTTTAGGGAGTGGCTGTAAATTAAAAGCTTGAAGACAATAGAAAGGATACTTTGTAGCTCGGTGGTTGGTGTACCTGCAATTTGGGAAGGAAATAGATATAAAATTTTTTATTTTAAATGGGAACATTTTTGCTGAATTTTTAGAGAACACTTTTGGTAGTGGTTCATTTAAGGACAAAAAGTTTGTCTATTTTAAGTAATGATTAAACAACAGTGCCAGTGTTTGTTATTAATAGGTTTTATGTTGTATGTCTTTGACATGTTCAAATTTTAAATATCTCTATCCTTTTTTAGTTGGAATCAAGAATGCTTTTGAAATATTTAGATGCTTTAGCCTAAGATTCTTGTATTACTTTTTAAAATTCCAATCTGATTTGGATTTTTTTTTTTTAAACATACTTTTAGCCATTTAGTCATTAGATTAATCAACTGTGACTTGAAGAAAGAAGAGAGAGTGGAATTTTGTTTTATCACCTGTATTCTAAATTTAAAGCAGTCCATAAATTTCTATTTAAGGTGTAGTCATACCTATTAAAAATAGAGGAACAAACTGATCCAGATTTCCTCTCTTCCTTTGAAGGGAAAATTGGAAAGATACAAAAAACCAAAGGAGTAATGCTTGCATTTATGTGGTAGAGCTCTAATCTAATGTACAGTGTGTGTGTCCGTGTGTGTGTGTATTGGTCTTTCTGTATTCCTCAAATTTAACTTAATTAGCACCCAGTACTTTGTAAATGAGGGAAAAAAATAAAGTAAAAGAAACCTCATAGAAAAGTACAAATCCATTGCAAAAAAACATTATTGAGTGAGATAAAAAACTTTCAGAAGAATTTGGCAGTATCTAATAAATTTTAAGCTCTTTGTGTTCTTTGATCTAGGAATTCCATGTTTTCTCACAGAAATCTCATAAGGCCTCAAGATAAATATGTGTATAAGGGAGTATGTTTATACAAAAATGTTTACTACAGCATTATTTACACTGGTGAAAATTGTGAAAGAATCCATATATTCATCAGGAAAGAATTATTTTTAAATGATACTATTTATGCAGAGCAATACTATAATTAAGCATAATGACATAAGTTTTTAAGTATCAACATGGAAATATATCTAGGACATATTTTTTAACTTAGAAAAAACAGATTGCACCACAGTTTGTAAAGAATGATCCCTTTCTTGTTTAAAAAAATGCTGGGAGGCAGGTATTGATATATACTATATATATTATATTTCTAAGGATCTGTTGGTGTACTTACAGATAAAAAAGATGTGCCAGAACATCACCAGTGGTAATTTCTTTGGGAATTTTGGAGGATGCGGGTGCCAGGGAAACGTACTCTTTCTGTTGGGCTTAGAAATTTTTATATGAGATTGTATTACTTTTGTATCTTAAAAAAGGACTTTTAAAATTCAACCATAATGGAAGAGATAGCAATCTGAATCTTTTGCCCAAGATATAATATAGATTGTATAGGAATATGTAGTTTAAGGAAAAGTGAAGAAAATTGCATTTACTGGAAGAGGGGTAAATTAGGAGTTTGAGATTAGCAGCAGGTACACACTATATAGAACAGATAAGCAGCAAGGACCTACTGTATAATACAGGTAACTGTATTCAATATCTCGTAATAACTTATAATGGAAAATGATCTGAAGAAGTGTGAGTATATCTGAATCACTTTGCTGTACATCTGAAACTAACATAACATTGTAAATCAACTGTATGTACTTCAAATAAGAAGATAAAACAAAGTAGTGAAGGGGGAAATTACATTCACAGTTGGGTAATGTCTATGAGAGATCAAAGCGACAAGATAGATATTAAATTTATATGCAGTATAGTAAGTGTTTTTTTTTTATCCTACATACAGAATACATAGACTTTTAAAATATGTCTGGATTAAAAAAAAATTCACATGAAGGAAACCTCAACAAAAGTTTGTATTCTCTAACAAATGCAAAAAAAACTAGAAATTAGTTAACAGAAATATTAAAGCAAGTCACAGATCATGTGTATTTTCTCTGTTGGTTCTTTTTTCTCTCCCCAGAGAAAATTTTATACCATTGACCTTGGCATTTATATATTTATATTCTCTTTAGAGCTGAATAAACATTAGTAACATTATGTTCATTTATGTTTCTATAATGCTTTTTATTTAGGCAGAAGATACATTTCAGAAGGGTCAGGAAAAGGATAAAGAAGATCCTGACTCAAAATCAGACATTAAGGGCGAGGATAATGCCATTGAGATGTCAGAAGACTTTGATGGGAAAATGCACGATGGAGAGCTGGAAGAACAAGGTTTGAGATTATCTGCCACTTCATTCTTGATTTTGAAAAGTGGATATTTTCTCTAAGAAACCACATGTTCCCAGTAAGTAGTCTAGTATATGCTCTTGGAGCAAGTTGGTTATTCTTCGTGACTGCGGTGGAAGCATCAGCATATGCTGTGTGTATGCTAGTGTGTCAGGAGTCTCGAGTTCCTTGTGGAGATTCTGCTCTGAGTAAACTGAGACACTGGCTCTGATAGTCCAGTGCTCCATGTGCCAGATGAGTGACCTGTGGTGTCCTATAGGGAAAGCAAGGAGATGCACCCTCACCGAGCTTGGCTCTCAGCTCAAGTTGAATTGTTCTAGAGAGGATTTTTTTTTTTTTTCAAATATGTATGTATTTTTTTTCTAATTTCAAAATCAGTAGACATTTGTTGTAGATGATTTGGAATAAAAATATAGAAATCAAATCAATACCATTGTACCTGTCACCCAAATCACTTAATTTTGGGGTATTTCCATTTATTGCATATATATTCAGACACACACACACAGAGACCGTGAATGGTTCTGTAGTCTGCTTTTTTCATTTAATTTATGAGTATTACATGTTATTGAAAATTATTTGATAATGATTTCTAACAGCACATTATCATCTGTCATGTTATTACCATAATTCAACTGTTGCCCTAAATTTCTATCCAAAGCTTAATTTGAAATACAGTGTGTTATTTTAAGTGAATACCTTACAGAAATGATAGCTAACCTCAGAGTAGAAGAAGGTATGCATGCCTAAGTAAGTGTAAGAGTATAACCTTTGTCAAAGCAGACCTTGATCAAAGACAAAAGAAAAGTCTGGTTATTTGAGCAAGGAAAGAAAATTCTGGTTAATTGATCGAGACACATGATTTGAGATGTTAGATAGAATCATTGGCATAGAATAGGTTGGAGATGGGGAGGAACCTTGGAGATACTGTAGACCACCCTTGATTTTTATTTCCCAGATAAGAAACCAAAACCCAATGAGGTTGCTGGGACCCATAATGAACTCTCCCAGCACCAGAAAGACATCCTGACAGCTGTTTTACCACCCTACTTTAGTCCTTTACCATCACACATCCCAGACCTCTTTTCTTCTCCAGTCTGCAGACACAGTAGGAGTGCTTCAGGACATCTAAAAAAGTATCTGCCTGTAGGGTGTTCTGTAGAATTAGGCAGCACATCCCAAGTAGGATCCTGGCCGGGTCCCTGCCTCTCCCACACACACAGGAACAGATTAGTCTGGGGATCTGCCGAACTGAGCTCAGTGCCTTCCCTTTCAGAAGAGGATGATGAAAAATCAGATAGTGAGACCGGAGACCTAGATAAACAGATGGGCGATCTGAATGGCGAGGAAGCTGACAAACTAGATGAGAGGCTTTGGGGTGATGATGACGATGAAGAAGACGAGGAGGAAGACAGTAAGACTGAAGAAACAGGACCAGGAATGGATGAGGTAAGTAGAAGATTCCCCCATCACTTTGTCCCCACGATGAGAGAGCAGTCATCCTACCCACTACAACTCCCTGTCATTCATTGCTCTTTCTTTTCTGTCTTGGTTTTTCTTCCATCTCTTATTTTTCTGTTTTTTTTCTGCTATCTAGATTTTTTATTGTATTCAGGGCTCAAAGAGTAGCCCGACCTGAGGCATCCTTTGTGTTATGGAGGAGGGAAGTTGGATCATTCGGTATAGATGCTATATCTGATTCTGCCAGTGGTCACTGCACTTCCCCAACCCTGAGCTTAGGGGACCCCCAGGGCTAGGTGTGATACATCCCACAGCTCAGACACCCCTCCCTGCCCTGCTGTTCACATGCCTGCTGTCACTGCTGCCACCTGCGCTGTCCTGCCTGTCCCCTCCAGGACGATGGGTTTGCCCTGTCAGCTGGATGGTTCCATGGGACTGGCCCAGCCCAGCACATGTCTGGGAGCTGCGTTAGACAGTAAAGTGAAAGCAGTGTTTTAGATTGAGAGTGATGATCTTGTGTTTTTTATTCCTCTTATATTTAGGAAGATTCTGAACTTGTTGCTAAAGAAGACAACTTAGATGCTGGCAAGTCAAACAGACAGAAAACCCAGCAAGATAAGAAGGAGGAAAAGGAAGAAGCAGAAGCTGATGATGATGGACGAGGCCAAGACAAAATTAATGAACAAACAGATGAGGTAATGAGGATTCAAAACCCACCTGCTCTCCTCACTCAAGGCCAGGGCCACTGCAATGCACAGCTCCCAGGGTGTCTCAGGACGTTTTTTTCCCCTACTTATCATTTGTTTTCCCACTGCCTCATAAAGGAATGTGTCATAGAGCCTCTTAACTGAACATAAAATATCTAACCACTGGTTACCAATGAGATGAGCTTTGTGCTGTTGGGACTCATGTTGTAGTTTAGAAACTAAAACCCACAGTCCTTTTGTATATTTCTTCCATAAACTTCCATGTCCTCTTTGAGATTAGGTAACCCACTCCAGTGTTCTTGCCTGGAGAATCCTAGGGACCGCGGAGCCTAGTGGGCTGCGGTCTATGGGATCGCACAGAGTCGGACACAACTGAAGCGACTTAGCAGCAGCAGCAGCAACACAGCTCCTCCTCTCCATGGAGAATGTGCAGAGAAAGTGAAACTTGACATTCCAACATGAAAATTGTAAAAATATTGCTAAAATTCTAATGTGTGCTGGTAATTTTAGAGCAGAGACGTTGTATTCTCTCAGCATAAGGACAGTTGACCCTTGAACAGTGTGGGCACTGGGGGCACTGACCACCTGCAAGGTTGGAAATGTGTGTGTAACTTCATAGCTGGCCCTCTATGCCCATGGACTCTGCAGCCTCAGGTCCTAACAGCCACAAGTCTGTGTGGTACCATAGCGCATATTTATTGAAAAAAATCTACATGAAGTGGTCTGTATAAGTGGACCGGCACCATTCAAACCTGTATTGTTCAAGAGTCAGCTGTGTTTAGAGCTAATTATGTGTGAATGTTATTCTTTGTAAAAGTTTACTTTTTATTTTTCCTGATCTCTTTGTTACCCAAAGAGGGAATATGATGAGAACGAGGTGGATCCTTACCATGGCAACGAGGAAAAGCTGCCCGAACCTGAGGCCTTGGACCTTCCAGACGACTTGAACTTAGACAGTGAAGACAAGGATGGTGATGGGGACACTGACCATGAAGATGGAGAAGGTGTGTCTTTTAAAACATAAAGGGCCTGTTGAAAGTCACTGAAAATGAGCAATAACTGATTCCTTTTCAGGCCAGGGTCATGGCCAGCTCATTATCATGTCTGATCAATGCAATTCCAGCTTGATAAAATCGCTTGCTTTTTCTTTGTGGTGTTTCTCCAAGTAGACCTGAAGCTTGTAACCAGCAGGTGTTAGTTATCACTCCTGTCATCTCCTGTCCTGTATCTCGCTGCCTCTGTGTCCGGGTGGTGCTGTCACACACGGTTCCACCTCCCTCTAGGTTCACCGTGGGCCCCCTCTCGTGGGTTGATATGAACACTGTGCAGTCCAGGTAGAGTCAGGCCTCTTGTAGAGCCCAGTTACTAGCTTTCTTGTGAAAGTTTTGTTTTGTTTTAAACAATTAATTTTGACTATACCACACAGCTTGCTGGATCTTAGTTCCCCAGCCAGGAATTGAACCTGGGCAGCTGCAGTGAAAGTGCCAAGTCCTAACCACTGGACTGCCAGGGAATTGCCCCCTAGGAAAGTTATTGGTGGTTGTTCTTATATTCTGTGTTTAGGTTGAAACATGAAATCATAATGGGAAGTAAAATTGAATAATCCCAAGAGAACTCACTTGGCATAACAGAAACCCAGTGCTTCTGTCACCTACTGTTCCCTCTGAGTGTGACTCCCTTAGGGAGTGCTGGTATCAGGAGGTGGTATAGGTGATGCTGCTGTGACAGAGACCCTGTCATGATGGGTAACCAGACAGGAAGGTAGCACCAGCCTCACTCAGCTTCTTAGTGAGGCAGTTACAAATTTAGAAAGCTATTAAAAAAACACCATGTTAGAACAAAAAGAGCAAATTACAAAAGAATAAATGACAGGTACTATTTATGTGAAAAATTGCTAAAAGAAATAGTACTATATAGTTTATGGATGCATCAAATGTATGAAAACACAGGAATAATTAACGGTAACTTCAGGTTATGAGCTCTAAGGAAGTAGGAAGAGCAGAGACATCCAGCACCCTGACAATTGTGTCCAGAACTATTTTATTCCTTAAATATAAGTGACAGATTTGATACACTTGTGGCAAAATATTAACATCTCTTAAATCTAGGAGGTGAGTATATGGCTCTCATAAACATAAAATGCCTTTTTCATATTTAAGGTATTTGATACCTGTGCTTAGAACATTCTTCACCCAGTGAATCTCTAGTTCTCCTTTTTAAGCATAGTATAAGCTATTGCTTCTAAGGCACTTTCATTACCTTATAATACTGGAAGTTTATTTCAACTTTAAATTCAACAGCCAGGCAAGCATAAAATTAAAGCTCACTGAGAATCTAATAAGCTATTTTGCCCTAGAAAACTATCCAGGCTCATTTTAAGCTACTATGTATACAAACTAAGAAGCAATTACTGGAAAAAGTTATCTTTATACAGCTCTTTCCATTTACAGATACTGCAAAATACTGGCTGTGTTCCCTGTGTTATACAGTACATCCTTGGGCCTATCTTACATCACCAGTCTGTACCTAACACCTCCTGCTCCTATATTACCCCTCCCACCCACACAGTGATAACCACTAGTTTTTTCTGTCTGAAGAAGCAGTGATTTTAAAGAATTACTTACTAACAAAGTAATTGATTTCTGAAGTACCAAATTACAGAAAAGCTCTTTTAAACAAAACTTTTTCAAATAAATTGTTCCCATTTGAATATATGTTGTATTTTCTGTGTATGGTAAGGAATGATGTCCATCAGTTATTCCTAATGATAATTGAAAATTAGATTAGCATTTCCTGTCTGTTCTAAAATATTCCTGTTGTGGTGGTGGCTTTTTGGATTTTTAATGGATATCCAAACAGTAGTATACAATATATAAGTATAGTGAAGAGCAGATGTAACTAAACTCTTCTGTGAAGGGTTGGTCAGGTAATAAACAGATCAGTCTTTGCCAGTCATAAGCTGCAACAGAGTCGCAAATCCTCAGTTCTGCTCTTGCAGTGTGAAGTCAGCCATAGGTAACACAGAATGGATGGAGTAGACACATTGGTGAACAACTGGGTGCAGCGGTGTTCCAGTATAACTACTCGCAGAAATATGTAGATGGCCAGATTTGGCCCGTGGACCATAGTTTGCCAACTTATGGTTTGAAAATAATAAAAAGATGCTTGTGTAACTATATCTCATCTTAAGAAATCATATTGTTTAGTTTTTAAATTCTGTGTTCTTTCTTTTTGTTTCATCTGTCCAGAAGAGAATCCTTTGGAAATTAAAGAACAACCAAAGGATACTGAAGAAGCAGGTCATGAAGCTGAGAACATAAACGAAGAGACTGAGGCTGATCAGGATGAAGGTCAGGGTCAACCCCAGCTTGAGGGAGGCCACAGTGAAGATGACAAGGGGGAGGAGGGAGAGGAAGAGATGGATACCGGAGCTGACGACGGAGACCGGGATGCTGCCGATCACCCTGACGAGGACACAGAGGAGGAGCCACTGTCCTCGGAGGACAAGGACAAAGACACCAGTGAGGAAAGTGCAGAAAAGGACATACCTGTTGACCAAGGTCTACAGCCTCAGGTATCACAGCGGATCTGACTTGTCCTCTATTAAAAGTGATAATGATGAGAAAAGAGTACCATCTTCTCGCTAGACTCTCTTAGGATACTTTCCCATGAGCAGGTGACAGCGCCAAGCAGTTTTCAGTTTGTGACTGATCCCCTCCCTTCAGGCTCCTCTCGGTGAGGAGGGGGGCCCTCACTTCATCTTCTTCCCTCAGAGCATTTAATGCTATTTGATTTCCTTGAAGATGCAGGAAAAAGAAGAAGAGAACTCTGACATGGAGGAGCAGATGCCAGAGCCTGCGGAGAGGAAGGAGCACGAGTCCTGTGGGCAGACAGGCTTGGAGAGTGTGCAGAGTGAGCAGGCCGTGGAGCTGGCTGGGACCGCCCCCGAGAAGGAGCAGGGCAGGGAGGTGAGGGCCTTGTCTCCACCAGCCGCCTCCTGGGAGGGCCTCTTCTCCCTGTGTGAAACCATGTTGTTCAGCAGTAGTGATTTCCGTGTAATGTTTTTTTGTTGTTGACATCTAAAACACCAGCTCCCATTCTTTAAGAAAATAGTCGTACACCTGTATTTATATGGAACAAATCCCAGAATATTTTTACACACTGTATTTAAGTGATGTGCTTAATGAGAAAAAATTACTAGAGTGTTGTTCTCTGTGGGAGAATTAGGTTCAAATTCTGTTTTCGAAGCTCCTAAGCAAAGAAGGGTTGACTTGAGGTTTCATGCAGTGATGTGGGTCTAACAGTGCATCCTTTTTCCTTACTGTTCACCAGGCTGCCAAACATTTTAATTTAAAAAGCAGAACACTTCTTTATTCCTTGATGTGGGGTGATGTGTCTTTTGTGGCTGCAGTTGGGGCATTGGTAGTCTGGAGGGAGTCCTGGAAGTCAGGAGGCCTGCTGCTCAGTGGTGTCTCTGGACCACTCCCTTGGCCTCTCGGAACCCCCATTTTCTCAGCACTAATTACAACTGTTTATACCTCTCTTACCCTTCCAACCCATTTACTCAGCACCCGTTGATGAGGTGCTGAGCATTTCATTACTCTAGTAGCTCTTCACAGCAGCCAAATAAATATTGTTCTTTCTATGTTCTCCATTTTGTATCTGAGTTAAATAAGCCCCCGCAAAGTTAAATGCCAGTCTCAAGGGTACCCAGCTGGTTGATGATGAAGCCTTATTTCTGATCGAGGTCTGTCCTGCTTTCAGAGTAATCCATTACCTCCTGTAGACAACAGAGTCCCCCAAGAGGGTAACAGACAGGTCTAGGTGCTTCTGTTTTTGCCCACAGACCAGGCGTTAGTGACGGGTGAGTTCCAGAGCAGACAGGCAGGTGTGGTCACAGTCATCCCCTGGGCTCCAAAAGGGATTGATTCCAAGACCCCCACGGATACCCAAATCCACGGCCGCTCAAGTCACTTATGTAAAGTGGTGTAGTGCAGTGGGCCCTCTGTGTCTGCGGATTCAGAGGGCCGACTGCACGTGACTGAGGGGAACTGTACGCGGTACAGGCTGTAACCAGGTGCTTATTCTGCTTCCTGCCCCTCACTCTTTGTGGCTTGGATTTCACAGGAACACGGCAGTGGAGCTGCGGATGCAAACCAGGCAGAAGGCCATGAATCAAGCTTCATGGCGCGGATGGCCTCCCAGAAACACACCAGGAAAAACACACAGGTCTCTATCACTCTTCAGCTAAACTTAGGTGAAGGCTGCGTGTAAGATGATGCTCCAGATATACTGGTTAAAAAAAAAAATTCCCAGCCTTTGCTGTCCTACCATGATGGCAGCCTTGGCAAGCAGACCAGGACTGCCGGGCTTCTTCCCTTTTTCTTGGTGGGGACAGACAAACACATACCCTGATCCTGTGATGCTCTTGTTCTGGAACCTAAGAACCAGGTGTTGTTGCCAAGCTGCTGACTAGTAGTAGTCTGTTCACTGTCCATTCTCTTCTGTTTGGTTTCTTTAATTCTATTCAGTTCTGTTCTATCCTACCTAATCCTATTTTATTTAGCTGCCCTGCACAGCCTGTGGGATCTTAGTTCCCTGACCAGGGATTAAACCTGGGCCCCAGCAAAAAAAGTGCTGAGTTCCAACTGCTGCACCGCTGGCAAATTCCCTATTTTCTGTTTTAAATACCAGATTTTTTAAAATGGGGTGCTATTTATGCATGTGACACAAAATCAGTCTGTAGAAACCAATGCCCTAGAAAGCTTCTGTATTATCCCTGTGTTCAAGCCACCCAAGGGACTGTCCTCAGAGCATATTGGTACTACCAGTCTTGTCTTCTAAGAGTTTTACTGCATATGTAGCATATGTATGGATGTTTGTATATATGCACGTCTGTGTGAGAGTGTTTCTTTTCCTCTTTGCCTTTATTTCAGGTATAAAAGTATATCATATAGATTGCTTTGTATGTGTATTTAGAGATCTTCTATCAACAGCTGCATTGAATTCCACTCTTGTATGGCTGTACCTGATTTATTTAATCAGCCCCCTGAGGATAAACATTATGGTTATTTTTACTCTTTTTGTATTACAAAGTTCTGATGAATTTCCTCGTTTTTCCCACAGAGTTTTAAGAGGAAACCTGGGCAGGCCGACAATGAACGCTCCATGGGTGATCACAGTGAGCATGTGCATAAGAGGCTGAGGACCATGGATACTGAGAGCCATGCTGAGCAGGGCCCGGCCCAGCCACAGGCCCAGGCGGAGGACGCGGAAGCATTTGAGCACATCAAACAGGGCAGCGAGCCCTACGATGCACAGACCTACGGTACAGAGCTGGGGGGGGCCCCTCCCTCGCTCATCAGGCTCTGTGAGCTCTTATGCTGACTGTGTGTCTGCCAGGTGTTGTTACAAAGTCATCTTAGGAGGGAGGGGAAATGACTTTTCAAACGAGTTTCCTTCTAATAAGAACTGTGCAGATATACAATTTGGTTTTGAAATAAAGGTATCTGTAGCCAAGCGCAGGGTTTCAGTGCTCAGGGTTCTGGGTCTAGTGTAAGCCTTTTAAATATTATTGGTGACAGTTGGCTATCCAAACCCACCACTGGTCTCGGATCTGAGTAGCAGATGTTTCTTCACTGTCACTCTGCAGTGGTTCAGAGTGTAAGTGACAAAAAAAGATCTCAGTATAGGAAGTCAGTCATCACTCAGCCTCCCCTCCGAGCTCTCTGGGTGACTTTTCACTGTTTCGTTCCTAATACGTAAGCTGGTATTGATAATATGACACAGAAAAGACTGCTCACCTGTGGATTACTCTCTTCTCTTCCTGTCCCCACCTTTAAGAAAAATGATGTAGAACCAATGACAACTGCCATACATGGGGCTTTTGTGCCTAGCACTGTTCTGAGCTTTGCAGCCTGATCATGGAGTTCCTCTAGTAATCTTTACAAGCTAGGATGCCTCCGTTTTATAGATCAGCATCCTGAGGCCAAAGAAGTTTAAGATCTTGTCCAGGGTCACGATGCTGGGATACCCATGTTGTCTTTCTGTGTCCCCCACCCCCTGCTGTTATACTTCATCACTACAGTTTCTCCACCCATGACCTGGCAATGAGGATAATTCCATTAGCTGCTCTGAGTCATGTGCTCAGCATGTTTCTTCTGGTTCAGTCTCTGATCATAGCAATAAAAATCCAGCAGCTAAACATCCTATTCTGTGGTCACATGTATGGTTACATTATATCCTTATAGTTTCTGGGTAAAACAGGGAAATAAGACACTTAAGTCAGCAGCTCACAAGCAAGCCAAGTACTGTGTCCAGTGTCCAGGCCACATAACTAGTCAGTGGTAGAATCTCTGACCAAAAGTACATCCACTTACAATGACTCTGTTCTGCAAAGAGCTAAGCTTTTTATGCGTATGCACTTTGTTGGCAGATGTGGCCAGCACGGAGCAGCAGCAGTCTGCAAAGGACTCCAGCAAGGCTCACGAAGAGGAGGAGGTAGAGGATACCTCCATGGACCCAGAGGAGCAGGAGGAGCTCAGAGCGGTAGACACAGAGCAGCTGAAGCCCGAGGAGGTCAAGTCGGGGAGCACGGCCCAGCCAGGTGAGTGAGTCCTGCGGTGAACACCCCCCTCCCACCTAAGCTCCCTGACTCTTGTACTCTCGTCTTGCCTGGTCTGTTCTTTCTGCCTCCTAACCCATGACTTAGATACTCATTTGCCCGTAGTAACTCCCCTGTACATACTTCCTTTGGGAGTAGAAAGGTGGGGGAGTGGTGTTACAGGTCACTGACATTCACGAAGAAGCCCAAGTTTCAGACAAAATCCTGGCAGTCTTTTTTAAATATGTAGAAGAAAAACAAACAGTGCACATACTCCAGTTATAACCAGAAGAGACGTTCTTGATTACTAGAGAAACAATATTTTTAATTATAAAATACGCACTGTTAGCATAAAATGCAATAAAATGTTTAAAGAAACAGAGGAAGTGCATGTGAGAAAGTAATACTAACTTCTTACATTTTATAACTGTTCCATTTCATAACCGACCCCAAGTGCTATTACAAGGCAGTTCATTTTTTTTTTAATGTATTCAACACACATGGAAAAAGAACATCAGCAAAGAAATAAATGCAAATTCAAAATAACCTGCTAAATTCAACAACTGCTGCTTCTGTTTGCTTCTCAGGGGCGTTAGAATTGCAGATACCATTATAGGATAGTAAAGACATAGCTCTGTGATTAGATCTTCCTTGATTCAAATCCAGACTTTGTCTTACTTTATAGGTGGAGGCAAATTATTTGTCTTTGCCACAGCTTCCTCATCTATAAGATGGAACTATGATTTTAATTTTTATTTTTATCAGTGTTCTGCATGCACACAGTTTAATGGATCACACAGTTCTACAAGGCTTGTCAGGGTAAAACAGTCTCCCCTACTTTCCCCTCCCCAGAACACAACAGGGTCGGGAGAGAGGGGAGTTAAGGGAGTGTGAATTGGCAATGACTGTCTCAGAGAGAAAGAACACAGGGAGCTGACATGTTAATGCGCTGGGAGGTGAATGAGTGAAGTCTGAGCAACTGCAGGATTGACATGTGACTGAAGGCTCAGTCTTCATTATGCTGATATTATGGTAAGTAAAACTCAAGTCCTTCTGTGAGAACAGGCTCTGAAGAGATGGAGATGGAGACCCAAACTGTTAAAACAGAGGACGACCAAGACCCCAGGACAGACCTATCACACAAGGAGACAGAGAATGAGAAACCAGAAAGAAGCCGAGATTCCACCATTCACACAGCCCATCAGTTACTTGTGGACACGATTTTCCAGGTCTTAAAACTTTAACAGATCACCACTTTAATAAGTTGACAATATGGAATTATAAATTACTTTTAATTCTTAAGAACTTTGTAAGCATCTGGTGGTTTGGGGGCTTCATATTGTATCAATCTTTCAAGGAGTACTGTTGGTGTGACACACTTCTGAGTGTGTCAGGTAACACACTGAGCAGGTGTGTGAGCAGCTCTCTGAGCAGGTAACACACTTCTAATAGCCAATCCCAGGGTCGCTGTGGGAGGTCTGTGTCCTTACCTGGCCACGGTGGGGGGCCTGGCCCGTGGGCCTCTGGCCCTCACATCTGCTCTTCTCACATTCACCAGCCTTGTGTTGGGAGCCTGCAGGTCAGTTAAGTTTATGTTAGTTAAGCTGTAAGCATCTTTGACTTAATGCCTACATTTAGGAAGAGCCAGTTAACTGAGTTTTCCCAAACTGTTTGACCTAATGATAGTCTAGATTAATCAAAGAACATTGCTGTTATTGATACCTTCCTGGGTACTTTGGGATTTATTAAATGTTCAGAATTTCCTTTATCCATCTTACCCTCAAAAAAATGGGAAGGAGAATAGTTGTCTGGCATCTTTTGTGCCGTTAAATTTGCTCGTTTTGCATCCCAGTGGGAGTTCATACTGCAGGGAAGAAGGCAGCCAAGAACCAAGGATAATGAATTAGTGATTCCAACCTGGGTCTCCTCTATCTGTGACTTTTCCCTTTTAGCCCTTCTTAAAAGATGTCAGTGAGCTAAGACAGGAGCTGGAGAGACAGCTGGAAACATGGCAGCCACATGAATCTGGAAACCCAGAAGAAGTGAGTCACTGGTCTTTTTACTAAGTGTCTTGACTTTTCTAAGATACAGCAAACTTAATAGGTTCTTAACTCCTGTTACCTTGGTAGAATCGACTGAGCCACTAGATGTGCAGCTTAATTAAAACAGAAAAACTGATGTTTCATTTTTTAACTTCCATTGCTCACTCTGTAATGGAAGTAATAGAGGTGACAGTGGTTGAGATGTGGGACAAAAGTCTAGATATTGTGTCACTCTCTGAATAGACCACCAGGAACACTGCCAGCTGATGTAAAGTGGAAGTGTAGATTAACCAAAAGTTCTTTTTAGTGAGCTTGCATCCAAAATTTGTTATATATATGTATACACAAATATATCTAGTATCATCATTCTCATCACATGTATGTAATGATTGCTGTGCCATAACTGGCCTAAAAAAAAAATGGAGCTTTGTAACCCAGGAAGTAAGCATACTGTTAAATGTGTTACTTGAGAGATTTGCCCTTGTCACTTTTGCTTTTGAAACAAGACCCTGAGAGCCCATGATTTAAGTGGCTGGATCTCCTGACACCAATCTTAACCATCACAGCTCCCTCTCCATGTGAAGGGTACACATTATGTATCCCTCATAGGAGATGTGAATAAGGCACTGATCTGGTCATGAATTCCAATCTTTTACTGCCTTATTGTTTCATTCTTTCTCATTGGAACTGCTCATTAGTGGCTTTGGTGGAAGAGGAGACATTTTAAACCAAGTGAAGCAGCTTGCTGAGAGAAGCAAGTTGTTTTCTTCTGCTTTGCTTCAAGCCCTTGTCTTACTGTAATGACCTTGGCTGGGTCTGACATTCTAAAGGCACCTTGCATATTGTTGTCACAGGAGAAGGCCGCAGCGGAAATGTGGCAGAGTTACCTGGTCTTAACTGCACCTCTTTCACAACAGCTGTGTGAACAGCTTCGTCTCATACTGGAGCCAACCCAGGCCGCCAAGCTGAAGTAAGTCTTCTCCACTGGAAGCACTCATGGCGCCCTGAGAAGATGGCAGTGTCGCCTTTCCTGCTGAGCTCAGCACCCACCAGCTGTGGTGCTGGCGTCTAGGTAGCCATTTCTGCTGCACAGGCACCAGTGTGGCGTCCTTACCTTGTTGCCATGTTGTTGCCTCTACAGAGAAGCTTCTGTGACTTGTTAATATCGGATGGGGAAACTGGCTGAACCTTGGGCTTGTGTGCTGCTCACCCTCTGCATGTTGGGTCACGCACTTGCTGCACACATCACTCACCTAAATCTTTCCAAAGGGGTGTCCAAAATCAGAGTTTTAGAAAAGAAGAGAGAATCCAAGACATAACATTCAATGCAAACATTTTTTTTTCTTTTTAAAAAGTGTTTTACATTTTCTAAAAGGACCTAATCATTTTTGCCACATACATATCTTTTTTTTTCTGGCTGTTGATCAAGAAGATCCCAGCAGTCTCATTCGACAGTAATACTTCTTTGTGCCAGGATACTGGTTATTTGGTGTAATTGGCTGTTGGGTACTGTTACTGTGCTTTTAGCTCTAATCTTGTTTGGTTAAATTTAATAGAGGGGACTATCGAACTGGGAAGCGACTGAACATGCGGAAGGTCATTCCATACATTGCCAGCCAGTTTCGGAAAGACAAGATTTGGCTTCGAAGAACCAAGCCCAGTAAACGGCAGTATCAAATCTGTCTGGCTGTCGATGATTCTTCCAGCATGGTGGACAACCACACCAAACAGGTAAGGAGGAGCAGTGGAGTGACAGTTTCATGGGCCACCTGAATGTATTTGTATTGAATGTGGTCTGGACAAAAAGCACTTTGGAATACCAGTTAGTTCTGAGAATGTGATACCATATTTGAGAAGACCTAAAGGTTAAAGAGTTCGAAAGCAATTTCAGGATGTCCCAAAGATTGTGGTCTCCTAGATTATAGATCTTTTAGACTGTTGTATTTCTTAGCCTTGCTGTGCAACTGTCTAGCTGCAGGGTAAGTCAGTCCGACAATGTTTCTTTTCCACAAAACATAATGCACTGCAGTCTTTTAGACCATGCACAATTTAGTATCTGACTATCTCTGATTTCTCTAAGAAAATGTCTTCAGTATACATTTATTTAAGTCTGTGTAGAGTTAGTGTTCTGTCAGTATTAACAGGGCTTAGGAGCCTGGGTAGAGTTACTTACAACCCCACCCACCGTCATGGACATGGAGAGTGGGGTGGGGGTGGTTGTGAAGTGATGCTGTTACCCAGCACGAGCCAGTGAGTAACCTAAAGTCTATACATACACTTTGCTGGAAAAAAAAAAAAAGCATAACATCTAAACCTGGGTTCAAGTCTCAACTCCCCACTTAGTACGTGACTTTGGGCACTTCATTTTACTTCTTAAAAAAGGATTATAACAATACTTAACTCAGACTCATAGTTGTTTATGAAGACTAAATGAAATAACATATATAGAGCACTCGGTTCAGTGCCAGGCACTTGATACATGTTCAGTAAGTGTTAGTTGCTACAAATATCATCTTCTTTTCAATTGAATTTAAATTCTAAAACTATACCGTCATGCATGCATAGATTAGAATAAATTGGTTAATAAAATCTTTTATCCATGAGAGATTATTTAGTCAAAAAAGCAGGGGGAAACCATAATTTATGGACCAAGTTTCTGGAGATCACTTTTGTTGGATAATGCTAAAGCAGACCTTTCTTACTACTATAACAGATACTGGGTTTTGGTGCCTGTGGCATTAGCCAGGGCCTAAGACTACCAAGGCCTCTGAGTTGGTAAACAGCCATATTGATGGTGTTCGCCTGCCATACCAAAATAATAGTGTTTCCTGTGGGACTCGTGGTATAAAGAGTTGAAAGGCATTGGTGTCAAGAATACCCTGATGGCTTCAACCCTCCACTTTCTGTTTCACAGCTTGCCTTTGAGTCTTTGGCCGTGATTGGAAATGCTCTAACCCTTCTGGAAGTCGGTCAGATTGCGGTGTGCAGGTAAAGGTGCCTTTTAATCCCTTTGGGAAAACCAACCTTTTTTGGTATGACAAAAAGTAACTCCCATTGTATTATTTGGTTTTTCTCCTCCAAGTTTTGGAGAGTCTGTAAAGCTATTACATCCATTCCACGAACAATTCAGTGATTACTCAGGGTCCCAGATTCTGCGGCTCTGCAAATTCCAGCAAAAGAAAACCAAAATTGCTCAGGTAAGCTGATGACATCAGATGTCTTCTGAAGTTACTTTCTGGTATGAAAGTGGAAGTCGCTCAGTCGTGTCCAACTCTTTGCAACCCCATGGAATTCTCTAGGCCAGAATACTGGAGTGGGTAGCCTTTCCCTTCTCCAGGGGATCTTCCCAACCCAGGGATTGAACCTAGGTCTGCCGCATCGCTGGCAGTTTCTTTACCAGCCGAGCCACTAAGGGAAGCCCCTTTTTTCTGGTATAGGAGAGACAATTTTTAGGACTCTCTCCTCCCTAATATGGTAAAATTTACAATAGAGAATAGTCCTAAACCTCAGATTGTGTACCACTGGAATAGAATCTCCTTTGGCATCCATTATTAAATACAATATGACCTCTTTTTCTGTTATTCAAAGATCACTTGACTTAGATTTTTTGGCTCCCTACTTTTTTTGAGCAGTTTGGAACATTTTAGGAAAATGAACTACCTCCCAGTACGCTTATCAAGTGGGTCAAGGCCAATTTCTCTCCACCATTTAGCCTAGAGAAGTGATGTGAAATAAAGCTAGTGACTTGCTTGGGGTGGCATGAGTTCAGAACAGTATGGGGTAGTAATTCTCTCCTGATTCCTATCTTAACTTCCTTCCTTATGGATATGTTGTGGGGGTTTTTTTGCCCTTTTTTGCTCAGTTATTTTCCTTTCTTGAAAGACAGCTCTTTGGTTCATTTGGGGAGTTACTGATTTCCTGTCCCCCAGAGTAAGTGGTTTTTTTTCCCCCTTTGGGGTTTCTGGTAGAACACCAGGGGGTTATATGCCAGGGATACAGGTCTGGGCTTGAGAGTGTCAGACCCAAGGTAAACGCCAAGTGCAAGGCTTGTCAGTCCTTTGCAGGTGACTGGGACAGTTTGGTTCCTACAGATTTGAGATGATCACTTAAGTTCCAGAAGTAATTTCAGTCTCTGTGACAATGGAAAGAGTTAGTTTTCTAATTGTCTATTTCTGGTTTTGGTTTAGTTTCTAGAGTCTGTAGCCAACATGTTTGCAGCCGCTCAGCAACTCTCACAAAACGTCAGTCCAGGTAAGCTGTGTTCTGTGGTTTTTGTTAACAAAACACTTTCTGTTCCTGTATTATTTGCAAATTGCTTGTCTCACCTCAGTGTACCCATCACCATCTTTTCAAGTGTATGCCTTATAGGAAAAGACATGAATAGGGGATGATGGGAGGTATTAAACATTCATGGAATTTTTTAATCCATGGAATTTTTTAATCCATGGAATTTTTTATGTGATAGATTTGAGTTCACTTGTGAAAGGAAGGAGCAAGATGTGTGGAATTAAATGTAAAGAGTATTCTGTAATATTTTAGTAACAAAGGAAAGCAGAGGAGGACGTAATTCAGAAACCAGCTAATCCATCCGTGATTGACTGGGGCTTTTGCAGCACACCAGTTCTAGCCCTTTCCTAAATCCTCCATTCTGATTGTACCTGTTGAAGCAGGTCATTCACGCCTCTCAACACGTGCTAACCTTCCTTGACAGAAGACTGCCTGCCCTCAAGCACTACTGTCTTGCACTGAAAATTATTATAACGTGCTAAAAATTTTAAAACATTTTTATTCACTCTTCATTTTAGTGGTCTCGTCTATTTAAGTTTTGTTTAAATGAGTCAATTTCAAGGGGAAAAAAAAAACAGAATTTAGGTACAGGAAATTGACAGAAATCTGAAAGATACAGTTCCAGGTTTATGATTTGGGTACTTTCTTCTAATGGTCTGCTCTTGACTGTTCTTTTTATACTTTATATCCATCAACATGTGTTTTCATTCTCACATGTTGTTCTACAACAAAGTTGATCTAATTGTGACATATCCCCAAAGCACTATTGGGAAATTGTTTTATTGACAGAAGTGTTTGCGCAGCTTTGTCTCTGCCTTACACATTCAAAGTAACAGATCTAATTGGAGACCCTCTCTGTGCCAGAATTCATCAGTTTCAGAACTGTTTGGTTTTACTAGTCCAGAGAAGGCCTGCCTAATTTGTCTTACCGTGGTAGTTCTCGAGTTATTTGAGTTTTCCTCTCCTGCTATGTGTTCCTCTCCAGAAATCGCCCAGCTCCTCCTGGTGGTCTCTGATGGACGCGGGCTTTTCCTTGAGGGCAAAGACAGAGTCCTAGCAGCAGTTCAGGCCGCCCGGAACGCTAACATCTTTGTTATTTTTGTTGTGTTGGACAATCCCAGTTCACGGGTAAGTGACTACTAAAAGCCACTTTTCTGGAGATAAAACGAGAATTCCCTCGAAGCTGTTCTATCTGAGAAATGGCCTGTGTCTTACCATCATACTAAGAACTCCTCTAACACTCGTGGCATCCTGAAGGGCACTGTTTGAGGCATCTTATAGTTATGTTCTCATGTAATTGTGCAGTAACTCAGTGATGTACACATGGTTATTCCCACTTGAAGGCAAAAGACAAACACGGAGAGGTTGTAGGTAATGACTTGGAAGCCATACATACTAGAGACCATCCTCTGAACCACTCACTGTGCTGACTGGTACTCTGGTAGGTCGTCTCCCTCTGCACAGCATCACCACAGGCACTGCAGTCTTTGTGATGGGCCTTGTCCGCTGGAAATATAGCCAGCCCTTTCCAGGTACTTGTATCTCAGCAGTGCCCTCCTCAAAGGAGCAAGCATCAGTGGCTACATGAAAGGTATCCACAGGCATTTCTGTTCCAGGGGAAGTCCCATCTCTCCAGGTCACATTAAGGCCTAAATAGCAAGTTGAAGACTTAATGTGAATTATTCCAAGTAGATAATAGGAAACACCATCATAGGGAAATCAGGTTTGCTCATCTACCCCTTTCCCTCCCTTTCAGTGTTCATTCTTCTGGCAGGGATACTCAGAAAGAGATCTGCCTCTTCCTTAATAAGAGCTACTTTTATATGCAGGAACCTATTGTCTGCAAGAGATCATAAAAGAGCTGATTTAATTTTTCTCTTCAAAATGTCTTCTGTTGCCAGGATTCTATCTTGGACATTAAGGTACCAATATTTAAAGGGCCTGGAGAAATGCCTGAAATCCGATCGTACATGGAAGAGTTCCCATTCCCGTTTTACATAATTCTCCGTGACGTGAACGCCCTTCCCGAGACGCTCAGCGATGCTCTCAGGCAGTGGTTTGAGCTGGTGACGGCCTCTGACCACCCATAGAGCAGGAGGAACACAGTCCCAAGTGAGACTTTTAACTGCGCTCAGAATGTCACACTGCTTGCCAGGAGCTCCTTTCTGGAGAACTGTTTCTGAACTCCTAGCTTGAAAATGGTATTTTATCTTAGACCTGATTTATAAACATTCACCCAACAGCTACAAAAAGTTATCGCAATATAAGTTTCGATTTCAGGGCCTAAAGAAAACGGTTCGTGCTCCCTGCTGTGCCTGGGCTCCAGTTCTTATAACAAACCTGGGGCAGTGAAGGAACAGCAGCAGGTGTCTCATACCTTGGGCAGCCCTGGCCCAAGAGGAAGCTGCACCCCACCCTTGGGCCCAGCTGCCTGCTTCCCCTCACAGGGATCCTGGACACCACCTTGAGGAGATGCTGCCGGGAACATGGGACTGTGCCAGACTTCTGGACAAAGGACTAAATAAAGGGAGTGTCCCTTTTGACCCTGTCCTATGGCTTAGCCTTGCTAAGTCCACAGTGTGTACCCAAAAGCTGTCAAATGGCTAAGACAGCTCCAGTTTATTTTTAGAGTCAGCGTATTTTCTTACCATGCTTCTTGTGAAAGGAACTACCTTCTCTCCAAGGGTAGGAACCTCATGCTGTGTGTGTTCTCATAAAGCAACCAGACATTATGGGAGCCCAGATCCTCAGAGAATGACCCCTGGGTCGTATATGAAGGAAGGGGCTTTTCCCTGTCCTCCTTCACCTTTGCTGCTTCGGGAGACTATGCAATGATGGAAAGATGATTTTCCCTTTGTTTATTCCATTCTCTCAATGCCACAGTTCCTGTTGTTGTAGTAATTTATTTCTTTAGTTCATTTTTTCTTAACACTTAAGAGGAAGAATCATTCCTCACACTGCTTTCAAGCTGAGCTGAGCCAGGCTCATCCTGGAAAAGAAGTGCTGTGTCAGAAGAACTGAGCAGCCAAACCTCTTTTCCCAGTCAGAAATCCACCAGCGGTTTTTCGGCAGTTTTTTATTTACTTGGCCAAAAAGCAGTGCTTGAATACTTGAAACTGTGGTGTGTTCTATTTAAGTTCTGCCTGTCCAAATGTCCTTTTGTAGACAACATGCCAGGATGTAATTGTCCATCTCCACGTGTGTTACACTGTGAAGTGTGCCACCCTTCTGAGGTGGTCCTCAAAGACACAGATTGCTTGTTGTTGTTGAACCAAGTGTCCTAAAGCATGTACCTGAGGTTATATCATTTTTTTATTCTAAAAAATCTATGCAGCTTGTATTCTGAAAAGTATTAAAAAGTATACCACGGTTGATGTCACTTATGACCATTCTTAATGGAATATGACAAGAGTGTAAAAGGTGCACGAGGGGTTTTGACTGGTGTATCAGGCAGCTGTGAGTAGTTTATGCTGTGTATCATGACCCTGCAACTTCAGTGGCTTACCTCAAACAGCCCCAGGGTCTGTTTCTTGTGTTCATGTCTATGGTGGGTAAGCCTCAGCATGCTGGCCTCAGGGCAGAAGAAGGGCAGGATGGTGGACGCACACAATGGCTTGTAAGGGTACTATTCCAAGATGAGTTCTGAGTGGAAGAGATGTATCACTGGCCAAAGGCCTCTGTGGGGCAGGAAGTTTAATCTTCCTGCAGGGAGGTAAGAACCAACATTATGACTGTGACGCAGTCCATCATATCTACCTTTAATTGACAGGACTAGCTAAGCTGGAACATCCCAGTTGGTACACCAACATGAGTGATCCCCTTGGCCCTAGGATAGCTAATAAGGTGGCACAGAAGAATTTCAGTAAGCAGGTTACCCAGAAGTGCCATTTTCAGTTTGTGCTGTGATGGGGAAAGGTTAGGAAGCACAGCAGCAGACACAGGAACTGAGGGGGTTGATTAGGAAGCATGACATGCCTGAGTCACTGAGAAGCAGCTACTGTGGATGCTTGCTCACTCTCACGTGGAACTCAGCCTTTCCATCTGCCTCACGTTCCTCTCCCATCTCCATCCAAACCCCAGTCTTGTCAGGTCTCACTTCTAGACATTTATCTTATTCTGCCTCTTCCCTTTTGCTTTCCTCTGTACTGTACTGCAGCTGGAGCTCTTTTAAAATATAGCTCAAACTACTGATCACTGTGCCAGCTTCACTCCATCATACAGCATCCAAGGAGATCTTTCTGAATTCCTGTGAAGAAGGTACTATTTGTTGTTTCTTGGCCTAGCTCCCTTGTCCCTTCTCTCCCAGCATCCCTACCACACTATTTGATCTGCCCACAGCAAACCACAGGAGCCCTAGAATCTGCCAGTGTTCCATATGTTCTTTTCCTGAAATTCTCTTACCCACTTTGCCTTTCTGTTGAACACTTAGCTCAGATAAGCCCTGGAAGAATGAGCTCCCAAGGTAGGAGCCTTGACAGCATCTGTAATACTACCTTAGACTTATGTCTTCCTACCCTAAGAGTGATTCTGAGAACAGAAGGCATATATGACTCACAACAGCATTACCAGTGTCTGTCATAAGGGGATGTTTCTGGATGAAAAGAAGAAATAGTATAAAAATGTCTGTTCTCATGTTACCTTAAGATTCTAAGATGATTTAAAGGAAAATGACAAAACATTTGTAAAGGTCATAGAGAAAGTTAATAGACTCTTCCAAGATACTACAGGATAGGATTACTGCTTAATGAAACACAACAACAAAAACCAGGATGAAATAGCTGTAAGGGTTATTCAGACCCTAAAAGAATTTACCAAGGCCATCACAAAGCCCAGGGAGATGAATGAATGGTTAATAAATGGTGCTGAAATTATAGTTTACAACTGGAAAAGAACTTATATCCCCATTATGCTATAAAACAAAATTCCAGGTGGAGTAAATATAAACATGAACAATGAAAATTTTTTAAGAATTAAAGGGAGAAGATGAAATTGAAAAGAATCAAAATAATAGAAAATACAGTGTATACAGACTTAAAGCTATATAAAAGATCAAAATTTTTAAAAGATGGCAAACTGCATATAAAATTAGAATAAAAGTCTAGGTCATCATAAAGGGACCAAAGTGATAACAATTCACAAAATAAGTGTAACTGAAAGTGACAAGGGATATTTCACTAAAAAAAAAATGAATTGCTAATTAGTAGACAAGTTTTCAGGCTTTGCCTGCATGCATGAGACGGTTTGATCCCTGGGTCAAGAAGATCCCTGGAGCAAATGGCAACCCATCCCAGTATTCTTGCCAGGGAAATGACATGGATGGAGGAGCCTGGTGGCCTACAGCCCATGGGCTTGAAAAAGGGTGGGTTATGGCATTAACATTATTCAAACAATGCCTGGTAATAGCCATTAGTGTGCTTATACGTGCTAGGTTCTGTTCTCCGTGCACTACATACAAAACTACAATAACAACTCTGGTAGATGCTATCATTTCACTTCAGAGATGAGAAAAACAGGTGGGTACACACACACTGAAGTACACAACTAGGGTTAGGATTCCAAGTAAGCAAATCAAGAGATGGTCAGGGAACGAACGGGTAACTACTGAACATTTAAGGCCGTATTTTAATTCGGAAGTAGGAGGGATTCACTAACCTCTCACAGTTAATACACGCCAAGAGCCTATAGAATATACTGAGGGGAGAATAAAAACAAGTATCGGGAAATAAAAGCTTAAGGTGTAGGGATATTCGGTTTCTCATTACTAGTGATGCAAAGTTCTCAAAACTGCAATGGGACAACCACCTAAAACCTTGTAACTAACGACGATCATGAAGACTACAGCGCCAGGAAAAATGCAACAGAAAAGAGCAGGACAAAAACGAGAAGAGCCGAACACAAACTCTGAGAAATTAACATTTACAATTTTAGCTATATACACTAAATCGCAAAAGGAATAGTTTTCTCCCTTCACCATCAAAACCCTTACCTTTCATTTAATAGAACAAACATGTGTCAAGAACTGTGCTAAATGCCTCACCACTATTTCATTCTCACAACAATCTAGTACGCAAGAACGGTTTTCCCATTTCTCTGATAAAAAAACAGGCTAAGACAAAGCGAAACTGCCTCGGCTTTAGTTCCGACCAATAGACTACCAGGTTCTTCAGGCGGCGCACACCCTGCAGGCCGTCTCCCAGGAAACCGAGCTCGCCCCGCCCCGTCACCCCCCCCACTTCCGCTCCTGCGCGCCGGGGCTTTGGCGACCCATGCTGTCAGGACAACATGGCCACTTCCCGCTTGCCCCCAGCGACGCTAACGCTTAAGCAGGTACCAGCTGTTCTGGGCAGCTTTTCTGGGTCTGAGCTCGATTCTCTGCCGCTTCCTCCACCCATCCTATACAGGGGGACTGAGGGGCGACTGGGGAGGAAGCCCCTATGCGCGCCGCACTCTGATTGGCTCGGGGTGGGGGCGGGGCTTCGTGCCCTGGCGGACGAATGGCGCTGCGGGGCGGGGCTGCTCTCAGGTCGCGGAGGCGAGAGGCTGGCTGAGGTCTTGATACCTAGCCCGGGTACCTCATTGCCTGGTGAAACACTATAAAGACTCGTCTGTCGCTTGTACTCTTTGAGGGTTCCTGTATTTGACAAATGAGGAAACAGTCCAAGTAAACTTCTTGCCGTTTTCTTAGGAAAAAAAATGGTTTTCTTTCCTCTTTTCAAAATTGAGGACCAAAGAGAAAAGAACCCACTGAACTGACGATTGTGCAGCTATAATTGCTATTTCTCCTCTCCTGTACAGTTCATGAGAAGGCAACAAGTTCTCCTCCTCTACAGAAGGATTTTGCAGGCAATTCGGCAAGTTCCAAATGATTCTGATCGCAAATACCTGAAGGACTGGGCAAGAGAAGAATTCAGAAGAAACAAAAGTGCCACAGAAGAGGTGAGACCAAGATCACTAGTGAGGGAAGACCATGACCCTTTTGTACTGATTAGTGAGTTCTTTTTTAAAAAAGTTCATACTACATCTTGGAATACCTACTGAAATACCGCCAGGCTCCTCTGTCCATGGGATTCTCCAGGCAAGAACACTGGAGTAGGTTGCCATGCCCTCCCTCCTCCAGGGGATGTTCGCAACCCAGGGGTCAAACCCACGTCTCTTAGGTCTCCTGCATTGGCAGGTGGGTTCTTTACCACTAGTGCCACCTGGGATGCTTGATTAGTGAGCTTTCTTAAAACTTTAGTAGCTGTCTTGGAATATGTCACTGAAATGACATATCTTGATCATTGCTCTCAACGTCACTGATTTTTCACTTAACTGGTATTTTAAATTTTACAGTGTTTGTTCTATCTACACTCTACAGTGGCATCACCCAGCTTTTCTGTTAAACCAAATATCTCCATGCACACACATGAAAAGATGATAAATATTACAGCATGGTGGTTTGGGAAGTATATTTGGGATATATGAAAGCATATCAGACAATTGTACACCCCTGATTGTTAATTCTGGGCTTTCCTAAAGTGCAGCAGTTCCAGTTCTCAGTATTAATTCTTAATTTTAACAGATGAAATGGTAGAACTGTACCTTGTTCTACCAATTAAAACTGACCAGATTTCACTTTCTTCTACAGGATACAATCCGGATGATGATTACTCAAGGCAATATGCAGCTCAAAGAGTTAGAAAAAACACTTGCTTTAGCCAGATCTTAACTATAGTATTGTTTTGAAAGGTTTTCAAAGTCTCCATGTGTTTAGTTGAGCTTAGGCTCAATCATGGGCAGCCCAAAGCCAAGTGAAACTGTTTATATGTAGAACCCTGGAGTAAAATATCAGAACATGGAGCATAGCATATCAGAGAAAGAGCCAAGAAAAGTGCAGCAGAGCAATTGTCCTAGCACGGAAAAACACACCCAGTATTTTGAAAATGTTTTTGGATGTGTTAGCAGTATTTTTTAAGAAGCAAAAATCAGTACAACAGATAGTCAGCACATAAAAAGATGTTCCACACCATTAATCAATCATCAGGGAAATGCAAATCAAAACCACCAAGAGATGCTATTCACATCCACTAGGATGACTAATTAAAAAGGGAGGTAAATGCAAATGTTTGTGAGGATGGAGAAATTGGAACCCTTATACGTGGCTGGTGGGACTATAAAATTATGCAGCCATTTTGGAAACAGACTGTCCAGTTGCCCAAAGGGTAAAACAGCATTATTCACAAGAGCCACAAAGTGGACAATCCAAATGCCTATCAACGGATTAAGGGCTAAGTAAAATGTGGTATACCCATACAATAAAATATTATTTAGCAAACAAAAAGGAATGAAGTACTGATACATGCTACACCTGAATGAACCTTGAAAACATTATTAAGAGGCCAGTCACAAAAGATTACATATTGTCTGATTCCATTTATATGAATGCACAACTCTGAATATACTAAACTCGATTGAATTGTACATTTTACCTGTATGCAAATTATCTCTCAATAAAGCCATTCCCCCCCCCCCCCCCCGATTTTTTTGTGTAAGTCAGTAAAGCTGTTTTAAAAAACTGTGAGGTGTACTGACCTCAGGAGACAGTCTGGAACTCCCTTGGAACGTCCTTCCATGTTATCCCTCAGGGTTGTTGCGGCATGTCGTTCAGATGTATCATATCTGATACTCAGAGGACTCTCTGAAGAGATCACCACAGGGAATCTAGAACTTTGTTGGAAAGAGGAGAAAGAGAAACTTTATGAACCTTCCAAAAAGAAGAGGCAGTTTCTGGACAAAACAAATACAGTTACCTTAACAGCCATGTGGAAAGTAAAATAAATCATTTAGGAAGCTCCTCAGTGCATTAGATTCTGCCCCAGTAACAGGAAAAAACAGTCTGAAGAATACACTGGATATACAGTTGACTTCAGGACCCTTGAAAGAAACCAAATGTTTTTAACAGTTAATTCAGTGAAAGTGAAAGCTCACCGAAGATGCTGGGATTGGCAGTTCATCTACAGAACAGATGGAAAAAGTTAATCCAAGGATCTGAGCAGCACCTGAAAGATGTAGAACTTTTGCAGGATGATAAAGCTGTGTAAACCTGTGGTGGTGTATCAATAACCTGCATCCCAAGGCCCACCTTCGCCTCCCACAGCTTCAGAGGCCACAAGACAAAAGAATTCTGAATACTCTTCCACAGGGGAATGTGGACATTTTAAATGCTTGCATGAGCCAGTTTTTATCTAGATGTACTTCAGGCCAGCCATCTGATGAACAAAAGGAAAAGCATTTGTGAAGAGTTTCTGAACAAAGAACAAACTTAGAAATATTTATCCTTTTCTCTGTGTGGCATGATTGACATACATACGCAAACACAGGCTGTCTCTAGTTAATCTAAAATCTTGAAGCTAAAAACCATCCTTTATGAAGTGTGACCGTCAGTGACTTTGATGTTCATCCTAGCAGTGGGTATGTGGAAGATGTTAGAGCATTTGTGGTTTGTATTTGCAAGAATCAAAATACCACAGACTCCCCAAGAAAACCTAACTTGGTTTTTAAGTGGATAAAACACAAAAAGTTGAATTTGCATCTTTCCAAAGCTAAGATCATTCTCAAGGATAAGCTTTTCCCTTCATCTCTAGTGAACAGTTTGATTTTATGTGTTTACTTACAGCTTTACATCCTCTGAATTATAAGTCAAGTCTGTTGTTGAGCCTAAAGGAAGATTTATTTAGCAATTTCTTATACATCTAACCTTGGTAATGAACTAAGAAATTGGCCAAAAGAGAACTGCTGGTGAAACATTTAATTCATCTTTATGACTATTTTGGATTAGGCAAATTAACTTTCTGAGTGTTGCCTGTAAACTAGTTATTGTTCAGTCACTAAGTCATGTCCAGCTCTTTTTCAACTCCGTGGACTGCATCATGTCAGGCTCCTCTGTCCTCCACTGTTTCCTGGGGTTTGCTCAAGTAACTGCCCATTGAGTCAGCAATACTAGACTATCATTTGAATGTTTTGTTCCCAAAGTTTAAGGTTTGAACGTTCAGTTTATGTATATCAACTACAATATGGGCTTCCCTCATAGCTCAGTCGGTAAAGAATCTGCCTGCAGTGCAGGAGACCTGGGTTCGTTTCCTGGGTTGGGAAGATCCTGTAGAGAAAGAAATGGCAATCCACTCCAGTATTCTTGCCTGGAAAATCCCATGAACAGAGGAGCCTGATGTGCTACAGTCCATGGGTTTGCAAGAGTCGGACACAAGTTAGCAACTAAACCACCACCACCACTACAATAAATCAGTCTTTTTATATTAGAAGCTTTTTAAATACAAAAGCTTTCTAGCACATGAAAAGTGGCTAAGGCTATTATATTTCTGACTGCTCCTGTGTCATTTCCCCCATTTCAGTGTGCTATCAAAGTCTGAACTGCATGGCACAGGCCTTGCTGCAGATGTGTCTGCCGGGACAGATGACCTTCCAGTGTTCGAGGAAGGCAAGACATCCTATTTCCTGGAATTTGTATTACTGCAGTCACGCCTCTCCTCCACTCAGGAGAAGCTGAGCAGCGGAAAGCCAAACTTAAATAGCTCAATTATCTTTTACAGAAAAGTAAGGAAAATTCAAGTAAAACAACCAAAAGGAAGCAGCTTACATCTACATTGAAAAAAAATAAGGATTATGTCGAGTAAGGCCCGAACAGGATTAAAAGCAAGCTGTCATTCTGTGCCAAACTGGGAATCACCTCAGGCAGTTTCCTTCCTTGAATCAGACTTTTGAGAAATACCTTAAGGATTAAATAAAATTTACTACTTTCCTTTGCTGAGAAGAGTAAATCACTTTTACCCAGTCCATTTTGTTTGTTAAAAAAAAGTGCTTTGCTGAACAGTGTCTTGCTTCTGTGCGTCTCACGGATTTAAGTCAGTGTGCTCACATTTAGTCACATTTGGCTGAGTGGCAGACGAAGGAATATTTCTCCTTAAAATGATGGCTGAAAAAATAGTCTTCATACATTTCTCGTTGGTAAAACATATTCTAAAAGGCTATTAGGTTTTTTTTTAACTGATTTGTCCTTTAAGTCTTAGTTAATTGATCGGCTTTTATATCATAGGAAATACATTTAGCTTTTAGAAACAGTTAGTAAAAAAAAAATACATTACCTTAGCCTGCCACAATGAGGGTTTGTACCCTTCTCCTTTGTTCAGTATTTTCCAAAAGGTCAACAGTTTAAAGAAAGCATTTTGTTGAAGCTTGCACTGAAAAATCTTTTCATGTTACAGCAGGCTCAAAAATTTTTTTACGTTTTCATGCACTATACCTGATCTCCTTTAAAAGCAAGTGTATTTAGTCTAAATTACATTCTTTTAAAAACAAGGTGAAGTGTGGCTAGGTGAAAGCACTCCTTCAGGAACCATAAAGTTCAGTCAGCCACACAGATGAAAATGTTGCTGAACAAAGTATTCTCTCTCTCATTCTTTAAATACGAGATGTGGTCCATAATGCTGAAAACCATACTTAATGCTTGGGAGAGAGAGAAGTTCAAGGTGGTAAAAATATTAAATAGAATACAACATACCTCTCAAGCTTCAACTTTCGACTGAATCAACTTCTGACTGAAAAAAAGAAGGTATAAACATGAAAACACCCCTTCCTTTATTTTGGGCTCCCAAAGTCTAAAGTAAAATTAGAATATTCAATTTATCACAGATATTTACTATACTCAATGCAATAATGCACTAGCAACTAAAAAAATACAACAATATTGTACATCTTTTCTGTATTTTACATCATTTTTCCCACAGCTATTGAAAATTCCAGCCTCAGTTTGAAACACAACCTACATGACTGGCCATAAGTTGTTAATAGTTCTGCTTCTTAGGAAAAGCACTGTTGTGGCATTTGCTCATTTTAGTCAACAGCACAAGGAAAACAAGAAAAAATACATGTGGGAGCCTTAGTTGAATTTTTGACAATGCTAAGAACAAACACAGTTGTTGAAAACACTGCTGGATTTGTCTTGAGATGCTGTAATCTCTTTGAGTTAGAAGCTGGCTGACCCTGTTCGGTTTCCTGGCCTCCACTGGTTTTCCCTTCTATGGGAAACAAGATCCACATAATCTGCCATACTAGGTGCACTTGACCTTTCACGTTTCCCCCTAGTCTCTTCCCTGACTCTGATGGAATTTTCCAGTTCACAGTAAGCTGCCTGCTGCTGGTGGGCAGGAGTTATATAATCAAAATACCACCAAAGCATTAAAATGTTTTCAGCATTTCTCAACAGGGATACCCCCACAAGGTAACAGATCTCTTCATGGGTGAGAATAACTGCTACTTGGAACACGACTTACTGATCATCTCAGGAGTTCAGTATCCGGCAGCTCTCAATAGACTGATGTATACTGAGGAAGGATTCTGAAGAGGTTTAGTTATACCTTTTTGGGGACAGATTTAGAAAACTCAAGGTACCACGTAGCCCTACAATCCTGTGATGCTGCACTGGGAACAAACAGGGTAATGAAGAGACCAAAGCACCCCTACAGTTCGCAATCTAATGAGAGTCTCTGAGAAGTTGTCTCCCCACCAAGTAGCAGAGGAACAAGATGAGCTCACAGACCTAATGATAAACTTGAGAGAACACCAAATTAATTCCTTGTCCGGGTTTCAGAACAGTGACATACATCTACATTTATTAGGAACGCCTGGATCCACTGATTGTATTTAAAAGAACAAACCCAAAACAACCGAGCTTGAGGGGCAGAACACACGGACTAAATGCATACTTTGTTTCTCTAGGTGTTCCCATGTCAAGAAGTCACATTTTCTCTTTGGCTCAATGAGCAAAACTTTATTCAAAATTACAGACAACAGTACTTTGTTCCTGTGTTTATAGAAATAGATTCGACGTTTCTGTGCATATATGGAATTTTGAGGAGATGAATACAATGCCACATTCCAAAGGACAAAAAGCTTGAAAGATAATTCAAAGTTTCAATATACTGTTACTTTTCAACTTTGTACACCCCACAGAGCAGAGTAAAAATCTAGGGCTCCATGATGCTGGAGAATCTAAGTCAATTTATTGAATTATTTACCTTGACATAGTCACTACAAAGCAGTGGGAAGCTTTTGAGTTTCCTCAATGACAGAACTCAATTCAAAATGAAATACTGTCTTTATAAAATGTATAGACCAATATGCTCAAATTCAGAAAGGTACTCTAAAGATAATTTGGCCAGGAACTAGATTATAAAAATTTCAGGTAATTGTTATGGGAATGTTTTTTCCATTAATCCACTTGAAAATCCCTATGACTGATTGTAGTATTTCTATATTTTGCTGCAAGATACAAACAGATTGAATGATCTGAACCTTTCTCATTTGAGTTCACTATTAACAAACATTTTCAGTGCTATTAGCCAATTAACTCGCTATTTAAATACACTCTGACTTTTCAAAACATTTTAAGATATACTGGATCTTGTGACATCGTGAAAATCGTTCTCCTCAAAATTTGTTTGATGAGTTTTCCCCTGGTTAAAATGTCAGCATCTTGAGAATTATGAACTTGAGGGAGCGAGGCTATCTGGGTCTTGACATTCCTCAGCTTGTCTATTACAGCTCTTCAGAAAGACACTCTGTCCAGGCACAGCAGCTATGATGATATGAATGACTGCTTAAATCGAGTTCACAGGGGTGAATATTTTGTCTTGCTTTTCATTAACATTATTTCATATCGGGAATATTAGGGTTTACGCTTGTACATCCTTCAGTGTTCTTAGCATGGCTCTTTAATGTGAGCTTTTGAACTTCAGATGAACTTGGGCTGAGGTTTTGAGTCTAATGAAACCTGAAACCAAGCACGCTTCCCCTGGTTTCAGTCTAATTGTTGAAGTCTTCATAACTTCAGGGCGTGGGAAACGTGTGTCTGGCACATTTTAGAAATTAGTATGTTTTTTTTTTTTAAAGGCAAGTTCTGCTATGTGCACAATAACCGACACCTTGGACGTAGCTCTTCTGCAGCTGCAGGACAGGAAATCCTCAAGGATCCTTTCTCAGGCCATTTGTTTTTTAATTTGTTCAGTCGCTCAGTCATATCCAACTCTTTGCACCTCCATGGACTGCAGTGCACCAGGCTCCCCTGTCTTTCACTATGGGCCCTAGTTTTCCTTCTGTACCTTAGTCCTTAGTTTAGCAAGTTCCTCCTCTAAACTTTTAATGTGTTCCTCCAGCGTGGCCTTGTCTTGCTGGGCTTTCTGACTGGCTTGGCTTCGTGCTTCTTCAATCTTCCTTTCATACCACTTTTCCATCTGGGTGGAAACAGCCTCAAAGAAATACTGGGTGAGCTCTAGCGCTTGGGAGGTGTCTCGAATGTGAGGGGTGGTCTGCTCGCCGCCTGCTGCTGGAGGTGGTGGCTGCCCGCCAGTAGTGTTGACTGCTGGCTGCTGGCCTCGGTGCCTTGTCTGCCCACTTTTCCCAGACTTCTTGGTCTGGGTGCCTCTGTCAACACAAGGCCCAGCCTGTGGATCGCATCTAGCGGCCTCTTTCAAGGGGAGCGAGGCTGTCTGGACCTTGACATTCCTCAGTCGGGAGCCCGTACAATCCGAGGAAGACAGCTCTTGCTGCTGGAGTCTGTGGGTGGTGGTGGAGCTGAGGGCCTTTTCCTTGGGCCTGACCACCTGGGGGGAACTGTCCGAGGCTGCTACTGGGCCTGCAGTCACCACTGACTGATCCACACCTGGTTTTGGGAGGAAAACAAAAGTCAGAGTGAATCTGTGTTCATACAGTCACTTGGGCCAGCATTTCAGAGTCCTGGGAATCCTGTAAGCCACCAACTTCTCAATCACCACCCGCCTGTGCAGCTTCTCCCGTCCTGTCCTTCCGCTTCTCCCTGGATAATGATGTTGGCTTGTCAGGGCTTTCAGGGGTACTGTGTTAGACCCACTCATAGCATCTAAGCCAAAATGTTGCTGGCCTTTCCTTTAGCCTGTCTCAATCTACACGACTTCCCAAGTGGCTGAGTGGTAAAGAATCTGCCTGCCAATACAGGAGACATCAGTTCGATCTTGGGTCAGGAAGATCCCCTGAAGAAGGAAAAGGCAACCCACTCCAGTATTCTCGTCTGGGAAACCCCATGGACAGAGGAGCCTAGTGGGCTAGAGTCCATGGGGTCACAAAGAGTCGGACATGACTGAGCGACTAAACAACAACACCAATCTACATGAGAGGGCTCTGGGTACCACTTCCTGAAAGCTAAGGATGATACATCTCACCGTATGTCCTAAAGCAGAGCTGGGCACTTACTGATGAGAGTAAGTACCCCCATTCTCTAATTTCTGGGCCCTTTCCACACCAGAGCCCCAGTTACAAGTTCCTTGACCCAATTTGGAGAGGTGGTCCTAATCCCCCTACCCAGAGCTCTATGACAAGTTCCATAACTAGTCCCAGCATGAAAAACTTGCCCAGGATTTTCCCCACCATTAAGGCACAAAGATGCAGAAATGGTCCATGATAACATGAAATACAAAACACATCAAAATCCCCCGTGAAGGTCTAATTACTAAGACTGTACATGTCCTCAAGTGATCATCATTGAGTATAACCACTGAGCTAACATAAAGGTGCTCTGCTAAAAGCATCTCTTATCCAGCACCTGGGGCAGCTTCGATATATGATCTGTGGTTTAACGAGGCTGTGCAGGAGATGTAAAGAGATGTGGTTTCAATATGGGTCGGGAAGGTACCCTGGAGGAAGACTCAGCAATCCACCCCAGTATTCTTGTCTGGAGAATCCCATGGACAGAGAAGCCTGGAGAGCTACAGTCTACAGGGTCAAAAAGAGTCGGACATGACTTAGCACCCATGCAGAGCTGGCCAAAGGTGGAAGGCTGATCAAGGATGAGAAAGGGAAAGAGGTACAAGGGCAAGTGCCCTGCCAAACAAACATGTCCCCTCCTCACCCTAATCTTTGGGTGTCCACTTTCACACTATCAGTATTGCACTGCTGTCACTGATAAGCGATTCTTTTATTTCTTCATTCAATAAATTTTTGAACACTTAAATAGGAGTTATTATTATATAGAAACAGCATGGTCCTGACCCCTACAGAGTTCATGCTACAATCTAGTGTTTCATGCAGCCCTATCACATGGGCTGTCTTCAGATTTAGAAGAGAACTTGATCTGGGGGTTTCATCACCTTTGGATGGAGGGGCATGCTGGTTACCTGTGGAGGACTCGCAAGTGGATGGTGTGGATTTAGTCCTGGAGGCCCTAGAATCTCCAGAAAGCTTCAGTTCCAGATTCTGAATCTTTAACATGCACCAGGTTTTTAATTCATCCACCAAGGACATCTAAAAAAATCCCACAAGTTAGAACACAAATCATCAGGAGACTTTGATACACAGCTTATGAACTAAAGCCTGAAGAGTGGATTTTTCAATTATGACAGGCTATTATCTGGACAAGTCCCAAAGTTGTGGGCTACCTGCCTCCTATAGGCCACACAGCCTTCTCTGTGGGCCCCCTGAAGCCCAGGATTCAACCTAACAGTCAAGCAGATAGCTAACTATTATCTTCATTAACTGCCTTAGAGGCACTTTAAAAGCAAACACCCAGATGGTGCAGTGGTAAAGAATCTGCCTGACAATGAAGGAGACACAAGAGACTCAGGTTCCATCCCTGGGTTGGGAAGATCCCCTGGAGGAGGAAAAGGCAACCCACTCCAGGATTCTTGCCTGGAAAATCCCATGAACAGAGGAGTTTGGCGGGCTAGTCCATGGGGTCGCAGAGTCAGACATGACTGAGCACACAGCACACACACACACCTAAAGCACGTCTGGCTGCTTAGGGGCATGAACTCACACACTCACAGGAACTCATCTCGTGTCTGCCGTCTTGGGTGATCCACACACTCTGAGGGCAGGAACAAAATTTTGTGCAACAACGGAGTCACGGCCCAGCAGAAGCACAGTACACAGCACTGACCCTGGGCGGAGCCCAGCTTTTCCCCAGCACCTTCTACAAACTGCTCAGCCTCCACCTCCTACCAGCATATTCAGCCACAAACAGGAACCAAACTCCAGGCTCTTTCCTACCTTCAGGTTATAAAAATGACATGCTCTGTCATGCAAACACTTTTAGAGGATCTGGGGATTTTCAATGATAGGTCTGAGTCCCTTGCCTCAGGGGAGAAGTGTGGACAGGACAGACAGATGGTGGTTTTCACCTGCCGTTTCTCTCCCTCGTGCTTCTCTGCGTCCGAGTGCTGCTGCAGGCGGTTCAGGCACTCCGTCCTCTCTGCTGAGAGTCGCTCCACCATCAGCTTGTCCAGAACCCGCATCTAGGATTCAATGGGCAAAGGGGACGTTGTGACTGAGATGATCTAAGGATGGGCCCTGATGTCTTCACTCCTGAGATGAGTAGGGGGCTCAGGGGTACCAGGCAGGGGCCAGACAGAAGGCAAGCACATCCCACTCCTCACCCTATTCTTTTCATGTGGCCCTCATGGAACTCTTTAAGTTTTCAGAATTTCTGAGTATGTTTCTGTGTAAGCCAATGCTTTCTTTTTCTCATTTAAAAGTCCTGAGTGTGTCCAGGGACTATAAATACACAGCAAATATACAATTTGAGCCAATAATTCCTTGTCGGTAACAGAAAATTTGTATGGGCCTTTGAAAATTATTTCCAAGACTGTTATTACAAGCAAAAACTATTTCAAGGAGATTGGAGCTATCCCAATTCCTTTTTTTAATTTTTTTTTTTTTTACTTTATTTAATTTTAATTGAAGGATAGCTGCTTTACAGTACTGTGTTGGTTTCTACTAAACATCAGCATGGATCAACCAAAGGTTTACCCATGTCCCTTCCGACCTCCCTCCCCATGCCACCCCTCTAGGTCCAACTCCTCTTTTAAAAAAATTTTTAACCCCCTTTCCCCTTTGTTAGTGGTTGCCCAAGAAGAAATGAAAGCAGCTGAATAGTCAGAGCTTTCCTCCAGCATTTCCAGTGAACAGATCCTTCACTGAAAGGAGTCACAGCACCTGTGAAGAAGGGTGTGGACCAAGTTCAAAGGGGTCACTTCAGGGCGTGACAGCTTACAGTGAACAATGTTGGATTTGTGATCTCCGAAGATTTAGCTTCGGGACCAGGGACCAGGCTTGATCACTCAAGAGCTTTTGTGTAGCAGAGTTTTATTAAAGTATGAAAAGGGACTGAGAAAGCTTCTGACACAGACATCAGAAGGGGGATGGAGAGTGGCCCCCTCGCTAGTGTTAGCAAGGGAGTTATTTACAATAAATCAAAAGAATATCTCAAGTCTGTGAAAATTTTACCAGACCCACTCCCACAATTTACATTTTAGGATAACAGGATTTGAATTTAACAATAGAAAGATCCTACCAGGCCCATTCCTATAATATACATTCTAAAATATCAGGATTAGTCTGAACGTTTTCAGGAAGGAGAAACTGTCCACAAGCAGGATACGTTGTTGTCATATAATCCCTGGTACAGAGTTTAAACTGAGTTGTGTAATCATCAGTTCCAGGCTTAAAGAAAAAAAACGTTTTATGTGACTAAGACTAGGGAATGTAGAGGAAAAAAAAGATGTTTGTCCTTTCCTCCTCTTTGAGAATTTCAGACCCCTATCTCTTCCTCAAGAACCCCAGGCCCCTTTCTCCTTCTCAGGGACCCCAGATTTCTTATCAACCTGCCTAGGAATTGACTCTCTCAGGAGGAACAAGTGACTGTCATCTTGCAATCATGTGCCCTTCTCTGCTCCTCCAGTCCCTAAGCAGGACACTTCCTATGGGGCTCTAACACCCAGCAGGACAAACTCCCACTGCATGACAAGGTCCACAGAAGAAAAAGGAACCGCTGTGAGTGGGAGCCAGACATGGAGGGCTTGGCGGCGGGCGCTTCTCCTGTTGGGGACATACTGACGTTCCACGCTCAGATGTTCGTAAATAAAAGAGGAGCAGCAGCTCTGGAGATGTGGTGAGCTCCTTCTGCTTGGGCTCCTCATCCCTCACAGCCTCCTGGGACCCGCTCTCCTCCTGTTTCCTAGGACCAGCCTGCTCTCCCACCTCCCACCCCCTGCCTAGACTGGGCAGTACCCAGGTTGACACCCAGCTGTGTTCCTGGGGCATAGTTGACTGGTCCGGGCGTGCTCCTGACTCATGCTGCACTAGAGTCAGTCCCCTGAGAACCAGAATTAGGACTAAGGTTCTAAACCCCAGTCTGTCACCTTCTTTGAACCAAACAGAGGTCCGTGAGACATCCCAACATTCACCTAACGCATTCCCCTCTGTGCTGGGGCTAGCCAAAGTGAGGTTTTATTTACAAAACAGTTTTAACTAATCTATTATAGCCCAGATATTTTTAAAATGGGCTTTTTATGAAATGCAAATAACCCACAAACCTGAAAAATACTCAATTTCACCAATAGACAGGGACGTACAAATTAAAGTCAAATGTCCTTAGTTAATTTGGCAAAAACTTAAAAAAAAACATTCAATGATAGCAAAGGTTTGAAACAGAAACTCAGATCCTGCTTGTAGGGTATAAATTGGTACAACCTTTCAATTAGTAGCTTGCTAACACTTATCAAGAGCCTTAAACATATTCTTAACTTTGGATCCCATTATCCTAATTCTAAGCATATAACCTCAGAAGCAATCAAGTTTCTGTACAAAAATGTTCACAACATTTATTTAGTAGAGTGAAAAATTATAAGCAACTTTAGTGTCTAACAAAAGGTATGGTTAAATAAATTATGTGGTATTGATATGCTGGAATATTATGAAGCCAAGGACGTGGGAAAGTGCTCAAGAAACAAAATTAAGTGAAATGGCTTTCCTCGTGGCTCAGTCTCCTGCCAATGCAAGAGACACAGGTTTGATCCCTGGTCCAGGAGGATTGCACATGCTGTGGAGCAACTAGGCCTGGAAGGTGTAACTATTGAGCCAATGCCCTAGAGCCCATGCTCCACCAGAGACGGCATGAAAATGAGAAGCCTAAGCACTGCAACTAAAGAGAAGCCCCTGCTCACTGCAACTAGAGAAAACCCTGAGCAGCCACGAAGACCTAGCACAGTCAAAAATAAATAAAATGATACTAAAAAATTTAAATTAAGTGAAAAAAGCAGGAAGCAAAATTATATTTCCTCACATAGAAATTGTACACCACTATTAAAAAGCACACTGTAACTTTACATGTCTACCACGATTAAAAAGCACCCTCTAGCTCTTTACTAACTTAAAAAGTAAACTGCAAAAAAAGCACAGTATAGTTCCATTTTTTAAAAGTGAAAATCAGTAAGGTTATATCTATAAAAGAAAAAACCTACAGGAAAATACATAGTAATGGGAAGATTTCTGGGCAGGGTCACTACAATAATATTTCTGCATGTGAAGTGTTTTCCCCAATGAACATGTGTTACTTTGCAAGCTTTTAAAAGTTTTTTTATATTTAAAAACCTATATCCATCACATATCTATTAATTACAAAGGAAAAACATAACTTTACAGTGGAGAGAGACAGTGGTTACCAGCTTAGCCAAGCAATCAAACTTAGCATCAGTAATAATGAGACATCCTGACGTGTCTCTTCTGATGTGATGTAATTTGAAGCTTACATAATTAACTATGAAATATTCTTGCCAAAAATATTTAACCTGGACCTAAATGAGCATCTAGACTAATGGTTCTCAAACTTGTTTTTACCAGCATCACCTGGAGATTCTGTTAAAATACAGGTCGCTAAGACTCTGCCCCTGGAGTTTTATTTACAGTTAAATTCAGGAGATTTGAGAGGAGGCCCAAGAATTTGCATATTTTCCCCCTCAAGTCCCCAGATAATGCTGATGCTGCTGGTTTGGGGACAACACTTCGAGGATTACTGCTCTAGACCTAACTTTCACTTTACAGACATACAGGGATAGAGGAACAAGTTAAAAATACCATGAAGAAACTGTCAGACAAATCCAGACTATAAAACATTCTATGAAACAAATGGCTTGGACTCTTTTAAAACGTTATTATGGGAAAAAACAAGAGCCACAAGAAGAAACCAGGGGCTGTTTTAGATGAAAAGAGACCACAGAGACCTAACATATAGTATACAAACACAAAGTATTCACTGGATCCTAGGTTGGGATTAAAAACAAAACCAGCTATAAGACACACATATTTTAGGAGAACTGAGAAAATCTGAATATGGACTGCATATTACACAATTAGTGTTACTTTTCTCAGATGTAAAAATGGTATTGTGTAAGGAAAGACGATATCCTCATTCTTAGTGGATGTGCTCTGGAATACTTAAAGGTAATGGGTCAGCAAACAGTTAAGCAACAGAACCAAAAGTGTGTGCGAGAGACACAATGCAAATGTGGTAACACAGTAACTACTGGTTGAACCCAGGTGGAGGACTCACAAACATTCAATAGGCTATCATTTCAACCTTTTCGTATGTATGACCACTTTCAAAATAAAGTTGGAAAAATAAAAAAAGATAAACATGATTGTATTACTTTAGTGTGCAATGGGAAAGAGGAGTAAAGCACACAGACATAAAAGGACTGGAAGAAATAAACCCAAATATTAATAGTGCTTTTTCATCATAGTAGGTTCACAGGTGATTTATTTTCCTTTCCTAGTTTTCATGTGTTTTAAAATGCTCCATAATGGTATATATTATTTTATAATCAGAAGCAATTTAAACATGCTCTTAAAAATTTTTAAGTCAATGGCTTTCAAGAAATCACCTAAAGTGATCACAATGGGCAGAAGACCTAAATAGACATTTCTGCAAAGAAGACATGCAGGTGGCCAGGAGGCACATGAAAAGATGGTCAACACAACTAAAGATTAGAGAAATGCCAATCAAAACTACAACGAGGTATCACTTCACACCAGTCAGAATGGCCAACATCAAAAATCTACAAACAATAAACGCTGGAGAGGGTGTGGAGAAAAGGAAGCCCTCCTACACTGCTGATGGGAATGTGAACTGAAGTATCCACTATGGAGAATAGCACAGAGGTTCCTTACAAAACTAAAACTAGACCTATCATCAGTTCAGTTCAGTCGCTCAGTTGTGTCAGACTCTTTGCAACCCCATGGACTGCAGCACACCAGGCCTCCCTGTCCATTGTCAACTCCCAGAGTTTACTCAAACTCATGTCCATTGAGTCAGTGATGCCATCCAACCATCTCATCCTCTGTCATCCCCTTCTCCTCCTGCCTTCAATCTTTCCCAGCATCAGGGTCTTTTCTAATCAGTCAGTTCTTCGCATCAGGTGGCCAAAGTATTGAAGTTTCAGCTTCATCATCAGTCCTTCCAGTGAATATTCAGGACCGATTTCCTTTAGGATGGACTGGTTGGATCTCCTTGCAGTCCAAGGGACTCTCAAGAGTCTTCTCCAACACCACAGTTCAAAAGCATCAACTTTTTGGTGCTCAGCTTTCTTTATAGTCCAACTCTCACTTCCATACATGACTACTGGAAAAACCATAGCTTTGACTAGATGGATTTTTGTTGGCAAAGTAACATCTCTGCTTTTTAATATGCTGTCTAGGTTGGTCATAACTTTTCTTCCAAGGAGCAAGTGTCTTTTACTTTCATGGCTGCAGTCACCATCTGCAGTGATTTTGGAGCCCCAAAAATAAAATCTGTCACTGTTTCCCCATCTATTTGCCATGACGTGATGGGACCAGATGCCATGATCTTAGTTTTCTGTATGTTGAGCTTTAAGCCAACTTTTTCACTCTCCTCTTTCACTTTCATCAAGAGGCTCTTCAGTTCTTCTTCGCTTTCTGCCATAAGGGTGGCGTCATCTGCATATCTGAGGTTATTGATATTTCTCCTGGCAATCTTGAAAAAGATTGCCAGGAGATCTACCGTATGACCCAGCCATCCCATTCCTGGGCATATACCTGAAGAAAACCATAATTCCAAAAGATATGTGCACCCCAATGTTCACTGCATCACTATTTACAATAGCCAGGACATGGAAGCAACCTAAATGTCCATCAACAGAGGAATGGATAAAGAAGATGTGGTACATACATACAACGAAATATTACTCAACCATAAAAAAGAATGAAATTGTGCCATTTGCAGAGACGTGGGTAGACCTAGAGACTGTCATGCAAAATGAGTCAGAAAGAGAAAAATATTCTCTATTTTAATGCATATATATGGAATCTAGAAAAACAGTACAAATGAACCTATTTGCAGGGCAGGAATAGAGACACAAACAGAGAACAAACATATAGATACCAAGGGAGGAAGAGGAGGTAGGATGAATTGAGATTTATATTTACATATATATACACTACTATGTATGGAGAAGGAAACGGCAACCCACTCCAGTATTCTTGCCTGGAGAGTCCCGTGGACAGAGGAGCCTGGTGGGCTACAGTCCATGGGGTCGCGAGAATTGGACACAACTGAGCAACTAAACCTACCTATCTACACTACTACGTATAAAACAGATAACTAATGAGTGTAGCACAGGGAACTCTACTCATTGCTATGTGGTGACCTCAATGGGAGGGAAATCCAAAAAAGAGGGGACATATGTATATGTGTGGCTGATTCACTTTGCTGTACCACAGAAACCAACACAATATTGTAAAGCAACTATACTCCAATAAAATTTTTTTTAAAAAAGAAAGAAATCACAATGGCTTTAAAGAAACCACAGGCCTCTTCCCTGACAGCCTGCCCGACATGCTCAGGGTAGAGTTTGTATGACAGAAAGGCGTGCTGAGGTCTCTGATTTCATTTTCTGCCAGAACACTGCGTCATTAGGAGAATGGCGACCACTTACTTGGTGCTGGGTCTTATTCTCCATGTGCCCCAGCTTTACGTTCATCTTATCCTGAACCGACACCAGCTCTGCTTTGATCTCCTCCACAGTTGCTTCCAGCTGATTCTCCAGCTTGTTGATCAGGGGTTCACACCGACAGCCATTTATTGGTGCCTAAGAGGAAAGCCAGAAAGGAATCAATTCAACTTGTTCATTCCTTGGTACCCATCCTGTGTTGGTCAGTACACCTGGGGGACACATGTGATGGAGGAGACTCACCCTGGACTGTCTAACAAGCCAAGCCAATAGGGCTGGTAAATGCTAAGAAGATTCAGAGAGGGTAACGTACAGTCCCAATCCTCAGTTGGCTTTTTGTGTGTGTGTGCACTCCACGCAGCTTGTGAGATCTTAGTTCCCAGATAAGGGATCAAACCCAGGCCCCTGGCAGTGAAAGCAACAAGTCCTACCCACTGGACTGCAAAGGAATTCCCTCAAGCTGCTTTTATCCTTTCTCTGGTCTCAAGATTATCTGGTCACCTAATGATGATGCTGGAGAAGACTCTTGAGAGTCCCTTGGACTGAAAGGAGATCAAATCAGTCAATCCTAAAGGAAATGAGCCCTGAATACTCATTGGAAGGACTGATGCTGAAGCTGAAGCCCCAATACTTTGGCCACCTGATGCGAAGAGTTGATTCATTGGAAAAGATCCTGATGCTGGGAAAGATTGAAGGCAAAGGAGAAGAGTGTGACAGAGGATGAGATGGTTGGATGGCATCACTGATTCAATGGACATGAACTTGGGCAAGCTCCCGGAGAGTCAGGGACAGGGAGGCCTGGTGTGCTGCAGTCCATCAGGTCACAGAGTTGGACATGACTTAGCGACTGAACAAGGATGGTGCAGAAAGCTTTGTAACATCCCTTGGCTCACCAGGCCTAAGCAGCAGGAGGGTACTGTACTATTTAGGTGGGGAGGACCAGCTGGCTTATCATCAAAGCTCCTGCCTTCTGTAGTCACTGCCTACAGTGGATATTAGCCTCCAGCAACCGGGTTACACAGACTCCTTGCTTGCAGCCCTTGGTCCTGTCCTGACAGGGCCCAGCAGGTACCTGCATCACTTTGCCGTCCTTGCCCCGGTACAGCGTGTAGAGCTGGTATGCTCTGAACTCATGCGGAGGGGGCGGGGGCGAGCAGCGATGCCTGGGCCTCTTTTTAGGGTGATTGTGAGCGTGCACGTTCTTCTGCTGTCCGGGCTGCTGGTCTGCTGGAGGGGTGGGGTCAGAAAATGCTGACACCTGTGGGAGAGGAGACTGCCTCTGTGAGCACGTAACATCTGCGAGCCTGACACCCAGCCAGCAGCTCCCACCTGGCCCACCATGCTCTCTGGTGGCGTTCTACTCTAGGGACCACGTGCCAAGAGAGCTGTCACATGCTAACCTTGTGTCTACAGCTGGCCAGGGCCAATTTCTGTGCTCTGGCTCCAAAGCAGCAAGCAAGCCAAGTGAAGTGGCTTTTTAACTGCTGGGCATGACGCTATTCCAGGGCCCTCCGCCAGCCCACCTCCCAGCCCTCTCGGCGGCTCTCACGTGCCTCCTGACCTTGGGTCTTGACTTTCTCTGTCTGTTGTCCTTTGCTCTGGGCTCCGGGGAGGCAGACAGGACATCTTCTCTGGCCTCTTCTTTCCTGGGTACAGCCTGTTCACTGCTATGGGTGTCTCCTGCCGAGACACTTCCCTACAGAGGGAGGAAAAAAACCCACACACCTCCTCTACTGGACCCCTCAGCCTTATTCCATCATGGCATAACATTTCCCAGACTCCATCCACTTAAAGGACCCCTGGGAATCATTAAAAAATGACAAATTTCAGACACAGGGAGCACTGCTTGTGATTCTAACTGAACACCTGTGCTTTTCCTGGGGAGTTGAATATTTGTCTTTTTATTTATTAGGTGCCAAACTAGATATCGCCTTGGGTCTCATTCTGTGTTTTAGAACTTCAGGAAGCTAGCGCACACATGAAACACTTCAGCATTAGAGGTTTTTTTATCTTTTACATTTCAACAAAAAGACAACCCCACTCATTCTTTGAACTTGGACCTTCACAATTCATAGAGGAGAATGAGAACCCTCTGAAATGAGGGGGGGGAAAATCACCATTTCTAGTCCTTTTGAGAATGTTTTTACAAGTTAACATGTAGAATTCATACACAGGAGCATAATGAGAGGTACAATGCTTTAACCCTGGAAATTGATAAGATTCTCAAATGGACAGAAAAACAGGTACTTGGTATAAAATTTTATGTCCCCCAAATTGTCTCTATATCCTAGTCTTCTTCCCCCTGGGGGAGTTGAAAGGCACGGTTCATTCCAGAGCTGTCACGTACAGTTGTGCAAGCTGTTCACTGCACAAAGGCACGAAGCTGAGGGCATGAGTGAGGCAGAGGGCGCTGAAGTCCGGCTCCGGCTCTTTTCACCATAAGTGCCCTGTGCTGGGCTGATCTGTCCAGGAGGCATCTTTTTCTAATTTGCACAAGGAGCCATGTGGGCTAGCACTGTCTTGGTTTATTCCCTAAGAGGAAACAGAGGCAGCAAGCTATGCCAGTGGTCCTCCAATTTTAGTCCAGGTTGAAATCACCTGGAGAGCTTGTTCAACCACAGATTTCTGGGCCCCACCTCAGAGTTTCTGATCCAGTGGGTCTGGGGTGAGGCCCCCAAATTTGCATTTCTAACAAGGTTCCAGGTGACAAGTGGATCCACATTTTGCAAACCACTGCTCTACATGATGGAGGGTGTGCTGTCCAAGACAGTGCTGTCCACATGGAAGTGACGAGGCCACAGATGCTCAGGGCTCGCAAATACATGGGGTGTTGGAAAAGACCAGTGGCATGTGAGCCCACAGCCTGAAATCTTGGGAGAGTGGAAGACAAGAGGTCGGAAGGAAAGACAAGCTCTGAAGGACCCAGCAGGAAGAAGAGACCGAGGCGAGCCCAGAGGAGGCAGGGAGACAGTTTCCCACCCGCAGGCGGGCGGGAGGGCCGCCCCCCACCTTGCTTTGTGCCACCTCATCTCTCGGCACAGACTGAGCTCTCCTCTCTTCCTTGAGCCTCTCTCTCTTTTTCCTCAGGCTTCGCCCACGACTGAAGCGCAAGACCTGAAGGAGGCAAGAGGCATCGTTACAAACTACTGGTGTGTACGGACCTGACAAGAGCCACCAGTGGAGCCGGGGAGACCACGTCAAACAAGTGCCTCTGGACCACCTGCTATGTCCCCTACACCCTGTGCTGGGCACTTAGGGTCCCAGAGATGCAAGGACATCATTCCTGACCTTGAGGAGCTCACTGTCTACAACAACACTAACAGGCACATAGTGCTGGGCCAGGGCCGCCATGTAGGTGTGAGCAGGTTGTGCACTGCTCAACTCCAGGGAGCACCACTCACATAGCCCAGGACAGGAACGGCGTCCTCTGGAGTTGTGCGATGCGGCAGCCCTATGCCAGGCACAGTCTGTCTTGGGATACAGGGCCTGATCTAGCTCATCAGACTTCCTTCTTGGCTGAATTGTATCCAAGTCATATTCAAATAGAACTTTCATTCAAATATCACTGAGATGCAGCTGTGAGCCATAGTACCAGCTATGGGGCTGGAGTCTCTTCCCCTAGAAGAAGCCTTTGGTCAGCCCCTTCAAGTGCAGAGACATGGAAGGGACACAAGCGTACATGTGGGACCCTGCAGACTGAAGCCTAGCAGCAAGCTGGAGATCTTCAAGCAAATTATTTGACCTCTCTGTGCTCTGGCCTCTCAAACATGAGAACAGGGAGCTGCTGGTATTAACCAAGACAAAGTAGGTAGCAGGCACACCTGGTCCATCGGTCCCTGTCAGGTGTCTCCCACCTGCCTGGGGGCCTTAGAGTCACTTAGTTGGCAGAAAGGCTTCTAAGCGAACACAGAACACAGATCTTTGAGCTGGTGGAAACCTTCAGTCTCTGGCTCAGGCCGACACCCTTTTCCTCCAGACTCCCTACTCCTAGTTCCAGGGTTCACTCCCTTTAAAAAACCAAAGGAGGTCCAGAAGTCGGAAGCACTTTCAAGGTCACACTCTTTCTGCAATAAAACAGTATTTTATTGTCTTATAGATAGACAAGTGTTCTCTGAAATTCAGCCTAGTGATTTTCATCTCAAGGTCAGCCTTTCTTGTGTTCATTAAATTGAAGTGACACATTATAGGACCAAAAAAAAAAAAAAATACCCCCTCAACAGGCAGTGGGTACCACCTAAATGGAAAATATATGCCTGCAGCTGAACAAAATTTTTAAATTATATTCTCATCCCCTGAAAGCCAGCAGGTCTAAAAGTGTCCAGGGATCCCTGTGTCCATGAGGTTAAGATCATTTTCATAATATTACAACATTGGCATTTTTCATGCTCACTTCTCTCATGAGTGTACTGTGGTGTTTGCCAGAAGCTATGTAAGTGATATTACAATAGATCACATGCAGAAATAAAAGATGGCAGAATTCTGATCTAAGTAAGACAATAAGATGTGCAAAAAATGTTCAACAATTCTATTCTTTTCAGTTTTTGTTTTGAAAAGTATTCTTTTGCAAAGTGATGCTATTTATGTTATTACAAAATGGATTTACTTTCAAATAATAAAGTATTTAATATTTCTCAACTTTATTTTCAATTGGTAACTACTGATAGATATAAACTCATGTACATAAAGTTCATTATGGGCCTCCATAACATTGAAGAAAAGTTAAAGGGTCTTTAGACAGAAAAGTTCTGAGAACCAGTGTCCTAAGCTGAATTTAGACTCAGTAGGAAGTCGAGTCAGATGAAAAGAAGCAACTAGTGCCCACTGCTCATATGCTTTACGGACACTTACAACAGGACACAGCTCCAGAATCAGCCTAAAAGTCACTTTCCGAAGCATCTGTGAACCACATCAACCAAAAATGAGGAGTAACATTCAGTTCACCAAACACAAAATAATCAGAAAAATTCCCTCCACTGACCACATTATTAGCCAGTGACAACTCTGCACGGCTCACAGCCTTTCTCAGAGAACTATACCCTCCACCCTGATCATCAGTCTTCTCCACCTCACAGAAATCAGGGAATATTAATCTTAAGGTCTCGGAAGGAAATACCCTCTTAGTACTGCTGTGAACCATCAAAATCCATGATCAACTAAGGTGCTGGGACAAAGGAATTTCTCATTTCGGATAAGACAAACACTGAGGCCATTTCCATAACTACAGATCAACAGACTAGTATGCATATAATTTTATGCATATTTCAAAGCTTTTACTTTGCATTGAAAAATAAGTGTTAGTACATACAATTATGTAAAAGAAAAGAAAAGAAAAAACTTTAAAAAATGTTCTATTTATTTGCTGTTCAGTATGGGTGTGGAAAATCCTGCTTAAGCCTTTTTAAAAAAAATATTTATTTATTTGGCTGCACTGGGTCTTAGTTGTGGCATGTGGGATCTAGTTTCCTGACCAGGGATCAAACCCGGGCCCCCTGCAATGAGAGCGCGGGGTCTTAGCCACTGGATCACCAGGGAAGTCCCAAGCCATTTTTTTAAATGGTAAAGGCTAAAGGAGAACCCATACAGGAAAATAGGTTCACAAGTGAGCTTTATCCCTGGGAATCCAGATCCTTGGGCTCTAGAAGATAAGTGACAGGAAGGTTAAAGGCACATCAGTCCTTGTGTGCCAGGGGGATCCTCCACCCCACAAGACTTGATGGTCTTCATATGGCTGAGCACAGGGCTGGCTGTCCATCAAACTACCAACTCTGAAACGCCAGGTAGCTGCAATGGATTCTGACATTTATACAGCACCCTGTCCTTTTTGATCCAGGAAAGGCTAGCATTTTTCTGTCAGGATTCTGGAGGTGAGTCTGCTGAGAAATTGTTTGCAAACAGCTAGACAGAGGTGGAGCGTTTTTCTGAAGGAGCATTCGACTCACACCTTTCAGGGGCTCTGTGCATCTCCAGAGCCCACTGAAAAGGACTTACTCCATGGGCAAGAGGGTGATTGATTCTGCAAGAGATAAAATCTTAACTACTTCCAGAAACTGCTAGTTACATCAGGCATGTTTTTAATACATAAATGGAATCAAGGCCACCCAGAACCTGAGGTTGGCTGGGCCTGGGCAGCACCTGGGGTCTAGACTATCCCTTTGGCTCCCCAAGACTTTGCCTTCTTGCAGCATTAGCCAGAATAAGGTGGAAACCAATCACTGTTTGCTATAAAGGAAAAGAGTAGCTCCAGTTGGGAAATAACCAAAATGTCTAACATTAAGGAAATGGTTTAATACTAGTCAGCAACCAGAAAAGAATCTCATGCTTCCATTATGATAAATAATTGTGAAGACCGCAGAACAGTTTCCTATCATAGATAGGATAAAAGGCAGAATACAAAGGGGGATATACATAATAGGCACAGCTATATAAACATTATGTATCTGTGGAAGGTAATATAAACAAGGCTATTTCAGGGTGCTGAAATCATAAATAGCTTATAAATTATCATGATTAAATTTTTGACTTAGACCGTTTCAACCTTAAATATCAGTCATCTATTAAAATTGAATGATGGCCAATATATCATCATGCAATATTTAATTAAAAGGAGTACAACGGTACTGTACTCAACTGCCTCTAGTGGACATATACAGCTGCCCAGACAGATGCCCATTCCCACCTTTCTCTGGGAAATACCTCTTTTAACCACGTGGTCAAACAGACACCACCATCTCCCTAAAACACCTCTGTCCCACTTGTTCTGGGCATCTGCCCCAAGCTCCCAATCACAACCTTCTCCTATGATGTTTTATTGTTTTCATTTTTTGGCTGCGCTGCCCACCCTATGGGATCTTTGTTCCCCTACCAAGGATCAAACCCACGTGCCCTGCATTGGAAGCACAGAGTCTTAACCACTGGAACGCCAAGGGAGTCTCTCCTACAGCGTTTTAAACTGGTACTTCTTCCTGGCTGGGAAATTATGATCCAGGAAACTGGTTGTGACAATGATCCAGCCACAGAGAGGAAACGATGCCCGTGTATGAGAACAGCCTGCTGGGCCTGAACTCTCTGGTTCCAGTTTCCTGGAGGCTCACATGGATTCCTACTTTTCCCACTACCTGCTCAGGAAACTCATCAGTCCCTTACATAAGGTGGTTTGAACTGGCTTCAGCAGATCGCAACCCAAGGAATCCCGACAACTCTGCAGACCCCGCATAATCAATACAAGGGAAAATGCAGCAGATCCTACCTGGGGCGCCTTAGTGAGCAGGAGAGCAACTTCCGGATTATTGTGGTAGCGGGCAGTCTCCAGCGGAGTCCGGCCTGCCTAAGGAAAGGCACAGGGAGGACCAGTGAGGATGGGACTCCAGCCGGGACAGCTCTCCGGGGGCTGGCAACCCCACACCGGGTCTCATGAGCACATACACGTGACCAGTGAAACACAACTGTGCGTGTGACACAGCCCTGCTCTTGAGCCTCACCTTAAATAGGTGAGCCCAGTCACACCTTCAGAAGGTGGTGGTGGTGTTTAGTCTCTAAATCATGTCTGACTCTCTTTTCCGACCCCGGCCAGGCTCCTCTCTCCATGGGATTCTCCAGGCAAAAATACTGGAATGGGATGCCATTCCCTCCTCCAGGGAATCTTCTCAATCCAGGGACTGAACCCGCATCTCCTGCACTGGCAGGTGGAAAGAGTTAAACACACTTAGTGACTAAACCACCACCAGTCACACCTGAGGGAAGTGCTGATGCAGTGAGCAGTAAGTGAGTAGGAGACAAAGGTCGAGGGCTCTGCTCACCCAGGAAGGCTTCCTGGAAGAGAGATGAGGGAGGTTTTAAAAAAAAAAAACACAGACTAGGCGAAGATGGAACATCTCAGCTGAGGAAACAGAATCATAAAACTCTAGCCAGGTGATAAATTTTCCCTGGAGAACAATGGAGAAGACGCTTGCAAGGGGAGATCAGGGCCTGGCCACAGAGACTCAAGAACTGGATTGTGAAAAACAAGAAGCTATGGCCATAACACAGGCTCTAGGGAGACTAAGCCCCAAACCAGGAGTTGATAAGAGTTGGATTCAGAGAAAGGGAAAGGTGCTCAAGGTCTCATGGGAGAGAAACCGCCCCATCAAGGTACTAGGGCTGGGAGCCCAGGGGAGGGCTAGATACAGAAGCCTTTCACCAGCTTCAATACCCCAACTCCCCAGACAACTGTTCTGCCCCCAGAGCCCCTCTTCCCCCACAGCCACGAGGCTGTGCAGTTTCAGGAGCACAGACACCACGGGCCAACCTTGATAAAGAGAGGGTGTCTGAGCTGGTATCTGCTATAGGATGAGACAGACAGACAAGGAGAGGGGAAGGTGAAGGCAGAGGCAGAGAGGGAAGGAGGAAAATACTGAGAGGAGGAACAGAAGATGATTTTGGAGAGAGATGAATCGGAGCTTTGAGGAAGACTGACCTGATGGCCATTTTTCTGAGGACCACATCTGTTTAGAAGGCCTGGAAGTCACTTCTGGTAACATCTACTTGCCAGTTTACTTAGAAACCCTTTTCATGACAGGACGTGCTCAGGAATTGTCTGAAGATGGGCCCTTGGGGTTAGTAACTCACGGGGCAGTTGAGAGCAGGGGTCCCCCCGAGTCCACACCCTCGGGCCCCAGGGGTTGTGGGGTCAGCACGCTGCAGCTCTTCCAGAGCGAGGCTGGGCGAGGCTGTGTGCTCTGAGTTCACAGGGGGTGAGGCGGCCACAGCACACCCTGACCCGAAAGGGGCAGGAACGGCTTTAAAAACCTTGGCTGCAGCTCCACTTACATTATTGACGATGGTCCCATCTGCTCCGGCTTCCAGCAAGATTTTAACCACCTTCTTGTGATTTAGGGCAGCGGCAATATGAAGTGCCGTGTCTCCAGCCTGGAATCCATCAGAAGAAAGCCCACTAAACCCCATGGGATCGTGGCCCACAGCCCTCCAGCTTTTTATCCCATGGCTTGGTGGTGGCTTTTCAAAGTTAAACTAAAATTTGCTTTAGACTGACAAGTGGCCCTTGGCTAAAGTATTATGTGGTTCTTTTTATTATTTCTTAAAAATATTTCTTTTAACTCATACTTTATTTTTTAAATTATTTTATTGAAATATAATTGATTTATAATGTATTAATTTCTACTATATAGCAATGTAATTCAGTTATATATATTTTTATGTCCTTTTCCATTATGGTTTATCACAGGATATTGAATATAGTTCCCTGTGCTATAGAGTAGGATCCTGTTGTTTAAATGTGGTTCTTTTTTAAAAGATCTTGGGAACTGAATGAACTACGCACAAAGACCACATTCCTTTCTGAGTGGGATGCCAGAAATCACAGGAAAGGATTAAGTGCAGGGGGGCCAAGCAATGCTGGGCCTGGGATGTTGGAATGGTAGGCCCTGACCTTACACAGAGGCAGGATCTCAGCCATGTATTTTAAATATTTCTTTTAACTCATACTTTTTAACATTTTGACTTTAAAAGGTAGCTCTGGACCCTGTCTGTCTGCCTTGGCAGGGGATGGGCAGAGAACCCCTTGGTTTCTGAGCTAGAATGAGCAAGAGCTTCTAAGGTAACTACTTCTGCAGGCCCCAGAGTAATAGCCCAGCCCTGCAGCCACCCTTAGGGACGTGAAAGGCCCACTGGGATCATCCTACAGGCCAGGGAGTTTTGTTTGGGTGGAGTCACTGAAGATAGCATTCATTTAACACCAGCTGTTTTCAACTTCTTACCAAATTTAGCCAATAATTTATTTTTAACAAGAAGCCTTTCAGACAATCAAAGGAGGATATGAACAGATGCAGCTTGGTGGGCCAATTCCAAATGCAAATGTTGGTTTTAATTACCAAACCAGATGACATAAATAAGTCAGACGCATACAGAAGTGAAATCACTCATTCACTCATTCCTGGCAGGTGATCAAGTATGAAAATCCAGCCATCCTTGGGTCTCCTTCCCTGGTGAGTAGACAGGGAAAGTGTTCATTTCATTCCTGAGTCACCTAGTTGTGTGTTAGGAGTTTTGGAGCTGTGGTTTCTAGTCTCTGCTGCTCACTGGAATCAGCTGGGAAGCTTTATCAACTACTGATGCCGGGGTCCCACCCAGACATTGACTTAATTGGTCTGGAGCACAGATAGGGCATGATGATTTTTCAAAGCTCCCAGGTGATTGAAATGTGCCTCCCAGGTTGAGAAGCACTGGTTGGTGAGGGCTGTGTTGAGGTAATCTGACAAACTAGAATCCCGGGGAGACTGTAGAATGACAGACTTTAGTTATTAGGTCAGTGGTTCTCAATCCTGTCTGCACATTCAAGCATGGGATTTTCCAGGCAAGAATACTGGAGTGGGTTGCCATTTCATTCTCCAGGGGAACTTCCCAACCCAGGGATTGAACCCTGGTCTCCTATATTGCAGGAAGTCTCCTGCACTACAGGCAGATTCTTTACTGACTGAGTCACCAGGGAAGCCCATACTTAGACCAGGAGCTTTTAAAAAATACTGTTTCCTGGACCTCACCCCCAGATGTTCTGGTCATTTACATTGGGGTGGGATTCAGGAATGGTATATTTAAATTACCTTTTGATTCTAGTATGCAGCCAGGGTCAGTAATCATCATTATAGGGCATTTTAAATCTGAATCATGATCTAATTTTTTAAATTTCAGATTTATGTACCCAAACTCAGAAAAGCCAAACAATGCATCAGTTAGGTATAGGTTTCAATAAATAACAAGACAACTTTTAAAAATCCAAATGACTATTGAAAAATCACATTGCCCCAGAACACTGTAATAACCACAGCTTTATTTCAAAACTCCACTACACGGTGTAGATACTGACCATGCACCAAAATTTTAGAGAAACGAGAGACTCCATCAGCTCACATAAAGGTGGCGGTGCAAGGAACAGAACTCAAGAATCATGACACCGAAAGCCCTTGCTTCCTTACCAAGCCATTCTTCCTTGTGGGTTTCATTTTTAAAAATCACACTAACAACAAAACCCACCCCCAGGATTTCCAAAAATGTTCACTATGCACATGTGGTGATGGGCACTGGAATGACAGAGCATGCTTTCTCCAGGACGCCAGATAAACCAGGGCCACGGGAAATCTGTGGTTCCTTCAAAGGCCAGCACTGGCCGAGTCCCATACAGGGAGAAGGCACCACCTCCCAGCAACCTCTGTCCCCACTGGTGCTAACACACCTGCTGGTGAACCATGGGGCGAACACATGCACTGACCTGGTTCTTTTCATGGACAGAACAGAAAGCACTGAGGAGGAGCTTAATGATGGACAAGTGATTATAGCGTGCAGCAACGTGCAAACAGGTGTCGCCTGCCTGCAGACAGAAATCAAACTCTAAGCACGGTCTGAGCAGTTACAAAACAAAACAGAAAATTAAAAGAAAACTATCATTTCAAAGCTAGCAGACTAGCATGTATTCCTCACAGGGTAACGGCCTGAATGACAAGCATCTCCTTTATCATAGGTGCTCACTCCACGACTTACAGCCCTTTTCTGTATGCGCTCTCTTTCCCACCACGCAGACTCTGTCTCTGCTTTCAGGTCCTGGATGCCTGCTGCCCAAGAGACCTTCGCCAAAACTAAGAGAGGCTCTGCCTAGCAGGCACTTACTAAGACTCCACTGACCCCTGCCTCTCCTACAACCCAAAGGTTCTGGATTACACTGCCTAAGACCGATAGCATCGCTTTGGAAATGAGACTTCCCCATCATAGATCCATCATGGCTGAATGGACTAGGAAAGTGGGATGAGTTGCTCGATTTTAAGATTACGTGCTCTAAAAAATTCAAGTGCATCCCATTCTAGTAGTACCCCAGGATCTCATGGGGAGCAGTGCAGTCTAGGAAGCCGATGAGGAAGCAATCCCTGGGCATAAAAAAGGACATTCAGAAAAACTCAAGAGCAGGGCCTTCTTTAGTGGTCCCAGGCCAAACTGCTCCCAGAGAGAAAACAAGAGAACTGGAGACAATGTCATGAAGTTTTGCGGTGCTCCCCTGACTTCTCATTTGAGCTCTAGTTCTGTCTAGAGATGGTGACACTTCAGCACAACCTTCTCCTCTGGACTAAGAAGGAACCAAGCTCAAAGCTGAAGTTCAGAGCATTCTCAGGACCACTTTAGATGAGCCTGCCCCCAATCAGGGAACCCCAGGTAAAAGTCGTTTTTTTTTTTTTTTTTGGCCACGGTGCATGGCATGTAGGACTTGGTTCCCCAACCAGGGATCAAACCCGTGCCCCTTGCAGTGGAAGCACAGAGTCCTAAACACTGGACCACCAGGTAAGTTGCCCGGCCAAAGTCATTTTTGAAGAAGCCTCAGATTCTCTTGCCATGTGGCATGGGCTTCATGAAGGAAATGCAGCATCCATGGAGGGAAGGGGGATGCCCGTGGGACCTTTCAGGTCAGGAACCTCCAAGAACTACTGATCATCGGCTCATCCCAAGGATGCCTCAGTGACAGATTTGTAGATGCTGGGCACAGAGCATCAGACAGCCTCCCCAGTATAGCATCAGCCAGTATTTACTAAGACGTACAACACTGTGTGGGCGGAAGCTTCCTGAAAACTGAAATGAGTAATTACTCATTCTTAGACCCACTTGATAGACACCTGCTGTACAAAATGATAAAACAGACTGAGAGGCTGAGGAGCAAGGGGCAAGCGTGGGAGAAAAATCAGTGTTTCCAAGTGTTGATTCCTCTTCCCATTCCCCTAATGCAGAGGTCCCCAGTCTCTGGGCCACAGACTGGTACCTCTTGTCAGATCACTGATGGCATTAAAGTTCACAATAAACGTAATGCACTTGAATCATCCCGAAACCATCCCCCAACCCTGCCCCCATCCGTGAAAAAATTGTCTTCCATGAAACCCGTCCCTTGAGTCAAAAAGACTGGGGACTGCTGCAAAAGGCTCCTTTAGGAATTGGCAACAAATGAATACTTTGATAGTCCCCAAACCCCCTTTATTAACAAATTTTCATTTTCTACACGTGAATACTCTAGTATGCTTTCATACTAGAGGCAACAGAAGAGAGTACAAGAGATGCTATTTTTGTTCACCCACGTTATTTTTGAGGTCGGCGCGGGAGCCGCCCAGCAGAAGGACGCGGGTGCTCTGGGCATGGCTGTTCTGGCAGGCCAGATGCAGAGCCGTGTTCCCCGCCTGGGAGAGAGGCAAACAGAGGGGGGCACATGTTAGCAACACCTCCTGCAGACCGGGCACGCTTGCAGGGGGCCAAGACTTACAGGAGAGTTACTGTTCACACTCTGCTTTCTGCTCGGTGGACCCAGCTGGGGTGCTTCAGAGGCAAGAACACGTAATTGGGAATCCACACCAGCAGAAGAGTCACATGAGTCATAAAACCTTGGTTCCGAACCCTGGCTCTGCCACTTACTGCTTGCAAGCTACTGGGGAATGCTCTTAATAAGCGCCACCGTGAATTCCTCACCTGTAAAGTGGAGCATGACCCCTATGTGCTGAGACAGTGAGGGTTGATTCGGAGTGCTGAGGAGACCATCTTCTTCACGGCAGAGTGCTGGGCACATGCACGAGGCTGTTCCTCTTAGTTATAAGAGAAACACAGAACAGCTGTGGACAGCCTACCAATGGAGGTAAAACAGGCCGATTCCGGCAGGCTACAGTAACAGATTTAATTTGCAAGCCTCTTCCAAATCTTGAGTTTTTCTTGAAACATCAAAATTTAAACTAGGGCAAGGTCCCCACATGACAGGCAATACAACTGCATCTATCACTTCCCATACAGATAGAGACCCTCTTGCTTTTGGGAGTCTACCTTCAAGGTCAAACAGCAACCAAAGGTCAGGATCACATACACAGCAATCTTGCAGAAAGACTTCATTGACAAGAAGAGAACTTTCTGAAACTAAGGGAATAAGGCCTGCAAGGCTGTGATAACCCCTAGGAAAGTGACAAGAAAAGCAGGCAACATGATTCGGTGCAAGGATTCGGGAGATTAAACACATAAGCTCTGTGTTTGTTCTGCTGAGTGTAAAAGCTGGGTCAGGCCTGCAGTTGTGGGCTCAGAGCTGTCAGCCTGTTTATGGCTTCTCCCTGGCCTGGCTCACTCCTCTCTGGATCACATGGCACTGTCTGCCCAGACTCAAGGATGGTTTATATTCCTTACCTTTGAAAAGAGGAATGAGTTTTTAAAAACAGGAAAGCTGTGTTGCTGCAGGGCCACTTATCATCCTTCTCATGGCATTAGCTCTAACTGACCTGGGCAGGGTCTTTCTTTCCTTACTGCTACCTCCAGGAACCTGATGAGTTCTGAGCCTGAGAGTTGAGTGAGCCTGTTGGTTATCAAGCCTCGGCTGCAGGTTGGACTCCACTGGGGGACCCTTTCAACAGACCAGTGCACAGATGCAACACAATGTCCCTGTCCCAGCGGGTGGGGCCAGGCTGTTCATGTGTAGGTGCTGAAAGGTCTTTCTGGGAACCCCTTCCCTAACTCTAGGCCAAACCAAGACAGCTGGTCACCCCAGGCCTAGTCATCATGTGGGTTTGGTTTTCTTCCCTCTTCTCTTCCCTGCTTTTTTTAAAAACTTTCCCAGGAGATTTTAAAATGCAGCCAAATAGAGAAGCACTGCCAGCTTAGTCCTCCAAAACAAAGGGTCTGCCCACATTTTAAACACTCCATTCCCTGGCAGGGCTCAGGGCTTGGGGCTCAGCTTAGTGTAATTCTCAGTGCATAGACAAGGTTTTCCCAAAGCTGTTGGCTTCCTGGGAGTCACTTAAATATATGTTGAAAAAAATAGGTGAAATAAAAGAAATCTGATGGCTGTACAAATATAACAAAATTTACTTTGTCAATAAGAAAATATCGATCATGCTGAAAAGCATTTGGAGGAAGAAAACGAAAAAACATGGGTTAGAATACAGATAATGGTACATCCACACCGTGGAATACTACCCAGTGATCAAAAGGAATGCACTAATCATACATGTAATAACACGGAAGGCTCTCACAACCACCAGGTAAAATGAAAGTAGACACAAAAAGCTGCAAAGTCAAACCTGAAATTTAAAGAACTGTGACCTGCTGTATAAATAGTAGGCATTTTCCCCACCCTGAGTAATGAGTACTGATTTCCAGAGGGGCTGCTGTTCTTGGCTGAGCAAGGACCTTTCTTATGCGATGGAATATTATCCAACCTTTAAAAAGAAAGAAATCCTGTCATTTGCAACAACATAGATGTACCTAGGGGTGATACACCAAGTGAAATAAGTTAGACAGAAAGACAAATAGTCTATGATCTCATTTCTATGTGGAATCTGGGGAGAAAAAAAAAGATGGACTTGTAGAAAGAGAGTAGAAAAGTGGCTGCCAGAAGCTGGGGTGAGGGATGGGGGGATACAGAGAGGTTGGTAAAAGGGTATAAACTTCCAGCTATAAGATGAACAAGGCCTGCAGATCTAACGTGTAACATGGGGACTACAGCTAATAACACTGTATTGTATAATTGAAATTTGCTAATTGTAGAACTTAAATGTTCTCTCACACATACACAAAAAGGTAAATAAATGGGGGTGATTGATGTGTTCACTAACCCTTGGGAGCTATCAAATCATATTGTAGACTTTAAATATCTTATAATTTTATTTGTGGGAAAAAAGAAAGAGAAGGACCTTCTGGAGGCTTCCTAGAGATTGCGGCTGGTGAGCATGTAAGTCCCTCTCCGGGAATGACACCTCACCTGTGCTGCTCTATCTAGAGAGCGAACTCGTGGCTCCCTGCACAGTTTGGAAGGGCCCTGCAGGGGGCAGGGGGCAGTGTGGTGAAGGGGACCCACCCAGGCTAGTTCACAGCCCTAACTGTGTCACAAACAAATCACATGTCTTATAAGACTCTACCGGCTCGCAGCTGAGGCCTCCCTGTCCGTTAATTGGGAACCACCTATTTGGAGTTGGTATAAACTTACCAACTCCTGTTCCAGGCCATGTCCCACCTGAAAGAAATTGAGAGCCACCAGCCCTCCAGGCAGTGAGCCAGGTTTTTACTGGTGATGCCACACTGCAGGGCCGGCTGCTTCCCTGAAGCCCTCGGCCCATGAGGGAACCACGGGAAAACATCTCACCAGTCAGCACAGCATAGAGCTGTGTGCAGTTCCGGGAGCTGGAGAAACCCAGCCACCCAATGGGCAGGTCCCCACCCTGAGGGTCAACAGGCAGAAAAGAAACCGGATGCCCCTAAGGGAGGGGGTGAAGGAAGAGATGGTGGGCCCACTCTGCAAGCCCGGGGGGCACACGCCAAAATCGCCCAGAGGGATGACAACAGAGGTTGAGGCCACTCTGTGGAGGCCCAAGAGGAGCTTTCTGGAAAGGTGAGGAGCTTTCTGGAAAGTTCCTGAGGAGAGGAGGAGCAGGATGAGAAGGGACAAGACAGGTCAGTCAGCCTGTGTGAGGCTTTTGGGCTGATCCAGGGACATGGCAGGGAAAGACAAGGAGGGAGGAGGAGAGTGACAGGACAGCAAGGGAGAGGAGATGCTGTGGTCTTCTGTCCCTGCAGGACAGGGCTGGCTCCCGTGACCACACTCTCAAGGACCTACGGGAAAGCAGGGAGAGCCGCAGCCCTCACAGGAGCACTCCAGGAGCTCCAAGCTTTCAACTGCACCAGGTTCCAAGCCCTAGTTCTGCTCGGCGAGAGGAGGCTCCCTTAAAGAAGGCGGGCTGGACCGTCCTCACTGTGACCAAGGGGGTCTCACACCTGCCGGACCTCACCTTGTTCTTGGCAAGCACGTTGGCTCCAGCTTTAACGAGCAGCTTGGCCGACTGGCTGAAACCATGCCAGGATGCTTCGTGCAGGGCCGTGTTCCCGTCCTGGGGGACACACAGGAGAGAAAGCCCCGTCACCCAAGCCTGATCCGTCTGCTCCCCGTCAGCACAGCGCAGGTTATTTTAAGGCCCACCCAGGGGCCTCTCTTGGCTGGGGTTTCTCACCTAAACCACAGAACCCAAGGAGTGATCTGAGTGGCCAGTTTCTTCCTTCTCCCAGAAATGGCACCTAACAAGTACCACTCCAGATGCGTTCTAGCTTTATGATGCACAGTGGATGACTTAAGGCATTAGGGCTTAAGTCTCTCTGGGAACTGGGGTGGTGAGAAAGGCTCCTACACACCATTCACGCTGAACAGAAAGCTGCATCGGGAGGTGTAGTGTCCCTCCCTCACCCACCTACACCGCCCCAGGGGCTGCCCTGCTCCACTCCTGGCCCCAGAGAGAACCCTGCAAAGATCAGGCAGATGGAGAGTCCAGCTTCAGAAGCTCCAGGGGCTCACGGGCAGACAAGTAGATTCCTACAGCTCTTTTTTCTTTCTCCAAATCTGATCTCTCCCAGTTTAGTTCAGAAGCCTCAGGGCCCCAAACAAATGAGCAGGCACTGAGGACAGTAATTTGTAAATACGGTAAAAAAAAAAAAAAAAAAAATAGGCAGTGATTTGTAAATATGGTAAACAGGTGTCCTCCATAGGTGACTTTTAAATAAAAATCAACCAATTCCACAGATCTTGTGTTTGCTTAACTTACTATTAAAAAAAGAAACATCAAGTGCAATGAATTGAGTGGGGTGGGACCTGGAGATAGGGTGAGGGAAAGGGAAGCACAGAGAAGAGGTAGAAATGCCAGTCTAGGGGCTTCCACTCAGACTCTCTGGATGTGGAGTCCCCCATCCAGGCCTCAACAGCTCATTACTTCTGGGCTTTTTTTTTTCACTGTTTGTATTTCTGTGGTTGTTCACTGCTGCCACAGAAAAGAGGGAAGGGCTTTTTTAAATGTTCAGTTTGCTGGGAGATCAGATACTCTTTCAGAGGAACTCCGGGCTGATTTCCTCATGTTGAAACATGAGCGATAAGACTCAGGAACGACAACGTCTCACGCAATAGGAAATCCCCAGAGCAGGTTCTCAGGCTGACGCATCCCCCCTTCCCTGCTCACCTTGTCCTGTCGGTCCAGAGCACAGCCCTCCTGGATGAGCGCCGCAATGACGTCGGTGTTCCCCACCACCGTGGCCCGGTGCAAGGCGGTCTGGTCCCCCTGCAGGTGGTGGGAAGGCAGGGATGATGGTCAGCACTCTCCAGCCCCCCGCTTGCTCCACTGCTTCACCGTTCAGGAAGTAAGGACATTATCCTCAGTCACCAAGGGCCACCTGGGCTCAGTGATTTAGTCAACAGACAGTGCATGCCGGGAAGAATGACTATGTTCACAAACTCAGTGGTAACCTTGAGCCAACCGCAGAGCAACCCTGGGCCACAGAGCTGACCTCTGGATGAGAGTCAGGCTCTTACCCGCCACCCCAGGGGATGGCAACGGGACTGTCACAACTGTGATGAGTGGGTCTGAAGGTCAGACTGTGGGCTGTGCAAGGTAACCAACATGCCTGGAATCTTTACTCTCTGCTGAGTCCTCTCATTCCCCAGGGTCAGAGGACTCACGAGCCTACTCGGTCACTCAGCAGCACTCAGGACCCGAGAGTGGGTGGACTCCTTCTTGATTGACTGGCCCTGGCCTAGAGCAAACAATGCAGGGGATATGTCAGGACATCTGAGGATGGACTCGGGGACTCAGGCTGTCACTGCACATCTCTAAGACTCTTCAAACATCGCATGACAGCCTCCTCACTGTTAGGGCTTGCATCTGACCCCTTTCTCTGTGATCAGATTCCTGGGATGGCCGGCCTTCTCTTTCTCTGTCGGGGTGCCAAAGGGAAGTTGACTTCCCCTAATTGCAGTTGAGAGAAGGACTAACATCCTAGAGGTAAGACAGTGAAGAGATAGTTCTGAAGTCTCCAAGAACACGTTATCTCTGACAGGCACTCAGGAAATCAAGTCCAGCCTGGGGTGTACGCTTGAACGGGGAGATGGGTGAACGGTGTGGAAAATTCCTGGTAGGACGGAAGGGGAGCGGGGCAAGGGGGTCAGGAGATGTGCTCTGTACAAGCCTTGGGGGACACCTGTCACCTCACTGGACTTCAAGTTCTTCCTCTGTGAAAGGAGGCAAGGTCCCTCCCTTTCCTTCATCTATGATCTGGGTGGCAACAGTTTTGCATAAACAATTTTCTGGTGGAACCTAGGAGGGGCAAAGGACATGCCCCGGGGTACTCCTGCTCCTTGGCCCAAGAGAGGAGAGACCAACTAGAACACGGAGAACACGGAGGCTTTTTAAAGAGGGCTGCACTGCTACCTATAAATAGCCTTCATCAAACACTGATTCTACTTATATCCCTGGGATCTGTAACAAATGACCATCCACTTTAAAAGCACTTAATCCGAAAAAAAGTTCCAGAGAGAGACCATGGTGATGTTTGCATAACAATGAGAATGTACTTAATGCCAAAGAACTATGCCCTTAAAAATGGCTAAAATGGTCAATTTTATGTATAGTTTATCACAATAAAAAGCACTTAATCCTACTTAAAAACCAAATTCACATTCCTAAAACTTAAAAAAAAAAACTCCCTTCAAAAATTCATGAGGGGAAATAATGTTTATTTTCTTCTTTAAACTTTTTAATTCTTTCCAATTTTTTACATATATAATTTCTACCATCAAAAAACTGCTATTTATTAAATGTCTAAGCTGTACTGATATACCAGGAATGGGGTGGGACTGTCCATGTCTCGGAAGCTTTCCTCTTCATTCTGTAGAATCTAAGAGATTTCTTCCTAGATGGGTCAGGAGGGTAGAGGTAACCATGACCATGATTCCATCCACTGTCCGTGCCTTCTGTCACCAGCCCTCCCCTCAGCATCGGAAGCTATGATTCCCATTACAAAGTAGGTTTAGCCTTGCTTTTCTTCTCACTCACCTTTCCAAGACCCCTTACTCAAAGAGGACCCTTTCTATGTGCTATGTCATCAAAAGAACACGGCCACTGGGTCAGTGGTTACAGGAGGTGAGCGAAGCCATTATACATCCTCTTCAAACAACTTAGGAAGTGTTTCCAGATGAGGTGTACTTGAGGCCCATAACAGATAATCATGAAAAACTGCCTGGTCTCAATTTTTTTAAAAAAATTAATTAATTTGGGGGGCAGTGCTGAGTCTTTGCTGTTGCGAGGGCTTTTCTCTAGTTATGGCACGCAGGCTTCAGTAGCTGCAACTCCCAGGCTCCAGAGCACAGGCTAATAGTAGTGGCACATGGGCTCAGTTGCTCCACAGCATGTGGGATCTTCCTGGACCAGGGATCAAATCTGTGTCTCCTGTACTGGCAGGTAGATTCTTTACCACTGAGCCACCAGGAAAGCCCCAGTCTCAATTTTTGAAAACTTCTGTAAGAATCTTCAAGACTGCCTGTTTCCCTATCAGCATCATGATGGGTTTTCCCAAAATGGAACTCAAGTGTAATTTATTGTTACTGACCTGATGAGAAAGGAGGTGCCCTGTTCTCAGCAACAAAGGTGAGGCTGCAGCCAGCCCCCTTCTTCAGAGGAAACACCAGCTTGGTCAGATTTCTAGTTGTTAGAGGCCTTTAACCATTCCTACACACTGCGAGCACGCTAACCTGCACTCCTTGGCCCAATTAGAACAACCCTTTTACGTAACCAAACGTAACCATTTTGTTGTGAATAAAGTGTGGGTCGTGTTGCGGGCCTGGCTTCAGATCAAATGTTTTACTGTGCCTCGTGGGCTGCCACTAAATCATGAGCTGAGGCAACTTTGGAGCCAGAACACCACCGTGATTTATTGCTTTTAGCGTGAATCTCCTGTACTTGCTTCCGTGGGGATAACTTTCCTTTGTGAAACTCTAACTCAATGGAGGAAGCTAAATCTCAATTCTAGTTCAGCCCTTAAAAGTAGATTTCCGGATGGATGAACAGGACTCAGGAGACCTGCCGGGCCGGGCGAGGCTGTGGGGGGAGCCCAGTGGTCCTCGTGCACCTGGCACAGGTGTGTCCGGCAGGTCCCTTCTCCTGGCCCTGCCCGTCTCCAGGACACGGCCGCCCCTCCATCTTCACACTTCTCGGTCAGAGACACGCTCAGAGCCAGGGTCCTTGCCTCGTATGTCGGATGTACAGGGTTGTGAAGGCCAGAGCCAGCCACTCCCCACCCTGCATGGTCCCAAGAGGGACCGTGAGCTCTGCTCACATGAGGTGGGGTGGTTCTGGGTTTCTCTGGCACGTAAAAACCAGCCACCCTGAAGTCACCAAGGTGAGCATCGCCAGCCGAGAGACATGAATACATAAGTCAAGGGCCACCTCGGCTGTCTCAGACCTACTCTTCCCCAGAACATGACATAAATGAACACCTAAGACCCTTTACTGCAACAGGGTCAATGGCCTGTGAATCAATTCTTCCTCTTATAGAACTAAAACTTCCTTTGGAAATAACAGTATTATTTCAAAAGTATACTTTCTACATAACAGAAAGAGATTCACAGACTGAAGGAATGAACTTGTGGTTGCCAGCGGGGGAAGGACAGGAGGAAGGGATAGTTAGGGAATTGGGATGGACATGTACACACTGCTATATTTTAAATGGATAACCAACAAGGACCTACTGTATAGCACAGGGAACTCTGCTCAATGTCATGTGGCAGCCTGGATAGGAGGGGAGTTTGAGGGAGAAGGGATACATATATATGTATGGCTGAGTCCCTTCACTGCTCACCTGAAACTACCGCAACATTGTTAACTGGCTATTCCCCAGTACAAAATAAAAAGTTAAAAAAATAAATTAAAAGGAAGTAAGTATACTTTTCAAATACTGAAACAAAATGTGCCTCTACACATACTTATTAACAGACCTAAGCAGCAACTTAGACATAATCTTTATTTCTCTATGATTTAAAGATCAACCATGAAATTCTGAAATTTTGGAGGAAAAAAAAAGCTGGGAGAAGTCTGGCACCCTCAACAGCATTTACTCATTATCCATTCAGTGAATATTTACTGACTCTCTACTACACTCCAAGCACTGTGGCATCTAATTATCTCATTTTATTGATTAAAAAACCAAGGTCCAGTGCAGTTCAGTGCCTAGCTTAGAGTAACCAGCTAACTCAGGGTAGCACAATTGGGACAGGGGCCTCCCAGGTGGCACTAGTGGTAAAGAACCTATCTGCCAATGCAGGAGATATAAGAAATGCAGGTTTTGATCCCTGGGTTGGGGAGGACCCCTGGAGAAGGGAATGGCAACCCACTCCAGTATTCTTGCTTGGAGAATCCCATGGACAGAGGAGCCTGGAGGGCTACAGTCCATAGAGTCTCAAAGAGTTAGACACGACTGAGGAGACTTAGCACAAATGTACCCACAGTTGGGGCAAAATTCAAATTGTCAAGGCTTTTTGCACTTGCCCCATGCTGTTTATAACCTGTGAAGTCAATTAACCTTAAACAGGTCTTTAAAACAATTAGGTGCTTCTAGGGGATGGGGCTGCCTGTTTATGGCGTCATCAAGCTAAGTACTTTAGCCCAATGCCTTGGCAAGTATAGCACCTGAGAAGTATTTGTTGAATGATTAACTACAAAGAAGCAGAAGAGAAAACACTGAAGCTGGAACTTGACGACCCAGCAAACTTGTAGTTTGGCACTCTGATTTGGAACACGCACATCATGTTCCAGAGTGACTGCAACGGGACTTGTCTGCAAAGTGTGTGAACTGCCAGCTCTCCATTTTTCTAGGACATCAGTGTTTCTTACTTAGAGATTATAAAAGGTTTGCATCCACTGAGGTCTAAAACTCGGTTCTGAAATACGTGTTCTCTCCTGCTTGGTGAAAAAGAGTGAGCACAGTGTGGGCAGATTCCAAGCCAAGCTCATGGAAGAAACCCCAGTCATGCAAGGGTGGCCCCTGCCCCTCTTCAGGAGGAATCCCTCCCAGGTGGCACAGGCAGCCATATTGCAAGGAAGCTCAAGACAGGGTAGGTGCACAAAACAATTGCTGACCTCTTTTTCTCTCTCTGATCTTCTGGGGTTCTTCCTAGCCTGTCTTCTCTGGCTTTTCTTATTTTTGTCTTCCTTCGTGCCTTTTCCCATGGCCACGGGGTCCTGGACTATTTCTGAGGTGGGGGCTGTGTGATTGCTCATCGACCAATCAGAGATGGCGTTAGTGCTCCAATGAGCGTTGGCAGGGTTGGCAGGAAGCAAGAGGGAACTTGCCCCTGGAGTTCCATATTCTAAAGAACTGGTTTCCACAGGTTCAAATTCATAATAATCCCACTCCGGGGCACTGGAGGTCATTCTTCAACTAATTCTCAGTCTTTACCATGATACAAAGCATAGTATCTGTAGAACATGAAGTTAGGAGTAAATTCTTCATAACATTAACATTCTCTGTTGTTACCCATCACCCAAGACAGGTAACTTCTGAAATTTTTTTTCCCAATACTTTATCTCCCAGCTTCTTTATTTTTTTATTATTTTTTGCTCATCCCTCATGGCTTGCAGGATCTTTGTTCCCTGATCAGAGATTGAACCTGGGCCATGGCAGTGAAAGCACTGAGTCCTAACCACTGGACCACCAGGGAACTCCCATTCCCAGCTTCTTTAAAGACCATCCATAAGGAGTTTTCTTCCTCGAATTCCTGCATGGGTTTCAAGGCTGATCAATAAGCAGAGTAAATACATAGAAGACACACATGAACCATATTCTGACAAATGCATTACTTCAGAACTAGTGAGAGTCAAGAAACCTCCCATTTCCAGCTGTTTTTACACTGTTTTGTTGTTGTGTATGCGCTTTTGTTTTGTTTTAAACTATCTGAGAGAAGCAATATATGCATTGTCTATGGCAAGGGAAAGATGCAAAATATATTAATAATTTCAATAAATAAAGAGGCGGTAGAGCTGGCTTTCCTTCTGCTGACATGTACCCCTTTGGCTACCCTGTGAGAACTCCTGACTAGTTTACTTCCTATCTTGCCTGATATAAGCAGCAGTAATTCTGGAAAGTCTGCATGGCTGTTGCTGCAGGAGAACACAGTGATACCTGGAGCTCAGGACCTGAGGCAGGAGTGCTGGGTCATGATGGGTTAGCACCCTGGTATTACTGCAGCCTTGCCACTGAGGCAGCAAGGGCTTTAATTATGCAGAGAAGAGTAGATGCTGCCCAACATATTTGCACCAACAATTCAATGCCCTGCCTTTCCTGTGGTCAGAATCTCTTCCCTCTCCCTGTATTTTTGCTCCTGTCATGTAAGGATAAGATATAATCAGGTATGTTATGATGGCTACAGTACTAGGAAAGAAAAAAGTGTATTGTGACCCGGGGTAGAAATCAACAGCTTAAAGCTAGATCAGCATCTTTTGAAAATAACATCCTTGATGACTCAACAGGTTCCAAATATAACCAGAAATTTCTGAATGACACTGACAGCCTTCTGCCCATGGATATGACACATTTAGTTATTGCTTTGTGAATGCTGTCCTTCTCAACTTGTGTGTTTGCCAAGTTTTCAGACATTACACAGGGACTCAAAGAAGACTAGAAGCACTTTGGTGACCCACACTTTAGCCCAAAAGAGGTTCTGAACTTTGATAACATTCTGTAAGCACAGTGATTAAAGGTGAATCTGAAAGGGGTTTATGAGTACAAAGTCTCAAAGAGTCTGTGTTCCCCATAAAAGTTTTTACCTCTTTGAGTCCTACTGTACAAATCACAGTTAGAGTTAGAAACTTTCCAAAAAGAGTTTCCAATCAGATTATCATTAGGAAATTTTCCTAATAGCCCACTGAAGGGCAATTTATATAATCTTTTTCACATCCCCTTCTTAGAGAATCTAGCCTGCCCCAAAACCCAGCAGGACTACCCCCTGCACTACATGACTCCATGCCAGCCACTGCTGATTTACTCAGGAATGGATTCCTGAACCCAAAAGAGCCAAGTGGAATCTCTTTCTAGATAATCTGACTGAAGAAACTCAGAGAATGACTCTCAATCATGGCAGAGCACCAGAGTGAATCTTTCTGGAGGCGTCGTTTTTCTCAGACTACACGAGATCGATGTCCTGTTTTTTCCTTTAAATCAGTCTTTTTAAACTAAATGTATACTAAGAGAAATCAAGGCAAGAAAAGACAAAAATTTAAGTTTTTAAGCTTCATCTTTTTCTCCAGTGGTAAGTTTGATCAATGACACATTTCCAGGAAGACTTGCCCAAACCTGTGTGCGTGCATGCGTGTGTGTGTGTGTGTGTGTGTGTGTAGTGTGCTCCTTCGTACCAAGACAAGGAAACAGACAAAACACGCTTCAAGGCCCTGTACTTGAATAATACTAGATAGGAAATAATAACACTCGATAGGAACTATGATGGGAAAACCAAACCAAACTTGCCCTGAGCCCAGAGCAGGGCTTCAAGGGGAAGTTCTTCCCACAAAGGTGGAGCTAAAAAGTGCTGGAGAGCACAACTACCGTCCCTCCCCCACCTCACAGCTAGTTACATGTTGTGGCATTCTGTGCAGACAAGCCTTGTTGACAGCCATTCCCCAATAGAATGATGGCTTCTACTCACATCATCCTGGACATCGAGGTCACAGCCAGCCTTCAGCAAGATCTGGACCACAGAAAGATGGCCCTTATTGGCAGCAAGATGCAGGGGCGTCCGGCCATGCTGTTAATGCAGAGCAAACATTGATTTCAGAACGAGACGTCACAAGAGCAAGGTTTGCACAGCGGTGTTCCCCTCCACCCCCCGCCTTCAGTTTGTCAAGCGATGCTTAGGCTTAGATTTACTCAGAATTCAAGTTTGTCTCGGGTAACCATGGCTATTGGCATTGTGAGCTATGAACAAAATATGTTCAAAATGTGAAGATTTCCTTTAGTGCATAATTTCTACTCCTATTCATCCAACAGACAAGTAGAAAGGTGAGGGCTTTCACGTCTTCTCTGATTTCCCTACTGGTGTGACAGTCAGGATTGGTGATGTGGCTATAGTGTATCTGATGGGGTAAGAGATGGAAGAGCAGCAAAGTGTCAAGCTACTTAGCCCCAGAGATGTCTGGCTAGTAATTCCTCAAAACTGAAACTGCTGGACAAAGAATAGATTCTCTCCTTTGTAAAACAAATTTAAAAATTTTTAAATTACAAAGTACTTCAACCATTCAAAAATATGAATAATATTTGAAAATGCACATACCCACCATTAACTTTAAGAGAAAACTAAAGAAAGCAGACCCGGGTTCGTTCCCTGGGTCGGGAAGATCCCTTCGAAAAGGAAATGGCAACCCACTTCCGTATTCTTGCCTGGGAAATTCTATGGACAGAGAAGCCTGGTGGGCTGCAGTCCATGGGGTGGCAAAGAGTTGGATGCAACTGAGCAACTGACACCTTCACTTTCACTAAGCACTTTAAGAAAAAACTAAAGAAACCGTAGCTGTTCCTTGTGAACCCCTCCCATATCTCATTTCCCCTCAACCCCTAAGTAACCAATCAATTTGGAACTCATCGTTCCTTTGTCTGTTAGTATACATTACTACCTGTTTGTAACCGTGCACAATAGATAAAAATTGTTTTGCTTGTCTTCAAACTTTACATAAATGGTACTAAACTAAACATGTCATTTAGCAGTTTTGGGGGTCCAACATTCTATTTTTTATTTTTAAAAATATTGTCACATTATTCACTCATTCTGTCACTGGTGAGTTCCTGGCTGTTCCCAGTGGGTGACAGAACACGTGTGTGTGTACATCTTCTGTGCACCTGAGTGGGTGGGCTTCTCAGCCCTGCTGGTGGGTCATAGAGATGACTGTCCCCTGTCAGGGGCTCCTGAGCTATGACACTGAGGCTCACACACAGAACAGCACTCTTCGGAGTAAGTCAATTCCTATCTGGAAAACTGACCTTGCCAAGCTCTGAATTCTCCAACTTCTCAAGGAGACATTATGCCCTCTTTGCTTTCTCCCTCAAGTTCACTGTGAAGAAATGTTTCCAAACAGCATTTAACCACAGCCCCCACCTATACAGAAACACTCCTGGAGGAATAAGGGTTTCATATGGCCCGAGTTCTTTTTCGCACCTTGATAAAGCTTCCCAAAGCCCTTTATTGATATTCCAGCAGGATAAACACACTTGTGTTCTTGATCAAGGGCCTGTTTGCCATGGGTAACTAGCCTTGCAGGAAAACAGAGATAGTAGACAATAAAGGGTTTTAATTTCAACCTGTGAAATGCAATCAAAGCATTAGAAGGATTCTGGAAAGAAAGAGGTCAGAGCTCACATTAAAATTAGAATTCTTAATTAAGAAAAAAGTTTCTCCCAAGAAAACAGGCTATAAAAAGCCTTCATAAAAAGGCAGCATTGGAGATGAGATGAAGGCGTGACCTTCCTCGACTGGCGATTATGTTCTATGTGGGCTGGTTAACCTTGATTCCTCCGACGAACTGTCCACAGCTGATCAGATGAAGCCAAATAGCCTGGTTCCCCTTGCTGACCTGACCCCAGGCTCCTCCTACCGTGTGTCCTTGTCCAGGACATCCGATCAGTGACCTTCACAAAGTTTCTGGGGCATTCTGAACAAAGGGAAGCCCATCTCGATTATAAGGAGAAAGACGTGTGCAGTGAGGAAGGCTGACAAGATGGCAGGATACAGTGTTTCTGAGCATCTGGAAAGTGCAGCCCATGACCAGAGGAGCTGCCATGAGAGAGGCTGGGAAGGAGGCCACAGGTCGAGGGGTCAATGGGAGTCAGGTCAGGGGAGCCCTGAAGAACATCCTTGTCAGCAACCAGGGATTACTCCGTGGATGCTGAGGCCCAAGGAGGCAAGAGGGTTTGTCCAAGTGAACACGAATAATCAGAAAGCCAGAGAAGGAAACACGGATGTGGTTTAAAACCAGATCATGCCTGGAGGTGCTTTAGAAACTATAAGGTGTTAACAGAATGGCCCTGGACTAGAGGCACCTTCCTCATTCAAGGTCAGCAGAGTGCCCTCTCCGAAGAAAGGAAAGGCCGGAGGCACTGGAGCTCAACGAGCTTGGTTGAAATCCCACCTCTGACTAGTAACACCTGGTTGATTTTGTGTTGGACACTCTCCTAAGCCTGTTTACTCATCTGAAATAGGAACAGTCTCCACTAACCATTGAGATAGGATAAGTACGGCGACACCCAGCATCCATCACGGGTTTCCTTCCCTCTGTCTCAGCCCTCACCCCTGAAGACCCCCAACTGCTGCCCCTCCTCCTCGACACCCCCACACCTTTGCCTTGGTGAGATCTTGTGAATGGCACAGACATGGGTAAAGAGCTGGATCTCGGGTCCCCTAGGTAACCAAGTGGGCCCTCGCTGGAGAATCGAGGTTCCCACCAGCTAGATCTCATCCGCGGTCATTTATGAAATACAGTCGAAGGTCTCCAGTCTCCATGTCTCTTGGGAAGAACCTTCTTTACTGGGAACACCCTTCTGTTCTCCAAGAAGAAATGGCCCCAGCTGCCTTCTCCACACCCACAGCACTTCAGCTCCCCCCAGGAAACCACCAATCCTGTTCTGACTGAACTTCCAACTGGGCCATGATCTCCCCGTGGGCAGAACTGCACCACAATGGGAAGCCTGTGCACTGCAACTAGAGAGTAGCCCCTGCTCACCACAACTAGAGAAAGCCTGTGTGCCACAACGAAGAAAAAATAAAAATAAATAATGACTTCACTAAAAATCTGCAAAATAAAAGCAAATCATTTGCTATTCTCCCACCCCATACAACGATTTGTCACTTTAATCCTTACTTTTCCACTGCATCTTTTCTATTGGTGCTTTTGCAGTTACATTCACAGGTCACATGAAACTAGCTTGCTTGTGCGTTAATATTATGCCTTAAACCAGTGGTCTTCAAACTTCACAGGGCAGCAGAGGCTTGTTAAAGACAGCTATCTGGGCCCTGTTAAAGGGTTTCTGATTTCGTAGGTCTGGAGTGGAGACTGACAATTTGTATTTCTAACAGGCTCCTGTAACTAAAGAGCCTCTTGATGAGGGTGAAGGAGGAGAGTGAAAAAGCTGGCTTAAAACTCAGCATTCAAAAAAAGAAGATCATAGCATCTGGTCCTATCACTTCATGGCAAATAGATGGGGAAAAAGTGGAAACAGTGGCAGATTTTATTGTCTTGGGTTCCAAAATCACTGTGGACGGTGACTGCAGCCATGAAATTAAAAGACACTTGCTCCTTGGAAGAAAAGCTATGGCCAGCCTAGACAGCATATTAAAAAGCAGACATGACTTGGCCGATAAAGGTCCATCTAGTCAAAGCTATGGTTTTTCCAGCAGTCAGGTATGGATGTTAGAACTGGACCATAAAGAAGGCTGAAAGTGAAAGTGTTAGTCGCTCAGTCCTATCTGACTCTTTTGCAATCCCAAGGACTGTAGCCTGCCAGGCTCCTCTATCCATGGGATTTTCCAGGCAAGAATACTGGAGTGGGTTGCCATTCCCTTCTCCAGGGGATCTTCCTGACCCAGGGATTGAACCTGGGTCTCCTGCAATGCAGGCTGATTCTTTACCATCTGAGTCACCAAAAGGAAATCAACCCTGAATATTCATTGGAAGAACTGATGCTGAAGCTGAAGCTCTGATACTTTGGCTACCTGATGCAAAGAGCCGACTCATTGGAAAAGACCCTGATGCTGGGAAGGATTGAGGGCAGGAGAAGAAATGGGCAACAGAGGATGAGATGGTTGGATGGCATCACCAAATCAATGGGCATGAGTTTGAGCAAACTCTGGGAGACAGTGAAGGACAGGGAAGCAGTCCATGGGGTCACAAAGAGTCGGACACAACTCAGTAACTGAACAACAACAAGCTCCCAAGAGAAGCAGATGCTGCTAGTATTAGGACCACATTTCGAGCTATAACATAAATGATGGTTTTTCAACTCTGTTGCACCATAGATTCACCTGAAAATATTTTTAAAATCTCAAAATTTACCCCCACATTCCATCAAGATAGGGTGGGGTCTCAGCGTGGGTATTTTTGAAGCTCCATGTGACAAACATGCACTGGAGGTTATAAATCCCTCCTTGAAGGCTTTAGCTGTGCAGGTTCTCCCACCTGCCCTGGGGCCAGGACCAGCCATCTGAGACCAGCGGGGTAGGGGGTGCAGGACCCTGCAGGCAGCACATCTCCCTGATCCGACCAGGGAAGGGCAGAGGCTTGGAGACATTCACTTTCAGGGAAGTGAACAGCAAAGGGCCTAGAGAAGTTGCCAGGCAACAACCACAGAAAAGGTGGCCTCACTGTCAACAACTCGGGTCTGGGTGCTGCTTTGTTCTGGCAGGTTGAGCCCCGTGGGTCCCGATTTCTAGCAGAATTGCTGCATAGGAACATCAGAGTGACTCCCGATGCAGCAGGTGACCCATAAATTATACTCACAGGTGATCATAAAGAGCACTCTGAACGAAAAGTCTCTGCTGCTCATTTGGAAGAGCTATTTTACACAGCTAGTGGGAAGCTGCTAGAGAGCACAGGGAGCTCAGCTTGGTGCTTCGTGATGACCTCGAGGGTTGGGGTGGGAGAGAGGTCCAAGAGGGAGGGGATATATGTATACATATGGCTGGTTCACTTCACTGTACAGCAGAAACTAACACAACGTGCACGCTAAGTAGCTTCAGTTGTGTCTGACTTTTTTTGACCCCATGGTTCCTCTGTCCATGGGATTCTCCAGGCAAGAATACTGGAGTGTATTGCCACACCCTCTTCAGGAGACCTTCGACACCCAGGGATCAAATCCGCATCTCTTATGTCTCCTGCATTGCAGCTACCTGAAAAGCTTTAACTAATACAACATTGTAAAGCAATTATATTCCAGTTTAAAAAATAAATAAAATTAAATTGCAGGGGGAAAAAAAAGACTCTCTCTTCATACAGACTCCATGGTGCCCGGGAGTGCTGGGTCGCAACCCTGGTCACTCATTACCCCAGCCAGGACCTGGAGGTTGGTTCACAGCTCCTCTCTCCTGCTTAAGTATTGTTGATCCTACTTACTAAAGGGCCAGCCTTTCACACAGACAACACTTGTCCCACAAACACCTGCTCCGTGGATGCCTGCCCCATGGATGCCAAGCCTCAACTCCTCAAGGCAGCCACCTGGTTTAAGAGAGTGGACCCAAGAAGTGAGAAGGAGCTTAGCCATTCTAGGAACACTTTGTTGAATGATAAACTTTTGCTCAAGGTCACAACAGACCCGTGGGGCAAAGGGAGGCTAAAGAAATTGAGGCTCATGAGCTGGAAGAAATAAAACAACTGAACCATCTTAACCGGGGATTGTTACAAGGAGGGCCATTGCAGAGAAAACAGTTTGACAAGAAGCATTTAGGTATAACCTAAATCAGTGTAATAATGTCAAAGTGACAACACTTCCTTTCTTCAGATCCTGAGAAATATAATAGGTCAGAGTCATGCAGTCTTTTTCTGAGGCAAATAAAGTCTGTCTGTATTACCTGCAGCTTTAAGGAAGGAATAGAAAATAGGAAAGAGAGAGATGGGAAGCAAGAAAGCGGTAACATTAGTGAAGTAAGAGTGGCACATATTTTAGAAACAATATAATATTCAGATTGAAACGAGTCTCTGAGAGTTTAATTTGGATGAAGGTAGTAAGGCTTGTAGATGGTCAGTGATTTCCAAGAGCTAAAATGTTACTTGTGGCAGAACAAATAATAGCTGGAATCCTGGCCATTTGACCCAGCCGTTTAGGTAGGTTTTTTTTATTGGATTGTTTTTTAACTATTGGGTTTTTTTCTGTTCTCCCCCAACCCCCGGTTGTACTGCACTGCATGTAGGATGTTAGTTCTCTGACCAGAGATTGAACCTGAGCCCCTTCATTGGAAGCACACAGCCTTAACCACTGGACTACCAGGGAAGTCCCTCACTTAGGTTTTAAATTATAGAAGATTCCCCACCAACTTTCTTAGGTGGCCCCAGGGTCCCCTTATCATAAACAGTATTTCCAGAGCTCCAACTGTTTGGAGTGATGTAGATTTAGGTCCAAAACTTCAAAGTCCTTCTCAGGCTTATGATTCAATAAAAACAAAGTTATAAAGACATTCAGGGAGAAAATGGACCAAAAAAAAAAAAAGTGCCATGGACAAAAAAAAGTGAGAGAATAAATCTTTACATTAAAAAACGTACAGTTTAAAAAGCCTTCAGAACTTTCTTTTCTTTTTGGAAATGTGTTTCATCTACCTGTCTACTTGGATGAGTGACACATCACATTTTAATCAGACTGTAGGTGACAAGAGGCAGCAAGGGAATAAAGTCCTTGGATGACAAAAATCAGGATCCAACATAATGTTAGATTGAAAGGACAGGCTAATTTTAATAAGACAAAATGTAGCGGGGAACAGAGGTAAGATTCCCGCCCCAGGGATCAACAGTCCAATCGCACATGGGCAGGGATACTGTCCTCTGAAAGAACAGTCCTTTCTTTTATTTTTTCATTAGTTTTTAAAATAATTATTTATCTGGGTGCACTGGGTCTCAGTTGCAACACACAGAATTTTTACTTGCGGCATGCAGGATCAAACCAGGGAACCCTGCACTGGGAATGTGGAGTCCCAGCCACTGGACCGCCAGGGAAGTTGCTACAGTCTTTCCTTTTAAAACCATCAGCTTCCTATGCCAAAAAGCTGCATAATGCTTCTCTAAGTCTTACTTTGGGGAGGGACTAATAATCATAAGTAATTGGGAGAGATGCTTTAAAATGTGTATGATCAGGAATCAATTATTCAAATAAAATGGCTTAATTCATAAGAGAATTCTTTTTGAGGTGATGCACAAACTGCCAGGCTTGGGCTTGTTTCTAGAAAGGTCCACCAGAAGAAGGACCAAAATAACTCAATCAACTCAACTGGCTGTTAAGAATCCCATTAATTCCTATAGCACATCAGTTTCCTAAGTTAGAAGGTATCAGTTAAGGGCCTCCAAGCTCCTCACTGGAAGCTACTTAGACTACATTTTCAGTGGGTTGACACACTGACAGAGGAAAGCCTGGCAGTCCAGAGCCTGAAGAACTGTGGTTGGGAGATGAGAACTGTCCTCTCTTATTTCCTGATTCTTATTGGAATCGTCACCTTTTCGGCAACTGTTAACATAATCATGTGTTTGTTTTCCTTGTAATCTATTGGTGTAACGAATTAAGGAACCATCCTTGCATTCCTGGATTAAACTCCACTTGGTCACACTGTGCTATTCTGATATGTACTGTATTCTATTAAGTAGGACTATTAAGAATTTTTGCTTCTAATTCATAACTGAGATTGCTCTATAGTTTTTGTATTATTTCTCTCACTCTTACTTATATTTACCTGGTTTGGTATTAAGGTTGCACTGGCTTTATAACATAAAATCCAGCTCTCCATTTTGATCTGAGCTTTACAATACTTTAAACAGCACTGGAACTGGTTTGTTGTTGCTGTTGTTAAAGAATAGAACAACGCTGTGAAACCATTCGACCCTAGCACTTGTCAAAGGTTTAATCACATTTCTAATCTTTTCTATGCTAATTCGACTATTTACATTTTCCGCTGCTTCTTGAGTGAATTTTTAAAAAATTATTACGGAAAAATATGAGTAATAAAATTTACCATTTAAACCAGTTTTTTAGTTTTTAATTCAGCAGCATTACGTATACTTACAATGTTGTACAACCATCACCATTATCCAATTCCGAAACTGTTTATTATTGCAAACAGAAACTCTGTACGCATTAAACAATAACTCCCCTCTCCCAAAGCCTGCTAATTTCTATCCTATTTTTCTTTTTTCTTTTTTTGGCCGAACAGCCAGCTTGTGGGATTTTAGTTCCCCAAAACCTCAGGCCCTTGGCAGTGAAAGCATAGAGTCCTAACCACTGGACAACCAGGGAATTCCCCCTCTACCCTACTTCTCAACTCTACTAAATCAACTATTCAAGGTGCCTTATATAAGTGGATGTATACAATATTTGTCCTTTTGTGTCTCTCTCATTTCATTTTGTTGTTCTTCAGTTGCTCAGTTGCGTCCGCCTCTTTCCAACCCCTTTGGGCTGCAACACGCCAGGCTTCCCTGTCCTTCACCATCTCCCAGAGTTTGCCCAAACTTACATTCATTGAGTGATGATGCCATTCAACCATCTCATCTTCTGTAGTCCTCTTCTCCTCCTGCCTCCAATCTTGCCCAGCATCAGGATCTTTTCCAATGAGTCAGCTCTTTGCATCAGGTGGCCAAAGTACTGGAGCTTCAGCATCAGTCCTTCCAGTAAATATTCAGGGCTGATTTCCCTTAGGATTGACTGGTTTGATCTCCTTGCTGTCCAAGGGATTCTCAAGAGTCTTCTCCAACACCACTGTTATAAGGCATCAATTCTTCGGTGTTCAGCCTTTTTATTCACCCATCATATCTGTACATGACTACTGGAAAAACCATAGCTTTGACTAGATGGTCCTTTGTCAGCAAAGTAATGTCTCTGTTTTTTAATATACTGTCTAGATTTCTCATTGCTTTTCTTCTAAAGAGCAAGCGTCTTTTAATTTCATGGCTGCAGTCACCATCTACAGTGATTTTGGAACCCAAGAAAATAAAGTCTGTCATTGTTTCCATTGCTTCCCCATCTATTTGCCATGAAGTGATGGGACTGGATGCCATGATCTTAGTCTTTTTGAATGTTGAGTTTTAAGCCAGCTTTTTCACTCTCCTCTTTCACTTTCTTCAAGAGGCTCTTTAGTTCCTCTTCATTTTCTGCCATGAGGGTGGTGTCATCTGCATATCTAAGGTTATTGATATTTCTCCCGGCAATCTTGATTCTAGCTTGTGCTTCATCCAGTCCAGCATTTCCCATGAAGGACTCTGCATATAAGTTAAATAAGCTGGGTGACAATTTATAGCCTTGACATACTCCTTTCCCAATTTTGAACCAGACCATTGTTCCATGTCCAGTTCTAACTGTTGCTTCTTGACCTGCATATAGGTTTCTTGGGAGGCAGGTAAGGCGGTCTGGTATTCTCATCTCTTGAAGAATTTTCCAGTTTGTTGTAATCCACACAGCCAAAGGCTTTAGCATAGTCAATGAAGCAGAAACAGATGCTTTTTGTGGAATTCTCTAGCTTCTTTTATGATTCAATGGATATTGGCCATTTGGTTTCTGGTTCCTCTGCCTTTTCTAAATTTAGATTGTACATGTGGAAGTTCTCGGTTCAAGTACTGTTGAAGACTAGCTTGCAGGATTTTGAGCATTACTTTTGCTAGCATGTGCTGTGCTGTGCTGTGCTGTGCTTAGTAGCTCAGTAATGTCCAACTCTTTGTGACCCCATGAACTGTAGCCTGCCAGGCTCCTCTGTCTATGGGGATTCTCCAGGCAAGAATACTGGAGTGGGTTGCCATGCCCTCCTCTAGGGCATCTTCCCAACCCAGGGATCAAACCCACGTCTCCTGAATTGCAGGCGGATTCTTTACCATCTGAGCCACCATAGAAGCCAAAAATACTGGAGTGGGTAGCCTATCCCTTCTCCAGGGGATCTTCCCAACTCAGGAATCGAACCGGGATCTCCTGCATTGCAGGCGGATTCTTTACCAGTTGAGCTACAAGGGAAGCCCTGCTAGCATGTGAAATGAATACAATTGTGTGGTAGTTTTGGCACTGCCCTTCTTTGGGATTCGAATGAAAACTGACCTTTTCCAGTCCTGTGGCCAATGCTGACTTTTCCAAATTTGCTGGCATATTGAGTGCACCACTTAAACAACATCATCTTTCAGGATTTGAAACAGCTTAACTGGAATTCTATCCCCTCCACTAGCTTTGTTTGTAGTGATGCTCCCTAAGGCCCACTTGACTTCACATTCCAGGATGTCTGGCTCTAGGTCAGTGATCACACTATCGTGGTTATCCAGGTGGTTAACCATTAAGATCTTTTTTGTATAGTTCTTCTGTGTATTGTTGCCACCTCTTCTTAATATCTTCTGCTTCTGTTAGGTCCATATCGTTTCTGTCCTTTATTGTGCCCATCTTTGCATGAAACGTTCCCTTGGTATCTCTAATTTTCTTGAAGAGATCTCTAGTCTTTCCCATTCTATTATTTTCCTCTATTTCTTTGCACTGTTCACTTAAAAAGCCTTTCTTATGTCTCCTTGCTATTCTCTGCAACTCTGCCTTTAGATGGGTATATCTTTCCTTTTCTCTCTTGCCTTTCACTTCACTTACTTCACTTAGCATAACAGTTTCAAGGTTCATTCATGTTGTAGCATGTATCAGAATTCCATTCCTTTTAAAGGTTGAATAATATTCCACACCAAATATGTTGGTAAGCCAGGAAGAGGACCCTCACCAAGAACCAAACCTGCCAGCATCTCTATCTTGGGCCTTCCAGCTGTAAGAACTGTGAAAAATAAACTTTTGGTGTTTAAGCCACTCAGTCTATCATATCATGTTATAGCTAAGACACCTATTGACATGGTAGGATTACACTGACTGATGTAGAATCAGCCTCGCGTACTTGGAATAAATTTCACTTATTCATGGTGCATAATTCTGTATACGTTGCTCTATTGGACGGAAACACCAGCTGAAAGAAGACCAGGCACAGTTGCCTCCTCCTCACCCATCTTGGTTTATATCCTTCATTTATAACAACTTAAACATGCAACAGCCAACTTTCACTGGAAACAAACCAAGAGGCCTGCTGAGAAAGAATTTTCAGTCTCTAGACAAGTTACTGGCTTCATCTATTTTCTGAAACTGAAGTCCTTACAGCTTAAAGAGTAAGAAAAGAGAAAGAAGAAAACTAACAGAGGATCCACCAACAGGCCGTCTGCACTGACATCTGAGCAGAGGCCCAAGTGGGCAACTCAGCAGCTTCAAAAGCCCCTTTCCTCTCTGGCTTCCTCATTTTTCAATAATCCCAGAGTGTGGATTAGTTGATGACACTTCGGAAGTCGTACACCAGGCTGATTCCTGGTCTGAAAACCAGTGATCCTCCAGCGCATTTTGTTCAGGAAAGATACAAGGAGGGTTTACAAATACTGACACCCGACTCTGCCATGACACTGCAATCTCTCTTCTAGGTGATGAGGATCTATCAAATACATGGCTTTAGGAGTATCACAGCACATTAATTTAGGCTGTAAAATAGTCAGCTGTGCAGCTTGAGGCTTCCATTTTCAGTGCAGACAGACCCAGGGCTGGGGCATGCAGATGACCAGCTGTATGAACACCCTGGTGTGGAGTGGGTCTTTGGGCCACTGCACCCACCAAGCTGGTCCAGAGCTGGCAAAGTGGCCTGACCTTTACCGGCGCTGAACACACTGCAGACACAGCAAGAGAGCAGCAGAACAGCACCCCTCTCAAAACTTCCCCAGAGGCTGAGAGAGCAGCCAAGAGAATCGGGGCCCACCCTGAGCTCCCTTCCAAAGCTGCCTCAACTGCCTCTCCTGAGATGCCTGAGTCAGTGCTGCAGATCTATCCCTGAGTCTCGAGGCTTACTCCTCTCAATTACGGCTCGTCTCCTCTCAGGCCCAGGCAGGGACTTCAGTGTGACCCATGACACCCGTTCTTACCTTGTCCTCTCTTTCCTCCAAAGAGCATCTCCAGGGGACACCCTGTACCTTTGCTAGAAACACAAGTTCCCAGGCTGCCTGCCTAATTAATACCTGCACCATCAGAAGTTAACACTCACCCAGACTTTACTGGTGCTGACCCAGTAACTTGCCAGGCGTGTCTCCCAGGCAAGCCATACCATTCACAGCAGGCACTTGCCTCCCTACACACTGTACCTCCTACAGGTAAACTTGTTTCTAGCCTGTATTATGGCATTGAGAATACCACTATTTTGTGGGGTTCCCACAAAGAGCGTGGTGGATCCCAGGCGTCTACCACTGACTCGCCCACAGCTCAGTACAGAGCGTTGCCCCACCACTCATGAGGGGCTCCCCTTCTGAGCCTGGGGAGGAAGGCCTGGAGCAGTGAGCAATTTGTTTACCTGGGGCTCTGAAACAAACCCAGCCACACCCCATACCAATTGAATCAGAAACCAGGCATCGGTATTTTTTAAAGGTCTCCAGGTGATCACACATGTGGTCAGTACTGGGAACTGTTGACCTACCTATGAGAACTCTTGTGCCTCTGGGGACCCCAGTGAAGAAACAGTAATTATGATCAAAATAACTACCATCCCCTGAGCTTGTCTGACATCCTTGTTACACTGTACAAGCACTCTGCATGGATTATCTTGATGGATCTGCACAACAAATCCCAGAGGCAGGGGTTAGGCTGATGTTACAAAGAAAGATACCAAGGTTCAAGGAGGCTACTAATTACTTGGCCAGGGTCACAGAGATGGTGAATGTGATTCACTGCCTCTACTCTTGGTAAGGAAAAATTGGGAGATTTTTAAACAGTTGACAAAAATCACAGTGTGGAGCTGTAGTTGCAAGCGACCAGGGCAATGGGGTAACAGGGAGGAAGTGTTTAATGGGTACCAAGCTTCCATCTGGGAAGACGAATTTTGGAGATGGACAGGGCTGATGGTTGCACAAAAAGGTGAACGGACTTAATTCCACTGAATTGAACATTTACACACAGTTAAGGTAGTAAATATTGTGTTATGCATATTTTGCTATAACTTTTGAAATGAAAATATTTTAAACAAAATTAAAATATAAAATGAGTAAAAAAGAGAGAGATGACTAGATGTCCTGTCTCAGGCACAGCGCTATCCCAGGTCATATCCTGGTTATCTTCCTTATCTTTGAGCTATTTCACAACTTTGTAAGTCTTAGAATCCTGAGGGTGATGACAATAAGTCATGTCTAGCAGATTCAGTGTATCTCAGCCAATTTTGTATCTAATAAGCAAATTTATTTCTGCTTTCCTGAGACCTGCATATTTGTAATTCTTTGCATTCTCTTTTGAACCAGTTACAACAGCTTACTGGTTCTCTCACTAATGGATTACATAAAATCTGAACATGTGTTCATTTTATAACAGTTGCTCAGAATTACTACCACATGTCAAGTTTCCTTGACTTCTAACAATTAACTACAAAGGCCTGAGTTTTCCCAGTTGAAATTTTCCTCCCACAGGGTGATGCTTCTAGCTATTGTAGAACAAAAGGCACATTTTCTGTTTGACCTGACACGTAAGTGTACACACGCAGGGCCTTCACAGAGTGTGTGGATCCAAGAGAAGGACTAGGCTACATCAGCCCCACGCAGGCTCCTCCCTCACTAGGGAAGTGAGAACACACTGGCCCCTGGGTGTGAGATGCAGAGTCTCAGGCCGCCTGGGGAGGGAACCCTGGATGCCAGCTGTGAGCGGAGGGTGAGAAAGGGGAGAAGACTGTGCAGATTCCAATCACTGGTCTCCCATCAGCCACCCCTCGCTTTTCGCCCTGACTCCCGGGAGGTTGTCATTAGACATAACCCACAGCAGGTGGAAAAGAGAAAATTCTATAAACCCCAAGCCAAAGGGGAGAGGTTCAAAGGCCAAATAGAGCCACTGCAGAAAGCTCCTGGTGAGGATGTGATAGAGGCAGGATAAATCCAGAAGAAGGGCCAGGAGGAGTGGGAGGAGCGGGCGGCCGGTGTAGCACTGGTCACAGCGCACTTAAAGGGCAGTGCTTGCAGGCGCCAGGAGAGTGGACACCAGCACAAGCTCCATGCAGAGCAATTCTGCTCCGGCTGTGAAAATGACAAGGGCAGACATGTCTTTGCCCCATTGGTGCCACTTAGAGAAAGCCGTCCCACAGACAGAACCACGCTGTTCAAGACCACCTCAGGACAAGGTCAGTCGCTGCAGAGTAATTTCTAAGAACAGACAATAAACATAATTTAAATGCCCATGGACAGGGGATAGGTGAAGCCAATTACAGTTCACTGAAGAAAGCAAAGGGAGGGGCTTCCCTGGTGGTCCAGTGGCTAAGACTCTGGGCTCGCAATGCAGAGTGCCCAGGTTTGATCCCTGGTCAGAGAACTAGATGCGGCATGCCACAACTAAAAGAACCTGCATATTGCAATGAAGATCAAAGATACTGCGTGCCACCACTAAGACCCAGCACAGCCAAATAATAAACTAATATTAAAAAAAAAAGAAAAAGCAAAGGGAAGGAGGATATATATAGTATCCTACCACTTGTCCAGAAACAATTCATGGAGATACACATAGAGATACATCCATCTACACATATACACATGAAATATCTCAGAGGAAAAAATGTAAGAAACAGACCACACAGGTTGCCTTCAGAACAGGAGACACTGAGAGGTTGGGAGACAGTGTGGGAGAAAGACTTATCAACATTTCATACCTTCTGTTTTAGAGCCACATGGATGTATTACCTGTTCAAAATATTTAATTTTTTAGGGAATTCCCTGAAGTTCAGTAGTTAAGACTTCGATCTTCTACAGCAAGGGGTCAGGGTTCAAACCCTGGTCAGGGAACTACATGCTGTGCAGCTCAGCCAAAAAATTTAAAAAAAATTTTTTTTCTCTATCTTTTAAAAGAAGTATATGGAGTCTTCTGGAAGAAGCCTGTGACAGACAACACATTCTCTCCAGTGGACACTTTCACCTAACCAAGGGCCTTGTAAGCATCTGCTTCTTCCATTGCCTGCCTCTTGGGGACTGGCAGCTTCTAGGAAAGGACCACAGACCACCAGGCCCTCATTCTAGTAAGTCCAGTATTAAACACACTCCCACGGATTCAAAACCAAAGCAAATGAAAAAACAACAAAAAAGATCCTTGGTTTGCCCTATTACTGGCTGTGTTTCTTGAGGCTGTGAACGTATATCATCCATCAGCTTGAGCCTTTTCTTGGGACAGGCTGCCAGAAAGTATCTACCAGCCCTGCACATCTTAATTTCTGCAGACACGATCAAGTGTCACACTTGGGAAACTTACTAAACTCAAACCCTTTGCAGCTCTCTTTTTAAAAGTTTGTATTTATTGGAGCATAGTTGTTCACTAGTAATGGGAGCCCTGATGTGAAACCTCCACAGGAGCCACAAACCTATAAACGTGTCGAGGCCCGGAACAGGCTGCCCAAAGTATGCCTCAATGCACATTGATTATTTTGAATTAAAGCTACTTGAGAAACGGCCGGTGGGGGAAAATATTGTTAAAAGACAGGCTAACCCCCACTCTTTTCCTCTGCAAAAGGGAAATAAATCTACATGAAGGAATCCTCCCTATAAACCAGGAGGACAAAAAGCATCCTTACCAACAGAGCTATAGAATTCTAGGCTAAGGAAGCTTTAGTATAAGCAAGCTTCTTCATGAGTCTGCTATCCCAAGCACAAGCCCCTTTGTTTTGTTAAACCTTCATAGATAATTGTTTCTTTGTTTAAAAATGACACATAAACAAACTGCTTTGGTCACTTTGGGGCAGGTAGGCAGGGGTGTCCCATTTCTATGACACCTCTGTGTATATGAATTAAGTTATCTTTTTTTCTCTTGTTACTCTGTCTTGTGTCAATTTAATTATTAGACCAAACCAAAAAATTTAGGGGGGAGGGTGTGAGGAAATTTCCCCCTCTCCAACAATGATATTAAACCCCTTTAAGTTTATTTCCTTACATAATAATGATTATATTTAGAACAGCTATTTTTTTTTAAATCAAGGCATAATTAACATTCAATAAAATTCATCCTTTTTAGGTATTCAGTTTGATGTGTTTGGATCAATGTATAGAATCATACAAAATCACTAGTGTAAGCAAAATAGAGAATTTTATTTCCTTCCCAAAATTCCCACTCGCTTTTTTTTTTCCCCCAGTCATCCCTTTCCACCATCCCTGGTCCCTAGCAATCACTCATCTATTTTCTGTTCCTACAATTTTGATTCTTCAGGGAGAAATAGCAATAACCTCACATATGCAGATGACACTACCATTATGGCAGAAAGTGAAGAGGAACTAAAGGTCCTCTTGATAAAAGTGAAAGAGAAGAGTGAAAAAGCTGGCTTAAAACTCAACATTCAAAAAATGAAGATCATGGCATCTAGTTCCATCACTTCATGGCAAATAGATGGGAAAACAACAGAAATAGTGACAGACTTTTATTTTCTTGGGCTCCAAAATCACTGCAGATGGTGACTGCAGCCATGGAAGAAAAGCTCCTTGGAAGAAAAGCTATGACAAACCTAGACAGAATATTAAAAAGCAGAGACATTACTTTACTGACAAAGGTCCACATAGTCAAAGCTATGGTTTTTCCAGTAGTCATGTATGGATGTGAGAGTTGGACCATAAAGAAAGGTGAGCACCAAAGAATTGATGTTTTTGAACTGTGGTGCTGGAGAAGACTCTTGAGAGTCCCTTGGACAGCAAGGAAATCAAACCAGTCAATCCTAAAGGAAATCAGCCCTGAATGTTCATTGGAAGGACTGATGCTGAAGCTGAAGTTCCAATACTTTGTCCACCTGATGCAAAGAGCCAACTCACTGGAAAAGACCCTGATGCTAGGAAAGATTGAAGGCAAGAGGAGACGGGGACAACAGAGGATGAGATAGTTGGATGGCATCACAGACTCCATGGACATGAGTTTGAACAAGCTCTGGGAATTGGTGGTGGACAGGGAAGCCTGGTGTGCTGCAGTCCATGGGGTTGCAAAGAGTAGGACACAACTAAGCGACTGAACTGAACTGAAAAAGTCAATGGTTAGATAGCATGTTAGATAAAGATGGTAAAGTCAATGGTTAGATAGCATGTTAGACAGAATTAGATAGATAGCATCACCAACTCAATAGACATGAGTTTGAGCAAACTCTGGGAGATAGTGAAGGACAGGGGAGCCTGGCATGTTGCAGTCCATGAGGTCACAAAGAGTTGGACATGACTTAGCGACTGAACAACAACAACAAGAAAGTTGTACAAAGGGAATCACATTGCATGTGGCCTTTTGTGTCTGGCTTCAAATGCATATGGCTTTGAGATTCATTCATGCTCTTTCCTCTGCTGGTAGCTCAGTCCCTCCTGTTGCTGAATAGCATTCCCCAGTATGTTCATCAATTCAGCAGGTTGGATGGGGGAGGTTTACTTTAAGGAACTGGCTCTTGCCAGTTGTAGAGACCTGGTAAGTCCTCACTGCAGGCAGACAGGCAAGACAGAAGCAGAGTTCTCTCTTCATTCAATCCTGGACACTGCGCTCCACAGCTGTCGTCTCATGTAATCCTCACAGCCACCCCACAAGGTGGGGGTTAGCCTCATTTTTCAGATGAGGACGTTGACCAGCATGTGTCCTCTGCTCAGGACTCTCTGCCTGGTGCTCAGACCCTGACTCTCAGACCATAAGATGCTGGTTGTTGCATCACCAGGACCACCTCATAACAGCGACCACATTCAACTCGTGCCACATGCCAAATGCCATTCTAAGTCCCTTGTGTATATTGATTCAGTTAGTGTTGAAACAACCGCATGAGGTAGCCAGTATTACTTTATCCTCATTTTCGTGGTGATGATATGAATCACAAAGGGATCAAGATCACAGAGCTAGTAAATATGCTCCCATTTGAACCCAGGCGAGTCTGGCTCCTAGGTCCATGTTCACACCCTCTGCACTACATTTCCTTGGCCGGGAATTTCTGAAGTTGCTTAAAAACCCTGGCAACAGTGTAAGTGTGGTACTGAGGATGGGGAGAGAGAAGTCCCACTGGCAAAAGTCCCTCCCACACTATGGCCTCTTTCCCTGTGTGCCCTGGTGGGGAGAAGCAGCTGGGGAGGAGTCCTTGGGCTGGTGCTGAAGGAACAGCTCAGGTGCTGTCCTAAGTGTGGGCCTCAGAGCCAGACAGGGCTGGTTCTCGCCCAGGTTGGTTGGTTTCTCTGCTCAGTCGAGTCCAACCCTTTGCACCCCCATGGACTGTAGCCCACCCGGCTCCTCTGTCCATGGAATTCTCCAGGCAAGAATACTGGAGTGGGTTGCCATGCTCTCCTCCACGGGATCTTCCCAAACTGGGATTGAACACTGGTCTCCTGCATTGCAGGCAGATTCTTGAAGTCTCAGCCAACAGGGAAGTAATTTAATTGCTCGAATAGCTTCCTGTTCAATAACCCCCTTTCCTTATAAGTATCGCACAGATAAGAGCACAGGCTTTCTGAGCTGTGAGAATTTCAGTGAGGTGCTAAATACACAGCACTGGTCCAGTGCCGGCACAGGCACTCAACACATATTTCTAAACTTGATTTCATGTTTCACAAATTACTAAAGTGATATATGCTTGTTTTAATAAGCAGAACAATACAATGGAAACATCTTTAGAAGCGAAGCTAATCCTCTTGTCTGCCAGGGAACCAGCATCAACAGTGTCTTGTGTTCCCCCACAGTTTTCCTCCATGTTCACACAAACACAAGCATGTTTGCAGAGAGCAGTGGATTTGTGTTTTAACCAAAATGCATCAGACTATACCTATCACTTACTACTTCGATACTTGCCTTTTTCATTTATCAATGAATATAACTGGTCAATATAAATGCAACTCTTTCCTAAGTTCTTTGTGCATAAACATATATGCAAATGTAACATTTTATATAAATTAGATACACATGATATTATGAAGTTTGCATAGGGTCTTTAGTTCATTTTTTTCTTTCCCTTGCTCCCTCACTTTCTTCCTTACCCTCCATATTGTACCCCCCCCATGTTGCCACCTGCTGTTTTCTGCCCATCCACTCTGCAGTGAACCCTGGGGATGTGGGGCCAGGAGGGAGAGCACCACAACTAGAGAGTGGCCCCACTCACTGCAACTAGAAAAAGCCCAAGCAAAGCAGTGAAGACCCAGCACAGCCAAAAATAAATAAATAAAATTTTAAAAACCTTAGAACATGGTGATGGTTGCACAGCTCTGCAAATACATTAAAAATTATTGAATTTCATACTTATAATGGGTAAATATTTTTGCATGCAAGTTATAGTTCAATAAAGCTGTTTTTTAAAGAGCAAATGAAGTCTGTTTAAAAAAGAGAACTTGCAGGGATTTCCCTGGTGGTTCAGTGGCTAAGCCTCTGAGTTCCCATTGCAAGGGCCTGGGTTCCACCCCTAGTCAGGGAACATGATCCCACATGCCACAACTAAAGATCCTGAATGCCACAACTAAAACCTGGTGCAGCCAAATAAACAAAAAAATCTTTTTAATTAAAAACAAAGAAATTGCAGACTATGTGTTAAGAGCTTTAATAAGTTACTATTATAATAATTCTGAAAAGTGGGTATTATTATACCCACTTTACAGATAAGAAAATTGAGGCTCAAAGAAGTTAAGCAACTTGCACAATTAGCAAATATAGCAAAGTTAAAATGTGTGCACATGTGCCCTAACTACAGAGTTCTTGTACTTTCTCCCACGTGTGACTGCCTGGGGCCTGAAGAGCTGTGGGGAGACCATGCTGGGGCCTGAGTGAAGGTTCACCCTGGATCCCACACAACCTTGTCACCACCTAGGTCAGAGTGCTGCTAGGCCAATGGGAGACCTTTCAGTAGCCAAAGATTTTCTCTCTCTAGAGACCAGTGTTGTGATTGTGACTTATAATAAGAAATATATATTTGCTCTTAGTCTCCATTCTTGGCTTATAGCTCCTTACAGCTCCTTGAAATTTCCTGAGTGATGAGAGCAATTGGAGCATCTTTTGTTCTTATAGTTGGTCTTCTGTCAGTTCCTGAAATAGCTCCAGAGCCATAAACGTGAAAGGAGTGTGCTATTCATAATAAACCCCTGTCAACCATACCTGAATTTATGTTAACACGATAACTTACGAAAAGCCCTGGGCTTCCCAGGTGGTACAGTGGTGAAGAATCAGCCTGCCAATGCAGGAGACACAAGAGACGTAGCTTTGATCCCTGAGTTGGGAAGATCCTCTGGAGTAGGAAATGGCAACCCATTCCAGTATTTTGCCTGGAAAATCCCAGGGACAGAGGAGCCTGGTGACTACAGTCCATAGGGTCGCAAAGAGTCAGACATGACTGAGCACTAACCAATGCAAAGCCCTAAGGATGGGTTCCCAGAGGAACCAACAGTGATTGGAGGTTGGAACTTTCAGCTGCACTTTCCTGACCTCCAGAGATCAAATTGCCAACATCCACTGGATCATTAAAAAAGCAAGAGAGTTCCAGAAAAACTTCTGAGAGTTCCAGAATCTACTTCTGCTTTATTGACTATGCCAAAGCCTTTGATTGTGTGGATCACAATAAACTGGAAAATTCTTCAAGAGATGGGAATACCAGATCACCTTACCTGCCTCCTGAGAAATCTGTATGCGGGTCAAGAAGCAACAGTTAGAACTGGACATGAACAACAGACTGGTTCAAAATTGGGAAAGGAGTACGTCAAGGATGTATATTGTCACCCTGATCATTTAACTTATATGCAGAGTACATCATGAGAAATGTTGGGCTGGATGAAGCACAATCTGGAATCAAGATTTCTGGGAGAAATATGAATAACCGGCCTTGTAGCCAGTGTCAGCAGCTGGTGTGGGGGTGGGATGTCTTGCGGGACTGAGCCCTCAGTCCATGAGATCTGATGCTCTCTTCAGAGAGATGCCATCAGAACTGAGTTAACTGCCTGGTGGTGCTAGAAAAAGCACATGTCAGAAGCATGAAATACAGAGACTGCCCGTGAGTAACTGAAAATGTGAGCTGGCTAATCTTTACCACAAGAGGTCAGGGGTTAACAGACATTACTGTTTGTAAAATGAAACTGTGCCTCTCTCCAGAGCTCTCTCTGGGTGGTCTGGAGTGGGGGGGCTTTGGAACCATGACGGGGTCCAAGTTGTGGTTCTGCCAATCAGCGGGTGGGGACCCCTGGGCCTTGAAGTTACTACAATCTTTGTGTGCCTCAGTTTCCTCATCCCTAAAGTGGGGGTGCAAAGAGAATCTCTTCTAAGAGGTTCTATACAGTGGTTGGGGCAATACTAAGTTTTGCCATCAGTATTATGTCGTCCATGGATTTGCACCTGTCACCTTACTAGGCAGAGTCGGCCTGACCTCAGTTTTGCTACAAAGCTGCCCCTGGGCCTGTGTGTCATCTGTTGGTGAGGGGTCAGGAGTGCCCTCCAAAGCTTGCTACACATCTCACTGACCTGAGTGAAATCAGTCCAAAGAGGCTGAGGGTCACCTGGTCCAAGCCCATCACTGTTCAGACGGGAGCAACAAGCTTCTGCAGGTTGGAGTGGCTGACCCGCCCACAATCCTCTCCAAGAGGCTTAATGTGATTTCCATGCAAACACTCTACCCAGTCAGTTTTTGTGCCCCAACTTCTCCACAGAGATCTCTTGTCTATTTGGCTAAAGAAGTGAGAAAAAGCCACTCTGTGACTCTGTGCTGTGTGTGCCCAGTCACTGTCGTACCTGACTCTGCGACCCCACGGACTGCTGTGATTTTAAAGAGGGTCAAATGCTAATTACAAGTGACTCCATTTGAAAGACAGCAATGAAAGCATTTTTAATCCTTCTTTCTCCCCAAACCTCCATCACTGCGGGGAGGAGAAAGCCAGTTCTTTGAAGACTATGAACCAAACACAACAGTTTTACTGACCATGGTTAAGACATGGGCTTTTCCCCAGGGAATGTCTGAAGTGTTTACTCTCTTGTTACCTTGGTAACTGCTACCTTGGCGCCCTTGTTGATGAGCTGAACCACATTCTCTGTCTGGCCTTTGTATGCAGCTATGAGCAGGCGTTCTGAAAGCGCGGCGACCGCATCCTGCTGGCTCATGAATTAGGAGAGAAAGACGTTTTCAGGGAAGTGGTAGACAAGTTCCTTCGGCTCAACACGACATCACGGGCCCAGGCAGGCACCCTCGGGTAAAGACGCTCTGATCATTGGAAGGTGACTTCGTCACTATGCCATCTTCGGGACCTGGGGGTTACAGAACAAAGCTGCCATCAGCGCCACTCAGCACTCGAGACAAGCCACATCTCTCCGCCCTGGTTTTAGGGCATCTGTTGATTACTCGCTGCTGGGGAGGGGAACTGGGGGAGACAGGACACTCAGGAAGCACCCTCTGCAGAGCAAACCCTGAATTTGCAAGTGGAAGGCAAAGAGGGTGCTGAACCACCCCACCCTATCCCCCACCCCCTACCCCGCACCCCCAACCCCCCACCCCCAACCCCCCACCCCACACTGCCTCTTGACCATTAGGCCAAGAACTGCGAGGTCTGCTCTGCAGATAACAGAGGGTCTCAGAGACCCGATGAAATCCCCTGAATGTAGCCTGGTTTCCAGGCTCACCCTCGGCAGGTAACTACACTGAGTGTGACCACAAAGGGCCCTCTGGACTGTGCTCTGTGGGTTCACCAAGGCCAACATGCCTATTCCCCTGGCCGGTTGGGTGCCCATCACAGCCCACAGAGACCCTGAGGACAGGATTATATCCATGGACTTTCTCCCAGCCTTTCCTGCCATTCTCTATCTTCATCCTTTTCTCACTGTTCATAGCGCACGTTCCTGAGTTCTGGAACAGTCAGAGAGCTGGGAGCAGGCCCGGGCCATCCCCTGGCCAATAACTGCTGCAATAAACGGATGCTACAGTTACTCTTGGGGCCACCTAGGGGGTGCCAGTGGTAAAGAACCTGTTTGCCAATGCAGGAGACATAAGAGGTTCAGGTTCGATCCCTGGGCTGGAAAGATCCCCTGGAGGACAGTATGGAAACCCACTCCACTATTCTTGCCTGGAGAATCCCATGGACAGACAAGCCTGGGGGGCTACAGTCCATGGGGTCACAAAGAGTCGGACACAACTGAAGTGACTTAGCATGCATGGTTACTCTAGGGAGGGGTTGTGCCAACACAAACCGCCCACAGGTTTGTGCGCTCAGAGCACTGATCTGGGGGTAGTACTAGCAGTAAACTGAAACCCGTCTTTCCACCAAATGCCAAATGAACCAAATTTTAAAGATTGACTCCTCCTGGGAGCCCTGGGCCACTATTAGAGCAAACCAGAACCACTGGTGTTATGCCAAAGGTGAAGGTTTTGGGAGCCAAAGGATGCTTAAGACTCTGTGACCCATTCCTACCAGGACAGCAGAAAGTATGGGCCTCTTTTTGTCTTCAAATGTACTTATTAAAAATACCAACATGGGCTATGGAAAGAAAATACTGTAGCCTAAGGCCCTACCACACGTTCTAATTTTGAAGACCCAGAAAGTACAGACGTTCTGTACAGTGGTTTCCAGGCAAACCCCAGGCTCCTCTCAGTCTCTAGAGAGTAAGGGATTGGCTCTGATTCTCCTTCACCTTCACATCCAAGTGGGCCATGTCACCAACCACTCCAGGTGGCTGGGAGAACAACAGGACTGTGGGGACTAAAGGCAGTATTTTATTATGTGAAGTCATTGGTCAAATGTGAGTAGTACAACTTCAGAAAGGTCATTCTTATCTCTGCTCAGCTTGTGCTGTGCGTGCTAAGTCACTTCAGTCGTGTCCGACTCTTTACAACCCTATGGACCATAACCTGCCAGGCTCCTCTGTCCATGGGGATCCTCCAGGCAAGAATACTGGAGTGGGTTGCCATCACCTCCTCCAGGGGATCTTCCCAATCCAGGGATCGAACCTGAATCTCTTAACGTCTCCTGAATTGGTAAGCAGGTTCTAGCGCCACTTGGGAAGCCCCTGCTCAGCTTGCGAATGACCAAATTTCCATCATCCATCTGCTGTCCAAAGTGTGGGTAAAGAATAGCAAGGAAAGGGAGTTCCCTTGAGGTCTAATGGTCAGGACTCTATGCTTTCACTTTCAAGGGTTTGGGTTCAATTCCTGGTCTGGGAACTAAGATCCCACAAGCCACGCAACAAGGCACCAAAAAAAAAAAAAAAAAAAAACATGGAAAAAGGCAGAAGGAGCCCTCACAAACCCACACTGTTCTGATCACCAGGCTCATCAGAAGTGCAACAAACCTGGAGAAGGTACAAGCAGGAGACCCCTTCCCTTAGCCACGGTCAGAAACTGCTGGGATGACACTGAAATCTTTGTTGAATGAATGAGCCAAAGAAAGAATAAAGTTGAGATGAAAAACAGAAATGGGGCTGGAAAAGCCTTTGGAAATCCCCAGGGTTGCCCTGAAAGACTGAAGTTTGGGCTTTAGGTTTCCCAGAATGTCCCTCTGTCTGGGAGTGCTTTTAGTGGCTTTTGTCAACACAGGATACTGTACGCTCTCTCTCTTTATTCAGGTTAAGCATGCTATCTTCACACCAATTACATGGAGCTTCTGCTCTGTCTGTCCCAACCCAGTAGAAGCACTCCAGGACCCAATGGCATGAAAATGCAGAAAATCAGCCCTGGCTTCCTAAATGCTCTTGGTTCTACAACCACATTCTTCTTCACTGACTCACTTGTTATTTCTGTGCACACGACCTACAAGGCCATCCCCACCTTCCCAAACCTTTCCTGTGACGAGCATTCGAGAGTCTCGAGTGCAATTCCCAGTTCATACAAATATTATCATCATGGCTACAATTTCATCACTTCACTCTGCAGCTAATAACTCCTGTGGATAGAGATCTCCTTGCAGGCCGTCAGCTAAGGTTAGGAGCTGCAGACCAGCAGTGCCGTCCAGTCTCCCCAGCAACGGAAGCACGGGTCAGCAGGCCTGTCTATGCTAACAGCTGCTCCCTCCCTCCCTTCTGTCCCATGAAATAAATTCTGCCTCGCAGACACTGAGACAAAAGCCGAGGTACACTGATTGCCATGGCTCCAAGCTACTGAGATAGCCCGTGATTACCTTTGGTAAACAGTGCTTTACAAATCCAGCACACATTACTATTCCTTTTTTTTTTTTTTAAGAGGGAGAGACACTACATTTCTGAGAAAATGTTGGCCAAGTAGAAATGTCATTTATTAAAAAAAAAATTTCCATGGCAGCTACTTAAGAATGAAATGCCCCACCCCAATCCACCCCCTCCACCACAGCCAACGCACTGCCGCCTAAGGCTGAGGGCGCCTCTAGGACAGGTCTCTCATGGGATTTTGGATCGCCCCCACAACCACCAGAGGGGCAGAGAAAACTGCCTGCAAAAGCAGGAACAGAATTCCAGGTTCCCGGTTTCTACTGTGCTGTTAGCATTGTCCCTGTATCCCACAGGGATGCACCCACATACCTTGGGGATCTCAAGTTCACACTCAATTTAAATCCAGTAATCGCTTCACTGAAAGGACCTCCAGCATTCACCTGCATTTTCATTGACACACAGCAGAGGGGGGCGGAGGGAGGGATCGGAGTGGTTGAGTCTTCCTTTGTGACTTCCACCCTGGGCTCATTTTCCTCTCCACCTCTCTCATGATCATTGCCCGACATCTTCGGTATCCCGACCTCTTTTCCAGAACAATGATCCCCATGCTTCTGCAGTCAGGAGATACTCTCCTTTCCTCTGATACCTCTGAACTGACAAATCAGACCAGGCGGAAGGGACTGGGCTGGCGGGAGGGGTAAGGAGGATGTTGGACCCCCAGTAATGAGTAGGAAGGGCAGAGGAATAGAGAGGGATGGTGAGCAGTCTGCAATCAAAGAGTTACTGCCTACCTGTTGGGTATCGAGGCTGCACAGCCCCATTGCCTCATTAAATGTGAGCTTTCGCTCCCAAATAGACCAGCTATTATCCAAGACACTTTCCATTGCTGGCGGTGAGGAATTTCTGCCCCGAGTCTATCAATCACATCCCTCTTTGTCACTTTTACAGCATTTTTCACAGGAGAAAAACCTTAAATGCAAACAAGCTGCCAGTTCTTTAAGCAGGAAGGAAATAAATGCACGATCATAAATATGCAATGAGCATCATGAATTGAGAAAGGAATTTAGCTTCCTAAGATTTCTCTCCTTCCTCCCGGCCCACTGCCCCATTTTCTATTGCTTTCCAATTCGTCAGTGCTTTTGTCTCCCATCAAATGCCAGGGGGCCACACAGCTGCTTGATCTGTGATGTGATCCATTTTCTTTTTATAGCAAAAGGTCTATGGGGTTTTCTTGAAGATTTATAACAAGGTCCCCTGGTACCGATATCTCAAAGCCACTGCATTCAGTCTCCTAACAAGGCAAAAATATTTTAGAAGAAATCTGCACACAGAAGTTCCAGCCAGGCATTACGCACAGCCCACCCAGAGATAGTCCACAGACACTCTGGTTAGGGAGCACCATCAGTTAAGATAACTCTCTTTGCTCCTACTGGTCCAAACCCTGTGTTGAGGAGAGATTGTACTCACATCTGGGGGGGGAGGGGTCTGTCCTCCCCGTTCTACATCATGTTCTGTTGCTGGAAAAATCACGGTCAGTTCTTTCTTGGAGATCATTAGCTTCCTAGTACTGTCACGCGCAAGGGTCCGCAGTGATTTACGTTACAATGCTCGCTGCCTTTTCCCCTTGAGCTTCCTCAGCCAACACTGGCCAGATCACATTAAAAAGCATACTAGGACATCCATCCAGCTTGCAATGTTTTGTGGCTTTCTAGTCTGCCTGGCACAGCTTCTGAAAGTCCTGGGTCTTCCGATTTTGTTGGACTGCTCCCTCCTGCCGGCAGAGGACCTGTAACACTGCTCTGATCAAAGAGTCAGGGAATAATTCACAGATGGGTGGAATGGTTGTCAATGATGTTCAGACGACAGAGAAACAAAGTCTGCATTCTTTCAGCAGTAATACAGAGATGAATGCACAGGTTGTAAAGGAGGGAGGATGCAAGAAGAGTTGAAATCTGTAAGGAACTGCCTTTAGGACAGCAGTTAGGGAAATGTTCGCTTTGTGGGAACAGCAGAGACCCAGAGACTCTCCCAACCCAGCCCTTTAGGCAGAGGGTTCCAACACAGGGACTGAAGCAGCATAGGAGACTAGGGGCTGGTTGAGAAACTGTTTCCAGTGTTTGTGAACTGATAGTTTGTCTCAGAAATCCTCCTCTGAACAGAGTCTCTGCAGGAAAAGAGGAAGGGAGAAGACAGGGAGCTCTTTCAAGGGCTGTCAATGGCCCTCTACATCACAGGTGCATCTTCCAGACCACTTGCTGAAGCAGCAGAAAACCAACTTCCCAACTTGAATAATCACAGAAAGGAAGAGGGGTCTGAGTTTGACTTGTGCTAATATTACTATTTTCTCCCCTCATTTATAAAGCCAGAATTGTTTGTTCTGGAGATGGGAAAATGACTGTCGGCATGAACCCTCTGAACCCCCTTTCTGCCCAAAACCCTGCCCCCACTCCCTCGAGGGCAGCAGCTCCTATGCGCAGGGGGCTGATTCTGCTTTGGCCAGTGTTTGGCTTATACCAAGGGCAGGAGAATAGCTAGCAACCATGGCTGGTGTGCTGCAGCAAGAATGAATTCCCTGGGGAGACCAAATGCCGGTAGAATGACATTCCTATTTTTAATGCAAGACCTTTATATTAGTTTAGCCAAAAGTGATCACTGCTGGGTTACTGCAACTGCTACTGGAGGACCAATGAGCTTAGAACACAGATGCATGCGACTTGCTCCCTACCTTGAAGAAACCCATCATCTGGCCCTGATCAGCCTTGATCATGACCCAAAAGGCCAGATGCCAGCTGGGACCCGGACACTGAATGCGACAGAAGGATAAAGCAAGGAGTGGTTCATTTCCTCAGCGGTCCTGGGACATTTTCTTCTAAGAGACCGACTCCAGAGTCAGCAACCCTCAGCACAACACTGCTGGCGAGGACAGGACAACACTGGTTGCTCATGAGCCTGGTGTTCACACGTGCTGTCTGCAAAAGGCAGGGACGGAGAGGCAAGTCTTGAGCAAGCCCATCACGGCTAAGGAACAGTTATGTTGATTTCCTGAGAACATCGCACGTACAGTAACTATTCTCTTCTGAATCTGACATTTACTGGATTTTTCAAATAATCACCTCCGCAGGAGGCATTAGAGAGGTTGTTGCAGTGAAAGTTGAGTGACATCTGGATACTATTCAGGAAACCTATGACATACCCCACCATCAAGAAAAGCTGCTGACATGTCAAAATACTATCGGTGGTACACCACTGAATAAAGATGGGACTGACAGGAGGCTTGTGATGTAGAAACCTCTCCTTTTTACATAGGGCAATGATAATTACTTTTTGGTTGCCTGGTGCTGCTAGATCACCAGAGCTGCCAAGTTGGGGCTGGGCACTCACATCACATACCAAATGGCCCACAATCCAGATGCAGTGTCATCCACTTACGAGCCTTCTGCTGCTCCGTCTCCCCTGCGACAAGATGATCACACGCTTATCTGTTCTCCCACAGTTTTCTGTAAACCCTGCTATGGGCTGAAAATTGTGTCACCCCCAAATTCAGGTACTGAAGCCCTAACCCTTAATGGGACTATATTGGAAATGGAGCCGTTAGGAGATAATTAAGGTAAAACAGAACTTCCCAGGTGGCTCAGTGCTAAAGAATCCTCCTGCCAATGCAGGAGATGCAGGAGACATGGGTTCAATCCCTGGGTCAGGAAAGATTCCCCTGGAGAAGGAAATGGCAACCCACTCCAGTATTCTTGCCTGGAAAATCCCATGGGCAGAGGAGCCTGGTGGACTGCAGTCCATGGGGTCGCAGAGAGTCAGAAATGACTTAAAGACTGAGCACAAGCATAAGCAAGGTAAAATGAGGTTCTAAGGGTAGGGCCCTGATCTGATACGATAAGTGTCCTTATAAGGAGAGACACCAAAGAGTCTCCATGCTCACTCTCTCCCCTGCCTCTCTCTTTTCACACCTGCACCCCTGCCTCCAAGCCATGCTCATAGGAAACACCATATAAGGACAGCAAAAAAAGCCATCATCTGCAAGCCAGGAAGATCCTTATCAAAAACAAACTCTGCTGGACTTTGATCAGGGGCTTCCAGCCTTCAGAACTACGAAGAAATAAATTCTTGCCATTGAAGCCACCCAGTCTACAGTACCTTGTAATGGCAGCCCTAGTGACTAAGACCTGAGCTCCCCTCACTCGGTAATTTGCTGGCATGGGCTCAGGGTTGGTCTTCCTGGTTACACTGAACTCCTTGAAGGCAGAAATGCTATTTTGTTTATATTGTATCTCCAGTGTCTGGCATAGTTCCCGAACATAGTTAGCCTTTAATGGCTGTTCAATAGATGCTAGAAAAGATAATAATCAATTGTTTTTTCTAAGCATTAATTGGTCTTCAGGAGTCTGTAGATCCCACAAGAAATAGAAGAGGTGCCAACTAAGTCAACTAGTTTTCTGTTTTGTTTTTTGGGGGGTTGACTTTTTCCTTTTTCCTTTCCCCAAAGATTAAGCAGGCTACGGCTGCAAAACCTCCAAGAGATAACAAATGGGGGGTGGATTCATTCTTCCCTCTCTCTTCCTCCTCAAAAAAGAGGATAGCAGCTCCTGGGACTCTAAGAATTACCGATCTCAAGTGACAGGTGTGTCAGCACTGGACGGCACCATAGCCACACCCAGAATTTTCTTCTCACTGTCCTCAACCTCTGTTGGGTAAAACCACAAATGCTAAAGGTAACCCTACACAATCAATACCAAATGACAATAAAACCAACCTCAGAGAGTAGTCCACCTGCCATGTATCCATATGTCAGCTCTTACCCACTCCAACTTGCTTTGATCTGGCTTCTTTCTACCCCAAGTTTTCTTGCTAAACCATCCCTGATGCTGTGGTTGTTGATTCTGTGGTGTATGAAACATGTATTGAAGAGAGAGTCACAAAGAACTATGGAAACCCAGCAAGAGAGCTTTCTTGCTTGGTGTGCTGGGGTGAAAGGAGGTCAGGAATGCTCTTACAGAGAAGGTCATAGTTGAACTGGGTCTTGGAGGATGAGAGGATTTTCTTAGGGAGAGAAGTGGGGGAGGGCATGGGCAGAGGAAACAGCAAGAGTGAAGGCAGAGTCGTCTGAAAGTGTAGGAAAAAGGGGCAAAGAGACTTGCTTCAGGACTTCCCCAGTGGTCCAGTGGCTAAGACTCCACACTCCCAAAGCAGGGGGCCTGGGTTCAATCCCTGGTCAAGGAACTAGATCACACATGCATGCTGCAAACATCAAAGACTGAAGACTCCACCTGCTGCAACTAAGACCTGGCACAGCCAAAATAAAAATAAAAATAAAAATATATATCTATAAAAAGAGAGACGCTGCAGCTGGAGCTTATAACACATAGGCAAAGACTACAGATGACACTGCAAAGCCAGGTTGTGGAAAAATTTTCACATCATGCCAAAGACACTGGCCTGTAACTTGCATGTGTGATGGGAACTCTAGATGTTAGTAAGAGAGACTGGTCAGATTTGTATACAGCTTGGAACTCAAACACACAGAATTGGATTAGTCATAATTATGGGTTCATGCTCCACTTTCAAGACTGTATGTATACAGCTTTCTCTTCTCCTTTCCTTTGCTTTTTTTATTCTTTTTGCATTTCCCTCTTTCTTTCAATTTTAGTTAATACACTTTACTTTTTAGAGCAGTTTTAGGTTTATAGAAAAACTGAACAGAAAGCATAAAGAGGTTCCTTATAGCTCTTAACCCACACCTTGGCCCTCGAACTCACCACAGTGTCCCCTATTATTAACATCTTGTATTAGTGTGGTACATTTGTTATAACTGCTGAGTCAATATTGACTCATTAACTAAAGCCCATGGTTTGTATAGCATTTACTCTGTGCTATACAGGTCCTTGGGTCTGCACAAATGTATAATGACACACACCCACCATGAGAGTATCATACACAACAGCTTCATTGGATTAGTGCTCCACCATTCATCTCTCCCTCCCCCACAACCCTTAACAACCACTGATCCTGCTACTGTCTCTAAAGTGTTGCTTTTTCCAGAATGTCATATAGTTGGAATCATACAATATGTCTCCTTTCCAGGCTGGCTCTTTTCACTTAGTAATGTGCATTTAAGGTTCCTCCCTGTCTTTTCATGGCTTGATAACTCTTTTTTTAGTGCTGAATAATATTCCATTGTATGGATGTACCAGAGTTTATCTATTCACCTACTAAAAGACATCTTGGTTGCTTTCAACTTTTCACAATGATGGATAAAGCTGCTATAAACATCCAAGGGCAAATAAGCCACAGGGATGTAATATACAGAATAAGGAATATCATCGAAAATATTGTAATAGTTTTGTATGGGGACAGATGGTTACTAGATTTACTGTGCTGATCATTTCATAAGGTATGTAAGTGTCAAATCACTGTGTAGTTCACCTAAAACGAACACAATACTGATATACACGTCAACTATATTTCAATTTAAAAACTCTACATGCGTATTTTTGTGTGTACAAAGTCTTCATCTCATTTGGGTAAATACCAAGGAATACAATTGCTGAATCATACGGTAGGACAGTGTGTAGTTTTGTAAGAAGCTGATGTGCTGCATGCTAAGTTGTTTTAGTCATGTCTGACTCTGTGTGATCCTATGGACTGGAGCCCTCCAGGCTCCTCTGTCCATGAGATTCTCCAGGCAAGAATACGTGCCTTCCTCCAGGGGATCTTCTCAACCCAGAGATTGAACCTGTGTCTCTTAAGTCTCCTGTATTGGCAGGTGAGTTCTTTACCACTAGCGCCACCTGGGAAGCACAGAAACTGCTGTTGTGTCTTCCAAAGTGGCTGCAATAATCTGCATTGTAACAGCTGATTTTACATCGACTAGCTGCCAAGTGCAAGGGTAACCTTCAGTTCTCATGTTACATGATTTGTCTTTTGCATTAGACACTGCTACCCTCTCTCCTTCATCACACTTCCTCCTCCACTGGTTTCCATGACCTACTCTCTCCTCATGCTCCTACCATCCATGGACTATTTCTTCATCCAAGGGCTCCTCTTTCACTGGTCCCATAAGTGTTGTAGGTCCTGAGATTCTATCCCGTATTGTCTTCTCTGCTCATTTTCCTTTCTAGAAGATCTCAGTACCGACATATCCCCCACACCTGCTGCCCACACACTCCTCTGCTGCCTAGAAACGGATTGCTCCAAATCTTCTTTAGCCTCAATCACTCTCTAAAGCTCCCTTTTTTAAAACACCCAACCATTTAACAGACATCTTACTCAGATGGTCCCCATCAACATGCTAACATTCTTCTGTCCAAACCCATTCCTTTCCCTGTGTCCCCTTTTTGGTGAGGGGTCCTGTCTTCCATCTGTCTGCCTGTTTCCCTCATCTGGAACCACCCTCCCTTTCCTCTTATTCTGCTTTCCCCACCCCCACATCCAAGAGTTTACCAAATCCTCCTGGTTTGAGACAATAAAACAGAGATTTAAAATGCAAATTCTGGGGACTTCTCTGGTGGTCCAGTGGTTAAGAATCCGCCTTGCAATGCAGGGGAGGTGGGTTCGATCCCAGGTCAGGAAACTTAAGATCCCACATGCCACAGGGCAGCTAAGCCCAGGTACTGCAACTAGAGAGAATTCTGCGAGCTGCAATGAAAGATCCCACATGCCACAACAAAGATACTGTATGCTGCAACTAAAACCTGATGCAGCCATAAATAAACAAACAAACAAATATTTTTTAAAAAATAAAATGCAAGCTGTGAAGTTGGATTTCCTAGGCTCAAATCCCAGTTCTGCCACTTAAAATGGGCAAATTACCTACTTGATTCTAAGCCCACTTCCTCATGTATAAAACAGAGAGAATAATAATCCCTAACTGACTGGGTTGTTGCAAAGGTTGAATGAGATAATACATAGGCTATCTCAGCCTCCTGGCACGTACAAAGTGCTCAATAAATATTAAGCATGGCTGTATGGCTATTGCTTAACTGTTCTTGACTTGTTCTTTCATCTCTAGCTGCACTGTCACGGCCTTCACTCAGGCTATCATCATTTCTCACCTGAACTGTCACACTGGTCTCCAACTGGATGCTGAAGGTGTTTCCTGAAATTCTTCTAAACTGAGAAATTGGGATGAAAGAGGTGATGTAAGCTTTTGCTTGCCTAATAGAATCTGCCTCTGTAGATGAGATTTTGTCTGCGAACTGGTTAGAAGCCAAAGCCAGACTAACGTTCAAGATTCACAGAGTGAGTATACATTGGCCTGAAATGTATCTTGGATAAAAGATGACTTTGTAGAGGTCAGCCCAACCTGACCAGAGACTTGGTAGGATTACTTAAGCTTGACTCTCGGGAAAGACAGCCACTGAGCCAACAGTGGTTCAATTCTCTCTCCTCTTAGAGGCCACTGAGCCACCTTCAGGTAAGTTCCCCCTTCTGATGAATTAGTTTTAGAAGAAAGAGAGTCATGAGAAACTCAGCCTTCTCCTCCAGTTGTTTCAAGATGGCAAAGACGGAGCACAGACAGCTAAGCTGCAATGCGGGAGGAGCCATGGACACCGTGCCTAGTGCCAAGCAGGGGTCTGCTGGGTGGTGGGGTCTGCTAGGTGGTGGGGGTTGCTGCCTGGTGGGGGTTTGCTGGGTGATGGAGGCTGCTGGGTGGTGGGGTCTGCTGGGTAGTGGGGTCTGCTGGGTGGTAGGGTCTGCTGAGTGGTGGGATCTGGGCCTTTGGTGATAATTATTTTGCCTTGTCTGCGGACCTCTCCTCTTGACAAAGATAGCTTCGTGTGAACGAACCATCCAGGGGGGCTTGGAGTTTGCAGGGCTAAAGTTTGCAGATGGAAGCTGTTCTGCCATGTTGGTCTCCCTGCCTCAATTCCCTCCCCCGCCTCGGTGTATGTGATCACTGGTTACAGAATGCGCTTTGCATGGCACAAATGTGATCGTGTTTTTCCTCTGCTACAATCCTCAGTGACTCACAGTCCCCAGCACAAAGTTCAGGGATACACAAACCCATGCGTGGTCTGGTCTCAGCCTGTCTGCACCACCTCTTCTTCTGACCCACCCGCCCACCCATCCTGTACCCTCACTTGGCCACAAGGGTGCTCAGGTCACCTTGAAAGCACCATCCTGTTCTTTTTGCTTAAAATGACCTTAAGATCTTTCCCAAACTCCTCCTTATCCTTCAAACCTGATTCTAGGTGTCCTTCTCAGAAGGTTTCATACTTCAGGCTTCCAGAACGTGGGAGAATAAATTCTGTTGTCGGAAGCCAGTTAGTTTGTGGTAATTTGTTACAGTGGCTGCAGGAAACGAGTACAAATGCCTTATACATAATGGATGCTTAGTAACTCTTTACCAGTGGCCTGTCTGGGTCAATCAACATCACAGGCTATGCTTTTTTTTTTAAAGTCACTCACACACATCCATACCTTCTTGGCCAAAAGCCAGGACCCCATTATGTCACTTCAACACGTATAAATGACACTGTAGCTAAGGGGTCCCTCACTGCTGTCTGAGGGACAATGAGGTTCCAGGGGCTAAGAGTGTTCTACTGATGACATATTCCTATAAAACGCCCTTCACCCACCCTTTCAGGAATGAGACGCTGGGATGCCAGGAAGCGATGGCTCACCATGAGGATGGAGAGCTGCCCTCACCAGGGTGGCTCCAGCCAGCAGCCAACTCAGGCTGCATCCTCGCAGCCTCCCTACAGGAGACACGGAGAAAAAGCCAGGTTGGGCTGTCGGTTTACAATTTTGCACACAAAAAAACAAAACACGAAGCTGCTCTGATAGCTAGGAATGAAGTGTCCAAATGTAACCCCGCAAACACAACCCCAAATAAGGCAAAGGGAAGTCTGGGATTAACAGGAGTGTCATCTACTCAGCAGTAAACACCAACTGTGATTTACCACTGTAATGTGTAATTTCGGCGGATTTCTTCTGCTATATTCCTTGGAGGACATAGGCCTTCTCTCAAGTTCATGACCCTTCAGGGAGAAACCATTTAAACTCCAACAGCCACACACAGATTGATCTTGTCTATCAATGTCCGCTAAGTGAACCTCCAGAAATGGTTGCTTTTATCTTGGCTAAACCTGGTTTTCATCGCAGGGGTCCTAGTTTAGGCAATGACACTGCCAATGAAGTATTTCATAAAAAAAAAAAAATTTATTTGACTGAGCTGGGTCTTAGTTGTGGCAGGTGGGATCTAGTTCTCCAATCAGGGATCAAGCTCAGGCCTCCTGCACTGGGAGCATGGAGTCTTAGCCACTGGACAGCCAGAGAAGACCCCCAGTGAAGAATTTCTGACCATAATGTCCATCTGCTCCTAGAAACTCCAGATGCTATGATGCATGACATCCTCCCCCACCCCTATCACCTTTAACCCACACAGCTTTCTCCAATAACTTTTTATCTTTACTTACTTTTTCATTGAAGTATATAGTTGCTTTACAACGTAGAGTGAGTTTTGGGTGCACAGCATGGTGATTCAGTTATACACACACACACAAACACAAGATATTGAATATAAATATATTCACATACACAAAAGAAATATTGAGTATAGTTCTCTGTGCTATACAGTAGATCCTTGTTGGTTTTCTACTTTATATATACTAATGTCCAAAACTCTTCTTAAAAGGTGCAGCTCTCAGCAGCATGTCATGGTTAGATGTGATTTGATGGTAACACTGCCCATCACCACTGGTCTGGAAAGGCCAGTACTGCATATACACCACTGCGTGCAGAAACTCCATACCTGGCCCCCTCATCTCAATTTCCTTCTGATTCCTCCTGGTGGGGGCAGGACTGGGAAGAAGCAAGAGGAGAAGAGGGTCTATTGAAACCTTCCACCCACAGAGCGGATTACATGCCTCTGGGCAAGTTATAGAACTTCCTTGGGCCTTAATGTCCTCGACTATAAGATGGGGAAAAAAAATGGTAGCCGCTGACTTCACGGGCTTCCCAGGTGGCTCAGCGGTAAAGAAAATGACTGCCAGTGCAGGAGACACAGGTTGGATCCCTGGATTGGGAAAATCCCCTGGAGGAGAAAATAGCAACCCACTCTAATATTCTTGCCTGAAAAATCCCATGGACAGAAGACCCTGGTGGGCTACAGTCCATGGGGTTGCAAAAGAGTTGGACACAACTTAGCAACTAAACAATAACAGCAACTGACTTCAATGGGCAGCTTGAAGGGCTTGCTGTAGGAGTGGATGGCAAGCACTTAGCACAGTATTTACACAGAGTAAGCACTCAGGCAGGTGTGCTTGTGTGCATGTATGAAGTCTACTGGAGGATAAACTTTCTAATTAGATTTGAGTCCTTCTTGCATCTCTCACACCTTCACCTTTCCTTAGAGTTCCCAGGGGTTGCCCCAGGGAGATCCCATACCCTTGCTCAGCACACAGCATGATGCAGCATTTGTCTTGGGCACAGAGCTTTCCTGGGAGCAAGCGTCCCTCTCTGTAGATGAGGGGAATCAGGACTTTAAGTGGAGCAGGTGCCAGGGAGGCTCTGCAGCTCTCTCCCTGTCCTCGCGTCCTCACACACTGATGATCAACACTTGCATATGCACAGTCCATGGCTCAAGAAGATACATCCCACCTGGGGACTCTGACCCCCAGGGAGGCGAGGACCACTGAGGAAGAGGCAGGCTACCCGGGAAGGTCCCGCTCGAAGTCAGCTTCCCTCACGCCAGCCTCTCCCTCAGCCTGGTTATTTCTGGTTATTTCCCAGCTGAGAATTTCTCTCAAATTGGTGATTGTTCATATTGTAAGTTTTAGCCACAAATGAACCATGGGAAAGTCTGCTCCACGAAAGTCTCTTGCCCATAATTACAGCCCATGATAAACATACCACACTGTCATCATCATCAGTCATGGTGCATTATTCAAAATTGAAGTTGTCTCTTCTTTACAAGGAGGAGAGGTTCCTACGGTGAAGGCAGTGGGAATGACAGTGACCTTGACTTGCTTATATGCTGAGAATTGGCCCCAGAGATACTCATTTCCAAGAGTTTAAACCAATCTTAAAATAGTTACGTCTCGCAGGATTTTCTCATTATTATTGTCAGATTATTTCCATAATGGAACTATATTTAATTAGTTGAGCTTCAGCAGTCTTCAGCGGATGGGTGGCCTGAGGAATGACATGCTGTGAGCCCCTCTGTGTCAGGGTCCGGGTGAAGCCTGGGCCCTCCCCTTTCTGACGGTCTCTAAGAGCACGAGGCCGGGCCCTCTCTGCAGCAAAGCCTGAGTCTGGCCTCACTACGCTTGGTGGTGGAGCTTTCACTCTCAGGCTTGGCTCTTCCTTGCTCTCAGGGGCCTGGGACCCAGTCCCTGGGGAGAACCCACAGACTCTCTCCAGAGAAACGATTCCTGTCCTAACAGCCCTTCTCCAGGGGTGCTCCCAAACCTGGGCAAGGCTAGTACTGTGCAGTCTCTAATTTCAGGCAGATGGCCTCTCCGATGATCGTTCACATCCAATGTCAAAACAAGGAGCATGGTGGGGGAAAGGCAATAGAGGGAAAAAGAAGGGTCAAGGTGGGGAGGTGGGAGGGAGGAACAAAGGAGCAGGGACAACGTGAGAAGACAGTGAGCACCCCGGTGAGGATGCAGGCACTGGTGGGGACGTGGGGGCGCTGCCCAATCTTGCCTACCTCCCACTCCTTCCCAGGCTAGGAGCCATCCACCTGGCCCAGTCTCTGCTCATCAGAATTTGTTGAATGAATGCAGGGATTCTTCTGATTGGATGTACTTATCACACTTTCATAGTCTGTATCATGTTTAACAATGTTTTATTTTTTGGCATTCCGTGTGGCATTTGGGATTGAACCAGGAATTGAACCTGTGCCCCATACATTGTAAATGAGGAGTCTTAACCACTGAACTGCCAGGAAGTCCCTACAGCATTTTATTTTAGAATGAAAACTGGAGGTGGAGAAAACCTGATAACAATTATGTATATGGATATATTCATATGTAATCATATACACACACATTACACTTTATGGGCTTTCCAGGTGGCGCTAGTGGTAAAGAACCTGCCTGCCAATGCAGGAGATGTAAGAGATGTGAGTTTGATCCTTGGGTGGGGAAGATCCCCTGGAGGAGGGCATGGCAACCCACTCCAGTATTCTTGCCTGGAGAATCCCATGGACAGAGAAGCCTGGAGGGCTACCATCCATAGGGTCACAAAGAGTTGGACCAGACTGAAGCGACTTAGCACACACTCACACATATATTACATTCTATATTTTAAAATGTATAATTTACCAAAAAAATGTACAAATCTTGGGTTAGGTGTACAGCGTGTTGAACTTTCAAAAACAGAACAGACCTAGTTTGTGCGAGACTCCACAGCTGACCGGGAGGCTCTGCAGGACCTTGTTCAACCGAGTAGCCAAGGCACAGCCCGCATCCTGCCACCCGAGTCCCAGCGACTCCTTCGCCAGCCAGAGGAGCGAGCTCTGAGCACCTTGTGCTGCAGCCACTCCTCAGGGCCAGGAGCAGGGAAAGCGAGAGTGAGAAACCCCCCAGACACGAACTCAGCCTCTTCCCATCACCTGAATCATCATGACCAACTTCAACAAGCGCCGTTCCTATGGGCTCTAGGCCGAGGTCAAGTACAGGATTGCTTCCAAGCGTGATCATTGGGCAGAAGAAGATCTTCGCTATTGGACAGAAGAGGTGACAGGCATGAGCACTGGCACCAACTTCCAGCTGGACTTAAAAGATGGCATAATCCTCTGTGAACTCATGAACAATACAGCCAGACTCAGGGAAGGTCAATGAGTTCTCACTAAACTGGCCTCAGTTGGAGAATACTGTAACTTGATTAAAGCTACTCAGACTTACGGCATGAGGCCACATGACATATTTGAAGCAAATGATCTTTCCGAGAATGGAAACACCACCCAGGTTCAGACGATGCTCATGGCCCTAGAAGGTCTGACCAAAGCAAAAGGATTCCATACAACTATTGACATTGGAGCTAAGTGCACAGAAAAACAAGATGTTTTGATGAAGGAAAATTAAAAGCTGGCCAAAGTGTAACCGGTTTGTAGGTGGGAGCCAACAAATGCGCCAGGTGAGCAGGGAAGACAGCCTATGGGATGAGGAGGCATCTTTGTGATCCCCAAATGCAAACTGACAAATCTTTGGATAAGACCACAATTAGTCTGCAAATGGGCACCAACAAAGGAGCCAGGCAGGTGGGGATGTTAGCACTGGGTACCCGAAGAGACATTTAGAAGCTAACATTACAACCTGTGGGCAACTCCACAATTTTTCTACAGCCAGGTACCAACAAAGTCGCTTCCCAGTGGACTTGGGCGGCAAGAATACATGCTGCTCCCACAGAACCTGTCATTCACAATGGAAGCCAAGGAACAGGAACCAACGAGTCGGAAATCAGTGACAGTGATTATAAGGCAGAATACCCGGATGAATATTCACGGTGAGTACTAAGATGACTACCCCAGAGATGACCAATGTGGTGACCAAGGCATTGATTATTAGACTCACAGAGGAGCTCTGTGTTTAGCCTATTGCTTTTATTCAGTGAGAAACAAGCTAGCCTTGAGTAATTTTTATCTTGCCTTCTGAAAACACTATTATGTTCACTGTACCTAACGGAAATATTGCCTTACATGCATTCTTTTTTCTGCCTCTTCCCTAAATAGTTGCCTTTTAGTATTGTGACAGTTAAATCCTATAGTGTAACTAATAACTCGCATATGAAGTAAAAAGGAATAATGTGAAAGGGGAGTACTCCTGTACAGTCAATTATTTTATTAAACATCTACTCATTTTTACAGTCCTCTACTTAAAACTGGTATTTTCAAACAATAGGAAGCTTTTTTCTTTACACTTTAGTTTCTGGTTTCTACATGGAAGACTAAACTCATGCCTATAGCTAACTGTGTAGGCTAAATTGTATGTGCGTGCTCAGTCGTGTCTGACTCTGCAACCCCATGGACTGCAGCCCACCAGGCTCCTCTATCTATGGGATTTTCCAGGCAAGAATACTAGAGTGGGTTGCCATTTCCTTCTCCACGGGATCTTCCTGACCCAGGGATTGAACTCACATCTCCTGTGTCTCCTGCATTGGTAGGTGGGTTCTTTACCACTGAGCCACTAACTGGTCTTTGCCAACTAAACTTAAGAGGCAGGATTTTAGAAATTTACATATCAATGATTCTACACTATTATTTACTAATTTTTAAATAAAGTCCTGATCATTGTGGGGGGAAAAAAAAAAAACAGAACAGACCTGTGTGAATAGCAGCTTAGTCAAGAAAATAAATTAGCAAAGCCTCCCAGAGCCCTGCTCATGCCGCTTCTGACCACTGACCACCCCCCATCCCAAGGGTAACCACTGTCCTGAATTTTAATGTGAAGCTTAGTTCTGCCTATTTTTGAACCTCATATTCTGCTCATGTATTCTTTTTTGCCTGGCTTCTTTCACTCTACATTTGTGAGCTTCTTCCACATTGCTTCTTGTAGTTATACTCCTTTCATTCTCACTGACATATATTATATCCCACTGTGTGAATGAATATTCCACCGTTCATGTATCCACTCTTCTATTGATGAGCTTTTGTGTTCTTCTGTGTTTTGTGTATTGAAAACAGTGCTGCTATAAACATTCTTACACTCATCTCTTCAGGAGACTCCACAAATACACATGTTTACCTAGAGCGGCATTGTTGGATCCTATGTACACAAATGTATGTTCCACTGTAGCAGATGTTTCTATGCATCTTTCTTACGTTCAAATGTACCCTCTTGGTCTATGTGAGTCCCAGAGGCAGGACTGCTGGGCGCTGGTTTCTATCACCACTGAGAAGCAGTCCATGCCTTCAACAAGTCATGCAAAAAGAAGAAACCTTTAACTCTAATTTGTTTTTGCTAATTTTTTTTTATAGATATGTTGAGAAAGAACAATCACTGCCAGAGTATCATTAACTAAAAATTCACCAACAGAGGCGGCTGACCTGACATAGTGCAGCCCTCCTGTTTAGGTCAACAGCAGCCTTGCCCCGTCCACAGAAAAACAAACTACCCACCCACTGCGTGCTTGCGTTCCAAGTCGTGTGTTGACTCTTTTACAACCCCATGGACTGTAGCCCACCAGGCTCCTCTATCCATGGGATTTTCCCAAGCAAGAATATTGGAGTGGGTTGCCATGCCCTCCTCCAGGGGGTCTTCCCGACCCAGGGATTGAATCCATGTCTCATATCTCCTGCATTGGCGGGCAGTTTCTTTCTTTTTTTTTTGGTGGGCAGTTTCTTTACCACTAGTGCCACCTGGGAAGCCCATCCATCCACTGGGCCCACAGCAAATACCCAAATGATGGGAAACAGAGGACCCTGAGAATGGCATCTCATTTAGTTCATGACTTGTTTTTCTCAAATTAGACTTAGAAAGCACTTGAATGTATTCCAGTGATGGGAGATGAAATGGAAATGGAAACATAACAATGATTACCATGTAAATCATGTGTTTTCCAGCCACATGCTGAGACTCAGTGTTTCACAACACTGCTTTCCACTGGACGAGGTCATCAAAATAGTAACAAAGCGCCAAAGGACAAGTCCCCTCAGAGAGCCTGCCTCTCCATATTATGAAAGTGAAAAGTGAAAGTGCAAGTGAAGTCGCTCTGTTGTATCTGACTCTTTGTGACCCCATGGACTTCAGCCTACCAGGCTCCTCCATCCACGGGATTCTCCAGGCAAGAATACTGGAGTGGGTTGCCATTTCCTTCCCCAGGGGATCTTCCCGACCCAGGGATTGAACCCGGGTCTCCCACATTGCAGGCAGATGCTTTAACCTCTGAGCCACCAGGGAAGCCCCCATATTATGAAGCCTTCTAAACAATGCCTCAGAAACTACTGTATTTTATTTCATATTTTGAGAAGAAGACAAATTTTCAAGTAAAAGCCCAGTGAAGTCATACAGGTGCCACATGAGCATTATTCATCACCAAAAGTGGAAACTCAAATGTCAATCAGCTGGTGAATGGACAAACCAAATGCGGTACATAACCATACAATGAAATGCTATTCAGGCATAAAAAGGAATGAACCACAGACACTTGATATAACATGGATGGACTTTGAAAACATTAAACTAAGTAAACAGGAAAAAAAAATGTTAGTCATTCAGTTGTGTCCAACTCTCTGCAACTCCATGGACTGACTGTAGCCCACCAGGCTCCTCTGTCCATGGAATTTTCCAGGCAAGAACACTGAAGAGGGTAACCATGCCCTTCTCCAGGGGGTCTTCCTGACCCAGTGATTGAACCCAGGGTCTCCTGCATTGCAGGTAGTTTCTTTACCATCTGAGCCAACAGAGTCAGACACCAAACGTCACATGTTGTATGCTAGTCTTTATACCAAACGTCCAGGACAGGCAAATCCTTACAGACAGGAAATAGACTGCTGGTTGCAAGAGGAAGTGGGAAAGAGAAGCATGGGAAATGGCTTATTAGTGGGTTTGGGGTTTCTTTTTGAGGTGATGAAAATATTCTAAAATTAGATACTGGTGATGGTTATATACCTTTCTGAATATAATAAAAACCACTAAATTGTATGCCTCAAAAGAGTGAATTTTATGAGATGTGAAATGTAACAATTCTAAAGAACATCAAGTTATGAGTCAATAACTTGACTAAGTTACTGAAATCAGACGTGGATTTGACTTTCATCTGCTGAATACATGATGCTGGGACAGATCATCTAATAAGCCCTCCAAGCCTCAGTCTCCTCCTCTGTACAATGGAGATAATAAAATAATGATCTCAGATGGCTCTTGTGAGACTCAAACTTACATGTGGAATCTAAAAATTACAACAAAGCAGTGAATGTAACAAAAACAAGCCGACTCACAGAGAGAACAAACTAGTGGTTACCAGTGGGGCGAGCGGAGGGGCAGAATAGAGGTAAGGGATTAAGAGCTATAAACTACTATGTATTAAATAGACAAACAACAAGGATATATTCTATGGCACAGGGAACAGAGCCAATATTTTATAATAACTATAAATGGAGTACAACCTTTAAAAATGATAAATCACTCTATTGTACACCTGTAACAGATAATATTGTACATCAACTACATATCAATTAAAACATAGCATAACCTTCAGAAAACAAGGTGATAAGAGTTTGGTACAGTGACGACACATAAAAAATGACCACTAGGACCTTCTCTGACATAAACTGCGGCAATATCTCTTTGGATCTGTCTCCTACAGCAACGAAAACAAAAACAAACAAATGAGATCTAATTAAGCTTAAAAGCTTTTGCACAGCAAAAGGAAACCATAAACAAAATGAAAAGACAACTTACAAAATGGGAGAAAATATTTGCAAATGACGCAGCTGACAAGGGATTAAGCTCCAAAATATAGAAACAGCTCATATAGCTCAATATGAAAAAAAAAAACACCCCAATCAAAAATGGGCAGAAGACCTAAATAGACATTTCTCCAAAGAAGATTGCAGACGGCCAAAAGGCACATGAAAAGATGGTCAACATGGCTAATTATTAGAGAGATTCGAATCAATACTACAATGAGGTATCACCTCATACCAGTCAGAACGTGTGTGTGTAAACGTATTAGTCGCTCAGTTGTGTCTGACTCTTTGTGACCCCATAGACTGTAGCCTGCCAGGCTCCTCTGTCCATGGAATTCCCCAGGCAAGAATACTGGAGTGGGTTGCCATTCCCTTCTCCAGGGGATCGTCCCAACCCAGTGATTGAACCCAGGTCTCCTGCATTGCAGGCAGATTCTTTACCATCTGAGCCACCAGGGAAGCCCCACCAGTCAGAATGGTCATCATCAAAAAGTCTACAAATAATAAATGGTGGCAAGGGTGTGCAGAAAAGGGAGCCCTTCTACACTGTTGGGGGGAAGGCAAACTGGTGTAGCCAGTATGGAGAACAGTAGAGAGGTTCTTTAAGAAACTGAAAATAGAGCTACTATATGATCCTGCAATCCCACTCCGGGCATATATCTGGAGAAAACCATAATTCAAAAAGATATACATACCCTAATATTCACTGAAGCATTATTCACAATAGCCAAGACATGAAAGTAACCTAAATGTTCTTCAATGGATGAATACATAAAGATGTGTGGTATATATATATACAATGGAATATTACTCAGTCATTAAAAAAAAAAAGCCAGAATAATGCCATTTCCAGCAACATGCATGGACCTAGAGATTGTCATACTGAGTGAAGTAAGAGAAAAAAACAAGCATTATATGATATCACTTAAATGCAGAATCTTATAAAAAATGATACAAATCAACTTATTTACAAATCAGAAACAGACTCACAGACAGAAAACAAAGTTATGGTTACCAAAAGGGAAAGGTGGGAAGGATAAATTAGGAGTCTGGGATTAACATATACACACTGTGCTGGGCTTAGTCGCTCAGTCGTGTCTGAGTCTTTGCAACCCCATGGACTGTAGCCCACCAGGCTCTTTTGTCCACTGAGATTCTCCAGGCAAGAATACTGGAGTGGGTTGCCATGCCCTCCTCCAGGGGGTCTTACCAACCCAGGAATCAAACTGAGGTCTCCTCCATTTCAGGCAGATCCCTTACCAGCTGAGTTACCAAGGAAGCCCCAACATATACACACTACTGTATACAAAAAAGGTAATCAATAAAGATCTACTGACAGCACACAGAACTATACTCAGTATTTTGTAATAACCTATATAGGGGAAAAAAATCTGAAAAAGAATATGTGTGTATGTATGTATTTGTATATAACTGAATTTGCTGTACACCTGAAACTAGCACAACCTTGTATATCAACTATACCTCAATAAACACATAAATAAAAGAAAAAAGAAAATGCCCAATAAACTAGTGCTGATGGTAAAGTGACAGAAATAGCAGAAACTAGCTCTTCACAAATATACTTCCGACATTCCTGGAATATACTCATCAGCGACATCTCTCAGACCCCTTTATCCACTAAACGGCATAATTTTCTACATATTACATAAGGAATTAAACTGATGAGGCTGCTGTTCAGTCAAAAGGGGGAAATCCTGCCATAAAGGAAGAAATGTTAATGAGCAGAGAACCGGGATGGGAAGAGCTCTCTCCAAGGTCCGCGAGGATGAGCTATCAAGGAGCTACCGCTGGGAGTGCTTGCTGGCTGAAGATCAGCTGGACAAGTTGCCCCCTTTTTCATTCCCCAAGAAAACATGCTCAATGCCTTCCACCCTCCCCCTTCTTCCTCAAGTAAAAGCAAGGATGTTACCACCAGGGCTGTGGACCCAAGAAAAGGCAGATCTCATCACCATACCTCTCAAACTGCCGGGCATGTTGCTTCTATTGGAGGTGGCAGAAGCAAGTGTGATAATGATGGTTTCTACTGTCCAAGAGCCAACTCTTGCCAGATCAACCACTGTCCCCTATGCCTGACTCACCTTGTTACTGAAACACATTCTATATAATCCCCCAAATAACAAAATGATGTTTTATAACATCTTTGGTTTGTTGTACTGTTCCTTTTTCAGAAATTATCTACATATGTATAAAAAATTCTGACTGGTATACACATTTCTTCCTCTAAATTTTCATGGTTTTGTTGCGTATCAACAGAGCTATTAAAAATCAGCTGGTTGCGACTCTAATCCAGTAAAAAAAAAAAAATCAGCTGGTTAACATTTTAGAGTCAGATAAATTTAGATCCATCCCTTACTGGTTATTTTACTGTAGAGAAGCTACTTAACTTCTCTGAGTATCAGAGTATCTTTTGTAAACAGGATATATTATCAACTTAATAAAATTTTTTGAAAATTAAATAAGATCATGTATAAAAACACTATTTTAGGGAAATGAGATAAGGCATATATCTATAATGCATGGGGGCAACCCACTCCAATATTCTTGCCTAGGAAATCCCACGGATAGAGGAGCCTGGTGGGCTACAGTCCATAGGGTCTTGAAAGAGTTGGACACAACTTAGTAATCTAGGATGCATACAGATGCCAGCTTTCAATAACCACTATTATTATTGCAGCTATATGACTAAACAACCATGTTTGAGTCTAGTTCAATACTGCTTTCTTCAAGACTTAATCCATCTTTGGGAGTTGGAGACACTTGAAGATTCCTGGCCTTCCGTGACTGCTGTGAATGTATCTGTCACACAGGAAGTTCTGGGTTTAAATGAAGTATTTCTCTGATCTCACCTTGTCAATAAAGTCCCGTGGAAAATGCTTGTTCCGGACACATTTTGTGCACTACTTCACAATTCTCTCACCTCTGCCTTATTAGCTACAACCAGAACTACCGACCAGGAGAATTACACAGCACCCACCTGGGATAGAGTTTCTCTGGCACCCAAAGGTGGGACTCCTAGAGGTGTGGGCAGTTTACCCGTACGGAGTGGCCCTGAGATTTGCCACAGGGACACTAGTGCATAAGCCCCACAATCCCAAACTCCCAAACGCCCCTGAACTTTCTGACCAGCAAAGCAGCTCCTTCTTTTGGGAGGAGAGCTGCCCCTTCTTGCCTGGAGACCTGCAAAGACCTCACCTGAGTCAGCTGCCTCATAAGGTAATGCTCCCCTTCCTCAAAATCCTTCCACCCTAGCTGATAATTAGGGCCAGGTCTCAGCACAGCCTGCAGGGAAATTTCTTGTAAAGAGTCCCTGCCCTTGCAGGAAACAGCTTTGTTCTAAAGGACTTTCAGGTTCCACTGTTATATACAGATGGGATGGAGAATCTGTGGGTGAGGAAGGGTTGATGCGGTGAGTGTCAGGCTGGACTGAAGAGAACTTATCAACCCAGAAACACTCTCCGGTAACTGATGGCTTAGTATCCTGGCACAGACACGTGAAGGTGGTCCTCAATTGTTAGGATGGTTCCTGGAAGCCTGGGCACAAGGATGGCCTACCGTGAATTAAATGGAGATTCTGGAACTGCCTTGGCATGATATTGAGAACTGAGTTGAAGGTTTGAAGGTTGTAGGGTTAAGATTGGACTTATCACGAGAGAATAAAAAAGAGCCCACTATCTGACCATGGGGGCTTCCCAGGAGGCACAGGTGGTAAAGAACCCACCTACCAATGCAGGAAACACAAGAGACGTGGGTTCAATACCTGAGTCAGGAAGATCACCTGGAGGAAGGCATGGAAACCCACTCCAGTATTCTTGCCTGGAAAACCCCATGCACAGAGGAGCCTGGAGGGCTCCAGTCCACAGGGTCGCAAAGAGCTGGACACGACTGATGCAACTTACCACACAGCACACACAGCTGACCATGATTCTAGGAAAACCAAGAGGTTGTTCCCTTCATGAAAGGGTAAGAGCACTAGTGAGATGTCCAATGGTTCTGGTCTCTGTTGGCTGGAGTTGACATGGGAGATGGTCCCTGGTATTGGGCTCTTTTGGAGGATGACAGGATTCCACAAGACCAGGGGCCAAGTGTTGACAACTAAGCATCAGAGGCTAGATGAATGTAAACACCATAATCAAAAGCAAGGTCAGAGTGGCAAATGGGGTGCTTTGATCATCAGGAACCTGTGGCCATGACGGATCGGCTGCAGGCAATATGGGTGGACTGACTAGGGGTGTTATTTGACTTGTATAAAAAAAATCAACAGTGAGCTGGAGGGACTTCCCTGGTGGCCCAGTGGCTAAGACATCATGCTCCCAATGCAGGGGACCTAGGTTCAATCCCCGGCCAGGGAACTAGATCCCACTAAAGATCCTGCATGCTGCAACCATGACCTGGCACAGACAAATAAATAAAATTAAAAAGAAAAAGTAAACAAAAACAAACGACAACAAAATTAAAAAGTGAGAGAGTGAGCTGGAGAACAGAAGACTGACATCAGCTGCTATAATCCACAGGTTCACAGGCCACTGGAAGAGAAGAGGCTAGATCTCCTTAGAGAGGAACCTGGCCAGAGAGTTCACATGATAAAGAATTCACTGGTCCTGCTACAAAGATCTGTAACTGTTTACGAGGATCTTTGGCACTGGAGAAAATGGATGCCAAATCTTTTGTGTTGGACTGGGTCTGAGTTGACCCTGAACCCGTGGGACCAAAAAGGTAGTTCTCCAGTTGGAGTGGAGGCTTATGGAGTCCCAGTGACAAATGGAGTTGTGACCACATCTGTTTCACAGGGGGTCTATTAGGTCCACAGAAGCATCTGTGGGTATTTCCCCAGCCTCCAGCTGTAAAGTACATGAAGAGAAACTTAGACACTAACAGAATCCTCACAATGGCTCCCTAGGAAGACTCAGGACACATCTCTAGAAAAGGAAGATCTACAGATGCTATTTTTCTTACATCTGTAAAACAAAATAGTACTCTGTCCCTGACATAATAGTTGGCAGTCTAAAAAGGTAAAATAAAAAGTAGTATATTTGCCTTTAGAAGATGGTATGAAGGAACATTTATGGGCTTCCCAAGTGGTGTTATTGGTAAAAGAATCTGCCTGTCAATGCAGGAGATGTAAGAGATGAAGGTTTGATCTTTGGGTGGAAAGATCCCCTGAGGAAGGCATGGCAACCCTCTCCAGTATTCTTGCCTGGAGAATCCCATGGACAGAGGAGCCTGGCGGGCTAAAGTCCATGAGGTCGCAAAGAGTCCGACACGACTGAGAAACATAGCAGGCACACACATGAAGGAACATTCATACTACAACAGCTTTTTGTCATGTCTGACATTCCTTGCATTTCCATGGTATTTAGTGACCAAAATTCTGTCCAACATCAGGCAAGCTGAATATAAAATACCACAAAAACCCAAGAACAAATAGACATTTGGCAACTTGAAACTGAGTAGTTAAAAGTTGCTCATTTGGGCAAATGAAATCCTACTCTCCCCACAGAGTTACCTTCTTCTTAATGATCGGAAATAGAAATTTGTTAGACAAATAGAAAGGGGGAAAAAAATGACACTAGTTTCTGAAATTGAAATTAACAGGCTATAATTAGGAGTACCTTCAGCTAATTTCTGCCTTAAGAAGAATATGTTGTGAAGTGATTTAACACTAAATTACTTATACTGATTATCTTAAATAATTTCAGGTGTCACAGTTCATCCAAACAGTGACACAGAAAAATTCTTACAGCTAAGGAGTAATATTCTACTCTTATTCTTCCCTTATTTGCCTTCACAGTGCTTTGCAAAGAGTAGATACTCATTATGTAGTTAGTGAGAGCCATTTGTCTATGACAAAAGACCACTAGAAAAGCAGTCCTTTGCAGACCAAAGTCTAACTATGGGTAGACTGTTCATTTTGTTTAGTCATCCTAACACTTGGAATCTAAATGGAACATGAATTTTGGTTGAAGAAATATCACTGGCTGTTATATCTGAAAACTACCAGGGTCCTGGAGTGAGAATTTATATTATTTATTGGTATCTTCACAAGTACATGGCTTTACACTCTGCAATGGAGCTTTTCAAAAGCTTTGCACATTGGTGTTATTCACTACACTTGTGTCTCCCCAAATTCAAGTATTGAAGCCTCATCCCCAGTGGGATGGAATTGGGAAGCTGCTTTGGGAGGTAGTTAGGTTTAGATGAGATCATGAGGATGGGACCCATAATGGGATTAGTACCCTTCTAAGAAGAGAAGGAGACCAGAGTCCCCTCTCTCCCTGCCATCTGAGGATACAACAAAGAGGTGGCTGTCCACAAGCTAGGAAGAGAGTCCTTGCCAAAACCAGTATCACCCAGCATCTTGACCTTGGACTTCCTGGCCTCCAGAACTGTGAGAAAGAAATGTTTGCTACTTAAGCCGCCCAGCCTACGGTTTTCATTATAGCAGCCTGAATTAAGATAGTTGTCCTCACGTCTATTTTAGAAATTATTTTAAATTTAACCATACAAGTAATACATATGTAATTTCTCATTGTACATTAAAATTCAAATATGATAGTGAAAGAAAAATTCCCCTTGAATTTCACCTTCTCTTCATCCCAATTTCCTTCACATTCCCAGTTTGATGACACCCCTTTCAAATTATTTCTGTGGGCATGTATACACACACACACACACACACACACACACACACACACACACGTAGAAGCACAAACACATTCTCTCAATGGTATACAGTTGTGTGTGTGTGCATTTTAATATAATTATCATATTAATTCTTTGCAACTTGATTTTTTTTTTAAAAACTGCTGTTAATAGGATTCTGTGGAATACTAGTTTATTTAGACATTCCTTTATTGATAATCATTTAGGCTGTTTACAATTCTTTTTTTACTTTTGTCACAAATAATGTGGCAATGAACAAATATCTCTTCGCATCCATCACAGACATTTTCAGATGGAACAAAGGAAAAAAACGTACCCATCTTGCCCAGCTTTGCAGTTGGACTAGAGAAGAACAGAGGAAGCTCACCGGCCTACTGGCTTACTTTCCAAGGTTCTCCCTACGTAACATAAGGTCATTCATCTTACTAATCAATTCTGATGCCATTAAATATATAATGTATATATACTAAAATATATTTTTGACTTTATAAATATAATAGTTATGAAAGTGAAAGTGTTAGTCATTCAGTCATGTCTGACTCTTTGCGACCCCAAGGACCGTAGCCCAGCAGGTGCCTCTGTCCATGGGATTCTCCAGGAAAGAGTATTGGAGTGGGTAACCATTTCCTCCTCCACGGTATCTTCCCGACCCAGGTATCGAATCCAGGTCTCCTGCACTGAAGGCAGATTCTTTACTGTCTGAGCCACTAGGGAGGCCCTACAATACAATTATGTGTGAGTGTGTGTATAAATGCACATACATTCAAGTTAGCCTCTGTGACAACTCCTACTGGATCAGCTACATTCCTTTAAAAATTCCCAGATGAGTCTTTCTCTGCACATCAGGGCCACAGAGAGGACCATCAGGCAGCATTTCACCAAGAGTGCATTTCACTGCTCTGAGACTGGGAGCAGAATCAGTTAAAGGCAAGTTCACAGCAGTACATCCCTTCCTCCAAGGAGCACCTCCATGTAGCTTTTAAGCTGCTTTACAGAGACGCAACAGCAGAGCAAACACCAAAGGGCAAAAGCAGCCCCATCTGGATACCAGGTGGAATCCAGTAGAGATGATGGTAGGAATGATAAGAGAGATAACAGTGCTGGACCTTTTAACCCTGGCCCACGCATCATGATAAGGTCTTCACTTAAGACCTCTGGACAGCACAGGGGTTGGCCCTGTGATTACCCACCTTTCATAGGTGAAGAAATAAACCAAAGAGAGGTCAGGCCACTTACACAGGATTGCACAGCTAGCCAGAGGTTGGGTCAGGATGTGACTTGCTTGCCAAACTCCAGGGCAACTGTTCTCAACTGCTGAGTGCTCCCTAACTAGCTTCATGATGGCATCCACTGAGACTTCCCTGATGGTCCAGTGGTTAAGAATACGCCTTGCAACGCAGGGGATTCAGGTTCAATCCCTGGTCGGGGAACCAAGATCCCCCATGCCGCACAGCAGCTGAGCCTGAGTGCCACAATGAAGAATCTTGCCACTGAGACCCAATGCAGCCAAATAAATAGATAAATATTAAAAAAAAAAAAAAGAAGGCATCATATTTTCACATTAGGCCAAATATATGGCATTCCTTCAGAATACATGCATTTTTGACTTAAATTTGCTCTCCACACAGAACAAGGCCCTAAATCATCCTGGTCACTACTGCCAGGGGTTGTCTGTAGAGCATCCTGTTGAAGGGTCCTGGGTACGCTATGGCCTGGCACAGAGGAGGAATGTAGCCAGACACCATATGTACAGCACGTTCTGTATTTATCAGTGAAACCAAAAGCACAAACTCAGATCTTTGCACTGATCTTTTGGTGTGTGTATGTGTGTGTTTTTAACTCATGTCTGTTTTAATCTTATTGCCCCAGCTATCAAAACACAGCAGCTGGGGAAACATGCAAACAGTATACAGAAGTAGAGCTTTTCAAGCCAAATATTTATTTCCTAGAGTGGCTAATTCTTAGAAACGTCACCTTATTTATACCACAGGCATTTGAGATTTACTACGTACACTTAATGAAAGCCAAAGGTTTAGAGGGTACATGACTCCCTTTCTCCTGAATCAAGATGCCTTTCAACATAGTGGAGACATTCAAGCGTTACTACTTACATTATAACACAGTTAATCATAAGGAAGTTTTAAATATACATTCAGTTTTAATGAACTTGATTGAGGCAGCGATTGGGGAACCTTACTCTTGTTTAAAACTTGCAATGCCTTCTTCTCTTTTCCCTAAAGAAGCTCTGTGCTCTATTTAGCTGAAAGAGGAATCCAAAGAGAGTCCCGCTAAAAGTTTGCCAGGTTCTCGCAAAGGTATCCTTTTCCACCTGCCAGGTGGGCGGCACCACTGCAATGATGCTGGTAGCAGGGACGGGAACAGGGAACCTTCCTCAGGCAGCAGGTCCCTAAGTCTACAATGTTTGGGGTGGTTCAGAATGGACTAGCTACCCCCTCCCGCAAGTGCACACACTTTATCACATGGCCAAGTTCTATTCTCTACAACAGTCAACACTATGTGAAATCATTTTCATTAATTTACTTACTTGCATATTGTCTGTCTCCAGTCACCCCCATCCCGCAGCAGCTCCAAAAGGGCTGGGGCTTCTCCCATGCTCCAGGGCCTCTCCCATGTTCATCACTTTATCCCCAAGCCTGCCACAGTCCCTGGGCACAGTAACACTTAACAGATATTTGCTGAATGAATGAATGAATGAGTTGTCTGTGAGATGTCTAGTCAAGAATGTAAAAATAAGGAACTAACCTGGCAGTCCAGGAGACGGCAATGGCACCCCACTCCAGTACTCTTGCCTGGAAAATCCCATGCATGGAGGAGCCTGGTAGGCTACAGTCCATGGGGTTGCTAAGAGTCGGACACGACTGAGCGACTTCACTTTCACTTTTCCCTTTCATGCACTGGAGAAGGAAATGGCAACCCACTCCAGTATTCTTGCCTGGAGAATCCCAGGGACAGCGGAGCCTGGAGGGCTGCCGTCTATGGGGTCGCACAGAGTCGGACACGACTGAAGCGACTTAGCAGCAGCAACCTGGCAGTCCAGTGGTTAAGACTCCATGCTTCCACTGCAGGGGGCATAGGTTCGATCCCTGGTTGGGGAACAAAGATCTTGCATGCCACTTGGTATGACCAAAAAAAAAAAAAAAGGATCTAAAGATTCTGTTAAACAAATTCCTATTCATCAAAAAGTGTTCTACAAACTCACTGGTTAGGAAAAAGATTAGGCCGAAATCTTCATTCCTCTTCACTCACTGCTCTGGAAGGATAGACAAATCTTTCAAGTTCAGAAAAGGACTTCTCCATGAAACAGGTTTTCAATGAACTATTTTTTTTCTTTCAGCAAAGGCAACAGTTACAGAGTAATTACAGGCTTGACACCTAACAGGATCATAAATAAATTGAAAAGCTTTGTACCTCCCCCGACTTATCTCTCCTTTGACTGTCAGCAAGAACCCGTTAGGGAGGCAACACGATACCAACTCAGTGGTTGGGGACAAATGCTTCAAGTCAGCCATAAAAGTGTCTAATTGTCTTTGAAAATTAAATCCCTCTATAGCCGAGCCATACGTGGCTGCATTATTAATATTGCAACTTGACACAGGAACAAAAAAAGACCTGCCCCATCCTCCAGGGGATTCAGTCTCCTAGGACATCAGTCTGTAATTTAACATAACGAAATAGACCTTTAGCTAACAATCCCCCCATATCCTGGGGGTGTAAATGTATTTTCAAGTCATCTTGAGAAGACACAGAGACTCAAAAAACACATGCATTAATATATACTGGATTTCAGAAAACCAAACCTTACTACTTATTGGCACCAGGTACTATGTGACATCCCTGGACTCACCTTGCCCAGGTCACTCAGAATATCTGGCTTACCCCACAATCCCACTAGGTATACAGAAGTGGCAGACAGGGAGAGAGAACTGCTTTGGGGAGAGTACGGTGATCACAAAGAGAAGCTTTTCTCCACCCACATGCATTCATGGTGGTTGCCGGCAAGGGGGTTCTTGGACAGACTAGAAATACCTTCAAGAAGGGCAGAGCAGAACTGTTCCTCAACTGGACATCGCCTTAGCCAGCAGACTTGCTAACTTGCCCCTGTTTACTGGGGCAGAGGAAAAGACAACTGAAGATGGTCTAGAGAAGACTCTAGGATTAAGAGGGACCAGCCTCCCCACAAATTCCAGATTCTGGGTTCCTAAGACATATGGAAGCGGGTCTTCCAGAGTGAACCCAAGAGGAGGGAACACTGTGGGGCATGTATGGGCTCCCTACCACATCGGGCTGCTATAAGTTGTCAAATACATAGCACAGTACCTGACCCTTATTAAGTGCTGTGAGCACTCGCAGGTACATTTATTATTATGCTATTTGAAGCCCAGATTCTATATGACTAGTGACATGACTTTGGGCAAGTCCCTAACTTCTGTGGGCCTCTGTAAAAGTGAAGATAATCATATGTACTTCACAGGGTTGCATGTGTGTATGTTAAGAGTCTCATATCTTATAAGCATTTAATACAGTGTAAACTATTAGTACTTTCATTCATTCATTCATTGGATGACCTTTGAAAAGATAGTAAAGGTCAGGCATGTAAACAGCAAATCAGAAATGATTCCTGCCTCCATGGAACTTAAAGTCTAGTGGGAAAGGTTGGCACTGAGCAAGTAATTCTAAGTGTGATATTCAAGGGAAACTTGGTGTATTCCAGCAATATATATAGCTGAGGGAATGAACCTAGCTTGGGAGATCAGGGAAGGCCCTCTTAAGGAAGTGGAATTCCAGATGCAAAAGCACTCCAGGTGGAATAAGCAGCTTGCACAAAGCCTCTGAGTCTAGAATTAGTGTAGCACATTAGATAAGCTGTGGACAGATGACAAAAAGCAAAGAGAAGTGTGATAGTAAATTTTATGTGTCAACTTGCTGCACTACAGGGTGTACAGATATTTAGTCAAACATTCAGGATGTTTCTGTAAGGCTGTTTGGGGATGAGATTAGCATTTATTCAGGCAATCTGAGTATAGCAGATTGCCCTCCATAATGTGAGTGGACTTCATCTAGTTGAAGGTCTGGCTAGAACAAAAAGACAGAGAATTCTCCAGCAGATTGCTTTCAGACTGGAACTGAAACATTAGCTCTCTTGGGTCTCCAGCCTGCTGGCCCAGTCTACAGATTTTGAATTTGCGACCCTCCATAATCACAAGAGCAAAATCCTTATAATAAATCTCTTTACACACACACATCCCATTGGTCTGTCTCTCTGGAGAACCCTGACTAATACAGGGAATAAGGAGGGATGACATGGTGTTGTGGGTGGAGGCCACTCAAAGGTCCAGGGATCCCAGTGATCCAGTCATGGGATGAGAAGGCAAGGAAGGTGTACGGGGCGATGGTGAGCCCTGGGAAGGCATTTAAGAGGAAGTCCAATGGCCAGATCAGCAATATTGAAATGGTCTGTATGGTGCAGCATGAAGAGCAGAGGGATGGGGCAATGGTAGGGCCTGGGGTTATCAACAGGACTACTGCTGCTGCAGCATCACAGATGCAGAGGCTTGGACTGGGATAAGGATGGGGAGATGCTGAAATAGAAGGATCTGAGAAATATCAAGCAGTTTTCATCCATGTGATTGGATAATAATGTCTTTTCTCTTAGAAAAGTGAGATAAAGCATCTTGTAATTCTCCTTCAAGGAAAGTAGTTGCTAGTACAATGGATTCACTGCTTCTTCCAATTGGAACATATTTATTTGCCCATATCTTCCATTCTGTTGATTCCTCCATCTAACAGTGACATAACCGTGAAAACAGGAGCCAAGAGAAAGAACAGATCACGTTGTTGGCTGAATTCCCAGACAGGAGCACACCTCTCCGTCCATTGGGCGGGGCAGGGGGGTGCATGGCCACAGGCACACTGAGCCACCTCTTGTCTCCACAGATAAGCTCTCTGGGTCACAGAGCAACAGAGATCAGGCCTCCCTCGCTTATGACTCCTAAAACAGACTGAGGTTAACAAAGCCTCCTATGAATGCCCATGACAGCATTTTTAGATCTATGTGGTGCAAATAATCTCAACCATCTTTTTAACCCCTGACGTTCAAATGCAGAAGATGAATAAATAGATTTGCTACTCAAAGCACCCTCTGTGCTTTTTAAATGGTCTTCCATGGCACAGCATGAGGAGTGAAGGGACCAGGAGAGCTCCATGGGGCTGCTAGTGGAACCTCTCGACCGGGCATAAGGTTTGACTTTCAGGATCAGGTTATATATGTATCTTGGGAACATTTTCAAAGAAATTCCTCCTGACTGCGTTTCCTGCATCCTTTATTTATTACTCCAACCTGGGCCCTTTCTGCTGGGCTGGCCTAGCCCCAAGCTGGAGTGCTGTAAGTGGAAGGCCTGATGCAGTCTGGGCGCTGTGCCAAGTGAGGACCACTGATGCTCTGTCTCTTTGAGGAGGAACTAGGCTCCTAAACTCCCTGCTGCCACTGAAGGGTTTTATTACTCACTTAAGGTCACCCCAGAATCAGGTCACACAAAAAGGGATTCCAAACAGTCCCCCCTTCCCACATATTAAGATAGTTTACAGGCCTCACTCTGTGCCCAATTCAGGAAATGGTAAACGGACTATAAAATCCCCTACCGACTGTGAACCACTGAGAGCTGGTCAGGCCCCCCAGTCCCTGTCTCCAGCTGCAGCCACACTGCAGAGCCCGGCACAGGACTTCCAGGGCTCTATTCCTTGAGGGTTCACAGATGGAAGAGTGCTGGGCCAGGCTGAGCAGAGGGGATGGGAGGCTCAGAACTCCCACTTCAGTGTAAGAATGTTTACCCACCCAGGCCTTCCAGAAGTCAGCACCAGGGCATTGGGGAAATACAGGATGGATCGGACCACTCAAAGATCATTCAAAACCAAAGGTAACCAGGCTTGCTTCAGCAGCACATATACTAACAAAACCTATGGTAACCAATTAGGAGTTTGGCATTAGCAGATACACACTACTACATATAAAATAGACAAACAATAAGGACCTACCGTATAGCACAGGGAACTGTATTCAATATCTTGTAATAACCTACAATGGAAAGTGATCTGAAAGAGAATATACACACACACACACACACACACACACACATATATATCTGAATCACTTTGCTCTATACCAGAAACTAATACAACACTGTAAACTATACTTAAATTTTAAAAATATCAATGGTAACAAGACCATGCACACACACACACATAATTAGTACCTCAGAAGCAAACCAGCAGCCTGTGGCAGCAAGAGGTGACTGCAGAAAATATTAAAGGTACAAAAAGACCCGACAGGATGGAGATGCTGGCTTTCCAGTGCCAGACCAGACAGGAGGACATACAACCTGTTGCCAGCTGGGAGCCCTCAAGGCTAGGGGTCCACATCTCTAGGAATGGAGCTCTGGGCACAGGCACCCATTTTTAATTTTCTTAAAACAGAGCAGAAAGAGCTCCTTCCTGTGGATGAGAAGTTCAGCTGAGGGCGTTTCCCTTTCCTGCTGGGTGGAGAATTATAAAGGTTATAATTCTAACCTGCTACCATGGCTCTTCTTCCATAGGATGAGAAGCACATGAACTGATATTATTCACTTTTAAATTGCATATGAGCTCATTTCATTACAGAAATGTGTTGTATAGCCAAACAGACTGCACCATTATTAGACACTAGAGGTAAGAGCATGTAGCATTAGAACCAATATCTGATATTAGACACCAACCCAGCCCAAGAGACTGATTCACACAGTAAACTCCTCAAGGGTAATGACTTCAATGTATTTCTTGCAACAAGCTCAGCACCAAACACGGTAGTGTCCTAAGTGGTTGTCAAATGAATAAATGGTACTAGCCGCTCCAGCCACTGAGAAAACTGTGCAGAGAGAGGTGTGGGTCTGGCGACTCCGGCACACCACAGACCTTGTGACATCAAACCTTCCACAGCTTCACTTACGGTAAAAAGGGAGAATTCTAGATCCAGAAGGGAGTGGAAACTCTTCTCTGGGCAGGATAGGAATGAGTTGTCAGGATGATAAACATAAAAAAAGAACAGTCCCCTGTGGCCATAGAGCACTATGCCTCAGCTCTTCTTTTGAAAAGTTCAGTGCTTGGCTTTGTCACTTTTTATGACATACCTAAGTATGTGCGTATGTATGTGTGCTCAGTCATGTCCAACTCTCTACAATCCTATGGACTGTAGCCCACCAGGCACCTCTGTCCATGGAATTCTACAGGCAAGAATCCTGGAGTGGGTCGCCAAGCCCTCCTCCAGGGGATCTTCCCAACCCAGGGATCAAGCCTGTATCTCTTATGTCTCCTTAATTGGCAGGCAGATTCTTTAGCACGAGCATCAGCTGGGAAGTCCATATCCTAAGCATGTGTATCCCTGAAAGACCCTGAAGTCCTCCAACCATAAGCTGGTCCAGCAATAGAAAAAAGAAACAACTGACAAAGGATTAATTGCCAAAATATACAAGCAGCTCATTCAGCTCAATACCAGAAAAACAAACAACACTATCAAAAAGTAGAAGACCTAAACAGACACTTCTCCAAAGAAGACACACAGATGGCTAATAAGCACATGAAAAGATGCTCAACATCACTCATTGTTAAAGAAATGCAAAGCAAAACAACAATGAGATATCACCTCATACCTGTCAGAATGGCCATCGTCAAAAAAATCTACAAAGAAAAAATACAGAGAGAGGGTGTGGAGAAAACGTGAACGCTCTTGCACTGTTGGTGGGAATGCAAATTGACACAATCACTACAGAGAACAGTATGGAGAGTCCTTGAAAAAAAAGGAATAAACTACCATATGACCCAGCAATCCCACTTCTGGGTATATACCCTGAGAAACCATAATTGAAAAAGACACAAATACCCCAACATACATAGCAGCACTACTTACAACAGCCAGGACATGGAAGCAACCTATATGTCCATCAATAGAGGAATGGATAAAGAAGTTATGGTACATATACACAATAGAATATTCAGTTCAGTTCAGTTCAGTTCAGTCGCTCAGTCGTGTCTGACTCTTTGCGACCCCATGAATCGCAGCACGCCAGGCCTCCCTGTCCATCACCAACTCCCGGAGTTTTTACCCAAACCCATGTCCCTCTAGTCGGTGATGCCATCCAACCATCTCATCCTCTGTCGTCCCCTTCTCCTCCTGCCCCCAATCCTTCCCAGCATTAGGGTCTTTTCCAATGAGTCAACTCTTTGCATGAGGTGGCCAAAGTATTGGAGTTTCAGCTTCAATAGAATATTACTCAGCCACAAAAAGGAATGCATTTGACTCAGTTCTAATGAGATGGATGGACCTAGAGCCTACTATACAAAGTGAAGTAAGTCAGAAAGAGAAAGACAAATACCATATATTAACACACATATAAGGAACCTAGAAAGATGGTACTGATGAACCTATCTGCAGGGCAGTAATGGAGATGCAGAGACAGAGAACAGACTTGTGGACACAGGGGAGGGAAGAGAAGGTGGGACTGATTGAGAGACTATCATCAAAACATGCACAAAACCATACGTAAAATTCGACAGCCAGTGGAAATTTGCTGTATGACGCAGGGAACTCAAATCCAGTGCTCTGTGACAAACTAGAGGGGTGGGATGGGGTGAGAGGTGGAAGGGAGGGTCATGAGGAAGGGGACATATGTATACTTATGGCTGATTCATGGTGATAGTTTTGCAGAAACTAACAAAATATTGCAAAGCAATTATCCTCCAATTTAAAAATAAAATAATAAAAAAAGAAAAACTGTATTTAAACAACAAGGTCCTACTGTACAGCCCAGGGAACTGTGTTCAATATCCTGGGACAAACCACACAGGATAAGAATATAAAAAAGAACATATATATACATATACATATACATATACATATGTATATATATGAGATTCAGTGTGTAACTGAGTCACTTTGCTGTACGGCAGAAATTAACACAACACTGTAAATCAACTATATTTCAATAAAAAATAAATTAAAGAAAAAGCCTTCTTGAGACATCTGCTTAGATCCTCTGAAGGACAATCTTTGAAGGCAAATTCCCTCTTTATATTTACCAAGAGCCAGCCCTCCCCAGCTGATCCCACGAAGACAACCACTCACGAATGCAAAAAAGCAAACTGCCTCTCAGAGTTGCCACCACTTCCCCTCCTGCCTGAATTCCCAGGGAGTGTGGAAAGAGAAACAGAGGTCACCTGGGACACATATGTACCTAAAAGTTAAAAAACTCTTTTCGGTAATGTGATAATCACCACCACATGTGAATTTCATCATTTCTTATAATTTGTTGTTCAGTCGCTAAGTCCATGTCCTACTCTTTGCAACCCCATGCACACGCCAGGTTTCCCTGTCCACCATCTCCCAGAGTTTGCTCAAACTCCTGTCCATTTCTTATATGTTATCTATTTTGCTTCAAAAAAGAAAAGAAAAGGAAGATGTTAATCTTGTCCAATCCAAGACTGACTGCCCAAGGCACCACAGCTCCTTAAACATCACCCTCTTCTGAGGCCTACCCTCCAGCGCCCTGGCACAGATTAACATGGTTAATTGTGGGAGAATAAAACAACAGGCTGGAGAGGCTGCTCCAGCTCTCAGGGGGAAACCTGCCATCTCTATCTGACCGAGATGGACCCTGGGCACAGAAGGTCATCCCAGCTTCGCTGCCTAGGGATGCTGGTGACCTGGAGCAACCCCTGCATCTTTGACCCACCTGATGTGCTGAAGGTTGCATCTCAGGGGGGTCGGGACCAGGCTTTGGGCCACTAGAATTGACCCCTTCCTCCTTACGCAGTGCTGGGGCCAGACACCGAGACCAGGAGGGTGCAAGTCTAAATAAGTGCTGCTCAAGATCATAAGACTGTCCCTCCTAATCTCTTCTGGAAGAGAAGGAGGGGGAAATTCTACGAGAAATGTCCCTAGAACCAAGAGATGCTAGTCCCTCAACCTTCAGGGGCTGCCCTATAGAAACCTCCCAGGCCCCTGGTGAATACTGCTGACCCAGGAAGCTAGAATTCCTTCTACAGATTTGGCAGAGACAAAAAACATATCTGACAAAGCGAGAGTGACAAACCGAGCAGGGATGACAAACAAGTCCTGATTTGGAAGGATATCAGCTTGTTTAACGACCTATTAAGAAGGGTCATCACACACACTGTTTCAAGGAGACACCCCCAAATTATCTCACTTCCCTTTTAATTGAGACAGATTTGATACATAACACTGTGCTATTTTCAGTATTTCATTTCTTACATTCCCCTTCAGCAGAGGTGCCGGCCTCAGCTCACTCTGCCGGAAGCTGTTTGGCAGCTCGTTCTCAGTCTCTGACGCCCTTTCCCTCTGACCATTCAGAGATGCAGCTGAGTGCAATCAGCACCTCCCCTGCCCTGGCGGCAGCCTCGAGAAACCCTGAATGGTGGCTGCCTGCCTTATACCTGAGTTCCAGGGACAGCAGCTTCTACAAAGCATCTCCCAGGGACCCTTCTCCCATGGTTGCGTACAGATTCTTTCAGGCCAGGAATTAACAAGATTCAGGACCAACGAAATCAACCCTGAATATTCATTGGGAACACTAATGTTGAAGCTCAAGCTCCAATACTTTGGCCACCTGCTATGAAAAGCTGACTCACTGGAAAAGACCCTGATGCTGGGAATGATTGAGGGCAGGAGGAGAAGGGGGTGACAGAGGATGAGACTTGGATAGCATCACCAACTCGATGAATATGAGCCTGAGCAAACTCCAGGAGATAGTGAAGTACAAGGAACACCGACGTGCTACAGTCCATGGGGTTGCAAACAGTCAGACATGACTGAGAGACTGAACAAAACAAGGACTGTATAGCAGGCTCAAAAAAAAAACAGGCGCTCAGTTTATCTATATACACTCATAGGGGATTCTTTCTGGAGAAATGTACAAACTCACACCAAGGCATTTAGACTGCCAACACAGTCCAAAGAACTTACATGGGAAGCTAGAAAGGATATTATTAAAAGTATAGATTAGGGAATTCCCTGGAGGTCCGGTGGTTAGAACTCTGTGCTCTCACTGCCAAGGGCCTGGGTTCAATCCCTGTCTAGGAACTAAGACACCGCAAGCAGGGGGCGTGCCTAAAAAATAAGTACATTAAGTTTTTTTAAGTATAGGTTATCAAACCATGCATACATAATATATAAATTTTGCTTTTACAATTAATGTGTATTGTAAATGCCTAGAAGAGAGGTTAGAAGGGTTTATACTGAAGAAACAACGCTGCTCCTTGGGAGACGGGATTAGGTGATTTCCTTTTTCGTGCTTATACATTTTCTCAAGATTTTCTTTAAGAAAAACATTTAAGGGCCTCTCCAGTGGCTCAGTGGTAAAGAATCTGTCAGTGCAGGAGACACAGGTTCAAAGCCCTGGTCTGGGAAGATCCCACATGCCGAGAAGCAACCAAGCCCTTGCACCACAACTACTGAGCCTGTGCTCTAGAGCCCAGGAGACGTAACTCCTGAAGCCTGAGCACCCTAGAGCCCCTGCTCTGCAACAAGAGAGGCCACCACAATGAGAAGCCTGTGCGCCACAACTACAGAGTAGCTCCCATTGGCCTCACCTAGAGAAAAGGCCACACGGCAAAGAAGAACCAGCACAGCCAAAAATAAATCAGAAAAGTATTTAAGTAAGGAGAAAAAAAACACATTATTTTTACAAAGGGAACTAGATCTAATCCATCCAATGCTCTCCAGCCCCACTGCAACCACCCAGGCCCAGGCCTCCGTCATCTCTTGCCACTCTCCTGTATCGGTACCAGAGCCTGTCAACCAGGCTTGTCTCTGGTTTCTTCTCACTGAGGCCGGAGTGCTCTTTTAAAAAACAGAAATCTGATTGTGTCATTTCTCTTCTTAAGGCCTTTCACAGCATGTTGGCTGCCCTTAGGATTCAACTTACAATTCTTAACAGGAGGCACTGGCCCCTTGACCCCAACCTCACCTCTTGGGGCTTGTCACGCTCTCAAGTCCTGCCTTGGCAATATGCGCTTCCCTCATCTGGAACTCTCCCTCCCTCCTTCGTTGGTTTAATCGTCACTCATCTCTGAAGCCTGAGTCTGGGTGTCACTTTCCCAGGGAGACCCTCCCTGACCTGCACGTCCAGGGAAATCCGCTGTGGGTTTCTCTTCATGACTCTGAGGAGACTTGTCATTACTTGTTTAACTTCTGTCTCCTGGGATGGACTGTGAGCCCCAGGGTGGCAAGGGCCACTAGAGCCCCATCTAGGCACATAGTAGATGCTCCAAAAGTACTCAATCTGGGGGATTCCACGGCAGTCCAGTGGTTAGGACTCTGTGCTCTCACTGCCAAGGGCCTGGGTTTCATCCCTAGTCAGGGAACTAAGATCCCTCATGCCGCATGACGCAGCCCCCACCAAAAAAACTGCACTTGAATACTTTTTCAAAAATGAAGTTCTGAAAACCGGAGCAATGTTAAATAAAATCTCTATATTTCTCAGCATGCTGTAACGGTGATATTTAAGAAATCACATCTTAAAGAAGAGAATGTGGGAGGACAAACTTTATTTTTGCCAATTTGTCTTGTAGCTACATACCTACTGTTCTCTCCTAAGACAAAACAAACAGCGACACTATCATAATCAAAGCTAATATAACTGGCCGCCTTTTAAAAACATGCACCATTCTTGTTCACATGAAACAAGAAGAGCTGGGTTTGCTCACCCCTTCCACGCTGCAGCCTAGAATTTGAAGTCCAGGGGAACACTTTTCCGCTGCACCTCAAGGCATGTGGGATCTTAGTTCTCTGACCAGGGATTGAACCCAGGCTCTCAAGCACCGAGTCCTAACCACCAAACTGCGAGGGACTGTCCCAAGGCAATACTTCTTAGCTCATCTGGCCATCTGGTCCCACGTGGCTCAGAAAAACCACTAATAATCCAGGCAACAGTGACGTGAACTGTCGACAGAAGATCATTCTCATATGACCTTGGACCCCTACCTGTCTCATCTTTCGTAGCTGTGACAACTGCTGTGATATTTTTTTGAGTCTTTGCTATTTGTTGTAATGCTGATAGATTTGCAGTCAAACATACACAGCACACTCCTGTTCACACATCTGTGCAGGTAACTGCCTGATGTTTACATGGGCTATGTAACCGATCGGACAGGCGAGCTATGCAACCGATTGGACAGGTGGAAGCTGAAGGACTTTCAGGAAAATGAGAAGAGGTATCACATTTTCTCTTACTGTCATAGCTTGAGTTCATTTGCCCAACCTCTTTCCCAACGTTCTAACTAAGAAAGTCAGTGACCCACACACTAAGTATCAAATGATCCAAAGAACCATTTCTGTTTGGTTGGAGACGTCTCCAGGCAAGAATACTGGAATAGGTTGCCATGCCCTTCTCCAGGCAATCTTCCCAACCCAGGGGTAGAACCCAGGTCTCCCGCATTGCAGGCAGATTCTTTACTGTCTGAGCCACCAGGGAAGCCTATTACTAAGGTACTCCTTGAAACACAAGGCACATCAGAGATTACATCAGTCAGGATGGACTCAGTGACAAACAGCCCCCACATCTCAGCTTCTTTCACACCCCAGCTCTGTCCACCTAGGGTTGGCTGGGGCTCTGTTTCCCCTCTGACTTGCCCAGGCTCACAGAGAAACCACCAGTCTCCAGGGCATAGAGAACAACAGATCTGGAGGATCATACAATAGTGATAACACGATCTAGCTCAGAAGTGACACGACACACTTTTCACAACTCAGAGGCCACAAGTAGTCACATGGCCCCAAAGACACAAGGAGGTGGGAAGCACAAGCCTATCACACACCTAGAAAACAGAAAGCTTTGAAGATTCAGTCAACAGCACTGATGTTTGCACAGGGAATCAGGGCCAAGTGGGGTTAACAGCATGGGTTGTACAGCCACCTCATTGTGGAGAGGTCACCGTGATGGCTTCATGCCTCAGTTTTCTCATCCAGAAAATGGGGACAGTAATCCTATTTATCAGCTTCCCTGGTGGCTCAGTGGTAGAGAATCAGCCGGCAATGCAGGAGACGTGGGTTTGATTCCTCAGTTCCCTGGAGAAGGAAATGGCAACCCATTTCAGTATTCTTGAATGGGAAATCCCATGGACAGAGGAGCCTGGAAGGCTACAGTTCACGGGGTCGCAAGAGTTGGAACAATTTAGTGACTCAACAACAGCAACAACAATCATATTTACCTCCTAGGATGGTTAGAAGATTAAAGAATTTCTATCTGGAAGGAATTTAGAACCTGTCAAGTAAGTACTACACATAAGCACTACATAAATACTATACAACTTGTAACTATTACTTTGGGAAAGTAATTCTTAAGGCAATGCTTTTATTTTTGGAGGTAATATACTTCATGAATGTGCACTGTGTGAAGTACCAAAACAGAAGCCAACACACACAAAAGTGGGTACAAAATGAACAGCAGCCTTTATGAGCAGAGAAGCAGGAGCCCCAGGACCTACCTACTTGGCTAGGCTTCAAGCCAGCTGGCCCATTCCTTGGCTTCCAGGTTTCTTTCTTATCTTTAAAAGAGGGGCTGTACAGGGTGATTGTCAACATTCTCCAGCACTTAAGATTTGGAATTCTTTGATTCATGGGTCACTGACTTGGCCTGATAAGGTATTTTTCATTGTTTATACTCTTTATTCTTTGACCATAAAGGAGGATCCTCCCATTTGAATCAAGAGGACACTGATATGTTCTCTATCTGGTTCAGGAAGTCCAATCTCTCCACCCCCTCCCACTGCAGCCCACTGACCACCAGGAAACTGCCAGGAGAAGGGCAGGTCCTGGGTGCACGTCCAAGAAAGAGGCTCACCTCCCAGGAAAGCAGAGGGGGGTTGGCAGTCACTCAGAGGGCAGCTGACCTCCCCCAAGGCGGGGTGCACTCTCCTTCCACCGCTGGGTGAGGGCCTCAAAATCCTCAACAAAACCACCCCCCACAGCACTCAGGAGTCACCCCCCACCCCTTAGCCTCCCTACCAATGTCCTAGGTGGGGGCTTCACCTGTGACAGAGGAGCAGTAGCTATCATCCTCCTGGTTTAAGGGAGCCAAACATTCCCAGAGATGTTTCTGTTATCCAGTCTGGCCCTGTTCTGGGGTCAGGAACAGGAATACACATTTAAAAATTAGGAGGGACTTCCCTGGTGGTCCAGTGGTTACGACTCTGTGCTCCCAATGCAGGGGGCCCAGGTTCCATCCCTGGTCAAGGAACTCAATCCCACGCTGCAGCTAAGAACTGGCACAACCAAAGAAATATTTTTTTAAAAAAATTTAGGAAGATGTGCTTCGAGGGGTTAAAAAAAAAAAAAGCTTTCAATAGAAAGAAGCTTTAAAGAGCAGAGAACCATCCACAATATTTCAACCTCAAAAGAATACACTGAGTGTGTGAATAAAAATGTCTGTGTTCCTAGGAAAATAAGTTTTTGGGTGCTGCTATATTTCAAACATTAATGACCACGTCTAAAGATTTCAGTCTGGGGAGCTGAAGCCCCTCCTGTTAGGAGCCATTAAAGCTGACTTCCCCAATGTAATCCAGTCCACGGAACCCTTCCCTGCACCTCTGGACGTGTCTGGGAGCAGGGTCTCGTTCTGCTTCCCACTCCACCTGAAGTTCTCGCTCTCCACTGGTGTTAGCATCAGCCCTGGCTGGAATTCCATACCAGGCAAGTCTCACCTTTAGGGCAAAGCTTTCCCTGAATCCTTCAGCCCCACTCCATCATTTCTGAGTTACTTACTGTCAATAGCACCCATTTTTTTTTAAATAGGGAAAGATACTAAATATTTAATTTGTATAAAACTTCCATATAAAATGTTTTCACATTTTTAATGACAAGCTTAGGTGTACATTTGTGTTTATAACATGGTTTTTTTTGTTGTTGTTGTTGTTGCACTGCGTGGCTTGTGGGATCTTAGTTCCCTGACCAGGGATTGAACTTGCACCCTCAGCAGTGAAAGCGTGGAGTCCTAACCATTGGACTATCAGGGAATTCCCTGTGGTTGTAACTTGTTATATTAGGTTATATAGTTGTGATTGTTACATATAATTGTTTTTTAAATTGAAGTGTAGTTGATTTACAATGTTGTACTAATTACTGCTGGATAGCAAAGTAATTCAGTTATACATACATACATACATTCTTTTTATATTCTTTTCCACTAGGGTTTATTATAGGATATTGAATATAGTTCCTTGTGCTATACAGTAGGACTTTATTGTTTACCCATTCTCTATATAAAAGCTTACATCTGCTAATCCCAGTCTCCCACTTGATCCCTCCCCTAATCCCCTGCCCCTTGGCAACCACCAGTCTGAACAGCACCCACTTGAAACTGCCTTGTGCCATCTTTGAAGGTTCAAGCCATCAGCTATGTAAGCGAGCCCTCTTGGAAGTGAGCTGTCCAGCACCAGTCACGCTGCAGATGACTGTAACCCCTGGCCAATGTCCAGACTGCAGCTTCTCAGGGAACCTCAAGCCAGAACAACTCAGAGAAGCCATTCCCCAATTTCTGACTCATAAGGACCAAGTGAGATATAAGTGCTTGCTGTTTTAAATAAGCTCCAGGAATTCCCTGGTGATCCAGTGGTTAAGACTCTGTGCTTCCACTTCAGGGGGCATAGGTTCAATCCCTGGTCAGGGAACTAAATCCCACAAGCCATGAGGACTTGCCAAAAAGAGCCCTTAGTTTGGGGTAATTTGCTATGCAGCAATAACTAAATAACTGTAGATGGTAAAGCATCTATAACTGTAGGGAATAAGGCAGTTTTAATAAAATATTGATGGTGGAATTTAGGTGGTGGCTATACAGATGTTCACTGTAAAATTCTTTCAGCTTTGCTGTACACAGGACAATTTTCATAATCAAATGTTGGAGGGGAAAGTGCAGGCTGCACAGGAAAAAAACGGAGGCTGATCAGTCCATGACGCAGCTGCAGTAATGTTTCCTGAACAACAGAAGAGAATGATTTAAAAGGGTTACCAAGGAATACAGTGCACTTTGGAAACAGATATCTTTAAAATGTTATTAATTTTATATTTTTAATATTATTGACTTTATTTTACTTTTTGACCTCGTGGCATGTGGGATCCCACTTTCACAACAAGGGACTGAAGCCGCTCGCCTGCTCTGGAACCACAGAGCCTTAACCACTGGACCACCAGGGAAGTCCCCTATATATTTAACTATTTGGGTATATAAAGTAGTATTAGATATATATGTGGCATTTTACTGATTTTTTTTTACCCCAACCTCCAATTTGCAGAGAGACATCAATCTTCCAATTTCTGTTCTATCATCCAGGGCACTCTTCAGGAACCCCATGACTGATGCATGCATGCTCAGTCACTTCGGTCGTGTCTGACTCTTTTGCGACCCCATGGACTGTGGCCTGCCAGGCTCCTCTGTCTGCGATATTTTTCTGGCAAGAATACTAGAGTGGGTTGCCATGCCCTACTCCAGGGGGATCTTCCCAACCCAGGGATCGAACCCATGTCTCCTGCATCTGCTGCATTGCAGGCGAATTCTTTACTGCTGGGGAAGCCCCCATGACTGCTCAGACTTACTATTATAGCAAAAGTAACTTATCCTTCAGATGAGGTCACCAGCAGCCATCTATCCTATCTGGGCTCTGGTTTATGCTCATTCTGTTTGATTTAGCTCCCAAACTAATTAGGCCAGGTTAATTCTCTGCTGCTTTGTCAGGTAATGGTTAGAGAAATTTGATTAACTTTTACAAAACAGACTCGACACAAAGCTGCAAGAAATGGATATTTCTGGGCTCCAGAGCACTCAGACTGGTCCGAGCAGTGTCGATGTCAGTTCGTGTTTTTGTTAACCTTCACATGGACCTGACACTCACTCCTGCATATTTTTACAGTGGAAACAGTCTGCTAACAGTGCTGTTCATACCAAATGTTGATCATGTCATTTGAGATAAACAGTGTGACTAGCCTAGTGTTTTTAAGCAATGACATGAACCATAAAAGCATTTTGTGATAAACAGAAATCCAGGCTTGGTGCTTTCTCCAAATTTAAATAAACCAAAATCTGATTGTCAGGTCTACTTTGTTTATTTTACAGACATCAGAGGGTCACCACAATGTAACTGATTATATGAGCTCCTCCATTACAAAGTACACGGCACTGTACTAAAGATAAGCTGGGAAAATATTGACAGTTGGATTTGGTGTTTAATGTAGAGTTTTATGTTGTGGGTGGTATCTTCTCAACACGGGCCAAGCTAACACAACCGGAAGGAGGGGCCCTGCGATACCCACTGCAGGCAAGCGGGATTTCACCGGAGACAGGAGGTGATGTATTTGACTTCACCTCATCCTCCTCCTGGCTGGAGGGCAGAAAACGAAAACTACACTTTGTAGACCCCACACCTGCAGTTAGAGTTTGGGCTGCGATCCAACTGGAGGCACCTGCGCAAAATTAGGAAGCCAAGTAGAGGCCTGCCCTGTACAGAGGTGGCTGGCAAGCAAGGAGGGGAGATGGGAGGTTTTCTGCAGCCGCATTCCAGAACCATTCTCCATGGTGGTGGCAGGCCCCTCCCCATTCAGGCTGCCTGCTCCCTGAAACCCAGGCTGGGAGTGGGTTCCTGAACCCACAGTCCCAGTTAACATCTTCTGAGCTGGGAGTCCACCGGTGGGCCCATTCTTCAAACTTTTGGGAATCACCCTGGGCTTAGGCTAGGGCTCCTCGGGGCTCTGTCCCTTCCAGTAAGTCTGTGACCACTTAATCCCCATCTCTTCCTGCGTGAAGTCCTTAGAGTGGTTTCCGTTTCCTGCACTAAATGCTTACTTATTCATAAGGGAAATCCTGTATCTTTTGAAATGATTAAAAAATGGGAAGGCAGTTATCCCTCTTCCGTTTACTTTCTAAACCTCAATCTTTCAACTTCAGGATGGGTGACAAGCGCTGAAACTGCATGTTAGGCGCACGGGTGAAGGGCAGCCTGAGAACCAGAGTCCCGGAGGAGGGTCCGGCCCACTGCCTGCAGGCGGTGGAGGATGCCCAGGAAAACCCAATGAAAAGGCCAAACTCAAGTAGACATGACAGGCCAATCAGCCATCACACTGCCTGTGAACATACGGGATGTGGAAACCAGGTGCTTCACCGTCAAAGCTCACACCATGTCAGGTATGATAGCAGCATTCTTTCCCGTGTGATTTAATCGAGTGCTTCTCCTGGTTTCAGTGATTTCGATCTGCAGGGAAAGGCAGGGGGCATTCTCTTTGGTTTAAAGCCAGCAATTCTGAGTTCCAGTCCCAGCACTGCTACAGTTGACCAGATGGACAAATCCCTGACCTGACTGCTGTGTCTGTGTCAGGACTGTCCTGCAAGGCAACAAGCAAAAATAGCAGCTGGCCTTTACCAAGGACCCACTGCATGCCAGCAGCAGCTGTATGCATCTCATCTAACCCTACAACTGCTCCAACAGGCAGACATTATTCATTACATCCACAATCTGACCACTTCCCCTCATTCCCCTACCACATCCTGGTCCAGGCCTCCATCCTGTCTCACCTGTGGGTTGCACAGCCTCTTGCCTGGTCTTCCTGTTCGAGCCCTTCACCTCCCCTCGACTATCCCTCATCACAACTGCCGAGGTAAGGAAACCTTAAGTCAGATCATGTTCCTCTTCTACATTTTCAAGCCCCCTACCCCCATTCCCAAACATGGCTTCCCGTGTGGCCCAGAAGCCCAGGTCTGTACCATGTCTACAGAGCCCTCCAGGATCAAAGCCCTCCTCTTTCCAATCTGATCACAACCATTAGTCCCCTGGCTCATTCTACTCCAGCCACACTGGCCTCCCTGATACTCTATCAACACAGCAGGTACCCCTGCCACAGGACCTTTGCATGGCTGTCCCTCTATTCAGAATGTACATGGCCCTCCCACTCGACCCCTACAAGTGTTGGCACAAATGTTACCTTATCAGTGATGCCTTCTCTGACAACCTTATTTAAGACTGCAGCCTTAGCACCTAGCATTATTTATTTATTTTGTTTACTGCGTTTCACCCTCCTCTAACTCCACAAGGACAGGAACTGTTTTGAACTGAACAAATAGATGAAGACTCTAAGGGACTGGTTAGCTTGTCCCTGTCCGCAGAGGTAGTGATGAGCAGTTCTAGGGGCCAAATTCAGGTTCCATCTGACCCAGGAGTCCACACTCCATGCAGGGCCCCTGGAACCCCGCTTCCACATTCCAGAGGGCTGTTAGAGATGCAGCAGGCTTGAGATAAACACTTGGACCGATCTGAGTCCACTGACTTTCTATCCTGGGCCTGTCCACACTGCCTCCTAAGCAGGCAGAGAGCATGACTTAGAGGCAGTGGGACCCCTTTGCCCTGTCCTCCTTCCAGTCCTTCCCTAAGAGCCCCAGCAGCTAAAAAGCATCAGACCAACCAATGTTCTAATGCAAAAAGCTGGGCATCGCATGACAGGCGCCATTATTGTTGTTCTTTAATCACTCAGTCCGGAGAAGGCAATGGCACCCCACTCCAGTACTCTTGCCTGGAAAATCTCATGGACGGAGGAGCCTGGTAGGCTACAGTCCATGGGGTGGCTAAGAGTCGGACGACTGAGCGACTTCACTTTCACTTTTCCCTTTCATGCACTGGAGAAGGAAATGGCAACCCACTCCAGTATTCTTGCCTGGAGAATCCCAGGGACGGCGGAGCCTGGTGGGCTGCCGTCTATAGGGTCGCACAGAGTTGGACACGACTGAAGCGACTTAGCAGCAGCAGCAGCAGCAATCACTCAGTCGTGTCTGACTCTTTGCAACCCCATGGACTATAGCCCACCAGGCTCCTCTGTCCATGGGATTTCCCAGGCCTGAATACTGGAGTGGGGTGCCATTTCCTGGATCTTCCCGACCCAGGGATCAAACACGCATCTCCTGCACTGGCAGGAAGATTCTTTACCACTGAGTCACCTGGGAAGCCCAACAGGCATGGTAGTTGTAGCCTGGTCCCTAACCTCGGCAAGAGGGCTTCTGCAGATGACTCCAGATTCTAGTTGCAAGGACTGCATGGGTCCAAGCCAAGCCCTCTGGCACCTGCGGGCTGCAGCTGGTGGAGGGGTTCCTGCAGCATCAGGAGGCTGGGGAGGGGGCAATGGAGGGGCTACAGCCTGGGTTAGAGTGAACTCGGAGCAGTGGCAGCAAAGGATGGGCACGGTCCTGTGAGAACCACCCCAGCTGCACCCCTGTCTGTGTTGAATGGAGTAATTCTTTGAGGAGGCAGACCGTTAGCTAGAGATTGGCAGGCTTTCTAGTCATACCACATATTGAGATCTCTGTGTTTTTAATTAAGTGAATTAAAATAAATAACAGGATTAGAAGAGTCCTGCCACATTGTAAGGCCTACATTTCTGTAGTTATTATCATAATGGGATTTAATTGCTATATTTTCTCAACAAGACCCAAAAGCTCTGAAAGGGTCCTGTCAGGTAAAGAACACAAGGATCGAATCTGCATATGCTTTAATAGGTGTTTTTTCAAAATATTTGTTTATTGCTCAGACAGTTCCAAAAAACAAGTAAGTCTAGGCTATCAGCCTGGTAGCCAGGGATATGGGCTTATACCCCTTCATATCTCTATTGAGATGCTGAAATGGTTATTCTGCCTGAGATAATTACAGTTAGATTATTCTTATTATGGTTATGTTAATTATTGGAATATTATTTTATTTAAAATGACTATATACACGAAAACAAAAATTAAAATTTAAGTAAATAGGCAGTGTAAATTCCAGATATGACTGCTATCGTAATGATTCTAATTATTGCTGTAAGGAAATGTGGCAGACCTCATGAGAAAATATTACTAACATCCAATAACCAGTGAGGAAATAAAATTTTTAAAAATTTAAGGCAAGTGTAACTTAATGTTAACGAGAATGCAGGGACTAAGTAATGGTGCTAATTGTGTATGTACAGCGGCAGCCAACTAGAACTTTCAGCCGAAAACCAATGACAGTGAACACCTGAGAATCTATTCTGCAAACCAGACCCATTAAATTCGAGGAGGAGAGAAATGGGGCAGGGCAGGATGGGCTGGGGCATAAGGTTACTTGCAGCACACAGTTCAAGTCTACACTCTATTTGCTTTTATTTTATTTTTTAGTTGAAGGATAATTGCTTTACAGAATTTTGTTGTTTTCTGTCTGTTTTCTTTACTTTGAAGAGCTGTCTCAAAGCAAAGACTCAGCACCACGATGCCCTTTCAATGAAAAGGAATGAAACAGAACCTGCGTTACAGCACTCAGTATTAGGCAACACACAAACGCCCATTCACTCCAGTGTGAGAAACATCTTTTTCAAGGATTTCCCAGACAATGTCACCACTGAAACCCCTCCTCAAGTCACTGAAATAGTTCGCTCTGATGCAAGGATGTTGCAGGATACACAGTTGACAGGAGGTTAGAGACAAGGGTGTCAGGCCGAGCTCTGAATAAGATGGGCATTCTCAAGGCTGGGAGTCGAAGAAATGTTTCCAGAGGATGTTTAAGCTGAAGGAGTTCTAAGCAATCGACCCTACAAGGACTGGTGTGCATGCTCTATTTGCCAAGAAGGCCCTTCCCTTTTGAATGCAAATATTAATCAAGGCTCAAGGACTCCAGGAAGGGCAGACCCAAGAGATGCTTTGCTGAAAGTTTTCATCTGTTTTTATAAGCATGTGTTCCTTAAAGGGTGTGTGTGCGCACATGTGTGCCAAGTCGCTTCAGTCATGTCCGACTCTTTGCAACCCTTTGGGCTGATCCTGCCAAGCTCCTCCATCCATGGAATTCTCCAGGCAAGAATACTAGAGTGGGTTGCCGTGCCATCCTCCAGGGGATCTTCCCAACCCAGGGATCAAACACGCATCTCCTGCCTTGCTGGCGGATTCTTTACCATTGAGCCACAAGGGAAGCCCCTTCTTAAAGAGTGAAACACTGAAAATAGGAATCACACTGGTGCTTCCCTAAGAGATCACAATTAGACAAGTCTACACCTTGATGTTGCAGGTAGCATTTATGTACTATGTAAAAAGAAGTATTCTGGGACTTCCCCGGTGGTCCAGTGGTTAAGATTGCGTTTCCAATGCAGGGATTGTGGCTTCAATGCCTGGTTGGGGAAGTTTTGCATGCTGCATGATCTGACCAAAAAAAAAAAAAAAAAAAATAGGAGACGCACTCTAATCACAATGTGTTTTGCAAATAGAATGTGGAAAAATCAACTCCTAAGAAATGGCCCCATGTGCAAGCCTCATCTTGAGGCACATTCCCAGCAAAGTCCTTCAGATACAGTAAAAGCTGTGCTTTTCTGTGCTGGAAAAAATATGAGTAAGCTGGGCACAGTCCTGACTTTGCTAAGTGCGTCCCTATTATCTTTATTACTTACTCAACCCATTGCCCTGGCCTGATATCAATTCCCTTGGACCTAAAAAATCAAAATAAAACAAGAATCAACAGAAACTTAAACTGCGACCCACGGTCCTGTTACATGACCTTGTCTATGATTAATGCCCAAAGCCATTAAAAGCATCATTGTTCTAATGAGAATATAAAGCCGTTTACCATTCCCAAAGTGCTTTCCCAGGCCACATGCCCTTTCATCTCCACCCAGGACCCAGGAGACGGCTGCTCTGCCATCAGCCCTATTACCTGTGAGAACGCTTGGAAGAAGATGCACCTGGTAGAGCCAGGGCTCTTCCACTTTCAGCTACTATTCATCTTTAATGCATTTTTTCTTTTTTTTTTACTTATTTCAAAAAGTATCACACGATACTATTAATAGTACGACTGCCTGGAAGACAAATGCACTGAAACTAACAAACTCCAGGCCCAGATGCCTCAGAGACTTTTCAGAGTGTGGTTCTGTGGGGGCATTAGGGGTTTCAGTGGGCACTTCAGGCTTTTCCCCTTACTCCCTGGTTTGCAGGGCCATCAATCCCCCATTTGGAAAGCAGCTGTGATGCTGGAGGTTTGAGGGATCAAGGAGGGCACTGTAACAGAGGTGAGAGGGAAGCCAGGCTACACTTAAGAGGTATGGGTGGGAAAGGGACTTCCTCCAGGTTGCTCAAACCAGTGCAGCAGGGTCTCCAGAGTCCTGAACTGGCTCTAATCAGTCCTGACTAGGAGTAGTCAGGGAAGTTGATGACATCAGTGTTCCTTACCAGGCATTTCTGGCATTTTGAAGAGGAACATTTGTGCTGTGGGACTGCTCCACGCCACCCAGGCTGTTAGTACCCCGGCCTCTATCTGCTAAATACCAGTGGCACCCCATAAATACTGAGACCTCTACCCCCTGGTTGAGAACCGCTGGACTAGATGATAATATCCATGACTTTCCTGGCTTAAAATTTCCCAGGTCCAGAGTGGCCTTAGGTGTGAGAGAGCTCTGAGGTGGCAAAAGAGCTACAAATACACCAATATCACCAAAGAAGAATGCATTCAGCTGCAAATAACAACAACCACAAAAAAATAGTAATAATACTAGCCTGAGGAACCAGGCTTTGTGACACAGGGGCTTATTTTCACCCCATATGAAGAAGCCCTGAAGAAGGCAGTCTAAGATGGGCAACAGTTCAATAACACACTCAGGGACCCAAGCTCCCTTTGTTTTTATATTTTGTCAAGCTCAGTGTGGCGGCTTTAATCCTCACATCAGCTCATGACGCCAAAATGGCTGCTCTACCTCCAGGTGTCACATCTAGTCAGGTAGGAAGAAGGCAAAAGAGTCAGAGACTTTTTCCACTTTACATATATATTTTTATTCTGCAGAATTGGCCCTATCTCATCGGCATCACATGGCCACCCCTGGCTAGAGAGTGGTTAGGAAAGTTAAACATTCAAATTTCCAGTCTCCACTGTAGAGGAAGGCAAGGGAGACGGTGGTTGGGAATGCGCTTCAGGATGGCCTGCCTCAAGTGGCTGCCAGAGGAATCTTTATCTAATTGTGTGCACATTTCCACAAAGAGGCTAGCCTTTATTTTATATTCAGTAACTCTATAAACAATGAAAGTCTATGCAGGAGCAAAGCTCTGTAGGAGTTTACTTCTCCTTGACTATTCCAGTTTAAACAAAATTCCACCTCATCCACAGCCACCTGGGCCCCTCATCAACATAAATTATGACCAAAGAGTATTTTCACCTTGGTCACCATCTCTGACTAGCAAATTTGAAATTATCTGCTTTTACCTTTCTGCATAACAGGTTTCAGCAGAAGACTTCTTCTTATTCTCCATAACACATTTCTCTTTCTCTCTCTCTCTTTTTCCACCCTGGATAAATCCCCAGAGAATTATGCTGAGTGAAAAATGCCAACATAACCAAAATGTCATCTACTGCATGATTCCATGTGTACAGCATTCTTGAAATGACAAAATCACAGACACGGAGAACAGATCAGTGGTTGCTAGATTTTAACGAGTACGGAGAAGACGATGGCACCCCACTCCAGTACTCCTGCCTGGAAAATCCCATGGACGGAGGAGCCTGGTGGGCTGCAGTCTGTGGGGTCTCGGGGAGTCGGACACAACTGAGCGACTTCGCTTTCACTTTTCACTTTTATGCACTGGAGAAGGAAATGGCAATACACTCCAGTGTTCTTCCCTGGAGAATCCCACGGATGGGGGAGCCTGGTGGGCTGCCGTCTATGGGGTCGCACAAAGTCGGACATGACTAAAGCGATGTAGCAGCAGCAGCAGATTTTAAGGAGAGGGTGATGTCTTGTACTTTGTATCAAAGTCAATATTCTTGTTGTGATACTGTGGAATGGTTCTGTACCAGGTGTTACCACTGGCAAACTTGGGTAAAGTGTGCTTGGGGTTCCCCTATATTACTTCTTTTTTTAAAAACTGAACTACAGTTCAATGTTACAATGTTGTGTTAGTTTCAGGTCTACAGCAAAGTGATTCAGTTATACATATACATATATTCTTTTTCAGTTTTATTTCCTTTGCAAGATATTGAATATAGTTCAATATATAGTAGGTCCCTGTAATTATCTGTTTTATATATAGTAGTGTGCATGTGTTAATCCCACACTTCTAATTTACCCCTCCCCCAATACATTTCTCTTCTTAAAAGCAAAACAAAACTTGACTTTTAGCATAAAAGTAAATGTATATAAAAGATTAAAAAATTTTGGAAGGGAAATCTGTTATCTTATAGACTGATGTCTGAAGTAAGTATTATAATTATATCCTACAGATCTGGTAGGCACACAGGATTTATACATCACAAGGTAGATTGCCACATGTAGCACTGTGAACATAGCAGAAGTGTTATATTTTAGCTAAACTACAAATTTAGCTCTTTTATCTTCTCCTTTACCCAAGTGCCCACATTTTTCTGAAGATAATTAGTTCCTTAACTATAGAAAACAAAGAGATAAATACAAATGCATATATTAAACTGTTTACAAAGTAACAGCATATTTAGGATGGCTTCAAAACAATCCAAGAGTGTGGGAGAGAAAGGCAAAGAAGGAGGGCAGTAGATGAAACAAGACTGACTCTTAAATCCCTAATTATTGAATATGGGAGTTAGGCACACGTGGATAACCTATACCAGTCTCTCTATGAAACTGCCACAACAGAAAATAGATTTTTTAAAAACAATAGAAAATTTTGTTTTTTTAAATAGCTCTAGAACAAATACTAATACATACTTCAGGGATGAACCGTAAAAAAAAAAAAAAAAAAAAAAAAGCTGAATGAGAGGGACTTTCCCGGCAGTCTAGTGGTTAAAACTCTGTACTTCCAAAGCAGGTTCCATCCCTGGTCAGAGAATTAAGATCCCCATGCCACGGGGCATGGCCAAAAAAAGAAAAGAAAAGCTGAATGAAAGTAGCCAAATATAAAAATGCATACTATATGATTTTATATGGAATTTTTAGAAAAGGCAAATACATAGAGACAGAAAGAAGACCAATGGTTGCCCGGAGCTAGGGGTGGGGCTGAGGACTGACTGCATATGGGCACAAACAAACTATGAGGAGTGAGGAAAATGTTCTAACTCTGCACTGTAGTGACGGCTGTACAACATATGGATAAGTGTTATGGTATGTAAGTCACATCTCAATAAACCTATCTTAAAAATAACTCCAAAGACAGGGAGAGCGAGAGAGGGAAATGCGACCACTGTTACATGTCAGTACTACACTTAGGAAGATAAGGCTTACAGAAGTGGTTAAAAAAAAAAAAGACAATTTTGACAAAAGAACACTTTCCAAGGATTCCAGTGGTTCTGAACTAACATCTTAGAAAAGCAGCACCTAGTGACACGTACCATTTCCTGAAGCCTTCCTACAAATCTAAAAATGAGAAAGAGAAAGAGAAAAATAGCAAACAAAGTCTTTGCTTGGTGCAGCTGAATCATCAAGTTCAGCATTTCTGCAGAGCAGGAACTTATCAGACAAGGAGGAGGTGATTCAAACCCTCTGTTTAGAAAGTCACAAAGGAGGAAACAAGAAAAACAAAGTATGCCAAATAAAAGACAAGCAAAAAATAAATGTGGTTTAAAGGTTGTAATTCAGTTTTAAATATCCTAAATTACCAGCTTGTGCCAGCAACAATTTTTGTTTGTTTTTTGGAATTCGTTTTAACGTTCAGGAGAATTTAATACATTCAAAATTATATCAGATTAAACCTACCTAGTAAGGAAAATTAATTTCAAATTTCATTTTCTTTGGTAAAAGAAAGCACTTCTGACAACTTAGAATTTACACCAAAACAGAGTAATTGAAAGTCGCTCAGTCATGTCTGACTCTGCGACTCCATGGACTATGTAGTCCATGGAATTCTCCAGGCCAGAATACCGGAATGGGTAGCCATTCCCTTCTCCAGAGGATCTTTCCAACCCAAGAATCGAAGCGGGGTCTCTTGCATTGCAAGTGGACTCTTTATCAGCTGAGCTACCAAGGAAGCCAAAACAGAGTAAAGGAAGCTCCGAAGTCCTCCAAAGCAGGGGCATTGTATTTGAGGTAGAAGCTCTATCTGCTGCAAAGTGAGAAGTAACACGATTTTAATTTTTCATCATATTGTCCATCAAACCATAACTGCTAGAATTTATGCTTAGATGTTGGGATAAACCTCTTACTTACAGACCTTATAAACTCTTAAATTCTGAAACTTAATGTTTATTTGTTGTCACTTGAAAAACAAACAGTGGGATTTAAATTTGAAATGGCCCCAGGGCACATTCCTCTAAAAGGAAAGAAGTCGGGAGAGAGAGATTTCCAGGGCCTGGGTGCAGCTGGCCCCTGGTTTCATATCACATCTCTGGCCACATCTCCAGTTTGCACACTGACTTCAGTCCGAATACTGCAGGCTTGCTATAAATGGGATCCTGGCTGTGATTTACTGTGCCCTCTGACAGCCCTTAATCACTACCAAGAGAATGTTACCTTCTAAGGACTCTAGATGACCCCACACCCCTTCCTACACACAATTCTTTCTGTTATTCATTCAACTATTGTCTTCCCAAATGAAACTCCTAAGTTCTTACAAAAAAACCCAAACAAACCCAAAATAACAATAACAAAAACCTACTTGCTAACAATCCCTCTCTTCAGTGTTCTTGAGACCTTCCGATACCACCAACAGCAACATACAAGAATGCCTTTCTCACTGCATTTCAGCATCCTTGCATGCTTAGTCACTCAGTCGTGTCCAACTCTTTGCAACCCCGCGGACTGCAGCCCACCAGGTTCCTCTCTAAGGGGATTTTCCAGGAAAGAATACTGGAGTGGGTTGCCATTTCCTCCTCCAGGGGATCTTCCCGAACCAGGGATTGAACCTGGGCCTCCTGTGTCTCCTGCATTGGCAGGTGGATTCTTTACCCATTGAGCCACTGGAGAAGCTCTGGAGAAGGACAATTTCAGAGTTTTCATTTTCAACAGTCTCAGTATGACATACTGAAGACCTAAGGCAGGACCCAGTCAGCTCCAGGCTCTGTCCCATCTTTAATGGGGGCCCTTGCGGGGCCTTGAGCATGCACACTGGTTGGAGTCGCCAGTTCCAGGGGCCAATCCTGACTCCACTGTCATTAGACTTAAGAACCGGGGCAGGTCAAAACCTTCCTGAGCCTGTTTCTTCATTCAGGAAAAAAAAAATGGAGATAATACCTGTAACTTAAAGGCAGTAAAAGGTTAAATGAGATAAAAAAAGAAGTGTCCTAGACGAACCGCAGGACAGGGCTGGGGTTCAATAAACGTGGGCCGAATGCAGTATAATTAGGGTACTGAATTCCTGAAAAGCCCAAGAAGAGTTTCGGGTTGACAAGAAAAAACCACTATTGTCTCATCCTGTAGTAGAAAAAGGCACCTGTGGAAGTCCTGGAAAATACGGTGAAGCAGGGCCTCCTAGTCCCTGGAGCACAAGCGGAGCTATTTAGGGAGTCATTGAGCCGACGACATTTATTTACTACCTGTAAATACCTTTAATGATTTATTACCTGTCTCCAGGGCAGGACACAGGCCGGCAACTACCTGCCCAGATGTGAGTCCAACAACAGATCTGGACGCAGTTCCACCCTGGTCCTACCCAGGGGGATGAGGTCACTTTGAAGACAGAGCCCTCCTCTCCTGCTATGGAAGAGCTCCCCAGACAGTCTCCCCCCATGGATACCAGGCTTGAAGTCAGACCCACTCTGCCCCACCCCCAAGCCATGGACGGGGTTCCTGCCAAAGCAGGACCTTAGAATGACCGCAGGGTTTCTTATCAGCTGCCAAATGTTTCCAGGCTAGGCCCCAAAGCAGCAATCAGTTTCCTCTTCCCACACAGTGATTTATCTAAAATTCTCTCTGATGTCACAATGAGTTCCCTAACATCAGCCCTCATGGGTTGAATCCAAACAATAACATTCAGGGAGAGGCAGGTGCTGCTTTCTAAGGTGCGGGGTGGGCGGAGGGGCCCGGTGGGGCAGGGTTGGCATGGGGGGGAGCAGAGAGTCCTGTCGACTGATCCTGCTACAGAAGGCAGCAGGTCCACATGGCAAGGGGTCTGGAGAGGCAAGAGAGATTGATTGCAGGTGACAAGAGAGGAGAACCCTGCATGGAGCCACTTTTCCAATTAGGCAGCTGCAGCGTGAAGCTCCCCCAGGGGCACGAGCTCAGTTGTTGAGAATTTGAGTTGGCTTTTATGGTCTTTCTGAGTCTGGAAAATACTGCTTAAGAGAACTGTGACAAAGACTCTCTCCTAACCAAGCTCACAGTGGTCCCCCATCCTTGTCCGGCCTGCAAAGCCTAGTTTAAGCAAGAATCCTGCCAAGTCAGTTTAGGACCCTTAATACTTCCCACTTTAATATTTGATATCACCCTCAATACCTGATCAGATTCTTCATCCCCTCCCCCATCATTCCTTGGGTGATACTTGATCACTCTGGCTGGCCTTCAGTAAGAATTCTGTTTAGCAAGAATTCCTCCTACCCTTGATGTCTCTTCTTAGTAACTTCCCCTCCACCCCCTCTTTGGCTATAAAGCCCCATCTGTTCTTGTCACATTCAGAGTGGAGCCCAATCTCTCTCCCCTATAGCAATACTCGACCCTATCACAACGTTCCTGAATAAAGTATTTCTTACCATTTAACCTGTGTCATAATCATCTTTCCTTTAACAATGGTGAGTGGGTTGAACGGTAGCCCCTCAAAATGTTACATCCACAATGTAAGACTGGGTATGTGAGTATGACCTCACTTGGCCAAAGAGTGAATGTTACCTTTTGGGCCCTGGATGCAATCATATGTATCCTTATAAGTGAGAGGCAAAGGGTGTCTGGGGACACAGACAACCACAAGAGGAAACAGTTTAGTGAAGACAGAAGCAAAGACTGGAGTGATGCGGCCTCAAGCCAAGAAATATCTGCACCCCAGCTAGCTGGGAGAGTCAAGAACGGAATCTGCGAGAGCCTCTGGAGGGGGCTTGCCCCTCCCACACCTGGATTCTGGAGCCCTGGCTTCCAGGGCTGTGAGGGAACACACTTCTATTGCTCTACTCCTCCCAGTTTGCGAGAATTTGTTGCAACAAGCCACAGGAAACTAATACCGGGAGAGAAGTATGTCTTAGTCCATGTGGGCTGCTATAACAAAAGACCACAGGCTGGGCAGCTTCTAAAGAACAGCAATTTCTCTCAATTCTGGAGGCTCAGAAGTCGAGGATCGGGTGCCAGCCAACTTGGTGTTTGGTGAGAGTTGGCTTTCTGTTTCACAGATTGCCTTTTCATTGTGTCCTCACATGGAAGGTACTAGGGAGCTCTCTGGGCCTCTTTTTAAGGGAACTAACTCCATTCATGAGGGCTCCATCTCAAGCCCTAATCACTTCCCAAAGGCCTCACCTCCAAAGACCATCACATTGGGCATTTGAAGGCAGTAAAAGGTTAAATGAGATAAAAAAAGAAGTGTCCTAGACGAACTTTTTAGGGGGGGCATTTTCATCACATGAATTTAGGGGGGAGTACAAACCAGAGCAAAGTGGGGAGTGGGCTTTGCAGCCAGCTAAAATACTGAGGAGCAATATATTCAAGGGCTTTCCCAGGTGCCCCAGAGGTAAAGAATCCACCTGCAATGCAAGAGATGCTGGAGGCACGGGTTCAATCCCTGGGTCGGGAAGATCCCCTGGAGGAGGAAGTGGCAACCCACTCCAGTATTCTTGCTTGGAGAATCCCACGGACAGAGGATCCTGTCAGGCTCAGTCCATGGGGTTGCAAAGAGATGGACTTGACTGAGTGACTGAGCTCACATGAACGCAAGCAATACATTCAAACCTAACATTTGACACTTTTATTATATACTTGAATTATTTTTGTGATAAAAAGCTCATCATTAAAGCCATAAAACATAAAGAGTATGTGAAATTTGGCTGATGGGGAAGTGAAGATAGAAGAAGATATCATGAGGGTCAGACAGACAGCTGAGACACAAGACCTTTAGCTGCTATTTCTCAACCCAAAGAAATAACATTTAAACTGACCCCAAAATGTTCTCACACCTAAATTCTATCTCACTAAAGAAAACAAAAAGGCATCAAACGGCCCAGTTCCAGAAGAAGAAGCATGAGGCAGGGAGGTCTGTTCTACAGCCTGAACTTCTGCATCCCTGAAATGAGCATGGACTAGTTTCACAATGAGGAACATGATTTTCTTCATCTGGTTTAAAGATGCTCACTACGTATCAGGGATTCCCTGCTGGCTCAGACAGTAAAGAGTCTACCTGCAATGTGGGAGACCTGAGTTCGATCCCAGGGTTGGGAAGATCCCCTGGAGAAGGAAATGGCAACCCACTCCAGTATTCTTGCCTGGAGGATCCCATAGACTGAGGAGCCTGGGGTGCTACAGTCCATGAGGTCGCAAAAGAGTCGGACACGACCGAGCAACTTCATTTTCACTACACATCACAGGAATGAGCTCAACATTAACTGACAATTCAAGGAAATAAAATGCTATAAAAATATAACTTTTTAGGAAAAAGCGGTGAGAAATACAAGTTCAAAAATAAGACGAGGGGAGGGGGAAAAAAGAAAAGAATAAGACGGGACAAGTGACTAAATAGCGGCCCTGAGGGGGGCGGGGTGTCACCCTCTCCAGCGCGCAGTGACTGTTGGCATTTTCCACGTGTTCACACAAGAGTGTAGCCGCCAGAGGAATAAACAAACCTCACCCTGGATTTTTTGCAGGGCCATCCGATGTTAGGAGCCATTACCTGAGAGGCAGCACAATGAATCAGCAGATGAGCCTTTATAAACAAAGCATTATTCAGACCACCACAAAGGCCAGGTGTCCAATACCAGCTCTGCAGCCCTATCTCCCGTTACTGCTTTTCAGAAAATCTCTGCTCTGGCCAGACAGCCCCCCTCTCTCCCCACACAGGGCTTTGCCTCCCACCCCTGTTCTCTCTCCAGGAACGCCCTACCTTCTGTGGTTCCTGCCTATGTTTGCTAGGGCAGCCATAACAGACTGCCACAAACTTGGTGACTTAAAACAGCAGTCATTTATTCTCTCAAGGGTCTAGAGGCCAGACTCCAAACCCCAGGTGTGGGCAGGCCAGTCCTTCCTCTGGAAGCTCCGGGAAGGATCCCGTCCTCACCTCCTCCAGAGAGGAGGCCACGGATGGAGATTCGGGAGCCAGCATTCAACCCACCTCACTGACCAGGCTGAGCTATCACTGCTCACTAGAAGCCTTTCCTGGTCTCGTTTTCTGAAGCTGAGGATGGTTCATCCGTCCTTTTCACAGGTATACCTGCAGCTTCTTCTCACTGTGTTCACTGCTGCTTTTCCAAAGTGCGGCCTCCCCGGGGCAGGTGCTCCCCTAGGAAAGGAGGAGGGAATTTCATGTTCCCATCAGGGCAGCCACCACACTGTGTCACAGTAACCTTTTATGCCTGTCTTCCCACCTGAGCATCTCGAAGGCAGGGTCCATGTCTTCCTCACCTTCGTACCCCCTGCCCCTCCCCAACGTACCTAAAAACAACAGGTGCTTAATTTGATAAACATATTTGTCAAACAAAAGAAAGAATATATCTGCATCCCATGAAATGGGTGGTGTATATTGCTACTCCTCGGGGGGTACCCATGTGCTGCACAATGCCTAGTGGGAAAGATAAATATTTATAGCATTCTCACCCATTCAACCCACAGGGTCTGCCAGTAACTCCCGTGAGACTGATTTAATGACCGGGGATGGGTTGACCCAGGTGATTACTAAGGTCTTTTTCTATCTCTAAATTCCATCATAACCAACAACTGGAAAAGCAAACTGGCATGCAATCAAATTGTGGTAATCTGACCAAGTAGAAAGCTACAATTAAGGAAAAATGACTAAACATGTGCAAGGTGTTTGGAAGGCACTGGACAAAACAAAATGGGAACCTTGGATGGCATACTTAAGTCACATTGTCTGCAGACAATCTGTTAAACAAAAATAGAAACCCACTGTATTCAGTGGGTTATAGTGTTATACGGGCCACATAATCCTTGAGTGGCAAGTGGTCCTAAGAGCTCTGGTCACTTTTGGAGGGTCCCATCATTCCTTATCCTTCACATCATCTGGATCAGTTCCCTCATCTCTAAGCCCTGCTGAAGCCGCTCCAAGCCATGAGGTCTTCATAACAGCTTGCAAATTATCATTAGACACAGAAACTTCCAGAAGCCCGAAGCCCCTCCATTCTGACCACAGTCCTCTAGGCTCCCCGCCTCCTGCTGCACCACCCCCGCCCCCAACTCTCAGTGGCTGTCCAAATCCTCATCAAATGTTATCTGATGCAATCTTAAGGTATTCTCTTTCCTTAAGGATATTTTTATGTTGAGCTGGGAAACCAAAAAGCTTGTAAGATTGAAAAAGGATGAACTCCTAAATATAAAATTTTAGGCACAAGGGAATGAGGAGACATGTTTAGGGAAATCCTTTCTGCACTCCTTCAAAACATACCAACTAGGAAACTAGCTCTTTACCTCCTCGACTTGACAGTGAGCCATCCTGGCTACAGATACATCAACCCACGGGCAGCTGGCATCCTTAATAATGAACAACTTCCTTCTGTTCTGTCAAGAGCAGAGACAAAGACGTGATTCAGGGGCACTCAGATTGAATTAGTGTCTTTGTTTAAACCTTCCCACTCAGATGGAGCTGTCAGCTGCTGCAGTCAGTCCAGGGAAGGATGAACGCCCTCAGGAGTGAAGCTGCTCAAGTGCCCAGGCAGCCAGCACATGGGGCTCTATCTCCACTGCCAGACCAGCGCTGTGGCCCTGAGATCTGACCAGAGGTGATGCCCGGGGCTCAGCACCTAGAGGAAGGCAACAGGCTTCCTGTGATAAAGGCCCGTGATAAAGATCTGGAACAGGACTTTCAAACTGCAGGTCCTGCAGACTCATTTGTGGGTCATGGAAGTAAGTTAGTGGGTCATAAGCACCACTTTTTAAAAAAATTTTTATTGGTGGAGAATTGCTGTACAATATTGTGTTGGCTTCTGCCATACATCAACATGAATCAGTCAGAGGTATACATATGTCCCCTCCCTCTTGAAAACTCCCTCCCAAGTCCCACTCCATCCCACCCCTCTAGGTTGTCAAAGAGCACTGGGTTGAGCTCCCTATGTTATACAGCAAACTCCCACTGGCTATCTATTTTACATACAGTAATATATACGTTTCCATGCTACTCTCTTCATTCGTCCCACCCTGTCCTTCCCACACTGCGTCCACAAGTCTGTTCTCTATGTCTGCATCTCCATTGCTGCTCTGTAAATAGGTTCATCAGTACCATCATAAACACCATTTTAAAGAATAAAACAGAACTGGAAATATCAGAGTGTGGAGCATGTATTTTGGGAAACAACTGTTTCCTTGCACGTGTTTAAATGTGTACGTACACACTAGGTCACTATGTAAAATGTATTTCTTCTAATGGGTCACAGTCAAAGAGTCTGAAAGCCACTATCTTTGCACAAAAGTAAATCAAGTGTTCTGTTCAAAGAAATAACAAAAATATAACCCACATTTCTTTTGGGAATGCCAATAATTATCAAAAATACCTTGGACAGTGTCTGCAAACCGAGTCAACCTTTCTCAAGCATAGTTCTGGGGTCCTAAGATGTATTTTCAGAGATCTGGAATTCTTGATGAGAATTTTCACATTTTGTGCTCCTAATAGAACTGTGCAGGATCCTGTGGGGTCTTCCTGGGACAGACCCCTCCCCATATCCTCTGCTATAGCTCCTCTCTGAAGTGCCTAGGTAATAGTATCTGATGCACACACTTCCTGAGTTGTTTTACAGATGCAAAAAACCCTACTAAATGGAAGAAATTAACTACCTGATGATTATGAGACCCCAGACCCATGGGAGCCTAAGGATAACGTTAACCACCCAGTTACCCCAACATCAATCAATCAGAGAACTGTGCACGAGTGGGTCACATACCCTAAGATCCCCCCGTCCCTCACCTTGGTTTTAAAATTGCTTTGCTGAAACTCTTCAGGGAGCTCAGGGTATTCTGAGCACGAGACCTTTCCACCCTCATACACACCCAGTTCTCCTTGCTTGGCCCTGCAATAAATCTTGCCATGCTCCAAACTCCAACGTTTCAGTTTGTTTGGCCTCACTGTGCGTCAGGCACACAAACTTGCATTTGGTAACATTAATGAGATTCTAAACTGAATATATTCGGAATCAACCAAACACCTTCCTCATAATTGTGTTGGGTCATATGGTTTAACGGAGAAGGCAATGGCAACCCACTCCAGTACTTTTGCCTGGAGAATCCCATGGATGGAGGAGCCTAGTGGGCTGCAGTCCAAGGGGTCGCAAAGAGTTGGACACGACTGAGCGACTTCACTTTCACTTTTCACTTTCATGCATTGGAGAAGGAAATGGCAACCCACTCCAGTGTTCTTGCCTGGAGAATCCCAGGGACAGGGGAGCCTGGTGGGCTTCCGTCTATGGAGTCACACAGAGTCGGACATGACTGACGCGACTTAGCAGCAGCAGCAGCAGCATATGGTTTAAACATTCAAGTTTGCATTCATATTTATCATCTAATGCAGGTGGCTGGACTGCTGAGAACAATACAAAAGCAGGCTTCATCTAGCAATGATACGTGCAAAGGCCAGGCCAGGTCATGCTGGGCAGTGGGGTCTCAACCACCTGACCAAGATGATGGGTGGGAGAACTGAGTTATCACGGAGCAACTGGTAAAGACAGGCCTGCTGAACAAGGAACCCGGGCCACAGCTCTCACTTCCAGGCCCGGGAGCAAACACTATGGATCCCATCTCTGTATACTCCAACTTACAACAGTTTTGTCATGGTAAATGTAAAAGTAAATGCAATACCGTGAGTGATTTTCACATTAACACAGAATAAAGGGACCAATCTAATGTTTTACAAGTTATATGGCTAATTTCATGTACATTTCCTATCATGTTGCTGAAGGTTAAATTTTCTTTTCTTCCAATATGTCTAGAAGTTAAATTTGGTTGGAGGGGAAGAGAGCTTGAGGACTACACTTATGCGTTTCACATTACTTTTTCCCACACATAAACAATTCTTGATCAATAGAGAGAAGTAGGAACACGGGAAATACCAAGTGGCAGGTGAACGGCCTTGTTTTTTATTTGACTGTGGCATGCTTTATGGAAGTCATTTTGCAGCTAATTCATTTCCTTAATTATACTCGCCCTAGAGCAATATTATATGAGTTTATATCCCCCATTATTGGAAGGGGAAGGTCCTAGAACACACAGGATATTAGAAGGAAGCCATGCTCAATGTTTTTTTAAATTTAGCTGAGAAAAGCCGGTAGGAGTGAATTCTGAGAAAGGAGGAAAATTCAGCAATACATATCCAAAGCCTCTAACTGTTGTTTGCTCTCTGACCCAGAAATTCCACTTTTAGGAACTGATCCGAAAGTAGTAACTCTAGAGGTCAGAAAGGATTTAATTGCAAGAATATCAAGAGAGGGGTCAGTAGAGATGGTTCAGCCATGGATCACCGCTGATGCTGAGGAGATGACGCTATATAGTAAGTATTCACTTTATGCAAGGCTCTATTCTAAGCACTCAATATCTACCTCCTCATTTAATTCTCAAAGCAGACAGTCGAGCGGGTATGATTATTCTCCCCATTTTACAGAAGACTAGGGGGAGACACACAGCAGTTAAATAACTTGCCCAGCTGATAAGAGGCAAGGTTGAGGTATCCACCCAGAGTCTGACTCTAGGGCCTCTGCCCTGTCCTCTCAATTGGTCACTAGAAGTCATGTAAAATGATGTAATATAAATGTGATAGAAGCATAGAAATATCTCATTTTCATGAGATAGTGTGACATGAACAAGGAAAGTTACAAAATATCACATACTGTAACCCTAACTTTGTAAAATTGTAAAGACAGGCAGGATATACATCAAAGTTAACTACTGGTATTTTTATGTACTTCAACTTTAAGTTTTTAACAACACATCACTTAAAAAACACGTTCCAGGTAATCTTACAAGTTAGTTAGTAAGATGGCACATATATACAACATCACAGCCAATTTCTGGTGAGGATTAGTCACTCACCCTTCTATTGCTTTCTACACAAAGATAAGCCTGAGAGCTTCCTTGTGGGACTTTGATTTAATAGTACTTGACTGTCAAATAAAAATTTAATCACACTAAACTATCTAAGAATTCATACTCCCTAGGAATCTTTACTCCAGCCAGAATCCTGTTCTGCATCATCAGGGCCCCCAGCCTGGCCTGTGACAACAGGCGGGTGGACCTACGGGTGGCACCTGTCCCCATGATAACCCCCTTCCCAACAGAGGGGATAGTGCCCAGAAGCAGGGCAGTGGGCTGAAACAGCCATCCAGGCCCTGGAGGCCAGGCCTGTGGCCACAATGAACGGTTTTCTTCCCTCTGAGGACAGGAGGGCATGAAAGACAATCCAAAGCCAACCACAACACCCAGGCCAGATCCGTACCTGCATTTGAACAGTTTTGGTAGAGTTTAGTGCAGGGAACTCCCCAGCAACGAAGCTCTGAATCCGAGCTGCCACAGCTCGAGCATCCTGACCCAGCACAACTGGATCTGTCCTCACTCCCAACAACACAGCATTTAACACCAAATGTGAGTTACAGGGGCTTCCCTGGTGGCTCAGTGGTAAAGAATTTGCCTGCAATACAGGAGACATGGGAGACACAAGTTCGATCCCTGGGTTGGGAAGATCCCTTGGTGAAGGGAATGGCAACCCATTCCAGTATTCTTGCCTGGAGAATACCATGGACAGAGGAGCCTGGAGAGCTACAGTCCATGGGGTTGCAAAGAGACACAACTGAAGCAACTTAGCACGCACTTACACACACGTGGGATACAAGTGCTAAGTGTAATAGTTCGACATCATTCTAGACGCTTTCAATGCTCTGCCTGTGAACTTGAGAGAAACAGAGCTGAAAGAACCTCAGACAACCATTGGGTTCGGTGACCATCAGCATGGGCGCCACTGGCATCTGGAGTGGACCAATTCTTCCCTGGATCGGGTGGCATTTCAGGATTTTAGTCTCTGTGGTCCTCAACCATTAGTGCCTCCATACACTGGGACAATTTGAAATGTTCCCCCTCAACATTCTCAAGGGCCCCTGTAAGGACATTGCCAACCCTGGTCCAGAACCACTGACCTGGTCTATCACTGAGGGCAGGGAAGTCAGTCATTTGCCCAGGCCACCTAAGTAGCTAGATGTCTCATAACAGTTTTGTGTTCTTTCCATTGTACCTAATTCTGCTCCTTAGAGCATGAGACCCTTAAAAATTAAGAACAAACTTCACACTTCACTGATAGGATTTATGGCTTCTGGATCTAAGCCTGACTGCCTGAGCTGTTTTTTCAGTCTCATTATGGGTATTCTGGTATGGGAGCATAATTCTATCATCATAATTACTCTAATAGGACCAAGAAGTGTCTGAACTAACAACCAATATTCAAGGCTATGGGATGCACTGTACGCAGAACTCATACTGCCAAGAATATCTGTACCAGAGAGAGAGAGGGAGGTCTGGAAACATTTGCATTTTATTAACAAAATGTTTTGGAGAAGGCAATGGCAACCCACTCCAGTACTCTTGCCTGGAAAATCCCATGGACGGAGGAGCCTGGTAGGCTGCAGTCCATGGGGTCACTAGGAGTCGGACACGACTGAGCGACTTCCCTTTCACTTTTCACTTTCATGCATTGGAGAAGGAAATGGCAACCCACTCCAGTGTTCTTGCCTGGAGAATCCCAGGGATGGCAGAGCCTGATGGGCTGCCATCTATGGGGTCGCACAGAGTCGGACACGACTGAAGCGACTTAGCAGCAGCAGCAACAAAATGTTTTCCTTAAAGCACCATCTCTTCAATCAGTCAGGGAACTGAGCCCTACATGGGATAGCTTTTACCAAATAATACCTTTTAGTTGGAGATTTTTTTTTTTTTTTTTTGGCCGCAGGGCATGCGGGGTCTTAGTTCCCTGACCAAGGATGGATGGAACCCGTGCTCCCTACAGTGGAAGCCCAGAGTCCTAACCAAGGCACCTTTAGGGAATTCCCTTGAGATTTTTTTTTTAAACATCAAGTTACTCTAACTCAAACTAGCACTGACTCTGAATGTGACATCTCAACTTATATTTTAAATAATTTCTTGCTAGTTCTTAAAGGACGTAACAAAGTCAGTCCAAAGCGTGACAAATGTTAACTGAAAAAAATGGACAACATAAGAGCTCTGAGTGCAGTTGTATTTGGGGACTTTCTGAGAATGATAGCCCAGGAGACAGTCTCTCAGACAGCTCTGAGGAACTTCTCTGAAGAGGCGTAGGGGCAGGTCACAGTATATACGATGAGACGGGGCAGGGAGTTGGGGGGGACACACAATCCAGCACACATCTCCGTAGAAGGCTGCTATTATGTCACAAGGAGCAGATGTCTCCTTTAACAATTTTAGTGCTTTTCCAGGTATGAGAAGATGCACCAAGTTGGGTTCATAACATTTTCTCCTGAAAATATCTAACTATATGAAGTCCTATGCTGCTAGCTTTTCCCAGAGCACAGAGTGCCTCGCTCCTGATCCCTGTCCTGAACTCCTTTCAGGGGGTGTTAAAGGTCAGCACCTGTTGTGGCTGATGACTTAATCCCCACAGAGCTAGGTGTCGAGAGACACTCTTTAGTTAGCACATATAACTTTTATGATCCACATGTTAAATTTAAGACACTATAGCTACATAAATTCTTCCACTTTAGTTTTAGAGAGAGAGGGAAAAAAGCACAAACTTCAGCACCTCCATTCTTTATTAGAGGTTATTCATAAATTATTCATTTAATTCTTCTAATGGTGTACAACTTTTCCTTCACTTCTCTAACTTGTAAAGCACATAATGACGTTCCTTATATGAGTCACACAATTTACCATTATTATAAGAACAAGAAGGGAGGATGAACTGGAAAGGACCTAGAGACAAGAGAGAGAAAGAAGAGGGCTGTGCCCGAGGGACTATAGAAACATGATGCCAAAAACAGTGCTACAGAAATCTCAGGTAAAATTAAAAAAGTACTTTGAAACGAGCATCTACCATCAAATCGTGTATATGCACATGCATGTGGGCAAATATGATTATTTTTTTCCTTAAACCAAATCCAATTAATCATCACTCAGTAGTATTCTTTTTCATTCAAAAACCTTCATTGAGCCTCTGTCGACTGACATCCAAAGAGACCACTCCCACTGCGTGTACCTGGGGAAATTTCTAGTCTACAGTCACCGTCCCACACAGAAGTTTTACAGCAGAACTGATTTGGGACTTACCTCTGCAGCCAGGATGCTGGGTGCCTCACAGGGCACAGCCTGCAGCCGTCCAGGGCTGGGCTTTGTGTGGTTGGAAGGATGGCGCTAGGGTATGGAAGGATCCGCCTCGGGCCCCTCTGACCATTTACATGTCAATAGTCAAACCAAAGCTCCCCCGACCCGGCCCCTCGGCACTCAGGCCCTGGGTTTAGTCCTTCTCTCTCTCCACGGAGCCTGGAAGCCACTGGCTGCCAGCAGGCATCTGGCAAACTCGTCATGAAGGATTTGTCACCCTCTTCAGAGTCCTGAGCCTAGGTAAATACATCACAGGCTTTTCAAATTATCCTCGGACACCACGCTGGGAGAGATGAATGCTTTAGATAAGACCGACAGAATCAGAATTCCAAAAGAAGTCTGCCTGGCTTGGAAAAAAAAAAAAAAAAATGAGCTGAAAGGAAAACAACAAAAAGTTCAGAGAAAGAGAGGTTTCCATCTTTCACTCAGACTCAAAAAGCAACTGCTCTGGGGTTTTAGTTTACCTACAAGTCAATATGAGACAATGGAGTGATATGTAGAAACAAGAAACTGAACAAACTTAACAGTGTTAGGATTTGTTATAAAAAGGCAGCCCTAAGATGAGGAGGGGGGTGGGGAAGACTAGAGGGTCCACGTAGTTATTTGACAGAGGAGAGTGGGTAACCAGGAGGGCAGAAATCCTAGGAATCCTGTCCTGCGAGGAAGAAGTGATTTAGACAGGGTGAGGGCGGGGAACGGCCATCGCGGTAAGGGAAGGACACAGAGTAGATTTATTCTGGGGGCTCCAGCCGGCAGAACAAAGGGTTGATGGCTGGACGGAGCCAGCATCTGCATATGCTGAAGAGGGCTGTCCAACAGTGAAAAACACTGCCTCTGCCCCCACCACCTCCACCCGACCAAGAGTCAGACACAAGGCTGCTGTCCTGCAAGACCCGTAGACCTACCCCATTCCCCCTCTCCCCAAGAGAGGTGATAGCAGAAACTCCTTCCAGGCCAGCTGCCTTCAGGGACTTCCTTACTTAGCCTCTGATGTGAGAAGACCACCCTGACTACCTATGGGTTCTCAGAATCTTTCGCGCTGGAAACAGGATGACTACGAAAACAATATATATGGATTTAAAAAGTGGCATAATCTGTGTAATGTACAAAGACTGATTTATCTTGAAACGAAGCCACTCTTGTAATGCTCAAAAACAGTCCAAGCCTTAGTCATTTCTGAAATTACAAAAGTGCAGATCAGTGACCCATTTATTATGGTCTGAAAATGGCAGGGTTGGCTACCTGGATCCATCCCCTTACCTTCCTTCTCCTTCCTCTTCCCATTTCTCAAAAAGTTGCTGATATGATCTGGGTCACTTACAGCACTTACATTTACAAAGTGTTTTACGGTCAGTTGAATCTTATGAATATTTCATAGGGCAGAATCTCTCTGCTAATTTAGGACTGAGAAGCAAAGGAAAGGAGGGAGTTCTAGGGAACGCCTTCAGAAAGTGTCCGCAGGGATTGAGGGGACCTCCTTAACGGAAACTGTTTCCCCCTTAAAAATCTCCTCCCCAGGAAAGCTTGTCTCTCCATCTACATTGGGAAAGAATCAAGAGAACTGCTTTGACCCACATTGCCCCCAGCACTGTTCTGGGTACCAAGCAGATTCAGAAGAGACTTCTTCAAGCCTCCTCATACAGTAGACATCCTACCACCACCACCACCACCACCACAACCACTGCGCTTCCCAGGTGACACGGTGGTAAAGAATATACCTGCCAATTCAGGAGACGCAAGAGATGTGGGCTGGATCCCTGGATAGGGAAGAACCCCTGGAGTAGGAAATGGCAACCCGCTCCAGTGCTTTTGCCTGGAAAATTCCATGGACAGAAGAGCCTGGCGGGCTACAGTCCGTGGGCTCACCAAGAGTCAGACACGGCTGAGCACGCACACACCACCATCACCACCAATACACTGGCACATCACCTAAGAACATTATTATAAAACAGCTCTCAACATTCTTCCTTTTCTAAAGTCAGCAAAGAAAATGCACAAGGTATGTATAGATAAAATTTTGGTAATTACTGACAAATTATCCTCCAAATACATTTACTCTCCCTCCCCTGTCCTATGGGTGTGCCATTTTCCTACCTGACCACCAACATGGACATGATCAGTCTGTATTTTTATGTTTTGCTTTGTCATTGAGAACAGGATGGGGGGAATCTTGTTTTTGTTCACTCTGTATTTCATTTATTGTTTCTGAGGTTAAGCATCATTATATTTTTTAAATGCTAGGAAAAAAATTTGGAGAAACATCCTAAATTGCAGACCATGGTTGTTCATCTTCATGGGATAGGAATATAAGAGATTTATACTTTCCACATATGTGCTTCTGTAGTGTTTAAACTATTCATGACTTTGTTTTCTTCCCCTGACTTGAAGAGTAAAGTTTTTAAGTAATTAGTGGGGCATTTTTTTAAATTATATCAATGATTATTCAGTATCAATTAATTATGCAGGGCAACCTTTGGGGCAGAGAACACAAAACTAATTAAGGTGAGTCCTTGCTCCTTGATATTCACTATCTAGTTGAGTGAATAAAATATACTCAGACTCACTTTTTTTTTAAGAGCAAATTTTATCTTCAATGCTCTCATTTTTAAAAAAAATTATTTATTTATTTGGCTGCACCAGGTTTTAGTTGTGTGTGGCATTCAAACTCTTAGTTGGGGCATGTGGAATCTAGTTCCCTGACCAGGGATTGAACCTGGGCCCCCTGCATTGGAAGCAGGGAGTCTTAGCCACTGGACCACCTCACTTTTAAAATGAGGAAACAATAAAAAGCTTGTTAGCAAACTCTTCTCTCACTGAGAACCCCATCACTCCTATATGGTTCCTTCATGCCCACATAGGTCTAGCATGTCTCCATGATTGTGAGGTTTGTGTTTACTCTATGACAGTAGATACTCTGCCAACATTTAGGGTGTAAGAGAATGCAGAGGACAAGAGTCTTTTTGAAAAAAGCTCAAAATAGAACAAAAATAGCCCACTTGGAAGGCTGATCTTTTGGGACAATTCGATTTCAGATAAGCAATGACCTAAGAGAGTATAAACAGAGGCCAATGCACACATCTGCTGGTGAGAAACCAGCACAGAAATTGTGTGGGCAGGTTTGTGATGGTGCAATGCCCTTTAAGCAGGTTTTTCTCAGGGGTAGGAAAGAATCTAAGGAGTCTTCCATCCCAAATAACACAAACCTCACTTTGCTTCCTAGGAAAGGTTCAGTCTTCAAAAGAGGGAAGTACTAAATTGTTTTAACACACTCTGGCCTATACAGTACATGGAATTCTCCAGGCCAGAATACTGGAGTGGGTAGCCTTTCCCTTCTCCAGGGGATCTTCCCAACCCAGGGATCAAACCCGGGTCTCTGCATTGCAGGCAGATTCTTTACCAACTGAGCTATGAGTGAAGCCCCCAAAGGGTATAAAAGATTATAATAAATTAAAATGGATATGGTCATAAGTTTTTACTTGATTACTAATGGGAATGTAAATCAGCATTTCTGAAAACTAATTTGACTTTTTTGATACTGTAATTCTATTTCTAGGATTCAATCATTAAGGAAATACTTCTAATTGTGGGGAAAGCTTTCTGCAAAAAGATGTTCCTGACAGCATTATTTATAATAGCAAAACTGGAAACAGCATCAGGGAGAGTCTTACCCAATACAAGAGGATGATTCAATAAACCTGGAAACTTCCACTCACTAGAATATTATACTGCCCTAAAAATGACGTTTCAAGTTTCACACTGGGAAGTTATGCAATTCAGTAATGCATTGCTGTGAATCTATCCTAAAGAAATAATGGAAAAACACAGGAAAGTAAAAACACCCTAATGTTCAACAACAGGAACGTTAAGTAAGCTCCCAGTGGTTCTTCCAAACTCAGCTCAAGTGGTACTTCTTCTGGGAAATCTGCCCTCACCCCTGGGCCAGCTCTGGGCTCCCATGATGCCCTGAGCACTGCCCACCACAGCACGAACCCAGGGTTCAATTCCCATGTGCCAATCTAAGCACCTCAAAGTCAGGGAGCTTGACTTTGTTGGTTTAGTACTCCCAACCCAGCACAGTAAATCAGCATCCAAATGTCTATATTATGTAAGATTATATATGTAATCAGCGTATTTGCCTTTGGGGACTGCCATAACCAAATACCACAAACCTGGTGACCTACACAACAGTCACAATTTAGTGTCTCACGATTCTGGAGGTCACAAGTCTGAAATAAAAGTGTCAGCAGAGTTGATGCCTTTTGAGAGCTATGAGGGAAGGATCCACTCCAGGTCTCTCTTCTTGACCTGCGAATGGATAGCATCTCCATCTGGGTCTGTCTCCAAATTTCCTCTTTTCGTAAAGATATCAGTCGTGCTGGACTAGGGCCCACACCAATGACTTCCTCAATAGAGACCTTATCTACAAATAAGGTGACAATCTGAGATAAAGGGAGTTAGGACTTTCACAGTGCATTTTAGGGGGACACAATTCAACCCATAACAATCAGCAAATGTGTAGATTTATGAGAGTTCACAACAATTTTTAAATGCCTGTTTTATAATGTTTAATTTAAAAAGGGGTATATTCATGTATAGAGTAAGAGTTCTTAACTTGGGTTTTATTTTAGAGTCCATGACCATCCCCAAATTAACCACTAATGGTAGAAGATCTCAAATTTTCTTTAAAGGAATAAAATGTGAAGGTAATAAACCAAAATATTAATGGTATATGCCTCAGGGTGATATTATGGATGCCTGGAATTGTTTCTCAATTTTCTGTAGTAGTTTCAAATTACTATTATAGTCAAAAAAAAAAAAAGCACCTTCCACTTTTTTTAAAACAGAAAAATGGTATTTTTAAAGGTTTAAGGACTTCCCTGGCAGTCCAGTGGTTAAGAATCTGCGCTTCCACTGCAGGGGGCATGGAGTCGATCCCTGGTCAGGGAACTAAGATTCCAAATGCTACATGGTACAGCCAAAAAAACCTGAGTTTAGAAATATGTAAAAATTAATATGCTTTACAAAAATAGTATATTCTCAAACTGCAAAATAAAATAAAATATTAGGGAAGAAAAGGTAAAAAATATATAATGCTCATAGAGTTCATTAACAGAAGTTATAGAAAGAGTTTTGGGTATTTCTTCCTAATTTTTGTATGTTTTCTAAATTTTTAAATAATGAATTATATTACTCTCATAACCAGAACAAGCCAATACATCTTAATTAAGAACATGCAGTTTAAGTATTCAGTTGTATATTAAATATTCAATATTAAGAGCTGAATTAGCACATTATGGTACAATGACAAAATTTAGCTTTTAAATGACCATTATGAACATACAGAAACAGGAAACAGCTTATGAGACAGTTCTGTGAAAAAAAAGTAATTGTAACACAGTAAATTATACAATTTATAACCAGAAAATACATCCATATGCCGACAGTAATTTGCAAAAATGAGTATCTGTTGAAAGTAGGATTATGTGTTATTTTTAAAGATTCAATATAGTTATATATTTTCATTTTAAGGTATTTATGAAAATATATTCTAAGTATTCTTAGAAAATGTTCTTTTCTAAGAATATCTGTAAATCTTTTTACACTGTCTGAAATAGCTTCCAGCCATTCCAAGAATCAACTTCTTGACTAGAAGATGACTGGCAAAACTTCAGTCTTGTCTGGCTCCCAACAAACAACCCACAGTATTTGTTACAGCTCGGTGGTTGGTTTCACCTTCACTTGCTGGTGGAAGTGCACACGGATACACCCTTTCTAAAAGACAATTTGGTAGTATTTGTTAAACCTATTAACGTTTCACTCCCTTTGACTGTGCATTTCCACATCTAGGAAACAAATCTACAAAGTATGTACAAAGTAAAGGTTAACAAGAATGAACAACTGGTCTACCTAGGGTGGCCCTTTCTCACAGGGGGCTATGGGAAATACAGTTTCAGTTAGAAAGCAGATGAGAGACTTACAATAACTACTAAATGGAAAGCTCATGCAGCTTTGATTCACTGCCCGGTTTACTATTTCCTTTGATGTCTTTATTTCTGGCAACCAACCAGAAACAAGGGTGTTGATTCAAACTCTACATGTTCCAATCATATGCATGCCAGTACAGATGCTAAGATACAGATTTAGTTGAAATATGCACGTTTTAGATTGTTTTCTTCTTAGCTCCCAGCTTCACAAACAGAATCTAAAGTACAGCAACTCTTATTTGAAAACAGTCATAGGATGGGAGCCATATATGCTCTCATTTTTTCTTATTTTTGCTTAAGTAGGAAATGTCCAGATCTTAGGTTTGGGCTCCTAGGGTTTGTCTCCTAAATAAGTGCGTTTCCATCCATCTGTTCATATTTACATAATAAGTCTTGAGATTGTTGCCTTCTGACAATTTAAAAGTAAGACAAATTTCTCATTTTACACTGACTCCCTCAGTGGTAGACTCGAAGTACAAATATTCTGATCAGATCAAGAATGTAGGTTAAATTATATCTTTTCAGTGTAGGCTATAAAGGAGGCAGAGTAAAAGCGCAAATAATTTCAAGCCAAAATGAAATTAATGAATTAGACTTGTTTCTAGACTATATTCAATTAACAATGTAGTGGGCAATTTTCAGATTAAAAAAGAAGAGAAAAAATTTTACAAGTTATTGATACTTATAGTTTGTCAATGAAAGCATCTTTATGAACACTGATCATATCTATTTGTGGACCACTGCACATTCTGAACATTTTTTTCTCGACCTCAAGCTAACCATAGCTTTAGAGATGAGAAGCAAAAGATAAAAGGAAGCTAGGTGAGTTGTATAGTATTTCATGGGGGCCACCTGGGGAAGTCTGGCAGATAAGCATTACCTCCTGCATCCCCTTCATACACAGCATTACAAGTTGTCAATTTTTTTGGTTTTTTTGGCCGCACTGCTGTGACTTGTGTGATCTTAGTTTCCCGACCAAGGATTGAACCCGGGTCCACAGCAGTGAAAGCCCAAGTCTTAACCACTGGACCTCCAGGGAATTCCCTATAAGATGTCAATTTTTAAGCCTCAAGTCCCACCATTAACTGGATTGACAGTTGCTTAGAAAATAAATTTTTTAAAAAACCATTTGCACTGGTAATGTGAGATGTTACTTTACAAAATAATGTTACTTCTCTTAAAATCAACACTATACATCAGGGACACAAACATTCCCTGGTGAGACCTATGATTAGGCAACCCTAGAAGGATAAGATTAAAGACAAGATTTTATAAGGGAAGAAAAACCAAGAAATGACACCTTTGAAGAAAAACAAGTTTCAGTCAATTCTCTAGACCTACAGCAGTGATTACATAAAAATCAAAAACAAAGGCAAGGGAGCAAAAACTTTCAGTGTGCCTGAATTCAAAACGTGAGACGCCTGATCAGGAATATAAAAATCAACAATGTCTGATTTAAAGAGTCTCTATTAACCACAAAGGAAGTAGAAGCAATGCATGATGACAGGCCAGTGACCATGGGGGCAGGTGAGAGGTCAGGAAGCAGGCAGTGGCCTCTCTTCCTCTGGGGCTTTTCCTGGCCAGGTGTGAGCCCAGGTACCTGGGAACCTGAATCCTCCTCACAGAGCCATTAACACAGACATTACAAGTTGGCCTGAGCAATCAGCAGACATGGGAGCAGGAGAGTGAATGATTTTGGTTGTTTTGGGAGGTGGGGTGTTGGGGGGCAGTGTGCAAGCAGCATGAAACAGTGTGATTTGTCCTGCCTTGCAGAGGAAGCCAGTCATAGCCCAGAGATGCCGAGATGGGGAGACTTGGTGAGATGCTGAGATGGTGGCAGCAAAATCGTCCCCTTCTAACCTGGAGCCAGGTATGTCAGCACCTGTCACCCTGAGGTTTTCCGCCTGAATCCCCAGGTGGTGTATCCACACTCCTGGCACAGGCTATCTAGAGAGGGACTGACAGGAAAGCACCCAACAAATTTTTGGCAGGTCCACCGTGAAGCAGGACTACTGCCAAAGACAAGCAAAGATCCAAGAAGCACACTGACCTCCAATAACTAGCTGTTCCTGCTCCTCCAAGGGGCTCCTTCACCCAGCAGGCATGTACGATAGATTCACTAACTCTGGGCCAATCACAGTAACCAGAATTTGACCGTATGGGACTGGAACTTGAAGTGATTAACATGTCCATAAATAACACATACAGGCATTTATATTTATCCGTTTGGAGATGGAAGGGAGGGAGGAAGGATGGACTGCAGGCAGAGACGGTTACTTATCATTTAGAAAAAAAACAGGAGGTGGAACTACACAACCTCTTACCTAATCCACTACCTACAGGATCTTGTGCAAATCTCCACACCTTTACTTAAAAGAAAGGTATTTCAAGAAGCTATCCAATAGGCACTGTGCTCTGTGCAGTAGACTAAGATTACACTAGTTTTACCATGAGAAAGCTCCTATAAAAACTGATAAAGAATTAAGATTTATTCTACCTGTCCTATGTTAACTGTACCAAATAGTAAATGAGTAATCAAAATAGTGAACCAAATAGTAAATGACATAAAGTTTCTCTTTACAGTTCAGCTAATAAAGAAGAAATAATGCAATTCATATATCTATTTAGCAGTACCCAATGAATTAAACAGCCACTGAAAACAAAGAGGTCATTACCTATTAGAAAGTATAAAAATAGGGAATTATCTGGCAATCTGTTGGTTAAGACACTATGCTTCCACTGCAGGGGGCATGGGTTCAATTCCTGTTTGGGGAACTAAGATCCCGCATGCCAGTGCAGTGCAGCCAAAGAAAAAAAGTAAAGAAATTACAAAAATGAAAGTAAAATTATAGATGTTACAATATCTATATGTAAGTATGAAAAATAAATGATAATTAAAAAAAGAAAACCATAAAAATACTAGAAGAAACTATGGAGTAATATTTTTACAATTTTAGGAGTACAAAAGGCCTTTTCATATTAATCATAAAAGCCCCCCAATTTTTTAAATTAATTTATTTTTTATTGAAGGATAATTGCTTTACAGAATTTGGCAGTTTTCTGTCAAACCTCAACATGAATCAGCCATAGGTATACATGTATCCCCTCCCTTTTGAAACTCCCTCCTATTTCCCTCTCAACCCCAACCCTCTAGGTTGATACAGAGCCCCTGTTTGAGTTTCCTGACCCATACAGCAATTTCCTGTTGGCTATCTATTTTACATACGGTAATGTAAGTTTCCATGTTACTCTTTCCATACATCTCACCCTCTCCTTCCCTCTCCCCATGTCCATAAGTCTATTCTCTATGTCTGTTTCTCCACTGTTGCCCTCTAAATAAATTCTTCAGTACCATTTTTCTAGATTCCATATATATGTGTTAGAATATGGTATTTATCTTTCTCTTTCTGACTCACTTCACTCTGTATAATAAGATCTAGATTCATCCACCTTGTTAGAACTGACTCACAGGTGTTCTTTTTATGGCCAAGTAATATTCTATTGTGTATATATACCACAATTTCTTTATCCATTCATCTGTCAATGGAAATCTCCGTTGCTTCCATGTTCTAGCTATTGCAAATAGTGCTGCAATGAACAATGGGATACATGTGCCTCTTTCAATTTTGGATTCCTCAGGGTATATGCCTAGGAGTGGGATTGCTGGGTCATACAGTGGTTCTATTCCTAGTTTTTTAAGGACACTCCATACCGTCTTCCATAGTGGCTGTATCAATTTACATTCCCACCAACAGTGCAAGAGTGTTCCCTTTCTCCACACCTTCTCCAGCATTTACTGTTTGTAGACTTTTTGATGAGGGCCATTGTGACCAGTGTGAGGTGACATCTCATTGTAGCTTTGACTTGCATTTCTCTAATAATGAGCAATGTTGAGCATCATTTCATGTGTCTGCTAGCCATCTGTATGTCTTCTTTGGAAAAATGTCCGTCCAGGCCTTCTTCCCACTTTTTGATTGGGTTGTTTGTTTTTCTGGTATTGAGCTGTATGAGCTGCTTGTATGTTTTGGAAATTAATCTTTTGTCAGTTGTTTCATTTGCGATTATTTTATCCCATTCTGAGGGTTGTCTTTCCACCTTGCTTATAGTTTCCTTTGCTGTGCAAAAGCTTTTAAGTTCAATCAGGTCCCACTTGTTTACTTTTGTTTTATTTCTGTTACTCTAGGAGGTGGGTCATAGCGGATCTTGCTTTGGTTTATGTCATCGAGTGTTCTCCCTGTGTTTTCCTCTAAGAGTTTTATAGTTTCTGGTCTTATATTTAGGTCTTTAATCCATTTTGAGTTTATCTTTGTGTATGGTGTTAGGATTTCATTCTTTTACATGTAGCTGTCCAGTTTTCCCAGCACCATTTATTGAAGAGGCAGTCTTTGCCCCATTGTATATTCTTGCCTCCTTTGCAAAAAATAAGGTACCCATAGGTGCATGGGTTTATTTCTGGGCTTTCTATCTTGTTCCATTGCTCTATATTTCTGTTTTTGTGCCAGTACTATACTGTCTTGATGACTGTAGCTTTGTAGTATAACCTGAAGTCAGGAAGCTTGGTTCCTCCAGCTCCATTCTTCTTTCTTAAAACTGAAAAGCCAAAAATTTTAAAACTGTGATAATATATATTAATGTTGTTCAGTCGCTAAGTTGAATCAGACTCTTTGAGACCCCCATGGACGGCAGCACATCAGGCTTCCCTGTCCTTCACTGTCTCCTGGAGTTTGCTCAGATTCATGTTCATTGAGTCAGTGATGATACCTAACCATCTCATCCTCTTCTGCCCCCTTCTCCTCCTGCCCTCAATCTTTCCCAGCATCAAGGTCTCTTCCAATGAGTAGGCTCTTCACATCAGGTGTCCAAACTATTGAACTACCTTCAGCATCAGTCTTTCCAATGAATATTCAGAGTTGATTTCCTTTAGGATTGACTGATTTGATGTCCCGGCTGTCCAAGGGACTCTCAAGAGCCTTCTCCAGCACCACAGTTTGAAATGTGGTAACATGCATAATTTTTGAAAAGTTCTTATCAATGAATAAAGTCAAAACACTCAAACAGTAAAATGGACAGAGGATCTGATTAGGCAATTCCACACACACACAAATCAAAGGCCACTGGGTACCCAGCTATTTGGTTAAACATTATTCTGGGTGTCATGAGGACGTTTCTGGATATGACTGCCATTTGAATCAGTAGACTCGGTAAAGTAGATGGTCCTCCCTAATGTTTCATCCAATCCCTAGAAGGTCTGATAGAATAAAAGGATAAGCAAGAGAAAACCTACTCTCTCTGCCTGAGGCCTGCCTGTCTGTTGGTTCTCAGGCTTTCCACGGGATTTCTTGGGATTTCTCAGCCTCTAAATCACATGAGCCAATTCATTATAAAAATTTTTCCGTGTGTGTCCCCTGATTCTGTTTCTCTGGAGTTGTTCAGTCACTCAGTCATGTCCTACTCTTTGCAACTCTTTGTGAAAACCACAGCACGCCAGGTTTCCCTGTACTTCGTCATCTCCCAGAGTTTGCTCAAATTCATGTCCATTGAGTTGGTGATGTCATCCAACCATTTCATCTTCTGTTATCCCCCTCCTACTTTCAATCTTTCTCAGCATCAGGGTCTTTTCCAATGAGTCGATTCTTCGCATCAGATGCCCAAAGTATTGTAGCTTCAGCTTCAGCATCAGTCCTTCCAATGAATATTCAGGGTTGATTTCCCTTATGATTGACTGGTTTTCTGGAGAACCCCAACTAATATAACTACAGTATTAACAATACAAATGAAAAGTGAGGAAAGAATGGGTATTCTCATCAAAAGGTGGTAGAGTAAATAATTTTTTATCCAATGGAGTACTTGAGAACTGCTTACAGAAATGATGAGGATTAACACAAACTGACATGGTAAGATGTCCCCAAAATACTGATTTTTTTAAGGGGTTCATTGAACAGTATGTCCACTGTGATTTCACTGATATAAAATTGTGTATCACATACAAGAGTGTGTGTGTTTACTGTGTGAAATGGGACAGGATGTTTAATAAAAAGCAATTTATCTCTGGGTGATGGCATTTTGGATGATTTTTACCCTCTTCAAATTCTGTATTATTTCTATTTTTCTCCAATGAACTTTATCAGGAAAATCAATAAAGCCAGTCTCTTCCATTAAAAAAAAAACTATGGCGGCAAGAAGAGAGAGAGATGGCTGTACTGGGAGGGGAATTTGGGTAAAAGGAGAATCTGCAGTAGATGTTGTTTTACAGCAGGAGAAATGAGAATGGTGATGGGGGAAGGAACCAGAAGGGGATGAAAGACTGAGCGCTGCAGAGCAAGCAGGTTGAGTGTGTCTAGGGGATGAGCTGGTTCCTACCCTCTGGCAAGGCAGATAAGAGCCTACAAATGTAAAAGTAATCCCTGATGAGTGACACCGGAGCTGCCTGAAGCAGAGGAATGCTGCCAATGGCAGGGATCTGGAAAGTAATGCTGGAGGAGATGGTGCCACTTCCAAGGTGGGTCAGATTTCTCAGCACAGAGACGGGTGGGAGGAAAAGCAATGCCCACTCAGGGGCTGTCAGACTTGTCAGATCAACAGGGTAGAATCTGGGGGTCAAGGAGCAGCAGGTGACAAGACTAGAAAATTAATCTGGCACTCACAGTAAAGAGGCTTGAAGAGGCTGAAGGCTGGGACCATAATGCTGGGGTATTCTAGGCAGCACAGTGTCCAGACATATAAATCCAACTGCTGCTTGTGAGATTTGCAGATTGAAGGAACCTAACCATGTAGGCAGGGAAAACCCAGTGAAAACGTTAACAGGCCAGAGATGTGAGCTAAAGTTGTGAATTAATATGGTGGCAACAGAAGTAGAGAGCGGTATGAAAAGCACGGCGAAAGGCGTCTACACACAGTATGAACCATGCAGCACTAAAAACCACAGGAAACCCTATCAAGACGAGGCTGACCTGATTCAATAAAAATCTGCCGTCAATCATTTTGCATTTATAATTTTACTCATATATCACATTTTATAAACAAATGTTCCCTCCTCTACTTCTGTAACTTACTTGTGTGCCAGGTATAAGAAAGCGAGGCAGGAATAGTACACAGTTCTCCTAAAGGAAATCTGAAACCTGAGAGACAGCCTTAGAGCTGAATTTACAATAATCATTACACACGAGGGGATAAATAAATTGACCCAGAACTGAGGAATGTGGGGTGTGTGTGTCTGGAGGAATTGAAGGGATGGAGGTGGAGAACAGTGAGCCCAAGGGAGGGAGAATCAAGAAGAAACACGTCTGTAACATAAATTTTTGTGATATGCCTTGGAAATTCTCTGAAAATACTACTAAATTTCTAAATACAGATTAAGCGGCCAGAGAAACATTATAAAACCCCTTAGGTTGGCTAAAAAAAGTCATAGTCACTCAGAAAAATGAAAATAAAAAATTTAATTCTAAGCAAGCCTCCCATTCAACCATCAAAATAGAATATATTTATCATGCTTAAATAAATAACATCTCAATACTCATAAATAATATTGGTAAGAACATGATTTTTGCTCTGCTGATTTATACAGATTTTATATATTTCCTCATAGTCTGTTCTCACTTTTAAATAAAAGATTATTGGTAACACAGAATATTCATTAAACTTTGACTGAAAAAAAAATCCAGACAGGTAAGATAGGCATCCTCCTCACCATCAATTAGCTAAAATGTGAGTTTTTGGATTCCCTGATCAGAACTTCAAAAATCTCCTTAGCGTGAAAGGGTAAACTATTTTAAAAAATCATCTGTCAATCCTAAAGCCATACACGCATGGCATGAGTCACCTAGTGGTTTTCAGAAGGCTTTTCTGTCATCAGCGATGTCTCCTCAGATGGCTGGTGGGGGCGGGGTGGGGGGCTTGTGGTTGGTGGGGGAGCTTAGGAACTAAAGAATGTGGAAAGACAGACACACTGCCTTGGGAATTCTATCAGGGCAACAGGAATTTTTACAGCTGTTCTAAATTCCAAAATGTGTTTGAAGGTATAAGTAAAGTTTCAAACTGTACTCTAAGGGAATTTCCAGGTTTCGCAAAAATAGATACTTCCCGCTCAAGTGTCAGAAAGCTACAGGGATGAGTCCTCCAATGTGCTTTCAGAAGTTACACCCGCAGGAGGGCTCAGCAGCAATGATCTGCCCTACACAGAGCGAGCTCCTGCTCACCCATTCATCTTTGGCAACTGTTTCCATCTTTCTAAGAATCCACCTTTCAATTTGGTTATTAGTATACTAAGCATTACAACCTCAGCTCTAGAATAACAAAAATCTGTGGGCCTTCCATCTCAACTTTTGATCTATCTACAAAGCAAGTTCTTTGATAAACACAGGGCATTAGCACTGTGGCTGACTCTAAGAGTTTAAAATACCAAGACAGCATCTGGTAATAGTTGAGGAATCCACTAAGATATCACAAGTATAATGCTCACTTCCACAGCACATATAACTAAAATTGGAATGATACAGAGATTAGCATCGCCCCGCGCAAGGATGATAAGCAAATTCTTAAGCAGTCCATATTTTGGGGGGGATTAGCAGATACAAGCTACTATATATATAAAAGAGATAAACAACAAGGTCCTACTATATAACAAATGAAAGTATATTGAATATCCTGTAGTAAATCATAATGGAAATAAATGTGAAAAAGAATATGTATGTATGTATATATGTGTATGTATACACACACACACACACACACACACACACACACATATCTGAATCATTGGGCTGTACACCAGAAACTAACATATAACATTGTAAATCAACTACATACTTCAATTTAAAAAAAAAAGATATCACAGATAAAGCACAAAACAGGATTCACAATACCTAATCAGAATGAATGAAGTAATTTCACTCACAAAGCAAACTCCAACACAGCAAGTGTCTGGTATATTCAGAAGGGAAAAATAAAAAGACTTCCCAACTGTGTTTATAAATAATATACCTTGTATATGATAATATAAATATCAACTAATTATAGTTTTTCTCTTAGAGAGTTTATTTTCTCTAAGATGGATGAAGCTTAATTGACCAACCTCAGAGTATCAAATTGATTAATAAAGTTGTTGTTGAAACTTTACCTCTTGGGAGAAAAAAATTTTAATAAAGGCAATCAATAGCTTTTTAACATAAAGATCTCTTACAAAATGAAACTTTACAAGAAAGTGAATACTTCCCCCAAAGAAAGAATGGACAAGGAATACAAAGGCACTTCATATACACAGAGAAGAAAAAGAAACACAAGAGCTAAAAACATACAAATGTTCAGTTTTCTTCATAAACAATGAAGATATAATTCTTACCTATAAAATTGAATCTAAAATAAAAAATTAAGAGGGAATTAATTCTGGTGGTCCAGTGGTTGGGACTTATAGCTTCCATTGCCTGGAGCATGTGTTTGATCCCTAGTCAGGGAACTAAGATCCCACATGCCACAATGCAGCCAAAAAACAAATTTAGAATAATCCCTAATGACAAGAGGACAAGAAAACAAACTCTCACACATCACTAGCAAACATTTCTGGAGGGCAATTTGGCAACATGTGTCAAAAGCCTTAAAAATAAAAACAAATGCCTTTTGGGTTTTTTTTGGGTTTTTTTTTTTTTTTTTTTTTTTTTTTTTGCAACAAATGCCTTTTGAATCAGCAATTTCATTTCTCTTCAAGGAAAATAGTTAGATGAGGGAGTTCCCTGGTGGCCTAGCAGTTAGTATTCCAGGCTTTCACTGCCATGGGCCCAGATTTAATCTCTGATCAGAGATCTGAGATCCCAAAAGCTGCACAGCACAGCCAAAAAAAACAAAAAGAGTGAGATTAACATACAAAAATGTTTACCAAAGCATTTCATATAAAAGTGACAATCTGGAAGCTACCTAAAGCTTCGTTCTCTTTTAGATATAATGATGTTAAAAAGTATAGGCAAATGCTCATGATATACTATTAAGGGGAAAAGTTACAAATAAAATTGAAAAGTATGATCTTAATGTTGTGTACAAAAAACATACAAAGGTATGTGCCAATATTATAATAGTGGTTACCTATAGGTGGAAGGAATGGAGATATTCATCTCTTTTTCTGCTAATTTTGACACTATCTACTTTTCTTTTTTTGGCTGTGCAGCATGGCTTGTTGGACCTTAGTTCCCCAATCAGGGATTAAACCTGGGCCCTGGGCAGTGAAAGCGTGGAGTCCTAACCACTGGACCATCAGGGAAGCCCCACTATCTACTTTTCCAATGAATATGTATTAGTGTTCCTGGCTAAGTAATTTACCCATAACAAAACAGTAAAGTAGATATTATTATTATTCTCAATTGACATATGAGGAAACTGAGGCACACAGAGGTTACATAGCTTGTCTAAGGTCACACAGCTAGTACCTCATAAAACCAGGATTTTTCCTAAATTGCCCTAGCTCCAGAGTATGATTCTTAACCACTTTGCAATGACTCACCTTTAAAAAGTAATTTCAAGTAAAATGTCAGATAATCTATAATTACATGCACTACCAATTCTTAAAGAAAGTGGATATCTTTGTGGGCCAGAATTTTCAGAGCATATTGGGAGACAGGTGGTGAGGCTGGATGTTCTCTCCTGTCTCACCAGGTTATTCCTTTTTGTTTCAAGTTTTCACTCAGATTATCTGAAAAGTCACCTACAGTATTTACTCCTCTATCACCATTCTCCCTACCCTCAACACACACACACAAACACACACACACAGACACACACACACACACACACACCCTCCTTGGCTTTTAGGAATAGGAAAGAAATTTTCAAGGAACTGTCATGGTCAGGGAAGGGAGCAGAAGAGTGGTACCAACTGCAGTTTGAGACTTTGAGAATGCTCTGTGTGTGTGTGTGTGTGTGTGTGTGTGTGTGTGTGTGTGTGTGTGTGTGTGTAGCCCGACAGGCTCCTCTGTCCCTGGGATTCTCCAGGCAAGAATACTGGAGTGGGTTGCCATTTCCTTCTCCAGGGGATCTTCTTCCCAACCCAGGGATCAAACATGCATCTCTTACATTTCCTGCACTGGCAGGCAGATTCTTCTCCACTGAGCCACTTGGGAAGCCCCCAGGTCTCCTGGGTCCCCCACAAATAACTCCTGAGGTCTTATAACAGAGCAGGACTTGGCAGTGGGGGCAGGGAGGCCTTCCCAGATACTAAAGCCCTTCTGAATCCCCTGTCTCTAGTTTGTAGAAAAGCTATAGTCTCCCAGGCCTCCCTGAGTCACGAAAGAGCAGGATTAAGCAATTAATGATTAAGAGAGTCACAGAATCTTCAGTTCCTTCCTGAAGGACATAGAGAACAGTGTCTGATGCACATTCCTCAGTTGCTTTGCAAATACTATAACTGCCACCAGAGGGAAAAAACGAACCGTAGGATGACCAGACCGTAGCCATGACATAAGTTGCTCTGTCTTGACCAGTACTGAGTCCGTGGCTTGCACAATTCCAAGAACTGGCCTCAAGGAAACAGGAACACATCAACCCTAGGGTTGAAGATTAACTGTGCTTAAAACGATCACGGTGATGCTGATTAAACTACTGCATGACCAGTTTCGAGATGATAGTCGTTGTTGACTATACTGTTCTGAATGTATTTGGCACACTCACTGTCAGTGAGCCCCCGAAAATTCTCCTTTAAAATCTTTTCAACCCTAACTGACAACTGGGAGGTGATTTGGGGGAATGTAAGTCCACCATCTCCCCAGGTGCCGGCTTCCGAAATAAAGCCTCTTTTTTCACCACCCTTGTCTCTCCAACACTGACTCCAGAGCAACAAGCAAGCTGAACCATAGTTTGGTCCTGGCTCTGGCTAGTAACAGTCTACCTAGACAAATTAATTCACAATCCAGCGTAAAATAAAGTATTTTTCATTTCCCTCATAAATAAAAATGTATACCAATTTTCCCCTAAGGAAGCAATGTCAATTCTCGGAATGGTGTTGTTAAAGTGCAAAAGACTCAGACTTCCGTGGTGGGCCAGTGGTAAGACACTGTATTTCCACTGCAGAGGGCACAGGTTTGATCCCTCATCGGGGAACTAAGATCCAAGGGCTACATTCACAGTCAAAACATAGGGGAAAAAAAAATTTTTTTAATTAAAATACAAAAGATGCATGACAAACTATGGTCACGTCATGTGTGAATAGGCAAGATTAGAGGACTATTTCCTGTGTATCATGTGACATTCCTGTTCTGGCCTCCAAACAAAAGCCTGACAGATGTAAGTGCTTGTAGATAACACTCTGAGCTATATAGGACACACTGAGATTTCTGTAAGGGTGCACGGATGATCAAGTTGCAAGGGACTAAAGAAAAGTTTTCTGTGTGTCAGAAGAAAAAATATTACTAATCAATATAAAGCAAGCTCCAGCCATCTGTTGTTCTAAAATTAGACACTCAGGTTACAAAGAAGGGACATTCTGCCAATGAAAGTAGGAATTTGGACTACTAGATATGTATCACCGCTAGTGATGAAATTATCTTACTAAAGAACAATGACAGCTTTTTAACTTCGGGGATCAATAATGGTTCTCCTCAGTTACAGTTCATAAAGGATTATTTTATTCTGCTATCCCAAAGCTTATTAAAGATGAGCCACTATTACTAGAGGACTGTGATTTTACACCTAAAATAAATTAGATTGACCCATATCTCCAGTATGTAGATACATATTATCAAACATTTGTTTTGCAAAAGTGAACCTAAAACAGATTGCCTTACCAAGGAATGAGACTAGTTAATATGAGCTCCTTCAGTTATAAAGATTTATCCAAAAACAATTTGTATGAAAACCCAAAGACATCAAATAACAAAAGCAATCTTGAGCAAAAAGAACAAAGCTAGAGGCTTCCCTGGTGGTCCAGTGGTTAAAAATCTGCCTTGCAATGCAAGGGACACCAGTCTGATCCCTGGTAGCAGAAGATGTGACATGCCTCGGGGCAACTAAGCCCAGGCACCACAACTACAAAGCTTTCCCGCCCAGAACCCATGCTCTGCAACAAGAGAAACCCCTGCTCACTGCAACTGGAGAAAACTCATGTATAGCAATGAAGACTCGGCAAAGCCAAAAATAAATAATAAATAAAAGAAATATTTTTTAAAAAGGGCAAGAGATAAAAAGTGTTGTCAAGGATGCAGAGAAAAAGGGACCCCTGTACATTATTGGTGGGAATGTAAATTGGTGGGAATTATTGGTGGGAATGTAAATGCAAAACTGTACAGAGGTGCCTCAAAAAAAATAAAAATAGAACTATCATACAATCCAGCAATCCCACTTCTGTGTATATATCCAAAAGAAACGAAATCAGTATAGCCAAAAGATATTTATACTCCCTCCCACACTCACTGCAGCATTATTCACCATAGCCAAGGTATGTGAGCAACCTAAGCGTCCATTAATGGATAAATGGTTAAAGAAAATACACATAACACACAGTGGAATAAATTTCAGCCTTGAAAAAGGAGGAAATCTTGTTATTTGCAACAGCATTAATGAACCTGGAGGGCATTATGCTAAGTGAAATGAGCCAGAAAGAGAAACACAAATACTGCATGATCTCACTTATGCATGGAATCTTAAAATTTTTTTAAATTATAAATAAATAGATGTTTAAATAGCTAAACTCCTAGAAAGAGAGGAGGTTGCCAGGAGGTAGAGAGTGAACGCAATGAGGAGAGGTCAGGAAAACGGTACAAACCTTCAGTTATAAGATGAATAAAGTCTGTGGATCAAATAATGTACATGGTGACTATGGTTGACAACACATATAACTGAAATTCACTGAGTAATAGGACTTAAACGTTCTCACACACACACAAAAGTTAACATGTAAGGTGATGGATATGGTAATCCTTTCACAGTGTCTATGTATATCAAATCATCATGGTGTACACTTTAAATATCTTACCGAAAAAATAAAGTACAATTTTGTCAATTATACCTCAATGAAGCTAAAGCAAAAAAAAGAAAAAAGATGGAGGTGGAGGTAGACAAAAATGCCTCATAATGTTAAACTGGTTTCTGATTAAAGAAAGCTTACTGAATCACAATATCGTACACCTAAAGCTAATGTAATATTGTAAAACAACTATACTTCAATTAAAAAAAGAAAAGAAAAACATAACTTAATCATTTTTTTACATTTCTTGGCAGAAAAAAAGAAAGCTTATGAAACACCTCCCTTATCTCCTCTCCCAACAAAGACCCCACTAACATGAGAGAAAAAGAATAAAGATAAGCCATATTAAAGAATAGAACATGCGTGTGTGCTAAGTCACTTCAGTTGTGTCCAACTCTTTGTGACCCTATGGACTGTAGTCCACCAGGCTCCTCTGTCCAAGGGAGTCTCCTCCAGGCAAGAACACTGGAGTGGGTTGCCATACCCTCCTCCAGGGTATCTTCCTGACCCTGGGATTGAACTCGCCTCTCTTACATCTCCTGCATTGCAGGTAGGTTCTCTACCAGGAGCGCCACCTGGAAGGCCAGGAATAGAACATGGAGTGGCCAAAAGCAAAGGAGAGATTCCCACAGGTATGGAAGTCCGAAAGCCAGGGAAGACGCAGTGACCGTTGTTTCAGGGGGAGAGGAAGAAGCCAAAGCTTGGTGTTTACAGAGGGGGGACACTTGTTGAGGTTTGGGACTTAGAACCACTTGGTACTGGAGTGGACACAAACACAAATTGGGGAGAAACTGAAAAACTACATACAGTTGTATCTGGTTAGCGGTGCCGCACTGGCTCTGATTCATGATGACCTCTGTCTCAACCATTTTAGTACTAAAACCTAAGCACATTCACAGACGCACTCAAGGGAATCATTCCGGGGCTGAGGTGAGGGCAGAGGGAAGATGCACACGTCCTGGCCAGGCCCCGCCCACGAGCTCTCACCAATGGGCAGTGAGCGCAGTACTGGGCTTTCTCTACCAGCCGCCCCTTTTACTCCGCTAAGGTTTCTTTCTGCCTTTATTTCATGTCCAGTTAAACAGTTTTGACCCAAAATGGCTTCCAGAGATGTGTAAGTGATGACAGTAAAGGTGCTGCAAAAGTGCCCGAGGTACCGTGGAGAAGGCAAAGGATGAAATTTAAGTCCAGCACGTAGTCAGAAGCTGGTGGAGGTATCTCTTACACATCACAGGGTAGACTCGACGGTGTCGGCAAGAATTTGTGACTTCACGGAGCATCCTGCCAAGAACGTCTCCAAAGGAATTATGCATAACCACCCTGTTTATAGGGTTCACTGGTGACTCAGATGGTAAGGAGTCTACTCCAGTGCGGGAGACCCAGGTTCAACCCCTGGGTTGGGAAGATCCCCTGGAGAAGGAAATGGCAACCCATTCTAGAATTCTTGCCTGGAAAATCCCATGGGCGGAGGAGCCTGGTGGGCTACAGTCCATGGGGTCCCAAAGAGTCGGACACAACTGAGCCACTTCGCTTTACACTTTACCCTGTTTATGCTGATTCATTTAGCCCTGTCATTTCTCAATTGCTTGTTGAGCTGAAAGGGTGGGTCATGATTACAAAGAGTCAATGTCCCCACTCCAGGTACAGAACACTGTCAAACGTCTACTCTCACAAGATGGGATACAAGGAGTTTCCTTCAAATTTTCTCATTTTTTATGAAATATGCAACACATATAAAAGATTATGTAGTATATTTAATATATATAAGGAACGAAGATCATAATAAAATGCACTTCCTAATTTAAAAAATAGGTCACAACCAGTAACAATATTCTTTACGCTCCACTCCAAGCATATCCCCGAAGTATAAGCACTATTTGAATTTTGTGTTTTGTGTTTTTTTGCCTTTATGATGGTTTTGCCACATAATGTATATAAATTGACACATAAATGTATATAAAAAAACAACCTGAATTAGTATCCTCAGAGATTAAAAAAAGTATTATAGAAGAAGCTAAAATGAAAAAATGATTAAAGAACAAAAGAGATTTCTTGGAAATAAAACCATTATTGGTAAAAAAATTTTTTTAATTCAATAAAGGAATGAAAGTAAGTTTTAAAAATCTACCAAGAAATACAACCAAAAGACAGAGACAGAAATAGAGACAGAAGAGTTAAGCAAAAAGAGTCTCAATTCAATAGGTCTTCTTCATATCAGAAGTTTTAAAAAAGAAAACAGGTTAAGAAGAAAGGTGAATTATTAAAGAAATGATAGAAGAAAATTTCCCAGAAGTGAAGGGCATGAATCTCTGTATTGAATGGGACAAGCACTCAGCACAACGAATGGGAAAAACCAACTACATCAAGTGGTTGATGTTTCAAAATTATCCAGATTCATTAGCTGGAGAAGAAAGTGAAGTGAAAGTCTCTCAGTCGTGTCCGACTCTTTGCGACCCCATGGACTATACAGTCCATGGAATTCTCCAGGCCAGACTACTGGAGTGGATAGCCGTTCCCTTCTCTAGGGGATCTTCCCAGCCCAGGGATCAAACCCAGGGATCAAACCCAGGTCTCCTGCATTGCAGGCAGATTCTCTACCAGCTGAGCCACCAGGGAAGCCCAGATAGAGAAGAAAAGATCATTTTAAAAAGACGGTAAGATCCATTTCTTTTTCTCTTCTCCCACACCCCTCTGGAATGGATTTGATATATAACTTATAACCATTTGCAGATGTGCAAAAGCAGGTATCCAATCAATTACACTAAAAGCTTCAAGTAAAGGGAAGTAAGCAAGGTGCAATTTATTGCTAATGTTAAGTAGTGGGATTTGGTGAGTTTATAAAGCACTAAAATAAAGTTAGAAGCTACAGCTATAAATAAAATCTAGTCTTGTAAGGGATCAATGTTCTTCACTTTTCTAGTCCTGTTTTCCACAAGCTGAAAGACCTTATGCTTATATTTTGTGAAGCAAGATACTGAAAACTAAAAACTCATCTTGGCGGTCAATATTTTGAGTGCCTGTGTACTTTTCTGTGTTTTAAAATATCTCTACAAATAATTAAAAGGTTCAGATAACAAAAGATCAAATGGAAGAGTCTGTTATAGGAATTGCCCAAAGACTATCTTTTTTTGTTTTATTCAACAGACCTTACTCTCTCTCTAAATCAAAATGCTGCATATGAAATAGGAAAGACAGGGGTTTCCCTGGTGGTCCAGTGGTTAAGACTCCATGCTGCCAATGCAGAGGTCATGGGTTCAATCCCTGGTCAGGGAACTAAGATTCCACATGCCAAAAGAATTTAAAAAAAAAAAAAAAAAAAATTAAAAAAAAAAAAAAAAAGAAATAGGAAAGACAGAACACAGACGTGTGAAGCCCACTCCAATCAGGACTTCAGAGCACTGGTATTTCATAAGCAATTTAGTCATCATAATGAGTCTCTGTGGTTCTATATCCTACAAGTGCTTTTAGCCTTTACCGGGCAGTCAGTTCACTTCAGGCCTTTACCTCATAGCACAGAGACATCTTTGTTACTAAGGCAGACAGACATAAGCCAACAGGGAGCTTGTATTACGTGTCTAGAATGAACTGTTCATTATTCACCCATCTCTGCCACAGATAAATTTCAATAATCTTGACTCTGCACAACAGCCTGATCCCAAATGAACACAAACATTGCAAACTTCTTTCACTGTATTTTTGAAACTAGCAAACAATCACTTCTAATAAGCCTGTAGAGTGAGGTGGAATACACATATATTAGTTCTTAGTTTTATTTTTATGATATGAATTGTATGAAACTCAGTGTGACAACTACTCCATTTATCAGACAAACTTCCAGGGGTATAAAGATTCAGTAACATCATTCCTAGTACTGTACTCACAAGAGTCTATATTGGATACTGTTCTCTTTTCTGCAGCTGTGTGAAGTCCTGCATGAGAGTCAAACTATAACACCTTAAGGTGCTTAGACTATTACCGTATTTTAACAATGTTCCTAATTTTCCTTTATGAATGAACCCAAAACATCTTTATTTAACAAATACTGAATACGAGTGAATATGGGTTATTAAAAAATTTTTAATCCTATGTGGTATTTATACAATGGAATATTACTCATCAATAAAAAAGAATTTAAGGTTGTAACTGTTGCTTCTTGACCTGCATACAGGTTTCTCAGGAGATAGGTAAGGTGGCCTGGTACTCCTGTCTCTTTAAGAATTTTCCACAGTTTGTTGTGCTCCACACAGTCAAAGGCTTTCAAGCAGCCAATGAAGCAGATGTTTTTTGGAATTCCCTTACTTTTTCTATGATCCAACAAATGTTGGCAATTTGATTTCTGACTCCTCTGCCTTTTCTAAACCCAGCTCGTACACCTGGAAGATCTTGGTTCATGTACTGCTGAAGCCTAGCTTGAAGGATTTTGAGCATAACCTTACTAGCATGCGAAAGGAGTGCAACTGTATGGTAGTTTAGATGGTCTTTGGCACTGCCCTTTTTTCTTTGGGATTGGAATGAAAACTGATCTTTTCCAGTCCTGTGGCCAATGCTGAGTTTTCTAAATTTGCTGACATATTGAGTACATCACTTTAACAGTATTATCTTTTAAGATTTTAAATAGCTCAGCTGGAATTCCATCACTTCTACTAGCTTCGTTCGTTGTGATGCTTCCTAAAGCCCACTTGACTTCACACTCCAGGATGTCTGTCTGTAGGTGAGTGACCGCAACATCACGGTTATCTGGGTCATTAAGACCTTTTCTGTATCATTCTCCCATGTATTTTTGCCACCTCTTCTTAATCTCTTCTGCTTCTATTAGGTCCTTACTGTTTCTGTCCTTTATTGTGCCCATCCTTGCATGAAATGTTCCCTGGTATCCTCTAAATTTCTTGAAAAGATCTCTAGTCTTCCCTATTCTGTTGTTTTCCTCTATTTCTTTGCATTGTTCACTTAAGAAGGCTTTCTTATCTCTCCTTGCTCTTCTCCAGAACTCTGCATTCAGTTAGGCATATCTTTCGCTTTCTCCTTTGCCTTTCACTTCTCTTCTTTCCTCAGCTACTTGTAAATTTTTTTTTTAATAAATTTATTTATATTTGTAAATTTTAAAGCATTAGCATTAGCTTTACATCTGGGCATAAGTTGATTTAATAAAGCCATGAATCTCATACTTCATACTACAAAATCACTTAGATAACTATATATCGTTCTACAAACAGCACATAATAAACACTGTAGCACAAATTTATAACCTTTCATAAGTCATTTCATCTCACACCAATTTTATTCTCTCCTATCAACTGATACACTCTCCACACTACTCACCTTCACCCCTGTTCAACTTGCTTCCTCTTCTTTATATAGTCTTCCTGCTTCTTAGCACATGCTCTTCTGTCATTTTTAGTAAAATCTCCTACTTCACATAAAGGCTTATGTGATATCTGAAACTCCCACATTTTAGAGTTCAGGATCCATCAATTAAGATAAGTATCTCAGGGGACTTCCCCAGTGGTCCGGTGGTTAAGAGTCCATGCTGCCAATATAGGGGGCCAGGGTTCCATCCCTGGTCAGGGATCTAAGACCCCACATGCCACACACAGTGGCCAAAAGATTAAAAAGTTAAAAAAAAATTTTTTTAAAGACCAGTATCTCAAAGGAATGATCAAGTTGAAGAAAAATCTACTAATAGGTGCATTTGGATAATGGTTTTAGACAAACATAAAGACTGAGAATAAAATGTTATCTTGAAAAGTCTTAAAAATATTAACTCATTAAGCACAAAGTACATTTAGTAATGTTTAACTTTGATGACATGCCTTGTAAGATATGCAAGCATTTGAAAGGTAGAGATTTGCAAACAGCTTTCCCAAAAGGATGACACTTATTATCCATCCAACTTATGGCAGCCAGTCCCCAAGATCCATACCTCCTATATTCATGCCCTTGTGGAATCCTCTCCAACAATGAATCAAGACTGGATCCATGTGACCCACAGAACATGGTGAAGATGACGATCCACTGCAGCTTCTGTCTAGATCTCTTGGGTTACTCACTCAGGGGGACATCAGCTGCCATGCTGTGAGGACATTCAAGCAGCCACACAGCAAGAACAGAGGGCTCCCACCAACATGCCATCCCCAACATGCCAGCCAAGTGAGCAAGCATCTTAAAGTAGATCCTCCTTGCCCCAAATCCTCAGATGACCATAGCCCCAGCTAAATCTGTCTGCAGTCTTACTGAGAGACCAGAGTCAGAACTTCTTGGCTGGGTCACTCTCTAATTCTGACTGACAGACTTTGAGAGACAATAAATAATTATTGCTGTTTTAAGCTGCCAGGTTTTAGGGTGATTTGTTATACAGCCTTAGTAACGAGAATGTAACCTAGGCCTATTCTTCAATGCTGTCCTTCATGAGTAATCCTGACTCTTGATGAAAAATGTATGTGATTATGGTTTATGATTTATGTAACCAGCAGTCAAGAAGCCCATAAGATAAGTAGTAAAGATTTTGATAGATAAGCAGTAAAGAAAAGAAAGGAGTAGAATATGTGATGGGCTGAATTGTGTTCCCCACAAAATTCATATGAAGCTCTAACTCCCCATACTAAGGAGGTGACTGCAATTGGAGACACAGTCTTCAACAAAGTAATTAAGTTAAAACAAGGCCATGGAGGCAGGCCCTAATAGGACACCATTAGGTAGGACACCAACAGGACTGGTGTCCTTATAAGAAGACAAAGAGACACCAGGAGTTCACATGGACAGAAAAAAAATATGTAAAGACACGGCAAGAAGGCAGCCATCTGCAAGCCAAGGAGAGAGGCCTCAGGGGACACCGGATCTCTGACACCTTGATCTGAGACATCCAGTCTCCAGCACTGTGAGAAAAGGAATTTCTGTTGTTTAAGCTACTCAGTCTCTGGTGCTTTGTTATGGCAGCCCTGGCAAACTAATACAGAGGGGAAACTGAAAAGTGTTAGTCGCTCAGCCATGTCTGAGTCTTTTGCAACCCCATGTACTATAGGCTGCCAGGCTCCTCTATCCATGGAATTCTCCAGGCAAGAATACTGGAGTGGGTTGCCATTCCCTTCTTCAGGGGATCTTCCTGACCCAGGGATCGAACCTGGGTCTCCTATATTGTGGGCAGATTCTTTACCATCTGAACCACCAGAGAAGCCCCACAGAAGGGAAACCCAGGGATTAAAAAGAAAAAAAGACTTAGAGAACATAACAAAAGCATTTTAAGGAACAGTACTAAATCATAGTACCTAAAGATGCACACTTGGATAGCAGAGGTACAAAAAAACACCAGGAAGTGATTACTATAACAAATAATCCAGGCAGCCTACACTTTACACGTGTAGGCTGCCTGTACATTCTAACATGCACTATTTCAGGTCCCACAGATTAAATTATACCAGTCCTCCAACTCACTTACCACGGTGTATTAACTTTGAGAAACTGCTGCTGCTGCTGAGTCACGTCAGTCGTGTCTGACTCTGTGTGACCCCATAGACGGCAGCCCACCAGGCTCCGCCGTCCCTGGGATTCTCCAGGCAAGAATACTGGAGTGGGTTGCCATTTCCTTCTCCAATGCATGAAAGTGAAAAGTGAAAGTGAAGTCGCTCAGTCGTGTCCGACTCTTAGTGACCCCATGGACTGCAGCCTACCAGGCTCCTCCGTCCATGGGATTTTCCAGGCAGGAGTACTGGAGTGGGGTGCCATTGCCTTCTCCATAAGAAACTGCTGCTGCTGCTGCTGCTGCTGCTGCTGCTAAGTCGCTTCAGTTGTGTCCGACTCTGTGCGACCCCACAGACGGCAGCCCACCAGGCTCCCCCGTCCCTGGGATTCTCCAGGCAAGAATACTGGAGTGGGTTGCCATTTCCTTCTCCAATGCATGAAAGTGAAAAGTGAAAGTGAAGTCGCTCAGTCATGTCCGACTCTTAGCGACCCTATGGACTGCAGCCTACCAGGCTCCTCCGTCCGTGGGATTTTCCAGGCAGGAGTACTGGAGTGGGGTGCCATTGCCTTCTCCGTGAGAAACTGCATGAGGTACCAATTAACAGCTCTCTGGTCTACAAATCACTATGTAATCAACAGAAGTGCATCACAATTAGTGACCAACTGCATCACATCTTTCCCAGTCTGCCAGTGATCAGCCACTGGTCATTTGTTAGTTCACACAGACAACAAACCACGTGACAGTGTTGTCTCCTTGTCTCCCAGTGAAAAATCCACCTAATAGCTTTCCAAAATGAGCAATTAAAAGAGGGAATTAGCCAACAAAGAAGAAAGTGAAGCCAAGAAATGAAAAGTCGGAAGTGAAATTTGAATGGAATAGGACGGAGTCACAAAAGAAATGGCTGACCATGGTTAAGTTGACACAGCTACCACCTGAAGACTCCAGGTGTGAAGCCAGAAGAACTCAAAGAAGGGCACTGATCACCATAAATCAGGAAAGTGCGGAGATAAAAAGGATGAAGAAATGACGCTGCGAAAGCTTCACATGAACGGAACTCCTGCAAACACTTCAAGACACTGAAAGCGCAAAGGATAAAATATTAGAAACTGATCCAGACTTCGACAAGAACATGAAAGTTAATCAAGGCACAGAAAAGATGCTTGTTGTAGATGCAAACTAGTATACAGAAGACGGATAAACAAGATCCTACTGTAGAGCACAGGGAACTATGTTCAATATCCTGTGATAAGCCATAATGGAAAAGAATATGAAAAAGAACGTATACACATATAGACATGTGTATATAGGGCTTCCTGGTAGCTCAGAAAGTAAAGGATCTGCCTGCAATGCAGGAGACCTGGGTTTGATCCCTGGGTTGGGAAGATCCCCTGGAGAAGGGAATGGCTACCTACTCCAGTATTCTTGCCTGGAGAATTCCATGGACAGAGAAGTCTGTATATGTTTGCATGTATAACTGAGTTCCTTTGCTGTAGGAGAAATTAACACAACATTGTAAATCAACTATACACCAATAAAATAAATTCTGAAAAGTTACCTGTTCTGTATCATATGTTATAGGATGGGAAAAGGCAAACCAAACTACTCTTGATAAGATTTTACAAAGAAAATAAAAGTCTAATATTCAGTGTTGCTAATGTTTCAAATTACAGTGTACTAAACTTTGGTATTTTTAAATTTCCCTATACAATTGTAACAGACAGTAAAATAGTTTTTAATGTTTTGGCCAAACATTTAAGGGTCCTACTAAAATCGAAATTTTCCCCACTGATTATTAAGATAGCCTATCAGTGTTTCCCTGGTGGCTCAGATGGTAAAGAATCTGCCTGCAATGCAGGAAACCCAGGTTTGATCCCTGGGTTAGGAAGATCCCCTGGAGAAGGAAATGGCAACCCACACGGCAGCCCACTCCAATATTCTTGCCTGGAGAATCCCATGGGCAGAGGAGCCTGGAGGGCTATAGTCCATGGGGTTGCAAAGAGTCAGACACGACTGAGCAAATAACACTAGGAATCAGGGTTTCAGCATGCTCTATTTTCTTTATAGCACCACAGCTCAGGCAAGGGTGGCTTGTAGTTAATTTGGAGGGAGACAGGGAGTTATGACTGAGATGCAGCCCAAGGAGGGGCTTCTGGGGTGACTGGCAAAGTTTGATTTCCTAACTAGAGTGGCCATTATAAAAGTATTTGGCTTATAATAATTTGTTAAGGCAAAAAAATGTTTTTGTGACTCAAACCCATAGGGGCAGGAGACTAGTGAATGAGGACCCATCTGAAGCACTGGGCCACTGGTCACCTTTCTAAAAGAACAGAAAAGCCACAGAAGTAAGAAAGTGACTTGGCAGAAGGCACAAAGGCTTTGGTCAGACATGAAACTGGAAACTAAGCCTCCTGGCAGCCAGGTCGCACTCTTCTCTTTAAAGCCTGCCAGTCTCCCATGAAGCAGACTTCTCCTGAAGGGCATCTGTATTGTCCATTCCCAGGAGAGGTCATTCAGCCAGGTTTGAATGTGGAGGCCTGGGGTTTTAAGATACAGTACCTAATCAGAAAGAAAAAGACAAATACGTAGGGAGGCGGAAAGTCACTGACCTTAACATTTTTCTTTCTGAATTATTGTTCAGGTAGAGATTAGACTGCAGAGAACAGTAAAACAGTTTGGCCTCCCTAATCCTAGGGCAACAATACACTCAAATTTAATGAATGTCATTTATTCTGTGAGGCTGAGACAGTGCTGCTGTGGATTTATGGTGTCTGGTTGTTGTTTAGTCACTAAGTCATGTCCAACTCTTTTGCAACCCCATGGACCATAGCCCACCAGGCTCCTGTGTCTGTAGGATTTCTCAGGCAAGAATACTGGAGTGGGTTACCATTTCCTCCTCTAGGGGATCTTCCCAACCCAGGGACTGAACCTGTGTCTCCTGCATTGGCAGGCAGGTTCTTTACCAATAAGCCACCAGGGAAGCCCCATGGTATCTGGCTAGATTACAATAATACTTGGTCATTCCTTTCATTTTCTTTTAATTAAACAAAAATTTTTTATTTTATATTGGAGTATAGTTGATTAACAATGATGTGTTAGTTACAGGTGTAGAGCACAGTCATTCAGTTATACCTGTACAAGCATCCATTCTTTTTCACCTTTCCTTTTAGATTGATTACTGTAACATAGAATTTTTCCCCTCATTTAAATACCCTAACAGCCTCTGACATTCCTTTTTTCATGCAAAATCCATCATGGATTTTATCGGCCTACTGATTTGAGGAATATGTTTTCTCTCCACTGTATGCACAACTTTCATTTTGAATAACAAAAAGTATGCCTTATATAACTGAGATATCAACCTCCATCCAGTTTAGCTGGCTAGTAAATTCAGAGCAAATACTCCAAGTCTCTTAAGATTTACCTGCTTACCCTCAATGTTAATGTCTCTGACATTAACGGAATTACAAAGGCAGGGCGAGAGAGAGGCATAATAAGAAAGTGCACAGACATCCTGGGGCAAAATCTGGTAGAGTATTTCATGTTCTATTTTCAGATGCACAAAAGCATGGTCACTTTTAACACAACCAGTCAGTTATAACCACAGTGTTAGTGTTTATGAGTCACTAAATACCAAGGGAAGAATTTAAATTTGTGAATTTTGGATTTAAAAAGACAGAAATGCACTAAGCATCAAGACAGTTAGCTTTTGGTATATTAGAATAATCAATTTTTAAAGACAGAAGCCTTATTTTTTTTTCAAAATGGCCTTTTCTCAAGAGTTTAATAATAGGAAGGAAAGAAATTCTAGTATGGAGAGATAAATTAAACCTGTTGCATATTTTTCAGGGAAGAAAAGGAATGATCTAACATTATCATTTTAATAAAAATAGAAGATGGTTATTTACTTAGCAATCTTTTGAGAACCTTGTTCCTCTATGGTATTCCTACGTTCTGGGAATTGCTGGGCTCCCTTAAAGAGGGTATATTTTGAATGATTAGTAATTCTGATCATATAGTAAATATCCCGAGTCTAAGGGAACTCATTATTGAAAGGAATCCTTTGCTAATCTGACATAAGATTCTTTAAATCCTTATTAGCATATGTTTTTGAGATAAGTTTCCCAAGACATCTCCCAACAGGAAGGTATCTAATTAGCTGCAAGTCCCTCAATGGACGGTAAAGTGTTTACTTTTCTTACATTTCAAAGTACAAAATACCCTGGCTTACATCCAATCAGCCATCCAGGATTTATTTCAGCAGGGTAGCAAAGATAGAAAATGTTTCAATGCACTTGACCCTCAGTTTTAAAACTGCTTTTGAACAGCAACACAGCTCCACTCATATTAAATATTGATAGTGCAAGGTTCTTCGATTCCTCAAGTTTTTATTTTTCTGGTTTTTGTTTTTGGAGGTTTTTTTGAGGGAGAGTCCTCACTTTTTTCCATATTGTATAAAAACCCAACAGGTGCCAGGGGATTTTGCTATTATTCATGACTGGCTTTACAGCTCTTTACTGTACTAAGTTTTTGAACAGCAAATGGAGGAAAACAAAGGCTTCAGTGAGCAAGCCGTTCATTAAGTATCAGGTAACCTAGGACAATACATTCTGGAGATTAAGGAAATTATAAATAATTAAATAAGCATCCGTTCTAAAGCACCTATAAAACACCTGCACTTAGGTTCTTCCTCTCATGGTAACTTCTTCTGCTACTAACTTTTATTTTGATTTTAAAAAGAGACAGCTAACCCAGGGATATAATGCTAATTTTAGCTTTAATTTGTTCCCTTTTAGCATCAAGAGGCATACGGAGCTCCAATGTAAACCAGTCACTTTTTCTGAAGCCCCAGTGCCAACGTCCCTATCATTATTTCTATTTGGAAGCAAGGCAACAGATGGCTGTATAGGTGCGGTCAGGCAGTGAATGATTTGATTTCTATGATAAGCCCACAGCCGGGTCTCTCTGCACGTGTTCAGAATGCTGATGACTAATGCCACTGGGCATTCCCCTCTCGGTTCCACGCTCTCCTATCTAGCAGGCAAAGCTTCAGTTCTGGGGTGAGTCAAGAAGCATATTTAGAGCTACCAGAGAAACTATTTTTAGGGACTCAAAGACAAGTTGCCACAAGGGTCTGAGTTACTTAAGTTCCTCCATCTAAATCTGGGGTGCTTGTTACACATGCATCTCCCTGGATCTGCTGAATCAGGACCCTGAGGAATCAGGGTGGGCATCGCTGAACTGTAATAGAGTTCCCAGATGATTCTTACTCATGGTGAGCTGGAAATGGATTAATCTAAAGACTGGAAAACAGACTGGCAGATTGCTAACTAGAAGATCAATTGAGTAACTTATGTGAGATTACTTAAAATCTACTTTAGATTCTCAATAGGTAGGTTTTATCATCCCCACTACGATGGTAAACTGTGGGCCAGAGATTAAGTAAATCCTAACTAGGATTCCCTTCTCCAGGGGATCTTTCCAACCCAGGGATTGAACCCAGGTCTCCTGCATTGCCAGCAGATTCTTCATGGTCTGAGCCACCAGGAAAGCCCACAGAAACAGAGTCACCTCAAACCAAGTTATACTGATTTTTAAAATATTTTATTTTTACTTATTTATTTGGCTGCTTGGGTCTTACTTGTGGCATGCAGGATCTTCTAGCTATCTTTAGTGGTGACATAGGAACTCTTAATTGCAGCGTATGGGATCTAGTTCCCCCATCAGGGATGGAACCGGGTCCCCCTGCATTGGGAGTTCAAGGTCTTAGCCACTGGACCACCAGGGAAGTCCCCCAAATTATACTAATTTAAGTCTAGTGAAAGGGCTAGCGAACTTTCTGTAAAGGGATAGTAAATAAATACATTACATGTTGTGGGTCATGTGGTCTCTACAACAATTACTCAACTCTGCCAGTATAGTGTGATAGCAGCCACAGACGGGGTGGAAATCAAAGGGTATGGCTATGTTCTAAAAAATTTTACAAAACAGGGAGTGGCCTAGACTTGGCCCATGGCTATAGTTTGCTGACCTTTGGTCTAGTGCATCTTTAATTCCAACATGGCACCATAAAATATAATTATTTTTTAAAAAATTAGGTTGATATTAATTCCTCATTTAAATGCTTTCTTCTCTGCAATCACCCTCTGTTTTTTCAGTCTTTTAACTTTATCGAGGCTTTCAATGGCTGAATCAAAAATCTCTCTCGGTAAATGTCACATTACATTTGAAAATATGTGGGTTATTTTCAAATATCTCTTGATATTGATTTCTAACATAATTTCACAGTGCTAAGAGAACAGACTCTGTATGATTTCAATACCTTTAGACCATGAAATTTTTGCACCTTGTTTTATGCCCTGGATATGTTCCAGTGTCTCCTGGTTTATAGTCTACGGGAACTTGAATAGAATTTGTATCCTACTGTTGTATAAAAATTATATAAATCTTAATTATGTTGAATTGGTTTGTGGTGCTTCTAGATCTACTATATCCTTCTACTTTTCTGTCTATTCATCCTACTAATTTTTGAGAGTTTGATATTGAAACTCCCACTAAAAATCTTTATTTATCTACTTAAAAAATAATTGTAATATATAGTGGAACTATATGTTACTTTGTTCTATATTTTCCAAGTCTCCTGTAAATGTGTTATCATACTTTCATAATTTAACTTTTTTAGTTTTATTTATGAATTTGACTGCACTGGGTCTTAGTTTTGTCATGTGGGACCTAGCTCCCTGACCAGGCATCAAACCCCAGCCCCTGCAATGGGAGAGTGGAGTCTGAGCCTCTGGACCACCAGGGAAGTCCCATACTTTCATAATTTAAAAAAGAAAAAAAAATGCAAAAAGATTAGGACCTAAAAGGTGGTAAATATTAATTATTGGCACCTCTTCCTTAGGTAAAACAGCCCAATCCCAACTATGAACAGATAAATGAAACATTACTACAGGCAGACCTCAAAGACGATGCAGATTTGGTTCCAGACCACTCAATAAACTGAATACTGCAATAAAGCAAGTCACAGCAGTCTTTTGACTTCTTAGTACTCATAAAAGTTATATTTATACTACTCTGTAGCCTATTTAGTATGCTATAGCATTATGGCTTAAAAATATACATATGTTAATTTTAAATATTTTATTTATTTAAAAAGTTTAAAATATTTTATTGCCAAAAAATGCTTATAATCATCTGAGTCTTCAATGAGTCATGATCTTTTTGCAATAGTAACATCAAAGACCACTGACCACACACCATCATAATAATGAAAAAGTCTGAAATACTGCAAGAATTACCAACACATGACACAAGACACAAAGTGAGCAAATGCCATTGGAAAAATGGTGCCAATGGACTTGCTCAATACAGGGTTGCCACACACCTTCAATTTGTAAAAAATGCAGTATCTGTGAAACACAATAAAGCAAACAGCAATGAAACAAGATATGCCCATATAGTTGGTGTAACTACTAAGTTATGGACCACTTTCTCTATGACTCCAACTAGGTACTGGGATCTTTCACATGATATTTTATTAATCCCTCAATATTCTCCATTTCTAGCTGTTAGATGCTGGATATAGTTAAGTGGCACCCTCCCAGGCACAAAATAGTTTCAAGTAAATAAATACGGCCAAATCTTACAACTTTAGTTTCCATTATATTGTCACGCTGCTTATTTACATCATGCCAAATGCCAGGCTGCATGAATCACAAGCTGGAATCACGATTGCCAGGAGAAATATCAACAACCTCAGATATGTAGATGATACCACTCTCATGGCAGAAAGCAAAGAGGAACTAAAGAGACTCTTGATGAGGGTGAAAGAGGAGAGTGAAAAAGCTGCTTAAAACTCAACATTCAAAAAACTAAGATCATGGCATCTGGTCCCATCACTTCATGGCAAATAGAAGGGGGAAAAGTGGAAGCAGGGACAGATTTTATTTTCTTGGGCTCCAAAATCACTGCGGACAGTAACTACCGTCATGAAATTAAAAGACACTTGCTCCTTGGAAGGAAAGCTATGACAAACTTAGCGTATTAAAAAGCAAAGACATCACTTTGCTGACTAAGGTCTGTATAATCAAAACTATGGTTTTTCCACTTACTACTAGTCATATATGGATGTGAGAGTTGGGCCATAAACAAAGCTGAGTGTTGAAGAATTGATGACTTTCGAATTGTGGTGCTGGAGAAGACTCTTGAGAGTCCCTTGGACTGTAAGGAGATCAAACCAATTAATCCTAAAGAAAATCAACCCTGAATATTCATTGGAAGGACTGATGCTGAAGCTGCAGTTCCAATCCTTTGGCTACCTGATGCGAAGAGCTGACTCGCTGGAAAAGACCCTGATGCTGGGAAAGACTGAAGGCAAAAGAAGAGTGTGGCAGAGGATGAGATGAACTCAACCAACTCAGTGGAGATGAATTTGAGCAAACTCCAGGGTATACTGGAGGACAGAGAAGCCTGGTGTGCAGTCCATGGGTTTCCAAAGAGTCACACATGACTTAGTGACTGAACAACAACAACAAAGAGCAAATAAGTAAAAGCTGCACTTAGTTTATGACAGCGTAATAGATCACATGGTGAAGACTGCTTTTTTTAGAAGACGAAAATTTTCATACTTGCCTATTGCCAGCAGCTGGAAGTAAATTATTACAAGAACATTCATGAACCCAATGAGACATGCATATTCTTGTTCTTGGCTAATCTTCCTCTGTTCTGTCTTTCTCAAATGTGCAATTCTCTAGGGAGCTGGATGACTGTGAATAAATAAAATAAAATACACTTCATTTCCTAATAAATGTATGAAACTAGATGGTTTAATCCTATTTCTATTTACTCAAGAATCATGACAAAATTGTTTTCTGTAGGAAGGTCTCACCCACACCTTACACTACAAAGACACAACACTTTATATATAGCTGTTTGGAAAGTGAGAAATAAATCATATGACACAGTTACACTGAACTGACCAGTTAAAAGACTAGCATATTAATATAAAAGATGGCTACTTATCCATCAAAGAGCTCTGTTCCCCTTTTAAAGTAAATCACTATTGCTCAGAAGCAGTTGTCCACCCAGGCACATATATTTCCCAGCCTCCATAAATCGAGGTGGGGATTTGAGCTGGTTCTGGCCAATGGAATGTGAGTAGAAGTAATGTTTTTACTTGCTGGTGGAAGGAGTTATTCTGGTATGCCTTTCCCACCCTCTCTTCACCCCTGTAGTGACACTGGAAATCACCTTGTTCATGACGGTTTAACAAGATGGAAGGACCCTTTATCTGAGAATCAGTCAAAGAAGAGCTAACCAGGAGAGCTGCCTAACCAGGAATAACCTATTTGGACTTTGGGTGAGATGGAAGTAAACTTTTACTGGCTTAAGCCACTGAGATTTGGAGACATTTGTTACAGCAGTTAGCCTACTCAAACAGAATATACTTGAGTTGAATAAATGAGTCAAGTCACGATTTATTGAAGGATTTCTAAGATGGATGCAAAGATTAGAGAATCACATGTATGAGAAAAACTTGCAAGTTACAGTTTTTCCCATTTGTGCAATCCATTTATATGAGTTAAAAACCAGTCTGAATGACTGAGGAGTTCTATTTATTAAATAAATTCTGATACCTAACATCTTTTAGCTCACCTAAACCACTGGATACTCCACAAGGTAGAATGTATTGTATGATACGTTTATAATACATTTACAACACAAAGTGTAAACCAGAAAACAATCTGAAAATTAAATTTGCATCCCCTGGAGCAGTATCTACTGAACCTCAGTCATTCAGAACCACTTCCTGAGTTTTCCATAGCTGTGTACCTCAAGTATTATTTTCTTCCTATTTTTCCAGCATCACTGACTCAATGGACATGAGTTTGAGCAAATTCTGGGAGACAGTGAAGGACAGCAAAGCCTGGTGCGCTGCAATTCATGAGGTCGCAAAGAGTCGGACGTCACTTAGCCACTGAACAATAACAATTTCTCCAGAGAGTCTGAGTCCCACTCAGTCCCACTCAGTCCCACCTCTGCCCACTGGAGACTTGAAGATGGTTTACTCTGGGGCTACTTGAGGATCCTGGAGTTTGTAGGACACAGGAGAGAACGGCTGGAGGCTCTGAGGGAAAAGAACTGTTTAGGCTTCTCCCAGGTTTGAACAGCAAGAAAGCCTCTGGAGGCTGGTAAGGGGAAAGATACACCAGAAAACTGAAAGGGGCTAAGACACCCAAGTGAAAAAGCTTGTTACGGGGTGGGAAGAGCTCTATAAATTATATTTAAATTATATTTTCTTGTAGTGCTTACTATTTTGGGGTTAGAGAATCATTTGAGAATATAACAAAAGTTATGGAATGTGTCCCCTTTCATATATACAAATAAGCATTAACTACTCACACCTAAATCCTGGAAGCTGTTAGAGCCTTTGCAGTCCATCAGTTCTGAACCTCAGGTTAAGAATCCCTAGTTTGTTGCTGTTTTGGAGAAGGCACTGGCACCCCACTCCAGTACTCTTGCCTGGAAAATCCCACGGGCGGAGGAGCCTGGTAGGCTGCGGTCCATGGGGTCGCTAAGAGTCGGACACGACTGAGCGATTCCGTTTCCCTTTTCCCTTTCATTCATTGAAGAAGGAAATGGCAACCCACTCCAGTGTTCTTACCTGGAGAATCCCAGGGACGGGGGAGCCTGGTGGGCCGCGGTCCATGGGGTCGCTAAGAGTCAGACACGACTGAGCGATTCCCTTTCCCTTTTCCCTTTCATACATTGAAGAAGGAAATGGTAACCCACTCCAGTGTTCTTACCTGGAGAATCCCAGGGACGGGGGAGCCTGGTGGGCTGCCGTCTATGGGGTCACACAGAGTCAGACACGACTGAAGCGACTTAGCAGCAGCAGCAGCAGTTTGTTGTTGTTGTTTAGCCTCTAAGTCATGTCCAACTCTTCGCGACCCTATGGACTCTTACCTGCCAGGCCCCTCTGTCCATGGAATTCTCCAGGCAAGAATACTGGGATGGGTTGCCATTTCCTTCTCCAGGGAATCTTCCTGACCCAGGGATTGAACCCAGGTCTCCTGTATTGGCAAGTAGATACTTTACCGCTGAGCCATCAGGGAAGCCCAGGGATCCCCATTATAGTGGGAGATTTAAAAGCTTCTCCTCAGGTTGATACAGCAACCTACTAATAAATAATGCAGGCTCTTGCCTATGCAAGAGAGAACACAGCTATTCCTTCATCTCTTCTCCTATGACTGGGGATAAGGAGGAGGAAGGAAAGAGACGTAATGTCACTTTGGCTTTGCTGGCCATCCTGCACTGTCCCTAGCCTCTATGCCTTGGTGTGGTACAGCAGTGGGGCACCATCAATGGGATATTTGTTTTTTTCTTTTTTAAACTTTATTTTGAGAGAATTCTCTGGTGGTCCAAGGTTAGGACTCTGTGTCTCCACGGCAACAGGCATCGGTTCAATCCCTGGTCAGGGAACTAAGATCCTGCATGCTGCATGGCACAGCCAAAAAAAAGAAAGTAGAAGAAAAATCTTATTTTTAAACACTATTACTTTCTCACAGAAGTTGAAAAAAAAAATAGTACATGAACCTCAAAGACATGACGATAAGTAAAATAAGCCACACACAAAAGAAAAAACACTGTATGATTCCACTTATATAATGCATCTCGAGTAGTCAAATTGACAGAGAAAGAAAGTAGAACAGTGGTTCAGAACCAGGTGTCTGGGGGAGATGAGCTTGGTGAGTTATTGTTAAGTGGGTACCCAGTTTCAGTTCAGGATGATGAAAGTCTCTGGAGACTGACAGTGGTGATGGTTACACAACAATGAGAACGAAACTGATGCCACTGAACCGCATATTTAAAATACTATTGAAATAGTGAGTTCTATGTCATGTACATCACAATAAAAAATAGTACAGAGAGTGCCCATGTACCCTATCTCCCAACAGTAACGTCTTACATAGTGAAGTCGCTCAGTTGTGTCTGACTCTTTGTGACTCTGTGGACTGTAAGCCTGACACACTCCTCCGTCTATGGGATTTTCCAGGCAAGAATATTAGAGTGGGTTGCCATTTCCTTCTCCAACTGTCTTACATAACCAGAGTACAATTATCAAAACAAGGAAATTGGCATTGGTATAATACTATTAACTACAGAACTTACTTGGATTTCACTTTTTCCATGAGCTCAGGGTATATGTGTGTGTGTGTGTAGTAGTCTACGAATTTTATCACATTCACAGATTCATGTAACTATCACCATAGTCAGAGCACAAAACTGTATCAAACCTCCACTTTACAGATTAGGAAATTGAGGCAGTTTGACAGTTAAGTAAACTGTCAAAAATTTTACAACCAATAGGTGCCAGAACCAGGCATCTTACCCAGTAAGATCAGCTCTGAAGCGCATGCCTCTTAATCAAAGGTTAACCAAAACTGTAAATATAGGGCATAACTAGGATACTCAAATGCATCCATATATGTGTATTCAAGAAGTCTGCTCTGTGGTACTTGAATATTTTAGACTATATATGGCATAATACAAAACAGTACACAATGCATTTCAGCATTCTACCTAAACTGGGTCAAATCCAGAATTTCATGCTGGGACTTACTGTTCACTTGGTATTTTCTAGCTAAAAAGTAACTTTAAAGACTGGCATGAGACATGTTATCCTGACAAAGAAAGAGAAAAAATTTAGCTTTGTGAAAAATTTGAGCTGAAATTTTCCAAGTCAAATTGTTCATGATTTGGTTTATTTTTATCCTCAATAATAAATTCAAATCACTACCATTTAACCATGATAAAATAGGCCCATCTCATGTTATTACATTTTTACCTCTTATTAAGCAAATATTTTAGTTACTAGAATATCTAAATAGTTCCACTATGGGAACAAAGTTTTTTTTTTTTAATACATATGCTGCTGCTGCTGCTGCTGCTGCTGCTAAGTTGCTTCAGTCGTATCCGACTCTGTGCGACCCCACAGACGGCAGCCCACCAGGCTCCCCCGTCCCTGGGGTTCTCCAGGCAAGAACACTGGAGTGGGTTGCCATTTCCTTCTCCAATGCATGAAAGTGAAAAGTGAAAGTGAAGTCGTTCAGTCGTGTCCAACTCTTAGCGACCTCATGGACTGTAGCCTACCAGGCTCCTCTGTCCATGGGATTTTCCAGGCAAGAGTACTGGAGTGGGGTGCCATTGCCCTCTCCTTAATACATATGATTAACGCTGAATTTGCTTGTGTGATTTTACAGCTTTTTATTAATACCTGATATATTTATTTTTATGATCATAAACTAAATATATGTTCATTTTAAGAAGTCTAAAAATCCTGCAAAGATGCAAAGGGGGGAAAAAACACAATACTTCCCAAACTTGTCACCTGGAGGCAATTTCCTTGTATATTAGATTTCTGTGGGACTTGCCCAGAGTTAGAATAAAATGCTGACGTTTTTAAAAACTGAAAACTCTAATTTACAGAAATAAGAGTATAAATTTTCTGACCTCGGAATCAGGTTTTAAAATAGAATGGTATTTTGGATTTATATTCCCGAGTGTGAATACAGGCACAAACAGTCTGAAAGGACTTAACACAGTAAGCGACTGAAGCTCATAATAAAAGGAAGTCATCAGGTTACGTCAAGTCAACAATCTCCTTAGTTCTCTCTGGTCCACAGATGATCAGGTTGACTCAACGGCATCTACTTCAGAAGTGTGGAAGAAAAAGAGTGTTGATTTTGCCCTGTGACTATGAATAATTTCATAGAACCACACATTTTTTAAAGCAATATTTTGGTCTAGTCCCCTCAGTGAAGAGAAAACTGAGGCTCTCAGAAACCGTCTAGAGCTCCACAGTGAGCTGGCAGCCTGGACCACACCGTGTTTCCCGTGGTCCTTCCATCCTCCCCAAGGCCTCGGACATGCCCCTCCACCCAACTCGACAAGATGATGGACAGCAGGATTCCTAGAGTTGATGTGGAAAACTAAGAGAGAACTAAGTTCTGTTCTCACCTCTTATCTACTTAATATTGGTAAGGAAAATTGACCTTATTCTTTTGTATTTATTCCTTTTAGAAACATTACTCAAAGCATAGGTCCTTTACCAAAAATCAACAACAACAACAAAAAAACTTTGCTGATTCTTGTTTAGTTATTAATACTAGTTTACTTTGGACTACTTTTCCATTTTTGGTTGCTATTTGCTGGTATCTCCATTAAATTCAATTTTTAAAAAAAGAATGTTTTTTACTATCATGGACAGAAATATTTCCCATAATCCCATTATGGGAACTCCATTTCCTGAACTGAAAACAACAAATCACTGATGTAGAAATTAAGTCCATTTAGCTATCAATAAACTCCCAAATTTAAATTAAACCTTTTCATCCTTACATACCCTTTCCTAATTGTATATGAAGATATTAAGATTTCCCAGATGGTCAACAGACACATGAAAAGATGCTCAACATTGCTAATCATCAGGGAAATGCAAATCAAAACCACAATGAGATATCATCTCATGCTTGTCAGAACGGTGATCATCAAAAAGAACACAAGTAACAAATGTTGGCAAGGATGTGGAGGAAAGAGAACACTTGTACACTGTTGGTAGGAATATAAATTGGTACAGTCACTATGGAAAACAGTATGGAGGTTTCCCAAAAAGCTAACAATAGAACTACGATGTGACTTGGCAGTTCTACTCCTGGGCATTTATCTGAAAGACACAAAAAACTAATTCAAAAAGACACATGTCCCCCAATGCTCATAGCAGCCTTATTTACAACTGCTGTCAAGATACAGAAGCAACCTAAGCGTCTATCAACAGATGAATGGACAAAGAAGATGTGCAACACACACACACACATATACACAATGGAATATTATTTGGTCATAAAAAAGATGGAATTTTGCCATTTGCAGCAAAATGAATGAACATGGAGGGCGTTATGCTAAATGAAAAAAGTCAGGTAGAGAAAGACAAATACTGTATGATAGTCACTTAGATGTGGAATCTAAAAAATACAACAAACTAGTCACTAAAACAAACAAACAAAAAAGAAGTAGACTCACAGATATAGAGAACAAACCAGTGGTTACCAGTGGGGACAGGCAAGTGGGGAAGGGAGGGGCAGTATAGGGGTAGGGGACCCAAAGGTACAAACTATGAGGTAAAACATAAGCTATAAGAATGTATTGTACAACATGGGAAATATAGCCAACATAATAACTATATAATAATTATAATAACTATAATGGATTGAGCTTCCCTGGTAGCTCAGTCAGTAAAGAATCTACCTGCAGTGAAGAGACCAGGGTTGATACCTGAGTCGGGAAGATCCCCTGGAGAAGGAAATGGCAACCCACTCCAGGATTCTTGCCTGGAGAATCCCATGGACAGAGGAGCCTGGTGGGCTACAGTCCATGGGGTTGCAAGAGTTGGACATGACTTAGAAACTAAATCACCATCATCATGAATGGATACCAACCTTTTAAAAAAAAGTAAAGCATTTCATAAAGCACTTTGTGGCTAATATCAGATTCTAATAGTTAAATCGATGCTCAAACTTTCTGACTCTCAATTTTCTTTTTTTTAAAAAAATAATTTTATTTCTTTATTTTTGGTTGTGAAGATCTTCATTGCTGCATGTTGCTTTCTCTAGTTGTGGCACACGAGCTTAGTTGCTCCTTGGCTCAATTTTCTTTTAAGTAAGAGTTGCAGACAAAAGGAAGAAAGCAATTCATTCTAATCCACATTTCAATATCTACTATGCAGTTTTCTACTTTATACCCTAAAACCATAACACATTGAGTATTATCTATAAAAATCATGAATCACTATGCTGTTTACCTGAAACTAATATAACATTGTTAAGTCAGCCATAAACATTTTTTTAAAAAGATGTTCAGTATTAAATATAATCCACCTAACCAAGGCAAGATATGAAATTCTTATTTTTTAAAAAAGGGAGCAATATGTTAAAGAAAAATAATGCTGATAATCTATAGATGGGCATGAAATGGAAAAACAGAATAATCACTTCAGAAGAATCAAATAGTTTCTCACACACACAAATATACCCAAATTTTATAGAGGGGGGAAAAAACCCTCAACATGATAAACCAAAACAGAAAAAAAAATTTAAGGTCAATTTGGAAGTATCACCCACGCTTCTGTACAGGCTTCCCAATGATAAATGACTGAAGAAAGCAACAATAAAATCTACAACTACGTTAGGGAAACATCACTATGATGAATGTATTTTTGAGCATATTCTTCAAAATTGTTAAAATATCACTCGGTCCTAGCTTAGACTTAGGATCTGGACAAGGAAAGGACAAGGGAAGAAAGTTCTGTTTCTTAAAAGGAACTATGACAGCCATCTGTGACATCGTTATTCAAGTCAGCCTTTCCTTGGAAGACTAACAAGTATCTCTTATTGATAAGCATTATCGTGGGATGCTCTGCAATTTAATAAAAACCATATCATTTGGGCTTCCCTGGTGGCTCAGTGGTAAAGAATCCGCCTGCCAATTCAGGAGACACGGGTTCGAATCCATAATTCAGGAAGATCCCACCTGCCACAGAGCAACTAATCCGGTGTGCCACAACTATTGAACCTGTGCTCCAGAGCCCGGGAGCCGCAATACGGAGCCCACATGCTATAACTAACCACTGAAGCTGAGAATCCTAGAGCCAGTGCTCGGAAACAAGAAAAGCCGCCGCAGTGAGGAAGCTGTGCACCGCAACTAGAGAGTAGCCCAGCTTGCCACAAGAAAAACCCTGTGAGCAGCAATGAAGACGCAGCACAGCCAAAAATAAATAAACACAGTTAAAAAATATATATGTATCATCTGGAAAGATTATCTGCCTCTCTGTGCTAAAAGTATACGCAGAAATTAAATCCTACGTGAAACATTTCCCAGCCTATCACCTATGTTCAAACTTGCCGAGACGTAAGACAACCATACCCCTTTTAGAAGAGCACCAATACAGGCTCAGTCCAAACCAGGGCTCATGGTGGTCACTGAAAATGAGTATTCCAAAGATGGCTAAATAAAATGAAAGATCATCACAGTGGTAAACCAGAGTTTTCTGTTTGAAAAAAACAATAAATCATCCTATAATGTAAACTAGTTACTTCATAGTTTATTTGCTAACAGAGATTTCAAGCACCCACTATTCTTAAATATGGGCAATGACATATACCCATCACTGGACATTGACTTGGTACTATTTATGATAACAACTGACTTCCCTGGTGGCTCAGACAGTGAAGCGTCTGCCTACAAAGTGGGAGACCTGGGTTCAATCCCTGGATCGGGAAGATCTCCTGGAGAAGGAAATGGTAACCCACTCCAGTAGTCTTGCCTGGAAAATCCCATGGATGGAGGAGCCTGGTAAGCTACAGTCCATGGGGTCACAAAGAGTCGGACACGACTGAGCGACTTCACTTTTCTGATAATAACACCAGGCTTCCCAGGTGGCGCTTGTGATAAAGAACTCGCCTTCCAATGCAGGAGACGTAAGAGACGTGGGTTCAATCCCTGGGTCGGGAAGATTCCCTGGAGGAGGACATGGTAACCCACTCCAGTATTCTTGCCTGGAGAATCCCATGGACAGAGGAGCCTCGTGGTCTACAATCCATAGGGTCGCAAAGAGTCAGACACCCCTGAAGCGACTTAGCACTCACATACATAATAACAACCATTAAAACAGCTATTATTTCTTGAGACTCCATTGTACTCCAGGTCTTTAAAAGGTGGTTTTATATATATTATCTAGTTTAATCCTCTTAAAGAGTCTTATGAGGAAGGCTCTAGCCAACTCTATTTCATACAGGAGAAAACCAAGATGAAGCCCACTGCACACAGAAGCTTTAGTGTGTGCTAGTTCGCTCTTCCGATTCTCCAGGCAAGAATACTGGATTAGGTCACCATGCCCTCCTCTAGGGGATCTTCCTGACCCAGGGATCGAACCCAAGTCTGTCGGCATCTCCTACAGTGCAGGCAGATTCTTTACCCACTGAGCCACCTGGGAAACCCCCACAGAAGCTTAACCTGGGGCTTTTTCAGGCAGACACCTTCCTTAGTAACTGGTCTCTCCTGGGAACCGGGTTTTATCTTAGGCCAACAATTCCTCAACTGTTCACCAAGGCACTGGGAGAGCTGTAGCAAATTCACAGGGACAACTCAGGATTTCTGAAAATTTCATGGGAAACACAGTGTACTCAACACGTTGGACGTTGAACCTACAGGCTGGTGGAGTTCACAGTTGCCAAATCAGATCCTATCACATTCCTACCAATGACATTGTATCTCTGCAAAGTGTGGGTTTTCAGTGGTTGCTGTGATAAAAAGCAAGTGCTGCAGAAAAATTAATGTGGCACAGGAAATGAGACTGGGATCCAATCAGATCCCAAGTGTGTGTGTGCGCACATGCAGCACGCGCGCACACACACACACACACACCATTTGAAACTGTGGTTATTTAAGAATGATATAAATATTTTTTCTCTTAGTTTATGTGTGTCATTTTTCTTCAAACAGCTTCTATGTTGTTAGGATATAAATACTTATTACGTTATTTCAACCTAACTACTTACTAGCTACTGAAAACTAGGAGCACTGTGGAAAACTTACTGAGATACAAAGGGCACTGTGAACCAAGTTTAGGAATCTCTGATTAACCAAGAAGTGACAGAATGTGTGCGATTCACGGAGGAGGGCTGTGAGTCAACCCAAAGAAATAACTTAAAAGTCCCGAACACTAACATCACAACCAGAAAAAGAATTTAGGTTAAAACCGTTTTTAAAGGTCACTCTCAGTTGGCTTAATCCTTCAAATCCCAATACAATGTCCTCTGGATAACTGGTATTTTTTTTAAAGACTTCTAAAACACATGCATGCAAATTACTGTTTTTCCAATTCTTAGAGACTCAAGCAAAGCTTTCAAAATTATAGCCTCCAAGCTATGTTTGAAGAGACTGGGCCTCCCCCATACAGACAGAACACACCCGCGGAGCCTTGCCAACGAAACCCGAGGCAAAGCGTAACAGAGAGACTGCTCTCCCCAGCACTTTGATACTTTCAGCTTTTTTGTGGTTTGCATCTTACTCTCAATATCCTGCTTTTAAGTTCTACAGGCTCCAGGTTACTGTGAAAATGGTTATTTAGAAACTTGCCTTCCACAGAGTTTCTCATATCAGATATTCAGTGTGAAAAGCAATGGGAAAATAAACACAAAAGCCAGACTAGTGGTTCCTCTGGGAGATAAAAGAGAAGTGGAATGCCATGGGGAGGAGTGCTCGGGGCTGCAAGGTTCTAAGGATACTCTGGTTCTTCAGCTGGGTGATGGGTACCTGGGTGTGTCTTCTGTTCTCATTTTTTACTTTGTACTTCTCCGTTTGTTGCTTTCTGAATGCACACTATAGTTCACAGTGGCGGCCCCAGAATTTCAGCATGCGCGTGCCCTGGGAGCTGGATGTGTGCTTTGTCTCTAAGCAGAGTTGGATCACAAACTGCTTTTACTTGGATTATGTACTTATCTGGAGGGGCTCTGGAGAGGCTGATGGGTCTGAGTGAGAAGCGAAGGTTAATTTTTGGTGCCACCACTGAACCAGGAGTTAACAAATTGGCATTTTGTTATCACCTTTGGTTTATATCTCCCAATGTGCCATCAGTTGTTTTCCTGGGCTCTTATTCCTTTCCACCCTTCTTCCTCTCTCCCCTCCTCATTTATGACCTAGAGTGCAGAAAACACTTCTGATTTTAATTAGGATCTTTAATTTTGTAAAAAATTCTTCATTTACAATATATTAAGCAGCTGCTAAGGATGATGGAAGATAAACAGGTGTAGTCAGCAGGTAGGACACCAGGAGAACCAAGGTTGCTATTGCTATTTTAAGGATGGGACCCCCTCCCCTCAGAGACCACCAGTGCACTGTGGGACCACCATGGACTCAGGTGTGTTTGTATTCATTCCCCAAGTTCTTCCCACTAACAGTGGCCTAGTAGATGTTACCTAAACGTGAAATGACTATCTTCATCCACAGGCTCACAGAAACAATGCCCAACGTTCAAGAGCTCTATGACAAGCTTTTCACTTACATTTAATTTCTACAACAGTACTATCAGGTTATGTACAATACACCCAGTTTACAATTCTAAAAACTGAGGCTTAAAAAAGTGAATTTTCCAAAGTCACACACCTAACAAGACGCATCAAGACTCAGTCTCATAACCTCAAAGGGAACCTCTTCCACCACCGCTTACACCATCTCACCCCGCTTTAGGGAAAACATGCTTGACCCGCTTTAGGAAATTGAAGCTCCTCTCTGGTAACAAGTAATAGACGCCACTTCCCCTCCCCTTCCTCAAATCAACCGGAAGCACCACACTGAAATTTCCAAGACAAGTGTCGGTGAACTGATGTCTCAATTCAGACCAAACAGCGTGCTCGCTTCCTCGAGCTCTGGGACATGCCACTTGCTAACTCTTTACAGAGCTTAATTCCAGCCAGAACGGAGCTCCCCGGGGCAGAATAGCCCCGGTGGTCCGGCGCCTACGCCCCTTTGCGGTCCTCTAAGGGGTGAGGGAAGGGACCAGGCTGCAGGCGCGACCCAGCCAAGTCCGGTCACTCCGAAGCCGGCCGCAGGCCCGGGGACGGCTGCTGGCGACCAGAGGAGACCCTCCTTTTACGCCTCAAGACTGCCGGGTCTCCGCGTCCGGAATACCTGGGGACCCCTGTTCCCCTCACACACACCCCCCGACCACCACCACCACTTTCTACAAACTCTTTCAGCTCACTGGAGCAAGAGGAAGGGGACGTGCAAAGGCGAGAAAGTTCTCTGCCCCCTCCCCCAAGCTCTATATTCTAGGGAAGCAACTGAAGGAAAGCGACAAGGGAGGTGCCCGGGAGAGGACCACCCCCTCAACTCCGGCGACGGCTTCCCCGGAGGCCGCAGGAAAGGCGGCATCGCGCTGGGTCTGGGACTCTTCCCCAAACAGACAGCGATCTGGGGGAGCCCCAGCCCGCGACATCGTCCTCCCCGGATCAGAGCGCCCCCCTTTCCCCCGGGAGTAGGGGGCGCGGGCCCTCGGAGAAAGAGAGGTCTGGAAAGGACCCGGAGAGGTCACACAGTACCTTTCTCTCCGCGCCGCAGGGTCCGATGCTGGCGACAGGGTGGGAGGCGAGGGGATTCGGTGGGCACGCGTTCTCGCTGGCTCCGGCGGCCCCTGGGCCTCGGCGCCGCCCAGCGCCGCCGCCTCCTGCCGCCGCTCGCCCGGCTGCGCTCGCCGCTCCGCAGGTTACCTGTGGCCGAGCCGCCTCGCCCGCCGCCCGCCGCCCCGCTCGGCCCTCCGCCCCGCCCGCGCGCGCTCGGAGGCTGGGACCGCAGCGCCCCGCAGCGGCCGGTTCCGGCGCGGCGGCGGCCCGGGGTGAGGTGGGGGCCCCCAGCCCTCCCGCTGGCCTTGCTCGGCAGCCAGCTCCCTGCCCCGCCGCCGCGCCTTCGGCGCCTGCCGAGAGGCCTCCTTATCAAGAGGGAGAGGAGCCAGTGCATGCAATTGGGTGAGGTTTTCCGAGCAGAGGTTGCCAGGTTTGTTAGGAGGGAGAGGGGATTCGGGAGGAGAAACCATTCTTCAACCTGTGGCCAAGTGTGTATTTCAATGTATTCGTGGTTCGCTTAGCTGAGATGTCTCAACGGAAGCTAGACAACAATGATGAAAGATCCAGATTCATTAGAAAGCTGAAGAGAAGAAAGGAAGCCTTTATTCCAAACAGCTTGTCGGTTAGTAGCTTGTCGAAAGCATCTCTTAATGAAATAGGAAGCGTTGAACGGTCCAGCCTCCTATATTCAAATCACGCTTTACGGACTATTAACTCGGTCTGTTTTTGTCTATTTTTCAGTTAGTTCTTCCGTGTCTAGAAGAGTTCACTGAACACAGCGAGCGCTCAATAAATTATTGTTGAATGAATGTATGAATGAGTAGGAAGGATCTCATTCAACCTTCTGAAGAAGCGTAACAGGTATCTAATCTCTGAACACAGGAAAGTGGAGAGGGAGGTGAAACCCCAGAATGGAGTTTCTGGCTTACCTAAGCTTAATTTTAACCGGATTATTCTCTTTTTCCCTCTGAAATAGACCTGGGGAAAAGAAACGTGATGATCTCCTACGTTTTCTTAAGATATATGTCTCCCTCTCTCCTTCAGAGAACATCAATCAGAATGAATCCAAACATTCCTACGCACACCAGGGAAGAGTAAGTGCCTGATTTTCTTCCACTACTTCCAAACTTCCCCTGTCCCAAAGTCATAACTAGAATTTTACTCGGCAGGATGTGAAACCTCTCTTCTGAGTGTCCTTTGGCTTTCTTCAGATTTGTCCCCATCCCTGTCATTCCCCATCACGAGCTATTAGAAGAATACATTTCTTTCCCTTGCCTTTCAGCTCTGAATTTCTCTCCAGATAGGTCACCAGTGAGGGCTAGGTGATCCCCCAAGATCAAAGTACCCATTACCTTTCAGTGTGACTGTTTCTTTCTTACACTTTTCCAGATTAAAGGCTTTTCCAAGCTAGTCCATTGAATAAACATCCAGAGATACAGAGTGCTCCATTCCTCCAGGAGGCTTTTATGAGATCACCACAGAGTGAAGATGAGATGGAGTTTGAAGTTGCATTCGTGGGCAGTCAGAGCAATCACACATTAATCTTGCTGAAAGGAACAGAAGCCAATCTGTAAGACATGCGAATGCTCCTTGGAGCTGACTGGTCTGCAGTTCTTCCCAGACCTTAATTAATGGGAATTCCTGGCAGAGGGGCCTCATGAGAGCCAAAGCAGACAGTGGGTGAGCTGTTTGGAGATCATGCTTGCTTGTTTCCAAGTGGACACATGATCTTTTGGCATCTCATGAAAGGAGAATCCTAAAGCTCCCTGTGTGTGAGGAAGGCTGGCAGCCTGCAACTCTGTTCTGCCCCTCTGTCCAGTTCCATCATAGCCAACCTCACACATCCACCTCACTACCTTCTCCTTCTGCTTCATGAGAAAAAGTTTGGCTCTACCAATGATAGCTTTCATTGCTTTGTTAGGATACTGTTGTTCAGTTGCTAAGTCGTGTCCCACTCTTTGCAACCTCATGGACTGCTGCACGCCAGGCTTCCCTGTTCTCTACTGTCTCCTGGAGTTTGCTGTAGTTCAAATTCACTGAGTCAGTGATGCCATCTAACCAACTAATTGGCTCCTATTTTCAGCAACATTTCTTTAAGAGCTGACCACAGTAGCTTTCTTTTGCATCACTAGCTGCAATTGGTTCTTCAGACCACCGTTCTGCCTTCCATTCTTGAAACTGCCCTTGCTAAGGCTTCCCACTCAAGAAAATTCATAAATGCCTCCTCTACAATCATCCCCTCCTTGTCTTCCAAAGGAAACAGCCATCCATAATTCTGAGTTAATAATTCTCTTACCACAAATATATGTAGCCCGAAATACTACTACTGTTCAGTTTTGCCTGTTTTTGAACTTTTTCCTAAGTGGAATCATTCTTCACTGTTCTGGTTCAGCTTGCTTTTTTTCACTTAGCATTCTGTTTCTGAGATTCAACTATTCAGTTTCTCTGTTAGGTGGTATTTCATTGAGAGAAGATATCATAGTTTATTTGCCCAGGTTACTTTCAGACAGTGTGTTGGACATTGTCCCAGTTTTTGCTTTTGCACACGGTGTTGCTATGAACATTCCTAAATATTTCTTCTGAGGTATGTGTGCAAGAGTTTTTAAGATACATGTTTGGAAGTGGAATTGTTGGATCTTAAGGTACAAGTATGTTCAAATTTACATACTAGGTAATGCCAATGGTTTTCTAACTCAGTTGTACCAATTTTAATTCCTGCAGTGATGTATGAAAGTTCCCTGGCTCCACATCTCTGCCAGTGCTTATTTTTCCTGTGGGTGTGAAATTATTTCTTACTGTGATTTGTATTTCAAATACAAATTTGTAAATCAAATACTGTGGTTTGCATTTCTCCAATCATAGGTATAATTGTTCATCTTTAATGTTTGCCAACTATTCTTGTTTTCCCTTTTGTTAATTTCTCATGTCTTTTGCCCAAATTTATGGGTTTTGAGAAATCCTTCTTGGCTCCAAGGCTATAAAAACATTCTCCCAATTTTCTTCTGAAACTTGTAAAGTTTTGCCTTTCACATTCCATCTGAAATTCAATTTCTCCTCTCATTCGCAGGGCCAGAGCTATCTTATAATGGTTTCCAAATATCTATGGGTCAGTTTTAGGTGCTCTGTTTTGTTACATTTTCCTATCCCAATGCTGGTCACATACATCCTGAAAAATCTATGTTTTTTAAATTGGAATATGATTGCTTTATAGTATTGTGTTGCTTTCTGCTGTACAACGAAGTGAATCAGCTATATGTACACATATATCCCCTCCCTCTCGAGCCTCCCTCCCACCCCTCTCCATCCCACCCGTCGAGGTCATCACAGAGCACCGAGCTGAGCTTCTTGCATTATACAGCAGCTTACCACTCTCTCTCTGTTTCATACAGGGTAGTGAATATATGTCAATGCTACTCTCCTAGTTCGTCCCACCCTCCCCTTCCCCACCTTGTGTCTACATGTCTGTTCCTATGTCTGTGTTTCTATTCCTGCTCTGCAAATAGGTTCATGTGAGCCATTTTTCTAGATTTCATATATATGTGTTAATATACGATATCTGTTTTTGTGACTTACTTCACTCTGTTAATGACAGACTCCAAGTCTATCCATATCTCCACAAATGACCCAATTTCATTCCTTTCTGTGGCTGAGTAATATTCTATTGTATCTATGTACCACATCTTCTTTACTCATCTTACATTTGAAAACAGACCCTGAGTTTTAAATTCATAGCAAACGGGTTCCAGCAGCTCAGGCTCCTTTCCATTGCTTCCCACAAATTATGCCTCTCTGGGTGGAGCAGGCTGAAACTTCAGTGAAACCTAAATACCTTTTTCTTTGGCTTCCTTCTTTTTCTGATCATTTTCCTTCACATATTTCAAGAAGCAATCTCAACTCGTGGGTTGCATAATATGTTCAATACATACATTAATTCTATTGGCAAGAATCTTGCCATTAACCTGTTTGTTGACAATAATGCCAACAGCATGCTGAGTAACACTCAGCATGACTGTTCCAGTTTTGCCATTGAGAACCTTTGCGGGGCATTCCGTTTTTGAACAAGGTTTATTCCCTTGATGTCTACAACATCACCTTTCTTGTAGATTCGCATGGATGTGGCCAAAGGAGTGACTTCTGTCTTCTAAAAGGTATACAAACAGATGCCTTGCCTCTTTCCCTTTGGATTGGTTATTTTGGTCACTACTGGAAGCTGAAAGGCTGAACATCATTTCATGTGCTTATTTGGCACCCCTGCCTCTTTGGTGAAACATCTCTTCATGTCTTTACCTATTTTCTAATTGGAATTGTTTTTACTGTTGAATTTTGAAAATTCTTTACATATTCCAGACATAAGTCCCATGTCAGATATGTGGTTTATGAATATTTTACTCTACTCATTCTCTTAACAGACTCTTTGCTGAGAAAAAGTTTTTAATTTTGTATTTTTTTTTTTATGGATAGTACATGCTTTCAGTGTCACAATCCTGTTGTCTTTTTTCCTATATTTTTATGCAATTAAACACTTACAGTACCCTGCGGAAGAGGAGTGATGACAGTGGGCATCCTTCTGAGTTTCTGATCTTAAGCAACTGATTATCTGATTTGTTTCCCTCGCTCACTTTCAGTTATGAAGATAAAGGGACCGTGTTTATCAGTTGAAAAGTGTTTGGCTGCAAGAAAGAGCATGCTTGTCTAGAGCAGTTTAAACATGTAAAAACGTACATAATAGAATATCTGGGCCTAGATTCTTTATTATGCTACTGTACCACCTCATTACTGGCTTTTGTTTTTGGCTTGACATCTAAGCAGGAAAAAGGGATAGCGCTTCCCATTGTGTTTTAATTTGGGAACAAACTCTTCTCAGCTGCGCTTTAAATTTATTTCTCCTTACATGTCATTGATCACAACTGGATCCCAGAAACGAGGGGGTGATTATCATACCCAGGGTAAACAATCATGATTCAGCCTCTGAGCCTGGGCTTCTTTCAGTGGCTGCGTTGATACTCAAGAACACTTAGGGATATCAAACTAAGGACAAAGTGGTAGGGGGATTATGCCACCCACAATCTCTGCCTGACATTTGTTTGACTTTGTATTCCCTGTGCCTGGCCATGGGAAGCATGTGGCAGGTATATTTGGAAGTTTATGTTAAGCTTATCTCCTTTTGCTCAGAACTGCCTCCCCACGCATGAAGGTAGGCCTTTGCAGCCACTAGCTACACCCACAGCCCTAATGGGTTGGACCATTAATTCAGCATATTTGTTGAAACTGGACCACCATCGGGCTACCATATTGCACAGAAAATACAACGTAAATGGTGTACCTAGAGATTCTGACCGCTGTGTTAGGCACTGAGAACAAAACGGTGAGCCCAAGCAGTGGTCCTGAAGTCTAGTGGTAAATACAGTCCTCAATCAAATGTTAAATTATAGCTGAGGTATATGCCCTGAAGGAGTAGCAGTATATAGTATTGTGTAAATTCACACTGAAATTGAAGAAAGTGGAGAAAACCACTAGACCATTCAGGTATGACCTAAATCAAATCCCTTATGACTTCACAGTGGAAGTAAGAAATAGATTTAAGGGACTAGATCTGATAGAGTGCCTGATGAACTATGGATGGAGGTTCGTGACATTGTACAGAAGACGGGAATCAAGACCATCCCCAAGAAAAAGAAATGCAAAAAAAAAAAGGCTGTCTGAGGAGGCCTTACAAATAGCTGTGAAAAGACAGGAAGCGAAAAGCAAAGGAGAAAAGGAAAGATATACCCATTTGAATGCAGAGTTCCTAAAAATAGCAAGGAGAGATAAGAAAGCCTTCCTCAGTGATCAATGCAAAGAAATAGAGGAAAACAATAGAATGGGAAAGACTAGAGATCTCTTCAAGAAAATTAGAGATACCAAAGGAACATTTCAAGCAAAGATGGGCTCAATAAAGGACAGAAATGGTAGGGACCTAACAGAAGCAGAAGATATTAAGAAGAGACTGCAAGAATACACAGAAGAACTGTACAAAAATGATCTTCATGACCCAGATAATCACAATGGTGTGATCACTCACCTAGAGCCAGACATCCTGGAAAGTGAAGTCAAGTGGGCCTTAGAAAGCACCACGACGAACAAAGCTAGTGGAGGTGATGGAATTCCAGTTGAGCTATTTCAAATCCTGAAAGATGACGCTGTGAAAGTGCTGCAGTCAATATGCCAGCAAATATAGAAAACTCATCAGTGGCCACAGGACTGGAAAAGGTCAGTTTTCATTCCAATCCCAAAGAAAGGCAATGCCAAAGAATGCTCAAACCTACCGCACAATTGCACTCTTCTCACACGCTAGTAAAGTAATGCTCAAAATTCTCCAAGCCAGGCTTCAGCAATACGTGAACCGTGAACTTCCAGATGTTCAAGCTGGTTTTAGAAAAGGCAGAGGAACCAGAGATCAAATTGCCAACGTCCGATGGACCATCAAAAAAGCAAGAGAGTTCCAGAAAAACATCTATTTCTGCTTTATTGACTATGCCAAAGCCTTTGACTGTGTGGATCACAATAAACTGTGGAAAATTCTGAAAGAGATGGGAATACCAGACCACCTGACCTGCCTCTTGAGAAACCTGTATGCAGGTCAGGAAGCAACGGTTAGAACTGGACATGGAACAACAGACTGGTTCCAAATAGGAAAAGGAGTACGTCAAGGCTGTATAGTGTCACCCTGCTTATTTAACTTATATGCAGAGTACATCATGAGAAAGGCCGGGCTGGAGGAAGCACAAGCTGGAATCAAGATTGCTGGGAGAAATATCAATAACCTCAGATATGCAGATGACACCACCCTTATGGCAGAAAGTGAAGAAGAACTAAAGAGCCTCTTGATGAAAGTGAAAGTGGAGAGTGAAAAAGTTGGCTTAAAGCTCAACATTCAGAAAACTAAGATCATGGCGTCCGGTCCCATCACTCCATGGCAGATAGATGGGGAAACAGTGGAAACAGTGGCTGACTTTATTTTTCTGGGCTCCAAAATCACTGTAGATGGTGGTTGCACCCATGAGATTAAAAGACGCTTACTCCTTGGAAGGAAAGCTATGACCAACCTAGACAGCATATTAAAAAGCAGAGACATTCCTTTGCCAACAAAGGTCCTTCTAGTCAAGGCTATGGTTTTTCCAGTAGTCATGTATGGATGTGAGAGTTGGACGGTGAAGAAAGCTGAGTGCTGAAGAATTGATGCTTTTGAACTGTGGTGTTGGAGAAGACTCTTGAGAGTCCCTTGAACTGCAAGGAGATCCAACCAGTCCATCCTAAAGCAGATCAGTCCTGGGTGTTCATTGGAAGGACTGATGTTGAAGTTGAAACTCCAATACTTTGGCCACCTGATGCGAAGAGCTGACTCATTGGAAAAGACCCTGATGCTGGGAAAGATTGAGGGCAGGAGGAGAAGGGGACAACAGAGGATGAGGTGGTTGGATGGCATCATCTACTTGATGGGCATGGGTTTGGGTGGACTCTGGGAGTTGGTGATGGACAGGGAAGCCTGGCGTGCTGCAGTTCATGGGGTGGCAAAGAGTCGGACACAACTGAGCAACTCAGCTGAACTGAAAGCATGATTGGGCCGTTAAGAGTGGACCACTGGCCCAAATCAATAAGATTTTTTTATATATATGTATCAGGAGATTCTATTAGTCATTATGATAAAGATCAACTACACAATAGAAAAATGAATGTGTGACCATGGGTAAATCATGTAATCAATTTCCCAACTTATAAAACTTTGACAGTCAAGTGCCTCTTTTTTTTGTTTGTCTTAATTTATTTTTTATTGAAGGATAATTGCTTTACAGAATTTTGCTGTTTTCTGTCAAATCTCAACATGAATCAGCCATAGGTATACATATATCCCCTCCCTTTTGGAACTCCCTCTCATCTCCCTCCCCACCCCACCCCTCTAGGTTGATACGGAGCCCCTGTTTGAGTTTCCTGTGCCACACAGCAAATTCCCATTGAATTCTGGGAACTCCTCGCTGCATATAGGACCTTAGTTCCCTGACCAGGGATCAAACCCGTACCCCTGCATTGGAAGGCAGAGTCTTACCCACTAGACTGCCAGGGAAGTCCCCCAACCAGATTTTCTTGCCTAGGAATCAAAGGTAATAGTTAAAACTAATGTAGTGCTAACCTTTAAAGGCAAGGCTTCCCTGGTAGCTCAGACGGTAAAGAATCCGCCTGCAATGCGGGGGACCTAGGTTCGATCCCTGGGTTGGAAAGATCCTCTGGAGGAAGGCATGGCAGCCCACTCCAGTATTCTTGCTTGGAGAATCCCCATGGACAGACGAGCCTGGTGGGCTACAGTTCATGTGATCACAAAGAGTCGGACACAATTGAGCGACTAAGCACAATCCTATTGAGGTATATAACGTTAAGAACAGTTGAGAGATGAGGAAATTGAGGCACAGAGAGGTTAAGTTTCTTGATCCAAGTCACACAGCTGGTTAGTGTTGGAGCCAGGATTTGAACCTGGATAGTCTAGCTCCAGAATCTGAGCCCACTATTGCTGGGCCTGAAAAGTGAGGCAGCCATCTCCTGCCATCTGGTGGGAGAAACACAGAAAGCCAGCTTTTATGCAGAGAGAAAAGTGAGGACAGAGAGAAGTAAAACCCAAGTTCCCTTTCTAACGAAGCTTTATCTCCTGAAATATCCTGAGACACCTTTCCTGGGATCCTCTGAATATGACATAACTTCTGAATTCACCAATAGGTTTACAACATAGTGATTCAAAATTTTTATAGTTTATACTCCATGTAAAGTTATTGTAAAATATTCATGCGCTCTGTTCCCTGTGCTGTATAATATATCCTTGTAATTTATTTATTTTATACGTAGTATTAATAGTTTGTACCTCTGGGATGGGGAGGGAGGTGGGAGGGGGGTTCAGGATGGAGAACACATGTACACCCATGGCTGATTCATGTCAATGTATGGCAAAACCACTACAACATTGTAAAGTAATTAGCCTCCAATTAAAATAAATAAATTAAAAAAAATAGTTTGTACCTCTTAATCCCCTACTCCATCTTGCCCCTCCCCCATTCCTCGCCCCAGCAACCACTAGTTTGTTCTCTGTATCTGGGAGTCTGTTTCTGTTTTTGTTATATTCATTCATTCATTTTATTTTTCGGATTCCACATATAAGTGATGTTATACAGTATTTGTCTTTGGATTGATCCTGTTTCAGTTCAGTAGAGTTTAGTCACTCAGTCGTGTCCGACTCTTTGTGACCCCATGAATCGCACCATGCCAGGCCTCCCTGTCCGTCACCAACTCCCGGAGTCCACCCAAACCCATGTCCATTGAGTCGGTGATGCCATCCAACCACCTCATCCTCTGTCGTCCCCTTCTCCTCCTGCCCTCAATCTTTCCCAGCATCAGGGTCTTTTCCAATGAGTCAGCTCTTCGCATCAGGTGGCCAAAGTATTGGAGTTTCAACTTCAACATCAGTCCTTCCAATGAACACCCAGGACTGATCTGCTTTAGGATGGACTGGTTGGATCTCCTTGTCAAGGGACTCCCAAGAGTCTTCTCCAACACCACAGTTCAAAAGCATCAATTCTTCAGCACTCAGCTTTCTTCACTGTCCAACTCTCACATCCATACATGACTACTGGAAAAACCATAGCCTTGACTAGAAGGACCTTTGTTGGCAAAGGAATGTCTCTGCTTTTTAATATGCTGTCTAGGTTGGTCATAGCTTTCCTTCCAAGGAGTAAGCGTCTTTTAATCTCATGGGTGCAACCACCATCTACAGTGATTTTGGAGCCCAGAAAAATAAAGTCAGCCACTGTTTCCACTGTTTCCCCATCTATCTGCCATGGAGTGATGGGACCGGACGCCATGATCTTAGTTTTCTGAATGTTGAGCTTTAAGCCAACTTTTTCACTCTCCACTTTCACTTTCATCAAGAGGCTCTTTAGTTCTTCTTCACTTTCTGCCATAAGGGTGGTGTCATCTGCATATCTGAGGTTATTGATATTTCTCCCAGCAATCTTGATTCCAGCTTGTGCTTCCTCCAGCCCGGCCTTTCTCATGATGTACTCTGCATATAAGTTAAATAAGCAGGGTGACACTATACAGCCTTGACGTACTCCTTTTCCTATTTGGAACCAGTCTGTTGTTCCATGTCCAGTTCTAACTGTTGCTTCCTGACCTGCATACAGGTTTCTCAAGAGGCAGGTCAGGTGGTCTGGTATTCCCATCTCTTTCAGAATTTTCCACAGTTTATTGTGATCCACACAGTCAAAGGCTTTGGCATAGTCAATAAAGCAGAAATAGATGTTTTTCTGGAACTCTCTTGCTTTTTTGATGGTCCATCGGACGTTGGCAATTTGATCTCTGGTTCCTCTGCCTTTTCTAAAACCAGCTTGAACATCTGGAAGTTCACGGTTCACGTATTGCTGAAGCCTGGCTTGGAGAATTTTGAGCATTACTTTACTAGCGTGTGAGAAGAGTGCAATTGTGCGGTAGTTTGAGCATTCTTTGGTGTTGCCTTTCTTTGGGATTGGAATGAAAACTGACCTTTTCCAGTCCTGTGGCCACTGATGAGCTTTCCATATTTGCTGTTTGGGACTCTCTAATTCCCAGACTTGGATATCTATTTCCCTCCCGGGTTAGGGAAGTTTTTTTGCTCTTTTTATTCAAATATGTTCTCTCCCTTTTCTCTTTCTCCCTCCTTTTGGGACCCCTATAATGAGAGTATTAACATACTTGATGTTGTCCCTGCAGTCTCTTAAACGGTCCTCATTTCTTTTTACCCTTTTTTTTTGTTCAGCTTCAATGATTTTTATTACTTTATCTTCCAGCTCACTGATATGTTCTTCTGTGTTATCTATACTACTATTGATTCCTTCTAATGTGTTTTTTTTTTTTTTTTGGCCTTGCCTCATAGCATGTGGGATCTTAGTTTCCAGATCAGGGACTGAACCCAGCCCCGCTGCAGTGGAATTTGGGTGTCTTAACCACTGGACTGCCAGGGAAGTCTCCCTTCTAATGTATTTTTCATTTCAGTTATTGTCTTTTTCATCTCTGGTGTGCTTCTCTTTTATTTTCTAACTCTTTGTTAAAATCTGACTTCTCACTCTGTCCATCCATTCTCCTCCCGAGTTCTTCAATAATCTTTAACATCATTACCTTGAACTCTTTCTCAGGTAGATCGCCTATCTCCACTTCACTTATGTTCTCCTTTTGGGGTTTTAACTTGTTCCTTCATTTGGAACATGTTCTCTATTGCCTCATTCTGCTTAATTTGCTGGTTTTTCTTCTACGTACCTTCTAGATTGGTTTTGTTTCCTGACCTTGGAGAAGTGGCCTTTTTAGGAGATGTCTTACGTGTCCCAGCAGTACACTCCCCTCTGACCACCAGGCTACATGGTCTAGGGATTTCCCCTTTTGTGGTGGGCTGATTACTGGGGGCAGTCTGGTAGGCCTGGCTGGCTTCCAGTCTGCTTGATGGTCAGGTTCTGCCTTATATAGGGTCTGGCTCATGAGCTGTCTGGAGAACCCCAGCTTACTTACCCCAGTAAGTCTTGGGGCTAATGCAGGCACACCGATGGCAGAGTTGAATTGTGGGATGGGTGGTTGTGGGGCTAGTATCCCCAAATTTAATGTTGGCCTTCTGATGGGAGGGGACAGTTCCTGACACGGGTGCTGGCAGGTCCCAAAGCTGGTGCTGGCCACTGGTTAAGTAGGGCTGAATCCTGGAGTGGCTGGCTAAGGAGTCGGGTATCTCAGAGCTGATATTAGCCTGATGATGAGTGGGCCTAGGGCCCAGGGCTAGTGCCAGCTCGTGGGTGGGTAGCACCAGCTCCCAGGTACTCTGGCTGTGGAGCCCTGGGAGGTCCCAAAGCTGGTGTCAGCCCACAGGAGATGGTCCTGGATCCCAGGACCCTGGATTGGTGACCCAAGGTGTCCCAGAGCTGGAGTTGGCCTGCTGGTGGGCAAGGCTGGAGTCTGGAGTCCAGGTGTCCTGGGGCTGGTGTGTTGGCCATGTCCTGAGCAGGCAGGCTGTGGGACTGTGGCCCTAGGCCTTATGTCCACACGCTGGTGGATGGGGTTGGGGTCTAGGAGATCCCAGGACTGGTTCTCACCTACTGGGGGGTGAAGCTGGGCCCCAGGGATAGTGCCAGCCCACTGGTGAGCCGATCCAGGTCCTGGGGTCTCTAGCTACAGGACTCAGGGGTCCCAGAGCTAGTATTGGACTGCTGATGGGTTGGCCGGGTCCTGCCATGGCAGGCTGCTGGACTCTGGTGTTCCTGGGTCTTTGTCCGCCCACCAGTGAGAGGAGCCAGGTCTGGGAGTCTCTGGCTGCAGGGCCCTGAGAGTCCCGGGTTGAGCTCCTGTGACTGGTGTGTGGGGCCAGGACCTGGGTCCTCTGTTGGACAGGACCATGTCCTGGGGAGCTGTGGGTTCAGGGGCTCTTAAGGCAGCCTAACTGCTGGGGGGTGGGGACACAGCCCCCAGGTAGTTGCTGGGCGTAACATCCCAGCACTGGTGCCTCAGGTTAATGAGAGGGGCGGGTAGAGTTCTGAGGCTAATAAACTCGAGGGAGGATTCCACAATGTCTTGCCAGCACTAACATCCACGTGGTAGAATGAGGGCACCAAAATGGCTGCACCCACTGTCTGTGTTCCCAGAATGAGTTCCAGCTTCCTCCTGCCTCTCTGGGAGACTCTCCAAGATTGGCAAGTGGGTCTGACCCTGGCTCCTTTCAGATTACTGCTCCTGCCCTGGGTCCCAGAGGAGGTGAAACTTTATGTGTGCCCTTTAAGAGTGGAGTCTGTATTTTCCAGAGCCCTCTGGGTCTCCCAAAAGTAAGCACCACTGGCCTTTAAAGCCAAACTTTCTGGGGCCTCATCTTTCCCGTGCAGAACTCTCAGGCTGCGGAGACTGATGTGGGGCTCAGTTCCCTCTCCCCTTGAGGAGAACCTCTGCAGTTGTAATTGCTCTCCCGTTTGTGGGTTGCTCACCCAGGGGTACGGGTTGCCACTGTACTGCAACTCTGCCCCTCCTACCTGCCTTGTTGTGATTCCTTCTTTGTATCTTATGGAAGGTCTTTTCTGGCAGGTTCTGGTCTTTCTCATCAACAATATCTCTGTGAATAGTTGTAATTTTGGTGTGTCCTTGAGAGGAGCTGAGCTCAGGGTCTTCCTACTCCACCATCCTGGAGACTCCTTCATTCTTGAGGATTTTAAATAAGGTCATTTGTCTTGGAGAATTTGCTTGTGTGTATCATTGCAGTTAGGGTAACTGTCCCAGCCAAGGCAGGGGTTGTCAAGTCCAAACTGATCTATAGACATGGAGCTGTTAGAACCTCTGTTTGGCTGACTATACTGTCCAGAGCTTTCTGCTCTCATGTTATGGCACCACTGATGTCAGAAGCTTGTTCTTAAAAGTCCATATGAATAAAAAGTTAACGTTTGATGGAAGTTGATATGTAGCCATTCCGTCTCACTAGTTTGGAACTTTTACAAATGTCATCTTTAGTTCATCCATGACTTGTAGTTGGAAAAATTCATGATTTGTACCAAAAATAAACATGATAAACATCTAAAAAATGCCCGAAATTACAAGATTAAGGCAGCTCTCCCTGTGGCAATAGATGGTAACTAGAATGTTAGAAATCAAGGACCTTCATTCACCTCCCATCCCTCAATCCTGCTCCTATCTGGGTCTTAACTTTTTTTTAATAAATGGCATTACCATACGTCTAGTTACTCAAATCACATATCTGTTAGGAATCATTTCACTGAACATTCATGTTAATTAAGCTTTCAATAAATTCTGATCTATTCTACCTCCAAAATTTATATAAAATCTATCCACTTCTCTCATTTTCCACTTCTCTATTCATTTCTTTTACGAACTGCTAAAGTGATCTGTTATTTATGTTTCCATCCTGGAATCTACAATCCATTTTCCCCACATCAGCCAGAATGTGTACATCAGTTATTGGCTGCTGTGTAACAAACCAACCCATATGTTAATGGCTTAAAAAAACCAACAATTTTTATCAATATTTGCTCATGATTATGTGGGTTGCCTGGCAAGGTTCAGCTGAAATAGCAAGTCTGTGTTTCATGCAGAGTGAACTGAACTCGCTCATGTGGCTGCAACTGGAGCTAGAGAATCTAAGAGGGTGTCACTCACATGCCTGGCCCCTCAGATGGATGGCTGGAATGCTGGGGCCTCTTTACTCTTGTGCTCTGGCATCTTTCAGCGCTTGTCATGGGCCTCTCCAGTAAGCTAGCCTAGGCTTCTTTTCAAGGTGGCTCAAGGCACCAAGAAAGTGAAAAAAAGAAGTAACACGGTCTTTTATGACCCAAGCTCAGATGTTGCACAGTGTCACTGTCACTTTTGCTGCTTTCTATTGGTTAAGGCAAGTCACAGAGCCTGCCCACTTTAAAAGGAGGGAAAACAAGAGGGAAAACAGTGGCAGAGTCACATTTGCAGAGGGTATGTGGGATAACACGGTGGTTGTGGCCATCTTTGGAAACAATCTACCAGCGTCAATGTTTAGAAATGTAAACCATGCATTTCACCTCCCTTCTGAAAACTCTTCAGTGCTTCAGTGGCACTTGGAATAAAATCTGAACTCTTTATCCTGGAAGAAAAGACTACCTGTTTCTCAGCCTGCCACCCTCCTCCTTTCTCATCACATTGACATTTTGTCCCTCCAATACCAAACAGTTACACTTCTCCTTGGTTTTTCCAACCGTGGAGATACCTTCCAGGGGAACACACTCCACTCTGACTTTCACTTTGCTCTCTGTCTCTTTTTCATGGTCAACTCAAATGTCAACTTCTTTTTTTTTAAATTTATTTTTATTTATTTGGCTCTGCCAGGTCTTATTTGCCACACATGGTATCTTTGATGTTGCATGTAGGAAATTCTTAGTTGTGGCATGTGGGATCTAGTTCACTGACCAAAGAGCAAACCTGGACTCTCTGCATTGGGAACTCGGAGTCTTAGCCACTGGACCACCAGGGAAGTCACCATCTTTGAAAAGTCTTCTCTGGTGATCCCATCTAAATCAGGCTGCTTCTTTCATCCCCAGATACTCTCTTGCCTCTCTGTTTACCTTCTTCAAAGTACATCCCTAAAAGTATAATTGTCTTTATGTTCATTAAAAAAATATTTGTAGACTATTAAAAGAGATGACATCATCAAGTAGAAATCTCTATAATGGCTACGAATATGTTTGCACATTAAAGCAGCGAGTTTCTCTCTGTGGAGGGAAGCCACGAGCCTCCGGGTGGGGTGGGAGGAGAGACTGACATCTCATTGGATATTATTTTATACTGTTTGACTGTTTACCATGTGCATGTTCATATAATATCAAAACATCACTTTAATAAAATATAGTTTTATAATATATTTCATAAAATATAATAAAAAATAATGGTTTGCCTCAGTGGAAATGATTTAATGATTTATAACCATTTCATCAGGAAATCAGCTGTCTTAGGAGAACCAGAGACTCTGAGGTACCCTCTTGAAAAATTTGGCTTTCCTAGATACGCAGGAGTCCAGCGAGATTCTGTAGATGGCTCTTTCCTTTGCTTGCTTCAAGAGAGAAGTAATGGCTTTAAATACCTATTTAAAAAGAAAGTCTGAGAGGCTTTCAACATGTAAACCCCAGGAACCAGGCGCAATGCCATCAGATGCCTCAGAATACCCTAAGATGCAGGCTGCATGCTGCATGTAATTGCTCGCCCTATTCTGGACTGCAATTATTCTGCCTAAATTGTACAGGTCTCTTTTAAATAGCTCTTATGGTCCTTGTCACAAGGCATCTAGGTGGTAACAGCAAAATAATTCACTAAAATAAGGGCACAAACTTCTGGCCTTTAAAATTCAAATTTTAAACAAAAATAACACTTAGATGTTATACTTTAACTCAGCATATAAACCAGATAGGGAACAAAATCATTGCTATTGGTGTTCCTAATAAAAGGTGTGATGATGGTCAACAATTTTATTATGAAAAGTAATTTAATAATGAAGCTTTTCAATTTTTCTTTTTTCCCTTCCCTTCAGTGAATCCTGTAAATTAACGGCCTGAAACGACAGACTCATTCTTGAGTGTCTATGTGTGTGTTGCTTCTTTACTTAGAAGACTGGGAGCCAGCTCTTCCCCTTTCTCCTTTTCAGTTTCAGGCCGTAATGTAACTGACTTTAGCTCTAGGTTGTTAAATAGGAATAAGATCTAGTGGCCTGCTGCATTCCAAAATAGTATCACTATATACTTTGTGTGGTACCTTGGGAGAATTTTTCTTATCTGTAAGTTAAGAACAATAATAATACTTAATGGGAATATTTTGAAGATCATATTATTTTGGAAGAGTGCCTCTTATTCATGGAAAATAATAAATATTAGTTGGAAAATAATGGCAAAAGATAAAGCTCCTCTTTCATGATGCTATAAAGTTAAAGAGTTTTTTAGAAAGGGTTAGCAAAAATGTGCGCTAAGTTGCTTCATTCATGTCCTACTCTCTGCAACCCTATAGATTGTAGCCCACCAGGGTCCTCTGTTCCTGGGATTCTCCAGCCAAGAACACTAGAGTGGGCTGCCGTTTCCTCTTCCAGGGATCTTCCCATCCCAAGGATCAAACCCGCGTCTCTTGCGTCTCCTACATTGGCAGGCACGTCCTTTAGCACTGGTGCCGCCTGGGAAGCCCTAGAAAAAATAGAATAAGCATTTAATAATCATTGTACTATAATTCCTTGACATCTTCAGGCAGTCCTGAAGGGATGAAGACCTGAGGGGCATCATCTCTTGCATGATGCACTTGCGCTCAGCCTAGTTGCACTCTTGTAGGACGTAGTTCATATTTTACCTCACTGTGGCATTTCCCAGAGTTCAGATTAAGTAGAAAAATTTGACTTCCGCTGCTTCCTGAAGTTTCTCTCAAAAACACGCAGGTCTGTGCAGAGACTACTGTGTAATTTCCTCCCTTCTTTTCTTTCATTCATTTCATAAACATTTATTAAGTACCTATCAAGTATGTGGCAACCTGCCATGGTTACATACAGCAGCAAAAACTATGAGTACCTTCAGAGACAAATCCTCACATTCCTGAGAACGCTGTCCCGGGAAGACGGCACAGAGCGTGAGCTCCAGGCCAGAGTGATGAAGGCAGTAGCCTATTCACTGAGGAGATCCCACACTGAGTGTCTCAAAGGCTTTCAGTGTTTAGTGTCTTTCATTTAAAACAAATCTTTTGGTGGTGCAGTGCAGCATGTGGGATCTTATTCCCTGACCAGTGATCGAACCCGCACCCCTCTCTGCACTAGAAGTTCGGAAGCTCAACTTGACCACCAGGGAAGTCCCAGTGTCTTTCCATTTTTATTTAAATTCTGAAAGAAACCATACACACTTACTTTTACAATTTAAAAACTTCTAAGATATTTTTTCAACCTATTTCTTTTTTTAATTAATTTTTTTTAATTGAAGGATATTTGCTTTTCAGAGTTTTGCTGCATTCTGTCAAACCTCAACATTAATCAGCCATAGGTATACATATATCACCTTCCTTTTGAACCTCCCTCCCATTTCCTTCCCCATTTCACCCCTCTAGGTTGATACAGAGCCCTTGTTTGAGTTTTCTGAGCCATACAGCAAATTCCCACTTGCTAGCTATTTTTCATACGGTAATATAAATTTCCATGTTACTCTTTCCTCAACCTGTTTCTTATTTGAAAGGTGACAGTATTGAAATAAGAAAAGCAATAAAGATTTTTCCTGTTCTGTTTGCTCAAACTTCGTCAATACTGTACATTTCTGAAGCAACAGTGAATATGTTTATTTATTTATTTTTGGCTGTGCCGGGTCTTTGTTGCTGCATGCAGGCTTTCTCTAGTTTCAGGGAGCAGGGGCTACTCTGCCATTAGGCATGAGGGCTCAGTAGCTGCAGCACATGGGTTTAGTTGCTCTGAGACATGTGGGATCTTCCCGGACGACGGATTGAACCCGCACCCCCCACATTGGCAGGCAGATTCTTAACCACTGGACCACCAAGGAAATTCCAGGACAGTGAATTTGAATCTCTTAAACCTTTATATGACTCTTATCTACCTTTGGGTGGAGCATAACTGAGGATTTGACTTTTGATTTTTTTGATAGTTTTTTTTTTTCCTCAAGAAAGGTCTAATTCTCAAATGTTCTATTGAGAATAGTGCTCCAATCTACTGCTGGTGTTCTGTAAACCCCCCTTGCAGGATCTCTCACTTGAGGGAAGGGAGAGGACCCTCAGGTATCTTGCTCTTTCTTGGTCTCAGGCAAAGAAGGGCTTTTGGCTAAGGAATTGTCCTGCCTGACTGGGTCTCCAGGGCACACACACTCAGCAACCCAGCCCAAAGGATGTCCTACCTGTCTGGGCTGACCTTGGACTGGCTTCTGGACTTGTAGAGGCTTCTGCAGTTTGAATCAGGCCAGCTCAACAGTTCCTCAGGCTGGTGATTTGTTCTGGGATAACTGGAAGGCTTAAACCCACTCCGTAAGAGCCTTCCTCCAAGGTACAGAGGAAGATGTGGATTACACAGAGTGGATGAAACTAGACTAGGAAAATTGCCCCTAAATAATTTCCTCTGATAAGAGCAAATAGAGCCTGCTTGTGCTGGGTATACTTCTTGCCCTCACCCCACTACTGGAACCCACTCTCTGCCCTCCCTATCCTATCTCTGTGTCCTAGACTAGGTTCCAGGCTCTCCAGCCCTCTAGTATCCAGTTGGCTTTGGCCAATGGAAAGCTCTTGCAGGAGATTGGAGAATGGAACAGGAGAGAGGTCAGGGTACTCCTTCCCACTGCTGTCCCCTTAACACAATGTGGCTCCGGCAGTGGCTGCTTCCTCATCAGCTATAACTCCTGTTTGGGGCCCCTTGACTTTTCTTTTACATCTACTAGTTTAGGGGTGATAATCTCTTCTCACTGTTACTAATCCCTGTGTGGATTCCTAAAGTCTGTCCACATCCTAGTAAATTGTCCCTTTTAATTTAAAAAGCATTTTAAATTAAAATATTTGCCTGTGCAGTCTATTTTTCTCCTGGGAAGGACTTTGACTAATACAGCCATACATGTTACACTGCTTCCACCTGGAAAATCCCAGGACCTTTCCCAATTAGAAGCAGCCACCTCCTAGAAGGTGTAGCCGCATCCTCGTAAAGTTACTACAAAATCCAGGACAGGAGTCTTGAATTGCTAGACTGGGATTTCTTCCAGGGCAGGAACACTGTGCTGAGCCTGCATGGAGGCCCTCACCCTCACCTCTGAGCCCAGGTCCCTAGCATAGAGTAGGTTCTCCATCCGAATTCCCTACAGAGGCAGCACCCTGAGGCCCTCAGAGCCTCCAGCCTCAGCTCTCTCCTCCTCTTCTCTCTCACACCACCTGCTGAGCTGCTGGCACCTGTGGGATCTGGGTCACCCTGCTGGCCAGCTGGTTTCCTTCTCGTTGTGCTTGACAGAAGGAAGTTCACCCACGTGATTTTTTGCAGTATCCAGAAAGGGCGGGTACAGTTTGTCCTGTGGTGAAAAGCTTGTGGAGGAATGCAGGTTTTAGTCTCACCCCCACACTGCTGCTATTCCTATGCGAGAATTGTCTTCCCTCGCCACTTACCCCTTCTCTCTCCCCCCTCAAAAAAAACCCTGAAACATTTTATTTTGGGATTTGGGATTACAGCCTATGCAACAATGAGTTAGGAGGAGGTGGCTATGAAGAGCCACTTAGTGTATCATACACCTGAGACCTTCCCCCAAACGCTGCAGAGGAATTATTCAGGCTAGTCAGCCACGAGGCATGTTATTTTTTCAGAAATGTTTATAGCTGGGTAGGCCTGCTTAGTGACTACAGTAGGTAGGTTTTCTCAGCGGGAAGCACTTTGAACCGCAAATGCGCACTAAAAGGCAATTGCCATGGAGACAGCGCCGCCTCTGCGGTGCATTTCTCCAGAGTTTTCTTCTTGGGGCGCTTCAGCATCCGCGGGGTGTTCTAGGCATGCGGCTCTGAGAGGTGTCACGGGCGCAGCAGCGTTGGGCGGGGGGAGCTCTCTTGGGACTGGAACCCTCGCCCAGGAGTGAAGACGGGAGAAGGCCGCCCAAGGTGGGGTGTGTGTGTGTCGAGGTGGGCGGGGAGAGGTCCTCCCGCTGTGCGGGCCGCCGGCTCCCCCGCCTGTGCGTGGACCACGTGCAGGAGGGGCGCTTGGGGGCCCCGGGCGCGCAGCCGCGGTGGGTGACTGCGCCGGGTCCCGGGGCCCCAAGTGCCCGGCGTGTGTGTGTGTGCGCTTCTGGCGGGTGGAGGGCCCCGCGCAGCCCTGCTCCCCCTTCAGTGTGTGTGTGCGCGCGGCCTCGGCCCAGCGCCCCACGATCGGTGCCCGCACCCGGGAAAGCGCGCTCGCGCCCATGCGGGGTATGTGTGTGTGTGAGTGTGTGTGAGTGTGTGACTGTGTGTGTCAGGTGACTTGGGTCACGCAGTCTCTCTCTCCCTCCTCGGGGGAGGAACTGCCGCGCTCCGGCTGACTCCTCCGCCGGCGGGCGGGAGAGCGGGCGGGGCGAGGCGGGGCGGGGCAGGGGGCTCCGGGCGCGCTGGGAACCGCGGGACCCAGACCTGGACGCCGACCGCCGCTGGGGGAAGCGCGGTCCCCGCCTCCGCCCACGGACCTCGGGACAAAACCTCAATTTAGAAATAGGTTGGGAGCCGCAGGCCAGGAGGTTTGGCCGACCCCCCACCCACCCACCAGGGACCCCCGTCGTCCCCGGGACGGCCGGCCGTGGGCACGATGAGCCAGGTGCTGGGGAAGCCGCAGCCGGAGGAGGAGGAGGACGACGAGGAGGAGGATGAGCTGGTGGGGCTAGCGGACTACGGCGACGGGCCCGACTCCTCGGACGCCGAGCCGGACAGCGGGGCGGAGGAGGGAGGTGAGCGTCGGGTCCCCGGTTCGGCCCCCCGCCCGGAGGACCTCGGCCGGCACCCCAGCCTGGCCGGGCGCGCGGGCCGCGGACTTGGAAGGGATCCAGAAGAGCGGAGTTTCGGGGTTGGGGCTGGCAGGGGCGCTGGAGGAGCTATCGCGAGCTGCAAAATGGGGGAGCCCGGGTGCAGGCAGCGGCGGGGGGACCGGGATCGGTGGAGAGGGCAAAAGAGGAGGCGTTTGGACTGGAGGAACGCGCGCTCTCGGGCAGTTCCGAGCTCTCCGTAGGGTCTGAGGGTCTGGGGGTTGGGGAGGGGAGGGACCGCCCAGCGCGCCTGGGACCTCTCCCTGAGTACTGCTATCGAAGCCGGGGTCAGATGTCATGGCTAAAAAAGGCAGCCGGCGGCAGCGTGACTGGCAAGTCGTCGGCAGCTGCGGGTGTCAGTCTTGCCCCTTGTCGCCGCGGGAGGGGTCCAGGGGCCGGCGTGGCGGCACCGGTGGAGCGGCTGGGAGATGCGCCCAGGTGATAAGGGAGTCGCCGAGTGGCCGCAGGTATCCGGAGATCCAGGCAAATACGGTTGTTAGGACACCTTATCTCTGCTAGGTGTCACCACCTGGGCATGGCAGCGCCTGCCCTGGAGTGAGCGCGGGGCGGGGGAATACAGGGCCACTTGGAAGCAAACTCTTGTTTCCTTTTCAAAAAGCGGGATTTAGCAATTGGCCAGCCTGTGGGGGCTTCCTGCATTTAATTCTTAAAGCCTAAGGAAGTTGAGAGCCTTTTAGGATTCCAGAAAGATTCATCTTTTTTGTTTCCCGCCAAAGCGAGGAAAAAGTCCTTTATTGTAAGGTCATTTGGAAAGGTCAGTAGAATAAAGCTGGTAAACACAATATCTAGGTGAAACTGTCAGCTTCCTAAAGAAAGAACTTAAGAGTGTTCACTTCAAAGAAATTGTAGGAGGAATTAAACAGTACTTTCTCGACTTGATTTTGAAGAACCTTTATTGAAAATTCATTGAACTTATTTTAAATTCTCCATACAAACAAAGCCTTTCCTGGGGGGTGGAAGGGCAGTTTTTTACTTACAGTAGGTGCTACTTTCAATGAATCAGAAAGGGAAGAAAGTTAAGTCTTGAGCCTGATAGATGAGAAAGGAGCTTTCCAAGCCACCCTTTTTCAGGGTACCAGTCCCTAGAGAGGTTTTGTGCCAATTCTTCAATTGCTTAAACTTCTGTGCGCACGTGTGCACCTCTCTCTTCTGCATTCCCCAAAATTGGTCGCACAGTCTAGCAGGTGGCCACATTTTTATAGATAAAGGCTTTCCATCCTTTTGTTGGAGTCTCTAGGGCTACCTTTGGTAATTAAATTGTTCAGTCGCTTCATTATTATTCAAATTGCATTTGTCAGCTCCTCCCCTAGATTCTTAGGAGGCTCCGGAGAGATTCGGAATGGGAATGTGTTTGCAAGGTATTTGAAAGGGTAGACACAGTAGGGTGCAATTGTGAGCCTCTGATAAAAAGGAAAAGAAATGAGACTATATTAGGGAAGAAAAACCCTGTAATTTGATATTGTCCTGGGGGCCGGAGACTGGGATCCGGGAAACGCTTGGGGCCTGTTTGTTTTTCCTGCAGTTCTTTAAAGGGGCACTTTGCATTTTTGATTTGGGGACTTGAAGTGAAATTAACACTTGAGCTGAGGGGAAGGAATTTCCTGAAGGAAGGGCTACCCCAGAGCCAGATGTAGGATGCGCCCCACTGCTCCTAACCCAAGGTAAACCCACTTGTAACTGATGCTTAATGTATCAGAATCTTCCCCTGTGAATTCTTGGGATCAAACTGGAATCTTGCTATAAAAGCACTGAGTATATTTGTGTGGTGAGAGGAGCACACATTCCTGAATGAAGCCTGGCCTCTCTCCACCTGATTCTGCTGTGGCTGTGGTTTGTTCTCTGAAGATTTCCTCCATTATCTTGGGCTCCTGTTCTTTCTAAGTGTTGCTGGCTTGATTTGGGAGTTCAGGCCTGAATGCAGAATCTCTATCAGAACATTGGCTTTTTCAGTCAGCAGTTCTAGCAAGGACTGTCGCTGACAACTGTCATGCCAGCTGATACGGTCCCTGGGAGTCGGGATGGGGGTGGAGGCTGGGAGTCCTGACTTCTGCTCCTGTGGTCTTCCTTTCTTGGGGCATCAAGGTGCCACCAGATGGTCATTCCGATTTCTAATGAGCCCTGGGCCCTGTGTTGCCTTATAACCCTGTGTTATTTGCTATTTGGGGTAGATTTTATATTTACAAACTCAAGTAGTGGAAAATGGGGGTTGGAGAGGAGGACTTATTTTCTCTGAGAAAAGATGAATATGATGCACTTTGAACCATGAACAAAGCATTTCTCTAATGAATTCCAAACCTTCCTAATGGACTTGGTTTGGTGCCTGAGCTTCACAGTGACATGGGGCTTTTCCCATGAAGTTCAGAATTCTGCCCTGGTGTGTGGGATGCAGGTCTGACCAGCATTGATATCTATGCAAAATAATGTGATTGAAGGTGGGTTGTGTGATTTTTATTTGCCCATGGTCTTACAAGGAACCCTCCATCTTATTTTTAAACTGAGTTGCCTCGTACATTTTACTACATTATGCTAAGTTTTAAAATGTTGTGTAGCTAAGGTGAGCCTTAAACTAAACTACTTTGGCTTACACTCCACATTTTACTCATGAGTAGCAGGAGTGTTCTTAGGTACTTTAGTTCTGTTAAGGATCGATTTGGCCACTTCTGAACACCCTTCAGGGTCGTTAGAGATAAGATGAGTCTCACCTTCAACCCCCATGCTCCAGATAAAACTCCAGAGGGAGGAAGCAATAACTAAACCATTAAAATCAATTGCACCAAAAATAATGGTTATTTTATTTTTTATTTATTTTTAGACACATGGACTTTAAGTCTTTAGTAAATTACAGTGCTTTAAAAACTATAATTATAAGGAAAACAATTAGATGATCATATTTAATCCGAAAGTGAAATTATTCTTTCCCAAAGTCTCTCCCAATTTTTAAGGAAAATTTGGCTAAGACGACTGCTCACCCACAGTGCAGCTAAGTGTGGTCTTGTTTCCAAAGCAGCCTGTGTACTCTCTCAGGGTCTGAGGAAGTGACAGTTTAGGTGGTTGCAGGAGACACAAAAATCCAGGGTCAGCAGGTGGTGATACTTCCCTGATGGTTATAAAAGTGGTGAATCTGGCAATTCTACTAATCATTAGTCAGCGTTTTTTTCTTAAAATAATATTTAAAATTATTAGTGAGTTATCTCTTTTCATTGTTTCTTGAGAGTAAGTAGAATTGTTCTTCTGATCCTGAATCCGTGTCTCAGAGATGCCAGGGGACTTTTTTGCAGCCACAAGGCTAGAACTGAGAGAGATTTAGGAGAGGGTCAGGTTCATGGAAATGTAAGTCCCTTCTCTTGTCCGTAACGACTTAGGTTGACTACTACCCTGGCTATAGCTAATCTCTTCTGGTTCTGAAATACAGAGATATATAAGTGTTGGAAGAAGTGGAAGCCTCGAATAAGGTCACACTTTAGGCCCAGAGCTTATTCAAATACACATATTCAGAGAGCGTATTTTTATATCAGATATTTGTGAACGTGTCTCAGTGATTCCTGGTGTCATAGAATCTTGATCCTCTACTTTTACCAGAAATCTCTCCCATTTTAATATTAAAACAGATATGGGGTAGTCTAATGGGAAAAAGATGCAGTAACAGCAAATTCTGAAGTTCTGGGTAAGGGATGTGGCTCCGAGTTTGAAGGATTATCTTTTCCTGTCTGGGGTGCCGTGTCTCAGAGTTCACTCAGCTTTATTCACTCTCACAAGTCCCATTCCATAATCTCACTTCCACAGTCACTTCTGCCCTGCTCATTTTTCTTTCTTTTTCTCGGCCTCTTTTATTCATGTATTCCTTACCTTTTTTTTTTTTTTTTTTAAAGGCAACTCTTGGGACTTTCTGACAGTCCAGAAGTTAAGACTCCATGCTTCCAACGCTGGGGATGTGGGTTTGATCCCTGGTTGGGAAACTAAGATTCGACATGCCACCAAGTGCTACAAAAAAAATTTTTTTAAAGAAATTTTAAAAAATTGAAAAAGGCAACTTTTAAATTCTCAAAGAAGGCTTGAAAGCTCTCCTGTGACAGTGGCTTTCCCTGGTTCTGCTGTGACAAGCACGACAAATAGGGTTTTTCACTTCTGGCCTAAAGCGCCCAGATTGCGGGTGGACTTTCTCCTCTTGAGGACCTCTGGGGAAGACTCCAGCTCTGTTTCTCCGTGTGTGAAATAAACTTGATAACTCTCAGAGTGATAGTTTGGGGGAAGAAAAGAAAAGCTCCCAGGAATACTTTTCCCTCCTTGCAGAAGCATGGGTAGGTCAGGACACATTGGAGATATTTCGTTTGTAGTTTTATTTTGGATGTGTCACATGGCTTTCGGGATCTTAGTTCCCCCTCCAGGGATTGAACCTGGGCCATGGCAGTGAAAGCACAGAGTCCTAACTACTGAAGTGTCAGGGAATGCCCAGAAATGTTATTGAATACATATGTAAAGGAAATATTTGTATATGGCATCATGGTTTTTAGTCACCTGCCAGTGTGATGTGAGAGGATTTGAGAGAGATTTGATCTTCACACATAAATAAAAATCACCTTCAAAACCCTTTCTGCCTTTGAAAATACGTGTTCTGATTGCATTTAGTTTTCCTTACGAAGTAGTCAGTTAATCAGACAGAGAGTAAATCTTCCATCATTTTTTGCATATTCTCTTATTAAAATACTATTCGTGTATTTAATTCCTACTTGGGTTGGAATTTTACTGGACTTCTGGGTCTTGAATGTGTAAATAGTTCCATTGATCAGAAATATAAAGGACTACAAATAATGATGCAAATAGAAATAATCCTGAGGCCTCTTCATAAAACCATAAATGTGTATCAGTAGAACCTTAAGCCCTTGTGGACCCCACAGAATACTAATAGCAAAGACATTCTAACTTTTCCTCAAGGGTGAATGAGCCTCTCACTGGTCACATTACACAAAAGACCCTTTCCTTACCTAGGCTTGGGCTGGGGGAGAAAGAAAAAAAACAATGGGTGTGTGGGTGGGTGTGAGTACACTCTGACAGAAACTGATAGATGAGATAAAGGCTTGTGGGCTCTGATACATGTATGGGCATTTACACAGCTAGTAAGTAGGCAGGCTTGGATTTGAACCCCAGTCTGGCACTAACTTCCCTGATGGCTCAGTGGTAAAGAATCTGCCTGCAATGCAGGAGACCCAGGTTCGATCTCCAGGTCGGGAAGATCCCCTGGAGCAAGGAATGACAACCCACTCCAGTATTCTTTCCAGAGAATCCCATGGACAGAAGAGCCTGGTGGGCTACAGTCCATGGGGTCACAAGGAGTCAGAGACGACTGAGCGACTAACTCGACTCCACTCTGGCACTAACACGGTACTTTTTCAACCATTGCATTTGCTACCACATTATCCTGATCCTTTCGTTAAATCTTTGTTTTATTTTCCAGTTTTGGGTCTGTTCAAAGGTGTCACCTCTTGGAGAATTTTCAATAATAATAATAGCTCTTAGTTGTCAGATATATCAGAATTTAGGAAATGCGTTTCATACAATGCCTTGTCCTCCCCAGGAAGTCAGGGTCAACCCTGCCAGAACCTCAGGTCCCATTTTCCTGATTTCTGGTCCCTTCTTTGTTGTGAACATTCCCAGCCCACAGGATCAGTCAGATGAGGCCCCCCGCGCAGCCCAGTCCCCAAGTCCCTGATCCATCTTTGTCCCTTCTGTAGTTTTTGACAGGGCTCTGCCACTTCAGGGTTAAGGCATTAACCTGAAGGTGTTAAAGGCTGACAAGGCCCAGTTAGATAACCCCTCCCTATAATGCTACCCCTTCCTGACTAAGTTTCCCTGGGATCCCTAGCAGTCTAGTTACAAAGCTCTGTCTGCTGTTTGTGAAATCGGCTATCAGGACCCAGTGGAAGATAGGTAGGTATGTTCAGTGCCCCTGACCGCAGTGGATAAGCTTTACTTGGGCATAAAACTCACCCTCTTGATACCTAAGTGCTGGGCGGGGCCAAAGTCAGATGTGGAGTTTCTTAAAGTTTCAGTTCACATTCTGCTCACTTTCTTTTCTTTTTAAAAAATATATCTTTGGCTGCACTGCACAGCATGCAAGATCTTAGTTCTGCAACAAGACCCCAGTGGACGCATGGAGTCTTAAGCACTGGACCACCAGGGAAGTCCCATCAATCACTTTCATTTCATCATCCCAACCAGTGAATGTCTATTGAGTGTTTATTACAGTAAACACGGAGGGCTTAGTTTTCACATCTGACAAACGATGCGCGTTATCAATTTGAGGATTAGAGATGACACTGCGTGCTTTGTAGGTGGTCCATAAATGGTAACTCTTGGTGATAAGAGGTTGCAACAGGTTGGTTTGAGCCATTTCACTGTAAACAAGGCTCAAACCTCTCCAATGTGCCGTCACCCTCAGCCAACAAGATCAGGGGAAAAATGGACCAACAAAGCATGGACCGTCTCAGCAACCTGCATTACCACTTCAAACCTTCCTGCACCTTCATAGTTGTATTGCCTTCGGAGGCCCCAGTCTTGTCCTCATCTGAGCCATAGGCCAATAGACACCGTGGACTCAATGACTTCAGATCCCTGTTCAGCCTCTTTGCCTTTACAACTTGGTGAGTGGGCCCTTGTTCACTTGATCTTCCAGATTGGAAACCTGGTATTTCTTTCTCCCTTGTCCCCTGTGTTCAGAGGATCACTGAGTATTATTGAGTGAATTTAAGCTTCTCATGGATCCATTCCTTCTGCCCATTTCCAAATTCTTCTCATTTGTGTTTCTAGAACAACCTCCTCCTCATTGTCAGGGAGGGAAAACTCTTAGGTTCTGAGTTAGAGTCCTGCAAATTAAGCTGACAAAAGATATGAACAGGAGAAAAATAGGTTTAGTTAAGTACTGATGCATGTGAATTCACAAAAAATTCAACTCAAGGAGGCAGTTAGAATTTGGGACTTATATACCATCTTAGGAGAGGAGGAGAAGAGGTAGAGGGACAATGCTGAGAGAAAAAAGTGACTTCTAAGGGGATGAGGGTCAGGGGTTTGGTGACATTGTTTGGGTGTAGCCGACTTCTTTTTGTCTCAGTCTTCAAAAAAAGAAGATGAGAGTTGCTCCTGGGGAGGAGATTTTTGACAATTGAGTTCTTTGGGGGAGGATCTGCTTTGCTCAAAAAAGGGATTTCAAGAACTCCAGTGCCTTTAGCTCAAAGTAGTCTTTTTTTTTAAGCCATAGTGGCTTATTCTAGAATTCTTCACAGTCCCCACACTGCCCCTCTTAAGTGGAGTGAGTCTCCGGAATGCGCTTCCTGATCATGGTGTGTGTATGTGTGTGTGTTTGTCACTCACTTGTGTCCGATTCTGCGACTGCATGGACTGTAGTCCTCCAGGCTCCTCTGTCCATGGGATTCTCCAGACGAGAATACTGGAGTGGGTTGCCACTTCCTTCTCCAGGGGCTCTTCCCAACCCAAGGATGGAACCTGGGTCTCCTACGTTACAGACAGACTCGTTACTGACTGAGTCACCAGGGAAGCCCCTGATCCTGTTAGTCTCTCCTTAAAAATCCTTAGTGGTTTCCTCATCACTTTCAGAGTAAAATCCAAAGTTCCCTGCATTTCATTCACAACTTAGCCTGTTAACCTCTCTATCAACTAATTTATTCAGTGGTATTTATTGGGCTCACACCACGTGCTACCAAGTTTTTTGCCTGTGTATATGTAAGACAGACAATAAAACAAACAAGACAAACATATAAAGTAAAAAGATAATTTTGTATAGTGAAGTACTATGAAAAAGACACAGGGCTATTAGGAAGTGATGGGGCCCAATGAGCCAAGAGGAGGTAAAATTGCCCCTGGGCTGGGTGGGAGAGCCAGGGGAGGCCTGGGGAAAGCCAATCAAGTGGAGGGAGGAGTGAGTGGGGGCCTGAAGGTGAGGAAGCAGGCCAGTGTGCCTGTAGGACAGGGAACTGGTAGGGAGGATGAACCAGGAATGGGATGAGAGGGCAGCCCACCTAGGGCCTTTTAGAGAAAGAAGGCATTTGGATTTTATTCTGAGTTCTATGGGAGGCCTCTGGAGAGTGGGCAGGCTTTTCTTGTCTTTAAACTATGTTCCTTAAACTCCAGGAAGTCCAGATTTCTTCCTGGCACGACCTTTCCCTCATTCATCTTTTTTATGCCTCCTCGCCTAGAAGACTCAGATGTGATTTCTCCAGGGAGCCTTCTTGCTGAACCCGTAACACCTAGATAGCAGTGCATTGTAAAGCTGTCAGTTTTTCTTGTCTGTTTTCCTCTCTGATCACTAAGAAATGAAGCTTTTCTTTGTGTCTGCAGCCCGTGGCTCAGCCCTGTCGAACTTGGCAGACGTTCAGGGAACCTTTATGAAACGGGAACAAACTGCCCTCTTGTAAATTTCACCTCACTCTGGCAACTTCCTGCAAACCCCCAGGGACACTTTTAAAGAGCCCTTTCTGGGGTCCCAGCTCTAGTCCCAGATTTTTTCTGTAGTTCCTTAAAATACATAAGGAAATACATAACGGCCCTCTCATTGCTCTTTTCAAAGCAGCTCTCCTTAATTCTCTTTAACGGATCACTTTCCTCAGGAGATTCTTATCAAACTTGAGCAAGTGAGTGAAGCTCAGGGAAATGTGATGAGGGGTGGAGGGCAGCCCTCTGCAGGAGACCCACGGGTGTTTCCTTTTCTGATGGGAGCTCCTGACTACCAGTCCCAGAGTGGAACGAGATCCTCTGAGAAACCCCATAGGATTTCAGAAGCAGGGATATTTGAGAGAGTGGAGGAGGATTAGAAGGAAGATTTTTGCCAGCAGGCTTTTCTTTTTTTGGCCGAGCCATGCAGCATGCAGGATCTCAGTTCCCTGAGCAGGGATCAAACCCGTTCACCCTGCAGTGAAAATGTGGAGTCTTAACTACTGGACCACCAGGGTAGTCTCATCAGCAGGCTTTTCTGATGCAAGAAACCTCCCCTGATCAATAGCAGTGGCAAACAAAACTTTTTGACCGTGGGTCCACAATAAAAAAATGCATTTATATTGTGAAACAGCACCCACCTACGTATAAGTAAATTTAAGTTTCCCTAGCAGCATTTACTTTTGTCATGCGTAACACACTCTGGTATTTTCTCGTCTTCTTTTGTCTTTTTGCAGTTTTAGTTGAATGCCAGCTGATTGGGGGCTAAGGCCCTGGATGAGGGTGCTAGTACATACCAGTCCTGTGACCTTGGGCCGGTTCATTGCCCCAAGTTCCTCAAGGGTAGAACAGACTTCTTCTTCCTCATTGGGTGGGTAAAGTTTGTAGACATGTCTAGCAAGGTCCCTGGCACACAGTGTATTACTGTACATGCCAATTAAATATGGGCTTCCAAAGTGGCTCAGTGAGAAAGAATCCACCTGCCAATGCCAGAGACTTGGGTTTGATCCCTGGGTCGGGAAGATCCTCTGCAGTGTGTGTGTGCTCAGTTGTGTCCAGCTCTTTGCGACCCCAGGGACTGTAGCCCGCCAGGCTCCTTTGATCATGGCATTTTCCAGCCAAGAATACTTGGGGTGGGTTGCCATTTCCTCTTCCAGGAGATCTTCCTGACCCAGGGATTGAACCCTTCTCATGTGTCTCCTGCATTGGCGCCACCTGGAAAGCCTACCCTGGAGCAGGAAATGGCAACCCACTCCAGTGTTCTTGCCTGGGAAATCCCATGGACAGAGGAGCCTGGTGGGGTATAGTCCCTGGGGTCACAAAGAGCTGGACACGACTTAAGCAACTAAACAACAATAGTTAAATATGATAAAATGCATCTGCATGGGGGTCAGTGTAGGGGTCTCTACAGAGTTGATGGTGTTCTTGCTGATCTGACTCACCATTTCTCAGCTGTTTATAGTTGACGGCGCATGCTTGAATTTGGCCAGGAAAAGGAAATACTTCCAGCTGTGTGTGTATATTATAACCATATGTATATTTCACTTCCCAGCCACTCTATGTATGTAAACACACATACACATTCCCTCCCCTTTCCATAATGGTCTCCATCACCACATTCTCCCAGGAGGAAGAGAGCCAACCTGCAGGGCAGCTCTGTCAGTGATCATGCCATATAGTCTTGCAGACTCTGCTGAAGAGAAGTTAAAATCTGCACCCACATCCAGCAGTATAAACTGAGAAGAGATGAAGACATTTATAAGCACTGAAATATTTTTGTGGTTGTACATAATTTAATGTGATGCACCTGTTTTATATTTTGAGAAGCTTATTCTTCTATTTTAAAAAATTGATACACAACTGTGCTTTTCTAACAAGAACCATACTATTCTGTTACTTTTTGTCTACCTCTCTCACCAATCTCCCCTGTCTGCCTTGTCTGGAATTTTAGTTTCCAACTTTTTATTCCAAAATTTAAAATCAATACTTATTTTAAATTAATAGGTTTCAATAAACTTTGTCTTCCATTGCTTATTGCATTTCACTATATTTGAGTGTATTTTCTTTCAGGAGTGTATCCTTGAGTAATTCTTTCAAAGAGATTAAGTAGGCAGTAAGCTTTCAGAGTCCTTCGATATCTGAAAATGTTTCTCTTTTTTTGGCTGCACCATGATCCTTGCAGGATCTTAATTCCCAAATCAGAGATTGAACCCTGGGCCTCCCAGCAGTGGAAACTTGCAGTCTTTACTACTGGACTGCCAGGGAATTCCTGGAAACATCTTTGTTGCACTCCTACATTTGAGACATAATATGACTGGGTATGTAAATCTGGGGTAAAAGATATTTTCCTTCAGTCCTTGACATATGATACTCTCCTGTTCTCTTTTTTCATTTGTGTTGTTAAGAAGTCTGATGTCTTTATGATTCCTTTGTAGATAATAGTTTTCCTCATTTCATAGTTTTAAGTTTTATTATTATCCTTGATGTTTTGAATTTTACTATAATTATTCTTGGTGTGGGGATGTTTTTGTTTAAATTTCTCCTTTTTGTGGGCATGTTCATTTTAATTGGAAAAGGATTATCTATTTAATTTAGTATTGCTATCCCCCATATTCTGTAATTTTTCTTTTTGGAACTTGTTTGAAAAATAATGGGACTTCCGAATTTTATTCTTGATGTCACTTTTACCTTTACTTCATACTTTCCATTGTTCTGTCCCTTTGTACTGTGTTCTGAGAGACTTTGACTTTCCAGTCACTAATGCCATGTTCATCTGCTTTATTCTGCTTTTCAATTCATATACCCTCCCCTCCTGCCAATTATGTTTCTATTTCTGAGATCCATTAAGACCCTTTTCCATAACTGTTCTTTTTCTGAACTGTCCTTGTTTCGTGAATGCCACATTTCTATCTTTGTCTATATTTTGCATTTTTCTTTCTTTCTTTTTTTTTTAACTCTGAAAAAGAAACAACTTTATTGAGGTATAATTTAGGTTCCATATTTAAATTGTACAGTTCAATGACCTTTTAAGAAAAGTTTATTTTTAAATGTACAACAGGCTCCAAGACAACACTTCATTATAGATATGGGTGGCAATAGATGTTATGGCAGGGAACCCAGATGCTTAAACAGAAATGGAATTGAGGATCACTTCAATGACCTTCATTAAACTTACCTAGTTGTGCAAGCATCACCACAGTCAAGTTTTGTAACATTTTTATCTCCCCAATAAGATTCCTCTTACTAGTTAACAGTTAGTGATGATTCCCATTCTTATCCCTATGGTCAGTAGCTCAGTCATATCCTATTTGTGACCACATGGATTTCTCTGACTATGGAATTTTCTAGGCAAGAATACTGGAGTAGGTTGCCATTTGCTTCTCCATGCATTTTTCTTAAAGTGTTGGTTTCTTTTCTTGATCTTTCACTGGGTTTCATACTTGGTCTTTTATTTTTGTCAGTCATGAAGCTGTTTTTTTTAAAAAGTTGGAATATATTTCACATACCATAATATTTGCCTTTTCAAGTATATAGATCAGTGGTTTTAATATATTCACAAAGGGATGCAAACATCACTGCTATTTAATTCCAGAAAATTTCATCACCCCAAATAAAACATATAACCATTAATGGTAAGTTTCCATTTCCCCCGCCCTCCAGCCCCTGGCAACCACGAAGTACCTTCTGTTTTGATGAATTTGTCTGTCGTGGACTTTTCATATAAACAGAATCAAACAATTTGTGACCTTTTGTGTCTTCGTTCATTTAGCATAATGTTTTCAACATTCATCATGTTGTGGCATGAATCAATACTTCATTCCTTTTTAATGGCTGAATAATATTCCATTATATGGATATACCGCATTTTGTTAATTCATATTTCAGCTGATGGCCAATGGATTGTTTCTACTTTTTGGCTGTTATGAGTACTGCTGCTGTGAACACTCATGTACAGATTTTTGCTTGGACATATGTAAGGTCTTTACTTCTAGGAGTAGAATTGCTGGGTCATATGGTGACTCAATGTTTAAGCTTTTGCTGCTGCTGCTGCTGCTAAGTCGCTTCAGTCGTGTCCAACTCTGTGCGACCCCATGCTTTGGAGGACCTGCCAAACTGTTTTTTCAAAGCACACTATTTTATGTTATCACCAGCAGTGTATGAGAGTTCCCATTTCCTGACATTCTCACCAACACTTGTTATTGTCAGTCCTTTTTAACCCATCCTAGTGGGGTATGATATGGCATCTCATTTTTGTCATATGTATTGCCTTTATGACTAATGATGTTGAGCATCTTTTCATGTGTTTATTAGCCATATGTGTATCTTTGGAGAAATGTCTATTTAAATCCTTTACACATTTTTATTGGATTATCTTTTTATTGTTGAATTGTAAGAGTTCTTTATATATTTTGGATACTAGACCCTTATCATATATATGATTTGCGAATGTTTTCTCCCACTCTGGATTATCTTCAATTTTTTTGAAGCAACAAGGTTTTAAATTTTGATGAAGTCCAGAATTGTTTCTTTGAGGCATAATTCAAATAAACAAGCATCTCTTTAGCAAACACTGATGATCTGGGCAAAGAAGGACTTTACTCTGGAATGCTAAGATGGGTTCTTTCCCTGTATTGTCTGTCCCTGGAAACCTCTAGTCTTCACACTCTGAAGTTCCTGCTTGTGATGGGGAATTGCCCATGTTTTCTGGCCCTCTGAGATGGTGTGAGAGATGGTGATGCAGCATTTTTCAGGGTTTTTCACTTACTAAAAGCTGGCCCCTCGATGAGAGTGATAGAGTTAGTGCTTTCTGTTTTTGAAAAGGTGGTATTGTCTGTGGATCATAAATCGTGTGTAAGGCGGAAGTGAAACTCCTCTCACTAACCACTGTGACAGCCTCTCACCTTCCTTCTTGTTTTGTGGTTTTCTCAGTTCTGGACTTTAGCGACCCCTTCAGCACGGAGGTAAAGCCGAGGATCCTGCTCATGGGCCTGAGAAGGAGTGGCAAGTCATCCATCCAGAAAGTCGTCTTTCATAAAATGTCTCCCAACGAAACTCTGTTCTTGGAGAGCACGAACAAGATCTGCCGGGAGGACGTTTCCAACAGCTCCTTTGTTAATTTTCAGATTTGGGACTTCCCAGGACAGATTGACTTTTTCGACCCCACCTTTGACTATGAGATGATCTTCCGAGGGACAGGAGCACTGATATTTGTCATAGACTCCCAGGTAAGGCTCCATCTCGGTGTCTGGTGGGACTGCAATGCCCCTTCTCCCCTACGTTGACACAAGTTCCTTTGCGATTGTTTGGGTTTGGGTTTTAGGGTCAGGAATAGGCATTTCTACCAGACTAGCATTTCTCAGGAGAAGGCAATGGCACCCCACTCCAGTACTCTTGCATGGAAAATCCCATGGATGGAGGAGCCTGGTAGGCTACAGTCCATGGGGTCGCTAAGAGTCGGATACAACTGAGCGACTTCACTTTCACTTTTCCCTTTCATGCCCTGGAGAAGGAAATGGCAACCCACTCCAGTATTCTTGCCTGGAGAATCCCAGGGACGGCGGAGCCTGGTGGGCTGCCGTCTATGGGGTCGCACAGAGTCGGACATGACTGAAGCGACTTAGCAGCAGCATCTGCAGCATTTCTCAGTTGTGGCTGTCTGGCTTTGGAAAGGGGAAAAAAAAATCTCCCTCCATGCAACCCTGACCAACAAGTAGTGTTTGGGAACTGTGTGCCCTCAGCAAGCCTAAAGAGGACCTCACAGAGGGAGGGGACCACTGTGATAGCCACTGAAAGCAGCTGTGTGTCCCCTCTCTGGTACTCTTGGCAGATATCTCTAAAAGATCACAGGTTCTCTGCAACAAAAATACATGATTATCTACATTTCAAAGTGTTTACTATTTCCTGTAAAGATAAAGTTCTCTAAGTGTGAACATTTTTCTTCTGAATCAAATTATTACAGTTCCTACTAGTACACCGTTAAGGCAACATGACTGGTATGTATTTTAGAGGTAACTAAATACAAAATGTGAAATTTGAGATACATATATTTTTTTCTACTCAGTCTGTATCTGCTTGACTAAAGGTTTAGCATCAATTCTATTTTTGGTTTCTGTTTGTACTGAAAAACCTTGTTCACATAAGGTGGATATGGGGTGATTTTTGCTCTAGCATTCACTCAGTTATTTAAATTCCTTCCAAGTTGTATCCCCTATGTTACCTGATTTTCTATCACACAAAAAATTATTTTTTGTGGTTTATCAGTAGACAGTCCTGATTGTATTTTCATTTTAACTTTGCTGAAAGCAAAGGATTGGGAGCTGCTTGGCTGGAGAAGAACCTTATCACCCAGGCTTGAAAGTCACTCACTTTATTGGTATTCAGATCAGCCTTCTGAATGGTCTCTTTGGTACTCTGGGCCTTTGTCTGGTGAAGTGAGGGACCGGGCTGATGGTGTAAGGGCAGGAGGAGAGGGAAACAGCAGGACTAAAAGTGCATCTCAGGCAGGTCAGTCTTAGGAAAGAGGACAGGTAGCAGACTGGGACATTGTCCTAAGGGCTCTCTTTTGCAGCTGTAGGGGATTAAAAGGCAGGCAACAAGTCCTACAGGAATGCCCTAAGCCAATTCTAAGCCCAGGTCTCAATGTTTGCCTGAAATTGTGGACCTGCAAATGGACAGGTGGGGCTTGAGCCTCTTGCGAGCCCAGTCGTGTTGGGGAGGAAGGGCTGTGAAGACCATCAGTAATAATGGTTCTGAGTCCATGCTTGCAAAACTTTTCTCGGACAAGACTACTCATGCCCGAGAGCATTGTAAACTCACTCATGGATCAAGGTGCCTGTTTAATATAATAATGAAATTTGCAACTCAGCCTTTTAGTTCCAAGTGACTGCACGGTGAACTTGTGGAGCTGTGGAAGCGTGGCCGGATGGTTTGAGGTTCTTTTTCTCCTTTGTGTGTGGGGTAGTGGACTAGGGAGGCTGTCCATTCCAATATCTGATCCATGGACAGCCATGCCTCTCTTCCAGAGATGCACGCCTCTAGCACCTTCATTGGGTCTAGGCGCTGCTGGGAGCCACACTTTCCTGGCTGTCCTGCTCATCCTGACCTGTTTCCTGGCCCATCTGTGGTTTTGGCAGTATCCCCTTCTTCCTGTCTCAGGTTGGCCGGCACCATAAGTCAGGAAGCTTAAAGCCCAAGAGGAACAGCCGGGCGGTGAACAAGCCACTCATTGGGAGGGGAGGCTCCAGGGCTGTCACGCTCCTCTTTCTCTTCTAAGCTCCCTTTTGTCCCTGAGTCTTGCAGCTACTGCTTCTGTAGCTGTTGAACTGGGTAGCAGAACTAGTGGCCCTGCCCATGGGTAAGTAGATTCCAGCCCTGACTCATCACTTCAGGACTGTGGCTCGGGTAGCACTTAACATCAATACCAGATTGTGTATACATACAGTTTACATTTATGGAATTTGAATTGCTTGTGCAACTCTGTCTCAGGTGTTGATAATACAGCTTTAATGTGACTAAAATAGGTACACTTGCTGGTTTTTTCATTGTTTAGGGTGTTTTTATTGCCTCAAAGTAATCTCCCTTTTTTTGGTTTGTTTGATTGAAGTATAGTTGATTTACAATATTGTATTAGTTTCAGGTGATATATATTAAAGAATATATATGCATATATTCTTTTTCAGATTCTTTTCCTTATAGGGTATTATAAAATCTTGAGTATAGTTCCTTGTGCTATACAGTAGGTTCTTGTTGGTTATCTGTTTTATATACAGTAGTGTGTATATGTTGGGCTTCCCAGGTGGCACCTGCCAATGCAGGAGATGCAAGAGCCATCGGTTCAATCCCTGGGTTGAGAAGACACCCTGGAGTGGAAAATGGCAACCCACTCCAGTATTCTTGCCTGGGAAATCCCATGGACGGAAGAGCCTGGTGGGCCCCAGTCCATGGAGTCACAAAGAATCGGACAGGACTGAGCAAACACACTAGACACACTAGTGTGTATATGTTAATCCCAAATTCCAAATTTATGCCTCTCCCTCCCACACTTGCCAATTTTTATTTTCTATTTTTTTTGCCTATTTTTTAAATTGCAGCTGTAATTTGGTTTTAATTTAACCTGAGCATGAAAAGTGGACTTTCAGTAGGGGTTGGTAAATGTGTTCTTTGTTTTGTTTCTTGGCTTGTTGGGTTTTGTTCGGGCCATAGGGCAACGAAAGGCATAAGAGTAAGAAATACATCTTTTTAAGTTACACTTTTTAAAAGGTAGGGAAAAGCATTGTTGAGAGTTGTCATTTACTAAAAATAAGGAATATTTAACTTCGTTAACAAAGCAGTTTCCAAGTCTGCCTAATAGACTTTTCTGTTGGAAGCAGGCTGTAAAAATTCACATTTGTGGGAATCTTTACTTGATGTGATTGCAAACACTAAACAAAACCGAACTTGAGGAAAGTGTCTCAGCAACTCTTGAAGGTCACTGCAGTGCTCTAAGCAGTACTCTGTCTGTCTGACACCTCCTAGTTTTATTTTTCGCTTGTGAGTTCCTCACAGTCACAGGATTGCCAGATAAATACATCACCAAGGAGAAAAATGTGTCCTCACATAATGTAAAATAAAAGAGAATGAAAGCATCAAGAGTGATTTCCCATGAACTGCCCAAGTGACACTGCCTGCCCCGGGAGGCCCACAGAATGTAGCACGTCTCCAGGACCACCCTCGCCCCCCCACCCCAGGAGCCATTTCTTTTTTTTTTTTAAATAATTTTATTTACTTATTTGGCTGTGTTGTGTCTCCACTGTTGCTCGGGCTTTTCTCTAGTTGCAGAGATTGGGGTGGGAGGCTGCTCTCTAGCTGTGGTGTGATGGCTCCTCATTTCACTGGCTTCTCTTGTAGAACCACGGGCTCGAGAGTGCAGCCTCAGTAGTTGTGGTGCACTGGCTTAGTTGCTCTATGGCCTGTGGGATCTTCCCAGACCAGGGATTGAACCTGTGTCTCCTACACTGGCAGGTGGATTCTTTACCATTGAGCCACCAGGGAAGCACCCCCACCCTGCCCCGGGAGCCATTTCACAGGTGCTTGGGATCCAAACTAGAGTGTTGGCTTAACTCATGTTCGTGATTGTGATTGTGACCTGCCTGTAATTCCTAGATCTAATTTTAGAATAGAAGCCAGACAAGGTGTTTTCCCTTTTTTCAAATTTGTTGTAGAAGATAATAAACACAATAGGAAAAAAAAATCACTCACCGTCTCTCTGCTGTAGTAATCAAATATTTTCTTCTTTGTCATGTCATTTTTTAGCTCTTGTAGATCTGTACCACTTCATCAGTTTGCTGGTAATCAGACCATTTCATGTGCTTGTCAGGGAGGTTAGAGGAATGATTTCTAATCGTTTGAGATCATGATACACTCTTGACCTTGGCTGCTTCTGCTTACAGACACATGCCCTTAACTCCTCTCTTCAGTTAAAGACATAACCAATAACACTTGTTGAAGTGTAACTTACATACAGTGAATTGCACTCATTTTTAAACAAATATTTATTTGGCTGCATCAGGTCTTAGTTGCAGCATGTTGGATCTTGCGTTGTGTGTGGCACACAGACTCTCTATTTGTGGTGTGCGGCTCAGTAGTTGCAGCAGACAGATTTAGTTGCTCCAACACATGTGGGATCTTAGTTCCCTGACCAGGAATTGAACCCATGTCCCCTACAATGCAAGGCAGATTCTTAACCAGTGGACCACCAGGAAAGTCCCAAATTACATTCATTTTAAGTGCACAGTTCAACCACTATACACCTTCTAACCACCTTCTAACTTTGAGAGTATTTCCACCACCCTGAAAGCTTCCTTTGTGTCCTTTCTCAGATGTACCCCCCGCCCAGGTTCCAGCCTCAGGCTGATGTGATGTGCTTTCTGTCTGTATAGAATAGTTTGCCTTGTCTAGAATTTCTATATGTGGAATTGTACAATCGTGACTTTGTTTTTTATTTAAGATATTATAATGTATTAAGAAAGTGCCCCAAATTATTAAACTAGAATTTCTCCCAAATGCTTAGCCCAGCGTCCAGTCCCTGGAGGAAGAAATGGCAGTCCACTCCAGTATTCTTGCCTGGAGAATCCCATGGACGGAGGAGCCTGACAGGCTACAGTCCATGGGGTCGCCAGAGTCAGATGTGACTAAACCACGCCACAGTGTCCAATGTTTGTTTTTCATTTTAAACAACTCTTTAGAGTGTGAAGGATGAGAATGACTGTCTGGTCTTTTTCTCCCTTCATAGTTTCCTGTTAGTATCTTAGTATTTTGATTTATCTAAAGACTGGGGATACATTTTTTTTAAATGGGCAAAATATTTTAATAGACACATGGCCAAACCAGACATACAGTTAGCAAGTGAGCACGTGTAAAGATGCTCAAAATCACTAGTTATTAGGGAAATGCAAATCAAAACTACAATGAGATACCACCCCAAGCCAACCAGAATGGCCAAAATTGAAAAAGACAAAAACAAACCAACCAACTGGTAATACCAAGTGTTAGGAAACACGGAGAACAGCTGAAACTTCTACACTGCTGGTAGGAATACAGAATGGGACAACTACTTTATTTTTTTTTAACTTTTTTATTTTATATTATAGCTGATTAACAATGTTGTGATAGTTCCAGGTGGACAGCAAAGGGACTCAGCCATACATATACATACATAGGGGTACATTTTTATTAATTAGTTTGGCGAATACAAGAATGGCCAAAAACATCCCGTTTTATTGGCTTTTCTGCATTTGTCCAGTTTTGGAGCCAGAATGAGGGGGTGAAAAGTCCTTTAAATTTTGTTCTGAAGATCCCTTTCGTTTTTGCTATAAAAACAAGACCTATTGGGGAATTCCCTGGTTGTCCAGTGGTTAGGACTCTGAGCTTCCACTGCCAGGGTCACGGGTTCGATCCCTGATTGGGGAACTGGATCCTGTAAGCCATGAAGCCAGGAAAAACAAAAAAAAAAAACCCAAACCCGAGACATATTCATACCCTTCAGGTTGGCAGTAACGAAGAGATTTGATAACCCTGGGTGCTGGTGAGAGTCTGGAGGAGCAGGGGTTCTTACATGTTATCTAATCAAGTTCAAGGTGCTCATTCCTGTGACCTGACAAGCCAGAATTCAGGGTAAGCCCTAAGAAACTCACCAACAGGCACAGAGATTTGTGCGTGAGACTGGCCACATTGTCGTCTTCCGATCTAACACATAACTGGAAACATTCTGGATGTCCATCAACAGGCAAGTAAGTGACAAATTATAGACCATTCACAATGGAATTTTATAGAACTGTTCATAGGAATCACACATTAGTTATGTGCTTCAACAAAGGTGAATCTCACTGACATAATGGGCGCGAACTAAGGTGAACTGTAATCCACAGGCAAGTTGATATTGCTGTAAATTTTTAAATAATGTAAATTAATTCTGTACGTTGTTTGAAGATACATAGATATATCTTAATGGTAATGTATAAAGAGGTGAGTGATGTTAAAGGCAGAAGTCAGGATACTGGTTACCTCTGGAAGACGTGGGGTAGAGTGATGGGCTCGGCTGGCAGGATGGGGAGAAACGCGGGGCTTCGGTGTCCACTGTTTGATTTCTTAAACAGAGAGATGCGTACACACAGGCCTTCATTGTATTATTGTATGGGTATCATCTGTGGAAGGAGGAAAAAATAGCATTGTGTTATTTGGAGCAATTACTCTAGATCAGTGGTCAGCAGACTTTTTTAAAAAGGGTCAGATGGTCATTTTTTAGGCTTTAAAGGCTGTGCTGTCTCTGAGGAGTTTCCACAGAGGAAAACCACTCAACTCTGCCCGTGTGCCCCCAAAGTAGCCATCGACCATGTGTATATCAAAACATGTCGTGGCCCTTAAATACATGGGGTGTTTGTCAATCATACCTCAGTAAAGCTGGGGATGGGGTGAGGTGGGAGACTGTGCGAGGCAGCCCAGAAGGCTTCAGCAAGAAGCCCCAGAGAGGCCTCCCTGACATGCGTGTGCTTTGTTCCCAGGACGATTACATGGAGGCCTTGGCCAGGCTCCACCTCACAGTGACCAGGGCCTACAAAGTCAACACCGACATCAACTTTGAGGTGTTTATTCACAAAGTGGATGGTCTGTCAGATGACCACAAAATTGAAACCCAGAGAGACATTCACCAGAGGGCAAATGATGACCTTGCAGATGCTGGCCTAGAAAAAATTCATCTCAGGTGAGAACAGAAATGCCTCAGGGATCATTGGGGTCCCAACGTTACCACAAGTAGTTGGCACAGACAGTCATTGACCTGTGTACCCTGTTTTGTGCTGTAGACATCAGGATAGTATTTGGGAAAAGTGAGCTTTGCATGTGCTAACTCCAATCTTTCAGAAAAGTGTTGGGGTTATGAAAAATTTTTTTGACCAAAGAGCAAAGCTAAGCCTTCCTCATATGAAAAACACAGAAGAGAAAACCCATACACTGCATCCAGGAAGTTAATCGACGCTGAGGTTTACTATTATAGGTAGTATCTATCTATGATTATAAGGAATCCTCTAAAAAAAACGAATAGAAATAAATATTCACAGAGGAAAGCCACTTCTCTGTAATTTTTGTGGGGTAGTAGGTATGCATCATTCATTCAGCAAATTAGAAAAATTAAAAGATTAGATACTTCAGTATCAATAATGTAACTGCTATAACGTGAGAGATGTGTATGAAGATTAGTGCAGATTCTCTTGGAGAATGTAAGGAAGCTGATATAGGCACATGCATCTGCATTTTTAAGCCTTCTGGTCCAGCCAGTCAGCAGAGACTAGGCACAGTTCTTGCTTTCGGGGAGCTGGACAGAAATGTCTTGTTAAGATATGTTCTTTTTTTTGGCCACACTAATGGCTTCTGGGAACTTAGCTCCCCACGCAGGGATTGAACCCTGGCTCTTGGCAGCGAAAGTACAGAGTCCTAACCCCCAGACTGCCAGGGAATTCTCATGTTCAATTTTTACCGAGGTGGTTTTGACTTCTGAAGGAGCTAGAATGTGTGCTGAAGAGCTGTAGTAAATACAGAAGACATGATACTGGTGTTATGACAGTCTGAACAGCCTATTCCTCAGTCAAAGGTAAAAAGTGATGAAATACTGTTTTGTCTTTCAGCTTTTATCTGACAAGCATATATGACCATTCAATATTTGAAGCTTTTAGCAAAGTGGTTCAGAAACTGATTCCACAACTTCCCACCCTGGAGAACTTGCTAAACATCTTTATCTCAGTAAGTAAATAAATATCATCCCATTAGAGTCATTCGCAGAATTTAAGAATAACATTGCAAAAGTGAAAACGATCTTATTTCTACTTGGTCTGACAGTACTTCAAGGTCTCTGAAATATTACATTTGAAGATTGCTCCTACATACTGTTTTAGGTCTGTTAACTCCCAAAACAGTTCCTATGCTTCACTGGTATAGTCGGAATGTTTATTGAAGTTGTAGGCAATCATTCATTGTTAATAGAGTCCTATCAGAGGTGGAGGGCATAAAAGTTAATTTTGGCTATAAGATATATGATGTTGCATTTTTAAAAATCTGTTTAACACTGAATAAATGATATGGTGGCTGGCTGAGTCCTAAAAACTACCAGCTCAAAGTAGAATTACCACAGACCTTTAGTTGTATTCACATTGATTCTCACTGCACAATTCCGAGTTTGTTTGTTTAGACTTTTAAAATCTACTTTTTAATTTAAAATTAGTAAAATTTGTGTGATAATTCCAGTTTTCATTTCTTAAGTAGATCCATTATAAAGATGTTCATGATAATGAGGTTTAAATTGTAATAAAATGAAACAACCGAAATTTTTGCTAGTTCATATTTGAGACTGAGGATGTGATACCATTTTATGTAACCATGTCATGCTCTAAAACCAGCTATCCCTTTAAGGCAGCATCTCCTTTTTGTTTCAGAATTCTGGAATTGAAAAGGCGTTTCTCTTTGATGTGGTCAGTAAGATTTATATTGCAACAGATAGTACCCCTGTGGATATGCAAACCTACGAGCTCTGCTGTGACATGATCGATGTGGTCATTGATATTTCTTGTATTTATGGGTAAGTAGAACATTCTGAAAGACTACTGTCAAGCAAGTTTCTCTTTTGTAACCCTTGAGGTATTTTGAATTTACTTATTTGATCTTAATACTTTTGTTTGAAATGATTCAGATCTATAAATACACCATTTAGTATGTGATAATAATAACAAAAAATTGTTGAGTAAATGCCTAGGCATTATGCCGATAATTTCATTGCCTACATTATACCATTGAATTCTTCGCTATTCCATGAGGTGGGAATTTTTACAGATAGGAAAACTGAGGTTCAGAGTGGTGAAGTTTCTAACCCCAGCTCACACTATCATCAAGGAATGAAATTAGTATTTGAACTTGTCTGATTCCTAGTTCGTCTGTTGAAAGATCTGTCACGTATCATAATGTCGTGTATAGGGAACGTATTAGGATCTTTGGGTTTCTACATAAATATCTCACATTAACCATAGTTGTTACCTTCTTTATAAGAGGAAATAATGGCTGGGTTTTTTTTCCAGTATACTTTTGACTGTCTTTTGCTGTGGGTAGCAGAGAACTATAAAACTAAGCAAACATTACCTGCTTGGTATTATGGTCTTACCTTCTTAGAAAACGGAATTTCTGGTACATAAAAAGGAATATAAAATAAGGAATGAAGAAAATTGATTTTTTTACTGGACACAGAAGTAATTCCCCATAACAGTAAATTTGCTGAATTCAGGATTTTGTACGGAGTGAGTGAGTGTGAACTGTCTTATTAAGGTATTAGGTTGTTGCTGCCTGTTAATACGGGATCTCACAATATCATCTCACAGTCATTGATGGGGTAAAGCTTTTCTTCATCTTTCTCTTTACTCGCTGGCTATGATCTGCTTTATGCAACCTTCTCTGCCAGCTTCTAGGGAGCCTTGGTCTCACCACTGTTTCCTTCCATTCGATTCAGACTGTTTCTGTTAACTGTTACACACACATGCCCACCCACAGTCCCTTCCCTTAGGAAACAGGGAAACTGATCCATACCTCTCAGGAATGTAGTGAGGATGAAATATCATTAAGTCTCCCCTGGTGGACCCTGGATAAATGTATCTGCCATTGTTATTTTTTAAAATTAATTTATTTAAAACTTTTTTTTTTCAAAGTTTATTTATTTGGCCAAGCCACATGGGTTGCAGGATCTTAGTTGCCTGACCAGGAATTGAACCCGGGCCCCTTGCAGTGGAAGCGTGGAGTCCTAACCACTGGACCACCAGGGAATTCGTTATTATTATTATTAAACACTGCCATCTGGCTTTAGAAATAGACCTTATTTCCTAAGACTGCTGCCTTGTAATCTTCTCTTGTTTTTAAACTGTTAAGTGGATGACCTTGAAATAGTCATGGAGGATGAAAGTATCCTGATTATAGCTTAGATTACTGTCGTAATCAAATAACAATGAACAGCACAATTAATCTGGCACATAATGATATGCATAATCATTATTTTGCCATATGGTAATTAGACATAAATGGTAAGTTGTTCATGGAAACAGTGTTAATCAGAGTTACTTTTATCCAGCTCAAACACACACCGGGAGGAAGGGGCTGGGCGAAGGAGGGAGCAGGGCTTTGCTGGCAGATTATTTTCCTGTGGTGGAATGCAGTATGCCTGGGAACCTGCCCTATTCAGTAAGAACCAGTATGGGTCTGGGTCACAAATAGGGCATATGTTCTGGGGTTTCCTGAGACTGTTTGCTAGAGTGGCCACAAGCCAGCCTAGGTGACCTGCAGAGAGTGGCTGAGGGTGCATGCCACAGCCCAGGAAGCAGTCAACCTTGTAATAGGAGACCCTGGAAGCAGGTGATCTGGTCTGTTCAGGAATCTCAGCTGGGATTCTGAAAACACAGTTTCAGATAAGGAAAAGGCATATGACATCCTCCTTTGTCTATAAACAAAAGATACATAACTGGATATGTCAGTGTCTTCAAAGGGCCCAGTTTTGATCACAAAGGTCATATCAATAATGATAATAGCAGTTAACATTCATTGTACATTTTATATGCTCTTAGCACTATGCTTAATGTTGTGTATATGTTATTTCATTGCATTAGGAAACTTTGAAGCAATCACTGCTAATATACAATGATGAAATCGAGGCTCAAAGAAGTGACTCAATTTGCCTAAATTTATACAGTAAAATAAGAGAGCTGGGATTCAAACCCAAGTAATTTGTGTTTGCAGGCCATACCTTTTCTTAAATGTTTATTTACCTTTTTATTTTGAAAAAATTTCAAATCTATAGAAAATATGCAAGAATAATACAGTGAACTCCGATATACCCTTCTCTGGGATTCACCAGTTTTTATCAATGAGCCATATTTGCCCTTTCTTTTTCTAATACAGTTGGCCCTCCGTGTGAGTTCCACATTGACAGATTCAATCAACCAGTGGATTGAACATATTCAGAAAAATATTCCAGAAAGTTCCTAAAAGCAAAACTTGAATTGGCTGCACGCTGACAACTATTTCCATAATATTTGCATTGTATTAGGCATTATATGTCATCTAGAGATTATTAAAAGTATATGATGGGAAGGAGGAATGGGACTTCCTTGATGGTCCAGCAGTTAAGACTCTGGGCTTTCATGGCACAGAGCATGGGTTCGATTCCTTGTTGGGAAACCAAGAGCCCGCATGCCGAAAGGAAAGTAACAAAATGGGAGGATGTGTATAGGTTGGGGCTCTCTGGGCGGCACTACAAGTAAAGAACCCGTCTGCCAGTGCAGTTAGACACAAGAGACACAGGTTCGATCCTTGGGTCGGGAAGATCCTCTGGAGGAGGGCATGGCAACCCACTCCAGTTTTCTTGCCTGGAGACTCCCTTGGACAGAGGAGCCTGCTGGGCTACAGTCCATAGCGTTGCAAAGAGTTGGACATGAATGATGCAACTTAGCATGGATGAATGACACGACTTAGCATGCACGTGCATAGGTTATATGCAGATACATGTTACATAAGGAACTTGAGCATCTTTGGATTTTCATATCTGCTGGGGGGGAGTCTTGGAGCCTAGCCCAGGCCCTAAGCCTGCTCTGTAGGGATGATTGTACATACACATTTGTTTTTGCTGATCCATATGGGAGTAAGTTGCAGATCATGATCCTTTGACCCTAGCTGTTAATACTTGAGCATCTGTCTCTTAATAACAAGGACGTTTTCTTACAGGACCACAGTTTAATATCAAATTAAGCCTATTTCAAATGGCTTCATGACTCTATTATCTAATATAGAGTCTTTTGTTAAATTTTATCAGTGGTCCCAATTCTTTTATTGCAGTTTTTTCCCCCAGATTAGGGATCTAGCCCAGCATTTGGCTGCCTCTTCAGGCTGCTTTATTTTGGAAAAGTTCTTCACCCCTTCTTGGTCTTTAATCAGGCTGTGCTTTGGACAGCCTGGTTATTCTGTCACGAGAAAACAGGAAGCCCTTTGGGCCACAGAGAGGAGAAGAACTAACTCCATCTGTCACTTGTGTCCTTCAGGTGCATGGAGAGTTCAGCTACTTAATGTGTCAGTAGGAAATTGACCATCAAATACTGTGTACATTCTTGTGATTGGGTGTTTCTGAGATATTTAGCTGAAAGGCACTGTAAGTGTAAACTCCCTATCGTTATGATTGTCATTCTTTGTGATAATCCGGTCTTGTTGCTGGGTTACAAATTGTAGTTCTTAATGGTCAAATATGTTTTGGTTTCTGTTCCCATTTAGCCTCAAAGAAGATGGAGCAGGAACCCCCTATGACAAGGAATCAACAGCCATTATAAAGCTGAATAATACAACAGTTCTTTATTTAAAAGAGGTGACAAAGTTCCTGGCTCTTGTGTGCTTTGTCAGAGAGGAAAGCTTTGAAAGAAAAGGTAATTTTTTGTGTGTGTGATTTGAATGAAGCATTTCCATTCAGACGAACACTGCCTTTCCTGCTTGTTGAATGTGGGTGGGCAGCAGCCGTGCCTCTGGAGGCTTGCAGACTTCAGTCACAGGCTCCCCTTGGCTCCTCCCCCCATCAGTGAGGTTTTGGGATCCGTGAACCAGCCTGCCCTCTAGTGATGCCGCTGTGGTGAGGTGATAGTGGAACCAGACCCCCTTCCCAGGGAGGGGAGCGAAGCCAGGTTTTCTGGGAGTGAAGCCAGCTGGGGTGTTATTGCCTGGCTGTAGAGTCCCTTACCCCAGGGAGGGCCAAGGCCTCCCTCTTGGTCCACACCTCTAGAAGATTTTAGGGATGTTGTGACCACTTGTCCTCCCCATGTAAAGGATGAAACTCACACAATCTTAAAGCTAGACTTTTTTATACTTCTGTTCAGCCCTTGTCCATTCTTTAGTCCTAAAACACAGGGATGGCGTCGTGAATCCAAAAAAGGGAAGATACTAGTATAATTAATAACATCACCAAATATTTTTTAGGACCAAATTGAGTTTTATTTCGAAATAAAAGCAATTAACCTCTTAAAGATACTCATATTCCCTGCCCCCCATCTAAACTGGGAAATATCAGCTTACTGATGTAGTTAAGGATTTTTGCTAGTAATTAGGAGATGATTTACGCTAAATGGAGAAGGAAATGGCAACCCACTCCAGTATTCTTGCCTGGAGAATTCCATGGACAGAGGAGCCTGGCAGGCTGCAGTACGTGGGGTTGCAAGAGTCGGACACAATTTGGTGACTAAACCATTACCCTAAATTCCCAACAAAGTAGCAATAGGAACATTTTCTGAAATAGTCTTTTTTTCTTATAAGCAATACATATTCATTATTTAAAAATGCTTTGAAAACTTAAAGTATACAGAGCAAAATAAAATCACTGAATTTCACCATCTTAGAGCTGAACCCTGTGTTAAATTTCTGGAGTTTTCTTTCTCCTTTTTTCCCTTCCTGTCACCTTTTCTTGTTATTCCCTCTTTCCTTCCTTTCTTCCGACAAAACTGGTGCCATTTTGTCTATATAGTTTTTTATCCTTTTGTTTTCACTTATTTGTACCCTGAAAATTTTCTTAACTCTTTGGAACATAAAAGCAAAATTAAGATTTTTATTACTTTTCTGTTAAAAAGTAGTAGATTCATTTAGAAAATTTAGAAATAATGAACAAAAAGGAAATAATTATTGGTAAGTTTCTCACTCATCACATCAAACTTGTTTGCTTTTTAGAGTGACTAACCATCTCCATTTGCCTGGGACGGGGAGGGGGGTTCCTGAGAAGAGGGACCTTCAGGGCTGAAACTTGAAAAGTCCCAGGCAAATGCGCTGAATCAGTCACCCTAGCTTTATAAAGAGCTTGATGCTTTACATATGCAGGAAGTGGTTCGCTTGGTTCTTGCTGCCTTAATCTCAGTAGTGAGTCCTGTTAGTGTTGCTGATAATCGACACTTGTTGATTGACTTGTCCTCATGTTGTTCTTGCTTGGAGAATCCCAGGGACGGGGGAGCCTGGTGGGCTGCCGTCTATGGGGTCGCACAGAGTCGGATGGACAGAGGAGCCTAGCAGGCTTCAGTCCATGGGTCGCAAAGAGTTAGACACAACTGAGCGACTATCACTTTCACTTTCAAAGGTAGTAAAGGGAACCCACTGCCTAATCCAAACTGGTATATACATAATACTGCTCTCAATACTTTTACATATTAGTGCTGATGATCTGAAATGTGCTCAGGACTTGGATATTTTATTCTATTTTTGTATCATTAATTTCTGAAAATGCAAGAAAATTCTCCCTTACTATTCGCTGTTTAAAATTTACTTAATATTGAAACACTGAGAGTGTCATTGATTGTTGAATTTCTTAGCTCAGAGTTGACCTGAGGTGATGATTTTTTGCTAAGTCGCTTCAGTCATGTCCGACTCTGTGCGACCCCATAGACGGCAGACCACCAGGCTCCCCCGTCCCTGGGATTCTCCAGGCAAGAATACTGGAGTGGGTTGCCATTTCCTTCTCCAGTGCATGAAAGGGAAAAGTGAAAGTGAAGTCGCTCAGTCATGTCCGACTCTTAGCGACCCCATAGACTGTAGCCTACCAGGCTCCTCTGTCCATGGGATGATAACCCCTCTCAAATCAGGGACTTTGTTTTCCCTAGGGCTTATGACAGTAGCTTAAATATTTCCTGAATATCTTTTCAGTAAATATTGATTGATGGGTACTGTGACCTGGAGATGTAAGCTAACCTCCAAGTCAAGGTCTGCCTCCATTCACAGTCGATTTAGTAATGCCTTTTGGGGAAAAGATACTAATAAATATTTCACTGAAGATATATCTTAATTGTTCTTACAATTTTTAATTCTGAAAGATTTTTTAGAAGGGCAGTTCAGTTGGTTCTTCAAAACTTTGGGGTCATAAACACTTTTGAAAATGTGGTATATACTCTGGAACCTTTCCTTTGTAAAAATATATATTCACAAGACTGCCTGCAATTCCTGAAGCTCAGCTGCAAACCTTCTAGGGAAGTCTATGGACCTTATGTTTTCTCCTCTACCGCCCCCTACTGGCATTTCCTCACTGTGGCTGACTTGAAAAGACTTCTAGGTGGCACTTAGAAATATTTTTGTTTTCTTCTCCAGGGCTGATTGACTATAATTTTCATTGCTTCCGGAAGGCCATCCATGAAGTTTTTGAGGTGAGAATGAAAGTAGTGAAATCGCGAAAGGTTCAGAATCGGCTGCAGAAGAGAAAAGGAGCCACCCCCAACGGGACACCTAGGGTGCTGCTGTAGGTGAGGTTTCAGGAACATCTTTTGAAATCAGACGTTTCAGTGAAGCTGCTGCTCTGTGTTGCACTAAAGGAAGAGGAGGAAGGAGGTTGGGACACAGGACATACGTTTGTTGTAAAAAACTCAAGGAAGAGGAGGAAGGAGATTGGGACATAGGACATACGTTTGTTGTTAAAAAAGAAAATCCTGCCACCCTTTCTTTTAATCTTCTCTTTTTTAAATAAAGTAAGCACTTTGAAGCAAAAACTTGTATATTAACAATGAAGTGAAATCTACTGTAACTTCAGGACACAAATGTAAACTTTTATGGTCTGTAGTCGAGAAAAAATCCTGTGTGCGTACTGCCAGGAACTGTATATATTTTGCACTTTTTCATGTTTTCTTTTTCTCATGGAACTAAACTTTGATAAAACAACTTTTCTAAGCTTTGTTCTGTCCTTGGTGTCTAGGACATGCATACTGAGTCCGTATCTATGGGGCAAACGGAAATTAATCAAAAAGTGATGCATTAGCAATGACTTTTTAAAGCATGGGAATCTTTGCTGCCAATTATTGAGAAAAATCATTTTTCCATGGAGGAACAGATTGGGGCGGCAAGCTCCAGGAGCAATAAGACCTGTCCCCTGTTTATAACGGATATGAATAGAAGTTTTATAGAATAATATTAGCGCCAAACTTATCTAAACATTTCTATAGCTGTGAGAGTGCTTCCCTACCTGACAGTTTTTATAAAACTCTTTACCTCAACAGACATCTCTAAAATCATTTTATACAAAGAGGTTATTTCTTTCTGCTGTGTTATTGTTGTCCCTTGGGACCATATTTCCAAAATGGTGCCGATCACTGGAGAGAAATTGGAATGTCACTGAATTGCAGGGTTTCTGAAGGCTTTTCTGTACCTGCCACCCAAGCTAAAGTAATATCAGAAGCTACATGGTTTCCCAAATGGAGGTGACTGGCAATTGCAGATTTAAAAATATATCCTATATAGTCCTATACAATTTTTCGCCTCTGTGGAATGGGCCTCTTGCCATGCAAGACTGCAAATGTTTATTTAGGACCAGTTTATTTTCTTTTCTTTTTTTTTTTTTTAACATTGCTCCATGTCCACAGGCAATATTTCAGTTCTCTGCCACAGAACTGAATCCTGGTGGGTATGTTTGTCACCTCTGAGTCTCCTCAGCTGTGACAGTGTGCCTCATGGACTCTGCTTGTCCCCACCTTATGAATGAACTAGGGCTCAGCTCGCCAGCAGCATGCTCTGCATGGCTAAAAAAGCTGTCCTGAAAACTGCTAAAGGGCAGTGGACAAGGATGACCACAGGAAGCATTATAGTTAGCTATGTGTCTGTTTCTATGAAATTCTTCCTCTTATGTTTACTTTAGACCAACAGCAAGTGAAGAGATTCTAAATCTACCCCCATCCCAAACCATTCCAAGTAGATAATTCTACGTCTATCCCAAGGCTCAGTGCCCTAAAGCATGTTGGCAGGTATTAGAAAATATTCATATGTATATATTTTTAGCAGAGCGTCGTAGGGATAGCAATGCTGATCCTAGCGAAAATGGATAGTTCCTAAAGCAACTTTTCCTTAGTACTATCTGTGGCTTCTTTCTATCCTCTCCTTGTCCATTCTTCCCCAAGTCCTATTCCTTTGAGGCTGGAAACTGCAATTTAAGGTGGTAGCTGATTTAAGGTTTGAGCCCTCCCAAGGATCTGTGCATTTTGGAAGGAAATTTCTAAAAATCATGAAGGTGCCCTAACTCCTTTCCTCATGATTCCTGCCCAGCAGCACTGTGTAGGAACCCAGGGCTCCAGGGAAGTCTTTTTCCTAATTTCCAAACCTATAACCTGTTGGACCTTTGCCAACATGGTACCTGGAGGCTAGTCTTACAAATCTAATTCTTAAATATTTTTTACACAGTGTTTCTTTCTGAATACGCAAATACAGAATCACTTTTCTAAAACAACTTTATCCTCAAGATAGAGACATTTGCCTAACTGGTAAATCGCATGTTACTTAGGTATATATATATATTATTGTAACTAGGTGGAGCTTCCATTTTTAAGCTGGGTATATGATGGGTTTTGTTAAAATGTGCCTTAAATGCCTACTACTTCAAGAGCAAATGATTCTTTGGGGGAAAGGCAAAGTTAATGCTATGGCATCAGACCCAAGTTCATGGTAGTAAGTGCACTCTTTGATTAATGACACTGATACATAGACTACTGCCTCAAAGCTGTCAGCATAGCGATGACCTCTTAGTTCAAGAAAATGTAGGAGTTACGTCTAAACATTCAGTTTCTAAAGTCTGTGCTATTGGAATCACAAAATCTCTTCAATTCCTTTTTCACTTTTTTTTGATATGGGACTTAGCTTTCTTGTGTGTGGTCACTTTCACGTCTCAAATACACCGCTACAAATACATATAAGTATACAAAATAATGTGTAAATATTAAGCTCAAATACATGGCTATGGTGACTGCTCTGGAATATTTCTGCTCATTTTCAAAGGTTGAGAACTTGACCTAGAGGTTTTCAGGGCAATTAGAACTTATATGTGGGGGTGAGACTCTGAATTACCATCTTTGTTTAGTTTCAGTAATATAGATTAGTGTATATGGCCAGAGTGGCATATTCCTTTTTTTTTTTTTTTTTCAGAGCGGCATATTTCTGATGGAATAGACATTAAAAACTGGTTGACATTCACAGACAGTACTATTTTGTGAATATAATATATTTTGGACCCTTAAATATAAAATGAATAAAAACACAGCAATATTGTTATGTACGGGTTATATGCAAACTGTGTTTGAAATATATTCAAGAAAAACAGCTGAATTGTCTTGATTATTAAAGTATGGTATGCATTCAATTCATGCGGACTGGATGTAATTTGTAATCAAGTATACTATTCATCGGGCTTCCCTGGTGGCTCAGTGGTAAAGAATTTGCCTGCCAACGCAGGAGACTCGGGTGTGATCCTTGGGTCAGGAAGATCCCCTGGAGAAGGAAATGGCAACCCACTCCAGTATTCTTTCCTGGGAAATCCCATGGACAGAGTAGCCTGGCTGGCTACAGTCCATAGCATTGCAAAAGAGTCGGACATGACTTAGTGACTAAACAACCTCAATAATATTCAGTATTATGTTTTATTTGAGCAGTATGTTATTTATAACCATTGTTAAACCATTGCTTTCAAGAATATTAGCTGCCAGTTTAAAAGCATGTGTCACGTGCTCATGATTTGGTAAGGCTCTCATTTTATTTCAGGCATATTCATAACTAATCTTTCTGGGATCAGAATGGTCTCTTTCCTGAAAAGGAAGCATGGTCTTTCATGTTTGTGAGGTTGTATATACTGTGCATGCATATCACTGCTTCATCAGACCTGTTGGTTTCTTTAGATAAATGTGTTTGTCCTATAACCAGCTCTCATATTAGGGAAATGATAAATTTCTCTATTTAAGTTGGATTTACATTTTTTTTAAACTCATCTCTCCATGGGACTGCCCAGGTGGCTCAGATGGTAAAGTGTCTGCATGCAATGCGGGAGACTTAGGTATTGGTTTGATCCCTGGATCAGGAAGATACCCTGGAGAAGGAAATGGCAACCCACTCCAGTACTCTTGCCTGCAAAATTCCATGGACGGAGGAGCCTGCTAGGCTCCAGTCCATGAGGTCGCAAAGAGCCAGACATGACTGAGCGACTACACTTTCATCTCTCCATACTTTTGATGGGGACGTGCTTGTTTTGCTATAGAACTTACTTCAGTAAACTTAAGATTTTGATTCTTGTTGCTCTGGCCCTAATCCCCAGTAAAAATTCTTTCTCTAACAGTCCTCCTTTTGATTGTTAGTAAGATTCCACTGTATAATGACTTTACAGGTCCACTCAGAGTTTTCCGAATGGGCTAGCATAAGATGTTATATATGAAATCCTGTTTCTGATTGGAAAATCTAATCTGAAATAACTGCTTCCAAGATTTTTAATCAGTGGTGATATTGAGTATAGGGGAAAGAAAATGTTGTCCTTAACAACATTATGAAATACTGATACTGAGTGCACTGCTCTTAAGTGCTTTTACATAATTACCCTCATAAACCCAAGAAGTGGGTACCGTTAGTTATCCTATTTTACAGCTGAGGCAACTGGGGCCAAAGAGATGAAATGACTTGGTTAAGATAATACCAGTAAGGCACGAGGCCTGGAGTCTGACCTAGAAATCCCCTCTGTCAACTACTGCTCTGAGTACCTCACCAAATGTCCCTTAGAATGCCCTCATTTGGGGAATTTCCTGATTGTCCAGTGGTTATGACTCTCTGCTTCCGGTGCAGTGGGCAGAGGTTCCATCCCTTGTTGGGGAATTAATTGCTTCCCTTGTAGCTCAGTCGGGTTCGATCCCTGGGTTGGGAAGATCCCCTGGAGAAGGAAATGGCAACCCACTCCAGTATCCTTTCCTGGAAAATCTCATGGACCGAGGAGCCTGGTGGGCTGCAGTTCATGGGGTCGCAAAGAGTCCGGCACGACTGAGCGACTAACACACTTACATGCCAAGAGGCCAAAAAAAAAAAAAAAATCCCTCGTTTCATGAATAGAAAGAGAGGGACTTGGAAGTTCAGGGTTTCTGCTGCAGGGGATTATGAAGACTGACATACTGAGGCGTTTATATACACAAGAATCAATAGGTACAGTCTAGTGTGCTTCACTTGAAGAAGATGCTTTTTTTCTTCCTAATCCATTAAATAATTCTAATGCCAAAAATAATATTAATAACATTTAAATATCAGAAAATGTAAATCCTTTTAATAGCCATTCGATTTTTTTTTTCTTTTTTTGGCGGGGGGAAGCTGTGTGCAAGGCTTGTGGGATCCTTAACCAGGGATTGAACCTGAGCCACGTTAATAAAAGCACTAAGTCAAACCACTGGACCGCCAGGGAATCTGCAAGCCTTTTGATTTTTTAAGAAGCAATAGTATATCAAGCTCTAAGAAAATCAAGAGAGAATAAGCCTTTGCTCTGAGTTGTATTCAATCTTTACCTTGATTTTGTAGTATATGTTATAATAACTTAAAACACTGATCTGGATGAAAATTCTAAGATACATTTCAACCCTAATCCTTCAGACCTATATTTAAAATTGCCACTAACATAACCTTTGTTGGACTCTTCTATAAGAGGAACCTCAAATCTAACATGTCCAAAATGAACTGGCTTCTTTCTTTACTAAAGCTTGTCTCCCTGTGATGATGTGACCATCCTCCTTCCTCCCTAGTGTCCCTGCCAGAAGCTTGGGTCTCTTTTTTTTTTTCCACAAAAAGCTTTATTGTTTCCATTTGGTCTGAGGCTTGTGAGATTGCTCCAGGGTGGTTAGAAAGCTGCCAAATGGCTGCTAACACCAGAGGGCCTCCTCAAAGGCAGATGGACTCTGGAGGCTCCTAGTTCTGCTTGGAGGGTGAGTCTTTCCAAGAGATGCTCACCAGCCCAGCCTTGGGACCTCCCAGTCTGGGGAGGTCAGTCACGTGGTTGCCATCTTCTTGATGAGTTTCACCTGCTTAGCTGGAAATGGGGGCAGAACCCAGGGCATGCGACCCAAAAGGACTTGGGGCAGTTTCTTTTGCATGAGAATGGCAGCTATCTAGGCTCCTGGGTTTTACCCGCCCTCATCCTGGGGAGGCTTGCACCTCCTGGAAGGGGGTCCAGCTATTGTACCTGTTTTGCCTTTTAAGAGATACTTGGTGCCTCTTGAACAGTTTGTGGAAAAATGACCCTTGCCCACCAGAGCCGCATCGTCGCCATTCAAAATAGAAGCCCAGAGAAAGGGAGGTGTGGGAGGCCCACAAAGGCATGTTGACCAGGAGGCTGATAGTGGCCTCCATCTTAATGTAACAACTCTGATGAATCTGGGAGCTCACGGCTAATTGGTAATAAAGAACTAAGCTCAGAAAATGGTGCTGGTAGGCCCTGGAGGCCCAGGGTAACTGATTGGCTGATTCTGAAGGTTGCGACTGGAACAGAGGTTGGAGGCTGCTGGGAGGCTGGAGCAAAGGGCATCCCTGGGTCTGTTCTGTCCAAATATTATTGAAGAGATATCTGAGGGCCACCAAGCACACTGCTTGAACCTCATTCTTGACTCTTGCCTCTTGCTCACCTCCAGGCAATCCCCCAGTCCCTGCAGCTCAGCCTTACAAAGGTCTCCTGAATCTCTTCTCTCCATCTCCCCTCCACTATCCTGGTCGAGACCACCTTCTCCTCATATTTGAATCTCAATGCCCTCTCCCAGTGTCCCTCTGCCTCAGCCATCACCTGGACTGACCTTCTAACCACACTTCTGACCACATCACCGCTTGCTTATTAACACCCTTTGTAGGTTTCTACTACAAATAGCAGTCATACTCCTCAATGACATTTGCAAGACCCTGTCTGCTCAGTCCAGACCCCTTCTCCAGCCTTGGTTCCTTCTCCTTCAACAGAGCTGCTCTGATGGCTCATTCCTTTATCAGTTATTTTCGGAGATATAATTTTCTTTCATTCAACAATTACTGGTAGGATATCTACTATATGCCAGACCTTGTGCTTAGTAAAATAGCTCAAAGGCAGACACGATGCAAGGATTTTGATATCTAAAAATAATATAAAATAAACCAGTTTTAGGCCCTGCAGATGTCAGTATTTGCAACTACAGTTGTATCAAATCTTACATTCTCCAGCAAAGACCATGGAGGGCCAGGAACAGCATCTGAGAAGTTGAGTTGTTCTTCTAAGAGCAGACCAACAGTGATATTTAATATATTATTAACATAATATATCATCAATCTATTGTAACTATTATGTTGGCCAAAAACTTTGTTCAGGTTCCTGAACAAACTTTAGCCAACCCAGTAAATACAAGAAATAGAATGTGAACGTAAAAATGTTTACTGAAGTAGTGCTGTCCCTTGTAATTGAGAAAAGAGGTACATTATCTTAAAAATGTGTTGTGTTACTTTAATGTTCAGACTTTCCTAACTTAATCCACATGCAAAGTCAATATGATTTCCAAATTAGATTTAATAAAAAGTTTATCTTATAGATAAACTTTAATTTTTTACTTTAATAAAATTTTCTTTTTTTATTTATTAAAACAAAACTTTTATTTTAATAAGACATTTATAATACAGAGCTTTTCAATCTGTTTGTACCAGGAACTGTGAGTGCTGGCCAAGGTGATGTTTCTATCCTCTTAATATGTTGGTATGAGTTACTGTGAAAGATGTGAGGCAATGCTGATGTAGGAAATAAGGCTAATACAGAGCTTTTTATTATTTATTTGGCTGCACTGTGTGGTTTGTGAGATCTTAGCTCCCCAACCAGGGATTGAACCTGTACCCTCAGCAGTCTTTATAGAATATCATGGTTTTTAGTTTCAATAAATGATTTACAGTTAAAGCTGAGATGGAGTTTGGTCCTCAGTGTTCAATCTTGAAAAGAAACTATTTTAAAAAGCAGAATGACCTTGTGAATTCATACCCAAAGCAATGTTTGAATGGGATGCTTAAAACTGCCGTAGGATAGAACTGTAGGAGTTAACCCTCTATGAAATCCATTTCTAACTTTTTGTTGTGAGACACAATAAATACAATTTCACATTGCAAACTATCATGCCCTCATACTTGCAAATATTACTTTTTAAAAACCTCTCACTAAGCACTATCCTGTCAACTTCCAAGGCATTCTAGTGTTCTCTTTCCTTTATACAAAAAAAAGATGTCACAATCCACTCTTGGGTCATGACCTGCCATTTGTAAGCCTGCTAGAAGAGACCCACTAACAAGATCAAAGATACCTGAGGATTTTCTTTCTAACCTAAAATATTTTCCTTCTCTCTTTTAATTTTAAGATCTTAACAAATGTAGGGAAATTCTGAGGAAGTTCTTTAATTTTTCTTTCATTTGATCCAGGCTTTCAGCTGTGTCGATCAGAAAAATTTCACTTTTGCTGTCAGTGGAGATTTTACTGCATCTCAGGAGCCATTTGTTAAACAAAGGACAGGTGTTTTGTTCTCTTGCATATTCACAATCTCCACAAATAGATATTCTTGTATTTCTAATGCCTTTGTAAGAAGCTTACTACTAATGATTTCCAGTGCTTGTTTTCTGAGGCCATAACCTCAGGAGTAATTAATAAATATGTCTTCACAATTTTCCCCTGATTCTGCTAGGTGGCCTTTATAAGAAATTTTATAAAAATGTGCAAGAAATTTGCCTCATTGCTTGAGGTCCTTTCAAGAGACAGTGTCTTCTTGGAGTATTTTTTTCAAAAAGGACAAAGACAAAATATAAGGCAACTCTCTTCTGAAGAATGATATTTTGGGGAAAGTTTGCTTTCTATCCTGGCATATATGGTGTATATTTCCATTTAAGAACATGTGCGCCTAAAGCCCACTTCAGCTTCGGGGGAAGTCAGACTGGCCCAGTTGTTTTCTCACTAGATGTGATAAGGCAGACAAAGTATGGGATATCCATATCTTTTGGTTATTTTATGATGAAAGAATACATCGTAGGGAAGTCCAGTATCACTTTTTTTAAAAAAGAGGTGGATGACTTGGTTATTCAAAATTCGCCTATAATTGTAAAGAGAATTTTACCAGGAAGCAGGTAAAGTGGTTTGTTCTAAAGGCGTTAATGATATTGTCTAATGTCTAACGGCTGTGGAATTACTGTGAGTTCCATGATTCCTGTATGCCTGAGCATCGTCAATAGAATGTTTCACACATCTATGGACTATGATTTTTTTTGAAAGTGTGGATGCTATAGTGGTAAATAAAACACAATTTTGTTTAAAAGTATTGAACTTCTGATAGTGATTTTTTGGTCATTTTGCATTTTCCTAATGAATAGAAACTGAAAATTCTGTGAATGCAGAGAGCAGAGTTCTCAGCTATTCTGACTGGTCTGTAGCTGACCAAGTGTTATCCCTCAGCAAGTGGCTAAAAGGAGTCCAGAGAATGACAAATTGGGGCGACAGGATATGGGGACACAAGAAAAAAAGGCATAGACTGAGCGGCAGAGGGACAGTGCCCAAAGAGCTGTTAGGAGAGGACTCAAGGTGCCAGGGAGAAAACACGGCTGTGCCTGGCTCTCTAGCTGCCATCACGAAGTACCTCTCACCCATGAACACCAGTTTTTTCTTAGTTGCAGGTGCTTCCTGTAGAGCCAGGTTTAGCAAGTGAAAGATCTCCTGTCAAACTCATCAGTTCATCAGAACTAAAGAGTAAGAAATATTGTAATTTTTGCTGCTATTTTTAAAAGCACCTTTATTTTAAAAAAAAAAAAAGAAATGCAATAATGCAAATAAAGCAAAAGCACAATACTAAGCAGGTTTGCTTTTCCTCACCCCTAACATCAAGAGCTGTAGTTTGGGGGGAGATGTCAGATAAATTCAAAGATACTGTAGCAAATTAGGTTTTCAAGATAAGACATGATTTTTAAGAAAGTCATAGTGAAAATGATTTTAATAATGTTGCAAACAACTATTAGAAAATGTTTCTTTGCTTAATGAGGAAAACTTTTTATATATATTTACTTGGCTGCACTGGGTCTTAGTTGCAATACATAGGATCTTTAGATGCAACATGCAGGAAATTAGTTGTGGTATTGGAAATCTAGTTCCAGGCCCCCTGCACTGGGAATGCGGAGTGTTGGCCACTGGACCCTCAGGGAAGTCCCAGGGAAAACTTTCTGAAATGTGGTACAAGTCATCTGATGGAAGGAATCTACTGCACTAGTATTGTAAGCACTCCCCTGGTTTCAGGTATACTCACTTGATACCTCTCCAGAATATTTTCTTCTGGGATATAATATTAGAAAAGTGTTCACATAGAATGAGCAGGGAAGACATATTTTGACTATAGCAGAAATTAAGAAAGAAAAAACGAAGAAGCAGTTTCTCTCCTGGATCCCTCAACTGGCCACCAGATGGTAGACAAAAACAAAACTATTACGCCTGCAATGCAGTAAGGTGAGGCATGAAAATAACAAAGAACTCCTTTCTGGCTGACATTTTTGTTTAGGTAACCAGAGTTTAAACGAGTGCCCCTGATAACGACCAACATCTCCTGACATTAATACCTGCCAGCAGATGAGTACCATATTAACCACTACAAAGGGGAAATCCTGGGGGAGAAAATTGGAAAATCTACGGCAGGTTCTTTTTTTTTAATGAGAAATCAAAACCTCATGAACTATTCAAAGTAATTAATAAAATGTTTATAATAAAGTCCATATATGGCTTTTTGAGATTTTTTTCAATTTGCATTATATACTAGAAAGACACTGACATAAAATTTGTCAGTTCAAACTGTTAATTCAACTAAGTTAAATTTTAAAGATCTAATTGGCTTTATTGAATGATTCATGAATTGAGCAGCAGCCCATGTAGCAAGCAGAAAGGAGCTGTACAAAATGGAAAGCCTTAATAGGCAGAACTGGGGAACGAGTGCATCGTTTCAGATTCAGATAACCTACCTATTGGTATGGCAGGGGACTATGTGGAAGGTTACCTTGGTGCTGACCAGACAATTCCAGGCTGATCAGTTAAGAATGCATTCTTGGCAGAGGTTGTAACTTCAGTTAGGTTGGGTATTGAATATTGGTTTGCTGATGTGGGGCTTAATACAAGTGACTCCATTTTGGGCCTGCCATTTCTTTTTTAACTATACAAGTTAAAATAGCGCTGCTGCTTGCAAAACAAGTAATCCAATTAGCTGATGACAGGTATTTTTAGTACAAAAAAATAATAGAATTTCAACTGTGTTATCATACCTATGCTTTCTAAACAAAGGCTAAAGGTAACTACACTAGAGTGTTAATCATGGCCATTTCTGAACAGGAGAACTATAGGAGAGTTGTATTTTATTCATATTCCAATATCGAACAACAATCATGTTATTACTTTTATGATCAGGAAAAAAACATTTTGGGAATTCCCTGGTGGTCTAGTGGTTAGGAACCCCTATGCTTCCACTGCAGGGGGCTCAGGTTCCATCCCTGGTCTGGGAAATAAGATCCCACATGCCCAGCAGCGTGGTCAAAAGAAAAAAATTCTAAGGGCAGATTCAAACAGTTACTAATATGGGAAGTGATGGAATGCAGAAACAAAGGAAAAACACTCAAGGAATAATAGTGCAGCCAGAAATCAGAGTTCTAGTTCCCCCTCAAGGGAGATATATAAAACAACATATCTTTTAGTCTTTCTATAGAAACTAAGGCGCCCCACTCAGGTGGAGGATGGTAACTTCAGTCAGTCAGTTCAGGTGATCAGTCGTGTCCAATTCTTCCCGACCCCATGGACTGCAGCACGCCAGGCCTTCCTGTCCATCACCAACTCCTGGAGTTTACTCAAATTCATGTCCACTGAGTCAGTGATGCCATCCAACCATCTCATCCTCTGTCATCCCCTTCTCCTCCCGCCCTCAATCTTTCCCAGCATCTGGGTCTTTTCAAATGAGTCAGCTCTTCCCATCAGGTGGCCAAAGTATTGGAGTTTCAGCTTCAGCATCAGTCCTTCCAATGAATATCCAGGACTGATTTCCCTTAGGATGGACTGGTTAGATCTCCTTGCTGTCCAAGGGACTCTCAAGAGTCTTCTCCAACACCACAGTTCAAAAGCATTAATTCTTCGGCACTCAGCTTTCTTTATAGTCCAACTCTCATATCCACATGTGACTACTGGAAAAACCATAGCTTTGACTAGATGGATCTTTGTTGGCAAAGTAATGTCTCTGCTTTTTAATATGCTGTCTAAGTTGGTCATAACTTTTCTTCCAAGAAGCAAGCGTCTTTTAATTTCACGGCTGCAGTCACCATCTGCAGTGATTTTGGAGCCCCCCAAAATAGTCTCTCACTCTTTCCATCGTTGCCCCATCTATTTGCCATGAAGTGATGGAACCACATGCCATGATCTTAGTTTTCTGAATGTTGAGTTTTAAGCCAACTTTTTCACTCTCCACTTTCACTTTCATCAAGAGGCTCTTTAGTTCTTCATTTTCTGCCATAAGGGTGGTGTCATCTGCATATCTAAGGTTATTGATATTTCTCCCGGCAATCTTGATTCCAGCTTGTGCTTCATCCAGCCCAGCATTTCTCATGATGTACTCTGCATATAAGTTAAAGAAGCAGGGTAACTTCAGGCTGAGCACAAGATTCCTGGTGCACCACCCTGTTACCTCTGCTGCTGCTAAGTCGCGTCAGTCATGTCCAACTCTGTGCGACCCCATAGACGGCAGCCCAACAGGCTCCGCCGTCCCTGGGATTCTCCAGGCAAGAACACTGGAGTGGGTTGCCATTTCCTTCTCCAATGCATGAAAGTGAAAAGTGAAAGCGAAATGGCTCAGTCTTGTCTGACTCTTAGCGACCCCATGGACTGCAGCCTACGAGGCTCCTCCATCCATGGGATTTTCCAGGCAAGAGTACTGGAGTGGGGTGCCATTGCCTTCTCCGCCTGTTACCTCACCACCAACCAATCAGAAGAAAGTCACACACCTGGGAGCCCTAAAACTCCCCAGAAAATCATCTGGGAGTTCAAATTTTTTTAAGTAGGAGCCACTGACTCTCTTAGCTTGGCCCTTGTAGTGAACTGTTCCCTGCTCCAAACTTGAACGTTTTGGTTTGTTTGGCCTCACTGTGTCAGGCACATGAACTTGCAATAGACAGCAGTTCAAGAATACCTCTGAGGTTTTAAGAAGCATGTTCCTCTTTTCAAATGGTAAGGAAGAAAGGCTTTTCATTAATATAAGACAAGAAAGACAGCCTGATTCCTTTTTATTGCAGTGAAAACAATCCCAGTGTTAGAGTCAGAAGACATGGACTTGAATCAGGGTCCTTCCACTTTCTAGATAAGTAGCCTTGAATGTAAGTCAATGAAACTTGAAGAACCTCTGTAAATTGGATTTCAAAGTATTCAAATCATGAAATTAATAAAAATCTAGAAAACTTCCTTTCATCAATATGATACAAAATAATATGTCAGAAAGATATGTCAACTGGAAAAAAATGCACATTCTAAATGTTGAGAATTGTTTTATTTGGTGGCCTTACTGAGGACTTTAGCCTAGGATGCTGCCTCTCAGGTATCTCTGAGGAGTCATTCCAATTTGATAAGAGAGGAGCCAGGATATACAGGAGTTCTTGCTGGGAAAAAAACCAACCAAACAAAAAATGTAAAAAACATGTAGTTGAACATCAAAAGATTACTGTTAATCACAAAAATACAGGTATCTCAAGTTAACGATTTTAGTGCTTTTCTACCTATGAGAAGATGCAAGAGTCTCGACTCTGAAATTATTCTGTCCACTCTCTAGGGCCAGTATCCTGTTTTTCTTTATCCTGAATTCCCCTCAGGGTGCACCTTCAACGGGCAACTGCAACAACTGATAGCAGGCAGACATCCTTTGTTCACTGAAATGGCAGGCAATATTTTTTTTGGCCACAGATAAGAACTTTTAATGTAGTTGAAAACACGAAGAATTTAAGCTTGAGTTCTCTGAGACCTCAACTGTCTTCATCTGTAAAATGGGTATAAATAACCCATGTCACCACCAGTGAAAAGGCACACCTTTTCCCTTATGAGTTCTTGGCTGAAACCCCTTGCAACAGACAAATGAACAAAAGAAAAAACAAGCTGAGCAATTCCCTGAGTCACTTCCAAAGATTAATATTATCTTCAGCTCAAGACAGAAGAAAGCTGTAGGGGGACTGAAGGAGGCCAGTAATGAGAGGGCATAGGGAAAGCACCTGAACAGGGGTAAAAGTTGTTTTGCAGATTTGTTAGCACCTCCTCCACTGAGATTCTCTCTTCATTTCCTCAACTTTCTCAGACCCTGGTGGTTCAGGCCGTAAAGAATCCACCTGCAATGCGGAAGACCTGGGTTCAATCCCTGGATTGGGAAGATCCCCTGGAGGAGGGCATGGCAACTCTCTCCGGTATTCTTGCCTGGCAAATCCCCATGGACAGAGGGGCCTGGTGGGCTACAGTCCATGGGGTTGCAAAGAGTCCATGGGGTCGCAAGAAGACACAACTGAGCGACTAAGCACAGCACAGCAAAAAAAATGTGTTTTAAAAAACGTAAATTTCTCTTAGGAAAGGGTAACTTCTACTCTGTTTTCAGAGATTCTCTTGTGCCTGCTCTTTCTCAAAAATATTCAGCTCAAGATAATCCTTATGCCAAAGAGGCATGTTTTGGGGTGGCATACTGTTACCTTTCAAAAAGAAAGTTTTCTGTTTTTATGTAACAAAATAAAATTTGCCCAACCTGATTAACCCCCTTCATTCCACATAGAATTCTCTCCTTCTCTCTTCATCCTCCTCCATCGTCCCAATCCCCCTTCTTTTCCTAAATCCTTGTTCCTTTTTAAGTCTTTTTCGTGACGTCAGTTTCTACAGTGAAGCCTGAAATGTGTTCTTTGAGGGGATACCTTTTATATATGTATGCTTCCGAAACCAATTCTTTTTTTAAAAAATCTCCCCAAATGCTTAACTGCCTTGCACCTAAGCATATTTGCCTGGGTTAAAAATGTTATAAAAAACCCTCTCATTCTCTTATCACTGGATTTCTCCTTTCCTACTTAACTGTTTCCACCCCAAACAGCTACCGATCTGAAAACAAAGCACTTGGCAGTAGCGGGTCCTCACGGGCGCCGGGCCGGGGCAGGTCTGGACGGGTCTCGAGGACCTGGGCCCAGATCCGTCCGCAGCGAGGACGGCCGGGGCGTTTCGGGCCGCCTTTCCGCGGGGAGTCCCGCAAGCGCCTGGGGAGCCGCGGGGCCGAGCGCGCCCCCCGCCACGAAGCGACTGCCACGTCAGGACAACTTCACAAAACCTGGGCGAGGGCCTCGCTCCAGACGAGGCCTGGCGCTCCTCGCCCAGAGCGGGTCGGCCCGAACCGAGTTGAGACGCGGGAGGCGGCGGCGCTGAGAGGCGGAGACGGCGGCGGCGGGCCGGGAGGCTGGAGCCGAGCCAGCCACCCGCCATGGAGACCCGCTACAACCTGAAGAGTCCGGGTGAGCGGGGCTGTGGGCGGAGGGCGGTGCCGCACGGTGAGCGCGATGGGGGAGTGACCCCGGACCTCGGGGACCCGCGCTGCGGTCCCCTCGCGTCGGCCGCCACTCGCCTCTCCGCTCCCGGTTCCGCGCTCTACGCCAGCCCGCCGCCTGCCGGGCTGGTGCAGGCCGCGGAGCCGGGCGGCCCGGCAGGCACAAAACCTGGGGTCTCTCCGCCGCACCCCGACTGCCCTTCCCTCATTTTCGCCACGTAGAACTGGGTTATCAGCTCATCCCCAAGAACAGGTGTAATGGTGATGGCCGTGAGTAATAGAGATCAACCCCTTGCCCTACCTGCGCCTTGAACACGGTCGTTAGCTCTTCTCCGTCGCAGCCACCGGACTTTTATTAGCTGTTTGACTCACTCTCATTTGAGGATTTCGTCTAAAGGTCCAGTTTGCAGCCTTTGGGGCAAATAGAATTACAGACATAAAGGAAATGTTCTGGACCAAAGCAGTTAACCAAAAAGCTAAGAAAACTAGTTGAGCCGTGTACTTTAGAACTAACCATAATTTTAGCCATATTGGTATGATGTATGTATGTCTCTGTTCAGGCATAGAAACTTCTCTTCCTGTATTTAATACCCCTGCTTCTCTCACAGAAGCAGCCAAACAATCCTAGCCTCAAATACTTTTCTGGTGTATAATAAAGGAGCGCGCTTCCCTGATGGCTCAGCGATAAAGAATCCGCCTGCCAGTGCAGGAGACGCGGGTTGGATTCTGGTCGGGAAGATCCCCTAGAGGAGGAAATGGCAACCCACTCCAGTCTTATTGCCTGGAGAATCCCGTGGACAGAGCAGTCTGGTGGGCTACAGTCCATGAGGTCGCGAAAGAGTCAGAAACGACTTAGCAACTAAACAACAAAATAAAAAAGCACGAAAAGTAAGCAGCTCTCAGATTAAGATAGGCTTGAAGCAAACCTTTGGAATCTATAAATGGTATTGGATCTGTACCTTGATAAATTTGTTCAGAGGGAGAAACTCCACACTTCAGGTCTAAATAATCCTAATAAAGGATTTTAGTGATGGTTTGGCCAACCTTTATTGGTTCTTTTTTTTTTTTTCCTACCGAAGAAGCAACTTCTCAGTAAGAATCAGCAAAATTAGCATGCTCATGGAGAGAGTTGATACTGTGAATCCTGGATTTTTTTAATAACTTAAAAACATAACAGAGACTGAAGAAAAGCCCGAGGATACTGATTGAACAGAGCTTTGTTAACTTGAGTGATGTCAGGCTAAGAAATGTGCTCCGGTAACCAAGTGTTGTAGAATCAGTCATAACGTTTGGGGGAGCCATAGACTTAAAAAAAAAAAAATCCGCGGAAGGGTTTGGACTCTCCAAGAAATACGTTTATAGGATTCAGTTTCAGTGGATTCACCACCCTTGCTATCCTCAACCCATCTCCTAAGAACTCCAGGGGGGGAAAAGGGAGATGAAAGAGAAAGAGGGAAAGAAAAGCTTAATTTTAAGATTAGATGGTCAAATGTTTAGAATGTTAAAATTGTGCTAGATTTTAATAAAAATATGTGGGTAAAATGTAGGGTGACTGTTTGATCACGTGGTACCAAGTTCCTTGAGACAGCTGAGGTACTTAGTGGAATGTCCAGAGAATAATGAAAATGAATAATAGTGCAATTTGGAATGAAGTGTTGGTGGGCCCCAAGAGATTGTTGTCGGAGGACTTTGCTGAATTTTGATAGGTTATTGTACCCGAGATTGTGATAAGCTTTTAAAATTCTTCAGAATTTTTGTTCTGTTTCTACACTGTATGACCTACTGTAAGGTTGGTACTGGTTGAGCTCTCTTTGGTAGACATGGCTTCTAGCTGTATAATAAATTGCTTTGTCTTTTTGGTTTCATTTCCTCAAAGATAGTGCTGTTCTAAAACAGAGTTTTTTAAAACTTTTTTTTTTTAATTCTACAGATCATTTGGCGTTCATAGAAAAAGTGAATTAGCTGAAATATGGAACTTATTGAAAGTGCGGGAAGTATAGTGAAAATGTTTTCTTTGTTTTTTTCTGTCTTGTAATACGTTTTAAGGTAATGAACGCATGAAAGGAAGTGGTTAAAAACGCTGCACAATGCAAGAGCTATAACCCTTTTTCTATCTGACGTGGAATTGTCTTAGAGGTATGATTGGGACAATTAAGTTAAGACTATACAAATAACTGGTTAAAGGCCAGTTTGTTAGCATATGGATAGTAAATTTGTTCATTTTATAGATGGAACAATGTATTTTTTAATGATTTTTCTAGAATGGACCTGTGATAATGGGCAGAACTCTATGTGAGGCCACCTCATAAGCCTCTGACTTCTCTGTCAGTAGTTGCTTCTGGATCAGGCACCCTGCTCTCTTTTTTGGGTCTGTTCTGGTCTAAGTATCAGGGTCTCAGAGTACAAAGTAAGGGGACATACATGTAAAGAACTTCCTGTGGCAAGATTTCTTCAGAAGGGCCCTATCTGCTTGTTCAGCAGATAGTTGGCATTTAAGAAATTGGTGCAAAGTCACCCATTACCTACCTCCATCAGAAATATAGGAGTTACTCTATCCATGGGCTTCCCTGGTAACTCAGTGGTAAAGAATCTGCCTGAAGTGCAGGAGCCACAGGAGACATGGGTTCGATCCCTAGGTCAGGAAGATCCCCTGGAGAAGGGCATGGCAACCCACTCCAATATTCTTGCCTGGAGAATCTCATGGACAGAGGAGCCTGGCGGGTTACAGTCCATGGGGTCGCAAAGAGTCGGATACGACTGAAGTGACCGAGCACACACGCACTCTGTCCATACCCAGGATATCTACTTCCCCTTCACGCTAATCATTCTCAAGTTTTAATGTCCGATTTAAACCCTTCTCCTAGGCTATAGATACACAGAACTTACTGGTGATTTAATATCTTAACCTAGATTTCCCACAGACCAAAAAAAAAAATCTCTACAAGGTGTAAAAACCAAAAACCAATCAGTTTTCTTTCCTCCCCCTCTTTCCTTATCCCAGGAATTGACAGCCACCCAGGAACCCATGGGAGTCATCTTTGATTTCTTGGTCTACTTTTTTACTCCACTCCCAACCCTGAAACACACACAAATACATGCATTTCCATGCGGGCACCAATGTACAAAGTCACATATATCTAATCAATTACTGTCCATCATCACCAGATCAATTGAAACAAAATAAAAACTGATTAGGTCACTCCTCAAGTTGGCAAAATTTTAATAGCTTCCTGGTGAAAGTGAAAGTTGCTCAGTTGTGTCCGACTCTTTGCGACCTCATGGACTCTACAGTCCATGGAATTCTCCAGGGCAGAATACTGGAGTGGGTAGCCGTTCCCTTCAGGGGATCTTCCCAACCCAGGGATTGAACCCAGGTCTCCCACATTGCAGGCGAATTCTTTACCAGCTGAGCCACCAGGGAAGCCCCCTCAAATTGACAAAATTTTAATAGCTTCCTGGTAGCTATGGATTAAGTTCAAAGTAGACTGTTTAACTTGGTCTAGATGGGCTTCCCTGGTAGCTCAGCTGGTAAAGAATTTGCCTGCAGTGCAGGAGACCCCTGTTCTATTCCTGAGTCAGGAAGTTTCCCTGGAGAAGGAATAGGGAAGCCACTCCAGTATTCTTGCCTGGAGAATCCGATGGACAGAGGAGCCTAGCGGCCTACAGTCCATGGGGTCACAAAGAGTCAGACACAACTGAGCAACTAAACACAGAGGGCTGAACATGATTTGATCCTTGCCTTCCTCACCAGCCTCTTCTCCTACCACTCTTAGGCTGCTTTGCAATTTCACCGTCTATCCATTTTGCCTGAGTGATTCTCCAGATGGAGCAGCTCTTACCTATATGCCTTGGTCCCTGTTGGAACCTCTGCTTGGAATGCATTCCCTTTTATCCATTTGAAATTCCTATTAATTCTTCAAGCTTCTTTAAGGTTCCGCCTGGTCCAGCTTCCCTAGGCATACTAAGTAGTCCGTATAATTGTGCATCCTTGGTCAGTATTTCTATTTTAATTGTTTTCATGTCTTTCTTTCTCTACGAGCTTTTTGAAGACAAGAAGCAGTTTTGGTCATTCTTCTATCTCCATAACTCAGATATTCTTTAAATGTTTGTCGAATATATACCTTTGCAAGGTCTTCCTGGGCAGAAACATCAGTCCTTAAATATTTGCGTAAGTGTCTTCACTATGGGAGCAGGAAGAGGCTCTTGGGGAGCATAACATTGGCTTCACATCCTTGATAAGCCTGTCTCCTGCACTTTACCCATGCTTTGGAGATTGATGATATCAAGATATTTATTTTCAAAGAGATTATAGATGCATGATAGTGACCAGTAAATGATCCGCTTTTCCTGGAGCTTTGTCTCCAAAGTCCAGTGAGTTACCTGGGCATGTGAAGAATGCTAATGGGAGGCCCTTGGAACCTAGAGATTGGATCTAGAGTGATCATGTGGCCTCCATGTAAAGAAGAAAGCAGGAATGCATGTGCTCCCCACCTTCCTTTCCTTTCCTATCACATCTTATCTTACCATGGTTGGAGAGTTCCATTTATAACCTTGCAAAGAGATAAGAGAGGAGCTGGAATGGGAAAAGTTTCCTCACTAGCCATGTGGTAGCAAGAGATGGAGTGTCTATGCTCCAGCCCTAGTTTCCAGGCAGTGCTTTGAATCTTGACTATTCCATAGCAGTGACATTTCTTTTGCGGGCAGGGAGCCATGATGCTATGTTGCCAACTTCATGTGCTTAAGGCCTGCATTTGAACCAGAGATAATCATCGAGGGACCTAAAATCCCAGTCCATTTCTGACCTGGGGAAGAGGGAGGAGTGAAAAGGAAAGGAGAACTATGTGAAGAAATTACTTTCATTTGACAGACATAAACATTGCAGCAGAATAAGACTGAGAGATTTGTTCAAGTATTTAGAGCTACAAAATGTCAGAGCCAATTTTAATGCAGCTCTAATTCCAGAGTCCATGTTCTTTTTCACAAAACTGTTCATAGTATATGTTGTTTCAGGAAAAATAGATTATAAGAACACCAGAATAGTTTTACCTTCTGTTTGACTATGTACTTTGACTCTCACATCGTATGTCCTTATGTTGGCCCATGAACTAATAAAATCAACTTGTTTAGTGAAACCATGTGAAAGCATGCACCTCATATTAAGACTTGTACTCACTTGGCCAGGACTTGAACTCAGCCAGAACCCACAGTCTTCCAATTGGGATCACACATCTGGTTTCAGCACGTAATGAAGCTCAGGTTCTTGATGTCTCATTGCCGAAGGAATTCTGTGAGAGATAAAGTGATAGGTAAGAAGTGGATTTAGAGAGAAACACACTCTACAGACAGAGTTCAGGCTATCACAGAAGGCAAGAGGTGCCTGGAAATATGTGGTTAGCTTTTATGGGCTGGGTAATTTCATAGGCTAATGAGTGGGAGGACTGTAATAGCTGTTTTGGGGAAGGGGGCTGGGATTTTTTGGAATTGGGCCACCACCCACTTTTTGGTGGAGGAACTGCCTTGGAACTGTCACGGTGCCTGTTGGTGTGTCCTTTAGCTTGCTGAAGTGTTAGAAAGAGCATAAACATACACTGAGGCTCAAGGTCTAGTGGCAATCCACTTGTCTGCCCTCTTGGACCCATTTGGTTCTAATCAGTTTCTGTTGCTGATGGGCCTTGGGCCATGTCATTCTTTCAGAGGTTGTGCCCTGGCCCTTTCCCTCTTGTTTCAGTTGAGCCAATGATTGTTCCTTTAAATTCTTTCTTGCAGCAGTTCCGACCCTTCCATACATCTCTCGTAATATCCATTGGATGTTTATTTTCTTCTCTGCTAATAAACTGAGTGAGGAAGAGGCAGAGAAAAATGTGATAAGGTTATGGAATGAATAAAATCTGACCTCTTCAGCTTATGCAGCCAGCTAATGAGAAAGAAAAAACAGTTTCCTTGGCATCTTTGATTGCTGACAGCGGCAATCATGTTAAACTAATTAACTTCATAACAACTTTCATGATTTTATTTATATCTGATAATATTAACTTAATGATATTTTTACATGGCTCTAAACCAAGGGTTTTCAATTCTTTTTCTCTGGGCCTCTTAGATAGAATAGGTGGAAAGGGGTAGATAGCTTAGAGGTCCTTCCATGCTAGCCTGCTGTTACCTGTTTTACATATTGAGGTTCTCCTTAAACCTTTCTTTGAACAAAGGATTTTATCTCATCAAATAAATTTGAAAACCACTGCTTTTAGTCAGATCCTTGGAGAGAGTTTTGTTGGGGGAAGATACTAACATTCATTTCAGCTAATATTTGAGTGTTTACTCTGTGCTAAGTCCTAAGGAGACTTCAGTGAAGTAGATGTTGTTATTGAGCATGAAAGACAGGTGTTAATCACAAGTGAGAGGTGAACTTTATAAAAGAGAAATTATAGAGTGTTGTGAGGACTTACAGCAAGGGGACTCAACGTAGTCTCCAGAGCGGTGGTTTCCAAACGGGACTGACCACTAGAAATAACTTGAAGAGCATTCCTGGAGTCCACTCTGCTCCCAGGACTCCTCAGGGACTTTTATGTGTCCAGATGGGAATCTCTAGTCACTCCTCTGAGAGTGGACAAAGGAAGGTGTCAAGGAGACCCTTCTGAGTAAATTTCTTAAAGGTCTAGTGAGAGCCAGGCTCGATGAAGTGGGGGATGGGAGGAGGAGCAGCAGTGCAGGCTGAGGAGCTGGTACATAAGAAGGAAGGTCTGAAATAGAATGTAGAATGTGTGCAAACAATTGAACAAAGCCTAGTGACTGGAACTCAGGGGTGGAGGGTGGGGGAGAAATTGGGTCTCAATATGTACATGATTCTGCTGCTGCTGCTAAGTCGCTTCAGTCGTGTCCGACTCTGTGCGACCCCATAGACGGCAGCCCACCAGGCTCCGCCATCCCTGGGATTCTCCAGGCAAGAACGCTGGAGTGGGCTGCCATTGCCTTTCTAGTAAAGCATTTATTGTGTTATTTGCATTGACTCCTCCCCCCCAGACTATAAGCTCCTCGATAACAGAAACTATATTTTAGTTTGCTTGTAGCTCTAGCATCTGCTCCGCAGAGTCAGACACCACTGAAGCAACTCAGCACACATAGCGTCTAGTATGAGCTTAGTGACTATTTACTGATCAGATGAACAAATTCTCTGCCTATAGGGCTTAGTTCAGAGTAGGAGATGGAAAAGAATATTAATAGTTATGGAATAGGATAGTGACTTAAGAATTTTTTTTCCAGCTTAGGAACCCTTGATTAAAATGAAATTTTATGCAGAAGTCCTGATACATAAGGAACTGTTTGGTGATTTATGTGTGAGTTGCTTCTCAGGTAACCTCTCCCCACAGCATTCCAATCTGTGCCACTGCATATTTACTTTTTTTGTTTCCTTTGCTTATTCATACCTAGCTGGGTAATTCCTACTGTCTTTCTTTGAGATCTCAGTACCTGACCCCTTTTCTCTTCTGTCTGCTCTCAGATTACCGCCTAGTGCGTACCTCTCTCATAACACGTATTAAACTATGTTAGTTTGTTCTCAAGCAGAGTTTCAGAGAGCCTTGAGCTATCTGGTGTTTCTCTGGCTTTGCTATCCTGTATCCTACACCGGTATCCTGACATTTTTTTTTAGCACCTAAAGCTTGAGGGTGAGGGGGCTGAGATCAAAGGCTTGACCTTTATGAACCAATAGGGCAGGAAAGAGGGTACAGATACATATAGGACTCTAAACTGTCATTGGCTGCTCACAGTCATTTATCATGGGGATAAAGTCTGTGCCATTAACTGAAAGAGGTGGAAGAAAAGAGAGTGAATAGGTATGAAATAGTCTTGGGGTACTAGTTGGAAGGTGTTGGGTGGGGTTTACTGGAGAGATATAGAACATTGTGTGGCATTGGATGTGGCACTCCATGTCCCAGCGGAGGTTGTTAATAATACCTCTATAATAGCATCAATGGGCCTGTCTCTGTGACTTTTTAAACCCCGTTCAGTAGTGCCTAGCTGTTTGGGTATAGATTCTAAATTAGAAGATGGTTGGATTGGCTCAGTTAGAATTGAATTTATTAGGGGAATATGAAAGGGGAACGTCTGAGAGCCAAGAGCATGGATAGAGAGAAGTGAGTGTAGGTATAGGTGGCGTTAAGACAGTTGTGGGGTCAGTGGATTGGAGGTTTTAATTTAGCAAAGAATCATTTCAAACAGGAATTCAGTTAGGGCTATGAAGATTCAGTGACGTCGGGACAGTGCCATTAAGTCAAAGAAGATATTGAGTGGAAAGTCCTGAGGTTGAGCATATTTAGGGGGTTTACTGTTCATGAGTATGAGTGCCAGAGGCCATGTTTCTTGTTAATGTAGATATTTTAACAAGGTACTTTTGGACTGCCTGTGTTGAAATCCCTAGCTTTGTCATTTACCAGTTGTGTAACCTTGGGCATGTATAGTCTCTCCAAGTCTCAGTTTCTTCATCTGGAAAATGGGGATAAAAACAGCACCCATCTCAGTTGTTTTGAGGATTACGTGAATTAATATTTGAGTGCTACCTAATAGGGAGTGTATATAAATACTTACCAGAGAAAAATAGTATCTCTTTGAGACTTCCCTATATATTTAATTTAATATGTAACTCTTCTAGTGCCTACCTGCCTTTTCTTCCCCCATTATTACTATTATCACATAATTAAATCATATGCTGTATTGAATAATTCCTCTGCACTTTTTTTGTTGAAGTAGGAACTTATTCATTAGGTCTGTAAATCTGCTAATCACATGGAAAAAGTATATTTGAAATGTCTCTATCTTGTGAATTTTGTTTTAGCTGTTAAACGTTTAATGAAAGAAGCAGCAGAATTGAAAGATCCAACAGATCATTACCATGCACAGCCTTTAGAGGTTAGTTTCTATCTCTGTCTTCTAAGTTTCTTAAAATTATTTTTTCACTGCATTGAATCATTATAAATGTGTTTGGTGTGCTTTATTGGTATATTTGATTCCCTATATTTTCTGAGTATTTTTTTAAACCATTAAAAACAATTGAAGTAGTTTATTTACAGTGTTGTGTTAGTTTAAGGTGTATACTGAGTATTTCTGTTAGCCATTCAGAATCAGATGTTTTAGAAGAAGCAGATTTCTGCTCTCTATAAAAAGGGTCTCAGGACTTTCATGGTGGTCCAGTGGTTAAGACGCCAATTTTCCACTGCAGGAGTTCAATCCCTGATTGGGGAACTAGGATCCTCTATGCCAAGCTCAGCCAAAAAAAAAGTGGGGGGGCCTCAGATACTAAATTAGTTTAGGTATGAGGGAGGAAAAGTGGAAAGAACTCCAGACTCTATGTTTGGAGACTTAGCCCCTTGAGGGGTCTCTGCAGCTAGTTTGGGCTTTTTGTATAAACATCTCTACCTCTACCTCGGTCTTCCAGTCTGTGAAAGGAGGGTATTTAAATGTGTCCAGTCTCGTGTTCATGGTAATGGTGAGACTAAAATGTAATAATGTTTGTGCAAGTATTTTGCAAACTATGAAGTACTTGGTAACTGATGATATTAACATATGATGTTAACAGCCTATGTGTTCATATTACTGACCACTTACTAATAAGCTTTTCGGTATTATGAGGGATAAATTTGGAAAGTTTGCTAAAATAATCCAAATTTATAGTAAATTATTTGATTATACAAATAATAATTTTCACTAATTGGGATTCAAGGATTCAGGGATTTATCAGTTTAATTAACTCTATAATATTTTTAGATCAAATAATAATAATTTAATAAAAATAAATAGATTTTTAATAAAATAATTTAATTAATTAAGTAAATCCACATCCAGAGAACGATCAAGCATGAACTCAAGATAAATACATGTTTAGACATACAAGAGCACAGATTTTCTTCCTTATATTCCTTTCAGAGAAATGTAGTTGACAATAAACCACACCAAAATAATATAAAAACTGAACGAAACATACAAAGGAAGATTGAGATTCCAGTAAACCCAGGAGACATTCAAGTGAAGAATTTTGGAATGTGTCAAGCAGTTAGTCCATATTAAAACTTCGGGGTCCAGAAGAGATTTTTCAGAAAAAATAAATGGAGCTAATATAATAGGAAGTATGTAAATCTATAATCTTATTTATGAACATGTAATGGTGCTCAAGGGGCTTCCCCGGTGGCTCAGTGGCAAGGAATCCGCCTGCCAGTACAGGAGACGTGGGTTTGATCCCTGGGTCAGGAAGATCCCCTAGAGAAGGAAATGGCAGCCCACTCCAGTACTCTTGCCTGGAGAATCCCATGGACAGAGGAGCCTGGCGGCCTACAGTCCATGGGGTCGCAAGAGTCGGACACGACTGAGCGACTAGAGAACAGCAATGAAAGCAGTGCTCGTGTGCTCTAAAATGCGTTAAGCAATATTTCAGCTCTTACGTGACATGGAAGCTAGAGTAAATAGCTTTTACTTATAACTTTTATACTTGAGACATTGTGCGTTAGAAACTGTCCTAGGAATAGTATAAAATGTTAATTTTTCTCACCCATTAATGTTTCTAATACTCACTGGTAAAAACAATCCAACTTGTTAATGTTCTTGATCCCTTGATGCTTCCTGTTTTTGTTCAGGATAATCTTTTTGAATGGCACTTCACAGTTAGAGGGCCCCCAGATTCTGATTTTGATGGAGGAGTTTATCATGGACGAATAGTACTGCCACCAGAGTATCCCATGAAACCACCAAGCATCATTCTCCTGACGGTAAGAATTCTCAGCTCTTTGGAGTGCTTCTGGAATAACTCTTCCCTGGCAGCTGTAAAGTGTAGTATGCATATTCTTTTCATTAAGGAATCAAGTGGATCGTTATTATTATAACTTTGCTTTTGGAGACCAGACCTTGGACTATATTTTTTCTGGAAAAAAATTCCTAGGAAGTTGAAGCATCTGAGAAGTACTCGTGATGCTCATTGCCATAGTGTGGTTGTTAGGATTCAGTGAATTAGTGTACACAAAGTGCTGTGCACAGTGTCTGGCACATGGGAAGTACTCAGTAAAGGGTAGTTACTGTTGTTGTACTCCTTAATCCCGTTATCTCCTTCAGCTTTTCACCTTACGCTTTGTCCTTCATTTTCCTCATCTTTTTTTTTTTTTTTTTACAGTTTTCTCATCTTCACATGCAGCTCTTAGAATAAGAACTGACGTACAGTCCTCGATAAATGTTAGCTATGTTATTACTGTTTATATCTTAGAATTTCTCTCCATCTTCACAGATTTTATCTCCATGTAAAGGAAAGCTATACATCCAGGTTTCTCTTATCTTTCCTGGGACCTTGTTCCATCAGTAGATTCCTTTCTTAATTCTTAAAGCTTTCCTTCCTTCATTTCCTTTCGTTTATGTGTGTTTGATTATCCTCTAACTTGAAAGAAGCAAAAATGAAACAAAAACCTTCCCATGTCTCTGCTAAGACTTTAAGCTGTAGCCTTTTTTTTTGTTTGTAACCTTCAAAACATCCTAACTCTATAGTGTCATCTCTTGTGTTCTGGTTCCCACACATAGCACTCTGTTGAAACATGTTTCCTATGCCAGTCTCAAGAGAGCAGCTTGAGAAATCACACCATCTCTTCTCAGTCTTCATCCTTTTCCATCTAAGTTAAACTTCTGATACACATGGAGTAGCAAATAGTGAAAGAAAAAATTGTCATCATTACCGAATTAATGTTTTTCCCTATGGTGTTTGTTTATAGTGGAAAGAGCATTCGTTTTAGAGCCAATAGACCTGAATTCTGGCCAGTGCTATGTCCCTCATGTCACGGGCAGGTTACATAATCTCTTTGAAATTCATTTTTCTCAGTTGTCAGAAGGGATGTAAATGAAGAAAATAATCATACTGTCAGGTTCCTGCTTAATAAGTATTAGGTGATATTGAGAATTAGTCACGTTGGCAGTAGGTCTGGAGCAGGAGGCCCTGGGGGGCCCTCCTGTGTTAGGAGTCCTTCTTTTAGCTGCTAGATGGTAGGGAGAGCCAGCTGGTCTGAAGGGAGGGCTGGTGCGTGGTGAAACTGGTGGAGGGTATTTGACGCCACAGCTATTCATCGATGATATCATCAGGTATGCTGATGTTCAGTATTTGCTCCTTCTGATTCACTTCCTCTCTTTTGAAAAGTCTTCTCCAGCTTTCATTCGACAAATATTTATTTAACTCGTGTCATGAACCCTGTGTGTGTAGCAGAGAATAAGTAAAAATTCTGCTTACTTGGAACTTGTATTCTAACTTCATGCCTCTTCTTCCTCTCCTTCTCCCAAGTATGGATATTCTACAAGTTCAGACTACATCTGTTTTCTTTTATTTCTATGAAATGGTTTCATTGATCACCTCTGTGAAAGTCAAGTACCAGAAATGCATTATCTTCTTCCGCCATCAGCACATCTATATTTTTGCCTGCCTGCTGGACACCATCAGTAGCTCTTCCACCGAGACAAAACTGAAGTCACTCTCGTCTTTCACTTCTGTGTTCCTGTATGGAATTGCATCATCCTTCTGAGAGGCACTCCGGCTTCAGAGCCTTCCTCCCCAGGATCTAGTTAGGTGACACCGAGTCCTTAGATTTTATCCTAGCCTTTGTATGTCTTCTCTTTTAGCTCCTTCCCGGAGCCTAGCACCATACTAGGCACAGAGGAGGCTATCAGGACGTCATTATATGTCTTACTGAGATGTCAGTTGCGCAACTCAGTTTCAAAATGTGCTATGACAGCTTCTAAAAATAGCTTTTATTATTCATTCAGAATCTAACAAATATTTGTGGGGTATCTATAAGAAGACAAAAATCTGTATCCCCTTAGAGATCCCATCCTTTAAAAATTCTCTAAAAATTATCTTTAAAAAATTATTTATATGTAAAATATATTTATGCTAATAAAGTATAAAACATTAAACACACACGTACATAATTTTTTAAATGTCTTATTTATTCCTAAGGCTAATGGACGATTTGAAGTAGGCAAGAAAATCTGTTTGAGCATCTCAGGACATCATCCTGAAACTTGGCAGCCTTCATGGAGTAGTGAGTATTTACAGTGAATACAAGTCTTACAGAACTTGAGTCAATTCATAATAATAAGATATAATACTCTCTCGAGATTGAAGCTGTTTTGGATAAATAATTTTATATTATTGAATAAATAATAAAAATACTTTTCCCTGTTGGGATTTTTGCATCATTTTAATACAGTCCCCTATTTGTACCACTTTAGTGAAACCCTATGAGTCTTTTCTTTTCAGAGTAGACCCAGTTCCTTTTGCAAAGCAACTTAGATTGATGTTTACTTTTTATTTCAGTAAGAACAGCATTATTAGCCATCATTGGGTTTATGCCAACAAAAGGAGAGGGAGCCATAGGTTCTCTAGATTATACACCTGAGGAAAGAAGAGCCCTCGCCAAAAAGTAAGTTTTGCCTTTCCTTGTTTGTTAAGATGTGAATACCATTCTGGATAGTGGCCATTAGCAGATAGGCTCTGTCTCTTTGTGTGACTTACCTTGGCGCTACAGGATCTAGTCTTAGTTTGGCTGTCTTAGAAATTTAGTTGTATTAATTTCCCAGGAGTGATCAGACTCTAAAGAGTTTATTTCATGCTATCTAGCTTTAAAAAGTATTTGGTAATACCAGCCTACAGTGCACGGTATCTTCTAGAAGACAGTGCTGGTCATTTATCTCCACTTGGACAGTATTACAGGTAGAAAAGAGCCAGAGTAATGATGTGTATGTTGCTTTCCATGAAGATTTTAAAAACCTTTTTGAAGGCAGGGAGGAAACCCACTTTATCATCCTTGTATCTGAGCATCTGCCTCATAGCAAGTGCTCAACAAGTGATCTGGAATAAAGCAAAGGAGATTTTCTTTATTGAATTGTAGTTTCCCAGCAGTTTTGCCTTCTAGGTTTTTTCAGGTACTTTCTGTCTGTATATCCCAGAGCAGTCATTAGATTCAGAGTAGCCTCTCCTCTCAGTAGTGTGGAGACCAATTCTTGAGTTTGACTATTGTCCTATTCTGAACTTTGCTGCCTACCACCCTTCAGATCTATTATGTTTAATTAAATGATAGTATATCTTACCCTAGCATGGCTTCACTGGTGGCTCAGTGGTAAAGAATCCTCCAGCAGTGCAGGAGACACGGGTTTGATCCCTGGGTTCGATCCCTGAGGAAGATTTGATAGACTCCTTGTTTTATCAGCAACTTTTCTTTTAAACATTGTTCCCAAGTTCAGAATATACCTTGTAGCTACTATTCACAGACCATAGTATGTACTTTAAATACATAGCATTTGTTTTGATCTCCTTTGTTGACTTTCTAAATTGATGCTTGTATCCAGTTCATTTCATGTACAAGGTTAAAAAAAAATAAGGCTTTTTTTGTTTAGACTTCTCACTGTATATAGTCTAGGTTCTTAGTCTGTGATTTTGCATTCACCATGGTAGCATACTGTCCTTATGGATAAACTAATGTATTAAAAATAAACTTTCTCCTTTAAACTTCATCTGACTTCTCAGTTAAAAAATGAACACATTTTGGGACTTTGCTGGCAGTCCCACGGTTAAGATGCCACACTTCCACTGCAGGGGGCGAGGGTTCTTTCCCTGGTCAGGAAACTAAGATCCCACATGCTGCTCAGCACGACCAAAAAATAGAGGGAAAAAAAAGTGAACACACTTTAAGATAAATAATTTGCATACAACTGATTCTCAAAAGGATGTGGACAGCAATGCTACTTATGGTGAAACAAAAAATATTCATCAGTAAGTACTAAATTAGTACAGCTTTTACATGGGTTTTGTTTACATGAAATTATAAATAGTATGTTCTTTATAATGTAGTAGTATGTTCTTCAAGATCTAAGAGTTTTAGTATGTTGAACTAGAAGTATGAAAAAATAGTTTTTAGTAAAAGTTTAGTAATGAATGATAAATTTCATTGTCTGGATTTTCCATGAATTGTCTTTTATCTTTCAAATTGTACTGCTATTTAGATGAGTAGAGTTGTTGAGTTTTTCCCCTGCAAATATCTGTAGATAGTATTCAATTTTTTAAATTTTTTATTGGCCACACCAGAAGAATATGGGATCAGGGATCAAACCCACGCCTATGGCAGTGAAAGCACTGTCTTAACCACTGGACTGCCAGAGAACTCCCAATTTGAGCTTTATAATGGACTTTTTACACAGACTTAATATAGGCTTGTTGTGTGTGAACTTAAGGACAGTGTAGTTAAGCAATTTGATATGCTGTCGTATAGATCTAAAACTTTTCTTTTAAAGAGGTAGTATATTGGGAAAAAAATGAAATCTAAACTCTGATTTTTTTTTTTAATTTCAAATAGTTAAAATTGAGGTATAATTGACATGGATTTTTTTAAAAAAACAATTTAACTTGTGTGTTTGTCTTTGAACTATAATTATTGCCAAAATTGTCTAATTTACATGTAGGAATATGATACGGAGTTGTCCAGTGTTCTTTTAAATGTAATCACTCGGTATTTGAGTATCTTAGATAGATCAACTTTTGAATATCTGATTTATATCCATCAAAAAATTACTTCCTACCAGATCACAAGATTTCTGTTGTGAAGGATGTGGCTTTGCCATGAAGGATATCCTGTTGCCTTTGAAATCTGGAAGCGATTCAAGCCAGGCTGACCAAGAAGCCAAGGAACTGGCTAGACAAATCAGTTTTAAGGTATTCTAAATTTGTAAATAAATTCTAACTATGAAACCCTTTTGTTGCCTAGCCAAATTTTGGATAGAAAGTAAAGCAGTATAGTTCCGTTGTACTGAGATCTTTACAAATTATTTTCCTTATTACAAAACTAATATATTTTCAGAAGCAGCATTATAGCATAGTAATAGTTAAAAGTTTGGACTCTGGTATACTCTGCCAGGGCTCAGATCTCAGCTTTGCCGCTTATTAGTGTAGGACATGAGACATATTGCTCATATGGTACCTTTTTCTCATCTGTAAATAAATAATGGTACTTGTATGATTTTTATAAGGATTGAGTTAATTCTCACTTTAGAACCATCTGGTACATAATAAATTTTAACTATTATTATAGAAACTATAGATAAGCAATAAGAGAAAAATAACAATCATGCATAATCCCATCCCTACGCAATAGCTGCTATTAATATTCTGACGTATCTCTCATATCCTTTCGTTCTGTGTATGTTTTGTGCAAACATTTAATTACTTCTGGAATTTAATTAGCTCCATCAAAAAAGTCAGCCTGCATTAAGCAGCATGTTGCCTCCTCCCTTGTCTCACCTTTCTACCTCCTGTATATCCTTCCATGTCCAGGTCTTGGGAGAAACTTTTCCTTCTGTTTTATTGTGGTGCCTGAAAAAGGAGGTGCTTAATAAATGTTGGTTATTTTCTTCCTTCTGAGGATTCCTGTTGTACTTAACATTACTTCTCTGAAAATCTAAGGGCCAAGTGTCTCTTGTACATCAGAATTTCAGATTTTAGAAAATATTAAACTTGCACAAACATGCATGGTGGGGTCTGGGGCAGCTCCTGATAATCAAATCTATTAATATCTCATCAGCAAACCTGGGAATATTTACACTAATGTGCAAATACATACACTGTTAATAACCTCACATGTCAGATTATGCCTGAAAATTACAAAAAACTTTAGTTTTTAGACCTTTTTGGAGTGGACTGTGAGCCACGAGTATTGGTTTTGTCCCTTACCGAGTAACAGCTCCTTGAGAATAGGTATCGTCTATTCCTCCTCCTAAATTACCAGCACAGTATTGGACACCATGAGTGTTCAGAGCTTACCTGATTGATAGTTGATATTAAAGTAGTAATTTAAATAAATTAAAATAAATAATTAACAATAAATCCAAGAAAGAATTTTGTAGGTTGTGGGTTATTCTGTACATCTCCTCTTGTGACACTACTCTTGGGTGTATCTTTTTTTTTTTAATAGGCAGAAGTTAATTCATCTGGAAAGACTATTGCTGAGTCGGACTTAAACCACTCTTTTTCACTAAATGATTTACAGGATGATATACCTGCAACATTCCAGGGTGCTACAGCAAGTACATCGGTATGGCTGTTATCTTTTACATCTATATCTGTACCATTGTAATTGTTTGCAGTAGGAAGAGGAGATCTCTAGATGAAATATCTGAATATTTTGGTCCTCCTAACAGATTCAAGACAAGCTCTCCCTCTAATGAATTATAGTATCTTAAACAAGTTATTCATATTTTCTGAGTCTTCTTTTTTGTTAAATGGAGCTGGACTAAAACAATTTTAGGTCCTATTGTCCTTCCTTTTCTATAGAAAGGACAATAGGACCTAAATAGGACCTTCCTTCTATTGATATGACTTTTCTGAAAAGTTAGTTTCAGTATAGTGCTAGACTCTGAATAAAATGAAATATACATACATTAGCCACTTTCTCGATAGGTACGCTGTCTTTGGCAGGTTTCTTAAGCTGCATTAAGGCACTGACTCAAAGGCCTGGAGTCAGAGATTTGCCTTAAACTGTCTCTGTCCAGTAGAATAGCCACTACCCACATGTGGCTCTCTGAATTTATATTTACCTTTTTAAAACTCAGAGGGTAAAGAGTCTGCCTGCAGTGCAGGAGACACAAGAGACTCTGGTTTGATCCCTGGGTTGAGAAGATCCCCTGGAGGAGGAAATGGCAACCCACTCCAGTATTCTTGCCTGGAGAATTCCATGGACAGAGGAGCCTGGCGGGCTACAGTCTAAAGAGTTGCAAAGAGCCAGACACAACTGATCGACTAAGCATGCATGCACACGCTTTCTTGGGATCACTTCCCAAATAAACTACTTGCTCTTATTCAGAATTAAGCTAAATTAAGAATTCAGTTCCTTAGTCACATTGGCCACAGTTCAAGCATTCAAAAGCCCCAAGTGGCCAGTGGCTACTGTTTTGGACAGCATAGATACAGAACGTTATTGTCATCTCAAAAAATGTTCTGTTGGATGGCGCTGCCTTGTGCATAGTAAGTGTCTAAGAAATAATCACTGAAGGAAAGATTCCATGGGCACTGTGGGTCTTATTAGTTGTGCCCTGACCTATTGTCTAAACATTAGTGGGTCTTGGTCATTGGAGAGACCGATTAAGAAACTGACTGGATTTTTGCTAAATAATTAAGATTATAGGGAAAAAACATTGACTTTACCCTCTATATATGAGGTGAATTGTCTCTTTGGTAACAGGTTGTTTGGTTGAGTAGCCTCATCTTTCCCCCCTTCCCTAGTTTAGAGAGGATGTTAAAGAGTCAGGGAAATTGAAATAGAAGCTGGACAGATACAGATTTGCCCAGGCAAATATAAAGTGGGACTGAGTGGTCCTCCCCCATTCAAGAGACTGAGATGGGTAGAAAAAAGTGAGTTGGAGAAAGCAGGAGAGAGAGTGCCGTAAAGTAAATTCTTGGAGGGGACTGGAGAAGGAGGTATAAGAAAAAAGCGTGTGCTAAGAGATTAATTGTTTTATGTGTTGCCCATGTAGTTATATGTCATAGAGGGATATAGTGAATTAATTTTAGTCAATATATGTTTTAGCTTGAAATAGTTAAAAAAATATTCAGATTACTTTTCACCCTTAAAATTCTAATTGTTTTCTATGTCATAGTTTTTTAAAAAAATAGAACCATCCTATTGCAGAGAGGAGGGTAGTCACTTATAAAAGACAGTCTGCTAATACTTTGTGATGTATTTAAATCTCTTTAGTCTATTTTAAATCTGTGTCAAGTCCCCTGTTGCATATTCCAGTTATCCTTATTCCAGTTGTAATTTATTTTACAATTATTTATTGTCTATTGCACTTCCCAGAATGTACGTTCCTTGAGGATCAGGCCTCTCTACTGCACTGTATCCCTAGTGCCTGGCATAGTGCCTTGTATATAGTAGGTCGTATTTGTTGGTAGAATAAATGAATCTGAGGATTGGCACTTTGCACTTTAAAAATATCCTAGGAATACAGGTGAAGAAATGACAAAGTTTAGTAAATTAGATCGCACAAACAATGGTTTTGTTATTACAGTAGTCTTTTCTATTTTGATTTCTTCCTTATTTTTTCATCCGGTTTTAGCAATATAATTGACATACAGCACTGTATAAATTTAAAGGTGTACAGCATAATGATCTGACTTACATATACCATGAAATTATTACCACAATAAATTTAGCAAATATCTAGTAGCTCACAGATACAAAATGAATGGAAAAAGAAAAAAAAATTTTTTCCGTTGTGATGAAAACTCTTAGGATTTACTCTCAACAACTTTCATATGTAACAGCAATGTTAATTGCATTAATCATATTGTACATTGCATCCTTAGGACTTATTTATCATATAACTGGAAATTTGTACCTTTTGACTACCTTCATCTCTTTCTGCTACCCCTCTGGTAACCACAAATCTGATCTCTTTTTCTCTGAGTTTGTTTTTGAAGTTTAATCTACCTACAACACTAAGTTAGTTCTGTGCACAGTGTAGTGATTTGGTATTTCTATACATTACAAAGTGATCACCACCCATTCTGATTTTAAAGTACCTAACACAGAACTCTTCTTCATAGGTCTAGGTAATTAATTGATACCAATTCTGGTTAAAACAATAAATTGCATATAGTTACAAGTTTAGCTCTTAATTATATTTACATACAGATTATCTCAGAATGTGATTATATAATTTGATCACTAGGGAGGTAACTGAAACCTGGTTTTGGCTGGGGGTAGCTGCTTTACATGCCAGTGTAATATGAATTCGCGAGATGTTATACATCAAATCCCAGATAAGCTACGTTTTTTTATCCTTGAGGGGGCGAGAGATTGCCCAAAGTCTAAGTACAGCAGATAACATCAGGCCATCTGTTGCTTTTTGATGCAGATTTTTTTAGCTCTGTAGAAATCGAAACAATACTGATGGTCGACTTATGTTCTTCCAGTCTATCAGGTTTTTTTCTTCTTCCCCGAGATTGAGGTTCTGAATAAGCCATTCCATTTTGTATTAAGAAGCAAACACAAAACTCCCTTATAGATGCTAAACTATAGAAAATTTTATGTGTATTACAAGGTACTTATCTGTGACCATGATGTTTATGTATAAATATATATATATTTAAATGTAATTTAATTGGATACAAATGTCACATACTTTTTATATTCCCAGAAATGATCACTTCATCTTAATGAAGGAAATGGAAACAATTATCACTCAAGTATACATTCTGTGATGTATGTGTTTGAACAAGTTTAGGCAAAGGGCAAGGATTTAAATGTTGTGCTACCAAATCTATGGTGTTTTGAAATGTTGTTGAAATGTTTGAAATGGTGTTGAAAATGGCCAAGTCCAAATTGATTTTGCATCTGAAGTTCAGTAAGAACCACCAAAATTGAGTTCAGTTAGTTCCTTCAGCTGAGTTCCTTCAGCTCCAGTCTAGAGTCCTCTGGGTCTACAACCTTGGAGTCATACAGTTTTACCATGATGGGATTGTTTAAAATAGGGAGAATTTCATAATATCACAGCACTAGATTTTAGTCAGTAATGTATCATTCAAAAGGAATCTGAAATTTAGGAACCTATTTAAAGCAGTATATCTACAGAAATATTTCCATGCAGTACACGTACTAAAATGTCATCTAAATTCATTGTTTGAGGGATTGTTGTTCTAAATACTTTAATCATAATAATAAAATTATGAGAATTAGTCCTAAATAAAGTCATGACTTTTCTTTTGTTAACCTAAATCTGGAGTCTTCAAAGGGATGTATTGATAGTAATATTAGTAATGCCTAACATTTAATAAGCAATTGTGTATCCTGCACACTTTATATCATTATCCTGTTTAATCTTCACAACTACTGAACTGGATAGTACCCTTGTACAAGAGAGGGAGCTGGGTCTTTGGTAAATAACTTGCTTAGGGTCATACATCCATGAAGTGGTGAAGCCAGCCTAGTGATGATAAGACTACCTGTTTTAGTCCTGGTCAGGTTTGTGTTCTCCACTCAAACTACTGGAAAAAAACAACATCTGTAAATAAAAAGTTTAAGATGAGTAATCTCTTACGCTAGTTTCTGGATTGATTGTACCACCTTCCTTTTTATTTTTCTTAAGAACCCATTTCCCTATAAGCCTTGAGTACTTTTGCTTTATCAGACACTTTTATCTTCTTGGCTGAACAGTTGGAAGAATGGGAGATTTCAAATGCAGTGGTGCTCTTGTCTTGGTTACTGTAACTCAGTTCACCTCCATTAGTATTAAATCACTGCATGACGTGGTGTGACAGTGTAAGACCTCATAAAATGCAGTCTTCGTGCGCCTGCTCCTCAGTGAGCACCTTTCTCCCGAGCCCTGGAATAGGGAAGTCCAAGTTCTGCCTCTGTGTTATGGGTCACTTCCTCTGTTTTATGAAAGTTTGAGTGCTTCCAAAGATTATTTACATCTTTTAATGTTGAGGTGATGTCGGAATTAAAGTGTAATGTCTTCTGTAGATAACGAAGATCAGCAGTTTTTTCCCTATTGTTTATAGCTATTTATTGACAAAGCTCATTCTCTTACCTGTTTTTTTAAAAAAAGTACTTGAATTATATTTTTAGATTCTTTTTTTCTTCTAAATATTGAAATATTCTATAATGAAAAGTATTTAAAATCTTTTGTATTTACTCAATTTAAAAAGTTACTCTGAATAAAACATGCATTCTTACTTATTTGAAAGAATGTGTGTTGGCTCTATTATAATCAGTATCAAGTTTTCAATACAACAAAGACTTTTGTTATTAGAGGTAGAGTTAAGGTATCTATATAAGCAAAATGAAATTCATATTTTGTAGAGCTTTCTTGTCTGTGTGTGTGTGTGTGTGTGTGTGTGTTAGTTGCTTAGTCATGTCCGACTTTATACAACCCCATAGACTGTAGCCCACCAGGCCCCTCCATCCATGGGATTCTCCAGGCAAGAACACTGGAGTGAGTTATCATTCCCTTCTCCAAAAGGAACTTTAGAAAGAAAGAAAGTGAAGTCGCTCAGTCATGTCTGACTCTTTGCGACCCCATGGACTGTAGCCCACCAGGCTCCTCCATCCATGGAATTTTCCAGGCAAGAGTACTGGAGTGGGGTGCCATTTCCTTCTCCATTCTTTTTTTTTTTTTTTTCTTTTTTATTTATTTATTTATTTATTTTTTAGTTGGGGGCTAATTACTTTACAATATTGTAGTAGTTTTTGCCATACATTGACACGAATCAGCCATGGGTTCCATTCTTGTCTATAAACCACATTTATGACTTTGAATCACTTGTTACCAAATGGTGTTTTTGCTTTGACCAAGCATTCATTGAAAGGATAGAAAAAAGTTGACATCCAGGACTTTTTAGGGGGCACCTCCTTTGCCAAAGTAGAGGATACACTTGAGGCTCCCATACCTACTTCCACATTTTTCTCAGCACATACCCAGGGTACTCTTGACAGTAGTTCATGCTTTACACTCATAAATAAACACAGTTGAAACACACAGTAAAGAGTTCTGGACTTGTGTTCAATTCAGTTGATGGGGATTGTGAGAAAGGATAAACCTGTTTTGAAAACCACATCTAATTTTTATAACAATATTACTATGTAGAACATATGGTTTGAAATTATTTCCTATGTTCTGTGATTATGGATGTAGTAAGATAACATTGGAGGAAGAACACTGTTGAGAGTTGTCCTTTTTTGCCATTTAGAATATGGTAAATCTTTATGTAGAAAGTGGGAATCAGATTGCTTCTCTCCTTGACTCCTGAAAGAAGGGAGGTACTCAGATGCCTAGCAGATACTGTTGGAGTTGCAGCCAGAGGCCAATACAAAGCCATCTGTGGAGAATGTGGATAAACTCTGTCCTTGTCTTATTTGTTGCTGGTAAATTCCTCCTCCACCTGTGAGCACTCAGAATAAGTTGTGTTGCTGGCTTATTCAGGAGGGTGAGTTACTCATCTCAGCATTCAGAGAATTCTTGGTGGTTTTGCCTTACTGCTCTGCAATTACTGTTGAATAGCCTGTATGTATACAAGTTTTCTCTGCCAGTTTCAAACTGAATTTCTTAAAATTTCATAGTATGGAACCCAGAACCCCTCAGCAGCATCCCTTCAACAGCCTGCCCAACCCGTGGCTAAGAATACCTCCATGAGCCCTCGACAGCGCCGGGCCCAGCAGCAGAGTCAAAGAAGGTCATCTACTTCACCAGATGTCACCCAGGGCCAGCAGCCAAGAGACAACCACACGGATCATGGTGGATCTGCTGTCTTGATTGTCATCTTGACTTTGGCATTGGCAGCTCTTATATTCCGACGAATATATCTGGCCAATGAGTACATATTTGACTTTGAGTTATAATATTGTTTTGTGTCTTAAGAGCTGTGACTCAGCTGCTTCATTAAACATTCTGCATTGGGTATAATCTAAGAATTGTTTACAAAATAATTATTTTATATTTACCCTTCATTCCTTTTTTGATCCTTATGAATTCAGTATAAATATATCTAGACATTCAGTGTCCTGCTTAGTTTAAGGGACTGGAAGTCAAAGTCCCTTGTCTCTCTATCCAACCTGCTCTACAGGGAAATAACTTATTTGTTGTTTTTCACGCCTCAGCTTTTCTTTATGTAAATTTGTGATACTTTTCTGTATAGCCCTTTGCAATTTTTGGATAAAAGATGGTATTTTAAGTTCCAGTGAGTATTACTAGTTACTCAATACCATTTATTGAGTACTCTGTTTCTACTTATGTAGAATGATATAGGGATAAGAGTTGAAAAGGGAAAATAAAACTCCTCAAATAGCTTGCTTAAAACGTATTCATGTGAGAGATACTGGGATTGCCCATTCTATGACTGACTGTATGTCCTAAACATTCTTTGGTGAAAGTAACTATTTTGGTCAAACATTTCTGAGGAAATGAGATTACATCTTTATTACTGGATGTTATTTGAAGAGGAAATAATACTCTGTAACCACTTTGATATGCTGTTATCCCCTCCTCTCCAGTTCACACACAAGATTTTTTTTAAAAAGAAGGAAAACAATCCTCCATAGATCGTTGATTTAAGGAAGGAAGGGGGCCAAGCCAGGAAATTGCTTTATTTTCTTCCAAAAGTTAAATGGGAGCGTCTTAAGATTTGAATGTTTGCTCTACTTGGACTTGTATGTCTTTTGAGTTGTATTATATGCCTAGCTTTATAATCACTATAAATTTAATTATTTTAAGAATATGCATAATATTGAACTATTTCATGTACCATTTTAATAGAAAAGCTCAGGGCCCGTGTAACAGTGACAGAAATTAGAAAAACCTCTACTTAGAATTGCCCACCTAATCAAAGCCCAAGAGATCATTTTCAGTGCAAAAATCAATATATAACTTAGTGCTAGCTAGCTCCACAGACTCTAGTAGATAATTTAAACTATCATTGTAAATAATGCCTGGTGAGAACATATAATCACAGGAAAACATTGCCTTCAGCATGTTCAGTAGCAGCATTGAGGGCACTCTCAAGAGTATTGCTAATGAAGATTTAATTTTTAAATACAGGCACTCCCCAACTTTCAAATAGGTTATGCTCTAAAAGTGCATTTGTAAGTTAACTTTTTTTACAACTCAGTGTTGTAAATTGTGTTTAGGTTCTAGGCAAGACAACAAAAGTTAGTCCATAATGTATCTTGAGTACTTTGGAGAGTGGTATTTATAAAGTCCTTATGTGGTTTATTATGGGCAATATAGAAACAATTTATAAAATGATTTTAAAGGCCAATTTAATTTTTATTCCTGCTCTCATAGGGCTTTGGTTCTATGAACTGTTAGACACAATTTGTTTTACATTTGATAGCCCAGTTTATGTCTGTATCTAAAATAAGAACATATTGTATACTATGATATAATGCACAGTTTTCTTAAATTTTAATAAATTAGCTTTTTTAAAGTCTTTATAGATTGTTACTTTTCTGTCTACAGCTGAAGTTGGTAAAGTCTAAAAAGCCTAAGGACTTTATGAAGACCTCCTATGTCATAAAAATTATAAGTTAGTATCTTAAACTTTATTGCCCTGAAAAAATACATTCTGAAGTCTTGGTTTGGAATGTAAGATATTAGGGATGTTGGTTCAGTGGTCTCCTAGCAAGAGGTCACTGACTCATCTGGACAGCACCAGGTCATGTTACCGCCTAAGAACATCCCCATCTCTCAGTCTCTGCTGAGATGAATCGTGTGCTAGGAACAATCTCCCCTGCTTTCCCTCTGAGCCAGCCTCAATCTATGCGATATCGTTGCATGTTTTCATGGGGTGTATGTAGACTTAAAACTGATTAAGAAGAAGGCACATCATACAGTTCCTCCTCTACCTGAGTTGGCCTCGCATCCCTCACTCATCAACTGCCAGGCCAGCTTCTCCTTTGTTTTGTTTTTGTTTTTAGCACCTGATACACATATCTGAAAGTGGCATATCTTTTGCTTCTTCCCTTTCAGCTCACATTGCTACTTAAAAATCCTTAAGTTGTCGATCTGACCCCCATCGTGGAGTTAATGAACAAAATTGCTCTTTGGAGCCATTCTTAACACCCCGATAAAGGGCCTCTTCAGAAAACCATTATTTTTAAAGCCCCACTGTAATCCCTTATTTATAGCATAAGGGCAGGAAAAAACATGTGATCTGGTAGATAAAGGCTTAGGACTCCTTTCCCAAATCCTCAGGTTTAGGTAACTCGTGACTTTTTTTGACCAACACAGCACATACAAGGGTAGTTAAAATAGCATGCTTGCTTGAAAAAAACATGTCTGTTTTGCCTGTAACTGTTTAAATGAATGAAACCTTTTAAATTTTATGTATTGTGGGCTTTTATGTAGCACTTTACATTTTCATGCTGCTTATAGTTTAATTCTACTGAAATAAATGAATTTCATCAAAATTCTCAACTACTTTTTAAAAAACAAAATCCTTTCAAACTGTGTGTTGTTTTGACTATGAAAACATGAAATTTCCTATTTCAGGAGAATAAGAAATCTTTTTGTTATTTTCTGGCTATGAATAAACTTCCTGGTACCTTGAGTCCTCCCATTTTTATAGAGCAGAATCAAGAAACAAGCAAACCTCACACAATTGGGCTTAGTTGTGCAGAAATATAGGCTGAAGTACTAAAAAGCCTATATTGTTTTATTACTTACAAAGAAGTATATGAAAGGTGAACGCATTTAATGAACCTAACTTTAAACAAATAATGTGTACCTAAATGTGTACCTTGGGAATCTCCTGGCAGTCCAGTGGTTAGGACTGTGTGCTTTCACTGCTGACAGCCCAGGTTCAATCCTTGGTCGAGGAACTCAGATCCCAGAAGCTGTGCGGCTCACTGAAAAAAAGAAAAAAAGAAGTATATTCTTACAGCCTTTGTGGGAGGCTATAATTGTTCCAGAGCTGTTTGGAACGCCTCTTTAAATGCCTCAGAACTAGTTTGAGCTGCTGAATAAAACCAGTGACTATTTGTACCTGATTTTGAATTCTTTGTGTCATTTGGTGTTCTGTCCGTTCTACCTCCTTAAATGTTCTCTTGCCTTTTTCCATTTTTCATGCTCACCGCCACTACCCTAATGAGCCATATCGTCTCTAAACTAGCACAGTAATCTCTTGTTTCTGTTTTTTTGGATTAATTTTTATTGGAATATAATTGATTTACAATGTGTACTACTTTCTACTGTACAGCAAAGTGAATCAGTTGTACATATACATATATCCACTCTTTTAGATTCGTTTCCCATGTAAGTTATTACAGAGTGTTGTGTAGAGTTCCCTGTGCTATACACTAGGTTCTTGATATCTATTTTATATGTGTTAATAGTAGTACAAGTCTCCATTCTTGCTGCACACTGCAGCTGGAAACTTCTCTAATGCTCTACTTGGACTTGTATGTCTTTTGAGTTGTGTTAATGTGCCTAGCTTTATAATCACTATAAATTTAATTATTCCAGGAATATGCATAATACTGAAATATTTCTTGTACCATTTTAATAGAAAAGCTCAGGGCCCATGTAGCATTGCCCTTCAAATAGGCCTGAACCCTTAATGTAGGACACAAGACTGTGTGACCAGAGTCCCACCTAACTCTGGCCTAATTTGGCAGCATATAACTTACTGGGGGCTTTCCACACCCCTCATCTTGAGCCACTGGAGACAATCCTTGGTCCTGAGAAATAAAAAAATGTTAAAGTTATATATCCACTGCTTCACACCACATGCAAAATTAATTCAAAATGAATTTTAAGACCTTAAAGTAAGAGCAAAAACTTAGAAGAAAATGTAAATCTTCGTGACCATGGGTTAGGCAGTGGTTTCCTAGCTAGAAGATCAAAAGCATAAGCAACCAAAGGAAAAGTAGATAAGTTATATTCCATCAAAATACAAAACCTTTTGTGTTTGAAAGAACATTAATAAAGTGAAAACACAAAATGGGAGAAAATAAATGTAGATCATATGTCTGATAAGAGATTTGTACCAAGAATATCTAAAGAACTCAACTCAAAAATAAGTACCTGGTTAAAAAGTGGCAAAGGATTTGAATAGCCGTTTGCACAAAGAAGATACTTGAATCATTAATTAGACATTAGGGACATGGATGTCAAAACTACAGTGAGACATCACTTCACACCCACTATGATGGCTAGAGGGTGTACTGCTGGTGGGAATGTAAAATGGTGCAGCTACTTTGAAAAACCACTTAACAGTTCCTCAAAATTTGAACATGGAGTTATATGACCCGGCAATACACCCAGGTATATGTCCAAGACAAATACATACATGCAACTTGTACATGAATATTCATAGCTTTTGAATGTTCAAAAAATGGTTTATAATTTTTTTTTGTAAACCATTTTTAAAGTCTTTGTTGAATTTGTTACAATATTGCTCCTGCTTTATGTTTTGGTTTTTTGGCAAAGAGGCATGTGGGATCCTAACTCCTTGATGAGGGATCAAATGCTCATCCCCTGCATTGAAAGGTGAAGTCTTTACCACTGGACTGACAGGGAAGTCCTCATAGTATTATTGTTAATAGCCCCAAACTGGAAACTCAAATGTCCATCAACTGACGAATGAATAAACAAGACATGTATCTATATGATGGAATGTTCAGTTCAGTCGCTCATTTGTGTCCGACTCTTTGTGACCCCATGAATCGCAGCACGCCAGGCCTCCCTGTCCATCACCAACTCCCAGAGCCCACCCAAACCCATGTCCATTGAGTCGGTGATGCCATCCAACCATCTCATCCTCTGCCGTCCCCTTCTCCTCCTGCCCTCAATCTTTCCCAGCATCAGGGTCTTTTCCAGTGAGTCAGCTCTTCGCATCAGGTGGCCAAAGTATTGGAGTTTCAGCTTCAGCATCAGTCCTTCCAGTGAACACCCAGGACTGATCTCCTTTAGGATGGACTGGTTGGATCTCCTTGCAGTCCAAGGGACTCTCAAGAGTCTTCTCCAACACCACAGTTCAAAAGCATCAATTCTTTGGCGCTCAGCTTTCTTTATAGTCCAACTCTCACATCCATACATGACCACTGGAAAAACCATAGCCTTGACTAAACGGACCTTTGCTGGCAAAGTAATGTCTCTGCTTTTTATTATGCTATCTAGGTTGGTCATAACTTTCCTTCCAAGGAGTAAGAGTCCTTTAATTTCATGCTGCAATCACCATCTGCAGTGATTTTGGAACCCAGAAAAATAAAGTCAGCCACTGTTTCCATTGTTTCCCCATCCATTTCCCATGAAGTGATGGGACCAGGTGCCATGATCTTAGTTTTCTGAATGTTGAGCTAAGCCAACTTTTTCACTCTCCTCTTTCACTTTCATCAAGAGGCTCTTTAGTTCTTTGCTTTCTGCCATAAGGGCGTGTCATCTGCATATCTGAGGTTCTTGATATTTCTCCCAGCAATCTTGATTCCAGCTTGTGCTTCCTCCAGCGCAGCATTTCTCATGATGTACTCTGCATATAGGTTAAATAAGCAGGGTGACAATATACAGCCTTGACGTACTCCTTTTCCTATTTGGAACCAGTCTGTTGTTCCATGTCCGGTTCTAACTGTTGCTTCTTGACCTGCATACAGATTTCTCAGGAGGAATGTTATTTGGCCATAAAAGGGAATGAAGTTATACTATTGATACCTGCTTCAATATGGCTGAATGATGAAAACATACTGAGTGAAACCAGACACAAAAGACTACATATTGCATGATTCCATTTATATGAAATACCCCAAACAGGCAAATCCATGGATACAAAAAGTAGATTGGTGATTGCCAGGAGGGAATGGAGAATGAAGAAAGACTGCTACTGTGTATGAGTTTCTTTTGGAGGAGGAGATGAAACTGTTCTAAAATTAAATGGTGGTGATAGTTGCACAAAACTAAAAACCCCATTTTAAAGGGGTAAATTTGTGGCATGTGAATGATATTTCAAAAAAAATTATAAAAAATGTTACACATCTCCAACTGATTTTTATTACTGTAATCACAGGAACTGAACTACTAAAAATAAAATTTAAAGAAAAAAATTGGTAAGACGTAAGTTGCATCTGAAATGCAACAAAACAAATACTTCAAGACCAACTACATTCATGCACGATTCTAGGCTCCCAGCCAGTCAGCCCCTGATTGGCCTGTTACAAATGACAGAAATGAAGAGAGATCTTTGGGACAAAATTTATGGAAAAGAACTTTTCATAGGTCACATCTCTTCCTCACTAAATCTTCAGCAGGAATGGAACTTTTCAACAGATTCATCACTTTGCTGCCAAAGGTCCATATAGTCAAAGCTGTGGTTTTCCCAATAGTCATGTATGGATGTGAGAGTTGGACCATAAAGAAGGCTGAGTGCCAAAGAATTGATACTTTTGAACTGTGGTGTTGGAGAAGACTCTTGAGAGTCCCTCTGACTGCAAGAAGATCAAACTAGTCAATCTAAAGGAAATCAACCCTGAATATTCATTGGAAGGACTGGTGCTGAAGCTGAAGCTCCAACCCCTATACTAAATTACTCCCACACCCAAATTTCTAGTTAATTTATTGCAATTTGGCTTCTTGCCACATCTCACAGCTGAAACTACAATGCTCGGGCTGCCAGATCCAGGAGCCTGCTTTGTGCTCTTACTCCTTCCCAGCACTGACTGGTAACTGGCCCACTCCTGAAATTCCTTTGGTTTTCATAGTCGACCTCTCTGCTAGTTCTTCTATGCCTGTGTTCTGGCTGCCCACCCAGCCTTTAAGAGTGTAGATTCTCTAGGATTCTGTGCTTGAGCTCTGACCTCTTCTGTTCCCTGACAAGATCTCACCTTTCCTGTGGTTAAACTACCGCCATGACACTGATGGTGCCACATCTATTTCTTCAATCCAGACCCTTTTCCTGAGTGCCAGGCTCATACTCCAGCTGCCTACTGGGCATCTAGAGGTCCCACGACACCTCATACTCCACAAGTTAAAATTTACCTCCCCCCTCCAAACTTGTCCACCTCTCAGATACATCAGATAATGTCAAAGCTATGATTTTTCCAGTAGTCATGTATGCATGTGAGAGTTGGACTATAAAGAAAGCTGAGCGCTGAAGAATTGATGTTTTTGAGCTGTGGTGTTGGAGAAGACTCTTGAGAGTCCCTTGGACTGCAAAGAGATCCAACCAGTCTATCCTAAAGGAAATCAGTCCTGAATATTCATTGGAAGGACTGATGCTGAAGCTGAAACTCCAATACTTTGGCCACGTAATGCAAAGAACTGACTCACTAGAAAAGACCCAGATGCTGGGAAAGATTGAAGGTGGGAGGAGAAGGGGATGACAGAGGATGAGATGGTTGGATGGCATCACTAACTCGATGGACATGAGTTTGAGTAAGCTCCAGGAGTTGGGGATGGACAGGGAAACCTGGCGTGCTGCAGTCCATGGGGTCGCAAAGAGTCGGGCACAACTGAGTGACTGAACTGAACTGAACTGAACTCACCAGTGCTCATCTGTGTCTGACTCTTTGCGACCTCATTGACTGTAGCCTGCCAAGCTCCTCTGTCCCTGGGATTCTCCAGGAAAGAATACTGGAGTGGGTTGCCATGCCCTCCTCCAGGGGATCTTCCTGACCCAGGGATCGAACCTGTGCCTCTTGCATCTCCTGCGTTGGTAGGCAGATTCTTTACCACCTGGGATTCTGGTGCCACCTGGGAAAACTTACGACCTACCAGACCTGCCTCCAATCTACAGTCCTAGCTTTCACTGAATTCTTTTACCTTCTACTCTGAAAAGTCACCATGTATATTGCCCTTCAGTGATAACTTGACTATCTCATTCTTCTGTCTTCCCTGTTCCCCTCCCTTAGGGCAGGACCTCATCCTCTTTTATTATGACAATTTCTCTGACCTAACTGATACCAGTTAGAAGTTCCTGAAAAAATAAAATGGATCATGTCATACCACTTTGCTTAAAGGGATCAAAAGAACTGCTTTTGATTCTTTCCTAAGAAAACCCTAATGCTGTTTCACTTTTAGCTATTGTCCTTTCTGACCTCCATCCCCACCTATAAGGATGCCACACTTGTTTTCTCCATTCCCAGGAAGCAGCAAGCAAGCAATAAGTAGTTTTTTGGTTGTTTTTTTTTTTTTTTTGCTCCATGTGGAATTTTAGTTTCCTGACCAGGGATCGAACTTGCTCTGTTGCAATAGAAGCTTGGAGTCTTAATCACCGGATCACCTGGAAAGTCCCCAGTAAGTAGTTTTTAAACATTTTCTTTGTTTGAGTAGATGAAACAACCATGTGTACCTTTTCACTTCTAATGTTCGTAATTCCATATTCCAGGATAAGGATCAAGCCTCACTGATGGCGACATTATACCTTTTAGGATGAAAGATCAGCATTAGTCTAGTGTTCCTGCTAGGAAGATGAACTTACATAATCACAAATTCTCCTTTGGTTTATGCTTTCTTTCAAAATCAAAATGCATTTTATGCTTTGATAAGATTAAAAAAAAAAAAAAGACCTGTATTTGGGGAAAAAATAAGCACCCTTGTCCACAGGCAAAGCCCAGGCTCTTAGCTCAAGGAGTAAAGCAAGCCTGCAGAAACAGGTCAATCTCGTGTTTGCTTAGCATTTCCTGGGCACAGTCAGGCGCTCATCTCTGTGTCCACAAGTCCTTCCTGCAAATCTGCTCAGAATCCAACCTGCTCCCTTGTTCATGTGACAGACTGGTTTTATGTCACCAGCAAGATGGATTAATGATCTCAGCAAAAAGCTGGCATGTTCAAGAGATTTAATTTTTTTTTTTTTTATGTAACAGTTTTAGCCAAAGCTAAAACACAGCAGAAGCTGAGTTTCACAGGAGAACCAACTTACTAATAGCCAATCACTAAGGAGCAAGGAGGGCAAAGCCTGGCTGTTGGTGTCACAACAGCCCAAAGGTGTGGGAAGTGGGTTGGCACAAGCCTTGGTATCAATATTAGATCAGGAAACTCAGCCGGGCCAGCCATGCCCTCCTCGCAGCACTGGCTCGAGGCAGCACGCCGACTCAATGGTTAAGCCTGGGGGGATCTGCCCTGCTGCAGGTCCCTGGAAGGCAGCTTGCGGCATCACAGACATTCACAGGATGCCTTATTTTTCAAGACTCATTTTGTTCCTGTTTTGCTTGATGGTTCTTGTGGAGAGCAGAAAGCCCGAGAAGAGGAGATGGACAGGACAGCTGGAAACGTCCAAGCCAAGGTAAAGTCGTGGGCAGGATGGGAGGAAGGTGACTGGAGGTGGCAGCTGCACTCTGTGCGACAGCTTCCGGGAGGGCTGCGGGTTAGGTCGTCCGATCTACTGGAATCTCTTTTCCAGTCGGAGGGAGATGAGCACAGCCTCTCACTGGGCACGAATACGCTATCGTGTCACCAGTAGTGAGTGACCAGGCTGGGCCTTTCATTCTGATGTTTGTGTTCCTCCAAAACATTCTGATTTAAGGCAGGTAGCTGAAGACTTAGTGGGTAAAGCATCTTTGTACTTCTCAGATTCTGCTGCTTTGATTCTCGGGATTACATCCTGTAGGCACCATAAATGGCTTGCTAAACAGTTACCTCAACAATTTTTTTTGAGGGGAACTGTATATAGGAATTTAGTTTGAATTATGAAGAAAACATGTAACTGGGAGTTGTTTTCTTTAAATTATTTGATTGGTAACAATTTTATAATGGATTCGGGTATCATTTCACTGTTTTGAATCTTAGAAAAGGTGTTTGAAATTTGTTAGTGTAACAGAAATACATGTGTGGACAACAGAGAAGGCAATTTTGTGATGTAAGGGAAACATTTCCAAGAAAAACTGGTTAGGCCCAGAATGTGCACTCATTATCACAAATCAAGTTCCTTAATATGTGTTTTGAACTGATATACCAGGCACAATACTCTAGGTCTGTTCAGCACAAAGGAAAGATCAAGCAGCTGAGATATCCACACCACGTGTGAGATGTTACACACCTGTTTTCCATCCTACTAGGCACTACGTGAACTAGTGATTATGAATATAAGCTAATATCTTGAGGTACATTTTCTAGGCCAGTGGTCTCCTTTTTAAAAAAAAATTTTTTTTGGTCACATCGGCTTTCAGGATCTTAGTTTCCCAACCAGGGGCTGAACCTGGGCCCTTGGCAGTGAGATCACAGAGCCCTAAACACTGGACCACCAGGGCATTGCCTAGTTTCCCTTTCTAATCATGTACCACTGTCAATGACGATTTTTTGAAACTGTACCTTCAGTGTGTGTGTGTGTGTGCACAAATTGCATACATGTACTATTATAAATATAAAGCTTGTAGTTTTGTTTTTAGATAAAAACTAATTGTAAATAAGAGTTACAGTCTCTACTTCCTGCAACCCAGTGGACTATCTTGAGCCCTCCACATGTGCCCCTACTTTAGAGACTGCTGCTCTGGGAGACATGAAGACTCTGTGGAGTCTAATACCACTCAGTCAGAAAGCAACCAGATACAGATTGACCAGGATGATGGAAAAGAAGCAGCACTCTTGAGGGCTCATCCTGGTTACACATAATCCCAGAATCCTAGGCTGTTGAACTGGCAGGAACCTCAGAGGTCACTAGATCCAGCAATTCCCCTGAGTTCTAATTCTATAAATGTGAATAGGTGTTGTATGAAAAGGAGGTCCCAGGGTCAAAGAAGCTTGGGAAATCCTGGTTTAGACTGTTTTAAACAGGTACTTTTACTATGTAAATAGACACTGTGTATTTGAAGAGGGGGATAAATTACACAGAGGTTATCCAAAAAAAAAAAAAAAGAACAACACTTTTTTTGGACTATCTTGTGGGTTTCATACTCCACAGAGAACACATGGGGAAACACTGTCTCATTTTACAGAGGCCAAGACCTCAGCCTGAGTAACTCATGCAGTTGCTAGTGGCTTGTCGGGACCAGAACCTAGGACCCTGACTTACTCGGGTTGGAGGGAAAGCTTCGTCTGAACTTGTCTATTCTATCCAGTGGCTCTGGGTTCAGCATGAGCCCCTCTGGGACCCTCAGGGACTCCACTCTGCAACCTGGGCAATCACAGCATCTCTGTCCCTCCTCAGAAGACCCACAGTCTCATCCCCAGACACCTGTTTGAGCTTGTGGATAGACTGAATTTATTTAAAAGAAAATTTTTTAACTGTGGTATAGTTGATTTTCAGTATTATATTAGTTTCAGGTATAGAGCATAGTGATTCAAAAATTTTATAGATTATACTCCATTTATAGTTATTATAAAATATTGGCTATATTCTCTGTGCTGTACAATATATCCTCGTAGCTTATTTACGTTATACATAGTAGTTTGTACCTCTTATGCCCCTACCCCTCTCTCACCCGTTCCCCCTTCCCTCTCCCCCCTCCTAATCACTGGTTTATTCTCTATATCTGTGAGTCTATTATTTTTGTTATATTCACTAGTTTGTTTTATTTTTTAGATTTTGCATATAAGTGATATCATACAGTATTTGTCTTTCTCTTATTAATATTTCGCTTAGCATAATATCCTCCTTTATTCCAACTTCTCCCTGCCCTTTTGCCATTCATGTTGTTGCAAATGGCAAAATTTCATTCTTCTTTTTATAACTGAGTACTATTCCATTGTAATATATACCATGTCTTCTTTACTCATTTGTTATGGACACTGAGGTTGCTTCCACATCTTGACCATTGTAAACAATGCTGCTATGAACACTGGGGTGCATATATCTTTTCAAATTAGTGTTTTTGGTTTCTTCCACCCAGAGTGGAACTGCTGGATCATATGGTAGTTCTAGTTTTAATTTTTTGAGGAAACTCCATACTGTTTATTGATGAATTAAATTTGACCCTTAGGAGTGAGAACTTCTTGAAATCTATCCCATAAGGTGGTACTGTGGGTGAAAAGATGAACATACGTCATTCAAAGAATATAAAATAATTATTGAGCAGAAAGCGGGAGAAAAAATAGAGAAAAGTAGCATAAGGAAACATGGTTCCAGGCCCTTTTGCAAACCACCAGGGTGTGTGCACACTCAGACAATCACAGAGCTACGTCTGTGTGTGAAAAATTTCAGCCAAATATTTGATGAAAAAGTACTTTCATTATTGACACAAGAGTTAAACTATGCTGATAAATAGGAATAAAATGACCTGACCCTTTCTCCTTACAGTCTTAGAGCATTTCATCTCTGTGGAATAGCTCCTTCTCCTAGATGTCCCATCCACACACACACACACATACACACCAACACCCCACACCACATACCACGCACATGGTCTCACACACAGTCATACATTCACATGTAACACATATGGTCACACTCACACATACAGCCACACGCATGGACCTCTTCTAACCTGTCAACCTTCCCTGTGTCACTCTAGCCAACACACCCTCACAAAATAATTATTCTGTCCAGCAGCAGCTTTTTCAAAACTGCTTCCAGTTTTCTGACCCTTCGTGTCCCTTTTACTGACTCACTGCCAAGTGAGCCTGTTTGCTCTTGGCTCTCTGTTTTGTTCTGTTCTTCTGGCCTCTCAGCCTCCCAGCTTTATTCCAACTTCTTCCCATCCTGCTGCCTAAGGTGGCCCCCTGACCACATGACTGCTTCCCTGCCAAGAGAGGCTCTTCTCTCTTGAGATCTGAAAATACAGCAAGACCTGGGAGTCTGGGCTCTGTCCTGATCACACCGTCTGGCCTCTCCTGGTCCCAAAGCCCGGGGCCCCCTTTCATTTTTCCTTCCCATTTGCTGCCCCCTCGCTTCCACCCGCACTTGACCACCCTTCTCTCTGTTTGCATCATGGCTCCAAGACTGGTCCAGGAACCCTCCTCTCTCTCTCTCTCCCCAGTGACCCTCCCCCTCCCCAGGGGTCTGTGGGGTTGGGTAGTCAGGGAAAACCAGGTTGGGGACCTGCTTCTGCTGCTTGCTGTCTGTGTGGCCATGTTTCCTGATCTTTCTGAACCTCGTTTCTTCAAATAGAATGATGGGGTGACCGCAGCTGGGGGCCTATGCAAGGAGGGGTGACTCACAGGGGGTGTGGTCGTTATGATTGCTGCTGTTATTGCAGCAGACAACCCTCACAATGATGGCACTTGCCCTGCTTCTCAAGGTGGAGTGAACACACTTTTCTTCTCTCCCCTGTTCACTGGATTTGAGGTTCTGTGAAGATTCCCAGCCTCACAGCTGGGGCCCAATATATCGCCCCTGGAGTCTGGGGTGGGAGGGCTCGGGCATTCGAACTGGGGTGGGCACCCATTGTGAAGGATGGATGCAGGGCATCCAGCTCACACAAACAGCCCAAGCCTCGGGGTATCAGCGGCCTGAGTTATAAAATGACTGGACCTTTAAGAAAAATTCCAGGTCCTCTGAATGGCACTGGGACGTCGATCTCCCTCTCCCCAGCATGTTGGCACGTGAGGACTTCTGCTGCCCTAATCCTCCCCTCTAAACAGAGAAACTGTGTTGACACGGAGGGATTTGCTCCCTGTGAGGCAGTGAGGGCAGCGAACCGGCTGACCTCAAAATTTAACGTCCATGATGGGCTAAGCCTTCAGGCTGAGCTCTGCCTCCCACCATCCTGAGATGTCTTTGCTGAGGCTTCTGAACAGCTCCCCAGGGGCTGCCACGCAGGGAGCCATGCCTGGTCCCGCTCAGCTTCTTGGGGAAGAGACCCAAGAGGTTGGCAGGTTCTTGAAATGACCTCTCTGTGACCACACAAGCTTCTAGGGAACTGACTGAGGTCCCACCTTCCTGCTAAAGGACAGGAAGAGACCACTGGCCTCTTCTCAGAGCGTGCAGCTGCAGCCGGCTTGTCCAAAAGCAGATCTGATCAAGGCTTCTTCCTCCAGCACCCTTCCATGTTTTCCCTCAGCCTTTGGTTAAAGATAAAATTCTTCACAGGATCTTCAAGGCTCTCCCTGGCTGAGCTCTGCAGCCTCAGTCTGTCCATTTCATCCTCGCCCCTCCTACCCTTTCTCCAGTTTCATATAATGACCCACCCATCCTTCAGCTGGGTCACCTTGCACTTAGAAGTTCTCAAACTGTGGACATGTTGAGTTGAAAAGCCTATAGGATACCCAGCTGGGAATAATCAGTTAGTAGGATCCAAAGTCCAGAGCAAGGGACATAGGTCTTGGAAGCATCAATAAGTGAATGCCAGTTGAAGCCATTGCCAAACAGAGTGTCAAGAGGGAGAGAAGGTGGCTGAGACAGGGCCCTGAGGACACTGGCGTGAAAAGAAGGGGCTGAGGAGGGACAGAAACTGCAGTGAAGATGGGAGGAGGGCCGAGTGCCCTGCCCTGGAAGATGAGGTTTCCAGCAGAGGCTGGTCCTCCCTGACCTTCGGCAAGGGCATCTGCAGGGCCTCCGCTCAGGCTAAGTGGGAAAGAAGCACTTGGGGCTGAGGAAGTGGCTGCAGCTCTTTGGGAAAGTTATTTACTTATTGGGAGGAGGGAGAGATGATTTCTTTAAAAAAGAAACCTTCAAAGAAGTGTATAACTACCACCACAGTGCCACCTTCACTTTCCAGTGAATTTTGCATGAGGAGGTTGTGGGCTCTGGACAGATCTTTCTTGTTTTGGTTCAGGGTGAGAGAGACTAGAATCCAGTTTGAATGCTGATGAGAATGAGCAGTGAGAAGGGGAGAAGGGGAGGAAGTTGGGCCAGGGTATTCGAGGGCAGAGTTCAAAGGGCTCAGGGAGAAGGAGGGTCAGGTACCTCTGCTGAGCCCCCAGGGACCTCCAGAACCTACAAGCCTGAAAGAAGTGAAAACACTGCTGGTGCTCCTGCTTTCTGAGCTGCCGCCACCCTATTTGCACTTTCTGCCTGGTGTCTCACAGGCTTCTGGAAATCAAGATGGCTCCTAAGAATTTGATGCACCATCATCTCCAGAAACATGCCACTTCCCCAGTTTTTATCATCTTAGCAAACGTTTCCACCATTAGCCCATGTGCTTGTCATAAAACTGGGCCATCCTTGCCTCTCTGTTTGCCCCATCCCCATCCCCAGGCCATCAGCAAGATCTTTCTGCCTCCCTCAAATCTGATCACTTCTCTACACCCTCACTGCTGCTGCTACTGCTAGGTCACTTCAGTTGTGTCCGACTCTGTGCGACCCCATAGATGGCAGCCCACCAGGCTCCCCTGTCCCTGGGATTCTCCAGGCAAGAACACTGGAGTGGGTTGCCGTTTCCTTCTCCAATGCATGAAAGTGAAAAGTGAAAGTGAAGTCGCTCAGTTGTGTCTGACTCTTAGCAACCCCATGGACTGCAGCCTACCAGGCTCTTCTGTCCATGGGATTTTCCAGGCAAGAGTACTGGAGTGGGGTGCCATTGCCTTCTCCGACACCCTCACTGCTCACCACCCTAACCCAGGTACCATGTTCTCTCAGCAAAATCCTTCTAATGGTTTCCTGCTGCTTCTCTGCCCTTCCACCATCTCTTCTACCTGAGTGATCTTCTCAGGTATTAATCCAGACCTTGTGACTCCCCGTCTCAGAATGCCCATGGGTTTCCCCACTCGGTGTCATACATCTGAGGGCCTCAGACCTAGCCCCTGGCTGTCAGTAATGCCTATTGGGAGCCGCGATAGGCATTGCTGACACCTGGCCTTGTCTACCACCTCCTTTCTTACTGCTTTCCTCCTCCTCATTCTCCACCCACTGGTCTTCTTACTGTCCCACACACAAGACTCACCTCAGGACATTTGCACTTGCTGGTCCCTCTCTCAGGCCCCTCTCTCTGCACTTTCTTCAGTTCCTCTCATGGCTCACCTTCTCTCCAGGGCTCACAAGTCTTCCTTGACCACCCTCTACACCAACCCATCTCTCTCTTCTTCCTTACTCTGCTTTATTACATTTTTATGCCACTTAACACTTTCTGAAGTCATATTATTTATCTCTCCATTTGTTTACTGTCTGTTTATCAACTCTGTGAGGGGAATGAGTGTCTGTCTTCCCATGACTTGAATGAGGAGTCTTTGGACAGAGTAGATTCTCCATAGGAATGTGCTGAGAAAATAAATTTTAGTCCAAGAATCAAAGAATCATGCAACAAGAGAGCAGGAGGGCTGTCCATATTGTCCAGACAAAGACATTTTCCTCTACCCTGCTAGGTTCTCCTGGCTGGTGTAAGAATTAAACTGACATGAGAGAACGTAACAGGAGAAGATCAAACAAAAGTTTAATAATCTGTATCCATGGGAGAGACCCAGGAGAAATGAGTAATTCTCCCAAATGGCCAAGTCCTCACATTAAATACCATCTTCAGCTAAAGACAAAGGAGGATGTTGGGGGTAATGGTTTAGGACTTCAGTCAGGAGGAAGGCAATTCACATGAAGATGGAAAAAGAAATGTTTGGTAAAGAAATGTTGTGTCAGGCTGTGCAGACAATGGGACATGGTGGATGCTGATCTCCAGGCCCTGCAGAGTTTCTCCACCACCCCTACCTTTGCAGACATTTCTGGTGACAGCTCTATTCCAGGAACAGACCCTCTGTGCAAATTCTTTTAGGCATGCTGCATGCTAAGTCGCTTCAGTTGTGTCTGACTCTTGGCAACCCCATCGACTGCAGCCTGCTAGGCTCTTCTGTCCATGGGATATCCTAGACAAGAATACTGGAGTAGGTTGCCATTTCCTTGACCTCGCATCAAATAATGCCATCTGGGCAGAGCTGAGAGAATGAAATTTAAGGATTTCATAGGAAGATGTCTCAAAGAACAGGACCCCAAAACAGGGAATGTGTCACTCTCCTCTTACAGAATTTAAACAGGAAATATGCTTGTTTCTCTAAAAAGTCAATGACGTGTGATAAGAACACAGAGAGTAAATAGGGGTGTATATAAATGAACAACAGACATTCAAAAACAAAATCTCTTCCTTGATTTCTAAAACCCTTCAGTATCTAACACACTACAGATAGTATTATAGTAACACTGATTTCTTATAAGGTTATTTCCTTCCATCAAGAATTAAATCTCAGGGAGTTCCCTGGTGGCCTAGTGGTGAGGATTCTGGATTTTCACTGCTGGGGCCCGCATTCCATTCCTATTGGGGAACTTTGAGATCCTGTAAGCCTCATAGTAATGGCCAAAAAAAAAAAAGAATTAAAACTCACATTCTGTCAGACCTAAATGTTCAAATAACCTGCTTGCTTGCCTTTCTTCCTTCCTCTCCATTTTATTCTCCCTCTCCTCTTATTATGTTTTCTGTTTAGTGATCATCCTGTAAGTAGAATATTGCTTTGGAATATTTGGAACTTGACTGCTTTAGGATTATGTGTGGTTGTGGTGGGGGGAAAAAAGATATGGAAAGAACAAGTGTGAGTGAGGAGAGAATCACTCCTTTGTCCTCTGGGTTAAAGGAAGGACAGGGCAGCGGGGTCTGCCGTCCTGGGCTCCAAGCCCCCTCCCTCACCACCTGGCTGGACGTTTCGAGCAGTTCTGTGCCCAGCTGTGACCTCCATGCCCGCTGGCTGTGAACGGTCTGTTCTCCCTAGGGTTGAGGCTCTCTCCGCCAGGGTAGCTTCTGTAGACAGCTGCCAACTGGACCAACGTGAGGAATATCGGGTCTGGCTAGGATCAAACCAGCCTGTTAAAACGTTAACTATATTTGTCTCAGAATTTTACTTATCACAAAACCAATATTATAACAACATTGAAGAAATTTTTGTAAGTTAATTAATTAATTTAATTCACTTTTGGCTGCACTAGGTCTTTGCCGCTGCAAGCATGCTTTCTCTAGTTGCAGCAAGCAGGTAGTACTCTCCCTTGAGCTTTGTTGGGGTGGCTTCTCTTGTTGAGCACTGGCTCTAGGATGTGGGCTTTAATAGTTGTGGCACATGGGCTTAGTTGCTCTGCAGCATGTGGGATCTTCCGGGATCAGGATATGTCTCCTGCATTAGTAGGCAGATTCTTAACCACTGGACCATCATGGAAATTCCTAAAGAAATATTTCAAAAGAAAAAAAAAAAAAACATTATAAACCATTCAACCCAAGCATTGGTCATCCAATCATGACTTTCGGCAAGACAATTAGGAGCTTGCCAAGGGAGAATGGCGTCCTGTCTGGGAGGGATCTGTTCTAAAAGCCTCTGGAAGGGCCAGGTCCTCAGGTCAGCCCGTCTGTGAGGGCCTGGGGTGCTAGGGGCAAGCGAGGGTTGGGGGCGCAGATCCTTTATCTCTCAACCTCCCTTCAGTGGAGAAAGAGACAGTAAAATGGGGGAAAATGTGTCTAACGTAGATCCGGCAGTAAGTAATCTCCCCAAATCATCTCATACAATGCCTCGGTGGACGGATAGAAAATGTTTCTTGCCTGTCTTTGCAGTCACCTGTATAAGAAGAACCCCGATATGACCAAAATCCGACATGGAAAACCTCAGCCACTTCTCAGAGTGGATGACCACGATTTCACCATGAGGCCCGCCTTCGGAGGTACGATGTGTCCCCCCCACCTTCAGCCCTTGGGAGCCTGATCCCAGGACTGCCTCCTGCTGCTATTCCATCGGGCTCCCTCAGGCACAGCCCTCCTCCCCGGGGGACCTTGAGTTTCCCAGTCACAGTCAGCGAAGCCCAACTCACTAATTATCCCCTGGAGCAAAGCGATGGAAGGAAGTGAGTGGAGAGGGCTGTCAAGAAGAGGCGTTGGGGGTGACGAAGCTGTTTATGTTCTCAAAGGCCTAGCCCTGCTGCTGCCAACTTGCCTTTCCTAAAAGAGTAAGAGCAGGCGGGAGGTTCTGCACAGAAAATGACTCTGTTCTCTGCTGCCCCTTGCCTGGCTGGGAATTTGGGTTTCTGAGGGGGACCACCTGCTTGCGCACGCAGCAACCATTTAACCCCTTGCAGGAACTTCCCTGGTGGTTCAGTGGTTAAGACTCCACACTTCCAGTGCAGAGGGAGTGGGCTCAGTCCCTGGTTGGGGAGCTAAGATCCCGTATGCTGCACAGTGTGGCAAAAAAATAAAAAGATATTAAAAAAAAGAAAACCCAAAAAACAGTTTAACCCTTTGCAAAGCCCCCTTGCAGACTTGCCCCCAAAAGAGTTTCCCTGCTCTGGGGGGTCCAGCAGGGGTGGCATGGATGGTGGTGCCCCTCTCAGGAACTGGAGAAAAACGCCACAGGGAGAGAGGAGCCTGGACAGGGGCCAGCCATCTGCACCGACAAGGCAGGGGGAAGGATGGGACTCAGAATGCATGAGACACAGGCCCAGGCACCCCGTGTGCAGGTAGGGAAACAGGCTCGGACCATGGCAGCTGATGCACCCTGGCCAGAGAGTCCATGGCAGGCTGGTCTCTATTCTCCTTTATCTCGCTCTTGAACTTCTCTCAGGTGCCAGCGTCCTCCTGGGGCGGCAGGAAGGAGCAGGAGTGACTTGTGAGCAAGCCACCGACCCTCTGCTTGTGGTTTGTGAAGTGGGGGAAGTAATCCCTCCATCTGCAGGGGCTGTCAGGATTAAACGAGATGATGTATGTAAAGCCCCCGGCACCTATGGGTTCACGGCCCCTTAGAAAAAGCCAGCTGTCAGGCCTCCCTCTTGTGTGACTGTTAGGGGATTAGGATGTTAATTTATCCCAGGGGCCTTTACATTTTCAAAGCCTTTTACTCAGTTCCCTGAGCTCTGACACCTGCCAAGCAGGAGGAGAAAGCAGGCGATTGATGACAGTCCCTGCCTCTTATTCCTGCTGGGACAGAAAGCTGCTCAGCCAAGCTGAGCCCTCAAGGGCTTGCTCTGGGTAATGCCACCAGAGAATTTCATGAACTTCAGTAATTTTCCTGAGTAAGCAGCTCTAAAATTAGCTGGATGTGCTCCAGGAGGTCCAAGCGACATGATATCCTTAAGCAGAAAGCTCCTCTTTGTTTTTCTTCTAGAGCAGGTGTCCCCAACCTCTAGATCTAATGCCTGCTGATCTGAGGTGGAGCTGATGGCATAATAATAGAAATGAAATGCACAATAAATGTAATGTGCTTGAATCATCCAGAAACCTCCCCTGTCCGTGGAAAAATTATCTTCCATGAAAGCAGTATCTGGTGCCAAGGTGGCTGGGGACCGCTGTTCTAGAGGATGAGCTAAGATGCAGAGGGTCAGCAGGTGACTGGGACAAGGTTGCCAAACAATAGCATTAATGCCAACGAACAATTCTTGGTGATTTCTGTGCCAGGCACCATTCTAATCAGGGCACTTACAGACATGATCTTATTTCAGTCCTCACAACTCCATGAAGTAGACATAATTATGAAGTAGATATAGATATGCCCAGATGAGGAACTTGAGGTGTGGAGAGGTGAGGTGACTGGCCCACGTCACACAGCTGCTGACCCACCCTCCTGAGTGGGTCTCTTTCTTATCTCCTTTGACTTGCGTGTCCTCCAGTGCTAGGCAATTAGGCAGAGTAGGTATAGGGTTTAGGTCTCACAAACAATACTCCTAGGGGCCTCTACAAAGATTTTATTTTAAAGTCAGAAGAAAAAAAAAAATTTTAGGTAGAATAAAATGTTAATATATAATACTAATATATTCATCTTTATACCAATACTTTTTAAAATGTTTTTTCTGGTGGAAGGGTCCATGAAGGCAAGAGTCCAGGGTCCTCAAAAGTTACAGTGTAGCCCTTTGGCAGAGCACAGTTCTGTGGGGCAGCTGCGTGCATCTGGGTGTGAGTGACCTTCCGAATCACGCATTGTAACTTGCTCATGGAGGCTGTTGTTGCTGGCAGGAGCCTGAGCCGTCACCTGGTCAGGACCTTCAGTTCACAGAAGAAGCGCCTGGGCTCCAGAGAGTTAAGTGATGGGCACAGAACAACTGGGGGCAAAACTTGGGTTTCTTCTGCGATGTCAGATGCAAAAGTGAAAGCCTCATAAAATCGCGCTCCTCCTCTGGGAGAAAGCCAGGAGCTAGCTCTCAGGACCAGCAAGTGAAATCCTGCCACATTCTCAGAAAACCCAGCTCTGAGCAGAATCATCCAACAGGCTGCAGCCCCAGTCAGGGTGCTCCTTCCTCAAGCCACGTTCAAGGAGCAAGTTTGGCTTCCTGTATCCTGATCCCTGCAAGTGCTGGGCCCACCAGCTGGACTCCCCCAGAGTATGAAGGATCAGGACAGTCCCCTGCCCCCGCCCGAGTAAGCCTCTGAGGCTGGGAAAGGCCCTGATTTTAGGGAAAGCTGCTGGAGAAGATGTCATCTCCAGCAGGTGCAATAAGACCCTTACACATCAGCTGTCACAGTCTCAGTCACCAAGGCAAAAGGTGGGAGCTGCTCCTCCTTCCTCCCAACCTTCTCCCCCAGGGCAGCTGGTCCTTTGACCACATTTTCCTCCCTGCAGGGCTATCATAGAAATCTAGATGGTACTTGGATGAAGTAGGACTAGGGAAACTCACGGTGAGGTACACATACATGAACTCAGAAATAACTTTGCAACTGGAGGGGTCCTGACCAAGCAGGCTGAGTGGGGCCATCATAGGAGGGGGCTTCCCACTGCCCAGGGTTCCAATGATTGTCACAATCTATGGTCCCTGGAGCCTCTGTGGATAGTTTAGAGCCCAGAAGCTGTCTCCACCAGTGCTCCTGAGGGTCTCCATCCAGCCCCTCACTCCTGGGCAGGAGTGGTGGCTGGTGGTGGGTGTGACTCTGAGGAAGGAGGCTGACAGACAGCACATAGGTGACTCTGTGCAAGTAATAGTAAGTCTGCCTTCTTTGGGGGCAGCTCTGTGCCAGGCCCCCAGTCCAAAGCAAAGCCTGTGCCCAAACTGCCCTAATGCAGGTCCAGCCTAACACACCCACCCCTGTGCAGCTGTGCATACTCAGCAGGCCACACCCACAGGGTGCCCTTCAACAATTATGGGGTATGTATTCCCATCCCTGTCTTCTCTTTCTAACTTGTGTCTCGAATAGGGGCTTCCTTGGGGACTGGTATTTAAAAATAACTAATAGAGAGGAATTTGCCTAAGACTAGATACCCCTTGGATGACCTTTTCAGTCTGGAAAAAGAAAAGATTAAAAATCTAGCAGCTTCCTAATAATCCCAGGGATCAGTTGAAACAAAAATATCTTGTCTAAGCTCCCAGCTGCCTGGTTCGGTAGTGTGTCCTGGTTAGGAGAACCTTCAGGGGCCTGCCTGGGGTTTCCCTTCCATTTGTTAGAAAAAGTGATATGCTTTTTTTTTTTTAATTAAATTTTAATTTTTAAAAAATTGAGTGTAGAACGTACAGAACATATAACTTACCATCTCAACCATTTTAAGCATATAGTTCAGTGGCCAAAGCACATTCACATTGTTGTCCAACTATCAGCAGCATCCATGTCTAGAGCTGAAATTTTTCATCTTCCCAAACCGAAGCTCCAATAAACAATAACTCTCTACTCCCTGCTTCCCCCGTCCCTGAGGACCACTTCTACTTTCAGTCTCTGAATCTGACTGCTCTAGACACCTCGTGTCTGTGGAATTATATAGTACTTGTCTTTTTGTGACTGGCTGATTCACTCAGCATTGTCTTCAAGGTTCATCAATGTTGTAGTGTGTGACGGGATTCCTTTCTTTTTTAAGGCCAAACAATAGTCCATTGTATGAATGTATCACATCTTGTTCACCCAAGTATCTGTCAACGGACATTTGGATTATTCCTTCCTTTTGGGTATGGGGGAAAAAAGCTTCCATGAACATGTGTGTACAACATCTGTTCAAGACCCTGTTTTCAGTTTGGGGGCTAATATACCCAGAAGTGGAATTGCTGAAACCCATGGTAGTTTTATGTTTAATTTTTGGAGGAACTCTCACACTTTTTTCTACAGCAGCTACATCATTTCACCTTCTCACCAGCACAATGCTGATTCTTCAAAAAAAATTTTCTTGCCAAGCGGCATGTGAGAACTTAGTTCTCCGATCAGATATTGAACCCACACATCTTGCAGTGGATGTATGGTCTTAACCACTGGACCACAAGAGAAGTCCCACATGGTGCTGGTTTTTAATTCAAACTGTAGAAGTGGGGGAACTTCCCAGGTGGTGCTAGTGGTAAAGAATCTGCCTGCCAATGCAGGAGACTAAAGAGACATGGGTTTGATCCCCGGGTTGGTAAGATCCCCTGGAGAAAGGCATGGCAACCCACTCCAGTATTTTTGCCTAGAAAATTCCATGGACAGAGGAGCCTGCTGGGCTGCTGTCCATGGGATCTCAAAGAGTCAGACATAGCTGAGCAACTAACACACACAGTTCAGTTCAGTTCAGTCACTCAGTCATGTCCAACTCTTTGCAACCCTATGAACCGCAGCACGCCAGGCCTCCCTGTCCATCACCAACTCCCAGTACCTACCCAAACTCATGTCCGTTGAGTCAGTGATGCCAACCAACCATCTCATCCTCTGTCGTCCCCTTCTTCTCCTGCCTTCAATCTTTCCCAGCATCAGGGTCTTTTCCAATGAGTCAGCTCTTCGCATCAGGTGGTCAAAGTATTGGAGTTTCAGCTTCAACATCAGTCCTTCCAATGAACACCCAGGACTGATCTCCTTTTGGATGGACAGGTTGGATCTCCTTGCAGTCCAAGGGACTCTCAAGAGTCTTCTCCAACCCCACAGTTCAAAAGCATCAATTCTTTGGTGCTCAGCTTTGTTTAGAGTCCAACTCTCACATCCATACATGACCACTGGAAAAACCATAGCCTTGACTAGATGGACCTTTGTTGGCAAAGTAAACACACAAACACACAATTCATATCTTTATAATACTGAATCTTCCAATTCAAGAAAATTATTTTTCCTTTACTTAGGTCTTCTTTCATTTCTCTCAGTAGTCCATAGCTTTCTTTATAGAAGACATTCAGATATTTTGCTAGATTTATTTCTGTATACCTATTCTTAGTTTTAAAAAAATATTTATTTATTTGGCTGCGCCGGATGTTAGTCGCAACATGTGGGATCTTCAATTTTCTTAAAGCTGAAAAACCCACATCAGTGTTCTGGAGCCAAGACATGAATGCCTAGTTAACTTCACTAGACTATTTTCTTTCTAACTCTTATAGGGCTCAGTCCTACTAAAAACATAAAATTGTTCATGTAAGAAGGAGAAAGGCCAGTAATTTGGAAGAATTTCTCAAAAATCAGTTTGGGAAGGGTGACAAAATGGAGCACTCAGGAGAACTTGGGGGTGGAGCCTTAGCCTTGGGCTGCTGGGCCAGTCAATGGCCAAGAGGACCTTCACTGCCCTGGGACCAAGAAAGGCAGAGTTGTTGGTCCCATTCAAGTTGGGGGTGCAAGTCCCCAAACACAGCTCTGGAGCCTCCTGAATATACAAATGGTTTCCAACAGCCCAGGATACTTGACAGCTGCCCTGCCCTGCCCTGCCGTATGGGCAACACCTCATAGCCTTGAATTCACCCTCCCTGGCTTTATCAACTTTCTCTCCAAAGAACAACTGGAGCTACAGAGGACAAGGCAGGCCCTGGGGATAGAGAGACACAGTAGCAGGCACCAAGCAATCTGATGTATTTTATCGGGAAATTGTCCAGCCACTCGTCAAACACTGTACTCATTATCTGAAAACCAGGGCACAAGGAAGTGGGTCCAAAGAGGCCAGAGTGGGTCCAAAGAGGTCCCAAGTGGGTCCAAATAGTAGATGTCTCTACTATTTCTGCCCTTTGGCTTTGGGGATGACCGGGCATTACAGGCTATATGGTGCCCTATGGAAAGGGGACAATGGGAAAGGGGATAAGGGCTCAAGAGAGGGTGAAGAGCTCTGGGCCTGGGCTGTTTTAATGTCTTAGGGGTAAGGGAGATCCAGAGGACAAGGAATTAAACAGCCCTGCTTCCCATGGTGATACTGGGAGCACACAGTCCGGTACAGGGGTCTAAGTGCTGGGAGGGGGGACCCCGGCCAGGCTGCCGGCAGACCCTTCCTCATGTTGCAGTTCCCTCAGGAGAGAAAGACCAGCAGTCATCCCTGAGGAGGGGGCCTCTGCCTTACACTGGCCATTCCTCTCTGCCTGGAGCCTGGAATAAGAAAAGACTGGCTGTCAGAGCAGTAATCTTTCATGGGCCCTCACCTGAGCCATCAGTTGATAGCACAGGAAAATAAAAAGATCAGCTTATGACCCAATTAATCTGGGAAGAGAAAAGTAAAACTAAAAAGTGGGAATTCCCTGGCAGTCCAGTGGTTAGGACTCAGTGCTTTTACTGCTGTGGGCCTGGGTTCAATTCCTGGCTGGGGAACTAGGATTCCACAAGCCATGCTGTGTGACAGACAAAAAAAAAAAAAGCAGTGTGTGTGTGTTCATTGGTGTTCATGTTTAAGAACACAGAAAATAGCCATGAAATCCCACTAGTAATAACTAAATTGTTCTCATTCTATTGTGCTCAGCCAAAAAACCCCAAATCTCTTACGGTAAGATTGCAAGTATTAGCAAACCTACCGGGAGAGGTTTGGGGAAATCGGTGAGCCCATCCAATGTCTTGACCCACTAGATTCTGTTAGGATCTCTGATCCTCCTTCCCTGCCCTCAGCTAAAATCCCCGGCCCTCCCAGTCCTCATTCTCTGAGACCCAGACTCCCACTGCCACCCTAAGTTTCTCCCGGCTCAGACCACTGTGGGTCGGCATGCCCCAGTCCTGCAACTACTGGCCAGGGCCCAGAGGCCCCAGGAGCAGCAGGCTGGCCTCCAGACAACGCCTTCCTCCCAGAAGGCCCTGTCCAGATGCCACCTGATGCTCTCAAAGACATCTTTTACCTGTGAGTGGAACAGCATTCATTAATATGCCTGACAGATACAGGTTTTTAGTTTTTCCCATTTAAGAGGGTTCTAAAATACTAAATACTTTAAAATATAAACATTAAATTTAAATAAATATTAAAATCTAAAAACATCATTTCACAGACGCATAACATATATAGTCCAGCCCATCCACTCACACAAGCATAGATTAAACACCCACCCTGGCCTTCCCAGGTGGCGCTAGTGGTGAAGAATCTGCCTGCCAATGCAGGAGACCTAAGAGATGCGGTTATGATCCCTGGGTCAGGAAGATCCCCTGGAGCAGAGCATGGCAACCCACTTCATCATTCTCGCCTGGAGAATCCCATGGACAGTGGAGCCTGGCCAGCTACAGTCTATGGAGTCACAAAGGGTCAGACACGACCGAAGAGACTTAGCACACACACATGTGACCCAGGAAAGACACTTAAGGCAGACACAGTCCCAGCCTTCATGGAGAAAGCTTAGGCACCCAACACATCAGGAAGTAATAAGAAAACCCTCATGGAATTCGAATCATCGCCTCACTGCTGCTCTACTCAGGGTCCCCATGGAAGGTGGTTGGAGCTGTATTCCCACCCAGTGGAAGGCAACTTAACCAGCTGTCTTTGCCCCTCTGTAGGCCCTGCCATCCCAGTGGGCGTGGACGTGCAGGTGGAGAGCCTGGACAGCATCTCCGAGGTGGACATGGTATGCGGGGCCCTTGATGGGCAGCTCTGGTGCGGGATGCCACGTTGGCTGTCTTGCCATAGCCTGCGGTGGGTGGGGCCACACTGGTACTAGCTGTGCCTGGGGGCGGGGCCACAGCTGGAGGGGATAAAACTGGGACTTGGAGGTTGACCCAGGTGCAGTGAAATGTGGAGCTGAGGTTCTCTAGCTTCATGGGTCAAAATGACTTAGGAGGGTGCTCTGTCGCTCAGTCATGTCTGACTCTTTGTGGCCCTCTGGACTGTAGCCCATCAGACTCCTCATGGAATTCTCCAGGCAGGAATACTGGAGTGGGTTGCCATTTCCTTCTCCTGGGGATCTTCCTGACCCAAGGATTGAACCCCAGACTCTTCCCTCTCCTACACTGGCAGGCAGGTTCTTGCCCAACTAGCGCCGTCTGGGAAGCCCCAGCCTGGGAGGGGATGTTGATTAAATGCAGATCCCAGCCCCCATACCAGTCTTGCAGATTCAGTCTCTGGGAGTGAGAGGCAGCACTTTATGTTCTGAGCACACCCCTCAAGTAACGTGAGTGGTCAGACGAGCCACACTCGGAGGAGCGCAGGAGGTAGATGCATTAACCTGGAAGTCCTGCAGGTCTCTGATCACCCGTGCCTGCCTCTCACTCTTTGGTGGTGTCCAGAAAGATTGGGTGGTCACTAGATCCTCTTTGAGGAAGTTTCATTTCATCTGAGACCTGATAGCTGTGGAGAGGGCACAGCAAGAGCTTGTCTGAGATCTCTGAGGCAGAAGAAACAGTTCAATTCAGTTCAGTTCAGTCGCTCAGTCATGTCCGACCCCATGAATCACAGTACTCCAGGCCTCCCTGTCCATCACCAACTCCTGGAGTTTACCCAAACTCATGTCCATCGAGTCGGTGATGCCATCCAGCCATCTCATCCTCTGTCGTCCCCTTCTCCTCCTGCCTCCAATCCTTCCCAGCATCAGGGTCTTTTCCAATGAGTCAACTCTTCGCATGAGGTGGCCAAAGTATTGGAGTTTCAGCTTCAACATCAGTCCTTCCAATGAACACCCAGGACTGATCTCCTTTAGGATGGACTGGTTAGATCTTCTTACAGTCCAACGGACACTCAAGAGTCTTCTCCAACCCCACAGTTCAAAAGCATCAATTCTTCGGCGCTCAGCTTTCTTCACCGTCCAACTCTCACATCCTTACATGACCACTGGAAAAACCATAGCCTTGACTAGATGGACCTTTGTTGGCAAAGTAATGTCTCTGCTTTTTAATATACTGTCTAGGTTGGTCATAACTTTCCTTCCAAAGAGTAAGCATCTTTTAATTTCATGGCTTCAATCACCATCTGCAGTGATTTTGGAGCCCCCCAAAAATAAAGTCTGACACTGTTTCCACTGTTTCCCCATCTATTTCACATGAAGTGATAGGACCAGATGCCATAATCTTAGTTTTCTGAATGGGGCTTCCCTGGTAGCTCAGATGGTAAAGCATCTGCCTACAATGCAGGAGACCTGGGTTCAATCCCTGGGTCGGGAAGATCCCCTGGAGAAGGAAATGGCAACCCACTCCAGTATTCTTGCCTGGAAAACCCCATGGACTGAGGATCCTGGTAGGCTACAGTCCATGGGGCCGGCAAAGAGTTGGACATGACTGAGCGACTTCACTTTCACTTTTCACTCTCCTTTTTCGCTTTCATCAAGAGGCTTTTTAGTTCTTCACTTTCTGCCATAAAGGTGGTGTCATCTGCATATCTGAGGTTATTGATATTTCTCCCAGCAACCTTGATTCCAGCTTGTGCTTCCTCCAGCCCAGGATTTCTCATGATGTACTCTGCATATAAGTTAAATAAGCAGGGTGACAATATACAGCCTTGACGTACTCCTTTTCCTATTTGGAACCAGTCTGTTGCTCCATGTCCAGTTCTAACTGTTGCTTCCTGACCTGCATACAGGTTTCTCAAGAGACAGGTCAGGTGGTCTGGTATTCCCATCTCTTAAAGAATTTTCCACAGTTTATAGTTATCCACACAGTCAGAATCTTTGGCATAGTCAATAAAGCAGAAATAGATGTTTTTCTGGAACTCTCTTGCTTTTTTGATGATCCAGTGGTTGTTGGCAATTTGATCTCTGGTTCTTCTGCCTTTTCTAAATCCAGCTTGAACATCTGGAAGTTCACGGTTCATATATTGCTGAAGGTTGGCTTGGAGAATTTTGAGCATTACTTTACTAGCGTGTGAGATGAGTGCAATTGTGCGGTAGTTTGAGCATTTTTTGGCATTGCCTTTCTTTGGGATTGGAATGAAAACTGACCTTTTCCAGTCCTGGCCACTGCTGAGTTTTCCAGATTTGCTGGCATATTGAGTGTAGCACTTTCACAGCATCATCTTTGAGGATTTGAAATAGCTCAACTGGAATTCCATCACCTCCACTAGCTCTGTTCGTAGTGACGCTTTCTAAGGCCCACTTGACTTCACATTCCAGGATGTCTGGCTCTAGGTGAGTGATCACACCATTGTGATTATTTGGGTCATGAAGATCTTTTTTGTACAATTCTTCTGTGTATTCTTGCTACCTCTTCTTAATATCTTCTGCTTCTGTTAGGTCCATACCATTTCTGTCCTTTATCAAGCCCATCTTTGCATGAAATATTCCCTTGGTATCTCGAATTTTCTTGAAGAGATCTCTAGTCTTTCCCATTCTGTTGTTTTCCTCTATTTCTTTGCATTGATCGCTGAGGAAGGCTTTCTTATCTCTCCTTGCTATTCTTTGAAACTCTGCATTCAAGTGGGAATATCTTTCCTTTTCTCCTTTTCTTTTCATTTCTCTTCTTTTCCCAGTTATTTGTAAGGCCTCCTCAGACAGCCATTGTGCTTTTTTGCATTTCTTTTCCATGGGGATGGTCTTGATCCCTGTCTCCTGTACAATGTCACGAACCTCCGTCCATAGTTCATCAGGCACTCTGTCCATCAGATCTAGTACCTGAGTTTGCAAATAGAAAGACAAAACAGGGAAGTAAAGGACTGAAGAGATGGGCTGGTTGGTGCTCACCTCTATGGAACTGGCCTGCAGGACAGGCAGGAGGGATCTGGGTGTAGCTGGTAGAACAGAAATGGGCATCCACTCTGAGCCCACCATCACAGGCATCTTTCCAGCCTTCCTCCACCTGCTCCCAGAAGACTTATCTGCATTTATGTCTTAGCTCTGGCTGCGGTGTAAGGGCTCTGCTCTTGATTTAAGGCACAAACATGGAGACACTTGTTAACAGAACAAGTTTTCAGGCTGAAATTATACTGCTGCCTATCTCTTCATCCATTCATTCCCCTCATTTTTTCCATCCTGCACATATTTGTTGAGCATCCACTTCTCTGCTCTTCCAGGCACTAAACTAGGGTCTGGAGATTCAGTGGTGGGCAGGACATAATTCTGCCTTCAAAGATCTTACAAGTCTAGTGGTAGAAATCCTCCTAAATGGGACACTTGACTGTCCAGGTTTCTGGAAGTGTCTACTGAGTTGAGTTGAATGGTTAGCCAATAGGTAAGGAGCCATGTGTGCACAGGTATTGGTAAGAGTGCAGGGCTTTGGGGAAATCCTGGCCTGCTGGCTCCATGCCAGACAGAGGGCATGACAGCTGCCATTTTTTCTTTACAAAGCCTGAAGGAGGAGCTGTGCAGTCTCCTGGGCTCCAATCTCACAAGGCATGAGAATGAGTCATTCTCTTTCCTGGGGCAGCGGTGGCTGTCATCTGGCAGGACTGCAGACTGTCACCCAGACTCTGGAGGCTGAGTCTGAGGCATCCATCATGGTGGTGGATGCAACAATGACGGTCAGGAAGGGAGCTTTGTAAGGCGTCTCTGGTCTCACCCTGGCTCCACAGGACTTCACCATGACCTTGTACCTGCGGCATTACTGGAAGGATGAGCGGCTGGCTTTCCCCAGTGCCAGCAACAAGAGCATGACCTTTGACGGCCGGCTGGTGAAGAAGATCTGGGTCCCCGATGTCTTCTTTGTTCACTCCAAACGGTCATTCATCCATGACACCACCACGGACAACATCATGCTGAGAGTGTTCCCAGACGGGCAGGTGCTGTATAGCATGAGGTAACTGTCCCCAGGGTCATGGTCTCTGTCTAGTGTCGTTCTAATACATGTGGACAATGCCTGGGAGAGTTTGACTGATTTACCACTGTATCCTCAGAGCTAAACTGTGCTTTTCATGGTAGGTGAGGAAACAGTATTTGTGGAATAAATTAGCTATTCAATTCCGGGTTAAAAAACCACCACAAAGAAAAAACCCTCTATTAAGAAAATGTGTGGTCTGTCCGTTTGGCTCTGGAGAGTGCTGCTGTGGTTGGGTCCGTGGAATATATGGGAAGGTCTGAACCGTCTGATAACAGGACTCTCTAAAGATGAAATGGCCACCATAGTAGGTGGTAACTTCCCCATCACTGGGGATCTTAAGCTTGGGTTAGGAGACTAATTGAGCCTGAATGAACTGAGGGAGACAATGATCTTTACACCCTCCGCCTCTGACAGCCTATGAGTCTATCATTCTATCAAACATATTATCAACGTTTATTAATAATAAACATTAGAAAAATAACAATAGCTACTGCTTAATAGATGCTACCGTAGAATGTCTTCTGGGCCGACTTGAGTGATTATAGTCTTATCTCCCACTTTCGTGGCCTGCCTGTACAGTTTGCCATAGTTTGATGCTAATAACCTTGAATGGAGACTGTGGAGGCATAACCTCTGGGCATCTCTGGGGAAGGTGGCTCTCTGGATAAGAACAATGCCCAGGAAGGTGCTGGTGTGGGTCATTCACAACCAATATCCTCAGGAGCTGGGATCTGGGCAGAGCAAATACCACCATCTACAGAAGACAAAAGCCTAAAAGTAACTTAGAGGGACTTCCCTGGCGGTCCAATGGTTAAGATTTAGTGCCTCCAATGCAGGGGACACGGGTTCGATCCCTGGTTGGGGAAATAAGATCCAGTGCGCCACATGGTGCTCCAAAAGAAAAAAAGTTAACTTAGAGACCTGGGTTTCTAAGCTTATTGAAGGAGGCAACTGCTCCTGGTCATGTCTGTGTCCTCCTTACTATGGGCAGACAGGCGAGTCAGTAGCTCACTGCATGAACCGACATGTTTGTTTGGGTTCTAGGATTACAGTCACCGCCATGTGCAACATGGATTTCAGCCACTTTCCCCTGGATTCTCAGACCTGTTCTTTGGAGCTGGAAAGCTGTAAGTATCTGTATTCATAATGACAGATATTTACCTTCTTCCCTCCCGGTACCATTTTAGTAACTCTGAGACTGAGTTCCGCCTGCCAGGGATAAGACCTATTCACTCCCAGGCTGGTGTAGGAGGGCCCTGTTGCTCCACCTTGCCTCAGAAGACAAGGAGTCAAATTAACTTCTTTTCCTCTCCCTAAAGATGCATATACAGATGAAGATCTGATGCTATATTGGAAGAATGGGGACGAATCCCTGAAAACGGATGAAAAGATCACCCTATCTCAGTTTCTGATTCAGAAATTCCACACCACTTCCAGACTGGCCTTCTACAGCAGCACGGGTAGCTAACTTCTGCCATGGTTGGGTTCACATGTGGAAGAAAACACATTAGCATTCTTCTTTGGTTCCCTTCCAATGAAAAGAATTTTTTTTATCATTTTAATAATGCATAGTGCAACAAAACAAAAACAGCACTTAAATGCAGAGGTTTTAAAAGTTGCTGCCCTCTGAAATCCCATGGCTGGAGGCAGTCATTCTGAACAATTCAGCAAATACCCTTGCAGACATCCTGATTAATTATGTCATTTCACAAAATTATGTAATTTTACAAAATTGTTGTTAGTCCCTAAGTTGTATCTGACTCTTTGGATACCCCATGGACTGTAGCCTGCCTGCCTTCTCTGTCCGTGGGATTTCCCAGGCAAGACTACTGGAGTGGGTGGACATTTCCTTCTCCAGAGAATCGTTCCAACCCAAGGATCGAACTGGTGTCTCCCACTTGGCAGGCGGATTCTCTACCACTGAGCCACCTGGGAAGCCCTTAGAAAAATTACAAAAGTGTAATTTTACAAAAGTCAGGGTTTACACATGATTCTGTAAACAGATTCATCTGACTTAAAGATATAGATGGATAGCTTTCCAGGGAAACATATTTACAGCCTATATTCAGAGATATAGATTCATTTCTCAAGTGTAATGTGACCTCTTCTTGGACCCTGGGGCCATATTTGAAGTTTTAAGAGCATCTATTTCTGATCTTACCATCAGCCCTTGTAATTAGTTGCCTAGGGGCATCCTAACAAAGTACCACAAACTGGATGCTTGAAACAATAGGAATGTGTTCACTCCCAGTGCTGAGGCTGGAAGCCTGAGCACTCTGCTCCTCCTGAAGGCTCTGGGAAGGGATCCTTCCCTGCCTCCTATCAGCTCCTGGTGGTTGTGGCATTACTCCAACCTCGGCCTTTATTGTCATGTGGCTCCCTGTGTCTCTGGTCTGTCCATGGTGTGTCTGACTCTTTGCAACCCCATGGACTGTAGCCCACCAGGCTCCCCTATCCATGGAATTCTCCAGGCAAGAATACTGGCATGGATAGCCATTCCCTTCTCTAGGGAATCTTCCCAACCCGGGGACTGAACCCAGGTCTCCTGCATTGCAGGCAGAGCATTACCATCTGAGCCACCAGGGAAGCCCGTGTTTTTGAGCATCTATATCCAAATTTCCCTCTTCTCTAAGGACCCCAGTCATTGGGTTATGGGCCACCCTAACTCAAAGGGCGGAGAAGGCAATGGCAACCCACTCCAGTACTCTTGCCTGGAAAAATCCCATGGACAGAGGAGCCTGATAGGCTGCAGTCCATGGGGTCGCGAAGAGTTGGACACAACTGAAGCGACATAGCAGCAGCAGCAGCAACTCAAAGGGACCTCACCTTACTCTGATTACATATACAAAGACCTGATTTCTCAGTAAGGTCACATTCACAGGTGGTGGGAGTTAGAACTTCAACGTACCTTTATACAATATACAGCTCTGCAGTAGCCATAGGACCATAGAGGAGCTATGGTCTTTACCCTTCCTGTCCCAGTGCTGAGAAGCTCGGGCCCAGGTGTGGGAAGATTTTGTGCTACTGTCTGCTCTTGCATGGCCACTATCTCCCCGTTTGCCTGCCCCCAGCCCCAGCCTTCTGTCCACAACATCCAGCAGTGGAGAAGAGTGAGCCCCAGCCAAGGGTGTCAGGACAGCTTGTGCCTGCTTCCTTTTATGTCCATAGTGCTCACCTTCATCCCTCTCTTCTCTTTTGCTCTGATGTGTATTTGCCACACAGTTTTCTTTTCTCATCTCTTCTTGGCAAGTTCAAGTCAACTCTTTTCTAAAACCTTTTTTTTAAAACAAATTATTTGTTTTTTTGGCTGCACCAAGCAGCATGTGGGATCTTAGTTCCCCAAACAGGGATAGAACTTGCGTCCCCTGCAATGAAAGTGTGGAGTCTTAACCACTGGGCCTCCGGGGAAGTCCCTAAAGCCATTTATAAGAATTTCTTTTTCATTATGTGCTGCTGTTTTGGGCGCTTTATATGAATTAACTACTGTCTATCCAAAAAAATCTACTGTGTAGATAATATTGATATTCTCTCCAGTTTATAGACCAGAAAACTGAGGCTCAGAGAGATTAGATTTTAGAAAGGAAGTTTATTGTACTAAGGCAACCGATCATGAATTTTAGCTTCCTGCTGAAGATCAATATGATGATGGGGAAAGAAGGGCTCCCAGGAAAAGAGTTTGTTTTTGCCTCTGTGATGGGACCTCACTGGCTTCTTCCTGTGTCCCCCAGGCTGGTACAACCGTCTGTACATCAACTTCACGTTGCGTCGCCACATCTTCTTCTTCTTGCTCCAAACCTACTTTCCCGCCACCCTGATGGTCATGCTGTCCTGGGTGTCCTTCTGGATCGACCGCAGAGCCGTGCCCGCCAGAGTCTCACTGGGTAAAAGCACTTGATAAGGTGTGGCAGGGTGGGTTTTTTTTTTTTTTCAACCGGTCACTATGTAGAGAAGAAGTAAAAATCACCATTCAGGACTCTTAACTGATGGTCTGTCCGAGTCAGAGGAGCAAACTTGCCTCCTACTTCTTGCTTTCCAATTCCACACTGCTCTCAGTTTCCCAGACTACGTGGTGAAAATCTCAGGAAGCTCAAACCACACCACTTCTGCTCAAATCATTTCAGAAAGAGAGCACTTTTCTGGGATGTGGACTTTCACCACTGGCAGTGTCAGAGCTCAGTACTTTTATAAATGAGGCGGTTTGACAAATGCCCAAACCTACTCTGTAAATACAAAAACTTTGTTGGCTTTGTTTAGACAGAGTTTGGGAGCAGGGCCTATGTTTCTTGATTTCTTGGAAGGAGAGGGGGGCTGCATTCCCTGGAGTTGTGGCTTAGCCTTGGAAGCCCCTAAGTGTCAGAGTCAACACTGCCCCTCATCATTGTCAATTTGGACAAAATCAGATTGGGCCCTGAGACACGAGAGGGTTTGACCAGCAAGACACAATGAGGAAGAAACTGGTGTTACAGGCTTTCTGGACTCAGATGAGGGCGGATGTGTTCTTTTCTTGAGGTTTTGGAAGGTTTCTTGAGAGGGGTTCTTTAGCCCCTGCTTTTAAATTTTTATTAAATTAAATTAATTTAATTAGTTTTAAATTAAATTAGTTAAACTTTTATTAAATTAAAAAAATTTTACTTTTTATTGAAGTCTAGTCGATTTTCAGTCACTGTTTTAAATTTCACATCTGAGCAGATCCTCTGGGATGCACCATGGATCTTGGCAGTCACATCACAGAGACCCCCAGCTCCAAGGGGCTCAGAGTGAAAGGGGACATGCAGTGAGTGGTCCAGGAGGAGAACGGGGTGGCTGCTTTGGAGCAGACCCTCACGCCTCTATGAGATGGAAACCTGCTCGGGGCACTTCTGGTTGGATATGAGAGAGAGAGAATGTAAAATGGGGCAGCCGTGTACATTTGTCAGAGGCTGAACTAAAGCTGGACATTTCAGGGATCACTACAGTGCTGACCATGTCCACCATCATCACGGGCGTGAACGCCTCCATGCCCCGCGTGTCCTACATCAAGGCTGTGGACATCTACCTCTGGGTCAGCTTCGTGTTCGTGTTCCTCTCGGTGCTGGAGTATGCGGCCGTCAACTACCTGACCACCGTGCAGGAGCGGAAGGAGCGGAAGCTGCAGGAGAAGGCGAGAGAAGTTTCATTCATTTCCTTGTTGGAGTCCATGCTGCTGGTTGGATGAGAATAGCGGGAGGGAGAAAAGGGAGATGTTTGTGCAAAAGGAGGAGGATCCATTTCAGAATATTCTAGCTTCTATCACAAAGGATCCCAGAAAGTAGCTAGTCTTTGGACAAAAACTAGGAAGACTTGAGTTCTTGATCTCAGCTCTGCCACTTCTCTTGGGCCTCAGTTTCCTCATCTGTTTTAAAAAAGTATAACAGAATCCTCACCCCACCTACCTCCCAGGGTTACTGTTAAGGGTTACAACACCCTTGCAATAATGTATGGGAAAGTTACTTTGAAATTGCGTGGTTCTAGATGCATGTAAAGTCTCACTATCATTCTTGAATATGCCTAGAGAAAATGTCTCCATGGCCTTTGAGCAGACAAGAGGAAAGTTCTAGAATAAAAAATTCATATATTTATCAGTTTTCTGGCCCATTGATCCTGAGACTTTAGCCTTTAGGCTCATTGGAAATGCTGTGCTATCTATGCAGCACTGCCCTACATTAAAGTATACTATGAGATGGAATGCAAATGGGGAATTTAGGGCAATGCACTTGGGCAGAGAGGGAAAGTCTATTCTATTTACACACAGACTCTTATTAATCACTTTAAGAAATAAAATGCCAACTTGTTACCAAATCCTTACTAATCACTGCACTAATAAAAATGATGTTCATCTGAAAGATGTAGAGATTAGGGGACTGAAAAATCCTACATTGATGCATGTCTAGGTGTCTGGGAGCTCCTTTGCATAAGAGAGCTTTAAATTTTAGGCAGAGGATGTGTTGCATTTTCAAAAATAGTCTTTCAATTCCACAATATATCTGCTAAGTATTTCCATGGTATCTTCAAATATGCTAGAATGTTTAAGATACACATTTCACTTTCTCTTCAGAACTTTTCTGCTTCAGCATTTGGGTATTTGTTCATATTTTCAATAATCTGTACATTGATCATTACCAAATGCCTTTGATTCTGCTTAAGCACTTGATTTATAATCTGTTAGGCTTTCCTCGTGGAGAGCTTTTTAAAAAATAGCAAAGCCTTCCTCTAACAAATATGGACTTATGAACTATTAACTTCATATAATGTGTTCTCAGGCAGATCATCACCCTATTACCATATTATGAGCCTGGTCTTGGGCAGTGATGATACAATGCTATCTAAGGAGCAAAGAGGAAGTCATCAGTGGACAGACCATTGGCCCCAAGTCTAGTTCCCTGTCTATGGGAACAGAAACCCGGGCAGTAAGGGCTTGCTCTCCACTGTTGTCAAACATGCGATTGAAAGGCTGAGAAGGTGTAGTTGCTGGAGGGTAGACAGGTGGGGAGACATGAAATCTCTCTCTCACTGTTCCACAGAGAAATCACTATTCACGACTGTTAACATGGCCCTCAGGGGAGCTGAGGTTCCCAAAGGGGCCTGGATTCACCTTCTCAGCCTACTACTGATGAAGATTCCAGGCATACCCCATACCTATGGATTCAGATTCTCTGGAGCTGGCACCCTGGAATTGGCATTGCTGACAAGTTCCTGAGCAATTCTGATGCCCACTGAAGTTTGACTTCTGCTCTGCAGATGGCAAGTCTAACCAGAGCCTGCTAGATTCACCCGGGTTCAAAAGGAGGCTCTATGCTGCTTTGGGTTGAAGCTGGAAGGCAAAGTGTGGAGGCACGGGATCTGCTCCACTGTATGTGCTCAAATTCTTTGGCTGATTATCCAGACCTGCCCAGTGTGTCAAGAGCCATTTAATTTTTCTTAGAAATGAGCTGATGTGGGAAATAGAGATTTTCCATAATCTTGAGCATTACCTGATTCTAACTTAAAATCTTTAAAGTCTGTTTTTATTTTAGCAGAGAGAATTTCAGCTTAGAGCAAGGAAAAGGAGTAAAGACCTGTGTCTTAAAAAAAAAAAAGAAGTCCCTAGTGATATAACAATGTCTCATAATTTTACCAAGTTTGGGTAAATGCAAAGAACTGAATAGATGACCTCTTATTAACCCTTACCCTTAAAATCTATGTTAATTATTCTAGGAATGTATTAGTGTGCTACTTAATTATTGTTGCTGATGGGACAAGACATAGAAATTATAATGAAACAATCATACCTGGTTAAAAAAATAGCTCTCCAAACTACAGATTTCTTCAAGTGTAAAAATACTTCAAGTAATTTTGATTTTTTTTCATCTATTTTTGTATCCTAATGCCTCTTGGTATCAATCTGTCTATTTCAAGATCCATGACAATAGGAGACAGGGTGTGAAATGTTATTTTACTTTCCCAGATGGAAAAGGCACAGCAGGGCTGAGAGCAGAGTTTGAAACATTTTACAACCAACAGACTGAGAATAAACCCATGATCAGTTGGCTAGCATCATACCTTTGTATAGCATCAATCAAACACAAATCCTTTTTACTTGGGTATGTGAATTCTTGTTTAAATTTTTAACAATCTGTACATAGATTATTATCAAATACCTTTGGATTATATTTAAATACTTTTGGACTTTATACAGGAAAGTATTGGACTTTCCTGTATAGAGTCATTCAAAATATGGAAAGCCTTCATTCAACAAATATGGGCTCGTGAGCCAAATATTAACCAGTGGCAGCTTTGCTGACTCAAATTGTGAGAAGGAGTTAAGTAAAACCATTTCCCTCCCTCCACCTTATAATTTCTCATGAACATTTTCATACTTGCAGAAGTGGTTGAAAAAATAGGATAACGTGCATCCATATAACCTGCCCCTCCATCCAACATTGCTGACATTTTGCCATTTTTGTGTGAACTTTTTCTCATATAAACATATTTTTTGTCAGTGTAGTTGAACCATTTGAAAGTACAGGGCAAAGGGCTGATGGGGGGGATAAATTAAGAGTTTGGGATGAATAGATATACACTACTATGTATTAAATAGATAAACAAGGACCTACTGTATAGCACAGGGAACTGTACTCAATAGCTTCTTATAACCTATAATGGAAAAGACTCTGAAAAAGACTCATATATATCTATATCTATCTGTGCATGCATACTTATATATATATAACTGAATCACTTTGTTCTATACCTGAAACTATACATTGTAAATCAATTATACTCAGAGGATTATCCAAGAAAAAATAAAACAATAAAAATACACAACAGGCAGGCACCATGACCCTTGAACCTTAAATGTAACCCTTTAAAATAAGGACATTCTCCTACCTAATCATCTTTGTATTTATACTCAGAGGTGGGGGCCCCAGGTTGGAATCAGAATATGTGAATTTAAAGTCCTGATTCTGACACCAGCTGTCTGATCCTAGGAGAGCTGTATAGCTTCTCTTGTTCTTAGTTTTTGCTTCTGCAACTGAGGGCATTTGGACTAGATCAGTGGTTCTGCTTAGTAGAATAACCTGAGAGCCTTAAATCAATTAGTCTAGAGTGGAGCCTGGGTGTGCCCAGTTTAAAGCACCCCCAAAGTGATTCTAATATGCAGCCAAGGTAGAGAGTCATTGGACCAAGTGATCTCTGAAGATGTTGCTAGTTCTGCTTTCTGTGGTTCTGAGTAGCCGTGGGCTTTACTCTCGGCCTAGGCCCCTTCACCTGGGCCTCTTCCATGTCTAAATGTGCTTGACTTCTCCCCTTGGGTTTGTTGCCTGCAGTTCCCATGCATGTGTGGAATGCTTCACTCAAGAACCATGATGCTGGATGGAAGCTACAGTGAGTCTGAGGCCAACAGTCTAGCTGGGTACCCGAGAAGCCATATTCTGACAGAAGAAGAAAGACAAGACAAAATAGTGGTCCACCTGGCCCTGAGCAATGAATCCAGCTCCTCCAGGAAGAAGGGGCTTCTGAAGGGCCAGGTGGGTCTTCGTATCTTCCAGAACACCCACGCCATCGACAAATACTCCCGGTTGATATTCCCAGCTTCCTACATATTTTTCAACTTGATTTATTGGTCAGTGTTTGCCTAGGGACTCCGAGGCTGTGCCTGGTGAAGGTAATTTCTAGACCCTTAGACTGTCCTTCCTGATACGGACATCTATGGGGTCTGGCCGGCTGCCCACACATGGACCTGCTGACCATGTCCCCTCACAGACAGAGCAGCAGCTCATGGACCACCTCGAGCAGCATCCTGGCCCCTGGAGGACCCCAGGAGCCCTCCAGCTGCCCTTCCCCAGACCTCGTGGGCTTACTCGACATTCATGCTGTGTTGTGTCCCACTTCTTGCCTCTCTGGGACTGTCTTCTTCTGTTCTTGTGTGTGAACCGTTTCATGAGAGCCCCCTTCCAATAAAGAAAAGGTTCAAATGCCTCCCAGATGAATATTCTGAGACCCTTATAAGGCCTAGGATTCTGTTATAGAGGAGAGGGGAAAATGAAAGGCAATCTTAGGGGCTTTCCTGATAGGAGACAGGAAATGAGGATTCAAAATGGAAATGAAAAATCTGTAAACTCTACACCTGGATTAAGTGCCTATCTAGGAAAGAAGATAAAGGAAAACTCAGATCCCAGACAGGAAATGATTTGACCTGAGTGAGTCTGGCAACTCCCATGATTTTGCGTTGTTAAGGGACATCATTCATTCATCCATACATTCAGCCACTCATTAAATATTGAATACCCAGCCTGTGCCAGCGCATATTTTTCTCAGCAATATGTGACAGTATGCACTGAATATTGCCTGCTGGGGAGACACTGCCCAAACCCATGAAGGTGCAGAGTTTTTTAGCGGGGGCTGGCCATCTGGATACAGCTGACTCCCCATATGGCTGATCTTATTCTCCCATTCCTCCAGAGGCTGAGCTGATAACCCTCAGCCCAAGATCCCATCATAAATCAAACTGTTTGCCTAGACCATCTGGCATGGCTGTAGGCCCCCAGGTGAACAAAGACCCTCCTATCAGGCAGGACAGTTCAGGGGTCTAGAAGTTACCTCCCAAGACCTGGAGGCCAAGGCCCAAATCTGTCTCTTGTCAAGGTAATCCTGTACTACACAATAATCCTTGTCAATTCCTCATTGTTAATGTGAATAATTCTGCTTCCAGTCATTAGAAGTTTCATGCAACAAACATTTAAAAGCATCCCTACACTAGATATTGGTCTTCCCTGATGGCTCACATGGTAAAGAATCTGCCTGTGATGCAGGAGACCTGGGTTTTATCCCTGGGTTGGAAAGATCCCCTGGAGAAGGGAATGGCAACTCACTCTAGTATTCTTGCCTGGAGAATTCATTGACAGGGGATTCTGATGGTCTATAGTCCATAGGGTTGCAAACAATTGGACACGACAGAGTGTCTAACACTTTCACTTTTTTTCACTACACTAGACATAGTGGGATCCAAAGTAAGAATAGGACATAATTATACTCTCACACAGCTCTCAGGGAAAGGACTGGTCAAGGATGTGATATGTGATTATCTATACATTAAAAATGTTATGTGCAACAAAAATGGTTCAATGTGTAATGGAAATTCTGAGGAAGGAATGATTTCCAGTGGAAGACTGGATCTCCTGGAGATAATAGCTTCTGAGCTGTTCCTTGAAGGTTGGGGACCTGGAGAAGAAATGTTTATGCCAAGTGCACATGTAGAAAGTACATGCTAGGTGTGGGCTTTCCAGTATGGTAGCCACTGGCCATGAATTTAAATTTAAGTTAATTAAAGTTAAAAAAACTGAGTTCTTGCCACATGGCACTAGCCATGTTTCAAGTGCTCTACTCAATAGCCATATGTGGCCAGTGGCTGCTGTATTGGATAGTGCAGATTATAAAACATTTCCACAGTCACAGAAAGTCTTATTAGTGCTGCTGTGGATGGAAGGATTGGCCTGAGCAAAAAGCTTGAGAGAGGCAGGATAGTTTGGAGTCACAGAGTACAGAGTTTGTGGGGCAAGTCATCTTTTTTTGCTGGATCCTAGTTTGTGGGAAGAGGTGAGAGACGAGCTATTTCTGCAACACTAGGAGTCATGGCAGGTCCCCCAACCTCTCCCCGCACACCCATGCTGATGCGGACAGCGTCCCCTCCATGTAGTTGCCTGGCCCAAGACCAGTGGCTCTCCCAGCCTCCTAAACAAATGAAGAATGAAGGTACATAAAGAAGGAAATTGCATGGTACAGGGCATCTGGACATGTTTAGAAACCTTGACTCTCTGGAGACTCTCTAGGCCACACTGCTGCTCAAAGAATGATAATTACATTGTTGTTAAATACATCCTGTTGCTCTAGTTGTGTTTAATTCCAACACTGCTTGACTTCTGACCACGTTGTCTTCATAAATGGAAGCTCCTATAGCATGGTGGCCTGTCCACACTTAACACAAATAAAGATGTATCTTAGCTTATATAGTAAACTGGCATTCATTCTATAGCAAACAGAACTGTAAATAGCATTTTATCATGAGCCAATGACACCTTCAGATTTAGCACAGTCTTACTGCAGTGTAATAATGTGACTCTACGTGAGAAAGGTAGAAATTTAAATGAGGTGAGAAGGAGTGGAGAACAGGAATTAAAGAAACATTGAGAAGAGAATGATTCACCGTAGAGAGAGGACAGATGAGTAAACATAATTGTTATCAGTGCTGCTTGAATGATGCTTGATTTCACTGAATCTAAGGCACCATCAAATGTAAGATGCCCGCATAGCTTATGTACCACTGAGAGGAAAAAATGCTGCTAATTAAATTATAGCAGTCAATGATTATAGGATGAATCCCAACTTCACCAATGTTAAATTGTAAAACATGTGCATGCTAGAATAAAAGAAATAGGTATTGTACAAAAACTGATGATCAGACATACTTCTTGGACACCAAAGAGACAACATTTATCATGCACTTGTCTTCAAGGCCTTATGCCCAGGTGGGGGATGGGGTGGTGCCTGGGCTGGTAGCAGATAAAGAAATGAATGGGAAACTCCTTTTAGTCACTAAGAAACTTACACTGGGGAATTCCCTGAAGGTCCAGGGGTTAGGACTTGATGCTTTCACTGCTGAGGCCCAGGTTCAATCCCTGGTGAGGGAACTAAGATCCCACAAGGCTGTGCAGAGTGACAAAAAAAAAAGACAAAAAATAAAAAAGTTCACACTCATAGTAGGCATGGTTCAAAATGGTTCAAAGGAGGAAGAGATTACAGATTTTGCTGTTTATGGTAAATTTTGAGCAATGGCTAGATATAATTTCAACTAATAGGAAAGGAGGGAAGGGAATATCAATATGACAGAAGGAAAGCTTGGGTGTGTTCAGGGAACTATGAGCAGACACTCCACCAAATGTACATAAGTCTTGGGTTCGCATCCTAGCAGTTCCAGGACCCCAGTGTCAAGAGTCCTTCTAGATTCATTTCACTTAGCATAAACCTGGGGAAGAAATTGGACGGGTTCTTGTCTGGGCTCACAAATGTCAAAGAAAACCAGAGCTCTGGGTTGTAAGCAAGTTTAGAAAGTTAGGACTCTTCAAAACCACTTTGATTTTGTTCTTCCCTCTGTAGAAGGGAGACCATGAATTCAAAAAATGGAAAGCTGCCGAGTTTCAGGGAACCAGTGAGGCAGGAAAATAATGATGATGATAGTGGAGAAAGTTCATTTTAATCTCAGTTATGTTTAGAAGTGCAGCCTGTGTGCTGACATTGACTTAGACCAGGCAGCCAGAGGAAGAAGCTAATCCAGTGGAAGGTGAGGAGTCTGGGTCTAGCAGGCAAGCGGAGATGTCAAGTAAAAACTTACAAAGGCTGGTCAAGGGCTGAAGGGCATAAAGATTTGGGACTATCTTCCCAGATGTGCTCAAGGAAGCTCTATCAAGGGGAACAAAACTCCTCAGAAGAAAAGTAGAAGAGAGGAGGTCTGGAGATAAAAGCTTGGGAGTACTTATTTAGGTGGGAAGAGGAATGCTGATCAGAGAAATAGAAGAACCAGCAGACTGTCACAGGTCCAGTAAGAAGGAATACTCTCAAGTGGGGGTGGGGAGGGCTGGGGGCAAATAATAACATAAAAATTGGGAAGGGTAAGGGCTATGAACAAACAAAGCAAGATGGAGGCCAGAGGCTAGATGGGATCAATCATGCACGTAGGGGACTTGTTTCCAGTGGTTAAGACTCCAAATTCCCAATGTAGCATGCACAGGTTTAATCCCTGGTCAGGGAACTAAGATCCCACATGCCACAACTAAAGATCCCATGTGCCTCAGTGAAGACCTGGCACAGCCAAATAAATAAATAATTTTTAAAAATTATGCAGATAGATGATGGCCTTCCTTGGCAAAGAAGAGGAACCATTCTCTCAAGTACAAAAGGTTTATGTAGGTAGAAGGAAAAATATTCAGAGAACTGCTGTTTACAATAGGAGATGGTTTTAGACTCTTGTTTTCTTGGAGGACTTCAAAAGAATACTATGGCATACCTGGCCTGGATGAGGGTTGTGGTTTTAATGGTGAGTTCCTCAAACTCTTCTACTGGAGTTGGTGGAAGTGGTCCAAGAATGGTGTTTATAACCTGGTTACAGGGTCTGTGGACCCATCTTGGGAAGCAGCAGTCTTGAGTGGTTAAGACTCTGCACTTCCACTGCAGGCGAGTGTAGATTCGATCCCTGGTGGGGAAATTAGGATCCCACAGGCCTCTGGGCAGGGCAACTGCACTGTGTAAAGGGAGGAGTGCGGAGTGCATTCTCTGCTCCAAGGAGCACCACAGTGAGAGCTGGGTGTGTGGCTCCCAATTCATTTCTCACATAAACCTCATGGGGGTCTTAAGGATTTTCATCCTACACACCGACTGAAATGTGCTATTTTCCATAATTGTGTTCAACCCATCAGGTAGGTGGATTTGCATGAAACAATTCATTGTTCATAGTATTTTTAGGCAAAACGTGATTTATTTCTTTACTTAGAGAAGGGGCTGAAAAAAAAAAACCCAAACTGGCCTGGGTTGTGCTGAAACATGTCTGGCTGGAGTTATCCTAACAGCCAGTTGGAATTCAGAGTTAAACTTGGACATGGGCTTAGCTCCTTGAGACCAGAAGCTGAGCTGTGGGACCAGCAGCTAGTCAGAGCAGTCTACACATCCCCAACCCTCTAACCCTAACCTTACACCCATCACTAAGAAATGTGACACAAGTTGAAATGGTACCCACAGGGAAGGCTGTGCACCCAGCACGTGTCTGAGGGCAAAAACACTGGCCTATTTGCACTGAGAGCTAAATCCCATGCCAGAAGGGACCTATGTCCCAGCCTGTCCAACCTCCAGAGCTATCTGAGGGCAATCCACACCTGTAATATAAACATATTCTCCATCAGCAGATTCATTAAAATTCTTAGTCCTCACTTTCAGACCTGCAGATGTCATCATGAAATGGCATTTGGGTCTTTGAGAATATTAGGTTTGGGATTTATTTTAAAAGATAAATTGAAAAACCAACTTAAGGTGTAGTACACCATGTTGAATCTAAACTGACCAGGTTTATGATGGCGAGTGCTGTTTATTCCATTTAGCCCAAGGTATCTCACATTACACATGCCTATTAATAACCTGCAGACCTTGTTAAAATGCAGATTCTCATTTAGTAGGTTTGGGAGGGGACCTTGGCTTATGCATTTCTTTCATTCCTTTTAAGAAATATTTATTTGGCTGAGCCGCGTCTTAGCTGTGGCAGGTGGGATCTCAGTTTCCCAATTAGAAACTGAACCAGGCCCCCTGCATTGCGAGTGCAGAGTGTTAGCCACTGGACCACCAGAAAAGTTCCAGGATTATGTGTTTCTAACAAGCGGCCTGGAGACATCAGTGCTGCTGGCCTGCAGACCGCATCTGAAGCAGGGAGGCCCTAGAGACCCCTCCCTCATTATTTAAAGTTGAGCTCAGATGTTGCCTCCCCTTTGTGACTTTCCCTTACATCCTCTCCCTTCCCAAAGCATAACTTTAACTCATCTATATTTCCAAAGCATGTTATGCATTTGTGCACTGAGGCATTTCCTTGATGTTTTGATTATTCTCCTTAATCCATGCTTCCCAGGCCTGGAATAGTCACCTGGCAAGCTGCTGAGATGGTCTCAGTGCCTGAGCCCCACCCACAGAGTTCATGATTTTTTTATAATCCCAACTCTTTTTTGGTGGTCGTTGTTGTTAATAACAGCAACTCTTTTTAAAAGGTTGGTGCCAAGTCTGAAATAAATTTTGAGGGGAGAGTTTTGCATGGTTTGCAAACTGTGTTGGTTTGTAATCATGGTTGCAAACCCAAGAGGTTCTCTGGGGGGTGCTTCAGGGTCTGCTCTGGGAGTGGGAGATGCTGGGGTTTAGAGGTAAGAGGTAAAAATGGCAAGATACAGGCCAGAAATAGAACTGGGACTTCTGGCCCCCAAATCTTTTCACTTTTATGGTTTCCTACAAGAAAGCTGTGTGGTCTGAGACACAAAGGGCCCAAGGGAAGTTTCCATCTTCTCCTATCATCATTCCTTAATTCAGAAGGTACCTGGCCTCCTGGCTCTCAGGATTCTTCACTGAATCATGCTGTTCATTGAGCATCGTGGAGTATATTTCTGGCCTCAGGAAAACTCCTTTGAAAAAATTTTCTTCATGTCATGGAATACCTTCCAGGTTGCATTTGTTCTCAGTGACTTGCTTTCAATGACTTGCTCTTTCAATTAGACTCAGTTACCAGTGAACGAACAAGGGCTTCAGAAGAAAGAAGTCTGGAAGAGGCAGTCCAGACAGTTCATCAGCTCCCTCCATACAGACCTCAGGGACGGAAAACTTGGGCTTTCTAGCTCACCGGATGCAGCCCTAGACTGTGGCCCCTGACCTCATGGTTCAAGACGGCAGGAGCTTGAGACATCATTATTTTTTCAATTTTTATTTTATTATTTTTCTTCTAGTCCCGCCACATGACACGTGGGATCCTAGTTTCCCGACCAGGGATCAAACCCATGCCCCGTGCAGTGGAAGCATGGCATCTTAACCGCTGGACCACCAGCCATCATTGCTGCCACTGGAGAAGCGGGTTGCTTAAGGGGATGAAGGGGAACGGGAGCATGCCTGTAACCTTTCAAGGGAAGTTCCAGGAGGCTGTTACACCCTTCCCACAGGCCAGAACTTGGTCCCTTAGCCACATCCACCTGCAAACAATGCTAGGAAATGTATTTATTCTGAATAAGCATATACCTAACTCCCAAAGAGGAAACGCTGAAAGAAAGGGAAACACAGAGCATAGGAAAGAGCAGTTCCTGCCATACCACCCAATAGGGCACTCCTACTTTCCATGTTCATCAGGCACTCTGTCTATCAGATCTAGTCCTTTAAATCTATTTCTCACTTCTACTGTATAGTCATAATGGATTTTATTTAGGTCATACCTGAATGGTTTAGTGGTTTTCTCCACTTGCTTCAATTTCAGTCTGAATTTGGCAATAAGGAGTTCATGATCTGATCCACAGTCAGCTCCCGGTCTTTTTTTTTTGCTGACTGTACAGAGCTTCTCCATCTTTGGCTGCAAAGAATATAATCAATCTGATTTCGGTGTCGACTATCTGGTGATGCCCGTGTGTAAAGTCTTCTCTTGTGTTGTTGGAAGAGGGTGTTTGTTATGACCAGTGTGTTCTCTTGGCAGAACTCTATTAGCCTTTGCCCTGCTTCATTCTGTACTCCAAGGCCAAATTTGCCTGTTATTCCAGGTGTCGGTGCTGTGCTAAGTTGCTTCAGTGGTGTCTGACTCTGTGACGCTATGGACTGTAGCCTGCTGGGCTCCTCTGTCCATAGGAGTCTTCAGGGAAGAATACTGGAGTGGGTTGCCATGCCCTCCTCCAGGGGATCTTCCTGAAGCACCAGTTGAGAACTATAGGGAAGCTCCTCTCTAAGGACGAGTATGGGTAATGCCTCTGCTCTCCCTGCCTCTCACGCACACCTTCCTGTTCTATCTCAAGTGTGAAGCAGACGGTCAGAGAGAAATGGGTCTTTCTAATGTACTGTGGTAATGTCAAGAGCTTCTGCTACAACTAAGCTCAGGGAGACTTGGAATGTTTCTGAGCCTGGAAGTAGGACCCGGGCAGTGAGTCCCCATCGTTGTTTATTTTGGGAGAGGGAGGAATTCTCCCTTTCCCTCCAACTCTGCCAATTAGGAGACAAAGCAATGGGGTCAGGAGATCTAGGGCAATTCTCCTCGGGGTAGACTGTGGAGTCCCAAAGATTCCGCTGCCACCAGCTGCCCCACTTGTTTGGTGATTGCTCCCTGAGCTGTTCTCTCCAGAGGACAAGCTAGCCTGTAATCCCCACCCTCTAAAGGAAGTTTAATTACCACATTCAAGAGGGCAGGACACGATCTCCTTAGTGATTCATCATCTTAGTTGTTTTCCCAGGCGCATGAAGGATTTGCCCCAGTCACCCCCATTCTCACCACAACAATAGTGCCTTGTTTTGAGATGTCTTGCTGGCTGAGGGGATGTAAATGTGACCACAGGGAAGAGGAGAGGTTCTTCTGAGTTTGAATATTTTTTAAAAATCGAATCAGTAGGCAAATATGATATATATATATATTGAAAACAAGAATATCAGAGTGAGATCGGATAGGTAGAGTTTACTGTTCTGGAGCGTCTTTCTTAACAAAAGAAAAAAGATTACTAAAAACAACATTGTAAATTAACAATGGATCCCTAAATGAGTTAGTAATCTGGACCGCTTGATTCAAGATAATGCTTACCTTAATGCAGTAGCGTCCAAGAACAAAGACATCTTTTATTTTCTACTACATTATGCTTCTCTTGTCTATTGAATGTTAGTCAATAATCCGTATGAATTGTTGTTCAGTTTCTCAGTTGTGTCTGACTCTTTGTGACCCCATGGACTACAGCACTCCAGGCTTCCGTGTCCTTCACCATCTCCCAGAATTTGCTCAAACTCATGTCCATTGAGTCAGTGATGCCACCCAATCATCTTGTCTGCATGTACATGGGCATCTAAATAGTTGGCATGCTTGTTACTGAGTCCAAGCGCACTCTGGCTGCTGCAAGATGGGTCAATGAATCCGAGACGAAGTGTTGGGACGAGGAAGGGACTTTATTCAGGAGCCGGCTGACCAAGAAGATGGCAGGCTAGTGCCTCAAAATAATCATCTTGTTGGGGCCTGGTTGCCAGGTTCTTTTATGGATCAGAGATGGTGGTGGTGGGGGAGGTGACGAAACAAAGTAAAATGACTATTTAGTCCTTGCAAAGGTACCCTAGAATGGCAAGCCTCAGGCAGGGGGATGTGTTAGTTTCACTTCCTTACAGTCCTTCAAAGGTTGGCAGCTCAGGCTTTCTCCCTGAGGCAGGCCATTACGTTTACCTGCAATAACAAAGGGGCTTCCTTGGTGGCTCAGTCAGTAAAGAATCCGCCTGCAGTGCAGGAGCCTTCCTGCAATATAGGAGACCAGGGTTCTATCCCTGGGTGGTGAAGTTCCCCTGGAGAAGGAAATGGCAACCCACTCCAGTATTCTTGCCTGGAAAAATCCCATGGACAGAGGAGCCTGGCGGGCTCGAGTCCATGGAGTCGCAAACAGTCAGACAAGGCTGAGCAACTAAACCACCACCACAATAACAAAAGTGGCAAAATGAGGGTTAAATTTACAGAAGCAGATCCAGCATAAATTCAAAGTTAACCCTTTCCAATTATATGCCTAGTCATATCTGTATTTCTGGGAAAGTTGCCTTTTTGACCGTAAAGATTTTTTATGATGTTGACCATTTTTAAAGTCTTTTATTGAATTTGTTACAATATTGCTTTTGTTTCCTGTTTTGGTTTTTTTGGCCACAAGGCATGTGGGATCTTAGCTCCCCAACCAAGGATCAAACCTGCGCCTCTTGCAGTGGAAGGTGAAGTCTTAACCCCTGGACCTCCAGGGAAGTCACGTCCCTTTTAATAATAACTGTATAACCACCTACAGCTGACAGCCTTTATTGAGATACGATTTACTTGCAGTAAAATGCACAGACTTTAAGTGCACAGTTCAATGAGTTTTAAAGTATATTCTGCTTAACCTGTCTTCCTATTAAGAGACAGAACATTTCTGACACCTCATAAAGCCCCTTCGTGCCCCATTTCTAATCATTCCCTGTGTTAACCTCCCCCTGACCTGACATCCAATGTCCTGAGTTCTCTCACCACTAAATTTGTTCTGTCATTTCTAAAGCTTCACATAAATGGGATTGTAAGGTAGGTACCCTTCTGTGTCTGACTTTTCTCACTCAATATAACATTTTTGAGATGAATTCATGTCGTTACATGCATCTGTATTTCATTACTCTTTGCTGCTGAGAAGTAGCCCGTTGTTTGAATAAACCATGATTTCTTCATGCATTCTCATGTGGTAGACATTTGGATTATTTCTGGTTTGGAAAAATAAAGTTTCTTATAATAATGATGGTAAACAAATAATGACTCTGTAACTCATAAACAAAGAAACTGGCAGGTGTGTGTGTGAGTGTGTGCCTGACATAGCACAGAAACATGTTCATTGAGAAGTTCCTGGACTAGGGACTTCCCTGGCAGTCCAGTGGTTACGACTTCTGTTGCAGTGAAAAGGAAAAAAAAAAGAGGAATGAGTTTCTTTTTTCTTTCCCTTTACTAAGAACAAAGAAGATAAAGAGAACAGTGAGCAAGCCTGAACATTCCTAGTTTTTTTTTACTTTAAAAAAAGTAAAGTACTGCTTCTAACTCTGCATGTCTAAGTTTGCTTTTCTGTCCCCTAACTCTGTAGGAGCTACACTTCACATCTATTTTCCTTTGACCATATGCTAAATACATCCTGTATCTGGTGTTTATCCTTACGGCACCCTTCCCCTTGTAGTTACATATCAGAAAGAAGGCTGAAGAGCCACCGAACAGCCAGAATCAATTACTGGGTTACTGACACCAGCCTATGACCGTCTTTGAAACAATGCAAGGGGAAGAAATCAAGTTCCTAACACCTTTGTTCCTCATCACAGACTCCTGACTGCGAGCCATGTTCTAATATAAGCCCCTAGACTCCTCATGGAGGGGGGCACAATTCTTGAAGCATGAACCTACTGTGTTTCTCTCTCCTGACAGCTGAGAATTAAAGCCTCTTTTCTATTTCTTCCAGACTGTATTTCCATATTTTTTTAATTCTGCTTCAGTGACAGAGAAAGCCAAGATTTTGGCCAGCAACACATCACCTTCGAATGCAGGGTGTGAGGGTTCTATCCCTGGTTGGGGAGCTAAGATACCACATGCCTCTCAGCCAAAAAAAAAACAACTATAAAACAAACATTGTAATGAATTCAATAAAGACAAAAAAAGGGGGGGTCCACACCAAAAAGTCTTAAAAAAAAAAAAAAGGAAGTTCCTGGGCTAAAGCTCAGACGCGGCGAACATACACTTGAAGTTTGCTTTGGTTGGACACAGGGGGTGAGTGAGGAGTTGGTAGGATGAAGCAGAATTCATGCAGTTTAAAAAAGTTGTTATCAGGCTTCCATGGTGGTTCAGTGGTGAAGATCCCACATGCCACAGAGCAACTAAGCTCATTTGCCACAACTGTCAAGCCTGTGTTCTAGAGCCCGTGCTCCGCAGCAAGAGAAGGCGCCCCAATGAGAAGCCCGCACACCACACCTAGGGAGTAGCCCCTGCTTGCTCTAACTAGAGAGAGCCTGCACAGCAATGAAGATCCAGCAAAGCCAAAAATAAAAATAAATAAAGCTTTTTAAAAAGGTTTTTATCTATCAGTCGCAACCAAATGAAGAAAATAGGCTTGGTTGGAAAATGCATGTCTACAATTTAGAGATGAGCCACTCCTGATGGGCTATTAATCGTTCCATTTTACAGCAGAGAATTTTCTTGGGCTCTTAGCTTCCTTAGGTGTAAAATAGAGGCATTAATTCCCACCCAGCCAACCTCCTAGGGCTGTTGTGAGAAGCAAATGGGAGACTGTTAGCTTAAAGCTCTAAGTGCAAGGTGGGTGGTGTCTGTGACGAATTCACAGTTTTCCCTTGAGAGACTAGAGTGGAACATTTTACACGTCATGCACTTTTTGTCTGTTAACTCATTTACCTCCCCAAGAAATGAACACTGTTGCTATCATTGCCATTTTACAGATGAAGAACTTGAAGCCTGGGCAGGTTTACCACCCGGAAGCCACACAGCTATAAATAGTATCTCTGGGATTTGAACCCAGGTAGAATTGGCTCTAATCTGAGCTGTTACTATTGTGCCATCTGTCTTTCTAAGAAGTTGTCATTATACCTCCTCCTAGCCACCCACGTTACAGGAACTGTCTTCAGCCTTTATTTCCTCGTGGGAGGGTTGCTATATTCAAATTCTTTGGCATGTTATCTAACAGATGTAACAGAAACCGAAAGCTTGCCTAAAAGCTAATGGTCATCCTGGAGGCTTCACTGTGACATGACTGAGCCAGCCATATTCTTGGTGTAAACTTTGTATTTGCACAATAATTAAAACCACCAACCTGCTGGAACGGATCCCAGGAGCTCCCACCTATGGCTGCCTTTCTCAGGACACACAGCATGGTGTCCAGCTGACGTGGGAAATGCCCGTGGCATTGAATGCTAAGAAGAGAGCATCCCCACGCCCAAGGCCATTTGGTCATTTACTAAATGTCTCTGTCCTCAGCGCCTGCGCAGTTGTACTTGCTTCTTAACAGACTCCTTCAGCACCTCAGCGGCCACCTCCTTCTGTCTGAGAGGCCATGAATAACTGAGCTGGGGAAGAAGCTTGTAAGACTGGGTGTGGACAGGTGGGGCTGGACAGACCAGCTTTTCATTTGCATTTAAAAATTACTAGTTGGAGGGAGGGATAAATGAGGAATTTGGAATTAACAGACATACACTACTACATATAAGATAAATAAACAGCAAGAACCTACTTGTACAGCACAGGGAACTATATTCAATAGCTTGTAATAACCCACAATGGAAAAGAATCTGAAAAAGTTATACATATATATGTATATAATTGAATCGTTTTGCTGTACACTTGAGACATTGTAAATCAACTATACTTCAATTAAAAAAAATTACTAGGGATCAATAGACTAATGCTTGTAAATTGACCTGAAAGTAAAACATGGTTTTTAAGCAAAAGAGTTATGTCTAAAAATTACACTTCCCTAACACTGAGGTTTCAGAGTGTGAGCTGTGGACATCCTAAAGTTAGATGAAACTTCACTCAGCAACTTCTGAAACAACTGAATACACAACTCAAGAACCAGCTGAGAAAATCACCTGCAGCTGCTCTCTTTAGCATTTTTTATAGAACAATTGACTGGCTTCCCAGGTGGCGCTAGTGGTAAAGAACCCACCTGCCAATGCAGGAGACGTAAGGGATGCAAGTTTGATCCCTGGGTTGGGAGGATCCCCTGGAGGAGGAAATGGCAACCCACTCCAGTGTTAATGCCTGGAGAATCCCATGGACAGAGGAGCTATGGTCCATAGGGTCGCAAAGAGTGGACACAAACTGAAGTGACTTAGCACGCAACCCATAGAGTGATTAAAAGCAGGAGTCATGGATCCAAAGACCACATCACCAGGGATTGGCTGGCTCTCTCTCCAGCATTGACTGAAAACAGGGAATTACCAGTTGTACCTAAATGGAACTAATAAAACCGGAACCTCCTATGACTTTATAGCCACTTGGAAAAAGCAGCTAAAACCAAATAACCCATCTGGAGCTGTGTTCTGTTGCTGAATAAGGGAGGTTAACCTGAGGAGCCCCAACACGCTTCCCAGCTGGAATAGTCATGATTCTCTGTACACTTGTGTCACCACCAGTGAAGGGCTACAACCCTCCACATACCTGTAATGTTCACATCTGAGCTGTCCTGGGTGTTTTCTCGGTGGGGCGGCAGGGCATGGAGGAGAGATTGCAGAGGCCCCCAGAGAAATCCTAACCCCAACTCTCAGAGGGCAGAAGGTGGACACAGGCTACAGCCATCCCATGTCACTGACTCAATCTCTATCTCTCTCCTTAAAGCAAAGAACCATGTCATCTGAAAACATGGAGATGAACACAGTCTGAGACTTGCTGTTTAAAAAGATTGTTCAACAGATTCAAAGAAAAAATGGAATTTGTTAACTTATTTTACTAAATTATATGTAAACAAAGTTAATCTATGAGCCAAGGAAGTGACATACTGAAAAAAGTTAAATAGTGAAGGGGAGGCGAATAGGTCACCCCCCAAATAGGCCACTTTGGCATGTGGATTGTTTTGAACTGAAGGCAGTCAAGACCCAGAAGACTCAGGGAAGACTTTTACTTTCCCTTAACTGCCTAAAAGAACTTAGACAGGGGGCCTGGTCCAGAAACAGATTCTACTAGAGACAACATTTTATCTGAACGACCTATCTACATGGAAGGATGCACATCTAACCATCAAATACCAGCTCTTCTTATCTTCTTGTGAATTACCCTCCTCCCTTTGGAAGACCCAGGCCCATGGTCCAATTCTTTAGTTTGGCTGCACTGCTTATGGGATCCTAGTTCTCTGACCAGGGATCAAACCCCTGCCCCCTGCCTTGAAAATGCAGGGTCTTATCCACCCTACTACCAGGGAAGTACCCCTACCCAGTGCTTGACAGAGGATGGCATGTAAGTCTCAGTTGCCCAACTTAACTCTGGGTCTCAAATTTTTATGGGACTCCTATATATACAAAATTAAATTTGTTTTTTCTCTTATTAATCTGTCTTATGTCAATTTAATTATTAGACCAGCCAAAGAACCTAGAATGGAAGAAGAGAAAAATTGTCTACCCCTAGAACATAAAATAGCATTGTCACATATTAAATTGCACAACTGTCCTTTTCTGCTGGATGTTGACTCATGAGTTCAGTTTAAGCCTGTTGTTAATTTATTCATACAATCAAATTACATTCTTTCTTTTCTTCAAGAGTTGAATAGGTCCAAATGCGGCTTCTCACTCAAAGAATTCATTGTTAACCATTGCCAGAAAAACCCTTTATTTCATGCTAATGAATCAGTTTCTCAAATTAGCAGGGAAAAATTTGGAACTAATTAACTAAAAGATCTGAGTTGTCATCAAACTGCCTTGGGAAACACGTTAAGTAAGATAACAAAATCATTTTACAGACCAGCCAGGAAGGGAAAGCGGGATATAGAGTCAATGAAAAAGCATGGATCCTGGGACTGAAAGCACAGATTTTCCCATTTATTAGCTACATATCCTGGGGAAAATGATGTCTCAAGGCCTCGAGTTCCTCACTGATGAAGCAAATGTAGTAACCTAAGTCTGCTTCCGAGTTCATTCTTGGGGCCCAGTGAATCTTGTAAAAATGTTTTATAAACGCCAAAGGACCATTTGATTGCAAACTACAATTATTTAGTAGTCCAGTTGCTTTGGGGACAACAACAAAGTCCTTGTGTTTTACATTCAGCCTTCAGACCACGTAAGGCGGCTGCTGCTGCTGCTGCTGTTTTTATTGATCAGTCAGTCGTGTCTGACTCTCTGCGACCCCATGGACTGTAGCATACCAGGCTTCCCTGTTCTTCATTTTCTCCCCGAGTTTGCTAAGTTCACATCCATTAAGGTCGTGATGCCATCCAACCATCTCATCCTCTGCTGCCACCTTCTCCTTTTGCCTTCAAATGCTGCTGAGGGGACCCCATACCCTCACCCACTCTTCCATCCTAACAGACTCCCTGAGGGGCTCCATATGGTTAATGTGGCTTTAGACCTAGATTGATCTCACAGTATTTCCTTTCTTCTCCACAGTGACTCCCCTGGAGCCAAGACAAGAATATCAAAATCCATCAACAGAAAACAAGGGGACTTTTTGCATACTTGAACCTAGAAACATGTTAAGTAATAAAATCATGTTAAGATTTTATAAAAATCATGTTAAGATTTAATAAAAAGCATGTTAAGATAATAAAATATTTTTGCATACTTGAACCTAGAATTATGTGGTTTGGTTAAAAACAGATTTGGGAAGGAATCAAGTTGCCTTCAACAATTTTGCTATGATTCCAGTAGAGGGCGACAGGGCTGCACTGAGTCTCCTCTTGGAGTGAAGTCAAGTGAAGTGAAAGTCGCTCAGTCGTGTCCGGCTCTTTGCGAACCCATGGACTATACAGTCAATGGAATTCTCCAGGCCAGAATACTGGAGTGGGTAGCCATTCCCTTCTCCAGGGGATCTTCTGCACCCAGGGATCGAACCTGGGTCTCTCGCATTGCAGGCGGTTGCTTTACCATCTGAGCCACCAGGGAACTGCAATGTAGTTCAAAGGTTAACACCACAAAGAGCCGGTCTTCTTTCTTTCCTTTCAAATTAGATGATTGGTGGCTCAGCGGCAAGCCACCCACTTGCAATGCAGGAGATGAGGTTTGATTATTGGATCAGGAAGATCACCTGGAGGAGGAAATGGCAACCTACTCCAATATTCCTACCTGGGAAATCCCATGGACAGAGGAGTCTGGTGGGGTCCTTGGGGTCGCAAAGAGTCAGACTTGACTTAGCAACTGAACAACAGTCGTAGTTTTAATATTTTTGTGGAGAAAAGACATGACTGAAGGCCATTATGCTTTCAGTTGCACTTCCAAACACTTCCAAAATGGGTTTGAACGTTTTTCTTTTTTTATGGCAGGAGCCGCTTGGGTTTTTGGAAACTGAATGCTTTCACCTTCGGTGAGCAATGGGCACCACTGGTGGCTGAGCTAGCAGTCACCCTGTTTTCCTTCTTCCTGGCTCAGAACCTTGGTTTTGCTCAAGTATCTCCCCATTCCTAGTCCAGAAGAGATCCTGACTAGTCTGAGCCAATCAGAGCACGTTTTAACCTGGTGAAAGCAACTGGTCCAGGAGTGGACTTAGAACATTTCTTGGTCCAGTCAGACTGAAGTGTAGGGCTTATCTATTATGATCTGGAAGTAAGTTTTCCGTCCTTCTCTCCCTCTGGATACGAATGTGGAATGAAAGTGGAAGCTTGTTGCTCTTGGCAGTCATATTGTAACCATGAGTACCATGGCCAAAGGAAAAAGGAGGAGAGAAGGAAAGAACCAGGTTTTTGGTAACATCACTAAATCCAACAACCCTGTCACCTGGACTTCTTGTCTTGTGAGGTGATGCATTTCTGTTTAAACCTGCTTGTGTCAATCTTTCTTTTTTGCAGATATCATGTTTATATGGATTAATGAACTCCTTTCAGTTTCCCCAAGGCCACCCACTAGCTGGGCTGACATAGGGGCCAAGAGTAACTACTTTGGACTGCTCTTCATTTTAAACTATCTGTTGGTTTTCCCTGGGTCACTTGTCGAGGATGTTGTTGCATATTATTCTTTTCACTGACTCAGTACTTTAAAGATATTTGTTATTTATTCTTAGTCCTAGATGGATCTGTAACTTAGAAGGGTTATCTCTCCAAGTGAGAGATTGCAGTACAGCAAGTCAAAACATGTCCAAAGTCACCCAAGATGTCCACGACTGTGCTGAAAATACCATGTACTTCATAAGTACTCCATTTAGTTCTAGTTCTACCTTGATGGAGGGAAAAATTCAAGTTAGCTAACAACCATAACAAGTTAACTGACGACCATAGCAAACTATAGTCTTTTTAAAACACTTTTATCCATTTATTTTTGGTTGCACCGGGTCTTCGTCGCTATGCTCAGGCTTTCTCTTGTTGTGGTGAGCAGGGCTACTCTCTAGTTGGGGTGTGCGGGCTTCTCATTGCGATGGCTTCTCTTGCTGCAGAACACGGACTCTAGGGCATGTGATCTACAGTAGTTTCATTACATGGGCTCAGTAGTTGTGGCTCACGGGCTGAGTTGCCCCATAGCACGTGAAATCTTCCTGGACCAAAGATTGAACCTGAGTGCCCTGCATCGGCAGGCAGATTCTTAACCACTGGACCATCAGGGAAGCCCTGTGGTAATTTTAAAAAATAGTAATCTTTTAGTGCTGCCTTCCTTTGTTCTCTTTTTCAAGGGGTGGGAGATGATATATGTGTTTTTACTTATCTATTTTTCATTGTTAGTTAATCTTTATAGCTTCTAAAAACCATATTATAAAAGTCTTTCGTGGCTCGTGGTAGAAAGAACTTGCCAAAGCAGGCGGTAGCAGTTGCCTCACAGGAAGGAGACCTAGTTACTCAGCATCCAAAGGACTTTGGCCAAGTGTTTGAGGGCTTGTTCAGAGAATCACCAGATAAATGATCTAAGCATTCATGAAACAGTTATTATTCGGCTATAATTATGAGGAATAAGAGGAGGGCATGGCACTCCACTCCAGTATTCTTGCCTGGAGAATCCCATGGACAGAGGAGCCTGGCAGGCTGTAGTCCATAGCTTTGCACAGAGTTGGACACGACTGAAGCGACTTAGCATGCACGCAGGCATGAGGAATAAAGAGTCAGAAAGGAGGGGCGTTCCCTGGTGGTCCAGTGTTTCACTGCCATGGCCTCGGTTCAATCACTGATTGGGGAACTAAGATCCTGCGGGCTGTGCAGGACAGCCAAAAGATAAAATAAAATTTAAAAGGGATGTAATTTTTCAGCTAACAGTATACAAAATCTTGTGCTCGGTGCTGATGTGATTAAAAGATGACTAAAATACAGTAATGACATTTATATAATCTTCCTTAGAGAAAGAAGACTAATACGGTATATGAGAAAACAAGTAGTCAACCATTTTAGGCAGCAGATAATTAAATGCCTGCTGGGAAAGATAGAAGGCAGAAGGAGAAGAGGGGGACAGAGGGCCAGATGGTTGGATGGCATCACTGATGCAATGGACATGAACTTCGGCAAACTTCAGGAGCTGGTGAGGGACAGGGAGGCCTGGCATGCTGCAGTCCATGCAGTCATGAAGAGTAGGACACGACTTGGTGACTGAACAACAACAACAATTAAATGCCAAAGTTAAGAGGTATAGAAGTCTGGTGGGCTACAGTCCATAGGGCTGCAAAGAGTTGGACGTGACTGAAGCGACTTGGCACGCACACAGTTTCCAGATAGCCTATTGTTGTTGCCATATTAAAGAACTTGAATTAAGTAATTTAAGTGTTTTTCATGGGATTGATGGTTCAACAGGGAAGGGGCAACAGGGAGATGAGAAAGAGAGCACACATTACAGATGGGCTTTAAAGGACCTAGGGATCAAGGACTTTGACCTGAATTAGAATAGCAGTGCAGAACGGGGGTGGTTACTGAGGCTGCTCATCATAAATATCAGCCTTTTCGACATGCCTCAGATGAACGGTCTGACTGATGTTTGACCCCTCTCTCTTTAGTCTGGGTGCTCTGACTGACCTGAAATGTTTAGCTCTATATTATAAAGTGGGCCAGGAGGAAAAGGACCCAGTAAACCCTAGCAAAAGGGGTTTATTGGAATAGATGCTGGAATTCAAGTCACTGCTACCTGATTCCTAAGATGGAAAGCAAAGTTGGAGAGTTCGGCAGATGGTTGAGCGTTCTTCCAAATTTACTCTCCTTTTTTCCCATAGTGATGGAATTTTAGCTAGACATAAGGTAACTCAGCTAGAGACTGCATTTCTCAGACCCCTCACAGCTAGGAGTGGCTACAAGGCCAAGCTCTTGCCAATGGAATGTGAATAAAAGTGATGACTACAGCTCTTGTGTCACTCGTGAAATTGCTTGCCTTTCATTTCTTCTCCTTACCTCTCTTGGTGGCCTAGACCACAGTCTTAGTGGCCACCCAACTTTGTGCATCTAAGGACCACACACTAAGAAGGGGCAACAAGACAAAAAAGACCATCATACGCAGCATACATCCCCATCAGTCTGGATTATTTGCCTCTGAATTTTTACTCTTCTATCTTATTTGTTGATCTTCAGATGTCTTGACAACTCCTTCCCATGTCCCTGTCCTGCAGAGGGGCACAGATACTCTGCAATGGAGTCATGTGGTGTTAGTGGAAAAAACAAAACAACATTCATCAAGAGCACTTACAAGCAGGAAAGTAGCAAAGATCACACAGTTTTCTGAGCTCTCCTGATCCCCCTGAGTTGTGTTGGGCATGGTTGACTGGGGCCAAATGGCTCCAAGATGGGCCCCTGCCATCCAGCTCTGACATGGGAGCTTCCTGGTGAAGGAAGAAATGACCCTGTTGGGAAAGCTCAGCACCTGTTATCAGCCTGTGCTTCCACTGAGCTAACTCAGATCTGCTGAGCCAGCTCTCTGCAAAGCTGCTGATAAAAGGTAGGAAATGCCTCTGTGAGGCAATCCAGATTTGTTCTCTGTGGTTACGTCCAGGCTTCTGGTGGCTGGAGCTAGTCTAGGGTTCTCCAAACAAGAAAGAAAGAGATTTTCTAATCTGGGCATCAAAAAGCCATTTAATATCCCCCTCAATGCCTTCTTGGCCTGGAGACATTTTTAATATACTCAACCCCAGAATCATCTCTTTTTGCTACTTTGGTTCTTCAGCAAGTCACTATTGGCTTCCTAGGTGGCTCAGTGGTAAAGAATCCACCTGCCAATGCAGGAGACAGGAGACTTGGGTTCAATCCCTGGGTCGAGAAGATCCCCTGGATCAGGAAATGCAACCCACTCCAGTATTCTTGCCTGGGAAATCCCATGGACAGAGGAGCCTGGCGGGCTACAGTCCATGGGGTCACAAAGAGTCTGACATGACTGAGCACAGATGTACCCACACACACACATCAACTAAGTATCTAATGATGCTTGGCTTATGTTGACTTCTGGAGACATCACATATTCTGCCTTTCTTTCTGTGTGTTGAACTGTTTCCAACATGTATTTATTGAAAGTGCTTTATTCTGATTTACACAAGAGGATTTAATTATGACTCACATAACCATAAAATGAACACATGTGAAAGAATTTGCTTAACTCATTAATTAGTGAGGGAACATGCTATAACTAGTTCAAATGAGGATTTGCTTTTCAGAGATTTATATTCTCTAGTGGACAAGAGGAATAATTTGCATAGCTATGGACAGGAAAGATATGTATTACTATTAGTTTTCTACATATTAATATCTACCTTTCACAGGGTTGTAAAATAGCATAAAGAAAATCAACACTCCTCCACTGTTGATGGGAATGTAAATTGTTAAAGCCACTATAGAAAACAGTTTGGAGGTTCCTTAAAAAACTGAAAATAGAGCTACCATGTGATCCAGCAATCCCATTCCTAGGTGTATATCTGGAGCAAACCATGTTTCAAAAAGATACACGCATCCAAAAGTTCATTGCAGAATTTACAATAGCCAAGATGTGGAAGCAATCTAAATGTCCATTGACAGATGAATGGACAAAGATGTGGTACATATATACAACGGAATACCACTCAGCCATAAAAAAGAATGAAATGATGCCATTTGCAGCAACATGAATGGACCTAGAGATTATCATACTACATAAAGTCAGACAGAGAAAGATAAATATCATGTGATATCACATATAAGTGATATCTAAAAACAATGATCCAAACGAACTTATTTACAAAACAAAAATTGACTAAAAGACTTAGCAAACAAACTTATAGTTACCAAAGGGGAAAGGCAAGGTGGGGAGGGATAAATTAGGAGTTTGGGATTAACACATACATACTATTACATATAAAATAGATAATCAGTAAGGACCTAGTGTATAGGATAGGGAACTCTACTCAATATTCTGTAATAATCTATATGGGAAAAGAATATGGAAAAGAATAGATATATGTATGTGTGTGTGCTCATTTTGTCTGACTCTTTGCAACCCCATCACCTATAGCCTGCCAGGCTCCTCTGTCCATGGAATTTTCCAGCCAAGAATACTGGAGGGGTTTGCCATTTCCTGAGCCACGTGATCTTCCTGACCCAGGGATGGAACCAGCATCTCTTGCACCTCTTGCAATGGCAGGCAGATTCTTTACCACTGTGCCACCTTGGAAGCCCAGATATTGTATATGTATAACTACATCACTTTGCTGTACACCTGAAACTAATACAACGCTGTAGATCAAATATACTCCAACATAAAGAAAAAATACAGAAAAAGCAAGCATTTACTATCTTCCACATCAAAGCAAAACAAACAAACAAACAAAGACAATAAAAACTACATCCATAGAGGATGAGAAGATTCTTGGAGGGTCCAACAGACAAGGCTTAGCCTTCTACTGAAGTGTTAGCCAAACAGACAACCCACCCAGTTACAGAGCCCTGAGTTTCCACAGATTCAACCACAGAAAGGAGTGGGGGCGGGGAGCTGTCCAAATCCAGCCCTCAGCTGAAGCAAATAACCACTAAAAGCTTAAAACAGATCCAGGGAGGAGCTCATTTTCGGGGCATAAGAAGCAGTTCAGCACCTCAGGCAGTTCTAGATTTGGAAATTGTTTTGGTTCCTGCTTACTTCCTTCTATTCGTTGGACCAGAGATTTATACAGACCTTTATGAACAAATTCACCACCTCTGATGATGAACTTTTTAGACCAGCCAAAATAATTGTCAGCCAGGGACACAGGACTTCAACCTCCCTGCAGAAAATCCCTGACATCTGACGTAGGAGGATTTATAGGTTTAGTGGAAATTGCTTTCTCCTGCTCTCCAGATTACAGACCGTGGGTTGATTTTTTTTTTTCCGTGAATAAACATCTTTCTGATAATGAACAGACCAATAATGTCTTAAGAGAGAAAAAGAACATCCTTTTCCTTTTCCTTTTTTTTTTTTTTTGCTGTTTCTTCAGAGAACTGTTTGGATTTGGAAACCCATGTTGGCCGTCCAGAACATGAAAGTTGGCATTTTGTTTTTGTGGTGGGCGTGGGTTTTGCATACTGAAAGCAGAGTGCACTGGCGAAAAAGAGACATACAGGAGATGTCAAAGAAAGGCAGGTGAGTGGACATTTCAGCACAGAGGATTTAGGGGAGACGGTGTGTACAGCGAGCTTCTGGTTTCATTGTGAAATCGTTTCCAGTATGTGGTGTTTCCTGTGGATGCCCTTTGCGTTCTTGCTCCTTCTCCCTTTGTTCTTCTGCTTTCCTCCCTTCCTCCTTTTACGACGTTAGAATTATGTTTTCTTTTTAAATGATACTTAGATTTGACACAGTGCTATCATTGTATTTTCTTCAATATCTTAGGAATTGTCCTGGGTGAAAGATTCCGGAAAAAAAAAAGCATATATGCATGTTAAAAATAATAAGGGCAGTTATTTGATGTTTGCATCCTAGGTTGGAGCAAATCTGGGAATTCGCAAATGACTAATGGGACCTCTAATTAGTGAGAATGATTCTGTGAGTTCTAATTATTTCTGCTAGATGTGTAGGTCCCTTTTACAATCTTTTAAAAGAGAACAAAACAGCTTTTTTCAAGCTATATGACCCGTTAGATTGTCCCCATTTGTAAACTTGGGAGGGTGCAGGGGTGGACTGGCCTAAGGGCCAGCTGCTGATGGTTGCCAGCAAGGTATGTGCTGCCCTAGCTGTGCCAGCCTGCAGAAGGAGCTCAGACAGAAACAGACTGATCCTTCAGCATCAGCTTCACCAGGGCGGCTCTGTGACAGCGCTGGTAATGGAAGTGCACGTCTGCACACCTGCTTGCCTGATACGCATCAATAAAATAGGATATTTGGAGACCTCACTGCCTACCCCCAAAACCAGCTCTCTCTTTACTGATGAAGAGATGGAGGCAGGAAGGGCATTCTTGACTCTTGGTTCTTTATCAGCCTGAGTTCAAATTGAGCTTTAGCTTTCTTCATCTCTGAATGTAAGATGAACAGAGGTCATAAGTATCAATTAATATGGCACTTTCCTGGTGGTCCAGTGGTTAAACCTTCTTGGTTCCAGCGCAGGGGGTGAAGGATCAATCCCTGGTCAGGGATTGAGCACTAAGATCCCACATGTCACAAGGTGTGGCCAAAAACTTTTTTTAAAAAGTAAAATTGATGAATATGAGAGGAAATCCAGCTTCCTGGAGTCTGGGCCTAGTGGGAGGGCTGGGTGTCTGACTCCTCAGTGACCCACTCAGGGGTTTGAGAGAGCCCTTTACACCTGGGCTTCTGAACAGCCAGCTATGGCTCACAGCCCTTGTTTTAAGCAGTTTTAGCAACATAGCAAAGTTAAGGAGCTGAAATATCCATTGGTGGTGGTGAGCCCGGGACACAGACAGGGACTGCTGTGCACAAAACACATGTCGTATCACTGTCAGAGTCAGAAGCTGCTGGACGAACAGTGGAATTTGTGCCTTAGAGATTATCTGAACCAAATGTGCTCTCGAGGATTACAGACGACAGCAACAAATCCTATTGGTTGTCACCAAAAACTTCTCAGCCTCTCTCCCAAGCCAGAGTTAGAGGGGTGACTTACTAGGAATACCAATGTGTCACTAGTGGTATAGAGTCTGCTTGCCAGTGCAGGAGATGCAAAGACACAGAGTGGATCCCTGGGTCAGGAAGATCCCCTGGAGAAGGAAATGGCAATCCATTCCTGCATTCTTGCCTGGAAAATCCCATGGACAGAGGCATCTGGTGGGCTACAGTCCGTAGGGTCACAAAGAGTCAGACATGACTGAGCACACACACACGCACAATGACAAAGTGAGTCCTGATACTGAAATACATTTCATTTTAAAAATTACTTAAAGGAACTTTTATTTTTATTATGAAAGACACATTGTTTTAAAAACGATAGGAAAAAAATTTTTTCAATGCACAAAAATCACCCATAATCCCCAAACCTAGAAATAACCTTATTAACATTTTTGTGTATTTTCTTCTGTTTTTTTAATAAGCATGTATTGAATATTAACTAGTCTGGGATTTTTCTATGCATGTAGTTATGTAAACTTATTGTATTTAATGTGATTTTATCTGCATATTTTCTTATATGAGGTATGTAGTGTTATCATTTGCATGGACACACTATAAAGCATAATAACAATTACAACCACTTAAGCATCTGCTTACAACCTCTGCTTACAATATTTATTTGCTTTCTCTTTGTTATTATAAATATTCTGTCTGGATATTTTTGTACGTAAGGTTATTGTTTATGTGCATGATTATTTAATTAGGATAGACTCCTAGAAGTATATTAGATCAAATGGCATAAGAACATGTAAAGTTCTAGAATAACTGGCAGAATTGTTTTCCAAAATGGTAAACCTAGCCAGGTTTTTTGCTTTTATGTAGCCTAAATTTTTAAAGGGCTCACTTAATTTTAGCCAGACTCTAAACTCATATAAACTGCAGGTAATTTGTAGCCAGGCTGCTTTTCACAGTTCATACTAATAATATAAGAAGCAAGGAGAACACATGCATACAGTGAGGGTGAGGCTAGTGAGGCAGCAATGATGCAAAAATCTAAAGAGACCCTTGGGAATTCCCCGGCGGTCCAGTGGTTACTACTCCTTGCTTCCACTGCCAAGGTTGCAGGTTCGATCCCTGGCCAGGGAACTAAGATCCCACAAGCAGCAGAGCACAACTGAAAAATAAGTGGCTGACTGCATGAATAGGGCCTTGCATGACCCAAGAGTAAGGGCCTCCTTACATTTTGTGCCACACTTGGGGCTTACTCTAGTCTCTGCCCTGGCAAATAATTTCTGTGTTTTTCTCAGCATCTTCTTGGGAGATATATCCAGATGGAATTTACCTTCATGAAACATGCTGGATAAAGATCAGAATACTAGGGCACTGAGGAGTGTTTCTAGAATGTATCAATACTTATGGTCTCTCTCTCCCCCTTGGAAGAATGAAAATCTAGCCTGTCTACACTGCAGGCCCCTGGACAAATTTCTGCTCAAGCTCTGGAAACACAAACTGATCCCATCAGAAGCAAAGTACCATTAGCGTTCTTGTCTGTAATGCTATAGAATTCAAATGTAAACTGCAGGAGAGAGAGAATCTAAGAGTTTCAGCTGATTTCCATTCTGGAGAGATGACATTGGTGGCAGGGTGGCAGGAGGATGCAGAAGGAGTTGCAAGGCAGACACAAAAAGTCATCCAGAGTCTCTGCTTTAGACCAGATGAGGGATGGTGAGAGCCAGAGCTAGGACAGTATTAGTGGGATGAAATGAACAGGGATGGGGAAGATGGATGAGAACTTTAAGGAGGCAGAATTGTCAGGATTAGACTGGGTGGGAGTCTAGCAGGTATCTGGAAGGTGTAACTGGGTAGAGGGGAGTGCCTGGGAAGGGAGAGCAAGAGGAGAAGCAGGTTTGGGGGCAAGGAGGATGAGCTCAGTATGAGCATGTGGACCCGGGTGTCCTTACAAGCTACTAGGAGATGGTTGTCCAGTTGACAGGAAGGCCTCTAGGTCTGTGGCTCAAAAGAGAACTAGGGTCTGGAGATGTAGCTGTAAAGAGAGTTTCTCAGTGGTGTTGGATGAAGTGACCCAAAGACAGCATGAGATAAGACCAGGACAAGGGAGAGAGCTGTGGGGATGAGCAACATTTAAGGTGAGGATGAAGAGGACTCAGTGGGGACCTCCCTCGTGGTCCAGTAGTTAGGAATTCGCCTTGCAATGCAGGGGATGTGGATTCAGTCTCTGGTTGAGGAACTAAGATCCCACATGCTGCAGGGCAACTGAGCTTGCTCACCACAAGGAAAGATCCCACATAACACAACTAGAGGATTCAGGGAAGGAAGCTGGAAATGGGTGATCAGAGAAACAGGTGTAAAACTGGAATGGAGAGATGTCAAAGAGGCTAAGGGAGCATCTACGGGACAGTTATCAGATGCTTGTTACAGAGCAGACACTGCCCTGGGCAGTGGGTGCCTCATCAGTGACCGAGTCAGGTACACACTCTTCCCACAAGAGGCTTACAGACCAGAGAGGTGTTCAGTTGAAGTGTCAAAGGTTTCCAGAAGGAGGGAGCAATCCATGGTGGATTGCAAAACCTGGTGGGTCAGATCCCACCAGGGTCAAAATCAGTCAGGTAGACGGCCAAGATGCAAGCTCCACTTACGGGGTGAAGAGCCGTTAACAATCTCAGCGGGAAGAGATGGGCGGCGGTGTGTTGAGGAGAGGAGAAAATGGAGTGAATGTGGCTCACTTTTACAAGAAGCCTGGCTGTGAACTGGACCACTGAGACTAGAAGAAGGTGAGAGGGATAGACAGCGATGGGAGCTTGCAGGTGACGGGAGCTTGCAGGCGACGGGAGCTTGCAGTGGGTTCAGGTGATGAAGGGCAGAGGCCAGGAGGGAGGAGGTTGTTGGCTGTCAGAACCTGTCCTGACAAAGCACAAACCTCTGGGTTATGGGCAGGGTCTCTCTGATCGCCCTACACCTCTTTTATTAGATTTTTATTTAAAAATATTTTTTCTTAATTTGGCTGTGCTGGGTCTTAGTTGAGGCATTCAGAACCTAGTTCCCTGACCAGGAATTGAACCTGGGCCTCCTGCATCGGTAGTGTGGAGTCTTAACTACTGGACCACCAGGGAAGTCCTGTGATTTTTTTCTTTTAAGTAGCAGTGTTCTCTCTTCATTGCATCCCTTCATTCTCTGGAGAGCTTTCTAGAATTTTGAGTCTTCACTTTGTGCTTCTCACTCTTGTCTAGTTACAAAGCAGCACTCATCCTGATAGTTTCCTGAGCCTTCACTGGGCTGCCCCAGGGCTCACCATACCCATCTCTTCCCTCTTCCTCTGGCTCATTTTTTTTTCCTCCTCCAAAATTTAACATTGATGTCACCTTTTTTCAAAGGTCTTCCTTGGCCCTCCCCCACCCTGCATTTCAAGTCTCAGATGACTTTTATCCGAGCTTCCACGGCCCGCATCTATCCTATCTCAGACAACTAATCATTCAGCATTATCAGCCTATGAGCCCCATGAGAGCTGTCTGCCCAGGCTGCCATAACAAAACACCACAGGTTGGGTGGCTTAAACAACAGACTTTCATTTTCTCAAGTCCTGGAGGCTAGAAGGCCATGATCAAGATGGTGGCAAATTTGGTTTCTGGGAAGGAATCTCTTCTGGGCTTGTAGATGCCGCCTTTTTGCTGTGTCCTCACAGGGTCTTTCCTCTGGGCTCATCACTGGGGAGACGGAATATGATGGGGAAGATCTTTGGTGTCTCTTTCTCTTCTTAGGTGGACACCAGTCTTATGATCTCATTTAACCTTAAATACCTCCCTAAAGGCCTTGTCTCCAAATACAGTCACATGGAGGGTTAGGGGACTATATGAATGGGCGGGGCACAGTTTAGTTATAACTAGGGCTCAACTAACACCTTCATCCTTGTCTCCCCAGGTTCAAGGACAATATCTGATTAATAGCAGATATTCAAGAAATGCTGGGCATGAATAAATGAGAGACTCTTAACCCTTCCTTTTCTTGTACTTCACTCATTCATTCATTCATTCAACAAATATATATTGATGACACTCTGCTCCAGGCACTGGAAGCAGTGGTGAGCAAATTGGACCTTACTCCTTCCTCTACAGAATTTCAAAAACCTTGGAAATGCCCTCCTTTTAAAGATGAGAAGATAAAGGCCCAGAAAAGTACAGAACTCATGCCAGGTCACACAGTGTACCCTCAGAGTTCTGCGTCCCCCATTTCTCTACTTCCTGTGCCCAAATCTGACAACTGTAAAAGGAGAACAGGAAGTTATACTCATGGATGTAAAATTCAGATTGAACTATATGAAAATGTTTTCATATGTCAAAACCAGTGCAATGTTCATGCTAACATTTTCTTGTTTAATCCCTATAGTGATCCTATAAGGTTAGGGTTATTCCCTCATTTTATAGGAAACTGAGAAACAGAAAGATCAAGAAAAGGGGATGTTCAAGGTTGAGATTTTACCAGAGAAGCAGGTGGACAATCTTGCCCTGCTGTGCTCTCTTGTCCCCCTGGGAGGGCCATAACTGGCCAAGTCTGCGTGTTGCAGATCCATCAGGTTGGTGGGAACCTGGGTCCATCGTGGTGGCAAGAAGGCTGGATCAGAAGACTCTGAGACAGCACAGACACCCCACCCAAGCCAGACATAGCCTTCCAGTTCCAGACAACTCAGGTATCCCACAGGTGTGCATATTTTAGGCATCAAGGAGTATCTACAGTCTCGATTAGTCAGGGTTCTCCCAAGAAACAGAACCAATAGGATGTGCGTAACATGTATATATATATGTCTACATGTATGTGGGGCTTCCCTGGTGGTTCAGTGATAAAGAATATGCCTGCCAATGCAAGAGATGCAGGTTCAGTCCCGGGGTCAGGAAGATCCTCTGGAGAAGGAAATGGCAACTCACTCCAGTATCCTTGCCTGGGAAGTCCTATGGACAGAGGAGCCTGGTGGGCTATAGTCCATGTGGTCCCAAAAGAGTCAGACAAAACTTAGATACTAAACAACAATGTATGTATGTGTATCTATCTACCTGTCTATCTCTCTGTGGTATTACACACACACACACACACACACACATATATAGTGCAATATTTATTATAATATGTATACCTATATATGTATATATATGAGGCTTCCCTGGTGGCTCAGATGGTAAAGAATCTGCCTGCAGTGCAGGAGACCTGGACTCAATCCCTGGGTTGGGAAGATCCCCTGGAGGAGGGCATGGCAACCCACTCCAGTATTCTTGCCTGGAGAATTCCCATGGACAGAAGAACCTGGCAGGCTATAGTCCATGGAATCACAAAGAATTGGACACAACTGAGGAACTAAGCACATATGTACGTACACACACACACACACACACACACACACACATATATATATATTTTTTTTTTGGAGAAGGAAATGGCAACCCACTCCAGTATTCTTGCCTGGAGAATCCCAGGGACAAAGGAGCTTGGTGGGCTACAGTCCATGGGGTCACAAAGAGTCGGACACGACTGAGTGACTAACACACAACACATATATATGTATATATATATTAGGGGAGCTGGGGTGGGAGGAGGATTTATTTAAAGAATTGGCTCAAGTGATTGTGTGGGCAACCAAGTCTGAAATTTACATGGCAGGCAGGCAGGCAGGGGGAAATTCCAGCAAGAGTTGATGTTACAGCTGAAGGCAGCCTGCAGACCAAATTCCCTCTTCCTCAGTGAGATACAAACTTGCCTCCCATCCTGAGAGCCAGAGCCTCTGAGTGTGACTCCTGGCTCCTTCACTTTCACAAGTTATTCAAACCATCTGTGTCTTAGCTTCCTTATGTATAAAATGGGCACAATGGCAAGGCCTATCTCACATGGTGGTTATAAGGACTAACCCAGTTAATACATGTGATATAGTTAGCCTGGTAACTGGCAGAGAGTAAGTACTCAGGCAGTGTTAGTTATTCCTTTATTTGCTGCATGTTACACTTCATTTCAAGCTTAATACTCATACCTCAGCTGGTAAAATGATGCTGGTGACATGAAAAGTATTTTAAGATATACTGTAACTTGAGTTAAAAGCAAGTTACAGTGTTTTTTCCTCTCTCAGGGTTGTAAAACGATATACTCAGGATGGTACAGGTTATTTCTTAGTGGTTTTCATCCTTTCCTTTGGGCTTCAATCTATTTTCCAAAAAAAAAAAAAAAAAGGTAAACATAGGAATGTGAATAGAAAATAGTTATTTTAAAATATTAAACAGCTAAAATTTTAAAAAGATTTTATGGGAGTTCCCTGGTGGTACAGTGACTAGGACTCGGTGATTTCACTGCCATGGCTGGGGTTCAATCCCTGGTCGGGGAACTAAGATCCCACAAGCTGCATGGTGTGGCCAAAAAAAGAATAATAAGATTTTACGTGTCCTAATTATCAGTTTTTTGCTAAGCTAGAATCTCAGCTTCATGATGGCAGAGGCAGTGACATCTCAGAATTTGGCAGCCCTTCCTTTAGTCGGTGCCCAGTTCTGTTTTAGACTGGCCCAAAGCCACAGTAGGGCTTCCCTGGTGGCTCAGTGGTAAAGAATTCACCTGCCAGTTCAGGAGACTCAGGTTCGATCCCTGGGTGGGGAAGATCCCTTGGAGGAGAGCATGGCAACCCACTCCAGTATTCTTGCTTGGAGAATTCCATGGACAGAGGAGACTGGTAGTCTATGATATAGCAGCTAAACAACAACAAAAGCCACAGTAAGATCGGGGCCAAACTTGATTTTTGTTCCTACCATCTCTTTCTTCCTGCCTCTCTTGTATTGCTCTCTCTGGCACCCATCCAAAGAATTAATACCGTTCTTCACTCACTAACATGTACTGAGAGTCCATGGGCACCCAGCACTGTGAAAAACGCCAAAGATGAAGAGGACTCTGCCCTCAGTGGCCTGTGGCCTCATCCTGCCCCTGCTGACCATCCATTGTGATGACCTGTAGCCCTCCCTCCAGTCTCTGCCCTTCCCCACCCCTGGGACCAGCCCCTGCAGAGCGCACACCTGCCCCTGCTCCACTTTGTCGCAGATGACATAATCCCTGTGCATCAGCCCTGATATCCCTGGGCATCAGTCGGGTCTTGGCAGAAAACAGCACTGCACTCAAAAGAGCTTAACCAATAATTGAATAAAGAGACCGCTCACAGAGCGGTGCACAGGGTTCAGGGCAGCAACCAGGGAAGTGAATGCCCCATCCCCAAGCATAAGAAAAACAGGAAGCCACGACTACCCACAGACCTGAAGGGGAAACTGGGTAATTGCAGCTTATTGAAGTATTGTGATTATCTGTGGTCACAGAGCAACACAGACATTGCTAGTCCCTGGCATCGAAGCCGAGAGAGAAGGAGGAATTGCCCTCTGCTCTCTCATCTCCTGCCAGCACTTTTGGCTGAATCCCTAAGCCAAAGTGCAAGGATGCCCAAGAGAAATGGTCCACCTGGCAATGTGTCACTCTCCATACTGACAGCTTCATGGCAGTTTCAGGTTAAAAATGCCATCAGTTTCAGTTGGGGAGATAGTTTAGGTCAGACCTCTTCAAATCAGGCCTTCTGAATAATTAATCCTCCAATTCCTGCTTCTGTGGGTCATGGGAATTGCTCGTCAAAAAGCTAAAATAATGCATTGCAGTTTTGTGTCTTTTTTTTTCTTTCATATTTTATTCCAGGTAGATTTCAAGCAAATCTGGAGGGTGAAGGACACTTTGTTGATTTGAGTACCTAGACTCTCTAGAACACCTTTAGTTTTAATTTCATAGTAAGCCTCAAAGACGGAGTGCACAAAGATGCGCTCAAGTAAAGCAGACACTGACCAGAGGTGCACGCACACCCCTGTAAGGGGTCTCTTCCCCACACCTAAGCTGCAGTGATTTGCAGCAGTGCCTCTACTCCTGGCGAAGGGGCAGGGAGCAGAGGGAAGGAGCTCCTGGCTCCATTAGGAGAGAGAGGAAGTGGGCAGCAGTGGCTTCCTCCCTCCCTTCCAGCAGCAGCGTACCTCCACCCAGATCCATTAGTTAAGATTCTTCCCCAGGGTACTGCCTTTGCTGTCAGTTCAGCGATTTCCTTCCTTTAGGAGAAAACTTCCTGTTGGCTGAGAAATAACAGTGGCTCCTTCCATGTGCAGTCCACCTTCGAGCTCAAAGAGCAAGTACACACACACGATCCCGTTGGCTCCATGTGGCCCTGTTCCTGTCACAGAGCTTCACCTTCAATAAGATGAGGAAACCAAATCCCAGGGAAAGGTGCCCAAAGGCACAGAGCAGGCAGGTCACTGGAGGGTGGAACTCTGTTTTCCTGTCTCCCAGACACGTTCTCCACCCCTCCCCGGCCCCCCCACCCAGAATGATAGTTTCTTCAGGAAAGAAGATAGCAAAGGACTTAACGGTGGATAGAGCCAGTTACAAGGGAGGAAATTGTGTGTTGAGGATGAATGCATCAGAGCTCTTGTTCTCAAAGTGCCAATTCCAGGAACTTCTCTGGTGGCCCAGTGGTTAAGACTCCATGCTTCCAATGCAGAGGACACAGATTCCATCCTTGGTCATGGATCTAATATTTCACATGCTGGGTAGCATGGCCAAAACATTAAAATAAAATGCCATCTCCTGACCACCACCAGCAGCAGCATCTAGAGACCTGTGACAAATACAAATTCTTAGACCTCAGCCCAGACCTGCTAAATCAGAAACTTTGGGCAAGGGGAGGTTCAGGAACCTAGGTTTGAAACAGGCCTCCAAGAGATGCTGATGTAGGCCAAAGTTTCGGACATGTGCTTTGAAAGAAGTGTGTGTGTGTTTGAGTGTGCATGGTACATGGGAGGGCACACACACTGCTGTTGGGACAAGGAGGAGCTGGGAGGGCAGTTCATTGTTTCTGTGAGTTTCAGAGATGCTGCTGAGGGGTAAGTGAAGACTGTGCAAGGCCCTTGTGGCACTAATTTTAACAGCAAAAGACTAGAAGCAACTCATGTGTCCACCGATAGAGGACTGAGCACGTGAGTGATGGTACATCCGTGCAGTGCAACTCTATGTAGTGTGAAAAAGAATATGAGGCTTGGGATACTTTGATAAGGAAAAAAATCCGAGTTATATATATTATAAAGAAAGAAATAAAAAGTGTAAGTTTATATGTTACTTGATGTATAAAAAGTAGGAGACCATTTGCCGCAGGATACATGACAAATACTGTATGATTTCACTTCTATGTGGAATTGAAAAAAAAACTAGAAGATACAGAGAACAGATAGGTGGTTGCCCTAGATGGGGGGGTGGGGGGTGGGCGAAATGGGTGAAAGGGATCAAGAGGTACAAGCTTCCAGTTATATCATAAATAAGTCCTGAGGATGTTAATGTACAGCATGGTGATTATAGTTAACACTACTATATTGTATATTTGAAAACTGTAAGAGTAGCTCTTAGAGTTTCTCATCACAAGAAAAAAAAATGTGTGACTATGTGAGGTGGGGGATGTTAACTGGATGCTGCTGCTGCTGCTAAGTTGCTTCAGTCGTGTCCGACTCTGTGCGACCCCATAGACGATAGCCCACCAGGCTCCCCTGTCCCTGGGATTCTCCAGGCAAGAACACTGGAGTGGGTTGCCATTTCCTTCTCCAGTGCATGAAAGTGAAACGTGAAAGTGAAGTCGATCAGTTGTGTCTGACTCTTAGCGACCCCATGGACTGTAGCCTACCAGGCTCCTCCATCCATGGGATTTTCCAGGCAAGAGTACTGGAGTGGGGTGCCATTGCCTAACTAGATGCATTGTGGTAATAATTTTACCACAAAATATACATGTAACAAATCATCATGTTGTACACCTAAAACTAATACAATGTTAAGTGTTGATTATATCTCAATGAAACTGGAAAAATAGGGTATATAAGAATGTATGTTTGTATTTACTTGTACCTATAAAGATACTCGGAAGAGGCAATGGCAACCCACTCCGGTACTTTTGCCTGGAAAATCCCATGGACAGAGGAGCCTGGTAGGCTGCAGTCCATGGGGTCACTAAGAGTCAGACACAACTGAGTGTCCTTGCTTTCACTTTTCACTTTCATGCATTGGAGAAGGAAATGGCAACCCACTCCAGTGTTCTTGCTTGGAGAATCCCAGGGATGGGGGAGCCTGGAGGGCTGCTGTCTATGGGGTCGCACAGAGTCGGACACGACTGAAGCGACTTAGCAGCAGCAGCAGCATAAGATACTCTGAACAGATGGACCAGAAACCAATAAGAGAGGTACGGGGGGAGGGGGACTTACCTGGCGGTCCAGTGCTTAAGACTCATGCTTGCAAAGCAGGGGCTCGGGGTTGATCCCTGGTCAGGGAACTAAGATCCTACAAGCCCCATGGCCAAATGAAAAACAGAGAGAGAGCAGTAACAGTGGCTGGGGGAATGGGATGAATGGAGGCACAGGTAGAAAGCCAGCTTTTCACTGCAATTCCTTTTTCTTTTTAATTGTCAAACTCTGCAAATATATTCAGTTCAGTTCTTTTCAGTTGCTCAGTTGTGTCCGACTCTGTGCGACCCCAGGAATCGCTGCACGCCAGGCCTCCCTGTCCATCACCAACTCCCGGAGCTTACCCAAACTCATATCCATCGAGTCGGTGATGCCATCCAGCCATCTCATCCTCTGTTGTCCCCTTCTCCTCCTGCCCCCAATCCTTCCCAGCATCAGGGTCTTTACAAATGAGTCAACTCTTCGCATGAGGTGGCCAAAGTATTGGAGTTTCAGCTTCAACATCAGTCCTTCCAATGAACACCCAGGACTGATCTCCTTTAGGATGGACTGGTTGGATCTCCTTGCAGTCCAAGGGACTCTCAAGAGTCTTCTCCAACACCACAGTTCAAAAGCATCAATTCTTCGGCGCTCAGCTTTCTTCACCGTCCAACTCTCACATCCATACATGACCACTGGAAAAACCATAACCTTGACTAGATGGACCTTTGTTGGCAAAGTAATGTCTCTGCTTTTTAATATGCTATCTAGGTTGGTCATAACTTTCCTTCCAAGGAGTAAGCGTCTTTTAACTTCATGGCTGCAATCACCATCTGCAGTGATTTTGGAGCCCCCCAAAAATAAAGTCTGACACTGTTTCCACTGTTTCCCCATCAATTTCCCATGAAGTGACGGGACCAGATGCCATGATCTTAGTTTTCTGAATGTTGAGCTTTAAGCCAACCTTTTCACTCTCCTCTTTCACTTTCATCAAGAGGCTCTTTAGTTTCACTTCACTTTCTGCCATAAGGGTGGTGTCATCTGCATATCTGAGGTTACTGGTATTTCTCCCGGCAATCTTGATTCCAGCTTGTGCCTCCTCCAGCCCAGCATTTCTCATGATGTACTCTGCATATAAGTTAAATAAGCAGGCTGACAATATTCAGCCTTGACGTACTCCTTTTCCAATTTGGAACCAGTTTGTTGTTCCATGTCCAGTTCTAACGGTTGCTTCCTGACCTGCATATAGGATTCTCAAGAGGCAGATCAGGTGGTCTGGTATTCCCCTCTCTTTCAGAATTTTCCACAGTTTATTGTGATCCACATAGTTAAAGGCTTTGGCATAGTCAGTAAAGCAGAAGTAGATGTTTTTCTGGAACTCTCTTGCTTTTTCGATGATCCGGCAGATGTTGGTAATTTGATCTCTGGTTCCTCGGCCTTTTGTAAAACCAGCTTGAACATCTGGAAGTTCACGGTTCACATATTGCTGAAGCCTGGCTTGGAGAATTTTGAGCATTACTTTACTAGCGTGTGAGATGAGTGCAATTGTGTGGTAGTTTGAGGATTCTTTGGCATTGCCTTTCTTAGGGATTGGGATGAAAACTGACCTTTTCCACTCCTGTGGGAAATATATTACCTACTTAGAAAAAGTGAAAATGAATTAAAATGGCCCTAGATGCGATTCAGAAGCAGAAGCACAAGAAGCTGCCTCCCAGGGAGCCAGAATGGTTGGCATTTGACCCAGGAGCAAGTCCGTGCTCTCTCTGCAGAATGGGCCAGAGGGATCCAAGGGGGCCAGGCTCAGCCCACACCCACTGCCTCTCCTCTCCAGCTGCAACCTGCCCCAAATGGCTGAGGAGCTTTGGGTGAGTTTAGACTTATTAGTAAGCCCAGGACCAGCAGTTTTCAGCCTTGGTTTCACATTAAATTCATCTGGGAGGCTTTTAAAAACATTAATGTCCAGGTTGCATTCTGCCCAGATCGGCACCTCTGAGATGGGTCCTGGATGTTGGGTTTTTAAAAATTTTATTTATTTTTAAGTCTTTGTTGAATTTTTACAATATTGCTTCTGTTTTATATTTTTTGGGTTTTGACCATGAGGCATGTAAGATCTTAGCTCCCTGAGCAGGGAGCGAACCCACACCCCCTACACTGGAAGGTGAAGTCTTTTTTTTTTTCTTGCCAGTTATGTATCTATAGAAAGATAATCCCCTGGCTTTAAATAGATATGTACATACAAGTATGAACAAACTTAAAAAAATACAAACCCTTGGATCATAAAGGGGCTGCTGGGAGCCCCTTTATCCTTCCCCCTCACCCAAGGGCAGAGGGCATGAATCTTGTTTTTTAAAAATTATTAGTTTTGTCCATCCCTGCAGCAACAAGCATGAAGTTGGGTGATTACCCACAAGGTGAGAGTTCCCACTCTCTGAACTCTTACGTATCTCCTATAATTAGGGTTACATGCTTTCTTATTCTTTTAACTAGTATACTGGGGCAAAGGAGGGGGTTCCCTCCTGAAATGAGTCAAGAAATCAGACAGACTCGTTTAAAGTGTGTGGGGTGGGGAGTGTCATCTGCTGTAAGAAGCAAAAGACAAGATAAAGGCATACAGACCCCAGGGAAATACCCAGTTCCCACACTATGGGAGATACCGTCCAGCCCAGGTCCAGGCCCCAGGTTCTTTGTTCTAGACATCCCCTATTTCTTTGGTATTGTCAGAAGACAAGATTCAGTTCCTGGGTGCTGGTGGAGGAGGGAGAGTGGTTCCAGGGCTTCCTAAAAGTATTGAGTGACCAATTTGAGCTTAAAATTTTCCCTTTTTAAAATATTTAAAAATAAATCAAACTCCGTCTGGTGCTGTACACAGCCCTTTTGACTCCCTGACATTGACTGGAGGAAAGAGAAGGGGTGTCAACGTTGGAAGGGCCTCCCCACATTCTTCCGCCGCTTCGGTTTGGCTTCTCCCTTGGGTACTGTGCTGTTGGGCTTGGAGGCTGGAAGGCCAAGTCTTAACCACTGAACCACCAGGAAAGTCCCCTAGAAGTTGGTATTTTGCAAGCTCCTCATTCACATTCCTAAACTCCTGTCTTGGACCTTCTGGGTTGGTTCATTGATCCAGAAAGCTGGAGAAAGGAAGAGAGGATTTCCAGTAGCTTTAAAGAAGAAATACCATAGCCCATCAAGCTTGTCAAGATCAAGTCTGAATAAAAATAGCTTTCATCTGACTTAGAGTATGTGATCAATCTGTTTTCTCCCACTCTGCAGCCCAATTCTTAAACGAAGCCCTGATATTACGAAATCGCCACTAACAAAGTCAGAGCAGCTTTTGAGGATAGATGACCACGATTTCAGCATGAGGCCTGGCTTTGGAGGTATGAGGCATATACTGTTGGGGCTTGTCTTCTTTCCAGGTCCTTCTGTTTGTCTGTGGGCAGCATCAGTCCAGGGAACCATTCAGCATTGCTCCCTACCCCGATCAGGTCTGCCTTGGTTGTGGACAAGGCCTGAGCCCTCAGCGTCATCTGAGCACCTGCCCTGGCCAGCCTGCCTTGGGCTCTGCTGAACACATTCTTGGGAGGCAGCTGCTGGTTGGTGGCCAGACCAGCCGAGCTGTCCTCAGGCTACGTCTCCCAACGAGGATATCTCAGTAATTGGAGGTTAGTAGCTGGCTGTGGGGACAGTTGCAGTGCAAAGGTGCCTCCTGAAAATGCTCTGAAACAACAATCTTTTTTTTTTTTTAATTGGGTCTTTTAAATTTATTTCTTGATTTGTGGAAGCAGTTTTTGAAATTTTCTTAAATGATGCTCACTTTCATAGCGCTCCTAGAAATGCATAATTTTTTAAATAAAATGCAAAAGTTCTGTTTTTCAATATACATTTAAATATGCACATTAATCATACCTTTAAAATCATGACTGCATTATCAATTTAATGTGAAATATCAATCTTGGACTAAATTTGTTCTTATCCTGGAGTTGGCAGACAGAACTCTGGGCCCATATCCTTGGGTAGAGTGTGGTCTGCTGAGTTTAATTAAATGAAAATTGTTTAGAAAATAATGATTTAGTGCCAGAGCCCTTTGAAGCTTAGCCTGCAGCTGCCAGATTTCAGGTTTCTTAGTGTCAAATAGGGTTTTCATTCTTATGAGTTTTGTTTTTTTCCCCCCTGGGAAAAAAATATTTATTTCAGATATCATTCTCATGCCTTTTATTTCTTCCAGTCACTTTTGCCTAAAGAATAAACAGGTTCTAGAAGGGAGTCTTTATTCAGTCCCTAATCTGCTGCTATTGGACCCAAATCACCTTTTCACTGCGTGATGATGTTGCATGATGATATTCTGTGATGATGTTCCATGCCTGTCCTATACACCTAAAAGCAGGGAGGAAAAGAGGCAGCAATCTACTTCCCTGATAATTCTTTCTTTTTATAAATGTTAAGTTTTTATGGCTATAAATGCCCCCCAAATATAATATTTTCATATCCACCCAGTGTATCACATCCCCCATGGAGGTGACTCCATCATCTAGCAAAGATGCAGATCGGTACCTTGGCAAATGTTTTGAATTTGACCTTGGTTCTGATTCACCAAGCAGGGCCTTTCTCCTAGCCAGAGACACTGGCTTCCAAGATGAAAGATAGTGCAAAATCAGGAGGTAAATATAAAAATAAAAAAATCATGTTAAGGAGTAACTCTTTAGATGGGACCCAACTTTGACCCAGGTCTCATCGTTCCTTTAGATGAGCATATGTAACCAAAGACAAATGCTTTGTATTAACTTCCTCATTTCAGAATCACCTGACTGATTCAGACCAAAAAAGAATTTTTTTTTTACCTTAGCTGGAATATTCCAGGGAGCGAGCCCATGATGCCGCCCTTTTATCTCTGGTTTGACTTTAGCCTGGCATGTGGGACACCAAACCTTCAAATCTGAATGTTCTAGGGGAAATACTCCTTATGCCTGTCTCATTCATAGTCAAAGTTCAAATAAAAAGAGTAAATGCTCTTGCCATGCTCTGTCCCCAGGGCCAGCCATTCCTGTTGGCGTGGATGTGCAGGTGGAAAGCTTGGACAGCATCTCAGAGGTGGACATGGTAAGTGCTTCTCTGACCAAGGCTGTGGATGGGGGATTCCCTCAGGCCCTGTGCTGGTCCAGGAACTCCACACACCAGAATTCACCGGGCTCACAACTCCCTGGGCAGTGGGAATTCTCACACTCATTTTACAGGTAGCTCAGGGAGGTTGAGACACTTGCTCAAAGCTGCCCTGTTGGTATGAAACAGACATGATCGCATGACAACATGATCATCCCCACCCCTGTGTCCAGGCTCTTGCCAGCGGGATGTGCTCTCTGGGCAAAGTCTGTCCAACATAAACAGCAGGATCCAAGGAGCCAGACACAAGCTACTCCTGTGGACTCTGTGTCTGGCTGTGAAAATGCAGAAAAAGCGAAAGTTTCCTCGGTTTTTCTTTTTTAAATGGGCTTAGATTAACAAATAGAACATTCTACAGCTCCTTGACTTACAGGACTTTTTAGAAACTTGCCTTAGCTGGGGAGAAGCAGACCTGAGACTAGCATTCTGGCACAGGTAGTTTAATGCCAACCCACTCCAGTATTCTCACCTGGAAAATTCCACGGACAGAGGAGCCTGGTGGGCTATAGCTAATGGGGTTGCAAAGAGTCAAACACGACTGAGCACACAAACAGACACCAAGGAAATACAAGAAAAGAGTGGGGGGAATTCTCTGATGGTCCAGGGCTTAGGACTCCACACTTTAACTACTGAGGGCCTGAGTTCAATTCCTGGTCAGCGAATGAAGATCCTGCAAACTGCGTGGCACAACCTATGTATGTGTGTGTGTGTGTGTGTGTGTGTGTGTGTGTGTGTGTGTGTGTGTGTGTGTGCTAGGTCGTTTCAGTCGTGTCCAGCTCTGTTGTGACCCTATGGGCTGTAACCTGCCAGGCTCCTCTGTCCATTGGATTCTCCAGGCAAGAATACTGGAGTGGGCTGCCATGCCCTCCTTCAGGAGATCTTCCTGACCCAGGAATCGAACCTTCATCACCTGGGTTTACCTGTATTGGCAGGCAGGTTCTTTACCACTAGCACCACCTGGAAAACCCATATATATGTATATGGTGCTGTCAAAAAAAATTATATAAGAAGAGGGTGGAGTGCTGAGACAGGGAAAAGGAAAGAAGCAAAAAGGGTCATGTCATCAAATCAGATCTATGTGAGACTCAGTCCCTCTGGGCTTCTCAGGGAGTCGCAAAGAGCTCACCTCAGGGTTGTCCCCACTGAGGGGCCAGAGAGCTGGGTTATTCATGCCCCTTACCTGTCCCCAGCCCCACTCCCTGGCTGAGGGCTGCTTCCAGAGGCACGAACTCTCAGGCTGGGTTCCCGGCCCTGGCAGGAGCAGCCTTCTGAAAGTGGAGGCAAGTGCCCGGGGGTGGGGTGGGGTGGGAATCCAGGCCCCCCCTGTAGAGCCTCCTGCCCTATGCAGGGTTCCCTCCCTCCTGAGGCAGCAGAGACTAGAAGCAAGGCCTCCCTGGGCTCAGTTCACCCCTCAGCCCTGCTATCACCCGGCCATTCAGTGTGTGGGCTGCCCCTCTCTGCCCTTGGTCCCAGGACTTCACGATGACCCTCTACCTGAGGCACTACTGGAAGGACGAGAGGCTGTCCTTCCCGAGCACCAACAACCTCAGCATGACGTTTGACGGCCGGCTGGTGAAGAAGATCTGGGTCCCCGACATGTTCTTTGTGCACTCCAAGCGCTCCTTCATCCACGACACCACCACAGACAATGTGATGCTTCGGGTCCAGCCTGACGGCAAAGTGCTCTACAGCCTCAGGTGAGCCCTTCTGACCTCCTTCTGCGCCTCTTCCCTCAGCATCCTCTTAACCCCAAAGCTGGGAGGAAGCACAACTCATTTGTCAACCCAGAGTATCATTGCTTCCACCACAGCACTTCTGCTTTTGGGCTTTGAACAGCGAACTTCTAACTTTCCAGGGGCTCTGACTTTTCAACACCAGGAAAACCTAAATACACATGAGTAAACATTTTAAAGAATTATTTCTCCTTGAAAATACATTTGGGGAAATTTCTCATACTGATGCTTATGATTTAGGCCCTGTTTAAGTTCAATTTCAAATGTTTAATGAAGGTTTTATTTCTCTAGAAAAGTAGATAATGTAAGTCTTCTCAAAGACCTGCCTCCTTTGATCTCTCTGATTCCCATTTTGGAATTTTGCTCTAAAAAAAAAAAAAAGTCGTTTACCTCACCTGGTCAGCTTAGGCATTTTTTTTTTTTAATTCCTTCTTACCAGAGTGTCCTTCTTGAGAGACTCTGGGGACCCCGGGCCACTTGAGGATTTTAAATGGTATTTTGAGCATCACTTTGAAAACATAAAGAATAAAATCATGAGCTCAGATGACTTAGAAATGTTTTTTTCTTTCTTTTTCTTCCTTCCTTCCTTACGTTCATTCATTCACTCTTTCTGTACAGTTGATTTACACTATTACATTAATTTTAGGTGTATGACATAGTGATTCAATATGTGTATAGACTATACTCCATTTACAGTTATTGTAAAATATTGGCTATATTCCCTCTGCTGAACAGTAGCCTTAAAAATGTTAAACTACGCATTAAGCACTGACCTGGATAACCTTCCCTTAGGCACAGACATTGAAATGGGGCTTTCCCTATATGCCCACTTGAGAAACTCATGGTGCCCACCTTCCCCCGGGAGGACGTGTAGAGATGAGCTGCAGGCCTTCACAGAGGAGCGCCTCAGCTACTGGCTGAGATTTATTCCTTCTGTGCTATTCTGAGAGTGCATTTCAGTTTTACAGATTTTATTTTGGTAAAGCTGAATCCACACACCAGTGTCTAGGAAGGGAGTGCCTATACCGATGCAATGTATCTTTAGAGTCAGAGATGGCAATGTTTTTGAAGCTGAATTTCTGCTCCTAAAGAATATTTATAGTAATCTTTTATTACTGCATCCTGGCTTAGAACCTAAGCAATTAGGTACCAGACTCAAAGTTTTACTTCTGTTTTTAACAGAACTTTAATTTTTAATAATGGTTATGTTTGGGACTTCCTTGGTGGTCTAATGGTTAAGACTCTGGCTTCCAATGCTTCCAATGCAAGGGGGGATCTATCCCTGATCAGGAAACTAAGATCCCACATGCTGAGCAGCAAAGCCAAAAAAAAAAAAAGGAAGAAAAATTATGGTTAACAAGCAGCTTGTAAACTTCTGATAGTCTAGCAGTCAGGTCTCATCAACTGGTGGAGGTCTGGTCCGGCACTATTGGACGTGACACCAGAGGCAGAAGAGAGGAAAGAAGTGGAAAACCTCTGTTTATTCAGCATCAAAGTTGTCAGTGAGCCTACAGGTGCCTAAAAACATATAATCTGATTTTTCATTGTAAATGAGATTATGGGTTTGTTTAAGAGAGAAATAAAGAGGTCTAAGTTAGTGAGGGCTATCACTTGGAGATTTATTTGGGGGAAAACACGGAGGAACTGGATATTGTCACCTCTGACAACAGCAGTTAACACTAAATCAGTACTAATATGTTGCCCTCTACCTCATCCATACTCATTGATCCATTCAATAGAATGTGTTTATATTAAGATTGGCCCCCAGAGTTGTACAGATAAAAACCCTGTCAGGTCTCGTCTTAAACTCTGGGTACATAAAGATGAATAATATAAAGTCACTGAGCTTAGCATGATTGCAGCCCAGTGGAGGAGACCTGCAGGAACCAAAGGATTAGATGCAGAGAGAGATACGGACACCAAGGAGGGGTGGGCAGGGAGCGACAGGTAATAGGATGGTTAAGTTTCCTAGGCATAACAAGTGAAATTCACAAATGAGATGCTCCATCACACTAGGTAGATTGAAAAATCAGTTCCATGGTTCTTGAATTCCCAGTTAGTTTTGAGATACGAGAGTCAATGATTGTTGGGAGGAAGAGATTTTTCTTGGGAGAGAGGTGTGAGCATGCCATTTGCTGGACTGCCCAGGACACATGGGTGCTTGTGGTTGGGGCACACTGCAGTTAGAGGGTGAGAGAAGAGCTGTTTAACCAGAGAGGGGCAGAGCTAGAAGAAGTTGTGGCCATGATGGGGCCAGTCTGCACTCCCAGGCTTGTTGGGAATAGTTCAGCATGTGTGGCATGGAGAGTGGTGAGCCAAGAGGTGGAGTGGAAGATGCTGCTGGAGGATGGAGGTGCCCAGTGGTGGGAATGAAGGACCTGGGAAAGAAAGTCTCAGCTTCAACCACGTAGTGGTCCCAGAGAGCTTGAAACCACCTCACCAGAGAACCATCCCCCTCTTATCTCACTTCTACCCATGTAGGAGGCGATTAGAGATGGGCAGACACTGACCACTCAAATGGCAACTCTGTGCCTTAGCTGGGAAGGGGGAGCAGAAGTCTAAATGTGAATGAAGTTTGAAATGTCGATACCTTGGACCAAAATTCTTTGTTACTGAACTGGGATATGTTTGGTTACTTCTGAGGGTTTTGACTGCCTGTTACTGGAGAGGGGTAAGCAGGAAAATCTCAGGACCGGTCAAGCTTCCAAGGGAAGATGCTCTACATGAAATAATTTTAAAGGACTTGAGGGAAACAACAGTGAGCATGGGTGAGATTACACCACATGCTGTGCTTGTTCAATGCTTGGGTTACAAGTGGAAAAGCATTAAGTCAGGGTGCCAAAAACAAGTCTGATAATGTCTGTGATTCTAAAAAACCTGTTCCTATATCAACTGACAACAGAGAGAAGAGCTATTTAATACTTTTGTTCATAGCAAAACCTACCTGCATTTGACATTTGATGTCCCCAAAGTTTGCCACAAATGTCTCCAAGCTTATCTCCTAGTTTCTTTCTTGCTGGTGATGCCATGCAGGTGTGGTTGTGCTGGTGATGTGCCCATAGAAATGGGAGCCCACCCATTAGGTGTCCAAGTCAGAGGCTGGCCTGACCACCCCTCCCAAAAAACATCCTGTGTATCAGTATTCCCAGGAGAGATAAGATGATCCAGCTGCTAACAATACAAGATCCCTCCCAGACCACAACACTCAAATGGAATGAGGAAAATAAGGCAAATATCTGGTTAACTGAGTTTCAAGAAAATTCTTTTCCTTGAAATTTCCATTTAAAAGTGATTTTTTCTTTTTGGCCATGAATTATCCAGATAATTTTCATAACTTATACATAGCCAATTTTCCGTGGCTGAAGGAAAAATAGTATGTTCACTAGCTAATGACTGTTAATCATACCCTGCCATGGAATTCCACACTGGGCTGGAGATCTTTCTTCTATGACTAACAATCTGTATTTGCTTATTCTTTGATGCAAAAGCCAATTTTCCTGAGTAAACTCTGAAGCAAAACCATTAGATGCCAGCAAGTGCTTGCATGTTGATACATAAGATTTTCCAGTGTTTTTCCATTACTATGATCTCCATGGAATTATCCACTAAGAACACCTGTGCCCACTAGTAGATGTTATTATCAATATAGAAATATCAACATTGTAAAAAAATAATAAAGTGCCTAATTTGGCAACTGGCATAAATACTTCATGAATGTTATTGTAAAAACACTGTACACAAATATTGAATGTCAGTAAAATCAAGAAAAGAAGAATTTGAATGAATCTGAAACAGGAGAGCAATATATTCCTATGGTTTCTTTTAAGAAACCATATGAGTTGTGGTTTCACCTTGTTTTATTTTTTTATTTATTTTTAATTTCAGAAGTGGCTCTTTTAAAAAAAATATTTATTGAATTTGTTATACTACTGCTTCTGTTTTATGTTTTGGTTTCCTGGCCACAAGGCATGTGGGATCTTCACTCCCTGACCAGGGATTGAACCTGCACCCCCTCTACTGGAAGGCGAAACCTTAATCACTGGACTGCGAAAGAAGTCCCCACATTGTTTTATCGATGGAGACCATTGCTTCTCTAAAATGTCTGCATGCGATGGGGGTTAGTAGAGTCATTGTTGGCCCCATGGTGAGCCTGGGGTTAAACATAAACACCCAAGAGTACTCCAGTGTGGAAATCACACATAAGCTACTTGGTTCTCTAGGTCTTGGCATACTGCTTATGAACTATAAGAAGAAGGCAGTTATATTGGGAGAAAGCAGAGGCCTTTTCTTTTTGTTTTGTCATTTTGCACTTATATTTTGCAGCCTCTGCACACTTGGATTTTATCTGTTTGTTTCTAGGGTTACAGTGACTGCCATGTGCAACATGGACTTCAGCCGGTTTCCCCTGGACACACAAACGTGCTCACTTGAAATTGAGAGCTGTGAGTAAGCCTATGCCCAGACAGCCCCCACAGACCTTAAGTTACCTTAGGCGCCTCTGACTCTCAGGAGTAGGAGCAGGATGTATTCCTATTCATTACTCTGCTTTTTTTTAACATGAAATTTAATCTCTTAATAAATTTTAATTAATTAACTTATTTTTAATTGGAGGATAATTACTTTACAATATCAGGTTGGTTTCTGCCATATATCAACATGAATTAGCCGTAGGTATATGTATGTTCCCTCCCACCTCTCACCCCATCCCACCACCCCTCTAAGTCATCACAGATGACTATGCTTTTGAGATGACTTTTCAGATAGAAGCAACGTCTCGGGTAAGTTTGAAAATCAGGAACATATTTGGCACTAAAACCTTCTATTCCCATAATTGACCCTTTTAATACTCGTGGCAGTGGTTATAAACTTGGTCCTGTGGAAACTGGAGATTTCTCAGTTCCCCAGGGCAAATGCCTGGGGAAGAGGAGCTGAGGGCTCAGCAAACGTGGGTCTCCTTCCAAGTCCCCACCATGGCACTCATCACACAGCCCACCAGAGAGCTCCTTGTGTATCTCTTTTATTGCTTTTCTGAGTAAGATTTCCACTGAAGAAAGAATTTCCTGGCAAAAACAAGTTGGGCAGCAGTTGCCCCAGGAGACAGCCACTGTGAGCGCAGGTGGTGGCTGAGACACTCGGGCATAACCTAGGGGACTTGGGAAACACATGCAGAAACCTTGGAAAATTAAACAGCTGTAGGAGGACCAAGGCTGCAGCCTCGTCCAGGACTGGCATCCCTAGCTCTCTACGCACCTGCCCCGTGCTCCAGTCTCTGCCAAAATGTTTCCTCTGACTGTCACCGTCTGGTCCACCCCCCACTGTGACTCCTTCCACACTCGTCTCAAACCAGTGCACACCCACTGACATGTCCCAGCCCATGTCAGAGTCCCAGTGAGGACTTTCGTTGGCCCGGGGCATCTTGGTAAGCCTGTCGGGGCTGTGGTGGTGGATCAGGAGTCCCCTGGCTCCAATCACCCAGGGCCGAGGAGCGCAAGGACATGAACTCCACACATAGGAGGGACAGCATGGACAACTCTGTGGGCCGCTCAAAGTGGGGTCAGGGAGAATAAATCCCAGGACCAAGGGAGTGACTGCCTCATGCACCATGGCTTTCTGCCCGCTCTGTCCTTTAATCCTCCCAAGCTCCCTGTGAGAAGGTTTCTGTTATCTCCTTTATGGAGCTTAACAGTGAAGGACTAATCGTTGGCTCTAGAATCTTGCTTTCCCCATGACACCCAGGCAGAGGTACCTGTCAGGCTTCCACCAGAGAAGCAGAACCACAGGACAGGGGTCCCCAACCTTCAGGATCTAATGCCTAATGATCTGAGGTGGAGCTGATGGAATAATAATAGAAATAAAGTGCACGATAAATGTAATGTGCTTGAAACCACTCCCCCTACCCTGGTCCATGGAGAAACTGTCTTCCACAAAACTGGCCTCTGGTGCCAAAAATGTTGGGGACTGCTGCCATAGGACATACACAGGGAAAGGGCTAGTGCAGAGGACTGGCTTATGTGAGCATCTGCAGGGCAGGTGGTGGGGAAGGGCAGGCTGGGGCCTCTCGGGGCAGGAGCCCACCCTGCTGTCCACATGTGGAATTTTATCTTACTCCAGGAAACCTCAGGTCCTCTCTTAAGGCCTTTCTACTGATGGGATCAAACTCACCAAGGTTATCCTGAGCCATCTCCTTTATTTCAAATGAGTTGGGTGTAGATAACACAGCTACAAGCATCTCCCCAGCAGCACCCAGATTGGTGCTGGATTGAATCGCTGGATACTTACAATAGCCTGGCCAAGTACATACGTGAAAGGGGTCAACGCACAGGTCAAAGGTTAGAGGTAGAATAAAAAAGGAATAAAACAGAGCCTCGGGGAGCCCCAGAAAGAACTGTTGACAATAGGAGCAGCCCCTTCAGGTTTTACCCCCAGTTCTGCCCAGATAGCAGATAGGTCTGAAGGGGTTGGGGTAAGCAGTGTGCTCACCTAAAATAAGTGGGATGGGGAAGTATGGGACCAGAGGGAGGGATCCTCAGGGAAATCCCCTTGATTCTACCCTGGGCAGAGCAAAGAGAGGCCTGCAGAGAAAGACCTTGTTTGGCTGCAAATCTCCTTGTGGGTCTTTTCTTGCTAGAATGCAGCCCCTATTACCTGAGAGTGTTTAAACGTATTTGCCATCAATGAAGCATCATCACCCTTTGAAAGAAGAAAGGACTAAATTACCTGTGCTTTAGAAAGTTGAACTATATGAAATGTTGCCACTATTTAACCGGCAAAAAAAAAAAAATTTTTTTTTTTAAAGAGCAAATTGTAGTTTCTGGTCTATAAAAAAAGCAATTTCATTTGCTTTTAGGCTGACTTGAAGGGTGAACACTTTTGCAGTCAGGATGAGTATTTAGGCCTGAGAGTTTTGCCCTGATGATTCTGGAAGACTGAGGAGAATTAGATTTGTCTTTTTGGATTTTGTTTTGCTTTGTTAGACTGCAGTTTGTTTATTCAGCTGATCCTACTACAACCCCCACAGAGCCTCACAGACAGTCTCGTCTTTCCTGGCATCTGATGCCATCTTGTCTTTTCAGACGCCTACACGGAAGATGACCTCATGCTCTACTGGAAGAAAGGCAATGACTCCTTAAAGACAGATGAGCGAATCTCCCTCTCCCAGTTCCTCATCCAGGAATTCCACACCACTACGAAGCTGGCCTTCTACAGCAGCACAGGTGAGGGCGGGGCTAAGAGAGGGGGCTACTTGGATCTCAGGAGGCGTGTGGATTGGTTATCAAGTGAGCAGAGCCTGTGCCTCTAGGATTTGAAACCAAAGATGAGATTTCCAGATTCGTCTAGAGGGTGGTGAGCACGGGGTGAGGAAGGTTTTTTGATACCACCACAGCATCAGAAGTGATAACCTAGAAAATCTTAATAAAAACTCCAACATAAGCCCTCTGTGTAGGTCTATTTGAGACAATTGCATTGACAGTTTAACAGCAGAAATTTCACCCTGATATGACTCCCAGAGACCCCTCTCCTATGGGCAAAAAATAGTCCAAATTCAGGTTGATTCTTTTCCGTTCACCTTCTCTTGACTTCAGCCCCTTTGAGTGCTTCTCTATTAACCAGTCCCCTGCTGCCGTACTGTTTGCACAGCTCCTCTTATGACCCTCTTGTGAGCCACAGTGCAGGAACTACACCCCACGGGCAGTGTCATTGTCGTTTTTTGAGCTGAGTCTGGGCAAGCTTGCTACCACCACCCCCCTGCCTCCACCACCACATTGCCTGAGGACAGGCGCTGTGGTCTTCCTCCTGGCAGCTGAGGTTACAGCTGAGCTTCACTCTCTCCAACCCTTGCCTCTTTCTTAACTAATCGCCTTTCAAGATGACTTTGCTCTTATCTTTCTGCAATTTCTGTTGCTAAAACACTGCATGGTTGACTACACTCTTTGATCTGTAACAGAAGGCACTGCTCATTTCTAACATATGGTGATATCACATCTCTTATATTTTGCACACCTCACCCACCAGTCTTGGTCCTTTGGGGAACCCTCATTCCTTTGACTCTTAGCATTTTGATGTTCCCTCTTGTCTGAGTGTGCTTGGGCTGCTCTAAAAAACTACCATAACTCTGTGTGTGTGTGTGTGTGTGTGCGTGCGTGTGTGCACGTGCACATGCTCAGTTGTGTCTGAGTCTTTGCAACCCCATAGACTGTAGCCTACCAGGCTCCTCTGTCCATGGGATCAAGAATACTGGAGTGGATTGCCATTTCCTCCTCCAGGGGATCTTGCCAATGCAGGGAGTGAACCGGCGTCTTCTGCGTCTCCTGCATCGGCAGGCAGATTCTTTACCACCAAGCCACCAGGAAGCCATAGACTGGGTGGCTTCTAAACAACAGGAACTTGTTTTGCACAGTTCTGGAGGCTGGAAAGTCAAGATCAAGGAAACTTACCCTACTTACAACCCCCACAGAGCCTCACAGACAGGCTTGTCTTTCTTGGAGTCTGAAATATTGTGTCTGATGAGAGCCCGCTTCCTAGTTCATAGACTCACTGTGTCCTCACATGAAGGAAGGCGCAAGGGAGCTCTCTGAGGCCTATTGTATAAGGACACCAATCCCATTCAGGATGAAATCACCTTCCAAAGGCCGCACCTCCAAACACCATCACTTAGAGGATTAGGTTTCAACACATGAATTTGAGAAGGACATATTCAATCTCTAGCACCTCCACAATCACTTTCTGGAGCTGTTATAAATATAACCGTTGCACTAAAATTGTCCCGGGATGCCAGTTTTCCAGTTAATGTTGCCAAGTCCCCATTTTATTTTCAGTTCTTGTCATGTCAAGTTTATCCTGCCTTTTCCTCTCCTTCGAACATTCTCTGTTCCCTTCAATTCCTCCATACAAGTTTTCCTTGTAAAGAATACCAGGGTGAAGCTAAAGCATAGCCTAAATGCACTGTTGTAGTGAGCTTGGTATTTTTATTTTAAACATATTTTTCCCCCATAAAGAAATCCAGAGGGAGTTGTTAAATCCACGCATCTCAAGCTTTAACATATGTAGGAATCATTTGGAGAGGAGTGTTAAAAGAAGTAAAGAAGTTTCTTTTTTTTTTTTTGACCACAGTGCAGGGCTTATGGGATCTTACTTCCCCGACCAGGGGTTGAACCTGGGCCACCACAGTGAAAGCACCGAGTCCTAACCACTGGACAATCAGGAAATTCCCAAAAGGAAGTTATGATTCAGTAGATCCAGGGCGGGGTCTGAGAGTCTGCATTTCTAACAAGCGCCCAAGTGGTGGTGATGCTGCTGGGCCCTGTGCCATATTTGAGTACCGAAAGTCTTACGTGTCCTTCCCAAGGGGTTCCCTTTGTGTGTAGGATGGGGGCTAAAGATTCCTTGAAATGTACTAACCCTTATGATGTGGGTTATCATATAATCATTCTGTTTCATGGTTTTTCTGTCTTCCATTTTATAAAGGTAGGGTAAGTTACCAGGCAAGCGTCTAAGACATTTATGATTCTCTGAATAAAATCTGTCCTGTGGGGAAGATGAGTGGCTATGGTGTGTATTCTTTCTTCTTCCCGTGTCCCCCAGGCTGGTACAACCGTCTGTACATCAACTTCACATTGCGTCGCCACATCTTCTTCTTCTTGCTCCAAACCTACTTTCCCGCCACCCTGATGGTCATGCTGTCCTGGGTGTCCTTCTGGATTGACCGCAGAGCCGTGCCCGCCAGAGTCCCTTTAGGTAAGCAACATCTCAAGTGCACATTCCAGACATCTGAAAATACAAGGAATTCCTTCCAGATAAAACCCTTCTTTCCAAATGGGTCCTGAATCCCTGTGGGCATTATAACTCAGAAAAACATCAAGCTATTCATTCACAGGTACAATGCCCCTATTAAGAATCTGTGTAGCAAAGTTATTTCTAGGTCCCCCTGGGAGTCCACACAAACGGTTCATCTTTAATCTTATTACAGCTGAGTTCTGGAGTGGGTTGTCCTGGTCTGCGGTGCTTTCTCTGCTCACCTGGATAAGAAAGTCACATTCTGTAACAGGGCTTTTCAAAAGGTGGCCCAAGGGATCTTTGTGACAGATTCTCTGGGGGAAATTGTTTAAAATGAAGAATCCTGGGGCCTATCTACATGTATAGGATCAGAATCTCTGAGAGAGCTCCAGGAATTTGCATTTTGAACAAGCTCCCCCAATAAACCTTTTTTTTTTTCATTTTTTTTTGATGTGGATCATTTTTAAAGTCTTTATTTAATTTGTTATAACACTGCTTCTGTTTTATGTTTTGTTTTTTTGGCTGAGAGGCATGTGGGATCTTAGTTCCCTGACCAGAACTTGAACCTGCACCCCTGCATTGGAAGGTGAAATCTCAATCACTGGACTTACAGAGAAGTCCCTCCCCTAGTAATTCTTATACATACTCAAGTCTGAGAATCCCTACTGTACTATCAGTAGCTGTTTGCCATCCACTCTCTTCCCTGATTTAAATATTGCACCCACTCCACACAAACCACCATGGCTCAGAGGTCCAGGGGCTTCAAGGGAGAGGATGACACACCAGGTTTTAGTGAAACTGGATTGGCGCTGGCCCTTAAGATGACCTCAATCCTCTGTGATTTGGTGTTTGCCAAGCGAATGTTCTGAGCTTAATTTGAAATCTCAGGGACATTCCCACTGACAGATGCCCTGGCCTTTAATGGTGGTTCTGTAGCTTGAACAGTTACTGTGCTGAATAAATATTCTAGTTTCAGAAATCTGTCTCCCATAAATGAGGTTAACATCATCCTTGGTAAAATTGACGGAGTCCTCAAGTCAACATTGCAGAATGGGCAGCCAGGTCCAGGACCCAGACAGGCCCTGACAGCTGATAACACAGTCTGAGGACTACAGGATTCTACACCAGCAACAAGGACACAAAGATTAAAATACAACTTGTGTACCTTTCCCCTCTCTTTTGGAGAAGGAGTGCCAAGAAACATACATATCTGCTCATATATACAATCTTCTTCTTATTTGTTTATTAATATTTATCTTATAAATAAAGTTAATTTATTTTTTGACTATTCTGCAAGGCTTGCAAAATCTCAATTTCCCGACCAGGGATTGAATCCTAACCACTAGACCACCAGGGAACTCCCCTGCAATCTTTGTTTTAAACAACTGAATGGAAAGAATTGTCTTACTGTTCACCTGTCAGGGGCTCTCTGCAGAAAAACAAAGTGATAAAGGTGCCATGATGAAGACACAAGGAGGGGGAATTCCCTGGCGGTTCTGTGCTTAAGACACCACACTTTCACTGCATTAAGACTCCGTGCTTTCACTGCAGGGCACACGGGTTCAATCCCTGGTCTGGGAACTAAGATATGCCACTGGGCAGGGCCAAAAAAAAAGAAAAGATTCAGGGATACAGCTGGGAGCAGAGGAATAGGACAAACTTCATGAAAGCTAAAACTGGAAAGGTGAGCAGCTGGAGGGGCAGGGAGGGAGGGAGGGAGGCCAGAAGAGCAGCTGGGAGAAAGAAGAGAGGCACGGAGCCATCCGCTGGGTTTGGTGAAAGACAAACCCCTGCTCCTTTCTCTCTGTGTCTGCAGGGATCACCACGGTGCTGACCATGTCCACCATCATCACGGGCGTGAACGCCTCCATGCCCCGCGTGTCCTACATCAAGGCCGTGGACATCTACCTCTGGGTCAGCTTCGTGTTCGTGTTCCTCTCGGTGCTGGAGTACGCGGCCGTCAACTACCTGACCACCGTGCAGGAGCGGAAGGAGCGGAAGCCGCAGGAGAAGGTGACTTTACCGTGAGCAGGAGTGTCTGCAAGGGTAGGATCTGGTCTAGCAATGGACCTTGGGCAGGTCCGACCTCCTCTGTAAAATGGGATAATGGCACTCCCGCCTCCACTTATTACACCAGTTGGCTGTGAGAGCAAACAAAAGAATAAGTTAAAATGGTATGAAATTTACTCTGAGCTACCTGTTTTACTCATTCAAACATTTATTTAGCCCTTACCATAAACTAGGTTCCTGGAAATGGCAACCCACTCTAATATTCTTTCCTGGAAAATTCCATGGACAGAGGAGCCTGGGTGTGCTGCTGTCCATGGGATCTCAAAGAGTCAGGCAGGACTGAATGACTGACCACCCACACATAGACCAGGAACTGCTAAGTCAAGTTAACTATGGCGAGGTCTTTTCAATCTTGGTGGTGTTCCTAGTTCAGTGATAAAAGTAAATGGCAATTCAATATGGTGGGACAAATGATTTATGAACATAGAGGAATCATAAGAGAAGCTTCCAGAAACGTCTCTTTCCAAGACAGTCTTTTTAATAGTTGCATAATAAAGAATGTCTTGGATGTATTATAACATGATTTATTCTCCTATTGATGGGTAGTGTTTTTTTTTCCATTTTTTGCCAGTATAATAAATGCTGCGATAAACATATGTATGTATTATACATAGATAGATGGATAGATATGTCTGTCTCTTGAAAGCTTATACACACACACACACACACACACACACACACACATATATATATATATATGTAAGCTTCCAAGGAAGCACATCCTCCATTCTAGGAAAATTTCCTTCATACGTGAGCTTATATAACTCCCATCACTTCCCAGATCATCTTCCCTCCCACCTGGTTTCCCCTTCATTCTGTCTGCAGTTCAATGATTATCTCCTCCAGAAAACTCAGGCTCTGTAGAGGAAACTATCCCCACAATGCCACAGCTTTCAAATTCCCACCCCATCTCTCTCTCTTTCTCTCTCTCCCCTTCTCTCTCACACACACATACACACACAAACACACACAATAACTGCAAACAATTCTATCAGGGGTCATATTAGAGAGAACATGGCGATTATCTGATCATGAAACTTTTTGTGGGCCTCCGATATGACTTGGTGTTTCCTAACAGTTGATGGGTTACCTGCTCTTTCATTAATAAAATGTTTACAGTGCCACCATCATTATTCCCCAAACCCCTCAAAAGAAAGGACTTCCCTGTAGCTCAAATGATAAAGAATCTCCCTGCAATGCAGGAGACTAGGGTTTGATCCCTGGGTCAGAAAGATCCTCTGGAGAAGGGAATGGCAATCCACTCCAGTATTCTTGCCTGGAGAATCCCATGGACAGAGGGGCCTAGTGGGCTACAGTCCAGTGGGTCGCAAAGAGTCCGACACGACTGAGCAACTAACAGGCACACCTTGAAAGAAAGTAGAAAAAGGCGATCCCCTCCTCTGTGCAACTTCATTGGCTGAGCTCGCATTCCAGCGTGCGTTTGCTGTGTCCGCAGCTTCCCTGCACCTGCGGGTTGCCTCAGCCGCGCGCGGTCCTCCTGGACGGCAGCTACAGTGACGGGGAGGTGAACGACCTGGGCAGCTATACCCCCGAGAATGGAGACAAGCCCGACAGGATGATGGTGCAGCTGACGCTGGCCTCGGAGAGGAGCTCCCCGCGGAGGAAAAGCCAGAGGAGCAGCTACGTGAGCATGAGGATTGACACCCACGCCATCGATAAATACTCAAGGATCATTTTTCCAGCTGCATACATCTTATTCAATTTAATATACTGGTCGATTTTCTCATAAATGCCTGTAATTCTATACATTTCACATTCTTCTGTATGTACTACAGAAATAATTGAATGATGAGACATAATTTAAGGTTATGATGAAAAGAAAGTTCCCAGTACCCACCCTTCTCCAGCTTTCCAAAAGTACACTGACAAGGCACTTACTGGTTTAATTTACACTTATTAACCACTTATTGTATACACAGCATTATACTCGGTACTGCGGGTACAGAGACACCCGAAGCAACTGATGATAGTTGTTACTGGGATCTCTTAGGAAAGCACACTGCTGGTGGGGTAGGCACACTGTACTTCAACCTCTTTTAGACTCTAGATACTTATTCATATGAACCATATCCTTTATGTGAGTGTGACTCTATTCTCTGGACCAGGTGGATCTGGGAAGCACCTAAAGTTCTTTTGCTGTTGTTGTTTAGTCGGTAAGTTGTGTCCGACTCTTTGCAACCCCATGAACTGTGTAGCCCAGCAGGCTCCTCTGTCCATGGGATTTCCCAGGCAAGAATACTGGAGAAAGTTGCTGTTTCCTTCTCCAGAGGATTCTCCTGACCCAGGGATCAAACCCACATCTCCTGTATTGGCAGGCGGATTCTTTACCGCTGAGGCACTCATTTACATGCACCTAAATCCCCACTTTGACCAAAACTTATGCTTCAGTCTGTAGCTTCTCACCTATTTTATACGCATCTCTTCGCATTGGTTTCATTACAAGGCATTAATAATATTCCTACTTTATTTACATCTTGTGGTTCCTAAGGTTTCACCTCTTCACAAGAAAAGCTCTTTAGATTGGTACAATGGTTTCTGATTTTGGTAGGTATTCCCCTGGTAGGGAAACTTTGAAGAAGAGAGTATTTACAGGCATTTTGTCAGTTTTGTCATAGGGGTAACTAGCCTAGAAAATTTGTGCATGAGTGTTCCCTGTTTAATAATCACTGCTTCATGAATCTCCATCTTGCAGCATGTCCAAGTTCAAAGTGAAGTTAGTAATGTGATATCTTCACTGATGAACCTGGGATTAGACTGACTTTTTCCTGTATAACCATGGCAAGGAAATGCATAATTTGGGACTAACTATAACTTGTTAGAGAGAAGGCAATGGCAACCCACTCCAGTACTCTTGCCTGGAAAATCCCATGGACGGAGGAGCCTGGTAGGCTGCAGTCCATGGGGTCACTAAGAGTCGGACACGACTGAGCGACTTCACTTTCGCTTTTCACTTTCATGCACTGGAGAAGGAAATGGCAACCCACTCCAGTGTTCTTGCCTGGAGAATCCCATGGACAGAGGAGCCTGGTGGACGGCCGTCTATGGGGTTGCACAGAGTGGGACATGACTGAAGTGACTTAGCAGCAGCAGCAGCATAACTTGTTAGAATGAGAAATACATGGTTACTGAATGTAAAAGAGAATGCCAAAATGAAAAAGAAATGGTTACACATCACTGGACATCTCCATTTATACTCAGTGAATACCAGCATCTTCTGTGAACCAGAAAACAATGGCTGCTGATGTCAGGGCAGGGGATAAAGGAGAGGGTTCTAATTTGATGTATTATTTAAACAGCCTATAGCTATTCATACTGCATATCCACAGGATCAACTCCCATCAAATTTATGCATAAAGCATTTGTTTGAAATTCAAATAAACTCTATACCCTATTATGTTATTTTTACTCCAAAGCTAATTTGACTGATCCCGATACTAAGTAATATCATGTTATTTCTTCATGAGGGCTATACTTTGGTCTTTAAAAAAAAAAAAACAAATTTTCAGAAAGTCTAATTATACGGCACTCTCCCATTTTCTTAAAAGAAAGGGTTTTTTTTAATAGCAAACTCTAGTAGAAAAATGTAAAGGACTATAGATGAAATAGTTAAATGTCAACTTTTAATACCAAAAATATTTTTAGAACATTACCTTTTTCATGCTCATTTTATGAAACAATTCCAATCAAATTTCACAAACATCTTTGCCACTTGCTTCTTCCTCGGAGCAGGACCACTTTGAACCGTCTGGGCAGGTTTCCAGGACACATAATCTGAACTTCCATCCACACGGTTTGGGGAGCTCTGCCATTTGAACCAGCATATAGGATGCTGTATTGTATTAGTCTGCTCAGGCTGCCAGAGTGGAGTACCATAAACTGGGCAGCTTAAATAATAGATATTTATTTTCTTTCAGTTCTGGAGGCTGGAAGTCCAAGGTCAAGGGGTTGGCAGGTTTGTTTTCTCCTGAAGTCTGTCTCCTTGGCTGACAGATGGCCACCTACTTGCTGTGTCTTCACATGGCTTCTTTCTCTGAGTACATGCATCCTTGGTGTCTCTTCTTTTAGGGGACACAGTCATATTGGATTACAGCCCTGCCCTTGTGATCTCATTTAACCTTAATCACCTCTTTCAAGGCCCTATCTTCAGAGAAGTCACATTGGGGGATGAGAGCTTCAAAATACAAAGTTTGAGAAGACACGATTTAGCCCATATGCTATGGGAATTATTCAGCTTCATAACAGTATATCTAGTGCATCTGAGGGCAGGAGGAGACAGGGGTGTCAGGATGAGATGGTTGGATGGCATCACTGACTCAATGGACATGAGTTTGAGCAAACTCCAGGAGACAGTGAAGCCTGGAGTGCTGCAGTCCATGGGGTCACAAAGAGTCGGACACAACTGAGCAGCTGAACGACAACAACAGTGCATATGATAGGTATTTACTCTTGACCTTTACAACATAATCACATACAGTATTGTTTTTTAGAGTGATCTTTAGAAGGCTTGTTTACATTGATATCTATACTAGTGGTATGAAGAATAAGTTATTGAATTCACGTTCAATGTCTTTGCTACCTTTTCTAGCAATTCTCAGGTGACATCTACAAGCATCTAACAGCATTGATTGAGGTGACAGTACTTTGCTCTCAAAAGTGTGTCACTGAGACAGAACTCTGTAATTTGACTTCATAAAAACCCAAATACAAAGCAACTCTCTTTTCTGATAATTTTGGAGAAAACCACCCTTTATATGTGGACATCTATAATATTTAATAAACTTGCTGTCTTGACTGAAGAGTAGAGAGATTTGGTTAATAATATTGTCTAGTTAACAGGCAGGTATGAGGACTTCCCCACCGGTCCAGTGGTTAAGACTGCGTTTCACTGCAGGGGCAAGGATTCGATCCCTAGTTGGGGAGACTAAGATCCTGCATGCCATGCAGTGCAACTAAAAAAAAGGAAGATATCATATGAATACTCAACAAATAAACAAATTGTCACTCACAATACATAAACATTAATATGAGGAAAAATATTTTAATAGTCACACTTTTCTATTTATTCATTTTTAATAGTGGCACTTTTGTATTTATTCATTCATTCAGCAAGTAATTCCAAGCACCTAGTATGTAGCATGCAATATTCAAGAGCAGTGCTTCTCAAACCGTCTGTGGTGAAGGACCAGTTGGTTTAATTATTTTACATTTCCAATTCACTGGAGAACTTCACAAACCTAAGTCTGAGCCTGCATTCCACCCTGTAGCAACGTGGACTTGTGGGTTTGACCATGGAGCCAAAAACTGTGTGTGAATGTAAGTCATAATGATCACAATAAAGCACGCAGAGAAAGAACATTTCATTCTGATTGTTATTAAAAAAATTGTTACAACTGAGTGTCTTTGTATGGGAAATTCCAGTACCTGCAGTAATAAGAAAGCACATTATCCAACAAACACATTAATAATGTTAGAATAAAACCATTTAGTTCACTTAAGTATTATCACCACTCTTAAAATAATTGGATGCTTTAACTTTTCAATTTCATATTGTTTAATTTTTATCTATATAAAAATAATTTTTATCTCTATGTAATTGGGACAAATACTTGTCATTCCAAGAAGAGCACTGACATTACCTAGGAACATGCTAGGAAAGCAGAACATCAAGCCTCACCCCACACCCAATTAGAATCTATGTTAACAAGTTCCCCAGGTGATTCTTACATACATTCAAGTGAGCAAAGCACTGAACTAGGTTTGTGTAGCCATATACCTTTACAAAAAGTTATGTGAGAGCTGCATTTATACATGAAACAACTCAGTATTGCATGCTAACTCTATGTGGGAGGAATATTTCCTTTCTTTCTACCTTTTTTGTTTTGGAGGGGATAGTAATTTGTAAAGTTATAAAAAGCAGAAAAAAAAATCATTCAAAATCCTACTAGCCATGGGCAACTAGTATTACTTCTCATCTTTTTTTCTACATAGTTTTGTATAGTTGCCACCATATTTTATATACAAATTGATACAGGTTCTTTTCCATGACATAGTATGACCATTTTCCTACTAAAAACTACCTATATTTTGCAGCCATTAAAATCATTCCATACTATGAGTGTACATGGCAATCTTTTCCTTAACACTGGATAAAAAAATAATACTGTGATGAATACTCTTAGGGAAATATTCTTTTCACACTCTAGACTTAATTTCCTCATATTAACAATGAATGTATATAATGGATGCTGATTTGAGATCAGTATTCTTCTTATATTGAGTAAATAGTGTGTAGTGTAATTCCAAGTTCTTAGCTTTTTAAACCTTAAAAAATCACAAATGGAATTAAACTATACCGTTGTTAATGTTAGTCACTCAGTTATGTCCGACTCTTTGTGACTCTATGTGACACCGTAGCCTGCCAGGGTCCTCTGTCCATGAAATTCTCCAGGCAAGAATACTGGAGTAGGGGTAGCCATTCCCTTCTCCTGGGGATCTTCCCAATTTGGGGATCAAACCTAGGTCTCTTGTATTGCAGGCAGATTCTTTACCATCTGAGCCAGCCAGGGAAGCTCGAAACCATACCTTAGTGGTATCTGATTCAATGGAACAGTAACCCACTCAAACTAGCTTAAGAACACAGGAATCACAAAGACATGCAGTAAATAAATGGCTGTGCCTAATGAGTACTATAACGATTTCAGACAGCTTCTCTTTCTAGGCAGTTACCTTTCCTTTTTTTCAGTGTGATTTGCTTTATTCACTATAAAGTGTCCTTCTCTGCTCACACATGACATTCACCTCCAGATTCACTGACCTTAAAATCCCAGAGGTCATCACCCTCTAAGTGACCTCAACTCTTAATTCCCAGGAGAGCTAATTGAAGTGTCTCTCCACCCTTATCAAAATTCCATTTCAGTTTGTACAGGCCTTCTATTGAGCTAAAAGAGGGTGAGCTGGCCCTTCAGGAGATGTGAAAGGAATTAGAAACAAGAGCCAGAATAAGCTTTTTCCTACTCAGCCTACCCTGAACTCAATAATAGCTGTTTGCAAATGAGGCCAAAACAAGGACACTTCACAGTGTTAAAAACAAACAACCCACCCCCGCAAACAACGAAAACATCAGAAACTGGTTCAACATAAAGAACATGCTTCTGTACAGGCAGAAAAATGTATTTCTTTGGCAGTGGGAATGGATAAATCAAGGCCATATATTAATAGGTAATAAATAGTTATGACATATTGGGGTGAGGACAGAAAACAAGTTCGTTCTTATCATCTTAGAATAAGAAATCTATGCTTTGTGAGCTAATTTCTAAAGTTTTGTAATTATTTCCCCTTGATTTTCTAAATTCTTTTGTTCCAACCTTGGATCAATGAAACAAGTAATACTTAGGCCAGAACTAAAAAAAGTGGCAGAGGGTAGGTGGGGTAATAGCAACATCAAAAGCTGGGAAACATGGGCTAAAATCTGATTGGAGAGAAACTCCTAGAGATAAAGGGCTTCCCAGGTGGACCCAGGGGTAGAGAACCTGCCTGCCACTGCAGGAAATGTAAGAGATGTGGGTTCAATCCCCAGGTCTGAAAGATCCCCTGGAGGAGGGCATGGGAACCCACTCCAGTATTCTTGTCTGGGAAATCCCATGGACAGAGGAGCATGGTTATGGTCCATAGGATCGCAAAGAGTTGGACATGACTGAGCACCATCATAAAACATCTGGAACAGATTTCTGGCTGGGATTTTCTATTACAAGCTCTTCTTACATACATATTTTTTTTTTTTTTTTTTTTTTTTTACAAAAGAGCTTGTCTTAAAAACACACAACCCGAGTGGGTTTTGTGACTTTGGATGGATGGGCAGAAGCTAAAAGCTTTCTAAGACAATGGGAGGTATACCAAAACAGTTGCTGTGGGTAACTGCTCCATCTTTGAGGAAACATTAGGCTGAACAATAACTGAGTAGCCCCTCACCACTTTCAGAGATTAACAGACAACAGCTTCAAGTTTTGCTAAGATTTCAACTGCACCTAAGTCTACTTCTTCACAAGTGGCCTCTTACTCCTCTATCAAGCTAAAAGCATACTTGAATTCTTATAGTCCAGGGGTACTTAAATTTGCATCAAACTCTCTTAAGCTTCTCATACACAACACATGATCCTCCTGTGAGGAATGAATCAGGCCTGATGACAAGGCTTGAAGTGATGGTTAATCCTGAATCCATATCATTCACAGGCAGTAACAATGCCTGGATCTAGGTTTGGTTATTCTTTAAATAAATTAAGCTCAAGTGGGAAAACAAGAAGTTTTTGAACTGCTTTCCATTCTCTCAGGTCAAACAAAAAGGTGTCAGGCATTAGCAACACAACCAATAGATAAAAGTTCAAGTTCTCTTAAAGGCAATTCACTGTTTACACAGTGGGGCAATGTCTACTTAGTCTTTTGAGCTAAAAAAGAATTTTGTCTACTGAAGACCTTGATTTGGTATTCTTTTCTCTTTTATATTTCTGAGGTTTATTTTTTAAAGCAACTGGATGCTGTGATCCACTATACTAATCAAAGCTCATTTTACTAATTGGAAAAAAAAGAACAGATTTGGACTCTATTTTGAAAGCCAGTTCAAACCAAAAAAAACACGGACACTTGTAATTTTTTTCATTTGAGGCACTTATTCTCTAGCCATTGGTAAGAATCCAAAAACCTGCTCTGTTGCATTTAAGTTATTACATGGTATGACTTTGTACTGAAGTTGAAAATAATTTTTTAAGAAAATTCAATACTGTAATTATGTACCTACATCTCATCATGTAAAACTTGCTCTGGCATTTCTCAGCATCTGAGACCAGTAAAACATTCTTTTTTAAACAAAAATAATTGTTCTTTTTAAATTCTCATATAAATAACATGACATTTATAGTATAAAAGCAAATCAACATCTGTAATACTGAGTAAGAGACTATAATATATACAGCAGAAACCAACACAACATTGTAAAGAAATTATCCTCCCCCAAAAATAAATTTTTAAAAAAGATTATGTCACAGTGTATTTGGGTAATTGTTGCTTTATATTCATATATTTTCAAAACTCCCTATATAGGTTGAAAAAAACCACAACTACTATTTGATAAATACATTTATTAACATTATAGATTTTTTCATACATACTTTAATATGTGTATGCATTAAAATATTTTTTAAATGACTATGATCTGATGATAGTAGAGACTGATTTTACTTGAAAATATTAACTTCATACATATCAAGCACACCATCCTTAACTATATAATTTGTTTGCAAAAGGCTTGCTGAAGTATAAACAAAAATAAAGAAGCAGTTTTTCATACCTTACACATTTATAAAGAGTTGCTAGCTAGCAGGAAGACAATTGAATTATTTTACAATGAAAATTTACTTTGATCTTTTGAAGGCTAGTACTATGTAGGACATTTTCCAGAAGACCAGAGATGCTTCAGATAAAAAGTAAGAAATGTATAAAATACAACTATCTGAAAGATTTTCTAAAAAGAACATATTATAAAATTAGACAATCATTCTTTAAGAAGACTTCCCATCAATTTCTCCTATTCAAACAGACTGAGATGACTCAGGTATTTTAAAATATTTTAGAAACACTTCCTCAAAAATTTCCAAGACAGCAGCCTTCAGGTGTTCCCTCAAATCCAGTGTTGCTTAAATGAATTAAATCTTATGAGAACTTACCACCAACCACAAGTTTTTGGGAGCATGAACTATATCTTACTCTTTACCTTACCGCCAGTGCTTAGAAGTAGGCCCTCCTCAACAAATGTTCACCGAACTCAACTGTTGAAAAGATCACTACAACTTACTAATAAATAAACAGTCCTTTGGAGGATTGTGGGAAACCAAAACACTCCCAGTTTATACAAGTATTCATGAACACATGAAAATGTTCTAGTTTAACCTAAATGTCCCAGCCCTTATAAGTGCTACAGGAAGAAGCAATTAAAAGGGAAAAATTCCTTAATAATTCATAAAATATGAGTAGTTTTTAAAACTAATAGAACCTGAGAATTTTAAGAGGCAAGCTAAATATTAGCTACACTCAATCATTATATAGTATATGGCAACTTAGTAGTGAGTAGTACCACATGATTGTTTTATACAGGTCCCATATCCAGTCAGGCCTGCTTTTAAAATTAAGTCACAAAAGAAAAAACATGTTCAATCTGTTATTAAATTTAAACCATTAATCTGGATTATACATTTTAGCTCTATTAATTTAACAAAAATAGCCAAAAGTTGGTATTTGAGGAAAAGGCTTTCAGTTTAGTCTGTGAACAGCGCAAGTTTAAAAAAAAGCATGTACTAAAACCATTTTCCATAAAAACCAAGATACTCAAGCAGGCCCACCTATGTCTCTAGTTTAGGTCAGAAGTTAATTCAATATTTTAAAAGTCAAATTATTTTAAACTTTATACTAACTTAGCTTGGCCTGTTTTTTCTTTCAAATGAGTCAGGTTTTAGTGTACTTAAAGGAAATTAAGCATACTGAAAAGACAACGGCTTCAAAGAACACATAATCGGGTGGAGGAATAACATACAATCACTGAATCTAAGAGATGTCAAGTGTCATTATTCAAGCTAATTCTGGGAGAAAAAGTTAGTTGCTGCTCCCTTTCTCAAAAACAAGACACAAAATTATATTTTGAAAAAGTCTTATTCATGTGTCAACCTCCTAAAAATACTCATCATTTACATGTATAGAGTATATGTATATACACATATATAACCCTTTTTATCTAAAAGTGACACTGTTCTCCTGTAATTGAGTGGTTCCCCATTTATCCTCCAAATAATCTTCAGAGATTTAATCTAAAATGTGAGGCCCAATCAACACAATGATAATTTAAGCTAAGTATAAACATTTATGAAAATTTAGCACATTACAAACATGCCACTGAAGTATGAGAATAAAGAAAGACCTTAGTTCCAAAAGGAAAACTACCATTACAAAGAAGTGGGTTTCCCTGGTGACTCAAATGGTAAAGAATCCACCTGCAATGCAGGAGACCTGGGTTTGATCCCTGGGTCAGGAAGATCCCCTGGAGAAGGCAATGGCAACCTACTCCAGTATTCTTGCCTGGGAAATCCCATGGACAGAGGAGCCTGGTGGGCTACAGTCCATGTGTCGCAAAGAGTCTGTCACAACTGAGCAACTAATACTTTCACAAAGGAAGTAGTCTCCCAAATTCTAATTGCAGAGTGAAGATTAGCTACAGTTGTTCCTCTGGACGGGAGATTTTGAGTCAGCATTTATTTACACGCTTTAATGTAATATGGCTCAGTTAACTCACTTCATTAGTAAATAAAAATGAAGAGGGGATTTCAAAAGTCTGAATTATAAAGAATAAAGTCTGAATTATACTAAATAACTTCAAGGTGAGATCCAAGGGGAAATGGAATTCTCCAGGCAAGAATAGTGGAGTGCGTGGCCATTTCCTTCTCCAGGGGGTCTTCCGGACCCAGGGATCTACTCTAATTTTAAAAAATCAGACAAAGAATGTCATGGAGGATCAAGTTCTAAAAGCTGATACAAAGAGTAAGAAGAGTGGCTTGCACAGGGGACGGCCTTAAGGCTGGATACTAAAAGAAAGCAAACTTCAAAAGAGCCAGAACGCCCAGTGAGGACAAACCACTGACGCATTACGGGCACTGCTGTCTAAATCCCTTGCTCAGTGTTTTCGATTCAGAAGTTTGAAGTTTTCTTCTAGGAGAAGATCTGATTATATGATGTAAGTCAAAGAGAACCAGTTTTTATGTTATACAGGATGGACCGGCAAACTTTATTTTACAAAGGGGCAGACAGTAAATATTTTAGGTGTTGCAGGTCACACAATTTGCTCTCTGATGCTGTTTCTTCCTGTGCCCGTTCAAAAAGAACAGCTCATTTTCAGCATGCTAGCCATAAACAATCAGGCTGCTTGCCAAATCAGGCCAGTCTGCAGACGGCAGATCCAGAAGGAAAGCAATTCTCAAATACTAACTCTCCTCTCAAATTCCCCTCTCTTTCTTTTAACTTTAAATAACTTCAGATAGAAGAGGAAATAGAGGTTTAAAAGACTATAAGGATAAGTGATCAAATCTAACTTCCCAAATGAGAAGCCGAAGTCTCAGAGCATACAAGTTGACTTGCTTACAGCTGAGACCAAATGCTCACTTTGCTTTCTTTCCCCCTTCCATTTTTGGAATGCTTATGGCTCAAATTTGAGGACTCCCTTTAAAATAAAGACTCCTGGACATTTACTATATTCACAGCTTAATATATTTGTGTTACTGGATACTTTTCACATTCTTTTATCATGATAAAGAAAGTCACACCAGGAAAAAATAATGTAATACTTTTTAGTTTATACTGGGCTAGCATGGGGCTTAAGGAGGCTTAGAATTCTGTCCCCTAAATTTAATAAACTACCGAGTTTACTCAGGCTGGACAGGCTAGCTTCTGAGGAGAAGCCATTCAGGGCTGCTAGGTAGAGGGGACCAGTTCTATGACACATTAACATTCAAGATAAGCAGACATCACTCCTCTCACCATATTCCTCTAGGACACGTGGGGCCAACAAGCAAAAACCTTGCAGAAGAGTCTAATCCTATCCATCTACCATTTTCCCTATGACAATAATATGGAATGAGAAATAGCACTTCAATGCCACTTCTCAGAGTAAGTTATATACAAAAAAAGAACATTTTATTTTCTTTCAAATGGTAACTTAAGCTCATTCTTTGTACCTGAGTTTCTAGTTGTTTCCCACAGCATTTCTGATTAAAAGCCTACTTTTATTATCAATGAAAAGAGTCTCTAGACCAAAACAGATACAGTCAGATATTCCAAATGAATCTTCCCTAAATTTAGAACAGGAATTTTTAAACAATTTTATAGAACAGTGTTACCAACCAATACCAAAAATATCTTTCATGTGCCCATTATGAATATAAGGCCTGAAATCTCTTGGATCTTTTAAAATACACTCACATAACATATGGCTTTATAAAATATTATCACCGATCAACCATGTGTCATCCAGGCTGTTTACGAAATGCCAGCTCTGAAAGGTCACAATTTCATCAGACACAGATTTGTGAAATTTTCATTCTAGATATGAGGTAATATGTTTTTTCCACATCGTGTCCTCACTTTTCAGGTAAGAGAAATTTGACTCCTTTATGACTGAAAAACAAGCCATGCCCTCCTCGCTCACTAAAAAAGATTACAGGATAAAAATCATCACTGCTTCTGAATGATCTGTAAGTAGCTCCTAAACCCTCCTTTTATTCCACTGTATTTAAAACTCTTCTTCTTGAAGTTTCAATTTGAAGTCCTCTCTGATTCTTTCCAGCAACTCTGGTTTAAAAATAACATCCAGTGCAGTCATTGACAGAGCTTTGGCTGTTCTCAAAGTGTAGAACTGAGCTTCTGGTGATCCTAAATGGGAGAGAAGTTAAATAAAGGTAATTTCATATGTATTACAACGAATTTATTCATTTTCAGGTTAGCTCTCAATATCTAAATTGCCTCTCCAACTGACCACCACAATATAGTATTTCCTGAGGTGTCCGGTAAAGAAGTGATAATGGGCTAAACTAAGCAGTTAGAAAGGCAGCTACTACTACAAAAAGAGCACATGTCAAAACATCAACACTTACCTGCAGCTTCAGTATATTGTTCTGTATGATTCAAGGCATTAGACCCAATGTAAAAATATGGATGAATCCCGGGAACCACAAAAGAAACATTTCCAAAATCGGTAGATCCTTGGAAAGGTAAGACGAATCATGAATTTTTAATTGCTAGTCCAGTGGAGCACATGTACCTTAATCTCTATACACCTGACATGATTTACAACTCCTTCCCTTCCAGAAATTCTCTACCCTTTTGGTGTCCATGACTCCACTCTCTACTGACTGTCTGGCTTTCTCTACGACCCCCTCTCTAGTCACTCTGTTGCCTGTTTCCTGAGCACTGGTGATCCCTAGGGCTTCATCTCTGGGTTACTCCTTCCTCTGTGTCCTCAGGCAACCTCCTCAACATTGAAACCTATGTCTTCATTCACCTCTCATGTGTTGACAACCCCTAAGTCTCAACCTAGACAACTTTTGGAATAGGCTACTGGACAGCTTCCCTTAGAAGTCCTGTGAACACCTCAAATTTAACAAATGAGTAATTTATACCAACCCACCCTGCTTCAGCCTGCTCTTCCCCTTGAACTCTTATCACGTTGAATGACATCAACACCCTGTTTTTATCTCCAAGTACCCCTGAGTCTACGTCATCAACATCTACTGTATTTTAGGAGATACATTTCTAACATGTAAACATATTAGCAATAATGCTCTTAAAAGGAAAAAAAATCTAAAATAACCTGATATACTTATGAGTGTTTAAATTCTAATAGTTGTTTGTTATTTCTCAGAAACTGACCATGTCCCCATGTAACCAAGTCCTTAGTAACCTGTTTACTGATACCTGAGAATGAATTAAAATTCGATTTCCCCTTTAAGTAGCTCACTTAAAAATTAGAACTAAGCAAATTTAAACACTAGAAACACTTAGAATATAAAGCCAAGAGTAGGCTGGCTTTTTCTAAAAGTAAATCTGTTCACATGACATTCTACATTCACTGAAGAGTTCTTTAATGTCTTTCTCCTAACCATTAAGTTTGTAAAAAAGTGTCATTAAAAAGCATAAGCAATACTTCCCCCAACCTCCAAAACTGTTAAGCAAAACCATTTAACCTTGGATAGTACTTCCCTTCCTCAAACATCATGATATGTTTGAAAGAACTTAATTACCTGAAGGGCCACTGAACATAGCATCTTCTGAAATGAAGTCTATTCCTAGCTTTTTTCCGTTTTCAACATAAGCTTTCCACAGACTCTTATTGGGAAGAACATTGTAATAATCATGTGCTCCACTGTTAATTTCCACCTGATAAAAATCATAACACAAATTTAAAATTAAGAAACTTGAATTCACGATCTAATTTTCAAACCAGCACTGGTTCTCTAACAGAAAGAGGTTTTAAAGGAGGCACCTCCCTCTCAGAATATAAACTCTCTCAAACCTTTACTTTAAAAAAAAATACATTTTTCTATAATGAGAGTTCCCAGGACCCTATCTCCTTTATGCTATATATGCACCAAAGCACACAAGGTCACCTAGCTCTACCAACCAATAAGTCTCAATTTCAGTTACCTAAACCAGGAGTGGGAGCAGCCAGGAATCTCCACTTTAACCAGCACCCCCAAGTAATTCTGATGCAGGTGGTCCCAAAGCCACATAAGAAACACTGCTCTAGGCTATAGCCCCTAAAAGACAAATCAAGATTTACTAATTTTAAGTATATAAACTGACACTGATACCACTACCTGGTCTGAAAGGTATAAAGTACTTTAAGAGAAAGACAGAAGATCCACAGTGTGGAGGGGTGGACTATGGTCCTCATTTATTAATTTCAGTGCATTAAGATACAGAAGCAGTTTACATGTACCCAGTTAAGAGGATTTACAGATTTAGATTTGATTAAATAAAAAAAGGGCAATATTCCCACAAACTAAAAATAATTCCAATAACATTAGCAAAAGCCAATTATAAAATGGCAGAGATAATAATTATTCTACCCTTAGCAACATCTAAGTTAGAAACAATGAAAACCTAAACATACTAAGTCGCACAGTTGTGTCTGACTCTTTGTGACTCCAAGGAATTCTCCAGGCCAGAATACTGGAGGGGGTAGCTGTTCCCTTCTCCAGGGGATCTTCCCAACCCAGGGATTGAACCCAGGTGTCCCCCATTGCAGGTGGATTCTTTATGAGCTGAGCTACCAGGGAAGCCCAACAGATACTATAAGTCAGCCAAAACGCAAAAATTATTAAAATACTATTTAAATGTAAGAGGAGATAAGCAATCTATCTGGTAAGATATTTAAAGTAATAATCATAAAGATGCTCAAAGAACTCAGGAGAAGGATGGATGAATAGAATGAGAAGTTTTAAACAAAGAGTTGGAAAATATAAAAAAGAACTACACAGAGCTAAAGAATACAGTAACTGAAATAGGAAATACACTAGAAATCAACAGTAGATTAAATGATACAGAGTAACAGATGACCAAAGTGGAAGACAAAGTAGTGATAATCACTCAAGCTGGTAAGAAAAAAGAAAAATGAATTTTTAAAAATGAAGACAGTTTAAGAGCCCTTTGGGACAACATCAAGGTATTAACATTTGTATTATAGGGATCCCAAAAGGAGAAGAGAGAGAGAAAGGAGCAGAGAACACACTTGAAGACATAATAGCTAAAAACTTCCCTAATCTGGGAAGGTAAACAGACATGTAGTCCAGGAAACACAGAGAATACCAAACAGGTTCAACCCGAAAAGGACCATCCTGTCATTAAACAGCAAAAATTAAAGATGAAGACAGAATATAAAAAGCAAAGAGAAAAGCAACAAGTTACCTAGAAGGAAATTCCCATAAGGCTATCAGCTGACTTTCCAGCAGGAACTCTGCAACCAGAGGGAGTAGCACAATATACTTACAGTGACGGAAGGGAAAACCTACAACCAAGAATACTCTACCTGACAAAGCTTTCATTCAGATTTGAAGCAGAGATCAAAAGTTTTACAGACAAGCAAAAGCTAAGAGTTCAGTATCTCAAAGCCCCAACTTTCTAAGAAATGTCTGAAGGACTATTTAAGCAAAAAAAAGGCCATGATTAAAAATATGAAAATTACAAAAGGAAAAATCTCATTGCCAAAGGTAAATACATGGTAAAAGTAGTAGATCAACCACTTTAAAGCTAGTAGGAAGGTTAAAAGACAAAAGTAGCAAAATCATCTGTAACTATAATAAGGAGTTAAAGGACACAGAAAAGAAAAGGGTGTAAAATATGATATCAAAAGCAGTAACCGTGATGGAAGGAATAAAAACAAAAGATAGGTTTGGCTGATTTTACCGTAAAGTTGCCTTCATAGCGACTATATAGAGCAATGCGAAAAGCGTAACTGCCAGTAAGGAAAAATATAACTTGCAGAAAGGCAGGGATTCTAGCTCAGCAATACCAGTTATTCTAAGTCCTGTGTGATAAGACTACTGTGGTCCTCTCTATGTGAACACTGAGTAAAACAAATAAGAATGAAAGACTTTCAAATCAACTGATTTTTGCATATTTAAGACACTGCCAAATGAAAGAAAGGCAAAATTAGGTTCTAATGTAACTTAATATAAACAGTCCCAGCCCACATATATACTTCTGATTATAACTTAGATTAACTCTTAAAAGTTCTTACTGTGCACCCAGTAGCCAAAGCTGCAGCTCTGAAGCAATCTTCTGCCTTTTTGGTCAAAACTGGAAGTTCTTTCATTGAGGGTGCACGGAAGTAATAGATTAACTCAGAATAAGAGGGAATGATATTGGGTTTTACACCACCATTTTTTATTATACCTATAAAAAGAACCAAATTACTGGAATTGAACTTGGAGCTTGGAGACCATTCCTTTAGTTTAAATACAGCCATAAAGTTTTTCAGCCAAAACATAAATACAGAAAAATAGTTTAAACTTATTACCTTCACATATACACCAATCAAAGATTTTGATGTTATACAACAAGTTTCTATGCATAGTGTGATATTTCCTGGCTAATAGGAAAAATAAAATAACTGTCTATATGTACTTTAGCCTGAGGAATTTACATGATGTTAATAAATTATGATTCTTGACTAAAAAGAAACTGTCAGAAATTTTTACAAGTATTGTTAGCCTTCTGGAAGAGACTTTTATTTCAGTGGGCTTTCTTACAGTTGTATATTTTGCTAAAATTTGACATAAGGAAAGACCCCAACGGTATGAGGTTCTCTATAATTACCCTCATATCTTAGGAATCCCATTTTAAAATGGCATTTGGCTCTGGGAAAATATTTGAAAATATTTTTATGTCAATAGGAAACCAATACAAATCAAGGATCACAAAGTATACTCTCAACTGTCAAAACAAATGCATTTATGTGGAACTACACTGAGAAGGAAAATTTATCCATTCAAAATAATAACTAAAATAAATAAGCAAAGCCTAATATTTTATGATCTGCTTTATTTAAAAAGTATTTTTACATATTCATGTTTGGTCCTTTTAAAGAAACTAAAGTAGAAAATTGGTAAAAGTGCAGTTACCAACTAATTTCAGAGTACAGCAAAATTGGGTAAAGAACCTATTTGAAGTATAATAATTTCCTAAAGCATAAAGAAATAAACTAAAAAATAAATCTGCAACTTCAAGACAGTACTTTAATACTGTATTTACATTAAGGTGAGACACATAATTTTAAATTATGCGTAGTACTTTTACTTAGGATTAACAGCACTTGAGTATATAAAACCAGTAATCATCACTTTTTTTAAAATGAGAAAACAATGAAATTTTGTTATCAAGAAACAGGATAACTGGGAAATCAAGTTCTAACGTTCAAATACCAACAAAAAGAACATAGATCCTTACATAAAAACATCAGTTCTAATACTCAAAATGATCATTCTATTTATGTACAAATAATCTTAACCACATGTAAACAAAAATCTACTATCCTGCCCCAGGAATTTCTGAAAATGTTAAAAAAAGTTTTGAATATTCACAGAGAACATAAAATGTTCCCCAATTTTTTTTTCTATTTTAAAAAATTTATGTATTTATTTTAAACCCAAATTTTTTTTCATCAAATAGTCTATTAAAGAATTGTATTGCACTCAAATATATTAAGCACCATCTATTACCCAAAGTATCTGATATTTGTACCATGGACTCTCCAGGTTGGTTTCAGTTGCTGTCTTAACACAGACAGATTGTTGTAAGCGAGGACAGCAGCATCTAATGCATTCAGCCCTTCCCAGGGATAAGCAGCAGCATGAGACGCTTTACCGTAGTACTTCACAGTCACACTAGGAAATGAAACATCATTAGGAATTACTTTTTTCAATATCACTAAACAAAGAAAATCAAATTATTATTCAAAATTAATTCACACTGCTGGACTTTTTATTTGCAAATTATTTGTAGCAATAATGTAGCAATTCACATATCTTAGTTCTAGTTTATATGTAATACAAAACCTAACACAAAGAAGGCAGTCCAAAAAAGAATTTTGCTTCTCTTCAAATGAAACCTGTACACCATTAAATGTAAATAAACAACCCAACACTGTACTGAGCGCTAGTCTCACAAAGAAGACGGCTCCTGTCTCCTACCCTGTACTGTGACAGTTCTGCATCAAAGGTCTGCAGAAACTCAGATAGTTCTGTCTTAGGGGTGGGGAAAGGTCAAGGAGAGACAAAAAGGAGGTCACATTTGTTTTCTGTGTGTGTGGGGGGGTTTTTATTTTTATTTTTGGCAGAGTCACCCAGCTTATGGATTTTTAGCTCTCTGAGCAGGGATCAAATTCTGTGCCCTCAGCAGTGAGTGCACACAGTTCTAACCAGTAGACTGCCAGAGAATTCCCAGGATGTAATATTTGGAATGGGTTAAGAAAACCTCTAAAAATCAGACTAAAATCACAGTTTTATAAAATACTCTTGCTTTAAGTCAGCTGTTCCTGACCAATACTTTATTAATGATCCAGAATACCTGTATCAATAATGCCTTAAAATTTTATACATTGTTTTCCCACTTTCAAATAGTTCTCATGCTAGTCTAACTACTCAGATACAATAAAAAACAAATTTCAAGGGATTAGATCTGATCGAGTGCCTGAAGAATTATGGACAGAGGTTTGTGACACTGTACAGGAGGCAGGGATCAAGACCATCCCCAAGGAAAAGAAATGCAAAAAGGCAAAATAGTTGTCTGAGGAGGCCTCACAAATACCTGTGAATAGAAGAGAAGCAAAAGGCAAAGGAACAAGGAAAGATATACCCATTTGAATGCAGAGTTCCAAAGAATAGCAAGGAGAGATAAAAAATCCTTCCTCAGTGATCAATGCAAAAAAATAGAGGAAAACAATAGAATGGGAAAGTCTAGAGATCTCTTCAAGAAAATTAGAGATACCAAGGGAGTATTTTATGCAAAGATGGGCACAATAAAGGACAGAAATGGTAGGGACCTAACAGAGGCAGAAGATATTAAGAAGAGGTGGCAGCAATAAACAGAACTATACAAAAAGACCTTCACAACCCAGATAATCACAATGGTGTGATCAGCCTAGAGCCAGATATCCTGGAATGTGAAGTCAAGTGGGCCTTAGAAAGCATCACTATGAACAAAGCTAGTGGAGGGCATGGAATTCCAGTTGAGCTATTTCAAATCCTGAAAGATGATGCTGTGAAAGTGGTGCACTCGATATGCCAGCAAATTTGGAAAACTCAGCAGTGGCCAAAGGACTGGAAAAGGTCAGTTTTCGTTCCAATCCCAAAGAAAGGCAATGCCAAAGAATGCTCAAACTACTGCACAATTTCACTCATCTCACATGCTAGTAAAGTAACTCTCAAATTCTCCAAGCCAGGCTTCAACAGTACGTGAACCATGAACTTCCAGATGTTCAAGCTGGTTTTAGAAAAGGCAGAGGAGCCAGAGATCAAATTGCCAACATCCATTGGATCATCGAAAAAGCAAGAGAGTTCCAGAAAAACATCTATTTCTGCTTTACTGACTATGCCAAAGCCTTGGACTGTGTAGATCACAATAAATTGTGGAAAATTCTGAAAGAGATGAGAATACCAGACCACCTGATCTGCCTCTTGAGAAACCTGTATGCAGGTCAGGAAGCAACAGTTAGAACTGGACATGGAACAACAGACTGGTTCCAAATCAGGAAAGAAGTGTGTCAAGGCTGTATATCGTCACCTTGCTTATTCAACTTATATGCAGAGTACATCATGAGAAACGCTGGACTGGAGGAAGCACAAGCTGGAATCAAGATTGCCGGGAGAAATATCAGTAACCTCAGATATGCAGATGACACCACCCTTATGGCAGAAAGTGATGAACTAAAGAGCCTCTTGATGAAAGTGAAAGAGGAGAGTGAAAAAGTTGGCTTAAAACTCAACATTCAGAAAACTAAGATCATGGCATCTGGTCCCATCACTTCCTGGCAAATAGATGGGGAAACAGTGGAAACAGTGACAGTCTTTATTTTTTGGGACTCCAAAATCACTGCAGATGGTGACTGCTGCCATGAAATTAAAAGACGCTTGCTCCTTGGAAGAAAAGTTATGACCAACCTAGACAGTACGTTAAAAAGCAGAGACATTACTTTGCCAACAAAGGTCCGTCTAGTCAAGGCTATGGTTTTTCCAGTAGTCATGTGTGGATGTGAGAGATGGACTATAAAGAAAGCTGAGCGCCAAAGAGTTGATGCTTTGAACTGTGGTGTTGGAGAAGACTCTTGAAGAGTCCCTTTGATGGCAAGGAGATCCAACCAGTCCATCCTAAAGGAAATCAGTCCTGAATATTCATTGGAAGGGCTGATGCTGAAGCTGAAACTCCAATACTTTGGCCACCTGATGTGAAGAACTGACTCATTTGAAAAGACCCAGATGCTGGGAAAGATTGAAGGCAGGAGGAGAAGGGGATGACAGAGGATGAGATGGCTGGATGGTATCATTGACCCAATGGACACGAGTTTGAGTAAACTCCAGAAGTTAGTGATGGACAGGAAGGCATGGCATGCTGCAGTCCATGGGGTTGCAAAGAGTTGGACATGACTGAGCGACTGAACTGAACTGAAGGTTTAGAGAAAGGCTGGCATATTAAATAGTTATTTACAAAGATGACTTGCCTAAATAATACTTTTTAAGCCTGAATAATAGTACCCACATGTAAATTAATAAAAAGTCAGTAAGATTTTTTTTTTTAATGTGTAGATTCAGGAGGCTCATGACATTTCTTTATTGCTTCCAAACATTCAATCAGCAAAACAAAAACAAGTAAAAGCATTCAAGTAAAACACATTTTAAAAATTTTAGGATACTTGTCCTAAAAGTTCTGGAAGAATATATATCTCTAGAAAAGGACTGGATGTGGGGAAGGTGAGTAATAGGGACACAGTGCTTTATTTATTGTTACAGATTTTTAGCATAAATAGATGAGTAATTTTTAAAAATTTTTGTTCTTGTTCTCTTTTCCACCGTAAAAGATGGCCAATGAAAATCTAAGAAGTCAGATACTAAGAAAAGGCCTGAGGCCAAAAGGGTTGACTTCAGGATCAAGGCCAATAAACCTACCTAACCCTAAATCCTAGAAGGCTAATGGGCTGGGAAGCTTGCCTGCAGCCACTGGCCCCTTCTAGCCAGAGGCATTGGCAGAGATTTCTAATCTCTAAGGTTTTCCAGAGGTGTACTGCTATACATCATCCCTGAAACCAAAGATGAAAGATTCCTCCTCCTGTCACGACACCAATTCCTGATGATAAGGCCAAAGACACCAGGACAGTTAAAATACTCACCCTCTGAAAACAAGGGATGCAGAGAGAGGTAGGATAACTGAACTATCCTTAGCACTGAACTATCACTAGCACTGCTGGGTTGTTCCTCTATTACTCTCTAGCTACTACAGAGAATGTAGGGTTTTCCTGAAGCACCTGAGCAGTGGCTCCTTGGAACCAGACTACTAACTGGACCATTAACTATTATGATTGAAACTTCTGATGTAAAAATTTAAACCACTTCAATGATGCACCCAGGTACCAAAATAAATGAAGAAGAAGAAGTTTCCTGCGAAAAGCAAAGGGGAAAAGGAAAGATATACCCATTTGAATGCAGAGTTCCAAGGAATAGCAAGGAGAGATAAGAAAGCCTTCCTCAGTGATCAATGCAAAGAAATAAGAGGAAAACAATAGAATGGGAAAGACTAGAGATCTCTTCAAGAAAATCAGAGATACCAAGGGAACATTTCATGCAAAGATGGGCTCAATAAAAGACAGAAATGGTAGGGACCTAACAGAAGTGGAAGATATTAAGAAGAGATGGCAAGAATACACAGAACAATTGTACAAAAAAGATCTTCACGACCCAAATAATCACGATGGTGTGATCACTCACCTAGAGAAAGGCATCCTGGAGTGTGAAGTCAAGTGGGCCTTAGAAAGCATCACTACGAACAAAGCTAGTGGAGGGCATGGAATTCCAGTTGAGCTATTTCAAATCCTGAAAGATGATGCTGTGAAAGTGCGGCACTCAATATGCCAGCAAATCTGGAAAACTCAGCAGTGGTCACAGGACTGGAAAAGGTCAGTTTTCATTCCAATCCCAAAGGAGGCAATGCCAAAGAATGCTCAAACTACCGCACAATTGCACTCATCTCACACGCTAGTAAAGCAATGCTCAAAATTCTCCAAGCCAGGCTTCAGCAATATGTGAAACATGAACTTCCAGATGTTCAAGCTGGATTTAGAAAAGGTAGAGGAACCAGAGATCAAATTGCCAACATCCACTGGATCATTGAAAAAGCAAGAGAGTTCCAGAAAAACATCTATTTCTGCTTTATTGACTATGCCAATGCCTTTGACTGTGTGGATCACAAAAAACTTGGAAAATTCTGAAAGAGATGGGAATACCAGACCACCTGATGTGCCTCTTGAGAAACCTGTATGCAGGTCAGGAAGCAATAGTTAGAACTGGACACGGAACAACAGACTGGTTCCAAATAGGAAAGGGAGTCCGTCAAGGCTGTATATTGTCACCCTGCTTATTTAACTTATATGCAGAGTACATCATCAGAAACCCTGTGCTGGAGGAAGCACAAGCTGGAATCAAGATTGCTGGGAGAAATATCAGTAACCTCAGATATGCAGATGACACCATCCTTATGGCAGAAAGTGAAGAACTAAAGAACCCCTTAATGAAAGTGAAAGAGGAGAGTGAAAAAGTTGGCTTAAAGCTCAACATTCAGAAAACTAAGATCATGGCATCTGGTCCCATCACTTCCTGGCAAATAGATGGGGAAACAGTGGAAACAGTGGCTGACTTTATTTTTCTGGGCTCCAAAATCACTGCAGATGGTGACTGCTGCCATGAAATTAAAAGACGCTTACTCCTTGGAAGGAAAGTTATGACCAACCTAGACAGCATGTTAAAAAGCAAAGACATTACTTTGTCAACAAAGGCCTGTCTAGTCAAGGCTATGGTTTTTCCAGTGATCATGTATGGATATGAGAATTGGACTATATAGAAAGCTGAGCGCCGAAGAATTGATGCTTTTGAACTGTGGTGTTGGAGAAGACTCTTGAAGAGTCCCTTTGATGGCAAGGAGATCCAACCAGTCCATCCTAAAGGAAATCAGTCCTGAATATTCATTGGAAGGACTGATGCTGAAGCTTAAACTCCAATACTTTGGCCACCTGATGTGAACAGCTGACTCATTTGAAAAGACCCTGATGCTGGGAAAGATTGAGGGCAGGAGGAGAAGGGGATGACAGAGGATGAGATGGTTGGATGGCATCACCGACTCAATGGACATGGGTTTGGGTGGACTCCAGGAGTTGGTGATGGACAGGGAGGCCTGGCGTGCTGCGGATCATGGGGTTGCAAAGAGTCGGACACAACTGAGCAACTGAACTGAACTTCAACTTGATTACTCACTCATGTTCAGCAACATCAGGTAGATAAGCAGCATTCTCTTGAGATGGATGGGCCATAAAAACAACATCAAGATTTTTGAAAGCCCCGGCTTCAATTAAATCAATTTTGCCACCACCATCTTCTTCTGCAGGGGTTCCCAGGACAATTACCTAGAAAGAAATACCTGTGTCAGAGGGACAAAAATTCCTAGTAGGAAATGTCAGTCAGAATTCCTTGCATATATATTCACAATCTACATCAAACTATGAAGAGAGATTTTGTTCTCTGACTCTTAAATAGTGCAGTGAGCATAAATCTATGGTGCTAAACTAATCACAAACTTGCAGTTGACATTATTATACCAATTTATAGCAAAGTATGTACTAAAACCTCTACAGGAAATTTTTCCCAATATTCTAATGCAATTTTATATAACTAATGTCAAAATGAAAAAAGATAAGTACTATATACTAAGTCCCTCAAAATTATTTAGGACTTATTTCTTAAAGCTTTTATTTGATTATCTTTTAGGATATGTATATAATGATTCATAATCACTTTACTGGTAAGGAACTTTCTAGTTACTTACTAGTTATCCTCACAACAACCCTGTGAGGTAGGTAAGAGATCCCTGTCAACATTTTAAGAAAGGTGATTTTGAGGCAGGGAGTGAAGTGTCTTGCCCCAGGTCACAGAGCAAGTCTTAAGGCAGAGCTGGGATGAGATATCCTGACCTTCAGGCCTGAACTTTGTTTCTTTACTAAACTACCTCTTTAAAAGGTCTTAACACATTAATCCTTTATGAAAAGTATTAAATAAATCTTAATACCATGGTTAGAACTGTTACACAAACTTACTAATTCGATTCCACCAGCTCAACCAGGCAGATTTATTGGTCACCAAACACCTAATTAAACAAAAGAGAACTTTACAGAATAAACATTTTACTTTGATATTTAAACTTTAACTTCTTCAAACAATTTTTAAAAGTAAAGACAAATTATAAACAACTAATACACTTTCAAGGTCACGTATAAGAATACAATGAAACAAGTTGGAAAAAGTCTTGGCTTGCAAAGAGAATCAACATAAACTCCATTTTCAGGTAAGACAGACAACCTTGTAAATCTGAGTATTACAGTTCAAAATCAGCAGTGTGTATATTTCCAGGCATTCAAACTCTTACATTAAGCTGCTTTTTACTCTTAACCTTTGACTCAAGAAATCTGATGACTTTTCAGGTTAAATCTTGCTGACTTCTCCGAACCTTTCATAAACCTGGTTAAAGCTAAACCTCTCCAGCGTTTCATGCAACAGCAAAGGACACCTCCTCCCCCAAACAAAACTAAATTCTAGCCAGATGAAAAACAAAGGCCCAGTCAGATGCAGAAAAGAGAAGGCAGCTAAACAGAAAAAGCCACAAAAGATGGAACTGTTAGAATAAAAGAGAAAGGTTACTGACACTGGAAAAAAATGGGATAAAGAATATGAAATACAACACTAGTCTTCCCCTTAACAGGAATGGTGTTGACTGAATCTTAGCTCACAGAATGAAGAATATACCATCTGGAAAAACAGAGTAACACAAGATTAAACTTGCCCTATGGCTAACATAGACAACATTTCCCTGTTTAATTTCGAGTTAATTTCTTAAACTCGCGAAATAAACCTTAAGACTTAAGGATCAACTCATCTATGTTCTTAATGGTCACTCTCCTCCCATTTTCTGTATACTTCTAGAGGTTTTGTAGTTATAATGGCTGAACATTTCCTATCCAAACCCCAATGATTCGAATCACAACAGCTTCTAGAACTACCACCGAAAAAACATTTTTTTTGGAGTCTAACAAAGAGGGTCTGCAGGTTTCCCTACAATAACTACTTCCTTCTAGAGACTGAACAACCTTGTCAAACAATTGCGATTGCCCGTTACCAAAAATAAGCCATCACGAAAACCAGGCTTGGTTCTAAGGTTCTTTCCTAAGGGAGAAAGTCGACTCAATTGTTTACAACTACACAGGAGACAAAAAGCAAAAATCTGTAAAATGTCGCTAGGTCGGCAACTCATAAACTACTGATCTTGATCCAGGGGTTCTGCCCACTATAGCAAAGGCCAGGACATGGAGCGCTGTCTCTTACACCTGCCCCGCGGTGGGAAGGGACTGATGGGCAGGGGAAGCGCCAGCTGCCGCCCTTCTCCGGTCGGTCTCGGACTGGGCAGGCAAAGGGAGCCCCACTCCCGGGTCCCACCTCACCTTCACCGGCAGAGGCAGTCCGGCGAGGCTCTCCAGGGCCCCCTTCACGCCCAGGGCGGCCGCCGCCCCAACCTCGGCGATCAGGTTGTGGCCGCAGGCATGCCCGATGCCGGGCAGCGCGTCGTACTCGCAGAGAAAGCCCAGGTGCAGCGCGCGCGGAGCCGCCCAGCCCCCGGGCGATCCCCACTCGGCGCGGAAGGCCGTGGCCAGCTGGTAGTGCGGCTGCACGGCCCACGACCCGGCCGGGGTCTCGCTCTGGAAGAAGCGCGTCAGCACTCCGTGGGCGTGATGCTCTTCGTAGGCCAGCTCGGGCTCGCTCCAGATGGCGCGGCTCAGGGCCCCCAGGCGCTCGGCCGCCGCGTCGATGCACTCCGCAGCGCGCAGCTTCAGCAGCTCCAAATCGGAGACGCTGGCGCAGGCACCCCCTTCCACCGGCCGCTCCTCTCCGGGTCTCATCGTGCCCTCAGCCGGTGACCGGTCAGCAGTTCTCTCCGCGGACCGCGGGATCGCTCTCCCGGCGGCACACCGAGCCTGCGTACTCGCCCGGCGTCCGCGGAGGTCGTTGCCACAGCTCCCGGGAGACCCGCCCCGGAGTCCCCCGGCCCCGCCTCCAGAGCCTCGCCCGAAACGTGCTCCGCCCCCGGGTCGGGGTGGGGGTCGCTGGGAAAAACCCGGTTCCGGCGACTCCTCCGCTGTCCTCACTCCTCGCGGCTGTCCGGACAACTGAGCTGTGCTCTAAGGGTGTTATTCCTTGCCCGTCGTTGCTTCTGTCCCACAGTAGCAGAATGGGGACGGTTTCATTGGCTGATAGGTATCAGAGGCAGACCAAGCGAACATTTGTTGTTGTGTCTAGTCGGTAAGTCGTGTCCGACTCTTTGCGACTCCGTCGACTGTAGCCCGCCAGGCTCCTCTGTCCGTGAGGTTTCCCAGGCAAGAATACTGGAGTGGGTTGCCGTTTCCTTCTCCAGGGGGTCTTCCCAACCCAGGGACTGAAACACAACCCCTCTCCCCCCACTTCAGCCCCACCGTGTGCTGCAGTGCAGGTGGGTTCTTTATCGCTGGACCGTCCAGGGGAGTCAAGTGGAACATAGTCCCCCCGAAAAACCAGCTCTCTCTAAAACAGGAATAAGCCACTCTGTTTCTAGAATAGTAAGACAAATTTATACAAGGTTTTTAGTTCATAAAATTGGGTTCCGATATAAATGGTTTGCAAAGAACACCGGTCTATAGACTGCGAACTTCACTTTTCGGTTTGCCCTCACTTTTTTCTCCTTGGGGTTACTGTGTAATAGAAAAGCTGAGACTACTGTATGTGGCTTTTTCATTAGAGTCAGAACTTACTAATGACTGGAACAGCGCCTGGAATGCAGTAAGCACTAGGTGTGTATTCCCTTTATAGTCTATTTGAGTAGAGTAGAATTAGAATTAAGAATTTAAAATGGTTTGTTTTTGTTTTAAAAAAAAAGCGCAAAACAAATGTTAATTAAAAGATATATGGTTATATATACTCATACTACTTTGTTGATTTGACTATTTTTTTTAATAGTAACAGCTTTGAGAGAGAGCATATTTTCTGTTTTCGTTTACAATTTTGAGGCTGAACTCAAGTAACATGAGGTGTGCAGTTGGTGTCCACATTATAACTCGGTTTTATATTACCCAATGAAGAAATTCAAGATGCTCCAGAGTGAAGCACAAAGTCTGAAAAACTGTTGTTGATGATATAACTATTAATAGCACGGTAGAGATTTATAATCTAAGGTGTTCCACATAGTAAAAGCTTCCATCAGGATTTCATACCCTATCACCTCCTTCCTTAATTTGTCACAATTAGGTTAAATCAGACAATATATTCATATAATATGACAAATATCTTTTTAAAAATATTTTTTGGTATGAATCATTTTTAAAGTCTTCATTGAATTGCTGCAGCATTGCTTCTGTTTTATATGGGATGTTAGCTCCCTAACCAGGGGTTGAACCCACACCCCCTTCACTGGAAGGGGGAGTCTCAACCACTGGACCACCAGGGAAGTCCCAAAAGTGTATTTTTTTTGAAAATACATTTCTGGTCTAAAGAAAGCTAATATACATGAAGACTATCTACTGCTGCTTTTAACTACTACACATATTAACATACTAGAGTATGTTAAAGTACTAGAGTAATGTCACATTCTAGATCAGAAAATACTGTCATTCTCAGTCTAACCAAAGCTCAGCCCTAGAGACAACAAATGTGGAATTAAATTCCTGGACCCTCTTGTCTATGCTTAATAAACTTACCGAGATACACTTCTGCAATAATCTCCTTTGAGTCTATGAGATTCAGTATTACTGTGCTCAGTTGGCTGAAAAACTGGCCTTGTTTGAGTGAAAACAATAGGTGACATTTGTAGAGCACTTCCTCTGTAACAGGACTAAGTGCTTTACAAGTATTAACTCATTTAATTCTCATTACAACCGATGAGGTTGTTAATGAAATTGTTTATCTTCACTTTACAGATGTATTATATGAGATTTCACTGCTAGTAAGCAGTGGATCTTTTAGATATGTATAGATAAGTATAGAACAGAAGCCAGTCTGGCTCCAGGGGCCTACTTTCAGCTACTGTGCTCTATTGCAAATTCTTAAATTCATCTATAGCTTGTCAATTGACACCAGAACCCATAACAGTTACTCATTTTGAATAAATTTACTGCAGCAACCCTGCCTGTTGACATCAGTAGCACTCATGTTTGCTTGCTTTTATCAGGCAGCAACAACAGAAAAGGGGTACATAGAAATTCTATATAGAAGCTGCTATTTATATGACTTATGAATTAACAAAGCTGTCACTTGAGGTAGAGAAAAGTAGATTCATTTCAAGCTTTGTTTTGTGTGTATGCACATGCATGCATTCATGTGTTGGGTTTCCATTGTTGGCAGCCTGTATTTCTTACTTATTGTATTCTTAAATTATTTAATAAATTGTGATAATTTGTTGAATATATATCTTCCCCTCCAGTCTTTAAACTTCTTTTGCCTTCCCACTGTGTTTCTAACATGGTGCGGTGGTAATACAACCTTTCCTTGTCAATAAATGTTTCTTGGTTGATTTTTCTTCTTGAATCTAATAGGCTAATGGAGTAATGGTAGCAATTAACCACTCAGCTATGATAAATACCTACAGATACTGTGTATTTCAATGTGATTCTTCTCCCCAGACTTCTCAGTCCTTTGCCTGTGGGAGTTGAGAAGCAGGAAGAATGGCTTCTGGAAGCTGATGGAGTTGGACATATGCCTTCTTGAATCAGGTCAGCTCAGTAGTTCTCACTATCACTGGCATTTATACGCATAATGTTCATACAACTGTCTATGTGCTGCCACTAAGGAGCCTGTAATTCTTTTTCCCAGAAATATTTTTTTAAAATGTAGAGTACTTCCCTTCCTTTACCAGGTGCTATATCTGCAAAAATAATACAATACCCAGAATTTAGTATTAAGGTGTTAATTTTGACCTTTGTTTTGGGGATGGGCGGGTAGAAAGCGTTCTCATTAAAGGATTGGTTTTAAAGTCAAAGGATACTTCTCTCTCTGCTCAGGAAATGAGCCTCCATGACACCTGATTCCATATCTTTTAGAACAGGAAATTCATGACAAATGAGTGCTTTGGTGGGAAGAGTAGATTAAGTATTTCCTTTACCCTGGGAAAGCAACATTGTCCATGACTGAAACACTAGCCAAATTGTACAAGACTAGACTGGATAGTATTCTGAACTTCAGATTTAGAACTCTTTTCTGGCAAGACAGCAGACTTGTATAAGGTTGATATTCTTATGATTGTAATAAAATAAAACCTCAACATAGACTTGCAAAGCATGACCTAAATGAGAAGAAAAAAAATATGTTGAGAACCCAGAAAAAGAAATAGAATGAAAAATTAGATAGCACATTAAGAAACCACTTCTGGGCTAAGATGCTGGGAAAGCTGGCTATATAAGGCTGAGTAACCAGAAAATTGATGCTTTCAAACTGTGGTACTGGAGAAGACTCTTAAGAATCCCTTGGACAGCAAGGAGATCAAACCAGTCAATACTAAAAGAAATCAATCCAGAATATTTATTGGAAAGACTGGTGTAGAAGCCGAAGCTCCAATCCTTTGGCCACCTGATGCAAAGAGTCGACTCATTGGAAAAGACCCTGATGCTGGGAAAGTTTGAGGGCAGAAGAAGAGGGCGACAGAGGATGAGATGGTTGGATGGCATCACTGACTCAATGGACGTGAGTTTGAGCAAGTTCCGGGAGGTGGTGATGGACAGGGAAGCCTGGCGTGCTGCAATCCATGGGCTCTCAAAGAGTCAGACACGACTGAGCAACTGAACAACAACAACATTAAGTGAACCAAGGGAATGGGTTGGCAGAAAGATGAGTTTTGATTGAGGGTGAAGGGATATAGCAGAGTTGTATACACTTTTTTTTTTTAAATATCTATCTATTTTATTTATTATTTGGCTGCACTGGGTCTTAGTTATGGCATGTGGGATCTAGTTCCCTGACCAGGGATGAAACCCGGCCCCCCTATACTGAGAGCATGGAGTCTCAGTCACTGGACCACCAGAGAAGTCCTACGCTGTTAAGGAGACAGTGGGTAACTATCAGATGTTACTAAACAGGAGAGAAATAAAATCAGATTTTTGTTCTGGAAGAATAATTGATGATGATATGGAGGATAAATGGAAATAGAGACTTTGGGCTGAGATAAGCTAAAAACTTCCTGCAAAGTCCCTGGATTCTAAAAACATTCTACAGACAGAGGTGGCCAGACTTGATGCCTGTTTGAAAGGCATCCTTTTGGGGGGAAGAGAAATGAGCAAAAGAGGCGAGATGACTGAGGTTTCTAGTGGGAATGGCTAGGTGGATGGTAAAGTCATTCAACAGATAGGGACAGTGAGAACGTGCGAGGCCAGTGGATGGATGTGTGTCAGAGGAGGTGGATGCCGCCATACTAGAGCCTAGCAGTGGCTGGAAGGAAAGAGGAGGAGCTAAGAAAACTGCATATCCATGTATCTACTATGCATATTGGGTTATACCCAGAGGAGAATTAAACCGTCCAGGGAGTAAGTGAGTAGGCAGGAAAAATGTTAAACTGAGGAACAAACTCAGGAAAACAAAAACAAAGGGAATGAGCAAAAATGTCTGGCAGGATCTTGCTTCTGTTGGGTAAGGTTCTAGTACAACTTGTTTTCAAGTTCTGTATAGATTTCTTCAAATGACCCATGAGGTAAAGGCAGCTATTTTAAAGCCTGGAATGTCCTGGTACTAAGTTACTTGAGGCTCCCTTTGACTTCCCTCCCTCTTGGCAGTGAGATTAGCTGCTTTGCTGACCATAACCGTTCCTGGAAATGAGGACAGTGAGCTTCTCTCAGAGGAAAGGTGTCTTTACTGCCTGATTCCCTAGGGCTGGGGGACTACAACATTGTGAGGACACAGCCTGGCTCGTGCTGTGAGAGCATTTCTCCCGCTAAGGTTATGGTCGGGAAAATGGAGACAACTTTTATGGCTCCCCTACCCTTGCTGATACAACATTTAGAACTTGGACCCAGTGTAGTACTAGAAGGTCCTTCAAGAGAGGACATCTCTTCAAGGTCTTCTCTCAAGCAATGTGTACAACTTGACCATGTACGTATCACATTAGTAATTACGTTTACTAAGGATTCACCTCTCAAGCTTCTAAGTCATTTTGGTGTTACTTGTTTGTTTATTTTTGGCCACAACGTGAAACATGTAGGATCCTAGTTCCCTGGCTAGGGATCTAACCCGTGTCCCCCTGTGGTGGAAGCACAGATTCGTAACCTCTGGACCGCCAGGAAAGTTCTGATGCTACTTATTTTGAGTTGCTAGCAGGACTGGATTACATGAAGGGTCATGGGATGCTTAAAATACTCAAGAAGATTTATAAAGGATGTGATCATGAAGAGCCATTAGTGACTTTTAAAATGTGTGATCTAAAAATTAATAAACATCTAGGAATTAAAGGTATCATGGAACATGAAACAGGAGGCAAATGAGAAATATCCAATAAAACTGATTAGGAAAATTGCAGTTACAATGTTCTCTAAGGTCTTCTGCTTAAAGTGCTTCCTATTCTGTTTTGCTACAAAGTGTAAGACCAAAGTAAAGAAAGAAGAGACACTGGTGAGAGTGGTTCTGGCTGACCAAAAAGGACAGAAAAGCCAAATTAAGTCTTTTTACTAGTTTACATTTGAAATATTTTGTTTGTTAATATGAAACAAATAAGCTTCTGGTACTTGGTTAAATTGAAACTGGAGCCAAGCTAGAAGGTTCAATGCCTGAAGAGAGGTGGTCAAAGGGTACAGAGTTTCAGTTATGCAAGATGAAAAATTCCTAGAGATCTACTGGACAGAGTAGTGCCTGTGTTGACAATGAAGAATTGATTTCTCCGGTGTTCCAGTAATTAAGAATCTGCCTTCCAGTGCAGGTGACATGGGTTTGATCCTTGGTCAGGGAACTAAGAGCCCACATGCCAGGGCAACTAAGCTGATGTCTCAGCTTAGAGAGCCTGTGCACCACAGCAAAGACCCCTCACAGCCAAAAAAAAATTTAAGAATTGGTTAAGAGAGTAGATGGTATATTAAGTGTCCTTATCACAAATAATAATAATAATAAAGGCAGGAGGAAGCTTTTGGAGGTGATGGATATGTTTGTGGCATAGATTGTGGTAATAGTTGCACTGATATATACTTATATCCAAGATCATCAGGGTGCATACATTAAATATGTATAGCTCTTGATATGTCATTCATACCTCAATCAAGTGGTCTATTGAGAAAGAGGTGCCTATAAGAACCACAAAGCCTTCCCGAGTACTATATTATCGTTCCCCCCCATAGCATGATGATTTCCAAGCTAAAAGGTTTTAGGGGAGTCTGCTTAACTCTAGGGATAATTCCTAGTTTAGCTTAAGTAATGGCTGAGAACATTTAAATATTAGTGGTCATGGTAACAAATTATAATTGAGTTCACATTTTTAAAACATGTGTCTAAATTGTGTAGCCTGTGCTTATGTAACCAGAAACAGGGATCTCATCTCCGTCCTCGACACTTGACCAGTGTCTCCTTGGGTCATTCAGGTTCTCACCTGTAAAACGAGATTAGACTCAGTTATGGGTAAGACCCATTTTGGGGTAGATACTCCCCTAGGTTCCCATTCTTTAATCATTCTGCCTACCTGTTTCAATAAAATATTTTCATTTTTAAAGCACAAGTTTACTAGTAAGCATGCTTTTCACTGTGAGTTGATCACGGTGGTGAGAAAAAAAGACCTAGCACAATCTACCAATACATTCTGTAGTTTCCTCTCATCCGCACTCTCCCTTTTGCTCTCTTCTTTTTGAGTGTCATTTTCCTTATTTCTGATTTTTAAATGTAATATATCATGGGAATTCTCTAGTAGTCCAGTGGTTAGGACTCCAAGATTTCGGTGCCGAGGGCTAGCGTTTCATCCCTTATCAGGGAACTAAGATCCCACAAGCTGTGTGGCATAGCCAAAATAAATAAATAAGTAAAAAAATAGAAAGAAAACAACTAAGCCCAAGTGCTGCAGTGAAAGATCCTGCATGACACAACAAAGATCCTGTGTGCTGCAACTAAGACCCAACACAGCCAAATAAGCAAATTAAAAAAAAAAAAAAGTGTATCAAGCTTTTGCTTTGAATCGCTCCATTTACCAAGTCCGGACATCTGAATTGCTTTGAGAGAAAATAATAAAATTTCTACAATAAAATTTCTAAAATTTCTACAATAATAAAATTTCTACAAAATTTCTACAATGATATTTCTACAAAATATCAACAATAATAGAAATTGCAAATTCTCAATCTCTTATGCAATTCTTGAAATACTGTTAGAATCTGTAATTTAGTGACCAGCTGAATGAAGTAGATGCGTCATCACCATCAAATTACTTATGTTGTAATGCTTTAACTGGAAACATCTCCTCTGTTCAAAAGTGGTATTTTGATGCTCCCCAAGGTGAATCTGGTGCTATCTCTACACTGTGCATCACATCAGAACTTGCCAATCCGCAGATTCAGAATTTTATTTAATGTACAGTCATTTTAAGTCTGTATTGTGCCTTTATCTACTATCTTAGTCCGCCCAGGCTGCATAACAAAATACCAGAGCCTAGGTAGCTTGAACAACAGAAGTTTATTTACTCACTGTCTGGAGGCTGGAAGTCCAAGATCAAGTTGGATTGGTGTTTAGTGAGTGAGGACTTTCTTCCTGGGGTTGCAGACAACCATTTTCTCATTTTGTCTTCAAATGACCTTCCCTCTATGCTGGGGAGGATGAGTGGGGAGCGGAGAAGAGAAAGAGAGAAAGATATCTGGTGTCTTTGCCTCTTCTAAGGACACAGATCCTATTAGATTAGGAGGCCATCCTTATGACCTCATTTAACCTTAATGCTCTAAGGGCCCTATCTTCAAAGACAGTCGCAATGGGAGTCAGAACTTCAACCTATGAATTTGGGGAAGTTCAATTCAGTGCATAACAGCTACCAAACACCAATAGCTCTAGATAACTACGTATCAGCAAAGCAGATGATTTGTTTTGAGTAATCTCTTATTATAGGCTATAATAATAAGTATTTCTAAAAAGAGACATGTATGGTAAACACATAATAAAACTAGATACATTTTTCATAAAGGCTTCCTGTGTATTGGCCTTGAAAAATTAAAAATTGTTAATGTATATTTATGATAACATTAGAATTGAAAATGTTCATTTCCTTTCTAGAGGTCATTCCTTGAAATTACATGTTTTTTTAAAGTAATAAGTATGAATCAGATTAAAATGTTCTTCCAGAGGTGCTTTTTACCTATTTGCCCTAATGCATTTTATGTCAGCTAACACATATTTAATTATTGTTATTATTATAAGCTATTTAACTTCACTCAAACTAGCTTCCTTTGTTATAAATTCATATGGCTTAGGAGAAAAGTTTATTCAAGCTCACTTATGAGAGAAGAGAGATTTCATTCAATATTTTAATTTTTTTCAGGCAAATATGGTAATTGGCCAGTTTTTAAAAATCTAGAATGTCACTTATAATTTCAGAAAAACATATTTTATTCATTGTCTAATTCATATCAAATGGCAGCAATTGGCCTCTCCCTCAAGGTTGGCCCACTCCCACTATCCACTGTTTAATAAAAGTTCTGTCTGCTTGGGCTGTATAAAAAAAAAAAAGGCAGCAGCAGCAATTGATGCTCTTTTGTGTTTGTTTTTCTTTTTCTTGTCTAAAATTAGTTTATAATTTTACCCAAATATTGTTGTTGCCAAGAGGTCAGTTTCTTTCTCCAGGATCACTTGACTCTGCAGTGATCTGCAATCATAAGGACATGTAATAATGTATCTATCATGTTTCTTTGAAAGCTTCAAAACCCAGATTTGTCCACAACATTCAATACCAGAGTTCAACACAGAGCAAAATTAATTGTAGAACAGTGTATACTACTGAATAGAAGTGAACTAAGATTAATATTTGAAATGGGAATAAAAGGTCTAAAGTCAAAGTTATTACACAGAAATGTTCAAGGTTTATACTTACTATTAACAGACAGACCCTATACCATATAATTTTAGAATACTAGAGAAACTATTAAAAGAAATTGAAAATGCAATGTATATGAAGGAGAGAGCGACAAAAAGAGGGGTAGTAAGGAAACATTTTGCAGCTGTGAAATGTTTACACTGCTGTAGTCTTGTCTAAATAGTTTTATTTTAAAAATTAAGTCTGCAATATATACAATTAAACACACATAAATATTCCATTTTTAGCCCAGGGAATACGCAATGAAGGTGAAGATGGAGAAAACAAACTAGGCTAAATTAAATGAGTAAAAAGGCCAAAATTGCCAATCCATGACCAGCCTATTTGTCTGCTTTCAGTTGATGGCTACATGAATTTTACGCAAGATCAAATCCAACCCAAGTTTCTGCTTTGCACAATAGGATGATCCACCATAGCTGCTAATCCAAGATAATTTGATCTTCAGATACTAATGCTGTGAAATAAACTCCACAAATCGTAACCAAGAATCTGGTTTCAAATTCCCAAATTCTTTCTGAAAAGTGCCTCTTATGTCCCTTTTCGACATCAGAGTACCTATATTTCCATTACCTTTATTGTATATTTTTACATCGATATAGAATCTCAGCAAGTGTTTATTAGTTAACTTTGATTGATGTGGTATCTGAAACAGCAGTTATTAGCAAAGTTGCAGTAGAATTGAAACCCATGTGTGCAAGGAAATGACACTGCTCTCCAGAGTATCCGCTTAAGCAGCCTATGATTCTGATAAGACAGCAAGCCTGTGGAAGCTGAAAAACCTTAAAAGCTGACAGAACAATCCCGGGGAAACATGAAAACTATCATGGTAAAAGTTCTGTAGCAATGGATTCTACTTTTAGCCTCTGCTGCTCATACCAGAAATACTGTCCTCCCCCGTTGCTACACTGCCATTTTCTTTAACTTATAATGAAGTGTTGTTGTTGTTGTTGTTCAGTCGAAGTTGTGTCTGACTCTTTGTGACCCCATGGACCATAGCCCACCAGGCTCCTCTGTCCATGGGATTCTCCAGGCAAGAAAACTGAAGTGGGTTGCCATGCCTTTCTCCAGGGGATCTTCCCAAACCAAAGATCAAACCCACATCTCTTAGTCTTCTGCATTGGCAGGTGGGTTCTTTACCGCTAGCGTCACCTGGGAAGCCCCCATAACGAAGTGTAGTATTGCTCAAGAGAAAAATATATTCTGAGGAAATGTATAAAATTAATGTGTATAAAACATGAATCTTTTCTGAGCACAGTATAACAGTATGCATGATATATCTGGTTAGGATTATATGAAGGATTAAAGCATCAAGTGGATATATGTGTTTGAAAACTACTTTGAGTACTAATAAGTTAGAAGTAAATTGTACTGAATTAGCAGATTTAGGTGAACATGACTCATTTGCTAAGAATGGGTCTTGGTCAGCAAGATATTTGGAAATAGATCCAACAAAGAGGATGAGACCTCACAGTGTGAAATTCCTGCACCACAAAAAGAGGGAGAAACAGAAGTGAAGTTTGGGAGGAATTTATGAAGAAGCCAGTGTTTAAGATCACAGAGAAGCGCTTGGTTTGTGAATAAAAGGATGATCTTGCATCTAATTCAACTGAACATTTTGGGCATAGTGACTGTTGTTTCTCCTGGTACTGTGACTGCAACAACATAAATAAACTAAGTGTTCCTGTTTGATAAATATTATTCCACCCATCCAGTCAGGACGCAAATATACAGTGAAGCTAATGGAGCTTAAGCTTCAGGGTCCCTCACTCACACAGACTGCTTCCAAGCCCATTAAGGGCCTAGAAATGATCTCACGTGGTCATATATTTAAGTAGAACTTGCCAAAGATATTTCAATCACAATCAGTTAGGACCACTATTTCTTTTCATTCTGACGTTCCCTCTGATAGACTTCCCCTTAGTCATGTCACGTTGGAATGGCCATAAGCATTTGGGGATCCAGTTAATGGGAAGCTGAACTGCACACACATTGGTTTGAGTTTCATGGAATGTGATTATGTGTGATGCAGTACTTCTGTGTAGAGATAAGTATTATTAGCCATCCAGGTATAGAAATGGCTTTCAGGAATATTCCTACTGCCCTCTGTGCCAGCTTACCTGGGATCCTGTCATGTAAAGTTGCAGAACCAGGGGATACACTGCAATGTGACTTTTGCCTACAATGGATGGCCCTGTAAGTATTAATATGTGGGTTAGTGGAGAAGAAACAAAGACTAAAAGGAAAGGAGGTAAGAGTCAGTCTATTGAAAATTCTTCCAGTCACTAGATAGGTAAATTGTTAAGGAGAGAAAAGTCTATTTTTATCCTCCTAGTCAAAAAAGAAGTTCTGTCCTGTCAGCAACATGCTCAGTAATGCCATGTACATAGTTATCAATGTATCATAGTCTTTCCCCCTCTTTTGAAGGAAATTGTACATGATAGAATTTATCAGAATTACTGTTAGTATAAAAGAAGTCTGGTTTTAGTCTGGAGTAACTCTACAGCCACCAGGGACCAAGGCTCCTATATTTCTGCTTTGTCATCCTCAGTATGTGGCTTCCTTCCTGAGGATTCTCTTATGAATTCAGAATAATTACTGGTGTTTCAGCTATCATGTTTACCTTCCAGGAAGAAGAGAAGTATAAAAGGATGTGCCCTACAGCCAAATCAAATCCCGTTAAGGGGCTATTCCAGATATTTTTCATAGCATTTCCCCTTTGGCCAGAATTTAGTAATGTGACCATAACTAGATACAAAGGAGGTTGAGATGTGTCGTCTTCTCAGATAGGTGATTTGCTGCTAGAATGCAACTTGGAAAATGGCAAGCAGGTGGACAAATGGAGACTTAACAAAGCAGAGAAAGCTGACATTTAAGCATCTGCAGTCAGGGACTTCCCTGGTGGTCCAGTGGTTAAGACTCCATGCTGTCAATGCAGGGGGCCTGGGTTCCATTCCTGGTCGGGGAACTAGATCCCACATGCAACAACAGCAACAAAAAGCATCTGGATCAGAAAAGCCAAAAAGCAAGACAAAAACGGCTGTAGAATTGGAGGTATCTCTCACTTTGAATGGGGTGTGAATTAAAAACAAGATTAGTTGAAAGTCTGTATAAAAAGCAGTTAGATCTCTTGATGCTAGACCTAACATTGCACAGCTAGGCACCTAAAACTTTCCCACCCCAACAGAAGACAGGTATTCTCACTGGAAAAATTGAACCAGAACTCTAGCCACAGGAGTATTTTGGAAAGTAAGAGAAAAAAGTAAAACAAGGACGTAAAGTTAAATTTTATATAAGAAGAACTTAATTCCCTTGCCCTTACTCAACTCCTAGAATAATAGCAGCCATGTTTACACCCTCTTCTGAAACATACAACAACAACAATACAAACAAACAAACAAACAACCCAAGAGGAAAAAACCCTACTGATGCTAATATTTGCACATCTGCAAAGTAAGGCCTGAGTATAGGTCTACAGTAAACTGTACAGTGAAACCATCAGTTAACAGCCCCTAGCCAAGTTTTTAAGCCATTCTGACGTTTCTCTCTTAAATAAGAACAGAAAAAAAAAAAAAAAAATCACTAGATGTTTAAGGATGTCCCTGCAAGATCACCTTATTGGCATTCTAAAGGCCTGTGATCATAAATCCCAGTGTGTGTGTTAGTCGCTCAGTCCTGTCCAACTCTTTGCGACTCCACAGGCTGTAGCCCACCAGGCTCCTCTGTCCATGGAGTTCTCCAGGCAAGAATACTGGAGTGGATTGCCATTTCCTTCTCCAGTAAATCCCAGAGATGCCTGCAACTGACAGTTATGCTATTTCTGAAGCTCTCAGTTCAAGGAAGCATATGTTAGCCTGAAAGACTGCAGGTGATTTAAAAAAAAAAAAGACAGTGTTCATGTCCAGTATTCTATGCTATAGTGTGCTCTGTCTTGTTTATTGTACATAACAAGATTGAGAGGGTGCTCCCAGCTCTAATGAGATGGCCTCTGACATAGATCAGGATTGGCTTAAGTGCAGAACTCCAGGCTCTCAGCTCCTAAAATTACCCAACATAGCTGCTCGCGACTTCTCTACTGAAAATGAATCACTAGACTGCTACCAGACAACCCGTTGACACAGTAGCACAATTGAGGGACACTCAAGACCAAAGCTTCCCATAATTTCCTGGGTGGTGTCAGAGAAGCAATAGAATAAGGAAGGAGCAGTTACATCAATCTCATTGATTTAATGTGACTGATACATTCAGGAACATTTGAAAAGGGGCAGGATGGAAAGAGTCTAGAGAATTCATAGAGCAGAGACATCCACTCCCTGGGGATGACATTGTCCCCATTACATGCTGTCTCTCTGACAATGGAGACTGCAGTTCAGAAGGATGTGACTAAGCTTCGTTTATTGATGGCAGCGTCCACAACCCTGGTAGGAGAAGGCAAGGAAAAGTCAGCCTGAAGGGCCTAGTTACATATGGTGTGGCAGGCTGTACATTCCAGTATCTTAGCTTAGTTTTGTCTGAAAGCAGAGCCAGAGACATGCTCTCAGGGGCATGTAACTTATTTGGAAGCTAATCCCAGAAAAAGCAGAGTGATACAGGCAAGGAGAGAGAGCCAATAAAATGTATGTTATTGAATGGTTACCGTCCTATAGAGCTCAGGCTCGATCCTGCTTGTGCTGTGCTTAGTCGCTCAGTCGTGTCTGACTGTTTGCGACCCCATGGACCCCAGGCTCCTCTGTCCATGGGGATTCTCCAGGGAAGAATATCTGAGTGGGTTGCTGTGCCCTCCTCCAAGAGATCTTCCCAACCCAGGGATCGAACCCTGGTCTTCCACATTGCAAGCGGATTCTTTACCACGTGAGCCACCAGGGAAGCCCTCAATCCTGCTTGGGACTTTTTAAAGATATTGATGTTGATAAACTGCACATATAATTAAAGAAAACATAATATTTATATTATATACAGTAAAAATTAAGTAAAAGTAATTTAATTATAAAATTTATATAAAAATAATTTCGCAAAACCCTATTCAGAGAACTAAAGGTCTATTGATTTTTTTTAAATATTTATTTTATTTATTTGTTTGTACTCGGTCTTGGTTGTGGCATGCGGGATCTAGTTCCCTGACCATGGATCGAACCTGGGCTGCCTGCATTGAGTCTTAGTCACTGGACCACCAAGGAAATCCCTATTTATTGTTAATTAGAGCACAAGTATGGTTCTTGAAGTAGCATCAGTTTTTAAAATGCTAACGAATGAGATTAAAGTTCGTTTTGAAGCGACATGATTTGAAAAAGTCTCTAGTTTCTTGATGTTGATTCCAATAGTTGGTTCATTTGAAATTTGGATTAACTTCAAAGGAACTCACTTCTGTTTTTTGGGCTTGAGGGTTGAGGAGAAACTCCAATCCAAGAAGGGGGCTCCACGAGCACCTCCCAGAGGAGGAAGAGAAAGAACAGGAGGTCTCTGCAGGAACTGTTTGCTTTCATTACGGGCAATGATAAGGTCACACTGGAGGGAAGGTGGGTGTATGTGGCCTGGCAGCATGGGAGGCCTCTGCTTTCAGACGAAGGCCCACAATCTGGAGGGACAGCAAGGAAGCTGTTGTTTGGAGAAGTTTATTGAGATGTGTTCACTCCTGTTTCAGTGACCGGATCAGTCTTGTAACTTCAGTCATCATCTCTTTTTTTCCTGAGTATCTGGATCTCTCTTCATCTCTCTGTTCTACTAGGAAAGTATTATTTTATTATTTCCTCCTTCAGGATACAGTTGGTATTCGTCTGTACTCCCTATGATTCTGCTAGGTTCTGAATCTTTGATAACTCTTTCTCTAGGCTTGTATCCTCCAGAGATGACTCAGTCGCTGCATCCCCCCTTTGCACAGTGCCATCCTTGCCAAGGAGTTGACGCTTCTCTTAAGTTAGTGCCACCAATGTTTGTGATTTTTCAGCCAGCATTTGTAAAAGCAGCATTTCCTGTTTCACATAAAGTCAGCTTTTAGACAAGTCTGAACAGATATTCTAGGTTGCTTCAGTCATGTCCAACTCTTTGCAACTCTATGGACTAGAGCCTGCCAGGCTCCTCTGTCCATGGGATTTTCCAGGCAAGCCTTCTGAAGTGGGTTGTCATTTCCTCCTCCAGGGGATCTTACCAACCCACGGACTGAGCCAGCGTCTCTTAGGTCTCCTGCATTGACAGTCAGTCTCTATCACTAGTGCCACGTATGAGACCCACCAAAAGGCTGATGACTGGTGCACACATCTCAGACTCCAGCTGGAGGCTGCAGAGGGCAGGGCCTGGGTACCCCTCACCCAGCCAGGGCTCCACCACCACTGCTTGTGGCTTCCCAAGGACGCCTGAAGCCAAACTCTAGAATGGCTTAAATCCCTCCCATGACACTGAAGCCCACCACAGAGTACTGTGGAATAACCATGCCCCTACCAGCTCACGAAAACTTCTGAGATCCCTCTAGTTACACTGGCAACATCCCACACTAGCAACCTAGGCAAGCCACCAGTGGAACTGGTTCAGAGAATGGATGCGTGCTAAGTCACTTCAGTCTTACATGACTCTTTGCAGCCCTATGGACTGAAGCCTGCCTCGCTTGCTGTCCATGGGAATCTCCAGGCAAGAACACTGGAGTGGGTTGCCATTTCCTTCTCCAGGGAATCTTCTTGACCCAGGGATCAAACCTATGTCTTCTGTGTCTCCTGCATTGCAGGCAGATTCTTTACCGCTGAGTCACCAGGGAAGCCCCCAAAAATCGATAGATCAACTTTTTAGTTTCTTACAGTTACTGTCCACTGACCCCCTCCTCTCTTCTTAATTAAAAAAAGAAAAAAACATGTACCTTTCTTTTTTCAAGCCATGCTGTGTGGCATGTGGGATCTTAGTTCCCCTACCAGGGATTGAGCCTGTGCCCCCAGCAGTGAAACTCAGAGTCAGGAAAGTCCTGAAACATTTTTTTTTATTAAGGTAAAATATACGTTCTGTGAAGCATACATATCTTAAATGTATATAATTTGATGACTTTCGACAAATATATACACCTGTATAACCAACATGCCAGTCTGGATGTAGGACAGTTTCATCACCTTCAGAAAGTTCCCTCATTCTCCCTTCCAGGAATCCCTACTTCCTGAAGGCAGTCGTCTCTGATTTTTATCGACATATATTAATTTGAACTCTTGACATAAATGGCATCATGAGAATGTATTCTTTTGTATCTGGTTTCTTTTGTTCAGCATCATGTGTTTGGGGTTCATCCATGTTGGTCCATGTCTTTCATTCTGAGTTGAATGCCATTGTACAAACACACATGATTGGACATCATCAGCCCACCCTTCTTGGTCCCCATACTCCACTGCCTCTGACCTCACATCAACAAGGCAGCCCCCTAGCTCTGCAGCAAGAACCCCTCACTGAGTGTCAGGGGTCCTTAACCATAAAATAAGAGGCCACCACATCCTCTAGTTCACATTAGCTTCCCTCTTTTTAAAAAATGTTTGTAATTTATTTGTTAAAGAAACTGGGTAGTTACTCCTATAGATTCCCACATAGTGAAACTTGTTGACTGCTTTCCTCTGGTATTGGACAGTACAGATACAGAATACTTCCAATATCAAAGAAAGTTCTGTTAGTGCTGAGCTATAGGCTGGATCACTCAATGTTTTTGCAAGAGTATACTGATATGAACTTCCTTCAAGAAGGCATATAACTGGTTGTTTTTTTTGTGTTAATTGAACAGCCATTCATGGTCATTGCTTAGATCCATTATTTCTCTAGAAGTTGCAAAATTGTGATATCTTAATTCCATCCCTGGAGAAGGAAATGGCAACCCATTCTAGTATTCTTGCCTGGAAAATCCTATGGATGGAGGAGCCTGGTGGGCTCCATGGGCTTTGTGTCCATGGTCACAAAGAGTCGGACACTGAGCAATTTCACTTTAATTCTATTGTTCCTTCTTTAATTCTATCATTCCTTCTTTATTTTACTGACTGAAATACTTTTAGAAAGAAAACTTCTCTCATCAGCCATTTGGGTTTCCTTGAGGTATAAGTTTATACCAAGAAGTTAGGTTCAAAAGGTGATCAATCAGACTTGTTTTTTAGTATGAGTGGGACCTTGCACACTTAACAAATAAATGATGCTTTAATTCATCGCAGTTATTCTTACTGATACTCGAATTGTCCCCTCTTTAGCTATTACTGCCTTTTGAATCCTTTTGACAGGACTCCAGAGGACTTTGATAGCTTCTTTACTTCTGATTTGACAAAATATTCTAGATTTATTTTCTACATTTCTTTCCCCAGACCTGACATTAGCCACTCTTTCACAGTCATGGTTCCTTTGAGAAAAAAATTATATTTAAAGACTATAGTCCATGCTTTCAGGGTGCTAAGTGCTGCTGGTCATTGTTTCTAAGCCTTTTCAGTGGACAAAGCTAAGAAATAGTATTTAAATTGAGGTATAATTGACATTGGGGAAGGAAATGGCGACCCACTCCAGAATTCTTGCCTGAAGAGGAGACTGGTGGGCCACAGTCCATGGGGTCACAAAGAGTCAGACATGATTGAAGCGACTTAGCATATTTGCATATAATTGACTTGTAACATTGTATTAGTTTTAGGTGTACAACATAATGATTAGATGTATGTATATATTGTGAAATAATTATCACAAAAAGTGTCGTCAACATGCATTACCACACACAGATAAAAATTTTTGTTTACTTGTGATGAGAACTTTTAAAATTTACTTTCAGCAACTTTCAAATGTGTAATACAGTATTGTGAACTCTAGTCACCATGCTGCACATTTTAACCCCAGGACTTATTTTCTTACTATTGGAGATTTGTACCTTTTGAGCACTTTCATTCATTTTCTTCAGCCCCTTCCTCCTGGCTTTGGCAGCCATCAGTCTGTTCTCTGTGTCTACGAGCTCCATTATTTCAGATTCCATAGGTAAGTGAGATCATGTAGTGTTTGTCTTTCTCTGTCTGACTTAAGAAGTATTTTTTTAAAGATAAAACATACCACATGCAAGAGCCTTTTTTTTTTTAAATAAATTTATTTATTTTAGTTGGGGGCTAATTACTTTACAATATTGTAGTAGTTTTTGCCATACATTAACATGAATCAGCCATGAGTTTACATGTGTTCCCCATCCTGAACCCCCCTCCCACGTCCCTCCCCATCCCATCCCTCTGGGTCATCCCACTGCCCCAGCCCTGAGCATTTGTCTCATGCATCAAACATGGAATGGTGTTCTGTTTCACATATGATAATATACATGTTTCAATGCTATTCTCCCAGAACATCCCACCCTCACCTTCTCCCTCAGAGTCCATAAGACTGTTCTATGCATCTGTGTCTCTTATTCTGTCTCACATATAGGGTTATCGTTACCATCTTTTTAACTGATTTGTTTGTGCCAGTTTCTACTTCACTGTTCCTTCCAATTCATCCTCCACATTTCTGTCAAAATCATCCTTGTAAAACACAGATCTGATCTTCTTAATCCCCTGCTTAAAAACTTGTGATGGAGTTCCATTGCCCAAAGGATTAAGCCAAAGCTCCTTGGCATGGTATACATGCAGATCCTCTCAAAATTTGGCTCCTGATCTCCATTCCAACCTCTTTACCATTCATTCTTTCCTCCTCCGTAGTTCAGCACACCATACTGTTCCTACCACACTGTCCCTTTGCTTATCTCCCTGAAATGCCCCGATTTCTCTATTTCTCAGTAAAGTTGTATTTATCCTTCAATAAATAGCTCAAACATCAGTTTTCTCTAAAATAAATTGTAGTATCATGTCCCCATAGAGAACTAATCTGTTTCTAACATGTCCCTCATAGTACTTTGAAATGTCTGTATGTGGTGCTAATGAAATTGTATAATGATTTGTTTACATGCATCACTCTCTCTCTCTCTCTAGCTAGAATGTTCCCCCAAAGGTAAAACACTTAACCACTGGTGGTACTGTAAATGGTTTTATGTGTTCCACTGATATGACATTAAATATTGAATTGCATAGTGTGAGAGTTATTCCCCTTTTAACACTTCAGGGAGAAAGTTTTAGTTTTGTGCTAGTTAATAGCTCCCCTGGTGGCTCAGATGGTAAAGAATCTGCCTGCAGTGCAGGAGACCTAGGTTTGATCCTGGGGTTGGGAAGATTCTCTAGAGAAGGGAATGGCAACCAACTCCAATATTCTTGTCAGGAGAATCCCATGGACAGAGGAGCCTGGCGGGCTACAGTCCATGGGGTTGCAAAGAGTCAGACAGGACTGAGTGACTAAGCAGGCACATGCACATGCATGGCTTTGACATCTCTCTATTACTGTGTGATTAATTTCCCTTTTTAAAGAGAGAGCAGATGTCAGGCTTGAAACTATGTAAATACCTACTTAAATTGGCTGAAGTTTATATATTTCTTCAAAATATTTTCTTTTCTTTCTTTTTTTACTTTCTGACCTCACCTCACAGCATGTGGGATCTTTGTTCCTCGTCCAGGGATTGAACCTGTGCCCCCTGCATTAGAAGCGCAGAGTCTTAACCACTGGACCACTAGGGAAGTCCCACTTCATGATATTTTCTGATGATTGATTTTTGTCTGTGAAATTTTAAAAATTAATATCAATAATAGATTTTTCTTTTAAAATAAAAGATAATTTAAAGAAAGATAGTGAGCTTATAATAGGAACAAAGTGCATCATTATGGCAAAACTCTTATAGGATATGTGAAAATGACTTAATGCTGGGAAATTGGGCTAAGTCCTTCAGAATTAGGAAACATCTATTTTCATCCTAGTACTATGTTTAATAGTACTATGTTTAGTAGATCACTAAATATTTGTCAAATTAAGTTAGGAAGAAACACCCACCTCCAACATTTTTGAGATTTGGTGTAATTTGGGGGGATATATAGTTAAAGAGACAAGCCTTCCCTAATCTGACTTTTCTGAAAAAGTTAAATAATACTCAATATTATCATATAAATGACCTTTGAAATGGTTTCCTATAGCTATGCTGTGCTTAGTCACTCAGTCGTGTCCGACTCTTTGCAACCCTGTGGACTATAGCCCGCCAGGCTCCTCTGTCCATGGAGTTTCTCCAGGGAAGAATACTGGAGTGGGTTGCCATGCCCTCCTCCAGGGGATCTCCCAACCCAGGGATCAAATCCAGGTGCTCCGCATTGCAGGCGGATTTTTTTACCATCTGAGCCACCAGGGAAGCCCAAGAATACTGGAGTGGATAGCCTATCCCTTCTCCAGGCGATCTTCCCAACCCAGGAATCGAACAAGGGTCTCCTGCATTGCAGGCATATTCTTTACCAGCTGAACTATCATGGAAGAAATGTTCATAATCCTCATAAGAGGATATGTTCTCCAGTTGGATTGTGTGAAATGATGTCCTATTAACCAAAGTTCAGGGGCAATAGAAGAATGTTTACAAGACATTCTATTCAAATTACCACATCACTTTCTACCATCAACACCATCAAGGTCACGGTACATTTTAAGGGAGGATAGACCAGAATAGCTGTCACTAGAGGCAAGCTAGCACCATCTGTTGGAGAATTAGTTCACAGCATAAGATGATACCAGCTGACTTCATTACTGTGGAATTTATTTCTCCAAAGTACTTTTCATCATCCAAATTTCAACACACTCATGCATATCCAAGTACAATTTAATTTTCAATTATGTCTAGTTCTCCACTATGATAGTCAAAAACAAAACTAGTTAATTAATCTGATTAAAATATACTAGCTTTTCATGATTTGACTCTTTAATTACAGATTTGATAATGAGACTATTTTGACCCATTTAAGAACTGGAAAAAAAGTTAGTGATATTATACAGCCACAGGCATTGTAGGTTTGCTGTAGAATAACAAATACATGTTGCACAAAACAGACTCATAGATACAGAGAAGAAGTGGGTGGGTGGTTGCCAGAGGAGAAAATGGTGGAAAGGTGGACAAAACAAGTGAAGGAAGTTAGGAGGTATAAACCTCCAGTTATAAAATAAGCCACAGGGATGTAATATACAGCATAAGGATATGGTTAATAATACTGTAATAGCTGTGTATGGGGATGGATGATTACTGGACTTACTGTGGTGATCATTTCATAATATATGTAAATGTCAAATTGCTATGTGGTACTCCTGAAACTAATGTACTATTGTACATCAGCTTTATTTCAATTTTATATATATATGTGTGTGTGTGTTCAGAATGAAAAACAAAAATACATTGTTTGCTTTTATAAACCAGCCTTGGTATCTCTTGATTATCCATGGTAATTAGAAATAGGGCTAGCCTTAGGACTTCCCTGGTGGTCCAGTGGTTAAGAATCCACCTTCCAATGCAGGGGATGTGGGTTCCATCCCTTGTCAGGGAACAAAGATCTCACATGTCACAGAGCAACTAAACTTTCACTTTCACTTTAGATGCTAAATAACAAGTGAGTTATCAGCAATTCCCCAGCGACAGGGCTTAGGAGTAAAGTTTCAAACATTAGAAATAAAATTGTAAGTGCTTTTGTTTTAAACATAACTTACAGAAGGCTGATTTTAAAGATTTGTCCACTATGACAAGTTTTAGCAAGTTAAAAAAGATTCTGAATTTTTCATGCTATATTCTCTATGGAACTATGATTTCAATGAATAAGTTTAAAATCTATTTACTTTTGAAAAGTGAGCTAGGTAAAGTAACGATATTATCTAAATGAGAAATAACTTAATTTTCCTAAAATATTTTCCAATCAAAGTCTCTCTTATAGGGAAAAACAAGAAGCATTAGATTGTAGCATTTATTAATTACTTATTTATTTTATGGAGCTAGAACTGACATAACATTACCTACATTTAAGGTGTATAACATTTGTTTGACACGTTTATGTATGGCAACATGATTAACATTTGCTAACACTTCTATCATATCACATAATTATTACCTCTTTTTTATGGTGAATATAAAGTGTAATTTTTAAACTGCATTATTATTATTATTATGCACTGGCCACGCTCCTCGGCTTGCAGGATTCTAGTTCTCTGACCAGGGACTGAACCTGCACCCTTGGTAGTGAAAGCACAGAGCTGTAGCCACTGGACAGCCAGAGAATTCCCACTAAAACTGTATTAAATGGAAAGGAAGTAGTAATTGCTGCAAAGAATGATACATATAACTCTGCTATACAACAGGGGCTATAGTTATTAAACAGTCATCAGATTTTGCCAGTGGTATACCCCTTGGGAATTCTCTGGAAGTTTAGAGAGAACATTAACTCTCCCAGGCCTTGGGGGTACCATTTAACGCCTTAAGGCAATGATTCATTAAAGTGATATTTTTACTAAATGCATCTAGCTAAAGTTTAGTCTTAGGGTAAATATGAATATGTTCGTGAACCTGGTGAGAGGCAGGGTATTTAATCTTGACCTAAGCCTTTTCTTCGCTTCTTTAAGTAAGAGTATCTGCCCTTGTGGCTCAGCTGGTAAAGAATCTGCCTGCAATGCAGGAGACCTGGGTTCAATCCCTGGGTTGGGAAGATCCCCTGGGGAAGGGAAAGGCTACCCACTCCAGTATTCTGGCCTAGAGAATTCCATGGACTGTATAGTCAGTCCATGGGGTCCAAAAGAGTTGGACTGAGTGACTCTCACTTTCACTTTAAGTAAGAGTACCAAGAAATGCCAAGGGAAGGGTGAAGCACAGTGCAGCAGTTACCATCTGAACCGGTTTAAGGACCTGGTTAGATGCTGGGGCAACCTAACCCTCTGTGTAACACTCTGCAGTTGTCCCTTCCTAACAACAGCCCTCCTCCAGCCTTCCAACTAGAGAGCAGTTTCCCCACACTTCTTTACACTTCATTGCCTCGAATCAAATTTGGAAATAGGAGGAACATACATTTTTATGTCATATAAGCAACTAGGGTTCCATAACTGATTTATTATTTTCAATTAAAAGTGTACACATTTAAAGCATACAACATGATATATATATACACGCATAGTGAAATGATTACTACAGTCAAGCTACTTATCATATCCATCTCTGACATGGTTACCATTTCCATTACTTATTTTAAATCAATTCCAGCTAGCTTTAAAGTTCAAGTTTGTAACTGAACTTCCATAGTTTAAGTCCCTTTCCTCAAATGCTTCTATCAATAGGAACAGGAAAAAACCCACCATCTATCCATTAGGTCTTTTTAGATATGCCAATAGAAGCTTTTTTCGGACTGTAAAGAGATTTGTAGGGTTTTTCCAATTATAAAAAGCATTTTAAAAATAACCCGACAGTACCAGATGTAAGGAAAACAAAGTGAAAATCAGAGTGTAACGCCTCCACCTAGAAACAGCTCTGTTTATAAATGAGCGTACCAATGCATATATTTTTAACTAAAGGTTCATGGTTTACATAGAGTCCAGTGAATTTTTACCCTACTTAACGATGGACATGGGTTTGGGTGGACTCTGGGAGTTGGTGATGGACAGGGAGGCCTGGCGTGCTGCGGTTCATGGGGTCGCATCAGACACAACTGAGCGACTGAACTGAACTGAATGTGTCAGTGTGCATGCGTGCGTGCTAGGTCACTTCAGTTGTGTCCAACTCTTTGTGACCATATGGACTGTAGCCCAGCAGGCTCCCTCGTCTGTGGGATTCTCCAGGCAAGAATACTGGAGTAGGTTGCCATGTCCTCCTTCAGGGGATCTTCCTGACCCAGGGATCGAACATACCTCTTACATCTCCTGCCTTGGCAGGCGGGTTCTTTAACCGTTAGCACCATCTGGGAAGCCCAAGGGAAGAGGTTTATTAATAACTCTCACTTCCTACCAAATCTCTTTCCTTGGCAAGGTCAGTGTAGTGGGTTGAATGGTGGCCCCAGAAAAGACAGGCCCAAGTCCTAATCTTATTTAGAAAAAGAGTCTTTGCAATTAAGTTAAGGATCTTGAGATGAGATCATCCTGGATTACCTGGGTGGGCCCTAAATCCAATGACAAGTGTCCTCATAAGACAAAGAGGAGAAAGCTGTATGAAGATGGAAGCAGAGATTGGAGGCACTGGGGACCAGAAGAAGCAAGGAAGGATGCTCCTCTAGTGCCTTAGGAGAGAGTGTGGCCCTGCCAACACCTTGATTTCAGATTTCTGGCCTCCTAAACCGTGAGAGAATACAATTCTGTTCTTTTAAACCACTGAATTTGTGGTAATTTGTTTCAAAAAAGTTATAGACAGCATATTAAAAAGCAGAGACGTTACTTTGCCAACAAAGATCTAATCAAAGGTATGGTTTTTCCAGTAGTCACGTATGGATGTGAGAGTTGGACTATAGAGAAAGCTGAGCGCCGAAGAATTGATGCTTTTGAACTGTGGTGTTGAAGAAGACTCTTGAAGAGTCCCTTGGACTGCAAGGAGATCCAACTAGTCCATCCTAGAGGAAATTAGTCCGAATATTCATTGGAAGGGCTGATGCTGAAGCTGAAACTCCAATACTTTGGCCATCTGATGCAAAGAATTGACTCATTGGAAAAGACCCTGATGCTGGGAAAGATTGAAGGTGGGAGGAGAAGGGGACGACAGAGGATGAGATAGTTGGATGGCATCACCGACTCGATGGACATGCATTTGAGCAAGCTTCGGGAGTGGTGATGGACAGGGAAGCCTGGCATGCTGCAGTCAGTGGGGTCGCAAAGAGTCAGACACGACTGAGCAACTGAACTGAGAAAATCAAACTTTCCTACCGTACACTCAGCCTGCTCTCCAGCCTCATTTTCTTGTTCTTCTCCAGCTTGTTGCTCCTGTTTGCTGCCTTTCATTTCCCTGTATTGCCTCAAAGCCTTTGCACATGCTGTTCCAGTGCATAGATTGCTCCTCTTCATTCTTCAAATATTCCTGTAAGGCTTCTTCAGGGTAAAGGTCAGTGATCCTCTAGCCTTGCTTGCCAATCCCCATAAGGTACCCTTCCAGCATCATGTAGCTCCTTTTTAAGAAAAAAAAATTATTTATTTGACATCATCAGGTCTTGCAGCACACAGGATCTTCCTTGCATCATGCGGGATCTTTCGTGGTGGTGCATGGACTGTCTGGTTGTGGTCCTCAGGCTCAGTTGCTCCAAGGCATGTGGGATCTTAGTTCCCCCACCAGGCATTGAACCTGTATCACCTGCACTGCAAGATGGATTCTTAACCACTGGATCATGAGGGAAGTCCTGCATATAGCTGTTTTCATACCCTTAGCATAGGCTTATCTTTATTAGTGTGATAATTAGATTCTGCCTCCTCTACCAAGTTGTAAGCTTCAAAGAATGTGATCCCACTCCCACCCCCTTAGATTCCCAGGCTAGCCCTGAGCTTGCTGTGCCCTAAGGAATCACATTTTGAACAAATGGCCACTATTCCAGAAGCATTTGCTGACCTCGGGAAACTCTCACAGCCTTTGAGACAGCCATGGGCTAGGTAGGGTGACCATATTATTTACCCTCCCAAATTAGCCACTTCTGAGAATGAAAAGGGGTGCTACTATAATTACAAGCCACCTGGTTTCAGTCCTGGTAACAAGTTGTTCTGACCACAGTAGCAAATGTGAAGGCACGAGGATTACTAAGAAGGGGTGGCTATGACATTTTGGAGAGGCAGGGAGAGGATAATTTAAATTTGATTAATTGCCTCAGCATTTTCATCGCTTTCTTCTACATCACGTGTTCACCTGTTCATTCTTTTATTGTCTGGTCTTCGCTCAAGAATGTAAGCTCTAGGAGGGCAGGGATGTGGCTTCTTTTGTTTGTTGCTGGGTCCCACACCTAGAATAGTTCTCGGTGCATAGCAGGTGCTCAATAAACATCTGAATGAATGTACTCACAGCTTATGGTGTACTCTAAACGAATAATGGATGAAGAATCAAAACACACAGAAAAAAAAAAATTCTCACAGTTTGAAAGTCTAAACAGTCTCAGCATTCAAAGGGGAGGAGGCGGAACCATTGCCAAGGTCTGGGGCTGAGGATGCAATAAAGAAGGCCCCAGTGACCATCCGGCTGTGGCGCGGTTGAAGCCATCCTTCACCCCGCCCACCTCCGACTCGCGACATCTTTTCTCCGCATGCTCTCTAACCCCGGGTTCACCCGCTTCAGCCCCTAGGACCGCTATATGCCCTCCTATTACACTCTGGATCCAGCCGCCCGCTCCGAGTCCCCTTCGACACCCCGGGACCCCCGCGCTGCCCCCTCCCCGGATGCCCTCAACCCCGGGGCTCCTGCTCCGCCCCCTTCGCCGAGGCCCTCGAATCCTGGGACCCCGCACCGCCCCCTCCCCGCACGCCGCTCGGCCCCGCCCCCGCCCCGCCCCCGCGTGGTCTGCACGGACGGACTCGCGCTGCACATCGCTCCCCCCCGCGCCCGCCTCTGCGGCTGCGCGCTGGCTGGGCCGAGGCCGAGGCGAGGGGGTCGCGCCGCGGGCCGGCGGAGCTGCTGTGGCGGCGTCGGCCGCTGCGGGAGACAGAGGGAGCCCGGCGGCCGGGCAGACGCCGAGGGAACGGAGGAAGCGGTCATGTCTCGCTACACGAGGCCCCCCAACACCTCCCTGTTCGTCAGGAACGTCGCGGACGCCACCAGGTGAGAGGCGGCGGGGCCGCAGGTTGGGGCGCGGGGGAGGGGCGGGTAACGGCCGCGACGCAGAGCTCGGCGGGGTTAGCCCGCACCTCCCCGCCGGCCGGCCCGGGGCTCGCCGTGGAGGAGCCTCTCCCAAGGCCGGCGGGAGTCCTTGAGCTGCTCGGGGCCTGGGCGGGACTCGCGCCTCCGCCCTCCCGGCCGGCGTTCCGCTCCGGCGCGGCCCCGTCTCCGGGCCCCGCCGCCCTTGACTGCCCCCCCGCACCTGGGCGGCTGGCCGGTGCCTATTCCTCGCTGAGAGAACGGGAGGAGCGCCGGCTGCCCCTGGCTGGGAGCCACGGTCCCTCCTCGCCTCCGCCCCTGAGAGTTTTCGGGCGGGTGCCCGCGTCTCGCCCCTTTGTCGCTGTGTAGGGGTAAAGCCGCGCTTCTCACCACCTGGATGGAAAGGAACTGGGAATGGTGAGACGCGTTATGGAATAGTGCGTACCTTGGGCCTTACGACTCCCTTTCCCTGTAGTCAGTAGTCTGGTTTACTTACAGGTGGCGCTGGTTAAATTTTATTTGTTGCACAATTTTATACTGTATACAAAGGATAACTTCAGTGAATGAGATTTATGTGTGTTTCTTTAAAAGTTTTGAATGCAATATAAACACCCATCATAATGGTTTGGATAGACTTTCCTGGTCGATTCTGTTGCATTCAGCCCACCCGCCCCTATTTGGAGAATTCTGTCTGCATAGTTTCTAACGTTGACTTCTTAATACCTGTGCCTTTCGCCCTCAATAGGAGCCAGAGGGGATGGGGGGAATTTTTCGTCTCACTGGACTTGCTTAATTTACTCCAGAGCCCTCCTCCCCATCCCAGTCTTTATAGTTATGCAAGATTATCTTGTGGTACATAAGGAAAAGCTGAAATTCAGAGTTTCCGTGACTTACCTGGGGCTTCACGGCTGAAAATACATTGGAGCCTTTGACTCCAGAGCCATCAGGATTAATCATCATAATTTACCTTTGAGAAGTAAATTTTAAGTCTTTTTTAGAAACTTGATTTCTGCTAATAATATATATATATGTCACAACTATAGACTGTAAGTTAACATACTTTAACATCTTAAGAATGCCTGTGTTTACATGTCTTCGCTCAACTTGTTTATGAGCATATTACATAGAAAGCAAGCAAAATTTATAATCTGGGTAAGGTTAAAAAAATTCCTACGGTTAAACAGACCACTTGTACACTGAATAAGATTGCAGTGCGCCAACAAAAAATGTAAGGTTTTCAATTCTAATGGCCACAGAGGCCAACCAGGGTAGTATGAATGAGTGAAGGTGTCAGGTTACAGCCCAATAGAATGGTGTGGACTGTCGCAAATGGGAAAGAACATGTGCCATCTCAAGGGGACAGCGGCTGCTACCAAGCTTTAGCTAATAACTGCTGTATAGACATTTGGACTTGTGGCCACATCATTTTAATTTTCAAAAGAAGTCAAAAGCCTGTATTTTGTGTGTGGAAACTCTCAGTTTCAAACTGTTGGCAGTTTCTAAGTTGAATCATATGAAATTCCCATTTTTGTAGTTTTAAAAGCTATAAAATATTGGCATTTCCATGTTTCAGCACTTTTTGTTAAATGTTTATAAACACTGTGCTGGCCAAATAACACACACACACACGCGTGTGTGTGTGATGCATGATCTCTGATCTAGATAATCAAGAATGATAATTGAGATTTATTAATTTCCTTTTCCGTTTTTTCCACAACTTTTTAACATTTCCACTGGGCAGTGGGGAGGGTGGGGAGGGCAATCAAAATCTAGGAGATTTGAAGTAGTGAAATTATAGTAATCATAACATTTGTTGAATACTCATTATGTACCAGGCACTGTACTAAAAACTTTACATATATTATCTTATTAAGTTTTCAATAACCTTATATAATGGATGAAAATCAGAGATTTTAGAGAGATTAAGGATCTTGACTAAAACTTCTCAGCTTTTGAGTAGTGTTATGAAAGTAGAATCATCACATGTAACCTTAATAGCTTTTTTTGTACAAGGTGGCATATAATTTAACTAGCAATATGATACCTAGACACATTTTAATTTTTTAACATTTGGTATGCATATAAAGAAAATCATTGGGATAAATGTTAAATGGGGTATAAAATTATATACAATATGTTTTCAGTTATATAAAAAATGAAGAAGGGGAACTGTATAAACACATAACACACACATATGTATATAATAGAAAATAAGCCTAGAAAGAAATCCCTTTGAGTGGTTTTCTTTATCCTGTTCTCAAATTCTAATTGTTAATTTTATAACAAAGTCAAATTTTATTTAAAAATTTTCTTTAAAGTAGCTGTTCTAATATATATGATAAAGCACAAGACATTAAAACATGTAGGTTAGCATAAAATTTGTTAGAAATGAAATTGAGCAAAAGAACTAAGGAAAGGTTTAAAAATACATTTTGTAATTTTATAATTTTCACTGGTGAAATAAGATGTGGATTGGGAAGAATATTAATTTTAAATCTTTTTGTATAACTTTTTTAATGTCAGATACAGTTTTCTAGTGGAACAAAGCAATGCCCAGATCTCAGATAAAACATTTCTGTTTTGATGCTTAACATCATGGTAGGTTGGGGAGCATCGATCGAGTACTTCTCTTGGACATGCTTAGTAGCATTCTTTGGTTATAGCGTGTATGAAGCTTACATTAATATTGGTGTAAGTGGTGATGTAGAAAAAGCATTAAACAAAATCTGGCCGAATTCATGATAGGAAGTCTCAGCAAACTAGTAATAGAAGGGAACTTCCTCAGCTTATGGGCATCTATGAAAAACCTTTAGCTAACAACATACTTAATGATGAAACTGAATGCTTTCTCCTTAAGATCAGAACAAGACAAGGATGTCAACTCTTGCAACCACTGTTCAACATTTTATTGCAGGTCCTAACCAGTGAATGCAACAAGGCAAGAAAAATAAAGACATAAAAATTATAAAGGTAAAAGTAAAACCTGTCCCTATTCTTAGATGACATGTTTGTTTACATAAAGCTACAGTAACTAATAGTTTCCTTAAGTTACCAGAATATGAAGTAAATTTAGTGAAAATTCTATTTGTATATACTAACAGCAAACAACAAAAACTTTTTAAATTCCATTTATCTTAGTATCAAAAAACACAGTAAGGAATAAGTTTCGCAAAACCACGTAAAAACCTTTGCATTGAAGAGCAATCAAAGACCAACATAAATTGGTAAATATACTGTGTGTTCTTAGATTGGAAGGTGAACTATTATGTTATCAGTTCCGTCCCAATCGATTATATTATAGATTCAAGGCATTCCTGATCAAATGCTTTTTAAAAATAGGAACAAATTAATTCTAAAATATATTAATATGCAAAGGATCTGAATAGTCAAAATAATTTTTTAAAAGGTCACTGAAGCTGGAAGGCTTATATTCCCTGGCTTAAAGATTTACTAAAAAGTTGCAATAATCAAAACAGTTTGTTGTTGGCCTAAGGATAGACGAATAGATCAATGGAACAGAAAGAAGGTCCATAAATAATCCACACATATAGAGTCAGTTGATTTTTGACAAAGGCACTAAAGCCTTTAGAGAAAAATCTTTCCACCAAATGATGCTGTAACAACTGGATATATATAGGGAAAAAATGTACTTTGACTTCTGTCCCACATAATTTGAACTGGATCATTAATTGAAATGTAAAAGATAAAATTGTAAAGCTTTTAGGAGAAAGCAAAGGAGAATATCTGTATGACTTAGGGATAGGCAGAATTTTTATAAGACAAAGTCATTACCTTAAAAGGGAATGTTGAAAAATCAGATTTCTCCAAAATTAAAATTTCTGTTCATTAAGAAAGTAAATAGGTGAGCCAGGGACTGGGAGAAAGTCTTCAGAAAGCATATATCTCACAAAGGACTTTTTCTAAGAATAGTAATGAAGTTTTATAAGTCAACAATGAAAAGACAAATGTAATTAAAAATGGACAGAAAACCTCTCCATGTTCAAGAGAAATACATGTGAATGTCCAATTAGCATGTGAAAAAGTGCTCAGCATCATTTGTTCTTGGGGAAATGCAAATTGAAACCGCAGCAAGATTCCACTCAACATCCTCTTGAATGGCTAAAATTCAAAAGACTGACAATACAAAGTGCTGATGAAGATGGGCAGAACTGAACCACACATGCTGTTGGTGGGAGTATAAAATGTTAACAACTATTTTGCAGAACTGTTTGGTCATTTCATAGAAATTAAATAGATATATCCTCTTAGCCCAGAAACTCTGCCCCTAGAATAAATGACCCATAAGCATGTAAAGATGTTAAACCTAACTGGTGTTTATAGAAATTAAAATTCAAATAATGAGATAGCCATTCACTTTATATCCTTCAGAATGGCACGGAGCGAGGAGTTAGATTCTTTGGAATTCTGATGCATGTCTTGAGGAGTATAAGTTGATTTGGCCATTTTGGAGAACATGTAGTAAAGCTGAAGATAGATATACTCTCCAGCCCATCAATTGCATGGCTAATGGTACATCCCAGAGAACTATGCTACAGCACAATTTGCAGTTAGAAAAAGGAAGCATATTAAATGCTCACCCATAGAAGTATGTATAAATAAATTGTGGTTTATCCATAACAATACCAATACAGAGTTAAAATGAGTGAACTAGAGCACCATGGAAAAATCTCAAGGGTGGAAAAGGCAAGGTGCAAAATTTTACAGGTAATCTGATACCATTTATAGGTAATCTGATAGCATTTATATAGATTTGCAGTAGAAATACAGAGTTATGTAGAGGAATGATGAACACCAGTGATTATTTCTAAGGGAGAAGGATACAATATCTTATTTCTTTAAAAATACCAAAAATTACAAGTATAGTAAGTATTAAGGTTAATAAATCTTATTGATGGATACATAGGTGTTTGTCTTATTATGTCTATATATTTCTGAATATCAAAATAGATGACACCAGAAATACGAAAATAAATGAAAAAAACAGCTAACAGATGGAGTGGAGATTGAATGAGAGCCAGTTCTTTTGAGAAAGTTCATTCCCTCAGACTTCTGGGATTCTAAGTCTCTATGACACATTGCGCTAGCCTCCTTTGTGTATCTAGTATCCTTTTCTGTCAGCCACTCACATTTGGTTGATGGAATTGGTTGCCTCTGAAGGTACTCATTTGAATTCCGGCTTTGCTACTGGCTGTGTGTATCTTTGAGCAAGGTAACTGCTCTCACTTTCAGTCTCTGGTAAATGGTAACAGTAATGTGTCCTTCAATCATTAATACAGCAGGTATATACTGAGGCCTCCTGTATGCCAAGCAACTATACTAGGTACTGAGATATACTAGTGAAGACATCTGCCTTAGAAGTGATTCTCAACCGTGAGCCTCAGAATTGCCTGTGAAACCCTTAAAACATTAAACGTAACTGGGGCTCACCATGGGAAGCACAAATTAGGTCAGGGATTAAAGGATCAGGCTGAAATGCCTGCTTCTGTGACATCTACTTTACAGATGATTCCAATATTCAGGAATGGTTGAGAATTTTTGCTTTGTAGTCTGTGTTTTATGGGAGCAGGAATTGTGTCTTTCCTGTTCTCCATCATATTCCTAGAGCCTGGCCCATAGTACATACTCAGCAAGTATTTGTTGAATAAATAAATGAAAGAAAAAGACGTTGTCATTGTCCTCTAAGTCTAAAATTAACGGTCACTCAGGAAAGGCAGGCAGTTAAGCATGGTATAGTGAATATTAAAAATAAAATAATAAAAATAAAATGAAGTTGTCGTGATATCAACGTAATATTGGCTGCTTAGTGTTAGTTGAATCTTTATGTAATTCTTAAATTCATATCTCTAGCTTTAATCACTGACTTCTTGTCTTGAGAAAAAATAAAATTGAATTTGTATAACCACAGTTTTTAGTTGCTCATAGAATAGAACTCTTATGGCTGTTTCACCATCACCTCAAATTTGGCGTTTCTAAACGTGAAAGTTTTTTGCCTCTCCTCAATCTTCAATCTAACTCTCTTTTCCAGCTATCTAATTTTTATCTTGGACACCATCTTTCTTCCATTTGCCCAAGTTAGAAGCTTTGTACTCATCTTTGAGCCCTTTTTTCCACAGAGTATGTTTTGAAATACTCTTTAGTTCCTTTAAGCCATGTTTTGTGCTCATAGCTGGTTTTGAATCTCTAAGAGCTCCATGAGGCAGTAGAATATAGTCATTAGGAGGCCAGACTAGTGTCAGATTGTGGGAGTTTGCTTCCAGCTCTGTCTCTTGCTGACTCGGTGACGTTAGGTGACTTCATCTGTCTGTACACTCATCTGTAAACAACATTTGTAAAGATCTGTATGGGAATTAAGTGGTCTTAAGGTGAACAGTGGCTGGTATATAAATGCATTATAGCTGTCAGTTTTTAATGCTAAGCGTTTTGTCTCTTCAGTTAAATTGTAACTCCTGAAGAGAAATATTATGCTATGTATTTTCTTGGTGTCCCCTCTTTAGTACCTATGACAGTAGAAAACATGTAAGTGACTTAAAAATATTTGCCAGATTTGAGACTCTGGTAGTTATTTTTGCTTTATGTTTACTAATAAAGCATCAGTTTTTCTTTTAAAGCCTGAGAAATAACTTTAGGACTTCTTTAGAATCTTAATTGCTATCTGAAACCATTTAACATAAATATGAAATTATAGTGAGACAAATGAATGTGTTCTTAATGAATTGTTAATAGAGCTCTGTATTTTGACAGTTGAAAAGTCTTATAATAGGAGTAACTTTCAAAAGTGGATATGCTGTATATAAAATAAATAACCAACAAGGACCTACTGTATAGCACAGGGAACTGTGCTCAATATTTTGTAATAACCTATAAGGGAAAAGAATTTGAAAAGGAATATGTAGAAAATATATAAAAACTAAATCACTATGCTGTACACTTGAAACTAACACAATTGTAAATCAACTATACTTCAGTTTTAAAAAAGCAGAAAAATTAAGTGAATGTGCTGGACCAGTATCCCCAACCTGACTGAACATAAAAGCCACCTAGAGTGCTTATAAAAATACAGATTTCCAGACCTCTTGAATCAGAATCTCCAAAACTTAGAACTGAGAATTTGTTGTTTTATTTTTTCTTTCTTTTCTAAACCCTGGGTGATGCCTATGAGAGACAATTTTAGATAATTCTAGTCTGGATAATATACTTTCTTCTGAAGGTTTCAACTGAATTTCTGCAGGCAAAATATTTGAATCCAGCTATTCATATTTCTTTACCTTATTTCTAAAATACTTCAGGCCTGAGGACTTGCGCCGTGAGTTTGGTCGATATGGCCCTATAGTAGACGTTTACATTCCACTTGACTTCTACACCCGCCGCCCAAGAGGATTTGCTTATGTTCAATATCCTTTATTTTACTGTGTGCATGTGCATAGACTACATACATGTGCATATATATATATATACACACACACACACTCAGGAGCATATTTTATGAAATAATATTGCCTAATTAAATGTGTTTATTTCTTTATCTCAGAAAATCTAAAGCAGTCCACAGTAGCTGGCAAGCGCCCCTCAGTTTGAACCAACCTGTTAGCTAGAATCCAAGCATAAACCGAGCAGGCGAGACAAAAGGCACCTAAAGTTCAAGCCTCAAGGAGTAAAGAGGGAGGGTGGACACAGATATAAAGACCTGGAAGAGGGGAAGTCTTTACCAAGCAAAAGACAAAGCCAACACCAGGTTGAGACTTCGGCTTTCCTACATTTACTCAGAGTTCCAGGATCAAAGCCAAGTCTGATTTTGTTGGTTCTGCGTCTCTTATAAAGTCCATCTTGCAAGCCCTAAAGAATAAAGGTCAAGGCTCAAGATCAAGTGACACTGAGGTAATTGCCTAAGTCTCATTTTGTATTGCATTACTTGAGCGTTTTCTGTTTTCTGTTGTTAAACCAGTGACAACCTCCTGAAAAACAACTAGTTGGTTTATATAGTTTGTTTCCATTTTAGTTAGGTTTATTATATAATTTACATAGATAAGGGAGTTCAGTGGGATATATAATTCCAGATGTTCACAGATTGTTTATGTTTCTTTTATAATTATATCTGAAGTAATAAAAACATAAAGGTATTTTAAAGCAGTAGGTTCAAAGTCAAATATCACTTTTAAAGGACCAAATCAGTTTTGAATATATGTTTTAGTTCACTTATATGTGTGCACTTTTGTTTATAAGTAATTTCTCCTAAGTTAGTTTAAAAAGCCTTTTAATGAAAGAGTAATTTTAGTTTCAGAATGAAGGTTTCTGTGTACTGATTTTTACCTGAAATACTGAAAAACCTGGTAAATCTTTTACCTAAGAGAAGGGAGTGAGTCCTGCCTAAATGTTTTGTTTGATAATACTAGCCAGTGTTGGACTTCTTCTCATGTTTCAAATTATGCATGCATTCTACAGCTTTTAATGTATACATTAAAAATACAGTTAGAGATTTGTTTCTGTTCTTTTTATTTTCAGACTCACTCTTCAGAATCATAATGGGGCATTTGTTTTGATAGTGAAAGTGATATTTTTTCTGATTATTCAATTATGTTAGAGATATGACCTTAAAAACTTGAGCTTGTTTTTCCTAATAATTTCATGCCACCTGTAAATTATTTTTAAAAAGTAATATTTTTGATATCTGATATTCAAAGTGTCCTTAACAACTAGTCATATTTGAAGATGTTCGTGATGCTGAAGATGCACTTTATAACCTCAATAGAAAGTGGGTATGTGGCCGTCAGATTGAAATACAGTTTGCACAAGGTGATCGCAAAAGTAAGTGTGACTTAATAGTAGATCTGGCTTTTTTAGCAGGATGAGTTTCATCAATGACAAAGCTTTTAATTTAAAGTTATTTCAGAATATAATACTATTTGAGTGGCTTATTTATTGAATGATTGTTTATTGAGGTTTTCAGATAATGAATTATAAATCTTGAACTTCATATTCTAGCACCAGGCCAGATGAAATCAAAAGAACGTCACCCTTGTTCTCCAAGTGATCATAGGAGATCAAGAAGCCCTAGCCAGAGGAGAACTCGAAGTAGAAGTTCCTCATGGGGAAGAAATAGGCGGCGGTCAGATAGCCTTAAAGAGTGAGTACAAAATATAAGGGGATTGAAAACTTAATTTTCTGCTGTTTCCAGAAAACATTTTAAAGAGTTTTCAAAAACAGGACACCAGAAACATTTTATTTAATATATATAAAGAATCAACTTTTTTAGAAGGATATGCTCCTCTCTATTTATAATGTATTGTTATTTTAACTTGGGTTTGTTAGATACCTTCCAGTGTGTTCATTTTATGACAGACTTAAGTTTAACCTTTTTAATAGAAAGATAATATATACTGAGGAAAAAAGCAAAAATTTAAAGATGTATACTTGACAATAAAATGAGGGTTTTAAATAAAATTTTTCTAAATGAACCCCCAAATTAAGAATCTTGAGCCCTGATAATTAGAAACTCATATGAAATAAAATATAATCACTTGTGAAAGGAAGTTGACCAAAATGTGAATCAGTGTATTTATAAAAAGCAAATTATTTCAAGAATAAATTCCAAGTATGGTAGCATTGTAGGAAGAAAATATAAAAGTAGTAGATTTTTCAGAAAAAGATATTTGCAAGTTATCTATTTTTCCTGCTAGGAGTTAGTTTCTTTTAGAATAATAAGAAATTGCAGTGGAAATTACTTGATGATGCTGTTTTAGTCATAACTGAAATTGTATTAGCATGCCTAAATTCTACCACTTACTGTTTTTCTCTTGAGTTTTAATGCTGTAATTTTTTTTATAGGTATATAGAATTTTAAGGTGAATTCTGTTCTTAAAGATTGATGAGCATTTACGCTAGTATCCTCTTTCTACGAGTAATAAAGAGTTGGGTCTCCTGGGGCTTCCCTCACAATCCAGTAGTTAAGCCTTCAGGCTTCCACTGCAGGGGACTTATCTTGGGTTTGATCCCTGGTTGGGGAACTAAGATCCCACATGCCACATGGCGCAGTTAATGATAAGAAAGAGTTGGCTCTCGTGCGCCGTATATGCTGTCCAATGACAGCATAGCCTCAAATCAGAGCTGCTCTGCAGAACTGCTCACTTTCACTCCACTCCCTCTGTTCCTCAACTCCCAGGAGCCTATACAACATAGAGTGTGTGTACCTGAGCTAGACAGAGAGTCTTTACCCCAAGTACCTAGTTCTAAAAACAAAACTGAAAGTGGCCTGGCTGTAGTCCCCCAAGTGGAAAGAAAAGATAGGAAGAGAGAAATATCAGAGAATCCTGATTACTAGAAAATGTGGCCTATTCAGAGCCCTAGAATCTTAACATGTCAGATCAGTCCCTCTCCTTGGGTTTGAACCAAATGTTTTGATTTTGACACATTCTTAGGGAGGCATGCAAGTAAGAGGAAGCCTTGAGCTCCTTTTATAAGCCAGGAGAACCCAGGTCAGGATTGAGCTATCACCAGGGTGGGTGAAGAAATATTTAGGAACAGTTATATTTTGGTCTGGAATTTGATTCTTTTTATCATACTTGGTCTGATAGTGTTAAGAATATAAACCTCCCGTGAATCTGTGGAGAATAATCCATTTTGTTCCATGGCTAAAGGAAAGCCATTTTACTGCTGATTGATTATTTGAGATTTTGACACCCATATACTCAAATACAAATTACATTTATAGAACCTAAAATGTGGTGAGAACAAATTAAGAACTTTTATATGCCATGTGTGTAGCAAAGTGACACCAATACCACTGGTATTGCTTCTGACTTCGCAAAGGACATGAGTAGTATGAGTGATATTCAGCATTTCACGTTACTATAAGTTAATGGTTTATAAACAAAAAAATCAAACTAGATATAATATTTTACCTAAAGCAGTACCATCCTAACTTACTAAATGATAACCAGTGGTCTTGGTGAAAAAGAATAAAAGAAAAGGAGAAAATTGTCCATCTGACTCATTAAAAATATAAGCTGTTTCCAAATGCATTAGAGCCTTAATCAACCAGCTTTTCTCCTGATTGATCTAGAGAAGTGAATATTCACAGCATTTTCTGCCTTCTAGTGGTAGTAAAGTATACTACTTGTCTGGAGAAAAATAAACAAAGACTGTCAGTTATCCCAATCATTGCAGAGTATCGGGAATAGAAAGAACCACATTTTCTTGTAAGACTGTATAATTCTGCTTTGTTCTAGTTATAGGTCTCCATTGTTCTAGAGGTTAAGACTGTTGCTTAACCTCTCTGACCTCAGTGGGTTTTGTTTGTAGTTACATTGTTGTTCAGCCACTCAGTCCTGTCAGACTCTTCAAGACCCCACGGACTGTAGCACATCAGGGTTCCCTGTCCTTCACTCTCTCCTGGAGTTTGCTCAAACTCATGTCCATTGAGTTGATGCCATCCAACCATTTCATCCTCTGTCACCCCCTTCTCCTGCCCTCACTCTTTCCCAGCATCAGGGTCTTTTCCAATGAGTCAGCTCTTTGCATCAGGTGGCCAGAGTATCAGAGCTTCAGCATCAGTCCTTCCAATGAATATTCAGGAATGATTTCCTTTAGGATGGACTGGTTGGATCTCCTTGCCGTCAAAAGGACTTTCAAGAGTCTTTTCCAGCACCACAATTGGAAAGCATCAGTTCTTTGGCGCTCAGCCTTCTTTATGGTCCAATTCTTACATCTGTACGTGACTACTGGAAAAACCATATGCTTTGACTATACAGACCTTTGTCAGCAAAGCGATGTCTCTGCTTTTTAATATGCTGTCTCCGTTTGTCATAGCTTTTCTTCCAAGGAGCAAGTATCTTTTAATTTCCATGGCTGTGGTTACCACATGCAGTGATTCTGGAGCCCAAGAAGATAAAGTCTGTCACTGTTTCCATTGTTTCCCCACTATTTGCCATGAAGTGATGGGACCGGATACCATGATCTTAGTTTTTTGAATGTTGAGCTTTAAGCCAACATTTTTACTCCCCTCTTTCATCTTCAACAAGAGGCTCTTCAATTCCTCTTCACTTTCTGCCATCACAGTGGTGTCATATGCGTATCTGAGGTTATTGATATTTCTCCTGGCAATCTTGATTCCAGCTTGTGCTTCATCCAGCCCAGCATTTCGCATGATGTACTCGGCATATGAATTAAATAAGTAGGGTGATAATATATAGCCTTGATGTACCCTTTTCCCAGTTTTGAATCAGTCCATCGTTCCATGTCCTGTTCTAACTGTTGCTTCTTGACCTGCATATGGTTTTCTCAGGAGGCAGGTAAGGTGGTCTGGTATTCCCATCTCTCGAAGAATTTCCCACAGTTTGTTGTGATCTACACAGTCAAAGGCTTTAGCATAGTTAATGAAGCAGAAGTAGATATTTTTCTGAAATTCCGTTGCTTTTCCTATGATCCAGTGGATGTTCGCAATTCAATCTCTGGTTCCTCTGTCTTTTCTAAATCCAGCTTGTACATCTGGAAGTTGCACTGTTGAAGCCTGGCTTTTGAGCATTACTTTGCTAGCATGTGCAATGAGCTCAATTGTTTGGTAGTTTGAACATTCTTTCACATTGCACTTCTTTGGAATTGGAATGAAAACTGACCATTTCCAGTTCTGTGGCCATTGCTGAGTTTTCCAAATTTGCTGGCCAATTAAGTGCAGCACTTTAACAGTATCATCTTTTAGGATTTGAAACAGCTCAGCTGGAATTCCATCACCTCCACTAGCTTTATTCGTAGTGATGCTTCCTAAGGCCACTTGATTTCACACTCCAGGATGTCTGGCTCTAGGTGAGTGATCACACCATCATGGTTATCCGGGTCATTAAGACCTTTTTTGTGTAGTTCTTCTGTGTATTCTTGCAACCTCTTCCTAATATCTTCTACTTCTGCTAGGTACATACCGTTTCTGTCCTTTATTGTGCCCATCTTTGCATGAAATGTTCCCTTGGTATCTCTGATTTTCTTGAAGAGATCTCTAGTCTTTTCCATTTTGTTGTTTTCCTCTGTTTCTTTGCATTGTTCACTTAAGAAGGCTTTCATATCTCCCTTGCTATTATTTGGAACTCTGCATTCAGATGGGTGTATTTTAGAGAATACAAATCTTATTAAGCTCTTAAATTTCACAAGGATCAGATTGTATGTATGTGTGTGTGTGTGTAGACCAGACTATGTAAGTTTAACATGTATTATAAATATGTTCAGTGTATGTGGTATATTACCTTGGATTAAAAAGGTAGTATACTTTTTCAGATTCTTTTCCCTTATGCTGCTGCTGCTGCTAAGTCTCTTCAGTTGTGTCCGACTCTGTGCGACCCCATGGACTGCAGCCTACCAGGCTCCTCCGTCCATGGGATTTTCTAGACAAGAGTACTGGAGTGGGGTGCCATTGCCTTCTCCTCTTTTCCCTTATAGTTTATTATAAAATATTGAGTGTAGTTCCCTGTGCTGTACAGTAGGGCCTTGTTGGTTATCTGTATTATATGTAGTACTAGGTATATGCATACTTTTTTTTTTTTTTACTGTATTAGAACTTTTTTCCCAAGGTCAGTTTTCCCATTTTGTTTTCTACAACTGTCTACAATAGGAATGAAATTAAATAATATCTAAAAATCATGCTTTAAAAAAAAAAGATTGTGGTTTTACTATCCTTAAAATATATTCTACATCAATATATACTTTTCAGTGCTCTTTATTCCTTCTTGTAGTTCCATGCTTCTACCTGGGGTTATTTTTCTTCATCTTCAAGCATTTTTACCATTTCTTAGAATATAAGAAATTCTCTCAGTTAATTCTCTCAGTTTGTCTGTCTGAAAACATCTTCATTTTATATTCATTTTTGAAGGATATTTTTGCTGAAGTTGTAAGTTGGCAAGAAGTTTTTTCCTTTCTTTAGTAATATCATTCCATTGTTCATATCCACAGTCGGTCTTAATGTTGCTCCCATGAAGATTACATGAAGTGTCTTCTGTTCTCTAGCAGATTTTCAGCTTTTTCTCTGACTTTGGATTTCAGCAGTTTCACTGTGACATGCTTAGTGTAGTTATCTTTGTATTTAATCTGCGTGAGTTTGCGGAGTTCCTTGAAATTGAGAGTTATTAATACCTTTCACTACTTTTGGAAAATTCTAGACCATCATCTCTTCAAATACTGCTTTTACTTTATTCGATTTTTTCCTTTAAGCCACTATGTTCAGTTCAGTTCAGTTCAGTGGCTCAGTCGTGTCCAACTCTTTGCGAACCCATGGACTGCAGCACACCAGGCCTCCCTGTCCATCACCAACACCCGGAGTTTACCCAAACTCATGTCCATTGAGTCAGTGATGCCATCCAACCATCTCATCCTGTGTCGTCCTGTTCTCCTCCTGCCCTCAGTCTTTCCCAGCATCAGGGTCTTTTCAGATGAGTCAGTTCTTCACATGAATTGGCCAAAGTATTGGAGTTTAAGCTTCAACATCAATCCTTCCAATGAACACCCAGGACTGATCTCCTTTAAGATGGACTGGTTGGATCTCCTTGCAGTCCAAGGCACTCTGAAGAGTCTTCTGCAATACCACAGTTCAAAAGCATCAATTCTTTAGTGGTCAGCTTTCTTTATAGTCCAGCTCTCACATCCATACATGACTGCTGGAAAAACCATAGCCTTGACTAGACAGACCTTTGTTGGCAAAGTAATGTCTCTGCTTTTTAATGTGCTATTTAGGTTGGTCATAACTTTCCTTCCAAGGAGTAAGCGTCTTTTAATTTCATGGCTGCAGTCAACCATCTGCAGTGATTTTGGAGCCCAGAAAAATAAAGTCAGCCACTGTTTCCACTGTTTCCCCATCTATTTGCCATGAAGTGATGGGAGTGGATGCCATATCTTAGTTTTCTGAATGTTGAGCTTTAAACCAACTTTTTCACCCTCTCTCACTTTCATCAAGAGGCTCTTTGGTTCTTCTTCACTTTCTGCCATAAGGGTGGTGTATTTGCATATCTGAGGTTCTTGATATTTCGATTCCAGCTTGTGCTTCCTCCAGTCCAGCGTTTCTCATGATGTACTCTGCATATAAGTTAAATAAGCGGGGTGACAATATACAGCCTTGACGTACTCCTTTTCCTATTTGGTACCAGTCTGTTGTTCCATGTCCAGTTCTAACTGTTGCTTCCTGACCTGCATACAGGTTTCTCAAGAGGCAGGTCAGATGGTCTGGTATTCCCATCTCTTTCAGAATTTTCCACAGTTTATTGTGATCCACACAGTCAAAGGCTTTGGCATAGTCAATAAAACAGAAATAGATGTTTTTCTGGAACTCTTGCTTTTTCGATGATCCAGCGGATGTTGGCAATTTGATCTCTGGTTCCTCTGCCTTTCTAAAACCAGCTTGAACATCTGGAAGTTCACAGTTCACGTATTGCTGAAGCCTGGCTTGGAGAATTTTGAGCATTATTTTGCTAGTGGGTGAGATGAGTGCAATTGTGCAGTAGTTTGAGCATTCTTTGGCATTGCCTTTCTTTGGGATTGGAATGAAAACTAACCTTTTCCAGGCCCATGGCCACTGCTGAGTTTTCCGAATTTGCTGGCATATTGAGTGCAGCACTTTCACAGCATCGTCTTTTAGGACTCAAAATAGCTCAACTGAAATTCCATCACCTCCACTATCTTTGTTTGTAGTGATACTTCCTAAGGCCCACTTGACTTCACTTTCCAGGATGTCTGGCTCTAGGTGAGTAATCACACCATCGTGATTATCTGGGTCGTGAAGATCTTTTTTGTACAGTTCTTCTGTGTATACTTGCCACCTTTTCTTAATATCTTCTACTTCTGTTAGGTCCATACCATTTCTGTCCTTTATTGAGCCCATCTTTGCATGAAATGTTCCCTTGGTATCTCTAATTTTTTTGAAGAGATCTCTAGTCTTTTCCATTCTATTGTTTTCCTCTGTTTCTTTGCACTGATCACTGAGGAAGGTTTGCTTACCTCTGCTTGCTATTCTTTGGAACTCTGCATTCAAATGGGTGTATCTTTCCTTTTTGCTTCTCTTCTTTTCACAGCTATTTGTACGGGCTCCTCAGACAGCCATTTTGCTTTTTTGCATTTCTTTTTCTTGGGGATGGTCTTGCTGCCTGTTTCCTGTACCATGTCATGAACCTCTGTCCATAGTTCATTATGACAGGAAACAACTTACGCTCTGTTCTGGATTTCTTATAATTTCTTTTCTCATTGTGTTTCACTGTAATGTTTTTCTAATAATCAGTTTGCTATTCTTATTTCTCCTATATCTAAACTGCTATTAAATCCACCCAGTGACTTTTTATGTTCAGATACCATGTTTTTGGTTCTAAAGCATCCATTTAATTCTTTTTACAGGTTCCAGTTAACTGTTGGTGTTCCCCATCTTTTTCATCTCTTTCGTTTGTCTTTTACTCTTTTCTTTGGCCATACTGCATAGTTTGTGGGATCTTTATTCCTTGGCCAGGGATTGAACCTTGGCCCCCTGCAGTGGAAGTGTGGAGTCCTAACCACTGGATCACCAGAGAATTCCCTTATTTTCTTGAAATATTAATCATAGTAATTAAAAAAAAAATTTTCTTAATAATGCCAGTATCTAAATTATTTTGGGTCTCTTTCTTTTGTCTTTTATTTGCCGTTTTGTCACTGTTAATCTGCTTTTCACATACTTCTTAATTTTTTATTGGATGTTGGACATTATTGATGAAAAATTATGGACGTTTTGGATGATGATGATATGATTCTCAAAAGAAAGCTATTTTCTTCTAGCAGACAGAGTATTGGCAGATTACCTGATCTGTCAATATTTGGTTTGAGGCAGTGTTAAGGCTGATCTGTTTCAGCTTTATACTTACTCCTAGGGCAGGAGTCTTGGAAGATAAGGCCCTTCTGAGTTCTTAATTGAAAGGCTAGGTTGTAATTCAAGGCTCCTTGACTTTTAAGTGTTGTCTAGCCTTTTAATATAGCTTTTTTTTATGGGAAGATTGGTCTAGAACAAGCTGCTCTGTCATGGCAAGATTCAGAAATCCTCCATCTAGGTTTTTGTTTTTATTAACATTATTTAATATTCTTTAAATATTTTCTTTTTATCTTAGGAATTTTGTAACTCAGACTAAATATGCAAAATATATTTTTCAGAACTGACTCACAAAAGATACCTAGCAAAGTCAAAATCTTTTGGTCAAACATTACAAACTTGTACATATTTTTGAACCAAAAGCACGCATAATAAAATCAGAATTTTTTCCTCCAACAAAAGCACAACTACTGTTATGTAAAGTATATAAGTTCCTGAAAGTGTTGTTTCCTAACCTATTAACTATTTTTGTACGAAATATATACTTTCACGTTATGGATGTTTGCAGGTCTCGACACAGGCGATTTTCTTACAGCCAATCTAAATCTCGCTCCAAATCACTACCCAGGCGGTCTACCTCAGCAAGGCAGTCAAGAACTCCAAGAAGGAATTCTGGTTCTAGAGAACGGTCAAGGTCCAAGTCCTTGCAGAAAAGGTCCAAGTCAATAGGAAAATCACAGTCAAGCTCACCTCAGAAGCAGACTAGCTCAGGAACAAAATCAAGATCACATGGAAGACATTCTGACTCCATAGCAAGATCCCCATGTAAATCTCCCAAAGCGTATACCAATTCTGAAATGAAAGCACAAACAGCAAAACACTCTCATTTTCGATCACATTCCAGATCGCGGAGTTATCGTCATAAAAACAGCTGGTGAACAGTAACAGAAGAATGCTTCGTCGTGTTAATATAGGTTATTAAACTTCTCATTATGTTGAATAAAAATTCTTGAAGGCTTACAGAAAATGTGAGTTGATATTAGTTACTTTGGGCATGTATAAGAAATAAAGGCTCTCTTACTTGGGTTAATGAAGATTTGGTCTCAGTATAAGGGCCCACACCACAAATATGTGAGTGATGTCCCATTTTATGGACCATTTTTTGCTTACATCGTGGCAGAAGAGTACTTTTTAGAGGAAATGTATAAAGTGGAACTAAATTAGAAAATTTGTTTTGGAATATTAAGTATTAATAGTGTAAAAAAATATTTTTTACTTTAAAGCACTTTACTTTCATGTAAAAGTAATGATGACTGTATAATTGCATAAGGCAAACTTAAGACTGTTTGACACTGTACGTCTCCTTTGTGTTTTCTCTTTAAACTTGGGCCAATTCCTGATGGTATTAGTTCTGTATCACAAAATACTGACATTTCTAAAAGTAGAGTTTATGTAGAGATCAAGCATTCAAAAGATATTCTTTCATAAGCTCAAAAAATGTTCTTGAGTGGAACAGTATAGATAAATTGATATTAAGTTGCATCCTGTATCATGTTCATTCATGTCAGAAATATCAAAACGTTTTAAAAATACTGAATTTTGAATGGTTTGAGACTACTATAAAAATGATGTGCAACACTCATAGTCCAAAAATATTCATATCAAGCCTTATACATATGAAGATTGATACATTTTGTATAAAATCACATTTTATACCATTAATTCTACATACCTACTTCTCATCTGTTACTTAGTGGTTTCTTTTTAGAGCTTTTGTTCAAGACTTTAAATTATATAGAATAAGTCTTGTTTATTTTTGAAAATGTTTAGTACCTTGTATTAAACTCAAGACTGCATTCTCAGAAAACAGCTTCGCAGTACTGGGATTTACATTACACTGCCCTTCATTTTTTTAAGCCAAATAGCTTTATTGATATTCTTTTGTAGTTGTTAAAACAGAATTTCTTTAAAAATGTGTTTCTAGTTTACGTTTTTCAGAGGGTTTGGTAGTATTTGTGATAAAATGGTTTTGCATATGGTTATTATAGGGGATATATTTATAGAGCTCTACTTGTGTACCTTGTTGAATTATATTGAAATTAAAAGTTCTCAGCCCATACAGTTAATATTTGTATCTAGAATGCCTAAGAAAAAAATCTGTCTTATATTTTTAGCATAAAGGAGCCAGTGTTGCTTCTGTTTGTTTTGAATACAAATTCCATTATTTTTTTTTTTTTGCATTTTACATCCTGTGTGTAAGAAATAACTTTACAAAATAATTTATATGCTGGTGGTAATTGGATAAGTACTGTAAATTTGTGTATTCTGTACTTTCTGAATAGATTTTCTCTATTTAATCATAGCAAAATTTATTTCAAAACTACAGCTCTTTTTTTTTTTTTTTACAAGGAAAATGTGATTTAATTCTACAAATTTACAAGCCAAGATAAAAAGAAAACGTGGAAAAACCCACGAGGCCAGCAGTCCAAGACTTGAGGTTGTACCCGTGGCAGCCCTGTGGCACTGGCGCCCCGGTCCACAGTCTGGACCCAGACACCGCTTCCAGCGCCTGCGCGGTCGGTGCTCCTCAGGGTGGGGCCAGGTCGGCTGGGAGCCTCAGAACTTGAGGCTGAAGCCTGGGCCCGCGGCTGAGGCCCCCTGGTTTGTGGTGGTGAGGTGGAAACCCGTCTCCTTCAGGTCGTCATCGCCCAGCTGGCTGTAGCCCAGGCCTCCCTCTGGAGGTCGTGGGCTGGTGCCTCGCTTCACCCTCTGCTGTTCACTCTTGGCTGGCCACGTGGGGAACATGGAGGGGTCAATAGGGAGAGGGGTCTCGCGGAAATACTCATGCTTGAGGCCGTCTTCTGCGTTGACTCTCCGCCCAGGGAAATATGTCAGAAACTTGTTCATGAGGTCGAAGCCCTGGTCTGAGAGCAGAGCCCCGAAGCGCTTGCGGAGGTTGTTATAGGGGTACTCGGTGAAGGTCATCTTCTTGACGGCTGGGAGGTCGTTGTAGCCAGGCCAGATTTTCTCACTGGGGGTCCCCAGGTCCTTGAACACTTTGTTGATCTGATCAATTTCTGACTTCCCAGGGAACAGCGGCTTCTGAGTCAGCAGCTCCCCAAAGATGCAGCCCACCGACCACATGTCCACAGCCGTGGAGTACTCCTTGGCGCCCAGCAAAAGCTCGGGGGCTCGGTACCACGGCGTCACGACCACTGGGGTGTAGGCCTTCGGGGGGGACCCGTACTCCCGTGCCAGCCCGAAGTCCCCCACCTTGAGGATGCCTGCATGGCTCAGCAGCAGGTTGGACGTCTTGAGATCTCGGTGCAGGATCCAGTTGTCGTGTAGGTGCTTCACTCCACGCAGCAGCTGGATCATCAGCGTCTTTACCTCCCCTGGCAGGAAAGGCTGCTTCATGGTCTCCATGAGGCTCTTGAGGTCGTGCTCCACGTAGTTCATGACGATGTAGATCTTGTCCATGTTGCTGCCCACGACGATCTCCCTGACAGTGACGATATTGGGGTGCTGTGCCTTGAGGATGGTGTTGATCTCCCTCAGTGACGTGATTGGGAAGCCCTCCTTCTCCTTCTCCATCTTCAGTCGCTTTAGAGCCACAATTTCATCTGTCTTCTTGTCCTTTGCTCTGTACACCACCCCGTAGGTGCCTTCCTCAATCCTGTTCAGACACTGGAACTCCTCCACACTCCGACAGCCCTGCAGGGCGGGCAGGTACTTGGGCAGGTCCTGCTTGAGCTCGATGGGCGACAGGGCTGGAGAGTCAGGTACAAAGTCCCCTTCGAGTTGCTTCCAGTCTCCTCCTCCTCCTCCGACTCTTCACTGCTGCTCCCCTCTTCCTCCTCCTCTTCCTCTTCCTCCTCAGAACCTGACCCCGACTCCGCTGACGAGGACTCAGCAGAGCTGGTCTTCCTCTCGCTGTCGCTGACGTCCTGCAGGTCGGACAGCAGGTCTCTCTCTTCCACTTTCTCTTCTTTCACTGGCTTCCGGCTGTCCCCCAGCTCAAACCTTTCTCGAGGCGGCCGGAGCAGGCTCCGGCTCCAGTGGCTGGCTTTCACCTTGTCGCTGTAGTCATCTCACGGTCCGGTGATGTGCAGACACTTCCCGCCGGGCCTCCCGCTCCTTGCGCCTCTCTCTCTGCCCGCCGCTCCCGCTGCTCCTGCTGCTGCTCCCGCATCTTGCGTTCCCGTTCTCGCTTCCTCTCTACCTGCTCCAGGCGGTCCCTCTCCCTACGAGAGTGCTCCCGGGCCAGCTCCCTCCGCTTCTGCCGCTCCCACTCCCTCCGAGCCTTGTCCTGCTCCTCCCGATGCCGCTTCCGGCGCTCGTGCTCCCGCTCCTTCTCTTTTACTCTGGTGTGCTTCCCCCCTTCTGCTGAGTGACTGCGATGCCTACGTTTCTCTTTTCTCTTTTCGTCTTTCCTGTGATGTGCGTTTTCCTTCCGAGACATCTGCTGGGGTGGTTTGATAGCCAAAGAATCATCTTCCTCTCCTCTTGTCTTCCATGGAGTCCTCTCTCCTGTACGGTGAGTTCCTTATTGTTATCTCCATGCGGTGGTCCCTCAGCTCCCCCTCCTCAAGGGAATCTCGCTTGGAATCCCGGACATCAGAATTTTTTAAGCGTTTTATCTCTGCTTTCTCCTCTTGTTCCTTCCGTCGTTTCATTTCTTGAAGAATTTCATCTAAAGTTTTCACTTTCCAAGAGTCCTTTTCATCACCCATTTGAGTTAAAACACCCTGCGCCACCGCCGCCGCCGCCGGTCCCGGAGCCTGAGAAGAAAACAGAACTACAGCTCTTTGAAGTGTTCAGATGTAATAAAATTTAGTTATAAAATTATGTGGCACTATTGAAAATTGAAAGGATAGTCTGAAGAAAGAGCAAGACAAACTAATTTTTTTGTATTTTCTAAATGTTTTGACTTATGTACACATGTATGTAGTTATTGTGGATACTAACTACGAATTGATTATAGTGTCTACATTTAATCATATTTTAGTAAAAAGTTAATAAGGCAGTGTTTCTGAGCATGCTTAATCCTTCGATTTACTCTGATTTGGTTGTCCATTGTAATTGCTAGACTGCTTATGAGGATACTGTTTGGTTTGATAGAAAAACTGGAATGATAATAGTTTAAACTTTATGGTTATTTACTGTGTGCTTGGCAATGCTCTGTCAAGTTTTACATTACTCACTCATCACAAGAGCTTTATGAGGGCAATACCGCTGCAGATAAGGTAAGATGAAGAGAGGTTAAATGACATGCACAAACAAGGTCACACCACCATTAGACTTCGTAGCTGGGTGGTGGCTTGGCTCCATACTGCCCTCCCTGATCACCATGCTTGTCTTTTGGAAGATGCAAGTCTTTGACAGATATATGCTGAACTAAGATAATATTTAGAGGAAAAGGAGATAATAGAATTAGGAAAAGAAACAATTATAGGTTTCATTGAAACTGGGTTCTGTGAGTGGAAATTGATTAACAGTTGTGCTGATACCCTGTAAAATTGTATTCTGGGTACATCTGTTCTAGGATTCACTTCTGCTACAGAATTGTTTCTTGGGCCTTTTGAGAGAGGATACTTAGGGTAATGTTGTTAAATAAAGCAAATGTATCACCCATCTGTGATCATTTCCTTTAAAGATAGTATATTTACTCAGGTACTTCCCCAGTTTAAATATAGGGGCACTTCCTACCTCCATTTGTTTGGGATTCATAGAGGATCTGGAGAAGGCAATGGCAGCCCACTCCAGTACTCTTGCCTGGAAAATCCCATGGACGGAGGAGCCTGTAGGCTGCAGTCCATGGGGTCGCAAAGAGTCGGACATGACTGAGCGACTTCACTTTCACTTTTCACTTTCATGCATTGGAGAAGGAAATGGCTTCCCACTCCAGTGTTCTTGCCTGGAAAATCTCAGGGACAGCAGAGCCTGGTGGGCTGCCATCTATGGGGTCGCACAGAGTCGGACACAACTGAAGCGACTTAGCAGCAGCAGCATAGAGGATCAGATATGTCAGAGAAGGTAAAGATGGCCACTTTGATTGCTTGTTTTCTTTCTCTTATAAATAATACCCATAATTGCTGTATAGCAGCTGGTATTTTGCAGCTGCAAACATAATAGGGGAACATGGTAAAATTTTTTATCAGGAGTCTAGGATTTAATCTTGTGCCACTGGGCTATTTATCTTTAAATGTAAAATACTAACTAATTTCAGGACTTTATGTGTTATCTGAGATATATTACTTGAGGTACTACTATTCTAAGACATGCTCTTCTATTACAAATAAATACGAGTATCTGTCTTTATTCCAGTTCCATTGCATGAGGCAAAATCAGAGTTTAAAAGAAGAAACATTTAGAAATATTGTTAGAGTTCTTCTAAAGAACTCTTTGTAACCCTAGACTTCCCTAGGCGATATGGAGTGGGTTGCCTTTCCCTTCTCCAGAGGATCTTCCCAACCCAGGGATCGAACCCATGTCTCCCGCATTGCAGGTGGATTCTTTACCAGCTGAGCCACAAGGGAAACCCAAGAATACTGGAGCGTGTAGCCTATCCCTTCTCCACCAGATCTTCCCAACCCAGGAATCAAACCAGGGTCTCCTGCATTGCAGGTGGATTCTTTACCAACTGAACTTTTCAGGGAAGCCCATAATTCTCCTAAACTACATTAAAATTGTAATTTCCTACTTGGATTTAAAATTTTTTTCCAAACAGGGTGGCACACTATCTGAGGTACTTGTATAACATTGCTACTTATGCAGAGGATCTTAATCCAGCATCATGAAACCAAAGCTTCAGATCTAGCACCTGTAGATTTTAAAACAAGTCCATGACTCCTAATAGTTTAAAAACCAGTGATTCAGTGATATATCCAGATATTAGTCTCAAAACTCATATATTCGACTAGAAAACATTTAGGCATTAAGTGAAGATTATGAACTTAGCCATCTGAATCACTCCCTCGATGAAAATAGTATATTTAGGATCATAGCATTAGCTCTAGCACTGGTCTTCCAGGTCAGTTTAGGCCCTCTGCAAAATTTGTATCTTGTACAAGATGCTCTTAAATCAAGCAAATTAACCAAGCTTGTGCATCCCAGACCAGACCCCATTGCCTCACATAAACAGGCTCAGGGGAGTAAGCACTTCATTCTTGACTGGGCTTCCCTGAACCCCTCCTGGCCCCACCCCCCACTTAGAGACTGTTCCTGATGCACTGATCCCATCCCAGGAACACAGTAGAGCTGGGACAGCCCACAGAGAAGGTGGATGGACTATAAAGGAGTCATGAAGAAATTGGGAATTTAAAAATACACCTAGGCTGCTATACCTCAGTAATATTCCCCCAGAAAACATGGTATAATGTTTTAATTATATTTGGGGGAAAGGGTTATATGATTACTCTTCTTGAAGCTTATATTCTAGGAGTATACCACAATTTTGAATATATGAAAAAACAGTTTCAACTTGTGGAAGTAGATGCTCAAGGGGGTTGATGGTTACCATTTTTAAATGCATTATGCAGTTTTAAGCATGTTTGGTTCACATAACTCAAAACAGCATATTAAACCTACCTCTTAAAGCCTACTTAGTTTATAAACTAATATTTAAATAGGCTATAAAATCAAGAATATCTTAATGGTGTGTCAGCTTTCAGGTTCTTTCAGAATGTGGATAGAAAATTTAAAGGGTCAGTCTCCAAAAGAGAGAATATCTAGCCAGTAATCAGTGCTTTTGCTAGAATTGGATTGACCACGTTTATTATTGTTTGATCTTTGTCGTGCATCTTGTGTAGGATGCGTAGTTTCTCAGAAAAAGTATAACTGAAACAAGAAGCAAAGTTACAGCTTCCTGAATTCAGGAGTATAATTTTATGAGCTAAATACCTAAGAACTATATGCTTTTTAGAAATGGATGTAGATGTAGATTGAGGAAACCCAGGATTCTTTGCTATGAGCAGCAGTTTCCTAAAGAAACAACTACATTCTAGTTTTCTTAGCTTACTCCTGATAAGTAGTCTTAAAATGCTGTTAAATTGATTTATTTCAACAGAAATCTCAATATAAAATAGTCTTCCAGGCTCAAGTGATAGCCTGTTTCAGTAGTAAGAAAAAAAAGTAATGATTTTTTTGTGAGGTGAAACTAAAAACCATTCCTATTAAATATGTGAGGCAGTATCTGCTTTGTTTTAATAATTTACACCTTGAGAAAGTACTCTGACGTACGCTGTATAATTGGCTGAATGTTTCAGGGCATTTTTACATTTTAAAAAAGAGTGTTACTTAAATTTATTTTAACATTGACATATAATTTCATAAGAACCTTAAGGAAAAGCATTTATATTCATCATTTTCAGTAAACGTTAAAATTTTGGCCTTAAAATGTTCAATGTAGCTGAATTAGAAATACTCAGGCTCTAGTTTTGTTAAGATATTCATTATAATTTTTAATGTGTATATTAAGTCTAACCATTTTTGATTTGTTTTATACTTTATAATTCATTCCCTAGTCTTGTCATATAATCTATGTGGGGTTTTTTTATGCCACTTAAAAATATGGATAATAAAATTTTATTCTACAGTATCTCATACATGAAAAGCACTTGTATAAGGTGCTCTTAGCTGGTTGTCAGTAGTCAAGTATAACTAATATTCAAAGAGGTTTTAGTGACCACAGTTTTGTCCACCACCTGTTACCTACTTTTGACTAAAATGTCGTGGTTTTACATGAATATCTATCATGGAAAGCGGAACTACACTTGAAGAATAAATTTAAACGCTTTTAACTTTTCATTAGCTCCACGGATATTAATTCAGCATTAAAGGCTTTAAAGAGTAGGAGCCAGAGAGTTGCATGCTGCTTTGTCCATCTACTTCCTGGTCCCTTCAGTGCTAACGAGCCCTCTAGCCATCCCCTTTCTTCTCCTCTGGGCATCTCATACAAACAGGTGTTTCCTTACACTGCTTGAAGTGCAGGTTATTCCACTGTAGATCATTCTTTAACTTTTCCTCTCAAACCAAGGGCAGTTATGATAAATGCCCTTCAGAATCTCTGTAGTCTCCACCTACTTCTTCATCCTCCTCTAAATTTGGTTTCAAGCTAACATTTATTTCAACATTAACATTAAATAACAATTGTCACGTTTCCCAAATAAGCCAATGCTTAAATATATTATCATTTCTCTAATTTTTCAGTTCTTACTTACAATGACTTTGGTATTTCATTGACTAGAGTTATGTTATTTTAGAAGTTATAACCAACCAAGTAGCCTAGTTGAAAGTGTAAAGAAAAAACATTGTTTACAACCTCAAAAGATTGACTTATTTGTGCTTTTATATTTAATGTAAATGAATTTTTGGAATTGTTGGCAAATACTCAGTTTGTGTATAATGTAGGAGTAATGTGGTTTAATCGCTAAATCAACCCATGAACTGTGCCTGCCAGGCTCCTCTGTCCATGGGATTTCCCAGGCAAGAATACTGGAGTGCATTGCCATTTTCTTCTCCAGGGTATATTCTCGAACCAGAGATCAAACCCAGGTCTCCTGCATTGCAGGCGGATTCTTGACTGACTGAGCCACCAGGGAAGCTACTAGGATATTCATTATAATTTTTAACGTGTATAAGCAGCCTTCATTCTCCCCAATTCTGTTAACATTTTGTTGTAAAAATCTTTAATAAGGTAATCTTACAATGAATACCCATATACTCATTAATTATGTAGAGTGTACAATTGAACAGTAAATTATGCTTGCTTTATCACATCCTTGTCTCAGTTATTTTAACATTTAGTAAATTTTTGAAAATTGGAATGTTCATAAGTAGGCTTTTCCAGTTAGCAAAAGAATGATAAAAAAATCTTGATTATCTTTCATAAACATAATCCTGTTTTCTTAGTTTTAAAATTCAGGGTGTGATTTCAAAGATCAGATGATTTACAGTAACCTAAGGAACACACAAATATTTAAAGAGACTGGACTGAGTGCACAGTGACTAGGATCCTTGGAAGGCTGACTGAAAAAGGAAATCTAACCTTTGATAATCCTTTTGTTCTATAAATAAAATGTGAGAGCCCTTAATGTCTGATCACTTTAAGAGTAATTTCAACGTTGAAAAGGACCGTTGACAGCCATTTAGCAAGAAGATCTCCCAAATTGTAGATCTCTCCAAGATTTTGATAGGAAGAGCCAAAGGCCTCTGGTTCCATGCTGCCAAGCAGAGTGAAATAAAGATCTTCCTGTTTAAAGACCTTACTGTTAGAAGGCAATTTGAGTTCAATTAAATCAAACATTTCCATGTCGGAAGTAATCAAAAAGTCACCAGAATGTGTTCATCCTGCCATTTTAAGATACTAGACTGGTTTGTAATTTGGCTTTGTCAACTAATCAGGTTGATTTCTAATCTTAGAACAAAGGAACTACCTGTAATAATTTAGGAGTAGCTTGAAGGATCCCATGGACAGAGGAGCCTGGCAGGCTACAGTTCAAAGGGTCACAAAGACACAACTGAGCACACAGCACATGTATATATGGGGCTTCCCTTGTGGCTCAGCTGGTAAAGAATCTGCCTGCAATGCGGGAGACCTGGGTTTGATCCCTGGGTTGGGAACATCCCCTGGAGAAAGGAAAGGCTACCCACTCCAGTATTCTGGCCTAGAGAATTCCATGGACTGTATAGTCCATGGGGTCCCAAAGATTCGGACACAACTGACCTGCTTTCACTTTCACTTTACCTGGTGGCTCAGTGGTAAAGAGTCTGCTTGCCAAGCAGGAGATGTGGGTTCAATTCCTGGGTTGGGAAGATCCGCTGGGGAAGGAAATGGCAATCCACTCCAGTATTGTTGCCTGAGAAATCCCATGGATAGAGGAGCCTGGCAGGCTACAGTCCATGGGGTCCCAAAGAGTCCGGACACAACTTAATGACTAAACAACAACAAACTTCTAAGATCTTGACAATGAACCCTCAGTAAATGTAACACCTTCTATAAATCTTAAATTGTAATTCACAAGTTTAGTTTTGGCAAATACAATTCTTCAGTGTTGGGAATATTACTCATACTTCTTAGCATATTCAATTTAGAACTCCCAAGAAAATTGCAAAGGATATGAAAAGCAATCTGAAAACTGTCAGAGTAAAACAATCTAATCCAAGAGATTTAAAGAAAAAATTTAATTCAAGCATAAAATAGATTATCCCTAACTCTTAAAACTTCATCCACCCCATACCTTCAGAGAATCCTAAAATTTTCAAGAAAGTTTCTTTCAAAGGTTAATTTTTTATGTGTTTATGAAAAGCAGTCTATAAAGTGTACTCTCAAATTCCCTTTCAGTTACAAAAACAAGTGAGCTCCTGAATTACACATGGTGTGTGCTTACAATAATTCATTTCATAACAGACATACTGTTCCCCATTTGGAAACTTTTGAAAGATTTATGGATTCAGGAGAGGAATAAAGTACAAAAAAACAACTTGGAGGAGTTACCTCAGGGCTAGAAGAGCAGGCTTGTGATTTTTAAATGTTTTCATTCAGCAGTGTCCTTCAAAATTTTAACTATATAGAGGAAGATGATGAGACTGTCAGCCTTTCATATCCACGTGTAAGTACATCTGCTTGACTCCCTCAACCTGAAGCAGGTATCAGCTGCATAGAGGACATGGGAGTCTGGCACTTCCATGCTCCGATAAAGAAAAATGTATTCAGCAATAAAATGGGACGGTCATTAGAAGGGGTAAGATTTACAAAAAGTTATAGGATTATAAAAGATCAGTTTTACCCAGTTTGAAGTTCAGAAAAGGGAAACTTTGTTCCTCCTTTTCAGCAGGCGGCCCCCTGCTGTCTGTTTTGAATCCAGAATTTAGTATTAGAACCATTACTAATGGACTTTTACAGGTCAGTAGTAACTAACCATCATTTAATACTGTTTCAGAGGAAATACTTTAAGCTATTTACCATCATAGATGAAATCTAGAGTCTGTAGGAGACAGAAAGGATGAGGTCAGGAGTATTGGTAAGAGTAAGGAGGGGAAAAGGAGAAAATACAGGAAGACAATACTTCAGTTTCATATTCATGTTGTAATTAGTGTTTTTGTGCAGTTACCACGGCTCTACTTCTTGGCCTGACCTGACCTTACTTGCTGTATATTTCCACTTGGATATCCTACACACATCTCAAAATTCAACACGCAAATCAAAATTACCTTCCTCTACAATTCCAGCCCCTTCCAGAGTTCCATAATTGCTGGCTTTATCTTAATGGCTCAATTTTGAATTAAATCTTTTTCTCACCCTTCATTCAGTTTCTTGATTCTGAATTCTACCTTCAAAACATCTCCCAAATAAGTCCATCTGTAAGCCCTCTGTATAACCTCTGATAATGTCCTTTGGCTTTTTTTTAAACTACTGAATCCTCAAGTGGCTTTCGTGTCTCAAGCTTCCCCTTTCCAAACTATACTCCATCTTTTCACGTTTTCCTTTAGAATCTTATTAACTTGCTCATAAACCTCTGATGACTGTCATGCTTATAAAGTTGAAACTCTTAAACATTGAATTTAAGGCCCTTCATGTTATTACCCCAATACACCATTCAAGACTGAATGTTCCAACTCTGCAATTCTCAAGCTACTGGGTAGTCCACATCTTTTCATATAACACTGCTAAAACTTTTACCTGTGACAGTTATTCAGCTTTTCTTTGCATGTCATATACTATTTTAAGGCCCCACGCAATGCCCCTTCCAGAGTGTCTGATTCCTAAGGAGACGATCCCTACTTAATAGTAACCACCTGCTGGAAGACACAGTGACTTGACTTGTTTTTACCTTCTCAAAAGACATTCGGTAGGGTGTACGGTGAAGGGAATGCAGCTTGTATTTTAGTTACGGTGGCCATTTCTTCCTCACCCACCTATGCTGTTAACTTTTAGTTTTGCCACTTATCCTTGTACAGTTGACCCCTGAGCAACTCATAGGTTGGGTGCATCAAACCCTTGCAGTTGAAGGAAACATGCATATAAATTAGTCTGACTCTGTTATCTGTGATTCCTCCATATCCAAGGTTCCACATCCTGGGATTCAGCCAACTGCAGATCATGTAGTATTTAATGTTTTTAAAATATGTGTGTATAAAGCGGACCTGCTCAGTTTGAACCTGTGTTGTCCATGGGTTAGCTATCTCCTGAACATACTTCACACTTAATCCCCCACATTCCCAACAGTAGACATGCTGCTCAAAAATGACACAAAAGAACAGGTATTTCAAACAAAGAGGAGTAGTGGTTGAAGTTTTTATCCAAGGCAAGGACTCGATATTAGTTTCATTGTTAGGATTTTTATCCTATGAAGAATTGTGCATATGCACATAAATGAGCCATTTCATGGGATCATAGACTAAGATTTGGGAGACTTCAGAACTCATGTAGGCCAACTAGTGGTAATATTTACAACATACTATTTTAAAAAGCTAAACTTGGTGACAACAATTGGGGGAATTTTTAACTATGGGCTTAACTCCTAAAATGAATTTCCCATCTGTAAGAAAGACATCCACATTTATGTGAGCAGGAATGAAGACTCATACAATAATGCCAGTATCAAACAAGTTCCTTTGCATCTTCCTTTCTAGAACTGATTGCTTAATGGAGCAAGTGTCTGTTGCTCAGTCATGTTCGACTCTGCAATCCCATTGTAGCCCATCAGACTCCTCTGTCCATGGTATTTCCCAGACAAGAACACTGGATAGGTTGCCATTACCTTCTCCAGGGGATCTTCCCAACTCAGGGATTGAACCCTGGTCTCTTGCACTGCAGGCAGATTCTTCACCATCTGAGCTACCACAGGAACTCAGTGAAAGGGTTAGTTGCTCAGTCGTTATCCCGTTCCAACCCTGTGGACTCAACTCAAAATTAACCCACTGCCTCAATCACAAAACCAGCTTCCCCCACAAAACACTTGCCTTGCATCTTCTGGTAATCTCAAACCACTGAATATTCGTTTCTCCCCAGCACTGCTTCTGGAGGAACCAGGAATAAATAGGGCAGAGGTTGGTGGCTTTGAGCTATGACAGCCCTATTCCTCCCCAGACATTGAAATGCTTTTGAGAACATGCTGGGAGCTGAGGAACAGGGCATCAGCGGGGTCTAGTTTATCCACTACACTCACAGTTCCTCATAATCCTCATTTCCCTGACTTGGGTGGATGCCCACTGTGCCCTCCTTACCAGGTCCATGCTGGGCCCTGGTGCTGAGGGGCAGAAGCACTGGGATGGGCCTGGGTTTTGTTCCTTCTCAACACCAAAAGTTGAGTCAGGGCTTTTAATGAAGGCAGGTGAAGACAGAACAAGTACTATGGGTTTTTAGCTAGTTTAAAAACCACGTACTAGGCAAAAGAAATACAAGTGGTTTTAAGTACAGCATAACTGGATCCCATTCATTTCCCACATTTGTACTAGTTTGTACTAATTTGTGAAGGAACGGGGTATAGTAATGCCTAAAAACCTGAAAGCTGATTAAGAGTAGAATATAAATTACTTGATAATACGTTCAGATCTTCAAATTTATAAACTACCCTAAAGTTTGTATTTTAACTTAAAAACCACCTTTAAGTTTGAAAAGAATGGCTCCCATCAATCTTTTAATATTGTAATTTGGTCTTTTATTACCTTTTTTCCTTTCTCATTCTGCAAGGACACGAATTACTTAGCACCAAGATTAATGCAAGTAAAAGCACTTTCTATATCGTCACTACATCAGTGGTATGAGCTGAATAAACTCAGTATCAAATTGTACAAATTCACCTAGACACTTCAGTATAAGATTCTAAATCACATGTGTTTTATAGAGGAAGTGCCACTGCATGGAACAATTTTTTTCCATTCACATACACCTTTTACCCCTTTGCAATTTTAAACTAGGCTATTAGTTAAAATTTAGGTCTGTCACAGAGAACTGCAGTGTGCTTTATACTCCCACAAAACAAATTACAGGAACATTGGGAGGAAATGTTTCAAGAAACTCCAATAGGAGAAAAATAATTGCTAATTAGGCTGCACTGTAGTCTAAATTTTTATGTTGAAACCCAGCCCCCAAGGTGATAATACTAGGAGGTAGAGACTTGGCAAGTGATTAGGAGGGCAGAACTCTCATGAACGGGATTCATGTCCTTATAAAAGGGAGCCCAGAAAGCTCCCCCACCTGTGCCATGCACATACACAGCTAAAGGTCACCTGCTACAAACCTCACCAGGGCTCTCGAGTATGCTTATGTGCTAACTCACTTCAGTCCTGTCCCGATTCTTTGCAACCCTATGGACTAGAGCTCACCAGGCTCATCTATCCATGTGATTCTCCAGGGAAGAATACTGGAGTGGGTTGCCATCCCCTCCCTCTAGGGGATCTTCCTGACCCTGGGGTGGAACCTCCATCTCCTGCATTGGCAGACACTCTTTACCACTAGCACCACCTGAGAAGCCCTAAACTCCAAATCTACTCATGCCTTGATCTTAGACTTCCCAGCCTACAGAAGAGAGAAATTTTGTTTTTAAGCTACCCAGTCTCTAGTATTTTGTTATAGTAGTCTGAAGGGACTAAGACTGCTAAATAACTGTTTTACTGTAAAACCAAAACTATTCAACTTAGCACCTTGTCACTAAATATATCTGCAACCACTTTTCAAACTATAAAGTTTATTGTAATTTCCTTGTATCATCCCTTAAAAAATTTAGCCATCTTCTTTATCAGTGTATTAGCACTCCTCTTGGCTAAAAGAAAAAAGTCTTTACAAGGTTGAAAGTGCACCCTGTATCTTAGTTTCTCTAAATGCTTTTTAAAAATCTAGCTATATACACCTGTATGTAAATTAAGTGTAACTTTCTCTAAATTCATAAGAACAAGGCATGTTACAATCAGTGCCAAAGAAAAATGGCTGGATGGGTTGTTTACAAGTTGTAAATTCTTAAGAGATTTTGTGGTGGCAGTGTCATCATGCCATCATGGCACTGCTTATCAAGTCAATAGGATTCTCAAGTTAGGTCCTCCCTTGTGTGAACCAAAGGATCCAAGAAATTGAGACTTAAAGACTCATTTTCTCCCCTCAGGATGGTAATACCTTTCTCATCTATACTATTTTATAAAATCATATATAACCTTTTAACAACTTTACATTTTCACATGTCTGAATATTGACCAATTACTCATTACCACTTTTTCCTTTGTACTGTTTGGGATAACCTTGGCTTTGTATAATGAAAAGGGAAAATTGTGTTCTAGAATTTCTTACTGGAATAGACCTTATACACTATTGAGAGAAGTTTGAATTTTAAAGTAAAAAAACACATATGCTACAGTAACTTCAAGCAAGCTTCAGATTTCAGAATCTCCATCTATTATTTTAACATATTTGCTTTGATTCAAGTATCCCATTCAGTATCAACATACTGATTTTGAAAACCAGTATACTGAAAATTTGAAAACAAATATGAAACCAAAAAAGTGCCATTTTCCTTCACTGTAAATGTGGTAAGTCAAATGGTACTTAACGAAACAGTTCAAAAATAAAAACATATTCTAAGCTATAAACTAAATCAGCTATACTTTTGCCCACAACCATTTCCATTCATAAGATGGGGAATTCCTCCCCTTAGAGGTAGCAGTGTTAAATTAGACTCTCCAAATTTCAAGAGGACATACAATTAGTATAAACATTTAGCCAGTGAAATGGAAAGTTAAAATCCATCTCCTAGTTACACATTCCAACATGAAAAAACAATCACACACAAAGAGTCAAGACTTAAAAGGGGGGGGCCAAATTATTATTATTGTTTTAAAATTTGATTACAACCGATTTTGTTGGCATTAAAATTTTAAATTTGAATGGCTATAAACCAAAAACCAGAAATTAAGTTTGGTAAAAATGGGAATAGAAGTTTTCCAGTAATTACAGATTAGAAGGCAGAAATCAATTTAGAGAAACAGACAAGCCCTATGTTTACAATGATTGTGCCACAGATTTAACTTCAGTAGTGCATTAGTAAACTGTTCACATTGAGATCTTCACCTTGAGATTCAACAGCTGTTTCTTGAAAAAAAATCTCAGTACCTTGTGCAAATAGATCGGTCTTATATGTGCCTTAGCACACTTAAAATTTCTCCATTGTATATATACAAAACACCTACCATTTGGGCAGGGCAAAATACATACTTTCATAACAAAACTATAATGTACCTCTCAAGTATGAACAATATACACATAATACATGGTATACAGTATTTACAAAATATAAAATACAATACAAGCTGTTTGTAATTTTTTAAACTCATCTTCTGCCCTTGTATGTTACAAGGCAATTTTCCATTTCTGTACCACTTCTTTTCAAGGAGTCCAGGGATTTTGGAAAAACTATGTTTTACATACATACTGAGATCTAAGTCTGAACTTTTAGGAGAGTTTTTAAGTGTACTGCCATCAACTCCCTATTTTGGTTGGAATTCTCGATGGTGGTTCCCATCCAGTGACTAGGAGGCTTTGGAAGAACACTAGGAGATGGTGGATCACTAAACTTTGCCCCAGCATAATTCTCCTTTTGGCTCACTTCAGTTAGAAATGATGATTTCTTCAAATGCTTATTTTTAATATTCTCAGTATTTTTAAAAGGCTTTTTTTCCTGCTTCTGAATTATATCAGATGAAACAGAATCCTGCCAAAAGTTATTTTCATTTCGTTTTGCAGAGGTGATCTTGGTTAGTGGTAAGTTATATTTGTTTTTCTGTCTGTTTATCTTTGGTTGTTCACACAAGGGTATACCATGAACAAGCTGGCCGTGGGGAATGGCAATTTTCTCCGATTTTCCCGTCTTTGATTTTAAAACCTACAAAGACAAGGAACATAATAAAAATAAAAGTGAATACAGTCTCATGATAAAAAAGCAGTCATGAACCTCACCATATAGCTAGTATTTATTTTTTTAAAAAGTTCTCCTGGACTTTCATTCACTGTCTTGATTAAATGTGCTTGCTGCACTTAAGCACTAATGTCCAAATATGCACATATCTAATTTTACCACTGAAAATAGTTAATCACTGTTACCTGTGCAGTTTATGAGCTGATTCTAAAACATACAGTAAAAGGCCCAAGGTAACCATTTCATCTTTCTGGAAAGAAGAGTAATGAGCTTTCTTCCAAACAAGTATGCCAACCTCTTCCTAACAAAGGTCAGTGTTTTTACAATCGGAGTTTTCCAAGAGAAATTTTCTAATGCTTTGGCAGATTTGAAGGAAAAACTATGTTAACAGATGCACTATCTACCTTGTAAAACAGGTACTTTAAAAAATAGTTCAGAATAAAAATCTGATTAGCAGGAGCCAGGTAATGTGAGAAGGAGTGAGGAAATTTGACAATGGTTACTAAGTATAATACATTAAACATGATCTCCCAGCTTCTGAAAATAAAATTTCAGAAATTTAAATACTAAAAAAACTCTATCATCCTTTCCACTTTTATACCTAATGGTAAAGGCGATTTCTGCCTTGCCCCCTACTTTCTGTTTAACAATTGCTTCAAGAACTTTACTGCCTTAATTCTAATCACTTTCCTAACTCAACTGATCCTTATAGGAAGCGATGAGAGGATGGAAAGACAAGATCTATTAGATCACTGTCCTTTCAATACTTGCAATGCTGAAAGGAAGTAGGACACAAATAGAAAGCCAGAGCACAAGGTAACATAACCAAGTCAAAAGTGGTAACTGCAACAGAGAGCGCCCAGGTTTGAATATAGTTCTAGAAAAAGTAATCTTACTAGGAAACAAATATAAAAGCTCGTTTTTACATTATCACTAATATTTCAGAAGAGCCATAGAAGTGTAACAGGCTCAGTCGTGTCCGACTCTTTTGTGACCCCACGGCCTGTAGCCGGACAGGCTCCTCTGTCCATGAGATTTCCCAGGCAAGAATACTGGAGTGGGTTGCCGTTCCCTTCTCCAGGGGATCTTCCCGACCCAAGGACTGAACCCGGGTCTCCTGCACTGCAGGCGGATTCTTTCCCTTCTGAGCCACCAGGGAAGCCCATGGAATTGAAAAAAAGAACCTATACAAAATTTTTAGGACTCACGGCGGACAAATTTAATTTTTGCAAGGGCATAGGTAGATAAGTTGCAAATCTCTTAAACAAATATTCTTTCAACAAATGGCAGTAACTTGTTTTCATTATTATGAAAATCTTTGAAATTAAAGGAAAAAATGTCTTATTTCGATGTAAATATTACCTTAGCGACTTAATACCATCTAAGTTTTATCAGTTTTATCCTAGTCCTTTAACAGCAACTGGGCATCATAACGTCAATTCAGTTGATAACTTTTCTTTCGAAAACTTCATCCTCTGGACACAACACTACCTTCCATTAAGGAAGCTTGGCACAGCATACTTAGTGGGGATGGTTAAACCGTAAATTCCGTTCACCTGATAAACACAGAGAATTTACCGCTTCAAAGAAACAACCCAACTCTACCGTCGCTCCTGCCAACTTTCAAAGTTGGAAAGTACAGCTAAGTAGGTCGGCCCGGCAAGGAGCTGCGCCCCAGTTGGACCGACGCCCCACACCAGGCACCTCACAACTCAACAAAAAGCCAACGTAAGCGAGCGGCTGGCGGCCCACTGAGAACCCCACACAGGGAGGCGAGAGACCGTACGCGCGTCCCGACCGGTTTTGGCACTACCAGCGGTCGGGAAGCCGCCGGGTGGCTCGCACCCTGGCACTCCATCGCCGCCCGCTCGCCTCCTTCATGGGCGCCGGAGCGCTCTGCACGTAGCGCGCGCTGACGTCAGCTTCCCGCGGGCCGCTTCCCTCCCCCGCCCCCCGCGCGCCCTGAACGCCGAAACCCCCTGGAACGCCGCCAGCCTTCTAAATCCGGGCTGTTGCTGGGGCGCAGCGGCTCCTCTCATTGGCCGGCTCCCTGGAGCCAATCAGCGGTGCCAGCGCAGGCCTCCTCCCCTCCCCCCAGCAAGAAGGGAGCCGGCGTCACGGAAACTTCCCTCCCGAGTAAACAGCCGCCCCTCGCCCCGGCCCCCGCCCCCCTCCCGACCCCTCGGCGCAGGGCCCCAAACCTCGGGGCCCAGCTGTGGCCGTATAGAGGCCGGAACGCCAACGGTTCCCCCTCCGTCCCCCTCGCGGCCCTTACCTCTCTCCTGAACGAGGGTTGGCCGGGCGCCGCGGGCGGCAGCGAGCCAAGTAAAGGGCTCGCTTCCTCAGTTCGGGTTGCGGTCGCAGGAGCTGGGACCCAGGCGGCGGCCTGGGCCTGGTCTGGGACTTGCTGCGCTCCGCCATGGCCCGTCGCGGGACTCTGCCCGCCCTCCAGGCTCGGCCGGTGCTGCTGGTACTGGTGGAAGCGGCTGGGTAGCTGCCCCGACGGGCTGGTCCGCACCTTCTTCTTTCGTCGCTTCTTTGGTGCCGCCCGAGGGGTGCCCCCCGCCGCGGCGAGGCTGCAGTTGGGAAGAGGTGCCGGGGCGCGAGGCTGGGGGGTCAGACAGGGACCGTCTCCCCCTAAGAAGTGAGGGAGGAAGAGGGTGGGAGGTAGCGCCCGGGAGTCCGGGATCCGGGGTAAAGGCGGCGGAGCAGTGGTAACCATCGGGAGGGCGCCGAAGTAACCGCGGGTGGAAAAGCCCATGGACGCAAGGCGGCCGCCTAAAACAAGCGGCTCCCGCTGTGGGACAGAAACGACGGTCATAGCGCTGAGCGGAAAAGTGGCTCAGGAGTAGAAGGAGCGAGTGAGGCCACAGATCACAGGGCGGCGGCGGCTGCTGCTAAGAGAGCCGGAGTGAAGCGCGGAACATGGCTCGGGCGGTGGCGGCGCAGCAACAAATATTCTCAGCCTCCGCTCTGAGTGTTGTTATCCGAGGCTCCGCCCTATGCCCGCCCACCTTCCTGAGAAAGCCCAATCAGAATGCGACAGAGCAGGTTACGCCCATCAGGCTCCGCCTCCACCGCCTGGAAGAGACACACACAAACAACCCGCTGCTGCAGCCAGGCACAAAGAGCGCGCATTGCGCAGGCGCTGCCAACGGGCTCTTTCGGGAAGAGTCGGTCCCGCGAACAATGAAGTTCCGTTTCAGCCCCATCTGCCCCACCCCCCTGATTCTGACTCCTCTTTACTTACCCTTGCACTTTGCCCTGAAGTCATTGATCAGACAGCCAGATCTGGGCTGATTTGGGCGTTGTTGGGGTTGGGGGCGGAAGCCAGGGAGAAAGAATCTGAAAGCGTCAAGACCACTGACGCCTACTCCCCAGCCACTGACCTTGGGGAAGTATTTACTTAAAGCCCAACATAATAGCATTATTATTGTGGGTTTTTTTTTTTTTTTTTAAGATTTCAGAGTACGTTGTAAGAGTTTCATTCCTCGCAGCCGGAAAACCAGTCCACATTTACATTACATTTGATGAAGTGCTCACGTTTTTTCATTAACCTGGGTGAGAAACGCTGCTCATTAGCCATGGTAATCGGAGTAAAAATTAAGAGAGTGACTTGATGAAACTGACTTCTTACTACATAAAAAGTTATCCATAATCCGTAATTGCGCGTTGGAAATGTTACTGCTTTCATATGGCGGGACTTTGGATCGCGAAACAGTGCTCGGTACTGAGAAGGAAGCAGAGGAGGAGGGTTGCGTCTCAAAGGGAGAAAGTGAAACAGTTCTGCAACACACTGCATTTTACTTGCTCTGTGTTGATAGAAATTCATCATCTCCCCGTACTGCGCTCACACACAGAATTGTGGTTATTTATCTAGCACTTATGTACCATGACCTGTTTTTTACATAAATTATCTCATTTGAACCTCGAAAGAACTCTAAGGAATAGGTACTATATTTTATCCCTAGTTTACAGGAGAGAACACAGACTTGAAAGTGAAAATGAAGTAGCTCAGTGTCCGACTCTCGGAGACCCTAAGGACTGTAGCCCACCAAGCTCCTCCATCCATGAGATTTTCCAGACAAGAATACTTAGAGTGGGTTGCCCTTTTCTTCGCCAAGGGATCTTCCCGACCCAGGGGTCGAACTCAGGTCTTTTGCATTGCAGGCAGACTCTTTACCCTCTGAGCCACCAGGGAATCCTGAAAACAAGCTTAGAGAGGCAAAAAGTACTTGTCAAATGTCATACAATAAGCAAGTTAACAGAAGTTGAACTCAGATCTGCTGCTGCTGTTAAGTCGCTTCAGTCGTGTCCAACTCTGTGCGACCCCACAGATGGCAGCCCACCAGGCTCCCCCATCCCTGGGATTCTCCAGGCAAGAACACTGGAGTGGGTTGCCATTTCCTTCTCCAATGCATGAAAGTGAAAAGCGAAAGTGAAGTCGCTCAGTCATGTCCAGCTCTTCGCCGCCCCAAGGACTGCAGCCTACCAGGCTCCTCCGTCCATGGGATTTTCCAGGCAAGAGTACTGGAGTGGGTTGCCGTTGCCTGAACTCCAGATCAGGCAAGACTAAAATTTTAACACCATCGTACTGCTTGCAACACTAGATTATAGGTTATTGGAATACCACAATAATCCTTTAACTTCTCTGTATCTTACCACCCTTTAACCAGTATTCTTCAGCTTTGTGTGCTTGAGAAGTATTTTGTGATTGATAGCAAGAGTCGAACAGAGGCAATAGCCAGAATGATGCTTCCCAATAACTTTATATAAACTTTGAAAGTGCTACATTTCATCATTTTTCATTGCTGGATTTCACGTTTTTTGCTGGATTTTACTCATTTTTGTGTTTCCAACACTTAATACATAGTAAGTGTTTATGATCATGGGATGAATGAGAATCATATACTTCCAGTCCTGTAAAAGATCTTGTTGTTTAGTCACTAACTTGTGTTCAACTCTTTTAGCAACCTCATGGACTGTAGGCCACCAGGCTTCTCTGTCCATGGGATTTTCTAGGCAAGAATACTGGCGCCCAGGCGCACGTCCGGGCGCCGAGACCCGGGCGTTGGGCCTCAGCCCGGGGTCGCCAGCCGTGAGCGAGGCAGCGTGTTGAGGCGTAGCTTGGAAAACCGGAACGCTCAGACTAGACAACTGCAAGATGCTGTCACCAATATGGAAAACATTTCGGAGAGCTGTGCCAGATCTTTGCTGCTTACGTGCGGAAAACCGCCCGACTGCGAGACAAAGCAGACCTCCTGGTGGACGAAATCAACGTGTATGCCTCCACCGAGACCCCGCACTTAAAGCAGGGCCTGAAAAACATTGCGGACGAATTTGCCAAACTTCAGGATTATCGACAAGCCGAGGATGAAAGACTTGAAGCCAAAGTAGTTGAACCTTTGAAAGCTTATGGAACCATTGTAAAAGTGAAGCGAGATGATCTCAAAGCAACATTAACAGCAAGGAACCGAGAAGCTAAGCAGTTAACTCAGAAAGAACACGACAGAGAAACCCATCTGATCTACATGTTATTTGACAGGCAGAAACTGAATTACAAAGAGCTACAATGGATGCTACCCGAACAAATCGTCATCTGGAGGAAACTATTGACAATTTTGAAAAGCAGAAAATAAAGGATAAAAGGACTATATTTTCAGAATTTATCACTATTGAAATGTTATTTCATGCAAAACGTTAGAGGTCTACACTGCTGCCTACAAAAATATACAAAAGATTGATGAAGAAGAAGATTTAGAAGTTTTCAGACATTCTCTGTATCCGCAAGATTATTCATCCCGTTTAGACATTGTAAGAGCAAATTCGAAGTCACCTCTTCAAAGATCATTGTCAGCTAAGTGTGTATCCGGAACAGGACAGGTATTGACCTGTCGACTAAGAAAGGATGAGCAAACAGAAGATGATGATGAAGAGGATGAAGACTTAGATGTTACAGAAGAAGAAAATTAAATTTCTTAAGTAAACGTTGCATTTCCATTTTCATCTTAAATGACCTGGAATCCAGAATTACTAAAATTACAAAACATAATATTGGCTTAATATGTTAAAACTCGAAATTAAATCCTATTGGAAATGTAGAAATTATTAAAGGAAATTTATGCCAACCAAAAAAAGGAATACTGGAGTGGGTTGTCATTTCCTTCTCCAAGGGATCTTCCCCATCCACGGATGGAACCCATGTCTCCTGCATAGGCAGGCAGATTCTTTACCACTGAGCCACCTGGGAAGCCCTGTAAAAGATTTTGTTGTCAAAGATCTTAGAGAGCCTTTAATTGAAATTCTCAGGTCTCTAAACTGAAGTTGGGTTTAAGATCCGAGTAAAAAGTGTAGCCTAGCAAGAGCTGGTAGAAAAGAGCAGGCAAAGATTGTGGAACCTCTAGACTGAGCTATTTGTTCTTTTGTTTTTGTAAGAGTTTCTACTTTTTCAAAGCACTTTTTCATCTATTATCTCATTTAATTCTTCAATCCTTTAAAGAAGATATTCTATCTACTTGTAATGTAGATGTAAATGATACATAAAGTTTCTAAAGATGAAGTGAGCGCTGAAGAATTGATGCTTTTGAACTGCGGTGCTGAAGAAGACTCTTGAGAGTGCCTTGGACTGCAAGGAGATCAAACCACTCAATACTCAAGGAAACGAGTCCTGAATATTCATTGCAAGGACTGATGCTGAAGCTGAAACTCCGATAGTTTGGCCACCTGATGCAAAGAGCTGACTCGTTTAAAGAGACCCTGATGCTGGGAAAGATTGAAGGCAAGAAAAGGAGAAGGGGACGACAGAGGATGAGATAGTTGGAGGGCATCACCGACTTAATGGACATGAGTTTGAGCAAGCTCTGGGAGTTGTTGATGAACAGGGAAGCCTGGCATGCTGCAGTTCATGGGGTTGAAAAGAGTGGACAAGACTGACTGAGCAACTGAACTGAAAGATAAAGTAACTTGCCTGAGGGCCACACGCCCTGAGGTGTGTTGTTGTTCTGTCTTGTCCAACTCTTTTCCACCCCGTGGACTGCAGAACGCCAGGCTTCCCGTGCATTCTAGAATACTGGCACATTTTTTAGATTTTTAGACTGGCACATTAATTAGACTTACTGATATATTTTTCCATTAGTAAACAGTGTTCTTAATAAGCATTACAAAACAGTTTTAAACATCAAAACAATTTGAAGAGAAAGGCAGAGGATCACAGAAAAGAAGCAGTTAGGACAGGCATTTTGCAGTTTATCAAGGTTTGAGAAAATTACCTCTTAAAAAAAAAGAACACTGAATACATTGTTGTTTCTTCATTGCAAGAATTCACTCAGATTACCTAAAGTAAGGAGGTATCTGCTTTAAGGATACGAAAACAGTCATAAGAGAGAAAAGACTGACCACATATCAGGCCTCATAGGCTCCTAGGAAACCTTTATACCCAGAACTCATGGGAAGAATAGGAATTACTCTACAGTGCCTGAAAGATCTGGAATGAAGAAACTCAGAATTTCTTCAGCATCCAGCGCAACCCTAGATAACTAGGTTTATTTTGTGACTCCTAAACAGAAGATGTTTGCTTGGTCTAATGTTCTGTCATCTCCATGATTTAACTACTCTGTGCTTTTGTATATTTCTACCTCTACTATCACTGCCAATTAACACACTGTTTATCTAAAGTTCAAATTCCAGAGGGAAGCTAATTGGTCCAGTTTGGATTGGTTCTCACTGAATGATTGGATGATTCATCACCATCAGCCTGGTTCAACAGAACTTTCTTACTAGATCAGATCTCCTCTGGGCCACTCCTGCTGAGAATGATGAGCCAGCATGTCGAGGCACTTTCTAAGGAACCACTTAGGACCAGTTTAGGAATTATGGACATGACAAGCATTGATAGGCTTGGCCAGCCCAGTATATTGCATAACCTATTTTCCAGGCACACACATCCCTCTCTTTGGATGTATAATTCCCAGAAATTCAAGGAAAGTGAGAGAACTTACGGAAACCCTGGAAATCTCTGATTTTTCTGAGAAAGTTGGATTTCTAGCAACATTGTCCCATCATGCTTGCTGAAGCGACAGTTGACTAGAGCTGAATAGAGGCTGCCCTTTAAAAAGGCTGCCTGACTTTCAGAATGGGAGAAAATAATAGCAATGATACAACTGACAAAAAAATTCATTTCCAAAATATACAAGCAGCTCATGCAGCTCAATACCAGAAAAACAAACAACCCAGTCAAAAAGTGGGCCAAAGAACTAAACAGACATTTCTTCAAAGAAGACATACAGATGGCTAATAAACACATGAAAAGATGCTCCACATCATTCATTACTAGAGAAATGCAAATCAAAACCGTAATGAGGTATCATCTCGTGCTGGTCAGAATGGCCACCATCAAAAATCTACAAAAAATAAATGCTAGAGAGGATGTGGAGAAACGGAAACTCTCTTACACTCTTGGTGGGAATGCAAACTGATACAGCCACTATGGAGAAGAGTGTGGAGATTCCTTAAAAAACTACAAATAGAACTGCCATATGACCCAGCAATCCCACTGCTGGGCATACACACCAAGGAAACCAGAAATGAAAGAGACATGTGTACTCCAATGTTCATTGCAGCACTGTTTACAATAGCTAGGACATGGAAGCAACCTAGATGTCCATTGGCAGATAAGAGAGTGTGGTACATATATGCAATGGAATATTACTCAACTATAAAAAGTAATGAGTTTGACTCCATTCCAATGAGGCAGATTAAACTGGAGCCTATTACACAGAGTGAAGTAAGTCAGAAAGAGAAACAGCATTACAGTATATTAATGCACATATATGGAATTTAGAAAGACACTAAGAATGATCCTATATGCAAGGCAGCAAAAGAGACACAGTTGTAAAGAACAGACTTTTGGACTATGTGGGAGAAGGCGAGGGTGGGATGATTTGAGAGAATAGCATTGAAACAAGTATATTACCATATGTAAAATAGATGACCAGTACAAGTTTGATGCATGAAGCAGGGCACTCAAAGCTGATTCTTTGGGACAGCCCAGGGGGATAGGATGTGGAGGGAGGTTGGGGGGAGGAGGTTCAGGATCGGGGGACATGTGTGCACCCGTGGCTGATTCATGTTGATGTATGGCAGAAGCCGTCACAATATTGTCAAGTAATTATCCTCCAATTAAAACAAATAAATTAATTTAGAAAAAAAAAAAACCAGGGGCTCTGTAACAATCTAGAGGGGTGGGTTAGGGAGGGAGATGAGAGAAAGGCTCAAGAAGGAGGGGACATATGTACTCCTATGGCTGATTCATGTTGATGTTTGGCAGAAACCAACAAAATTCTGTAAAGCAATTATCCTTCAATTAAAAAAATAAAAGCCTGCTTGTTCTCATCCAGATCATTTCACTCCTTTACTTCCCTGACTCTTTAGGCAAAAAAGCTTGAAGTTCCTCTAAAAACAGATTGGAGGCAGTGAGGCAAATGGCAATAACTTACCTGTGAGGCACCTGAGGACTTGATAGTTCACCTTGGACTAAGATGGTTCAGAGGAAATGGAAAGGTAGACATGGAAATAAAAGCCTGAGACCTGGTGACTGAGCGGGGAGACCAGACATGGTGGGGAGGATGAGAAAGAGGAGAGATAAGGAGAAGGGAGAGTGGACAGAACGCTCCCTGATTTTCTAATCTGGTTGATTTGGAGAGAAATAGTAGCTTGACAGGACTGTGAAAATCCAGAGGGGCAATTTGGGGAGAATATATGATCATTGGGGTTTAGTAAGATTTTATTTTTGATGTTCTTCCTTTTAAAGCCAAATGAATTAAAATTTTTGCTTTGTTTCTCATAAAAGAACCCAAAATAATTAAGTTTTTTTTTTTATTTGCCTATGAACCCCTGATAGAAAAAGTGTTCTTACTTTTTTGTTCAGTAAAAACATGAAAATCCACTTTTTTAATCAATCTGGTTATCTTTGATTATTTCATTTGACATTTCCAGAAAATACTTAAGCTACTTCCAGAAAACTTAAAATAAATTAAGGAAAATGAATAGAAATATACCCTGTCAAATCGCCTTTATTTTTAAGGTCCCTGAACAGTCAATTCAATCTTATCCTAGTCAGCTAAAATTCCATGAAGGAAGCTCATTTCTATGAAATAGTGCAATGCCCCAATTTTTATTGTATTTGAACTTAGGGTGAGATAATAAAGTAGAATTTCAGACTCAAGGTGATGGTAAAATGTTCCAAAATGAGTCTTTGTTTTAGAGAAATGCTCTTGATTTTCAGGTCTAAGTTGGATCGTGTAGAGTTTTTTTTTTTTTTTTTTTCTGTAGTTTGTAACCCTAGAGCACAAAAATAAAAAAGAAGTTTGGCCAATTATTTTTCTATTAATTTTTCCTAAGAAAGAAGATTTTCCATGTCCTTACCATATCCAGAAAGATTTAGGATTTGTCCAAAGCAACCAAATCAGCACTGCCTGAGTTATCTTTACTGTGTCCTTATTCCATCCTTGGAATTTTAAGATTTGTATAAGAAAATGAAACTGACCATCCCTGAGTTATATCATTTTTTTTTTTTTTTACATTGCTGAAAACAGAGAGGAAGACCAAAACAACGTTTGAATTACAGAGCCAAAGAAAAGCACAGAGAAACTCAGAATGAAGCTGTGATATTGATATTTTACCAAGTTTTCTCTGAGATATTGATTATGACTTGTAGCCAAGTATGACTCATTGCTGTGATCTAAAATGATGTCATCAGCCTTTTGGGTTTCAGGAGAGAGATGAGAGTGATCTATTGGCAAAATTAGTAAGTGAAGTATATTACAGTTATGCTGCATGTATACAAGTGCATCGGAGAAGGCACTGGTGACCCACTCCAGTACTCTTGCCTGGAAAATCCCATGGACGGAGGAGCCTGGTAGGCTACAGTCCATGGGGTCGCACAGAGTCAGACACGACTGAAGCGACTTAGCAGCAGCAGCAGCAGCATACAAGTGCTCATGTGGTTATGAAAGGTTGTTGTTGAATGACGAAAAGACATCGGGATTCTTGGCCTCTGAAGGAGAAGAATTCAATCCGGGGCCAGAGACAAGGCTTGATCGCTCAGAGCTTTTGTGTAATAAAGTTTTATTAAAGTATAAAGGAGATAGATAAAGCTTCTGACATAGGCATCAGAAGGGGGCAGAAAGAGTACCCGCTTGTTAGTGTTAGCAGTGGAGTTATATACTCTCCAATTAGTTATCACAGTGAATCAAAAGAATGCCTGGAGGTTGTAAAGACCTCACTAGACCTACTCCCATAATTTACATTTTAAGATAATAGGATTAGCCAGAAGGCTTAATCCAAAGACTGTCCTCAGGCAGGATACATTATTGTCATATAATCTTAAAGAATGTAGAGAAGAAAAAAAACTTTGTCCTTTCTTCCTCCTTGAGAATTCCAGACCCCTCTCTCTTTGGGGACCCCTAGACTTCCTATCAACCAGCCTAGGAAATGACTCTCTCAGTTAGCTTAAATACTGACAGCAAAGATACTTTAAGAGTTAGCCCACCCAGATCATCTCATAAAGATATTCACTAGCCAGTAATTCATGCCATGTACACTGAGTTTACTGTCAGCTTCTTTTTGCTATACCCTAAAGTGCAAGCAGTCAGGCAAGGATCACCAGAGAAACAAACAAGCAGGAATAAAAGGAACTTGCAGGACACAGAGGAGGTAGGAGAAATTTTAAAAATTAGTTTTGGTTGTACTGGGTCTTTGTTATTGTGCATGGGCTTTCTCTAGTTAGGAGATATTCAGTTGTGTTGTGCAGGCTTCTTATCATGGTGGCGTCTCTTGTTGCAGAGCATGAGTTCTAGAGCGTGGGCTTCAGTAGTTGTGGCTGCTCCTTGGCATGCAGAATCTTCCAGGACAAGGGATGGAAGTCATCGTTCCACTGTCTTCTGGCTTCAAGCTGATATTTCAGATACTATTCTGATCTCGATGCTTTGTATGGGACCTGTTTTTCCCTGCCTGATGATATTAAGAGGTGGGACTTTTGGGGGTGTGTGTGGGGGGTGATTCAGTCATGTACTTGGAGCTCTCATGAATGGGATTAGTGCCCTTGTAACAGTTCTAATAGTTTTCTTCCTTCTCCCTGCTCTCTACCAGGTGAGGATACGATGAAAAGTCTGCAGCCTATAACTCAGAATAGGGCTTTTCCTAGAACCCAGCCAGGCTGGCACCCTGATATGGAACTGCCTGCCTCCAGAACTGTTAGAAAGAAACGTCTGTTATTTATAACCACCTGTGTGTGTTAGTCAGTTGTGTCCAACTAACTTTTTGCGACCCCATGGACTGTAGCCCACCAGGCTGTTCCGTCCATGGGATTCTCCAGGCAAGAATACTGGAGTGGATTGCTATTCCTTTCTGACCCAGGGATCGAACCCAGGCTTCCTGCATTGCAGGCAGATTCTTTACCATTTGAGCTACGGGGAAGTCCTTGTCTGTGGTACTTTGTTATAGCAGCCCAAACTAAGATACCTTCCAAACTATCATTTGAGCATAATGGCACAATAAAAGATCTTCAAATACAGAACAACTTGTGAAATTTCTCCCATGCATTTTTTTTCTTCAGGAAGCTACTAGAAGAGGCACTTCATTGAAGAGAATAAACCAACAAAGAGGAAGTCATGGAAACTAGGAAACATGAGAGCCCACACCAGAGAAAAGTAGAAGGAATTTTCAGGATCAGGGTGAGAGGTAAGCTCAGGGCAATAGCCATACTGTGGCCTGGAAGGCAAGATGCTCAGCCTGTAGCAGGAAGATGGATGACTCTGGCAGGAGGGGAGGATTTCTAAGAAAAAGGTGAAATTGATGGAGTCCTCAATATGTTTGAAGGAATTGAGAAGAGATGTACACTTTTGGCAGAGAGCTTGGGGACAAATAAATGCTTGGTAAATGGGCTTCCCTGGTGGCTCAGTGGTAAAGAATCCGCCTGCAAATTCAGTAGACTCAGATTTGATCCCCGAGTTGGGAAGATCCCCTGGAGAAGGAAATGGCAACGCACTCCAGTATTCTTGCCTGGAGAATTCCATAGACAGAGGAGCCTGGCGGGCTACAGTTCATGGGTCCCAGAAAGAGTGAGACATGACTTAGTGCCTGAACAGCAACAACAAATGGAAAATGAAACAAGGAAAATAAAGTCAAGGGAGGAGCAAGGCAATGATTAAGAGAAAAAGCCCAAGCAAGAGACTCTATTCATAGTAAAACTGGTTACATGTAAATACCTGTTAAAAAGAAACAACAAGCCCTGAAGTCACTGTGGTAAATCACACCAAGACTTAATACCTACCCTAATGCAGTTTTAACCTCTCCCAGAAGGTTTTAAAACCATTGAGTGTGAAATTTCCTGGTAGGACAAGTGAGGTAATCTGCCTAAGACCCACCCCTGCCTTCCTCTCAGGGAGAGTGATGCTCCTGAAGTAATCCACTCTTGTAATTTCCTTGTCCCACCATCTTTCTGCTATAGAAATCTTCCATTTTACACAAACTCTTCTGGAACACCTCAGGAGTCACTTAATAAAGCCAGTCAGGGACCTCCCTGGCAGTCCAGCTGAAACTCTCCTTTCCAATGCAGGAGGTGCAGATTCCATCCCTGGTTGGGAAGCTAAGATTCCACGTGCCTCGAGGCCAAAACACCAAAACAGAAGCAACACTATAACAAATTCAATCAAGACTTTAAAAATGATCCCCATCAAAAAATCTTTAAAAAAAAAATAAAGCCAATTAGACCTTTAGATTTACTCAGTCTACTTTTGTTTTGTAACATGACAAATATTAATAGAATTCAAACTTAAGATTTAACCATATTAGGATGGGGAAGGAGAGTATATGTACACATGTATTGTATTGTTGTTGTTCAGTCGACAAGTCATGTCCAACTCTTCACACACTAGGCTTCCCTGTCCTTCACTATCTCCCAGAGTTTGCTCAAATTCATGTCCATTAAGTTCGTGATGCCATCTATCTCATCCTCTGCCACCTTCTTCTCCTTTTGCCTTCAATTTTTCCCAGCATCAGGATCTTTTCCAATGAGTTGACTCTTTCCATCAGGTGGCCAAAGTATTGGAGCTTCGGCTTCAGCGTCAGTCCTTCCAATGAATATTCAGGGTTTTTTTCTTTTTTTTTTTTTTAATGCATAAGTGTAAGTATATGTATATAGATGGGATCTAGGTGATAACAGAGTGAAAACCTCATCATAGTAAAAAGTCATCAGTTTATATTCAGCCAAAAAATAAATATATTATTGTTGTTGTTTAGTCACTAATTTGTGTTCAATTCTTTTGTGACCCCATGAACTGTAGCCTGCCAGGCTCCTCTGTCCATGAGATTTCCTTCCAAGAATACTGGAGAGGGTTGCCATTTCCTTCTCCAGGGGATCTCCCTGACCCAGGGATCAAACTCTGGTCTCCTGCATTGGCAGACAGATTTTTTACGACTGAGCCACCAGGAAAACCCCCCAAATATATCATTATTAGCGTTTTACTTAAAAATATGAAGGTTGACACTAAAGGAAATGTAAGAAAATTAGAAGTTTGCCCGAAGGGAGAAGGTGTGGACAGGAAGCAAGGATGAGTAGAGGGAGTTTGATTTATGACACCACACTTATTTTTCTTTTTAAAGAAATACCATGATTTTTTAAAAAAGTAGACCTATAGGACTTCATCTTTCTGTGTCATATCTTTTTGCCTTTTCATACTGTTCATGGGGTTCCAGACGTTCAAGCTGGATTTAGAAAAGGCAGAGGAACCAGCGATCCAATTGCCAACATCCACTGGATCATAGAAAAAGCAACAGAATCCCAGAAAAACATCTACTTCTGCTTTATTGATTATGCCAAATCCTTTGACTGTATAGATCACAACAAACTGTGAAAAATTCTTCAAGAGATGGGAATACCAGACCACCTTACCTGCCTCCTGAGAAATCTGTATGCAGGTCAAGAAGCAACCGTTAGAACTGGACATGAAACAACAGACTGGTTCCAAATTGGGAAAGGAATACATCAAGGCTGTATATTTTCACCCTTCTTATTTAACTTTTATGCAGAGTACATCATGTGAAATGCCAGGCTGGATGAATCACAAACTAGAATCAAGATTGCCAGGAGAAATATCAATAACTTCAGATATGCAGATGACACACCCTTATGGCAGAAAGTGAAGAGGAACTGAAGACCCTCTTGATGAAAACGAAAGAGGAGAGTGAAAAAACTAGATTAAAACTCAACATTCGAAAAATAAAGATCATGGCATCTGGTCCCCATCACTTCATGGCAAATAGATGGGGAAAAAATGGAAACAGTGACAGACTTTATTTTTTGGGCTCCAAAATCACTGCAGATATTGACTGCAGCCATGAACTTAAAAGACACTTGCTCCTTGGAAGAAAAACTATGACCAACCTAGACAGCATATTAAAAAGCAGAGATATTACTTTGCTGGCAAAGGTCTGTCTAGTCAAAGCTGTGGTTTTTCCAGTAGTCATGTATGGATGTGAGTTGGACTATAAAAAAAGCTGAGTGCTGAAGAATTGATGCTTTGAACTGTGGTGTTGGAGAAGACTCCTGAGAGTCCCTTGGACTGCAAGGAGATCAAACTGGTCAACCCTAAACGATATCAACCCTGAGTATTCATTGGATGGATTGATGTTGAAGCTGAAGCTCCAATACTTTGGCCACCTGATGCGAAGAACTGACTCACTGGAAAAGACCTTGATGCTGGGAAAGATTGAAGGCAGGAGTAGAAGGGGATGACAGAGAGTGAAATGGTTGGATGGCATCACTGACTCGACGGACATGAGTTTGAGCAAGCTCTGGGAGTTGTTGATGAATAGGGAAGCCTGGCATGCTGCAATCCATGGGGTTGCAAAGAATTGGACACAACTGAGTGACTGAACTGAACAGGACTTCAACCTTAAAGCAAAGTCAGAGAGATGGGAGTACACAGGGCAAGCATGGGTAGGAAAGAAAATAATCCAGAGAAACTGGAAATTTCGATGGAGGTCATATTGAAAGGGGCATTCAGGGCCCTGCTGAAGAACTCTGGTGCCGTGAGTACCTCAAGAAGATGGGGAAGTATTTATGTCATGTGCTGGGGAGTGTATTTTGACAGAGTTAGAAAGAGAGGGCCAAGACATCCAAAGTTGAAAGGCAAGGCGACTAATTAGAAGCTATCATTGCTGCCAAAATCTTGGCTTCCTCTGTCCACTTGAAAGAAAATATGGAGACAGAGTTTGGAGAAAATCTAAAGATGGCTTTAATCCTCAAGCCAGCATAGGAGAGAAGTAGGCTCATGCCTCAAGGATTGTGTCTCCTCTCCATGGGGAATCAAGGGGATCCTATAGTTGGGGCTCGCTCGCAGTCAGGGGTTGGAAATAAAGAGCAAAGATGTAAGGATCCTGTATTCTTCTTTCTTTTTGCATTGTTTCAAAACACTCAATAGGCTGGCATCAGGTAGCCCCGTCATTTGGGTCTAACAGTTGGTCCTAGTAGTAGGGCCCATTGTTTTTTGTGGATTGCACTGCGATTTGCAGAAAGAAGGAAAAACAAACTATAAGGGGTGGTTTGTAGAGAGAGTGCTGTAAACTCAAGCATCAGGGTGTGACTAGCAACACCTTGAATGCCTCGATTATGTGACTAGCATAAACTTGAAATAGCATAAAGTAGCCCACTAGCATAAACTTTAGTGTATCCATTAAAAGATAATGGATACATAATGTGGTTCATGCAGAGTTGGAGGGCAATAGGTCCATGATGTAGTTTACCTAACAGGTTAGTCTTCTGAAAAGAAGGAAATTGAGTTATCAATGCAGATTGTAGATCAGGAACAGTTAAATCAGAGAAGGACTCAAAAGGCAAAGAGAAAAAGAAAACTTTTTCGTGTTTCACTGCAACACTACTTTTACTTTATTTTTAAATTTCCAAATGTGATGATTAATTGTATGTGTGAACATGGCTGGGCCACAGTTCTCCAGTATGTGGTCAAACACTGTTCTGAATGTTTCCATGAGGATATTTTTGGATGAGATTGACTTTTGTTTTTAAATATTTATTTATGTTTGGCTGCGTCCGGTCTAAGTTGCGGCACTTGGGGTCTTCATTGTGTCGAGCGGGATCCCAGACTCTCTAGTGTCTCGTGGCTCAGTAGCTGTGGCATAAATATGCATAGTAGCCTTATTTATAATAGTCACAACAACCCAAATGGTTGCCAATTAATGAGTATCTGTCAATTAATAAACAGATCACTAAGATGTGTGGTGTATTCAAAGCATAGAGTATTATTTGGCCATAAAAAGGAAAGAAATACTGGTACATGCTGTAGCATGGATGAACCTTGAAAAGATGTTCAGTGAAGGAAGCCAGACACAAGTATTGTATGATTTGATTCCATTTAAATGAAATGTCCAGTAAAGGAAAATGTATAGAAAACAGAAGTAAGGTTAGTAGCTGACAAGAGCTGGGGGGCGGGGGGGGGGGGAAATGGGGAATGACTGCTAACGAGTATGGGGTTTCTTTTTGGAAAAGAAACAAAGTTTTTATTTTTATAAAAATGTTTTAAAATTAGATATTGATGATGGTTGCATAATTCTGTAAATAGTCTAAAATTCACTAAATTGTAAGCTTGAAAACTGTAAATTTTATGGCATTCAAACTTATCTCAGTAAAGTTGTTATATTAAACAACAAAAAACCCAATCCTTGCTTATACTTATTCACTGAGCTAATAGGTTAAGAAGTTCTTAGAGAGACACAAAAATCTTCTATTTCCATGTGGGTGTGGCTCTTGTTTCTAGTTACATCAGCACACAACCACTCACACGTGTGCACATGCGCACACACACATCCAGAGAGCCTTCCAAGCAGAGCTGGACCACATGTGATAGGTGGTCCCAGGGACCTGGCTAGGACCATTGACAGCTGCTGCCTGTGCCTTCCCTCCATAAAGCAGACAAGCAAGATACACAATGAAGGTGTAGGTGGTGGTGCTGGCCCAAGGGGGACAGTTTATAAACCGTTGTTGCCTAAAGCCTTCCCACCCGTGGTAGCAAGGCCACACCAATGTGCTGAGAATTCACTAGTCTCAGAGCTCAAATTGGTTGTCAGCTATCTTTCCATAGGTTCCCCCAATAAATAGGAACCAGGCTGTAAAAATGTAATTATGTTATTGTTAATTTATAACACCAACTCCTCCCCCTCTGAGAACCAGTTCTTTCCACACACACGTCCAGCAGGTTGGGCTTTATTGTTTGTTTCCTTCTTTCAGCCCAGGCACTGAGTCATCTTGGTTCATAACTGTGCTTGCACTTCCTAACCTCTTCTCGCTGAAGATGGGCAGCGTGTTTTCTTTCCCTCACCCCCTTCCTAAGATGTTTAGTCCACTCCCCTCTTCCCTCAGCACCTTCCCTCAGGAACGTATATTTTGTCTATCTTTCCTGTTCCAGACTGCCAGCTGTCATACGTGATTGAAGAAATGGGCAATCTTAAGTGGAGAAATGGGAGGCAGGGAAGGTGAGAAATGGGAGTTCTGTTGTTCTAGCAGGATCTGCAGTTTCTGGAGGGCTGGAACTCTGTGAGGCTTTCCAGGTGGCTCAGTGGTAAATAATCCGCCTGTCCATGCAGGAGATGCAGATTTGATCTCTGGTCTGAGAAGATTCCCTGGAGAAGAAAATGGCAACTTACTCCAGTATTCTTGCCAGGAAAATTCCATGGACAGGTCTGTCTGGTGAACTACAGTCCACAGGGTCACAAAGAGTCGTACACAGCTTAGCAACTGATCAACAACAACGAGCTTTGTGACAGAGAGGGTCATTATTGCTGCAGCAACTGTCTGTTTATTTATTAACTTTAAATGGCTACTTTACTATTATTATTATTTTGCCTGTGCCCTGAGGCATACAGGATCTTAGTTCTCTGTCCCAGGACTGAACCCATGTGCCATGCAGTGGAAGCTCAGAGTTTTAACCACTGAACCACCAAGAATGTCCCACAAGTGTCACTTTAGGACAGCAGTTTTCAGAATGAGGTCAGAAACCACTGGAGTCCCTAAGATCCTCCCTTTTCCAACTATATCTCTATGTGAAACCAGATTTCAACCAAAACATATCACAACTGATTGAACAGAGGAGCAGATATAAGAATTCAACTGCTTTTATCAAACTAGACACAAGAGACTTGCAAAAATAGTAAATGCCACTCCTCATGGTAACTTTTGTTTTGGAATATATAGCTATGCTTTATACACATTACTATATACAAAATAGATAACCAACAAGGACCTACTGATAGGACAAGGAAACATAGTCAACATTTTGTAGTAATTTATAAAGGAAAAGTGGAAAAGGAAATGGCAACCCACTCCAGTATTCTTGCCTGGAAAATTCCATGAATGGAGGAGCCTGGTAGGCTGCAGTCCATGGGGTCACAAAGAGTCGGACACGACTGAGCAACTTCACTTTCTCTCTTTCTATAGTTCCTTTAGGAGAAGGAAATGGCAGCCCACTCCAGTGTTCTTGCCTGGAGAATCCCATTGTCAGAGAGGCCTGGTGGGCTGCAGTCTATGGGGTTGCAAAGAGTTGGACACAACTAAGCAACTAACACACACACATAAGAGAAAAGGATCTGAAAAAGAATATATATATTAATATATAAATAAATCACTTGTCCTGTATACCTGATACTAACATGATATTATAAGTCAGTTATGCTTCAATTAAAAAAAATAACTGTTTAAAAAATATATTATTTATGCTAACATATTATTTTTGTTCATTTTCAATAAATTAATAAATATTTAAATTTTTTTGTTTTAATTTTAATAGAAGAAATGTAAAGAGAGTTCCTTGGAGTCCTCAACAATTTTTTAAAGTGTAAATAGATTCTGAGATTTGAAAGTTTGAGAACTGCTGCTCTAGGACCACTCTTGGCCCCCACGTGTGCTCCTTCTTGCTCTTCCTGAGGGAACTCACTAAGGCCCACCACTTCAACTACCACCTCCAAGCTGGTGACTGTTCTGGGCAGCATGCAAGCTTCTGTGTACCACTCTGCAAGGACCTGGAGAGAAGGGAAGTAGGATTGCCCCGAGAGTGGAACTGGATAAATCCAAACACAGAGGATGTGATTGCCCATTCAATTATTCAACAAATACTTATTGAGCACTTACCCTGGGCCATGTGCTGTTTCAGATGTTGCAGTTACAGTAGCAAGCAAAATGGAAAATCCCTGAATGTTCTTCTATAGGGAGAACATGAAAGAGTATAATGAGAAATGAAGTCACATGTAGTGATAATACTAGAAATTATTTGTAAGAGCTTGACTTCATGAATTTTGGGGAATAATCCCAAATTCCAGGTTTCTTTCCCTATATATAAAATTTCCTAAGGTGATATTCAAACAACAGACAGTGATAAAGGAATGCAATGTAACAAAGACTGTGTGTGGGGGATGTATGTGTGTATTTTTTTCTATTCCATAAATAATGTTTCCCCAGGAGCCATTCTGCTACTACAGTTCTGGGAAGTAGGTGTTTACAGATTTCACCTTGGTGAGGAGGCAGATGTGATGCAAGAGAAGTTCCTGCCAATCACAGGAATGGGGGGGAAAGGGGGAGAGCCAAGAGAGCAGACTTTAGGATTGACAGCTCAAGGACAAGAGCAGACTAGCATTCTTGCAACACACGTTGGTGACTATCCAGAGAAGAGTCATCATGAGGTCACCTAAGCACCACCCTCTAGACTGTCTCCAGGAGGAACAGAAAAAAAGTGAGAGAAACAGCTTTGGCAGAGAGTTGTCACCTTGGGATAACACTGTCTCACATTAGAAAACTGAGATACTTTCACTGGCAATTTGAAGCTCCATCTTCAACATTTTCTTTGCATGTCTGAGATGACCTGTCATCAAATTTCAATCTGAATGCATTAACCATTCATTGTTGCTGGGGTTATATGTGGAACCCTGGGGCAGGGTACTCCAGTGATAATGACTCAATCAGACCCTTACTTCTTTTAATCCTAAACCCAAGTGTTATGACCAGTTGGTCACATGGGAGACAGGAGGTTGAAGCGAAGAGATGCCAGAAGAAAAGACAACAGTATGGACAGGTCTTTTCTTCAGAAGGAAATGCTCCCCGTCTTCTCTGCCACTTTGGCCACCTGGAAAGAAAGAGCTGAGATGGATCTGACCTCCTGCTACTGAAACATGCACCAGAAAGAGAAGAGAGGGTTAAGAGAAAAACAAGGAGTGTGTGTGTTGAGGGGCAGGGGCGGGGTGTCTCCTTCCAAGCTGACTCTCAGAAAAGATAAAGAAGAAAGAAAGCCCCATTCACTTGTGGCCCAATTCATAACCCATCAAACTGGGGTCTCCTCTTTGGAGTCGGAATAAAAGCAAGGACCAAGGAAGAGCCTGGGTAGACACTTCTCTTGTCCAAACTATAGCATCCCTGAAAGTTAGGCATTTTTCTTTTCTAAGGCTGAGCTGTGTGGCATGTAGGAACTTAGTTCCCAGACTAAGGATCAAACCTGTTCTCCCTGTGCTGAGAACACATTCTTAACCACTGGACTTCCAAGGAAGTCCTGAGTTGTGTGTGTTTGCTCAGTCCTGTCCAACTCTTTTGTGATCCCTTGGACTATAGCCCACCAGGCTCCTCTGTCTGTGGGATTTCCCAGGCAAGAACACTGGAGTGGGTTGCCATTTCCTTCTCTAGGGAATTTTCCCGACCCAGGGTTAAAACCCACAGCTCCTGAATCTCCTGAACTGGCAGGTGGGTTCTTTACCACTGTGCCACCTGAGTCCAGAGTTAGGCATTTTAAATAGGCCTATTGACTGAGGCTCAAAGAAAGAAATCGAAGTTCCATGCTAAGGAAGGAGCAAAGTCAGAGTCTGAACTCGGCTTGCAGGTTCCAGTGAACCATGCTGCTGCCCTTCTAAGCTCCCCCATCCCCCACAATTAGCACCAGACTGGTTAGCACAGGTAGTCTTTATTATATCTTGCAGTCCTGTGTCCTTCCCCACCCTGGGATATTAGATGAAATGACCACACCTATAGTTATTACTCATTCATCCGGCTAATGTTTACTGCGACTGAGGCCTTTCTTCAGTTCTGAACCCTGGAATTGCTTCTGTGATCCGGTGTCCTGAAATGTGGTATGAAGCTTCCCAGGTGACTAGTGGTAAGGAATCTGACTGCCAATTCAGGAGATGCAAGAGACAAGGGTTTAATCCCTGGATTGGGTAGATCCCCTGGAGTAGGAAATAGGTGCCCACTCCAGTATTACTGCCTGGAAAATTCCAAGGACAGAGGAGCCCTGTGGGCCACAGTCTGTGGGGTAGCAAAGAGTCAGACACAGCTGAGCACTCACATGAGTGTGTGTGCACACATACACACACACAAAGTGGAATGGATCCAGCCATAGGAGGAGAGCATATTGAAAAATCAAGAAGTAGAGGATGAGAGGAGAAAGAAGACCAACAGTTAGCAGCCCTAAGGAGTTGCCCGTCCTGGCTGTGAGCAGAACAGGGACCACGCTGTTGACACAAAATGAGATCATGGTGAAGAGGGCCCCCTTTGCTGTGTGGTTTCTCCTTGACCGTTTGCTATGCGGATAGAATCTTGTCCTATGGATCAGTTCAGTCTCTCAGTCGTGTCTGACTCTTTGCAATCCCATGGACTGCAGCACACCAGGCTTCCCTGTCCATCACCAACTCTTGGAGCTTGCTCAAACTCATGTCCGTTGAGTCAGTGATGCCATCCAACTATCTCATCCTCTGTCTTATGGATAGATTGTACTTTTAAAAAAATTTTATTTTGAGGGAGTTCCCTGATGGCCTAATGGTTAGGATTTGGGGCTTCCCCTGCCATGGCCTGAGTCAATCACTGGTAGGGAAACTGTCTGGCAGGGCCAAAAAAATACACACACACATATATATAAAATAATTAATTTGTTGTGGTATGTGGGATCTTTTTTAAAAAATAATTTCATATAATTTTATTTATTTTTAGCTGTTCTGGGTCTTTGTTGCTCCTTGGGCTTTTCTCTAGTTGCAGTGTGTGGGCGTCTCACTGCAGTGGTTTCTCTTATTGCAGCTCCTGGGTTCTAGAGCACAGGCTCAACAGTGGTGGCACATAGGGTCAGTTGTTGCTTGGCAAGTGGGGTCTTCCCAGGTCAGGGATCAAACCGGTGTCTCTGGCATTGGGAGGCAGATTCTTTACCACTGAACCACCAGGGAAGCCCAGTGTGTGGCATCTTTAGGTATTGTATATGAACTCTTAGCTGTGGTATGTGGGGTCTAGTTCCCTGACCAGGGAGCGAACCTGGGTCCCTTGCATTGGGAATGTGGAGTCTTAGCCACTGGACCAACAGGGAAGTCCCTGTACACATATTTTTTGAAAGCTGATTGGCAGCGCCTAATGTTTCCCATCCTGGAATGTGAACTCAAGTGGGCCTTAGGAAGCATCTCTACGACAAAGCTAGTGGAGGTGATGGAATTCCACTTGACTTACTTCAAATCCTAAAAGATGATGCTGTCAAAGTGCTGCACTCAATATGTCAGCAAATTTGGAAAACTCAGCAGTGGCCAAAGGACTGGAAAAAGTCAGTTTTCATTTTTCTTTCCAATCCCAAAGAAAGGCAATGCCAAAGAATGCTCAAACTACCACACAACTGCACTCATCTCACATGCTAGTAAAGTAATGCTCAAAATTCTCCAAGCCAGGCTTTAGCAATACGTGAACCATGAACTTCCAGATGTTCAAGCTGGTTTTAGAAAAGGCAGAGGAGCCAGAGATCAAATTGCCAACATCCATTGGATCATCGAAAAAGCAAGAGAGTTCCAGAAAAACATCTATTTCTGCTTTATTGACTATGCCAAAACCTTGGACTGTGTAGATCACAATAAATTGTGGAAAATTCTGAAAGAGATGAGAATACCAGACCACCTGACCTGCCTCTTGAGAAACCTGTATGCAGGTCAGGAAGCAACAGTTAGAACTGGACATGGAACAACAGACTGGTTCCAAATAGGAAAAGGAGCATGTCAAGGCTGTATATTGTCACCCTGCCTATTTAACTTCTATGCAGAGTACATCATGAGAAACGCTGGACTGGAGGAAGCACAAGCTGGAATCAAGATTGCTGGGAGAAATATCAATAACCTCAGGTATGCAGATGACACCACCCTTATGGCAAAGAGTGAAGAAGAACTAAAGAGCCTCTTGATGAAAGTGAAAGAGGAGAGTGAAAAAGTTGGCTTAAAGCTCAATGTTCAGAAAACTAAGATCATGGCATCCGGTCCCATCACTTCATGCAAATAGATGGGGAAACAGTGGAAACAGTGGCTGACTTTATTTTTCTGGGCTCCAAAATCACTGCAGATGGTGATTGCAGCCATGAAATTAAAAGACGCTTACTCCTTGGAAGGAAAGTTATGACCAACCTAGACAGCATATTAAAAAGCAGAGACATTAGTTTGCCAACAAAGGTCTGTCTAGTCAAGGCTATGGTTTTTCCAGTAGTCATGTATGGATGTGAGAGTTGGACTGTGAAGACAACTGAGCACTGAAGAATTGATGCTTTTGAACTGTGGTGTTGGAGAAGACTCTTGAGAGTCCCAAGGAGATCCAACTAGTCCATCCTAAAGGAGATCAATCCTGAGTGTTCATTGGAAGGACTGATGCTGAAGCTGAAACTTCAATAATTTGGCCACCTGATGCAAAGAGCTGACTCATTGGAAAAGACCCTGATGCTGGGAAAGATTGAGGGGAGGAGGAGAAGGAGACAACGGAGGATGAGATGGTTGGATGGCATCACAGACTCAATGGACGTGAGTTTGGGTACACTCTGGAAGTTGGTGATGGACAGGGAGACCTTGCATGCTGCGGTTCATGGGGTCACAAAGAGTCCGACATGACTGAACGACTGAACTGGAATTGGAATGTTTCCCAACCGTCCAAACCATTCGAATCATCTTCAAAATCTCTTTGAGGTGCCTACACAAAATGATCCAGATATCAGCTGTTTAAAGACAAACTGAGGCATATTAAAGATTTTAAGAGTTTATTGGAGCAAAAATCAACTGGAATCAGGCAGCACCAAAACAGAAGTATTTAGTAGTGCTTTCTACCAATAGGAGCTAGGGAAAAGACTTACAGAGAAAAGGTAGATTTAAAGCAAGGAAATTATTTGATTGTCTATAGCTTACACTCCTGCCTTATATGGGAAAGCTTGCTTAGGTGTTTGTGATTGGTAGTCCTGACGTTTGGCTTTCTTAACCTTGAGGTATTTGTAGGTTTCAGTTTGGGTTTGCTTAGGCCTCTAAGGCAGATGGCCCAGTGGTAAAGAATCAGCCTGCTAATGCAGGAGACACAAGAGACGCAGGTTAGATCCCTGGGTTAGGGAGATCCCCTGGAGTAGGAAATGACAACCCACTCCAGTATTCCTGCGTGGAGAATTCCATGGACAGAGGAGCCTGGTGGACTACAGTCCATGGGGTCAAAGAATGTCAGACATGACTGAGCACAGCACAACACTAAGGCATTTGGCTGCGCCAGGTCTTAGTTGCAGCGCACGGGATCGTCTTTCTTCCCTGTGGCATCTTTAGTTTGCAGCATGTGAACTCTTAACTGTGGCATGTGGGATCTAGTTCCCTGACCAGGGATTGAACCCTGGCTCTGCTTTGGGAGGGTGGAATCTCAGCCACTTGACCACCAGCAAAGTCCCTTATTTATTTATCATTCTTTTTAAAAATTTATCTTATTGAAGTATAACTGACTTGGGGCTTCCCAGGTAGCTCAGTGGATAAAGAATCTGCCTGAAATGCAGGATACATAGGTGACGTGGGTTCAATTCCTGGGTCGGGAAGATGCCCTGGAGGAGGGCATGGTTACCCACTCCGGTATTCTTGCCTGGAGAATCCCCATGGACAGAGGAGCCTGGTGGGCTATAGTCCATAGGGTCATAAAGAGTTAGACACGACTGAAGCACACATGCATATAGTTGACTTACAATGCTATGTTAATTTCTGCTGATTGAGATATATATATACATTCTTTTCCATTATGGTTTATTAGAGGATATTTAATATAGTTCCTGTGCTATACAGTAGGACCATGTTTTTTACCTTCTCTATATAAGTTTGTATCTGCTAACCCCAAACTCTCAATCCCTCCTTCCCCCATCCATGGCAAACTTTAAATCACAGACCACTTTAAACCATTCAACTTCTGTTAATGTGTGTTCAGGAAATATTAACCTAAATAAAATGTAGTTTGTATTAAAAAAAACACACAAAAAACCTGTCCTAAAAAAAAAAAACAAAAAAAGAAAAAACAGCAACAAAAAAACCCTGTCCTCTAAAGTTAAACAATGTTATGCTTAATTTTTAGACCATTTAGAAGGCAGCAGAGCATGGTGATAAACTAGCAGAAGCCCTTATGTTAGACCATCTTGGTGAAGCCCCAGTGACTGCATTTACCAGCTCCGTGACTTCAGAAGAGTTATTTGACTCCTCTCTGCCTTGTTTTTCTTATATGTAAAGTGAGAATTTTACATATTCAGAGAAAGAAGTAAGTGAGCTCGTTACTATCCAGTAGATAACAAATGATATTCAGTAAATGACTGGGTGGTGTGTGTTCAAAGCTAGATTGGGTAACATATCTTTGAAGGAAACTCTAGTTCTCTTCTATTTTTTTAATTTTTAGTAAGAAAACCTACAAGGTCATTTTATTTGAAAATCTTCTTAAGTAGGTGCTTCTTCCTCTAAAGTGAATATTGAAGGTCTAGATTTCTGTCAGGCATAAATCCTTTTAGAAAGATTTTCAGTACTGATTATTTCAATGTGAATAAAAGTGAAATATTTAGGATCATGTACAGAAAATTAAACGAGACATTTCCTCTGTGACTTCTATTTGGTCTTTTTAAGGAAAAGGCCACAGCACTTTAGTAGTGTGTTTATATTTAGACAGTCAAAATTAACTAAGAGCATGCAAAGTGTTTGTCTTGAAATAAACCTTCAGTACCTATTTATTTATTTATTTTTTAACTTTTAAAATTTCTTTATTTATTTGGCTGTGTTGGGTCTTAGTTATGGCATTCAGGATCTTTGCTGCATCGTGCAGATATTTCATTGTGCTGTGGGTGAAGATGTGACATAAACTAGTTAGAACCTATTAGACCCAAGATGGTGAAAGATTTATTTCCAGTGGACCTTGGGCCTCATTATATGCTCATTGCACTACATCAGCTAAATGACCCAGCAACAAGGGCCATGACAGTTTTGAAGCCAACCATAGAAGTCCAAAAAGGGGGAGGTGGCCCAATTCCTGGAAACCCTCTCCCCTTCCCCAGATAATTGTAATAATCCTCCTACTCATTAGCCTATGAAATTACCCAGCCCATAAAAACTAATCATGCCATGTTTTGGGATCTCTCACCTTCCAATATGGCTCACACTCTGTCTATGGAGTGTGACTCTCAATACATCAATTTCTAGCCTATCACTTTGCCTTTTGCTGAATTCCTTCTGCACTGAAACATAAAGAACATGAGTTTAAGTCCTGAGACCAGGTGTGCAATTTCAGCTGGGAGATTGTGGGCTCAAGTCTCCTCCTAAGCCAGAAGTTGTGGGTTCAAGTCCCAATCTTAAGTATGCAGTCTTAGCATGAGAGAAAGGGAGAGATCAAGGTGAATCCAAATGTTTGGACTGAGCAACTGATAAGCCAATCACTGAGATGGAGGAAACTGCAAGAGGCACAAATCTGGGGGGGTTGGGAATTGGGTATTCTGTTTTGAATATACACATTTAATAGGCCTGAGAAGCATACATTGGCAATTTTCAAGCAGGCAATTGAATATGAATCTGGAGGTCAAAGGAGAGATCTGGCTTGAGATGTGTATTTAGGAGTCACCAGCATACTAATAGTATTTAAAGCTACAGGCTGCTTAAGATTATCTGGGGGTAGAGCAAGAGGAGGTAAAATGTTCTGAGTACTCAGCTCTGAGGCACTGCATCCACAGAGGAGGAATTAGCAGAGAAGACAGAAAGGGCAGCCAGTGAGATAGAGTGGCAGTAAGAGCAAGTGCTGTCTTGGAAGCCAAGGGAAAAAAGTGTTTTGGGGAGCAGAGAAAGATCAGCTGTGGAAATGCTGGTTTGACTGTTGAAGTTAACAACAGGGACCTCACAGGGGATCATGACAAAAGCAATGAAAAGTTGATTAGAGGAGATTCCAAAGAGAATGGGAAGAGACAAATCGGAGACAGCATGCACTGACAATGTACATTTTCAAGTTTTGTTAAAAGGGAAGCAGATAGATAGGGTAGCAGCCAGTAAAGTGAAAGTGTTAGTTGCTCAGTTGTGTCCAACCCTTTGTGACCCCATGGACCGTAGCTCACCAAGCTCCTTGGTCCATGGAATTCTCCAGGCAAGAATACTGGAATGGGTTGCCATTCCCTTCTCCAGGGAATCTTCCCGATTCAGGGATCAAACCCTGGTCTCCTGCATTGCAGGTGGATTCTTTACCATCTGAGCCACCAGAAGGGGGATTAAAGTGAAATTGAGAGGTAAATATTGTTATGTGCTAAGATGAGGATATTTTAGGACATATTGATAGACTGAGGAGAATGATCTAGTAGAGAGGAAAATTTGAGTATGCAAGGGAGAGAGGAATAATCTCTAAAGCCATGTCTTTGAGTAGGTGAGAGAATAGTGGGTCTAGTACCCAAGTGGAGACAATGATATTGAACAGGGAGCTTGGATAGTTTATCTATGACGACATGTGATAAAGTAGAGGATAAGGCAGATATGATAATGGGAATGCCTAGAAGGTTTTTTTTCTGGTTGCTTCTCTTTTCTTAAGGAACTGGGAGGTAAGGTCATCCATGTGAGGTTTAGGAGAGCAAGGAAGGTGTGAAACAGCTACCTTGGAGAGTGGAAGAGTGAACGATGGAAGACAATGGGATAGGGTTGCCAGGTAGCACTAAGGGGACACCTGAGGTTAGTGGTCATAATTTAACGTGAACCACTCCACATGGTTGTTCTCCTCCAGCCACATTCAGCTGCACTGGTGCAAAGGTGGAGCTGATGGACAGTTGGTTTTACCATGGGTTAGGCTTTCACCAGGCAAGTTTGCTGAAGCGAGAGGTGTAGGGAGTAATGAATCATGGTTGGAAGATAGTTCAGGACAGACATGATGATGTTATGGACAATGAAATAGTTTGAGGATTAATGGATTATGGATCCCAGACAAAGAAAGAATTTCTGAAGTCAGAGCTGCAAAGACTGGAGGCAGTGGTCAGAGAGTGGTTTGCTTAAGACAGATTTTGAAGGCAACTCCTGGAAGAGCTGACTATAGAACCATAGAATTCAGAAGCTCTGCAGACTAAGTTTTCAATTTTAGAGTATGACGTGTTCATAACTAAAATTTTGGTATGTGCTGTAGTAATAGTTTGTGAAGAGAGGGGAAAAGGAGACAGTAATGAAGATGACTTTGACAGAAGGAAATGGATTATCATTTTAAGCATAAAGGAAATAAAGCCAGAATCAAGGTCACAGAGGTCCATGTGGGAAAGGGGAAAACTGGAAAGAGATTTGTCCCACACTTCAAGGTCATAGTGATTGATGTAGGCAGGTGAAGGGAATTGGAATCAATGTTAAAGCAAAAATAGAAATACGTGACACTGTTGATCCATGAGGGGACTTTGCACCGTTGTTGTCAAGAATTGTTGAAATGCTTGATTTCAAAGCACTTACTAGTGACATCAAGAGTTGTTTGGTCACTGGTTGCCATGTGTGATAATGAGGCCAATTGGAAGGCCTCATCAGTCCCCTCCCTACTCACTGGGCATTTACTTCAGGGAAGATCAAGTAACAGTGAAACCATAGGATGAGTTGGAACAATAAACCACATTATCTGGACACACTATCTTCAAACACAGGGATCTGAAAGGACAGGAGGGAGACCTCTGGCCACTCAAAGAAAACTCAGTAAAAGTTTAGTCAGTAACTTAGATGACAGACCTTTTTGTGGCTTATCATTTACTCTTGAAAATTATCATCTATTGAAATATTCAAATGAAAAATAAGCTCAAAAATGAATTCTTGGGAGTTCCCTGGGATGTCCAGTGGTTAGGACATAGTGCTTCCACTGCCATAGCCCTGGGTTCAATCCCTGGTCAGGCATCTTACCCACAAGCCATCTGGTACGGCCAAAAAAACCCAAAGAATTCTTCATGTGATGATTGCACAACTCTGTAAAAATATTGAAAGTCATTGCATTATATACTTAAAATGGGTAAATTTCATGAAACATAAAATTATACCTAAAAAAACTTAAAAAAAACTGAATTCATATTTATTAAATATTATAATGACATATTTGAAAGTTTAATTCAGGGTTGAGCTCAAAGTCATACTGACTGTTGATTTATTAAGTTATTAAATAAAGTAGCCAACCAGGGTACAGCTCTAAAAAAAGGAAAATCCACTGGAAAAGAATTAGGTCACTTACTATGTGTTTCTAGTACTAGTTAATACAAACCAGCAGTGACACTGTAACATTGCCCAGGATAATAACCAGAGTTTGTGTAAGGCTCCAGAAAATTCTTTCCTTGCAACACTTCTTGGCTAGCTTTCTCTTGCTCTTCCTGGTAACGTCCAGCCCACGTTGTCCCTGGGCTGGACTTCGCCTTAACCTTTCTTTGCTTGTCCCTTGGATGTATTTCACTGCCTGTAGTGTAATTATTTTTTATACTGAAGTTGGAAGTTAGCTAGAAGACACTAGCAGATTTTGCTGACAGGAAAAAGACCAAGTAGGAACTTGCATGTAAAGCAGCCTGCTAGTTAGTCATCATTCTCACCAATAAAACGACGTTATCTGGAAGGTGACCAATGAAACTCCATAATTGGAATGAGCATCTGGCCTGGTTCCTGTGGACTTGGAAAGCCTGTAGTTCATACCGAAGTGTACAGAGGAGGGGCCGCTGCCACATGATCTCTTCACAGCTGTTATTTTGTAATAATTATTCATGGCAGTGAGCTGTCACTGAATATTCCAGGCCTAAGCCTGTGCTACGAAACAACGTTTGATGTTTACCGCCATGGTGAAATGCTTAGAACACCCAGAAGTGGTAGGCGAACTGAAAGTCTCCAGTCAGAAGGGCTGCTTTTGGGAATAATTAAAGCGTGCTGAGTCCTGCCTCTTTGCCTTTCCTCTTGTGATTATCCCTGATCTGCTACCCCGTTCACCTGCCCACACCCATTCCCCAAGCCTTCCTGGAGCACCAGTTCAAAGACAGTCTTTCCTAAGTTCTCACCCAGGTTCTTCCCCATCTGTATGATTTAGGGAAGTTCTTTTACCTTCTTCAGAAAATAGGACAATATTTTGCAAGGTGGTGGTTTGGCACTAGATGTTCAATAAAAATTAATATCTTTTCTGACTGTTTTAGGAGAGTAAAAATTATGTCACTTTCCTCTGAATGAAATGTACTTCACAAGACAGTGCTTTATCATAAGCTCCCTTGTATTTTTGCTCACTATTTCATGGACACTATTTATCTTATACCCACAGTGAGCCTCAACTCTTCCAGGGAGATAGAAACACTTTTACTCTTTTCTGAAGTCCTCTTGGAATGTCACAGAGCAAGATCACCCAGGTTTGGGCTAGGCTGTGGTTGGTGGGCAGTTTACTTTGTTGACATCACTGTTTTCTGTTCAGTTAGGTTGTGGTAATAAGATCAGACCAGGTGGCTAAGATGTAGGGACCCTGTGATTGGACTGTTGGACCTGAGTCAGTGGCAGACCGCTGAGGAGGGTTATCTCTTGGCAGCATAGGAGTGCAGTTTCTCAGAACGTAGGAAGCTCTCAATGACTTTTATTAATCAAAATAGAAGACTTTTCATACCATCTAATATGTGAAACTTCTACTGTTCTCAATTTGTGCTCAGTTGCTCAGTCCTGTCCAACTCTTTGTGACCCCAAGGACTATAGCCCACCAGGCTCCTCTGTCCATGGGATTCTCCAGGCAAGAATACTGGAGAGGGTTGCCACTTCCTCCTCCAAGGGATCTTCCCAACCCAGAGATCGAACCCCAGTCTCTTGTGTCTTCTGAATTGGCAGATGGATTCTTTACCACTGCACCACCTGGGAAGCCCCTTCTTAATTTGCTGACACCCAGTAGCCATGCCAGAATCTTGAGACATGCTTAAATCTGCCCTCTTTACCTCCCTCACACCCATATGGATATTAAACCCAGTTGATTCTACCTCTTCCATGACTCTTGTGATTGGCCTTCCTGTCCTCCCAGGCTTCAGTGTAGGCTCCCATCAGCTCTTACCTGGATCTTTAGAATAACTTTGTTACTAAATTCACACCTCTGTAATTTTCTTCCAAAATGCTGCCACCAGTAATCTTTCTCAAACAGCCATCAAATCAGGTTATCTTCCTTTGTAAAATCTTATAAGGATTTGCCACTATTGACAGAAAAAATATTCCACACTCGCTCTCCCATGGAGTCCATCACCTTGAATCTCTGTCTCCCTTACAATCTTTATTCTCCATCATTCTTCCCTTCACATCCTCACCCCAGTTACAGTTGGCAGGTACTGTGCTCTTTCACACTTCTCGGCCTTTAAATATACTGTTTTCTTGTCCTGGAATGCCCTCTCTTTCATTTCTTTGACAGCATCACGCTTTGGAGCAGAGGCTCTGGGCAGACACCTTCATTTGAATCCTGACTCCTCTGCTTGCCAGCTGAGATGTTGGGCAAGTTATTTTAAAATACTTTGTATTATTTTATATAGTAAAGGGACTTCACAGATGTTAAGTTAAGGATTTTGAGGTGGGTAAGTATCCTGGTTTATCCAGGTGGATCTGAAGTAATCACAAGGGGCCTTATAAGAGGAAGACAGGATGGTCACAGAGAGGAGGAGAAGGCAGTGTGATGATGAGAGCAGAGACTGCAATGAGGCAGCCGTGAGCCAAAGGTTGCTGGCAGCCTTGAAAAGCTGGGAGAAATGAGGAACAGATTCTCCTCTGGAGCCTCCAGAAAGAACCAGCCCTGTCAAACACATTGATTTTTAACCTTTAGAACTCATTTCTGACTTCTGATCTCCAGAACTGTAAGAGAATACATTGGTGTTAAGCCACTAAGTGTGTGTTAAATTGCTACAGCATTAATAGGAGATGGAGTGAATTTCATAACATTTATGTATCTATATCTATATATAATTTTTAATTCATTTGTTTCCCCATTAGGCTGTTTAGGTGTGTTTCTTAAGGTCTGATGTTTTTTTTCTTCTTTGTGATGAATGTGAACAAATCCTTACTTCAAATTGTGTTTACTTCAGGAGGGTGAAGCCTTAGGTACCAAACTCTACAATAGACAGAGACAAAACCCATTCAATACGGCCCTCTCTGCCAAGGAAAAATCAAGGTGCTCTTGCTTCTTATTAATATTTTAAAAACACCCCCTAGTCCCATGTCTACACACCCAGCACCATGCTTGGCACATTCTTAAACTCATATAAATGTTTGATGAAAGAAAGATTATGGTATCAAGTGTGATTTTTTTTGGATTGGATTCAGTTCACACCAGAATGGAGGCACAAATTGTGAACTCTCCAATAAGGTTCTGTCTCTGGCAAGCACAGGTCTGCGAGATATGTCAGAGAAATGACTGAAACAGGTCTGGAGATTGTTGTAGAAAAAGAGAGGTGACTATAATTAAAGGAGTGCCTGGTCCTGGAATATTTTACATGATAAATATTTCATAGGATTTTGGTCTATCTAGCATAAGATAGAGCTAGAGAAAAACCCAGAGAAAGATGTTAAAGATGATCAAGGGCAGAAAGAATTAGGTAGGTATGGTAGTAAAAATAAAAAAGATTCTACTTGAAAAAAATTTAAAGTCTTAAATTCACAAAGAATAATCACAGATTACTTTCTCAAATCTGAAAAAAAAAATAGAAATAGGTAACATTTCTTAAGCTTGAAAATCCTTCTAATAAAAACAAAAGGGAAATACCTCTTCATATAGCATGCATGAAAATATAGAATTCATTACTCTGAAAGGCTGTGCCTACCAGAAGTGTAAATACTGCAGACAGAGCTGAACTAGGAGTCAAGCCAGGCAGCAGTGGCCTGAACTACCTCTAAGAGGCACAAATCATTGCTGAATACATTAGATTGTGGTGTCTCTGTTAATTCAGGTTTTCCAAATACAGCTTTTTACAATTTTACACTTGTAAATTGCCTGTCTCTGTTAAAATAGACAATGCCCTTGGGTGGAATTTAAAGAGAAAAACAATAAAAATCTCACCATTTGGATTCATGTCTTTTGAAATGCTTTTGAATTATACATATAAGTAGCCTCATCAACTAAACTTTTGGATTGAATAGAATGAATGGCCTTAGTGCTATTTACTGTAAGGGAATGATTTATTTTCTCATGCACATTTTAATCTTTTTAATATAATTTACACAAAATTATCTAGTGCAAAAAGTCACAAAAGGAAACTATAGAGAGAATAAGGACCACAGAAAAGTGAAAATCGTTGTACAGATTGTTTTGAGGACATTTAGCATATGATTTTGGTATAGGGTAGGGATCTGATTTTATTTTCCAAATGACTAGACAATTGTCTCAATACTATTTATTAAATACTTAATTTTTCTCTTCTCTGGTGGCTCAGACAGTAAAGAATCTGCTTGCAATTCGGGAGACCCAGGTTTGATCAGGTCAGGAAGATTCCCTGGAGAAGGGAATGGCAACCCATTGCAGTATTCTTGCCTGGAGAATCCCATGGACACAGGAGCCTGGCAGGCTACAGTCCATGGGGTCACAAAGAGTTGGACATGACTGAGCGACTAACACTTTCACGTTATCTTTTCTATAATGTTCTAAACACCATTTTGTTATGTACTAAATTCCCATATCAATGGGAGTTCTTCAGGTTATATGTAGAAGTGAATTTGAAACCAGTGGGAGGAGGAAGTCCATGACAAGAACAGGATTGGCTCCTAAACTGTCAGGCCACGGGAGTTTCCAGCAAGGAAAGGATGGGGACTTCCTAAAGCTAGCTCTGTACTTTTTGACATTAGGCAAATAAATTGGCAGCTAAATACTCTACATTCTATTAGTATGAATTGATTTAACACTGATTAGTCCATTTCAATTTTTTCTTTCTAGAAGCTATAAAACAATATTACCCTCTTTGGTGCAGAAAATAAGGTTGGGATATTTATTCTCCAGCTCCCTTCCTGTGATACCCCTAAGACTACTGGTATCACAACTCCTCTCTCTTGGATTCTGGTAACCTCCCTCTCCTCCTGCTCTTTTGGACCTTTACTGCTGTTAGCCTCGGGTCCTTGCTGGATCCCTGTATCTCTCCCACATCTTCAAAATAGGCTGGTGATATGCTGGTAGATAGCTGGGGGTGTGCAAGAGCCTTAACTTGTAGCACCTGCCAACTGCTCCAGTGTAAATATTCCTATCATGGCCCATCTCAAGCTACCAGTGTGAAGTCACTGAACACAGAGTTGGGAGAAAATGCTAAGAGGCGGCTTTTATAAACTGTTATGAGCCAGCTCCAGCTCAGCATTCACTGAGATGGTCCTCTTATAAATGAATTCTTTCTAAATTATAGAGTGTGCCATCTGATTCCTGTTGGGCCCCAGACTGATTCTGAAACCATCCTGGACCATTGAATGTTTAATCAGAGAGAAAAGAGCTCTCTTTTCTATAGGACTTAAATCTGGGAGAACGTGAAACTAGAGCTTCAGAAGCTGAGAGCAAAGGCAACCAAGAGCAAGGCAGAGCTAAGAGACGGAGGTAGACAAACCCTGGCCATATCATCTCAGCCCTGGATTCTGCCGGTGTGAGGCCTTTACCAAGGCCACAAAAGCAGAACCCAGAACAAAGGTCACCTCAAAAGCTGACAGAGCCCCTTTGTAACCTTGCCAGAAGGCCCCCTGATCATCACCAGCAGGCTTCCTGACCCACATTAGGCAAAAATGCCCACCTCAGTAGTCACCCTATAGCGCCCTAACCAATCACCTAATGCCAACCTTCCAGCAGGAATTTTCTTTGTCTTGAAGTTCTAAAAATTGGCTACTAACCCATTAAAAGTGTCGACTTTTCCTGGTCTGTCAGGAGGCCGGCCTGCCTGTGCTTGCAGTGCTCACTTTATCTCTGCTCTTTGTTCTTAATAAATTCACTCTCTTCTGAAACGGTCTGTGTTTGAAAATTCTTTTCCAACTCGTTCTCAGATTGCCTCAACAGATATGGCCAAACTTGCTAGAACTTATTTATTTATGTGACTGCACCAGGTCTTAGTTGTGACATATGGGATCTAGTTCCATGACCAGGGATCTAACCCAGGCCCCCTGCATTGGGAGGGTGGAGTCTCAGCCACTGGGCCACCAGGAAGTCCCAATACAGCCATACTTGAAGTGAACTGTACCCTGGCCTTTTCAGGACCATGAACTAATAAATTTTCAGGACCATGAACTAAGAAATTCTCTCTCTCTCCCCCTCTCTTTTTCTATTGATTCCTTTTTTTTTTTTTTTTGCTTATATTTTTGCTTAAGCCAGCATCTCTTGGAATTTTACCAATTGCACATGGAAGATAGCTAAGAAATATACAATGGCATGGTGGTCTGGCCCTTTGCTGCCATAAGCACCCTCCCCTGGCTTTCTGTACTCCAGCTTCACTGGTTTTCTCTCAGTCACTTAGAAGTTCCTTTGCTCCTCTGCTGTAATTGCTTTGAGGGTACCATTGCCCCTGCCTGGAACAGTCTTCCACCCTCTTTGCCCAGTTAGCTCCTACTCATCTTCCAGATCCCTGAGTGGAGTCACTCTGGTAGTTTGTTTCAGCGTGGCTCCTGGTGAATTATACTTTCCAGTATTCGTGTCCTTTTGTATTCTCCTCCTCCTTGACTCTGGGTTGGTGCTGTGACTGCTGTAAGCAACAGAATTCAGTACCAAATGGGGTTGTGCCAGTCCCGAGGCTAACCTTTAAGAAAAGCTGGCAACTCCTACTTTTGTGCTCTTGGAAGACTTGGGCCAGTACAACAAAGGTCTGATTCCCCTGCTGGAGAGACCAAATGGAGAGGCTCCTCCTGAGAGCCCTAGCTGTGTCCCAGCCTACGTGCCAGCTGCATGCAGCTGCGTGAGTGACCCCTGACAAGACCAGCAGGGCAATGAACCAGCTCCACCCAAATCACAAAGTTGTGAGCAAGTAGAATAAAAGGCTCCTCTTCTTCAAGATGGTTGCTTTTAGTCATTACATTTTGGGGTAGCTAGTTGTGCAACAATGGATAACTGAGTCATCTGAAGAAAATGCCTCCAAAAAAAGAAAAGAAAATTCCTCCAACGTTCCTAGACCAAGTTAATCCCCAGTTAGACATTATCAGAGTACCATGCACATGGCCTTCATGACACTCAGCATATTTTGTAGTGATATATTTACAAGAATGACTTTTTTTTGGTGTTTCTTCCCTTTGATAAATTCAGGATTATTGACTGTCCCACCTCCCACCCTGGGGAAAGAAACAGCAACCCACTGAAGTTTTCCTGCCTTGGAAATTCCATGGACAGAGGAGGCTGGTGGGCTACAGTCCATGGGGTCTCAAAGAGTCGGACACGACTGAATGACTAAGCAACAACAACAAAGGATCATTTACCCAACTTCAAGACATCAGTCCTTGTAATCATGGTCAACCACCTCGGTCTGCCCATCCCAGGGCCTGGTTCTCTGCTTTTATTCGTGCTGAATCTGCCACTGATCCTCTGAATGTATGTTCAGTAGAAGTTTTTACATAGAAGTTTAGCACAGCAAAGATTCCATAATCCTCTCCTCCTCTCCATTCATGACTTTACTCTCAAGTGTTATGCACCATTAATAGGGAAACTAGACTAAAAACGACTCATGGTTTACAGGTTTACAGTATTCAGATTTACATAGCAGTTTCTTCCAAATTATACTCAGGGGAATAAATCAGTGACTAACATCGACACACTCATCAAGTACAGAGCTTTCCAATTCTAAAGGATTTTGCTGGTGAGTCATTAAGTTAAAAAAGGAAATCCATATCGGTAATAAATCTCTGTAGATGTGCTCTATGTTCTTTTGAAAATTGATTGTTTCTAGGTGGCTACTTCAACTAACATTATCCAAAAGATAGAGTTCTGTTAGAACATAGAATGATGCTTTCTGAGAAGTCATTTCTATTTTTATTGTTTAAAGTTGAGACCTGGGTTCAATCCCTGGGTTGGGAAAATCCCCTGGAGAAGGAAAAGGCTACCTGCTCCAGTATTCTGGCCTGGAAAATTCCATGGACTGTATAGTTCATGGGGTTGTAAAGAGTAGGACACGACTGAGCTTCTAAAATAGAAAAAAGAAAAGAAAGTTGAGACAGGAGATTTATCATGGAGTATACTTCCAAAGGAGCAGAACTTTCAGTAAATTTATTAGGTGTTATTTTCATTAAAAAAAATTATTATAGATCATAAACCTCTGCCAGATTGGACATTTGGGTTGCTGTGTTTGTGGGGAGAGGGCATAGGGAGGCCTAAACATTAAGCAGCTTAGAACTGACTCTCCTGGCATTCTAAAGTTGCAGCCATGGTGACTGAAGGTAAATGAGGATTCCCCTAACCCACCCGCTCACTCAAGTGCTCCATCAGCCTCCACAGATCCACAACAAAGACCGTGCGGCCACCTTCTCTCTTTTGCTGTTGACTTTGCTCTAGTTCAGGCCTGTGGAATTTTGTGGTGGCCTCATAAGTGGTTTTCCTGCCTTCGGTCTCTTCCTCGCTCTGTGAGTGCATGCTGAATCAGTTCAGTCATGTCAGACTCTTTGTGACCCTATGGATTGTAGCCTGCCAGTCTCTTCTGTCCATGGGATTCTCCAGGCAAGAATACTGGAGTGGGTTGCCATGTCCTCCTCCAGAGGATCTTCCCAGCTAGGGACTGAACCCATATCTCTTTTGTCTCCTACGTTGGCAGGTGAGTTCTTTACCACTAGCACTGCCTTCACCCCCTCTACCTCCGATTCCATTTTTGGATTCACCGCACTGCTGGGGTGATTGGCCATTTCCTGTCATAAAACCCTTCCAGGACTCACCATTCTCTGCTGCTAAGGTCCTTAACTCATGGTCCACAGATATTAGGCAGATAAGGGGCCAGGAACCCTTTGAAGATGTGCAGACAACTGACATGATTATGTCCATTCCTTGGGAGAGGGTATATAGCCTTCATAACAGTCTTGAAAAGGTCTGTGGCTCCCCAGGAGGGAAGAACTACTGGCCTACAGGAGACAAGCAAATTCCTTGACAAGTAGTGTGATTGTTGGAAGGGTGATGGAGGTGGTGAAAAAATACTCTAAACACCACAGGCAAAAGGTATGATTTCCAACCTGGTAAATGTGCTTAACAAAACAAGACTTGGGTGGGAGGAGAGATAAATTAGGAGTTTGGGATTAACATATATACACTGCCATATATAAAATAGATAACCAACAAGGACCTACTGTATAGTAAAGGGAACTCTACTCAATATTATGTAATAGTATATGAGGGAAAAGAATCTGAAAAAGAATATATTTATATGAATCACTGTGCTATACGCCTGAAACTAACATGACCTTATAAATCAACTATACTTCAATTAAAAAAATTTAAAAAACAACAAAAAAAGCAAGACTTGGCAGCATCCTCCCCAAAGGAAAGCCAAAGCTTTTCTTGACCTCAAGTTCCCATAAAGACACCCTAAAATGATGCTGTTGTGGTCTTCCCAGGTGACGCTAGTGGTAAAGAACCTGCCTACCAATGCAGGAGACAAGATCCTCTGGAGGAGGACATGGCAACCCACTCCAGTATTCTTGTCTAGAGAATCCTATGGACAGAGGAGCCTGGAGGGCTGCAGTCCATGGGATTGCAAAGAGTCGGGCATGACTGAAGCGACTTAGCATGCTTGTGTACTGGTGCTGCCACTGGACCAGCATCCTTTGAGGAGAGACTATCCCAGTCCCCCTCCGGATGGCCAGTTGGTCTCAGAAGCTGATAGTTCTTCTGTGTTCCTGCCAGCCTCCTGGTGCAAACTATGAATTAACTTTCTCATGGTAGGAAGCACCCTGCCCTGGGGAGGATATGCACTTCTGCCTTTTCTCAGGTTGTAATATAGATGGTGTGTAGCAGGCTCAGTATATTCCTAAGCAATCACAGTGGGCCCAGGTGGAATCCTAGAACAATTTCCAGTAACATCTGAATTGGGCTTTCCCAAACGGGATAAGGCTTCAGGTTACTGGAAGCTCTATCTCCCACAGGACACACAAGGCCCTTGTTGAACTGGCTACTGCTCCAGGTCTGACATGGGCCCTGTGTTCCAAACATACCAAAATATTCGAATCTCTCTGAACCAGCCGTGCACATTCATGACTCTGCCTCTGACATAACATCAATCATTATCACTATCATCTCCAGCTAAAACTCTGTGGAGTAGGTCATATTATCCGTAGTTTAAAATGAGGACCCTGAGGGACTTCCCTGGCAGTCCACTGGTTAAGACTCCGTGCTTCAAATGCAGGGGACACAGGTTTAATCCCTGGTCAGAGAACTAAAGAGGCTTTGCAGATAGCCGTAGTGGTAAAGAACCCGTCTGCCAATGCAGGAGACTTGAGATATGGGTTTGATCCCTGGGTTGGGAACATCCCCTGGAGGAGGACATGGCAGCCCATCCAGTATTCTTGCCTGGAGAATTCCCATGGACAGAAGAGATGGTGGGCTACAGTCCATAGGGTCACAGAGTTCGACACTACTGAATCAACTTAGCACGCATGGAGAACTAAGAGCCTGCAGGCTGTGAGGCCAAAATATAAAATGAGGCTGGTAAGAGTTAATTTCTTTGCCCAAATCTAACGAAGAAAGTGAGTATGAACTAGAATTGCCTCTGGTGAATGACTTTTCCTGACAGCATCAGCTTGCCTTACTTCCTTGTAAAGCCTGCTCCGACTGCTCCAGATATTAGGCATCCATTCCTTTACAGTTCAGTTCAGTCACTCAGTCGTGTCCGACTCTTTGCAACCCCATGAATTGCAGCACGCCAGGCCTCCCTGTCCATCACCAACTCCCAGAGTCTACCCAAACCCATGTCCATCGAGTCGGTGATGCCATCCAACCATCTCATCCTCTGTCATCCCCTTCTCCTCCTGCCCCCAATCCTACCCAGCATTAGGGTCTTTTCCAATGAGTCAACTCTTCGCATGAGGTGGCCAAAGTATTGGAGTTTCAGCTTCAACATCAGTTCTTCCAATGAACATCCAGGACTGATCTCCTTTAGGATGGATTGATTGGATCTCCTTGCAGTCCAAGGGACTCTCAAGAGTCTTCTCCAACACCACAGTTCAAAAGCATCAATTCTGCAGCACTCAGCTTTCTTCACCGTCCAGCTCTCACATCCATACATGACCACTGGAAAAACCATAGCCTTGATTAGACGGACTTTTGTTGGCAAAGTAATGTCTCTGCTTTTAAATATGCAATCTAGGTTTGCCATAACCTTCCTTCCAAGGAGTAAGCATCTTTTAATTTCACGGCTGCAATGACCATCAGCAGTGATTCTGGAGCCCAAAAAAATAAAGTCTGACACTGTTTCCACTGTTTCCCCATCTATTTCCCATGAAGTGATGGGACCAGATGCCATGATCTTAGTTTTCTGAATGTTGAGCTTTAAGCCAACTTTTTCACTCTCCTCTTTCACCTTCATCAAGAGGCTCTTTAGTTCTTCTTCCCTTTCTGCCATAAGGGTGGTGTCATCTGCATATCTGAGGTTATTGATATTTCTCCTGGCAATCTTGATTCCAGCTTGTGTTTCTTCCAGCCCAGCATTTCTCATGATGTGCTCTGCATATAAGCTAAATAAGCAGGGTGACAATATACAGCCTTGACGTACTCCTTTTCCTATTTGGAACCAGTCTGTTGTTCCATGTCCAGTTCTAACTGTTGCTTCCTGACCTGCATACAGGTTTCTCAAGAGGCAGGTCAGGTGGTCTGGTATTCCCATCTCTTTCAGAACTTTCCACAGTTTATTGTGATCCACACAGTCAAAGGCTTTGGCATAGTCAATAAAGCAGAAGTAGATGTTTTTCTGGAACTCTCTTGCTTTTTTGATGATCCAGCGGATATTGGCAATTTGATCTCTGGTTCCTCTGCCTTTTCTAAAACCAGCTTGAACATCTGGAAGTTCACGGTTCACGTATTGCTGAAGCCTGGCTTGGAGAATTTTGAGCATTACTTTACTAGTATGTGAGATGAGTGCAATTGTGCGGTAGTTTGAGCATTCTTTGGCATTGCCTTTCTTTGGGATTGGAATGAAAACTGACCTTTTCCAGTCCTGTGGCCACTGCTGAGTTTTCCAAATTTGCTGGCGTATCGAGTGCAGAATTTTCACAGCATCATCTTTCAGGAAGTGAAATAGCTCAACTGGAATTCCATGCCCTCCACTAGCTTTGTTCGTTGTGATGTTTTCTAAGGCCCACTTGACTTCACATTCCAGGATGTCTGGCTCTAGGTGAGTGATCACACCATCGTGATTTTCTGGGTCATGAAGATCTTTTTTGTACAGTTCTTCTGTGTATTCTTGCCACCTCTTCTTAATATCTTCTTCTTCTGTTAGGTCCATACCATTTCTGTCCTTTATTGAGCCTATCTTTGCATGAAATGTTCCTTTGGTATCTCTAATTTTCTTGAAGAAATCTCTAGTCTTTCCCAATCTGTTGTTTTCCTCTATTTCTTTGCATTGATCTCTGAGGAAGGCTTTCTTATCTCTCCTTGCTATTCTTTATCACAGTAATCCAAGTCTGTGCCCCAACCAGTAACGCTGAAGAAGCTGAAGTTGAACAGTTCTATGAAGACCTACAAGACCTTCTAGAACGAACACCCAAAAAAGATGTCCTTTTCATTATAGGGGACTGGAATGCAAAAGTAGGAAGTCAGGAAACACGTGGCATAACAGGCAAATTTGGCCTTGGAGTACAGAATGAAGCAGGGCAAAGGCTAATAGAGTTTTGCCAAGAGAACGCAGTGGTCATAGCAAACACCCTCTTCCAACAACACAAGAGAAAACTCTACATGTGGACGTCACCAGACGGTCAACACCGAAATCAGATTGATTATATTCTTTGCAGCCAAAGATGGAGAAGCTCTATACAGTCAGCAAAAACAAGACCGGGAGCAGACTGTGGCTCAGATCATGAACTGCTTATTGCCAAATTCAGACTTAAATTGAAGAAAGTAGGGAAAACCACTAGACATTTCAGGTATGACCTAGATCAAATCCCTTATGAGTATACAGTAGAAGTGACAAATAGATTTAAGGGACTAGACCTGATAGACAGAGTGCCTGATGAACTATGGACAGAGGTTCGTGACATTGTACAGGAGACAGGGATCAAGACAATCCCTATGGAAAAGAAATGCAAAAAAGCAAAATGGCTGTCTGAGGAGGCCTTACAGATAGCTGGAAAGAGAAGAGAAGCGAAAAGCAAAGGAGAAAAGGAAAGATATTCCCATCTGAATGCAGAGTTCCATTCCTTTATGTTTCCACTAAATCTTCAAACATTTTCCACCATAACAGTAACAAATATTTATTATAGAAAGTTGTGAGAGCTAAAAATTATTCCTCAATAATATATCTATCCCTGGTGGCTCAGATGGTAAAGAGTCTTCCTGCAAAGCAGGAGACCTGGGTTCGATCCCTGGGTTGGGAAGATCCCCTGGAGAAGGGCATGGCTACCCACTCCAGTATTCTTGACTGGAGAATCCCATGGACAGAGGAGCCTGGTGGGGTACAATCCATAGGGTCGCCAAGAGTCGGACACGACTGAGTGACTATCACCTATCCAAATACAATCATGGTTATTTTTTTTAAATGATTTTTATACTATTTTAAGTATTTTCACAACTATTCTCATAGATTTTTAAATATTGCTGTAATCTCTATGTGTGCATTACTTGGTAGTCTACTTTGGGTGGGGGTGGTGCTGGTAGTATTAGTGTAAACGTTTCCCTGTATTATTACACAGTTTCATAATACCTTTGCTTTTTCAGTTGGAATACTTTTGGATCCAAGTTAACAACCAACTCAGAATGTCCTGAACAATAAGGAATGCATCATAATCACTGCTATAACAAGAGCCACAGAAGTAGGGCAGGCTTCAGGCAGGCTATAATTTGAGTTTCTACTCTATTTTTCTGTAGTTCTCTCCTATCTTCAATTGCTCCACACTCCTGCCATGGACTGACTTTGTCCTCAGGGCTCCCTCACATCAAGGCTGAGACAGTCTCTTCCTGGCTTGTGAAGGGGCGAAATGCTACCCTGATGATGGAATAAAGTTCCACTTTTAGGTCTGACTGGGTCAAACTTAAAAGCACTTGTAGGTCATGCGCTTTTCCCTGGACATAGAATAGTTGCTGGGGGAATCTAACTCTAACCTTAAGCCTGGCTTCTTGAGCCAATTACTGGCCACCCACTGAATGAACTGTGATTCTTTTGAAATCTGCCTTTGGATTCTGGGATAAAGTCAGCTTCTCTTGAGGCATCTGACTGCATGGATGAGGTTCACTTCAGTTCAGTCGCTCAGTTGTGTCCGACTCTTTGCGACCCCATGAATTGCAGCACGCCAGGCCTCCCTGTCCATCACCAACACCCGGAGTCTACCCAAACCCATGCCCATTGAGTCGGTGATGCCATCCAACCATCTCATCCTCTGTCATCCCCTTCTCCTCCCGCCCCCAATCCTACCCAGCATCAGGGTCTTTTCCAATGAGTCAACTCTTCGCATGAGGTGGCCAAAGTATTGGAGTTTCAGCTTCAACATCAGTCCTTCCAATGAACACCCAGGATTGATCTCCTTTAGGATGGATTGATTGGATCTCCTTGCAGTGCAAGGGATTCTCAAGAGTCTTCTCCAACACCACAGTTCAAAAGCATCAATTCTGCAGCACTCAGCTCTCTTCACCGTCCAACTCTCACATCCATACATGACCACTGGAAAAACCATAGCCTTGACTAGACGGACTTTTGTTGGCAAAGTAATGTCTCTGGTTTTAAATATGCTATCTAGGTTGGCCATAACCTTCCTTCCAAGGAGTAAGCGTCTTTTAATTTCACGGCTGCAATCACCATCAGCAGTGATTCTGGAGCCCAAAAAAATAAAGTCTGACACTGTTTCCACTGTTTCCCCATCTATTTCCCATGAAGTGATGGGACCAGATGCCATGATCTTAGTTTTCTGAATGTTGAGCTTTAAGCCAACTTTTTCACTCTCCTCTTTCACCTTCATCAAGAGGCTCTTTAGTTCTTCTTCCCTTTCTGCCATAAGGGTGGTGTCATCTGCATATCTGAGGTTATTGATATTTCTCCTGGCAATCTTGATTCCAGCTTGTGTTTCTTCCAGCCCAGCATTTCTCATGATGTGCTCTGCATATAAGTTAAATAAGCAGGGTGACAATATACAGCCTTGACGTACTCCTTTTCCTATTTGGAACCAGTCTGTTGTTCCATGTCCAGTTCTAACTGTTGCTTCCTGACCTGCATACAGGTTTCTCAAGAGACAGGTCAGGTGGTCTGGTATTCCCATCTCTTTCAGAATTTTCCACAGTTTATTGTGATCCACACAGTCAAAGGCTTTGGCATAGTCAATAAATGGATGTCAATGGCATAGTCAATAAATGGATGAGGTAGGAACACCCAAAGGAAAACTGGGGCTTCTGTTAGAAAGGAACAAGGAGGGACGGACTATTACTCTTTTATTTTTATGTTTGCTAATTTGATAGAGGAGAGTTCCTCATTGCTATTTTACCCTCCTGTCTGTCGTCTGTCCCCTTCATGCCGGCATGTGGCACTTCCGCTTGATATGGTGGTGCTTTCCTTGCTAATCTCTGGACTTCTTATGGATTATGAGCTTCTTAAGGGTAAGGAATCTGTAATAGTAATACTTGCTCCCTCAATATTTAGCAGATGTATAATGTCAGTTGAATAAATGATTAAAGGAAAGAATGAATGAATGCAGTGCAGAATGCGTACAATACAATGGCAGTCAGGATTAAGATAATGTAATGACAGTGGCTCAGTCGTGTCTGACTCTTTGTGGCCCCATGGACTACAGCATGCCAGGCTTCCTTGTCCATCACCAACTCCTGCAGCCTGCTCAAACTGATGTCCATCAAGTCAGTGATGCCATCCAACCATCTCATCCTCTGTCGTCCCCTTCTCCTGCCTTCAGTCTTTCCCAGCATCAGGGTCTTTTCCAATGACTATTGGAAAAGACCTTTTCGCATCAGGTGGCCAAAGTATTAGAGTTTCAGCTTCAGCATAAGTCCTTCCAGTGAATATTCAGGACTTTCCTTTAAGATTGACTGGTTTGATCTCCTTGCAGTCCAAGGGACTCTCAAGAGTCTTCTCCAACACCACAGTTCAAAAGCATCAATTCTTCATTGCTCAGCTTACTTTATGGTCCAACTCTCACATCCATACATAATTATTGAAAAAACCATAGCTTTGACTAGATGGATCTTTTTTGGCAAAGTAATGTCTCTGCTTTTTAATATGCTGTCTTGGTTGGTTATAACTTCTCTTCCAAGGAGCAAGTATCTTTTAATTTCATGGCTGCAGTCACCATCTGCAGTGATTTTGGACCCCAAGAAAATAAAGTCTCTCACTGTTTCCATTGTTTCCGCATCTACTTGCCATGAAGTGATGGGGCTGGATGCCATGATCTTAGTTTTTTGAATGTTGACTTTTAAGTCAGCTTTTTCACTTTCCTTTATTTTCATCAAGAGGCTCTTTAGTTCCTCTTCACTTTCTGCCATAAGTGTGGCATCATCTGCACATCTGAGGTTATTGATATTTCTCCTGGCAATCTTGATTCCAGCTTGCGCTTCATCTAGCCCTGCATTTCGCATGATGTACTCTGCATATAATAAAATAAGCAGGGTAACAATATACAGCCTTGACATACTCCTTTCCCAATTTGGAACCAGTCCGTTGTTCCATGTCTGGTTCTAACTGTTGCTTCTTGACCTCCATACAGATTTCTCAGGAGGCAGGTAAGATGGTCTGGTATTTCCATCTTTTGAAGAATTTTTCAGTTTGTTGTGATCCACACAGTCAAGGCTTTGGTGTAGTCAATAAAGCAGAAGTAGGTGTTTTTCTGGAACTCTCTTGCTTTTTCTATGATCCAACAGATGTTGGCAATTTGATGCCTGGTTCCTTTGCCTTTTCTAAATCCAGGTTGAACATCTGGAATTCCTCAGTTTATGTACTGTTGAGGCCTGGCTTGGAGAATTTTGAGCATTACTTTGCCACTGTAGTCCACCAGGCTCCTCTGTCCATGGGGATTCTCCAGGCAAGAATACTGGAGTGGTTTGCCACACCCTCCTCCAGGGGATCTTCTCAACCCAGGGACTGAACTCAGGTCTCCCGCATTGTAGGCAGATTCTTGACCATCTGAGACACCAGGGAAGCCCAAGAATGCTGGAGTGGGTCGCCTGTCACTTCTCCAGGGGATCTTCCCAACCCAGGAATTGAAACGGAATTGCCTGCATTGCAGGCAGATTCTTTACCAGCTGAGCTATCTGGGAAGCCCATGATTAAGATACAGAATGGTGTTATAATGAAGAAGAGAGACAGGGATTCCTTGTTTTTTTTCAACTAGCATTTATGAAAGCCTTATTCCGCACTACCTGCTGATGTATACCACAGGGAGCAAGGCAGATGATGGTTCTGCCGTCATGGAGCTTAGATGCTGATGCGGAGAAGAACACGGAAGGAAGGTCGGGGTTGGTTTTACAAAGAGAACCACGGGGAGCTATGGAGCCGAAGGCTGCTCTGGGCTTTGTTAAATTTGGAGCTGCTTCCCTTCTCTTTTCAGAATCAAGTCTGGCTGTCTTTTGCTTCTAACATGACAGGCAACTCAGGGCCCACCACAGTAGAAACCAAGCCACGGTTTTCACTGGCTCTCTGTTCCTGGTGACTCCAGTTTGTCACTATTGTTGTAAAGGCACTGCTTCGGATCTCTGGCTTAAGGTGGAACTCTGCGCACGTGCAGATGGCTTTGCAGGGGAGCGTTGGCAACTGGGCAGACTGGAGAGACTGGGTTCAGCTGACAGGCTGCTGAGGAGTTACTGCATGACTGCTGTGTGTGTGTGTGTGTGTGTGTGTGTTGCTGGTGTTCTGACCCTCTGCATTGCTTCCCAAGGGTCCAGGATAGTCACACCTCTCTTCCCTCATTTAGGCCACGGGGGAGGGGCAATATTTCTCCCCTGATGATATAACATGAAAAGCAAGCATGGTTTTTAAACCCAAACAGGCTTTTAATCGGGAATTTTTAGGTGTTACACACTCTTACATAATGAGGAAGGGGAATGCCTGGCCTAAGGACAACTTACAAAGATCACAGCCTGCCTTCTTTGAGAAGGAAACTCAGTGATTCTGTGAGGGCTTCAGAGCAATTCCGGCCCTGGAGGTGCTTTCCCTTAGTTCCTCCAGGACAGGAACCCCACCTACTTTGGGAGAGGAGGAATTGCTTCTGCTTCATTTCAACAGAAATGACATTTGTGTTGAAATCCAAACGGTGAGCATGACTTTTCCAAAACAAGGAGAGGGTTGGAGGGGTGGGCAGCATTCCAGGCAAGGAAACAGTGTGTGGAGGCTTTGAGGCCTCAGGCAAGACCGATCCCAGGGCATTCTGGGAACTGAAAGTTTCCTGTGTTTGGTGTGCAGAGTGAAAAGAGGGCTGTATGTGAGACTGGAAGGGTGGGCAAGTGTGAGATCTTCTGTAGCCTTGCAACACTGTGGTGAATTTAGGACTAGGTCAGAAAGGACCTTAAGAGGTCAAGGAAGGAATTCCCTGGCTGTCCAGTGGTTAGGACTTGGTGCTTTCACTGCCATGGGCCTGGGTTCAATCCCTGGTCAGGGAACTAAGATCCTGCAAGCCACATGGTGTGGTCAAATAATAATAATAAAAAATAAATAAATAAATAAAATTTAAAATTTTTTAATTAAAAAATAAAACCAAGGTCAAGGAATCAGTGGGCTAGTATGGAAGGCCATCACCACAACATTTTATGTGCATAATTCTTTTGCCCATAAGGTTTCATTATGTAATTAATTGTTGCTGCAAAATGGATTAAAATTTAATTTTTATGGCATATTAGAAGATTGGCTTTTTAATCCAACATTTTATTATGAAAGTGTTCAAACAAGGAGAAGAATAGAAAGAATAGCCTATATTTGCTAGCTTTACTTTGCCACATGTCTATCCATCTAGCCATTCCTCTCACCATCCATCAATCCACCTTATTTTTTGATGCATATTAAAGCAGTTAGAGACATCAGTCAAGTTCATCCCTGGACACTTCAGTATGCATACCATTATCTAGAGTTTAATATTTGTTCATGGTTCTTTATATACAAACATCTTAAGTATTCCATTTGATGGGTGTTGATAAACATGTACATGAAAATTTGAAGTTTCAAAAAAGGTACAACTTTTACCAAAAATTATCATATACTGTTATAAGGCTTTTATAGTATATATGAAGTGGTATAATATCAATTCAAGATAGATTTTGATAAATTAAGGATGTATATTATAATCTCTAGTAATCACTTTAAAAATATTACCTAAAGGGGAATTCCCTGGCAGACCAGTAGTTGGACTTGGTACTTTCACTGTCAAGGGTGCAGGTTTGGTCCCTGGTTGGGGAGCTAAGATCATGCAAGCTATGCGGCCAAAAAAAAAAAAAAGCTAAAAAGCCAATAGAGGGGATAAGCTAGTACACAAAAATAAACAACAATAACACACATACATCCAAAACCCAAACCAAAAAACCTCAACCCAAAAGAAGACCAAATTAAAAACAAATAGCAAAATAGGAGACTGAAATCTGCCTATAATGTGTGCAAGCATGCATGATAAGATTCTTCAGTCATGTCTGGCTCTGTGTGATCCTATGGAATGTAGCCCACCAGGCTCCTCTGTCCATAGCATTCTCCAGGCAAAAATACTGGAGTGGGTTTCCATGCCCTCCTCCAGGGGATCTTCTCAACCCAGGGATCAAACCCATGTCTCTTATGTCTCATGCATTGGAAGACGGGTTCTTTACCACTACTGCCACCTGGGAAGCCCCACCTATAACATAAATACATCAAATTTGAAGGTCTGAACTTTCCAGTTAAAAGGTAAAGATTGTCAGGCTGGATAAAAAGCAAGGCCCAACTATATTCTGTTTACAGGAGATACACTTAAATACAGAGACATACATAGATTTTTTTTTTTAACCTTCTTTAATTTTTAAGCTGTTTCTCTATAGCATGCAAACACTAAGCATCAGAAAGCTAGTATTTCTGTATTTCCACATATCAGGCAAAGTAAATTTAAAGACAAAGAGTATTTGCAGGAACCAAGAATGATATTGTAACAATAAAAGGTCAATCAATCAAGAAAACATAATTCAAATTGTGTGATCACTTAATAGCAGAGCATCAAAATATACGAAAGCAAAAATTGACAAGACAGAAATCGATCTGCAGTCATACTTGGAGGTTTTAATACGTCTCTTTCAGTATGTGATAGAATAAATAGACAAAAATATCAGTGAGGATATAGGAGATTTGAACAGCATTCTTACCAACTTGACCTAACTGACATATTTAGATGATCCAAAAATTGCCGAGTACACATTCTTTACAAGTTCATATCAGACGTTCACCAAGATATATTTTATGCTACTGGGCCATATGTGAAATTTAAAAAGAAATACTATTTATGAAAGCAGCACAACAAAATACTTAAGAATGAACAAGTTTAACAAAAAATGTGCGAAACATCTACACTGAAAAACACAAATATTATAGAGAGAAATAAAAATCTAAATAGAGTGGAAATTGGAAACTGCTCGTGATTAGAAAGAAGCCTTCATATTATCATGATGTCAATCCTTCATAAACTGATCTAGAGTAAAAACCATCCCAATCAGAATCATGGCAGGGTCATTTAAAAATAAATTTACAAGCTGATTTGTCAATTTTTTGTGAAATTTCAAAGGACAGAGAAAATGAGCTTTAAAATGGACAAAGTTTGAGAACTTTGTCAAACTTGTCAAGTTGTCAGAATTTCCTGATTTCAAGAATTACTAAAAAGTTACAGTCATCAAGACAGAGTGATGTTGGTATAAATAGATCAATGGAACAGAATAGAATCCAGAAGCAGACTGACATTTTTACAAATGATTGGTTGATTGGTTTTCAAAAAAAAGTGTCTAGGGACTCCAGTGGGAAAAATGACAATCATGTTAATAACACATGTGACTGGAAGAACTAGACCATGTATGAAAAAAACTGTCATTGTATATAATCACATTTGTAGCATATATGTGTGACAAATTACAATTTTGAGCCTGTGTTATCCATGTCCTAGGAAATAAATTATGCATCTGTACTGCTATATTAGCTTTCTCAAGCCACAGGAGTGTTATTTATTATGAAAAACTTGTTAAGGGGCTGCAATAACATTGAAGACACAAGGGCATAGTTTAGAAAATAGTTTCTAATTCATTAAATAATGCTTTACTTCCTGGATGATATAATAAAAATGGCCTTCTGTTTTTATAGCAAGTTTAATCCCTCCCTGTATATTTGTAGTAGTAGGAGAAATTTCCAATTTTACTCATGACCAATGATATATATTTGTGAAACTCCTAGCTGGATGGAGGGGCAGGGGCTATATCTCTGCAAAAATGAAATCTCATAAGCCAATAGCTGAATACTTCTTTTAGATACTGGAAGAATCACATCCTTTATGCACATGGGAGGTGGCATTATTATTGTGACTAACAGAGGTTAATCAAAAGGAGAAGTTTCTGCCCTAACAAGCTGGAATGTAAATGTGATTGTGCGTGCTAAGTCGCTTCAGTTGTGTTTGACTATTTGCGACCCTACAGACTGCAGCCCGCCAGGCTCCTCTGTCCATGAGATTCTCCAGGCAAGAATACTGGAGTGGGTTGTCATGCCCTCCTCCAGGAATCTTCTCAACACAGGGATGGAACTCAGGTCTCTTAAGTCTGCTTAAGTAGGTGCATTCTTTACCACTAGCGCCACCTAGGAAGCATGCAAATGTGATGAAGTTTTGAAAACTTTTTCCCCCTACACTTTAAGAGGGGTTTCTTGAGGACAAAAGGTGGGGTTTCTCTATGATTCTCGCACTCAGATCCATCAGGCTGTGTAATTAAATAAGGCCTGATACTCTTCAGGGAATTCCTCCAAAAGGGCTCATTGATTCTAGAGAATCAAGTTGTAGCTGAAGTAACTGCACACTTATTGTAATAATCCAGGCAAGTCTCCCAGAGCTGGGGTCAAAAATGCTTTCACCATGGAAGGTATGTTCTTTCTCCCATACAGTGCTAGCCATGTGCCATAAACTCCCTCATTTTTTCTTTCTTTTCTTCTATCTCTATAGTGTTTTCTCTTTTTACAGTCCATGTAGGCAATGACACTTCCATTACTATAATGTCACTTGAAATGTTCAGATGACAGGAGGGTTGATCAGATTACATTTCTGTTTAGTTAAATAACAGGCCTGCAGATACATGTAGAACACTGTTCCTGCAGTTACTTTCTCAACTTCCCCATGAATGGCACACATCATCGTTTAGGAAGGATTACTCTTGCAAGTGGGTCATCGCAATCATTTTGCTTTTATTCTTAGTTTGCTATTTCTGGAGCATGTACCACAGGTCAGGCTAAGTGCTTTCCTTACATTATATAGTATAACCTTTATGGTGCTGCTGCTAAGTCGCCTCAGTCCTGTCCGACTCTGTGCAACCCCATAGACGGCAGCTCTCCAGGCTCCGCCGCCCCTGGGATTCTCCAGGCAAGAACACTGGAGTGGGTTGCCATTTCCTTCACCAGTGCATGAAAGGGAAAAGTGAAAGTGAAGTCGCTCAGTCGTGTCCGACTCTTAGCGACCTCATGGACTGTAGTCTACCAGGCCCCTCCGTCCATGGGATTTTCCAGGCAAGAGTACTGGAGTGGGGTGCCATTGCCTTCTCCGTAACCTTTACGACACCTTTTCAAATAGATACTTTTATTTCCTCATTTTATGATTAACTTACTTTAGGACAGAGAGTTGGGTGGTGACAGAATTGGACCTCAAACACAGATCTGAGCCCAGAAGAACAAACTCTTATAAACTTCTTCTGGTGCTCAGAGGATCATATAATTCTGGTCTTACCCCAAATCCCAGATATCTGTCCATAACTGCCTGTGTTTTTACTATCAACCAGTTTCCTAGTTTGGGTAGAGAAACTATGCTAGGCTGCATGGAGTGAAATAAAGTAAAACACAAGAAATCATCTTGCCTTTGGAGAACTTCTAATCTAGTTAAGCTCCAGGCAAGCAGTTGCTTTCCATTTAAGATGCACACAAGAATTATCTGCAAAACTTTAACAAATACTGATACAGAAATTCTGATTTAACTGATGTAGGGGTAGGTCTGAGCATCAGGATTTTAAAAACTCCTTAGGTGATTTGAAGGTGCAGCCAAGGTTGACAACCACCTAGTTCGAATGAAAAAAAAAAACACTCATAAAATAACATCAAAACCACTACAGTGTACAACGTGATATATTCTTGAATGTATTTATTCCTTACCTCATTCCACAAAGGATATGACATGGCTAAAAAATTATTCGTTACAGAATAAATTCCACTGAGGGGCACAGAGTTCCAGGTACCTGTTAAATAGGCTGTCAAAAGGGCTGAGACACGTGAGGTCAGCATAGAAATAATTTAGGTACATTTTATTTCTTTGGTTTGCAAAGCAGCAGTGGCAGGTTTTGGGAGAAATAGTCCTTAGAAAACAGTGATTGGTCCAGGTACTGTTTCTAGGTGGTTGATTGGTCCAAGAACAGTTTCCAGGGAGCTGGTTGGTCTGGAAGCTGTTTCCAGGCTGTCAGGCCAGTAGATTGCCTTGTCTCCAAGGGTTACTCAATCTACAAAGTGATAACAGGCCTCAGAAGCTTGTGCGAAATGATAATCTTTTTTCTCATTACAGAGGCTTGTTGAAAAAAAATGCCAGTATCTGAGGGATGACTCATAGGCACCGTGTACATTTCATTGTTCCAACTTCCTTAAGGGCTATGCATTGCTCATAAAGCACTAGCTTCCTAAATTACTTGTTTCACAAGTCGTGGAGTGGCCAGAGCTGTGTCATGAGAAATTTCCAGCCGTTAAAAGGGAAACATTAAACTATTCAGTGCAGTTCAGTTGTTGGAATATTTCCTATCTTTTCTTTCTCCTTCTCAATTGCTGTTGAGAAGTTAATATCAGTGGGGAAAAACAGGTAGCCTATAAGATAATGATGTAATAACAAAACTAAGAAAAAGGGTAAAGTCACTGTGATTCTACAGTCTTAATATTGAATCATTTTTGTTTTTGCATATTTTTATTCTAACCTAAGGTCAATATTATTTGGATGATAACCTGTAAAATTTAAGGCTTGACTATCTAATCATATTTTTTAAATGGTGCTATCAGTTTCTTTATTTTAGAGTGGTTTACCAAGTTCCTCAAAAGTATGATGTCACAACATGTTTTATGAGTAAATTTTGTAGTTTTAGTTTTAGATTCAGTGAATATTTTTGAGTGGCATTCACACACAGGCTGGACAGTTATTGTACATAATTCTCTTATTTTTAAAATAACAATAATAAGCATTGATGGAAGGCCACATGGTAGCAGGCTCTGTTCTAAGGACAGAAGATATAGCTGGGAAGAAAACAGACAAAAATTTTCTTACTCTGGGAGGAAAAGATAGGCAATTACAACCCTGACTGACACAAAATGCTTCTGTGCTCCACGTGGTTACACATATTAACTAATTTCATTTCTCTTAACCATCCCAGGAAGTAGGTACTATCAGCAACTCCATTGTAAAGGAGAGGGAGATAGTGCATAGAGAGGTTAACTTGCTGAAGGTCACACGTTAGTGAGCACTGAGCTGGAATTTATGGTGCCACACGCTGCATGCTTAAGTGCTATCTTCTGTCTCTCTGTAATTAGCGTATTTATACTTATTCTATTGACGTCAGGTAGCACAAGTTTTCCTCTTTCTTTCTGAAGTATTTTCAATTTTTACTTCAAATATTACAGTGCTTTAGAGAACACTCTCCAATTACAGGATGCTTACTGTAGGCCTGGTACTTTACTGACTTGATGAAAATAAAGTGAAATGTTTTGTTTGGTGTATTTGCAAGAATTTTCCTTCAAAATAAAATGGCAGCTAGAAAAGATCTGTAGCTTCAAACTAGGAAATGAGTTAATTAGATAGATTCCAACTTTCTCTGCACATTGGAATCACCTGAAGAAAATTTTAGAATATACTGATACCTGTGTCTCACATCCAAGGATTCTGATTCAGTTGGTCTGGGGTGAGTTCAGGCATCAGTACTTTGCGAATACGGTAAAATGGCAACGTGACAGAATGTGTAAAAGCCAGACATTTAAAATCATCGTCATTGTTAAAAAGCAGGAATTTGAATCAGATTGACCTGGATTAAATTACACATCTGCCATTCATTAGCTGTGTAATTATGGGCAAGTTTCTGTAGGGGAGGAAAAAGTTCTCCATTCTCTTAGGGGCTACAACTGGGCCTAAGAATTAAACTGACATAAGACATAGTAACAGAGGGAAAAGTGTACACATTTTAATCAAATTTTACAAGAGAAGGACAACCCAAAGAAGTGATCAAAGCAAGAAGCTTTTGTAGGTTTTAGACAAAGAAATGATAACTTTTGAAGAAATGACCAAAGAGGCTGGGCTGGGGCAGAGCGTCATGGGGAAGTGACTAAGAGAACCACGAGGGGAATTCGTGGAAGAGAAGGGTTATTTCAGTATGTTTGTTTGTACAGACCAATTGTACATTTCAGTGTCGATTCCCCGTCTCTGGGGACAAGGATGTTCTTCTCTTCCTGGTACAGCGAGGGCAACTTCCTCCTGGGAAACTTTGTTCTTTTTTTAAGTAGAAAAGGGAAGATCGGAGAACCTTTCAGAGAGGAACTGTTTCTCAAATTCCTTAAGCTCAAAATGACCATCATACCAAAGCAATATATTTTGGGGTGGTGTATCCTGAACGCCTTCATTTCTGTATCTCTCTACACCTTTCTTTCCTCATCTGTAGAGTGGGAAGAATCGTCCACCTCTCAGAGCAGTTGTAAGAATTCAAGAGCATATACATTACCATCATTTTCACAGACCTGGCACAAAGCGTGGGTCTCATCAGCAGTTCCTCTTAGCTGTTCATAAATTAATTCACTTGGCAAATAATTGCCGAGCACACACCATGTTCCCCCTGGAGAAGGAAATGGCAACCCACTCCAGTAATCTTGCCTGGAGAATTCCAGGGACAGAGGATCCTGGCAGGCTACAGTCCATGGGGTTGCAAAGAGTCAGGCATGACTGAGCAACTATCACTCACCATGTTCCAGGTGCTGGCGAGGCAGCATTGAGTAGAATGGACAAGAGGCTAGTCCTCCAAGCACTACTTTGGATTGTTTTTCAGCATTAATTACATGTCCTTAATCTCATGGTCCTTATACTACTCTACCCTGTACTAGGTCATCTGAACTTGGGGTCCCATCCTTACCTGCTCTCAGAGACCTTCCTCCATCAGTGGTCCCCTCTTCTCTTTACTGGCTCTTTATAATATTCATTCATTTGTTTGTTGAATCTTAGTTCAGCAAGCAAATGGCTTGTGGAATCCTAGTTCCCCAACCAGAGATTTAACCCAGTAGTGAAAGCACGGAGTTCTAACTACTGTACTGCCAGGGAATTCCCTGTCATATTCATTTAAAGGCAATCACTTTTTCTTTCATGTTAAAAAAAAATCTCTGAATCAGGGACTTGGGGCTGCAAGTTACCCAACAGGTCTGCTTTCATCCTTGGTTGATTTGCTTAGCAGGAAAGTGTAGATATTGTCTGGACTCACTGCCTCCGCTCCCAAGCTTGCTCCATCTCTTCTTATTCGCATCCAGAACACTATGCTCAGGCTCCATCACTCTACAGGCATTATTCTCACCAAAGTCACTCCCTTTTAAAACTGTTCAGTGGCTCCATATTTACCTTTGGATGAAGTCCCAAACTGTTTAAAATGGCATGTGGTCCTTTCCAGCCTTCTCTCCCTTTTTTGCCTGCACCCCTCTCCCCTGCCTGCTGCCCACCCCCTCAACACACACAGTGAGTTCCCGCCCCGTAGACTGCTTGGAATTCCCGAGAAGCATCATACGACCTCTAGGCAGTGATGCTCTGAAGGGGATTTTTAGTCACTTGTGAGTTTGGTGTGCATCTTTTCCCAATCATGTGTTCAGTGATGTCCTGTTGGTTGCCTAAAGTCAGACATGGTGGGAGTATTTATATCAAGGAAATTGGCAAAATCCACAAATTTGGGCCTCCTCACCTACTCCTAGAGAGATGGCTATTAAATATCTATCATATAGCATTGCTTCTAGGACTGTGTACATATGTTTTCCCCTCTACCCCAGCTTGGCTCAGCTTAAACGTCTCTTTTGAAAGCTTCTCCTGACTCTTCAAGATTGGAATAGATGCCCTTCTCTATGATTCTATGGAAAGTTGGGACCTTGTCATCCTGCACTGTGGCACTTATCATACTGATTTTTTCAGTATCCTATATGGATGTGAGGGTTGGATCATAAAGAAGGCAGAGTGCCGAAGAATTGATGCTTTCTAACAGGCAGGAGGAGAAGGGGATGACAGAGGATGAGATGGTTGGATGGCATCACCGACTCAATGGACATGGGTCTGAGGAAACTCTGGGAGATAGTGAAGGACAGGGAAGCCTGGCATGCTGCAGTCCATGGGGTCACAAAGAGTCTGCCACGACAGAGCGACTGAACAACAACAACAACAACAATACTGGCCAAGTGAAGTCTTTGAGGTCAGGGAAGATTTCATAGTGTGGTTCTCCAATCAGCAGCGTGATCATCACCAGCGGAACTGGTTAGAAATGCAGACTCTCAGGCCCACTCTAGACCAATTAAATCAGAGAGTGCCTTTTAACAAGATCTCCAGAAACTGAGTGCATTTAAATTGAAGGTACACTGCCTTAAGGACCATCTCATCATTTCTCATATGGAAAAATAAAACATCAAGGGCTTTGTCTTGTCCATTGCCATTGTTCTCCACCTGGGATAGTGTTTGGCATGTAGCAAGGTGCACCATCATATTTTGAAATGAATCAGTCCATGAGTAATTGAAATAATTAGCCCCCTCTATTGGGCTTCCGGAGAAGGCAATGGCACCCCACTCCAGTCCTCTTGCCTGGAAAATCCCATGGATGGAGGAGCCTGGTAGGCTGCAGTCCATGGGGTCGCTAGGAGTCAGACACGACTGAGCGACTTCACTTTCACTTTTCACTTTCATGCCTTGGAGAAGGAAATGGCAACCCACTCCAGTACTCTTGCCTGGAGAATCCCAGGGACGGGGGAGCCTGGTGGGCGGCCATCTCTGGGGTCGCACAGAGTCGGACACGACTGAAGCGACTTAGCAGCAGCAGCAGCAGCGTTGGGCTTCCCTGATGGCTCAGACAGTAAAGAATCCACCTGCAGTGTGAGAGACTCGGGTTCAATCCCTGGGTTGGGAAGATCCTCTGGAGAAGAAGATGGCAACCAACTCCAGTATTCTTGCCTGGTGAGTTCCATGGACAGAGGAGCCTGGTGGGCTACTGTCCAAGGGGTCACAAAGAGTTGGACATGACTGAGTGACTAACAGACACATTAAATAAGAAACTCTTTATGGCCCAAGAATGTGTCTTCATCTTTACATCTCCTAAATTTTCTCACATACTGTCAGCATTCAGTAGACTTTGGAATAGGATGAATGAATTAGGCTTGAGTGGACTTTTGCTGAGCCTAAAACTAGGGCCTTATTTAAGACATTCATTCTAGAAAGAGTCAATGACATTTGAAGTTGTGGATCTGTAGAAATCAAACCTGGAGTTTTTAAATAGGTCACCAGAAACTTCAGATTTTTCCTAGCCATCAACCTGCCTCAACATTTTACTCTTATTTCCTAGTTTCTTCTAACACAGTGATGCCAAGCTTACCCTACCTCCTTATTTCCTTTTCTTTCACCTACAGCATCAACTCACTCCTTGCTCACAGATTCACACGTACATTGAACATGAGGTGGAGTAGAAGAGCCGTGTCGTGCAGTGGAAGGCGCTTGGAGGTTAGTCAGGAGATCCTGGCTGTGTTCCTATCTCTCACAATTTTTCTGGAGACTTTGTCTCTTCCTCCGCAATAGGGAAAATGGTAACTTCCCTATCTAATTCACCATGCTTTTATAAATTGTAAAGCACTGCATAGAACAAATGCTAAATCTCTCAGACAAATGGGTCTCAAGCACATGCTATGGTTTACTAACTCCCTAGCACGTGGAGATTAAAGCATGTTCCAGGATGGATAGCGTATAAAATCTTGAGGTTATTTATTCAGGAAATAGGATGCTTATCTGTGTCCCAGCATGTAATTAGGTAGAGGTTATGGTTTTGCTTTGCAAAGATATAAAACATGGGCTTCATATCAGATGTCGTGTAGGAAATCTGGGGTGACTCCATCTGAGATGCCAGGTATGCTATCAATCAGCAATAAAAAACAAAAATGATAAGGAAATTGTGGCTGATAAGTGGAATAACAGTTGCATTCTTCAATAGGATCTGCTAGGCTCCAACTGATCTAGACACATAAAATATAGATCAATACCAGGCAACAGAGTTCCTTTCAAACAGCTGTCAAACTGCAAGCATTATTGCAGATATATGGCTTGCTCATTTCTTACTGTTGGCACATCTCTTGCAGATGTTAGTCATTGCTAAGTCACTTCAGTTGTGTCCAACTCTTTGCCACCCTGTGGACGGTTGCCCATCAGGCTCCTCTGTCCATGGGAGTCTCCAGGCTAGAATATTGGAGTGGGTTGCCATTCCCTTCTCCAGGGGGTCTTCCCAATCCAGGGATCGAACCTATTTCTCTTATATCTACCTGTGTTGGCAGGCAGGCTCTTTACCACTAGAGCCACCTGGGAAGCCAACATGTTAGTTATTAGCTGCCCGAAGTTGGAAGGCTCCACAATGTGGTCCTCCAATCAGCGGTGTAATTATCACCGGGGGAGCTGGTTAGAAATGCACCCTCAGGTCCAGTTCATATCTATAATATCAGAATCTGCATTTTAACAAGATCTCCAGAGATTGAATGCATTTATATTTAAGGTACACTGTCTTAGGGACCATCTCATCATTTTTCAAATGGAAAAACAGAAATCGGGATCTTAAGGGTGATTTTCTCCCTCAAGCTCTAATAGGCATGGGAGGCAGAGACTGGATAAGAACAAAGGCTTCTGACTCTGCTGGTGGTTCCAGCATCGCTCACCACTTCACAGCCTGGTTCTCTAGCTTTTGGCTGTGAGATTTAGGACAAATTACTGAACCTCTCTGAGCCTGTCTGCTCATCTATGAAATGTCTGCCTCACAGAACTGTGAGGTTTAACTCAAATCAGAAAATCTCCAAACATTTTGTGCAAGGCACTGTTCACATGAAAAGGCTTATTATTCTCTGATGGAAAGGCAGACAATGTTCTGCATAATTGAAACAGTAGAGGTAAGTTTTTTACTGCACACAGAAGCAGATTGTTATTTATATCTCTAAAAATCTTCATGCCTTGACAGTAATGTTTAGAAGACAGTTTTTTTTTCCCCTTTTAATTTTTCATATTTTCCAGTAAAAATACTTATATAAGCTGCCCAGCACCGGTGTTCTGCTAGTTAATCTTAATTAATCATCTCGATGGTTAGGCTTGTCTGTGTTAATATGAATTTGGTGAACCGGGGCCAAATTCACCCTTTGAAATTGGCACCCACATGTGAAATTAAAGTACCTGACTCACTGACCTACTTTCTTGGTACCAAAACACGGTGAGGCTGCATTTCCTAGTGTTCTGCTCCATCTAGTGGCCAAATGTGGTATAGGCCTTAATTTTCAGATTCAGGGAAATTATCAGGAATTCTACAGTAGTTTTTTCTCTTAACATAAACGCATCCACCTGATGCGAAGAGCTGACTCAATGGAAAAGCCCCTGATGCTGGGAAAGATTGAGGGCAGGAGAAGAAGGGTACAACAGAGGATGAAATGGTTGGAAGGCATGACCGACTCAATCGACGTGGGTTTGGGTGGACTCCAGAAGTTGGTGATGGACAGGGAGGCCTGGCGTGCTGCAGTTCATGGGGTCGCAAAGAGTCGGACACAAATGAGCGACTGAACTGAACTGAAGTGCATCCAAATTCTCACTATTGAGGAGAAATGATCTAATATATACATCTTTAATACTGTTTGTTATATGTGAAATAATAGGCCTCAGTTCGGTTCAGTTCAGTTGCTCAGTTGTGTCTGACTCTTTATGAACCCATGAACTGCAGCACACCAGGCCTCCCTGTCCATCACCAACTCCTGGAGTTTACTCAAACTCATGTCCATCGAGTCGGTCATGCCTTCCAACCATCTCATCCTCTGTCGTCCCCTTCTCCTCCCGCCCTCAATCTTTCCCAGCCTCAGGGGCTTTTCAAATGAGTCAGTTCTTCGCATCAAGTGGCCAAAGTATTGGAGTTTCAACTTCAGCATCAGCCCTTCCAATGAATATTCAGGACTGATTTCCTTTAGGATGGACTGGTTGGATCTCCTTGCCGTCCAAGGGACTCTCAAGAGTCTTCTCCAAAGCACAGTTCAAAAGCATCAATTCTTCAGTGCTCAGCTTTCTTCACCGTCCAACTCTCACATCCATACATGACCACTGGAAAAACCATAGCCTTGACTAGACGGACCTTTGTTGGCAAAGTAATGTCTCTGCTTTTCAATATGCTGTCTAGGTTGGTCATAACTTTTCTTCCAAGGAGCAAGCATTTTTTAATTTCATGGCTGCAGTTACCATCTGCAGTGATTCTCGAGCCCCCAAAATAAAGTCTGCCACTGTTTACATTGTTTCCCCATCTATTTCCCATGAAGTGATGGGACCAAATGCCGTGATCTTAGTTTTCTGAATGTTGAGCTTTAAGCCAACTTTTTCACTCTCCTCTTTCACTTTCATCAAGAGGCTCTTTAGTTCTTCTTCGCCTTCTGCCATACGGGTGGTGTCATCTGCATATCTGAGGTTATTGATATTTCTTCCGGCAATCTTGATTCCAGCTTGTGCTTCCTCCAGCCCAGCATTTCTCATGATGTACTCTGCATATAAGTTAAATAAGCAGGGTGACACTATACAGCCTTGACGTACTCCTTCTCCTATTTGGAACCAATCTGTTGTTTCATATCCAGTTCTAATTGTTGCTTCCTAACCTACATACAGATTTCTCAAAAGGCACGTCAGGTAGTTTGGTATTCCCATCTCTTTCAGAATTTTCCACAGTTTGTTCTGATCCACACAGTCAAAGGCTTTGGTATAGTCAAAAAAGCAGAACTAGATGTTTTTGTGGAACTCTCTCGCTTTTTTGATGATCCAACGGATGTTGGCAATTTGATCTCTGGTTCCTCTGCCTTTTCTAAAACCAGCTTGAACATCTGGAAACTCATGGTTCACATATTGCTGAAGCCTGGCTTGGAGAATTTTGAGCATTACTTTTCTAGCGTGTGAGATGAGTGCAATTGTGCGGTAGTTTGAGCATTCTTTGGCATTGCCTTTCTTTGGAACTGGAATGAAAACTGACCTTCTCCAGTTCTGTGGCCACTGCTGAGTTTTCAAAATTTGCTGGCATAATAATAGACTTAGGATTCTTATAAATGTACCATACTAATGCAAGGTGATAACGAGGAAACTGTTGGGAGGGAGAGAACTCTGTATTTTCAGCTCAATCTTCTGTAAACATAAAATAGTTCTAAAAAATAAAGCCAACTGATTAAAAAAATAGACTTAGGATTCTTGTTGCTAGCTGGAAAGTTGTCAAATTTCTGATTATGAAAGAAAAACTAGGGTCATTTTTGATGCTTCTGTTGATGAAAAAAATGAATCAATAATCAATCTAAGAAAGAAATAGAAAATTTTATTCCAGTCAACCTGAGGGTTTATAAGCCGGGAGATAGTTTTTCAAGAAGCTCTGAGGTCGGTTCTCTTTTTAGATGTTAAAGCATGATTATAGAAGTTTTTGAGACAAAAGGTTCTATATCAGAGTGCCATTCTGACTGTTTAAATAGTCCGACAAGGTGAGTAGTGGGTCATCGTGATCTCTTATAGGATTAAGAAAAAAAATATCATCTCCTAAGGGGTTACTTGGAGAAGGCAATGGCACCCCACTCCAGTACTCTTTCCTGGAAAACCCCATGGATGGGGCAGCCTGGTGGGGTGCCGTCCATGGGGTCTCGAAGAGTCAGACACAACTGAGTGACTTCATTTTCACTTTTCACTTTCATGCATTGGAGAAGGAAATGGCAACCCATTCCAGTGGTCTTGCCTGGAGAATCCCAGGGACGGGGGAGCCTGGTGGGCTGTCGTCTATGGGGTCACACAGAGTCGGACACGACTGAAGCGACTTAGCAGCAGCAGCAGCAAAGTGTTCCTTGCTGGTGCCAGGAGGGAATCACCCTTTTTCTGGTGAGTATGCATGCCTGTGTCCTCTAAGGGGACCTGGTTAAAGCAGAATGTACATGCACAGTGCACACTAAAGGGAGGGAGAGTGGCCCAAATGGCAGAGAAAATTTTGTTCACATTTTCTTGTCTTGCTTTAAAATAATTTTATTTCATCACTTCATGTGTGTGATATGTCCATTCTGTCATCAAACCCTAAAATTGTATTTCTCAAGACATTAGCCATTGTCAGAGAGAAAGACATTTTCCTCTACCTGTCTAGGTTCTTCTCCTTGATCTAAGAATTAAACTGACATGAAGGTGAAAAGCGTTAGTCGCTCAGTTGTGTCTGACTCTTTGTGACCCTACGGACTGTAGCCCGCCAGTCTCCTCTGTCCATGGGATTTCCCAGACAAGAATACTGGAGTGGGTTGCCATTCCCTTCTCCAAGGGATCTTCCTGACCCAGGGATCGAACCTGGGTCTCCTGCATTGGTAGGCAGGTTCTTTACCACTGAGCCACTAGGGAAGCCCTGATATGAGAAAGATTAATAGGAGACAATCAAAGTTTCATAACATGTCTACCTGGGAGAGACCCAGGAAAACTGAGTAACTCACCAAAATGGCCCAGGCCACTAATGAACCTTAATACTATCTTAGTATAGTCCCTTGGACCGCAAGATCAAACCAGTCAATCCTAAAGGAAATCAACCCTGAATGTTCATTAGAAGGACTGATGCTGAAGCTGAAGCTCCAATATTTTGGTCACCTGACGTGAAGAGCTGACTCATTGGAGAAGACCCTGATGCTGGGAAAGATAGAGGGCAGGAGGAGAAAGAGATGACAGAGGAAGAGATGGCTGGATGGCATCACGGACTCTATGGACATGAGTTTGAGCAAGCTCTGGGAGATAGTGAAGATGAAGGAAGCCTGGTGTGCTGCAGTCCACGGGATCTCAAAGAGTTAGACATGACTTAGTGACTGAACAACAACAATACTATCTTCAGTTAAAGACAAGAGATGTTTGGGGTAGTGGTTTGGGACTTCAGAAGGGAGAAAGACAATTGACATGGAAGTAAAAAAAAAAAAAAAGAAAAGAAAGGAAATATTTGGTAAATAAATGCTTGCCCGGGCCATGGAGAAACAATGGGATTCAGAGTGGACCTGATTTCTAGAGAGCTGCACATGTAACCCATAGTCTTTGCAGATAGCTGTATTTGGGAACAGGTCTTATATCTAAATTCTTTTTTAGGCAGTTAGGGGGAAGTTCCAAGTTTCTTCCCGAAGCCTTCAGGCCTTCATTGTTTTTAGTTTGAAGTAACCCACCTGCCAAAGAGACATTTTTAAGGCAGAGACATAAATCTCCTTAACAAACCTTACCTTTTACTGTGTTTTTTCTGGTAACCTCCCAAAACTGGTCTCTGTCGTGGTCCAGGTGAAGGTTGGAAAAGAATTTCCAGACATGAGACAGAATGAGAGGGAAATAAAGTTTATTAGAATGGGAGATGCTGTTAGAACAGCGGGCCAGCTCAAGGGAGAACCGATGTGAACAGGGTCCTCAGTCCACTTTTATACCCAGGGCACAAGGAGTGGGATAGAGGTCTTGTGGGTCATTTGCTGATTGGATGAGGCATGGATACTGGGTGGGGGAAGAGCAGGGCAAATACCTTCTCCCTATGCGGTAGGAGGGGAGACAGGTTATACTGTTCCATTAATAGTTACAACATGGGTGAGGGAAAGATGATAAAGGTCTGGTTTTTCTGTCCCTGCATTCCAAGACCCTCCTTGGTTTTATCTGCTCTTTCATCCTGGGGTCACCACATCCCTCCCTCTCTTTAATTTCCCAAAATTCTTTGGCCCCTTTTGATACCCTGCTCATGTCTAACTGTCCTCCTATTTCCCTTGTCAGGCATTTGGGAACCCAGTCTCAAAGGAAAAGGAGTGATGACCGCTCGGGCTTCTGCAGGCTGTACAGGGGCATCGTGAGGCTCTGAGTTCCCTTTGCCTGCTCTCTGTCAGGGTGCATTTATGGGGGGAGATGAGAGTCCATGGAATGATAAGGTGACTTGTTCCAGCATTGTCTAGGTGTTTGTTGGTCAGGGAATATTCTTGTCATACTACCACTTGGAGATTTGTTGTATTCTAGAAGAAACAAACTTAATAAGAAAGTTAAAGGTATGTGGCCCAAAGATTAATAGAAGTAGAAAAGTTGCTCAGGGGCTAGCCAGGAGAACCAGGACCAGACATTGGCTCGTGACATTACTATTTCTCCAGGTATGAGAAGATGCAAGAATTTGGGCTCATAAAATCTTTACCTGAAAACATCTGACTATCTAAAGGCTGGTTCTTGTGGGTTTTTCTCAGAGCACAGAGTGCCTTATTTCTGATCTCCACCCTGAACTCCTTTCAGGGGATGTTGAAGGTCAGCAGCTTCCAGTGGTCATGAAGTAATCCTTACAGAGGCAGCTGGCAAGTGCCTCCTTCCAGGCAGCAGGGTCCTTTCATAGCCCCATATTCGACCATGCTTTGGGGCATTTCATGGTCACTGTGTCCCGAGGTGCTGGGAAGGGTCATTCCCAGGTCTACTGAAGATTCCATTGACAGGCCACTCAATGTGCTGTTACTAGACCAGGACTTGTGAGTAGCAAAAGTCTCTGGACCATACCTGTCTTACTAGCCTCTTGGTCCAGGAAAATATTCCCTCTTGTTGCCTCTTCCCATATCTAGAGTTACTGTGTTACAATCATTATCTCATATGGAACTGCATATCAGCATTTTATCCCATGCTCAGTTACACATTTGGTAACGTAAAAAATCTTCTGAAACAAGTGACATAGAAAATAGTATAGCTAGCAGTTATTAGTAAGGTCACAAGTAAGAATCTAAGTCAAGAACTTTCATTAGGTATAGCCAGGTATACCCCAGGTCATCTGACTTCATTTGTTAAATGACTATAGCCTGGTGTTAATCTCCTGGTTGTACATCACGAGTGTCTGATCTTTATCTGAAGATTGGTTACTGAGATAAGCTTTAGAAACAAAGGTAGAGTGTCTTTTTTTAATAACTTAATTAAACCTTTTAGCAATATAACATAACAACAAGGAACTATCTCAGAAGTGAGTCTTAGTAAACACTAGACCTTAATTAACAAAACTAGAAACTTAGTTTAACAATTAACAAAACTTAATATTCAATGAAACATGATTTTTTTCATTATGAGGGTATTAACCCTGTAGCCAGGGAAGGCTTTAATCCATCAAATAAAAATGAGGTTTGTTAGGGAGCTGGGAAAAGCCAAGTGGCAGTCTTGGATTTCCCATAGCCCTGACTCTTTTATTTACAGCTATCGTTCACCCATTTTTAAATCCCCGATTTAGGAGTAGACTGTTGTCATGTTTTAAGGACATCAGGATAGCAAAAGTTTAATTGTGAGGGGCTTATTTTTTGTAGAAGCAGAATGAGCTTTGTCTATATGTACCATAATCTTAAATAATGCTTATTTACTTTACCAAAGTAACAAAATATTTTAAAAACAAATATAAATCACTTAGAAGCAAAGAAATTCATAATCTGTTATTGAAAGCTTCATTCTAAGAAAATTTTATTCTCTTAACACAGAGAGTAGACTAAATTCCAATCTGGTACCAGTTTACCAGATAACAAACAAACAAAATTTGTTCATCAGTTAATCTTAGAAAAGTCTTTTCCATAAATCTTGAAGAACTAGCAGTATTTTTTTTAAAGGCATGAAAGTGAAACCATAGGAGGCAAGTTTAAAATCTAATTAAATTGCAGTTGACAAAGTAGCCTGATCATTGCTGTGACTTGTAACACTTTAACATGATAACTAATTATAACTGACAACATTTTACATATCAGTTCAGTTCGGTTCAGTTGCTCAGTCGTGTCCAACTTTTTGTGACCCCATGAATTGAAGCACGCCAGGCCTCCCTGTCCATCACCAACTCCCGGAGTCTACCCAAACTCATGTCGATCGAGTCAGTGATGCCATCCAGCCATCTCATCCTCTGTCGTCCCCTTCTCCTCCTGCCCTCAATCTTTCTTAGCGTCAGGGTCATTTCCAATGAGTCAGCTCTTCACATCAGGTGGCCAAAGTATTGGAGTTTCAGCTTCAACATCAGTCCTTCCAATGAACACCCAGGACTGATCTTTAGGATGGACTGGTTGGATTTCCTTGCAGTCCAAGGGACTCTCAAGAGTCTTCTCCAACACCACAGTTCAAAAGCATCAATTCTTTGGCACTCAGCTTTCTTTACAGTCCAACTCTCACATCCATACATGACTACTGGAAAAACCATAGCCTTGACTAGATGGACCTTTGTTGGCAAAGTAATGTCTCTGCTTTTTAATATGCTGTCTAGGTTGGTCATAACTTTCCTTCTAAGGAGTATGCATCTTTTAATTTCGTGGCTGCAATCACCATCTGCAGTGACTTTGGAGCCCAAAAAAATAAAGTCTGACACTGTTTCCACTGTTTTCCATCTATTTCTTATGAAGTGATGGGACCAGATGTCATGATCTTAGTTTTCTGAATGTTGAGCTTTAAGCCAACTTTTTCACTCTCCTCTCCCACTTTCATCAAGAGGCTTTTTAGTTCTTCTTCACTTTCTGCCATAAGGGTGGTGTCATCTGCATATCTGAGGTTACTGATATTTCTCCTGGCAATCTTGAGTCCAGCTTGTGCTTCTTTACATATCAGAACATATCAGATTTTAATGAATTTCACATAATTTCTAGGATAGCTATATAAGTAACATCAACCATACAATTTAACCTGAGAAGATTCAGGTTAAATCTGAATCTTTAAGTATTTGTTTAAATCCTCTAACAATACTTCCCAAGTAACTTAACATGTCAAATGAACTCAGGCAGTTTAATAGCTCTTTTTGGCATGTTTCAGGGGCCCTCTGAAGCATCCCAAAGTTAGCTAGAAGTCAAATGATTTAGGAAGTGTTTTCAATAAATATCAAAAAGGTTTATAACACTCAGTCAGATAGGATCATATAAGTCACTATGAAACAATAGTTACTCACTTAGCCAAAGTTAACAAAAGAAGATTTCAAAGGTAAACATAGAACAGATTACTTCAAAGATAAAGAAACTTAAAATCCATTATCAAAGGCAGTTCAACATCTTAAGAAAACTTTTATTTATACACAAAACTCTTCCCTTGGGGTCTACTTTCCGTAAAACCTTCTTATCACTTTCTGTACCCATTACCTTGTTCTCCCATCCTGAAACAGCCACCTATAAGTCAAACCTACTTCCTTTTCCCTTCATAAAATATAATTTCATTTCTCATACCTTCTTTACTGAACACACACATTGTACTTTCCTCAAGCAACCAAGGACTGACCTTTGTATTAGCATTCTATAGATTCGTAAACAAAACTACCAGTGACAATTTCTAAAAAAAAATTTGCTTTCTTATAGAGAACATCTCAGGATGGCATCAAACATTATTCATTAGTAGTCCAAAGTCTCTTTAGTTTCTGTGTAAGAGGAAGTTAGTGTTAAGGAGCGAATGTTTCAGAGTCTTATTTTATTTGGAGATGACCTAGCTATTCAATAAACTTCCGTCACTTAGTTTAGCACTACCCTAGAAATTCAGGTTACCAAAATCTAGAGAGATTGTTTTAGACAGACATTTCTAAAGTATAATTATTCTTAATAGAGTTTTTCCAAAAGCTCATATCTCATTTGCATTTTTTTTGAAGTTTCTTCACTCGAGGTACTTTCCTTGCTGACAAACTTGTAACAGATATAACAATATAACAATGTTTAACTTATAATAAACCTAGCACAATGAAAATATGCTTAATGTTAATGGCTCTTAGACGTGTCTGTATTAGATTAGCAAACAAACGTGAATACTAGATATTGAATATTGAATATTTCCCAGTTCATGTGAATCTGAAATTCATTTAGGTTAGTTTCTCTTGTATTTAGAATTGTCTGATTTGTAAGCGCTTACTTTTCTTTAGGCCAATTAAATTAGAACTCATTTACAACTTCAGCAATGTTAAAAAAAAAAACACCAAAAGACACACACCGAGACACACATAAATCCAGACTGACGGACAGAGATCTCAGTTTTCCACTTGATAATTAAAATGTCTCTTTGACTCCCACCCCCCCTTTTTTTTGAAGTTCTAACATGCCCAAGGATGAGGTCTCAGGCAAAGTGGGCTGTGTATTTCAGGGTCATGGAAAGGGTTAACTTCAAGCTTTTCCTTAGGCAGGCTTTTTAACAAGCTAGTTGTTTTTAACTGCATATGCAAAAAGAAATGGTTTTGAATCATAGAGGAGAGTTTTTGATCCTTCAGGCTTTCGAATATAGGAGAAAGACCTGGACCAAAGGGAACCTCAGAATCCTTTGCTAGAAATCATGTGGATATGAAAGGTCGAGTACGCGTCATCTAAGAAATTTGATGGAGAGAGACAGAGTGGGGCAGGAGACAGGGAGGAAGGAAATTCTGAGTCCTTTCCCTGCTTTTGGCAAAAGCTGGTGTGCCATTCAGAGGCCTTTTTTTGGGGGGGGTGGGGGGTATGGCTCAGAGGCACCACCTAGGCTCCTGTCAATCAATCCGGACCAAAAAGGGAAAGAAGTGAAAATCATAGGGAAGAAGCCTGAGGAATTCGCCTTACAATCCTATCGGGGAGGTGGTGGCCAGGGGATGATGGTCTCTGTTTTGAATATTTCTTGGCCTAGTCCTCAGTTGGAAAGAAGATAAAGGAGAGACCCTCACCCATTCGGGCGGCAGCTACTGGGGCGCAGTGAGCAGTGGGGCCTTTGGAACACAGCAGAGGGTAACCCTGGCCAGAGTTCCTTTGTTGCTTCCACAGCACTTGCCTGTTTGCAGAGGGTCCCTATGAGAAAGGAGAGGTGAGGAGGTGGGGAAGAGACCTCAAGTCCCCATATGGGCCACCCAAAATGCTGTGGTCTGGGTGCAGGTTGGAAAAGAATTTCCAGACATGAGACAGAATGAGAGGGAAATAAAGTTTATACGAATGGGAGACGCTGTTAGAACAGTGGCCCAACTCAAGGGAGAATTGATGGTGAACAGGGGTGCTTAGTCCACTTTAATACCCAGGGTACAAGCAGTGGGATAGAGGTCTTGCGGGTCATTTGCTGATTGGATGAGGCATGTATACTGGGTGGGGGAAGAGTAGGGCAAATATTTTCTCCCTATGGGGTGGGGAGACAGGTTATACTGTTCCATTAACAGTTACAAGATGGGGGAGGGAAGGACAATAAGAGTCTGGTTTTTCTGTTCCTGCATTCCAGGATCCTCCTTGGTTTTATCTGCTCTTTCGTCCTTGGGTTACCACAGGCTCTCCGTTGCCCCAACATCTGTCTTTTGTCTTTGGCTAAAGATGTTAGTATTTACGGTGCTGGCTCTCTCAGCTTCCCTGGGTATCCCACATCCATATGTGAGATGTCCATGTTAATAACCTTGTTTGTTTCCCTCTTGTCTTTTATGATGGGAGGTCTCAGCCAAGAAGAGTAGAGGGAACATTATTTTTCCTCTCCTACATGACCTGTTTATTAATAACAGAAAGGAATTCAGAATCAGGATTGAGTTGATTTATAGAAAATAGATGTGGTATCCTTGTATGCAGGATGTGACTTGTTCAGAGTTGGGCATATATTTGCAACCCTGGAACTGCAGTCATTTCATGTTGAGACTTTGTTGGGGAACTGATGTTGTTAAATTAATTAAACAGTTTTACTATTAAACAGTTAAGGAGGCCATTTGACTGATGTGTGTCTCTCATGCCAAGAGGGCCTATAGAAGTAAACCAAAATCAAAGCCTGTAAATATGCCCAGGTTAGGAAATAAAAACATGAAGGACAACTAATCATAAATAGGCAATGAGGCTTTAAGCTCTAGACAACTGAATAATTTTTTAGAAAACTGAAGTATAGTTGATTTACAATGTGTTATTTTATGGAAGGTGATTTTGAGTTTGCTCAAGATATCTCATTCCCTGGATCTCCTAGTACTACTGAACTAAACTTGGTCCACTCCGTCACACAGTAAAACTAATCTGTGGACACCAGGTTGTGATGAAGGAAAGGCATTTATTGTAAGGCACCAGACATGGAGTCCAAGGCAGCTAGTACTCAAAAAGCCCAAACTCCCCAACGGGTTTCAAGGAGGCACTTTTAAAGGCAAGGTGAGGGACTTCCCTGGTGGTCCGGTGGTTAAGACTCTACATTTCCACTGCAGGGGGCCATGTTCAGTCCATGGTCAAAGAAACTAGATCCCACATGCGGCAACTAGGAAAAAAAAAAAACCCCACAACTAAAGATCCCTCATGTCAGCTGGAAGATCCTGTATGCCATAACTAAGATCTGGTGCAGCCAGATGAGGGAGGGGAGTCACAGGGTATGTGGTCAGCTTATGCACCATTTTCTTATTGGCTGATGTTGATGTTACAGGGGTTAACATTATCAATCCTCAGGCTCCTGTAGGTCTAGGGGGTTACATGCTCTAGTCATAATGTACTGTTCTGTTCTATGTTATTATAATAGTTTAGTGCGGTTTTTATTTTTTTGGCTACTCTGAGAGGCTTGCAGCATATTAGCTCCCTGACCAGGGATCAAATCTGTGCGCCCTCTGCAGTGGAAGCGAGGAGCTCTAACCACCATACTGCCAGGTAGTTCCACTGATGGGGGTTTTAGCATCTGTGGAACAACTCAGAAAATGCACATGAGATGTTCAGAGAGGAGGTTAAGCAGCGGACACGGTGGGAAGGGTCTGTCCCAGGAAGGATACTGCTGGGTTCCACTTGCAGTATTCAAAAAAAGGGAGGGACAAGGAAGGTGATTTTAAAGGCCTGTTTCTCAGTCTCTGAATTCTCAGAAAAACGGAATGGTTCTCCGAAAAAGGACGACATAGAGCAGCCAAATTCCTGGGATTCAGAAGGGTTTATGTTTCTGCAAGTCTGGATGTGCCTCCAGAGGTCATGGTGGATGTTATGGATTGAATTGTCCCAAAAGATATGTTTAATTTCTAACCTTGTACTTCTGAGTGCAGCTTTATTTGGAAATAGGTTTTTGCAGATGGAATCTTGATAAGTTTACACTGGATCAGGGTGGGCCAGAATCCAATGGATGGACTGGAAATTTGGACATAGCCACACATAGAGAGGGCCTCCCAGGGGGTACTAGTGTTAAAGAACCCGCCTACCAATGCAGAAGACATAAGAGACATGGGTTCTATCTTTGCCACTTCCAGCTTGGAACCAGGTGTTGTTGCTGTTCAGTCACTCAGTTGTGTCTGACTCTTTGCAACCCCATGGACTGCAGCACGCCAGACTTCCCTGTCCATCACCAACTCCTGGAGCTTGCTCAAATTCATGTCCATCGAGTTAGTGATGCCATCCAGCCATCTCATCCTCTGTTGTCCCCTTCTGCTCTTGCCTTCAATCTTTCCCAGCATCAGGGTCTTTTTCAATCAGTCAGCTCTTCTCATCGGTGGCCAAAGTATTGGAGTTTCAGCTTCAGCATCAGTCCTTCCAGTGAATATTCAGGATTGATTTCCTTTAGGGTTGACTGGTTGGATCTCCTTACAGTCCAAGGGACTCTCAAGAGTCTTCTCCAACACCACAGTAAAAAGCATCAATTTTTTGGCGTTCAGCTTTATTTATGGTCCAGATCTCACATCCATACAGGACCACTGGAAAAACTATAGCTTTGACTATAGGGACCTTTGTTGGCAAAGTAATGTCTCAGCTTTCTTTAGGTTAAATTCCCATGGTGACAAGGAGACAGGGGGGTGCTATTTTTCTTCCTGTTTACAAAGAGGTGGCTCTCCAGACCCTGAGAAAGTTCTTGAGTTGTAAAGCAGGCAAGAGGCTTATTGAGATGTTCAGAAGACTTACATTTAGGTATCAAAGCGATGGGGCAGGATTTACAAAAAAAGTTTTTGAAAGAAACTGTTCTAGGAAAAAGAAAGTCTTTTTCCTTTTTGTCAACAAGGAAAATTCAGTCTTATTTACCCCTACTCTCACCTCTCTCACCTCTTTCTCCAAGAGGAAAAAGATGCCCACAGAGTGACCAACGTGAGTCCTCCCTGGCTTTCTGTAATCACAAGCACATTCTCATTCACATGTCTTGACCTCCTCTTTGCTCCCAACTCCACTCTGCCAGCAGACACTAGAATTGGCCATCATCTGGGCAGATTGCTGGTTTGTAAGGCAACTGAGTCTTATCTTTTCCTGTCAGCAGAGGAGTGTTACTTTCACTAAAAGGTCTCAACAGATGTAACAGCCAGACAGACCAGGAGTGCCAACTAATTTAGGCTCTCTCAAACAGAGATAGCCCTTTCTATTTCTGGGGAGAATTCTGATCATATTGAGAGGGTCCAGACATTTGGGAGCTGAGCAGTCCCACAAGTTTCTCACCAGCACTTTAACATCAGATCCCCAACCTCCAGGATCTAACGCCTGATGATCTAAGGTGGAGTTAGTGTCATAACAGTAGAAATAAAAGTGGACAATTAATGAAATGCACTTGAATCATCCTGAAACCAACCCCCTCTCCCCAGTCTGGTTCGTGGAAAAACTGTCTCCCATGAAACTGGCCAAAAAGGTTGGGGGCCACTGCTTTAACACGCATTCCCTGCCCTGCCCTAAACCACACTCTCTTGCAGTTCAAATACAGCACTGATATTTAAAACCAACCTGTTAACACTATAATTAACTTTCCAGCATCCAGCTTTATATTCAATACTTTAACTAAATTAGTCTGGTAGCTATAGAAAGTCTTATTACAGGACATAGTTTATAAAATGAACTTCCAATCGCACCTGCTTAACTCGAAGGAAAGACCATTTGGTAAGCCAAATTGAGAACACTGCCACGTAGCGGTACTCCACTGAGCAATACCTGACTTTGCCAATTACACACATTAGTTGGTAACTTTGAGACTTCCAAATACACTATAAAACTGCTCCAGAAATGTAGAAACAAAACTCATAAAACAAGCTTTGGGGTTAATTTCAGATGCTTCCTGGATCCCTAGAAGCACACCCCCAAAGAGAAATCCCTCATTTCTGGTGCTCCAATCTCTCGCCCTTAGAGTTTCTGTAAAGCTTGTTCCGCTAATCCAAGTCAGGAAGAACTTTCCAAATTCCCAATCAAACCCAGAGCCTGCCGGGACGCCAAACTTGGCCGAAAAAAGGGCGATCGGGCTCTTGGGGTATGACGGCGGCGGGCAAGCCCCTTTCGTCAGTAAAACAGATGACTTAACGAAATCTGCAGACCACTCTACGCTTGGAAGGAGGCTTGGTTTCCTTTCATTCTCCAGGGTTTCCATCGGCTGTCTAGACAGAAATGCAAAGAACGGTAGTTCGGCGGCATCCCGTACTATGGCAGTTGAGCCTGTGCAAAGCCGCCCACAGAGCGCTTCGAGATCTGGGCGGGGCGGGGCGGGGCGGGGGAAGACCCGCCCGTTTCATTCGCCTTGGCCTTAACTCCTTCCCATCTCTCCGCCAGCGTCTCTTTTTCACCTCTGACCTCGGAAAGAAGTGGGTGGGGCCTTTGGGGGCGGAAGTGGCGGTGCATTGTGGGCTCGCCTAGAGTTGAGCCTGAATGGAAGTGGCGCGCCGCCGCTGACATTACCCGCGTCCGAGCGGCTGGGGTCCGGACACCGTCCGGGATTCCGGTACCTCAGACCTCCGGTTCAGAGCGGACCGCGAGGAGGCGGCGGCTAGGCGCGGCGAGCGTTGGTGGAGGGGCGGCTGTGCGCGGCCCCAAGACATGGCTCACAATAAGATCCCGCCGCGGTGGCTGAACTGTCCGCGGCGCGGCCAGCCGGTGGCAGGTAACCGGGACCGGGGTGTTCGAGTCCCCGCGCGGGTCCGGGGGCGGGCTGAGGGGGTGCAGCTTTCGGTTAGTGGTGTTTCAGGACCGAGATGTACTCGCTCCGTTGAAGCTTCGTGGATGAATGTTTGGGAACCTGGACTGGGGGGAATAGGGGCACTTGTCACTCTTCAGTAAGGCTAAATGTTGCGAACAGGAAGGTAGACAGGAGGTTTCTGTGTGGCCGGAACTGAGGACACAAGAACTCAAGGGGCAGTACTTTGAAGCTTAGTCAAGAGTTTTGTAAACCTTTCGGGGTTCTCGGAAGGGTGTCGGTCTTGAGATGAAGAAAGGCTTAAGAGGAGGAAGGGCAGTTCCCAGCGGTGAAATTGATCCACACCGAGAGTAGACGGTTTTGTTTTGCTTAGTTTTTTAAAATCATTTTTTTTTAAAGAATGACTTTTGAGGACATTTTCATCTTTGAGGTTGACCCAACAGACTTTAAATTTAAAGTGTACAGTTGGATAAATGTTGACCAAATGCGCCCCCGTACACCCCCTATGAAACACAAGATAGTGAACATAATCATCACTTCTTCAGGTTTCTTCAAGCCCTTGATAATCCCTCCCTCTACAGGCAACCGGTGATCTGCTTTCTGTCACTATAGATTTAGTTTGCATTTTGTATAATTTTTAAAATAAATGGAAACATATTCTCTTTTGGGGACGATCTCTGGCATCTTTCACTCAGCATTATTATTTTGAGATTTACACGTGTGCTTGTGTGTATCTATAACTCATCCCTTATTACTGCCAAGTAGTAGTCCATTATTATAGCTACACCAGTTTAAATTAGATTTGATTATTCATTCATTCGTTCATGCTCCTTTGGGTTTTCAGTTTTTGGCTGTTGCATACTAACTTGCTATGAACATTCATGTGCAGTTCTTTGTATGGGCATATGTTTTCTTTTCCCTCTGTAAATCTTTAGGAGAGAGATGGATCATACAGTAGGTGTACGTTTAACCTTTCAAAAAACTGCCAAACTCTTTTCAAAGTCATAACATTTTGCTTTCCTGCCTATCAGTATGAGGATTCTTCTTTGCTCCATATCCTAACACTTGATTTGATCAGTCTTTTTAATATTACCCATTCTTTACCAACTGAGCTATCAGGGAAGCCCCAATAGGTGTTTAGTACTTTCTTATTGTGGTTTGATGTTGAGCATCTTTTCATGGGCTTCTTGGCAGTTCACATATCTTCTTTTGCTGATTTTAAAAATATTTATTTTTATTTATTTGATGGTGCAGGGTCATAGTTGCAGCACTCGGAATCTATGATCTTTGTGTGGCACTGGAGATCAGAAGATGGGGCATGTGGAATCTTTAGCTGTGGCATGCAAACTCTTAGTTGCAGAATGTAGGATCTAGTTCCCTGGCCAGGGATCCAACCTAGGACCCCTGCATTGGGAACTAAGAGTCTTAGTCACTGGGTCACCAGGGAAGTTCCTTTGCTGATTTTTAAAACTGGGTTGTCTTACTTTTGAGTTATTACTGTTCTTTATATGTTGTAAATGCAAGTCCTTTGTTGTTGTTCAGTTGCTAAGTCATATCCAACTCGTAGCAACCCCTTGAACTGCAGCACGCCAGGCTTCCCTGTCCTTCACTATCTGCTGGAGTTTGCTCAGACTCACATCCGTTTAGTCAGTGATACCATCCAACCATCTCATCCTCTGTTACCCCTTCTCCTCTTGCCCTCAGTCTTTCCCAGCATCAGGGTCTTTTCCAGTGAGTTGGCTCTTTGCATCAGATGGCCAAAATATTGGAGCTTCGTATGCTTTTCAGAGTCTTCTCCAGTTTGTGACTTGCCTTTTCATTCTCTTAAGTTTCTTTTGAAGAATTAAAGTTTTAAATTTTAATTGACTTCAACCTAATGCTTTTTCTAGACGATGTTTTGAAACAAAATTAAAGGATTTTGTAAACTGTGCATGCTTGCTAATTATGTACACATCTTTAGTATGTCTACCTAGTTCTTTTAAATTGTTGGAAGAGAAGATTCCGTAGTCATTTTTCAGTTCATGTTTTCTGGTTCTTCTGGTTTGTCAGCTTTTCTTTACATTTTATATTAAATCTTCAGTCAGTAAAACCATGTAAATGAAGGATAAAAGTCTTATTAAAAGATAATCTAAACAAGTCTTGGGGTGAGGAAATGTTTTTCCTTAACAAAAGTGAGATACTTTTCTCTCTGTTCTAACCGTTTTATGGGCATTTTCACTTGTACTTGAGTCATTGTACTTTCTCTAATGAACTGATTACAGTTCTTTACGCTTTCCTTTATAGGTCTTACTCTTCAGACACTTTGACTTTTTTTCGCTTGTTAGCTCTAACTTAGTATTGAATCTTTTTTTTTTTTTTTTTTACATTTTCCCCCCCTATAGAGTTATGAAGAAACCTCTGAACTTAGATGTCTGACTTCTTTTTTAACTTGGCGCATGTTTCCTGGATGCTTTATTATTAGAGTTACCTGCTACAGTTATTTGTGAGAAAAACAAAATCATAAAGAAGATCTTGTCAAAAGAGAATTGCTTTTTATTTGAAATTAGGAAAACAGCTTAAAAGTCAGAATTTTAATGTAGTCTGCTCATGGTGATAACAAATATCAGGATACTGACTTCTTGGTAGATAAAGGGACACGTGTATGTACTGACTGGAGGTGGACAGCAGCTGGTGAAGTGCTAAGCCCCAGACAGCTTTATGCCACTCTAAGAAATAGAGTTGTGTGCTTTTCTTTTCTTTTTCCTTCCCCTGGAGATGAAGGGTCAGGAATAAAAAAGTTTTCCTTTTTATTGTATTGGAGTATTTTGATCCCCAAAAGCTAGAGTTTTAATTATTGTGCTCACTGAGTCACTAAACTCACCTCATCTGAGCAGCTATGGGCCCTGGACAGAACCTCAGGCCTCCTGACAACCAACTGGATCTTTACTGGTAATCAGGTCTGCTTTGACTTGTGACCCTTGTTAAAAAGTAAAGGGAATACAACGTGAAATTCTTGATAAATCTCTCTGAATTTACCTTAAAATTCTGTGTCCTAGAAGCGTTCATGACACATTGTGTATTTTAGATAATGCAGAGTTGGCAGTGTTTTATAGTAGTAGAACAAGAAATGCTAGCTATATTATTGTAAGCTTCAGAGAAAAATAGGGAATCATTCGTATTCCCAATTTCTACCTCCTATTTTCTTCCTCTTATTTTTTTCTCATTAAAAAAGGAATTCATGCTTATCATATAATTTCTTTGATATTTTTCACATTTAGGAAAATGTGTTATGACTGCTAAATTTTCTCATTGTAAACATTAGGATGACTCTTGTTCAGTTCAGTTGCTCAGTCGTGTCTGACTCTTTGTGACCCCATGGACTGTAGCATGCCAGGCTTCCCTGTCCATCACCAACTCTTATTAGTACTACCCAAGTTCATAATTTTTCTGAATCAGAAGGAAGATGGTACTAATTATAAAAAGTAATTTGTTCCCCACTGAAGTCCCTTTTTCTACTTAAACCATACTTCCAGTGAGAGAGCTCCTGGATATAGGACCTTTCTCCTTCTGAGGCTTTATTTCTAAAGAATTCTTTTTTTTTCTCCTTCTGAGTGATGGATTTTAGGTGAACACTTTGAAGATAACTAGCTTCTCATTTCTTAAAGGGAGATTATTCAAAATAACAGTTTATGTATACTATGTGTAAAGAACTTCCTGAGAACTAACTGGGACTATAAATATGATAGTCTTATGAGAATAATAGTGACTTTGAAGGCATTTTACTTAGCAAATATTTGTGTATACTTTGTACTGGTTTTTGGGACTTTGGAGATGATTAAGATATAGTCCCTCACCTTAAAGAGCATATAGTTTCATGGAAGTAGCAAACCATCATTTTTAAACAAATTTCTGTTATAACAAGTGCAGTAATGACTCTTATTATAGAATGTTATGGGCTACTAGAGGTGATAAACCCAATTCTTTGTTTGAGGTTAGGGATGAAGAAAGGGATCAAGGAAGACTTCCCAGAGAAAGTGTATGCGAGTTATCTTGAATAAATAGAAGTTTGCTAGATAGAGGGAATTCTCTGGCAATCTTCCTCTGACAGTTGAGGGCCCAGTTTTGATCTCTAGTCAGGAAACTAAGATCCCACAAGTTGCACAGGGTGACCCCAGAAAAAGTTTGCTAGATATAGTGTTGGTTTTTTGTTGTTGTTTTCTTTTTGTTTTAAAGGTTTCTGTCAGGATAGGATGATGGTGGAGAGATCTCAGCCTTAAAGTGAGGCTGTGGATATAAGGATGGAGAGTTTGAGTCAGGTCCTAAAGGCTTTAGGGTGTGATAAGGGATTTTAATATTTATATACTTTCAAAGTGCACGGGCGAACCATTTGTATTTCTTAAACATTGGGGTGAGATGATTTGACTTCATTTTAAAGAAGCTTACTTTGACTGCTCTGTGTTTGATGAAACAGACAAGAATGAAAGTGGGAAAACTATTTAGGAACTTTCATGGTAGTCCAGGTGAAAGAATGGTAATGGTTTAGAAGTAGAGTTGAAGAGTAGTGGGCTTCCCTGGTGGCTCAGCAGCAAAGAATCTGCCTGCAATGCAGGAGATGCGGGTTCAATCCCTGGGATGGAAAGATCCCCTGGAGGAGGCATGGCAACCTACTCCATTATTCTTGCCTGGAGAATCCCATGGACAAAGAGCCTAGCGGGCTACAGTCCATAGAATTGCAAAGAGTTGGACACGACTGAAGCAGCTAGTGTGCACAGGCTGATTTGAGAGAATTAAGGAGGGAAAATGAGCTTCCCTGGTTGCTCAGCAGTAAAAGAATGCACCTGCAATGCAGGAGATGAGGGTTTGATCCCCTGGAGAAAGGAAATGGTGGCACACCCGAGTATTCTTGCTTGGAAGATCCCAATCCATGGGCTCACAGAAGAGTTGGACACAATGGGCCACTAAACAACAATAACAACAACGAAGAGGGAAAATAGACAGGACTTGGATTGTTGAATTTAGAATGAGAGAAGGGAAGTCAAATCAGTCCTAGGTTTCTGCTTATGCAGTGGGATGATTGGTACCATTAGGGCTTGTTGGGGGAAGGAGTGGAAGGCAGGTTGGAAGAGGTATTAAGATCCTGATTGCACAGGTAGAGATGTTAAGTAACACAGCTGGATATATGATTTGGAATTCAAACAAGTTTGAGTTGTAGATATACATTTAAGGATCATTAGCATAAAGACAGTATTTAAAAACATGGTATTTGATTAGTCAGGATAAGTAATGCTAGTTTCTCTGACAAACAACTCCTCAAACTAAAAGAGTCTGGTGTTATGGAAGCCAAGAGAATTTTTCAAGAAGGAAAGAAGAGTCAGATGTATGAGATACTGCTAAGATGTAAGATATTAGAAAAGTTGGTAACCACGTGGAAGGGAGGAAAGGTTGGTGTCCTTTGTGAAGGCAAAATGGAAAGGAATCCAGAGCAGAAGGGAAGGGATTTGCCTTTAATGAGAGGAAAGACAGAGGATGAAAGAGAAAATGCACTCAAGAGAAAATGAAAAAAGAAAATGGACAGAAAGGTTTATAACTTTAGAGGTGAGGCAAGTTTCCGCCCAGTGGTGGAGAGGTACTGTTGAATAGCAGTTATATTTGTGGACCCCATGTCCAGATCACCTAGGTTTGAATCACTGTTCTCTCATTTACTAGAAGTGTGACAGTTTTCAAGTTATTTAATCTCTCTTGCCTTGATTTCCTTTGTAAAATGGGGAAAATAACGTTATGTATGTTTATGTTAGGAGTAAATAAATCTATGTAAAGTGTTTTAAACATTGTCTGGTATGTGTTAAACATAAAAAGTTGCTTCTTTTTACCTTTTCTTTCAGTAATGTATAGCATGAAGCCATAAGTTGAAAAAGGAGTAGAGCTTAGTATATTTTAAAAATGAGAAAAAGATGTGAAGCAGAAGATTGCTTTTGAAATTGGTGATTATAATTTATATTGTCACCCATCTGTGATTTTCTCTAGGAGTTGAGCTGCCTAGGGGTAGGCCCAAAGAAATCAGGTGGTTGGGTTTATCTGTGAGTGAGTGAAGTTGCTTAGTCATGTCCAGCTCTTTGGGACCCCATGGACTGTAGCCCACCAGGCTCCTCCATCCATGGAATTTTCTGGGCAAGAGTACTGGAGTGGGTTGCCATTTCCTTCTCCAGAGGATCTTCCTGACCCAGGGATTGAACCTGAGTCTCCCACGTTGCAGGCAGACGCTTTACCGTCTGAGCCACCAGGTTGGGTCTGGGTTTTTCTCAGGAGAGTGTGACTGAGCATTAGGGGAGGAGCACAGAGGTTAAGGGTATGTAGAGGAAATAGGATGAGATCTCTGAGACGACGGTGAGAAGAGAGGTGTAGTGGGATGAAACTTCTAATGTACCTTATTATTATTTATTATGTTTCTTGTTTGTGTTTCTTATGTTTCTTGTAAGGCCTAATAGAAATTAGGCTTCATGAGGGCAGGGATTTTTATCTGTTTTTTTTTTTTTTTTTTTTTAGTTCTTTTCACTTATATATTCCATGCAGCTAGAATAATGCCTGTTACATAATAGGCACTTAATAAATATCTAGTAAATAAACTAAATGAAGTATAATAATCTGGGTGAGATGGTAGAAGTGGTCAGATTCTGGATGTATTTTGAAGACAGATCTGATAGGATTTGCTGATGGATTGGATGTGGAGTGTGTAAGAAAGAGATGGATCAAGGATAACTCCACAGCTTTTGGCCTAAACTGTTAAAAAAAGGGTGTTACATTTGCTGTGAGATGGGGAGGACCATAAGAGGAGTTTGAAAATTCAGAGTTCAGATTTGGATACCAAGTCTGAGACATCTGTTAAACATCAAGTAGAGACTAGTAAGTCAGGTTGGTGATTTTGATATTTGATTCTACAGTTAAGGGAGAGCTTTGGCACAGAGTTACATGTTTGTGAGTCAGTAGTGCCTTGGTGGCTTTTAAACCTGTGAGACCAAATGAGACACCAGGGCAGTGAGTGTAGAAAGAAAGGAGGTATAAAGACAGAGCCCGGGGACAAAACATAGAGGGGCCAGGGAGATAAGGAGGAGCTAGTAAAGGAGGCGGAGAAGGAGAGGCCAGAGAGAGAGAGAGGAGAAAAATGGGAGGATGTAGTGTCCTGGAAGCCTTGTGAAGAAAGTGATTCAGGAACTCCCTCTGAGTTAAAAAATGATCTGTTTTTGAGAACTGAGAGTTGACCATTGGACTTAGCAACATGGAGGTTACTGTTGATCTTGAGTGGTTTTGTAGAAAATGTTCAGTTGCTAAGTCGTATCCCACTCTTTGTGGAAAATAAAAATAACTTCACTTAGATATGATTTTAGGTAAAAGTTCATACTTAGTGATTTTATAATATAAATCAGCTAAAATAGATGATTTAAAAATTGATTTTATAAGATGACTTCCCCTATGTTTACATGGTGATTCAAAAAAAAAAAAAAGGCCAAAAAGTTAGTTTTGCTGAAATTAGAATCACTGATAGTTGTTTGGTGAGTGATTTTGGTTAGTATGCTGAACCTGATTCTTTTTCTGGGATGTAGGATAAGGTCTGTAAAATGGAGAAAGTGTTGCCAAAATCTTGGCTGTCTGTGCACCAATGCCAAACAAATATGGAGACAGAGTTATGGAGGAGAAGGAAAGAGTGGCTTTATTACTTTGCCAGGCAAAGGGGGAACATAGTAGGCTAGTGCCTCAAAAACTATGTCCCCCTTCCCTGAATAGGGAGAGGTTAGATAGTCAGACAGGGGTATGTGGTAATTATCAAGGCAGTAACAATCTTCATTCCTTCAAGTTTCAAAAGGGTGGGGTTGCTGACAGGATTAGGGTGTGTGCAAGGTCCTAGGTGGTCTCCTAATTTTGATGAACCTTTCTACTCCCCTTAATCTTGCCTCAGGTGGTTTCCTTGCTGCTCCTCCTCTGATCACCATCTTGATCGCATGAGTCTTGCCTTTAAGGAATGGGGGACAAAAAGGCCTCCATGCCCAGGAGCCCCACAGGGTTCTGCTCGGCATCAGAAGTTCCAATTTCATATTAAAAAAGCATAATAGGAGTTTCAAAGAATTGATATAATTTACTTCATTATCAGTTTTCTAGTACTATATCTTTAAAGGTTTTAAAGCAGTAACTTTGTAATATAGTGGTTTAGAACTTAAACGACTTTCTGGACATTCCATTTACTGGTAATTTCTTTTGCTGTTATAGTTGATTGTCGATTTCTAGAATATATGTTGTCCTTAAAAGTTCCAATGTAGTGCCCTTTGAAAGTATAGTACAGGTTGAGAGTATTTTATGAACAATTCCATTAAAGATACTGTAAGAAGGTGATTTTGAGAATTGCTAATTATAGAGTTTTAACCCAGAACCTTTTCCTTAATGAAAATTATTACCTATCTTCATGTTATTTAGGAAGATTCTTACCTCTGAAAACAATGTTAGGACCAAGATATGACAGTCAAGTTGCTGAAGAAAATCGATTCCATCCTAGTATGCTTTCAAATTATCTGAAGAGTCTGAAGGTAAGAAGCAAAACATTTTTGATGTTGATTTAACATACTTTATCCCTTTCTTGTTTTTCAGGTGGCTTTCTAAAATAAAACTTTTTACTTTGAAATAATTAGCTCAGAGCAAGTTGCAAAAGTTGTACATAGAGTCTATGAACCCTTCTCTCAGTTTTTCCCAATGGTGACATCTTATGTGATTGTAGTATAATATCAAAAGCCAGGAAATTGACATTGGTACAGTATTGTTGACTGGATTGTAGAGCTATAAGTTAGTTTTTTACCAATGTTTATGTGCATTCATTTGTGTTTATGTGTGTAAAGTTCTGTGCAGTTCGACCTGCTAACTTGTTCTCTGTCTCTCTAGTTTTGTCATTTTGTGAATATTATATAAATGGAATGAAACAGTTTGTGACCTTTCAGGATACACTTTTTAAAAAAATTGTTTTAAATTTATTTTTGGCTGTGCTGGGTCTTCGTTGCTGCACTCAAGCCTTCTCTAGTTGCAGGGAGTGGAGGCTACTCTTTGTTGCAGTATGTAGGCCTCTCATTGCGGTGGCTTCTCTTGTTGTGGCTCTAGGCATGTGGGCTTCAGCAGTTGTGGTTGCTAGGTTCTAGAGCACAGGCTCAGTTGTTGCTCACGGGCTTAGTTGCTTGCAGCATGTGGGATTGAACCCACGTCTCCTGTGTTGCCAGGTGGATTCTTTACCACTGAGCCACCAGGGAAGCCTCCTGGATACACTTTTTTCACTAAGCATAATGCTGCTGAGGTCCTCCAGGTTTTTGCATGAGTCGATGAAAGTTGTGCTATTATTTATTGCTGAATAGTATTCAGTTGTATAGATGTGCCAGAGTTTAACCATTCTTCTCCCACTGAATGGTTAAGTAACCATTTAGCCACTTTGAGTTGTTTCCAGTTGTGGGGTATTGTGAATCAAGTTGCTGTGAAGGTTTATGTACAGGTATTTATATGAAAGTTAAGTTTTCATTTTTCTGGAACAAATACCCAAGACTGAGATTGTTGAGCACATGGTTAGTTTTACAGAAAAGTGCCAAACTATTTTTCTAAACGAAACGTAATTTTTACGTTATTCTGACATCACACTGATTATATTACTTTCTTGGCTTCCCTGGTGGCTCAGATGGTAAAGAACCTGCCTGCAATTCAGGAGACCTGGGTTCTATCCCTGGGTCAGGAAGATCCCCTGGAGAAGGGAATAGCAAGCAACACCAGTATTCTTGCCTGGAAAATTTCATGGACAGAGGAACCTGGTGGGCTGCAGTACATGGGATTGCAAAGAGTCAGACATGGCTGAGTGGCTAACACACCAACAACAGGGCTACTTTGACAAATTACCAGAAACTGGATGGCTTAAAACAGCAGACGCTTATCCTCTAACAGTTCTGGAGGCTAGAAATTCCACAGCAAGGTGTTGGAGAGTTTGGCTCTTCCTGGAGTCTTGGAGGAGAATCTCTTCCATTCTTTTCTCCTAGCTGCCAGTGATGGCCAGCAGGCCTCAGTATTCCTAGGCTTACAGCTCCTTTAGCTGTCTCTGCCTCCTCCTTGTGTGTGTCAGTGTCCAAATTTCCCACTTAAAAGGACACCCTAATCCAGTATGGCCTCATTTAATTAATTTTTTGGGGGCCACACCATGTGACTTACAGGATCTTAGTTTCATGACCATGGATTGAACCTGCAGTGGAAGCTTGGAGTCCTAACCAGTGAATTGCCAGGGAATTCCCCTGTATGCCCTCGACTTGATTATATTTGCAAAGACCCTATAACCTTCCTTCTTTCAAATAAGGTTATATTCATAGGTACTGGGAGTTAGGACTTGAATATGTTTTTAGGGGACATAATGCAACCCATAACACCTACCATTGTTCCTCTTTTAAGTGGTGGTCTAGTATTGAATGCTGCTTGGAACAATAGTTATGACAAACCTAGGCAGTGTACTAAAAAGCAGAGACATCAGTTTGCCTCCAAAGGTTCATATAGTTAAAGCTATGGTTTTTCCAGTAGTCACGTATGGATGTGAGAGTTGGACCATAAAGAAAACTGAGTGTGGAAGAATTGATGCTTTTGAACTGTGGTGTTGGAGAAGACTCTTGAGAGTCCATTGGACTGCTAGGAGATCAAACCAGTCAATCCTAAAGAAAATCAATCCTGAATATTCATTGGAAGGACTGATGCTGAAGCTGAAGCTCCAATACTTTGGCCACCTAATGAGAAGAGCTGACTCACTGGAAAAGACCCTGATGCTGGGAAAGATTGAGGGCAAGAAGAGAAAGGGGTGACAGAGGATGAGATGGTTGGATGGCATCATGGACTCAATGGACATGAGTTTGAGCAAGCTCTGAGAGATGGTGAAGGACAGGGAAGCCTGGCGTGCTGCAGTTCATGGGGTTGCAAAGAGTTGGACTTGACTTAACGACTGAACAACAGTTAGTACATTCAGCAAATGTTGGTGCCCATTACATGCGAGTTTCCTGTTACAGGATAGTAAACATGCCACTTAGTTTTTGATAACCTGTTAGTTATCCCTGTTCTTGGTGTATGGGTCTTCATTTTATATCTTTTATTTTAGCTTACTTATAAACTTTTAATTTTTATCTTCATTATTAATATACATTTTTGAAAGTCATACTTAACATTTGTAGAGCATTAAATATTCCTAGGCAGAGCATTTAAAGAGCTTGGGCTTAGAAGCCAGTTTGCTGGGGTTTGAATTCTAGTTTGCCACTTACAGCTTTGTGGTCAAGTTACCTAATTTCTTCGTGTTTCAGTTTCCTCATTTGCAAATAAAATTAATGCATGTAAAGCATAGAATAGTGCTTGGCACAGAGTAAGGACTTCATTTAAATCTCACAACAACTGTATGAGGTGGATACTGTTATTATCCTTATTTCATGGATTGGGAATCTATAAGGAAAAATGATTATGTATATATAATATGAGTATATGTGTATATAGGCAGATACATTAAAAAACACAAACACATTATTCACACAGACATATCACACACACAGACACATATTTATACATGTACATATATATGGACTCAGTGCAGCTAAGTCACATAATACAGTTTTTTGGTTTTCTTAGCTAAAGTATTCATATATATTTAGAGAATTCACATTTTCTTGCTCATCCCCATCTTTTTTTCACTTCTTATTTTGGACCTAGAGACAAACAATATGGGTTCTAATTCTAACTTGTGAGAAGCTGTATTATTGCATTCAAGTCTTTGTGTTTGGCAAAGACTTCCACCTAGAAGCAGTGTTTCCACCTTTTCTCTTTCTATTTGCCATGAAGTAATGGGGCTGAATGACATGATCTTAGTTTTTTTAATATTTAGTTTTCAGCCAGCTTTTTCCCTCTCCTTCACCCTCATCAAGAGATTCTTTAGCATATTCATTAGCAGACATTAAAATTCCTTGGACCTTATCCTTCTGAGCAAGGTAATATAACAGCTGTATAGAACAGACAGTTCAATCACACATGTCGGTTTAGGATTTAGTTCGGTGTAGCTGAAATGTTGAATTTCCCTGGTGGCTTAGTGGTAAAGAATCCTCCTGCCAATGCAGGCAGTCCCTGGGTGGGGAAGATCGCTGGGTCAGAAAGATCCCCTGGAGAAGGAAATGGCAACCCATTTCAGTATTCTTGCCTGGGAAATCCCATGGACAGAAGAGCCTGGTAGTCTACAGTCCACGGGGTCGGACATGACTTAGCAACTAAACAACAGCAGCTGAAATAGTACTGAGTCATTAAACAACTATTAAAAGTCTTTGTTATACATTAAGTTCATGTGGCTTTAGTGTTGCAGGCATCCATTTAACGTTAATGGTTAAGACTTGAGCTATATCCTTATCAGTGCTGTGTATAATCTTTTGTACCTAGAAAGTCAAAGTTAAGAAAGAAAAGGCCTTGTTTGCTGGGCACATGAAGTTATCCTGAGTTCAGGTCTGGCTTGTGTTTCTCTAGCTGAAGATTCCCCAATAGTTTTCTTCATATTTTTCTTTTAATTGTAGCATATCCTTGAAGGTTGAGGTGTGAATGACAATCCACATTACAGTCAGGCTTCCAAGAGTAGTCTGTTCATGAGCATAGCAATGTGTTAACAGCACATATTGCCATTCTTCTTGTCCAGGGATCATCAGTTAATATGGTGTTATCCTTCTCTTGTGCAACCATGTCAGCAAATATGGGAGGACCGTTAGGTTGCTTCACCTAGACTTGAACTCTAGTTGCGTGTATTTCATTTGTGTACCCAAACCCTCCATCATCTCTGTTAGTAAGGTGGGAGGTTCTTCTCATTTTGTACTTACCACTTACACATGGGAAAATCAGGAGTCAGACAGTTCTATCATGTTTATAATAAACAGATCATCCTTTCATCCTTTCCTTCATTTTGTAAAATTATTTGGATTTCTCCTTGGTAGTCTGGGTCTATAACTACTGCATAGACACAGATTTCTTTAAACGCTTAATAGGAGCATTTCTTAATTAACCCAAAGTGCCTGGGCATCCATTACTAATACTAATTGAAATAGCACATATCAATCTTTTTGTAAGTCTCTGTTCAGATAAAGAGTACAAATCCAATCCGGCAGTCTCAGGAGTAGCTTGGAAAAGAGCTAGTGCTCCTGGGCTAATTTCCCAATACTCAGTTGTTTCAGGATAGAAGTCTATTTTATGAATCTGTAAATTTGGAATAGTTTTTCTCATCAAAGGAGTTTCTGATTCTCTAATAGGTCTATTATTTAAAATGTTAAGGGAAGTATTTAAAGTTAGTTCTCCGGTTTTTATAAGAGCCCTCTCCAAGTTTAATTAATTGCTGTTTAAGCAGACCATTCATTCTTTCAATCCAACCAGCAGCTTGATAATAAGAAATATGAAAGATCCATTGTATATTATATTCCTGGGCAAACTCTTATATTAACTTACCTTTAAAATGTGATCCATTGTCCCTCTGAATTTGAAGTGGAACACCATAATATAAATTATCGCCTCTGTTTTAATAGTATTAGTCTGATTGGCTTTCTTGAAGGAAATGGCCACTAAATATCCAGAATAGGTGTCCATAGCAGTACCCACATATTGACATCCTTCATCTCAAATTAATGGATCAATATAATCAATTTGCCATATTTGCCCAGGCAGCTTGCCACATGCCAGTTGTCCTTTGACTAGCTGTGGTAAGCATCTGTGTTTAATATATTGATAAATTGGACGTTGTGAAATATTTAGTGAGATCCATAGTAAAGGAAGTACCTTGATTTTGAGCCCACCTGCATGTTGCTTTTTCTCCCACATTGCCACATTTTTGGTGTGTCCACAAAGTCAAACCTGTGGCTAATCCATTGGCTACCAACCAGGAGTCTTGTTATGTTAACATTATGTTAGAATTACATTCTGTTAACTTTTTTTGTTTTAGAGCCTCATATACTGCATATAATTCAGCAAATTGACTACTCTTAGTGTAATTCTTTCTGGCCTCTGGAAATCTCCTAATCCAGAAACCCAGGGACACTCTTTTGTCTTGTCGTTTTTGCCATAAGCTCCAATTAGCATATGGTTCATTGATAGATACATGAATTTTATGTTCCTTGGTTATAGCTCATGAGGTATATGATCTCCATCCAAAGACAGATAACTGAGATAAGCTTTAGGATAATTCAATTAAACTTTTTAGCAATAAAACATAACAGCAAGCAACTGCCTGGGAAGTGAGTCTTGGTTAACGTAGATCTCAATTAGCGAAACTAGAATTTAATATTCAGTGAAACATAAATTTTTTTTGTGAGGGCTTTAACCGTACAGCCAGGGAAAGCTTTATCCCATCAAATAAATAAGGTTTGTCAGGGAGCTGGGAAAAGCCAAGCAGCCATCTTGAATTTCCCATAGCCTCAACTATTTCATTTACAGCTATTGTTTAACCATTTTAAATTCCTTGATTTAGGAGTAAACTCTTGCTGGGTCCTAAGGACATCAGGATAGAAAAAGGCTGACAAGAAGGGGTTAATTTTTTGTAGAATCAAAATGAACTTTATTTGTGGGTGCCACAATCTTCATAGATCATTGTGAAGTAATATTTATATACTTTACCAAAGTAAAAAAGATTTTAAAAACATATATAAATCACTTAAAAGCAAAGAAATTCATATAGTCTGTTACCAAACAAAGAAAACTTTGTTCTCTTAACAGAGAAAACCAAATTCCAGTCTGATACCAGCTTACTGTTAATAACGAAATTTGTTTACCTAGTTAATTTTAATTTAATATTAGAAAGTCCTTTCTGTAAATCTTGAAGAGGTGGTATTTTTGCAAAGGCATCAGAGAGAAACCAGAGCTGTCTGTAATGACAAAAAGGCTTAAAATGGCATGCTTAAAATCTGATAATCCCTTTGGTTACTTTGCTGTGATATGTAACACTTTGAGATAGTAACTAGCATTATGACTAATAACATAATTCAGAATTATAGAATTTTAGAATTTCTAAAATTCAGAATTTTAGAAACTGCATATAATTTCTAGGATATCTATATTAATAACATTTTCCATACAATATAACTTAAGAAAATTTATTACTCATTTGACAATACTGACCAGACCAGGGGTCGAACCAGTGTCTCTGCATTGGCAGGTGGATTCTTTACCGTGGAGCCACCAGGGAAGCCCAAGGGCATTTTGACTGTACCTGCTATTCTCCTACGTACTCACTCTGGTGATGGCTGCTGGAATGCTGAGTTGATGTGTGTCTGGAGCTTGTTCAGTTCAGTCGCTCAGTCATGTCTGACTCTTTGTGACCCCATGGACCGCAGCACGCCAGGCCTCCCTGTCCATCACCAATTCCCAGAGTTTACTCAAACTCATGTCCATTGAGTCAGTGATGCCATCCAACCATCTCATCCTCTGTTGCCCTCTTCTCCTCCTGCCTTCAATCTTTCCCAGCATCAGGGTCTTTTCAAATGAGTCAGCTCTTTGCATCAGATGGCCAAAGTATTGGAGTTTCAGCTTCAGCATCAGTCCTTCCAATGAATACTCAGGGCTGATCTCCTTTAGGATGGACTGGTTGGATCTCCTTGTAGTCCAAAGGACTCTCAAGAGTCTTCTCCAACATCACAGTTCAAAAGCATCCATTCTCGGGTGCTTCTGGAGCTTGAGTTTAGGTGTATTTCAGATAAATGCTGTCCCTGTTCTTGCTACTTCTAATAAATCATCGGTGGAGTGACAGATGTAGAAAACTACATCAGTATTTGCTTTTTAGGTAGGCTTTTGTAATGTTGAAGTGGAATCTGTTTTGCTTATATTCTTGTTTCATCATTTGTTTGGGGTTAATTTATTTCATTCAGTGCCTAAGTTCTGTGTCTCAAGTAAGACTTGGATAAGTGATACACTCATTGTTAATATGTTGGCAGAGTGAACATAAAATCTTCTTCAGTGTAGATGAATGAACTGGCCCAGAATATTGCCATTCAGTCAACTTATTTTGGAACAGATTCAGTTACTAGGAAATCTTCTTTCTTTCCTTTTGCCTAAGGTTAAAATGGGCTTGTTGGTAGACCTGACAAATACTTCAAGATTCTATGACAGAAATGACATAGAAAAAGAAGGAATCAAATATATAAAACTTCAGTGTAAAGGGTAAGTCATTAAGAGTCTTTAATATTGAAACCTTTTGCTGAAATTTGTCATCTCTACTTAAAAACAAAATGTTTCTGTATTACTAGACATGGCGAGTGCCCTACAACGGAGAATACTGAGACATTTATTCGTCTGTGTGAGCGGTTTAATGAAAGAAACCCACCTGAACTTATTGGTATGTTTGGCTTTACTTTAGCCACTGTTGAATATCTTATTTTGTGATTGGGTTTCTATTCTCTTTTTCCAAATGGGTTGATATGGAAATTTTTTTTTCTTTTTAAATAATAGCCAAATAATAGCCAAGAAGTGTTTAGACAATAGTCTATTGAGAACTTCTATTAAAAATTAAAATGTTGTCTATTCATGATAATATTATGGTAGTGAGTGGGATTAATGAATGCTTGTTATTTGCCTGGCGGACTTGGTGGGAAACTATAAATGAATGAATGAAGGAATGAATGATTGTAATCCTCATAACAACTCCCTGTGGTATGTGGCTGTATCCCTATTTTAAAAATAGGAAAACTCAGTCTCAGAGAAATTAAGTAGTTTTTCCTTGTTCACATGTCTAATAACTGTTTAAGCCAAGTTTGTAATCAGTTTCTGAACCAAGGTCCAAATCTCTAATTACGTGTAACACTGGTTTCTAGATTGACCACATAAAAGTGAAAAAAATTTCTGTGCTATAAAATAAACAAAACAGAGCAAAATGCCATTTGACAAGTTGAGAGCAATATTTGAGGCATATATGATAAGATAAAAAAAATGAATATTCTTATAAAAAGATTCTATAATTCTTCAGGCCAGAGAGGCATTCATCCATAGAAAAATATGGAAAACAATGAAAATGCAATACAGATAGCCAAGAAACATGAAAAAAGTTTCATTCTCCCTTGTTAACAAGAAATACAAATTATAGTATATGTTGTTACCTTCCGCAGTCAAATTTGCAAAGATTTAAAAAATCATAATGTCAAGGATTGGATAAAATAGATGTACTCATACATTGTTAATTAAGGTGCTAATTGATATAGCCTTTCTGGAGGGCCATTTTGGTGATTTCTAAAGATCCTTAAAAGTGTTCATATACTTTGACTCATCAAGGCCACATCTAAGAATTTATTTAAAGGAAATAGTCATAGATGCACATAAAGATTTATGTGAAAGAAATTTTATCACATCTTCCTTTGTAATAAAAAACCCTGGAAACAGCTTACATATCTGATGGAAGCAGATCATTTATATTATACAGTATGCAGTTTATCTAGTAGAAGAACAATAGTATGGGACTGCATGACATAGTATTACAGTATGTGTATGTGTTTATATTTACACATTCACATGAATATATGTAACAGGTGTGCATATATTTAGGATACAGCCAGAAGATTCACAGCCTAAAATAGCATTGAACAATATATTGAACATTTACGTGAATAATTAAAAACTTTTTTCATTTGAGATAAGCCATTATAGGGGTAAATGCTAAATGTACTTGAAGAATTCAAGAAGACTTAATGTCTGGAATTAGGTGTCATGATTTCAGAAACATTAATATTCTCAAATTGATAAATTGACCAGTTGTATTCTTGGAGGGGCCTTAGGAAGCATTACTACTAACTAGCTAATGGAGATGGTGGAATTCCAGCTGAACCATTTAAAATCCTAAAAGATGATGCTGTTAAAGTGCTGTGCTCAGTACTCCAGCAAATTTGGAAAACTTGGCAATGGCCACAGGATTATAAAAGGTCAGTTTTCATTCCAATCCCAAAGAAAGGCAATGCCAAAGAACGTTCAAACTACTGTACAGTTGCAGAACTTGTACATGCTAACAAGGTAATGCTGCTCAAAATCTTTCAAGCTAGATGTACAAGCTGGATTTGGAAAAGGCAGAGGAACCAGAGATCAAATTGCCAACATCCTTTGGATCATAGGAAAAGCAAGGGAATTCCAGAAAAATCTGTTTCTGCTTCATTGACTATGCTAAAGCCTTTGACTGTGTGAATCACAACAAACTGTGGAAAATTCTTAAAGAGATGGGAACACTAGACCACCTTACCTGCCTGCTGAGAAACCTGTATGCCGGTCAAGAAGCAACAGTTAGAACCAGACATGGAACAATGGACTGGTTCAAAATTGGGAAGGGAGTACGTCAAGGCTGTGTATTGTCACCCTGCTTATTTAACTTATATGCAGAGAACATCATTCAAAATGCTGGACTGAATGAATCACAAGCTGGAATCAAGATTGCTGGTAGAAATATCAACAACCTCAGATATACAGATGATACTACTCTAATGGCAGAAAGTGAAGAGGAACTAAAGAGCCTCTTGATGAAAGTAAAAGAGGAGAGTGAAAAAGCTGGCTTAAAAGTCAACATTAAAAAAACTAAGATCATGGCATCCAGTCCCATCACTTCATGGCAAATAGATGGGGAAGCAATGGAAACAGTGACAGACTTAATTTTCTTGGGCTCCAGAATCACTGCGGATGGTGACTGCAGTGTTGAAATTAAAAGATATTTGCTCCTTGAAAGAAAAGCTATTACAAGCCTAGACAGCATATTGAAAAGCAGAGACATCACTTTGCTGACAAAGGTCTGCAGAGTCAAAGCTATGGTTTTTCTAGTGGTCATGTACAGATGTGAGAGTTGGACTATAAAGAAAGCTGAGCGCTGAAGAATTGATGCTTTTGAACTGTGGTGCTGGAGAAGACTCTTGAGAGTCCCTTGGACTGCAAAGGAGATCAAACCAGTCAATCCAAAAGGAAATCAACTCTGAATATTCATTGGAAGGGCTGATGTTGAAGCTGAAGCTCTTGTACTTTGGCCACCTGATGCAAAGAGACAACTTATTGGAAAAGACCCTGATGCTGGGAAAGATTGAGGGCAGGAGGAGAAGGGGACAGCAGAGGTTGAGATGGTTGGATGGCATCACTGACTCAGTGGACATGAGTTTGAGCAAACTCTAGGAGATAGTGAAGGACAGGGAAGTCTGATGTGCTGCAGTTCATAGAGTTGCAAAGAGTCAGACATGACTTAGCGACTGAACAACAATAATTCTTGGAAGAACTGATGGGAAAAATTTCTAAATTGAGTATTTTACGGGTTATTAAAATTATACCTGTGCTATTATATATTATTTGTTTTATGTCATTGGACAGTGATTCTGTTCATGTGGATTGAAGTGGAAACTTTTGCCTTGAATTGTGTTTTTTTGAGATGTAATTTTCATCAGTCTTGCTCACATTCTTGCTCAAGCATACTTGTGACCACCAGGGGACATTGATGGCATGGCAAAAGTGAGACACATTTATATTCAAAGTTAGTCTGATTTAAAAAAAAAAAAAATCTTTAAATTAACTGATGTGACGGCAGTACATGCAGTTAGCCTAGTTGTGGGATGATACTGTAGACTTAGTGGAGCTACAGAGTTCTTGAAACACATAGAAGCTTCAAACGTTTTCTAATTGCTAAGTCTTGTCCAACTCTTCTGAGACCCCAGAGGACTGTAGCCTGCCAGGCTCCTTTTGTCCATGGAATTTCCCAGGCAAGAATACTGGAGTGGGTTGCCATTTTCTTTTCCAGGGAATCTTCCTGACCGAGGGATCAAACTTGTGTCTCCTGCCTTGGCAGGCGGAGTCTTTACCACTGACCTGCCCAAGAACTACAGCTTCATAATCCTATAATCCCTGGGGGCAGTACCCCCTAATTCTTCTTTATAGTGGAAATTTTCAACCATACCAAAGTAGGGGGAATAGTAAAATGACACCTTATGTATCCATCGTTCAGCTTCAGTAACTATCATTTTACTAATTTTTTTTTTCATTTTTCCTCTCCTCCTCCTAACAAATTTTGTTCTGAGTTTTAAAGCAAACCACAGATACCGGGTCATTTCACTAAAGGTGTTTCACTATGCATCTCTAACTGAGAAGAATTTTTGTTTTTTTTTATAACCACCATGCATTTATACCAAACAAAATAATGAGAAATTCCTTAATGTCATCTGATACTTAGTCTGCTTTTAGATTTCCTTAATAATCTAAAAAATCCCCTTTTAAAGTTAGATTTTTCAAACCAGGATCCAACAGTATCCAAATATTGCATTTTGTTTTTTATGATTCTCTCTTTTTTAAATGCTATCAGTTTGTTGGAGAAACCAGGTCTTTGTCCTATAAAATGTTCCATTATCTGGATTTACCTGAGTGCCTCCTCATGGTATTAGTTAATTTTTTCCTTTTCCCCTGTTTGTCTTGTAAACTGGTAGTTAAAACAAGAGGCATAATTACATGTTTTAAGCAAGAATACTTCATAGTTGGTGTCGTATGTTTCCTTTTACGCTACATCAGTTAGCACGTGATGTCTGGTGGACCCACTTTTAGGGGTACAAAGATGAGGAAGTAGGTACAGGTGGTGGCATGTTGTTTCCTCTCTTACAGATGTTTTCATTTGTCTTTTACCTGATTTATTTTTAATCTATTGGTGACTGTTAACTACTTCCAATATTTCATTAGGAGTTGCAAAACAATGATTTTTCTGATTGGCTAATTTCTTCATGGATTAGCTGGAATTCCTCTTTAGCAAAGAACTATTCCTTCTCAACAATTTGATTATCCTGAAACTCAGTTTGTACTGGAAGGCAAGTTAAATTTCTGATTATTTTATTTCTCAATTTCCAGAATAATGTATTGGTATCTTACCAATATCCAGTGGTGACTGATTAATCTTATTTTCTTTTTTTTTGGAGTATCTGTTTGAACTCAAGAATTTTTGTGTAGTTGATATATTTAAATCACTTATAGTGAATATTTATTCTTATGCCCAAATTGCTTTATCCTAGGCCAGTGGGAGCCCCTTCAAGTTGATTTCTGTATCTTTTTGATAGCACCTCATCAGTCTTTGATAGTTTTGTTGTTTTCTGTTATAGCATGTTTTCCAGACATGGAATCAGTTATTACTCTAAGGAACCTGGTTCCTTTAAGTGGAAAGTAGTATTTAGAAATAATCTAGGTATAGAGAGCGTTCCATAATTAAACACACAAACATTTCTGCAGTTAAATAAATGAATATTCATTCACACTAAGTGAGAAAAATAGACTATAAATAACGTCACATCAGTTCAGGTCAGGTTTTGTCCCCAGATGATCTACCTAAAATCTTAATTTTTAAGAGCTGTTTTAAAAATTGTAATTACAAATAAGAGATTATGTATGGAGCTATAGTGCATTTGTTTGCGTGTGCTGAAAATTGAGGATAAGAATTTTGTGGGCTGGAAAAATAAAGAAGTCTGTTTTTTGTTAAAAGAGAAATGACCGATTTCTTGGTGAATGGTAGACTAATAGATATGTAACTTAACTAATGCCTCTAATTATTTTAGGTGTTTCTAGTTATAAATTCACAGGCCACATTTTCGAATATATATTTTTATGAGTAGCCCAAGTGAATTTTGGTAAAAAAAATTTCTTTTGATTAAATAAAAATATTTTAAGATTACTTGACACGTAATAAGTTCTTAACAATTAATAGTTTCCTCTTGCTGTTCTTATTTTTTTTTGCTCATTTAGGCCAGAGGTGTCTCAGCCTACACACTGTTGACGTTTTGCATAGGGTAATCCTTTATTTTGGGGGCTCTCTGTGCACCGTAGGATGTTTAACAGCATTTCTGGCCTCTACCCACGAGGTGTTAGTGCCACCCCACCAGCACAGCCAAAAAAATAACAAAAAAATAAGAAAAAGTCTCCTGACATTGCCAGATGTCCTCTGGGGAGGGGGTGGGTAAAATCACCCCCAGTCGAGAATCATTTATTTAGACTCATCAGGTAACGTTTCTGATCCTAAAAATTAATTTATCTGACTAGTGAGATAACAAGGAAGTTGTGTATATTGAGATCAGGCAGTATTTAGAAAACCATGTTGCCACCAGCCCTGTATAAGTCACCTCTTCCTAATTTATACTTACAGTCATTTCAGTATGTATATTTCTATATTAAAGCTCAATTCTCTCTTTTTTTGTTGGGGAGATTGTTTTCCTTTCTTGATTTGAGATTTTAAAAGACTATTATTTTTCCTTAATATATAGATTGATGTTAGTATTTTTTGAGATTCTGTATAAATTTATTTCCTTATATTAGCTTAGAGTAGAAAATGATGACAAACTTGAATAAGAAGTGACTTGAAATATTTATCAAGAGCTAATCTTTACTTATAAACTGTGCTCTGCTTGCCACTAGATGGACCCATGCTCATAATGAACAGAGGAAAACTGAAAGAAAACAAATGCTTCCCCTCCCCACCCCCCAAACATTGAAGACAAATGAGGTTAGGCTTGTAGTATACCTATTTAATGAAATTAAAAAAAATCAGATACATAATCTTCCATATTTTTCTATAGAGATTTGTTTTGTTGAAGGTTTTTATAATGTTTCTTACTTCACGCTTTTCTTACTTTAACAATCTAGTCATTTATTAATGCTTTGAAGTATAACAATAAAGTACAACTTTATGTACTTATTTAACAAATAATATTAAAAGAGCACTGGTACTTAAATTGTGTATCATCACATGACTTAATCACTTGATTGCAATTATTCTTACATGTGTTATTCGTGAAAATACTTGCTCTAAAGAGATGCAAAAACAGTAGTGGTGTAGATGAGAAACATATCTAAAGTTAAAGTGTTGTTATTTAGTCTCTAAGTCATGTCTGACTCTTTGAGACCCAATGGACTGTAGCCTGCCAGGCTCCTCTGTTGTTGGGATTTCCCAGGCAAGAATACTGGAGTGAGTTGCTATTTCCTTCTCCAAAAATTAAAGTATTTGTTGCTTAAATTGGTCTCAAATATAAAGTAGAAAGGAAATTTACACGTTGTGTTGATACATGTTGAATAAAAAAGTTTGTTTACATAAACTGACATCTTTGCATAATTTTTGAGGCACCTTTTCTTACAGAGCACCGGAGATAATGAATTTATAGAGTTTCATGATTATAGCAGCTTATTTCTAAGGAGTGTCTTTTTTTGTTCAAGGCTGATCTCTTTATTATTATTTTTTTAAATCTCTTAGGAAACTTCATTTCAGTTATATCCTTGTTCTCTATTACTTTCAACCTCTGTGAATTAACCATATCTTTCTCAGCCTATAAATGTATGTAAGCCTTTTATATTAAAATATTACCCTACCCCCAAAAAACCTTTTCTTGCTGTTTTATATGTCCCCTTCCCCTTCCCAGCACACTTTCCAAAAGATTGATACTCAAATCTGTTTATTCCTATTCACCTCATTGCAATCTGGAGTCCTCCCTCTAAACAAATAGCGACTTTCAGTTCTAATCTTTATGTGACATTTAAATAGTTTTTGGGACTTCTTCTTTCCCTGGTAAACATGACCCCATGTTCATGTTCTCTTTATTTTCTTGACGCTATGAAAGTTCATTTTCAGTCTTTTTTTATGTCTTCCCACCCCCTCAACTTATTCTTGAAAGGTTAGTTTTCCTCAGATTCCATGTTTATTTATGTTCTCTTGTTCTACCCATTTTTAGTGATTTTATCCACGCCACAGACACCTTCTGTAGTTGACTATATGCTGATCATTCTTGAATCCACAACTCCAGCTAGACCTCTCTGTGAAGCTCTCTACCCTATTTCCAGATATTTTTGAGTCTCGTAAGAAAACACTACCCCCCCCCTTTTTTGTGTGTTTTGGCCACACCACTGGGCATAGGGATGATTCCCTGACCAGGAATTGAACCCACACCTCTGCAGTGAAAGCGCCGAATCCTAACCACTGAGTCACCAGGGGACTTCCTGTTAAGAACCTTAAACTCTGCATGTCCAATTATGCTCACTGTGTTGACTTTGCACATCCAACTGTACTCATTGTGTTGCCCAGTAGGCTGATATAAACTCCTGTATTTCATAACTTGGTGAGTGGTACTGCTGCTTAATTAGTCATCCAAGTCAGAACTGAAGACTCCTACATCTTTTCTATCAGTGTTGACAGTAATTCATCCCTCAGATTGCAGATTCTACCTTAAATGTTTCTTCCATCTGCCTCTCCGTGTTATTCCCATCACCATGACCCTTGTCAGTCAAACCCTAATCTCACATAGAGATTAGTGGGATGATTTCCTTACTAGTTTTCTTGCTTCATTGATGCTTCTTCTCTACTTTATGTTGAACTGCCATTGAAGTAGATTTTCTAAAACATGATAATTTAGCAATGTACACCAAGTTGTTTTTATTACATTTTCAAAGTAGTTAAAATGATTTGAGAATGCAGTCATTTTTGGAAGTTATGAAGCTCATTTGTAGCTTTGCATATTGTAAAGATAGAACCATACTTACCTGGAATATGTCCTGAAAAAAAGCTTAACAAAAATAAATTTCTTTTTCTCAGCAGTTTTTCCTTTTAAAAGTCTATTTTGAAAGATTATAGGCTAATGTAAAGATACAGTCAGTTGGTTTCTAGAGAACTTTAAAGTAGTTTTATTTTTATTGTACTGTATATTCATCAGTTTCTGTATCCAGTCAAGTGTCATGTGTGGGTGTGTATGTGTTTTTTTAAAGTTGTGTGTTTGATGAAATATCTCCTTATTTAAAATGTTTGGATCTTTTAGTTTTGAAATAAAACTTTAGACCTTAGAAACAGTTGTAATTAGTAAATCAATATGTTATATTTAAACTTTTAGCTAGTGTGATGTTATATTCCAAGCAATTTAAGCTGACAGATTTAATAGTTATAAGAGAGGGCTAAGTTTTAAAAATGTGGTTATTTTATAAAATGATTGAAATGTTTTGTTTGCAGGTTGGAATTGTAAAGTGAAATGTGGCCTCTGAGGTGATTTGTAATTTTAAATCAAAACTGGTTTATTTTCTAGGTGTTCATTGTACCCATGGTTTCAATCGCACTGGTTTCCTCATATGTGCCTTCTTGGTGGAGAAAATGGATTGGAGGTATTTGTTTCTTGTTGTAGTGAAAGAAGACATATTTAGTAATTGATAAAAATTTTATTGATTTTTTTTTCAGTTTTAGCATTTTGTATTTCCAGGCTTTTTTTGTGAAGTCATGATTAACATGATTTCAGTGGTTTTTATTTTGGATTTGGTTAATCTTTAGAATACCATTCATTACTGATGTTTTATACCAAGTAGCACGTTGAGTGCTTATGGATCCCAAATACTATACATTTTCTTTCCCATATTTTTTTTTCACATCTTACAGAATTATCAGAGACAAGTTCTCCCAATATTTTGTATATGTTTTCACCTTGGAGGTTACTACTGTTGTTTTTCATTTCATTTTTAAGTGCCTTTTAGAAAAATAGCTGCTGAGTATTAGAAAAAGCTTAAATACCATAAATACCATGTACCTTATGTTAAAACTGTTTCAGAATGGTTTGTCTCTTAGTAGATTGAATGCCTTGAGAGTAGGGACTGTGGTGTGTCCATTTTATAAAACTTCTGTTATGCTTTGTGTAGTAGTCTTAAATAGAAAGGTATTTTTGGGGACTGAGTTACTTAGTTTAAGCCAATCAGCAGGCCTTTATGAGCACCTGTTAACTTGTAAAGTGTCTTTTTAGATTCTGAGAGATTAGATAATGAGATATTACTGAATTTCCTCATTTACTTTAAAGGTCTTTTGTTTACAAAGGCTTTCATGCAGTAGGTCCTTCTCTGAATATAATCACGTGAAGTGGACATGTGATTATATGTTTCCCTGTTCACTCATCCTCAGTGGTTCTCTACTGCATACATTCTGCCTCTGCCTTTCTGCCCTTTCAGATGCTCTAAAAGGTAACTACGCTATGTCGACCGCTATGTCAGACTCAGCCTATGCTTAGCCTCGCTCTGATGACCTGTGCTCTTAACGCTTGGGTCTGTTCAAAGTTCCTGAAAAACAAGCATGCTTTTACTTTATTTTCATGTTGCTTTTCCTTGACTGATGTTCTCTGTTACAATCAGACCTCAACCTTTAAGGGTTTACTTAAATTCTTTACAGACTCCATCCATGTCTCCTCATTACACTCATTGCAGTTTACCTTTAGAGTTTAGGAAATACCACGTACCTTGCGTTAAAACTGTTTCAGAATGATTTATCTCTTAGTAGATTGAATGCCTTGAGAGTAGAGATTGTGATGTATCCATTTTATAAACCTCTATTATACTTCGTTTTAATAGCCTTAAATATAATAAGAGAATTTTGATAAATCTGCATAAATGGAGAGTAGTGAGGAAATTGCATGGTGTTTATTTTCCATAGTATTGAAGCAGCAGTTGCTACTTTTGCTCAAGCCAGACCACCAGGAATTTATAAGGGTGATTACTTGAAAGAACTTTTTCGTCGCTATGGTGATATAGAGGAAGCACCACCCCCACCTCTATTGCCAGATTGGTGTTTTGAGGATGATGAAGATGAAGATGAGGACGAGGATGGAAAAAAGGAATCAGAACCTGGGTCAAGCGCCTCCTTTGGTAAAAGGAGAAAAGAACGTTTAAAATTGGTAATGTTTAAAGCTATTATTATAGTCTTTATCTTTTTCCTCTACAGGCTTATTGAGATTTATGCAAATAGAATGTTGACTATGTTTGTTTTGTTGGATTTGTAAGGTTTCTCTATTCCTGTTATTTCCAAAGACTCTTTTCTTTGACTGCACCACATGGCTTGTGGGATCTTAGTTCCCCAACTGAGGATTGAACCTAGGCCCTTGGCAGTGAGAGTGTGGAGTCTTAACTACTGGACCACCAGGAAAGCCCCCCAAAGACTTTTTTTTTAATTAATTTTTATTGGAGTATAGTTGCTTCATAATGTTGTATTCATTTCCTCAGTACAGCAAAGTCAATCAGTTGTACATATACAGTTATCCCCTCTTTAGATTCCCTTCCCATTTAGGTCACCACAAAGCATTGAGGAGAGTTTCCAGTCTTCCCAAAGATTCTCGATAGCCATGGATCTTTGCCTTTTCTACAAAAAATTTTCAGTTATATAAATTTATCCTGCTTTTGTTTCTTAGGTAAACCAAAGAACTGTTAGATGTTAGATTGAGAATTTATTGTTTCTTTGCAAAATATTGTGAGATTCCAACTAAATATAAAGTGAATATTTTTACTAGTGCTTTACAAACTTGTCCCATAGTTAAAATAACTTTATACATAAATTCTGCTTTCCATGGGTGGCATTTTCATATTTTTCTGTAAAGTTGAATTCAGAAGACTGTTATTTCTTCAATAAGCAATTCCTATTAATCTTCTAGAAATACAAGGCCTAACAAAAAGCATTAGGTGTTACCTTCTTTTCTTGGGGGGATAGGAGATATATTGAGAAGAAAAATGCTAGCTCCACCCTCTTACACTGTTGGTGGGAATGCAAACTAGTACAGCTACTATGGAGAACAGTGTGGAGATTCCTTAAAAAACTGGGAATAGAACTGCCATATGACCCAGCAATCCCACTGCTAGGCATACACACCGAGGAAACCAGAATTGAAAGAGATGCGTGTACCCCAATGTTCATCGCAGCACTGTTTACAATAGCCAGGACATGGAAGCAACCTAGATGTCCATCAGCAGACGAATGGATAAGGAAGCTGTGGTACATATACACAATGGAATATTACTCAGCCATTAAAAAATATACATTTGAATCGGTTCTATTGAGATGGATGAAACTGGAGCCCATTATACAGAGTGAAGTGAGCCAGAAAGAAAAGCACCAATACAGTATACTAATGCATGTATAGGGAATTTGAAAGATGGTAATGGTAACCCTATATATGAAACAGAATAAGAGACACAGATGCATAGAACAGTCCTGTGGACTCTGAGGGAGAAGGTGAGGGTGGGACGTTCTGGGACAATAACATTGAAACATGTATATTGTCATATGTGAAGCGGAACACCATTCCATGTTCTATGCATGGGAAGGATGCTCAGGGATGGAGCGTTGGGATGGCACAGAGGGCTGGGAAGGGGAGGGAGGTGGGAGGAGGGTTCGGGAGGGGGAGCACATGTGAACCCATGGCTGATTCATGTCAATGTATGGCAAAAACTACTACAATATTGTAAAGTAATTAGCCCCCAACTAAAATAAATAAATAAAAAAATAAATAAAAAAAAAAAAAAGAAAAGTGCTGATTGTGACTGTACATATAGAAGTATATGTTGTAGGCCAAAGGGGAAAGTTAGGAAAAGTGTGGTGGTAATTAATTGTTAATAAAGTTAATCATTCAGGTATGTGGGATACTATGGTTGAGTAGTAAGCAGTAAATCTCACAACTCATTTCTTAGTAAGTGTTGATTCACAGGCAGGGAAGAAAATGCCTTAAATGTAAATCATAAAATATAATTATTTGGGACTTACAGTTTCTTGTTTGGAAAACATTGTGTTAATGTGTACACATCTCAAACTTCAACATTCTACCACCACTAAAAAGTGTATAAATTGCTTTGAAACAGGAAACTAATTTCAAAAATAACATTTTTTTTAGTTTAACTTATTTTCTGGGTTTAGATATCTGAAATTACTGAATCACATCTCTGGAAAAATAAGTATCATATTCTAAAGAAAGTCCACTAGCATAACACATAGATGATTACCCTCTTATATCATTTTTATGAGGGAATTTAACTGAATTTTTCAAAATAATATTAATTAGAAGCATATGCTTAATGTGTTCTTGAATTATGATCTAGTATTTAAAAGTGTAAAAGTTTAAACAGTTACTATTTTACAAAATGAGTTAAGTTTGCAGCATTTATTTTTCTTTGCCAGCAGAAAGTGTTTTAAAAATGACATTTATTTAAAAATATTAAGTCCTATTAAATCCTTATTGTTGCAAAAGAGCTCCAATGGCGTAAGAGGAAACTAGCAGAGAAGTGCATGTTTCTTTAGGGGGAAAAATGGCATAAAATAAAAGCAAACCCAAACCTGGTTTGTCCTGTTTTGTTTTGTCAGTTACTAAGAGGAGTGTTTAAAAATTCCTCACTATGATTATGGATTTACCTATTTCTCCTTATAGTTCTGATAGATTTTGCTTTATATATTTTGAGGTGACACATTTCACATCTGTGTGAAAATGCCTTTATTTTCCCCATCTTTTTGAAGAACAGTTGTTCTTTGAAACCCAGATTCTTGGCTTCTGTGTTGGCATGTTGAAGATATTATTCTTTAATGCATTTGTTTTGAGAAGTTGCTTCTTTGAAGGTAATTTCTTTTTCATTTTGATTTTCGGCAGTTTTACTATGATGTTTCTACCTGTGGTTTTCTTTGCATTTTTCCAGCTTCCTACTTGCAGTGACTCTTGAATCTATGGTTGGATTTTTTTTATATCAATTTTAGATATTCTTGGCCATTTATCTCTTCAAATATTATTTTAAATCAGTTTTTTCATCTCTTCCCTTCTACCCAGTAGGCCTTTTGTATTTTATTATTTCTTAAAATGTTGTCTATGTTCTTTTCAGTATTTTCTATCCTTTTGTTTCATTTTTTCAGTCTGGATATTTTTTTCTGACCAAGTGTTTTAATTCTCTATTTTAACTTTGTGCTGCTGTTAAATTTATCCATTGAGTTCTTAATTTCAGTTATTTTACTTTCACTTCTGGAATTTCAGCTTGAGTACTAAAATAACTTTCAGTTCTCTACTGGGATTCTGCATCTTGTCATTTAGGTTTTTGCATTTATTAAGCCTGTTTGAAAGCCCATGTGAGGTAACTAATGTGCAGCTATCCTCTGGGTCTTTTTTTTGTTTTTCTTCTTGTGTCCTTTTGATTTTTAGTCAATTGTAATTTTTTTTTTTTTTGCTTTATACCTGAGTATTTCTGCTAGCTAGACATTATGTATGAAAAATTACGGAAATGATTTGTGGTTCTGTACCCTGTTATCTTCCTTCAGAGAAGATTTACTTTTGTTCCTACACAAGATAGGAGTAGAGAATCTTAACTCAGTCCAGAATTGAACTGTTAAAAACTGGGCTGTTTGAGAGCTGGTCTGATTTTGGTTCACCCCAATTCCTAGAGTGTGGCCCTCTGGGAATTCTAACTGAAAGCCTGGAAAATTAAGCAGGACCTCTCTTCCTTGATGGCCTGGTACTCTAGTTTTTGTATTCCCATTCTTGTGATAAATGCTGAAAGTTCTGTTCGATTTCTTACCCTCTCAGCTACTGTTTTTGAAACAGTACCTATAGAGGAAAATCCTAGAGGAAAAAAATTATGCCAGCTGTCTAGCACATCTCTCTGGAATTCCATTCTTTCTGAGTTCTTGGCTTCAGGTCCTTACCACCTTTATAACTCTCTGATGTCTTAAAACAGGTACTTTTAACTTGTTGTGTAGTGTTTTCTCATGGCTGTACAATTGGTCTAAATAAGCTAGTCTGTCATTGCTGAAAGCAGCAAGCTTCCCTTCTCTGTTTTTGGAGAAAGCAGTTAGGTTTGATTTCTGACTGACATTGAGGACATGGTGGTTTTCAAGAATATTTGCATTTATACTTCCAAAGGTAGAGTCATGAAAAAAGAAAACTCTAAAGCCTTATGCACTTTAGTAGGTTTTTCTTCTTTTCAGATCATAATTAGTAAATATGAAAATTGGTTAATGTTTTTTATTTATAAAAATAGTATCTTATATTAAAGAAAGTTTGGAAACAAATAATCTTTTAGTTTTCACCCTACCACTAGCATTTTTATCATCTTAAAAGAATTTCTTCCCTTTTGCTTACCTGTCTAGTTATCTATCTCTTTTAGAGTGTCCACAAGTGACGTAAAGGTCAGTTCTCTTTGTAAAATAAAAATGTGAAAATCTGTAAGTGTATAGGGTTAAAAGTTACCTCTTTATTCCCACTTCCACTCTACTTTTTGATTATACTTCTAGATACTAACTTTTTCTATGCATTTGCTTACATTTATTCAGTTCTGTCCTGATTCCCCCATCTGTTGTTAACATAAATGTATTTAATGTTAGTTTTTTTTTTTTTCACTTGGATATCTTTTCTTAGTATATACAGAACTGCCTCATTCCTTTTAGCTAGCACCAGAGGGAATAGTTTATAAGCAGCAAACAGAACATTTCTTTAGAAGACAAGAGAAGGCATCAATCCATAAAATAATGGCAGGCTATTATGAAGAAGAACCAGTTAGAGAACTTGGAAATGATAATAATAAAGAAAAAAGTCAGGAGGTGGGTTTGATAGCAGCTTGAAGTTAGCAGCCTGGAGGAAATTATCAAATTGGAAGATCCAGCTAAGAAATTTTTCCTGGATGTAGCACAAAAGGACAAAGAAATATGAGGAATAGTTTTAGGTAGTGACCTGTGTGAATGATTTAATAGTATGAAAAGTCACAGAGGGAACAAATATAGTAAGGATAGGAAGTGTCTTTCTGAGGATTATTTTCTGTGGTACACTAGAGCCAGGTCAGACTAATGATCTTAAGAAACTAATGGGAGGTGAGAAAAAGGAGACAGTTAGTGTTCAGGGTCCACAGTACCGCCCCTGCTTTTGAAAATTTGCTAGAACTCAACATATACTTAGTTGTACTCAGAGCTAAGATTTAGTGCAGCAATGTACTAAGAATATCCAGATCAAAAGGGAAAAAAAGAAGTGGAGTTTTGAGGAGTCCATGTGCAGGCTTCCTTATGCTCTCTCCTTCCCACAAGGGATCATACAGAGCTCACTCTTCTCACAGCAGTGGAAATGCAGCAGCGTGTGTGTGATGTTGCTGTCTAGGGAAGCTTGTTAGAGTCTCAGTGCCTAAGGTTTTTATTTATGGTTGGTCATGCAGACAGTGTGTACCTAGCATGTATCAGTATTCCAGAATCCCAGAAGCAAAGCATTTGTTCAGCATAAGTTTTATTGTCTGTACAGGTAGTTTAGGCATGATGACCCAGCCTTATCAGTTGACTGAGAGCAATGAAAATCATTTCCCGGATGCCATCCAGAGGCCCACCTGGCAAGCAGTCCTGTTATGTTAACTCTTTTCTACACACTGTTGCACACTATATGAGCAGTTTGCTGCTGCTGCTGCTGTTAAGTCGCTTCAGTCGTGTCCGACTCTTAGCGACCCCATAGATGGCAGCCCACCAGGCTCTCCTGTCCTTGGGATTCTCCAGGCAAGAACACTGAAGTGGGTTGCCATTTCCTTCTCCAATGCATGAAAGTGAAAAGTAAAAGTGAAGTTGCTCAGTTGTGTCTGACTCTTAGTGACCCCATGGACTGCAGCCTACCAGGCTCCTCCATCCATGGGATTTGCCAGGCAAGATTACTGGGTTGCCATTGCCTTCTCCGATTTGAGCAGTTTAATTATGATCAAAAAGGGAGACTGAGGGTGATTGCTTGATGCAGACATATTCAGGAAAGACTTTTTAGTATGGAATAAACTCAAGCATAGATATTACTTGAGGATAAGGAACTAGTGGAATCAATGAAGTTGAAAATACCTGAAATCATAGAGGAAGAAATGGTAGAGCAATTTCTGAGGAGACTGAAGGAAATGGAGTTCATGAGCAGATAGAAATTGGTCTTTAACAAGAGCAGGGAAATCTCATCCTTTGCACTGAGATTGTGATTTTTCCTCAGTAAATTTCAGCTGCCTATTTCCTTGTGGGTGGGGAAGGCATCCCATCCACAAAGAGAGCTTTTATGCAACCAGCCACAGTGGATATCTGCCCTATTTGATGTCTAGTTGACTGCTAATGGCTGAATGAGTTAGCCTGAATGGAAGAGGAGCTTTAGAAAGAGGCCAGGAGAGCAGTGAGGATATAAGAGAATTGTTTACATTACCCCATGGGACTTGGGCAGTGTGAGAATGAGTAGTTTTCATTTAAGAGAAAAGTGAGTGATTTTCTTGGTGGAGAGCTAGCTTCCACTGAAGACACAGGGTACAGGGTGTTCGTGAAAAAGGTTGAGTTTACAGGGAAGGTTATTTATGAAAAAGAGATTCCAGGGTTTACATTGGAAAGGTGATTAATGATAAAATGAACCAAGAAGGGGCTCAGAAGCAGTGAGGACAACACCATCAGAGAGGAAGGGTGACTGGAGAGTTGAATTTTGGGTAATGTTAGCAAAGTGTGGTTGACAGGCATGTCATGTGTGGATGTAATTAATTGGCAAGTTTATGGTTAGAAAACTTTCAGTTTTCTTTTATTTTAGTTGAGATTGAAGATAGTTAACAGAGAGCCAAGAGTGATCAATTCTTTGTATCTGTGCTGAGGCTCAATATCTATTTATTCTGTTCAATTAAAAAATTTAGCGTGTTCAAATGTAGTGTTTGTGTTTTTAGGATTAATTTATGCTAATTTGACCTTTGCTTTTCAGAAATTATCATTGATTTTTTTGCCTTTGCTTAGGAAATACATGCTCATAAGTGAAACTGGATACCTTCTTCATGTAAAACTTAAAAAAATTTGTGCTATTAGTACTTTCAGAGTAAAGATGCTTTCTTTTTTTAATTAACATATACAAGATATTTTATCAGGATATTGAAGTTATTTGAGTATCTCAGTAACTAAATATGTTGAAAAAACAACCACCTGGTTAAGTTTTCCTTTGAAAATACTGTCTTTAGTTATTATATTTAATGGAGAAATGATTTTAAAACAGAAACTTCATTGGCTGATAAAGAGAGGTTATGGTATAATAGGAGAGGAATGGTACTTTTTGATCTTTTGGCTCATGGAACCTCCCTTGAAGGAAAACAAAGTAGATGACATTTTAAATAACTGTAAAATATGATTCACAACGAGGGGCAAAAAGTAGGATCAGTGCCTGCTGGAATGACCTAGGACTCTTCTAGATTTGACCTAGGACTCTTCTAGATGTGTATGTACTAAACATTGTGTTCTTTTTTTCCCTTCCCAAATAGTTCAGGTTGCCAAGTCTTTGCCAGAAGGTTGATCATTGCAGTTTGTAGACCATATTTTTTATTGCTTATTTACGTTAACAGCTAGAGTTTTATAGATTTTTCTTGAGACTGATGCCAGCCCTCTTACGGGTTGCAAAGTAATTGTAACATGAATCTAGACAATTTTTTTAGTGTCTAAAATTTCCAGGAGTGTTCTTTATTTGATGCACAAATTCTCCATCTGCTTCACTTCTTTGTGATATTTTAAAAGTATTTGCTATGAAATACAATAATACATTTTCTGTAGTTCTGAGTTAAAGGATTTAGATGAAAACTTCAGGGATGATGGAGAAGGAAATGGCAACTCACTCCAGTATTCTTGCCTGGGAAATCCCATGGACAAAGGAGCCTGGCGGGCTACAGTCCATGGGGTTGCAAAGGAGTTGGACATGACTGAGTGACTAACCAACAAAAAGTACTAAGTGTTCAATCCTAACTAATTAGCTGGAAATCATTTAGAATTTGAGTGTGTCAAAGCAGTAGAGAATGTATGCGTTAGGTCTCATTCAGTTAGTAACCTTTACTGAATCCCGTGTATGTTTGTTAAACAATAAATCAAAAGCTTTTGTATTAAAAAAATTCAGTGATGAGTAATATTTAGTTTTTATGTTGATACATCCAATGACTATAGCTTAGCCATTTTGTCTACTGTTATAGTCCTATTCTAGTTTACAGAGGTATATATTATAGGTGTGTATCTCAAAATCCAAACTCCATTAGTGACACAACTTCCATCCTCTTCAATGAGAATCATTGCTGAATGATATAGTTTAGACCTGGGTTCAAATTCTGTTTTTAATTTGAATAAGTTGCATAAAATCTTTATGCCTCATTTGTTCATTTATGAAATAAATGTAATGCAGTCTTATTTTCAGAATTGTTATAAAGGTTAGAGAAGCTGTAAAATGCCAGGTACTTTGCCTGACTCTGAGTAAATGGTAGGTAAGTTATTATTGCTGTTATGATTACTGAGTAGTGACCATGGTTGCTTTGATAGCATAATACAGACACTGGGCTGTATATGTACATTGAAAATCATATGCTGGATTAAGGAAAACTAGTGTACAATCCCAGAGAAGTCTATAGAACCTCCTGTAGCAGACTATTTGTTGCATATATTTACTCAGATTTCTGAAAATAAATGAATGTATCATTCCGTCTAGTCTTTGTAGATGGATTTGAACTCTAAATGTATTTTTCTTTTCCTTTTATTTTCAGGGTGCTATTTTTCTGGAGGGTGTAACTGTTAAAGGTGTAACTCAAGTAACAACTCAACCAAAGTTAGGAGAGGTACAGCAGAAGTGTCATCAATTCTGTGGCTGGGAAGGGTAATAAGCATTTTAAATTTTAATTAAAGTTTTCAATAAAATTTATTCTTACTCTGCAGTACTTAACATTAATGCAAACAGTGACATAGCTTCTTTGCTCCATGAAGTTTCTGTGTTTACATAGAGTTTTTTGTCAAGCAAAAGTTTATCAGATTTTTCTCAAGATAAACAGTGTAATAACTAGATTTTTTGAGTCAAAATTAGGTGACTCACATGTCTTCTCTATAGAAAATTACTGTTGTTACTTTCTGGTATTTGTTTTGTGGGTTTGATTCTACTGTTGCTGATTAGTTTTGGTTGCCCTTATGATTTTATTAAGAAAGAAGAGGTGAAACTTGAATGAGCCTCACTTTCCAGTTTTTCTGTCATCAGAAACCTAGAAGAATCAGCTTTAAATATACTCTACCCCTTACCATGAATTGAAGATATTCCTAAGACATTTCATAGCAGAGTATTCAGGAGAGAGTTCACGGCTCTTATCTGTTGCTCTCAGGTCTTGGTCTGTGGTCATTCCTGTTGGTCTTTGCCATCTGTGGCAGAAAACTGTAATACAGTTAGAACATGATGAAATAGGGTTATTGTTAAAAATTCCTAATACAAAGAACTTTTGGACTGGTACATACAGATCAATCAACTAGAAATAATTTTAACTGAAAGCTGCAAGTGATGATGAAGTGATGTCAGTTTTAGTGCTCTGTTAAACCCTTGGCAGTGTACCTTAATCTCGACCTAAATTTCTCCTGTTTTGTCATTTCTGGGCATCTTTTGAGCAGAAACTTGCCAACCCTGCAGAGTTATGCCAAGTTGGCAGTGTCATGATGGAGAAGTATGGGGTCTAGAGCAATGTAAGATAATTAAGGCAAGACTTAAACTTCTTCCTGAAGTAAAAGACTTGTAAATATATGTGCTTTGCTATTTAGATCATATATGTTAATATTTAAAAATTAGCCCAGGAGTCATAATTCATAGTGGCATTTAGGATCTTGTTAACTCACATTTTAAAATATCAAGAAAATGATAACGTTTTGCTAGCATTCTTGTGAAAGCTGATATTTCTCCAACTGATACTAATTTCATGATTGGGAGACCATTGTGCTACATGTGTGACTCGTGTGAGATTGGTTTAAGACATGTATTGCTTTGTATGGGTGCCAGCCATAATAGTGATAAAGTGTTCTTCGTTAAGGTCTGGATTCCCTGGAGCACAGCCTGTTTCCATGGACAAGCAAAACATTAAACTTTTGGAGCAGAAGCCATATAAAGTAAGCTGGAAAGCAGATGGTACTCGGTAAGTTAGACTTCTGAAAAAAAAAGTTATACTAAATAGCCTGAATGCTTGAAGAATATTGCTTTGTTGTGAGAGGTTTGTACTTTTGGGAGTGACATGAACAGCAAAATAAGCCTGTTTCATATATTGTATAGTTTTTGTTTTGCTAGTGTTCTTAGTTGTCTACTGCATTTATCTCTTTCATTTTCTAAATATTTGGTTTCAGATTTATGTTAGTTTGACATGAATCTATACCAGATTTAAATCTGAAAGTATTTTTTCTTATTAATATTGTACTTTTTGGTATGTCTGTTCCCATCACCTTGTCTTTAATGGTTGTTGGGCACTTCTAAAATTAACAGATGTATTATGAGTTTATAATCTAAAAATTACCAAGTACCCTGATTCATTCTATATTTTATTCCTTCGATAGTTTTTCTTTTTCTGTTGATCCTTACTAATACTTTTTGTAATTTTATCCACTCTTAAGGTTCTATTCTTAACAACAGAGCTTAGCTTCAAGTTTCATATTCCTAAGTTTAAAAGTATTGATTAGTAAAAGTTTTATGCTTCCTCAATACCATTTAACTTTTTCTTGATTGTAACCTATTTTATATGGCTTTGCTATATATGTATTTATTCATTCAGCAAATTTTGTACTAGTTGAAATAACTACTTTAACAAATATTAATATAGAAGTCATTACTTTTTTCATAATGAAGAAAATCTTTTAGAATAATTAGAGTTCCATGTTGTCACAAGTGACAGTTTTCTTCTTTCTCATGGCTGAATAATATTCAATGTGTGTGTGTGTAATATACATTATATATATATATACACACACATATATATATATATATACTTACATACATAATTTTTATTCATCTGTTGGTGGATAGGTTATTTTCATATCTTGCCTATGATGAATAATGCTGCAGTAAAAATGGGAAAAAATAATCTCTTTAAGATCCTCTTTTCATATTTTAGTTTTTGAAGATTATTTTGAAGATGATATAAGTTGCATTTGATTTTTATGACAGTTTTTGAATGTCAAAGTGATAATTATATCTTTTTTATCATGCTATCTTCATCTACATTTAACTTTGTGGTGACCTTAAAAGATACCTGTGGAGATATGGAGTGGATACAGCTTGATTTTACTGTTAATATTAATATTTTTATAACTACTATTATGATGCCAATAATGAAGTAAAAGAAAGTAACTCAAAGTATATTTGCCATAAGAAGTATGTAATGCTATGGGAATAATTTGTAATAGACAAGCAAAAGTCTTTTAATGAATTGATAGCCATAATGAAAGCAAACCTTATGAGAACTGAGACTTTTGTCTTTTTAAACACTGTGTCCTCAGTGCCTAGAATAGTGCCTGGCACGTGATGGGCACTCAGTAAATGTTTATTGGATCAATTAATCATTGAAAAGCTGCCAGTGTGTTTGCATGAAAGTTATGGAAACACTTGTGATGGTTGTGAAATTTTTGAGATTTTAAATGTGACAACTCTCTGTCACATTAATTTCCAAACAAAAATGTAAACCATTTAGCCAAAAGCAGCAGCAGCAGCAACATAGTTCAAAGAACATGACCCATAGGGTGGATAAAGCTAGATGACCCTAAGAAAAATGTTTGGATTTATATAAGATAATGGCAGTCCATTACCCAATAGATTTGCTGTAAAAGGATTAAATAAAGTAATTCCAAACAATTAGCATACAGTGGACACTCAGTAAAAGATAGTTACTGATATTCTCACACATACTTATGTATGTGCATTATATGTGTATATATATATGTATATGTAATACACACATATATATATACAAGAATTCTTGCTTTAAGAAAAATTGAATACATAATTCATTGTAGTTATTGTTTAGCTCCTGGTTTTGAGTTTTTATATAAGTAATTCACTAAATGTATACATTTGAAATGTAAATTGTATTTTTTTTTCCTCATAAAATTGTCCTATGCCTTTGTTATAATTGAGTGCTAGACATGTGGTCATGCTATACTTGTTCTGACAAATACTTGGTGACTTGTAGAAATAGCTGTTATGTAGATAAACTATCTATAATATGTTCAGGGAGCTTCTGAACATAGTTACTGCTCTAATGGTTTTTATACAGAACTGTAATTACCCCAGGTAGTTAGTAACTTGCTTGGATCCTTTGATATGTATCTCGCTAATAATGTTTGTAGCAGATGTTTATTCCAGTGAGTGAAACTGAATGTTCAGACAGGAATAATGTGGATAGAATAATGAGATGCTACACTAGAAAAGTTTTATATACTGAGAGGAAAATTAAAGAGGTTTTAGGTGTCTCTGGAATAATTTTCAATGAACTGCAAACAGATGATGTTTTGTATTGTTTAGGAACAGAATGAATAAATCAAATTATTAACAATTCAGTGATGTTATACTGTTATAATTTAGATTTGTTCATTTGGCTGTTTTTTAGTTCCTCTTGAGGTAAGATATCAGAGCAGATATAAATTTCTGTTTAGCCCTAATTTTCTTTTGATCACAAAGTAAGTAGTTTTTTTTCTTTCATGATATATAACAACTTTGACTGAATATTACATTTAATAAGAATTTACTTCTGTCTTATTTCCTAATAAGTATTAATTAGGGCCATAACATTGTATCTAATATTTAGAAACTCACTTTTAAATAAAGCTATACCTGGAAAGGATTTTTAATTTGTGAACTCTTCTAGGGAGACTTAGTGTGTTTGTGGATATGTTTGAGGGGGGTGGAATCCAGAAAATAAAATATTTGCTTTAATCTTGTAACTAGATAGAGGCAAAATTGACAGTACAACTCTGGTCTTCTGTAGCTTTCTTTTTTCCCCCCTTCATTGTTCTGTATTTTAGAATTTGGGCTTCGAACATATGATTTAACGTTGTTTTTCTTCATTATATAGTTAGCTCATTTTGGAACTTAATGAAAATTTAGCACCATATTTCTGATGATAACCCCAAACCAGGTTTCATCATTTGAAGACTCCAGTTCTGTTTTTTAACAGTTTCATTAGAACTATTAATACGGTGAGGGTGCAAGGCCAGTATTTTTGCATCTGGGAGGAACACAAGAAAGCTGTAACTCCTGTGTTCCTTTCTTATGTTCCCTTCATGGAGAAGGGAGACAAACAAGGAGTGATTAGAAGTTGATCAGAAACACTGTTTATTGATCTAAAGTTGTAGTTGATGATATCTGGTAGTAAATTGGTTAAAAAAAAGGAAGTAGTGGAACTCAATTTACTCTTACTCCTTCTCTAAGCTCAAATCTTAACTTACCATTATTTGAAATAGACAAAAGTGGGGCTGCTTTGGTTGTTGACCATTTTGGGGCAGCATGTGGGATTGTATTCTGGGTGGCCTCTTAAAGTCACCATGGAAATTTTTAGGATAGCATGTTCCAGATGCCACTGGATGTTTGGGTTACATTGGTGGCTCAGATGGTAAAGAATCTGCCTGTGCAGGAGACTCCTGGGTTGGGAAGATCCCCTGGAGAAGGGAATGGCAACCCACTCCAGTATTCTTTCCTGGAGAATTCCATGGACAGAGGAGCCTGGTGGGCTATAGTCCATGAGGGTCACAAAGAGTCAGACAAGACTGAGCGACTAACACTTTCACTTTCACCACTGTGATAGTGTTACCATCATGTGTGCGTGTGTGCTCTGTCGCTCACTCATGTCTCACTGTTTGCAACCACATGCACTGTAGTCCACCAGGCTCCTCTGTCCATTGGATTCTCCAGGCAAAAAACTGAAGTGGATTGCCATTCTCTCCCCCAGGGGATCTTCCCAACCCCGTGGCTCCCACATTGGCAGATGAATTCTTTACCACTGAGCCACTTGGGAAGCCCCTATTACCATCATAGTAAGCTTTTATTTAAAAAAAAAAAAAGAAAGAAAAAAATCCAGAGATCCAAATTCAGTAGGCTTTAGTTGGCTGTGAGAATTTGGTTCTCAGAAGCACCCCAGCTACTTCTGATTTCTAGCCAAGTCCAGGAACCACTGCCATTAGTGCCCTGTTGAATGAACATAGTTTAAAAATCAGTGGTGTAAACCAGAGCAATGTTTGAAAGTCAAAGTGTAGTTGCTCAGTCATGTTCAACTCTTCACGATGCTATAGACTGTAGCCCTCCAGGCTCCTCCGTCCATGGGATTTTCCAGGCAAGAATACTAGAGTGGGTTGCCATTTCCTTCTCCAAGAGCAATGTTTAGCCAGCCATTGAGTTAAGGATGTAGCCGAGGATTTGTCCATTAATTGATTAAAGGAGATTCATATAAAATGCTTGTTAGCATGATGTTCAATAAATGTTATTGTTACTATAGTGTCAGACTCCATGGGCAATCATTTTCACTTGGTAATCATCATTTAGTTTCCCAGAATCTATTCAAAATTCCCTTAGGGTGTGGGGTAGTTACTGTACAAGAATAAAAGTGGGTATAGGACAAAAGTCTAATATTTTAAAATCAAACTTTTGAAATAGATGTCAGCTAGTCACATCTTTAGGACTTACTAAAGGATAAAAAGGGCCTTTAAATATTAATTTCTTTAATTAAACTACTTATTAATATGAGAGTTACTAATTAACAGAGATACTGTCTCTGAAATACTACTTAAGAATAGAAAATCAACTGAATTCATGACTAAATTTGGCTCAAAAACTCTTAGAGCTAAACAGAACATACACAGGTAAAACCTGTGTTGCAAACATAAGAACAATCCCTGGTTAAAATTTGAGGTTGTCCATATTCTAGGGGTAGTGAGTATCTGAAACTTTGAAACATTAATAAAAATCCCTTTTGTTAATATTCCTAAATATATATGTATTTAAATAGAGCTATGCTATTGAAGTCAAATATATGAGGAGAAAATATATATTAACAGTGATAAAATATATTTATATATAAAAATATATATTAAGTGATATATATGTATATATTCAGTCGCTCAGTCGTGTCCAACTCTTTGCAACCCCATGGATTGCAGCACACTAGGCTTCCCTGTCCATCACCAGCTCCCACACTGACTGGTGTCCATCATGTCCATCAAGTCCAGACTCATGTCCATCAAGTCAGTGATGCCATCCAACCATCTCATCTTCTGTTGTCCCCTTCTCCTGCCTTCAATCTTTCCTAGCATCGGGGTCTTTTCAAATGAGTTGGTTCTTCGCATCAGGTGGCCAAAGTATTGGAGTTTCAGCTTCAGCATCAGTCCTTCCAATGAATATTCAGGATTGATTTCTTTTAGGATTGACCTGTTTGATCTCCTTGTAGTCCGAGGGACTCTCAAGAGTCTTCTCCAACACTACAGTGTAAAAGCATCAATTCTTTGGTGCTCAGCTTTTTTTATAGTCCCAACTCTCACATCCTTATATGACTACTGGAAAAGTTATAGCTTTGACTAGACGGACCTTTGTTGGCAAAGTAATGTCTCTTCTTTTTAATTTGCTGTCTAGGTTGATCATAGCTTTTCTTCCAAGGAGCAAGCATCTTTTAATTTCCTGGCTGTAGTCACCATCTGCAGTGATTTTGGAGCCCCGCAAATAAAGTCTCTCACTGTTTCCATTGTTTCCTCATATATATTACATATATATGTATATAAACAGTGATAAAAAACCGCCTGATCCTCCACATAAATGGATATGATATATACTCTTCTGTTATAAACTGTAGAAAACTATCAGGTTTCCCTCAAATTGCTTTGTGATGATAATTGGAATTGCCTTGACCCTTTCACTTAATGGGCTTCCCTTGCGGCTCAGCTGGTAAATAATCTGCCTACAGTGCGGGAGACCTGAGTTTGATCTCTGGGTTGGGAAGATACCCTGGAGAAGGGAAAGGCTACCCACTTCAATATTCTGGCCTGGAGAATTCCATGGACTGTATAGTCCATGGGGTCACAAAAAGTTGGACACGACTGAGTGACATTCACTTTCACTTAATGGCAAAAATCTGTATCTTTGAAGAAATAATATTTATTGCTTTACTAGATAACTGTGAAGCTACTTTAGGAATTAGAGGATCTCAAAGACAATACAAGACACTGTAGGAAAGCAAAATACAATTCTTGACCTTGAAGCAGCTTTAAGATGTAGTAAGAGATGTAGTAAAATTGTGTATAGTACAAAGCACGATAAATAAGGAGAGGTAACAAAGAACTGCCTTAGGAGCATTACTTGATATTCCGTATGAAATATGAGTGCTCATTTTGATTTTAGGAGTATAATAATGGGTATCCTAGATGGATGTTTACCTGTGATAGTGGAATAAAGAAGAGATACAGACACACTTGTTATTTAGTATTGCCTAATGCTACTAACCTTACTAGAGGACATCTGCCCCCTACTCCCATCTCAGCTATAGAGCTACCAGTGTGAGGTATGAGCTACCTGGATGAGGTGTTAAGGGGATTTTCATACTTATTTTTCTCACAATTTCATGATCCTTTAAGAACTGGTTATTTGCTCACATGCTCTAGTTCATTATTATAGAAATGGTAAGTACTAGGTTGGCTGAAAAAGAAAATTCACAAAGAGTTTGTGAATCAGTGAAAAAATGTTTGAAAGAATTGTAATTTTTTTTAAGGAAGGTGTGCTCTATATAAAATAAAATTGGAAGTAATCAATCATGTCAAGGGACAAATGTAAAATAAACAAAGTCTTTGGAATATTTCTTTTGATTTTTTCTTCTCATGAAGACTGATTATTTTATAAAAATCAAAATGTTTTTCACACCTTTCAGCCCCTTTGATATGTAAGTGCTGCCCAAACCATTTTTCGTGGCTTTAAAATTTTATTCCAGATCAAGGTAAATCTTGAGAAATCAATGTGGCTTTTTACCCTCTCTCATGTGAGACCAGTTAAAAGGATATTGTATTTTACATATTTAATTTGTGCATGACTATGAAGTTCTGAAAAGCATAACCTTAATAGTCATGGTAATTAGTGCAAATAATATACCATTTGATTTTACACTTTGAAGTCTAATGATACTCTGTATTCTCATTGTGAACAGAGCTACTTAATCTAAAAGTAACCAGTTAAAATAACCAACAGAGGCTTCTTATCCTCAGAACAGATAGATTCATGAGATTTGTTTACTAGTATTGGAACTGATTACCTGATTTGTGCAATGAATAATAATTTTGCAGTTTTCTATTAACTTGAAAGATTTTCAAATCCTCTTAATTAGGTCAAAATCAATGACTATGTCTATACCTTATAATTAGTACATCCTAAATATTTTTCTGTTTTATTAAACATTTTTCTATTAGGTGACTAAAATAAAATTGTTTATTAAGGTAAGCCTTGTTTCAGATTAAATAAATCAAGTAATACTAGCAAGCTTATGATGGAAGTCACTTCTCCATCACCTTTTTCTTTCTATCAGCTTTACTCCCTAAAGGCAACCACTACCCACCCCCGACTCAGTTATTGGGATATTTGCTTTATTGTGGTGGCCTGGAAGTGAACCTGTGATATCTCCCAAGGTCTAAGGCAACCACTTTTAACCTTTCTTTTTTTGTTTCTTTTAATTTAACCTGTGATTATCCTCAAATCTGTGAGTAACATGTTTATGTTGATGTTTATTAGTTAACTTTAGGTGAGTTTCTAATATGGTCATGAGAATGTGGCTCACCAATTTCTCTGTGCCTGTCTGTTCTTTCTTCTAGTTTCTTATCATAGATAAAACTATTATTGTTAGTTCCTCACTTATCATGCCTCTATATTTAATCTTCCCTTTATTCTAATAACCCTTACATAGTATTTCTTAATTCTTTTATTTTTTAACTAATTGATTATTTTGGGGCACACTGAGCGGCATGTGGGATCCTAATTCCCCAACCAGGGATTTAACCACACCCTCTGCATTGGAAGGTGGAGTCTTAACCACTGGACTGCTAGGGATGACCCAGTATTTCTTAACTCTTGTAAGATGTAAACTTCAGAGTTCCAGGTCTTCCATCTACTTCTTTACATTAGCTCTAACTTTAATATTGTCAACTCTGTTTACATTTACATACTGTTTGTTAAACATAGGGTTTTTGGTTTTTTTTGTTTTCTGTAATGGTTGATTTAAATGGTGAAAAATACTTAAAAATTTTTTTCTTACTGAACTGTTGTTTAGATTAGTGGAAAGGAATATATTTCCTTTTTTATGATGTGAAAAGAAATCACTCATATTTCTAACACATAGGGACTCAATACATAGAATTGATTACAAAGACATTCTGAGAACAAGAAAGCAAAAGGGTGAGAGGGGTTCAGTGAGCTGCTACTGCCTCTGGTGGGAGCCTGGTTAGCACTTGCTGCCCAGCAGCAGGAGGAAGTACTGCCTGTGTGGCTGCTGCTGTTGGGACCACTCACCACTGTATGCCAGCAGCCACTCCCCGGGGGTTCTACCCTAAAGAGCCCTGCTGTCATCTTGTGGCTGCTGCCTTCAGTGCCACCTGAGATGCTGCCAGAAACAGATCAATAGGTTTTTTTCCCTTCCCCTTTTTTCCAGTCTCCTTGCAGGGAGTTGGCAAAGGAATCGGGGTAGGGTTGTTTGCTTATTTCTCAACCAAGATCCATTGAGAGCAAGTGCTAGGATGGAGCTGACCACTAAAGATAGCCACTTTGTCCAGAGTTCAAAGTCATGCCTTCTCTACCATTTCAAGTAGAATGTTCCTTTTGTCAAGTTTAAATAGGTTCTTTTTTACTCTAGTCATTGCTTTTACCCTATAATCAAGTTTTTTCAAAGTTTTATTCATTTTATTTCTTCTTTGAGTTATTTTTTGTTATCCCAAAGACTTTTTCTCTTTTATACTCTTCTGTGATTTTTGGCCTCTGTATAAAGCTCTGTTCCCAACTTTTATCCTGGTTGGATCTAGCTTTCTGGATTCCATGTTTTTTTTCCCTGCCCTCTCTTCCCATCCTTTCTTTTTAAATTTAGGTGTATTCTCTTATTTTGCAGGAGTACCTCCTTCAGTCACTTCCTAAGAAAGTATGTATAAGAAGTAACCCATAAGCATGCTTGCTGCTGCTGCTGCTAAGTCGCTTCAGTCGTGTCCGACTCTGTGCGACCCATAGACGGCAGCCCACCAGGCTCCGCTGTCCCTGGGATTCTCCAGGCAAGAACACTGGAGTGGGTTGCCATTTCCTTCTCCAATGCATGAAAGTGAAAAGTGAAAGTGAAGTCGCTCAGTCGTGTCTGACTCTTCACGACCCTATGGACTGCAGCCCACCAGGCTCCTCCGTCCATGGGATTTTCCAGGCAAGAGTACTGGAGTGGGTTGCCATTGCCTTCTCCAATAAGCATGCTTAGGTGTATGAAAATGCTATTCCTCTGGTCCTGAGTTTAGTAATTCAGCTGTGTATAAAAGTTTAGATTAGAAATGATTTTCCCTCAGAATAACAAAAACTTTAACTTCTGTTAACCTCTGCCACTGATAAAAGTTGTGTTATCATTCTGATTCTAGTGCCTTGTATGTGGTTTGCCCTTGGAAACTTTTAGAATTTTCTCTTTGTTCTTGTCCTGAACTTTTTCAGTGGACCAGTGGATGACTGATTATGTGGGTCTACACCACCCCCACCCCCCAACCTTTCCATTCATTGGCACCTGGTAATCACTTGAATCTGAAAACCTGAGTTCTTCCATTCAGTGTAATTTTCTCTCTCCTATTTTATTTCCTCCCATTTTTCCCTTCTGTTTTCCCCCTTTAGACTATTGGTTGTTATACTGCCTAGATTCTTTTTCTTCTCTAATCTTTTCTGTCATACTCTTCATCTGCTGGTCTTGTTTTTCAGCTTTCTAATAGGCTTTCTCATTTTTTTTTTTTCTATACTTCTAATGAATTACTAATTTCAGTATTTATGTTTTTAAATTTCAAGAGTACATGCATTCTTCCTGTCTGCTTATACCTTTCTATGCCAACCTGTTCCTAATTTATGGACATGATACCATTTGAATTTCTTAAGGGAATACTAACTGGAAGGCATAGAGTTACTCTATTTTGAATCATCTTTCTTCTTCATGTTTGTGGTTTTCCTGAAATGTACAGTGATCCTTGGTTGGCTGCATTTGAAAAGGAGGCAGAAAAACTGCTTGAAAGAAATTTTGGGAACATGGGCTGGGTTGGTCACGTTGACAGCTTTGCTTCATAATAAGCAGTTGTGCTTGGAGGACCTTCAGTCCTACTGTATGGAGAAGTCTTTGCTTCTGGGCACCATTACCCATGTGGTAGTTGCTTTACCTTAGGGTTTGGTTCATCTTTTTAAAAGAAGGGCCTTCCAGTTTTATTGATTGATTGCTTAGGAAATGTTAACTAGTATGTCTTTTCTGTGAGTTGTGGGGATTTAACTGTTTTACATAATTAAAAATAACCAATTTCTTCTTTTCTGTCCATACTGTTACTCTTGTTAGTTGATGTTTCTGGGTCTTTGTAAAACAGCTTCTTTTGTGGCTGTTGCTACTCTTTCACTATGCTGCTTAGCATTTCTCCATCTGTTTCTTGTCCAGCAGAAATGTATTGTAGTAGTTCAGCTGCTGATGCTCTTCCTTCCTTTCTTCATTGTCTTCATTGATGTTTGTTATATTAGTTATCTATTCACACCTGACAGATTATCTCAAGATTGTTGTTGTTCAGTCGCCAAGTCCTGTTGGACTCTTTGTGACCCCATGGACTGCAGCACACCAGGCTTCCCTGTCCTTCACTATCTCCTAGAGTTTGCTCAAACTCATTTCATTGAGTTGGTGATGCCATCCAACCATCTTATCCTCCTGCCCTCAATTTTTCCCAGCATCAGGGTCTTTTCCAATGAGTTGCCTCTGATTACCTCAAGATTACCCTCTAAATTTAGCAGCGTAAAACAACAAACATTTAATATCTAGTAGTTCTGGGGAGCAATTTAGTTTGGTGGTTCTAGCCCACTGTCTCTCATGGGGTTGCTGTGAAGCTGTAGGCCAGGATTGCTGTCATCTCAAGGCTCCATTTACAGGCTTACTCATGTGGTCGATGGCAGCCTCAGTTCTTTGCTGATTGTTGGCCTGGAGCCTCCATCCCTTGCCTTGTGGGCCTGTGTCCATAGACTGGGTGGGGAGGAAAAACTTCTTGCACCTGCTTGTGTTTAGTGTTCGGGAGTCTGGATTAAACTGGGGAAAGAAGAGTGAAAACAAAGTTTGTTTGTATCCCTATGTGAGTGCACAAAAGAAGTGACTCACTAAATGATAAAGTTAGTCAAGTTCTTCTATGGGAAGAACAGATGGATTTCTTTAGGAAAACCTGTTTTTAGGATAGCAATAGGAGATAGGAAAGCTGATGATAATCTTCGTTATGCTAGTGTGATTGGTCTTTTCCATCTTCCTCATGGCTGTAAAACTCCCCCAGAGAGGGGATTTAAGATAATTTCACTCTCAGTCTCCTTTCTGGAACTGAATATGCTCCAAAGAGGTGATTTCTGGTGACCTCATTTCCAGAAGTTTCTGCTTTTGTGGGGAGGCTTCTTTCTGCATCTCTTGAATCTCAAATGTCTTCAGTTTAAAGTAATCGTCATACTAACTCTGGAGTTCTATGTGTCCTTAAATAGCTGCCTGAACATCGTTACTACTTGGCAGCCAGCTTCCCCCAGAGCAAGTGATCCAAGAAATTCCAAGATATTTAAGGTAGAAGTAGCAATCTTTTTATAATCTAAGATATCCTCATTATAATGGACTATCTGTATCCTCCAGAATGCATTTGTGGTAAGAGACTCACATTTTTTAAAGTAAATTATTAAATATTTTATAGCATTATCTCCATTGATTTAAGGACCATATTTTGAACTAGTTTATTTTAATGATTTATTATACAGATTCATCACCAAAGTATTTTTTTCCAGTCACTTTTGGTTTAGTTTTGGCATTTTGTGATTGCACTAGATGGCAGCAGAGGACCAGCTTTAATTCAGGCTTATTTTGTGATGCAGTACCCAATGCATTGTGCATCTAATACATCCAAAAATATTAGCTTGGGATTATTACGAATTTAGTAAGGATTAGGGAATCATGTTTACAGCAGTATTGAAAGCATGGAGGTTTGATAATGTTGCTGTGTTCCTTAATGTTGCCATGTTCATATTCAAATATTTGAATTATTTTATTTGTAGATGACTCTGTAGTATCATTTTGGAATTGTTTTTGTAAAAACCAATTAGCCACATTAAAGTCCCTGATGGTGTTTTGTTTGATTCAGGAAACAGATATTTTTATATTGGAATCTTCAAAAGTGAAAGGATGATTTGAAGATTCTGTTTTATCCCATATGGGTTTTACTGTCAGTTGTTTGTGTTGGGAGCAAAGGAGTCTATAGAAAAACTCAGTGTTGAAATGTAACTCTTCTATTTTAGATAGTGAAATTGATGTTCCAAAGGGTAGAACAGTTGTTGGACTTGTACATAGCATGTGAAGAGTAGTGATTTTGATATATGTGCTCCAGTTATATTTTGGAGAAGGAAATGGCAACCCACTCCAATATTCTTGCTTGGAAAATCCCATGGTCAGAGAAACCTGGTGGGCTACAGTCCATGGGGTCACAAAGAGTAGGACACGACTGAGCGACTTCACTTTCACTTCACTATATTTTGGGAAAGAAATTTCTGTATCTCTGTGCTTTCTTTTTTAGAAATCATGTATCATAAAGTATCTTTACTTTCTTTAGGAACTATATTCAGTTTTTGCATGTTAATGGTAATCTGGTTCCCCCCAGGCGCTGGTATCTGTGAACTAGGCAAAGAAATTGAAAATGAATAATTCTGACAGCTCTTTTTTAAATTGTGAGATCTGGTTTGAAGATTTTATATGCAGACCATCTTTGTACAGTATGTTCCTGGCTTTCAGCCCAGCTCTGCTGGTTGCTGCTGTTTTTGCTGGCAGGTGAGCTTTTTTGGATACATTTTATTTTTGTAACGTCTTAAACTTTAGGAAATTTAATTTTGAAAATATTTTTGCATGGGCAGAGAACTAACTGTCTCCCCATGAATTATTTAAAATGGTCTTTAAGTCTCTTAAATGTTATATTAGCTTGATAAAATGTAACCTACTGGCTAGAAGTACAAAATACAGTATTGGTCTGGCCTTGGTAGTTGCCTTAGTGCAGGGAGTCCATATTATATTTATTTTTGTAGTCTCAGTGTTTAGCTACAGTATTTAGCTATTGAGATTGTTGTATCCAAAATTTTTCCTGGTACTTTTATGTGAACATAAACAAAGACCAGTGGAAACAAGTTGATTTCTAATAGTGTGGTCCTTTAAACATTTTGTACTATTATAATAGTGAAAGTGATCATCGCTCAGTCATGTCCAACTCTTTGCAATCTCATAAACTGTAGCCCACCAGGCTCTTCTGTCCATGGAATTCTGCAGGCAAGAAAGCTGGAGTGGGTTGCCATTTCCTTTTCCAGGGGATCTTCCTGACACAAGGATTGAACCCGGGTCTCCCACATTGCAGGCAGACTCTTTACCATCTGAGCCACCAGGGAAGGGTCTGCTGTTAATAACAGATGAGGAAATTAAAAGTCATTTAAAGCATTTGGTGCACTTAGATATAATTTTACGTACTTATATTTTTATATGTGCATGAAGCAGTATTAAATAAAATGAAACATCAACATGTTATGCATCTTCTACATGTGTTTTTATTTATCTATCTCAAAAATAATCTTAGTGGTGCTATTCATCTATTAAACATTTAAAACAATGGGATTTTTATAGTAAAATATGTATGATAAAGTATAATGTCTATGTTAAAAGTAAAATTATTTCAAGTTTCTTATAGGTTAGGTCTTTTTCTCCCTTTCACTAAAATAGTTAAAGATTCATTATTCTAGTATAAATAATACACACAAAAAAGATATTGCTTGTTTTATAGAAAATTTTTAATTTTTGGCAAGTTTTAAATGGTAGCTGTTCTGAATGTGTACTTGAAACCACCACATTATTTATCACAGTGTATGGTCAGTTTCAATGGCAATAAAGTTTTGAGAGGAAAATTAGTTTTACCTATTTTTAAAATTTTTAAAAAATAGGTAAAATCCACCTGGGCGTCCCAGGTGGTTCAATGGTAAAGAATCTGCCTGCAGTGCAGGAGACGTGGGTTCAGTTCCTGGGTTGGGAAGATCCTATGGAGAAGGAAATGGCAACCCAGTCCAGTGTGTTTGCCTGGAAAATCCCATGGAGAGAGGAGCCTGGTGGGCTACAGTCCATGGGGTTGGAAAAAAGTCAGACATGACTTAGCAACTAAATAACAACAACAAGAACAATTTTTTAAAATACATTTTAGGATTAATTTGTCTAAATATTTTTTAAAATTCAAAATACTGAAATGACATCTAGAATAAAATACATCCAAAGTTTTCAAATAAGAGAGATTGTGAGCCTATATTAGATATTCTGCATAGTCAATAGAATCAAGGACCTATAAAGATAGTAATGAAATAAAATTCTAAAAACAAGAATGTTTATGTATTAATATATTGACTTGTAAAAACAGGTTTATTTTTGAGAAGCAATATAGTATAGTGGTAAAGAGCTTGGGTATTGAAACTAGACTACCTGGGTTCAAATCCTGAGGTTTCCGTGCTTATTAGTCATGTGACCCTAGGTAAGTTATATAACCCCTCTGTCTTCCAACTTGCCATCTGAAAAATTGAGATAGCAATAATAATTACCTCCTAGATGTTATGGGATTAAGTAATTTCATCTAAAGCACTTAGAATAATGTTTAACATGTCAGAAGTGCTTGGTAAATGTTGTTAATAGTTGCACATTCTACCAAATTAATAGATTCATTAAAATAAACCAAACTGTGACTTTCTGAAGAGGCATTCCATTGTCATGGTAAAATTCTATTTTTAAAATTTGAACCTATTTAAAAAAAGAACATTTAAGATGTGGTTCATGCCCTTAAATGGTTGAAAATCTAATTGCGATATTAAAATGGGAATCCATGAGAGAACAATATGAAATATAATTGCCTATAAATGATGTGACATAGATTCTAGAAAGTAGGAGTTCTTAGGAGGAGGATGACTAGTGAAGAGTGAGTAACATGGGCAAGAGGAATAGCACAAAGGATGTCACGAGGTGGAAGCAGCCTGCCTGAGCTTGACCAGTTCTGGCCATTAGGCAGTAAGGTGTTTACGCTACAGGAAGAAAATTATTATACTGGTGACTGGTTAAACCCTTGGTTTATATTTTTAAACATGTCAGAGTTTTAATGATTGCTGAACCACAAGTCTTTGATTTAAATTTTGACTATTATAACCAACTCCTACTTCTTAAGTTATTCTTAAGAAGTTGTAATGTGGGAGTTCCCTTATCTCAATCTTCTTGAAGTTTAAGGTCACCTGGGATTGCTCTATCAGTTGGTTAGCCTGGTGGCCTTTGAGGTACTTAAAGGATCTATTCTTTGAAATATGTATGGTATGAACAGAGAGCACTCTATAGAGCTACAGAAGGCAGGGAAGCGAACACTTGAAGAACAGTTGCTGTCAAAGGAGAAGCAGCCAACCTACTTCTGTGACTGGAGGAAGAAAAGCCAGAGAGCCAGTGCTGCCAAGACTCCTCAAAGTTTGTTCTGGCAGAAGGCACAGGGAGACCCTATAGCAACACTTTATTTCCCACTTTCAGTTATAATTCAGGGACTGTTAGGTGAACCTTTTTGGGGTCTTTTGTGAAAACTTTTACTGAAAGTAGGTTATATTGGCATTTATTCAGCTAGTCTAGGCAGCAATGAGTTTCAAAAGTTGCCTAAGGTAGGGGCTTCCCTGGTGGCTCAGTGATAAAGAATCTGCTTATAATGCAGGAGCTGCAGGAGACGCAGGTTAGATCCTGGGGCAGGAAGATCCCCTATGGAAGGAAATGGCAACCCACTCTAATATTCTCGCCTGAAGAATTACATGGACAGAGAAGCCTGGCTGGCTACAGTCCATGGAGTCAAATCCAAAAATAAAAAAGAAGTTCCTTAATGTAAAATGTGAAAACCAGAAGATTGTAATTGGAACTAACTTGTGATCTTGCTTAATTATTTCTTTCTCTTCTCTTTTGAATCCTCTCTGCTCTTTTTACCCTAGTCAGAAGCTGAACGAGAATATTTCTGTGACTAAGAGAGGAAAAGTCTACTGAATATAACTTTTGAACAGGCATTTCAGTGGAAGTTCTTCTTTTGCATGTTTCTAAGAATTATATCTATATATATATAGATAGATATATACATGTATATGTGTGTGCATGCTCATTGCTAAACTGAATCCGACTCTTTGTGATCCCATAGACTGTAGCCCGCCAGGCTTCTCTGTCCATGGGGATTCTCCAGGCAAGAAGAATGGAGCAGGTTGCTATTTCCTTCTCCAGGGCATCTTCCCGACCCAGGGATCCAACTTGTCTCCTGCATCTCCTGCACTGGCAGGTGGATTCTTTACCACTGAGCCACCAGGGAAGCCCCATACATGTGTATTACATATATATATATATATACACACACACACACACACACACATGTATATATCTGTATCCATATATATTTTATTTTGGACACACAGTTCAGCTTGTGAGATCTTAGTTCCCCACCAGGGATTGAACCCATTCTCTTGGCAGTGAAAGTGTGGAGTCCTAACCACTGATTGCAGGGAATTCCCTTAAGTATAATTTTGTTTAAATTATCCTTTTACTAATTTTTATTTGATGTGCTAGACTGGGACAAAACTGTGATAGTTTTCCATTATGTACAATAGCTTTTGGAGTTACCGTGTGTTTACTTATATATACCATTTTTGTTAGTAAATCTTATGAAGCTGTTTCAGTACATTGGCATATTTTAGGCTCAGGTTTGTTTTTATCATCTTAGTGTTTAGAAAACAGTTTCCTAGGCAGATTGAGACATACACCTGATACAGGTTCTTTTATTTGAGCTCTTTGAGTTATTGCTCACTTGGGTAGTGTAGCTTCTGATTTTGCAAAATTTTCTTGGGTTATAACTCTTCATGGAAAAATTAAAAGAAGCTGTTTACTGTAGTTGTTGTCTCCCTTTGTGTAAATATGCTTATAAGCTTGAGTTTGTGGGCTGTGAATAACCTTCACACGGAGTTCAGTTCAGTTCAGTCGCTCAGTTGTGTCCGACTCTTTGCGACCCCATGAATTGCAGCACGCCAGGCCTCTCTGTCCATCACCAATTCCCGGAGTCTACCCAAACCCATGTCCATCGAGTCGGTGATGCCATCCAACCATCTCATCCTCTGTCGTCCCCTTCTCCTCCTGCCCCCAATCCTACCCAGCATTAGGGTCTTTTCCAATGAGTCAATTCTTCGCATGAGGTGGCCAAAGTATTGGAGTTTCAGCTTCAACATCAGTCCTTCCAATGAACACCCAGGATTATCTCTTTTAGGATGGATTGATTGGATCTCCTTGCAGTCCAAGGGACTCTCAAGAGTCTTCTCCAACCCCACAGTTCAAAAGCATCAATTCTTCGGCGCTCAGCTTTCTTCACCATCTAACTCTCACATCCATACATGACCACTGGAAAAACCATAGCCTTGACTAGACGGACTTTTGTTGGCAAAGTAATATCTCTGCTTTTAAATATGCTATCTAGGTTGGCCATAACCTTCCTTCCAAGGAGTAAGCGTCTCTTAACTTCATGGCTGCAATCACCATCAGCAGTGATTTTGGAGCCCCCCAAAATAAAGTCTGACACTGTTTCCACTGTTTCCCCATCCATTTCCTATGAAGTGATGGGACCAGATGCCATGATCTTAGTTTTCTGAATGTGGAGCTTTAAGCCAATTCTTTCACTCTCCTCTTTCACTTTCATCAAGAGGCTTTTTAGTTCTTCTTCACTTTCTGCCATAAGGGTGGTGTCATCTGCATATCTGAGGTTATTGATATTTCTCCCGGCAATCTTGATTCCAGCTTGTGTTTCCTCCAGCCCAGCATTTCTCATGATGTACTCTGCATATAAGTTAAATAAGCAGGGTGACAGTATACAGCCTTGACGTACTCCTTTTCCTATTAGGAACCAGTCTGTTGTTCCATGTCCAGTTCTAACTGTTGCTTCCTGACCTGCATACAGGTTTCTCAAGAGACAGGTCAGATGGTCTGGTATTCCCATCTCTTTCAGAATTTTCCACAGTTTATTGTGATCCATACAGTCAAAGGCTTTGGCATAGTAAATAAAGCAGAAATAGATGTTTTTCTGGAACTCTCTTGCTTTTTCGATGATCCAGCGGATGTTGGCAATTTGATCTCTGGTTCCTCTGCCTTTTCTAAACCAGCTTGAACATCTGGAAGTTCACAGTTCATGTATTGCTGAAGCCTGGCTTGGAGAATTTTGAGCATTGCTTTACTAGCATGTGAGATGAGTGCAATTGTGCGGTAGTTTGAGCATTCTTTGGCATTGCTTTTCTTTGGGATTGGAATGAAAACTGACCTTTTCCAGTCCTGTGGCCACTGCTGAGTTTTCCAAATTTGCTGGCGTATCGAGTGCAGCACTTTCACAGCATCATCTTTCAGGATGTGAAATAGCTCAACTGGAATTCCATGCCCTCCACTAGCTTTGTTGTGATGCTTTCTAAGGCCCACTTGACTTCACATTCCAGGATATCTGGCTCTAGGTGAGTGATCACACCATCGTGATTATCTGGGTCGTGAAGATCTTTTTTGTACAGTTCTTCTGTGTATTCTTGCCATCTCTTCTTAATGTCTTCTGCTTCTGTTAGGTCCATACCATTTCTGTCCTTTATTGAGCCTATCTTTGCATGAAATGTTCCTTTGGTATCTCTAATTTTCTTGAAGAGATCTCTAGTCTTTCCCAATCTGTTGTTTTCCTCTATTTCTTTGCACTGATTGCTGAGGAAGGCTTTCTTATCTCTCCTTGCTATTCTTTGGAACTCTGCATTCAGATGGGAATATCTTTCCTTTTCTCCTTTGCTTTTCGCTTCTCTTCTCTTCCCAGCTATCTGTAAAGCCTCCTCAGACAGCCATTTTGTTTTTTTGCATTTCTTTTCCATGGGGATGGTCTTGATCCCTGTCTCCTGTACACTGTCATGAACTTCTGTCCATAGTTCATCAGGCACTCTGTCTATCAGATCTAGTCCCTTAAATCTATTTGTCACTTCTACTGTATACTCATAAGGCATTTGATCTAGGTCATACCTGAATGGACTAGTGGTTTTCCCTACTTCCTTCAATTTAAGTCTGAATTTGACAATAAGCAGTTCATGATCTGAGCCACAGTCTGCTCCCGGTCTTGTTTTTGCTGACTGTATAGAGCTTCTCCATCTTTGGCTGCAAAGAATATAATCAATCTGATTTCGGTGTTGACCATCTGGTGACATCCATGTGTAGAGTCTTCTCTTGTGTTGTTGGAAGAGGGTATTTGCTATGACCAGTGCATTCTCTTGGCAAAACTATTAGCCTTTGTCCTGCTTCATTCTGTTCTCCAAGGCCAAATTTGCCTGTTACGCCAGGTGTTTCTTGACTTCCTACTTTTGCATTCCAGTCCCCTATAATGAAAAGGACATCTTTTTTGGGTGTTAGTTCTAAAAGGTCTTGTAGGTCTTCATAGAACCATTCAACTTCAGCTTCTTCGGCATTACTGGTTGGGGCATAGACTTGGATTACTATGATATTGAATGGTTTGCCTTGGAAACACACGGAGTTACCAAGGGTTATTTTTCTACCAGTTCAAAATTTCTGGTTCACTTATCTTTTTCCTCTTTATTCAGAAGAGATGTCCTCTTCCTTCCTGCCTACAGGAAATGAATCCTTTGTCTCTTATCCAGTCTTTGTTTATCAGTGACCTCAACTCTTGTTTGGATTGTGTAAAGTAATAGTTGTGGTATTAATAATTATATCCTGCCCTAATTAGGTACTTACTGTGTGCCTTGGACATAATGTAGTAGCAGTAACTTAAGTTTTATTACCATGTACCGTTTCTGTATCCTTTATGTATTAACTCATTTTTAAAAAAAAATTTTTATGGTGATAAAATACACATAATGTAAAATTTACCACTTTAACTATTATTTAGTATATAGTTCAGTGGTGTTAAATACATTCATAATTTTTGCACACATCACTGCCACTCATGTCCAGAACTCTTTTCATCTTGTAGAACTAAAAGTCTATACCCATTAAGTGACAATTTTCCATTCCCCTGGTAGCCACCCATTTTACTTTTGATCTTTCTGATTTTTTTTTTTTTTTAACTAATCTAGGCACCTCAAAGAGGTAGAATCATGAGGTAGTTATCTTTTTGTGACTGGCTTATTTCACTTAGCATAATGTCCTCAAGGTTCATTTGTACTATAGCATATTTCAGAAATGTTCTCCTTTTCTTGGGCAGAATAACATTCCATTTAATATATATACCACATTTTGCTTATCCTTTTGTCTGTCAGTGGACACTTGCGTTGCTTCTACACTGTTGCTGGTTTGGATAATGCTACTTTGAGCATGGGGGTACTAACTCATTTAATTCTTACAGTCACATTAGGAGGTAGAAATTTTTGATGAGGAAACTGCATTTTAAAGTAATCAAGTGATTTGTGCAAAATCACACAGCTAGAAAGAGCCTGTCTGGAATGTCTTAACCTCTCCAGGGGCCTCCCACATATCTTTCTATGTAGGGGCCTTCTGTTCTGTCTATGGCTATCTTCACTCCTATTTGCTATGTGTATATATATATATATATATATATAATAATTAACGGCTTGTAATAAAATACTTTTAATACTACTAATGTTCACTAGTGAATAACACATTGTATATTATTTTATGTTTTTTAATATTTGTTACATTTTAGCTTAAATGAGCTCAATTAAAAGTAAAGTTGAAACTCCTTAAAGTGAATTTTAAGGCTCCTGCTTGCTCCTGCTGTATGCTTTCTTTTCTACCAGAGGTGGTGCATACTAGATTTACAAGTTTTAGAAAACTTGGAGGGACAGAGTGAGTTGAATAGGACCTGTTATTTAGAGTATGAGAGATTCCATGAAAGGGAGTTTTGAGTAAGAGTTTCAAGGTAATGTATTTTAGGACAAGATGCAGTTTTATAGACACAAAAGCTTGGCAGTAGACATGTATGTATTTCTGAGCAGTGGAGGATGGCAAAATGAGAAAGGGTAGGGCAGTTACAGTTCTGAAGTTAAAGCATATACCTTTGGGTTGAACTGTTACAATCATTTTACAATATTTGATGGGATTTTTGGTTCTAGATGCCTCCCTGTTTTTTAGCAGTCTAGATGGCAAACACTGATTGAGAGTCTGGTGTTACAGGCTATGAAACTGGAATTTTCTTTCCAAAGCCTATAATAATAGCATTGGTACCACTCTTACTTAATGAAAAAAAAATAAGAAAATTAAAATTTTAAACTTTTGGGTGGTTTGGAACAAAAAGTTTACTCTAAATCTTATTAAAAACTTGATTATTTGTATTATGTGTCATTAACTCTGTGAAGTGGGAGGGAGGAATCCAGAAACTGATACTGGGCCCCATGCCTGCCAGATTCTTTTGCAGTGTTGATTTTTAAGCTTTGCGCAAGGCTAAGTCTTGCTGGTTGAAGGAGGTTTCTTGAAATAGAAACATCTATGCTTTAAAAATTATTACTGTCTATTAATAGAAATAGGCATACATGGTATTTTGGTGAGAAGGCTTGGATGATTTGTGATTATTTTTTTCATGGTAGGTACTCCTAGGTTTTCAAGAGTTATTTGTGATGAATTATGTAAGTTGAGATAAAATTTTTCGACTGATAATTTTTCCATAGACAAAGTTTACCAAGTACCAAGCTTAAACAAAACTTAGATGAACATAACATAGTGGAAAACTTGCTGTAGAAACAACATATAAAATAAAGATGACTATTCATATGTAGAAGACATTTAAATGTTGGCAAACTGTTCAAATGTTCAGTCATATGCTTTTGGCCTGCCATTTAATTTACAATTAACATGTTAAGATCAGAGTTTGACAGTTAAATTGGAGAGGAAGTAAATGGGCTTTGCAATTTAAAATTAAATAATACAGATGTCTGTTTAATTACTGTTGTGTGTATATAAGTGATCACATAATAGAATGAAGCTGTGGGCTTAAAGTGAATTTAAGACTATAGAACTTTAATCACTTCTGTTTCATGAATTTAAATTGATGTGATATGAAGATTAAAAAGAAGCTAATCCTTTTGAAGAAGTCTGTTGTGCTTTTAGAATCAATACATCAAGATAAAAATACCTGTTGGGTTGGAATCTTCTGTAATGTTGAATGAAAATTTGGATAGTTTCCGTTTAAATAACATTTATTTTCATTTTTGGTTGCACTAGGTCTTTGTTGCACATGGGCTTTCTCTAGTAGTGGTTCATGGGCTTCTCATTGTGGTGGCTCCCCTTGTTGCACAGGCTCTAAGCGCATGGGCTCAGTAGTTGTGGAACATGAGCTTAGCTGCTCTGCAGCATGTGGAATCTTTCCAGGTCAGGGATTGAACCCCTGTCCCCTGCATTGGCAGGCAGATTGTTAATCCAGTGAGTCACCAGGGAAGTCTGAGAATTTTAATAGTTTTTTATGAACTGAGTCTTCCCAGTTGTGAAGAATATGTTAGGACTGTGCCTTCATTTCAATGATTGTTAACAGCAGAAATAAAACATTTAAAAAAGGTTAAGTGGTAGTGTTACTGTTTGTGTGTATGTTCTCTTTGACTTGTTAATGTGAAAATAAGAATGACCTTAACTGAGTTCTTTGAATTTCTGGATGGGTGAGATTAGGTAAAGCTATACTTTTCCTTCAGATACTTTTTGCTTTCAAAGGTTGAAATGTTTGTGTCAGATAAGCAGATTATAGCCATTATGTTTGGAAGCAAAGCTCATGTGTAGGATTACATTGTTTTATCATCAAATAGTGGTCTTTTTGTGGAAGCAGTACAAACAGTGATGTTTTAAGTTATCTGAAACCTTTTTCTGAGATTCCTTAAGTTAAGTCGGTAGACTTTAGGTTGTGTTTCCACAGAATTCTAGTCTGAATGGTGGTTAGGTTCTGAGCCTAGCCTATAAGCTTGCTTATAAGGTAGGTAAGTTACTTATTGTGTGAAAAGTGACAAGATGTACTGTTCCAACACAGGTAACCAAACAAACTATATTGCAACAAATATAAGACATTTGTAAAAACTCTGTTTTGACTCGTTTAAAAACTCTCCTGAGAAAATGTATTTCATTTTTGTAAGATGAGATAGGTTGAGAGTATGATAGAGATTGTGAAAGGGACTCTGTGACACTGATTTTTTATTTGGTCTAGGTGAAAACTCATGACTGTAACTTCTTGTTTTTCATTTTTAAAAATTGTGGTAAAATATGCATAACATACATTTCCCTTTTCTTTAAGAGTTGAAAGAAATGGGGGGAAATGGCGTAAAGAGGACATGGATATACTTTGCAAAAAAGATTACCAAAGATCAAATTTACTGAGTGGTGAGCTAGTGAGAGAAAAAGGCAAAGCATTCATAAGCCCCTATGGAGAAGGAAGAAAGCTGGAGTTTAGCAGTTCAGCTTTTCTTGTATCATTTCTGAAATAAGGTCTGACAGGTGTTGGTGGGTCTGCAGGAGTCTGACCAACTGCTCTTATGTCAGGAAGGTTTATAATTGTATATGGGGAAGTGGCTCTAAACTGAATTTTCTTTATAAGAAATTTTAATATAGCTGAATTTATTTCTCTGCAATCTTGAGTATTAGGTTTCAGGGACTGTATACCAATTCTTTTGGAAATAGAAATGAGAGGCAGTGTAGCTGGTATAGAAACAGTAGAGGTTTGGCAATGAATTCTTATGGGAGAAAAGATACAAGGGAAGGTAAACTTTGGGCTTAATGTACAGTTATCAAGGACAGGAAATAGATGGCATGTCTTTTGGCATGTGGTTATTGTGTAAAGAGCTAGTGTCATGTAACCGTTGGTATTAAGGATAGGTTGGGGAACATACTGCCGTGGGGTTCTGTCATGTGCACATTTAACTTAATGTGAATTCAACTGTATATAATAGGCAAAATGTAAAAAAAAGCAACCCCAAACCCAGCATATCCATTAGCATTAGATCGACTATAAGCAGTAGAAATCAACTTTGGCTCATGTAAGCAAAGGGATATGTTGGAAGGCTGACCTCTGAGGAGAACTAGTCTCAGAAAATTGGTAAGAATCAAGGGAGGCTAGGCAGTAAGGCAGAGAAGGCAATGGCAACCCACTCCAGTACTCTTGCCTGGAAAATCCCATGGACGGAGGAGCCTGGTAGGTTGCAGTCCATGGGGTCGCTAAGAGTCAGACACGACTGAGCGGCTTCACTTTCACTTTTCACTTTCATGCATTGGAGAAGGAAATGGCAACCCACTCCAGTCTTCTTGCCTGGAGAATCCCAGGGACGGCGGAGCCTGGTGGGCTGCCGTCTATGGGGCCTCACAGAGTCAGACACAACTGAAGCGACTTAGCAGCAGCAGCAGCAGCAGGCAGTAAGGACCAGGGCCAAGGTCAGGCACAGGAACACTTGGAAGAGGAAGCCACCGTTGTCACTTGCTAATGATGCCTCTGCCGTCACTCTGAATCACTTTTAAGCTATTCCTGTGCCTCACTGTCACTCAAGTTAAAACTTTTGAAAAGGGAGCGTTTGGTTGTCTGACTTAGATTCTGCCTCCAACCTGTTAGACACAGGGATAGAGAAAATCAGGGCAGTTTGGTTTCCAGTGTAAAAATGAAAAGCTCCAAGTCCATATGCCATCATTTCCACCCAACTAAACTGAACAGCGACTCCTCCTCCAGTGCTCCATGGATCAGTAAATCGAGTGCACCCATTCCTCCTGCCAGAAGCCTGGAAGTCCTCCTCGACTTCTGCCCCTCAGCCCCACTGCCTGTCAGGAGCATAGTATCCTGTCAGTCTGCCTCTTTCATGTCTTGAATTTATCCACTTACACCTCTAAGTTATCATTGCCACTGCATTCCCACTTGGGGTAATGTAAAAACCTCATAATTTCTCTGGTCTACAGATTGGTTCCTACCCTAGAAGAGTACACATAATGTGGGAGTGAACTTTGAAAAATGCAGATCAGATTGTGCTATTACTTAGCTAAAAGCATTTCAGTGGTCTGCTGTTTCTTTACCTGCTGTTTCTGAGCTCCCAGCACACCCTTTTAAACTGTGCAAACTGTGTTTCTCAGACTTGCTTGCCAGCTCTCGTCCTGTTGAGTTTTACCATGGGGAGCACTAGCAGGAATTTGGAAGGTGAGAGAAGGGACTTCCCTAGTGTTAGTTTCTTTATCCCTTCAGCAGGTGGCAGCAACTTTCACTTCACCCCCAGCTTTTAGTAATCTCAGCATCTACGGTACTGATCCCTCTCAGAGGTGCCTGCTGCTGTAGGTGCATTCTAGGCAGAGGAGTGCCACCTGCATTTCCTCACCCCCGACGCTGTTTCTTCTCAGCAGTTTAAGCATCCTCCTTCTGTACTCCTCTGTAGAGACTGAAACTTGAGATGCTGGGCTCCTCTCCTTAAAGGTCCAGGTCTTAGACATTTGGTGCCACTTCTTTAGAGGGTTGAACCCTGAGCTCCATTGACCTCCCCACCTCTTCCATGTTTCACAGTGCCCATCCTCCAAACTCCTGGCCTCTGCTAACATGCCTCTTCTGTTTTGTTTCCACAGACCTCTGTGTAGAGTACCTCCTGCAGTTACTCATTTCTTGATTACCTTCATTTTCCTTTCTTACCTGTTCATCTTCCCAATATCTATGTAACCAGTTTCCTGAATTACATCTCTTGGGTCTGAATTACCCTTTATGGTTTCTGTTTGTCTCAAAAGAGGGATTTTCCACTTTCTAGAATAAAGCTAAAAATAGTTTTCATTAATCACTGAGTCCTTGACTACTTCTCTAGTCTCAGGTTATCTTTCTTTCTCACTGTGCTTCCATATCCTGAATTTTTTGTTGTTGTTGCCAGAGCATGAACCTTCTGTTTTTATCTCAAGGATATTGCACCTGGCAGACTGTGTACTAAGCACTGGTTCTCACAACACACCCCTATCCCCTTCCCTTTTCCCTTTACCCCCCACAATGTGTGTTTAGTTTACTCCTGCACAATGCAGGTCAGAGGCAGGATACTATAGAGGTTGTTGACATAGGCTCTTGTCTAGGTTTTAATAACAGCTTTGGTGTTTTGCTAGGTTTATGGCTTTGAGCAGGTTACTGAGTGTGATTTCAGTTTCCTCATCAGGAATACAGGCAGAATAATTTTCTCTACATGGTCAGATTGTTTTAAGACTTAATTGAGTTAACATAAAGTACTTTGACTTTCCTTTGTGCATAGTCATTGCTCACTAAGTGATTATAACCTGCTGTTGTTATCAGCTACATGAGAATCCTTCTGGGATCCCTTTCCTGACGTCTGAACTCTGACAGGTTGTACCTTTTGTGTGCTCCTACAGCATCTTGTGCTTCACTTTGGGACTTCCCTGGTGGCTCACTGGTGAAGAATCTGCCTGCTAACGCAGGAGATGAGGGTTCAATCCCTGGGTCTGGTGGAATATCCCTTGGGGGAAGGAAACGGCACCCACTCCATTCTTGCCTGGAAAATCTTATGGATGGAGGAGCCTGAAAATTTATATGTGCAAAAGACTCCCTGAATACCAACTGCTAAATAATTTCTACGATATATCTGTAGATGCATGCTGAGTTTCCCATGAGCAATCTTTTATAGTGAATTCCATCTTCTAAAGCCCTTTGTTCCTTGGTCTTTTAAATCTGTTTATGCATAAGTATACAGAGGTAGTATTTTGAAGTAAAAAGCAAAATCTGATAGTAAGATGTATATATGTATATATTTATGTGTGTGTATGCTTATCTCAAATGTGTTAAAAATGAATAGAGAATAATTATGACAGAAAAAGCAAATGTACCAGCACCCTAGGATTTAATACTTACTCTATTTGAACACTATATTTAATTCTGAGCTTCTGGGCAACCACCAAAAAGGGAGATGATATTTCTGTTGTCATCATATGATCAGAAGAGGTAAACTATTTCTTTTTTCTGAATTCTGAAATTCATTAGCGTAAGCCAACTTTTCTCAGATTGTAAATATGGAATACTAGTCTGAAGATATTAACAGATATCTGGAATAAGTTTAGGAAATAATGGGCTAAGTTAAATTAATAGACTTTTCTTTGTCTTTTTTTTAAACTGGAGAAAAAGTTTAATAACTTAGAAAACTGAGTAATTCCTTGTATGTTTTCTTATAACCTTAAATGTTCCTGATTATTTTGCCATGGAAATACTAAAAGTTAATAATAAACTTTGCAAAGTGCTGGCCTAGGTCTTGAAACAACATGATAGATTGTGCCTTCAGTACCATTTTTGCAGGTATCAGAAGGGTTTTTACTTGACCTGTTCTTATGTTGATTTAAATTCTCTTTGAAACACCACCCAAGGTTGACTTCTTCAAGAAGACTAGATTCTACCAGAAGTTGCAGCTTTTGGGAAGCACGTGCAGGAGGGCTTTGGGAGCTGAGTATTGCTGTTGTTGGCCAGTCTGCTGGCCTGGCAGTTGGTCTGAGCCTCTCAGGTGCACTGTCAGTCTAGATGGAGGCTGATTTTCTTTTTCGAAGTGCAGCCTGAGTCTTCACAATCCTCATCTCCTAGGGCTGCCACTCTTTTAATATGTAGCAAGGGCAGGAGTCCTCTACCTCCTCCCCAAGGGCCTGCTGGGACTAATTATTTTGAAAACACTAGTAACAGCATGCTTCCAGTCCAGTCCCCAAATATCTTCCCCTTTGGTCTGTCTTTCTGCTCTTCAACCTGTTGTCATGCACTTCTGTTCCCTTAATCAGCCCTCCCTTTCCCTTCTCCTTGAACACGTCTCTCTGTTTTCTTAGAACACTTGTTTATGGGAAACAAATTGTCTTCTGTATAATAGCCTCCATGTGTGTTTGCTTCCACATCTTCAATTGAACATTTCTTTTATCCCCTGGCCTTAACTTGATTCAGCTCCCATCTTTCAGTTGCTGCTGCTTTTTTTCTCATCTGCCTCATGAGTAGGAGATTAGACAGACTGATCCACGTTCTCTTCCATTCTCAGTGGTACATCCGGACTATTATTCTTCCACTGTGTCGTTTAACAACAAACCAAACAACACAGTGATTCTTCTGTTCCATTGAAGCTCATGCCTTTCAACTTTCTAATTTATTGCTGTCAAATTTTTCTCATTCTTTGAAGAGTTTGGTGCTTGGATATGGTCTCCATTTTCTTTTTTTTTTTTTTTGGTCTCCGTTTTCACCCCAAACCTTGCTGCTATCTGTTTGGTAGTATAGCCTGTCAGTCTGTAATTTCCTAAACTGTGAGTTCATCTGGACTTCATTTTTTATATGGTGTGCAGAAGTCCTCCATTCTTGATGATCCACTAGTTGGGAGTCAGTGGCAGTAACTTACATCAATACATCAATAAATGTATTCATAGTAACTTGGTCATTGGAAGGATGACTAATGACCAAAGTTATTTTAATGTATATGAAGTGAAGTGAAATGAAAGACACTCAGTCGTGTCTGACTCTTGGCAACCCCATGGACTGTAGCTTGCCAGGCTCCTCTGTCCATGGAATTCTCCTGGCAAGAATACTGGAGTGGGTAGACATTCGATTCTCCAGGGGATCTTCCCAAGCCAGGTCTCCCACATTGCAGGTGGATTCTTTACTGTCTGAGCCACCGGGTAATATAAATTCCCCCATATATTGATTGACTAATGAAATGAAATGATTGACTAATGAACATTTTTATGAACTTGTGTTAAAAAATATTTTAATTCGATAGTAATGAATGATAGTTGTCCCTGAAATGGTGGGATCTGGTTTTATCATCATATTAATTCAAAGAAAGGAGTTAGCTGTTCTGCTTATTGTTGTATGGTAGAAGGGACCCTGGATACGTTGAAGTCTGGGCCTTTGATGATCACTTAGTTTCTGTTTTCCTACTGTAAAGTGGAGACAGCAGCACCTAATCCGTATAGCTGTTGAGCCAGTAAAATGCAATAATTACATACATGTGTATTTGTGTGTTTTATAAACTTTGATGTCTGAAGTTTAATAAAAATTAAAGAATGCATCTCTCCTAAGGTGGGTTATAAGATTGCTTTTGAATATCACATTGTTTTCATAAAGTTTTGATTTCTGTATACCCTGTGTTTTTTATAGGAAGCAAAAACTTAAAAAAACCCCAAATTTATTATTTATGGTACTTTAATCTGAATGATGGTGGAGGGGGCACTCTGGTGAACATTATTCCAGGTAGCTATTGCAAGTCTAAGGAAAAACAGTTTAACTGTTATTTCTTATGACCCTATTCTTAAATTATACCGTTAATATTCCTTTCTTAATGTTTCATTTACAGGTATATGATGTTGATTGATGGCACAAATGAAGTTTTTATGATTGATAGAGATAATTCAGTGTTTCATGTTTCAAATCTGGAATTTCCATTTCGTAAAGATCTCCGTATGCATTTATCAAATACTCTCTTAGATGGGGTAAGTCATATTTTTTGTCATTTTTTAAAAAAATCAAACATTGCTGTTTTTCTTTCTTATGGAAGTAAATGTATATTTTTAATAATTAAACAGGAAATTTAGAATCAGATCCAGTTTTTTAACAACTTCTTTTTATTGATGTATAGTTGACAGTTAAAAAATTGAATCTAGTTTTTACTAAGATGTTAAATTTCATTTATTTCATTTCCTACACTTACTGTCACTTGATTGTTGTCTTAGATACATAGTAAGCAAACAAAATTAAATCTTAATTTTTTTGTTCTTTGTGATCGAAAAAAGATTTTTATTGAAAAAGATTCATTTTATTTTCTGGTTTTACTTGTTGATCGAATTTTAATTGTGTGATATGACATATCACGCTTCCCTGGTGGCTCAGTAGTAAAGAATCCATCTGCAATGCAAGAGGCACAGTAGACGTGGGTTAGATCCCTAGGTTCGGAAGATCCACTGGAGGAGGAACTGGCAACCCACTCCATTATTCTAGCTTAGATAATTCCATGGACAGAGGACCCTGGAAGGCTGTAGTCCATCAGGTCACAAATAGTTGGATGTGACTGAGCATGAGCACAATGACATATCACATTTTCCCTTGGCTGTTTAGCTATATGGACTGATAGTTCTTATTGAAAGAGGATTGTGCCTTTGAAAGCAGCCACTGTACTTTTACATTTGAATTTTGGAAACTGTTAAGAATTTTCCCATTCAGAAAATCTATATTTAATAATCATAAAATTACTTGATTAAAAATATTTTATCTTTCTCCTAGGAATAGCTTTCTTTTCTCCGATTCTAAAAGTATTAATTCATTGTAAATAAAAATTGAAATAATACAGAACAATACAAAAAAGTTGGTAAAAATCATCTGAATACCCACTACTGGAGTAATTTCTGTTATCATTTTGATAAACATTATTCCAGAGTTTCTTTCCTCTGTGCCAAAACGTTCAGTCTGACACCTGCTTTTGAAGGATTCATGTTCGTATTAGTAATAGTAACTCGAAACAGAGATTCTTAAACAGTATATGTATCAGGATCTCTGGGGGAAGTTGGGAATCCTTCCAGTCCCAGTAAGATTCTGAATACAGGTACCTCTGCCCTGGTTGAAAATGAGTGCTTTAGTCAAATATGTACCCACATGGATAGTTATTACATAATTTTGCATGAAAAGATCTGAATGTGTTTTGTAACTTGTCTTTTGTTTACTTAGCAATATATTTTGGACCCTTTTCATATAAAAGTCTGAGTAATAGACCACTATATATGTAAACACTGTAATTTGGGGTTTTCAAACTATCTTGATTATGAAAATGATGGGGGCTAATAGTGAAAAAAATATGATAGCCTGTCCTAGACCTAGTGAATTAGACTCTCCCTGGGGTCAAGGTAGGTTTTTTTTTTTTTTAATTTATTTTTTAATTGGTGGGAAATTACTTTACAATGTTGTGTTGGTTTCTGCCGTACAACAACACAAATCAACTGGAATTATGCATTTGTCAGCTTCCTCTTCAACGTTTATTTTAACAAGTGTCCAAGTGACTCTAATTAGGCCAGTTTGCAAACAATTCTATAATCAATTCAGTCAGTCTTTTTTTGGTGGACATTTAGATTTTTTGCTGGCTTTTTGTATTAAAACACACACTAGAATGCATATCCTTATACCTTTTTCTTTTCACAATTGTGCAGTTTTATAGTTAAGATTCTTAGAAATGAGACTGTAATATGCATTTAAAAATCTTTTGATTACAAGTAATTGAAGTCCATCTTAAAGTAACTGAGGAAACAAGAACTAAATTGGCACAAATAATTAGATTTCAGCTTGATTTGCTTCAGACTGGATCTGGGGACTCAAGTGATATTGGCCAGGCACTGTCTTTCTCTCTCTGTTTGCTTTACTTGTCCGTTCTCACTGCATGAAGGTTCTTTCCACGTGGGAGGCAAGTTGCATTGCAATCCAAGCAGAGAGGGAACTTTTTCTGCTAGTATCCATATATCAGTCCCAGGGAAGATTCCAGAGGGCCTGGCCTGAGTTACGTGTAAATCCAAGGAAGAGTAATGGTGGAGGCCAGGAGCTCATTGGTGGCGGTACCCCTTGGAGTACAAGAGGAGCAGTCCTTCCAGGGAAGGGGTAGTAACAGGCTGTACTGTACTGTGGTGACTATGCTGGATTTGAAAGCATTGCCCATTTTAAACATTGACATGTATGATTATCACTCTTCTTTCCAGAAAGTTTGAACACATGTACAGTTCTACCAACCATATGTAAAGGATCTGTATACTGGGTTTTGAAAATTTAAAATCTTCTAATTTTAAATGACTCTTTCATTTTAGGGGATAATATAGCACAGTGGTTAAGAGCCCTGACTTTAACTGATGGTGCCTGATTGGCTCCATAAGTTATGACACGAGGGCCCTACTGTCGTTTACTTGGTTTCCTCATCTGTAATGAAGTTAGGCTAAGTTCTTGGTGCTGCTGTGAAGATTAAGTTGGATGGGTTATAAAGTGCTGATAATAGTGTCTGGCACATAGTGATATTTACCTCTTAATTTATGTGAATTGTTAAGGAGGGTTAACATTTTATACTTATTACTGTATTTAGTATTATACAAAGTTAGGGTATTTCTTTTGTGAGATGCCTATTCAGATCTTTTATACATTTTCCTATTGGATATTCATCTTTTTCTTACTGGTTTACTAGGTGTTTTGTTTATTGGAGTATTGCTTTATGACCCATATTTTGAAAAAATGTGTTTTTTAATGTTTGATGATGTTTTCTGTGGCACAAATATAAATTTATGTAGGTAAATTATGAACACGTTGTTTTTTTAAAAAATTTTTTGTTGGAATATAGTTGATTTTAAAGTGCTGTGTCCATTTTAGGTGTCCAGCAAAGTGAATCAGTTATACACACACACACACACACACACACACACACACACACACCCCTACTGTTTTTTTTAGATTCTTTTCCCATGTAGATCATTAGAGAGTATTGAATTCCCTGTGCTATACAGTAGGTTCTTATTAGTTATCTTTTTAATATAGAGTAAACACTTTGGTTTTTAATATTTGGCTTTTGTGCCATTTTAAGAGATATTTTACTTCAGAATTACTATAATACTCACCTGTGTTTGGACTTCCTGGTGGCTCAGACGTTAAAGCATTTGCCTATAATGTGGGAGACCCGGGTTCAATCTCTGGGTTGGGAAGATCTCCTGGAGTAGGAAGTGGCAACCCACTCCAGTATTCTTGCCTGGAAAATCCCATGGACAGAGGAGCCTGGTAGGCTTCAGTCCATGGGGTCGCAAAGAGTCGGACACAACGGAACGACTTCACTCTCTCACTCTCTCTCACCTGTGTTTCCTTCTAATACTTTTATGATTTCATTTGTATATTTAAATACTTGATCTATCCATGATATATTTTGGTAAAAGGAATAAGCTAGGGATACAGTTTTATGTTTTTCCCAACATCTAAGCTCTTGCCCCAGCATCAGTCAGCTAATCTTATTTTTCCTTTTAAATTACATATGTCATTTTTAAATTATAGGATTTCCGTATATCTTTGTTTCTTGATTCACTTTCCTATTCCGCTAATATTTAGGACTTTCAGTGGTAGTTTTAGGTTGACTTAAATGCTATAACTTTAGCATACAATTTAATGTCTGATAGTACAAGAATACCAAATATTCTGGCTCTTCCGAAGTTTACCACTTAGATTTTATTCTTTTTTTGGGTGAACAAGGCTATTTGAAAAGGTAGGCTGAACTAGTATGTTACACTCTGTACAGCAAGTCGCAGAGTGATCTCTGGTAGGCTTGGTTCTGCACTATTTATATTTCTCTTTGCTCTGTTTGGTTGTGTGGTTTATCTGTCTGCCACACCTTCACTATTTTTCTTTGGAGGGAAAAGGAACTCTACATCTTTCTTATGACTTCCCACAACTTTTAAGTCTCTTTTCTACTGAGATACTACTCAGGGTCTTTAATATTTCTTCACTTTTTTCAACATTGAACCTTTTTCATGAGGTAGATTAAATTATATCTGACTAATAGTCTCTGGAATTTGTATAAGAATGCTTTCTGTCTTAAGATGAAATTTTCTCCTCTAGTTTGGAGTTGTATTAGCAGGTAGATATTGGAAGACTAAGGAGTAGCTTGTGAATGTTTGTTTAAACTCTCAATGATAGAAATACCCTCATGAAAACCACTTGCATAAAATATGTATTTATTTGTTTAACAGAGGGAGTACCACTTTCTAAGTGACCTGAATGCTTATTGCCCCCATCTCATGTGCTTTTTAAAAAATTTACCAGTTACGTATTGGCTTGTGCTGGCCAGAGATGGATGGCTGTGATTGGAAAGTGAGATGGTTTGAATTAGTCACTTATGAGGTATAGTTTTAAGTGCCTAGAAGGTTCAGGATGTGACCTAGAGAGAGTGAGAGTTTGAGGTTGTGTGGAAAAGAGCAGTGGATATGAGATCAAAGAAAGTTTTTGATGGGGCTTAATGAGTGATGATAGCAGTCCAGGTTGAGAGGATGACTGGGCCAGGTACTAAAGATTAAGAAAGAAGGAAAGAAAGTCATATAGTTGGTTAAGACTGAGTAGCAAACAGAGACTGAACAAAGAGTAACTATAGTCACAATTACCTATACTTCATACTCTGTGAGGCTACTAGTAAATTTTCATTCTTGTGACAGTGTGTGTATTAAAATACTTTACATGCATACATAAACTTTTTAACATATTTGTATGTGCATGTGCACACACAACCCCTTGTGGTTGACAGAGCCACTGCATAAGGTTGGAAATATTGTTCACTGCACATCTCCAGGGTGTGCCATTCTTGTCCTGATTGATGTGACAGGCACCCCTGGAGTTGTGCTGTCCATAATCTGCATCACCAACACCACAGCTGTGGTAATTAGTTCATGGGAACAATAAAAACATTTATTTTGATTTTTGTTACTTTTATCTAAGTTACATTTTTTTTTTGGCATTGTGATTCATAAAATAAAAGGAAGAAAAAGACTCTTAAGTTGTAGTGTTTGCCAAAGTTTAGTGTAGTTTTTCATCCCAGTCATGTGCTCTGCCAAAGAGTGCAGGCAGTGCTTACAAGGTTGAGGAGAAGGCCTCACCTTAGAGACACTGTACCTTTGGGGAGGGATGGAGAATGATAGGTGAAGAATAAAACAATAATCTGAAGATGGGTATTTAAAACAAGTTCTAGGGTGGTTTAGAGGAGAAATGAATCATATCTAATCAGTAACTAAAGATGGTTATATAGGATTTGGCATTAGATTATGGGAGGATTTCTATAGAAAGAGATTTTGGTTGGACATGAGCCAAGGGTATTCCAGGTAGAAATAATGCTTAAAATTTAGATGTTTAACCCTGTGCAGATTTAACTTAGCAATACTGTTTATTTTCACCCCAAACTTGAATAACTGAGAGCAACATAATAGACTCTTACGAGATTTAAAAATAGAAATATGATTCATGATGTCAGTTTACTTGGATCAGAATTATAGCTACCATATCTGTTTTCCCACTTAGTTAATTAAAACAGTCCTCTTTCGTTTCCTGTTTCTTCTACATTTTCATTTGCAAATTGTTTTTGTAAAATTCCAAATCCAAGAATAACTCAAACTACCTAATTGTCTGGCTGTCAGATATGAGTGTTGAGGCTTTTGTTTTGCTCTCTAAATTATGTTCTTTGACCTACAAAATGTGGAAAATTGGAGTTTAGAAATATGGCATTAATTCACTTGAAACAAATCAGTAAAATTCAATCAATTTTATACTGAGGATAACAGGAGAATATAACAGTTAATCATTAAAGTTAATAACAAAATTCTTGGGAAAATGACATATCTTTTCATCTGTTAATTTTTTATAAAAGTATATGCATACTTGTTAAAACTTTAGAAAGTCTGTATGTTATAAAACAGAAGAAAACTCAGCTATCGAGATTAAGTTTTAACCTTTTGATGTATTTCCTTTTAGTCATTTTGTTATGGCTGTATTTATAGAATGTGTATAATCAACACGTATATAGCTCACATTTAATATAGGCTGTATGCCAGAGGTTCTTTTCTTTTCCTTTCATCTTAAGAACTGATTTTCAGATTTCTTTTTCAAATTTAACTTTATTAAGAAAGTTGACATGCAAATTCGTGAAGCGTTCCATATTTTTACTAGGAAGCCTCTTGATGAAAGTGAAAGAGGAGAGTGAAAAAGTTGGCTTAAAGCTCAACGTTCAGAAAACTAAGATCATGGCATCTGGTCCCATCACTTCATGGGAAATAGATGGGGAAACAGTGTCAGACTTTATTTTGGGGGGCTCCAAAATCACTGCAGATGGTGACTGCAGCCATGAAATTAAAAGACACTTAATCCTTGGAAGGAAAGTTATGACCAACCTGGATAGCATATTAAAAAGCAGAGACCTTACTTTGCCAACAAAGGTCCTTCTAGTCAAGGCTATGGTTTTTCTAGTAGTCATGTATGGATGTGAGAGTTGGACGGTGAAGAAAGCTGAGCGCCGAAGAATTGATGCTTTTGAACTGTGGTGTTGGAGAAGACTCTTGAGAGTCCCTTGGACTGCAAGGAGATCCAACCAGTCTATCCTAAAGGAGATCAGTCCTGGTGTTCATTGGAAAGACTAATGTTGAAGCTGAAACTCCAATACTTTGGCCACCTCATGCGAAGAGTTGACTCATTGGAAAAGACCCTGATGCTGGGAAGGATTGGGGGCAGGAGGAGAAAGGGATGACAGAGGATGAGATGGCTGGATGGCATCACCGACTCGATGGACATGGGTTTGGGTGGACTCAGGGAGTTGCTGATTGACAGAGAGGCCTGGCCTGCTGCGAGTCATGTGATCGCAAAGAGTCAGACACTACTGAGCGACTGAACTGAACTGAAGAAAGTTGAACTATAATTCACCATTCTAAAAGTCTATAAGTTAGTGGCTTTTTATATTTGTAAGATTGTGTGACCACTTTGTTGTTGTTGTTTAGTCACTAAGTTGTATATGACTGTTTGTTTGCTGTGACGCCATGCACTGTAGCCTGCCAGGCTCCTCTGTCCATGGTATTCTTCAGACAAGAATACTGGAAGGAGTTGCAATTTCCTTCTTCAGGGAATCTTCCCAACCCAGGGATACAACCTGTGTCTCCTGCTTTGGCAGGAGCCTTTTTTTTTTTTCCCCCACACATTTATCCTTTTTATTTGGCAAGAACATTTAATTCCTACTCTCTTAGCAAATTTCAGCTATATAGTACAGTGTTATCAACTATAGTCCCACGTTATATGTTATATCTCAGACTTGATTCATCTTAGAGCTGAAAGTTTGCACCCTTTTATCAACCTCTCCCTATTTTCCCCACCCACCAGCCCCTGGCAACCACTTTTTCTACCCTTTGTTTCTATGAGTTTGACTTTTTTTCTTAAGTAATTTTATTTATTTATTGGCTGTGCTGGGTTCTTGTGGCTGCTCGGGCTTTTCTCTAGTTGCGGCGAGCAGGGGCTACTCTTTAGCTGGCGGTGCCTCTCTTGTGGAGTACAGGCTCTAGGGCGCGTGCCTTCAGTAGCTGTGGCTTTTGGGCTCTAGAACCCAGGCTCAATAGTTGTGGCGCATGGGCTGTTTGCTCTGCGGCATGTGGGATCTTCCCTAACCAGGGATCTAACTCGTGTCTCCTGAATGGGCAGATGGATTCTTTACCACTGGGCCACCAGGAAAGCCACTGACTATTTTTTTTTTAATTCCATATATAAGTGATACCATTCAGTGTTTGTCTTTCTCTCTCTGACATTTCGCTTGGCAAATGCCCTCAAGGTATATTCATGTTGTCCCAAATGACTGGATAATACTCTGATATATACTCCCCCTGGAGAAGGAAATGGCCACTCCAGTATTCTTGCCTGGAGAATCCCATGGCCAGATTCCTCTGTCCATGGGATTCTCCAGGCAGGAGGCTTCTTTACTGCTGAGCCACTAGGGAAGCCCTGTGCAACCACTGCTGCTAATTCCAGAACATTTTGTCACCTAGATATACTGTGGTAATTAGAAACAAGTGGGCCTTATCTAAAAGCATTTCAAAGAATGGGTTATGTTTGAGATAAGCTTTGAAGGCCCCAAGTTTTCCACAGTTATTTCCTCTAATTAAAACTCTCAGTGGTTCTTCAAAGTACTCAACTTAATATTCCTTATATCTGGGCCATGCCAAGTCTTTAGCATCATCTTTGACTGTGAGCCGTTGAAACCATAAGTCCCACCTATTACTGAACTTTAGATTGTTTACCCCTTTTTTCATTCTTAGGTTGTTTCATGCAGGAGGGTAAATCTAGGCCCTGTTTCTAAAATTTGATCATAAGAGAAAATCTATTTTCCCTTCTTCACTAGATTTTATTTATTTATTTTAAATTTTTATTTATAAGTGTGATTAAAAAGGATCCAGTTCAGTCATAGTAAGTATATGCACACTGTGGTGCAGCAGATCTCCAGACCTTTTTTATCCTGTAAAAGTCAAACTGTACCAGTTAAACAGCTTCTCATTATCCCCAGCCTGTGGCAGTTACCATTCTACTTTCTATGAATTTAAATCCTTTAGATACCTTATATAAGTGAAATCATGTGTTATTTGTCTTACTGTTACTGGCTTATTTCACTTAACATAATGTCCTCAAGTTTTATGCATGTTGTAGCATGTGATATATTTCCTTTTCAAGGCTGAATAATATCCCACTATCTGTCCATGCCACATTGATTTATTCATTCATCTGTTGATGAACATTTGGGTCCCTTCTCTTAGCTGTTGGAATAATGCTGATATATACAATGGGTGTATAAATATCTCTTCAAGATATTGTTTTTAATTCTTTTGGATGTATATCCACAAGTGGGATTGCTGGGTCCTGTTGTAGTTCTAATTTTAATTTTTTGAGAGAACTGCTGTACTTCTTTTGTACTGGTTGCTCCATTTTACAATCCCACTAACAGTGCAGTTCAGTTTTCTTAACTAAGTTTTAGACTTAAATTTTTTTTATGTTTACTCACTTTTCTGTACCCTAGGGCAATAAGTGACAGCTGTAGGGATGGGGGACATTGTGATGAAGAAGTAATTTGGAGGAATGCAACCTAGGTATTGGGTTTTTTGTTAGAATCCCTGGGTTCTATTCTCTTTTAAAAACTGTGGGTAAAAGTTTTCTTCAGCTAGTTGGGAGCCATAGTTTATTCTAGTAACTCTCAGATTGTTTCTTCAGCATGGAGTCCTGTAGCCTTTATTTCAGGCACAGTGTTCTGCTATTTCAATTATTCTTCAGTCTGAAGAGGAGAAAAAGACAAGAATAACCACTGAGTTTTCTTCTTTATATTTGAGTGTAATAGTGACAGTTATCAAGAATTTGTCATTTACGAATAGGACTTTTGGGGGTTTAGTGGGCTTCAGGTTGAATCCTGCTGTGCCTTTTTGTTTTACCAGAATTTTGGTAGTTTCCATGGCTGTCATGTTTTTAAAGTTTACTAGTTTGTTTATTCCTTTTTACTTGTTTTTTTTGCTGATAACAAACTTTCTTTTTTGTTATTTTTAATGTTTGAAGAATATACATATTTACTCATTTCATCAGGTAATTTGAGAGGGAAGTTCTGTGATATCTGTTCTCTGAATCTGTAAGTCTGCTTAACTTCCATCCACCCATTTTTGAAAAGATTAATTGAAACCTGTTATTGGTACTACCTTGTTGGCTCATAAAATTCTCAGATACTTAAATAAAAATATTTCAGTAAGCAATTTAAAGTAAGAAAAGTGATTCATGTCGTGTTACATTCAAGATGATAACCATAAATAAATGTCAGTAGTGCAGCAAGCAAAATTTGAGAAAGAAACCAGTTGGTAATACTTCCTTAAATATATGTCCTAAATCAATGTATTCTTTGTAATTTTAAATGGTTTTGTGTGAATATTTCATCATGAAATTAGATAACAAATAGCTTGCTTACTTTCCTAGGAAGAATATGAGGGAAGAAAAAGAATTTTAGGTTAAAACCTAGTATTAAGAAATAAAATTAAAAGAATTTTACTTTTATACCTATAATTACCCTTTAGTGTCCTTTATCTCTTTTCTGTCAGTGTGTGGAATTTAACTTCTTTTCACTTAATGGAGTGTGATATCATATTCTCTTGCACTTTTCCTTTGATCATAGTAGAGGGATATGGAACCAAGAAAGACTGTGTGGGTCACATGAAGATTTTATCTATAATAAGGGTACGATTTATTACCTATAGGTTTTATGATTAAAGTAATTGGCATATGACACAACGTAAAACAATAATGATTTAACAAAGTTAACTTTTTAAATGTTCCTGATATTTGGAATTTAAAATTTGTAGTCTCTTTTTCCTAATAGTTGATTAGTAATCCAAACACCATGAAATGTAGCATAGTAATTCACATATAAAAAATATAATGAAATATTGTCATAATTTTATTGCAACACAGAATATATTCATGATGGGGCTTTTTGAGGTGCTGACAGTCTATAGATTTGATTTGCATATAAGTGTGTACACTTTGAAATTTCATCAAGTGGTGTATTTATGCTTTATGTACTAGTTTGTATGATGTTATATTTTAATCAAGCTAAAGAAATTGCTATTAAAATATGAATAAACTTACCTTTTTTTTCTCTTTCAAGGAAATGATTATTGACAGAGTTAATGGACAGGCTGTTCCTAGATACTTGATATATGACATAATTAAATTCAATGTAAGTACTTTCTATAATTTATAAAATAAAAATTGTCACTGAGATAATTGGTTTTTAACAAAAAGGATTATTGCCTTAGAGATACTAAGAAAGAAAAATGATGACTCTTATCAAGTTACTCATTTGATACCTTGTTAATACTTTTATATCTCCTTTCCTTCCTGTTTATTACCTAACATTTTGCACATTTCTTATCTTTGGATTCTTTAGGAACTTCAAGTGAGTCTAATTGTGATAAAATAAGACACTATTTTGTAAGATGGAAAATTGTCAATTTTAGCTATCTTGTACTGGATTTAAAAAAGTCTCCAAATTTTATTACTATCACTTAAAAAAAAAAAAGAAACTGACTATGAGTGTTGATTGTATAACATGGAGGCAGAAAGATGCAGTAAGAAAACAAAATGTAAAACTACCTTTTGTAAATAAATTAAAAAGTAGGAACTATATTCTCTACCTGTTTCCTACAATTTTAGACTTACCTATAATCTGTTTGCCTGTTAATGTTGAATTATGGTATAATGACTAAATTATTTAGGCAGTACAAGATGACTTCTATAAATGCAAGAAGTTCTTTCAATAGTGTATATCCATGAAAAGGTATAATTGTTCCTCTAGACATGTTATTCAAATTGCATAATCACTTAGTATTCAGACCAGGCTGAAAGCAGTTAAGACTTTGGGGATTAAAAGTATTAAGTTTTAAGGCTTTGAAGATTTGTAACGAAATTTTTAAAAAGTTCTGGTTTGGGGGATATACATTTTAAATTGCAGTATTAAGATTCAGGATTGCATTAATCCAGATTACTTTTTCTCAGAAATTTTCAATTACATATCTCATTTTTTGTTAAATTTCTATTTCAAACAGAGTTTCAAATTTGAGAAACTGAAGGTCAGAAACCAAATTTTAATTTTGTTCTTTTGGGGACTACTGTATTTCTCAAGAGTAATGCATCCCAGGATTGAATTATTCTCATCACCAATCTTGTATAATGTTCAGTGGCCCATAATGAGATGTAAAGAGTGGGGATGGCCTTGTTTCTTTGTGATTGGGGGCACACTGTCTCCTTTGCCTCTTGATAATGAGCTCTGCTTTAATATTATTCAGTGCAGGTTCACTTGTTTGCCTGGGAGCTTTGTCTGAGACAACAGCCTTCTAATTCTTTAAAAAAAAAAAAAAATGAATTTTAGAGCACACAAAAATATGGTGAATAATATGAGGAATACTCATGTATTGACCTCCCAGTTTGTTGAAGTTTAACATTGTCAGTTTTACTCCATTTTCTTTTTAATAGGGAATAAATCATTACAGATTTAGTAGAAGTTTCTTATGCAAACCTCTCTCATTCCATTCATGACCACCCCTTATCCAGAAGCAGCTTCTACCCTGAAGTTGCTATTTATTATTCCCATGAATGTTTTTAATACCTTTACTCACTCTAATTAATTAGTATTTTATTACATTGTATGAATAAACAGTGTTCATCTTTTTCCCCTCTTTGATGGACATTTGGTTTTCCATACTTTGCTGTTATGCTGGTGTTGCATGAAACAGTTTTATATACCTTCTATTGTGCATGTGTGTCCAAGCTTCTCTAAGACAGTTCTCATTCTTGGGATATGATCACCTGTGCTGTGCTTAGTTGGTCAGAAGTGTCTCTTTGCAACCCCATGAATTGTAGCCTGCCAAGCTTCTACCTCATGCGAAGGGTTGACTCATTGGAAAAGACGCTAATGCTGGGTAGGATTGGGAGCGGGAGGAGAAGGGGACAACAGAGGATGAGATGGTTGGATGGCATCACCAACTCGATGGACATGGGTTTGGGTAGACTCCGGGAGTTGGTGATGGACAGAGAGGCCTGGCGTGCTGCAATTCATGGGGTCGCAAAGAGTCGGACATGGCTGAGCGACTGAACTGAACTGAACTGAAGCTTCTCTTCTCTGTCCATGGAATTTTACAGGCAAGAATACTGGAGTGAGTTGCCATGCCCTCTTCCAGGGAATCTTCCCAACCCAGGGATTGAATCCAGGTCTTCCACATACAGGTCAAAGAATCCAGGTGGATTTTTTATCGTCTGAGTCACCAGGGAAGCCATGATCACCTGGGAAGCGTTTAAAAAAATGCAGTCCCTCATCCCTACTTCAAGGAGGTTCTGATTATATTGGTGACTACAGCTTTTTTGTTGTGCTGATAAATTCCCCTCAGAAGTAGCTGTACCACTTTACCACGGTTGATATTTTCCGACTAAGATTTTTGGTAACTGGATAGTTTTGTTTTCCCCTGGTTACTAAAGAAGCTAACCATATTTCTTTTTTTTTAATTTTCATTTTTTTTTTTTACTTATTTGTTTAGTTGTTCTGGGCTGCCCTGGGTCTTCATTGCTGGGTGCAGGCTTTCTCTAGCTGCAGTAGAACAGGATACTGTCTAGTTGTGCTGCTCGGACTTCTCATTGCAATGATTTCTTTTGTTGCAGAGTACGGAGTGTAGGGTGTTGTGGGCTTCAGTAGTTGTGGCTCACGGTCTCTAGAGTGCTGGCTCAGTAGTTGTGGTGCAAAGGCTTAGTTTCCCCGCAACGTGGGGGATCTTCCGAGAGATTGAACCCATGTTCCTGAGCTTCCCTGGTGAGTGGTTCAGACAGTAAAGAATCTGTCTGCAATGCAGGAGACCCCGCTCTGATCTCTGGGTCAGGAAGATCCTTTGGAGAAGGAAATGGCAACCCACTCCAGTGTTCTTGCCTGGAGAATTCCATGAACAGAGGAGCCTGGTTGGGCTACAGTCCATGGGGTCGCAAAAGAGTCGGCCACAGTTGAGTGACTAACACTTGCCCCTTCTCTGGCAGGTGGGTTCCCAAGCACTGGACTACTAGGGAAGTTTGAAATTGAGCATATTTCATGTTTATTTTTACTTGCTTGAATTTTTCTTTTGTGATTTAATTGCAAGTTCAAATCTTCTAATAGTTATGGATTCTTCCTGGATTCTAATCCGTTCTTAGTTGTGGCAAACAGTATGTTTTCCAAATTAATATCTATTGAGGCACAGAATTTTTCTCATTTTAGTGAAATCAAAGTCACTGGATCTCAAAGTTTGTGCTTTTGTGTCTTGTTTAGGAAATTCATCCATATTTTGCTGTAAAAATGATGAATTCATGGTTTTCATCTCTAGGTTTATAATCATTTATTCAATAAGTATTTATTGAGTGCCTGTTACTATTTTTCATTGATTTTAATGTCACATTTTTCACATTTCTGATAATAAGATATAATTGAAAGCATCATATGTTTAATTCTTTAATTTACCGCCGAGCTTTCATTGATGGTTTCATTTAGGGCTTCCTGGTGGCTCAACTGGTAAAGAATCTGCCTGCAATGCAGGAGACCTGGGTTTGATCCCTGGGTTGGGAAGATCCCCTGGAGAAGGGAACGGCTACCCACTCCAGTATTGTGGCCTGGAGAATTCTTGGGGTCACAAAGAGGCAGACACAACTGAGCGACTTTCACTTTCACTGATGATTAACCACTTTGTTTATTTTGATTTATCAAATCAAGGTCACTATGAGAAAAACTTTTTTGAGATAATAGTTTAAAACTTTTTAATCCCTTAGTTTACTATTTTGTCCAGCAATAATCTCATTGATAATTTTTCATATGTCAAGTATTATTCTAGGTATCAGGAATACACAGAAGACTAGGACATGATTTCTTGCCTCCAGGGAATTTATGATTTAGTGTCAGTCAGTTCGGTCACTCAGTTGTGTCCAACTCTTTGTGACCCCATGAACCGCAGCACGCCAGGCCTCCCTGTCCATCACCAACTCCCGGAGTTTACCCAAACTCATGTCCATTGAGTCGGTGATGCCATTTAACCATCTCATCCTCTGTCATCCCCTTCTCCTCCTGCCTTCAATCTTTCCCAACATCAGGTTCTTTTCAAATGAGTCAGCTCTTCGCATCAGGTGGCCAAAATACTGGAGTTTCAGCTTTAACATCAGTCCTTCCAGTGAACACCCAGGACCGATTTCCCTCGGGATGGACTGGTTGGATCTCCTTGCAGTCCAAGGGATTCTCAAGAGTCTTCTCCAACACCACAGTTCAAAAGCATCAATTCTTTTGCACTCAGCCCTGTTTACAGTCCAACTCTCACATCCATACATGACCACTGGTCATGATTTAGTGTACTGACCTCCAAAAAAGGCTGCTTCCTCAACAGTTCATTGGGAATTGAAGAAAGATTTATTCTTAATCTATTATTCAATTTTTGTCTGTTTTATAATATACAGTTGTGTATATATGCAACTTATTAAAGATTAATATGCATATATTATACACAGTTGTTAGGATATGTGTTTAGATTGAATGCAAAATTAAAAGAAACTTGAAGTGCACTTACGAATGGGGATGTAAATTAAAGAAATAATTATAAAAGTATTATAAGTATAATATCAAAGATATTAGAAATAGGGAAGTATATGGGAGATATACGAGAGGTAGCAGAGAGGTGAGAATAATTCAGGTTACCGTGGGTATAGTTGAGTCATTTGAAGTGTGCAGTTGTAGACAGAGAAAGTGACACATTAATTTTGAAGGAGTGAGCCTAAGAGGTTGGGACATTTGCGTACTTGATGTATGGTGAGATATGGGATGTAGCAGGAAATGAGAATGGATTGATGGGTCGGGGGCCAGATTACTTGAATAAGGCATTTTAGCTCAGTTCTGTATAAAATAGGATACTACTGGAGGGTTTTAGTTATGTTAATGATATGATCATACTTTAATTGTTTTGAAAGATAGCTCCACTGGCAGTGTGGGTAGTGTTTTGATGTAAGAAAGAACTCAAAACAGAAGACTATTGAGAAGACTATTAATAGTTATTGAGTGCTTCCTGTAGTCTCTTCTCCATAATTCAACACATATCTATCAGGAACTTCCTTTATGACAGGTAGCACAGATTTGAAGGTGAACTTACTTTCTATCTATAACTTTTAGACTTCTTATTTTATTTCTTAAAAAGAAGCCTTGCTTGTTTCACTGTAATTTATAAGGGTCTGAACTCATCTAATGAATGAACCTGACATTTTAGGTATTTTAACCTTGTTGATGACATAGGTGTCATGGAAAAGATTGCAGATGGACTACATGGTTATTTACTAACTACCATTTCCTCAATAAACATCTGTTACAAACAGCTGTATGCCTTTATATAAAGGGAATATATTCTACCTCATATCTAGCTCTCATTCACTTTGTTTTGCTCTATATTTTTTGCCGAGTATCAAAATTGTCATCCTTCCAAAGTAGAGAAAAAGTCATCCTTGAGGCGTATTTAATGTTCACAGCTTAAACAAGTGTTGCCACCTCTTTGTAAACAGTAGGCTGGGGAAATTTTAGGTTGAGTAATATAGATTAGAGAAGAGGAAGAAGGCAGAAAAGATAGGCAAAATGCTGGGAAGGGTATCTAATTGTGAAGTAAAGAAGAGAGTACTTGGTATCCTGTTGAGGTGATGCTGCTTGTCTGGACCATTACTGTCACCCAAGTGAAGTGTTACAGCTATATTTGTATATCCAGTTAGGAGAGGGCAGGCCCCTACCCTCAACTCATGCAAAAGCATTGCGTGTGCTTTTTATTTCATCGTTCAAACCATGTATATATATCATATACATACGCCTCTGGCTGCATGCATGCTCAGTCGTGTCCAGTCTTTTGCAACCCCATGGACTGTGGCCCGTCCTTTGTCCCTGAAACTTTCCAGGCAAGAATGCTGGAGTGGGTTGCCATTTCCTCCTCCAGGGAATCTTCCTGATCCAGGAATCAAACCCATGTCTTCTGTGTCTCCTGCATTGGCAGGTGGATTCTTTACTACTGTGCCACCTGGGAACCCCATCATATATGTATACCATGATATATATACTGTGTATATACATATGGAGGAGCGGATTACTTTCTTTTTTGAATATATTTTATAAACTTTGTTCTTTATTAGTTTTCAGAGTTGGTAATGTATTTCTTTAATAAATATCTTCTACTTCTTGATGGCTGTAAGGTGTTAGTATTTTAAACAACAAAATGATGATTTTTTTTTTTTTTTTTGCTTATTTTGGTGTGTTGTTTACATATACTTTCTTACCTGCTTGGATTTTAGTTTTTATGCAGGTTTTGCTAATTCATATAAATAATAAAAATGATTAGTGAGTATATTATATATACTTTAATTCAGATGTGAAAGCTTTGGATCTAAAATTTGTATTTGGGGAGATTTGTATCGTTTTCCTATACTCTTTTATATATTTATAATTTAAATAATTTTGTATATGTGTATTTGCATGTTTAGCTATGCTTCTATCATTAGTCTAATTATCAGGGCTGGCATGTTCAGTGGTGCAGGCTGTGCACTGGGCAACTCCAAAGGATGCTGTTTATATAGACTGCTATGTGTAGTGTGACAGCCTAAATAACTATGCTGATACAATAGTTTTTAGTGTTGAAATTTAAATAATTGTCTGGTTTAATTCAGGCACAGCCGGTTGGAGATTGTGATTTTAATATCCGTCTGCAGTGTATAGAAAGAGAAATAATAAATCCTCGACATGAAAAAATGAAGACAGGGCTCATTGACAAAACACAAGAACCATTCAGTGTGAGAAATAAGCCATTTTTTGACATCTATGCTTCAAGAAAGGTAAAGTTTTCTAATTAGTACTTATAATGTATCAAAATTTAACTTGTGAAAGGAATATAAATGACACTTTGAGGCCCTCTTGTCTTGATTTTTCCAGAAATTACTTGAATATAGCACTGTTTTGGACAGACATGTAAAATTCTCAAGTCTGCACATTCACAAGATTCTTTTTTTTTTTAATTTAAGTATAGTTGATTTACAATGTTGTGTTAGTTTCGGGTGTACCGCAAATTAATTCAGTTACATATATATGTATATATATTCTTTTTCATTATAGATTATTATATGATGTTGAATATAGTTCTTTGCGCTGTACAGTAAGTAGGTCCTTGTTGTTTATCTACTTTATCTTGGTGAGATTTTAGTGATGGAAACTTAAGTCGTTTCTTGTTTCTCATAATAGTATTTGATTCATGGTTGTTGGTGTATGTTTTTTAAAAAGCTGTGAAGAGTATAGAATTATATAAAGTGAAAATCACCTGTTAGGCCTTCTGAAGGTCAACAGTGTTTAGTGTGTAGTCTTACTTAAAAAACTGATTTATATATATGGATATATATACACACACACAGAGTTTTCTTTTGCTATTGCTTTTTTGTTGTTTTGACACTGAAAATGCATCATACTAAATATTCTGGAACTTATTTCACTTAACAGTACTTGGAAATACTCACTTGGAAATATTTCTGTGTCATGCAAAGAGATTTGTAACTGCTGCGTAGTATTTGACAGTAAAGATGCACCATGGAATTATTATGTTTCAGAAGAGGGGTGGTTAGGATAGAAGAATACAGGAAATAAAGCAACATGAGCAATTACATGTTTTAAATTTTTTTCTGGTATAATCTCACATGTTGGATGATGTAAGTTTGTGTTGTATTTGAACTGCTTCTGCTCAAGTCTGCTCGATTTGGTATTAGCCCTTGGATATAATATTAACAATAATCTTAGCACTGTTGAATGCCTATCTTTTTTCCTCAACAGATACAAACTTACCATTCCACTTTCACATTTTGCATAATGCCTGCTTGGCATGGTCCCGTTGGTTGACTTCTGCTGCCACAGCCTTCCTACAGTTCACTGCTTGCCTTTTCTGTCTGTTTTGGCTGCAGGAATGGGGTGCCTATAAGAGCCATACACTTCTGTGCCCTGCCCAGTTGGTAGGGTAAGAATAATGTTAACATTTAGAGAAGGTCACACCCTTCGTGGAAATCTGCTAACTGGAGCTATGTACCCTTATAGAAATATTTTCTAAATTATTAATACAGCATAAAAGTTGAGCAGAAGCCAGATTCTTTCAGTTGCATTCATTTTTTTAAAAGACCATTTTGACAGCTTGTGCTGTCATAATTCAAAGTTTAGTGTTTAAGAAAATGTGTCTTAGTGTAGTTTTATTAGTCAGAATCAGTGCTGCTTAGAAATGCTTAGAAAATTGTTCTTCAGGGATCTTAAGCAGTTATGTTGAACAACTTCTCATGTAGTTTTTCACTAGAAAAACATGATGCTTCTTATTTTCCCTTTGTACTTATGAAATCCTGCTTTGAAATTATCATAGGAAATTTTTTTTAAAGCAGTTCTAATATTTGGCATTTTAAATATAAGTCCCCTTCCCTTCCATTTTTAGTTATTACTGTTATTTTTTGTTCTCAGTTTCTATTACCAAAGTGTAGGGTTGTGGAATACAGAGGGAAAGCACTTTTTATAGCAGAGTAGGTCTAAAGCAGGCTGTGGTAACACCAGTTATAAAATAGTAGCTACAGTTGACAGGTTATTGCTCTGGAGATTCTCATTATTTTTATCTTTGTTAATGGAAATTATAAAGTAGTGATATTATGAATGATGCAGCATTCAATTTATCTTGAGTCTCCTTTGTGCCAGTTTTGGTACGTAGAGATCTCCTTCAGTCTTTTTTTTAATAGATGCACAGATTTCCATCTTATCATTATACCATACTTTACTTAACTAATCCATAGTCATAGACATTAGGGTTAGTTTTAGCCTGTTGATAGGTTTTTGTTCATTTTGCATATGGATATCCAGTTGTTCCTGCAGCAGGGAAATATGTATCATTTTTATGAGGAAGGCTAGGTTTTAGATAGTTTTAAACAGAATATACAATTCTGAAAAATGAATACTTTTGGGTAGAAAGTAGTAGAATTTCATTTCTGTCATAAAATCTTGAACATAATTGTGATTTTAGAATTTCATTAACACAAGCTCTATAAACAGCCTCTTCATTTTGTCTAATTTGATCCATCAAACTAGTGAAGGGATAATGAATTGTTCAATTTTTAACTTAATATACATGCATAGATGTTAGAATGCAGCATCCTAAATAGTATTAATAAGTAGCAGTTTCTTAAATTACAATTTTATTTTATTTTATTTTATTTGCATTTCCAGTTTGAAGGCCAGTTAAAAAAGAATTATATGAATAGATTAAATATGGTTAACAAAATTTTTAAAGTCAAACAATAGATAGCTTCTATTTATCATCTTAGAAGAGTAACCATTGCTATCAGTGTTTCTTGTATCCATCAGAATTTCTTTATACAAGCAAGTACATTTATTTATATTCTTACCACCCTTACCCAGGAGGTGATTCTTAACTTCCTTTCCTATACTTTGCCTTTTTTTTAACTTAAAAATTTATCTTGAGTCTCCTTTGTGCCAGTTTTGGGACATAGAGATCTCCTCCAATCTTTTTTTTATAGATGCACAGATTTCCATCTTATCATTATACCATACTTTACTTAACTAATCCATAGTCATAGACATTAGAATTATTTTTAGCCTGTTGATAGGTTTTGTTTGTTTAGCATTTGGATATCCAGTTGTTCCTGCACCAAGTATTGATGAGGTGATCCTTTTTTTTTTTTTAATTGAGTTCCTTTTGCATCTTTATAAAAAATAAGTTGTCATGTATGTCTGGGCCTATTGCTAAATGCTTTGTTCTGTGCCCTTGATGTGTTTTATCTGTCTTTGTGGTGGTAGTGTCTTGACTACTTTTGCTTATAATAAATCTTGAAATCAGACAGACTTAATCTTCCAACTTGGTACTTCTTTTTTGAAGTTGTTTTGGCTATTGTAGGCCTTTGTGTTTTCATTGACTTTTCTTTCTCCGTTTTGTTTTTGTTTATTATTTTACTTTTAATCGAGACTAGGTGTTCAGTGTTGTCAAATGGCTTTTTATCTATTGTAAATCTATAGATATAATATGGTTTTCTTTCCAGCTTAGTTTTATTTATTTTATGAATTAAACAGAAATATATCTTAACACTGCAGCTTTCTTTTGTTCCTGGGATAAGCCCTACTTAGTCTTAATATATTATTATTATCTTTTGAAAAGGCTTTATTTTTTAGAGCAGTTTTAGGTTCATGACAAAATTGAAAGGAAGGTGCAGAGTTCTCATCTACCTCCTACCATCATACTTGCATAGCTGTGTTCTGTAGTAAACTCCCTGTTATTTTCTTTCATATAACTAAGCCTGAACTTGGATTATCTCCCATTTGCAAGTTCTGTTTCTGCTAAGTTATTTCTACTAAGCTGTCTTCATTTCCTGCTTGTTTGCCTCTCTCCACTCCATACCTTTCTCTTTGAGTAGTTATGTTCCCTTGAGGGGTATATGTAGTTAGCATTTAGCTAGACCAAGCAAGGCATCGATCTTGAATGGTTTTAGGAAATTATGGTTGATTAAAAAAAGATAAACAATACCTCAAGAAACAAGAGAAAAATCAAATAAATAACCTAACTTTACACCTAAAGCAACTAGAAAAGGAAGAAATGAAGAACCCCAGGGTTAGTAGAAGGAAAGAAATCATAAAAATTAGGGCAGAAATAAATGAAAAAGCAACAAAGGAGACTGTAGCAAAAATGAACAAAACTAAAAGCTTGTTCTTTGAGAAGATAAATAAAATAGACAGACCATTAGCCAGACTCATCAAGAAAAAAAAGGAGAAGAATCAGGTCAACAAAATTAGAAACGAAAATGGAGAAAGCACAACAGAAAACAGAAATACAAAGGATCATAAGAGACTACTATCAGCCAATAAAATGGACAACTTGGAAGAAATGGACGAATTCTTAGAAAAGTATAACCTTCCAAAACTGAACCAGGAAGAAATAAAAAATCTTAATAGACCCATCACAAGCACGGAAATCAAAACTGTAATCAAAAATCTTCCAACAAACAAAAACCCAGGACCAGAAGGCTTCACAGCTGAATTCTAGCACAAATTTAGAGAAGAGCTAACACCTGTCCTACTCAGACTCTTCCAGAAAATTGCAGAGGAAGGTAAACTTCCAAACTTATTCTGTGAGACCACCATCACCCTAATACCAAAACCAGACAAAGATGCTACAAAAAATAAAATTACAGGCCAATATCACTGATGAACATAGGTGCAAAAATCCTTAACAAAATTCTAGCAAACAGAATCCAACAACATATTAAAAAGATCCTACATCATGACCAAGGAGGCTTTATCCCAGGGATGCAAGGATTCTTCAGTATTCGCAAATCAATCTATGTGATACACCACATTAACAAATTGAAAGATAAAAGCCATATGATTATCTGAATAGATGCAGAGAAAGCCTTTGACAAAATTCAACATCCATTTATGATAAAAACCCTCCAGAAAGCAGGCATAGAAGGAACATACCTCAATATAATAAAAGCCATATATGATAAACCCACAGCAAACATTATCCTCAGTGGTGAAAAACTGAAAGCATTTCCTTTAAAGTCAGGAACAAGACAAGGGTGCCCACTCTCACCACTACTATTCAACATAGTTTTGGAAGTTTTAGCCACAGCAATAAGAAAAGAAAAAGAAATAAGAGGAATCCAGATTGGAAAAGAAGAAGTAAAACTCTCACTGTTTGCAGATGACATGATCCTCTACATAGAAAACCCTAAAGACACCACCAGAACACTACTAGAGCTAATCAATGAATATAGTAAAGTTGCAGGATATAAAATTAACACACAGAAATCCCTTGCATTCCTATATACTACCAATGAGAAAACAGAAAGAGAAATTAAGGAAACAATTCCATTCACCATTGTAACAAAAAGAATAAAATACTTAGGAATAAATCTACCTAAAGAAACAAAAGACCTATATATAGAAAACTATAAAACACTGATGAAAGAACTCAAAAATGACACAAATAGATGGAGAAATATACCATGTTCATGGATCGGAAGAATCAATATAGTGAAAATGAGTATACTACTCAAAGCAATCTATAGATTCAATGCAATCCCTATCGAGCTACCAAAGGTATTTTTCAGAAAACTAGAACAAATAATTTCACAATTTGTATGGAAATACAAAAACCTCTAATAGCCAAAGCAATCATGAGAAAGAAGACTGGAACTGGAGGAATCAACCTGCCTGACTTCAGACTATACTACAAAGCTACAGTCATCAAGACAGTATGGTACTGGTACATAGACAGAAATATAGATCAATGAAACAAAACAGAAAGCCCAGATATAAAAATCCATGCACCTATGGACATCTTATCTTTGACAAAGGAGGCAAGAACATACAATGGAGAAAAGACAATCTCTTTTAACAAGTGGTGCTGGGAGAACTGGTCAACCACTTGTAAAAGAATGAAACTAGAACACTTTCTAACACCATACGCAAAAATAAACTCAAAATGGATCAAAGATCTTAATGTAAGGCCAGAAACTATAAAACTCCTGGAATAAAACATAGGCAAAACACTCTCTGACATAAATCACAGCAGGGTCCTCTATGACCCACCTCCCAGAGTAATGGAAATAAAAGCAAAAATAAACAAACGGGACCTAATTAAACTTACAAGCTTTTGCACAACGAAGGAAACTATAAACAAGGTGAGTTGACAGCCTTCAGAATGGGAGACAATAACAGCAAATGAAGCAACTGACAAAGGATTAATCTAAAAAATATACAAGCAGCTCCTGCAGCTCAATTCCAGAAAAATAAACGACCCAATAAAAAAACGGTCCAAAGAACTAAACAGTCATTTCTCCAAAGAAGACATACAGATGGCTAACAAACGCATGAAAAGATGCTGAACATCACTCATTATCAGAGAAATGCAAATCAAAACCACAATGAGGTACCATCTCACGCTGGTCAGAATGGCTGCTATCAAAAAGTCTACAAACAATAAGTGCTGGAGAGGGTGCAGAGAAAAGGAACCCTGTTACACTGTTGATGGGAATGCAAACTAGTACGACCACTATGGAGAACAGTGTGGAGATTCCTTAAAAAACTGGAAATAGAACTGCCATATGACCCAGCAATCCCACTGCTGGGCATACACACAGAGGAAACCAGAATTGAAAGAGACACATGTACCCCAATGTTCATTGCAGTACTGTTTACAATGGCCAGGACATGGAAGCCACCTACTTGTCCATCGGCAGATGAATGGATAAGGAAGCTGTGGTACATATACACAATGGAATATTACTCAGCTGTTAAAAAGAATGGATTTGAATAGGGTCTAATGAGGTGGATGAAACTGGAGCCCATTATACCAGAGCCTATTATACAGAGTGAAGTAAGTCAGAAGGAAAAACACCAATACAGTATATGAACGCACAAAAATGGAATTTAGAAAGATGGTAACGATGACCCTACATGCAAGACAGCAAAAGAGACACAGATGTAAAGAACAGACTTTTGGACTCTGGGAGAAGGCAAGGGTGGGATGATTTGAGAGAATAGCATTGAAACATGTATATTACCATATGTGAAATAGATCGCCTGTCCAGGTTCGATGCAGGGCGCTCAGGGCTGGTGTACTGGGATGACCCTGAGGGATGGGATGGGGAGGGAGGTTAGAGGGGGGTTCAGGATGGGGGACATATGTACACCCATGGCTGATTCATCTCAATGTATTTAAAAAAACACTACAACATTGTAAAGTAATTAGCCTCCAATTAAAATAAATAAATTAATTAAAAAACAAGTTAAGCAAGACTCCATTCCTTTTATCTCACTTAAGTTAAAACAGGAAAAAAGAAAAAAAAATGAGGAAAAACAAAGACCTAATAATCTCTTAAAAGTTTCTAGCAATAATTTCTTTGCTTTACTCTGCTTGGAGTCATTTTACTCTCTCATGTCCAGTTTGACTGCTTTATTAAAATTCTGTGGAAAATATTTTTACAATGATTTATTACTGTTTTGAAAGTAAAATATTTGCTGTGTAGGATGAAAGTAATAAATATGAAGATTTCTAATAACTTTTGAGAGGATTAAACAGAATTATAAAAACTTTTTTTAACTGCAGCTAATTTTTCAAGTGCTTATACTCGTCTAGTTTAATAAGGATTTTATAAATATTCATCTGTTATTTTCTTGCATACTCTGCTAGCTAGGAAGTTTAGGTTTTATATATATGTATATATTTCATCTGGCATTCAGATTAATTTTCTAAGATTACCTTACTTTTCTTTCTTTTATTTTATCCTTAAGTATAAATTTATAGTTCTTAAGTGTTTGTGTAAGACTAGTAGTTCATAGAGAAAATCTAGCCATAAGATGTGTTATTTATATATACAAATGTTACATGACTTTATCATTGTTGTATTGTTTGTATAATAGTAAAAGAAAAAGTACCTTTGAGAGTTTGTTATTGCAGCTGTGGTTGAAGAGAAGGAAAAAAACCTTTGCTTAAATGTGAAGAACTGTTCTTCACAGATAGAGATTTTCAGTGATTATGCCTCATTTTTTATATTATTACATAATGGTAAAACTATTTAGGTTTAAAGGCAGATGCAAGATGAAATGGGGCTAACTTTATGTATTCTCATATTTCTGGTGTTCATTTTTGTACTATCTAGTCTATTAATATGTCATTCATCACCGAAATTGAATATGGCCTAATGGATGCTTTCAGTCTCATTCATTTACCATTTCAGAGGAGAATTTAAGAAAAACACAGAGCGTTGGGATGACACAGAGGGATGGGAGGGGGAGGGAGGTGGGAGGAGGGTTCGGGAGGGGGAGCACATGTGAACCCATGGCTGATTCGTGTCAATGTATGGCAAAAACTACTACAATAGTGTAAAGTAATTAGCCCCCAACTAAAATAAATAAATAAATAAAAAAAAAAGAAAAGAAAAACACAGTAATGTATATTAAAGAGAGCTCTTAATTGCTTTTGTATAGTGAACCTCAAGATTTATTATTCCAGGTAACTTCTTTTGGGGTAGTAAATCTTGTTCACTGAAACATAAAGAGATCATTATATCTGGTACCAAAAATATTTTAAACATTTCTACGGACTCAGAGTTGTAATATGGGGAAATTTCCATCTGTTTGCCCAGAATAGCAGATTAAATTCTTTTTTTACCATTAACATTCAGGAGATAGGTATTAGTACAATAGATTCAGAAGGAAAAAATAATTATTGTCCCTAAAGTGATTAGGAGGTAGTTTCTTTTCTAAAAAAAGTCTGATAGATTAATTCCTCTAACCAGGTGTGGTTGTGAGTTTCCTATAGGTTAACAAAGGCTATTAATCTTTGTGGCTCAGACAGTAAAGCATCTGTCTGCAATGCAGGAGACCCGGGTTCAATCCCTGGGTTGGGAAGATCCCCTGGAGAAGGAAATGGCAGCCCACTCCAGTATTCTTGCCTGGAAAATACCATGGACAGAGGAGCCTGGTAGGCTACTGTCCATGGGGTCGCAAGGAGTCAGACACGACTGAGTGACTTCACACTCAACAAAGGCACAGGATTGACTTATCACACATCTTCAAATTCAACTGAAACCCCCCCCGCCCTTTTTTAAGTGTGTAACTCTCATTGGTGTGAGCCAGAAATTTGGTATCAATGTCTGACCTTGTAGTTTTATTAGAATTTTAAGATGAAAGATTAAGGTTAAATAATAGCTTTTATCTTTTCCAGTTACATAGAAAATTAAGTGAACCTTCTGTTGGTCATTGTTGAAATGACGGAGGGTACTTAGTTCCAGCATATGAGTTTAAAAGTAATGTCTATAGTACATTTTTTTTTTTTAAAGAAAAAACCTCACAACTCTCATCACATTGCGCAAAGAGTAAATAATTAACAATTCCATACTTTCTTAAAACCTATAATATGTGTTTCAATTCTCCCCTAAGAACTGGAAAGAGTTAGAATGGACTTTGGGACATGGTTGTAAAAATGTAACCTTTTGCAGTGGATTAGGAAAACTAGGGACATTCATTATATATATGTGTATATATATATATATATATATACACACATATATATACACATACATATATATTTGCTTAGATTATATCCCTTGGTTATTGAATGCACATCTAGTCATTTTTATACCCCAAATAGGGCCAGCCTTACCAAAAATAAAATATCATTGTGTCATTGTTGAAGAATTGCAATAAAATTTTAAAATAGTTTATAAAATATCTAGGAACAGGGAACTGGGGCTTCTTATTTTATGTGCTTTACTACTTATGACAATAGTAAACATGTTTGACTATATATTGTATGATGTTTAGTCATAGAATATTTGGTCTGTGATGATGACTTCATGGGGTGCAAGTGAAGCACTGAAGAGCTTAATTTGATTGTAGAGTCACAGATGAACTAATCCTAATTTGTGTTTTCTGGGAAGCAACAGGGTACTATTATGATAGAAGACGAGTACAGAATATTGTTGACCCTTGAATTACACAGGGGTTAGGGGCTCCGGCCCTCCATGGAGTTGGAAATTCCAATAAAAACTTTGCAGTCGGCCCCCTTTATCTGTGGTTCTACATCCTTGGATTCAACCAACTGTAGATCATAGAGTACTATAGTACATATTTATTTTACAAAAAACCCATATATAAGTGGACCTGTAGGATGGTGGCATACATGAAGATGATCATGATCCAAGTGCTGAAGTCCTTGTTGTGAGCTTGATAGATAGCATTGAGCAATTAAGGTTAAAGTTAGAGTAGCTGATGGATATGATGACCAAGGATTAGAGCTCTTTATTCAAAGTGAAAAAGTAAAGTCTTGGAAATAGCTTTAAATTTCTATGAGATTCTACCATCAGGATGAGGGTTATATGGAACATGTTTTATTCAACGCATGAGTTCTTCAAGCACCTCTATTAGAACTTGCTCTTTTCATTCTTTCTTCTTGGGGCTGTTTAATCCCTGAGCCCCACCTTGCCTTCTCTGTTACTGTATCTGTTAGTGTAATAAGACTCTTCCTACTTCAAACCTTCCTCTTGACAACTTTCTCTTTTCTATAGTTCATTTGAAATGCTAAGAAGTCATTTTAGAAATAAAAAAAAAAGTATGGTTTATAAAGTTTTAAACCCCTTTTATCTTCTCAGTTCAGTGCAGTTCAGTCGCTCAGTTGTGTCTCACTCTTTGTGACCCCATGAACTGCAGCACGTCCATCACTAACTCCCGGAGTCCACCAAAACCCATGTCCATTGAGTCGGTGATGCCATCAAACCATCTCATCCTCTGTCGTCCCCTTCTCCTCCTGCCTTCAATCTTTCCCAGCATCAGGGTCTTTTCAAATGAGTCAGCTCTTCGCTTGAGGTGGCCAAAGTATTGGAGTTTCAGCTTCAACATCAGTCCTTCCAATGAACACTCAGGACTGATCTCCTTTAGGATGGACTGGTTGGATCTCCTTGCAGTCCAAGGGACTCTCAAGAGTCTTCGCCAGCACCACAGTTCAAAAGCATCAATTCTTTGGCGCTCAGCTTTCTTTATAGTCCAACTCTCATGTCCATACATGACCACTGGAAAAACCATAGCCTTGACTAGACAGACCTTTGTTGACAAAGTGATGTCTCTGCTTTTTAATATGCTGTCTAGGTTGGTCATAATTTTCCTTCCAAGGAGTAAGCGGATTATAATTTTCATGGCTGCAATCACCATCTGCAGTGATTTTGGAGCCCAGAAAAATAAAGTCTGTCACTGTTTCCACTGTTTCCCCATCTGTTTCCCATGAAGTGATGGGACCAGATGCCATGATCTTAGTTTTCTGAATGTTGAGCTTTAAGCCAACTTTTTCACTCTCCTCTTTCACTTTCATCAAGAGGCTTTTTAGTTTTCACTTTCTGCCATAAGGGTGGTATCATCTAAAAGTTTATAAAAGTATACTTTTGGAGGATACTTAAGGTAATAAATGGGGAAGCAGTGGAAACAGTGTCAGACTTTATTTTTTTGGGCTCCAAAATCACTGCACGTGGTGATTGCAGCCATGAAATTAAAAGACGCTTACTCCTTGGAAGGAAGGTTATGGCCAACCTAGATAGCATATTTAAAAGCAGAGACATTACTTTGCCAACAAAAGTCCGTCTAGTCAAGGCTATGGTTTTTCCAGTGGTCATGTATGGATGTGAGAGTTAGATGGTGAAGAAAGCTGAGCGCCGAAGAATTGATGCTTTTGAACTGTGGGGTTGGAGAAGACTCTTGAGAGTCCCTTGGACTGCAAGGAGATCCAATCAATCCATCCTAAAGGAGATCAATCCTGGGTGTTCATTGGAAGGACTGATGTTGAAGCTGAAACTCCAATACTTTGGCCACCTCATGCGAAGAGTTGACTCATTGGAAAAGACCCTAATGCTGGGTAGGATTGGGGGCAGGAGGAGAAGGGTATGACAGAGGATGAGATGGTTGGATGGTTACACCCACTCGATGGACATGGGTTTGGGTAGACTCCGGGAATTGGTGATGGACAGAGAGGCCTGGCGTGCTGCAATTCATGGGGTTGCAAAGAGTCGGACACGACTGAGTGACTGAACTGAACTGAACTAAGGTAAGGAAAAGCAGTACTCTTATTAAATATTTGCTCTAGTTTATAGGTATAGTAACAGCTATATATTTCTAAGTTAAAATCTTACAGTAATTTGCCATGTTTGTTGAATTATAAACCAGAAGAAAATAAGTTGAAGGTATTAAAGGAAGTATACCATTATCTTTTCAATTTTAATTTTATTATTATTTTTATGTTTGGCTCTGCTGGGTCTTTGTTGCTGCACATGGGCTTTCTTTAGTTGTGGCTCGTGGGCTTAGTTGCCGCGCAGCACATGAGACCTTAGTTCCCAGACCAGGGCTTGAACCTGTGACCTGTGCATTGTGAGGTGGATTTTTAACCACTGGACCAATCGGGAAGTCCTATATCATCCTTTTTGAACTCTTTACCATGGATATAATTTTACCCATCAACAACAAATTTGAGGGAAGTCTACTTTTCTTCTATTTACAGTGAACCTGAAAAGGAAAAGAAAATATCTGGTCACGTAAATGGTTTTGGAGACTTAAGTAGGATTCTCTTTAAAAAAGAATGATTAAACTTTGCAAAATTATATTTATTACTGGTTTTAGGAGTTACAACTTAATTTTATTAAAATTATTCTCAGTATGTATTTACCAAAATTATTTTCTCCTATTGATTAAATTTTTTGCAACACAATGGCACTGTTTTAAACTGTGTTATCATAGACATAATGAATTGTTTGCTAATTTCATAGCCTTATTTTGTCCGTAAATGTGCATTTGGATGACTGGATCTGATTCCACTTGGATGAAATAAAGTTATTGCTTTTGGTTAACCTGACACCTTGAGCTTATGTTCTTCAATCTATTAACTTTTTTAATGATAGTGTATTTGACTATGTTTATAGGTGCTTAAAGTACAGGAACAATTAGGCATGATACTTAGCTTCACAGAGATTATATTTATTTATTTTTTCTTTTTCTTTTTTTGTAATAAATTTATTTATTTTAGTTGGGGGCTAATTACTTTACAATATTGTAGTGGTTTTTGCCATACATTGACATGAATCAGCCATGGGTTTACATGTGTTCCCCATCCTGAACCCCCCTCCCTCCTCCCTCCCCATCCCATCCCTCTGGGTCATCCCATTGCCCCAGCCCTGAGCATTTGTCTCATGCATTGAACCTGGAATGGTGTTCTGTTTCACATATGATAATATACATGTTTCAATGCTATTCTCTCAGAATGTCCCACCCTCACCTTCTCCCTCAGAGTCCATAAGACTGTTCTATGCATCTGTGTCTCTTATTCTGTCTCGCATATAGGGTTATCGTTCCCATCTTTCAAATTCCATATATATGCATTAGTATACTGTATTGGTGTTTTTCTTTTTGGCTTACTTCACTCTGTAAAATGGGCTCCAGTTTCATCCATCTCAATAGAACTGATTCAAATGTGTTCTTTTTAATGGCTGAGTAATATTCCATTGTGTATATGTACCACAGCTTCCTTATCCATTCGTCTGCTGATGGACATCTTGGTTGCTTCCATGTCCTGGCTGTTGTAAACAGTGCTGCGATGAACATTGGGGTACACGCGTCTCTTTCAATTCTGGTTTCCTTGGTGTGTATGCCCAGCAGTGGGATTGCTGGGTCATATGGCAGTTCTATTCCCAGTTTTTTTAAGGAATCTCCACACTGTTCTCCATAGTGGTTGTACTAGTTTGCATTCCCACTAACAGTGTAAGAGGGTTCCCTTTTCTCCACACCCTCTCCAGGATTTATTGCTTGTAGACTTTTGGATAGCAGCCATTCTGACTGGTGTGAAATGGTACCTCATTGTGGTTTTGATTTGCATTTCTCTAATGATGAGTGATGTTGAGCATCTTTTCATGTGTTTGTTAGCCATCCACAGAGATTGAACTGTCAAATATTGAATCATCTTCTGTACAGACAGAATATTTTAAGACTAATAGGTTGTGGGGGCACAGGTTGGAAGATAGACTTGGATGGTGAAGGAGGATGGAGAGAAGATGAGTTAGTCATTGTTCATGTTCAGAAATAAGCTTAAGAATGTGTTGTTGTTTGTTTCTAAACAACTAGAGGGAAGAAAATATGGCTACCCCTTAATTATGATGGAATGACCAGAAAAACGAAACTGTAAATGAACCAAGAATGTAGTAGCTTTTAATTCTAGCTGTTTGAGGTGAGATAATTAACTATACTAAGACCAGATGTATGGCATGAGGAGGTTCGGAATACCTGGATTTTTTTTTTGTCTGAGAAGACAGGAATTTAAGGGAAAGCCTTATTTATGTTTAGGATTCCTTTTAGGCATATTAGACCAGTGTTGTTTATGGTGTGGAGTACATGACCTTTGTATTCTTGTTTGGAAATAGTGAGAGCCTCTCCCAGCTTGAGCTGTGGGTTCATTCCATCTTTCAGACTGATTTTATTTGGGGAAAGCAAAAAATGAAGTTTTAGATACCCACATACCTGGGTCACCTTTTCTAAATCTTAGTGTATTGTAAATCAGTGTTTTATCAAGATACAAGTAGAATAGATTTTATTACTGATTCTAGGAGGTTCCCAAAGAGGTTTTTTTTTTTTTTTAAATGTTATTTTTAAGTAGAATCTTGAATGGCCTGTAGTTTTATATGCTTAGGAACAAGGGTAATAAATTCAGGATGATGATTTGTTGTCATTCAGTTTCTCAACTGTGTCTGACTTCTTGTGACTCCATGGACTGTAACGTTGCAGGCTTCCCTGTCCTTCACCATCTCCCAGAGTTTGCTCAAACTCATTTCCATTGAATCGGTGATGCCATCCAACCATTTTGTTTTCTGTTGTCCCCTTCTCCTCCTGCCTTCAATGTTTCCCTGCATCAGGGTCGTTTCCAGTGAGTTGGCTCTTCTCAGGTGGCCAAAACATTGGAGTTTCAGCGTCAGCATCAGTCCTTCCAATGAACATTCAGGATTGATTTCCTTTAGGATTGACTGGTTTGATCTCCTTGCTGTCCAAGGGATTCTCAAGAGTCTTCTCCAACACCACAGTTTGAAAGCCTCAATTCTTCGGCGCTCAGCCTTCTTTATGTTCTAACTCTCACATCCATACATGACTACTGGATAAACCCTAGCTTTGACTAGATGGACCTTTGTTGGCAAAGTGATGTCTCTGCTTTTTAATATGCTGTCTAGGTTTGTCATAGATTTTCTTCCAAGGAGCAAGTGTCTCTTAATTTCATGGCTGCAGTCATTGTCTGCTTTTTGGTTTAAATCTATTGGTTTTCCAATACATAAAATCTACTTTGCTTAGTCTTAACTAATTTTTCATAAATTAGCAACAGTAATTATAGGAAATACAACCACTGCAACAGAGGTATAGCACTTTTGCTATTTTTTTCCTGAAATATCTTTTTTTTATAAGTATAGGTGAGTCCACAGTATTGTGACCTGAGGTATTTTATCCAGTAGTCTAGATATAAATCTGAAGGTTCTATTTTTATATGATTTTGAACTTTCTGTGCCATCTTGAAATTGATATAAAGAATAGGGGAAATGTTATATGCTGTTTATATTGTGGAAAACAGGATCTCATTCTATTTTTCTGGTACTTAATAAGTGCCATTTGCCATCCTAGTATGGGTTGTCCTTGTTCAGAGATATTCTGTGTCTATTAAAGGCCTCCTCTATGGTGGCTAACTGGGTCCCTTTACCCATTAACCAACAGGGCCACTGTGGCATCATTCTGTAGTCTGCCACTTCTTGAATAGCCTCTTGGCAGTAATGCCTAACAGGGCAAGTCAGGTGCTTTCCTGCTGAGGGGTATGACTTTGAGGACAGTTTAAATTATATCACCTTAAGAAATATAGTGATAAAAACTTACTGTAATGAATTCAGGCCAACTCCATAGTCCCCACAAGACTGCCCTTACTTAGACACTGGCTACAAGTTTGGGGATCTCCAGGGCCACCTTACTTCAGACCAGTCAGTTATCAATTCTGGGGTCACCCAGGGACTCCTTCAGATTTGGTAATTTGCTAGAAGGCCTTAAAACTCAGAAAAGCACTATACTGATGATTATGCTTTTATTGTATCATAAGGATACAAGTTAAAACCAGCCAAAGGAAGAGTCTGTTAAGTTTTACTCTAACAAGAGGATGCAAATTAAATCCAGCCAAGATAAGAGCCTAAGCCTAGTAGGGCAAAATCTGGAGTGGCCCAAATGGGAACCTTCTGGTTGTCTTCTCTTCAGGGAGTCAGGGACAGTGTTTCCTACTCCAGGCTAAGATGTGTGATCAGACTCCGAGTATTGCCAGCCAGGAAAGCTTACCCAAGCTTTTGGTGTTCAGAGTTTACCTTGCGGATCAATGTCATATTACCAGCATGGCTCCCCTTTAGTGAGTATTCAGTCCCTCCCAGAGGTTCAGGCTAATACATTTAGTCTCCAGTTACTCTGGAGGCTGGAACTGATGTGGCTTGTTTCAAACATCATAAATCATATTGTTAGACTTTTCAGTGACCAACCCTGCAGGCAAGTGAAGATACTCTTGTCAGGCAGGATATTCCAAGGGTCTATAGATTACTTCCCAGTAGCAGAGGCCAAAGGCCAGACCTCTTTCTGGGTAAGGTAAATTCTTTAGTACATACCTGTTCAAACAGAGGATGTATTTTTGAATGGGATCTGTTGTTCTGCAATCTACCACACTGTCCCTTGTTTGAAAGTGTTAAATTATATTTTACACATAAATTTGGTTGCCCTTTATGTACATATTGCAAATTTTTGGTCTTTTCATTGATATCTTTCTCTAGTTTTTGTTCTTTCTCTTGTGACATTCACACTAGCCTCTTAGTAGTTTGGTTTAATTTTTTTGTATCATGTGTTTATGTATTCTATGTATGTATTCTATCCATGTATTCCTTCCAAAAGTGCTTCAAATTCTTCCAGAATTAGTACATCATGTTTTTCTACCCATGAAGGAAATACTCACCTATACTTTGTACCAGCTGCAGTCTGGACAAACATTCTGGAAAACACTTTAGGAGAGGTTGCCCTGGGGTTTAAAAAAAAAAAAATAGAGTTTTATAAACCAGGCTAAGGGAACTTGGGCCCTAGGCAGTGAGGAGCATTCAAAGATTTTTACATGTGACTGTGACACAACAAATTGTTTCAGAAAGTTAATTCTAACAGTAGTTAATCGAAGTAGTTTAGAGAGAGGAAGTTAGCCTACAAATAAGAAGACCAGTTAGGATCCTATTGTCCAGATTTAATTGTCCCCACTGGCAATTATGAAGGTAGTAAGGGATGGTTTGTGAGAAAATTATTAACTATGAATGATGGTTTTAGTATTTTTAAAAAATCTTACCCCTTTAATAATGTATGTATACATTAGATCAGTAGCTTTTAAACTTCTCTTAAAAATTTTTTAAAGTCAGTCCTATCACTGTGCTGTTCACTTCATTTTTATTCAGTACATGTTTGTTGAAGTGAGAGCTTACTCTGCACCAGATTAGTATAATAGATGCTGAAGATAAAGTGATAATAAAATGGGATCCCTGTCCTCAGCCCACAGCTCAATTTGGTAGTCAGACAATTAAACAGGAACATCTTGTGATGGAGGGGAGTGCAGTGTGCTGTGAGAGTTTGTTGATGGAGTATATAGACTAGACACTAGGAGATATCTGGGAATGTGATCGCCTAGTTTAGAAAAGCCATCAGAAATGTGGACTCTGGAGCCAGAATGATTTGAAATTTTAGGTTCTTGCTTTGTGACCATGGGCAAGTTCTAAGCTTCACCTTTAAAATGGGGATAATTATGGTCCCTAACTTTATAAGATTCTTATGAGGCTAGAATGAATTAATATTCATTGCAGGGCCTTGGTTCCAAGATTTCTGTGATGCTTAAATTCTTGATGCTTAAGCCCTTCTATAAAATAATGTAGTAGAATTGGCCCTCTGTATCTGTGAGTTCCACATCTGTGGATACAGAGAGCCAACTGTATATGTAAAATGCTTAGAACAGTGTCTGGTATATGGTGTTATATGTGTTACCTCTTCCTTCTGCTCCTTCTGTTCTTCCTATCTTCATCCCAGCCCCCATGGATAATTAGTACTCAGTAAACATTTGTATAGAACCGTGGATGATAGATGAAATGATAATTACTTTTCTGTTCTCTCAGAAGGCTTTAAGCACCTCTATTAAAAGCACTGACTGTAAAATGACTATTTTATGTGTATTTAGATCCATATTAACCAGAAGTCATAAACTGGTAGGCCCCAGAAAGATTAAGCTCATTTAAACCTTAAAAATACTGTCTTTCTAGTATATGTGCTGCCGAAGCAAGCACAATACTGTCTTTCTGGATGAAGATGTGCTCTCCAGTTTGTCATAGTGTTCACTAGTCCTGGTTATTTATACCCAGTCCAGTTCAGGTTCATCGCCTGGTACCTCTAAGGCATTTGAGTTTGGGACCTCCACACTGGATCTGACACTAGCCCTTCCAGGAGAAAACTGATTGATCTCTTTTAAAATTTCAAACACTTGATACAGTGACTGTCAGTTATTGGCACTGAATGAATGTATGTTGATACCTCATTCTGAGATTAAAAAGAAAAACTGGAAATCTGGCAGAAAGAACTTTGATTGTTTCATGAGAGTGAGTTGGCTTCTACTTTGTGAAATTATGAAGGAATTTTGGTTGAAATAAGATGAACAACCATGAAAAAAATCAACTATTTTCTAGAGAAATTTTGATTTTAGATTTTCTAACTTTTCAAGTGGGATTCACTAGAATTTTTTTGAACTATTATGCTTAATTTTAATTGCAATAATGTGAGTTAATGAAAGAGCCAATGATAGTGTTCCAGAAGTTATTAGTATTTATATTTTGATTAGCTAAGTTTAATGATATTATTGTATAGGTGTCCTTGGTTAAAAAGAAAAACACAGAAATCAAGTCATTCTTTTTTAAAAAAAGAGTGAATTTGGCTTAAAATTTTTTTTAATAATTTAATTTATATTTGGCTGTGCTTGGTCTTTGCTGCTGCGAGGACTTTTCTCTAGTTGTCTATGGACTTCTCATTGTTGTGGCTTCTCTTGTTGCGGAACACAGGCTCTAGGGTGCAAGGGTTTCAGTAGTTCTGATATGTGGGCTCAGTAGTTGGGGTTCCCAGGCTCTAGAGCACAGGCTCAATAGTTGTTGTGCACGGGCTTACTTGTTGCGTGGCATGTGGAATTTTCCTGGATCAGAGATCGAACCCATATCTCTTGCGTTGGCAAGCAAATTCTTCACCATTGAGCCACCAGGGAAGCCCAATATTGGCTTTTTGGTGAGCAAGAAAGGTGTTTTATAGAGTAATTTTTTTGCTATTAGAGGAGTATTTGAGGTACAGAAGCATTGAATAATCTTTACCTAAATTAAGAGTTATACTTTGGGAATGAAAAAGAATAAATAGTAATATCCAGGTGAGTGGAAATTTCCATTTTGGGGGATTGGTAAAACTAAAACTTGAACATTAGGAGAATTATGAAAGCACATTTAAAAAAGTCAGCAGATAGAAGCTACTGTATTGAGTATTCTCAGTTGAGGCTATGTGGAGAAGATCTACCCAGAAAATATCTGTTGTGAGTAGAATAGTCCAGAACAGAAAGGTAGAGATAGTTTAATCTTTTGTTTAAGAAAAGAATTTTTTTTATACTATGATGAATTAATGTTGCCAATTTGCATTCCCAATTTTACTGTAGATTCATTTCCTTCTTCATTGTTATCTTAAGCTATCATTTTCCTTATTTCTAAAGGTTCTTTTCTATGCTTTGTAACTTTACAGTTTCTCTTTTGTTTCTCATGTTTTTAATTTCAAGCCCTTTTGTATTATCTTTCTCTGCTTATGCATTTATAATGATTTGGTTTCCAATTACTTTGTGATTCATAGACATATAAAATATCAATCCAGAGTCAATCACCTGGTATAATCTTTGTCAGTTCCACCAGTCTTTGTTAATGGAAAGTTACATGCCTTCTGCAGTGTATTCAGGTAATGAGCTATACTCATAGGTAAGCACATTTAAATCTTGTAAGCATTTGTGAAATACTGTCATGCTTTATTAATAACTGTTTGATAAATTATGTCTACTGTTTTGGGGCTTCCCTGGTGGCAGATGGTAACGAATCTGCCAGCACTGTGGGAGACCTGAGTGATCCCTGGGTCGGGAAGATCTGCTGGAGAAGGGAATGGCTGCCCACTCCAGTATTCTTTCCTGAAGAATCCCATGGACAGAGGAGCCTGGCAGGCTGCAGTCCATAGCATTGCTATTTTACTTACTATTTTACCTTTTATCTAATTATCTTCTAATTTTATCTAGTGGAAAAGAATCAAGAAAATTGCAGTTCTGAAAGTGTATCCTAGGATCTTTAGATGAGATTGAGCATGTTGAGGGTGACGTGGCCAAAGAAGTCTGAGGCTCTTTAGGATAATTCACCACATATTCCACCTTAAAGCTTCTCCAAGGTTTTGTAGTTAAATATTTTTAAAGTAAAATATCTGAATTTTTTTTTTTTTTATTAGAAGTGATTTAAAAACCCAAATCTTAGGTAATTTAAGTAGAACTGTGTTTCTGAATAAAAACTGACAGGAAGAAATAGCCGGTTACATCATTGCATTTGTAGTTTTACTGTTAAATTAAATTTAAGGTCTTGTTTAGGCATATCGGCCTAGGTTTATATCATCATTGGATTCGTAGTATCCTGAATACTAACTGGATTGCTGGCATTGGTAGGCAGTCAGGAAATACCTTCCTAAAGGAAGAATGGATGAAATTTTATTTTTATTGAGATGTTATCATCTAATAAGATTTTCTAAGAAAAACTTAGCTCTTCTTACATAAAAAATAAGTGCAATTCGTAAGTTTTACTTAAAAGATAGAAGAGGAAAGAAAACAGACTAACTTAAAGATATAGGACATTTTATCTTGGAATATAATATCAGAGACAAATGGAGAGCGAAGTGAGTTTTAAAATTATCTGATATTTAAGTTATTAAAATAAGACTTAGCCTTTCAAGCCATTCTATTTTAATTAAGTGTATTCAGCCTCCTTTTGGCTGCTTGGTAACTATTCCTTTTTCCCTAGAAGCTGTGCCTAACTTAAACTCTTTTCTCAAAGACTGGTTATTTTACTTGTTGTACTCAACTTTTCTGTGTTTGGTTTGCTCTATTTATAACCCTGGCTCCTCCATTTCTTCGAAATCTTCAGCTCAGTGACACTTTCTTCTGATGTAGTCACTTTCACTTTGGCAACTGATCCTTAGCTGCTGCTGCTGCTGCTAAGTTGCTTCAGTCATGTCCGACTCTTAGTGACCCCATGGACTGTAGCCTACCAGGCTCCTCTGTCCATGGAATTTTCCAGGCAAGAGTACTGGAGTGGGGTGCCATTGCCTTCTCCATATCCTTAGCTATTACTCCTTTAATATTTTAGATTCAGATTTACTGCTTTCTAACCACAGCTGCCATCTTTAAAAACTGATGAGATGCCTCATTAAGACATTTCATCACCTCCACCATCTGTGAGCCATAGATGTGCCTTCTTCAACTATGTCTGGGTCTTGGTCTTACTGGGTGTGGTCTTCTTCATTGGATGTACAGTCTCAACCCAAGTGGCTCCTTCTGGTATCTTTGGTTCCTGAATTCTCTAGAGTTGCCCTTAGTTTCTTACGGTGGAAGTTGGTATCATTAATTTGTCACCTTTCTTTTTTTCTAATTAGTCATTTAGTGCAATAAATTTTCCAGTGACACTGTTCAACTGTGTCTGTCAGATATCCATCTACTGTATTTTCATTTTCATTGTTTGAAATGCTTAAAGAATTCCTTTTGACTTCTTGTTATTCTTGAGTTATTTGGAAATTGGTTATGGAGTTTCTGAACACTGGGGGATTTTCCAGATATTTTTCTCTTACTTTTAATTAATTTAATTCATTGTGGTCAGAGAGCATACTTTGTGTGGATTTGACCTATATAGAAGTGTTGTATGCACTTAAAAAAGAAAAATATTTTCTTCTATTGTTGGGTACAATTTTCTATAAAATGTTAAATAGGTCAGGTTTCATTGTTATAATAGTCTTCTATATTCTTACTGATTTTTCTCTCTATGTGTAGTCTGTATTTTAAAGACCTCTTCACCCTTGCCCTTTGATTCCTAGTTCTGTCCTCTTCCCTTCCCTGCCACCCCTCTATCTCCCCTTTTGTCTTTTTGTGTTTCAGTTGGAAAAAGTGCTATACTCTTCTTTGAGTTCAGTGATTCTTTTCTTTGTTATATCCAGTCTGTTGATAATCTCATTGATTGTCATTCCCATTGATTAATATTCTTTTTCTTTGATATTATGTTTTTATTTCTTGGATTTCCATTTGTTCTTTTTTTTTTTAACTCTTTGCTGAAATTCCAATTTGCTCATTCATGTTTTCTACATTTTCCTTTAAAATGTGAAGATTATTTTAAAATCTTTGCTTGATAATTCCAAAATAGGGGCCATCCCTGTGTTTTCTTCTGTTGATTACCTTATCTATTGGATGTAGGTCATTTTTTCTTCCTTTGTATGTGTTTGTGATAGTTTTTTATTGGATGCTGGGCATTTTTTTCTATGTGAACAATAGATACTGAGGTAAATGTCTTTGTGCTTAGTAATGTGCATACCTTTCCTTCTTTACATTTAGTAAGCTTCATTTGTGGGAGGTGGGATTAGTGGGTGATAATCTGTTTTGTATTTGAGATTGGTTTTTATTGTCAGATGGTAAAGAATCCATCTGCCATGTGGGAGACCTAGGTTCGATCCCTGGGTTGGGAAGATCCCCTGGAGAAGGCAACAACTACCCACTCCAGTATTCTTGCCTAAAGAATTCCATGGAAGGAGGAGCCTGGCAGGCTACAGTCCTTGGGGTCACAAAGAGTTGGACACGACTGAGTGACTTTCACTTTGTATTGCTATATAGTTATCTTCAGTGCTCCAAAGACTTCAGATGCCTTAAACAGATGACTTCTGTTACTTGAAAGGCCTGGGGTATAAGATGGGTTTTCTCCAGTGTTCCTGCTTCACTTGTAGCTTTCAGTGGACTCTGCTTGTGTGGTCTATTTTTGTGTTCTTGCACTCTTCCTAATATGTAATCTACTATTTCTTGTCACTCAGTGCTTGACTTGTGGGGACTGTAGTGCTGTAGTGTTTTCTTAACCTCAAGCCCTGGTATTAAGCAGACCCTGGGCACCTGAGTCTCAGAGATGGGTTTCCCATCAGTGGGCTGACCTCTCCCTCTTGGCAGCCATTTTACTTTGCACAGATGGGATGTTTTGGCAGGAGCAAGTTTTCCTGCTTTTTATCAATGTAATATTCTTGGACCAAGGCTTTTCTGGACCCTAGGGTAGCTGCACATGATTTTATCCTCAGATGGCCTTTATTTCATATCAGGTAGGGTCTGGGAAGGATTTTATGTCTGTTTGCAACTAAGACGAGGCTTTGTCATCTTTCTTGCCCTGCCCTCAGTCTTTCCTGTAAATCCTAATAGAAACCTGAGGAATAGAGCTAGTGAGTAGGTTCGGATTCCTCTTGTGTTTGGGGCTTTCAGGGATTCTAAACTGTTACACTAACTCACACTTGGTTTTTAAAAATTGATCAGATTTTCAGGTTTTCTTTATACCTGCTTTTATGACTTCCAATTTTTCCTCTTACGCTCTTCCAAAAGTGAAAGATGTATTTCATCTTTCTTTGGAGGGCTTGGAATTCAGTTTACTTGGTTTCCTGAAGACCTCAGTCTGCTAATGGCTTTAACAAAAGCTATGATTTTACGGATTGTCTGCTTTTTAAAAATTTATTGTCAGGTTAGACAAGTTTTACATTGTAAGTAAAAGTGGAACTTTTCCATAAACCACCTTTTTAAAGATAACCTTAAAGATGCTGAACACTTTCAGGAAAATGAATACAGACCTAAGGAATGGTTGGGGAGAGGACTTTTCTAATGTGTTATTCAAGTCAGTACCTGTAGCTTGAGATAACATTTGCAGTGATAGTCTCTTGTGTGAATTGAAGTATGCTATAACTCAGAGACAACAGTGAAAGTAATGGAAATATATTAATATATTAAGTGACAAGTATTGGCTCTAATGATAATGACACTGATGTATAGAAGATGTTCGTAATGAGTTTAGATAAATTTTCTTTCAGAATTTATGACCCAGAACAATATTTTAAATTTAACATTATTTTACATATCTGATTTCTAATATGAATAATAAATGGATTATATAAATTTGATATATATGTTAATAAAATTATTATCCCTAAAAAATAATTCCCTCCACCTCAAGAATTTTATCTTCCTTTGTATGTATCTTATTCATGTAGCACGTGCTACAGTACACTTAAAGTCTGTAAGTTTTAAATGATGATTGGAGCATGTATGTGGGAAGTTTAAGAAGTCTTTAGGGCATTTGTTTTAGAGAGTCAGAGACTTTCTTTGGTTATTTCCTTATTTTTAATTAAAGTCTTAATTGAAATCTGTTCTGAATGAATTTACTTTTTTAGCTGTCTGAGTTGAAGCTGCTGCTGCTGTTGTTGCTGTTCAGTTGCTAAGTCATGTCCGATTCTTTGCGACCCCATGAACTGCAGCACACTAGACTTCCCTCCTTCACTACTTCCCAGAGTTTGCATCATGACCATTGAGTCGATGATGCCATCCAACCATCTCATCCTCTGTGGTCCCCTTCTCCTCTTGCCCTCATTCTTTCCCAGCATCAGGGTCTTTTCAGTGAGTTGAAGGTAGTCACTTAATTTCTGATGGCCTCAGTTTCATTTGCTGGTGAAATGAATAATAATACAAAATTCAAAATTATACACCTAATGAGGGTTTGTGTGTTTTGAATGATATATATATATATATATGCACACACATATATATATATTAAGAACCAAGCACAAAAACACTTTATACTATAAAGTATTTATACTTTATAAGGTGTTTATGCTTTATATGAAGTATAAAGTGTTTATATAAAGTATAAAGTGTTTATACTTTATAGTTTAAAGAGTTTTATCCTATAAAGATCTTTTAATATATAATAAGTGATACTGTAAATAACTAAGAAAGAAGTGTTGTCTAGAGTAATCAACAGGGAATAAAATGGGTGAAAACAAGGAGTATTTCTTATTTTGACCTAAGAAGTTTCATAGTCCCTTAAATTCTCTGATTCTTAAAAAGTTAGAGTAAAATTAAAAAGGAAGTTACTTCCATTTCTGCAGCAGGTAGCATCATGTTATCTAGAGTCTTGTCAACATATACTTTATCTACACGGATAATCCAATATATGAATTGGAGAAATATGCTCTAAGAATGGAAAAGCTATGTTTATGTGCCATAAATGATGTACCTGCAGTAAAAGAACAAATTGTTTAACCTTTAAAAAATACTGTTTATAAAGATGATTGTGGCATTTTGTTTTCATTGCTTCATTTCTCAGCAGGATTTGTGCTATGAATTTAATAGGTTACCTTTTCTCGCATGATGAAGTACAAGATGTATCAATATTATACATCTTTTTCTTATTTGAACCTTTACCCATTAGTTAGTTCATTATAAAAAATCAGTACTTTTAATCCATGTTGAATTTTTACTTAAGCAAATTTCCTCCTCACATGGCTAGGTTGTTTAAACCTATGAATGAATTAGAGATCAATTTCACATCTGTCCTGAAATTTTTACCTGTTCTGCCAAACTCCAGGTAGTGTGGCTCTAAGAGTCTCACTGCAAGCTCCCCACTATCTTAATGTTGTAGTAAGAGGAAAGAACAAAACACTACAAGAAAGAAAACACCAAGAGCATTACAGTTGAAAAAAATTGTGGTAAAATATACATGCATAAAACTGACTGTTTAGCCATGTTTAAGCATACATGTCAGTGACATTAAGTACATTCACATTGTTGTGTACCCATTGTTATCACGTATTTCCAGATCTTTTTCATCTTTCCATACTGAAACTCTGTACCCATCAAACACTAATGCCTCATTTTCCCCTCCCCCTCAGCCTCTCTGATTTCATGTCCGCATGAACTTGACTAAAGAACATTACAGTTTTAAGGAAATGTAAATTATTCAAGCTCAAATTGGTCTTAAAGCGGTTAGAAAGCAGGATAGCTCTTACTTTTCTTTGCTGGACTGCTCCCAGTTTAGAGAAATTGCAGATTTCAAGGAATGAAATGGCAGAGAAAATGAAGTCACAGTTTGGGAAGAGAATCACAGATCTTGTGACATGTGAAATATACTGGAAATCTTGGTTGTCACTTTTGGAATGCAAATTTCCCTTTCACTGTAGCAGTTTTAAGAGGATATGATTGTGATGAATTGTGATTGGATAACACACAGCAGATCCAAAATTTTGGTGGAATATATTTGAATCCTAGAACTCTCCTAAATGTTACGTCATTTGGCAAGATTCTGGCTAACAGTGTTATTGCCTGGCTCTGTGAAAGTATCTTCTGTTCTCCTTCCTAAGATGCAGAAATCAGTGTTTAGGTCCTCCATCAGTGATGCACATGTTCAGTTTTTCAGAATAATAAAAGTCTGTGGAAGAGAAGCATTTAAAACAATTGTTCAGAATTAATTAGAGAGCATTGGGCCTATAACTGCTTTTCAGTAGATATGGCATTGAAAAAACTGTTGTTTGTATTTCATGGTGTGTATTCCTTGCAGTGCAATTTTTTGCTTGAAAAAATACAATAAAGACAAAAAATGAGGCAAAAGTAGGACAGAAAGAAAGGTTAAATTTTCTGCTTGAGGTTTTGCGGAAAACACAGACAATGCATTCTAAGGTGCAGTCCCCATATGTGAGCTAACTTGTAGTTATAGATTCTCAGAGAATCTTATTCTCACTCCACCTATCCCCAAGCAAGATTTTCTGCTCTCTTCCTTTGTGGATACATTTATTCTTATTTCCTTTATTTATTACTTCCCAGAGTTTCTACAGTCATTTTGATTTTGGCCTCTCTATCTTGCTACATTTATGCTGGCTCAGCATGGTGAATTTAAAAATATGTTTTATAACTGGAAGTTGGTGCTTTTTGACCATCTTTGTAAGATAAATGAGAGCTAGGGATGTAATGTACAACACAGTTAAGATAGTCAATATTGCTGTATGTTATATATGAAAGTTGGTAAGAATAAATCCTGAATTCTCATCACAAGGAAAAAATACATTTTTATTTTGTATCTACATGAGATGATAGATGTTCACTAAGCTTATTGTGATAATCATTTCATGATATATGTAAGTCACATCATTATGCTGTACGCCTTACAGTTATATGGTGCTGTATGTCAATTATATCTTAATAAAACTAGAAGAAGGAAAAAATATATTTTGAATATTTTACCATCATTTTGGTTGTTGCAGTTAGGGCTGTTGTTTGAGATATCTAGCCTGCCATGGCATGGAAATCTTCATATATTAAAAAAAGAATCTTACAGTATATTAGCCAAGATCCCTCTGGATCACCCTTCTCCCCCATTTTGTATTTCAGTTTTTAAAGCTTATGTATTAAGTTCTTATAAAGCTTAGAAAAAGTTTAAAAACTTTAAAAGTGTTTTTTGTGTTGATTATTATATTTCTAAAAACATATGTATTTATTTTATAGCTACTTGAAGGAAATTTTGCCAAAGAAGTCAGCCATGAAATGGATGGACTTATTTTCCAGCCCACTGGAGTAAGTATATTTGTGTGTGTGTGTGTGTGTGTATGTATACATGTACATGTATATATGTATATCCATGTACACACATGCATGTATATATAAAGTACAGTTTTCTTAGATATGTTTATTTAGGATTGATTAGTGCTATAATCAGCTTTTCCTTAAAACAAATGGTTCATTATGAAATAAAATATTTCCTTTATATTAAATATATATTATAGCAAAATGAATAGTTGTCTGCTTTTGACTTATCTTAGGAAATAAATACAACTGATCATTTTATTTTTCAAGGAAGTTATTAGTCTTTTATTATAATTAGTTTTCTTACTACTCTTGCAAGATGAACGTTAACTTATGCTTCTTTACTAGAAATCTACCAATAACCTTATGTAAATAAATGCTTATTTCTTTCTGTAGCCCAATATATCTTGTAAGTATTAATTATTTTTAAAACTTCATTTTGTCACGGATGAGTAAAATTCAGAGTTATCAATTTTTGAAGAAAAACACAGTTCTTTGCGTGTTTATTCCATGTCAGATTTCTGAAACTCGCTGAAAACCTTTCACCAGCGCAATGGTCAAATCATATATTTGGAGTAAATTCTGTTTTACTCTATGGTAAGGTTTCTCACCCTCGGCACTATTGACATTTTTGGCCCCATAGTTCTTTGCTGTGTGGAGCTGTCCTGTTGCAGTAGGATGTTTCATAGCATCTTTGGTCTGTACATATCAGATGCCAGTATTACCTCTCCCTCTCACCCCTCCAGGTTGTGACAACCAAAAATACATACATTCACTGACTCCTTTCCCCTGAAAGGCAAATTTGCCTTCACTTGAGAACCTGTGCCCTGTGGGGCAATGCTTCTCAAAACTGTGACCTGTGAGCAAGGTAGCATTAACACCACCCAGGAAGTTGTTGTAAATGTCACTTACCCCAGACCTACTATTGAGAAACACTGGGAAATGGAGTCCAGCAATTTGTGCTTTAACAAGCTGTCCAAGTGACTCTGATGTGTGTTCAAGTATGAGAACCACTGCTCTTCTAGGAAAGAGTTGCATTTTATGTGCTACACCTTGTCATAAGCTGCATTTTGCCTTCACTCTCTCCTTAGAAATAAGGGTGTGAACTAATTGTGAAGTTATGTAGAGAGACATCAAACTAGGTACCTGGGATAAAGGGAAGGGGACTAATATTTTCAAACATTATGTATTAAATACTATAGTATGTATGCTTTACTATTTAGTAAAACTGCAAATCTGATGGTATGTGATTGGCTTCTGTCTTCATCCCGCTTGTCAAGCAGGTGGAGGGAAAAATCTTATGTCATTGAAGGAGGAGGAGATGAAGGAGAGTTAGAGGCTAGGGACAGAAATAGTAGAAAGTTTTAGGACGATAGAGTTTAGATCTTTAAGTTCCAGTATTTTCCAAGCTTAATCTCCCTGGACTGAAAGAAGTAAAATCTAACTATAAAAGGAATTAGGATGTTTCATTCTGTTAATAAACTCATGGTTCAGACCCATGAATGATTTTTACCCAGTCTGTTGCCAGTACCAGATTTCCCTTTTCATCCTCTTGCAACCTTCTCAGTACGTATCTATTCCATATGTTATGTAGCCCTTCTGGGGAACCCGACAGGAATTCCTCTGCCTTCCTGTCCTTCCCCGCAGGCACTTCACATTCAGTCTTTATTAACTTCATCTACTTTCTAGTTTTCAAAAAGGTTGTTTTCTGCTGTTGTCTGCTCTCCTGTTTTTCCTTTTCTACTGATAGCTCTTTCCTGTAACTCCCATTTTAGTGAAGTTTCAAATCAAAGTGGATATAAATGCACGTGTTTAATCCACCACATTTATCAGAAAGTCCTCCAAGCTTCTCACAATGTGGTATTGCATCTGTTGGGTTCCTTGAGCCAAAAATTCAAGTAAATGAAGAAAGGGACTATTTTGAATAACCAACTTAGCAATTTGAGGGAAGCTACATAGAGCAGAGAGAAGGTGCTGGTCAGGGATGGACAAAGATTGTCTTTTATTAATAATCTTCAGTCTGTTCTCTAATGCTACAGAAATATTCCAGAGGCAAATGAAGGGCGAAAAATGGAGAGGATTCTTGGTGCTTCTACTTGTGTAAAAACTCCTGGCCTTCATTTGTTTAGTGCTAGTTACTTGAAACTGGGGCCTCCCTGGTGGCTCAGATGATAAAGAATTTGCCTGCAATGCGGGAGACCAGGGTTTGATCCCTCAGTTGGGAAGATCCCCTGGAGAAGGGCATGACAACCCACTCCAGTATTCTTGCCTGGAGAATCCCCATGGACAGAGGAGCCTGGCAGACTACAGTCAAAGGGTCGTAAAGAGTTGGACATGACTGAGCGACTAAGCACACATGCACACTTACAACTTAGCAAGGAGTTAATTCTGCTTCATTACAGTAATTATAGTGAGGGAACTGAAGTTGAATAAAAGAAGATATTACTAGTGCTAAAAAAAAAATCCTGGCAAAATATTGAAGAAGAGTGACAAAGGTACTATATTAAAGTGATGATTCTATTGAGGGTGAAACCCCAAGCACCAACTTAGAAGAAAGTTCATTCACATTTTGATTTAATGTTCTATTTTTCAGAGACATAACCTTGTAACACATCCAGTACTGCACTTAGTTTATAACTTTTATTAGAAAGAGGACAAGTAAAGCTAATCGATGATATATTGAGGAAAATAAAGCTTAGGATATTTCTTTTTTTTTTTAATTTATTTTTTTAGTGAGGGATAATTTCTTTACAGAATTTTATTGTTTTCTGTCAAACCGCAACATGAATCAGCCATAGTTACACATATATCCCTTCCCTTTTGAACTTCTCTCCCATCTCCCTCCCCTTCCCACCACTCTAGGTTGATACAGAGCCCCTATTTGAGTTTCCTGAGCCATACAGCTAATTCCTGTTGGCTATCTAGTTTACATATGGTAATGTAAGTTTCCATGTTACTCTTTCCATTACATTTCACCCTCTCCTCCATTCTCCCCATGTCTATAAGTCTTTTCTCTATGTCTGTTTCTCCATTGTTACCCTGTAAATAAATTCTTCAGTACCGTTTTTCTAGATTCCACATACGTGCATTAGAATATGATACTTATCTTTCACTTTCTGATTCACTTCACTCTGTATAATGGGTTCTAGGTTTATCCACCTCATCAGAACTGACTCAAATGTGTTCCTTTTTATGGCTGAATAACATTCCATTGTGAATATGTACCACAACTTATTTATCCATTCATCTGTCGATGGACATCTATGTTGGCTTCCATGTTCTAGTGATTATAAATAGTGCTGCAATGAACAAGGGCTTCAGATTATACAAAGCTACAGTCATCAAGACAGTATGGTATTGGCATAGAAACAGAAATATAGACCAATGGAATAAGATAGAAAGCCCAGAAATAAACCCATGTGCCTATGGGTACCTTATTTTTGACAAAGGAGGTTAAGAATATACAGTGGGGCAAAGACAGCCTCTTGAATAAATGGTGCTGGGAAAACTGGACAGCTCCATGTAAAAGAATGAAATTAGAGCACTTTCTAACACCATACACAAAGATAAACTCAAAATGGATTAAAGACCTAAATGTAAGACCAGAAGCCATAAAATAAAACTCTCAGAGGAAAACAGGCAGAACACTCAATGACATAAATCAAAGCAAGATCCTCCATGACCCACCTCCTAGAGTAACAGAAATAAAAACAAAAATAAACAAGTGGGACCTGATTAAACTTAAAAGCTTTTGCACAGCAAAGGAAACTATAAGCAAGGTGAAAAGACAGCCCTGAAAATGGGAGAAAGTAACAGCAAATGAAACAACTGACAAAGGATTAATTTCAAGAATTTTCAGGCAGCTCATACAACTCAATACTAGGATATTTCTTTGTGTTTATAAAGAAACGTATTGGTATCTGGTATTCGCTGAAACACAGCAGTCATTAATTATCAGGAAAGCCTCAATTTTTTTAAAAAGTAGGTTAAATTGTATTTATAGAATTATAGAAAATCGAAGCTGAAAAGATACTTCTAAGATTATCACTTCTAAGCCCACTGGTTTCAAAACATGAAGTTCTAAAGTTCTGGGTTTCTGTGGACTGCCTCAGGGGACCATGTACAGGTATAGGTTACTACGTAAGCATTCTGTTTACATGTTTTGTTTATATGCATTCTGTTTATATCATGACAGTTCTGATTTATTTCTTTTATATATTGTACTTCTGGATGATTGTGTTTTAGAAAGGGCTTCATCTTTGTAAATACCATTTGAATCAGCTACTTTTTTGAAAGGTCACCAGTGACCTTTCTTCCTTACAAAATCAAGTTCATTTTCAGCCTTTTTCTTGCTAGATTATCTAGTAGTAGTCTGTACCACTGTCCACACTTCCTTACAATACTCTCTGACATGGCTTTTGAAACATCACACGCTCCTGATTCCTTTCAGTCTCATGCCGTTTCTTCTCCGTCTCACTCAAGGTCTCCGTCTTCTACTAGTTATCAAAGTTTGGAGTTTCTAAAGGCTCTGTATGCTGGACCTTCATTTTTTCTCAAGCTCCACTGTCTCCCTGGAAGTCTCATTCGCACTCATGGCTCGATTATCTCTCATAAGCCTGTGACTCAGTTTTGATTTGTTTAAGCTCCAGATTTGTTTATCTAATTGCCTACTCTGATATCACCTTTTCAGTTTCTCAAAAACACCAGAAATCCAACGTACCTTACAGCTGAACTCCATCTCTATTACCCAAACAACAAACCAACATACAGACTACACAATGATCTTTTCCTGACATTTCCTGTCTCAGTTGCTTAAATGCAGTTACTTGAGTGAGAAATCTAGATGTCATCTTGACACCTTCCCCTCTTTTATCCATCTGATCCATCTCCAAGTCTTGCTTTAGCTCCTAAATCTCTCTTAAATTATTCCCTTTTCTCTTCATTACCACTGCCACACTCCAGTCTGACTTGTCATTCATTGCCTCTTGCCTGGACCACTGCAGCAACATCCTAACTGGTCCTACAGCCTCCACTTTGTCATCCTCCTGTCTTCATCATACTGCATTCAGAGTGATCTTCTTCCTTTATCTCTAGTGATTTTCCCCTTGCTTCTATGTTAAAGACCATGCCTAGATTTGAAACCAGCTTACTCTCTTATCACATGCTGCCTTTTTGTTTCCCTCTGTGTTTTGTTGATGTGAAAATAACTGATATTTTTATTTAAAGGTGACAATTATGTTACTTTATTCATCAACAGTGTTTTAAATAAATTGGAGTATGTTATATTTGCTAAAATATTTAAATATTTTGAGAAAAATGGGTATTTTCTCCAAAGAAAAAATTGACTGTTTATTTTAATATAAAGCTCTATTCTTTCTAAGTGTTAAGGCTCAAACTTTGATCATGCTGAGGTGATGATTTTTAAAAAGAAGTATCTTCAAATTGAACTTTCCATCTGGTTATAGTCTACAGCATAAACCAAATAGGTTCTGTTAGACTCTTACATATAAGGTTTTCAGTTTTATGATTTCACTGACATTTTGAATTGCTAATCTTTTTCAGTTTGTCACCTAAAAATGAATATTTTAAGGTGGCCATTTGGCATTTTAATATGCTATAGGTAGTAGATCTTTTACTTGGCAGATATTAGATCTTTCAAGTTAATTTACAAAGTTGATAATGCTTATTTGCTTAAAGCTTTTGCAAGAGAATTTTAATAATTTATGTAGCATAGTAAATTTTTATTTGTAGTAGTAACTGATTAATTTATAACCATTTAAAAATTGTATTTGATTTTACTTTTGTCATCTGGAGACACATTTCTAGATAAGAATTTTTGTACCATTAATAATTCCTCACTAAAAACAGTATTATATGCAATGAATTGCAAAATATACATGCTAGTAAAAACTTAAAATCTTTTCTTTGATTATAAAAGACTTTTTCTTGTTTTACTGCCAGCTATATTGTGATTAGTAAAACATATAATTGTTTCTATGTTGAATCTAGAGTATTTATTCTCAAGCAGTAGTGATAGAATTGTTTGTTTGCTTTTTGTATTTTCATCACTATCTTGATTTTATGTATGGTGGGTCAGCTTGATTTTATGTTTCTCAAATTAATCAGTTTGCATGTAAATTGAGTCAGCTTTGATTTTAATATTGCTTTCTTGTGAAATATTAATGTTTTTATTAAATCTTTACTACTGCCAGGTATATTGAATGTTATGGATAGATTGTAAAATGAAAATTGGAATTAGTTTAATGTCTTGTCTTGAAGTACATGATGAATTAGAGTGGTTTTCCTCTGTAGCAGAGATGATGTTACCATGGTGAGAGCTTCTGTTGCCATGACATTTGCTTGCATATTTTGATAGGTCTTCAATTGAAGAAGGGCTCTGTTTCCTGGCAGACTGGAAAAGTGTCATTCTATCCTTTCCCCCAATATATTATTTTTTATTGAAAAATATATAATTTCCAAAGAATTGTAATAGTGAACTGCCAAGGAAGAAAATGCACCTTGGTAATTTTAATTTTTTTTTTTTCCAACTTTTGGAACACAGCAAAATATTCTTAGCTTGCTTTTTTTGTTTAAGGAGGAAAAATAAGAATATTACTGTTCTAGCTTTCTTAATAAATAAAACATTTGCTTTTCCATCGAATTTTGTTGACAAAACAAACAGCTAAAGGTGAATAATTTGTAATCAGTCTTTGCTAGATATAGATATGTAATGTTACTGTACAACAAAAAAACACTGCTAATGATGATATATTGATAGCAGAGAAAAGTAGAAGTAAACATAAATAAGGACTTCACAAAAATGAATCAGTGAATTCTAAGAGGGTAACTACATAAAGTGCAAAATCAATTTTCATATAATGATACGTTTTAAACACAATGAATTAGGGATAGTTCCTTTTTTAAAATAATTTGTTTAATTTTAAATATTAATGTTAGATATTTTTAAAATTATGTTTTACGGTGATATATTTTTAATTTTAACCAGATAATACACTTTAACATGCAGTAAGAAAAATATGGAGAAGAAAATCTCTCACTCTCCTCCCCTCCCTCAGTTATCTTCTGTTGTATTTAACTTATCTTCACAAAGTTTTTTTATATATTTATAAGTAAATATAAATTTGTTAATACATGTTTATTCTCGCTCCACTTTTCAAGGAAGGTAGCACAGTATTTTGCACTTTGCTTTTCAGAATTTGTCCAGCCATATATTTTAATGTATATTTTGTCAGTGGTCTAATTTGAGTATCTTGGATGTATTGGAATCAGCAGAAGGGTAGGACTTGTTACTGACACCCCCATCCCTTATGCTTATGGCAGTTCAGACTTTTAGGAGGAAATACTTAAAAACATAGCATTTTGTTGATTTAGAATAAATTTTCCTTTCATCATCAAAGTTCATTGAGAACTTCAGTGGGGCTTTTTGCTAGTAAACTGGTTCGTTTTATAAAAGTGCAAATTGAAGTATACTATAATGAGTACATCTTTACACCAGCTGTTTCTTCTGCAACAAACTGTTTTCTTCCTTTCTGTATTACTCCCATTCAGCCTTTGAATATCAAATTAGGTGTGGCTTCTTGGGGAAGCCTTGCTCACTCGGTGAGTGTGTCTCTCCCCTGTGTTCTTACAATGCTCTTCTTCATACCAGTACTACGAGCAGAGATAATTGTTTTAATGATATGCAGCACAAATTAGCAAAAAGGAAGGGTAACGTACTGGATGTATAAAGTGACTAGGCCGCAGATATTACTCGTATCTAGAGTTTGATCCCGTATCAGTAGATGACTTTTATTCGGATTTGTGTCCACCAGAGAAGAGGAGAAACACTGCGAGAATCTGCTGACTTACCAGATGGCAGTAGTCTTGGTTATTAAGACAGAATTAATCCTGAGAAATTTTTGTAATGTGTTGGCTCTTGTGTTTAATCAATTAGGTGACTACTGTATTGCTGAGTAAGAAGGACTAAAACTGTATAAAGGCAGGGTTTCTGCCCTCAAAGGGCTTACACTGTATGAAGAAACGTGGCCCAGCAGCAAGGTGAGAAACGTGCAGACTGATGGAGTGGCAGAGGCGCTTTGGTGGGTCCAGGGAGTAGGGGCAAGGTGCATTGGGAGATGGGGCCTGTGCTACAGATGGGGCAGGACTCTTGGTTCACCAGTGCCTGAGTGGGAGAGATGAGGTAAGTGCTTTAGGTGCTGAAGTTTACTTTGTTGTCTGAACTCCCTCTTCCCACTGGCCAGGGCATTGCCAGTTGTTTGTCCCTCCTACTCACCACTCCACACAAAAAGAGGCTAAAAGTAATTAGAAAACAACTGACTTAAAATTGGTTCCTTTTGAAACAGTTTTAGATCATGAGACCTTCCAACCCAATCTTCCATTATTTGCTTTTGGACGAATTTTATATATATAATTTTTTTTTTTTTTAAATAATGGAAAGATTTCTGTGATTTGGGCATTTTTTTGACAAGTTGGACTATTCTGGTTATCAGTTTCCTTATCTGTAAAACAAAGGGAGTTTGCTGCATGCATATTAAAAAAACAAGCAAGAAGAAATTAATTAGACTTGTGAATCAGATAGTAAAAATAGTAATATGAATGTATTTTGAGTAATTTTTCCACCCTGAATAATCCAAGACACTGCATGAATTCTCTAATATTAAATTTCACCCTCAAATCACAACTTCACTTTCCATAAGGTAGAAAACTTTTATAAGTAAATGAGAAATGTCAGCAAGCTTTTGAAAATGCAGTTCTCTTCTTCCCTTGCTTCTTTCTATGATAGCTCTCCCTACTGGTCTCTACCGATTTTGTGACTTTTTAGAAATGAAATGCCAAGTGGTTGTCTTGAGTTATTTTTTTTTAGGTGATGGACTCTTTCCTCTACATCAATAAGAACAGCATAGAGTACCAAGCTAATTTAGTCTCAGAAAACTTAAGCAAACTTCCCCTCAACTCAGGTATATTTGTGGTCTCATTGCCTAGAACTTCCTTGTAACCTTATTATTCTTCAAAATTCAGTTCATGCACTTTTCTTAGTGCATTCAAGAAAACTTCCTTTACCCCTGCCCCCTGATTTTGGTGTTTCTCTGTTGTTCTTGCTCAGCAGCTTTGTTGATGTTCACTTGAGCGCCTCTATAATGCTCTTGGAGTTTGTATTAAAAGCCTTATTGTGACTGAACTCAGTTCCTTGAGAGAATTTGTATCTTTTCCATCTAGTAAGGTACTGGGCACATAGTAGGTAGTTAGTGTTAAGGATTTTTCCTCCATACAGGGTATTTATGTGTCTTATTTTGCAAAACAGGTATTTGTTATTTGCATCTCAGTGAAACTTGGGCAAAGGATATAACCAAGTTGCTAAATCTAGAATTGTTTTACTTTTCTGTCAGTAGAATTACCAAAGAAGGTTTTTTCTGCTTCCTTTAAAACTAAATGCTAGAACAACAACAAAAATAAAACTGCTGCTGCTGCTGCTGCTAAGTTGCTTTAGTCGTGTCCGACTCTGTGCGACCCCATAGACGGCAGCCCACCAGGCTCCACCGTCCGTGAGATTCTCCAGGCAAGAACACTGGAGGGGGTTGCCGTTTCCTTCTCCAATGCATGAAAGTGAAAAGTGAAAGTCAAGTCGCTCAGTCATGTCCAACTCTTCGCGACCCCTTGGACTGCAGCCTACCAGGCTCCTCCATCCGTGGGATTTTCCAGGCAAGAGTACTGGAGTGGGTTGCCATTGCCTTCTCCGAAAGTAAAACTAATATATGGCAAGATCAGGGCTCTTTCTTAGCTTCAGTGTAGGGCCTGGAATATGTGTTATGATAAAGAAACTGCTCACATTTAATGAGTGGAATGAGTAGCATGGACTGCAAAGTCTTTAAGGTGTCTTTGGTCTACATATGCTGTTTTTTGGCAAGCAAAATGCTATTATTACATTTTTCTAAGTGAGATAGATGAAGCCCAGACTTAGAATTTACTTAAAATCGTGAAGTTAGTAGAGGTAAAGAAGAACCACATATCTTGTCCTCTATGTTGTTACTGCTACTGGCTTCCTTTAGATCAGTTTCTCAACTTTGGTACAATTGACATTTTGGGTTGGATAATTCTTTGTTGTGGGCAGCTGCCCTGTGCATTGTAGGATGTTTAGAAACATCCCTGGCCTCTGCCCACTAGATGGCAGTAGCTCACCCTTTCCTCCCCAGTGTGACAACCAAACATGTAGGCATTGCCAGACATCCTCTGGGGGTTAAAAACCTCTAATTGAGAACCACTGCTTTATACAGCAGATATATCACTTATGCCTCCATTTTGTTTTCCTCTCTATTTTAGAGGATTTCTTTGGCACATGGCCGTCCTCTACCTCTAAGACAAGTTCTGCTCTCATTTGGTAAACACTTTCCTAAACATATTACTCATTTGCCTGACATTTGCTTTTTTTTTTTTTAAAGATAATAGTGGACATCTCGGGTAATATTGATAATTGCTTTCAGATATAATCTATCTAATTTTTTATTTGACAATTCACCTGGTAAAATCAGATTTGTTTCTATAAAACTAAGTATTATATGTGTCAGTTTTAGGTTCGACGCATGAGACAGGGTGCTCAGGGCTGGTGCACTGGGATGACCCAGAGGAATGGGATGGGGAGGAAGGTGGGAGGGGGGTTCAGGATGGGGAACACATGTACACCCATGGCTGATTCATGTCAGTGTATGGCAAAAACCACTACAATATTGTAAAGTAATTAGCCTCCAATTAAAATAAATAAATTTTAAAAAATGAAAAAAAATATACCTTTGATAATTATTTTAATCTAGATGCATGCTGGTGAATTTAATGAAATTAAAATGCATTATGCTCTAATTACATGTGATAAAATGTAGCTTGGAAGAATGTTTCTGTACCCTTGTTTATATTAGCAAGATTCTGTATTTCAAGTTTAATAACTCACAAATATTTATTTTAAAAGTCTTAAATCCCTGTATTATATAATATCTTTTCCCTTATTATTTTGAGGAACTTGAAAGAAGGATGTTTTAATAGTTATTGATATGCATAATCTTTTATGAATAGTGATGTGTCATTTCATAATCTAAAATATTCTGTTTAAACATAAATTTAAATATGTGCTTGTGCTAAGTTGCTTCAGTCATATCTGACTCTTTGTGATCCGATGGATTGTAGCCCACCCAGGCTCCTCTGTCCATGGAATTCTCCAGGCAAGAAGACTAGAGTGGGTAGCCATTCCCTTCTCCAGGGGTTCTTCCCAACCCAGGGATCAAACCTGGGTCTGCTGCATTGCAAGCAGATTCTTTACTGTCTGAGCCACCAGGGAAGCCCACATTTAAATATACTTGAGACTAATGTTTTAAAATAAGTTAAAATTTTTTTCACTTTATTATTTTTATTGTTTATCAAGTATTTATTGAGCATTTTACTAATTGTTTGGCAGGCATATGATTAGACATGATTTTACTGAAGTGGAATTTATATTCTAATAGAAATTTAAATACATTTTACTCATGGAAATTTTTTTGCTTTTGCATTTATTTTCAATAATTGAGAACTGCAATGTTTTAAAAATATAGTTTTCTAAAAATTTTTATCAGGCATTTCATTAACTTTCATAAAACTGCTTTGAAATTCTCAGTCATGTCAAATCTAGTATTTTGGATTAACATAAATGGTTTGGTATCGAGTCAGATGAGGAATGGCTAACGTTTCTAAACTATTGCTTTGTAAAAATGGAAGAGTTAGTATATGTATTCTCCATTGGATGGTTTCCAGAGAGAAAAATGTAAAGGATCCTTAGTATCTATTTTACAATTAGCATTATGTTAAAATTATTTTTAGAATTAGTTATTAGGTTCCCATTATAAAATATTTTGGGATTTTCCAGGTGGCACTGATGGTAAAGAATCTGCCTGCCAGTGCAGGAGACATAATAGACACAGGTTTGATTCCTGGGTCGGGAAGATCTCCTGGAGAAGGGCATGGCATCCCACTCCAGTATTCTTGCCTGGAGAATCCCATGGACAGAGGAGCCTGGCGGGCTACAGTCCATAGGGTTGCAAAGAGTTGGACACGACTGAAGTGACTTAGCAAGCAAGAAATATTTTAAAGCTGTGCAATCCTAGCTTTAACATTTCCTAGATTGGTATTGGTTTCTAAGTGTTCTCATACTAGCCATGTGAATAAATAAGGAACAGAAGTAAATGATGGTTGGTTTGTAAGTATGACATTTCCTTGGCAGAGGTTGTAAGTAGGGTTGGTGTGGGATGCTGACACTCCTTTCTGCCCCTCAATCCTTTTTTACCCTTCATCACTATAGAGAACTACTCTTACTACTAAAAGGTCTGTAATGTTTCTGTCAGCTAGACTTTATTAGAAAACAGACTAAATTTTTAAAATTATTTTTATTAATGGGATCATAACTGGAAAATTTAGCAATTTTAACATTTATAAAAATATTTATATTCAGTAAATATAAAGAGATTTATCTGTGATCATTCTGAAGGATATGTGTTACATGAATGAGCCTCAGGGAAAATGAATGAAAACTTCCACTGAAATATTATATATTTGACTTTATATTTGTTCAGGTTTAAATACAAGACTTAAGAAAATAGCGTGTATTATGTTCTTAAATTTACTACAGAGAAAATATTTTTTCTATCAACTCCAGTGATTTTCTTTAGCAAAACTTGATACACTAAATTTGTCATTATATAGACTTCTGTTTCAAATAAGTGATCCTATGACTAGGGTTTTGCATTTTTTAAATTTCTAAAACTCTGTTAGAATGCAATTTGACTTCTATTTCTAAAAAATATTAGTAGTGAGTATACTTAACAGTTTTTCCTTCCTATCTTTCTCATAATATGGCCTCACTGAATTGACATACTTTCCTCTCCTTCAGGGGAGTCTATATTTTTCTACCCGAGTGTTTTGCTCATATTTACTTTCTGCTGTAAGTCTGCGTTAGTGAATATTACTCATTATTTGAAGTTCACAGTGTTCATTCCTCTTTAAGTACATAACCACCCAAGTAAAAGATTTTTTCTTTTTGCTGTGTTTCTAGAATACATTTAAAACATTTTTTTCACGTACTCTGTAGTCTCTCTAATTACATGGGTAGTATTGTTCAACCATTTCCATAACTTTTACATCACTGCAAACAGAAGTTTTATAACCATTAAGCAATAACTCTCCTTCTGCCCAGTCCATCTATCCTTCCTCCCCTACTGCCTCCACCTGCTACTCCTGGTGCCTCAGAACTACTTCCTGTCCCTATGAATTTGCCTACTGTGGATATTTTTTCTTTTTTTGTAAATTTTAATTGGAAGCTAATTACTTTACAATATTGTAGTGGTTTTTGCCATACATTGACATGAATGAGCGATGGGTGTACATGTGTTCCCATCCTGACCCTTCCTCCCACCTCCTCCCCATTGCATCCCTCAGGGTCATCCCAGTGCACCAACCCTGAGCACCCTGTCTCGTGCATGGAACCTGGACTGGCGATCTGTTTCACATATGATAATATACATGTTTCAATGCTATTCTCTCAAATCAACCCACCCGCGCCTTCTCCCACAGAGTCGAAAAGTCTGTTCTTTACATCTGTGTCTCTTTCGCTGTCTCGCATATAGGGTCATCATTACCATCTTTCTAAATTCTGTTTATATGCGCTAATATACTGTATTGGTGTTTTTCTTTCTGACTTACTTCACTTTGTATAATAGGCTTCAATTTCATCCACCTCATTAGAACTGATTCAAATGCATTCTTTTTAATAGCTGAGTAATATTCCATTGTGTATATGTACCACAGCTTCCTTATCCATTCATCTGCTGATGGACATTGAGTTGCTTCCATGTCCTGGCTATTGTAAACAGTGCTGTGATGAACATTGCGGTACTTGTGTCTTTCATTTCTGGTTTCCTCGGTGTGTATGCCCAGCAGTGGGATTGCTGGGTCATATGGCAGTTCTATTTCCAGTATTTTAAGGAATCTCCACACTGTTCTCCATGGCTGTACTAGTTTGCATTCCCACCAACAGTGTAAGGTCGTGCGTTCTCCACACCCTCTCCAGCATTTATTGTTTGTAGATTTTTGGATAGCAGCCATTCTGACCAGCATGAGATGGTACCTCATTGTGGTTTTGATTTGCATTTCTCTGATAATGAGTGATGTTGAGCATTTTTCATGTGTTTGTTAGCCATCTGTATGTCTTCTTTGGATAAATGTCTGTTTAATTCTTTGGCCCATTTTTTAATTGGGTCATTTATGTTTCTGGAATTGAGCTGCAGGAGCTGCTTGTATATTTTTGAGATTAATTGTTTGTCAGTTGCTTCGTTTGCTGTTATTTTCTCCCATTCTGAAGGCTGTCTTCTCACCTTGCTTATAGTTTCCTTTATTGTGCAAAAGCTTTTAAGTTTAATTAGGTCCCATTTGTTTATTTTTGCTTTTATTTCCATTACTCTGGGAGGTGGGTCATAGAGGATCCTGCTATGATTTACGTCAGAGAATGTTTTGCTTATGTTTTCCTCTAGAAGTTTTATAGTTTCTGGCCTTACATTTAGATCTTTGATCCATTTTGAGTTTATTTTTGCATATGGTGTTAGAAAGTGTTCTAGTTTCATTCTTTTACAAGTGGTTGACCAGTTCTCCCAGCACCACTTGTTAAAAGAGATTGTCTTTTCTCCATTGTATATTCTTGCCTCCTTTGTCAAAGTAAGATGTCCATAGGTGTGTGGATTTATCTCTGGGCTTTCTATTTTGATCCATTGATCTATGTTTCTGTCTTTGTGCCAGTACCATACTATCTTGATGACTGTTGATTTGTAGTATAGCCTGAAGTCAGGCAGGTTGATTCCTCCAGTTCCAATCTTTCTCATGATTGCTTTGGCTATTTGAGGTTTTTTTTGTATTTCCATACAAATTGTGAAATTATTTGTTCTAGTTTTCTGAAAAATGCCTTTGGTAGCTTGATAGGGATTGCATTGAATCTATAGATTGCTTTGAGTAGTATACTCATTTTCACTATATTGATTCTTCCGATCCATGAACATGGTATATTTCTCCATCTATTTGTGTCATTTTTGAGTTCTTTCATCAGTGTTTTATAGTTTTCTATATATATATATGTCTTTTGTTTCTTTAGGTAGATTTATTCCTAAGTATTTAATTCTTTTTGTTGTAATGGTGAATGGAATTGTTTCCTTAATTTCTCTTTCTGTTTTCTCATTGGTAGTATATAGGAATGCAAGGGATTTCTGTGTGTTAATTTTATATCCTGCAACTTTACTATATTCATTGATTAGCTCTAGTAGTGTTCTGGTGGTGTCTTTAGGGTTTTCTATGTAGAGGATCATGTCATCTGCAAACAGTGAGAGTTTTACTTCTTCTTTTCCAATCTGGATTCCTCTTATTTCTTTTTCTTTTCTTATTGCTGTGGCTAAAACTTCCAAAACTATGTTGAATAGTAGTGGTGAGAGTGGGCACCCTTGTCTTGTTCCTGACTTTAAAGGAAATGCTTTCAGTTTTTCACCACTGAGGATAATGTTTGCTGTGGGTTTATCACATATGGCTTTTATTGTATTGAGGTATGTTCCTTCTATGCCTGCTTTCTGGAGGGTTTTTATCATAAATGGATGTTGAATTTTGTCAAAGGCTTTCTCTGCATCTATTCAGATAATCATATGGTTTTTATCTTTCAATTTGTTAATGTGGTGTATCACATAGATTGATTTGCGAATATTGAAGAATCCTTGCATCCCTGGGATAAAGCTGCCTTGGTCATGATGTAGGATCTTTTTAATATGTTGTTGGATTCTGTTTGCTAGAATTTTGTTGAGGATTTTTGCATCTATGTTCATCAGTGATATTGGCCTGTAGTTTTATTTTTTGTAGCATCTTTGTCTGGGTTTGGTGTTAGGGTGATGGTGGCCTCACAGAATGAGTTTGGAAGTTTACCTTCCTCTGCAGTTTTCTGAAAGAGTCTGAGTAGGATAGGTGTTAGTTCTTCTCTGAATTTTAGGTAGAATTCAGCTGTGAAGCCATCTGGTCCTGGGCTTTTGTTTGCTGGAAGATTTCTGATTACAGTTTTGATTTCCGTGCTTGTGATGGGTCTGTTAAGATTTTCTGTTTCTTTCTGGTTCAGGTTTGGAAAGTTATACTTTTCTAAGAAATTTGTCCATTTTTTCCAAGTTGTCCGTTTTATTGGCATAAAGCTGCTGATAGTAGTCTTCTTATGATCCTTTGTATTTCTGTGTTTTCTGTTGTGCTTTCTTCATTTTCATTTCTAATTTTGTTGATTTGATTCTTCTCCTTTTTTTTTTTTTTTTTTTTTGAGTCTGGCTAATCATTTGTCTCTTTTATTTATCTTCTCAAAGAACCAGCTTTTAGTTTTGTTGATTTTGGCCATGGTCTCCTTTGTTTCTTTTGCATGTATTTCTGCCCTAATTTTTATGATTTCTTTCCTTCTACTAACCCTGGGGTCCTTTCTCCTTTTTCTAGTTGCTTTAGGTGTAGAGTTAGGTTATTTATTTGATTTCTCTCCTCTTTCTTGAGATAGGCTTATATTGCTATGAACCTTCCCCTTAGCACTGCTTTTACTGAATCTCATAGGTTTGGGGTTGTTGTGTTTTCATTTTCATTCGTTTCTATGCATACTTTGATTTATTTTTTGATTTCTTCTGTGATTTGTTGGTTATTCAGAAGTATGTTGTTTAGCCTCCATATGTTTGTATTTTTAATAGGTTTTTTCCTGTAGTTGACATCTAATCTTACTTCATTGTAATCAGAAAAGATGCTTGAGATGATTTTGATTTTTTTGAATTTACCACGGCTAGATTTATTGCCCAGGATGTGATCTATCCTGGAGAAGGTTCCATGTGCACTTGAGAAAAAGGTGAAATTCATTGTTTTAGGGTGAAATGTCCTATAGATATCAATTAGGTCTGACTGGTCCATTGTATCATTTAAAGTTTGTGTTTCCTTGCTAATTTTCTGTTTAGTTGATCTATCCATAGGTGTGAGTGGGGTATTAAAGTCTCCCACTATTATTGTGTTACTGTTAATTTCCCTTTTCATACATGTTAGCATTTGCCTTACCAGTGTGTATGTGTCCCTAGGTTTGAGGTGGGTCTCTTGTAGACAGCATATATAGGGGTCTTGTTTTTGTATCCATTCAACCAGTCTTTGTCTTTTGGTTGGGGCATTCAACCCATTTACATTTAAGGTAATTATTGATAAGTATGATCCCGTTGCTATTTCCTTTGTTGTTTTGGGTTTGAGTTTATAAACCTTTTCTGTGTTTCCTGTCTGGAGAAGATTCTTTAGCATTTGTTGAAGAGCTGGTTTGGTGGTGCTGAATTCTCTGAGCTTTTGCTTGTCTGTAAGTTTTTGATTTCTCCTTCATATTTGAATGAGATCCTTGCTGGGTACAGTAATCTGGGTTGTAGGTTTTTCTCTTTCATCAATTTAAGTACGTCCTGCCATTCCCTTCTGGCTTGAAGAATTTTTATTGAAAGATCAGCTGTTATCCTTATGGGGATCCCCTTTTGAGTTATTTGTTATTTTTCCCTTGCTGCTTTTAATATTTGTTCTTTGTATTTGATCTTTGTTAATTTGATTAATATGTGTCTTGGGGTGTTTTGCCTTGGGTTTATCCTGTTTGGGACTCTCTGTGTTTCTTGGACTTGGGTGATTATATCCTTCCCCATTTTGGGGAAGTTTTCAACTATTATCTCCTCAAGTAATTCTCATGGCCTTTCTTTTTGTCTTCTTCTTCTGGGACTCCTATAATTCAAATGTTGGTGCGTTTAACATTCTCCCAGAAGTCTCTGAAATTGTCCTCATTTTTTTTTATTCTTTTTGCTTGTTTCCTCTCTGCTTCATTTATTTCCACCATTCTTGCTTTCACCTCACTTATCCTATCTTCTGCCTCAGTTATTCTACTGTTGGTTCCGTCCAGAGTGCTTTTGATCTCAGTTATTGCATTATTCATTATTGATTGACTCTTTTTTATTTTTTCTAGGCCCTTGTTGAACTTTTCTTGCATCTTCTCAATCCTTGTCTCCAGAGTATTTATCTGTGACTCCATTTTGTTTTCAAGATTTTGAATCATTTTTACTATCATTTTTCTGAATTCTTTTTCAGGTAGACTCCCTATCTCCTCCTCTTTTGTTTGGTTTGGTGGGCTTTTATCATGTTTCTTTACCTGATGAATATTTCTCTGCCTTTTCATCTTGTTTAGGTTGCTGTGTTTGGGGTGGCCTTTCTGTATGATGGAAGTTTGTGGTTCCTCTTTATTATGGAGATTCCTCCCTGTGGGTGGGGTGGATGAGTGGCTTGTCAAGGTTTCCTGGTTATGGAAGCTTGCATTGGTTTCTGGTGGGTGGAGCTGGATCTCTTATCTCTGGAGTGCCATGAAGTGTCCAGTAGTGGGTTTTGAGGTGTCTGTGGGTTTGGTGTGACTTTTGGCTGCCTGTATTTTTGTGTTCAGGGTTATGTTCCTGCATTGTTGGAGAATTAGCTTGGTATGTCTTGCTCTGAAACTTGTTGGATCTTAGCTGGAGCTTGGTTTCAGTGTAGGTATGAAGGCTTTTGGATGAGCTCTTGTCGATTAATGTTCCCTGGAGTCAGGAGTTTTCTGTTGTTCTCAAGTTTTGGATTTAAGCCTCTTGCCTCTGGCTTTCAGTCTTATTCTTACAGTAGCCTCAAGACTTCTCCATCTATTCAGCACCGATGATAAAACATCTAGGTTAGTGGTGAAAAGATTCTCCACGGTGGGGGCACCCAGAGAGGTTCACAGAGTTACATGGAGAAGAGAAGAGGGAGGAGGGAGATAGAGGTGACTAGGAAGAGAAGAGGGGGGAATCAAAAGGGGAGAGAGCAGTGTAGCCAGTAATCAATTCCCTATTTGCTCTCCACAGTCTGGAACACTCAGAGAGGTTCACAGAGTTCTATAGAGAAGAGAAGAGGGAGGAAGGAGGTAGAGGTGACCAGGATGAGAGGAGGGGGAGTCAAAAGGAGAGAGACCAGTCTAACCTGTGATCAATTCCCTAAGTGTTCTCCACCGCCCGGAACACCCAAAGAGATTCATCGAGTTAAGTAGAGAAGAGAAATGGGAAGAAGGAGATAGAGGTGACCTGGGGGAGCAAAAGGAGAGTCAAAAGGGGAGAGAGCAATCAAGCCAGTAATCACACTCCTAAGTAAAAATGGGTACTGAAGATTGGATTCTTAAAGGTACAGAATTGATAACAAATACCAAAAAGCAAAGATTAAAAATCTAGAGTAGAGGGTAGACTCTCAAAAATACAATATTAAAAAAACAAAACAAAATCTCAAAAGTTATAAAAAAATAGATATGAAATTTGCTTTAAAAATAGGGTCTTTTTTTGCAAGGTAATAGGTTTTAAAAATGGAAATTAAGGGAGTAATAAAGAACATAAAAATTAAAAATATTAATGATAATAGTAAAATATATCTAGGAATTTCTCTGGAGCTGTTGAGGGCAGTGTGGGGTCAGTTCAGTTTTACACAGTTCCTTGTTCCAGCTTATACTTCTTCTCCAGGTCTATAGGTCCCTTCCCTGTAGTGCTAACTACAGGGTTTTAATCTGTTGCACCTGTCACTTACACAGCGGTTCCGAACCTCTTCTTTGTTTGTTTTGGCTTCCTCTGTTTGCAAGTCTCTTCAGTATCTAACTTCCGCCCTGACACAAGGGGGTGAAGGTGGTCATTTATTTAGGCTCACTTGTTTAATTGTGCTGCAGAGAGGGAGGAACACTGCAAACAAATATCACTGGCGTGTGTGGGGAGTGCTCGCAGTGCCTGGGCCACACTGGGTTTGCCCCTGCTCACTGCATGTGTGCTTTCCCAGTCTACACTGCACAGGCTCCAGGTTGCTCTGCAGGGGAACTGTCTAAGGTGGGCCCTGGCTTGTGTGTACTTCCTGGGTCTAAGCCGCTCAAGTTCAGGTTCTAAGGTACTCCACAGAGGTGCAGACTCGGTTGGGCCTGCATTTTGTGCCCTTCCCAGGTCCGAGCAGCTCAGGCGACCAGGTGTTTGGTGAGCGCACTCTCCCCGGGTGCGGTGCATCTTATCACCTCCCCGGTCCCAGCTGCTTGGTTTCGTGGGTGCACAGTGGGAGCACCATCTCAGGTGTGTCGTGTCTCTTCTCTGGGGAGATGATCTCTGGATGCGAACCTCCTGACAGATGTCAACCATCCAGGATCCCAGGAAGACTTGGTTAGCAACTGGGAGCCTGTTTGCAGTTTGGTAGAAGATAACCGTTTCTGGGGCCGAGTTTGCCCCTCTCACTCCGGCTCTGGCTGTCACCTGCCAGCCTCCCTGCCTCTGGCGGGGCATGGGCTGTTCCGCTGCCAGCTAGCTCTCCTGTGGTAGTCGCTCAGTCCTTTGTCTGGATATTTCATGTAGGTAGAAGCACACAATTTTGTCCTATTGTGTCTGGCTTATTTCACTTGGCATAGTTTTTGAGGTTCATTCATTTTGTAGCATGTATCAGAAATTCTTTCTTATTTTGTTACTGAATGATATTCCATTGTATGTATATAGTGTACTTTGTTTATTTTTATGGTGATGGAACCCTAGGTTGTTTCCACCTTTTGGCAATTTTGAATAATGCTGCCATGAATGTTGATTTGTCCTAGGTATTTTTTTTTTCTTTTTGATGTAAATGGAATTGATTTCTTAGTTTCTTTCTTGGATTGTTCATTGCTGTTGTATAGAAACAATTGATTTTTGTATCGATAATACCACCAAAATATTACTTTAAAAGGAATAAATTTAACAAAAATTGTGCAAGACCTGTATACCAAAAACTACAAAACACTACTGAGAGAAATTTAGAAGACCTAACTAAAGAGATTGGCAGTGTTTGTGAATTGAAAGATTCAGTATTGTTAAGATTTTTTTCACCTTAATTGATCTATTGATTTGCTGTATTCTTGATTAAAATCCTAATAAACTTATTTTCATCAAGATTGACCAGGTAATTTTAAAATATATGTGGAAATACAAATCTGCATTAGCTAAGAGACTTTGGAAAAAGAAGAACAACGTTTGAGGACCTCTGTACTCTGGTTTTAATACTTAATATAGAGCTATAGTAATCAAGACAGTATGGTATAAGTAGGAAGAAAGGCATACTTATCAATGCAACAGATTAGCAAGAATGGAAATATATCTGTATCCATAAGCAATTGATATTTGGCAAAGATGCCAGGGCAGTTCAGTGAGGCAAGAATAGTCTTTTAACAAATGGTGCTGTATCACTTTGATATCCATCTGTCAAATAGTGAACAGTCCCTTACTTCACACCAGATAAATTAACCTCAAATGGATCATAAAAATAAGAAAACAATAAAACTTCTGTAAGAAAATGTAGTGGAAAATTTCAGTAACTTTAGGATAGGCAAAGATTCCTTTAAAAGGGCACAAAAAGCGCAAATTATAAAAGTTTAGAATTGATGATTTTGAAAAGATACTTAGCATCACTAATCATCAGGTAAATGCAAGTCAAAAGCACACTGGTATATTACCTAACACTAGTTAGGGTGGCCATTATCAAAAAGTGAAAAGATAACATGCTGGTGAGAAAGTGGAGGAAGGGGAACCCTTCTTCACTGTTGGTAGAAATGTAAATTGATATAGCTCTTATGAAAAATAGCATGGAGGTTCCTCAAAAAATTAATAATAGAGCTGCCATGTCATTCAGCAGTCCCACCTTTGGATATGTATTCAAAAGAAAGAAAATTAACATCCTGAAGAGGTACCTGCATTTCCATCTTTACTGCAGCAATATTCACAGTAGCCAAGATGTGAGAATAACTTGTCTGTCAGAGAATGAATGGATAAAGAAAATAATGATATACATGTACAATGGAATGTTATTCAGTCTTAAGAAAGAAGGAACTTCAGCCAATTGTGACAACATGGATGAACCTGGAGTACGTTATGCTAAGTGAAATAAGCTCTCACTATATATGGAATCTTTAAAAAAAAAAAAAAAAATCAGAGTGTGGAATGGTGGTTATGGAGATATTAATCAAAGAGTAGAAACTTTCAGTTATAAGATGAGTAAGTTCTGAAGACTTAATGTATAGCACGGTACCTGTGGTTAATAATAAAATATACTTGAAATTTCCTAAGGGAATAAATTGTAAATGGTTTTACACACAAAGAAGTAACTGTGAGATGATGGATATGTTTATTAGCTTGATTGTGGTAATCATTTCACAGTGTATATATATATCAAAACATCATGTTGTAGACCTTAAATTTTGGACTTCTCAATCATACCTCAGGAAAGCTCGAAAAAAATAGATGATTTTGAATTCATTAAAATATATTCAGAAGAAATATATTTTGTTAAGAAAATGAAAAGGCAAGACAAAAACTGGTAGAAAATATTTGCAGAACATCTATCCAAACAAGGCTATTTATCCAGAATATATAAACAACTCTTACAGGTCCATTATAAGGAGATAACCCAGGAAAAACAAGGGTAAAATTTTGAACAGGTACCTCACCAAAGAAGATACACAGGTAGCAGCTGATAAGCAAATTAAAAGATCTTCAGCATATTTTGTCATTAGAGAAATGCAAATCAGAATTATGAGACATACTTTAGAATTTATTTTAGAATTAAAAAGACCAGCAGTACCTAGTCCTGGGGTAGATGCAGAGGAAATTGATCTCTCATATGTTACAGCTGTGAATGGACGATGTCACTGCCACTTTGGAGAACAATTTGACAGTTTCTTATAAATTTAAACATACTTTTACCATATGACAGAGCCATTCTATTCCTAGGTAGATATTTGCCCAAAAGTTATGAAAGCAGATGCCCACACCAATGTTCAGACCAGCATCATTCATGATAGCCTAAAAGTAGGAGCAACCCATATATCCATCAACTTGTAAATGTGCATTGTGTGGTATATATGTAGAATGGAATCCTGCTCAGTTTAATAAAAAGGAGCAAGCTACTAATATGTACGCCAATATATTGCAAAATGTTGTGTTATGAATTTCTCATGTATTTCAGAAAAGGCACAACTATAGTGATAGAAAGAAGGTCACTCTTGCTGGAGAGTTGGTGACAGGGAACTGACTGCAGATGTCAAGAGGAAACTTTTGGATGGTTGATTGAAATGCTGTATATTGTGATTCTGGTGATGCTTACATGATTGTATGCATTTGTCAAATTCATTAGTTAATTGTATTCATTGTGAATTGAATCATCCCACAGTAAAGCTGAATAAAAAGGCACAATTATCTTTTTTATTTTTAAGTTAATTTATTTATTATGATTGGAGGATAATTACCTCACAGTATTGTGGTGGTTTTTGCCATACACCGACATGAATCAGCCACAGGTGCTCCTGTGTAGCCCCATCCTGAACCCCCCCTCCCACCTCCATCCCCACTGCATGCCTCTGGGTTGTCCCAGAACACCGACTTTTGAGTGCCCTGCTTCATGCATCGAACTTGCACTGGTCATCTATTTTACATATGGTAATATACATGTTTCAATGCTATTCTTGCAAATCATTCCACCTTCGCATTCTCCTACATAGTCCAAAAGTCTGTTCTTTACATCTGTGTCTCTTTTGCTGCCTTGCATATAGGATTGTTGTTATTATCTTTCTAAATTCCATATATATGCTTTAATATACTGCATTGGTGTTTCTCTTTCTGACTTACTTCACTCTGTATAATAGGCTCCAGTTTCATCCACCTCATTAGAACTGATTCAAATGCATTCTTTACTAATAGCTGAGTAATATTCCATTGTGTATATGTATCACAGCTTCCTTATCCATTCATCTGCCAATGGACATCTGAGTTGCTTCCATGTCTTGGCTATTGTAAACAGTGCTGTAGTAAACATTGGGGTACATGTGTCTCTTTCAGTTCTGGTTTCCTCAGTGTGTATGCCCAGCAGTGGGATTGCTGGGTCATATGGCAGTTCTATTTGCAGTTTTTTAAGGAGTCTCCACACTGTTCCTCATACAGTGGCTGTACCAGTTTGCATTCCCACCAGGAGTGTAAGAGGGTTCCCTTTTCTCCACACCCTCTCCAGCATTTATTGTTTGTAGACTTTTTGATGATGGCCATTCTGAGCGGTGTGAGATGATACCTTATTGTGGTTTTGATTTTCACTTCTCTAATAATGAGTGATGTTGAGCATCTTTTCATGTGTTTATTAGCCATCTGTATGTCTTCTTTGGAGAAATGTCTTAAAAAAGTATAACCTTCCAAAACTGAACCAGGAAAAAACAGAAAATCTTAACAGACCCATCACAAGCATGGCAGTTGAAGCTGTAATCAAAAATCTTCCAACAAACGAAAGCCCAGGACCAGATGGCTTCATAGGTGAATTCTGCCTAAAATTTAGAGACGAGCTAACACCTGTCCTACTCAAACTCTTCCAGAAAATTGCAAAGGAAGGTAAACTCCCAAATTCATTCTATGAGGCCACCATCACCCTAATACCAAGGCCAGACAAAGATGCCACAAAAAAAGAAAAATACAGGCCGATATCACTGATGAACATAGATGCAAAAATCCTCAACAAAATTCTAGCAAACAGAATCCAACAACATATTAAAAAGATCGTACATCATGACCAAGTGGGCTTTATTCCAGGGATGCAAGGATTCTTTAATATTTGCAAATTAATCAGTGTGATATACCATATTAACAAATTGAAAGATAAAAGCCATATGATTATCTCAATTGATGCACAGAAAGCCTTTGACAAAATTCAATACCCATTTATGATAAAAAAAAAAAAACACCTCTCTAGAAAACGTAGAAGGAACATACTTCAAGATAATAAAAGCCATATAGACAAACTGATAGCAAACATTATCCTCAATGGCGAAAAATTGAAAGCATTTCCTCTAAAATCAGGAGCAAGACAAGGGTGCCCACTCTGACCACTACTGTTCAACATAGTTTTGGAAATCCTAGTAGCCACAGCAGCAGAGAAAGAAAAGGAATCCAGATTGGAAAAAAAGAAGTAAAACTATCACTGTTTGCAGATGACACGATCCTCTACATAGAAAACCCTAAGGATACCACCAGAAAATTACTAGAGCTAATCAATGAATGTAGTAAAGTTGCAGGATATAAAATTAATACACAGAAATCCCTTGCATTCCTATACACTAACGGTGAAAAAACAGAGGAAGCAATCCAATTCACTATTGCAACAAAAAGAATAAAATACTTAGGAATAAATCTACCTAAGGAAACAAAAGACCTATATATAGAAAACTATAAAACATTGATGAAAGGAATCAAAGATGACACAAATCAATGGAGAAATATACCATGTTCATGGATCGCAAGAATTAATATAGTGAAAATGAGTATACTGCCCAAGCACTCTATAGATTCAGTGCAATCCCTATCAAGCTACCAGTGGTATTTTTCACAGAGCTAGAACAAATAATTTCACAATTTGTATGGAAACCCCACAAACCTTGAATAGCCAAAGCAATCTTAAGAAAGAAGAATGGAACTGGAGGAATCAACCTACCTGACTTCAGACTGTACTACAAAGCTACAGTCATCAAGGCAGTATGGTACTGGCACAGAGACAGAAATATAGATCAGTGGAACAAAATAGAAAGCCCAGAGATAAATCCATGCACCTATGGACACCTTATCTTTGACAAAGGAGGCAAAAATATACAATGGAGAAAAGACACCCTCTTTAACAAGTGGTGCTGGGGAAACTGGTCAACCACATGTAAAAGAATGAAACTAGAACTTTCTAACACCATACACAAAAGTAAACTCAAATGGATTAAAGATCTAAATGTAAGACCAGAAACTATAAAACTCTTAGAGGAAAACATAGGCAGAACACTCTGACGTAAATCACAGCAAGATCCTCTATGATCCACCTGCCAGAGTAAAGGAAACAAAAATAAACAAGTGGGACCTAATTAAACGTAAAAACTTTTGCACAATGAAGGAAACTGTAAGCAAGGTAAAAAGGCAGCCTTCAGAATGGGAGAAAATAATAGCAAATGAAACAACTGACAAAGAATTAATCTCCAGGATATACAAACAGCTCATGAGGCTCAATACCAGAGAAATGAACAACACAATCAAAAAGTGGGCCAAAGAGCTAAATAAGCACAATTATTTTTAAATGACCAAGCTTCCTTTAAGTTGTAGTGAACTGGAGGGAATAACAGGTTTCATTATTTTTCGAAACTTTCACAAACAAGTATCTATGTGTCATTATTTATTTAAACTTTCACAAACAAGTATCTGTGTGTTTTGGCAGGGAAGAGAGAAAGGCTATCCGTAAGATGGTTGATATCTAATGAATAGCGTGTGTGCATGCTAAGTCGCTTTAGTCGTGTTTGACTCTTTGTGACCCTTTGGACTTTAGCCCGCCAGGCTCCTCTGTCCATGGAATTCTCCAGGCCAGAATACTGGAGTGGGTTGCCATGCCCTTCTCCAGGGGATCTTCCCATCTAACTCATGAGTGATGATACCTAACTTCACTCATCAGTTGACGCTAACAAAGATTATATTAAAAGAAGAAGTGATTTTGCTTAATAAAAAGTAATTGTTATTATATTTGGTATATCAGATGTATAATTTTTAGCTTCTTATTAACTATTATCCTCATTGTCATTCACTTTAGAAATACAAACCTGGTCGATGTGATGATATTTTGAAATGGAAGCCTCCCAGTCTGAATTCGGTGGATTTTCGCCTAAAAATAACAAGAATGGGAGGAGAAGGGTAAGTATGCACCTTTGATTCCCCATCATTTTTATATGTAATAATACCTTTACTATTCCTAGGTATTTACCCAGAAGTTATGAAAACAGATGTCCACATAAATGTTTGTATTATATAAAGCTTCACTGTTTATCTGGTATTTTACATACACCTTCAAAATAAAGTAAAATACTTTTCTAGTATACTTTATATATGTATACTATAAATCTATCTCATTTTCCCAGATTGCTGCTTTGATATATTACAGCTCACATTTTGTAGCATCCTTTAAAATTGGCCAATTTTAGTCTTAAAAAATGTTATTTCTAATATTAACACAATGAACTTCGTTAAAATGTAAAAGTAAAAATAGATTTTACTTGAAAATAATCCAGTCAAGTGAATTATAAATGTAAGATATTATTATTATTATTGAATATTTTTAAACAAGCCATTTTTCCTTTGAAGGAAACTGCTTCATGTTTGCATTTGCATAGTAAAAACTTATTTATACCTTATTGGGGTAGCATTTTAATTGTAGAATTTCATTAAAATTTTTCATAATGTTTATTAAGTGTTAATTTCATGTATTGGTTAATCTTCATACGTGACTTTATTGGTTGGTTGTTGTTGTTAGTTGCTAAGTCATGTCCGACTCTTTTGCGATCCCAGGCTCCTCTGTCCATGGGGTTTCCCAGGCAGGAATACTGGAGTGGGTTGCCACTTCCTCCTCCATCAATGGATGCTACTTTAGAATAAAAAAAAAGAAACATGCTTTAGCATTAATAAATATTTTCATTGTTTTTCCCAAGCCTTGTTTTATTTTACCTTGTTCCACAATTTTTTATGGCATCTTATGTAAGTAAATGCATAATAACAAAACAAGAAATGTTTAATCAAGGAAATCCTAGAGAGAAAGTATATAAGATAACATTGGCAGAAAGCATAAAAGTGTACCAGTACATGCCATGAAATGCATGCACTTTTTATTAGCCAAAGATAAACTATAGGTTTGTTTTTTTGTAGCTAATGGAATGAAGGGTAGATGATGAGTTATGTGAATACAGATTCCAGAAGATTAAGTCTCTTAAGAGATTATGCATTTTCACATAATGATACTGTGTAGTGTGATGAATCCTAACTAAAAAGAGAGTTTATTACATATATCAGTTTTTAAAACATAAAGTAGTTAATATTTTATGTCTGTAAATAAGAGTTTGTGGCTTAATAATAAAGTACAGTTTAGCCAGAACAACAATCTGGGACCTCAAATAGTGTTGTTTAGGTATTTTACTCTCTGTTGATCTGGTTTAATCCAAAGATAGATTAATAACTTTTGACTATAGAATTGGGTAGAATATATATGATCTGTAGAATAATGTAGAAGATTAGATGAAAGAAATAATATCGGTAATCTAGGATATCTGTATGCTGGATATCTGTCAGGAAGAATAATCTTTAGTTTACTATTTATCAATACTTAGCTATGCATTGATATTAATATCAGTTAACCATTTATTAATTATTACCCAGTATTCTCAATACAATGTTGTTATTATAACACTTAATTACTAATAAGATGAATAAATATTATTAATATTTTCTGGAAACTGCCCCCAAACACATTCTACCTCCCCTCGTATATATAAAATAACACTATCTTTGGATAAATATTGCTGAGTAGTAAGCTCAAGACTATTATTCTTCCTGATGAAGTATTGGGTGTACAGGTATTCTGGGTTGCCAGTTAGCTTTAGAACCTCCACATCAGTAGTCATGCAAGCTGATGCTTGTATGTCTTTCTGGAAGTGCCTTAGAGAATACCGTCTTTCTTCTAAACAGTGGTGGCTGAAGGATTAATTCTGATGGGGCTGTGTACATTTTTTTTTCCCTTAAAAGACACAAGTGAATATGGTTCTTTGGAAATAAGAACCTAAATCCTCTATTTTACTTAAATCTCTATTTATGATATTTAGTTAAGAAGTATAAACCCTTGTGTGATTTTGCTGATAATTTCATTGAGTTTTGAAAGATCATTTTGTTTGCCTTTCTAAGATTGCAGTTCTTAGCAGGACTTAAAAGCTACATGAGGCTACATGTGGAATGACCATTTTTCTAAGTATTAAAAATGATATTAAATTTTTCCTTTATTTGTCTATTGCAATTAAATATGACAAAGTATAATTTAGTAGTTTGTCATTTGCTTCTATTCTTAGTATGTTTTAATGTATATATTTTTAAATTTTACCTATTTGGAATGTCTTCTTATAAAAAAAATGAATTATCTCTTATTCTAGTACCAAACATACTAGTTTGGTATAACATACCAAAATGTTAGCATTTAAGAGGATTTTTCTTATAGGATTAAGCAAGTTACATTGATGTAGGTACATGATTTATTTATGTAACATGAGTGTCAGTTTTCAAAAATGGAGTATTTAATATGAAATATCAAGTGATAAATATTATATTAAATATGTATTATTCAGTTAGCTGGAGTAATATGCTTTTTTCCCATGGAGAAAATGTTATGTATGATAGCAGTTTTCACAAAGTAAATGAGTTTGTATCTAATGCTTATGTTAGATGTGATATATCAGAGAGCATTATGGGAAATATGCCTGTAATAGTTTGAGAGGAGTGTAGCCATGTCTCTGAATCATAAGAATCATAACATGTGACTAGTGAAGTGGGACTGAAATATTAAAATATCAGAAGGCAAGCTAATTTCTTTTCTTTGTTCTCCTCCTAAATATTTCTACAAAGTTAAGTATGGAGTGAAAGGTCTTGACAGGTATAATATAAATACCAATCTTTGAAAATGTCTGCAATGAGTTTTTTTTTTTTGCAGACATTTGGTCTTTTTAATTCTTGTAGTATCATTTCTGAAAATTTGAACATATTAAGTTAATGTTGATTTATCATGGCCTAAAATAACTTGTGTACATCTTAGCAGTTTACATTGTATTGACATACAATACAGATTTTCATATGAAAGCTATTGCATTGCTTTAAAATTATTGTGGGTTTAAATAATCTACAACCAAAAAAATGTAGTCATTGTCAAAAGCTAGGATTACGAAGGTTGTCAGTATCCTGGAGAGTGCAAACACTGGAGTACAACAATGTCAGTAACTTATAGTGAGCAGAATAACCTTATTATTTGTATAGCATAGTTTAGAGCACAGATTCTAGAGCCAGGTTGTCTGGGCTTAAATCTTATTAACTATGTGCTTTGAGCATATTCTTTATTTTTGTGCCTCAAATTCCTCATTAGTAAAATAGAAATTTTACTAAAGAGGAATCACTTCACTGATGCAACGGACTTCAGTCAATTCAGTCGCTCAGTCATGTCCAGCTCTTTGCGACCCCATGAACTGCAGCACACCAGGCTTCCCTGTCAATCAGCAACTCCAGAGCTTACTCAAACTCATGTCCATCGAGTCTGTGATGCCTTCCAACCATCTCATCCTCTATTGTCCCCTTCTCCTCCTGCTTTCAGTCTTTCCCAGCATCAAGGTCTTTTCCAGTAAGTCAGTTCTTGGCATCAGGTAGCCAAAGTATTGGAGTTTCAGCTTCAACATCAGTTTTTCAAATGAATATTCAGGACAGATTTCCTTTAGGATGGACTGGTTGGATCTCCTTGCAGTCCAAGAGACTCTCAAGAGTCTTCTCCAACACCACAGTTCAAAAGCATCAGTTCTTCAGCGCTCAGCTTTCTTTATAGTCCAACTCTCAGATCCATACATGACTACTGGAAGAACCATAGCTTTGACTAGATGGGCCTTTGTTGGCAAAGTAATGTCTCTGCTTTTTAATATGCTATCTAGGTTGGTCATAACTTTTCTTCCAAGGAGCAAGCGTCTTTTAATTTCATGGCTGCAATCACCATCTGCAGTGATTTTGGAGCCCAAACAAATAAACTCTGTCACTGTTTCCACTGTCTCCCCATCTATTTGCCATGAAGTGATGGGACCAGATGCCATGATCTTAGTTTTCTGAATATTGAGTTTTAAGCCAACTTTTTTACTCTCCTCTTTCACTTTCATCAAGAGGCTCTTTAGGTCTCCTTCGCTTTCAACACCTTTTCTCCTTCGTCATAAGGGTGGTGTCATCTGCATATCTGAGGTTATTGATATTTCTCCCAGCAATCTTGATTCCAGCTTGTGCTTCATCCATCCTGGCTTTTTGCATGATATACTCTGCATATAAGTTAAATAAGCAGGGTGACAATATATAGCCTTGACATACTCCTTTCCTCATTCAGAACCAGTCTCTTGTTCCATGTCCAGTTCTAACTGTTGCTTCCTGACCTGCCTGCAGATTTTTCAAGAGGCAGGTAAGGTGGTCAGGTATTATCATCTCTTTCAGAATTTTCCACAGTTTGTTATGATCCACACAGTCAAAGGCTTTGGCATAGTCAATAAACCAGAAATAGATGTGTTTCTGGAACTCTCTTGCTTTTTCAATGATCCAGTGGATGTTGGCAGTTTGATCTCTGGTTCCACTGCCTTTTCTAAGTCTAGCTTGAACATCTGGAAGTTCACGATTCATGCACTGTTGAAACCTGGCTTGGAGATTTTGAGCATTACTTTGCTAGCGCATGAGATGAGTGCAATTATGCAGTAGTTTGAGCATTCTTTGGCATTGCCTTTCTTTGGGATTGGAATGAAAACTAACCTTTTCAGTCCTGTGGCCACTGCTGAGTTTTCCAAATTTGCTGGCATATTGAGTGCAGCACTTTCACAGCATCATCTTTTAGGATTTGAAAGAGCTCAGCTGGAATTACATCACTTCCACCAGCTTTGTTCATAGTGATGCTTCATAAGCTCACTTGACTTTGCATTGCAGGATGTCTGGCTCTAGGTGAGTGATCACACCATTGTGGTTATCTGGGTCAATAAAATCTATTTTGTATAGTTCTTCTGTGTATTGTTGCCATCTCTTCATAATATCTTCTGCTTCTGTTAGGTCCTTACCATTTCTGTCCTTTATTGTGCCCGTCTTTGTATGAAATGTTCCTTTAGTACCTCGAATTTTCTTGAAGAGATCTCTAGTCTTTCCCATTCTATTGTTTTCCTCTATTTCTTTGCATTGATCACTGAGGAAGGCTTTCTTATCTCTCCTTTCTATTCTTTGGAACTCTGCATTCAAATGGGTATATCTTTCCTTTTCTCCTTTGCCTTTAGCTGCTCTTCTTTTCTCAGCTATTTGTAAGGCCTCCTCAGACAACCATTTTGCCTTTTTGCATTTTTTTTCTTGGGGATGGTCTTGATCACTGCCTCCTGTACAGTGTCACAAACCTCTATCCATAGTTCTTCAGGCACTCTGTCTATCAGATCTAATCCCTTTGTTTATTTGTCACTTCCACTGTATATTCGTAATGGATTTAATTTAGGTCATACCTGAATGGTCTAGTGGTTTTCCTTACTTTCTTCAATTTAAATCTGAATTCGGCAATGAGGAGTTCATGATCTGAGCTACAGTCAGTTCCCGGTCTTATTTTTGCTGACTGTATAGATCTTCTCCATCTTTGGCTGCAAAGAATATAATCAGTCTGATTGCAGTATCAACCATCTGGTGATGTCCAGACATAGTCTTCTCTTGTGTTGTTGGAAGAGGGTGTTTGCTATGACCAGTGCGTTCTCTTGGCAAAACTCTTATTAGCTTTTGACCTGCTTCATTTTACACTCCCAAGGCCAAATTTGCCTGTTACTCCAGGTATCTCTTGACTTCCTACTTTTGCATTTCAGTCCCCTATAATGACAAGGACATCTTTTTTGGGTGTTAGTTCTAGAAGGTCTTGTAGGTCTTCATAGAACCGTTCAACTTCAGCTTCTTCAGCGTTACTGGTCAGGGCATACTGTGGTATTGAATGGTTTGCCTTGGAAATAAACAGAGACCATTCTGTCATTTTTGAAATTGGATCCAAGTACTTCAGTTTGGACTCGTGTTGACTATCATTGCTATTTCGTTTCTTCTAAGGGATTCTTGCCCACAGTAAAGAGTTAGATTCACCCATTCCAGTCCATTTTGGTTCACTGATTCCTAAAATGTCGATTTTCAATCTTGCCATCTCCTGTTTGACCACTTTCAATTTGCCTTGTTTCATGGACCTAGCATTCCAGGTTCCTATGCAATATTGCACTTATAGCATCGGAGTTTACTTCCATCACCAGTCACATTCACAACTGGGTATTATTTTTGCTTTAGCTCTGTCTCTTCGTTCTTTTGGGGGTTATTTCTCCACTGATCTCCTGTAACATACTGGGCATCTACTGACCTGGGGAGTTCATCTTTCAGTGTCCTATCTTTTTGCCTTTTCATGCTGTTCATAGGGTTCTCAAGGCAAGAATACTGAAGTGGTTTGCCATTCCCTTCTCCAGTGGATCACATTTTACAAACTCCAGGAGATGGTGAGGGACTGGCAGGCCTGGAGTGCTGCAGTCCATGGGGTCACAGAGAACTGGACACTGGGGCTACTGAACAACAACAACAGCACAAAATAGGAATTGGCCTTGTGAAACTTTTGTGAGGATTAAGTGAACTAATATATGTAAACTATTTTAGAACAGGTGGCACTTGGTAAACATTTTTCTATTTGTTATTGTTTGTCTTGTTTTCAGTTAAGGCATCCATATTCATCTATAAGTTAAAAATCCATAGTCCCTTTTTGCCAGTCCTGTAGTTCTGTTGTTTGCTGAACTATCTGAATTCAGTTTTCTATGTGCATTACTTCCTGTTTGATTCCAATTTCTGTTCATTTTTCCCTTTTAAAGTGCATATATTTTCATTGTATTTGTATAATTAATAAATTGTTGAACATCTGGAGAGCAAGAGCATAGCAAAAATCAGAACAGTTTTTACAGAAATTTTTGATAGTGAATGTCTTAAAATAACTTTGGTGATATGTATAGTGGGTAAGAACATGAGTTTTTGGCCAGGACTGCACAGAACCAGAACCTAGCTCCACTACTTAACTTGCTGTTGTTTCTTAATCTTTTTAAGCTTCCTCATGTGTAAGATGTCCACACTAATAGTGCTTAGCTCATAGATTTGTTGTGAAGATTTATTCATGCTCTTTATTTAATTGTATGAGTAGACCAAATAAATTTGAGTTCTGCTTGTATAGACTTTACAATTATAAGCTAGTAGGCTAAAATGCAAAAATAATTTTGCATTATGAGGTTTTGTAGAATGAAAAAAATGATGCATCTTATTAACCCAGCTCAGGTCTGGGCATTTGAAAGTGAGAAGTGTTGATAGCTTCATAACAAGCACAATGAGGTAAATGGAATCAATTACATGATTCTACTTTTGCTTGAAAATGGATGAAAAATCCTCTTGCTCTGACTACAGTGATTTTTTTCTTTTGTTCAGATTTATTTAAAGAAAAGAATGATTAATTCTGTTAATAGTTCTCTTACTTAATTGAACTAGTGTTAGGATTTTAAGAAAGAAATTGTAGTGATAAAATATTCAGACTGTTGAAAATTGTTCTTGTGTAAGAAAGGATTAAGTCAGCAGGAATATAATAAAAAATTCTTATTTCTTTGCTGAGCAGAGTTCCCCACCCCCACCCCCCCTGCCCTGCTCTATTTTGGAATGAAATGTTTAACTCTTTTATTTCTATTTCATTGAAGAATTATTTTAACTAACTGAAATTAGAGATAAAAGCACTAATATAACCAGTATTATTACAGAGTACACCTAATAACTGTATTTGGCATATAGCTGATCATACTTTGGGGGGTATAAAGAGTGGCTACTTTTATCTTTTAACAAATGGCACATAGTAACTGCTTTGGTTATCCTATTGAACATATTCTCATCACTCAAACGTTTTTAAAGAAAAATGCTTCTTTGGGTTTCAGTCCTTTGAATGGTTACTCTATCAAATTCTTGATTATGGTGTATTTCCAAGGGGGCCAGGAGAGCAATGAAGAAGAAGCTGTGGCTGAGCTTTCAGTTCCTCTGCCCGGCTGTCTGGCTGTTTTTGAGGTATTCCTAATTCCTGTTAACTCTTTTGTTTGATCTTCCCTACTTCCTATAGAAAATCGATCTCAGGCCACCTACCAAAAATAAATACCACAGTCAAAGTGCCGAGAAGAAAGGGAGATATGGTTTCAAAACATGTGTTTATAACTTCACTGGAGTCAAAATACTCGTGTTAATTTACTAAAGAGAAATTGGCATCACATTTATTTTATCATTTGGTTCTTTAGAATTTAACTTTTATATTTATTCATTGAAAATTATTCTTTATAACAAGAGCCTTTTGCTTGTATTATTTGTTCTAATTTAATATAATTTTCCTTAATGACATATTTTTCAAACTTAGTTTTATGTTATGAGGTGCTTGTTACCTGGTAGATATCTGTGGGGAATATTGTATAGATAGAATACTAGTGTAGTTCCTACTTTGAATCACATTGGAAAAAATGTGATTCAAACTAATCCAAGTAGCCTGTGAAAACAGTAATTTACTATAGACCTTCTTGAGTTTGTGTTAATATAAAGGAGATTTTTCTACATGCCGTCATATTAATCTACTGCAGAAGCAGTAGTGTTCATAACAAAAATATTACTAAGCCTTAGTAAAGTGAATCGTCTCATCCTCTGAGGATGAGATGATTAGATAGTATCACCAACTCAATGGTAATGAATTTGAGCAAACTCCAGGAGATAGTGGATGACAGAGGAGCCTGGTGTGCTATAGTCCATGGGGTTACAAAGAATCGGATGTGAACAACAATTGAACAACAACAGTAAAATGAGACACTTATAGTATTGTCTAATGGCTTATATTTGATATAATTATAGATGGAGTTTTTTAAAATTAGTAATTTGTAACCACTTGCTGTATTAGGATTTGGCCTGAAGTATTTATGAAGTTATGATACGTTTATTGCTAAACATCCCAAGTTCAAATTCTTGTTTATATTTTAAGGGTAAAAGGAGGAAAAAAATTGAACTTTTAGTCACTGTGCATTTCTCTGTTAAAATCAATTATGGAATAAATTAAATAGCTCTAATTATTAAAATAATTAGAAAATAATTAGTGATAGAATTATTTTGTTTTAACTTTCACAATCTGTTTTGAACCAAGTCATTTAATTCGGTTTAAAGAGTTAATTATGACAAGAGGATATTTAATATCCTGTAGCATATGACAGCTTCAAAATATAAATATGGTAATTTATTATAAAAAGAATAAAGCTAGGGCACATCATTGTTAATGCAGTCCTTTTATCTCTGGAAAATGGAACTCATATTAAGCTTTGAATCTCAGGGGAAAAGATATGGGGGAAGGGTATGGAGCTTATTTTGTTCATTGTGTTCATCAGAAAACTATCTTAGTTTCCAAGTATTGAATAATGTTGAATAATAATATGGTAAGAACAATTATGATCCATGATTTTTGCAAAACTTCATGAAGTGGTGTTGCTAATGGTTGTTCTCAGTATCTTAATTTTATTATATTGGTACCTGTTATATATGGCTTTTTTTTAATCATACTTAATTGTAAGAAACATATGTTGTTGTCTAATAATAATCTAAACTTTAGATGTTCTAAATGCCCATAAATGTACCAGCGTTATTCAGCATAAACACTACAGATTTAACAATTGTATTTATAGTAAATTACCACCTTGTAATGTTTTAATTAGAAACCTCTTTCAACTGGAAGTTTTCTATATCTGCAGCTTAAGGATAGTTCATGTTGATAAACAGAAGTCATTGCAGATTTCATAAGCATGTTTTCAGTCATCAAAGGAAGCCTGTAGATTATGCAGCTTTTTAAGAAAGTGCATTCTGTTTTTACTTAATTGTTTGAAAATGGATCTAAATTGTAAGTCCATTAACATGCTAATATCAAAAGCATTTTTCCTGACCACTGTACAATGACATGAGTTCCTCAAATATCATCCCATTTACCTCTTCTCAGTAATGTCTTTAACTTTCATAACTAGAGCAGGAATATGTATTATTTAGATTTTTAAATTGCTTTGGCATTTAAATATGGATTTATTATAGAAAATATAGACCATATTACATAGTCTCAAGGGAGTTTAGAATACATTAACTGTAAATTACATGAATTCATTACTAAGAAACAAAGACCTTTAATCATCTTTTCAGAATCTAATTTATAAAAATGAAAAAAAGAATCACATCCTTTGTCTTCCACATTTAGTTTTGGACTTTCCTTCATAGTAAAGTAGCAGTGCTAGTTAAAACTGATTAATCACTATTCATACCATTCCTTGAAAACCATCTGTGTGAAACCACAGTATAGGAGATGAGAATAAAAGATGGATGAGCCCCTATCCTGAAGGTATTAGTAGCTTGGCTGGAGAAGATAGATAAAGATATAGTATTAGTGTACAAAAGCTGTACTATCAGTGGAAGAAAGCACTACAGAAGACCATTCTTATATTATATATAAAATATTTTAATTGTCAGTAACAGCAACAATGAATTTTCCATAAAGAAGGTTCTGTGAGTTAAACATTGTAAAATACATAGGAATAGGCATTCAAGATAAACAGTCTGAAAAAAAGTCATTGAAATTAATGTGAAAATGTTTATTGAATCACCTAGAATTTATGGAAGTGGACCACTTGAATAAAAGTAGACTAGGACCAGATATGTGCTAGACTAAGAAAGCCAGAATAGAGAATTAGGACTCACCTTGAACATTAGTGATCAATTAAAAAGAACTGATATTATGATGCCACCATCACCCTAATTCCAAAACCAGACAAAGATGTCACAAAAAAAAGAAAACTACAGGCCAATATCATCGATGACATAGATGCAAAATCCTTAATAAAATTCTAGCAATACAGAATCCCAACATCATATTAGAAAAGATCATACATCAATGACCCAAGTGGGCTTTATTCCCAGGAATGCAAGGTTTCCTTTAACATCCGCAAAATCAATCAATGTAATTCACCACAATAACAAATTGAAAGATAAGAAACCAATGATTAATCTCAATAGATGCAGAAAAAGCCCTTTGACCAAAATTCAACATCCATTTATGATAAAAACTCTCCAGAAAGCAGGAATAGAAGGAACATACCGTCCAACAAATATAAAAGCTATATATGACAAACCCACAGCAAACATTATCTCCTCATGGTGAAAAACTGAAAGCATTTCCCCTAAAGTCAGGAACAAGCAAGGATGCCCACTTTCACCACTACTAATCACATAGTTTCTGAAGTTTGGCCACAGCAATCAGAGCGGAAAAGAAATAAAAGGAAATACAGATAGGAAAAGAAGAAGTAAAACTCTCACGGTTTTGCAGATGACATGATCCTCTACATAGAAACCCTAAAGATCTACCAGAAAACACTAGAGCTGATCAATGAATATTAGTAAATGTTTGCAGATACAAAATTAACACACAGAGAATCCCTTGCATTCCTATACACCAATAATGAGAAAAACAGAAAGGAGAATTAAGAAACAATATCCGCCCATTCACCATTGCAACAAAAAAGAATAAAATACATAGGAATATTTCTACCTAAAGAAACAAAAGACTATATATAGAAAACATAAAACACTGATGAGAGAAATCAAAGAGTAACACAAACAGATGAGAAAATACCGTGTTCAAGGATTGGAAGAATTCAATATTGTGAAATGACTATACTACCCAAAGCAATCTAAGATTCAATGCAATCCCTATCAAACTACCAAAGATATTTTTCACAGAACTAGAACAAGATCATTTCACAATTTGTATGGAAGTATAATAAACCTCGAATAGCCAAAGCAATCTTGAGAAAGAAGAATGGAACTGGAGGAATCAACCTGCCTGACTTCAAGCTCTACTACAAAGCCACAGTCATCAAGACAGTGTGGTACTGGCACAAGGATAGAAATATAGATCAATGGAACAAAATAGAAAGCCCAGAGTAAAACCCACGCACCTATGGGCACCTTATATTTCGACAAAGGAAGGCAGAGTATACAATGGAGAAAAGACAATCTCTTTAACAAGTGGTGCTGGGAAAACTGGTCAACCACTTGTAAAAGAATGAAACTAGAACACTTCCCTTAACACCATACACAAAAATAAACTCAAAATGGATTAAAGATCTAAATGTAAGACCAGAAACTATAAAACTCCTAGAGGAAAACATAGGCAAAACACTCTCCGACATAAATCACAGCAGGATCCTCCATGACCCACCCCCCAGAATATTGGAAATAAAAGCAAAAATAAACAAATGGGACCTAATTAAAATTAAAAGCTTTTGCACAACAAAGGAAACTAGGAGCAAGGTGAAAAGACAGCCTTCAGAATGGGAGAAAATAATAGCAAACGAAGCAACAGACAAACAATTAACTCAAAATATACAAGCAATCCTGCAGCTGAAATTCCAGAAAAATAAACGACCCAATCAAAAAAATGGGCCAAAGAACTGAACAACAATCCCAACGAAGACATACGGATGGCTACCAAACACATGAAAGAGATGCTCAACACACTCATTATTAGAGAAAATGCAAATCAAAACCACAATGATTACCATTACACACAGTCAGAAGGCCGCTATCCAAAAGTCTTACAGCAGATAAATGCGGAGTGGGTGTGAAAAGGGAACCCGCTTACACTGTTGGTGGAATGCAACTATTACAGGCCACTATGGAGAACAGTGTGGAGATTCCTTAAAAAAATGGATAGAACTGCCATATGACCCAAGCAATCCCACTCGCTAGGCATATACACCGAGGAAACCAGAATGAAAGAGACGCAATGACCCCAATGTCATCGCAGCAACTGTTTACAATAGCCATTACATGGAAGGCAAACTAGAGTCCAATCGCAGTGAAATGGATAAGACAGCTGTGGTACATAAACACAATGGAATATACTCCGCCATTACAAAGAATACATTTGAATCCGTTCTATTGAGATGGATGAAACTGGAGCCCCATTATAGCAGAGACAGTGAGCCAGAAAGAAAAGCACCAATACAGTATACTAATGCATTAATAATGAATTTTGAAAGATGGTAATGGTAACCCTATAAGAGATACAGAATAAGAGACACAGATGCATAGAACATCCTGTTGACTCTAGGGAGAAGGTGAGGGTTGGACGTTTCTTTGGGACAAAAACATTTGAAACATGTATATTGTCAAATGTGAAGCAGAACACCATTCCATGATCTATGCATGGGACGGATGCTCAAGGATGAGCGTGGGAATGACACTGAATGATGGGAGTGGGAGGGAGGTGGAGGAGGTTTGGAGGGGAGCACCGTGTGAACCATTGCTGATTCTGTCGAAGTAATGGCAAAAACTACTACAAATTGTTAAAGTAATTAGCCCCCAACAAAATAAAAAAATAAAATAAAATAAAAGAACGGATATTACGGGTTTAGAAAGTAACTGGCTAGAAGATAGAGATTGCTAACATTTTCTAATCAGTTTTACAAGGCAGAAACCTATACATTGTCTTTGTCCTCTTACCTGGTTATCCAGGCAAGTCCTGTTAGTTTTACTTCTCAGCTATTGCTTAAGTCTGTTGACTTTGTTTTCTCCCATAGTCATGATCTTCATTCGAAGTAGCATTGTATTACCTGGACTACCGGAGTAGCCTCTAACTGAGCTTACAGCCCTTGTTGTCACCTAGTACACCATCTGATGTTAGTAAACATTACCAGAACTCTGTCAGCCCTTTTCTTTCAACCTTCTCTCTCTTTGGTTAGTGTTTGCCTGGTGTTCAGTTCAGTTCAGTTCAGCTCAGTCGTGTCCGACTCTTTGCGACCCCATGAATTGCAGCATGCCAGGCTCCCTGTCCATCACCAACTCTCAGAGTTTACCCAAAACCATGTCCATCGAGTCAGTGATGCCATCCAACCATCTCATCCTCTGTCGTCCCCTTCTCCTCCTGCCCCCAATCCTTCCCAGCATTAGAGTCTTTTCCAATAAGTCAACTCTTCGCATGAGATGGCCAAAGTATTGGAGTTTCAGCTTCAACATCAGTCCTTCCAATGAACACCCAGGACTGATCTCCTTTAAGATGGACTGGTTGGATCTCCTTGCAGTCCAAGGGACTCTCAAGAGTCCTCTCCAACACCACAGTTCAAAAGCTTCAATTCTTCGGCGCTCAGCCTTCTTCACCGTCCAACTCTCACATCCACACATGACCACTGGAAAAACCGTAGCCTTAACTAGACGGACCTTTGTTGGCAAAGTAATGTCTCTGCTTTTAAATATGCTATCTAGGTTGGCCATAACCTTCCTTCCAAGGAGTAAGCGTCTTTTAATTTCATGGCTGTAATCACCATCTGCAGTGATTTTGGAGCCCCCCAAAATAAAGTCTGACACTGTTCCCACTGTTTTCCCATCTATTTGCCATGAAGTGATGGGACCAGATGCCATGATCTTAGTTTTCTGAACGTTGAGCTTTAAGCCAACTTTTTCACTCTCCTCTTTCACTTTCATCAAGAGGCTCTTTAGTTCTTCTTCACTTTCTGCCATAACGGTGGTGTCATCTGCATATCTGAGGTTATTGATATTTCTCCCGGCAATCTTGATTCCAGCTTGTGTTTCTTCCAGCCCAGCGTTTCTCATGATGTACTCTGCATATAAGTTAAATAAGCAGGGTGACAATATACAGCCTTGACATACTCCTTTTCCTATTTGGAACCAGTCTGTTGTTCCATGTCCAGTTCTAGCTGTTGCTTCCTGACCTGCATACAGGTTTCTCAAGAGACAGGTCAGATGGCCTGGTATTCCTATCTCTTTCAGAATTTTCCACAGTTTGTTGTGATCCACATAGTCAAAGGCTTTGGCATAGTCAATAAAGCAGAAATAGATGTTTTTCTGGAACTCTCTTGCTTTTTCGATGATCCAGCGGATATTGGCAATTTGATCTCTGGTTCATCTGCCTTTTCTAAAACCAGCTTGAACATCTGGAAGTTCATGGTTCACATATTGCTGAAGCCTGGCTTGGAGAATTTTAAGCATTACTTTACTAGCATGTGAGATGAGTGCATTTGTGCGGTAGTTTGAGCATTCTTTGGCATTGCCTTTCTTTGGGATTGGAACGAAAACTGACCTTTTCCAGTCCTGTGGCCACTGCTGAGTTTTCCAGATTTGCTGGCATATTGAGTGCAGCACTTTCACAGCATCATCTTTCAGGATTTGAAATAGCTCAACTGGAATTCCATCACCCCCACTAGCTTTGTTCGTAGTGATGCTTTCTAAGGCCCACTTGACTTCACATTCCAGGATGACTGGCTGTAGGTGAGTGATCACACCATCATGATCACCTGAGTTGTGAAGATCTTTTTTGTACAGTTCTTCTGTGTATTCTTGCCATGTCGTCTTAATATCTTCTGCTTCTGTTAGGTCCATACCATTTCTGTCCTTTATTGTGCCCGTCTTTGCGTGAAATGTTCCCTTGGTATCCCTAATTTTCTTGAAGACATCTCTAGTCTTTCCCATTCTGTTGTTTTCCTCTATATCTTTGCACTGATCGCCGAGGAAGGCTTTCTTGTCTCTCCTTGCTATTCTTTGGAACTCTGCATTCAGATGGGAATATCTTTCCTTTTCTCCTTTGCTTTTCACTTCGCTTCTTTTCCCAGCTATTTGTAAGGCCTCCTCAGACAGCCATTTTGCCTTTTTGCATTTCTTTTCCATGGGGATGGTCTTGATCCCTGTCTCCTGTACAATGTCACGAACCTCTGTCCATAGTTAATCAGACACTCTGTCTATCAGATCTAGTCCCTTAAATCTATTTGTCACTTCCACTGTGTGATCATAAGGGATTTGATTTAGGTCATACCTGAATAGTCTAGTAGTTGTCCCTACTTTCTTCAATTTAAGTCTGAATTTGGCAATAAGCAGTTCATGATCTGAGCCACAGTCTGCTCCCGGCCTTGTTTTTGCTGACTGTATAGAGCTTCTCCACCTTTGGCTGCAAAAAATGTAATCAGTCTGATTTCAGTGTTGACCATCTGGTGATGTCTATGTGTAGAGTCTTCTCTTGTGTTGTTGGAAGAGGGTGTTTGCTATGACCAGTGCGTTCTCTTGGCAAAACTCTGTTAGCCTTTGCCGTGCTTCATTCTGTACTGCAAGGCCAAATTTGCCTGTATGCCAGGTGTTTCCTGACTTCCTACTTTGCATTCCAGTCCCCTATAATGAAAAAGACATCTTTTTTGGGTGTTAGTTCTAAAAGGTCTTGTAGGTCTTCATAGAACCGTTCAAGTTCATCTTCTTGAGCATTACTGGTCAGGGCATAGACTTGGATTACCGTGATATTGAATGGTTTGCCTTGGAAACGAACAGAGATCATTCTGTCGTTTTTGAGATTGCATCCAAGTACTGCATTTCAGACTCTTTTGTTGACCATGATGGCTACTCCATTTCTTCTAAGGGATTCTTGCCCACAGTAGTAGATATAATGGTCATCTGAGTTAAATCCACCCATTCCAGTCCATCTTATTTCGCTGCTTCCTAGAATGTTGACATTCACTCTTGCCATCTCCTGTTTAACCACTTCCAATTTGCCCTGATTCATGGACCCAACATTCTAGGTTCCTATGCTATATTGCTCTTTACAGCATCGGACTTTGCTTCTATCACCAGTCACATCCACAGCTGGGTATTGTTTTTGCTTTGGCTCCATCCCATCATTCTTTCTGGAGTTATTTCTCCACTGTTCTCCAGTAGCATATTGGGCACCTACCGACATGGGGAGTTCATCTTTCAGTGTCCTATCTTTTTACCTTTTCATACTGTTCATGGGGTTCTCAAGGCAAGAATACTGAAGTGGTTTGCCATGCCCTTCTCCAGTGGACCACATTCTGTCAGACCTCTCCACCATGACCCATCCATCTTGGGTGGCCCCACACAGCATGGCTTAGTTTCATTGAGATAGACAAGGCTGTGGTCCGTGTGATCAGATTAGCTAGTTTTCTGTGATTATAGTTTCAGTGTGTCTGCCCTCTGATGCCCTTTCACAACACCTACCATCTTACTTGGGTTTCTCTTACCTTGGACATGGGGTGTCTTTTCACGGCTGCTCCAGCAAAGTGCAGCCGTTGCTCCTTACCTTGGACAAGGGGTATCTACTCACGACGGCCCCTCCTGACCTTGCCTGGTGTGGTGGGTTGAAATGTGTCCCTCAAAAAGGTGTGTTGCATGCCCTGTTACCTCTGAATGTGACTGTGCTTGGAAATAGAATCTTTATAGATGTTATCAAGGTATAAGTGAAGATTCAGGTCATACTAGAGTAGAGTGGGCCCTTAATCCAATATGACTAATGTTGTTTGAGAGATATAATAAGAGGAGAAGGGGAGATACATGAGGAGGAAATGCCATGTGATGACGGAGGCAGAGATTGAAGTACTGCAGCTGTAAGCCAGGGTTTATCAGCAAACCATGAGAAGCTAGGAAGAGGCAAGACAAGATTTCCTTCCTGTGGATTTCAGAGGGAGCATAGCTGTGTCAACATCTTGATTTCAGAATTCTAGCCTCCAGAACTGTGAGACGATAAATTGGTGATTTAAGCCACCCAGCTTTGTGGTACTTTCTTATGGAGGCTCTAGGAAACAAATGCATCTTGTATATAATGTTTTACCCTTTAACTTTAATTATTCTTTTTTTCCTTGTATTTTAGATTCATCTCTTGTAAACAGCATTTAGCTGGGCTTTTTATCTTTTGGGTTTCCCTGATAGCTCAGTTGGTAAAGAATCTGCCTGCAATGCAGGAGACCCCAGTTTGATTCCTGGGTTGGGAAGATGTGCTGGAGAAGGGATAGGCTACCTACTCCAGCATCTTGGGCTTCCCTTGTGGTTCAGCGTGCAGTGCGGGAGGCCTGGGTTCTATTCCTGTGTTGGGAAGATCCCCCGGAGAAGGGAAAGGCTACCTACTCCAGTATTCTGGCCTAGAGAATTCTATGAACTGTATAGTTCATGTGGTTGCAAAGATTTTGGTTAGATTTTTCTCTCTTAAATGGCACATTTTGTTTTTTATACTTATTTAACTTAATCTTAAATATGAAATAATTTCACTGTCTTATTTTGTGTTATTTGTCCTACCTTTTCTGTATTTATTTATTTATTGCCTTTTTGAAATTTTGGCAGTTTTTTTCCCCTCAGTTTTTCTTGCTCAATTTGAAATTATATTCTAGAAATTTTACTCCAGAAATTTTAGTGTGTGTACTTAACTCAGTAAGTCTAAAGCTGACAATTTTACCTTTCCAAATAAGGTACTTTAATTCTAATACTTCAGGTACTTTAATTCTAATACTTCTTTCCAACTTATGAAAATTATTAACATTTTTGTTTTTATTAAAACCCATAACACTATTATTTTTATTTTGTACAATCAGTATTTGATTGCTTTTCCTATTTATTTACAAATTCTTTTGTTGTGCACCCCCTCTATTATCTCACACTCTCCATGTGGAATTATTATACTTCTGTCAGTAGCTATATTCTTTAACGTTTCTTTTAGGCTCTGCTAGTAGATAATTCCATTGTTTTTATGACAGTCTTTAGTTTACCCTTATTCATTGAACACTGATTTTGAAGTAACCAGTTATTTTCCTTTAGCATATCTGTGATTTCATTCCAATGTCTCCTGATTCTCAATGTTACTCTTGAGAAATCAGCTGTCAGTGCACGTGTCTCCTCTGAAGATAACCTTTCTTTCTTTCTGTTTCACTTTCAAGAACCGATCTTTGTGTTTAGTGTAGTTCAAATTCACTTTGATGAGTCTAGGTGAGGATTTTTGTTTTTCTAGATGAAATTTATTTGGCTTTTGGAAAATAAGCTATACTGTTTTTCATCGGTTTTGAATATTCCCATTGTTTATTCAAATTTAACATTGCCTTATTTCTTTTCTCCTTCTAGAACTTCAGTGGATTCATTTGATAAACAAATAAATATTGAGCATCCTCTCTTTGCTAGTTACTGTTTTTGGAACTTATGTTACATTCTTTTCTTCCCACCTCTGCCTTGCTGTCATTTTTTTCAGGCCCCCATCAAACATAGAGGCAACAGGTTTCCACAGACATCTTCACAAGTACCCCGAATGGTCCCCAGTTAGTGATTTTTCTCTGATCTTCCAGTCATCTTTTTGTAATCTTTATTCCTTAGCTTTTCCTACACTGGTCTGGAGTTTCCCAATTTGTGCTAATTGTAAAGAGCCTGCCTGCCAGTGCAGGAGATGGAAGAGATGCAAGTTCAATCCCTGAGTCAGAAAGATCCCCTGGAGGAGGGCATGGCAGCCCTATCCATTATTCTTGCCTGGGAAATCCCATGGACAGAGGAGCCTGGCAGGCTACAGTCCATAGAGTTGCAAAGAGTTGGACATGAATGAAGTGACTTAGCATTCATGTACAGTGGTATAAGGTCTAATTGTTACAATAAAGTCCTAGTGCCATATCACTGGATGATTCTGATCCTCAGGGTAAACCATAATTGCTATATAGCACTGACAGATGTGAGAGAAAGAGAAAAAGAGAAGTCAGAGAATCTAGGATTTTTGCTTCAGCAGTAAAATGAAGTTACCGTCACCTGAGAATGAAGAAAATGTGAAATAGTAGGTTTAGGAAGAAAATTCGGTTTTGAGTACGTTGAGTTTGATATTATAATAGTTAGCCGTTTGTATATAGTCAAGTAGCTGATGAATATAATGAATTTAGAATTATAGAAGTATATTTTGGACATTGTCAGTATTAAAATAATAAGACTGAGTGATATAGCCAAAGGATTAAATGTGGATAAAGAGGATGAAAGATTGAGCTTTGGGGCCTGTCAACATTTGGAGGCTAGGAGAAGGTGAATCAGCAAAGAAGGTTGTTGGGAAAAGCTTAGTTGGAAAAAGCTTAGCATGAAATTGAAAGTAATGACTTTAGTCAAAATAATGCCCCAGAGTCAAAGTAATGTGGATGGAGAATCACCTTTTTAAAAAAATATGTATTCAGCTTGTTTTCAGAACTTGTATTATGAATTTATATTTTGTAGTACATTTTTATATATCCTGACTTCTGTCCAGAAGTTATTTTGTTCCACTGATCTTTTTGCATTGAGAAATATGTTGTACTTTAAAATTTTGATACTAGCAGGTTACCAGTTATTCTTGTTAGAAAATAATAAGCATTTCACTAAATTCCTTTTCATTTGCCAAATTTACTCTTTTTAAGTGAATTATCATCACCTATCCCTTTTAGTATCACTTAGTCAAACTCTGGACCATCGAGTAATTCTTTATCTTTTTTCCTGCCCATGTTGTGGGCTTTGACTTTTTTCATTGTTCTTTATGTAGTTAATGCAGATATACATTAGAAAAGGAAAATATCAGAGATCATCATTCATTTTGAAGTTTAGTTGTGGTTGGATGGCATCACTGACTCAATGGATATTAGTTTGAGGGAAGCCTGGCGTGCTGCAGTCCACAGCAGTGCAAAGAGTTGAACAAAACTTAGCAACAGAAGAACAACAACAACCAGAACCTATACCTAAGTTTGCTAGTTATCAACCCTTGTCTTAACTTTGACAGGGTCAAACTGAAGTTTCATGGCAGGGCAATTTCTAGACTTTCTGCTTGGCCACTGACTCTGAAGAGTAGGCTACAGTGGTTTTCCTTATCAGGGACTTTTGTCCTCCTGATACATGCAACTTTGTGCATCTTCTCTGAGGAAAATTGGGAAATATTCTTCATTCTCTGAAGTGCCATATGTTTTCGGTTTAGGGACTTTCATTAATTAGATTCTGACCTTGCTCCTCCACCCCTTTTCTCATGGTAAAAATGAGAACATTGAAAAGATGATCTCTAAAGTAACTTTCTGCTCTAAATTTTCGTGATTGATTATGTGCAGTTGATGCATATTACTCAGATTCTGCAGTTGCAGGTTTACCTACTAGCTAAAATTTATTTTTTAACCTCAGAATTCATGCTTGCAGTGCTTTCACAGTCATTCATGGATATGCACAGAGTGACAAACATTAAGAGTCACCTGATGTATATAGGTCTAACAAGGCAATGCTCTGCTTTCTTGTTTTAACTCTCATACTACAAACCAGTCTTTCCTGTGGTGCCATGTTTTTCACGTTTCAGTGCTTTATTTTTCGGTGATTTCACTGGACCTCCAAGTGTAATCCTAAAGTGCTATCTAATGTTCCTATGTGCAGGAAAGCTGTGATTTTCCTTTCAGAGAAAATACGTGTATTAAATAGGCTTCATTCAGGTATGAGTTAAAGTGTTGGCTGTGAGCTCAGTGTTAATGAATTAACAGTTATATATTAAATAATACGTCTTAGAACAGAAACTAAGAACACGGTTATGTGTTGTTTGGTTAACAAAATATGATCAGGGAATTGCAGGAACCTAATGGTGAATTTATCCAAGGATCAGTGGTTTAGCATTCCCTAATTTAGTGTTCTTGGTGACTTTATAGAACCTAACTACTGTGAATGACAAAAATGGACTGAATATTTTTTCTTTTATCTTATGCTCCTTGGAATAATAAGCTCTTATTCTTTTCCCCCTAGGATCTATCATTGTGCATATTGGCAACTTTTAATAAACACCAATTCAATGAATAAATGAATCTGTGTGTCTTTCACATAGTAGATGAACAGTACAGTTGGCTTTGTGTATTCACGGGCTCCCCAGTTCTGCCTCCTGAGGAGGGCCAACTGTATTATGCCATAAATAGTATATGAGGGTCTCGAGCATCTCAGATTTTGGTATCTGCGGGGGGATTATCTTGGAACCAGTACCCCATGAATACCAAGGCAGAACTGTACATTTTTGTTGAATAATGAATACTGAATAAATTGACTACAAAAGATACTACATTAGAATGTTACTTTAATTTTAGAATTTTGTCATATTGAAAAAATAATATTAGACTTCCTTAGGATTTTGGAGATATATACAGATACAGATGTTTCTGATAAAAAGGGATTTTTTTTTCCCTAATGCCCCAGAATATTGTCATGATTCAGTGAAACCAAAGATATCATTTTGAAAATACCTTAGATTTGGAATCCTTATGCTTACAAAAAGTCCTAGATGTATTTTTGAAATAATACCACTAGAAACGTTCTGGCAAAATTCCCTGTAATTGTATTTGTCTGACAAAACTTCACTGGCTAATTTATGCTTGTGTAAGTTGCTCTTTGGAACCTTTGCAGACAAAGTATACCTGTCATTTTTTTTAAGTCTATTTTTCATGTGTATCCTGTGTTATACGTACTAGAATTTTTGATACATTGTATGTTTATGCTCATTGGAAACTCTAAAAAACTTGAATTTTATGAAGCTCACTGTGCGGTCTAGCACAGGTACAGATATTAACCCTATTAACAACTAACTATACTTAAGTTAACTAGATAAGTCAGTGGCTTGTTTGTCATTCAACAAGTAGACCCCTCCCCTGACACCTCTCCACTGGTAGAAGGGAGGTGCTGCCTTGTTACTGCTGGGTGGGAGTGGAAGTCCAGGTTCTCCACTTGGCCTCTGTAGAATGGTGGAGAGATGGGGGTAACTGGAAGATGCCCCTTGTTTCTGCTGGGCAGGGAGGGTTGTAAGTTCAGAATCCCCTCATGGCTTCCATTGACACTGTATTTTAGAGAAGGGATAGCCTTCTTATCACTGGGTTTTGTTAAAGACCTGATCTCCTAGACAGCCCCAGTGAGAGGTGGGGTGAGAGTGGACATGTCAGTTCTTCCGTGGTTCTTTGATGGTTTTTCCATGGTCTTCACCATCATTGTGGTTAGTGGAGAATGTCTTCTTAGCCTGTGGCTCCCCAGTCAGCTTTCCCTGTCCACCTCCTATCAGAGGTTTGGGCCTCCTTTTTGTAGTCTGGTGAGGATGAACACCTAGGCTCTCTACTTGGTCTTTGCTGTTAGGGTTGGGGATGATGTGAAGTATTTTCGTTGGTGTTGCACTCGTGGTAATTATCTAAAAGTTTCTTGCTAGGCTCCCCATTGGATGGAGAGAGGAGGCTTTTCTTGGGGCCTTTTTTGGGGGAGGGTGTCTCTTCCCATTGGCTTGCTGGCTTCTCTTGTTTCCAGTCTGAAATACATGAAGCAAAAAACAGACACATAGGGCATTCGTTACCATGTAGTTCCTTGAGTCTTGCGCTCCCTACTTGGATTACCTTCTTCTCTTCATCCTTTAGTGTGTTATGTTTGTGTTATATGCAGTGTCCTTGTTTTTTAATTGTACTTAGTGAGAGGAATAGGGAAAAGTTTGCTTCATCTTCCTGGAAGCAGAAGTCGTAGCATACAATTTAATTTATAAAGTTTAATTACTCATAACCTTTTAAGAACAGTTGATACTATAGTTGGTCACTCGTTGAATTGGATCACATTTTTTTTGGAAGGCTGTTTGTCTCCATCCAAGAGCTTTGTGAATTGAGAAAAGGAAGATGCAGATAAACACTTATAGCATTTCTACGAAGTTAGTTTTCAGATATGTCAATTTCCACACCTTTCATAATCATAATTTATGATTTAGATGAGGAAAGATAGAATGCATTGTATTGACAATAACTTCAGTCTTTTCCTATCATTTCCATTGCTAACTGGTTCTGTTAACACTCAGTTTATCTTGGATGATCATTTATCTTTTAATCGTGCTGTGGATTGTTAAACAAGCCTGGGCTTTTATTACAGAACCACAGATCACCTCTGGACCTAGTGAGCTGGTCAAGGTATCCATTCTAAATTATAAGCTGTCATTCACTTCGATGCTACTCCACAGCCTTTGAAAGATGAAAGTGCAGATGAGTCTGGTGATTTTCAACAAATGCTATTATTCAGTTTAGATTTTAAACATACATTTTAAGACTTTCAGTTTGAATAAGGACTTAAGTTTAAATTTTAATTGGACTGAACATTTTCATTGTTTAATTTTCACAGCATTTTATCCAGAAAATTAAAGTAAATAATGTCTTTATGAGTTAAGAGAGATATCTCCATTTTACAGATGGGAAAATTGAAAAATGCCAATTTTTTATGACTTATCCAAGAGCATTCAGTGAACTGAGATTAAAACTGGAACAACAGACCAAGATTGGAATTCTCAGTATTTTTTTTAACCACTATCTTGTGCTCAGTCCAATAGACCATGCCACTAACTAAGTTAAATTTATATATCTTTCAAAATAAGAGCAAGGGGACAGAAGGGGTTATCCATTTAGAACTTTAGCTTCAGACATGGTCTGTAAGTGTCTTAATTTTTCAGTCTGATGCGTCAGGAATGTTTCATCATTATCATATCCCCTTTTTCATATGCAGCATAATAAAAAGTCCATAATACTAGGCAGTAATTTAAAAAAATACGAATTTCTCCTTAACAAAAAATACGATAGTTATCTGAATTTTTTTACAATTTAAAGGAAAACTGAAAAATGTGATATGTATAGACAAACAAATATAGTGCACATTGTTGTTATGGTTCAGTCACCTAGTCGTGTCTGACTCCTTGCAACCCCATGAACTGCAGCACATACTTGCCATTAAACATATTACAAAAAAAAAAACGTATTACATATCTATATTTTATATGTTGCACAAATGCATTATAAAACTTACTGAAAATTTATGGTAGGTTTGCAAGCTATCAGTGCTTATCATATTATAGACTACTAACTGTAAAGTAAGTTGGAACTCGGAAATTGGTTTATTAAAGTTAAATTTCATTCCATATTATTCTTCTATTAGTTTGAAATATTTATATAGACTATTTTAGAGTAGTTTGTTATATGTTAGGAAGAATTTATTACTAAAAATTGAGAGTCTGGGTTCTAGGTTGAGCTCTTACTCTGCTAAATATATTGATCATGGAAACATATTTGCAGGTTTGTCTTTGGAAATTAGAATCCTCATATAGCAGTTTATTATTGATAATATAGCACTGTGAAGATTTCTTTTCTGCTATTTTTTTTTCTTTTCACCTTTTCTCTTATTCCTAAGAGTTTCCTTTTGTATTCTATTGTTAAAATTCTAATCAGTGTCAGGTAAAACTGTAAAACAATATATTGCTTTCCAATTCAGTGTTTCTATTTTTCACAGTGGGTGTTTTATTTAAAATGACTTAGTTTGAGATGGTTGTGTCCAACTCTTTCTGACCCTATGGACTGTAGCTAGCCAGATTCCTCTGTTCATGGGATTTTTTTCAGGCAAGAATACTGGTGTGGATTGCCATTTCCTCTTCAAGGGGATCTTCAAACCCAACGATTAAACATGTGGCTTCTGCACCTTCTGCATTGCAGGCAGATTCTTTAACTGCTGAGCCATCGGGGAAGCCCAAGGTAATACTAAACAAGTTAAAAATTAAAGTCCATATCTCAGTTGTCCAAGATTAGGAATGCCTATAACAAAACTAACTTATTATAAACTTTATTCATCACTCCAAACTAGTTCTTCTTTACCTTTGAGATCCTATAATTTTTTTGCTGTTAAAGTCAGTTGTATTTTGCCTTACATTATAGTGAGCTGTTAACTTGACCCGTACAGTACCTAATAAATTGTTTTACACTACCTATTCTCAGGTACATGTTTTGAATCGAATTCAGTTCCCTGAAGACAAAATAAACTCATGACCCCTTTCTGATACCTGATTTTTAATATGGATATATTGATATTGTTTCTATTCAGCTTATTCCTCATTTGGCTGTCAAATTAGTTTTATTGTTTAGTCACAGTTTTCTTCACCTGGTTAGAATTATTAAGATTTTGTTTCCTCAGTAATCTAATTTGCATGATGAAAAATCGGATGATCGCTGATCAATTATTTTAAAATGTATTCCATTTTAATATATGCCATCTAGATGATCATTCTAACCAGAACAGTGCCTACCACATAGTATTGCTCAAAAATGAATAAATGAGAGAACTAACACTGGTGGCTCAAATGGTAAAGAATCTGCCTGCAATGCAGGAAGACCTGAGTTTGATCCCTGGGTTGGGAAGATCCCCTGGAGGAGGGCATGGCAACCCACTCTAGTATTCTTGCTTGGAAAATCCCCATGGACAGAGGAGCCTGGCAGGCTATGGTCCATTAGGTCGCAAAGAGTTGGACATGACTGAATTACTAAGCACACACACACAGCAAAAGTTTCTAATAGCTTTTCTGTTTAATAGTTTATATACCTAGATATTTATAGGTAAGATCACTGTGTTCAAAGATTTGTTAAAAATCCTTAATTTTAGTTTAGACTCTTTAGTGCTAAGACCTGCTTCTCTGCATGAACATGTTACATGAAGCCTGTTAACTTTATTAAGATGTACCAAATTAATAGTTATCCAGAGTGAATTGACAGGTTAGGGCTCATTGAACAGAATTGCATAGAATTGTTAATGAGATATAATGTGTGAAGAGAGTCTATGGACTGGGAACTACTACCCAAAGGTTAATTTATTAGTCAAGCTTTTATTATTAAAATGCAACTAGTCATACATGCTAAATAATAACTATTGTATTATAAATATACTTATCAGAATATGCGATATATATTTGACAATATATACTGGATTGTACAGATTATCAAGATGCAGACGAAGCTTTATCTTATTCTTGGCAAAGTGTCTTTAGGTATTCCTAAATAATTAGAAAAATTCAATTATAAGAAAAATTACAAAAAACTAGTCATGTATAGATGTGAGAACTGGACAATAAAGAAGGCAAAGCCCCAAACAGTTGATGCTTTTGAACTGTGGCGCTGGAGAAGACTCTTGAGAGTCCCTTGGAAAACAAGAACAAACCAGTCAGTCTTAAAGTGAATCAATCCTGAATACTCTTTGGAAGGACTGATACTGAAGCTGAAGCTCCAATACTTGGCCACCTGATGCGAACAGCTGACTCATTGAAAAAGACCCTGATGCTGGGAGTGATTGAAGGCAGAGGATGAGATGGTTGGATGGCATTACCAATTCAATGGACATGAACTTGGGCAAACTCCAGGAGACGGTGAGGGAAGCCTGGCATGCTGCAGTCTGTGGGGTCATGAAGAGTTGGACATGGCTTGGCGACTGAACAACAACAATAACTCAGTAGATAGTATATAGTTTTTTTTCTTTTGAACTTTTAATTTCATATTGGGGTATAGCCAGTTAAAAATGTTGTGATAGTTTCAGGTGAACATCAAAGCCGCTCAGCCACACATATACATGTATCTACTCTTCCCCAAACCCTTCTCCCATCCAGGCTGCAGATAACATTGAGCAGAGTTCCCTGTGCTATACAGTAGGTCTTTGTTGGTTATCTATTTTAAATATAGAAATGTGTACATGTAGATAGTATATAGTCTTGATAGATAATTATTAGAAAGCAAGTTTCTAAATGTCAAAGCTGTTATAAAATCTTTGTCTTTGAAGCTGTGGGGGGAATCATTTTGGAAAACCTATTGGTAATTTGGATTTATTTGTTTAAAATACTGAAAGGCTGAGTATTGAAAGATTCAAGCTTGTCTCAAGATTGTTAAAAAACATGACTAGATTTCTATTTATTTAAAGTTGGAAATGATAAAGGAAACAAGTAAAATAGTAGATGAAAATGTATTGTGTCATTGAAAAAGATTTCCAGTTTCACCCAAGAAAAGATTTAAGCATATTAGTAATATCAGACTTTTTTACCTTAAGCATGAAAGAATTCACTAGCATAATCTGAGTTTTAAAAAATCACTGTGAAGTGTGTTTCTTAGGTTATCGTTTTGAACCTTTGGACACCTATAATTCTTTTCTTAACTTGTGCACGAAGAGGAAGTATAACTTGTTCTATAAAAATTTCCTTTCACTCATGTTATTTTGTTGTCCTCTTTACATTTGTGTATAATAGGATAGTACACAGTGCCTTGGACTTATTCAATGGAAACGTCCTTTCAGAGATCATTTGCTGTCTAGACCTCTATTTACCAGCAGGCATGAACAGATTGTACTTTTCTATTGAGATTAATATGGTTGCAAAGCAACATTTTACAGAAGAGTTTTAAATATTGTGCTTGGAAAATATGAAGGACAATTAAAATCTGGTGTCTAATACATAAGGCAGCCATTTAATGCAAATATAATCTTTTATTTATACTTCATTTTCTTTATCATAATAAATCTATTGGTCATTTTTGTGATAGTTTAAAACTTTTATTGTGTAGCTAGGAAAATAAAGATCCATAGAAAAAGTCTTTTCTTGACACATGAAGAAATACCTTAACTTTGGTACCCCGAACTTAGAATTGTGCTTCTGTTCTATAATGCCCTCCTTTCAGGATTTTCTATACCGTGTTTGAATCCTAGCTCCTGTATCATTTTTTAAATTAAAAAAAAACCGAAAGGTCTTAACCTTTAGGCTACAGATAGTTCATTTAAATACTTGAGTGTAATAAAACCTTATTATTTTAGATTAGACTCTTTTGGAATTCTGGATATAGTTTCCACGCAGGTTGAGTAGAAGTTTGCTTTTATTCCTTAACAAATTTATATTATAAATCCATTTTACAAAGTACATTTAATTTTGCTGAGGGTGTCTTAGTTAAGGCTGCTATAACAGGTACCACAGACTGGATGACTTAAATAACACTTGTTATTGTTCAGTCACTAAGTTGCATCTGACTCTTTATGATCCCATGGACTGCAGCATGCCAGGCTTCCCTGTCCTTCACCATCTCTCAGAGTTTGCTCAAGTTCACGTCCATTGAGTTGGTGATGCCTTCCAACCGTCCTATCCTCTGTTGCCCTCTTCTCCTCCTGCCCTCAATCTTTTCCAGCATCAGGGTCTCTTCCAATGAATTTGCTCTTTGTATCAGGTGGCCAAAGTATTGGAGCTTCAGCGTCAGCATCAGTTCTTCCAGTGAATTTTCAAGGTTGATTTCCATTAGGATTGACTGATTTGATCTCCTTGCTGTCCAAGGGACTCTCTTATAAAGAACACTTATTTTATTTATTTAACTTTTTATCTTATATTTGAGTTTAGCCCATTAAACAGTGTTGTGATAGTTCTAGGTGGATAGCAAAGGAACTCAGCCATACATATACATGTATCCCTTCTCCCTGAGACTCCCTTCCCATTTCTTAATAGTTCTGGAGGTTAAAAGTATGAGATCAGGGTGCCAGCGTGGTTGGGTTCTTGGTGAGGGTCCTCTTCCAGGCTGTGTCCTCACATGGCCTTCCTTGGTTTGTGCCCTGGAAAGCAGGCCTGTTTCCCTGGGGACGGTGGTCAGTGAGGTAACCAGATGACTAGGGTGAACTGTGCTGGCTGCAGAAACCCTCTGGGACTCAGTGATGCACAACGGGGATTAGAAAGAAACAGCTTGTCACGGTTGTGTGGAAGAGAGAGCTCTTGGAGTGTATAATCTGAAAGGCTGCCTCCTTCCCCTAGTCCTTCCTTCACTGGAACCTTCTGCCTGGTCCAGGAAAATCTTAAGCTCTTCACCTAAATTATAAAATGTATAGGTATGGTATCAATTCAAATATACTATTGAAAAAAAGAAAACAACATGAGAAAGACAAGGAAACCATAAGGCAGGGGAATTCTTAACTTGGTGGACCTCTTGAGCCTGAGTCCATTGGTCATTCTGCTGTGTATTCACCATATTGTATTGAATTATGGAGCTTAGCTTTTTTTTGGAGTCTTTAACTAAAAAAATAATATTCTTGAGGGTAGAGTCTATTGCTCCAAGGTAAAACAGAGTACCTAGGACTTTGAAGGCCTTTTGTACTTTGGAGAGGGTATAAATGCTTTAGAAATAGCATTTGCCATGGTTTGAAAGGATTGCCATCAAAGTCTTAAGATAAAGTGATAACACCTAGGATTTCACCTGGTTTGTAGCTCCATAATTCAGAGAACTGTTTAACTATCTTCTGAGAAACAGTTGTTATCCATTTCCTTGCCTGAAAGAATGAAAACCCCCAGACTTGTTCACTTGCCCTCTGCCTCACCCTTTCCACCCTCTTTTCCCTTCCCCTGAAAAGTCATAAAGAGCCCACTATAATTTTCTTAATCCTTTGATGAAATCACTCTTGTTTTTGCATCTTTTATGTCCTACATGTCAGTTGTAATTCCTGAGGTTTTTCATAGCTGTGAGTAACTTAATATTTTAAGAAATATTTTTCATCAATCATAACATTTGACCAGGGGCTTCTCTGGTGGCTCAGATGGTAAAGAATCTGCCTGCAATGTAGGAGACCTGGGTTCGATCCCTGGGTCGGGAAGATCCACTGGAGAAGGGAATGGCTACCCACTCCAATATTCTTGCCTGGAGAATTCCATAGACAGAAAAGCCTGGCAGGCTACAGTCCATGGGGTCACAAAGGGTCGGACACAACTGAGCGACTAATGCTTAGCATTTGACAGGATGAGAAAATATCTGATTCAGACTTTAAGCTAGAAGAATCTAGTTCATAGGACCATTGGGTTCTCTTTCCTAAATGGATTTCTACTTCGCAAGTTTTGTGAGAGAGGAAGAATCGCAGAGTCAATACCTGTTGCATTTATGGAGGACAGTCTTTTTCCTTCTCTTACTTATTATATAATTGTATCCTTTATGAGATCAAAATAGGAAAGAGCCATGTTTGATATCGTCTACTTCTGCTGGAGTATTGGCAGCAAGATTTGGAAACACTTGTCACCTGGTTTTATATACACAGCATGTATATCTCTTAAAGTTAGAAATTAAGAAGCCTTTAAGGATTGCATTCTTATCCTGGCATCTTTTATTCTTTGTCAAAGGCCTACTGTGCTACTAGACTTTTAAAAAATTTTTCAGTTTTCACAAATCATAAAAGGGAATCATTGATTTTCCTACAAGTATTTTTTTAAAAATTGACTGTAAATTTTATTTCCATAGAAAAAATAGTTACTCAAAACTGGACCCCATTCTTACTCTTTAAAATAAATTGTAACTGGGGGAAAAAAGTTTAGTCTTAGAGGGCAGGGGTTTTGTCTCTTGGGCCTAACAGTTTACAAATGCAGAATAGCAAACTTTTATGAGGAAAAAAATCTTTTAATGTAAAATATGTTTCTTGATCCTATGGGATTCTGGTAAATCAGCCATACTGATAGGCAGTCTGTTATCTTCCCTGTTCTTAGAACAACCATTGTGAAATTATTGATGGAAACAGAATCTAGATGTATGGGATCAATCACAGTCTTTCTGTCTTGTTCAAGGCTCTTTAGATAGTATTTCTGTAGTCATTACTTTTGAGCTAGATGTTTTAAATTTGTTTAATCTTTATTTGTAATTGTTTACTGCATAGCATCCTGTCTTTTGATATAGCAAGTGTTTTGTTATAGGATTAGTCATCCACAGATTAGCCTAAATCTACTGTTGAAGAGGATTCAGGGAGAGAAAAGGTAAATTTGGAATATTAACTTCAAAAGTGATCTTTTATGTATCTGATTTGGTAAACATGGTTTATCTCTTTATATTGTAGATGTATTATGTACATGTATGTGTGCGTGTGTGCTAAGTCACTTGCATCATGTCCAACTCTTTGTGACCTTATGGACTGTAGCCTGCCAGGCTCCTCTCTCTGTGGGATTTCCCAGGCAAGAATACTGGAGTGGGTTGCCATGCCCTCCTCCAAGGGATCTTCCTGACCCAGGGATTGAACCCACTTCTTTTATGTTTTCTGCATTGGCAGGCAGGTTCTTTACCACTAGTGCCGCCTGGGAAGCCCTATTAACTGGGTAGTTAGCCTTTTTATTTTCCTTACACTTTTACTTAGGACACTTTTCATAGACTGAAAGTACAAAGCACCAGTTGCATTAGTTTTCATATCTTTTCTGGGTAGCATGTTTCTTCAAGATGAACACTCACCTCTATGATCCTGTTTGTTACTAAGTTTTAGCTTTTCCCATAAATAAAATGGAGTTAACATTAATATCACTAATATGAATTATAACCCACCTCATGGAGTTATTTATTGTGAAAATTAAATTAATAGAAGTCCAAGAGCACGATGTCTGATACATATAACTTAATAAATATTGGCTATTATATAATTATTAGTACAATTTGTTTTACAAATGCTTATTGAATAGCTTCACTGATTACCTGGGACAGTGATAGGCAATGCATTGGATATAGAAGAAATACTTATTGTTTTCCCACAGGGAACTATAATATAGTTATGGTAAAACAAACACAAAAACAAACACGTGAAATAACAGTGACAATATGTAAGTGAGGTTCAAACTGTGGTCACAGATTGTTGATGCTGCAGAAGACTTTGGAGCAGTGATGAGTCAGTGAAGGTGGGGCCATCAAGGTAAGCTTCATACAGGAGATGGCACTGGAGCTGTGTCTGGAAAATTGGGTATGTGTGGAATAAGAAGGATATTTCAGGTTGAGATGACTGAATAGTACATTCACAAGACAATAAAGAGGCCTCCAACTGCTAAGTGATAAGGTAATGGGAGAATAGGATCTAAGTCCTTGTCTTAGATTTTAGCTTTTTAATAACAAAGTTTTATATTGGAACTTTTTCAGCTCTTCTCTTATATACCTAACTATATAATCTTGTTGCCACCATGTTCCCATAGGAATGCTGACATGTAAGCTTCTCTGAGGCAAGACGTCATAAGCATCAAGGTCTTTTTGTGCGTTTACTTCTACACGAGAACTTCTTGTCAACCTAATTAATTGTGGTTGCTCACTGATACGATCAGCAGCAATTGTCTTTCTTTATTCTTGCCTCTTTTTTGTTGTTGTTGTTATATCATGATCACTTGGTGTCCTCAGATATTTCTGCAAAACACCCTTTTGGGGAATAGCAGTAAGAAGAAAGAGCTATGAAATATTAATTAAAAGGGAAGAAAAGTTAAACTGAAATATTAAATACTCCTATAAAGGAATTATAAATAATGTTATTCCTTACAAAGAGTCTCTGATTTGTATAAATGGTTTCTTTTCCTTTCATAGTGCCCCCAGCACCCAGCAACTCTCTTCCCTGCCTTAAAAGAGATGTATGAAGAATCCATAGCTTAAAGTGAGCCATCCTATTTGTAGTCGGTTGTATCAACATACACTTGATCCATTAGAAATTTTGCTTCAATGTGTATTACATGTGTGAGGTTGTTTTTATAAGTGTTTTTCATAGCCTGAAATGGTTAGAATTCAAAGTACTGTGCTCATCATCATTGTTAAGTAACTATATAGTTTGAGTTTCACTTTGTCAGATTGCTTTTAAACTATGGATAAAACTTTCAATAAATGAAAATTTTGTAGGTACTTTGTAAGCAACATTGGTAGGTAGTTTATAAACAATATCATATGTACTCTATTGGCGCTAGTGTTAAAGAACCCGCCTGCCAATGCAGGAGACGCAAAATGTGGAGAGGAGACAGAGGAGCCTGGTGGGCTACAGTCCGTGGAGTAGCAAAAGAGTTGGACACGGCTTAGCAACTAAAAAACAACATTTGCTCTATGAAAAAAAGAGAGCAAAGTAGTCTGGATAATTTTAGTTACGGCAGTAGCACCTAAAAAGGATCTAGTTGTCATTTTTCTTCACTGTGTCTTCACTTTAGACTGCTATACATAATCTTTTGAGTACCTCTCTAATGAATGACAAAATGTTGAAACTTAACCTGTTAGTAAGTACTTATGAAACAGTTAATTTCCTGCAGTAACTGTGCACCTTTAGATTTTACTTTTATTTGTGTCATGTACACATACAGAGTTGTTTCGCTTTATTTTAAGCTACCTTGATTTTACCTTACTAAAGTTATTTTACCTTATGAAATAGTTGAAATGTGCTTGCTATTTTCAGGTATTGTAGTAGAATTCTATTTTAAAACAGTACTAGTTGAAAGTTTTTTTAGTTTTCAGTTTGCTGCTTGTAGCCATTTAAATTACAGAATCCTATTAATAGGCCCTTCTTACCTTCCATCTGGCAGGAAATCTTATCAGTGCTATTGTTCATGTATAGTAATAAATATTGGCAATTAGTATAATAGCCATATTCTTTTCAGCAATTTCTAGATTCCTTATATATAATAGGTATATTCACAGTGTCTTTTCCTTCTCATTAGCTCTGTGTGTTTTCTGATGGTAGAGATTGTTATACGCACTATACCTTATAATATAAAATGTAAAGACAACTTCACTTTCTTGTAAAATTAATCTAATTCCAGAGAGGCAACCCATTGCTTTACCTCATTGAATCACCCAAAGCATACTTACTGTTCCTCTCCTTCCCTGTTAAAAGGGTATCTCACTGCATTTATGACATACTCGTTCATATTGATTCTAAGACTTGCCTCATGCTACTTGCCTGCCACTGCTGCCTTGTTCTTTTTAATTAAGGAAAAAAGTCACAAGAACAACTTTTATGCTTTTGGAGACAAGAAACATTAGTGGATTAAATCTCTCTTGGCCATTTAACTGCAGTCCTTCTGTTGGTATCTCTTATGTTGTTTTCCCGACTCCTCCTTCCTGCTCTGCTCTCCCATTTTTCCCATTCTTATCCCAGTAATTCAGTATCACATCACCCTCTTGATGCAGAAATTCTAGTCTCAGAAAGAAGCTATTTTAAAATTAAAATTGTTAGAGTAACACTTGATGGAAAGTGAAAAGAAGGCTGAACTTGTGAGTTCTATAATATTCATATAACAGAACTTCAGGAAATAAAGTGAAATATTTGTTTGATCTCAGAAATAAATTACCTTGGGCCCTACTACTCATAATCAGAGCATTTATAAGGCAATGTTTGTTGACAGTTATGCCACAGGTGCTTTCAGATATTTTAGGTTCTAGTAAGGATGTAATACAGCAACATTTTAAAATTTTGCATAAATATCTCAGGTTTATTTTTCTAAAACTAGACTGAAGAAGAATTTTCAGAACCTGTTGAGCTTCTTCCTTATTTCTTTTATGCCTCATCTGTCATCTCATTTGTGAAAATCTATTCTAAATTCCCCCAAACCATGTAATCTTATCTTGTTTAGATCATACTAGAACTTCAGCTGTCAGTTTTGGTTGTGCATATCAAAATATTTTATGGCAAAGTCATCTCCGTATAAATCTGCTTCATATTCATTTATTTAAAAATCTGCATTATATTTTTCAGTTTTTTTTTTTAAGTAACTTAATTTCAGTGGTTAGTTCTTCCCTAAGGACATATGGGTTGTTCTTTGTTTGTTTTCATTTTTTCTTCTGTTTAGTTTTTTTTTTCCCACTTACCAAGCAACCATTGATCATGAACCTTGTGTCAGGGCACTGTACTGGCGGTCTGGGATTATAATATAAAATGTTATATGATGACACTTCAAGGCATTTGATAAAAGTCTTAAAATATGAAAAGTCTCATCAGTGGTTCCAGTGTTGGGTCTTAGGCTGAGGGCATGCACCTAAAGGAAGTCCCTGAAAACCAGTGTGTGAGTTTACACTTAATCTGCAAGCCTCTACTTTCAGGGTTTAAAAGTCTTAAGTAGTCGGAGGATTATTGCACTGCATAGTTTCCGTGGGCCTGTTAGAGAATTTGCCAGTTTATCTCAGTTTATTATATCTCAAACCTGCTGCCTCTTTCGAAGAGTAAGAGTTCCCAAGGCAGGGATCATATTTATGTCTCTGATACCTGGCCTAGAGTCTGAAATATACCATAAGTAAATGATACATAATAAATGGTTCAACTTCATAAAGAGAAGGAAGATGGGGAAGAGCCAAGATTTAATAGAGGATTGACCTGATTTTCCTCCCTTGTTGACTTTTCTTTTTTACCCTTTGTTTCTCCTCTTAAAGAAGTAAACCACATTGACTGAGGAGGAGGTACTCCACACATCTGAAGAGCTTGGCTAGCACTTTGCAAAAACCCCAAACTGATTTTATCCCTCAGCATTGATCGTCTTGTGGGGAATTAATTACCCTTAACCAAACTTCTTAATTATTAAAGAACAGTGCCCGTACAGTGTGTGAATTAAGAACAAAGAGCCAGAGGAAAAGCAGTTTGATCCCCAGTTTGACCTCTTACAAGTTGTGTGCTCTTAGGCAAATTAGTAATTTCTATTAGCTTTCGCATCTATTAAATGTGGATAATAATGGTATCTAACTCATGGGATTCTTTGACAAGATTAAATGACACATCTCTAAAAGAGTAGTCAAATTGAAATTCATACCAGAGAGAAGACCATGTAATGTAAAATTAAGCTTAGCAAAGGGCCTTGTATAATGAGGTTCTCAGTAAGTAACAACTATAATTATAGTTTTTGTGACTTTGTAACTATCAGTACTAATTTATAGTAATAAACTTGACCCTTGAACAAGACAGGTTTGAACTGCTCAGATCCACTTATATGTGGTTTGTTTTTTTTTTAAGAGAAAATACTACAGTCCAACAGGATCCATGATAGTTTGAGTCTGTGGATGAGGAACTCTGTGTAGGGAGGGTAGACTGTGAGTTATATTCCGCTTTTTTACTTTGCTGATGGTCGGTGCCCCTAATCTGTGTTGTTCAAGGGTCAACTGTATATCATTACATGTAGATGTGTATGTACACACATGCAGTATGAATACATATACATACATGTGTGTTCACTCAGTTGTGTCTGGTTCTTTGTGACCCCATGGATTGTAGCCCACCGGGCTCCTCTGTCCATGGGATTCTCCAGGCAGGAATACTGGAGTGTCCGTGGGATTCTCCAGGCAGGAATACTGAAGTGGGTTGCCATTTTCACCTCCAGCGGATCTTCCAAACCCAGAGATTAAACCCGTATCTCCTGAATTGCAGGCAGATTCTTTACCACTGAGCCACTGAGGAAGCCCGTATACATACATACTCAGGTATCTGTTTACAGCATCTCATTTCTAACTACTCAGATACTTATTCAGTTCTCAGAAGAGATTCTTTTGAGACTGTGTGGTCAAAGAAAAAGAGTTAGGTTATCTTGAAGGATATTTCATCCAGAGCTTAGAAAATTAGGTCTCTTCCACATTTGTATATGCATTTCTAGCATCCAGATAGTTCATCTCTGCTAATTGTGTCAGCCAGTCTCTATCCTCCCTTCTGACTGACTATCTGCCTCTTTCTTTTTCTCCTTTTCTTACATGTAGACATGTGTGGATCATATACGTTCTGACAGATTATTTCATCCAAGTCAATTCATTTTTTCTTCCTTTTAAAACATCTTGTATTTTAAAAATATACTTTGGGTCATTTAATGTACTCCACTGATTTAGGTTAGATTGTATGCATATTAAATACATTATTTCATTTAATCCTCAAAACATTTCTGTGAAGTTAAGTCATAACCATTTGCCCAACAAAATACTGAGCCTACAAAGCAGTTAAATGAGTTGCCTGAGGTTGTATGGGTAATAAGCACCAAAGTTGGGAATCAGACATACAGTGTAATTTTTCAGCCACCCTTTCCACAGCATTATAACACTCTGAACAAAAAGGACCTAGAAATCTTCATCTATGAGTCATCTGTCTCAGGATAGATTACTTCCACAAATGTTATCCATTCTATAGTGATTTTTAGTTGACTCAGCTTCAGAATGGCCATTCCTGCCCTTGTAACCCTCCTTGTTAATTGGCAGAGTGGGAGAGAATAGAAGATTACAGATCTTTGAGAAGAAAATAATAAGTGTTGAAGTTGGGAAGGTATTAAGTCAATGGAGGGCTGGACAGCTTAAGCAGGGGGATGAGAAGGAAGGCTAAGAATGTATGTATAGAAATACAGATGAATTGGAAAATAGATAAACTGGTACCTCAAGACTGAGGCTTCTCCACTCAATGAAAAATGAGAGTGTTTTTTGGAATGAGAGGAGAAAGGGATGATCTAAGGAGATTTAGAGACAAGAGGAGGTCTGGAACAATCTCTTTGGAAATCACGAAGAGAAAAATGTTTGAAGTTGTTGATAGACTTGTATTTTAGGAATGGTATTTTGGGACTTTCTAAAATTGTTATAAAATATACATAACATGAAACGTACTTCTGTAACCATTTTTTAAGTCTACACATCAGTGGTCTTAAGTACCCAGTGTTGTACAACCATCACCATTGTCAGTTTCCAGAACTTTTTGATCATTTCAAACAAAAACTCTGTACCCATTAAACAGTAACTGTCTGTTCCTTTCTCACGTTGGTCTTGGTAACTGCTATTCTTTCTGTCTTTATGAATTTGACTGTGCTGTGCACCTCATATAAGTGGAATATATAATATTTGTCCTTTTGTGACTGGCTTCTTTCACTTAGCATAATGTTTTCAGACTTCTATCTTGTTTTGGGAGAATAATCAAATTGATTTCACTGTAAAGGCATGAGGGTCTTTCAGTCATTTATAAAATATGGCCCTAGGTAGCTGGGTAACATGGTATCATGTTACCTGGGTATCGTGCTTTATAGGATCACCAACACTATCCAGTGATGTCTTACTTATGAATATCTCATAATTTCCTGTTGTCAGCCCAGCATATGATATTCTGGAACTTCATCTTAAATATACTTAGACTACATTATGGTTGTTACATTACTGAAGTTAAACTATCTCACACATGTTGACCTTTGTTGATCAAGGTATATATCAAGGATAAACATTGATTTATAAGCAGATAATTGATGTACAGTATAGTATTCTTGTCACTTTTAAATTTGAAATAATTAAAAATAGTTCATTAGTTACCAGTGTGTTTTGAACAGATGTCAAAATAAAGGTTAAAGTGAATTGTTATAGTTCAAATTCTTTTACATGAGCTATTCAACTAAGTAAAAAGTTCCTTCAAGGGCTTTATAAACTAAGCCAGTCAGAAGTTACTCTGTTTGAACAAAAGAATACACTGCATTAAGGCAGGAACTGTCCATTAACTCAAAATAGGCACTTTCATAAGAAATGATAAAGAATTAATTACTTAATAAAGATAGCTAATACATGCCTTAGCAGTGAAAAAATACTAATTCAATATCTACCATAATTTATAGTTTAAGAAAAGGGATGCATATGTAATATTTAGAAGAGTATTCAAATTAAAATTAATAGTAAAGAGAAAATCAATATAAAGTATATTCTATCTATGGAGACATTTAGGCAGTTTGTGGTAGTTTTCACAGTTCATGTGTCAGTCAGCATTTTGTGGAGAGTTCTATGAAGCTGAAATTCAGATTTGCAGTAATTCTTTTCAGTGTAGAATATAACAGTCTCAGCCATTCTAGGGTCTGTGATTTTAAAAAGCGACATTTCTCTCTTTGATTGATCATAGCTATTATTGAAATAGCTGGTAATATGTGACATGGTGCTATAATTTAGACAGAAAAAAAATGGGATTGTGAATTATATCCACTCAGCTTAAATTTCTCTGTTTCTTGTCTCCACGGCATCTTTTGTACTTTTCTGCAAAAATGGCCCCTTAGCATAATGTTCCTACTTTTTCCCAGGGGAAAACGGAGGGCTGATGGTCAAAGTATTATGCAGAGTATTCAAGGGAAACTTGTACAACAAAAATAGAGGGAGAAAATAAAATAAGATTCAGAATTTCCCAATACAGGAAACGAAAGTTTTAGTCACTTATTTTTCTTTTAACAAATGTGCTTTACATATACATCTTGGAGTCAGTTTTCAAAAAGGTGAAAATTTATGGATATGGTGATGTTCACATAATTTCAGATGTTTAGATTGGAGGCTAATCCCTATATAAATCACTCTCCTCTCTCTTCTTTTGTAGGTAGAAGTAAACTATAGCATAATTCTTATGATCAGTAGATAATAAAGCATGTGGGGAACTGTATGTGTTAAATGATTTCCCTGTTAAAATCCACTTTTCAGATTATTCTGCTTCCTGTTTGCACAGGCAGTTCTTCAAAAAAACCAACTTGCCATTTAGAATGATCAGGGTGGATTGATTAAGAGTTATTTGTAGACTCAATTTGCGATGTGGCCTGTGAACATTTATAGACTTTCTTTTTAAAATATATTTAGTAAAATTCGGAAGGTGAAGTTTGTACATTACTTTTTACAACTTTATTGAGGAGTAATTGATATATGATAAACTGTACATAGTTTAAGTGTGCAGTTAGATTTTTGAGTGTGAAATGACCACTCCTAGAATAAGATGATGGACATATCCATCACCCTCCACAGTTTCCTCCTGCCCTTTGTTAATCCCTCTCTCCCTCTCTCCTCCAACACCCTTCATTCCCTTTTTTGGCAATCACTGCTGTTGGGTATTCATTTTCTAGAATCTTAAATACATGGAAACACACAATACATGTGTCCCCTCTCCCCCTGCTTCTTTTAACATTAGATTCATCCATATTGTTACATATATCAATAGTCAATTTCTTTTTTTTGCTGAGTAGCCTGTTGTTGTATAGCTATGTCACAATTTACTTATCTCTTCACCTGTATGTGAATGGACATTTGAGATATTTTCAGTCTTGGCTATTACGAATAAAGCTGCTGTGAGACTTGAGTACAAGTCTTCTCATAGATGTGTGCTTTCATCTGTCTTGAAATGGGGTTGGCAATTTTTTTCTTCGGAGACTCAGATAGTAAGTGTGTTAGGCTTTATGGACACTGTGATCTGAAAGCTCCAGGTGGTAAGCTGGGGTAGTGGTAGGACTCACATATCTGTTTCCTTTCTATGGGTACCACTGACTTGTGCTACCTTTTGACCAATTTCTGAAAACCACTGTACAACATTGTGTTTTCAGTTGGTTAGAGAGAGTAGGACCTAGTTCAGTTCTTATTACCCTTATCCTTGGCTGGAAGTAGAAATTTTATCTGTACATTTTTAATTCACTTGTTTTCATATTATATTTATTCCGTAGAATTTGTAGCTCCAGTACTAAGCAGGGGTCAGGAAGATCCCCTGGAAGAGGGCATGGCAACCCACTTCAGTATTCTTGCCTGGAGAATTCCATGGACAGAGGAGCCTGGTGGGCTACAGTGCAATGTGGTCGCAAAGAGTTGGACACGACTGAAGGAACTTAGTACACATGCATGCACTAAGAGGGGGATAGAGTGACTTGCGGATTCCCTAGAAGCTCATCTCTTAAACCATTCATCTATTTATACAGGAATATTAAAATATGTTGATATAGCAATTAGTACTGTACCCCTCATTTAGGAGTCAGTATTATTCTCTTACTGATTGCTTGTGTTGTTTTTTTTCCCTTTGTGCTTTGTATATAAAGACCTTTTATAGTATTATACATTTAATACTATAAATATGTATATACTGCTGCTAAGTTGCAATATATATATATACAGAAAAGTAAATAAAACATAAATGTACAGCTTAATGAAATTTCCTGTAACCAACACACATTTAACCATTACTCAGAACAAGAAGAAAAATATTGCCAGCACCCTAGATGCCTCCAGTGTGCTATTTCTCATTCACAAGCTTCTCTCTCCCACCAAAGATGACCGTTGTCTGTACATCTGTGCTTTCTTGCTCTTTTTTATACTTTTATTACTTAGGTTGCTGCTGCTAAGTCACTTCAGTCGTGTCCGACTCTGTGCGACCCCATAGACGGCAGCCCACCAGGCTCCGCCATCCCTGGGATTGTCCAGGCAAGAATACTGGAGTGGGTTGCCGTTTCCTTCTCCAGTGCATGAAAGGGAAAAGTGAAAGTGAAGTCTCTCAGTCGTCCGACTCTTAGCGACCCCATGGACTGTAGCCTACCAGGCTCCTCCGTCCATGGGATTTTCCAGGCAAGAGTACTGGAGTGGGGTGCCATTACTTAGGTATCCAACTCCAAACACTGGGGTTTGGTTTTGCCTGATTTTGAAACTTACACAAATGCAACCCTATATTCTTTTATGTTTGGTTTCATGTCTCCTTAATATAATCTTAATATAATCTGTGACAGTACCTCAGTTGTGCTTTTCATGCTCTTGACACTTTTTGAAGAAAATTAGTCAGTTATTATATAGAATGCCCCTTCAGTTCAGTTCAGTTCAGTCGCTCAGTCGTGTCCGACTCTTTGCGACCCCATGAACTGCAGCACGCCAGGCCTCCCTGTCCATCACCAACTCCCGGAGTCCACACAAACCCATGTCCATTGAGTCGGTGATGCCATCTAACCATCTCATCCTCTGTCGTCCCCTTCTCCTCCTGCCCTCAATCTTTCCCAGCATCAGGGTCTTTTCCAATGAGTCAACCCTTCGCATGAGGTGGCCAAAGTATTGGAGTTTCAGCTTCAACATCAGTCCTTCCAATGAACACCCAGGACTGATCTCCTTTAGGATGGACTGGTTGGATCTCCTTGCAGTCCAAGGGACTCTCAAGAGTCTTCTCCAACACCACAGCTCAAAGCATCAATTCTTCAGCACTCAGCTTTCTTTATAGCCCAACTCTCACATCCATACATGACTACTGGAAAAGCCATAGCCTTGACTAGACAAACCTTTGTTGACAAAGTGATGTCTCTGCTTTTTAATATGCTATCTAGGTTGATCATAACTTTCCTTCCAAGGAGTAAGTGTCTTTTAATTTCATGGCTGCAATCACCATCTGTGGTGATTTTGGAGCCCATAAAAATTAAGTCAGCCACTGTTCCCACTGTTTCCCCATCTATTTCCCATGAAGTGATGGGACCGGATGCCATGATCTTAGTTTTCTGAATGTTGAGCTAAAGGGTTTGGCATAGTCAATAAACAGAAAGAATGCCCCTTCGGTTGATCTTTTGTTGGGGATACTTCTAGGGAAGAACACCATGGAAGTGATAGAGTGTCCTTCTAGGTGCATTGTGTTGTGGGGGCGGGGCAGGTAAGATGATCATGTCGATAATTTTGATTATTTGGTTAGTTAGTTTCCTGAATTTCTGTACCCTGAAGTTTGTGTGTATGTGTGTGTGTGTGTATATTGTAACTAATAAGTGTTTTATGAGGAGGAGCTTTGAGACTAGGCAAGTGTCATGTTTCTCATCCTACCTTCATCTTCTAGTTTTAGTATCTTTCAGTGGTTTTTGCCTGCAGCAATAGTTATCGTGATGTTTTTTCAATTTCATTTTGGCGAATATTTCAAATATTGTGAATTTCAGTTTCCTTCTTTCTCTCTCAGTGCATTAATAGGGATTGAAATGTAAAGAACCACTGTCCCTTCTTCCTGATATACTTATTCATATTACTGAGGACTTAGGAATAATTCACTCCATGGGTTATAAGCCAGCACTCTGATTTGATTTTGCTGTTTTGGCTTTGGCCGTTGGGAACACCTTCAGTTCGGCTTCTGTGAGTTTTTGGTGCACTGTCATCACTTTTCCGTACCTTCTGACTTCGTGGTACCACAGGATGTTCTAGGCTCTTATAATTTTCCTTCCTCAGTCCAGAAATCAACCTTTTCTCTAAAGAGCCAAATGTTTTTGTTTTAATTGGTGAAGATTAATGGTTGGAAACACAGATCGAGGTCCTCGGCAGGGTCGTTGCTGCTGGGTATCATTACAGACCCTGTCAGTTGTCAGAGTTAGGAATTTATTGTATACTGACATGCACCTACACACACACTTATATTTATATCTTTATCTATCTGTGAATTTATTAAAAGCCAAGAGTTCCAGTTGATACCTCTTGATTCTAATCCAATATCATTATGTTCACTCTAGCCTCTCCCCTTTTCTTATTTATAACTTTGCCCAGTGAGCAATCTGCATCTCCTTATTGTTTGTTTCTTAAATTCTTATATACATATGATGTATTTTCATAATTACTAACCCATACCCCTGTGTGAGACAAGTTTATGAACTCAAGGACTTATATTTATATATAGTTCTTTTTATTTGTAGGCTTACAGAGTGTGCCAAAATTCTCTTTTCTGAAGTTGCTCCCTTAATGTGGTATATTATTCATCTGTATATGCTTATACATTTTGTTGGTATTTATTTTCTGAATATCAGTAGCTTAACAGCATTTCTTCATATATACCTTTGCAAAATGATTCAGCTTTCTTTTGTTTACTTCAGCATCTTATTTATCCTTCCCCAGTCTTATTTATTATTTCTGTTATTTCTGTCAGTGTGTATTTCACAAAGATCATGTTCAGGTAATTTATTTCTACTGGTACACAGATTCTTTATTTAAAGGTGGTGGTGGTAGTTTTTTGTTTTTTCATGAAGCACTAGAGCATTTTGTTACTCTTGTACCAGGATTTATAAAGCAAACCAGAAAAGTGTAGGCTATAAAAACTACTACAATATTGTAAAGTAATTAGCCCCCAACTAAAATAAATAAATTTATTAAAAAAAAAAGAAAAGAAAAGAAGTATGTGAAAATAAAGATATTTTTAGAATTCTAAAAAAAAAAAAAGTCTGTAAGGATAATAATAAACTCATTCATTTGCTCATTCATGTTTTATCTGTGCCTAATGGCATATGCTGCTTTTACTTACATTCTGTTACAAGTCTCAAAGAATAATGTAGGCCTTCTCAATAATGTACATTTTCTCAAACTCAGAAGGGCCCCATTGATCCTATTCTAAGTGTACTGGCTTTCTCTTTTTTCCTAGTACTAAATGTATTGGATATAGTCTGTGCTTTGGGGAACTTGCTCTTTGGCTTAGAGGTGGGGTTTTGTTAAGTCAGTCAGTATTCAATGTACTGTAAGTTTTTTCAAAGTATTTTATTGCAGCTGAAAAGTGTATCAGTTAGTGGGTAATGTAATTAGGGCTTGTAGACAGAACAGTTAATTTTGAGTTATTTAGCTTATTTTTAGAAAGATCCCCTTTGCCTTTTTTTAAACTTTTAATTTGAAATAATTATAGACTCAATTTCCTTTCAAAGCAGTTCTTTCTAAGCCTGATATATCATCACTGAATGATGATGAATGAGGTTCTTTTAAATGATGTTCTTTCTATTACCTGCCAAGTTTTATTTTTCCTTTATGTGAGAAAATTTTCTGGAAATAATTTTGCAGCTTTGTTTCCAGAATAGATATATGTTAATATTTGTATTTGGGAAATTGAAGCAAAATGAACATCAGTCTTGCCTATCTTTAGTTTTTTCAAAAGCTCTAATAGATTTTCTTTCTTTTTCCCAATAATGCCTTCTTATTCCAAAAATTTCTTTGGTAGCCACATTGTAGAAGCATTTGGTTATAAGCAAATATTTTGGGAGTTATTAGTATTTGCATAAAGATTATGTTAATATTCACCTAACGGAAGTTGCAAAACAATTACCTGGTGCTAAATGAGTCAGGGTTTTTACTTTAACACATACTTTTTAACATATACATTTAAGTGCATCTATCAATGGTGAATTAATGCCTTTACTCTGGGATTTAAAATGTGATTGCTATATAACATATGAGTACCCTGTCATAATGAAATGGTGCCTATTATTTGACAATAATTATGCATACAATCTGGCAAAATAATTTTTTGAAAGGTAAAAGCATTTTAAGAAATGTTCCATCTTATAAGCTGGAATTTTTGTTCTCAGAGTATTAATTATTTTACACATAGCAAGCCTTTAAATTATGGTACATATTAAAACCCACTCAAATGAAGGTGGCAGTATAATTTATGGTAAGGAATAATATGTACATGAATGAGAAAGAACAAGATTTAAAAAGCAAAATATATATATGCTTTGTAACTAACATATTTAAGATATTTCTTGTTTAGAAGGTAGTTATTAGATAGTCAAGTTGGAGGAGGAGGGGGACACTAAATTGTATATTGGCATGCTTCCTGAAATGCGTATGCATAGTAATTAGAGACATTGATTTTTAAATGTCAGCCAGCTTTTATTCTCTTCCTTTTCTAGCATCTATTTGTATGAAGTGACTGTTCTTACTTCTAAAAGGAGTTTATCAAGCTTTTTGTGAACATTTGTTATATAGGAAATAAATTACCACTGCTATATATAACTAACATTAAATTTGTGATACTAGCAATTTGTGAGTGATTTAAAGTTTTGTTGATTTGATTAATTTCTTGTTTGTCAAATGGTGAAGGAATTCTCCATTTCCCAGTTGAGACATTTGGGGACATTTCTCATGCTTTCTACTTGCATCCAGTAAACAAATATGCCTTTAGTCATTTATAACCTTCAGCAACATGTTAAAATGTATTACTGTAAGATTCACATTCCAAACTTAAGCAGCTTTTTGATAAACTGGTTTATTATTGTGTTTATCTACTATTAGCATTCTTAAATGGCAGCCCATTCCAGTATTCTTGCCTGGAGAATCCCATGGACAAAAGAGCCTGGAGAGCCCTAGTCCATGGGGTCGCAAAGAGTTGGACACAACTAAGCGACTAACATTTAGTGGCCTTTAATACTTTGTAGGCTTTTAAAGAATGTAGGGAACAGAGGATATTCCTGAGAGATGGAATATCGGTTTACCTAATTCATAAAATCAAAGATGCTTTAAAAATGTGCTGTTAGTCTTACTAGACCAAGTCAATGGAAAGTTAATGTAGGGGTGGAAAATTTTTCCCTTCTCTTCTAGGTTCTTTGAACCTAGATCCTGGGTTGGCAAGATCCACTGGAGGAGGGCATGGCAACCCACTCCAGTGTTCTTGCCTGGAGAATCCCCATGGACAGAGGAGCCTGACAGGCTACAGTCCGTGGGGTCACAAAGAGTTGGACACGACTGAGCAACTCAGCACAGCACTAGGTTCTTTGGTCTAATAATTAAATTGACATAAGACAAATTAGCAGGAGAAAGTTGGTATGTACAGGGTCCCCTGTAATAAGAAACTCAAGAACAAGTTGGACAGTTGAGGCTTATGTGCCATCCTATGCCAAGGAGTGGGAGTAGGGCCTGGATCTTCAAAGGGGAGAAGAATGACTCATAGGATAATAAGACTAAATGTGTGGTATTTAGAAGTTTGCCCTGCCGTGCAGGTAGGACTTGCAAATAACATTATGGTAATAGCTGTTTTTCTGGGCCAGGCCCCCTATCTAAATTCTTTTAGGTAGTTAAGGGATAGGAAAGGTTTTTCCTGAGTCTGCTGGATCTTGATTGCCATCAGCTGAACATAATCCACATGTCAAGGTGGCATATTTGAGGCCGGCATGTTCTCCCCTTCAGTAATAACACAGCTACTCACACTGTCACTTGGTGGCAATGGTTATAAGACACCGTAGAGTAGCTACTTTACTTATGAGCTTCTCATACCCTGCATGACTACATGCTCCGCAAGTATAGGTCTTTTTTTTTTTAATGTTTATTTTTTTATATTTTTGGCTCTTCTGGGTCTTCATTGTTGCACAGGGTGTTTTTTCTCTAGTTGCAGTGAACAGGGGCTACTCTCTAGTTGCAGTTTATGGTCTTCTCATTGCGGTGGCTTCTCTTGTTCAGAACACAGGCTCTAGGGCACACGGGCTTCAGCAGTTGCAGCTCGCAGGCTCTAGAGCGTAGGCTCAATAGTTGTGGTACACAGGCTTAGTTGCTTTACAGCATGTGGGATCTTCTTGGATCAGGGATCAGATTTACGTGTCCTGCTTTGACAGGTGATTCTTGACCACTGAGCCACTAGGGAAGCCCTGATACAGCATGCTTCTAATGATGATATTTCCTTATTCATAATGTTTCATGTAGTCAAGAATGATGTGTGTGTGCACAGTTGCTACAGTCGTGTCTGACTCTTTGTGACCCCAGGGACTGTAGCCTGCCAGGCTCCTCTGTCCATGGGAATCTCCAGGCAAGAATACTGGAGTGGGTTGCCATGCCCTCCTCCAGGGGATCTTCCCCACTCAGGGATCGAACCTGCATCTCCTACATTGCAGGCAGATTCTTTTCTGCTGAGCCACTGGGGAAGCCCCTAGAAGTCAAGAATGGTAGACCTCTTTAAATAGGAAGGAAGGATGCAGGAAAGGTAGACAGTTTATCCCCACCCTCTAGATGGTTTTTCACTTTTATGTGCACTTATTGTTTGTGCAAAAAAATAAATATTGCTTGTGAAATAAAGATATGAAGTCTGACATTCTTCATGGCCCATTTTAAGCTTTCTTTGGGTTTTCATCTCCAGCTAACTTATCCCTTACTTGAGCCATACTTGTTTCCTTTTTGTCTCAAATCTTCTGCATTCTCAGGATTTAGTTTATAAAATTTTCCCTTTGCCTTACCCGCCCATCAGAGTTAAGCCTTAATTCCACCTATTCAGGCTTCTCCAGCTCATTCCATAGCAAGTACCTCTCACTCTACTACTTTGCAATGATAAGTACCTCTGTAATAGCATTTATCAGAGACTACCTTTTGTTGTAGTTAATGGTTTGTGTGTCTGGTTTTCCTGTTAGATTTTGGAAGTGAACTATTTAGGTTTGTATTAATATTGTCTCCATAGTGCATGGTATAGAAACACAGAAAGTTTCTTGGATTGAATTTACAGATTTTTAAATCTATGCATTGCTTAATTCTCTTCTATGGAGTGATTTTGCTAGAATTACTAATTTGTTGGATTGTTTTACATTTAAGTTGCCATTTTCAATGTTTATCCACCATTTCTGAAATATAAGAATTATTCTTTTGCTGGTTACTGTTCCATCATGCAAAAGACAAGCATAGTTGCATAGATATTAATTTTTTCATATTAAGTATCTATTATGCAAATTTTGATAGTTATACAACCTTATATTTAAGGAAGAATATTTTATAAACAGTGTTTTTCTTTTCCTTTGTAGGTTGCTTCCTCAGAACATTGGCCTTCTCTATGTTGGAGGTTATGAAAGACCCTTTGCACAAATCAAGGTATGATTGTTCACTTTCTAACATTTTTTCTTAGATACAGTTCATTCTTCCAGAACCCACTAAAATCCTTCAAGTAACTATCACAAATATTAGGGAATGTGAATTATTAATTTTGTTTGCTTTTATATATCTCTGCTGAAATAATACTTCAGCTTTTCAGTGAATCAGTTAGTTTAATAATCTTGCCCATATAAATTTGACCAGTACAATTTAGTGATTAGTTAAGAAGAGTACAATTTAGAGCTTCATTACCCTATTTGCCAGTAGAGTTTTTTGACAGCTTTATTGAGGTATATAATAGACATGTAAGAAAATATACATATTTAAACTGTACAGTTTGACATCCAGTTACACTTACCCTTGTGAAACCATCACCACAGTCAAGACAAAAAACATATCCATCACTCCTAAAAGTTTCTTTGTGCCCCATTGAATTCCCCCACCTCCTCCCCTTCCTTTTTCTCCTCAAGTTCCCAAGTGACCACTGATCTAATCACTATGGATTAATTTGTACTTGCCAGAATTTTATCTAAATGGAATCATACTGTATTTCTTTCTTTTGGCTTCTTTGATTCAGTTATTATTTTGAGATTTACCCATGTTGTTACACTTCAGTAATTCATTCCTTTTTATTGCTGAGTAATATTTCATTATATGGTTTTAGCACAATTTCTCTATCCTTTTACATATTGACAGACATTTGGGGTGTTTCTACTTTTTGGCTGCTATAAATAAAGCTGCTGTGAACATTTGTATACAAGTCTCTGTGTGGACTTATATTTTCAGTTTTCTTGGGTCAATACCTAATACCAAAATGATGGAGTTAAATGGTGAAAGTGAAAGTGGTTCGGTCGTGTCCGACTCTTTGCGACCCCATGGACTGTATAGTCCATGGAATTCTCTAGGCCAGAATACTGGAGTGGGTAGCCTTTCCCTTCTCCAGGGATCTTCCCAACCCAGGGATCGAACCCAGGTCTACCCACATTGCGGGCGGATTCTTTACCAGCTGAGCCACAAGGGAAGCCGAAGAATACTGGAGTGGGTAGCCTATCCCTTCTCCAGTGGATCTTCCTGACCCAGGAATCGAATCGGGGTCTCCTGCACTGCAGGCGGATTCTTTACCAACTGAGCTATGAGGGAAGCCTGAGTTAAATGGTAGTTGTGTTTTAACTTTTTAAGAAACTACCAAACTCTTTTCCCACCATCAGGGTGAGTGCCAGTTCCTCCATTTCATCATCAACATTTGGTGTGGTCAGTCTTTCTAAGTTTAGGCGTTCTTGTAGATATATAGTATTTTGTTATAGTTTTAATTTGCTCTTATGTAATGACTAATAATGTTGAGCATCTTTTCATGTACTATTTGCCATTTATACATCTCTAGTGAGGTGTGTGTTCAAAAACTTGCCATTTTTTGTTTTTGTTTGTTTTCTTACTGTTGAGTTTTGAGCATTCTTTGTATCTTCTGAATATAAGTCTTTTATCAGATATGGGATTTCTTTTAACAAGATCCTCAAAGAGCAAAAATTCTTAGTATTGATGGAATTCAGTTTATTACTCTTTTCTCATGGCTCCTGCTTTTAATATTGATCTAAGAAACATTTGCCTAGCCCAGAGGCAGAAAGATTTTTCTTCTATGTATCATTCTGGCATCTTTATAGTTCTGGGTTTTACATTTAGATTTATTATCTAATTGAAATAATTTTTGTATGTGATGCAAGGTTCAAGGTAAAGAGGAATATTGTCCCTCCTACACCCCAACCCTTTTTGGCATGAGAATATCCAGTTGTTCTAAAACCATTTGTTAAAAAAGACTATCCTTTCCACCACTGAAGTGTCTTTGCATCTCAGTTGAAAATCAGTTCACCATATGTGTGTGTGTGAATCTCTATTTCAGAACTCTTTATTTTGTTCCGTTGACCTGTGTGTCTATACTGTGCTGTGCCTAGTCAGTCACGTTCAGCTTTTTGCGACCCCATGGACTGTAGCCCGCCCGACTCCTCTGTCCATGGAATTCTCCAGGCCAGAATACTGGAGTGGGTTGCCATGCCCTCCTCCAGGGGATCTTCCCAACCCAAGGATCAAATCCAGGTCTCCTGCATTGAAGGTGGATTCTTTACCATCTGAGCCACCAAGGAAGCTTAAGAACACTGGAGTGGGTAGCCTTACCCTCCTCCAGGGTATCTTCCCAACCCAGGAATCAAACCAGCATTTCCTGCATTGCAGGCAGATTCTTTACCAGCGGAGCCACAAGGGAAGCCCCATGTGTCTATACTACATGCCTTCACTAATACCACAGTCTTGATTTTTGTGGCTTTAGAATAAATCATGAAATCAGGTAGTGTAAATCCTCCAAGTTTGTTCTTTTCAAAGTCCTTTCCCCCTGTGTATATGACATATTTTTATGCTTTGAAAAACAAAGGGTTTTTTCAGAGTATACTGAGCCTGAATAGGATGTACAAGATAAATAATACTGAGGAGGTTAGTCACATTATTGACATTATTAAATTAAATACCTTATTTAGCTACCATAGCATCAACATTTCTTTAAATACCTTCCTTAATTTAACTTAAGACACTCTCAAAAGTCCATGTTAAGATCTTAAGTCTTGAACCCACTTGAATGTTTGTGATTCCCTAAGTAATGACAGGAATTCAGGTACTTTGTTTCTTTTTTTTCCTATTTTTAACATCCGTGGAACACAAGTGGAGTTGGCAAGAGTCTCTTCATAAACCTCCCTCACTATCCTGTTCACCAGATTCTACAGTAAAGCCAGGAATCCTGATAAGTTTCAGCAGAAACATTTCTAAAAGCCCAACTTTTTTTTCCTACCCACTGGTTTAGAAAATCCTCTTTCCCCTTATTAGAACTGAAATAATGAAAAAGTGAGAGACTTATCTGATACATTTAAGTAAGGGTAGAATTTGTGTGTGTGTGTGTGTGTCTGTGTATGTTACATGTCATCTCAGAAACATAAGTGTATGTATGAGGGTGATTCCTCCGTCACTCACCTGATCCATTAACATATCATTTTCTTTATTCAGGCCATTTCTGTCAAGCCCAGTGACAGAGGTCAATCCTTTGTCAACCCTTTATGCCCGGATAATCAACTCAATAGAAAAAAGTCCATTATTTTAGGGCATGTTTTTCCTTTGATGTTTCCATGGGAAAGGTTTCTTTCATATGCTGTGAAAGGATTTCTTATCCTCATTAATTATTGAGATTCTTTTATAATTCCTGTGGTTCTTATGAAGATACTATATAGATCCTATCTAAGTAGAATGCTTACAAGTTAATTGGAAAACAATAAAAAAAATCATAGTTTAAATACTTGAGATTAGGCTAGAAATTTAAGTTTCTTTCTCTGCCCCTTGCCTTGCATCTGACTTCTTTTGGTCATGAAGTACCAGTATTTTTCTCTCTTTAAATGTAGTGATACTATATTATATGACATAGATATCAGATATAACCTTTAATAAATGGAAATGGTTTTGCTTTTCTTAACAGAATATTAGTTGAAATTTTTATAAATCAAGATAGGAATTTGTTCATTTGAATATTTAAGAAAAGGAATTCTCATTTCATTAACATTACAAGACCAAATGTGAGTGGCATGGTGTTAGAGGTTATATTTGTTAAAGAGACATTTCATGGTTGTATTTCTAAAAAGGAGCTCCAATTTATAAAGATCAGAAAGAAAAAGAAAAACACAAAAAGGGTGATAGATATTTGGACAAGTATTAAATGAGTTCAGAAATTTGCTATAGGGTGACAATAGATGTAGGTACTATTAGTATATAATGTGAATTGTTACAACCGTCTTGCTCTCCCTCCCTCCTTCACACCCTAGATACAGATGTGTACAAACATGGAACTTCATTATAGTTTTAGACCAGTACTTCTATATGCTAGTTTCAGGTTTCATTATTTTTAGAGGAAGTTATTCCAACTTTGCCTTTTGTATCTCCTAACATCTTCTAAAAGTCATTGGAAGGTTCTTTTCTCAAAGAAGCTTAGTCCTTAAGTTTTCATGGGAAATTTGCCATCTGAAAACTTGATTTTAAACACGCATGATTATTCTCTTATTTTATCCTAAAATATGATAAACTAAATAAAACACTGATCATCTTATAATGAGTTGTAATACAGTGTAAGAAAAGAATTGTCTCACATAGCCACAGCTACTGTTGAGTGCTGTAAATGAAGCACATTTCACCTTCATCCAATACTAACTTCTGTCACCATCGTTGAGATTAAGATAAGTTTCTAAATGTACTGGGTTGTATGTGACTTAGGGTTTTCTTAAGTGAGAAATAGATTTCATTATATCTTTATATTCAGTCTTTGAAATTCAAAAGAAACATTTTGATTAAAGTAAAATTTTACTTAATTCCTATTCATGTGCTTTCAGCTTGTCAGAAACTTTTTAGGGTGGTTATTTCTCTATGTCTTTGCATAATACCTTTATTTTAGTTCAGTGTATATATAATCCTGTTATCCATAGTTTATTTTTATAGACATGGTCAAGTTTAAATTATAGTTTACATTTTATACCTATTATTCAGTGTTGTTTTCTAAAGCATTTTATAGTCTGATAAAAATCTCAGTGCTGTTCTTATAGGGCTCTAGTCCTGGAGGCTCCACTTAGCAGCCAGAAACCATAAAACAAAGAAAGATTGAAGCCTGTCAGCATCACTTTTAATCAAACTCAGTGGTTGTTATGGAGAGTCTCAAGGCCACAGGCCTGTCCCTCCCCACCAGGCTTGATATCAGTTGCCTCTTGCAGTCCTGTCAGCCCAAGAAGTAAGTGTGTGAAGCTGTGAGGCTGAGTCACATACAGTTTCCACTTTGACACTGCAGAACAGCTGAAAGATGTCTTCTGTATTTTAAGTATGAATTCCATGCAGCAGCCATATGTGAAAAGTAAGGAATATAAACATTATCTTGAAGCAGTTATTTTATAATGAGTACAGCTGAGTTATTCTCTGCCTCATGCCCGGTTCCGTCCCTGCTGAGGGACTGGGTGTCATTAGTCACAGTCTCATACTCTAAGCTTTCTGAGCTTCAATTTTTAAAAGTCTCTTTACAACCCAGGAAATACAGCATTGGTGTTTGTATCCATATGCATATGCAGTAGGTGCAAAAAAGACCCCAAAAGAGATGGGGTCTCTCTTAGAGAATACTGAAAAAGCTAAGAAAATTGATTCTGTTTGTTCACTGACTGATGGTGTTTTAGAAAATGTGTGGCTCACTAGATCAATCAGTTCAGTTCAGTCGCTTAGTCATCTCTGACTCTTTGTGACCCCATAGATGGCAGCATACCAGCCTTCCCTGTCCGTCACCAACTCCTGGAACTTGCTCACACTCAGGTCCATCGAGTCAGTGATGCCATCCAACCATCTCATCCTCAGTTGTCCCCTTCTCCTCTTGCCTTCAATCTTTCCCAGCATCAGGGTCTTTTCCAGTGAGTCAGTTCTTCCCATCAGGTGGCCAAAATATTGGTGTTTCAGCTTCAGCATCAGTCCTTCCAATGAATATTCAGGACTGATTTTCTATAGGACTGACTGGTTTGATCTCCTTTCAGTCAAAGGGACTCTCAAGAGTATTTTCCAACACCACAGTTCAAAAGCATCAATTCTTCAGTGCTCAGCTTTCTTTATAGTCCAACTCTCACATCCATACTTGACTACTGGAAAAACCATAGCTTTAATGATGCGGACTTTTGTCAGTAAAATAATGTCTCTGCTTTTTAATATGCTGTCTAGGTTTGTCATAGCTTTTCTTCCAAGAAGCAAGCATCTTTTAATTTCATGGCTGCAGTCACCATCTGCAGTGATTTTGGAGCCCAAGACAATAAAATCTGTTACTGTTTCCATTGTTTTCCCATCTATTTGCCATGAAGTGATGGGACCGGATGTCGTGATCTTCGTTTTTTGAATGTTGAATTTTAAGCCAACTTTTCAACTCTCCTCTTTCATTTTCATCAAGAGGTTCTTTAGTTCCTCTTCACTTTCTGCTATAAGGGTGGTGTTATCTGCATATCTGAGGTTATTGATATTTCTCCCTGCAATCTTGATTCTAGCTTGTATTTCATCCAGTCCCGCATTTCGCATGATGTGCTCTGCATATAATTTAAATAAGCAAGGTGACAGTATACAGCCTTGACACGTTCCTTTCTCAATTTGGAACCAGTCTGTTGTTCCATGTCCTGTTCTAACTGTTGCTTCTTGACTTGCATACAGATTTCTCAGGAGGCAGGTCAGGTGGTCTGGTATTCCCATCTCTTGAAGAATTTTCCACAGTTTTGTGATCCACACAGTCAAAGGCTTTAGCAAAGTCAGTGCAGCAGAAGTAGATGCTTTTCTGGAATCCTCTTTAATTTTCTGTGATCCAGTGGATGTTGGCAATTTGATCTCTGGTTCCTCTGCCTTTTCTAAATCCAGCTTGAGCATCTGGAAGTTCACGGTTCACGTACTGTTGATGCCTAGCTTGGAAAATTTTAAGCATTACTTTGCTAGTGTGTGAGATGAGTGCAATTGTGCAGTAGTTTGAACATTCTTTAGCATTGCCTTTCTTTGGGATTAGAATGAAAATTGACATTTTCCAATCCTGTGACCACTGCTGAGTTTTCCAAATTTGCTGGCATACTGAATGGAACACTTTCACAGCATCATCTTTTAGGATTTGAAATAGCTCAACTGGAATTCCGTCATCTCCACTAGCTTTGTTAGATCAATGTTTTTTTACTAAAGGGAATTATTTAATATTGACACTCTTCAATCTCTAAGGTAGCTAAAGTATTACATCAGATAAAGATGCAGGCTGTAGGACTGAGTATTCTGGTTTCGTGGCTTCTATATGTATCACTGTGAACCTGTAGGACTGTAATTTTCACTGAGTTCCAGTACCCATACATATACACACATTTATATACACACAACATAAACCAAAGTTCCAAAAGAAGTATGATGTAGCCACTGTATTTTCCATTCTCTTCTGTTTATTTTTCTGTTGACTTAGTTTTTAAATGTGGGTCTCGGCACACTCAGTTAACTTCTCTCCTTGGAAAATGGGTCATGACTCACCAGCACTGCTGCGAGGTAGTACTTGTCCAGCTAATGCTGCCATCTGCCGCATTGATGCAATATAGGAGAGTGGAAGAAGCTTACCTGCCCCTGAGTTGATGCTAGCCCTTGGCCTGGCTTTGGAGGGGACATCATGGTTGCTGGGGAGAGGGAGGAAGAGAGCCTAGGAAAAGATTATTGAGAATGGAGTTAAGGTGTTTTATGGAGCCAAGCAAAGCTTCTTTCTGTTTCAACAAAACGGTAATTCTCAAGAGCAAAAGAGAACCTTCCACACCTACTCTGTCTTTCAAATGATTTAATGTATTTTGAAGTTAAAGAAATTAAGTTAAGATCCTCCTAGATTAACAAACAGAAACAGATGAGTAAGGAATTGAGAGAAAGCAGTGGAAGCATATCTAGATTTGTGGATTTGTGTGCCATATTCATTGAATAAGTTTTCTATAGTACTGTGAGCAGAGAGATAAATTTTCAGTGTCTCATATTGCCGTAATCAGAGCAGGCATGAATATTTCTTTGTTGAAAGCAGATTCAAAAAGTAAAAGAAGCTTAAAAAAAAAAAAACCCACCAACTGTTGTAAAAGCCAAAAGTCTGTCTACTTCTGTGCAATAGCTATTAAGTCTCTGACAGCATTTTATCTTGTATACTTGCTACCAGAGTGCTTCAGGGCCCTTGCTGGGCTCTCTGTGAGTCCATATTATAACTTTCTGGACGTTTAAAATCATGCATTGTTACCACCAAGTCATATAGAAACTGCAGACGTAGGGTTCCAAAATGCATTCAATAACAGTAGTTTTCCTGCCATTTTTACCAAGGCCATTTTGGCTATGTTATTGCCAGGATTGAGTAACACTTCAGGCCTGTAGTCATACATGTCTTAGTTTCAGTATTCTTATCTTCATGTCCTTAAAAAACTTACCTATAAGAATTTGGATTCCATAGGGCTGGACTGTGTCTTGTGTACTTCTGTATCCTCAACAGTTAACCTAGTGCCTAAGATGTAAAAGCACTAAATAAATATTTGTTAACAGTATTATTGAAGAATGCCTAGAAAACCAAGTATTTTTTTTTATATTATTACTAAGGTAGAGTTGATATATAACATAATATTAGTTTCAGATATACAGTGTAATGATCTGATATTGTATACATGGCAAATGATCATTACAGTCAGTCTACTTAATATACATCACCTTGTGTGTGTATGTTTAGTCTCTCAGTCGTATCCAACTCTTTTATGACCCCATGGACTAGCCTGCCAGCCTCCTCTGTCTGTGGGATTTCTCAGGCAAGAATACTGGAGTAGGTTGCCGTTTCCTTCTCCAGGGGATCTTCATAATCCAGGGATCAAACCCATATCTTCTACGTCTCTTGCATTGGCTGGTGGTTTCTTCACCACTGAGCCACCTGGGAAGCCCTTACTCTTTAGCAATTTTCAGGTAATATACAATACGGTGTAACTTTCAAATATGCAATATGGTATTATTAACTGTGGGCTTCCCAGTTGGAGCTAGTAGTAAAGAATCTGCCTGCCAGTGCAGGAGACTTAAGAGAGGTAGGTTCAATCCCTGGGTTGGGAAGATCCCCTGGAGAAGGACATGGCAAGCCACTCCAGTGTTTTTGCCTAGAGAATCCCATGGACAGAGGAGCTTGGCAGGCTACAGTGCATAGGGTCACAGAGTCGGACACAACTGACGCTACTTAGCACGCATGCATACACATTATTAACTATAGTCACCATGCTGTGATGGACAGGGAAGCCTGGCATGCTGTATAGTCAGTGGGGTCGCAAAGAGCTGGACACAACTGAGCGGCTGAACTGACCGACCACGCTGTTAGATTACATCACCAGAACTTATCTCCCTTATAATTGGAGGTTTGTACCTTTTAAGGCCTTTCATCTATTTTTCTCACCTCACCCACTGCCTGTGGCAACGACTAATCTCTGTATCTATGAACTTGTGTTTTATTTGGTTGTTGTGTAAATTTTTTTGTTTTTTAATCACCTACCATGAAGTTCATCAAAGTATTTAAAACTCTGGTTCTAATTGCATATATATTTACTGCCTTAAAACTTTATTTTCTGATCTTTGTTGTATCTTGAGTTGGGATGTCTTGGAGGCAATATAAATTAATTTTTCTAATTTAAGATTGTGGTTGTAAATTATTATTAATATAGTAGCTTTATTTGAAATGTAGATTTCATGAATACATTATTCTGAGAACGTTTTAAAAATAGTCCTCAAATTATTTTCCAATTAAGAAAGTTAGCATTTTTCTTAGCTGGAAATTCCAGTTTACTTTCAGTCTCTCTTGAGTTAGACACTTTGTAGAAAAATATTAGAAGTCATTTTAGCATATACTAGTTTTTTTTTTAAAAAAAACAGATTTATCATATCAATGTGACTCTTACTAAAAATGTGGTTTAGAGAAAAAAAAGAGGAAGCAATTTTTTTTTTAAATTTTGAAATGTTCTCAGAAAAGAAAATGGTATCATGTATTTAGGTATTCATAATGCAGCAGACATCCTATTTTGGTGAAAGGAAATCACACAGTGTTTCTTAACCTGTTGGGTTTTTTCCCTATGAATATTTTACTTCTAAAAAGAATTTCAAAGGCACTGATAACCATGTTAATAAAAGATCATATCTAAAGTGACTATTGTTGAGGTCATAGTTCTGACAAGTGCCACGGTTTCTGATCTAGATTATATGTTAGGCTTCTGGAAGTTATATATTTCATTTTCTTCCCACAAAAAGAGAAAAAGAATTTCTCCAGTAAGTAGCCAATTGGAAAGGCATATTTGCTTGTCCTCTTGCCTAAGTTTCAGTAATCCTCTATCCGCCCCCTGCCAAGGCAGAGGTAGCAGTAAAGACCATTTCAAGAGTTACATGGCCGTGATTCAGGCAGTTAGGAACACTCCAGTTTGCTCTTCTCTTTGTTGACTCTTCAAGTAACAAACTATGAAGCTCTGAGCCTAGATAATACAAATCCATTAATGTTGCCAATGATTTGTAATCAGCACTATTAAAGTTACTACCTTGAGCACCTTCAGGAATTTGAGATTACTGTAGTAAATGATATTTTGTCAGAAGTAGATATTATAAGATGTGGGTAGGAGGGTTTTCTTTGTCTTAAACAGGTATTTAAAAATGCAGTCAAATAAATCCAAGTATCTCTTTAAATAGTTTTTTCTAAATAGTGAGCTACATGTTTGTTTTCTTCACGTCTCCAGATTTCATTTGCTTATTAGAATTATTTGCCAGTAAGTAAAAATGACAAGCTTGTAGTTCAGAAAATTCACAAACTATACTAAATGAAACGTAAGGTTTGGAGAAACTATTAAAAATTTAACATTGCAAATGTAAGATACCATTTTGATTCTTTCAACAGGGTCATTAGATCATAACATTAATGCTACAAGGAAATAGCTTCACAAGTAATATCTCATCTGCTGAAATAATATGTTCTTTCTAGTACTAAAGTACTTTTAATCGTTTTCTGCTAAGATTCAAGTCTGGTAATAGTCACAATATCAGAACAATACTGTGATACTGTTCTGTTGTGTGTTCACAATATAGAACACACATATATCTTTAAAAAAATTAATCCATATAGAATCTTTGTAGATAGACACATAAAATGATATTCTAGATTATTTGGCTGTCCAAAATTTCTTCTCAATGGATTGCAATATTTTAGAATCAGATTTGACTTTCTAGGTTTTAGCTAATAAAAGTGGTTGTCTAGTGGAAAATTCATTTTGTATAAAACATTTTTTTAGACAAAGGAGGCTGAAACTTTGAAAAACAAATAGTATTGAAGAATATTTAAATTAAATGTACCTCTAATGTATCTTTTTCTTTTTTTTGCATTGTATCAAATGTTACAACCATGTTTCTCCCTTTGGATATCTAATCTTTTTTTTTAATGCTTTGTCAGTATTTGAAAACTTTCTAACACAAAGAAGGAAAACAGGGTAATATATTTGTTTAAAACCAAAAGCATAAACAGCTAGTTCAGTTAGTACTGTTATCAAGCAAATAAAAATCATAACCAACATTTATTGAGCACCAAGTGTCAGGCACTATTCTAATTAATTCTCAGACAGCCTGTAAAGTGTAGGTACTTTTAGCATTTTCATTTTACAGATCAGGAAGACATAGAAGACAACAGATAGTTTATATTATATTGTGTCCTATGGAGTATTATTTTAGTGGGTGCTATTTAGTATGCTAATTACTCTTTACGTTGCATTATATATAGTATATTATTCTATTTCTTGAAACCCTTCTGAGTTTTGCTTGTACAGCAGGCCAGAATGATCCCTGCAATTGGTATAATACCAGTTAAGATCCAGATTAGACTAAATTACTTGACCAGAGGAAATGGGATTCTACCACAAGGATCAAGATGGAATCATTGTGGTTTATTTACATATAAAGAGATGGGAGTATAAAGAGCACAGTTATAATCTTACCTCTGCTACCTATTCAGTCATTGTTAAGTGTTTATGCTCATTAGTTGTAAATAGTAAAAGCTGAGAGTCTTGTATTGAGAACATTTGTGAATTGCTAAGATATTAAAAGGCTTCTAATTACAATATCTTCTAATCTAGTTGTGGAGTATTTTCCTTTTTGTTCCCAAAGCATCTGTTTTGGAGTTTATTGTGTCATATATTTCTCCTTGGCCATGACTTTTTAAAAAGGCTTTAGAGAGGCTCACCTTCCTTGTTGTTTTTCTTTTGTAGCAAATGCTTTTTATTTTGTCTTTATTACTTCTTAATATCCAAGAGATTTGGGTGAAAGTATTATACGGTTATTAACTTGAAATAGTCTCTAGCAATCTATTTCTTTACGAACCAGCTGGGAAGAAATCAGGTATATAAACAAATCACCTGAGCATTTTGTGTGCTTTGATTAGCTCAGAAAGAAAAAGTTAGTACCTCCTTTGCAAAATTTTTTTTCCACCAGGTGTGACAGTTTTGCTAAATACAGTGGAAAACAGATTCTCATTTTCTGACTCAAAGTTGAGTATGCTTTGTGAGCATAGCTGGAATTAAAGCATTTTAATGTTTTTCAAGATCAGTGTATCTTGGAGGAATCTGTTTTTCAAGATCAGTGTATCTTGGAGGAATTTTGATGACTCGGGGCTGATTTTAGCCACAGAAGGAACTAGAGCAGAATTGCAGAGAAGGAACAGATGTTTTCTAAGTTTCAGAATGAGTAGGTTGGTTGCATAGCACAAGGGTAATTGGATGATGTAGAAAGCAGTGACAGTGAAAATAAGCAGAGAGATGTTCTCAGGGTGATTATGATTTAGCCAAAGGATGAATGAAATAAGGCAACATGCATATGATATAGGTCATGAAGTGTCACCAAGTGGAGTTTTCTGGAGTGATATGGGGCCATGCAAGGAAAAAGCAGACATTGTATTGGTGAAGTAAGTTACTAACAGTGATGAATTATTCCATTCTCTTTATCCTGTTAAAAGAATTTAGACTCCCATGCCCTCATAGGGCTTCTTATCCATAATGAATAAAATCTTGAGTCTGTGGAGAATTTTCAAAAGCCTTTATGATTTATTAAATCAATGCAATTATGGAAAATGGGAGAAAAAAGTGAAGACATGTCTCTTCTTTTGAATTCTTCTCATTCTTGGTGGAGTGACAGATGTCCTTAATAGATCTGCCTCCTTCAAGGCCAGGCCTCTTCTTCACTCAGTCATGTTGGCAGTTAACTAATGGTCACCTCTTCTGAGTGACTTGAGGTAGAGCCATGTTACTTTCTTCCTCCAAACCTCCTACTCTTTGATAGTTTCTATTGTAGGCATCTTGATGCTCTCTGGCATAAATTCAGTGACCTGTTTTGGGCCTTGAGAACCTTACATACTAGTTTGCTTTTTTTGTTGTTTGTTTTTAAATCATCACCAAGAATGGCTTCCTGTTGCCCACTGTAGCAAAGGTAAATTCCATCGGGCTTTCCCGTGCTCTTGTCCCCTCATTTCTGCTACCTCCCACATCCCTCTAATGCTGACAGTTCTCTATCCCTTTGACTATACATACTATTCTCTTATCCATTCTGTATCACAGAATTTACCTGCTAATAAAAAAGCAGCATTGATTAGGTATATATGTACAGGTATTTTGGTGAAGGCAAGGATATAAAGATTAATATTTTATCAATGTTTGTAATAGCCTATAAAGGAAAAGAATCTGAGAAAACTATATATATATATAAATGAATGAGTCACTTTGCTGTACACCTGAAAGTATCACAACATTGTAAATCAACCATACTTCAATTAAAAAACACAATAAAACTTAAAAAATATTTTATCTGCCCCCGACTTATTAATAGTCTGGTTGGTGAGATGGAAAGGAATCTCTTTGTAAAAAGATAAATAATGAAAGGTAAGAAGTGATGTGTTTGCTTGGACTTAGCTATAAATGTCAAAAGTTGAGGCAGAACTGTGGGCTGGGGCAGTTAAAGTGAGATTTATAAAGTAAATAAGAACTGTGTATAATAGTGTGTGTGTGAGAGAGAGAGAGATTGAGACTTTGTCTTTCTCTGTTTCCTGTAAGAATAGGAGGATGACAGGTGTTTTAGGGAAACAGAGGACACAGAACGTGGAGTGGAGCTGCAAAAGTTTTGCCTTGAGTGTAAGAGCAGTTTATTTAAGAACATAATCCGAGACAGTTGAAGAGGTAAATCAGTGTTAAGAGAATTAAAAAAACAGAAACAAAAAACAACCACACTATCAGTGAAACTATACAGACCATTTTAAGAAGTTTTAATTTGGAACTGGGCTGGGGGACCTAATACTTTTTTAGAGAAACATGAAAATTTTAGGTGAGAACCAACCTCACCGTCAAGAACTGACATTTTCTTGGTGATTCACATGAGTATTTCAGATGGCTTCTTTAGGCCCAGCTAAAGTAACTAACAAAAATGCTCACTGTCATGGCCAATAACAGAAGGGTCCTGGGTTCCTAAAGTCATAACTGTCAGGTAGTAAAATATTTTTATATCTTCTTCACATTATTTGAAGTGGAACTAATATAAAAATAGTTCAAATTAATGTTTCTATTTGTTTGTTTTCCTGTCATTCTCTTCCTGCTCAAGTGGAACTATTATTTGTGACAGGAAGTGAATGCTCTAGAGAACCTTTCTTAATGTGACTGGTTATACTTTTGAATCTGACAGTTCAAGACACGGAAGATCTTGCCTTTCCATAGTTGTTTTTTCACTTATTTTCATCTCCTTTTGTGTGTCTTGAGAAGTTAAGATTAAACCTGAGTCTGTTAGACATAGTTTTCACAGGGGGGACTGTTTTCTGGAAAAAGACAACAGATTGATTGCTTTAGGTTTGTTCAATGCAGATTTTTATTGTGAGAAGGAAATCAGTTCATAATACCTTTTTCTCCACAGAAGGTGATAATTACCCTTTGTTATTGCATTCACAACTTATTTAGAGAGTTATCTTCAAGATTTTGACTTTAAAAACATAGCCTCTACACTGGGTTATTGAGTTAAATAATGGTTTACAAATAATACACAAATAAGTCTAAAAATCTAGCTACTCTAGTGCACCATTTTCATTAAACATTTCCTTCAATGTTTCTACACAGTAATCTAGAAGCAGAAACCTGAACTCTAGTGATATACTACCCAGTAGTAGAATTTGCATATTTCTGATTATATATATATTCTTTCTTTTGGAAATAACAACCTTTGACATTATTTTTAAAATTAAATGTTTTTGTGAAGATCAGTGATAATATACAAAAACAGCTCTGGCATAAATGGAATGCTAGCATATGCTTGTACTAGGAATAGAAAAAAAAAATAAGATATTTTTATGAAGAGCAAGAGAAACCGTTTTTATTCAGCAGATAATATTATATGCCCAGGATGTATTATACCTCCTACTGTTTATAAGTCTTATAAAGTAAATACTATTTATATTTACAGATGAGAAAATCAAGACACAGAGAGGTTAAATAACTTAACCCGTGGTCATGCAACCAGTAAATGATACATTGTAATTGGGATCAGAACTCAGGTTCTCCTGACTCCCTAAGCCCAGTCTCTTTGTTCTTTACAGCACTGTTTTTGTGAAAATATTGCTAATTTAAATTTTCCATTGGAGATGTTGATCATGTATTCCAAGGAAGTCAACTCACACAACTGTGCATTGAATAGAGCAAGCTCTATAGAAATGCGAGACAATGAAGAGTTCAGTTACCCAGTATCTTCATCATTTAATGAAAATTTTCCCATGTAGATTTTCTAAGCAAGCATTTATGTTAATTTTTCCTCTTTGATACATTGAAAGTATCTCTATCTCCTTAAAATGTTCTTTAATTGACATAACTTTTATTTTGAGTATCATCTTGGGTTATTTGCCTGTGCTTTAATAAAGTGATAGCCTCAGGGATTGTTAATCCCTCTTAAACCAGTTGCGTGTGCTGTGTGCGAAGTCGCTTCAGTCGTATCTGACTCTTTGTGACCGTATGGACTGTAGCCGGCCAGGCTCCTCTGTCCATGGGACTTTCTAGGCAAGAGAGAATACTGGAGTGGGTTGCCATGCCTTCCTCCAGGGCATCTTCCTGACCCAGGGATTGAGCCTGCATCTCTTATGTCTCCTGCATTGGCAGGTGAATTCTTTACCACTAGCGCCACCTGGGAAGCCCAAGCCATCTTAAACCAATTATTGCTTCAGAAAGTGGCCCAGGATGATTGTGCTTTGGGGTTGGTAATTTGCTGTCAACTATTATTTCTCAAATTCTGGCAGTTCCTTTCTTGCTGCTCCTATTTTTTTTCTGTCAGTAACTTAAAAAGTGCCAAAATTTCTAGGGAACATTAGGAGCTAAACTTGTTAAATCAATAACCTTAATTTGCACCCAATTATATACATCCATAAGCTTTGACCAGTGGGGATAAAGGTGTCTATACATCCTCCTAGAAAAGTGCGGTACTTTCATTCATTGTTATTGCATTCATATTTTTTCTTTTGTTACTTCTGCTGTGTTTGCCTCAAGACAGTACTGCACTACTGTAACATTTTGTTCGCTAGAATGGCCTGCAAACTTACCCTTTTCTTCTTTTAATTATGTACACTGCTTTCATGATCCTAAACATTTGAATGTAGTTCTGCTTACTGGTTGTATAAGTGTGAATACAGCCAAGAAGTCAGAAAGCGTCAGCAGCTCTGCTCAGAAATGACATTCTTTTATCTGCAGTGGTTTCTTTTCTTCAGTGAGCCCACTGCTGCCTTTCCTCATCGTCTCTTTTCCTCACGGTGGCAGTCGTTGATGTCTCTGTCACCGCTACTCACAGCCACCCCAAGTGATGTAAAACAGGTTTGGAACTTAACAATACTTTTCCCAAAACACATGTGTATCTTCAAGTTTCTCAAGCAAAGTGACTGAACCAGTTCTGCTTTCTTTTCTCCTGTCAGTCAGCGCTTAGCAGGAGTTTTCATATTTGTTGTTGTGGCAGTAGTGCAGTGTGGTTTATAATCCACACACCTCTTTTAGGTACATCTGCAGATTTAGATGCTTCCCTCATCTCTACAACGCAAAGCTCATCTCTGCTGGCTGAGTGCTTCTGGTATATAATCATGGTGTCAAGTGTAGTTCAGCTTCACCGTGGTCATTTCAAAGAAAACACACAGGATAGCTTCAATATAAACTGGAAACTTTTCTACCAAACTAGAAATATGCTAATGGCAGGTTCCAGGCACTTATAATGGCACTATATAATGGCACTATATTCTTATTAAGAGGAACCTCTTAAAGAATGGTTTCATCTTAATTAATTTTACAATTGATAAGGCCCCTTTCTGATTTTTCTTTTGGGGGCTTACAACTTAAACATAAGATGCTGGGTTCTCCTGAATATACAAATAATATGTATTCAGAAATGAGATATCCAGAATGCCACAGTTTTATGTGGTCATTTATAGCCATGGAGCAGTAGCCTCCTGATCACTCTCATTCTTCTCTTAAACCACAGTTTTGAATCTTCAGATGCCTCCTGGACAGTTACATTGACTCTTTCAAATCATCTCAGATTTGCTTATTTTTTGTTACTTTTGATATGAACATTTAATGACTACCTGCATCACTCAGTCATTAAACTTAGGTACCCATTATGTGCCAAGTTCTTGGAGAGACACTGGGATCAGAGCAGTGAATAAGACTGACTTGGTCCCTGCCTTGGTGGAGTTTACTGTGTAATGTACCAGACTGCTGACTGAATCAGGTCTTCAGGAGTGATGACTATAATGATAGGAAAGATAAGGGCTTATTTGGATAGAGGGCAAGGGCTTGTATCTTATTCTAGTGAGTTGGGAAGACCTCCCTAAAGAAGTCAAATTTAAGCCCAAAATTGAAGGGCATGAAGGAGTTACATGAGTGGGGGCAAGCTGGTCTCTCAATGGTAATACCAAGAAAAAACTAACAGTAAATTAGTTAATGCATGCAAGGCACCTAGAACATTGCCTGGCCCTGAGTCTGTTGTCTTCACCACCTTTGTCATTGTCATCAGTCATTGATTTATTCAGATGTTCAAATGAACATCAGTTGAGCTTGTGCCAAGTGCTGGGTGTCTTTCAGTACTGTGATGGGATTCAGAAATGAAAAATTAAAAAATCTGCCTTTTCAAGAACTTAAGGTGTGTATGTGTGCTGTGCTCAGTCACTCGGTCGTGTCCGACTCTCTGTGACCTTTCTGGACTGTGGTCTGCCAGGCTACTCTGTCCATGGGATTTTCCAGACAAGTGTACTCGAGTGGGTTGCCATAAGAATATACGGTGAGAACAGTAAGGGAGGTATGAGCCCATTTCTGGTAAGGAACAGTCCTTTCTTTCTGGAAATGGTATATGATCTGTGTCACGTACTTGGCAAATAATCTTATACTGTCTATGAAATCTTTTATTTTCCTGTATTTTTATTTAACTTTTAAGATTTTGCATATGTAGATCTTTACTTGCCACTGAAACTTTGCATGTTTGAATTGAGAAAGTATGTATTCCACCCACTGTGATAGATGAATAGTAGGTGGTCTGAATGTTAATGAATGGTCCTGGAAACCTATTAAACTTTTTAGGGTTACTTATACAAAACCCTCATAACTGCTAGAGGCCTTTATAATGATGGTATCATGTGCTTTAGAGGGACTCAATATAAAGAAATACAGAAATAGATGTCACCTCTTCTAAAAAGATGTTCTCCATATTATTCTTCAGGGGTGCACCATACATTGATAACACCAATTATCTATTTTAATATTTTGCTATAGTAAAGAGACATCCCTGACATCATTTTTTGAAAGTGTATTACTGCATGCAGCTAAAAAAAATTAGAGCAAGAGTCAAAATTGGTAATCATTTAAATAGTTTTTGTGTAACAGTAGCAAAAGTGGTATATTTCACTTTTGCTGGTACAAAATAAGAAGCTCAGCAGACGGGAATGTATTTCAACAAGATGAAGTTTGCAAAATGTTGCTTATATTTCCTTCTTGAGAGAAAACAGTCATTGTGTAGTAAATAGCATATTGTAGCTTTTGGTATATAAGATTAGTAAGCATTTTATTGGCTGGAATCTTTTGTCTTTGTGTCAATGTAGTACATTTATTAAACGGTAAACTTTTTTTTTAATTTAAACTTCAAAGCATAAAGCTGTTGTTTTTAATAAACAGATATTTCCCCTCACAGTTAGATGGAACATTGAGCTGCATAGCATAGACGATAGCAAACAGTCTCTTTGATTGTATCACCCACAAGGAAGTAGATTGGGAGTTGGTGATGGACAGGGATGCCTGGCGTGCTGCAGTTCATGGGGTTGCAAAGAGTCGGACACGACTGAGCGACTGAACTGAACTGAAATTAAGGGTCATCTTCAGAAATTCCCTGGTAATCAATCTTTGCAGTGGTTTTTAATCTCTTAAAACATAAGGCTTGCATGGGATGAGACATGAATTAATTTCCCAGCTATTGACAAAATTGAATCCAAAACCATCCACATACATATGACAATCACTTCTAGAGAGTAATTAGCTTGCTATAAATACAAGAGATTTCCTGTGAGAAAATCGCTTATGCTATGTAACCAATAGAGAAATCTGGAAGATTAGGAAAAAGGTATATCTTATCAAAAAGAGTAGAACCCTTCAGTTTTTTAGCTTGTTTTAGCTTTTTTTTTTTTTTTTTGCTGAGATTTAATTGTGAAAAATGTGGCAGGCTGGTGTGTGAGACATGTTTATGCCATTTATGGGGTATGGGATTAATTTTCATAATTAGGTTTTAGAAATCTTTATGGAAATTTTTTCATGAATCTATTGAAATGCACAAGGATGATTTGCCATTCAACTGAAAAGCAAACCGATCGCTGAACCGTAGGATAGACTCGCGAACTAGATGAATCTGGTGGGATTCTCATCTGGTGTATGTACCTTGGTTTCTCATCTATCGGATGGGAATGACAGTGTCTCCTCCTTAGAGTTATTGCCTAATTCTGTATAATGGTGTGGATAAAGCATCTTGCATCAGGCTTATAAAAGTCATTTTAGAAAATGATGTTTCCTTCTACCCCCACATCACTTCATCTCTAAAGCTTGTAGCGAGTCATCACAAATAGGGGCTTTAGTCTTTTATCAACTTTGGGATCCATATCATTAGGGTCTTCTGATATACTTTCTTTTGACTTTTCCCTTCATGTGAAGAACTTTGACATGTGAAACTTCGTGAGTACATAACTAACACCACAGGTCTGTTTCTTGAATATTGGAAACCTGATACACTTCTCATAAAAAACTAGAGCATGTGACTGTGCTTAGGAGTTCCCATCTGTGCTGCAGGGTCTAACTTCAGGAGACATTTTGATTTTGAGCTCAAGGTGTTGTTTCAGAGCCAGTTATGACTTTAGTTTTAATTTATAAATAACCTCATGGAAAAGCCAGCCTTTTCCAATTCGGATTGACAATAGAATAAAAGTAAACCTAATACTCAAGTATTTGCCTTCCTCTAGTGCCATTAATATTTTTATACTATATAAAAGTATAGCATATATATATGCTATGAGGGGGCTTCCCTGGTGGCTCAGCAGTGGAGAAAATGCTTGTGATGGAGGAGACTGCCTTCAATGCAGGAAACGCAGATTTGATTCCTGGATCAGGAAGATCCTCTGGAGGAGGGAATGGCTACCCACTCCAGTATTCTTGCCTGGGAAATTCCATGGACAGAGGAGCCTGGTGGGCTACAGTCCATGGGGTCGCAAAGAGTCAGACATGACTTAGCAACTCAACCACCACCACTACCACCGCCACATATATATGCTATATAAAGCATATTCAGTGAAGCATATATTGAATAAGTCAGGGTGAACTGCATGGGGTTTAGTTTGTTCAGTTTATTTAGTTTTACTTTCCTGTTTAACATGGAAGTTAACATAAATAGAATGGTAGAAGAATTCTGTTTTTGTAATACATGATCATATTTTCCTCACATATATTGAGTACAGAATAACCCCAGAAAATAACAGGGAAGCAGGCAAACAGAATCGCGGTCCCTGATGTCTGTACCAAATGGTTTACATAGGTTAACTCATTCAGACCAACAGCAACCATCTGGCAGATTCTAAGCACTGTGCTCCAGGTTATGTGGCTTACAAACTGAATAGCATAGAGGGACATAGCGTAGAACCTAATGCTTGTGCAGTGCATAGCACAACACCCATGTATCAAAAGCACCAGAATCCAAGAGTTTCTTCTAGTTCTACCTAATCCACAGTTCCTCATATTCTTTTATAGCACTCTTTCCTAAATTGTCTCAAATATCTAGCAAGGTGAGGAAAATACTGTACCAAACTGTCCTTAAATTGCATGCTATATGGTTAACTAAAGAAGTAAAAAGCAGTAGTGTGGTATGTTGGAAGGAACTCAGGGTTAAGTATGAGATTTGGGGTTCTTGTCTTTGTCTTAAAACAGCTTTTTAAATTAAAAATATGTTTTTTCAGTAAATCATGTCTGGTTTTCTAGTTTCTTTTTAACCAAAATTAAAAGGCAGTCACTTATGAGTTTTTTTACTTTAGGGATTTATAAAAGGAAGGTGAACACATTCAAAGTCATATAAAATAAATGCTTTGAGAATTCTGTTCAGATCACACGGTTAAGAGCTTTGGAGTCAGGAGAAAGTAAGCTTGAAACCTTCCATGACTAGCTCTCTGAATTTTGTAAACACAGTCTGTGGCCTCTTGGTAGCATATGTCTGTCCTTCGTTATGAATTTTATCTAGTTTACCACGGGGTCATGTATTCACTGGCAGTAATAAACTAGAATTTCTTTAGAACAGCCTTCCTTAATGAGCTGAATTCAGAATAAGGCATGTCTAGGAGATGCTGCAACCATACTGTCTTTCTTGAAAGCATTGGATCTGCTCCGAGAAGCTCAGCAGTGCTCATGTGACAGACGGTGGTCTGATGAGACATTCCTCCTTATTCTGCAGGGCAGGTGCTAGATGTGGCCCCAGACACAGAGGAATTGAGGGCTGAGATTTGTTCATCTTTAGGCCTTGGAAGGTTCAAAAATGACAGAGGAGCCTTCTGTTCCTAGACTCAGTTGCAAGGTTTAATTTATTACTCCATCTCTGTTTTGGTTGTTTTTTTTTAATATCCAAATATTAGCTACATACTTTCTAAAAACTCTGGATTTGATATTTAAAATCTGAAAAAAAATGTATACACACATCATAAACATACCTATCATGTACATAATGTGTACATGCACATACACACACCCCAAACACAGAAAAAAAGTGTCCGTAAGTCTGTTCTCTATAGGAAATTTTTATGGAGATCTTACTTAAGATTTATTATGGAAAATACATGGAAAATTATTTTAAGAAAGAAATGTAGGCTCAGTTTTGAGTGGCAGACAGGAAGGCAGAAACTATTTTGAATTTATGCTTATTTACATGTGTCCTAAGTCACTGTTTAAAATAGGTATCTTGTAAAACTAGCTCATGAGAATGTGAAGGGCTAATGTTTATAAAGATGTTTGAGTTCCTGTCAATTGTTGTTGTTCAGTCGCTAAGTTGTGTCTGACTCTTTGAGACTCCATGGACTGCAGTGCCAGGCTTTCCTGTCCTTCACTATCTCCCAGAGTTTGCTCATACTCGTGTCCATTGAGTCGATGATGCCATCCAACCATCTCGTCCTCTGTCGTCCCCTTCTCCTCCTGCCCTCAGTCTTTCCCAGCAGCAGGGTCTTTTTCAATGAGTCAGTGCTTCCCATCATGTGGCCAGTGTATTGGAGCTTCAGCTTCAGCATCAGTCCTTCCAATGAATATTCAGGTTGATTTCCTTTAAGATGGACTGGTTGGATCTCCTTGCTGTCCAAGGGACTCTCAGGAGTCTTCTCCAGCACCACAGTTCAAAAGCATCAATTCTTTGGAGCTCAGCTTTCTTTATAGTCCAACTCTCACATCCACACATGACTGCTGGTAAAACCATAGATTTGACTATATGGACCTTTGTTGGCAAAGTGATGTCCCTGCTTTTTAATACACTGTCTAGGTTTGTCATAGCTTTTCTTCCAAGGAGCAAGCATCTTTTAATTTCATGGCTGCAGTTACCATCTGCAGTGATTTTGGAGTCCAAGAAAATAAAGTCTGTCACTGTTTCCACTGTTTCCCCATCTATTTGCCATGAAGTGATGGTACTAGATACCATAATCATAGTTTTTTGAATGTTGAGTTTTAAACTAGCTTTTTGACTCTCCTCTTTAGCTATGTAAATGAATTACTTATTTAAAATTTGCATATTTACACTGTGTATTTTTCTAGTGCTTCTCCTACTTGTATATTTGATACAAAAAGGAATGATACATTCATCTTTTTTCCTGCTGTAAACAATATTGATAAATACTGGGTGGATGCATAATCATCTTTCATATTTTAGGAATCAGAAAACTCTTTGGTTTATAATGAATATGATACAGTGGGATGCCTTAACTATTTTGTATGTTTGTTTTCCATCTGACATGAAAATGCATGGTAGATATTGTGTTTGCTTATTTTCTCCTTCCTGTTTCCCCCTTCAGTTCTCCTCAATAGCTGACATCCTATTTCTTCTTTCACTGGAAATTGTAACCACAGCCACAAAGGAGAAGCCTAATTTTATGTGGCAGCATGGTTTAAAGGAACTTCTACTCAAAAAGCTATGATTGATGCATATACTAATTACCCATAGGATCAGGTCATTAGGTTGGGTTTATAAAATTTTTGGTTTGGTTTGGTTTTCAGCTCAGAAGTACAGAACTTTTCATGCATGTTTGCATGCAAAATTTTTAGTGGAGGACATACTGCACGAGAGGCATTGTATTAAAGCACCATCCTGATGGAGCTTACTGTCAAGTCTTACATGTAGAGAATTCAGTAGGCTATTTTTCTAAGATAAGGGGAAGAATAAGATACTATGAGAGCGTATCAATGAAGCAGAGTCTGTGGAGTCAGAGCAGGCTTCCCAGAGAAAGTAATTCTGATTAAAGAGAGGTGGTTAGCCAAAGGGGAAGCAAAGATGATGTGAGAGCCTGATCAATCCAAGAGATGAAAATCATTTAATAACAGCTGGAATATTTCAAAATCTGATGTCGTTTCTATCAATTCTTTGTATAATGCATATCAACTTTCTTCTTCTTCTTTTTCTTTAACATTTATCGAGCTCTTTTTATGTGTGCAGTGAGCTCTGAATGCAGCAAGGACCCTTGTTTTGTTTGCTCAAGGAGCTTACCATCTAATGAAGGGGAACATAAACAGAAGGAAGAAATTACATTCTGAAATAATAAATCACGTGATATTTCAGGAGTTGACAGAATAAACTCAATTCTCTAAGGAAATGTCATCTGAAATTATTAAAGTCAAGCCTCAGCTCTTCTAGGCCAGCCTGTTGTGCCGAGGGGCCATGGGAGAGATGGGTAAGAGCATTTGCCTGGTGTAGGGCAGCCTCTCCAAGGGGTATCACTCTGGGAAAGGAGAGGAAGTGGGGAAGGTGGAGGAGCCATAAAGTGGGGTCCAACTTGCTGCCCTGAGAGTTGTCGGCCTCCATTTTTCATATACTTCAAGACCAGAAATGGTAAAATGCTCCCTTAACTTCCTTGTTAGTTGTTTGAAATTAATTTATTATTTTCTTAATATACTCCGTGAAGTTTTTTCCTAACTTTGGTGCTTGGTCTAGAGAGCAGTTACGTCAATCTCAACCAGTTTTGTTTTTGCTTTTCATGAAATGGAATGACATAGAAGGAAAAACAGCAAAGTGTACCACGTCAGGATATAAATTTTTTATGAGATATGTTTGTGTGTGTGTGTGTCCATAGTAGGTTGGGATATAAATTATTTTTTATTATATTAGATAAACTGGGTCAGACATTTTCCTCCTTTTTGGTGAAACTTGTGTGACTGCAAGTAAAAATTTGACCTGCTAAATTACCCAGTTTACTGGTGAAGGATTGCCTCGTAGACCACAGGGTCAGTGGACAAGACTGAAATGCAGGGAGTCCGGACCCTCATTCTGACTCAGCCCCTACAGAACCTATGCTTTGGACAAATTGCAGGCTTTCTGTGAACTTCGTTGTTTTCAGTCTAAAAAGAGAAGAGGCCTAGGTGAGCTCTTATGCTCCCTTCTAGCCAAGATTCTGGACTTGGTATGCTTTCTAAAGCACTCAGCTGTAAAAAGTGAATTGTCTTAAGGTATATTAAGCATTTGTACAAACCTGTTATTAATTCAGAGAGGTGGTCCTAGCAGGAGAAACAAGACTGAAGCAAAAAATAATATATGGCTTATTTCCATGTGATCCTACTTTCTGCCAGTACATGGCTGCTCCTCCCTCTAGAAAGTAGATGATCCACTGTATGTGGACACATCATATGAATGGAATAATGAGCATAAAGGCTTCCCAGGTGATGCTAGTGGTAAAGAACTCGCCTGCCAGTGCAGAAGATGTACGAGACATGGGTTCAATCTCAGGGTCAGGAAGATCCCCTGGAGGAGGACATGGCAACCCACTCCAGTATTCTGGCCTGACGAATCCCATGGACAGAGGAGCCTGGTGGGCTACAGTCCATGGGATCGCACAGAGTCGGACACGACTAAAGTGACTTAGCACACATGCAAAGAGCATAAAAGCACTTGGCCTAGTACCTGTTTAATAGAGCCTTAAAAAATGCTGAGTTGAAAAACTTGCTTGAGATCCCAACCCCTAGAACTAGGCAGTTATATGGGCTACTTGTCACAAAAGTGAGGAAGGTGTGAGTGTGTGGAGAAACCAATACTGGAAAGCGAGGGGCCCCTCTGGACCCGTTTTCTATTTTCAGTTCTTGGATCTGCATATCTTGTAAGTGTTCTCTTACTCCTTTATGAAATGCCAGGGTGACAAAAAGTATCTTCCACATAGTTTTCCATCACTGTGTGCAGTAGGGGAGCATCAAGTACAGAAGAATTCTCCAGTCCGTCACCTCTGGCACTTGAAGGTGGCTCAGAAAGAGACTCCAAACATAAAATAAAAGTAACTGAACCCATTTATCCCATCATGTGTGGGTATTTAGGGTCAGTTTTCTTGTTGGAGCTCACCTGTTTTCTGAGATCATAATAGTTAAACTGAGCTAAGTGTAGCAAAAGAGTTTATGTTACAAACTCAGTTAAAATAGTCAAATAGAGAGCTGTCTGCTTGTAGCCGTTTCTTAATGTCCTGGAGCACAGAACTGTGTGTCTGTTGGAAACACCGTCTTGCAAACAACCCCATTTGGGGCATTGTTAGGCAGGGCTGTTGACACATGAATACATTTCGTATGATTATCATAAAATTGTGTCCTGGAAAATGAGCAGCCATGGTGCTGCATCTGAGACTCACATTTATAATAAGCTGTAATAGAGTAAACATTTTAAATGGATATAAGAACAGGCATTACTTGTGATCACAAATGTAAGCTGAAGTGCTTTTGAAGCCCAATTTAACAAAGCAAACAAATTTCCCAGCATTATTAACATAATTGTTCTCTGCTGGATTTTGATTTCTAAAAAGTTATTTAAGGAAAATAAAATGGGGTGGAGGGATGGAGGAGAGGGCAAAAAGAAATAAAACTAAGAACGAGTTACTTTTCCTTTTAATGTCAGATTAAAAATAAAAAAATCCCAGTTCACTCTACCACTTTCCCTAATTTACCAAATTGCTGCCAACCTGTTTAACCCATAGTTCATATTTCATGGTTAGTGTGGGGTTAAATTCAGCTGTTTGCTCTGCAGTCAGCAGACTTTGGAGCGGGGCTACACAGCATTCATCTGCTGGGGAAACTCCAGACTCTGCTGTGCAAGTGGTAAAACAGGGAGTTAACATCCCCACCCCGACCCTTTCCTACGGACAGAAGAGGACAGGACTGTCCACTAAACACCATAGTGGGGGAGCATGACTGTACTTTGGCACCAGTTAGATGGATGGGGTTCTGTTGTTCCTGGAACATTTCAAAAGCAAAAATGGAAAAGAAGTGGTAACACCTGAAGTGTGGTGGCAGGACAGTTAAAGCAGTGTTAATTTGGAGCCTCCAGGCACAGACAGGATCAGGAGGCGATCACCCTTCTTCCGTGGCAGCTGGCAGCTGGCAACGCAAAGCAAGCAATGGAGTGTTCTCAGCTTGTTACTTTCTAACACTCCAGTTATGAATAAACCCCCAGACAGGCATCCTTCCTGTATAGTCATTTGGCCAGAGCAGACCCTCAAGTAGCAAGCGTGCTGCTGGCACAATGAAACACCACAGTGGAAGCCACGGGCACTCAGGGTGGCAGGTGTCCTGGCCTAAAAGTTGGCACCAGCACAGGTTGGCGCTGGTGGGAGGAGCATTTCAGAGACTTGCTCGGTGATTTCTGTAGTTGCAGGGCTGCGCTGACTTAGAATTAGAGGGAGGCACACTAGTGTGAGGACGTCTTATAACATATGATTTAAAAACGTTCCTGCCAAGCATGCCACATACCTGATGTATTATTTTTATTAAGCACCAAGATTGTGCTAGGTACCTGTTAGAGGAACGGTAAAAAGCCACCTACCTTATATCTTCATACTTAATTCCAGATAATTTAGTGCTATAGCCCAGAGAATAATTTCCTTCCTAGCAGGCAACCACAGCCACCTTATTCAGAATAGACTCTCTGGAAGCTTGATAAGAGCAGTTGAGTGGTGAATGTGCAAAGACAAGTGTGCATGCGTGGGGTAGGGGGAGGATTGCCTGCGTAATTTTGATTTTTGTCCTTTATTCCCACGAAGAGACACTGCCACTGTCTTCATCAGAACCAGACGAGAACAAAAACCTAAGGGAATGTGGGAGTCGAGGAGGGAGGAAACTAAATGAGAACTTGAATCTGGTTCCATGTGTAACCTTCAGGAGTTGTGAATGCTGATCTCCCCCAAATCAGGCAATCAGATCCTTCTAAATGTAGAAATCTTTACATAATAGTATTGTTGTGCATTTTACATACATGCATAATTCTTTGCAAAGATCCCACACTACCCCTACGAGGTGGGAAAATAAAACCAGATAAACCAGTTTCCATGACAGAAAAGACTGAAAATCACATGACAGAAAATCACTGGAGCCCCCTAAAAATTTAGCTCTAATTATCACTGAGATCCTTCTCTGTTATATATTACTCAGCTGAAAAGCACTTTATTTTCACAGACGTGGCTTAGGACACTGAGAACTTCCTTTGTCTCCTTCTCCACGTCTTCTCACCACTTTAGAGATTTTCCTGGTAACTTGTTTCCAGGCCTCTTTTCTCCACACTACTATTAGCCAGCCTGTGGCACTGGAGGCTGGGGAGTTTTTTGTCTGTTTGCTTATTTTTGTTTGTTTTTCTCACATGTAGCCTGTGTTTTTTTGTATCTATTTTAGAAGCTTCTATTACGGTAAACTTAACGTGACCTAAAGGAATTCACTGTCCCCTGTAGTTTATGGTGATTGCAAAGTATATTCCATTAGCTCTTTGGTTTAGTTCTTCAGTAATTTCTTGATTAGGAGTGAACAACAATAAAATTTTCCTTTTCCTCCAGCATGTTGAATTTTCTAGATATTTCCAAGAGACAGTATGAGGCAGAGCTCCAGATCTCAAAACAGCCTTGAGAGAATTAGCTAAACTTTCTGATCCTTGTTGTTGTCTAGTCACCAAGTTGTGTCCGACTCTGTGACACCATGGACTGCAGCCTGCCAGACTCCTCTGTCCATGGGATTTTCGAGGCAAGAATACTGGAGTGGCGGGGAGCCAGAGAGCCAGATGGAGATTGTACCTCTGAGCCCCTTGGGGTTTTATTTTTGAGGGCTAGGTTTGCCTCTGATGAGAGTACAGTTGCAGAAAAGACTGGACTGTGTGTTGATTTCCTAGGAGGTGGACGTTAGGATAGTTCAGACTGACTTGTGAAACTCAGATGCTGGTTCCAGAGCTCTGTCCCAAGAACACAAAACACAGGAGACCTTGAGCACATGATTGCTGTTGGGAGTGGAGGTCTCAGGCTCAGGTCTCAACCTTGTGAGTGCAGTTGTGCTGTTTGGTGTAACTTGAATTCAGAAACCACACTACAATTTGACGGTTCTTCTGATTCTAGCAGAGGCCTCTGGATGCTCGTCAGGTCTGTGTATTTTGAGGCTAGGTAGACAGAGTATATCATCAGGATTCTGTTGTTGCTTTTCACAGTCTTCCCCACTTTCATTTCACATCATTCCAGAGTTCTTTTCTGTCAGCCAGACTTTTTTGTAGTCCCTTCTTCTATCCCAGTAATTATTTGCTGGTTTCCTTATGTTTGGAAAATACATAGTAAGTGATTGAAGGGGAAAATGTTATTTCTCCACTGAAAATTAACTCTTCACCCCACCCCCATCCTGATTTTTAAAAAAGTTTACATTTACAAAGATTCAGATGAAATTTTCAACTCTTGTGAAACCAGCAGGACACATCTGACTTTAATAGTTTTCTTAGCTGAAATTTTAGATGTTTTTCTTCAGTTGAACTTAGGAGAAAAGATTATCTGAAGCATTTTGTGTTCAGTTTCCCCTTTAGTGGTTTATTTTTGTCTTCTTCTGCCCATCTGTCTGCTAATAAAATGTGAAATAAAATATACCTGTATTGCTAAAAAAAAAAATATTGGAATGGGTCGCCATTTCCTTCTAATGTGCATAAAGTGCTGACTGCAATGTCAGGTATTCAAAAACTATTTGTTCTCTCCCTTTCCTTTCCTCGTGAAGGAAAACAATCTGTCAGTAATTTTAAAAGTAAATATCCCTGAATGAAAATAAATATCTTAGTTGCTGTACTGCAGAAACTGCTGCTGTTTAGTCACTTTAGTCGTGTCCGACTCTCTGCCACCCTATGGACTGCAGCCTGCCAGGCTCTTCTGTCCATGGGATTCTCTAGGCAAGAGTACTAGAGTGGGTTGCCATGCCGTCCTCCAGGGGATCTTCCTGACCCAGGGATCGAACCCCAGTCTCGTACATTTCAGGCAGATTCTTTACCACTGAGCCACCAGGGAAGCCAAAACTATACTCAAATAAAAATTAATTTAAAAAAATAGTATCTTGGGTAAGACTATTAAATTAGTCTTGAGTGCAAGTTACCAAAGTAACCAATTTGCTTTTTCTGCTGGTTTTATAACCGCCTCAAAGCATGAATGTTCACACTCATAAAAATACATTAATTCATAGAGATAGTGCAGGATGCACTTTAGTACTTGGATATTTCAGAATAAGTGTTTCATTTGATGATCTCCAAGTTTCCTGTTAACTCCAAAATACTGGGTTTTATGAAAGATATTTATAGTATGTTTCAGAGGGGAAACAGAGATTTTTTTTTTTTTGAGGAAGGTGTTTAAGGACTGTGACAACTGATAAGGATAATTTATATTAACTTTTCAAACTTTCAACTTCTGAGTAGTTTCTGATATTTCCAATACCTGGAGCTGATGAAGCAGATTTAAGTAAATTCATTGTGAATGTCATTCAGAGGGTATATAGAGATACAAAATAGAACTCTAGGGTTCAGAGCAGTATATTGTCACTTTGTGTTTGTATAATCTGTTTGTCAATAACTCCAGGATTCCTTTCTCAAAGAAGAAATACAGTTGTTGAGAAAGCATATATAAAAAGCAAAATGCATTGTGCATGGCAAAGTTACAGTTACTGTGGTCGGAGAGTCTAAGTGAGAGTCTGCCCTGACTTGAGGTGCCAACTTGTAAGAACAGAATTCTGGAAAACTTCGTTTGCTCAGATGGGTCCCAGTCACCACAGAGCATTATCACTAAACTAAGGAGTTCTGTGTCCCCGAGCTAAAGATTCACAGGCGTCATGGGTCTGTGGACTTCGGTGTCTGTTAGTGCTGCTAGAGCAAATCAGACCATTTTAAAACAAGAGTTTATTCTGGAAGATAATCAAAAGAGAAGGGTGTCAGCCTCTCTTTCTCTCTCTCTCTCTCTCTCTCTCTCTCTCTCTCTCTCTCTAAGTGGTAAGCAGAACAGGAAGGAAATCTTTACTTATTATGGTAGCATTTTGGTTTATTGCCACATGCTACATTGATCTAAGCTGGAGGACACTTCCCATGAGGTCTCATCAAAAGGGCAGGGTTGAATAGTTGGGTTTAAAATAGGTGAGAGGAAAGAGATAAAGTTATATGTAATCAGCCTGCATTACTAAAGGATAAAAAATAAACATTATTGGGTCCAAATCATTAGCAAGTCCTTGGAAAGTAAATGGAGGACTCAATGAAGTAAATTGGATTTAGCATTGACATTTTAGTGACTTTCCTAGCTCAAATGTAAGATCCAGTGTATTGTGAACTTTGTTAAGCATGGATATTTAATGACCATTAACATGATTTTAAGTTGCGTGTTTGTTACTGCCAGTAGATGGACCATTAATCAAACTCAGTCTAACAAATATAGTTTATTCATTATTTGCACTGGCTGTGAGAAAGACATCTTAAAAAACAAGCACCTTCAGTTAAGTCTGTCTTCATACTTATAACTATTTAGTAGGAAAAAGTGTTAGACATGCATATTGCATTTTAGTCTCCTCACATTAATGATCCAGGCAGACCTTGGAGATATTTGGTGTTTGATTCCAGACCACCGAAATAATCGCAATAAAGCCAGTCACATGAATTTTGTGGGTGCTTAGTGTATATAAAAGTTATGTTTACTCTAAACTGTAGTCTATTAGTAGGCTTCCCTGATAGCTCAGTTGATAAAGAATCCACCTGCAATTCAGGAGACCCCGGTTCAATTGCTGGGTCAGGAAAATCTGCTGGAGAAGGGATAGGCTACGCACTCCAGTATTCTTGGGCATCCCTTGTGGCTCAGCTGGTAAAGAATCCCCCTGCAATGTGGGAGACATGGATTTGATCCCTGGGTTGGGAAGATCCCCTGGAGAAGGAAAAGGCTACTCACTCCAGTATTCTGGCCTGGAGAATTCCATGGGGTCACAAAGAGTCAGACACAACTGAGTGACTTTCACTTTCACTGAGTGTTTCAGTAATAGCATTATGTCCAAAAACATATACATACCTTAATTTAAAAATACTTTGCTAAAAAATGCTAATCAGCATCTGACAAAACAGTGTTGCTACAAACCTTTAATTTGTTAAAAAAAAAAAAGATGCAGTATCTATGAAGTAAAATAAAGCAAAGTACAGTAAACTGAGGTATGCCGGTAGCTTGTAAAGCTTTCCTTGGTTTTGTATCATTTTTACTATCCCAAGCATGCACTGAACCCATGATCTACTTATAAATTCTCATCATGCTTGGTACTAAACAGAGCAATACATTGTGCCATAGAGTGTGGCTCTCTGTTTAGTGAACCGTTACCATTACCTCACCTTACCTGGCAGAACTGCCTGTTCTGCACACATGACCTTTTCCTTTGACTGGTCATGCCCATGGAAAGGTCTTCAGTCCAATAATGGCTTCTCATTTGGTCGAGAAATCAGACAAAAGCTTTGCAGCTGTGAAGTGCAGCCCATTTTAAAATTAACCTATTGTAAATTCTTAATGATTGAGAAATTCTGCAATTTGCTATGATTTGTGGTTCGTGCTCATGCAACCAGAATAGCAAACAGCAGAGATTGATGCAGGTCAACATGGCGGGTGTTTGAAAAGTGCAGAAAAAAGAAACTTGATAGACACCATGATTGGTTCAAACCAGCACGTTATGTTCTCCCGCCCTTCGTCTGTCACGCATCACTTTGCCTCCCACCCACAGGCTCTCCCAAGTGGAATGTAATCCTTGGAAATGACTACTTAAATTACAGTTTATTACACAAGAAGTAAAATCTCAAGTATAGTCTACCTTTGCCTCCTGTAATACGTTTTCAACCTGGAGGCTAGATTCTTAGGGGAAAGGAAGGCACAGGTTTTTGACTCACAAAGGCCTAGAATTTGAATTTTGATACAAAAACAAATTAGCCTCTGTATCCTTATACAAGTTACTTAAATACTCTGAGCTTCAGTGTCTACATCTGAAACCTCATTAGATTCATGTTGAGATTATAAAACCTAATCAGTTCAGTTGCTCAGTCGTGTCTGACTCTTTGCGACCCCATGAATTGCAGCATGCCAAGCGTCCCTGTCCATCACTATCTCCCAGAGCTTGCTCAAACTCATGTCCATCAAGTCAGTGATGCCATCAAACCATCTCATTCTCTGTCGTCCCTTTCTCCTCCTCCTGCCTTCAATCTTTCCCAGCATTGGGGTCTTTTCCAATGAGTCAGCTCTTTGCATCTGGTGGCCAATGTATTGGAGCTTCAACTTCATCATCAGTTCTTCCAATGAATATTCAGGACTGATTTCCTTTAGGATGGACTGGTTTGATCTCCTTGCAGTCCACGGGACTTTCAAGAGTCTTCTCCAGCACCGCAGTTCAATAGCATCACTTCTTCAGCACTCAGATTTCTTTATGGTCCAACTCTCACATCCATACATGACTACTGGAAAAACCATTGATTTGACTAGATGGACCTTTGTTGGCAAAGTAATGTCTCTGCTTTTTAATGTGCTGTCTAGGTTGGTCATAGCTTTTCTTCCAGGGAGCAAGTGTCTTTTAATTGCATGGCTGCAGTCGCCATCTGCAATGATTTTGGAGCCCAAGAAAATAAAATCTGTCACTGTTTCTACTGTTTTCCTATCTATTTGCCATGAAGTGATGGGACAGGATGCCATGATCTTCATTTTTTGAATGTTGAGTTTTAAGCCAGCTTTTTCATTCTTCTCTTTCACTTTCATCAAGAGGTTCTTTAGTTCCTCTTTGCTTTCTGCCATAAGGGTGGTGTCATCTGCATATCTGAGCTTATTGATAATTCTCCCTGCAATCTTGATTCCAGCTTGTGCTTCATCCACTCGAGCATTTCACATGATATTCTCTGCATATAAGTTAAATAAGCAGGGTGGTGATATACAGCCTTGACATACTCCTTTCCCAATTTGGAACGAGTCCATTGTTCCATGTCTGGTTCTAACTGTTGCTTCTTGACTTGCATACAGATTTCTCAGAAGGCAGGTCAGGTGGTCTGGTATTCCCATCTCTTGAAGAATTTTCCACAGTTTGTTGTGATCCACACAGTCAAGGGCTTTAGTGTAGTCAATGAAGCAGAAGTAGATGTTTTTCTGGAACTCTTGCTTTTTCTGTGATCCAGCGGATGTTGGTAATTTGATCTCTGGTTCCTCTGCCTTTCCTGAATCCAGCTTGAACATCTGAAAGTTCTCAGTTCACATACTGTTGAAGCCTTGTTTGGAGAATTTTAAGCATTACTTTACTAGCGTGTGAGATGAGTGCAATTGTGCGGTAGTTTGAACATTCTTCGGCATTGCCCTTCGTTGGGATTGGGATGAAAACCTAACAGGGATGGAATGAAAACCTTTGAGATTGGAATAAAACCTAATAGGGATGCAGTGTTTCTCTGCTTCTTACTGACTGTGAGTCTCTAATCAAATTACTTAACTCCTCTCTGCCTCTGCTTCCCTATCTTTAAAAACAGGGGGGATACTTCCTAGAGTTGTAGTGATGGTTAAATAAATGAATCCATGTAAAGCACTTAGAAAGTACTCCACACCTAGTAAGTATACAGTGATTATTAACCATTGTGGCAGACAGATATTAAACAAATAATCAGATAATGATAAACAAGGTAGAGGATAAGTTGTGGGATGCTCGAAGATAATTTATGAGAGCTAGAAAGATAAACAGGGGCTGTGTCATTTAGTGCTCTGTAATGGGAAGCCTCTGATAAGGGGGTGACATAATTTGATTTACTTCTTTTTTTTTTTTCTTATTCCATCTTTTTTTTTTTAATTTATTTATTTTAGTTGGGGGCTAATTACTTTACAATATTGTAGTGGTTTTTGCCATACATTGACATGAATCAGCCATGGGTTTACATGTGTTCCCCATCCTGAAACCCCTTACTTCTGTTTTTAATTGACATATTTTCTACATTAAAAGCAATCTCATGTTTACCATCTTTTATGAAACATAGTTTATTTTAGGAATTTTTCATGAAAAATTATGAAAGTTAGGCATGCATTATGTATAAAGTTTGGACAATACAGCAAAGCACAGGGAAGAAAATAAGTCATTCCTAACTCCAGCATCTACTAATAATCACTACTAACATGCTGTTTTATGTGCCCAGTTATTTTATATGAAGATTTATTGTATTTTGAATAGTAACTGTAACTAACTCTAATTTTATGACGAGGTAGTAATCTGTAGTTTAGTGGTGATTTCATACCCGGGACTTGTCTGGGATAAATAAGACTGAGTTCTAGCTACTTCCTTTTTATTGGCTGCTTTCATTAGTTGAACTCCAGATTGGAGGGCTTGAAGACCCTGCTATTCATGAGAGACAGACTTCCTGTTACTGTGTTTCTAACTTAGCAAATGTGAGGTGTGTTATTTACCCAGTAGTTCTTCATTATAAAAGTACAAACACAAATTGATTTTAATGGAGCAATGTTTTTTTTTTTTAAGCGGTTAAGTGTAGCATAGTTTTAGAAAGGGTAACTTGTCAAGAGTTTTATTTCCTCCGATAGATGGATGCACTTTCTAAAAGTAATATATCAAGGCCCTACTATAAGGTAGTAGTTCTAAAAGATTGTCTAATGATTCAGATTTAAGCTGATTGTCTTGTTCTGACATCACAAGGAAAACTTTTATAATTCCATTTCAATTTCTTTGTTGTTTTATTTTCTCTGCCTTCATTCATAAGTATTAGATACCAAAGTTGCATACATGGAAATAAGATCTTTGAGTTCATCTCCTTGAAATATGTTTTAAAAATTCACCTTCTGTTACACTACAGAGTTAGAGCTTGAGTAGAATTTTAAGTGCTGAAAAGAAACAGTGGTCAACTTAGTTTAGCTCCAGATAGCAGTTCACAAAAGATGGGGTGGAAACGTCTAAGTATAAACAGATATTCATATTTAGAGTCTCACTCTTACTCTTTTTCTCTCTCACACTCACTCCTCTCCCCCCCCCTCTCTTTTTCTCAGTAATTTTAAATTCTGACCAAAGCAAGTGGTGTGTGTTAATACTTTTTTAGCATAGTCTGGACTATTAAAAAGTAAATTTTTTCTTACAAAATCCTGGTAGAGGATGACTTTAGAGCTCACTGATTCACGGCTGACTCTAGAGCTGAGGCAAAGAAAGTAAAAGCTGAGACTGGAGTGGCGTCTCATGTTGCCAGGGACTAAATGCTGAAACTACGTAAGTAAGTAAAAGTGGAAGCGAGTTAGGACACAGCAGCCAACTTGACCGAGTTCCCAGTGGCTGGAACCAGAACGATTTGAGCAAGAAAATGAAGTGAAAACAGTTTATGATAAGCCAGAGAATAAAATAAATATCCATGAGTTCTTACTGATACAAATAAGCAAATAAACGAGAGAGAAGAGCAAATCTTCCTTACAGAAGACATCCAGATAACAAATGTATCAGGAATAGAGAAGGTAGAAAATTCCGTTAGGATACCACAGTAATAATTGTCATAGGCAAGATTCACGGATGAATGCTACAATTAATGAGTGAAACTTGTAAGAAGAAAAGGCATATTTGTATAGCCTCAAAGTCTCTCTCCCAGGAAATGTAGTGATTTCTGTGATGCTTTTAATAAATGTCCACAAATTCTTAGATACCCTTCCTTCAAGCAAGTGGCTGAATTCCCTTATCTTTGATCAGGGCTAGACATAGTGCCTCATAACTAACAGAATATGCTAGCTTTACAGTAAAGAAAGCTGGCTGGTACTTTCCTCACCAAGTGATCAGGGTTTACATCACCAGTAAGGAATCATGTGGTGACCCCATGGACTATAGCTTGCCAGACTCCTTCATCCATGGAATTTTCCAGGCAAAGAATACTAGAGTGGGTTGCTATTTCCTACTCCAGGGAATCTTCCCAACCCAGGGATCGAACCTGCGTCTCTTGCATCTCCTGCGTTGGTGGGAGGAGTTTTTACTACTGCACCTCTTGGGAAGCCCAAGAACTTATCTATCCCCTAGATATTATGTAATGAGAAGGGTACGTCATCTCTCTGGCATTCTTTCCCAAAATTTATAACCTCAGTCTGATCATGAGAAAACATCAGAAAATCCCAAACTGAGGAACATTCTACAAAATATCTAACTAGCAGTCTTCAAGTGTGTCAAGGAAGGTCTGAGAAGCTGTCATAGGTCAGAAGAGACTAAGCAGACGTGACAACTAAGTACAATGCAGTTTCCTGGATTGGATCCTGGAGCAGATAAAGACATTAGTGGAAAAACTGATGAAGTCTGAATCAAGTTTAGCTGATTGTGTTGTATCATTGTTAACCTATCAGAGTTGATAACTGTTCTGTGATATGCAAAATATGAACATTAGAGGAAGCAGGGTGATGGGAATCCTGAAACTGTTGGTACAATCTTTACAACTTTTCTGTGGATCTAAAATTATTTCAAAATTAAAAGTTAAAACCCAGCTTACTGGTGTCTTCTCAAACTGAGGATATTTGTTATTTTATAGTGTCTCTAGAGCAAATTTTCCACAGTTTATTGTGATCCACACAGTCAAAGGCTTTGGCATAGTCAATAAAGCAGAATAGATGTTTTTCTGGAACTCTCTTGCTTTTTCGATGATCCAGAGGATGTTGGCAATTTAATCTCTGGTTCCTCTGCCTTTTCTAAAACCAGCTTGAACATCTGGAAGTTCACGGTTCACGTATTGCTGAAGCCTGGATTGTAGAATTTTGAGCATTACTTTACTAGCATGTGAGATGAGTGCAATTGTGCAGTAGTTTGAGCATTCTTTGGCATTACCTTTCTTTGGGATTGGAATGAAAACTGACCTTTTCCAGTCCTGTGGCCACTGCTGAGTTTTCCAAATTTGCTGGCATATTGAGTGCAGCACTTTCACAGCATCATCTTTCAGGATTTGAAATAGCTCAACTGGAATTCCATCACCTCAACTAGCTTTGTTGGTAGTGATGCTTTCTAAGGCCCACCTGACTTCACATTCCAGGATGTCTGGCTCTAGGTGAGTGATCACACCATCGTGATTATCTGGGTCGTGAAGATCTTTTTTGTGCAGTTCTTCTGTGTATTCTTGCCACCTCTTCTTAATATCTTCTGCTTCTGTTAGGTCCATACCATTTCTGTCCTTTATTGAGCCCATCTTTGCATGAAATGTTCCTTTGGTATCTCTAATTTTCTTGAAGAGATCTCTAGTCTTTCCCAATCCATTGTTTTTCTCTATTTCTTTGCATTGATCACTGAGGAAGGCTTTCTTATCTCTCCTTGCTATTCTTTGGAACTCTGCATTCAGATGGGAATATCTTTCCTTTTCTCCTTTGCTTTTCGCCTCTCTTCTTTTCCCAGCTATCTGTAAGGTGTCCTCAGACAGCCATTTTGCTTTTTTGCATTTCTTTTCCATGGGGATGGTCTTGATCCCTGTCTGCTGTACAATGTCACGAACCTCCATCCATAGTTCATCAGGCACTCTGTCTATCAGATCTAGTCCCTTAAATCTATTTGTCACTTCCACTGTATACTCATAAGGGATTTGATCTAGGTCATACCTGAATGGACTAGTGGTTTTCCCTACTTTCTTCAATTTAAGTCTGAATTTGGCAATAAGCAGTTCATGATCTGAGCCACAGTCTGCTCCCGGTCTTGTTTTTGCTGACTGTGTAGAGCTTCTCCATCTTTGGCTGCAAAGAATATAATCAATCTGATTTCAGTGTTGACCATCTGGTGTGTGGATCACAATAAACTATGGAAAATTCTGAAACAGATGGGAATACCAGATCATCTGACCTGTCTCTTGAGAAACCTGTATGCAGGTCAGGAAGCAACAGTTAGAACTGGACATGGAACAACAGACTGGTTCCAAATAGGAAAAGGAATACGTCAAGGCTGTATATTGTCACCTTGCTTATTTAACTTATATGCAGAGTACATCATGAGAAACGCTGGGCTGGAAGAAACACAAGCTGGAATCAAGATGCCGGGAGAAATATCAATAACCTCAGATATGCAGATGACACCACCGTTATGGCAGAAAGTGAAGAAGAACTAAAGAGCCTCTTGATGAAAGTGAAAGAGGAGAGTGAAAAAGTTGGCTTAAAGCTCAACGTTCAGAAAACTAAGATCATGGCATCTGGTCCCATCACTTCATGGGAAATAGATGGAGAAACAGTGGAAACAGTGTCAGACTTTATTTTTGGGGGCTCCAAAATCACTGCTGATGGTGATTGCAGCCATGAAATTAAAAGACACCTACTCCTTGGAAGGAGGGTTATGGCCAACCTAGATAGCATATTTAAAAGCAGAGACATTACTTGGCCAACAAAAGTCCGTCTAGTCAAGGCTATGGTTTTTCCAGTGGTCATGTATGGATGTGAGAGTTGGACGGTGAAGAAAGCTGAGCACTGCAGAATTGATGCTTTTGTACTGTGGTGTTGAAGAAGACTCTTGAGAGTCCCTTGGACAGCAAGGAGATCCAATCAATCCATCCTAAAGGAGATCAATCCTGGGTGTTCATTGGAAGGACTGATGTTGAAGCTGAAACTCCAGTACTTTGGCCACCTCATGCGAAGAGTTGACTCATTGGAAAAGACCCTAATGCTGGGTAGGATTGGGGGCGGGAGGAGAAGGGGACGACAGAGGATGAGATGGTTGGATGGCATCACCGACTCGATGGACTTGGGTTTGGGTAGACTCCGGGAGTTGGTGATGGACAGAGAGGCCTGGCGTGCTGCAATTCATGGGGTCGCAAAGAGTCGGACACGACTGAGTGACTGAACTGAACTGAACTAGAGCAAATTAGTTCAGAGAAATCCCTCTCCCCTTTGTAGTCTCTCTAGAAAAGAAAGATGAGCTCTTGATAACAAAACAGCTCTCACAGAGCAGGGACAGTAAATTTTAGAGGCTTGCACTCCACCATTAGAGACAGAAACTCATCTGCCTGCTCGGTGCAGGTTGGTTCAGCCAACACTGATGGTTCGCCTTTTGTGACTTGGTACCATGGCCAGCATTTAGGTTACAAAAAGTATTCTATTAAAATATAGAGGTGTAATTTACATGCAATACAATGCATAAATTTTGCTAAACAATTTGATGAGTTTTGAAAAAACATATTCATCTGTGTAACAACTACCTTAATGCTCTAGAACATTTCCAACACACTTAAAATTTCCTACATGCTACTATTATGCTGTCAATCCCCTTACCACTTGGATCTGTACTCCAGGCAACCATTATTCTTCTTCACATCAGTTTAGATTAGTTTTGTCTGTTCTTGAAACTTGTGTAAAGGAGCCACACAGTATATATTCCTTTGTGTCAGGCTCTTTTTGCTCAGCATAGTGTTTTTGAGGTTAACCTATGTTGCATCTTTAAAAAAAGAAAAAAATACAGAGAAGGACAGCTGTGGTTCTGTCTTCTTCTGTCTTGGGCCCTTTGTTCCAAGTCTTACCTTTGACCTGCTAATCTGAAGTCTTCAGAGGTACTAGATCTGGTTTCATCTGACTATCTCTTAACACCAGATTATTGGTAGATTTATATGGTATCAAAAGTGTGGTACTCAATAAGATGGACAAGAAGAAAAAAAAATTATTTTCTTCAGTATAAAATACTGTATTTTCTCCCCCCACAAAAAAACCCCAATAAATCCATTAATCCAATGTAATTATGGGTACAGATGTGAAATCTTGATTTATAAATATTTTATTCTTAATACTTGCAGGCTCTCATTAACTCAAAACAGGATAGCAGAGCTGATTATAAAAGGCCTGACCAGATCCTGTTTTAGTAAATAATAATGTGAATTGGCTGAGGATGATTATTGTCATAGTAACAAATTAGAATTTAGATACTAAAATTAAAATTCTTCCCTGTATGCCAGTCATTCTTTTGACCTGACCATTAGTGAAAACTGTCTTTATACACGTGTGGGATGTATTGTGTTTATCAGTTAGATATATTTTATTATCTGACCAAATGAGTACAGTGTGTCTGTTTTGGGACTATTATTGGTGTGGTGAATGAACAACAATGTACTGTTTTTGAACATGGAAATACATTTAGGTTGGCATAGTGTCAGGTGTGTGCATTTTCTGGAAAGCCCTGTTTCCCAGAGTGTTAATTCAAACAGATACAGATACTTAATAATACAGCCCAACTGCTATAGTCAGATTGAGCAACACATAATTTATAGCAAATCTGATACTAGGAACACAAGAATGATGAGCTATTTGATAAAGATGTACTGTGATCAGTAGTGAGTAAAAGGACAGACTGCACACTGATAACAAGCCATTCTTATAAATGTGTATGATATAATTTTCTTGACAAGTGCTTTCAAAGTGTATCTTTTCATGTCATCTTGATTTCTTTAGTGAATTTGCTTAGTTTGCTTTTTTAAAGTTTACAAGTAATGTTTCATTTCCTGACTTTATATTCAATTAAGAATTTTACTGGTGGGCTACTGTGTATCGGACACTTTCATTTATTATTGCTCCAGTGTCCCAGTGCCTTAGAAACTCCATTGCCCATTTAAGAAATTAGAAAATGAAGAATCTGAAAGGTTTAGCAACCTACCTGTTAGACCCTACTTCTGGTGTAATGTAAGTGGTTCCTATACCTGAGTAAGTTGCCTAGGTTGGATATGGATCATGTATCAAAAATAAAAGGAGGTAGATCCCTCAGAAGGGAGGGAGGGGAGTTGAGATTAGAATAATGAATATTTGAGAATAAATTATCAAGTTTACTAAGTAGAACATAATTTTCTTGGGCAGGTCTGGCTCCAGCACACTGAAATGTGTTGGTCCTGTCAGATTTGTTGAAAATGCAAGTAGTCCCATCAGCTGTAATACTGAAGAAGGGAAAAGGACTACAATTTGAAAGTTTTTATGAAAACACGCACTGCCTATTCTGTGAATTGACAGTGTCTTAAAAATTTGCTTCCCTTCATATTCCTAGGTGGTAGTGAATACGTGGGTAGAAAAAGGAGAGCATTTCAAATAATGCTAATGAAGTTAACTGATTGCAATCTTCCATATTGTGAGGAAAAGTTGTTAGCTGTGAAAGATGAGGACAGAATTAAAATATTACTATGACTGGCATTTGATTTGAAAATTGCAAAGATAAGCTTAGATTCCTATTTATGAAAACCATCCTCACAGCCCGATGAAATATCTTTTAAAAGGTTCTTCAGTTGCCATGGATACTTGTTAGCTTTGATAGAGTAAGTTGTAATCCATATTCAATCATCTGAGGTGAAGTAGCCAAAAAAACCCACCAGCTAATATCAAAAGCAGCTTCATCTCTAAATTCATACCATTTTGGAGATGAAAAGGGTAAATAAACAGCCTAAAGATGAGCTTTTTGGTTAATTATCACTGCTTGAAAAGCATAATATTTAGGATGCACATTGCCTGAATCAGATCCTAATGTCTACTCTCTGTGTGTAACTTTTTATCTTAACCAGTAAAGGGGATTTCTTAGGTTCTGACGTAGGAATTTAGATGGCAGGACCTTTCTGAAAGTTTTTGAAACCTTTGCAGATACTCAGTTTCTGAAAGCCAGAGGGACACAGACAGTATTGAAGGCACTGGTCCCTATGGTTAACATATTTGCATCTGGCCCAGGAGTGGCTGGTTTCTGCGTAGCTTCCTTTAACTGCTATATATTGACAGCTGTTTTCACTACTATTTATAAGATGTCAGATTAATCAGCAAGTGTACAGGGGAGTGAGTACCATATCCTTGGGCTTGATTAGATGCTTCAGATGACAAAGAGCTCCATGTGACGAGCCACTGAGGTGTTTTTGGCATCCCCTCACACGTCTGTCACGCAATGGAGGCAAGAAGCCTGTCAAATGACTTAAATATTTTCCTCAATTCTCTTTTGAAACAGGTGACAAAAGAGCTAAAACAGTATGACAACAAAATTATAGAATGCAAATTCGAGAACAACAGCTGGGTCTTTATGAGACAGAGAACAGATAAAAGCTTTCCTAATGCCTACAACACTGCCATGGGTGAGTATGACAGCCTCCCAGTGGATGGTACATGAAGCCCCCCAAAAGAGGTAAGGTGTTAGAACTAACCTCTTTCGCGGTTCCGCTCAGAGGGGAGAAGGTCATCCAGACACAAGAGGGCTTGTGGCAGATCTGTGCCCTGTGACTCCAGTCCTCTTTCAACCTGTGGGCTCGTGCCAGGCGCCCAGGGGAGCAGTTTAAAGGGCAGGAAGGTGAGCTGTGAACAAGATGAATTTGTTGAACAACAACCACAACAAAAACCACGGTAATTGCAGATCTGTTCAAAACGCTAAAAACCATCATTTTCCAGATGGTAAAAGACAGAATTAGCAGGGGAAAATGTAATTTCCAGCTCCTAAAATAGCTTTATAAACAATGGAGAACAAAGTCAATGAAAACCTTAAAAATTTGGTATGCTGTCTTCAGGATGTGCTCTGGGAACAGTGTGATTGCTTTGGGAATTCAGAGTAGTAAGCTTGTTTCATGAGGAGCAGCATGCATTAATTATTTTTATAAGGTAAACTACTAGTTCAGGCAACTCTGGATTGAGCTTTTAGTGGAATTGAAAAAAAACAAACAAACCAGGATTAAAGGTTAATGGGATTGTGAAATTTAAGAGTGCTCAGTCAGTGAAGGTGCTGATGGTCATATGATAAGCTTAAGAGATAATAAAGAAATCGCCAGTTTGAGTTTTGCAGCTTAAAAGTCACTTTTGTACACTCAAAAGATTCTTGTTAGAACTATTTGTGTTCAGACAGGACGAGTTAATTTCAAAAAAGAGGAGTAATTAAGCCCATGTCTTTTTTTCTAAAACCAAGTAAGTATATAGTTTTGATCACATAAGAAAAGGTGCTTTATTTAATAGTCATTTTGTTATAGTACCTTACTTCAAACAAGTTACTAAAATAAAGAAAAATATGCTTTCCCAGCTACAACAAAGCCTTAGTGTGCTGTGTTACACACATCACAGCGTGCACTTCTCTCTGAGAGAGAGAAAGGTTGAAGGACACAGGGTGTGTTTTCTTTAGAAACTGTATGAACATGGACTGTAATGTATGCACTGCATGAGATCAATATGCAATACAAACTGTTTGGAAGGACTGAAAACTTTGGTGAAGACAGGCTTAAACCCAAATACTTAAACGTTTTGGTCTAGAACCAATAGTAAAGAGTAACCACCAGAGGGACTTCCCTGGGGGTCCAGTGCTTCCAATGCAGGGGGTGTGGGATAGATCCCTGGTCTGGGAACTAAGATCCCACAAGCCACCTGGCTCTGCCAAAAAATGAAAAGTATAGCCACCAGCAATGCACTCATTTCAGGGGTGGGGGAGAGAAGAGCACAGTTTAATTCACAGCAAGTCACCCACGTCGGCAAGATGGAATGTTCTAGCCTGTTGGGATGGAAACCTCTCCCGTCTTCGTCTCCCTGGGGCGAATCAGCTCCCTTCATGAACCCTCACACGAGACAGTGTATCCCTTTTTCCACAGCTGTGTGCAACAGTATCTCCAACCCTGTCACCAAGGAGATGCTCTTCGAGTTCATTGACAGATGTACAGCAGCTTCTCAGGGACAGAAGCGAAAGCATCATCTGGACCCAGACACAGAGCTCATGCCTCCACCACCTCCCAAAAGACCTTTGACCTAAAGACCTGCCTCTGACTTCAGGATTGAGAGGAAAGATGAGTGAGAAAAAATGCTGTTGTCCCATTTTTTGCAACCAGAGAATTTAAAAAAAAACAAAAAGTGTGGCTTGATGTTGATACACAGTTGACTTAAAAAAAAAAAAAAGTATTGTAGCCAGTCTGTAAATATTTGATGTTTTTGTTTCCTCAGTGCTACAATACTTCATGGACTTAAACATTTTATTTATATCTGATAAACTCAGCCTTACCTTGTGGAATCCAAAATTGAAATATCTAAACGTTTAAATATCTAAATGTTTAAACGAGATCAAAATCAATGAAAAAGAGGCCTTGTTTATATATGGATAACGTTTGCTTTAATTTATAAAGTTAGCAATCTGGAACTGTGAGTGCATAGAACGTTGTCTTTTTTAGAAGTTGTATTTCAACTGTGATAGATTTTCCTTTTAAAACATTTAGGCAGTGGCATTAAACATTTTTGCTATTATTTATCATGGATTTCCTACATCTCTGAAATTCTTGTATCTAAAACCAAATGACAAGGTTGTTAAATATTGTATTGTATTAAACAACTTGGTCTGGCTTATATCATTTTAAGAAATTGTTTTGGAACTGTAAAAGTAAAAAAGTAAAGCTCCATTTTGAGAATGTCATCCTTTCTAAAGGAAGTATATCGAGTCTTTTCATCTGTTTCTGTTGTTTGAACTACAGTATCAGACAGATATCCAGTCTGTCCACTCTGGCAGCGGTCTTGAGTCACTTCATAAAAACAGAGATACACCACCCAGTCTTGGTGTGTGTTGTTCTTCTGGGAGACTTTTTTTTAATGCCAGGGCTACTTCTCCCTTACCTCGGTGGTATTGGCACATTGTAAACTACATTAAAATACACAACTCACTGTGATGATGGGAGTGATATCAGACATAAACACAATATTGTATTAGTTCCTTTACACAAAACCTCAAAGGAAATGACAGCTGACTCCTTTGATTAGAAGGTAATGTCAGTGGAAGAGAACGCTGTCACTGGAAAATGCTCTCCCACTGCTAGATAAATGCAGAGGCAAAGACTAGACATCTGTAGGAACTAAACATGAAGGAAGCCAAGACATTTATTTTCAAAGCCAGAATTTTCTCTCATCTTCTATTCTGGGAATGCTATTTCGGTTGTACATCTGAATTTTAACACATTTACTGATAGATAATGGATTTAAAGAGTGGCTAATTGGTCACATGCCATTGTTGAGAAACTGTGTTCTGATTGGTTTGTCAAGGAACTCTTGAGAATTAGCCTACTAGAGGCCAGTGTATTTATTTTTAGGGTACAGGTTTTAAGTATGTGTATTTAAAACAAATTTTCATGATCTGAATTTTATATATGTAAATGCATATATGTGAGTATAAGCAGCAGTGTATATTCTTCTACTAAGACAGTGAGACATGAAAATCCAAACAAGTCACCTAGTAGATTGAATATCTTATAGGATTTCTATATGAAACAGCGCAGATTAACCAAAAGTGTATTTCTATTCATTCGAGTTTTAATGTTTTTAAACAAGGTTTTCTCCTACAGTGCTTTTCTATATGAAATACTAGAGTCATGCTTGGGCTTCTCCCTTAATTGTTCTCAAGTTATGTAATGTGAATTTATTCAAAATGCCATTTTAGTGTTTCTTTCCTAGAGTACTTTTGTGTGTTTGAGTGCTACAGGGATAAAAACATCTGATTGCCACTGCAACTACTGAAAGGTAGAAATTGGTCAAGGTTTCATGGTGTCTTGTACAAAATGGATCTGAAAAGCCTGTGCAACTCCTGATAGTCTGACACCTGCTTCACCAGAATTAGTGGCTCTTTTCACACAGTGTGATGCTTTCTTCCAAGCCCATGTAAAGGCAGAAGCCTTTTGCTGATGTGAGAGCAAGCCTTTGTCAGCAATCTTTAATGGAGTTAAAATGTTTATGGTAATTGTAACCTTTTAAATGAGTTACGTGAAAAGAGCATCTCATCTTCAGTACACCCACATATTTTCTCTTTGCCTTTGTGCATTTTCCAGGACTTAATTTCCTTAATTTATCTTTCCCTTTCAGTTGTAGTGATGTATAGTAAGTAGATCCCATTTAGCCCCTGAACACATTACCATCCATAGTGGCATAAAAAGTCATCCAGAAAATCATTGGGGTGGAAGTCTGGAGGCACGATTTGGGACATCATGAAGGAGACACTTCCTGTCTCAGCCCCCTTCCTAATAACTGTTTTCTGACACTGAAGTTTGATAGACAAGAATAAGAAAACTTTACTTTCCTGAGTTATCACAGATAAAAGATTTTGCTTTATGTTTGGAAAAGATGTGGAAGACTCAACTGCCTGGCTGGTTACATTTGCTTTCCGTGAAATGCTCAGAAAATGTCAGGACATTCCTTCTCTAATTGTGTGTCAATGCATATTGTAATAAAACTACTGATTTAAAATAACAGAAAGTATATCTACTTTGTTTTACTGGTGATGCTTTTGTGTCCCTTTTGTTGTTTTTATCAGATCCTGCTGCTGTCAATGATGCCCCTCAACATCCACCTAGTTTTGTTGCATTCTTGAAATTAGCATAAAAACTTGGAAAATCCTCTATTTTTCTTCCTGAGAAACCAAGAAACTTGAAAATTATGAATCAAAAACTTCCAGGTAGGAAAAACTAATGTGTTAGAGAAAACCCTGTGCTAGACCCAGAGACCAAGTCTAGCCTCTGCCTCCCATTGGATCTCTGTCCGCTCTAGGACTCGTTTCTCCCCATCCCCATCTATAAAGTGCCAAGATTGGGCCAGATGATCAAAAAGAACCTTTTCAGGTCTGACGTGATTCTTGTGTAAAAGCTAGTGTTTTGTGAATATCCTGTGTTCACAATAATAGCAGTATCACCCTTGTGGAATATTCACCAAACCCCAAACACAACCACTTTGTTCAGGGAGATGCCGTCTCAACTTCATTTTGCAGTTGAGAAAGCTTTGACCCAAAGTTTACGTAGCTAGTGAGTTATAAGCTGAGAACCAAACATAAGTCTTTCGCCTCCTTCACCTAATTTGTTGTTTAGTCACTCAGTGGTGTCCAACTCTTTGTGACCCCATGGACTGCAGCACACCAGGCTCTGCTGTCCTAATTTATTGTGTAGTAAGTACTTGCTGAAAGGCTCTGGTACAGCTCTTGTGAGGAGGGCTGCTTTTGTGCCAGGGTCCCAAACTGTAAAGTTGTTTCTTCGGTGCTAGCAGGTAATAGGTTATAAGCACCTCTCTCCAAAGTAAGATGAAGTTGGGAGCAGGAAAGTAAATACATTTTTAGGAACTTACTAAGTCACATTTAAATTAAAAAATGTTTAAGTGTGAGTGACACAGAGGCCATGAAAAGGAGTTTAATAATCCTCATTAAGATGCTTAATTCCAAAGATGCAATTAAGAGCAAATAAGTGATTAAGTCACACACTAGGCCAATGTTTTCTGACTGTCGCATAGTTTGCTGTCAACTCTGACACTTTGGCAGGTCAGTATCAGCCTTGGTCAACCCAGATGTGCCAGTCCTCTCCCCAGCCTCTTCTGTCAGGTGACCCCTGGGCCTCCCAGGCTTCTAAGACAATGTCACATTTCAAAAAAATCTGCACAGATCTGGCGGTGCCAACTGTTTTGCCATGAAAGGATGTTTACAAAAAAACTGTTGCCGTTGTTTCATAAAGTAAAGGGAATCTTAATTCCCCAAAAGGAAGTAGGACATAATTTCAAAGAAAAGACATGTAATTACATAGAACAGAGTTTGTTTTACGGATGTCTCACCACACTGTCCATTGCCTCTACATTTAACCCCAAACTGGGGAAAACTTTTTCATAGACCAGTGTTGGGAACTATTGCATCAGTGAAAATTCAGGCAGGGGCTTGTAACTGCAGGGAAAGAAGCTGTCCCAGTTCCATAGCTGAAGATCATTTTCATAGTAACTACCATCCGCTTACATCACCATGCTTGATTACATTGTGCTCTTGTGATCTAAGCTGCATAGGTGAACAAGGAAATTGGTTGAATGTTTAAAAATACTCAAATAGAACGAAACCCTCACCTCTCTTGAAGGTACAAAAATAAGCGTAGCTGAATATAACAGAAAAACAGACTTTGGCTTTGACAACACATCACGCCAATAAGAGTCACCAATTTTCACAACTTTGAAGCTGGCACATGGTCTATTTTCCCTTTAGATCGCTGCCACCAGAATGATCTTTTGAAACTGCAAACCTGCCTCTGTTATTCCTCCCCAGTCAGAGCTCCCTGGCATCAAAGGCCCTCTATGACCTAGTCTCTGCCTGTATGTCCAGGTTTGGGTCTCACCGTGGTGTGGCTCCTGGCTGTCTCAGCTCTCTACCTCTCTCCACCTAGGAACCTCTGCTCATGGTTCTTTCTGTCAGAAAGCCCCAAGCTCCCTTACTTCCAGGATCAGGGAGGCCTTTCCACCACAGGTGGCCTCTTGGCTGTCACCCTGTGTTGTGACAGTCTCCCCTCGGCTTCGTGAGCGGAGGGACTCGGTCATACCTAACACAGGGCTTGGCAACAGTGAGCACCAGCGGTAATTACTTAGGAGTCCGAGGTTCACATGCCTTTCTGTTCGTGCTACTGAGACTCAGTCGACACGTGTTTGTTATAGCATGGGGAACTATACTCAGTATTTAGTAATAATCCAAAAGGGAAAAGAATTTGTAGAAGAATATATGTATATATACAATGTTGTGTTAGTTTCAGGTGTATAGCACAGTGATTCAGTTGAAACTAGCACAACATTGAAAATCAGCTTACAATCCAGTTAAAAAAAAGTGTTGTTTATTCTTCTCTCCCTCAGTTTAGCTGCATAGGAACAAAAACATTTGTCCCTCTAGCCTTCTCATCATCACAGAGGCATTGATAACATCTCTTGTTTCTTAAGAATTTCTTTACAGTCCATCTCTGATGCATCTTGTATTTAATCCTGATTAAAAGTGTCTTGTCTGTTCTTGCCTTTTACACTGAAAATGAATACTTCTGAGGTAAACTTCCCAGCAGGAAGAATCTTAAGAACTGGTGTCCTGGTCTCCTCACTGTGATACACTCTGAAGGAGGTGTGAGCGAAGCAGTGTTTTTCATCACGTCTTATTTTTCAGTGCAGTTTCATGGAGATTGCCACATCTGAAACTAGAAGGCTCCTTCTCCCCGCCCACGTACTCCCTCCCAACTTCTGATGTTTTCAAAGAGAAGTCCTTGGGTAACAGCTGAGGCTTTTCAGTTAGTTTCAAAAATAAATACCAGTCCATGATCCCTTAGCGTGAACCGTGCTTCTAGCCTTGTTTTTTAGAGTGAGAAAGGCAAGTGGAAGATACTCTTCTTGCTACTATCGAATGCTGTTTTCCAGGATCTAAAGGAATAAGAAACTTCCCCATTTGTGCAGAAGTTCTGCTTCCCCTTTGAAGGCTGTCAGGGGAGTGTTGTATAGTTTGAACCTACAGCATAAACACACAGTGTGCTCAGACACACACTGAAGCTGAGGGCTACCAACACTCCAACTACACACACAGCCAAAACTTTCCCATAATGAATTCTTAAAAATTCTGCCTGTGGGTAGAAACTGTACACCCGGACACATCACATAAAATTAGGATGATGCCAGAAGTGGGAGCTGGTCTAGGCCTTGGTGGATGAGTGGGATGAATAGGGGGTGTGTGGACAGAGAATGATGGGGGAAGGGTGCTTTCCGGGGGTGTGTCTAGAGCTTTTGTGCAGGACAGTGGTAGGAAATACAGCTATAATCACTCCATCCTGAGCTCATCTACCCCCCCCCCACCTCTGGCCCCTTGATTTCCTTCCAGCTAGTGACCCACTTCTTTGTTCCCCTTTCCCACAGAATTCCCAGAAGGAGGTGATGGTACTCACTCCTTTCCACCCCATCTCTCTTGAACCCACTACCAACAGACTCTCCTCCCTGCTGAGATTTCTCTCATCACCAGCACCACTAACTGTACAGGTCCCATCCGCTCCTCATTGACCTGTCAGTGCCATCAGCATTTCAGTTTCTCTCTCCCTGTTTTGTTTCATTCCTTCTTTTTAATGGGAAATTTCAAACTGATACACAAATATGGAAAATGATAACATGAACTCCCGTCTACCCAGATTCAGCAACGATCAATCTGGCAGTTTCTGTTTATGAATATTTAGAGTGCACAAGCTAGCCTCCCATTCTCCATTACACACGTGTGCATACACAACACACACATATACACAATTATTTTTAAACAAACCACAAACTACTCCCTCCTTAGGACTTACCTGGTGGTCCAATGGTTAAGACTGTGCTTCCACTGCAGGGGACGTGGTTCGATCCCTAAACTACTCCCTGCTTATTGAATCCTTTCTGCCCTTGGTTTCCAGGCCATCGTAGTCTCTTTGTTTGCTTTCCTTCAACCTTCCTGATCCCGCTTTACTTTCTTAGCCTCTGCATATGATAATGACCCAGGCTCAGTCCACTGGCCACTGTCTATAGTCTATAAGAGATTACTCCCACTCTCTGGACACTAGTGCCATCTACACACAAACAACTTCCACATTTATTTCTAGCCCAAGCTCCTGTCAATTCTAGACCCAGATATCCAACTGACAACCTGACGTCTTCATGTGGCTACCTGATAGTCACCTCAAACTTATATACTCCAGACTAAACGTTCCTCCTCCTGTCAACTTCTGTTCCCACCTGCTTCTCGTGGAGCCCAGTTCATGGCAACTGTGTCTTTCCAGTTGCTTCAAAATCATCCTGGATTCTTTTCTTCCTCTGACACTTCACATCCAATCCACCAGCAGGTGCCAGCACTACTTTCTTAACTGTAGCCAGAATTTAATGATGTCTCCTATCTTTGGGAGACGTGGATGGTTCAGTGGTAAAGAACCTACCTGCCGATGGGTTGGGAAGATCCCCTGGAGGAGGGCATGGCTACCCATTCCAGCATTATTGCCTGGGAAATCCCATAGACAGAGGTGCCCGGTGGGCTACAGCCCATGGGGTTGCAAAGAATCAGACACAGTGACCAAACACCACCACCCTCCCTAAACCTCTCATCTCATCTCTTGCCTGGATGATTGCAGTAGCCTCCTAACTGGTATTCAGTTTTCACTCTCCCTCATCCCCTCCCCGATCCAGTCTCCCCATGGCTGTCTGTAATATTTTTTAGAACGTGTCACTTTACTGCTCACAACCTTCCAGTGTCTCCTACTTCATTCGGGATTAAATCCTAAATGCACCGTCATCCCCCAGGCCTGTATAACCTGACCCTGAGGCCCCACTCTCTCATGTCTTCTCTTCCTCTTTGTTCACTCTGCTCATCCATTCTGCCCTCTCTGCTCATCCATTCTGCCCCCTCTGCTGTTTCTCCAATTTGCCAAGCATGCTCTGACTTTAAGGACTTGGAACTTTCTTTTCCCTCTACCTGAAGTTCCCTTCCCCTCTGTGTCTTTAAGGTTCATGCTCGCTTCATTCAAGTCTCTACAGGCAAATGCCGCCTCATCCAGAAGGCCTTTCTGACCATCCCATCTAAAATGCCTCTCCTTGACTTCCCTGGTGGTCCATTGTTTAAGACTCCATGCTTCCAATGCAAGGAGTGTGGGTTCAATCCCTGGTTGGGGAACTAAGATCCCATGCGCCTCATGATGTGGCCAAAAAAATAAAAAATAAGAAAATAAAATGCCTCTCCCATCACCATGTACCTCCTTACCTGAATTAATTTTTTTACAGGCAGTTGTGATCTAACATATATGTTTGCTTGTCCAGCACCTCGGCCAGTCTGGCACAAAGTATAGGAGTTCAATAAATATTTCTAGAATCTATAAATAAATTCAGGTTACATAGATAGGTCGGGGACAGATTATGAAGAGATTTGAAAGTCAGGCTAAGAAGTTAAGCTAAATTTGATTAACAATAAAGACCTATTGAAAGCTTTTAAACATGGAAGTTTAAAAAAATTTAAAAATAAGTGAGTTTTTGCTGAAATTAGCTGGTAATAATCTGCCAAAAGTGGCAGAAGACAGAAAAAACAAGATGGTAGGCCAGTTGGGAGGCTACTGTAGTAATCCAGGTGAGAGGTAAAGAACACAGAATAGGGTGACATCTACCGAAATCAAGGAGATGGGTGTGATAGGCATTCAAGAGGGAGATCGTCAGGATTCAGCAATAGTTGAGAAGTCAAGTTTACCTTCAAGGGTTCGAGCCTAGTTGGGGGATAGTGGTGCCCTTAACAAAAGCAGGGAAGTGAGAAGGAAGAGCTGAGTTGGACCTGGAATGCAGAAACATCCTCTAGGCATGATGAGCGGGAGGTGCCATCAGGAAATTTAGATCAAATTGTCCAAAGAGAAGGCAGAAATGTAGAACTAGAACTTGGACAAGCAGACCACTAGCAAGATTTTAAATTCATCCACACAGTAGTAATGGTAGAAACAGTGGAGTAGAAGTTTGGAGTACTGGAGGGTCAGAGTCCCCCCTATGTTAGTGGGTAGAAGAAAGAGAAACTCAAGAATGTACAGCCCACAGGAGCCAAGAGAGAGAGATGTTTTGTTTTGTTTTTCCTTTGCCAAAAATATTTTTATTGAGCATTCAAAGATGAAAAATGCTAAAAGCAAAAGTAGTAGCCTTGGCTTTTTAATGTGATTACAAATACTGCTTCTTTGAAACCTGGCCCTACTCCATTGAGCCCAGTCTGTGTGTGTGTGTGCTTTCTTAGAGCCTTCAGGGCTCTACAAGGAAGGTATGACCACCCACTCCAGTATTCTTGCCTGGAGAATCCCATAGACAGAGGAGCCACACTCAAGTCTCCTTAACAAGTCACACAAAACCTCCTGGTCCTGGCCTGGGAGAGAAATGTTTCTTGCTGAAAGAGGCAGAAAAATAGCTCTGATTGCTCCAGGAAAGTCATGAAGAGTCAAAGACTGAGAAAAAGTCCTTGATTTGGATTTCTAGGTGACCTTCAGAAGGATGATGGTGATGGCTGGGATCAAGGAAAAAGCAAGAGAAAAAAGGAGGAAATGGAGGTGGAGGGGTTTGAGGTTTAACCTGTGTCAACAGATGGGCTTCCCTAGTGGCTCAGACTGTAAAGAATCTGCCTGCAATGTGGGAGACCTGGGTTCGATCCCTGGGATGGGAAGATTCCCTGGAGAAGGGAACGGTTACCCACTCCAGTATTCTAGCCTGGAGGATCCTCATGGACAAAGGACCCTGGAGGGCTACCATCCATGGGGGTCGCAAAGAGTCAGACACACCTGAGCAACTTTCACTCTATATCAACAGATAAATTACCATTCCATGGGGCCGTGGTTACACAGGGTGCGTTCAGTTTGTGATGATACTTCTAGTGGACTCAAGCATCTGACATACATAAAGGCAGACACTTAGTGCCACATGCTAAAGCCCTCTCAGGAGCTTCTTTTGATTAGTTAGCCACAGCGGCTGTGTGCTTGGTAACACCACGGGCCCTCTGTCCAGGCTGAGCAGTCATGCTGCGTAGCTGGTCTCTCCCAGTCTTTATAGTAAAGCATCATACATCACAGTCCTTGATGTTGATCATTGTGCTTTTGCCTGCAGGAGCCCAGAAGCAACTCTCATCTGAAGGCTATAGTCCAGGTCCCACCTGGTCATCCTCAGGGCCAAGAGGGTCCACACTGCTATAGCACACTTAGAACCCCCCCTGGCCACACAGCAGAAGCTCTCACCATGACTGATGATCTACTGTGATAGTCTTCATTTTAGGTACAGGATTGCTTTAAAAATACACGTGCATTCTGTACATTAGGACTTCTCATTATTTGGAAATAATTGATTTAAAAATAATCCTATTGGATTCAGAGTTCATTTGTTTTATCATGAGATCTCAGCAAGAAATCACAAGACATTTATACGTAGAACTGAAAAGACAAAGCACTATTTGGTTCTTTAAATATAATTTCAGCAGTTGACATTTTGAAAGGTTCCTAGAAAATGGTTATAATTTTTTAATTTCTAACGTGCAGTTTCTCATTGATAGGGACTCCCAAAAAAGTTGAAGAGATTACCATTAAAAAGTTTTGATCAGGGTTTGAGGACAGCATTTGTAGTGTAAAAACTGATATAAAAAAGTCATGTCCGTGGAAGAAAGCTCCAATTTCTTGTTTAACATTTTGAAAAGATTTTATTTTGAAGTTTAATACAAATCTCCATTTTCCCTGGGACTTTGTGTTTTACTTTTATTAATATAAAAAACATAATAGACTTTTCCCCCCAAGACCCATAAAGACACACTAAATCTCTAGTTAACCCCAGAGTGTCCTTCAAAGATTGTTATTTTCTGAGTTTGCCATGATGGGAAAAGAGCTAAGGAGTGTTGTTCTGATGGCCCAGAGTTAGAGATTAACAAGGTGAAAACAGAAGGTTAAAAGGGTGAAGGATTTTACCCCAGACTGGGTAGGAAGTCAAGTAAAAGTCAGAAGGGTGATGGCCTGGGAAATGACAAAGAAGAAAGGGACAAAATTCCAGGATCATGGAGAGCTGGCTCCAAAAAGCTAAGAAAGAACTGAGAATGACAGGCACTGTTTTCCTTATCTCTTACTCTGTATTTCCTTTGCTGCCTCATCCCAGTATCAGGACTTTTTCTGTTATACAGTAACAGAAAACCAAACTTACCTACTCTAGATAACTGAAGTCTCCAAAGCATGCTTGACTTCAGGAGTGGCTTGATCTAGGAACTTCCCATCACTCAACTCCTACCATCATTGAGCTTCGTATGGTAGCCCATGGTTTCTCAAGAATCACATCTTAGTTCACATCCATCGTAAAGAACAAATATCTCTCTACCAACAGTCCCAGTCAAAGTTTTGTTACATCCCATTTAATCTGGCTGGTCATTTGCTCATTCCTGATCTGGTCTCTCTGGCCAGGGAATGTAATGCCCTCTTTTGGCTGATGCCCATCACTGTAGTTGAGAATGGAACCAACTTCCCCAATATTTTTCTTTTTTCACTTTTATTTTTATTGTTGTTATTATTTGGCAGTTACCTGAGCTTTTCTCATTCAGTAGAGATAGTTCAAATGTTAACTAACTGGTTAGTTAGGCAAGGTGCTGACCAATCAGATCAGCTCTGCAGCAGCATACCTGAGGCTCCCTGCCAAGCCTCAGATGTTAACCCTCCCTGGTTGCTAGGTTTGAGTGAGGTCAGGGGATTCCAACCCACTCCAGTATTTTTGCCTGGAGAATTCCATGGACAGAGGAGCCTGGTGGGCCTACAGTGCATGGAGTCACAAAGAGTCAGACACGACTGAGTGACTAACACTTGGGGATTCCAAGCAAGAGGTAGGATAGCTGGGAAGGGAAAGACACTTACCAGGGGTAGTTAGGGAAGTGGCTATTTCCCAACTAGTATTCAAGTAGTATTAGCTTTCAATATTTACAGGTGGTGGTACCATACCATGAATATTGGCACTGCTTGTATTCCAACTATTTCTGTATGTGTTTAATCCTTTTCACTGCCATAGATAGACCATCCTCCTAAAGGCTGGGGAGAGAGCTTGTTTCTGAATCTCCTGTAGCACCCAGCAAGGTACATTTATCCATTCATTTATTCACTCAACAAGCTTTTCTTGAGCCCAACAAATAGTAGGTCCTGAATAATTTCATTTGAATGAATGCAATGGTCTCCTTTAAAAGGGTTGCATTTGGGGGAAAGATCACATTTCATAAAAGGAGAACAAGTAAGTGGAAAATTTGAGGAAACTAAGAGTTTATGATAATAAGCACAATCAACTTTCCTAGGAACAGTAACAGAGGTTTTCCCAAAGCTTGTCCTGGTTACAAATACATTACCCCAGATATATTGTTGATGGGATCCAGTGGAGGGGGCTGGTGGTGGGGTGGCCAGGGCTGGAGGGAACCCATGGAGGTGTGGGCAGAAAGAAAGACACTGCCCTGGGGTGAGAACCCAGATGCTGTTCACGCAGCAGGAAAAAAGCAAAGACATGCGGGAGGCTGGCTGGATGACATCTGACTAGGGGGAAGTGACATCCTGGACTCTGCGCACTTCCTGGGATCTTCCCAGGAAAAAAGCAAGAGCCTGAATGTGAGCCGGAAGTTGCCTTCAAACGTATCTGGTCCCATTTTAGAAATAAGCAAAGTGAGACCCAAAGTCCAACGTGACTTTAACAAGGTTGCACAGCTGGCTCCCTGACTTCTTAATTCCCAGCTCACTTGACATTTCTCCCCGTGGAGATAAAAACAGGCATGAAAGAAAGTTGCTTCCAATTAGGCAGACGATGTGACCTTTCACAAAGCCTATACGTAGCCCAGAGGTGACTGTCCTTTACCCTCTTCTCATCCTGGAGCTTGAGCAACCTGGGGTACCCGAGTGCCTGTAGGCAGCTTTGATGCACACACCCGCCTCCAAGGCTTAGCTATTCATCCAAGGTCAAGCAAAGACCCCAGGCACTGCTGACAGGAGTTGCGTAACCCACTCGCACACGTCTACTTAAGAAAGTTTGATTTTGATTGCCATAGAAGGCAAAACATCTTAAAATGAAGTTGAGCTATCTTTGGGTAGGATGCAAAACCGCCCATGGGTATATCACATCAGAAACGATGTGTGATTTCTTCCAGTCCTTCAACTCAAAAAAGATTAACAGATTTAACTGATGCGTTCTAAAAATAAATAAATAAATAAAATCTGCTTTCAGCTTGAAACCAAGTATGGAAGTTTCAGGGTCTCTTTTGTGGGGGGAAAGGGGAGCATTCAGGGGACAGTGAGGTGAAGGACAGAGGGAAAAAATTTTTTTTTCAGTATAAAGACTAAGTTATAATGAGACTGTTTTAGCTCTAAGCTTTTTCTGCTGGGAATAACAAGATTACTAAAGGTCACAGAAACAAGGTTGGCTTGGAAAAAATTATGAATGGTGGTTAGATCATCACACATATGCCTGAGGAGATTTCTTCTTTTGAATTGAGAAGCAATACTCCTTTTCCAAACCTGTCATTTAAATAACAAACCAAGTCAAACCAAGAGCTGACCTGACTCAGGACCCAGACTTGGAGGCGTAACATCTGCCTTGGGAGGTAATCGCCTATGGATGCAAACAGCCAGGGAGCTTGGACCCAAGTGGGCAGTTTCAAGGCTCCCCCACCAGCCCCCAGGTTCCAGAGCCTCGGGCAGAGGAGGTGGCCCTGTTGTCTGTGTCACGCAATGTCACTCTGGTAGCCAGTGACATGTCAGCTTCCCCTTCTTTGGGACCACAGCAGAGCTTTATTACATAACAGGGTTTTCTGTATAGAAGAGAAATGTCCTTCACAGGTCATCCACTATAAAAATAGGCAAATTACTAAATTAATTTTGTTGTATAAGTACCCCCTTACCCCCATCCTTTGGAGGGAAAGTTTATTCTTTTAGTTCTCTTTTGTCTTTTTCTGAAAAGAGATTTAATGTGTTACTGTGGTGCAGAAAATCAATGCTTTGAAATCAATGGTAATTTTTCAGGCTGTTTAAAATTATTCACATGACTGGCTAAGCCTGCTGCTGATAGAAAAACAGAGTTTTGTTGCAGAGGAAATCTTCAAGTTTGAAACATCACCACTGTGTGTTTTGGTGTGACTTTCTTCTTAGAACTTGAATATTTATTCCACGGCAGTAAATGATTCAGTTCAGTCCTTTAATCCTTTATGCGCTGGAGGCTCTGGTATGTGTAAATCTGAACTAGAAGTCCACTTGGCCCTGGGAAGCTTACAAAAATGAATGCGTATGGCGAGGACCTGGAGAAAAGGAACCTTCGTGCACTGTTGGTGGGAATGTAAATTGGTGCTGCCGCGGTGGTAGAAAACAGTATGGAGTTTCCTCAAAAAAACTAAAGATAGAAAAACCATATGATCCAGTAATTTCACTCCTGGGCATATATCCAAAAATAACAAAAAATAAGTAGAAAAGACATATGCATCCCAATCCCCATGTGCACAGAAGCACTATTTACAGTAGCCAAGACATGGAAGCAACCTAAGTGTCTATTATCAGATGAATGAATAAAGAAGATGTGGTATCTATATACAATGGAACACTACTTAGCCATAAAAAAGAATGAAATGTTTCCATCTGCAACACCATGGATGGATTTGGAGGGTATTATGCTACATGAAACAAGCTAGCAGAGAAAGACAAATACTGTGTGTTATCACTTATATGTGAAATCTTAAAGCAAATTAGTGAAAATTACAAAAAAGTAACAAACTCACAGATATAGAGAACTCTTGGTTGCCAGTGGAGAGAGAGAAGGAGGGTAAGGAATTCAGAAGTATTTACTACTATGTATAAAATAGATCAGTTATAAAGATACAATATGGGGAATATAGCCAAGTTTTTATAATAACTATAATTAGAATACATCCTTTAACAATTGTGTACCACTGTGTAGTACATTTGAAACTCATATACTATTATAAATTGGCTCTACCTTACTAAGGAAAATAACAAATTTTATTTAAAAAGTGAATGTGTCTTAAGGTTGAGGGTTGGGGTAGGGGTAGACAGCTACTATATATTGCACAGTTGAGTGATGACACAGGCAGAAGAAGTGTGAGCTATGAGGGTACACATGCTGTGGAGGTCAAAGAGAGGCTGAGAGTCTCTGGGCTGGCTTTGGGAAGCTGCTTTCTGGTGGAAAGGCCATAATCTAGAGTGAACACTGATGAGAAGTTTCTAGTGAGTCTTGGGATTCCCAGGTAGAGAATCCTCCTGCCAATGCAGGAGACACGAGTTTGATCCCTGGGTTGGGAAGATCCCCTGGAGAAGGAAATGGCTACCCACTCCAGTATTCTTGCCTGAAGAATCCCATGGACAGAGGACCTGGCAGGCTACAGTCCATGGGGGTCACAAAAGAGTCGGACACAATTTGGCGACTAAACAACAACAAAACCCACATCTAACCCGTGATTGAACCCTGACAGCTGCTGTGGAAAACTGTTATCATCACTCCCATTGCTCAGGGGAGTAGACTCAGAGAAACTGAGTGACTTGTCCAAGGTCATGTGATCCAGAGGAGGTCTAGCTGGGACTTGATCCCTCATTCTTTTTTTCCACATGACCTTGTGGTGGCATTCAATGTGGGTCTTCATGGTGGTGTGTGCTCTGGTCACTTCAGATTTCGCTGGTGAACAGAGTTGCATTTTAGGGGGACTCAAGACTGAATGAGCAAAGGCATGTGGCCAGAGAACCTGAATTCCGCAAGTTCAGGACCAGCCTTGGAGCCATAGTGAAAGTGAGAGTGTTAGCCGCCGTCACGTCCTACTCTTTGCAATCCCAGGGACTCTGTCCATGGAGCCGTAGGTGGACCTTAAAAAACAAAAGACACAATTCTTCTTCTGGAACTTACCCCTCAGTTGAGAAGACAAGGTGCCCAATAGGAAATCCCTGAAAAATGATTCGTGGCAACTTGTAAGTAGAAAGATTATTGATTTACATCTGCCACCAACTCCAGTAGTCCTGGAGAGAAGTAGTGCCTTCCCCTGAGAGGCCAGAGTCCTGTTGATGCTACAGCAAACCTCTGTCCCAAATACCAGTGCCGAGCAGATGGCGGGACCCTGTCCTGTCTGTCTACACAGTGGCTTCTCAGTCCTGGGCAGCTGTCAGATAGGGATCCACTCCCAGGACCTCCTCCTCCACTCTGACCTGGGCCCACCATCATACCCATCAGGAAGGCTTCATTTTTAGGACCCTGCTCACCCATTCGGTGCCTCTGTGGACATTAGGAAGATTGCCTCCTAGGACTTCTCTGGCTGTCCCAAGTGCTTAAGACTCTGTGCTTCCAGTGTAGGGGGCGTGAGTTCAGTATCCGGTTAGAGAACTAAGATCACACATGTCGCATGGCAGGGGCAAAAATGAAATAAAATGTAAATAAAGTATTTTTAAATTTTTAATTTATGTTATTTTTTCTCTTTTGGTGATACAGTAAGGTATGTGAAATCTTAGTTCCCTGATGAGGGATTGAACCAGCACTCCCTGCATTGGAAGCACAGAGTCTTAGCCACTGGCCCACCAGGGAAGTCTCTAAATAAAATATTTTTAAAAGAAAAGAAAAACTGCCTTCTAAACTCTTGTTTAGAGTTTGCAAAGCCAAGACTGCACTGGCTCTCAGCGTCTCTCCCACTCCAGCAGGCCACCAACTGCCCACCAATGGGGTGGCCTGGTTCCCCCTTCTCAGTTCTCCCTGGAGCCAGCCAGTACCCTGGAAAGCAGCTCACTGTTTTAGCTGCCCTGGGAGAAATGAGAAAAACCAGCCCTTCCACATCCCAGCTAAGAATTTGGATTAGACTGTGATTTCTAAAACCTCCAGTTCTGGTGACCACCCTGAAGAGTGCATCTGGGGTGTTGGGGAAGGAAAAGGTGGCAACCAAACAGATGGAGACCGGGAGCCAGCCCCTACCCACCCCCAGAATCATTTCAGCTGCACGAAATCACAGCGCAGCCAGTGGGCAATAAATCACACCCGGGTGAATGAACCTGCACGAAATGTGTCACCAACACTGTCACTAAACACACCCTTGATGCACACTGCTCAGATAAATTATCAGAAGCAGACGAGACACCAAAGAAAATATCAGTGATGCACTCTAGCTCAGACAGTCTCTGGAGGCAACTGGGACTGTGTGTTCTGGAGAAAAACAGTTCCTTTCAGCCTGCTCCCTGGAGACCACCTTCCTCCTTCATGCCCCAGGTATATCTTACTTTATCAGCAGAGACATTTCTGAGAAGTCAATAATTTGAATTTTAATAAAACCAATCATTTATAATGTGTTTATAATGTTTTCAGAGAGAACTCAATATTTAGCCAGTTTCAGTGAAGAATCTTCTCCTTGGAGGGACTTTTGTCAACTCCTAAGCCAGGATCTTTACCTGGAGTCTATAAATGAGCTCCAAAGATCCCTGATTTCCAGGGAAATTATAGGAAAAATTATAGCAAAATTTGTGTATAGGTACATTATTTCTCAGATATGCAGATGACACCACCCTTATGGCAGAAAGTGAAGAACTAAAGAGCTTCTTGATGAAAGTGAAAGAGGAGAGTGAAAAAGTTGGCTTAAAGCTCAACGTTCAGAAAACTAAGATCATGGCATCTGGTCCCCTCACCTTCATGGGAAATAGATGGAGAAACAGTGGAAACAGTGTCAGACTTTATTTTTTGGGCTCCAAAATCACTGCACATGGTGATTGCAGCCATGAAATTAAAAACCGCTTACTCCTTGGAAGGAAGGTTATGACCAACCTAGATAGCATATTTAAAAGCAGAGACATTACTTTGCCAACAAAAGTCCGTCTAGTCAAGGCTATGGTTTTTCCAGTGGTCATGTATGGATGTAAGAGTTGGACGGTGAAGAAAGCTGAGCGCCGAAGAATTGATGCTTTTGAACTGTGGTGTTGGAGAAGACTCTTGAGAGTCCCTTGGACTGCAAGGAGATCCAACCAGTCCATCCTAAAGGAGATCAGTTCTGGGTGTTCATTGGAAGGACTGATGCTGAAGCTGAAACTCCAATACTTTGGCCACCTCACGTGAAGAGTTGACTTATTGGAAAAGACCCTAATGCTGGGAAGGATTGGGGGCAGGAGGAGAAGGGGACGACAGAGGATGAGATGGTTGGATGGCATCACTGACTCGATGGACATGGGTTTGGATAAACTCCGAGAGTTGGTGATGGACAGGGAGGCCTGGCGTGCTGCGATTCATGGGGTCACAAAGAGTCGGACATGACTGAGCGACTGAACTGAACATTATTTCTGGAATGAGAATTCAGAGATTCTACCTAATTAATACTCAAAGAGTTCTACAATTCAAAAAGCTTAAGGACCGCAGCAGTCTGGGGACAAGTTTGGGGTATTCGTGCATACTTGTACCAGAGGTCATGTAACTGTCCCTTACATGGGTAACTGACACAAAATATCCTCCCTTATGCTTGGCACCTAACAAGTTGTCAGATCTGTTTGTGTGTATTTGTAAAGATGATGGAGAAGCAATCCTGGATACAAAGCTGGCTCTGTCTCCTGTTTCCTAATGGAAGAGCAACCCACACACATCACTTAGGGTTATACCACTCATCATCCCTCTTGGATGTGGAGGTGATGCATCTGTCAGTACAAAGCTACAGCGTGGCTGGTTTAAAACTGCTATCCCAGAACCAGCCAGTGATGTGGTCTTCCTAGAGGACACAGTCCAGGATTGCCCTGTGCTAAAGAGTCTGTTTTAGACTCCAGCTTGGCTAATCCTGTTGCAGGGCTCCAGACTCTTTTCTTCCTCCTTTTTGCTTCTTCTGTGCAAGGAATAGCATATTCAGCAAGACGGAAGGCATCCTGTGATTGGCATCTTTGCTGGGCGTTGTTGTTAAATGCGTGTGGACTGCTAGACTTTGGCATCACACTGGCTCCTAAAGAAGTTTTGACTGGGCAACAAACATTGAGGCTGATATCATGATGGCTGTCATGTAGACAATGGGGAAGGAGGGTGATTTATTTACAGGTGTCCAACTGATTCCTCACTGGGACTTCGGGGTTATTGTTCCTTTGCCTTCCAGGCCAAGTGCTTGTTCATGAGCTTTGTCCACTGAGTCACCACCCCAAGGAGCTAGGGGATGTGAGGAGCAGAGCCAAAGGCTCCAGGAGCCCCCGGGGTTGCTGGACTCTATTCCTAGTGCATGAAAAATGGAGGCTCCTTCATTTACCATGAAGGTTGGGTTCAGTCCATGACAGCATCCTGCACCTGGAAGACTTCCACTGCTGTCCTTTCCTGTCCCTCCCAAGAGGGACAGACAAGATGAGCCTGACATGCTGGCCACGTCTGGAGTGACTTGTGAGGAAGCACTTGGTCCTCTCCACCCACCCCCGACCCCCTTCTACATGATTCAGATGCCGCCCAGAAGGCTACAACCAATGTCTTGGTGACCCAGAAACTCAGAGAGCAGTCTTGACGGAGCTAACCAGACTCCGTTGGTATCTTCCAGACAACCCCATACACAAAGCCTTTCCCTTGCCAATGCACATGCTATGGTGTTTTGTGATGATGTCAGAGATTTAAAAATGTCAAAGAGATACAGGCTGTAAATGTCCCCACAGTGATTTTGTCATTTTGCAGAGAAAAGAAAGCCAGCTTCAGGGCCACCCCTTTCAGAATAGACCAAGCTGCAGGCCCCAGCCCCCTGCTTTCACAACCCCTTCCTACCACACCCCCATCCTATTCATATTCCGATCTTCCACACACTTGAAAAGATGTTATTTCAAATGTTCCTACCAAAGAGAATATCTTCCTCGGGCTTTCAGAGCCTGCCGTCAAAGGACTTAATCTGCATTGGGGGCCGGTGGCTGCAGATGTGAGTGATGGAGGCGACAAAATCATACACAGTGTGGCAGAGCTGGGGGGGAGGGGGGCCAGGAAGGCAGGCTCTGGCTTCAGCTCCAAAGCCACCCGGGCTGGCCAAGGGGGCCGGTTGGTCCCAGATGTCACAGCCCCAGAGAGGGGAAGATCTCACCCTCCTGACCCTGGGCAGGGGCCCAGCCCCCGTCCCACTCAGGTTCCCAGAGCTGTGCGTGTACCTGCGGAAGGGGGCGGGGGGGTGGGGGGGTCAGGGTGGCAGCGGCAATAAGACCAGATACTAGAGCTTGCGGCTCAAGATCAATCAAACAAGATTAAGACAAAGGTTTCCCTTGCATGCAGAGGGTGGGTGTCGGTTTGCTGGCAAAATAATCAAATAACAAGAATTGATGGAGAAATTTAAAAAATAATCTGAGAACACTCACTCAGTCATTCTTTTGAGAGTATTTGCTGATGATCTACTGTGTGTTAGTTTATGAGGGTAGCAACACATCCATGTTCCTAAGAAGGGAGGCGGACAAATGAGCAAGCAAACACCTTGCTGAGTGCTTCTACACTACAGGGGGATAGTCTGGGGTGTGGAGGCGGCTGGTGGGGCATGGTGCTTACACTGGATTTGGGGAGTGGGGAATCTTAGCATGTCCCCAGGTTATGCTGAGTTGAAACCTCAGACCTGAAAGCTGTAAAAAGGTGATTTGGAAAAATCATGTGTGGCTGAAACCTGGGAAATGAATGGGACTCTCGAGAAAGGAGGTGGGGAGACTGTGGAAAGACACGGTGGCCCTTTCCACCCTCTCCCTCCCCAACCACCCCCTCAGCCCCTGGCAGCGGTGAGCTCAGAGGAGGCCTGTGTTTCTGGAGGGGGGGCTCCCGATGAGGGGAGCCTGCTGGGTGGGATGACTGTGAGGGGAAGACAATGGCTGTAACCCAGGACTGGGCTTCTTAGAAAGGGCTGCAAGGGTAGGGAGGGAAGAGAACTTGAGTTTAGCGATGGACTAATTCAAGATGCTCCTGGAATACAAAGAGGAGGGTCTGGCAGGCAGCTGGACACGGGCAGGGGAGCCAGAGGAGGAGGCTGGGCTGGAGATGGGGTCTGGGAGGACCTCCCTCAAGTGGCTGGAGACTTTGAAAATTACAGACTTTCCTAAGTATTGTATTGGCCAAAAATTTCATTTGGTTTTTTTTCTGTAAGCTGTACAGAAAAACCCGAACGAACTTTTTGGTCAACACAATATTTTGGCAGCATCCTTCCCTGTCAAGAATTTGGTGCTAATTACAGATACCAGCAGGCCTCATTTACATATTAACGACTAAATGTACTAATTACAAATGAGCTTTATCTATTCATTAAAACAAGCCCAGGAGGCTTTTTCACCTAGAAAGTCTATGATAGCATTCAGTTAAATTACCATGTGTGCACCTGAAAAAAAATGCCAGCAGCATATGTTCTATGCCCTTGCAGCAATCAGACTGGCAGAACAGAGACTTTAGTGGATTTAAAACTGAAGAGGGGATTCCATTTTGCAGCCTCAGAAAGCCAAGGCATGCGTGTGGCTACGAGTAGTTTCTAGTGTAGTTACAGGGGGAATCCAAAATTGTTCTAGTTTTTAAAAAAGTTTTGTGTAGCTTCTTCTACCGGAGGAAGCATCCCATAATTGTCTCCAAGAGGCCCTCTGAAGGCAAAGGGATTTTTCAGGTGGAGAATGAATGAGAAACCCCTACGTGCCACCTGGGCAGCTGCCTAGAGAGCAGTGTCTCCCACCCTAGCAGGAGAGGGAGGGTCCAGAAAGAAAGAGGGCTTGGCAGAAAGGGTCCCACAGAAGGCTTGCTTTGCTTGAAGGTACTAAGGAAACTAGTGTTCAACTGAAGAGGCTGGGATGAATCAGTGATTTAATAATACACATGTGCTCAGTTGTGTCTGACTCTTTGCGACCCCCTGGACTGTGGCCCACCGGGTTCCTCTGTCCATGGGATTCTCCAGGCAAGAATACTGGAGAGGATAACCATTTCCTACTCTAGAGGATCTTCCTGACCCAAGGATCAAACCTGCTTCTCTTACACATCCTGAATTGGCAGGTGAATTCTTTAGTTAACGGGAAAATCAAGCCAACTGGCAATGACTAACTCCAGGAAAACAAAAGCGAAACAAAAGAAAATGTTGTTCTAGTTTACAAAGTGGCTCAGCTGTGCTGGAAACACTAAACTAGTCATTAATTTAGCTAAAAGCGTGACATCACTATATTGAGGAAATGGAGAGGAGGCAGATTATGTGTTTGGGAGGGATGGTGTTACCGACCAGGGTTCTTGGCCTCCTTAATCAATAGACAAAGAGGCCAGACATGAAATTCAGGCAAGGCTTTTTGGGGGCCCTGCTGCTACACGGGGTTGGGGGGACTAGTTCCTTACACGGGGTGAGGGTAAGGGTGTGTCCAGGGTTTGGGCTGGAGGGGTAGCTTAGGTGGTTTGCCCACCCCTTTGGTGGTGGTGTGTGTAGAGCCATGTGCAATACACTGTTCTTCCTCCAGGTTCTTCAGAAGTAGCAGTTTGGGTTTTTTGGTCTCTTTGTATCTTTTTGTCCATAATTTGCCCCAACTGTGCATGCCCATGCAAGCAGTTATTTTTGATCCCTTATAGTTTCTTTGTATTTTGTTGCTCAAGGACATGTTTGTCCAGGTGCCTCAAAAGGGTCCCAGGTCCTGGGTCCCAGGCTGTCTCAATGGCACAACCTTCCACAATGAATCTAAAACTGAAGAAAATGAAAAAGCAGACTTCCCTGGTGGTCCAGTGGCCAAGACGCTGCACTCCCAATGCAGGGGGCCTGGGTTCAATCATTGGTCAGGGAACTAAATCCCACTTACTCTGCAACTAAGACCCAACGCTGTCAAATAAAATAAATATTAAAAAAGAAAAGAAAAAGCATTCTATGTATGCTGTCTGCAAACAGGGAGGTGGAGAGCAGAAGAAGGAGGAACTGTATTTGTTGCATTTGAGGAATGAGAACTGGGGGGGAGGCAGAGGGGGTGGGACAGCTGTTTTCTATCACACACCTTGTGTCCATGTCAGGCTTTCCTAATCTATGGAGAAATGCCACTTTGATTAAAAATAAAACTACATTTTAAAGGACCCCGGATCATATGGAAGATGAGTCTGTTTTGCTTCTATTGCTAAGGAAAGGCATGAACAGCAACAAAAAATGTTGCCTTGAGTCTCCTCAATTCTGCGAAGCAGAGACGTGGCAGCGGGTATGTGAGCACAGAGGCCCCGGTGGGCATCCTGGGAGGGAGGCAGCGGCGTTGGCGGGTCTGAAAGGCAATCCTGCTGTGGTGCTCACTGGGTTCAACATATTGTGGGGCTTCCCATCGCCTCCTTGAGAAAACCCCGATTGTGGTCCGGACCTTGCCTTCTCCTGAGGCCTTTACTGACCCTTCCTTCGGTGGGCTCCCAGTACAGCCTGTGTCCATCTCTCTCATTAACTAGAACCCCCTCCTCCCCCTCTTCATGGGCCCCTCTGGGCAGGAGCTGTGCCCTATACAAGTTGCACAAAAGAATTCGACCCCTCTGAGAGCCCTCTGAAGGCTGAGCACAAATCCTCCAGCGTCTTCCTTTCCCTCCCTCTGTCCAGTTCCTTTCAACATCTGTCCAGTGTCCTCACCAGGAGCTCACTCACCCCCTGCCCCGCCCTCCCCTGCAGGAAAGAGGGAAACCCAGGGACTGATGGAGAGTCAGAGGCATCTCAAAGAGGATGGAGGGAAAGTTGAAATTGGGTTTCGTCACAAGTCTTGAGCCCAGACACCAGCCTAGAGCGGACTCTGAAGGCCTGGCTGTGCGTCCCCTGCTCAGGAGTCTCTCATGTTGCAGGCCCTTGTGGTCCCCGAGCCCTTCCAGGAAGTCGCAAGCCTTACATCTCATGCATCAGCATCTCCGTCCAAGGGACAAGCCAGAGATGAATTCTGTCCCCCACCCCCAGCCTTGCTTGCAGCACTTGGGGTCTTTCCCTTCCCCTGGCCTAGAGGGCCCATGCATGGGGTGGGGTCCCCCTCTCCTCACAGTGGGAACACCCACCCTGATCCTTTCTCTCAGTTTTCTGATGGGGACCAAGCCTTCGGAAGGGCAGTCTCCTCAAGATGGGGGATATCATTAGCAGAAAGGAGCCTAGAGGCTGTATGACCACTGGAATAAATATAATGATGGCAAATGATTTCTGAATCCCAACTTTGTGCCAGTCAAACGCCTTCCACACATCATCTCATTATCCTGTCCACACACTGCGAAATCGAGAACATCATTGCCTGGCACTTAGCAGCCATAGGCCGAGGCTCAGAGAGAACTCATTTGACATGTGAAGAGAGAGGTCACCCCAGGACCGTCTGACGTCAAAAGATTCCGAACTTTTAACTTGGATGTTGTATTTCCATGGCCCAGGTTAACAAAGGAACAGATATGTAGGGGAGAGAAAAGAGGTGATAGCATGGTTCTGTTTTTTGTTTGTTTTTGTTTTTTTTTGTTTGTTTTAAGGTTAAGGGAAGCTCAGTACATTTTGAAGAATGAAATTGTAAGGGAAATCTAGCTTTTGATTGGGAGTGTCTGCCACCAGCATCCCTACCCCCTCATTCCTCCCAAACCCACAACCAGCAGCCCGATACTCCAGGAGTTCTGGGGTCACTTTTTCTTCTTTGGTTGAAAAATGAAATCAACTGTAAATAAGCAAGTGCTTTAAATAATGCTCCCTGAAGTGTGCCCTTAATCTGCATGCCGTCTAGACTTTCTAATGCCCCTGCAGGAGCACGTGGATCTTATCAGTGTCTACATCTTTGACAAGCCGTAAGCCCACACTGATCTGGGGTGATGGCTCCCGGTGCCTTCCACAGCTAGTTAGTAATTTCAGATGTTGTGGGAGGGAGTTCTTGGTGGAAGAATCACACTTTCAATCCAAAATTAAAGCTCAATTTGGTCTAATTGTCCTTGATTTTATCAGTTGCATAAAATGGCTGATTCTGTATGCAAAAATAAATAAATAGCCACGCAGCTTCGAAATCCCTTCTTCTCGGGGACAGAGCCCATCAAGTTCATTGCTGTCTCTCCTGCTATTTTCATCCACCAAACAGTCGCTGATCTTTCTCTATCCTTTTCTATTTTCTCTCCCTTCCCTGCTCTCCCCCCAGCCCTTACCAAAAAAAGAAAAGCCTAGTGTCTCTCTGTGTGTGTCTATCTTCCCTGTCTGTATCTTGTATAATTTTAGAACGGAAGTTCCTTAAGAGCAAGAATAGTTCCTTCATGAGATGATGACAACCAGAAATCTGGCAATGCCTATTTAAATGGTGAATTGAAATTAAGAAAATAATAAAAGTGGTCATTTATTTCTCTAGCAACAATTTGTTTGCAAAAATCCAGCAATAGAGACCATATTTGGGGCCTTGCAGTAAAGAGGCAGAGAGACTCTGTCTCAGGCCTCTTGGGGGAGAATGCCTTCCAAGAACATCCAGAGATTTACCCTCCAGGCTGTGAGGGCAGTGGAAGGTGTCCAGCCCCAGGGGCCAATAGTCCTGTGTTCTAGCCTGCCTTTGCCTCCAAGGCCCCATGGTAAGTAAAGGGCCATGGTACAGTCTGAGTTGTATTCCAATGGTGGCCTCCGTACTCCAGGGAAGGAGGAAAGAGGTTAGCAGTGATTCAGAAGCAGTAGCAGGAGGGACAAAGGGGAACTGAGGAATCTGAAAGAAATTTGAGAGGCTGAGTCAACAGGGCCTGGTGCCAGGTGGATGTGAGGTGAACAGGGTCTTGACAGATGCTCTCATCTCTACCTTGAGGACCCAGGAGAGTGTGAAGGATGTAGATCGAGGTGGCAGTGGGCATTGTCAAGAAACCTACAAATGACAAATGCCTGAGAGGGTGTAGAGAAAAGGGAACCTTCCTACACTGTCAGGGGGAATGCAAATTGGTACAGGTGGAAAACAGTGTGGAGGTTCCTCAGAAAAACTAAAAATAGAGCTACCATATGACCCAGCAATCCTACTCCTGTGCATATATCAGGAGAAAACCATAATCTGAAAAGACACATGTTCCCCAAAGTTCATTGCAGCACTGTTTATAACAGCCAGGACATGGAAGCAATGATGGAGGAATGGAAAAGAAGATTTAGTACATACACACAATAGAATATTACTCAGCCATAAAAAAGAATGAAATAATGCCATTTGCAGCAACATGAATGGACCTAGAGATTGTCGTACTAAATGAAGTAAGTCAGACAAAGACAAATATCATATTATACCGCTTATATGTGGAATCTAAAAACAGGTACAAATGGACTTATTTACAAAACAGAAGTAGAGTCACAGATATAGAAAACAAACTATGGTTACTGGAGGGGTAAGGAGGAGGGATAAATTGGGAGATTGAGATTGACAATTACACATTACTATATATAAAATAGGTAGCTAATAAGAAGCTACTGTATAGCATAGGGAACTCCACTCAGTATTCTATAATGACCTATATGGGAAAAGAATCTTAAAAAAAAAAAATGTGTGGATATATGTATATATGTAACTGATTCAGTTTGCTGTACACCTAAAACTAACACAATGTCGTAAGTCAACTATACTCCAATAAAAATTAAAACAAAACAAAAGATCATAGCAGGAGTAGAAGATGTCAGATTCTGTGTATTGGCCCTGCCAGAGTTAACTTTTGTACAGATTTTAAAACATGCCCACCAATTCTTGAACACTATTCCTGTCTTGAATATGGACTTGCCTGGGTGACTAAGTTCTAATGAATACAGTGCAGTAGAGGTCAGTCCAATTCAGCTTCTCGCCTGGCCTCCACACAGGCTGCATGCCTGCCTCCTAGGACTGTTTGGGAGAAACTTCCTCTGCTGACAAAATGCTTTTCTGCACCATCCCATATAGTAGCCACCAGCTACACATAGCTACTGGGTAGCTGACAAGTGGGTAGCATGATTGAAATATGGAATTAAAAAAAAAGTTTGTTCCAAAATTTCTTTATATTGAAGTATTGTTGATTTACAATGTTTCAAGTATATAGCAAAGTGATTCAGTTATATATGTGTGTGTGTGAATATATATATACATATATATATATATACTTTTTCAGATTATTTGAAATACAAAATGTTAAGTTTTATGTAAATTTAATTACTTTAAATGAGAATGTCCAGAGCTGGTGGCTGGTGGCTCCCATGGGTGGAGCTGGATGTTGCAGCCGGGGCTATAGCTGAATGGATGGTTCTGTTTCCAGTCTGGGGTCTCCATGGGACCTAGAAGAGGTTAGCAGCACGATCTCTGCTCTGAGGATCTGGGGAAGAACTCACCCTTTAAAAGAACACGTTAGGGCTGGGAGGAAGTTCAGACAGCATCTGGCCCAGTCACTTCTTTGCAGAGGAGGAAGCTGGGCCCAGCAATGGGGTGCTGGGAGCATGGAAGGGCAGGCAAGGAAGTTTCACAGGGAAGATTGGCCCCATCCCCACCATCCAGCAGATGCTGGAAAGAGGGAAGGAATTAAGACAAGAGTGTAAGATTGGAGAACTAATGGAAAGAGGAGGAAGGAAAAGGAAACGCATGGGAGCTCCTCCCCAGAAGACCCCACGGGACACAGTGGCCAGCCCCCTGGGAACACGAGCCCACCTCATCTACCAGCTCATAACCTGGAAGAAGTCTGGGAGGAGAGTTGACCTGATGCCTGAAGGGCTCCCTGGTGAGCCGGGGTGAAGACAACGGGCCCTGCCCAGAGCTCGTGTCATCCAGCTCTTTCCTGCATGACTCCGATCCCATCAGGGGTCCTGCTGGCTGATGCCTCAGAACCAGTGACCTCGGGTTGGGGGCCTGGAAACAGACCCCAGATCCCAGCCTGGCTCCCATCCCCTGGGAAGCCCAGCAGGTGCCAGGGTGTGAGATGCTGCCCTGCAATGGGAAGGGGTTCAGCCTGACATGCGGTTCTGTCACCTGAGTTCTGTCCTTGCTGGTGCCTGACATGTGGATCTGTCACTGGAATTCTGTCCTTGCTGGGAACTGGGAGAGATGCTGCAGGGCCAGGACACAGAATTTCTTTCTATTCTGATGAGTTACTTTTGAAGTAAGAATACGGAGAGTTGGTTGATGTTGGCTTTGAAACTGAATAGCTCTGTGTCTTTAATCAGCTGAGGGCCTTTTCTTATCACTATCTTCTTTCCTTGGGAGAGACCATGCCCTTGCTAAGGGAGAGACACAGATGTCAGTGTGGGCAAGGGTGCTCCAAGCCTGGCCAGGGAGGAACCAGATTTTCCTACAGGATACTGGAGACAGAAAAGCTTGTCGGTCTCCCCTACTCCACTCACTGGACAGGGCCATGGAGCTTGCTGTGGCTCTCTTTTTACTTCATCCACCTACCTACCCATTCATTCACTCATTGATCCTTTCATCCACCCACCTACCCATCCATCCATCTACTCACCTACCCAACCACCCATCCATTCACTCATCTATCTATCCATCTACCACCCACCCAGCTATCAAATCTGTCCACTCATCCATCCACCCATCCATTCATTCATGCTTGCATTCATCCATCCACCCACCCAGTTATCCATCCACCCAGTCATTCATCTACCCATCTACTCACCCAGATGGATAAGTACCATCTATCTACCCCTTTTGTGTAAAAATCCCCCAGTACTCTGAGTCCAAGCCTTTACCCATGGGGACGTAATCACCAAATATCACACAAAAGTTCATTTTGCAGCTTATGCACGCCAATTATGTTTCTTTCACTACTGTGTGTGTGTGTCCTTTTAAGCTTACTGCCTAACCCTCAGGAAAACATTCTAAGCCCATGAAGATGGAAGAAGGGAAGGGGAGAGGCACCAGGAATGTGTGGGAGGAGCTGAACCCCTCCTAGGGTAACTAAAACAGGACGCGCCCACATATTTTGCACAGTTTAGACTCCTTTGGGATCTGCTTCAGAAAAAGGCCATTTTCTGCCCTTCCACTCTGAGCTGGAGTAGGAGCAGAAAGGCCTTTTGGGGAGCAGGCAGAGGGTGAAGGGGCACGTGTGTGAGCGGCAGTCACCCTAAGCCTCACCCCTGCCCGGGCGCAGACGCGGGTGGAGCCTGGGGAACAGGGAAGCAGGTGGGTGTTCTCTGCCAGCTTTCCTTCTCACCAGGCACTGAGACTGGTTCTCACGTTTCTGAGAAAGTTCGTCAGTTTACTCCTGTTCTGTTCCCCAGCAGCCAAGTAACGTGTGGTCTTTGGTAACAAAACTGTACAAACGGCAGCTCAGTCTCGGAGGAAATGCTTCGCTGAGAAATAATCTCACCGTGCCAATTGTGGGCTGATCATTTTCCACACTCAAAACACACTGAACATGTTGGCTTTCAAGACACATAAACAGTGGAAATGCGAATCCACTTGCTAATGCAGGAGAGGAGAGAAACCACCTCTCCTTTGAACGGCAAGTCAGGCCACTCGGCTGCCGCCCTGTGTTTAGTCTGTAGGGTGTGCCTGGCTGTTCAGGAAGGTGGCTGTGCTTTGGCAGAAGGTTTGGTCTCCTGAAGGCTGAGTGTCTTTACCCAGACGGCCTCATGAAGAGCTGGCTTTGTGGCGATGGTCAGTCCTGGGCCGAACTGTTCAAACCACTCTCCTTCCCCACAAATCTGCAGGGATGAAGGGACTCACTTCCTCCTCTTTCTGCTCTTGCTGATTTAGTTTTGCTCACCATTGCCTTTTCAGCTTGTTCCTTGTTTGCATATACAAATGCAACTGATTTTTGTATGCTGCCTTTGCATCCTGCTGCTTTGATGAATTCATTTATTAGTTCTAACAGTGAGTGTGTGTGTATGTGGAATCTTTACAGGGTTTTCTACATAAAAATCATATTATCTGCAAACAGAGATAATTTTACTTTCTACTTTCTAATTTGAATGCCTTTTTTTCCTTTTTATTGCCTAATTGGTCTGACTAGCACTACTAGTACTATGTTGGATAAAAGTGGTGAAAGTGGGCATATGTTTGCAAATTCTATATCTGACAGAGAACTTACAATTTAGAATATATCAAGAACTCATTTACCTTGACAGTAAAACAATGTAGAGATCTTCTTCAACTTATGACTGGGCTACATCCAGATTAAACCCATCAAAGTCGAAAATCTTCTAAGTAAAAAAAATGTGTTTAATGCACCTAATTTACTGATCATCATGGCTTAGCCTTGCTTCCCTTAAATGTGCTCAGAACGCTCACTTTAGGCTCCAGTTGGAGAAAACTAATGCAAAGCCTATTTTACAATAAAAGTGTTGACTATCTCATGTATTAATGACATTGAACACTGTATTGAAAGTGAAAAAGCAGAATTGTCTGGGTACAGGATGGTTGTAAGTGTATCAAGTGTTGATCCTCATGTGGTATGGCTGACTGGGAGGGCAGCTCATTGCCCCGTCCAGTATCATGAGAAAGTATATGTTATGAGGTGATTTCTCTTGTGTTATGATTCGTCTTCACCTTGTGTGAAACTTTTAGGATTTAAGCTATTTTGAATTGTGTTAAGTAGCTCAAAGTGGAGTCAAAGTGGCCAATGTAAATTTCCATATTAGTTGTTCTGAAATGTCTGACGTAGGACTGTGAGACCCTTAGAGGGATAAATGAAGAGTGTTACTTTACATATTTGTTTGCCAACATGAATCACAGGAATGGAAGGAGTAACTTACAGAGACATGACTGCAGGGATATAACACCATACTGACAGACTCCTTAAAAAGAGACCACCAAGTTGAGCAACTTGAAGGCTGGACTCCAAGCTGCTGAGAGATGTTCCAAGTGGACTTGCCCAAGAGGCAAAGATCCTGTCTTCTGGAGAACTGCAGCCAAGCCATTGTTAACATCTGCAATCAGGCTGGGTCTTGTGATGGTCTCTAGACTTCCATCCCAGCTGGCATAGTCACAACATACTTTGAGAGACTGCTTAGACAGAATCCACCCAGACTGTCTGGTCACCAAATCCCAGTGTTACCACTTCAACCGTAGAACCTCACAGGAAGACTTGTCAGCTGGTAAGGTGAAATCCAGATGCTGTCCATGGTGGCAGAGTCTGCTAATGCCAGCCCAAATGTTTTTACATTTCTTTGTAAAGGCAACCCTGTTGATGTAGGAGGTGGCAATGTGCTTGACTAACAGACCACATGTCCCAGCTTCCTATGTATCTAGGTGGAGTGATGTCACTAAGTTTTAGCCAATGAGATACACAGAAGGGTTATTGAATGAGACTTCAGGGAAAACTTATGAAACAGGCAATTGTGAAATGCCTTTTGAAAAAAGACAATAGCCTTTTCCTCTTTCTTCAGCCCCTAGGCTGGGGGCAGAATTCAAATGTGATCATTGGTGTTCCAGTATCAATGTTTGCTCATGAGAGGACCTTCAGGAATGAAGGCCAGAGGTTAAAGATACAGAACCAGGCATTTGCAGCAACATGGATGGACCTAGAGATCATGTTACTGTTGTTGTTTAGTCACTCAGTCATGTCTGACTCTTTTGCAACCTCATGGACTGTAGCCTGCCAGGCTCTTCTGTCCATGGGATTTCCCAGGCAAGAATCCTGGAGTGGGTTGTCATTTCCTTCTCCAGGGGATCTTCCTGACCCAGGGATTGAACCCTCACTTCCTGCACTGCAGGCAGGTTCTTAACTGCTGAGCTACCAGGGAAGCCATAGATGATCATACTAAGTGAAATAAATTAGGCAGAGAAAGACAAATATTATACGATATTGTTTATATATGGAATCTAAAAATATAATACAAATCAGTTTATTTGCAAACAGAAACAGATTCACTGACACAGAAAACAAATTTATGGTTACCAATGGGGAAAGGGGAGGGGGAAGAATAAATTAGGAGTGTGGAATTAACAGATACACACCACTGTCTATAGAATGGATAAACGCTAAGGATTTACTTATAGCACTGGGAACTATATTCAATATTTTGTGATATCCTATAATAGAAAAGAACCTGAAGTTGTACACTTGAAACTAACAACAATATTGTAAAAATCAACTATAGTTTAATAAAAAAAAAGATACAGAACCAAGAAATTGAAGGAGTCTTCATTCCCGATGTGCATGGCCATGCCAGCCCAGGACTGCCATCTGTGAACTTTAATATGAGAGAAAAAATACATTACTACTTGTCAAGCACAATTTCTAAATGATGGCCTTTTGTGTGAAGCACTGCCCTGGCCTGTCAGTCTTGGGACCTATTACAAAAGGGAACGAGATTGCTATGGCAGGTGCCCTGTCCCCACTGAACATGTGTTGATTTCAAGAGAACAGGGGCTGATGTGTTTGAAGAGCAAAATTAGGAAGTATAACTGAGAGGAGCAAGGAGCAGGGGGAGAGGATAGACTTTGCCTTGGGAAACATGAAGGCATGAGGATTGAATGGGGAACTTAAAGCTGTACTATTAGCATCAGCGAGCAGGGGGCCACATGTTCCTCCATCCCATTCGTTTCTTCCTGTCTAATAGGTCCTGGGGACAGAGCTTGTAGCACATCCATGGACCCCGTCCATGGGGAAGGCTTCTCTGGCCCCCGTGAAATGAAACGTGGGAGCAGGTTGGCCAGGATAAGACTCCTCGAAGGACAAATCTTCAGAGACCCATGGTTTGACTTCCTGAGGCTATGGCAGAGAGTTAGGCAGCAGCCAGCTTTTTGCCTAACGTGAAGTCGAGGTTCTAATTTTAAAGGGAAATGGGATGTGCAGGGAGAGGAGAGTGAAGTCTGTTGGGAGCTGGGGCTTCACAGGTGGACGTGCAAGGCTGAGCACAGCTCAAGGTGGAGGAGGACGTGTGTGTAGGTTACAGAGTTGATGTGCCAGGAAACAATGAGAAGGAAGAGACTGAGTGTCACCACAGCCCTAACTGGTGACATTTCCCTGGAATGAGCCCCCTTCCCTGCCAAGCTCATTTGCCCCCTTGCTCTGGGGCCCCTGCCCTCTGCTCTGATGGGGCGACCACAGTGGACGTGCTTCTGGCCATGATGAGTTTTATGGCTTCTGAATGCAGCGAAGCTTGTTCTGTTTCTGCGAGAGAAGAAATGACACCTCATCTCCTTCCTCTCGCCCTCCCTCTCCCCCTCGACAGTTGGCTTGGGTTTACAACTTAGTCTCGTTGGGGCCATCACACCCCAAGGAGGCCTGGGGGGAGCTCCCGTCGAAGCGGATCTGGCCCGGGCCTTGCTGCTGCTAATACAATTGGAAGGCAAAATCATGCTCCTCTCTCGGCTCGAGATAGGAATTTAAATTAAACCTCATTTAGCCGGGCGCTCCCTTTTGATTTATCGGCAGATGCCTCTTGCTGTTTGAGCCTTGTTAAATTGCTAGCAAACACTTCACTGACCAGCTGTTCCTATTAAGCAGAAAGCGCACTGCGGAGCGGGGTCAATCCCCTTGCACTTTGGATGGTTCTTAGATGTCATCCCTGCAGAGCGGCCACAGGGAGGGGATTACCCCATGCCCCCTGGGAGCCTACTGCTTAATGGCAGGGGGAGATTCTTATGCCTATGGGTGGGGAGAGAAGGGGGTGGGCTGCCCTGGTCAGGAAAATGATGCTCTCTTCTGCAGGCACTGGTCCTGTCCAGTGAGACTGGGAGGAAGGCAAGGGTCTGACGCCCAGCCCCATCAGGTGGGTCCCTGCCCTGTGGATAAGAAGCTCAGCACATGGAAAGATGCTCTCCCCCAAGGCCAGCCAAGGATGTGGCTTTTCGGAGCCAGTGCTGGGCCAGTGAAACCCAGGCAGAGGTGCAGCTTATTGTGTGTTACCCCGTGTTCCCCAGAGGAAGGAGACGGCGTGTGCTTTCATCAGCTGTTTCACAGTCACTCCTGTGACATGTCCTGAGTGTCCTTTTGGTGAGAAGCCCAGGGCTGTCCATCTGTGTTTGCTGCATCTTTGTGTGAATACGAATGGGTCCCTATCTTCCTGGTGGACACAGTCCTGGGCAGGGTGGAGGACAGAAGCCCGGGCAAGCAGCCTCTGTAGCTCCACCTCTACCCCAGCCTCCCAGAGAGGGGGTGCCCTTGTGCATTGAGGGAGCCGCACGACTGTGCTGGGCCCCCCATCAGTCACTACAAGCACTAAGGGAGCTTGACTGGCTGCCTAGTGCTTTTTCCTCCACAATATGCATTCCTCACTCTCTAGTAGGCCCTCATGTTCTCCTACCTCCTCATTCCCCTCTTTCCCCAAAATGGAGTCCCCCCCAACACCCGTCCTGCCCAGGTCAAGAGCAGCCCCTTACCTGGGAGCTGAGTACAGGTCAGAGTGGTCCTTGGGTGCCTGCAGTGAGGCCACCCAACACCGAGCTTGGGGCCTGGGCCTGGATCAGGGCTATGTGGGGCTCCTGTGCCAGATCTGGGGGCCAGGGAAGCCCTGCTTCTGAGCGCTTGGTTGTGGTCCTGACACATGGACCCAGTGACACCCAGATCACAGGTTCCATCACTCTCCTTACCCGATATTCTTGTTTCAGGAGGCAGAGGCATCGCTTTGATTTTAGAAATTCCAGTAAAAATATCTCAAATGCCAGATCCTGAGAATGACCCCCTTCCACATTGCCCCGAGCTCAGTCTGGGACCCCTCACCCAGCAGCTGTGGACCCACGAGCTAGGGCCAGGTTTGGTTAGAATGGCTTGTGGGGTTTAATATATCTTGGGAGTCCAGCCACATCCTGACCCAGGTGTCACAGAGAAACGCCACAAAGATTCTCTAAGACCCAAGAGCAGAGCTCAAAGTGTCCACCCCCATCCCCTCCCTTTCCTGTGCCCTTGTGACCCAAAGACAAACAAGATAAAGCAAACCTAGGGCCAGGGGCCTCCTGGATGTAACCTATCCAGGGCCAGCGGCATCTTCCCTCATCTCACGGTCAGAGCTTTCAGGAGGGAGTTGGGCTGAGAAAAACTCAAACTTCTGAATTCATTCCCTGGTTGTCAACAGAGATCTTGGCCTTCTAGACATTCTGTCAGCTGGTCCTATCAAGAGAGAACCTGGCCTTCTCGCCGCCCCCCCCCTCCTTTTTTTTTGTTTGCGTTTTCTCCTTGGCCTCTATGGCCAAACCTCCTTTCCTGCATCCCCGTCACATCCACGCTTCTTGGCTACGATGCTTCTCGGAGCACACGTCACAGCCCAGGGGTGAGCCAGGGGGTCGCTCTGATGATACTCAGGATTTTACTGATTATTTTGGTGCCTGCACAGGCAGCCCTGATAGTTTCCAAGAAAAACTAGCCTTTCGCCTCTATACCCCACAACGAATGGGATGTATTCATTCACCTAATGCAAGCCTTATTTTCTACCTGGGTAAGGGTTGTTATGGATGTCTTTTTCAAAGATGTTGGTAGTTTTTGCTCCCTTCCCCTGCCAAGGAGTTGGGTAGCTCGGCCTGCTTGCACCTGGACCTGGGATGGAGTTACACTCCTCACTCAGAGTAACCCTCTAGTAGTCTGCTCTGCTTAAGCTAAAAGAAACAGGAAGAGCAGAGGTGTGCTGCAAGGAGAAGATGCAAAAAACAACAAAAAAACAGAAAGGGCAAGTAGTCCAGGCTCTCACCTGATGGGACCAGCTGAAAGAACATCTAGAGGGCCAGGATCTCTGCTGACAAGCCAGGACGAGGTCCTGTCCAAGCCTTAGACCAGGGAAAACAGACTCTTCCAGCCAGTACAGGCACCCTACAGCTCTGTTTATTTCCTTTGTTAGAATACTTCCCTACATTGATGGTGCTGATGGCGTGGAATGCTTTTCTGGAGTCATGCTGGGGCTTCCCTCTGTCCTCCCCAGGCCTCCCCCTTATTTCTGTGGACAAACCACCACAGTCAACATTACTCCTGTCAAGGCTCTGTCACAGAAATCTCTGTAGAAAGAGATAGGGCCAGAGAGAGATGAATAATTTATTCCTCGGAGTCAGCAGATTTGAGGGCAGGATGTGAAGGTCCAACCCAGAGAGGCAGGCCTTGCTCCCAGGGCAGGATGATGCCCCGGGGTTTAAGAGGACAGCCAACCAGCACTTCGTGCAGCCCCGTTTGTTGCCTGCAATGAGGCAGAGGGAGACAGGTTGCGGAAGGCACAGGCCTGAAAACAAATGTCCACGCCAGGCTGTCACACTCTGTCAGAATGGGGGAGGCGGCCTTGAATGATGTTCTTGACATCGTGGAGAGTTTCACATTTATCTATTCTCTAAAAGACAATTTTATACTGAGAGATGATTATCAGCTTTGTCCCCATGGAAGTTATCGATGCCCTGACTTCAGAGCTGACAAAATCATGTGCAGTTTATGGCATCTGTCAGTCAGATGGAAGGGAAAGCCATTTCTTACTAGTCAGCAGACTGGGAGGAATTTGGAAGATTAGAACCAGCAATCGCATCACTCTAAGGTGAAGGGTGTCAGCTTGTTAAGAAAGAGAAAAGGGCATTATAAATCGTGACTCTAAAATGGACTGAGTCTGACTTGTAAACATGTCTGGTATTATTAAGATTTCACCAAGCATCTGGGAAGCCCAGGAGAACAGAAAGAAAACAGATCTTTAGGCTAGAAGTCTGCTTCAATTCTGGTCAAAATCTGTCACCTTTCTGGAAATTCTCCCCAAGGACCCTAGTGTAGAGCTCTCACCATTCTTTTTGATGGCGCCTACAGATCAAGGTTTTGAACTTTTAACTGACATCTGAAATAGACACACTTATTATTGGTAACGTTACATAAGTTCAGTGTAGGTCTCAGATGTCGTCGGTTGACGTTTATGTGCCAATGCGATTTATAATTCTTCACAGAAAGGTTAACATTTAATTAAAGTACTGCTGGAAATTGCCTTTTTGATAAACCCGAGCTGGAGCTTCTTTTTTTTTTGCCTGGAGTGTAGGAAAAAAACCATCTACTCTGATATGTAAGTCTCTGGTTAAACAGTCACTTCAGGACCCAGAGGGGAGCCCAAGGCAGGAGGAAAACCGTTTTGTTGCTTGAAATTTACATCTCTTGGCCTTCAGAGAGTGGCCATACCTGTTGAAAACTCTCCTGGCAAGGGACATTGGCCAAACACTGGATTCTTCTTTTGTTTTCAGTTGGAAACCAGCAAGGTTAAACTAAAGGCAGATTGCTGGTTTCTCCTTGAATTAATGACTCTGAGGAGAAACAGTACCAGTTATGAGAAGAAAACTTGGAAGGCTATAGGCTAAGGACCCAGAAAGATGTTTTACATATTGCTTAAAAGTTTCTAAGGTGGAAAACATTCTGTGACCTAAAAAATACAGTGAACTAACTCACTATTAAAAGGAAGGGGATATATGTAACCTATGGCTGATTCATGTTGAGATTTGACAGAAAACAACAAAATTCTGTAAAATAATTATCCTTCAATAAAAAAATAAATTAAAAAAAAAAAACTACTATGAATTCTGGGTTTGATCCCTGGGTTGGGGAAGGGCTACACACTCCATTATTCTGAGAATTCCACAGGCTGTATAGTTCATGGGGTTGCAAAGAGTAGGACACGACTGAGCGACTTTCTCTTCACTATGAATTCAACCCGGAGTGATGCTGGGTTTTTTGGTTTTTTTAAATTATTTATTTTTGGTTGTTGGGTGTTCGTTGCTGCATGGGGGCTTTCTCTAGTTGCAGTGCATGGGCTTCTCATTGCCGTGGTTTCTCCCGGTGCAGAGCGCAGCTCCAGAGCATTCAGCCTTCAGTAGCTGCAGCACCCAGGCTCAGTAGTTGTGGCACATGGGCCCAGCTGCTCTGAGGCACGTGGGATCTCCTCGGACCAGGGATCAAACCCGTGTCCCCCACACTGGAAGTGCGGGGTCTTCACCACTGGACCACTAGGGAAGTCCCCAGAGTGATGCTGTTCTTCACTCCGAGTGTAGGTCTTCCTGAGCCCACCCCTCCTCTGGATCAGATTTTGAGCTGGGGGGTGAGTGGGTGGGTGGGCATCAGCCAGGCTAGGGCTTTACTGACAGCAGGAGGACAGGGACTGTGATGGGGACACGCATCCAGGAAAACACGAGGAACAGAAATCTGCATCCCTTTTTGTATTTTCTTGGGCTTTAGTTATCAAACTGAATGTAGAGAAAGTTGCCTGTGACAATTTTTTTTTTTTTACACAAGGGAAGCATTTTCATGTTATAGAATATTGTTCAGTGCCAAATTCTATTTTCAGCTCCTTGTCGTCTACAGAGCTTACTGAAGGCATTAAAAATGAGGGCATAAGTTTTTTATCAGGATAAAACTCATGGTTACTGAGAGGGGAAGGGTATGGGGGGAAGGGACAGTTAGGGAGTTTGGGACTGACATGTACACACTGCTATGTTTAAAATGGATAACCAACAAGGACCTACTGTGTAGCACAGGGAACTCTGCTCAATGTCATGTGGCAGCCTGGATGGGAAGGGAGTTTGGGGCAGAATGGATACAAGTATATATATAAAACTGAGTCCCTTTGCTGTCCACCTGAAACTGTCACAACATTGTTAGTCAGCTACTCTCCAATATAAAATAAAAAGTAAAAAGGAATAAAACAATTTTTAAAATTTAGCTTTTGTTTGAAAAACAAACAAAACTGTAACAAACAAGTGTTCATTAGATTATTACAAGGGCTAAGAGTTTTTGAAAACTAATTTTAAATGATAAACAGATTAATGAAAAAAGTCAGTAGTAATATATGGTATATGGAGATGGGTCAAGTCACAAGAGATTGAAGTACATGGCAGCAAGGCTTATCTAGCTGCCTTCCTGCTTGCTACATTGCGTGGTTCACGGAAGATTACCAGTGACTTGGTGGCTATGGTTGACAAATGCCTGATGGTGATAAATATAATGTGATGGGCTCTTGTGTGCTACTTGTTATTTCTTTAGACATGCAGTCTGATAATGAGCTTGTCTGTCTAATACATGTGCTCTATTGTAAACTGTCAGAGACTTCTAAGTGAATCTGGAAGAATCTATATTGGACCAGAGCCCAAGAGTTTTTTTCTTTAGCACTTCTGATTTAGAAGTCAGAATTCAGCCAAACCATAAATGAGCTAAATTATAGAGGAGGCAGAAGGGGATCATGGGTCTTAAGGAATAAGGGGAAGCCAGGATGGCCCTTTCTCAGCCTTGTGGTCCTTGATACCAACTGGAGAACAATAGATCAGCTTGTGCTGTGCTGTGCTTGTCTGGCTCTTTGCGACCCCACGGAATGTAGCCCACCAGGCTCCTCTGTTCATGAGGTTTCTCCAGGAAAGAATACTGAGGTGGGGTGCCATCCTCTTTTCCAGGGCATCTTCCCAATCCAGGAATTGAACTGGGGTCTCCTGCATTTCAGGCAGATTCTTTACCAGCTGAGCTAGGTAGGAAGCCCGTGGGTCAGTCTACATCACCTTAAAACATAAAACAGCATCCACCCGGAGGTGCAGTTGGACCATAAAGAACACTGAACGCTGAAGAATTGATGCTTTCAAACTGTGGTGCTGGAGAAGAGTCTTGAGAGTCCCTCGGATAGCAAGGAGATCAAACCAGTCACTCCTAAAGGATATCAACCCTGAATATTCATTGGAAGGACTGATGCTGAAGCTGAAGCCCCAATACTTTGACTATCTGATGCAAAGAGCCAACTCATCGTACAAGACCCTGTTGCAGGGAAAGATTGAAGGCAGGGGGAGAAGGTGGGACAGAGGATGAGATGGTTGGATGTTATCATCGACACAATAGACATGAGTTTGAGCAAACTCCAGGAGAGAGTGAAGGACAGGGAAGCCTGGCGTGCTACAGTCCATGGGGTCACAAAGAGTTGGACACGACTTAGTGATGGAGCAACAACAACAGGAAGAGCAGTGACTCTAGAGCTGCATCCTGACCAGCTGTGTGACCTCGGGTGAGTTATTTAGCTCTTCTGTATCTCAGTGTCCACTCTGTAGAAGGAAATGGCAACCCCTTCCAGCATTCTTGCCTGGGAAATCTCATGGACAGAGCAGCCTGGGGGGCTACAGTCCGTGGGATCACAAAAGAGTTGGACACGACTGAGCGACTGAAATGATAAAAATCTCAGTGTCCACAAGGATGAATGGGGATTGGAAAGGGATCTACCTCACAGGGTCATTGTGAAGATTAAATGAGTTAACAGGTGTAAAGGACTGAACAGTGCCTGGCACCCGGCTCAGTAAATGTTAGCGTTCATCATCATTATGTGTTAATTTGGTTTGTGTATTGGGGAAGGAGGGGCTGGTCTTTGGTTTAATCTCCTGAACAAAAATTGCCAGACCTTGACATTCGGCAGAGCAAGTGAGAAAGAGGTTAATGGTTTGAGCCTTTCTGAAAGAGTTCTGACGGGAAACATCAACCTTGGCAAATGAACTAGGAACAGATAAATATCCTGAATGCTCTGGTCACGTCCTCTATTATTAGTAAGAAGCACATTTCCTTTTGGGGTGAACAGTAGGGACAAAAATAGGGCTCTTGAGATTACCACCCCTTTATTAATGCTGTTGAAGCACTTGGGCTTGCATTGAAGCTGACTGGCAAATGTAACCTCATAAAAAAAGCAAATGTGATGCATTTGGGATCCTCTTTGGGGAGGAGACAAGGGGGATTTGGGTGCTGGAACTGCAGTGCATGATCTACGCAGTGGTTATCAACATTCTTAGATGGTGGCAGGGTGATTCAGGTCACGGCTTTTAGGGGTCATGAGGTAGGGAGCAGTTGAATGTTATTTTGAGACTTCCAGAAGATTCTGCAGGCAGATAGGTGCACATCTGCTGTCTACATACAGGCAGGTTTACCTTTAATAGCAAATGATTTCACCGGAGCCTACTTCTCAACTTCAGCAGGTAGATATTATATCTTTCAGAGAGTTTCACTTTCATTTGGAACCAGTGAAAGAATAGGAAAAAGAAAAATCAAAAGCATTGCCTAATGGCACGATTCTCCCCAAATCCTTTGAATCAATCTTGCCTTTCCCAGAATTACCATGCTTTGTGACTTCTTGCATTAGGAGAGTTCACAAAGCTAAAAAGAATTTTCCTGAGTATTCAGAGCTTTCATCTGAAGAGAAGCCTGCCACACTGTGGGTGCTGGGGAAACGTGTTTGTCTCAGACCTCCAGCCATGCTCCAGGAACAGGGGACAGTGGGATGCCCTTTGGTACAAGGAGTTCTCAAACAACTTTGCAAATAGGAAGGAGGTAAGTCTTCTCCACAACTTCCTCTATCACCCGGATACATTTCTGCCATGGGCAGAGGGTTAGTGGATGCAGGTGAAATGAAGCTAGGTGGATGTTGGCCAAGTGCCTCAGGAGAGAGATCAGCTACTTTCAAAAACGTTTTCTTTAAAACTTCACATGGAAAACCTAATATAGATGGTTTCTGGCTAAAAACATAGGTATAACAAATTTGGTCCATTATGCTCCAAAAAACTAACAGTGAACTTAACACTGCCATGATGATCTTAGAACTCCTGAGTTCAGTTTGGGAACACACAAGACTTGGATATTTTAGAGTGTTGTACACTGAAATGAAGATCCAAAGAGAGACTGTGACTTTCCTTTTCTTGAAGACTTTGAGAAGTCCTGAGACTGCATGGGGGAGCAGATGCCGGGAGCTGGGGGGAATCCTTCTTTTCTATGATTCCATAAACTTCAGCCAGAAACTTGCTTTTGTAAATACTTGTTACATTTAACAGAAACCCAGTGACTAGAGGGCTGATTCAGTATTTAAATTGTTCTGGAAAAACTTTTTAAAAACTGCTTTTGCATTGATATTTTACCGAGTAAGAAAAGACAATCACAGAAAAGCACAACCAACTGTGACCGATACAAGTGGAAAAAAACCCGGAGCATAACAATGAGCAGCCTCATGGGTGGAATTGCAAGAAGACGGCCCAGGCGCTCCTCATCTGCATGTGCAATTATGTATGGATGAAAAATTACAGGGGCTAATAATTACAGCAGCAATTGTCCACTTGCAGAACAATTAGCCCTTTGCTCCTCATTCCGAGAAAGTGACTAATTGTACCCACAGCAAGCCAACTATTGGTACATTTGTTTTGGAATGGAACTTGATGCTTGTCAGAAAGTTCCACTGAGAGGAGCTTGGGATCTAGGGCTGCTGTGAGCCCCAGTGCCCAGAGACCCAAGGCTTTGAAATATCCACCGTCTAGCCCAGGACAGGCCCAGGTATGCAGGCAAGTAAGTAAGGATGCTAACCCTGGTGTGCTTGTGGACCATGTCATGCCATCTCTAAATATAAAAAATGAGGAAAGTAGAAATAGACTCAGGTAATGATAACAATTATGCTTAATGAGTACCTTTTATCGGAGATCATAAATTTCTTCTAGTTAAATTTCACAGCCTCCTTTGAGATGGAAGGGAAAAATATTTGTAAGCTCTGCTTTACTTTTTAGAGAAACAGAAGCACTTTAGGCAGTGGTGAATAGCATTATGTTTGAAACAACTAGAGGGTAAATCAGAGAGATTTCTAACTTCTTGCTCCAGAAATTACAGTCATTTTGCTCAGGTAACATTGTTTAAGGGAACATATATAATGTTTCAAGAGAACTAGAGATGGGCTAAAGAGATCCCTCACCCCAAACACACTCACATTCACAGTGAGGTTCTAGTAGCTTCCTGGTTTGATCAGCCAAGAATACAAAGTCTTAAGTGATGGGAGGGGACACAGGGCAGAAGAAATGGCCCATCTCTGGGTGGCTTTCTGTGGCCCCAGGTTTCCTTGTGGGACACACAGCTGCTGGTGATACCATCCACACACCCATAAATTCTTGCTGCTGCATAAACCTCAGACCTGAGCTCACATCACCGTTCCAGAAGGTGTCACTCAAGCAGCCATGCATTTCCACTTGAAGAATAGTCGCATTTACTCTGGAAGACCACTGTCTTCAAGAACAGAGTCAGGGCCTTGGGGCCCCTGAATGTTCTTGCCTCATCTTTCAGGGTCACGGGGCGGGCCACCCTCTGACTATGAGTGTATTCCTGTTTTCTTTGAGGTGTTTTAATACTTTGATCTGAAGACTTGATTACAAATCTATTTGACTGAAGTGCACCTCTTGATCCTAGATAGCTAACCAGTTATTTGCTTTTGCCTTTGTTGTTATTAGACAATGTGTACCAGAAAATGCATCAGTGAACCAGCATATGGAGCCCTCTAAAGTGTAGGCCCCTATGGGCTCGTTTCACCCAGGTTTGAGAGCAGTACAGTGGAAGCATGCAGTTTTGTCTCCCACCCTCTCTGTTCAAAAACTGAGGAGTTCTTCATCTTCTTCTAGTCAAGTCTCAGTGGACTTCATTTCATCTCCCTGCTTGGCTCCTCCAGTTTGTATAGGTCAGGGCTGGGTGTGAGCTGCCATCTTGATTTCTCTGGGATGGGGAGATGGGTGGATAGGGGTTCTCCTGGAGCAACTGGCCAGGGCCTCTCCCCAGCCACAACCCCCTGTTGCCCTGTCTATCTGGCTCTGTCCCTCCTGCTAGTGTTCTAAGTAACCACACACAATCTTTCCAGTGGGTCTCTATGCCCCAACTCCCTTTGGTTTCCTCTCCCAAAAGACATATTTTCTAATAAAGACACTGGTGTTTTCCTCTCCCAGTGCTCAGCTGTATCCATGTCTCACCTCCCACCTCAGCAACTTCCACACTATTCAGTTCCCACTGCATTTCCCTACATTTTCCTGAAGGAAGAAGAGAGAAGCTCTTGTACATCACCCCTTTACCTTCCAAAGAGACTGTTGCCTCAAGCCGAGATTCTAAGGTGACCCCAAAGGAAGGAAAAACACTTCTAAGATTTCCTTCTTTGGAGATTCTAGGCACAGTGCCAGATTCTCCTTTTATCACCTTTGACTTGGGTCCAGCAAGTTCACTTATGACCCAAAGGCTGTGTCGTGATTCATTTCAGTACAGTTCAGTTCAGTCGCTCAGTCATGTCTGACTCTTTGCAACCCCATGAATCGCAGCACACCGGGCCTCCCTGTCCATCACCAACTCCCAGAGTTTACCCAAATGCATGTCCATCAAGTCAGTGATGCCATCCAACCATCTCATCCTCTGTTGTCCCCTTCTCCTTCTGCCCCCAATCCTACCCAGCATTAGGGTCTTTTCCAATGAGTCAACTCTTCGCATGAGGTGGCCAAAGTTTCGTGCTTAGTCATGTCCAATTCTTTGCCACCCTATGGACTTCTTCCTCCAGGAGACCTTCCTACTCAAGAGTTGAACCCACATTTCATGAGTCTCCTGCATTACAGGCATATTCTTTACTGCTGAGCCACCAGGGAAGCCCAACCCAAATGGAAACACATCTAAAACATACAAGTTGTACTTAATGCTTTAGCTGAATTGTCTTGGTGGTGGTAGTGGTTTACTCACTAAGTCGTGTCCAACTCTTGCGACCCCATGGACTGTAGCCCGCCAGGCTCCTCTATCCAGGGGATTCTCCAGGCCAGAATACTGGAGTGGGTTTCTATTTCCTTCTCCAGGGGATCTTACTGACCCAAGAACTGAACCCAGGTCTCTTGCATTGCAGGCAGATTCTTTACCAACTCAGCTACAAGGGAAAGTCTAAAGTGAAAGTCACTCAGTCGTGTCTGACTGTTTGCGACCCCATGGACTATACAGCTCATGGAATTCTCCAGGACAGAATATTGGAGTGGGTAGCCTTTCCCTTCTCCAGGGGATCTTCCCAATCCAGGGATTAAACCCACGTCTCCCACATTGCAGGCGAATTCTTCATCAGCTGAGCCACAAGGGAAGACCTTGAAACCATGTAAATTTGGTATCATTGGAAACCATGAACATCCTGAAAATGATGCTTTCTATCCCTTTCTTCTCCTATGTTTCCCCAGACACACAAATATGTCACTGCATCAGGTTACCTGTGCATCCTCGTTTCAGGTACAAGTTTCAGAAAGCAGCAGCTCACTTTTTCATTACTAAAAATGCTGTGTCCTTGTTTAAGAAAAATGTGAAACTTCGTAATACAAAATTTAATCCAATCAGTTCCTAGAACATTTGTTCAAATCTGGCCTGAGGTAGATTTGCATGCTGCGGGAGCTATCTGCAAACACTTGAAGAAGCTTACAGTGAAGATTTTAAAATCAGAGACAGTGTTCTCCTTGACCACTTTTTTTTTTTTTTTTGGTGGGGGAGAAGGTCAGTAAAGATATTTGTTAAAGCATTTTAAAAATAAATTTTATTTATTTATTTTTGTCTGTGCTTCATCTTCATTGCTGCAGGTGGGCTTTCTCTAGTTGCAGGAAGTTGGGGTTACTCTTTGTTGAGGTACTCAGTCTTCTCAACATGGAGGCTTCTCCTGTTGTGGAGCACTGGCTTAGTTGCCTCTCAGCATGTGAAATCTTCCAGGACTAGAGATCCAAGCTATGACCCCTGCATTGGTAGACAGATTCTTAACCACTGGACCACCCAGGGAAGTCTTTTTTGAAATGTTTTGAATCGTCTTAATCTGCCCTAGTTTGGGCGCTCCCTGTAGCTTAAAGTGAGCTAAAGTACCTTTCAGTCCCATGTGCTCCCCTTCATACTTCCAAAACCAGTTTCCACTTTCTGCTTAGTGGAAATGAGGATCCTTTAGGCTATGTTCCCAGATGACCGAGTTGAGAAACCCTCCAGGTTCACAATCTTTCCTTATCCTTGGGGATCTTCACTCCTCCCCAATGCCAGGACTGGCGTATTTAGGAGAAGCCAGAGAATGATGCTCTGGGTTATCTTGCCCTTAGAAATGACTTTTAAAATGATCCACTGGGGCTTTCCTGTTGAATGTAAAGAAATAGATGGATTTAATAATACACCTCTTCTTCAAAATATCCCTCAAAAATTCACAGTCTCTTATTAAGGACTAGGCAGTCTGTATCCAGGTATTTTTGCTCTGATTTCCTTCCTTTAATCTCTCAGCATCCCTTCCAGTTACCAGCAAGGGAACAGGAGAGTCTCTGTGCTAATCCTACTTTTGACACAAACTGTGATGGTTCTGTGAGGGGTGTGGATTGGTGGAGAAAGCCCCTCCTCATATATGCACACATCCCCCGTCACAGACTCCCCCGCACTACCCCCAGGTGTGAAGTTACATTAAGTCCCGCTATTAAATAGATACACAGTTTCATTGCAATCGTTGGGGCCACGCAGGGGAAGAACGCATAGAGCATACATCAGTGCAGCTTCTCTTGGTCCCTGAAATACTTAATGGTGCCCTGGAGTCATCAGCGATATTGTCTAGTTCTTCCTAGATCATGAAAACACAATTCTTGCTAAGATCTTGCTCTTTTCTTAAAATTGAAGTGTAGTTTGTTTACAATGTTGTGTTAGTTTCAGGTGTACAGCAAAGTGATTTAGCTATATATATATATATTATGTGTTCTTTTCCGGATTCTTTTCATTATAGGTTATTACAAGATACTGAGTAGAGTTCCCTCTACTATAATATAGTATGTCCTTGTTTTTTTATTTTATATGTAATAGTATGTATATGTTTTTAATCCCAAACTTCTAATTTATCCATCCCCCTTTTCCTTTTGGTAACCATAGTTTGTTTTCTATTAAGACTTAGCTCTTTTAATCTGTGTATATAATAGCATTATTATATGTTTTTAGGCATATTAGCTATAATTCATGCATGTTTTATAAAATATTAACTATGCAGAGTGAAATTTTTGCCTAATTTTCAGACTCTCTGAGTAAATAATTGGGCAGTTAAGGGATTTTTTTTAGATGGTGGTTAAAATAGAATATGTAGTCCTTTGCTCTAAACATTTAGCCCATGATTTGCAGGGATGTTTTTTCATACGTATCTATGTATACATATAAACACATATGAATACATGCACATATGTGTGTATAAAACTAGTGATACTAAAAGTCATAGAATGGAAATATTTGGGGGCCAGTTATCATTTGGCTTTAGTCTTAGGTTCTTTGGGTTGTTTGAGGGCAGATGATGTAGGAAGCTTTAGATTTTGAGCTTTATTTATTGCTGGAGAATATTGTGAGGCTGCTAGATATGTGGTAGACAAATGTTAGTTTTATAAAATGACATCTACATGTGATTTGCCTGGTAGGCATGTATTTTGTGTAACTTCCCTGGTGGCTCAGATGGTAAAGCGTCTGCCTACAATGTGGGAGACCCAGGTTCAAACCCTGGGTCGGGAAGATCTCCTGGAGAAGGAAATGGCAACCCACTCCAATATTCTTGCCTGGAAAATCCCATGGACAGAGAAGCCTGGTGGGCTACAGTCCATGGGGTCGCAAAGAGTCGGACACGACTAAGCGACTTCACTTCACTTTCACTTTTAATCTCAAACATTATATCAATAGTCAGAAAAATTCACACTAATAGTTTATGTTGTTCAGTTTCAGTCATGTCTGACTCTTTGCAACCCCATGGACTGCAGCACGGCAGGCTTCCTTGTCCTTCACCATCTCTGGGAATTTGCTCAAACTCATGTTCACTGAGTCGATGATGCCATCCAATCATCTCATCCTCTTTCATCCCCTTCTCCTCCTTCCCTCAATCTTTCACAGCATCAGGGTCTTTCCCAGTGAATCGACTCACTGCATCAGGTGGCCAAAGTATTGGAGAGTTTCCACTTAAGGGAAAGTTTATATACATCCTTGATGTTCTTCTTGTCCTTAAGCAAAACTTGGCATCAGTAAGGCCAAGACTTCAGAATGGAGCATTAATGAAAGCGGAGTTAATACCTGGGTGTTTCTGAATCACATCTCTGTGTCCAGTTTCCTGGTATTCCAGAAAACCCATGTCCTCACAATTACTTTTCATCTTATTTCTCCAAGTCTATACAACGACTCTGTTGCCTATTGAGTCAAACCTAAACATCCATCTAATCCAAGGTCTAATCAAAACCTTTCCACACTTCAGATGTGTCCTGCTTTTCTGGTGTTTTCTCCACTGCTCAGTTGCTGAATTCTACTGAGGTAATGAACTCTGTCTCCTTAGATACAAACCACATTTATTTCCCTCTACACTTTTGCATCATGCCGTATCTCTCCTCCAAGAATATTTTCAATCTTTCTATCCTATCTTATAAATTCTGTATACACCAGGTATTTTTCCAGTCTGCATTTACTCCTTCTTCTGGAATTTTCCTCAAGGAACTACTCCTTCTCCTGCTCTCAGCCTAGGGGCTCTGGGTGGCATTTCTCTTTACTACTCAGAGATGCATCATGGTACTGGGCCTAAAAGAACAGCATCTGCTTTCCCTGGCCTCAGCAACTGATGCAGGGATCAGCAAGTGTCCCACTCAAAACTCAGAGACTTCCGCTGAGAAATCAGGATTAGAGGTAGACACTTCTCCACTAGATCAGAATTTGAGAGGAAGAAAGTTTTGGAGCTACTGGCTACCATCTTGAAATTGTGAGCTACAAGCCAAGTGGAGAATAGGGCTGATCCAGAGAAAGTGAAGGAATGGTAAGAGAAGACAGTGGGCCCTGCACTGAGCCTTGAATCGAGCTGCACCTAAATCCAGCCTTGGGCTTCTTGTTATGTGGTCTTTTTCTTTATGCTGTTTTACTTAGAGGGAGTTTTACTGGGTTATCTATCCATCCCTCAAACACCACTTAACACAAGTTATTATAAAGATCATAGGGAAAAATGCATATGAAGTGCTTAACACAGTGACTTCCATGAGGGAATTACTCAATAAATATTAGCTCTTCTTAAAATGATGGTAGAAAGAGATGAAATCAATATCATAGTTAAATATTTTAAGTGATAGTTTCCCCAACTTTTAAGAATAGTGGTGAGATGCTTGTTTTGTGCAGGAGAACAGGGAAAGTAGGAGGAAAATATACCAAGTTCTGCATTTGATGTTGGACTTTTCCTTTGCTATTTTCTAGATCAGTAATGGTGCCTCATGGGCAAAGATTGTTTTTTCATGCTTACGAAATTCACTTCATCATCTCTGATTTCCCCAGGTGTTTTATCATACCTTCTTAGTAAGATGGGGAAGGTATTCAAAGAGGCTTTTCTGTTTGGATTTTGATGTTGGGGTCTCAAATGGAAAATAGCACATAGTTTAACATCCTCATAACAAGACGCTTCAGTCTGACACACTTCATTGGATACTAATCTGAGTTTCCTCACATAGCTCCAGTCTCTTAGGATCTTAGACAAGGACCATTTTCCCAGGTGGCTGTCTACCAATTTGGCAGATGTTCCCCAAATGGGGAATTAATTTGCTCATTATTTCAGATGCATAGTAATTCATTTGCTTTAGAAATATTTTCTGTTGCCTAAAAGTAAGATCTTCTTTGAATGGTTAATATTATTCTCCCCATCAGAGTTCAAATCCTAGCTTGACCATTCATTGACTTACATAATTTTATCAAATAACTTGGACTCTCAGTACCCCACAGCAGCAATATTGATAAAATGCAGAAAGCTACAATTTCCACTGGACATTGGAATATTGCTTTGTATGCTGATATTAATGTAAGATGTTCCAAAATAAGTGATCATTATCACCCTCAACCATTTTTAGCTAAAGGGTATATAATAATGCTGACTCTAATTTTCTTTTGGTTGGATAATCATAGGGTATGTGGTTCTAGTCCAAGTAAAGGTTAATGTTTGTCTCGATTTGCCTTGGTCCTCTTTTCCCCAGTGCCTTATATCCAGAACAGGGACTGTCATTGCTATTGTTCCAGAACTTTTATTATATGCTGGTATTTTTGATGACACTCTGAAAGACAGAGGTTTCCCCAGTGCTTACCTTGTAGGAGAGACAAGGTTGATGAATAAGCATGAGAAATTTACCAGTCCATCTAAGTATTTACCAAGTCTTTTTGTGAGCTTTCCCAAAGGACACTGGTTATAAATGAAATGAAACCATTATTCTTTATTTTACATTCTGTAGAAACTGTTTCTCCATTGGACAAGGGGAACTAGCAGAAGTTGTTAAGGATTCTTTAGAGAAACTTCACTGCAAAGTGGTATAATTTTCTCCATAATGTTATTCTAATTTAATAGTTAAGTTCTGGAATTTTGAATGAAATTTTTCTTTCCCTTTCAAGAATATATACTTTTGGATAGTGACAAGGAAGGGCAAATAGATAAATGAAGTTGACTATCAATCAAAATGAACTCCCAAGAGAAAAACAAAAATGATTAGTGAAGGTAGGGATTTGAAATGTGAGATAGTACACGTATCATAGAAGCATAAAAACAATGATGGGGAAAAAAAACGCTAGTCTTAAGATAGTGTTAAGCTCTAGGGAGATGGGGTGGAAAGGGATCAGGAAAGTCTTCAAACAGCACCTCAAATGGATTTATCTTGTTTTATTTCTTGTTTTTTTTTTTTTAAAAAGCAAATTTTATGTAAATGTGGAAAAATTTTAAGACGTGTTAAATATGGGTGGATGGTAAACTTATGTTGTTGCTTGTAATTTTATATGTTTTAAGTGTTTCACATGAACACTATTCTTTTAAAAAAGAATTTAAGAGCTATCTTATGATCCAGCAATCCCACTCCTGGGCATATATCTGGAGAAAACTGTAATTCAAAAAGATACATGCATGCCCCCCAATGTTCATAGCTCCACTATTTATAGTAGCCAAAACATGGAAGCAACCTAAACATCCATCAATGGAGGAATGGATAAAGAAGATGTGATACACATATACAACGCAATATTACTTGGCCATAAGAAAGAACAAAATAATGCCATTTGCAGCAACATGGATGGACCTAGAGATTATCATATGAGTGAAGTTAAGTCAGACAGAGAATGACAAATATCGTATGATATTGCTTATATGTGGAATGTAAAATAAGGTTACAAATGAGCTTATCTACAAAACAGAAATAGAGTTACAGAGGTAGATAACAAAATTATGGTTACCAGGGGTAAAGGGAGGGAGGGATAGATTGGGAGATTGGGATTGACATATACACACTACTATATATAAAACAGATAACTAATAAGAACTTACTGTATAGTACAGAGAACTCTACTCAATACTCTATAATGGACTATATGGGAAAAGAATCCAAAACAGAGTGGATATATGTATATGTAGAACTGATTCACTTTGCTGTATACCTGAAACTAATGCAATATTGTAAATCAACTATAATCCAATAAAAATTTTAAAACGTAAAAAAGAATTTAAGGAAATGCATTATTTACCTGAGTAGAAGAGTAGGATCATGGAATTTATGACCTGAGAAATTAGAGTGTGAGTTTATGTTATGCATTTTTTGAATGAAGTCACCAAAGCCAGAGGGGTGAAGTGATTTTTTTAAGGTCACGGACCTTGGCTTCCAGTCAAGAGCTTTGTCCAACATCTCATAAGAGTAACCCCAAAGCAAAATTTTCTTAATGACGAAATACACCCAGTCTCTCTCAGGTAAGGTTCTTCTCACTGGAGACACTACAGATATGTTTCAACATTTTTTAAAAAGTACACTTTGGGTTTGAAATTAACTCAGTTCAGCAAATGTATTGAATGCCCAGTAAGTGCAAAGCATCATGTGTTCTCCCAAGACAAAGCTCTTATAGATCCTTTCTGCTTGTAACTAGCTTTCTGATACCTTTTTCTTTGATTGATTTAATTAAGGCAGAGTGAGATAATATTGAACCCAAATGTCCTTGATACACCAAGGAGGGGTTAGAAGTCAAAGACCAAGTAGGATAAAACCCCAGGACATGATAACCTTGAACTCTCTAGATATAAAATCCATATTTTAAAATAAGTGGTAAAGAGGTGTCTATGGCCAAGTGAGGAGGAATAGCATTTAGATGGAAAACCATGAACATTGTGATGTCATTATCAGTCAGAGATCCAGGGTCTAGAAATATCAGATAGGAAAACCATCCCTCCTAAATCCTCTCTTTGACAGTCTATGTAACCAAAGATAATTATGAAACCAATTGGAACAAGAAAGACAAAGGCTAGAAAGAAAAGAGCAGAGAAGGGGTTGTCCTACAAAGAATCCTTTACGTTGGCAGACAAGAGCATATGCATGAAACTGCTCCCTAAACTGCAGAGCATATGAAACAGGAGATGCTGGTTGCTTACGTCGGCAAATATGAGAACAGGTTTGTTGAACTAGGCTTTGGAAGCTCCATCTCTAGACAAATTCTAGCAACAAAATGTCTTCTTTTGTGACTGAAACCATTTCCTTTAAGGTGAGTGGATGGGGTAGCCACGTTCTCCAGGGTTCTTCCAAGTCTATGATTCTAAATCCATTTCTGTCATCAAGGCTAGATGTTGGAGAACTGGAAGACTTTCTAAGTATTGTTTGCTTAGTGCGAGTTTGGATGCTTCTAGCTTCCATGATATGAGTGACTTGAAGGAGCTGGTGGTGGTGAGGTGGTTAGTCCTGCAAGGAGGCAGGTGCTGGCAACTGAGGAGTAGAGTGAAGATACAGAACAGTTTCCTCACATACATTTGGGAGTTGCGTATCTTCCTGTGTACATATATTCCATACACTATTCAGCCATCTTCATGTATTGACAACGGTATCAATATATGGCATCTCATATACTGACAATGGCAGGATCTGAGTGTGAGGTTGAGGAGAGAGGCTGTGGAGATGGCTGCCACCAATATCCCCCCACATCACCTCCACTGCTATCAAAAAGGTCACTGGGGGTGGGAGGATGAAGGGTAAATGTCCAGGGATGAGCTAGAGATGAAATCAGGACTAAGGGGAGAGAGAGAAGCAGGATTGACTATACTTCTCAGTTTGCCTGGGATAGTCTTGGTTTTATGTCTTTTTTTCCTGATAAATTGCTAAAACTGAGGCCCCTTTCATTCTCAGAGGTGTTCACTTTTGGATGATAAATTATATAGTTACTCCAGGGGGGTATTGGGCAGTACGACAAGCATATGCACAGTCCATTTTAATCCAGGGAGAAACATTAAAGTCATCCCTTGAAAATTTTGGCACTGTGATAGTTTGTGCTCTGACTCACAGCTGAGTTAAGGGGCAAAGTGTCAGCATCATCGCAATTCCTTACCTCCAGCTGCTGTGAACGCTGTGTATTTAAATAGTTCCTGTCTTTGAAGCTGCAAATGAGCCCTGTCAAATTCCTAGGGTTGTCAGGGTCCTTGCTGAGATGAGAGCCCAGCAAGAGCAGACTGACTTGACTCACCAAAATGACCTCCCCAGCTCTGTAAATGAGGGCCTAAATATTTTCTGCAAAAATTGCTTTTATGAAAACTACCTTCCCACTTGAAAATGGAATGCTAAGCCACATATATTTTGCAGCATGTTTGAGAATATATTCCCAGAAAATTTCACTGATTATCCTTAAGATCAGCCAACACTGACTACCACCCTTGTACGGATGAAAGAATGAATGATTAAATCTGAAAAGCAATGTGGGGTATTTTAAATGAATTGGGTTCTTTTGCCATCGTAATCATCTTATTCATGTGTTTCTCTCCCTCCGGTAACGTTTTGGTACACAGCCCATGTTCGAGATCACCAACGGAAGCAAGCACAGAAATGAAATGAAATGAACTTCAACAATAGACAGTTTTAGCTATTCCAGGCAGTTCTTCCTGTAGGCCAGGGAGTGCCTAATAATGAAATAAAGGTCTCAGGGCTCACCAGCAAACCACAAAGCAGCTAATTTGGTATTTCTTGCAGAAAAAGTACTGGAAGCTGCACAGGGTTTGTTTAGGAAAGAACTTGGCCAAGTTAGTTGATTAGGGTGTTTCAGGAAGGACAGATTACTCTCCATTCACTGTCAGAATACAAAATAAAGATGTGAAGTGAATTCTATCTAGGAAGGGCCTTTTTCTGAATCCCATATTGGGGCTGGATAGAATGGTTCCAGCAAAAGGAAAATCATACCTTCTTCTCCACATAACTGCCCCCATCCCATACACACACAGAGGTGAAAGAATAAAGAACACCCATCTTCTGCTGGTCTCGGGCATGCCCTGCACATCCTTACCAACCTGGCGGGCATAATGAAAGAAGATGAAAGATAAGCTTGAAACTATGCTTGGAGCCACAAAGGCAAGATCTATGCCACTTGGGAGGAGAAAGTTCACAGCGAAGAGGGGGTGGCTCCTGACCCCTTCTGATATTTCACAGTCGAAGGGGGAGACCGGCCTGCCTCCTCTCTTCCGTTCAGAGGTCAAGACAGGAGAGCAAGAAATTCTGGTGGGTGGATGCCAAAGAAGAAGAAGAAGAGGAAGGAGAAGAAGAAGAAGAAGAAGAAGAAGAAGAAGAAGAAGAAGGGGGCTCCCAGGAGGGAAATGTTGCTTTTGTGCTTCCTGTCAGCTTTAGATGTTAGGAGATTGGAGGTGGTGACTCTGTGTTTTGTGACTCTTACGTATTTACAGAGCACTGCCGCTGGGCTGGAAATGGGTCACAGGGTTGCTGAGATAATGATCCTCTCAGCTCAGGGCCATGGAGCTGGCCTGGGGGCAGCCAAATCTTTTTGGTGGTGGCCTCAGGCCATTAACGGCTGCATCTCTGCTCCAGTGTGATGCTGAAATACCATTTCTGTATGTGTCGGGCAGTGAACCAAGTCAGGAAGACTGGGAATAGAATGTGTTCCTCTGGGAACCCCTGGGTGGTGGTGGGAGTTGGGGGTGTTGAAGATGTGGAGTTTCAGAGCAGATGGGTTGGATTGGGCCCTCTCAAAAGATATGTCTACATTCTAACACCTGGGACCTATGAATGTGGCTTTCTTTGGAAATCAAGTCTTTGCAGATGTAATTAAGTTATGGATCTTTAGATGATATCATCCTGGATTTAGGGTGGACCTGAAATTCAGTGATTGGTGTCCTTATAAGAGAAAAGGAGATTTGACACAAACAGGGAAGAAGGTCACAGGAAACAGAGGCAGAGATTGAAGCTGTGACACAAGCCTAGGAGCCCCAGGAGCCACCAGCAGCTGGAAAATGCAAGAAGGGATGGTCCCCTAGAGCCTGGGGAGGATGTGGCCTTGCTATCACCTTGATTTTGGAGATCTGGCCTCATAAACTGGTAATGGAAAAATTTCTTCTGTGTTAACTTGCCACATTTGTAGTAACTTATTGTGGCAACCTTGGGATGCTAATACAATCTCCATCTCACCATCCTCTCATTGTGGAAAACTCCAACTTGTATGGACTCCATGTTCCTGGATTCTATCCCTCTCTTTTCCCTTATACACTTCCTTCTTTCTTCTTTTCTCTATTCCTACTTCCTCCCAAAGGTCTTCACTAGCTTCTCTGCTTCAGGTACTGACAGGCAGGGGGCCTCCAAGATAAGCCAACACAGGGTCCCCCCTAAGCTCATTGGTAGAGAAGACAGACCTACACAGGTAATTTCAAGGTACAGTAGGTGTTGCTGTCAGTACAAAGTGCTTCAGAATCCAGAAAGGGGAACAATTAATTCAGTGGGCGTATAGGAAGATTTCCCCAGAGGTAAAAGCATTTGAGCTGCATCGCTTGAATACTGAGTAAGATGAAGATGGGAGGGAAAAGGAACAGGCACTCTAAGCAGAGGGAAGATGTCATTTGGGTGGATCTCTGATGGATGATTCATTAGTGATGTATCATTTACTGCACTTATTTTTAGTCCTGTGACATGTGATGAAATATTGGGCTATTTGGTGTGTTCTATCACCTACATTCCATTTTCTCAAAGGTCATTTCTGGGTTCAGGTCTGGACTGTATTGAACATGGGAATCAATTACAGCCCAGAGGTGTCCTAAGAGGTATGGTCATTTCTTGGCCTGGCATGTATGGAGGCACCATATTGAATCTAGGATTGTCCATGAAAACACAACTTACTGAAAAAAAGAAAATGGATTTAAGTAGAACAGGGCCCCTGGGTCCACTTGAATACAGACCTAGGTTTAGAACTCTCCTGGATAGTGGGGTACAGATCAGGATGCTCAAGGGCCCTAGTGATATGCAGAGAAAGCTATGGTGAATTTTTTTAACCTAAGGGTAAACTGGCTTATGAAGGACTATAAAATTTTCTCTACCTTCAAAAGAATGGAAAGCCAGTATGATTGACTCATTTAAAAATTAAAAGTACTTTAAAGACTAAGACTGTAGTATTTTCCAATTTTGAGTATGTTTTTGACTTAAGTTGGATTTGGCATCTAAGTTTGAGCCCCTTGCAATTAACTCTTGGCATTCCACAGTCCATCTAGAGACAGGCAGACTTAGTCCTGAAACATCAGAACTGTGGACAGTACTCCAGCCATGCTAGCCTAAGTCATTATAACTCTCACTTTGGAAGTATGTCACTGTTAAACAGAAAGGAGCCAGTTTAGAGGAAAGTGGGTAAGGAGAAGGGGAGCAGATGCTGGTGGTGTGGTGTGAAATCCCTTGGTGTACAAGGTACAAGTCTGACTCACCTCTCCTGTGTCTCCAGGCAAGATATTTCACCCATTTGTACCTCATTTTTCTCGCCTATAAAATGGGGACATTATTTTCTACATATGTTTGTTGTAAAATTAAGATGTGTCAGTACATGTGAAGTGCTGAGCGTGTAATCTAGCAATCATTAAAGGTCTTGATCATGACCATGGTTACTCACTGCAGAGAGTCACATGAGAGGATGATGGGAAGTGCCTAGCACAGGGCAAGCTCTTGGTAGATGCTCCATAAGCATGAATGACATCCCCTTGCCGCCCCCTCTCCCACCCTTAGGTGCTTCTCAGCAGACCTGGCATTCAAAGGAAGGGTTCTAGAGATGCACTGCCTATGAGTTCAGAGCAGACGGGGTGGGAGTGGGGTCCCCAGACACTCGCCTTGGAGGTAACAGTTGCTGTTGCCTAACAGCCCTACTCCAGGCCAGACAATAGAGAGAGCCATCCCTGGTGGCAAACTTATTTCCTTAATACCATTTCTAGAAACTACCTCTAGTGCCGGCTAAGGAGCAATGGGTCCTGTATTTACTAATATGAGTGTGGATGGGTAGTGGTGTGTTGGGGGTGAGGCAGGTGGTCCAGACTGGCCCAAAGCAAGGGCTGCTTGGGGGTGTGGGGCACATCCCTGAGCATGGGCTTAGTGCTGAAATGCATGATCTCATTTGGCTCATAGAAACCCAGAAGGGTGGGGCTTCCCAGGTGGCTCAATGGTAAAGAATCTACCTGACAATGCAGGAGACATAAGCAACGAGGGTTTGATCCCTGGGTTGGCAAGATCCCCTGGAGGAGGACATGGCAACCCACTCCAGTAGTCTTGCCTGAAAAATCCCGTGGACAGAGGAGCCTGGTGGGCTACAGGACTACAGGGTTGCAAAGAGTCGGACACGACTGAAGAGACTTAGCACCCATGCACACAAAACTGAGGTTTAGTGAGAATAGTGACCTGCCTAGGACCACCTGGCTGAATCAGACTCAGTCAGACTTAGCTTCCTTCCCTTTCTCTTCACCCATCCGTCTCTGACACATCCCTCAAGATGAACACACACTTCCATTTTCCCAATAAGATATTTTTCTTCTAAATTTCATTTTAAAGGGAAAAGCAACATTTTGTTGTCCTTGTTGTTAAGTAAAAAGTGCTTTTGTGCCCAGAGAAATACCTAGGAAACTTGGATGACTAATTGAATCGAACATACAAACTTTTTATATAGTGAAAATATCATATTCCTGTAAAGATATTACCTAGTTTTGCTTTCAAGAGAGGAATAAACTAAGAAATTACAGAAAAAGCCCATTTTCCTTATGAATCTAGAACAAACTGAAACCGGGATATTATGGCTACAATCATATATAGGGAAAAATTCTTTGGAAAGAGAATTTTTGAATTGCTTTAGATATTCATTTCTGTGTCTTAAAAATAAACTTACATTTGAAAAGAGATGGTAAAAAGAATCTGTAGAATTTTGGCTTGATCCATCCAATTTCTCAGTCTCGGCACTATTGACAGTTTGGGCTAGATCATTCTCTGTTGTAGTGGTGGGGGGGTTGCCTGGTACCCTGTGCGGTGTTTAGTATCATCCCTGGCCTCTACCCATTAACTGCCAGCAGCATCCCACCCCCACCCCCAAGTCGTGACAACTAAAGATGTCTCCAGACATTGCCAAATGTCCCTTGGGACAAAATTACACACGGCTGAAAATTACTGAGCTAGATGAAAAAATGTTATCATCAGTTAATATTTGTGCTTGTCCTCATGGTTTGTGGCATTGTGTCAGGAACACATCTGCTTCCTGGCAGTTCCCAAGGCTGGAGGGGGACAGGCAGAACAGATAGGATCTTATTAGTACTTCATTTTTCTTCTATTTTGTAAATAACAGCTTTATTGAGATTTAATTTGCATACCATAAAATCCACCCTTTCAAAGTATACAAGTCACTGGCTTTTAGTATATTTGCAGAGTTGTGCAACCACTACCACTATTTAATTTTAGAATGTTTTCATTACCCTCTCAAAGCAACTCCATATCCATAAGCAGTCACACCCCATTTCCCATCCCTGGCAACCACTAATCTATTTTCTGCCTTTATTATAGAGCTCTGTTATTAAATGTGAGAAATTTGGCTTGAAAACCCAACAGCCACTATGGATAGAGTCCCTACCCCTTGCCCCTCAGGTGTTTTAAATCCTGCTTTAAAGTCCAGCTCAAGAGTCTCTTCCTCCAGGAAGCATTCCCTCATTTCCTCTCTGGTCCAGTTGTCTAATCATCACCATTTCCTCTTGGCTGTGGAGCCAATCCCAACTGTGAACTGCAGGGCAGTTCATCTTTGGCAGAAGAACTTTGTGGGGCAGATGCTACCATACCACACCACACCAGGCCAGCACTTAGTAGACAGTGTCATGGAGTCAATATGGTTTGTTGACTGATCTGTCCTGGGCCTCAAAGGATGCTTTGTGTGGATGAAAGCATTTAAATCTCAAAACATTTAATTCTAAAACAACTTGATGAGATAGATGCTATCATAATGCCCATTTTAGAGGTGAAGAAACTGAGACCCAGAAGAACTGATTAAGTTTTTCAAGGTCACTGAAAGTAGTGGAGTGGGATTCTGGTCCAGAATCTAGGTGTGTAACCACTGTGTAACATGGCTTCTCTGGGGGAACACTGCCAGGACATGTGATATACATTAATCTCCCTTACATCTCATGACAACTCTGGAAGGTGGCTGTAATTACCTTATTTTCCAGGTGAGGAACCTGATGCTCAGAGAGATGACCTGTCATGCAGCTCATAGGTGGCAGAGTCAGGATTCGAACCCAGGTTACATGTACTCATTTCACGGGGCTGCCGAGAACAATAGCAATGATTGGATTTCCAAAGGTCAGCTCGGAAGCCTACTCCCATCCTGCTGGAAAGAAGAGCCTCTGGTTTTTTAAAATAATTTTATTTATTTATTGCTGTGCTGCGTCTTCGTGACTGCACGAGCTTTTCTCTGGTTGTGGTGGGTGGGGGCTACTCTCCAGTTGCAGTGTGTGGGCTTCACATTGAGATGGCTTCTCTTGGTGCCAAGCACTGGCTCTAGGGCACTGGGGCTTCAGTTGTTGCAGCACGTGGGCTCAGTAGTTGTGGCTCCTAGGCTCTTGAGCACAGGCTCAATAGTTATGGCTTATGGACTTAGTGGCTCCTTGGCATGTTTGATCTTCCAGGATCAGGGATCAAACCCCTGTCTCCCACATTGGCAGGAGTATTCTTTACCACTGAACCACTAGGGAAGCTCCAATAACCCCTGATTGTTAAAGGGAAGTTGCTTGGTTTTCTTCTTATCTCCGAGTGAAGGTGAAAAATACAAAAGAATTTCTCTAGAAGGATCTGAAAAGCTATCCCTGTTAGAAATAGAAACAATATGGCAAAAAAAAACATGGTGGTCAACCTTAAGATCCTGAAAAGTTGTTAGGAAAAATAGGGATTCAGCTATTTTCACGCCTTAAAGAATCTCCAGCCTTGAGGACTGGCAAGTGTGTGAGCTGACATGAAGAGGAGGGATGGTGGGCAGGCTGTATAGATCAGGGTGCTGGCATCACTCTTATCTGAGAGGCTCACCTCCTGCACAGGCTTGCTGTCTGGGAGACAGGCACACCTTGAACGTGATAAATATAGATGAACATACTTTGAACCTGAAGGGAAACTCATCAGGAGAGAGCTAATTATGGGGCTTGTTATTTACATAATTTAGATGACAATCTTGAAAACATAGCTATACTTTAGAGATTCATGACTTTAATCAGGCTGCAAATAATGACGAATAGCACAGATTAAGCCAGGATGATTTGCACAACTATTAAACATATAGGTCAGCACCTATACATAGAGCAAAATGCCAGGCATTGCAAATGATCGTAGAGCCATTTGGATAAATGAGATAATGGGTCAAAAGGGAAAGTGTGGAAAATAAAAATTGATCAGGGCAGTTATTTGAATGTGGGATTAGATGGATCTGTAACTGCTTTAATCCAAGTATATAGCTGTAACATAGAAGAGTACATCGTAGTGAAAGTTTAGTGGGTAGGAACACAGTATAAATGAAAGGATTTTATTATCACAGAACCATGAAGTTCAATTTTATGCAAATATAAAAAAATGACAGACGATATAACAGTTGGGCTATCCAAGAAATAATATTCCACAGACGTTATCTACTTTGGGGCTGGCTATAGACAGTTTGATTGCCTTAGTAACAGATAACTGACCACACGAAATAACTGGCTCTGTCTCTGGAGGCTTTATCTTGCCTGCAGACTTTTATCCATGCCATTCTACCTGCCTGCAGTGCCCTGCCTCTTCTTGTGGGTCCGCAAACACCTTTCTGTCATTCAAGATGGAATGTAAGGCAATCTGGCAGCATAGCAGAAAGAGGACTTGGGCTTGGAGTCCCAGCTTAGCCATTGCCTGGTTGGCTGGTCTTACTGGTTTACTATTAATAACTTCTCTGATCCTCTGACCCTCACATCCTCCAATGCTGTTCTAAGTCACTCAGTTGTGTCTGACTCTTTGCGATCCTATGGACTATAGCCTGCCAAGCTCCTCTGTCGATGGGATTTTTCCAGGCAAGAATAGTGGAGTGGGTTGCCATTTCCTCCTCCAGGGGATCTTCCTGACTTAGGGATAGAAACTGTGTCTCCTGCATTGGCAGGTTGGTTCTTTCCCACCTGAGCCACTTGGGAAGCCCTCATGTCCTCCAATAGGCAAGGTTAATCTCCCTCCCTAACAAGCTGCTTTATCAATTTCTCTTTCTGGTTTCACTATCACAGCATTCACAAGTATAATACCCTTGAGTTTATGTGAATGTGGCATTTGTATTGTAGTCAAGGGTTTGGACTTCCCTGGTGGCTCAGACGGTAAAGCGTCTTGCTTACGATGCGGGAGACCTGGGTTCGATCCCTGGGTCGAGAAGATCCTCTGGAGAAGGAAATGGCAACCCACTCTAGTACTCTTGCCTGGAAAATCCCATAGACGGAGGAGCCTGGTAGGCTACAGTCCACGGGGTCGCAAAGAGTCGGACACGACTGAGCGACTTCTCTTCACTTCACTTCAAGGGTTTAGGGTTTAAAAACTGAAGCTGCCACTTGCTCGCTGAACCTCAGTTTTCTCATCTTCAAAATGGAACTAATGCCTGTTGAGGCAAAGAATGACAGGTGATGAGCAAGCTGTTCCTCTTCCTCCTGGGCAAATAGCCTCCCCGCTGGAGTGATGCATGATCACGTGACTGAGGAGACTCAAAAGAATACAAGCAGGAGTTATGAGGACCATTTACAATAGTAGCCCTTAAGAAAACCTCCATGCTTTTCACCCCTCTGCCAGATTAAGGTAGTTGAGAACTATGACTAATAAGCCATGTCTTGAAGGTAGCAGAGACCGAAGATTGGGGAGCCTTAGCCCCAGAATCATTACTTGGAAGAACATTTCCCTCCACCCCAGTTAGGAACACCCATTTGGGACTTCAAATGAGTGAGAAACAAATATCTCATTGCAAGCCACTGACAGCTGTGGGTTTATCTGTTGCAGCAGCTAGCTTTACCTCAACTAATGCACCAACCCTAGAAACATGGGCATGTGTTGTGAAGATGATAACAGTGGTTGGCAGAGTTCCTGGCACATAAAGAGCTTCTTGATGGAAGTGAAAGAAGATAGCGAAAAAGTTGGTTTAAAGCTCAACATTCAGAAAACTAAGATCATGGCATCCGGTCCCGTCGTTTCATGGCAAATAGATGGGGAAACAATGGAAACAGTGACAGACTTTATTTTCTTGGGCATCAAAATCACTGCAGATGGTGACTGCAGCCATGAAATTAAAAGATGCTTGCCCCTTGGGAGAAAAGCTATGACCAACCTAGACAGCATATTAAAAAGGAGAGACATTACTTTACCAACAAAGGTCTGTTTAGTCAAAGCTATAGTTTTTCCAGTAGTCATGAACAGATGTGAGAGTTGGACTATAAAGAAAGCTGAACGCCAAAGAATTGATGCTTTTGAACTGTGGTGCTGGAGAAGACTCTTGAGAGTCCCTTGGACTTCAGGGAGATCCAACCCATCTATCCTAAAGGAAATCAGTCCTGAATATTCATTGGAAAGACTGAGCTGAAGCTGAAACTCCAATACTTTGTTCACCTCATGTGAAGAACCGACTCATTTGAAAAGACCCTGATGCTGGGGAAGATTGAAGGTGGGAAGAGAAGGGGACAACAGAGGATGAGATGGTTGGATGGCATCACTGACACGATGGACATGAGTTTGAGTAGGCTCCGGGAGCTGGTGATGGATAGAGAAGCCTGGCGTGCTGCAGTCCATTGGGCTGCAAAGAGTCGGACACGACTGAGCGACTGAACTGAAGTGAACTGAATAAACCCTTACCAAAATCTGATAAATGAATGGACCATTAAGTCCTCCAAAAGAGAAAATAGAATTAGTATAGATGATGGTTTTCCCCCATGGCAAGCCAAGTTTAATTTTGTTCTGTCAAGTTACATACAAATAATTGGAACTTCAGGTTTGTAAGGACTATACTCTCTTGTGGCTAAATTAGTATAACTCATAATCACATTTCTCACAGATTTCCAGAATATTGGTGCTGAATGGCACCTTAGCTGGGAAGCTATACACAGCCTTCTCATTTTGTAGATGGGAAAACCAAGGCTTGGAGAGGGTTATTCTTCCAGAGTAATTAGGGACAGAGCAAGGACTTGTAACTTGTTATTATTTTCACAATTAAAAGAAAGATTTTCTGATAGTTAAAGTTACAAATGACGGCGACTGAAAATTGGGAGAATAGAAAAGTTTTATTTGATGGAGAAAATAGGAAGAGCTCTAATAGAGACATGGGTTCTGTTTCATATCTTTTATTTATGTATCTTTTTCCACAGTGTTTAACAGAGATCATGGTTATTCATAATTTTGAAACTGGGCAACTAGACTTGATCCTTTAAAGCTCCCTGTATCATTCTTGGGGCTGAGATTCAGGGGGGAGTAGGGCCACTGTGGCTTCTCTGGTGGCTCAGATGGTAAAGAATCTGCCTGCAATGCAAGAGACCTGGGTTTGATCCCTGGGTCAAGAAGATCCCCTGGAGAAGGGAGTGGCAACCCATTCCAGTATTCTTGCCTGGAGAATCCCATGGACAGAGGAGCCTGGTAGGCTATACAGTCCACGGGGTTGCAAAGAGTCAGACATGACTGAGTGACTAAGCACGCACGCAGGACCACTGTGGCTGTTTTGACAAAACGACACCCCATAGAGTGGAAGAGTTGCCACTTCCTTCTTGAGGCAGTGAGGTGGGGGTTTGTGTAGGGGGTGAGAGTTGGAGCCTGCATGTTTTGGGTAAAGCCCTCTACCTAGCCTGGTGCTTCCACTGCTCTCTGCCTGTGAGGGAGAGGGTGGGGGCAGGCTTTTTGGTCCTTGTGCGGCCCAGTATAGCCCTAGACGTGCAGCTTTCAAAACTAGAAAGTTGGTGGGTCTTCCTTGGTTGTCCAGATGCTAAGACTCTGTGCTCCCAGTGCAGGGGTTCCAGATTCTATTTCTGGTCAGGGAACTAGACCCCACATGCCACAACTAAGACCCAGCACGGCCAAGTTAATTAATTAATTAATTTAAAAAATGTGTTAGTTTCTCAGTTGTGTCCAATTCTTTGTAGCCCCATGGACTGTAGCCAGCCAGGCTCCTCTGTCCATGGAAACTTCCAGGCAAAAATACTAGATTGGGTTGCCATTTCCTTCTCCAGGAGATCGTCCCAACACAGGGATTGAACCCAGGTCTCCCACATTGTAGGCAGACTCTTCACTGTTTGAGCTACAAGGGAAGCTAATTTAAAAAAAAAAGGATTAAAAAAAAAAACCTACAAGGTTGGAGCTGTGAAGTCAAGGTCAGGGAGCATCTCTGTCCACCTTTCTAGCAACTGTCCAATGGTTCTTTTCTGAAATATCCTGAATGGTTATTTTTGGGGAACTGATCACTGCTTTTTACTATGAAGGGACTTCTCATCTATGGTAATTTGTTTATCATTTTCATAAATCCTCAGGGAGGGGGCTGGTCTCCCGTAGTTCCCTTTAGCCCCCAAGAGGATGGACACGTCCAGGGAAACTGCCAACAGAGGGCAGAGAGCAGGCCCCTCATCTCCTCTGAAGTGGTTAATAGCCTTTCCAGGAGCCCAGTCCTGACCTCATTGCTGTGGCGTTTCTGATTAGCCTGTAATGGTGGGAGGGACTGCTGCTTTGGGTCAGCACTGCTGCTTTGACCACAGAGGAAACCACAGTCTAACTTTAAGCATTTAGTAACAAGAAGGAGGTGGTTTTACAGAGAGGAAGTCTGAGGCCCTGGGGCTCTTCATGATTATCATTACTTTATAAATGCTAGTTTAGTATTTAAGGCCTGTCTGGTAGAAAAATGGAGTCTAACTTCTACAGACCATTATGAGAGTCTTACTTCCCTCACTTTTTTTTTTTTTTTTACCTAAGCAACACTCTCTACCCACCATCTTCCTTGCCAGCTCTTACTCAAACTTAGTTTCTGCAATGCTGTTGGTTACATCTGTCTGTAACCAAAGCTGCCACATGGAGCCTTTCTAAGCATGAAGTAAAATCTGAGTATTACCCCAAAACACTTAAAAGTAACTGGAATCTTCACTACACTATTGAGAAAATGACAAAGGCAGATAATTGTCATAATGCAAAGAAAATTTCTAAACATTCTCTTTTTCTCCACCCCCTCAATACAGCAGTTTCTCCCCAGCTCTCTCTCTTCCCACTAGTTGTGCTACTAACTACTGATTAGGTCCCTTAACTCTTTGTGCCTTTAAATAGCTATTCTCAGGACTTCCCTGGTGGTCCAATTGTTAAGACTTTGCCTTCCAGTGCAGTGGGTGAGGGTTTGATCCCTGGTTGGGGAGTTAAGATCCCACATATCTCTTGGCCAAAAAACTAAAACATAAAATAGAAACAATATTGTAACGAATTAAAAAAAAATAATAAAGGCTTTTAAAAAAACCAATATTTTTTAAAAAAGAAATGAAGACTTTCCCGGTGGCACGGTGGGTGAGAATCCGCCTGCCAATGTAGGAGACATGGGTTTGATCCCTGGTCTGGGAGGATCCCACATGCCTCAGAGCAACCAAGCCCATGTGCCAAAACTACTGAGCCCATGCTCTAGAACCCAAGAGCTGCAACTACTGAGCCTGTGTTCCCTAGAGCCCATGTTCCACAATGAGAGAAGCCACAGCAGTGAGCAGCCTGAGCAGCTCAATGAAGAGCGCCCTGCCCCCACAGTAGGCAACGAGAGAAAGAAGCCCCACGTGCAGCAACAGAGACTCAGTACAGCCAAAAACAAAAACAAAAAAATCTATGCTCTGCTCTCTCTAAAACAAATCTGGTCAGGCTTGGAGGTTCTCCTCCAATGGCCTCTGCTATGCACATAAAAAAAAGCCAAGAACTCTTTCAAGTGGGGTAGAGAATAAGGCTCTGAATATTTATGTGTTAATATTTTCCTGTCTCATAGTTTATACTCTCCCCTTCCATTTTAGTGGTGCCTTCTTGCAAGATGGTTTCATTTCCACAATGGATGTATCTGTAGGGAGTGTGCTTAGACATGTATCAGGTAACTTTAAAGCAAAATCAGGCTCTGAGAGCTGAATAAATAACGTGGCAACTGAGTTCAAGACATTGAAAACCAAAGCCCATAGCAGACAACAGGAGGCAATAGGTTGTTTCCAAAAGCATTTCAACAGCTCCCTCTGGCCTTGAGTCCCTTATCCTGTTGGTCTGTTCTCTATTTCTCTTCTTCCTCTTTCTTTTTGTTTTACCCTCCCAAGCTGTCAACAATAGTGTTGTCCATAGACACTACCCAGCATGGAATTTTGCTGACTTCTAGCGTGAAGGAAATAAGAAATGGAAAAGGAAAATCTTCATGGCAGGGAAAGCAAGTCCAGACTTACACTGAATTTCATAGAGATGGAAAGGAAAACCCACTCTGAACTCCTGGAAACTGCTAGTTAACACTTCCAGCCAAAGAGAAATGTGAAAATGAAGCCTTCACAGCACTGAAGACAGAGAAGTCTGCCTCTCATGCTTCTAATTGGCAATGAGGTCTTGGCCCCCACGGGAGATGGTGTAGGTTGATGATGGTGAGAAGAGAGAACTCCTTCACAATAAAAAGACACATAGGGGGATTTTATTTGAAAAATAGAACTGTAACTGACATGATCAATTTCTTGGTACAGGAGGGATCAAGCTACTTAGAAAGTGTCTGTGCAGAGGGTGGGGATGGAGTGTCTGGTTAAATGCTGCCCCAGGCACATCTGGGGTCAGTCGTCCCCTGGTCTGGATGACCCGCCCTCCTCCCAGGTTTGCGCGCTGGTAGATTCATATCTGGTGGGCATCTAGCAGCTGTCTGAATATCACTGGCTATTGATTGACTGATTAATTAACCATATTCAATGTGTCATTTCAGGGAGCTTAGGGAAAAGAAATGGGTGTTGCAGGGAGATCTGAAAGCAAAGAATGGCAGTTCTGACAGAACCATAGAATCTGTTTCCCCGTGCACTTGGAAATTACTGCTTCTGGAGCTATCAGCACCGTTGTCATGCCTCCAGAGAGAGTTTTCTGTGTGGTTGAGCTGAATGGGTATAATCCCGTTTCCCCAGGATGTGCTGGTCAAGTTCACTTCTTGCCCTGCCGCCTCCCCCGCCCCACCCCCACCCCCACTGTGTCTGTGACAAAGACATGACAGACCAGGCTCTGGCTCAGCCCTCCCACCCCCCAACATCCAGAAAGATGGCACCTCCCAGGGACAAGAGCTTTTGTCAGAGACTGCCTGCCTTGGAGAACACTCACTGCACCAACATATGATGCCTCACGCCTGAAAACCTTTCCTCATTAACACTTCCTCCCCAAGGAAGTCACTGGAATCATTGTGTCATGTAAGCCATTTGCAGCCCAGGTGAATAAGGCATTTTGGCTCCTGTTTATGTGAAAGTCTTTGTCATAAAGCTGGCTTGACAACAGTGAGATTTCCCAGGGAGGTTGTTCCCAATTCCATTATATCACTCATCTTTGTAGCAAAAACGTGTTGCATGCCTATTTCGTACATACATGCTGGGTGCTGAGACTAAAAAAAGATGAACACCACCAATTTCTGCTCCTCAGCAGCTCAGAGTCTAGACACAAATGCAGATTATTGCAATAGGAGTCCAGACCACTGTGTCTAATGGCAGCTCTTCCAGGGCTGTGGATGAGAAGGGAGGGCAAACCCTCCAGGCAGAAGGATGCTCTTTCTACTTTCCCCCAGTCAGCTGATCTTCTTAGTTAATCTTGTCACTCTTAAACTTACTTTCCCATTTTGTATTTTTGCCCTCAACTCTTTCCTTGCCCTTTCCCCTTTCTGATACTCAACACATTTCTTGGTTTAATCTCAGACTCGCTCCCATGTGCTTCCAGTCCCTGCCTGGCCCCTTCCCCCATGGCCCTGAGAGCCAACTTTGGTCATGTGCCCACTGGACTCCTTGCCCCCAGGTTCCCTCTTCAGTCCTTCTGCCATCCTGTCTACATGGTCAGGTTCCTAACATATCAGATCATATCACTCTATGCTTAGAGCCAATGCCTGTCTCTCTTTAGCTTTTGGTGTGACTAGGCATTTACACCATCTGTGGACACTTGGTGGAGGAGGAGTAGTGATGGCGATCCCTGACCTAGGAAGAAATGGAATGGAAGGAGAGGATTCAACCACCAGCTCAGATGGGCAAAGGCAGGCTCTGGTGGTGATGGCACATGGGAACCACAGACTCCCGGTTCACATAACCCCCTCCAGCCACTGGATCTGGAACTGTGGGTGAGGCCTGAGCGTCAATAGATTTACAAAGCTCCCATGGGTGATTTTGATGAACAGTGAACATCGCAAACTTCTGTGCTGCTGGGAAACCCAGCAGGCTCTGTGCTGTGGGATGGATTACGTGCTTTGAAAAAGGACATTTCTATCAGCTCCACCTCACAGGGAACACAGTCTTTGTGTCCCTGGTGGTCTTTTGGTTCAGGGTCCCAAATAAAACAGTGACCGCTCGGCTCTGGAAGGCGTCATAGCCCTAATCTTGTCTCTGCTGCTCTGCAAGCTCTACCCACTGAGCTAATTTGCCAAAAGCCCATCTGTTTCAGAGAAAATACAGGTTGTAAAACTCAACCAATTCCTCATCTTAGATGCATATATTCTGGTTTCTATAGGGATTTAATCAACAAAATTTTAGTTGTCTGCTCACAATAGCATAGGAGTATGGTATATTTTATGAAGCATGTCTCAAACAAATGCAGTCTTTGTTTGCTTCAGGCCTGCTTTGAAAAACATTTTCATATTCTGAATTTATGATACTTCAGTAGTTTTAGAAAGTATGTAGATTTGCTTTTAATTCACTACACATTCCTTTTTGTTTTGGAGGGGGGAAGTCTGTTGATCTTACAAGATCATAAAAATATTGGTTTGTTTCAGGGTTCAGCATGTGTGTATGTGTGTGTGTATATTTGGAGGTGGGGGGATGACTTTGTTTTGTTTTTTATTGACATTTTAATTCATTTCTTACTAGGAAACACGCGTTTCTTTTGGCGGTAACCACAACACAGAAAGTGAAAATGTTAGTCATTCAGTCGTGTCCAGCTCTCTGTGACCCCATAGACTGTAGCTCGCCAGGCTCCTCTGTCCATGGAATTCTCCAGGCAAGAATACTGGAGGGGGTTGCCATTCCCTTCATCAGGGGATCTTCCTGACTCAGGATTGAACCTGGGTCTTGTGCATTGTGGGCAGATTCTTGACTGTCTGAGTCACCAGGGAAGCCCCAGTCACAACACAGCACCTGCACAAAATGACTCCATGGCCACAAAAATTTAAAATGTGTAGGAAGCTTCCTCTTTTCTTATGGGAAGGAAGATAAGCTGAGACTTTTTTGTTTTGTTATGTAAGTCTCTGCTACTGGCCTCCGGCTAGTCCAAACAGCCTCATCATTCACATCAGGGCTGGCCAGGCTTTGGGCGAAGCTGCCTGGGTGGAAGTGCTTTTTTGCTTTTTACCCTGATATCCTCCATGGTTTATTGCGTGCTGTCCTCCATGTGACACACGCCTAAAGAGACCATTTGTCTGCACCATCTCTGCTTGCCTTGCTTCTTACTGCAAGTCTTGAATATTGTCTTAGTCACCCTGTCCCTTCCTCCAATTTCTTCACCAATTTTCCCCACTTAATAATTATAAAGAAAAACATTAGCAATGACACCTCCCCTTCCCCTTTGCTCTTCTCTCTTCATAAATATCCTTGACTGCAAGACATCCAGCACAGCACATTCATCCATTTTTAATCTGTCTCTTCTTGCGGTTACTGTGTTCCAGGGACTGAAGGACCCTGAACAATGGTCTCCAAAACCTTGGGCTGAGCCTTTCTTCTCGTAGCGGGGAAGGTGCTGAGGGCATAATGGAGTGTGATCAAATAAAGATCTGTTGTCTGAAACGCTTCCTTTCAAGGTGAATATGGATTTTCATCACATGAAACCCCAAGCTAGTGAGCCAGAGTTTTTTGTGCCTTAATATTATTAGCAAATGGGAAAATAATTTGGAGAGACGGCAGACTGAAAAACTGGTTCCTTGTAGGAGCACTGTCCCTGAGGCAGCCCAGAGGGCTCTGGGGACAGACACACATGGAACGATGGCAGGGCAGCTTCAGTGCTGGTTCAGAGCAAGGGCATCCAGAAAGCGCCTTATAGAGGGGTTCTGGCTTGCTATAGTGTCTGCAGGGGTCTGGTGACAGCCGACTTTGCCTTTGCAGTGTACACTCTCCTTGGAGGACCTCATCCACCCTTTCTGCCATTCCCTAGCTATACCTCTTGACACCTCCCACTGTTGTTCTGGGTTGGCCAAAAAGTTCGTTCTGGTTTTTCTGTACTGGATTATGGAGAAACCCAAAGGAACTTTTTGACCAACCCCAATATCTCCAACCAGCTCTCTCCTTCAGCTCCAGAATCACTTATACAACAGCCTTCTGGAAATCTCCAGGCATGTCCAAAACAGAATTCACTTTCTGGATGCCCTTAGTCTGTCCCCCACACATGCTCTTTTTCTGAGTGATCTCCTCAGATAAATGATGCCATCACCTACTGTATTCACAGACCAGAAACCACAGAGTTCTCCGGGGTTCCTTTTGTCCATTATTTTGCCCAACAATTTGGCCTTGAAGACTCCTGACTGGATCTCAGACACACCTCCAGAGTCAGTCTGGACCATCTCCATCCTAGTTCATTCACTTGCCGCCTCTCACCTGGACAGACAAGTGCCTCCCAGCTGAGCTTGTGGATGCCTCCACTACTGTAGGACCTGTTTGTCTTCTCCACTACTGTAGGATCCATTGTTTCACAGCACATGTTTTTTAAGGCCACAGATAAGAAACTTCCACAGGCTCTTAGAAGTCTGCCAGAGAAGGTCCAAACTTCTCTTCAGGTGTCTTAGACCCTTCCCAGTCTGGCTCAAACCTACCTTGCTAGCCTTAGCTTCCCTCAAAAACTGGCACTCTGGGCTTTCTATCATTTGAATTTTTATGGTGTCTCTACTCTGTGCCTAGGCACCCCAGATTCAGAGAAGAGGAAGGCACAGGTCCTGGAAGCACTCAATACTCAAAGGAGTAAATAGACAAGAATAGAGATTGTGACAAAGCACACCAGGAGAGAAAGGAGAATATTCTGTGGACTTCACAGAGGGAGCTTTAACTGCCCCTGAGAGGCTTATAGATGGTTTCTAGGGAGTTGTAACCAAAAGTGGGGTCTGTCTGCTTGCAGCTCCAAAGCTAATAAAGAGGCAAGTTGGTGGAAAAGAAAGTTTGCTTTGTTTTGGATGCAGGCAACCAGAGGGTGAGGATGGAGGGTGGACACCTGTGCAAAGGCTGACTCTCCCTACTGACATTGGGGGCAAGAGCTTTTATAGACAGAAGGAGGCGGCTCCATGCAGAAACGGCACAGTCAGCTCTGCCAGTCATCTTGAAATTGGTCATGCAGTGGTCTGACCAGCATCCTCTGGATTGCTCTAAGTACAGTTAATCTTGAGTTCCAGGGTAAGTTTGTTCCCATTTTCTTGAGGCCAATTCTGGGAATTGTGGCTGCTTATGTCATAGCTTCAGTGTGGTCATCATGTAGTTAACTTCTTCCACCTGGTGGGGTTTCAGGATCTACAGAACAGCTCAAATATTGTCAGAATATTATCCACAGCCCTTGAGAAGGAGCTAAAGGTCCTTGACTTTGCTTACTGACTAAGCTATTATCGTTTTGTCCTGTTTGACTGTCTTCCTTTGCTCTTATATTTTCTTACTTCTCTGATGAAACTTATTCTTTGGTTAAAGCTTTTCCACAGACAAAAGGCAGGTGGAGGACATGGCCGGGGAAGGACCATAGGATCCTGCTCCGTTTCAGAGTTAGCTACCAACCAAGAATCTAAAGGACGAGTGCAGAGGGAACAGTGTGTGCAGAGGCACAGAATTAAGAGATGGCAAAGCATGTTCTCGAACCACGAATAAGTCCACGTGGCTAGAGCAGATGCAGCCCAGAGGAGTGCAGTTGGAAAGGAGGCTGCAGAGGCAGGCAGTGGTGAGAGTGAAGAATTGTGCCTGCCAGGTGATGTGTGTGCTACCATTTTTATTCTCATTCACAAGGAACATGTGCCATCTGTATTAGTTTCCTAGGGCAAAAATTGCCAGAAGCTGGGTGGTTTACAACAAGAGAAACCTATTCTTTCACAATTTGTAGGTGGGAAATAAAAAATGAAGATGTCATCATCTTGTTGGTTCCTATTAGAAGGTCTGGGGAATAATCTGATCCATGCCTCTCTCCTAACTTCTGCTGATTGCTGGCCATCATCTGCATTCTTTGGCTTGCATCAATAGATACATTATTCCAACCTCTGCTTCGGTCTTCACATAGATTTTTTTCCTCTGGGTCAGTGTCAGGGTCCAAATCTCCCTCTTCTTATATGGATGTCAGTCATTGGATTTGAGCTCCACCCTAGTCTGATATAACCTCATCTCACCTTGAGTACTTCCTCAAAGACCCTATTATCCTATTTCCAAATAAAGTCATTTTCCCAGTTAACTGGAGTTAGGACTTGAACTTACGTTTTTAGGAGACACAGTTCAATCCACGACACCATCTTTGACCTCAACCATGTGAACAAGTTAACCAAGTGTGTTAATTTGCTTCAGCAGGGAAGCAGGTATTATGAGTGCTTGCTCTGTGCTGGGTGCTATACCAACAGCCTATCTGTGTACTTTGGGCACTCAGTAGGGTGATTCCTATTACCCAAGGTTTGTCATGAAAAGCCCTGACTCAACTGAGAGACACCCAAACCATACAATTGACAGGAAATGGGCCAATCCTGTCAAAGTTTTTATTTTACTTAAAAAAATAATTTATTTTACTTTTTGCGTGCCGAGTCTTTGTAGCTGTGCCTCATTAACTGTACCACAGGGAAGTCCTTTATTTTCCTTTCTAAATTTTTACTTTCTTTTTTTTTTTAAGCCATGCCATGTGGCTTGTGGTATCTTAGTTCCCCAACCAGAGATCAAACCCTGGCCTTTGGCAGTGAGGGAGCAGAGTCCTAACCATTGAAATCACAAGTGAAGTGAAGTGAAAGTCACTCAATTGTGTCCAACTCTTTGAGACCCCATGGACTATATAGTCCGTGGAATTCTTCAGGCCAGAATACTGGAGTGGGTAGCCTCTCCCTTCTCCAGGGGATCTTACCAGCCCAGGGATCAAATAAATGTCTCCCGCATTGTGGGCAGATTCTTTACCAGCTGAGCCACAGGGAAGCCCAAGAACACTGGAGTGGGTAGCCTATCCCTTCTCCAGCAGATCTTCCCAACTGAGGAATCAAATTGTGATCTCCTGCACTGCAGGCGGATTCTTTACCAACTGAGCTATGAGGGAAGCCCGAAACCACCAGGAATTTTTTTTCTTAATTTTAAATTAAAATTAGGGAAACCACCAGGGAATTCCCTAGTTTTAAACAAAATTTTTAAAAAGTATTATTTTATTAATATTGGGAACGGATGTTTTTCAAGTGACTTTAGTAATCCCACCAACGTTTGATCGTCTACTACAAATAGAGTGATCATGGCTCCTAGTGCTCAAGACAGTTCTGCTTTATGTTGTTTTTCCAACTCTCCCATCAAGTTAGCCCCACTCCCACCGTCAGTGTTTCCTGGGTTAAATGATAAATTTTAAGGTCACTCTAATCATCAGAGGGCTATTGTGCTGGGTGCTGGAGGCGCAAAGTGGAAGCCGGGGGTGGGTGGGGGTGGGTTGGGAGGGTGCCTGCCCTTGAGGGACTCATAGTCCATTGCATGAGGGAAGTGAAGAGGCATTCATATCACAGTAGGATCCATGCTTGGCCTTGGATGGGACAGGAGGCCAGGATAATGCACAGGGGTTTGAATGGAAAGCGCCTGTTAATTCACTGGAAATCAGTCAGATGAACAATCAGTTCACCTCAGACTGGCAGAAGAATAGCTTCTGACGGATCTAGGATGGCTGGTTGGATGAAAGCTCTCTGTTACTCTGCTTAAGGGATTCTCTCTCTCTCTTTCTCTCTCTGTCTGTGTCTGTCTGTCTCTCTCTGTCTCAAGCATCTGGCCAAAGGCAAGGTATTCTATTGAGTCCATCCTCACTATGACCTCTGCCACACCCTGTGGCCCTCCTTTCCTGAAGGAGGGGGCCGAGGGCTGTCATTTTTTGTAATCACCAGGTTTCAGAAACAGTATAAAGAAAAAAAATAATGCTCAGTCCTTCCCTTTCAACTCAGGGCAGACAGAAGAGTGAGCCCAAGTGCAAGGTGATACTACCTTCACCTTGTAACCCTTGGAGCTTGATCTCCACCCCCAGGAGGATAAGAGTATTTCCATGGGAAAGTGTCTCCTTTATTCCTTAGGCATCTAACCTGCTGACTAGGACAAGTCCTCTTGTAAGAAGGAGTTTTTTTAAAATTCTGTCAAAGGATACTACCAAGAGTGAAGACCCATGATTTTAAGCTGTTTCGTGGTCCTGTCTCACGCCGCACGTTCTAGGAACTCCTTCAGATGGTAACTCAGAAAGGGAGATTATTTTTCTTCAGGGGCCTGAGCTGTTTCAAAGACTAGTGATTTAAATGATGGGGTTGTAGAGAAAGACCAAAGGCTGAGGACTGACCTCGGCAGCAGCCTGGGAAGAGCCACACAAACCCAATGTCTCTTTTAAATGATGCTGACACAGCTTTTACTTATGTATTCATTTTCCTCAAAGCAACTTGATGTGATGAGTTGGTACCTGGCCTTCTAGTGTTAGTCACTCAGTTGTGTCCGACTCTTTGCGATCCTATGCTCTTCAGCCCGCCAAGATTCTCTGTCCATGGGATTTTCCTTAATCCCATAGGAATCTCCTTAATCTGTCCATGGTGGTGGTGGTGGTTTAGTCACTAAGTCATGTCTGACTCTTGTGACCACATGGACTGTAGCTTGCCAGGTTCCTCTGTCCATGGGATTCTCCAGGCAAGAATACTGGAGTGGGTTGCTATTTCCTTCTCCAGGGGATCTTCCTGACCCAGGAATCGAACCTGAGTCTCCTGCATTGCAGGCAGATTCTTTACCAACTGAGCTATGCGGGAAGCCCCCTAATTAATCCCATGGACAGAGGAGCTTTGTGGGTACAGTCCGTGGGGTTGCAAAGAGTTGGACACGACTAAGTGACTAACAGTTTCACTTTCTTCTTATATGTGAGGGGAAACTGAAGTATCCACCTTGTTCATGGACCCTGGGCTTCTGTGAGATTGCAGGCTGGCTTGCTCTAGCTGTGGACTGGAGCATCCTAGTGTGTGGTCCATAGAATGCTCCTCCTCTCCTATCTGCTGGGACCGACTTGCTGCCTGGTCAGGGCTGAGTCCCAGCGGCGCCAGCAGATATGAAGACTTGCCTCTCCCCAGGGCCTTCCCTCGCAGAGAGCCACCCTCTACAACCCTGGAGCACACACCGACATTTGTTCTCCTGCTTTTACTTAAATCCCAGCAATACAGCCAACGTCAGGCTGCATAAATTTCAGAGATGGAGATTTGGGGGAAACTTTCAGATTTTAGAGAGATCACGGTCGGAGTCATCTTTCTAGCAAGACTCATCACAGCAAAGAAAATAAAGAACAAAGATATTAAACAAAGTGCTATTCTCAGCCATGCTTTCTCCACGTAGGTGCTGCTTCTTGCTGGTCAGTCCCCAGAATGTTCCTTCTGACGGATGGCCTGCTTTGGAACAGGCGTGGTGCTCTGGCCTAGCCTACAGGAAAGAGTGTTAGACTGTGAAGAGGATTGATTCCATCCATTCATCTATCAACCAATCAATCTCTTGATCCATCAGTCCATTCATCCACCCATCCACCCAGTTATTCATTCATTGTTGAAACTATTAAGCATCTACTACTGTGCACCAAGGAAGGCTATGACCTGGCTCCTAATCGTGGCTGCTGGGTGGACAAAGCTCAGCTCCTTCATCTCCTAGAACAGGCAGGAAAAGCCCTGATAGGGAAATTAAATAAAGAATCTTGTTTAGGCTTCAGAGACAAAGCAGAGCAGGCCTCTGAGCTTGCTTCTAACCTGCCTGGTCACTGCCCTGACTGTGAGTGCCCTGACTGCCTGCTGTGAGTGCAAGACTTGCAGCACCATAGATAAGACATCAGATAAATCCTGAAAGTGTTGAGCCCCTGGAGGGGGTCTGGCCAGCCAAGCCCCAGGTTTAACAACATTCCAAGTTTCCATGACAAAACAAACAGCATTAACGTGAAACCAGAGGTAAAATTTGCTCACAGGTTGATGATTGTGGGATTACAAGTGGGAACCCTGAACTGCAATTTTTGAAGCCTCACCCATGGAGTGGATGCACTCCTGGGACTTTTCCCAGTTGGGACTCCAGATGTGCTGTGTCACGAGACTTCTCAGTGCTGTTTGAGTCTGGATATTGGTCAAAAACCCAATTTGGTGATGTATCCTCTGCTGTTTCTATTTCTCTTTTCTTTTAATATTAGGATATTGAAAGTATGGTAGGTAATTCTCTAATTAATATTGGTATTATTTATTTGTATATAATGAGTGGCTTATTTTGTTAACAAATCCTTTGAACCTGAGATGAGAGTGAAAACTTTGGGCAAAACAAGCGCATGAAGCACGGTTGAGAAGCATCCATACAAAGGAGCTGCTTCTTGGGAATCACATTGTCCAGGAAGGACCACACTCTTCACCGATATTCAGTTACAGCCCAGTATTGTGTAGCTAAGTGAACTTTATTATTCTATGCAGTATTCCCAGGCAAGAATACTGGAGAGGGTTGCCATTTCCTTCTCCAGGAGATCTTCCAAACTGAGGGATCAAACCCGTGTCTCTTGTGTCTCCTGGATTGGCAGGCAGATCCTTTACTATCTGAGCCACCGAGGAAGCCCATTCAATTAGACCCTATGTGAATGAAATTTTGGTGAAATCCCCTTCTACATTCAACCTTCCTTTTGTTCTTTCCTGTACCTGAAATCACCTCCTTGGGTAGAAGTCCCACCTCAAATGCATAGAGAGCTTGGTTGTTGGATCTTGTCCTGTGTAGACATAAATAAAACAAGACATTTCCATCCATTCTGGTCTATATAATCAGCAAAGAGAACAATAAGGAAAATTTTTTTAAATTTATTTTGTATTGGGGTATAGCCAGTTAACAAACAACATTGTGATAGTTTCAGGTGAACAGTGAAGGGACTCAGTCATACACATACATGTATCCATTCTTCCCCACCACTGCATTCTCCCCAAACTCCCCTACCATCCAGGTTGCCACATAACATTGAGTAGAGTTCCATGTGCTATACATTAGGTCCTTGTTGGTAATCCATTCTAAATAAAGCAGTGTGTACATGCCCATCCCAAACTCCCTAACTATCCCTTTCCCCGATCCTTCCCATAGCAACCATAACTTCTGAGTAAATTGGTGGGAGTGGTGATGAGGTTTATTTTTCAGACCTGAACTTGGCAGTAGCTGCTGATTGAATCCCACTGACAACTGCTGACAACTGCTTAACATGTCAGCCCTCCTGCAGGTGCCACATCTCTTCTTCCTGACAACACGCGATTCAGAGTGGAATTTCTCTGAGGCTTCACTCTGCACTGAGGGCCACAGACAAGAGCTTAGACCAGAAAGTGAAAATAAAAGTCACGTTCGGTGAGAGTCACGCTCTGGGAGTCGAAGGATTTCTTATCTTATACATTTGAAACCAACGAACTCTCTACTCGAAATAAGGACCATCTGGATGATTCTGTTTTGAAGCTTAAAAAAAAAAGTTAAGCTTTAATCTTCTTAGTGTCTTCAAACATCAGGTCTTCTTTTTCAAACTCTACTGGGGGATAAAGTTCTTTATCTACATCTGTGTTGCTCTCTGAGAGGCTCTGTCCCTAGAATCACACACAGACGGTTCAGTGACTTACCTCAGACTTGCTTTAGGGACTTCAGAGAAACACGATGGTAAACTCCTTTTCAGGCATTGAAACCTTCATAAAACCCCAGGATTAGTACTTGATTGGGAGGGGGATTCTATCTCACAGTAAACTCACTTTTGCCTTCTCAGTCTCCTCGGGGTTTGTCACATGAATTTTGCATATTTCAACGATAAAACAGTGGTGTGAAAAACTTTCTCAGAGCTTCAAATATTGCAGAAACTGAACAGCTTTGATCCGAATGAGAAAACCAAATAATACAAATTTTCATTGCATTTCATTTTCTCTTTGGCTGTTCTCGGAATTTATATTGGCCATTTAATTTTACTGTCACAGTTTTATAAGGATATTATCTCTCTGTACAATAGTGTTGATTTTTTAAATTGTAAATTGTATGAAAGCTTTTGAGTCTAAATTCTAAAAGCTAAGAATTATCATTATTTTGTTTTGCTTGTGAGTTTTGAAAGTCATGCTTTTTTCAGATTTGTATCTAAAGTCTTATAAGTAAATCAGAAATGCTGGAATTTTCCTCCGTCTCACTATGTAACTCTTGGTAAGTTACTTTTCTAATGATTTATGAAATACCATTTATTAAGCAATGAATATTTCTGTTTTTGTTTGAAGTACTATTCAAATTCATTTAAGGACATATGTGACCAGTGACCAAACATTGACCAATGCTCACAATCAGGATGGAATAAATTTACTTTTTTTCACATTTATGTTCTCAAAGCTTAGTTGGTCACAATTTCTTCCTGGTCAGAGATATGAATACTTCATGAGAAGAGTTGATAAGGTCAAATTCATAAACTATAATGAAACACTTCTGAAAAATCAGGTAACTTTCATGTATTAAATGCCAGTATTGGAGACAGATATAGGAGTAATTATTATTTATCAAGTTTTTAATTCATTATAGGTACAATATCAAATGCTACACATGGATTGTCTCATTTACTCCCCACAACAGCCCTCTAAGTTGGATTCCATGATCACCCCTATTATACAGATGAGGAAACTGAGACTTAGAAAGTGAGTGTCATATAACAGGCAAGAAGTGGAATTAAAATTTGAGCTCCAGAGCCTCAGAGTTCAACCAAAGTGCCATCATGTCAATCAGCTTTGAAACTAGTAGTGCAAGTGACAATACAATTCACAATTTAAAACAAAGATTTTTTTTTTTCTTAGAAAGAACTGTGGTCATGCTCCTGCCTCTGGGTAGAATAATACACTCTTTGTTTCTCTAGGACTTAAGCTTAGAGAGACTTTACCAATTTCAGTGCTCGGCTAGTCTATTGAATAGTCAGCACTGTACACCATCCTGTCACAACATAACTGACATTTGCAATTCAAATTATGCTTAATGATAATGCAGAAAAAAAAATCCATGAAAGTGGCAGAGCCCTCAAGAAGTGGCAGTTCTTCAAGGCACTGACTCATGAAGAACTGAGATGTCCAATGTCATAATTCAGTAACGCTCCACCAGAGCTAACTTTCCAAGAGAGAACTAACACAAAGAAAATATATACAAGACAGAATCTGTGAACAATAAGAATATGTGAAGAACTAGAAGAGTTAGGAGAATAAGTGTGTGGTTGTAGTTGAGGGCTTTGTAAGGTGTCTTGGTAACTCCTATAATGTCCAGCAGAGTTCTTTTCAGACTATAGGTACTCAATAAACACTCTATCCAGTAGTCATGTATGGATGTGAGAGCTGGACCATAAAGAAAGCTGAGCACCAGAGAATCGATGCTTCTGAACTATGGTGTTGGAGAAGACTCTTGAGAGTCCCTTGGACAGCAAAAAGATCAAACCAGTCAATCAGTCCTGAGTATTCATTGGAAGGACTGATGCTGAAGCTGAAGCTTCAATACTTCGGCCACCTGATGTGAAGAACTGACTCATTAGAAAAGACCCTGATGCTGGGAAAGATTGAAGGCAGGAGGAGAAGGGGATGACCTAGGATGAGATGGTTGGATGGCATCACCGACTTGATAGACATGAGTTTGAGCAAGCTCTGGGAGTTGGTGATGGACAGGGAAGCCTGGCGTGCTGCAGTCCATGGGGTTGCAAAGAGTCAGACATGCCTGAACAGCTGAACTGACTGAGTGCATGGGAGAAAGCCCTCTGATCTCATAGGAGGCCCAGCATTCCACTCAGCAGATACACACTTGTCACAATATTCAGTTCAGTCGCTCAGTCGTCACAGTATTAACTTTAAAGGACATGTACAAGTTGTTAAGAAGAAAAGAAAAAACTTCTAAATATGTTAAAATAAGGATAATTTTGTTGATCCTCAGCTCCAGAGAAATGAAGGGCTTGAGGGGAAAATGACCTCTGCAAATAAAGAAAAATAGAGTTATCACCATAATTATAAAGCCTTGTCAAGGAGACGTGACTCTTTTAAAGTAGGAGAAAATGATTTCAAGAGCGGAGATGCCCATGTGGGTTATCAGCGAAGTTTCACAGTTGGCAAGATCATTACAAGGGATTTTATGGATCTTAAGTGGATGAAAGACGCTAATAAGAGATAAGTAGACCAGAACTTCCCCGAAGGGTGAGATTAATGCTATAAGATAAAATCAATAGGCAAATTAGATATGTCATTCTCAAATGTCCTACTGTAAAACAAAGGTGTCCCACTAATAAGATGATGGCAATATTTTCCCAACATGAGGAAAAATAAGTTGAAGAACATAGTTTCCTCAATTTAACATTCCCTTCCCCTCCTTCATCAAATTCTTTGTTAAAACTTCTATTCCTGCTGTACAGAAAATTGATATGAATTAAATGTGACTGGAAAATCTTTGGAAAACATTCATTATTAATTGAATGGTTTGATTCTTTTTTAAAAAAATTCTAGGATGAGGTCTAGCCTATAGATTTTTTTTTAATTATTCTTTTAATTGGAGGCTCATTACTTTACAATATTGTGGTGTTTTTTGCCATACATCAACAAGAATCAGCCGTGGGTGCACATGTATACTCCCACCCTGAATGCCCCTCCTCTCTCCCTCCCCACCCCATCCCTCTGGGTTGTCCAGGAGCACTGGCTATGAGTGCTCTGCTTCATGCACTGGACTTGTACTGGTCATCTGTTTACATATGGTAATATACATGTTTCAATGCTATTCTCTTAAATCATACCACCCTTGCCTTCTTCCGCATAGTTCAAAAGTCTGTTCTTTATATCTGTGTCTCTTTTGCTGTCTTGCATATAGGGTCATTGTTACCAGCTTTCTAAATTCCACATATATGCATTAATATACTGTATTGGTGTTTTCCTTTCTGACTTACTTCACTCTGTATAACGGGCTCCAGTTTCATCCACCTCATTAAAACTGACTCAAATTGCATTCTTTTCTATAGCTGAGTAATATTCCATTGTGTATATGTACCACAGCTTCCTTTTTTTTTTTTAAGGTTAATTTTTATTGAAGTATAGTTGCTTTACAATGTTGTGTCAGTTTCTGCTGTACAGCAAAGTGAATCAGTTATATGTATACATATGTTCCCTCTTTTTTGGATTTCCTTCCCATTCAGGTCACCATAGAGCGCTGAGTCGAGTTCCCTGTGCTACACAGCAGGTTCTCATTAGTGATCTGTTTTACACATAGTAGTGTGTATATGTCAGTCCCAATCTCCCAACTCATCCCACCCAACTTTTCCCCCTGGGTATTCATAATTTTGTCCTCTACATCTGTGTCTCTATTTCTGCTTTGCAAATAAGTTCATCTGTACCATTTTTCTAGATTCTACATGTAAGCAGTATTATGCAATATTTGTTTTCTTCTTTCTGACTTACTTCACTTTGTATGACAGTCTCTAGGTCCATTCATGCCTCTTCAAATGGCACTATTTTATTCCTTTTTAAAACTGAGTAAGGCAATGGCACCCCACTTCAGTACTCTTGCCTGGAAAATCCCATGGACGGCGGAGCCTGGTAGGCTGCAGTCCTTGGGGTCGCTAAGGGTCGGACACAACTGAGCGACTTCACTTTCACTTTTCCCTTTCATGCACTGGAGAAGGAAATGGCAACCCACTCCAGTGTTCTCGCCTGGAGAATCCCAGGGATGGGGGAGCCTGGTGGGCTGCCGTCTATGGGGTCGCACAGAGTCGGACACGACTGAAGCGACTTAGCAGCAGCAGCAGTGGTCCATTGTGTATTTGCACCTCATCCTCTTACTTTATCTGTCCCTCTATTAGATATTTAGGTTGATTCCATGTCCTGGCTATTGTAAATCGTGCTACAATGAACTTTGGGGTGCATGTTAGCTTTTTGAATTATAGCTTTCTCTGGGAGTGGGATTGTTGGGTCATATGATAGTTCTAATTTTTAGTTTTGTGAAGAACCTCCATACTGTTCTCCACAGTGACCATAAAAATGATTTGATTTTATGAACATACAAGTGTAGAGGATCAGAGGTCCCTTGGAGAAGAACGAAGGTACCTCAGCCAGCACCTGCCAACTGCTGGACATGTGAGTGAGGTCATCCTAGATTAACTGGTTATCAGTCAGCCTCCTAGTTGACCATAGACACCTGAACAAGCCCAGCTGAGGTCTTTCTCTCTGGCTCAGACTAGAAGAATTGCCCTGGCTTCACAAAGAATTGTGAGAAACAGTATATAATTGTTTGAAGCCATGAAACTTGGCAGTGATTTTCTGTGTACCAAAAGTGAACAGATACACCGTTGCACCTCCAAACTTAGCAGGTAACAGGGACTCAATAAATATTTGTTAAAATATTTATGATGTTATGATGAATATAAGACTATCATAACTACTTACAAAAGTCTGCTGTCTGATTGAGTTTGTACACCACTGAATTTAATTACATGCTCTGAAAACTACCAGGTGTTAAGATAAAATTTCAAAAAAGGTATAATCATAAGAGGCAATTAGGGAAAGTGAAGTGGTAGAAACTCCAACAGATACAAGTCTTGCTTCTGCCAGGTGCTAACTTAGCTAATGAGAGTGACAGTAGTAAGATTAGGTCAGACAAAGAGATGCCATTTCCACTCATTTTTTAAAATGAAGTTTGCATATTTTTACATTCTATCTGTGTCAGATAAAAAGAGAAAACAAACTAAGATGGTGAAGTTACAGGGCAATATAGGGAATAGTACATAAACTTAACGAGGTGGATTCCTTAGTATAGAAGCTGGGCTGATCCCTAGTTTAACAACAGCAACAACAGTGTCAAAATCAGAGTTGAGCATGTAGCTGGTAACAAGAAATACTCTTCAAACTAAAACAGATGCAAAGTTATTTTTTGTTTAATTTTTTAAAAATTTATCTTTAATTGGAAGATGATTGCTTTACACTGTTGTGCTGGTTTTTGCTGTACAGCAATGTAAATCAGCTGTAAGTATACATATACTCCCCTCCCTCGTGAACCTCTCTCTCACCCCACCCCACACCTATCCCACCCCTCTAGGTCATCACAGAGCACTGAGCTGAGCTCCCTGTGCTATACAGCAGCTTCCCACCAGCTGTCTGTTTTACACATGGTAGCGTATAGAGACAGGGATTAAGGCCATCCCCATGGAAAAGAAATGCAGAAAAGCAAAATGGTTGTCTGAGGAGGCCTTACAGATAGCTGCGAAGAGAAGAGAACCGAAAAGCAAAGGAGAAAAGGAAAGATATTCCCATCTGAATGCAGAGTTCCAAAGAATAGCAAGGAGAGATAAGAAAGCCTTCCTCAGAGATCAATGCAAAGAAATAGAGGAAAACAACAGATTGGGAAAGACTAGAGATCTCTTCAAGAAAATTAGAGATACCAAGGGAACATTGCATGCAAAGATGGGCTCGATAAAGGACAGAAATGGTATGGACCTAACAGAAGCAGAAGATATTAAGAAGAGGTGGCAAGAATACACAGAAGAACTGTACAAAAAAGATCTTCACGACCCAGATAATCACGATGGTGTGATCACTCACCTAGAGCCAGACATCCTGGAATGTGAAGTCAGGTGGGCCTTATAAAGCATCACTACCAACAAAGCTAGTGGAGGTGATGGAATTCCAGCTAAGCTATTTCAAATCCTGAAAGATGATGCTGTGAAAGTGCTGCACTCGATATGCCAGCAAATTTGGAATACTCAGCAGTGGCCACAGGACTGGAAAAGGTCGGTTTTCATTCCAATCCCAAAGAAAGGCAATGCCGAAGAATGCTCGAACTGCCACACAATTGCACTCATCTCACACGCTAGTAAAGTAATGCTCAAAATTCTCCAAGCCAGGCTTCAGCAATACGTGAACTGTGAACTTCCAGATGTTCAAGCTGGTTTTAGTAAAAGACGCTTACACCTTGGAAGGAAAGTTTTGACCAACCTAGACAGCATATTTAAAAGCAGAGACGTTACTTTGCCAACAAAGGTCCATCTAGTCAAGGCTATGGTTTTTCCAGTGGTCATGTATGGGTGTGAGAGCTGGATGGTAAAGAAAGCTGAGCGCTGAAGAATTGATGCTTTTGAACTGTGGTGTTGGAGAAAACTCTTGAGAGTCCCTTGGACTGCAAGAAGATCCAGCCAGTTCATCCTAAAGGAGATCAGTCCTGTATGTTCATTGGAAGAACTGATATTGAAGCTGAAACTCCAATACTTTGGCCATCTCATGCGAAGAGTTGACTCATTTGAAAAGACCCTGATGCTGGGAAAGATTGAGGGCAGGAGGAGTAGGGGACAAAAGAGGATGAGATGTCTGGATGGCATCACCGACTCGATGGACATGGGTGTGGGTAGACTTTGGGAGTTGGTGATGGACAGGGAGGCCTGGCGTGCTGCGATTCATTGGGTTGCAAAGAGTCGAACACGACTGAGCGACTGAACTGAACTGAACTGAGCATACATATGTCAATGCTTTTCTCTCATTAGGTCCTGTCCTGTCCTTTCCCCCTGCTGTGTCCACAAGTCCGTTCTCTATGCGCCGGCAAAAAGTTAGAATGCAATCTCAAGTGCGTACATATCGTTGTGTGAATTAACTGCACAGCCCTCCCTGACCACTCTTGCTTTGTCCTGGCAGAGGTCAGTGGCCCAGGAAGGGTGAACAGTCCACTGGGAATGCAAAATTACAATGTAATATGTAGTGTCCTTTTCCCCATACTATGCTAGAATTTGCTGTAAAAATGAGAGATAACCAGTACAACTAGGGTTTGTTCATACATTCCTCTTAACACATTTAAACATAGAAGTTCACTGCAAAGATAAAATTAAAAACACCTTCCACTGGCATCTTTGCTACCCCTACCCTCCACAGTGATCTCCAGGGAATCCAGTAGACTATCTTATGGTCTCACAAAACTCTCCCTGGACTGTGAGTAATCATTGTACTGCTGGAAATGATAACCCCAAAATGAAACAGCCTGTTCTTTAAGTTGTTGCTAATTAAAAACTAACAAGCAATGAACAATGGGTTTCCCATGTCGGTGGGGATATGTCCCAGACCCTCTGATCCTCATGTCGCACTCTATTGTACTGACCAACTCTTTCCCTCATCAGTGACCCTGGCAGAATTCGGAAGAGCCTTGGTTTGACACACAGAGCGAGGAGTTGTCTCCATGACTGATCTTTGCTTTCAGTCCATGGTGACAAATATTTTGCTTTCCTTACCAGGCTTGTGAAACACATATGAGTGAGCTGCACTTTCCATTTTAGGTACCCAGTTTCATGTGCCAACAAACGTCAAGGTCTGATCTGTTTCAGTTGTGATCTGCTTTCCCTCTGACTTCAGGAGCAGAGAACATTTTGTGTTGTCTCTGGTATAAGCCCACTGCAGAGATGCCTACCTCCTGTGCACAAGAGTTTTTGCTTCTGGAGACAGACGTGTAAACTGACTGTGGGGTCTAACCCAGAAGAGGGTGTGAGAGAGACATACGTCGTCTCTTAAAGGAGACCTGAAGGACTTGATTATTCCTGAATAGAGGGAAGGGGAATCATATAAGTCCAGAGAACAGAATGGCTGCCTTGGGTAGCAGAGATAAATCAACGTGACTGTGATAAAGGAGATGCAGGCTGGGCAGGTAGCTCAGTGTTGAGAGATGAGGATGCAGATACAGGCAGGCACCAAGCCACTTGTCTTGTGCATCCTCCTCAAAGGAGCATGAAATTTATATTTTTCCTAAAAGTTACAGGTAACTTTGGAAGGATTTTGCACACAGGAGCAGCATGATTTCAGAAAGAGCCCTTTGGCTGTGGTATGAAGAACAACTTGAGGGTGCATAAGGGTGAAGAGGGGTTGGAGGGAAGGGGAGAGTCAGACAAAAGTGGAAGGAGGGAGAACATTACAAACAAAAATGATCTTTGTTTCTAGACCTGAAGTTGAAGAAAGAGAAGACCCTGGATTCAAGAGATATGAAGGATGTGGCATGTCCAGGACTTGGTGTGCGATAAGAGGTGATTGTGAAAAAAATAAGAAGGGTCATGTTTGAGTTGTGAGATTCTGTTGTGTACAGTGGGATATTTGGTTCACTGAAATTTCAAATATCAAAGTAGTACCAGGAATTCTGGGAGAAAGATGAATTTCCTTCTGGTTATAGTAAATTTGAAGTGCCTGTGGGCAGTCCGGGCAGTAGGGAGTTGTATAGATGGGTTTGACGCTCTGAGAACAAACTTAGGGGTAGAGACTTTAGAACTGAAAGGAGGCAAAAGATATCAAATAGGGTGAACATGTGAGAAAAGGATATAAGATTAATTTACCACACCGACAAAAACATCTTCCTATACACTAGTGATGAAAGGTGGGAAAATGCAATGAGAATGTAGATACTGTTAAAATAGCAACAGGACATGAAATCCTTGGCTATTGATATAATTCAGGGCAAAGGAATTTATTTGAAGACTCTATAAAACTCTGATGGGGACAATAAACATAGACTTGAGTAAGTAGGGAGCTATACTATACTATTTATTTAAAATCATAAAAGTAGTGAAAATGACAAAACTCCCGAGGTTCATACATGGATTTAGTGCAGTGCCTATTAAAATCACAGCAAGAAACTTTATGGAAATTTACAAAATGATGGTAACATCCTTTTTGAAATAACCAGTGCATGAGAATGCATCTATGGATTAATATATAGTAAGAATTTATATGGCACTTTAGATTTACAAGATGCTTTCACATCATTTTATCATTTAATTCTTACAACTATGAAGAGGTATGTTTATTATTCCCATTTTAGGGTGACAACACCTGGGGTAGTCCCATGCTATGGTCCAAAAGCCCCTCCATTACTTAATATTTTTCCTAGATGTCTTGATTTTTAAAGAGAGTATTATAGTTAATAGTTGCATTAAAATAGTCTAGGGTAGGTTGGTACCATCTCCATGGAGAAACTTTTGACCTCTCTCATGGTCTCATCTAGTAATGGATAAGGAGCATGTAATGACTCAGTAGTAAAATACCCACCTGCCAATGGAGGAAATGCTAGAGATTCAGGTTTGATCCCTGGGTCAGGAAGATCCCTGGAGGAGGGCATGGCAACTTACTCCAGTATCCTTGCCTGGGGAATCTCATGGACAGAGGAGCCTGGAAGGCTACAGTCCATGGGGTGACAGAGTTGGACATAACTGAGTGACTAACACACTATTTTACTTATCATAATGTTAAGTTTACTCTGTGTCACGCTGTTAGAATTTCCTTCCTTTTTAAGGCTGAATAATATTCTATTGCATGTATATATCACTTTATTCTTCCTTGAGGTTTCTTGTTTATTTTGCAATGAACTCTTGTTAGCAATGAGTTTAAAAGTTCATGTTTTATGAAATACTAAATATTGAATTTTATTTCTCAAAAAAGTTGGTTATAATGTATAATTTGCACAAATACATGCTGAAATTTATAATTCACTATAGGAGACTGTAACAATGTCACCACCACATGAAAACCAGGAGATATAAGTCTACTAAAGAAGCATTAGCATTTACTTCAAAAGTTAGTTATTATTTTAAGAAGTCTGTCTCTCCAAATAATGATTTAATGTGTACAGTTGCAAAAAGTGCATTACATATCATTTTGTGAACCATGACTTTTCACTTAGATCAAATTACTATTCTAATTTCATTATTTTTCATTTTAAGTTTTTGCATATTTTTTAAAAAAGCTGAGTGGCAGACTTTTTTCCCTACAGAGATGATTATATCACTACATTTCACCCAACATGTTCTGTTAAAATTGTAATGTAGACACTCCTCCATCAAGGATAGGGTTTTATGTTTCCTCCCATTGATCCTCCTCTTTCTCACCACTTATCCTTAGCCATCATATTATGAGTAGGTGTAGATCCAAGTCCAAGTCACATGATGAGGCCACAAGTAGGGGTTCCAGCCAACAGCCACCTTCACCTGGTCGTCAGCATCATGTGAATGAAAGCCTTCAGATGATTGTTGTCTTCATCTTCCAGACACCTTTCCTGACACTGAGTGGTACATGGACAAGCCATCCTACCAAGTCCTGCCCAAATTGAAGCTTTGTAAGCAAGGTAAATGCTGTCACTGTTTTAAGCTCTAAATTCTGGAGCACTTTGTTGCTGAGTCAAGGGAATCGGAACAAGATGCTAATGTATTGGTCCCATTATAGGGAAAAAAAAAATTCACGAACTGTTAAGTAATGTCTGTTTCAGTGTCATCAGATGCTTCAAATAAGAATATGAGGAGTCCTGAATTTATATTTTGGTAACTTCTAAACAGAGTATAGCTTTCAGTATATCTTTGCTTTGCAGGTAAATGGACTCATATCTTGATTCTGAGTTCTAAGACTTGAATCTTTGTCTTGTTCATCTAGTACCAGCTTTGACAGGTCCTCTAGAAGTGAGGCCCTTTTTATATTGTCGGTCCCTTCATTATGATGCTATAGGCAGTTACCATTTATTAAACACCTTAATGTCTCATGTAGTGCACTACTTATTTTAGTCCTTATGGCAGCCCTGCAATAATAATATGTATTATTAACCCTACTTTATAGATAAGAAAATAAGGCTCAGATAGGCTAAGAGCTTGCTCCAGATCACACTGAAGTGAAATGTTAGTTGCTCAGTTGTGTCTGACTCTTCCCAACCACATGGACTGTAGCCCGCCAGACTCCTCTGTCCAGATCACATTAGCAGGAGGGAAATATGTTTCTCTAATACCAAAACCTTGGACTTCCCTGGTGGCTCAGACAGTAAAGCGTCTGCCTACAATGCGGGAGACCTGGGTTCGATCCCTGGGTCGGGAAGATCTTCTGGAGAAGGAAATGGCAACCCACTCCAGTATTCTTGCCTGGAAAATCCCATGGACGGAGGAGCCTGGTAGTTTACAGTCCATGGGGTCACAAAGAGTCGGACACGACTGAGCGACTTCACTCAATGCCAAAACCTTAGTCCTTTCCACAGGGTCACACTGGACTCCTGCTTCCGTCCAGCACTTGGCTAGGTTCAGTGAACCTGACTGTAGTTGTCCATGGTGCTGGTTATCCTCCCGCTCATGTTTCTGAGTGTTGCTGGATCTTCATGCAGGCCTGCCCATCTGTCATTCCTCCTGCCACCTCTTGCTGAACCTTGCGAATATCTACTTGTCTGGGTTCTACAGGTTCTTAGTGCTTAGCTCTGCTTCATCCCCATTTCAGTTAAACCTCCTACAGCTGAATGTTTCATAGATTTGAAGCAGTACCAGGACTAGAAACTATGACTTTGAAAGAGAATGAACTTGGACCCACTCACCCTCCATACAAAGCAATACAAACAGGTTGAAAAGTTAAATGAGCAGCTACAACAGTCACATTGCAAAAATCAGAAAAGATGGGGATAAAAAAACTTTTCTCTGTTAAAGAGATGAAAATATCATGGAAAACAATTGTTGTTGTTGTTTAGTTGCTAAGTAGTGTCCAACTCTTTGCAACTCCATGAACTGCAGCACATCAGGCTTCCCTGTCGATCACCAACTCCCAGAGCTTGCTCAAACTCATGTCCATCAAGTTGGTGATGCCATCCAACCATCTTATCCTCTGTCACCCCCTTCTCTTCCTGCCTTCAATCTTTCCCAACAGCAGTGTTTTTTCCAACCAGTTGGCATCAGGTACCCAAAGTATTGGAGCTTCAGCTTTAGTATCAGTCCTTCCAATGAATATTCAGGCTTGATATCCTTTTGGATTGAGTGGTTTGATCTCCTTGCAGTCCAAGGGACTCTCAAGAGTCTTCTCCAACACCACAGTTCGAAAGCATCAATTCTTCAGTGCTCAGCCTTCTTTATGGCCCAGCTCTCACATCTGGCTGGATCCAAATATAAAAACAGCTAAACAATAAGAGCGAAAGAATATAGAATGGAAAGCAATAGGTTTGGTTTCTCACTAGAAATGATGGCAGTTAGAAGGTAGTGGGATGGCATAGTCAAGGTGCTCAAAGAAAGAATCTGTCAACTAAGAATTCTGTGTCAAGAAAAATTATTCTTCAAGAATAGGGTGAAAGAAATACATCTTCAGATGAACAACAACAACAAAAAAATGAAAGCATATGTTGCTAGAACCCCCTACCAAAAAGATATTGAAGAAGTCAGAAAGTCAATAGGGTTGAAATGAAATTTTACAAGCCAGTAGCTTGAATCCAAAGGAAGAAATGAAAAGCACCAAAAATGTGAAATATGTGGGTAAATATGAGACTATAATAGGGTTTTCTTTTCTCTTTTTATATCTTAATTTTTAAAAATGACTGCTTAAAGCAATAATTATAATGTTATATTGTTGGGTATATAATATATATACAATGCACCATATTTAAGGATGCATCGCCTAGAATATATGATTACTTATGATATGAGGACATATATCTCATATATGGTTACATATGATGTATTATATGTGACTATAGTGAGTATTATATGTGATTACTATATGATAACCACCATGCCACATGCATACTCAGTCATGTCTGACTGTGGGACAATGACCTGCTAGGTTCCTCTGTCCTTGGGATTTTCCTGGCAAGAATACTGGAGTGGGTTACCATTTCCTCCTCCATGGACTCTATGATACCTATGATCATATGTGTATGTATAACAATGATATCGCAAAGGGGGAAGAAATGGAGGTACATTGGAGCAGAGTTGCTTTCTTTTTCTTAAATCCAAAATTAAGTCAGTATCAATCTGTAGTAAATTTTGACAAAATAAATATTCACATTATAACCCTAAGAGCAATCTCTAATAAACAACTATAAAAATATGGCTAAAAAACCCCAGAGGAGTTAAAATAGAACACTAAAGCATGTTTAACACGAGAGAAAGTGGTGAAGGTAGAACAGAGAGATGACAAAATACACAAAATCAGGAAAATGAAACAAATGGCTCATCAATGATTGTATGAAACGTGAAATGACTAAACACTCATATTTGTAAAGAGCTGCAAAGCTAGAGAGCAACAATTGTGTTGACATGTCACAACTTGCTCAGCCATTCTCCTATTTCTGAGAATCAGGCTATTCACAGTTTTCTACTATCATAAATAACACTCTGTAAATGTTTTTATACATTATTTTAATTTTTGTTAGGTTTTGCTTGTGGTGAATTTCATAAAATGGAGCTCAGTTGCATTGATGCTTCATGACTTCTGATCCATTTTGATAAATTGCTCTCCCCAAATATGTCAGAGTATCTGTTTCTGAACAGATTCATCAACAATGCTTAATAATTGTTTAAACAGATGAGTAATGGTAACCTGGCAAGAGAATTCCAGAAAAGCATCTACTTTTGTTTTATTGATTATACCAAAAAACTTTAACTATGTAGATCACAATAAACTGTGAAAAATTCTTCAAGAGATGGGAATACCAGACCACCTGACTTGACTCTTGAGAAATCTGTATGCAGGTCAGGAAGCAACAGTTAGAACTGGACATGGAACAACAGACTGGTTCTAAATAGGAAAAGGAGTACGTCAAGGCTGTATATTGTCACCCTGCTTATTTAACTTATATGCAGAGTACATATGAGAAACGCTGGGCTGAAGGAAGTACAAACTGGAATCAAGACTGTCGGGAGAAGTATCAATAACTTCAGATATGCGGATGACACCACCCTTATGGCAGAAAGTGAAGAGGAACTAAAGAGCCTCTTGATGAAAGTGAAAGAGGAGAGTGAAAAAGCTGGCTTAAAATTCAACATTCAAAAAATTAAGATCATGGCATCCGGTCCCATCACTTCATGGCAAGTAGATGGGGAAACTATGGAAACAGTGAGAGACTTTATTTTTGGGGGCTCCAAAATCACTGCAGATGGTGACTGCAGCCATGAAATTAAAAGATGCTTGCTTCTTGGAAGAAAAGCTATGACCAAGCTAGACAGCATATTAAAAAGCAGAGACATTACTTTGCCAACAAAGATCTGTCTAGTCAAATCAATGGTTTTTCCAGTAGTCATGTATGGATGTGAGAGTTGGACTATAAAGAAAGCTGAGTGCCAAAGAATTGATGCTTTTGAACTGTGGTGTTGGAGAAGACTCTTGGGAGTCCCTTGGACTGCAAGGAGATAAAACCAGTCCATCCTAAAGGAAATTAGTCCTGAATATTCACTGGAAGGACTGATGCTGAAGCTGAAACTCCAATACTTTGGGCATCTGATGCGAAGAGCTGACTCATTGGAAAAGATCCTGATGTTGGGAAAGATTGAAGGCAGGAGGAGAAGGGGACAACAGGGAATGAGATGGTTGGATGGCATCACCAACTCGGTGGACATGAGTTTGAGCAAACTCTGGGAGTTGGTGATGGACAGGGAAGCTTGGCGTGCTGCAGTCCATGGGGTCACGACTGAGCGACTTAACTGAATGGTAATCTGAAGTAATTTAAATTGGCATTAGTTCCTTGTTACTGAGGCAAGCATTTCTATCTTTGTTAATTTACTGCTTGTATTTTCTTATGTGTAAATTGGTGGGATTTATCATTTATCGAGTGGGATGTGGCTATTCATTTGTTAGTTTTTCAATTCTATTGTAGCAGGAAGTGACTAGATTTTAATACTTTTTAATTCCTCCTCCTCTATTAGTTACATCAGTTCCTTAAATTACCTTAATGATAATAATTCTTTGAGAGAGGGGAACATTAAGAAAAGATTTTGAAGAAAACTGGCATATAGAATGGGAGTTATCCCCATGGCCTTCAGAAGTTTATCTTAGTTCTTCTCATTCTGAGAAGAACTTTACAGATGAAGTACCCAAGATTTCTGTCTGCTCTAAGGGCTCAGAGGTGAAACAGAGCAGAGAGGTACTGACAGAATATCGAGTCTTAGGTGGAAGGCTTAGCTGAGCTGGAAATAATTGATTAGCCAGAGAAGTGTTGGTGCCAAAACATTAAAAATAACACAATGATAATGCTTCCTAGCAGCAGATCTGCTCTTCCACATGAATCCAGAAATAGATTAAAACTCAGGTCAAATGAGGATCTCTGAGTTTGTTCAAGAAAAGTAGTGGGAGAGAGAGATATGTCTTATGCGTAAGAGCTACAGTTTCCTTTTCTCCCTACAGATTTTAAGTATCCTCCTGCATTTACAGGCTTCTCAGGTGGCACAGTGGCAAAGAACCCACCTGCCAATTCAGGTGAATGCAAAAGACTCAGGTTCCACCCCTGGGTCGAGAAGATTCCCTGGAGTAGGAAATGGCAACCCACTCCAGTATTCTTGCCTGGGGAATCCCATGGACAGAGGAGCCTGGTAGGTTATAGTCCCTGGGGTCCAAAGAGTTGGACACAACTGAGCGACTGAGCACAGGGCACACTTTTATTTACTTCAGGAAATGTCCCTTCATGTTCTGAGTCAGACTTTATGGAAAAGTATCATGATACCAAGGCTTCCCTAGTGACTCGGATGGTAAAGAATCCACCTACAATGCGGGTTAATCCCTGGGTTGGGAAGATCCTCTGGAGGAGGGCATGGCAACCCACTCCAGCATTCTTACCTGGAGAATCCCCATGGAGAGAGGAGTCTGCCGGGCTATGGTCCATGGGGTCGCAAAGAGTCGGACACAACTGAGCAACTAAGCATAGCACAGCTCAGCATGATACCAGGAGCCATAAGATTTGAGCTCTGACCCTCACCTGAGAATGAGCTTCCTCTCACTCACTGTATCTCCACTACCCTCACTGTAGATATTTCAGGGATGAATTGATCAAAATGTAGATTTTTATGATGAAAATTGGATAACTCTCGGATGCCATATTTCTTGAATCCTACTGTAACAGCTCACTAAAAATCACAGGGAAATTGACATGAACAATAACTGAATGCTACTCGGTGCATGGCATTTTGCTAATCAATGATGATACAAAGATAAAGTATGGCTACCTGTCCTTGAGTAGCTCATTCTTAGATTTAACGGCTTTCAGTTAGAGAAATCCTGTGTATCTTTTGGTAGGGGTTGAGCAGAAACAATAGTTCCTTTCTCCCCTGCCAAAGGATTGAATTATCAATACTTCAGATACAGATGTGAAAATCAGACAGCTGGAAATGAAAATGACAACAGCAATAGAATGCATGGCTAAGGTGTGCAACCAAGTTGGTTTGCCCATGCTCTCCACCCCACAGGTCCTTTTCAGCCTAGCCCTCTCGACTGCCCTCCCATGGGAGAAAGTGGAACTGCAGCCGGCTCACAAAGCCAAGAGGTCCTAGGGCCAGGGAGCAGGGTGGAAAGAACCCAGATCTTTGATGCTTACGGTAAATTTGGTCCAAACAAGAAACATTACCATCCAGGTAACTCTACAGCCAACAACCAGCCAGAGACTCATCTCCCACTGTGAGAGAGTGAGAGAGACGTGGAGAGCCGGGAGCATCCTGCCAGGGGAGGTCCCCAACGTGCTGACACAGGACTGGGGGCTACTCACTTGCTCTCCACGTGAAAGGGCTTGCTCACTTTGTCTTCTTTTTTGGTCTTCTACTTCTTTGTTCTTTTTCACCTCCTGTCCTTCTGTCGGCAGTAAATATGCACTAGGGGCAATTCAGAAAAGTTGGTTCAGTCTAGTCTGGAGAGACTTGGCCATGTGGGGGAGGGCCATCGTGCCTTTTCTCAGAATTATGTGCAGAATTTCCTGGAATCTTGCTTTGCTCTGCTGCTCCAATTAGAGGGGAACCACGTGTTCGAGATCAGAGCTGAGTTTCGGGTGATGTGGAGGCTATGGGGAGCGCTCCCACAAAGACGTGTCTGAGGATGTTCAGAGTGACTTTGCAATGATGAATCAAGGATACAGTCTTGTCTGGTTTTAGTACCAGAAGAACTGGGCCTCCCCTGAGCAATTGGTTTGTTTCTGTCTTATGGACCAGGTGGATTCTCTCACTGTCTCATAATGTAGGAGTCCCTGGACAGTGTTGGAGGGGAGGGGATGGACGGCTAACAGTTAATGTTCCTTGTTTGGGAAAAGCTTACCTTGGAAAGGGCTGTGAGCATGAGGACCTGTGTTCTTTGCATCCCGCTCGGCCGCAGACCTCTTGGCGGAGCTCTCCGGCTGCAGTTCCAAACTCTCCCACAGGAGGGCAGTCCTGAGCGCTAGGCTAAAGCGAAGGGTCGTGCCCAAGGAGAACAGCCGCAAAGCAAACCGATTTGATAGCACGACTTAGACATACATACATTCTACTGCCGTGGTTGTTTTCATTTCTGTTGGTCTGATGTCCACGTCTATATCTTAGGTAATTTTATACTTGGGTAGGAAAGAAAGAGACCATCGGGTCTCCTCTTCAGTCCTTTCCTCAACAAGCATAGAGGCAGCCAGTGTGGAGGATTTTAGGATACGCACGTTTGCATCCTTCTTGGCTTCCTCTTCTCCATTCCTTATTTTTTACCTTTTCCTATCTCACGTAGCTCTTATGTGCGCTACCTTGTACTTTCTGTGTCCTTGTAAGGTGCCTTATGTTCTTCCTGGAGCCAGGCAGGGTATAAATACATGAATAAATATAGCAAGCACCTGGCTTCCTGAGCCTCTGGCTCCATAGCACGCTTCACTGCTTCTCGGCCTTTTGGCTCAATCCAAGCACAAAGCAATGGGCTCCGTTTCTGGGCTGGGCTCCTGCCCCAGGCCTGCCACTCAGGACTTCTCTAAATTCTTGGCTTCTTCTTGCTTGAACACTTCGGTTGGGATCCTTCGGCCCTTACTGTCTGACCATAGTCTCCTGGGTCCTGCTTCTCTGCTTCTACCTCCTCCTCACCCTGTGTCTGAACGTGGCTTTCTAAGGTTCCGTAGCCTCTGAGTCCCTCTGGCTTTAATGAACATCTCCTCTATAGATATAGTCTCTAGACTGACTTACATGGTACTTCAGAGCTCTGGGGGCTTCCCTGGTGGCTCAGATGGTAAAGAATCCACCTGCAATGCAGGAGACCACAGTTTCAATCCCTGGGTTGAGAAGATCTCCTGGAGAAGGGAATGGCTACCCACTCCAGTATTCTTGCATGGGAAATCCCATGGACAGAGGAGCCTGGAGGGCTACAGTCCATAGTGTTGCAGAGTTGAACACGACTTAGCTACTAACATTCAGAGCCCTGGAGAGGCAATATGGTGTGGTATGGTGGATTTGGAGTCATTTGGATTTGGGTTGGTTCAGTTATCCATCTGTCTACCCTTCCATCCAATACTCCAGTACACACACAATTTCTTCTCCTGCCTCACCCCCTACCCCCATCAATGAATGCCATGTGTCAGCTATGTATTGGAGTTGTGGTTGGTAATGAACCAGAGATGCAATCTTTGTGTCATGAATGTTGTGCTCAAGTCCTGTTAGTTTGAATTCAAGCTCTAACACTTGTTGACTGTAAGATTTTAGGTAATAATTTCATTTCTCTGAGTCATGGTCTCAGATTCTCAATCTGTAAGCTATGGGTAATTCTTACAATATCAGGTCACTGAAAAGATTAAATGACATAATAAATGGAAAGCAGGTGGCCCAGTAAGCACGCCACCACACAGCAGCTGTTACTACCAGATGTCTGGTCACACACAAAGGTGGGCCATCTTATAATTCTCCCTGGGGTATTCTAGGCTGCCTCTTCTCTACCTGTTGCATCTATCAAACTACTTGCATTTGCTCTTATTTTCTAGAAATTTGCTGTAATTTCTCATTTTCTGGTGACTCCCCTTTTCTGTTTTGTTCCCTGTTATGGATTTCTTTTTTTTTTTTAAATGTTTGTATTTCAAAAACAGAACCAAAGTTTGTAGCAAGCAGTCATAATATCACTAGCAAGCAGTCATAATATGACTTGCAGATCGGATGAACTGTACCAAACCCATGGCAGATGAGACTAGCTAAGCTCAAACTATCTGAACACCAATAACCTTTTACTGGAAACCCCTTCAGACTCTTGATTTCCTAAGAGCTACTGCCTAATTTCCAAATTCTAACCACCCCAGCCCCCTGCCTCGACTATACTTTCTAATTTCTACTTTGAGTCTTTCGCTAACATAACTGTAAGTAACTTTCTTACAGCATTATTGACATATTTATATTTGGTGATGTGGGAGTCTCCTAGGAGGGCTGGCAGGCAAATATATGTGTCCAGCATGCAATCATGAACCAGAAATCCCCGCCAACATTTTTTAACTTGCAAAGTGGTACACCAAACAAATGAAAAACCCAGATACAGGCGGAGTGACTTCCTTTGCCTTAGAACTCCCAGTTGAACAATTTCTCCTCCGCGAAATGTTCCAGGGGGGCGGGACTTTTGAGCAGCAGGAGGAGGGGCGCTCACCCAGTTCCACCCCTTTTCATTTTCCCCCGCCCCCTCTCTATTTTTGCCACTCTCACCGTGCCTTGTGCTGGAAGCTGACCAAAAGCACAATCTTATGTGATGTTGAACATTTCAGAGAATGGCCTGGACTAAGGAGTTTTTCAAGGAGTGACTGTGGTTTCGGATTTAATGAGAAACATGAAGACGGATGAACTTGGAGGGGGTCTCTCGTCTTTCTCTTGGGTTCCACCTGTGGTCACAAGCAAGCTTCTGCGGGTTTCAGAAATGATGCTGGTTGTCTGATCTCTGTGGAGGCCTGTGTACTATTGCTCCAGTGACTGTGAACGTGATATGAATGTTGGATCCAACACGGAGCGGCTGGTGGGTGGTGGCGCACCCCGGCAGACCATCTCTGAACAACTTAAAGAGGATGAATTTCATCCACGCACCCATCGTTCTCCAACCGCGAAGATGATTCTAGGAAGAAAACTCCTGACCCTTCTATGAGAATTGTGCTGCTGAGAGTAATTGACTCACTGACAAATGAGACAAAGTTACCTTCTCCTGATAATCATTGCTGCAGGAGCCCAGTGGTTGTAAATTGAAAGTCAAGCCCTCAGACGGGAAACCAGATCGGTTTTTATCAAACTGTAAATGTGGCCTTAAGCAGGGTGCATATTCAGCTGACAGATGCTGGTAGGGCTGTACCAGTTGTTAAATAGTCAATGCTTCTGTGCTGGCTTGGAAAACAGCCACTGCCCTGAGTCTTGAATGTCGCCCGCCCTTCCTGTCACCTCCTAGACCTTGTGCATCCAGCAGCAAAGGTTACCCTGGCATCGTGAGGTCCACAACCCTGCCCGGGGTCTGTCGTGCATCGCCAGGCCCCGTTCTACCTGTTATGGACCATTTGGGATAGCATGTCTGGTCTTCACATTTTTGATTCACTTGGAGAGAGCAAGGAGAATTGTAAACTTATACAGTAGAACCCGGGCTAGAGATCAGACTTGAGGACACACCCCTCCTGCACTTCCTTGGCTGACACCTGAAGAATGGAACTTTGCAAAGGCAAGATGTTCCCAAAGGAAGGAGAATCAATAAGGGCTCAGTGCTCCACAAGGGAGGTGGCAGTATTTTGCTTTAGGGGGAGCTGTTGAAAAGGGGCTCCCAGAAAGCCGTTAGGAAGGGATGGAATGGCGACTGAGCCTCCTGTGGTAGCTGAAGACAAGACAGGCACAGAAAGAAGTAAATATTTTCACAGAGTAGGCAGATCTGCTCCCCAGGCAGAAGAGGCTGAAGCCCGCCAGATGATGGACACCATCATCTTCTTTTCTCAGCGCCACTCCAGCCTTGGTCCCCTCACCATTCCTCAAAGGCACCAAGTCCATCCCGGCTCAGGGTCTTCGCTGCCTGGGACCTTAGTTCCCTCCCTCTTCGCTGCATTCTTTCTCTTCTTAGCATTTATCACCACCCAAAGTACTGTACATTTTGCTCTTTTAGTTTGTTTATGGCTCTGTCCCCTTACTATAATGTCAGCTCCAAAACGGCAGAGGCTTTCTGCTCTGTTTTGTTTCTGCTGCATCCCTGGTACCTAGAAGAGCCTACAGTAGGTGATCAGTGAATGTTTGCTGATAAATAAAGGAAGGAAAAATGGCTTTGTATCCACCATGTACTGGGCACTGCGTCCTGTCCAGTGTTGTTCCCATGGTACCTCTTACCCCCATCAGTCCTTGTGTAACTGCCTCAAGGGGGTCTCTTCGTCCCCTGTCTGTATTTGTGATGTTAATTAACATAAATTTAAATATGCACCTGTGGCTAGAACCCATTGTACTGGACAGAGGAGCTCTAGCATAAGAGGCAAAACCAATTGCATCTCGTGCTCCAGTCAGGTAGACAGGAGCGATGCAACCAGTGGCCCTTGACAGTGTATACACCTCTGGCAGTTTCTGGGCACCTGGGAGAAGTCAATTCTAATCTCTCTTTTTATTTTGTTTCAGCCTGAGTAGGGGCCAGGCTAGGATGATCTGATTGAATGCATGCATGCTCAGTTGTGTCTGACTCTTTGTGACCCCATGGACTGTAGCCCACCAGACTCCTCTGTCCATGGAAGTTTTTCAGGCAAGAATACTGGAGTGGGTTGCCATTTCCTCCTCCAGGGGATCTTCCTGACCTGGGGATCGAAACTGTGTCTCTCATCTCCTGCATTGGCAGGTGGGTTCTTTACCACTGAGTCACTTCTTAGACAGGATGAGCTGAGTGGGGTGTAAAACTTAAGGGGGCACCCCCAACTCATGAAAATAGTAATGCAATGTTTTAAAGGTAAAAATTAATGCCAAAATCCATGATGAAAAAGAATCAACATTTTAAATAAAGACAGGATCAGTATTGCCAATTTTTATTTTTGTCCCAAGCCGCATTTTGATTTGCCATTCACTGTCAGTGCTTCTGCAGTAGTTTATACCAATGGCCATAGTTTGTTAATCTCCTCCTGCCACCTTTCCTCGTTGATAACCATAAGTTTGTTTTCTAGGTCTCTTTCCGTTTCTGTTTTATAAATAAGTTCATTTCCATGTTTTTTTAAGATTCCACATATGAGTGATAGCATATAATATTTGTCTTTATCTGGATTTCACACTGATCTCTAGGAGCTGCAATTGCTTCCTAGACAGGGTTTAATTTTAGATGATCTCTAGATTTTTCTTTTTATTACTTGAGATTATTTCTTTCCATCTGAACTGAAAATGATACTAATCTTATGAAATCTATGACTTAAAAAAAATTGCATCTGGGCCACTTGATACTTTGACCTGAGAAAGAAGGGTACAAGTCAAGACAAGATGCCCCTCCAAATTCTATTTCTCTAATACTATTTTGAGAAACTTCATTTGAGGCCACCCCCAAATGTTTTACTTCTTTATTTACCAGCCTTATTTTGAACCCAATGAAATGAATCATTAGCTTTAGTCACCCTGGGAACCAAACAGACCAGGAAAACAGATATAAATTCCATTTGGATTCTTATAATTAAAGATAAATTACCCAAGATGGTGTATAAAATTTATATTATCTATAAAGACTAGATTTAAATGTAATTTTATTTATAAAATCTATTGCATTTTAAATACAATGGAAAACACAGAATATATGTCTTAAATTTCTCTCACTGTATAGCAGGTGTTAGCAAATGTTATCTGTAAAGGGCCAATTAGAAAATATTTTTTGGTCTCGTGGACCCTATAATCTTCAAAACAGCTCTTCAACCCTGCTGTTATGGTACAAAGGCAGCCCTAAGCTATACATAAATGAATGGGTAGAATTGTGTTCCAATAAAACTTTATTTACAAAACAAGGAGTGGGCCAGACTTGACCTGTGTGTCATAGTTTTCCAATCCCTCTTTTATGATAATATTGTTCATTGGAACTCTCACTGGCCTTCAGTGAATAAGACAGGAGGACTGGTACAAATCTGTGAAGTCAGAGAATGGATCTGGTGGTATAGCAGGACTCAGAGAATAGGTGTTTGTGGGAGAAAGTCCACATTTTACCTCTGAGAGGTGGCTATGAAGATGGAACTGAAATCTAAGAGCAGGAAGGCACAAGGCTGGAGCCAGATTCCGCATCTGATTTCCTTGTTGCTTTAAGAATCATGCTGCTACAGGAACTCATGATGTGACTTAACCATGTTATGTATGTTGACCTAAAACAAATTTCTGCAGCAAAAATGGGTTTATTCTGGGATCAGCAGAGCATTGTAATTAGGGGTCTGCAGTCATGGTGAGTCATGTGCAAATCTCCCTCAAGGCGAACGAAAGAGAATCCTTTTATAGAGAGCTCTACAGAGGGGAAATGGAAGTTGGGAGGGCAGTTGTAAAATAAAGAGCCCATGGTTTTCCATTGGCTGAGTTCTTGCCAGGAGAGAAGAGGAGTCTTCTCTTCTCTGTTGGGCTCGGCTCTCATCACAGGACGTGAGAACTCCCCACTCTGGTCTCCCCACTCTATTTAACTGAGGTTTCTGCGACTAAGCATAACACAGCTGTGTACTAGTGTTTACATGTGTCTGTGCCTTTTCTCCCTTGCGTATATCATAAGCCCCTTGATGACAGGAACCCCATCTTTCCCTTGTTTTGAATCTGCCCAGTAACTAATGTAACTAAGGAATACTTGATGTATATATTAACAGTTACCAGGCCACTTTCTGGGTAGAGCTCCAAACCAAGTGGAATGGTTATGAACTGCCACTTAAGCTGGAGAAAGCTGCAGTCAGAGATGGCTCCCAGTGCACGTTCCAAGAGTAAGTTCCCTTCTCACCTCCGAGCCATCCTCTAGCTCAAAGCAACTTACACTCTCCTCTCCTCTCTGTTCCTTCACTTGAAAGGCAGGGATCCATGAACTCTAACACCTTGTAGTTTTTATAGTGCTCTGAAATTCTTGCATGAAAGGATTTAGGCTAAATATGAGCACATTTATACAGAACTGTTACAAGCTTTTATCTCAGAGCCTTCGTGGTTGAGAGTTTCATCTGGAAAATAAAATCACCTCAGGGATGGAGAGCTATCAGCTTCCAGCACAGCTAAGGCTAAGACAGTGCTGACCTTTGGTGCCCCTCCTAGTGACCAAGGACTGAAACTTTTCTTTCCAGATGGGTCTATATCCTTAATTAGGTCTATGGCAATCTCCCTCTCCATTTCTTCCTTAGATGAATCTTTCCGCAATAAAAGAAAAGCTGATCAGGTTTCTAAGAGAGGGCACTATGGACCACTGACCTGTGTCAGTCAGAAGGACCATCACAGGCACACACTCCTCTCTCCTGGCTCCCTTGGCTGACCCGGACATACCCCTTCCCAGTCAACATCCCACAAAGCATTTCCTGAGTGACTGTCAGGAGCTGTCTCTGCTTCCGTATGAAATAGAGTGTCTCAAGCTCTTACCCTGGCCCAGAACCTTCTGATCGCTTTCTCCTAATGCAAACTTGATCTCAGCCAACTGTTGCATGCAAATTACCACATGGGTTTGTTATAACTTTAGTCAAAATCCAAACTGGAATTAAATTTTTTGTGGTGGGGGGAGGAATGGATGTATTGATTTTAAATCTTTTATCATGGGATAAACATGGGGAAATGATCAAAGATATTTTAAAAATGAAGACCAATGAGATGAACTTGACAACAAATATTATATAAATTTTATAGTGATTGAAATAAAAACAGATTGGTACCATTATATAGTTATGGACAAATAGGTCATTGAAATAAAGCAGAGTTTATATAAACAGATCCAAGTGTATTTAAGGAACGTGATATATAATAAAGGAAGTATCTCATTTCAGTGGGAAAATAATGGTCTAGTCTATAAGTGGTCATGGAACCAACCATATATTTGAATAAAGGAATTTTATATTCACCCAGACATTTACCATTTAGAACTAAAGAGCCTCTTGATGAAAGTGAGAGAAGAGAGTGAAAAAGTTGGCTTAAAACTCAACATTCAAAAAACTAAGATCATGGCATCTGTTCCCATCACTTCATGCAAGTAGATGGGGAAACAGTGGAAACAGTGTCAGACTTTATTTTGGGGGGCTCCAAACTCACTGCAGATGGTGACTGCAGCCATGAAATTAAAAGACGCTTACTCCTTGGAAGAAAAGCTATGACCAACCTAGACAGCATATTAAAAAGCAGAGACATTACTTTGCTGACAAAGGTCCATCTAGTCAAAGCTATGGTTTTTCCAGTAGTCATGTATGGATGTGAGAGTTGAACTATATAGAAAGCTGAGTGCCAAAGAATTGATGCTTTTGAACTGTGGTGTTGAAGACTCTTAAGAGTCCCTTGGACTGCCAGGAGGTCAAGCCACTCAATCCTAAAGGAAGTTAATCCTTAATACTCATTGGAAGGACTGATGTTGAAGCTGAAGCTCCAATACTTTGGCCACCTGATACAAAGAGCTGACTCATTGGAAAAGACCCTGATGCTGTGAAAGATTGAGGGCAGGAGGAGAAGGGGGTGACAGAGGATGAGATGTTTGGATGGCATCATCAACTCAATGAATATGAGTTTGAGCCAACTCCAGGAGATAGTGAAAGACAGGGAAGCCTGGCAGGCTACAGTCCACAGAATCATAAAGAGTCAGACATAACTTAGAGACTAAACAACAACAGCAACAGGTTTATAATTTTCAACAAATTTTGAAATTTGAATGGACATGAATTTGAGCAAGCTCTGGCAGTTGGTGATGGACAGGGAAGCCTGGCGTGCTGCAGTCCATGGCGTCACAGAGTCAGACATGACTGAGCAACTGAACTGAACTGATTTACCATTTATGGCACTCTTCATTCCTTTGGGTAGATTCAAATTTCCATCTAGTATCATTTTTGTTCTTCTAGAGGAACTTCCAGATAAGTTGCTGGTGAGTTCTCTTAGCTTCTTTCTTGCCTGACAAATACTTTGTTTCATCTTTGTTTTTGAAAAGAAGGACGGTAATCCCTGACAGATGGGAACCAGACTAAGTGAAACTTAACAACTGCTCCAGCTTCTAGCCTTGAGTTTTCAGGCCACAGCATAGGAGGGTAACCCAGGTAGAATTGGAACTCTAGAGACGTGAGGAGGCCCCTGAGTCTTCAGCACGGTACTGATCAGCATCTGAGGAAACAATGAAAGACCTGGGGAAGAGCACCAAAAGGATATGTGAGAACGGTGGCCAGCACTCACACAGTGCCTCTACCTACAAACCGGATTAGAAAACCTTGTAATTAATAGAAGAGGGCACTCAGAAGGGTCTTACCTCAGCTGTGGGAACTTATTAACTCTTGATTAAATGCTTCTCTGGACCCACTTGAAGTGAAAATGTTAGTCTCTCAGTCGTGTCCGACTCTTTGCAACCCCATAGTCTGTAGCCCACCAGGCTCCTCTGTCCATGGGATTCTCCAGGCAAGAATACAGGAGTGGGTTGCCATTCCTTCTCCAGTGGATCTTCCCAACCCAGGGATCGAACCCGGGTCTCCTACATTGCAGGCAGATTCTTTACCATCTGAGTCGCAAGCCCCTGGACCCCACTTAACAAGTCTTAAAAGCAAGAGCCAAAAGGATCAATTTGCCATGGTTTCACTTAAATACGTGATCCAAAAAAAGTCAAACTCTAAAACAGAGGTGAAAAGTGGTTGAGGAGTCAGAATAGGGAGTTATTGGTAAAAAGAACCAAACTTCAGTTATGTAGTTCATGAGTTCTAGGAATCTAATGTATAGCATTGTGACTGTAGTTGTTAATACTGTACTGTATAACTGAAATTTGCTAAAGACATAGAACTTAAATATTCTCACCAAATAAGTGTGTGAGGTGATGGATGCATTAATTAATTTGATAAGAATCCTTTCAAAGGTTTGTATATATAGCAAGTCATCACTACGTGTATAAATTTTTATTGATCTATTATGCCTCAATAAAGCTAAGAGGAAAAAGGATCATTTTTCCAAGGAACTTAACTGCATTCCATAACAAAGTTGCTCAAGAATATTTATAGGAATATCCAGCACCTAACAAGGTAAAATGTATAGTCTTTGAAACACAAAGATTACTAGGCATGCAAAGATGCAGGAAAATACAACCAATAATGAAGAGAAAAAAAGATCAATCAAGAACAACTGAGAATTGACACAGGTGTTAAAATTAGCACATGAGGCATTGAAATAATTATTATAAGTAATACAGATGTTCAAAACATTAAATAGGTCCTAGAAGATATAAAAGTGACCCAAGTTAAACTTCTAGAGATTAAAAGTACAATGTTCGAGATGAAAGATATTCTGGATGGAATTAATGCTATATTAAACATTTCATAAGAAAAAATGAGTGAACTTGAAGACATAATAATAGCAACTACCCCACATGAAACACTTAGAGAAAGGAGAATTTTAAAACACTAAAAGAATATTAATGAGCCATGGGACAACATCAAATGGCCTAAAACATGTGTAATTACAGTCCTAAAGGAAGGGAAGAGAAAAATAATTTGAAGAAGTTAATAATGATTGGAAAATTTCAAAATTTGTTGAAAACTATAAACCTGTTGCTGTTTAATCTCTAAGTTGTGTCTGACCCTTTATGATCCCATGAAGTGTAGCTGCCAGGCTTCCCTGTCCTTCAATATCTCTGGGAGTTTGCTCAAATTCATGTTCATTGAGTCGATGATGCCATCCAATCATCTCATCCTCTGTCACCCCCTTCTCCTCCTGTCCTCAATCTGGAGGCAGGACAGAAAAATATGAAAGCAAGACAAATTAATACTCAAAAATATTCTGCCACAATTAGATCAGAAGTCAGAAAATCTCAGCTTTTCCACATATATCTTTACCATGATGTTAGTGCCCTTTCAATGTGCCACCAGGATTTCACCCTTCTGCTGAGGAAAATTTCTCTGACCCAGTGAGAATTACATGATGCCTGGTAGCAAGGCAAAGCAGAATGTCTTAGCACAGAAATAGCATCTTACTAGCTATCAAAATAGCCCTATGCTAAAAAATCAGGACTTGGATCAGTTAGTCCAAGGATCGTTTAGGAATAAACCACATTAGCTGAAGCATGAGATTACTAGTTTTAAAATTTCAGTGTTTCTGGAACTTCACTGGTGGCCCAGTGGCTGAGACTCCATGCTCCCAATGCAGGTGGCCTGGGTTCGATCCCTGGTCAGGGAACTGGAACCCAAGTGCTGCAACTAAGACCTTGAGCAGCCAAATAAAAAAATATATTAAAAAAAAAAACAAGCAAAAAAATTGTAGTGTTTGTCTCAATCTATTTCATTTCTTTTTTGGTTCAAGTTATATTAAAAATTAACATACAGTAAAACTGAGTTTTAGGGGGGCACAGTTTTATAAGTTTAAACACTTGTGCATTAATGTATGAACAATAATTTGGATACAAAATAGTTTCATTGCTCTCATGCTGCCCTTTTGTAGCTGCACCTTCCCCTAACCACAAAATCCTGGCTAGAGTGATGTCTCCATCACTCTAGCTTTGCTTTTTCTTGAATTCTAATATAAATGGAATTACATAGTTCTGAGGCTGATTTCTTTTATTCAGCATAATGCCTGTGAGATTCATCACCATTGTTGTGTGCATCAATAGTTCATGATGACCAATTGTACTGCATGCATGTAGCACATTTTGTTTATATACCCATTGAAGGGACATTTGAATTGTTTCCGGGTTTTGGGTGATAAGAGTTTCCAGTTTTTTATAGATAGAGTTACCAAAAGCAATCAAGTACAAACATTCATGTGAACATACATTTATTTTCCTATGTCTAGGATAAATATATCTAGATGGGGGATTTCTAGGTCATGTGTTTAGGGTATATTTATCTCTATAAGTAACTGGAAAACCGCTTTCCAGAGTAGCTGCACCATTGTATATTCTACAAACAATAAAAGTGCCAGTCTCTTCTCATCTTTGTCAGCACTAGATATTGTCAGTTTATTTTTAACCATTCTAATATGTATGCATGGTATCTTCTGTGGTTTTAATTTATTCCTCCGGCTGCCTATAAGACTTTGTCTTTGGTTTCTGGTTTTGATATGCTAAAGCCTAGAGGTGTGTAGGGGTGTGTGTGTGTGTGTGCGTGTGTGTGCACATGCACGTGTGTGTATTTACTGTATTCTCCTGGGTGTTTTCCAAAGGGGTGTTTTTTTTTTTTGTATCTGTGATTAGTTTCTGTAATTACTTTTAGAAAATTCTCAGCCATTATTTGTATTTTGCTTGTTCTTCCTACCTTCTACTTCTGGGATTCTAATTTTACATATGTTAGACCACTTGATGTTGTCTCATAGCTCCTGGATGCTCTTTTAAAGGCATTTAAAAAAAAATCTGTTATCGTGGTTTTGATTTCATTTTCATGTACTCTTCCATAGTTTCTAGATTTCTGCTGAAATTACACACCTGATCTTGCATGTTGTCCGCCTTTTCCATTACAGCCTATCACACATTAATCACTGTTGTTTTAAATTCTCTATTGAATTTCCAACATCTATATCATATGAGTGTTTGTTTCTGTTGATTGTTTTGTCTTCAGATTGGATTTTTCCTTACCATTTTGTATGCCCTTTTCCTTTTTTTTTTGTTTGTAGAAAGTTGTACATGTTTTATAGGATAGGAGATCACAGCACTGCTTTTTATGCTTGGAGATGAATATGTCTTTTTTTTCCTCTATGCCTTTAGTGTGAATGTTTATGTTAATCTAATCAGTTATTGGGCTGAATTTGAGTTTCTTTTGTACTGGGTTATCCTTAGTGTACATGTGGGCTTTAAATTTCTCTATTGTTACCTTTCTTTAAGGATACGGATAACTTTGCCAGAGGACTTTCCTTGATGTCTACTCTCAAGAGAGAATCTGTCACTTGCGCTTCTTCCAGCTGTATTCTACAGTTACTTTTTCAAAGCTCATTACTGTGCTATAGAGAAAGAGTAATGGATGGGTCCAGTTTTCTGATGGTTTGATTTAGGCTCAGTTTTAGGCAGGAGCTGGGAGTCTGACTCTCAGGGGTGTGGTCCTCACAAGTGTCCTTGTCCTTCTTTCAGCAGTGTGCTGGTGTTAGCAAGTGATCTTATCCTTCTCCCAAGGGCAGATTGTTTAAAAAATCTATTCCCTGCTCACTGCTGCAATAGACTTCTACCGTGACCTAAGGCGTCAAACTGTGTTGCTCTTCCCTCTGCAAATGAAAGCTTTTGTTCTGTAGAGGAGATGGAAAAAATACATCTGGGGGGAGTTTCAGCAGTGGCTGCTGTGTCCCAATTCTCAGGACTCTCCCCAGCTTTCCCTGTAAGTACCTGGTGGGATTTGTGGACTAAAATCTGCAGGAGGTTATGAACTCCCCCACGTCTGTGGGTTCCAGAGACGTGACGCTCTCCAACCAGCCTTTAGTGATTCTTTCACTTCGGTTCAGTTGGTCAGTCGTGTCCGACTCTTATTGACCCCATGGATTGCAGACCTCCAGGCTTCCCTGTCCATCACCAACTCCCAGAGCCTACTCAAACTCATGTCCATTGAGTCGGTGATGCCATCCAACCATCTCATCCTCTGTTGTCTCCCTCTCCTCCTGCCTTAAATCTTTCCCAGCATCAGGGTCTTTTCCAATGAGTTGGTTCTTCGCATCAGGTACCCCTAGGTATTGGAGTTTCAGCTTCAGCATCAGTCCTTCCAATGAATATTCAGGACTAATTTCCTTTAGGATTGACTGGCTGGATCTCCTTGCCATCCAAGGGACTCTCAAGAGTCTTCTCCAACACCACAGTTTAAAAGCATCAATCTTCTGTGCTAAGCTTTCTTTATGGTCTAGACTACTCTCACTAGATGGATCCTGCTTTTTAGTACAGGTTGGTCATAACTTTACTCCAAGGCGCAAGCATCTTTTAATTTCAAAAACTACAGTGATTTTGGAGCCCCCCAAAATAAAGTCTTTGTTTCCATTGTTTCCCCATCTTTGCCATGAATGATGGGACCCCATGATCTTAGTTTTGTGAATGTTGAGCAAAGTAATTTTACTCTCTCTTTCACTTTCATTTTAGTCACTTTCTGCCATGTTGTGTCATCTGCATATCTGAGGTTATTGATATTTCTCCTGGCAATCTTGATTCCAGCTTGTGCTTCATCCAGTCGAGCATTTTGAATGATGTACTCTGCATGTAAATTAAATAAGCAGGGTGACAATATACAGCCTAGATGTCCTCCTTTCCCGATTTGGAACCAGTTTTTTGTTCCATATCTGGTTCTAACTGTTGCTTCTTGACCTGCATACAGATTTCTCAGGAGGCAGGTAAGATGGTCTGGTATTCCCATCTCCTTAAGAATTTTCCACAGTTTGTTGTGATCCACACAGTCAAAGGCTATAGCATAGTCAATAAAGCAGAAATAGATGTTTTTCTGGAACTCTCTTGCTTTTTCCATGATCCAGCGGATGTTGGCAATTTGATCTCTGGTTCCTCTGCCTTTTCTAAAACCAGCTTGAACATCTGGATGTTCACAGTTCATGTATTGCTGAAGCCTGGCTTGGAAAATTTGAGCATTGCTTTGCTAGCATGTGAGATAAGTGCAATTGTGTGGTAGTTTAAGCATTCTTTGGTATTGCCTTTCTTTGGGATTGGAATGAAAAACTGACCTCTTCCAGTCCTGTGGCCACTGCTGAGTTTTCCAGATTTGCTGGCGTATTAGTGATTCTTTAAAACTTAACTAACTTTTCTTATCAGCTTATTTGGTAGATGGCAGTGTTTCCCCCAGGTAAGCGGATGCTTGGCTTTGATTCTCCTTTCTCCCTGCAGGTGCCTGTCTGTCCCCAGATTTTGGGTTGGATGCTTTGCCCTGTGACCTCAGCTCTCCCATGGGTTCAGGAAAAGTTTCTTATTTTTTTTTTGTCCCAGTTTTTCTTCTTGTAAGAGACTGCGATGTTCTTTCCAGCTTTCTCCATTTTCCAAGTGAAAATGGAAATATCAATTGCTTTTTGAGAATTGTTCTATTTCCCAACCATGCTTTTAGGGCAAGAAATAGAGAAGAGGAAATTCTGACTCCCATTTCCCTTGTTGTTTCTCATCTTCCTTAACACAAGGGCATGTTTAGTCAACTCTATCTAGTGTCATTTTTATTTTTTCTGGTTCCTTGTTTTCATATTTATTTCCATGTACATTTTTGTTGGCTGGGTTATTAAACGTATATGCACATCCTCATCAGCCATTGTTAAAAGTTGAAGTATAATTGGTTTACAATGTTGTATTAGTTTCAGGTGTATAGCGCAGCAAACAGTTATATATGTACATATATATATATGTGTATATATGAAAAAAAGTGAAAGTGAAGTCGCTCAGTTGTGTCCGACTCTTTACGACCCCATGGTATATAGCCTGCCAGGTTCCTCCATCCAAGGGATTTTCTAGGCAAGAATACTGGAGTGGGTTGCCATTTCTTTCTCTAGGGGATTTTCCTGACCCAGAGATCGAACCTGGGTCTCCCGCATTGCAGGCAGACTCTTTACCATCTGAGCCACCAGGGAATCCTGATATACACATATATACATTTTTTTTTCTTTTTCAGATTCTTTTACCTTATAGGTTGTTACAAAGTATTGAGTACAGTTTCCTGCGCTACACAGCTGTTCCTTGTTGGTTATCTATCTTATATATATAGTAGTATACATATGTTAATCCCAAACTTCTAATTTATCCTCCCTTTCCCTTTGCCCTTTGGTATTTTTGTTATGTCTTTATTGTGCCAGTGAAAGAAGAGACTGAAGAAATGGAAGGTGACAGGGTAAGCAGGAAAGTCTTTTTTCCCTGAACCTACTAATCAGCTGATCTGTGGTAGAATTACAAGCATTTGTATTTAAATTTTGGCAGGTTTACTAACAAACCTGAAAGTGAAAGTGTTAGTTGATCACTCTGGAGTTTGCAACCGCATTGACTGTAGCCCATCAAGCTCCTCTGTCCGTGGGGATTCTCTAGGCAAGGATACTGGAGTGGGTTGCCATTCCCTTCTCCAGGGGATCTTCCCAACTCAGAGATCGAACTTGGGTTTCCTGAGTTGCAGGCAGCGTCTTTACTGCTGAGCCACCAGGGAAGCCCTTATTGCGCCAGTAGTCAGGCACAATTCACTGCCTTCTCCATGAAGGTCCTGGTATATACCCCAGGGAACCCTCTTCCTTGGGGTCACAAGGTCCCTGCTGCTCGGTTGTGAGAGGGAGGGGAGGAGCTGGCTGTTTCCTTAGCACCACCAGTGGTGTGCAGATGAAGCATTCACACTTCAGGCTCTTACAGATGGGGGGCCGCGCCCCTCAGGGGCTCCGTTTTCCCGAGCTCCTCCTGTGCACGCACACTTTGTCACTCTGAGCGGTGCCAGTGCACACACATCCTCAAACACATGCGTCTCCTCACACTTTGCCATTTCAGAACGATCTCCTCATTTTCCCTGGGCCAAGCAGAGAGTAAAAATGAACTTGCTCAATTCTTTAAATTTTTTAAGTAGAAGACAATCTTTATTGATTTCTTCTAATTATAAAAGTAATGTAGAATGACTGCAAAAAAACTCAAGCAAAAGAATGTTGTGAAAGTCTTTTGTTTCCTCTCTGAACCCTCATCAGAGCACCACTGTTTGCATTTGGGTGTACATTCTGACAGTTTTTTTCCATGCATATGCCAAAGAATATGTATTTTAGTTTTTAAAAAGTCAGATGACAGGCTGACAGGCTAATTGACTGGCAGTTTTGACGCAATGGATTACTGGAGATTGCTGTCTTTTCCTTTGGCAGCTCAAGGCTTTGCTGCTATGTTGAATGAAGCAGTAAGCTGGAAAGCAAAAAGGAGCTGCAACAGCTTTCTTAGAGAGGGAATGTGTGCAGGAAGGCAGAGCTAAGATAATGAAATGAACATGAAAGTGACTCAGAGAACTATGTGCCACACTTCCATCTAACGATATGACTGCTTTTGTGGCAAATCCTCTCAGTAGAGGGTAAGATCCAGGGCCAGCCTGGAGTCAGCAGAGACGGCCACAGTCCCTGAGAGAACCCCTTTACTTCCCAAGGTCCTTTCCTCACTGCCCCTGGTCTGCTCCATCTCTGCACAGCACAGGCCATCAAATCACATGTGGAGAACTGCAGCTCTTTCCAGCTGCCTCATTGCTGAAAGGTCATTTTGCTCGTGTTTTCTTCTCAGTGGTCCTGGCTCCCCTGACAGTAGGAGTGCTGACCTCCGCTTTGATCTCTAAACACCGAGGGCTCCTCAGGGAAGACTCATGTCATAACAAATGTGTCTTTATGTCATGTCCGTCTGGACAAGGAGGGTGCTTGTCGGATTGTCAAATGTCAGCACTCTAAATTCGGTGTTTCTGTCCTCAACAGGAAATTACAGGGCAGTAGTAGGCTCCTAATCCTGTGTTCTTGTGAAAGCATTCCTTCATTATTGACAGCCTTGCGTGTGTGCTATGTCACTTCAGTTGTGTCGGACCCTTTGTGACCCTATGGACTGTAGCCCACCTGGCTCCTCTGTCCATGGAATTCTCCAAGCAAGAATACTGGGGTGGGTTGTCATGCCCTTCTCCAGGGAATATTCCCAACCCAGGGATCAAACCCTCCTCTTCTGCAGCTCCTGCATTGGCTGGCGGGTTCTTTATCACTAGTGCCACCTGGGAAGCCATTTATGGCCTTACTATGTATCAAAGGTGATGAGAATTCACACTAATATGAAGCTTGAGATTTGATACAAGGAGAGATATGTCTTACCTCCAAGCTATTGTTTGGGTCTATAACACTAACAGTATACAGAGAATCAGCTTGACCGGAAATGCTGGCTAAGCATTGTGCTAAGCAATGTGGCTAAGACTCTGCACTCCCAAAGCAGGGGGACTGGGTTTGATCCCTGGTCAAGGAACTAGATCCTGCAGGCTGTAACTAAGACCTGAGGGCAGCCACATTAAAAAAGAGAAAAAAAAAAAAGGAAAGAAATGTAGATCTTGGATGATGCTGGAGGGAATCCAAGGTCCCTGAAAAAGTAAAAATATCTCTGTCCTGGGTTATCTGATTCCTCCACCTAAGAGAAGAAGAATGGCTTTAATTAAAAGATGCTTGCTCCTTGGAAGAAAAGCTATGACCAACCTAGCATATTAAAAAGCAGAGACGTTACTTTGCCAACAAAGGTCCGTCTAGTCAAAGCTATGGTTTTTCCAGTAGTCATATATGGATGTGAGAGTTGAACTCTAAAGAAAACTGAGCACAGAAGAATCAATGCTTTTGAACTGTGGTGTTGGAGAAGACTCTTGAGAGTCTCTTGGACTGCAAGGAGATCCAACCAGTCAATCCTATAGGAAATCACTCTTGAATATTCATTGGAAGGACTGATGTTGAAGCTGAAACTCCAATACTTTGGCCACCTGATGCGAAGAACTGACTCACTGGAAAATACCCTAATGCTGGGAAAGATTGAAGGCAGGAGGAGAAGGGGACGATAGAGGATGAGATGGTTGGATGGCATCACCGACTCAATGGACATGAGTTTGAGTAGGCTCTGGGAGTTGGTGATGGACAGGGAAGCCTGGCGTGCTGCAGTTCATGGGGTCACAAAGAGTCAGATGCAACCGAGTGACTGAACTGAATGTTAACTAAGATATGCATTCTTTCTCAAAATTCTTTTGATTGTCCTTATACTGGTTTTTATGGGCTTCCCAGATGGTGCTAGTGGTGAAAATCTGCCTGCCAATGCATGAGGCGCGGGTTCCATCCCTGGGTCGAGAAGATCCCCTGGAGGAGGGCATGACAACCCACTCCAGTATTCTTGCCTGGAGAATGCCATGGACAGAGGAGCCTGGCAGGCTACAGTCTGTAGGATCGCACAGAGTCAGACAAGACGGAAGTGACTTAGCGTGCAAGCATACTGGTTTCTGTAGCAGACCTCTCTACTCAATGACTTTGATTTTTTAATGTGATGAATAATAACAGCATTGATTCTCTGTTAGGCAGTGTGTGGACCTCCAGCCTTCCACCTGGTGAGATTCACTCTGAGCTGAAACCTCCTGCCGACTTGACTGAAGAAGAAAAGAAGTATCACCAATGGAGATGAATCCTCTCACTGCCTTTAGAGAAAAGAATGCAAACTCCACGTAGATTTGCTTAGCACGCTACTGACTTTTTAAACAACTGACTGGACCAAAGGAAGCAATACATTTCCTCTTCCAAAAGGGAATTGTAGCCAAAATGGGTTAGCCAGTCAAGAACCATGGATTTCGAATGCACTTTTCTCCCCTAGCATGTGGTGTGAGTACTGGACATAGTGAGTTTGGAGTAGAAAAGACGTGCCTAGTCAAGCCTGTGGAAGAATAAGTCAGAGTGTATAGAAGGGGTCGAGCCTGGAGGAGTCATTCACTTGTTTATAATTTACTGATCCATTTAACAAATATTATGGGATGCCAATTTTACCTTATGCGAGGCATAGTGGCTGACTGGTAGCCCCACCAAATATGTAGTTAGTTGGGTTTTATTTTGTGTTTTTTGTTTTTTTTTGCCATAAGCCATGCAGGCTTGTGGGATCTCAGTTCCCTGACCAGGGACTGAACCCAGGCCATGGCAATGAAAGCTCGGAATCCTAACCACTAGGCCACCAAGGAACTGCCCGACCAAATACATGTCTATGTCCTGATCTCTAGAGCACCATATGTTGGAAGGTGTGATTATGTTATGGATTTTTTTTTTTTTTTTTTTGGCTGTGCTGGGTCTTTTTTACTGCATGTGGGCTTTCTCTAGTTGCATGAGCAGGGGCTGCTATTCACTGCAGCGCACGGTCTTCTCATTGCAGTAGCTTCTCTTGTTGCAGAGCACGGGCTCTAGGCAGGCAGGCTTCAATAGCTGTAGCCCTCAGGCTCAGTAGTTTTGGTGTATGGGCTTAGCTGCTCTGGGGTATGTGAAATCTTTCTGGACCAGGATTGAACCTGTGTCCCCTGTATTGGCAGGTGGATTCCTATCCACTGTACTACCAGAGAAGTCCTTATGATAAGGATCTTGAGAGGAGGAGCTTATCCTGGATTATTTGAGTGAGTCCTAAAAATAATCACCTATATCCTTATGAGAGAGGAGAAGACAATGTGTAGATAGAGGCGGGGGTGGCGGGTTGGGGGGTGAGATGTGGCCTCAAGCCAAGGGATGCTGGGTGCCACCAGAAACTAAGAGGGAGGCTGGGACAAATTCTCCCTCAAGTCTTGGGAGGGGCACAGCCCTGCTGAATTTCTTTCAACATGATTTTGGCCCTTCCTCAAGGAGATTGTAGTCTAGATCAGGGACAGGGACAAACATGTGATATACAATCAGAGTGACAAGACAACCCCCGTGGTCACACAGAAGCCACAGATGACCTTAGTGAGTACACAAGGGTAAGATGAAAGCCAGGGCAGGGAGCGTGTAAGCAAACCATGTTAGCAGCAGTGAAGGGCATTTTCTGGAATGCCTACCAGTCATCACATGTTTTGCTGATTTCAATGAAACAAATTTCTTTTAAAAATAATGTTAATATTATTTTCTAATTATCAAAGTCTTGCATATACATTGAGGAAAACTGGAAAAATATGGGAAAGTATAAAGAACAGAGATAAGAGTTGCCCATAATCCTACCATCCAGAGATAATTCTTGGGAATATTTCCAACTATTAATGCACACATGCACAATGCTCATTTTGGTCAGATGTTATTTCAGCACTGTTGTGACTGTCATCTCTCATTTCTGGGTGGGTGGCTCAGGCTGCTGCATCGAAGGGACAGAAACAGAAATTCTCCTAGTCTGAAGCAGGGACCAGGGGTTGAGTTAAAGGATGTGTTAATGGGGAATTAGATTAGTTCATGCTGTGGTGAGCAAAGAACCTGCCGTCCCAAATGTTTACTGCTGGCACACATGACAAGTCCACTGAACTGAAGTGGTGGTGGCAGTTGGAGGGGACTTGGCTGGCTGTTATCACTTAGAGTTTCTGGCTGCTCTCCAGAAGTTTGGAATGCCACTGACCACCGCAGCAGGGCAGGAAGAAAAGGAAGCCCACGTATTCTGCCCAGAAGTGAGACCCATCATCCCATCGTAACTGGGAAGTTCAGAGGAGTATGGAGAAGAGCTGTACCTACTACACAGAACATTACGGACCTTGCCGCAGAGAGTGAAGTACGTGTGGACAGGACAGTCATGGGCACAAAGGGCCAGTCAGCCAGGGGGACAGTGGCTGACTTGGGGCCTTTCATGCTTTCCCTTGGGACTCTGTCAGGGCAACCACATGGGAACAGAAATTGTTAGGGAAATTAAACAGATAGTCTTGTTCAGGCTTCAGAGACAAAGCAGAGCAGGTCTCTGACTTTGCTTCTAACTTGCCTGGAGGCTGCCCTGACTGTGAGTGACTGCTGCTGGCTGCAAGCCTTGAAGCACTATAGATAAGATAGGGGAAGAATCTTTAAAGTGTTGAGCCCCAGTCTGGCAAACCAAGCTTCAGGCTTAACAACATTCCAAGTTTTACATGACAAAACAAGGCAAAGGAGAAAAGGAAATGTATATCCATCTGAATGCAGAGCTCCAAAGAAGAGCAAGAAGATGTAAGAAAGTCTTCCTAAGTGAACAATGCAAAGAAATAGAGGAAAACAATAGAAGGGGACAGAAATGGTATGGACCTAACAGAAGCAGAAGATATTAAGAAAAGGTGGCCAGAATACACAGAAGAACTATACAAAAAGGATCTTAATGACCCAGATAACCATGATGGTGTGATCACTCACCTAGAGCCAGACATCCTGGGATGTGAAGTCAAGTAGGCCTCAGGAAGCAGCATTATGAACAAAGCTAGTGGAGGTGATGGAATTCCAGTTGAGCTATTTCAAATCCTAAAAGATGATGCTGTAAAAGTGCTGCACTCAATATGCCAGCAAATTTGGAAAACTCATCAGTGGCCACAGGACTGGAAAAGGTCTGTTTTCATTCCAATCCCAAGGAAAAGCAATGCCAAAGAATGCTCAAACTACCACACAATTGCACTCATCTAACATGCCAGCAAAGTAATGCTCAAAATTCTCCAAGCCATGCTTCAACATTACGTGAAGCATGAACTTCCAGATGTTCAAACTGGATTTAGAAAAGGCAGAGGAACCAGAGATCAAATTGCCAACATCTGCTGGATCATGGAAAAAGCAAGAGAGTTCCAGAAAAACATCTATTTCTGCTTTATTGACTATGCTTAAGCCTTTGACTGTGTCAGTTCAGTTCAGTCGCTTAGTCGTGTCTGACTCTGCGACCCCATGAACCGCACGCAGCACGCCAGGCTTCCCTGTCCGTCACCAACTCCCGAAGTCTACCCAAACTCATGTCCATCGAGTCGGTGATGCCATCCAACCATCTCATCCTCTGTCGTTCCCTTCTCCTCCTGCCCCCAATCCTTCCCAGCATCAGGGTCTTTTCAAATGAGTCAGCTCTTTGCATCAGGTGGCCAAAGTATTGGAGTTTCAGCTTCAACATCAGTCGTTCCAATGAACACCCAGGACTGATCTCCTTTAGGATGGACTGGTTGGATCTCCTTGCAGTCCAAGGGACTCTCAATAGTCTTCTCCAACACCATAGTTCAAAAACATGAATTCTTCGGTGCTCAGCTTTCTTTAGAGTCCAACTCTCATATCCATACATGACTACTGGAAAAACCATAGCCTTGACTAGATGGACATTTGTTGGCAAAGTAATGTCTCTGCTTTTTAATATGCTGTCTAGGTTGGTCATAACTTTCTTTCCAAGTAGTAAGCATCTTTTAATTTCATGGCTGCAATCACCATCTACAGTGATTTTGGAGCCCAAAAAAATAAAAGTAAGCCACTGTTTCCCCATCTATTTGCCATGAAGTGATGGGACCGGATGCCAAGATCTTAGTTTTCTGAATGTTGAGTTTTAAGCCAACTTTTTCACTCTCCTCTTTCACTTTCATCAAGAGGCTCTTTAGTTCTTCTTCACTTTCTGCCATAAGGGTGGTGTCATCTGCATATCTGAGATTATTGATATTTCTCCCAGCAATCTTGATTCCAGCTTGTGCTTCTTCCAGCCCAGCATTTCTCATGATGTACTCTGCATATAAGTTAAATAAGCAGGGTGACAATATATAGCCTTGACGTATTCCTTTTCCTATTTGGAACCAGTCTATTGTTCCATGTCCAGTTCTAACTGTTGCTTCCTGACCTGCATACAGGTTTCTCAAGAGGCAGGTGAGGAGGTCTGGTGTTCCTATCTCTTTCAGAATTTTCCACAGTTTATTGTGATCTACACAGTCAAAGGCTTTGGCATAGTCAATAAAGCAGAAATAGATGTTTTTCTGGAACTCTCTTGCTTTTTCCATGATCCAGCAGATGTTGGCAATTTGATCTCTGATTCCTCTGACTTTTCTAAAATCAGCTTGAACATCTGGAAGCTCACAGTTCACATATTGAGGAAACCTGGCTTGGAGAATTTTGAGCATTACTTTACTAGTGTGTGAGATGAGCATAATTGTGTGGTAGTTTGAGCATTCTTTGGCATTGTCTTTCCTTGGGATTCAAATGAAAACAGACTTTTCTAGTCCTGTGGCCACTGCTGAATTTTCCAAATTTGCTGATATATTGAGTGTAGCACTTTTACAGCATCATCTTTTAGGATCTGAAATAGCTCAACTGGAATTCTATCACCTCCACTAGCTTTGTTCGTAGTGATGCTTCCTAAGGCCCATTTGACTTCACATTTACAGGATGTCTGGCTCTGGGTGAGTGATCCCACCATCATGATTATTTGACTGTGTGGATCACAAGAAACTGTGGAAAATTCTGAAAGAGATGGGAATACCAGACCACTTGACCTCCCTCCTGAGAAATCTGTATGCAGGTCAAGAAGCAACAGTTAGAACTGGACATGGAATAACAGGCTGGTTCCAAATTGGGAAAGGAGTACGTCAAGGCTATATATTGTCACCCTGCTTATTTGACTTGTCTGCAGAGTACATCATTCGAAATGCCAAGCTAGATGAAACACAAACTGGAATCAAGATTGCCAGGAGAAATATCAATTACCTCAGATATGCAGATGACACAACCCTTATGGCAGAGAGTGAAGAAGAACTAAAGAGCTTCTTGATGAAAGTGAAAGAGGAGAGTGAAAAAGTTGGCTTAAAACTCAACATTCAGAAAACTAAGATCTTGGTATCTGATCCCATCATTTCATGGAAAATAGATGGGGAAACAGTGGAAACAGTGTCAGACTTTATTTTGGGGGGCTCCAAAACCACTGTAGATGGTGACTTCAGCCATGAAATTAAAAGACACTTGCTCTTTGGAAGAAAAGCTATGACCTACACAGCATATTAAAAAGCAGAGACATTACTTTGCCAACAAAGTCCATCTAGTCAAAGCTATTGTTTTTCCAATAGTCATGTATGGATGTGAGAGTTGGATTTTAAAGACAACTGAGGTCCGAAGAACTTATGCTTTTGAACTGTGGTGTTGGAGAAGACTCTTGAGAGTCCCTTGGACTGCAATGAGATCCAACCAGTCAATCCTAAAGGAAATCAGTCTTGAATGTTCACTGGAAGGACTGATGCTGAAGCTGAAACTCCAATACTTTGGGCACCTGATGTGAAGAATTGACTCATTGGAAAAGACATCCTGGTGTGCGAAGTCAAGTGGGCCTTTGAAAGCATCACTACGAACAAAATAAACAGCATTAACATGAAACCAAAGAGGCAATTTGCTTACAGGTTGATGATAATATCAATTTGTGGGATTATAAGTGGGAACCCAGAACAGCAATATTTGAAGTCTCACCCTGGGAGCAGATGGGCTGCCTGGGATCTTTTTCCAATGAGAGTCCAGATGTGCTGTGTCATGGGACTTCCCAGCACTGTTTGAGTCTCGTCGTTGGTCAAAACCCAATTTAGTGATGTATCCTCTGCTGTTTCTGTTTCTCTTTTCTTTCAATGTTAGGATACTAAAGGTAAGCTCGATAATTCTCTAGTAATATTGGTATTATTTAATTGTATATGGGCCTCCCTGATGGTTCAGATGGTAAAGAATCACCTGCAATGCAGGAGACTTGGGTTCGATCCCTGGATTGGGAAGATCCCCTGGAGAAGGAAATGGTTACCCACTCCAGTATTCTGGCCTGGAGAATTCCATGGACAGTATAGTCCATGGGTTGCAAAGTGTCAGACATGACTGAGCAGCTTATAACAAGTGGCTTATTTTGTTAACAAACCTTTCGTACCTGAGATGAAAGTGAAAAATTTCTGCAAAACAAAAGCTGCCTCCTTGAAATTGCTTGTCCTCCTACCAACTTAAGTCTAGGCAAAACTCTTCCAAATACTGGTGGGGAGAGTGTTGGAATCTTTTTTTTTTTTTCAATTCAAAGTTTAACCTGGTGAGTGGGTCCCAAATTTTTTTCTTTTTTTTTTCTTAATTGAAGTGAAGTGAAGTGGAGTGAAAGTTGCTCAGTCGTGTCCGACTGTGACCCCATGGACTACAGAGTCCATGGAATTCTCCAGGCCAGAATACTGGGGTGGGTAGCCTTTCCCTTCTCCAGGGGATCTTCCCAACCCATGGATCAAACCCAGGTCTCCTGCATTGCAGACAGATTCTTTACCCACTGAGCCACAAGGGAAGCCCAAGAATACTGGAGTGGGTAGCCTATCCCTTCTCCAGTGGATCTTCCTGACCCAGGAATTGAACCAGTGTCTCCTGTATTGCAGGTGGATTCTTTACCAACTGAGCTATGAGGGAAGCCATTTAATTGAAGTAAGTTGATTTACATTGCCATGTTAATTACTGCTGTACAGAGAAGTGACTCAATATATAAATATATGTTCATGGGTGTGTGTTGCATGTTCAGCTGCCAAGTTGTGTCTGACTCTTTGCAGCTCCATAGACTGTAGCCTGCTAGGATCCTCTGTCCATGGAATTCTCCAGGCAAGAACACTGGAGTGGGTAGCCATTTCCTCCTCAAGGGGATCCTCCCGACCCAGTGATCAAACCTGTCTCCTCTGTTGCAAGCGGATTCTTTCTGCTGAGCCACCAGGGAAGCCCATATATGTTTATATATATACATAATATATATATTCTTTCCCATATTCTTTCCATTATGGCTTATCACAGGATACTGAATCTATTTTTTTTTTAATTCGGACTTTAACCTGGTGAGTGGGTCCCAATTTTTTTTTTATTTTTGTCGAAATACAGTTGAATTACAGTGTTGTGTTAATTACTGCTATACAGCAAAGTGACTCAGTTTTACATATATATGGGTGTTCATTTTATATATATATATATATATGTTTTTTCATATTCTTTTCTGTTATGATTTATCACAGGATATTGAATACAGTCCCTTGCACTATACAGTAGGACCGTGTTGTTTATCCATCCTATATATACTAGCTTGCATCTGCTAATCCCCAAATCCCAATCCATCCTTCCCCCCACCCCCACCTTGGCAACCACCAGTCTATTCTCTATGTCCCTGATTCTGTTTCTGCTTCACAGATAGGTCCCTTTGTGTCACAGTTTAGATTGCACATACAAGTGATATTATGTGGTATTTGTCTTTTTATTTCTTTTTGTCTTTCTGTTTCAGATTCACTCAGTACGATAATCTCTGGTTGCAACCATGCTGTTGCAAATGGCATTATTTCATTCCTTTTTATGGCTGAGTAGTATTCCATTATATATATGTACCATATCTTCTTTATTCATTCACTGTCAGTGGATAATTAGGTTGTTTCCACATCTTGACTATTGTGAATAATGCTGCTATGAGCACAGGGGTGCATGTATTTTTTTGAATTATAGTTTTGTCTGGATATATGCCCAGGAGTGGGATTGCTGGATCATATGGCAACTCTAGTTTTTTGAGGAACCTCCATATTGTTCTCCAGAGTGGCTGCACCAACTTACATCCCCACCAACATAACAGTGTAGGAGGATTCCCTTTTCTCCACATTGAGAGAAAGTGAAAGTGTTAGACACCTAGTCGTGTATGACTCTTTGTGACTCCATGGACAGTAACTCATCAGGCTCCTCTGTCCCTAGAATTCTCCAGGCAAGAATACTGAAGGGGGTTGCCATGCCCTTGGTTCCAATTTGATAGCAAAGATCCTGAAAAAGAATCTTTCTTGAAGAAGTAGGAGGAGAGTAATTAGTAAAAGTCAATGTCCCTTTTTGCCATATATTTGGGTTTTGTTTATCACATGTTCTGATGCATGGGTGTGAGTTTAATTTTAGGACAATCAAGTTAAATTAAAATCCAGAAGTAGTAGAATAAGAATAAGATGGAAATCTGTAATCCTCTCATTTACCTCTGCTCTTTCTAGTATTTGAATTCCTTCTGCAGGGAAACTTCTTTATTCGTAATGGTAAGAAATCCAAGCTTGGTGAATCGAATATTAATTTTAAGAATACATCATCAGAATTTTCCCCCATGGCAAAGAAAGCCCTGGTGTGTTCCAGAGCCAGGAGTTTTCAGAGCTGGAAGAAGATATCCTTGAATGCCTCATGTACCCAAGAGAGGATCCTGAGCAACAGAGTAAGGCGGCCTTCAATGTTTTCCAGAAGGGGATTAAGTGGCTTTCAGAGCTTAGTGAAATTGCCACCTGTCCTTGCCCCCGGTAGAGGAATAGAGGAAAGTTTGGGATTAAGCTTCAGCATTGCCTCTGGGAGAGCTCTCTCTGCAAAAGGAACTTTTATTCCTCTTCTGTTCAAAGCTCCATTTTGATCAGCCTGGGCTTCTGTGAACACCTTGAGAGCAGGTATGTGATTACATTGGACGTTTTGTGTTCCTCTGAACACCCATGCGGGGTATTGCACATGAAAGGAACTTCTGGAATTCTCCAATTTCTAAAGGCTCCAGTTAAAAATTGGAGGATTGATACTTCTCTCATCTCTAATGGGGCCCCCCATTCTTGGTTCTTTGGAAGAGTGTCACTCAAAGCCAGGACACTGTCATTAACTTTTTACAGGTGAGGAAATTGAGGATAAGCGAGGTCAGGTAATTTCCTAAGGTCACATACTTGGTAAGAGAGAGAGCCTCTATGGAAACCCACGTATGTTAAATTCCTAGCTCATGCTCTGTGTCTGCCAGGCTGGAGCAAGCTTTGATTTCAGTTTCTTCAAAAGCTGGATCAGAATGGGAACACAGATCAAGAGGAAGTGGAGTTAGGGTGAGAATACAATAGAAGATACTGCAGGATATCTTCAGAGAGAAGACACATATAGAGGAAAAAAACTAAAGGTCTGAAACATAAGGTCTTTGTACATTTGACAAAAATACATTTGAAAAGTGAGTAATATAGTCTCCTGCGTATTTGCTGCCATTTTGACAGAATTATTTATCCATGTAACTAAAATTTCTATTTTTCTTCCCTTGGGATGTAGTTTCATGTTGATATCTTCTTAAATTTATCTCTGGCAGTAATTGGTTTAACCTGTGTTCTTGGTATAACCTCATTGCAGGTCAGGCTGTAAAGGACTTTCTGACAAGTATACACTTTTCTTTTGAGTTCCTATTGCCAATTAATTGTGCTGCACAGGGTGTATCATGAGTGTGAGGCTGAGTTCAAGTCCTCTAACATCTCTAGTTGGTAGTTGAGTTTCTAGTTTCTCTTTAAAAGAATATATACATGTATATGAATATATATGTATGTGCTGTGCTTAGTCACTCAGTCTTGTCTGACTCTTTGCAACCCCATGGACTGTAGCCCACCAGGCTCCTCTGTCCATGGGGATTCTCCAGGTAAGAATACTAGAGTAGGTTTCCATGCCCTCCTTCAGGGGATCTTCCCAACTGAGGGATCGAACCCAGGTCTCCCACGTTGCAATTGGATTGATAACCGTCTGGGCCACCAGGGAAGCCTATACATATGCATAGTTGATTTAAAATGTGTTACTTTCAGGTGTATGCAAAATGATTCAGATAGACATACACACACACACACACAAACACGTATATACATATTCTTTTCTATTAATGTTCTTTAGTTTGATCTTTTAAAAATTTTTATTGGCGTATAGTTACTTTACAATGTTGTGTTAGTTTCTGCTGCATAGTAAAGTGAATCAGCCCCACTTTTTTAGATTTCCTTCCATTAATCACCACAGAGCACTGAGTAGAGTTTACTGTGCTACATAGTAGGTTCTCATTAGTTATCTACTTTATACATAGTAGGGTATATACGTCAATCTCAATCTTCCAATTCATCCTATTGCTCCCCTTTCCCCCTAAGTGTCCATATGTTTGCTCTCTACATATGTGTCTCTATTTCTACTTTGAAAATAAGTTCATCTATATCATTTTTTCTAGATTCAACATATCAGTGATATTAAACAACGCCAAAGAATGCTCAAACTACCGCACAATTGCACTCATCTCACACGCTAGTAAAGTAATGCTCAAAATTCTCCAAGCCAGGTTTCCTCAATATGTGAACTGTGAGCTTCCAGATGTTCAAGCTGATTTTAGAAAAGTCAGAGGAACCAGAGATCAAATTGCCAACATCTGCTGGATCATGGAAAAAGCAAGAGAGTTCCAGAAAAACATCTATTTCTGCTTTATTGACAATGCCAAAGCCTTTGACTGTGTGGGTCATAACAAACTGTGAAAAATTCTGAAAGAGATAGGAATACCAGACCACCTGACCTGCCTCTTGAGAAACCTGTATGCAGGTCAGGAAGCAACAGTTAGAACTGGACATGGAACAATAGACTGGTTCCAAATAGGAAAAGGAATACGTCAAGGCTATATATTGTCACCCTGCTTATTTAACTTATATGCAGAGTACATCATGAGAAACGCTGGGCTGGAAGAGGCACAAGCTGGAATCAAGATTGTCAGGAGAAATATCAATAACCTCAGATATGCAGATGACACCACCCTTATGGCAGAAAGTGAAGAAGAACTAAAGATCATCTTGATGAAAGTGAAAGAGGAGAGTGAAAAAGTTGGCTTAAAACTCAACTTTCAGAAAACTAAGATCTTGGCATCCGGTCCCATCACTTCATGGCAAATAGATAGGGAAACAGTGGAAACTTTTATTTTTTTGGGCTCCAAAATCACTGCAGATGGTGATTGCAGCCATGAAATTAAAAGATGCTTACTCCTTGGAAGGAAAGTTATGACCAACCTAGACAGCATATTAAAAAGCAGAGACATTACTTTGCCAACAAATGTCCATCTAGTCAAGGCTATGGTTTTTCCAGTAGTCATGTATGGATGTAAGAGTTGGACTAAGAGAAAGCTGAGCTCCGAAGAATTCATGTTTTTGAACTATGGTGTTGGAGAAGACTCTTGAGAGTCCCTGGGACAGCAAGGAGATCTAACCAGTCCATCCTAAAGGAGATAAGTCCTGAATATTCATTGGAAGGACTGATGCTGAAGCTGAAACTTCAATAATTTGGCCACCTGATATGAAGAGTTGACTCATCTGAAAAGACCCTGATGCTGGGAAAGACTGAAGGTGGGAGGAAAAGGGGATGACCGAGGATGAGATGGTTGGATGGCATCACCGACTCAATGGACATGAGTTTGAGTAAACTCCAGGTGTTGGTGATGGACAAGGAAGCCTAGCGTGCTGCAGTCCATGGGGTCGCAGAGAATTTGGGCATGACTGAGTGACTGAACTCAACTGAACTTAAATGATACTTGCTTTTCTTTCTCTGACTTACTTGACTTTGTATGACAGTCTCTAGGTCCATCCATGTCTCTGCAAATTGCAGAGTTTTGTTCCTTTTTTATGGCTGAGTAATATTCTTGTGTGTGTGTGTGTGTGTGTGTGTGTGTATCACATCTTCCTTATCCATTTTTCTGTTGATGTACATTTAGGTTGCTTCCATGTCCTGCCTATTATAAATAGTGTTGCAGCGAACATTGAGGTATGTGTGTACCTTTTTGAATTATGGTTTTCTATGAGTATATGCCCAGGAGTGGGATTGCTGGGTCGTATGGCAGTTCTATTTTAAGTTTTTTAAGGAATCTCTGTTCTCCATAGTGAGTATATCAGTTTACATTCCCACCAACAGTGTAAGAGGGTTCTCTTTTCTCTACACCCTCTTGAGCATTTACTGTTGGTAGATTTTTTGATGATGCCCTTTCTGAGGGTGTGAGGTGATACCTCATTGTAGTTTTGATTTGTATTAATAATTAGCAGTGTTAACATCTTTTCATATGTTTGTTGGCCATATGTACGTCTTCTTTGGAGAAATGTCTATTAGGTTTTCCACCCAGTTTTCAATTGGCTTTTTTTTTACATTGAGCTACATGAGCTGTTTTCCATTATAGGATATTCAATATAGTTCCTTGTGCCACATAGTAGGACCTTATTGTTTATCTGTTTTACATATAATAGTTTACATCTGCTAATCCCAAATTTTTAATTTATCCCTCCCCCTCTCCTTTTCCCCTTTGGTAAGTTGTCTATGTGTGTGAATCTGTTTCTGTTTCATAGATAAGTTCATTTGTATCATATTTTAGATCTCACACGTAAGTCATATCATATGGTATCTGACTGACAGATATGATTGCATTTATGGCACCCTGGAAGCATCTTAGCTTTTCTAGGACACTCACAAATTTACAGTGTTTGGTGGGAGTGACGGTGGTAAATTAATAGCTTGTTAGATTGGTGGCTCAGATGATAAAGAATTCACCTGCAATGCAGGAGATCCATGTTTGCTCTTTGGGTCAGGAAGATACTCTGGAGAAGGGAATGGCTTCACACTCCAGTATCCTTGCTTGGAGAAGTCCACGGACAGAAGAGCTTGGTGGGCTACAGTCCATGGGGTCGTAAACAGTCAGATACGACTGAGTGACTAATGTTTAATGCTTAGATCGGGTGAGTCTGCTCCCACCTTGCCCAGAAAGTTATGGATTCCTGATTTCATATCAGAGTTACCTGGAAGTTGGCAAGAGCAGAGCCATGATGTGGTTTGGGCTGTGTGGTCTGACCCCAGATCTCATCTGCTTTGGGAGGCGGCAAGAATAGGGGTAGCTGGGGGGCTGACTGTATTCCTGTCAAACTTGAGCAGAGGCCAGCCAGGGGAAGTTAACCAGCACGACTACCACAGTTAGCAGAGTGTCAGAGGATCCACTCCAGACCAGCTAATACTAAACTCATGAATATGCAAAATTATTAGAAAAATCATTAGGCATTTGAGAAGGATCAGGAACTAGTCTAGAAGAAGATCTAGCTGGACAAACAGTTACTGCTCTAGGGAAAGAGAATTAGTGGTGGATATTAGAGGATTGAAAAGAAAGCCAAGTAGCATCCTCACTGAGTGTTGACATCTCTAAAAAAAAGAGCAGGTAATCATGCAAAAGGAGAACTATTAGCTAGAAGGATTTTCAGACACTAAAAACACTTTGGAAATTAAAAATATAAAAAAATGAAAGCTCACTGAAATAATTTTACTTCTTTTTTGTACCTTTACTTGAATGGTCATATTTTCTATAATGGAAATGTATTATTTCTTGCATTAGGGCATTTCAATAAAGGTTATATCTCAGGTTTCATTTATTTTCCATTTATTTTTTAAACTTATCTTCATTTTACATACGGTTTTCAGATTGCCATAATTTAGCTTTTGATAAAAAGACTCTTATCAACTAGGCAAAGCTATTTTAATTATCAGTTTCATTTTTAGTCACAATAAAACCCTGTGAGCTACAATTCAAAAATTGTCCTTATGTATCAACATGCTAAAAATAAACACAGTGTATATCAATGTCTTTTTCTGACTCTAAATTCACATGCTCTTTAAGTATATTTAGCTGTGTTGTCTGGAAACAATAGTGTTCTGGCAGTACATCCTGCAAACATCAAGAAACCTGCAGGACCTGAAAATATTATGGATATTCCACAATTCAATACGTAGAGTGAAACAACACTCTTGACGTATTTGCTGTTTTTGATGGCAAAGGAGGGAATTTGATTCTGACCAAGAAACCACTGCCAAAAAAATTATGGCGTAAGTAGCAGGTGCATTTTTCACTTTGGGGAATAAGATCAACTAACACAACAAAAAAGACTAAAGCTCCTATTTTAGACAATTTCACTTACAACCTGAAAACAATCATTCTTAATATTTTTTCTTTGCCAACTTTAAAGCAAGAAGAATGGAATCCAAGACTAAAAAACTACAAGATAACGGGAAAAAACAGTGAAGCAAATACTCTGCTGGGAATTGCAGATAATACAAGAGTGACAGATAGGGAAGGGGGTGGCCAGGAAGTCGAACAAGAATCAATACTGTGGCCTCATTACTACGATGGGGCATACTGAGTGAGGATAAAGAAAAGTATAAAAAGTGGAAAACAGGGGTTCTTTTTTCCCTCAGTATGTCGTACTTTAGAGCAGTGTTTTCATTTATTTAATGGAATATTAAGATCATTGCAGGGGAAAGGGTGGAGGCTCTAAAAAGACCAACATAAACAAGTTTTAGAAATGTAAGAACTTGAAAATATGTGAAATAATTCACTGTCTTAAAACATAAGTTGAACAAAGTGAGGGTGTAAGAAAACAAAATTAAACCAAAAGCCAAAAAAAAAAGTTAAAAAATTGTGTTTATTTGAAATGAACAAAGAAGAAAGGCGAAGTCATTGACTCTGCAAGCACAAGGGAGCGGCCAGAGCTCAACTGACCGGGGAGGGTGCTTTTCCCCACTGTGAGAAGCTACAGGGTAAGGACTAAACTACAGCAGGAAAGATGCCTGTGTAAAACAAGTCACTTTCTTATGTGATGTTATTAGATCCTGATGAGGTTATCAAAGGAGGATTGTGGAATCTTTTAAAGGCAGGGGAGAAGAGGAGAGAAAAGGGGGGGAAGGGAAGAAAAAAGGAGGCAGAGAATTATGCAAATCTGGGATAGCTTCTTCTAAAGAAAACCAGGCTTTCAAACAAAGCACTCCGTGACTTCTCAATAAAGAATCCAGACACATAGGACTTGCCTCTTAGGAAGCTGGCTCTTTGGGAGTAGTTTCTAGAAAGATGAAGGTGGTTCTTGTGTGTGTGTGTGTGTGTGTGTGTGTGTGTGTGTGTGTGTGTGTGTGGTCCTGTGAGTATAGATCCCAGTGTCAAATTCCCTCAGGAGCTGGGAGACACAGTGGTAGAGGAGTAAGTGAAAAGAAAGGAATGTCTGTGATCAAGATAAAGAGCAACTCCAGCAGCACACAGGCGGTGGGAGGAGGCAAAGAGCAGGGTGATTAGGATGAATGGGTCATTCAACCCAGTGCACTGGGGTCTGGGGCTACTGGCTCCACTCATCCTGCCCTAATTCAGTAAACTCTAAACCCTGTCGTGTGGACAAAGACTGCCACATTTATCGTAGTACTTCCAGCACAGAGGACTGTAGTGGTAGAATGAACCTACGAACAAGTAAGTAGATGGAGTTTTTTAAAAAAAATTTATATCTTAAAAAAATGTTTTTTTGGCTACACCACACAGCATATGGGATCTTAGTTTCCTGATCAGGACTGAATTGGAAGTGCAGAGTCTTAACCCCTGGACCAGCAGGAAAGTCCTTGGAGATTAGAAAATTGTAGAGTCAGCTTAGACTATGCAGGTGGTAAGAATTCAAAGCCAGCGCTGATCTAGCACCAGGCTCTGCGTGCCTGACTAGCACAGGCGCTGTCTGCCCTCCTCACTCCCCTTGAGGCCCGCCCAGCCTCATCCTTACGCCTCCCCAAACTTTCCCAATCAGCCTTCCTCTCTGATCTTCTGTGATCACATTCATGGCCAGTGCCTGGTAGAATTGGCTAATTTTTCCATTTCTGTGAAGGAATAACCCTCTCAACACCTGTGAAAGTGTGAGTTGCTCAGTTGTGTCCGACTCTCTGCGTCCCATGAACTGTAGCCCACCAGGCTCCTGTGTCCACTGGATTCTCCCAAGGCCAGAATACTGGAGTGGGTAGCCATTCCCTTCTCCAGGGGATCTTCCTGACCCAGGGATCAAGCCCAGTTTTCTTCCGCATTGCAGACAGCTTCTTTACCATCTGAGCCACCCAGGCATCCTAAGTGATCAATGGATCACTCTAAATCCAGGCTGATTTCATCTCTAGATCCTTACCTTATTATGTCTGCAGAGATCCGATTTCACATTCTGAAGTTTTGGGTGGACATGAATTTTGGGGGATACTGTTTGACCCACATAGGCACATTTGTACCATGCAGAGCCCTCTCCAGTGACTGCTAACACATGCCCCTCAACACACAGGGGCTTTTGATGAAGCCACCGCTTTCCCATTGGGTCTTGGTATCAAAAATGATAAAGAGAGGGAATCTCTGGTAGTTCAGTGGTTAAGAATCCTCCTGCCAATGTAGGGGACGTGGTCAATCCCTCGTCTGGGAAGGTCCCACTTGCCAGGGCCGACTAAGCACGTGCGCCATGACTACTGAAGCCCACACACCTTAGGATATACGCTCTGCGACAAAAGAAGCCACCACAATGAGAACCCAGCATGTCGCAACTAGAGGGTAGCCTCTGCTAGCCACAACCAGAGAAAAGTCCTCAAGCAGCAACGAAGACCCAGTACAGCCAAAAATAAACTAATAAATTAATTTTAAAAAAGGAAGATAAAAGGATGCAGAAAACTCCAAGTGTCAGGATGCTTAAAACTGAAGGAATAAGTGGTCCTCATCCCCTCAGACACTATTGTTTTTCACAAGGAACTCACTTCCCAACAGAGATTTGTGACAAAATGTCACTGGCCAAAGTGAATTTTAAGGAAACCAAATATAAATTCCATTTCTTTCTTGGAAAGACTTCAAATACTATTCTCTGTTGAGTATATCACCTCCTCTCAACCCGTCTAGTACTTTGTTTCTCCTTTTGTTTTACCTTTAAAGTTAACATCAATTTATTGAACACGTACCACATGTAAAACATTAATCTAAATAAACTAAAGGGGGAGATTGACCAGAAAGAGAATTGTTGGGGGTAGGACTGGGGAAGGGGTAGGGCTGTGGGAGGCGATGTAAAAATGACAGAGACACTGTCCTCAATAGCGTTTGCCATCTGATGGGGAAAATGGGCATAGAAAGTGATACAAAAAGACAATGAAATAGGGGAGGTGCTGGGGGTGTTTGATTAGCATGCAGCCCCCTGGTTTCTTATTGGAACTTGGCATCTTGTTGGAACTTGGCATCACATCTGCTTCTTCCAATAACATCTCCCAGGGATAGCCACCAGGAGGTGCACTTCTGAGTCTGGTGGCAGGAAAACCCTCTTAGAGTCCTTTCCAACTTCCGCTTTGTTGTATGGGCCTTTGAGAACCAATTTGAGCCTTTCTGTTATTAGCAGTTCTTCACAGAAAAGCATATTAGAATCAGTGTGCATGGAGGACCCTCCTGGACACACAGTTGAGAAGCAGCTCCAGGCGACACTCCCACTTCACAGAGGACAGATATGAGTAGATGGAGACAAGGACTTTCTGATTTGTTGTCTTTGCTATCTTGGAGCATATACTCAAGGTTTTGTCATGGAAGGGGGTAAAGAATGTTCACTGTAGCAATGAACCAATGGATAAATAGTGTCATGTGATGCCAACTAAGTGGCAATTCATGGATGATTCCCCCCTTAGCTGCTGTGGTTGGCTAGCTCTAAAATATTCCATGAGTCCCTGCCTCCCGCCAGACATACCCCTGTGTAATGCCTCCCCGTGAATGTCAGCTTGAATTACTGGTTTGCCTCAAATGAACAGAATTTGGCAGAAGCAATGGGATGTCACTTCTGAGATCTGGTTGGAAAAGGACTGTGGTTTCTATTTTGGGCACATTCTCTATTTCTCTATCTCTCTCTTTGCGCCCCCCCGTCCCCCCCCCCCCCCCTGTCTTTCTCTCACTGAAAAAAATCAGCGGCCTTGTTGAATAACCCTATGGAGAAGCCCAGGGGTAGAAGGATGGGTGTCTCTGGCCAACAGCCAGCAGGACCCAAGGCCATCAGTCCAACAACCCTAGAGGAACCGAATTCTGCTGACAGTCACAGAAGTGAGCTCAGAAGTGGATCCTCCCCCCACTGAGTGTTGGGGTGACCGCAACTCTGGCCATGAGGTTGATGGAAGGTTGTGAGGGACCTTGAGTCAGAGGCCTCCATTTAAGTTAAGCCTAAATTTAGGAAGCTCACAGAAACTGTGAGATAATAAATGTTGCTGAAGCTGCTAAGTTCTAGGATAACTTGTTATGCAGTCACAGATGACTAACACAGTGGCTCATAGTCCCTACGCTTAACCCAGATGCCTCACGTGAGACACAAAATTCCTGAGTAGGTAGAGAAACTCAGAGGCCATCCATCTAACTCCTCCCTTGCACAGATGTACAATGTGCAGGCTCAGCCTCAGAGAGGGGACTCACCTGACCAGGCTGTATGGCAGAACCAAGACATCTGGTCCTGGGTCCCAAGGACTTCCAGTGCTCTGTTCACTACTTGGTAGCAGCTTCAGCTGAGAAATTGGCCTTTGCATCAAATGCATCGTGAGAGAACTGTCATAGATGTGTCACAACACATCGCAGGCCACTTGGCAGAATTAGCAGTGACCTCTAACCTTATAACCAACTGAAAAACAAACAAACAGATCACCTCAAAGACATTTCCCTAAAGGAACTTGAGTTTTGTGTCAGCAATTGTTGTTGTTTAGTTGCTAAGTCATGTCCGACTCTTTTGTGAGCCCACGGACTGTAACCCGCCAGGCTCCTCTGTCCATGGGATTCTCCAGGCAAGAATGCTGGAGTGGGTTCTCATTTCCTCTTCCAGGGGATCTTCTGGACCCAAGGATCGATCTCACAGCTCTTGCATTGGCAGGCGGATTCTTTACCACTGAGCCACCAGGGAAGCCTGTTATGTCAGCAATGGGACCTCTGAATACAGTGTCAGGTCTTCCTTCTTGCTCTGTCCTCACTTCTTTCTTGTGACACACACACACTCACACTCACCTGCACATGCATGCACATGCATTTACACACCTACATCCCCCGTTACTCCCACTCCATGTTCATTTCAGATCTCTTTATTTAAAGCCTTCTTCACCTACTAATTTCACTTTCATTTCTTACTTAGACTTGCTCTGTCCTCAACCTGAGTTTATTAACTGCTTTTTGTTTATCCTCATAAAATTTTCTATAAGACTTTTCAACATTTTATCTAGTCCATCAATTCCATTTTGTTTTCCTGGAGACTCCTTCCTAGAACCATGGACTCTCCTGACCACCCTGGACCTGCTGGTCTTGATACTTCCCACACAGCTGGAACACCATCTTGGGAATTTCATTTTCCACATTCCTGTTGACTGCCCATATTTTCCACTATCTTGATAATTTTCCTTATTTTTATGAGGAATACCCTGCAGCTCTTTCTTTCTTTTTGGCCACACCAGGCAGCACACAGGGTCTTAGTTCTCTGACCGGATATTGAACCCACATCCCCTGCAGTGGAAGCTCAGAGTCTTAATCAATGGACCATTAGGGAAGCTCTGCAGTTATTTCTTAGGAAAGGGTGCACAGGAAGTCAATTTTTGAAACCTCACCCTTCTGACGGTATCTTCCTTTTATTCTGACCCTTGATCGACACTTTGGGTATACATTTCAAGGTTCTAAATAATTTTCCATCAGAATGTTTAGGATATTGCTCTTTCTGTTTTCTGGTGTCCAGTGTAGCTATTGGAAAGTCCAGCTCCATTTTGATCCATGTTCCTGTGAATGTAGTATTGTTTTCTCTCTCTGAAAACTTCAAAAAAAATGTATTAATCTTCGCTTTGTCTCTGGTATTCTATTCCAATAATATGTTATATGAGTTATCTTAATATGTTTACATGAGTCTGTTTGCAATTTATAGAGCAGCCATTTCCAAACAGATACTCATATGATTCTCTTACATTATTTCTTTGGTAATTTTCTTCCTCTTACTTTGTCTGCTTTATCTTTTCAGAGCTCAGATGTATTTCCTAGGTTGTTGTTTGTTTAGTCATTCAATCATGTCCAACTCTTTGTGACCCCATGGACTGTAGCCCACCAGGCTCCTCTGTCCATGAAATTTTCCAGGCAAGAGTACTGGAGTGGGTTGCCATTTCTTTCTCCTAGGTTGAAATATTAGTGTATTTTTTCTCTTATTTTTCCACTTTGTGCTTAATTTTCTGGGAGATTTCATTGATTCTATCTAATTTTTAATTTTCAAGAGCACTTTCTGATTCTTAACTGTTTCTTTTGGAAGACTTTCTTTTCTTATTTTATTAATTCAACATATTCACTTATTTCTCTATGGGTATTTACTTTTAAGGGGAAAATTTCCTCTGTTTTCTACTCTCTCTTTTTTCCCCTCTGTGTTCCTCTTTGCTCTTTGTTTTAATCAGTCTCTAAAATGACAATAACTCTTGACTGTCCATTTCTAAGGGGCAGGGGGGTGGGTGGAAGAAGAAGCAACAAAGAATTTCTTGGAATCTCTGTATGCACAGGTGAAATTTGTCAGTGAAGAGCAGTAGCTTGGCTATTTGAGTTTGAAGTGACACCTAAAAGTCATCCTCTGGAGTTTTGTTCTCTGAGGGCTTCGGTTTCTTTAAGAAGAGTCCCCCTTTTCCTGTATGTGCGCCCTGTGCCTGGCGGTCAAAGTCATGGGGGTAAGCAAAGTAGGGACCACCTACCATTCAGTATTCACTCCTGCATTTGATGCCTTCATTTTTGTCCTCCACTAAGTCTGAGATCTGACTTCAGAAATTCTTCCTGAGTTCTCCATAAATTAAAGCTCTCTCTTCTCCTTATGGGCAGAAGTTGAGGTGGAGAGATTTTGCTTTATTTCCTGACAAAATCATGTAGGAGAGAGAACCTTGAGGTGTAGCCACTCCATACACACACTTTCAAACAACCCATCTTTTTTTTAACCCTATGCCTCAGCTCCACCATGCAGTATCTCACTGAGAGTGAGAATTTCAGAGATCCTCTGGATAAGGTGAACTGTCATCCCTAAGGCTCATTTAGATAGTCACCTCTGCTAAATCAATGACTGCAACTCTATCTGCCTCTGTCCCCACAAGATGTGTTAAAAATTCTTATCTCCCAATGTCTTATCCTCCATTCTCTTTTCACTGTGGATAAATATATTTATAGATATATTTTATTCTTTTGTTTTCATTTTATCAGGGTTTTGAGGGTGAGAGGAAGTGTACGTCCATGATCAGTCTGCTGTGTTTAACCTGTTCAATAGGCTTATCGATGCTGATAGTAAAACCAATGAAAAGGACTTCCACGGTGATCCAGGGGTTAAGACTTTGCCTTCCAATGCATGGGTGCAGGTTCAATCCCTGGTCAGGAAGCTAAGATCTTACGTGCCTCATGGCCAAAAAACCAAATCATGAAAGCAGAAGCAATAGTGCAACAAAGTTAAAAAAGACTTTAAAAAAATCCACATTTGCTGGTATTTAAATATAAATAAATAAAAACAAATGAAGAAACCAATAAGGTAGACAAAGGGCATCAGATGCCACATCACACTTAAAATCTAGTGGATGAATGGAGTATCATGCACTTTAACCCAGTAATACCACTTAGGAGGCCATCCTTAAGAAAAGAATCGACAAAACTTTTGATAAAACCTCTGCTGTTTGATAGTGTTTATAGGTGTATGGAATTTATTGGGCTTCCCCGATGGCTCAGTGGGTAAAGAATCTGCCTGCAATGCAGGAGACACAGGTTTGACCCCTGGGTTGGGTAGATCCCCTGGAGGAGGGCTTGGCAACCCATTCCAGTATTCTTGCCTGGAGAATCCCATGGACAAGGAGTCTGGTGGGCTACAGTTCATGAGGTTGCAAAGAGTCAGACATGACTGAGTGACTAAGCATGCCAAAGTTGTATGAAAAATATTTGAACAGCTTAAAAATATTATAGCTTAGAACTGGAACTATTCAAATTGTCATGGGTAATTAGTGGACTATGGTGTGTTAACGTAAAAGAGAGAGTTTGGAAGGATTGACTAGAAGGTGTCGCAAGAGAACTTTCTGGAGTGATGGAGATGGACTGTACTTTGCTTGCAGTGGTGGTCTCAAGACAATGTCCATTTGCAAAAACTCATCTAATGGTACACTCAAAATGTGTGCAATTGATTGTACATGAAGTACACCTTGATAAATTTTATTTAATAGTTACACTTGTTATGGATATCTGTTAACCTTTAAGATGAAGCCCAGACTGCTGGTCAAGATGTTCTGCAGACTACCCTGTAATTGCTCACCTGCTTGTTCTCCTGCACTCCTGTTGAGGAGTGGTCTATTTTCTTCCTATACTCCATGCCTCCAGTCTAAGGCATAGTCCACTTTCTGCCTTTATTCCATGCCCCCCTCTTCTCTGTGTGTCCATCCACGCTCTTGTCCATGCCCAGACTGCTTCTTTTAAAACTGTTCTAATCTTCTCTGCTCCAAAAGAAACCCTTTTCTGATCACTCAGCACAGAAAGATCATTGCTTCTTTTACTCTCTTATTTTTTGTCTATATCAATTATTTGGCATTTAAAAACGTACTGCTTTGTAATATTTCTTTTATTGTCTTGCATTATTTTAACTTCTTTGTGGATTTTTCCCTTTTCATGTGTGCATGTCCTATTGTCCTGAAAAAGATAAATTTTCTAGAGGACTCCAAGAATGCATTATACATCTACATCTTTCCTAGTGTCTAGTATTATGTGATACACAGAGTTGGCAGTCAATAAATATTTGCTGAATGAAGGATAAGATAATAAATCATGTAGACATTTTAAAGAGAAGAAACTGGGGATTTCGAAGCAGGATAGAAAAGGATTTGCTTTACAAAAAAGAACTGGTACTATAGAATCATCCAAAGGATGTATTAAATTAACAGGAGGCATGAGTTATTTATAACCACGTTTTGTAATGTATACAAAATATACATTATATTGAAATCAGCATAATTTATAAAACATATGCACAGAACCAATAGCACTTCTAAAAACAGCCTTTAATTAGGATACAGAAATTTTAAACTCTAGTGATTCCTGAATTTATTCCCATGGATTTATTGCTAGAAATACTGACATGGTCCCAGGAGGCAATATTTCGAGCTATAGATGGCATTCTTCTTGTCATCTTCTCTCCTTGCCTCAGTGTCACCAGGCTAACAAGCACTTCTGCAGCTCTAGGTAAAATGTATACGCTGCAAACTGGAGGGATGAATTCAACCGTAACATATGCTACACATTCATTATGCACAGCTTGTTATATTCTGATTTCTGATCTGCCATTTTTTCCCCAAGGAATATAGACTTTCAGTGTGGCAAAAATAATATGGCTATTTTATTTTAAAGGGCAGCCTATTTATATAAAATGAGGCCCTCAATGAACTCATCCATAAGTCATCTATGATCTTTCTTTTACTTACTCACTGGATGAATGTGTTTATGACACATAAGTCTTTATGGCACAGGATTTATTTTATCACAGAGAAAGAGAGTACCTGCCCAGAAGCCAGATGACCACTCATCCCCTTCACTTGCAGTAATGAGGGCTCTGCTCAGCAATTTACTTGGCTGCCTGGCAGCAAAGAAGGCTGTACATTTTATCACAGTTGTCCACACCTATCAAACTAACCTCCAATTTGATGACTACCACAGTGAGATATATATACATATAAATAAACATATGTATATATGGCACATCTTCTCAGGGACTATAATTGTTCATCTTTCAGAAGGCACAAGTTCTATAATGGATGAGTGCTGCAGACAAGAAACCAGTTTATAAGTTTATCTCCTAAACAAAAGAGTAATTTGTCTTTATTAGAGGAATAGGCCATTACCATTTAATGGATGAGTTGTAAGCATCAAAAGAGATTGTGTAAATATATTTGTGATTCAGGCACATAAGCACTGTTCTGATATTGCCACAGAGAAAACAAACTCTAATGTATTCAGTCCATCAGACCATACCTTGATTTGGAAAATCCAGAGGCCTGTCATGAAGCTTCAGCCTGTTGTCTTGAGTTATGAATTACCCTTAAATTCATGTCACTACTTCTGCTGTTGGAAGCACCTGGTTTCATAGGATTTTTGAGCCCAGGAGTCAATCAAGGCAGTCAAGCTGTTACTTTCATCAGAGACAAGGGCTTAAAATATCCCCCGGGACATGTCTCTTGGTTTCCCATTGAATCTCAAGTTGAACATGCAATCTATTTCACTCTCGCATGTTTAGGTATCATGGAAGCTAGCAGTGTATTTTTCACCATTTTGCTTTGCAGTCTTCTGTTGATTTTCACTAATAGAGTTTGTCTACCCACTGAAGCATTTGAATGTTACTTATGCCAAATAATAAAATGGTTTTGCTCAACTGTGTTCTGATTTGTCTTAGTCAAGGCTCTTTAGAATCCAAAGCAAACAAATCCACCCAAGCTAGCCTCAGTAAAGAGGGCTCTCTTAAAGGGAAATGTCACATGTCAGGTGTCATGGCTACATATGAATTCAGGGCTGACACAATGCTTCCTATTATCTCAGGAACATATAATCCCTCTTATCTCTGGCTCTCTCTGCTTTCCTCTTATCTGTCTCCTCTCCTCTTTTTGTCAGCTTCTCCCGCTCTTTTTCCCATGACCCAGTAAGATACACAGCTCCAACTGTATAGCATGACCTCTGCCTTACTACAGTTTCTGTTGCTAGGTTCAAACTCTTCTCCAACAATCTCGTTGGTCTACTTTCTTCATGGGAATACTACCTTTGTGATGCAGTTTCCAAGGCCCATGGATAGAGTGGGTCTTCTAAAAGGGGCTCTAAGAAGCACATGCCATGAAACCCAACAAATCCTGAGCTCTGACTTCATGCTATTGCCTTGCAATTACTTCTTCAAGCTGCTTTGGAAATAGGAGCAATTATATTACATGACTGAACTCTTGAAAAAACACCCAGATGCCATTGATTTACAGCTTTTCAGTTCTGCAGAAACTATACAACCGAAGCAGTTTCTGGAAGTTTCTAGGTCAGGACTGTCAATCTGTATGTTCTCTGCTTCAAAACATCAGTACCTGAATTCTCTTTCTTGGCCACATTAGGGAGCCAAATATTTTAACTGTTAATGACAGTGCAATATACTTGGGAGGGCATGGCTTGGACCTGTCGAGTCTACCACAAACTAGGACTCTAGCTCCTGAATGCAAATTTTGTTAAGATCTCTTGGCAGAAGATAGGCGACAAGGATTTCTTCTACTGCTTTCAGCAAATATATACAAGGTAAAATGAAGCCTGTGGATCTGGTTGGGAGAATATAGGTCAGGTACAAAGGCCAGACACTGGTTCCTTGATAGTCTGGTAAGAGATAGTTAAAGAGGGATCACTGGCAAACTCAGGAAGGGATTCAGTCCCAAATGAACATGCTTCTATCATGCTATATCATAGCTCATGTATGAATCTGTTTTCCTAAAAAGAGCTTAAAATCCTTGAAGGCATAAATGGTAGACCAGTTGTCTGTGGATTCCAGGCTCCATCACAGTACCTGGCACACAGTAGGTGATGTCTGTTGATGGAAAATGGATGGATTGTGTAAGGTAACTTCTTTGCTGACATGAACATGGGCATCCTTAAAAGCCTGCTTTTCTTTTGTACCTTCCTGTATGTGTAAGAATATTGAGCTGATTAATCATCCTAATTAAAATTTAAATGTATTTTCCAATCTTAGGCAATTTCAGGAAGTGTTTTTTTCATTGTCAGCCTTCAAAAGAACTGCTTTCATTTTACATTGTCTAATGATAGCATTTTATTGTGAGTTAAAGAAATACATCTTCCTGAGTGTTTAGACCTGTAACATTCAGAAACTGTTCCCTGCCATGTTCGCCTACTTAAACCTTTCTGCACCATTTACTCCCATAAGTCATTTTATCATTTTTTCTGCTTCTTCTGATTAGAGACAACTGTCTGCACAGTGGTGTCTACAGTCAAGTCCTGCCCTTCTGAAGTCCCTGTGTAGACCCTGCCTCCTACTCCCCAGATGGATGAATTTCATATATCTTTGCCTTAAAAACTTACTGCCATTTTTAAAACAAAATACAGCATGTTCATTATAGATATTTTAGGGGGGAAAAGATGAGCAGAAATAAAATAATTAATGAGCCATAGTTCCCATCACCCAAGATCACTATTTTTTCCAGCCTGCTTTCTATGCCCATAGGATTCTTATTTTATTTTAATTTTCAAAGTTATTTTATCATTATTATTATTATTTTGGCTGCACAGGCTCTTCTTTGCTTTCTCTAGCTGGGGAGAGTAGGGGCTATTCTCTAGCGCTCCACTGTGGTAGCTTCTTTTCTTGCAGCTCATAGGCTCTAGACCAGGGGCTTAGTTGCCCTGTGGCATGTGAGACCTTGGTTTCAGGACCAGAGATCAAACCTGCGTACCCCGAATTGACAGGCAGATTCTTAACCACTGGGCTGCCAGGAAAGTCCCTTATTCTTATTTTAAATAAACACAAGATAACATATCTTTACATGTACCCCCAAATATCAGTTGTTGTTCAGTCACTGTTGTGTCTGATTCTTTGTGAACCTAGAAACTGTACAAGCCAGGCTTCCTTGTCTTTCACCATCTCCTGAAGTTCGCTCAAATTCATGTCCATTGAGTCAGTGATGCCATCCAATCATTTCATTCTCTGTTGCCCTTTACTCCTCCTGCCCTCAATCTTTCCCAGCATCGGGTCTTTTTCAGTGAGTTGGCTCTTCGCATCAGGTGGCCAAAGGATTGGAGCTTCAGCCTCAGCATCACTCCTTCTAATGAATATTCAGGATTAATTTCCTTTAGGATTGACTGGTTTGATCCCCTTGCACTCCAGTTCATTTCAGTCGCTCAGTTGTGTCTGACTCTTTGCGACCCCATGAATCGCAGCATGCCAGGCCTCCCTGTCCATCACCAACTCCTAGAGTTTACCCAAACACATGTCCATCGAGTCGGGGATGCCATCCAGCCATCTCATCCTCTGTCGTCCCCTTCTCCTCCTGCCTTCAATCTTTCCCAGCATCAGGGTCATTTCCAATGAGTCAGCTCTTTGCATCAGGTGGCCAAAGTATTGGAGTTTCAGCTTCAACATCAGTCCTTCCAATGAACACCCAGGACTGATCTCCTTTAGGATGGATTGGTTGGATCTCCTTGCAGTCCAACGGACTCTCAAGAGTCTTCTCCAACACCACACTTCAAAAGCATCAATTCTTCGGCGCTCAGCTTTCTTCACCATCCAACTCTCACATCCATACATGACCACTGGAAAAACCACAGCCTTGACTAGACGGACCTTTGTTGGCAAAGTAATGTCTCTGCTTTTTAATATGCTGTCTAGGTTGGTCATAACTTTCCTTCCAAGGAGTAAGTGTCTTTTAATTTCATGGCTGCAGTCACCATCTGCAGTGATTTTTGAGCCCCCTAAAATAAAGTCTGACACTGTTTCCACTGTTTCCCCATCTATTTTCCATGAAGTGACATTCTAGGAATCAGCGAACTAAGATGGACTTGAATGGGCAAATTTAACTCAGATGACCATTATATCTACTACTGTGGGCAGGAATCCCTTAGAAGAAATGGAGTAGCCATCATGGTCAACAGAAGAGTCCTAAATGCAGTACTTGGATGCAATCTCAAAAACGACAGAATGATCTCTGTTTGTTTCCAAGGCAAACCATTCAATATCACGGTAATCCAAGCCTGTACCCCAACCAGTAATGCTGAAGAAGCTGAAGTTGAACGGTTCTATGAAGACCTATGAGGCCTTCTAGAGCTAACTAACACCCCCCAAAAATGTCCTTTTCATTATAGGGGACTGGAATGAAAAAGTAGGAAGTCAAGAAACACCTGGAGTAACAGGCAAATTTGGCCTTGGAGTACAGAATGAAGCAGGTCAAAGGCTAATAGAGTTTTGCCAAGAGAACACACTGGTCATAGCAAACACCCTCTTCCAACAACACAAGACAAGACTCTACACATGGACATCACCAGATGGCCAACACCGAAATCAGATTGATAATATTCTTTGCAGTCAAAGATGGAGAAGCTCTATACAGTCAGCAAAAACAAGACCGGAAGCTGACTGTGGCTCAGCTCATGAACTCCTGGTTCATGACATTGTACAGGAGACAGGGATCAAGACCATCCCCTTGCAGTCCAGGGACTCTCAAAAATCTTTTCCAGCACTACAGTTTGAAAGCATCAGTTCTTCAGCGCTCAGCTTTCTTTATGGTCCAACTCTCACATCCTTACGTGACTACTGGAAAAACCATAGCTTTGACTAAATGGACCTTTGTCGGCAAAGTAATGTCTCTGATTTCTGATACATGGTCTAGGTTTGTCATAGATTTTCTTCCAAGGAATAAGCATCTTTTAATCTCATGGCTTCAGTCCCCATCCACAGTGATTCTGGGGCCATGAAAAGAAAATTCCAAAATCCCAGTAGCAGTAAACCTGCTGAGTTTGGTGAGTGGCACACCCCACTATGGTTGGATATGCGATTCACCTTAATTTTATGATTTAAGTCACATTCTGTCACATTAAAACATTATGGCAGTTTTTGATCTGCTTGGTTTATTTTCTGGATTCAGTTAGCATGAACAGAGAAGTTAATCGACAGCTCTCTGACTCCCTGGGTGTGGGCAACAATAAAGATGTTACAAAGGAGGGGCATCTTCTGTTTCCAGCAGTGCCAGCAGATTAGATGCCCTGAACAGCTCTCTTGACAGAATCAAGTTAAATACTAAATACTTTTAAAAATCTTATAAATCATTGTTAAGCTGGCATGAAAGTAAGTTCTTCTTAGACATGAGAAATGGAATAAACGTAAATTTATAATTTAAGTAACATGCTCTTCAATGTCTTCTGACAACTAACCAAAATCATCTTTGGCTTAACCTTTGAATTTCCTTAGCATCTTGGAAGGTTTTAACACATCAGGTTAATACTTTCATTGCATGTGTGTGTGCTAAGTCACTTCAGTCCTATCTGACTCTCTGAGACCCTGTGGACTATAGCCTACCAGGCTGCTCTGTCCACGGGATTCTCTAGGCAAGAATACTGGAGTGGATTGCCATGCCCTCCTCCGGGGCATCTTCACTACCCAGGGATCAAACTCACATCTCTTATGTCTCCTGCATTAGTAGGTGGGCTCTTAACCATTAGCGCTATCTGGGAAGCCTAATACTTTCATTAATATAACAGTATTTTCCTTTGGAATACAAATACTTTGTACTTTGAACTGTAAGGACCAACACAATCAAAGTAATATTTTTAATCCTGAGTTATAGATTTTGAAAAAATCAAGATACAATGATTCTTTTTTCCCCTCCACCATCAGTTCAGTTCAGTTCCGTCACTCAGTCGTGTCCGACTCTTTGCGATCCCATGAATTGCGGCACTCCAGGCCTTCCTATCCATCATCAACTCCCGGAGTTTACCCAAACCCATGTCCATCGAGTCAGTGATGCCATCCAACCATCTCATCCTCTGTCATCCCCTTCTCCTCCTGCCCCCAATCCTACCCAGCATTAGGGTCTTTTCCAATGAGTCAACTCTTCGCATGAGGTGGCCAAAGTATTGGAGTTTCAGCTTCAACATCAGTCCTTCCAATGAACATCCAGGACTGATCTCCTTTAGGATGGATTGATTGGATCTCAAGGGACTCTCAAGAGTCTTCTCCAACACCACACTTCAAAAGCATCAATTCTGCGGCACTCAGCTTTCTTCACCGTCCAACTCTCACATCCATACATGACCACTGGAAAAACCATAGCCTTGACTAGACAGACTTTTGTTGGCAAAGTAATGTCTCTGCTTTTAAATATGCTATCTAGGTTGGCCATAACCTTCCTTCCAAGGAGTAAGTGTCTTTTAATTTTATGGCTGCAATCACCATCACCATCAGCAGTGATTTTGGAGCCCCCCAAAATAGAGTCTGACACTGTTTCCACTGTTTCCCCATCTATTTGCCATGAAATGATGGGACCAGATGCCATGATCTTAGTTTTCTGAACGTTGAGCTTTAAGCCAACTTTTTCACTCTCCTCTTTCACTTTCATCAAGAGGCTCTTTAGTTCTTCACTTTCTGCCATAAGGGTGGTGTCATCTGCATATCTGAGGTTATTGATATTTCTCCCAGCAATCTTGATTCCAGCTTGTGTTTCTTCCAGCCCAGCGTTTCTCATGATGCATTCTGCATATAAGTTAAATAAGCAGGGTGACAATATATAGCCTTGGTGTACTCCTTTTCCTATTTGGAACCAGTCTGTTGTTCCATGTCCAATTCTAACTGTTGCTTCCCTCCACCATAGCTGCTCCAAAAAAAAAAAAAAAATCCAAAAACTAACTTTGTAATAACCTTAGGCCATATCTCCATAGGCCTAAAACCCATTGATCTAAAAGCTATGGACCAGTGCTCTTTGAATAAATTTTCAAAGTTATTAGCTATCCCAAATAGTCATGATCTGAGTACATGTAAAGTGCTAGACACACAAACAATTTTCTGGGTGAGCAAGTTCATTATGAATCCTTGTCACTGACTCAATCTGTGATCTTGGGCCATTCACTTAATTTCTTGATATCTACTTCTCTATTTGCAAATGGGGATAAGATTTGGGTACCAGAGGTACTGCTTTTAGGAGCTTTTAGCCTGTGATAGATGAGACGTGAATTATGGTATTAGGTTACAGCAATATATTTCCCTTTACTCTCTTCAAGGAAAAAAAAAAAGAAAATAGGAGATATTTATTTATAGATAATCCATCTTATTCTCTAAAAAGAGTTTTAAGCCAGTGTTCAAAATATATGATTAAAAATTTAAGTTAAAGCATAAATGGACAATAAGTAGTTGAAAAAGTAAGAGAAAGTAGAAATAATAAGATGATGAAAAACAAGAGTGGAATGAATACACAGAATGGATGTCTTGAGATGTAATCCACTTGCTACAGACGGACTGCAAATCTGACTCTGTGATTTCTAGCAGCCAGCTTAGGAGAGCATGATCGGTTAAATGATTCACGAAGTCCATACATAAAAACAAACCAACTGCTCCAGAGCATAACTATTCTTGGGACTAAGATCAGAGGGAAATTTCCTGTTCTAAACTATGACAACCAAGTGATTAAGAGAAGCAGGCATGACTGTTGAATAAGTGATGTAAGATTCTCCACTGTGATGTTTTTGAGATTTTTTCCAGTATTTCTTCCCCTCCATTCTAATTTTCAATAACAAAAGTTGGACAGTCAGATTATACTGGTCAAAACCTTGGCTAGGCTAAAAAATATAATTTTTAGGAGAAATCTAAAAGGGACAACAAGGGGATGGCAAACACATACATCTAGAAGAAACAGGCCAAGAGGACAGAAATGACAAGTTTTCAGGGCAAAGCAAGGGTGAAATAGGAAGTCTGAAGCCATCTGGACCGATTGAGTTTGGTGCCAAAGCCCTGAAGTAGCAGAGTTTCATTCAAAGTAAGGAAAATGAGCTTGTACTTGGGACAAGGTCATAATATAATTATAATGAATAAATTATCTTAATAGCTACATTTCATAAAATCTCTCCTCTGATTTCATTTCACTTACACTATTTCTATAAAAAAATGATCTATTTATTTATCCTGTAATTAGCCTGAAAGGATTTCTACATTGAGGCTACAATTAGCTTTGATCATTAGTTCTTTATGAAGAAAGTAAAGGCAATAGAAAAAAGACCAAATGGCATGAATAGGCAATTCAAAAAAGATGAAATTTGTATTTGCATGGTCTTTTGCACGGCCAACATGCATAAAATAGTCTTTCAGTTTTACTAGAAATACGAATTACAAAGGCACATTAAAGCATCAGTGATATACCAGTGTCGTCTATCAATTAAAGTGAAGTCGCTCATTTGTGTCCAGCTCTTTGTGACCCTATGGACTGTAGCCTAACAGGCTCCTCTGTCCATGGAATTTTCCAGGCAAGAATACTGAGAGTGGGTTGCCGTTTTCTTCTCCAGGAGATCTTCCCAATCCAGGGATTGAACCCGGGTCTCCTGCATTGTAGGCAGATGCTTTACCATCTGAGCCACCAGGGAAGTCCTATCAATTAAAATTACACAGTAATTTTTATTTTAAATGATTTGTTGTTGTTGTTCAGTCACTCATTCATGTCCGACTCTTTTCAACCCCATTGACTGCAGCAAGCCAGGCTTCCCTCTCCTTCACCATCTCCCAGAGCTTGCTCAAACTCATGTTCATTGAGTCAGTGATGCCATCCAAACATCTTGTTCTCTGTCGTCCCCTTCTCCTCCTGCCTTTAATCTTTACCAGCACCAGAGTATTTTCTAAGGAGTTGGCTCTTTGCATCAGGTGGCCAAAGTATTGGAGCTTCAGCTTCAGCATCAATCCTTCCAATGAATATCCAAGATATATTTCCTTTAGGATGGATTGGTTTGACCTCCTTGCAGTCCAAGGGACTCTCAAGAGTCTTCTCCAACACCACAGTTCAAAAGCATCAGTTCTTGGGCACTCAGCTTTCTTCACAGTCCAACTCTCACATCCATACATGACTACTGGAAAAACCAGGCTTTGGCTATATGGACCTTTGTTGGTAAAGTAATGTCTCTGCTTTTTAATACACTGTCTAGGCTTGTCATAACTTTTCTTCCAAGGAGCACGCGTCTTTTAATTTCATGGCTGCAGTCACCATCTACAGTGATTTTGGAGCCCCCCAAAATAAAGTCTCTCACTGTTTCCATTGTTTCCCATCTATTTGCATGAAGTAATGGGACCAGATGCCATGATTTTCATTTTTTGAATGTTGTTTTAAGCCAGCTTTTTCACTCTCCTCTTTCCCTTTCATCAAGAGGCTCTTTTTTTCCTCTTTGCCTTCTGCCATAAGGATGGTGTCATCGGTAAAGAATCTGCCTGCCAATGCAGGAAATGCAAGTTTGATCCCTGGGTCAGGAAGATCCCCTGGAGAATGAAATGGCAACCCACTCCAGTATTCTTGCCTGAGAAATCCCATGGACAGAGAAGCCTGGTGGGCTATAATCCATGGAGTTGCAAAAGGGTCTGGCACGACTTAGCAACTAAAGAGCAGCATTTTAAATGATAATGCACAGTATTGCTCCCTCATACTCTACTGGTGTGTAAATAGACACAACTTTTATAGAGTAGTTTGGTAATATATATGAAAATCTTAAAATCAACATGCACTTTAATTTTAGCAATTCTATTTCCAAGAGTTTATTCTTAGGAAATAATTTAGAACAATGTTCACTGCAGTATTTTAAGTGATTCTTAAAAATAGAAAGGCTAAGAAATTACAACAATGAGGAATTTCTTTCCTAAATTGTAATTCATCCACAGAAGAGAATACTATGCATTCATAAAAGCTGAAGATATCACAGTAGAATTGTTGTCCTGGTAAGATGTTCATGATGTATTATTTTGTGTTAAAATCAAGTTATATTGAGATATACTGTAAAGCTATAGCAGTGACGATAGTGTGGTAATGGGGTAAGTTCATACGCGTATTAGGTAGGCCAGAGAGTTCATTCAAGTTTTTCATAACATTTTATGAAAAAACCCAAATGAACCTTTTGACCAATCCAATAGATTGGAGGAATGAACTAGAGATACCAGAAATAGGTTCACTTATAGACAGTCAATTGATTTTCAATAAAGGTGTAAAGCATTTGAAAGGGAAAAGAAAGCCCTTTCAATAACTGACGCTAGAAGAACTAGATGTTCTTATGAAAACAGAAATGTACCTCAGTCCCTACTTCACACCACACACCGAAATAATTCAAGATGGATGATAGACTTAAATAGAAAAGCCAAAGCTATAAAGATTCTAGAAGAAAACATAAGAGACTATCTTTGCAATTTTGAGAGAGATTAATTAACTTAATCTTAGTTAAGTCACAAAAAGCACTAACCATAACATTGATAAATTGGACTTAATAAAAATGGCTTATCATAAAAGTACACCATTAAGAAAATGAAAAAGTGTACCATGGACTGGGATTAAATATTTGCAATCTATGTATCTGACAGTGCACTTGTATCCTGAGTATATAAATAATGCCAAAAAGTCAATGTTGAAAAAGCAGCCCAATTTTTAAAGAATGAGCAAAAGACTTGAGCAGATACTTCACAAAAATTATACAGATAACCAATAAACTTGAAAATGTGTGCTATAACATTAAACATTGGAGAAATACAGGCTAAAATCACAAGATGGTGGTGATGGCTTAGTCACTAAGTCGTGTCCAACTCTTTGCGACCCCATGGACTGTAGCCATCAGGCTCCCCTGTCCATGGGATTCTCCTGGCAAGAATACTGGAGTGGGTTGCCGTTTCCTTCTCCAGGGGATCTTCCCAACCCAGGAATCAAACCCAGGTCTCCTGCATTGGAGGCAGATGAGTTTACGACAGAGTTATGAAGGAAGCCCATTTTAACCCATTATAACATGCCACTGCATATCCACGAGACTGCTAAAATTTAAAAAAGAAAAATTAAATGGTCAGTATATGTTGCAACTAAAATTCTAATAAATTGCTGATGTAGGTACAAAATGGTGGGTCACTTTGAAAAATTGTTTGTCAATTTAAAAAATGAAATTGAATATATATCTACCCTTGACCCTGCAATTAAACTCCTTAGTTTTTACCCAAGAGAAATGAAAGCATCTGTCCACAAAAAGACTTACATAAGTATGTTTATAACAACTTCACTCATATTAGCTACAAACTAAAGTTATTAATGTTTGTCAACATGTAAATGAATAAACAACTTGTGGTATATTCATACAATAGAATACTAGCCAGCAAAAAGAAGACATGAATTATGGATACAATTAATAACATGGATGAATTCAGGCAATCCTACTAAGTAAAAAAAGTTAGATGGAGAAGAGTGTATACTTTTTGATTTCATTTATTTGAAGTACCTGAACAAACAAAACAATTCTATGGTGGAAAAAAACAAACAAACAGTAGTTACCTTTCATGAAGTGGATGAGGCTCAACTTGAAAGAGGCATGAGAAACATTTTTGGACAGAAACAAATATTTCTTGATTGGTAATAGTTACATAAGAGTGTATGTTTGTCAAAACTAATCAAATGTACACTTAAAATTTGTACATTTTAGTCTTGCTTTCATGTGTTCCTTGGCTTGTAGCTAAGCAACTCCCATCTCTGCATGTCACTTCAAATGGCCTCCTTCTCCATATGTGTGTCTCAAATTTCCCTCTCCTTTTTCTTATAAGTATGTAGTTATTGGATTTGTAGCTCACACTAAATCCAGGATGATCTTACCTGGAGATTTTTAACTTAATTACATCTTCTTGCTTGCTCAGTCATGTCTGAGTATTTATGAATCTTTGGACTGGAGCCCACCAGGCTCTTCTGTCCTTGGAGTTTTTCAGGCAAGAGTACTGGAGTGGGTTGCCATTTCCTTCTCGAGGGGATCTTCCCAACCCAGGGATTGGACTGGCATCTCCTGTGTCTCCTGCATTGTAGGCTGATTCTTTACCTGCTGAGCCTTTGGGGAAGCCCACATTTGCAAAGACTCTGTTTTCAAATAATGTCACATTCACAGGTTCAGAAGATTGGAACTTGGACATATCTATTTGCTGGACACAATTCAACCCAGGTGGCTTTGGTCATATGTTAATATTAATACTTGGACATTCTTCACTGAGTTGGTATCTGTATGCAGAGCTTCTCTAGCCATAAGAAGGAGGGTATGATGGCCAACTTTTGAGGACATCATGAGACAGTAGAACATCCATTGGCTACTTGGTCTGCTCCTGTTGTACTGCTGGAGCTGGGTACCTATGTACAAGGATAGGGTGGGAATACATCCTCTTAGTCCAGATAAGGGAGGACCCAGGTGGTCAGAACCATGTTCATGCCCTTCTATGCATCAGCATGCATTGCAGCTTGCCTAGGGTGGTGATAAGGGACTAAACCTCCCCTCCCTCTGGTTAGAGGTCTTACTTTTCTCCCTGATTGAGTCTTCTGAAATACCAAACAGCATTAAAATGTGCTTTTATGTATTCTCCATGAGTCTGTGCCTTAATGTGAAGGTACACTTTGTAGAGATAATCTGCATTTACTCCTAAAATTGAATTAAGTTCTTGATCCAGGAGTGATGAGGAAAAAGTGGCACTTGAGTAAGTCCTGACGTTTGGTATAGGAGGAATCAGAGATTGCAGATGGAACACAGAGGGACCAAGCTGTCAAGGATGAGTCCCAATAAAGGGGCAGAAGAGGGGCTTGAGGAGGTGAACTCACGGCACAGAAAGACTGCACAGTGTAAAGGCGAGAAAAGAATGAAAAAAATGAGCTCAAGTCTGTATATTGGGAAGTCATGGAATTGCTGATGAGAAAAGGAAGCTTCAACAATTGAGTTGTCTTCATTTTCATCTTTTGTTGGAGGTTCATTTGTTTTCCACTTATTTTGACTTCTTGTGGGCACTTTAGCCTGTTAGCGCCTTGTTTTGCACTAATCACAAGTTGGCTGCTATTGCCAACATGTGACACATTCAATTTAGTTTGCTGCCTATTAGTTCCTATAAGCTCTGCCAGATCATTCACTATAACTCCCTCTTCTTCTTCTGTTTTTTTTTTTTGTGCTTATTAGTGTGTTGTTTTACAGAGTGTTGCTCAAGCCTCAGAGTTCCATGCTGTCTTCAGACTCTGCAAAGATCTATGCCTATGTACACTTTGTCTGGTTAAGGTTGATGTGTGAGTGTGTGTTTAATTGGTCGCTAAACTGTAGTGTTATAATGATCCAGAAACACTTTTCAGGATTGGTGGCACATTTTGTAGTATGAATAAAAATGACCCACTCCATCTATTTTCAAGATGTTGCCCTATTTCTTTATTATGTATGGGAATAAATCAGACAAGTTGCACTGAACACTAATTCAACCAAGTCATTGGTTTTTGTTTCTAAAACCAAATGCAGCAGTGCTCTCAGAGGTACTATGTAGGTGTTTGCTGAGGTGCTGATGGTATTTCATTTAACGTTATTATGAGTATTCCATGAGTATTTTAGAAAGAGCTTACCAAAGTGGTAAGAACTGATGACCAATTCACCTCTGAGAAAGCTCAAGTGGCCTGTGGCCACACAGTGGATACTGCTTTTGGGCAGTAATTTCACCCAATTTCCTCAGCAGATCAAAGGCAAGGGAGTCCCAGTTATCAGAGGTGGAACTCAAAGAGAATGTTGGCATAAGGTTGCTTTAAAAGGGATTCTTCCCAGACTTCCCTGGTGGTCCAGCAGTTAAGAATTTGCCTGCCAGTGCAGGGGACATGGATTTGATCCCTGGTCCGGGAAGATTCTATATGCCACTGCATATAAGATAAAGGCAATGGGAAGCCCTCACATTCCACTAGAGAGTAACCCCTGCTTGCCACAGCTAGAGAAAGCCCATGCAGCAGTGAAGACCCAACACAACCAAATATTTTTTAAGAAAGAAATTCTTCCCAAGGAGGGAGCCACCAGGGGTCAGCATTCAGAAGTTGTGGCTATAACAGTGGAAGCAGAGGCAGAGAGGAGACTGGGCAGGGCAGCCAGTGAAGGTATGCTGACTTTACTTCCGAAGTTGAAAGTGAGGGTGAGAGGGTACCCACTTTCAACTTCCTGCCAAACTTGAAGAACATGAGGCCATCCCAGTACAGTACCCATCACACAGAAACTGTCCTATCATCTTGTCTTCTTGCTTTCCTCCTTACTCTGTACCCCTAACTCACCCCCAACCCCCAACTCGGGTGAAGGAAAAGACCAGTTGCGATCAGATGAAAACTGAAGTGTAAATTAATATATTGGACTAGACACTTAAAAAAATTAATTTATTTATTTTAATTGGAGGCTAATTACTTTACAGTATTGTAGTGGTTTTTGCCATACGTTGACATGATGGACTAGACACTTTTTGTATGGACATGTGTGAATGTGTGTTTTGTTTCTAACTTTTTTTATTTTGAATTGTTTTAGACTCACAGAAAGGTGCAAAAATAGTTTATAGGATCACTATATCCTTCAACCAGCTTCCCCCAACGGTGACATCTTATATAACTAGTAAAAGTGAAAGTGTTAGTTGCTCAGTCATGTCTGACTCTTTGCAACCCCATGGACTGTAGCCTGTCAGGCTCCTCTGTCCCTGGAATTCTTCAGGCAAGAATATTGGCATGGGTTGCCATTCCCTTCTCCAGGGGATCTTCCCAATCCAGGGATTGAACCCCAGTCTCCTCCATTGCAGGCAGTTTATTTACCAACTGAGCCATCAAGGAAGTCTTTATATAACTAGTACAATATGAGAAACCAAGAAATAAACATTGGCATAATATGGTTAGCTACAGACTACATTCAGTTTTCATTGAGTTTCATATGTACTCGTGTGTGTGTGTGTGTGTGTTTGTGTGTGTGTGTGTGTGTTCAGTCTCTCAGTCATGTCCGACTCTTTGAGACTCCATGGACTGTAACCAGCCAGGCTCCTCTGTCCATGGGATTTCCAAGGCAAGAATACTGGAGTGACTTGTCATTTTCTTCTCTAGTGTTTGTGTGTAGTTATGTGCAATTTACTCTCAGGTATAAATTTGTGTAACCACCATCATAATCAGAGAACATCAGCATATAGAACTGTTCTAACCCCATAAACAAAATCTTGTGTGCTGCACATTTATAGTCAAATGCAGTCTCCAGCCCATCCTTGTTCCCCAGAAATCTCTAATTTGCTCTCCATTTCTGTAGCTTAATCATTTTGAGGATACCACATGAATGAAATCGTATTGTATGTTATGGTATGAAATTGGCTTTTTTCACTAAGCATAATGCCCTTAAGATCCATCCAAATTGTTGTCTATATCAATAGTTTGTTCCTTTTTATTACTGAGTGTGAAAGTGTTAGTTGCTCAGTTGTGTCTGACTCTTTGTGACCCCATGGGCTGTAGCCTGCTAGGCTCCTCTGTCCATGGAATTTCCCAGGCAAGAATGCTGGAGTGAGTGGCCATTCCTTTCTCCAAGGGATCTTCCTGACCCAGGGATTGAACCCGAGTCTCCTGTATTGCAGGTGAATTCTTTACTGTATGAGCCACCAGGGAACATTGTTACTCCCTGGTATTATTACTGAGTAGTTTTCCATTATATGATTGTTCCAGATTTTGTTTAACCATTCACCTGTTGAAAGATGTTTCGGTTGTTTCAGCATTGGGCCATTACAAATAAACTTTCATATACGCTATAAATATTACATACAAGTTATTGTATGAACATGATTTTTCATTTCTCTGGAATAAATGCCTGAAAGTTGCCAGGTTGTATGATAAGTGCATATTCAATTTTTTAAGAACATGACATACTTTTTTCCAGAGTAGTTGTGTCATCTTACATTCCCACCAGTAATGTATAAGAGATCCAGTTTCTCTACATTTCTGTCAGCATTTGGTATTATTATTTCTTAGTTTACTTACCCTAACAGGTGTGTAGTAATATCTTGTGGCTTTACTTTGCATTTCCCTAATGGCTAATGATATTGAACATCTTTTTGTGTGCTTCTTTGTTATCCATACCTACTTTATGATGAAACGTCTATTCGTGTCTTTTATCCATTCTCTAATTAGATTTTTTCAACTATTGAATTTTGAGATATCTTTATATATTCCAAATACAAGTTATTTGTGAAATATATAGTTTGCAAATATTTTCTCCCAATCAGTAACATGTTTTCCCATTCTCTTAAAAAGGTATTTCACAGAGCAAAAGATTTTAATTTCAATTAAGTCCATTTTTTTCTCTTAAAAACTATGTTTTTGGATTCATGTCTAAAATTCTTAACTTAGGTCTATGCCCAAGATATTCTTTCTCTTGGGTTAGAGCACTTAAATATGTATTTCATATAAAAGAAGTTGGCAAAGGAAAAGCAGAGGAATAAGTGAGACCTGAGACAAATAGAAAACAGTCAGCAAATTTGTCTACTTAATCCAGTGATATCAGTAATTACATAAATGTAGATAAACTAAATACCCTACTCAAAAGGTAGAGATTGTCAGGCTGGGCAAAAAGGCAAGATCTAACTATATATTGTTTACAAGAAGCACACCTTAGAATCAAAACCATGAATAGTTTGGAGGTAAAAGGATGGAAAAGATATAGCATGAAACAGTAACTACAGGAGAGCTAGAGTGGCTTAAAGTGGCTTAAAATAGGCTTTAAGGCTAGAAATATTACTGAAAGAAAAGAGATATTTCATAATAATAAAAGGATCAATAAATCAACTGATTAAAAATTATAGGAATTATAGCCATCATCTTCCAATAACCTTTGATGGAGTATAATCTGTAAAAATATTGAGTTTGATGCTGTACACCTGAAACTAATATAATACTGTAAATCAATTGCCCTTCAACTAAAAAATAAAAATGAAAGGTTTGCTATAGAAAATCAATCTACATACACACCTCACTACATATCCTCAAAATGTGTGAAGTAAAAATTGACAGAATTGCAAGGCGAAATTGGCAATTTAACAATAATAGTTGGAATTTCAGCAGCCCAATCTCAGTAAATGATAGAACAGACGGAAAATCAACAGGGTTATATAAATCATCAACAACACCACTAGCCAACCTAATCTAACTGATATTTATGGAGCATCAGAAGACTTCAGGATACAAATTATTTTCAAGTGCACATGTAGCATTTTCTAGGTTAGACCAAACATTGATACGATACAGAATTAAATTAGGGATTCACAACAGAAAGATATTTGGTAAATTTCCAATCTCTGGAAATTAAATAACATACTTCTGAACAACCTATGGGTCAAAGAAGAAATCAAAAAGTAAAGTAAAAATACTTTAAACTCAATGAAACAAAAGAGTAACAAATAAAAAATATTGAAAGAATATTGAAATATTGAAAGAAACTAAAGCAGTGCTGGGCAGAAAACTGATAAATATAAATACATACCTTAAAAACTAGAAAAAGAAGAGCAATCTTAACTAAAAGCAAACAGAAAGAGTATATTTGGTTAACAAAAAGCAAATAACAAAGAGTGTAGTAGATATTATTGAAATAGAAAACAAAAAATAGTAGAGAAAACTAATAAAACCAAAAGTTATTAAAGTTATTAAAAAAGACACAAATTACTGAAACAGGAAACAAAAAAAAATCAGTAGAGAAAACTAATAAAGCCAAATGTTATCAAGTTATTAAAAAGACAAATTACCAAAACTGATACAAGAAGAACTGGATTATCTGAATAGAGCTATGATTAAGTAAAGAAATTAAATTAGCAATTAAAAACTTCCCACATGGTTAAAGGATTATACACCATGATCAAATGGGACTTCTTCCAGTGATGCAAGAATGGTTCAACATCATCAAATCAATCAACTCGATATCCCACATTAACAAAATAAAAGATGGAAATCATATAACCAGCTCAATAAATGTAGAAAAAGCAGTTGATAAAATTTAACCCTCACTTATAATAAAAACTCCCCTCAAAATGGGTATAGAGGGAATGTACCTTGACATAATAGAGGCTATAGGGGTTCCCTATAGCTATAGTGGCTCAGTCAATAAAGAATCTGTCTGCAATGCAGGAGACCTGGGTTTGATTCCTGGGTTGGGAAAGGAATGGCTACCCACTCCAGTATTCTTGCCTGGAGAATTCCACGGACAGAGGACCCTAGCAGGCTATAGTGGTGTCACATGGCATCATAAAGAGTCAGGCATGACTGAGTGACTAATACTTTCACTTTCATAACAAATTCACAGCTAACTTCATATTCAATGGTGAAATACTGAAAGCTATCCCTCTAAGATCAGAAATAAGATAAGTATGTCCGATCAACTTAGTATTGGAAGTCTTAGAGCAACCAGGCAAGGAAAAAAACCAATAACACTCCAAATAAATGAACAAACCAAAGCAAACACAGAAACCCACACAGATACAGAGAACACAATAGCAGTTACCAGAGGGGGAAGAAGTAAAGGGAGGGTGAGATGAGTAAAGAGGGTCAACTGCATGGCAACAGAGAGAAACTCAACTTTTGATGGTGAGCGCCCGGTAGTGTATACAGAAGTTGAAATATAATATTGTACACATTAAACTTATATAGAGTTATAAATCAACAAAAACACTAAAACTAAAATAAAATAAAAAATTTTCTCATACGGAAAACTACAAAACATTGCTAACATTATAAAGACAGAAATAAATGAGACATTTTGTGTTTTGGTTTGGATGTCGTTACGAAGACAATTTGGAGATGTTATTAATGTCTTAATCACTTGATTTTATGAAAGATTATGATGGATAATCTTGATGGGCTTGATTCAGTTGGCTGGAGGCCTTAAGGTCAGGGCTGATGTTTTCTTGAGAAAAAGAAGAAATTCTACCTGCAGACAGTAGCTTCAGTCCATATCCCTGAATTCTAGGCTGACTTTCCTGCCTGCCTGCCTATTGTTTCAGATATGCTTAGTCAGCCCCTACAATTCCATAAGTCAATTTCTCATAATGAATCTCTTAATATATATCTGTCCTACTGGTTCTACTTCTCTTGTTGAACTCTGATCGACATACTGATGTAATAATTTATATGGAAATGCAAGGAATCCAGATTGGGCAAACCAATTTTTTGTTGTTGTTGTTCACTCAGTCATGTCCAACTCTAAGACCCCGTGGACTGTAGCACACCAGGCTTCCCTGTCCTTCACCGTCTTTCAGAGTGTGATCAAACCCATGTCCATAGAGTTGGTGATGCCATCCAATCATTTCATCTTCTGTTGTCCCCTTCTCCTCTTGCCTTCAATCTTTCCCAGCACCAGGTCTTTTCCAATGAGTCGGCTCTTTGCATCAGGTGGCCAAAGTACTGGAACTTCAACTTTTTTTCTTTTAAAACCAATTTTAGGACAGAACAAAGTTGGAAGACTTACATAACCCAATTTCAAAACTTAACATAAAGCTACAGTAATCATGACAGTTTGGTATTGGTGGAAAAATAGGTATACAAATCAATGAGACCGAATCAAGGGGTCAAAATCTAACCTATTTTTGGTCAATTGATGATGCAAATTTATGTACACATAAAGGTTTGTACTGGAGAAGAAAACAGCAACCCACTCCACTATTCTGGCCTGGAAAATTCCATGGACAGAGAAGCCTCACTAGCTATAGCCCATGGGGTTGCAAAATGTCAGGTACAACAGAGCACATGTGCACAAAGACTTGTACATGGATATTCATGACAGTGTTATTAATAGTAGCACAAAATGAGAACAACCCAACTGTCCAATGATTGTTGAATGAATAAACAAGACTGTGGCATATCCATAGAATAAAATACTATTTAGTAATAAAGAAGGAATGAAATATGGATACATGCTACAACATGGATGAATTTCATAAGCATTATGATAAGTGAAACAAGCCAGAAAAAAGACAATAAATTGTATAATGCCATTTATATAAAGCATCCAGCAACAGCAAATTTATAGAGACAAACAGTATCTGGGTGGTTCCTGGGGCTGGGGAGGGAGCAGAAATCCACTGCAAATGGGCTTGAAGGAATTTTGGGAGAGTCATGGAAATGTTCTAAAATTAGATTGTCATGATACAAGTATAACTCACTAAAACTTATTAACAGTATCATCGAACTGTACATTTACAATGAGTCTTTTTATGGTGTGCAAATAATACTTTAATGAAATTATTTTTAGAAGGGAACAGAAAAATCATGGGGTCCCTCCCAGTGGTAATCAAGGCAAAACTCTTTAGAGAGCAAATTTAAAGTGACAGTGGAAAACAGCATTAAAGTTACTTTTGGAAATACATTCCAGGAGTCCAGCACTTTCACATCTAAGTAATAGAGGTCCATATGGCTATTGTTAGATAATGTGGCCATCTCTGAGAGTTCATAACATTAATACATTTTCTCTCAATACCATGAAAATATATAAAATTGATTCAGCCATAGTTGAATAGTTGTCACACCTTACTTTGCAATATAATTTTACAATCTTCAGCTTAATGAGCCATAAACCACTTTCTACAGGATTTCAATTGTAATTAAAAAAAAAAAAGCGATGAAAAGAATTACAAGTCAGAAGATGACTGTAGAAATCCACAGGCTCAGAGTCTTCATTTAGGGCCAACATCAGCTCATTGACTTTTCTTGGAAGAAAAACTGCTCCAAGGTCAAATTCAGACCCCCCTGACTTCAGCTAATCACCTCAAAAATATGCCTTTACTCCCAGTGGACTCAGCAAACTAATGTGGATGAGTCAGAACACTTGTCTCCAAGGGAGGTAAAGGAATAGCATAATTCATTATTCATATCAACAATAAAAGTCAGGGATAAAAAGGATAGAAAATCCAAGGCATTACATCACACAATTTACCGATGACACAGGTTTACCAATGGCAAATTATATATTTATTATGTAAATAGGAAAGAGCTTGCTAAGAGATAAGAATACTAGACAGGAAACTAAGATTTTATTTGGTTTTGTGTTCTAGCAGCACTAGCTTCCCTGATCGCTCAGCAGGTAAAGAATCTGCCTGCAATGCAGGAGACCCTGGTTCAATTCCTGGGTCAGGAAGATTCTCTGGAGAAGGGATAGGCTTCCCACTCCAGTATTTTTGGGCTTCCCTTGTGGTTCAGCTGGTAAAGAATCCTCCTGCAATGCAAGAGACCTGGGTTTGATCCCTGGGTTGCGAAGATCCCCTGGAGAAGGGAAAGGCTACCCACTCCAGTATTCTGGCCTGGAGAATTCCATGGACTCTATAGTCCATGGGGTTGCAAAGAGTAAGACACGACTGTTTATCTTTCACTTTCACTTTCAGGTAATAAGGTTTGAAAGGATAGAATCTTGGTTAAATGTTTGGACAGCAAACTAGGGATTTCTGCAACCACCCCCACCCCGACCTGTCTTCCCAATGAAGGGGCACCAATTTCCATTCTCAATATTTGGAGGTACTTTGTAAACTGAAGATTCATAATCACTGTACTTATCATCTGTCTTTGTTAAATAACCAGAGGTATTTTGCCATGATATTATTTTGGTTTCTGGTATCTTTCCAAGGCAAGTCACAGTTAAAAAAATATTTTAATTTTATTGGAGTATAGGTGATTTACAATGTTGTGTTAGTTTCAGGTACACAGCACAGTGATTCAGTTATACATATACATACATTCACTTTTTTTTAGATTCTTTTTCCATATTGGTTATTATGGAGTATTGAGTAGAGTTCCCTGTACAGTAGGTCCTTGTTGGTTATCTGTTTTATATATAGTAGTGTGTGTATGATCATCATAAGCTCCTGGTTTAGCCCTCCCCTATTTCCCCTTTGGTAACCATATGTTTGTTTCTGATATCTCTAAGTCTGTTTCTGTTTTGTAAATAAATTCATTTGTGATTTTTTTAAAATTAAATTCCACATGTAAGTGATGTCATATGATAAGGCAGTTACATTTAAGGAATATGATCAGACTCTTTTCTACTCTGCAAATCTCTCAGTCCTACACACCAGGAAATAATGCTGAACTGTCGCTTGGAGAGAACCATGGGTATCTGCTGGGAGCTTTTGGAGTCAGAGACCCACTTGCTGTGATCACTATGGAAATGGTAGTGAGGGACCTGTGTTTTACAGATTTTAAGCAAGCATAGGGATATTAGATACTCTGGAAGCAGAAGTGTTTTTTCTCATTCCAAATTGTATGGAGAAAATTTGGCCCAGTCTGATACTGAGATTATTGCCTTCAATGGAGTGTAAATAAGTCTCTCAGATTCAGATTTCTTAACTCCTCTTTTGAAATGGAGCAGGTGAAACTTGTTTATCATTGTACTTAGTGAATTTCATTACAGGACCGTGCTGTCTGTCAATGGGTAGCCACACGCCACAGCTGACTTCCTCAGTTATCAGAGCCATCCAGCTGGATGTGCCATCTTCCCTCTCTGCCCCATGTGTGTTATCACTGCCTTGCCAGAGCAGGACCCCATGGGCCACTGTAGCCCTGATGCTTATGTTAATCTGGTACCAGCAGCGTTGAATTTGCCTCAGCTAGAGAATTCTCCCTTTCTCCTGGCCTCTCTGCCATCACCCTGATGATGTCATCCAAGAGCATCATTTCTAGAAAGGCGAGTATCACTCTCACATTTTGTAGCCAGCAAAGAAGCCCATGCAAGAGACACAGGATGGTGTTATTAGGAACGACTCTTCCAGTCATTGGACACAAACTCTGTACAGGGTCATCTCCAGCACCTGCAAAAGTCCAGTTGGTCCTTCCGATCAGTTGTGGGTTCAAATATCCTAAGAGAAAGTGGTTTCAGTTTTCAACTTTTAAAAGGGACAATTAGATGATTGAGCTTAAATCTCATCAACTAAGAGAGCATAATCAGAAAGATGAAGATTAAAAAAAAAATGTTTACCCCTTTATTGGAAAGAGAGCAAAAAGTCTTTAAAGAAATAAGTACAGCTCTTGCCCCATTTCCAAAATTCTGGAAGATAATGTTTTCAACTTTCCTATTTTAAAAAGAGTCTGTGATTTTACTTTTAGTGTCCTTTTTGACCCATTATTTATTTAGGACAGAGGTTAGTTTTTTTTTTTTTAATGTTCAGGTTTTTTGAGATTTTTGGCTTAAGCATTTGTTACTTACAGGCTGTCGACATATTGCCTGGTCTGACTTCTTGGATATGTGGGTCATAGAATGACTACTTTTTGAATTCAAAAATTGTGTTTGTAGTCAATTTTTATAAATGATCCATAGACATTTAAAAAGATGAAATATTACCTGGAGGGGACACATAATATAGATCTATTAATTCTAAGTTAGTATTTAAATTATATAAAGTTTCATGTCCTTATTTTTTATCCACTTTAACCTGTCAGAGACTGACTGTTGAATTAAACCTTGCACTATAATTGCCTCCCTGACAATCTTATCAAAAAGGTTTTATTTTATATACTTCTTGATTCATTTTATATATTTTAAATTGCTATATATTCATTGTGAAGATAATTCATTATAAAACAATTCTCTTCTAACATATTCAGTGTCCTTGGCTTCATTGTTGCTGTTGCTCAGTCACTCAGTCGTGTCCGACTCTGAGACCCCATGGACTGCAGCAGGCCGGGCTTCCCTCTCCATCGTCATCTCCCAGAGCTTGCTCAAACTCAGGTCCAAGCATCTCGCCCTCTGTCGTCCCCTTCTACTTAATCTGGTATTTATTATTCTACAGTTCTCTTTCTTTTTGTGTGATATAAACCCACTTAGAATTTTTTTTCAAGTTTCACCCTTAGTTTTTGAGCTTTTTATAAGAATCATCTGGTAGAATTTATTTTCTAATAGAATCTTAGAATTTTTGTTTTTAAGTTAGTGTTTATGTCATTTGTATTGATCCAAGTGAATCACTAGTTCTTATTCCCATCGCCTTGTTTTATGTTTACTGGTGCCTTTTTCATTTGCTTTGTTTTTATATCCTTTACAAAGAATATAATAAGGAAGGCATTGTATTTCAAGTTCTGTTGGTGATTTTTTAAGTTTTTAAAAATACCTACAAGAATATCTTTAATTTTCAATGTTTAAAAATAAAAGAATAAATTTTGATTTCTTGATATGTCAAACACTTACCAGTATTAATTACATTAGTGATTGTGCACTTAGATTATTATATACTTAGAAATACAAGACATCGAGATTTTAAAACATTTTCTAGATTCAATTTGTAAATATTTATTATCATTATTTATATTTAACTCCATAAGTTTATTTGATTTTAAGGCTAATGTGTATCTTTTCATATACTTTTTAATGCCTGAATTCTTGTTACTATTTATTGCTTTTAAATTATTACTTACTGCCTTTTTTTGGTGTAGGATTGGTTTTTCAGTAATTTTTTGGAACGATTACTTGAGAGATATATTTTGAGTATCTTTGAGTATTCAAAAGTTTTGATCACCATTTCCCATAAAAGGCAACCTAACTGGGACAAAAATTTCTGGGTCACTATTATTTTCCATCAGTCATTTACCCAGTTCTAGGTTTCGGCATGTTGCTTTATCTCTCTAGGACTCACTTCTTATTCACAAAATGATGATAGACCTGTCCTAGTTATTTCACAGAATTTTGCAAGGCTAAAAATCAGAAAATGGACATGAAAGTATACTGAAACCATCAAGAGTCACTGAAATATGAGATATTATCATTTCTCACTGAGTTTAACCTGAAGTACAATGCTTTATACTTATCTGGTGGGATTCATTTTTTATTTGCTCATCAGTCATTCCTGCTCAGCTCAATAACTTTTTAAAGAAGCACCTTCTTACATAGATCCAGCTGTTAACTACAGCCTTCCTGGTCAAGCCATCTGATGGGTCAAGCCTGAAGAAGGCCTTTTTCCTATATTTAAGGTATTTTTACTTTTCTTTTAAAATAGAAAAGTGATTCCTGGGCACTGTGGAAAATTGGAAATAGAGAACAACACAGAAAATAAAATGAAAAGAAAAAGATAGTAATATGCAAATTAAGTCTAAAGCAATTCCAAAGTAATTAATTCTTAGGTATTTCAATACACAGGAACAACTACACTTTGACTTTTTCTTATATACACATCATCATTTTGTCCTTGAAACTGACATTATACTACAATTTTTTATCGACTGACTTTAATTTTTTGTTGCTGTATATAACAAAGTACACCAATCATCAGTGTGCCATTTGATTAATTTTTCATGAAGTGAGCCCATCTGGTGAACCACCATGCAGAGCAGAAAGAAGAATATCACCAACGCTTTGGAGGTCTCCCATGAACTTCTCCCTGAACTACCAGTTCCCTTCTCTGAATGACCACTTTCCTGACTTCTCTACTACCCATTAGTTTCGATCATTTTCAAACTTGATGTGAGCAAGCTGTGCACTTTGCATTCTTTTAAGTTTGCTTCTCTTGTGCAGCATTTATTTGTGAGTTTCCTCCATGCTGTTGTTGTTGGTAGTGTTCATTTTTTTATTATATTTCACTGACAACACCACCATTTATTTTTTTTTTCGACTATGAATGGACTTTTGGTTTATTTCCAGTTGGGGCTATTACAATATTGTCATGAACTTTTTCATACATGTCTTCTGGAGACAATATGTATGCATCTTGGTTGGCTTTACACTAAGGAGTGGAGTTGCTGGGTCACAGGGTATGCATGTGTTCAGCTTTAGGAGATAATGCCAGAAAAGTTTTCCAAGTGTTGTTACCAGTTTACAGCCATTAGGAGTGATGTATGAGATTTTCAGTTGCTGCATGTCCTTGTCAACACTTGCTAATTTCTTTTTTTAATCTTTTGGTCAAGCCAAGAGGCATGTGAGGTCTAGTTCCCTGGCCAGGGATACAACCTGCCCCCCCCCTGCTGTGGAAAGATGTAGTCTTTACTGCTGGACCACCAGGGAAGTCCCAACTCTTGGTTATTTTAATCATTATGCTGAGTATGTGAGCATTTCATTGTGGTAATTTGTATTATCATGGCATTAAAAAGGCAGAGCACTTTTAAAAATATATATATTTATGGCTATTTAGATATTTTCTTTTGTTAAATTCTTGTTTAAATATTTGCATACATTTTTTTCTGTTTGGAAATATTTTAAAATTTATTGTTATGAATTTTAATATATTTTGGATAGGAGTCATTTATCAGATATATATTAATTTTTTCATCTATATCTTGACTTGCTTTTTACTCTTTTATCATTGTCTTTGGATGAATCAAAATTTTAATATTTACAATTTTCAATCATCTCCTTTATTGTTACAGCTTTTCATGTTATTATAAAAATCTTTGCTTATTCCAAGTCATAATGTTATACTCCAAGAAAATAATCTGGAAGCTTTTAAAAAATTTTACTTTTAGATCTAGTTTTTATCTGGGAACAATGTTTATTGATTTTTAAACATGGTGTGAAGTCATGATTTGTTTGTTTTTCTCTACATTGAAGACAACTTTCTTTTATACAATGTTACTTTTATCATAAATTAAATGACCGTAAAACTGTGGGTTTGTTTCTATGGTCCCTATTTTGTTCCTGTGGCCTATTTCTATACCCCATGGGCTTACCAGGTGGCACTAGTGGTAAAGAACCCGTCTGCCAATGTAGAAATTGTAAGAGACTCCGGTTCTATCCCTGGGTGTGAAAGATGCTCTGGAGGAGGTCATAGCAACCCACTCCAGTATTCTTGCCTGGAGAATCCTATGGCCAGAGGAGCCTGGTGGGCTACAGTCCATGGGGTCCCAAAGAGTTAGATACTACTGAAGCAACTTAGCATGCACACGAGTGATGACTGTAGCTTTATAATGAATCTTGATAGCTTCCACACTAATTCTTCGAGAATGCCTTTAGTATTCTTGGATCTTTAAAAGTCCATGTAGAGCTTAGAATTATGTTGTCAATTAGAAATAACAACTGCAGGTTACAGGCAGGCCTGGGCCCCCGCAGGGGCTGTAGCATACCTCTTGAAGCAGGAAGAACCCTCTCCCTGCTGTTTTCCAACCAGAAATGGTTGGCACACTTTCAAGCACAGAATGCTTATCGGATACCTATTAAGTGTGAGTCCCTGGGTGCAGCCGACTGGGATGAGGGGCTGTTTCTCCCCTGGGAAATGTTCCAGAATTTGTGAATTCATGTACTTATAAACCATAGTCACCTTATTGCTAGGTTTATATATTATGTACCCATAAACATTGAAATTTTCAAAGGATGAGATAAAGAGTAGGAAATAGGAAAAAAGAAATAACAGAATCGATACTAAAAGCCTAGTTGATATTTTTATTAGGATTGAATTGAATGTATAGTTTAATTTGAAGAATATCATAGTTTTACCATACACAATCTTCCAATTCATGAATATATATATCTGTCCATTTGTTTAGGTTGTCTTACTTTTTCTCAACAAAGGTTTTTAGTTTTTTAGGTAGGAATCTTGCATGTTTTTTGTTATATGTATTACTGGTATTTGATGTTTTTATTTGATACTATCATAAATTATTTTTCAATTGTTTTTCAAATATAATTTTCTTATTGTTTCATGTTGATATATAGAAATAAAATTGATTTTTGTATATTGACTTTATATCCAGCAATTTTTCTGAGTTTGCTTTTTTTTTGGTATTGGAGTATAGCCAGTTACCAATGTCATGATAGTTTTAGATGAACATCACATTCTCCCCCAAGCCCTTTCCCATCCAGGCTGTCACATAACTTTGAGCAGAGTTCCACATGCTATACAATAGGTCCTTGCTGGTTATCCATTTTAAATATAGCAACGTGTACATGACCATCCGAAACTCTCTAACTGTCCCTTCTCCCTGGCAATCATAGTTTGTTTTCTAAGTCTGTGAGTCTCTTTCTGTTTTGTAAGTAAGCAAAATGTCCACTGACAGAGGAATGGATAAAGAGGATGTGGTATTTACATACAGAGGAGTATTACTCAGCCATTAAAAAGAATGAAATAATGCCATTTACAACAACGTGGATGGACCTAGAGAGCATCATATTGAGTGCAGTAAGTAAGACAGAAAGGAGAAATATCATATGGCATTTCTTATATATGGAATCTAAAAGGAAATGATACAAACGAACTTACAAAACTGAACTTACTTTGAATTTACACAATTGATCTATATATGACTTTGAATATATTTTCCTTTTTCATCATTAAATCCTGTACTTACTTTTCTCGCCTTTGATACTGGCTTGGTTCTTCAATACAATATTGAATAGAAGTGCTAGTTCTAGGCATTATTGTCTTATTCCTGATCTCAGAGAAATATCAAATTTCACTGTTTAATATGATTTTGATGTTTGATTTTAAAAATACTTTAAATCAGATTATTGAAGTTTATTTTTTTCTAGTTCATTAAAAGTTTTATTATGAATTAGCAATGAATTTTGTCAAATGCTTCACGGGAAAGTTTTAAATTACCGATTCAATTACTTTAGTAGGTATATGACAAATTTTGCTTTCTATTTCTATTTTTGTCAAACTTGCAAAGTTGTGTTTTCCCAAAAAAAGTGATTATTACTTCTAAATAGTTGGACTTATTTGCATGAAGTTGTCCGTAATATTCTCTGTATATATGTGTATTTACATATGTGTGTGTATGCTTGCATATGTATTCAGATCTATTTACATGTAAATTATATATAATATAATTCACCAATTTTAGTATATTATTCAATGAGTTTGTCTTGATCCCACTTATTGTCACATATTGATTTGGGGTAGCATACCTTAAGATTTTTGCCTGCTTTATTATTGGTATTAATATATTAGCATTTTTAAATGTGTCTTGGTATTATAAAATCATTTGTGCTATTTGAATTTGTTGACCATATTTCCAAAATAACAATATTTTCCAAATAACAACAGTTATTTGGAACTTATTTTGTTCATTTTAGGAATCTTATTTTTAGTGCTTCTTCTTTTCTTGGATTTTTTCAATTGCAAATTATAAATTTCTGACACTTGCACATTTGAAAATGTCTGTTTTCTTTATATGTACATTTCTTTTTTCCTATTTAGATATAGATTTGGATATAGAATTCATGGCTACTACTTTTTCTTTTTACTATAACAAAATTTCCTTCATTTTATCTGGTAGGAGAGAGATCTTTTTCCCTTTGTTGATCACATTTGTCTTGGACAATTGTAGAGTTTTTTATCTCTTTTGTTCAACAATCTACCAGAATATGTCTAAATATGATTTCCACTTCATTGATTTTGGTTGGTACTTTAAGAATTATTTCAGCTTTAAATTCAATTTTCTTCACCTTAGCTAAGTTTGCTTTTATTGTATTTCTAATACTTGTTTTGTTCTTTTTTTCCTGGTGGAGTCTCATGAGCACTTGTACCAGTTTTCTGATTACTGTTCAGTGCCCACAGTATCTTGTTCTTTTTGGCATTTTAAGTCTCTAATTCCACTTTCTCTGCATTTTCAAAAGATAAATTTATCTTCGCCTAGTTTCTCTGTTAGTGATGCTAGTGCACTGGGGACTTGCTCATCGCATCAGGTTTTCAATTTTGTCTGAGGTGTTGCTTTTGATACTCAGGAAAAGAATGTCTGCCTGTATCCTAGTTCCACTAGCTGCTCCTTCACAGGATAACCTTGTTGCATTAAGAAGCACCTCTTATTAGCTTCCATCAGTCACATTCAATGGCATGTCTCTTATTAGCTTCCATCAGTCACATTCAATGGCATGTGATGGTAATACCACGAAGTATTGTTGATCAGAATTGTTGAAATAAGTTCAAAAGAGTTGGCTTCTATTTCTCTCTTGTTTTACACTTGCTTTTAGCCAAAATCCTGTTAACACATATTTGTGGGGAATTTTCTGATATCTCTTCTGTTTTTCCTTACAATTTAACATTGCTTTCTCAGGAATGTATCTTAATGTCTTTCAAAATTCTCTTTCTATATGTAATATGTCTAGCTAAAATTCCTTGGAGTTTGTGCCTCATAGATGGTCCAATTTTTAATTTGTCCATTTCCATGAATTGCCATGAAATTTCTTCCATATTTCTATCCTCTCTATTCCACTGGTTATTCCAGTATGGATATGGTGATGATTTGAAGAAAGATTTAATACCTGGGCTCAGTAGCTATTTTACCTTGTGATCACAAGAATAATTCCTTTCTTCCTAACTCCTTCTTCCTTTCATAGTGGCAACTTTATCTTATTAATAGTTGCTTATATTTAACCCCAGGTAGCTCAGTGGTAAAAGAATCCACCTGCCAATGTAGGAGACACAGGAGATGTGGGTTTGATCCCTGGATCAGGAAGATCCCCTGGAGGAGAAAACGGCAACCTTCTTCAGTATTCCTGCCTGGAGAATCCCATGGGCAGAGGAGCCTGGTGGGCTACAGTCCATGGTGTTGCAAAGAGTCAGACAGGACTGAGCACATACAAACACACATTGCTTCCGTAGATTCTCTGAATAATTCTTCAACTTGTTTTTCAGTAGTCACATTCATTTGGCATTCTCAGTATCCTAAATGAGCACTCCAAATAATTAACTCAAGCTTATTGTAAAGTTCGATCTAAACTTGTTTTATATAGTCCATAAAAATAATATCAGCAATGCTTAGATTCAGAGAGAAAGTGTTAGTGTTTAAGTGTTAGTTGCTCTTTGCGACCCCATGGACTGTAAGAACAGAGCGGCAGAAGACCACATTTCCCACATTATATAAAAGCCTCTTGAAAAGAAGCTAGCCAAATTCTTAAAGGTATCAAACAAAGAAAACAGAGTTAGTAGGTCTAGACAGCATTTGAGAGTCCAGTTCCAGACATCCTGTGGCTACCTAGATTCTACTCTGCCCATGGCTTGGATACTCGTGTTCAAAAAATGCCCTTTTGGCCTAAGCTGAGTATGATTTTAGCTACTTATGATCTAAAGAGTCCAAATCAATATGTGTGCCTTTAAGAAAAGGCAGAAATTAAACAGATGGAGAAGGGTGTGGAGGGAATTCTAGGCAGAGCAGGAGTTAAGCCAAGATCTGGAGGCCAAAATGCCACGCTCTGTTCTGACAGCTTGGTAGAAACAACACCTCAGCAGGTGAAGGATGACAGGCAAGGGAGAGTAAGAAGAGTACATAGAATTTATTCCCTGCGGTGGGAACATCTGAGTATTTCCCCAGAAGAGTGTGCAAAAGGGATGGTAAATGGTACTATAAAGGGTTACCTCACAGTTTGGTCAGGAATGTTTCCTCACACACACACACCCTCCAGTAATGGCAAACACTAGTGGGAAACCAACGTAGACAAATACTACACATTTTTCTTATCTAGCTCAACCACAAATTTCATACTGAATTTAAAAGGAAGAAGAAGCATTGACTCATACACAGAGGTATGTGAGGCCAAAAAGAAAGGATTCACTGTAATTAAGATGGCAAAAATTGCTTCAGTATCACCTCATCTTTAGCAGCTGGAGTATTCCTGATATATTGTCCTTTTAGGACTGGGAAAATGAATCGGTGAGCTTTAAACTGTGCTTGTCTTCTGAACATGTAGCCCTTCTGTAATCATTTATTTGAGGTATTTCAATTCCTTATCTTGAGATCTTTCAGCTTATCGGTTATATTTTCAATCTTCTCCTTGGAGTTTATTGTACTCATATTTTATTGCACACTTTACTGCATACTATTTAGCAGACTTCAGTGTGGGGTCCCTGTTCAGACGGAAGAAAATTACTGATCCATGTAAGCCAATCAAAATTGGAACTCTGGTGTCAGACACTGTGAAGGAATGAAAGCTCATCTTACTCGAGCTGTCAAGGCACAGCTTTTTCTTTAAAATTATTCAGCAAGTCTGGAGTTGGCCGTGAGACCCTGGAAGGTATTGGCAAGCCTGGAGATGTACAATGTGTTAGGATAGTATCACTCTCTTTGCAATTCTGTCACTGCCCCATTTGTGCTCATGACTGCCTTCGAGCCAGCTTTTATTCACAGACCAATTTTTCCTCTCTGCCATGTGATGATAATGAAACTGTTCAGCCTGACTTCCATGGATTTTAGGAAAATGACTAAGAAAAGTGTTTTCTGAAATGAGAGCCATGTTAGCCTGCATAATGGAAGGGAACCAGGAAGTCATTACGGGTTTCCCACAGGCCATCAGGAGTCTGCTCCCTGGCAATACTTCCTGGGGAAACACAAGTCCTTAGGAGATGATCAGCTTTGTGGTAGCTGCCTGACGTCTTCCGCCCTTTAAGTCCTACTTACTGGCAAGGCTTTTCCTCAGATTTTCTTTTAGCGCAGTTGTGTTATAATTTCTCTTTTAGCCATAGCTCCCTGTTGCCCTGACTGTGTAATTCATATCAGAATCATAAGGGCAAAGGAACACAGTACTGGTTAGATGTTGTTTGATAGTAGAAAGAAGTGATCCTCAAACTTCCAGAGCTGCTTACGTAGCTTAACCCAAAGTGCCCTAGGTGTTTGTTCTGAAACATGGCTATAATTGGGCCATGAAAAGTAAGCAGACAGCCAGCCTATTTACAGTCTAAAACCTCAGGATGACAAAAACTGCAACATGAATAGGAAATGATAGAGGAGACTATCTGATGGGTCAGAGAGACATCAAAAAGGGGTTGAACATGACCTGCTAGAGGGTAACTTTTGTCTTGTACTCTTAGGGCTTTTAGGTATCTGGTATGTGTTAGACACTCCATCAGATTTCTTTTTTAATGAAAGAATAAAGGGAAGAATAAATTGATAAATGTTTACTCCCCAAAACAACAGCAACAACAACACAATAAACTATGTGGAAAAGAGATGTTAATATCTGAGAAGTGCTTACTGTTGGGTTTCCAGAAAAGTGAAATGAATCTCATCATGTTTGTGCATTAAAAACTAGGGGGGAAGTACAACCAAGAAGTCTCCTACTTCTTCAGTCATCACGAGTAAGTTAAGGAGACACATCTAAAAGAATGGGGTTCCTGTGAGTGTGTGTCAGTTCAAGTTCCCCAGGAAGCAGACACTGAGGTGGGTCAGAAGTACAAAAGCTTTTTGGGGGTAATGCTTATGAAGGACAGAGGAAGAAGTACTCGGAGTAGATAGGAAAAGCCTTCAGACTGAAGTGCAGGTTTGACACTCATTAAAAAAGAGAAGAAAGGAAGGACGTTTGTGTAGGAAGTGCCTAAGAGCTGGGTATTATTCTAAGAGAGTTTAGGTCTATGTAAGGTTCCCTGTAGAAGAATCCCCATGTTGGGTAGAAGTGGTCAGGGTCTAGCACCTCCTGCCATGCTCTGTCATTGACCAGGACTGCATGTGTCCTTAATTCAACAATACAGTAGATCACAAAGACATATTTATGTGGCTGCTTCCTAGGAAGCTCAGCTTCCTTATGTAAGTTCTAGTGTTCAACTTCACTATGTTTATTTTGTTAGAGTTATTTCGTAATCAATTTTGGGTACCAGTGTTGTCAAAAGAGATATAGAGAGCATTATCCTGTACTACAGATTTCTGTAAGGATCATGGAAAGGAGTGCAGATGTTATACAGCAAAAGTATTCCATGAAGCTGAGGATTTTGCTTCTGGATATGATGGCATGGTTTATACAAGACTGATGGTTCTACTGACAACAACTAGCAAAGTCAGAGGAGGGTAAAGCAAAACCAGTTATTTGAAATACTTAGGAGCTTCCAAGACAGCCAAGACTTGAGGGACCAATAGAGAGAAAAGACAAGTTTACTGTGGTGAGTTGAATATTTTGTGGGCTGATTTTCTCCTGGGGCACTTTCCAATTTTTTGGCTAGAGAAAGAGGTTGAGTTGCTAAGCAGAATTATAGGCAATCTCAAAGAGCCAGGATGGCCAAATTTAAGTTTGGGCCTGCTAAGGCAGCTAGATCTTGAAGGTCCAAGTTCCCAGACAGAAAGGAGGTTCAGAAAGGTAAGTTCACACTTAACACCAGTCTTCCCCCTTACATATTTTCTGATTCTTAAATTGGGCAGGGTCGGACGCTATGAAGTTGAGCAGAAAGCAAAGTAAAGTTTTCTTGTTTAGAAGTTTCACTGATGCTAAAGAGATAAAAATTGGAGTGCATGACCTGCCAAAAATGTGGGAGCTAGTCAATACCCTAGGCTCTGAGTTGACTGCACCATAAAGGTTAAATAGACTAAACTGTCAAACAGTGTGAAAGTCATCTGCTCACTTCCCGGCAAAAGATAAATTCACTGTGGAAGAAGATGGCATTGCACCTCTACAATATTTCAATCACAATTATTTGGCATTCAATAAGAAATTACCACTCACATAAGGAAACAACAAAGGGACTTCCCTGGTGGTCCAGTGGTTAAGACTCTGCTCTCCCAATTCTGGGAGCCAAGATTTGATCTCTGGTCAGGGAACTAGATCCTGCATGCTGCAACTATGACCTGGAGCAGCCAAAGAAAAAAAAAATTCCTGTAAGTGAGGGGTCATCATAAGAAATAGAACAAAAAGAGAAATAGGCAGTAGATACATATTTATGGGTGTCTAAGCTATTGAATTTATCAGTCATACATTTTTCTCTTAATAATTGTTTTTGGTATGTCTAACAAAACAGGTTACAAGGTGGAAAATTTCACCAGGTAATTAGAATCTTTTAAAAGGGATAAAGTAGAATTTTGAGAACTAAAAAGTACACTAACTGTAATAAAGCACTCAATATCAGATGGATACAGAAGATTAGCAGACTGGAAGAGAGGACAATAAAAAGCATATTAACTAAAGCACCAAGAGAAAAAAAGGGTGGAAATGCTGAAAAGAGCATAATAACGCAATTCTTTTATAACTGATGTAAAAAAGCAGAAAAAATAAGTGAAAACATAAAAAATTTGAAGTACATAATTACTTGATATAAACGGAATATATTGCAAACAGCTATAGAGCAGAATCCACATTCTTTCAAAGTACATTTAACCAAAATTGACTGCATTCTGAGGCGTAAAGCAAGACATAGCAGTTTTAAAAGATAGAGGCAGTTAAAATATGCTTGCTGACCACAGTGAAATTAAATTAGAAATAAATAACAATAAAACAAATAAAATATTCCCCAAAGTTTTGAAATTAAGCAGGATACTTCTATACAATCCATGGGCCAAAGAGTGAGAGAAGATTATGAGCTAAATGATAATAAACTATGACATAACAAAATTTGTGACATGGGGTTAAAACTTATTTGAAGAGAAATTTATGGGCTCATATACAAATAAAATAGGAATGCCTTAAAATCAGGATAAATTGGACTACATTAACATTAAGAACTTCTAATTATTAAAAGTTACCGTTAAGATAGTGAAAAGGCAAGCAGGGGAGAGATGTTTTCCAAGCCTACGTCTGACATGGGATTCATACCGAAAATATATTTAGATATTCCCAAAAGTAAATAAGAAAAAGGAATACAAACCAGTAGAAAAATGGGCAAAGGACTTTAAAGAGACCCTTCACAACAGAGAATATCCAAGAATATCAGTAAACATATGAAAGTGTAATTAGTTTTTCGTCAACAGGGCAATGCAAATGGAAACTACTAGATTCTATCACGCACCTTAAAAAACATAACTTAAGAATGAAAACAATGTGCTGGCAAGGATGTGCAGTGGTGTCTTGTACATTGCTAAAGGGAAGGTAAATTGACCCAGTTCTTTGGAAAACTGTTTGACAGCATCTACTTAAGTTGAACATAAGCTGACCTGACGACTCTATTTTTGGGTGGGATAAATATGGGGTGGACATCAGAAGACAGGCACCCCAATATTCATAGAAGTGTTGTTTGTAATATCCCTAAACTGGAAACAACTCAAATATCCTTTAACAGCAGAGGATAAAGAAATCATGGTATATTCATACAATGGAATACTGTATTGCACCAAGAGTGAACCATTATGGTATTTCATTTGGGATGAAATACTTAAGTATAATATTGAGTGGTATGAATCAGACACAAAAGAGTACTGAAAGTTCAAAAATAAGCAAAATTAATCAATTGTGATCAATGCCAGGAAAGAGGTTACCTTAAGAGGAGTTGTGACTGGCAGTGGACACAAAGGTGGAGAGCCCTGGGATGCTGATAATGTTCTTTTTCTTGGCCTTGTGTTCAGTACATGAATGTGTTCATTCTGAAAATACGTAGACCTTCACACTTGTAATTCATATACATTTCATACATATGCTATACTTCAATACCTGTTTACTTTAGAATGTTCCATGAAACTGATTTCTTTGAAATTTGTGGATCTTGCAGTAGACAATGAAAAAGTAATAAAAAACCAAGAACTTCTGATCTAACCTGCTATTGAATTGTACAGTATTTCGGTGTTTGAAGGAAATTTATAGTTTTTTAATTCAAAATTCTTCCACATACACAGAGCAGTTACATTGGAAATCTGCTACAACTCTGTGAATGTTTGAACCTCTTCCTTCAGAATTTTATTCATGATTAGTCTAAAGGGCATTCAAGATAATGTGCTTTTTACAAAATCCAAAATACTATGTTCTATTCTAATTGTTTCCCTACTTCGTTAGACTTTAAGTGGCATGGGCTTTTTTCCGCCTCAAAGTATAAAGATTTGTTATGATAAGGATATTCAACAACATTATCTTTGGAATTAGCATGTATTCCCCAAGGGACTTCTCTGAAGGAATGACTTCATTGAGACTCACAAATCCAATTACCTTTCTTTTCTTAAAAACTTATTTTATTGAAGCATAGTTGATTTACAATACTCTGGTAATTTCTGCTGTACAGCAAGGTGATTCAATTATCCATATAAATAAATTCTTTTTCACATTCTTTTGGATATTGGTGCTAGTTGGTAAAGAATTCTCCTGCCAATGCAGGAGACATAAGTGACGCATGTTCAGTCCCTGGGTTGGGAAGATTCCCTGGAGGAGGAAATGGTAACCCACTCCATTATTATTCTTGCCTGGGGTGTCCCATGGACAGAGGAGCCTGGAGAGCTACAACCCATAGGGTCTCAAAGAGCTGGACACTACTGAGCGACTTAGCATGCTGTACAATAGGACTCTGTTTATCCATTCTGTATAGCAATATAATGGTTTGTATCTGCTAATCCCAAACTCCCAATCCATCCCTCCCCTATCTTCCCTCCCCCTTGGCAATCACAAGTCTGTTCTCTAGGTCTGTGAGTCTGTTTTCTGTTTTGTAGATAAGTTCATTTGTGTCATGTTTTAAATTCCACATATAAACAATATCATATGTATTTGTCCAATTGCCTTTCATAGTCTGAGCACTTGTTAAATGACAGGGACATAAATTTTTGGTAATGCCTTATTATCAAATACTTGTCTATCTTGAGTGTGAACCCATATTTTACTTAAGTTTCCAGACTATACTGAAAAAACAAACAAACAAACAATAATGCCAGGTAGTAATTAGTACTTTTGTTTTCCAGATTCAAGGGCAGTTAGCTTTCAAAGAACCAAGGGATGGCAAAAAGATACATAGGTAATGAGTAAGTATTTCTCAAAGTGCAGTGCAATCTCTGGACCAGAGGCATCAGCATCACTGGGGAACTTGTTAAAAATGCAGATTCTTGGGACTTCCCTGGTGGTCCAGTGGCTAAGACTCTGTGCTCCCAATGGAGAAGGCCTGGATTCAATCCTGGTAAAGGAACCAGATCCCAAGTGCTGCAACTAACACCCTGCTGCAACTAAGACCCAGTGCAGCCAAATAAATAAATATTAAAACAAAATGCAAATTCTTTGACTCCAATCTAGACCTACTGAGAAAGAAGCTCTGTGGTGGGCTCAGCAATCTGTGTTTTCACCAGCCTTCTAGGTAATTCTGAAACATGTTGAAGAACTACTGGCATTAGGGAAGCACTGTATCAGAAAAAACGCTGTCTTTGGAGTTAGCCTTTATCCTTGTTTTGCTACTTCTTAATTGGATAATCTGGGGAAAGTTCCTTGATTTTTGAATGCTGAGTTTTCCCAATAATAAAAAGGAAGAATAATACCTGTAGTTAACTGTTGAATAAAAAGAATGAGATTTGGAAATCTAGTTTTCACAGAAATAATGAGAAGTAAATAATTTTCCTTGGTCCATTGAATATCACAAAAATGGTCCTGATTCCACTTGTTTAGTTATAAAGCACATTTAAAAGTGTTGCTGCTTTGTGAATTCATGGGAAACTTTCCATGTTGATGAGAGCATCACCACGTGGCAGCTTCTCCTGAATAAATTTCTTCCCAGGACAAATGCACCATGTCCTGGGACTTTGAAGATGGCACCATGGAATAAAAAGCCAAGTGCAATTCTTTGAAGAAAATGGCTGAGCATGCATCAAAAACATCTTTTATCCCTACTTTTTTTTTTGCCTTCTTTCATGCTTTAGTAGATGTAAGATTCAAAGAGTTGCCAAATATCTCCACTACTCACTTACAAGCCATTCTCTTTTCTAGTAAATGGCTCAGCACTTGGAGAACTCTCCATCTGGAAACAGAACCAGAGCACATGTCTCACTCTTTCTCACTCTTCCTCTCTTCCTTTTTATATCTGGAAGTAAATATATTCAGCTCCCATTTCACCACAACGTTATAGAACACACTATCCAATATGGCGGACAGAAGACATTTTCTAGTTCATTCTGTTTGTTCATCTGTTGTCTCTATTTCAGTGGTAATGATCTGGGAAGGAGTCTTAACTAGCCACTTACACAAGTGACTCAATTTGGTAAGTAAGTAAAGACTGCAGGAAAAGTTGACCAGATATTAGGTTATTCACAAGCATATTGGGTTAGGGTTTTCTTTTTACCTTCATGTTCTTTGTATTACACAGGCTCTGGGCCTGAAAACTGTCCTGTAGCCTGTGTAGACATGGCACTGACAGACAATGACCCTTCTTTCACTATCAACCCAGAGGTGTGGTCTACACCGACAGGAGTCCATCTCCCTGTTACTTTTGCTCTTCTCTCCCCCTCCCCTTCCCCCCTTTTCCCCCCTCAGGCTCTCTTTAATCCCAATAGAAATGGAGAAAAAAATTAACCTCCACCTTTTCCGGTTTATAAAGTCATCTTAATTTATTCAAGACTCTTACTCCAAGAGCAAGTGTATATAATATGATGCATTTGGCGCATTTTATTTAATTCATCAAATTGCAATGTTTACATACAAGTTAATTCATGACAGTGTGCAAATTAAAGGACTTGTCACCAAAATGAAGGCTTTCAATTTAGTCTGAGAGACACCTATTAGTCGTTGAATCAAGGGGCCAATCACAGTATACTTCAGTAATATCTTTTATATATTCATCTTCATCAGAGGTTTACATAATTCCCACATTATATGTCATTCTCAACACATAAGTACATTATTAACATAGAAACCTGCTCATTTGCAGGTGACTTTTACGTTACTAGAATCTCACTTTCAAAGCATACTGCCATATTGTGTTCCTTTGTAAGATATTAACCATTTCCCCAAACTGAGAGATGGTACAAGTAGCTAACATATGGATGTCCGCCCGAAAGCCCAAAGTCAGGATGCAGGTGGTAACACAGGGCTCATGCACTTTTACATGTATGGTCATGTCTGCATTTGAAAGTGATGCACTCCAGACGGTACAGGGAACGAGAAAGGCTGGAGATAGAAGCTTTGAGTGGTCTGAGAAGATTGAAACCCTGAGTGCAGCAGAACAGACAGGCAAGATGACACAGTGAGGAAGCACCCTACTTTGCCAGAGTTAGATTCATTGTGTAGCTTTTCAATATATTTACAAATAAGCCATCTCATCCATATTTGTGTGAATGGCACAGTAGCAGAAGACTGCTGCCCCTGCTAGCATACAGACCCACACGCTAGTACAGTAATTCACAAGGGCTCTGGAGGACAACACTACCTCTTCAGGGGGAGGTCTGGAATCCTATAGGAGCATTTCCAGTTGCCACATTGACTGAAGGGTGTAAGGTGCTCTAGCATTTAGTGCCTAGCTTCGGGGGATGTTAAAAATTCAGCAACATCCTGAACAGTTCTGCACAAACAAGAATTGTCTTGCCAAAAATGTAAATTGTTCTCTCTTTGGGAAGCAGCTATTTTTTTTTAGTTCATATCCATTGACTGTTCCCATCTCAAGATCTGTGTGTGTCTTCGTTGTCATGAGTTGTGAAAATCTGTGAACCACATTTGATATTTCATATCTCTAGATCATCCAGACTTCTTTCCTGACTCCCAGAATCATTATCCAACTGTTTAGATCTCCATCTGGGTCTGGATATTCCAGAGGACCTAATGCAGCACATCCAAAAATCAAACTCCTTCTCTTCTCCCTCAAAACTTTTCATCTCAAATACCTGTTTTGTTGCTGAATGGTACTGCCATGGCAGTCAAATTAAAAACCTGAGGATCATCTTAGATGCCTTCCTCTCCTCACCCTTACATTTAACCAGTTACTAAATTCTGGGATTCTATCTCTTTAGTGTAATTCATCTTTTCCACTATTTTCTTCACATCTGCTCCTACCTACCGCCTTAGTTCAATTTCTCATCTCTCACCTGGACTATTGCATTAGCCTTCTAATGGATCTCTTTGCCTCACTGCCTTAATTAGGAACATTTGGTCACAAGTGACAGAAAACTCACCCTAGTGGGCTTATATAACACAGAAGTCAGAAGATTTAGAGCAGCTCAATTCAGGATCTAAAAGACTTATTTAGAGCTTGGCGTCACTTCATTCTTATACTTTACTTTCTTCTCTGTGGTTCTGTCTCAGGCAGGATCTCAGGAGTGATCCCAACATGGATTGTGCTGCCAGCTCAGTTTCAGGTCTGTTCTAACAATCTCAGTTAGAGACTGCCTCTTCCTTAGGTGCTTTAGCAGAAGTCTTGGGATCAGCTCTTCTTGACTCTCACCATGTTGATGCCCACTGCCCAGGAGAGGAGTCAGATCAGCCTACATGAACCCTGTCAATTGGGCATGGGAAACAGTTGGTTCCTCAAGAAAAATAAAGAGTTCGTTAGTAGAAGAAGAGAGAATGTGTGCGTGTGTACGTTGCTTCAGTCATTTCTGACTCTGTGCAACTCCATGGACTGTAGCCCGCCAGGCTCCTTTGTCCATGGGATTTCCCAGGCAAGAACACTGGAGTAGGGTTGCCATTTCCTCCTCCAGGGCATGTTCCTGACCCAGGGATCTAACTTGTGTCTGCCTGTGTCTCTTGCATTTCAGGCAGATTCTTTTACCCAGTGAGCCACCTGGAAAGCACCAAGAGAATGTGTACTTGAGTGTAAATGTCCATTAAAACTCTTTCTATCTCAAACTCTATCCAGGGACCAGATTGATCATTTTCTGCACAGTGAATCACATCCTCCTCTTGCTAAAATCCCTCCAAAATTTCCTATCTTCTACATGGTAAGATCTGGAAAAGCATGGATGACACTCCAAGGTCTGCCCTCTGCCTGCTTGGAAAGTTCTGCCTCTCCCCTTACTCCCCCCTCTGCCTTGGCACGAACTACCAAACACCTTATACTATGCTCTACTTTGAATTTTCTCAGGAAGCCAAACCCTAGAAAATAGCTATGTCTCCACCTAGAAAATATCTTTGCATTAACTTCTCCCTCCCAACTCCTTTCTCATCTTATCCTGCCTTTGCATTCCCCTAAGCCTACACAGGTTTGTATCAGAGCACCTGTGACCCAGTCCTATTCTTTTTAAATTGATTAATTAATTTTTGGTTTTAACTGCAGTATATGGGATCTTTAGTTGCAGTGCACAGGCTCCTCATTGTGGTGGTGGGCTTCTCTCTAGTTGAGGCGGTTGGGTTTAGTTGCCCTGCAGCATGTGGGATCTTAGTTCCCTGACCAGGGATCGAATCCTAGTCCTCTGCGTTGAAAGGCAGATTTTTTAACTACTGGACCACCAGGGAAGGCCTCCAGTCCTGCTCCAATCCATCTATTTTCCCACCTCGACTGTCACCTCTTAAGGACAGGGACAATCATTTATCTTTGTACCCCAAATACCTGAAAGGGTGCATGACAAATAGTTGGTAATGATAAATATTTATTGAATGATAATTATAACACAAATAAACTGCTTATCAGTGATAAAGTCAAGCAGGATACAAATACAGATTTTTTTGACAGTTGAAAAAATTAAAATGCTTGGGGAAAAAGGAATCAAAAGATGTTCTTTGTGCCAGAGGGGGAAGGCCTACTTTGAGTGAAACGTTATTGTATTCTAGCATTATTTATTGGCACATTGCACTAATTTATGAAGCAATCAAGCAAGGCAGAGATGCAGCTGTTTCCAGTGCCCTAAGCAGGACTTGAAAGAACCCTGTTTGTCTCCCCACTCCCAGGGTGTGTGTGGGGGGGTGCCCCTCCCCTGCACCACACATCTGCTTTTAACAACCTCCCAAAGAAATTTCCCCCTTGCACAGTGAATGCTAAACAACTCCTTTTCCCCCTAGAGATTGAACTCAAAGAACATTTTTCATTAGGACTTCTCTAAGAATTTAAGAAGAACAAAATTTGAGTTTTATCAGAACAATGAAACCTCTAGATAATGGGGATCACGGTTGTGTTTATGTATAATTTTGTCCTGAATTGACTGTCTCTAGAGTTCAAATTCTTCTGCAAAGTGCCAAACCTCGGTTTTACCGAGCTGAGCCATCATCTGAGCTAAGAATGGAACGCAGGCTTCTTACCTCCTCAGCCAGAACTCTATCTATTAGAACACTGTGCCTCTCAATTGTGTCTTAAATTAGGCACATAAATGAATTCACTCACACTCTCTCTGCCTACCAAGTTTCTGCAAAGGAACTTCTCTGCACTACATGATACAGTTGGGAGAATTTCCTCAGCTCTACAGTGAAACTCCTACAGACTCCGGGAGGGAGTGGGAGAAACTCAGATGGAAAAGCTTGTCTCCTCAGAGAGGCACTGTCCCCTCTACTCCCCCACCCCCATCATCAGTCAGACACAGAACAAAGGAAATCCTCTTCGTCTTCAGCCCAATTTCATCAGGGAAGTTACCCGTTTAATGTGAGAAACTGTCAGTCCAACAAGTTAGAAAGATCTCTACCAACGTGGAAAGGAATATGCTTGGACAAAGCTGTGAGCTGCGCTGCTCTTTGCCATCAGTGGAATTCTAAACAGGGGCTCTGTCTCATTCAGCAGCCCTGTTTTCTGACTGCATCCATCTGGAGGAGTGAGGAGAGGGGTTTAGAGCATTAGAGCAAATTGCTTGGCACTGCTCTGACCTGGAAGCCGAAGGAGGCCTGGGGGCAAAGTCCTTTTTGTTTTTAATGGCTCTTGCCTATCTCTTAAATGTGTATTTGTTTTTTGTTTTCCTTTTTGGTCACTTGAAGCTCTAGTGCCTGTGGAGAGGGGGAGAGAAAGAAACACACACACACACACACACAACAAACCCAATAGGAGAATATAAATAAATATCATTTGGAATCTTGCATAATATCAACCAATGGCAACAGCAGGTTTTTGACAGGCCTGCGAACTTCCCCAAAACAACATCCTGCCAGCCTGGCTGTGATTCAGGCATGAGTCAACACTGCAAGATGGGCGGTTGCCAGCTCCATTCCTGGCCTGGGGCTGGTGGAGAGGAGAATCGCTCCCCTCAGGGTGGTCGGTCTATTAACATTTAGAATCTGGGCTGGACTGTTCTGTCATTAAGGACACTGGTCCCCCTCGAGCTAGCAACAACACCAGGAAGTCTTTTCTTCTAGAGCTGGAAAGAAATCGACAATGAAGAAAGATGCCTCTTCATCACAGTAAGACCTTTGATATAAAAAAAGGGGGAGTCAAACACAGTTTTTACAGCTGACACAATTATTAGAGATTGGAGAAAAGCTCTTCCTTCCCCTGCCCTGGGGTCTTGTTATAATGAGGCCCTGGACCTGCTATCACCTTTTTGTAATCCAAACTGAGGATTGGAGCCTGCTGAACTGGGAGGAGACGTCGTAGGTATCATCAGAGCCCCAAATGCTGGGGAAATAATTTCCTGCTGTTATTAAGGAGACTACCTTCCACTGACACGTTTTTCAAAGACTGCCTTTCCCTCGAAAAAGAAGGCTGGGCTTCAAAGGGCATTTCTCACCCTGTGCACACGAAGCCACCATCACATGACACCCCTCAACCGCTCCATCCCCCAGACTGTCACCTTGCTGAGTTAGGGACGCTGCCCATCCCTTTTTCAATGCCCAGGGCATCTATTCTCTGAACCAGGAAAGCACAGGACAGTCGTGATTCTTCAGACGTTGACTCAGGGTGGAGCTATAAAACATGAGATTTGTTCCAAGTAAACATGGAGCCAGGAGTGAGACACACCGGGGAGAAAACAATTCTCTCTGTCCATTCTTCCCTGTCGTTCTTTTGTGCTAGAGCCGAAGAGCAGCTCATAAAACCAGAATCAGAGAGATTTCTTTTTTTCTTCAGGGCAAGTTCTTTGCTCCTTTCCTTCAACTTTTTGACCAGGGAATGAACTGTACTACGTATCGTGCTTTTGTCAAATTATTCCTTTACAACTGAAAATATAAAGTAATTTGCTATATGCTCATATCCATTTGAGAATCCAGAGGGGATGGTTTATGTTGTACCATCCTTGGTTTGGCATGATGGCCTTGATTCCTCAGGTTTAGACCTGCTCTTTTGTCTATCCATAGTAGTGGGGAGGGGGGGAAACATGATTAGTCGGCAAGTTTGTTTTTTATTAATTATTTTTTTACATTGACTTATCCTTGATTTATAATGTATGTTAGTTTTAGGTGTACAGCAAAGTGATTCAGTTAATATATATATATATTCAGTTAATATATATATATATTCAGTTAATATATATATATATATATATATATATATATATTAACAGTAAAGGTGAAGAATCTGCCTGCAATCCAAGAGACCCAGGTCTGATCCCTGGGTCAAAAAGATCAAAAATCCCTTGGAGAATGGAATGGCTACCCACTCCAGTATTGCCTGGAGAATCCCATGGACAGAGGAGCCTGGGTGGCTATAGTCCATGGGGTCCCAAAGAATTGGAGACAACTGAATAACTCACACTTTCCCTTTCATATATATATATATATGAAAGTGGAATTCACTCAGTTGTGTCTGACTCTTTGTGACCCTATGGACTATACAGTCCTTGGAATTCTCCAGGCCAGAATACTGGAATTGTTAGCTGTTCCCTTCTCTAGGGGATCTTCACAACCCAGGGATCCAACCCAGGTCTTCTGCATTGCAGGTGGATTCTTTACCAGTTGAGCTACCAGGTAAGCCATATATATATATTATATAATAATCTTAGGTTATTTACAAAATATTGAGTAGAGTTCACTGTGCTATAAATAGGTCCTTGCAGATTATCTCTTTTATATATAGTAGTTGTATATGAACTAAAGAGCCTCTTGATGAAAATGAAAGAGGAGAGTGAAAATGTTGGCTTAAAACTCAACATTCAGAAAACTAAGATCATGGCATCTGGTCCCATCACTTCATGGCAAATAGATGGGGAAACAATGGAAACAGTGAGAAGCTTATTTTGGGGGGGCTCCAAAATCACTGTGGATGGTGACTTCAGCCATGACATTAAAAGATACTTGCTCCTTGGAAGAAAAGCTATGACCAACTTGCACAACATATTAAAAAGCAGAGACATTACTTTGCCAACAAAGGTCCGTCTAGTCAAAGCTATGGTTTTTCCAACAGTCATGTATGGGTGTGAGAGTTGGACTATGAAGAAAGCTGAGCACCAAAGAATTGATGCTTTTGAACTGTGTTGTTGGAGATGACACTTGAGAGTCCCTTGGACTGCAAGGAGATCCAACCAGTCAATCCTACAGGAAATCAGTCCTGAATATTTATTGGAAAGACTGATGCTGAAGCTGAAACTCCAATACTTTGGCTACCTGATGTGAAGAACTGACTCATTGGAAAAGACCCTAATGCTGGGAAATATTGAAGGCGGGAGGAGAAGAGGACGACAGAGGATGAGATGGTTGGATGGCATCACTGATGCTATGGACATGAGTTTGAATAGGCTCTGGGAGTTGGTGATGGACCGGGAAGCTTGGCATGCTGCAGTCTGTGGGGTTGCAAAGAGTCGGACATGATGAATGGCTGAACTGAGGTGTGTATGTTAATTCCAAACTCTTACTTTATCCCTCCCCTCCAGCAAGTTTCTCTAAATGAAACATTGAAGCCACACTTAGAAAACTGCAGGCATGCAAATGGTGATTCTCAATACAGAGAAGAGATTTTGGAAATAGGATTCTTGTAAATTCCTAATGTTTTCAAAAATATCTCCTCTTGGCTTATACCTTGAATGACACTTGTCTTGTGGGAACACTTTTCCCTTGTGGTAAAGAAATGACTCAAGTGTTAAAAAAAAAGTTCTTGAAAACCTGGAGAGATTTGCATCTTGCACTCAGAGAAGATGCAGCTGAAAACGCAAGATTGTGCGTGACAGCACTGATGACTGTCAGTGAGTTCTCACTTTGGAAGCAACTACCCTGCAAGATATGCCCACATCTCTGGTGCCAGCCAGTATGTGGGTGTGGATGGGCTTTTTCACAAACCCTGGCCCTCCGTTTTTGTTTTTGAAAATTTAGCCTTTGGTGTTTACTCTAGTTTCAGACATGATATTTTTAAGGACTGCACTTGGAATCTGCAGTGGATTTTCTCTCCTGATCAAAACCCTAACACAACCTTGGCTATGGAAGTTGACTTTGTTTGTTAGCAGCACATAAGCTATGGAGATGGCAAAAAGCCAGTTTATGGCAGTGACCCCAATAACACTTCCTGGCTCTCAATAGCACATCTTGTTCCTATGGATGCGTTTATTGACAACTGGACTCTGTCATTTGCAGCCTCCTCTCTTTGTAGCTGCCTCTTCTCCCACTCTTGATGGCTGCAGATCTCTGCTTATCATCCATTTCCACACTAGCTTTGTGTCCCTCTTTGTAAGCCCTGTTCCGAGTAGTTTCCACAGTGTCTGTGACATTGTCAGCAACTTGCGGATAAGCCGTCTTGCCTGGCTTAGTCATTCTGGACTCCTTTGTCTTGTTTCCTTTTTGATACCCTATTTCACACACATTCTGACTAAGGACTCTTCTCAAAATAAGCAGCCGATATGGGTGTTCTATTGTTCCATTTGGTTGCCAGATTATTATTTTTTAAATGTATTCACCACATGGATTTATCACGTAAACTCCTATTGAAAGCCATTGCCCCCAGGGAAGGATTTGAGCATTTGGGTAATTTCCTGGAATTCTCAAGTGTGTGTGTTTGTAGTTTCTTTTCTCTCCCCTTCAAATGGATGCAGCCATGTCAGAACAATCCATAAACAATATTGATTGCACAAAAGCACACAACTGCCAATCTCAGGCTCACTCCTAGTCCCCTGTTGCAGACCTTAATCTCTGAGAAGAAGCTCTTCTTTTTTGTACTGGATGCAAAAGGAACACACTAGATTCATATTTACAGAATTTAAGCTTCAGTGATATTCTACCAATTTTCTTGGTGTCAGCATCGTGTCAGTCTGGGACTAAAAGCTGGAAAATTATTCGACCTGTGAAACATGTGCTTCTCTTTCTAAACCAACAGAGACATGCCTGAATGCAATAATGGACGTATATTCTGGGTCCCAAATGTAGAATGTGCTGCTCTTTCTCTTGGTTTGATAATCTAACACAATAGAGCCCATTAATAAGTGAAATTGCTTGGGAAGTTGGTTCACTGCCTAAAATCTGTGCAAAGCAGTGCCATTTAAAGATCTTTTTCCTTTCTTTTTAGAGTGTAATCCTTTGAATAAATAATTCAACTTAATAACTTTTATGATCTGTGAGGTTAATTGTCACTGAAAGAAACTTTCTACTGAATTAATGCAGCCCATCTTTGAATATTTTTCACTGAGTTATCTAGCATTTCTTGATTTTTTCCTCTTGAACCTTATAAAATCCAATAGACTGATTCTGTTCCAAAAGCCACAACCACACATCAGTGTGATTCACAACTTGCTAATGTCTTTGGAACACAGGGGTCAAGGTTATTAGACAAAGTTAATTTTTTAAAAAACTGCATTTGCAGTGATCCTTTAAGAAGCTCTACCTTATAGCCCAACCATGCATTTACATTAAATACACATGCTCAGATGGCAACTGCCCTGTAACAAAAGCCCAGCATTTTAAGTGATTGAACATTAATGTGGACAGCAATAAAAATTCTGTAGTTTAACCTCAAGACTGGTTAGATTCCAGGAATGGTGTTTTAATGAAGGGCCCATAGCATTTAGGACAGATGCAGAGTGTTATGCTAGGCTGGTAGCTGAATCTTGGATAAACACAACTTTGCAATGACTCATACATTTTACTAATTTATAAGTGCAGTCTTCCTTGAAATCCCAATGTAAAGACCAGCATCCTGATCTATGAAAGTCAATATAACCTTGAAGTCAATGAAAATGAGGGTATTGTTCATTGAATAGAGACTCCCTAAGCTTATCATGTTTCCCTCCCATATCTTCTAGCTTATTTTCTTTGAGTTTCACATGAGGAACTATGTGAAGCCAAAAGCATAAATCTGACTCTTGGAGGTTTGTATAGCAATAAACAATAAAACCTTAGCTGGACAGCCAACAGGAATAAGTTGGACCTTGGATTCATTTAGGAACAGCATCAGACTACCAAGTGGGCATGTGGGATTTTGCTCTGAGCCTGGTTAGGATTGAGCCATGTGTGATGGACAATTAAGGGAATATTCTCATCCCTTCTGTCCATTACAGAAGTCTCTAGTTTTCAGTTGGGTTTCCCTGGTGACTCAGTGGTAAAGGATCCATCTGCAATGAAAGAGACATGGGAGACGCAGGTTCAATCTCTGAGGTGGGAAGATCCCCTGGAGAAGGAAATGGCAAAACAACCTGGTATTCTTGCTGGAAAATCCTATGGATAGATGAGCCTGGCAGGATACAGTCCATGGGATCACAAAGAGTTGGACACGACTTAGTGACTAAACAACAACAAAACAACTAGTCTTTCATGGCCCATTTTTATTTACCGCCTGCCACCAGCCCTATTCCATGGCCAAGTCTTATAGTACCCATCTGTCCTCTGCCAGAGGTGCTGAGCTCAGTTCCCCTTTTATTCATCTTTCTGCCACTAACTTCTAATTTTTTCATTGTGTCTTTAATAAATAACATGAGAAATAATAATCATTGTTAAAAAATCCTGTAAAATGATTATGTATAAAAATGATCTCACTGTAAAGTTATTTAGTAAAACAGAATATACAAGGACCACAAAGACCTACTGTACAGCACAAAGAACTATATTCAATATTATGTAATATCTTATAAGGGAAAAAATCTGAAAAAGAATACATACGTGTGTGTATATATATACATATATACAGTTATTCTCACATACATATAAGATACAGCTTGAAATACATCAACTTCAAACTAAGGAAATAGACTTTTTAGGACATAAATTTATAACTACAAATGACAATCTTTTGCTTCTTTTCAAGTGCAGTGTGCTAATTAAAAGGAAGAAGTGAAACTTTTAAGGGACTATTAACAATTCAACATTCTCAGTTGGTGTGGATTATAGATTTCACTTAACTCGGACCTCAAGAGTGAAAATTCAATACCCTAGAGGGGACTAGACATCAACACTAGTTTTCTCTGACAAAATAAGTATAGGAGTGTAGGTCTTTGGCTGAACTACCCTGCATATTGTTGTAAAGGAGCATTTTAGTGGCCACACTCAGGTTTTGTGATGGGCACATTCACTAAGTTGTGTCAGAAAGGAGAGATGCTGGGGAGGAGGAAAGAGAACAGGGTGGGAAGAACAGTGGCCGAGATCCCACCTCTCCTCCTCAGGAAGCAGGAACCTGGCTGTGTTGGTCCAAGCCTTGCCCAGAACCCTGATCCCACCTGAGCTTTGCTCAGCACCACAGTGGGGTATGACAGCAGCATTGCCCATTGGGATTCACATTTTATAAAAGTCTATGAATTAGCACTAGATACTTGTGTTGTTTTAGTTGATAAGTCGTGTCTGACTCTTTTTCGGCCCCATGGACTCTAGCCTGCCAGGTTTCTCTATCCGTGGGATTTTCCAGGCAAGAATACTGGTGTGGGTTGCCATTTCCTTCTCCAGGGGATCTTCCTGATCCAGGGATCGAGCCACATCTCCTGAACTGGCAGGTGAGTTCTTCACCACTGAGTCAGCAGGGAAGCCTATGTGTATGTGTGATGTATTAGGTGACATATGTATGTATATATAAGTACCATCTAATTTAATTTTTATGCTGTCTGGCAAAGTTATCACTGCTCTTCTTTTTCAGATAAGATTTCTTATCTGAAAAAAATAGAGATCTTTTCTGAAAAAAGAATCTTGTCTGGAAAAGGATGTGGAGATGTCACAAGCTTGTTAGGAGGCATGGGCCATGCTAGAAACAAAATCTCTTAACCAAGTTAGGGGTGCTGGCCCCAAAATCACAGCTGCATTTGTTAAGAAGCTACCATTTTATTTCCTGATTCTGGAAAATATTTCTACACGCAACTTTGCAAACTCCAGGGTGCTCTGTGCTGTGAAGGCAGAGGTGCCTGTGCCATGTGTCACATCTTCTGTGCCCATCTCTTCATGCAGCTGGGACTGAAGTGACTAGCCACACCTCTGCCACAATGCCTGGGTGCCACCAGGAGCTTGTTCAGGACATGTTCAAGGGGGCTAACACCCAAGGGCAACCCATGGGCCACTGGGGCATAGCACATGGATAAATATCACCCCTTCCAATCTCGGGTGGATGATCCTGAGGTGTGCTCGATATGGTCCCCGAGTGGTTCCCCAGTGGGTTTGTATATGTGGAAAATTTCAGTTATAAAATTGTTGTTGCTGTTCAGGCATTAAGTCACGTCTGACTCTTTCGACCCCATGGACTGCAGGATGCCATGCTCCTCCATTCTCCACTGTATACTGGAGTATGCTCAAATTCACGTTCATTGAGTCAGTGATGCTATCTAACTGATCTCACCCTCTGCCATCCTCTTTGCCTTTTCCCTTCTTCAGTCTTTCCCAGCATCAGAGTCTTTTCTAATGAGTCAGCTGTTCGCATTAGGTGGCCAAAATATTAGAGCTTCAACTTCAGCATCAGTACTTCTAACAAATATTCAGAGTTGATTTCCTTTAGGATTGACTGGTTTGATCTCCTTGCAGTCCAAGGAACTCTCAAGAGTCTTCTCCAGCACCACAATTCAAAAGCCTCAGTTCTTCAGTGCTCAGCTTTATTTATGGTCCAGCTCTCACATCTGTACAGGACATCTGGAAAAACCATAACTTTGACTATATGAACCTTTGTTGGCAAAGTATGTCTAGGTTTGTCATATTTTTCCTTCTAAGGAGCAATCATCTTTTAATTTCATAACTGCAGTCACTGTCTGCAGTGATTTTAAGCCCAAGAAAATAAAATCTGTCACTGTTTCCATTTTTTCCCATCTATTTGCCAAAAAGTGATGGGACCAGAGGCCACGATCTTAGTTTTTTGAATGCTGAGTTTCAAGGCAGCTTTCTCACTCTCCTCTTTCACCCTCAGCAATAGGCTCTTTAATTTCTCTTCAGTTTCTGCCATTGGAGTGATATCATCTGTCTATCTGAGGTTGCTGATATTTCTCCTGCAAGCCTGATTCCATCTTGTGATTCATCTAGCCCAGTATTTCCCATGATGTACTCTGCACAGAAGTTAAATAAGCACGGTGACAATATGCAGCCTTGTTATACTCCTTTCCCAATTTTGAATCAGTCAGTTGTTCCATGTAAGATTCTAACGGCTGCTTCTTGACCCACGTATAGGTTTCTCAGAAGACAGGTAATGTGGTCTGGTACTCCCATCTCTTTAAGAATTTTCCACAGTTTGTTGTGATACACACAGTAAAAGACTTGAGTGTAGTCAATGAAGCAGAAGTAGATATTTTTCTGGAATTCCCTTCCTTTCTCCATGATCCAACGAATGTTGGGAATTTGATCTCTGGTTCCTCTGCCTCTTTGAAACCCAGCTTGTACATCTAGTATACATTTTAAGAGTTGTGTCCAACTCTTTTGTGACCCCATGGACTGTAACCTACAGTAGCTCCTCTGTCCATGGAATTCTCCAGGCGAGGATATGGAGTGGGTTGCCATTCCCTTCTCCAGGGGGTCTTCCAGACCCAGGGATTGAACCTGGGTCTCCTGCATTACAAGAAGTTTCTTTACAGTCTGAACCACCAGGGGAGACTGGTATACATTTAAAATGGTAAACTAAAGAAAAGGGGAAGAAAAGGAAACTAAGGAAAAGTATAGAAAATACTTACAGATAAATTGCAGCCTAATAATGCACCTTTGCTTGGATTTCCCTCCTTTTCTGTTTTGCTCTTTCAAGTTACCCAGTTGGATTCTAGTTGCAATATCTCCTTTGGGGGCTGCCAAAGACCTTTATATTGATTATATCACTTCTTGGGATGATTGTACTGAAAAGTTTCCTTTAAAATACAATGTAAAATAATCCTTGATCTTTTAATGGGAATTCATAGGTTTCAAATTTCCTATGCATCATCTCATTTTGATCTTTTTAATCAACTCCTCACCACCACATCTTCCCATTTCTATGCCTAACATCTTGGACCGAGATTCCAATTTACCTTGACCCAGATTATTGCAATTGTCTCATAAGTAGCCTTCTTGCTTTTGCCTCTCCTCCTGTTCTAACATTTAATCCCACATCATTTCATTCTCAACACAGCAGTCAGAGTGATTTTGTTTAAATAAAAATCAGAAAATGTCACCCTTCTATTCAAAACTCTCCATGACTCTCCATGTCACTCAGAATAAAAGCTCTTATGAGGGCCTAGAAGCCCTTACTTAGCCAGGTTCCCTGTTACTTCTCTAAGTTGTATCTTCTCCACCTTCCAGTCTTATTTACTCCACTCCAGCTTACTGGCTTCCTTGCTTTTTCTAACAAGCTAGGAATTCTACTGCCTCAGGGCCTTTGCACTGATGGTTTCATCTGCATGGAATTCTCCTCCCCCTGTATCCTCGTGGCTCCCTCTTTTCCTTCTTCAGACTTCTCTTGAGATGCACCTTCTCAATAAGTCTTTTCCTGATCAATCTGTTTAAAATTGCAGTCCTTCAGCCCTCTCCAGGAACTCACTGTCCCACTCTCTGATTAATTTTTTTCCCTTAATAACAACATCTAACATAATCCTTATTTGCTTAGTTATATGGTTTATGACATACTTGTGCATGCATGTGTGCACACTCAGTCATGTTTGACTCTGTCCTTGGAATTTTCCAGGCAAGAATACTGGAGTGGGTTGCCATTTCCTTCTCCAGGGGGTCTTCTTGGCCCAGGGATGGAACCCACATCTCTTGTGTCTCCTGAATTGGCAGGCTGTTGTTTTTTTTAACCAGCTGGGCCACTGAGGAAGCCCAAATAAACTCCATGAGGGCAAGGATGTTTGTTTTGTTTACTTCTATCTCCAATTTTCAGAATAGAGTTGCACATTGTACACTCAGTAAATATTTGAATTAGTGTACAAATGAATGAATAAGCTTTGTGTATTGGGCCCTATCCGTATTTTACAGCTAACAGTCGAGAGATTCAGAAAGGCTAAGGGACTCTACAAAGTTCATACAAATACTAAGTATTAAAGTCCTGTGCTGATTTTCCTATTCCAATAATGCTTATGGAAGGAAAAAGGAGTCTTTGAATTTAACAATTCACACTTAAATTAGACTTATAAGGATATAAAAATTCTGTAGGAATGACTGATAACTAACTTAAGTACATGAAAAACAAGTGTATTTGAATCTTACATATTTTTATCTTTGTCCTGATGGTAAGAAAGCTCAGCACCAGTGACCCGTCTCCAGAAAGTGACAGCTGTGTACCTGGCTTCATAATGATTTCTCCTGTCCTCATTTTCTTTTAACCTGATTTCCTCATTTAACTTGTTTTTTATTTTGTTGTTTTCTATGAATTTTTGTAAGGCACTGTTAAGTCCTCTTTTGTAGTGTGACAGGGTAAACATGACAAGAGAAACAAAAAGTATGTTGTGTTGATGACCCACTGTTAGTGACTAATACGATCTGACTACAGGAAAAGACAGTGGTAAGATACAATCTGAATGTAAGTGGGGTCCCTGGGCATGGCTAAGAGAGTCTGGTGTCTTCATGATGTCAGCTCAAATAAGTTTTGACAAAAAAATATGATTTAAGGAATTCAAATTTGTGCTTTAGTGTTTTAAGAAGCTGACAAATGGATGGATAGATGCTCTTGTCAAGAACTATGGTGGATCTGAGATTTAATCTACTTGCAAGTTAACAAGTCTGCTTGCCACCGAGTCATGAAATTCCTGATTTCCAAGACACGAGACAGGAGATTCCTGGATCAGAGGCGAAGGACAGTTTACTACTCACAGCAACAGCAACACCCAGACAGTAGGCATTTTTACTCCAGGCCCCCAGGTTTCATTTTCCACATGATGATACTCAGAGAGTCTAACAAGAGTCAAACTGAGAGTCAAACTGGCACACCTACCCACCCAGGGGGTTGCAATACAGAATAGGAATCTGAACTTTTATACAGTTATCCCTCAATCTCAATGGGGGATTGGTTCCCAGACACCCTGCAAATACCAAAATCTGCAGATGCTTGAGCCCTTGCATTCAACCCTTCATATCTCCCCTTCCACATTTGCAGATACAGAGGACTGGCTGTACTGGGGAACAAGCATGCCTCCTCAGTGCTCTGGAGGGAGACACCATCTCCATTTTCAAAGACTCTTTGCCAGACAAACATCCTTGAAAAGATAACCTGGAACATCTGCAAGCAGTACAGAAATGTACAAGATCCAGAAACATGCAAAATCCTTCCAAGGACTTGTCTAGGCAAGAATACTGGAGTAGGTTGCCATTGCCTTCTCCTGAGGATCTTCCTGACCCAGGCATCCAACCTGAGTCTCCTGCATTGCAGGTGAATTCTTTACTGTATAAGCCACCAGGGAAGCAAAATCCATCTGTCTATCCAAAATAGTCTCCCAGCAGGTATACATTCTAAGCATAGACTGAAACTTCTTAAAAGTCATCTCTCTTCACCTCTTTCTGTTTAACATCCTCGACTGGCAACCAATGACCCCTTTAATATTCCAGCATGAATTTCGGCCTTCTTTTCTTTTTAGTTTTTTTAAAAAAAATTTAAAGATTTTTTGGATGTGAACCATTTTTAGTTTTTGTTGAATTTGCTTCAACATTGTTTCTATTTTATGTTTTGGTTTTTTGGCCATGAGGCATGTGAGATCTTAGTTCCCCAACCAGGGATCAAACCCACACCCTCTGCATTGGAAGGCAAAGTCTTAACCACTGGATGGCCAGGGAAGTCCTTGGTCTTCCTTCCTTTTATTTCTGCTCTTATTCTTTATTCTTGATCAAGAATAAATCTCAACACTAAACCACTCGACTCCTCCTCATTTTCCTACTTTTACTTCTTTCTACCCAATTTTCATTCAACAGCACAAAAGCTCTGGGCTGAGGTGACAAGACCATATTTTCTTTAGTGAGCAGGATAGAAAGACCAAGAATATTCACATCGTAGGATTTTTTTGTCCTTGACTAAGGATGTCTTTAGCACCTCTGAGTTACCTTTTCTGCCCTCTGTTCATTCTTTTCCTCCTTTTCCAAGGCTTCAGAGCTGTAGTATTGCTCCCAAGTGGTTATGTAAGTGTTAATAAGGGGGGAAAGGAATCTGAAACAGTTCTCTGGTTCAAAGAGTTCTGGTGGAGGGGGCTTGAATTAATGATCATGGCCGAGACAAGATTTTGTCTGACTTTAGCTTAATAGGAGCAGCAGTGTTACTTGGATTTACAGGAATTACTCAACCAGGCTTTTACAATTTCTAGGCAATTTTGGATGCTTTTTTGAGAAAAGTACTTTCCCATCACCCTCAATAACTTTAATATCTTCTCCATTTTCTTCAAAAATGGATGGGAATCCCTCTGAATTTCTGATTATTATCCCCTCTCCATCAAACTTTTTCCATCCGCTGCTTTTCTCTTTTTCACCCACAATAGACTTGGCCTCATATGTGACAGAGAAAATAGAAGTCCTCATATTCCTGCCAACAAATTGCCAATCCTACGGGCATTTACTCCATTTTCTTCATTATCTTACCAAAAGTGATCTCTCCACATATGCTCTCAATCCCTTTGTGCCTCCTCACCTCCCACTCTCTTTTCAGCCATTTCTAGTCCTGTCTCAGTTCTCATCATTCCCGAAAATGGGCTTCCTGAGCACTCAATAGTCTAGTCACTCTTTCTTTTTTTAAAAAATACATTTACAATGTTGTGTTAGTTTCTGGTCTACAAAGTGATTCAGTTATACATATGTATTTTTTCATATGCTTTTCCACTATGGTTTATTACATGATATTGAGTATATATAGTTCTCTGTGCTATGCAGTAACACCTTGTTGTTTATCCATTTTATATATAAGTTTATATTATGTTATCCAGTTTATACATATTATATATAATAATAATCTAATTCCAAACTCCCGATCCTACCCCTCTCCCTTTTGGCAACCATAAGTCTGGTCTCTACGTCTGTAAATCTACTTCTGTTGCATAGATAAGTTCATTTGGGTCATATTTGAGATTCCACATGTAAGGGTTATCATATGGTATTTGTTTGACTTGCCTTGCTTACTATGATAGTCTCTAGTTATATCCATGTTGCTGCAAATTGTATTATTTTGTTCTTTTTTATGTCTGAATAATAATATTCCATTGTGTATATATGTACCACATCTTCATCCATTCATCTGTTGATGGACGTTTAGGTTGTTTCCATGTCCAGGCTACTGTGAGTAGTGTAAGCAATTACTCTTGATTGCTGAAGCCAGGAGAACCTTTCCAGTTCTCCCTTCTAGATATCTCTGCCATAATTGATCCACCCCACCATCTCCTTCTTACTGAGTCATTTTTTCTTTTAGCTTCTGGAAAATCAGGTCCTCCAGGTGTCTTTCTGCCCCCCTAGCCACTTCTTTTCAATCTTGTTAGCTGGTACTCCATATTTTTTCAACCTCTAAGTGAGTTAGGTGGCTTGGTCCTGACCTCAAGGGAAAAAGGATTCAGAATCTAGAACTCGGAATGGAACTTCATTCTCCATGTCTGTCTCTTAGTGTATTGGCTTCATTCTTTCCTAGTGAGCATAGGCTTTCTACAGGGAGCCTGGATGCCCACAGCCTACACAGATAGCCTAACAGTCCTAATGTGAGAATAAATAAGGATTTTATCTTTCAAGGTCAAGTTTTTAAAATCTCAGAGAAGATCCCTAAGGCCACATACCTTCACAGACTGATCCTGTGACTGGAGAAAATGTTCAGCCAAAGGAAACAATACAGATTTTGGTTCCAGGAAGTGGGTGTAGCTGTAATAAACACCAAAAATTTGTAAGTGACTTTGGAACTGAATAGCAGACAGAGGTTGAAAAAAATTTGAGGTGCATGATAGCAAAAAATACTAAATTGTCTTGAGCTAAATATTGGTAGAAATACAAACATTAAAGGCACATCTGATGAAGACTCAGCATTTTATTGGAAACTGGAAGAAAGGTGATCACTGTTATACAGTGGCAGAAACTTAGCTGAACAGTGACCTACAGTTGAATGGAAAGCAGATCTTGTAAATGATGAATGCAAACGAGCAATAAGTGAGCCCTAGATGCCATTAGAAGTGTTGTTATATCAGAGATACAGGTGCCCACACATAAAATGAGGTGACGTGGCCACAGAAGCAGAGACTGGAGGGATGCAGGCACCAGCTAAATAATGCCAGCAACCACCAGAACTCAGTAACTCAGATGACCATTATATCTACTACTGTGGGCAAGAATCCCTTAGAAGAAATGGAGTAGCCATCATAGTCAACAAAAGTCTGAAATGCAGTACTTGGATGCAATCTCAAAAACGACAGAATGATCTCTGTTTGTTTCCAAGGCAAAGCATTCAATATCACGGTAATTCAATTTTATGCCCTGACCAGTAATGCTAAAGAAGCTGAAGTTGAACTGTTCTGTGAAGACCTACGAGACCTTTTAGAACTAACACCCGAAAAAGATGTCCTTTTCATTATAGGGAACTGGAAAGCAAAAGTAGGAAGTCAAGAAACACCTGGCGTAACAGGCAAATTTGGCCTTGGAGTACAGAATGAAGCAGGGAAAAGGCTAATAGAGTTTTGCCAAGAGAACACACTGGTCATAGCAAACACCCTCTTCCAACAACATAAGACTCTACCCATGGACAACACCAGATGGCAAACAGAAATCAGATTGATTATATTCTTTGCAGCCAAAGATGGAGAAGCTCTATACAGTCAGCAAAAACAAGACCGGGAGCTAAGTGTGGCTCAGATCATGAACTGCTTATTGTCAAATTCCGACTTAAATTGAAGAAAGTAGGGAAAACCACTAGACCATTCAGATACGACCTAAATCAAATCCCTGATGATTAACAGTGGCAGTGACAAATAGATTCAAGGGATTAGACCTGATAGACAGAATGCCTAAAGAACTATGGACAGAGAGTCATGACATTGTACAGGAGACAGGGATCAACACCATCCCCAAGAAAAAAGAAATGCAAGAAAGCAAAATGGCTGTCTGAGGAGGCCTTACAAATAGCTGGGAAAAGAAGAGAAGCAAAAAACAAAGGAGAAAAGGAAAGATATACCCATTTGAATGCAGAGTTCCAAAGAATAGCAAGGAAAGAGAAGAAAGCCTTCCTCAGTGATCAGTGCAAAGAAACAGAGGGAAACAATAGAATGGGAAAGACTAAAGATCTCTTCAAGAAAATTCAAGATACCAAGGGAATATTTCATGCAAAGATGGGCTCAATAAAGGACAGAAATGGTGTGGACCTAACAGAAGCAGATGTTAAGAAGAGGTGGCAACAATACACAGAAGAACTGTACAAAAAAGACCTTCATGACCCAGATAATCACGATGCTGTGATCACTCACCTAGAGCCAGACATTCTGGAATGTGAAGTCAAGTGGGCCTTAGGAAGCATCACTACGAACAAAGCTAGTGGAGGTGGTGGAATTCCAGTTGAGCTATTTTAAATCCTAAAATATGATGCTGTGAAAGTGCTTCACTCAATATGTCAGCAAATCTGGAAAACTCAGCAGTGGCCACAGGACTGGAAAAGGTCAGTTTTCAATTCAATCCCAAAGAAAGACAATGCCAAAGAATGCTCAAACTACTGCACAATTGCACTCATCTCACATGCTAGTAAATTAATGCTCAAGATTCTCCAAGCCAGGCTTCAACAGTACATGAACCATGAACTTCCAGATGCTCAAGCTGGATTTAGAAAAGGTATAGGAACCCGATCAAATTGCCAACATCTGTTGGATCATGGAAAAACCAAGAGAGTTCCAGAAAAGCATCTATTTCTGCTTTATTGACTATGCCAAAGCCTTTGATTGTGTGGATCACAACAAACTGCAGACATTCTTCAAGAGATTGGAAAACCAGGCCACCTGACCTGCCTCTTGAGAAATCTGTATGCAGGTCAGGAAGCAACAGTTAGAACTGGACATGGAACAACAGACTGGTTCCAAATAGGAAAAGGAGTATGTCAAGGCTGTATATTGTCACCCTGCTTATTTAACTTATATGCTGAGTACATCATGAGAAACTCTGAGCTGGATGAAGCACAAGCTGGAATCAAGATTGCTGGGAGAAATATCAGTAACCTTAGATATGCAGATGACACCACCCTTATGGCAGAAAGCAAAGAAGAACTAAAAAGCCTCTTGATGAAAGTGAAAGAGGAGAGTGAAAAAGTGGGCTTAAAGCTCAACATTCAGAATGCTAAGATCATGGCATCTGGTCCCATCATTTTATGACAAATAGATGGGGAAACAATGGAAACAGTGACAGACTTTATTTTTCTGGGCTCCCAAATCACTGCAGGTGGTGAATGCAGTCATGAAATTAAAAACACTTACTCCTTGGAAGGAAAGTTATGACCAACCTGGACAGCATATTAAAAAGCAGATACATTTGCCAACAAAGGTCCATCTAGTTAAAGCTATGGTTTTTCCTGTAGTCATGTATGGATGTGAGAGTTGGACTCTAAAGAAATCTGAGCACCGAAGAATTGATGCTTTTGAACTGTGGTGTTGGAGAAAACTCTTGAGAGTCCCTTGGACTGCAAGGAGATCCAACCAGTCCATCCTAAAAGAAATCAGTCCTGAATATTCATTGGAAGGACTGATGCTGAAGCTGAAACTCCAATACTCTGTCCACCTGATGCGAAGAACTGACTCATTGGAAAAGACCCTGATGCTGGGAAAGATTGAAGGTGGGAGGAGAAGGGACGACAGAGGATGAGATGATTGGATGGCACCACTGACTCAATGGACATGAATTTGAGTAAACTCAGGAGTTCGTGATGAACGGGAAGGCCTGGTGTGCTGCAGTCCATGGGATAGCAAAGAGTTGCACACGACTGAGTGACTGAACTGAGCTGAACTGAACTGAACCACAAGAAGCTGCAAGAGGCAAGGAATAGATGTTTCCCTAGGACTTCCAGAAGGAGCATGGGTCTGCTGACATCTTGATTTCAGACTTATGGCCTTTGTAATAGTGAGACAATAAATTTCTGTTGTTTTAAGCCACTGAGTTTTTGGTAATTTGTTACAGTAGCCGCTGGAAATAAATAGTATAGGGGAACAGCACAGCCTGGATGACACATAATCCCAGAGGCCGGCAAACCTGAGATGTGATGAAAACTAAAATCTCTTGTGGAGTTCTAGAAAAGGAAAATTCTGAAAAGATAACAACAAACAAACCAAAAACAACAAAATAAACTGGAAACATTTTCTACTCTCCCTTATATACCAAGGTTCACAATAACTACCCTTGGCCATTTGTATCCTTTTGTCACTTCTCCCCAGCAGCATTTGATGCTGCCAGAAGCTCCCACTTCTTCAGCACTCTTCTTTCTGTGGTTTCTGTAGCCCTACACCCTCTGGCTTCCTCTCTGTCCCTCTTAGAGAAGGAAATGGCAACCCACTCCGACATTCTTGCCTGGGAAATCCCACGGACAGAGGAGCTTGGCCGGCTACAGTCCATGAGGTTGCAAAAGAATCAGACATGACTTAATGACTAAACAGCAATAGCAAACATCCTCTGCTTCCTCTCTGCCCCTCTCAGCACTCCTTTATTCCCAGTCTCTTCTATTTCACCCTCTGCCAATCATCCCATCAATTCTGGGGTTCTTCAAGTCCTGTCCCAGGTCTTCTTTTTTTAGTTTCTTGCTTGTTCTATAGACTTTTCCTCAAATTTCCATTTCCTTCCTGGGGTTCAGTAAATCTACATAGTCTCCCACACTTACACGGTCAACTAAGACTTCACTGTTGAGCTCCAGATCTGTATTTACAGCAGCTTGCTTTATATTTTGACTTGGACGTATCATACTCATCAAACTTAGCTAGCCCCATCCTTGGCAGTATTTGGATGAATATGGTTAAATGCCTGAGCATTATTATTTTTGTTTATATTCTTTATTAGATACCACATGGACTTTTTTCAGAATTACTAACCATTTATATTTTGAGGTGTTCATGGAGTCCCTGGATAAGCATCTTCCAGATACATTTATATATGGGACACAATTGGGGAACATATTTGACTGTTGCAGTCATAAATCAAATCTTCAGAGACAGAAAAATACAGCAAATTTTAGTGATTTTACATTAACCAGGCTTATTTCTGTCTTGTTGTGCTGTACAGACCCTTTGGTCAGCCCCAGTTATCTAACTGGCTAATCAACACCCTTAATTAAATTCTCCATGTTTGCTTCTCTTTATTTAGCATTTCCGGTGACAATGTACCCACTTTAGTACCAGTGTCGCCATGGCTGTCTTAGTAATTCTATGAACTTCTCTATAAAATGCCTGTTCTAAAAGTCTGGTAATTGGCTTGATGCTTTTCAGTGGGGTGTGAAGTGCTCAAAAAGCTTAGCCACAAAGTTTCAGGTTGGTCTTACGGAAGGATCCTCAGCAACTCTGATCGTTTCCAGACCCTGGTGCTTTTTGACTGATAGGTGAATGGTTGCCCTAATTTGTAACTTAAATACATTGAGAAGGCAGAAGAAGATGAGGAGAATTGTAGGAGAACTCCTGTTTTTCGGGACTCTTTTCAGCTACTATAAGCAACAGAGATTTGTGAAGTAATCACCACTTAAAAGGAAACTCTGAATGACAGAATTATTTTTAATAATAATTCTGTTTGTTATGGAGGCATTTTCCAAAGGCAAAAAAGTTAGTAGCTCAAAGTTAGTGGGTAACATATTAAAGAGAACTGGCCTATTTAAATTAATACCTCAAAGTCTTTTTAAATTCTAAGGAGGTGAATAAAATGATGGCAAAATAAATATTTAATTTATTCAGGCTAGAGTTAATAGATCATCTTGAAGACAAATGATCCACGACTATTGTGTACACACATCAATTTTATCCATTTTAAGTTTTACCCATCTCCTGGGGCTCCTTTTTGGTCCAGAATATGCCCTTCCCCCTCACACACTCATACACACACACACTTATAACACTTTTACCAAACACCAGAGATTGTGTTCCTATGGCAACTACAGCCCATTTTATTGCAGTTATCTTTATACAAAATCAGTTTTAGGAATCCACTGTAATAAAAAGGAGTATGTGTTCATACTTGTCCAAGTTAAGCTGTCTAGACCCCATGCAATAGCATGTCTTTGTTATTGGCTGGACTATATTAAGTGTCAAGAATCATACAAATTTTATAGTTTGATGAATAATTATTGCAGCTTTCATGAATCAAAGTCCTTGAGCACAGATCACAGAGACAATTACCTTCCATCACTCTGTGTCCAGCTGCGCCATCTACAGGCTGAAGAGACACCGAGTGTGGTCAGAGGCACCTTCCAGCGTCATGGGGAGCTTTAGGGGGCTCTTAGTGGGTAAATGGTTCTTTCCATTTCTTACCTCCCTGTGTTCCCAGAGAAATTCCACCTCCTCCCCCAAGGAAGCAGAGGATCTCAGGGATACAAGAAGTCTGTCAGAAATGTTATTGAGTGTATTCTTGTAGTTAGAGGAATAACTATGGGGTTGGAGTCAATGACCCCTGACCCTGTTATTGATTGGCTTTGTGGCCAGGGACAGTTATATCACTTCCAGGGGCTCAGTTTCTTCAACTACGAAATGAGGTTTGAGCTAGGTTACCTGTCAAGTCTGATTTGGCTTCTATCATCTGTGACATGATGTTTAATGGGATCAAGAAATGTGAATTAGTAAGACTTCCCTTCTCTGGATGTGAGCAGAAAAGAGAGGGGAGAACAAAATTACAGCCATCTTTGCAAGATCCAAGTGGACTTCAAAACCTACAAACATATGTTCCAGTACATTGTAATTTTTGTTATTAAAAGGCAATGGAATCGTCAGTCAAATGAGACAAAACTAAGAGGTTCTGTTTTAGGTTGATGGATGTTGATTGTGGTTCTGCCTCTGTGACCTTGTTCCCTCGTGGAGTATCTGCATGGTGAGTTTGCAATAGGAAAACTGTGGGGCTGAAAAGGCTAGATGGGGCCAGAAATTCCACCTGGGGAGTCCTAGGAAGAGGGCAGAGTTCTTTCTCCCCTAATCTGGAAAGCCACAGGGAATAGGAAGAGAAGGTTACTTGATAGGTGGTGCTCTATTGTTCCTTAAGGCTCTCAGAATGGCTTTAGACAATTTGATATTCCTCTCTCTTTAAAAACACAAGTCATTCCTTCTCCCCAGATGCCACTGTACTTCGTGACATATTAAGAGTTAAGGATATTTCTCTCATGATCTCAGGCTTTTACTGCCTCGGTTAATCAGTCTGCTCTCCTCTCTGTCCGACTGCGAGGTGTTGGCAGAGCAGTTACGACAGCTTGGCTGTGGCTCCAGCGTTTGCTTTATGGTGACAGAGGCCATATTTTCCCAACAAAAATTTAAGAAAACGTGGTGTGACAAGTATGAAAGTACTCATGAGGAGGGTAAGACAGCATATTAGAAATTAAGGCAGTTTTGGGACACCCGTGATACACTAGATAAATTTGGCAATTTGTTACTCTTTGGAGAAAGGAGAGGACCAGCGGATCTTACAGTTAAATAATCTCCTTTCTTCATATTCACTCAGGTTCTTTAGACCCCCATGCCTTGAATCTTTTTCTTGCCTTCCAGACATATACAGAAGTACACGTTTTGGAATCAGGTCTGGAGTCAAAGGATTCCCAAGGCTTTTAGTTCCTTCAAGCCCCAGGAGGAAGCATATTCTTTCAAGGCAAAATGGATCACTTCCTCTCATCTTTTGTAAGCCTGCCACCCACCCATGCCTTGCTCAACTCAACTTTTTGAGTGCTTCTGGGATGGAAGTTCCATAAGGGCAGAGAACGTTTCTTTAACTGCTGCATTCACGGCATCTAGAACTATGTTCAGTACATAAAAGGTGCTCAGTAAACATGTGGAATGAATGAATGATATGATTTGATCAAAGACTGCACTATATCAAATTCTTTACATAAAACTATGATAATATTAGAAATAATAGAAATAATAATTTTGACAAGAGAAATGTGTGATAGGAAGAAAAAAGACAACTCCTATGCCTTTTTCATTTGCTTTCAACTTTGGATGAATATCCTTTTCTATATTTAGCAGTGTAGGCAGACCTTGGAGATCTTGCAGGTTTGGTTCCAGACCCCTGCAGTAAAGTGAATGTCACAATAAACTGAGTCAGGTGAATTTTTGGTTTCCCAGTGTATATAAAAATTATACTTACACTCTACTGTAGTCTACTCAGTGTGCAATAGCACTATTTTAAAATAAATGGACATATCTTAATTACAAATACTTTATTGCTAAAGAATACTAACCATCATCTGAACCTGTAGTAAGTCATAATCTTCTTGCTGTTGGAGGGTTTGAAATAGTTTGAGAATTACCAAGTGAGCAAATGCTGCTGGGAAAATGGTACCAATAGACCTGCTCAATGCGGTTTCCATAAAACATCAATTGTTAAAAGAATGCAATATCTGTGAAACACAACAAAGCGAGGCATGCTTGCGCTCAGCTGTATTTTTTACCGGAATGACAAACCTCCCAGATGCTTCTTGTTTATGTCTTTGACCTCAACAGCAGTACACAGAAAGGACAACAGTCCTCTCTAGGTACAATGTCAGATGTAGCTGGCACATGAAACCTGTTTCAATCGGATCTTTAGTCATTGTTTCCTTGTTTGGGATTTTTAATAAGAAATGTGTGCACAATTTTGCCTAAAAAACTAAAATAAAATTGTCACTTCTTCTTTAAAATCATTTCTGCCCTATTTTATTTTCCATTAAAAAGTCCAATTCAGTTTCATGTAATAATAACAAGTTTCCATTTATTTAAAATCACCAGAACTCCACTGTTATTTCAGTAATGTTATTCTCAAAAAAGTCTTACTAATCCAGAGCAACAATTTTATGTTTTCTAATTGAAAAAAAGTAAAACATCAATAAAATTGATCTGTTTGAAATTTCTAATAATTTGGACAAGGACCTGGGCTAAAGTTTATTTTTACAATTCTGTGACGAAAGGATTTGTTAACCCACTTAGGATGGTCAAAATTTTAATTAGGTAGAAGGGTAGTTACCCAGCAAACTAGATGGACATTAACACAAATAAATATGCAAACAACACAGTCTTTTGTATACACTAAAGCAGCTTTCCAAAGAACTCTAGGTAACATTATCTATTTTAAATTATTATAAGATTACCTTACATGTATATAGTGCTTTGTTGTACAGTTTACTAAACAACTGTCTCTAATACATTTAATTATCACAGCTACCCCGTGAGCTAGGCATTATGCCTGTACATCTCCATATTCATAGTATCTTTTCCAGGTTGACATAATGAAAGTCAGTGGATTGATGAGATATACAATAATTAGACTGGAGAAGGAAATGGCAACCCACTTCAGTATTCTTGCCTGGGAAATTCCAAGGAAAGAGGAGCCTGGCGGGCTATAGTCCATGGAGTTGCAAAGAAGCGTGTGCACACACACAATAATTATGTCTAAAATAAAGTCTATTTCTTTTCTAAAAAATAATTTTATTTATTTGTTTTTGGCTGCACTGGGTCTTCGTTGTTGCATGTGAGCTTTCTTTAATTGCAGTAAACAGGGGCTACTCTTTAGTTGCAGTGTGCAGGCTTCTCATCGCGGTAGGCTTCTCTCATTCAGGCGCATGGGCTCCAGGGTACAAAGGCTTCAATAGTTGCAGCACTCAGTAGTTGCAGTGCCCAGGCTCTAGAGCACAGGCTCAATAGTTGTGGCATATGGGCTTAGTTGCTCTGAGGCATGTGGGATCTTCCTGGATCCAGTGAATTCTTTACCACGGAGCCACGAGGGAAGCTGCATATATTTCTAATATAAAAGTTTACACTGAAGCTTGGTGCCTCTCTTATAATCCTTGTTGACTCTAACACAGAAGAAAACACAAATTACCTGAATAATGTGTGTGTGTGTGTGTGTGTGTGTGTGTGTGTGTGTTTGCGTAGAATATTTCTGGAAGGATCCATAAAGCCAGTACCGATTGCTTCTGGGAAGAGGAACTAGGTGGCAACGGCGTGTGAAAAGAAGACTTTTCATTTTAAGTTGTGTATACTTTTCATCTTGTTGAGTTGCTTATCACAACAAAAAATAATATAAAATATACCTCCCCCTCAAAACTCCCGGATTCACCAAACATATTCAATCTGATTGGTCATCATGGGTGGAAATGGGGCCACTGAAAAAGAGGATTCTCATTCCCCCATGTGTATTCCTTCCCTCTAGTTAGCTTAGGGGCCATCTGTAATGCTAGCTCAAAATATTATTTCAATATGTATTTCCAATTCGTTGCCTGAAAGGTGGTTCCAACGTATCCAACCACCAGCAAAAGATTGAGCAAATCTTTCCCCCTGTACCCCATCGACTGGTCTTTTTATTTCTTTTACATTATTACATTATTTGGAGATGAAATTACTGTGCAATACTCAGAAATGTGCCATTTCTGTTTGGAGTTTGGTACTAATTTATCTGGACGCACACTGGAGTTCTCTCAACCTTGTGGCCAACGGGCATCTCTGTGTGAAATCCCTGCCCATGGCCAGGCTCCACACGCTCTTTCTGTTCACCTTAGGATTTTGTTGTTCTGGAACCTGCAGAATATTAATTGTCCCCATGTAGTAGTCGTAATGAAGAGCTGAATTACTCTGCATGACAGACAAAATCAACCTGGCCTCTGAAGGCAGCCTCATCAACATGGCATGAATTTCTCATCCACTGTTGGATTTCTTGAGACATTCAATACTGCACAAAAATTTGACAAGCAGCGAAAGTCCAATGGTGTCTGAACAATGGTTCAGTCCCAAGAGCTGTCAGGATGCTGCTGTCAAAGCTCCCAGGGAGTTAGTTCTTTGCTGGCTTGTGTTACCCAGCGTGTTGATCCTACCACCGTGGGGTGTGGTAGAGATCCAAGCACTCATCTCATATTTAAATAAAATGCCTTAGCTAGATTAGCCAAATTAACATATTTAAAGCACTTGGAACAGTGTCTGGTTCATAATAAATTTTCAATGAATGCCGGTAATCATTCTTTTTGCTTTTTGATACTTCAATAGATAGTTTCACTGAACTGAAGGTATTCACCTTTTTAAGTATAATTGATTTACAGTGTGCTAGTTTCAGGTGTACAGTAAAGTAAGTCAGTTCAGTTCAGTTGCTCAGTCATGTCTGACTCTTTGATACCCCATGTTATATCCACAGTAGAGTTCCCTGTGCTGTACTGTAGGTCCTTATCAGTTATCTATTTTATATATAGTAGTGTGTATATGTCAATCCTAATTTCTAAATTTATCCCTCCTCTCCCCTGTTCCCCCAGAAGCCATAAGTTTTTTTCCTACATCTGTGACTCTACTTCTGTTTTGTAAATAAGTTCACTTGTACCTTTTCTTTAAAGTCCACATATAAGCAATAATCATATTATATTTGTCTTTCTCTGCCTGATTTACTTCCTGCAGTATGGCAATCTCTTGGCATCCATGTTGCTACAAGTGGCATTCTTTTTTCTTTCTTATGGCTGAATAGTATTCCATGTTATGGTACATTCCTGAGTATGTATGTACCACCCAAATGCATTCTTTATGAGTCAATCAAGTAACGTCTATATTGAAGTTCTTCTCCCTGCGATAGAAAGTAGAATTCTACCTTCCTGACTATGAAGAAGCCAAAAAGTACAGTGCCTTCTTCAGGGAATGTACTGTTCAGTTGAAGAGATAAGATACAGACATAAAATAAATTATCCCATGAAAAAATGTTGTCTGAAGGAGAAAGGGAATAGGCTAGATCATAGAGGTTATGGAGACTCAAAAGCAGAGGAGAAGAGAAAAGATAGAGAGATGGTGAGGGGAGTAAGAGAGATATTAAATGAGATTGTGACCTCATTTAGCCTTTATCACCTCCTCACAGACCTTATCTCCAAATACAGTCATATTGGAGATTAGGGTTTCAATGTAATGAATATTAGGGGTGGGAAGGAGACACAATTCAACCCACAGAATCTTCACTCCCTTCTTTGTCTCCCTGCTGTTTGAGGCACAGAAGAAGAAGATGACTGTCCTTATGCCATAAAGAGAGCCCTTATTAAAAATTGACTACCCTGGGAGGAAGGTAGGAGGGGGGGTTCAGGAGGGAGGGGACACAGGTATACCTGTGGCTCATTCATGTTGATGTATGACAAAAACCATCACAATATTGTAAAGTAATTATCCTCCAATTAAAATAAATAAATCAATTTAAAAAAAAGAAAGGAATTGACCATATTGGCATCTTGACCTTGGGCTTCTAGCTTCCAGGACTGTGAAAAATAAATTCATACCGCGTAATCCACCTAGTCTATGCTTTTCTGTTATGGCAACCTGAGCAGACTAAGGCAGAGGGGGAGAGATAAAGAGAGGTCATGTTTCCGCAAGGCCAGAGCAGAGCACCTGCCCTTTGAAAGACCTTGAAGGAAAAGGCAAAGAGATGAAGAGAGGACCAGGAAGAAGGCATGTACTGGAGCCTTGAGTGAATAGTTAGGGAAGTAAAGGTGGCCACATAACTTAGGACCAACTTAGGAAGGGCTGTGAACTCCTTCAACAGCAAAGAGACACCAAGGGTGGTAATATTTCAGGCAAAATAAAATTTAGCTTGGACTGTTTCTCCTTAACCAGCTGGCTGTGCTTAGAAGTTTTCAGTCTAATACATTATTCCAAGTGACTCTCTACAGATAATGAGAATCCGGCCATCTGAGGACGAATGAAATAAGGAACTGTAGGCATGACCCTGACCAGTGAACTCTGAAGTACACTGAAATTACTAAGTACATAATCATACACTCACCCATTGCTCACTCTACAGAAACTGCCAAGGGGCAAAAGTTCTTGTATTCAACTGGGATTTCAAAAAATCTTATAGTGTAACAAGAAAACTTAGAGACAATTTAGTTAAAATCCACCCAATAGAAACATTTCCTTTGCTATTTCCAAGGGAAAAGACCATTCATTCAGTCTCAATCTAGACAATTCTTGAATGCAATTTTTAGGACAGCAATTTCTCTTCTCAGATTTGAGACTTGTTTTTGCTTTGGGGGGCAATAACCATACCCTTATTCATTAAGTGCTAGTTACTGTATGGCAGTCGCTGTGCTGAGTGCTTTTCTTGCTTTATCTCATTTAAAGCTTTTGTCTTCCCTTGAGAGCTCATTGCTCCCCATTTTGCAAATGTGGCGAGTGAGGCTTAGAGAGGTCAAGTAAGTTGCCCAAACTCACATACCTAGGAAGCAGTAGAGTCAAAATTTGGACCCAAGTGGTCCACCCTCTCTTAGCCAGATTCATCTTAGCTGAGATGAAATTAGCCAATTTCATCTTGTACTGATTTGCATGAGTGATGCTCAGTCATTTTTCTGTCCATTCTGTAGGCACTCTCAGGGATCGGGGGTGGCTAGGGTGAATGTGGGGAAGTAGTTTTAAAAGGCCATCCTCATCTTCGGGGTTTTCTTTTAGGTCCTTTTCTCTTGTGAAATCTGTGGTCACCCCACCTCCCAAATGTTTACCACCCATTCAGATACGTTAGGCAACTTCTGGGAAGAAAAATCTAATTTTAAAACAAGTTAACCAATATGGTTCAGATATATGATTATTTTTCAGACTGAAAAAAAAAACTGTGAAAACAAAAGTCTGAATATGAACCAATACGGCTTTCATAAAGTAACCTACTTTCTTGATATTAATATTTTGGGTTGTGAAATCAATAGCAACATTGTTTCTTATTTCATCTTGCCCTTATAAGCAGACTTCTGTACTTTTGGACATCATAGAATCCCTTGAGATTCATTCCTTCATTTTTAAGAAGGTAACCTCTAAATTGCAGCAGTTACTCATGTTGCATCTGAGGCTGCATCAGCTACATTTAAAGATCATCTCCTCTGTGCAACTCACGATTTTCTGTTGAATAAATGGGGACATTTATTTAGCTAGCAGCTTGAAACACACTGTTAAGATTGTCATCAGGACAGTCCGTGGCTTTCTCTTGTTCAAACTCAATAAACTCAACTGCTTCAGAGTTTCCGAGTCAAAGAATAAGAGTGAGATAAGAGTACACGTGGACCTGGTAGGTCCCAGTCAGCCTCCATTTGTTTTGCACTGCTGACCTTCACCTCCACCCCATCAGTCAGCTAATAAAAACATGACTTAGGCCAAAAGAAAGGGCCCAGATAAGGCAGCATCACTCCTGGGAACAGTGCAAAGTTCAAAGCCTCCACATAGAAGGACAACAGAGTCATCTTCATAGATAAAAGGCAGCATGTGGACATTTTATTTACTCCTTGGAATTTTGCTTCAGGTATTCTGTGCATCTTAATTTCCAGAGCTACTCTCTGTAAAACACCGATTGTAAAACTCTATTTTCTATGTTTAATTTTTAAGATTAGTTACGCATTTTAGTTTTTATTAAACCTTAGTAAGTTTTTATTAAGTTTAGTTTTTATTATGTATGGCATAGAATGAAGTATTGCATACATAGCATTGCTCAGCAAACAATAGTAATGGATACGACTAAGATGTAATATAATTGTAAGGCTGTGTCATATGTTCCACTCTTAATTGTGTATTTCACCACCATTTTCTTCTTAAAAACAAAAAATTATGGTGACCTTTGGTCAACTATTAATCTTATATTTTTGTTCTTGACAAACTGCACTTTGTACATCACATCTGATTTTCCTGTGTCTAATTATTTTCCCCAACAAAGCTTCCCTTATTTTTATTGACAATCTGCTTTGACTACTAATTCTCCCATATTGTGAGGTCTAAACCTATGCTTTGAATGATAAGTCATCTATTTGCAAGATTAATTAGTATAATTTCAATGACATAGAAGCTACTTAGGAATATGTTAAACATCTGTGGGCATAAGCATATGTTCTGAACAATTTCACTCATCACTAAAAGATACTCAGTGTGGAGGTGTCCCCACCATCCTGTCAATTAATGCATGACTTTCCTTCCTTTGTATTCTCCCAAGTCCAGAAATCAAAAGCAGATGCTTCTGCTTCTAAAAGTTTCTTTGGTATCCTCTATGGCTTCCCTGGTGGCTCAGATGGTAAAGAATCTGCCTGCAATGCCGGAGACCTGAGTTCAATCCCTGAGTTGGGAAGATGTCCTGGAGAAGGCAATGGCAATCCACTTCTGTATTCTTGCTTGAAAAATCCCATGGACAGAGGAGTCTGGTAGGCTACAGTCCACAGGAGCAAAAGAGACGGACACGACTGAGTGACTAACACTTATATACTTTCAGGTTATTTAATATACGTTATCTTATAATTTGGGGTACTTTGTTGTTGTTCAATCACTATGTCATGTCCAACTCTTTTCAACTCCATGAACTGCAGCACTCCAGCTTCCCTGTCCTTCACTATCTCCCGGAGTTTGCCCAAATTCATGTCCATTGAGTTGCTGATGCCATCTAACTATCTCATCCTCTGCCATCCGCTTCTCCTTTTGCCTTCAATCTTTCCCAGCCTCCGAATCTTTTCCAGCGAGTCATCTTTTTGCATCTGGTGGCCAAAGTATTGGAGCTTCAGCTTCAGCGTCAGTCCCCTTCCGATGAATATTCAGAGTTGATTTCCTTTAGGATTGACTGGTTTGCTCTCCTTGCAGTCCAAGGGACTCTCAAGAGTCTTCACCAGTGCCACAATTTAAAAGCATCAGTTATTCACTGCTCAGACTGCTTTATGGTCCAACTCTCACATCTGTACATGACTACTGGAAGTTTCCAGCCATTTATTATTTCATCATATCTCATATCATATCTCAGCTACATTAATTTACTTCTTAATCCCAGAGACATTAATCAGGCTTGGTTTTTATCATTATCATGTACCATTTTCGCAGTTGTTCAGCAGCAGGAAGGCTTTTGCTTGTCCTGAATTAATAAAGTCTGGCCTTTGTGATGTGTAATCTTGAATCCCAAACTTCAACTTTCCCCACTCCCACCAACACAGATGAATATCCTTATACCTTCAGTGCGAAGACTTTCCATTAGGTTATTTCTGTGGACGTATTTGAAAGAAAGCCCGTTTCTCATTGAATTACTTCCTAAAATGACATTCAAAGCTTCTCTCATGGAGTACAGAATAAGCCTGCCTGTTCATGTTCTTTTATGAAGGAATCAGACTTAGTAGCCTTTCTTTCCAGACCCAGAACACTCCTCTGGTGTTTTGGTTAATAGTTGAAACTCTTGCTCAAGTGAAAGAATCTAAATTTGACCTACCGTCACAAAAAGCATCGAAAGGGGTTGATTCTTAAATCTTACCCAGGCTGGTCCCATTGTGTTATTTTCTTAAAAATGAATAATTTAAAACTGGTGTACATTTTAGACAGTAGTGCTTTTGTCTCCCCAGAAAGGAAGGGTGTTGTTCTAAACATCTAAAATAGGTGGTACCAGTCACATGAGAAATATTTTCTCTAAGTATTTTCCCTAAATGAGGGGTCTAATTTTTTTCTCAGGCTTTAGAATCTATTCTTCTTTCTTTTCTCTTTCCTTCTCTTCAGTATAAATATTAAAAACACAACAACAAATAAAACAAATGTCAAACAATGAAACATTTTATAGACAGAATTTTTGAAACTAATAATATTATAAAAGATAAAATTATTAATGTTCAGACAACATAAAAGTACTCACAAGTCCTTTTCGCTTTAACATTATCATTGGTATTTCCTAGTCTGGGTATACAGATTTTGATACAGAATTGATTTTGCATTTGTAGAATTATATTTCTGAAAATTTTTCTCATTGGCAAAACTTCTGCTGGCAAAATCTCAGTCTCATAGGAGACTCTTAAGGATTAAGAGAAATCAATAAAATTCTCCTGAACACATATCCTTAAGAACCATGTTGAATAAAAGTTCTAGAAGATTTCTAGAAGTTGCTGTGCTATCTATTGCAGCATAACAAATTACTCCAAAACTTACTGGTTTAAAACAACAAATATTTATTATCTCACAGTTATTATGGATTCACGAGCAGCTTAGCTGGGTGGCTCCAGCTAAGCATCTTCAGACATAAGAAGGGTTTATTGGGTCTGGAGGTTTGCCTTTAAGCTCACTCACACAACTTGTAGCAGGGGACCTCAGCTTCTCCTCACACAAGCCTCTCAATAGGACTGTTTTACCTCACAAAATGGTAGTTGTGTTTCCCAGATCAAAGGATCTGAAGAAGAGCAAGGAGAAAGTGAGATGCCTTTGACGTCCCTATCTTGGAGGTCGTATAACTTCACTTCTGCCTCCTTTTAGGTTTTAGAGGCAAGTTGCTAAGTACAGCCCACACTTAATAGGAGTGGGGATTGGGTTTCACCTTTCCAGTGAAGGAATATTAAAGAATTTGTGGACATCTTAGGCAATGGCAACCCACTCCAGTACTCTTGCCTGGAAAATCCCATGGATGGAGGAGCCTGGTAGGTTGTAGTCCATGGGGTCACTAAGAGTTGGACATGACTGAGCGACTTCACTTTCACTTTTCGCTTTTAAAACGATCCGAGTTTCCAATACAAATGAGATTTGTTGACTTTAAGAATGTAATCTGGTGGGTTCTTATTCACCACAGTGATCCAAGAAGTATTTGTGAACACCACCACACTCTAAGGCAGACTTTTCCCTTGAGTTATAAATAAAGTAAATGAAACTATAAATAAATGATATATCTTTAGCATTTAAAAAAAATTAGCCTTTTATTGGCTTAAAATTTAATGTCTTTTGCACTTGCTTTTCTTTTGTTTAATTTTTTTTAAGCTTTTATAAAATGCTTGTGTAACTTCCAGGAATTTCAACACATTGTTCAGATACGTAAGGGTGTATATTTGAGGGGTGGGGACTGTGTGTGCTGTTTCCATCTGCCCTCACACTGAGGTGGAGCAAAGAGACCTTTTTACCCGTCCTACTGCTTTGACCCACTGATGTGGTCTAGAAGGGTCTGAATCTTGTTGCTATATTCTTTATTTATGGCAACTGAAATCATCATTAAATTGTTTAAGGGGTATGAATTAAAACTTTGCTACAGAAATATAAAATCACATTATTCTAATACTATGCCTGGCTAAATTGCAGTTGAAGAATGGTGTTTTGTTTTTTCTGTCTAAGATTATTTTGTAAAGAAACTTTTCATGTATCTTTAGCCTAACGTTCATCACTTTAATGGCTCCATAATGGTCCCGTGAGATGATATACCATAGATTATATAACCATTCTGTAACTGTTAGCTATTTGTATTTCTCATTTTTCCTTCCACTTTCATAAATAATGATGCTATAAACATCTCTGTACAAAGAGTTGTTTTTCCATCATTTCAATCTTTTCCTCAGGGCAAAGTTCCCCAAACTGGATTACTTAGTCAAAATGCATGCACTGTTTTAAAAAAAAAATTTATTATGGAAAATTCCAAACAAATACAAAAGTGGAAATGATAATATAATAAACTTGATGAGCTTATCTTCCTGCTTCAACAATTGTCACCTCATGGCCATTCTTGTTCATCTATATGCACACTCACATTTTTCAAACTGAATTATTTCAAAGAAAATTCCATACAGCTATCATTTTAGATGTGGTAATACTTTGGACTCAATGCTGATGGTCTTATTTTCTTCCAGAAATTCAAATGAATTTTCAATCCTAAAGCTCAAATATGACATGACAGCAAAAGAATAAAACATATAAGAAAAAATGACAAATTGGACTTTATTAAAATAAGTTAAATTAAAATAAAAAATTTTGCTCTGGGAAAGATTTTGTTATGAGAATGAAAAGACAAAAGCACATACTGTGAGAAAATATTTGCAAATTATAACTGTGACAAAGGTTAGGGAGATAACTGTATATCTAGCTATCTCTCTATCCTCAAAAGTCAGCAGTTAAAAAAGCCCTAACAATTCAATTAGAAAATGAGCAAAAGGCATAAAGTGACATTTCACTGAAGAAGATATACAGATGACAAATAAGTACAATGATAAGATGTTTAACATTGCTAGTTATCAGTTCAGCTCAGTTCAGTTGCTCAGTAGTGTCCGACTTTGCAACCCCATGGACTGCAGCACATCAGTTCTCCCTGTCCATCACCAACTCCCAGAGTTTACTCAGACTCATATCCACTGAGTTGGTGATGCCATCCAACCATCTCATCCTCTGTCATCCCCTTCTCCTCTCACCTTCAATCTTTCCCAGCATCAAGGTCTTTTCCAATGAGTCAGTTCTTTGCATCAGGTGGCCAAAGTATTGGAGTTTCAGCTTCAGGGTCAGTCCTTCCAATGAATACTCAGGACTGATTTCTTTTAGGATGGACTGGTTGGATCTCCTTGCAGTCCAAGGGACTCTCAAGAGTCTTCTCCAATACCACAGTTCAAAAGCATCAATTCTTTGGCGCTCAGCTTTCTTAACAGTCCAACTCTCACATCCATACGTGACTGCTGGAAAAACCATAGTTTTGACTAGACGGACCTTTGTTGGCAAAGTAATGTCTCTGCTTTTTAATATGCTGTCTAGGTTGGTCATAACTTTTCTTCTAAGGAGCAAGCATCTTTTAATTTCACGGCTGCAATCACCATCCACGGTGATTTTGAAGCCCGCCAAAATAAAGTCTGTCACTGTTTCCACTGTCCGCATCTATTTGCCATGAAGTGATGGGACCAGAAGCCATGATCTTCGTTTTCTGAATGTTGAGCTTTAAGCCAACTTTTTCACTCTCCTCTTTCACTTTCATCAAGAGGCTCTTTAACTCTTCTTCACTATCTGCCATAGGGTGGTGTCATCTGCATATCTGACATTATTTATATTTCTCCTGGCAATCTTGATTCCAACTTGTGCTTCATCCAGCCCAGCATTTCTCATGATGTACCCTGCATATAAATTAAAAAAGCAGGGTGACAATATACAGCCTTGACGTACTCCTTCCTGATTTGGAACCAGTCTGTTTTTCCACGTCCAGTTCTAACTGTTGCTTCCTGACCTGCATACAGATTTCTCAGGAGGCAGGTCAGGTGGTCTGGTATTACCATCTCTTGAAGAATTTTCCACAGCTTGTTGAAAAATAGCTATCAGAGCAATGTAAATTGAGATCATGGTGATCTATCATTACATACCCCTAATAGAAGAGCTAGAATAAAAAATAACGACAATGTCAAATACTTTTGAAGATGCATAGACATCAGATCTCTTACACACTACTATTGGGAAAGCAAAATGCATGAGGCCATTCAGAAAAATAGTAGTCCAGTTTTTTAAGAAAACTAAATATATGCTTATCATGCAACTCAGCAATCACATCTCTGGGCAATTATCTCAAGGAAATTAAAACTTAAGTCCATACAAGAATCTGTACATGAACATTCATAACAGCTTTATTTGTAAAAGCTAAAAGACTGGAAAACAACCCAAATATTTTTCACTGGTTGAATGGTTAAACATACTGTGGTTCATCCATACCATGCAATATAACTCAGCAATAAAAAGAATAAACTGTTGATACTGGCAACAATTTGGAGGGATCTCAAGGCCATTATGGGCTTTCCTGACAGCTCAGTGGGTAAGAAGATGCCTGAAAAACAGGAGACACAAGAGATGTCAGTTCAATCTCTGGGTTGGGAAGATCCCATGGAGGAGAAAAATGGCAACCATCTCCAGTATTCTTGCCAGAAAAGTCTCATGGACAGAGGAGTCTGGAGGGCTACAGTCCAAAGGGTCACAAAGAGCTGGACACAACTGAACGACCTTGCATGCACGCAAGGCCATTATGCGGCATGAAGAACATCCAATTTCAAAAGATCATATACTGTAAAATTCCGTTTATATAACATTTTTGAAGTGACAGAAAGTGTACCATGTGGGAGTTTTTTGTGGTCTGGGATAGTTTTGTTTCTGGATAGCTACAGTGGCTACAGTTTTATCACATTTACACTTGTGCTAAAACTGCATAGAATATATTATACACACATACTTCACCAATGTCAACTTTCTGGCTTTGATATTGTACTATAGTTACATAAGATGTCACCACTGGGGAAAACTGGAAAAAGGTAACTGGGACCTCTCTATACCCTCTCTCTTCCATTGCTTCTATAATTACTTTCAAAGTTACAAATTCAAAAGTGGATTTCTATTTTTGAGTTTGTATGAGTGAAATTGAAGTCGGCAGGGCTGAGATCCTGTTCTCACCATAGAGAAATCTACATAAGAATCATCTCTTTAGAATTTCTTAAGACTTTTTGAAACAGCGCATCCTGTAGTAGAAGTTGGAAAACATTGCTTCTTATGAGCTGACTTGATCAACACTTGGCATGCCTATTTGACCTTTTTACTAAGACAGGGTCCTTTCAGGGCGTTTTCTGAGTAGATATGACCGAAACCATTAAAAAGTCACTCTTTCCTCTTTGCTAAATGTCATTTTCTTGAGGAAGAAGAACCCAGAGGGAAGTACGTTTATTTGTCCATATTTATCACAGCTGAAACTTTAAAAAGCACTGCCCCTTTTGATATGTAGTCTGCAAAAATTTGTAACTCAACACTTGAATACTTAGACTATCAAACTGAGAATAGATATGTGAGAAACCTATAGAAACATGGAGTAGAAGGGACAGATGCAATATTTAGCCAGTCTTATGAAGGCAGCAACTTACCCACACAAACACACATGTACACACAAACATATGACTACATATTTCAGGAAGCATAATATAGTTTGGCTGTCACTGGAACTGCCCTGGTAAAGATGGAAATGACAACAACAACAAACACATAAGCTTCACACCCAATAGGCGTCTTTAGGCTTTATGTGCCTTTTACGGTATTTGATACTGATGACCTTGAAATTCTAGGCTCCTTTTGCTTGTGGTGACACTTCTCTTTCTTGCTTCAACCTCCACCTCTTTGATTATTTTTTTTCCTAGCCTTGTTTTTAGGTTTCTCTTTCTCCATCACCATGTTGGATTCTCTAATGTTTGGCCCATAGCACTCTTCTCTGCTTACACAGTCCTGCTGGGGACTCATTGGTGTTTTCCATGTCCACTGATATGGTGATGGCATCCACATCTATATGTCCAGCCTCAAAAGTCATACATCCTAGACTGTGTGGATCACAATAAACTGTGGAAAATTCTAAAGGAGATGGGAATGCCAGACCACCTGACCTGCCTCTTGAGAAACCTGTATACAGGTCAGGAAGCAGCAGTTAAAACTGGACATGGAACAACAGACTGGTTCCAAATAGGAAAAGGAGTACATCAAGGCTGTATGTTGTCACCCTGCTTATTTAACTTATATGCAGAGTACATCATGAGAAACACCGAGTAGGAAGAAGCACAAGCTAGAATCAAGATTGCCGGGAGAAATATCAATAACCTCAGATATGCAGATAACACCACCCTTATGGCAGAAAGTGAAGAAGAACTAAAGAGCCTCTTGATGAAAGTGAAAGAGAAGAGTGAAAAAGTTGGCTTGAAGCTCAACATTCAGAAAACGAAGATCATGGCTTCTGGTCCCATAACTTCATGGCAAATAGATGGGAAACAGTGGAAACAGTGGCTGACTTTATTTTGGGGGGCTCCAAAATCACTGCGGATGGTGATTGCAGCTGTAAAATTAAAAGACACTTACTCCTTGGAAGGAAAGTTATGACCAACCTAGATAGCATATTAAAAAGTAGAGACTTTACTTTGTCAACAAATGTCCGTCTAGTCAAGGCTATGGTTTTTCCAGTAGTCACATATGGATGTGAGAGTTGGACTATAAAGAAAGCTGAGTGCTGAAGAATTGATGCTTTTGAACTGTGGTATTGGAGAAGACTCTTGAGAGTCCCTTGGACTGCAAGGAGATCCAACCAGTCCATCCTAAAGGAGATCAGTCCTGGGTATTCATTAGAAGGACTGATATTGAAGCTGAAACTCCAATACTTTGGCCACCTGATGCAAAGAGTTGACTCATTTGAAAAGACCCTGATGCTGGGAAAGACTGAGGGCAGGAGGGGAAGGGGATGACAGAGGAAGAGATGGCTGGATGGCATCACCGACTCGATGGACATGGGTTTGGGTAGACTCCGGGAGTTGGTGATAGACAGGGAGGCCTGATGTGCTGTGGTTCATGGGGTCACAAAGAGCTGGACACGACTGAGCGACTGAACTGAACTGAACTGAACTTGGCTTGTTGCACATTTTCACCAGGGTCTTGAATTTTCTGTGTTCAAAAATTCATTAACTGTTTTCACATGATCCTCCTCCTCTGTTTCCCACATTGCTGAATATATTCTGAAGCATCTAAGTCAGAGACATTGGTGTCACCCTGCCCAGTTGATCCCATCCTACCCTCTTAATGTCTCTTGAATCTGTCATCCTGTCCCAGCCCATTGTCACTGCTTAGTTCAAGCCATTTTCATGTCATACCTGGTCTGTTTCAGTAACCTCTCCACTATTCTTCCCACCTCCAGTTTCATAGCTTTCTCTCTGCACCCCCCCAGTCTATTTCTATATGTTCATTCAGGAGTTTTCTAAAGCACACATCTGTTTACAATACTTCGTTATTGAGAGAGCTTCAGTGATTTCTCACTGCTGACAGAACAAATGCTTCCCTGAAATGGTCAATCTCTGGCCTCATTTCTTTTCTCTTGCTAAGAAGCACCCATCTTCAGCCAGACTCTTGAACAAGCAGTTCCTCTAGACCAGACTTTACATGACTCTTAGTCTGTTCTTGCTTTACAAGTCCCCCTGCCTGGAATGCTCTCACTCCTTGCCCTCCTGTGGAATATCTACTCATCATCCAAGATTCAGAGAGTTACCTCCTGCATGGAGCTTTTGCTGACTCCCCAGTACATTTGGCTTCTCCCTTATTTGTGCTAACTCTGCACCCTATGGAACCAACTACTAGCTTATTTGCATGACTTCAGTTGACATGTTTCTCCCTCTACTGAACTGAGTTTTCTGAGAAAAGGACCAAAGTCAGATTCATTTTGAATCTTCAACACCCAACACAATGACAAGGACGTTGTAAGAACCAAACAGCCACAGTTTACATGTTGTTCGAAGTCCTCTGCACACATTCTCATTTAATTCTCACAACTCCATGAGATAGGCTCTACTCTCACTTCCCCCCCAACTTTATGGGGAAATGTTACTTAAATTATAATTAAATGCACTGAAATACACTTGGCAAATATTTATTGAATGAAACATGAGAAATGGATGAATGCCCAACTACTCAGTCCTCTTCCTGGGAATAAGACCCTGAAATATCCCTCTGAATTTAGTTCACTGCAGGAAGGCTGCCAGCCCCATATGTTATTCTGGCATAAACTGTTGCATTTTATGTTCTGGAGAAGGTTTCCATTATTCTAGTTCATCTTCTGATTCCAAAGCACATTCCAGACATATGCCTATAATATGCTACCAAACAATTTTCCCATAAAGAACCTTGATCTTGGAGCCAAATCAACTGGTGATTTATTGATTTCCTGGGGTGAGGAGTTCTGAATGCAGAGTTCTAAAGTCAAAGTCAGAGATAAATTATACAGATCTTATACATAGTTTAAAAATCTGCTTTGTTTTTCATATAGTGCCTTCATAAACAATTCTTCCTATGACTCCATTGTTTTTAAATGGACTCTAGTCCAATACTTGGCACACGTTATGATGCTCAAGGAAAGAGCCCTACAGAGTGTAAAGACATGGGTTTGGAATAAAAAAAAAACCCCGAGTTTTGAACCCTAGTTCTTCCACTAACTCAGCAAATGACTTTGAATGAATGTTAATTTTTTCAACAGATCAACACATATTTATTGTGTCCACAACTGGCTAACCTAGTGCCAGGCATTGTATAGGTGGCAGCTTTATGTCAATAGGAAAGGACTGTTGTAGGGTTCTCACAGACAGTACCTGTTGAAACACAGCTGGCACTCAATACCAAAGGTTTTGCTGTTTTTCTTTTGTACATGGCAAGGACCAAAAAATGACTATTTCCTAATAGAAAATAACTCAGATTCTACCTCAAATCAGTTCTTAGTTTGCACATTTAAAAGTATGAAACCAAAGATTATCAGAGTGTGTTAGTTTCTCAGTAGTGTTTGACGTTGTGACTCTATGGATTGTAGCCCATCAGGCTCTTCTGTCTGTGGAATTTTCCAGGCAAGAATACTGGAGTGGTTTGTCATTCCCTTCTCAAGGGGATCTTCCCTACCCAGGAGTCAAATCCAGGTCTCCTGCATTGCAGGTGGATTCTTTACCATCTGAGTCACCAGGGAAGTCCCAAGATTACCAGAATAACACTCAAAAACAGTACTCTAAACGTGTATGTGTAAACATGCAAATGGGCACCTGAAGAGCTTGAAAATTAGTAAGTGATTTTTGAATTTGTGTCCTTTTTCAATAGTTTTTTTTTGGTTACTAGTTGTGGAAAAACATTACAAGTGAGTCTCAGGACAAACTAATAAAAAGCAAAAATAGTATTGCTTTTGTACATATTTGTATAGTGCTTTCTACATGAGAACCATGAAACTGTAAGAAAAAATGGAGAAATGACACAACAATCTTGGGAATGCCACTGAAAGTTTATGCCACGTTTCAGACATTCTTGTCCTCATGATGCCAGTCCGCTGTTTGACGCTCCTCTGTGTCCCTCTGCCCAGAATGCGGTAGCTTTGTTTTGTCAGCTTGTTGCTCTTGGTCGCTAACTGTCACATCCCGTTGTTTTGTCTTGTCTCTCTCACTTGGAGAAAAGACTGAACTCTATCTCAACACGTATCTTCACTACATGTTTCTACAAGAAAATATTTTTAATGTCTGGAGAATTTTCAATATTAATAACTGTTAATTAGTTTTAAACATCTCACGCCTCTAAGGAGGTTCTGAAGTTTACCTACCTGAACAGTCACTGTGGAACTTGATTACTTACTGCTTTCAACGGGAGCAAGAAAATGATTTTCCATTCAAGCAGCATCGCTTTCTTTGCCCCCTCTCTCAAAACACACACACACACAATTTCCAAAGCCAAGAAAGTGGAATTAATTTTACTGTCTTCTGGCAGTACACACAAAACTCATTTATCCTTTATTTATTTAAACGAATTAGCAAAAAAACCCCACAAAAACCTTTCATCTCATGCCTATACTTGTGTTTCACTTATAGAAGTAGGTGTTAATTGCAGTTTTTTTTTTTTAAAAAGATGCTATTAATATTATTTATATTGCCTGTATATCACCCTGGAATATTCATCTAAAGTTATAATACCACACATTGGCTTTCTTAAGCTGTTGGTTTAGTGTTATATTAGTTCTTATCACAACAGTGCCCCTGTATCGTATAAAAAACATGTTTTCTAAAATGCTCTGATAATGACGGCATGATAGCAGGAAAATAATACTCTTAACCTGGCAATTCATCACCCCAAAAACAATTTTCCCAGATGATATATTGCCAAGATTCACATTGCTGGTTGTGCATAAGGAAGAGACCATGTATTGTTCTGCAGCCACAGTCTAGTATTATTAAACAATAAAAAGACAGATGTACCAACAGCTTTTGGATTGAGTATAATTATTTAAATTATTTGCAGCATCCTTAAATAGCTTCTCTCAAAACTTATTTCCATTTAAGAATTTATGGCACTGCAATCTTTCCCCAAACTCTTTTTGTATTGCTTCTTGTCAAAAATTAATTTGAGTCAATCCCAGTTTTTCAGCTTTACATTCATTGCAATCCAATCAGCCCACAGAAAGCCTCCTCAGCAACACACAAGGTTGTAAACCAGTACTCTTCAAGACCCTCATAAATCTATCCTTCACTTTAAAATGCTATGGACTAGCAGACTTGCAGAACAATCACAGTCACATCAAGGATGTTGGTGTCTGCAGCCACTCACAACCAGACCTAGATGTAGGCAGAGTGCTCATCAGATCTGCCTGAATAATGGCTGAGTTTTCACACATAGGATTAGGTAATGTTCTTCAATAAAATAAATTTATGTTTGATATTTTTTCATTCCCCCCAAACATAAAAGCTGTAAACAGCCACAACCCTTTGAAATGGAATGGCCTTCTGTGACCCTCAGGCTGAAATTTAAGAGTGTTCTGCAGCTGACTCATTCCCATTCCCATGGAAACAGTCACCAGGAATGATTCTGCTGTCATTATTTTCAAGCATTTACCCTGGTCCCAGGGATTCAGTGCTGTGTCCATGGAAGTCAGAAAGGAAATGAGAGCACCAATCTCTTGGAATGAACTCAGATAACTGTCAACGGATAGGCTGAAAGTCAGATACGTCCCAAGAAATCTGTCTTTTAAAAAATATATTTTAATGTTTTTTGTTTGTTTGTTTTTCTTTCTTTCTTTTTTTTTGGCCACACAACACAACATGCAGAACTTTCCTGTGCCCCCAGCAGTGGAAGCCTGGAGTCTCAACCACTGGACCACAAGGGAAATACAAATGCTTTTCTATTTATTAAAAGAATTGATTGCATAAAAACTGTAAGGATGCACAAGAAACTACAAATAGTTATTATATAAGGAGAATTTGGAACTTGGCAGATTGGAGAATAGAATGAAAACTTTCTAGCTTTTTTTTAGCTTTTTATTACAGAAATTTTAAAACAGAAAAAATAGAATAGTATAGTGAATCCTCATATATCTATTATCCAACTTTAACTTTCTCGATTAGTTAATTGCCGATCATGTTTTATCTATACTCTCAACCACAACTGGATTATTATCAAGCGAACTCTGGACATCATATAATTTTATCCACAAATACTTAGCATTTATCTTTTAAATATATGAACACATTAAAAATATAAGCAAAATACTATTATTATATATTAACATTTTAACAGTAATTTCAAATATCATAAAATAGCATTCCAAGTGTCCTCATTATTTTTTCATCAATTTTATTTTTACAGTTGGTTTGTTCATGTCATGATCCAGGCAAGTTAGATCTGGAGCAGATGCAGGTATGATACTTTGACAGGAAGACTTTATGTATGGTGTTCAATTCTTCCATCACAAGATAGAAAATGTCGAGTTGTCTTTCTTTTGGTGATGTTAGCAGATTGCTGAACATTGTCTACATCCATCATTTCACTGGTGATCTGAACTAAGTGAGTGAATCATCTATTTAAAAAATTAATGAAAGATAATTTTTAAAAATTCAGAAAAATAATACAGTAGGACTCACTGTAATGTAATAAGTGGATTTAAAAAAAATCAAACATGCAGAATGGTCTGAGAGAGCCTATGTGTAACTAGCCCACCTAGTATTCTGGAAATCCAACCTTGTTTACTCAAATCTCATCTTGTCCTAAATGAGGTTTGACGCCATCTGGTGGTGCATGCCCACTCTGACAAAATATTGAGGATGTTTCTGGGTCCTCTTGCTGACTGTGACTTCCAGGAAAGTCCTAACGTATCGGTGCTCACCGCCCCCACCCTCACTCCCCTTTATTTTCTTCAGTTCGATCTGGAGAAACCAGGCTGTGAGATACTGGAGACAACAGGGTGCACACATCAAGCTTTCAGTTTCCCAAGAAGGGATTATCTGCCATTTTCTTAGACTTTCCCTGCAATTTTCTTATTATCCTCCAACTCCCAGAATGTAACAATTTTAGCAAAATGAGGATGCATGCAACAATCCTCTGACCATGGGATTTTCCAGGCAAGAATACTGGAGTGGGTTGCCATGCCCTCCTCCCGGGGATCTTCTCAACACAGGGATGGAACTGCTGTTTCATGTCTCCTGCACTGGCAGGTGGGTTCTTTACCACTAGCACCACTTGGTAAACCCAGTCTTACATATACATTCACGTAAAACAAAGCCAACACACTTTTGGACTCTGTCTTGAAAAATGACATAGGTTGTAGTTGACACAAAATTGGAGAGGCTCTCTTTTTATAAAAGTTTCCGACCTAAACCTTTGCCTGACTGATCGAGTCAAACAAAGAGAAAAACTAACCAAAGGGGAACAAACCAGATCCTCTCATGAGAACCTCCTGGACCATTCAGAGGTGGAAAGTGTCAGAGTCTTTGACAGTTCTGATGGTTGTGCTCACATGAGATTTGGGAGAGCCTGCCGCTGAGGACCTCTGGGCAATCATTGCTTGGGTCCTACATGAAGCTTCCTTGTTCAGCTTTTATTTTGACTCTGTGAGACAGCCCAGGTTCCTTCTAATATGGTGATTATTAATAGAGCTGCATTCCGCCACTTGAACTAAAACAATTTCAACTGAGACTTCAGTATATTATCACATATTTCTCAAAAATGTGAATTTCAATGGATACATGGTGAATGTTCCATATGTATTTAAACGTTCCATTGTAGCTGGTCATGATTGCTAACATTTTTCAATAATAAAAATGTAATAATATGCATAAACAATAAATAAACTTCCCCAAATTTTAGATTATTTCCTTAAAAGTTGTCAAGATTTTTATGATAAACAGTGTAAAAACAAATTTTGAGAGGACTGATGTCAAGTCACCAAATTACTATAGTTTTGTAATTAAATGTTTGTCTTACCACATCTTTATCACAATTGATTATTATAATTTATACAGGTTTTTGCCAATTTAATATGCTATATTGAAATATAAAAGCTATATCAAATAGGTCCTTTCATTGTGTATAATGTTGAATATTTTTAATATTTATTTATTTATATTTATATATATTTACTTGGATATATATTTGTTCTGTCAATTTATATTCCTTCTCCCTTTCCTATAGGATTGTTCATCTTTTTGTTGATTTGTAAGTTACCTCTCTTTTGATAGAAAAATACTCTTTCCTATAATAAATATTACAAGTATTTCTTTCTTGTTAGCTGTTTCTTTTCCTTATGCTTGTTTTTATTTTCAAAATATATGGATGTTTTTAACTTTAGGTATTTATTTTTCAATATTTTCTTTCATAAAGTTTTTTGCTTAGAAAATTTCTACACTTCAATTTTATATGTTCTTAACTTTTTAAACATTCAAATCTCTGAGTTTTATTTTATGATTTTGTTTAATGGAAATGATCTGTCTCTTTTTTCAAATGAGTAGCTAGATATTTCAATATTATTTATTAAATAAACTATCATTTCTTAATGGCTTTGAAGTAGGAAATTCATTATATACTAAAATCTTGTAAATGTTCTACAAAAGTTCATTGAGTTTTTAAAAACCACTTCTATGCTGGTTCTGCTGTGATTTATTTACTTTTTTATTCTATAATATGTTTTGGAGAAGAAAATGGCAACCCACTCCAGTATTCTTGCCTGGAGAATCCCATGGACAGAGGAGCCTGCTGGGCTACAGTCCACGGGGTCACAGAAAGTTGGACACGACTGAAGTGACTTAGCATGCATGCACACATAATATGTTTTAAATTCTGGCAGGGGAAGGTCCACTTCTCGTTTTTATTTTTCAAAAATGTTTAGCTATTCTCACTGTTAAATGTATTTTAGATAACTTTAGAAGCCTGTTTTGTTCTTGCCAATTATTTTTGTGTGAGATTTTGTTTAGAAAGGAATTGATATTTTGATATTGTGAAAGCTTTCAGGTGTATGATATAGCTTTACATTATTTCAAATCTTCTGTCTTGCAGTAAAATTATTTGTAGTCGTAAAAATATATGTAACTCTAGTACATTTGTTGCTGTTGTTTAGTTGCTAAATCATGTCTGACTCTTTTACAACCCCACAGACTGTAGCCTGCCAGGCTCCTCTGTCCATGGGATTTCCCAGGCAAGAATACTGGAGTGGGTTGCCATTTCCTTTTCCAGGGAATCTTCCCGACCTAGGGATTGAATCCTCATCTCCTGGCAGGCAGATTCTTTACCAATGAGCCACCAGGGAAGCCCCCCTAGCACATTACTTGAAAAGTTTATTCTTAAATATTCTATATATTTGATTCCACTCAGAATGAATCTTTCAAATCTTTGCACTGAATATAATGGTAGTTCATAAAGGTATTGATCTCTGTTTATGAGAACCAACTCAGTTGACTCTCATTGACCTTACAGAGAGACAACCCTATTATTAATAGGTAATAGAAATTTTATCTCTTTCTCTACAGTATTTATGACCTTCTTTTCTTTTGGCCTTGTTGCCTTGTTCCTCGATACTAGATAAGACAATGGTCATTCTTGTCTTGGCTTTTATATTTACATTGCATTTGATATTGTCTCTAGGTTGAGAGCTTATTATGAATAAAGCATAGCTTTTATTGAATGCCTCTTAACCAGTGATCAACATATAAATATGTCTCCTTTATTCAGTTGGCGAGATAAATTTATTAAATCAGCTCCCAATATTGAAACATTTTCCTTTCTTTTCCTAAATCATCCTAGACCATAGCATATTATTTTCATTAAAAGAGAGGATCCTATTTTCTACAACTTTATTAAAGAATTCTAACTTTACTAAAAGTGAGTTGCTTTTATCATTTTGTGCTCCCATTGTTAGCTTTAGTGTCAGTGCTGCTTTCTGCTGGGATTTTAATTGGACTTGTGTTATACTCACAAATTATTTTGGAAAAATTTCCCTCTACTTAGTATTTGGTAGTCTAATCTTGGAACATATTATTTCTCCATGTATTCAAGTCTTAATGTTGATCACACTACATGAGGCAGTGCCATGTGATCTGAGAGTTGAAGAGTTAACTGGCTGAAAGTCTGGGGTCTTGGGAGGACATTCCTGGAAGGAATTTTAAAGAGAGAAATTACATGATCCAATTTGCTCATTGAATAGATCTTTCTGCTGATAGGCATAAATAACTTTTCTAGACTTGTTTAAATGGAGAAAAAGCTGTGGAGGGAAAAAGGAATTGGAACCAGAAAAGAAGGAGCAGGGAATGTGGAAAGATGGGAGAGATTTTCTCATATTTAAATGGCAATAGAGAAACAGAAGGAAGGAGAGATTAATGGTATAATAGAAAGAAAGGATAGTTTATAATGTAAGGTTTTCTAAAAGGCAGAAAGTGATAGGACGTAAGGACAGATGAAGGTTTAGCTTCTGATGAGGAGAAGGGTAAGATTACTAGCATTTTACGGGAAAGAAAGAAGTTGAGGTCAGAGGCAGGTAAGTGGGTTGGATGAATGGAGGAAGCTGGAAGGGTTTCCATCTCATGAAGTGGGGGCAGTTACCTGCTCAGCTGGAGGAGGAGTAGGTGGGGGGGACAATCATAATGAGAGAGGAAGTGGGCCACGAGAATAGGATTCTTCAGAAGTTTGGAGGTTGCAACTGAGGTTGAATATCCAGAATTTAGTGTGAGTCTAATGGATAATTTTCCATTATATTTTCTGACTGGGAATTGTTGGGGATATGGGAGAGCCAGTGATATAAAAATATACTTTTCCCTATTTTGACCAATTTACTAAGCTTATCAGTTTCAGGAGGTTTATTTGAAACATGATTTTAATTTTTGGCCTGTAATCACATTGTCAATAGCCATAATAACTTTATCTCCTGTATTTCCAATGTTTAGTTCATATTTTATATTTTGTTTCTTATTTTAGTTTATTGGCATGAACTCAATGTATAATTTTTACAATAACACTTATATCAGGGATTTTTGCTTTGCTCCTGATTTTAATGGGACTGCCTGTAATATTTTATCCTGAAATGTGATATTGGCTTCCTTCTTTGATGATTTAATAATGTTCAGAAAGTTTTCAACTTCTAGTTCTCTAATCTTTAAAAAAAAAAAGAAGAATAGGTTGTAGCAAAATCTCTTTCAGCATATATCTATTACCTATCCCCTACTTTTTTTTTGAATCTACCTAATGGATCAGTGAATTTCAGAGATAAATCTTGCTTGGTTGATTTTTAACGTACTCTTGAATTTAGTTTGCTAGGAATTTACTTCAGATGTTTTAATGTATCAAAAAGGGATTGACTTTTTATTCTGTTTGAGTATCAGAGCTATGTTAGCTTTAGAAAACAAATTATGTAGCCATCTATATCTTTCTGTTCTTCCTGAAAGTGAAAGTGTTAGTTGCTAAGTTGTATCCTACTCTTTGCGACCCCATGGACCCCTCTCTGGCTCCTTTGTTGATGGGATTCTCCAGGCAAAAATACTGGAGTGGGTAGCCATTCCTTTCTGTAGAGTATTTTCCTGACCCAGGGATCGAATCCATGTCTCCTTTATTACAGGCAGATTCTTTAATGTCTGAGCCACCAGGGAAGCCCCTTCTGTTCTTCTGTTCTTTGGAGTAATTTGTGTAGCATTATCTGTTCCTTGAATGTTTGTAAAAACTCCATCTGGTTTCAGAGCCAGTATTTCTTTTATGCCTTTTCCATATCATCTGTGGTTGTATGACTATGTGATTTGGATTCCTCCTTGAGTCAATTAGTGACTTAGTTTTTAAAGACAAGCTTATATTTCACTAGAATTTTCTAATATTATCATTAACTAATACATTTTCTTATCATTTTAAATTGCATCTTCTGTTAATATCCTCCATACCATTCCTGTGTGTGCTTAGTTGCTCAGTTGTGCCTGACTCTTTGCGATTCCGTGGACTGTAACCCACCAGGCTCCTCTGCCCATGGGGATTCTCCAGGTAAGAATACTGGAGTGGGTTGTCATGACCTCCTTGAGGGTATCTTCCCAACCCAGGGATCGAACCCAGGTCTTCTGCATTGCAGGTGGATTCTTTACCGGTTGAGCCACCAGGGAAGCCCTATGTAGATTTGCTATTTCCACTGTTGCTCTTTCTCTCTTGGTTAAGTCTGCTTTGTTAAATTTATCCTGTTTTGCTTGCTTGTTTGTTTGTTTAAAAGGTACATATTCATTTCAGCTTTCTTTACCTTTACTGGTATTCTTCCCTAAATTGTTATTTATTTTTAATCTCTTTTCTTTCTTAACTTTGAAACTATTGTTTTAACTATTGTAGTTTAAAAAATAATCTGTAGGTATTTTTGTTTTGATCAGATAGTTTCTAAAGAGTGTTGTTTGGGGGAAGATATATTTGTATTTATTATTCAAAAAAAAGTTTGTTTTCATTGCTCCTTAAAGTTTTGTTATTAATTTAATACTCCATAGACAGATTACCTACTTAATTTCTATTCTCTTTGGAAACTATTGAGGCTTTTGGTAGCCTCAGTACACGACAATTTTTACAAAATTTGCATGATATTTGAGAAGAAATTTAGGAGTATAAGATTTGCTTTTAGTTTAACACTTCAAAAATTGTTTTTCTGTCATTTTTTTTTGGAATCTGTAATAGAATATTAGAATTTATAATAATGTTATGTCATTTAGGATTTATAGGCTCATATACACAGTATTTTATTATAAGTTTTACTTTCCATCAACATAAATGATTATTTTTCACTTGTTCGATGTTTTTGTTTTGAATTTTTTTATATTATCATTTTCATCTATGCTTTGTCATTTGTTTGTCCCAATGTATATGCTCAACCTGTGTTTTATCCCTTTTAGTCTTTGAAGTACATAATTTCTGATCTTTCAGTATTTGTTGCTTTTAGGTGTATCTTTTACAAATAGATAGAATTGATTACTTTTCCCCCCTTAACCTAAGCAGATGGGTTTAGTTATGTTTGAACAGGACATTTTAAACCAACTAATTTTTGTTCTAATTGATATAATTGGTCTTTTTTAGGCTTTTCTGTTCTTGCAGCATAAGACTGTGTCATCTAGTATACAATTGAGAATGCCCATTTTTCTTGCTGTTTCTGGTTTTAAGAGTCTTTTTCAGAGGTGCGTTTTTTCCTTTTGCGTTTTATTAAAATCTGTTTCCCTGGATCTGTAATTGTTTTCTGTTTTCCCTTCTGTGATCCCCATCAAAAATCTCCATCCTGACCCAGACAGTGACCACAGACACTCCTTGGGCTCTGCTCCCTCTCCCTATGGATGTCCTTGGATCTGTAGCTGATGGTCTTAGTTCTAGCTTCACAGTTGAACTCTGGCAGCTATTCTCATGCGGAGCTGGCAGACTGAGATGGGATCATCTTCTGTAGCCATTGACTGTTTTCCTGACACCTGAGTAACTGGACTTCCCCAGGCCTACATCCCTGGCTGCTGTTTGTCTCTCTATCCTCTGCTCATTGCTTCTGCTTCCACATTTGACCTATTTGAACTACACTTAGTAGGGCACCAAAGACTGCAAGGAGATCAAACCAGCCAATCCTAAAGGAAATCAACCCTGAATACTCAATGGAAGGACTGCTGCTGAAACTCCAATCAATACCTGATGTGAAGAGCCAACTCACTGGAAAAGACCCTGATGCTGGGAAAGACTGAACAAAAGGAGAAGAGGGCAGCAGAGGATGAGATAGTTAGATAGTATCACCAACTCAATGGACATGAATTTGAGCAAACTCTGAGATAGGGAGGCCAGGGGAGCCTGGTGCACTGCAGTCCATGGGGTAGCAAAGAGATGGACATGACTTAGTAACCGAACAACAACAAATGCACTGTATCAGTCCAACTCCTGCTTTCTAACCTGTTGTTTCTTGAATTTGTGGGTCTAATAGCTTTATTTGAACCATAGTATTTTGACCTCTTCAAAAACAGTGCATAGCTAGGTTGTTAGTTAGAACAGACTTTATTTCTGAGCCAGAGGCAATTAGTTGGGAGCAGACAATGAATTCTTGCTTTCTTTTGGGGCATCAGATTTGCTCTGTTTCTGGCAAAATGGCATGCTTTGGGTACTGATTGCTTTGTTCAGTTTAGCTTCACAGGGTTTGTATTTAATTGCTATATTCTTTTGCTACTTACAATAGATTAGATGTCAATTTTTGCTTTTAGTATTGATATGAAGTTTTGTCTTCTGCTTCATAGGTATTTTTGTCACTGGTAGAGAGATGTCATTGTAAACCAAAAGCCATAAACAACACTTAAAAGAAAGAAAAACTATGGTCATGTTAATAATGTCTATTTGTTGAGCATATATTGTCTTCTAGGCCTTGATGGTAAATGTCGATACTGTTTGGAACACTTTTTTCTTCATTTAAGGGACTATTGGACACATTTTTTCCTGATTGCCATCTAAGCAATTGATTTGTCTTATATTTATGCACATTGAATCGATTTGTTACCCAGCTTCCCTTTTTGTCCTGTGCTAGAAAGCCAAGAGTCTACCTAGAGCAAGCTTATCAGACTGATGGTGCCATTTTTGTATTAATCTCAATAGTGACTCCAAATCATGCCGTTATCTTTATTTATAATGTATTTCTAGCTGATGTTCTATTCAGACTATTGAATCTGCCTTAAATAATTTTTGTACTAAAGTAGAATGCTGCTTTTACATGATGCTTTTATATCTGCCTCCTAAAGAATATTGGATCCAAAAAACATGTGATTTCACTTTACATTAGGTTACACTAAATCTCAGGATCTACAAAGCATCGAAAGTTACATGAATTAAATTCTTGTTTTTAGTTGATTAAAAAATATTTCTTTAATTCTGGAGAAAACCAGAATTCAAAAAGATACACGCACCCCAGTGTTCACTGCAGCACTATTTACAATAGCCAGGGCATGGAAGAAACCTAAATGTCCATCAACAGATGAATGGATAGAGATGTGGTACATACATACTATGGAATATTATTCAGCCATTAAAAAGAATGAAATAACGTCATTTGCAGCAACATGGATGGACCTAGAGATTGTCATACTGAGTGAAGTAAGCCAGACAGGGAAAGACAAATATCATGAAAATCGTCTATATGTGGAATCTAAAAAAATGGTACAAATGAACTTATTTACAAAACAGAAATAGAGCCATAGATGTAAAAAACAAACTTATGGTCACCAGGGGAGAAAAGAGGGTAGGGGTAAATTGGGAGATTGGGACTGACATACACACTACAATATATGAAATAGATAACTAAGAAGGACCGACTGTATAGCACAGGGAACCCTACTTAATGCTCTGTAATGTCCTATATGGGAAAAGAATCTAAAAAAGAGTGGATATACGTATGTGTATAACTGTACCACTCTGCTGTACAGCAGAAATTAACATAACATTGTAAATCAACTGCTGCTGCTGCTGCTAAGTCACTTCAGTTGTGTCCGACTCTGTGTGACCCCATAGCCAGCAGCCCACCAGGCTCCGCCGTCCCTGGGATTCTCCAGGCAAGAGCACTGGAGTGGGTTGCCATTTCCTTCTCCAGTGCATGAAAGGGAAAAGTGAAAGTGAAGTCGCTCAGTCGTGTCAGACTCTTAGCAACCCCATGGACTGAAGCCTATCAGACTCCTCCGTCCATGGGATTTTCCAGGCAAAAGAATACTGGAGTGGGGTGCCATTGCCTTCTCCGGTAAATCAACTATACTCCAATAAAAATGTTTTTTATATTCTTTAAATGCTAAATGTCCTGGATGGTAGTCTTGGGCAGAGATGATGGTGGGCATTGTGAACTGTTTATATTCAGGAGCCTCCCCTTCCCCTGTTCCTCTTTCCCCCTACTCAGGGTGTCAGTGACAAAATGGAAAGAATATGTGATGGTGGTGATGGGCCAGGCAGCACCACCCCCAGTTCAGCTCCCAGAGATAACAGCACCTCAAAGCTGGGCCACTTCCTGGGCTTTGCTGAGCCCGTTTCTTCACCTCTAACTAGAGAGTAATCACCAGAGAGATCATAATGCTGTATGAATTTGAATAAATATAATAATTTTGTAGCTTTCCTGAAATTCACTATGTTCTCAATAAAAGGTGGACATTGTTACTATTTGTGTTATGCTTGCCCCTGTCTGAGGGGTTGCCTGAGGGTTCATTGCAGCTTTTCATTTGGACCTGTGCTTCCTATACTCTGGCTCCTACCCTCTTCAAAATATTTATATTTTCCCATTTTTCCCTTATGGTCCTAGCTGCTGCTTAATTAACACGATAATCTATTAAACACTAATCACTAATATGTTATCATCAAAGGCAAGACTTTCTCTTTAATTTCTGGTGAGTATGTCATAGACAAAGAAATAGATAAGCATAGTTGGAGTTTCAGGTCAATGTTTTTGGTGGACAGCATCTTTCAGATCACAATATTGTTAGAGACTTTCTGTGAATTTGAGGTTGTAAGTCAGGGGATGCTGTGCTGTGCTTTGCTCAGTTGCTTCAGTCACGTTCAACTCTTTGCGACCTATGGATTGTAGCCCGCCAGGCAACTCTGTCCGTGGGATTCTCCAGGCAAGAATACTGGAGTAGGTTGCCCTAACCTCTTCGAGTCAGGGGATGGGCATTTTAAACTCTTTACACCACATTCCTAAACCAAGATTGGAAGAATGAAGAAGCTCCTCATGTGAGGGACAGCCTTCCAGGTCATGGATGTAAATAAGACAGGTTAAAAATTTGGAAAACTGAATGAATGGTAGCTTCAGATACACTAATTAAAGATATTTTTAATCCTCAGTAACATGATACATCAAAGATCCAAACCAAATGAAAGATATCAAAGCTTTACTAACTGAAATCCCCAAAACATAGGATTTGAGATGTGCAATCCCATCTAACAGACAAAATAAGTCTTAAATTAGGCCCAGTTTGATTCAGACCATCTCAGAGGAGGTATAGGGGAAAGTCAGCCTCTTGTGAATGTTCAAGCTGGGGCTGATGAGGCAAAGAGAAAGACTGCCAGCACGGATGTATGCCAAAAAGCAACAAGACAGCTGGACAAATTTGAACTCCCCGCCAACCTCCAAGAGGGCAAATGCAGAGCAAAAAGATTCTCAGGTCATTTGATCGATACTGGCCTCAAACACCTACATACACCTTTTAAAAGCTGAGATTCATAGTTCTTGGGTTCTTCCCAGAAAAATAAATGTATTTATGCTGCTTAAAATATGGTGTTTTGCAAAATTCTTCAGGAAAATTGGACTACAAATGCAGTCCCTATTTCATGAGTGTAAGGAAGAACCTTAGAGTACTGTCCATAGAAAATTTTTATGTTTGGCCCCCAAATCTAAGTACTTAGATTTTGGTTTGTCTATAATAGCCTAGTCATGCTTTGATTTTCTTTTAAAATTACCTACTACTTTTAGAGTTTGATTTTTACCTTTCTTGGAAGTATACATAAATAAGAGGGAAACGTTTCAAAGATATAGCATGAGACCAGAGACAAAGGCTTCTAATGGGTTCTTCTGGGAATGCCAATTGTAGCATGCTCTAAAATCTCATCACAATTTCATCTGAGGTCTACGAAGCCCATTTTTAAAGAAAGGATTCTGTGAAATGAGTTTAAAGCTGTCATTGCATCTGCGTTCAGTTGTGTCGGACTCTGCTGCCCCATGGAGTGTAACCCACCAGGCTCCTGCATCCATGGAAGTTTCCAGGCAAGAATACTGGAGTGGGTTGCCATTTCCCTCTCCAGGGGATTTTCCCAACTTAGAGACTGAACCTGAGTCTCCCGCATTCCAGGAATATTCATCAGGGCAGCCTTAAGCCTGTCTACCAGCCTTTTAAATAAATACAAAGGTATGCTTAATTTTTTTCTCCAAAAAGATAACTGGCAATATTGTTCAGGAAAGAGGTATTCTTCAGTTGTTGGTGGTGGCAATATTGGCATAAACTTTCTGAGGACACATTAACATATGATGAAAAGCCTTAAAAACCTCAATATTGAGACTTCCCTTGTCTCAAGGGAAGTTGGTTGGGACTTTGCCTTCCAATGCAGGGGATGTGGGTTCAATCCCTGGCACATGCCTCATGGCCAAAAAAACCCAAAACACAAACAGAAGCAATATTGTAACAAATTTATAAAGACTTAAAATATGGTTCATATTAAAAAGCCCTCAATATCCTTGTACCTACTAATTCATCTTCCAGGAACCTACCCTAATAAAACAATCATAGATGTGCACAAAAATGTATTACAAAGAAAATCAAGCAGCACTATTTATAAACATAAAAAATTAGAAACAATCCCATTAGAGGGCTGCTAAAATTGGGAATCATTTCTTCTCTTGGTAAGATCACTTTTTTTTTTTTTGATAGAAGCACATGGAAATTGCAGGACACTAGCAGAAAAAGGGGCTTCCGAGGCGGCTCAGTGGTAAAGAATCTGCCTGCCAATTCAGGACACTTAGGAGATGCAGGTGTGATCCCTGGGTTGGGAAGATCCCCTGGCAACCCACTTCAGTATTCTTGCCTGAAAAATTCCATGAACAGAAGAGTCTGGCGAGCTACAGTCCATGGGGGTCTCAAAGAGTCAGACATGACTGAGCGACTGAGCATGCATGAGCAGACATAGACTCTCTTAAAAACTTTTACTCACTTTAAGATGTGATGTACAGCAATATCCAGTAACATGGAGTTCATCCCCATTACCCTTGTCTTTGGCCCAGAGTGTGAATCTATCTTATCTTTGTGGTCCCGGGCCCTAAATAGCCTCACCTAGTGATGGAGGTGACCTTGGCAAGGTTGACTGAGGTTTGGTTGGTTCTCCCCAAGCCTGTAGCAGCCACTGTCAGGGGCAAAGTGAGGATGATTTGATCCCTTTACTGAGGCTATTGCTTTTCCTTAAACAGAAAGTAAGGGAAGGTCTCTTATCTCATTTGGGATATCCAAAGGAAGATTTCCCTTCTTTTATTAAAAAATTTAAAAGTAAGTAATCACATGGCCAAGGAAGCTTTTTTCAACAAAGAGGAACATTTAAGCATGGGATTTGCAGACATTATCTGACTTCAAGGCATTTATGTAAGCTATCTCTAGGATGATGTACATGATCTATGCAAATCTTGCTTTAGAATATTAGAAATTGTCTTAGCTTATTCATTCCACATGCCTCTTATAGAAAGGTAGAGAAAAATACATGGAAGTGGAGGGAAATTTCAAAAAAGTCTCCCATAATAAACCAATAGTCAACAAATGATTAAATAAAAGCATATATGGCTATGTCACAGAATATTGTGCAGCCATTAATACTATGCAGTGGCACTATTTACAGTAGCTAAGTAGCCAAGACGTGGAAGCAACATAAGGGTCCATCAATAGATGAATAAAGAAGATTTTGCATATATACACACATATACACACAATGCAATATTACTCAGCTATAAAAAAGAATGAAACCTTGCTCTTTGCAGCAACATGGGTGGACCTAGAGAGCATTATACTTTGTGAAGTAAGTCAGACAAAGGCAAATACTCTATGATATAACTTACATGTGGAATCCAAAAAATAATGCATATGTATCTACGTACAAAACAAAAACAGATTCACAAACATAGAAAATAAACATATGGTTACCAGAGTGGAAAGGGAGCAAGGATTTACTGTATAACACAGGAAACGATATTCAATATCTTATAATAACCTATAATGGAAAATAATCTTGAAAAAATATATATCTGACTAAATTACTTTACTATACACCTGAAACTAACACAATATTGTAAATCAACTATACTTCAATTAAAAAAAAAATACTGTGCCATTGAAGAAAATATATGAGAAAGTACTCACATGTGACAAACAGATTACAAGCTAGCATGTGCAATGCAATTCTAACCCTGCCCAGAAGAAAATGAGAAAAAAAACCACTGGATATATCTATGCCACAATATTAACATTTGGTGGTGTTGTAAGTGATGATTTTATTTTTTTTCTTGGTGTTTTTCTGTACTTTAAAAAATTCCCATCCATATCATACTACTTGTATTCAGAGAACAATTAGTTATAAAAACTTTTTATGTATCTCCTCAGTAATTATTTATTAAGCACCTATCATGTGCCATATATTATGATAAAGTGAGGACACAATAGTCAACACAAAACAATTTCTTTACTCTCAGAGCTTATTTCTAGTGGGGTGAGGGCACAGAAAACAAACCAATGAGCAAATGAGATACATAATATGTCAGATGATAATATATATTTTTGGGGAAAAAAAGAAAACCAGGGAAGGGAGCTAGGCATGCTATGGACTGGAAGGGAGTGCAACTCTAAGTAAGACAAGGCTCTATGCTGTGTAAGTGTATATATGTTTCAACTGAGTATATTTGAATTTTAGATACTTGCTGGTGGCCACAGGTGGTTTAAAAAAATAAGTCATTATTAAGCTAAGAGTAACTCAGGCATCACTGTATAATCACAGAACAGGTAGGTCTCTGGTGCACATGGGAAGCAGCTTAGATGGGGACCAAAGGGCCCAAAGAGCCAACGGGCACCAGCCGATGCCCTGAAATGAAGCTAGCCAGTCCAATTCTGATTATACAAAGTACCATTCCAATTAAAATCTCTGTCCAGGGATTTGTGACCAGAGCAGAAAACTCCACTACAGCATATATCTCCTGATAAAGATAGGTAGACAGGTAGGTGAGTGACAGAATACTCATGCGTGCACGCGGGCTCAGTCGAGTTTGAACTCCTGATGACTCCACGGACTGTAGTCCGCCAGGCTCCTCTGTCTATGGGATTTCCCAGGCAAGAATACTGGAGTGGGTTGCCATTTCCTCCTCCAGGGCATCTTCCCAGCCCAGGGATTGAACCCGTGCCTTTGTGTCTCCTGCACTGGCAGATGGATTCTTTATAACTGTGCCACCTGGGAATTCCCCACCATTCACAGTATCTGATTTCCCTGGGAAAGTGTGATGGCCATCTTTCCTTTCTTTTCCCAGTCTGTCCCTGTCCCAAGTGGGCATCCAGAAGTGTGCCACATGGACAACCAAGTCTGAGGGGAGGTCATGCCAGTCTGGAAGGCAGAGTACTCTTCCCTGCCAGAGTGGAGTGCTGAGCCAGTCGGCATCAAGAAGGTTGTTTGGAACCTGGACAGTTTCCCCAGCCCCTCGGGAGAGAAACACACATACAGTGTAATGTTCTTGTTTGCTTAGAAGCTGTCTTAGTCCTTTTGGGGCTGCTGTAACAAAATATCACAGACTGGGTGTCTTATAAACAACAAACATTTATAAACATTTATTTCTCACAGTTCTGGAGCCTGGAAGACCGAGATCAGGGTGCCAGCATGGCAGGGTGACAGCCTTCTTCCCGATTGCAGACTGCCAACTTCTCACTGGTTCCTCACTTTGTGGAAGGGGGCTAGGGAACTCTGGGGGATCGCTTTTATAAAGGCTCTAGTCCTGTTCCTGAGGGCTCCACCCTTAATGACCTAATCACCTCCCAAATGCCCCAATTCCTAAGATCATTACTTTGGGCGTTAGAATTTTAACATGAATTTTGTGTGTTGGGGGGAAGGTGGTGGGGGCAGTTCAGTTCAGTTCAGTCACTCAGTCCTGTCCGACTCTTTGCAGCCCCATGAACAGCAGCACGCCAGGCTTCCCTGTCCATCACCAACTCCTGGAGTCCAACCAAACCCATGTCTACTGAGTCGGTGATGGGGTGTCAAAAACATTCATACCACTGCAGATGTCTTCCTGAATTCCCAGAATAATGGGCATATTTACAGTTAAACAAAAGCACAAAGTACATTTCAAGCCCCGATATATATTATTTGTGCTAATCTACCAAATTGGATATTTAGAGATTGACCAGTGAAACATAACTTGCTTGGCTTGAAGAATTTTGATAAATGACTTAGAATTGTCTGCTCCATCTGTAAAGCTATAAGTGATTTTAAAATTGTGTTTAAGTCTCTGGGTTCTTGCCATTTCCAGCCCAGATACAGCATGCCTGGGATAAAATAGGTGCTTGATAAATGATGTCTGTGATCATGAGGATGACAAGGTGGCAATGATTAGAAGGATATTGACAAACAGATACGTGATAGAGCATAACAATACTTCAGTGATGTTTTAGTTTTCCCAGAGGCATTAAGAGGGCTTCCCATGTAGCTCAGCTGGTAAAGAATCTGCCTGCAGTGTAGGAGTCCTGGGTTTCTTCCCTGGTTGCAAAGATCCCCTAGAGAAGGGAACGGCTATCCACTCCAGTATTCTGGCCTGGAGAATTCATGGACTGTATAGTCCAAGGGGTTGCAAAGAGTCAGACACGACTAAGTGACTTTCACTTTCAGAGGCATTAAGAAGATATGCAAAGAGAAGTACTTCCCTGGTGGCTCAGAGGTAAAGAATCTGCCTGCAATGCAAGAGACCTGTGTTCAATCCCTGGGTCAGGAAGATCCCCTGGAGAAGGAAGTGGCAACCCACTCCAGTATTCTTACCTGGGAAACCCCATGGACAGAGGAGTCTGGCAGAGGAATCCATGGGAGTCACAAAGAGTAAGACACAACTGAGCAACTAAACAACAATGCAAACAGAAGATATACACAAAGATATACAAAGAGAAGATACAGAATAATGGTGTAACTTGAGGCCCTGGTGTTTTAAGATGGGTAGGGGACTGGCTCTAAGTCCTCCAAACTTGTCCCATGCTGCTGCTGCTGCTAAGTTGCGTCAGTCATGTCCGACTCTGTGCGACCCCGTAGATGGCAGCCCACCAGGCTCCTCCGTCCCTGGGATTCTCCAGGCAAGAGTACTGGAATGGGGTGCCATTGCCTTCTCCAACTTGTCCCATGGTCACCTACAAGCTCTGATTCTGTGTAAGCCTAGCATGGATTTCATAATCTTGATATCATCTACATCCCCAGGGGCAGAAACTTTTAGAAAGCATCTCTCTGCCTACTCGGCCAGGTGGGTAAAAGAAGATTCACCCCTCTCTAGAGCAAGGAGCACAGAAAGCTAGCTCTCCTCTACAACACTGGTGCTTTATCACTGCCAGCCTCAGGTCAGGAAGGGGAGGATAGAGGAAAGGGATAATCAAATCCTAGATCTTTTAAGGGACATCAAGACTATTGAATCCAAGCCTTTGGACTGATATTCCAGTGGCTTTTACTGCAAATTAAAGATGAAAGAGAAATGGATTCAGCATCAGTTCCACATTAATTATCTGTGGCCCTTTGGCTCCCTGCACCGTGTCAGGAGTTCTGAGATCCTCAAACTGTCTTCTGCTGGATATAAAAAGAAAAATACAGAAAAATACAGCAAGTGAGATAATAGCATTTGTCAGTTGCATTTACAGTTCGTTTAGCTTGGCTGAATTAATGAGTACCTATTAGGCAGACTTGCAAGGATGCCGTTACACGTTCTGAAAGAATACCGTACAATTAAGTATCACTGTGGTAGAATCATAAGTAGCAGAAGCAGAAAAAAACCCTCAAGTTATTCAGATTGGCATTTTTTTCTCAGAGTAGCTACTTTTTATCTGTCGAGAACATTCCTGGTGTCGGGCAAAGAGCGGGAACTTATGGGACAACTCTTACGTGCATATCATTGCATGGAGCACACAGGAGTCTCTCTCCGAAACATGTTTGTGCTCTCCCTCCATCAACTGATCAGTGGCTTTTGGGGGGCACTTCCTATCTACCTCATGTATAGTTTTTCCACTATGTACTATGTGGGAAAACACCATGTTTGGATTATCAGCTATCCAAACACCATGTTTGGATTATTAGCTCAAGCAGGTTTACTTTGTGCATTTTACAGCTTTGTATTTCCAAAATACTTTGCTTAGTGTTTCATTTTGGTAAGGTACTTGATAAACAGCTTTGAATTAAAAATACCTAGACAAAAAGAAAAGAAGCTTTGCTGATTTTAAAAGCCTATAAAGCTACTAACAATAAACAACAGCTTTAACTTTTTAAAAGCTTTTTCCATGTGTCAGGTCTGGCACAATGCTTGGCACTTTAAATACATTTCTTCATTTAATCTTGTCCCCATCTGAAGAGGACAAGGTTGAGCCTTACTGAGGTTAAGTCAATATCAGCTTAATAGTACATAGTCATACTCAGGATATAATCACAGGTGTGACTCTCAATTCTGTGGTCCTAACATTTATATCATGTATTCCTTTATACCATACATTCCTATAATTTATAATGGCTGTTGATTAAAAAAAGAAAAACTCAGTAAGCAGAATTGAAAAAAAATAATAGTTGTTGACATTTTAGCATTAGTGTTTTAATGTCATCACTATGATATCCCATATGCCAGAATTAATTGTTAAAATGGCTGAATGCTCAGGAGCAAAAGATCAAAGTCAAGCACCGAAGGGGGTTGGAAGAATGCAGCTTTATCCTTGAATTCCCTACTACCAAGTCTGAAGAACGGCATCATTACAGGTATTCAAGACTGATTTAGATGGAGTGAAATAGGAGTTCTGTTTCTTTTTCCTGTGTACTATGGAGCTTAGGAGAGGGAGAAAATTTTATCGTATGAGATTACCAATCACAAAAAGATCTATAGCTCTTCTGGGTAACTGGTAATATACTATTAAATACAGAAAAATGTTGAAGCATTACTACATCTCAACTTTACCATTATACTCATTTGTTGAGTATCTGTGAAGGTTTAGAAGTATGCCTAGGCACTTGGAATGTAAGGTGGAATAGAATGCTGTGCCTATCTTTAAGGTTCTGACTGTAGGAGGAAACAACAAGTTCCAGTTATGGGGAGCAGGGAGGCCAATGAACATCCACATGTCAGTATAATTTGCTCAGTTCTTCCTTGTCGTCCTAGAACATAACTGCTAAAGGTTTACTTAACATTTTGAGTAATGACATTGGTGGAATATAATATCAGTAGTAAGTCATTTGTCAGTCCTGCCTGTTTGTAAGACTTTTCATATTTTTAGATAATCTCTGAAAAAACTTAGCACTATAATATTTAATTAAGTCATGATTTTAGATAATTTGACAAGGGGTAGCCTGAAGTTTATCTTTGATAGATTTGCATTATCTACCATTTACTAGGCTAATTAAGTTGGACAAGATTAAAAAGAAAATGCTTAAATGACTTTTGAAAATAGTTTTAAAGTACTCAAATACCTTAAAAGCTACCATTTATATATCAATATTTAGCTGATAATTATAATGATAATAATCATTACCTATTCATGAAAGAAACTTCTCTACTGATATTTATTTGGCACCTTAAAGATAAGCATCTTTGTATCCTTATGGATATTTATGATAGTTAGGACTTTTTTGGTTTTAAGTGACAGAAACAAACAAAATTAGCTTAGAAAAGATGATTTTGTCACTCTTTTGCTGAAAGAATAAGAGTTCAGCTGGGTTCCTAGAATAACTGGAACCAAGAAAAGAATGAATGACCACAGGGCTCTCTCTCCTGCCTTTGGCAGTCTTCCCATACATTGGACAACACCGTGTCTGTCCCGAGTGACAGGGCCCCCATTTAAGTTCATCGACCACCTCAGGAAAACTACAACTACTTCACTGTGTATGGTCTTGAATTCTTAAATCTGGTGAAAACTTTGGTTGTTGCAACATGGATCAGATGTCCATTCTTGGACATAGCAGTTATGACAAAGGGAGACAGAGTACTACGGTTAGCTCAGCTTGAGCATCTCAGGTGCAGATTAATTGCTATGACCTAAGAATAGACTAAATTTTTTTAAAAGAGAATTTAAAATATATAATCAAATGGAAAGGCATATCATGTTCATCTCTAGGAACTCTCAGTGATACAAATTGCTCATTCATTCAACAAGTTTTAACAGAGGATCTCTTAGGTGTCAAACACTTTATTAAGCAACAGTAGTTCTCCAAATAGTGATAATTTCACTGCAATTCCAATTAAAATCCCAGATGAATGTTTTAAAGACATTGACAAGCTGATTATAAAGTTATAAGGAAGAAAATCTATAAAAGAATAGTTTAAACATTCATTGAAGATGGCATTTTCAGTGTATGCACATGTCATGTATGACACAGCTACATTAGGTGAGGGAGGGACACATATATGACAAAGTTTCTACGTTTTATTTGAAGTGGCAAAATATTGCTTCTAAGTAAATCATGAAAAGTTAAGCAAAGAAATATAGTTAAAGCACAAAGGATAAATTAAAATGGAATACAAAAACTTTCGGCAGATGGATGAAAAACTGAGAAAAAAAATCAGGAAACAAACAATAAAGTGGCACACCTAAATAAAAAGATACAAACAGGTACACCAAATGAAATGGTAAAAATGCACCAATTAAAAGAGATTGTCAGAGTGAATTTTTTTTAAAAATGTGACCTGATTATTCACTGGCTTTAAGAAACATACTTTGGTGTAATGATATGTGGATATAACAATTCATGGTCAAAGAATAAAAAAGTACATTTTGAAACACTAGTTAGAAGAAACCTGGTGTGAACCTATTAATATTAGATAGATAAATGTACCAGAGATAAATGAAAAAATGGTCAATTCAGTAGGAAGACAGAACAGTCTTAAATACGTGTGCATCTGGCATCAGTTCATCAGAATGGATAAAACAAAAACCAACAGAACTGAAAAGAAAAGAGAAATAAACAGACCCACAATTATATTTGGAAACTCCAGTACTCCCTTCTCAGTGATCAACAGAACTAATAGACACAGAATCAGTGAAGCAATAGCAATACTGAATGCCAGCATCAAATAACTGGATTTAGTTGATATTTACCCAACAATAGCTGATCAGGCATTCTTTTCAAATATATATGGAACATTCACCAAGGGAGACCATAATCCTAACAAATTAAAAGTATTCAACATTATACAAACTGAATTCACTGACCATGATGAAAGCAAACTAGAAACCAATAGCATAAAGGTAAAAGAAACTCTGTAACTACTAGACATTAAACAAAACACGTCTAAGTAATTCACCAATCAAAGAGGAAGTCAAGGAAAATTAGAAAATATCTAATTAAACAACTATAGAATAATTTAAAAATATAGAATTAAAAATAAAAATTAAAAGTATCAGAATGTGAGAAGTAGCCAAAAGGGAAATTTATAGCATTAAACATTTATAATATTTTTAAACAAAACTGGTTTCAATAATCTTAAGCTTTTTCCTGTATAAACTAGAAAAATAAGAACAAAACAAATCCAAAGCAAGTAGAAGGAAGGAATAATAATGACAAGAGACGCAATCAATGAACAGAAAACAGTAAACTCTATTGAGAAACAGAGAAAATCTCTTTGAACCAAAACTAGTTCTGTGAAAAGATCAACATAATTGATAAATGTCTAAAAAAATGACAAAGGAGAAAAGAGAGAAAATGCTAGTTACCAATTTCAGGAATGAAAGAAGGGATATCACTCTGTCCCACAGATGTTAAAAGGATAATAATTGAATATTATAAACAACTGTATGTTTATTAATTGGACAAATTAAATACAATGGATCAATTTTCTTAAAAAATCTCAAACTACCAAAAGTTACCCAAGATGAGATAGGTAGCCTGATTAGTCCTATAACTATTAAAGAAATTGAATTTGTAACTCAAGACTTTCTGAAAAAGAAATCCCCAGGTCCAGATGATTTCACTTGCAAATTTTATCAACATTAAAAAATGAATAACATCAGTTCTACACATTCTATTCCAGAAAATAGAAGAATGAACACTTACCAACTCATTTTAGGGGGATCATATTGCACTGATACCAAAATGATAGACATTTCAAAAAAAGAGAGAGAGAGAAACTATGTATCAATGTTTTTGAAAACATAGACCAAAAAAAATCATAGATTTTTTTAATAACCATAGACAAAAAAATCATAGATAAATAATTATTTATCTTGCCAATAAAGATAATAATCTTGCCAATAAAATATTATCAAGTTAAATCAAACAATATGTTAAAAGATACTCTATGCCCAAGGGGTTTATCTGCGAATATAAAGCTGGCCCAATATTTAAAAATCTGTTGATATAATTCACATATTAATGCCAATAGTGAAAGATTGAATATATTGTTTCAGTAGCTCTAAAAACAAAAACAAAAAAACTTCGGTATGAGTCTAACAAAACATATATATAATCTATATAATGAGAACTACAAAATACTGATGAAAGAAAAGAAAATTTAAACCCTAATGAAAAATAAACTACACTGTTTTCGTGGATTGGATGACTCAAGACATTAAAGATGTCAATACTCCTCATTCTAATCTACAGCAGAAATTTTTGGAGATATAGACAAGTCAATTCCAAAAGTTATATGTAAAGTCAAAGAAATTAGAATAGTCAAAATCATTTTGAGGGGGAAAAAATAAAGTAATCACTACCTGATTTTAATATATACTGTAAAGCTATGCTATTCAAGACAGTGTGGTATTGCTGAAGAGTTAAACACATTGATTAATAAAACAGAATAGAGTCCAGAAATAGATTTATACAATTATGGCCACTTGAGTTTGATAAATGTTCAAAAGCAATTCAATGGAGAAAGAAGTTTTTACAACAAAAAGTGTCAGAAAAATTGGACATCTAAATCTGGAAAAATGAATCTTGATCTCAACCTCATAACTTACAGAAAAATTAACTGAAAAACAATTCATAGATTTAAATGTAAAGAATAAAATTATAAGCTTTTTAGAAGAAAACAAAGGAGAAAATCTTTGTGGGCAGGACTAAGCGAAGAGTTCTTAGGTCATGACAACAAAAGCACAATCCCTGAAAGAAAAACTAGAAAATTTAAATTTTCTTATAAAAATATAAAGCTTCTGCTTTTATGCTCACAGAAATCATACATATAAAAATATTAATATTGATGATTCTTCTGGTCATAAGCATCTAAACTTGAAAAAACCCACATGAAACTTTAGTAGGTAAACAGGTAAACTATGGTTATATCCTCGCCATGGACTACTATTCAGTAATGAAAAAGAAAGAACTATTGATACATGCAAGGCCTTACATGAATTTCAGAGACTGTATGCACAGTGAAAATAATCTCAAAATGTTGCAGAATGTATGAGTTTAAGCAAGCATGAAGAATTGAAGCTTTTTTCCACTGTTGTCAGGACTGAAAATTGATGGTACCCTTTTGGAAAATAATTTGGCAGTTTCAATAAAAATTTTTTAAAAATTGCCCTTTGACCCAACAATTTCATTCTTAGGAATCTCTCCTCAGGAAATACTTAAACAAATACATAAACATGTGTGTCAAAGTATTATATTGTGTTATTGTTTGTATTAGTTAAAAATTATAAAGAAGATAAAAGTTTATGATAAGAGGTTTAATGAATTATGGTAATACATACCAAGGAATATTATTCAGCCATTAAAAAAGAGATAAATCAGTATGCATTGACATGGAAACACCTTCTAACAGATTGCAACCTGAAAAGCAAGTAACAGAGCAATATGTATAACTTGATGGTAATTTGTTAAAAAATAAAACAAGTATAAACATATCATACATGTATATACATAAAGATTTATATACACATGTACATATGTATATGTATTTCCATATGCATATATACATATATTACACACTTACATGTACACATATATAAATTTGAAAATGTAGGAAAAATGGCCTGGAAGGATGTTTATTAAGTTTGTGCCTATCATTTCCTCTGTAGTAGACACCTGGAGCAGGAATGGGCAGTGTGAATGAAGCAGCATCAATGTTCTAACAGAAAATTACTTCAATTTAATTTCTTTAAATTAATTAAATGCCCTAAATTAGAATAATTTGAGGAGGGTTTAATAATATACTAAGATATACATTCACTGTCTGAGGACTTCAGGGCTCATATGGTGCCCAGAGGTTAGAAACAGCAAGACTGTCACCACCTTTAGATCTGAAGGGGCAAGGGAAGATTGTTGTTCCTGGAGCCCAGTAGGGGAGGGTGGCGGGTAGGGGGGCTGCTTTGAGAGAAGCTATTGTGGTCGAGGGATATAGTGTATGAGGACCACTTGGGCAAGGTGCCAGGGGAATAAATACTCTGACCAACTGCATGTTCCTCCCTCTTTACCTTCTTCTCCAGAGTTCCTCAGGAGCTAAACCCTCCCGGAAGCCAGAGGTAAGGGACCCATTAATGTAGCCCCCACACAGCAGAGATCAGGTGAAAAGGGGTGGAAACTGGGTCTGGAGGGGCAAGTGGAAAGCCTCATGCACAGGCATTTTTATGCCTTATTCTGCATTCTTCTGTGTTGTGTGAATCATTAACAATAAAATATATTACATGTGCAATTTTTCATGTAAAAAAAGTAGTGCCAATTTCCCATCTATCTTTGGAGCATGAGTCCCCAGCTCTCAATCTATAGCATCCTCGGCCAGTGGGTACAAGAAACTTACAGTTTCCCACCCACCATGAGAATCCAAAGAGTTCAGACTGAGTGGGGTGTGGTAGACACTTTTGTGGTCCAACCAAAATCAACTACTCTTTTGTCCTTCTTGATGAACCCTGGTGTTTTAGGCATCTTCTAATCTCCTGTGTAGCCACATGATGCATTAGGGCAAGCTGCCTGTCCCCAAAGGAGTCTGATTGGTCTAAGGGTATTGATCCTAGTCCCTTTCCCAGTGATGGAGGATAGGCAGGTGACCCAAACTGGTCAATAAGGAAAGAGAGGAAGCCTGGTAAAGTCATTCTCACTCTCAGGGAGCTAAAGAATCAGACAGGACCTGTTCTCCTCTGACTGAGTCATGTCTGGATATGGTGGACAACGCTTTTAAAGTCAGCTTGTCTCCAACACAGGATGGCAGAGCTCAGAGACAGAATGACTAGGTTCTTGACCAAATCAACCAGTCTGGGGATCTCCCTATTTAAGAATGCATTCTTTCAGCAAAGGGTGTTTGTGTCTTAGCAATGTATGAGAGGAAAAACTATTGCTCTTTACCGTCACAGATTCTCTGATGGGATTTTGCAAATCAGACTGACAAAAGATAGATTACCAGGAGAAAAGACCAATAGAAATGTATTAACACATGCATCATATGGTCACATGGGAGAACTCAATAATGAGCATCTGAAAGGGTAGCTAGAACTTGGGCTTAGCATCTTGGCAAAGAGCAATATGTTCATAGTTAAGTGACAAGACAACAGAAGCGGGCTTTGAGCTTCTGGAGCTGGCAAATTGTAGGAAGAGAAATATCAATAACCTCAGATATGCAGATGACACCACCCTTATGGCAGAAAGTGAAGAAGAACTAAAGAACCTCTTGATGAATGTGAAAGAGGAGAGTGAAAAATTTGGCTTAAAGCTCGACATTCAAAAAACTAAATCATGGCTTCGGGTCCTATCACATCATGGCAAATATATGGAGAAACAGTGGCAACAGTGGCTGACTTTATTTTTTTGGGCTCCAAAATCACTGCAGATGGTGATTGCAGCCGTGAAATTAAAAGACACTTACTCCTTGGAAGGAAAGTTATGACCAACCTAGACAGCGTATTAAAAAGCAGAGACATTTGCCAACAAAGGTCCGTCTAGTCAAAGCTATGGTTTTTTCAGTAGTCATGTATGGATGTGAGAGTTGGACTATAAAGAAAGCTGAGCACTGGAGAATTGATGCTTTTGAACTGTGGTGTTGGAGAAGACTCTTGGGAGTCCCTTGGACTGCAAGGAGATCCTACCAGTCCATCCTAAAGGAAATCAGTCTGGAGTGTTCATTGGAAGGACTGATGTTGAAACTGAAACTCCAATTCTTTGGCCACTAGACGCGAAGAACTGACTCATTTGAAAAGACCCTGATGATGGGAAAGATTGAAGGTGGGAGGAGAAGGGAATGACAGAGAATGAGATCGTCGGATGACATCACCAACTCAATGGACATTAGTTTGGGTAAACGCCAGGAGTTGATGATGGACAGGGAGGCTTGGCGTGCTGCAGTCCATGGGGTTGCAAAGAGTCGAACATGACTGAGTGACTGAACTGAACTGAAATACATGGGCATCTAATAGAAGATAAAACCTAATTGGTAAGGTTTGTGGAGACTACTGTTTTTTCAATGCCTTTCTGTCTCCAGTGATGGGTTTTTATACCCTTCCGGGTGTTGGAAGTTGCAGTAGACAGTTTCACAAGGAGAATTTATGTCCTGATTTCAGACAGATGGAGCAAAGCAGATAGATACAGACAGCCTATCCTGTATCTGCTTTTTCCCATAAGACTCCTCTGTCCGTGAGATTCTCCAGGCAAGAATACTGGAGTGGGTAGCTGTTCCCCTCTCCAGGTGGGTGAAGGTGGATGGGAAATCTCCTGCCACTTCCATCTCCGGTCTCCATCATCTCCATACTCCATATCTACTGGGGCATGCTTACTGGTGATCAGGGTAGTAGTAGTGTTAGTTGCTCAATCGTGTCAGACTCTTTGCGACCCCATGGAGTCCACCAGGCTCCTCTGTCAATGGAATTCTCCAGGCAAAAATGCTGGAGTGGGTTGCCATTTCCTTCTCCAGGGATCAAACCCATGTCTTCTGCATTGTAGGCAGATTCTTTACCACCTGAGCCATCAAGAAGATCAGGGTTTAAAAGACATTTGTTTTAGAAGACACTTCCTTTAGAGGAATGCTACCTCTTGGATTTTTTCATCCAGCCTTATGCAGCAAGCTTGCCTAGTTTGGGATTTGGGAATTAGATTGGCCATTTCTCTAATTTTATTTTTTTGTGTGTGCCAAAACTGCATGTTCTGGTCCCCAGGGACTGGATGACAGTAAGATTTGGTGTTCGAGCAGAAGGAAAAGACCCATTAAGCTTAACTGAGATTATATAATACATTGTAGTCCAAATTACTACAGCATCCAGATACTAACCCAGCTAACAATGAAGTGGTCTTCACTCCTGTTGCTACTGTTTTGTGTATATATGTGTCCCTGAAAATCATCTGTTTAATCTCACCAATAAAGTGAAAGAAATTGAGACTCTAAACCAGCTGTGACCTGCCCAAGATCACACAACTGGTAATAATAGAACTTGACCTGCCTCTCAGGGTTCTGAGCTTCAGTCACCATACCAGATCATCAATACTTTTCTGAGAGAAGGTTCACTTCTAGCCACACTCTTATTCTTGTCAATAGTAAGTGATGGGAGGGTCTCACCCTGCCGTGCGCAGATTTCCTGTTATCACTTGCTCTCTATGTGGGCCTCCTTGTGATCCTTCCTTCTCTCCTGTGATCAGAACAAAGAATAAAGCTACTACAGCTGCTTTCCTAAAGCAGGACATGTCCAGAACTGTTGTTTGACCTCTGTGTTCAGAGGGAACCTGGACTACAGGGAGTTTTCAGCAGCCTTGGGGAAATATCAGAATGAACATGTTTAAAAAGCCTGGTTCCCCAGCGAGAGATTTTATCTTTTATTTCCTCCCATGACTTATTCTGCTTCATTTATCACTGAGACAAAAGTATTTTTCTTTTTCTTTGGTGAATCTATTCTAAGTACCATGAAAAGAAGTGGCACAGCAACAGTATTTCACGAACTCAACTTCAACCTCCTGCTCTTCACCTTGAGAACCCGGCTTGTCTATGTTACTGATTTCAAGTGACTTTTTAACAGACTGTAGGAAAAATTTTTGATGTCAATCAAGAGAAGCAACCTTTTTTCACTGAATGATAATAGAATTCAGTTCTTCTTATTTGCTTGGAATCTCAGCACAAATCATAAGCATTTTTCTCCTTTTGCCAGAAATAATGGCCTTGTGTTTATAATAAAAACAAAATGTATGTGTTGCAATACAGGTTTTAAAAGCTAAAACTGAAATATGCTTTCTTCTCTTGGTGATATTATTTTTTACTACCTTTCTCTATATTTTTACAAAATCCACATGATATAGCCATCTGACTCATAAGAAGAATAATAGAAGTGGAAAACTGCCATTTTTCTCAAGAAATCTCTCTTTCTTCCCACAATCATAAAGAAGACCATTTGACTTTTATTACTGTGGTTTCCAAAATACCCACGCACAACCCTCTGAATGCCTGCAGAGCATCCTCATTGCCATTGGGTTGGGTGAACTCAGGTTATACATAAGTATCAAACTGAGTGATCCACATAATTAGTACTTGTGACCCCAAGGTAATCCCTCAAGCAATCTGAGGTTTCCATCCTAATTTCTCTTTTCCTGAATCCCTGAGCTGCTGTATGCAAAGTCTCCACAGTGCTGTTTTCAGTGTTTGTACAGCAGAGCACTGGTAGGTCAAGAGCTAAAGGAAAAGCTGCAACCATTGGCTTTGGGGCACAGATGAGAATGTGGTACCCAGGCACTAATGTGAAAGCCAAAGGTCTTCACGCTTATTTCAAGTTCATTAGCATTCTGGTTTCTGAGCCAGGCCCAAGAAAGGAGGAGAATTATGTGCATAATGAGGAGATGACTCATCTGATGCCTAAATAGTGACTTTGTGTTGTCACACCACTTTTTCATCATGCCATCACGCAATCATCTTTGAAACTCTGTGATGTCATCTTCCTTCCTTGTAAGTCCAAGCCAGATGTAGTTTATCAGACTACTTGTCATGGGTGTGCTTTCGAGAGCCTCATGATGTAAATTGCATTACTTTTGTGATATCAGGTGACAACAGACATTAAATAATGTCCTCAACTATCTTCAGTACCAATCCGGGGAAATTTTCCCAATATTCGCAGTATAGGGGATAACAAGTTGAGGGAATGGGATTGATTTTTAACTTCTCCAAGAGCTGATACCATCAGGGTAACAACACTGGGGTCCTTTCCAACCTCAAGTGAACAACCATAACTGTGGAGAGGGCATTGTTGGTGAGAGAGGTAAGACTTCCATGGCCGATACCAGATGCCTACTACCATCAGCCCCTCGTGACATGGACTGTAACACAGCTCTGACTGTCAGCAAAAGACAAGATACTAGAAAGGAGGAGCCCTGACAGTCATCTCCAAAGGAGCTTGGAATTAAATGGCACTTTAATTGTTACCTTTGCTCCTTAGGTCCAGAAGAGGCACAGCTCAATTCTGGAAGGATTTGAAAGTAGTCATCTGAGAGCCAGCTTTACATTAAAATTGTCCGTGGGTATTCTCATTTTCAAGGACTAGAGATAATTCCTTTTTAAGAATGATAAAACAAACAAACAGCTGAATTATCACCAGCTAACTTAAGAGGTGTCTTGGATTGAATTGTGTCCTTCAAAGAAGATACATCAGAGTCTTAACCCCCAGAATCTCATAATGTGACCTTACCTGGAAGCAGGGTATCTACAGAGATAATAGAGTTAAAATGAGATCAGAAGTATAGATCTCCCTAAGGCTGATTCATGTTGATATATGGCAGAAGTCAATGGCTGTAAAACCCTGTATGTGAGACATCAAAAGAGACACAGATAAATAGAACAGTATTATGGACTCTATGGGAGAGGGTGAGGGTGGGAGGATATGGGAGAATGGCATTGAAGCATGTAAATTATCATATGTGAAACAAATCACCAGTCCAGTTTCCATGCATGATACAGGGTGCTCGGGGCTGGTGCACCGGGATGACCCAGAGGGATGGGATGGGGAGGGAAGTGGGAGGGGGGTTCTGGAAGGGGAAAACATGTACACCCATGGTGGATTCATGTCAATGTGCTGCTGCTGCTGCTAAGTCGTTTCAGACGTGTCCGACTCTGAGCGACCCCATAGACGGCAGCCCACCAGGCTCTGCCGTCCCTGGGATTCTCCAGGCAAGAATACTGGAGTGGGTTGCCATTTCCTTCTCCAGTGCATGAAAGGGTAAAGTGAAAGTGAAGTCGCTCAGTCGTGTCAATGTATGAAAACAAATACAATATTGTAAAGTTAAAAAATAAATAAACTGAAAAAAAAAAGTCAACACACTATTGTAAATCAACTATCCCCCAATTAAAAATTAATAAATTTAAATTTTAAAAAGATGTGGATCCTAATCCAATAGGATGGGTTTCCTTATGCTAAGTCCCTTCAGTCATGTCCAACTCTTTGTGACCCTATGGACTGTAGCCCACCAGACTCCTCTGTCCAAGGGATTTGCCAAGCAAGAATACTGGACTGGGTTGCCATTTCCTCCTCCAGGGGATCTTCCGGACCCATGGATTGAACCCACGTCTCTTATGTCTCCTGCATTGGCCGGTGGGTTCTTTACCACTAGCACCACCTGGGAAACCTAATAAAAAGGGGAAATTTGAACCAGAGACATATACACAGGGAGAATGCCAAGTGAAGGTGACGGTGGAGATCGGAGGGCTGCACCTATGAGCCGAAGAATGCCGAAGATTGCCAGAAGCTCGGGGAGAAGCAGGGAACAGATTCTCCCCAACAGCCCTTGGAAGGAGCCAACCCTGCTGACACCTTGTTCTTGGACTTCTGGACTGTGAGACTACATCTCTGTGGCTTAAGCCACCAGGTTTATGGTGCTTTGTGACAGTGGCCCTGGGAAACTAATACAGAGTGGAAGCTAATCATAGAAAAATAGCTCAGTTCTAAACAAGACTAGTTACTGGAGGGATTTCTATTTTCTGGCAACATACAATTGAGTGGTATTTGAAAGATAGTCCTTTAAGCCATTTTTCAGGGTCACAATCCGAGTAATTGCACCACATTCAAATAGGATACCCGAAGCCAGCCTGTGAGGCATCTTGGCTGGAAGGAATTAAGCTGGCAGCCTCAGCCCCACATGATGCCGGTGCTTTTGTCCTATACTCATCTCTATAGCTTTTCTTTCCTTCAAGAGTTTACGTCTGCTTTGCAGATGACAGCGTTTACCTAGCTGGTTTCCTGGGGAAGAAGAAAAGATATTATTGCAATTTTTCAGTCTTAAGCTAAATTTTGACGTAACTGTCATAACCCTAGCAAACAGTTTTCTGGTGATAGTGTTATGAGAAATTTCAACCGTTGGATGGGAGCCTACCATGGCCACTCCACCCCCACTAACCATTTTTCTTTTTGTTTTGAGTGTTCTAACCTCTGCTGGAGGCAAACAGAGAGGCTGAAGCATTCGAATGGGTGCTCAGTCCAATGGTACCTGCTTTCAGTGGAATGGTTCTTTGTATAATCTGTTTTTATTACACCGAGAGCTGAGACAGTCAGTTAACACAGAGGAAATATCAGAGGCAATTCTTTCCCATTCAGGTGAGGCACTAGATAACCCATACGCTTTTTTTTTTTCCCCCACTTAAACACTAAAGTGAAAGCAGTCTTACTGAGGAAGAAATAAGAAAGGAAACTGATTTAAAAACAAACAGATGCTGCTGATAAGATACCTAGGAGACTGGGAATCTGGTCCACTTTAGTCTCTCATCTTTTTCACCTTCTACTGAAGTACCACCCACTTTTTTTCCCCATTCATTTCAGCCTGTTTCCCAATATACCATCTGTCTGCCTCATCTGAGAAAGCTCCCAGACTAAAAAGAAAACAGGGTGACTTAGGAAGCCAAATTAGCTGAAGAGTTCTCCTGGAGATCAAATAGATCTTGTCCTCTTGCTTTGCCTCTGTGTACCAGCATTTGAAACATCTCCCTTGTCACCCCCACTTTTGCTGGTTGGGTTTATAGATGTAATGAATGCCCACACAGCCAGAGACAGTCAGCCAGCCTAGAATATGATCTCTACAATTCTGAGGACATAAGCTTCGTGTTAGAAACTCAATGTGACTGAAGTTTCTCACTTCAATACCTAGGAAAAGAAGTCTATCTGTGCACAAAGAGGTCACAAAATTGTAAGGGATTGCAAGAATTTCTTAGGCAGTCACACTTCCTTCCTCTCCTTTTGGGGGTTGGGGGAGTGGAGTGAAGCTTAACACAGGAGCACTAGACCTTCGCACAAAAGCAGTTGTCAGGGTGTGTTTGAAATCTCCAGTCATGGGACTTCCCTGATGGTCCAGTGGCTAAGACTTTTCGCTCCCAGTGCAAGGGGAGTGAATTTGATCCCTGGTCAGGGAACTAGATCTCACATGCCACAACTAAGAATTTGCGTGTCACAACTAAAAGATCTAGCATGCCGCAGGAAGCCCCACAACTAACACATGGCACAGCCAAATAAATAAACTTTTTTCTTCTTTTAAAGAAATCTCCAGTCATTTTAATTCCTACACTTTGGGGATCTTGGTACCTGCTTCATCCACTTGTCTTCCTGTCCCCGTGTTTTCATTGTTGTCCATCCCACCCTTATCTAAACGGGGTTTTTCATGATTTTATTTCATCTGATGGTGGCAAAATGAATCCATTGTGACTAGGAAACCTCGTTTATGTACTTCCTCGACAGAATGATTTGTTCTCTTAGCCTAACTACCAAGGATTTCATTCGTTTACCACTTACAACCCACTCTGCCACTCCTCTCAGAGAAGCACTCGACATGTTTCTTCCCTCCCACAAAAATCATCTGTCTGCAGATCTAGCCACGAATAAATAAAGGAAAGAATCTTTTCTTAAATATCTAAAGTCTAGAATCATGCCCCTGCACCCTGCATTTACACTGCCAATCATGACACAGCTCTGAATATTCATCTTTGTTTCCCACCAGCTATCAATACAGTCTTTTGAATGACAGAGTACAGCCTCTGGTCTCTGACATTCAGCATTGACTGGGATTAACTCCTCTGTACGTACTTTTACAAATTTGATTCTCTTCCATCTAATTTCTAATCCAAATTTTCTTGTCACAAATGTCTTTTTAGAATATGACCCAGTTGCCTACTTTTTGTTATACTTTGCATATTTGGTCAATGCTTTAAAAAAAAAATCTCCTTTCTTAGAGTCTCTTATAAATGCATCAAATAGCATCAGGATTGGGAGGTAAAACTGCTTCCTCTCCATGATTTATTTGTGAAACGTCCTGGTGTAGATGTAGGATCCTGAAACAGTGTATTGCAGTAGTGAGCACACAGGTATATGTTTAACAAACAAAAGTGACAATTATAGAAACAAAGGGAGGATCAAGAGATGCATCCCCGGAGGCTGGGAATTAATTGAAGATAAGAAGTTACCAGACAGGCAGGTTGGCCTTTCCAAGCCCCCAGCTTCCATCAGAGCCAAATCTTTCTTTTCTGACAGTAAATCAAGGCAGAGAGAGGCAAGAAGAGGGGGTTCTTTTCCTCAGAGTGTCTTGTTTTGGGTTAAAAAATAAAGAAAATTGCTAATACTTTTTGTGTTGCTCATCCATACAGGAGGTGCCTGTGTAACATTTGGATATCTTTTGAAATTTACACATGCTCTTCCTACCTGCTGTGCTCAATTTCAGAATCCAGTGCTGTCATTAAGGAAAAATAACAACCTTTGTTCTCTCCTCCAGGCACAACATGTTGCACTGGTGTTTGTTTCCAGGAAAAAAAAATTTTTTTAGACTAAGGAAGCCTGACCAAGCCTTCTGTGTCTCTGACTTTTTGCACCTCAGCACTATGGTTCACTGCGCAAGAGTTCCTTCATGTATTTTAAAGTCCCTCATGAAGACATCAGACCACTTTCTGTAATGAATGGTTTTCATTCTCAGTGTAATAAAGGCACATTCTTGAGGCAGACAGTTCCATCAGAGATGGCAAACATCAGACATTTCAAAGGCTTAGGTCGCATGTATATCCAAGCTTACAAAGCTTAGCAGTGTCTCTGGGATTTGAAAGCTGGATCGGAAATCTGGGTTATATATGTTATATTCTTGACTAAGCCTGAATTTTAAACATTCCATTTTTTCTATCTTTAAACTTACCAGAGAGAGCAGAGTAATAGGGAAACTATATACACCAATAGGAGAACAAAAAGCAAGCTTTATTGCGATGTGCTAAGCATTTCGGTCATGGAATGTGAAGCTTTTCTTTCTTTTGCTTCTTGTTCAAGGTAATAGTAATTTAGGCTCCTAGCAATCATTTTTGAACATTATGGATGTATGGCGGAAGGCACACAGGGTTCAACTGACTGCACACTAAATGCTGGTCTAAAAGGTATCTGAAAGCCTATAATCTGATGGGTGAGGGGAGAGGTTCTTGGAGAAAGAGAACTCGGCATGGTTTTCTTGACATAAAAGAAATCATTTTTTGCCAAAGCCATTCTGTGATCTAAGCCTGGCCATGATCTTGCCCTTGAACCGGTCTCAGTAATCGGTGATCTTCAAGGAAGCAAGGGAAAGTAGGAACAAAGGAAAAACAGTCAAGAAGCAGTAGTTCAGTGATGAAATAAAATCCTGGTTTCTCCTCAAGGGACACACATAATAATATATCTTTGAGTTGTGCAGGAACCAAGGCCCCCATCTATGTGGAGGGTGGAATGAGGATGTTGACCTTCACGACTTCAATCAATTAAGACTTGGACTGTGTTGATCTTTTCCCCAGTTCTGTGCGGAATTCTCCTCTGCGCAAGTCCCTTCATGAATATGCAAGTACCCTTAGTGTAAAATTTCCCCAGTTTTGCTGTTCAATGGGACACTGCTTTGGGAAAGATCCTCAGTGTTTACCATACTTTATTTTTTTCTCCTTCTCTGAAAATTTTCAATGGATAGATCAACTTTTGTTCTTCTAGTTTGAAAGTTATACATGTTTTTTCCCTTTGGTCTTTCACATACTTGTGCCTAACTGCTCAAGACTTATACATGTTATACATTTAATTTCTCAAATGTGTCAGTTGATCTATCCATTTCATCTTTTTCCTGAGCAGGACAAATGCATAAGCACTCTGTCATCTTCTTCGGTGTCTCTATCAGCACCTCATCTAAGATGTTATCATCTAGAACCTTAACTGTGGAGTTATGGATGTCTCTTCAATATTTGTGAATTTGTCTTATTTTTTAATGTTTTGATCTTTGCTTTTTTGAGATAACAGGGTTTGTTTTTTTTTTAAATTACTTACAAAGTTTTATAGAAGGAACCCATAAGAGTATCATTCTATTGGTGATGACAATTTTGAACAATACTCATAAAACATAACTGTCCTTGAGTAATAATTATGAAAGATAGTTGTATAATACTGAGACGTATAGAACATAATACAATTATTGGAGGGAAATTTCTCTACAATATTGTGTTGGCCTCTGCCACACATCAACATGAATCAACCACAGGTGTACATATTAGACAATAGATTTTTAAAGTTACAGTAGGTCCCCTACAAACGAACCTTCAAGTTGCAAGCTTTCAAAGATGTGAACATGGGTACACATGTCCAATCATGTAAATTAGTTCATGTGTCTGGTTTCCCTGCAAACAACTCTGTCAATCAGATGTTCACCTGAATCAGGTTGACCCGTTGTTACTCCCCTTCAACATCAGTAATGAGTGGTTGGGCTTCTGATGCTGATAGATCTCCCATAGAGAGCTATGAAACTTGGAACTAGCCTAGGTCGTGTGAAGTACAGAAAAGAACTGAGATCAAAAGCTCACTCTCAATTCATTTTCTTCATCCACAGTAATATTTCTCTGTCCAAGGTAAATGTTTCTTCTACCCATCTGGTTGTTAAAGCCTTCTTGGCCTCAGAGATTTCTCATCCTTTATGGAAATTTGTAGGATCTTCTTTCTTCTATCTCTCCTGCTATCTACTTTCACAGTACTCACTCTATGTCCTTTGGCACCACTGCATCACCACCAACACATAATAGGTGCTTCAAAAATACTTGACAAATAAGTGAAAGTTATAAATTCACAAAGAATAAATTCACAAAGTTATAAATATCACAAATATCACAAATAAATTCACAAATACATATGTTGAGCACCACCTCAGATGACGTTGTAACTTTTGATTCAAGCACTAAGCTCATAATTTTAAAAACTCGTGAGGAGAAGGATGCTTTTTTATTTTTACCCTGATTTTGCCTATTCCATTGTTCTTTTTCCATTCTAGAAGTCTCAGTCTCCTTCTATTAAGTTACTTTCTGTTTAGAGAAATTCCTTTAGCCTCTCTTTAAGGTAAGTCTGCTGGCAACACATTCTCTTAGTTATCCTTCATCTGAAAATGTATTGATTTCCTCTTTGTTTCTAAGGGGCACTTTTGCTAGATATAGAATTCAGGGTTGATTGTTCTTTTATTTTAGCACTCAAAAAATGTTGTGCCACTTCTTTCTGGAAGGAAGCAGAATACTGAATACTTTCTCCTTTTTCATATTGCCGGTGTAGGTTGGCAGCTCTCCCCTGGGCCTGGCAGGTGCTGGAAATGAAGCCAGTAGAGTGGCAGTTATTTTCATCTTGTGCTACCTCATTCCACCTCACTGATGCTAGGTGGGGATGGAGGCCTAGTCACCCCCTGGACCCTGCTGACACTATCCTGTTGTAAGAATAGGGGCACCACTTGCTTCCACTGGATAACCATGGGCATTTTCCTTTGCCCTCTCTTTGCCTACCTAGATGCCTTAAGATCATTTTGCTACAGTTAGTACATCTACCTGAATGTAAGAGGTGAAACAACACTTCATAGGTCTAACTAAGGAAGACTGAGCCAAATAGACAAAGCAACTACAAATTAACTTTTCCTATTTCTCTTTCTTTCTCTCAGACCTAGATCCAGGCAAAATAGCTAAGTAGGTAAAATTTGACCTCAGTACATCTTCTCTGTTGTCTTCTGGTATCTCCTCACCTTGCTATGAGACACTTAGGCAGCATCCTGGATACTACAGACTATTTCTTTCTCCAAAGAGCTCCATCAAAATGTAGATACTCTTCTCATTACAAGTTTTTCTGTATTGCTGATTTTTGTAAATCACATTTGATATTAATTTAATAAGATTTTTTATATGTAAAATTTTATATTTAGGGATCCATTCCTTCAGGTCATTGATAGATCACTGACTCGCAAATCTGATAAACTAAGAGGTTAAAGGATGCTTATTTTTAAATATATGACCCCTTCTAAGAAACAACTGGAAGGGAGAGAAGGAGTTTCAATTTTTTTGATTCATTTTATCCTAATATAGTTGCATTTAAATGGAAACCCTTAGTACTTTAAGCAGAAGCATCCATGTTGAAAACATTTAAGTAACAGAGCTGGTACAGAGGTAGAGGTCCTTGGGGCAAGAGACCTTCAGGAATCCTTAATTAGTATATTTATTGCTAACAGTGGATTGACTCTTAGCTCCTTAATTTGCACAGAGAATCAAGAGCTGTCTGCTAGGTTAAAAATTATATATATATAGATGTACATATGCATATGTTTATCTATATATATATAAAAATACTATTTATAAATTAATTATAAATAGTATGTGCATTTCTACTCTTCTGTATTTCATTGATTTGATCTTGTTTCTCAGTTGTCAGAGCTCTTGGATAAAAGCAGTTGTTTTCCCAGGGTGTCATTTTCTCTTCTGCTCTGCATTTCTGAATGAGTGTTTTTAGAATTTGTTCTTCGCAGGCGGCACTAGTGGTAAAGAATCTGCCTGCTAATGCAGAAACCTAAGAGATGTATGTTCGATCCTAGGGTTGGGAAGACCCCTTGGAGGAGGAAATGGCAACCCACACGAGTATTCTTGCCTGGAGAATCCCATGGACAAAGGAGCCTGATGGGCTACAGTCCATAGGGTCACACAGAGTCAGACACGACTGAAATGACTTAGCATTGATGCATGTTGTCCTTATTCAGTTGTTGCTTTGATTATTGGAAATTTATGATTTAGTTTCCACAGGAAAAAAATGTTAGATTGTCAAGGAAAAAAAAATGTCTCTGAAAGAGAACAGACTTGTGGTTGCCAAGGGGGAGGGTGAGTAGGGGAGGGATGGATTGAGAATTAGCAGATGCAAACTATTATATATAGAATGAATAAACAGCAAGGTCCTACTGTATAGCACAGGGAACTATATTAAATATCCTGTGATAAACCATATGGAAAAGAATTGAAAAATAATGTAGATGAATGTATAACTGAATCACTTTGTTGTACAGCAGAAATGAACACAACATTGTAAACCAACTATATTTCAATAAAATAAGTTTTTTAAAATGTTTTTGATACATCAAGTTTATGTAACTTTTTTCCCCCTACCATGATGGACACCTGACTTTTCTTTCATTGTAACTTTCTATAAGCATCATGATTGTGCTGCAAAGTGCTCCTTAGGAATTGGGGGTGCTTTTTAAAAACCTTCTGAGGTATTGAAATGAATAGGTACAACTTGCAGTTGCCTTAGAAATCTATGCAGGATATTGACTAGAAAAGTCAGGAAAAGCCTCTCTCAACCTAGAGAGACGTAGAAAGGAGAAATGCTTACCTGAGAATGAGTTAACCTATGTTAATGTACAAATTATACTTTACATATAAATTTAAGTTCTGATGTCAACTTTAAGAAGTTCTGCTTTGCTAAGGGACTTGGGAGTGAGGGAGCTGTTAGTCAATGATAAACGGGATCAAAGAATCCATTATATTTCCAGCAATAACAAGGGTGTAGCACCTTAGGCTCATGTTGATCCATTTGTGGGTTGTTATTCTAATGTTGGAAACAGTGTAGCATTTACTCTCTGGTGTCATTCAAATTTCATCACTAATCTTCCATTTAAATATTGTATTTTCTCATTTCTAAAAATGGTTATATTTAATAATAGCAGTGATACTCATCAGATTGTACCTTACATCTGAATAGTACTTAAGAATTTACACTTTCAGAGACTTCTCTGGTGGTCTAGTGGTTAAGAATACACCTTCCAATTTAGGGGATTCACGTTTGATCCCTGGTGGGGGAACTAAGATCCAAAAGAGTAACTAAGCCCATGCACCACAACTAGAGAGCCTGCTCACTGCAAGTACTGAGCCTGCATGCTCTAGAGACTCCCTGCCACAACTAGAGAGAAGTCCACATGCCACAACAGAGTCCACATGCTGCAACTAAAACCCGACACAGCCAAATAAATAAATAAACATGAAAAAAATTACACTTTCATATAAAGCATCTCTTAATACATCCTAAGGGCTTCCCTGATTGCTCAGTGGATAAAGAATCTGCTTGCAATGCAGGAGACACAGGGAATGAGGGTTTGATTCCTGGGTCAGGGAGATCCTCTGGAGAAGGTAATGGCAACCCACTCCAGTATCCTTGCTTGGGAAATCCCATGGACAGAGCCTGGTGGGCTTACAGTCCATGGGGTTGCAAAGAGTCCAACACGACTAAGCAACTGATTATGAGCATGAGAATACATCATAAAAGGACAAAATTTATTTAAAATTTATTATTCATAACCATGTGGCACTAATGGTAAAGAACCCACTTGCCAATGCAGGAAAAGAGACAGGGGTTCGATCCCTGGGTCTGGCAGGTCACTTGGAGAAGAGAATGGCAACCCACTCCAGTATTTTCGCCTGGAGAATCCCATCAACAGAGGAGCCTAGCAGGCTACAGTCCAAGGGTTTGCAAAAGAGTCAGACACAACTGAATGACTAACACTTTCACGTTCATAGCTGATTCACTACACTGTACAGCAGAAACTAACAATATTATAAAGCAATTATACTCCAATTAAAAAATTATAAAAATAATAAAAAACCAAATCACCGACAACAAGCCTTTGTGGGTTTAGCTGAATTTAGCAAGGCTTTCCTAGGGAAAGTAGAGGAAAAGCAAAAGACTTCAGGGCAAACATTAGTCTTCCTCATTCTGAAAGTGCCGCGCTCTCCCCACCACTGTGGATTTCCTGCTTCCAGAGGCTCTCCACCTCGCTGGCTCCCTCCCTCTTCCTCTTCCCTTCCCTCCCTTCTTCTGTCTGCCACTTTCTCTCTTTTGAAGGGAGCTTCAAGAACAAATAAAATATTCCTCCCCTTGCCTCACCAAGCGTAATTTCCCTTCCATCAAAGCCATGGCTCCTGCCCATGTCCAGGACGTGGGGGGAGAGTGGGAACACCTTTTCAAAGACGGTCCTCTTCCTGAGAATTAGTGTCACTTGTTAGTATTCTTCCCCACCTCACTACCTCTACTTTTCTGCATTTTCTATTAGAGAGAGAACTTAAGGTCAAAGAAATTATTCTGTCAGGCACCCAGGTACAAAAGAGATAAAATCAGGCAGTCTTCTGCATCTTCTTCCATAAAAATTAATACTTCCATGGAAACATCCTTTTCTGTTTTTCTGCACCAAATTGAATATTTTCCATTTTCTTAATTTTGTTAATTTAGTAGAGGGGAAAATGGTACCTTCATTAAAAAAATTTTTTTTTAAAAAATGATCATTTATCTAAACTTACTTATAGAACAGAAACAGACTCCCAGACTTGAGAGAACAAGCTTATGGCTGAGGGAGAGGATGAGAGGAAGGGATAGTTAGGGAATTTGGATGGATGTGTACACACTGCTATATTTAAAACAGATAACCAACAAGGATGTATGTATAGCACATGGAACTCTGCTCAATGTTATGTGGCAGCCTGGATGGGAGGGGAGTTTGGAGGAGAATGTGAAGTCGCTCAGTCATGTCTGACTCTTTGCGACCCTATGGACTGTAGCCTATCAGGCTCCTCTGTCCATAGGATTTTCCAGGCAAGAGTACTGGAGTGGGTTGCCATTGCCTTCTCCAGGGGATCTTCCTGACCCAGGGATCTCCCGCATTGTAGGCAGATGCTTTACCGTCTGAGCCACAAGGGAAGTCCTACAGGGGGAGAATGGATACATGTATATGTATGACTGAGTCCCCTGGCTATTCACCTGAGACTATCACAACATTGTTAATTGGTTATATCTCAATACAAAATAAAAAGTTAAAAAAAAAATTTATCTATATTTGTTTCAACATCTTTACACAATTAGTTTTATTCTCCTTCAAAAAATAGACACTGGAAAAAAAAAACTTGAATATCTCCCTTTAATTGACCACTTTATTTCTTTTGTGATCATTCCTTAGAAACCTTATTTCATCAATTCGAGGACACAGATCTTCACATTTGTTATTTTACTGTCAATGGTGTGAAGCTGGTACTACACATGTTGAGTTTGTCACTTTAAATGTATTTTAAATAATAATAATATAATTTGAGATTGATATAGAAAGTTTTGTGTACAGAGAAATGAATGAAAACAAAATAGGGCATAAATTTCTTATTGATGAAGTAAATATTCATTGTTGAAGAAGTAACCACAATTCCATTTATTTGCAAAGCAATGGCCATGTGCTTTCTGGGACCTAAGGACAAACTCACAAATAGATGAAGCTGAGTTATTTTTATTTTTACATGCAAAAAGATTGCCTATTGTATGTCAACCATGGCAACTGAAGGAGATATTGTTAAATATCTTTCTCAAAAATATGAGAAAGAAAATCAAGGCCATAAGGTACTGGTTGCACAATGTAAAGTCATAGTTAGATTACTGACATTTTAGCTTTCTTAATAATGTGCCTTATAATCGATGAAATTAGAATTAAAGAAAGTTTCATAATAATAATTAAAAGCTGTAAATACTTTGGGTTTGTATACTCTTTCATATATGTTACCTTATTTGATCCTCTTAACAAACCTGAGACATTTATGACACCTTTTCAATCAGATCAGTCGCTCAGTCATGTCTGACTCTTTGCAATACATGGACTGCAGCACACCAGGCTTCCCTATCCATCACCAACTCCTGGAGCTTGCTCAAACTCATGTCCATTGAGTCAGTGATGCCATCCAACCATCTCATCCTCTGTCATTCCCTTTTCCTTCTGCTTTCAATCTTTTCCAGCATCAGGGTCTTTTCCTATTAGTCAGTTCTTTACATCAGGTGGCCAAAGTATTGGAGCTTCAGCTTCAAGTATCAGTCCTCCCAATGAATATTCTGGACTAATTTCCTTTAGGGTTAACTGGTTTGATCTCATGCAGTCCAAGGGACTCTCAAGAGTCTTCTCCAACACCACAGTTCAAAAGCATCAGTTCTTTGGTGCTCAGCTTTCTTTATGGTCCAACTCTCACATCCATACATGACTACTGGAAAAACCATAGCCTTGAACAGATGGACCATTGTCAGCAAAGTAATGTCTCTGTTTTTTAATATGCTATCTAGTTTGGTCATAGCTTTTCTTCCAAGGAGCAAGTGTCTTTTAATTTCATGGCAGCAGTCACCATCTGCAGTGGTTTTGGAGCCCAAGAAAATAAAGTCTGTCATTCTTTCCGTTGTTTCCCCATCTACTTGCCATGAAGTAATGAGACTGGATACCATGATCTTTTTAAAAAAATTTTATTTATTTATTTTAATTGGAGGCTAGTTACTTTACAATATTGTAGTGGTTTTTGCCATACATTGACCTGAATCAGCCATGGGTGTACATGTGTCCCCCATCCTGAACCCCCTCTCACCTCCCTCCCTACCCCATCCCTCAGGGTCATCCCAGTGCACCAGCCCTGAGTGCCCTGTCTCATGCATTGAACCTGAACTGGCAATCTATTTCACATATGGTAATATACATGTTTCAATGCTAGTCTCTCAAATCATCCCACCCTCACCTTCTCCCACAGAGTCCAAAGGTCTATTCTTTATCTCTGTGTCTCTTTTGCTGTCTTGCATATAGAGTCATTGTTACCATCTTTCTAAATTCCATATATATGCATTAATATACTGTATTGGTGTTTTTCTTTCTGACTTACTTCACTCTGTATAATAAGCTCCAGTTTCATCCACCTCATTAGAACTGATTTAAATGTATTCTTTTTAATAGTTGAGTAATATTCCATTGTGTATATGTACCACAGCTTTCTTATCCATTCGTCTGCTGATGGATATCTAGGTTTCTTCCATGTCCTAACTATTGTAAACAGTGCTGCGATGAACATTGGGGTACACATGTCTCTTTCAATTCTAGTTTCCTTGGTGTGTATGCCCAGCAGTGGGAATGCTGCAACATCTTTGGGAATGTTGATTTTTAAGCCAGATTTTTCACTCTCCTCTTTCACTTTCACCAAGAGGCTCTTTAGTTCTTCACTTTCTGCCATAAGGGTGGTGTCATCTGCATATCTGAGGTTATCAATATTTCTCCCAGCAATCTTGATTCCAATCTTGATTAAACGCTCACCTTATTATTATTATTATCTTATATTAGTACTTAATAATAATATTTACCATGATTTTATTATGCCCACATTACAATTGAGAAATAACCATAGCATACATAAGATTCATAATATGTTATATATGATCATAAAATAAACAACAGGATATAAATAATGATGGGCTTCCCTGCTGTCTCAGATGGTAAAGAATCTGCCTGCAATGCGGGAGACCCAGGTTCAATTCCCGAGTCAGAATAATGATATTTAATTTAATTGTCATGTCTATTTGCGATAGAAAAAATTCAAGTTCAGAGTGATTTGCTCAAGGTAACACAGTGTGCAAGTAGCAGAGTGTGAGTTTTGTGGTCTTGGAAAATTCTGAAGACTCTATCTTATGCAAGACTTGTGATATGTCAGTTTCCTTACATGGTCTCTCTGGACCTCAAAAGAAAAATGGTGCCTAGAAATTTCTCCAGACATTCCTCTGATGGGGTGTGGAAAATGTGGAAAGGAACAGATTTAGTTAGGTGCTTTGGGTTGTAAGAAACTGAAATCACAAATCAACTGGCTCTAGCAAGAAGAAAATGCATTGTCTCACAGGAAATCCAGAGATAAGGCAGCTTCCAAGGGCAATTGATTCAGTGACTCACTGATGTCGTCAGAAACTCAAGTGCTTTCCATGTCCCCTCACTGCTATTCTCTGTATCAGCTTCATGTCAAATCAGTAGCAAGCCAAGTACAGCCATACCATATACAGTAAAATATCCAGGATGACAACACACAGAGGAGAAGAGAGAAAGTACCTTTCTGTGGTTGTCTCTCAGGGAAAGGAAGCTCCCCCCCCACCCCCAGAAGCCCCTCAGCATGACTTTATGTTTTTGTCTTATTAGTCAGAGTTTGGAAGCAAGCTTAACCAACAACAGGCAAGGAAGCTGGAGTTATTCTTACACCTGGAGTTGGAGGTGGGGTATCTTCCCTTGAGTCACAACCAACCTTTTTAGACCAGGAAAAGGAATTATATTCATAGTTTCTGTTTATCAAAGACAGATTTACCTAGAATGTGTGCTAAAGTGAAAGTGTGAGTCATTCAGTTGTATCTGACTCTTTGCGACCCCATGGACTGTAGCCATGGAATTTCCCAGGCAAGAATACTGAAGTGAGCTGCCATTCCCTTCTTCAGGGGATCTTCCCAACCCAGGGATCTAACCCAGTCCTCCTGCGTTACAGGCAGATTCTTTATCATCTGAGCCACCAGGGAAGAGAACATGTGCTAACTTAATTTCTATAACGACACCTACGCAACCCTTCTCTCCAGTTAGTTTTCTTCTAACCCATAATTAGAAAATCAGGTTCATCATTCCTAAAATTACACACACATACAGTTTATAAAATTATATGGTAGATCTTCCTGTTTTTATCTTTTATAATATTACTGCAATGTGTGCTTTACTTGAAACTCCATGCACTTAATGCTTTACTAGGGCAATGATAATAGCAAAAGAGAACACAGAATCAGATCTGTAGAACATGGGATCAAACCAAGAAGACCTCGCTTGGTTGGTTGATAACTGAAAGACAAGATCATATGTGGCAGTTACATTATTAGATCTGAAGTGAAATCATGAGCACGTTATAGAAAAGTCTTTTTATTCTTTCAGAAGCCATTTAACAAGTAGCAAATAAGAGTGGAGTTGGGCTATGACAGGATAATAGATTTCTCCGCCAGAAAAAAAGGCTGTGCAGTTGTTATCCCAAGGAACAAAGAATATAAAGAGGAGCTTAAAATTGTGGTTTTGTTCTAGAACGCATTTGTAAGTAGAATGCATTCGTTCTTAAATAAAAACCATATCTGCTATTATGTATGAAATACAATGTGTTCTTATTTTAATACTGAAAAAATACAGTAGTCATTTTGCTAATACAAAGACGTGTATATGATTAAGTACTGTCATTCGTTTACAATAGATGCTAAGAACTAGTCAATGGGAATCAGCACATTAGTGCTTTAGCTTATCAAGGAGTGTACTTACAAAACCCCATGAAAATGAATCACGTAAAGCAGTCTTCTGGCTTTAAAAAATGAGACCCTAAAGAACAACACAATAGAAGAAAAGGGAAAGAAAATAGTAGACAATGCAGAGAAGGTAGAATGCAAAGACTAGTATATGTATGCAAAGATATTCAACCTCAATTACACAGAAATCCAACAGAAAAGGCAACAATACCAATGTTCATCTGTCATACTGGCAAAAATTATTAACAGCCACTATTGTTAAAGAGAAGGACATTTTGGCATGGTTGGGTAGAGTGTAAATTGTTACCTTTTCCTGTGATAGGTTGATAGTGTACTTGAAATCTTTTGTGTTCCATGTCCAGTCTTCTTCACCTCACCTATATCTTATTTCAGTCACAGTTGTGGTGACTCAGTGTGGGCTCAGATGCAAGTTGAGCTATCTCTTGCCCCAACCCAGTTTCTTGGATGACTTATAACTCAGACTCCACAAGATTAAACACAACCATCAACACATGTGCAAACCAGAAGTGCTGGACTGTGAATATCCTTTGAGGCAAATCTCTGACCAGTGGGGGCCAGAAGTGATATTTAAATGTTTCTCAAAAAAATAAATAAATAAAAATAGAAAAATAAAAATAAAAATAAATAAATGTTTCTCCTCTTCCCTCTTTCCCCACTCCCTGCCCAAATGGATGGGGTTGGAATACATTTCAAATGGCTCCTCAGAAATTTCTGCAAATTTAAGCATCCATCCACCTGTAGTGGTGGACTGCTCAATAAAGCATTTCAGTATAGGCCAAATCGGGAAAGGAGTATGTCAAGGCTGTATATTGTCACCTTGCTTATTTAACTTATATGTAGAAATGCTGCATATGAGAAATGCTGCATATAACATCATGAGAAACACTGGGGTGGATGAAGAACAAGCTGTAATCAAGATTTCTGGGAGAAATATCAAGAACCTCAGATATGCAGATGACACCACCCTTATGGTAGAAAGCAAAGAAGAACTAAAGAGCCTCTTGATGAAAGTGAAAGAGGAGAATGAAAAAGTTTACTTAAAACTCAGCATTCAGAAAACTAAGATCATGGCATCTGGTCCCATCACTTCATGGCAAATAGATGGGGAAACAATGGAAACAGTGACAGATTTTATTTATTTGGGCTCCAAAATCACTGCTGATGGTGACTGCAGCCATGAAATTAAAAGACGCTTACTCCTTGGAAGGAAAGTTATGACCAACCTAGATAGCATGTTAAAAACCAGAGACATTACTTTGCCAACAAAGGTCTGTCTAGTCAAAGCTATAGTTTTTCCAGTAGGCATGTATGGATGTGAGAGTTGGACTATGAAGAAAGCTGAGCGCCAAAGAATTGATGCTTTTGAACTGTGGTGTTGGAGAAGACTCTTGAGAGTCCCTTAAGCTCTCGAGGGGATCCAACCAGTTAATCCTAAAGAAATCAGTCCTGAGTGTTCATTGGAAAGACTGATGTTGAAGCTGAAACTCCAATAATTTGGCCACCTGATGTGAAGAGCTGACTCATTGGAAAAGACCCTGATGCTGGGAAAGATTGAAGGCAGGAGGAGAAGGGGACGACAGAGGATGAGATGGTTGGATGGCATCACCGACTCAATGGACTTGAGTTTGAGTAAACTCTGGGGGTTGGTGATGGACAGGGAGGCCTGGCGTGCTGCAGTCCATGGGGTTGCAAAGAGTCGGACATGACTGAGTGACTGAACTGAACTGAAATGATAGGCTTTCCTTCCTTATCCACATCAATCCCTTCTCTCATTCCTGTTTTCTGAGGTCACACTCCTTAGAAAGTACTAATGTGGAAACCTTTGTCTCAAGCTCTGTGGTAACCGGATTAAGGCTGGTAGTAGCTAGCCTGCTTTAGTGCATGTGCTTAGCCTGGCATTACCACTTTCTGGAACCATTCCTGGGGACAAGTTTACTAAAATGCTTCAGGGATATACATACAGGAATGTGTATCTGCAATATTCCTTATAGTAGGCAGAAAGAATCATACTGTAATAGTATTAAATGAAAAGGACCAAATTATGGGAGGGGAGTGTAGAAATATATATCAAGCTTCTTTCATATTATAATATTATATATGTATGAAAAAAATCCACAGGAAGAAAAGCCAACCTGTTAACAATAATTATTTTGTAGGATATACAATAATCAAGATGGAAAGACACTTTCTTTTTTAAATAATAATACTAATAAAGCAAACCCAAAAAAGATTTTTAAAACGGAAAACCAACCAGATTCTCATGTTACTAATATTATCAAAAAGGAGAAATATTCAAAATACTTCAAAAATATATGACAACTCAAGGTGTAGAAGCAAGGGAAGTTTGTTTTCTTCCCTAATTTTAATTTTTTCAACATTTTTGTCTCTTCTCTAACAAATCCCTTTACTTGCTTTTGACCTGGAAAAGGTTGAGCATCTGTTTTCCCTCTCTCATGCCCAATTTCATCAAAACTGAACTCTTCTGATTCCCATTCTTTCAGGGTGCTAAACTCCAAGGATGATAATCCAGTCACAAGGTCAGAATTTTCAAACCGTAAGAGATCTTTATGGCCATCTTACCATTTTAGAGATGAAGAAACTGAGACTCAAAGAAGATGAGCAATTTGCTCAGAGGTGCCTGGCCACAGCTCATGGCCTAGAACTTAGATCTCCTGATTCCCAGCTTGGAGCTCTTTCCATTAAATGGTAATCAGAAGTCGTTAGGTTATAGCACAGGCTGCTATTGTGTGAATGGTTGATTTTGTTCCTCCAGGGAATAGAATTCCTTAATCTACTCCAGAAGTACTCATCTTCAAAGAGAATTGAGGGAACAAATTGAATGAAAGAACGCCATTAAGAAATATTTGGGAGTGATACGTCATGCTATTGCCCGAGTCACACTGCATGTGAAATCAATGATTCTGCACACCACTGTCAGGAAACAGACCCTTACCAGCACTCAATAAACGTTAAACAAGGACAGAATGATGGCAGATACTTTGATATGCCTGCACAATTTCCTTTCTGCTATTAGACTTGAAATAACTGCTATAATCTCCAAAACAGACCAAGATCCATGTGGGTCTATGCTCAAATGCATACAATTCAAGACAATTGCCTTTAGGTTCTCTCTAATAATCTTGCTTTGATTTAATAACCATTCTTGATGCTATTTGCTTATTATTTTTTCCCTTTTGAGTAATGTCTTCCTAAATATCTATGTTCTAATCGGTGTTGGAACTAGCGATTGTACAAGACAGAGGAACTTTAAAAAAAAAAATGCATTGCTCTGATCTAGCCTAAGGCATACAAATCAAAGCCTCCACTGCAGACAAGACATAGCAAAACTGAAAGTAGCTACACTTTATATGGAAATTAGCTGCTCCTAGAATGCAATACTGTTAAGCATATATCAAAACCAAAGACAATGAACATATGAAATGTATTTCTGCACTTGGAATGTTCCCTTCCCTTTTTCTTCACAACACAATTCTCAGTGTGTTATATTACATCAAAAATTAAAAAGTCAATTTTCATAATGTGAGAATATGCGTTGTTGTTAGGTTCGAGAAATTTGAAAATTTTCCTTCTTTACTTTTTCTTTAGCTACTTTTTCTTGGAGATTTCAAAAATAATCAGGACCTGAAGCAATAATTTGAAAACGCTGTATTCTGAATGTCTTTTGCTGATGTAATCAATAAAAAAAATTTTTTTAAAGAGTAGATTTTTCCTCCAGAGCAGACAGAAAAATGCAAATGAAGATCTTACCTTATTTTTCTTTTGATTGCTTTTTCTAAAAATTACAAAAAAATAAAAATAAAAAATGAGGTAATATGTATTTTTTTTTTAATTTAAAGCTAAAGGATAGAAATTGTTTTGTTCAAAATAATTGTCCTGATCATAGATCACTCTCCAGCTAGGGTCTGGCAGTCAACATCTGCTACATGCCAGCTCTTTATGTGGAACAGAAAGAAAGGTAGTAATCTCAGGGACTTAGCCACTTCCTTGCAGATGGCCACAAATCACAAGGTTTGCTAGTCTTCAAAACTTTTGGTTCAAATGAGATGAGAATCTGGTTTTAAATTCTCTTAATATACCTCTGCCTTTCCTTGCAAAAAACCAAACTGCTTTGGCTAATTTACATAGAAAGGGAATTTATTAAAGCATGTCGTATATGACAGGAAAATCTTAGAGAACCAAAGAGCAAGCTAGATGGCTGTGCAGCCAGGAACATGTCTAGACCACACAGAGGATGGTTCCAGTGGGGAGATCACCACGGCCAGAGTTCTCACCACCATGCTATCAGTCCTAGTCTCTGCTGAGACATGTGAAAGAAAATATGGCACACCAGGCAAAAGAACTGTGGGAGAGAAAACTGATCTAACATAACAGTTATATGCAATGGAATATTACTCAGCCATAAAAAAGAAATAAAATTGGGTAATTGTAGATACATGGATGGACCTAGAGACTGTCATAAAGAGTGAAGTAAGTCAGAAAGAGGAAAATAAATATCATATATTGACATATATATGTGGAGTCTGAAAAAATAGGTATAGACAATCTTATTTACAAAGCAGAAATAGAGACACAGATGTAGCAAACAAACATATGGATACCAAGGGGAAAAGGGAGGGTGGAATATATATCTGTATGTGCCTAGAAAATGTGGCTTTTCTGGGGAATGAGATGTGGGTGGGTTAAAAGTGAAAGTGAGAGCTTAATTTTGACACAATATATTTGTATTGCTTAAATTTACCAAGAGCAAAAAAAAAAAAAAAAAATTACCATGAACACGTATTCCTTCCGCGTAAGCATCCTGAGATAAAAATATAAATGATTGTTTTAGTTCTTAACATATTTAAATTCATTTTGTGTTTATGAACTATAATCATTCACTATCAGAATTGGAAAAGAGTTCAAGTGAAACTTCCTAGACATACCTTTTAATGGACAGTCTGCATTTATTGTCTCCAATACTTTACAATTACTTAAGTGTGATTCCTGGTTACACTTAAGGTAATTCTGGTTTCATTTTTTATTAGAAGAACCTTTATTTAATTTAATCTCATTAAATTTTATTTTTGCAAGCATGCTCAGTCACTTCAGCCGTGTCCGACTCTTTGACACCCTATGGATTGTAGCCCGCTAGGCTCCTCTCTCCATGGGGATTCTCCAGGCAAGAATACTGGACTGGGTTGCCATGCCCTCCTCCAGGGGATCTTCCCAATCCAGGTCTTTTAATCTCCTGCATTGACAAGAGTGTTCTTTACCACTAGTGCCACCTGAGAAGCCAAAGTTTTATTTACTCTCAGCTATTTCCTTCCTTATGTCAGAATAGAAAAGCTGTAGAGCTGGATTTTGCTCTTTGGTGTTGGGTAAGCCAACATCATCCTGGGCACTGGCCAGAATGGCACCCCATTAATTCTTGACCTCCTGGACTATGGGGTAGTGAACGTTTGCTGCTACCACAGCACAAAAACTACTCTGGAGAAAATCACCATGCCCTTGCAACTGGAAGATCAATGGAAACTTTTGACTTGTCAACAGACTTACTGGCTTAGCAGTGAATAAAACCGGCCACCTATTTTCTCCTTTTGGTTTCCATAACAGAGTTCCCTCCTAGTTCTTCTCTCTTTCCAGCTACTTCTTTCTTTCTTTTTTTTTTTTTTTTATCTGTCTCTTTTGCTTGTTTTTCTCTCTTTACACAATCCTTAAAAGACTACTTTCTTCTCTACATTTATAACCGTGGTCTTACTCATTCTTATAGGATTTCAATAATCCTCTGCAATCTATTGATCTCCAAATCTGCATTTCCAGGACTGACCTCTCTCCTGAGTTATTCACTGTTTCTTCCTTGGATTGTCAATGAAGTCCTGACAAGTATCCGTAACTATGGGCACTTCTGTGCATATTTTTATTTTATTTTGACTCTTTTGAGAACAGGAACAGAAAACTGCTCAAGATTGTTCAGGAAACATGCTACAACAGAGGAAGACCTCAAGGAACCTGGAGCTGCATGGTCGTTCTGCCTTTAAGGGTGCTCAGGATGCTAGAAGCAAGCATGTACAAACTTGCAGCTCTTCATTCTGACGTCCCATTGTAAATGCGACGTAACCACATCCCTTTTAAACTTCTTAGAAATGTAAATTCATGCTCTTTTCTTTGTTTCTTAAAGGAGAACATGATTATTTAAATTCATATTTTACTTTTTTTCCCCTGACATACAGAATTGAGTTAATTATATTGAGGCACTCTATAATTTGTCTCAGTTAAGGTCAGTTCAGTCGCTCAGTCATGTCCGACTCTTTGCAACCCCGTGGACTGCAGCACGCCAGGCCTTCCTGTCCATCACCAACTCCCGAAGCTTGCTCAAACTCATGTCCAACTCAGTCAGTGATGCCATCAAACCATCTCATCCCACTTTCAATCTTTCCCACCATCAGAGTCTTTTCAAATGAGTCAGCTCTTCGCATCAGGTGGCCAAAGTATTGGAGTTTCAGCTTCAGCATCAGTCCTTCCAATGAACACTCAGGACTGATTTCCTTTAGGATGGACTGGTTGGATCCCCTTGCAGTTCAAGGGATTGTCAAGAGTCTTCTTCAACACCACAGTTCAAAAGCATTAATTCTTTGGTGCTCAGCTTTCTTTATAGTCTACTCTCACATCCATATATGACTACTGGAAAAAACATAGCCTTGGCTAGATGAAACTTTGTTGGCAAAGTAATGTCTCTGTTTTGTAATATGCTATCTAGGTTGGTCATAACTTTTCTTTCAAGGAGCAAGTGTCTTTTAATTTCATGATTGCAGTCACCATCTGCAGTGATTTTGGAGCCCCTAAAAATAAAGTCTTTCACTGTTTCCACTGTTTCCCCATCTATTTCCCATGAAGTGATGGGTCCAGATGCCATGATCTTAGTTTTCTGAATGGTGAGCTTTAAGTAAACTTTTTCATTCTCCTCTTTCACTTTCATCAAGAGGCTCTTTAGTTCTTCTTTTCTTTCTACCATAAGGGTAGTGTCATCTGCATATCTGAGGTTCTTGATATTTCTCCCAGCAATCTTGATTCCAGCTTGTACTTCATCTAGTCCAGGGTTTCTCGTGATGTACTCTGCATATAAGTTAAATAAGCAGGGTGACAATATATAGCCTTGACGTACTCCTTTCCTGATTTGGAACCAGTCTGTTATTCCATGTCCAGTTCTAACTGTTGCTTCCTGACCTGCATACAGGTTTCTCAAGAGACAGGTCAAGTTGTCTGGTATTCCCATCTCTTTCAGAATTTTCCACAGTTTGTGGTGATCTACACAGTCAAAGGCTTTGGCATAGTCAATAAAGCAGAAGTAGATGTTTTTCTGGAACTCCCTTGCTTTTTCCATGATCCAACCAGTGTTGGCAATTTGATCTCTGATTCCTCTGCCTTTTCTAAAACCAGCTTGAACATCTAGAAGTTCACAGTTCACTTACTGTTGAAGCCTGGCTTGGAGAATTTTGAGCATTACTTTACTAGCATGTGAGATGAGTACAATTGTGCAGTAGTTTGAACATTCTTTGGCATTGCTTTTATTTGGGATTGGAATGAAAACTGTCCTTTTCCAGTCCTGTGGCCACTGCTGAGTTTTCCATATCTGCTGGCATATTGAGTGCAGCACTTTCACAGCATCATCTTTGAGGATTTGAAATAGCTAAACTGAATTCCATCACCTCCACTAGCTTTGTTCGTAGTGATGCTTCCTAAGGCCCACTTGACTTCGCATTCCAGGATGCCTGGCTCTAGGTGAGTGATCATACGATCGTGATTATCTGGGTCGTGAAGATCTTTTTTGTATAGTTCTTCTGTGTATTCTTGGCACCTCTTCTTGATATCTTCTGCTTCTGTTAGGTCCATACCATTTCTCTCCTTTATTGAGCCCATCTTTGCATGAATTGTTCCCTTGGTATATCGAATTTTCTTAAAGAGATCTCTAGTCTTTCCCATTCTATTGTTTTCCTCTATTTCTTTGCACTGATCACTGAGGAAGGCTCTCTTATCTCTCCTTGCTATTCTTTGGAACTCTGCATTCAAATGGGTATATCTTTCCTTTTCTTCTTTGCCTTTCACTTCTCTTCTTTTCTCAGCTATTTGTAAGGCCTCCTCAGATAGCCATTTTGCTTTTTTTGCATTTCTTTTTCTTGGGGATGGTCTTGATCCCTGCCTCCTGTACAATGTCATGAACCTCTGCCCGTAGTTCATCTGGCACTCTGTCTATCAGATCTAATCCCTTGAATCTATCTCTCACTTCCACTGCATAATCATAAGGGATTTGATTTAGGTCATACCTGAATGGTCTAGTGTTTTTCCCTACTTTCTTCAATTTAAGTCTGAATTTGGCAAGAAGGAGTTCATGATCTGAGCCACAGTCAACTCCCTGTCTTGTTTTTGCTGACTGTATAGAGCTTCTTCATCTTTGGCTGCAAAGAATATAATCAATCTGATTTCGGTGTTGGCCATCTGGTGATGTCCATGTGCAGAGTCTTCTCTTGTGTTGTTGGAAGAGGGTGTTTGCTATGACCAGTGTGTTCTCTTGGCAAAACTGTGTTAACCTTTGCCCTGCTTCATTCTGTACTCCAAGGCCAAATTTGCCTGTTACTCCAAGTGTTTCTTGGCTTCCTACCTTTGCATCCCAGTCCCCTATAATGAAAAGAACATCTTGTAGGTCTTCATAGAACTGTTCAACTTCAGCTTTTTCAGGATTACTGGTCGGGGCATAGACTTGAATTACCGTGATATTGAATATTTCACCTTGGAAATGAACAGAGATCTTTCTGTCGTTTTTGAGATTGCATCCAAGTACTGGATTTAGGATTCTTTTGATGATTGATGGCTACTCCATTTCTTCCAAGGGATTCTTCCCCACAGTAGTAGATATAAGATATAAGGATCATTTGAGTTAAATTCACCCATTCCAGTCCATTTTAGTTCACTGATTGACCACTTCCAATTTGCCTTGATTCATGGGCCTAACATTCCAGGTTCCTATGCAACATTGCTCTTTACAGCATCGGACTTTGCTTCTATCATCAGTCACATCCACAACTGGGTGTTGTTTTTGCTTTGGCTCAATCTCTTCATTCTTTATGAAGTTATTTCTCCACCGATCTCCCCTAATTGGGCACCGACCGATGGGGAGTTCATCTTCCAGTGTCCTATCTTCTTGTCTTTTCATACTGTTCATGGGGTTCTCAAGGCAAGAATACTGAAGTGGTTTGCCACTTCAATGGCTCCTTCTCCAGTGGACCAGATTTTGTCAGAACTCTCCACTATGACCCATCCATCTTGGGTGCCCCTATACGACATGGCTCATAGTTTCATTGAGTTAGACAAGGCTGTGGTCCATGTGATCAGATTGGTTAGTTTTCTGTGATTGTGGTTTTCAGTCTGTATGCCCTCTGATGGAGAAGGATAAGAGGCTTATGGAAGCTTCCTGATAGGAGAGACTGACTTGGTCTTGTTCTGATGGGTGGTGCCATGCTCAGTAAATCTTTAATCCAATTTTCTATTGATGGGTGGAGCTGTGTTCCCTCCCTGCTATTTACCTAGGGCCAAACTATGGTGGAGGTAATGAAGATAATGATGACCTCTTTCAAAAGATGCCATGCATGTACTGCTACACTCACTGCCCCCAACCCTGCAGTAGGTCACCACTGACCCACATCTCCAGTGTAGGCATGGGACACTTCCAGACAAGTCTGGGTCAGTCTCTTGTGGGGTCACTGCTCCTTTTTCCTGGATCCTGGTGCATATAAGATTCTGTTTGTGCCCTCCAAAGGTCTATTTCCCAGTCCTGTGTAAGTTCTGGCATCTCTATGGTGGGGTTAATGGCGACCTCCTCTAAGAGGGCTTATGCCATACCCAAGTCTGCTGTACCCAGAGTCCCTGTCCCTGTGGAAGTCCACTGTTGACCCATATCTCCACAGGAGATGCTCAAACACAGTTCTGTCTCAGTCTCTGGGTCCCTGGCTCTGGGGTCCCTGGGTCCTGGTGCACACAAGGTTTGTTTGAGCCCTCTAAGCATCTGTGGTGGGAATGGGGTTTGATTCTAAATGCAGATTTGCCCCTCCTATCATCTTGCTGGGGTTTCTCTGACCTTGGACGTGGGGTATCTCATCACAGCCACTCCCTCCCACCACTCCAAAATTTGTCTATGCAAGGCAAATTATTTGTTTTAATTTTTTCTTTTATTTCTTATTCTCATTGTTTCCATCTTTTGATGGAACTTCATCAAAAACATTGACTCCAATATGTGTAATATATGTCCTTTGATGGTGTGTGTTTTTGAAAGATATATAAATAATGCTATTATATGTTTGCTCTCCTTCTATGTCTTTTTTCAGTCTACACTACTTTTAAAATTCATGTTTCTGTATATACATCTAGTTCTGACTGCTACAGGCTTTTTCAGTGTGTACGTCTATCACATTTTACTTATCCATGTCCAATAGTGATAGACATAACTTTCTGCTCACAAAATAATGCTGCAGCAAACAATTTTGTGTATGTTAATCTTCTGCTTTACAGATAAGGGAGTGAAATTGCTAGATACGTACATAATTAATTTTACTAAATATTGCCAACATTCTCTTCAGAATGACTCGCAAATTTGCATTCCTACCCACTGTGCTTGAGGCTTTCCATTTTTCTGCATCCTCATGAGTACTTAGGGTGTCCTCATTGGCTCAGTGGTAAAGAATCTGCCTGCCATGCAGGAGACATGGAAGATATGGTTTCAGTCCCTGAGCAGGGAAAAATCCCCTGGAGGAGGAAATGGCAACCCACTCCAGTATTCTTGCCTGGAGAATCCCATGGACAGAGGAACGTGGTGGGCTGCAGTCCATGGGGTCACAAAGAGTAAGTGCAGTGTGCTCACTGCACTGAGCACACACGAATATACACAGGAATAATTATGTAGTGCTTTCTGCGTTTTGCCAAAGTGGACTTGCAACACAGCTCTTTACAAGTCAGTTTATCCAAATGTAAAATAAGCCATTCTTGGATCAGTTGCCTGGACCTCATCTAACCACGTGTAGTTAATGAAATGTGGAGTCTCATGGTAGATAATATTGCTGATTTGCTTTCATCAAGGCCAGTGGGTGGGGCAGCTTCTCTTAGAATGGGTGGAAGGTGAGGCAAGACCATGCCCCCTTTAATTCTCCCTTCAACTTTCCTCCATTTTGTTGCTACTGTTATTTTTCCAAATGTAGATCTGTTCTGCTTGGCCATGTTGAAAGTTTATGTTCATAGACTAAAACCTAGATTCCTTAGTTAACTCTGCTGTCTAGCTCCCAACTTCCCCTCTGAACCCCTGTGGATTTCCTAGGAGGCCACAAGCTTTCCACACATCCATGCTTTTTTTCTAACTACTTCTTGGGCTTGCAAAGTCCTTTGGCAGCACATAAATCACATCTTTACTAGAGTCCCCAAACCTATTTATTTTAAAGCCTTAATTCGAGACTCACCAATTCTAGAAATGACTCCATGCCCACTCCAACTTATGTGTCTCTGGGGTTGCCCTGATACCCCACTAATGTTTTCATGAGAGTATCTATCCCTGTCTTATACCTGGTTATGTTGCTGTCGCCTCCTGCTTGACTGCCTGCCCTTTGAAGACAAGGAAAGCATCTTACTTGGCTTTTTTTTTTTTTTAACTTTTTATTTTATATTGGAGTATAGCTGATTAACAATGTTGTAATAGTTTCAGGTGGACAGCAAAGCCTAGAGATTGTCATACTGGGTGAAGTAAGTCAGAAAGAGAAAGAGAAGTATCATACGGTGTCCCTTACCTATGGAATCTAAAAAGAAATGATACAAATGAACTTATTTACAAAACAGAAAGAAGCTCACAGACTTAGAGAACAAACTTATGGTTATGAGGCGGGAAGGTTGGGGTGGACGGGATAGTTAGGGAGTTTGGGATTGACTTGTACACACTGCTAGCCATTATCCTCCAATTAGAAATAAATTTAAAAAATGATAAAAGGAATAACGAAGAAGGACATACTGTACAGCACAGAGAATTCTGCTCAATATATGGCCGAGTCCTTTTATTTGACTTTTTAATCCCAGAGCCCAGCACAATGTCTCAGTCTAGTGAGTGCCTAGGAAATGTTTTCCCATGAATGAATAAATGAGTCACTTATTTTACAGAGGATTAAGCTAGAGTCTGGAGAGGTTTACGGCTTTCCCAATGGCATACAGAGAGTCGATGAGGATGCTGCAATCAAAAATCCAGATCTCTTGATTTCCACTAAAATACAAGAATTCCCTACATTTATCCCCATTACTTCCATTCTACAGGATAAGAAATTGAGGAAATCATTTTTTTTTTTAATGCCAGGAAACATTGTACCATATAGTGAATTCTATGTAGGTCTTAAAACTCCTTTGGATTTCCCCTCCTCTACTGAAATCTACTCAGCTGTAGGGAAGCACAACTTCTAATAGCATTTTAGATTGTAAATTATACAAAGAAATTCACCTCGGAGCTTCAAACTAAGGGTAGAAACTCCTTAAGTCAAAGATTCTATATACTAATTTTTAAAAAGCTGACTTGAATGGCTGAGTAATAGTTTTCTCTTTTATTTTAGCCTTTTCCCTACCATTTCTAGACTAGAGGTCAGAGATGTACCAAAGGTGTCATTTCTGTCAAGAAACTTTGCAGAAGAGTTTACAATACTGAATGTAGTATTACAAAAGTATGTTCTTTTCAGTTTTCAATGGGCCTTGAAGTGTTTTGCAGGAATTCTCCACCCACTTCAGAACTCTCCTTGACCTTGAGTGCCACAGAGTTACCGCGAGAGCGGAGGCGGAGTCAAAGCAGTCCTTCTTTTATTTTCCATTCATCCCAAGAGTCGTTCAGCTGAAGCTGGTGATGAGTGTGGCCATTAACTCCGGACATTTTTCCTTCACTTCAGAAATAGACTAGACAGATGTGGAGGGAGTGTGAGGGGGCGTAAGACTTCAGCAGCTAGACTCAGGGACTGCTGTGGAGCTGACGCTAACCCGTCTTCGTTTCCACAGGTCTGTGGAAGGACCAGGGCTTCCCACAGCTCTGAGAATGCGTGCTGTAAATTAGAGACTCTTTACTGTCTGAGCCACCAGGGAAGCCTGAGAATAACAATGCTCTATGTAAACTGAGGAAACTCAGAGTTACAGAAAGGCTCTGGACCTGATTGTGCAAATCCTGCCTTGAAACAGGGGACTTCTGATTCTCGGTTTGTTGTTTTCAGTTACTACCAAACAATTCCCCGTCTATCAAGCGTACCATGCAAGGTGATAGCATTAATGTTCACAATTATCAGAGGATCATAATGTTTCTTCACATCTGACAAATTAAAAAATCATTCATGATATAGCTCATGTGTATCATTCAAACACCCCGCAATGTTTTTTCTAGTAATGCTTATGGAGGGGTTTCAGTGGAGAGTGCTAATGGCAAGGAATTAGGATGTGGTCGTAATCAAGGGACTTGTGACCGATTGCTTTGTTTTTTAACTCTTGATAAAATGATTCACAAATCAGTGTTTGAAAACTGTTGCGTTAAAAGCATGGTATTTCCAGGGACAAACTAATATATTACCTCATCATGAATTAACAAATACAATTATCGAAAGCCTGAAAGATATACTATAGAACCACAACCTTTAGATATATATTTGTATACAATTAATTATATTGTTTACATTAATTGCATAATATGTATTATATATATTTATATTAGTTAATCGAAGAAGGAAATAGCAACCCACTCCAGTATTCTTGCCTGGGAAACCCCATTAACAGAAGAGCCTGATGGGTTACAGTGCATGGGGTGACAGAGTTGAACACGACTTAGCGAGCAAATAAACAACAATAGGTAATAGTTAATACATATTAATTAGCTAGATATTCAATATTATATACATTATGTATAATGGAAAATCTGGCCCCTTGCTTAAAGGGTGGCATATTTTAAGAAGCAAGGTAACGTTCATTTCTGGAAAACAATTGTTTGTGAACTCATAGACAAATTTAAATGGTCTGATTAGCTATATCCAAACAAAACATTAAGAACCGTTCAAAATTCACAAAAATATTTCATCAATTTAAAAAAAATATGATTTTGACCATGGAAATACATGATAACTATCTAATAAACACAAAAAACATAATCCTTAAATTAAATTATACTTTTGTACTCTCCAGGATTTGGTGACTTATAAAAGAAGAGAAAGATAGAACAAGTTGTTTCTACTTGACCAGAATTCTGTTTATTCTGTTTATGTGCAGATATAACTAATAAACCTAATGTCTATCCCTCATTTTTATCTGAATATGGGCAGATGGGCAGTTTTCCTGTAAGGGTAAACCGATATATACATGTACAAACTGGTACATACATACACCAAGAAGTGTCTGGCAAAAATTTAAGAAAGATGAATTATTTCAAGTTATTTATTTAATTCTTAGATTACATAAAAGCAGAAAAGATATATGTATCAGGTCATCTAGGTATTTGTTTGGTGCTGTGATAGGATCGTAAAAAGCCCATTTTAGATTGAAACACATTTCAGTAGATGAAGTTCATTTTCTTTTTCCCAGTTGAGCCTATGGGAGGCCTTGATGAGATTCTCAGGGTCGATCTCTAATTTCTTAACCATAGATTGCTTATGGAATGAGATAAGCTTTAACAAGGTATTTTAGGCAGGGCCGTCTCACTTGTTTTGGTCAGTACTTCACAGAAGCCAGCCACAAAATCACAACTCCTTCCTTTTCAGTCCTTAAATGTTACTGAAGAAGGAAATATCTTAGATTCCATTGATGATCTACCCCCAAAGAAGCTGTCTTTGCCATTACAAGATGGCAAATTTTATGGGGTGTGAAACACTCACAAACCTGCTTAGTGGCAGCCCTCATGAGTGCTGGGTGCCTTTTTAAGACTCTAGGTTGCTTATCAGGCTCCTGACATCCTCAACAAGTAGAACAGAGCAGATTTGGGTCCCGGGGTCCCCTTGTTGAGAATGAAAGATGCAAGTTACTCTTCAGAAAATCTTGCAGTCATAATTAGCCTGAAATAAATTCTACAGCTGATTTTTTAGTAAAACATTTTTCTATCTCCAGGGATGCAAAAGTAAAGATTTTTGAGTCATTTACAAGGGAAAAAAATCTTTTACAATTAAGTGCTAATCCAGAGTAGGAAGAGGTTCCTTTTGTGAAAATTTCCCCAGAGATAAAATTTACAAAATATTTCTGGATTTACATAATATGGATGCAATTCAGATATTCTTTGTGCTTATTAATGTACTGCATTCACTATCTATACCCTTTAATATTTCAAGGCTGTTTATATCCAATCAACATTATCCATACCTTGGCTTAAAATCTCATAAAAGACTGAAGAAAAATCATGAGTGCTTACAAAAGACAAAATAGTTATTTAACAGTAAAATTCAAATATTATCTTTTTATGGAACAGAAATGTCAAAGTATTAACTATTTCAATTATTGAAATTTGACCCTAATTTTTCTAGTCCTATAATAAACAGTCTGGGATTCTTAGGTAACACAGTGGTAAAGAATCTGCCTTTCAAGGCAGGAGACACAGGTTTGATCCTTGGGTCAGGAAGATCCCCTGGAGGAAGAAATGGCAGCCCACTCCAGTATTCTTGCCTGGGAAATCCCATGGACAAAGGAGCTTGAGAGCTACAGTCCACGGGGTCGCAAAGAGTTGGACATGACTGAGCAGACAGGCAGACAATAAATAGTCTGTGCATATGTCTTCAAAGAAGAAAAACTATATACTACAAAGTTCAATACTGATAGATTGGTAAGTTTCTATTGGCTCAAATAGCAAGTCTATCAGTTAATTCTTTTGTTACAGAATAGATAAAAATCACACTAAAAACTATACAGTAGTTGATGATACTACCATGTGACATTATTTTTCTACAGATAATTCTTAAGGAGCTAAAGACAGATTATTCAGAAAATGTGGAATGTCAGACCTTACCACTGATGCACTTGTGAGATTGTATTTGCCTAAATTTCATTCCTAGTAAATATTTATTATGCCAGTTCTGCAAAGTCTAGAAAGCAAATACAAGGATTAGAAAGGTCAATAATCAATTTTATCATTTTCTAGCTCTTTTAGGCTTAACTTAAAAGGGTCAAGAATAAGATTTAATGTACAAACCCAGCCCAGGTTTAAGTAAAGGCTTAGTTGGAAGTAGAATCCATTACCAAAGAGGTGGGCAGATTTTCATAAGAAAGAGACTGGAGCAGGAAAACATAATAAAGCGAGAGGTCGCAATACTCAAGGGGTGAGATAATAAGGGCAGATGAATGTCTTGGCTGTGAAGCCGAGAAAGAAAATAACTTTAGAATTATAAATACCTCAGGAAAGAAATGCAAACATGGCAATTGCCTGGAAACAGAAAGGAAAAGGGGAACATTTTAATGGATTCTAAAAGGAGACTTTAGAAAAAAAATGCATAAAAAGATGATGTAGTAAAAAGTAGTGTTGGAATTTTAGAGAAGCCAGCCTTTAGAAGAGTGGGTGTAACTGGGGTTTCTGGGATCATCCCTGAAACAGCCTTTATCTTCTTCCTTGAATCTCTGAATGATTTGAAAACAGAATCTACACACCTGTCTGGAGAAGGAAATGGCAACTCACTCCAGTATTCTTGCCTGGAAAATCCCATGGGCAGAGGAAACTGGCAGGCTACAGTCCTCTTCATGGGGTCACAAAGAGTCAGACACAACTGAGCGACTAAGCATGCGTGCACACACCTGTCATGACCTCACCACTCATTTCCTGTCCTCTCTTTCAGCTTCTATTACCCCTGAAGAGGACGCTGCGAAAGGCTACCCAGGCTTCTTTCCCAGGGGCTTTTTCTCACTCAGTTCCCTCGTGGACATTGCTTACTAGCAGCTCCTGGGCACGGTTGTCCCCTCAGGTCTCTGTGGCTCTGTTGTTTTCCTTCTTCTCTGGCTCTTCTTCCTTCTGCCTCTCAGCCTCAGTGTCATCATCTCCCTTCTCTTTCACTCCTGCACATAGCTCTCTTAAACAATTTAAGATGTCAGACACTTAGTGAAGAGAGGCCCACATCACTGTCCTGTTCTGACTTCTTTTCCATGCTCCACCTCACACTGACCCACTACACTCTCTTCCTGGATGTCCCCCTGGTATCTCAAGCTGAAGGGGTTTAAAAGAGAATTATCTCCTCCTCAAAAGATCTGCTTCTTCTCTTATGTTCCCTGACCCTGCTATTAGCATCATTGTCTTCCTAGTCACTCAGCCTCAAAGAGATTGACCGTCTCAGATTTCTCCCTCTGCCTTGCTCTCTAGATTCAATTGTAAAGTTGTCCTGCATTTGCAGTACCTCCCACATTCATTGACTGTCACTGTCACCACTCCATTGAAGCTTTTGGAACAATAACTTTCTTGTTCTCTCTGACTCCAATATCTTGTATACGATGTACTGATAGTGTAATATGAATACTTACTGAATGAATAAATAATATCAATTTTCATTTGATCAGCAATTATTTAGCCAGTGCCTGATATAGGTTAGACAAAGGTCCATGGAGACAAAGCGATAACCATGGTTCTAATATTCCAAAAGAATTGCCAAGTGTTTTTTTAAAAGAATAATTCTGAATTTCTATCTGCTTCCTTCACAGATAAAAAGATTGAGAAATTTGGTTTTATTTATAGAGAAATACATGCAGTGAAGATGAGCTTGTTGACGACAACATCTGTCAAATAATGGAATAGGATATTTTACTTACTTTATGGAGTCTCATTTCTTAAACATTTTTAAGAATAAATTTGATTATTTATGAAATAAGCACTAGGTTCAGGACCAAAGCAAAATCATGCTAATTAGAGTCACTGCACCTCCCGATCCATTTACCTTACTCTGTCTTGTTTCAGTAGGCTTTCACACTGCAATCCATGTCTGTGGGTGACCTCTAAGTACATTTGCTGGAGGCAAAGTCTTCTATTTTCTTTGCCTGTTGGTAACCAGAGAAAGATGTGGATATTGCTCAAAGAGAAGTAAGTGGCTGTAAGATTCTGCTTAAAAACCCAGAGTTTGAGGTTTAAATGATGTTTTGAATAGTTCATTATTGAAAATATACTGCTGCTTTTAGAAAATGCTCCAGCTCTGCATCAAAAGCAAGCTGCTGATTGCTCAGGAAAGGATGTGGTACCAGAACGAGCCAAGTGTTGATTATAAGAAAAGGGGAAGTCTTCCAGCTAGTTAATGAAGCAACCTGCTAATAGTTTTCTGATTGGAAAAAGTGATCAAGGCCTTCCCTTTAGACAATAGCATCGTTTGATTCCTCTCTCTCTCTTATCATCAGAAGGTTGGTGCAATACAGTGGGATGCTGTAGAAGGAGTCTGCATAGGATTTGCCACTGAATCTAGGGTTGAGTCCCTCTTCTTTTCACTGAGTGCCTGAACAATGCTGAGTAAACTCGCTGAGTTTCAGTTTCCTCACTTACACAACGGGAGCATATTTTCCCATAGAAACAATGACAGAAGTACCCAGATTCTTTACAAAGTAACTGAAATGTTAGGCTTTTCTGACTTTGCAGCATCACCATGTAGTAAAAAGAGGGATTTCCAGGCAAGCTTTGAACCCTCTTTGCTTGGAATATCCCCAGGACATCACACCTGTTTGCCCTGTACCCAGCACACACTGCTCTAGGAGTCCTTATCTCCTCTCTATTCAGCCTACACTTCCTGTCTGGATTGTTATGAGTGCCTGAAAACAAATTCTTTAAAAGGGTAAGCCTTGTGGTGAAATCCTTTCCACTCTTGCAGCTCCTACAGTAGATCTCTTTTTCCATAAGAAGATAGAACCATTAGGGAATGTTTCTATCATGACTCTAAGAAACTCCAGTCATGCGACGGAAGGGCCAGTGGAAGTAATCGAAGGGCTTAGCCAGTCTGGTCCCTGCCAAAAACTTGGTGAGTAGGAGACTCCTTCTCTTAGCACAGGACAAACGGACACATAGTCAATAGTTTCAGTGGGAAGTTTCAGTGAGTTGCTGTTGCTGCTGCTGCTGCTGCTAAGTCCTGTCAGTCGTGTCCGACTCTGTGCGACCCCATAGACGGCAGCCCACCAGGCTCCGCCGTCCCTGGGATTCTCCAGGCAAGAACACTGGAGTGGGTTGCCATTTCCTTCTCCAGTGCATGAAAGTGAAAAGTCAAAGTGAAGTCGCTCAGTCGTGTCCGACTCTTCGCGACCCCATGGACTACAGCCTACCAGGCTCCTCTGTCCATGGGATTCTCCAGGCAAAAGTACTGGAGTGGGGTGCCATTGCCTTCTCCGCTCAGTGAGTTAGAGGTCTCCAAATCATATTCTTTCACTGCAAATTCTTGTTATTTTAATAGAGGGGATATTTTCAATTTTGGGGAGAACAATCAAGTGAAAGACAGGCTTGTTAATCTCAACTAATTCTGTTTCAATAATAAGGTACCCTTTTGATGGCTATCATGGTTTAAAATGAGAGAGAAATATCTTAAAAGATAACATTCCACGATGGGACAAACAAACTTATCTTATATATCATGACTTTAAGTCAACAGATATAGGAGAGAAAGGTCTGTGAAAAATCCATCGAACTAAGAATAACTGGGCCAATATTTTCAGTCTGCATGATATTATCACGATGGCTAAATGGTAGAAACTTCTAAGTTTCCAGCTCCAGCATAGTTACAGGATCTGTGATTGTGCAGGTTGTACACTGAACAAAAGAGGCTCATCTGGATGTTAGCAACACTGAAATTGGCACAGAACTGAGTTGGGAGGAAGAGACACTTTCTTGATATTTGCATGAAAGTACCAAATATGCTAGCATCTACTCTGGCTATGGCCAAATGCCATATTCATACACGTAACTGCCAGTAGGAAAAAATTGTCTCCAAAGGATATCTTAAGGGAATTAGTGCAACCAATTCCATTAATTGATGTTTATTCTTCATAGAGTTGACATTTGACATTTTTAATAGGGAAGTAGGAGGAAGTTAACCTGTTGAGTACTTATGATGTGGTCGGCATTGTGCTACTCTGTTGAAGGCTGCTGAATCATCGCTTTAATCAAAATGGGCAAAGGCAGTGGAAAGGAATATAAACAAATAATAATTACACTTTAAATGCCTTAAATTAGCATATGCTTTTTGAGTATACTTTATCTTATTTATCACAACAGTTCTATGGAAGGCCATACCACCTGACAGGTAAGTTGTAGAGATGATTAAATGACTCATAAAGATTTACTAACTAATTTAACCCAAGTCTCCAGACTTAATCCTGTGCTCTTTCCATCACACTGTTAAAAGGCAGATTTACGTATTGATGGAAATCTGTAGGCTGATTCTTGGAGTAAGAACTAGTGTGTGTGGGTTGGAGTTGGTAAGGGAGAGACTGACATTGGAAAGACATTCTTCTCTGAAAAAATTAAGTCAACAGAAACAAATATCAACTATAACTTGGACCAGAAAACAATACAAACAAACAGAAGAAAACAGCCAGACATGTTTTTATAGCCTAGGGAGAGAAGAGAGGAATCTCAGAACGTTTTATATAGCAAGTATCTTAAAAAGGAGGTCTTGTCAAGGCGAGGTGGGAAAAGCTAGAAAAAAATAAACACAGATTCAGTTTCAAGGCAAAAAAGAGGGCCAGACATTAAAGCAAAATATATATTTGACAATTTGGATGATCTTTCCAGGACACTACAAGAAACAATAATATCAACTTGACCTAGCTGATTGTAACATTTATTTTCATAGATCACTTCATGCTTACAAATCAAATACACACCTAAACCATCTTGAAATCAGGGAGGACATCACAGTAATACATAATGAGCTGGGAAATGGAAGCAATTAAGCATTTCAACTGGTGCGTAAATTCAGCTCATCAAAAATGGACTTAGTTAAAAAAAACAACTTGAATTAATTGTGAATCTCAAGCAGATTTCTCAGAAACCCATTACCTTATTCAATTTCAATGTGCCCCTTCCTCATAGCACTTACTATAATTCTAATTACTTACTAAATTATAATTACAAAGTATTTCATTTATATGAACTTTTGATTAGTACGCATCCTTTCCTCCTACCTGATCACTTAGCTCAGTGAGGGCAAGGAATGCTTTTGGGTGCTTACCATCATATCTCCATGCCTGACACAGTGCCTGGTACAGAGTAGACATTCAATATTTATTGCATAAAATGGCAAATGAACAAATGAATGGATAATTTTAACTGAATAAAATATAGGCATAAAACTTTCACAAAGGCAGTATATCAATGTTGTATTTAACAAATGATTAGAGAAACTGAAAGAAAACCAAGGAAAATGGAAATTGAAATGGTATTGAGATAAAAGCAGAACCTGTAGCTCAGCTGGTTAAGAATCTGTCTGTAATGTGGGAGACCTGGGTTCGATCCCCGGGTTGGGAAGATCCCCTGAGAAGGGAACAGCTATCCACTCCAGTATTCTGGCCTGGAGAATTCCATGGACTGTATAGTCCATGGGGTCACAAAGAGTTGGACATGACTGAGCGACTTTCACTTTCACTTTCTGCTAAACCATTAGCCATTCCCTTTGGATGATTTGATTTCCAATTGAGTTTTATTATTATAGGAGCAATGGATTATTTGAGAACTGTGTTTCATCAAAAAATTGTGCTTGTTAAAATCCAAAGTCTTTTCAACATTCTTGCTGACGTTAGACCCAGCTTCTTTCCATCTGTTCTTCCATCCTTTAATTCACCTCTCTTTCTGTCCTTCTATTCACTTCTCAACCTGTCATCTTTCCATCTGTCCATTTTAGCACCCACCCATCCTTCAGTTCACTCATCCTTCTATCCATCCTTTATCCAGCCATTCAACCTTCCATCCATCCATCTGCCCAATTATCCAATAATCTCTTTTGTCTTCCTCTCCAGCAAAAGTCAACTGCTTGCTGATGATCAGAAGTAAAAGCAAATAGCATTGGAAATCAGGGACGCATTTTTGTGTGTAATTTCAGGCAAGTCAGAGAATGTGCAATTACATCATTTATTATGGTCCTGGTAGCCATCTAGTTTGTTTATCATACTGTAGCTCAGAACTAAACACAATCAGCTATAATTATCAAGCTTAATTCAATAAAATTTTGTATTTACCATTTGCATTACTAGTATACATTATGGAAACTGCCATTTCAGTTCTAAAAGTATATTAAATCCATCATCTCTTTCCTGATGGAAGGTTTATTATTAAATTTAGAGAAGATTTACTAACTTCTGCAAATTTTGAGAGCCATATTTATTTTCATTTTTCAGCTTCATAGAAATAACTGATTCCTTTGTGTAGTGCTTTACAGTTTGCAACACATTTTTAGACCCATCATCCTTAATTCTCAATTAAAAATCAAACTCAATATTTTGCATATGTTTTGCCATGGTTCTCATTTCATCTCAGGTAGGCCGGCCGACCCTCACTCCCTCCCGGGACCTGCCCCAGTGCTGTTTTCATTAACTTTCCCCTGGTGTTTGTTTGGATATGCAGATGATGATGAAGTGGATGTTGTTCTCATTATTCCTGCCTCAGGACGTGGTGGACCACCATCTGCAGATGCCGTGTAAGTGATCATCTTGGCACTGACCCATATGCCACCTTTGTAGTCATGATTATTCTATCCGAGAGATGCCATCTGGTTTTCACGGAAGCCAGAGGAAAAGTGGGGGTCTACGTTTTACCACTGAGATGCGTGTTCAGAGAAAAAAATGGAACATTTTCCGCTCCCATTAGGGACAAAGCATCAGCTGTTGTGTTCTTTGTATCAGGTTTTCTCCTAGCTTATACCTTTGTTGTTAGAGTTGGTTTATCAGAACTGTTAAGAGACCCTGTACTCTATGGAGTGGACCTGGGATGTGGGTTGAAGAAAGAAGAGGTGAAAACTGCTCCAGTCACAAAACCTAAGTATCTTTCACGATTTAGCCCAATGCAATGATCGTGAATTTTTAGTTTTTTAGTGGATGACAACTCTTTTGGGTTAACATCTTTCTTTGGTAAAGAATTATTCAGAAATAATTTCAAATTACAGAATCCTAAGAATTGTACAAAAAACTCCCATACATTCTTCACCCAATCATTAGTGACTTACATTTTAGCATATATGTTATACATATATTTATCTTGAACAATTTGGGAGTTAATTTTTAAAAATTTGCCCCAATTACTCCTAGATACTTCAGTGTATATTTCTTAAGGGCAAGATACTCTTTTATATAACAACAATGCAATTATCAAATTCAAGAGACTTAAAAACATAAAACTATTATCTAATATGCAGTTCAAATTTTTAAGACTTAAAACCAGTGCTAAAGTTACAAAAAATTCTCCATCATGTTTCTGCACTTAATCAGGTTGGTAAAAATTTTTATAACCCTTCTTGGCCTCTTCTTCTATGGAAACTTGACAACTTTTGAATGCCCAGTACACTTATCTCAACTTGTAGTACACAAAATGTATGGAACAAATAGAAAAACACTGTACCCTGGACTCTTTACTGACCTTGTAGAAAGAAGTTCTTCCTTTGTCTTATGGAGCATCTGTTGCATTTGGGCACAAGTCAGTTTCTTCTTTCTTTTTTTCTTATTTCTTATTTTCTCTTTCTTTTTTGGCCCCACTTGTCTCGTGCAAAATTGTAGCTAAAATAAGACTCCTAAGTGTTTCATTTATTTATTTATTTTTGCCTTACCCTCTGGTTTCTCTTCTCAGCCCTTATTCAAGGAAGCAGTCTTGTCTTTAAAGTGATCTCTTCTCACTGAGAAATTCACCCACTCTTTCAGTGATCAAGCTCCCTCCCATAGGATAAGATTTTAGATGAACAACGTGTACTCTTTAGACTCCCTAGGACAGCATCATTGATTTTCTGGAAGTCTTCAAAAAGAAATGCATAAGGATAAGTATTATTTATAAAGGTATCTTTTTCATAATCAATAACTATTCATCTCTTCTATTAGCAGGTTTATCATCACAAGGAGGGAATCTGGCATCTGAAAGTAGTGGCAATCAAGAGTCTTGAAGGACGATTGCTTTGGGGGGTACATAAATTCTTACCTAGTTCCAATTTCCTTATGAATTTTCTTGGTTTACTGCATATAACTTTATAATTTGCTTTCTGTTTCCACCATTTATTTATTCCCATTCTTTCTAGTTTATCCAAATAAAGGTCTTAAAACTGCAAGACATAAAGATGATTCATTCCAAATATTTTCTCTATTGTTTTTTTGCACTGACAATAGCTAGTCTCATATTTCAAAAGGACTGTTTTCCTGTAAATACCTTTTCTTTTTTTTAAAAAAATGGTGAGACATGGAGATAAAAGACCCCAATTTGGCAGAGTAATTAGTTGGTCAACCGCTTTTTTATCACATAAATTACTTTTCTGTCAAGTGACAACAAATGTAATTTGAACTGAGATTAATTACATAATAATTATGCTTAACATAATTGGTTAAATAGAGGAATTTCTTGTGAAATGGTAGATTCTTGAATTTATACAAATAAGACCAGATGGTGAGCAGCTAGTTTTAATTAAATTAGGTTTGATAATTATAGATGATTAATTTTAGATTTGTCTCAGATTAGAAAGGCTATATTAAGGAAATTATTTTTAGTTTTTTCAATAGGATGATAACATATGATGATGATTATAAGCCATGATACCTGGGATCAAATTAATAATCCCCTAACTTTACTTTGATAAATAAGACTGTGGTAAAGGTTACTAAGAAAAGATGATAGGATCTCCTTCCTGCGAGGTCCTGTGCATAAGAGGTTAGGGATTTTTCTTCACAGGTGGGGGAGGGGCAGGCAGAGGGTAGATGAAGTAAATGACTTTCTGAAGATATTTCTAATTCCTGAATGTGATGACTAAGCCAACATTGGAGAAAAATACATGTTGATGTATCAGATATCAAGAGGAAGGAAGAAGAAAAAAATCACTTTTAACCCTACCACCCAGCAATTACCACTTTTAACATTTTGGAATACATCCTTCTAGATGTTTTTCTATGGGTATCTATTCTTTACAAAGAAAAAAGACATTTGGGTATATACTATTAATATTTCATAATAATTTTTGTTGAATAACACATTATGAGAATTTTTACGTGCCAGTGTATTTACTTCAGAATAGCCACCTTGATGGGAGCAGGGTATTTTAGAATAGGACCTTAATTTTTTTTTAGTCAATCCTTTATTTCTAGACTTTGAAGTCTCTATTTAAAGTTTTTACTTGATTAACCCCCTGGTCCACTGTTGCTGAGTTTCTGTTCAGAGAACAAAAGCCTTTCATTTGAAATTGGATCACCCTCTGGGCAGCATTTATGAAAACAGCAAAGCTAAATTCTAATTCTTCTCTCCTGCATTCATTCCCTTCTGCACACATTCAATTGCCAAATGATTTTAAGTTATTTTTATTGAGTAAATTTTAGGTTAGTTACCTTGCAGTGACATAAAAATAGCACCCTAATTTAATCAGTAAACTCTAATACTTAATTAGTAAACTATATTTAACATCACATGAACTAATAGGTTATCAGAGAAAAGATGTCTTAAGTCAGTGATTCCAAACCTTGCTACATATTAGAACCACCTTAAAGGACTTTGAAAAATCCTAATAGCCTGGTCTCACCCCCAGTTAAATCAGAATCTCTGGGTGAGGGTCCTGGGCACAGTTGGTATTGTCAAGCTCCCTAGGTAATTACTATGTGCAGCCAAATCTGAGGATCCCTTTTGTGTATCACGTGCCCTTCTGTTTCTGAATGTGTAATCTTTTTTTGATTTCTCTGAATCTTTGAATCAAACACTTACCAAGGGTAAAGAGGGGAAGGGATAAATTGGGACATTGGAATTGTCATATACACACTTCTATATATATGTGTATTATATGTATATATTATATATAATAGGTAACTAAGAAGAACCTACTGTATAGCACAGAGGACTCAGTTCATTACTTTGTAATGGCCTATATGGGAAAAGAATCTAAAAAATAGTGGACATATAACTGATTCACTTTGCTGTACATTTGAAACTAACACAATATTATAAATCGGCTATACTCAAAAAAAAAAGTGATGAAGTGGGGATGTTGAGACTGATCTGAAGTGGGAATTGGCAGATGGAGAGGCAAGTCCAGTACAAATGCTTCTTCCTTCTTTGAGGCACAGGCTGGGGATGTCGAGGGACAGCATCTGGCTCTGAAAACCATGGATACAGCCTTGCCTTGCAGAATGACTAAGCTGTGCTCTTGATAGTGACCACAGCAACCCCGGCGGCAGCAGCCTGTACAGTCGCTGAGTCACTGAGTGTCCACAACAGCTCGAGGAGGCTGGTGCTGTAAGCATTCCCTGTATTAAAAAGTAAAGGTAAAGAGCACACACTTGGAGCGCAATACTTATTGGCTGTCCAAGATCAGACTTTTAAAGCTGTGGAAGCCCTAGGAGGGTGTTAAACTTCCCTATGCTTCACTTTATACACATGAAAGTCTCTACATTTTCTGACGCAGGCAAACTGTCCTTGTGGATAATTTAACAATTGTACATATTTCCATTTCTAGGCTGTTTCATTCATTCTTCAGACACTGTGAATAGATGAGAACTGTAATGAGCAGGTTGATACATTAGAGTGGGTCTCCACAGTTCAGACAATTTAAAAGCCAGTGAAATTAATAAAAGGGACATCAAAGTGTGCTTTTGCAATCTGTGAGAGGAATGGGAAATTGCATAACAGCTAGTGTAGAGACTGTAATAAGACAGCACTAAGTGACAGCAAGTTTGTGATCACCTCTGGGTGCCCATTATGGAGTTTAATGAATCCCTTTTAAAGCATCATTGTCACCAGAGGTTTCTTAGAGGGCTCTCAGGCTGGGACACAGGCAGAGCTGCCCTCGCTCTGGTTCCAGACTTACTTCCCTTTTGTATGGCACTCGCTCTGAAGAGCTTTTTCTCTGTTATGCATCTCCTAGCACAAACCTAATTCTTCCCCTGCCTTTCTGTGTGTTGAAAGCTCTGTCCTCCCCATGTCCATTTTACAGCCATATCAGTTATGTAAATCAGCACATCTTCTTAGATTGATTTTCTTTGTAAGCCAGAAGCCTGTGGTATTTCTGTCTGGGAGTGTAATTTGAGCTGTTTCATTGTTGAATTTTTCAGAAGCTATTTTAATTTCCATACGGTAGGTCTTCTTTCTTTCAATTGTCCCAGATCTCAATCTGTTTCTATAGAGAATTGATTCTGCATTCAATAATAGCTTTACTTACAGTATCTTCTGGAATTTCCAAATGCTAGACTTAGTAAGAATAAAAGGCATGTATGACATGACAGTTTTTCAACACTTCTGGAAGAGACGTAATACTTGAAGCCCAGAATAAAATTACCTGTCTAGTAATGGAAAATTGAGAACACAATAATCATTGCCTTTTCATCAGTAAAAATGTTAAAAGATGCAATATAACAATGCCACCGCATTGCAAATGATCTACGTCTAATAAATGTAAGAAGAAACCCTTTAAACTAAAATAGAGAAATTTCATGGCATACTGTGCTTTTAGCATATTGAAAAGTATAAAGCAGTTACAAAGTAGTAATCTAATATTTTAGAGAAATGTAAACCAAATTTATTCAAATCTTAAAAGCGCTACAAACTTTCTCCCCATCCTAGATCAAAACTAAAATTCAAACAGGTTAGTTTACTAGAGAAATACAGGTAAACTTATTTTTCACAAAGTGGGGAAAACATTATTACAAGGATATGTGTCTACATCTCTTTACTGATTTACAATAATTCAACAATAATTGCCTTACAGGTTATTAAGCTCACTTAAATAGATATGTCGTAAATGTAAATTTTATACTTAATAAATTAATTTGCAATTTGAACATCTTATATCAAGCCAATTTACTCTATATTTGAATACAGAAAGATTAAAATTGTCATCTGTTGGCAAATAAACTTATCTTACAATTGTAAAACTAATTTGAAATTTTTAATAGATCTACCCAATTGATTGAAAATGATCTAACCTTTTTTAAAGTATCTCCTACAAGCAATGAAATATTCAACACTAGAAATTTAAATTAAATTAAGTTAAAAATAATTATGTTAGTTGTGAATAAATGTATTAAACTTTTATACACACATTGTGAATGTTAGCTTTAAAAAATAGTTATATAATTGCATGCATTAAGTACTGAAATCACCCATTGCACAAAACTAAAAATTATTTTCCTTATTTAAAATATAGAAGGAACAATTTAAGGTAAAATTTTTTAAACTTGTCTTAAATTATGATCAAAATTGTAAGAAAAACATGAGTTATAAGGCAAAGAATCAATAAAGGTGATAAATTTTAATAATGCAAATCAGATGTATGCAATGAATTGTATTCATATTGACTTGTTTGGACCAAAAAAAAAGGCATAAAACAAAACTCTTAAATTCAACCAACTACAATTCTATTTAAATTCATGACTCTGTGTAGTGGATGATGTAATATATATTACATTTTAAAGTAATCGATTTCCTGCAAAAGTATCCTCTACTTCCCCCCATTAGTCTTCCTGATCTCTTGATCAAGTCATTCTAGATATATGAGTTTTCCAAAGCATTGAGACGTCATTGTTCAGTTTCCAAAATATCAAAACTTTGGCTTTTATTTAATGGAATTCTTCTTTTCCACAAAGGGACAAAGAAAAGTGAAGAAAATAATATAGCAAGCATCAATCTAGTCACACATCTAAATTTTTAAATAATAATCTTTCCCCATATTGCCTGCAGAGTTTATTAAAGAAATAAAATCTTACAGATACAGGTAAAGTCCACTTTGTAGCTTCCCCATCCTATCATTCTCCCATGATTCTCCCTCCTCACAGGTAATTAATGTTCTGATTTTTTAATGCACTTTATGCTGATGCACCTTATCAGCTAATAGTTTATACTGTATCTACTTTTCTACAACCACCTTATAATTTTTTTGTTCTGCTTTTCTTTTTAAAATATGAATAATTCTAAATGTGAATATTCTTATGTACATAAATATGTATATCTGAATATACATATGTCCATTTGAAAAAGATTGTGTATTAATATTTGAATAATTTTAATAAAACATTCTGTTTCTCCACCCAAAGTGATTGGACTAGTTTACCTTTTTATCAACATGAAAGGGTGTTACTATTACTTCACATTTGTGTTACCACTGAAGTTGACTAAACTTTTTAACATCTGGTAGCTGAAAAATAGGATTAAAAAAAGAAATTATTTATTTTTTAACTATGTTGGATCTTTGTTGCTGAGCAGGCTTTTCTCTACTTGAGACAAGTGGGGGCTACTCTCTAGTTGTGATGTGTGGCTTCTCATTGCAGTGGCTTCTCTCATTGTGGAGCACAGGCTCTAGGAGGCATGGGCTTCAGTAGTTGCAACATGTGGGTTCAGTAGCTGTGGCTCCTGGGTTCCAGAGTCTGTACAGACTCAATAGTTGTGGCACACAGGCTTAGTTGCTCCTCGGCATGTAGGATCTTCCTGGTTCAGGGATCGAACTCATGTCTCCTGCATTGGCAGATGGATTCCTTACCACTAAGCCAGCAGGGAAGTCTGAGAAATGGGATTTTACTGTGGGTTGTTATTTATGTTTTCATGATTACTAATGAGGTGCTCTGTCTTGTCATATATTATTTTGGTGTTTTGTGTTCCCTCTTCGTGAAATGCCTATTTAGATCTTTTGTCCACTTTACTACTTGTATGTGTAATATTTATTTATTTATTTATTTATTTATGACTTCTTTATATATTCTGGGTACCAGTCCTTTGTGGTTTGTAGGAATACCAAGTTGGGATGAATGCATTAGTAGTTTATGGTTGTCATCCATTCTAATTGGTGATGTTTATGGTCCGTATAGTCAAAGTTACGTTTTTCCAGTAGTCATGTATGGATGTGAGAGTTGGACCACAAAGAAGGCTGAGCGCTGAAGAATTGATGCTTTCAAATTGTGGTGCTGGAGAAGACTCTTGAGAGTCCCTTGGACAGTAAGGAGATCAAACCAGTCAATCCTAAAGGAAATCAACCCTGAATATTCATCGGAAGGACTGATACTGAAGCTGAAGCTCCAATATTTTGTCTACCTGATGTGAAGAGTCAACTCATTGGAAAAGACCCTGATGCTAGGAAAAATTGAAGGCAGGAGGAGAAGGGGGCAACAGAGGACGAGATGGTTAGATGGTACCACTGACTCAATGGACAGGAGTTTGATCAAACTCTGGGAGATAGTGAAGGACAGAGACGCCTGGTGTACTGCAGTCCATGGGGTCACAAAGAGTCAGACATGATTGGACGACTGAGCGACACAACAAACAATGCAATACTTATTGCTAAATCTTTTGAATGACATTTTTATTTATAGGTATAGATACTTACTTCTGGTTGATGCTTTATCTTTCCACTCCCCTTTTCAGTTTCTTTTGAGGAACAGAAATTCTTAATTTTAATGGAGTCAAACATCAATCTTTTCTCATAAGTTGTGCACTTTTTATAACTTGTTTGAGAAATCTCTCCTTGCTCTTTTCTCATAAAATTATATTTTATTTTTTCTGTGGGTTTTCAAGTTTTGACTTTCACGTAAATTCTTTAATCCATGCAGAATTTATTTTCTGTATACCATGAAGTAGAGAGATATTTTCAGCTTTTTCCATGTGATTAATAAAATTATCCCAGCCCTTCCCTCAAACACTTCCAAGTTTCAACCCAAGTGGTCCCAACCTCTCTCTTTCTCCACCCATTAGCTCTCTTTCTTGCAATGGTCAAATGATCCCTTCTCATGGCCACCATGACCACACCTAATTGACCACTCCCACTTTTACTGCTAAGTTCCACTGATTTATTGCCATTTCCCCCGCCCCTGCCAATTTTTTCTCTCTATTGTTTCTTACTTTGGGACTCAAAAGACTCACTGTTAGAGACACTGGCCACTGGTCAAGAGATTTCTCTTTTGTTATGTAGCATTTATATAATATATAGGCCTTTGGCTCTTGAATTCCTCACTTATTTTGTGGTGTTCAGAGATTCCTTATAGTCCCATCCTCCCCTCTTCCCCTGACTGCTTTTGAAAAGTGGTGGTTTTATTATAATCACATCCAACAAACGGAGAATAGATTTAACACACAGTCAGAGCTACCACCCTTTACGCTGAGTGACTGGTTGGATCCAAATGAGCCTGAAGAGGTAAGCACACTTTTCACTGTGGAGCCCCTGGCATGTCACTGACCGAGAGACGGCAGACCCAGCAGTGGATACCAAGGGTCAGTGAACATGGCAAGGCAGAGCAGGGTTAATGTGATGCTGCGGTTAATGCAGAGCAGATAGGAATTAAGTCCCAAATAAAGTACATAGTAACAATGTAGCTTCCTCCTGAAATGATCATAATCTCCTATCCTGACCAATTTGCCAGGATTGTTGAGAGATGGTGGGGACCTAAAGGGTGATGTGGACTGTGATAGATGATTTGAATGGCTCTCAGCAAAACCACAAGGAGACTTCCAGTCCTAGAGAGATCTAGCTGAAAGTCACAAAAGAGTCTCCCCCAGGAGGTTAGACATGGAGCCACAAGAGTTTGTCGACTAAAAGAAGTCAGCAGTCTTCAAGGGACAAAGCAGATGGTACCCAGGTACTTCTTTCAGGGATGCGAGTCTCCTCCCCAGACAACACATGACAAAGTCATGCATCTAGCTGCCATGTTTGCTAATCAGCACTGATAAAAATTCTCACGCCTGCATTTTCCTGCTAGGTTACTTGTTGCTGTGTGTTTTCTGAGAATGTACGTTGCCCATATGAGCTTCACAGGAATGCCATGGTTCCATCCAAGAGCAAAAGAACATAATTATAAGAACAACTCCCTTAGTGCACTCTGCTCCTACACTTTACCCCCACTCCTACTGAAAGGCATCATCTCAAAGACTAAATAGTTTCAGTTGCTCAGGAAATCCTTAAACTGGCCAAATTGTTTACATTCTTGCCATCTAAGCTTCAAGAGTTTCCCCAAGCACACACTCTTGAATTGCTATCATACTGCACTTTCTCAGGTATTCATTCAACAATCATTTCACAGACATCTGTTTCATGCTAAACACTGTACGAGAATCTGAAAAACAAAGATATGCCTTGCACATGGGAAACAGGGGCAAAAAATTCTTTTGCACTGATCATTTAAAGGATATATAGGTTTTTGAACCAATGCAGGCAATCCTGTGTGACAGGGACTCCCTCAGAGCCACAGGAAGACTCACAAAATAGAAAAATCTCTTTGTTCTCTGTGGGCAACTATATATAAAGGGTTGTCAGGTCAACTGTATAAAACTCAAGGCTCCACAAAAATTGCATCACAGAGTCACAAATCCATTACTGAAAATGCTAAGGTGAGCAGATAAACCAGTGAATTATACAAGTCTCCTACTGTTGTACATTACATTATAAAGAGGACAATTTCTTTTCTAAACCCTTGAAAGACTTGCAGATATAATTGCAACTGGAATTTCACTGCACCTTTGGAATATTTGTTCAAATAGAGGCAGGAGAAAATGTGAACTAATGTATAGTGATGAAATGCCCTTTTTTTTTCCGCCACATTATTCGCTTTTTCCTTCAGTGCCTAATTTTTCTGTCTTGAGCCTCTAATATTGTTCAAGGGGAAAAAAAACCCTCTCTCAGTTTTAGGACATCATGTACTCCTTACTGAATGGTCTTGCTTCTTCATCACAAAGTACTTGCCTATTTGAGCATGTTTAGTTCTGGATGCACACCATTTGATATTCAGCTTGGAGTTAATAAGTATTGGGGCACAGTGTCCATGGCTGAACATTTACACAAAGGGTATTATGTCCTTTTGGCTCAGCAATCATCTAATAAATTAATATTAAACAATAATTTGCAGGCTGCTCAGCACATGGTGAATGTCCATCATTCATGTTCTGGGCTTAATATTCTTCTAGCATTTTCCCACTCTCGAGACCTAGTAATATGCCTCATGGGACAATAAAACAACATCAAGAATTGACACAGTGAATTGAAAAGACAAATGTTCGGTGAGTAATTGTACAGCTTATGTGTACTGGCAGAATCAGAATCTTTCCTTCTCATTATGTCTTCTTCTAAACTATGGAAACACTATAAGAAAATATCTAATCCTTTTTATGCTCTTATGTCTTATATTATTATGGGTCCCATCAGATGGTGGTATTCTTGTGGGATTAATAATTATCATTTTAATAGTTAACTGCTTATTCCATACTTGTTAATAAATTGTTTTTAGAGAACACTGTTAAGTATGGGGAAAGTGGTTTCTCCAACAATCCATGTTTGTAGAACATCTTGAGAATGAAGGCCACTGCAAAGGCAATAAATGCAAGTGAAGTGAAGTGAAAGTTGCTCAGTCGTGTCAGACTCTTTGCGACCCCATGGACTATTCGGTCCATAGAATTCTCCAGGCCAGAATACTGGAGTGGTTAGCCTTTCCCTTCTCCAGGTGATCTTCCTAACCCAGGGATCAAACCCAGGTCTCCCGCATTGCAAGTGGATTCTTTACCAGCTGAGCCACAAGGGAAGCCCAAAGGGTATGTTGCCCCCCCGTGGGGGAGTTGAACCCAGGTCTCCCATGTGACAGGTGGAGATACTCACCACTGTACTAACGAGGACGGCAAAAGGATGTGCATATCCTTTTTCCAACCTACGGAGGTTGTATTTAGGAGTTTAGAGCCAGAGCTCTTCTGGTATACCTTTCCTACTCGGTTGTCATCTCTGCCTAGCACCACCACAGACCTAGGAAATAATGAGGGAGTAGGGGTGAGAGGTGTTGGGGAAGAAGAAAAAGAAGAGTCAAAGAGATAAACTTGGGAAACATATACTGTAGATAAACTCATGACATTTTTGCCAGGACACATCTTATATCTTAATGTTCCTTAAAATTACTGTTTTTGGTTAATATAAAAATAGCTGGAGTCATCCTCCAAATTAATTGAAGATTGGAAGGATAAATATGTAATTTTACAAGGAAAAGATCTGGGAGTCACCATCTTAACCCAGTGATCAGTCCTAGCATCTCCAATGGTGAGATTCTAGGTGGTGTCTGCCTCCTGTGTGATGAGATGTGAAGGTCACTGCCCCTCTATGAAGTGTTCTGGATCTAACTTTTAAATTACAAGAATCCACAGGATAAAAGAACAAGCTAAGTGAGATTGAGGCAGCAGGTAAATCTAACAGGTGGGATATGCTACAGGACAATTGGCCTTGTTAACTCAACAAATTAGTTGTTGTCATTAAAAAAGTGGGATTTTAAAATTGAAATAACATAGTTGGGGTCTTGAGTATGATTTTTACTATATTTTCTTATAAATGGCCTGTCTCATATTTTCCCTCCAAATTGAGATGGTTTTATAATTATTAATCATCATTATTATTGTTATTATTATAAAAGTAATATATGAACACTATGAAGTCTTGGTAAGGATGGGAGCAACTGGAACTCTCACGTACAGCTGAGAGGAGTACAGTTAGGTACAACAACTTTGGAAAATTGCCAATATATATTAAAGCTACTGTATGATGCCGATTATGTAAAGTTCAAAAAGAAACAAAACATTAGCAGTTTAAGAGATCATGGCAGCTGTTATACTTGGGACAAAGGGATTAGTGACTGGAAGGATGTATTAGCTTCTAGGATGCTGAGCATGTCCTGTTTGCAATCTGCGTACTGATTACAGTGGTGAATTGGCTTTGCAAAATTCACTGAGTTGCAAACTTATGATTTGTGTACTTTTCTCCATGTGCATTATATGTCAATAAAAAGTTTTCAAAAAAATAATACATGTTCACAGTACCAAATTCAAACAATAGTACATTACATCCCTTTGGGGAATAAAGTGTATGCCAAGGAATGGTAAACAATGGCCTAATTGCAGAGTCCATTGGCTAATCGCTCTGTTTTTGTAAGTGAAAAATCTTGGTTTGTCAAAAGTAACCTTCCTGGGGAACTCCTCTGGCAGCCCAGTGGTTAAGACTCTGAGCTTCAAATGTAGGAGGTGCGGGTTCACTCTCTGGTCAGGGAACTAAGACCCCATATGTCACATGGCATGAACAAAAATTAAAAAAAATAAATAATCCTCCCGTGTAATCGGTCAATGCATTTAAGACTTCTATTCAAAAAACCTATTGCATAACACCACTGTCTGAACATGCAGTGAAGGTGGGTTAAGACAACAATGGCTGCTCTTCGTTTCCAGTGTAATACTTCGTAAAGAAAGGACATTTTAACACTGAATGCTCACTTTGTGTGAATTTAGGTTACAGACCTAACACAACCAAATCTCAAAGAAGTATTTCAGTTTTTTGACAAAATGCCTCTCCCAAAGGAAAACAAGCTCTAAATTTTGACATCTTCTCAATTATGACCTTACATACTGTTTTGTGTGTTTGGCCCTTATACTTAGATATGATTAATAGATCTTATCAACTGCTTTCTGAGGCACACAGGGTCTTCGTTGTGTCACGTGAGATCTTCCACTGCGGCACACGGACTCTCTAGTTGTGGCACAGGGGCTCAGTGGCTACACGGCATGTGGGATCTTAATTCTCTGTGTCTCCTGCATTGAAAGGCAGATTCTTAAACACTGGACCACCGGGGAAGTCCTGAACTGGTTGTTCTTAACAATCAACCAGTAATCACATTGTAATTTTCGAAACACTTGTGACAGCCTGGCATTAAAAACTAACGAAGAAGCACCTCTTAATATGAACGCATAGAAATTGTAAAATTGGAAGATGTAGAGGAAAGCCTTGAGTAATTATACACAGCAACGAGTGTCACAATTCCATTGACCACAGGACAAATCACTACACGTGTGCCTTGGATTTGAAACCAACTTCATTTACCACTTCCCAACAGTTTTGGAAGTATTTATCATTAGAATTTTATTTGGGGGGAAAATGGAAGAGCAGTGACAGGGACAGAGGGAGGGAAAGTGGGAAGATGTACCCCCCAGACAGTCTGATATGAGGAAAACAGAAACAGCTCTTTTTCTGGCCTGCATTCTTAACTATGCCCACCAGGCGTAAGTAATGAACATTTCGTCTGGCTGATAGGACTTCCTAACACTTTTGTCATTTGGCAGCCAGCAAGTTAGCCCTAGTGTATACACTGTAGATAGCCAATCCCTTTTATGTTGGTCTAACCCTTTAATCCCTTGCTTAAATAAGGGAAGAAAATGTACACATTGAGTTTATAGAACTTATTAACTTGTTTATCAAAAGATATAGAAAATACTTTTGCTTTGGAAAATGGGTTTGGACCTCAAGATACACTTTGTAGGCGGTGCTAGTGGTAAAGAACTCACCTGCCAGTGCAGGAGATGTAAGAGACACGGGTTTGATCCCTGAGTTGGAAAGAGCCCCTGGAGTAGGAAATGGCAACCCACTCCCAGCTTTCTTGCCTGGAGAATCCCATGGAAAAAGGAACCTGGGGAAGGCTACAGTCCATAGGGTCACAAAGAGTTGGATACGACTGAAGTGACTGAGTGCACACAATACAATAGACATGCATTGCATGTGTGAATATATGCACACAAGCACACACATACACACAATAAGCAGGCAATCAGCAATGCCCTGGGACAAAAGAATATGATCTTTGGTCTTTCCTCTTGACCACATAGAAAATATCTGATTTCCCAATGAACATGTATTAATGTGTATATATAGGCTTCCCTGTTGGCTCAACAATAAAGAATTAGGCTGCCAATGCCTGCTAATGCAGGAGATGCAAGTTCCATCCCTGGGTCGGGAAGATTCCCTGGAGAAGGAAATGGCAACCTACTCCAGTATTCTTGCTTGGAAAATCCCATGGATGAGGAGCTTGGTGGGCTACAGTCCATGGGGTTGCAAAGAGTCAAACATGACTTAGTGACTCAACAATGACAACATCTATTGCAACAACTGAAGGTAAATCCTAGGCTAGGAATATTTTCACTGGCCTATTTTGAGGACATTTTCTGACCTTTCTTGAGGCTACAGGGATTTTGGAAATATTACATCAGTCACTGATACAACATTACCAACGAAAGTATGATCTTAAATACTGAAATATATTCAGGGTCAAGCCACCAGTCTATGCAATGGCTAAATCAGCAAAACAGCTCCATTTACTTTGTCTAATGTTTCAAACAAATGCACTGTCTAAATCATATTTTCTGTTGACTGCTTTCCATGGTGACCTTTAAAACTCTCTAATAAAAACTAAACTCTGTGCATGTACTTTCTACCTCAATTTTGTGCTTACTGTCACATGAGAGCTGAGTAGGGAGCCACTTGAGAAAGATGGACATAATTTTCAGAAATACAGCTTTTAAAATAAAAGAGGTAATGGTGACTATCAAGAAATATCTTTCATCTGTTTCTTTAGTGCTGGCAGTGTTAAGTACGTCATTTTACTACTTCATGCTATGAGATTATCAATCAATAACTATTTACCCCAGGAAATAAATCAGAGAAAGAGCGTGGAAAAAGAAATGATCTTCTGGAAAAGTTAGAGCTACATATCATCTTAATGTTTATTTGGTAGAAATTTGAAAAATACATGTGGTAAACAAATGTCTCCTAAGTTCTCTCAGTTGGCTTTCCCTTTTCATGAATTAATTATTTTAAGTCTCCTAAGGTTTGAAGGTGATATTTGGTTTGAAGGATATTTTATAGGAACATTTAGGAAAAATAGATAAGTGGGTACAAAATCATCATTGCTTCTTGGAAAGGCTTTGTTCACACAATCTTAGCATTTAAATCTTATATGTCCTTTATGGAATGGGAGGAAAAAGGTCAAACCCTCTTGTTTAATTTAGAGGTTGATTGTTTGCTGTTTGGCCAAGGCAACTTTAGGCCTAAGGACATGGGAAATGAGTGGAATTCAAGTTGTGACACCAGAATATAAAATGATGTGGACCCACAGAAATTCTTTCCCCAGAAAACATTTGAATTTAATTAAAATGTCAGTTCCAGACCTCAAATCAGATACTTCCACACACATCATTACACTACCACATGAAGACCTCCCCCCACATATACACATACACACACTCCTTCAGGCACACATATACCACACACACACAGATGCAGATGCCACAATGAGGCAAGCATATAGGTCACACACAGAGCAGACACACATATATACTGATACAAACACACCACAAACTTATGCACATGTAGCCACATACACACACACCCACACACATATCAACATGAGATACACACACATTGTTCTATACACAATCACTTGTCTGCTTAAGATAGATAAGTGAAAGGGATTCAGTAGAATATTCCATTATTTCATGACTTTTTCTTCACTGCATACACTGAAAAAAGTTTGCAAGGAAGATCTGGACCTGATATTTCTGAACTCTTCACTCGTATTGAATATCTAATAAAAGCCATGGTACTACAAACAATAAATGCTGGAGAGGGTGTGGAGAAAAGGGAGCCCTCCGATACTGTTGGTGGGAATGTAAGTTGGTACAGCCACTATGGAGAACACTATGGAGATTCCTTAAAAAACTGAAAATAGAATTTCCATATGACCCAGCAATCCCACTCCTGGGCATATACCTGGATAAAACCATAATTCAAAAACAGATACGTGCACCCCAATGTTCATTTCAGCACTATTTACAATAGCCAGGACGTGGAAATAACCTAAAGTTCTATCATCAGAGAGATGGATAAAGAAGATGTGGTACATATACACAACGGAATATTACTCAGCCATAAAAGGAACAAAATTATGCCATTTGCAGTAATATGGATGAACTTAGAGATTGTCATACTGAGTGAATTAAGTTAGACACAGAAAGACAAATGTATGATATTGCTTACATGGTGGAATCTTAAAAAAAGGATACAAATGAACTTATTTATAAAATGGAAGTAGAGTCGTGGATGTAGAAAAGAAACTTATGGTTACCAAGGGATAACTTTAGGAGGGATAAGTTGGGAAATTGGGAAGGACATACATACACTATTATATACAAAATAGATAACTAATAAGGACCTACTGTATAGCACAAGGAACTCTACTCAATAATCTGTAATGGCCTACTTGGGGAAAGAGTCTAAAAAGCAGTGGATATATGTCTGACTGATTCACTTTGCTGTATACCTGAAACTAAAACAACATTGTAAGTCAACTGTACTTTAATAAAAACTAATTGCAAAAAGAAAAACGTCATGGAAAAACAAAGCAAAAAAGTCATGGTAACAGTAGAGGTCTTAGATTTTCAGTACATTTTAAATGAAACAAAAATGGAAAGATATATTGTTTTATTTGTATCTCAGCCTTTCTGCTTACCTCTCAGGCATATAATATTTCCTATATTTCTAGAGTGATTTAGAGTTTAAATAGTGCTTTCACACAAACGGTTTTATGTAATCCTCACAGTGAGGTATTGAGGTAGGTATGACTACAGGTGAAAAAACTAAGGCCTCAGGGAGTTTTAGGGCCTGTCAAAGGGTCATAGCTAGGAAGAAACAGCGCCATGATTCCAAACCAAGTCAAAGGTATTTGTACTTTCTGAACGACTTTTCTGGTCTATATTTCTACCCCTGCCCCCGGGGCTGTGCCATGAATCAGTGGATGGCATTTCTGCACTTTGTATTGCTTAAAAGTCCAATCCTCTTTAATTTCTATTCTCAGTTATTACCCACAAAACCTCACTGGCACTAATTGCAGGAAAGCTCAAGTGCATAGACACAGTCCTGACACCATGGTGACCAATCCCACAGCTGATTTATGATCAGATTGGCCTTGTAGGTTATAGGATGATTGATGCTGATCATATCAGGGGCATGGAAATGATCATTTGTCTATCAAAGCAACCAGTACATGAAAGAAACAGATTTGGGGGCAGTCAAAAAAATTTTTTTCAGGTTAGGTAACAACTTTTACACTGTTCTCAACATTGCCTAGCACATATTTGTACTTAAAATTATTTGTTTACACACAATGCACATGAAATTAGATGACACTGCAGAAATTAGATGAATTCATTCATTTTGCTACTATGATTTCTCCCACAATGGAAGATAAGATCCTTCCTTTTTTTGCATTAGCTAACTAACTTATTTACATTATCTTTTCAGCAAGGATTTATATTCATGTGTACCTTGATTTTGGTGACTGATTCTAAAAGTTACAAACATCAGTCCTTCTATGTGTAAACCACACTACAGCCAATCACAAAGGTCAGACCATAACATGGATTATTTGGAAAAGCATTCCTTCCTGAAACAAATGACCATGCAATAACTGATAGAAGTTCCTGCTTGGCATTCACAGGCTTTCTCTCTACTAATTCTTACCATTTATCAAAATGCCAGCATGAAAGTCTACTTCTCCACTTATAAATAATGAAGAATTCCCCAACCATCACCAAGTCAAAATGAAAACTGATTATCTTGCATTCATTTCCTGAATTTTTTTGTAAACAGCTCTTTCTGCTTTGTGAAGCTGGCCTCCCTTTTGGAATGGCTTTATTTAATAAGGTCATTGTGGTAAAGTCACCTAAATTATAATCTTTCCAGCCAGTGAAATGATGGTGAGAACATTCATATTTATAGAGTATACTTAGATCAGGGGACTTCCTTGGCATCTCATTACCTCATCCAAATATTTGTTTGAACTTTAATATTTTGATGATTCACTTGTGGAAACCATGGTCAATTAACAGAAATAGGGAAAAAATTAAAATATAGCATAATTTCCTATAGAATCTGTAAATTTACTATTTGGCTAACACATACACACAACAGGAACAGCAAAAATCCCGGGAGATATTTTGTTTGGAACGTTAATTTCAAATAACATTCTTAAGCAATATTTGCAGCTTCCTAATTGAGAATATAGAAATAATGTGTTCTGAATTATGAATTATAGAAAAATGTTTAAATAATTGTCATCATAACCATGTGATACTTAGCATGCAGAGAAATAGAAGACAGTGTGCAATATTTTCTGTAAAATGTTTGAATGAATCTGGATTGAGAGCAGCTGTCCATGGTGCTGATGGCCAGGACCTGACAACAGTGGAGCTAGGTGGGCAATGAGTTCATGATCAGAGATCAAAATGCCACCTGTTCTCAATATGTGCATTTTCCACAGGGTAAGGATTAGTAATAGACTCAGACCCTGGAGATCTTCGCACTACTTCCCATTGTGCCTTTAACATAAACTAGCTCCAATATTTCAAAACCAAGACATAGAGAATGAATAAAATTGATAAGAGAAAAAAGATCTGCATCTTAGAAGTCAAAAGTCAACTGGTAAGTTGCATTTCTACATTTTAGTAGTCAATTACTTCACAGCAAGTAGCCATGGTCCTAGACAGAATTTTAGTTTTATTTTACCTCTATGTAACTGTATAATTTTTGGAAATTCACCTGTCTCTCTGAATGTTTCTTTACCGGTGAAATGGGATGACAATGACTATCTCTACTTACCAAAATGAAAGCCCTCTGAGATCAGGGATTTCATCTATTTTGTTCACTAATCGATCCAAGCAGTTAGACTAGCTTCTGAAAACACAGTAGGTGTTCAATAAATATTTGCTGAATAAATGAACCAGGGAGAAGGAATTTCTTTAGTATGGAGCTAAAAACACCCTTGGATATCTCTAGACGCTAAGGGAGACACATGGTGAAAAGGCAGCTGGATATGAAAAAAACAGAAAAATAAAACTGAAAGAGATGAAAATTTAAGAGAAATGTTAGGATGGACAAAGGAAAACTGGGTAAAAAAATACTACATGCTTTTGAGGTACACTCAAATATCAGCAACTCTCATTAGTAGTCTTCTAACTGTTCCCCACTTCATTAATGTCTCCTATTAACAAACTTTCCCCCACACCCTCATCTGATTTTCCCAGGTGGCTCAGTGGTAAAGAATCCACCTGCCAATGATGGAGATGTGAGCTCAATCCCTGGGTTGGGAAGATCCCCTGGAGGATTAAGTGGCAACCCACTCAAGTATTCTTGCCTGGGAAAACCCATGGACAGAGGAGCCTGACAGGCTACAGTCCATGGGGTCATAAAGAGTCAGACATGACTTAGCAGCTAAGCAGCAACAACATCCCACCTATCTAGGTCATCACAGAGCACGAAGTTGAGCTTCCTGTGCTTTACAGCAGATTCCCATTAGCTACCTATTTTACACATGGTAGTATATACATATATATGGAGAAGGCAATGGCACCCCATTCCAGTACTCTTGCCTGGAAAATCCCATGGACGGAGGAGCCTGGTAGGCTGCAGTCCATGGGGTCGCAAGAGTCGGACATGACTGAGTGACTTCACTTTCACTTTTCCCTTTCATGCATTGGAGAAGGAAATGGCAACCCACTCCAGTGTTCTTTCCTGGAGAATCCCAGGGATGGTAGAGTCTGGTGGGCTGCCGTCTATGGGGTCGCACAGAGTCGGACACGACTGAAGCGACTTAGCAGCAGCAGCAGCAGCAGTATATATATGTCAATCCTAATTTCCCAGTTCTTCCTCTTTCTCCTTTTTTCCCTGTGTCTACATGTCCATTCTCTACATCTCTCTTGCTGTCAAGGAAATAGGTTCATCTATACTATGTTTTCTATATTCCACATATACATGTTAATAAAGGAAAACATAGACGAGACAAAAAGACAACCCTCAGAATGGGAGAAAATGCTTGCAAATGAAGCAGTGGACAAAGGATTAATCTCCAAAACATACAAACAGCTCATTGAGCTTAATATCAAAAAAATGAACACTCACTCAAAAAATGGATAGAAGACATAAAGAGACAACTCTTCAAAGAAGACATACAGATGGTCAAGAAACACATGAAAAGGTGCTCAACATCACTAATTATTAGAGAAATGCAAATCAAAACTATAATGAGGTATCACCTCACATCATCAGAAGGGCCATCATCAAAAAATCTACAAACAATAAGCTTTTATATCATTTAATACTCTGCTACTCCTTTGTCATTTAAACATAAACTGTTCAACACTTTGTTTTCCTTTGCACAAATGTGCTATTCCCATTTGAAAATGGAAGTATTTCTTGTATTTCTATTATTTACTTCAAAATACCAGGTACATATCTTCAGAATATGGTGGACCCCAAACACATGTTAGCTTGAGATGAAACTGTTTGCTTGACTCTCTTCTCATGTGCACTCACCTTGAAAAACCATAAACAATTAAATCTTCCTCTACACAGGAGTTATTTCATGTTCTGGTTAGTTGGGGGCTCAGGGTGGGATACATGAGCAAAAAGCCATGTGCATTTGAACATTGTGGATCGCAATAAGGGAGGCAAGAGGGGGACCTGTTACAGGGTTCAACCTTGTCACACCTGGGCAGGTGCTCAGAGCCTGTCTTTGGGGATATTGAGGCAGCAGGAAAGTACGAAGCTGTAAAACTTACAAAACACGGGTGAAGAAACTGAAGTTCAGAAATCTGATTAAGGCCTAATAGCCAACAGGTGATGTCACCGTAGTCTGAACTCAGGCAGGCTGACTTCAAAGTCCTCAACTACTAGGCTCACCCACCTCCCAAGAAATAATACTAGAAGAATAACAGGAAGCTTCCTGTATTGTTGTGCTTGCCAGGTAGACTAAGTGGCTTCATCTGTATCCACTGTCCAGTCATCAGGTCCACTTACACTAAGATGTATTTGAATGAAATACCAATAAAAATGCCAACAGAGGCTAAAGACATGAAGACGACGGGCATTTACTGTTTAGAAGGGCGATCTCTTACTCTCTGGCAAACCTTTGAGAGCCAAGTGTACCATTCACTAGAAAAAAAAAAGGATAGGAGAAAAGGAAACCTAAGAAGTGGGTGGTAAGGGGACAAAAACAGGAAATTAAAAGGCAAAAGAGTGGATTTAGGGGAAAAAATGCTAACGAGTAAAGGCAGTGACCAAAAACAATGGCAGTGAGGGAGTGAGATGAATGTGATGAAGGCAAAAGAAAAGAAACAGCAGCTAAAACATGGAAGTTCTCAAAGACTCCAGCTGTGTCAGACTCTCTTGAGGATATCACAGAGCCAGAAGGGGCGAGTCCCTGTCAACAGAACAAGAGCGACATCCAGCAGGGCAGCCTAGCAGAATTCTTTGGTTAAGTTTAGAAGTGTTCAGTGTTTGTACTACCCAATATATGACACCAGAACAATAAAACTGTGGCCAGTGCAAATAAAGAAGTGAATTTTAAGCGTGATTAATTTAAATAACCACATGTGGCTACTGATTGTTATTTTGGGTAGAAAAGCCTAATACTTTCAGGTGACAAAAGAATTCTAGGGACTTCTCTGAAAAGTACATTTTATACCTGTACCTCTCACGCTTTCTAGAGAGTATTATATATTAACTCCCCCTTACTCCTCACTCTTTCTAGAGATGTTGATGGCATAGAAAAATAAACAAATGTCCAAAGCTCGATCTTGAATAATCAAAAAAAGGCTACAACATATTTTATCTGCTAAGTGTTATGAGCTGAATTCTGCCCCCTCCATTTGTATGTTGAAATTCTAGTCCCCCAGGATCTCAGAATGTAGCTGTACTTGGACAAAGAGTCTTTAAAGAGGTCATTAAGTTAAAGGAGGCTGTTGAGGTGGACTTAATCCAAGCTGCCTGGTGTCTTCATATATGACACACAAAAACACACCCAGGGATGTGCACAAACAGAGAGAAAAGGCCATGTGAGGAGGAAAAGGTGGATGTCTGCAAGCCAGAGAGAGCCCTCAGAAGAAACCAAGCCTGCTGACACCTTGATCTTGGGCTTCTAGGTTCCAAAACTGTGAGAAAATAAATTTCTGCTGTTTAAGCCACCCAGTTTTTGGTATTTTGTTATGACAGTCATAGAAAAATATTCCATTTTACATATTAAACCAAGGCATTAAAAACAAGTATAATGCATTTTAAAAAGTTCAGTGTGGTTTAAGAAAAACTTTTAGGGTCTAATGATTTATGCTTTGTTTATTTATAAAACCTTATTTCTTGACCAGTCCCTCAAAGCTGAGAACGCACCGATGCATAAGGCTCAGAATCTTGTAGCGAAACATTCAAAGAGGGAAACAAATTATAAACTACAATTATCCACTGCTAAGAAGTGTTTTATATGCTATTCAATTTAAATTCTAAAAGCCATATTAATGACAGTTAAATGGTAGTTCCCTACGCAGGATGACAGGCTTTAAAAATGTGACTCTTCCATGCAAGATTGAAGGGAGATTTCTGGTCGCTGGGCCCTGGTTTGGTGCTGTGAAGGTCAGCATTCTTAAGCAGGGGATTTGCATTAGTGTCTGGGCGTGACAAGAGCTGCATAAATTACCTATTGCAATGGCCAGCTCTTTCAATGATCCCTGCTGGCAGATATGGTGAGTGCGGAGAAACGAAAAGGAATCTCTCTCTTTCTCTCCATTTTTCTCGTCAGCAAAACATGTTGTCATGTTTTACCCCATGCTTTTTTCTTGACATGAATGTTGTCTTCATAAACATTTTGTTCCTTTTGTTTTGTGATATGTTCCAACTCATTGCATGATTGCTAGGCGTGGCCTGACCTGTAACAATACTTTGAAACCTGCAGTTATCAAGACATTAAAACAAGATGCACTACTCTGCTGAAATGTAAGGAGGCTCCATAAGCAGACCTAACGTTCCATCTTTTAATAGAAATTTTCAATCAGTTGGAATAAATGCATATTTGGCAGCAAATATAAACATTTATTTATAGAGACTCTGAGATCCTAACAAAAAGCTGTTTCCCCCTTCTATCATATTAACTGATACACATCTCTAATTACGAGGATTTTTTTTTTTGAAGAAAACCCTCATTTGGAATCAATGTTAAAACTGGCTCTTCTCCAAGATGAAATCATGAAGTTGGCAAAATCAGTTTTTCCTGGGCCCCTACCTCTCCTGTGTTATTGTTCACAGTGTGGAATCAGTTCATTTGTGCAGTTCCCCGGTGCTTTGAACCTTTGGTTGCTCTTTCTCGCATTAAGATTTATTTATAAGATATACTTTGCCTCTAGGCTCTGAGAATTTCTAGTTAATAAACAACTCTTGCTAATGTATTAATGGGTTATGTTGGCTTTTCAGCTTCCTAGGCCTCATCTCTGTTATCACAATCTTCTGCTAACAATATTGGAAGTGAAATAAGAGAATGGTTGGAGATCATCTGACTCCATGGGAGATGGTGGAGGGAGCAAGATTCCCTCACAGATGGAGCTTCTGTTTCCTCTGAAATTGTATTTCTTTTTTTAATGATTTTTTAAATTTGGGCCATTTTTAATGTACACCCATGGCAGATTCATGTCAATGTATGGCAAAACCAATACAATATTGTAAAGTAAAAAAAGGTAAATAAATTAAAAAAAATTTTTTTTAAGTCTTTATTGAATTTTTTATAATATTGTTTCTGTTGTATGTTTTGCTTTATTGGCCCCAAGGCATGTGGGATCTTAGTTCCCCTACCAGACATCCAATCCACACCCCCTGCATTGGAAGGCGAAGTCTTTAACCGCTGGACCTCCAGGGAAGTTCTGAATTTTTCTTATAGAGCTCTCTATTATTCCTATCTCCTTGAAAGCTTTGCTTCAATCATTTGGTACTTCATTTGGGGGACTGATCATTGGACAAGAAGGCTCCAACTTAGGGGTATAACGGGAAGCTACTGAAATATGAGCTTTTCAGTCACTATATTGTAAGTCTGATTTGTTTCTCAGAACCAGTAGAAACATCTGAACCAAATAGACCCAATTCTAATTTTCAGAATGGGGATCAAAAACAGAGTTGGGCCATTCAAAACATCTCTACCAATCAGGATGGGCTAAGGTATGCTCCCATAATAAGCAACCCAAAATCCTAATGATTTGTAGTAATAAAGTTTTTTGTCTCTTCTGTCTATATCCTTCACAAACGGTCTAGGAGCTACACTCCCAATCTCCTCCACCCAGGGTCTAGGCCAAAAATGCAGCCCAGTATCAAGTGTTGTCACTGTTTCCACTGTTTCCCCATCTATTTGCCATGAAGTGATGTGACTGGATGCCATGATCTTAGTTTTCTGAATGTTGAGTTTTAAGCCATTTTTTTCACTCTCCTCTTTCACTTTCATCAAGAGGCTCTTTAATTCTTCTTCGCTTTCTGCTGTAAGGGTGGTGTCATCTGCATATCTGAGGTTACTGGTATTTCTCCCAGAAATCTTGATTCCAGCTTGTGCTTCATCCAACCTGAAATTTCATATGATATACTCTGCATATAAGTTAAATAAGCAGGATGACAACATACAACCTTGATGTACTCCGTTTCCAATTTGGAACCAATCTGTTGTTCCATGTCCAGTTCTAACTGCTGCTTCTTGACCTGCATACAGATTTCTCAGGAGGCAAGTAACGTGGTCTGATAGTCCCATCTCTTGAAGAATTTTCCACAGTTTCTTGTTATACACACAGTCAAAGGCTTTGGCGTAGTCAATAAAGCAGAAGTAGGTGTTTTTCTGTAACTCTCTTACTTTTTCTGTTATCCAATGGATATTGGCAATTTGATCTCTGGTTACTCTGCCTTTTCTAAATCCAACTTGAACATCTGGAAGTTCACGATTCATGTAATACTGAAGCCTGGCTTGGAGAATTTTGAGCATTACTTTGCTAGTGTGTGAGATGCATGCAGTTGTGTGGCAGTTTGAGCTTTCTTTGGCATTGCCTTTCTTTGAGATTGGAATGAAAACTGACCTTTTCCAGTCCTGTGGCCACTGTTGAGTTTTCCAAGTTTGCTGGCATATTGAGTGCAGCACTTTCACAGCATCAGCTTTGAGGATTTGAAATAGCTCAACTGGAATTCCATCACCTCCACTAGCTTTGTTCATAGTGATGCTTCCTAAGGCCCACTTGACTTCACATTCTAGGATGTCTGGCTCTAGGTGAGTGATCACACCATCATGATTATCTGAGTCATGAAAATCTTTTTTGCATAGTGCTTCTGTGTATTCTTGCCACCTCTTCTTGATATCTTCTGCTTCTGTTAGGTCCATGCCATTTCTGTCCTTTATTGAGCCCATCTTTGCATGAAATGTTCCCTTGGTATTACTAATTTTCTTGAAGAGATCTCTAGCCTTTCCCATTCTATTGTTTTCCTCTATTTCTTTGCACTGATCACTGAGGAAGGCTTTCTTATCTCTCCTTGCTATTCTTTGGAACTCTGCATTCAAATGGGTATATCTTTCCTATTCTCCTTTGCCTTTCACTTCCCTTCTTTTCTCAGCTATTTGTAAGGCCTCTTCAGACAAGCATTTTGCCTTTATCGATTTCTTTTTCTTGGAGATGGTTTTGATCCCTACCTCCTGTACAGTGTCACAAACCTCCATCCATAATTCTTCAGGCCCTCTGTCTATCAGATCTAATTGCTTGAATCTATTTGTTATTTCCACTGTATAATTGTAAGGGATTTGATTTAGGTCATTCCTGAATGGTCTAGTGATTTCCCCTACTTTCTTCAATTTAAGTCTGAATTTTGCAATAAGGAGTTCATGATCTGAGCCACTGTCAACTCCCAGTCTTGTTTTTGCTGAATGTATAGAACTTCTCCATCTTTGGATGCAAAGAATATAATCAATCTGATTTTGGTATTGACCATCTGATGATGTCCATGTGTAGAGTCTTCTTTGGTGTTGTTGAAAGAGGGTGTTTGCTATGCGTTCTCTTGGCAAAACTCTATTAGCCTTTTCCCTGCTTCACTTTCTACTCCAAGGCCAAATTTGCCTGTTAATCCAGGTATCTCTTGACTTCCTACTTTTGCATTCCAGTCCCCTATAGTGAAAAGGACATCTTTTTTGGGTGTTAGTTCTAGAAGGTCTTGTAGGTTTTCGTAGAACTGTTCAACTTCAGCTTCTTCTGCATTATTGGTTGGAGCTTAGACTTGGATCACTATGATATTCAATGGTTTGCCTTGGAAATGAACAGAGATCATTTTTTCATTTTTGAGACTTCACTCAAGTACTGCATTTTGGACTTTTTTGTTGACTGTGATGAATACTCTATTTCTTCCAAGGGATTCTTGCCCACAGTAGTAGGTACAATGGTTATCTGAATTAAATTCGCCCATTCCAGTCCATTTTAATTCACTGATTCCTAAAATGTCATTGTTCACTCTTGCCATCTTCTGTTTGACCACTTCTAATTTACCTTGATTCATGGACCTAACATTCCAGATTCCTATGCAATATTGTTCTTTAGAGCATTGGACTTTACTTTCATCATCAGTCACATCCACAACTGGACGTTGTTTTTGCTTTGGCTCTGTCTCTTCATTTTTTCTGGAGTTATTTCTCCACTGATTTCCAGTAACATACTGGGCACCTACTGACTTGAGGAGTTCATCTTTCAGCGTCATATCTTTTTGCCTTTTCATACTGTTCATGGTGTTCTCAAGGCAAGAATACTGAAGTGGTTTGTTATTGCCCTCTCTAGCGGACCACATTTTGTCAGAACTCTCAAAAATCACTGCAGATGTTGACTGCTGCTGTGAAATTAACAGATGCATGCTCCTTGGAAGAAAAGCTATGACCAATCTAGACAGCATATTAAAAAGCATTACTTGGCCAACAAAGGTCCATCTAGTCAAAGCTATGATTTTTTCAGTAGTAATGTATGGATGTGAGTTGAACTATAAAGAAAGCTGAGTGCTGAAGAATAGATGCTTTTGAACTGTGGTGTTGGAGAAGACTCTTGAGAGTCCCTTGGAGTACAAATAGCTCCAACCAGTCAATCCTAAAGGAAATCAATCCTGAATATTCATTGGAAGGACTGATGCTGAAGCTGAAACTCCAATACTTTGGCCACCTGATACAAAGAACTGACTCATTGGAAAAGACCTTCATGCTGGGAGAGATTGAAGGCAGGAAGAGAAGGAGACGACAAAGGATGAGATGGTTGGATAGCATCACCGACTCGATGGACATGAGTTTGAGCAAGCTTCGGGAGTTGTTGATGGACAGGAAAGCCTGGTGTGCTGCAGCCCATGGGGTTGCAAAGAGTTGGACATGACTGAGCGACTGAACTGAACTGATCAAGTTTTTCTAGCTACCATGCCAGCAGTAAAAGAGTCCTCTGGAAGGTCTCACACCAGCCTTTCAATGTTTAGCCCAGAAGTGACATACATTACTTCTGCTCATGACTCACTGGCCAAAACTAATCACAGGCTCACCCAGCCACAGGGGCCTCAGAAATATCATTCCCATTTTCCTGTGTCTGAAAGAGAGAAAAGCAACATATTTGGCCAATGGCATAAATGAAATACTAACCACAGTACTTGAAAGGACTCTTCTTCTGTGAACATTTACAAGGACAGAACATTAACTGAAATTAGCTAGGTATATATGAGATGTGTATAAACAGCTGTATTCATATTATTAAATAATTAAGTTAGTCATGAACAAATGCATAGTAAATTATAAATTTACTCTAAGAAATAACTCTTAACAAACAGCAACCCAAGGAGCCTCTCTTCCCCAGGCCTGGTTTAGATAGTCTTGTTTTGTTGTCCTGCTTTGGTATTCTGCAGTACCATGTCAAACTGTCAGCTTTTATCAGAGCTAATATATTCATTCCAAAATGTTCCAAGTTTCTACACCCAAATGGGAAAACATTAATTTTTAATGCATAAGAAATGTTTGCTTTTAATTATATAGATTTTATTAAGTGAATTTGCATTATTTCCCTTTTTAGTTTACACAGTAAAACTTTGTGAGTCATAGGAAACGTGTGGGGAGGAATTCTTCAACATGAATATGTTTTGTATTCCCCATCTGTGAATATCTTCTACAAAAGAAGTGATAAATACATCAGGCTGAACTGTATGAGATAGTCATTTTTACAGGTCAAATGGTTGAATATTATCAATTTTGTATGTTTCAAGCTAATAAATACCTATATATCTTTAGATTAGAAAAATATTTTCAAAGTTAAATATTGCTTTTAGGATCTCCCTTTTAATTATAATCTTTGGTAGAGTCAATAGTGTGAATTTTGAATGGAAATAGTCCTATACTTTAGTCAAGTCTCACCTTTTCTTAGATATGGGGCCTTAAGAAGACTCTCTGACTTTTAATTTTCCTGTGGCCATAAAAAGAATACTATACCAACACAAGCGGACATTGTGTGGATGGAATGTGACTGTGTATGTAACACCCAAAGTATTGTCCCTGGCAGCTATCAATTACCCTCATATGGTAGGTTTATAAATTGCTTCTTCTCACTTAGAATTACTGTTGACTGACACAAAACCATAGTAAAAATTGCCTGTCTATGGCCAAATTCTGCCTAGCTAGAATTTTCCTGATCAAATTTTCCATGTCCTCTGTGTGTGCGTTGCAAAGGCATCTGCTCCTGCCAGAATGGTCACCTCCATTCAAGGAGAGTAGATGCACAGATATGCCCTCCCAGGCTTCCTCACAGCCTCCACACCATGGCAAGTGCCTTTGACTTCACCTAAAGGAAGGAACCACCTAGAATGAGGCTAGGGAAGAACGTAGGGACACTTGTATTTTCATAGTAACCCAAAGCTACCCAGGAGAGACTGAGCAAAGGCAAACAGAAATGCAAGGTCCTATTAGAACAGAGGGTAACTTAATTTTCCCTGCTTGTGTTTGAATACTCGTCTTTTTGATCCCTCTTTTGGAGGTCTTGATTCAGGAATGAGCTAAAGGGATTTCTCGTTCCCTCTGTTTCTCTTCTATAAGCAACAACTTGTATAGAATGAGTCCATTGATGAGCAGATGAGAGAACCATGTGGATTGCTGATCACCAAGAGTATCTAGTATCTGGATACCCCACTCATTCCTCCCTCCCATCACCAAATACAAATTTGGTAAGAATCCAGTATTCTTACAAATAAAGTTCATTCTTGTATAGATAGGCATTCAGTAAACTGAGAAAGAACTCTAAGAGGATTTGAAATTAACATTAACAGTAAGAAAACATTAGGACAATTTGATTTGCTCTACTGTAATAGCTGACTTGAGACAACACTCAGAGTTGGTGGAATATCCATTCTAATTTTATCTATCCTAATGATGTTTCTTCAAAATAAAAACTTGTAGCCACATGATGTGAGATAAATAGGATATATCCTCAATGCCTATTTAAGATGTGGCATTTCTTATAGTTAGAAACATATGACACACAGAGTGGGTATTATTTTCAAATTCTCAAATTTATCAAGAATATTTACAAATCCTTATATCAATTTATTTTCATGTATTTAGTTCCTGTCTTATAAAAGTTAAATGTGCTATGTGAATAAGGTCTCAGTCTTTAAAACACCCTCCTGAGATTGGAAAGTGTTTGACCTATAATGTTATATGACATCAAAGTCATTTTTCTAACTCTGTTAGAAAAATAATTAACTAAAAGTCAATAATCTTACATCCTCTATAATGAATATTTATGAGAACTTTTCGACACTTGATAGAATGTCATGGAAAATTAATAGTCAATAGAAATTGATCAATGCTATAGAAGTTGATGATAAAGTTTGCTTTATGCACAAGAACCAGCTGTGTCTCTGCACACTCAGAGTCATTAAGATGCCTCTCTGCTACCTGGGCTGGGCTTCTTGGCTCCAGTCAGGCACTTCCAGTCAGTCTGGAGCCCATACTGGGGCTCTGTAGGCCCCTGTGTAATCAGCACTCCATTGTGTTTGGTAAAGTCTAACCTCCCACCTGGAAGAGGCTGAAGTGGATATAAATAATTGAACGCTAAACCCTAGAAGCCAGTCCTGAGATAGTAACCTTTCCAGCATAAGGAGCTTCATCATAAGAGAGAGAACATCACAAGCTGTATTCTTCTTCAGGATTCCTCCACTGCATCACACTGATGGAGTCAGATGGATCATGGGATCTTCTCTCCTGTTCGTTCAGTACAAGGCATTGTCTCTCTTCCAGTTTCCCTGTGGGAGCCCAATAAATATTAATTGAATGAATGAATGAACTGACATGAAGTATGGGGTAGGTGATGCTGAAAGACTTGCCTTGCAATGGTCATATGGCACTACTGGCACACAAATAATAGAATTTCTGGAGGTTATTACTTTTCCTAGCTGGCAGCCAAGACAATGGCTTTGACAGTGTTCCTCTATGTGAAAAGATAAAAGTATGTTCTCTGCCAATGTTTGTTCTCTTTTGGCATTAAACAGAGCTACAAAATTGGCTCAAGCACCTAGCATTTTGGGTAGAAAAGTTAAGAGAATGACAAGTACATTCTACCATTTAGTTGTAAATTTTCAAGAACTAAGAATTCGAATTATTAGTGATGTTTTTAGTGACTTGCCTCTATTGTATCTTTCCAAAGCATTCCATTTTCAAAAGCAACAGTTGTACTTATTTTCCTATTCATATTTTGTTGGATTGTATAGTGTTTGTTTTAATTACTTCATTATAATAATAAGCATAATTGGCATAAATAAATTTGGTAAATGAACATAACTAACTCCTGATAAATAACTAAACAACAGAAACTCAATAGATGAGAACAGAAGTGCATAAGAATGTTAGAGGCTAGCTGAAGTCACTTCAGAGTGCTGAAGACCTCAGTTAATACATTTTAAGAGGGAATAAGAGGGTCTATCAATCTAACTGATCAGTTAAATAGAGGTGGATTAAGACAGTTCCCATTGTCCCAGCTTCAACAGTGGCTCTCACCCCTCCTGTATCCACTTACATTCCTTTTTGACTCTTTGTACCTCTCTGCTGCTTTATCTACAGAACCTGGTATGTGATATATTTATTAAATAAATATATAATGGATGTTGGCAATCAGCTACTCATAGGCTGTAAACTATGATCCTCAGATACTTGATGCTTCTGTGATTTTCCTTCCTCACTATTGCTGTACTTGAAGCTCTTTGGATTGTTTAGTTCAGCACAATATTAGGAATGTAATTAAAATTCATCTGTGACTCATGGGTGCACGGCTATGACTTTAGGTGATACAGAATTTTTAAGAATTGGTGGCATTAGAAGTTTCATTTCTCTCTGTTAAATAAGCCAAGCCCTCTAGCTTTTCTTGCTGGCCTTAATGTTCTGTACTCTCATCATCCTTCTGAAGACAAACTATGACTTAAGTTATAAAACGCAGGAATAAATACAGCATCTGAAAGAATACTTAATTCTGAGAATGACTAAAATGACCTCTTTATGCTTATTGACAATATTTCTCATATATTTCAGTCAGTGTTACGTTTGTTTGGTTTTATATACTGCTTCAACTGCTATGTTAAGCAAATCTAAGTGATGGTGCATTTAATTGCAATTTTATTTTTTAAGTGCATTAAGTGGAGTTAATTCTAGCTTGCCTGAGGATGGCAATTGGTCAAGAACCCTGGCTTTGTACTCATTCTTAAGTGCTGGACAGCTCTAGAGCCATCTGAAGTTCCCAAACAATGTTAATCGAAAAGTTACAATGTCCAGTCTGAGATATTATTCAAACCACTAAGCTTAATTTAACATTAAACTGGAAATATTTTCTACTGCTTTAGCTTGGAACTGCTTGGTGCTGGAAGCCTGCAGTGTAGAGGGAGGGGCAGGATAGGATTTTTTCCATTTTTCCACACTGGAATTCTCCTTCCCTCATTCTTATTTCCTGATCCTTCTAAGAGGAGAAATAGGGAGATGAGTGGTGGGAGAATAGAAAAGGTCTTTGTCACATTGGTACTGTTGTAAGCTGGCTTCATGTCTCTGAGTTTTGCTGGTGAGAAAAGCCAACTCTTTGTGCCAAGAGATGCCTTCAGTCTTTTCAGAGGTTCCCTGATTGACCTCCCTGATTACATTTTTTGTCACATGGTGGTTGGAATTCTATTTCAGGCTGTCACTTGCAATTCCTCTTACAACCCTAAAAATTCTGAATTCACCTCCATTTTGTTACTGGGAATGTCCCTCTGTGTGGCCCTTTTAGACAGGACATAAGATGACCCCACATTAATTCTGTGTCTTATGTGACTCATATATAATCCACAGGAAACTCTCACATATCCTTCAGCTCAGAAAACTCAGGAAGTTCAAGCTGCTCCTGATATTGACACAGGGATACCTTAACTTTCTTAGGCATTGGTCTTTGTGTTTCCCAACCTTCAAACACATCTCAAAACTCTCCAAGTCACTCCACAAGAGCCTCTTCTACAAAGCTTGAGATGATAGACCAAGAACCCACTGCCTCTCTTAGGGAACAGAATGATATAACATCTCTCTCAAAGAAATGTCATCACCGAATTTTCTCTCCTTTTCATGCACTTTCTCTGTTTATGTCTCTCATTTGGTTGAGCGTTCTATAAGGCATAGTAGTTCTTTATCATATCCTTCATAAATTTCACAGATGAGAGTTTGTTCCATATGCATTCTGGCTTTCTATTGGCATTTCACTCGAAACTGAGACAAAAAGAGTCCCACCCAGTTACAAAGCATTGCTCTACTCTGCTCCTGGTTCAGATCAAAGCTGATTAACACATACAAACAAATGAAGAAATGGAGGTCAAAAAGTGCATAAGAAATATATGACAAGTCAAAGGATATCCAGAATCTAAACAGTTCTCTAGTAGTCAATTTTATTTGATTCATACAATATTTCTCATATAAAAATCCCACCAACCTTTGAAAGATCCTTGAAACTGGCATAGGGGAATTATTAGTTGTTGTTACAAATGAAAACTGTAGCTCCAAAGAGACCCACACTAAAGTTTAGAGGTGACCCTTAGTTAGAGATTCTTGTGCCCTCAAGGGCTGGAATTACCTTCTGGGTAGTTACACTCTTCTTGGCTTGATTTCTCACCCAGAACCTTGGAATATCTCTTCATCAGGAGGCCCAACAGTTTAACACATCAATTTTCTCCTTCCCCTCTGGAATTGCACCCAGAAACTTATACATAGGTATGTTGGCACATTTGGTAACAAAAGAGTTTATTTAAGAGAAAGGAAAAGCAATGCAAATCAAATATTCAACCCCAGAGAGATCACAGCAGTCCCCAGTCCTACAAAACTCAAAACAGAAATTCCCCATATGTCATTTTCAACTTTTGGACAAGGAACCTTTTCCTACTGGGACCTACTGTCACCTCTGCTGTGCTCTGTTGGCATGATCTACTGCCATGTGCTGGATTGTTTGCTCCTTTCGGCAAAATTGTTCCCACATTGTCTACCCCTGCCCCCCATACATGCCCCTGAAAAGATGCTCTGGCCCACTCGCCTTCCTCTTTCAGAGCCTGATCTCATGCTGAGCTAATTATTGGCTTGCTCCTCTGGATCCAGTGACCTTTACTGTGCACCTGTTCTGGGGAAGGAATTGAACTAGAGAGGACTCTTCTGGTTGCAAATGATAGAAAGTCCATTTGAACTAGCTAGGTAAGAGGGTGAATTTACTGACCAAGGATCCAGGATAGGAAGGGGTATAACTAGTGAAGCAGGAGCCAGGGACGTATTCCACTAGAACTCTATCCCTCTGCCCCTTTATCTCTGTCTCTCAGGCTTCATTCTCTCCATCTGAACACTTTCTTCTTCCATGTACTGGGAGATAAAATCAGTGCCAGGATCACACGCTCACAGATTTCCAGAGAGGAAGGGCTCCCTCCTCTTTCAAGTCTAGAGGTGAACAGAGAGATCTGGAGAATAATTAGAGAGATCTGGAGAATAATTTTGGCTCACAACGTATGAGCTCATCTCCTGAGGCCTGGAAGGGAGGATCAGGGCAACTCCTGCTGTGTGAAAGGGAAACGATGTGGGACAGTGCTTTCAGGAAGATGGAGATGAGCCAGGTGTTTCAAACAACAGATGTCCACCAAAGGAATGAAGCCAGCATGACATTAATGAGAGGGAAACCTAACATTCTCTTTTGGTAGTAATTACAAGCAACACTCGTTTACCAAACTTCTGCTTTTACACCATGCTGCCAAGAGGAAGAACTCTTCACTTGAGGCCATCTGCCACCTGGATAGTAGGGGTCCATGCCCAAAGGAAAAAAAAATTATATCATGTAACTAAATCTGGACTTCATTCCGCTCGCTCATCTACTGACACCAAGTTGGGGTGAAGGAAAGTACATCATTTATTGCAGTTGCCAAGCAAAGAGAACAGGCAGCTCATGCTCAAAACAAGAACTCCTCCGTGGTTTTCAGGGAAGGGTTTTTACAGGCAGTGGGAGAGAGGGGGCTGTAGTGTGTGTGATCAGTGTGTGCAATTCTCATATTGGTTGACATCAAGGTGAAGTTTCAAGCTGATCACCAATCTTCTGGTTTTAACCAATCTAGGGTCTACATGCTTGCAAGCAACAGTTTTCATCTGGTGGGGTTCTGCTTCCTATAAAAACAACTTAGGAATGTGTGTGAGACCTTTGTCTATAACTTTTAGGTAACTGGGAGTTAGATGAATCTGCAATGCAACTGGTTTATTGTCTAAATTATTACCTGTTTCTCAGCCCAATATCTATTCTTTGTTTCTATATCTTCACATTTCCTACTCATTAACTTTTGAGCTAGCCTTTGGAGACTCAGGGGAGCCATGGGGGCCTAAAATAAAAGTCTTTTATTTCAAAGAATGGGAACTCAGGGGCTTGGGTATGGTTTCAATTCAGAACTCCTTGTATCTTCCTTGGAAAGATTGAGGAACGTTGGGTAAAGAGTTATAGTTTAATTCAAAGCATTTCTGGGATCTCAATATTCTGCTAATACTCAATTTTATTTGACTTATTAAATGTATACTCTATCAAAATCCTGCTAACCTTTGAAGAGTCCTTGAAAATGGCATAGAGAAAAAAACTGGTTGTTGACAGAAATTGGAAATACAGATCTTCATTAAGCTATATTAAATGTTAGTGGTGGCTCTGTGTTAGAGATATTTTGCTACATTAGTTCTCATATCTTCTACGTGGGGACTTTAGATCTTGCTTTGGACTTGGGCTCTAGACTCCCCCTCCTCTGGCCTCAGGATAAGTAGGGCATCCCCTAAGAACACAGTCTAGTTTAATCAGAGAGTCCCAAGCCTCTGATTATTCCTCAGTGTGTACCTTAATGGGCTTGTGACATACTGTATATTTTAAGCAAGTTACAAAATTATAATTATCTAATTTCATATTTACAATTTTAAAAATTAAACACAGTTTCCTTAGGGAAAAAGTCATTTTCATTATCAATTATAGATTACACAATTAATGCATTCAACTATTTCTTCTTAGAATTCATTTTCTTCTTCCTGGGGTATATCGTCTAGTAGATCTTAAGAAAAGATTTATGCAGACTATGTTTTCTGAGGACTTGTATGTCCAAAAATGTTTTTCTCTGCCCTTAATTATGAGTGACAGTTTCATTGTATGTAAAAGAGACTCGAGGCTATTTCCCCTAAGCTCTTTGAAGATGGTGCTCCAATATATGCTCAGTGATGCTGCTGAGGATGGTGTCAATATGATTCTCTTTTCTTGGTGGGCATTCTGATATTTTTCTCAGTTCTAATTTTTAGGGCTTTCATTTAGGCTTGATATAACTTTGAAATGTCTTGGGCTGGGTTTTGTCACCATTGTTGCTACTATGTTTTTTTTTTTCCTTAGCAGGCCTTTTCAATTTTAGGACTTAAGTCTTTCTTCAGGTGTAGAATTTTTTTGCTTTTATGTCACATTACTATTTCCTTGGATTCTCTGTATTTTCTCAATTTAGACCCCTCTAATGAATTGATGCTGATTTCCAGCCCTGTTCTTTCTGTTTGCTGGTTGGTTTTTAACTTTTCTTTTGTGCTGCTTTTTTAAAATATATATTTTCCATTTTTGATAAATTCTGGGATGATTTCTCAGTGCAGTCTTTCAGATCAATTATGTTGATTCAGTTATTCAGTCCACTTTTGAGGCTTTTTTTAATTTCAAAGAGTTTCTTTACTTTATTTCCGTAATATCTAATTGGTTCTTTTTCATAATCATTCATTCTAATTTTTTGAATGAAATAATTGTTCCTTATCTGCCTGATGATATAAAATAAGCTTATGTTACAGTCCTATGCTACTTCCTCTAGGATAAATTCTTTCATATGTCTAGTTTCTAGTTGTGTTTTTTTTTTTCTTAAATCATCCTTTTTAGGTGGTTTTGTTCCTCAAAGTTTGAGAATATTGTCATGTTTCTTATGAGTGTGTTTAGCCGGGTTTTAGTAAACTTTCTAACTCTCTTTGCACAGCCTGGTGAGGGAGAAGCTTGCTTGGTTTCCAGTGAGAGTGATAGAGGAATGAGTCATGGCAACAGGTGGGGCAGAAACATACCTGATGCCTCTGGGATGCTGCAGACACTTGGGAGAACTGCCTTGTCACTCTTTGCTAAGTTTCTACTGCTCCTGGGTGAGGACAAATATGGGTGTGTGTGTGTGTGTGTGTGTATAGGGGGTCAACGTGTATGGCTGCTGTCACTCTGGTGTTCTTGCTAAATTGCCCCTGGTGTCCTACCTGCCCTCTGCCTCTAATCACCTCCAGCAGTGGAGTTCTTTGGTTACTCCTACACATGTTCTGAGAAGTGATTTTCCAATTTCATCTTTTTTTTTAATAGCAGTATTTCATTTTATTGCTTTACAATGTTGTATTTGTTTCTGCATACAACAAAGTGAATCAGCCAATTTCATCTTAAACTATTTGCTTTTATTTTCCAAATTTTCATTAGTCCCTTGTCAAGTAAAATTTCTCAATTTTTATGTGTTTTTAAATCATTTATATGAATTTTATGTGGAAGTCATATTTACTCATTTTATATTCTGCCATTTGGAAACCAGAACTTCTGTTTTTTTTAAGCAAGAATTTCTTGAGCCAACTATGTGTCAAACACAGATAAGCATGGAAGTGAGAATAGTGTCCCCAAAGGCTTTTTGCTTCTCCTCATAAATTTTTTTTTCTGCCGCTTTAGTGCAAAAATCAAATCTAAAGGCAAAAAAAGAAAAAGAAAAATGGTTGAGTTTAGGGAACATTAATAATCAACTCAAAAAGTCAGAGCAATTGTCTCAAGCCAAGTAAGGTGTCAAGAAAATAGATAAGACAGGAGGTATGGGCTAGAAAAATGCACTCTGGTCCTCCAGTGTTTTGTAATCCTCGGTGTGTAGAGTAACCATATGTCCCAATTTGCCTGAAATGTCCCAGTTTTATGCCAGTTGCTTTGGTGTAACCATTTACAGCATCCCTTTCACTCTCAAAAGTGTCCTGGTTTGGACCTTAAATCATATGATCACCTTTTTAAGATACTATGTGAAGAAAAATCAACAAATGAATACCTCTTTTTTGTGATCATATTTGGAGCAGTTGCGGGTGTAGAGAGCAGGAGTAGTAAGTCATCATTCATTCATTCATTTCTTCACTCATTCAACAAAGGTCCACCGAGGTTCTACCACATGCCAGGCACTGTGCTAAGTGCTGCATATACAGTAATGAGCAGCACAGATATATACTCATGAACCATTCCCCTGAAGAACAGTTAACAAACTAAAAGTCTGTTTCTCAGGTACAAACCAAACGTGCATTATACGATCTCTCAACATTTTTTTCCTAGTTCAAGAACTTGATAAAACATTGTAAACTCTCTGCTTAATCATTCCCTGACAGCTAAGTCTTAAATGCATACAAAAGCACATCCTTGTTTGAAACAAAAGATGGAATACTTAGCTACCCAACAAGGACAAAGCAGGAAGCTGTGTGGTTCATAATGGATTTGAAGTCACTGGATGGCCAGTTTCGATAATTAAGCAAACAAAACACACCACTGGAAAAATTACCTAGATGGATGATTAGCATAGTTTTTGAATTCAAAGGATAATTTCACCACCCTCTTCTTCACTTAGGCACCGAGATAATGTATATAACAGATCGATTGCTTGCAATTTTCTTCTCATTATATTCAACTCCTCCTCATCAAATTCCCCACTCAGCATGCATATTGTTGCCACAAAAGCAAAAGCGAAAAGCAAGTTGCAACCTGAAGCCACTATTGTCATTTTATTTTATTTTTTAAAGCAATTCCTTTGAAGAGTTTGAATACCAAGTGTTCCTTTTGTTATTTCATTTACACAAAATTTTGCAAGGAATTCTCCTCTCATTTCCTAGAGATCAGTATTCCTAGAAAGACTCTCACTTTAAACCCCTGGGGAACTTCGAAAATGTCAGGAGCTTCTTAAATGGTGTGAAACCCACTTACAGCTTATTTCTTATGAGCTTTGATGTGGGAATAGCAGAATGGGTACTTAAAAAAAAAATCCAGTGGCAATAGGAATGCATTGTTTGTGATATTATCCATAGTCAATTAACTCCCTGGGGAGAGGATGCTGTGGAAGCTTCCGAAGGCTGGGGGTCCATCCTGTGTGGTGATTTCTTTTTCCTCTATGTATTACAGCTCTGCTCTTGGTCTCAGGTTTTGCACAGATGTGATTACAAAAGGAGAAGGACAGGTGAGTGGAGAGGACTCAGTGCAAATCTATCTTTATTACCAGAAAAAGAATTCAAAATCAATGGTGACCAGAAAGACTATCAAGTTAAATGTAAATGTCTTGATAAAATCTACATGTAGATATTAAACAAAGCACATGCACTCTTGTGTTTGCACACATAACCATTAAATCTTAAGCTTCTTTCACTTTAAACCAGTTTCTTTTCCCTTATCATTTTTTTTTCAGTTAATGTCCTCATGATCTATTCTAAGTCAGCAAAGCAGAAAACTAGTCAATCACAAGTCTTCCTTCACCTTCCATATCCAGTCTTCAAATCTAACCCCTCAGGGTCTCAAGCTCTATTTCCCCTCACCTGCTGCCCTGCCCCCACCTTTTGCAGCACCTTCATGTCTCTCTTGAGTCCCTGTGACAGTTTCCTTATGATCCCCAGCTTCACCCTAGGCCTCTTCTGCTACAGGGATATTGTTAAAATTTGGCTCTGATCCTGCTTCTCTCTTTGCTTAGAAATCTTCAGTGGTCCCCCTAGCATAGAAAGCAACAATCTAGACCCAAATATCCCTCCCAGCATTGTGCCAGCCTGTCTCTGGGCCTGTCCCATCCCTGGGGTAGACTGAAGTATCTGTGTCTTGGACACATTGACTCCTTTAAGGTCTCCATGGCTTTGTAAAACATTTCTTTGCTAAATAATACAATTCATGAGAGTTAATAAAACTCTTGTGTATAAATTATTGCCAGGCGATTTCTTTTTTGTTTGTTTCTGTCATGCTGGAATATGTGTGTATGTGTGCAAATAATTTGTGTGAGTTGCCCAGTATCTCATGGCATTGAATAAAAAAATAATTGGGGACTTCCCTGGTGGTCTAGTGGTTAAGAATCCACCTGCCAATATAGGGGACATGGGTTCAATCCCTGATCCAGGGAGATCCCACATGCCATGCGGCAACTGAGTCCATGAACTACAACTACGGGGCCTGTGTGCTGCAACTACTGAAGCCCGTGTGCCCTAGAGCCTGTGGTCCACAACAAGAGAAGCCGCTGGATTGAGAAACTCACACACACGTGACTAAAGAATAGTCCCTGCTCACTGCAGCCAGAGAAAGCCTGCGTGTAGCCACAAAGACCCAATGCAGCCAAAGACAAGTAAAATAAATAAAAACAAATTAAAAAAAAACAGTAGGGATGCTCTGATAATACCTACAGAACCAGGACAGGTTCTTTTAGAGAATGAAGGTAGAAAAAGCATCTGAGCTAAAGCAGAGCACAGCTCCTCACCCAGGCCTAGCCACGTGAAGGTCAGGGTGCTCTAGGAGGGGACACAAATACTCCTGGTGTCCTGCATGTGTCTGACCTGCCTCCACAGAGGAGCTTGAGGAAAAACCAATTCAGTAACACTGGGATATGTTGCCTCTTGGAAGAGCTGCCCTCTGCTGAAGGAGTTTGGCATGGAGTCACACATGTTCTGAAGGGGACTATGATATCCAAAGTGGATCCCATGACCTGCATGGGGAGGTCGCCCCAGCCACCCCCCATCCAGCACAAACCTCTGACCAGAGGCACCAGCAATCTTGTCAGCCTGGGTTCCTCCAACAAACTCAGCTGGCTGGAGTCTGGTCTCATGGACCCTTCAGAGTTCTTTGCCATACGCTTGAGATTCCACCACTCTGAGCAGATCTGGGAGTCCTGGATAACAAAAAGAGCTGAAAACACTGCCTCCTCTAAGTGTGACTTTGAATGCCTTCAACTTTAGAGAGAGATTTGCCAAGCAAGGGCTTCTCTGGTGGCTCAGATGATAAAGAATGTGCCTGCAATCCAGGAGACCTGGACTCAATCCCTGGGTCAGGAAGATCCCTTGGAGAAGGGAATGGCTACCCACACCAGTATTCCTGCTTGGAGAATTCCATGGACAGAGGAGCCTGGCAGGCTATAGTCCATGGGATCGCAAAGAGTCAGACATGACTGAGCAACCAATTTTTTGCCAAGCGAATGACTTCTTGTCAAATAGCATAGCAATGCTACAGTTCTCAGTTCATTGAGCCCAGATCATTTTCTTCACATGGAACTTTAAGCATGAGCCCAAACTATGAAATTAACAAAGCAAGAATGGCTCTGGTTAAATCTGAAGTAAGGTCCCAAGAGTCCTACTTGTTCAGCTTCCCTCTGAGTGAGTCAGAGGGTCCCTAAGGCGTACTCAGAGACACCAAGAACTCTAGCTCTAACACTGACCAACTGCCTCACTGGGACCCCACTCATTCCAGCTCTCCTGCTCACCCTCTGTACCAGCACTCTCTCGCCCTCTTCTCTGGAGTATTCCCACCAACATCACACACATATTTGAGCATGGATCACTTTCTCACATTCTTCCCTTGACGCCAGCTTACAGCCCCTTTCTCTGTTCCTTTTATAGAAAACCCCACCTACTGCGTTGATTTTCTCACCTGTTGTTTCTGAAATGTATTTGACTCAGTCTATCCCCTCCCATCTCCAAGACCACCGCAGGTCCAAGTCAGCATCATCTCTTGCCCAGACCGTTGCCACGGCCTCCTAACCAGCCTTCTTATTTCCCCTCTTGCCTGCCTAATATCCATTTTCCCTAGAGCAGTTACACTAATATTTTCACTGTATTGTGGTTTGTTTTAATTGATATATAACTGACATGTAACATTTTATTTATTTCAGGCGTATAGTGCAACAATTCAGTATACATATGCACTGTGAAATGAGATCACCATATTGTCTAGTTACCATCTAGACAAATATCTTAAAAGCACAAGATAGGTCATGACACTTGACGACTTAAATATTCAGTGGCATCTCAATGCACTTAGAATTAATTTCAAATTCCTTCTCATGACGTAAAAAGCCCTGCAGGATCTGCCTTCTTATTTCTCCAAGGTCAATTCAGGCCACTCTCCACCTCTGCTCTTGCTGTTCCCAGAGTCTGGAACATTCTTGTTCTTGTCAACTCCTATCTAATGAATCCTTAATATTTTTTTGGTCTTGCTTAAATGTTATCTCCTCAGAGAGGCTGTCCTTGACTCTGTAATATAACTCTCTTTTCTGTTCTTATTCATCCTGTTTATCACCACAGCATACGATTCTCTTGTTACTCCATTTTCATCTCTAAGCACCAGTCCCTCACACTGGGTTTCAGGCTGCATGAGGGTTGGATCATGTCTTTCTGGTTCACCCACACAACCCAGTGCCTGGCACATTCTGGCACAAGATTTCACACATAGGTTGAATGTTCATTTTCTATTATTGCAGAAACAAAGTCCATTTGAAGTGACCCAAAATATGGTCTAAAATTAGATTCTGTTGGTAGATGCAAGATTTTGTGTATAATAAAAACCATAGAGTTGTACACATTGTTGTTGTTCAATTGTTAAGTCGTGTCCAACTCTTTGCAACCTCATGGACTGCAGCACACCAGGCTTCTCTGTCCTTCACCATCTCCCAGAGTTTGCTCAAACTCATATCCATTGAGTTGGTGATACCATTCAACCATCTCATCCTCTATTGCCCCCTTCTCCTCCTGCCCTCAATCTTTCCCAGCATTAGGGTATTTTCAAATGATTTGGCTCTTCACATCAGGTGGCCAAAGGATTGGAGCTTCAGCTTCAGCATGAGTCCTTCCAATGAATATTCAGGATTGATTTCTTTTAGGATTGACTGGTTTGATCTCCTTGCAGTCCAAGGGACTCTAAAGAGTCTTCTGCAGCACAACAATTCAAAAGCATCAATTCTTCAGTGATCAGCTTTCTTTACGGTCCAACTCTCACATCTGTACATGGCTGCTGGAAAAAACCGTAGCTTTGACTTTGTGGGTCTTTGTCAGCAAAGTAATGTCTCTGCTTTTTAATATTCTGTCTAGGTTTTTCATAGCTTTTCTTCCAAGAAACAAGTGTCTTCTAATTTCATGGCTGCAGCCACCATCCACAGTGATTTTGGAGCCCAATAAAATAAAATTTGTCGCTGTTTCCATTGTTTCCCCATCTATTTGCCATGAAGTGATGGGACTGGATGCCATGATCTCTGTTTTTTGAATGTTAAGTTTTAAGCCAACTTTTTCACTCTCCTCTTTCACCTTCATCAAGAGGCTCTTCAGTTCCTCTTTGCTTTCTGCCATAAGGGTGGTGTCATCTGCATTTCTGAGGTTATTGATATTTCTCCCGGCAACCTTGATTCCAGCTTGTGCTTCAGCTTGTGCTTCATCCAGCCTGGCATTTTGCGTGATGTACTCTGCATAATAAGTTAAATTAAAAGGGTGACATGGCTGCAGTCACCATCGGCAGTGATTTTGGAACCCCCCAAAATAAAGTCTGTCACTCTTTCCATTGTTCCTCCATTTATTTGCCATGAAGTGATGGGAAACAGATGCCATAATCTTAGTTTTCTGAATGTTGAGTTTTAAGTTGACTTTTTCACTCTCTTTCACTTTCATCAAGAGGCTCGTTAGTTCTTCCTCACTTTCTGCCATGAGGATGGTGTCATCTCCGTATCTTACTGATATTTCTCCCAGCAATCTTGATTTCAGCTTGTGCTTCATCCAGCCCAGCATTTCTCATGATGTACTCTGCATATAAGTTAAATAAGCAGGGTGACAATATATAGCCTTGATGTACTCCTTTCCCAATTTTGAACCAGTCCATTGTTCCATGTCCAGTTCTAATTGTTGCTTCTTGACCTGCATACAGGTTTCTCAGTAGGCAGGTAAGGTGGTCTGATATTACCATCTCTTGAAGAATTTTCCACTGTTTGTTATTTTGTTATAGCAGCCCAAATTGACTAAGACAGGTATGGTCTAGCCACAGACTTACAATAGATCACTAAAACCTTACCATTGCTTGCAAAATTAAAAAGACAGATTTATTTACTTCTTTGGGGATTTCTTTCCTTCAAATTCAAGTTTGTTTGTTTGTTGTTAGAAGTGGAGCCTGAGGACAAGAATTCCAGTGCATGTTGTTTGTTTGAGAGGTGATCTCATAGAGCATGGGTGAAGTGGTAGGGATATGAGATAGGGGTAAAGATGGAAGAAATCCAGCACAGAGGAGTGACAGGGGATTTCTGGGGTATATGGGGCCAATTCTGCAGGGTACCACATACCTCAGTGATGTCCTGGAGAGATGCATTTCTCCACCATCTCCCAGCTGACATTGTTTGAGGGATGCTTCCATAGGCATTTGTGCCCCAAAACTTGGCCTGCCCTGCCTGAGCCAAGCATACTCCTGTGATCAAGAGTTGCAGATGCTTGTAGGAATAAGATCACAGAGCTGTGGTCAGACATGGACGGAGGTCTTCTGTGCTCCAGATGTAATCTCCCAGGCACACACCAACCCAGAGACAGCATTCAAGAGCACTGCCCACCTTCTATGATATTTGGGCTCATCAGTGGGAAGGCAGACTAAATTTCTTTTGACTCTTCTTATTCCTTTTCATAAACCCCTTCTGAAAGCCAAGGCAGGGGGTTCCCTGGTGGCTCAGTGGTAAAGAATCCACCTGCCAACACGAGTCGATCCCACATGACAGGACAATTAAGCTCCTGCGCCACAGCTGTTGAACCCACACTCTAGAGTCTGTGAACTGCAACCACTGAGCCTGTGTGCCACAACTTCTGAAGCCCGCATGCCCTAGAGCTCATGCTCTGCAACAAAAGAAGCCACCACAGCAAGAAACTCACGCCCAGCAACTTGAGAGCAGCCCCCACTGGCTACAACTAGAGGAGAGCCAGCCCACACAGCAATGAAGACCCAGTACAGCCAAAAATAAATAAATAAAATTATTTGAAACGAAGCTCTTCCCTGGTGGCTCAAATGGTAAACAATCTGCCTGCAATGCAAGAGACATGGATTCAATCCCCGGGTCGGGAAGATGCCCTGGAGAAGGAAATGGCGACTCATTCCGGTATTCTTGCCTGGAGAATTCCATGGCAAGAGAATTCCATGGACAGAGGTGCCTGCTGGGATCGAAAAGAGTGGGACATGACTCAATGACTAACTCTCACTTTCATTAAAAGAGAAAGCCAAGGCAAATTAGAATCCCAAGGACCTCATTCTCACAGAAGACCACGTTAGTAACCAAGCTTACTCTGGAAGCTGCAGCTATGCACGGAATGCGTGTGGAATCTGAGACACATGCTGTTGTTTTCCCTGCTTGAATGCCTGCTACAATCCCAGTTCGACTCTCCATTTCCTTACCCTATAAAGCTCAGACCTCCTCAGTGCCTTTTATCCTGCCTTACATATATGGTTGTTGTTGTTGTTCAGTCACTCAGTCGTGTCGGTCTCTTTGTGACCCCATGGACTGCAGCACGCCAGGCTTCCCTGTCCTTCACCATTTCCCAGAGTTTGCTCAAACTCATATCCATTGAGTTGGTGAGGCCATCCAACCATCTCATCCTCTGTCATCCCCTTCTCCTCCTGCCCTCAATCTTTCCCAGCATCAGGGTCCTTTCCAATGAATCAGCCATCAGGTGGCCATTATACTGGAGCTTCAGCTTCAGCATCAGTCTTTCCAATTAATGCTCAGGGTTGATTTCTTTTAGCATTGACTGGTTTGATTTCCTTGCTGTCCAAGGGTAGCAATCTGCAGTTTTCGTGGGGACATTTTAAAACTGAATTAATTCTTTAAAAAAATCTTAAAAGATCAGTAACTTATTGTAGCACATGAACATACATATAACTTTTAAAGACTGTCTTTGTGTACCCGCTACTTTAAAATTTGGACTTCCCTGGTGGCTCAATTGGTAAAGAATCCATCTGCAATGTGGGAGACCTGGGTTCAATTCATGGGTTGGGAGAGCCCCTGGAGAAGGGAACGGCTATACTCACTCCAGTATTCTGGCCTGGAGAATTCCATGGACAGAGGAGCCTGGAGGGCTACAGTCCATTGGGTCACAAAGAGTCAGACACGACTGAGCAACTCTCACTTTTCGCTTTAAAATTTAGAGTTTAAGCTATATTAGACATTGCAGTTAAAATGACCCAGTGATATCCTATTGCCTTGGAGATTCCTCTCATAACATTAATACTGCAAATGTCACCTTTCTGTACACTCAGAATTTGCCTTTAGCTTTGCTGCATTTTGATCTTTGTAAGTTATCTTAAAGATTATATGTACCTTCCTTTGGCTGTGTTAAGTATGTTGAAATGACTTTTGGTCAAATGTAATAAAATTCTACCTGATCACAGCTTACTTATCTTGCCTCTCTAATCCATCTCACATTTCCTGCCTACTCTACAGAAGGTGCCAGTGTGGCAATCTGTGCCCTGAGAGCTCCATCCATGCATGCTTGGGAAGTGCCCTTGACTCTCAGCTGGAACTCACATGTGAGGCTGAAGGAAGAACCTCTGATACCATTTCAGCCCACAACTCAGGATGAAGTGATCTGGCTGTATCTTACCCAGCAATGGCAGTGACTTCACAACTGCTCTTCAGCCCTGGAAGACAGGATGCATGCATGCAAGCTCAGTAGCTTCAGCAATGTTAGACTCTTTGCGACCCATGGACTGTAACCTACCAGGCTCTTCTCTCCATGGGATTCTCCAGGCAAGAATACTGGAATGGGTTGCAGTGCCCTCCTCCAGGGGATCTTCCCACAGTATTGAACCTGCATTTCCTGTGACTCTAGCATTGCAGGTGGATTTTTTACCGCTGAGCCACCAGGGAAGCCTGGAAGATAGGATACGTCACACTTTTTAGTTTTGCATAGTTTTTGTCAATTCTTTAGTCCTGTTCAACTCACTGATATCAGGGTGGAAAAGTCTCTTATGTCCCAGTTACATGGGGCTGTCACATTAGGCAATGACAAATCTTCCTGCCTGGCTTTTGTTCACATCTAGGTCTGCCACAATTGCCTACTCTGCCTGACTTGTTCTCAATTTTCTCCACCCCTTTAACAAGCATTGGCTGATTGTTGTCATAGACTAGGCTGACCCCATATATTGGAGTGGGTTGCCATTTCCTTCTTCAGGGAATCTTCCCAACCCAGGGATGGAACCCGCTTCCCAGGCAGATTCTTTACAACTGATCCACCAAGAAAGCCCAGGCACATTGCTAGTGCAGGTGAAATGAACGTATGACCCCCTCAGAGCTTACGTCTAATTAGAGGAGGGAGACAATTAAAATGCAAGCCATAGGAAGTGAATAAATGTACAGACACAAATTGAGAAAATTATTATAAAATATGTTTAGGGTATCATTGGGAAGATGAATCTATGGAGAAATAACAGGAGAGATTAGGAGACGTCTGTTGTAGGATATAAGAGGCATGGCTGAAATGGCACGAGTGAGGGGAAGTCTGCCATGGAATTAAAGAGAGAGAGAACCCTTCGGTGGCTGTGGGCTTTCTCCAGAAATGCTCAGTTGCATGAGTGCCTGTCCAGAGAAGGCAAAGGTCAGGTTCATTCAAGACTGTTTTTCTTTTCTTTCTCCACTCTGCCATGTCAGACTCTTTGCGACACCATGGACTGTAGCCTGCTTCGGTCACTAGAATTCTTCAGATAAGAGTACTGGAGGGGGTTGCCATTGCTTTCTCCAGAAGATCTTCTCGACCCAGGGATTGAACCCAGGTCTCTTGCACTGCAGGCAGATTCTTTCCTGTCTGAACCACCTGGGAAGCCCTTTTTTCCCTCAAGGGAATGTGAAAGAGGGAGAGAGGGCAAGAGTGTTGAAAGTATTTGAAACAGAATAGTTCTAACAATAAATCACAAAATCTAAGCTAGATAGGAAAGAATAAAAGATGATTGGAACTAACAGAAAAAGAGAGAAGAGAGACAGAATTAATGGTATCCATAGAAAAATTGTTTCAAAAAAAACTTGAGTAATGGAGCGAAAAATGCAAGAGGATATGGTAGAAAATCAGAGTCTTCAGATTCATTGTAAGGTAGTCTAGCCTCTAGGGGTGGAGGTGATAAAATGCAGGGTGTGACTGTAAACTCAAATGGCCCAGGTGCAATGATGAGCAATCAAAGGGATTGGTGGGGAGGAGGTCAAACAACAAAGGGACCAGGTGTTGAATGAAATATCCCTATACCACCCTGCTACGGGTCCACATGGTGACATCGTGCAAATTAGAAAGTGACACCTCTTTCTTAAGGTATTTTACCATCTTCCACCAAAATTTGTCAAAACAAGTAAGAAAACCAATGGTAGAGAAGTCGCTGGAGACCATTCCCTGCACTTGTGAAAGTCTAGGTGGCAGCCCTATTTGTATGTGTTGAATCTGGCAGGAATGTCAGGAGGTCAAGGTGCAGAGGAAGAAGACATTCCAGAAACCAAGACTGGCATGGGGAGGGGATGGTGGGATGAATTGGTAGAGCACAGTTGATGTGTATACACTGCTATACATGGAACAGATAACTGGTGAGAGCCAGCTCTCTAGTTCGGGGAACTCTACTTGATGCTCTGTGGTGGCCTAGATGGGAAGAAAATCCAGAAGGGAGGGGATGTGTGTACTTATGGCTGATTTACTTCACTCTACAGCAGAAACTAGCACAACACTGTAAAGCAAATATACCTCCTGGCAAAAAAGACAGTGACTGGAGGCTGTCAGTTGATAGCAATGAGGAGAGGGATAAGGCAGAAAATACGATAGCGTGAGCTTCAGAGGAACAGAGCTCTTCCAAGATGGAGGAGTACTAATGGTGTAGAAGCAGGAATGGGATGCAGGAAGAGGACAGCCCACCTTCTCAGAGGGATGTATTTGGGATTTGGAAAGCAAGCAGACTCCAGGTTAAAGGGCTGTGAGAGATGATAGAGTCTCTTCCTTTTTGAATATCTAACTCAGATATTTTCTCCTCCATGGAGTATATCTTGATTTTCCCACCTGGAAATAATTCTTTTTTTCCCCTGACATCTCTAACAATGAATTTATGACTCTTTTATCTCTAGATCATTTTCTATTTGCACTGAAAGTCATTTCTGTAGGTTCTTATCTATCCTAGCAGAATATTTGCTCCCTGAGAGTAAAACTCTGGCTAATACATCTTTGTGTCTACTATTAATTACTGTCTCTTCACTTATTTAGTTGTCATAGGGACCTAATAAATGTTGAATCAATGAATGAATATTACTTTCTGTTCCCAAATTTTAGTGGAAAGAATTGATCATGGTATGAACTAGCTTTATCTATATTGTATTGAGTAACTGTGAATGTGAACTTCAAGTTTTTCAGTCTGAGGTCACGGCACCATATAAATTGTATATAGTGGTAATGTCTTTGTCTCCCCTTAGTATAACAGAGCTAGCACTTCCATTGTAGTTTTTCAGTGGCACCAACAACTCTATGCTATTAAAGATAACAAATTTATTGGAAGGAATTAACTTATAGCTTTCATTTTTCTTAAACAATAAAATTAAAATCTCATGTTGTTATTTGAAAGTTACTATGAGCAACAACCATATTGTGAATCCAGTTTTCTTGTAGTTTAGCTTTTAAAATATTTGTATTATTTTGAGTTAGAAATCTCATATGTGACTGTTTCTTTATTAATTCAAACATATATTTAAAATTCACAATAATAAGTTTCAGCCCCGTAAAACCCCCGAAATCTGTGAGGTCATCTTTGTTTTGAGGACGTTAGAATATATAAATAAGTATTTTGGGAGGACTGGAATAGAGCACTTAATTGCTTTAATGCCTGATACTGATGTTAGTTTCTTATTTGATTATGATAGAGAATATTTTTATCCTGAAACATTAAATGAAGACTATTCAAAAGTTTCTCCTTTGGATATTTAAGAGATATCATCTTGTTCCTAAAATTAAAGGAAAAAAAATACATTGGTGCTGGAATAACTGGATCTCTACACGCAAAGTGAATGAATCTAGACACAGACATTACATCCTTCACAAAAATTAACTCAAAAGCTTAAAATTAACTCAAAAGTATAAAATTAACTCAAAAGATTAACAAAAATTAACTCAAAATTAACTTTAAAACTCACAGTTTTAAACTCACAATTGCATTCATCTCACACACTAGCAAAGTAATGCTCAAAATTCTCCAAGCCAGGCTTCAACAGTACATGAACCGTGAACTTCCAGATGTTCAAGCTGGATTTAGAAAAGGCAGAGGAACTAGAGATCAAATTGCCAACTTCTGTTGGATCATCGAAAAAGCAAGAGAGTTCCAGAAAAACATCTTCTTCTGCTTTATTGACTATGCCAAAGCCTTTGACTGTGTGGATCACAACAAACTGTGGAAATTCTTAAAGATATGGTAATACCAGACCACCTGACCCACCTCCTGAGAAATCTGTATGCAGGTCAATAAGCAACAATTAGAACCTGACATGGAACTACAGACTGGTTCCAAATCGGGAAAGGAGTATGTCAAGGCTGTATATTGTCACCCTGCTTATTTACTTATATGCAGAGTACATCATGAGAAATGCTGGGCTGGATGAAGCACAAGCTGGAATCAAGATTGCTGGGAGAAATATCAATAACATCAGATACGCAGATGACACCATCCTCATGGCAGAAAGTGAGGAAGAACTGACGAGCCTCTTGATGAAAGTGAAAGAGAGTGAAAAAGTTGACTTAAAACTCAACATTCAGAAAACTAAGATTATGGCATCTGGTCCCATCACTTCATGGCAAATAAATGGGGAAACAATGGAAAGAGTGACAAACTTTATTATTTTGGGTTCCTAAATCACTGCTGATGGTGACTGCAGCCATGAAATTAAAAGACGCTTGCTCCTTGGAAGAAAAGCTATGACCAACCTAGACAGCATATTAAAAAGCAGAGACATTACTTTGCCAACAAAGGTCAGTCTAGTCAAAGCTACGGTTTTTTCAGTTGTCATGTATGGATGTGAGAGTTGTACTATAAAGAAAGCTGAGCGCCAAAGAATTGATGTTTTTGAACTGTGGTGTTGGAGAAGACTCTTGAGAGTCCCTTGGACTGAAGGAGATCAAACCAGTTAATCCTAAAGGAAATCAGCCCTAAATATTCATTGGAAGGACTGATGCTGAAGCTGAAACTCCAATACTTTGGCCACCTGATGTGAAGAATGGACTAATTGGAAAAGACCATGATGCTGGAAAAGATTGAAGGTGGGAGGAGAAGGGGACAACAGAGGGTGAGATGGTGAATGGCATCACCGACTCAATGGACATGAGTTTGAACAAGCTCCGGGAGTTGGTGGTGGACAGGGAATCCTGGAGTGCTGCAGTCCACGGGGTCACAAAGACTTGAACATGACTGAGCAACTGAACTAGTTAAACAATAAGAAAATGAACAACTTGATTTAAAAAATTGGCAAAAGATTGAACAGATACCTCACAAAGAAGATATATAGATGGCAAATAAGGATATGAAATGATGCTCAACATTATATGTCATCAGGAAACTGCAATCTTAAACAATGAGATACCACCATGTACCTATGAGAATAGCTAAAATCCATTAACACTGAGAATACCAAATGCTGACAAGAGTGTGAAACAACAGGAACTCTTTATTCAGCGCTGGTGGGAAAACACACTGGTACAACTGGTAGGAAAGCAAAATGGTTTGGCAGTTCCTTACAAAACTATGCATACGCTTACCTAATGATCCAGCAATTGAGCTCCTTGATATTTACCCAAATGAGTCAAAAACTTATGTCTACACGTAAACCTGCACATGGATATTTATAATAGTTTTATTTATCATTGTCAAAACCTGGAAATAACCAAGATGTCTTTCAGTAGGCGGGTAAATAAGCTATATTACATCCAGACAATGGAATATTATTCAACTGTAAGAAGAAATGAACTGTCAAGCCATGAAAATACATGGGGGAAACTTAAATGCATACTACTAAGGGAAAGAAGTCAATCTAAAAAGGCTACATACTGTGTGACTCTGATTATACAATATTCTGGAAAAGGCAAAACTATAGAGACCGGAAGAATCAATGATTGCTAGAGTTTAGGGGAGGCAGGACTGAATAGGCACAGCACACAGGACTTTTTAGGGCAGTGAAACCATTCTGTCTGATACAATAATGGTAAATAAAAGTCATTATACATTTGTCCAAACCCATTGAATGGACAACACTAAGAGTGAACCCTATTGTAAACTATGGACTCTGGGTGATAATGATGTAGATTCATTGATTGTAAAAAGCATACTACTGTAGTACAGAATGTGGGGGAGGCTGTGCACATGTAAGGCACAGAGTATATGGAAAATCTCTTTACATTCTCAGTTTTGTTGTAAGCCTACAATTGCTCTAAAAAGTAAAATTTACTAAAAATAAACAAACCCTTGTCTTCAAAATTAAGATTATTTTTCTACCACAATATTTCTGGCCCTTTCTGATCTAACCTTCATCTCTCTCTCTCCTGTTTTATCTCCCACCCCATCCCTCTACAATAACCTCCATCCATACACACATCCACCTACCCATCCATCCATTTATGAAATATTTATTTAGACTTTTTATGTGACAAGTACTGTGAGAGGCAAAATGGTGAAAAGGTAGACACTATTTTATTATTTATAACAGTAAATTGTAATCATTGATTTTTTTAAAAATTTGAGACTGAGTTCTTTTAGAACAGAGATTTTATTTGGTTTACCAATACGATACATACTCAAAGAAATTTTGTGGTTAGATATATAATAAATAAATACAAAAACAAAGTTTTCCCTTATGACATTCTGAAATTTTGAGTTGTTAGAACATTTATATTTCCCTTTGAAAATTCTCCTCTGAAGACTTCTAAATAAATGGGCATCTACTAAGTGACCATGCAGTATTAAATTATTATCCTTACCTTTCAGTATCTCTCGAGAAAACACCCAAGAGTAAAAGGCTAGGTTCCATGTCACAGTAACAGAGCTTGCTTTTGTAACCAAGCTTGTCTCCCTTTGGAAATGTACAAAAATTCATGCCTTTTCTAACTGCTTGGAGTTGACAGTGATTGACGGAAGTCTTGGCAGTGGAAAAAGAATTTCAGAAATAGAGCTTTGTTTCGATTGTGTTTATTATTTAAAAGAAATAAGATTTCTGAGTCATCTTTTCTGGAGATCTTACTTGGTCATATTAATTCAATATGCATAGGTAAGAAAAGACACTTCAACAATTTTTAAGAACAATTTTCAAAATATTTGTTAAGGTTTTAATCACAGAAAATTTCAAATATATGAGTAAAGAGAAAGTAGAATAGTGAATCTTCATGGACAAGCAAGTGGCTTAAACAATTATCAACTCAAGGCCAAAAGTGTTTCATCTTTAACACTGCTCGTACCTCCAATCCCTGCTGACCATCAAGACTGTTTTGAAGCAAACCTGCCTGTAAAGATATAATTCTAAAAGATACCTTTAAAAAAATTATAGGCACAATGCTATGATCACATCTAAGCAAATAAACAGTAATTCCTTACTATCATCAAATATCCTGTTAGTGTTCAAATTTATCCTTTCATCCAAAAGTTTTTAAATGGTTTGTTTGAGTCAGCATCAAACAAGGTCAGTTCAGTTCAGTTCAGTCAATGCAGTGCAATTGGTTGATTTCACAAATCTCATTTATTTTAATAAGTGCCTCTCCTTTTCCTTTTCCCTTGCAATTTATTTTTTGAAAAGAGATTTGGTTTATTTTTCGTGCACATTTAGTTTCTTGATTTGCTTACTGCATTCCTGTGAGGTAGTTTAACATGTTTCCTATCCTATGTATGTATTTTCTGTAATTTGGTAGCTATATGAAAAGGTTAATTGAATTCACCTTCCATTTTTCTCAGGAATACTTCCTGATTGGCTTTGCGACTTCCATCAGGAGGTACATAATGTCTGATTGTCTCTTTTGTGATGTTAGCAGCTCATGATAATCATTCCCTCAATCTGTTATTTCACTAGGGATTGCAAAATGGTAATATTCAAATTCCATTATTTCTTCTACAATTATTGATTGCAATTTTGTAAAAAGAAACTCATCCTCTTCTAACATTTGGTTGCCCTGTGGCAGTTCGTATAGGAAAATAAAAATAAATGCTTGACTCTTTCCCTTTATTTACCAGTTTTCAAAATAATGAATTGATTTCCTAGTCTCTTCCAAAGTTGACCAATGAATTTTTTTTCCCAATGAGTTTTCCCCTCAGCACCGTTTTAAACGTAAGAATTTAAATATATTTGATGTGCTTTAATTTGAGCATCTAGTATATTTGCTGTTCCAATGATCCTATGTTTGTGTAAGTGAATGGGGGCCTCTTCACATTGGCTTCTGAGCTTTCCTGATACAGTTCCAATAGACTTCAATAATCTCCTGGCTTTCACGTGTGATATGCCAGGCTTATCTTGCCCTTGACCTGAAACCAACCATTTCTCTAACAAGCGTTGGTTTGTTTTAATTGAAAATGGTTAGTTAGAGAACATGGTATGGGTCCGCGAGATGTTCATTGCTATTGGGTTGGCCACTGTTTCTAGGCCATTTTAGTAGCTATGTAAGGGTAGTATTCAAAATACATTTACTTTAAGAACATAAACAAAGATGGTAAACACTTCTCATGTATTTTATTCAAGCAATCTAGCCTTTAAAACAGAATTTGTTAATATATACTTTTGGAATGACATTATTAAAAATTTCCAAATTTCAAGGTGGGGAAGAGGGATAAGTTAAGAAGCTGGGATTAACACATACACACTACTATATATAAAATAGATAATCAGCAAGAACCTACTGTATGGCACAGGAAACCTTACTCAATACTCTGTAATAACTTACATAGGAAGAGAATCTAAAATAGAATAGATAAATGTGTGTGTATATATATGTATATAACTAAATCACTTCATTGTACACCTGAAACTAACACAACCTTGTAAATCAACTATGCTGTTGCTGCTGCTGCTGCTGCTAAGTCGCTTCAGTCGTGTCTGACTCTGTGCGATCCCATAGATGGCAGCCCACCAGGCTCCCCCATCCCTGGGATTCCCCAGGCAGGAACACTGGAGTGGGTTGCCATTTCCTTCTCCAATGCATGAAAGTGAAAAGTGAAAGTGAAGTCGCTCAGTCGTGTCCAACTCTTAGTGACCCCATGGACTGCAGCCTACCAGGCTCCTCTGTCCATGGGATTTTCCAGGCAAGAGTACTGGAGTGGGGTGCCATTGCCTTCTCCAAAATCAACTATACTCCAACATAAAACAAAAATTTATAAATATATACATATATATTTACTTTAAAAAAAAATTTCCTAACTTCAAATTACAATAGTTGGAGAAAAGGGTTTCTCTTGAGCAATTGTTTTATGATATGAGGTCCCTCCTTTAAATAAACTCTTCAGTTGAAAGGCATATTTAAAATCTTACAGATATATTTATGAAGAGTAGAACTGCCCCTAATACAAATTTATTTCAAAGTAAAACAAGTATACAATTATATTTGGTAAAAATACAAAACGTGAAAAAGTGCATACACCACAAAATGATTTTGGAAAAGTATAATTCCACTGGAAAAAAAACATGCTTAATTCAATATTCTTTGTAAGAAATAAAAAATTCAGGGAGTATATTAAGTTTTTGCTTTAAAAATCTTCACACATGAAAGATATGTATACATAAATTTCTAGTATCAATTTTCATTTTCAAAAATTGGAAAACTTATTTTGAATAACAGTATTTCCAGAGAGGGAAAAAGGTTTTTTTTCCTACATTAGCCACTGCATCCTTGACCTAACTAGTTTTGTCTCTCAGAATAATAGGCTGATTAACTTCTAACCTTATCAAATTTCCTAGTTGTATCAGATTTGTATCAAGTAAAATTTGTTTTAGACATCTTTGCTCACTTTTTGTATATTTTATTGTGTATCATGGTGCATAAAAATTTGGGGGTTCATAATTTTTCAGCACTTTCATCTGTACAATGCATTTTCATCCACTTTTAAATGGATGAGCACAGAGAAGAGCAGAAATAGCTTTACCCCAGAGTCAATTTCCCATACATTCTAATTCAGGAGTGTGGAGGAGAGACAAATTATGAAGTCTCTATTTCTGTCACAGACTCTTGCTCCCCACCATTACCTTCTCATCTCTGAAAGCTTTTCATCCTATCATTAAAAAGACTGCCAGCAATGTATGCCTATATTTTGGCATTTAACTCATAACTATTGAGAACACGTACACATTTCCCCTCTGGCTAAATGATGAATAAATCCTTAACTAATCTAAAAGGAGCCCAGTCACCAAGTTTAGTGTCCACCAATTCCATTCCTACGTGGCCTCTGATGCCACCTGCCTCCTGAAAAAGTGGCTTAGAAGTGAGAAAAACTTGCATGAAGAGTAGTTGTCAGATGCCTAGACTGCATGTTAGATGCCATGTCCAACCAGTTATGGACAGCAAAGGCCCCACTGAGAATGACATCTTGTTCATGTGTGGTACCCAGGTTTTATCACTCCACATAAATAGGATGTGCACAGAGCAAGAAGGGTTCAAATATATTTATATTACAATGGAAAATGAATCTTTTAAGTAAAGATGACAGGAATAGAGGTAGGACATCTTGACAGGAAAAAGCTGAATCTTGTTGGCATCGCACCTGGACAGGGAGAGTGGAGGTGGAGGGATAGGAAGAGGGGTGCAAGAATAGACTGAAGGTCTAATCTTTGAGTTCTAGGTTTTCATTTCTTTTCAGAAGACATGCCTTTGTTTCATCTTTTCTGTTAACTTAACCCATTCATTTCAAATGCACAATTAAATTTTACTACAATGTGAGGAAATTTAGAAATAAATATAGCTGAATGGGGGAAAAATCACAAATATAATCTTGGGTTAATTCTCTTGGCACAAGAAAACAATAAATGCCTTCAAGGAGTCCCCAAGGACATTTCACTTCCAGATGATAAGAATTCCCTATATGCAAAGGTTCATTTCTAGGTCAGTGGCTTTTTGTTGTTTTTCTGTTTTGCTGTGTTTTTGTTTGTTTTTGGAGAGAAAGAAGGAAAAGAGGAGGGAGGAGTCCTTGCTCTCTTTGTGAATCTCATGCCTTCTAATGGTCTCAGCTTCTCCCCAGGAAAAATGCAGATATATACATTTTAACACATAATTCCACTGGGCCATGGATCTCTACTTTCATTCCAGTTTTACTTACCAATCCAAAGACAAATTACTGAGCTCCTTTCAGCTTCTCAAATAATAAATCCTTTCCATACTGAGGCAATTTGACTTCCAAGAAAATCATATAGACTTTTCAGCCTGGGCCTCATACACCCAGTCAGTGGCCCTAGGCTTCTGCCCCTAATTTTGATACTTCTATCTAACCTGAGCTTCTAAAACACATTTCCAGCTCTTTCTTCCTGTCAGCTACAAATTGGCACTTTCCATTGACACTTGCCATCATCCTCTACAAGGACTGATCATGTGCTACTACAGCTGATGATTTTCATTACCCCCTGAAGGGAGTTCAAGGTGGAGAGCAGAAAAGAGGCACTCTGCTCCAAGGGAAAAAATTGAACAGAACAGGTCTTCAGAGGGTTGGAAATTTTCAGGAGCCCATTTTATGAGCCCATTTTTTCCATCTCTTCATACCTAGAAAAATAGTAAAATTCTTCATGGTGATGACTGTCCCTCGAGAATAGCAGAAACTTTCTGCAAAAAAATATGCTGTTGATTGTGTAAGGTATAGTTTGAGACGAGGCAATGAAGAAAAGAAGACGACCTCAACCGAGACAGGTTACCTTTATTCAGGCAAGGAGGGGCGACAGTTCGTCTAACGACCAGGCTGAGCGCATGCGGGATTAGGGAGGCTTCATATTTAAGGGGAGGTTTTGCGGAAGCGATGCGGGAAGATTTAGTCAGGCGGGGTGTTCTGGGTAATCTTTAGCTGAGATGGCAGTTTGCGGATGAACAGGGACGGGAGTCCCAGGACCGGGGTGGAGGGTCCGGGGCTGATGCAATCTGCCCGGAGTATCGGGGTGGGACTTAAAGTTCAGTTTTGTCATCCCCAAAGTCAGGTGGTTCAGCAAGGGCCCTTGAGGTTGTTATATTCTCTTTCCAGGCCCGAGGCCTTTGAGGTCTTTATCTTTTTTCTAGGCCCTAGGACTCCTTCAGATTGCATGTACTCCCCCTTCACCGAAATCATATATACTGACCTTCCCTCTTGCCTCTTTGGAGCTGTTTCTTAGAGTTATTTGAGGTGCTGTTTCCCAGGCTGCAGTCCTCATTTTGCCTCCAATAAAACTTAAATTGCAATTCTCACATTGTGCCTTTTTTTTTAAGTCGACATTCCTCATTTGTCATCTCCCAGAATTCTTGAATCCTCAGAGATGCTGTCAGGCTTCTTCCTCCTGTCTCAAGTCTGCAGGAAGAGTCCCTGGCTCTTAAAGATTCCGTTCCCTGCATCCCCATCCCCACCTTTACAATGGCTCCCATGGGGAGCCACGGTAATGACAATGCCACAGTCTTTCCTTACAAATTTTAAAGCACTCAAGTCTACTCCATTTACATTTTAACATAAGAATCATTAGTCCCTTGATGGAGAGTTCAGCTCTTCAATTCACAGCATTTTCTTTTTTTACTGGTACCACAAGTCTAGATGAAGAAGATAAAGTATGACTTAATGGCTCTCTTTGTGCATATATTTCATTAGAGATTACTCTATTTTCAGAGCTACCAAAAAATCACACTATTGTCATAACTTAAATGTAAGCCAAACCAGCATATTTCTTATCTGATCAGTTTACATTTTCCCACAAAAATGAGAGCATGTGAGAACTAAGATTCTGTGTATTAAACACCAAATTCCTCTTGCATTTTTCTTAATTTTATTGAGAAGTAACATAAAAATCATTAAATTACATTGTATAAACATGACATGCATAGAGTATTAATTATAAGTTGAATTATAAATGTAACAAAAGTCTTGTTTTTCCTGGGGCAAAATACTTTGAACTGTTCTAATTAATTGCAGACCCAAATTTTAGGCTATATGTAGTTTACTACCAGATACATTTTTGTGACTATTTGCTTTCTTTGTGCTTGTTTTTTTTTCCTTGTATACATCCTAAAGAAATGTTAAGAATAATATCTACTAAAATATGTGCCTATACATGGTATACTTTTACTCTAGAAATATTTGAAGAACTTCCAATGTCCTTTTCATTTGAATAAACTGTTAAGAAATTTTCTTGACAGGATAGTCTTTCGGTAACTTTACTCACTAAAATTTCTGGGAAACGTAACAGTGTTAGCTGCACTATTTTTCTTCACAGTGAAGAGATAAAAATTGAGACAGTAGAGTTGGTATAGCCAACTTGCTGACATACCTTGGAGAATAAGACTCATTGACAAGGATGATATTAACATGAAATTTACCAGTGACACTTTATTTAATTTAATAGAGTCCCTTTAAATATAGCATCCGAATTATGAGAACAAGATGATCTGCTGCCAAACAGAGCATCCCAAATCAAACCTTTTGCCAGCTTGTAAGTAAGAAGATGGACTGCCTCTCAGGTTTCACATTCTCCTGTAGTGCTTCAAACACATAGCTCTCATCAGAGCACTTTGGTGTTAGAATTACCTGTATCCCTTTGGAACTGCTCAGCCAAAAAAAAGCAAGGAATTGAATATATTTTACTTGTTTTTGTGTTCCCAGTGCCAGTTAATGAGTGATCAGTAAATGCTTCTGAAATGTAGATATGACATCAGTTCCTGCTATTATCTGAATTCAGTAAACTTAATCATATGTTAAAACTTAGTCTTGGGACTTCTCTGGTTATCCAATGGTTTAGAATCCACCTTCTAATGCAGGGGACATGGGTTCAATCCCTGGTTGGGAATATAAGATCCCATATGCCTCAGGGCAACTAAGATGCATGCTGCAACTAAGACCCAAATGTAGTCAAGTAAATAAATAAATAAATATTAGAAAAAAAACACTTTAATCTCAATGTGGTGGTATTTGGTGGTAGGGCCTTTGGGAGGTGGGATTAGTGCCCTTCTAAAAGAGACTCTAGGGAGCAAGCTCACCCCTTCTGGCACATGAGATTACAGTGAAAAGATGGCTATCTAGGAAGTGGAGTCTTACAGACTCCAAATCTGCTGGTGCTGTGATCTTGGACTTTGCAGCCTCCAGAACTGTGAGAAATAAAAGTGTGTTGTTTGTAAGTCACCCAGTCTCAGGGATTTTGTTATAGCGGCCCACACAGACTAAGACAGTTCTCTATGAGGATTTCCTCAGGAGTTTTAATTAGACTGTTTTCATTAACTTGTTTCATGGTTGCTGAATACCTATTGAGTGCCAGCCTGATAATGCATACAGCTGACACCTTGGCCTAGACTTTTTTCTGAACGGCTTTGCCTTATCCACATTTACTCATCCTTCAGTCTCAACCAAGACCTGGAGTCTCTACCACAATCAGGAGTCTCCCTGATCCTCCTGGACTAGGTTGTTCCCTTCCAAGGTGTTCCCATCGTATCCTGGGCTTCTGTGTCCAAAGCCAAGCATGAAGAGGGACCAACCCACCAAACTGGTATTGAGATTACTTCAAAGTGGGAACATCTGACTTCCAGAAGATGCAGAAAGAATTCTTACCTGAACTTCCCTTATCTGACTAGAATGGAACTTACTGAGAGGCAGCAGTCTGAAATCCCCCTCCTTTAGTCCCTGTACCCCTTCTTCCAGGGATGGCTCCAGTTAGGAAGACACCGACAATGGGCACCAGGTCCAAAATCTGTGTGAACAAGCCTCATCAGAACTTTCCATCCTTTGAAGCCCTTAAACTCCTCCCCATCCCAGCCTTTATTAAACTGGTATAATATACATTTCTACCCTTAGCTGTTCTAGGAGCTACTATCTCTATTAGGGTGCTTTTTCATACATAGTAATTTTTTTCTCTTGTTAAACTTTCTGTTATCAGTTAATTTTCAGCTCTTAACTGTCTGACCTAAGTTGGTAGAAATGTTTTTCTTCTCCACACGTGGCACTGTTGACTACAAATTAGTTTTAATATAACTATAAGCTCACTGAAAGCAGACATTGAGTCTGTCTTCTACTCTGACAGGGAAGCCTGGAGTGCTGCAGTCCATGGGTTCACAAAGAGTCAGACACAACTTAGCAACTGAACAACAACAACAGATACTAGTTTAATGAAGAAATATCCAGTTAACTTTGGGGGGAAAGAAATATAGTACATAGATGCCAATTCCAGTTACTTTGTTGTTTATATGTGAATGAAGTAAAAAAAAAAATAGTCAAAGATTTGAAATAGCTCAGTTGGAATTCATCACCTCCACTAGCTTTGTTCGTAGTGATGCTTCCTATGGCCCACTTGACTTTGCATTCCAGGATATCTGGCTCTAGGTAAGTGATCACACCATCGTGATTATCTGGGTCATGAAGATCTGTTTTGTATAGTTCTTCTGTGTATTCTTGCCACCTCTTCTTAATATCTTCTGCTTCTGTTAGGTCCATACCATTTTTGTCCTTTATTGTGCCCATCTTTGCATGAAATGTTCCCTTGGTATGTCGAATTTTCTTAAAGAGATCTCTAGTCTTTCCCATTCTATTGTTTTCCTCTATTTCTTTGCATTGATCACTGAGGGAGGCTTTCTTATCTCTCTTTGCCATTCTTTGGAATTCTGCATTCAAATGGGTATATCTTTCCTTTTCTCCTTTGCTTTTAGCTTCTCTTCTTTTCTCAGCTATTTGGGAAGGCCTCCTCAGACAACCATTTTGCCTTTTTGCATTTCTTTCTCTAGGGGATGGTCTTGATCACTGCTTCCTGTACAATATCATGAACCTCCATCCATATTTGTTCAGGCACTCTATCAGATCTAATTTCTAATTTCTATTTGTTACTTCCACTGTATAATCCTAAGGGATTTGATTTAGGTCATACCTGAATGGTCTAGTGGTTTCCCCTACTTTCTTCAATTTAAGTCTGAATTTGACAATAAGGAGTTCATGATCTGAGCCACAGTCAATTCTCAGTCTTGTTTTTGCTGAATGTATAGAACTTCTCGATCTTTGACTATAAAGAATATAATCAATCTGATTTTGGTATTGACCATCTGAAGATGTCCATGTGTAGAGTCTTCTCTGGTGTTGGTGGAAGAGGGTGTTTGCTATGATCAATGCATTCTCTTGGCAAAACTCTGTTAGCCTTTGCCCTGCTTAATTTTCTACTCCAAGGCCAAATTTGTCTGTTAATCCAGGTATCTCTTGACTTCTTACTTTTGCATTCCAGTCCCCTATGATAAAAAGGACATCTTTTTTGGGTGTTAGTTCTAGAAGGTCTTGTAGGTCTTCATAGAACCATTCAATTTCAGCTTCTTCAGCATTACTGGTTGGGACAGAGACTTGGATCACTGTGATATAGAATTGTTTGCCCTGGAAACGAACAGAGATCATTCTGTATTTTTGAGATTGCACCCAAGTACTGCATTTCAGTCTCTTTTGTTGACTATGATGGATATTCCATTTCTTCCAAGGTTTGTCCTTTCCAAGAGTTTGTTTCCCTGGTCCTGTGGAAGCTCTGTAATCAAATTCCACTTTCCTCCAAAGTCAAATTCTCTGGGGTTTCTCAGTCCCTTTGCCAGATCCCCAGTTTGGAAAATCTGTTGTGGATCCTAGAAGTTTCTTAACAGTGCAAGAATTTCTTTGGTATAATTGTTCTGCAGTTTGTGGGATATCTGCTCGGCAACTTTATGGTGGGGTTAATCGCGACTTCCTCCAAGAGGGCTTACACCACAGGCTGTGTGACCCAGGTAGCTGTACCCAGGACCCCTGCCCCTGTGGCAGGCCACTGCTGACCTGTACCTCCACAGGAGAGTCAAGCATAGGTCTGGCTCAGTCTCTGTGGGGTCTCTGGGTCCTGGTGCGCACAAGATTTTGTTTGAGCCTTCCAAGCATCTCTGGTGGGTATGGGGTTTGATTCTAAACATGATTTTGCTCCCCCCACCACCAACATCTTGCTGGGGCTTCTCCTTTGCTGTTGGATGTGGGTTATCTGTTTTTGGTGAGATCCATCATTTTTCTGTCGATGGTTGTTCAGCAGGGAGTTGTAAGTTTGGAGTTCTCACATGAGAAGATGAGTGCACATCCTTCTACTCCGCCATCTTGTTGTTGATTCTCTCTATAAGTGATTTCTTTATTAAAGTCTCTTCAATGAACCATCAGAAGTGGTTGCTGTTTCCTACAGTGCTCATAACTGACACAGTAGATAACGTGATGTATTGTTGCTGTTTGTTTTATTTTGCATGTGCATGTGAGGGGGTAACTGAAAAATGCCTAGAATTTTACATAACCCTTTTGGGAATGACAATTGTCAAGTATTATTGAGTATTACTGTTTTGTTATGGCATTTTACTGGGAATATTATTCATATTTTGATCTTTAGATGTCTAGACTGAATCGCTTTGGATCAGTGAACTTTTCTACCATTAACTCTTTGATCTTGGTTGCTGACTCATCTATTCTGTTATCTCCTTTGGGAGTTCTATATTCTTTGGTTGAATCTCTATGATCTTTTCCCCATTTTTTAAATTGCTATCATCACTTTAATCTTTTATCCATTTCTTCTAAGTTCTGGGAGAGTTTTTGCAAATTCTTTCTACTTCACTAATTGATTTCCTGCGACATTTGCCTTCTATTGACAGCTTCTATCTCTTTTAAACTGGGAAGTTGTGTTTTTCAAATTCAAGCAATCTTTCATTACTTCAAATTTTCATGATTGTTTATTCAAGTTACATAAAGGCATCTCTCTTGAATCTTAATGACTAGACAAACGAAATATTTTTCAAAGCAGTTTACAGAAAATGGCAGTTCTCTGAGCTGGATTACTCCTTACTTTTCTTTGGTTTAAATGTATCTTTGTAGGCAATATGATATTTCTCTGTTTACTGATCATTCAGGGGAGTGCTATAGGCTTCCCAGTTTTGGCTCACAATTAAGTAAAACTTAAGTTAGGTTCTATCAGATACTGGTGCGAATTTCTCTCCAAATCCCTCATTCAGAGGGCCCTCAGGGTCTAGATTAAAATAGTAAAAGAAAAGGGGCATCCAATGATACCAGCAGAATTCAGAATGGAGAGAGTCAGAAATGACCTGGAGCCTGAGTTGCTTCCAGAAACCATGTTTTGCTTGTTCCTCTTTGCATTACTAGCACAATATCTGGTTAAAAACAAGTCTGATGGATGGATGAACGAGTGAATGAGTTCAAAATTCAAGAGTTTTTAAAGTAGTCACTGAAAGAAATTTCCATATTTAAAAAACCAAACTTTTAAATATTCATTATTTTAATAAACTTTCAACTCTACAAAATTGTGGGTTTAAAGAAAAAATTAATTTAATGTTTTTGAGTCCTAAAGTGTCATTTTTATTAAAATGCCATTGTTTCCTAATTTCTGAATCAATATTCTTTCTCTCTGTACTTGGAGAAAACAAATATGCAAATAAGTCATCTGACTTGCAAATAGGCCAAGGGAGGCATGATGGTGTCAAGAAAAGAGCAAACTGATTAGTGAGAGTAGAACCAAAGTCCCATTTCCATCATTCTAGCCATTTGACTTGTGTGTGTTATTTAAACAAGCTCTTGGTTTTCTCATCTGAAACATCTACTTTATCTACCTCAAAAGAAGCAGACAACAGTGCATTTTAACCATGAAGTTGCTATGCAAATTTTAGTTGTAGTTATTATTATATTTTCATGTACTGCATTAATTTTAAACAAAATATTCTTTGAGTTATAAAGTAAAAGAACATGAAACACTTCAAGAATAAGAAAAAATCCTGAATGATTTCTGGCTGTACTGAAGATACAACAAAAGGAAACTGGTTTAAAGAAAAAGAAGTTGAAAAAGGAACAGAGTCCTTGACTTTGAGTGGATAAATAAATGAAGACACACAGGAAAAGTGTTGCTATTTTCCATTTCCTTTGACATCAATCAATCCTCTTTCTCAAACTTTTTTAATTTAAGTGATAATCCATGGAATATGTTATCTACCATAAGCATGGACAACCAGCCTCTCAAACGTGTACTTCTGATAAAGCAGAGCAGTCTGAGAACACTGTAAAGTCTTTAGTCCACTGCCATGTGCATTCTCCTTGCAGCAAACAGACTGCAAAAAAGTACCAGTAACAGTACAGGCTAAGGAAAACTCCCTGACATACTCTAAGGCACTCTGAAACACAGGTGACAAAGCTGATGGACCAAAACTCCCTAAACAATAAAATACCATGTTATTGATGCCGTCAAAAAGGAGGGCTTTCAGTTTTTACATTGCTTTAGAAGAGCAAAAAGAATCACAGATTTGGTTTGTAATAGACTGAAAAACAGAACAAAACCAGTGTCAAGAATGAATGCTGTAAGAGGGATATCATTAACCCTAGATTATACTCATTTAGGAAAACATGCATAGCTCTTTGAAATATTTCTGTGTATTGGTATTCCAGCACCATACTGATTCTTCATGACCATTAGAATTGATTAATAGCTCAGGTTTAAATAAAAGTTTATTCACAAACATTTTTGACTTTTGAAATGTAAGCATAGTTGCATGGTGAATGAGAGCAACATAATTCCAAAAGAAAGAAGAGGTTCCTTATAGAATGTATTAACTCCTTAATTTAGTAAAGGTTATTGAAAACCTTGTAGGCCCTGTTCTGAAAGCTGGGACTAAAATAATGAACAAACATACAAACGCTGTACACATGGAACTTGCATTCTGGTGGATGGAGCTAACATTTTGGTGATGGTTACAGATTTCTTAATTTTTTTAAAATTTTAGAGTCTTATGGTAATATTACAGATAGTCAACATTTTAGAGAAAAGATTTTCACATTATGTAAAAGGAAAATAAACAATAATAGGTCATCTTTGGAGCATAAGACAGAGAGAGGCTGAAAAATATTTAAAGCGCAACTGAATAATATTTTAATTATGTGATTTAATGCAAGAGTTAAGTTCATTCTAAAAATATTAGAGTCTGGGCTATAGTTAGCACCTTGTATAGTAAACCATATATATCTGGCATTTGCATTCTCTTTCCATACCTAAAACTACAAAAAGCACCAATTGCACAGCATAAGTTGAAGAAAAATAACCTCTCTCAATAGATAGATAAATAGATAGATAGATAGATAGATAGATCTAGAGATATGTCTATCATCTATCTATGAGGATATTATATACAAGGGTATATAACTGGCCATCCAAGACTTCAGATATGAAAATTATTAGGTAACAGATGTAAAATAATGATGATTAATATGTATAAGTAATGGAAGCGGAATAAAAAATGAGCAAAGAGACTGTCCAAAACACCAAGTATACTTAGAGAACTAAATACAATGTCTAGATGAAAATTATAAATAAAAACAGATATAAATGAGCTACACTTTTGATTAGACACAACTCAAGAGAAAATGAGTTGACATAAATATACATCTGCGGGATTACCCAGAAGGCAGCACAGAGAAACAAAATGCTAGAAGATGTAAAAGGGAAATTAAGAAACTTTGAGGATAGAATAAGAAGGTCTAACCTGAATCTAATTAGAATCCCAGACAGAGAGAACAGAGGTCATAGAAGACAAGCAATATTTGAAGTGATAATGTTGGAGAAACTCCCAGATTTGGGAAATACATGAACCCACAAAAAGAGAAGGCATAATTTATTTATTTTATTTTTTTATGCAATCAAATTTTTAATAACAAAGATACTATTTTTAACATGGTCAAATATACTTGGCTAAGTCCAGATTTTAAAAACAAAAGTATCTAGCCCAATAGTACAGCCATATGGCTCAGAACATTCCATAGATCAACAGAAAATATATTTGAGCACAAAAATTCAAAATATTTAAACAGATCTCTAAGCAGCATTTTATATCTGCAAAACAGACATATAGTACTGATTAAATATCTATAGATGCTCTTCCTTTACAAAAATACATATATTCTTAATAGACTAAGTCATTAACAATGACCTGGTAATCTTTCACTTCAATTTGAATTGAGAAGGCATAATTTAAATAGAACAAATAAACAAAGAAGTCCATACCTAGAAGCACTGCAGTGTAAATGTAGAATAGTGTGATGGATATTTTATGTGTCAACTTGACTGGGCTAAGGGATACCCAGATAATTGGTAAAGTATTACCAATGTTAATTGGTATTACCCAAGCCATTAAGGGCCTTAATAGATCAAAAAGCTGGAGGAATAGTGACTTATTCTCTCTGTTTGAACTGGGATACGATTTTCTCCTGCCTTTGGATTTTGATGCTCCTGGTTCTTGAGCCTTCAAATTAGGACCAGGACTTACAGTGTTGTTGTCTGAACCTCATGGTTCTCAGGCCTTTGGACTCAGACTGAACTGAATCACTGACTTTCTTAGTTCTCCAGTTTACAGATGGCAGATCATGGAACTTCTTGGTCCTTGTAATTACATGATCAGTTCCTAGAATTATATTAGTTCTCTTATCTGGAGAATTCTGACTCATACAAGTATCAAAGGAAAATAGAAAGTCTTAAAAGTACCCTTAAAAACAATTATTTAAAAGAGAATGACAACTAGACAAAACGGACTTCTCAACAGCAAATGGAAGCCAATGACAGTGTAATTTACCTTTAGAGTGAATTGTGTACTCAATCAGATTACCTTGCAAGGAAACTGTCTTTCAAAAATGGAAGTGAAATAAATATATTTCCAGACAAACAAAAACTGAGAAACTTACCACAAGCAGATTTTCAATAAGGGAAAATTTAACTCCTAAACCACACCTAACACTTACATAACACTCATTATATGCCAACTATCTTTTACTTATTAACCAATGGATTCTCAAAATAATCCTTTACAGTACCCGCTATCATTGTTAAGTCCCTTCAGTTGTGTTCAACTCTTTGCAACCCTATGGACTTGTAGCTTGCCAGGCTCCTCCATCCATGGGATTCTCCAGGCAAGAAAACTGGAGTCGGTTGCCATTCCCTTCTCCAACCCACCATAATTTTCCACATTTTATATAGATATTAAGGGCCAAGATCAAGCTGCTAATAATTATGTATAACAATACTTCTGAATTCATTCTATACTTTTATTCAACATAGTTTTGGAGGTCCTAGCCATGGCACTCAGAGCAGAAAAAGAAATGAATACAAGTTGGAAAGAAAGAAGTACAACTGTCACTGTTTGCAGATGACATGATACTATACATAGAAAATCCTTAAAAAGCCACCAGAAAACTACTAGAGCTCTTCAATGAATTTGGTCAAGTTGCAGAATACAAAACTAATATACAGAAATCCGTTGCATTTCTATACACTAACAACCAAATATCAGAAAGAGAAATTAAGGAAACAATCCCATTTACCATCACATCAAAAATAATAAAATACCTAGTAATAAACCTACCTAAGGAGGCAAAAGAGCTGTACTCTGAAAACTGTAAGACGCTGATGAAAGAAATTGAAGACAACACAAGCAGATGGAAAGATATACCATGTTCTTAGATTGGAAGAATCAATATTGCTATTGGATTGGCCAAAAAGTTCCTTTATCTTTTAAGTAAAAATAAAAGACACGTTTTTCATTTTCACCAAAAGCTTTATTGAACAATATCCTCACTGTTTTGTTCCACTATTTTCTATCATTTTTCAGGCAACTTCATAATTCCATCTTCCAAAAATGTTTTATCTTTTTGATCCAAGAACTGCTCCAGGTACCTTTTAAAGTCTTCCAGGGAATTAAAATTTTTTCCATGAAGAGAATTTGTAAAGACCAAAATAAATAGAAATTTGAAGGTGAAATGTCCAATGAATACGGCAAATGAATCAGTACTTCCCAGCCAAGCTGTAACAGTTTTTGCCTGGTCATCAAAGAAGGACGAGGTCTTGCATTATTCTGATGGAAGGTTATATGTTTTCTGTTGACTAATTCTGGACACTTTCTGTGGAATGCTGCTTTCATTCGATCTAATTACTAGCAGTACTTGTTGGAATTAATCATTTGGTTTTCCAGAAGGAGCTCATAATAGAGGGCTCCCTTCCAGTCCCACCATATGCACAACATCACCTTCTTTGGGTGAAGACCAGCCTTTGATGTGGTTGGTGGTGGTTCATTTCACTTGCCCCAAGATCTCTTCTGTTCCACAGTACGGTACAGCATACACTTGTCGTCACCCATCACAGTTTGTTTTTAAAATGGAATACTTTCATTACATTAAGGAAAGAACTGCATGCCATAGAATGTCTCAATAAATTTCAGAGAATTTGTATCATGTAATCATGTTTCTGACCACAAACGATGTAACTATGTTCAGACATCCATAACAAAAAGATCAATTTTTATAACTCTCCATCCTTATATTTGGTAAGTAAACAAAGTTTTAAAAACTCATAGCACAAAAAATCAAAATGTAAATTTAAAATCCATAGAAATAATAGAAAATGAAAATTACATATTGATGCCTCTGGGATACACTGAATATGTATTTTAAAGGAACTATATATAGCTTTGAAGTGTTTATTAGGAAAAAAAGGCTGAAAATTAAGAAGTTAAGTATCCACCGTAAAGAAGATGAAAGAAGTAAATTCAAAGAAAGCAGACAGGGAGAGATAATATAGATAAGAGCAGAAATTAATTAAATTATATTTGTAGACACAAAAACAAAGCTACAGTTGCTCATAAGGAAGATCTCTACAATCTAATATTAAATTAAAAAGCATGGTAAAGAATCACAAATAATATGATCAAAATAGTGTAGGAAGTGAAATTATACATTTCTATGGATAAACGTCTTTAAAGATAAACAAGAGTCACAAATGATGATTGTTTCTGGAGATAGGAACCAGGTATCCAGCAAGGAGGAAGACTTCATTTGCATTCAAAACTGAATCAGAAATCCTAGATGGTATGGCAACAGAGGAAGAAATAAAAGCAGCATGACTAGAAATTAAAAAAAACAAATCCACTCTTAGTTGCTATGATATGGTTGTCTATATAGGAAATCCAAAAGAAAATACAAATTACTAGGCTAAATAAGAAGCTTTACCCAAATGACTGTATATGCAATCAATATATAAAATTCATTGCATTTCTATAAATACACAGAAAAAGTAATTCTTTGAAAAAAGAGACATTTACAGTATCAGTAAAATGTATAAAATACCCGGGAAGAAATTTACCAAAAATGTGCAAGGGCTTTATGGTGACCTTTATAAAACAGTGAAATACATTAAAGAAGAGTTAAATGAATAGAATTATACATCATGCTTATAGAGAGGAAGACTCAGTATAATGGGGATGTTAATTCTCTCTAAACTAATGATTCTATATAATTCCTTCAAGATCTCAACAAGTTATATAGAGAAAATTGACTAGCTAATTCTAAAATGTACATCAGAAAGCAAAAAATGATGTATACTCAAGGCATTTCAATGAAATTAGGTGAACTTAGAATTTCTGTGTATTAAAAGACTGTTAAAAAAAAAAGTAAAAAAACTAAGCTACAAAATGAAAGAAGGTAGTCACAACACATGAAACCTGAAATGCATTATTATCCAGAATCAATTTCTTTCTCTCACTCATTATCTCTCTTCCACAAATCAATAAGAAAACAACAAACTATATCTTATATATACAATAAAAATGAACAAGAGACATGGACAGGACGTGCACAAAAGGGGGAATAGGAATATGTATAAACATATGAAAGGTGTTCAACCTCAATGGTAATCAATAAATATCATATTAATATCAAAACATACTGAAAAAGAATAGATGCATATATGTGTATAACTAACTCTACTGTGAACCTGAAACTAACACAACTTTGTTAATCAATTATACTCCAATATAAAATGAAAAATTTTAAGAAAAATATATACCTACTAAATTAGAAAACAAAAATCTGACAACACCAAGGTTTGATAGTGATGTGAAGCAAGTAGAAATATTCTACACTGAATATAGGAAAGTGAAGTATACAGACATTTTTGGAAAATAATCTAACATTACAAACATAAGTCAAATATTTCCATATACCACAGGCCAGCATTTCTATTTTTTGGTATATTTATTCACGAGAAACTCTTCTTTCTTATCTGGAGATATGCACACAATGTTTGTAGCAACAAGAATCCTTTAAAAGAAAACAGTTAAATTAATTGTGGTATATTCATGAAAAGATATACCATTCAGAAGTGAAAATAAATAGAAGTATTAAAAAAAGAAAACCAAGCTGGGTGAATTTTGCCTGCTTAATACTGAGGGAAATAAGCAATCTATATAAAGTACCACAACATTTCTATAAGTACTGAAAACAGTAATTTTGGTGATAAATTTGTGATAAAACTTACTTAAAAAGAAAAAAGCAAGGCAGAATAATACAAATGTCAGGTACTCTGATGGGGGAGACAGCATATAGGACAGGAAAAGAGTACAAATGGACATTTTAAAAAGTAAATTGACTGGCTCTTAAGTTGGGTAGCTATGTTCATAAGTATTTATTTTACTAATGTTTCATAATTTACTTATATCACATATATTCTCTTTCTGTTACCAGAAAGTGGGGCAGCTTCATGAGTCCTGAACAAGAATTGATTCTCTGAATGTGGTCCAGGAAAGAGATGCCTTGGACAGCTAACAGGGCTGTGTTATTCCATCAGTAGGTGCTTGTAATGGGTGTGGGTGGGTTAGACTCCCTTAGGTTCACGACAGCTGCTAGTAAGGTCACCCTGGAGAAGGGAATGGCAACCCACTCCAGTATTCCTGCCTGGAGAATTCCATGGACAGAGGAGACTGGTGGGGTCCATGGGGTTGCAAAGAATCAGCTAGGACTAAGCGACTAAGCACAGCACAAGGTCACCAAACCTGCTTTCTAGGTTCTCATGCCTACCAATTCCCTTCTGATAGCCATTTACCTTTCTGTGCTTTGAAAGAGACTGTGATGATCAGAAGAATCACAAGCGTGCAGTTCTTATCATTCATTGTCATTTTAGCATACATACATCAGTCTGTTGTGAGTTTGGTTATCACAACACAGCACCTCTTAGGGGATCTAGATCAATTAAGAACCCAAAGACAAGCTGGTGTTCATTGGGTCAGACTATAGCCCATGGGCTCTCCATCAGGGTGTTGCCACCCTGAATATTCAGTCTCATTCCACATCATATCTTTTTCTTTTCTTTCTTTTTTTTTTGGTTTCTTACATGGAATCAAGACATTTCCACAAAATGTGGATTTTGTTCATGACTAAAAAAAGTTTTGTCTTTTGTGAGATAAAAGAAATGTATTTCCTTATGTTCTTATATAAGAAATGCAGTGTCTTGTTTTGGGGAGAATAGATGCATATATTTTGATTCATTTACTTTTATTGAACACTTTCCTTGCAAGTTCTATTCTAGACTTTGAGGTTACAAGATTCCTACTTCCATATAAGAACTTATGTTCTAGGGGAATGTAACAAATAAAAAGGAATTGTCTTTGCACTAAACATGTATTTTTAGGGAACTTAGACAAACATGGATAAATATTTTTAGAAGTACAATAAGCGTGAAATGAACTTGAAGCAACCACAAAGGAAAAAATTACACAATAGGTTAGTGGCATTAACATACATAATTTAACATATATAATTACGTGAATATCCAGGATTTACTTTTAGGTAATACATTCCCTTTAAAGTGAAATCAGACTGTATGAATACTTATAAAATACACACAAACAATTATGTACAGGGTTAGAGTAACCAGTTTAGACAAATATGCTCCAAATATTAATGATAATTTCTGGATAATCAGATTATAAATTACTTTAAATTTTATTATTCATACTTTTTATACTCTACATTTTTACAATAAGCATTTATTACTTTTATAATGAGAAAAAATCGATGGCACCATTTCCAATTGAAAATAATAATAATAGCAACAACTCTCTGTTGCCTATAAGATTTTACTACCTATCTACTTCTAGTAGTGGTGGGAATTTTCACTGATCTATGCAGCCTCTTGTCCCCTGGGTGACATGACACATGTACTGGGCAAGACTCAGGGCAGTGAGTAAGTGTCTTCATGTTATTTCTTCTCTTCAGTACACTCATGGTCAGTAGGCTGACCAGTTTGCTTTCTCCTAGAAACAGAGAGAAGCTCTTCTGCCCACGAACTGCACAGTCCTTCTGATCAGGGACAGGGCTGTAATGGCTGGGTTGGTTCTCTGGAGCTGCTGTGTAGGATTGGAGTAACTCTCTCCCTGTGGGTTCTGGGGCCTGGAGGGTGAAGAAGGCATCCTAGAACCTAAACATGCTCAGAAGACAGGTGAGCCCATCCCACCTGATCTGAGGAACATGGATGTTCCTACCACTGTGGGTTTCCATAACTGGCAGACACAGTGTCTTTTAATGACAAATATTTTGTAGTATAACCTTATGTAAAATGAAATAAAAATTCATAGATGATATAATTCACTGCTGCTGCTGCTAAGTCGCTTCAGTTGTATCCGACTCTGTGCGACCCCATAGACGGCAGCCCACCAGGTTCCGCCATCCCTGGGATTCTCCAGGCAAGAACACTGGAGTGGGTTGCCATTTCCTTCTCCAGTGCATGAAAGGGAAAAGTGAAAGTGAAGTCGCTCAGTCGTGTCTGACTCTTAGTGACCCCATGGACTACAGCCTACTAGGCTCCTCCGTCCATGGGATTTTCCAGGCAAGAGTACTGGAGTGGGGTGCCATTGCCCCACATGTTTTTTACTTTATTTTTAAAATAATTTTTAAATAATTTACTTATTTTTGGCTATCCTAGGACTTCATTGCCTTGCTCAGGCTTTCTCTAGCTGTGGGCAGGTGGGGGCTACCCTTCATTGAGGTGCTCGGGCTTCTCATTGTGGTGGCTTCTCCTGTTGTGGAACACAGGCTCTAGGCTTTTGGACTTCAGTCGCTGCAGCACGCAAGCTCAGTAGTTGTGGCATGTGGGCTCTAGAGCACAGGCTCAATAATTATGGCACATGGGTTTAGTTGCTCCTAGGCATGTGGAATCTCCTTAGACCAGAGACAGAACCCATGTTCCTTGCATTGGCAAGCAGATTCTTATCCACTGCGACACCAGGGAAGTCCCTCACTTTTTCAAAATAATGAACATCATGCCCTAAGTACAACATAAAAAGAACCAAAAGGCAAGTAATTTATATAATAAACATATATATCATTATGTAGAAGCTTGGGCATAGTGGTGGCATAGTCAGATTATACATAGAATCACTGTGCACGCACTAGTTATAAATAGAGACCAGTAAAGACATGTTGGCTTAGGACTTAAAATGCCACAGTGATGCAATTTTCCAAAATGTTTAACTCTGTATTTACATCGTGGTTGTATTCCTGGAAAATTCCATGTGTGTTAAAAACATGACAAAGGAAAAAAAGCAACAAAAATCTTTGGATGAATTTATGTGTAAAGTGTAGCCTGGCTTTGGGTCCAGGATAGTAAAGATTCTTCATCAACACTGAATGCCTACCCAAACATTTGTATACTGTATGGGACAGAGGACAATTGTTCTTTGGGTGAGACTTGCCCTATGTATTGCAGCATGTCTAATGTCCCAACCCCTATTCCACCCTTTCAATCAGGGTGACAACAGAATAACCTTTTTGCTACAAATTTCCAAAGCCCCTAGGGTGCAGTACTGGTCTACCATCTTTGAATGGATTCGATGCTGTTGGAGAGATGGTTCCAGACTGGGTTCTCACTTCACTCCAGTTGTGTGTACACACGATTGATTATGTCCATTTAAAAGACTCAGTATATATAGGTATTTCTCTGGTGGTCTGGTGGAAAGATTTTGCCTTCTAATGCAGGGGGTGCTGGTTCGATCCCTGGTCAGGGAGCTAAGATCCCACATGCCTTATGGTAAAAAAACCAAACATAAAACAGAAGCAATATTGTAGCAAATTCAAAAAAGACTTAAAAGAGTCCACATGAAAAAAAAATCTTTTAAAAAAGGCTCAGTATACGGTTGGCATTTTCTTACAGTGTTTGAAATACACAAAACTTTCACTCCTAAACTCCATTCCTAGGACTTTGTCCTTTCATTCACTTAACCAATTCTATATACAAACAATGGACAACAGGATATATATCACCCTTAATAGCAAATGTTTTTGAGTAAAGAGTTGGGAAATCGGAGTATGAGGTGGGAACTCTGACTTTGTCCTTTCTATCATATAATTTTTAATTATAATGAGCATGTTTCACTGTTATGAAAACAGTAGTTTTTAAAATGCTACTTTTACTCAAAAATAAGAATAAAGGCTGAGAATGAAATGATCAGCTTGAGTAGTGATCCAACTCCCTGAGTACATTATATCCAACATTCTACTGTGATGTCACTAAAAGATGTCATCTTGACATTGTATTGTCTGAATCATTTTCTTAATAAAATAAAATGAAATGTCCATGTTATAGCTCAGTGTGCTTTCACTTTCAGGGTTATTTCTATACCAGGTGAAAGCTGAGTACTATTACTGCTTCATATTAGGCAAAGTGTCAGTTCACAAATTTCACAGACCATCTCAAATTTCTCATTTTCAGTATTTAAGGGACTCTAAGAGATAGTGATATCCTCGAGAAATCTTTTCTTCCTTTCTACGTTCATCCTAGTTCTTTTTCCTTTTATTTCTTTTTCCTTTCTTACTTTCAACTAAGGAGTTAATAAGCTCCTTATTAACAAAAGCATCTACTAAAGGAAGAAAGAACTAGAGAAAGAGAAATGCAAACCTTCCTCTAGAAGGTGACAGAGTGGAGGCATGGCCTTGATACTGGTGTTCTTCTCATAGTGGATCATGATAGGAAACTTCAGAACTGAGGGATTTTTTAAAAATGCTATTTACCAATGGTTCGATGTACCCTTTCATATTCTTTCATAACTTTGACAGTGTAAAGTTGCCACATGATTTCTTTTTCTAGACTGTTGTGTTGAATTGATACATGCGATCATATCTGAAAAATTATTAACAGCTTCTAAATTAACTTTTTATATGGGATTTCTACCCTTACAGCTATCCTTCTGATGCCTGAAAACCACACTATATAGAGATGAAGTTACTCATATTTTACTCAATACCTACAATAGAGAGGATATGAGTTACATTGCCTTAACACTCAGCAATCAGTTTTGAGAAAAATTACATTTTAAAGGAGTAGAAAATTGCACATTTTCCAGATTTTTATGCATCAAGAAAGTATATCCCCTTGAGTGGAAAAAGTGGGCAACAATTTGCACCATGCACTATCGATAAGCACAGGTGCATCAATCAATTTACCAGTGTAGAGAGACATACCATCATGCCAGGGACGGAAATTCTCTTCAATGTACATAATTATCCATTGTCCAGTATTCTTGCCTAAGAGTCTTTAACTTGGCTATTAGCACCCTACATCCTCTTCTCTGGGCTTTAAATACAAAATTATTGTGTTTGCAACTCTAAGATTCATTATTTATTACTGTCTCTTGACATGAGCAGAATAACTAAAATATTCTACATAATTTTATACAGCTAAGAAATCAGTGGAGCATAACATCAGATAAAGCAATAAGGGTAATAAAATCTTTCATTGAATTTTTCCTAAAGCTTTTTCCATTGTGTTCCCACCTTTATTGTCTTATTAACCATTTTCACCAACAGTTTAAAAGAATTTAGGCAGGTTAGTGGTACTCCCATCCCACAGAACAGAAGAGTGAGGTCTAGAAGGGTAAGTGATAGCCTGGGTCATTGATGCCATAACTGGGGATTCAAATCTGTATCCCCAAGATGTTCTATTCTCAGAATTCATCTACATCCTATCTAAATCAATAGTTCTTTAAACTAAAATTAGAAAACAATAAGATCCTTTCAATTCTTCAATGCTGTTGAAACAATAAAGTCTGAGCTGTTACTGTTTCTTTAACGTGTTTTAGATTCAACAGAAAGTGAACCTACAGACTAATCATACAGCCCATTGGCTTTCGCCAATTCTCATTTTTACTGGCAGCTGCATTTCAAGGAAAAGCTAGTGAACTGCAGGCAATGGCTAATGGGGACTTCTATGGGTATCGGTACATCCAGACTACCGTGTAAGGCAGATAATCTACAGCATCTGTTTAGAATGGGAGCGACAGCAAAGAAGTCACAGCTGAGCCTGAAGAAACCCACCAAATGTGAGCACTTTGCTTAGGAATCAGCTGCCTGCCCGCCCTCTGGTTTGAGAATTCAACGCCTCCAGCCATCCTGCGGTCCTCTCCAGACAGTGAATACAAATGCAACTACAATGTAACAGTAGTGGTGAGAGAAAGCAAGACAGTTTATTGAGAGCCTCAGTTTCAGGCATCAGGCTGGGAGTTTTATGTTCATTATTTCTGCTAACTTTCATAATCCAAGATAGATGGTCAATTCTATGTTCCCACCTGAAGTTGAAAGAACCATGAAGAATACTGGGCAAAGGGTTTACTTAGAAGGCAGGCCAGATGACTATTTAAGAAATACATATTATTTAGCACTATTTTTCTATTATTTGCCATATTTTGTTGTGATAATACTGCTGCCTGCCCTATTGTTTTAAAGGAAATATTTAGACACATAATATTTGCAGCCTTTTTAATTATAGAGTTTTGATGACTATTTTGCCAGAGTTTAATCAAGGGGAAACAAAAGCCTTATTAACCTGTTTCTCACTCCCCTTATTTGCACCATGTGCTTCTTCATTATCTGTTAGGACATACTCCTCGTATGGTTTGAAGTGAAAGGATGATCCTCTCCTCATTACTGATCCTCTGCTTGGTGACGAAAAACAAAACAAAACATATGAACAAAGGAAAAATGCCTTTCTGTCATTTCTCAGCCTTCCTTGCTGCTGCTCAGCTGGGATGTTCAAAAGTGGGGTTTAATGAAAGAAGGTGAGAAGGTGAAAATAAAAAAAGCCCTAATGAGCATGTGTTTAGTTATATGGAAAGATCACTGAGAGGTGGCAGTGATTTTCTTTGTGCCTAACATAAGGCAGTGTCCCCCAAGGTCAGAGAAGCCCATCATCTTTCATTTCTCATCCCATTCATTTCCTACCCTAGCAACCAGCTTCTCCACCTACAACAGATTTCATGAAGTTTAATTTCTGATGGTGGAGTGAGATAGAATGTCATTCCCCATCACCAGCTTGCAGCTCTTGAGAAACATGCAGGAGTGGTGCAGGAGGGTCTTTAGGTTGCTTGCATTACTGATCGAGCATCTCCTGAACAAACATTTCAGATCTCAAGCTTGGGATGACAGAGCTTCAGCCCAGTCTGCAGGCTTGCTGTCAATCACCTTTTAGATCGGGAATGAAGAATAAATTCCCATCTCACAAGGCAAAGCCACTGAAAAATAAACTGCTTTAATGCTTCAAAGGAGACCCAATAATAACTGTCGAACTCTAAAGCAATGCTCCAAACGAGAATGAATTGTGTCGTCATAACATCATTCTGAAAATGCCTTTAATCTGAGAGCGTTCCAGCTCTGTGGTGTGACCAACACACTGAAAATACCAAAAAAAAATCCCCCCAAAAGCCAAAGAAACAAAACAACCACGTGAAGTCCAAACTCAGAAAGAACTCCCAAAACTCTAAAAGAAAGTATGTTTCTGCTTACAGTTCCCAAACTAGGAAACCATTATTCATCATTCCCAACAGATCACTCCTTTGGGGAGCGGGAGAGAGGTACCACCAACCAAAACAAGTATAAAAAGAAACTGTGGATTACGGCTCCTTTTGGATCAGCATCTATCTTAGGGAGGCAGAACACGCTTCTCTAATGTTCTATGTCCAATATAACTATCAATACTTTGGCAGAAATAAATTGAGATCTATCTTTCTTTGAAGTTGAAATATGCAGTCTTCACTGTTCTCTCATCCTCTACATTTCACTGAGTGAATAACCTAAATTACACAGCACGGCAGTAAATTGGCTCATCATAGCCCTGTTCTAATTTTAAAAGGATAAAGAAGTAAAAAACCAGACAGCCTCATATGTAGCAATGCAAGGACTAGTAAAATCCGCTAAGCGGCTCTCTGTATCTTTCCCCAGAAGGACATGGGTTCAAATTCAACCTAGGTTTGTGATGACCAAGGATCATTTAATGTCTTAGGTTAAATGTATGTGTGCCTTCAACATGGTCTTCCTGAAAGGGACGCTGACAGCTTGTATTTGTCATTCTTGCTGACTCTCTTATGAGGACAGAGGCTGGCCAACCACATGTGAAAACCAAATCATTTCCTCCCATATAAAGGTGATCCTTGACAAATGTGAACTCTGAGGCACGAAGGAGCATCTTGCTTTCACACTATCAGCCATCTGCCCATCTTCCAGCTCCAAGGGAAAAGTATAGCCATTCTTTGACTGACAGTCTAACACCCTGATGAGCTGAAGACAGATTTTAAATTTTAAAGATAGACAAGCATGCCTACAAGAATGGCATTTTCTAAACAACATAATAACTCTCTCAGTTCCAACAAAGCATTCACTCGTGGTGATAAAATGCCAGGTCACAAGTCAAATTTTGACTCCATTATTGAGCATTATCCTTGAGCTCTAAATGGAAAGTGAGTACAATTCACCAGCTGTCAGGCTCCAGCCTTCTCTCCCCCACCTCCCAACGCCTCATCTTGAACAACAGAATAACAGGCTAAACAGTTATAGCTGCTGGAGTCACTACTTGATTAGATTGTTAATGAGTGACTGTCTACAGGTCACTTTGACCAGCCGCTCAACAAATAGACTTCAGGTCATTTTGGATCCTCGGTTGCTGCGTGGAATATCAGAATTCAGCGAAGAGATCCACCACCAATCAAAAGAGATTTATGATGACTTAGAGACTGCTCTTCTTTAGGAGAAAGCAAAAGTTAGTGTGGCTGAGTTGAGATATAAGATTTCCATGGAATTCCTTCCCTAGGTTGTAAATGGTTTCCACCCTTAAATTTTTGAGGTTGACCACCAAGGGGCAGACTGGTAATTGGGAGAATGTCCTATAAGGGGTACCCAGCAAGTGTCTGTCGTATTTCCAAGGGATACTAAACACCTCGACCCCCCCCAGGAGCACAGGTCATCATGCTACAGAGAAACATGGCAGCTCCTGTGTGAAACCCCGTTGCCTAAGAACCCTGCAGAAGCCCAACTCCCTAGCCTTTCCTGTCACCCGAAAGACGACCTCATCATCAGAAGAGCTGTCTAGATCCTACTAGCAAACATCTGAACCTACGCTACCAGGAAGTGGCAAACTATTTCTTATCCAATCGCCAGGTCCTTGGTACATTAAAGTCTGTTAGGTCACAAGGGGGCAAAACTTGGCGAATATATCCTCCTGCCAAGGGTGTAAGGTAAAAGTAAAATAACCATGACCCCTAAAAAGAAAAGAAAAAAAAAGGAACAAACGCTGAAGTGCCTGCCCCGCCCCCCTTTAAATCTCTAGGTAGAGCTGTCTTCGCTAGCAAGTGGTTGAAGAGGGCTTTTTCAGACGGAAGCAGAGTCTGCCCCAGGCATCAGATTTAATCCCGCATCTACCCACTTGCCATCGATTGACGGGTCCATCAGATCTTTGTGTATAACTTATTCCGTCTACCTACCTAGCAAAAATTAATCATTTCCGCTGTGGACTCTATTGCAAATGGCCATTTCCCTGATAGGGAAATGGGAAATACTTTTTCTAGCCTAAAGCAATTTAGGGGATCTTCAAAGACTTCAGTGGAGCCCTGCGCCTTTCTGTGATTTGGACTGAGATTTCCAAAAGGCACTCAACAGCCTCCCCTTATCCAGAACTCTGAACCCACCATCCATGGGTTTCCTCCGCACCAATTCTCCTCCCTTCCTTGAAGGGCTCGCTTTTCCGGATTCTCATCACATAGTCCAAATATGGGGCCCAGATCTATTCGGACTGTTGTTGAGCTCTGGGCTTGGGCAAGAGGAGACTGGAGATCGGAACCAGAGCGCGTGTAGGATGAGGACTGGGCAGAAATTGCCGGATCCTAGTGGGGTGTCATAAAACGAACGCTGAGGCAGTCACGGAGAGGAGAGCTTGGGAACCGAACCAAGCGTTTTCCGCGGGGCTGTTGGGGCCGGAGGACTTCGCTGCATCAGGTGGAAACCAGGCAGTCCTCCCCCGACCCAACTCCGGAGAGATAAAGATGTCTAGATAACCAGGATCGCCGCCGCTACAGCCCTGCCCGGCCCGGGGGAGAGGGGGAGGGCCTTTTCTGCTGAAGCAGCGGCTGGGGCTTGTTTGTAGGTTCGCAATTCACCATGATAAATGTAAAGACCAGTTAAGGTTTGATCCGTGTACACGGGAGGCAGACAGCGGCTGATAGTGGAACCAATTAACGAGCATGTCCCCTAATTTCTGCCGCGGCAGCCGGGTGCACCACGGATGCCCAGGCGCCTGCCGCGGCTGCCCGCGAGCCCCGGGCGCCCCCCGCCCGGCGTTGGAAGGGGGCGTCCTCTTCCTGCGAGAAGGTGCGAGGCGAGGGGTCCCCCCCACCCCGGTTGGGGAGGGGGCGCGCCAGGCAGGAAGGCGCAGAGCCAGCCGCCCACGGAGCCCAAATGTTTGCAGCCGGGGCCGGGCGGGTGGGGCGCGCCCGAGTGGTCGGCGCCGGGCGGGGAAGGCGCGGGCTGGAGGAGGCGCCCGGCGCAGAGCCAGGCGGCGCCCGAGGGCGGAGGACAGGTGGCCGCGTGGCCTCCGCCAGGTAGCACGGGGACTCGGGGGCTGCGCGGCTTGGTCCCCGGGCTTCGCCTGACCCCGGGCCCGGCTAGTAGCCGCCTGCCGCGGAGGCGGCCCGGAACTGGGGGGTCTGGGTGGGGCTCGAGGCCGCACCCCCGGGGCCCGGGGCCGGGCTCGCCGCCGCCTAGTCTCCCCTCTCCGCTCCCCCTTCCTTTCCGGCTCTGCCCGCTGGCCCAGACGTGACCCCCGCGCAAGGTGTTGTCGCTGCGCGCTGGCGGGGCGCGCGTGATTCATGGCCCCGAGGTCGGGGACGGTGCAGGCACGAGCCCTTTCTTGGCTCCGCCAGAGTGTGAGGGTGTCTGGAAGGAGAGCCAGGTCATGGCAGTGGGGCCCCCGGGGACCCCGGCGGCGGCAGAGGAGGAGGAAGAGAAGTAGGTGACGCGGGCCAGAGAGGCTCGTCCCCTCTGGCCCCGGGGCCGGCGCCAGCGGCGGGTCCCCTCGCGCCAGCAAAGTTTGGAGCCGCGGGCGCCGCGCGCCGGTCCCTCCCCGCGCAGTTCCCTCGGCGGGGTCTGTGCCGCCGCCGCTGCCAGGGCAGGACAAAGGCTCATTAACACGTGATGGGACCGCGCTTCATAAATGGGACCGGAGCGAGAGGGAGCCAGAGCGCGAGCGCAGGGAGAGTCGGGGACCGCGCGCGCCGGGCGAGGCGACAGGCGCCTGGGCTGGCGGAAACGGGCGGCCCCACGCCGGGCCAGGCGGGCCGAGCGGGAGGATCCAGCGAGGAGCCCCGGCAAGGGGCGAGGCTCGTGAGCGCAGGGGGCGCCAGTCCCGATCACCGTCGCAGGCGGGCGCTGGAGGCAGGGGACGCCGGCGCGCGGGCTGAGCGGACCGACTGACATCCTGACCGACCGACGGAGGCACACCCCGCTCCACCCCACCCCTCCTCGCCCGCATCCCCGCGCCGGCGCCGCCTCCCTCTCGCGACTCCCTCGGCCACCCCTTCCTTCTCCACTTCTTTTCCGCCTCTGCCTCTTTCTCCGCTCCCGCGGCGCCAGTGCCTTCCCCTGGCCCGGGCGGGGCGCCTCGGTTCCCGGCAGAGCTCTCCGTAGAGTCAGGTGGGGGGACGTTTCGTTCAAGCAGAGAAGCGGCCCCTGCGCTGGGCGAGAGGTGCCGAGGGAGCTTCTCCCGCGAGGACCGGGGGATGCGAAGGGTAAGACCTGGTAGAGTTGCATTTGTAAATTCTTCTTCCGCCTCCCGCCCCCTCGGGTGCTGACCAGTGTGGTTCCCAAGTGTCCTTCGTGGAGTTCTGATTCCGTGTGAGCGAATTGTGCACTGGTGTTTACTAAGCCATAGAGCCCCAGCCTGTTAACTGTGGTCTGTGCTACTTCTGGAGGTTTCTACCATTTACTAGTTATTGAATGTGTGAGCACCTGGCTGTCTGTATGCACTGATGTCTGTTTGTGGAAAATGTGTAATTGTGCATGTTTGAAAAACGGGCGCTTGAGGTGGTGCCTAATGTCTCTAAACCCTATCAGCAGCTGAGTCTTCCTGAAGAAATACATCGATCTCTGCACCAAACCTAGAAGCTGTCTAAAGTCAGATTATTAAATGTCATATCAAGAAATGTATATCAAGTAATAAACTTTTGCATATAAAAATATAGCTACAGGAACCACTTTTCTTTGAGGAAAAAGAAATTAGCATTTAACTGATATCTAAATTTGAATGGTGATGGAACCATTGAATTCGGAAGTAGCCATTAGATGAAAAAAAGTTGATGTTGTCTGTTTAAAAGACATTTCTTGCCAAGGCTCACAATCACAAGTGATCAGCTCCTGTGAATGAGAATGTGTTTGCTGTGACAGACGTGAGAAACTGTCATGTGGTCATCTGAAAGTTTAAAAGCATCTTGCATGTTTCTGATTTTAGTTTTCAGTTGAACAGATGAGAAAAAATTGAGTCATCTATTCGTTATTTTGTCTCGCATCTCTTTTATTTTCCTTCAGATAAGTGCTGTTCTTGCCTTTGTTGTTGCTTTCTTCACGTATTAGAATCCTCGAGCATTTAATCCAATAAGAGATTACAACAGATCTACTGCTTTTAAAGGTGTTGAAATATATCTCAGTGGGTTCCATAACTTCTTCTCATTTTCATTACCAAGTTAATATCTTTTGAACAATGGGGGAAATGCAATTTCTCTGGGGAAACTCAGTGGACACTGAGTATCAGTGGGTGACCACTGCCATCAATCTATTTTGCAGAATCCTGAGAAGCTCAGAGCAACCAACCTTTAAGGTTCCCATAGGACTTTATCTGATTTAAAGTGTTGCTTTTCTAATCCCACCCTGCTGACAGTTTGTAGGAGAAGATACACTGATTGATTTTTTTTCTCTGTCTTTTTTTTCCCTGGTACTCCTTGCCCCTCCCCTGTTCTCTAACTCATTTAGGAGCGATGTTCTCAGAAAGGCTACGTATAGTTTCTTAAGTGACATAGATTATTTTCTGATTATCTATACATGAACAGAATCCATGCATCTCCAGAATTTTAAACATTGTATACTGCAGGCAGTTAATGTAGGTGCAATAACAGTTACCACAGTTAGGCAAGACACTTGGATATGGTTCTAAAAACTATTTTAGGTTATCAAGAGAACTTACTGTAAATGAACTCTTTTTATTCTAAAGATGTCTCCTACTCCAGGCAAGGAGCAGTCTTGGCTCAGGTAGGTATCAAGTGTATGACCAGGAAAGGTTTCCTTGTGTTCCTAAGCCTCTCTGGGGTAAAATGATGCCACAGGGGGGTAATGCTTGGTTCTGACCTTTCAGAAAGAAAATTACTATGCATTCATACTCATGGTTAAAAGGCACATTATATTCATATCTCCCCTTTTAATAGATAGCATCAGTATATATGCATATTAAAAAGAATGTTATGCCCTGTCCCTTAAGAGAAGCTGTAAATGACGTTAGTCACTTTGGAGAGTGAAGATTCACCTTCTGGTGAAAAAAAAAGTCCCATCTTACATTGGAGTAGTGCTCGGCTTTGTTTGTTATCTACTGTTTTCTGTCTTTTTCTGTTACCCTTCTCCCAGTGGACCACGTGCCTCCCTGTCTCGCCTGTGAGATTGTTCTTCTCTAATAAGCCTAGCTGCAGGATCACTGTGTTCTTTTTGGCATTTCAAAATGTTAAAATAGTGAAATTGTTAAATGTTACCAAGACAAAACTGCCGGGAATGAAATTCTCCAGAAGAACCACTATATTTGTGGCCTGTCATAGCCTCTTCCAAAAGAAAACTCCTTGAATCGGTTTACCTCTTTTTTCCAGAAAGCAGCAGTCCCAGTGGCTGTGCTGATATGTGTTTAGTATGCGGTGTCAGCTTATTAAATTACTAAGGCAAAGCCTGAAAAACTCCTTCAAAACAATTGTGTGACATACTTCTTTGCTTTAACTCGGAACTAATATTCACCACCAGAAAATTTAGACAGGCTCCGAGGTTGTCTTGCCTATTAGGTAGAATTAGAATTGGAATACTCGGCTTATCAGAATAAACTGTTATGAAATGGAACTTCTCATAGCAGTTTATAGTTCACCAGGCTTACCAAATGTTTCTTCCCAGAAAACAGTTGGCCTAATAAGGAAAAGGATTATTTCCCATAATTAGCTCTCCAGGAATGCTGCAAAAAAGAGTAATAAATCAAACTTGGAAACACCTAACAACACATGATGAGTAAAACAAGATTTGGTTATAGCATCTTGAATTTGGTGAGGAGGACGGAGCCTGTCTGTTAGTTTGCTGCCTGTTTTTCTTGGGGTAATGATGTTAGCGCAGTGGCGTGAAGCACACAGATGAGAGCTCTCATCCCTGCAAAAAGGGGTGCTGTGTCACCACCAGTGTAGGTCTGTCTCTTTTATTTTTGTATTCATCATCTTCTAATTGAACTAACAAATTAGAGTGAAGCCAGCCTTTGGGCTTACATTATTTATAATTCTGCTTCTGACTCTGAAATCACCTGGACCCAACATTGTTTGAAAAACTATGCCAAGGCCAGGTTTCTATATTGCGTATCTATATTTTGAGGGGCCGAAAACTCTACTGAGTTGTTTTTTTTTTCATGGATGGAGGCTGGTGGAAAAGTTAATGAGGAAATCAAAACCAGTGGATATATTTTGTATTGGTAAAATTTTAGCCTCCTGTTTTCCCTCTGAGTCTCCAGCTCTTTCCTAATCCTGTTCTCATGATAATGTTAACTTTACAGTATAACCACATGAATCCTGTTTTTGAGGGATTGGAAGGTTCAGCACTTTGTAACTAAATTTCTCTTTAATGTTTTGATAACTATTTATCCACTAATCTATATGTGTAGGTTAGATTGGGTTAACCTCATAACATATTGCAGATCAACTTAGTTTTCTCCCAAGTATTTTCTGGACTAAAAGAAACAATAAATATCATCCAGAGTATATGTAATGTCAAGTTATAGACTGCAGAATTTAAGATGACAGGATGTATAAATACACCTTTATATGTGTATATGAACAAACTTTTTTCCTGGATGTATAATCACAACTAAAATAAAAATTGAAACATGTTGCCTTGATATATTTGAACATATGATTCAGATTTTAAATAAATTCTACAAATTTGGGGAAATGTCCAAATTCAAGGGAACTGTGCAGATGGACATGGACAACTCAAGGCCAAAGGAAGTACCCACCTTGAATCAAAACAAAAGTGTTCTTATTTTCCAGGAGAGTGGAAATTTATTCCAGTCTCCTATGTTCTAAGAATCTTGCAAAGATGCCAGGATGGGCAGAACCACATTCAATTATAGTTTTCTCATAAACATTGACTGTTGTGTTTAACACAGTTTTCACTGGTTGTTTATTAATCTTGGAAAGAAAGTTGGGAGAAGATACACAAGGTTATCATGGGCTTCCCAGGTGGCACTATGGTAAAGAACCTGCCTGCCAATGCAGGAGACATAAGAGACGTAGGTTCCATCCCTGGGTTGGGAAGTTTCCCTGGAGGAGGGCATGGCAATCCACTGCAGTATTCTTGCCTGGAGAATCACATGGACAGAGGAGCCTGGTGGGCTACAGTCCACAGAATCACAAAGAGTTGGACACAGCTGAGCATGCACATACACACACAAAGTTATCACTATGTCACAAGATGCATATTAATATAGTTATATTTGTTGGATAAAACACATTATAATGCTATTACAAGTAAGTTAAAACTATGGGAAATTTGTGAGGAGAAAAGAGGAAGGCTATTTTAGTGGTTTTCCAGTGTTTCTCTTGGTATTCTTCAAATGATTTGAGGTTAGATGAACTTCTATCTCAAACAGGCCTGCATGGATAACAGGTATGTCTATGACATATCAGTAATCAGAGGTCAAAGTCGTTGCCTCAAGTAATCAGTGTGATTACCTCCAGTTCTTACCATAAAATATTTACTAAAAAGCTTTCCCAGGTCATATTTCTTTACTGAACAGGTTGCCTCATGGAAAATAAAATACATTTCATTGTAACAGTTTTTCTAGGGCAGTTGAGATGACAAATATATTCTTGATCTAATTTTCGTGGCTGCTTTCCATATATTCGAAGTACTTTTCATATAGATGATTGGTGAATAACTTTGGAATCTCCTCTAATTTGAAAGTTTCACCTGGACAGGTTAATTTCATAACTTAGGGAGCATGGAATTCTGAGGTTCAGAGTTGCATTTGTATGGGTTTTTGAGGAAAGAACTGTTTACTCCCCTAATCTGAGCAAATGGGGCTGGCAGAGTCATTGCAGTTGTACTGAAATACTGTGAATTCTGTTTTAGCCCCAGCTGGGGAAATGTTCACACCTGCACTTTAGGAAAGCCTTCAAAGTTTTGCTTTGCTTGTTTTCTTTTGTTAGTGAACATGTGAGTTGAGACTGGTCAGATGGGAATTAGTGTTTTTGGTTTTTTTTTTTTGGGCGACTCATGTTTTTTTACCCCCTAGTGCTATTATTGCATCATAGTCTGTCGTTTCGAATAAACCTCTCAAAGTAAATTTTGCATTTTTGAATGAAAGGATTTAAGTTCCTTTTTCTCCTAACACAGATGGACAATCATTTTCCCTTAGGAGTATGATATTTTATTATCTAATGTCTTATTTTTCCACTCTGATTTGGATTTTTAATTGTTTAGAGTTTGGATTCATTGAAAAGAAATTGGATACCTTTGGCATGATTCCTTACCATCATTATCAACTCTGAATAGCATTAAAATTTTTTTTTCACTTCAGGAGATAAAGTACAGCATAGTTTCCAAAATTCAACAGTGTAATATCTATTTTTTTATTCCCACTCGCATATTCTATGCTATTGCTTTTTAAAGAAAAGCAGAAGCGTTTTTCAAAGATGTGTGCCAGGCAATCTGTTGTGGGAGTTGAGTATACTGGCAAATGCTTTCACAAACTGTGTATGTCAGTAGTATATTTAAATATAATTAAAATAAAATGTAATTAGGAAAGAATGTTTTTCAAAGTTTATGTTGATATGGGAGGGTTCCTCTCTTTCCTTTATCATTTGTTTATCCATTCTTTAGGCCATATATTTAGAGGAGATAATTGGAGTCAATATGAGTTCTGTAAATTGAGTTAAAAGAAGTCTTACCTTTAAATTGGTGATAAATTCCAGTATGCTTAAAAAAAAAAAACAAATTTCCACTTTCACATATAGACATTTGAATAGGAAATTTTATAACCTTGATTTCTGTTGGTGTTCCCTGGTGACTCAGATAGTAAAGAATCTGCCTGCAATGCAGGAGACCCCTGGGTTCAATCCCTGGGTCAGAAAGACCCCTTGGACGAGGGCATAGCAACCCACTCCACTCTCTTGCCTGGAGAACCCCATGGACAGAGGAGCCTGGTGGGCTAGAGTCTGTGGGGTCGCAAAGAGTCAGACACGACTGAGCGACTAACGCTAACTCAGGTGGCTAAAAAGGATGGCTTTAATATAGCAAGTGAACCAATGTCATGGGTGGTATGCCTTTGTCACTCTTGGTTGGTTCTAGCTCAGTTATATTTAAATCAACTTGATTCATTCCTTTGTAAGGGAAGTTTATTTTAATACCACTGTGATCTGTGTATTTTTATTTATTCCAGCATTACTTCTTAAATGGACCATATTTTCAACTTATTTCAATGCATGGCTACCAGAATTTCCAAATGTTTTCTCTAGCTTTTGTACAAGTTGTGGGGAACAAGTGATATGCACATGAAGAAAAATGAAAAAAGACTTGAAAAAGTTAAACAACTTAACTCATAACCAAAGTAAGCAAATGATTGCCCAAAGTATTCTGTGTTTTTGCCTATGTGAGAATATGACTTTAGAAATATACAACTGCTTTTGAAAATTAGACCTAAGTTCAATACACCAGAAAAGGGGGAAATCTTTGAATGATTTTAGTCCTCTGCTAAGAAAACTAATTATGAGTAATCTATGATCCATTTTTATTGATGAAATAATTATAGAGGAAACAGTCTGCCCAGAGTCGTATATTTAAGTGCTTGGGGATATATTTCCATGTATTTATAACTTGTAGGTATTTTTGAAAGATCTCTGCCAGCTATAAGCAGTGCAAATTGCATAATTACCGGGGTAGTTCTGTAAGATAATTTGCAATAGATTTGCATTGGTTGGGCCTACTGCAAAATTTCCATTTTAGTTTGTCATTTTCTGGGTTCATCTTCTGTGATACATTATTTTACGGTTTGGGGGAAAAGAAGAGCAAACAGAAATATTTCCAGCTTAAAAAGAAAATAAGCTGGAGTGTTACTTTTATTTTTTCCTGTTCTTTTATGCTCAGTAAACGTGAGTTCCTTCACAATGGTGTTGAAAGATGTGGTTAGCGGTCCTATCAAACTTTGCCTAGTCTTTGTAAATAGAATTAAGAAAAAAATGGTATGCAGTTTTTAATTTATGTCTGCAGCTGGGTAAGTACATGTTATGTCTTGAAGCCACTTTTCTTTGCTGGACAAAAGATCTAGCAAATAAGTTTCCTGAAAAAGTGCAGAGAAGCTTGGAGACTGAAAATCCTTGAGAGGTTCTTCACTCCTTACCCTCATTTTCAGGCTAGACTACATTGTTCTATTTCAATCAAATAGAAAAAGCTTGGTTTTAAAGATCTTCTGTGGGGAATTATTTTATATTATTTTATGCTTCCTTAGCAATCCATTTCAATGATCGAAAAACCTATACTCTTAGAATAGTCTTTCTTCCTATCTAACCTCGATACTTCTTAAAGGTTAGTTCTGTTTTCCTCTTTCATCTAGTCTTTTTCACAGGTTTCCATCATCTTTAACAATGGTTCTAAAACCTCAGAGTGTCTTAGACTCTCCTGGAGGCCTTGTGAAGACACAGAAGTGCCCCAACTCAGAAACACAGAGTTTTTGATTCTGTAGTTCTGACGTTGGACCTGAGACTACATTTCTCCCTAGTTCCCAGGTGATGCTGATGCTACTGGCTGAAGGGCATCTTTGAGAGCCATTGACCTATAAAATTGTTTCCCATGTTGCTCAGTGGTAAAGAATCTGCCTGCCCATGTAGGAGATGAAGGAGACCCGGGGTCGGGAGATGCCCTGGGGGAGGAAATGGCAGCCCACTCCAGTATTCTTGCTTAGAAAAATCCCATGGACAGAGGAGCCTAGAGGGCTACAGTCCACATGGTAGCAAAGAGTCAGACATGACTGAGTGACTGAGCTTGCATGTACAACCTATAAAATAACTGACTAGGTGTTCAGTTCCAAACCACACCTGTAAAATAACTAGGTGTGCACTTCCAAACCACACGTGATTTATCAGACTGTTCTTCAAGATGTATGCTGAGATGTCCAGCCTGCGCTCAACTATCTTATTTCCTAGTTCTTTATCTTCATGTCATTTTTCTCAATGCTCTTAGTTCCTCAACTCTGTTCAAAATCATATAGCTGTATCACACAAACCTTAATTCAAAATCAGACTCTTAAATAAGTATAATACAACTACTTCATGGTTTCAATGGCATGAAAATTCTGACCTTGCATACAATTTGTTACATTTCCAAAACATATTTTTACATCATTATTGAAACCAAGTTCTTCCAGTTCTGTTTGTACATTATAATTTGCATCTTGAAAGCATATTTTTTTCAGCTTATATCATGTATTGTTCGTACACAGGAATTTTTTTTATTAAAGTAGGTAATTTTCAACTGAAGTAGGTAACATGTAAGTACCTAGTTTTTAAAATCACGTTTAAATGGAACCCTGAACTTAACAATAAAAATGTTTAAAATTATTCCAGCAAGAAAATGATAGGAAGGAAATTGAGTTATTTAGAAAGCTACTGTATCCTTGATTTGTATGAGTATTTGAACAGATACTAACTTCTCTTGTGAAATATTCCATTTTAGCTTCGGTAAGAATATAAAATAATTTTCCATTCTTTTTCATCACAGAGTTATGACCTGTGTTGGTGATTTCATGATTGAAAATTGGAAAGCCAAATGTTTCATAAAATAGAAATGAGTTGAGTTTGTCATTAGAATTGATTTTGGGCTCCCAAGATAGGCCCTTCTTACTTTTAGCATCTCTTGACATAAACATATCATTTGTTTTCAGTATAACTGCTTTCCTTTACTCATTCTTAATTACTTTCTTGAGGCAGAATTCCAAATATAATTAATTTTTATCAATATATTAAATTTTCTCAATGCCCTTTTGCCTCAGAAAAATAATTAGAAATGTTGTTTTTGTAGGCAATAGTAATAACCCATTTTAACCCTCTCTAACATGTTTTCTTATTTATACTTAAATTAATTCAGTTGTAAAACCCATAAAATGTTGTAGCAGAAGAAGTTGCTCAACCAAAGCAAGAACTATATCCACTGAACAGAGTAACAAATTGATTCCTGAGGGCTTATAAAAGCCACTCCATCTAGTGGTTGAATTTTCACACAACTTCTCTTGACAAGTTGTTTTGGAAACACATTTGCATATGGAGAAACCACTTGGGAAAAATCAGTGCATAATAGCATGCATTTGAGGAAAGGAAAAAGTCCATTATAATCATAGTTTTATATATTGTCTTTAAAGGTCTATCAACAGTGTATAATTAGAATTCATTCACAGTTGTGCATCTCACAAAAATCTCCTTATATATCATTTTTATTTGGCAAAACATTGAGGTTCATAATACACCAGGCTGAACAAGGATCAGAATAAAAAGTAAATACCTGACCTTTGTCCAGAACTTCTGCTTGCCATCAATATAACTTCTGTTTGAAACTGAGATCAAAGATCCTGGGATAAACAGTTGTTGATGTCTTCCATGTACCTTTTACATCTGGGCAGTTCTTTTCAGATGGATGTTTGTATAAGACCAAGGCTCAGGTTTACCTCCCTAATGATCAACGGACTTGACGCCAAAGAAAACTAGCCACAGTTAAACGTCATTCTGCTAGGATAGCCCTGCTCTACTGCCAACATTGTGCTTGTTTACTAAATGCCGGACACAGGGCCAGGACTTGACGCCAAAGAAAACTAGCCACAGTTAAACGTCATTCTGCTAGGATAGCCCTGCTCTACTGCCAACATTGTGCTTGTTTACTAAATGCCAGACACAGGGCCAGGCAGAGGACATTCAAGACCATATACTCCAAGTCCCTACTCTGCTCTCAAGGTGTTCATGATCTGAAGGGTTTAGACACAAGAAAGACTGCTATAGAATGATTCAGCATTGCCTATCATCTCTTCAAGGAGAAAACTTCAGAGCACATGTAGGAAGGGGATTTACCCCAGTCAGTACTATTTGATGATGAAATACCATCTGCCTGTTACATGTATTCATATCCTACTCACTACTGTCTTCTGTGGGAGGGGAGAGCAGATGAATGGACTTTATTTGAAGGGTTCATTGGAAGAGAGAATCATTTCCTTTGTTTCCTTGACCCACATCTGTTATCTAGGTGTGATACATGGATATATAATGTCTGCAGTGTTCAGCAGGATTCCCAGGTGGCACTAGTGGTACAGAACCTGCCAGCCAAGGCAGGAGACTTTAAGAGATGCAGATTCGATCCCTGGGTTGGGAAGATTCCCTGAAGGAGGGCATGGCAACCCACTCCAGTATTCTTGCCTGGAGAATCCCATGGACCGAGTAGGCTGGCGGGCTTCAGTTCATAGGGTTGCAAAGAGTTGGACACGACTGAAGTGACTCAGCACGTGCACACACACAGTGTTTGGCACAGAGCACATGCCCGATAAAGACTTTACACAAAGCATGTAAAGGGCCTATAACTTTATATCCATCTGCCACCTTGTATATAACACAGCTCTGTGCCTTTGAGTGCCAGGAGTCAGTACATGCTCTCCCTTTTTGGAGTCCTTCTGAGGATTTCTTCTGCCTGGATTCCAGGAAAGATCATAAGAACTTGACCACAGAAAGGCAGTCTATCTCTGGGCCTAAGAAAACCACTCTGCTCCCAGTGGAAAATAGAGTGATTTCCATTGAGTCTGAATATCTCTGTATGGGCAATGGATGTTTCAAGCTTTTGTCAACTAACAACCATCATGTCTCGTTCAGACATGAAGAACGTACCCTCTCCATTCCTTGCAGGTGTTGTGGAAACTCATTACTGTCCACAGTCCTTATAATTGACTACTGAAGGAAAAAAAGGCCTATATAATTTTTTAAAAAAATAATGGCAAAGACAAGTTAGATTTTATTTATTACTTGCCAACAGCCACTGCAAATAAAGTGCTAATCCAGGGCTGAGATTTATAGCTTATAGTTAATTGTTATACTTTGTCCCTAAAACCCGTGGGATAAGGATGATTTGCAAGTGCTGTGGGCAACTTTTTTACTGTCAGCAGATCTTTCTTTCTGATTTTAGTTGTTCATTTTGTAAAATTATTAAGTACTGTATTTATTATCTCCTTTCTCAAAGTTAGTTCTTTCCTTTTCCTTAGAAATGGAAAGAAGAATGTCATATTAAATGGTTTCTGGACCTCAAAGTTGAGAGCAGAGGTGTTGACTTAGGCAGTCATGGGTTGAAGTTCCAACTCCACCCTTTCTAGTAGGAAACCCTGGGCAAAAGCATTTCACTTCTCTAAGCCTCAGTTTTCTCATATGTAGAATGGGAATTGTAATAACACCTAATTTATGGAGATATTAAACAAAAATAGTACATAGCCTTAACATGATGTCTGGCACATAATGTTTCTGATTGAAAAAGATTTGGGAATTGAAATTTTCACTGTCGTGCATTTAATCACCCTAGTCACCCAATCACTTTGAGATTTGAGCCTGGGGAAACAAGACTTCAGATAACCTGCCTGCTAGGTTCTGCATATTGCTTTTGGCCTTTATTGATCAAATCTCATATGCCAGATAAAGACAGTCTTATGGAGGATTTTGTATATGGACCATGGCTTCTATTAAATCAAAAAGCTACAAATTCTATTTTAAGGGATGGCTGCCTCAATTATGCTCTTTACAGCTTATATGGAAAAGGTATCTCCCCCCACCACCAGGCACCTCTCCCTCCACAAATGCAAAGGCACTTGGTACGAGGAAACATCACAATACCAGAGCAAAATTAAATGATTAATGGAATTGATTATAAAAGTCAGCAAATCTAAGGAATCAGTTCATCTGTATCATTAATTTGCTTTTGTGATAGGCTTTCCTTCTAGCATTGTCACCTAATAGTGTTTAATTTGATGTTGTTTAAAGGCATCATTTCTTGAGCCCTAAAATGCTTTGTGTTTTAATAAGACTTCAAAAGTTTAATCATTAGGCATGTATAAGGTTAAATTTGAACTGAAATATAGCCTTATAAATATCCTAATGCTATTTAGTTCATATTAATTGATATTTTTATGAAAAATCTAACACTCATATTGTTAGTAAGAATAGACCAGAGAAAAGAGTGCATTTAATAACTTCTGCTGTATATTACAAAATACAAGAAAAGCTAAGGCTTTCAGAACCAACTGAGCATTACCAGCATAATGGAATTTTCTTCTATATTAATATATGAGAGAGAGAACATTAACACAAGGAAGAAGAATTTGGTATTTTTGCCTGAGTCATCAGGATAATTAAGTCAATCTTTGACTTTGCTGTGGAAGATGATGCAATAAGTAACCAAACTACTTTAATAATTCCACAGCTCAACTGGTTGGGAAAAAGTGAGAAAAGACTCAGTTGCCCATTCAACTGTAACAGAAACATCATTCATCTAGTTGTGATGTTGGCACATGAGATCTGCTGTGTATATGAAGGACATGCCTTAGATATAATGCAGTTAAAATTTTCACTATTAACTTTAGAGAAATACATAAGCAAGTTATTTTTCTTGATCAAATTAAGATAAACCAGACTTGTTCCCAGAAATGGATGGAACATAGCAAATATATCCACTGGCACCTTCCTTCTTTTGAACCATTCACAAAGCTCTTTTATGAGGTTAGCCAAGCAAATGAAGAATTGGCCTAGAGCTCCTATATTTGATATCCTGAATGCCTATCAATCTAGACATGATGAATTTGGCATTGTTTCCTTAAAGCATTTATAAACTTGGAATGTAGAAAAGGAGCCTGGTGGGCTGATACAGTCTGTAACTACAATGGGAGCAGCAGTGTTTCTGATGCTTTTAGAGGGTTTTCTGCCTTCCTGGATATGACATCATGCAGGAAGCTAACACTGTATAGTGCTTCTCCCCCACCCCCCGAAGATGCTACAAGGATTTTGACTCCAGAATCAACAGTGACAAATATCTAAATTAATTAAGTATCATTCTAAAACAAAGAAGGTCCTCAGTGGGGCAATGAAGATTAAAATACTCTGTTATTAAGTTATATTAATATAGAAAAGACTATTTGAAGTCTTGTTTTGAGGACTTACTCCATGCTCATCCTAAGCAGAACATGGATATTTTATACCCTTAATGGTTATAAAAGCAAAAATATGGACTCTGAATAGACTTTTTAAGAAAATTCCATGCTGCTAAACCCGTGAAAATTTCTTGATGATACTATAGGTTGCTGGTTGATATATAAGTTTGGAGATGGTGGATGGAGAAGCGGATGTGCATAGAGATGGAAAAAAAGAACAGGTGATATTATTCTAAAAAATTGAAATTTTTTTAAAATAAGATTCAATGTATTAAAGTATTTTTATTATTGTTATTATAAAGGACTTTCCAGATGGCTCAGTGGTAAAGAATCCACCTGCCAATGCAGGAAATGCTGGAGACACAAGTTCAACCCCTGGATCCAGAAGATCCCCTGGAAGAGGAAATGGCAACCCACTCTATTATTTTTGCCTAGAGAATCCCACGGACAGGGGACCTGGTGGGCTACTGTCCATAGGGTCACAAAGAGTTGGACACGACTGAGCAACTGCACATGCATGCATAAAGACATGACAGCCTAAATTAGAGTATGTTGCTTATTTTTTAAAAAAGCAAAATTTTAGGAAAATCACCTTAAATGTCATTCAGTCATTCTTTTACTAGAATAGTAATAAAAACCAACTGCTTATTTAATAGGTGCATCTACACATCTTGTTGAAAATTTGCAATTACAATTTTCCCAGTAGCAAACAAAAGCAAAATTAATGGTAGCTGCATCCCCCACAAAGCCTAAACTATATTACTAATGAACTCTCAAAGAACACTCTCATTGCAAAAAAATAATCAGGTGGAAATTACTGTAATAATCCAAATGTAGAAATAAAGGAAAGAATTACCAAAAATGCAGAGAACAGTCTTCCTGCCACGATGCCATTAACTGTTAAAATAGCCTGAGCACAGTGGTATTTTGACATTACTAAGATTCTTGAACTGTACAGAATCCATGTATATTTTAAACTGCATTCTTTAATTATTATACATTGGACGGAAATTACTCTACATTTCATAACCATGCCATTCCCTGCCTCTGATTTTAACAAGCTAGTTTGTTTTCATGAAAGTGCTTGGTCACATTAAAATGGGAAATTGTGATCACATATGTGATGATCTTAATATAGAGTAAATCACAGGCATGCATGTTTTGCATTATTGAAATAAGGTCCATGATTCTTTGTCTTTACTGAGAAAGCATTATAGCTCTTTCAAATGCTAACATTTTTATCCTTGAGGACATGCCAGTAGGCAGATTTACCTAGATGGGCTGGGATAGGAAAGAGTGATTTAGTAGGAGGTAGTCTTAATTACTGCTGGCAAAATGCCTTAATTGGTGCTTGTAAAAGGCTGGAAGACTTGAGTATACTATAAAATGCAAAATGGCTTTATCCTAGTTATTGTTCTTCCTTAAAAAAAGAGTATGAAGTCCAAAGGCAGAAACTCTGGAGTCTGAGATACATAAGTTCAGCTACAAATTCTTCACACCTGGACAGTTTATTTAAAACAGAAGGGCCTCCATTTCCTTATATGCAAAATAGGATTATAAATAAGCACCTGATAGAGTTGTTATGACAATTTAGTGATAGAATATATGCAAAGTCTCTCAAATGCCTGGAGTATCATAGACATTCAGTAAAGCTTCTGCCTCTCTTACCCATGTGTGTATCTTTTATTTGCTTCATGCTTTAAGTGCTGAGAGAAAAATAAAAATTGAATAAGCAGCCTATGAACTAATTAAGCCAATGAATTATCTGGAAGTATAATTAATATATGGCAAAGAGTCATTATACTAAGTAATGATAACAATAATTAATATTTATTACAGGCTTAAATTTTGTGCCAGGCACTATGGTAAATACTTTACATATAGGTTTTCTTTCATTTAACTTTTAGAACAATTCTATGATTGAGGCATCTTCCTCCACTTTCCTCTTCTACTTCCTTCTTCACATTTTACAGATGAAATAATGAGCCTTAGAAGGATTAACTACTTAACCAAATATAGCTCTGATACGGAGAAGGCAATGGCAACCCACTCCAGTACTTTTGCCTGGAGGATCCCATGGATGGAGGATGCTGGTGGGCTGCAGTCCATGGAGTTGCGAAGAGTTGGACATGAGTGAGCGACTTCACTTTCACTTTTCACTTTCATGCGTCAGAGAAGGAAATGGCAACCCACTCCAGTGTTCTTGCCTGGAGAATCCCAGGGATGGCGGAGCCTGGTAGGCTGCCGTCTATGGGGTTGCATAGAGTCGGACACAACTGACACGACTTGGCGGCAGCAGCAGCAGCAGCTCTGATACTAATCTTGGTTTGCTAACTCCTAATTCAATGTTCTCTTCATTACTAGTGCTTTGATTAGTTGGAATCAGTGGGGGAAAGCAGGCAGATGGTAGATTAGGGAGATGATATATCATAAAGATTAAAAGCAACTCCAGACCTGTGATATCCACTATGATAGCCACTAGCCACATGTAGCGATTAAGCACTTGAAGTATGGTTAGTTCCACATGTGTTAGTCACTCAGTCATGTCCACCTCTTTGTGACCCCATGGACTGTAGCCCACCAGGCTCCTCTGTCCATGGAATTCTTCAAGCAAGAATACTGGAGCGGGATGCCATTTCCGTTTCCAGAAGATCTTCCAGACCCAGAGATGGAACCCGCGTCTCCTGCATTGCAGGCAGATTCTTTACTGTCTGAACCACCAGAGAAGTCCAAAGCTTCTTATTTAATGTGAGTTCCACATGTTGAAAGGAAAATATTTTGGATGCATTGGGTTAAATAAAATATACCATTAAGATTAATTTCACATTTTACCTTTTTTCTTTATACCCTTGATCAGTTCAGTTGCTCAGTTATGTCTGACTCTCTGCAGCCCCATGGACTGCAGCACACCAGACCTCCCTGTCCATCACCAACTCCCGGAGCTTACTCAAACTCATGTCCATTGAGTCGGTGATGCCATTGACCATCTCATCCTCTGTCATCCCCTTCTCCTCTGACCTTCAATCTTTCCCAGTATTAGGGTCTTTCCAAATGAGTCAGTTCTTCGCATCAGGTGGCCAAAGTATTGGAGTTTCAGTTTCAACATCAGTCCTTCCAATGAACACCCAGGACTGATCTCCTTTAGGACTGACTGGTTTGATCTCCTTGCAGTCCAAGGGACTCTCAAAAGTCTTTTCCAACACCACAGTTAAAAAGCATCAATTCTTCGGTGCTCGGCTTTCTTCATAGTCCAACTCTCACATCCATACATGACCACTGGAAAAACCATAGCCTTGACTAGACGGACCTTTGTTGGCAAAGTAATGTCTCTTTTTAATATGCTGTCTAGGTTGGTCATAACTTTTCTTCCAAGGAGCAAGCATCTTTTAATGTCATGGCTGCAGTCACCATCTGCAGTGATTCTGGAGCTCAAAAAAAAGAAGTCTGTCACTGTTTCCACTGTTTCCCCATCTATTTCCCATGAAGTGATGGGACCAGATGCCTTGATCTTAGTTTTCTGAATGTTGACCTTTAAGCCAACTTTCCCCTCTCTTTCACTTTCATCAAGAGGCTCTTTAGTTCTTCACTTTCTGCCATAAGGGTGGTGTCATCTGCATATCTGAGGTTATTGATATTTCTCCCAGCAATCTTGATTCCAGCTTGTGCCTCATCCAGCCCAGCATTTCTCATGATGTACTCTGTATATAAGTTAAATAAGGAGGGAGACAATATACAGCTTTGATGTACTCCTTTTCCTATTTGGAACCAGTCTGGTCCAGTTCTAACTGTTGCTTCCTGACCTGCATACAAATTTCTCAAGAGGCAGGTCAGGTGGTCTGGTATTCCCATCTCTTTCAGAATTTTCCACAGTTTGTGGTGATCCACACAAGACCCTTGATATCGAAACGTTAAAAATTGCCTGTGTGGCTTGCATTCGATTTTTATGGGACAGCATTGCTCTAGAACCAGAACATCTGATTTCATTTGGGCCCTGACACCCGCTAGCTGTGTGAATGGCAAGTTACTTACCCTCTCTGTACCTTCCATCTATAAAATGGAGAAGATGATGGCGTCTACTTTTCATCGGAAACTCAGAGAACCACCCGCGCATAATAAGCTCTCCATATGTGCTTAAAAAGGGAAAAGTCAGCGAGTCTTAGTGGTCTACCTGATTATAGAGGCCAAGGAGGAGGAGGAATCCAGGGTAAGTCTAGGATGTGAGCTTGGGCGTCTGGAAAGATTATTCACAGTACAGTAAGAAATGTGAAACATGACACGGCTGCATTATTTGTGATAGCAGGAGATGATAAATAACCTAAATCTGCCTCCCTAGGAGGCTGGTCACATTCATCTAACAGGTACTCAAGGCAGCTGCTAAATGAGGAGGGAGGTTTTGTGTACTGCTGTGGAACTGTCTTCACGTACACTTTTAAAATCAACATGCAAAACACAAAACTAATAAATTTAGTGTTGGTTAAAAGGAAAATAAAGAGAGAATAAATGTATATGTATTTGCTTGACTATGCTTGGAATATCTTTGGAAGGAGTACCAAGAAATGTCTTGTCTCTAAAGAAGAAAACTGGTTGATTGGAACACTGGTAAGGGAGAGGTTAGACTGATTCTTTGCTGTATATCCCTTTGTACATTTTGAATTATATGAGTGGAATGTGTACATAAAAATAATCAGAATTTCAAAGAAATTAGTTTTTTAATTAGGCAATGTGAAGAGAGAATTAGGTACTTGAGAGAAGATGACTTATTGGATGGAGGTTTGGACCGGCCCCAAGTAGCTGCTTAGAAAAGCTGGGCTCAAGCTTTGGTATTCAGGCCGAGTGTCCATTGAATTTAATACCTTTCTCTCTTCTAATTTTAAGAAAAGGCAAATATATATTTTTAAATCATGGCTTTCATGCATCAGTAAAATTCAACTGCCACCATATTAGTTTTGTGGGAGGATTTCTAAGGGAGCCCAGCTTCTCCCATCCTTCTCCTTCACCTGCTGTCATGTTGTTAGGCTGGTGAGTCACATAAAAAAATAAAAAGACACCAGTCCTGTGTTTAGAAAGCACATTCTAGTTATGGAAATAAATATGTACACTCATGAGAGAATGTTGTAATAAAGTCTATAACAGAAGGGGAAATTGGGAGAACTACTTCTGCCTGGAGGAAAGGGCAGGTCAAAGAAGTCTCAGAAAGATAAGCTAACAGAGACCTTGGAAATGAGTGTTTCAGACAGAGGGAGGGGTAGGAGGAAAGGAGGAAGGTGTGCAGGGTGATTCAAGAAGCAGGGAGCCATCTCCTAGGCCAGTGTGCTGTGTGTTTTAAGTATGGGTGGGAGTTGAGAAGCAAAAGCAAGATTTGAGGATGTGCCAGGGCCATTAACAGCTCTCACAGATTATAGCGCTCTTCTCTGTCCCTCCTGTTATATAAACACTTTCATATGTGAGTGGAGTTGTTCAAGCAAATGTAAATTTGCACAAAGAGCAAAGTTGACTCAAAAGTTGTGGCCCAATGGTGGGCACACGTAGGGCATTTTCTGGAAGGGCTGAGACTGTGAGAAAGGACATGACAGACAGATGGCTGAACAGGGAACCTGAGGACACTTGAGAGTGAGCAGGTGGAGTCAGGCTAAGATGGGAACTCAGGAGAGACTTGAAGAGACCATTGTGGCTGTTGGACTTCTGTCTTTTATTTCTGCATCCTTTATATCCTCCACAGCTCGCCTGCCTCCCTGGGACACTTGACTGGGCTTTACCAGATTCCCAGTGCACACTGGGTGTCCCTGTGTGGTCCATGCAATTGTGCTGCTGCCTCTGGTCAAGCCATTCCCAGCCCCCATGTCCCTTGCCCTACACCAGTGCGGGAGGGAGTACAGAGCCAGCTCAGAAAAGGAACTAGTTGTAAGTTCCTGAGTGATGCCAGAAGTTAACTGTGGAGGATTCAGGGCCATTGGTTCAGTGGTGTCTCCATACTGTCAGTACAGGTCACACTGGGATCATGCAAAAGGGCTACAGGACCATGAAGGGGTGAAGGGAGCCCTCCTGACTTACCCGTCATACTTACTTTGTTCACCGTTTGGTAAAACATTGCTGATATTCTTGCTAACCACTATCTAGCCAAAGCTTCCCATGTCGTATGACTCATTCTATGAATATTTAGGCTAGCTAATCATTCCATGGGGCTTCCCTTGTGGCTCAGAGGGTAAAGAATCTGCCTGCAATGCGAGAGACCCAGGTTAGATCCCTGGATCAGGAAGATCCCCTGGAGAAGGAAATGGTAACCCACTCCAGTATTCTTGCCTGAAAAATCTCATGGACAGAGGAGCCTGGTGGGCTACAATTCATGGGGTCTCAAAGAGTCAGACACAATGGAGTGACTAACACAATCATTACACAGGCAGCTTTCATTTAAAATATCAAAGTCATGCTAAGTCGCTTCAGTCGTGTCCAACTCTTTGCAACCCTATGAACTGTAGCCCCTCAGGCTCCTCTGTCCACGGGATTCTCCAAGCAACAATACTGGAATGGGTTGATGTGCTCTCCTCCAGGGGATCTTTCCAACCCAGGGATCAAATCTTTAGTCTCATGTCTCCTGCTTTGGCAGGCGAGTTCTTCACCACTAGCACCACCTGGGAAGCCCTGAAATATCAATAACCTCATCTAAATAGAGCATTTTTGTAGCACATATGGATTGGGTAGCAATTTAGGCAAGATACCTTGATTCAAGCTACATGCTTTATCCCCATGATGATTGGGAGAATCTGTCCCTCACCTTTTTCTCTTTTGAAATGCATATATTCAATCAACCAACATATATAGGGTCCCCTTCTATATGGTAGGCATCACTACACGCTGTGGGTAAACAGATAAAATTCCTTCCCTCAGTGAGCTTACTGTCTATTGGATAGGAGGGGCAAAACAAATGCAAACAAAGAGAAATATTAGACTACTAAGTAAATGCTGTGACACAACTCTATTTGAATATTCTAGGAGCCCCAGAGAGGGTACTTCCCCTGATCATGGGAGCTACAAGAGGTGGTGACATCAAATTGTGGGAAAGGACTTGACAAGATGGAGGAAGGGAAAGGATGTTTGCTCAGAGGAGTATGAAAAGCCGTGGAAACTAATGCACCAAGTTGAAAAGCAGTGGACTTGCTGTGTTCATAGAGCCGAATTGTCTGGTGCAAGCGGCAAGTCCAGGAGTGACAAGGGGAGGGTTGAAGAGACAGGCAGGGGTTAGATGACCTTGGGAAAGAAGCCTTTTACTAGACTTTGTCCTGTGGGTAATCGGGATGATGGTGGAGATCTTTCCTGCTCAAGGAGAACAGAAGGTGGAGAACTCTGGGCACAGGGAGTGAGAGTCAGATCTGAAAGGCACTCAGCTGGGCCTACACAGAAGGAAGAGAGAACTGTGTTGGATGGTCTGGAGAGCATGGACCTGAAAGGGAAACCTTGTGAATGAATTTGAACTTGGTCTTTAGGGCAAAGAGGTGGAAACAGGGGAGTCGCATAATCAACTATCTATTTTATGAAGATCCCCACAGCAGCTATTTGGGAAGTCGTCAAAAGGGGATCGGTCCAGAGAAAGGCAGGAAAACCAGCCGTGAAGATGGTGCTCAGGTTCTGGTGAGCGGTGATGGTGGCCTGGACATAGAGGTGGCAGAATGTGGGGAGTTGGGCCCCATTTGGCACATTGTGCCTATTCGCAGTTACTAAACAAACAGAATGAAAAGCACTTCAGGACACTTAAGGTAGTCATTAAAATGATTTTCTATGCCTCTGTGTCCTGTCTACACCCACATTAATTCTACTTACTCTTGGCGTAGACATCCTCTTTTGGGGGAAGCCGCCTTCAATCGCTAGACTGCTGCTCCCACAGCATCCTGTATGTCCTTGACTGTAGCTGTCACCGTGCTTTCTCATACTTGCAGGGTCATCTGCCTGTCTCCTCTGCTACACTGAACTTCATGTAGTCAGGGGCTCTTCCTGGGTACTGTTCTGTTCCTAGTGCCTCATACAGTCCCTGGCATGTAGTGGGTGCTCCATGATTTGTTGGATGAATGAATAAATGAATTATTAGTTCAGATATAGGTGGGATCTCTGTATTTTACTAGAAGATTCAGAATTTTTTTCAATAGGGGAACAATTTTATTATTTATTTTTAAACATTTTTAAATAATTTTTATTGGCATACAGTTGCTTTACAATGGTGTGTTAGTTTCTACTGTATAGCAAAGTGAAATACCTATATACATATATATATATGTGTGTGTGTATATATATATATATATATGTACATATTTCTCCCCCTTTTTGGATTTCCTTCAACATTTTAATTGGATCCAAGCTAATGACTACCTTTTCCCCTCTTCAATACTGTATTATATATTTGGGAACAAAAAAAACACAATTAGTAAGTAAAATATTGTCTTTCATAATTTTTAAAATGATTATAGATATCACTTTGTATTTCTAATGTTGGTTGTTGGTTTCAGTCACTAAGTCGTGTCTGACTCTTATGACCCCGTGGACTGTAGCCTGCCAGGCTCCTCTGTCCATGGGATTCTCCAGGCAAGAATACTGGAGTGGGTTGCGATTTTCTTCTCTAGGGGATCTTCCTGACCCAGGAATTGAACCCAGGTCTCCTGCATTGCAGGCAGATTCTTTACCAACTGAGCTACAAATAGTTCTTCTTTATATTGAGGTCATTAGCATTGAACATTTTGTTAGTTTCAGAAGTATGACATCATTATTTAACTCTCTCACCTGTCTTGATGTGGCCCTTTTACAGTTTGTTGTGAAGTGCCATTCAGCTGGTTTTCGTCTTTTTCAGAGGGAATTGTTCCATTTGTAGCTGTAGATTTGGTGGCCCTGTGGGTGGAGGAACGTTCAAGATCTTTCTACACTGCCTTCTTGGACTGCCCTCAGTATTTTCTTTTTAATATTTTTTTATTATTTTATTATAGTATAAAACATACTCCTTTAACCATATTTAACTGTGCAGTTCAGTGGCACTAAGTACATTCACATTGTTGTGCAACTCTCACCATTGTTCATCTCCTGAATTTTTCACCTTCCTAAACTGAAATTCTCTCACCATTTAACACCAACTTCCCATGCCCGCTTCCCACCCACTGATCCCCCACTCCCTGGCATCTACCAATGTACTTTATAACTCTATGAATTTGACTATTCTAGGCACCTCATATAAGCAAAATCAGACAGTATTTGTGTGCACTTACTGTATATTGTGGACTGCCCTCAGTATTTCTAATAATTTTTATAAGCTAAAGAGCTTAAAAGCCACATTTTAAACAAATATCTATAAATAGTAAAACCGATTCTCTGACCATTTATTTTTAAACAGAACCAAATTGCCCAGCTGAGAACTGAAGAGCCCTGAAAATTGGCTCTTCCTCTCAGCCATCCTTATTTCCAGTGTTATCCACTTGGAAAGCTCTGGACGATCAAGCCTGTCTCCCATCCTCCAGTGTGCACTGGTCTCACCCCACCACTGGTGGCGGTCACTCTCTGGAAGCACAGTTTCGTGAGCCTCAGTGCAAGTTTGCCCTTCATAACATTTTTCTTGGCTGGTGTAGACATTCTAGAAGTTCACCTCAGGCACAGTTCAAATGTCTTCTCTGGGTGAGGAAATTTGCCCGATGGAGTCAGAGCTAGAACCTGGATCTTCCTACCATGGCCGCATGCCTCCTATAGTTCGCAGCAACGTCTTCGTCTGCCTTTATACTCAACACGTAGGCCACCCAACTCAATCCTTGACTCCACACTCTTGTTCTTTGGTTGTCTTATATGCTTGGTCTTACCTGTGTGACATGGCAGTCAAGTCTTCAAGAGCAGAGCTTATGTGACATGTGGTTACTCTCCCACACCAACATCAGGACACTGTGTGTGTGTGTACATGTGTGTGTGAAATAGAGTAGAGGCCAGGTGGCAGACAATCCCTAACACAACTGAAATTCAGCCACACCCAAGGCACATTGCCTTCACTTGACAACCAGGCCCTGGAGAGCCACATGGGACTCACACAGTGACTCAAGTCTGGAGAGCTTACAAGATGAAAGAAATGGATGTGTTGGGTGTGTGCTCTACCTCATCAACTTTGGACAGCTTTTCTTGTTTTTCTTTTTTTTTAATTTTAATTATGTGTTTATTTTTATTATTGTATATTTTTCTGTACATTAAGCAAGTGCATGGCTTTATTTTTATTTAATTTTTTTCATGGAGCAGTGAGCTTGTGGAATCTTAGCTCCCCAACCAGGGATCGAACTAGCACCCTTGTCAGTGAAAGCATGGGGTCCTAACTGCTGGATCACCAAGGAATTCTCTGGGCAGCTTTTCTTTAACTAAGGAACTGACTTGTTTTGTTGACTGAATTGGTTAAAGGATTTTACCTATTTTTGAGACAGAAATGAAATAACATGAAGGTACACAGTTGGGATGTTTACAATCATTTGCGGGGGTTTTTTGTTGATTGTTGTTGTTCAGCTGCTCATTCGTGTCTGACTCTGTGATTCCATGGACTGCAGCACACCAGGCTTCCCTGTCCTTCACTGTCTCCCAGGGAGTGTGCTCAAACTCATGTCTGTTGAGTCAATGATGACATCCAACCATCTCATCCTCTGTCACCCCCTTCTCCTCCTGCCCTCAATCTTCCCCAACATCAGTTGATGGTGTGTTTTAATTCTCCCAGTTCCATGACTGACTAACATTTACCTATGTTTAGAGACAGGAATAAAATAACATGAGGGTACATTGTTGGGATGCTTGCAGTCGTTTGGGGGGATTTTTTTGTGGTTGGTATGTTTTAATTTTCCCGGTTCTCTCACCATTCAGCTTATCTGTTTTCCCTCCCATCAGGGTCCCCCGCTGCGGGGCTCTTTCTCAGTCACTGTGTGTGTGGCCTGATTGAAGACGGAGGGGATGAAGTCCATCCTCGACGGCCTGGCAGACACCACCTTCCGAACCATCACCACAGACCTCCTGTACGTGGGTGCCAATGACATTCAGTACGAAGATATCAAAAGCGACATGGCAAACAAATTAGGGTACTTCCCGCAGAAATTTCCTCTGACTTCCTTCAGGGGAAGTCCCTTCCAAGAGAAGATGACTGCAGGGGACAGCCCTCAGCTGGTCCCAGCAGACCAGGTGAACCTCACCGAATTTTACAACAAGTCCCTGTCCTCCTATAAGGAGAATGATGAGAACATTCAGTGTGGGGAGAACTTTATGGACATGGAGTGCTTCATGATCCTGAACCCCAGCCAGCAGCTGGCCATCGCCGTGCTGTCTCTCACGCTGGGCACCTTCACGGTCCTGGAGAACCTGCTGGTGCTGTGCGTCATCCTCCACTCCCGCAGCCTCCGCTGCCGGCCCTCTTACCACTTCATCGGCAGCCTGGCGGTTGCCGACCTCCTGGGGAGCGTCATCTTCGTCTATAGCTTCGTCGACTTCCACGTGTTCCACCGCAAAGACAGCCCCAACGTGTTTCTGTTCAAATTGGGTGGGGTCACGGCCTCGTTCACGGCCTCGGTGGGCAGCCTGTTCCTCACAGCCATCGACAGGTACATATCGATTCACAGGCCCCTGGCCTATAAGAGGATCGTCACACGGCCCAAGGCCGTGGTGGCGTTTTGCCTGATGTGGACCATCGCGATTGTGATCGCCGTGCTGCCTCTGCTAGGCTGGAACTGCAAGAAACTGCAATCCGTGTGCTCAGACATTTTCCCTCTCATCGACGAGACCTACCTGATGTTCTGGATTGGGGTCACCAGCGTGCTGTTGCTGTTCATTGTGTACGCCTACATGTACATCCTCTGGAAGGCGCACAGCCATGCCGTCCGCATGATCCAGCGTGGTACCCAGAAGAGCATCATCATCCACACGTCCGAGGACGGCAAGGTGCAGGTGACACGGCCCGACCAAGCCCGCATGGACATTCGGCTGGCCAAGACCCTGGTCCTGATCCTGGTGGTTTTGATCATCTGCTGGGGCCCTCTGCTTGCGATCATGGTATACGATGTCTTTGGGAAGATGAACAAGCTCATTAAGACGGTGTTTGCGTTCTGCAGCATGCTCTGCCTGCTGAATTCCACCGTGAACCCCATCATCTACGCTCTGCGGAGCAAGGACCTGAGACATGCTTTCCGGAGCATGTTCCCCTCTTGCGAAGGCACCGCGCAGCCTCTTGATAACAGCATGGGGGACTCGGACTGCCTGCATAAACATGCCAACAATACAGCCAGCGTCCACAGGGCCGCGGAGAGCTGCATCAAGAGCACGGTCAAGATCGCCAAGGTGACCATGTCTGTGTCCACGGACACGTCTGCCGAGGCTCTGTGAGCCAGATACTTCCCTGGCTGCACAGAAAAAAAATTCTCTTTCTTTTTTTTAAAGCTCAAAACCCAAAAGCGTCTGTCCTCTCATCGGTTATATTTTTTTAAGTTGACCACGCTCAGTGAAAAGGTGATTGTCACCATGATCAGTTATCAGTTCTCTAACGTTTCTATAGTGTAGGTCCTCAAACTCAGTTCTCTGGAGGTTTATAGGGAAGAGAGCCTGTGGCTTCAGGGACTGGAAGGTCCATTCAGAGTCTCAATGAAATAAGAGAGACACTTTCGGCTACACAGTTGAAAGCCCAAGTACCCATAGAAAAAGGCCATTAAATGAGTAATGCCTTTGTAATCACAACTTTCATTATAATGTGAAATGTACTTGTCCAGAAATATCAGAGATACTTCTGATATCTGAGAGATCTCCAGTTTTACAACAGTTTTAGGACTAAAGTAGAGCTATTTTGTGACATGCAGTGTGTCCTGTGAGATGTGTATCAGTGTTTACTATGTGTTATTTATATTTGTCTAGTTCAGTGAAACTGCAAGGTGGGCTTCTATGAGACCAATGGAACCTAAGCAGTGGATATACGCCAATGAGACCACTTTTTAAAGCATTATTGCCCATGATCTAACTTTAGAAACCTTAATATTTTTTCAAAAATCTCTATTAAAATTTGACATTGAAATAACCACAAAGTTTTATTTTTCTGTTAATCCAACAAGGAGAATTTTAAGACTGTCCAAAGTCTTGAGCAGAACTCATTGACACTTAAAATTTTCTTAGTCCTGCATTTTCATACGAGGACTCGTATTATCTTCTGGACTCTAACTGTTCTGCTGGGTGATGGATTACAGGCAGAACAAAAGAGGGATGACTTATTGACTTTTGGCTGACATCACTGACTTTCTTTAGTCTTTAGCTCTTACTGGACCTTTTAAGACAGCATGTGTCGATCTTAATGTAAGTTGTTAGCACTGTGCAATCGCTGTTTACTTGAAGAGTACTGCATCCTTATATTCCAGGTTTAAGTAGATTTCATGCCTGGGTGGCCAAACAACAGTCTTCATTTTTTCTTAATTGAAAAGACGTATTGTCTGGATCAGTAAAATTCTACTGTAAGTGTGAATGTAAATGTGTGTATGTGTGTGATTCTATCCTGTAACTGTTCTAGTAATGTCTTAAAGTGAGAAAACTGTGACCACGTGTACGCTGTTCCCCTTGCTGCACTCTCACACATGAATTCAGTTTCTAAAATTGAGTTCTTCCGGAAATCTTGTTGATAAAAACACTGACCATAAACCTTCAGAACCCTCCCCCTTTGAAACTGGATCAAGGATTACTAAACTGACCTTTAGATATTTCATAAGATCAGTGTTTAGCAAGGAATCACTGATCATGAACACTCAAGTCACTGTCTGTATAGTGTTCATGTCAGGAAATGGAAGTGTTTTGATTTCTGATCACCTAATGTGGATCAAGTCCATGGAGATGTAAGTCATTATAAGGGAAGTGGTTCTAAAAGAAAGAACAAAATGCAGTAGTAACACAGTTTAGTTGTGTGTGTAGGCAGCGAAATCCCAGTTTAAGTAGTTCTATACCTTGCTCACTGGAGTGAGACTACCAGATCTGGCTCATGTTGTAAGAAGGCCAATCAGACAGTGAGTGAGACAGAAAAGGGCAGTGAGGAGCTGACACCCTTGGGATGGAGGCCTGGAGGTAATGAGGCTTCTTCTGTGCTTCAAGTAGATGCCCTTGGTGACAACCCAGCACCTGACTTTGCCTGTATAGGTTTGGGCTAAGGAAGAGGCTCTCCTCTGCTCCTGGTTAGCTAGAGTTGCTAAGGCATGAAGATGAACATGGCTTGCTTTCTTCTTACGCTCCAGTTTCATCCTCAGCGGTGCCATGGGTGCTCCGAATTAGGCCCTTTCACAATAAGCATCAATAGCGCTTAAGAAGCCATTCAACTCTGACAAATTTTGCTTGCAGACCACCTTTTCCCTAAATGGATAAAACATGGCTTTTGCATAGCCTGTATAGGCCTGCATAGCCTGATGTAAAGTGGAGAGCTAGCTAATCTGGTGATCGCTAGCTATGTGGTACCCAAGCAGCCTGATGGGGCAATGTCGTTTCTTGCAGTATAAGGCTGAATGTGGCTTGTGGACCAAGCTGAGATGCTTTTAATTGTCTGTACAACTCGAATCTGCCTGCTGGTTCCTTCAATTTACCTCTCTATCATATGCAGATAAGGGCTCAGGGTGCTAGAGGATTAATAAGATCTCTTTAGAAGGACAAAAGATTATTTATGAAAACACTCACCAGGGTTTCTAGTTTCCATTGAAGAATTTGCCACTCTTTAGTCCCAAATTACCCTGAAGATGAATCCACATATCTCTGAGCTCACCAGGCAATGCCAATGCTCTTTTCACAGCTACGAAGACCTGGTGAAGATGAAATTCTTGTTATTGGTAGAAAAATTTCAGGATTCATTTTTGAAACTGTATTTGTGTGTATGCAAAGGAGATTTTATAGTGTGTTGTGCTTACAAGATCTTAATCATATATAATCAATTAAGGGACAATGGGGCTGACAGCACTAAACTTGGTGCTTATTGATATTCTAAGAAATATCTGTGAAATATCATCATCCTGTATGTGTTATGCCACCTTCATTTTAAAACATTTAAACAAGTTTGATTCACTCTGACACTTTTAATACCATTTCCTAACCCAAGTGACTCAAATGTTCTCCCCAATGAATATACTCATTAGAATTATTATTCATTAGTATCATTCATTAATTAGCCCCTTAATGATATCCATTGATTTAAATATAATTTAGATTTCAGTACATTTTATAAGGTCTAGCTTCAGAGTTATCTTCTTTCCTCTGAGGCTGACATATGGGTCCTGACCATGCATTTCACCATCATATATGTCTTCAGAAAGGGCCAAATTGCCAGCCTGCTTGGTTTCTCCAGAGTAATGATGAATCTTTCAATCCCAGACCCACAGTTTCATTTAGAAAAAGAGGGCTGTGTCTAAGAACCCCTAATTTCCATTACATAGGAAATAAGCATAAAAGAAACATGGATCTGGAAGAAGCTACAGACGTATGCCTACACTTGAGATGATCCCCAAGATTCCCTATCACTTTGAGTCCAAGTGGCATTAAGTGTAATGGAATTGTGGCTGCCTAAACCCACACTGCAGGAAGCAGACCCAACCTCCAGACGAGAATTAGACCCTTGATGAGTAGCATTCTAATTACTGTCCTGTTGATTAATTTCTGCCATCTTTTGTCTGTAAAAGAGACCACCAATATCATGTGCAAAATTAGATTTCTCACAATCTAACTGTATATTTGTATGATATTTTAAAATCTCCGAAATGCTGGGCAATGGTTATTAACAATTGTCTTGCACTGGCCTTCTGATGAAATGTTAACAATGCCTACTGTAATATAGACAAAACATTTTATCTACTGATTTGGGCTGAATGTATGTAAATAGGTTTTCAAAAAGTCAGATGTTTAAGCAGTGGCCTACAAATCAGTAATTTTCAGATAGGAGAGTTTCTTTACACTGCTGTGGCATCCTAAAAGCTATTTTCACATCAACTTAGTGTACTAAGCCTGCTGGGGATGATTGGCATCCCCAAGGAAGGAAACCTTTTCTTGTAATAATATGAATCGAGATACCAGATGATCTGGATTCTTATTTCCAATGTTTCAAGTGGAAAACATAGCTCTTTATTGTCTGTAAATCAAACATGATTACTTTTCCTCTTAGAGAAATACTGTATTGTTAGATGTTTGTTGAGCTGGTAACATCCTTGCAACCGCTGCAATATCTTTGTTAGTAATAAAACTTTGTACACAAGTATTAGTAAGATTGTTATTCAATGTAGCTTCAGTCATTAAATTACTAGAGTGAAGTAGTACTTCTGTAATATTTATAATGTATTAAGCCCAGACTATATTTTATTTCAGTGGTGTAATTAAATTGTTACTTATTCAAAGAGAAAACATCCCATCATGTCTATTGTCCAAAGTTACCTGGAATCAAATAAAAATCCTAGATTATCACAAAGAACACACAGTGTCTTTGAATTCTGCCTTATTTCACAGTCTAATGTCTAAACACTTGAGGTTTAAGTTTTGAAAGATTGATTTGTTCCTCAAAAGCAATGAAGACTTTATTTGAGAAATGAGAACAGATTAGATTAATATATTCATTTTTAACATAGAAAAAAGTGCAAAAAGCATCATTTACATAATAAAGGAAAAAGCCTGCCATACCTTTTAAAATCATTATTTAATTAAAGAGTTTAATGATTTTGCAGTAAGTTAAAGCAAATGTACTACTCATAATGTATAAATTAAATTTGAATTTCATAGATTTAGTAAAATATATAAATCTAAAGAATTTATAACATCATATATCTGAAGCATGTGAAAAGATAATTACTTTTCAGCTTATTTATAAAAGCATATTTTTATTTGAACAGTAGGAGAAAATAGAAAATTTTATAATGAAGTAAAAAAGCATTACAATGAAGTTTATACATTATTACTGTCTGAAATAAAGTATGTTTGCAGTCAATTTTGAAAGAAGTTTTTAAAATTTTCAAATGATGAATTGACAAATGTTTGAAAATAGATCGTCTTTATTTTTCTAATAACTGTAATTAAAACTTTTCATTCTTCTCTTAGTAAACATTGTAGTTAACTGCATGAGCTAAATGCTTCTAGCAAAGAGCAAATGACATGTGTTCTTAATTCTTAATTTTTATATTGGGGCTTGAAGGGAATAAGATATTAGGTTGGTGCAAAAGTAACTGTGGTTTTTACATTGTTGAAATTTGCCATTTGATATTGGAATACATTCTTAATAAATGTGGTTATGTTACACATCATTTTAATGTGTATTTCTTGGTTTATTCTTTTTTTTTTTTGCTAATGACTTATCACTTGCTGTTTATTTTATGTTTATTTTAACTATGGAAATGATATTAGACAAAAAGCAAATTTGAGTGATTTTCTTATTTGAGTTCAAAATGTGTTGTAAAGCAGTGGAGACATCTTGCAGTATCAACAGTGTATTTGGCTCAGGAATTGCTATGGAACACACAGTTCAGTGGTGGTTCAAGAAGTTTTGCAAAGGAGATGAGAGCCTTGAAGATGAGGAGTGCAGTGGCTGGCCATCAGAATTTGACAACAGCCATTGAGAGCAATCATCGAAGATGATCCACTTAAAACCACATGAGAAGTTGCCGAAGAACTCCATGTCAGCTGTTGTATGGTCATTCAACATTTAAAGCAAATTGGAAAGGCAAAAAAGCTTGATAAGTGGGTGTCTCAAGAGCTGACCACAAATCAAAAAAAATTTTTGAAGTGTCATCTTCTCTTATTCCACGCAACGACAATGAACAATTTCGCAATAGGATTGTGACGTGTGACAAAAAGTAGATTGTGTACCGCGACTGGCAATGACCAGCTCAGTGGCTGAACCGAGAAGAAGCTCCAAAGCACTTCCGAAAGCCAAATTTGCACCAAAAATGGGTCATGGTCACTGTTTGGGGGTCTGCTGTAGGGCTGATCCACTATAGCTTTCTGAATCCCAGTGAAACTATTATATCTGAGAAGTATATTCAGCAAATCAATGAGATGCACTGAAAACCGCAACGTCTGTAGCTGGCATTGGTCAACAGAATGGGCCCAGTTCTTCTTCACAACACCCTACCGTATGTCACACAACCAATGCTTCAAAAGTTGAACAAGTCAGGCTATAAAGTTTTGCCTCATATACCTTATTCACCTGACCTCTCACCTACTGACCTCTCACATCTGACTACCACTTCTTCAAGCAACTCAACAACTTTTTTGCAGGCAAAATGCTTCTACAACCAGAAGGAGGCATAAAATGCTTTCCAAGAGTTTGTTGACCCCCGAAGCATAGATTTTATACTACAGGAATAAACAAACTTATTTCTCACTGGCAAAAATGTGTTGATTGTAATGGTTCCTATTTTGGTTAATAAAGATGTGTTTGAGTCTAGTTATAATGATTTAAAATTCACGGTCCAAAACCACAATTATGTTTGCACCAGCCTAATACTTATTTCAATATCTTCATACAGCATCTTGAAACTCAAAACTGACCCCAATCAGTAATATGCATTGCCATCTGTATTGAAATACAAATTAAGAATGGTGTAGAAACAGAAAAACAATTGAAATATGCAAGAAACTCCACAATATGCCCCTAGATGTTTCCAAATAGAAAAATTTCACCTTCCCCTCTAGAATATTCTATGGTAAGTGTGACTCCTTGATAGAAGGTGATAACATGTGAAGTTCTTGGTTCACTCTTGGAATATGGAAAGTGAGGAATACACATTATCATTGTTCTTCAACTCTGTGTCCCTGGAATGCTGGTAAGGGAAATTTGGAATGTACTTATCTAATTAGCTTAGGAGCCATGAAATATACAGAATGGGTGTGTACCTTTCAGAAATACTTGTTGGGCTACTTATGAGCTACTTCACAAGTTTCTGGGTAAGGCTGTAATGAATATACAGGATTATAAGATATATAGTTCCCTATGATATATACAATGGGAAAGAGAGTGACAGAAAGGGATGAGTAATTAAAATATACAGTTGCAATCTTATATTAAAAGCCAAATGAAATTCTGGGACTCCCCAGTATTAACTGCAGCACCTATTCATTGCTTTGAACATGGCTACTCAAATACTGGTAAAGCAATGGAATAACTTTTCTTTTAACTAAGTAATTACATTACTTGGAGAAGGAAATGCAGCACTTCGGTTATTTACTCATTTGTTTATTTTAGTATTTTTACTTTATTTATTTTTTTAAGGGATGTCTTTATTTGGCCATACCATGTGTCCTGTGGGATCTTGTTCCCTGATGAGGGATCAAACCTGCACGCCCTGCAGTGAAAGCACAGAGTCCTAACGACTGGACACCAGGGAAGTCCCCAGTTCTTTATTTTAATAATGATAATAATAGAATTCTTAACTTCTTTGGGTAAGTCTGATCCATTTGAAAATCTTCAAGCATTTCCTATCCAGCATGCAATCTTTTTGGCTAACATCAGAATCATGACAAATGTCAAAGGTATGCAGCTCTGACAGAGGTGGCTATTTTGCTGTGAGTACACTGGAGAAGAAATCTTTAGATTCAGGATGTAGCGCTGGATCAGTCACTTTATTGCTATTTGGCCTTGGACGTGTTACAATCTCTGATTTGGTTTTCTTATCAGTAAAAATGCCAGCTCTGAAAATATCAGTAGCATCAGATGATGTAAAGTGTTTTGAAAAGCTTTGAAAACTGTGAAGAACTATACCAGCCCAAGTATAAATTAACTCACATTCAAATAATTCATTTTATTTTACTCAGTTATTGTCTATACTAGTCCTTTAGCTAATAATCAAGAATAAAGAAGCTACATTTTGTTGTGCCTACGAGTGACAGGCATTGCATCAGCACTTTATATTGACATGATGATACACATTCAGCAACTCTGTTACGTATGCATCACTACCATCATATTACAGTTGTGAGAAGAAAGCTCAGTGAGGTAAAGAACACATAGAACTCAGGCCTTCTTGATTCTAAAGCCCATGTTAATTTTATTAAACCACAATGCCTCCACTCGTCATCCATTCTTCATTGAAAGCCATATATTCCACAAGCATTCTTTGAAAGCTTCCTCTGTGCTAGGAAATGCAAAGATGAAAACTTAACTTTTCTTGTCAGAATGCCTAGTACAAATAACACCCAAAGTCTTGTGTTTTACAGCACACTTCCACATATGTAGGTGTGGATCTTGCCTAGGGTTACGTGGATAGTTGAATCCCTGGTGCTTCTGGTCCTTGGGCTCTGAACTCAGGATCTTTTCCTCCACTACATTGCAAAGTTGTGTGGGGTGTGATCAGGTGCACGGTTCTAATCAGATACCTTTGTTCGCCAGGCAACAGCAATTCAAAACTTTATCAAACCTATTCTGGATGTCAAAATAAATTAAATTTGTGTTCTTTATCACTTGCCTAGTATGAATCATCACTCACCTTGGGTAGCTGAAACAGTGACTGAGAAGTTTGATTGATTTTATCCCTTGAGCTGGGTGCTACAGATATATTTCTGATCCCTCTTATAGTAGCTTATTTTCCCTAAGCTCTTTGGCCACTTCTTACCACACAGTTTTCATTTTAATTCTTTTAACTTAAAAAATGTGCTTTATTTTTAAGTTGTAAGAACAAGGCATCCAGGAAATAATACTCTACTAGTAAATGAAATGTAACTTGTTAAAATACAATTTAACAAGTATTTTCTAAGAACTTATGTTGTCCTTGAAATGACAGTAATGGTTAGCATTATCTCACCTGTTTGGAGATGCTGCATCTCATTTAAACCTTTCAACCAACCTGTGAAGTACTACTGGGTTGGCCAAAAAATTCATTTGGGTTTTCCAAAACATCCTACAGAAAAAACCTGAATGAACTTTTTGGCCAACCCAAGATCATTATTCCCATTGGACAGATAGTAACCTGCCCAAGGTTACATAGCCAGTGAGTAGTAAAGATCAGATTGACTCTTAGCCCCTACTGAGGGTCTGAGTTACTAAGTTGATAGCCTTAAGCCAATCTCCATTTAGCAAACAGTACCATGAATTTCTTCTGTTCAAACAATGTTTATTGACTATCTACCATGACAAGTCCTCAAATTACTTAAGATCTAATGAAAGAAGGTGAACGCCTAAACAGTCAACCTCAGTGCAACGCAACCAAAGCTAAAAAGAACAAGGCTATGGAAAATCAGAAAAGGCATAGGAAACTGACATAGGAAGAAGATGCGATACTGCTCTGACACTGAAGACCAAGAGAGAGCTAGCCAGGAGAAAAGAAAAGGGGAAAAATAGAGATAAAGGATGCTCTAGGGAGAGAAATAAGGGTGGGGTGGGAGAGACAGGTGAGAGATTTAAGGGAGTTAGACGATATGTCCAGAGAATGACACACAGTCTGGTGTGGCTGGGATGTGGTACCCAGAGGAGAGTATTGGGGATGGGGCAGGGACCAGATCACCAAGGGCCATGAATGCTAAGGAGATTCATCGTTCTTGGTGCACCTCACTGTGATTTACAGAGACCTGAGCAGATTCATAATCAGCCAAAAAACATCAGAATTTAGGTAGCCTTTTCCCTAGTTCTGCTGGTTCGAAGAGTTTGTTTTTTTTCTGTTGTTGTTGTTGTTTTTACAAAGCATTGTGTATTATGTGAAAGTATGACTTCCTACTTGGCCCAGTAAGGCACCCAGAGATGAGGTGGGGGCTCTCTATCCTGTTTCCTCATTAACTGGTAACATAATTTCCCTGCTGATGACATTACTGTCACTGCTAGAAAGAACATTATTCACTAGGAACTGAGGAACATCAATTTGCTTCCCAAACAGAGCAGTCATCAGTCACAAAGTGTTCCTGGTCATTATTCACCTGGGCTGGGGCAAAGCCTGTGATCTCCGGATGACAGGGACGATATTGAACACCAGCCCTTGAGGCCGCCAACCCTGTGCCCTCTTGCCCTCTTTGCAAACAAGATTATTGCTGCTGCTACTGCCTGGTTTCCCCTAAGAGATACAGAAATCCTTCAGGGAACAAGTAGATAAGAACTAAAAGGGAGAATCTTTTAAAACTGTCCAAAGCAACCTAACCCTACACCTGATACAATTACTTCATTCATAATGAATTACACAGAGTATTTTTCAATTAGGAGTCTGAGTTTTCAAAGGGAAGAAAAAACTGAAAACATCTTTGAGTTATGCAGTGGGGAGGGGAATAAAGCTTTAAAATATTCTGGCATTAATCCTTTTCCAAATGAACTGCATATTTCGGTTTTTGTCAATATTTCACTTTATCTGTGTTCACAAAATCTACCCAGATATTTTGTGTTTTTTTTAAGGGAGGGGGAGACTTTGCCACATATTTTAAGATAGGTTTTATTTACTTGCACTTATAAACCTAACAATTTTTCTGATTTGTGCTTTGTTCAAATCTCTGATTATTCTAGAAAGGGACAGAGACCATTTATTTGTTCAACTCAGCCTCTGATTGCATGTCTTATTAAATTCCTATCTTTCTAACATAGGTGGCTATGAATAATTTGTCTTACTTGGTCATCCAATGCAAATATTTTCAAGTATTAATTCCTTCCCACTGATTGAGGAATTAGAGATAGAAAATGTCCTCCATTTCCTAACAAAGGGGAAAGTCCTATGTATTTCAGCATTATTCACTGACATTAGATAAGTACAAACATCTCCTTTGAATGATCCAGAATAGATCACACGTAATACAAAATGCCACTGTCTCCTAAGGACAGTCTCCAGGGAAAGATGAGCAAGATGGAGCATGTGACTATTACAGCAAATATGAATCAACAAAGATCTTGGCACAAGATGTCCTTTCTCGAGGCCCCTCCAAGAAACTGGGGGCATGTTTGCTTCCCCTGGAGACCCAGTCCCAGGCTCTCTTGCTCTCATAGTCACTGCCAAGGCCATGTGAACAGAAGACAGCTGAGTTCACATCTGAGAAAAGGACGGCTGGACAGTGTTCCTTTAGCAACAATTCTGTTAAGTCCCAAAGCATGAGAGTTCTTTGTTCTAATCACATTATGTCCCAGTGGAGGGAAATAGGAAAAGAAATATTGATTCTGAGAAACTGATTATGAAAGTAAATTCTTTAACAAGGTGGCCTCAGGAGATGTCTGCAGTAGAACAGGGAGCTTCTTGAGGTTTTGTGTGCATATTCACAGACCACCCTTGATAGTTTGAAGCTAGAAACAGACAATACTGTGGTTAAAATGCCACGTCCACCAATGGAATTGGCTTCCATGGCTCTCCTTATGGAGAGCTTGGACTTCTTAAGGTTGAAGGACAACCAAAAGTGCTTCCAGGGCTGCTTCTAAGGATGACTAAGCATGTAACCAACATATGACTTCTCATCTTAATTGAAAGGAGGAGAATGAATGCCAATGCCAGGAAACAGTCGTGAACTATGGGACTTGGCAACAGAGCTTAATGTCATTACTCTCATTGCTATTGTCTCTGACAATAGATGGAACAAACCAGTCTAAAAAGGAAGCTCTTTCCTATGTGTCCAAGGCTACAATATTCAGATGATAGGCAGTGGGCCAAGAGAAATGAAAGCTCTGGGGGAAATCAGCTTTACTATACTTGAAACCCTTACAAATTTTCTGGCTTGTTTTACATGTCACTATGTGTTTGTATTGGAACTCAGAAGACATTTGCATCAAGGACAGCAAAGATAGCAATTATCTGGAAAACAGGAAGTAAAAACACTAGTTTTTTTGTCCCTGTAGCTAGCAAAGTAAAAATGAGGTATAAAGAGCAGAAAAGAGTATGCAATTTATGAATGAAAATGAGCTTATATAACCCTTTGAGTCTAATGAAAACTCCATAGGCAAGTGATTAAAGTATTTGCAAAGATATTAGATTTAGAAACCTAAAAACAAATGGGTCTTTCCTACCTAAATATATGTAAACACAATAACCAATAGATTTAACATTACATAAAGTAGAAGCTTCTAAACATGGCTGTATAAACTGATCCACTTGTTTTTCTCCCATAGGCAGAGAATGAGTGTTCAAAAATTGTAGGAACCTAATCAGGTGTGGCCCATTAAAAGCCTTTTGTCCAATTTACGATGAGCACTTCTCACCTTTGTATGTGAAAATGGCCAGACAACTTATTTGCCATGAGAAAATGCGTTTGTTCATCTACCAGGTAGTCAATGAAAAGCATCTTGGCACATTTAGCTATACAGGATGTTTTAAGACAGCTTGATAGATCCAAACTCAAATGCATAAAAAAGACAAATGGGGAGGGAATTATTTCCTCACAAAGATACTTTGCACCTGCAAAAGAGCTCATAGCAGGGTATGCCTTGAATTGTCAACTCCTCTACTGGATTTCAAATGTAACCAAATGGTCCTAAATCCCATTTTTTTAAAAAAAATTATTTTATTGAAGTGTAGTTGATTTACAATGTTGTATTAATTTCTATTCTATAGCAAAGTGATTCAGTTATACGTATATGTATGCATCCTTCTTCATATTCTTTTCCATTATGGATTATCACAGGATATTGAACATAAGCCCCCATGTTATACAGTGGAACCCTGATGTTTATCCAGTCTATATATAAGACTTTGCATCTGCTAATCCCAAACTCCCAATCCATCCCTGCCCCAATCCTCCTTTCCCCTGGCAGCTGCAAATTTGTTCTCTATGTGTCTGTCTCTGTTTTGTAGATAAAATCATTTGTATCACATCTTAGATTCCACATATAAATGATATCATATGGCAATTGCCTTTCTCTTTCTGACTTATTTCATGTAGTATGGTAATTTCCAGATCCATTCTCATTGCTGTAAATGGCATTTTTCACGGCTGAGTACTATTGCACTGCATATATGTACGGCATCTTCTTTATCCATTCATCTGTTGATGGACATTTAGGTTGTTTCCATGTCTTGGCTATTGTGAATGGTGTTGCTGTGAACATAGGGGTGCATATATCTTTTTAAATTATAGTTTAGTCTGGATATATGCCCTGGGACTGCTGGATCACATGGCAACTTTCTTTTTAGCTTTTTGAGAAACCTCCATACTGTTTTCCCTATTTACATTCCCACCAACAGTGTAGGAGATTCCCTTTTCTCCACACCCTCTCCAGCATTTGTTACTTGTAGATAATTTTTTAAATATTTACTTTTATTTCTTTATTTATTTGGCTGTGCTGGGTCTTAGTTGTAGCATTCAGAATCTTTAGTTGTGGCATGTGAACTCTTAGTTTTGGCATGTGGTTTCTATTTCCCAGACCAGGGATTGAACCTGGGCCCCTTACACTGGGAACATGGCATCCCAGCCCCTGGACCAGGGAAGTCTCTGTAAATTTTTTAATGATGGCCATTCTGACCAGTGTGAGGTGGTACCTCAGTGTAGCTTTGCATAAATCCAATTCTTAATAACTTTTAAGAAATAGCTCTATTGTTAAAAGGAAGGTATTTATAGTTTAATTTTTTTTTTACTCTTCCTACCCTCTAATCCTGCAGAAGCGTTTCTTGCATCCTTCTGTATTCTGTAATGCAGAATTGTTTGAGTGGATAGATATAATGAACTGAGTACGTTCAGTTCCTTAGGGCATAAGACCCCTCTGCAAACTTGAAATTATGTTAAGAATACAGGCAAACCTCAGCTCTTCACAATAACAGTGAATGGAATAAAGTGAGTAATGAAATCCATAAATAATCCCTGGATGTCCAAATCCTTGAGAGCTAAATATGAAACATTCTGTAAAGATTTTTCTACTGATGCTAACAAGTGGGAGAGGAGGCTGATTAAAGTCTGATGCCTTATCTGGCTGACCTCTATCTACTGACAGAAATAACAGGCAGGCGAATGGTCAGAGAACGGGCAGCATGAGGTCTGGGAGCAGAGACACTCAGCAGACCGCATAATTAGCTCCGAAGTAGCAGAGAGAAGAACATAAACAAGATGGGAGCAAGCCAGAGGGGACTTTACATCCATTTAGCAGTGATTTTGTCCATGTCCACCGGGTGCCGAGGCTAAGCCCTCAGTCTTGGACCTCTCCCAAGGTTCTCCAGAAAGGCTATTGTCATCAAGCAGCAGCCTTCTCCCTGGCTCCCCAAAGCTGCCAAGACTCCGTGAAACCACTGTGCTGTCCTGGAAAGGATGTCAGGCCTAGGTTCAAGGCTTGACGTAATGTCTAAGTTTGAGCTTGGCCATACTTCATTCCTGCCCCACCGATGGGGCCCCAGTAATTGTTCTCTGATACTTTGCTGACATAGGTCTGTATAGTCAAAGCTATGGTTTTTCCAGTAGTCATGTACGGATGTGAGAGTTGGACTATAAACATGGATGAAAGTGAAAGTTGCTCTGTCGAGTCTGACTCTTTGCGACCCCATAGACTATACAGTCCATGGAATTCTCCAGGCCAGAATACTGGAGTGAGTAGTCATTCCTTTCTTCAGGGGATCTTCCCAATCCAGGGATCGAACCCAGGTCTCTCACATTGCAGGTGGATTCTTTACCAGCTAAGCTACCAGGGAAGCCCAAGAGTACTGGAGTGGGTAGCCTATCCCTTCTCCAGTGGATCTTCTTGACCCAGAAATCAAACCAGGGTCTCCTGCATTACAGGCATATTCTTTACCACCTGAGCTACTAGGGAAGCCCACTAAAGATGGATGAGCACTGAAGAATTGATGCTTTCAAACTGTGGTACTGGAAAAGACTCTCGAGAGTCCCTGGGGCTGCAAGGAGATCAAACCAGTCAATCCTAAAGGAAATCAACCCTGAATATTCATTGGAAGGACTGACATTGAAGCTGACACTCCAATACTTTGGCCACCTGTTGCAAAGAGCCGACTCATTGGAAAAGACCCTGATGCTGGGAAAGATTGAGGGCAAGAGGAGAAGGGGACGACAGAGGATGAGATGGTTGGATGGCATCACTGACTCAATGGACATGAGTTTCAGCAAACTCTGGGATACAGTGAAGGACAGGGAAGCCTGACGTGCAACAATCCATGGTGTCACAGAGAGTCTGACATGACTGAACAACAGAAATTGTTCTCCTGGTTGCTCTTCAGAACCAATGGGCTAGAATTTTGATGAAATGGGATTGTTTCTGTGAGAACATGTTATGTCTATAAAATGCTACATTCATGTCACATTATATTTGGGAGCATTTAGAAAATAAGACAGTAGTGCAATTCATGTCAGAGTGACTAGATATCTTCCCATGCATCTCCAGTAGGTTCCAGTCCCCTTACTCTGTCCCACATGTGGTGTTTGCAGCCAACACTGAAAAGAAAAATGGCAAATCTCTGCTGTGTAGCCGAACTGCTGGGAAAATTCTTTTTAAAATATGATTCTGTCTTCTATGATCAATTTCAGTGCCACGTAGCTCTCCCCAGAGCCTCCTGGGTGACTCAGCAGCAGTCAATCTCTGTGCACAGAATTCATATATAAAGTCAAACTCTTTGCAGTAGATATTACTTTTTCCCCAGAGATCATATATATGCAAAAAATTGAAGACACTGAAAATAAATAAAATAGATGATTCCCAGTGGACTTAGAGTTATACTTGAAATTTTGTATAATTGATAACACTATTTCGGTGCTGATTTGAGATTTAATATGGGGAATTAATTTTGAGAATACAGATCAAAAAACTTAGCTCGTCTGTTTGACTTTCAAAAACAGGATCACATCATAATTCCTAGTTCTCAACCATCGTCTTATGGTATTTTAGAATAATCGTTTATTGCTACATTTTTCTTGAGGTTTTAGCCAAACTAAAGCACTGTGCAAAGACCAGATTGTGTTACTCTGTTCCATAATGATAGTTGACATGAATCAACAAAATCCAATTATTGTTGATTTATATGTTATTCATTTAACAAACACTTGTTCAGATCTCTTGCCTATCCTGGGAAAACAGCTCAAAGCTCTTTAGAGGTTATAGGGTTCTATGATAATTTATAGTAGATAAGTCATTCTCTGTAGTCGTTTTGGATTTCTTAGATTTTGAGTATCTATTTGGTTTGTGCTGACATTCACTTCTCCCTCCAAAACTGGCTATCTTTACCAAGTCCCATGAGATACGAAGACACTGGTAAAGGTGTTAGGATAGAGAAGTCTAGGTGACAGGAGACTTCCAGCTAAGAAACAGTATTGATTCTCTGCCTTTTACACCGTATGGGTCTAGTTTGCAAGACAGCAAAAGGTAGAGGGTGTTGACCCCACAGATCAGATGAGACAAGTGAGTGGCTGCTAGGGAAAGAGAAGTTGTGATTTCTCCAATTAGAAATGAATTCAGATTAGCAAGCTCCTGTATTAGACTGCAAATGTCCCCATGATACATTGAACTTACCATCATCTATACCTTAATGTAAATGTTCTAAAGTAATAGTTTCAACTATATATATATATATATATGTTAATAATCACTTTTACTTCACTTACCCTGGGCTATTCACTATTCTAAATGATAAGAGTAAATATGATACTATACTATTAAGCTTAGGTTTTCAATAATACATGTCAACTATGTAGGTTCTGATCTATTGCTGTCAATTTCCCCTTCAGATTAGACCTCAGCACTTCTGGTAATTCTCTTGGGCACATCTTACTCTCATTTGTAAGAAGGCCAGTAGCCTGCTTTCACCACCTCCATCTAATAAAGCCTTTTAAGCTTCCAGAGTTCCAACAATGAATAAGTGCTTATTCCGCACCGGGAATTTTAGTTTCTAAATAAACATTGTAGTAGGTCATTGTTTCTGAATAAAGATGCTTGAAAGACGACTTTGGTAGGCTGCAATGTGAGACATTCTGCTTCTTTTTAGAGTTAATAATAATGCTGTTGTTCATATTTATGACATTTTCTTCTTTTAGAAAAGTGTTTTCCAATAATTTATTAGTTTCACTCAATTAATGCATTTGCCCTTTGAGCTTCATGGTTTTTCCTGTAGGGACATTCTTCTATTTCTCAGGAATAACTGGTGTTGTTATGTCAGAATCTTTCTGCTTTAATTGATATAATTCTTTGACTCAAAGAAGCCAGAAATCATTTACAAACACACTGCTTTTTAAAACCCATCAGGCAAAAGCCATTACCTTCCATTTACACATGAAGATACTGCCATTTACAAATGTTTATAAGAGAATCACTGGAGAATTCCTTCCCCTTAAAGTCATGTGCAAATACATGGTAGATCTGGGAATTAGAGTGTTTTAGCCACTGATTTTTTTTTTTTTTAATGATGCAGAAATGGTGAGATGGGGAAAGTGAGTGGACACTACTGGGGAGAGAAATAGTCTAATGGAATTTTTCCAGTTAAACCAACATATTGAAAATTCCCTGGATCTCACTACATGCATTATCTGAACTTGCAGAATAAATAAGGTTAAATGCAAATTTTCATAGAACTGTCCATTTGCTCCAGCCTGACCTAGATGTGGGGTAGTCCTGGGAAGATGAATCATTCAGCAACCCTTGGAATGAAATTTCATCAAATACTCTTCAACATATGTTCAAGATAAAGGGTGAGGATTATTTACAGAAGAAAGGTTAAAAAGGAAGCCCACAGGTAGTATTATCTCAATTTATATTCCCAGTCACAAATTAAAAGTCTTGTCATTGTCTGAACTTACTTTGTTTAGAAAATACTTTATGACCGACAACTTAGGTAGTTCAGGAAGCTTATAAGAGGCCAGACAGTGGGTGGGACCCACAGAATAAATTCTCCCTGGCAGTCAACCTTTGTGTATGGCTGGCCCTCATTCCTGATCCTGGATAGGGATCCTCTCCTTGTTCCTTTGGATGACCGTGGAGCCCCTGCTGGAGACAAAAGACCCATACTCTATTTCCCCAGAGGTCCTAAAGAGGGAAAATCAAATGGGCTCTAATTAGTTATTGGTTTCTTTCTTACGATTTTTACCAAGATTCAATTTAAAGAAAACAAGGCCTTTTAAACCTAAATTAGTTCTCATAACAACCCATGAAAAACTGAAGGTAGGAGAAGAGAACCCAGAATTTTCAATGGCTCCTTTCCAGTTGCTGTTAAGCTGTTTCCAACTGCGATAAAGACCTCCTAACAAGAAACTTAAAGCAACGAAAGCCTAGGGCAGTGATTCTCAAACTTTAGCTTGTGTCAGAATCAGAGTATTTGTTAAAACACAGATTGCTGGACCGTGTTCACAGCTTTCAGTTCATTAAGTCTGGGGTAGAATCTGAGAAATGGCATTAATAACATGTTCCCAGGGGATGCTGCTCAACTTAATGCATTTTCTTTTTTTTAAAAAAATATTTAATTATTTATTTATCTACACTAGATCTTAGTTGCAGCATGAGTTCCCTGACCAGGGATTGAACCCCGGGCCCCCCGCTTTGGGAGCACAGAGTCTTAGCCACTGGGCCACCAGGGAAGTCCCAACACAATGCATTTTCTCTGCCTCCTCTTAACATTTTAACATTCTCTGTCTCCTTTTGATAGTTGTCCTCCCTTTTAGAATGTAAGTTTCTTGAGGGAAGGAACTGGGTCTGTTTTGTTCATTACACTAACCCTAGACACCTTACACAGTGTCTTAAATACTCTTTTGGCTGAATAAATACTGCGATAGTCTGACTTAGCTGTTTGCATTCATCTCTCTCAAAATCTTCTCTGTTTTAAAAGGTTAGCAATTAAAATAACAAGGGCTAGTGCTCACTAAGAGTTTAAAATGCATTAGAAACTGCCAGGTGTTGACCTTCATCATCTCATTTAGTGATCACAACAATCTTAAGATTTTGCATTGTCCTTATATCTTTTACAATTGAAGACATTGAGACACAGAGAGATTAAGTAACTTGAGCTAAGTTATACTACCAGTAAATTGCAGACCCAAGATTTAAACCAGAAAGTCTGACTCCTGGTTCCTAACTATAGTGTGACTGTGTTTTTCTTCCATCTCTCTGTGAAAATCACCATTTGCTATTTATGACCTATCTCTGTCTCCTTCTCTACCCTTTCCTTCACCCTCACACTTAGTGACACAGACTTGCCGTTTTTTTTTTAACCACACACCTTCTACTTTTAATGGCTTTCCCTCTTTATGGATCTAGAAAATACCCACCCATCTTTTAAGCCTCAACTCAAGTATCTACAAAGCTTTTTCTAACTGCCCTCCTCCCAACCCCAATAGATTCGATCACTCCCTCCTTTAGGCCCTCATTGTAGCCTATTCATCTGTGATATTTTATCATTCTTTTTGCACTATTATTCTTTTTGTCCTAGAATATGGGCACCCCAAGGTCAGGGACTGCATCTTAACTGGTTTTGATATTATAAGAACTTAACATAGACTTTCATAGTGGACATGAATAAATATGACATAAAATTGCCTTCAGTTCAGTTCACTCAGTCATGTCTGACTCTTTGTGACCCCATAGACTGCAGCACGCCAGGATTTCCTGTCCATCACCAACTCTCCGAGCTTACTCAAACTCATGTCCATTGAGTCAGTGATGCCATCCAACCATCTCATCCTCTGTTGTCCCTTTCTCCTCCTGCCTTCGATCCTTCCCAGTGTCAGGGTCTTTTCCAATGAGTCAGTTCTTCACATCAGGTGGCCAAAGTATTGGAGTTTCAGCTTCAGCATCAGTCCTTTCAATGAATATTCAGGACTGATTTTCTTTGCCATATTCTCATAATATTGATCATTATTGTATAAAATAAAAACATCTATTTCTGATACACAACCTTCTCATCATACTAACACTTATCCTCTCAGCATTTAAAAACCTTAATCTCTATTGTTTTCATTTCCAGAAGTTCTATTTAATTCTTTCAAAATCTACACAGCCTCAGATTTATTATGTTCAAATTTGGGTAGCTAGTTTTCATTTGTTTTTATGCCTTGACTCTCCTTCATGGTGATTCATTTCCTCGTGTGGTTTGTAATTTTTTAATTTGTGAGCTCATCTTCTGCAGAGCCTATTTTTCCCTGAAAGTCTTGATTGCTTTGAATGTGGGAGAAAAAATAAAACATTTTTGGGTCCTTTTAGATGTGTTGTCACTGGGGATTTCAAGTCATTCTATGGTCCAAAATCAGCTTCTAATGCTAATTTCATGGTTTAAATTTTCTGCACCATCCTAGTAGAATAAATTCAGACCACATCTACATTTGGCACAACCCACATGTGGTTTTACACTTCACAGAAACAACTCTTCCCTTTTCCCCCAAAGCCTTAGACAAATAATAATTTTTATTTCTGTTCTTCTGAGCTGGTAGGAAAGGTTTTTCTATATCTTCTTCAACAAAAAGGGCAGATTTTTAAGACTCTAGGCTCTATGCATGGAGTTCTTTTTCAGCTGCCCAACCTCACATGGATCCAACACCATTTCTCTAGTCCCCAACCTCTGGACTCTAGAGACATACCTCATCTGAAAGCCACATGGGCAAATGGTATCAGCCCCTACTTACTACTTTGGTTCTGATTTCTCTCTAAGTTTCTGTCCCAGCATTTCCGTTTCATTTTTTGAGCTTAGCTATGTACTGAATAATTGGTGGAAAAATATTTTTCCAGGACTTGAATTGTATCTTTGCTTTCTCCATCTTCCATGTTATTGAAAACCCCCATTTAGATCTTTAGAACACGTTCATATACCTTCTCATATGGTTCACTAATGACTCTTAAGAAAGACTGATAGTGAAAGTGAAAGTCACTCAGTTGTGTCTGACTCTTTGCGACCCCATGGACTGTATAGTCCCTGGAATTCTCCAGGCCAGAATAACTGGAGCAGGTAGACTTTCCCTTCTCCAGGGGATCTTCCCAACCCAGGGATTGAACCCACATCTCCCCCATTGCAGGCAGATTCTTTGCCAGCTGAACCACAAAGGAAGCCCAAGAATGTTGGAGTGGGTAGCCTATTCCTTCTCCAGCAGATCTTCCCGACCCAGGAATTGAACTGGGGTCTCCTGCATTGCAGGCAGATTCTTTACCAACTGAGCTAGACTAGCCAGGTAGTAAACCTTCTTACACTGGGCATCTCCATAGATTGAAATAGTTTGAGACTTATCTAACTGCTTATGGATAATAAGTTGCCTCCCCAGTTTGAAAAACTCCAGGCTTCTAATTTTAGCCTGATGCTGTACAAACTGAGGTCCAAAGATTCAATCAATATCGAGTGAAGGCAAAGTTGGCCTTTTGGTGGGTAAGTCCTGAAAATATCACCAACTTGCTTTTTCATGGGCTCTAGACTAGGTTTATTCCCCTAGATCTTACCTTGCTCCTCACCTCTCTCATGCATCTCTGTCCTTTCTCCTGAGCATGTTGATGGATATCTGCGATCTCAAATATACTAGGTGATCTTTGCCACCCTGTTATCTTCTGAGATGTCTCTCAAACTTCATGAATTTACCCAAAGTCTTCTTTCTTGCCCAATCACAAGGAAGATGTTCACTTCCATCCTACCTCTTCCTGCATCAGCTTCATCATTTTGTACTCACACATCATTCCTTGACCCAGTGAAGAAGGAAATTAGGAAGATATGTTAAATTTAAACTGCAAGAGAATGACGGAAAGATCTGTGAGTTTACCAAAAGATTACACTCCCATTATACAAATTATGTACCTTTTCCATCTTTGTTGACCATATTATTATACTCCAGGCTTTCCATGGGGTGAAAACTATCTCCAAATGTAGTGTGCTCTGAGATGTCTGGGTCCCATGTGAAAATAATAAAGCCCACATATGGAAGATGGTCATGTTGTCCTCTTGGAACTAGCCCCTTCCAACACAACTAGCTCAGGACTAAAAAAGCAAGACTGAATATCAAAACCCTAAATCAGAGAATTCACTGATTCACTTCGTATTTTTCCTCTAACTGAATTCTCTTGGCTCCTGAAATGTTTGCCTTTGCATCTTGCTTTTTTTTTTTTTTCATTTAGACTTGTTTAAATTAGTGCGTTGCTTCCAAACATTTTCCTTTGTCCTGACTGCTATCCCTTTGGGAACACATTCTGAAAAGTTCCCATCACCTTGAGGCCCTTAAGGGAGAATAAGAAACACACAGTTAGCTGGACCTCAAAGGGCCTCATTCCCGTCTTCCACACAAGATGGGAGAGCAAACCCTTTTGATCTTTGAACTCCAATGAAATGCTGATAGAATTGTTAGTGCAACTGTCTGTGTACATCTTACACCAAACATTTTACTACATGTTCTGAATAAACTAAGAGCAAATGTCAGATTCACACACAGATTGAGAGAAATTCTGCCCCCTCAAAAACCTCCTAAAGTCAGTAAGAAGTCCTACTAGCTTCAAATTTTGTTACAAGCAGAGGAAAAAGAAAATATTTACAAGTGGGAATCAGAAGGCTAGGCACTCCTGAGTATTAGCTTAAAAACATTTTGTTAATTAGTCCATCTTCGCTGTCTCCTTAGCCGGGGTCAGTGTATGCAAGGGAAATCTATGTAGAAGCACTTGTTTTTTTGAAATGCCCAAACTGAATGTTTAAGGTTCTCCTCTTGTTGGAGATGACACTTGTCGTAAGATGATTGCCAGCAACCAGGGAGAGTTCAGGCAAACAGCTCCATATGACCATGGCTGAGATGTTTTCCATTAGTGTCACAGTGTGTTGGGTTAAGTTCATCCTCCTAGCGATGTTATATCTTTATTGCCCCTTCATGCTCACGGGCCATTTTGCCAAAAAGAATGAAGAGTTTATCCTGCTGGACTCTGAAGACATGTTAGCACAGGAAATTTTCTTTTTTTTACCCTAGTATCATCATCATTATCTTTACTAGTGAAAAGCACTCAAAAAGCTTAGATGAAGAAACTGACAATGCAACTGTTGACAATACACAGTGTTTGGGGGCAAAGATGACTTAGATTACTCTCCTCTGTTGTCACCATCTCCCCAATGGTCTCATGTACATAGTTCCTTCAGACAGAAGGTGTTAAGGAAACCAGTGTGTGGACATAAGGTTGTTTTTCTTCTCCTTTGACTCCTATCTGGAGAGGTTGCCTTCTGATAATTTGATTCGTTTGGGGGCCCTCTGGCTGTGGTCAGTGAATGCAAGAATCAGACAACCTGATACTTGTGTGGAAAGGGAGCTGGAGGTCACAGAAAATGACAGTCTCCCCCCGTAGGAGGCCACTTATGTGCATATACTGGGCTGTGTGGGATGTGGCTGATGAGTGTTAGCACAGTTGCGCCTGAAATCAAATGCTTTCTCTGGGATATAATATTGCTTTATTCTGAGACTCTGCAGGGTTTCTGTGGCATTGGGCTTTGTTTGAAAATGCAAAGAATTCTCCAATGGCAAGCTTGGCTATGCTAAAAAAATAATCAATTAAAACACCAAGTGCATGAGACACTCTGAAAGCAAGTCACAAACATCCCTGGTTTGCATCTGAAAAAAAAAAAAAGAGAGAAGAAGAAGAAGAAGAGAGATTGAATATTACTTTAGTATCAAGGACAGCTGTCATCTAACAGGGTGAATTCTTTCCACAAAGAAGCTAGAAGCAATGGAAAATGCCAAGGTCTAGCATTGTGTTAGCAGGTTAAACTGAATGATATGTTGAAATATTTTATTGTGTAATCAGTTTGAATTTATTGCTTTTTAGGGACTTTGGAGATGAGGCGAGAGATGGCCTTTCATCAGGCACTGTAGTCCCATCAGTTATGTTAGTATTTCCACCACTTGGACCCACTGATTTCCCAGAAAGATTTTTCCCAAGTGTCACATGCTTTGTTCTTATTTATGCATTGTATATATTATCCTCATCTCACTGTCTCATTCACCACCACATCAGCTTTATCAATATCTGAAAATAATATTATCCACATAGCACAGTCATATGTCTATGGTCTGCTCTGGATGTGAATGGTCAGAAATATTTTCCTGGTAAATTTCCTCAGGAAATAAGCATGGAATGCATTACCTTTGCCCAGAGATGAAAGTGAGGGATAAAGGCTCTGAGCTGTACCTTTGAATCAAGACCCACTGCTGCTGTAAGAGGTGAGGAGGATGGTCTAGAAACCCTGAAAGGATGACACCCCTTGCTTGGAGCAGGCAATGTGACCCCAGAGCTCCAGAAAGCATGGCCTCAATACACTCTTTGCACAGTCCAACTCTGTTTCCTCCCAAGGCAGAGAGAAAAGTCAGCCACAATAATAATTGCTGACAGTTATTGAGTGCTTAGCCATTGTAAGTGCTTTATGTCTATTAACCCATCTAATTCTCACCACATCCTGTCTCTAGATGAAGCAACTGAGGCGTAGAGAAGTTTAGACATGCATCTAAGGCTACAGAGCCAGCAACAGTGAGACCAGAATTGAACTCCCAGCAGTATGCCTCATGCTTATGACTCTTCAAATCTGATTGAATCTGCATTGAATGTCATTGTTCCCAATTCAGGACACACAGCAGTGCCTTGAAAAATAGATAAAATTCCTGATCCCTAAGAGCAGCTGTCTGACAGAACAAGCCAGGTGGGAAAAAATAACATTGTCATGACGTGGTGGTGGTGTAGTGTGTGTGTGTTTAAAAGAGAAAGATACAGTCCAGTCCCTGTTAGATTTGCTTTCCAGTAGAGTCCCAGCCTCTCCTCCACAATGAGCCTTGAAGAAACAGATGACAGTTGACATTTCAATAAGTTTATACTCATAAGGGGCTTCCCTGGTGGCTCAGTTGGTAAAGAATCCACCTGTAATGTAGGAGACCCAGGTTCCATCCCTAGGTTGGGAAGATCCCCTGGAGAAGGAAATGGTAACCCACACCAGTATTCCTGTCTGGCAAATCCTATGGACAGAGGAGGCTGGTGGACTACAGTCCGTGGGGTCAAAAGAGTCAGATATGACTTAGCGACTAACCCACCATACTCACAAGATCCCTCCCCTGCCTTCTCTCCCTTCATTTGCATACTTGTTTGTACATATCTTCATGAGGGATTAACACAAACCTCTTCCTTAGACTCAGTTACTGTTTTGTTGCCTGCTGATTCTCTAACCATTCTCTAGCCCTTTCTTTCAAAGCTCATGTCCTTCTTTTCACCCCAGTCCACCTCTTATTGGTTGTACTCTTTGTGACACTGTGGACCATATACTGCCAGGTTCCTCTGTCCATGGGATTCTCCAGGCAAGAGTACTGGAATGGATTACTTTGCCCTCCTCCGGGGGATCTTCCTGACTCAGGGGTTGAACCCTCTTCTCTTAAGTGTCCTGCATTGGCAGGCAGGTTCTTTACCACTATCACCACCTGGAAAGCCCACGTGGGGTCTTAGGACCTAGATGGGGCCTAATGGGCTCACATGGGGTCCTAGGACCTGCAAAAAGAAGGAGGAAGTGGGACTTCCATGGTGGTCCTGTGGCTAAGACTCCATACTCCCAATGGAGGGGGCCAGGTTCCATCCCTGGTCAGAAAACTAGATTCCCACATGCCACAACTAAAGATCCCAAATTCCACAACTAAGACCCTGAGTAGCTAAATAAATACATAATTTTAAAAAAACATTAAAAAAAAAAAGGAGGAAACAAATACTATTGAGGAAGCAGGACAGAAGTCATAATTGTGGTGTGTGTCTGGTGCAAAATGAAAACACATGTTCCTTGTTATAAAGTTATTAGGAATATCAAGACCTTGACTACAAAGCATCCAGCAAGGGGTCCTTCTAAGCACGAGACCCAGCACAACTTTACAAGTCACATGAAGATAGCCTTGCCAGGGGTGGAGGGAAGGGGCAGGCAGGGGGAGGTCCTGTGAAAGGAGATAGAGTCTCTTTCAGCTGGAAAGCTGTTTATTTTATAATTAATCATTGAGGTTTTGCCAGTGGGCCCAATAAAGGCAAAGATGTGTGATAATGATAGAAATGCAGTTGGGGAACTTCAGGAAAAATACAGTTTTTACAAGCAACTGTCAGACACACACACAAAATCTGTGATAAAGTCATATGAGCAGTTAGTAATCTTACCAGCAGCAGAAAGCTATCATCCTACTGTCTGCGTGTGTATTTGGAGATAACTCCAAATTGAAAGATCTCACCCTTGAGGCCACTGAGTTAAATTCAAAGGTAGTGGGAAAAAAAAGAGAGAGAAAAAGAAAGGCATAATTTTGAGAGACTAGATGAAATAGGAGTTGCTAGAGAGATGAAAATGAGACCCTGTGCATGTGTTTGTCTCATGCGCATGTGAGTTTTGTGGGAGAGGAAGGAAAAGAACAGAGAAATATGAAAATGCAGATGTATAAGCAAATGGAAAGTTAGTACAGGTTAAGGAATCAAAACAAACACTTCACTACAAATGATATCCTTAGGAAGAAAAATGGCTGATCAGTTGAGTGCATAGAAGGGGGGCTGCTGGGCTGGAAGAACTCTGATTAATCAGCTTGGAAACCCTTAAATTAGTAACTAATGAAAAACAAATTTTCTTTTTTCTCTCCTCATTAATTTTTATTATGTGAAGGAAATTACATTGACAATAAACAGTAAAGAACTGAACATTTTGTTTAAACAGAAGATACAACTGTATCATTAAATAAATACACAGCAGTCCCTCTCCTCCAATTAGTTGCTGTTTATAAAGTGCAATGAGATTCCTGGATGAAGACTGCTAAGAAATTATATATTATTATAGTTCTGATTACTAATAAAAATGGCCACAAATGGTACACATGCTCCACAGGAATGCATGTAAGAGAAAACTACCACGTAAAGGAAAAAAAATGATACAGATGATTGCTTTCTGCTTCAAAGGGTCTGAAAATCTCCTCTGGGAGAAAGACAAAAGCACAGGCTAATTCTGAAGGCTGCATCTCTATGGACTGTGTTCTGGGGTCAGTGAGGGCCAAAAGGGGTCAGAGAGAACTGGTTGACAGCTATTCTTCACGCTGGAATTTTTCTGCCTCTTACCCAGCCTGCGAATGGAACTGACAGGAATTCTAAAAAGTGCACCAGGAGGATAGGCAGTCTTGTCAGTGACACTGGGCTGCTGGTCACTTGCAGAAGCTCAAAAGGGTAACTCTTGTAGATTCCTGGAATCAGGGCTTTGAAAGACTTTGGAAAGAATCTGGTGCTTGGAAAGACCTTGAGTCTTCCTGGACAGGCTCTAAGACTGGATCTCCAAAAATCACGCAGGAAAGGAGTGAGAGGAGTGGGGTACAGAAAACAGACACAACAGGCAGATTCAAGGGACTCCACGAGCAAGCAGACACAAGGCATTTTTACTTTTGGAGAAAGGTATGATTTGGGGACTAGTGTGTGTGTGTGTGTGTGTGTGTGTGTGTGTGTGCGTGCACACGCGCATGCATGTGTGCCTATAGTGGGATCTTGGCAGGAACTTGCCTTCCTTGGAAATGTGGCATAAGAAGAACATGAGAGGAGATTTGGCCTATTATTTTCTTTAAAAAAAATGGAAACAAAGAGATGAAAACATAAAGGTGAATGTATACGAGGAGCCAGCTTGGAGTATTCGGAGAGAAGAGAGTTCAGCAGTTATTAACAATGAAGACAAGGAATTAATCATCAGGACTTTTTAACAGACAAAATGATTTTTTACCTACAGCTTCAGGGTTGCGAAGCAACTTAAAGTTATTGGCTCACATGGTTGCCTTCCCTTCCCAACTCTTTTGCTTTGCATTTTGGGTAAATGGCCAGCATTGGCTGGCCTGAGCATCCATCAAGAAGTTTTTTTGGATTCACACTGGCAGGGCTCTGAGCATGGCCTGAGGGATCGAACCCACATGTCTTGAGTTGACCGCATTGGCAGGCAGATTCTTTACCACTGTACAACCTGGGAAGCATTTACACATGCATAATGGACTCACTTTGCTGTACACCTGAAACTAACACAACATTGTAAATCAACTATACTTCAATTAAAAAAAAAACAAATAAGCAGTAATTAAACAGAAACGTATCATTGGTGCAACCTGATGCTCAAGCTGACAATGTAAAGGAGGAGGCTACAAAAATGTGGTCAGAAAAGGGAACCAGCAAGGTAAAAAGGGTGCTGAAAAGACAGCTAACAGCAGAGACAGGCTGCATAACTGGGTTTCCCTTTACTCTGAGATCCCATAAGACACAGTTTCCTGGGGGGAATAGTGAGAAAAGAGCAAAGATATAGTGGAAAATAGAAAAAGCAAAGAAAAATCTAAAATTTTAAACAGGTAATATTTAATTTACACATTCTCTGAACCAAACACTGGGCTAAGAACTTTCTATGATTTCTCTTCTTGAATTTCTACCACAACCCCATGGGAGTGAATGTCCAATATAAGATACATATGAGATAGCCACTAACTTTTTCCTCTTTTTACAGATGGTAAAACTGGTGCTAAAAAAAAGTCAGCCAGTCACCCTAGGATGTAAACCTGGACCGAAAAACCTGAATCTGTCCAACTCTGGGATCTTCACTCCTACCGCAAGGCAGCCCTGTATCCCCCCAGTAGGACTGGGAAAGGAATTGAAGATTCATGCAAGTTAAAAGATCCACAGTGAAAAGGATCAGGAGGTGAAAACTCTCAGTTCCTGAGAGTTTGAGGAAAGATTGCAGATAGGAGAGAGAGTAAGATGTTATTTATTAGTGAGAAAGCATCCCATAATTGCTCAAAACAAACTCACAGAGAAATTATTTTCCAAATCAACCTGGTGTCAGTAAATTGGCTTTGCTGCACAGTAGGCAAGAGGACCCAGGACAGTGTGGTAACAGCTTGCCCCCTTTCTTCCTGGCAGGCATATCACCCACGAGCACTCCCAATTAACCTCTGAATGCAACTTTCTACCTCAGAGTCTGTTTCTAGTGAAGCCAATCTAACACAACCCTCAGGTATATTTAATAATGAATATTGCAAGCAAATGCTGAATATATGAATACTGTTAAATATTATTTCACTGTAAAGCAGTCACAAAATAGAAATTTAAAATAAATATAAGTTGAAGTTCTAATATTTTCTTTCCACATCTCAGTGAGCCATCTTTTGCAACCTCTCCCTCTACCCTCATACTTATCGAATTGAACTTGTGTCCACTCCCCCAATGCTCAGCAAAGCCAATCTACAGACACCAGTTTGTGAAACAAAGTATGGCATTTATTGTAGGCACAAAGTAGGGAGTACAGGCAACTAATACTCAAAAGACTCGAACTCCTCAATGGCTTTCAGGGAGGGGTTTTTAAAGACAGTGTGAGGGAGAGGGTTGTGGGGGTATGCATCAGCTCAGGCTCAGTTCTCTAACTAGTTGATGGTAAGGTAACAGCGTGGTGTCACAGAGGTCAACATTATCAATCCTCCGGCTCCAGCCAGGCTGGGAGTTATGTGCTCATGATAATCATGGAGTTAGCTTCCTCCACTTGGTGGGAGTTTTAGTATCTGCAAAACAACTTAGCAATGTACATCAGACCTATCTTTACCTGTGAAACAGAATTGAGAGTCCTTGTGACTGATTTATTATTTAACTTCTGGCTGTTCTCCTGCTTGACTGTCCTGTCTTTGTTTCTGCATTCTTTAATTCCCCAAATGTTAACTGCTAGGGCCTGTTCTTTGTTCTACATGGAGGGCCCAGGAGGCTAAGGTATTTCCATAGCCTTTTTTCCACATCAACAATAAGCAGGAACACAGAGAGGTCGTCACTGGGAAGGCTCCTAAATGGACCTGCTCAATTTTGCGCACACACGCTCACACACACACGCACGCACGCACGCACACACACACACACACACACAGGAGACCATTCTTATTCTATAAATAAGTAAGAGATTTTATCTTAAGTGTCATGGAAAACGTAAACATGATCCTACAGTGTAACTGGGAAGAAATAAACAAATAACCAACATACAGGACCATGGAGAGAGGAATCTAGGAACATGTGTGGCAACATATAAGAGGTAGAGACACCAAGTACCCTGGGATGTCCATGGGACTGATGCCACTCCAGTTGAGGGAATCATGGGAGGATTACTGAAGGAAATTAGATAAAAGGGGCATAGGAGTATTTCTAAAGGAAGAAATGAGGCTGAAATGTAGGCATGAAGATGAGAAAGAAGATAGGAAAGGCGGGTCCAAGAGAGATTTGGAAAGTGAAGTGCAATGAACCTTCAGGTATATAGGTTTACGTAGGAAAGAGGTAGAAGATAAGGCTTGACAAGGGGTGGAGACTGCCTCAAACTAGTAGGGATAATCCTAATGCAAGACTTCAGACTGTGACAAAGCCAGAAAAATATTTGGAGGGGATGAGTGGAAGTCTTTCAGGGAGATGAGTTTGGTAGTAACATGCAAGAAAGTGGATAGAAACTGTACCCAGAGTACAGAGAATTTAACACTAGAAGGAAAATAGATTAGAGACAGTTCACTGAAGAACTAGGGGACATGAATAAGAATAGACAAAGAAGTATTTGTAGAAAAGATGCCACATAGGAAAATCTAGATCATCTGGAGAATAAGGAAAAATACTCAGGGATTGGGTTCTATGTTATAGTAATTTATAGGATTATGGTATCACCCAATATAAGGACACCAAGAAGGGTTAATTCTGGAGAAAACGATGAGGTCTTTGTTCTGACATTTTGACTTTAGGGTGATAATGGGACCCTAATAGGGTGGAAATATTTAATAGGTACACACATAAGGCTGGAATCTATAGAAAGGTTAGGCCAGAACTAGATATACGATGCATTTCAAAGCCATCTGAATAGCCATCCTATTTGAGTTCTTGATAGGGGATGAGTTTCTTAGAGTAAGATTCACATGGAGCCAGAGTCTCTGAGAATGAAAGAGGGAGACAGATAGATATGAATTGGGGAAGGGAGGGTTAGAAGGTGAGGAGGAAGAGACTCTCAAAGCAAGTACAAGAACATTGTTAAGGTACTGAGAGCTGCAGAAAGCCCAGGAAGAATGAAGAGAAACCATCAGGTGGATGACTAGGAACTTATCATTATTTTTACGAGAACACTTTCAGCCGATTTAGGGGGAGGAAGCAGAGAGGTGTAGTGAGTTGTATACAGCTTTCTTTACTTTTTAAAATTTTCATTTTATATTGGAGTATAATTCATTTATGATGTTGTGTTAGCTTCAGATGTACAAGAAAGTGATTTAAGTACATATATCCATTCTTTTTCAGATTCTCTTCCCATATAGATTATTACAGAGTATTGAGTAGAGTTCCCTGTGCTACAGAGTATGTCCCTGTTGATTATCTGTTTGTATATTTTGTTTAGTCCCTAGGACCTATCTGACTCTTTGCAACCCCATGAACTGTAGCCTGCCAGGCTCCTCTTTCCAGGGGATTTCCCCGGCAAGAATACAGGAGTGGATTTCCATTTCATTCTCCAATTTTATATATAGTGGTGTATATACATTAACCCCAACCTCCCAATTTATCCATTCCCCCACCTTTCCCCTTTGGCAACATATATCCAGAGAAAACCATGCTTGGAAAAGCCACATACACCTCAATGTTAATTGTAGCACAATTTACAATAGTCAAGACATGGAAGGAACCTAGCCATCCACTGACAGATGAATGGATAAAGAAGATGTGGTCCATATATATAATGGAGTGTTATTCAGCCGTAAAAAGAATGAAATAATGCCATCTGCAGCAACATAGAAGGATCTAGAGATTATTATACCAAGTTAGGTAAGGCAGACAGAGAAAGACAAATATCATATGATATCACTTATATATGAAATCTAAAAAAAGAAACATGAAACAAATGACCTTATTTACAAAGCGGGGACAGTTTTCAAGTTTGGCTATGAATACAGTGAGAAAGAATGTGGTACGAAGGAGTGACAGAAACACGGATAAAGGCATTTTCAAGACTGGGAGGATATGTCCAAGGAGGAGGGAGGATATATCCAAGGAAGAGGGAGGATATGAAGGTCTTAGAGAGAGAAACAGTAGTGGTGGGTTGATCAGTTGGAGGTAAAGTCAGCCAGAGCATGGAGGAAGGAAGGGTGCCTTGAAGATAAGGATCTCCATCATCTGAATCAACAGAAGATGAGCAACATGGATGGAGAGGTGGGCCCTGATGATCTGCTCTGAGTTTTCCCAATATCTGTTGGATTTGCACAAACTCCACTCTCTGGGAAAGAGAGCTACTGCTATGGACGTACACACATGCTAGAGAGACCAGCTCCCACTGAAACCCAAGTAAGTCATTTTCAGAGGGGAAACCAGTTTTGGCAACTGGTTGTAGATGGGAAATTAGATTTCTGGCTCCCTGAGTCTCCTTCATGTAAAAAAATTGCTGTCAACCTCCCATTGATATAAATGCCACCCTCCCTTGCTCTTGTCCATTAGCAAGACTAGAGTCCTATGACCTTGGCTTAGGAAGGAGAGGAAGTTTTGTCTTTCTCTTGCCCTCCAGGGAGAGCACAGCCAATCCTGTCCTGATGTGAAGGAGAAGATCCAGTTCTTGAGACCTGGCTGGGTTCCACGCTCTCTCTAGCAAGCTTTTCCTGCAAAGCCACATCAAGATGTTCCAGAAGAGTTACTAGAGGGGGTTGATTGGTGCTGCATATGTCAGACTGTTTAAGCATATTTCTCCTTTATTCCATTCACAGATATGTTGGGATGGGCTAGAGCTGACTCAGGTAGAATTGAGTCTAGAGATCTAGACAGAGCAAATGGAAACAGCCTATGGATATAGGATAGAGGATGTTCTGAGACCAAGATACCATCTGGCAGAAAAGGCAAGATGAGGAATGAAATGGGACTATAGAGCAGAAGATCCAGAATCAAATCCTGGCCTTTTGCCTTGGTAGTTGTGTGACCTTGAGCCAGTAAGCTGCCTGTTTCATGCATCAGTGTCCTCATTGTCAAGGAAAGGTTAATAATGCCTACCCTGAAGGCACGCTCTGAGGATGGGAAGGGAGATCACCTAGTACATAGTCATTACTGTTGGTGGAGGGGAAGAAACAGCCAAGGAAAAGATGAAGAAGCTGCCATAGGAAAGTGGAATTTTGCTGGGTGGAACAGGAAAGCCAGAGGAAAGAATGAAAAGAAAGACCTTCTTTTCCCCAAAATTTAGGGTAGGCAAGCATATATTTGATGTGTAGGAAACAGTAGGAAAATTCAGTGAAGTGCACAGAAGTGTGGAAAAATATGCCCAAAGATGGTCATGGCAACAGATAATAAAACACAACTAGAGGTTCTGAGAACTCTGGCTTCATTGCTTTTAAATAATTTGTAAGCTGTTAAATTATTTGTAAATGGCCGAGAAAACAAAAGTGTTTTGGTGCCTGTGTTCATGCGTATTTGGCAAATGCGCCACAACTTTCTCAAGGAGGGCAGGATGCAGGCAGGGAGGTCTAAGAGTACAGCTTTCCAGATGTGTGGGCCCCAGGCCACAAAAGACAGTGTAGCCATGAGGAGCAAGGAGAGACAGGGAACAGAAGTACCTCGATTCAAGCTGAGGAATCTGTCTTGGTTATGAACCTCAAAGAACTTGAGAGACAATGAGTCATCACATCCTATTTAATATGCGCAGAAAACTGGGAACAAAATCAATTCAGCAGTGGAAACTAGCCGGTTACCTGGAGAATCATGAAATGAGAAATGCTTCTTATTCAAAAAGCAGCTGATGTTATTCTCCAAAAGCCAGGCACAGGCAAAAAAGAGGCAATTAAAGTTTTCTTTGCCCTCTGGAGACTCCTGTGAACTCTTTGGCTAACTTATTCCCATAATTTGCTGAAACCACTGCTAATATATTTCACTTATAATGGACCATGGACAGCTCCAACAGTGGGCATGGCTTAATACTCAAACACACAGGCATACAGACACTCACCAGGTTACACAAATATGTGCAACCCATGCACCCATAGGTTTGTTAAGAATATGCTTTGGAACGATTTGGGAGAATTTGGAGTACACTGAAAGGAGACAAAACAAAGGGCTCTTTTCCAATTTCTTACACCATATCCCTTCTTCCCCATTTTTGTGAATGTCCTATTCCTACCCTAATGTGGTTTAATAAAGTGGCTTAGGGACATGTGGAACTGTCTAGAGGATCTTCCTCCTTGAATTACAGCTAACCACAGAATTGTCCTACTCTCATCAGTAGAGAAGAGCTTCTGAAGAGTGATCAGTTCAGCCAGCATCCACCACCACTGCTTTCACTTCCAAGCATCAGTAATGATAGCGTCCTGGGACACACATTCACATAGGCTGTATGAGATCCAGTCCAACTTGATTGGGCAAACAACTCATGACTCTCATCCTTGGCAGTCTTGGCAAGTCCTGGCACCTTGAAGGGAGCCATGGCCAATCTCAGAACACCATTCACTGACTGTTACTTGAATACAAAGGGCTTGAGACAGAAATACTTCAAATAGCATCTTCTGCAAAAATGTCTTATCTTGGAAAGAGTTCAACAGCAGCAATAATTTTATTCAAAACCAAAGTCTTTACAATGGCCTACGATGCCCTACAAGACCTGACTCCATCACCCATGCTAATACAATCCCTCATACACTCTGCCCCAAACACACTGGACTCCTGATGTTCTTCAGGAGGAGTACTGGATCAAACCCAGTAAGTTTGATCCAGCTGTTTCTGCTTCCTGAAACACTCTTCCCCCAGGCAACCACTAGCTAAAGTCCCTTGTGTGTGTGTGTGCTTAGTCGTTCAGTCATGCCCAACTCTTTGCAACCCCATGGACTGTAGCCCACCAGGCTCCTCTGTCCATGAGATTTCCAAGGCAAGAATACTGGAGTGGGTTTCCATTTCCTCCTCCAGGGAATCTTCCTGACCCAGGGATCACATCTGCATCTCCTGTGTCTCCTGTTTGGCAGCCAGATTGTTTACCACTGTACCACCTGGGAAGCCCAGAGAAACTCCCTTGCCTCTGCTCATATTTGCCTCAAGCTTTTGCTCAAATTTCAACTTCTCAGTGAGACCTAGTATCCAAACCTCCCTTATCCTACTCTGCATATGTTCTTTCTCATAGTTCCCATCATGTTCTATCACACTGTTGGGTTGGCCAAAAGTTTAGTTTGAGTTTTTTAATAACATCTTACGGACAAACCTGAACGAACTTTTTGGCCAACCCAATATTATATTTGACTTTAACCTTTTTGTTATGTTTATTGTTTGTCTCCTTGGCTAGAATACAGGTAAACTTTACTGGAGCAGTAATCTTTTTTTTTTTTTTTTTTGGCCATGCCGCACAGCTTGCAGGATCTTAGTTCCCTGACCAGGAAGCAAACCTGGGCCCCCCGCAGTGACAGTACTGAGTCCCAACCCTTGGACCTCCAGAGAATTTCTAGAAATCTTTGTTTCATTTACTGATATATCCAAGTACCTAGATAGTCGCTGGCACATAGTAGATGCTCAATAAATATTAGGTGAATAAATGAAAGCACCTCAGTTTTTTCAAAGAGCATGGCATTTATTTAAACCCCACTAAAATTTGTACTGCTAGTATTCTAGTTTACAGAGAGGAAGCTGAGGCCCAGAGAGGTTAATAACTGGCCAAAGTGAAAGTGAAAGTCACATCCGACTCTTTGCAACCCCATGGACTGTAGCCTGCCAAGCTCCTCTGTCTGTGGAATTCTCCAGGCCAGAATACCGGAGTGGGTAGCAATTCCCTTCTCCAGGGAATCTTCCCAACCCAGGTATCAAACTGGGGTCTCCTGCATTGCAAGCAGATTCTTTACCAGCTGAGCTACAAGGGAATCCCTGGCCAAAGGCTACCCTGTTACTAAGTAATGTATCCAGAATTCAAAACCATGCAATATGATTCACAACCCACACGGAACTGTCTGTCAGAAAGCCCACACAGGAGCCCATGCCTAAAAGGAAAATGTTCTATCCAAAGGAGAGATTATATTTTTCTGTTTGCTCTATAGCAGAATGATCTTAAACATTCACAGAGATTCTGTTAATCTGCAATAGGATTTTAATAATGCTTTCAGAGTCTTGTAGCTAGGATGAAGATTGAATATGGTAATAACTGTAAATAGCAATTCCATTTACTAAGCATATTAGTGAATCTCTAGATTCAACAGGTATTAAAATATGCTAATATGGTTACTGAACAAATTGTTGACCCCAAAGGGTTCAATTTGGAGCAGCAAACCAATTATCTCAACCAAAAGTTACCTGCAATTGCCCTGGCTGCTTTTTGATATGTTGATGACTTAAAATGTGAACCATCCATTTATTAATTTCAGCTTGTTAAACTTGAAAAATCTGTGTCATATTATTTTTAATTGAATCAATTAAAATGAGAGTCACATACATAGCATGAATGCCATTGTGTGCATGTAATTAATCAGATGCTATGAAAAAAAAGGCCACTAAAACATTAACATTATAAAGCACATCAATGAATAAGGGAATATTCTGGATTTTTAAGCCTCATACTATCAAATAATGAATATTCTCACATAAGTGATCTCCTACCAATTTACATCATTTTTAAGGAGATGAAAGCTCAAATGAACTGGTTTCTTATTTTTTCAAATTACAGTACAAAATATTTCACTTTCCATTTCTCTATTTAGTTTATACTCTGGACTGCATGTTACTGCACCCTATACCAATATAATGGCATCATCAACTCAATGGACGTGAGTTCAAGCAAACTCTGGAACATAGTGAAGGACAGGGAGGCCTGGCATGCTGCAGTTCATGGGGTTGCAGAGTCAGACATGACTGAATGACTGAACAACAGTAACAATGCCAGTATAATACTGATACGATGACATAGGAATCCAATGAATTAAGCAGGGTGTATATTTTTGTGTCTGACTTCTTAAACTCAACAGTATATTTGCAAGATTCATTTATGTTGTTATATTTGGTAACAGTCCATCCAATCACTTTGATGTTTAGTATTCCATTTTTTTAATATACCACCATCTGTTTATCCATGTTATGGCTGGTGAACAGTTGTGTTCAACTTGGAGCATAATGAATATACATCTATAGATGTTTTTGTACATGTTACTTGACATACAGTTTTTGTATTTCCATTGTATATACATTAAGGATAAGAATTTCTGGGTCACATTATTAGCTTTAGTTGATAACGCCTGTGCCCAGAAAAAATACGAGTGCCAATAATTTAGGCAGTAATCCCAGGAAGCACTAGTAGTGGAAATGGAGACACTGGAAATGAAAGAAAGCCTTAAGGAGCGAGTATTAAATAAGTTCCCACTGAGAGCAACTAGAGCTTGATAGAAAATATCAGTGCTGTCCCAACTGAGGGGTGAGGAAACTAGGGCATTTTATCTACCAAATCTTTGTCATTGGTTGAGACGCATTAATTAGGGGCATTAATTTCTGCATTTTTAGCTTGCTTTGTCTGCACTCTGAGTGTGCTCACAGAAAATCTCCCAGGCAGAAAGGGTGAGGTATTACATAGCCTTTTGTGTGTGGAACCCATGCTGAGAAGACACGGGCCAACAGGGTCTTCCATAAAAGCTGAACTCAAAAAGAAAGTAAGATCTCTAAGTGGCAAAAGTTTGAGAAGGTCCTTCTTGTTTATTTTTAGGAATTAAAGCCAACATGTCTGTTTATATACTTGTACCATACTGTTTTGATGACTACACTTCTATAGTATACCCTGAAACCAAGGAGTGTGGTGCCTCCTGCTTTGCTCTTCTTTTTCAGGATTTCTTTGGCTATTCTGGGTCTTTTGTGATTCCATATAAATTTTAGGGGTGTGTTTTTATTTTTTTTGATTATTTATATATTTATTTTTTATTGCACTGGGTCTTTATTGCTGCAGATGGGCTTTCTCTGTTGTGAGTGGGGGCTATTCTTTGTTGTGGTGCACGGGTTTCTACTGTGATGGCTTCTCTTGCAGGATCTAGGCACAGGGGTTGCAGCACACAGAGCTCATTAGTTGCCACTCCCAGACTCTAGGGTTGGGCTCAATAGTGGTACATAGGCTTAGTTGCTTCACAGCATGTGGAATCTTCCTGGACTGGGGATTGAATCCATATCCCTTGCATTGGCAGGTTCCAAGAGTGTGTTCTTCTATTTTTGCAAAAAAAAAAAAATACTAATGCCATTGCAATCTTGATAGGGATTGTATGAAATCGGTAGCTAGGTTTTGCTAGTATTGATATTTTAATGATATTAATTCTTCCAATCCATGAACACAGGATATACATTTCATTTATCTGTGTCTTCTTTGATTTCTTTCATCCGTGTCTTGCTTACATCAGAATAGAGATCTTTCACCTTCTTAGTTAAATTTATTCCTATGTATTTTATTGTTTTTGATATTATTATAAGTGAAGTTGATTTGTTTATTTCTTTTTCAGAAAATTTATTGTTAGTATATAAAAATTCTACTGACTTTTATATGGTAATTTTGTATCCTACAACTTTACTAAATTCATGGATTATACCTAAGAGGTTTTTCTTTTTATGGTTGAATTTTTAGGATTTTCTATATATAAAATCATGTCATCTGCAAGTGGGGACATTTTTACTTCTTTTTCTCCAATTCTCTCCAATTTATTTCTTTTTCTTGCCCAATTACTCTGACTAGGACTTCCAGAAGTATATTGAATAAGAGTGGTGACCGTGAGTATGCTTATATTGTTTTTGATCTTAGAGAAAATGGTGTCAACCTTTCACCATTGAGTTTGTTAGCTGTGGGCTTGTCATATATGGCCTTTACCATGTTAAGATATATTCTTGCTATGCCTAATTTAAGAGGTTTTTTTTTTTATCATTAATGGATGTTGAGTTTTATCAAATGCTTTTTCTGTGTCTATTGAGATGGTTATATGATTCTTCTAGTCTATTAATATGATGTGTCACATTGATTAATTTGCCTATGTTAAGCCATCTTTGCATCAATCAGTCAGTTCAGTCACTCAGTCATGTCTGACTCTTTGCAACCCCAAGACTGCAGCACTCCAGGCTTCCCTGTCCATCACCAACTCCTGGAGCTTGCTCAAACTCATGTCCATCAAGTTGGTGATGCCTTCCAATCATCTCATCCTCTGTCATCCCCTTCTTCTCCTGCCTTCAATCTTTCTCAGCATTAGGGTCTTTTCCAATGAGTCAGTTCTTCACATCAGATGTCCAAAGTATTGGAGCTTCAGATTCAGTCCTGCATCCTAGGGATAAATTCCACTTAATTGCCGGGAACAACCTTTTTGATGTGCTGTTGAAATTGGTTTGCTGGTATTTTACTGAGAATTTTTGCATCTATATTCATCAGAGATGTTGGCCTATACTACCTTTTTAAAATATTATCACTGTCTTTGGTTTTCAGCAGTCTTACTGTGATGTGCTTAAGTGCAGTTTTCCTTACATTTACTTTATATTGATACTGCAAACTTAGATGATGTTATACACATGTGAGGAGGATCTTTTTTTTAACTTTGTGGTAGACAGAATAAGAGACTATCACCTTAATCCAATCGAGGACAGAGTTAATTGAGGCTAGGTTTTACCCTTCATAAGGTCTGATCTATTTCCAATTTGGCTGTAGTCACAGACATCCTCCTTCAGGGTCAATCACCTCAAATTTTCCTTTTCTCCATGATCTTGAACCCTAAATCCAACTGCTTTGTAACTTTCTGGTGACTTTCAAATAGGTTTTTAAAAACATTTTAATCAACTTTTTACTTGTACTTGATGGAAAAATTGACCTACTGCAAGTCAGTTCCTTGTGGCCAGAAGCAAAATTGTTAGTAGTAAATTACATGGCAAACTTTGTTAACAGACACTTTAAACCAGCATTGTCATGCAGTTTCAATATAATAGCTGATGTTCATAACAGCAACCTTGTGCCATTCTGATGCTAATATGTCTTCTGAATCATCAAAGGGTAAATTAAAATAAAAATAACTTTAGTGTTTGAGATATTTAATGAGCTTTCATTCATTTCACAGGTAATTCGTGAACATTGAATATGAGAATTTGCCTTCAAAATATTTGACAAATTCTTCTCTTCTTTGTCTTATGTGCCACAACTCTGAAGTATCAGTTCTGCCATATGAACATTTGAGTAAGTCTAAAGCTGCTTCTTAAATGTCTTGGTCTTTCTCTCTGCACTCCAGAACTCTGATGCAGAAGAGGGACACTTTCCATCTGGCTAAACAAGAACTCATGGCAGAAATTTAATTTTTATGCAAAAATATCATCTTTGCTAACAAGATGCTTGGAATCTAAAGTGTATGACTCACCTAGTCTTGAATTGTTTGCTTTAGAGCTCCTGTCTAAAGCCCTGCTGAGACAACTGATATTCAGGAGAAATTATCTAAAGACACCGTTTGTTGTTGTTGTTCAGGTGCTAAGTCCTGTCTGACTCTTTTCGCCCCCATGGACTGCAGCACACCAAGCTTCTCTGTCCCACTGTCTCCCTGACTTTGCTCAAACTCATGTCCATTGAGTCATTGATGCCATCGAACCATCTTCTCCTTTGCCTTTCCCTTTTCCTTTTGCCTTCAGTCTTTTCCAGCATTAGGGTCTTTTCCAATGAGTTGGCTCTTCACATCAGGTGACCAAAGTACTGGAGCTTCAGCTTCAGCTTCAGTCTTTCCAGTGAGTATTCAGGGTTGATTTCCTTAGAACTGGCTGGTTTGATCTCCTTGCAGTTCAAGGGACTCTCAAGAAACTTTTCCAGCAGTTCAAAAGCATCAGTTCTTTGGTGACCAGCCTTCTTTATGGCCCAGCTCTCACATCTGTACTACTAGAAACACCATAACTTTGACTATATGGACTTTGGTTGGTAAAGTGATGTTTCTGCTTTTTAATACACTGTCTAGCTTTGTTATAGGTTCCCTTTCAAGAAGCAAGCATCTTTTAATTTCATGGCTGCAGTCACTGTCTGCAGTGATTTTGGAGCCCCGTAGAATAAAATCTGCCACTGCTTCCACTTTTCCCTCCTCTATTTGCCATGAAGTGATGAGACTGGAGGCCATGATCTCAGCTTTTTGAATGCTGACTTTTAAGCCAGCTCTTTCACTCTCCTCTTTCACTTTCATCAAGAGGCTCTTTAGTTCCTCTTCACTTTCTGCCATTAGGGGGGTATCACCTGCATATCTGAGGTTATTGATATTACTCCCAGCAATCTTGATTCCAGTTTGTGATTTATCCAGCCTGGCATTTCACATGATGTACTCTGCATATAAGTTAAATAAGCAGAGTGACAATATACAGCTTTGTTGTACTCCTTTCCCAAGTTTGAACCAGTCTGTTTTTCCATGTCCAGTTCTAACTGTTGCTTCTTGACCAGCATACAGATTTCTCAGGAGGACGCAGGTAAGGTGGTCTGGTATTCCCATCTCTAAGAATTTTCCACAGTTTGTTGCGATCCACACAGTCAAAGGCTTTAGCATAGTCAATGAAGCAGAAATAGATGTTTTCTGGAATTCCCTTGCTTTTTCTATGATCCACTGGATGTTGGCAATTTAATCTCTGGTTCCTCTGTCTTTCCTAAATCCAACTTGTACATCTGGAATTTCTTGGTTCACATACTGTTGAAGCTTAGCTTGAAAGATTTTGAGTATTACCTTGATATCATGTGAAATGAGCACAATCATGAGGTAGTTTGAACATTCTTTGACATTTCCCTTCTTTGGAATTGAAATGAAAACAGACATTTTCAAGTCTTGTAACCATTGGTGAGTTTTCCAAATTTGCTGACTTATTGAGTGAAGCACTTTAACAGCACCATCTTTTAGGATTTGAAATAGCTCAGCTGGAATTCCATCACCTGCACTAGCTTTGTTTGTAGTAATGCTTCCTAAGGCCCACTTGAGTTCACACTCCAAGATGTCTGACTCTAGGTGAGTGATCACACCATCGAGGTTATCTGGGTCATTAAGATGTTTTAGGTACAGTTCTTCTGTGTATTCTTACCACTTCTTCTTAATCTCTTTTGCTTCTGTTAAGTCCTTACAATTTCTGTCCTTTATCGTGCCCATCCTTGTATGAAGTGTTCCTGTGATATCTGCAATTTTCTTGAAGAGATCTCTAGTCTTTCCCATTCTATTGCTTTCCTCTGTTTCTTTGCACTGTTCATTTAAGAGGACTTTCTTATCTCGTCTTGCTGTTCTCTGAACCTCTGCATTCAGTTGGGTATATCTTTCCATTTCTCCCTTGCCTTTCACTTCTCTTCTTTTCTCAGCTACATGTGAAACCTCCTCCAACAACCACTCTGTCTTCTTGCATTTCTTTTTCTTCAGGATGATTTTGATCACTGCCTTCCGTAGAATGTTACGAACTTCCATCCATAGTTCTTCAGACACTGTCTACCAGATCTAATCCCTTGAATCTATTTGTCACTTCCATTGTGTAATCATAAGGGATTTGATTTAGGTCATTCCTGAACCCTGCCAATCATTTATTTCTAGCTGCATGGTAGAGTTACATTTTGTGTGTGTGTTTAAAATTAACTGGATCTTTAAACAAGCTAAATACTCAAATTTGAAATTTCTTCTTGGAATTTTTCGGAAGTACTTGTGATTCTAATGAGCAACCAGCTATTTCAAAAACTCATGGGTGATCAGAAAACTATATATCTAAGTTTCATTACTTCAGCTCCTAGGAGAAATCTATTAACAACAACTATGATTTAAGTGTTCCACCGCCCTTCTTCTTGAAGGTGAATGTAGGAATACAAGTGTGACCAATAGTTTTATATCATCTGGGAAACATTTTTGACAATATTGTCCATCCTGTGGTTCAATAGTGGTTATACAAAGGGCAGTTTTATTTATTTATTTTTTTTAATTTACTTTAGTTGGGGGCTAATTACTTTACAATATTGTAGTAGTTTTTGCCATACATTGACATGAATCAGCCATGGGTTCACATGTGCTCCCTCTCCCGAACCCTCCTCCCAACAAAGGGCAGTTTTAATTTACCAGGAGTTACTCACAGGGCCTCAAGTACACCTGCGTTTTGATGACTTTCACATCCATGTACTGGACCCAGATCTCTGTCCTGAGCCTATGACACAGCTTTCCCTGGTTGTGCCTCTGACACCCAGAACACAGCAGTGTAAACCGAACTCACGCAATGCAATGGACTCCTCTCCCTGACCTCAGTGCAAATTGAACTCCTGCTCTCCCGGATCTGATGCTCCTTCTGATTCAGTGAATGGCACCTCCAATTACCCAACATGGAAACCTAAGCATCATCCTCCACACCCTCTACATTCTCAACCCCTGACTGATTGGGTCTGTTAAGTTTTGCTCCTTTGCTGTTTCTCACATCCACCCCTTTTTCTACCAACTCCTATCTCCTGAGTTCAGGCTCATCACTTCTTATATGGATTTTTGCAGAAAACCTATAACTGGATTTTAGTGGCTTCACTCTCTTTAATCCATTTTCATACCATTTCCAAAATGAGCTTTCTAAAGCAAGAGCCTGATTGGTCATTCCCTTGTGATCTTTCAAAGGCTCCTCTAGTGCCATTAGGGTAAGATCTAAATATTTTGGATTACATAAAAAGCTCTTTATAATCTACCTAACTCCTCATCCTCACCTCACACTTTGGTTCTGCCATATTCTAGAATAAGTCACAGTCTCACATGCAAGTCTTCTCACCCAGGCTTTCATGCTTTAAATGTTCTTCCCTCTTTTCTTTGCCTGGAAAATCCAATCAGTTACAGTAATTTAACTCAGGGGTCACTTCCTCCTAAAATCTTCCCTGAGTCCTCCAGGGTGGCCTGTGATCTCTTTTTCCATGCACCCCAAACACCAGTGCTTGCCTTATCACACTATACTGATATTGTCTGTTTACATAATCATCTTTTCCTTAATCTATAAATTCCTTTAAAGGCAAGAAACTGGTCTTATTATTTCTAACCCACTGCCTCACCTAAAAAAAAAAAATGTAGACAGGATCACAGATAATGTGTTTGGGTGAATGAAAATTTTAATATGCTTTTCAGATTTTTGCCAATTAAATAAAGATAGCTCCACCTCAAAAGAAAAATCATGATTTCTTTTTTACTTAATTACCAGAAAGGTTAGAATTAAGGTTTGTCTTAATTATAGTACCTAGTCTTGTACCAAGATGTCTAAAACACATTCCATTCTCTCCCTCCACCATTTCTTTCCTCTGATCCTGTTCTTGAACCACAGTATAACTCACCTGGAGCTTGCTGGTTTATGTATTACCCTGTGGCTATTGGAAGCTGCATAGAATGGGCTTTGCCATCAAACAAACCTTGGGTTCAAGTTCTGGACTACTATTTACTACTATTTATGTAGGTAGGCAACATTAGATGGGGCTTCCCATGTGACTCAGTGGTAAAAGAAACTGCCAATGCAGGAGACTCAGGATCCGTGGGTTTGATCCTTGGCTTGGGAAGTTCCCTTGAAGGAGGAAATGGCAACCTACTCCAGTATTCTTGTCTGGAAAATCTCATGGACAGAGGAGCCTGGCACGCTACAGTCCATAGGGTCGCAAAGAGTTGGACACAACTTAGCATGTACACAATATTAGATAATTTATTAAACATCTCTAAGCCTCAGTTTCCTCATTTGCAAAATGGGGACAATCGTACCTGCTTTACTGGAGGACTAGAATGGTGATGTTATGACTAAATAATATAATGCACAGTACTCAATCTCATAATAAAAGTTCTGTAAATGTCATTAATTGTTATTGTTGTGAACATGACCAACTCATTAGCAGGAAAGAAGCTACTATTGGGAACCAAAGTTAACTTTTATTGCTTGATCCTAAAGGTAGCAAAATGCCTATCCCACTGGAAATTGCTCACTAAGTGGTTATTATTATTAATTTTTAAGGGCTCCAGATAGTTGAGATTTTGTTGTATTCTTCTAACACCATAATGTTTTTTAGTTTTTGTTTTCTTATCTCATGTTGTCAGTTATCCTGCCTTATTATTACAAGCTTCCCAGAGTTTACATATGCTGGTTTTCCATGATCATCATTCTCAATGATCATCGTCATCATTATCATCCCATTACCAGCACCACCTTTGGCATACGGGCAGATACAGGTTCCTGATCTTCCCTTTCTCCAGGACTGTTCCCTTTCTTTTTCTCAACTTACATACTCCGCTGCCATCTTGACTTAAGTCTTACAGATGGGCCTGGGGGTTAGAGGGCATGAAGCTAGTGTTCCAGCCAGGACAATGCAAAAGATGAAACATCATCTCAGATGGGAGATGGGAAGATCAAGGTGAAAATTTGACCAAAAGTGGCACAAGAAAGGCCAAGAGGGTCACTGAGCCTGGGCTTGGGAGTATGGGTACCTGGAAGTTAGAACTGAGCACAGGATAAAAGCAGTAAGCAGAATGAATCAAGGAAAGAGAGAGACTGGGAGCTGACTGGTCTCTTCTACCTGGTTCTCTCTGTCCCTGTAAAATGCATTAAATTTCAAAGCCAATTGCAAGTTGATTTGCTTGAAGAGACACCTCAGCACTTTTTCATGGGAACACTTACTTTGTAGTTGTTGTTTTCTACACGCTACGACTGTAACCTTCCAGGCTCCTCTGTCCATGGCATTCTCCAGGCAAGAATACTGGAGTGGTTGCCACTTCCTTCTCCAGGGGATCTTCCCAACCCAGGAACGGATCCCTCACCCTCTACAGGTGGATACTTTACCAATGAGCCACAAGGGAAACCCAGGAGCATGTACTTTAACCAAGGCCAAACTTATTTTATCCCACAAATAAAGGATTTCATATGCAGAACTACAGGACTGCTGGTCTGAATGAGATGGTCAAGATACAAGTAACTAAATACCTGTCTCTATTTGGATAGAAAGAGGGTCTCTACAGTAAAGAGACCTAAATTCTTAGAGGAGGCAATGTGGTTAGAAGAAATACCAATGAGCGGAAAAAGAGAATAAAAGAGGCAGAAACTGAATGTTAATCTTTCATTTATTTAATGAACTGAACTTGCCTAGAGTTACAATGTAGATTTTTAAGTCAGCTATAAGCACTGTCCCTGGCAGATCACAAAAACTCAAGGATGGGAATAAGAAGTCTTTGAGCAGCCAGAATGGAGTTTAGGCAAATAGAACAGAGGAAGCCCCAGAAGATGCTGATGGGGAGGAAGGATAAAGCTCAGTGGAAATAAAGTAGACACACAGAGAGAAATTAAGTCCAAAATCTGTGTGGCCCCAAAAGAAGTGAAGGGAAAAGAATAGTTTTTTTTTTTTTTTTTTTTTAACTTTCCAGCCCTTGGTTGAAGTTCATTGCTTGAGTGCATTCCCAAACTATGATCCAATAATTCCTAAAGGCAGAGCTCATAAAAGGGAAATCTTTTACTGTAAAAAAGAAAAGGTGATAAGAGTTTAAACATTTTTGCTTTTTATATCTCCATGAACTGGACTTTTATCATTTATGTCTAATAGGCTTAAGTCTGTAGAAAAGTTTTATTTTACCTGACCTCAAACACAGTGACTATATATCCTTCCACAATACCTTCTAGTACATCACCAAGTATTGCTAAGAGGCTGATTTTTTAAAACTAATGAATAATAACCAAGAAAATGAACTAAGCTTGTTATTGCCATAACATTAACATTACTGCAGTACATTTTAACATATTAAACATTAGTCAGAATGTGATTATTTAGTACTTGCCAGAAGCAACCCAAAGCATTTATGGTCTTATTTTTCAGATCTCTCTTTTTTCCCCCATTCTATTGGGGTTTTCTTTAAGATTTTGAATAAATTCAGAATTAATACATAAATTTTTTAAATGATGCATAATTTTTATTAGAGCATGGTTTGCAACATTCTTATTTTTTATTTTGCTGGAGGAAAATATATTTAGTTTCCATTTACTTGTCTTTATTATACAGAGGCTAGACTAGATTATTACTAATGTTGCTTAATGCTTTCAAAGTGTATGACTTTACATGAAATTAAAAAAATTCTTGTATAAATGTAATTCCTCTCTCAAGGAAATGTAATTTTTAGTCAACATTGTATGATGAGTTCCTTGTATATAGCCATTTACAATGTTCACAATTCTAGAGGGGAAAATGATAATAAGTATCACAGAAAAATATTCAAATGGGTAATAAATGTATGATGCCCTTTTAACAAGATTCCTACAAATGAAAAATAGGTCATAAGCAAAAATTCATTGAGCAGTATAAGGAGACACATAAAGAAAACTTCCAAGTCGATTTAATGATGATACTTCCAATGACTATATCAGATAGTTGAACATAATTCAGTTTTATCATGTACTTTTCAGAGTGTTCAATACTATGAGTACTACAAAAAGTATAAGTTATGTTCTCCTTCTTCATAGTACTTATTACATTAGAGAAACAGGGCTAATGCATAACATATAATTAGAGGAAAATATAACAATGAATTCTTGTGCTGTTTCTCTAGTGCTTTACAAAAGCTTTAATAGTTTTCAGAGAAAGGTTAAAAGAAACGAACACATAAAAGTTACAATTCTCTTATAAGAAAACTAGGAAACCTTGAGAACACTTACAATAAATTTCAAGATCTGTGTTCCAGAGGTATATACCTGGCAGGCTGCTGTCTGAGTTAAGTTAAAATTAAAGAACAGTAGTAACCTTCAAAATTTTAAAACTTATCTGGAAATTGCTACTTTGGAGCTAATTTTGATTAATAAAGAAGTTTTATCCATGAGGTTAGGTTCAGCTCCATGTAATAGAGACTCAAAATAATAGTGGCTCAAAAAAACTTGGCTCCTGTGCACCAGAGCTGAATGAAATCTCAGAAGCAGAGTTTTGGGTGAAGTAGAAAACAATAGCTTTATTGATTTGCCAAAAAAGAGGACATAGTGGGCTTGTGCTTCAAAAAATTTTTGTCCCAACCTAGAGGGATTTGGTGAGGAGTTTTATAGCCATGGTTCAAGGGTAGGGTTGCTGAAAAGGGTCAGGGTATGTGCAGGGCCTCAGGTGGTCTCCTGATGAGCTTCTCAGATGACTTTCTCTCTGGAACATCTCACATTTGGTGGGTGTTTTAATTCTGTAGAGGAGCTCAAAGATATTGTAATGTGCACTTGAATGTGCTCTTCCATCACCAGTCACATCCACAACTGGGTGTTGTTTTTCCAGTAGTCATGAATGGATGTGACAGTTGGACCATAAAATTGAGCACCAAAGAACTGATGCTTTTGAACTGTGGTGTTGGAGAAGACTCTTGAGAATCCCGTGGACTGCAAGGAGATCAAACCAGTCAATCCTAAAGGAAATCAGTCCTGAATATTCATTGGAAGGACTGATGCTGAAGCTGCAGCTGCAATACTTTGGCCACATGACACGAAGAACTGACTCATTGGAAAAGAATGCTGAAGCTGCAGCTGCAATACTTTGGCCACATGACACGAAGAACTGACTCATTGGAAAAGACCCTGATGCTGATAAAGACTGAAGGCAGGAGGAGATGGGGATGACAGAGGATGAGATGGTTGGATGGCATCACCAGCTCAATGGACATGAGTTTGAGCAAGCTCTGGGTGTTGGTGATGGACAGGGAGGCCTGGCCTGCTGCAGTCCATGGGGTCACAAATATTCGGACACAACTGAGCAACTGAACAGAACTGAACTGAGAGTCCTGCCCCAAGGCTCCACAATTGGTTCTTGGCTGCTCCTCCCTTGTCTCTGCATCCTCGCTCTTCCCTGATTAGCAACATTGAAACCAGCCCATTGGAACTCAGTGAAGGTCATGGAGGTTGGAGTCTATTCCCAACCAACAGGAAAGGGAGGACATAGAAAAGATCCCATGCCCAGGAGTTATTCATGACAACCAAAAAGACTTTTTAAAGTTATACTTGGAGCAAGAAGACAAAGGAAAACATTGTTTCATTGATTTTGGACAAATGGAATGATATAAATAGACGAATGACAGAAAGAAAGTAAAATGTCTCAACTCCTATTTTGCTTCTGTCAGGAAGAAATGCAAATCAGGTGGGGAAAGGTGAAATTAACATTGATAAGAAAGAATTGCAGTCCAAGATGAGCAAACAGACCCATAAAGAAGGATTTATCTACTCTGAATAATATTTTCCCCTGCCTTTAATGATTCAGCTTTCAAGGCTTATAAGCAAACAGCATTTACTGTGTCCGGTACATTCACAGGCACTGGGTGTTTATTTCAAGTGCACTGTGATTAATGATAGAACAAGATGGGGGGGAAAGTAATAAAATCCTAAATTATATTTACATGCCATGTTGTATCAGTGGATAAAGAATCTATCTGCAATGCAGGAGACTCAAGTTCAATCCCTGGATCAGGAAGATCCCCTGTTGAAGGAAATGGCAACCCATTCCAGTATTCTTGCCTGAAGAATCCCATGGACAGAGGAGCCTGGTGGACTACAGTCGATGGGGTCACAAGAATCGGACATGATTGAAGTGACTAAGCACAGAGAGTTTGGAATATGGAAAAAGACAGTCCTATTGCTTGGATATAGTAAGAACTGACCTGTAGCATTGTGTTCAACATTGAGGCTTCAGTTTAAGTTGACTGCCAATAGCCTGGAGGGAAACCTACAGAAATGCCTACAAAAAGTGAATTGTCTTGGGAAAGGGACACATAAAAAAGGATAATATTTTTGCCTGGAGGCAAGACAGCTTTTATTAGCCATGTAAATTGTCTTCAACTCTTCAAAGGGTTTTCACGTGACTCTGACTCATAGTAGGAAGAATTTTCTAATATTTAGACCTATTGGGTGAACAAACGTGTTTATTTATTTTGAGACTGTATAGGTTTTATTAAATCTCATGATTTAGAATTTTCTGTAGGTTTTTCTCCAAAGAATGAATTTGATAAGAAGAAAAATGGAATTTTTTTTTAATGGAAAATATAGAGATGAAAAAATATCTGAAAATTTTAAAAATACACTTGATAGGATAAAACTCTGGATTAGGCACTGCCCAAGACAAGATCAGTGAAGCTAAAAACCTAACTATGGAAGCACAAACCAGAAAACATAGAGAAAAAAAAATGAAAGGAAAAACATAACCTGTGAGACATTATCAAGTAGTCAAGTATACATGTAATTGCAGTTACCAAAAAAGGGAGAAAGGAGAGCGTGGGAGTTAAAAAAAAAATTTAGAAACAATAATGGCTGAAAATTTTCCAAATGTCTCAAAAACAGTAAACCCAAAGATCAAAAAGCCAATAAATCTTAAGCAGAAGAAATATAGAGAAAACCGCTAAGTCACAATGTAATCAAATTGCTAAACATCAGGGCTAAAGAGAATGTCTTAAATTCAGAGAAACAGGATACATTATGCAGAGAGAAACAAAGTTGAGAAAGATAACAACCTTCTTGTCAGGAGCTAATTAAACTAGGAGATAAAGGAGCAATGATTTTGAAGTGCTGAAGAAAAATATCTGTAAACTGAGGATTTTGTTTTCAAAAGTAAAAGCAAAAAAAGAAAAGAGTTTTACAGACAAGATCTGAGAGAACTCATTGGAACAAAATATGCATTACAAAAGGTGACAAAGGAAGTTCTTTGGGCAGAAAGAAAATAATACAAGATGGATCTACACAGAGAAATGGTAGATATAAGAGTAAATATACGAGGTTTTTTTCATGTATGCATTTGTTAATAGATTATTGAGTGCTAAAGTAAAAAGAATAATAATGTGTGATAGAGTTTATAAGGTATATGGAAGTAAAATATATGACAACAAAAGCATAAAGGATGGAGGGAAAGTGAAATTGTAGTTTTAAGGTTCTTACACTATATATGACATGATATAATATCATTTGAATATAGATTATGGTAAGTAAAAAATGTATACTGTAACCATAAAGCAACAGCTAAAAAATTAAATAAAACAAAGAGGATATGCAATAAAAGATATAAAAATGAAATTATTAAAAAATGTTCACTTTATCCAAAAAAGACAAGAAATTAAAACTATATGAAATAAATAAAAAACAAATACCATAGAACAGATATGATATGTTTCCTTTCATATGAAGTATCTAAAGTATAGATAAAACTATAGATAAACATAAAATTTTATAGATAAACATAAAAACAAAAGGTGGTTGCCAAGGGCTAAAAGGAAGAGAAAGAGGGAGGAAGAATTATAGTTTAGTAGGTATAGTGTTTCAGGGTTGTAAGATGAAAAAGTTCCAGATACCTGTTGTACAACAATGTGAATATACTTAAGACTACTGAACTGTGCATTTAAAAATGGTTATAATCGAGACTTCCCTGGTGGTATAAGGTTAAGAGTCTGCATGCCACTGCAGGGGACACAGATTTAACCCCTGATCTGGGAAAATGTTGTGAAGCAACTCAAGCCTCTTTGCCACGACTACTGAGCCCACACTCTAGAGTCCATGAGCTGCAAATACTGAGCCCACATCCTGCAACTACTGGGAACAGTGCACCCAGAGCCTGTGCTCCACAAGAGAAGCTACCAGAATGAGACGCAACCATGAGAAGTAGAGTAGTTACTGCAGCAAAGAGAAGCCCCTGCTCATCACAATTAGAGAAAGGCCACGCACGGCAATGAAGACCCAGCACAACCAAAATAAATAAATAAGTAATTTTTTAAAATGATTATGGTGATAAATTAAATATTATGCGTTTTTTAGCTGCAATGAAGCAATTTTAGAAAACCAGGATGATAAATTTAAATTCACCAAAGAAGAAAAAGGAAAGATATATCCATTTGAATACAGAGCTCCAAATAATAGCACGGAGAGATAGGAAAGCCTTCCTAAGTGATCAGTGCAAATAAATAGAGGAAAACAGTAAAATAAGAAAGACTAGAGATCTCTTCAAGAAAGTTAGAGACACCATGGGAGCATTTCATGCAAAGATGGGTACTATAAAGGACAGAAATTGTATGAACCTAACAGAAGCAGAAAATATTAAGAAGAGGTGGCAAGAATACAAAAAAGAACTATATAAAAAAAAATCTTAATGATCCAGATAACCATGATGGTGTGATCACTCATCTAGAGCCAGATATCTGGAATTTGAAGTCAAGTGCTCCTTAGGAAGCATCACTACAAACAAAGTTAGTGGAGCTGATGGAATTCCAGCTGAGCTATTTCAAATCCTAAAAGATGACGCTATGAAAGTGTGGCATTCAATACGCCAACAAATTTGGAAAACTCAGCAGTGGCCACAAGACTGGAAAAGGTCAGTTTTCATTCCAATCCCAAAGGCAATGCCAAAGAATGCTCAAACTACCACACAATTGCACTCATCGCACACGGTAGCAAAGTAATGCTCAAAATTCTTCATCAACAGTATATGAACCAAGAACTTCCAGATGTTCAAGCTGGATTTAGAAAAGGCAGAGGAACCAGAGAACAAATTGCCAATAACTGTTGGATAATAGAAAAAGCAAGAGAGTTCCAGAAAAGTATCTACCTCTGCTTTGTTGACTACACGAAAGCCTTTGACTGTGTGGATCACAGCAAACTGTGGAAAATTCTTAAAGAGATGGGAATACTAGACCCCCTTTTACTTGCCTCCTGAGAAATCTGCATGCAGGTTAAGAAGCAAAAGTTAGAACTGGACTTGGAACAACGGACTGGTTCCAAATTGGGAAAAGAGTACGACAAGGCTGTATATTTTCACCCTGCTTCTTTAACTTATATGTAGAGTATGTCATGAGAAATTCTGGGCTGGATGAAGCACAAGTGAAATCAAGATTGCCAGGAGAAATACCGATAACCTCAGATATGCAGATGATACCACCCTATGACTGAAAGTGAAGAGGAACTAAAGAGCCCCTTGATGAGGGTGAAAAAGGAGAGTGAAAAAGCTGACTTAAAACTCAACATTCGAAAAACAAAGATCATGGCATCAGGTCCCATCACTTCATGGCAAATTGATAGGGAAACAGTGGCTGACTTTATTTTTTTGAGCTCCAAAATCACTGCAGATGGTTAGTGCAGCCATGAAATTAAAAGACAATGCTCCTATGACCAATGCAGACAGCCTTTTAAAAAGCAGAGACATTACTTTGCCAACAAAGGTCCATCTAGCCAAAGCTATTGTTTTTCCAGTAGTCATTTATGGATGTGAAAGTTGGACCATAAAGAAAGCTGAGCACCGTAGAACTGATGCTTTTGAACTGCGGTGTTGGAGAAGACTCTTGAGAGTCCCTTGGACTGCAAGGGGATTAAACGAGTCAGTACTAAAGGAAATCAACCCTGAATATTCACTGGAAGGACTGATGCTGGAGCTGAAGTTCCAATACTTTGGCCACCTGAAGAGAAGATTTGACTCTTAGAAAAGACCCTGATGCTGGGAAAGATTGAAGGCAGGAGGAGAAGGGGGTGACAGAGGATGAGATGGTTGGATGGCATCACTGACTCAGTGGACATGAGCTTGAGCAAGCACTGGAAGTTGGTGATGGACAGGGAAGCCTGGTGTGCTGCAGGGAAGCCTGGTGTGCTGCAGTCCATGGGGTTGCAAAGAATCCGACATGACTGAACGACTGAACTGAACTGATAGAAGAATTATGTTAAATGTAAATGACCTAAATATTCCAATTAAATACTATATATTGTAATATTAGATAGACCCAATTTTAAGCTGTCAATAACAAAAAACTTCAACAAACTATAAAGACATAGATAGAATTTATGTGACAGTATACAAAAAGACATACTAATGCAAACACTAATCAAAGGAAAGTGGGAGTGGTTGTATTGATATCATAGGAATTATATTTTTTAAAAGAATATAACAGAGATAAGGATACTTTATAATGGTGAAGGTTTCAATTCATCATACATAACAATTCTCTGTATCCACCTAATAACAAGGTTTCAAAATACATGAGCCTAAATCTAATAGAACGGAAAAGAAAAATAGAAAAACCTACAAATAATTTTCAATACTCCTCTCTCAGTAAATGATAGGACAGATAAACAAAAAATTATTAAAAATACAGAAGACTTTACCAATACTTTCAGCCAACATCTCTATCACTTTTTTTTTAATCTTACACCAAATTTGCATTCCTGGGATCAAGGCTACTTTCCTTTATTATATGTTGGATTTGATTTGATAACATGTTCTAACAGATTGCTAGTAATATTATACCTGAGAACATAACGACACATATTCTTTCCAAGTATATACAGAACATTTACTGTGATAAAACATATTCTGGGGCATAAAGCAAATCTCAATAAACTTCAAAGTACTGAAATCAGAGAAGATTGGTAGGTGTGTTTTCTGACCATACTGGAATTAAACTAGAAATCAATAACAGAAAATACCTTAAAAACACCTTCAAATATTAGGAAATTGAGTGACACACTTATAAATAACCCTAATAACACTTTGAATAAATAATTTCTAAAAAGAAGAAATCACAAGGAAAATTAAGAAATACTTCTAAGCTAAATAAAAATAAAAGCACAACTCAAAATTTGTGGGATATAACTAAAGGAATCCTTAGAAAGAAACGTATAGCTTTAAACACTTACATTGGCAAAGAAGAAAGACCAAAATAAATGAAACAAAATTTTACCTAATCTAGAATAAAAATAGCAAATTAAACCCAGAGTAAATAGAAGAAAGGAAATAATAAAATGAGAGAAAATTATTTGAAATTGAAAGCTGAAAAGTAAAATAGAAAATCAGTGAAACCAAAAGATATATCTTTGAAGAGGTAAATAAAATTGCTAACTTTCTAGTCAGAATTGTTAGCAGAGAGAGAACTATGAGTTGCTTCTGCCAGGAAGAAATGAGGAACTCCCACTAAAAGTTATACAGACATCCAAAGAATACTAGGGAAATGTTTTTTTAAAAGAATCTTATGTCCATAAATTCAAAATCTCTAATGAAATGGATAAATTCCTTGAGAGACACAAATTACCAAAGTTTATATAGAGGAAGCATGGAACTTCAATAGCTCTATATCTATTAAATAATTTGAATTCATAATTAAAGCTTTTCTACAAAGAAAACTTTCAGCTCAAGTGGCTTCATTGTTAATTTTGTGAAAAGTAGACAGGCAGTTCTAAGAGCCAGGAGAGATTGCAAAGTACGTACTGCAAAGAAACGTGAGGAAAATTTGGAGGTTATAAAAATATCCAGTTTTGTGATTTTGGTAATGGATACACCTGCATTAATTTGTCAAAACTCATCAGATAGAGTACTTAAAGTTGGTAACTTTTATTGTGTATAAATTGCATATCACTCAGTTCAGTTCAGTCCAGTTCACTTGTGTCCACCTCTTTGCAACCCCACGGACTGCAGCACACCAGGCCTCCCTGTCCATCACCACTCCCGGAGCCTACCCAAACCCTTGTCCATTCAGTCGGTGATGCCATCCAACCATCTCATCCTCTGTTGTCCCCTGCTCCTCCTGCCCTCAATCTTTCCCAGCATCAGGGTCTTTTCAAATGAGTCAGCTCTTCGCATCAGGTGGCCAAAGTATTGGAGTTTCAGCTTCAACATCAGTCCTTCCAATGAACACCCAGGACTGATCTCCTTTAGGATGGACTGGTTGGATCCCCTTGCAGTTCAAGGGATTGTCAAGAGTCTTCTCCAACACCACAGTTCAAAAGCATCAATTCTTCAGCGCTCAGCTTTCTTTATAGTCCAACTCGCACATCCATACATGACTACTGGAAAAACCATAGCCTTGACTAGATGGACCTTTGTTGACAAAGTAATGTCTCTGCTTTTTAATATGCTGTCTAGGTTGGTCATAACTTTCCTTCCAAGGAGTAAGTGTCTTTTAATTTCATTGTTGCAATCACCATCTGCAGTGATTTTGGAGCCCAGAAAAATAAAATCTGACACTGTTTCCACTGCTTCTCCATCTATTTGCCATGAAGTGATGGGACTGGATGCCATGATCTTAGCTTTCTGAATGTTGAGCTTTAAGCCAACTTTTTCACTCTCCTCTTTCATTTTCATCAAAAGGCTCTTTAGTTCTTCTTCACTTTCTGCCATAAGGGTGGTGTCATCTGCATATCTGAGGTTATTGATATTTCTCCCAGCAATCTTGATTTCAGCTTGTGCTTCATCCAGCCCAGTGTTTCTCATGATGTACTCTGCATATAAGTTAAATAAGGAGGGTGACATTGCACAGCCTTGACGTACTCCTTTTCCTATTTGGAACCAGTCTGTTGTTCCATGTCCCGTTCTAACTGTTGCTTCCTGACCTGCATACAGGTTTCTCAAGAGACAGGTCAGGTGGTCTGGTATTCCCATCTCTTTGAGAATTTTCCACAGTTTGCTACGATCCACACGGTCAAAGGCTTTGGTGTAGTCAATAAAGCAGAAATAGATGTTTTTCTGAAACTCTCTTGCTTTTTTGATGATCCAGAAGATGTTGGCAATTTGATCTCTGGTTCCTCTGCCTTTTCTAAAACCACCTTGAACATCTGGAAGTTCACGGTTCACGTATTGCTGAAGCCTGGCTTGGAGAATTTTGAGCATTACCTTACTAGCGTGTGAGATGAGTGCAATTGTGCAGTAGTTTGAGCATTCTTTGGCATTGCCATTCTTTGGGATTGGAATGAAAACTGACCTTTTCCAGTTCTGTGGCCACTGCTGAGTTTTCCAAATTTGATGACATATTAAGTGCAGCACTTTCAGAGCATCATCTTTTAGGATTTGAAATAGCTCAACTGGAATTCCATCACCTCCACTAGCTTTGTTCGTAGTGATGCTTCCTAAGGCCCATTTGACTTCACATTCCAGGATGTCTGGCTCTAGGTGAGTGATGACACCATTGTGATTATCTGGGTTGTGAAGATCTTTTTTGTACAGTTCGCATTGATCCTTGAAAAAGGCTTTCTTATCTCTCTTTGCTATTCTTTGAAACTTTGCACTCAAATGGGTATATTTTTTCTTTTCTTCTTTGCTTTTCGCGTCTCTTCTTTTCACAGATATTTGTAAGGACTCCTCAGACAGCCATTTTGCTTTTTTGCATATCACTAAAGCTAACTCAAAAACAAACAAACAAAAAAACCAGTACTGCAATGAATGATAGATTATTTATCACAAATATTAAAAGAAAATTCATGCACAGGGAAGAGTATTGAGCTAGGTCAGTTATTCTCCATCCTGGCTGCACTTTAGAATCACCTAGGCATCCAGGTATTTGTAAAGCAAAATACCAAAGACCAGACTCTGTCTCAAGAGGTTCAGAGAGTTCTTCTGATGCTATCAGACTAACCTGTGTGTGTGTGTACTCAGCTGTATCCAACTCTTTGCAACTCCATGGAACCTGAAAAATTCAAATTGTCTTCTAATACTAAGCACTGAAATTTCAGTGACTTTAGCTTTGTTTTTTTCTTTTTAAATTTAAATAGAGTTAATCTGGCAGTTTTATTGTTCCCAACCTCACCCAGCCACCTTGTTGCCTTGCCAAGTGTATTTTCAAAACCATTAGGCAATATGTTGCATAGTTTAGCAATTATAACTTTAAAATGTAGGTTATGGAAAAGCAGAACCACTTTAAACTACAGCTGAGATACAGTATCCTAAGAACATATGTGAGTTTCCCAGATGGCTTAATCCCAGGGAACATATGTAGACGTATACTTAATATAAACCATCAGAAAGCCCTGAAAATTAATCCATTGTCATAAAGAGAGAGAAAGAATAATGAGTTTTTATTATTCAATGTTTTCCCTTTAAATCTTGTTTTCAATGCCTTAACGATTGTTTGGAGACTGAAATTATACTATGGAATGTCTTATTAGACTCACCAAGTGACTTTGAGGAAATAAGCCTTTCTCCTGATATAAGTGGGAAATTAAGGAGAATGTTTTCTCTAGAGTTATGTCAAAAGGGCTCTAAATTTCAAAGTGAAGGAAAGTGTAAGCAGATAAAGATACTTCAGTGAATTGGATTTTCTTGATTTATCTTTCCAAATGTAGGTATTTTCTGTCTCTTGTTTTTCAAATGCTGCTCAAATTCTTTTCATTTTCTTCATTAATCACAGTGTTTCAATGATATAACCTGTTTAACTGGTTTTTTGGTGTAATAGCCACATAAGTCTATGTTTTTCTAATTGATTCATTGTTTATATCTTATCTATTCAAATAGATTTTATGGTTCCTATATTATATATTTATTATATATTTTCAAGTAAAAAGATAACTTCTTTTTACTTTTGAACATTTCTGATATATCTTTTAATCCATACATTTATTTAATGCAATATTCTTAACATTTTCTGAGAAAACTAACTGATGTACACTCTAGATTTGAAGAAAGATGGAAATTTTTTTGCTGGTTATTTATTCTTGGAAAAACTTCATTCTCATATCAACTCAGTAATATATACCTTTTGTTCACTAACAAGACATTAATAGGAATAATGTATAGAACCAGTAATAGTGAATATGGACATCTCCACTACAGTAGGCAAGTTTTCTTCTTTCTTCCTACATGTCCAACTCCCTCTTCCTATCTCATATTCAGTGTCAAATATGTACATGACCAGGCTACACCTGATTTTTCCATGGGATTGAACAACCTCAGATGATTGCCAGTCCAATTACCAACCCCAGATGATTACAGAAGAGTGTTCAACTGAATCACCTTGCTGTACACTTGAACTAACACAGCACTGTAAATTAACTATACTAAAATTTAAAATTTTTTAATTAAAAATTTTACAGGAGGGAACAACTGAAAGATTTATTTAACAAATTAAAATATTTCAAATCTGCTGTAAATGTAAGGAAAATCCGATCTACATTCCATATTTCCCAAATTCTTCTGTCTGTCACAACATGACACGAATGTATCTTGCCAGTGACCCAAATGTGGGCTAATAGCATTCCTTTATAACTATCAATAGAAGAACTTTAATCAAACTGAATATGCAGTAAATGAATGTCATGTTTATGAAACAAGAGTGTTTACAAAATGACTTGTCATGCTTAATGCAACAACTCGAGGACAGTAGATTCTTAGTTGCTCTAAATGTCTTTCTGTGTATTGAATTATAGTTTTACAATTATAGTTTCTCATATATGGAAAACTTTATATGAGAAAGAACAAAATCACACTAGTGTTTGGGGGGATATGTTTTTCAATATTAGGAAGGAAACAAAGCTTATCTAATTATCCATCATATTGTCAGAGACGACTGCAAATACATACTTAAGGATTAGATGTTTATTTCTTTCCTTTCTCACAGGTCTTTTACACTTTAGTTTTATTTAATATCCAAAGTGAACTTCACAGAAGTCAATACGCTTCTCAGCCCTGAAATCTATCATAACACCTCCTAGATAGTCTCAGGGAAGAACAAATAGACTAACGAAGGAAGACCGAAGACATTCTGAAGTCTCCACTGAAACGTACCATGATTCAAAGAATAAATAAAAATTGGGGTTTTTTCTCCCTCCAGTATGTGGATTTTGCTTTCCAGACCAAGCCACGGTGACATTTTTGAGCATTACTTTGTCGATGCCTCATTGCTACTATTTGCCTTTATATTGAGCAAAAATGTCAAGATACAATCCAGGCGGGAAAAGAAAAACATAAGCAGAGAACAAACAGTTGGCAATAAGTGTCTGATCTGAAGATTTCAGGGTGACCCCCAATCTGCCTTTTATGTAATCAGGGCTTATTTCTGCTCTTATGTACCCTCTCATCTTAAGTTTCTTGCTTTGGCAGAGTCTAATAGGCAAGAGGACAGAGGGTTGTCTTCTGGGTATCCAATTAGGTTACATTGTCAAGATGCCACTGTGTTCTTTTATCTGAAGTAAATATGAAAGCTAATTTAAGGAAATAAACACATAGATTTTTCATTTAGAAATATTTCTAATTTCAGATATTTCGGAAAACTTATTTTTAAAAAAGAAAACCAAGGTGTGGTTAATAATGAAAGTTAACCCCTGAACTCTGTACCTCATTGTTGAGATAATAGATGGTTCATAGGGGTTTTCTACCTGGTCTGATCTTGTAAACAGTTCACTGAAATATTAATAGATATTAAGGACAGGAAAGAAGGAGAAAAGGACAGAAGAGATTTCCAAGTGCCCTCTGGCAAATGAGAATGGCTTGCTTGTCCTTTGATGAGAAAGAAGTCCAGCACCTATCAGGGAAAGGGTCACTTCAGAGACACAGAGAGTATGCAGCTGGTGGTAAAGATAGACTGATGGATGGGCAGAAAAAGAGTAGTTGTTGTTTAGTTGCTAAGTCATGTCTGACTCTTGTGGCCTCATGGACTGTAGCCCACCAGGCTCCTCTGTCCATGGGATTCTCCAGGCAAGAATACTGGAGTGGGTTGCCATTTCCTTTTCAAGGGATCTTCCCGACCCAGGGATTGTACCCATGTCTTCTGCATTAGCAGCTGGATTCTTAACCGCTGAGCACCAGGGAAGCCCAGAGAAAAGGTAGACAAGTCAGAAATATAATCCTTCAGGGAACCATCATCACCTGCTCCATAAGAAGCTGGGGTTGAAACAGAGATGTTCTCTGGCAGGATCTCCCCTCCAGAATTAGAAATGAGCAGATGGTGAATGTTGGAGTACCCTTTGGAGACAAGAGCTTGAAACATAAATTGAAGGATGAGGAAGCTGGCAATTCCTGTCATGGGTAGTGAAAGGGGAATGAAAGTTTAATACAGAGAACGTGACATTTTTGACTGGGAACTCCCATACTTTAAAGCTGCTTTTTTTGACATTGTCTTGGCTGGGAAAGTTATGAAGAAAAAATAGTTTTGCCTATTTTTCTGAGAAGTATTTGGCATTCTCAGAAGGTTATTGTAATTTGAAGAGCTTATGCCTCATCTAAAAGCATTCCTAACAATAAGCATAGACATCACTTTGTCGACAAAGATCTGTCTAGTCGAAGCTATGGTTTTTCCAGTATGTATGAATGTGAGAGTTGGACCATAAAGAAAGCTGAGCACCGAAGAATAGATGCGTTCAAACTGTGGTGCTGGAGAAGACTCTTGAGAGTCCCTTGGACTGCAAGGAGATCAAAAAATTCAATATTAGAGGAAATCAACCCTGAATATTCATTGGAAGGACTCATGCTGAAGCTGAAGCTCCAATACTTTGGCCACCTGATGCAAAGAGCAGACTCATCAGAAAAGACCCTGATGCTGGGAAATATTGAAGGCAGGAGAAGAGGGCGATAGAGGATGAGATGGTTGTATGGCATCCCCAACTCAATGGACATGAGTTTAAGCAAACTCTGGGAGATGGTGAAGGACAGGGAAGCTTGGCCTGCTGCTATCCATGGGGTCACAGAGGGTCGGACGTGGCTGAGTGACTGAACAACAACAGCAAAGAAGAAGGCTTGCCTCTCCTTTTTCCATTTTCCATTTTCCATTTTCCTTTGTCTCAGCAGTCATGAAAGAGAAAAGAGTCCCCTAGATTTTCATCTCTATTCTCCCCTCAGCAAGTTCTCCTGATAGAGAATTTGTTAGACAGCAAAGAACAGGTTCTCACAAAGCCATTTCTGCAGTAACCTTTGGCAAAAGTACTACAGGGAGCACAGAGAAAAGAGCAGTTGTTTTGTCAGGGGTGGAAGCACAGGAACTTTTGCCAAGGAGAATGCAACACTGGCATTTAGGGTGATGTTACCAGGAAGAAACAAGAGAATGGGGATTTTCTGAAAGCAAAGGCATAGCGTCTATAAAGTTCTGAAAATCATTTATATGTTCCATGAAGCATCAAAAGCCTAGTAGTGTTGGAACATATAGGGAACCTAAAGATATAGGGCAGTATAGGATCAGGACACATATCTTGGGTCACCTGCTTTTGGTGGATATTGTATATTTGCATGGACCATGAGCCAGTGGTGTCTGGATCTTCCAGCTCAATAAGTGATTCCTTTATTGCTCCTAAGCCTTTGCTCAACTCATAAGTCAGACCTGCAATGCTGCCCATGAAGAGCAGAAGATGTGGGTGACTTTCTGTACACAGGTTCAGTGTAGCTGGTGGGAGGCAGAGGCTCTTTTTTTTGTATCCGCAGCCTTTCAAACAAACTCCAGGTTTTCTTGGGTCTATCAAAAGGCTGATGGGGAGGGGGAGGGGGACATCTGTTAATGAAACAAGATTTCCTGTGGCCACAGGTAGTTAAAGGGAGTCATTCCTCAGTGGACCATGGAGATACCCAGGGACAGCCTGACTCAAAGTGTTGAAGAGGAAGCCATTTGTCTCAAAGTCATGTGCCTCTTAAGAGTTTGGAGACCAAGGATAAGAAGTTGGAGAGCACTTGGTTTGAAAGTCAGGCGATTGTGTTCCATGCGGAGCATAGTTAGACCACCTTGAGTTAATGACTCCATGAGACAGGATGAGACACAGCTCTATGTCTCCACCAGTGGGCAAGGGTCTACATTTATCTGGATCTGGATCTAGATCTCCTACGTTGTTTTGGATTTGCACAGAAATTATTAAGCATTTGAAAATCACGTAGTAGACGAAACAGCAGATAGTTATTAAGCCTTCAAAATAGAACTTGCATCTAATTTCATGGAAGCAAGGAATGGTGCAAGCCTGTGAGCCTAGTCAGGAGCATGCATGCGTGCTGTCGGCTCTGTCGTGTCGGACTCTTTGTGACCCCATAGACTGTAGCCCACCAGGATCCCTATCCATGGGATTCTCCAGGCAAGAATACTGGAGTGGGTTGCCATGCCCTTCTCCAGGAGATCTTCCTGACCCAGGGATCCAACCTGTATCTCTTATGACTCCTGCATTGGCAGGCAGGTTCTTTACCACTAGTGCCACCTGGGAAGTCTAGCCACAAAGAAGGCAAATTCAGCACTCCCACAAAAATATTCTTGGGTTATTCTGAGCTTTAATCCTACTTTCCTTTTGAAGTTTTTCATTTTCAATGGAAAAATCTGGGGCTGGGTTTGAAAATTCTGTAACAGCATACAATCATCATCTAAAAAGGCTTGGCATTGTGACTTGTGAGTGACAGTTCTGACTATTTCTCCAAGGTAGAATTCCCACAAATCAGTTATTGATGAATCCATTGCCCTGGATGGCAGTTACCATTATAAGATGCTACCAAGAGATATGCTAATTCCTCTCCAGAACATTACTGCTTTATGTACATTGCTAATCATGAGAGGGAGAGCTGTGTTCATTTCTAAGATAAAAATAATCCGAAAGCTAGACATATAATAATCCTTGCCCTGTAAATTCCATTCTAAGAGTCACTTGTGCTCAGGATAATAGAGTTTGAAGATATATTCTAACCTGTCAAAGAGAGTCCCAAACTGCATGCATAAATATGAACTAGATATGATGAGCTATTTCCTGAATATAAGTCAGGCATCTTTTGAAGCAGAGTGAACACCTTTGGTTCCCTGATGTTTGAATACATTGCAGCCTTAATTTAATGACTAGCATTTGAATAACCTGAAGAAATGACTGTAACCTCCAAGTTTATCTAAAGGATTGAGCAAAGCTTTCCAATAGGAAAAGTCAGTCTAGTTGAAAACATCTGTCATTATAAAGAGTAACTCATACTCATTGTTATTTCTATTTGCTAAAATGAATGCAAATGTCTTTGTCCTTCAGCATACCTGGGCTGAGGAAGTGGCTCTCTGCATCTTATTACTTGAGATGGTTTTCTTCAAAATTCTTCTTCACTATTCAGCATTGCTAAGAACTAAAACATGGCAACCAAGAAGCTCATTTCACAAAAAAATAAAAAAAGATTTACTTAGGATGGGAACTGTGAACCATTAACATATTAACATAATTTAGTTGGCAGTAGATTAGTGATTATTTTCACCAGTGGATTCTTGATTATTTTATGGCTTTTACTACCTTTTAAAGAGTTTTTTTCTCTATGAAGGTGTCTTCAGAGAAGGGGTGCTTCTCAAAGACAGAGAAATCTCCTTAGTCATCCGTATGTATTCTTGTCTCTACTTTCTCTGAACGCATTAATGTCTGGCAATGTAACAAGCAAACAGTGCTCAATAGATGGCTATTGAACAAAATAATTAATAATTAAATATAAAATAGAGCTAGTTGATTCCAAAATTCAGGGGTGGAACCACAAGAGGGCTTTTTTTCTTTTCACTATGGAAAAAAATCACTTTCATTTTAAATTCTTTTCATTGAAGCAAAATTATCCCCAGAATAAGGTTAGCAGTCATGAAAAGGAATGGATCACAATAAAGACCCCGTTTCAGCCATAGGTGGTCCATTCTATCACTCTCCAGCTCTTCTGTGGTTCCTAAATATCTCTATTGCACACCATCACTTCCTTTGAAGATTTCCAAGAGAGCAAGAACTCTATTCAGTAGGTTGCTTTGTACTTTAATCTGTAAGCTTTGCCTCTCGAAGTTTTACTTTTCTTACACAGAAAATCACAGCCATTATTAAAAATCACAGAGACAGAGCCAACAAGGGCTTTGCTCATGATTACTTTGCCTATAATTGTTACAATGAAAGGAAATACAAAAATTTCACTGGGGCATTTCAGTGCACATCCCATAGTCCAAGGTATCCAAGGTGAGCTTGGCATTGGTTGCCTTGTTGGTACCTGAACTATTTTGGCACATTTTTCAGTGAACTTCCTCTGCTGTTGAAACACCAGTCACACATTGTTTGCCCAACTGAAGTAGAACAAGAATCCCATTGCCACATTTGTAAGTAGGTTGGTTTCAATCTGGAAGTGCCAAAAAACTCAACATGTTTAAACAATGAGGAAATATGTTGGCATTGGCTGGAATACAGAAGTTCACAGACAGGGTTACTTGAGAAATAGTATAATTTAGTGGATCCAATTTCCCTGGCCTTAGGGTTCTGTCTCTGAATACTCTGTATGTTGTTAAATGCCCCATTCTTAAGATGAAATCGAAATGGCTGCATCACTTCTAGACATTAAATCTATGCAGGATAATTTGTTGTTATTCAGTCCCTCAGTCATGTCTGACTCTTTGTGACCCCATGGACTGCAGCACACCAGGTTTCCCTATCCTTCACCATTTCCAGCAGCTTGCTCAAACTCATGTCCATTGAGTCAGTGATGCCATTCAATCATCTTGTCCTCTGTCACCCTCTTCTCCTCCTCCCTTAATCTTTCCCAGCATCAGGGTCTTTTCCGATGAGTCAGCTCTTCACATCAAGTGACCAAATTATTAGAGCTTCAGCTTCAGCATCAGTCCTTTCAATGAATATTCAAGGTTGATTTCCTTTAGGATTGATTAGGGTTGATCTCCTTGCTGCCCAAGGGACTCTCAAAAGTCTTCTCCAACACCACAATTCAAAAGCATCAATTCTTCATCTCTCAGACTTCTTTATGGTCCAGCTCTCACATCCATACATGACTACTGGAAAAACCATAGCTTTGACTAGACGGACCTTTGTTGGCAAAGTGATGTGTCTGCTTTTTAATATACTGTCTAGGTTTGCCATAACTTTTCTTCCAAGGAGCAAGCATCTTTTAATTTCATGGCTTCAGTCACTGTCTACAGTGATTTTGGGGCCTGAGAAAATAGTCTGTCATTGTTTCCGTTGCTCCCCATCTATTTGCCATGAAGTGAGGGGGACTGCCCTATTACCACTTTGCCAACAGTATGAAAAGACAGAGTAGTAATAGAGGAACAAAAATCTGTCCTTTCCCGTGCTCTCTCTTAAGATAGAAAAAAATATTTTCCAGAAGCTTTGCAAACATCATCTCACTGTCACATGCCCAATCTTGAACCAATCTCTTACTCAGGAATTATGCCATCACACTCTGAAACTGACATCATCTCTTGAGTCACATGACTTCTATACAAAGTGGGGGCATGAAACAGGCATCAAGGAGAAAACTGTCATTGTCAACCATATCATCATTGTGCCAGGACTATATATAACAACTGCTAAGACAATTCTGAAGCTTTTAGCTAAAGATGACATTTCTTTCTTTAGAAACTTATCGAAAATAACAAAAAGGATACAAGTATGGGGGCAACAATCCCATATCACATAATATGAAATATCTGCAAAATATTATAAAATCGGAATCAAAATAAATAAGGAGCTTGAGCGATAACACAGACTTTCTCAGGTCACTGGCAAAATACATATGAACTAAAAATGTGTCACTTTGGAAAAGCCTCATCCGAGAATTTTGTAATCACAAGAGCAAGATTTGGAAGCTGGAGATTGACTACAAACAAAGCAGGTAATATGACTGACAGAGGTCGAGAGACATAAGAGCCAAATTGCCCAGCTGAGGAGATCCAATATACACATGAAACAGAACATATAACACAAGCAAAAGCACTCAAGTACAATAGAAGAAAATTCTTCTGGAGAATAACAGAATTGAATCTACAGGTTGAAAGAAAAACCTCAACCAGAAAAAATAATATTGAATAATCAATACCAAGTTGTATCCTGATAAGATTACTGATCTTCATGAACAACAACATATGTATACCTATGGCTGATTCATGTTGATATATGGCAGAAACCAACACAACATTGTAAAGCAATTATCTTCCAATTAAATAAATTATCCTCCAATTAAAAATAAATAAATTTTTAAAATTACAAAAAAGAACAACAACAAAATGAATGTTACATTTATCCCAAGTAGAAAAATAGGTTCCCAGAAGCAGAAATAATCCAGTTGATGGAACTTACCTGGTGGTCTAGTTGTTAAGACTCCTTGATTTCACTGCAGGGGACATGGTTTCAATCCCAGGTTGGGGAATAGAGATCCTGCAAGCTGGGCAGCATCGTCTAAAATAAATAAATACTTAAATTATCATCTGATTTGTAAAAATCCTTTAAATAATTAAGAAATAATCCACTTGACCCCAGAGGCTTATCTTCAGTAACGATATGTCATAAATACCGATCAGTATCTGCAAACTTCAAAGGGAGATAAAGTATATTCAAGAATTGAAGGAAGTTAAGAGGAAATGGCGATTTTCTTTGGATTGAATGTGGTCAGGAAGCAGGAAGTAGGAGTAATTTGAGAACTGGGTACCTAATAATTGTTAAAAATAAGAAAAAATGAAGCAAAGCTAACATCGTGATTGGTAAAGTGTCGACAATCACTCATGCTTTATAAAATAGGGGGATGTTTGATCATTTTTGTGGTTGGACAATGTTCATGTTTTTGTCTGAAGATGGTTTTCTATGAAGTTGTTTATACTGAGCTGCAGAATGCCATAGCCTAGTTGTGAATATCAGGCCAGCTCCTGGGGGTTGGGGGCTGCCATCTTCCACTCTAGTGTCTGTAGTAGAAAGTTGTGTTGTGAATATGAAGATTGTATGGTGTCTTGGAAATTCTGGTATTCTTTAGAAACTTGCATATAAAATTATTAACTTACAAATCTGACTCTAAGATTTTATTATGCTGTATGTCTGCTGTTCTAACTTTGTGAGTGGTGGATTTGTGCTGCCCTAGTTACAAAAATTGTAATAGTAGTAATAATGACAGCTACCATTTATTGTGTCTAATATGTGCCAGACAGCATATTAAGTGATCTATACTTGAGTCTCTTTTACTTCTCTTAAAACCCAGTGAGGTAAGTATAATTATAGATAATTATAAGCTTGGGGAGTGTACATAAATTCCCCAAGGTCACACAAAAAATAAGTGGCAGAAACACAATACCTTTCCATGTCTCTCTAACCTCAAATCCCATGTCATTTCGTTGATATATATTAATAAGTTTTCAGAAGCCTGTTATTTTCTATTATCAAAACAGAACAGGAAATTCTAAAAGCAACAGCAGTGGAAATAATAGCATAGGAAGTAAATTTTTGTAAAAAACTTTGAGACTGCCTCCTTCCCCAAGATAAATTGTTTTTTTTAATCTCAAATTTATTGGATTAACTGATATTTCCATAATGACTTTCCTTTCGTTATCTTGTTCTTTCAGCTGATCCCAAATAATTGCTTTAGAATAACTTTCTTCTTTTTCTAGATTTCTTATCCCACAGGTGGATAAAATTTAGGTAATAAGTTTCTCCAAAGCACAGTGAGGAACTCATCCACAGATGATCACAAAGAAAGAAGATCCTGACCTCTGTAACTTAGCCAGCCCTCCTCTGCCAGACCCTTTTGGTAATGGACTGAGAAACTGGGATATCAAGACAAAATACAGTGACACTTTTGGCAGACAATTCTTTTAGAAGATTTTTCTTTTTTGAGTTGCCCTTGAACTAGAGCATTACATGAAACATGCCATCAGGTCAGTAAAATTTCCCAAGAATTAGCTCACCAAGGAAGCTAATCTTTTATGAAAAGCTTTATCTTTTATGAAAGTTTACCCACATGCCCATGAAGGGTCATGACTGCTAAGTGACGGATTAGTGGTTAAAACTGCCACAATTTCTCATACCATCTCCCCTGCGTTATATGTCTCTTTCCCACACTACTTTCCCCAGTTGATCATGTCTGATTGTCCTCTATGATGCTGACAAAACAGCAAAGGAGAGAAAGGGGTTTAGGAGTTACAATAAAAGGGGAAGGGCTTCCCAGGTGGCTCAGTCATAAAGAATCTGCTTGCCAATGCAAGAGACACAGGAGAAGTGAGTTCAATCCCTGGGTCAGGAAGTTCCCCTCGAGGAGAGCATGGCAACGCACTCCAGTATGGTTGCCTGGAGAATCTCACAGACAGAGGAACCTGACGGGCTACAGTCCATGTGGTCTCAGATAGTCAGACATGACTGAGCATGCATATACCCTGCACCATAAACAGGGAACCTGGTTTGGGAGACCCCAGCCTTGCTGGTGTCTGTTTTGACATCAGGGAAACCCATTATTTCCAGGAGAAGGTCCTCCAGCCTGCAGAAAAGGAGATGATTGACTCCAGACAATGCCTGAATGAGCCCTTTGGTTTGAATAATGCAGAATAAAGAAAAAGAATGGGAAATGAGCTGCTCAAGGAACTGGATGACCCAATCAATGGGAACAAATAATTATTTGAATTTATTTAATTGATGAATAGAGTCAATATTTATGTGTAAAATTTTTACAGAGGGGTAAGTTTTGGGGCTTTTTTTTGGTCAAATGTTTAATGCAGCTGTCTCCTATCCCTCTGAGTGCCCACGATGACATTCCTTTCTGGGGCCTGGAAAGCCATAGCTCCATTCCCAATCCACTTGACTGCAGAAGTCCAGCCCTTTACAAGGCTTCCCTCACTGATTATTTCTAGAACCTACAAAGAATATTTGCAAGTTCTACACACCTGTCCAGGCTATACCTTACCACAAATCTATCCTTCAATTCTCCAAAGCGTGATTTCAACCAGACAATCATGTTTAAGCCCAATCGTAATGCTGATAAAGAGCTTCCCAGGTGGTACTAGTGGTAAAGAAACTGCCTGCCAGTGCAGGAGACATGAGAGACTTTGGTTCGATCCCTGGGTCAGGAAGGTCCCCTGGAGTAGGAAATGGCAACCCACTCCAGTAGTCTTGCCTGGGAAATTCCAGACAGAGGAACCTGGTGGGCTACGATCCGTGGGGTTGCAGAGTCGGACACGACTGAGCACACACACACACCCTCCAGGGGTCTATATTATGACCCTCTAGGAATCTTTGTTGGTGTCTTTCTCCTTAGGCCATGACCTCTCTCCAAGTGCCAGTATGAACCTGACCCTTTTTCAACCAATCCAGAGGCTTCCTCTCACTCCCAGGCTCAGAGCAGTGTCTGCTGGGATATAATTCCTCTCCTAACTCAGCCTCCTGACTTTTACCACTCAAAAAAAAGTTTTGTTTTGTTTTGTTTTTTTGCTCATCTATTTTGCTCATAGAGCTAAAATAGGTATTTTTCTAATACAAAAAAAGGACAATTTTCTCTTAAAGTTGAACTCATATCTCTGTCTCTAGTAGAAGTTTCAGACTTTTATCCCTATTCCTGTCAAAGAATAGCCGATCTAAGGTATAGCAAGAACCCTGTAAAATGAGGCCCAGGAAATATATCGTCGACATTCCCATAAAGGTTATCATCTCCATTGTTAAGACAAAAGGCAGCTGATCCTATCAATTTTTATAAAAAGCAAAAATGAATGTTGATGGCTATATTTTCCCTAGTATTTTCCTTTCTGGAAAAAAAAATCTTTGTGAAAGATCCTTTGAACCTGAATAATATAGTATTCCTGACATAGAATGGAATTATATCAATAAGTTAATAATTTAATAACATGAAGGCACTTTTTTTTCCTAGTGAAAAAAATTGAAGCACACTTTCAGCCATCCTTATTCACACAGTGGAAGGCTCTTGTGTGCTCCCATGCACGCTGCAGGAGAACTGGGAGCCAGTCGTGTCTTCTCGGTGAAGTCAGCACCACTCAAAGCCATGGTCCTGTGTTTAAAATTCTTACTCAAAAGCTTCTTTCGTTACCCAGCCTCTTCTGACCCCTCCATTTGCCAAAAGCCTTTACATTATTAGGGTTTCCCAGGTGGAAAACCAAGGAAAGAATCCTTCTGCCAGTGCCCAGGAGACATGGGTTTGATCCCTGGGTTGGGAAGATGTCCTGGAGGAGGGCATGGCAACCCACTCCAGTATTCTTGCCTGGAAAATCCCATGGACAGAGGAGCCTGGCAGGCTACAGCCATGGGATTGCTAAGTCAGTCACAACTGAGCACACACGCATGCACTTTACATTATTCAATGATTGTCTCTGTACCTCATGTTTCTTTTACTTCTTTATGGAATGAGGTTGAAATTCGGTTTTGCCAATTTCATTCACTGTGGTGTGCTTGTAATTGATGTCAATGGCTTCTTGGCCATCTGCAGTTCTCTTCCCCTTCTCCTAAGTTCTATTTCCCTTGTTGAGAGGGTCACTTCTTTCGAGTTATGTGACTCCTTTCACACACACTCTGTCCTTTCACTGCAGGATTTTGCATCCTGACCTAGTCCCTGGTCAACAAGATGACAGCCTTCTGACTATTCACATATAATTCCTTTCCTCTTTTTTCTGAAATCCTCCTGCCTTCATCCTGCTCCCATGCCACTTACCCTCCTTGTCTTACCTTTTATGATAGCTAACAGAGTCAATGTATCTGTCTGAAATTTGTCTCTAACAGTTTATCATCTAGAGTCATGACCTTTAGCCTTTTGAAGTGATGGAGAGTTTTACTCCATTTTTGTTAAAATACTACAGCACGGCTTCTGTGAGGTCTCACCCAATTTCTAACCTAAAGATACCATTGGCTGCATGATCTCTGGTTTTCATGGGTTTGCCTATTAAATTTTGTCTTTCTTTTTTGAAACATCATCCTGATTCATGTTCAGATTGTTGCTTATCTTATTGCCATCTTTAATGTAGCAAGCATTCCCATAAAGTAGTAGGAAGGGAGCTGGCCTTGAGATGAGCAAAATCAGAGTTAAATACCTTAACACTCACATAGTATTAAGTAAGTTCTTTAACCTCCTCCAAAGCTAGTGGAGGTGATGGAATTACAGTTGATCTATTTCAAATCCTCAAAGGTGATGCTGTGAAAGTGCTGCACTCGATATGCCAGCAAATCTGGAAAATTCAGCAGTGGCCACAGGACTGGAAAAGGTCAGTTTTCATTCCAATCCCAAAGAAAGGCAATGCCAAAGAATGCTCAAACTACTGCACAATTGCACTCATCTCACATGCTAGTAAAGTAATGCTCATAATTCTCCAAGCCAGGCTTCAGCAATATGTGAACCGTGAACTTCCAGATGTTCAAGCTGGTTTTAGAAAAGGCAGAGGAACCAGAGATCAAATTGCCAACATCCGCTGGATCATCAAAAAAGCAAGCGAGTTTCTGAAAAACATCTATTTCTGCTTTATTGACTATGCCAAAGCCTTTGACTGTGTGGATCACAATGAACTGTGGAAAATTCTGAAAGAGATGGGAATACCAGACCATCTGACCTGTCTCTTGAGAAACCTGTATGCAGGTCAGGAAGCAACAGATAGAACTGGACATGGAACAACAGACTGGTTCCAAATAGGAAAAGGAGTACATCAAGACTGTATATTGTCACCCTGCTTATTTAACTTATATGCAGAGTACATCATGAGAAATGCTGGGGTGGAAGAAACACAAGCTGGAATCAAGATTGCCAGGAGAAATATCAATAACCTCAGATATGCGGATGACACCACCCTCATGGCAGAAAGTGAAGAAGAACTAAAGAGCCTCTTGATGAAAGTGAAAGAGGAGAGTGAAAAAGTTGGCTTAAAGCTCAACATTCAGAAAACTAAGATCATGGCATCTGGTCCCATTACTTCATGGGAAATAGATGGGGAAACAGTAGAAACAGTGTCAGACTTTATTTTTTTGGGCTCCAAAATCACTGCTGATGGTGATTGCAGCCATGAAATTAAAAGACGCTTACTCCTTGGAAGGAAGGTTATGGCCAACCTAGATAGCATATTTAAAAGCAGGGACATTACTTTGTCAACAAAAGTCCATCTAGTCAAGGCTGTGGTTTTTCCAGTGGTCATGTATGGATGTGAGAGTTGGACGGTGAAGAAAGCTGAGCAACGCAGAATTGATGCTTTTGAACTGTGGTGTTGGAGAAGACTGTTGAGAGTCCCTTGGACTGCAAGGAGATCCAATCAATCCATCCTAAAGGAGATCAATCCTGGGTGTTCATTGGAAGGACTGATGTTGAAGCTGAAACTCCAATACTTTGGCCACCTCATGCGAAGAGTTGACTCATTGGAAAAGACCCTAATGCTGGGAAGGATTGGGGGAAGGAGGAGAAGGGGACGACAGAGGATGAGATGGTTGGATGGCATCGCCGACTCAATGGACATGGGTTTGGGTAGACTCCAGGAGTTGGTGATGGACAGAGAGGCATGGTGTGCTGCCATTCATGGGGTCGCAAAGAGTTGGACACGACTGAGCAACTGAACTGATCTGAAGCCTTAGCTTTCTCATCTTTAAAAGGAAACTAATAGCAACCTCACCAAGAACTTGTAAGGATTGGATGAGATCATGAGTCTGGGTGTAAACTCCGCAGGTCTGTTGATTAGCACTTGACTCACACGAAAGGAGCAGGGTTAGCCAAATGATGCTGAAGCACTTTTAGGTAAAACTTGAATACAATCAGATGTTTGCTGTCCCATTATTCTCCCACCCATTGCATTTGGAAAGCCTCTAATACCTTGCTTATCTGAGTATAATAGCTCTAGGGTTTCTGTGAAAGCAGAAATTAGGGGTAGCATACTAGTATGCGGGGGCAGATAAGGGGAGCTACATTTGCATATCTCAGAAGTCTTCTACTATTCATAGCGCAGAACTGATGAGACTGTGAAATTCACGAGAACCTGAAAGTTCCACTGGATCCCCCACCTCCAACCTATAGCAAGTCTTGCCCTGTTTCTGCCACTGGTTGGGTAGAAAAGAGAGAAGGAGCCATCTCTACTTTGTAAAGACAGCCATTAAACAGACCATCCCATGGAGGCTTTGGACATGGCACCCAAAAGAATGCATTATGTTTGCTCTTGCTGAGCATGTAGGAAAGCTTCCCCTGTGAATACAGGGAAATTGAGAAGCACACAAAGAATTTTGAGTAAGACCATTTCCCATTTTAAGCCTCATTATATGAGAATATTCCACTCTAGAGAGCAGCAGTACACTCAGTCTTTCAGTTCTTTTGGAGTTTGTAATGTTCTTCCTACCAAAAAGTCTTAATGTACCATTCAGAATAAATTCTCCTCTCTCAGCTTGCATCATAAATTCCAATCACATTGAGCTCTGAAAGGCCTCATCTTCACTCTAATTTTTGACAATGATCATTTTTACATACTCATTGTGTACCAAGTACTGGGTTAGGTACACAGCCACAAAGATTATATCATGCAGTTGGAGTCATCAAAAGCTTATACTTTAGGTGGACTGCTAATAAAAATGTAAAAGAAGAAATAAAGAGCATAAATTCAATGTAAGCAGATCAGTGCAGAGGCAGTAGAGGCAGTAGAGCTCCTGGTGGGGTTGGTGGTTGCAGCACAGCATGCTAATTATTCCTCCCATCCCCCCAACACTCTTGGCCCCTCCCAGAGTATTTGGCCTTCTTCCACTAGAAATGCAATTCTGAACTTTAACTGGAATCAGACTCCCAGCCTCCCTTGCAGCTAAGTGCAGTCATGTGACTAACGGCGTCCAATAAGACGTGAGTGGTAAATGGTGTGTGCAACTTCCAAAAAGAAGCTGCTTTATCCCCAATTTTCTCTTTTGCCTTGACTGTAGTCTGAAATTGTGCCTTTTGCTCCTACTGAAGCTCTCACCATGTGAATGACTAAAGCAACAAGATGGACAATCCCTGAATCATCTTGTAGACAAGACTCACCAAGTCATGCCAGACTGCCTGCCAGCCTCTAGATTGTTACATAGGAGAGGAAAATGAATCTCTTATTTGAGCTGTTAAATGCTTTAGTCCCTTAATTATGGTGGCTTAATCTGTACTGAGTAAAAGGGAAGCTTCATGATGGAATGGTTTGAAGGGTGGCTCAGATTTAGATTAAAGGAAAGTGAAAATGAGAGATGGGAGGAAGAAAGAAAATGAGAATTCCCCCTTGAAGCAGAAAAATAAGAACAAAGATGTGGATATTGACATGCTTGGAGAGGGGTTGATGGATTGATCTTGTTGAAGCTAAAGATGCACATACAAGAGGAATAAAAGACAGAGTTTAAGTTTAGTTTTGGGTCATTTTGTGGAAGCGCTTGAATAAGTAAAGTAAAATTCTTCACGTGGAAAAAGGGATCAATGTTTTTTTATTAGAAATCTGTCTGAAAGGCACTGAATGGCCAGAGGCAGCTGGGAGAGATATTCACCTAGGGGAGTCAAGGAAAGAGGATCTGAACTTGGATGAAAAGGAAGAACTGATTCTAGGGAGACATTTACTGGCCTTGGAGACTATTTGGATAGGTAGAGGTGAGGTTTTGAGGCTGCATGACTGGAAGACAGAGGTATCACACAGGAGGTACTTCAAAAATATGCATATAAAGAAAGTTTCAGTTTCTGAAGATAATAGCAGTGCATCCATGAATAAATATCCAAATATACCAGCAGAAACACAGAATTAAAGCTCTGGGGGTCTGTTCAGGTTGGAGATATATAATTAGGGGCATCCAAAAGAGAGATACGGAAGACTAAGGGATTAAGCCATAAGAAAGAGGATGACAGGGAGGTAGATGGAAAGCAGGGTTACTGAAGTCAAAGGAGATTTTTGATGAAAAAAGAGGGAGGGGGCTAATTGACACAGAGTAAGTGACAGGGAAGGTAACGAGAGAAAGAAATTAAACTTGTATTCTGCATTCACGTTCTCTTTTCCTGTATATCCTCATATCTAGCTTTACTTAAAATTTTTTTTCCCCTAAAGTCTGTTCTTGTTAGTTTTCCTCTGCTGCCAAGACACTCATCACATCCTGCCTTGATTTACACAAACTCCTTCTCATTGGCCTCTTTCTCATCAGTTCCCTACTCCAGTCTTTGCCAACTGTGACTGCCAAGTCCATTTTCCTTTCCTGCTGTTCAGACTCTGTTTCTCCCACTCTCCTTTGGCGTCTCTTCACCTTCCAGCTTCCCCACAACTCTGCACCTGCTTACAACTCTTTCTCATCCTTCCTGCAGCCCCCGGCCTGCACCCCACCCCCACCCCTTCCTCTTGCATCTTGAGACAGCAGATTCAGGCACTGGTAACTTCAGGCCAACACCCTACGTCATCCTCCCACACAGAGCTCCCTACTTGTGCACATCGATGCAGCTCCTATTCCTGCTGCAAAGAAACCCAGCACATTCACTCCCTTTGTGAAGCTTGCTCGCTCTAATAACTGTATGCTGCATGCTGCTTTTTCCTAGAGAATACAAAAGACTATTGCTTGTATTGTACTGTTTTCTGTCCCTACTACCTCTAGGGTTGTATATTGTTTGTTCTGGAAGAACATAATTTCATTACTGTCAGATGGTTTCTTTTCCTTGTAAAGCACTTTATTGGTGTTACCTGGGGGCACTGCATAAATAATACAAATCTCACAATGCCCAACTGGTTGGTCCAAAATCACCTTGAGTTTTATCTCAGGAATACCTAAAACCCTATCTGTCAGAAAAGGGAGAAGATTAATATACAGAGAGGAAGCTGTGATGTTCCTATTGTCCTCGACAAATAACGCATGCCAAAAAAAAAAAAAGTATCCAAGTGAAAAAGAAGCTCAGTGGGCATTGATGGTAGCTCAGCATAATTCCTCTAAGTGATGGAAACATTCCTCAAGGACATGTCTACTGTCATCATATAAAGCGAACGTTTGTATACCACCTTTGGACTTTTACTCATGCAAGTTTCACTTAGCAGAGATAGTAATGTCCTTTGTTTTTGGTGAAAATACTCACTACAGAGCCTAGGGACTCTTATTATTTCAAATAAGATCTATATTTATAAATACATGGACAGGTACAAAAAAATAATAAGCTAGTACACATATCTTTCAGAACACGATTGAAATAATTGTTGCTTAGTCCTAAATTTTCTTCCTAACAAGAAAAAACTTGAATACCTACCATTTATTCAAATGCACAGGGTATTTTCACAAAATGTAGAAGTTGAATATCAAAAAAGATGTGTTCCCTTTTGCAATTTATTTCCTTTAAATGGTAAAGAAAAAACCTTGATATTCAACATCCTAGTTTCCTTTTCAACAAGAATCAGAAAGCTGTCAAAGACAAACTGTTTTCCATCACACAAATGACTTGATCACAGACAATAAAACTGCACAAAACTCCAAGTCTAAATAACCATGTAAATGGGTTCTATGTTTTTTTGAGACAGATGGTGGATCACAACAGTGATGGGTTATGAATTCCAAAAAGATTGTCTTCCAGAATATAACCAAAAATGACTGGAGAAGATTTAAAAGATGAAGTGAAACAACAACAACAACAACAAAAGCACATCAATTTTCAAGAGATCAAGAAGACAGAAACAGGGAATATATGGATTATATTAGAGTCACTCTGGGGAGAAACCCATTTTGAGTTGAAACATTATGCCTATGTTAACCGAATAAATTTGAAATGCATTTAAACAGGATGAGTAATTTCATGACATATTCAAGAATGTAGAAAACTGCAACCTACTCTATCAACCAGCTTATCATTTGCTACTGGCCCCAAAGTATGCCCAACGGCCCCTGTCATTGTTGTGAACTCAATCTTTGGTAGCTCTTAGCTGCACAATGAGAGTGAATTAGGAACTATTATGGACAAGAATTAAGCCCTGATTAATGAGATCTTGCATTTCAGTAGGACTCAAAAGAATGCAGATTAATGATTAAACTACCCTATCTAGGAAAGCATCAAAGTCATTGTCAAAAGGCCAATAATAAATGAATTTCAGGAAGGCATGGGCAAATGTGATAAAGCAGAAAAAAAAAATCAGGAGTGCCACTTTCAACATGGACTCCCTTGATATGTATACTTAGGCAACTGAGCTACATTTTTTCATATGTATTGTATGCACACAATCAATCACCTGTTCCTGCATACATCTGCAGTCTCATCTCCCACTACTCATTTCCTCTTTCTATACACTTCAGCTCAGTTAACTCTTCTTCAAGATGTGTCGTGTTACTTTCTGACTCAGAGGCTTCACAAATACTGTTCCCTCTGCCTAGGCTCCCTTCCTCATTAAACAGGGCAACTGCTATGGAGGCTTTATGTCTCCTTTAAATGTCATTTCTCTTACTACTGCTTCACAGAAATTTGCAGGTTTCTTTCAATATGTTCATCTCAGTCGTAATTAGTTTGTAGTTAGTTTTAACGGCTGTCTTGGGTAATTGACCAACTCAAAGAGAAGGATCTTATCTTTTGTGGGGGCCACAGTCTGTATTCCTAGTGCCTAGTACAGTATCTGGCCCATAGGAGTAGCCCAATGAATGTCAGTTAATTGACAGGACAAACAAAGGAGTCTCTTGGTGAGTAGGGTGTCATTTGAATGCTGCACAAAATCCAGCTGCTGCATATGCAGACCAATGCTTTGGGGTCCAAGAGGAAGTCCTCTTTTTGGTGTGAAATTGCTTGGCTTTTCTTTACCTCCTGGATCCAGATGCAGACTTCAAGACTTTGTGTGTGTGTGTGTTATTTTGGTGACCAGAAGTAACAGATGCCTGGAATTTAAGAGTAGATGAGGACTAGAAGATGCCTCTGGCCTGGTCTACCTGGAGAGCAAAGTGACGGGTCTCATCTATAGTGGTATTACACCCACATCTCCACTTTGGAGAGTCACAGTGTACATATAGCATGTCGATGGGAAGTCTTGCACAAAAGTCTTCAACTCATTCAACCATGAAAACCTATTTTTCAGAAAACACATGTCCCTCAGGATAGTCTTACTAAGGCTGCTGCATCAAACAGCCTCTAATCCTTAGTGGTTTAAAAATAACATTGTTTATTTCTCTTTTACACTACACATTTACTGTTCATTGACTGGAGATCCTGTACTGCATGGTCTTCACTCTGGGATCCAAGGTGTTAGAGCAGCCACTTTGTAAGCATTTCTGGTTGTTCTAGCAGAGAAAAGTGAGCTCTGGATGTTTCCACAGTGAAATGTTCTAGACTGAGAATGACATTCGGAATTTGGGCTCATAACTCATGGGCCAGAACTAGTCACGTGACCCCACCCAGTCACAAGGGTCTGAGGAGGTACTGTCCTCACACATGGCTGGAAAACAGATAATCAGAAATATTCACTAAATAGCACTGACAACTAAACCTCCTAACCTGACTGAACACTAATAGTCACTGAAGTATAGTTGGAAATGACTGCTGTTCATGGTTTTGAAAATAAAAATTGATAGTAATTACTACTGAAGAATGTTTAGCATCTACACTAAAGTTACATGACCATACTCAGTCAGGAATAAGAAATAGGAAGGTTTATTTTTTTTCGTACTTATCTGGGGGAAAGAGGAATGTCTCTCTCACACACCACACACACAAAACAATTCTTTTGGAAGATTTTATGAAAACAATTTCTTTTCACTTAGTCTCTAGTGGAATTCCTACAACAGACAACAAAATCATTTCCCAGCCAATTCTTCATTGCTTCTCTCAAATACGAATGCGTTATAACAAAAAGCATGGAAAATTCCATAACACAGCCTACGTCTAACCTACCAGGGGGAGGTATACCATAAATGTCCATTCATTATGTCTTCTTCACAGATGTGCAGAGTTAACAAATTTCATAATTTCAATAAAGTTGGCATACAATTCATTTAGACAAAAAATTAAGTGTATTTTGTACTTACTATCATAGCCTCTGAAAATTAATTTCTGATGAAGTCTACCAAATCAAATTATCTAATGTCTTAGTATCTTGGTTGATAGTTGATCACAACTGTATCAGTTAATGACACAACAGTGGTTAACCACAAGAAGGCAGCGATGGCATTGAGATAAGTTTTGAGATGTTACCACCTGCATACCAAACACAATGAAGGCACTTATCAGTAGCCATGCAAAACTCCTTAATTCACTGTTTCTATAAATTACAGGGCATGTTAAATTCTCATCATTTACTCAGCCATCCCCCAGTTCCTTCTTAGTTCTTCGTTATATACTCTTTCTATATGCAATCATAGTTAAATGGCTTAATACATGTAAAATGCTTTGAGCAATGCTTGGCACATAGTAGCTACTAAGTGTCAGTTGTTTTCATTATTATTATTATTTTATGTCTTAAAAGTGATGCTTTGCATGTCTCCTGCTCTTCAGGGATGTGAAAATTTGGCTTGCTTTAAGCAAAATCAATCCAGTGCTCCCAGTGAGGAGAAGGTCTAACATGCAAGGTATCTTCTATATGGTTTTTTTTTCTTGTTGAGGACAGAACAGGCAAATCACCTTAGAAGTGATCAAAGTGATTAAAAATGTATTTAAAAGATTTTGTGTACGTACCTCTAGATAAAGTGATTATCTGAAATGGTAAATGTTGAGAACAAATTAAAAAATTTTTGATAACTGCACCACCAAGATGCACTGATTAAAAAAGTCCCTTCTCATACTGCATGACCTTCAGACTATAAAAAATCACTTACAATACTGTTAAAGTATTTAACTATATATTTTATTTTTATAATAATGAATCTGATATGCTCTAATCTCCTTTGGTTTGTTATACATCATCCATGCATCATTCATTCCATTCACTTAAAGCATCATCTTCACATCCAGGTATTTCTGTTGGTGACTGGTCAAGAGAAGTTGAATCTTTGTATCTCATTGAACTCAGCTCAGACTGTACCTCAGCTGTTGAGGTCTTTGCCCCCCAGAAATCTTTGACTGCCGCCCTGGAAGAAAAAAATTTTTAAATATTTTTTGAAATGAAAACTAAAACTTTAGTTTTCTATATATAGAAGCGCCTCCTTGTTGTTGTTCAGCCGCTAAGTCGTGTCTGACTCCGCAACCCCATGGACTGTAGCCTGCCAGGCTCCTCTGTCCATGGGATAACCCTGGTAAGAATACTGGAATGGCATGTCATTTCCTTCTCTGAGGGATCTTCCCCACCCAGGGTTGAATCCAGGTCTCCTGCATTGGGAGATGGATTCTTTACTGCTAAGCCACCAGGGAAACCCACAGAAGTGCCTCCTTAGTCAGGATTTATTTTTATTTTGCAGCATATCAGCTGCATTGTGATAGTAGATGAGCCCTCAGATGTACTAGGGGTGATACTCATGTAGGTATTAGAAATACCTCAAATGATGAACTAGTTGTTTATAATAACCACGTTTTAAAGTTGTGATTATTTTCAACTAGACAACATAAATATTAATTCAATAAACTTTTTGCTTTAACAACTAGTATATAAAATTGTGAAAACTGCATTTAAAAGTTTTCTCATGGCTGGGGATCAAGTCATGAGATCAGGTAGCTTGAACCAGGATTATCTCAGGAGGGATGAAGAGAGTTGGACAGTCTTGAAACCTGCATGAGAAGCATAATGGACAGAGCCTTAGATTCACTCGACAGGGAGGGGCAGACAAGCAGATTTTTTTATCAAGGGTGATGGTTTAGTTGCAGTTCTTCACCTACCAGTTTATAATTATGAATATCAGGATAAAGATCACAAATATGCAGATAATAACTCCTATGGTCAGCACAAAAACTAGGACTGCATCAGTGTCTGGTTGGCTTGCTCTTTTCATCTGTAATTCTAGAGGAAAAAACACATAGTGATGATTATTACTACCGGAAAAAAAAAGGAAATGAACATCTAAATGGGAACTTTATATTTGGAAAAAAACTCTAGAACTATACAGGAAGAATTAGTGGAAAATGTTAACGAACTTTCTCTGTAAGTTAGAAACGTTCTTTACAAACACGCAGAAAGGTTCAAAGAATCTGACAATAAACATCCTGCATTTCCACCACCTAGACACTACCATCAACATTTTAACTATCCTTCTATCAATCCACTGATCCACCTTATTTTTTCTGACGCATTTCAAGATAATTTGCTAATGTCTGCACACTTCTTACAGAATTCAAGAGAATATCGTTAACTAGAGTTCAGTATTTGTTTATATTTTTTCTTTTGAGGTAAAATGTATGGACCCTGAATTGAACAACAATCTTAAATATGTTATTTATTTAGTTATGGCAGACGCAAACACACATATGTAATTCAAATCCCTAAAAACACAAAGACTATTACTCTACCCCAGAAAGTTTCCTTGAGTCCCTCCCAGTTAATCCCCGCCCAAACCTTCAGGCACAACTACCGTCCTGATTTTCTTTTCCACATAGATTGGTTCTGCCTGATCTAGAATTTCATAGGAATGGAAACATTCATTATACTTTCTTTTGGGTAAGACTTTTTAACTCAGCATAATGTTTTAGAGATTCAATTATAATTGCTGCATATAATACTTTTTTCTTTTTTATTATTGGGTAGTATGCCTCAATTATTCAGTCTCCTGATGGACACCCACACTGTTTCAGTTTGGGGTTATTATAAATAAACTGCTATGAACATTCTTATACAAGTCATTCTGTGAATACACACTTCCACTTCTCTTGGATAAATACCTATGAGTGGAACTGCTGGGTCATAGGGTAGAGGTATGCTTAGTTTTCTAAGAAATTACAGGATCTTCTCCCAAACTGATCATACTTGCTATACATGGTTTACTAAATTCTTTTCCTGGATTTTATCTTTTCATTTTTCTAGCGATTCCTTTTAAAGAGCTGAAGTTTTAAATGTTTTAATGTAAGTTTCAGGTGTACAGTATTATGATTTGATATCTGTATACGGTGACTCCCACCACAAGTCTAGTTACCATCCACCACCATAAAGTTGCCATTTCACCTACCCTAAATCCCCTCCCCCTCTGGCAACCAATAATATGGTTCTCTGTATCCATGAGTGTGTTTCTGTTTTATTTATTTTTTTAAATTCAACATATGAGTGAAATCTTTATATCTGTCTTTCTCCATCTGACTTTACTTCACTTAGCAATAATACCTTCAAGGTGCATCCATGCTGTTGCAAATGTCAGGATTTCATTCATTTTCTGGCTGAGCAGTATTCTATTTTGTGTATGTGTGTGTATACACACACACACACACAACACACATATATATGTGTGTGTGTATATATATATATATATAAAACATCTTCTTTATCCATTTGTCCATCAATGGACAGGTAGGTGGCTTCTATATCTTGACTATTATAAATAATGGTTCAGAGAACATAGAGGTACATAACGATGGTAGTATTATTCTTAATTTTTTGAAGACCCTTCATACTGCTTTTCATAGTGGCTGCACCAACAGTGTACATGGGTTCCCTTTTCTCCACATCCTCTCCAACATTTGTTATTTTCTGTCTTTTTGATAACAACCATTCTAATAGGTATAAGGTAGTATCTGTGGTTTTGATTTGCATTTCTCCAATTAGTGATATCGACCATATTTTTACGCATCTGCTGACTATCTCTATGTCTTCTTTGGAAAAAAAATGTCTATTCAGATCCTCTGCCTGGTTTTTATCAGGGTTTTTTTTTTTTATATATGTTGATTACTGTGAGTTCCTTATACATTCTGGCCTATTAACGCCTCATCAGAGATACCATGTACAAATGTCTTCTCCCATTCCGTAAGCAGTCTTTTTGTTTTGATGATGGTTTCCTTTGCTATGCAGAAGCTTTTTAGTTTGAAGTAGTCCCATTGTTTATTTTTGCTTTTGTTTCCCTTGTCTCTGCAGTTAAATCTACAAAAACATTGCTAAGACCTATATCAATAAGGTTACTGCCCATGTTTTCTTTCCTAGGAATTTTATGATTTTAGGTCTTACGTTCAACTCTCTAATCCATTTTGAGTTTATTTCTGTGTACAGTGTAAGATAGTGACCTTCTTTCATTCTTTTGCATGTGGCTGTCAAATTTTCTCAATACCATCTTTGGAATATGAAGTTTTAAATTTTATGAAGCCTAATTTATCAATATTTCCTTTTATGGTGACTGGTTTTTGTCATATCTAAATGGGAAGCCTTGCTTACTCCTGAATCATACAGATACTCTTTTATGTTTTCATTTTTAAGCTTGATGATTTTAGCTTTTATTAGTACATTTAGGACTGTAACACATCTCTAATTTTTGTATATGTCTTAATATCCAAACATCACTTTTAAATCAGCATTCTGTCCCATATCTGTCTGCTCTTCCTTATTAAGGAGACAAAACGAGTCTACCATATGTATTATAACACTACTACATTGTTAGCTGATAAAAATGCAATTTATAGCAAATATTACTTACTTTGTGAATTATATACCTTTCTTATGGCTCTTCCTGGTCCCTAAATCATAGACTCATAAAAGATTCATGTGGGGAAGGTCCAGAAAGATCATCTGATACAACTTTTATACAGATAAGTAAACCAACATCCAGGGAGATTTAATGATTTGTGAAAGCTATGTTTTACCTATTTTAATATTTTGATTTTGATAAGTACCACTCTAACAGAGGCTTCCCAGGTGGTACTATTGGTAAAGAATCTGCCTGCCTATGCAGGAGATGCAAGATTTGCAAGTTTGATCCCTGGGTCAAGAAGATCCCCTGGAGAAGGAAATGGCAACCCACTCTAGTATTCTTGCCTGGAGAATCCCATGGACAGAGAAGCCAAGCAGGCTACTGTACATGGAGTCATGAAGAGTTGAACATGTCTGACTGCACACACACACAACATTCTAACAGACTTGGTCTCCTACTCAGGCAATCTCAACTGTTTATTCATCTTGATTTTCTTTCTATTCTTTAAACACTATGAAGTATAATTTTCCATTTTTCTTAGTAGTTCAAGAGCTATAAACTCAATTTAGTAATCTCACTAAATACTTCCAAGTATGATAAACAATTTAAAAAAGTTGAAAGTTAGTCACTCAGTCATGTCTGACTGTTTGTGACCCCATGGACTGTAGCCCGCCAGGCTCCTTTGTCCATGGAATTTTCCAGGCAAGAATACTGGAGTGGGTTGCCATTCCCTTCTCCAGGGGATCTTCCCAACCCAGGGATCGAATCCAGGTCTCCTGTGTTGCAGGCAGACTCTTTACTGACTGAGCCACCAGGGAAGCGAATTTATATCATATTTATATTCTAACATTGTTAAATTTAAAAACTTTTTAACTTTTGATAATTTTAGACTTATAGAAGCAGTGGAATTTTAAGCTCAAACAAACAAACAAAAACTTTTAGGATTATAACTTGAGGGGAAGAAATGCAAAATTTCTTTCCATTTATCCACTACCCTGAAATACTAGTCAAGAGAGGTGGAAAATGAGAGGTATCAAGATTCTGGTTCATTTTAATGGTAGTCTTCTTGCAAGGGTCCCTTAGAGTACTTTTATGTCTAATAAAAAATAGTTTCCATTTCTGTTGAAATTTTCTAATGAAAAACAGACTGAATTTTGATGCTCTTACATTTTAGAAAAACTAAGCTTATGATTGTATTAGTTTTTGAGGGCCACCATAACAAAGTACCACTAACTAGGGGACTTAAAAACAACAGAATTACCTGTTATGTCACAGTTTTGGAGGATGAATGTTTGAATACCATGCAATGGGAAGGCCATGCGCTCGCCAGTGGCTCTGGGAAGGATCCTTCCTTTACTCTTCCAGGCTCTGGGAGCCCCAGATGTTCCTTAGTTTGTGACAGCGTAACTCCAGTTTCTGTGTCCATCTTCACATGGCTGTCTCCTCCCCGTGTGTCTTTGAGTCTTCACGTATTCTCCTCTCTCACGTTCTGTGTTTCTGTGCCCAGATTTCCCTCTTCTCATGAGGACACCAGGTAAACTGGATTAAAAGCCCACTCTTCTCTAGTATGTAAGATCGTGTCTTAACTGAATTAATTACATCTGCAACAATCCTATTTCCAGACACCATCACACTCTTAAGTTCCCAGAGTTTGGACTTGAAAATATCTTTTTAGGGGGACATGATTCAATCAAAATAATGCCTAACTATAAAAGACAATTATTGTGGAAGTGAAAAATCTGTCATATGAGGGAATGCATGGGGCATTTTCATTAATTAAACCGTATCTACCCTGAAAATATTTCAATCATGTATTTGTTTCGAGCCAGTACCATACTGTGAGGACATTTATAGCCAAAACATTTGTCTGACATCTAAAACAGCCAAAAGGGTCTGTCACAGCAGTATACCCAATTGTCCTTTATAAAAGCAACTAATAGACACCATTTTCTGGAAACATTTTGTCATCTAACCAGTGCATGTGCTGAGATGGCACAGCCACCCCACCAGTCCTGGACAGCTACAAGAGAGAAAAGTCAACTTGTCCCTATTGCTGACCTTGGGGACTGTGCCCCAGTCCTTAGCTTACACCTGTTGCCTTTGAATCACAGGAAGAGCTAACCGCTACAGGAAGAGCTAAGCAGTCCTAACAAGGACCAAGCTGGGGGACACGAAATGAGAAAGGCTCTCGAAACCTTTAATAGCCTGAATTGTGACTTACTGAGATCTTTATTAGTTGATGATGTTTGGTCCTTTTTTGCCTTTTATTAACATTATTCTTTTAATAATACCTAGTATATCCCAATACAGGACTACGGTTATTAGCTTTCACTGTAAAGATTTTTTTTTAAGGACACTGAACAATACATCAAAGAAAGTTTACAGTTTATTTTTTTAAATCACCTCCAAATACCTCAGCTTGTTTCCAGTTAAATAAAGGGTGTCACATTTCATGGTATCTTTAGACTGCAGCTTAAGTTCTTTACTTGGGATTGAGAAATAGCCTCAAGAAATCCACAAAATCTTGTGAAATTACAGGTAACTTTTACCATATTTGTATATGTGGGTATTTTTCTTGGAAAAGTCTCCTGAGCCTTGACTGGAGCCTCGAAAGAACTTGTGACCAAATCTCCCACACCCCCAACAGCAATGACAACAATAAAAATGGTTAAGAGCAACTCAACAAAAGGAAACAATTATTTGGATATAGAAGACATCATAGGTTAAATTGAAAAGACATGCACATGGACCCTTTCTGCAAAGGAAGCAGTTTCTAACACAGAAAATTATGTTCAGGTTAAGATTTGCCTTTTGTGACGTTTATTGAAGACTGCATTACTATTTTATAAAAAATTTCTTCAAATGAGTAATTTTTTAAAAGATACATTTTCACATAATATTTCTTAATCTTATTTTGTGTGCTGTGCTAAGTCGCTTCAGTCGTGTCCGACTCTGCGATCCTATGGACTGTAGCCCACCAGGCTCCTCTGACCATAGGATTCTCCAGGCAAGAATACTAGAGTGGGTTGTCATGCTCAAATTTTTGTTACACATCCATGAGAATTCTATGTATTCATTTTTGCCTCTGTGAAAGAAGTAAAAGTAAGAATATAATTCAAATTAAAGGACTGTCCTTTGGGAATTCTTCAGGAATACACCAGTTTCCCAAAGTGAGGTACATCTGACTCTACTTTGTGAAAATAAAAATAATGAAGGGAAGTGAAGTGATAGGTCGCTCAGTCGTGTCTGACTCTTTGCAACCCCATGGACTGTAGCCCCCAGGCTCCTCTGTCCATGGGATTCTCCAGGCAAGGATACTGGAAGGGGTAGCTATTTCCTTCTCCAGGGAATCGTCCCAACCCAGGGATCGAACCTGGGTCTCCCGCATTGCGGGCAGTCTTTATCATCTGAGCCACCAGGGAAACCCATACTACCTTGTAGAAAAGTCTTAATGGTATAAAATTAGTGGTTCCCAAAATGTGATCTCTGGACCAACAGCAACTAGGAACTTGTCAGAAATGGAAATTTTTGTGCCAGCCTTACTCAAGATCTACAGATGCAGAAACTACGGGAGCTGGGCTAGTGATCTGTGTCTCAACAAGACCATCATGTGATTCTGATGCTCTCTGAAGTCTGAGATACAAGCAAGTCAAAATGTTGCTGGGTACTTACCAGTCGTCGTATAGATTGTGAATCTAATAGATGCTACTATTTCATTATTATCCAACGTTTCACACTCAAAAGCCTTGGGGTAAGTATCCCTTTGAACCTCAAGGATTGCTGAATCATTTGCAAGTATAATGGCTTGCTATTTAAAAAAAAAAAAAAAGATATCAATATTCTTCATGAAAACCTAAGATCAGAAAATAATTTATTTCTTATAACAAAATAAGAGTCACTTTCTCTCAGTCTAGGACAGTAATTAATTATGCATATGTATTTTAAAGTCAGACAGAACAAGTACCAACTTCCTGCCTGTGTAAATCAGAGCGAGTTATTCTCTGCATCTCAGCTACAGCTGGTCCTCCATATCTTTGGGCTCCACATCAGCAGATTCAATAAACTATAGATTAAAAATACTCAGAAAAAAAATTCTAGAAAGTTCCAAAAAGCAAAACTTGAACTGGTTGCACAGTAACTCTTTACTTGGCATTTATATTGCATTTACAAATACTTATACAGCATTTACATTATATTATCAATAATCTAGAGATGATTTAAAGTATACGGAAGGAAGTATCTGTTATATGTAAATACTACACCATGTTATATAAGAAAATTGAGCATCTCTGATTCTGGTGTCTGAAGGGGTCCTGGAATCAATTCCCTGAGGATACTGAGCAACAATTGTACTTATCTGCAAAATGGGTATAATGATGTGAATTACCTCATAGATTGTTATATGAGTAAAAGAAACTCTAGCAGTTAGTATATATCTGGCATTTAATAAGCCCTCAACTAACATTAGCTACTGTTATCATTACACAAGTATTATACATACAAATGAAAACCTTGCTTCCAAAATAGAACACTTTATATAAAATAGATGCTTCTAAGTTCTGATAATAGCTGGCCCTAAGACATATATAAAGTTTTAGCCCTACTAAGAAATTAAAAAAAAATTTAAATCACAATAATAGTAAAATTGTATGATTTTTACTTCATTTTTGCAAACTGCCTTTGAAGAGAAAGTGCTCTGAGAGTCATCAAGCACTGGGAAACAAATCTTATCACTCACTGGAAAGCACCAAATTACATACATTCCATTACTCACCTGGTCTGGCCTTAGAAGTCTCCAAATATATTTGAAACGGTTTTCAGGAGATGTATGAACACATGCAAGCCTAACATGTTCAAGGCTTTCTGAAATTGGTCTACCCCCTGAAAAAAAATTACATACATATATACCAATGGGCCTTGTGAACTGCTTTATATACAATACTACTTTTAAAAGTCACCTCCAATTTTAAAAGAAATTACACTCTGGAAGTTAGTAAACATATTACTGGAAGTCTGACTGTAGAGGAGCAGAGAGTCATCATGGATGCAATGATAAAGTCACTGAAGAGGCAAGTAAAAACCACACCTGTCTGTTCTTTTGGCAAAATAAACTATAGAGAAGAGCCAGTTAAGGGCAAACTACTTAGTGATCTATTAAACTTTGAGATATACTTACTAGTGGCTGCCAATTTTCTGGTTAGGGACAACCCTGCCCGTGTCCACCTCTTTCTGGCTTAGAGATAATGAAACCTCAGACTAGTGAAGTTTGATAAGAGAAAGGCTTTCAAAGTTCCCAGTGTAGAGCTTACCAATCTACTGATAGACTGTCACAACCAAAAGGTCAAAAGCATTTCTCTGGAGGATAGCTTCAACCACAAACCTGAGTGCAGTAAGGTTCCAGTGTTTCAGAGAGAATGTATGTTAAATTTAAACACGACTGAAAAAATGTAAAGAAAAGTAGAAAGACCTATAACTGTCTGGAGAAGTGGAATTTGAAGTTTTCTTATGATTTCCTGTCAGTATATCATTTTGGTCATCTCCCTCCACTCACGACAAACTGAGGTTAAGGATATGTCCCCAGAGTAAACACTTCCTCGTCAGTCTCCCTCCAGTATCAAGTCCAACTCACAGCCACAATCTACTGGTCCACGACATTCTTCCACTCGTACAATACACTTGGATTCACCACCAGGGCATCCGCTTGTCAATATAACTTCTCTAATACCGATACCTTTGATAAAAGAAATTGGCAAATGTTAAAAAAAAAAAAAAGAATTCCAGGGTTATTTTACTTTTCCACCTAGGTCATTTTGAAACTTTTCTCCTAATTTCAGAAATTAAATTCCTAAATTCAGGGTAATAACATTTAGAGATGGCTCAGCAGGTAAAAAATCAACCTACAATGCAGGAGACCTGGGTTTGATCCCTAGTCAGAAAGATCCTCTGCAGAAGGGAATGGTTACCCACTCCAGTATTCTTGCCTGGAGAGAAGTCTGGTGGGCTACAGTCCATGGGGTCAAAAAAGAGTCAGATACAACTGAAGTGACTGAGCACGAGCACAAGCATTTTGAATTACTTCATAAAAGAGCATTTTCCAAAATGAGTCACATGAAACACTAGTTCCTCTGGTTGATAACATAATAAAAAAGATTCCATGATTATCTACATTTGGAAATTATATATTAAATTAAAATGAAATGAAACTCCTCAGAATTTTAGAGGACCTTTTAATATGCTAGTAAATGAATATGCTATTATATGTAAACTGTCATTGATCAAAGATGCAAAAGTTTTACATTCCAACATTTTTGAGATCAGAATGCATTTTAGAATTGACAGCATATCAAGAATGATAGTATTTTTCCTTTTTAGAGATGTATAAAATGTGCTTATTACAGCTAATAAAGTCTACTACAGAAATAGTAGAAAAGCAGTTAACACACAGGGTCTTCCAAATTTATTTGACTATGGAACTTTGGAATGGGGGAAGTTGGAGCTTGCAGAAGAAATTACATTGTAACATAAATGATGCTTTTTAACATCTAGACTGGTAAAAAGCTCTGTATTAAATTTATCAAGATAGACTTAATGATCAAACCTCCATTTCCAAAGTGATAACTCTTGTTAGAACTGCCACACATTTCATAAGAAATCAAGTCTTTACTGACCCATCTCAGATCTCCACAGAGTTTGCCCAGAAGTGAGAGAGATGATAAAAGCTGGTTAAAAGCTGGTTCAGTGACTTGCCAAACATGTCCTGTGATAAGACTGTGCTGTCACAGGCTAAGGAGTCGTCCATCTTGATATTCTTCCTACCAGGTTCCTTCTTTCAGTCCCTGTAAGATGTTAATCATACAACCCATTCTCAAGACAAGGGTAAGCTGAGGTCTAGAGATGGCTTCAGTCACTCAGCCATTTCTGACTCTTTGTGACCCCATGGACTGCAGCATGCCAGGCTTCCCTGCCCATCACCAACTCCCAGACCTTGGTGAAACTCATGTCCATTGAGTTGGTGATGCCATCCAACCATCTCATCCTCTGTCATCCCCTTCTCCTCCCGCCTTCAATCTTTCCCAGCATCAGGGTCTTTTCTAATGAGTCAGTTCTTCACAAAGTATTGGAGTTTCAGTTTCAACATCAGTCCTTCCAATGAACATTCAGGACTGATTTCCTTTAGGACGGACGGGTTGGATCTCCTTGCAGCCCAAGGGACTCTCAAGAGTCTTCTCCAACACCACAGTTCAAAAGCATCAATTCTTCAGCACTCAGCTTTCTTTATGGTCCAACTTTCACATCCATATATGACTACTGGAAAAAACATAGCTTTGACTAGATGGACCTTTGTCAGCAAAGTCATGTCTCTGCTTTTTAATATACTGTCTAGGTTGGTCATAGTTGGGGTTACCTTGTGGCTCAGCTGGTAAGGAATCCGCCTGCAAGGCAGGAGACCTGGGTTTGATCCGTGGGTTGGGAAGATCCCCTCAAGAAGGGAAAGGTTACCCACTTCAGTATTCTGGCCTGGATAATTCCATGGACTGTATAGTCCATGCGATTGCAAAGAGTCAGACATGACTGAGCAACTTTCACTTTCACTCTCTAGTTTGGTCATAGCTTTTCTTCCAAGGAGCAAGCATCTTTTAATTTCATGGCTGCAGTCATACGTAGTACTTTTGGAGCCCAGGAAAATAAAGTCTGTCACTCTTTCCATTGTTTCCCCATATATTTGCCATGAAGTGATGGGACCCTATGCCATGATCTTAGTTTTTCGAATGTTGAGTTTTAAGCCAGCTTTTTCACTCTCCTCTTTCACTTTCATTAAGAGGCAAGTCTTTAGTTCCTTGCTTTCGGCCATAACTGTGGTGTCATCTGCATATCTGAAGTTATTGATACTTCTCTCTGTAATCCAGATTCCAGCTTATGCTTCATCCAGCTCAGCATTTTGCATGATAGATTCTGCATATAAGTTAAATAAGCAAGGTAACAATATACAGCCTTGACGTACTGCTTTCCCAATTTGGAACCAGTCCTTTGTTTCATGTCCGGGTCTAACTGTTGCTTTTGACCTGCACACAGGTTTCTCAGGAGGCAGGGAAGGTGGTCTGGTATTCCCATCTCTTTTAAGCATTTTCCAACACAGTCAAAGGTTTTGGTATAGTCAATGAAGCAGTAGATGCTTTTCTGGCATTCTCTTGCTTTTTCGATGATCCAACGGATGTTGGCAATTTGATCTCTGGTTCCTCTGCCTTTTCTAAATCCAGCTTGAACATCTTGAAGTTCTTGGTTCATGTACTGCTGAAACCTAGCTTGGAGAATTTTGAGCATTTCTTTGCTAGCATGTGAGAGAAGTGTAATTGTGCAGTAGTTTGAACATTCTTTGGCATTGTGTTTCTTTGGGATTGGAATGAAAACTGACCTTTTCCAGTCCTGTGGCCACTGCTGAGTTTTCTAAACTTGCTAGTATATTGAGTACAGCACTTTCACAGCATCAGCTTTTAGGATTTGAAATAGCTCAACTGGAATTCCATCATCTCCACTAGCTTTGTTCATAGTGATGCTTCCTAAGGTCCATTTGACTTCGCATTCCAGGACTTCTGGCTCTAGGTGAGTGATCACACCATTGTGGTGATCTGGGTCATTAAGATCTCTTTTGTATAGTTCTTCTGTGTATTCTTGCCACCTCTTCTTAATATCTTCTGCTTCTGTTAGGTCCATATCATTTCTGTCCTTTATTGTGCCCATCTTTGCATGAAATGTTCCGTTGGTATCTCTAATTCTCTTGAAGAGATCTCTAGTCTTTCCTGTTCTGTCATTTTCCTTTATTTCTTTGCATTGATCACTGAGGAAGGCTTTCTTATCTCTTCTTGCTATTCTTTGGAACTCTGCATTCAGATGGGTATATCTTTCCTTTTTTCCTTTGCCTTTTGCCTCTCTTCTTTTCTCAGCTATTTTTAAGGCCTCCTCAAACAACCATTTTGCCTTTTTGCGTTTCTTTTTCTTGGGGATGGCTTTGATCACAGTCTCCTGGACAATGTCATGAACCTCCATCCACAGTTCTTAAGGTGCTCTATCAGATCTAATCCCTTGAATCTATCTGTCACTTCCACTATATAATTGTAAGGGATTTGATTTAGGTCATACCTAAATGGCCTAGTGGTTTCCCCTAATTTCTTCAATTTAAGTCTGAATTTGGCAATAAGGAGTTCATGATCTGAGCCACAGTCAGCTCTCGGTCTTATTTTTGTTGACTGTATAGAGCTTGGCTTATAATACAAGAGATGGCTTATAATCTCTTGGCTTATAATGTAAGAGATGGCTTATAAGAGCGTGTTTCAATCTTCAGAGTGCATGCAAAACACCTGCGATATACTAACATGCAAATTATGATGCAGTAAGTAGGTCTGCAGTAGGTCCTGAGGTTCTGAATTTCTCACAAGCTCTCAGGCTATGCTGAGCAGCTAGCCTGTGGACCAAACTTTGAGAAGCAAACAAGAGAGTCCTCCATACGAGATAAGGAGAGGGAAGGTTGGATGGGGAAAGGTCTCTTTTGATCAAACGAGATTCTTAAGAATGGCTGCAGAATGGCTCCACTTAAACTTATGAATAATACCTCTCTAGGGGGATAGTCTTATTCTGAAATGCATAAATATTTTCCAAGCAGGTATTTTATGTATTTATTTATTTATTTAGCCAAATAGATTTCATTGCAATGATGTGTGTAGATGTGACACATAAGTCAACACTTAAAAACATGCTTGTGTGTTCCAAGAAAAGAAAACTTTTTGAATGCTAAAATACTGTTTTGGGAGTTCAACAGAATTTTTACTAAAGCATTTTTTTCTTTTAAATAATTTTTACAGATTGAAAATATTTTTAATAGTTAAAATATTATAGATGTGAAATATTGCCTTTTATGGTTTATTTTTAGAACTTACCACCATCTGACATATTACATGTTTTACATTATGTATCTCTTTGACCCGACTAAAAATATATATTCCTTAAAGGCAGAGTTTCCACTGCTTTGTTCACTGCTGTATTCTAACACCTATAATGATACCTGGCACATAGTAGGCAAAAACTTAAAAAGCAGAAAACAAATAATTTGTTGAATGTGTGTTAGTCACTCAGTTGTATCCGACTCTTTGCAATCCCAGGGACTGTAGCCCGCTAGGCTTCTCTGTCCATGGGATTCTCCAGGCAAGAATAGTGGAGTGGGTTGCCATGCCCTCCTCCAAGGGATCTTTCTAACCCAGAGATCCAACCTGGGTCTCCCACATTGCAGACGGATCCTTTATCATCTGAGCCATTAGGGAAGACCAAATTTATTGAATAAAGATAGATAATTTCTGAAGCACATCTTTAAAGAGTAGGACAATACCAATTATTAGAATTGTCATAAAAATCATTCTCTGTGAGAATTTTGCAAATAAGCAGAATAAAAATATAAATTGTAAATGAATAAACACAAAATTATTACACAGATTCCTCTCATCTCTGACTCTGACTGACCAAGAAATTAAGGTAAAAAACAGGTTTAAAACTATCTCAAGAGACAGGAAGTAGAATAATTGTTGCGAGGGATTGGGGTAAGTGGGAAATTAGTGTTTAACTGATATAGAGGTTTCAGTTTGGGATGATGAAAAAGTTGGGAGTGGATTGCAATAATGATTACATGACAATATGAGTGTGCTTAATGTCATTAAAACGTACATCTAAAAAATGGTTAAAAGTGTAAATTTTGTTAAGTCTATTTTAGCATCATTTTTAAAACTTTATCTCAAATAAAAACAATTTAGCTATAATTTTTGACCAAAAAATAAAAAAATACATATTGTTTTGACCTGTATCTGCATGGACTTTGATTTCTTCCCCTCTGGTTTTTGTTCTTCCCTTCTGTCACTATCCTTTCCCAAGGCAGACTCTATTTAGAATAAACTTAATTACATTGTGAATTATCTACTATCTTCTTAGCATATTAGTGTATAGTGGTTCTCAAAAGATGGTCTTTTAAAAATCAGCATCAGCTTCATTTGTGAACTTACTTTAGAAATACAAATTCTTAGACCTTATAGAAGGCCTAAGTGAGTCAGAAATTTTGAAGTAGGACTCACAATCCATGTTTTAACAAGTTCTTCAGGCACGTATGGTGAACCCTTTTAAGTTTGAGGTGGTGCAATGGTAAAGAATTCACCAGCCAACGCAGGAGATGTAGGAGATGCAGGTTTGATCCCTGGGTTGGGAAGATCCCTTGGAGAAGGATATGGCAACCCACTCCAGTATTCTTGCCTCAGAAATCCCATGGACAGAGGAGCCTGGTGGGCTATAGTGCATGGGGTCACAAAAGAGTCCAACACAACTAAGCACTCACCATCTTATTACAGCACATGTAGTCTTAATTCAATACTTATATAAGAGATTTTACGTCCAATTTCTATCCAAGGAATGATCAAAATAAATCACAGTCTTTGAATATTATTTTCCCCACAAAGCCAATACCTCTTTTTTCTAAGACATGACATATAAAATGGAAAACTGTAGAATTTAGAATAGACTATTTAAAAAAGCAAATCTTTTGATAGATTTGCCAACACAGTATGTGGAAGACATCTGTGAGATGCATCAGAAGATCTTTAATCTTCCAAACCTCTGAGATAAAGTTTTACTCTTGTGAAAGCAGTTTATCTGAACCCCCCCACACACAAAATAATAATATGTATACATTACAGAGCTGGCTTAAAATAAGACTTAGAGGTTATGAACTGAAAATATCCTCTCTTAGAAAGCAATCAGTTTGAGTTTTGTGTGTAAATTACAGTTACAAACAGAAATCAGAGAGAGATGCATGATAGTACACTTTGTCCCCCCATCCCCCACTACAATATTATTTATCTGCTCCATGTTACTTACCACATGTAACGGTGCACATCCCAAATTCTACTTCTTTGACTATCGTCCTATTTGAAACTAAAAATAAATGCAAAAATACATTATTTAATCATAGGGAAACTTTTCTAAGTGAAAAACTCTTACTTGGAGATGGAGGAGATAAGCACTGATCATAAGGGAAGCAGATATTTAAAAAATTATATTAAATCAGAAAAGCAATGCCATCACTAGTACATCTTCTATTCCTGTTTAAATCAAAAGAAAGCTAAACCTTTAAAGAATTAAATTAGGAAATAACTTACAAAGATTTATATTTAAACCTGTACATAATTTTAAAAATGCTTTTTATCAGTTTAATATATGGTGAGTTAAAAGGTATATAGAAGGTCAGAAAAAAATACAAAAAAAAAAAAAAAGCCTGCCAATTATAGGGCCCAGTTTTTTCTATTCTCTACTTTCCAAAAAATTTTGAATGTATTATTTCTATGCCAAAAGAAGCCTTCATGCTAAGTATTCATTAAAATTATGTTATAAATTGGTTCTACTCATTCTCAGGTTAAAATGGTAAGTTACACCTAAGAATTTATTTCAACATTTTATTTAGCAGGGTGATCAAGGAATATACAAGTATTTGAGTAGTTAAAAAGTATTGGTTTTAAGTCTCATGTTTCTCTTTTTCTAATTGTTTTGCAATTTGACATGAATTCTACTAGCTGCATACAATCAATTCTTGCTAACTCACATTAGGACTAAAATCTCAATAAAAATAAATATTAAATGAGGTGCAACAAGGTAATTTTTAAAACGCATGATGTTGTGAGGCAACAACATTTATTACATGGGAAAATGCATCAAAATTGGAGTCCAAATTGCTACTTCTACCACTAATCAGCTATTCTGAGTTTGGACAAATTCTTTAAACTGAGTCAGGCCTAACTAACCCCTCTGTAAAATTTGGAAAGGAGAACCTATCTCACTGATATTATTGTAAGAATTAAATGTGATAACGTATATGGAAGCATTCTGCGTATCATTTAGCCTTCTAAACATGCCTAAGATATAACCTCACTCACACTTCATTCACTCATTCTGTAATTACTAATTTCATGTTAAGTCTAGGATTTTTTTCCTATTTTGATTATTATAATTTTTCATAAACACTTCTATACTTATAAGCACCAAATACAGAGCCTTGAATATACAGTAAACAAATTTATATTTGATGAATATACAAGTAAATTAATATTGACTTTGTGAAATTGGACTATCATGATGATCGATTCTGAATTGACATTTTTGCTTGAAATGCTTGGATACGTTCTGCTGGTACATTAGGAAATAAAAATTAAAAGCCAAATCTTAAAAACAGAAAACAAGAGTATGCAAATGATTTCTAGACTACCCTTAAATATAACCTCCTTCAAAAAAAAAATTAATCAGCTCTGCTATGCTACTTTAGGAAAGTTGCTAATACTTAAGTTCTCCTAACTTTAGAAAAAAATGAGATTCAGTCTAATCGTCTCTGAAGTTCCTTTTGCCTTTGTTTATTGAATGTCCAGTAGGGCATTCAATGACTTTCTTTTTTGGTGGAAATCCTATAGCAGTGGGTCTGGGAAATTTTATGTATTTTGACTTGCATGGTATTTGTCAAAATTTCCCATTACATACCTATGAATAAAAAGTATGGTCAGTTAAGTTTCACGTGTAACTTGTTAAACAGTAAGATCCACTGAAAATTGGATCTTAATTGATTGGTTGGTATCATGTGTTACCAGTCATCCGTCACAGAACTCTGTCCGGTTCAACATTTTTATGAATGATTTGGAAAATACTGATATCATGCTGACTGAATCTGGGGATTGTGCAAAACTAGGAAGGACAAAAAAAAAATTTGAAGATAAATCTGGATTTAAAACTGACAGGGTGGAATAACGGGCAAATCTAACAAAATGAACGTCAGAGGATTAAAAAGTTCTGCACATACAGCTGAAAAGTCAATTGTTCCCAAAATACTGTGCAGGCTATCTTAATTTGATAGAACAGGTGAAAATGAGTGAAGAGTTCACCAGGAGTGAAGAGGGTGATAAAGCTTTCCTAAAAATCTACTGAGCCTTTGACCATCCAGATAAAAGCTTGGCATCCACAATGATGCAGACAATGATCCTGATCTTTTTTGTTCTGGCCAGATCTTAAAATGTTCTCTTCGATTCTGGACAGCACACTTTAACTGTTGGTATATACCATCAAAAATCAATTTTAATTTTTGAGGCAACTTTTTCATAGTCTGTTTTTAGTTTTTCTATATTTTGAAACATTTTGTTATTTTATCATCCATAATGATAGACTTCATTATTGCTCATCAATTACTCCCAACTGTATTTAAAAAGAAAAGACTAAATAAAATTGAAGAATGGTGAGGCTGTCTGGGAAAGATGACATAACTGTGCAATAAATCACAGCTATTACATCATCGTTTGTTTTCTTGCTACTTTGTCCAATGTATTGTATAATCTCTCAGGAAGATATAAAAGCAGTCTAAAGGCACCTTTCTCATAGTCTATTTTCAGCTTTGATTGGACAGAGTTGAGATTTTTGAATTTTTCTTTTTTGTCTATAATGGCAGGAAAAAAAAAGTGACAGAGGAATACCTTTCACAGTTATTGGATGAATTAGAAGATAAATGCAGAGAGCAACACTTTAGATGCTAATAGTGAAGTTGACTCCATAAGCAAACTGCGAGATGGTATCTTAAATAAATATTCTAGATGAATTTTCTCTTAACTCAAGAATCAGTGAATGAATATTATATTTTGAAGGATGAGAAGGATATATGCTATTCTCATCTAGTTGGCCTTTCAACAGGAAGAACTTGATCCTAAAATATTTTGGGAAAATAAGCCAGACCATATTATTTTGTTAAAAAGGATATGGAGAGTATTTTTTCCTTTTTAAAGCTGCTATATACCAACATTTACTTGCTAATACTTGTAAATGAACAAATCATGATGGCAGGTGTGTATATAAAAGTGATCAAAGAAAACAGATTACGTAGAAATGAATAAAATTCATTGGACTAATCATTCTAATTGGCGTTTATAAATCTAAAATGAAAATCTTTGAAACTATGGAACAAACAAGATGGCAGTCTTCTTTTGAACAAAATATGTGCCTTCACAGATTTCAAAAGTACTGTGTTTTGACAATGCCAGTGCAAAAAGAAACCAAAGTAATGATCAACTAGAATCTGTTAGGGATGTACTTGAAATCTGGAATCAGTATTTACAAAATGGATACATTCCAGATTCATGCATAACAGCTGATGAGCATTCAGCTGCAATCAGAGTACTTTGCCCAATTAGGGTATGCATTTCTTCAAAACCAAGAAATATAGAATAAAAATTTGGAGCTTTACAGGTTTAAATTCTTATTATTACAAACAACTTATAATCTCAAATAAGTTGTTTTCACTATCCCTTCACTCTTACGTTTGCAAGTTATTTGTAAATACCTTAAGCTTTATATATATACATAAATGATGATGATTGCTTTTACTGGTCCGCTGAGGGTTAAAAGGGACTTCACCAAATTTTAATTAATGATTCTGGAAATTTTTAGATCTCAGATATCTCGGATTAAGTTCTGGATTCTCATTCTCCCCAGAAAAAAAACAGCTGCACATAGAACTGTACATTAAATGGTACAAGGGCTCCCTGAAGTTCAGAGGATGAAACAGAGAAACTGAGAGAATAACTTGCCTACATTTGAACTGGAATCTAAGGCATTATAACTCCATTACCTGCCTACACTCTAGCATTTTACAACTATCCCTTAACCAGTTTAATATTGTTAGTTCAATTACTTTCAAAACAAAAGCAACTATGCTTCAGAACTTCTTTTCTACCCTAGTCCTCTTTTCACATTTCCAAAGTAGAGGACCTCTCCAAGCTGTCTTACATGTAACGTTATCAAGGTAATACAAACCTCAATTACACCATTAAACCTCAGATAGTCAATTTCTTTGTCACTGAGGGTCACTGTCATCAGGATATAAAAGAATGACTGATAAATACATCACCTACTTTATATGTATCGGAGACAGGAGACTGCCAAGGATATTAAAAAGAATCTCAACTGGGTCATTTATAGACGGAAGAGAATCATTCTCCTTTAGATGACTACAAACCTGCAACTGATCTTTTACATACCAGCATGTGAGTTAACTAATCAATATCCCAGCTTGTCAAGTTTTATTGCTTAATGAGCCAGGAAAATAAGGTAAATTTATGTATCAAATATAGGCTGGTCTTCTTTCCTTAAAATGTATATCACTTAACAAAGCTTCTAGTTGGATGTCTTGATAGGTGTTTTCTACTGCCACCCTTCCTTTGTGATTCGAAGGTGAACTTAAAACACCATCACACTGCAGAGGGGCTGCATGAAGCTAACAGAGGTTTTCTGGGCTATTCTGTCAGCATCTTGGTCTATCTAGATGTGTCACAGTGAAGGGAATTTAGAATTCCCTTGAGTTTCCAATCCAAAGGGCGAATGTGAAAAGGAAGACTTCAGGCAATCTGCACTAAAAAAAAAAAAAAAAAAAAAAAAAAAACTACAGAGGGAAAGTCCCTGGTGACTCATACGGTAAAGACTCCGCCTGTAATGCAGAAGAGCTGAGCTCCATCCCTAGAGCAAGATGATGCCCTGGAGAAGGAAATGACAACCTACTCCAGTATTCTTGCCTGGAGAATTCCATGGACAGAGGAGTCTGGTGGGCTACAGTCCATGGAGTCGCAAATAGTTAGACACGACTGAGCGACACACACACAGAACGGGAAAGAAAAATCATAACTGCAAGTGGGTGGAAGGTTACTTTGTGACTCCTACCCTTAAAAAATTAAGCATCTATTCCCTTGTCCAGAGCAATATTTAGCAATATTTCAGTAGCAATTTCTATACATAAGCTTGTTTATCTTGCTGAGGTTTTGGAGATTTAGCGCACCCTTTTTTGCAGGGCCATTAAGTTTGCAATAATGTATACATTCGGGGCTGCTTTCGAGAGAGCGCTCTACAGACGTTAACTTGGGTAATTCTCATCTTCCTCAAAAAGCAGGGAAGGCGTCGCCTTCAACAGGTGCCTCTGGGTCCCCGCCAAGGAGCCTCTCACCCTCACTATCAACCTCGGCCTCAGCCTGGGGCTCGTTCTCCGTCTCGCTGTCATTCTCGGCCTCCTCATCGCCCTCTGGCAAGCCCTCGCCTTCGTGGGGCAAGCTGGGATCCTGGATCGCGGTGACGTTGATCCCGCACGTTGACTGGAGGCCCGCCAGGAGCAACCAGCCGACTGTCAGCAGCAGCCTAGCAGAGCAGCCCGCGCCCCCAAGGGTCTCATGGTTCTAGGCCCGGACGGCTGCCCAAGGCGCAGTCGCAGCCGCCCGCTCCTGACGAGAGGTGCGTAAAAGAGAGGAGCCGCCAGACTCCGAACGCCTGCACCGTACCCCGGCAACCACTGGGGCGTCACGGGTCGTCACCATCGCGCAGAGCCCATAGAACACGCGCAAGGCCTCCAGCATGTTACCCCGTGGAGCACTTCCGATGGCGCTGGGGCCACGCCCCACCCCTTCCGGCGTTCCAGGACGAGCCGGCGCACTGGGCGGGGCCACGCCCTCACTCTTCCTCAGTTGGTGAGCTTCGCCAAGCGCTCTGGGTGGCTTTTCTTACTCACCGTGTGTATTTCTAAAAGGTGATGTCTTGTCTCTAAACCAGACTCACTAGAACCCTCAAGTATGCTCCCTGTGACTTGGCTTCAGGTTCCTTATGCACAGTATCCAATTCGGTGTGTATCAAGAATGATTGATCTTGTTAAGCCTTGTCAAGTAGGTTGCCCCAAACTTCATCCGTGTCTGCAGGCGAGGCTTGATTTGTAGAGGATATAGGGGCTACGCTTTCACACTCTGATCCGAACACTGTTGTTAATGAACCTCAAGCATGTACTCACGTTTTAAGACTTTGTGCAGTGCTGTCAGCTCCACATGGGACTTCGCTGAGCTAGAATGCCAGGTGGCGTGGGAAAGGAGGGGAGAGGAGGATGCAGCTATTGTCAAACTAGTTTTCTCCATTCTGTATTTGGAGAGCTGATGTTTTTGGAGCCAAATATCGGACTTAACCTTTGTTCCTTGTGAATGTCTGTCTTTGTGCTTTTGGCCTATTTTTCAAATCTCATTGAGATTCTTTTAGGGGCTGATTTTGTTACCTTAATATATTTATCCCAAGTTTGATTTGGAAAATGTTTCCTTCAGATCAGTAACGAAAATGTTTAAAAGGGCAACAGGCTAATAATAGAGCACTAAGAAGTCAGTCTCTGACAGTGACCCACTAATCTGCACGTCGATTTAACCCAAGGAGTCGTGTCTTTTACTAAGATTGAATCGGACTGGAAACAAGAATGCCTTGGCATTCCCACTTGAATCAGTAGAAAACATTAGAGGTGTAACTTCCCCACTACCCTCCTGATGGTATTTAGTATCAGTGTGTCCAGTTTTGTCATAGAAAGAAATGAAATCAGTTAGGTTCCTTCAACTGATGATTTAATTTCAAGAAATCAGCTCTAATTAAGACTTCTTTAAGAGATTCAATGACTTTTTGAGTCGAAAAGAAGCTTAGATAGAATCTAACAGTCCAAGTTCCACATTTTTAGGTGAAGAGATTAAGAACTGGAGAGATTAAATGACTTATCTAAGATCACCCAGAAAATTATTTGCAATGCAGAGCCTCATACTACATTTCCTGAATGCTCATTCAATGCTTAGTGATTTCATATAATTTAAAATTAACAATAAAGAAACAGTCAGTGGGATAGTCCAAGAGTTCAAGCACTGAAAACAAATTAGGGTTAAATTTTTTTTTAAATCTTGTTAATTTATTATTCCACATTTGATTTGATCTAGTGGCTACAATGTGGTATTAAGAAGTATTGATGAATAGATGGTTTGATGGATTTCTAAATGGGATTTGAAACAAAGCTCTTTTGGTTATGTTTCTATGTGACGTTACCTCCTACCTTGAGATTTAATGTCTAAGTTGCTGTGACACATGGGCTGAAGAGTAATCTACTACATCTACTACAGAGTGAACTTAAGACATAAACTGACTTTTAGAACATATATACATCCAGATGTATGGATGTGAGAGTTGGACCATAAAGAAGGCTGAGTGCTGAAGAACTGATGCTTTCAAACTGTAGTGCTGGAGAAGACTCTTGAGATTCCCTTGGACAGCAAGAAGATTGAACCAGTATTGGCTAAAGGAAATCAGTCCTGAATATTCATTGGAAGGACTGATGCTGAAGCTCCAATACTTTGGCCACTTGATGTGAAGAGCCAACTCATTGGAAAAGATCCTGATGCTGAGAAGGACTGGAGACAGGAGGAGAAGGGGACGACAGAGGATGAGATGGTTGAAAGGCATCATTGACTCAATGGACATGAGTTTGAGCAAACTCCAAGAAATAATGAAGGACAGGGAAGCCTGGTGTGCTGCAGCCCATGGGGTCTCAAAGAATCAGACACAACTGACAACAATACATCCAGCCTCAGCAAACTAGCAGTTAAGCAAGTAACTGAGAAACCTAATAGGAGGATCTTCAGCCCCACTTATTTGTACCAAAATTAGATTACTTGAAACAAAAATGAAAATTTTATTTGAATTTTTTCTCTCAAAAATGCTTCTAGTTTTGAAAATAGGCAAGAACTGCTAAGAATTGTTAGTATTAAAGTTCAAATTGATACTAGTAAGGAGTCCATGATAATGTTTTGTATAATTTAAAATACCATAAATATTATAGCACCTCACAAGATTATGAGGAAAGTTAGAAATGAGAACACATGATCTTGAGACACAAAAACGTTTGTTTCATGGGCAAATGAGTAACTATACCATTTTACATTCCTTCCAGCAATGTGTGAGTGATCCAGTTTTTCTGCATCCTCACCAGCATTAGGTATTACCAATTAAAAAAAAATTTTTTACCCATTTTGATAAGTGTATTATGTGTTCTAGCTACTAGTCCTCTGTTGGATATGTGGTTTGAAAATATTTTCTCTGAGTTATGTAGCTTGTCTTTTCAACCTCTTCACGGAGTCTTACACAGGGTGAAAGCTTTAACTTTAAGGAAAACCAGTTAAACAGTTTTCCATTGATTGATCTGGCTGTTGCTGTCAAGTCTAAGAACTCTTTGCCTATCCCTGTCCTGAAGATTTTCTCCTATGTTTTTTTTTTACAGTTTATATCTAAGTCTATGACCTATTTTGAGTTAATTTTTGTTAAAAGTACTGAGACTTAGATTTTTTTGTTTGTTTTGGTTTGGTTTTGGAAGGGGCAGGGTTTGCCTTTGGATATCCAGTTATTCCAGGTTAGTCTGGTAAAAAAGGCCGTTCTTCCTTCTTTGAATAGCACTGGCTCGTCTGTCCAAGATTGATTGGCCATATTTGCAGGTCTGTTTCTGAGTTCTTTGTTCTGTTCCACTGATCTATGTGTCTCCCTCTGTCAACACTACAGAGTCCTGATACTGTAGCTACGTAATACATCTTGAAGTGGGGTAGATTGTTCACCACTCCTTTTCTTTAAAAAAAAAATGTTTTTTAGCTTTTCTAGTTCCTTTACTTTTTCACATAAATTCTAAAATAATTTATATCTACAAAAAATGTTGATGATTTTGATAGGAATTATGTTAAACCTGTTTATCAGTTTGAGAACTGACATTTTCACCATGTGAATCTGCCAATCGTGCTCATGATTTTTTTCCAATTATTATTTATTTATGTGGTTGTTTTTACCATGTGTGTTTTACACATTTTGTTAGATTTCTACCTTAGCATTTCTCTATTTTGGGGTGATTTTAAATGATATTTTATTTTAAATTAAGTATGCAGAAATACAATTGACTTTTGTATGTTTATCTTGTATCCAGCAAACTTTCTAAATTTCACTTATTAGTTCTAGATTTTGTGTAGCTTTCTTTTTTAATTTTCCACACAATCATGTTATATGTAAATAAGAACAGTTTTATTTCTTCCTTTCCAATATGAATGCCTATTATCTCCTTTTATTGTCTTCCTACACTGCCCAGAACTTCCATCAAAGTGGTGAGAACAGACCTCTTTGCCTTTTTTCCAGCTTTGGAAGGAAAGTGCATAGTTAGCTATTGGTTTTTGCATATGTTCCTTAACAAGTTGCGGAAGTCAACCTTATTCCTATTTTTTTTGTGAGTGATATCATGAACAGATGTTGAATTTCATTAAATGCTTTTTCTGCATCAGTTTATATGATCATGTGATTTTTCTTCTTTTTAGCTTGTGTATATGATGGATTACGTTGATTGATCTTTGAATATTGAACCAGCTTTGCATCCCTGGAATAAATCTACTGGATCATAATGTATAATTCTTTTTTATATAATGCTAAATCCTATTTGCTAGTATTTTGTTAAATATTTTAAAGTTGAATTCTTTTGGGATGTTGGTCTCTAGTTTTCTTTTTCTTTACTAGTTTTTATTTTGGGGAGGATATCAGGGTTAAACTGGTTTCACCAAGTGAATTGCAAAGTATTTCCCTTCTATTTTCTGGAAGAGATTGTGTAGAATTTCTATTAATTCTTTAAACATGTGGAAGAATTCTCCAGTGAACCCATTTGGGCCTCTGATTTCTTTGGAGAGAATTTTTTAATTACAAAATCAATTTGCTTAATAATTGTAAGGCTGTTCAAATGATCTGTTCTATGTTGGGTGAGTTTTAGCAGTTTGTGCTTTTTGAGGAATTGGTCCATTTTTGTCTAAGTTGTCAGATTTATAGGTGTAGAGTTCTTTGTAGTACTCCCTTATCTTTTTGGTGCCTAAAGTGTGTGTAATGACACCCCTTGTTTTATTCCTGATATTGATAATTTGTGTCTTCTCTTTTTCTCTTTGTCAGCCTTGCTAGAGGTTTGTCAATTTTATTGATCTTTTCAAAGAGAGAGCTTTTTGTTTCATTAATTTTCCCTATTTTCTGTCTTTAATTTCATTGAGTTTTATTCATATGTTATTTCTTTTCTTCTGCTTGATTTGGGTTTATTTTTCACTTCTTTTTCTTGGTTCTTTTTTTTTTTTAATTGAAGGATATTTGCTTTACAGTATTGCATTCGTTTCTACCAAACATCATGAGTCAGTCATCAGTTCAGTTCAGTTGCTCAGTTGTGTCTGACTCTTTGTAACCCCATGAACCACAGCATGCCAGGCCTCCCTGTCCATCACCAACTCCCAGAGTCTACTCAAACCCATGTCCATTCAGTTGGTGAAGCCATCCAACCATTTCATCCTCTGTCGTTCCCTTCTCCTCCTGCCCTCAATCTTTCCCAGCATCAGGGTCTTTTCAAATGAGTCAGCTCTTTGCATCAGGTGGCCAAAGTATTGGAGTTTCAGCTTCAGCATCAGTCCTTCCAAGGAATATTCAGGACTGATTTCCTTTAGGATGTACAAGTTGGATCTCCTTGCAGTCCAAGGGACTCTCAAGAGTCTTCTCCAGGACGAGAGTTCAAAAGCATCAATTCTTCGGCACTCAGCTTTCTTTATATCCAACTCTCACATCCATACATGACTACTGGAAGAACCATAGCCTTGACTAGATGGACCTTTGTGGACAAAGTAATGTCTCTGCTTTGTAATAAGTTGTCTAGGTTGGTCATAACTTTCCTTTCAAAGAGTAAGCATCTTTTAACTTCATGGCTGCAATCACCATCTGTGGTGATTTTGGAGCCCAGAAAAATAAAGTTAGCCACTGTTTCCACTGTTTCCCCATCTATTTTCCATGAAGTGATGGGACCAGATACCATGATCTTAGTTTTCTGAATGTTGAGTTTTAAGCCAACTTATTCACTCTCATCTTTCACTTTCATCAAGAGGTTCTTTAGTTCTTCTTCACTTTCTGCCATAAGGGTGGTGTCATCTGCATAGCTGACGTTATTGATATTTCTCCAGGCAATCTTGATTCCAGCTTGTGCTTCCTCCAGCCCAGCATTTCTCATGATGTACTCTGCATATAAGTTAAATAAGCAGGGGTGACAATATACGGCCTTGACGTACTCCTTTTCCTATTTGGAACCAGTCTGTCATAGGTTTACCTATGTTCCCTTCCACTTGAATGTCCCCCCCCTCCCCTCCCCAGCCCACTACTCTAGGGAACTCAAACCAGGTCTTGATAAGACTTCTTTTTCTAGGTTCCTGAGGTGCAAGCTTAGGTTATTTATTTGAGAATTTTCCTCTTATCAATTGTATGCATTTAGTGCTATAAATATTCATTTCAGCTTTAGGTGTGTCCAAGAAATTTTGATATATTGTATTTTTATTTAATTTAAATTATTTTTTACTTTCCTTTAGATTTTTCTCTTTGACTCATGGATTACTTAATAACATACTGTTCAGTGTCCATGTGTTTGAACATTTTCCTGTAATCTCCCTGTTACTGAGTCCTAATTTGATTCCACTGTGGTCAGAGAACACACTGTGTATGATTTCACTTCTTTTAAATTTGTTGAGGTTTGTTCTGTGGCCCAGGATATGGTTTATTTTTGGTATGTACCATTGACACTTGGTAATAATCTGTATTAAAGGACAGAAATGGTATGGACCTGACAGAAACAGAAGATATTAAGAAGAGGTGGCAAGAATACACAGAAGAACTATACAAAAAAGATCTTCATGACCCAGATAATCATGATGGTGTGATCACTCACCTAGAGCCAGACATCCTGGAATGCAAAGTCAAGTGGGCCTTAGGGAGCATCACTATGAACAAAGCTAGTGGAGGTGATAGAATTCCAGTTGAGCTATTTCAAATCCTAAAAGATGATGCTGTGAAAGTGCTTCACTCAGAGTCTCCAAGGGACTCTCAAGAGTCTTCTCCAGCACCACAGTTCAAAGGCATCAATTTTTTGGCACTCAGCCTTTTTTATCATCTAGCTGTCACAGCCATACGTGACTACTGGAAAACCCATAGCATTGACTATATGGACTTTTGTAGGCAAAGTAATGTCTCTGCTTTTTAATATGCTGTCTAGTGCCCCCAACCTTCTTTTCTTCCAAGAAGCAAGTGCCTTTTGATTTCATGGCTGCAGTCACCATCCACAGTGATTTTGGAGCCCAAGAAAGTAAAATCTGTCACTGTTTCCACTTTTTCAACATCTGTTTGCCATGAAGTGATGGGACTAGATGCCATGATCTTAAGTTTTTTGAATGTTGAGTTTTAGACCAGCTGTTTCACTCTCCTCTTTCACTCTCATCAAGAGGCTCTTTAATTCCTCTTTGGTCTCTGCCAAATAAGGTGATGTCATCTGCATGTATGAGGTTATTGATATTTTTCCCGGCAATCTTGATTCCAGCTTGTGCTTCATCCAGCCCAGCATTTCTCATGATGTACTCTGCATGTAAGTTAAATAAGCAGGGTGACAATATACAACCTTGACTCTTTTTCCCAATTTTGAACCAATCTGTTGTTCCATGTCCAGTTCTAACTGTTGTTTCTTGACCTGATTACAGGTTTCTCAGGAGGCAGGTCAGGTGGTCTGGTATTCCCATCTCTTTAAGAATTTTCCACAGTTTATTATGCTCCATACAGTCAAAGGCCAATTAAGAAGAAAAGGAAAGAAGACACAACTATTAGCAGAAAGGAAAGAGGGGCCATCACTACTAATCCCATGGGCATTAAAAAAAGATAGTAAAGGAATATTTTGAATAACCATTTTCCTGAAGATTTGACAACCAAGATGAAATGAACTAAGTCCTTGAAAGATACAATCTGCCAAAATTTACACAAGAAGAAATAGACAGTCTGAACAAACCTATATCTATCTAATTAAATCAATAATTAATAACCTGCCAAACTCAAAAGCACCAAGCCTAAATGAGTTCCCTGGTGAATTCTACCAAACATACAGGGAAGAAACTACCACAATTCTCTACAATCTCTTCCAGAAAATAGAAGCAAGAGAGAATACTGCTTAACTCATACTATGAGACAAGAATTACTCTAATATTAAAGTCAGACAAAAACATTACAAGAAAGGAAAACCTACAGATCAATAACCCTAATAAAAATAGATGTAAAAATTTTCAAGAAAGATTAGTAAATCAAATCTGACAATGTATGAAAAACATTATGCATGGTGACCAAGTAGAATTTAGTCTAGTTACGCAAGGCTAGTTCAGTATCCAAAACTAAATCAATATAATCCATCATGTCAACAGGCTAAAAAAGAAAAATCATGTGACCTTATTAATAGATGCAGAAAAATCATTTAACAAAATCTAACACCCATTCATGGGTAGGCACTGGAGCAGTGCCTACCCATGAACCTTGTGCATGGCAGGACCCAGGAGAAAGGAGCAGTGACCCCACAAGAGACTGACCCAAACTTGCCCGTGAGTGTCCAGGAGTCTCTGACAGAGGCGTGGGATGGTGGTGGCCTGCTGCAGGGTTGGGGGCACTGAGTGTTGCAGTGCATGCATGGGACCTTTTGAAGGAAGTCGCCATTATCTTCATTACCTCCACCATAGTTTGGCCTCAGGCCAAATAACCAGGAGGGAACACAGCCCTGCCCTTCAAGAGAAAATTGGATTAAAGATTTACCGAGCATGGCCCTGCCCATCAGAACAAGACCCAGTTTCCCCCTCAGTCAGTCTCTCCCATCAAGAAGCTTTCATAAACCTCTTATCCTTCTCCATCAGAGGGCAGATGGACTGAAAAACACAATCACAGAAAACTAACCAATCTGATCACATGGACCACAGCTCAATGAAATTATGAGCCATGCCATGTAGGGCCACCCAAGACGGACGGGTCCTGGTGGAAAGTTCTGACAAAATGTGGTCCACCAGAGAAGGGAATGGCAAACCACTTCAGTACTCTTGCCTTGAGAACCCCATGAACAGTATGAAAAGGCAAAAAGATAGGAAACAGAAAGATGAACTCCCCAGATCGGTAGGTGCCCAATATGCTACTGGAGATCAGTGGAGAACTAACTCCAGAAAGAATGAAGAGATGGAGCCAAAGCAAAAACAACCCCCCGTGGTGGATGTGACCGGTGATGGAAGTATAAAGTCCTATGCTGTAAAGAGCAATATTGCATAGGAACCTGGGATGTTAAGTCCATGAATCAAGGCAAATTGGAAGTGGTCAAACAGGAGATGGCAAGAGTGAACATCGACATTTTAGGAAGCAGCGAACTAAAATGGACTGGAATAGGTGAATTTAACTCAGATGACCATTATGTCTACTACTGTGGGCAAGAATCCCTTAGAAGAAATGGAATAGCCATCATGGTCAACAAAAGAGACTGAAATGCAGTACTTGGATGCAATCTCAAAAGGACAGAATGATTTCTGTTCATTTCCAAGGCAAACCATTCAATATCACAGTAATCCAAGTCTATGCCCTGACCAATAATGAAGAAGCTAAGTTGAATGGTTCTGTGAAGACCTACAAGACCTTCTAGAACTAACACCCAAATAAGATGTCCTTTTTATTATAGGGTACTGGAATGCAAAAGTAGGAAGTCAAGAAACACCTGGAGTAACAGGCAAATTTGGCCTCGGCGTACAGAATGAAGCAGGGCAAAGGCTAACAGAGTTTTGCCAAGAGAACGCAGTGGTCATAGCAAACACCCTCTTCCAACAACAACACAAGAGAAGACTCTACACACAGACATCACCAGATGGTCAATACTGAAATCAGATTGATTATATTCTTTGCAGCCAAAGATGGAGAAGCTCTATACAGTCAGCAAAAACAAGACCGGGAGCTAACTGTGGCTCAGATCATGAACTCCTTATTGCCAAATTCAGACTTAAATTGAAGAAAGTAGGGAAAACCACTAGACCATTCAGGTATGACCTAAATCAAACCCCTTATGACTGTACAGTGGAAGTGACAAAACAGTCAAGGGATTAGAACTGATAGAGTGCCGGAAGAACTATGGACAGAGGTTCGTGACATTGTACAGGAGGCAGTGGTCAAGATCATGCCCAAGAAAAAGAAATGCAAAAAGGAAAAATGCTTGTCTGAGGAGGCCTTAAAAACAGCTATGAAAAGAAGAGAAGTGAAAGGCAAAGGAGGAAAAGAAAGATACACTCATTTGAATGCAGAGTTCCAAAGAATAGCAAGGAGTGATAAGAAAGCCTTCCTCAGTGATCACTGCAAAGAAATAGAGGAAAACAATAGAATGGGAAAGACTAGAAATCTCTTCAAGAAAATTAGAGATATCAAGGGAAATTTTCATGCAATATTGGGCACAATAAAGGATAGAAATGGTATGGACCTTGCAGAAGCAGAAGATATTAAGAAGAGGTGGCAAGAATACACAGAAGAACTATACAAAAAAGATCTTCATGACCCAGATAATCACGATGGTGTGATCACTCACCTAGAGCCAGACATCCTGGAATGCAAAGTCAAGTGGGTCTTAGGAAGCATCACTACAAACAAAGCTAGTGGAGGTGATGAATTCCAACTGAGCTATTTCAAATCCTAAAAGATGATGCTGTGAAAGTGCTACACTCAATATGTCAGCAAATTTGGAAAACTCAGCAGTGGCCGCAGGACTGGAAAAGGTCAGTTTTCATTTTCACTACCACCAATCCCACAAGCAAAGTAACACAATGCTTCACAGTAGAAATGGCTGACTGGATGAACCACAAGCTGGAATCAAGATTGCCTGGAGAAAATGAGAAATCAATGAACCACAAGCTGGAATCTCTGGAGAAATATCAATAACCTATACAGATGACACCACCCTTATGGCAGAAAGTGAAGAAGAACTAAAGAACCTCTTGATGAAAGTGAAAGAGGAGAGTGAAAAAGTTGGCTTAAAACTCAACATTCAGAAAACTAAGATCATGACATCTGGTCCCATCACTTCATGGCAAATAGATGGGGAAACAGTGGAAACCGTGACACACTTTATTTTTGGTGGGCTCCAAAATCACTGCAGATGGTGACTGTAGCCATGAAATCAAAAGATGCTTGCTCCTTGGAAGAACCAACTTAGACAGCTTATTAAAAAGCAGAAGCGTTACTTTGCCAACAAAGGTCCATCTAGTCAAAGCTGTTGTTTTTCCAGTAGTCATGTATGGATGTGAGAGTTGGACTATAAAGAAAGCTGAGTGCCAAAGAATTGATGCTTTTGAATGGTGGTGTTGGGGAAGACTCTTGAGAGTCCCTTGGACTGCAAGGAGATCCAACTTGTACATCCTCAAGGAAATCAGTCCTGAATATTCCTTGGAAGGACTGATGCTGAAGCTGAAACTCCAATACTTTGGCCACCTGATGCAAAGAGCTGACTCATTTGAAAAGACCCTGATGCTGGGAAAGATTGAACGCGGGAGGAGAGAGGGGCGACAGAGGAAGAGATGGTTGGATGGCATCACTGACTCAATGGGCATGAGTTTGAGTAAACTCCAGGAAATGGTGATGGACTGGAGGCCTGGCATGCTGCAGTCCATGGAGTCGCAAAGAGTCGGACATGGCTGAGCAACTGAGCTGAACTGAACTAAATACCCACTCATGATTTAAAAAAAGAAAAAAAAACACTCAACAAACCAGGAATACAGAACTCTCAACTTGATATAAAATATCTACAAACATTCTACAGCTAACACATAATTATATGGTGAAAAACCAGATACTTTCTCATTAAGATCAGGGAGAAGCCAAAAATTTCTGCTTTCACCACTCCTTATCAACACTGTATTGGAAGTCCTAGCTCATGAAGTAAAATAAGGAATAGAATTAAAAAGTATAAAGATTGGGAAAGAATGAAAAAAACTCATGATTTTTATAGATATATAAAATTTTATATATATATATAAGATTGTTATAGGTATATATATATATATATATATAGAAGACATGATTATATAGAAATGTGAAAGAATAAACAACAGAAAATACTTTTGGAACTAATAAGCAATTATAGCAAGGTGGCAGGAGACAAAGTTAATTTATAGAAGTCATTGCTTTCTTATATGCCAGCAATTAAACTTGGAATATGAAATAAAAACACAAATATCATATATATAAGCACCAAATAAACCCACTTCAGTATATATCTAAGAAAATATGTGATAAATTACAAAACTCTGATGGAGAAAATAAGGAATATCTACATATATAGAGATATAACTGGAGAGAGACTCCATGAACACAAGTAGGAAGACTCAATATTTTCTGGAGAATTCCATGGATTTGTATAGTCCTTGCGGTCTCAGAGGGTCGGACAACACCATTCCAAAAACTTCATCCATGAAAGAAAAAATAGATAAGTTGACTTCATTAAAAACATATGCTTTGTGAAAGACATATTAAGAGAATGAAAAGCCCGGCCACAATCTGGGAGAAAATATTTGCAAAACACGTATCTGTTAAAGGACTGCTATCCAAAACATACAAAGAATTCTTATAACTCAACAATAAGACAACCTTTTTTAAAATGGGCAAAAGATTTGAATAGGTGGCAAGTAAGCATATGAAAAGCTGCTCAACACCAAATATCATTAGAGAATTGTGAATTAAAACAACAGTGATACATCACTACATACCTAAAATTCAAAACATCAAATGTGGTGAGGATTTGATAACTCTCAAGACATGAGCTCTCACTCATTGCTAGGGGAATTGCAAAGAAGATGATTTGGAAGTATTTCTAAAACTAAAAATAGTTTTACCATCTTATCAAACAAGGAACACTTGAGCTCCTTGATGTTTACTCAAAATGAGCTGAAAACCTAAGACCACACAAAAACATGCACACATATTTATAGCAGCTTTATTCATAACTGCTAATATGTAGAAGCAACAAAGAAATGAACAGATAAATTGTACATATATACAACAAAATATTATTCAGCAATTTTAAAGAAATGAGCTATCAAATCATGAAAAGACATTGAGCATCCTTAAATGCATATGGCTCAGGGAAAGAAGCCAATCTGAAAAGGCTACATACTGTATGATTCCAACTACATAGCATTCTGGAAAAGGCAAAACTACGTAGATAGTAAAAAAGTGAATGGTGCTGGAGGTTAAGGGTAGGGAGAGATGAATAGGTGGAGTACAGGTGATTTTTAGGGCAGATGTTCTATATGGTATTGTAATAGTAGATGTTGTCATTATTTGTCAAAACCCACAGAATATACAATACAAAGAGTGAATCCTAATACAAACTATGGACTTTGGTTCACAATAATGTATCAACATTGGCTCATCAATTGTTTTAACAAATGTACCACACTAATGCAAGTTGTTAGTAATGGGGAAACTGGGGGCAGGGGAAAGAGCAGAGGTTTCCATTTACCATACAGGAACCCTCTCCTTTCTGCTCAGTTTTTCTGTAAACCTAAAACAGCTCAAAAAATAAAACATATAAATTTTTTCAATTTAAAAAAGGAGCAAGAAAGAGAGCTGAAGCAGGGAAAATGGTGAGCATAAGGCTATACTGCCCAAGCTTTTTACAACCTATTCATGGTGGGGAGTAACCATCCAGGCTTTAGCTACCTCCAGCCCTACTCACATCACAGAGCACAATGAATCAACACATCGGCAGCCCATTTATGGCTTAGGCTACAGAACACCTGTTGGGAAATTTTGCTCTAAGAAATCAAGAGAGAAAAAGTGAATTTTAATGGTAGTTTTAATTATATTCTTTGTGAAAAATCATGAGCTGTATACTGACTAATTAGCAAGTTGGAAATAATTGTTTCTATTGCTGCCATGATGTGGTGAAATTGGAATGCTCTAACAATGCGGGTTTCAAAATAAATTGATATAGACCTTCCCCAAAACAGCATAGCTGTAAGTTTTCAAAACCCTATAGTATTACATATACTTGAATCCAGTCAATAATTTACCAATAATTTATTATTGGTAATTTATGCTATGGAAATGAATTTAATGAATTAAATTATTGTACAAAGATCTTTATTATTATGTTATTTATAATAACAAAACATGAAAACCAAAAACTATCTGAATATCCATATAATAGGAGAATGATTGAATAATCTTTGTTCATCAGCTCAATGGGATATGATGCAGCCATTACAAATCATGATTAGGAAGTTTCATTATCGTTTAAATTGCTGTTAATAATCATGATTACAATTAGCTCAACATAACACTAAAAAAAATGAATATAAAAGCCTCAAATATTACATTCTTTCCTTTTAACCTCCACAAGTTTGTCCATGCTTGTTCCTTGGACAAACTTGGAATAAATGAATCAGTGTACAAATACAATTATGTAAACATCATATGTGAATATACAGATTCTGGCAAGGCACTGAAATTAAAAAGCCACATGGTGAGATTTAGCATTTCCTTTTTAAATTTTTAAATTCCTACCATTGTTTGTATAATAAATAATTTATCCTTCAATGATGAGCAGTGCTATGCTTCTTTTAATTCAGAAGGAATTTAAATAAGAGACCTGAATGATCACTCTTGAATAGTCATCATGGCAGTGTCTACACTGGAAGAAAAATTTGAGAATTTAGGTACTTATCCAGATAATTTAACATTCTGAACTTCCCCTTCTCTAGCCGACCCCATCTCACCCCTAGATAATCACTTTTTTAAAGATCACAGAAAATTGAAATATTCTTTTCCTTTGATAAAACTGTGTCAACTCATAACTCACTTTGCTGGTTACAGTCTGTTACAGCAGTGCTTCTCAAAATTTAATTGCATATAAATCACGTGGGGATGTTGTTACAAGGCAGACTTTGATTTGGTAGATATATGGCGGGGCCTGAGGATCTTCATTTCTAGCCCCCAAGTTATGCCTGTACTGCTGGTCCAAGGACCATACTTCAGTAACAAATCATATAGCACTTGAGTAATTTGTTTATTTAGTGAATCTCAGTAATTTATGTACTTATATATGTGTATACGTGTGTGTGTTGTATGTGTGTGCCTAGTTGCCCTGTTGAGTTCTTTGTGACCCCATGGACTAGGGCCCACCAGGCTCCTCTGTCCCCGGAATTTTCCAGGCAAGAATATTGGATGGAGTGGGTTGCCATTTCCTACTCCAGGGGATCTTCTGAACCTAGGGATCAAACTAGAATCTCTTGAATCTACTGCACTGACACACAGATTCTTTACGCTGTACCACCTGGAAGCACAGGATGCATATGCATATAAATGTGCACATATGCATACCTATGGATTGATATGGATATAAATGTGCACATATATGCATATATATGGATGCATATGCATATAAATGTGCATATGGGTGCATGTGCATATAAATGTGCACATATGCATACATACCTACACATATTCAAAGTGTTCAGTCAGGTTTGGCTATCACCATCAAGCAGATTTTAGAAACACCCAATTTATACTATAATTTATGCTCTATAGACAGCCTAGTAGCCTTAGTTTTCTCACTTTTGAAACAAAGATAATAAACAGAGGGATACCTACTGTTTCTAGATTCTGTGGAAAAAAGAAAGAAATGTTATAGAGTTAGATCATTCTTGGCAGAGGCTTGACTCATTTGGTGATAAAAGCAAAATCTGGTTGTAAATATTCAAAAAGCATCAGTAGACTCTTGTAACTCTTGCTAATGAAATTGACATCTAACACTCTTCTTTCTCATAAACTATGCTCAATAAATAGTTGTCCAATGAAGCCACATGAACAAATACATGAATACCTATAGCTGTATCTTTGTGAGGCATCCCATGCAGCAGTTTTCAGATACTGGCCAAAAACATTATCTCTTTTTTTTTTTTCCCATTGTGTTCTCACATGATAATCTGATCGGTTTCAACTAGAATGAACATATTCATTTTGTGGGAAATGTTAAATCAGTCAGATGCTGTTTTCTATGACATAGTGCTTGAATTGATAGTATCTTCCATAGTCCATGAGTAACTCTCAACAAATTATATTTTCCAGACACTGTTCTCAGCAAAAATAATGCTGAGAGATCAGGGGCCCTCGGTAGGGTGGAAAGAGGGGACGTCTGAAATACCCTTCTCACTTCTTCCTTTGCATAGACAATACATTGCTTTCCCCTACCGAATAGGAATTGTTGCCATAGTAATGTTTTAAAAACACTCATCCTAGATCAATATTAGAACTGCAGAAAGTATCTCAGATATGCTATGCAATTTGTGAGTCTAAAGCTATACTCTCACTCTTATTTATCTGCTCAACTGCGAAATAAAGATTTGAGCCACTCCTCATGACTGGTCAGTTCTGTGATGTGAAGAATGTCAGTTAACCAACAGGGTGTCATGTGAATGTTTTCCAAGCAGAGGACTATGCCAGGTGCCAAAAAAAAAACAAACACAACAAAGTCAAGTGCAGAAGCTGTGGCTCTGCTGATCTAGAAAAATGCAGTGCCAAAAGTACCAGGGGATCCCAACTGTCCCTGAAAATGCACACTCTGATATCTGCCATATTATATTTTAGAGTTCACCTAAGACAATTAAATGTCTTTCTTTTTCATTGTCCTCTTCACCTTCAGCTTCCCATCACAATTGCCAATCTGTCCACATAAATGTCACATAAGTACACACACCCCCTGCACAAAGTATGAGAAATGAGTTTCAATTCTTTATATTACAGAATGTTTAGAAACATTCAGATGGTTTAGAATCAAGAGCTAGAAGATAAAAAAAAAATACACCAATTACGTGTGTGCTTCCTTTTGTAGCAAAGCTATACATATACAGGCAGTGCTTATTATGCCAAGATGTAGACATTTATTCCAAAAGGGCCCATTATCTTCAAGTGCTGTTGCACAAAGCTCCTCATGTTATCCCAATAATGAATGTGCTTCTGAGGAGCTGGGGAAGAAGAGGTCCAGGTTCCAGCTACAGCCCTGCTTCCAGCTGTGTGACCCTGAGCAAGTCATTTCACCTTTCCTGAGCCTGGCTGGCTTCCCATGGGTCAAAAAGATGGAAGTCGAATTTCACAAACTTTGAGTCCTCCTCTAATGGTAAAACTCTGTGGCTCCATGAAGCAGAGTAAACTATGGGATGCCCTCATCCTCCTTTGGTTTGTTGCTCCATTTTTGCAGTCCCTGCTGACATAGTGCAGTACTAAGTATCTGTTCTTACAGAGACTTGGCAGTAAACACAACCTGTCTGTCAAAAAGATTTAATGCAGTGTTTCCCCAGTCATGCATATTACAGGAATAAATTCAGGGATTCACTTTGGAAGCTACCAACTTCAGAGAAGACACTCATTATTTCAAATGTTAAGTGTGTTTATACGTATATGTATATATACATATATGTTATATAAAACATTATCAAGTGAGCATTGTGAAGTAATTGATCAAGTTGTTTTGATTTTCTATAGCTCTAAATATACAAATAAAAACCAAGTCCCACTACATATGGCTTCTAGCCATCAGTCCTATTTTATTCCCCCGTTGTGGACTTGATTGAAATTGTATGTAGTTTATTGACCTGTAAAATAAGATTCAGCCTTTAAAATGCAAGCTATTTTCAATACAAATCATTCTTTGTTTGACTAGTTGTGACAGTCACTTTAGTTACATGAAAAGTGCTCAAAGTGTGGGCTTGGGATGCTAAATTATAATTTAAACATCATTTGGCATAGACTTGACTGTGCGACTAAGTGAATTCTTGGTTATCTGCATTGTGGCAAATTGCCATCTGCCCAGGTAATTGAAAATTGACTGTATTTTCATTAGTTTGAAATTTCCCTTGGCCTGCTTCTTTTCTCCCAATCATCTCTGGCCACTGAAACTTTCCTCACCAGGATCTATTTCTTTAGTTGGAAAACTTCAGAAACAGTATCGTGTGGGACTCCTAGAGAGCTAGATGTCGGAGAATTATATTAGATGTTATATAAGAAGCATATTCATGATGTTTCTATTTTCTCAGATTAAATGGCATGAATAGTCATGACAACTTCCATAATCAAACAACTGTATACTACTCTGAGACTGTCAGGCAGCATGGTAGAATGAGCTGATGTGAGCAGACTGCTTCTCTTCATTTCTGTCATTACACACAGCTCCCCAAACAAATGCTGGATAACATAGGCAACACCCCAATACAAGTCCAGCACAAAAAGGAAGGTAAAAATGTAGGAAACAGATCCAAAGAAAGCCAAAGCCAGAGCAGTGTGCAGTCTCAGTGCGATGCAGCCGTAGCCCAAAGGGATCGAATGAGATAGAGACCTTGAGGACCACCTACTCCAAGACAGGAAGTTCAACCTGGACCCCCTGAGGCAGGGAACCTAACTGAACCTTGGAAATGGATGTCAGAGCCCTGAGCACCTACTTTAGGGAAAGGGGCCAGGAAAACTCCCCACTAAGCCTTGAGGAAGGTTGCTGTCCTCCTGGGGCTTTGGGTTGGAAAACAGTCGCTAGAAATCAAAACTCAAGTTTGAGTGTGCAATTTGGATTTAAGACTACCTGCATGGTGGCGAAGCCTCAGGCCAAGAGACAAGCTTACCGTTGGCCCAGGGCTATTGGAATTCTAGGGCCCAGAGGAAGGAGTTCCAACAGAGGGTGTCTGGGAAGTTTTCCTAGTAAAGATGTTTGAGCCAGTGCTTGAAGGATAAACAGAATTCTAATAGGCAGAATTGAGGTGGGTCAGTCCCCATGGAGACCTCTCTGGGCAGAGGCATAGGAGGGAGCCCATGGTGTAAGGTGAGTTTGCAAAGTGGGTAGAGGGAGAAAAGCTGCTGGATGTGTAGATTAGGACACTCTAGGGTCCAAGGTTTTCAATGTAAAAATGTATGTATGGCTGAGTCCCTTTGCTATTCACTTGAAATTATCACACTATTGTTAACTGGCTATACCCCAGTACAAGATAAAAAGGTTTTTGTTTTTTTTAAAATAACAGTATTGTGTTCAAGTTGATTGCAGCTGTCGTCTTGTTTAAGGCAAGTAACCAAGTCTTGTTCCTTTCTGCTGTATAGTGAGCATTGTGACTAATGATTGATATGAATGAGGGAAAGGGTTGTTTAACACCGCCTGACCTCTCTCTGAGTTTTTTTGAGGCAAATTATTGCCTGTCATCAGGTGAACAAGCCCTTGGTGCTGCAACTCCCTATGCAGCTTGCTGTAGAGAAGGCCAAATGAGGGGCAGCTCAGTCTTCACATAATTTGGGGCATTGGTTCTTGTTATTTTCAGTTTGGGGCTCACATTTTCAACCATCATTTGTCTGCTGTGTCTCATTCAAGCATACACAACCTCTCACTGAATCTCAGTTTCCACTGCCTTGGGAGATCACTATCTATCTCCTGAAATCTTTCTTGGGATCTTCCCTAGGGTGTATTTTATTTAGTCTCCATAACTTATTGCTATCGTTCAGTCGCTAAGTCAACTCTGTGCAATTTCCTGTCTTTTGCTATTTCCTGGAGCTTGCTCAAACTCATGTTTGTTGAGTGGATGATGCCATCCAACCATGTCATCCTCTGTCGCCCCCTTCTCCTTCTGCCCTCAGTTTTTCCCAGCATTGGGGTCTTTGCCAATGAGTCATAGCTTATACTTAAAAACAAATCGTTTACAAAAGAGCATTGAAAGGACATAGTACTTCTCTCATATGATAGAGTGGGTGTCACATGGAAAGAAACTCTATTTGATTGGAATAGGTCAGACATAGGCAAGCTTTTTTTAGTGAAGAGTCAAATAGGAAATAACTTCGTTTCTCACGTCTTCTTCATTGTTGTTGTTGCTGGTGTTTTTTTTTTTTTTTTTTTTTTGCTTTTACAATACTTAAAAATGATGTAAAAATCAGTCTTAGCTCGTAGGCCTAAAATGAGCCCCACCAGCTATAGTTTGCCAAGCACCGATAAAGATTAATCCAAGGAATACAACAGTTTTGGCATTTAATTACAGTGAAGTCCAGAGCTAGCATGAGTGAATGCCTGAGACCCTGAGGGATGACTGTTGGAGTGCTGTGACCAGCTAACAGAGAACGCTGAAAACACAAGACCATGCTTGCCTGAATAACCAGAACATCCATCAAAAGGAAATCATTTTCAAAGTGAAGTCATGCTTGCATGACGAACAGCAGAATATCAGTCCAAACAGATGTGTAGGAGGCAATGGAAAGTCAAAACCACCGAAGAGTAGATTGTTAAAAGCAAATGAAGCTAAGTGCCAGAGAGGATGTATAAAAGAACTGGAATGGAAGCTGAAGGAAGCACCTACATGAAAGTGAAACCACCCTGCTGTGTCACCCCTCAGCCTCAAGACCAACTGACCACCTCTAGTCTAATTATCCCGTACAAACTTATATCTAAAATATAAAGCTCTTTTTCTGGACAAAGGGGGAAGAGAGATGAGAAAGAATAAGAGAGGAGGGGGGAAATGAAAGGAGAGGAGAGAAGGGTGAAGAGATGGGGAAGATCAAAAACATACCAACTAGTAAATCTTTAAATACACATAAGGTGACCACTGGCATTTGTCTCAACCCTGAAGATGCTGACAGCAACAACAACAACAAAATATTGCCTGTTTTTCTTTCTCTTCACTTATTTCCCACAAGGAAAGTGAAAGTGAAAGTTGGTCTCTCAGTCGTGTCCGACACTTTGCCATCCCATGAACTGTAGCCTGCCAGGCTCTCTGTCCATGAAATTCTCCAGGCAAGAAAACTGGAGTGAGTTGCCAATTCCTTCTCCAGGGGATCCCCCCGACCCAGGGATTGAACCCAAGTCTCCTGCATTGCAGGCAGATTCTTTACCATTAGAGCCATCAGGGAAGCCCACAAGGAGGTGACAGCTTATTCTTCAGGACTGGTCACAAGGCCACACTAGGCTGCAAGGAGATCAGGAAATAGCTAAGCACATTGTCTCCTCTGATTAATCAGGAGCAAAGGGACATTGAGGTTGGATTAGGCTAAGATGGCCTTTGCCACATACAGCTAATGTGACCATCACCTCATTGTGGTGAGCAAATATTTTTCTCCCAAGCCAGGGATCTGAAACCACAGGAAATTTAAGAAGGATTCAGAACCACAGGTATGTGACTGGACAAAGTATTTTGGCAGATGGACATTAGTAAACACTAGAGCATTAAACAGAAATGAAGGTACATAAAATGCACTGCTCTTTTAAGCCACTCAAAGGAATGTGACAATAACCTTGAAAGAACAGCGGTAGTCTGGAACTAAACAAAACATAATTTATTAGAAGAGCTCTTTTGAAATGAAAACAATTTAAAAAGTGCTGCTGGACTGGGAGAACATATTCACAATGCACATCCCCGACAAAGAACCTGTATCTAGATTATCTAAAGAAATCAACTCCATGGACTGTAGCCCACCAGGCTCCTCTGTCCATGGAATTCTCCAGGCAAGAATACTGGAGTGGGTAGCCTTTCCGTTCTGCAGGGGATCTTTCTGACCCAGGAATTGAACCTGGGTCTCCTGCATTGCAGGCAGATTCTTTATCATTTGAGCCACCAGGGAAGCCCAAAGAATTCTCAGAACTCAATAATAAAAAAAAGGCAAAATGTTCAATTTTAAAATGGGCAAAAGATTTTGATAGGGCCCCACCCACAAGGTCGTGTTAGCTTCCATTCCCCACTGAATACTCTGCCCAAACTCCGTCAATTAGAACTTCAGAGGACAATGACTTGGTTGCCTAGAGCCTATAAAACTTCAATTTTTGAGCTCCTTCTCTCCCCAAAACTTCCAGGCATACTCAGATGGGTATATATGGCCTCCAGTCCCCTTTGGGGCAGGCATGCCTTGGTCCAGCCCCAAACATCTTTTACTTGAAAGTGGCTGAGTTCAGGGTCAAGGACAGAGTGGGCTCAAGGAGTGCAGACAGAGGCAGTGATTCTGCACCAGTAATCAGGCTTTGCATTTACTTTCGGTTTCAAGCAGCCACCTGTGCAGCCTGACCAAATTAACTTGTAATGGCTTTAGTCTGCCTAAAACTCTATTCTCATTGTGGACACCATTTACTGCAGCTTCAGGGATGCATTAACTCAGTAGCTATAGCCATATTGTCTGGTTTCTGGCCACAGGACTTGCTGCCCCATTGTTACTGTATTTCTTCTTCCCACCCAGAGTCAAGTTAGTACACAAAGCACCATTCAAGGGGCCTGTCTTATTCCTACCTCTCTTCTCTCAGCCTCTAAAATAACTCTATACTATAACTCTCTATATTAACAGTAGACAGCGGGGGACAGTGAAGGACTCTTACACATCTTGCTGCCCAATTGGATACAAGTATTTGCCACTGGAATCCAGGGAGTCCTTTCACATTCCTGAACCTGGCCCATGTGGTCCTCTTCCTTTCCTTTCCAGTAAGCCATGTCTCTGTCAGCATCTTATGTTGTTGTAGCTGTTCAGTTGCTAAGTTGTGTCCTGGACTGTAGCCCTCCAGGTTCCTCTGTCCATGAGACTTTTGGAGTGGGTTGCCATTTCCTTCTCCAGGGGATCTTCCCCACCCAGGTACTGAACCCACATCTCCTGCATTGGCTGGTGAGTTCTTTACCACTGAGCTACCAGGGAAGCTCCAGCATCTTACACTCTCTCCAAAAACTGTCAAGAACTATGAAAGGTCTGAGATTTTATTCTACTTGCAAACTAATAAGGTAGCCTACCACAGTGTCAGGCTTCCCAGGTGGCAGAGTGGTAAAGAATCTGCCTGCCAATGCAGAAGACTCAAGAGACTTGGGTTAGATCTCTGGGTCAGGAAGATCCCCAGAGTAGGAAATAGGAACCCACTCCAGTATTCTTGCCTGGAAAATTCCACAGACAGAGAAGCCTGGTGGGCTACAGTCCATAGGGCTGCAAAGAGTTGGACACAACTGTGTATGTACATGCACCATATAGATGCTGGCAGAAGACACAAGACTCCAAGTGTCACAAACTGAATGCTTGTGTTCCCCCGACCAAGTTCCTATGTTGACGCCAAATCCTGAACAAAGGGCCCTTGGGATGTGATGAGGTCATGAGAGCAGACCCCTCAGAAATAGGATTAGTACCCTTATAAAACATGCCCCTCAGAGTTCTCTCCCCTTCCGACCTGGGAGGACACAGCAACCATCTGCAGGTCCATCTATGAACAAGAAAGAGAGCTCTCTAGACATACATATTCTGGAGCTTTGGTCTTGGACTCCTCAGCCCCCTGAACTATAGGAAATAAATTCCTGCTGTTTATAAGCCACTCAGCCCATGGTATTTTTTCATAGCAGCCTGGGACTGAGATACATGGCTCAAAGACAGAATTCCTTAATACAGTAGTTCCCCTTTATCCACTGGGATACAGTCCTAGACTCCAGAGAGTACCCAACTCTATTTACATATACTATTTTTTTTCTTACACATACATACCTAGGGTAAGGTTTAATTTATAAATAAGGCACAGTAAGAGGTTAGCAATAATAACTTATAAGATAGAAAAACTATATACTGAAATAAAAGTTATATGTATATGGTCTCCCTTTCTCTCAAAACATCAAGTCCAAATTCAGTGCCTTTTCCATCTTAACACTTACCATGTACTATGGTCATAACGTTTGCAGTTTGATGTACGACAACAAAACTAGCAAGACTTTTCTTTTTCCTCCTTCACAACTTTCACCTTTTCGCCTCAAGGAAGCACTTGATGGCTTCTCTTTGGCTTATCTGAATTGCCAGCATCACTACTCTTGGGCTTTGGGCTCTTATTAAATAAAACAAGGATCACTTGAACAAAAGCATTGGGATACCCGGACAGTGGGTCTGATAACCCAGACAGCTACTCAGTGACTAAAGGACAAGTTACCCTGGACAAAGGGATGATTCATGTCCCAGGCTGATGCAGCAATATTTCATCACACTACTCGGAATGACATGCAATTTAAAACTTATAAATGTTTATTTCTGAAATTTTCCATTTAATATTTTCAGACTGCAGTTGGCTGCAGGGAACTGGAACTTTGGGCTTCCCAGGTGGCACAAGTGATAAAGAACCCACCTGCAAATGCACGAGACATAAGAGACCCAGGTTCAATCCCTGAGTCAGGAAGGTCTCCTGGAGGAGGACATGGCAACACACTCCAGTATTCTTGTCTAGAGAATCCCATGAACAGAGGTGCCTGGAGGGCTCCAGTCCATAAAATGGCAAAAAATCAGACAGGACTGAAGTGATTTAGCACATACACATGCACGCAACTGAAATCATGGAAAGTGACACCTTAGATAAGAAGGGAATACGGTACTCTCAGCACAGCAAATGGCATGAGCTCCATACTTGTGTCACTTCACCTTGCCTCTCTCATCTAGTGGGAGCATTGTGGAGGGGCCCAGTGAATGCCATGTGCACACACTGGGTGCTGTTAGAACTGAAGAACCCTGAGCTTTTGTACTGGACAGTAAACAAATCTCCTCTGCTCCACAGGAGGGCACTCTGTCCTCTGAGGTGGTTTGCTGTACAAACCTGAAAAGACAGTTCAGAACAGGAGGGCAGATACACCTCTGCTCATAAGAAATGCAGAACATGCAAAACACCTGTGGAGAATTGCCTCTGAATATCCAGTGCCTCTCTCTTCTCGATATGCTCTTACTTGTTTACTTTCTTGGAGTTTTTTGTTCCCCCCAGAACATAAGTTCCATGAGAACAGGAACCTTCTCTGCTTGGTTTCTGCTCTTCCGCTACCATTTTAAACAGCACTTAGCATCACTTAGCACATAATAGAAATTCAGTAAATACAAGTTGACCAAATAAATCTCTCACAATCTTACTTGTCTTTCAAGACCCAGCTTAGACGACCTGCCTTCAGAAAAACCATTCCAGATCCCTGGAATTGAGATTTTAGTGTCTAGGCATCTTGGCTTTCATAATATTACTTCTTATCTTTTAAGCACAGCTCTTGGAGTTGAACCTGTTGTGTAATAATTCTTTTTATTTATGTTTGTTTGACTAGACTGAAAAATTTCTGAAGGCAGGGATGGAGTCTTTTCTGCAGGGCTTAGACTAGATTAAAACACCTCCAGTGCAAAATCTAAGGAGATACTCATTCAAGTTCGTGCACATGACCCCAGGTGCCTTCCTTGTCTCGCCCTAGTCCAGCCCTAATTATCTTTTTTCTTTTTTTTCAGTGGTTACACTGGGTCTTCCTTGTGGTGCACAGGCTTAGTTGCCCCAAGGCATGTGGAATCTTAGTTCCCTGACCAGGGATCAAACCCATGTCCCCTACATTGAAAGGCAAATTCTTAACCTTGGGACCACCAGGGAAGTCCTTCTGATTATCTTTATACCCTCAGAACCCACTAGAGTGGCATTCATCTAGTAGACCATCAATGCTTTTTCCATTAAAATGAATAGATTTTAAAGGATCATAAGCAAAGAGTGTTTGAGACCTAAGTGTTTCGTACCTGTACCTGGTATTGACCCTCAGCCCCTTCAGGGTCATGCTCTACCCCTCTGTGGTTCACTTTGTGCCAAGAGGCTGACTTGTACAAGCTTCACCGAAAGGCACTCGGCCTCTAGCTTCTGGTTGCGCTTGGTCAGTGGGGGGACACCCGGTAGGAGATGGAAGGGCGGGGGGCAGGGGGAAATGGCCTTAGGGTATATATTCCCTCAATGCCTCACTGCAGGGTCACCTTGAACTGACCGTGTCTCCAACGAAGACCTAGATCTTATCGGTCAGTCCTGTCTCCTAGGCACAGTTACTGTCTTCGGGTTCCAGTGATTGCTTCCTCCCCTTGCCCTTTCCTGCCTACCATGGTAATGGTTCCCCATGGTGGCTAGCTCTACAATGCATTTCCATACCTTTTTATCTCCTTCAAGCCTGCCCACACTTTTTTATGAGTTCATTTACTGATACTTTTCCAATTACCTCATTTTAGCATTTTTATTTTTTTCTACTTGGTCTCCAAAAGACTACAGTATTGAACCTCAAGAGATACTTATAATAAGCGTGGGAAAAAGCAAAGATATAAAATATACCACTTAAAATTTTTTATATAAAAGATGCCATTTTAAAAGGAAATTTGACAGCAACTATATGACACTTTATTGATTCAATGGATCACAATAGCTAAAATTGATGAAGTAATGAAATTAGGCCAAAGGGGAACTTGTTTGAAGGCCAAGAATATTGGTGATGTATTATGGGTACTGGGAGGGGAGGAGGGTATTTTTATAATTTATGTTTATGTCATTAATAAGTTAATAGGAAATCTATATATCAAAATTAAAATGCTCAATTATATGATTACAGAGGGTCTTAGATGATTCCAAGAATTATTAGGGCATAAGGACTTTAAAGAGTGTGGAAACTAAAGGCTGCTATTCAAAATTTTTTAAAATTATTTTAATGATTAACATTCTAAGCATGAACAGTCTTAATTCAAAATAGCATAAATGGTCCTGGCTAGGAGAAGGAAAGCTTTAATTGAATAGAAAAGGGTTAAAGTTGATATACTGTTTTACCTGGGACACTCAATTCCAAAAAGTAGAAGAGCAAATTGATTAATAGATGGTTTTAACAATGGTTTTATGCTCTGGTCACTACAAATAGAGTGAGAGGTGATGGAAAGTCTACTAATTAAATTCTTAACATCTTAATAAGCCCAGAGAATTTTGGATAATAATAGCAGGTTTATTTTGATGTGGAGCTGACATGTTACTTTAGATTCTGATTCTTCTAATGGTGTCATTAAAGAAAAAAATCTTTGGATGAATTGGGAAAGGCAATTCATTAACCCTTTTTTCTCTGCAAGTAATTAACTACAGAAAGAATGTGATTGTCTGTTAAATTTTAAGGTTGTTTAGAAGGTACAAAGCAGAATTGAATTGTTATACAGATAATTGAATCCTGAGATTTTCTTTTTATGCAAGGAATCCAAATAATTGATGCACGAGGATGAATTATCCAGATTATGATCTCGTTTGTCGTCTTCGCTTTAATAACTGCAGATGAAATTTCAACTGACATTTATTGAACAGCAGCTGATTTCAAGGTATCCCATACAATGTCCTAGCTAATCTTCCTAACACCTTTGTTGTACAGGTATCAGTTGCATCTTATGGATGCAGAAACAAGTTCACAGATGCTTGCAACTGGCCATGGAGTTACACTGAAACCCATACCCCATTACTTTAAGTCCTGCACAGTTTCCTGTAAACCTCATTTATGTCTCATTTATGGGCAAATAAATGAGAAATGAAACTTGAACATGGGTGTCAAAGCCACAAGGCCAAGTAAACACCAGCAGCCCAGGAGTGAAGTTGTAACTGAAAAATTGTAACTGAAATGTTACAAACTTGTAACTGAAAATGCCTTGAACTTGGCTGCGAAGTCTTTCTTTGGGGTCTCAGAGCAGAGGGGAGAGTAAGTTTACATTAAAACTGTTTTGTTTCCCTCATCTGTTGCCGGTCACCTTCTCTGGAAGCTATTTACCATTTTTTAACCTGATTTTTTGAGGAGTAAGGAAAATATTATGACATAAAATGGTCAGAAGCTAAAAAGTGACTCATGGTTTATCTAAGGAATATAGAGAGGCTTTCCAGAAGACTGCATTTGCCTCTGCCAGTGTTACAGATAAGCATGTTATTTTACATATAGACGATCAAAACTCTGAAAGGGAACAAACAACAATTTAAAATTCCAATGCCTGAGGAAGAAAAAATGTATCCAAAGGGATAATTCCTCTGGCGTTCACTGTCTCCTATTTACAGAGAAAAGAATGCATACTATTGAAAATACATGAGAAAACAGAAAGAATCAGGAGGTGGAGAGAGATGGAACAGAATCGCTGTTGTCTGGTAAAGAGCAGATGGTTCTCAGTTGGTAAGAATACCAATCGCTTTCCAGCGGTGTGTGACTTAGTAGAACTAAAATAAATGACATATTGGTCCAGAGAGAAAACTGCCATACGTCTAAGCTGGCCAGAGAAATGAAGAGCTTATAGAATGTATTCAAGGAAACGTGATTATCATTTGCATTTTCCCCTCAGTTTGACTTTGTACATAACATCCCTAGCTTCCTGCACACTAAGCAGTGAAATGAGCTTTTTTTTCTGGACCCACTCAGCAACCCACCCAAACACTGGCTCATAAGCACCCAACAGAAACCAATCTGTAAAAAAGCTCCTGAAAACCCAGAGGGGTTCATTATATTCTTTTCCTTATGGGATATTTCTCATCCTGCCTTCTTGCCTTTTTCAGTCCAGAAATTGCTCTGGCCATCATTAGAAGTAGTCTTCAATGAAACCTATACCTTTTTCTTTTTTTTCTCCAAGAAACTACAAGAGTAAAACTCTTATAAGAACGCTCAACTAGGGATTTCCCTGGTGGTTCAGTGATTAAAGTTCTGCATTTCCACTGCAGTGGACATGGGTTTGATCCCTGGTATGGGAACTAAATGCTTCCCTGGTGGTTCACTAGTAGAGAATCCACCTGGAATGCATGAGACCTGTGTACTATCCCTGCATCAGGAAGATCCCCTGTAGAAGGAAATGGCAACCCACTCCAGTATTCCTGCCTGGGAAATGCTATGAACAGAGGAGCCTGGCAGGCTACTACTGTCCATGGGGTCACAAAGAGTCAGACATGTCTGAACAACTATCACTCACTCACTCAGGGGAACTAAGATCCCGCAAGCCACCCCATGTAGCCTAAATAAAGACACCTTAAAGGAAAAAACAAATTTCTAACTCAAAGATCAACTAGTCTTTCTAGGTAAACCTACTAGAAAGAAGCAGTTTCTCTGTTTATCCCTTCCTCAATTGTTTAATCAGTGCCTCATCATTTTCACACAACCTGTCAGGTGCTGGGGGTTCCTGAGGACTGGCCTGAACTGGCTTTCAGCCTAGAAGGGAAGACAGAACACACAGTACACTGTAGTTAGGGCTCCTCACAGATAAGAACATCAGTATAGGATAGCACAGACATGGAAGTTGAACCACTTTATAATTTAAAATACACTGTTTCATGATTTGACAGCGGTGCTGTTTCTTGCAAACGCATATGCTGCAAATACAAACTGGGCTCTGGCTATTCTGAGGTCGCTTCTGGGCAAAAGGAAAGTAGCCTTTATAGTCGGGTGGCTTTGGCGAGACTCCTTTCCAGTGAAGAGAATCTGCCCTGCACTTTTCAAGTGAGCCAGGACTTGACTCAGTTGTCACAGCTTCTTATGAGTTCCTTTAAATCTAGTGAGTGCCATTTTTTTTTTAACTTTTGTTGGCAAACACAAAAATGAGGGAAAAATACCCACAAGTGTTTCAACATGAAGCGTACTCTAATTTGTATCATGTCCGTACTCTAATTTGTATCATGTCTGCCTCTGAGGGCACCCCAGGAGATGTATAAGAATGAGGTCAGAGTCCTGAAAACAGTGACTCCTAAGCACAGAGGAAGAGAGAGATTTTCCTTCTTTCCCTAAAGGATTCTCCTTCTATTAAGATTTCAAAGTGGAGGATATAGTCCCTTGCTAAGGGCACTGCGCCTAATCCCAGTGTCTGCCACCGCTTCCCCGGAGGGAGGGGCATGGGGACTGGAAGGGGAAAGCAGGAGCGCAGCCGGAGGGCGGAGTCCCACTCAGCATCTCCTCCCTGAACCTTCCTCCCTTTGCAGCCGTGGCAAATAGGGTATTCCTCTGCCTCCTCCCATCCGTTCATTCTACTTTCTCTGCCTTGAGAAAAGTCCCAGAAGGTCACGCAGTGTATCATCCATCATGGCATCTTGACAGAATACCCTCAGTCCTGCTAAGGGAATACATGGGGTCATTAAGGGCTTTCAACATGAGGAGGAGGAACCAGATTACATATGAACAAAATGACTTCTCTTGCCCATGAGGGATATTAGTGTCGAAATAGATTTCCTAGAGGCTATCGCAGGATCTTCCAGCTCGGACACCTTGAAGGAGAGAAGGGACCATCATGTCTAATGTTAGATAGGGATGGGAGGAGGGACTAGGGGGTAAACAGCATAGTCCCCACATTTTCTTCCCACTTGAGATGTCTGTTAAGCTTCTGTTAGATACTGATCACAAGTGCTTTTGAAGAAGTATTGGATATGAAGTGAAACAAATTGCTGATCATTTACCTTTACTCAGATCACCTCTGGGTGTACATCAACAGTTGATGAGAAATAACGAAATTAATGGGAACTGTCTACTAAAAAGAAATTGGTACCTACCTCTCTGCTCCCTGTAGGCTTTCACAGTCAGGAGAATCAGTTACCAGAAAGCTTGCTGGGGAAAATAAAGTTAAGGGACAACATCAGGAAGAAATGATCTTAAATCAGTGACCCCTTTTTAATGCCCCCTTCTCAACAACCACACTCGCACTCAATATTACTATCGACTTAAGTGAAAACGTGAATTGGGCCCCTAGTTCCCATTGATTAATCACACTGAGAGACAAATCAGCCAAGAACCCAATTGAATTAAAAGGCTTCTTTATTTGCTGAACAAGATAAAACCCAGGAACAATCCTTTAACATAGACAGTTATGACTCAGTTGTGAACACTCAGCACAAAATGATCCTGAGATGAAGGAGAGAAATGACAGCTCTCATTATTATTGTTACTATTATTAGTTACCATTATTACCACATTTTATCAAAAAAAAAAAAAAAAAAGAAAGAAAGAAAACTCATGGGAATAAAATAGATGTGCCACAGTAAAACTTCTCTCGAGAATTTAAAATTGAGAAAAAGGAAAAATTCAAGCTTCCCTGATTGTGCTTGAATTAAATGAATGTTTAATATACTCTGCTAACATAATTTTTTGGCCTAGGGACTGTTTACTAAAAGGCTAAAAGGACTGGTACATTTTCAGAATAGGAAAAGGAGATAAAGTCAAGATACTGCAGCAAAATAAATACTGTTCTAGCTGATAATTATCTGTCACACAATACAGTAACTTTCAATTAACTTGGTCACAGTTTAATTAAAACCTAAGTTTTCTTTGATGGGCTCTCCAGGAAGCTAGTAATTTGCATTTGCTTTATGCTTAGACTGCTCATTTTGTTCTCCCCCCCAGTTGTTATTAGCAGGTAATTCAATAATGATTGCTTGTGACTAGGCTCAGTAGTCACAGAGTTTATCAGCTGACCAGCAAATGACCTCTGAACGAACCTCCTTAGGTTTCTCTAACTTGTCTTATTCACAAGGCACTCTTGTTCCAAGAGGTCAGATACAGTTATCAGTGACAAAGGACAGCACCTGTCTTTAGATGGCTCATAAGTTAGTGGTCCTACAGGGATTATTATGCTGCTTTATACATTATGGGGGCTTCCCTGGTGGCTCAGAGAATAAAGAATCCACCTGCAATGCAGGAGACCTGGGTTCGACCCCTAGATTTGAAAGATCTCCTGGAGAAGGAAATGGCTACCCACTCCAGTATTCTTGTCTAGAGAATTCCATGGACAGAAGAACCTGGAGGGCTATAGCCCCTGAAATCGCAGAGAGTTGGACACACCTGAGCAACTAAGCATACAAATGTTATGGACTGCATGTATTCAGGAAAAGTGACAAGGAAGCAAAGAAAAAGCAAGGTGCTGTCCTGTCCCTGATGAAGTCTGTGATGTAGTCCAGGGAGGCATGCTGGTGTCTTAGCCCCTCATGAGGGCCTCCTACCAGTCTTACTTCCCCACACCTCTGCACCCGACCCTAGTCCACGTGTTGCTCTTCTGTCTCATCTGTCTTCCTGATCAGCTGTTACTCTCCCCAAGACAGCTGAGTCCAGGCTCTCAGCCCTCACAATCTATACAATATGGTCCCAGTTACATGAATCTCTTCTCCAGACTCACCCTCAATGCCCGGTGAGGACACTAGCTCCAGCCTTCATCCCCACCTGAGTCATCACCTCCCCATCCTTTGTTTAGCCATATGCTACCTGTACTTCAAGTTTGAGTTCTCCTCCTCCATAAAACTTGTCAGAACATCCTAGTCCTCAGTTCTCTCTCTCTCTTTCTCTCTCTCTCTCTCTCTCCCTTTCCTATTCAAGGGACTTTCCGCTTTGGCAAAGATTTCATTTAGCAACCAATCTACCAGGTTAAATCATCGGTTTACTGTGTAGAGGCCAGAATTTACACCTTCTTGGTATCCCCAGGCCTTATTCTAGCACTATTTTTCCTTACCTAGTATTCCTCAAGAAACGATAGTAAGTCACGTTGGATGCTGATAAAAATGGTAAATAACTGATGATCTGATACCTTACAACATTCCTATATGTTGACACATACAGCTGCTATATTTCAAATTCACTTATGTCTTACCTCTCCAAACTACACTATATTTTCTCTGAGAATCTAAGCGTGTCTTCCACTTTTTTGTTTTATTCCTAATTTTTAGTCCAGCACTGTGTAAACTGTAGAGATTTACTACATAATTGTTGGTTTAATTTAATTACTTTGGTATAAGCTGACACAAATATCTACAAAATGAAATACAAATATCTATGCTACTGCTAAAGACCATAAATTAATTACCATTTTTCAACAGTGTTAGTAGACTGACTTGTGTTGACATTTTACTGCTCAGTGTCATGGGTTATTTATTTAATTAATAGCTACTTGCCCATTAGAGTTCACTAGCATATCAAAAAAATTTTTTTCTGAGATCTACCAAAAATAATAAATTGTACATGTGTTTACTCTGTGACCCTAAATTGTGTTACTTTAAGAGGTATTACATCTGTTTGATGACCTAGAAGTCCCTAAGAAGACAACAAAGTGTGCAAAACATAGGTATATAACTACTCTGTAAATATATAAATATTGAAAATATATGTAAAAAGCAAAATACATGGATTCGCTTTTGGTTTAAATCTCTTCTGAAGTAAATCAAGGTAAAATAAATCAATTTGATTCTACAGGACTTTGTCTTGCTTAGATAAGAAATATAAAAATGCAGGAAGGTACACTAGGGTTAGTGTTAGTTGTGTCTCCAGGAGTTGCCATAATTTTGTTGTTGTTGTTCAGTTTAAGTTGTGTCCGACTCTTTGCGGCTCCTTGGACTGCATCACACCCTCGCCTTCACTATCTCCTGGAGTTTGCTCAAACTCACGTCCATTGAGTCAGTGATGCCATCCAACCATCTCATCCTCTGTCTCTCCCTTCTCCTCCCACCCTCAATCTTTCTCAGCATCAGGGTCTTTTCCAGTGAGTCAGCTCTACATATCAGGTAGCCACAGGATTGGAGCTTTAGCTTCAGCATCAGTCCTTCCAGTGAATATTCAGAGTTGATTTGCTTTAGGATTGATTTCTTGGATCTCCTTGCTGTCCAAGAGATTCTCAAGAGTCTTCTTCAGCACCACAGTTTGAAAACATCGGTTCTTCAGCGCTCAGCTTTCTTTATGGTCCAAATCACACATCCTTACATTACTACTGGAAAAACCATAACTTTGACTATTATGGACCTTTGTTGGCAAAGTAATCTCTCTGCTTTTTAATATGCTGTCTAGGTTTGTCATAGCTTTTCTTCCAAGGAGCAAGCGTCTTTTAATTTCGTGGCTGCAGTCACTGTCTGCAGTGATTTTGGAGCCCAAGAAAAGAAAATCTGCCACTGTTTCCACTTTATCTGCATATGTTTGCCGTGCGGTGATGGGACCGGATGCTATGATCTTTGTTTTCTGAATGTTGAGTTTTAAACCAGCTTTTTCACTCTCCTCTTTCACTCTCATCAAGAAGCTCTTTAGTTACAAGTTTTTAACTTGTTTCCTAGAGTTTCTGTTGGTGTTGCTTCTGGCACATCAAAGGAAGACAATATGTCATCTTGGCTGTAATGAAGTTCTGTGTTGGAATAATCTTTGCTTCTACTCCCAACAAGCAGTCCATTCTCTATTGAAATGAGAGCCTGCTAAGAAAAAAGAAAGCTAAATTGAAGCAGGCAGAATAGATCAATGTTTGAGTCTACCTAGTAAGCAAGTGAACCAAGCCATTGCCTTGAAATTTGACAGATTGAGCTTAAAATGACTTCTCTGAGACACATTGAAGAACTGATGTCATTTGTGCTATTTCTTGGAGTTCATACACCAGAAGACTTTATCTTGAAGCAAGCAACATAGATAAACATGAACAAAGGAAACCATGGTCTTGTTTTTTATACAAGACTTAAATGCAGTCCACGGTCAGGCCTGTCACCCACCATTCCTGTTTCACTTAGGACCAGATCTTTTAATGAAATTATTGAATTATTAAAGAAGCACTTCTCACCAGCCCATCAGTCACTGTTTAGGGATTTGTATTTCACAAACAAAATCAATAGTCTCATGAGGACATTGCTGTTTATATTGCAGAATAGCACCATCTGTCAACCCTGAAACTTGGGTAAATTTTTATATGGCATGCTATGGAAGCATCTTCTATTCAGAGACCTTAAAAAAGTTTCTTTGAGTGCTTCTTAACAACATTGGACACTTTTAACAGTCTAAGAAAAGGGCATAGTTAATAAAATGCAACTATATATAAGAAAGCCTTCCTCAGCGATCAATGCAAAGAAATAGAGGAAAACAATAGAATGGGAAAGACTAGAGATCTCTCAAGAAAATTGGAGATACCAAGGGAACATTCATGCAAAGATGGGCTCAATAAAGGACAGAAACGGTATGGACCTAACAGAAGCAGAACATATTAAGAAGAGGTGGCAAGAATACACAGAAGCACTGTACAAAAAAGATCTTCCGACCCAGATCATCACGATGGTGTGATCACTCACACTCACCTAGAGCCAGACATCCTGGAATGTGAAGTCAAGTGGGCCTTAGAAAGCATCACTACATACAAAGCTAGTGGAGGCGATGGAATTGCAGTTGAGCTATTTCAAATCCTCAAAGATGATGCTGTGAAAGTGCTGCACTTGATATGCCAGCAAATCTGGAAAACTCAGCAGTGGCCACAGGACTGAAAAAGGTCAGTTTTCATTCCAATCCCAAAGAAAGGCAATGCCAAAGAATGCTCAAACTACTACACAATTGCACTCATCTCACACGCTAGTAAAGTAATGCTCAAAATTCTCCAAGCCAGGCTTCAGCAATACGTGAACCGTGAACTTCTAGATGTTCAAGCTGGTTTTAGAAAAGGCAGAGGAACCAGAGATCAAATTGCCAACATCCGCTGGATCATCGAAAAAGCAAGAGAGTTCCAGAAAAACATCTATTTCTGCTTTATTGACTATGCCAAAGCCTTTGACTGTGTGGATCACAATGAACTGTGGAAAATTCTGAAAGGGATGGGAATACCAGACCATCTGACCTGCCTCTTGAGAAACCTGTATGCAGGTCAGGAAGCAACAGTTAGAACTGGACATGGAACAACAGGCTGGTTCCAAATAGGAAAAGGAGTACATCAAGGCTGTATATTGTCACCCTGCTTATTTAACTTATATGCAGAGTACATCGTGAGAAATGCTGGGCTGGAAGAAACACAAGCTGGAATCAAGATCGCCGGGAGAAATATCAATAACCTCAGATATGCAGATGACACCACCCTTATGGCAGAAAGTGAAGAACTAAAGAGCTTCTTGATGAAAGTGAAAGAGGAGAGTGAAAAAGGTGGCTTAAAGCTCAACGTTCAGAAAACTAAGATCATGGCATCGGTCCCATCACTTCATGGGAAATAGATGGAGAAACAGTGGAAACAGTGTCAGACCTTATTGTTTTGGGCTCCAAAATCACTGTAGATGGTGATTGCAGCCATGAAATTAAAAGACGCTTACTCCTTGGAAGGAAGGTTATGACAAACCTAGATAGCATATTTAAAAGCAGAGACATTACTTTGCCAACAAAGGTCCGTCTAGTCAAGTCTATGGTTTTTCCAGTGGTCATGTATGGATGTGAGAGTTGGACGGTGAAGAAAGCTGAGCGCCGAAGAATTGATGCTTTTGAACTGTGGTGTTGGAGAAGACTCTTGAGAGTCCCTTGGACTGCAAGGAGATCCAACCAGTTCATCCTAAAGGAGATCAGTCCTGGGTGTTCATTGGAAGGACTGATGTTGAAGCTTAAACTCCAATACTTCGGCCACCTCATGCAAAGAGCTGACTCATTGGAAAAGACCCTGATGCTGGGAAGGATTGGGGGCAGGAGGAGAAGGGGACGACAGAGGATGAGATGGCTGGATGGCATCACCGACTCAATGGGCACGGGTTTGGGTAAACTCCGGGAGTTGGTGATAGACAGGGAGGCCTGACGTGCTGGGATTCATGGGTTCTCAAGGAGTCGGACATGACTGAGCGACTGAACTGAACTGAAAAGAGGCCCCAGAGAGCTCTTTTGCTCTTTCCACCATGAGAACTCAGTGGAAAAATGGATACATGTGTATATTTGCCTAAGTCCCTTTACTGTTCACCTGAAACTATTGCAACATTGTGAATTAGCTATACATCAATACAAAATTAAAAGTTTAAAAGAAGATGCTATTAGAAAAATAAAAAGAAACTGTGAACCAGGAAGTGGGTTCTTGGCTGACTCAGAATCTGCAGACACATTAATCTTGGACTTCAAACCTCCAGAACTATGAGAAATAAATATTTGTTGTTTAAGCCACCAAGTCTGTGGTATTCTGTAGGAGCAACCCAAATAAACCAAGTCAGAAGTATTATTGAGAAAGCGTTTACTCTGATGAGAATTTGTAGAAATTGTTCCAACTATTAAACCATTACAGCTTCAGATGGGTTTCAACAGATATTCCAAAATCTCTTCTAAGAAAATTAAAAAATACAGGTGAGCTTGTGTCCATTCTTTTTAACTCAGTCATTAAACTAGTGGCCTTAGAGGAAAAAAGATGTAATGTTCTCAGACCTATTCAGTGCACTGTACCAGTGGTGTTAACTGTAGATTACTCATTTTTTATGGATGTCTACATGGTGTCAGGCACTATTTCATGTCTGGTAACACAGTGGTGAGCAAAGCAACTAGATCCATGCCTTCATGGAGCTTCACTTTGGTTGGGGAAATGGACAATAAGCATATAAATACATGAATACATATGTATATACATACATACTTATACCCATAAATAGTATAAAATAGAATAATAAGGAAATGCGATGGTATTCTGAATTTAAAGAACCTTAAAAATAACAATAAAGATGGGGAATTCCCTGGTGTTTGGTGGTTAAGGCATTGCCTTCCAAGGCAGGGAATGCAGGTTCAGTCCCTGGTTGGGGAGCTAATATCCCACATGCCTCATGGCCAAAAAAAGAAAAACATAAAACGGAAACAGTATTGTAACAAATTCAATAAAGACTTTAAAAGTGGTCCACAACAAAGAAAATCTTGAGAAAAAAATAGAAATTCTTTGAGAGCAAAAACTCATGTTCTGTTTTTTCTAAGACCCCTGGAGTCTAATGTAGGGGTACTTACTTACCTGACTTAGACTTAATACTTAGTAGGTGTGCACATTCATTTTACCTTAATTTAGACTTGGTACTTGTAGGTGTGCACATATTTTTTTTTCCTTTAACGGCTGCTGAATTAATTCAAAATGCATAAGAAATAAGACATTAACTGAAGCAGCAACTTTGAAAGAAAGGATTAGAAATTCACAGACAAATCTTAAAATCCTTGGCAATCAAAATTCTAATGCAAATGGCAGTAAGCACAGGGAAAGTGTTTAGAGATACTCTCTGACAGGGGACTGAGCTTCCAGTCTTCCTCCGATTAGGGCACTGCACAAAAGCTTTCTCATCCATCTAAACCTCAGTGCACTCTGCACTCACTGAAAAGTAGGGAGCACTGGCTTTACTTTGACTCAGATTTATTATGGCAGGACACACAATTGCTTCATTACTGCTAGGCTTGAGGGAGATTCTAGGATGAAACCTAAGTGCTAAAAGCCATTTGATGCTGAATTTTCAGCCACACCTCCTGAGGGGTCAACAGAGACATCAAGTTGGGAAGAGAAGTCATCCTCCCATAGACACCAGGCAACTGAACCAGCACCCCTTCCAAATCTCCAGTCAATAGTATATTACAGGAAAAGGCAGAAAGAGGCCACAGTTTCAAGGAGGAAGTGTTAGGTCGTTTATTTCTTTAGGTTGTCAGTATTAGCTCCTACAGACACGTTTCTTAAAGGAAGTAGGTTGTGGTTGGTTTTACAGTTCTTAGTTGTAGTAAGAGCCTGTGTTTGAGTCACATTAGTCTCTATCTATTTATGACAATAATTTAAAAAAACTACTGTGTTGCATTCAAAATATGAGTAAAGTTATACAGTAAATAAATAAATAAATAAAAACAACAGTTTCCATAGAGCAAAGAAAATTTTTTCAAACTCATTTTGTTCAGATGCTCAGTCGTATCCAACTCTTTGCGACCCCATGGACTGCAACACGCCAGGCTTACCTGTCCTCACCATCTCCTGGAGCTTACTCAAACTCATGTACATCGAGTCAGTAATGCCATCTAACCATCTCATCCTCTGTCGTTCCCTCCTCCTCCTGCCCTCAATCTTTCCCAGCATCAGGGCCTTTTCAAATGAGTTGGCTCTTTGCATCATGTGGCCAAAGTATTGGAGCTTCAGCTTCATCATCAGCCCTTCTAATGAATATTCAGGATTGATTTCCTTTAGGATTGGCTGGTTTGATCTCCTTGCAGTCCCAGGGACTCTTAAGAGCCTTCTCCAATACCACAGCTCAAAAGCATCAATTCTTTGGCATTCAGCCTTCTTTATGGTCCAACTCTCACATCCGTACATGACTACCAGAAAAACCATAGGTTTGACTATAACGATATTTGTCGGCAAAGTAATGTCTCTGCTTTTTAATACACTGTCTAGGTTTGTCATAGCTTTTCTTCCAAAGAGTAAGCATCTTTTAACTTTGTGGCTGTAGTCACCATTCGGGCAATATTGACATTGCACTAGTAATAGAAATTGTTTATTACAATTCAGGTTTCTTGTTTGATAGGCTCAATAGGAAATAACATCCTCACTGCTACAGGGCAGCCCACTGTCATAGACAGAACCCCGGACCCAGAGTCCTTCACAGACTCACTCATGCACTGGCTCTATGACCACTGACTTCATGGTCACATCTGGATTCAGATTTTGGCTCATTTCTCTCTTAACTGATGGTGCTTGGAGAAATTACCCATCTTCTCTGAGCCTCTGCTGCCTCCTCCATAAAATGAGAATGACAATATATACATTGAAGATTCTATGGTGACTAAATGACAAGGCATATTAGTTTTCCAGGACTGCCATAACAAAAATCCGCAGACTGGGTGGCTTGAACAATAGAACACTCATGGTTCCAGAGGTGGGAAGTCCACGAACAAGGTGTTAACAGGGTCAGATTCCTCTGAGATCTCTCTTTTTGGTCTGCAGATGGCTGTCCTCTTGCTGCCCCATGACAAGGTCATTCTCCTGGGCACAGGTGGATCACCATGGTCTCTTCCTCCTCTTAGAAGGACACTAGCCTTATTGGTTAACGGGCTTCCCTGGTGGCTCAGTGTTAAAGAATCCACACGCCAATCAGGAGACGTGGGTTTGATCCCTGGGTTGCAAAGATCCCCTGGAGAAGGAAATGGCAACTCACTCCAGTATTCTTGCCTAGAGAATTCTATGGACAGAGGAGCCTGGCTGGCTACAGTCCATGGGGTCACAATAGAGTCAGACATGACTTAGCAACAAAACGACAACAGTAAGTCATATTGGATTAGGGCCCCCACCTTAATGGCCTCATTTTAACTTACATATGTATGCTAAGTTGCTTCAGTCATGTCTGACTCTTTGCAACCCCATGGACTGTAGCCTACCAGGCTCCTCTGTCCATGGGATTCTCCAGGCAAGAATACTGGACTGGGTTGGTTGCCTTGCCCTCCTCCAGGGTATCTTCCCAACCCAGGGGTCAAACTCATATCTCTTATGTCTCCTATATTGGCAGGAGGGTTCTTTACCACTAATGCCACCTGAAAAGCACTTTAACTTAATTACATTTAAAAACCTTATCTCTAAATACAGCTACATTTTGGGAGTTGGAACTTCACCTTAGTAATTGGCGGGGGACATTGTTTGGTCCATAACACAGTGTCTATAAGTGAAAGAGTAAAAGTCTTTCAGTTGTGTCTGACTTTTTGAGACCCCATGGACTGTAGCCTGCCAGGCTGCTATAACCATGGAATTCTCTAGGCCAGAATACTGGAGTGGGTAGCCATTCCCTTCTCCAGGAGATCTTCCCAACCCAGGGATCGAACCCAGGATCTCCCGCATTACAGGCAGATTCTTTACCATCTGAGCCATCAGGGAAGCTCCTGGTGTCTACAAGTGTCTATAGGGTACTTATTAAATATCAGATTCCTTCTCAACACTTGACAGATTAGGGATTGTTCTAGACTAACAGATCTCAAAATGTGCCCATGGATCCTGAAGTTTAATAAGCTTCTTTCAAGGGCATCTGTGAGACTCAAACCTTTTTTTTTCACAGTAATACTAAGGCAGACAATGTTTGCCCTTTTAAGACATTTATTTATTTGGCTGTGTCAGGTCTTAGTCGCAGCACTCGGGATCTTCACTGTGGCACATGGGCTCTCTAGTTGTGGCGCCTGGGCTCAGTAGTTTCTGTACTCAGGCTTAGATGCCCCATGGCATGTGGGATCCCAGTTTCCTGACCATGGATCAAACCCACGCCCCCTGCATTGCAAGGCGGACTCCCAACCACTGGACCACTAGGGAAGTCCCTTCAGTGTTATCTTTTGCACTGATGGTGTTAAAGCCATGGTAGGTAAAAACCATCAGTCCCTTAGCATTAGTCAAGGCAGTGGTACCAAACTTTGCTTGTAGCCATTGTATTTTTCAACACCATGCATTCATGGCAAAAACAATTGTCATTTTCACCTAAGAATGTCCTTGATGAAGTGAGTTATTTTTTTGTTAAATATTTAATTCTGTTAAATCTTAATGCTTGAATACATGCATTTTTAATATTTTGTATGGTGAAATGGGATACATACTCATAAAGTGTATATGCTTCACACTCAAGTACAATGGGTGTCTTATGCAGTGAGATGTTGAGCTGACATAGCGGCAATTTTCATGGAATACCAGCTTACACACTTGTCAAATTTGATTTGATGAAGTTTGACTTGTAGGCACACAATGGATATTGGGACATTGGTATCTGATGACACTTTTCTTGAAAATGAGCAGTGGACCTCTAACTTCAAGGTGGGGGAAAACTATGTTTTTCAGTATTTGTTCAATAAAATTGGAACTATCAGGGGAAAATTGAAATTTTGGAAACTCATACCTGCCATCCTGAGCTTAACAGCTTTCCAGTGATGAGTTTCCTAATGTGACTGGTGGAGGCGATATTTTAAAATATGATTTTTTAAATATTATATAGGAAATATGCCCAAATTTGGAAGATCTGCATAACTCAGTGAAATAATATTTTCCAAATGACCAATGAATAACCAGTTCAAAATCATGCATGGATGAAAAATTCATTCAAAGAAGAAGGCAGGGACTTTCCTGGCAGTCCAATGGTTGAGGCTTCACCTATCAATGCAGGGTGCAGGTTCGATCCCTGGTCAGGGAGCTAAGATCCCACATGCCTTGCAGCCAAAAAACCAAAACAGAAAAAACAGAAACAATATTGTAATAAATTCTATAAAGACTTTTAAATAATAAAATAAGAAAAACAAAGTAGGAGATAAACCAGTAGATTTTAAAGTAAAAATTTATTGATTTGTTTTCAGATTCTATATCTTGTTGAGCTTTGGTGTAGTATCAAAGAAGCGTATCTACAATTATGTGAAAAGAATATTAAAATACATTTCTCTTTTCTAACTACATATCTGTGTGATGTCATATTCTTCACATATTTCAGCTCAAACAACACATCACAACAGCAATTGCAGACACAGGTGTGAGAACCCACTGTCTTCCATTAAGCAAGGTATTAATTAACAAAAATTCAAAACATCACTACTATTCTTAATATGCTTTTTTTTTTGCTTTGGAAAACATAGTTATTTTTAATAACAACTATGATATTTATGTTACTACATGATGGGTTTATTATTATTTTTAAGTGAATTAATAAAGATATATTTTAAAACACCTTTTAGCTTCAATTTCTAAGATACCAAATATTTATAAATGTAACCCACATAAATAAGATCTCTTTAAGTGTTCTAATTAGTTTTTAAGTGGTTAGTATAAATGGCTCCTGGGTCTCCTCTCCCATCCCCCCAAAATATTGATACCTGCTGACCTAGATCAGTATTTCCCAAGACACACTGTTGATCATACATGAGACAGTTGTAATGACACAGAAAAACTTTAAGCAATTTTATAATCACAAAGTTATTTTTATGGCAAATGATACTGGATTACCAACTTTTATAACTTTATAAAGTGGTCCTCTTTTCATTCATTTATATTTAAACAGTCAGTTTAATGGAAGCACAGAGGTATGATAAAAAAAAATGGTGATGGCTGTATGTGAATAACTGAAGTGTGGGAAGTCCTGGTTCCCAGAATATGTTTTCAAAAGTATATATTCTGTAGGCTTATTTTTTCTAACTTGGGTCTTCTCACTCAACATTTTTATGTATTAACAATATGAGGAAACAAAATTTACTTAGAAAGAAAATTATTATCCTTCACAGACCACAAAGTTACATCAGAAGCCAGGATAATTAGTTTGACTTGGCTCTCTATGGTAACAATTTGAAGTCTCCCTCTTATACTGAGTTTTGTAGAACCTAGCTCTAGTTACACAACAACGAATATTACTTGGTGAAATAGAGAACATTACTCACCAGCTCTTTGACTTTAATCTCACCTACAAGTTATGTCAACCTCTGGGCTTCCTTTGAACCAGGAAACATCCCAAACTCATGCTGTATATACACTGACTGATACCTCTGCTCACTTTCTGACTCCATGGACAGCGGCCTGGGAGCCATTCTTGAGACACAAGGGACTCTAAGGGGTGGAGTCCTGAAGCCAGCGCCAAGAGACCTAGGTTCTTCTCCTGATCCTGGCCTGAGTTGGTTCTAAGGTCCTGGGCAAATTTTTGTCCTAAGGTCTGATTTTGTCCTAAGGTCTCCTTACACTTGACTTGGCCTTCCCAGGTGTCACTAGTAGTAAGGAACCTGCTTGCCAGTGCAGGAGATGTAAGAGTGAGATGCAGGTTCAATTCCTGGGTCAGGAAGATCCCCTGGAGGGGGGCATAGCAACTCACTCCAGTATTCTTGCCTGGAGAATCCCCATGGACAGAGGAGCCTGGTGGGCCACAATCCATACGATCTAAAAGAGTTGTACATGACTGAAGCGACTTAGCATACACACAGCACAAACACACCTGACCTTCCTTCTCTGGAAAACAAGGGGCTGAACTAAATGATTTTCTGGTTTGAACAGCCAGACTCAGAAGACTAGAAGTAGCTTCTGGGGGAGCCATAAAGGGACGGGAGCACCCACCCTCGTGAGGTACCACTCAGGCTGCTGAAAGCTGAAGTCTGCCTTTTCGGACCAGACTCCATTTCTGTTTAGACCGTGTGATTTTTATCTTAATGTGTGACTCTGCAATAGCACCAAAATTTAACATAATTAAAAGAAGAGGGTGGACACATCAGACAGGTGACAAGGCCTGGCTGCCTGAGCCCCAGGAACCGTGAGTTCTCATCTCGGCACCACCTCTGTCTTGGAACACATCATGTACCCTTTCTAAAACCTAGAGAGCTTCCAGCCAACAGCCATAACCTATCTCCCAAGACTGTTGTAAGAAATCATTTCTAAAAACAGCAGCACACAAGAGTTTACAAAATGAAGTGCTAAACTGAATCCTGAGAAACACGCTGAGTGTTCTTACCCCATTGAGCGAACTAATAAGTATACATTTGCTATTAATTGAAAAGTCCTTAAGAATATAACTACTTAATCAATACAACACCAGCAGCCCGGCTAATTAGCATGAAGCCACAGGCCTGAGACCTGAAAGAAATTAAATTGGTGCTTAATAGAAATTGGACTGTGAGCAAGACGATTTATGGAAATGTAAAATACGGCCCACGAGACCAAAGCAGAACCACATTCTGTGCCTTCAGGGCTGGGTGCACAAGGTGATCAGTCTGCACTGTGACACATGTTACTCATACTAGAGGGGATGTGAGAAGACCAACAAAAATGTGTTCTGTTAGCCCAGGAAAATTCTGACATCTCTCAGAAGACTGACTCATAAAATGTGCTTTTATAATGAACTTGAGAAGATATTTTACAAAGGAAAAAAAAAAGGCTGCTGTTATTATTCAAAATAAATTTACCTTTTAAAATAAGTTCATTCAAACTAAGCAATTTAAGAATTAACTAGAGAGAGGTAGGGAAGGGGATTAGGAAGAGAGAGACAGAGAGTGATTAGTTTATTTAGATGCTAGTTTGTTTTTTTCTCTAAGTCCTGTACGAGGCTTAGCAGAAGAACTGCAATACCAATGGATGGAGGTGTGTGTATGTGTGCATACAACATCCACACAGAAATCAAGAAAGGAAAGCAGCTGAAATAGTCAGTTGAGCTAGTCATCTCTGGAGAGTTGCAGTCATTCCTGCAACTGGCTGGTTGGTATTCGTATTAACCTTTTCTTGATGATGAAAGCTAGCCACAGCAGTCTTTAGGGCAGCCTCCTTCAAGGAAGTGCTTCAATGCTGGCCGAAGGAAGGGCCTGAATGAATGAATTGCAAGAGTTTTTGTCATTTCCATGTTCCTCTGTTCTCCTTCTCTGCCTGCCTTGCACATCTTGCAAACCCAGCAACAGTCCATCCTCCTAGGACAGCAGCAGGCTGCCTTGATTGGCCTGTGTTCTTTTGCCTGATACAAAGGTTTAGTCATGGTCATATTCCCCTGCCTCATTTCCATGGAGTTAAGCTAAATGACAATCTGGCACTCTGTCTTGTCTCTCGGAGTCAGCAGGAAATGGCAGCTCCACAGAGACCTATTTGAAGGGAGAAGATACTTTTTGCTAGAACCAGCTTACCCAAACATTTCTTATTCCACAGGTCATCAATAAAGTATTAATGACTTAGAGATTTAAAAGTTCTCAAACAGGCTTCGCCTTCCAGGTTTGTCCTCTAACATACTCTGTGTGTGTGTGTGTGTGTGTGTGTGTGTGTGTGTGTGTGTGTGTGGGTATGCACACGCGTGCTTAGTCATTCAGTCATGTCCAACTCTTTGCAACCTCATGGACCCTGCCAGCTTCCTCTGTGCATGGGATTCTCCAGGCAAGAACACAGGAGTGGGTTGCCATTCCCTTGTCTAGGGGATCTTCCTGACCCAGGGATGGAATCTGGGTCTCCTGCACTGCAGGAAGATTCTTTACCATCTGAGCCACCAGGGAAGCCCAGAGTACTTTGTATCTACAGGCAAATATAACATGGGAACAGACTCTAAATTAAGTTATCCCAGAGTCTGGGCCATCTGGGCACAGGTTTGAGAACATAAAGAGAGCAGGATATACTTTCCAACATCTGCTCTACCCAACCACAGAAGGATCAAAGATGACCATCTAGTTGATTTGTTGACAGGGTACATTTCTTCTGCCTGTTATTCCACTGCAGTGAACTGAAAAACAGCAATTCTTTGTCATTTGCAAAGCTGTGGCAAAGAAAACAGAACTCAGGGGGAAGAGGAGAAAGAGAAAAGAGAACCAAATCGGGTATCAACCAAGTCTGCACACAAAGCTCTCCATGGAAAGCTTGGTTCTTTTATGGGTGTTTAATAAGTATTATTTTAACAGCTGTTACTCTGACACTACTTGTTGGCATCGAAAAATATGCCAGAAACTGTAATACAGACCAGAGATGAAACTTCCATTTTTCCCAAGTGTCGGTTCTTCTCTTTTGAAACCAAGTACTTTGCCAACAAAGTTCCATCTAGTCAAGGCTATGATTTCCAGTAGTCATGTATGGATGTGAGAGTTGGACTATAAAAAAAGCTGAGTGCTGAAGAATTGCTGCTTTTGAACTGTGGTGTTGGAGAAGACTCTTGAGAGTCCCTTGGACTGCAAGGAGATCCAACCAGTCCATCCTAAAGGAAATCAGTCCTGAATATTCATTGGAAGGACTGATGCTGAAGCTGAAACTCCAATACTTTGGCCACCTGATGCAAAGAACTGACTCATTTGCAAAGACCCTGATGCTGGGAAAGATTGAAGGTGGGAGGAGAAGGGGACGACAGAGGATGAGATGATTGGATGATATCACCAACTCAATGGACATGAGTTTGAGAAAACTCCAGGAGTTGGTGATGCACAGGGAGGCCTGGCGTGCTGCAGTCCATGGGGTCGCAGAGAGTCAGACATGACTGAGTGACTGAACTGAATTGAATCCACAGATGATAACTTAATTCCTTGAGCAATGGAAATTAAGTTAAAGTTAGAATTAATGTCCAGTTCACTAAAATGCACGGAATCACTAAACATGGGATGCAAAATTATCTAAGTTAGAGAAAACAACGTACTTCTATGTAATATTTGAAAGAAGACAAATTATTTGCTAAAAGTACTACCTCAGGCACATTGAGTTTTGCCAGAGGGGTGGAGGCGGTGAATAGGTCGCCTGGGAATTTTTGTCTTCCTTCAGTCAAATGTTCTCTAAAACAGTACCCTGATCAAACCGCCACTCTAACATCAGAAAAAAAATGTCAAAACCAAAGGAAGAATTCCTAAAACTTAGGAAATTGAATGTTTATTTTTGCTATTGTTTTCATACTAAATAGGAACATGAAAGAAATATTTCACCCAGCAGCTGCATCTAATTTAATATGAAGCTCCTCGAAGAGGAGTGAACAGGATGTGATGAGGAGCCGAGAAACAGGGATGCTAATATTTTGTGAGGCATCTGGTATTGTTCTACCACCTAGAAATCTAAGAATCAAATTAGCAGATTCAATTCTGCCAGAGTGATCAAATTATTGTCAAAAGGATTTTGCAAAGCAGTCTCCTCCTTCTCAACATCTGCTCTACCTTCTCATCCAGTGAAGGACCAGAAATGACCATCTATTTGATTTGTCGAAAAGGGTACATTTTGCCAGTTGCTGGTTGGTTCAGCTATATCCTGCACCTTTTATCATAAGAGTCTTGAGTTATTGAATCAGTCAACAGAGAACTCAAACTAGTGTACCCGTAGGTCCACATAGAGGTGATTTAAATATTTTATTTGATTCATAAAATGTTGAATCGTAAAATTTTTACATATTTTATAAATAAGTTAAAAGTGTGTCAAGATTTCAGGCAAACCGTCAAGCATCCTCACCAGCAAACCAATAAAAGCAGTCCTTAAAAAAAATTTTTTTTTTAGCCATGAAAGAAAGAGTGATAAGGGTTATCCTAATGTTCTACTTGGACTTTCCTGGTGGTTCAGTGATAAAGAATCCTCCTGCAATAGGGGAGACCTGGGTTCAATCCCTTGGTCAGGAAGATCCCCTAGTGGAGGGCATGGCAACCCACTCCAGTAATCTTGCCTGGAGAATCCCATGGAGAATCCATGCGTTTGCAAAAGAGTCAGACATGACTTAGTGACTAAATAACTACAACAACAATGTTCCACTCAGAGCCTTTTAATCTGCTTGAGAAGTATCATTTAAACCTAAAACATTGCAGCGGTTACTACCAAGGACTGCTGTCATCCTTGCTGTACCATTGGAATCAGAGGACAGATTGCTGGGCAAAATCTGTTAGGCAAAAAAGCTCAAGTGAAAAGTTGCCAAGGATGGGACTTGCCAAAGTCTTGGGAGAGGTAAGGAATGAAAAAGTATTTATCTGTCCGGGATGGATATGTGCACTTTGCCCTTTTCATGGAGTCATTTCTCTTCCCTCCAATCAAAATGGAAGCTAGAGTTCCAGCGTACATCAACCATACTGGATTCAAAGACAACTGACTGGAATCTGACCAGTAAGGATGTGGCTTGTGTAGCTCAAATTTATGACGGTGCATCTGCTCTGAGTGGTGTCTTGACTGGAAGCCAGGAACTCTTCCGTCAGCCACATCCATATGCTATGCATGTGTTTGCTGCTACGCACATTTTTTAATTTTAGCTCTTGTGGGTACATGTTCTACACTTTCTCCCTGTACGTGATTTTCTCAAATATGCTTTAGAAAATACACACAATCTTTTCAAAGTCTTTGCTGACTCACTGGGGGTTCTTTTGAATGTTTTCCTTTGGAAAGCCTTGAGTTAAGTAGTCAAAAGTGTACAACTGAAACTACTCTTCGTCTGCTAAAAGATCAAAACCTACTGCTTAATCTAATGCAGCTATTACGTGATGACCCATTAGAAAATGTCTTTTCTTTCTGTCTAGAAGCAAATTATAGCACTTTTTGGTGGACTATAAATTGGTGAGAAAAGATAGGGAGACACTCATCCTAGCCAGAGTGAGTTAGTTGCTCAGTCCTGTCTGACTCTTGGCGACCCCATGGACTGTAGCCAGCCAGGTTCCTCTGTCCATGGAATTTTCCAGGCAAGAATAGCGGAGTGGGTTGCCATTTCCTTCTCCACTAGCCAGTGTGGGATCAGCCTATTTATTAGTCTTCCAAACATTTTGCATCTTAAAGTTTAGCCAATGGACAGCACCGATTTCAATACTGCACTTGTCAGTACTGCCCCAAAAGTGTCTCCTTGAAGCCCATGATTTAGGAGATGGAGACTTGGACATTTCTGGTTAAAAGTTCAAGCAACTATGTTACCCAGCAGATTAACCTCCATTGCTCTCCTTTCAAATGGCTGAGTAGTGAATCAAAACTCACCACCTGTTCAGGCATTCTTAGAACAAGATTGAGAAATGTGAACTCCATTTGTTGGCTGCAGCATTCCTGGAGGCCTGGGCTTTCACCCAGTGAACATTTATCATCTTTTTGTAGCTCAGAAAACAATAAGTCTTCATAACTGTGGATGTTTTTTACTTAGCATTTAAATGAGCACTCTCAAAACATTCGATCTGTGTTTCACTTGACCCTGAAATCAAAGTTCTATATTCCTTCTCCTATATAGGCAGGTAAGATACTTATGCTTTCATCTGACTGTTTATAAATTCTTTCTTTCATTTTGATTTTTTATTTCTTCTTATTTTACTTTCTCCATAGCATCTACGCTCTTATGCATACAGAAAGCGTTCTTAATTAGTACCAAGCTTGAGATTTGGGAAACAACATTGACGGCTTCTGAATTTTGTTTTCCTCTAATATTTTAAATCATTTGAAAACTGCATCTGATAATGTAGCGTGAAATACAGAATCTGCATTTTTAGTATGTGTTTGCATTCTTAACTGCTCTGAGGCACCCTTTAAAACATAGACTGCATCAAACTTGTCAAAGGAATTAGGAATGTTATTTGAAAAGTTGATACTTTTAGAGTGGGTGACAGCAAAATGAATGAATGACAGCAACATAATTGATGAATTCAATAAATTCAGCCTATAAAATAAGCCCATTTGGAATATTCTATGGAACAAACATCTTAATATTTCATGTTCAGCCAATCATCTGATCGTCGTATGGCCAGCAATGAATTAAAGGAGAAAAATAACCCTTAAGAAATGGCTTTGTAAAGCATATTTCTAGATGTCTTCCCTGAGGATGAATAACCTTTTATTCAATCTAGCTGATATTTTTAGGGTCACTGCATTTGATGAAATGATAAAAGGAAAAAAAAACATGGGATTTTACCCAAGGCTGGGAGCCACGGAGAACTACACTCTGAGACTGGATACACAACACAGTTCCTGAATCTTTCTTAAGGCTACTCTATAAACTCAAACATTTTTAAAGAAGCATTCAGAGGAGTATGAGACATCACATGCCTGACTAATAGTGCATTCCTGTAGGGTCTAGTGACTCCTCGCTATGCTTCCCACGTCAGACATAAACCCACACTGCAGACATTAACAGCCTGGCCACCTCCTCTGCTCCTGAAACAGTAGTAACACTGTGTATTTCCTTGTGATAAAGGGTGAGAGACCAAGTTATCATCCACTTGAAAATCTTATCCAGCTAGCAGGAAGCGATTCCATTTCTCTAAACATTCACAAACATTTGGTCTTATTCCACATCCACATAAAACTTAGCCTTTTTTCTCCTACGAGGGAAAGCACATTTTCACTTAATGCTAACCTTGTTCCTGTGATGGCTTCATGTCCAACCCATCCAGCCAGTCACAGAGTCCTAACTCTCTTTGCTCCTAATTTCTCCCATCCACTTCCTTGTCTCTGTGCCCACTGCACGCATGCATGCTAAGTCATTTCAGTCGTGTCCGACTCTTTGTGACTCCACGGACTGTAGTCCACCAGGCTCCTCTGTCCATGGGATTCTCCAGGCAAAGAGCACTGGAGTGGGTTGCCATTCCCTCTTTCAAGGGATCTTCCAAACCTAGGTATTGAACCTATGTCTCTTATTGGCAGGCCGGGTTCTTTACCACTAGCGCCACCTGGGAAACCTCTCTGTGCCCACTGCCACTGGCTTATTTCAGACCCTCCTCATCCTGCCATACCCCACTCCAGCCTACTTCTCTACTTAATCCTCCACACTGCTGCCAGAAGGATATTTTTAACCTTCAATTTCGAAGTAAGTTTAGACTCACAGACAAGTTGCAAAGTCAGTACAGAGATTCCATATACCATCCATCAAGCATCCCCTAATACTAATTTCTTCTGTGACCGTAGTACAATTATGGAAGAATTTATTTTAACCAGACCCTAGTCATTTCATTTCTTAGTTTAGACTCCTCCCATGGGTCCTTGACACCTTCAGGGTAATGCAAATCCCTTGGTATGACTGCAGCACCCTCCCCAGTCTCCACTTAGCTTCAGTGCTTTTCTACCTGTGATGGCTAATTTTATGGCGATTTGACTAGGTCATGGGACACCTAGCTATTTGGTTAAACACTACCTCTAGGAGTGTCTATGATGATGTTTCAGAGTCACATTTGAATTGGTAGACTGAATGAAGCAGATTGCCCTCCCCAGTGTAGGTGGGCATCATCCAATCTGTTGAGGGCCTGATTTGAGCAAAAAAGCAAGAGGAGGGAGAATTCACTCTCTCTGCCTGACTGCTTGAGATGTGACATTGATCTTCTGCCCTGAGATGGGGACTTATACCAATGGCACTCCTGAAGTCTTGGACTCAGACTGGAACTACACCCAGTGGCTTCCTGGGTCTCCAGCTCCCAGATCATAGACTGTTGGACTTCTCAGTCTCCATCAGGTGAGAAAATTCCTCACCCCCTCTTTCTCTCATGCACATGCATGCCCATAGTTCTGTTTCTCTGCAGAACCCTGACTAACACACTACCTGAACTCTATAAACCTTCTGTAGGAAACTACATGTAGTTTCTTGAATTTGTTCTGATTCTTCTGGGCTGTTGCACATACTGTTTTCTCTCCCTTTGGTACTCTTTATTCCACTGTCCACTTTGTAAACCTTCCTGCTTTCATTTGACTAACACCGACCTGGCATTCAAGAGTCTGCTCTGTCCTGTTCTCTGACTCAGCACCTAGGCATCTGTTTATCATCTCACTGCGGTATGCTGTTATCATCTCTGCTCACTGGAGCCTCTCGTATGGTTTCTGGGATAGTAGCTGCTAACCCATAATGAGTTTTCAGTATGTCTAGAGCAGGGCCCGCAAACTCTAGCCTCTGTGTCAAATTCTACCCTCCTCTTGTTTTATAAATAAGGTTTTGTTGGAACCCAGCCATGTTCATTGATTTCTGTGTTATCTGTGGCTGCCTTTGCACTACAATGGCAGAACTGAGTGGATGTGACAGAGATCATATGGTCCATAAATATAAAATATTTACCATCTGGTAAAAGAAAAAGTTTGTCAATTGCTAATCGAGCACATAAAACCAAGAATCAACTAAATTTAATATTTGATTACCAAGGGCAATGTGTGTTAGAAGTCAGTGAATTTGTTCCAAGGAGACTTTGTCAGTGAATTAATCATCATCCTTATATATTAAGTGGGAATTGGCAAAGATGTTTTAAAATAACAATTTCCAGTGGTAGCAAGGGTACAGGAAACAGACACTCTCACCCACTGCTGCTGTGAGGGTAAATTAGTACATTATTTCTGGAGGGCAATTTGACAATATGTTTCCAAGGCATTAAAATACTGCATAACTTTTGTTCCAAAAATTTCATTCCTAGGGATTTACCCTAAGGAGTAATTAGAGATGTGCACAAGAGGTACTGGCTTCCCAGACAGCTCAACGGAAAATAATCAACCTGCAATACAGGAGACACAGGAAAGGTAGGTTTGATCCCTGGGTTGGGAAGATGCCCTGGAGAAGGAAATGGCAGCCCATTCCAGCATTCTTGCCTGGAGAATCCCATGGACAGAGGAGCCTGGTGGGCTACAGTCCATGGGTCACAAAGAGTTGGACAGGACTGAGGGACTAAGCACAAGAGGTACTACCATCTCACTGGAGCATTATTTCCAATATGGAGAAATTATACCAACTAAATACCACCTAAATAGCTAACAGAAGAAAAAGCTGGTTAAATAAATTATATCCACAGCCTGGGAAATTAATGTAGCCCTTTCAAATCATAGGAGAACTCATATGAATACAGGGAAATGCTCACAATATACTGTTAACAGGGAAAAGAAAGTTTTAAAACTGTAAGTAAAGTATGATGCCATTTTTATTTTTTAAATAGTATATGTAACCCTTGCACAGAAAGAAACAGCCTAAAAGGAAATAAGCATGAAGGTTAATAGGAATTATCTCTATTATGTCTGGTATTTATTTTCTTTGTTGTTCATCTCCAAATTTTGCATTTTCTACAATAAATCTGTATTATTTTGACAATTGTAGTTTTTTCAGAAAGAAAAACATGCAGTTCTCCCTTTCCCTATGATTTGGAAGAATTTTCACTTTTTAAAATTAGATCATTTCAAATAAAGAAGGCAAAATTAAAGATGCTCTGGCTGAATAGAGGTCAGGAGCTAAGAAATGCCTTCTCCCCTACTCACCTCCACATCAAGAGGATCAACACAGCTCAGCTGGAACACTGACCAAGAGGAGGAAAAACGCTCCCTTGGGCGTATCAGTATCGGGGTAATTTGTCACCTAAGGTCAACCACCATGAAGATTAAATAAATATCAGTGGCCCAAAAGGTAGAAATCTGTAAACTTTCAGAGGGTATAGGAAAGGATGAGCTGTTCACTTGATTTCAAGCAACTGGTTTTATTGATTTTTTCCCTCACTTTCAGCTAGATATGAAGTATTATATAGACACAATGTTTGAAAACAGCCTCACACATAGTCGACCCTCCAAGGGACAGTGAAAGTTAGAATCTAATGTGCCAAACTACAATGAATGACGTGTGTGTGGTGGCAGGTAGAGGTGGGGAATTTTCTAATTAATAAATCCATGGACTTTTTCTTCTGTGGGTGAAAATTTGTATAGCTTTGATGTTAAAACTGTGGTGGCTTTTGAACTGTGGTGTTGGAGAAGACTCTTGAGAGTCCCTTGGACTGAAGGAAATCCAACCAGTCCATCCTAAAGGAGATCAATCCTGGGTGTTCATTGGAAGGACTGATGTTGAAGCTGAAACTCCAATACTTTGGCCACCTGATGCGAAGAGCTGACTCATTTGAAAAGACCCTGACGCTGGGAAAGATTGAGGGCAGGAAGAGAAGGGAACGACAGAGGATGAGATGGTTGGATGGCATCACCGATGCAATGGACATGAGTTTGGGTTAACTCTGGGAGTTGGTGATGGACAAGGAGGCCTGGCGTTCTGCAGTCCACAGGGTCACAAAGAGTCGGAAATGACTGAGCGACTGAACTGAACTGAACTCAACTGATTTTAAAATCTGGTTGAAAAATTGATTGCTATTTTCCAAATGCTTATTTGTGCTAAATCAGGACCCCCACCACATGGGCCAGGCTCTCCACATTGTCTCCTATTCCCTGTTCCTTGCTCTACCCTTCACTTCTCTATTTTCTCTTTCTAAAATATGCTTATGACTGTGGCTTGTGAAGACAGACAAAGGTAGGATTTCTCAAATTGTGATCCAGGTATCAGATTCACCTGAAGCACTTGTTTAAAATGTAAAACCTGAGACACGATCCCATGCATACCAAGTCAGAATCTCAAGATGAGCCCAAGGATCTGTACCAGCATCAAGATCCCCATTATCAAGCTCCTGCATATTAAAGAGGGACTTCCCCAGTGGTCCAGCGGCTAAGACTCTGCATTCCCAATGAAGGGAACCCAGGTCCAATCCCTGGATGGGGAACTATATCCCACATGCCCAAGGTCACAGATCCCACATGCCGCAGCTAAGATCCAGAACAGCCAAATAAAATTAAAAAAGAAAAAATGTTTTCTAAAAATAAAAAAAAGAAAATTTGAGAACCTCTGGGTCAATGAGTGCTATCATTTCTGAATAGCATCATTTTTACTAAGACTGGCGAGATAGAATGACTCAAAACATAAATGTGAAGGCTAAAATGTCAAGGACTGATAAGGAAGCTTTTTTACTGAGGAGGTGGTATCTTTTGACTTACTCTTTTTCCCACCCCTAAAAGCCACATCAGTCTGCCTTCAGTTAAGAGAAGCAATCATTCTCTTAAGGAGAACAGGATGGGTTCAAGAAGAAATTAAACGGTAAAACCATATTAATTGTTCATGTCTTTAAGAATTCTGCACTCTTGGAGTACTTGATATTTACGTTTTCCCCCTGTCTTTAAGCCCTAAAATAACCATTCTAAGTCCCGGAAGGATTATTTTTTACTTTAATATCCTACTTCTTTATTTGTATTTATAAATTTATTCCTTAATCAATCCACCCTCAGAAAAACCTTTTGACTGAAATAATACCTTGACTGGGATTACAGATTGGAGTTTTGTCTTTAAAACTTAATTTGAATGAATGTGTTGGTAGCTGGATAAAGTATAGCATTAAATTTGAGGGGGCAGTATCCCTGTTTTTTCAGTCTGATATATAGTGATGAGCAAAAAGGGATCTCTGCTGGGGAGAAATAATCTTTCATTCTTCCTACATTTGCATTCTTACCCACATCAATTTCAAGTGCAGTAATTACAACTCTGCAACTATATTCTCAACCTCAGTCTACATTTCTGGGGAGGGGATATAAAGTATTATAATGCTGCATTATTTTAAATTGTCAGCAGATTTCATATTTGACTCCTGTGTAATAACCTTTATCTAGCCACCATCTTAATCTTCATGGTTTCAAAGGTGAGCTATTGCTCATCATGAATATGATGGTTGACAAGGTACAGACTGATGAATTTGATCTTAATAGAAGTTGAAAGATATTCGTCAGACTCTTGCCTCTCTAAGGTTCTGCAGTGGATAACAAAATTGTGAAACGCTATGTTTGAAAGGCTGAAGACTGACAAGCTCACAGCCATTCCCGCTTTCTTCATTCAGAGGACGTTTTGGTATTGCTCTGACAGAAACATCTCTGCAAATGAGGGTATCATAAAAGCTTTGCCTAATAAACTGCAATGCTTCCAGACCCCCAGGTCAGACTGAAGCACTACAGTTTCCATTGCCATGTAAATGTGACAGGCTGTGATGGGAGCTTTAGCTGATCATCCCTGAGTTATAAATTCATCCTTGCTGAAAACACTGCATTAATAGGGTTCTGCTTGTGTATATGTATGTGGATATGTTCTGTCTCTGCGTGTGTGATCATTAAAAGGATGGTATTAAAAAAGAATGGAGGTACTCAAATACTATTTATAGCACATGTTGTAACATACAGGAACTTTCGAACATCGTAAACTCCATGACATGTTAAGTACATGATCAAGGATGTGTGTGTGTGTGTGTGTGTGTGTGTGTGTGTGTGTATTTGAGACGTGTTTTAAAAAATCCAGACATCTGACACTAACAAATGTTTTTCTGGTCCTCTACTAGAAAAAGGAAAAGACAATTTTCTGATTTCTCACTTTTGTCCCTGGATATGTATATATACAATGGAGTTTTGGGAGTATTGTAAATTTCAAGCCTTTTATAGAGAGCCATCAGGTCTTAGAAAATGCTGTTAAAGTGGGAGTAGTTAGTGCCCTAATATGTATATTCAATCAAATATGAGATTAAATTGAGAAGTCTTATGACTTTTTAAAATTGAAGAAAGTCAGAGGTGAGGCACATTGAGGTAAGAGTGGTGATGGTGGAGAACTTAGAACTTGGGTTCTTTGAGTTCTGATAATCTAACATGTGCCTGCGAGCAGGAGCCCCAAAGCTTACAGGAATAGCTTAACCAGTAAACAACTCTCAAATACAGACTCAAAGCAAACTTTACAGACAGGATGCCAGCTCAACACAAATAAGACTAAATTTAACAGGCTATAAAATACTATATTTAGTTTCAAAAAATCAATTAAATAAATACAGGCTGGAAGAGACTTGACTAAATGGCTGTTCACTGGAAGAATACCTGAGACTTACACTTGGCCACAACTTTAACATCAACTAATAATAGCAGGAAGATGGTAGCAATCTACATATTTATAGGAGTCTTTCGTAGATTTATCTCATTTGAAACTTCCAAAGATCTTGTAAGATAAGTGCTTTAATCCCTAAGTAAAAAGATTCAGAAAACTAAAAGTTAGGAAAGATTTAAGAGCCTGTTCCTAAATGACATACCTAGAACCTAAGAGTTCAATAAACTAGAAGGCAGGATAGGAACTAAAATTTACTGAGTTCCTACTATGTACTGAGTCTTTATATATATGGATGGACATATATCTTTGTTTATATATTAATTCATTTAGGGCTTCCCTGGTGGCTCAGTGGTGAAGAATCTGCCTGCCAATGTAGGAGACACGGGTTCGATCCCTGGTCTGGGAAGGTCCCACAAGCCGTGGAGCAGCTAGACCCATGTGTCACAACTACTGAGCCCGTGTTTTAGAGCCCGGAAGCCACAGCTACTACTGAGCCCATGTGCCTCATCTACTGAAGTCTGCATCCCTAGAGCCCATGCTGGACAACAAAAGAAGCCATGGCAATAAGCAGCCTGTGTGTCACAACTAGAGAGTAGCTCCCACTCACCACAACTAGAGAAAAAGTCTACACAGTGATAAAGACCCAGCACAGCCAAAAATAAATAAATAATTCATCTAAACCTGAATACAATACTATAAAATGGTCAATGTCAGTTCCAATCTTTAGATGAAAAATTGAGGTTCGTGTACTTGCTTAAAATCATAGTAATAATAAATGGTGGTAATGGGTTGAACGATGTCAATCAAAAATATCAGGCCCTCATGCTTGCAACCTGTGAATGAATGTTATCTTACTTGGAGAAAGGGTTTTTGCATATGTGATCAAATTAGGGATCTTGAGATGAGATAATCTGAGATTATCTGGATGGATCCTAAATGTTATCACAATTGTCCATGTAAGTGAGAAGCAGAGAGAGATTAGGCACACACAGAGAGAAGGCAAAGCCAAGACAAAGCAGAGACAGAGATATAGCCACAAGCCCAGGAATGCCAACAGCCCCCAGAGCAGGAAGGGCAAGGAAGGACTCCCTCCCAGAACTTTTGGAGTCAGTGCAGGCCAGACATGTCTTGATTTCAAACTCCACCCTCCAGAACTTTAAGGAAATACATTTCTGTTGTATAGAGCCACTCAGTTTGCGATAATTTGTTACAGCAACCCAAGGAAACTAATACAGTGTTGGAAGTGAAGTTAAAACCCATATTTGCTAGATTCTAAAATCCATGTTCTTTGTATTCTGGAGATTCTAAAGAAAGAAGATTATGGGAGTTGGGGGAAGGTTGAGAAAGAGGGACAAAGCTGAAAACCATCTTTATGTAAGATATCCAGGGCTGAAATATGGAGAACTAAGAATGTTTCACACATCCTTCTAAACCAATCAATCCCCATAACTACAACTTCAAGAAGAAACAACAAGACCTAGAAAGATGAAACTCAAAGACAAAGAGCAAATCTCAAACTAAATATGGGTTCAACTAATACATGCAATTTTAAAACCAAAGGAGAAAAGCAAATTAGCAAGAATTTCTTCTTCTCTTAGGAAGAAATCCAATAACAAGCAAAAAAAACCTCACAGCACCAATAAACTAACACACTCATCATTTAAAAAGAGACCTAGGAAGAAATAATCATTGTAAAAGAATATACCAACATACTAAAAAGTGCCATGCATGCTGGAGCCCCTATAAGGGGAATGAAAACATCACCTATAAAGAGACCAACCACAGCAGCATAAAGAACTAACTACGTATTAGAGGGACCAGTACGGCCACTCCCATGCAGAGCAAAATTACACACAGATGCTAAAGATGATGGACTTAAAGAACTACTTTAATGTAAAAAGAGGCTCAAGCCCAGATGCATACTTCGACTTGTGCTGTTTATTTCTTGAGGTCTCAACCACACTAACGAAAGGGAAATGACGAGAAAGCCATTTGGCTCAATGAAAGGAAGAAATTTTAAACAACCAGAACTTCTCAACAATGAAATAACCTCCCTTGTGTGACAGTGACCTTCCCATTATGAAAAACATAACAGTAGAGGCTGGGTAACCATCTGCCAGAGATGCTGTAGATGAGATTTCAGCATCTCTAAATTGTAAAGTCTCTTGCAACTCAAGGAAACTACGATTTAAAAAAAAACATAAAAAATAATTTATAAAAATGTTTAAAGGACAACTGATTGTGCTGATGTTTATTTCTCTAAGGAGAATCAAGATGCAATTTAAATTGAAATCTAAATGTTTAATTTACCTTAAAACACAATAGTGGCTAATCAAAGTTCTCAAATGGATATAGTTAACATGTCTCAATGAAATTTAACATGTAAGTAGAGGTTAAGTAGCTATTCAACCACACTAATGGAGTCTACATTTGGCAGAAGCATTGGGAGTCATCTTATAAGCCTTCTTGGCTAGCAGCATCCAAGGATACAGTGAAGGGGTGGAAGCAGATGGCCACTTGGAGGCAGAGATCTGAATTAAAGGTGAGAGACTCAACTTCCGAACTCTTAACAAGGTGTTTAACCCACAGAGTTTCAGTGGCCTCTACATTATATGGGAATAAATAATACTCTTCATAACTCACCAGTGGTTGTAAGAATCTAACAAGAAAATGAATATGAAAGTGCTATGTAATCAGTGCTTGATTACACACATAACTGATTGTCATTATCAGGACTTCAAAGCCTCACTATGTTTTGATGTCCTTATAACTCATAGCTATAAGCCTTAGGTTGGGTTGGCCTGGAAATGGGCCATGAGATGGGAATTTGGGTGCAAGCATTTGCTTGGACAGTTTTCCCAGGAAACTCTAATGGGAGAGTTGGGAAGTGTGACAGGAAAGGGAAGTCATTATGGGTGCACAACAGGTTACGTTACTGCTGCTGCTGTGGCTAATGGAGGTGCAGTTCTGCTGAGGACCTCTGGGAGGCAGCATTGAACACACCTGAGTGGTGAGTAAGCTACCATCTTGTTCCAGTTCCCATTGGCCTTTATTGGGTTGAAGGAAGGGGGTCACTAGCTTGTTTCTGACCTCCTCCAACAGTCAGAGAAAGCCCAGAGACAAAGAGTCATAGATGCTTAGAGTAGGAGTCATTGGGTCTGCGGGCTCCCATGTGGGACGGCCCAGCAGAATATGCTCAAGGCAACCTCAGCACACTCTCCATGCTCTTATCTTCATTTGGAAAAAACTAAGGCACACAGAAGTTTTAAGACTTGCTTAAAAATATATAATTGCAAATCAAAGACACATATCCCAACCTAGTGAGCTACTCAGTTACAAAAACTGTGAAATATCACCTTATGTGAACCAATTCATCAGAACCTTGTGGTCTTCTTAAAGGCCATGTGTATAGGAATTGATAGTATGACAATATTTTGGCTTTTTTTTTTCAGACCAAAAGAGCATCAACTTGAGAAATATGGATCTAAGAGAAATATGAAAAGATAATTAAAATCAAAACTGAATGGTAAAGAAGAATGCAAATATTTGTGAGAAAGACAAAGGCATCATAGTTCAGATTTAAGATGCTCATCAACCAAAGCCTGCCTTTAGTCTGCCCATCTCCACCTGCACTCCACCTCCCATCTTGGTATTTAAATGAAGGTCTTTGGAAATTCACAGAGGAGATTTCACTCATGTCTAGTTTTGCTCTTCCATCCTACAAGTCTTGCAGAACATCGTTTTCTCTCTTTTCAGGGGTCAGCCCTGATCTGCTTGAGACAGCATGTGAATCCTCACTGATCTCAGCTGTGAAGTATGATGTATTACAGCATTGGCCTGTCAGTCAGGCTTCTTAATGGTGCAAAGAGTGGGATTCGGTTCAGCAATCTACTGTGAGGAGTGGGGCCAGGGAGCGCCTTCGTTCTGAGTATTAGATGTCATTGACTTCCAGTGTGGCCTTTGAGCAAATCATTTAACCTCCTTGGCTCAGTTAACCATATGGAAAATGAACATGATAATATCTCACAAGGGCATTGTGAGATTACTCAATGTTTATAAAGTGCTTGGGAGATGGAAGGCCATGGATGTAACTTGCAATGTCATTAATCATGTGGTCAGTTGAATTCAGGCAGCTGGATGCTTATTGGATACTTTGCTTGCTAGATAATTTCACCTCAATACCTCACAAATCATGACGCTTAAATCTATGAGAGTGTGGATGATGAATCACACCTTGGTGGAAGACTCAGAATTTTTCAAGTGTTCACATTTGAACTGCCCTTTCATAGACTCTATTTCTTCCTTGCTCAAGAGCAGAAAAGTATTTCATTCATTCTTTTATTTGGGGAGATACACCTCTTCTTCAAGTACAGTGGGCTTTTTCTTATTTCTATCTTCTCTGTTGCTTTGGGGTTTTGCTCAGCCATTCAACAATCACTCCTTAAGCCTGAGCTCTGTATCCAGGTAAAAGCACAAGTAGGACAAGTTTCCATCTAGGAGGAGATCCCAGTCTGGAAAGGGAAACAAGACATAGACACAAAGAATTGCAAAGGAAGTTCATGCTCCAAAGGGCTATGGAAACCCAGATGAATTTCTGAACTGTGTGTCAGGAAGTGAATTAACCTGCGACCCCTCCAGAAATGAGTTTCTCCTTCTGGAAGCCTCTTCCTTGAATTCCGCATCACACATCTATCCTAGTTCTATTACTACCTTTGTTCTCCATCAGCCCCTCTTTTCCCATCAGTTTCTCAAAGGCAGGCATTTCTCTAACATTCTACACTTGGTTTTCTTCTCTCTTTACCTTCCTGTCCTCAGTACAGCTTCTCTTTCCCCACTGTCAGTGACTATTGGAAGGGCAGAGCTCTCACCCTGACCTCTCTCCTGTGTCAGACTTAGCTGGAGGTCCTTGAACTTGGCATGGCCCCTCCAAACTCACCATTTTTCTAACCATATAACTTCCTCAGCATGCTCTCTCAAGTTCTCCTACTAGGACCATTTTCCTTTGAACTCAGGCCTTAAGTCTGAGCATCACACGAGACTCTGTCTCCTCACTCATCCTCGCATCAGAACGACTGCCACATCCTCTTCATTGTGATTCTGCCAGGCCCCGCAGACACTCCATCCCATGGCTGCCCCTCCCAGTTGCATGCTCACAGCAGCGTCTTTTCTCCCATCCCTGTGGCTAACTTCTCCTTTTCCAGTGTGGTCCACATACAGTGACAACCAGAATATTGTTAAGCATGCTTCAATTTATATCATTCTTCTGTCCAAAAATCTTGATGGCTACCCAATGCCTACTAAATTAAGTTAAATTTCCTCATTCTTGGACTCAGGAACCTTTCCAGAATGTCTACAAACTTGATTTTTAGTCTTTTCTCCCACCATACTCCAACACTGAGCGTGAGGGAGGCAGGCGAATGGTTGCTGGTCTCCAGGTAGATAACTCATTAGTCCCCTTTAGGTCTTTGCACACACTGTCCCTCCTGTCTAGGAGCCTCTTCCTGCCTGTTTCTGCCTGGTACACCCTGTATACACCAAGTCCAACCTCCAGCATCGCCAGTGTCACATAACACATTTTTCTCATCCCTAGTTGCCTCAGTTGATTCTTCCTTCAAGCCTCCAGAAATCTTTTTGGTTCCTCTCAAATGGCATAATTTTGCTCTGCTTCTACTCTTTCCCCCCATCCCCTTCTATTCCCTCCTTATCTGCTGCTAGATGGAAAGCTCTTTGAGGAAATAGAATGTATCTTATTCCATCTTCATTACTTCCCATGGGATTTACAGCAATACTTGGTTGAAGTGAGCAAAATCAGAAACCCCAGCCTTACTGTTGCTTTAACTACTCTTCATGTACATAAATGTGCCTTGTTCTACAAAGCATCTTAAATATAATAGCTGGGCTCACTATCAGAAAAAAGGCAACAAAAAATTAAACCATAAAAACTGTACAGTGTCTGCTTTAACAATGGAAATAGTTACTGCCTATTTCAATTCACAGTGAAAAACAAGCATTTTTGCCATTACAGAGCCTCTGCTGGTTGTTCAGTGATGGCATATAGATAAACCTCACCCTCCAGAAATTCATCATCAAGTGCAGGAGGCTAATAAACAAATACATTGCAATGCCAGGTAATAACTACAAACTAAAAATATGGCCAAGGTGCAAGGGCTAGAGGCAATGATGTTGGGGAATGTGAATATGAGAAGATTTGCCAGAGGAATTGTCCCAAAAGTCAGAGTTGTCCCAAAAAACAAAGATGGGGAGACCACAGTCCATGCAGAGAGAGCAGCATTTGCAAAGGCCCAGGGACATGAAATAAGAAGGTGGTGTAGCAGAACAGGGGCCAGTTCAGTATCGCTGCCACATAAAATTCAGGTAGGGGATGCCTAGTGGGTTAACAGTAGCACAGTGATCAGTAGCCACATTGTAGTCTTTGATATCTTGCTCTGGAGTTTGGACTTTTTTTTCCTATGGAGAGTAGGGAGCTAATAAAGGGCTTTTAGCAAGGCAAAGGGACGTAGACTGAATTTTCTTATAATGGGCTCGATTTTGATTGAGAGAAGTAAAATACTAGCACTGACTAGAGAAAGGAAGTCAGGCCAAGATCTGGAGAAAACGCACAGCGTTTCCTGAGAAGTGTTGATGCTTAGATCTCCAGGAGAATCTGCAAGTGGAGGCCCCGTTTGCCGTCAGCGCTGCATTCTGGAAAAGCAGCGGCAGTGTGGAGCACTCCTGTGCACCAGGTGGTATTGCAAGCACCTTCAATGGATGACCTCACTGAATTTACCCAACTATCATAAGAAGTCCGAAGTACAGAAGGGGACGCCGAGGCCCAGAGGGGTCGAGCTGCTCGTTCTAGGTCCCCAGTTGGTGAGAGGGACACCCTGCCTTCCCCGCTGAGCAGTCTTCCAACCCCTACGCAGCATCACAGCCTCCCCACAGTGGCGCGAAAACTGTCGCACAAACCTGCGCCTCTGTGTGTGTTTCTGTTCTCTTGTAATGTGAGAACAACAATGTTTCTGTGTTTGGTAGGAACCTCGGGAGCCGGTTGTGTTAGGCGCGGCCTCACACCGGGAGAGGATGCCGCGGGAAGGGCGCCTTGCTACGCACCAGCGCGCCTCGCTCGGCAGAAGAACCGGGTTGTGATTCAAAACAAAAATACTCCTGAGCAGCAGTGGAAACTCCATTTACAAGTTAAGCGCACGTTTTCTAAAAGGAGAGAAGATTCCAGGAGGGGAGCAGCCTCTCACTGCCTATTCATGAGACAGCCTGTCTCCCAGGGACTGTAGCGGTTCCAGGCAAGCTGTGGGGCTGTGCCCAGAACCGCAGCCACTGTGCAAACAGCTGGTCCCGGGACGCAAAACTTTTGATGTAAACATATACGGCCCAGAGCGCAAAGCCCGCTTGTCATCATCTCACTGCAGCAGCTCTAATATTAGCACTTTGGATCTCGTGTTGTGGGCTATGTGTCTGGGCACACGTATACTTCTACGAATAGGACTCCCATATGTGCAGGCTGGGATATTAATGTAATAAGAAAGATTCCAAAACCCAAGTCTGCAATCTGCTGCACTACTTTTGAGTCACGAGTCACAGTGTGTGTGTGCAGACACGCACACAGAGTGCTGTATAATACAGCACTATAGCTTTCTCTGTTTTGGGGTGTGGATATCTAGGGTAAATCTCATCTCTCTTTCTTGCACCTTCCCTCACACTGTCCCAACCTTGGTACCCTTAAAGAAAATCGGGTGCCTTTGTTATCTGTGTGCCTGTTCAAAGAGAAAATATTGTAACATAATTGAATAGACTAGTTGCTGAAAATGGACGTGTGCGTCACATGACAAAAACCCCTGCTTCTTGCTTAAACTTGAAGTTTTGACTGCTTAAAATTGTTGATGAATGGACAAGAAGTCTAGCCGAACTGAGTTGTCTACATAGCCACTTCAGGTCCATCCTGTTCTGTCTGAATGTACAAAAAGCCTGCCCTCTTCTCTACCTGAAAACTCCACAGACCCACTGCCTTCCACCCCAGGCTCTTTATGAGTGTCAAAGTGAACTCAAGAAATGTGCCATGTTTGAAGTTGTAAATGTGCTGTAGGTACAGCTCCTTGCCCCCAAATGTGGTTTTATAGGACAAGAATATGGATTGAATTGTGGAATTTTGATGCTAGGTAGATTTCTAGGACCCTTGATGAAGGGGATCTGGAAGCATCTTGGGGATCTGTCCAAGATGCTAATTCGAAAGCTATTCCAGGTTAGAAGAAGTGAGATGAGCAAAATTATACCAGCTAGATTTGGAGATGATAAATGAAGCTGGGGAGTAGGAAGGTGACTTGGATGCAGATGAAAGGAACGTGAGACCATGCCAAGCTCTGAAGATGAGGAATGGCTAAATGCTATTAAAGACCATGAGACTAGGCTGAGATTTGCTAGAAGAAGAGTATTCATTGCCTGAGTATTTTAAGAAAGTGAAAGTTGCCTCACTGAACTAGACTAGAAAGAAGAAAGAAGAATCAAGAGGTGGCAGATGAAGAGGCTGAAATAATTGGCACAGGAAATGGGGGCATGTCAGGAGGAAAGCACCTTTTGGGGATTTGGGGAACTGAAAGCAAGCTTTTCTTTTCTTTTCTTTTTTTTTTTTTTGCTCCACCAAATGGAATATGGGATCTTACTTTCCCAAGCAGAGATCAAACCTGTGCCCTCTGCAGTGGAAGCACAGAGTCTTAAGCACTGAATCACCAGGGAAGTCCAGTGTCTGCTTTTCTAGACTGATCCTCACTGATGCTAGAAAGTGTTAGCTTGTACGTCATTAAACGTGACAAGGATATTAAGTGGGCTCCTATATGAGCAAGCGAAGAAGCCGCGGTTAGTTATGGGGTTTAAGGGGCCTAGAGGGGCCCAATCACTTGGCAAAGTGGACCTTTTTCAGCAGCTCATCAGTTCTGCCTCCAGATCAATTCACATCTCCACCACTGTCCTCTGAGGTGTTGACCATCACTAACAAGCCAGGCATCAATGTAGACTCTTCACAAACTCTGGTGTGAGTACCAAAAGTTGGTATTTGGATGGGTTCTCCACTTAGATTTGATGGGGTAAATTACAGGAGAGCTAGGGACCACCGTGCAGTGGATAACTTAATTTAGTGTTCCGGCAGGCCAGGAACACAGATTGCGTCAGGTGTGTGCCCACTTCCTAACCTTCCTTTCAGTGTATGTGTTTGTAGCCAGCCATAGCAAGGAGCAGCACAGGACCCTGTTTTGTTCCTTGGCATTAAGGAACAAAGGTGATGGTGATCAGATTTGTCACCAACCAGAATCAACTCTTGGTCAATTATTGGGGACTTGGGAAATATGTATCTCAGATACATTAAATGCAGAGTTAATCTTAAGCCTTTAATAAGCCAGTGGTTATAAAGACTTGCCAGCAAAATTCTTCACCAGAACTGTTTGACAAAGGTGAGTTTCCTCCATTCCCCACTTAATAATGAATTGGGAAAAAATTTAGTAAAGGGTAGAAGATGAAGTGAGCCTTTGAAAAGTCAAGATCTGGGTCTCCCTGGAAACAGAATTCTTTATGACAACTTCTCCCAGAATTTGAAAACCAATTATGCCCATTTTTAAAGAGGGTTAATTAGTTAAGAACAGAGTTAATCAATAAGAATGTACTGAGCCCCAAAAGGTACCAGAAGCTTGAGAAACAAGCCAGCTGTTGTGTCAGGGTCCTTTAGCATCTGAGCCAAGCTGGTTTGTATAGAAGACGGTTTTCCAACACTCACCCAGGGCCCACCCATCTTGACAAATTGTTGAAGTAGTAAAGTGGGTCTTGGGTCCCTCCCCAGATGTCAACAAGTCTTTTCAGCGTTTTTTTTTAACCAAGATGATTAGAATTCAAGGTGTGATCCCTCCTGGGAAGAGAAAATACGAGATCTGAAAACTATCCCAACCCAAATTAGGTAGATATATGGGAGTTGGTGACATTGGGCAGGCACTTTCTTGGACCCTCTCAGCACCATGGAAAGGGTGCCCTCCCCCTTCTCCATCTCTTTGTGAAATCATTCTTTACACCTGGTCTCAAGGCATATACATATTAGATTCCATGTTAAAATCACATCAGATTGATCAAGGACACCCTCAATTAACAATGCTCTCTTTAACAGCTTTGTGTCACCAGGTGTCAGACTGCATTTCCTGCCTATGTCAACACCGAACACCAGGTGTGGTTGCCACTACTTCCACCGAATTCCAATTAGTTCATTTCGAAGGCTGCCACCCATGGGTAGGTACATAGAGAACCCAATTTTGAAGTTAGGACTTCTCTAAACCATGCTGGTTTAAAATCCCAGGGAATTCCTTTTTGCAGCAAACCTCCTAGGGTGTTTTTACACAAGGAAATGAAAAACTAAAATTACAGTATAAGGTATTCAACTGATTTCCCTGGGGGTTTCTGGTTGGGAAGAATTGTACTACTGTGAAAATTTCATCTATCATAGGCTTGTAAGATTCATCTCTTTCACTCCTAAACCCACATAGGCTATTCAATAACCTCAGATTGGGGGCATCTTATTTGCTATTTATTATTTGGTAAGGATACCTTTTATTAAATTCTCTGTTCATGTTTTTAAAGACTTATTTGTTTCAAATATGTGTTTATAATCCTTTTTACTTTGATCTGAATTTTACTTTGGTTTTTATAAATGGATATTGTATGTCCCTGGTACAAAATTCAAAAAGTATGAAATGATATATAGGGGAAAAGTCTCTTTACATCTCTGTGCCCCAATCACTCAGTCTCAGAGGCAACTATTGCTACTTCATTGTGCTTCTAGATACATTTGAGACAGATTTTTCATGTAAAACTTTTAACACAAATGGGAGAATATTATACAAGGTGTTATATACCTTACTTTTTTCCAATAAGCAGTATACCTTAGAGAATTTTCCATATCAGTGTGTTCTCTTTAACTGCTACAGAACATTCCTTTCTTTGGTTATACCAAAATTTATTTAAGTATCTTTTATTGATTAAGAACAAAAACAACCTAAAAAATTTAGGTTGTTTCCAATCTTGTGCTAATACAGGCAATACTGGAATTAAATAGGTCATTTCATAGAAAGAGAGTATAATGGTAGGAGAAATATTTAGAAGTAAATCACTGGGTCAAAGAGTATGCTTGATGTTGAATTTTAATAAATATTGCAAATTGCTTTCCATAAAGTTGTAAGGACATGAATAGCATGGGATAGTGCCTGTTATCCAACCCTGGACCACAAAATGTGTTACCAGAGTATATTATCATTTTTTAAAAATGTTTGCCAGTGTGATAAGTGGGAAATGATATCCCATTGTAATTTCATTTTGGTATTTTCTTAACATAAATGAGGCTGAGTTCCTTTTCATATACTGTAGAACCATTTAGACTTGCTTTTCAGTTAATTGTCTTCATAACTTTTGCTAGTTTTCTAACAGACTTGGGTCTTTCTTTTACTCTTAATTAGCTCTTTACATCAGGAAAATCAAGCTTTCACTGAGATAAGCTTTTAAAATGTTTCCCCAGGTTCTTATCAGTCTTTTTAATTCTGTGAAAAAATTAACTTCTATTGGTTTTTGCCATATGCAAAATTTTGATTTTTCAAAGGATTCTAGAATTACCTTAAATTCTTTAAAAATTAGTTACCAAGTAATTATTAAATCTCACTGAATTAGTGTTTGCCCCCTTGAACCAAGGAGACTTAAAATTTTACATTAGATCTGTATTAGTTCTCTTTGCTCCATAACAGATTACCACAAATTCAGCAGTTTTTAAAAATATCCATTTATTATCTCAAATTTTCTGTGGGTCAGGAGTCTGAACATGGCTTAACTGCGTCCTCTGCATGGGATCTCACTAGATTGCAGTTAAGATGTTGGCCAAGGCTGGGATCTCACCTGGGGAAGAGTTTGCCTCTAGTCCTCACTCAGGTTTTGGATAAGTTATTTCCTAGAAACTGTAGGATTCATGACAACTGTCTTCTTCAAAGCCAACAATGGAAAGAGACTCTAGAACCCAAATCCTGGCAAAATGAAATCTTTCATGATGTAACATAATCATGGGAGTGACTCTCCTCATCTTTGTCATATTCTGCTGGTTAGAAGCAAGCCACAAGTCCTGCCCATGCTTAAGTGACTGAGGGAGGGCTTATAAAAGGGCATGAATAGCACAAAGCAGGGATCATTAGGTGTTACTTTAGAATCTGTCTGTCCAACGTATATTATGAAGTTCTAGGGAAAGTATGGCTTCCCAGGTGGCTCAGTGGTAAAGAATCCACCTGCCAAGCAAAAGACATGGGTCGGATGCCTGGGTTGCGAAGATCCCCTGGAGGAAAAAATAGCAACCCACTCCAGTATTCTTGCCCGGGAAATCCCGTGAACAGAGGAGCCTGATGGACTACATACAGTCCATAGGGTCACAAAGAGTTGGACACCACTGAACGAATAAACAGCAGCAGCAGGGAAATGATAGAGATGAAATCATAGGGGAGCATTCCCTCAATAACATAAATATAGAAGGAAAAACTTAACTTTCATGTAAGACATAATATGGAAACTTATACCACGAAATCTACAAAAACTGGGGCCAAACAGAGAAGACCAGAGGTCTACACGGAGACAATCATATTATCTGTTGTTCAGTCGCTCAGTTGTGCCCTACTCTTTGTGACCCGATGCATGGCAACACACCAGGCTTCCCTGTCCTTCACTATCTCCCCGAGTTTGCTCAGACTCATGTCCATCAAGTTGATGATGCCATCCAGCCATCTCATCCTGTGTCACCCCCCATTCCTCCTGCCCTCAATCTTTCCCAGCATCAGTCTTTTCCAGTAAGTCAGCTCTTTGCATCAGGTTATAATTATGTTATAGAGGACTGCAACTGGAGGGCAGATTCTGATCTTCATCTAATCCTGGCCTACATTGGGTCATAGTGGAAATGAGTTGTCCAAGAGTAGTAGCGGGACTTCCCTGGTGGTCCACTGGCTGACTGCGTGCTCCCAATGCAGAGGGCCCTGGTTCAATCCTTGGTCAGAGAACTAGATCCCACATGGCACTACTAAGAACTAACATAGACAAATAAATAAATATCAAAAAATAAAAGAAAGTAGTAGGACAAGGAGCAAAAGTGAATCAGTGCCAAGCCGTTGAACTGAGTGATTAGAGCAGAGGGTTCCAGAGTCTACTATTCGGCTCATGGTGACAAGAGTGGAGGAGGGCAGAAAAGAGGTAAGGGGCATCACCTGTGAAGATTAGGAGACTGCAAATGCAGTCTCTATTAGCAAAGTGTGGTGAGCTTAGTTGTTCCGGATAGCTCTCTTGAAAGCCTTCTTTCTGTTATAATTACAGCAAACAACTCAGTTATTTCTTAGAAGTCACACCTTGTATCTCTTTCTACTCCTGATTCAGAAAGGTCTTTCATAATAGCCATTCCCTATTTGACATGGCTGTAGGTGACCCGCCTGAATCTATTTTTTAGATTTTATCTCCAACATGCCATCATTTCAAGCGATGATTTTCTAGCTGTACTCTTTTTTAAATTTATTTTTTAATAAGAGGAAAATTGCTTTACAAAGTTGTGTTCATTTCTGCCATATAACAACTAGAATCAGTCATAATTATACATTTACCCCCTCCCTCTAGAGCCTCCCTCCCCTCCCCTCATCACACCCCATCACAGAGCACAGGCTGGGCTCCCTGAGTTATATAGCAGCTTCTCACTAGTTATCTATTTTACACATGGTATTGTATATACGTCAATGCTACTTTCTTCATTCATCTCACCCTCTCCTTCCCCCGCTTTAGCTGTACTCTTGTGTGGAGTGTCAAGGGCATCCCAGGAATGCAGGAGGGTCTCAGAAAAGAGGCACAGGCTCCACACAGAACCTTAACCGGAGCACCGCTGCTCTTACTGGTTTCATTTGCTTAAAATTCGTTATCAGGTTTTTTTCAAGCAAGGTTACCTCAGTTTTAAAAAATGATTATTGGAGTGTCTGTTCATTTTCTTAATCTTTACCAAGAAAATTCAGTCTCATCTCTTCTACATCACATTTTATTTCTGACCGAAATGGTATTACCAAATTTGACTCTCCTCTTTATTCATCAGGCTTAACTCTAAATGACTGACTGCTACCAAAGAAACCGAATCTTTGCCCAGAGACTAAAGATGAGTCATTAATTTGAAGATTCAATAGAATGGGCTGTAGCCTCTGAAGAAGATCCTAGAAGATGAATTCTGCAAATATTTTAAGCAAACCTATCATTTTTTAAATAAGAGCATAACTCCTCAAGATGGATGCTCTGAAAAATGTAGAACTCAATAGTAAACATGGAGAAGATCCTCATTATTCACTGTTCACATTCATATTTTTTTAATTGGGATGAAATTCCAAAAGTCTGTAACAAAAGGCCTGAACTTGAATTGAAAACTCTGTTACACTAAGCCAACTTTGTTGCCCTGTAAGAAGTAACTTTCTTGAAGGATCCACTTATGCTTTTTCATGAAGGAGGCACTTATACTTTTCAGGTTTAACTGACTCTGTTGGGTGAGGAAAATACAAGCTGTAAAATTCTTCTGACATACACTCAGCAATCCTTACTACATTTTGGTATAGTCATGTAAAACTCTGTCAATTGTTTTGCAGTCAAACCCAAACAAGCATCATCATTGCATTGCTGTGAGAATTTGACCAGAGACTAAATGTGTAATGGGAAAAAATTTTAGTCCACAAACAGAGGTACAAAACAAATCGTCTGTTTTTCTAAAACTCAACTCAATTTCTATTTGAAACTCTGTGTATATGTTAGTTGCTCAGTTGTGTCAGACTCTTGGTGACCTCATAGACTATAGTCCACCAGGCTCCTCTGTCCATCAAATTCTCCAGGCAAGGATACTGGAGTGGGTAGCCATTCCCTTCTCTAGGATATCTTCCTGACTGAGGGATAGAACCTGGGTCTACCTGCATTGCAGCTGGATTCTTTACTGTCTGAACCACCAGAGAAGCCCATTTCAGACTCTAATCCCAGTCAATTCAGGTCCTCTCCATCACGGCCTCCCCACCCTCAACTCCTGCCCTATTCCTAGTGTATTGTTTACATTTCAGGGAACACTGGAGGGTCAGCATATAGTGAATGGACAATTGGTACTTAATTGTTGTCACAGAGAATGAGATGGTTGGATGGCATCACGGACTCAATAGACATGAGTTTGAGTAAACTCTAGGAGTTGGTGATGGACAGGGAGGCCTGACATGCTGCAGTCCATGGGGTCACAGAGTCGGACACGACTGAGCAACTGAACTGAACTGAACTGAACTGTTATCACTTATCACTGCTACATCCCAGGGAGATGTTATGTCCTGTTAGGCCCCTATACAATTATGGTCTACACAGTTGTTGCTTAACGGGCTCAAACATGAGATTTCTCCAGCTCTGGATTTTTCTCATCTATACCAATACACTTCTTGGATGTCTGATAAATATTTTCTACCTGTACCATTTCAGGTATGGATGGAAAAAATTGTTGCAAAGGGGTCTCAGGAAGATCTATCAACATCCTCTAAGTAGAGATCTCTATTTCTGGTGTCTGGGGTGATTCTTGAGGTTTGCAGGAAAACATACAAACTCTTCTAAATCCCTACAAACCTAACTGAGGTTTCTATAATGTGCATTATTCCACTACAATTATACCACTGAAGACTCAGTTTTGAGGGTAGGGGACAAAGAGACCTTTAAAAAAATTTTTTTTTTGCTGTGGAATATTTTAAAAGTCTTTTTTGAATTTGTTACAATATTGCCTCTGCTTTACGTTTTGGTTTTTTGGTCATGAGGCATGTGGGATCTTAGCTCCCCTGCCAGGGATCAAACCTACAACCCCTGCATTGGAAGGTGAAGTCTTAACCACTGGACTGCCAGGGAAGTCCTGAGTAAGACCTCTTTTCAGAGACATTCACCAGAATATAATGTTCCTCCTCCCCTCTAATTCCTCCACTACTTTTACCACCTGATGCAAAGAGTCGGTTCATTGGAAAAGACCCTGATGTTGGGAAAGATTGAGGGCAGGAGGAGAAGCGGGTGACAGAGGATGAGATGGTTGGATGGCATCATCGATTCAATGGACATGAGTTTGAGCAAACCCCAGGAGACAGTGAAGGACAGGGAAGCCTGGCATGCTGCAGTCCATGGGGTCACAGAGTCAGACAAGACTGAGCAACTGAACAGTCCTCTCTAATTATCTTCCTTTCTCACACATAGGTATTCTTAACTTAGCTGGGAAAAGAAATCTGACTCACACAATTAAGCACACTCCCAAATCCACACTTTGGACTTTTTTCCTTGAGTTTTTCAAGGCTTAGCACTTGAAAGTCAAACACCAGGCTCTTTTAAATCAAAAACCTTGGCTCTTAAACTTCCACTTCTGACCAAGGTGAAATCACAGAAACAGGTCTATTTTCCTTCCTGAAACAACTTAAAAACTAGACAGTTGATGAAGCAATGGTTTCTAAAACACTGGATATCAGGGGAAAAACAGAAGTCATCCCTGACATGCAGAAAACATGTAGGAGGACCCCCCTCAATTGCACTAGCTTGCTACTTGGAGAGTTTCCATGCTGCAACACGTGGAGACCCAAAGGGAGCCCAGGAGAACTGGAAGAGATGAAGCTGGGAGCTCAGAAAGACCAAGTGTTAGAATTCACAGGGCAGCATACTGCAGAGAAGAGTGCCATAAGGAGTACAAACTCAAGAGATATGAAGATGTTCCAGCTGAGTACTGATGAGCGTGGGTGTGAGACAGCTGCCTGAGAAACAAGGGAAAGAGCCACTTGAAAGAAGCAAAGATAACCCCACAGCTCATCTAGAATTGGGTATAGAAAAGGAACCCAGAATAGTTCCTGTTCCCACCAGTCATAGGGGGGAAACCTCATAATTCCCAGGGTATCTGTAAAGTACAAAGAAGGGTTTTGCCTCCATAGTGGAGAAAAATTAGCCACAGTGATTTGGCAGCTTTTAGTTCAGTTCAGTCGCTCAGTTGTGTCCAACTTTTGTGACCCCCATGGACTGCAGCATGCCAGGCTTCCCTGTTCAGCTTTGGTCCTACCTAAAAAAGCTTAAAGAGCTTCCCAAGTAGTGCTAGTGGTTAAAGAACCTGCCTGCAAATGCAGGAGATATGAGACTCGAGTTCGATCCCCAGGTCAGAAAGATCCCTTGGAGGAGGAAACGGCAACTCACTCTGGTATTCTTGCTTGGAGAATTCCATGGACAAATGAGCCTGGTGGGCCACGGTCCACAGGGTTGCAAGAAGTTGGACACAACTGAAGCAACTTAGTATGCATGCACACAAAAAAGCTTAAAAGCAAGACTCAAAAGCATGAAAGTGTTTCCAAGTAGCTCAACCAGCTCCCAGAAAAAAAAGTTCAATAATATTTATAGGAATAAAACTATCCATCAATTAACAAGTTGAAATTCACAGCGTCTGGCGTCTAATCAAAAATTACCAGGCACACAAACAAACAGAGAAAGACAAGTGATAACTATAGATTGAAAACAATAACAAAAAAATCTAAGCTGACTCTGTAATAAAACAGAGTTAGTACTTAAAACTTTAAAACATTTTTATAATGGATTTCCATATGTTCTAGAAACTAGAAGAACAATTGAACATCTTAAGTGGAAACCTGGAAGATATAAAGAAGACAAAGTTTCCAGAGACGAAAATTATAATGTCTGAGATGAAAAATACACTGGATGAAATTATTGGCAGATTAGCTATTTGGCTTCCCTGATGGCTCAGTGGGTAAAGAATCTGCCTGCAATGCAGAAGATGTGAAACTTGAGTTCTATCCTTGGGTCGGGAAGATCCCCTGGAGAAATCTGGTGGGCTATAGTCCATGGGGTCACAAAGAGTCGGACACAACTGAGCGACTCAGCAGCGGCATGCAGCCATTACAGACATAAAGCTTAGTGAACTGAAGATATAGTAATAGAACCTATCTAAATATGAAGCATAAGGAGAAAAAAAAGTGGAAAGAAATGAAGCAAAAATCAGGGACTTGTGGATAACTTCAGGCACCCCAGTATATGTGAAATTGGAGTTCCCAAAGGAGATGAGAGAATGGGAGGGACAGAAAAAAATATTTGACTAAATAATTAGTGAAAATTAGCCAAATTTGATGAATACAACAAACTCACACATCCCAGAAGTTCAACAAACCCCAAGTCCAAGAAAAAAAATCAAAAATTCATCCCTGAAAAGAAAAATCTATGCTAACTATGAAGAGAAGGCAGTTTCTTTAGCCTGATAAAGGATGGTTACAAGAAACCTATAATTAATATCATACCTAACAATGGTAGACTGAATGCTTTCCCCTGAGTTCAGGATCAAGGCAAGAATGTCTGTTCTTGCCACTTCATTCAACATTGTGTTAGAAATTCTAGACAATAAAATAAGGCCAAAAAAAGGAATAAAAGGCATTCATATTGGAGAGGAAAATAAAACTGTCTTCATTCATAACTGACATGATTGGCTATGTAAAATCTTATAAATGAGCTTAGGGTTACAGGATACGATAAATATACAAAAAGTAACTATTTTCTACATTAGCAATGACCATCATGAACTGAAATTTTAAGAATGCCATTTACAAAAGCACTAAAAATACAAGATACTTAGGGATAAATCTGACAAAAGATGTGATGGTCTTACACAAATAAAATAAAACATTTCTCAGTGATTATTAAATATAAACTTGAAAAAGGAAGAGATTTACCTTGTTCTTGAGTCAGAAGACATATTGTTAAAATGTTTATTCTTCTTAAATTCATCTATAGAGTCAATACAACCTCAATCAAAAATCCAGAAAATTTTTTTGCTAGTAATTTACAAGCTGATTCTAAAACTCATATGGAAACCCACACAAAGAATCTGGAATAATAAAACAAAACAAAATTTTAAAGAAAAGTAAAGATGAAGGGCTTACAGCACCTGATTTCAAGACTTACACAAATCTACAGAAATCAAGGCATTACAATATTGGTGAAAAGATAGACAAACAGAACAATGGAACAAAATAGGTGTACTACACAGGGACAAATAATTTTTGACGAAGTTAATTCAGTGGAGAAAGGATAGTCTTTTCCAAAATGAGTAATAGAGCAATTGGGTATCCATTGACAAATAAATAAACTTCAATTTATACTTTTCACTAAATTAAAAATTTAACTTAAAATGGATCCTATGATCCATTTAAATGTAAAGCCTAAAATTATTAAACTTCTGGAAGAAAACATTGAAGAAAATCTTTGTGACCTTGAGTTGGCAGAAATTTCTTAATACAGTATTAAGAAAACGATCCAGGCTTTCCTGGTGGTTCAGAGGTAAAGAATCTGCCTGCAGGGCAAAAGATGTGGGTTCCATCCCTGGGTTGTGGAGATCCTTTGGAGTAGGGAATGGCAACTCACTCCAGTATTCTTGCCTGAAGAATCCCATGGACAGAGGAGCCTGGCGGGCTACAGTTTAAAGGGTTCCAAAGAGGAGAACACGACTGATGGACTGAGCATGAGCAAAGGCACTATCCATAAAGGAAGGAACTGATATGTAAGATTAATTAAAATTAAGAATTTCTGCTTTTCAAAAGACTTTTTTAAGGGGGTGAAAAGATAGCCAATCCACAAGCTGGGAGAAAATATTTGCTAATTTTATTTGTTTATTTATTTTTATTGGAGTATAATTACTTGACAATGTTGTGTTGGTTTCTGCTGTACAACCACATGAATCAGGTATATGTATACACAGATCCCCTACCTCTTGAGCCTCCCTCCCACCCTTGTTAATTGAATAGATGATAAAAGGCTTGCATCCATAATATTTAAAGAATTCTCAGTACTCAGTTTATCAGTTACCCATGAGTCAATCATGGTCTGAAAATATTAAGTGGAAAATCTCATAAATTACTAGTAGGTTTCAAAAATAATCATTTTTTAACAGGGAAAAATATTGAATAGGCACTTCATCAAAAAAGATAGCAGGTAAAAACAAGAAAGGATACTCAACACCATTAATCATTAGGAAAATGCAAATAAAACCATAATCAGATACTAGTATATACCTATTACAGTGTCTGCAGTTAAAAGACTGACTTACCATGTGTTGGCAAGGGAACAATTACGACTCTCGTACACTGCTGGTGGTGATATAAAATGGGAAAATTCCTTAGAAAACAGTTCAACAGTTGCATAGATAATGAAACATGCACCTACTATGTGACTCATTCTACTCCTATGTATTGACCCAAAGAAATAAAAGCATGTGTCCATACAAAGACTTGTACACCAATGTTTATGGCAGCTTTTTTTATACTAGCCAAGACCTGAAAACAACGTAATTGTTCATCAACAGGTGAATGAACACACCATGGTATAGTCATACAATGAATTACTGCTCAGCAATGAAAACAAATGTTCTATTGATATGATAACCTGGATGATTCTCAAAATAATTATGCTCAGTGAAATAGAGGGGAAATAGAGCTAGACAAAGTACTGTACGATTGTATTTATATAAAATTCTTGAAAACCTGCAAGCTAATCTATAGTGGCAGAAAGCAGATCAGGGCTGTCTAGGAAAACAAGGCAGGGAAGGAGGAAGAGTTACAAAAAGGCACAAAGCAACTTTGGGGTGATGGATATGTTTACAATTTTGATTGTGATGATGGGTTTTTGGGTGCATACATATGTCAGAACTCATTATGCACTTTAAATATGTATGGCTTATGTCAATAATGGCTTCTCTGGTGCCTCAGACCGCGAAGAAACTGCCTGCAATGCAGGAGATCAGGGTTTGATCCCTGGATCAGGAAGATCCCCTGGAGAAGGGAATGGCAACCCACTCTAGTATTCTTGCCTGGAGAATTCCATGGACAGAAGATCCTGGCGGGCTACAGTCTATGGGATTAACAAAGAGTCGGACATGACTGAGCAACTAACTTTCTTTCTTTCTGTCAATAAAGGTGTTTTAAAATATCTTTGCTCTTGAAACTCAAATATATTTTCTCTCTTTCCCTCTGTTTTTGCTATATTAATTCATCTTCAAGGCAAGGCATGCTACCAACTGAATGAAGGAAGGGTAAAGTATACAAAGATACACACAAGGGGAATAAGCCTAAGTTTATATTTCAAAATGTACCATAGTATACAAGCACTGTAGTCCAGTGGAGGGAACATTGGACTAATGGTGGCTAATTGGCTGTGTTACATAGCTTCCCTCTGGGGAGGGTTCTCTTGGTATGTATGTATGTTAAACTTTCTTGTAAAAATGTTAGGGGTTGAGGAGCTTGTCCATAGTGAAATTGTGAGGTGAATAAATTTTATCTATGGTGTTCCTCAATTCCCTTCCTTGAATGTCTCTTCCCTAATTTTCTGTATTACTCTTCCTTCCTTCCATCCTTACTTACCTTCCAGTCAAGACCCACTGCTTTCATGCTTCCACCCACCCATGTACTCCTGAGTATTCTGGCTGACACTGAAAAGGTTCATGATAAATTTAGCCTGATTAAGATGTTAGTAATTCCGTGAGAGTCATTACACCTAGCATAGGCATTGAGAATCTATATGCTAGAGCAGGCTGTCTAGGCTCAAATCTAGCTCCATCCCTAGCTGGCGGGGTAACCTTGAGCATGTTCTTTAACCACTCAGAACCTCGCTTTCTTCATCTGTAAAATAAGCATAATTGTACCTGTCTCATGAGTTAGTGGAGAAGGCAATGGCACCCCACTCCAGTACTCTTGCCTGGAAGATCCCATGGACAGAGGAGCCTGGTAGGCTGCAGTACATGGGGTCACTAGGAGTTGGACATGACTGAGCGACTTCACTTTCACTTTTCACTTTCATGCACTGGAGAAGGAAATGGCAACCCACTCCAGTGTTCTTGCCTGGAGAATCCCGTGGACAGAGGAGCCTGGTGGGCTGCTGTCCATAGGGTCGCACAGAGTCAGACACGACTGAAGCAACTTAGCAGCAGCAGCATGAGTTAGTCATGGGGATGAAATGAATCAAAATTTCTAAAGCATTTAGTTCAGTATCTAGCATACAGCAAACACTACATAGGTATTTCTAAAGTAAAGTTGATAAAAGGGCAGGGACTATTGCTCTAATATGAGAGAGAACCTTGAGGGGTGGAATAGGGCGTGGAGGGGGGGCTCACGAGACAGGAGATATATGTGCAGTTACAGCTGTCAGTACTTACAGTACTCACGTTGTCATATAGCAGAAGCTAATACAACATCGTAAAGCAATTATATTCCAATTAAAAAATAGCAAGTAAATAAAAAGCTACTGACCTTACAAAAAAAAAAAAGAGAGAGAGAAATGTCCATCAGAGATAAAAGCACCTTTCTATCATACATCAGATTTCCCCACCCGAGCTCCCACCACTTCTATCTCTACATCAACCCACTGTAGGATGCTCAGTGCCCACATTGTGAATCTGAGCAGGTGCTAAAGTCATGCCTCCTATTTGGACCAACAGCACTCACTACTCTCCTTAGAGCTGCCATCCTAGGGCCCTGATTGAATCAAACTCCTCAAAGCCCTAAGCCTAACAGCCGCCTGCCTCTCAGCTAAAAACTCAGCAAGTCTGCTGCTACAGATTCAAGCAATAATAAGCACACATGCTAATTCAGTTCCGAAACCTCCTGGGTGAAATCTTAACTCTTTGAAGGATATGTAAACCCAGACTGAAATGCTCATTAAAAACATTTCAAAGCTGTTAATCACAGTGGCTTTTAAAAGGCAGTGCAGCTACAGCACCAGCTGAAGAGAACCTAAAGTTTCTCAGTGTTATTTATTCCTCCAGCGCCTAAACCCTCTTGAGAAAGAAACTAGATCCAAAAGGATTAGAAGATTCTGCCTGAAAATCTATTAACCCAGTATTGGCAGGAGTGGGTTACACCCTTAGCCACCTTACTATCTTTTAAGTTTTTCATTAGGAAGGATTTCAGGTTTCTGAAATCCTTCCTAATGTGAAAACCTTAGTGGTGTGTCCTTGCCCCATAGGAAACCAAATCTAACTTATAACACAGCCAATTTCCATCTGGGTCCTAGAGTCCAAGAGCATAGGGACCCTTCAATTCACCATTTTTCCCATAACTCTTTATTGAGTATCTGCTTTGGGAAAACACTTTGTAGCACAAGCCTGGCCCTTCCACATCAGCCTTCCCATGGCTTCATTCTCAAATTCCTGTTTGGAGGCATTGGGGGAAGCAGTGTCTATATATATGACATACCCTCAGGAATTTCTGCTGTGTGTCGAAGAATTGATGCTTTCAGACTGTGGTGTTGGAGAAGTCTCTTGAGAGTCCCTTGGATAACAAGGAGATCAAACCAGTCAATCCTAAACAAATCAGTTCTGAATATTCATTGGAAGGACTGATGCTGCAGCTGAAGCTCCAATACTTTGGCCACCTGCTGCATAGAGCTGACTCATTGGAGAAGACCCTGATGCTGGGAAAGATTGAGGGCAGGAGGAGAAGGGGATGACAGAAATTGAGATGGTTGGATGGCATCATCAACTCAATGGACATGAGATTGAGCAAACTCCAGGAGATAGTGAAGGATAAGGAAGCCTGGTGTGCTGCCATCCATGGGGTCACAAAGAGTCAGACACAACAGAGCGGCTGAACAACAACAACAGAAACTTCTGACCCAAGCAGAGTGAACACCCAAACCCAAACCAGTCCTTCTAATGGCCAGCTGGTGCCTAATCACAGTCTCTTTCATCAAAGTTATCATTGACAGGGGCTGTATTTAGCTGGACCTGTGGAAAATACATTGATCTGGGCTGCTGGCCATTTGATAAACAGAGAGCAAAAGGAAGAGGAGATTGTAAAAGCAGAAAGGAGAACATACAGCCTGTAAGAGACAGAAAGCACAGTTTCTAGGTGCAGAGGTTGCCAAGGGAAATCTCCCCAGAATTCCAGCTGTCCTCAGGACCTGTATCAGTAACATCAGCTATTGGTTTGTGAACTTAGGGGGGTCCCTGTTAATCAAACAAGTTCTAATTAAAACTAACAAACCTCAGGACTTGGTGCTTTTAGCCTACGTTCTGTCTGGAACTAAAAGATCCATGGATTGCTGTCTTCTGTATGTAATATGAGTCCCAGGTTAGTCCTACTCCCTGTTCAGCTTAATATACCAAGATAAGCCTGGCAGGGCCAATCTGCTGTGTATCTATTTGCATAAAAAGTCTTATGGCCTTCTGGGAAAGAATTCCTCCTAAGATAAAGACAATTAAGGCGTGTAAGTTTGTCCTAAAAACAATGCCCAGGACAGAGGAAATGCGAAACATTTTGGTACAGCAGTGTCTTACTACTGCTGTAACGAAAGCAAAACCCATCCTGAATTTTCTGATGAGGGGATTGAAATGAAGGGCTGCTTTCAAAAACAGTCAAAAAGCAAGCAAAAAACAGTAGCCCAAAGCACAAACCTCTCTAATTGGGGGTACAAAAAATCACTATTTCGTTATGCAAGTCATTAAGTAATGCCTAACTAGGGAAAAGGATTCTTACAAGCGTTTCAGCACAAAGTCTGGTACAACACAGGAGGGTCAAGGTTAGCCACGGCAGTTAGAGCTCTCTGGACAGATATCTGTGGCCACAGCTTGGGGACTGGTGGCCCACATGGGCAGGCCTCTCCAGCCGTGACAGGTCTCAGTAGCCCTCTGCAGGTCGTGGTGCAAATGAGGAATGCAACGTGCTATCTCTAAGGACTGGGTCTAGAATCACACAAATGATAGCCCCTAAAGCTCTCAGCAGTAGGAGAGGGACTGGAAAGGGAGCTTCAAAAATATTTTGAAAATCCCATACTGGGTGGCGGGCATTGCCGGCCGAATATTGATTTTTCTATTGTTGGGGTTTTTGGTTTTGGTTTTGTATTCGAAGATCTTCTTTTTTTAATGAGGATCATTCGTTAAAGTATTTACTGAATTTGTTACAATATCGCTTCTTTTTTACATATTTTTTGGCTGTGAGGCATATGGGATCTTAGCTTCCCAACCAGGGATCAAACCAGCACCCCCTGCATTGGAAGGGGAAGTCTTAACCCCTGGACCACCAGGGAAGTCCCCAGAAGAATACTGTTTCTATTGCTATTGTGACAAACCCTCCTCTTTCTTACTTTTGTTTTTTAACCCTAGGCTGTGACATCCAGAAAATCAAGGATTCTGTGCATAAAATAAAGCTTCCTTTTAATTGTGCTCCCATTTTTGAAGAATTTTCATTCCACTTCTCTTGTTCTTGCATCTGATGAACAAGGCCACTCAGATTCTTGATCACATTATAAACTGGCCCACCTGTACTATCACACTTTCTCTTTGAGGACTGAAGTTTCCTTATGTATTTTCACCGTATTAAAAAGAAAGTGTATTTCCATAATGGAAAAGAGTAATGATATATCTAATCAAACCCTTCATAAAAGTGGGATTTCATTAGCACCCTCAAAGTTTCTACCTCCTGCAGGTGGAAATGTGTCTGCCACGAGATAGCAACATGACAGAGAAAGGCTTCCATTAAACTTAAAACTGGAATCTGAAGTAAAGAAGAAACTCAAGAGCATATGCAATGACATAAATATCTACCTCAGCTGAGACCACAGTTTAGCAAAGTGCCGAGGCCCCTGCTGTCAGCAGGCTGGGTCTTCCTTGCTATGCTAAGCACATGTGGGTGCCAACATGAAATCTGAATAATGCTTTGAAGGAATATAGTTCATTCTGGGAAGATGAAAGCACTTTGCAGACAGCATTATCTCTTTAATTCACACACATCCCCTGTGCAAGCAGTAGATAGGAAGTAGGTATTTATTCTGGGTTTCTGACTCCATTAGTGTAGAATGATTTACATACTTATGGGAGCAGAAGGACCCCTGGAAAATGAACACTGTGAATGGAGAAAGACGCAGGACCAACCTGCGTCAGCCGTGGAGAGGACAATGTGGTGGCCAGTAGATGACACTGTTTGTCTACCCTAGGGCGATGGCCCTGAGGAGAGAATTCAGAGACTTGATCATGAAAAAGCAAATAGTCCAGTTTGCCTGAAAATTTGGGCATGTGTAGAGCTTTCCTGGTGGCTCAGTGGTAGAGAGCCAGCCTGCCAATGCAGGAGACACAGGTTCAATCCCTGGGTCGGGAAGATCCCCTGGAGAAGGAAATGGCAACCCACTCCAGTATTCTTGCCTGGAGAATCCCATGGACAGAAGAGCCTGGTGGGCTACAGTCCGTGATAGAATGGAAAGGAAAAAAAGGATCAAAGGAGAGACGATAATGAGAAAAAATAAAGGCAAGAAAAGGGGCAGCGGTGTCAGAATACTGAGAGCTCAGTCCACCCTATGAGCAAAAAGTCTGGACTTAATTTGGGAAAATACAGGGAGTGGTTGATGATTTTATAATAGAGCTTGAAATATCAGAACCAATCACAGCAAAACTAACGTGTAAACAATGAGGAGAGAGGTTGGAAGAGAAAGACTTTCTAGAATATCAAAAAGGCCCCATCCAGACAGGTTTTGATCTTCAGAATGTGGGTTCCGAAGCACTGATGACTCACCCTCTCACAAGCTCCCCCAGAGCCACTGAAGGTGCCAAATCTTTGGCCCATGAGGCTCTCCACAGAGCAAGGGGCGGGAGTGTGTCAGGGCCACTTCTGTGTGCGTTGGGAGCTCGACCTCATTATCATCTCCGGGCTAGCTGCCTCAGGTGGCTGAAGCGCTGGTCCTCAAATCCTTCAAACCCTACTGGACAGCCAGCCCAAGAAGTCCCATGGCCTCACTGGCCTCCCGGTTCTGCCCTACCTTTAACTCTTTTAAAATCACATTTGTTCCCTTCTCGCCAGCTAACCAACCTAGTCACAAAGAGACACAATAGCCCAACATAGTACTTAGTTCAGCAAATATTTATGAAGCACCTCATGTGCCGGGTCTCAGGCTATAATTATTGGCAAAATCCCAGTGACTAGCTCCCAGATGCCCTATTCTAGCTGACTTACCATCTTGTGGATTCAGTATAAGCCACAGGCCTGTAAGTGAAAGCTCTTTGAACTTACTAACGTTGAAAAGACTTCATTCAGCACACCTAAACAAACTCTGGTCTCTGTGGGCCTTTTTGTTGTCCTTTGCTCTGCATCTTTTGGGAGCTGAGCTTTGCACTACGAGGTATTTAGCAGCATTATTGGTTTCTATCTATCTACACCCGTAGTTCACCCACTGCTCCGGCTGTGACAACCAGAAAGTTCTCCAGACTTTATTAAATGTCCCCTGGGGGGAAAATTGCCCATAGTTGAGAACAATCATTTTAGAGCCACACAGCTATTTCATTTTTAAAGTGAAGCTCTCATTTTATGTATTTATTTATTTTGGCCACATTGTGAGGCATGAGGGATCTTAGTTCAGTGATCAGAGACCAAACCTGTGTCCTCTGCAACGGAAGCTCAGAGTCTTAACCATTAGATCACCAGGGAAGTCCCCACACAACTTTATAGATACTCAGTCTTAATCTATAAGGAAAGTGGGTCCCACATGTCAATGGGTTCAACATTTTAATAAGTTCAAAGAGCTTTCATTTAAAGGCCTGAGGTTTGTACTGAATCCACAAGACCGTGCATCAGCTAGAATAGGGCATCTAGGACTTGGTCACTGGGATTTTGCCAATAATTGGCAGTAATTGCCAATAATTTCTTTTCACTGTAAGTGATCTCTTCACAGAAGTTTGCTTCCCCGACTTTAGAAAACTGGGACCTGGGCGAGGAACAGGATGGCCAGAGGAAGGACACCACTTCCCAGGCCAAACCAGGAGGAGACAGGCTCAGGGAAGGGTCTGGATGACAGGGCAGGCAATGGCCCCCCTGATTTCCCTCCTGGCTCGACGGCAAAAGCCAGAGCTGTAGTCTTTCTAACCCCCCCTCACCATGAGTGGAGACAGTCTTGACAGGAAGGAGGTACTGAATTCCATCATCCACTCGTGAAGGCCCAGAGTGCAGAGGAGGGAGGTGTCAGCCTCAGCGGGGCTCTTCCTACATCAGGGATTTAGTTCCACTCCCAGGAACACCAAATGGTTTCCAAGCCACCGGCTCCAAGACCCAAGTGAGGTGACAGGGGTAAGGAAAGCGTATCCACAAAACTAAGCACAATTTATATCTGCATCTTAGGGTGTGTGTGCTGAATTTAAAAGAGAAGAAAGATTAATGATGGTTTGGTTCCTCAGAGTCTCGTGGAGTTATCAAGGTCCATGATCCATCCTTAGCTTTACTCACTGGAAAAATAAATTCATTGGTGCTCCTGAAGTGAGAGTAATTCAAGATGCCCAACTTAAACTAATCAGACTCACCCGAGAGAGGAAGGAGCCAGGTTGACACTTTATTTATATTCATATGAAGCAAGCAACATGCCTTCCAGGGCCTTAATATTTGTATCTGCTCTCCAGGTTACCTCTTTCTTGATATGGAAGTTCTTAGGGTTTTGTCAATACACAAATTCTTTTAACAAATTTTTATTGAGTGCCTTCTATGTGCCAGGGTCTATACTAGCAAATCAGACACAATTATTTCTGCCCTCTTGGAGGGTTCAATCTGGTCAAAATAATCATTATAAGCTTCCTTGCGGGCCAGTAAATCAGACGAAATATTACAAAATGATGTTAAAATCAGAGAAAATGCTGATAATCTAGTTTAAAACCACAACAGAATAGAGACCTGGTCTCTCTCTTTGAATAGTGATGTTTAAGCTCTAATAAATTCCAGCTTTGCCATGTCCTTGCTTGTGAATAAAGGCAATTTGGCTGCTTCTGCATTTGTGAAATGAAGTATCAACATCTTTTTCCCAGGAGAATGGATACATGTATATGTATGACTGAGTCCCTTTGCTGTCCACCTGAAACTATCACAACATTGTTAATTGGCTATGACCCAATATAAAATAAAAAGTTCAAAAATATTAAATCAACTGTTTTTTTAAAAAATCTTTTTAGCCCTCTGTAGTGCAAAGTTCTTGTAAAGAAAACACATGTGAGAATCCTTGGTACTGATGAAGGGGCTAGTGGTCAGAGCAGCTGCTTGCATTATGCTCCCTTCAAGAAATGGTTTTGAGGTCCCTACTCCATGTCCAGCCCTAACTTAAGAGGAGGAAACAGGGCTAGTGTAAATATTACAGGTCAGCATGGATTTTTTTTTTGAGTCAGCTAATAAAAAAATAGGAACCATTTGTCATAATACTTGAAAAGATCATTTATTCAAGAGAGGTGTACTGAGAGCCTTGGAGTGCCAGGAACTATGGGGCTGTTTACGGAAATGAAAATGAAAGATCTGGGAATAATTCCTGTGGATCCAATAAAAAGCCTTACTCCTGCCTGGTTCCTGTGGATTAGCTGGTTATGGTTGATAAATTGCTAAGTGCATGTAAAGTTCTGTAACATTATTAATTCCGTCATCCTTCATGAAGAAAAAGAGGAGGAAAGGGAGAGAGAAAAGCCTATCAGATTGCTCATCCACTAAAATAGCAGAGAAAATGCTCAACACAAACAAAAATAAAGCCCATTCTCCTCTCAAATTCTATTTCAAAATCATTTCAAAGGATTATTAAGCTTCAGAAAGTCTAGCAACATAGGATATGATACTAAATTTCAAAGATCCATTAAGTACAATTTTGCTGCAGTGAAAGGCAAGGCAAAGAGAACTAATTCACGAAAGAAAAACAAAAATTCTGGAAGAGAAATTTATCTTAAAGGTCAGTTTTTCTCTAGAAACAGCTGAAAACCCTTCCATCAGAAGCAGTGTCTAGGCTTTCGTCAAGGTCACGTTCTCTTCTTAATGTTCAGAGTCAGAGCAGACAGCCTCAATTTCCAAAGGACATGGTTAAGTCACGATGATTTCAAAAGGTGTCACACTATTTATTCTCTTTCTTAAACTACCAACTGCCTTCAGCTTCCCGTCTAAATATCATGCTCTCATTGTAGCTTGACAACAAGCTTCTGTCAAGCAGTCACGGGGAAAAAGATGACGCAGGACGTAAAGGGGCTGCTGGCTATGTTTTAGTTACTGCACTGTTAGTGGTCCTTAACCAGGGGCACGTTGCTCCTCGGGGGACATCTGATTATGTCTGGAGTCATTTTGGGATGTCACAGCTTGGGCAGAGAGTACTACTTGCGTGTAGTCTGTGGAGACTACACGCAAGTAGTTAAAGAGTCAGCAGTTAAACACCCTAAAATGTCCAAGACACCCCCCGACAACCAAGAGTTATTCAACCCAAAATATACACAGTACCCAGGCCAAGATGGAGAATTCCTGTGGTACTGTGATGCTATTTTTTCTTTTTGCTTTGCTTGTTTCATTTTTACCCCAAACGCTGGCCTCCTGATAATAAATTCCTGTGTTGACAATTGACTGTCAGAGAGCCACATCAAGCTCTTTTAATTAATGGACAATTCTAATTACTTTGTTATTTCCCCTCCCCCATTATTCATTTTAATTCATCTTGGGTGCGTGCCTGCATGCTACATCGCTTTAGTCCTATCCCACCCTGTGAGACTCTACAGACTAGCTCGCCAGGCTCCTGTGTCCATGGGGATTCTCCAGGCAAGAATGCTGGGGTGGGTTGCCATGCCCTCCTCCAGGTCATCTTGGGTGGAAGCACAAGTAACCGGCCAGGGATGCCACCAGCTCACAGAAAGGAGAGGAGAATGTTGCTGGACACAGGCTGTCTGGGCTGCCATCCAATCAGATTTCAGTCTTTTGCATAGCAGTCTTACAGCTTCACTTTGCCAGGCATCGAGGAGCTGAAAAACAAGTCCCAGTGGAATGTGCTTAAATATATCTCATGGTGTGAGAGGAATCACAGAGAAATGGATGATGTAATATTGATTGCCTGTTAGTAAAGAGAATAAGAATGTCCGCCAATGAATTAAGCCCCAGAGCAGGAGATAAAGGGGAAATGATGAGAGGGTTGATACGGTGAATGAAGATATCAAATCAAATGGCAGGTGGACCTAGGGGTGCGGTAGGAGCTGGAGCGGTTACAATCGTCTCCTTCCAGAACAGGACAGATATTCTCCTGCAACATTTGAGCTGATCCATCCCACTCTTCTGTGGGATCATCTTTATTTTTGTTCACCTACATGCTGCCAGCAAGCAAAGTGGTCTGAGCCAGAACAAAACTTGCTGCCTTCTCTCAGTTCACTGAGGCTTTTATTTCTCCGTCCCAACGGCTCAGACGGTAAAGAGTCTGCCTGCAGTGCAGGACACCCAGGTTCGACCTTTGGGTCAGGAAGATCCCCTAGAGAAGGGGATGGCTACCCACTCCAGTATTCTTGCCTGGAGAATTGCATGGACAGAGGAACCTGGTGGGCTACTGTCCATGGGTGTCTCAAAGTGTCAGACAAGACTGAGCGACTAACACTTCACTTTCAGAATTCCATGGAGTCAGATAAATTCTTTCATCAGAGATCATGCTTGTTAATGAGGAAAGAAGCCTACCCCCCATCATCTCAATAGATTCTCTGTTGTTTGATTCACTGTGTTTAATACTCAGATTTTTTTTTTATTTGAACTGGTTTACCTCTGAGCAGTACTGTTTAGAGGCAGTTTCTAAGTGTAAAATTCTCTCTCCTCTTTAGCACATTTCCACCGCTTGGTTTGTCTCCCTTCATTCAATTCCTGTTGACATTTTCAAGGCGGGGAGAGGGGCAGAGAGGGGAGGCAGCCAAGCCAGCGCATCTCAGTTTATTTACAGCTGAGTAAGTCACTGAGCTCTGAGAGCCTGAAGCAAAGGCAGGACCAAGTGTTTGAAGAACAACCCACTTTGTTCTGACAGCTTTCCTGCATCAGCCATCCTCACAACAAAATCATCCCCATAAAAACAGCTAGTATTTGGGGAGTTTAACACACGCTTTCCCCCAGCGATTCTCCTTCTCATAACTGTGAAGAAGAAGGTCATCTTCTTGCAGCTGGTTAGAAGCCTGCAGGTGGAGCTCACCCATAACATCTGAATTTCTTCCCTGTTAACATTATCCAGTTTTTTCAAAGAGGTAGAGCATCATTTTTTAAAATTTATCTTATTGAACCATAGTTGATTTACAATGTTGTGTTATTTCTGCTGTATAGCAAAGTGACTCAGTTATACATACATATATATATATACATATATACACACATAGTCTTTTTCATATTCTTTTCCATTATAGTTTATCACAGGATATTGAATAGTTCCCTGAGCTCTACAGTAAGAGCTTGTTTATCCAGAGCGTCATTTTCTTAAACGCTGTCTCTTTTCTCAGCCTGGAATTCCAGAGTTCCTCTTTGGCAACTCTATCCCAAATCTGCTATGCTTCAAAGCTCCAGGGTGTACAAGGAGAACTTCAGAATAAACATTTTCTGCAAAACTTGACTTAGGGGACCTGGAAGTTGAACTCACCTCCTGGACATCTGTCCTTTTGCCTCTCAGGCACCATCTTAGCTCTATCCTCTCACCTTGGCCCAAAGATGGAGCGTCTGGCCTGTCCTGAGCTACTTTCTCCATGCTGGTAGCTGTAGGCTTGTGGCCAGTGTTGATGATGACAAAGGATCTCCATCTACCCATGACCTGCCCTGAGGCAGTCACATTTTCTTAGTCTTCTTTTTCCCAGTGTGACATAAATCAACTCTACGTGATAAATACTGAGTGTCAACGGTGCAGTCACCCCAGAAATTCACCATCTTCCTTTCTGTCATCATTAGTTAATCACAAAATATCAACAAACCACTTGTGTTTATGGTAAAGTGGGTTTCTAGACACTTGGCCAACTTGAAAGAGACAGAGACAGAGCCAGACAGAGAAACTCAACCCACATCTTAAAGGAGGATGCTTCAATCAAAAATTGGATGAAGACAGACTTCGCTGGTGGTCCAGTGGTTAAGAATCCACCTGTTCGATTCCTGGTCCAGGAAATTCCCACACATTACAGGGCAGCTAAGCCCATGCACCACAACTACTGAAACCTGTGTACCTAGAGCCCATGTTCTGCAATAAGAGAAGCCACTGCTCCCTGCAACTATTAATAGATAAAACCCTCATGCTGCAACGAAGACCCAGTGCAGCCAAAAATAAATTTAAAAATTTTTTTAAATTGGATGAAGAAAAACCTTAAAGCATTCACTGAGCCTGTGCCACCACCCCAGTTGGTCCTGGCTGATTGTTCTGTGTGTGCTCAGGAAAACCGTGAAACCTAAGTCATCCCAATAGAGAGAGGTTAATAATTTAAGGTCAGTGTTCAAGGTCACCTAGTAGTAAATGACCTGGTCATGACTTAAGCTGTGTGGTGTCTATTTCTATCCTTTCAGGCTGCTTCTCCAAACTAGTGTACTCCAGACAAGACTCAAATCTCCAAACTCCATGAGACTACAAAAGAAAAATACCACTGAGCCCTGGGTTAAGTTCGTACACACGCACATCTCAACAGTGGGACGTAGCATTCCTGCTGCTGACTAGATCTGAGGCATGTTGCCTGTCTCTGAAGACAAGAATCAACCTCCTGTGTCATGCCAATGGATAACATGTTAATTCCCAGTGACTCAAAGGGCCAGTAATAAATTTCATTGGCTAGAGAGAAAAGCACAGGTCTGAATACTAAAAGGTGTCCAAGTTTTGCCTTAACTAGATCCCAGCAAGTCATTTCATCTTTGTGGTCTTGGTTTCTTCTTTCAACAAACTGGAATTCATGCAATAAATAGTTTTTTAGCATATACTCTATGATAGGCACTCTTCCAGATACTGGAAACATGGCAGTGGACCAGACAAACAAGGTCCCTTCCCTCATGGCCCTTTTGTGCTATGGGTGGGGGGGCAGAAGCAATAGACAATGAAAAGTAAGGGTTCCAGAGAATGATAGGCCTTTAAGAACAATAAACATAGCAAGGTAATTTAGGGCATGTGTTGGAATAGCATGAGAGCAGTGATTCTTCAGAGTGACCAGAGAAGACTTCTTCAAGAAGGCACATTAGCTGAGAGCTGTACAGTAAGGAGATTGCCATTTGGAAGAGAACAGTCAGGGAAAGAGCATTTCATAGAGGGAACTGTCAGTACAAAGGCCCTCAGGCAGGAAACTCTAGTGATATGTTCAAGACCCAGAAAGGAAGTCAGGGACTTCCCGGGTGGTCCAGTGGTTAAGAATCCTCCTTGCAATGCAGGGGACACAGGTTCAATCCCTGGTCAGGGAACTGAGATCCCACACGCCACTGAACCACTAAGCCTGCAAACCACAACTACTGAGCCCAAAAGCTCTAGGGCCAATGAGCCACAACTAGAGAGTCTGTGTACTGCAAGGAAATATCTAGCATGCCACAACTAAGAGTTGACACAGTCAAATTAATTGATTAATTATTTTTTGAAAAAGAAAGGAAGTAAATATGGATAGAACAGAGAAAGCTGAGCAGGCAAGGTAAAAGAGTGGTATAAAACGGCAGAGCCAGATCCCGTGGGGCTTACAGGCCATTGTTAGTAATTGTGTCTGCCTTCCTGATCAGACATGATTGTAAGACTCAGATGGATAACATTTGAGATGGGAAGGAAAGTCCTCAAAACAGATACAGCCTAGCCCAAGATTGTGTGGCGCAATCCTAGGTCCTGTCAGCCTTTTGTGCGTTCCCTTTTTTTTGCTCAAGTCTTTATCAGTGGCATGTACATGCAATCTTTATTAAATGGCTCACACCCCTGGGGTTGTTCAATCTGGATGAAGCCAGGGATGTTTGCCCCCTGAATTTCCTTCTAATACTGTTTTCTGAATATAAAGAACAGCATAGGAATGGCGGATTCAGGAAAGGGATGTTACTCTCAGCCCCTAAAGTCATCGCAAGCAAGTACAAGGCAAATACTACACCGCTTCCTTTAGTGGAAAAGCAAACACATATAGCTATTTCCTTGTATTAACATTTTTTTTTAACCAGATGTTTACGGTTGGTAATTTGGAGTTGGAAGATTTACCTTTTGAGAAGAAATAACTTCTCCATGTCCTCTGACTTCTGATGAAGTTAAAATGCATGTGCAGATGAGGAAACAGACGGGCTGCCCTCTGTATCCATGAAGGAACATGAAACAGAACCTGCGCTGCTGGGGGAATGCCAACAGAGCTCCAGGAACAGGGAAGTTCATTAAAAACGTAAAATCAATGCAAGGATCGCATGTGGTTGTCTTTGGGGCATCTCGCTTTAGACCTCGAATATGTTGGAAAACAGTGCTGCAAATGCCATAATTATTTTAAGATACAAAATGATTTAAATTGGCTAATGAATGCAGGCCCTGACACCAGTCTGCATAAGTCTGAATTTATTAGCATGTTCTTGGTGAGGTGGGAGGAAGGGGGCTCGGAACAGCTTTATTCATTAGCAGCAGCATCGGCACTTTTTTCTCTACCTTGGCCCATTCAAAGACAGAATGTCCTCAACCCATGATCACCTGGAGGCAAAATACACCTTCACATCCCTTAGTGAAATTAATTCTCATCACTGGTATTTGTTGCTATAATCTTGCCTACTTTACCTGTGTTTTACCTATAAGAAAGCCAAACTCACAGAGGTTTACTGTCTTGCTTAAGAATCCACAGCCGGAAATGGCACAGTCACTTGAACCCAGTTCGTCAGTTTACTAATCCTCCCTCTGCGATTTTATGCAGCTGGAATACTACCATTTAGCAGCTTGATCACAAGTGATGGATCCTGGGTTAGAAGAGAGATTTTTTTTTCAGTTTGGCATCCAGCAGTTCCCAGGAATCCAGAGAATCTGTGTAGAAGAGCAGCTCTGTACGTAGAAGCCTTCGCTGATTCATCAATGTGTCAGATTAGTTTTTGCCAAGGATGCTTTGTCTCCCCTCCCTTTTCTTTTCCAGCCTTTTATTGGCAAACTGACCTTGCCATGGTTTTAAAGCTGACATCAGCCATCATCTCCCTCCAAGGGCAACAGGTCTTGTGAAGATAATGGAATTCCACAGCAGCTGTCTCCCTTTGCAGGTTCCTGAGTGAGATACTATTTCCACCATCTCTTTGTTCTCTGATATTCTTTGTATTCTTTTTGTTGATATTATTTTCTAGTACAGGATAGAGCTTACAGCTATTTGAGACAGCGCCAAAAAAACCCAACATGTTTTCTTCCATTTTGTGGTCATTAACCATATCAGTGATCATTTACTGAGTACTTATGATGCATGATCCCCAATAGACTTAGGATTCTGTTCTATCCCAGGGACTATAGCTCTGAGACTGACACTGGTTAGAAGGCTATAAAACTGTAAACTGAGGAGGATGTCAAGGTGCCAGCATGAGATGACAGTCCCAACTTCTGAGCAAGATGCCCTAAGAAGAACATGGCAGCCAGCTATGACACAGCCAGCTCTGAGTATACTCCTGGATCCTTCTGATACTATCCAGTGAAACTGCAGAAGACTTGATCAGTTTTGTCATTTGGGGTTGTTTGGGGAAGGCCAGATTTATCCTAGAGAGTAGGGAGTGAATAATATCAGGAAACTAAGTGACACCCAGTTTCATACCAGAGGAAGCAAAAACCTCTTATACCCCAGAAAGTCAAAACCTCTGTCCATCTTCCACTCTCTGCCTGCTTTCCCTGGGACCCACACACAAGCCCGTCATTCCAGGTTGTTTCTCCAGCACCATCTTATCTAGGAGGGAAGATTTAGTATTCATTATCTCCCTGAGAGCCCTGCTCAAGAAGTTAGGCAGATCTGAGGGATGGGGAAGGGACCCAGACTTCAGCAGACAGAATGAGCATCCCTTATCCAAGCAACCCATGCAAAGAAATCAGCCTTTGCACAATACCCATTCCTGAGATTGCAGATGCTGGATGCTTAATTGCTTCATTTCTGCCTTTTCATTTGAAAATTACTTTGTTTCCTATTTCAGTTGGGATGTATATTTTAATCCCCAGGTTGTATCTCTTCTCCCTCACACAACTGGGAGCAACTGAATTTTATTAGAAAAAATAATCACAAATATTGTGAATTTAAAGAGCTCCAGAGGTGACATTGCCCATGTTCCCAGATATACCTGATTTTAAAATGGCAAATTGAGACAGTTCAGTTCAATAAGTAGTATATAGTGAGTCTATATTATACTCTGGGCAAAAAATATATACTAAATTCCTACCGTATTCTGAAAACTATGCTAGACTAACAGATAAGCAGCTCAAGTCACTTGAGGAACTCACACTCAGATGCAAGATTATACTTTCAGTGTGACAGAGTTGGTTACAAAACTGATGAAGCAGAAGAGCATGAAGAGGGAGCACTAAACTCAGCCTTCTAGTATGGGGAAGTTTCCTGGAGTTGAGCTGGGTCCTGAAAGACAAGAAGAAATAAGCCGGTAAAGGAATATTTGTAAAAGGGCATTGCAGGCACAGAGAACAGAATACACAAAAACAAGACATGGACAACAAGATGGCACATGAGAAGTACTGCACGAATTTGAGTGTCACCAGAGGATAGGTACAAGACAGGAATGGAGGGCCTTGAAAGAGGGCTAAATAGCTTAGATTTTATTCGTGGGCAGCAGAGAACCACTGTGGGGATTTTGTAGGAGAGCAGAGGAGTCAGAGTCCTGTATTGGACTATATGGAGGATGGATATAAGAGAGATAAGACAAGTTGGCATAGGGTGTCTTTCACATATTAGAATTACATGCAGAATAGTTTAAATTATAGATTTTCTCAACTTCGCCCAGATTTTTAAAAAAACATGTGCATTTTTTAACATACCTCAGAGATTCTGAAATCCACTCTTGACTGAAAACCACTAATTGAGATGTTACATTGCAATAGTCCAGACAAAAAAATGGTTAGGACCTGAACTAGGATTATGAGAGTGGGAAAGAGGTGAAGACACAGAGTTGAGAACTATTTTGTAAATTTAATCAATGTTATCTATTTATTTATTTATTCATTCATTCAAAAATTATTAGGCCAGTCACTGTGCAGGGTGGTAAAAACAATCATGAAAGAGACTCATTCTTGCCATTAAAGGTCATATAGTCTAGTGAAGAATTTATCCAATATATCACTAATTATTGTAGCAAAAGGAAATATAAGCCAAGAAAAAATTACCTGAGACATCGTCACCATGAACCAGCACTGACATGAGTTTGCAGCTTGGGCAGCCCAGGCAACTGCAAAGAATTTGGTTTTAGCACAACGCAGAACAAAAGTAAATTCTCTTTAGAAAAACACTTTGGGGAGAGCCTCAAGGAATCTCTATAGGTGTTTTTTTCAAGAATAATGAGCAATGTGCAATTAAAGAAAGCACACAGAAAATGAACTACAGAAACAGACTTGTAAGGACTTCAGTTTATCAGACATTCAGAATGTTCACATGTTCAGTCTATCAAAACTACAGAATCTATATTTAAACACATAAAAGAAAAGTTTGAAAGTAATATCAGGGACAGGAAACTGTAAAAAAAAGACCTCCAGATATATAAGTGTCCATGTGATATAAAAAGTACAGTAATCAAAGTGAAACACTCAGTGGACCATTTTAACAGTAGAACAGAGGTGAAGAGAGAGTTTATGAATTGGAAGATAAGTTATCTATAAAGGGGCAGCAAGTTTTTTTCTGTAAAAAAAGCCAGAGAATAAATATTTTAGGCTTGAAAGGCATATAGTCTCTGTCACAACTACCCTGTTACAGACAATATATAAACAAAAACAAAAAATATGTAAAACAAAAAATATATGTCTGTGTTGCAATAGAACTTTACTGACAAAAGTAGGCAGGGGACAGGTGTGGACCACAGGCGGTAGTCTGCCAATCCCTGGAGTCTAAAAATGAAGCCTAGAAAAGAGAAACATTTGCAAAGTAAGGAATAGATCCTAAGAAACAAGGAAGGTAGAAATATGTCCGACATGTTAAACAAGAGTTCCTGAAAGAAAGTGGAAAGACAGTGGGGCAGAATAGTATTTGAACACATGACTGAGAATTTCCCAGGACTCACGAGACAGTTTATTGAGTGGCAAAGCCCAGCAAATTCCAAGCAGAATAAATAAAAAGAAGAATATGTTACTTTACAACTGTGTTTCTCAACCCTGACTGGGGTATTTTTAAGTAATATATATCTTTGGGCCCTCACCCTGGAAAATCTTTATTATAGAGAGTTTGTGAGCTTTGAAAGCTCCCTGGGTGATTCTGATGTGCAGCCAAGGATAAGAAACAAGACTTTAGAAACACATTATCTTGTGATTTTACATAATTACCTTTTATTTCTAAGCCTTGTTTCCTCAAATAGACTATAAATTTATGGACTACAGAAGCTATATCTATAATTTTTCTGTGAGCTCCACATAATCTTGTCAATCAGGCATAAGTCGGTGCTCAATGACAACTTAAATGATGGACTGATTGATTTAGCATGATGTTAGATACAAAGCTTTTGGATCAGTTCAGTTCAGTTCAGTCGCTCAGTTGTGTCCAACTCTTTGAGACCCCATGAATTGCAACACGCCAGGCCTCCCTGTCCATCACCAACTCCCGGAGTTCACCCAAACTCATGTCCATCGAGTTGGTGATGCCATCCAGTCATCTCATCCTCTGTTGTCCCCTTCTCCTCCTGCCCCCAATCCTTCCCAGCATCAGGGTCTTTTCCAATGAGTCAACTCTTCGCATGAGGTGGCCAAAGTATTGGAGTTTCAGCTTCAACATCAGTCCTTCCAATGAACACCCGGGACTGATCTCCTGTAGGATGGACTGGTTGGATCTCCTTGCAGTCCAAGGGACTCTTAAGAGTCTTCTCCAACAGCACAGTTCAAAAGCATCAGTTCTTCAGTGCTCAGCTTTCTTTATAGTCCAACTCTCACATCTATACATGACCACTGGAAAAACCATAGCCTTTTGGATAGGAAGGAGAAAACCCCAAATCTGTAACTCACAAGCTACAATCCTGTCTGGATTTCTGCTTCCTCATTTGTAAAATGACAGTTATAATTGAGTTTTCAAATTCCTGGGAGCTTAAAGGAAATAAAAGATCATGAGTTATTTTTAGTATTTCAAAAAGCCATAGAAAGTTATGGATTTCATATCAATTTGCAGGTTAGTAATCTATCAAAATACTTATTGATGAATGACAAGTGATAAGAAATAATAAATCTTTAGTTTGAAAAGGTTTAAAAGTACTTTGAAAACTATAGGATTCCATGCCTCTATTTGCTCAATATTTATGATCCAGATCCCCTGGGAGAGAGAGTAGAAGAGAGTAAAGTAAGATTGGAGTTAAACGAACCTGGGTTCAAATCCTAATCCCACCACCCACTAGCTGTGTTCACTTGAGCAAATTCTTTTTTTCTCTGAGCCTGTTCCTTCATCTGGAAAGTGGACATATTGTTAGTAGCTATTCCATACAGCTGTTGTCTTCCCAGCTTATAGATGGCCACCTTCCTCCTGTATGCCCACGTGACATTTCCTCTTGTGTGTGTATAGAGAAAGAGAGAACAAGCTGTTTCATGTCTCTTCTTATAAGGACATGAATCCTATTGGTTCAGGGCCCCATCCTTATGACCTTATTTAACCCTGATAACTTCCTTAGAGGCCCCATCTTCACTCTGGTTGAAGTCATGCTGGGGGTTAGGGCTTCAACATATGAATTTATCCAGTTGAAACAAACATTTCAGTCTATAACACCTGAAATGAGAGAAATACTCAGAGCTAATGCCAAGGAGAGAAAGCATAGTCAAAGAAGCCACAAAAAATATTTCTCTCAAGAAACTATCTGTTTCCTAGGCTGGAGAGATTCATAACAGGTTTGGGAACCACCCTTGAGCTTCACAACCAACCAATGAGTTTGATAGTCACTGTGGTGCAGCCAGCATCATGGAATGTAGGACTAGGGTAAGAAAACCACCGCAGTTCCTACAGCCAGGCTTCTCCCACCTCTATGCATATTTACATCACTGGGAGGATGCAATAAAGTGCCAATTCCCCACTGCCCACCCCCACCAGAGATTCTGGGTAGGTCAGGAAACTGCACCTATAATAAATCTACAAAAATACCACTTTAAGGAAATTATTCTAGCAGAAAAACTCAAAGCCCAAGTGGAGAGGAAGAGGGTAAGCTGACTGTGATGCTTCTGCTGCTACAATGCCTGTTGGGGAGGAAGTAAGTGTGTATGATCAGAACGTTTCATGGCAAGAGGCAGAGGAGGGATGGGGAGGACATGGTGGGCTGGCTAGCCAAAGATATGGGGACACAGTGGGGGTGGGAGACAGGAGGAGGGATGATAAGTGGATGACTGCCTTCAGAGGAAGCCAACCCTGAGGGACCTGGGGTTGTAGGAATGCCTGGGAGCCTGTGGATGGCTGAAGAGTCTGGGGGGTCCTGGATTCCAGATCCAGAGATTAGACAAGGAGGGGTAGATTAATCACAGAGAGCCCCCAGCTTTGGTTTCCTTCCAGATGGTTTTGTTTGCTTCTAGACTAACTTTTTTCCTGTTACCATCACCCCAAGTGGGCTTCCCAGGTGGTGCAGCAGTAAAAAATCTGCCTGCCGATGTAGGAGGAGCAAGAGACGTGGATTTGATCCTTGGGCTGGGAAGATCCCCTGGAGAAAGAAATGGCAACCTGCTCCAGTATTCTTTCCTGGAAAATTCCATAGACAGAGGAGTCTGATGGGCTCCAGTTCATGAGGTCGCAAAGAGTCAGATGACTGAGCAACTGCACGTGCATGTGCACACACACACACATAAACACACACGTCTCCCCAATAACTACTGATTATCATATGCAAGGAGTAATGGACACTTTACTAGGAGTAAAGGCACTACTGATTACCATATGAAGTCCAAGGCTTGAGGGTGCTAATGATGATGGTATAGGCCCAGCATTGCTACAGCAGTATCTGGTATCTAGACTGAAGAGAAGCAACATGGCCCAACAAGAGGAAGGCCTGTTTTCACAAGGACAGTTAGCATCCCTTGACTACTTTTGTTATTTTTCTGTTCTTGTCAATCTGTTGTTAGATGCACCTCTCCCTTGATGATTAAATGCTATGATCACAGGCAAGACAAATGTTTGATGGTTTGGTTCATTGTCATATTTGTGACAAAAACCATGTGTACCTTACTTTTGCAATCACTGTGTTTCTAGAAAATACTGAGAGAGACTTTTCCACCCAGTACTTTACCCTGATTCCTAGCCATTAGAGTTTCTAATATTTAAAATTTTTTTTTCTTGTGATGAGAACTTTTTTAAAAAATAATTTTATTTATTTTTGGCTTTTCTGGGTCTTTGTTGTTGCTCAGGCTTTTCTCTAGTTGTGGCAAGCAGGAGCTACACTCTAGTTGCAGTGGGCAGGCTTCTCATTGTGGTGTCTCCTCTTGTTGTGGAGCACAGGGCTCTAGAACATGCAGGCTTCTATAGTTGCAGTTTGTGAGCTCAGTAGTTGTGGCTCCCAGGCTCCAGAGCACAGGCTCAATAGTTGTGGTGCATGGCTTAGTTGCTCCACAGCATGTGGGATCTTCCTGGATCAGGGATTGAACCTGTGTCTCCTGCATTGACAGGTAGATTCTTAACCACTGAGCCACCAGGGAAGCCCTCTAATATTTCACACTTTCACTCTGGTATGTACTTTTCCACCATGCTTGGGAAGGAAATGTGCCTGCGTTGAAATAGGAAGTGAGCCTTGTGACCTCTGAATCTATTCTTAACATCAGACCTTATCTGAAATTGGATTCAACTTAAGAATTTTAAAGTTTAACTGAGTAAATCAGGGATAAGCACTACAAATTCTCCATCCAGAGTCCATTTAAGCCTGCCAAAATGAAGCTGTTATTAGTTAATGTTCCGATTAATTGGATGGACAATGCTCTGGATTATATAAATGGGGACAAGAATGTCAAAGGGAACATTGGTTGGGAGAAATGTTTTTCCATTCCCCTTTTTCCACCTTTACTTATACACACAGTTCTTGTTTCCACACCCTGTTATGCATTCATTTCTGCACGAGAAAGAGTTGCTAAACAACCACTGGGTAGGGCTACTGCATTGAAAAGTGCTGGGTGTATGTCCAGCATATCCCAAGAGAAAACTATAATTCAAAAAGACATGTGTACCCCAATGTTCATTGAAGCATTATTTACAATAACCAGGACATGGAAACAATCTAAATGTTCATCAACAGAGGAATGGATAAAGAATGGAATATTACTCAGCCATGAAAAGAATGAAATTGGGTTTATTTGTAGAGAGTCTCATACAGAGTGAAATGTCAGAAAGAAACAACAAATGTCATATTTGATGCATATATGTGGAATCTAGAAAAACAGTATAGATGATATTATTTGCAACCTAGACAGCATATTAGAAAGCAGAGACATTACTTTGCCAACAAAGGCCCATCTAGTCAAAACTATGGTTTTTCCAGTAGCCATGTACAGATATGAGAGCTGGACCATAAAGAAAGCTGAGCACCAAAGAATTGAGAAAAGACTCTTGAGAGTCCCTTGGACTGCAAAGAGATTAGTCTTTCAGCTGAATATTCATTGGAAGGACTGATGCTGAAGGAAACTCCATCTGGCCAGATGCAAAGAACTGATGGGATCCTGATTTGGAAAGATTCCATGGTTAGCATCATCAACTCGATGGGCATGAGTTTAGCTCCAGGAGTTGGTATGACAAGAAAGCCTGGTGTGCTGCAGACCATCAAAGACTCAGACAACACTGAAGCTGAGCACCAACAGAAATAGAGACAACAGATGTAGACAAGAAAGTCCTCCAGGGGATCTTCCCGACCCAGGGATCAAACCAGCATCTCCCACATTGCAGGCAGATTCTTTACCATATGAGCCACTAAGGAAGCCCACACTGCTATATAAATTAGATAACTAACAAGAACCTATTGTTATAGCTCAGGGAACTTTACTCAGTACTCAGTGGTGACCTAAATGGGAAGGAAATCCAAAAAAGAGGGGACATGTGTATATGTATAGTTGATTCATTTGGCTGTACAGCAGAAATTAATACAACATCCTGAAGCAACTATACTCCTATAAAAAAATTTTCAAAAGAACTGAGTGGCTTTGGGCATGATGTCTTCTGTTTGCTGCAGCTGAGGAAGATACAGACTTTAAGGGCAGACCTTGGAAATCTCTTTACCCTCTTCCTGCTCTCCTAGCTCTATGTGGGGATCAGGACAGGCAGGCCCTTCTTATTAAGAAGAAGTTCTTAGACCCCTTTTCAGCCTTCAGCCTAAGTCATGTGCTCCAGTTCTATTTAACCAAAGATACCTCACTCAGGGCAGATGGGTGGTAATGACATAAATGGAAGCTTGCTCAGATACTAATAAATCTGGTTATTATTCCCACACTACTGATCTTTGTATGTATAATTCCATCAGAAGGAAGTGTCCATCTTGTGATTTGGGCACAAAATTCTCTACCTGAAATCTTTATTAGAATTCTCCCGTCATTGAATAGTCATTGATCCTTAGATCTTTAGTAGTTAAATAGTTATGAAAACCCACTGTGATCAGAGCAGTTTTTCCTCTGCTCTCTAAGTAATATCCACATTGTACATTATAAAAAGCCTAAGAGATTTTCTACCACTCTAGGTGTAGGCTTGCAAAGGCAGCATGTATGAGGTGGCCCATTTTTACTTGAGGACATCATCCGTGGTTGGATGCATCATTTCCAAATGATTTGTGCCAACTTCAGTTTTAGCCTCATGGTGAGCCTGTAGAGCCTGGTGTATTTCAGAGACTTCACTTAGAAGTTCATCATCTTTAGGAACTTAGACATGAGGTCATCTACCCAACCACTAGAAGCTTCCAAAGAGTCTGGGTCTTAGAGGTGATCTGATCTACATTCCACTCCACTCAAATTCCTTCTACTCTATCCCTGATACCTGGGGTTACCAGCATCTACACACACTTCCATACTAGAAGTACACAAAGGCTATCCATATAAACTAAATTAATGTTATTTCCTGGAGGAAATGTAGCAAAATATAAAACTTTGAAAGAATTATGTGGTGGTTGGGTTCCCTGGTGGCTCAGTGGTAAACGAATCCACCTGCCAATGCAGGAGACACAGGTTCGATCTCTGGCCCAGGAAGATTCCGCATGCCATGGAGCAACTAAGCAGTTGCATACAGTTGTGTGCCACAACTACTAAGCCTCTGTGCTGCAACTACTGAAGCCCTCACGCCCTAGAACCCATGCTCCCCAACAAGAGAAGCCATTACAATGAGAAGCCTACACACCGCAACTAGAGAGTAGCCCCCAGCCTCTGCAACTAGAGAAAAGGCCACACAGCGATAAAGACCCAGCATGGCCAAAAATAAATAAATAAAATTATATATATGTAAATTAAATATATAATATATATATAAGAATTATGTAGTGTGAACATGGTTATTTGACACCTTGATATGTTTGAAATTAGTTATAGTGTTTCATGAATGCCTGAAATATTTCAGAATGAGAAAAAAAGATTTTAGTTGCTGATTATAAAAATAAAACACAAAATGAAACTAATATTCCTGGTAATTACCTTAAATCACAGCTCTATAAGCACACATTGAAAATGTGCTCAGTATCTATGTCCATTGAATTAAAAAGATTTCATAATTTTTCATTATTTACACCAAAAGCTTCACAATACAGTGGTCCCTCAGTTATCTGCAAGGGAGTTTCCAGGATTCCTCCCCATCTTTGGATGCCCCAAATCCAAAGATGCTCAAGTCCCTTAAATAAAATGGCATAGTGTTTGCATACAACCTACAGTCATCCTCCTTGCCTTTGACTCATCGCTACCTGCTACATCACATATAATATCTAACACAACGTAAATGTTGTGTAAATAGTTGCCATGTGGCAAACCCATGTTTTGCTTTGGGGAATTTTTTTTTTCCTAGTATTTTCCATCCATGGTTGGTTGAGTCTGAGGATGGAGATTCAGGCAGAAACTGAGGGCCAACTGTATCTAGCTGCCTGATGTAGTTTCTGTTTACCATGAGTATGTACAGTGTCTTTAAAAATCACTCTTACCTGGTTTTCCTTTCCTCTAAGAGACCCACATCTAAACTTACCCAGATAGAAGATGATCTCTGCTTTCAGAAAGGGCTTCGATCAAAACAGTGTCCATCATCTGGGGCTGCAGGTGGAGATTCATGGGTCTCAGGGCCAACAAATCCTTTCTATTCCTCTTCTTCTGATTAAGGCTCCTCTTCTACTCTGGAAACAGGGAAAAATTGAGCACTGTTCTCTGTAAAAGTAACACTTCATGTACCGTATATATTACTGAAAAGGTTACATTATCCTCAAAGTGGGATTCCCTGGTGGCTCAGCAGTCAAGAATCCGCCACAATGCAGGAGACCCAGGTTCAATCCCTGGGTTGGGAAGATACCCTGGAGAAAGAAACTCTCCAGGATTCATGCCGGGAGAACCCCATGGCAGCCTAGCGGGCTACAGTTCATGGGGTTGGTCAAAGAGTCAGACACTACTTAGTGACTAAACATCAACAAAAACATCCTCAAAATATTGCTTTCTACAAGATAAAGAGTCGACAGCAGATCCAACTAAAGGAGGAGGGTTGAATAAAATGTGTGAGCATATCAATTATTTTAATATGGAAATGATTTGGGGTTACCAAAGGGGAAAGCAGGGGCAAGGAAGGGACAAATTAGGAGTTTGGGATTAACAGATACACACCACTGTATATAAAACAAACAACAAAGACCTATTGTATATTATAAGGAACTATAATATCAATATCTTGTAATAACCTGTAATGGAAAAAGAATCTGAAAAGGAATAGATATCTGTATATGCATAACTGAATCATTTTGCTGTATACCTAAAACCAACACAGCACTGTAAATCAACCATACTTCAATTAAAAGAAAAGAAATTATTCTGGTTTATAAATGGTCCCATGGTCCCTTTTGCCCTCATGCTCCTATCCTAACTTTCCCACCAGCCCAACCATTTTTCCAGTACTGACCTACTGAGTTAAGTGTACTGGTTATCAGTCTAAATCATTGATTTGAAATGAAATCCACCACCCAGCCTTCTGTGGGTTTAGCAACTGAATTAGTTTATTTTCCTGGAGAGCTGAGCCTGGATCTTATTCACTTTCAAGTGCCCAAGCCCTGCACCAGGTCCAGAGTAGATGTTCCATATACAGTCTTTGGTTGAAAAAAATGGAATGAACAGATCAGTGAATCAGAAGTACTCAAAATGCAACCACGATATTAATCAGAAATGCCTAAATATTACCACCAGATTGTGTTCAAGCCAACAGATTATAATTATTTTACAGCTATCAGTCTTAAGCTCTTCACACCAGGCATGTTGCTTTATCTACCCCCTGTCCTTCAGCTCACAGTCCTCATAGGAGGTAACTCAGGCTAAGAGAGAGGATTAGGAGAGGTTCAAAGAGCAACTACCATATCCCCACCCTTTAATGTTCTATTCTTGCCTTTCCTGCCTTTTAATCATTTAGGTCCTGCAGTCATGCAGGATTTTGTCATCCTCGTGGCAGCATTCAACACCTCCTGACTGAGGAAGTCGGCCAACTGACCTTGCACTAAATCGGCCTCTTCCTCCATCTCTTTGTCCGGGACCAAGGCGTGTGTATGCTGGTTCCCATGTGCCACCTGCTGGTCTCCCGAGTCACTGCTTCCAAAGTGTCTCAGGAGTGCCATGTCGTGTGTGGAGACAGGGAAGGAGGAGCCCTTCCACAGCAGAAGCTCTAGGGACCCAGCTCTAGTCTGGGATGTGAGCTAGTTCATTCTTAACTACATGTCAGTGGAGAGGAGGCGTCTGAGGCACAGGGGGATGAAGTCTCTCCCTGAGCCTGTCACCTGTGCCTGGGAGTCCTGAGTCCTTCTCAAAACTGGCATCCACAAAAGGATGTTTCAAAGAAAGAAGGCAGGGAAAAAATCTGTGCTTAAACACGCATGAGGGATGAAATACAGATAAAGTGAGAAAGGGTTATTTAGGTGTTTAGGCAAACCTGCGACATTCCCTGTGGAATAAAATAAAGAGGGGAGGGCGGAAGGAACAGAAGGATGAAAGAAGAGAAAGACACGTTTATATCAAAAAATATTGCTTAATATACATCTAATTTTTTCTAAGCTGAAAATGTCGAGGATTTATTTTTTACTTCTTTTCTTTCTGGAATTTCATATGAAAGTAGTAAACTATAAAAATCATAAAATACCATAAAAATTTGATTACTAGCTTATTAAACATTAAATGCAATTGCCAAGATATAAGGTCATATCTTATATGACCCTCATATCTTAAAGGGTATCTTTATAGTCACACCCTATAAAGATACTGGTATGGATTTGGTGGCAACAAATCTAGACTCGTAGCTCTGACCCAATGGGCTCCTTGGGTGGTTTCCTCCAAGTGCATCACAACCTCAGCTAGTCTGGGTTTCTAAGCTAACATTCAGCATGAATGATTCTGTACAGTGTATTCTCACATCCCCTCCCAGACACTCTTCATCTCGATCACTCTGAGGAACATTTCTAAATTTCCAGAAACATGTGCCTTCGCCTTCTGTTTTAAGAAGTATTTCTTGCACACTGTGATAACTGCCAAACATGACTTTATGTAAAATTATTTCCCATCTGAATCGCTTCCCCTGCTCTTTTCTGCTAAGCCACAGGTTCACAGATATTGTCTATGGGAGCCCTGGTGAAGAGTGATTCAAGGGTACTTCTCATCTCTTCCTCAAAGACTAGAAGAGCCAGTTCCTCAGGGTCTCAGACAATCCTTCCTCACTCTCCTCCTGTCTGAACACGAGCCAAATTCTGTCTGCTGAACAATAGGTTGAAACAAAGTCTAAAACCCTAGGCCCACAGACAGAAGACTCATAAATACTGGAGTTAAAATTCTGAACAGGAACACAGGGACTTCTCTGGCAGTCCAGTGGTTAAGGGGCTTCCCAGGTGGCTCAGTAGTAAAAAAAAAAAAAAAAAAAAAAAAATCCACCTGCCAATGCAGGAGATGCAGGTGGCTCAGGTTTGGTCCCTGAGTTGGGAAGATCCCCAAGAGGAGTAAATGACAACCCACTCCAGTATTATTGCCTGAGAAACTGCAAGATAGAGGAGCTTGGTGAGCTACATGGGGACACAGAGTCAGATCCGACTGAGCTCACATGCATGCCAGTAGTTTAGACTTCCCACTTACACTCTAAGGGGACACGGGTTTGATCACTGGTCCAGGAAATTGCATGCCTTGTGGTGCAGCCAAAAAAAAGCTTAAAAAAAATCTGAACAGGAAATAAAGATGTCAGCTTTTCTCTTGGCACTGTACTTGGCCCTCTGGGCTGTGGAAAGCAGGCCATTTTCCTCTCTATCTCAGTTTCTTTTTTTAAAATGGGGACACCAATGTTAACAGTGATGGTTAATGTTTACGGAGTGACGACTACATGCAGTGCCCTGTACTAAGCAGGGTTATCGAATTTCAAGCTCATAAAACCATGTGAAACAAATACTCTTTCTCCATGTTACGGGTAAGGACAGAGGGCCTACAGTGGATTAAAGCCGCTTGTTTATTATCTCTTCAATATCCATCCCTCAATAAATACACACCTATTCTGTGCCAGCCAACAGGCTGGATTCTGGGATCTCAGGACTACATACAAATAGAACTCCTACTTTCAAAGTCCTCGCAGGCTAGAAGGGGGACCATAAAGGTAAACCATCAAAAGCAGAGGTCTGAAAGAAGAGCGCATCACATGGAGCAGGGACTCCTAGAAAGGAACCTTAGGGTACTGGTGACCACAGGGGCCTATAAGGACATCTTTACCCTAATTTTCCTTTCTCTGGTGATGACTCTGAGGCCCTGGATTGGGGGTACTAACCTGCCAAATTGCACACAACTCTCTTACTGGCAGAAGGTTCATGAGTTTCGGGGGAAGTCAGGAAAAGGTACCAGTACCAGCTGAACGTATATTTGTGAATTCAAGTGAATGGCAGGTACCCCTCTCACTATTTCTACAAAAATCCTGGTCTCAAAACACTTTTAACTTAATGAAAGGATTTCCTCATCTAGTTTGAGTCCTGCTTGAATTCAGATAGAATTAGTGATTGAATTCTGATGACCAGACTTTTGGATCTTCAAAAAGCCTGGAGGGTCATCTAAGTGCCTGAGGATGTCATGTCCTCCTCATCAAAACAGGTCTGGGAAAGTCTGGGGCACCTGCAGTCTGGTCTGGGAAGCTTGGTTGTCAGGCCACAGCAGAAGGGAGGTCATGACCAATGGGCACCTTTTGGGGAGAAGATAACTCTGGATGTTTGTGCCCTCCTTTGAGATGGACAAGGACTAGACAAGGCAGCTCTTGTGACCCTTCCTTTGAGGCTCTGAGGAGTGAAATGATTCACACAAAAGACCCAGTTAGTAACTGGCCGAGTCGGGACTGGAAACCAGATCGGCTGGATCTCAGAGGCTAGCATCATCCCCTCCGACATGCCTCTCGCTGCCCAGCCATGCAGTTTTCAAGTGATTCCCCAACAGATGCCAGATTTATGAGCAAAAATGGATTGAGTATAGCAGGAAAAACAACTCCAAGTGCACGCCTTAATAAAAACGCCTCTGCAGTGTCATCTCTGTACCCAAGGACAACATAACACCCACAACAGACAACAGTCACAGGAACTTCTTGGTACAAGGTGCTGGGCTGAGCAGCTATAGACAAGATCTCATTTCATCTTGCTGTTATCTCCGTCTTGTACACAGTTAAGTAACTCACCCAATGTCATGGGTAAACCCACATCATTTGACTCCAGAATTCAAGCTGAGTGACTATATTCCTGGTCACTGATCCTCATTGACTCTCCATGAATATAATGTCTCTGCTTTTAAATATGCTATCTAGGTTGGTCATAACCTTCCTTCCAAGAAGTAAGCGTCTTTTAATTTCATGGCTGCAATCACCATCTGCAGTGATTTTGGAGCCCCCCCAAATAAAGTCTGACACTGTTTCCACTGTTTCCCCATCTACTTCCCATGAAGTGATGGGACCCAATGCCATGATCTTAGTTTTCTGAACATTGAGCCTTAAGCCAACTTATTCACTCTCCTCTTTCACTTTCATCAAGAGGCTCTTTAGTTCTTCTTCACTTTCTGCCATAGGAGTGGTGTCAACTGCATATGTGAGGTTATTGATATTTCTCCCGGCAATCTTGATTCCAGCTTGTGTTTCTTCCAGCCTAGCGTTTCTCATGATGTACTCTGCATATAAGTTAAATAAGCAGGGTGACAATATACAGCCTTGACGTACTCCTTTTCTTATTCGGAACCAGTCTGTTGTCCCATGTCCAGTCCTAACTGTTGCTTCCTGACCTGCATACAGGTTTCTCAAGAGACAGGTCAGATGGTCTGGTATTCCCATCTCTTTCAGAATTTTCCACAGTTTATTGTGATCCACACAGTCAAAGGCTTTGGCATAGTCAATAAAGCAGAAATAGATGTTTTTCTGGAACTCTCTTGCTTTTTCGATGATCCAGCGGATATTGGCAATTTGATCTCTGGTTCCTCTACCTTTTCAAAAACCAGCTTGAACATCTGGAAGCTCATGGTTCACGTATTGCTGAAGCCTGGCTTGGAGAATTTTGAGCATTACTTTACTAGCATGTGAGATGAGTGCAATTGTGCGGTAGTTTGAGCATTCTTTGGCATTGCCTTTCTTTGGGATTGGAATGAAAACTGACCTTTTCCAGTCCTGTGGCCACTGCTGAGTTTTCCAAATTTGCTGGCATATTGAGTGTAGCACTTTCACAGCATCATCTTTGAGGATTTGAAATAGCTCAACTGCAATTCCATCACCTCCACTAGCTTTGTATGTAGTGACGCTTTCTAAGGCCCACTTGACTTCCCATTCCAGGATGTCTGGCTCTAGGTGAGTGATCACACCATCCTGATTATCTGGATTGTGAAGATCTTTTTTGTACAGTTCTTCTGTGTATTCTTTCCACCTCTTCTTAATATCTTCTGCTTCTGTTAGGTCCATACCATTTCTGTCCTTTATCGAGCCCATCTTTGCATGAAATGTTCCCTTGGTATCTCTAATTTTCTTGAAGAGATCTCTAGTCTTTCCTATTCTGTTGTTTTCCTCTATTTCTTTGCACTGATCGCTGAGGAAGGCTTTCTTATCTCTCTTTGCTATTCTTTGGAACTCTGCATTCAGATGGGAATATCTTTCCTTTTCTCCTTTGCTTTTCGCTTCTCTTCGTTTCCCAGCTATTTGCAAGGCCTCCTCAGACAGCCATTTTGCTTTTTGCATTTCTTTTCCATGGGGATGGTCTTGATCCCTGTCTCCTGTACAATGTCACGAACCTCTGTCCATAGCCCATCAGGCACTCTGTCTATCAGATCTAGTCCCTTAAATCTATTTGTCACTTAGCTTGAGCATTTTGAAGCAGTACATGTGAAATTGGTTGTCTTTATAACCAGAAGAGAGAAAGTACGGGCTTTCTTTAAGAAGGCTCACTTCTCATGGACCCTTCCCATGTGTGGGCCACTTTTAAAGTCTTTATTGAATTTATTACAATACTGCTTCTGCTTTATGCTTTGGTTTTTCGGCCCCAAAGAATGTGGGATCTTAGCTTCCCAACCAGGGATCGAACACCCACTCCTTGCATTAGAAGGTGAAACCTTACCCACCGGACCACCAGGGAAGTCCCAATTCTTTATTTCTTTTTTTTAATTGAAGTATTTACAATGCTGTGTTAGGTTTAGGTATATTGCAGAGTGAATCAGTTATATATGAGTGTGTGTATACTTTCTCAGAGTCTTTTCCACTATAGGTTATTACAAGATGTTGAATATAGTTTTCTGTGCTATACAGTAGGTCCTTGTTGTTTATCTATTTTATATATAGTAGTATGTAGCTGTTAATCCCAAACTCCTAAATTTATCCTTCCCCCCTTTCCCCTTTGGTAACATAAGTTTTCTAAGTCTGTGAGTCTACTTCTGTTTTATAAATTAATTCATTTGCATCATGTTTTCATTGTTGTTCAGTCGCTCAGTTGTGTCCAACTCTCTGCCACTCCAGGGACTTCAGCATGCCAGTGTTCCTTGTCCTTCACCATCTCCCAGAATTTGCTGTTTTTACATATCACATCTAAGTGATATCCGTCTTCGTCTGATTTATTCACGTATTATTGCCACTGTCAGCTCTTAGTGGAAAGAGTACAGATGTTGGAGTTCAAGGCCAGGCTTGACCCCAGGTCAGCAGAGTGAGGAGGGCCAAGGAACATGGTCCTTCTAAGCCTCACAGCTTGCAGATGTTACCTGCCAGATGGGCGGGAGGCTGGAGCAGTCACCCATGTGAAGGGCCTGGCTGGGGGCATTAAAAAATTAAAGTGAGAGCCTGGTTCCAGGGCTGACAGGGACTTTCGAATCACCAGGCAGAAGCATCCGCTTGGCACAGCCCAGGCCGGCACCGGCCCTCATCTCTGCCAGGGCAAGTGGCCTTCCTGGACCTCAGGAGAGAATGTTTGGGAATCAGGACACAAAGCCCGGATGCCTACTGAGAGCTGCCTCTCTCCAGCACCGGCTTTGCCAGGCCCTCTTGCTTCAGATTGAGGACTCATTCCTCAGCCATCAGTCAGGTGGTCTGCAGGGGGAGGGGGGCAGGGAGCCCAAAAAGCACAGGCTCTGGTCTCAGGCTTGACGGCTGCAAATCCCGCCGGGGTTCAACTGCCTTCAGATTTATGGGCCCATAACCAGGAGAACTGCCTGCTGCCGGGGTCCAGCGCTGCCTCGGGGCCCAAGGGGCTCCTGGAGGATGCTGTTTGTGAACCTCTTTATCTCTCTAATGCCATGTTCCTTAAATCTGTGGTATTAAAATGATGAGAAAGGGCGGAGGAGGGTGATTCATTCTCCGGTTGCACTGACAATGAAATTCATCGAAATCAAATTTCTCCTGAGCATGCCAACAACATCCTGGCTGGTACCCCTCTCAGCTCTAGGGCTGGGTTTGTTTGGATTCTACAACAATTTTTCTTTTTAATGTCATTGTTTTTATTATTTTCGCCTAATGTTTTTATAACATGCTTACTGTGGAGGTTGTTCCATGCCCACCAGCTCTCTGGGGAGGGAGGTGCAGGGTAGGCAGGCTTGCTAACCCCAAAGCTGTTTTTTGCACATCCCTCCAACCACCAGGAGGAAGCAGGGTCCCTGCTTTGGTCCCCTTTCCAGCCCTGTCCTGACAAAGATAAAGTGTCCCAACACTAAACATGGAATCCTGACCTGTTCGTCCTTACACTGAGAAAAACCCCAGTATTAATTAATGAACCCAATCAACCCTCCCCTTCAGCCACTCACCTTCCATTTTCCCATTTAAAAATATCTGGATACTTCTTTCTTTGTATGTCATGGCTTCTAGCCCCAGTGTCCATCTTCGCACGCTGGAAAGCCATCCCCTCCCTTATTTGCCAGTATGCATCTCAAAATGTGACACGGAGAAGGACTGAATAAATAGTAGCTCATCCATATCACAGAATATTAAGCATTATGATCTAGGTGGTTCAGATGGTAAAGAATCTGCCTTCAATGAAGGGGACTTGGGTTCAATCCCTGGGTTGGGAAGATTCCCTGGAGAAGGGAATGGCAACTCACTCCAGTATTCTAGCCTAGAGAATCCCATGGACAGAGCAGCCTGGCAGGCTACAGTACATGGGGTCACAAAGAGTCAGACACAACTGAGCTACTTTCATACATATTAACCCAGAAAAGGTTAATGACATATCCTTAATTGAAGAAAGAAAGTTGGAGAATAATCCATATTGCAGGATTCACTTTATAAAACATAGTTCCTTTGAAAATCTTATATGCATATGGATTTGTTTTGATATGTTTATGTCAGCATGATTAACAGTGTGGAAGGATGCACCTGAGGATATTTATACAAGTAACCTGGTTTAGGGGATGTTGGAAAGAGAAAATATTGGTTTTTCAAATACATCTAATCATATGCCATTAGCTGCAGTTAATTCTTGTTACTTGGGTAATTTCTGAAGAGGAATTTGGTAAAAGAATTTTTAATCAATCAATAGGTGACATATACTTTGATTTTATTTTAAATGTGGCAGATACCTCGAGTCCTGTGGATGTGGCTGGACCTGTGCCAGGATCATTGGGAATGACACTGACTGTACTTCTATTCAGACAACCTAATTTTCATTCCCTTTGTGGTTAATTCATATTGGGGCTACAGTCCTTACTTGTTTTCTTTAGAATGGTTACAAAGATAGAGCTCTTTCTTCCCTCTTACATGCTTTTGAAGCAAATTAGCTTTACCCTAAGTGCAGGACCTTAAATTTCTTCTTATTAAATTTTTTGTGTCGGTTTTGGCCTTTTGCTCCGCTTGTCAAGATCTTTTAAAAACCTGGTCTTCTTAGCTAGCCTATTAGCCATTCTGCCCAGCTTCATGCCAGCTGCAAGTGTGATCAGTAGGTCTTTTATGTCTTGATCCGAGTCCCTGATAAAAGTGTTCAACAAGATAGAGCCAAGGTACAGTCTTATACTTGCCTGTTTTATTTTTATTTTTTAATTTACTTTATTGAAGTATATTTGATTTACAATGTTGTATTAGTTTCTGGTATACAGCAAAGTGATTCAGTTATACATATATATATATTCTTTTTCATAATCTTTTCCATTATGGTTTATTACAGGATATTGAATAAGCTCCCTGTGCTGTACAGTAGGACCTTATAGTCTATCCATTCTATATATAATAGTTTGCATCTGTTAACCCCAAACTCCCAATCCATTCCTCTCCCACCCCCCTCCCCCTTGGCAACCACAAATCTGGCCTCTACATCTGTGAGTCTGTTTCTGTTTCATAGATAAGTTCCTTTTTGTCATTTTAGATTCCACATATAAGTGATATCATATGGTATTTATCTTTTTCTTTCTTAGTATGATATCTCTAGGTCCATCCATGTTGCTGCAAATGGCGTTATTTCATTCTTTTTTATGTGTACTCACCTATTTTAGATGAACAAGTACAAATATTTTATATTCGCCTTTCAATGAATTCTTTTCGTTGTCTGCAAGGCTCCTAATAAACTGAGAGATTTGTATTGGGCAAGTTGATAACCATCACCACCATCTGACTTGGAGAGGATAACAATAAACACTAATCACAAGCCAACATGAGCCAACCTAGAAGCACAGCAGTGAGTCATAGCTGTGGAGCATATGGCTCTGTCCACATCTGCTCAGAGGCATCCAGATGGAAGTAGGAGGTGGGCTGGGGGAAAGGGGGGAGGAGGAGCAGGCAGAGCAGGGAGGGCCGGTGGGGAGGAGGGATCAGGCAGGTGAAGGCAGGCGGGGGGAAGGCTTCAAGGACCAGGCTCCCAAATCAATCTCCACGATTGTGTGTTTAATGTGTGAGCAGCACGCAACAGCTGCCGATGGCTCCCATCCGTGACAGCACAACTGTATGACAAATCCTTCCCGTCATATTAGAGAGCCGTGTCTTCTGCTTTATGGTTAATGGTCCTTTGACGCACCTACTCAAATCACTTCTTCGCAGGCCTTACAAGTCTTTGTCACCCATGCGTGGTAATGTTTTTCTTCTCCGAGTAGCCACAGTCACTGTTGTAACCTGAGTAAGTGGCCCTCCTGCCCTATCCTCCCCCTAACACTCCTCCACAGCCTTCCAGAAGCTGCTACACTCCTGACATGTCCATCTTCTGATACAAAAGAACAAACGCTCATCTGAGTGGTAGAAGGTGCGAATTCAGGCAGCCTTTGTTCAAGTTACAGCCCAAAGCAACATTTAACCCTCTTTGTGCCTTAGCATCTCCCACTACAAAAAGGAATTTCATGACTGCAGCATTTTTCAAAAACTAAATGAGATGGCGTGTGGCAAGGAGGTAGATGCTGAATAAACACAAGCTGCATCTGACACTGTAACCCAAAGAAGACACAGGCATGACTCACTCCAAACTTCTGGCTTTGACTATTTGCAGACATGAGGAGGGCCAACAAGTGGCTCTAGAATCCACAATGTTTTGTCATGACTCTTCCTGGCCTCCGAAGAATGTGCTGGGAACTATGTGCAGGATTCTCACAGCTGTATGCAGTCGCTTCATTCCCCCAGCATTTGCTAGCTGTCAACTCTCTTCAAACACTGCACCTGGGCCAAGGTGTACAAAGATGGTGGAGACAAGATCCTGCCACTCAAGTCACTGTCTAGTGCCCACGACTTACAGTAAGAAATACTCCCAGACCCAGACAAACACACACACTAGCAGCAGCGGCAATAGTGAAAGTCCACATACTAGACCCTTACTAAATGCAATGGACTTGATATTTTCTTTTCTATTGCATTTTAAAATTTTATTTCACCACCTCCTAATGAGATATTGACACACAGCTTTGAAAACTCTACTCTGAGGTTGGATAGATGTGTGAGGCTCTGTTCTCAGTGTTTCCTAGACTGCCATGGAATGTCACGTGAGGAGGTCCTCGACCTGCCTCGGGGAGTCAGAAAACCTGACCCTTAAGCTTGAAAGAGACTCAGGTATGTATGCATGGGGGCAGTTAGTGTCTCTGGAAGAGGGAACAGCTTGGACAAAGGCACGCAGGAATGAAAGCATGAGTGCACAGGGAACTCCAAAAAATTATGAATAGGTAGAATCTAGGAAGCTTTGGGGAAATGGAAGAAATATAAGGCTTTAGAGATAAGTTTTCAAATAAGCAAAGGTTAAGGCACCAATGTTTGAACACTGTGAGGGCAAGATTTCTATTGCCAAACAGGAAACCTAATCTAGCACACATCTCAGTAGGCTCTGGAAGATGAGATATCAGGTGAAGAAGAAAGAAGGTGAATTTTAAAAAATCAAACAGGTCACAAAATATTCATGCCCCATGTTTAAAAAGTCAAGTCTCTTGGGCATTGCTGATTGTTTAGCAGCAGGAGGACATGAAGCAAGTGCTTGACTTTGTGGAGGTGTTGTCTGCTACATGCTAGAGCACTCACCTCAGATTGGGGTACCCAGAGGTCCTTCGTGGCTTCCTAGGTGGCGCAGTGGTAAAGAATCCACCTGCAATGCAGGAGACCCAGGAGACTCAGGTTCAGTCCCTGGGTCAGGAACATCCCCTAGAGGAGAAAATGGCAACTAACTCCAGTATTCCTGCCTGGAAAAAAGATCCCATAAAGAGAGGAGCCTGACAGACTACAGTATATGGGGTTGTAAAGGGTCGGACATGACTAAGCACGCACAAGGTCCTTTTAGCAGATAGTATGTCTGCTTCATGACCAGTTGATTATGTCATGAAGAGCTCTATGGCCTGCTGAAGAGTTTGGACATTAATCTGGCCAACGAGGCCATCAGAAGACGTAAAGCAAGAGAGTACCTAAAAATTGGCAGAAGCATCAACATTGCTGTAGATTAACAGGCAGATTGGAAGGAAGGACTGACTGGAGGCAGACCAACCAGATAAACAGCTAATGTTGACGAGACAGTGATGAGAACCTGAGAATCAACAGCAATGATGAGGATGGAAAGGAGGGGATAGCTTAGGAAATAGAAAGTTGGAGAATCACATGACCCATGGACTGACTTGATATAGTGCAGGAGAGAAGAAAACCCCAGGATGAAGCACTAAGTTGCTAACTTGGATAGCTGGGAGCATTGTGGAACTCCTCGATAGAGCTGATTTTGGATATTTTGAAAAGAAACTGGAGGATCGGGACAGTACAAAGACACTTCCAGAGGACCTGATTGGTGTTCTATGCATTACCATGGCCAGAAAAAGAATTCTCTTCTACCCACAAAGCCCATATGTCCAGAAACTATAGAGCTAGTCTTCTTGCTGGACTATGCGCCTAAGGTCAGAGTCAAAGCCAGGAGGAAGGGTGGGTGTCTGCCTGCTGTGGTGCACAGAATTACACAATAGCTTCTCCCAAGCAATTTCTCCCTCCAGGCAGTCATAGAATGGATAGGACAGTACAAGAGAGAAGCATTTGTTAGGTTTGCCTCCAGAAACTCTCATTGTCCATCTGTCTGGATTCAGAGGAGAGACCCAGGTGTGCAGTATCTAGAGACAATTCAGCTTCCTCACACACCCAATTTGAAGGATGATGTCTATCTTGGGCTGAATTGTGCTTCCCCCCAAAACACAACCAAGTCCTAACCCTCTGTACCTGTGAAGGAAATCTTATTTGGAAATAGAATCTTTGAAAGGGAAGATTAAGTTAAGGAGGGGTGAGATCATCCTGAATTTAGGGTGAGCCCGAAATCCAATGACTGGAATCCTTATAAGGAAAGAAAAGGGGGATTAAGACGCACAGACACGGAGAGAAGACAGCCGGGAGAACACAGCGGCAGAGACTGAGTGACGCATCAGAAGCCAAGATGGCTGCCAGCAGCCACCAGACGCCAGCGTGGAACCTATTCTCGCTCTGAGCCTGTCTACACCTTGATTTCTTGTCTCTAGAACTATAAAATAATAAATGTGTGTTGTTTTAAGCCACACGTTGTTGGTAATTTGTTATAGAAGGCTCCAGGAAACCAAGACAACGTCCCAATTAGTACTTTCAGGACACTTGGGTTAAGACTGCCTAGTGACTATCTCAGAAGTGATTATTACTCTCTGGAAGCTTGCCTCTCCTCTCTGGTCCATTTCCCCAGCGTAGACACACCTCTTCACCTCAAGTCTCTATTTTCCACATTTTCTTTGCTTTTTTTCCAGAGCAGCAGATTTTCTTTCCAGCTCAGATGCTATTCTGAGCTCAGGGTAATAGCCAATTAAGCAGGTCTTTATGGAAGCCCTGTGGGATCCTGGAGGCAGATCCCAAGTGAGCTAAGGAGAGGAAAAGCACAATTTTCTTAGGCATTTGGTGAGAAGCTGTGAGAGCCTGTGTGCCTTCATTCCACCATTGGGCTCCTGAAGAGGTCAAAAGCATGTTATCAATCCTAAACCTTTACCCTCTTGATCTGCACTTCAGCTGCCATCCCAGTTTTCCCTTCTTTGAAAAGTTTTCCTGGGAAGAAGACCAAGACCCAAAGCCTCTCCTGCCTGGTTTTCAACTCACATTATCAGTATCCCAGTTCCTTCCTGGGCAATAATTCTTAGATTTCAAATAGTAGCTTCTCATTAAGAAAGGTTGGAAACCTCAGCTCTGTGAATCAGGAAGGTTGCCATGTCCCTAAAAAGCCACAGCATTCTCATTTCTACTTGAAAACCTAACACTCTCTCAAAAGCAATCATATCCCCAGTTTGTCCAGGTTCATTGACTGATCTTGATAGTGTCATATTGAAGGTGCAAATTTTGGTGAACACTGGAATTAAAATGTCTCTTTCTTCCTAGAAATTAAAAAAAGAAAAAAGAATGAAAGGACTTAAATCCCCAGGTGGCCCTAGCCCAGTCATTTAACCTCTGCTTGGCCCAGTTTGCTTATAGATGGCATTAAATGGGAATTGTGAGAAAACATCTTATGAATTAGAGGCTTTAAAAGTGCTATGCAAATGTTCAGTGTTACCATAAGGCCCTTGGGAATCTCTGACAAACTCCAAACTGAGGATTATAACCAAGGAGAAAATGTGAGCACTTTGGAATGTGAAAGAACTATTAATATTGGTTACTATGATGGATTTGTTTTCTTCTAGTCCAGATCGAGACATGAGAAACTGTTAAAATGTGGATTCAGTTTTAAAACCCTTGTGAGCTCAGATGCTCACTGAGTAGTTATATTTCAGCAAACATTTGCACATTAAAACAAAATCAAAAGATCAAAAGAAACTGGGATTGGAGAAGAAGCAGGTACATAAAACCAATGCTATCAGAAACAATGCATTGTAGCTGCAAAATCAGATGATTGGCCTTTGCAGATGTCTGTATATATCATTCAAACACTGAAAAAATAAAACCTCTTGAACCCATCTAATTTTAATATTATACTCATTAGAGCGAGAAAACCTCTCTCAAACCACTAGCCTGTGGAAACCCTCCAGGCAAGGCAACTTGGTTTTCTTGTTTTCTTTTCCTTGATAAACAGACCCCTGGCTTTGTGAGGGCCTGCGGCAGCCACTGATCCTTATAATTATAAACAAAACAGGGTATTAATTCATCCCTTTGAAAAAAATGTATTCAAATTAGGCTATCAAGTTGGGGCTGTAATGTCTTCTAAAGGCATATAAAGCCATTTTAGCAACAACGCCAACAAACATCCAGAAACAACCCAAACAAATTTTTTCTATTTAAACACCTTCTGGCTTCAGTCATTATAGAAGAATGGGTTTGCCTGATGGAAAAAGCAGCTGTTAGTGTCCAGGTCTGATTTAACATCTATTTTCATGCTTTAATGGCATTCTAAGCTACCAGCACTGTGTGTTCCTTGGTCTACCAGGCAAGAGCAGAATTTGCTAGACTGGCAGCTTCTCCTCTCCAAATCTTCACCATTCATGGATAAGGAGCAACATCCATGGCATTCAAGACAACATATCTGAATGAGGAGACCAGAGAAGCAAGACATACCAGAAAATCTTGCTGCTTGCCAAAATATTCCCTTTAAATGAGAAAAAATGTTTGACCTTTATTTTCTTGCGCTGCTTTCATTGCTAAGTCTGGTCCTATTCAATAACCAATCATGGCCAATGAGACACTCAGGATTATCTGGGCAAACAATGGTCCTCAAGTCAGAGTAACTGCTTGAGCTCACAGGGTTCTTAAAGCCACAGATGCTTTTCCCACATCTATACTGATAATTTGGAGAAGGCAATGGCAACCCACTCCAGTACTCTTGCCTGGAAAATCCCATGGACGGAGGAGCCTGGTAGGCTGCAGTCCATGGGGTCACTGAGAGTTGGACCCAACTGAGCGACTTCACTTTCACTTTTCACTTTCATGCATTGGAGAAGGAAATGGCAACCCACTCCAGTGTTCTTGCCTGGAGAATCCCAGGGACGGGGGAACCTGGTGGGCTGCCGTCTATGGGGTCTCACAGAGTCGGACACGACTGAAGCGACTTAGCAGCAGCAGCAGCAGCAGCATACTGATAATTACACGATGAAAATGCTAAGTGTTCAAAAATTTGGTGAAATATTTATAGGAAGTGATTTTGAAAGAGTATTGTGACCATGGGCTTCCCAGGTGGTTTCAGTGGTAAAGAATCTACCTGCCAATGCAAGAGACACAAGAGACTTGGGTTCAGTTCCTGGGTTGGGAAGATTCCCTGGAGGAGGAAATGGCAACCCACTCCAGTATTCTTGCCTGGATAAGTCTATGGACAGAGGAGCCTGGTGGGCTACAGTCCATGGGATTCCAAAGAGCTGGGCACAACTGAGCAAAGCACAGTCAGTCAGTTCTTTCCTTAATCTGTTCCTAATCTCCTGAAATGGCAGAAGTGGGAATGTCAGAATCCCCTGAAAGATTAGAATAATTAAAGGAAATATCACCAGAAAGAAAAGAGCATTTTTCAACCTTGCACTAAACATAATTTGTCTTATATTCTAGAATACCCAAGAAGTTCAGCTTTTCACAGTGGCATCTTAGGAAATCCAAGATCCTAACTTTGTTCCCATGTTCCCATGACTTCAAAAGCAACTTCCTTCTAACCTGTTCTCCTCCCTGAGCAATTCTCTACCCATGGGATCCCTCTGTCCTAAAGCAGTACATCCTGGGTCTGAGATGCTCAGTCTAGATTAAGAACCAGATGCCTTCAGGAGACTAGGTCACAGTGGCCTTTAGGTCTTCATATCCTGACACTCTTAAGTCCAGCAACAAAACACAGCGTAGGTATGTGTTCCCCTTCAAGAAATGAGCTGAAGACATGCCTATCCTTGTTGTTAGCAGGTAACTTGGTTTTTGTTGTTGTCGTTGTTGTTTTTTGGGTTGTTTTTTGTTTTTTTCTCTTTTTCACTGCACTAGGTCTTCATTGCAGTGAGGGCTTTCTCTAGTTTTGGCTTGCGAGCTTAGTTGTCCCATGGCATGTGGGATCTTAGTTACCAGGCCAGGGATCGAACCCACATCCCTTGAATATGAAGGCAGATTCTTAACCACTGGACCAGCAGGGTTACTTTTGGATCTATGTTTGTCTCTCTCTCTCTTCCTTTCACACACACACACACACACACACACACACACACACACACATACAACATCCATTCTCAGAAATTGCCAATGGTGGAGAAGGAAATTTGTTTTCCTAACTCAGTCTTGACTCATAATGCAGGTAGATTCCTATTATTATTTACAGGGGTGATAACTCCTTTCCTTTATCTTTCCTTTCCTAGCCCTTTTCCTCATTTGCAAATTATGTCCTACTGAGCTTTCCTGGGGTCAAAACCTGACCCATTAGTAAGCTAGAGATCTCTTATCCCTAGCCACACAAAGACCCTCTGAATGGTTCATTCATTCATTCATTCAACAAATATTTCTTTATTCACTTCCTCCAGTACCTTGCTAAACATTTGGAATACAGTGGTGAACAAACCTCCATGAAGCCCCTTGCCTTTTATGAAGTAGGGCTTCTGGGCTGGGGGGGTGGGGGTGGAGGAGTAGGAGGGTGAGGAGACTGGGGGTTGGGGGATGGCGGGGTGGGGAGAGGTGGTCACGGCATCCACCCTTCCTAGCCCCTGGACAGACAAATTGGAAATCCTTTTTTCCATTATATGTGTTAAACACCCACCTAGGAAGCACTCCCTAAATGAATTATCATTTTATCAAGGATTTGAACCAGGTTGCCTACTCTCTGGAGTGCTGTTTGTACAGAATTGTTGTCACACAAGGCAGTGAGCTAGCGGAAGCTGGGACGGCCTCTCGGAATTTTCTGATTCTCTGGTCACATGATCAGACTATGAAAGCCAAGCCTAGAGATTATCTAGCCCTCCCTCCCACACCCCTAGATCCCAGATGAAGAGATGGAGGACAAAGACATGAAAGACAAAGTGAAACGGTTATTAGCAGAAGAGGGAGAGCGAGGTGGTCCCCTGTCTGCTGGTTCTCATCTCCCTCTACCGCACCCTCCAGCCTGATAAGGAAAATCTGGCTTCGGAAATCTGACCCTTCACTGCTCTGCTGAAGCTACCAGTCTGTGTGCATGCATGCTCAGTCGTGTCCGACTCTTTGCGACTCTGTGGACTGTAGCCCACCATGCTCCTCTGTCTATGGGTTTCTAGGCAAGAATATTGCTGTGGGTTGCCACTTCCTCCTCCAGAGGAGCTACCAGTCCCCACTGGCCAATAGGAGGCTAACTCAATTTTCCCTATGTTGACCTTTCTAACTCTACTCACATTCAGAAGCAGAATTTAATAAATACGTTACCAACAGTCTCTCAAAGGCTCCAGAGGAGAGGAACCAGCATTCCTCTTCAGAGGAAAGTGTGAAAATATATAAAAAGTAGCTGAATGATAGGCAGCTAGAAAGTCACTTCTGTAATAAAATTGGGGGATAGTTACAGATTTGGATTATTATGTTGTAAACAAGATTCCTTTTAGCTTACCTACTATGAAACCACAAAGTAGCAACAACGCAGTGTCAAGAGTTTTTCAGAAAATGTATTTTTTATGTTTTTATTCATTAGCAGGTAAGAGCAGTGACAGATAAATGATACCCTGCCATAAGATCTATACCATACAAGATTACAGAAGCTGACACTCTGATTTTCCTCTATGTACCACATACTTCATTTGTTAAAATTAGAAGACATGGTTTTGTTATTAAATGTCTGAGTGTTTGCATTCCTTTGCTGATTTGTATTGTACAACTAGTGCCTACATCTTGAAATATATCAAATGTAAATTAAGTACAAGCAACATAACCAGCATTAGTGCTCCATCCTTTAGAAAACAATCCGGCCAGTGGCAGAGCCAAAAGGTCAGCTGCTGGGCTCAGTGAGGATGCCGAAGGGCCAGCAAGCCGGCACAGCCTCCCTACTTTCAATGTACGCCCTTTCATTCTCCTGCTCATTCACAATCAAAGGGATTTCAAAGCTCATTCACCTCCATGGAAGCCGGGGCTAAGGGGTCGGGGGGAGGGGCATTGTGCTCCTCCATATCAGGAAATGAGGACTTGGCTGACCACAGTCTTGCATTATTATGATTGTTTCTATTATTATGCTTTTGCTTCTGAATATCAAATTTTAGTAATAAAAACAAACAGGTCTGTCAGCCAGGAGGCTAACAAAGCCTGGTAATATGTTTCCTGCTGGAAAGGCCCTCTGGGGTCCATGCTTCATCCCACCATCTCTTTCTTTCACATGTAGAACCATCTGGGGTAGGGAGGAGATACAGAGTTTCAAGGGGGTCTCACAGGAATCCTGAACAATCCCAGTCATTGGTGTGTCTGCCACTAGGAAGGGATAAAGGCAGAGAAGTTTCCATTATAGATAACATTGAGTCGGCCAAAAAATTCATCTGGGTTTTTCCCAAATGAAAAACCCAGATGAACTTTTTGCCCAACCCAATAATTGCCAAGAGACACAAAACCACTAAGCTAGACAGGCCCCATTCCGAAGATTATATTGTGGGGGGCGGGGGTTGAGATTTGGGACAATGCCAGTTTTGATATATTTCTACATGCCTGTGCATGTATGTTGAAATACATCCTCACATCTGAAAAGGACGCTAACTTTGGGTCTCCTTCCTCCTAATGCTGTGCTGTTAACAACAGGTATCTGTCAGCTGTTTCTACACTGGCTAGGGGAGACCAGGATGTGGAATATGTTATGAGTGTTGGCCACGAGGTTTGGAAGGGAATTAAATAACATAGATGACCACAGATTAGGGAATATTTTAGCAGATCTTGCACAAATTGGCAGGATCCCCCCAAAGTCGAGGTAGGCCTCAGGGTCTGGCAGTTTTGATGGCCTGCTTGAGACTGTCAACCATGCTCTGAAGAGCCATGGGAAAGAGAACTCTACCAAATGCACATATACATGCATCCACCAATGCCACCTGGAATACTCCTATTTAAGATGGCAGACTATTCGCAGCTAAAATTACACAACCATCTGGTCAACCTAATTCCAGGCCTTATTGCATATTAAGGTTTAAGGTAGAATTTGGGGTCCCAAACTAACACCCAGCTTCTACTCCACTGCTGTGGAGATGCCAAAACAGACCTCTGAACAAGAATCCAAGCATCATTGTTATTAATAGACTAAACAACCATCTAATTAGCCCTTTGCTAGAGGTTTAGGCTTCCTGGAAACAGCTGGACTGGAGTATGTACTCTGGCTTCTATCTCCTACTCCAGATTGAGGACAAACAGACCCAATGGGAAAGGGGAGATCTGACCAGCCTCCTAGTTGTAGGTAGAAATGCTGGAACAGAAAGTGAAAATGCCTATCTCCAACATCATCATCAGTATAGAGAGGCCCTGCTTTGAGTGTAGAAAGCAAGGAGGAAGTGGCCTTTCTTACTGATCAAAAGGTAGGCAATGAAAAGGGAGAGGGTGGAGCCCATTTCCTTTTTGTTTGTTGTTGTTGGAGAGATATAGACATATAACCATTTTCTTTTGAATAACACAAGCCCATCCTCTTATAATTTACCAAAAGAAATATCAAGCTTTGGCCATTTGCTTTCTTCTTTTTGAAAAACATTTATTTCTTTATTTGGCTGTTCTGGGTCCTAGTTGTGGCACACAGGACATTCCATCTTCATTGCACATGCAGGATCTTTAGTTGTGGGAAGTGGGATCTAGTTTCCTGACCAGGGATTGAACTCTGGGCCCCCTGCATTGGGAGCATGGAGTCTTAGCCACTGGAGCACCAGGGAAGTTCCTGGTCATTTCTATTAGCCATTCACTCATTCAAGGGGAGGAGCAGGTGGAAGCTTGGAGAAAATGTCAGGAAGAACTCTGATTTGGCCCTGTTGGGAAAGAGAGAAGCTCTCTCCTCCACTAAACCACAGCAGAGGGGTCAATAATTAGTCCCTTCCCCAAAGTCGCTGTAAACATTGAAGTAAGAGGGTAGTTTTAGAGAAAGGCTCTCACACAGCAGTAGAGTAACAGCTCACAGAAATTTCAGGAGGCCAGCAGAGAATAACAGGGTATTTTTAAGGTTCTAACACAACCCTACATGCTGTGGGAGATGCCAAAGAAATAAAAAGACAGAGTTCCTACCTTTGTAGGGTGGGACATCAAACTTCCATAAGATGTAACAAGAAAAAAAATTTTTTTAATACAGACTAAGAGAATAATTAAGTTCAAGTTATGTGATACAAATTATATTCATTGTTAGGTTGAGAGGAATAGAAGGATGCTGTGGAACTTCCCAGGTGGCTCTAGTGGTAAAGAACCTGCTTGCCAATACAGGTAGACGTAAGAGACGTGGGTTCAGTCCTGGGTTGAGAAGATCCCCTGGAGAAGGGTATGGAAACCCACTCCAATATTCTTGCCTGGAGATTCCTATGGACAGAGGAGCCTGGTGGTCTCCACAGGGTTGCAAAGAGTTGGACACAACTTAAGCCACTTAGCACTGTGGAATAGAAATAGTCAAGGAAAGTCTTTAGAGGAAGTGGCACCTGATTCAGCCTGAGTAGGAAGTAAAGAGAAATCATCAGATACAAGGAAGAAGATAAAGAGGGCAGAAAATAGTGTGAGAGGGAAGAGGGAAAACCTGGTTCAGGCAGAGAAGCCAATGTCAAGGGTAATGATAGGAAACATAGAGTTAAGATGGAGATAGTTGCTGGGGCCCAAAGGCCAAGAAAAATCATTAAGATTAGATATGACAAACACTGTAAATCTTGACAGCCTTTCTAGCACAAAGGTTATCTTCCAAAACAAATAATCCTTTCAATGGAATGATCTTAGGGCCATGAAACAACATTTGGAGAAGAAGATTCCAGGTCAGAGTCATGGAGTCTCTGGGATTTAGAATCCTTGGAGAAAAACTTCTAATCCTACAAGGCATTCTATATTTCCCTTTCTTATGATAGACCTCAGGCGCTGGAAACCTTTTTCAGGGGGAGAGGAGTATGCTATATCTCCACTGATCCTCTCCTCCCACATGAACTTCCAGGGGTGAAGAGGGCAGAGGGCACAGTTGGGAGGCAAAGGGAGGACACAAAGTGTCAGTCCTCCCTTGCAAGAAACAGGCCACACCTCTTGCTCTCCTTCAGTGGGTAGTGCTCTGTCTCAGCTCATAGACCAGCATCAAGGTACCTCTTGTGAATACCCATTGAGTCCCATGTTCCCTGAAGCAGAGTGATGACAAATGATCAGGAAGTAACTAGTTAGGCTTCTCCTCAACGCTGTGTAGTTTATCTTTAATCCCAGCACTGTCTATGCCCTGGACTGGCCTGTCAAACCCCGCCTCCATCACTCCACCACTCTCCATCAGCTCCTTCCCCTCTAAACAGGCTTTTCCAACAATGGGAGTGCTCTTTCCAGCCTTCAGTATCTCTTGACATCTCTTAACAACTGAAGTGAGGTATTGTTTGCATGCCATCAAATTTACCTGTTCTGAATGTAAAATGTACTGATTTATAGTAAATTTACTGAGGTGGGCAACCATCACCACAATACATATGGAGTACATTTCTAGTACCACAGTAATATCCCTTATGTCTGCTTTCACCTAACATTGTAATGATATTGTCTGACAGGTAGCTGAGAGTAAGACAAAGACACAGGGGAAAAAAGGGGAGGGGGGAACTTTAGGGGGTGAAAGAACTTCAGAGAGAGATGCAGATGGGAAATGCAAGAGGAAGACGAAGGAAGACTTCAGATAATTTCAGAGAGCACTGGACTGTATGTCAGAGGTGGCCAGATCTTCAGTGCCCCTCCCCAACAGAAAGCCATAGGATTACAAAACTATATTCCCAACACATGATTCAGCAATCAAGCTCCTTAGTATTTACCCAAAGGAATTAAAAACCTATACCTGTACAAAAACCTTCCCATGGATGTTTATAGCTAACTTTATTCATAATTGCCAGAACGTGGAAGCAACCAAGATGCAATAAACTGCAGTACATCCATAACAATGGAATATTATTAAGCACTTAAAAAGAGAGAGCTATCAAGCCATGAAATGACATGGAGGAAACATAAGTAAGTACTAAGGAGAGTATCTCCTAAGTATCTCCTACTTTTTCTACTAAGTAAAGAAGCTGTTCTGAAAAGGTTGCATACTATATAATTCCAATATATGACATACCGGAAAAGGAAAAACTACAGTGACATTTTTTAAAAAATCAATGGTTAGGAGTTGGACGGAGGGCAAATAGGTATAGCACAGAAGATTTTTAGGACATGTGCATGTGTGTGTGTGCTCAGTTGCTCAGTCGTATCTGACTCTATGTGACCCCATGCACTGTAGCTCTCCAGGCTCCTCTGTCCATGGGATTTTCCAGGCAAGAATACTTGCGTGGGTTGCCATTTCTTTCTCCAGGGGAATCTTCTTGACCCAGGGATTGAACCTGCATCTCCTGCATCTCCTGCATTAGTAGATGGATTCTTTATCACTGTGACACCTGGGAAGCCCATAAATACTTTATATGATAAATGTATATACATGTCATCATTAATTTGTTCAAACCCACAGAATATACAACACCCAGAATGAACCCCAGTAAACTACAGAGTCTGAGTGATCAGGATGACCCCAAGTAGGGTTCATCATCAGAAGTAACAAACGTACCAACTCCGGTGGGAGATGTTGATAATGGGCTGGGGGGTGGGGGCGGTACTGTCTTATATGGAGGCAAGAGTCATATGGGAAATCTCTATACTTTCCTTTCAATTTTACTATGAATTTAAATCTGTTATTAAAAAATAGTCTTTTAAAAATTCATCAGAGTACATTCATGCAGCACAACAGATAACAAAGCACAGAAGCTCCATTTTCCCAGAATGCCCAATGCCCAATACCTAATACAGCATCTTGTGCAGGGTTGAAAATAAATGTTAAATTGAAATGAGTTGGGGAGAGGAGGAATTGGAGGGGGAAAATTCTTCTCAGATATTTGTCATCCAGCATAGGTGGCTCAGGCGGTAAAGAGTCTGTCTGCAATGCTGGAGACCCGGGTTCGCTCCCTGGGTCGGGAAGATCCCCTGCAGAAGGAAATGGCAACCCACTCCAGTACTCTTGCCTGGAAAATCCCATGGACAGAGGAGCCTGGTAGGCTACAGTCCATGCATGGGGTCGCAAAGAGTCGGACACGACTAAGCGACTTGACTTTATACTTCCCCACTTTCTAACGGCCCTGCAGTTTTATTTTTTGTCTTTACCTCATCCCACTGTGCGTCATGTGTTTTAGAGGGACGGTAATTCCAGGGATCTAGGAAGCCATGGGATCGGATTTTCTTTCTTCTCTCCCCACACATCCAGGGACAAAGGTGTCATTTGGACTCTAAACCAATGACGCAAGGTCAGTAGCAATGACTGCACCACAATCTGTGGCCACAGCTGTCCTGACCCCAAACAGAGTCAACCTGCTGTGAAGCAAGCATTGACTTCCCAATTCCCGGCTTCCAGAGATGCCTTGTTCCTACCTCTCCACAGACCCATTGCCTGACTCCTGCTGATTTTGTGTCCTTCCAGTAATTCCTTTTTATTACACAGAATTGGTTTCTGTTGCTTGCAATCAAGGAGCCCTAGCCACTTTATTCCCTTTAAAAGTCACAGTAATGATACACGTGAGAAGTTGCTAGAATCTAAATTGGGCAATAGGGTGGCTTCCATAATAAGGAAGTTCGGGGTAACTATTTAGTGACTAAAGAGATATTTTCAGGCAGGAAAGGGAGAGTAGTCAAAATCGGTATTTTATACTTCATGTGTTTCTACCATGAAGCAGTTTCGGTCATTTGACCTTTCACCCAGGTGGGCTGAGAAAAGTGATTGCATGTTCCTTATAAATGGATCAACAGAGCCAACTATTTTAAGCCCTAACACATGAGGATGAATAATTTTCACATGCTTCTCACTTCACGGAGAGAACAACCAACACGGCTTGTCAGGCATTTGGTCTCACTGTTAACCTCACGCACGTGCCGCCTGAGCTAGTGAGTCAGGCTCCTTCGAGCACTGCTTCCTGCTGAGTGGAGGAGCCAGGGTGTGAGTCAGCCCTGCTTACAGCCAGGAGGCTTTGATTCAGGATTCTCTTCTGCCTTAGCACACGAGATTCAAAATGCCCCATATCTTTTCTTTAGCACTGATGCCCAGATAGTTAGAAGTCAGAGTCCAGAGCAGCTTCATTAAAAATGTTCATTTTCATATAATACCAGTGAACTTATTTACAAAAACAGAAAGAGACTCATGGACATAGAAAACAAACATGATTACCAAAGAGGGAAGAGTAAATTGGTAGTTTGAGATTAGCAGATACACATTTTGTTGTTATTGTTTAGTTGCTAAATCATGTCTGACTCTTTTGCAACCCCAAGGACTGTAGTCTGCCAGGCTCCTCTGTCCATGGGATTTTTCCAGGCAAGAATCCTGGAGTGGGTTGCCATGCCCTCCTCCAGGGGATCTTCCTGACCCAGGGATCAAACACACATCTCTTAATGTCTCCTGCACTGGCAGGGGAATTCTTTACCACTAGCATCACCTGGGAAGCCCCTGAATATATATATTCACATATATTTATATATATATATATATATATATATATATATATATATATATATATATATATACACATACACACACATACATACATATCACTTTCCTGTACACCTGAAACTAACACAATGTTGCAAATAAACTATACTTCAGTAAAAATGTTCATTTTCAGAAATCATTGATCTTTCTGCACTCCTCCAAAATAAACATATAAATAAACAGAAAAAATGAAAAAGCAAACAAGAAAGAGCAAAACGGTGAGGGTATAACATGTTAATACTAAATGCCAACTTCAATGGCTCAATGCCCAGTTGATTATGATGAAAGCACTAGGCAGAGGACAGGCATTGGATGAAATGAGGACTGAATAAATGTGCTACCTCGTGAAAACTATTTATGAATTTCCTGGCTGTTTGACATTGAATAAAAGCTATAATCATTGAATAGATACACATTTTGTTAGCGCTTCTTCAAACTGATACTTTACCAAATTGCTACAATTCTTTCAGGTATGGGAATCACAGAGCATCTTTGCAGAACGTCATGACTTAATGCACTAGAGATGAAAGGCCAGTAAAAATAACAGAGAAACAGCCCCTTAGTAAAGGGCTATGGTATAAAAGACATTTTGGTTGGAAGGGATCCCCCCACCCAAGGCTGAAGCCTGCCAGTTAGAACCCACTCATCAGATAATTTGCGACTGTGTCATATCACATAGAAATGCTCTGTTGTTTCTCCTAGTATTTCAAAGACTGGGAATCTGATCCAAGAGCAGAAATAGATTAGCAGAGTTTATTCAGTTTATGTATGAACCCTCTCATTGCTCTCTTTAGAATGGAAATATGTCATCCTAGATCAGTTTCCGGGGGTCACAAAGATAAGACAATATCTACTTTGATTTCAAACAGAATCCTTTATGGATAAAAGAAGCCTCCTCGATAAAATAAAACAGCTTTTCAAATAGCCTCTCTCCACAGTTAGTAATAATTTATGCTTGGTGAACAGGAAAATATGCTGAATTTATTCATTTTACCATGCACTGCCTGTCAAAAGGGCAAACTGATAAAGAAAGAGTGGGGGTGGGTAACTTGTCAGTATTTACAAATCTGATATAAAAGATGCTTCTAATTCCTCTTGATTTCAAGAAAAGACAATTAATTCTGAAAGCGGCAGAACAAAAAAAATTCCTGTTATTGTCAAAGCCATGGTATCTGGCATTTTACCAACAGATGGTTCTAGAGGCTTTTTCTTTTGTCCCCCAGTGTAAACTTTTGCTACACTTTTGAGCCCTCATTAAAAATGACGGTCACAAAAGACAATCTCTGGTTATGAACCTAGAGTCTGGCCCTGTTTCACTGGCATCTGCTCTGTCCTGTCCCACTTTCATAAACATGGCTAATAGCTGGATAGCAGTTTATTCTCCTCTGCCAAGCAGCCCCTTTGCTTTAACCAGGGCATATTTATTTTCAAAACTAATTATTCCTGAAGACTTAATTTTCTTGCATAGTTTTAAGGTACGTTTTAGAGTGCTTGTGCTTTCAAACTCCACTTGTCAATGGAAGATGGTTTCTACACACCCAGGTGGTCTTCTCATGTTCTCTCAACCAAGGAATTCTTGAAGCTCCTTACCTTTAAATAATTGTTCAGAGGACATCTGCAGTTTTCCGCTTCATATGGCAGACAGGGCACTGGGTACAGCTTGAAATTTAGAAAATTAACCTAAATTAAAGCACAGATGACTGGAAGTCTTAACTTGTATGCCACCTCTTCCTTTTTGTCAATGTGTCAAACAGTAAAATCTTTATCATAAATGAAAAGTATAGCTTGACGTCTGGGGCATTTTGAAGGGGAAAAAGGTGTAAAGAGTTCAAAATTCAGCAGGTTCATTTTATAGACCTGATATATTTGTTTGCACAAAACAAAATTCTGGCTGAAAACCATTACCTACAATGGCTTAATGATACTATCTCATTTGTAAAAATTATAACTTAACCATGAAAAGAGTGCATTTTCTGGACGAAGCTTCTTTCTGAACCCACTTCTATTCCCATTTAAGTCTGAAAAGGCAGAGGCAATGCCACCCACTGAGAATTCTTAGAGGTAGTTGAGCAGAAACCTCAAATTTCAAAATAACTACACCCTGGCACACCACAACCACATCCTGAATCATCAGAAGCAGAGGAAATCCAGTAATGAAAGCTCTTCCTAATCCCACAGGAATCTATGGTGGGACTGGGGGGTAGGGCTGCATTGCTCTTGCCCATGGATTTGGGCATCATTGAACTTTCTTCCCCTCAGACATTATCTCCCAATATTGCTGCAGTAACCCGGGAGACTGTGTGGAGGACCAATCCACCTGTGAGCTCAACACAAAGACACGCTCCAAAAAGCCCTCCTCTTCAGAGGCCAGGCCCTCCCCTTACATTTGGAGACTAGTTATGAAGTAGAATCAGACTCATCATTACTTGGCAGTTGTGAACCCCAGAGGCATCATGGGATACTGAATGAAATAACATTTTTCAAAGTACCATCCAGTCAAGGGTTTCCATATCCTCCTAAGATTCCTTTCATAGCTACCACTTAAAGGGTTCAAGGTTTGGAGTCTTTTGTATTTGTGTGTTTGATTATTTATCTTTAGGAGGTAACCGAGGAATACAGCCTGGTCAAATATTTTTTTTCCTTGCCCTTGCTTCCTCATCAGTCATGGAAACCCTGCTCTAAGAACATCCTTTGATGGGTCATATGATAGTTCTATTTTTAGTTTTTTAAGGAACCTCCATACTGTTCTCCACAGTGGTTGTATCAATTTATATTCCCACCAATAGTGCAAACAGGTTCCTTTTCGCCACACCTTCTCAAGCATTTATTGTTTGTAGATTTTCTGATGATGGTCATCCTGACTGGTGTGAGGTGATACCTCTTTGTAGTTTTGATTTGCATTTCTCTAATAATTAGTGATGTTGGGCACCTTCTCATGTGCCTCCTAGCCATCTGTATGTCTTGTACATCTTCTTTGGAGAAATATCTATTTAGATCTATTCTGATCATTTTTTGATTAGGTTTTGTTTTTACATTGAGATGCATGAGTGTTTATACATTTTGGAGATTGATCTCTTGTCAGTTGCTTTGTTTGCAAATATTTTCCCCCATTCTGAGGGTTGCCTTTGACATATATACACTACTATGGAGCTTTCCTGGTGGCTCAGAGGGTAAAGAGTCTGCCGGCTATGCAGGAGACCTGGGTTTGATCTCTGGGTCAGGAAGATTCTCTGGAGAAGGAAATAGAAACCCACACCTGTTTTCTTGCCTGGGAAACCCCATGGACAGAGAAGCCTGGTGGGCTATAGTGCATAGGGTTGCAAAGAGTCAGACACAAATGAGCGTGCATAGTTGGGCAATTTAAATTTTTGATATATGAAATAGATAACTAATGAGAACCTACTATTTAGCACAGGGAACTCTACTTAATGCTGTGTGGTGACCTAAATGGGAAGGAGATCCAAGTGAGAGGGAATGTATGTATTCGTATGGCTGATTCACTTTGCTGTACAACAGAAAATAATACAACCATTGTAAAGCAAATATACTCCAATAAAAATTGTTTTAGAAAAATAGAATATCCTTTGACTGTCATCATGACTTCGTTCTGAGGAATTGAGGTAAAGACTTGGCATAACCAAGTAATTGGCAGGTACCTAGCTTACCACCAGAAATAATGTACCACAAATTAATAGATAGTTCTTCCATTCAGTGGATTTTTCACTCACTGAAGAAGCATCGTGGTAAACCAGAAAGTCTGGGCTCTGGATCAGACAAATTTGGATATCAATTCCAGCTCTGTTAACTGTGTATCCTTGAGTAAGTTATTCTCATCCCCAATTTTAAAGGACTGTTATGAAGAAGCAATGAAAAACGAGCACTCAGCACTCTGTGGGGCACACGGGAAGCACATAATATTGTAATTTCCTACATAGGGGTGCCGTGCAGATTTAAATGAAATAATATCCATGGAAGACTGTGGTAGGAGCTCAAAAAACCTTAGTTCCTTTCCCCTTGGAGAAAATTAAGTCCTTTCTGAATCTGTTTGGGATTTTTAATTGAGTTATGGTTGATGTTCAACTTTATAAAAGTTATAGGTATGTAATATAGTGATTCACAACTTTTAAAGGTTATACTCCATTTATAATTATTATAAAATATTGGCTACATTCCCTGTGCTGTACAATATACTCTTATAGTTTATTTTATAACTAATAGTGCCTCTTAATCCCCTACCCCTATCTTACCCCTCTTCTCTCTCCCCGTTGATAACCACTAGTTTGTTCTCTATATCTGTGAGTCTATTTCTTTTTTTAATATATATTCACTAGTTTGTTGTATTTTTTAGGTTCAACATGTAAGTTATATCCTATAGTATTTGTCTTTCTTTGTCCGATTTACTTCACTTAGCATAATACCCTCCAAGTCCATCCATGTCATTGCAAATAGTAAAATTTCTTTCTTTTTTATGGCTGAGGGGTATTCCATTGTGTATATATACCACACTTTCTTTATCCATTTATCTGTTGATGGACACTTAAGTTGTTTCCTTATCTTGGCAACTGTAGATAATGCTGCTATGAACATTGGGGTGCCTGTATCTTTTTGAATTTGCATTTGGGGTTTGTTTTTATACATATACCCAGGAGCTGAATTGCTGGATCATATGGTAGTTCAATTTTCAGCTTTTTGAGAAACCACTGTACTGTTTTCCATAGTGGCTGCACCAATTTACATCCCCACCAACAGTGTACAAGTGTTCCCTTTTCTCCACATTCTTGCTGACACTTGCTGTTTGTAGATATTTTGATGATAGACATACTGACAGGTGTGAGGTGGCATCTCATTGTGGTTTTGACTTCCATTTCCCTGACAATTATGATAATGTTGAGTATCTTTTGAATCTGCTTAGATTTGAAGTGATCTGAATCCCAAGTGCTTCCCTGGAACCACCTGATCATACAAGCCTCTCCCTCTTCCCACAGAGGAGAATATCTTAAGAACATCTCTAGGCCATGTGACCCTCTCCACCTATCTCGAGTTTTAGCAAGTCTCCTGCACTTCACTGTCTGTCCTTCTCTTCTCCAAGCACCAGAATATTTTATCAATATCTTCTCATCATCTGATTCCTAGATGAGATTCCAAATCCTGCCCTCAGCCCACCCGCTCCCACTTTCTCTCTCTATCCATCACTGAGGTGCTCATGACCCAAGCACATTCTACAAGGACAAAGCAAACACATTTGCTTTTAGATCAGTTTTGTCTTAGTCAAACTGGGGTACATTTACAATACAGAAATAGGAGAGGAGGACGGGTACATTTTATCACAAGGAATTAAAGCTATTATCCTCCAAATCTGATCAATATGAACAGCCAAAACAAATATGTTGAGTTATTTCTTCCCTCACTAACTAGTTCTTTTGCCTGAATTTTCCAGACAATAACTTCACATAAGCAAGTGTGAAATAGTATGTTATATTCACCCCTAACACTTGCATTCTGCTTTGAGTATAATTTTGAGAGAAGACATATTAGAGGGTAGATTCTTGGGAAAAAGATAAAAAGAGTATAAATCCTACATAGATAGATAGAGATAAATACCCAGATTTCAGAAACATTGCAAAAAAATAACAACAGCAATAATATAATGACTGTTGTTTTTCAAACATCTTCAGACCACAAATGTAATGTGGGGGGGAAATAGATGTGTTTGCCCTCCTCTTGCCTGATGGCTGAAAGAGCAAGCCATGTGTGATTTTTATGACCTGGCTAGTGATGTGTCCCTACAGGGACTTATTAATTCCATCTTTATAGATGGTGCCTGATCCTCATCAAAATTAGAAATTGCTTAAAACCAGAAAAAAAGCATTTCATTCCTAAATCGGCCATTAGTGATATTGGATAGTTTGTTATGCTGTAATGTAATATTGAAATTCCTTGAGGCAACTGATTTTCAGTGGTGAATTAAAAAAGACCAGAACCAAACTGAGTGCTTGAGTAATGAGTGAAAAACATCTTGGACAACTAACTTTTTATAGGCTGCATGTCAGCAACTGACCTTTTGAAAATAAAATCATTAGCCCTCCCAAGACAACTAAATGCAAATGAATCCAGCCCAACCGTGCAGAAGGTATGAAAACATCTGGATGGAAAACTAATGTCTATTTGGATTTCAAGTGCAGGGGGAAGTAAACAAGAAACAAAATGTCAGAATAATGAACATCATCCTCAAAAGAAAATGGACTAAAAATAGAAATGGACAGTTTTATTTCTTAGATATTATAAGCACTGATGCATAGAGTAATGGCAGCTGACATTTATGGCAGGGTTTCTACCTTGAGTGTGTGTCTGGACTCACTGTCCTTGCCTCATTGCATGGCTAATATAACCTTTGACAACATTTTCCCAGGGGTGCAGAATTCCAAGAATAACACACATGAGCAAAATAGCATCATTCCTTACCCTACAGTGAGAGAGAAGCTGATTTACTGGCTACATGTGACAATAGATTAAAAAAAAAGATACCATTGTATTCATGCCTGTACCTATCTTCAGGTTGAAGGTAAATACCTGCTTGGAAGATTGCAACTAAAGCTATCAAGGTATTGGAGTGATTCACCAACAGCTCTAATTACAGAAGTATAAAACCATTTGTATCTATAGGCTGGCAAATGCTAATTTCCATTTCTCACCGTTCGTATCAAAAACCCCAGTTAATTTCCTTTTCCTGAATATAGAATCTTAATTACAAAACTGTGGGAAAAGTCACTAGTCTAATGAATGTATCTTTCAACAGATACTTAATTTCCTTCCTGAAGTTACTGTAATTTATTTCAGAAACTGAGATTTTTTCTGGGAATCTTTCTTGTTCTCGTCAAGACCGGTATGTTCTGCAAGGACATCTTGATATTTCTTCTGGCTAGTCTCTGGAGATGTTATCAAATGTATGGTATACTAAGTTAATATTTCACCAAAGGTTAAAAGAAAGGAAGAATGAATGTATGTGTGTGAGGGCAGGAGGTGTCAAAATCACATTCAGGTTAAAATATTATTAAATTCATAGAACTGTAAAATTTTTATATCAATAGAGATGGTTTCAACAAACATATAAATCAAAGCCTTGCCTAATCCCTGGCCTGATTGATGAGCTTTTTCCATTAAAATTGCCCACTCCATCCCAAATATGGATAATATATAATTCAAAGTTGAAATCGGGTCCCTTGAGTTTCTTGAGATTGGATAAATGTCTCAAAACATTAGCAAATAGGCCGTAAAGGGAGGCAGTGATCTATAAACCATCCTGATGCCTTGTCAATAGCAGAAGGGAAGCAGGATGAGACTGTAAACCAAGCAACCTTTGCATGACCTCAACCCTCCCCCAACCTCTGAAAAGTAATAAGGGCTGCTCCTTGGGTCTTTGTCTGAGGAAGCTCAGAATAAGAATGATGAGCCCCTGCATTCCCATAGAGACCTAAAGTAACCACGGCTCCTTTGGTTCAAAATTGCTGTATTTGTTGACCCAAGGTTCAAGTAGAGGAGATTTTGCCATGTTTAAAAGTTCAGAAATAATTCACAGTATTGCTCTCCTGAGTGAGACAACAAGCCAGGGTTACTGAGGCTCATGGGGCTAGGGGTGGGGATTAGGGCACAGAACAACATATTTCAAGATGGTTGGTGGACTGTGGACTAGGAACCATTTGAATGATTTTCAGAGACTCTGAGTTTTAGCTGAAATTTTTTTAAGATGAGAAAAGAGCACCAGATTCAGAATTTGTAAGCCAGGTTTCTGGTCAGCTCTGCCAGTAATTTATTTTGTGACCTTGATTTCTTAATCTCTTAATTAACATTTCTTAACCTCTCTGGGCCTCAGCTTCCCCATTTACAGACTGGTTGAAACAATGTCTAAGTTCCTGTTTTCTCTCCAAAGTCTGCAGTTTTGTGACGAGTACTTGTTCATCGAAGATATAAGAACACTGATGTTAGTTATAATCATGCAGCTGAAGCAAGAAAGAAAATAAGAACTAAAAATGCCACCAGGGCTTCCCTGGTGGCTCGGATGGTAAAGACTCTGCCTGCAATGCAGGAGACCCTGGTTCAATCCCTGGCTTGGGAAGATCCCCTGGAGAAGGGAATGATAAAAATGCCACCGTCCATAGCAGTAAATAAAGGATGTTATAGCCATCAAGCCATCACATTACAGACGCCCTGATGGTAAGCCCTGAGGGAAGTCTGGATGGAAACAGGGTGCACCCCCTAACTAGTGGTCAATGCTGCAGCCACCCACATTGGCGCACCCTGAGGAAACTCAGGAAAGCACAGGAGGCTGGCCCCAGACAGCTGTTAAGTTCAGTTCAGTTTGGTCACTCAGTCATGTCCAACTCTTTGCAACCCCATGGACTGAAGCACGCCAGGCTTCCCTGTCCACCACCAACTCCCGGAGCTTGTTCAAACTCACATGCATTGAGTCTGTGCTGAGGCACATAGAAAAGGAACAATTTCAATGAGTCCAGACTTTGTACTTCCCGTAGGTAGAGAAGCACTAAATTCTTTAACTTGAGATATCTGGTTTTCCTTAATTAACAGTAATTAATAACAGTTACAGTAATCTTTTGATGGTCTGACTACCTGGTCTTTGTTGCCTAAACTCCTATGTATCCAGGCTACCCCTTCTTCTTGCCTCTTCTGAGAGTGCAGTCTCTCAGGGTTCTCCGAGATGACGGGTTCTGGGCTTAAGTCGTCAGTTTTTTTTCACAGAATAAAACATAACTCTCAACTTTTAGGCAGTGTATTTTTTTTCAGTTGACAAAAACAAATTGAGTCTTTTCAGTCTAGCTAATGACACTCCACAGCTCAGCAGTGAGGCGTCAGAAATAGGCACTGGAACAAATTCTCATTCTTAGGTTAATTACACATGGAAGACCTCTGTGTATCACTCTGGAGACCAAAGGGAAAGTAACCCCAGTGAGAGACAAAGAGTGGGAGAGTAAACATGGCTTATAATAGGAAAAGATAAAAATCTAATTTAACATTAAAAATCTAAGATCATGGCATCCAGTCCCATCACTTCATGGCAAATAGAAGGTGAAAGAGTGGAAGCAGTGACAAATTTTATTTTCTTGGGCTCCAAAATCATTTCAGATGGTGACTACAGCCATGAAATTAAAAGATGCTTGCTTCTTGGGAGGAAAGGTATGACAAACCTAGACAGTGTATTAAAAAGCAGAGATATCACTTAGCCAACAAATGTTCATATAGTCAAAGCTATGGTATTTCCAGTAGTCGTGTATGGATGTGAGAGTTGGATCATAATGAAAGCTGAGCGCCGAAGAATTGATGCTTTTGAACTCTGGTCCTGGAGAAGACTCTTGAGAGTCCCTTGGAGAGCAAAGAGATCAAACCAGTCAATTCCAAAGAAAATCATTCCGAATATTCATTGGAAGAACTGGTGCTGAAGCTGAAGCTACAATATTTTGGCCATCTGATAAGAGCCAACTCATTGGAAGATTCTGATGCTGGGAAAGGTTAAGGGCGGGAGGAGAAGAAGGCAGCAGAGAATGTGATGGTTAGATAGCATCACCGACTCAATAGATATGAATTTGAGCAAACTCTGGGTGATAGTGGAAACCAGAGGAGCCTGGTGTGCTGCAGTCCATTGGATCTCAAAGAATCAGACTTGACTGAGTGACTGAACAACAACAGGTAAAATCTACCATAGTCTGTGACTTCACCAAATGAGTCCCCAGTGCAGTGAGATCCTAATTATTTTCTAAAACAATATGCTAAGCCAGGCACCACCTGGCTTCAGAATTACTATGTTGTAAACACAAATTCCTTAAACTCACCCAGACCCACGAATATCTGAAAAAAGGGAATCTGCATTTCTAAAAAATTCCCTCAGGTATTCCTTTTGCATAATAGAACTTGGGAACAACTGACCTAGCAGAAGGAGAGAAAGAAGTTGAGAGAAAATGAATAACAAAGTGCTGAGCATGTATACTCAAGGAATGAGAGTTTGGGTAAGTCAGGTACAGCATCAAAGAGAAACTTATTTTTCACTATAAACTCTAATTCTGTTTGTATTTTTACAATGAGCAAAAATTAAATAAACACATCTTTCTAATGCTAAAAAAAAAAGAAAGACTTTCTGTGCAAAAAAATTTTGGTACACTCAAAGTTGGAAAAAGTGAACAATCTCTTCAAAGTTGAAAGATAGTATAACAACAATAGTTCAAATTTTTCCTTTTCAGTCAGACTTGGAAAGGTTAGACAAAATATAGCCTTAGCTTTATAGGATGGCAAGGAAGAGTATCAGACAGATAATCTACACTTAATGAAGATGCCTCCTCTCAATTCATCTTATATCTGGGTGGTAGCCTAGAATTCATACCTTGTTACTCACTATACACCACACTATTTTGTTTGTTTCCTGGGTGATTAGCAGTCTTTGCTAACTAACCTATGGGATCCTCATAAGCAGAGAACATAAATATGCCTCTTCATATATCGTATAGCGTTTTCATGCCACACAGAACATGGTATTTGCTCAGTAAAATTCTTAGAAATATCTTCTTTTCTGTAACCCATAACATTTTCCTTTTCTCAAGAAGACCTTGAAATTCAATTAAATCAAACTTCCAAGACAGGCTTTAGTGGCGAGGTCAAATGGTTGTAAAAGAGGATGCCTAGTGTGAAAAGGGATAAAGAGATAAAGACCAGGGGTCCCAGGATAGCTGTCACAGGAAGTCTGCTTATGAAATCTCCAGGACTTAGAGGTCCATAGTGCTGAGCTCTAACTGGAGGAAACAGACAGAGGCCTTCTGTCTAGGCAATTGGTTTAAATGAAGCAACATAAGTTTAAGTGATTTTTATTAGAAAGTATCTCAGCCCACAGTCCTAGCCATAGGAGAACCAATGGGATGGACTGGGCTGTGGCCCTTATGAGAAAGGGAAAATGAAAGTGTTAGTCAATCAGTCGTGGCCGACTCTTTGCAACCCCATGGACTATAGCCCACCAGGCCCTTCTGTCCATGGAATTCTCCAGACAAGAATACTGGAGTAGGTAGCCATTCCCTTCTCCAGGGGATCTTTATGAGAGGGGGATGGGTGAGCCATGCCTGGTATAAGGGTGAGAAATGACCCACCAGAACCATCGTTAAGTATCTATTAGAGAGGTCAGCCTTCTTCCCCACTCTGCCCAAGACAGCTGGAGACAGACCTGGGAGTACATTTGGGTCACTTACCAATTATCTGTTAGGAAGCAGAAGTTAAGTTGCTTCAGTGGTTCAATGGTAATGAGATGACTGCTTGAGCAGTGAGCAACAAACAACCATTTGATGCAAGATGAGCATCTGGGCTACTGGACAACAAACGGTGTTGCCCTAGAAAGGCAACAGAGCAACCCCAACAGCTAACTATACCCTAAACTCAGAATCCCCTTTCTATAGTACAGAGCTATGAGTGGTCTCTGGAGAGCGGCTGCTTCCTAGTCCTCTTGCATCTGGAGACAATGTAATGTGAGCCGAAATAATGGGCATCACTTCCAGACCAAGGCTTGTAAGCAGTTATTGTACCTTCATTCCTTTTCTAAAACCTTTGTCTGGATGCAGATGTCAACCTCTGTGGGTTGACAGAGCCACAGGATGGAAAAAGCCTGGGTTGGAATCATTTCATAAAGGAGACATTCATCCACAAGGAACCACAGCTTGGCACAACTACCTTAACAAGAAATCAACTTCTGTTGGTTTGAGGTATTGCATATTGTAGGATCTATTTGTCATAGCAGCTAGCATTACCCCAACTCATGTAGTTGGTTAGGCCAAAGGCAAAAACAGTTATTCTGGAACTCAGGGACAATATCTAGATCTGAATAAGGTCCAGTCCAAGGGGCAAGATCCTGGAACTGCCCTACTCTGACTAGAAGTTTGCAAGGGATGAAAGACACATGATAAGCTTTATCTGGCTTGAGTGGGAAGTATTCCTTTTTGGATTTTCTTCTCTCCAGGACATGCCCAAGGATAATGTCCACAGGAGAGTGATATAACTCCTCTCTGTCTCTCTCCCCATCATAAGCCCTTTGGAGAGGGGTGTGCTTCAAAGGCCTGGAACACCATCTGGCTGCAAAATGTTTTAAGAGTTGATGAGTTTTCTTTTGCAAAGAGCAGCCCAACTTAAAAAAAAAATACAAGGCCAGGAAACCCAGCTATATCCCAGAAGAGAGCCTACAAACGCCCATGAGAATATTGACTGACTTGTGCTTATGCAATAAAATATCCTAGAAAATTATTATAGTGGCTTGTAGTTCACACACACACACACACACATACACACACACACACAGACTCCTGAAGATATTTGCCCCTTGACTCTCAGATTCAGGTTGTATCTAGAGACAAAGCCACACACTGAGTCCTTCATGTGGCTAAAAAGAAATAAGATCCCATCCCTGACCTCCAGGTACTGCCAATTAGAATCTAACTCTAACCCAACTGTTACAAAAGAGAAAGATGCAGAATGTGCTATAAGAATAAAACAAAGGAAAGGAATAATTCCACACTGGGTACCCAGGAAGTTCTCTTGGGAGGGATGGAATGAAAGTCGTGTGTGTAGGAGGATTGTCCAGAAGGGCAGACAGAGAGAACAAGTACAGACCCAGAGCTAGGAGAGGACAGGAAGTTTACTTACACTGGATCCTCTTGCTTACCAGAGCTTTTGGTGCCATAATCTCAAGGCAAGGGAGTAATACCATCTTAGTCACTAAGCTTCTTAACTTTTTTCTTTCCAAAAAAGATAAACATGCAATTTTTAAGCAATGAACCTGCCACTAAGAACTCTCTGGGATATTGGATAGATGAAGAGAATGGCGTATTCTGAAGCACCAGAGGACTAGGACACAGGGGAGCCCAATCCACAATTTGCCAAGATTATGTAACATTCAGGTTTCTGATGAAAGCTAAGACACTGATAAGGACATGGAAGGAAAGGCTAGAAAATCCATATTGCTTTTGGGTAAATGACCTGTGAAATGGGATGGGGCCATACTTCAGTAGTGCCAGACACCCAGTAGGCGTTCATTAAATGCCTATTGAATGAATAGCCTCTACATCTCGCCTAGCTTTGCTGTGATAACCTGTGCCAGAAATATTGTTAAAATTTATTGCTCCTGTTGCCCTCATTTAGTGACTCATCCTCTGTCCTCATCGCCCACATGCAGTCAGAGCACAGAAACTTCTCAGGGCTAAGCTATAAAAAATAAATATATTTTGCATATATATATTAAATATATATACAATTTATATAAGAAATATAAAATGTCTGACTCCTATCAGAGAACAGAATATATATTCACATAGGAGTCATACATTGTAATTCATACATAAAACATATATATGTATATTTAATATTTAAAAGACTTTCCAAGCTGGGAGTCCCATAAATACTCAGCACTGCCCTCCACTCAAGCTCCAACTCTGTCTCACTCTCTCAGTCACAGAGAAGACAGGAAAGGCTCATCCACTTGAAAGCTGTAGACCTTTCAGCAAGGACAATTTTAACGTGTCTGACATGGTGAGAGCTATGAAATCATTCTCCATGTGTGCATCTTTAAAGGTCTATATGCATAAATTAGTTTCCCATAGTGCTGCAGAGCTCTAATTATTTTTTAATTTATACAAATACATGCAATTAAAGTGCAATTACAATGCAGTTAAAATGCCAGTATAATTAAAATGCAGAAAGAAGAAAATTTATAAATCTGTTCATGAATCCCCTTGATTTCTTCTTGGGTTCAATTAATGCCACTTATGATTTAAAGATGGTGAAAAATCTGATTTTGGTGAGTAAACCCATCTCATCAATCCGTGTACCTTAGAACGTGAAGACTCGTCTACATCCACAGGGTATATATATCTTTATGACAAATGTTGGGCCAGAACTGGCCAAATTAGAGCTGCTTGACAAAGATACAGGCAAAAGAAGGTAGGCGGAGGGAATTAAGGATGTCTGCCTTACAGAGAAGTAAAGAAGGCATGCAAGATCCAGGTCTTCCAGTATTTCTCAAATGTTGGTCAGTTATATGTACATAGTTCGCTAACAAGAGCCACAACTCTCTTTACCCTAATTTCTCTGTAGATAAAGACATTCAGTTAATAGGGACTGATCTGAGGGGCCAGCAGTACACGACAGACTTAAAAAAAAAACAAACTAAAGATGCCTTCTGCTAAAGGATTATCTCTCTTTTCAGCTTTTTATAGATTAAAAAAATTGCATTAGGAAAGGGGAAAAAAAGACAGACAGCAAGCAGTCCAGTAACAAGCTAGAAACTCAAACCTAAAAGGCTAGATTTGATTAAATTATATTTCATACAATAAACATTTATTGAGCACTTCTAGGCTCTGAGTTATAGAATAACACGTGGTCCCCATCCTCTGGGAAGCCGTGGGTTGGAAGAAAGAATAGATATGCAAACAGCTCATTGTTATACAAAAGGATCAATGCGATAGTGGTCACATGCGCTTCTGGGCCACAGAAAAATTAATGATAAAAGAGCTCTCCAGGAAGCAGAAAATGCTTCAGTTGGGGGGCTTATTATCTTAGTGATTGGGGCACAACTGGCATTTTGTGGGGAAAGGTCAGGGAAGTGAACCATCCTCACCTTGGACCCGTTCCCCACACAAAGAACTGTCCTGCTTCCCAAGTAGTTCAAATGTTAAATACCATGCCAGGCATTTAGGAGCTAACAGACCTGTTTATAATCACTTGAAACTTGATGCTAACTCATTTTTACCTATAAACCACAAAGGATATGTTATTTATTTATTTATTTGAAAAGAAAGTGAAAGTCAAAGTGGCTCAGTTGTGTCCAAGTCTTTGTGACCCCATGGACTGTAGTCCATGGAATTCTTCAGGCCAGAATACTGGAGTGGGTTGCCATGCCCTCCTCCAGGGGATCTTCCCAACCCAGTGATCAAACCCAGGTCTCCCACATTGTAGGCAGATTCTTTACCAGATGAGCCAACAGGGAAGCCCAAGAATACTGGAGTGGGTAGCCTATCCCTTCTCTAGCAGATCTTCCCAACCCAGGAATCAAACCAGGGTCTCCTGCATCACAGGTGGAATCTTTACCAACTGAGCTACTAGGATGTTGGTACCATTTAAATATCCAGGCGTATTTTTTAATTTTCCAAGAGCACAACTACCTTGTAAAACAAAGAAACATTGCCTTTTGTTTTGTTCAGAACTTTTCATTCTTATATAAACATATCAAGGTATGTTTATTCTTCAATCTTTTCTTAAATTAGCTTATCTATTTGGCTGCACCAGGTCACTGTTGTGGCACTCGGGGTCTTCAATCTTCGTATGGGCATGGGAACTCTTAGTTGTGGCATGTGGGATCTAGTTCCGCAACCAGGGATCTAATTCTGGCCTCCTGCATTGGGAGCTTGGATTCTTAGCCACTGGGACAACCAGGGAAGTCCCTTCAATCTTTTGATGTAGGGTAAGAAACATTTTGCTTCAGGATATGTCTTTTGATAGGAGTCATAGATTTTATTTCTTACATAAATATCAAAATATGTCTACAGTTTCTAGTTTCAACCATCTTTTCCTTTGGGCTTGTATTTTTTGTGTCTTATTCAAAAAATCTTTGCTAAACCAAAGTTATAAAGCTCTTCTACACATTTCTCTTAAAGTGTTTAATATTTAATGTTTGCTTTTCTAATTTTGGTCTTTAATCCATCTGTGTGTGTGCACGTCTGAGTGTGTGTGTGTGTGTGTGTGTGTGTGTTATGAGATAGAGATGTAATTTTTTTCATGTAGATATCTATCATCCTAGAGCCAGTTTTTTTAAAAAAGAATTAACATTTTCTCACTTACTTGTAATGCTGCTAATGTCACTGGCCAAACTCTCATATATACTAGAGTCTATTTCTAGGTTCAACCATCTAATTTGTTTTCCTGTGTATCAGTGCCATTCTTTTCATTACTAGAGCTTTAAGATAATTCTGATAACAGATAATATCTTTCCCTCCTCTTCAAAATTGTCTTGACTCCCTTGTTCATTAACTTTTCTATGTAAGTTTCGGAATCTGATTGTCATGTTCTGCTCAAGTTCTGTTCTGTTTTATTGTAATCATGTTGAATACAGGTATTAATTGGAGGAGAATTTATCATGCCAAATCTACTCAATCAGAAACAAGATATGGTTCTTCATTCATCTAGGATCCCTTGCTATGTTTTAATAAAATTTATTACTTTCTTTATAGAAGTCTTGAACAACTTTTCTTGTATTTATTTTTAAGTACTTCAGATTTTTTCTTCCAAATATACAAATATTATATTTCTAAATTATATTTTCTAATTATTACCTGCTTAGATAAAGGGATTACTTCAGATGTTTTGATATTGTTGCTAAATCAAGCAGTACATTTGCCTTACTGATTAATTCCAATGGTTTGTAAAGTCCTGTGTTTTTCTTTTTTTTTTTTTCTGTTTCATAACCATTTCATTTGGGAAATTGTGAAAAATAAGAGGGGAAATGAATTGGCTAATTACTTTACAATATTGTAGTGGTTTTTGCCATACATTGACATGAATCAGCCATGGGTTTACATGTGTTCCTCATCCTGAACCCCCCTCCCACCTCCCTCCCAATCCCATCCCTCTGGGTCATCCCATTGCCCTAGCCCTGAGCATCTGTCTCATGCATCGAACATGGAATGGTGTTCTGTTTCACATATGATAATATACATGTTTCAATGCTATTGTCCCAGAACGTCCCACCCTCACCTTCTCCCTCAGAGTCCTTAAGACTGTTCTATGCATCTGTGTCTCTTATTCTGTCTCACATATAGGGTTATCATTACCATCTTTCAAATTCCATACATATGCGTTAGTATATTGTATTGGTGTTTTTCTTTCTAGCTTACTTCACTCTGTATTATAGACTCCAGTTTCATCCACCTCATTAGAACTGATTCAAATGTATTCTTTTTAATGGCTGAGTAATATTCCATTGTGTATATGTACCACAGCTTCCTTATCCATTCGTCTGCTGATGGACATCTAAGTTGCTTCCATGTCCTGGCTATTGTAAACAGTGCTGTGATGAACATTGGGGTACACGCGTCTCTTTCAAGTCTGGTTTCCTCGGTGTGTATGCCCAGCAGTGGGACTGCTGGGTCATATGGCAGTTCTATTCCCAGTTTTTTAAGGAATCTCCACACTGTTCTCCATAGTGGCCTGTGTTTTCCATATAGACACTGTGAACAATGGTAAATGCCAATCAATCTTTTTTTCTCTTATTGTACTGATTAGGACTTCTAACATAACACTGAATATGAGCAAGAATAGAGGATATCTTTTTCCTGTTCTTACCCAAAATCTTCTAAAAATGACATTCATTATACATTTTTGTTAGATACCTTTATCCAGTTAAAGAAGTATTGTTCTATTCTAGTTTGCTAAGAAAGATTTTACCATAAACTAGTGTTGATATTTTTCCAGAATTTTTGCAAATATTTGAGGAACTGAATGGTCATTATCCCTATTCCTAAGATAATCGTATTGATTATTATTTTTATATATTTTATACTCACCTCTGTTCATAAATGAACATAATCTCTAATTTACATGCTGCCCTTTTCCAATTTTGCTATCAAAAATATACTAGCCTCAAAAAACATATTGGGGATCTTCCCCCCATTTTTACAATACTGGGTACAAACAAGGTTTGACTTGACCTAGTTTCCAACATCATTCTTTCTTAACATCATGTATAATGCTCTTAATTCTTAATAACTGAAGAAGAATGCTCAGTTCTTAAAGAGTATTTGTTATTAGCATATCTATACTAACTCTATTTTATTTGGAATGGCCTAAATACATTTTTCTACCCTTTAATTTTAGCCCTCTGTGTCAAGTATTAGGTGAGTCTCACTTAAGTCAAGCTTTAAAACCTGAAAACAAAATCTATTTGGAATAATCTTTATACTCCTGTGTACTCATACCATGTGAGGAATGTGAAAAGTGCAGAAGAAAGCAGAAATTGCCACTTGGGAGTTCACTAAGCAACACACTGATACTGGCACACAACCCACATATACTATACTGCACTAAGCTTTCCCTTCACAACTCAGGCATTGGATTTTTCCTTTCAGTGACCACAGTATTCATTGGACTTCCCTGGTGGCTCAGACGGTAAAGAATCTGCCTGCAATACAGGAGAGCTGGGTTCAATTCCTGGGTCAGGAAGATCCCTGGAGAAGGAAATGCTACCCACTCCAGTATTCTTGCCTGGAGAATCTCATGGACAGAGGAGCCTGGTGGGCTACAAAGTCACTCTTTGTGACTCTTTGGGGTCACAAAGGGTCGGATACAACTGAGTGTCTAACACACACACAGTAACCATTACTAGGAGTTCTATTTGATTTATTTGCAAGATGTCTTGTCTTCTCCTTGTATCTTACCTTTCATGATTTTAATGCATTTTTCTCCATGTTTTGCTATTTTAAATGTACTTATTTTATCATTCCCATTGCAGGTTTGGGGGATTCAGTCTCCTATTTACTGTGCCAGGTGGCTGTCACTCATGGTATGTTGTTTTTTCTCATCTGTTTTGTAATTTTGGATTGTGACCGCATCTTCAGTAAGCTCTGTTGAAATCTTCTACCACAGGGAGATGTTTTTCCAAAGTGGTTTTGTGTTTGCTTCTGTATAGCATCCTAGGGACACCATTAGCTTGCAGCATTTTTCTTGAAATTTTCATACAATTTCATGGCTTGAGGGTGCCCAGAATATGTGGATATTATCATTTCAAACCTTGGAACCAGGTTCTTAGAGATTTTCCTTTCTCTCCTTCCCTCCAGGCAGATACGCTTTCTCATCAACTCTTTATGTTGGTGTGTGGATTGTTTTTTAGTCCACTTTTACACAGAAAGTGCAGCATTTCAAAATCCAGGCTTTATACAGGGTTTTATTTTGAACTCTCTGGTGATAAAGGACTAGCCTCATTTCCTCTCCCTTGCAGGCATTAAAGCCATTCGGCTTCAGCTTCCAAAAAAGACTAAACATCAGCTCAGACTCATTTAATTTACAGTTCCTGGTTTATCCCTGGAAACTGGGGTCCATTTTCTCATAAACACAGTTATACATGCCTAATAATTTTTTATTGTATTTTATCCAGCTTGTATAGAAGCTGTTAGAAGGAGAATGTTCTTTTTTGTCTGCCAGCATGCTGGAAGAAGAAATTCTCAATTGTTATTTCTTACATGCAACTCTCTTTTTGTACCAGTATTACAACACTTTATGTTCACTTTCATTAAATTACATAATTATAAGTCACTTCAGTCATGTCCAACTCCTTTACAACTACATGGGCTGTAACCCACCAGGCTCCTCTGTCCATGGGATTCTCCACGAATACTGGAGCGGGTTTCCATTTCCTCCTCTAGGGGATCTTCCTGATCCAGAAATGGAACCCACATCTCATATCTCCTGCATCGGCAAATGGGTTCTTTATCACGAGTGCCACCTGGGAAGTCCAACTATAATAGTAAGTTTAACTTAAATCAAAAGATTTCACACTTATCTGATTCTTTGTGAGAATACAAATTCAAGTGATAGAAGCAGGAGTTTAGGGCATATGAAAGAGTGTCCTGCTAGCCAGGTATATTTTACAGGCTATAAACATCATTTGTGTATTTTAAAGAAAGAATGGGGAATATTGTAAATCCAATAAGGGAGCTCAGCGGGGATTAGGAAAGCATCCATTACAACTTTTAGAAATGGAGCACAGGAGTTGATGAGGAATGAGTCTAGAGAAATACATTAGATTCAGGCTCTGAGAACATATTAGTCATTCTAAGAAATTTGGCCTTAATTCTTAGGAAAAGTTCATGGAGGTCATATCAAAGTATACAGACCTATGGATTTCAAATGAGAAAACATACATGAAACAATCTATATCAAGTTGTACACAACTCTAAGACATATTCCCTGTAATTTCAAGATCAGTAAAATCTCCCCAAGCCCCTAGAAGTTAGTGAAGTCAAATGCTCTAATATTTACACGTCTGCAAGTTGTCAAGCCACTTTGAAGTTTTTGCAGATGTCCTTGCAGGAAACAGTCACTCTACTCACTCAGCCTGTGACACCTCAGTGAACTTCTCCACCATCCAATGGACCTTTGTTACACCCTCTTCAAAGGGCTCTCTCGGTCTTAGTGATGGGGGAATGCTTTCATTCCCTGTGGGCTCTGCCTCAACCCTCAAGCTACTGGCTGCTCCTGTATTTGTCATTCTTGTCTCCTTTAGAGGTCTTTTACCCATTGATCATTATGTCCCACTACTGGTTAATAATTCTTTTTTTTTAATTGCCCCCATTTTTAAATTAATTTTTTTGGAGCATAGCTGTTTTGCAATGTTTCTGTTGTACAACAAAGTGAATTTTTTGGATTTCCTTCCCATTTAGGTCACCACACAGCACTGAATAGTAGAGTTCCCTGTGCTATTTAGTAGGTTCTCATTAGTTTTCTATTTTATACATAATACTGGATACATAATACTGTATAATACTGAGGCTTCCCAGGTGGCACTGGTGGTAAAGAACCTGCCTGCCAATGCAGAAGACGTAAGAGACACAGGTTCGATCCCTGGGTCAGGAAGATCCCCTGAAGGAGGAAATGGCAATTCACTCCAGTGTTCTTACCTGGAGAATCTCATGGAGGAGCCTGACAGGCTACAGTCCCCTGGGCGCAAAAAGTCAGACAAAACTGAAGTGACTTAGCACGCACGCAATGTATATATGTCAATCCCAATCTCCTAATTCATCCCACCCCCTCCTTAATAATTCTTTATATTAAACTTTCTCTGTGTGAATTAATGTGCTGTTTCTCTCTCCAAATCAGACCCCTATTAATATACACATTGAAATTTGATTATCAATTTTCTAGATCACAAAATTATCCTAGAGTTGCCAGTTATTTTCACCAAAAGTAAGTGAATGATTCCAGTGACCATACAAATACCTGTTCCTAAAATAATGAGGATCATAAATAACACAAATTTACAGTTTCAAATAAATATTTATTCAGGGAAATTCTGACATAGTCACATACTGTGCACTTTTATGTCTATATATGTAATCTATACATATATGCTGATGCTTTTCTGATCATAATAGCCTATAAAATACTAGTTTAATTTTTTTAAATCCCAGGTCACTATGATTCAAGGCAAGATTAATCATCTAGAGAACTAAGAGATAATTTTAGTAATTATAATTCAAAGTTGTTTCAAATACGTTATAATTATTCATTTATAGAATTCTATTTCAGTCATGAAATGGATACAAAGATCAAGAAAAGGAAGTACATTTTAATAGGGCTTTACAAAAGGAACTCCTTTTTTTTAAAAGCAGCACAAGATCTCACGCATAACATATTACACCCATTATTATAGTGAGTAAACATTGCTCACAGCAAGAAACCCAACCTTAATTTACTTATTGAATTAAAATAAAAACACCTACTCAATCAAAGTGACCTGCAGGTGCTGTCGTTTCAACTGCTTCCATGAATACATTTCTTATAAAAGATTAGGCTCTTAAAACAGAAAGTCCAGATAAGAAAGAGAGAATTGCACATCAAAGTTATAGGCCACAGAGCTTCAGTATTTAGCTTTTACCTCCAAGCTAACTTTAATTTACAAATCTAAATTTTCAGGAGGCTTCTTATCAATCCCTCTTCCCCAAAAGTGAGTTCATTGTAAAAATCATCTTTGATCCAGAACTGAAAGATTTTGTATTTCTCAAGGCACTTTCTTAAAACCAGATTCATCAAAACACAAAAATCAGAAAGGTATTCCCAGCTTTTATGATGTTTACTAGACAGTACTGATGCTTATGAAATGTCCTTAGGCTCTACATTATTCTGTATGAGACAAATGACTTTAAAAAGTGAAAGTTTTCCCCTGAAAAAAATCACAACAACTTGTTTGGAAGACTGAGGGTTCCCCCCGAGTCTCAGTGTCAGATGGAAAGTTCAAATTCTTCTAGATTAATGCTGTGAAAAGAGCTACTCTATTATTTTAATTTCTGCTTCCATATTCCTTTGAATTGTAGTGTCCTTGTTTCTTTGTTTTCTATGTAAACATATCACAGCAGAATATCAGTCTTTGTTTTTTTTCCAGTGGTATCTACATGAAACCCACTCTTCTTGTCAATTCACTCCATGTTTGATGGTTATCATCTAACAGAATTCAACCATCTGCCTCTTTCATGTTGTAGGAAAACTCAGTCTGGTACCCATTTATTTTCCTTACTATTTCACTCATATTTTGATTGAGTTGATTTTGGCTTCTCACCTGTTGATGACTCACATCTCAAATCCAAGAAGTGTATCTGGTGCCAAAAAAAATTATTCTTATTATTTTCAATCATTGCATCGATTTCAGTTGCTTAACAACAGAATATGGTCTTTTTCTTTTCAGAGGAAGTCTGTGCTTGGTTTTTAAGAAACACCAGGTAACTCTGATAGAATTTAGACATATATATTTGAATGGGAAACAACAAATCTGGGTATCCTGTTTACAGCCTCAAAATGCAAACCTCATTTCTAGTTATTTGCTTGTGTAGAGGGTTTCATAAAGTTCTGATTATGATTATCTTGTCTTGAAAAGTGAGGAAGAGAGAATGTACATTGATGTTTTATGGATAGAAAATCTAGTGATGAAACAAAAGTTAATGAGCTCATGTTGATTACTCCTGATTGCCAGAATGTATTAATTTCTCATATCCCTGAACCTGGATTCTCTAAACCAGGGCTTGTCAAATGTTACTGTGCATACTAACCCCCTGAGATCATTCTAAGGCAGATTCCGGTTCAACAAGTCTGAGGCAGAGCCTAAGATTCTACATTTGGAACATGTTCCCTGGTGATGCTGAATGCTGAGGCCTGGGGCCCCACTTCCAGTAGCTCAGCCCCTCTGCCGTAGAAAGCAACTGAATCACAAGAAAGTGTATGTGCACTTCTAACAAAGGGACCTCATGGTAAATGAAGTTCTAAGAAGAAAGCCCTCTTTTCTGATAGACCAAATCTAAGCTCCATTTCTGAACATAGGAGTCAGGAAAAAGACTACTAGAAAGTTTGAATCCCAAGTGAGAGCTGCCACAATGTGCATCTAAATCTGCCTGTTCAGATAATGACAGCTAGAGACTAAATTGCCTCTTTTTCAATCCCTTGAACAATCAGTGAGAGTGTTTACTATCACATGTATTACCACCTGCATCCATGCTAATCAAACATGATCAGAGAGTGAGCTATTACACCTTCATATCAAGGGTGAGAGATTGGAAGTGGGGCAAAAATTGGGGTCACTATTATTTTTTTTTTGGTCCACTGCATCCCTAATAAATAGACCCTTTTAAAGGAATATGGTATTGTATGTTTACCTCTATTGATGCCCTATAAGCGGGTTAAAGAAGTAGTAACAGACTTCAGGCAGGCCTAAATCCTGGGCCTCCTCAGCAATTACACAACAGGAAAACTGATCTGGAAGATCTACTTTCAGTTTTTCAATTCCCCAGAAAATTACTGGGGTTGTTAACTGTTGCTTTCCCTGGGACCTCAGGCTTATAGAGGATATTCTGGATGGCCGGGGCTGAGATGGGCAAGACAGGACATGTCACTTCACGAGAATCACAAAGGGAGTTTTGGAGGACTCTCTACCCAAAGGGATCCTCACACTCTGTTAGGTGTAGCCATCTTCCTTCAGTGGGGGCTTCTGTGAGAAGAGATCCCTAGCAAAAATTAATCACCCAATCATTGAGACCGAGGAAAGGACAGACTCTAAAAGGAGACGAAGGGTCTTCAGGATCAGACCCTCCTCTAAGGACTCTTCTGGCAGATCATGGGAGACTAACACTAAGAAGCTCTCAGAAATAAAATCACTACCAGGTTTGAGGAAACCTGGGATTGGGAAGGAATTGTATTTATTAAAGCCCCAAGGTGTTTGAGTGGGGTGATGAGGCACTGTAATTAATGTCCTGTCTTATTCCTTGTATCCAAATACTGGTTATGCATAAAACATAGAGTGTTTAGAGACAGAAAGAAGAGAATTTGACAAAACAGTCACTCTGCCTTAATTTATGGACGTTTATCTTAGTGATCTTCATCACAGTGTGTCCACAACGACTAATAGTGGTGATATATGTACATGTTTAGCCCATCCCTCAGTACACTGTGTGTTATCAGTATACTGTTCATGTTAGTGTTTACATTAGCGTTAGTGTCGACATTGACATGGAACAGTTTGAGAGTGCGGAAGGGCGGACACTGTTGATCTCTCCTTGTTTGCTGTTGTTGTTTAGTTGTGTCCAACTCTTTGAGACCCCGTGGACTGTAGTCTGCCAGGTTTCTCTGTCCATGGATTTCCCAGGCAAGAATACTGGAGTGGGTTGCCATTTCCTTCTCCGGGAGATTCTCCTGACCAGGGATCAAACTCAAGTCTCTTGTGTCTCCTGCTTTGGCAGGCAGATTCTTAACAGCTGAGCCATCAGGGAAGCCCCAGTTTGTAGAAGAAGAAACCAATATAGAATAATGTAGAAGAAAGAACACCAGACCCAGAAGCAGAACTCTGTGAGGTCCTTGCTTTGACACAAACTAATCAACCTTTGGCAAACTACATTAACTCACTGGCCCATACCGTCCTTATCTTAAACTATGATACATTCTTCACAGAATGGCTCAGTTGATTAAAGGAGATAATGAATGTGAAAGTACCACTCATCTCTAAGAGATGGTTTAATAAATCCTGAAGTATGGTAATCTAATCCTATTCCTATCAGAATCTGTACTATCTAGCACACAGTAGACTGAATATTCAGCAAATTGTGCTGATAAATGAATTAATTCAATCCATCCCTTAAAAGGGAAAACATCCACATCTCATCCCTGAATTCCAGATTCCTGATGCCTTGCAAATAAGACTTCTCAGATATCCTTATTTATAACCAGGCAAACCCAGAATCATAAGGACAATGTATTTCCTGAAGGCAGCATCTCAATTATCCAAAAGAAATTCTCTATCTTGGGTTGCTACTTGTGTTTAGAGCAGGCTATAGGAAAGACCACATCCCTTGGCAACACACAGGATGCTGTGGACTCAGATAAATCTCCTTTGGGTAAGGACTATACATCTGATACATTCCTCAAGGGGTGAGCAAGTGAACCCAGAAAGCAAAGCCATAACAGCCAGCACCAACCTCCAGCAGTTGTAATTCTGGAGTCCAATGGCCGTGGGGAAACCTTTGGGCATGTTATATGGTTGAGTGCTATTACCATATAGTGCAAGTTCTGACGTGGGGCTTCTTTCTCTGCCTGATGACTCACTCTTTTTCTTAGTACTGTCTACATTGTTTCTAAGTAGACTGATCAAAATGTTCACATAAAATCTCTTACTTTAGTACTTAGCCAATGACTGGGGGCTAGGAAAAGGAAAGTTAATTTTGATGCAAACAGCAGAAACTGACCACGTTGTAAGACTTACTGAAAAATCCAAATCACATATTGCAAGGGGACATTTTTCTTTGAAATATAGATGGTGCTCACCACTGTGAATCTGTGGCCTCAGTCTTTAGAGTGATTAGACAACAATGCTTTACCCTAACATGTGATGTTTAGGAGCTCATTAGATCCTGGAGGGATGTTCTTTGCAGCATTTAAATAAACCTAAGTGACCAAGCCCTAAAGAGCATAATTGATCATGATCTTATATTTGATCAAAATGGTTGGCAATTATTCCCACTGGGAGATTTATCTATTTGCATCTTGCAGTCAGTTTTAGAATTTTACCTCTTTGATCTTGCCGTAATATCATGATTAATTGATTGATTCAAGGGTTGAGGAGTCAATAAACTCAGTATTTGTTATTATTTATTATTTAACTGCCCCCAGTGTGCTCACTGGCATTCAGAACCTAAAGAAAATACAATCCAGCCCTCATGGCTTCTTAAAGAATTAATTATGCAGAAGGAGATAAAAGCAAAGAAGACTCCTTTTTTATTCAATCTTGTGGATATTAATGGAAAAGAGATAACAAAGAAAAACTCATTCTGTAGTTACATCAGGCATGATTCAAATATGTTCTGAAGATCTGGATTGCTGCTTACTTTTAATTAATTTATATATACATATTGTACGTGTATCTGAAAATAAGCCTCCATGTTTAGTTATTCCTCACATTGTAGAAATGATTCTACTTGGGAATTACTCAAGAAAGGCACAGGCTTAGAAAAATGAGCAATAAAACTGTCTTCAGTTCAGAGGGTAAAAAATATGAAAGCCCAGTGGTATTGATTGTATCCTGGTAACCTGTATGCTTTTCTTAGATTAGGGCTAAGACTTCTTCACCTGAATAAACACTCCTGCACAGGATGGATTTAGCAGTGGCAAAGAATGAGTCATTGACCCCAAGAAATTATATCCTTAGATACCTAGATCAAAGCCCTGGTAAAGTAAGAATATGACCAAGTTGACCAAATGAGAGATAGCACAGTGATTAAATATGTTACCAAACTTGTGCTTTAATTCTCAAATCATGCTTTTTAAGATCATCACTCAAACATACTCTCTGAAAAGAGAGGTGATTTGCTTCATACAGAGTGGAATGCATGGGTATTAGAGCCTTATCCAGTGATTAGCACAATGGCAGGATGATTATTTGATGACTATTTGACATTTTACAAGGGATTAAATAAAGATATACAGAGTTCAATGAATTTTTCCCAAAGATGCTAAAATAAAGTCAGTATTAACATTAAGATATTGAAATCCTAATTCAGCATTTCCAGAGAACTGTCTCTTCCTAGGCCACATTTCTACCCATAAACTGTCAAATTATACAAAGACGTCATTCCACAAAATATGCTACTCTCATTTGAAGTTCCAGGAGAAATGTTTGCAGGATCCAAAATTGGAATTCATCACCAAAAGCTAAAAGCTCAAAAGTGTAAGGTTGCTACTGAGCTATGATTGATGGTATGCCCTAAATGCACCAACTGTGTAAAATATGAAACCATCGGCCATGTTAACATCCCAAAGGAACCTGGTGAGATAAGCACATGCAATGCCACATGTCCTGCATGACAGGCCAGACAACAATGGTTGACCAGATGTTCTTTTCCTTCTTATTTGCATGGTTAAGACATATGGTAACTGGGAAGAATGAAGTCATCATTAAGCAGTAATATGAATGGTTTGAAATAGAATTATTTTAAATCATAAGCCCCACACCTGTCATGGATTAATATTGCTGAACCTCTGAAAATAAGCATGTTAACTCTAACCTAAACACTTTATGTCATATGGTATTTTTCATGCCTTACCACACATTTGCAATCCCTTAAATAAAGCCCTTCGGACAGTTGAGATTGCACAGTTTTATCTGGAGAAAGGTTTGGTTTCCTTACACATGTTAAAGTTGGGAGTGTTTCAACACTTGCAATAGCAATATTTGGATGTCAGAAGATCTAGATTTCAGCACCCAGAGATAATTTGGTATATAAAACATCTGGTATGTTTGTAAGAGACTATCAAATTTAAATCACTGGTTTCCATATTTCTTTTAATTTAAACATGCCTTTTGGTAGCAAGTTCAGTTTCTAGTTTGCATTCTTGTTTTTTCAAAGGCTACAGTAAAACTAACACATATTTTAATAACAGCAAAGAAGAAAGTAAATTTGCTTGCCATCTTGGGAACATGAGCAGCCATACAACATAGCTGCAACTTATTACAGCTGATTCTCATACTCAGGATAATAAGGACAAAATTTCAGTAGTGACTTACACAACACAAATGAAACCAAAGCCCTGAAATTCAGTCATGTAAGAATTCCCAAGAAGTATGTAGAGTTGGGACTCAGTCTTCTTAAATTTGGAAGTGACAGGAAAACAGCCATGTACTCTTTCCTCTTGCAACATAATTGACTTCTAGACAAGGAAAATTTGCCCCATCCCATGGTTTTTAAGCTTGTATTTTGGCAGATTTTCTAAAATTCTGGTAATGTCAACACTCCCTGTGTACCTTTATGCAATACTACAAACAAGTTACACCAAGTGAGAGCACCCTGTCATACAAAAAAACAAAACTGTAATTGATTTTATCGAGCATTCTTTGGTATATGTCATCACACAGTTTATTTTGAAGCCAGAATATGAATCACACCAAAGAAGGAGAATAAAGTTTGAAGTTTTATTCTCATGTAATAATGGAGCTTCTGAGTTGAAAGCATCCCCCTGGACCAATGAGGACAAGATTTTAGAAGGTGGACCAAGAGAAATATTCAGCAAAATCCAGGGAAAACATTCAACAACTACTGTAACAGAACCCATAAAGAGGAAAGGACTTAACTGTACCAAACACATCACAGTTGAACACCTTTATTAGGTCAATATCTGCTGGTATCTGTGTCAAATATTGAGTATGCAATCTCTTCCATTTTCAAGCTGGTGCTATGAATACTGACAACACAGGCAGAATCTTTCGGCCAAATCAGTCCTAAAAAGGGACAGTTAAATAAACCTAGGAAACTGACTGGACCTTCCACTTTATGTGTTTATTGGCATCATGTCTAGGCATGGCTATGTCTAAGGACCAGAGCAATACTAATACCACAACCTTGCCGGGTGGCTCCTGGAAAATCCTGAATCTGGTATGACTCTCACCTAATGCTTACCATCACCATCTCAATGCTCTGCTCTCCACTTTCAGCATCTCCCCAAAATAATGCTCAGTGTTTCCCTTACCCCCACCCCTGCCACTGCTGCCAACACACACTGTTCTCCTGGTGGAACAGCTAGCATTACCAACCCATGAACCACTCTGTGTCATGCTGGAGACTTCTTATACATGTTCTTTATCAAATTGAGGAAGATTCCCCTCTATTCCTCACTTGCCAAGAGATTCCTTTATCATGGTGGGTACTGGATTTTGTCAGATGCTTTTTCCCTTTCAATGAATATGATCACATGATTTTTCTTCTTCAGCTTGTTTATGTGGTAGATAACTTTGATTTTTGAGTGTTGGCTCAGCTTTAATCTGCTCTTTAAAATACAAATAGGGAAATGAATGGAGAAGGCAGTGGCACCCCACTCCAGTACTCTTGCCTGGACAATCCCATGGACAGAGGAGCCTGGTAGGCTGCAGTCCATGGGGTCGCGAAGAGCTGGACACGACTGAGTGACTTCACTTTCACTTTTCCCTTTCATGCACTGGAGAAGAAAATCGCAACCCACTCCAGTGTTCTTGCCTGGAGAATCCCAGAAACGGCGGAGCCTAGTGAGCTGCCGTCTATGGGGTCGCACAGAGTCGGACACGACTGAAGCGACTTAGCAGTAGCAGCAGGGAAATTAAATTCTATTCAATGAACACAATAAATAATAAAAACCACCTCAATATTTTGTGACATAAGCAATAAAGATAAGAAACACTGATAGATACTGTATGGAGAGGGCATGAAACAATTTGGGTTTACAAAAACATAAAATAGCATTATTAGGCATTGTTATAAAGATTAGTTTAAATTCCTCTTTAAGTTTGGAAGTGCTGGGATTCCTAAAATTCTCTTTTTTTCATGGAGAAAGTGCCTAACTTCCAAGGCTAGAATAACAAGATGTTTGGAAAAACCATAGAAAACAATTTTTTTAATTTTTAGGAAAAAAAAATGGCCTTCTTGATGGGAGCTATATCACCAACGTGTAATTGAACAACATTACTTCTAGGACTTTTAAATCCTGTTTCATTTCCTACCGAGAAGCATAAACAGGATCCTCATGTGGTGCTTACTCCATGGAACAGAGAGAGTGGAGCCGGTATCTGGATTTGTTCACAGGATTCGAGTCCCCCCCCAACTGATAATGAAACATTAACACAGCATCCAGAGGTGTTAACTTTCTAAGAAATATTGGCATTTTTTTGCTTATACCCAGAACCTAACCTCTAAGTTAGGTCTTCAGGAACTGGACAGAAGACCTAAAGATCAGGTCAGCAGGACTGCCAAGTATTTGATGTCCCTCTCCGATCACACCGATCGCCTGGAGAACCCCTTGGACAGAGGAGTCTGGCAGGCTACAGTCCATGGGGTTGCAAAGAGTCAGACACGACTGAGCGACTAACACTTTAACTTTCGACCACAACATGTAACTCACTGCCTAGTTCAACTACATCAATGACTTTTCAGAATCTTCAGGTAGCTATTTTTAAACTGTCCTGAGGTTTTAGTTACAATCAGTGGGAGGTCATAGGGAGTACGTTAGTAAGTTATAGGGAGCTTAAATCACCATAATAGAATCAGGATTCTGAACATCTCATCTCATAGACAAGCAAACTAAGGCCCAGAGAGAAGGATAATGATGATAGCAATTTCTAACATTTGTCACAGACCTTGATGGTCAACAAAACACTTCTTCCTTTAATCCATTTCAACCTCACAGTAATCCATTGTGAAGGTGCAGCCTGCTAACACCAGAGAGTCTAGCAAGCTGCAATTTATGTCATAAAATTAAGGCTGTGTTTAACATTTCATTTTTATTTCTCTCTACTATTTTCCTTGATTTATACAAGTAATATATCCCAACAATGTAGAAGGACATGGATTTACAGTGTTGGGACATAAATTTGCAATCAAATGGAAAAAATTTAAGAGAGGGCTCAAACTGAGACCAAAGAACACAAGAGTCATCTTATACCTACCTCAAGGGATTTAAAGATGATGGAGGGGATGAAACCAAAAGGCATGCTAAGAGTTTTACTGAAGTGAGAGAAAAGGAATTTTGGATCAAAACAAGTAGAAGGTTCTTAGCCGAACACCCCTATGCATATGCTGCACACATCAACACAGGGCAAGCCAGGATACCACAGAGGCAGGGGCCCTTCGCCATTGGTAAAAAGAGGTTCTCTCTATTTCTTAGTTTTACTCCTGATGTTTTTAATTTTCATCCCACTTATAATTTTCCCAGAGCACTCATTTCATCCACATAGCAACATAAAATTGACAAAACAGGCTCTTGCTTTGCTGTTTTTATCATTGTCCTTATAGGTGAGAAATTGATGTCCAGAGAGTTTGAGTCCTTTATTTTTTCCTTTCAAACTTTTTACTTTATATTGGAGTATAGCCAATTAATAATGCTGTGATAGTTTCAGGTGGACAGCAAAGGGACTCCACCATACATATACATGTATCAAGTGCTTTATTTAAGGTCACACAGTGAGGTTCAAAGTGAGCAAGAACTAGGACATGTGTCAGAAGGGCTCTTCAAAATGTAGTAGAGCAGTCTATACATGGCAGACTGATACTACATGACTGATACTACATACTATGATGACTGTATCATAAATTCCATCAAATGACGGAAAGGAATTGAAAAGATTTTAGCCCCCAAGAACAAATGATCAATTGAAGAGATATGAACAGAAATTTCAACAAATGTTTGAAAAACGGTCAGAGGATGGACATGTGGTTTGGGTTCAGCAGAGAACAGGACAGCAGAGTTAAGCTTCCACAGAGGAGAATACCAAAAAGAAAAGAGATCACTTGATACCAGAACTGGTATGATGTGGAGCACAAGTTATGATGGTAGAAGGGCATGTCAAGGCCGAAAACAAGGCACGGTGCCAGGAACTTCCCTAGAAGTCCAGTGGTTAGGACTGTGCTTCTACTGCAGGGAGCTCAGTTTTGATCCCTGGTCAGGGAACTAAGATCGCACATGGGGCATGGCCAACAAAATAAAATAAAAAACTTCCAAAAAAAAAAAAAAAGACGTGTTGCCAAATCTTTACACAACCTAATTTGAGTCCCATATCATTCTCTCCAACTCCCACACTGCAAGTCATAATACTTTAGACCCTGATAATTGATTTAAGCAAAATTTATGATACTATTATGGTGGGTAGGAATGTAGAATGGGAACTGGGGTTGTGTACACAAGAGTAAGCTCTCATTTACTATAACAAGAAACTAAGAAATGATGTCCAAAACTATTAAATCAAAACCGTGTGATATATTACTTAGAAACATGATGATAAATACCAGAAGAAACAGCTGGATTTGACAATGGTCACCTCTGGGGTTAGAATTTGGAATTGAATGGGATAGAGCAAGTGACTGCAATTTTTCATTTTAAACGTTCATACATATATCACTTTACTTGAAATATTAATTTTTAAAATAATTTTCAAAAATAGAAATAGCCTTAGTTACAAGGGGAAAAAAGTGAATTTCCAGCTATGCCCTCCTCAGAGGGCTGACTAGAGAACTAGGTGTGTGAGGGACCAGGAGGACATCCTAATCGAGAGGGAGGGACCCAGACACAGTCAACTGGACTGTGCAGAGCCTTGGTCCTCAAAACACAAGAAGAAGGGCTTCCCTGGTGGTCCTGGGGTTAAGACTCCATGTTCCCAATGCAGGGGTTCCAGATTCAATCCCTGGTCAGGGAAATAGATCCCGCATGCTGCAACTAAAGACACAGCATAGCCAAATAAATAAATAAATAAATATATTTTTAGTTTTAAAGGCAAGAAGAGCCCACCAAATGTACAGCTCATGGGATGCCTGCCCCTCAGAATGGTTCTCACTCCAAACCCCCATTGTCCTCCGTCAAAGGAGTAGAAGCCCAAATCATAAGTGATAGTTCAGTGAGAACTGCTCGGCGGCACTCAGCCCAAGGGCATCCTGTCTTGGAATCCCTCCAACAGAATGTGTCCTGGAAGTGGGGGGATCCATGGGCACAGACCCTTCCCCCAGCTGTACACTTTGAGAACTCCAGTCCATCCAGGTGGTCTCCAGAGAAAGAAAAATGCTAGAAGCAGGCCTGCCTGCCCTGTTGGAGCAGAAGGGGTGTCTGCAATGTATAAATTGAGTGACTGCTGGCTGACATTGCCCATGAACACATGCACCACCTCCTGGGAACTCACAAGATCCCATGGGGCATTTGGCAGTCGCTCAAGAAGCCGTGTGAGCAGATGGAGTGAGATGGGCAAGTTCAGCATATTTCTGCTCACGTGGCCCTCCTGTCCTCAGGGGCTGGTGACCTGGAAAAGCATATCTTCTTGAAGAGGGGCCAGATGTGCCAGCTTAGGCATCTAGCTTGGGCAGAGTTTCACCTGATCACCTTGGAATGCCCTTGCCATGAGCAATCTCCCCAGATGCCAATCAGAGAACATAATGCTGCCCCAACAGGCCCCCAGAAACTCCCTGTTCCCCACTCATGAGCGGCCATGAGTTCCCCACTCATGAGTGCAGGGAGACTTTCTCACAGTCGAAGGGGCTGTGACCAGAGCACAAGGCCACGGCTACTAGGTCCATGGTCTGAGTTCTACACCAGGAAGTGCAAGAGATTCCAGTGAAGTGAGCTCTCAGCTCTGGTACCTGCTCTTCCCCATGTGTCCAGGTCCTCCATCTTGGGCACTGGGCACATCCTCACTTTCCGCAGCCAAAACCAGTTTCCTGCAGGTAGTGCTGGATACCAGTGTGGGCTGTCAGCAGTGCCAGGGTACTGGTGTAGGCTGTAAGTGATGCCAGTGTACCAGTGTGGGCTGTAGATGGTGCTGGGTACCAGTGTGTGCTGTAGGTGGTTCCGAGTACTGATATGGGCTATAGGGAGTGCCAGGGTAGTGGTGTGGGCTGTAGGTGGTAACAGGATATCAGTGTGGGCTGTAGGTGGTGCTGGGGTACTGGTATGGGTTGTAGGTAGTACCAGGGTTCCAAGGAGGAGGCTCCTATCACCTCCTGGGAAGCAGGGCAGCATTTCATGCCTTTTTCCTTCCTCTGGTGGCTCTGTTGTTACAACGGATAAGGGGGATTTTCACTATAAGGTTCATTTCAGTTTCCAGAACAGCAGGGAGCCTGTCTGAGACCTCATCTGAGGCCCTACCCTCCCCTCTCTAGCCCAGATACTCCAGATCATACCCCACCATTCAATTGACAGCTCCTCTTCTAAGGAAGGTCTCCTGTTGTTTTTCACAGCTTGAACTTTTGCCTTTAGCTAGACATTCCAAATTGCAAGGGTCAACCCTAGACATACACTCTGTAGTCCCCAAAGCACCAGCCCTGGTCCAATAAATATGCCAGCAGTCAATAAATATGTTGGCATTCAATAAATATTACTTCACTAGCTATTTCAACCCAAATGGCTACTTTCATAAGCAATCTGAAAAGTGGTTTGTATGGGGGGAAAACAAAGAAAAATCTACAGGTCCTTCAAAGTGCTTTTGATAGTCTCTCTATTCTTTTCAACCCCTTCCCCACCCCCATGCATACTAAGATACCTCAATAAGATACTATAAGAAGCCAGATGTTTAGAAGAACGCATTTTCGAGGGATTTTTTTTTTCCAACAAAGCTTGGATGCCTGTGAAGGTTGCAAATTTACAGCTGAAGAGCTCTGCCAGAAGTTCCTTGGGGTGGTTACAGCTATGAAATACAACCTTTCAGTGACTGTGTATCCCCTCTGTGCTCTCAGCCCCATTCCAACAGCCGGTATTCCTGACAACATAACTCATTGCAGCAATAATGAAATAACAAGAATATTTATTTGGATTTACACACCACCCTTCACCTAAGGGTCCCTGAGCAACTTCCAACACAGCTGAATTGGCTCCAAACCATGTACCTCTCCAACTTGGATTTAGAAGCTAAAAAAAGGAGTCAGTCTGCTGTGTGTAATTCCTTGGCAAAAATCATCCACTTCTCCATAAATGGAAACAGTGAGTCTTGGTTCCTGTTCAATAATCTCCCCTCCCTTCCTTATGCTTTTCTTTGTTGGTAAATAACAACTTGGTATAACCTGCATTTATATATGTGCTCAGTCATGTCTGACTCTTTGCAACCCCATGGACCATAGCCCTCCAGGCTCCTCTGTCCATGGGATTCTCCAGGCAAGAATACTGGAGCACATTGCCTTGTCCTCCTCCAGGGGATCTTCCCAACCCAGGAATCGAACCCACATTTCCTGCACCTCCTGCACTCATGCGGATTCTTTACCACTGAGCCACCAGGGTAGCCCGTTGGTATAACCTGTACCTCACCGTACACTTTATTATTTTGTGCTTCCAAGATTTTTCTGCAGAGGGTAAGAATACTATAAAAATCAAGTGTCTCTACTTTGTGAGTTTCTGTAAAATAACTTTTCAATACCTAAGAAATGGAGAATTCTGTATGATCTATGATTTTAGTTCAAAAACCCTCTGTCCTCCAATACTTTCTTTTCTCAACACTTGCACATTCATTTTTCCAAGATTATAGCTGTTTCTTGACTTGCCTTATTATACTCTACTAGACTGGAAGATTTTTAAAAATAAGACTTCTGTGTTTATAGCCCTTCTCTTTATATCAGTTTCTCTCATGCCTCATGCAGGGAGTATATAGACCTGTGATGAATTCACTTATTTCAGAATTGCATCAATGATCTAAATTTTTTCTAAACATATAATGAGCCCATTTTCTACATTAGGGTACAAATGAGAAGGTAAAAATAGTGAGTACCCAAACTCTATTTTTTTACTCCATTAGTAAGTGGAAGTGTTAGTCGCTCAGTCGCATCCGACTCTTTGGACTGCAGCCTGCCAGGACTCCGTTCTCCATGGGATTTTCCAGGCAAGAATACTGGAGCGGGTTGCCATTTCCTTCTCCAGGGGATCTTCCCAACCCAGGGATTGAACCCAGGTGTCCTGTATTGCAGGCAGATTCTTTACCATCTGAGCCACCCATTGAACCTAAACAAACACCTCCCAATGGTGCTAACCATCCTTCCTTATCCCTGGAAACAAGGAAAGCAGGGTACTAGACTCACCAGCAGAGGAGCCAGCTCTCTTGCTTCAGTCCAACACAGCAAAATTCCTCTGAGATCTTGGCTTATGTTAGCTCCACTGTTGGGCAGATAAAATGCTAACCGATTTGGAAAACCTCGGCTCTTAGTCATTCATTAAATTTAAATAAGGACTCTACTATGTGTCAGACATTGTGCTAAGGGCTGAGGATGTAGGAATGTGCATTGCTCTGTCCCTGAGGAACTTGTAGTCCAGGGAGGGAGACCTCTGGAGAAAGAGAGAAACGGAGGAAAACGCTGTGAGTGACACAATTACCCCTGAGGGAGAGGGGGCTCCACCAGAACTCGAGCTGACTGATGCTTTCTTGCAACAACAGGCAGGGCTGTCAGCATACTTTATTTTTTTAATTAATTTTTATTGGAGTAGAGTTGCTTTACGATGTTGTGTTAGTTTCCACTGTATAGCAACATGAATCAGCCATACATATACATATATCCCTTCCCTTTTGGACTTCCTTACCATTTAGGTCACTGCAGTGCATTAAGTAGAGTTCCCTGTGCTATACTGTAGGTTTTCATTAGTCATCTATTTTATATGTAACATCAGAAATGTACATATGTCAATCCTAATCTCCCAACTTCTCCTACCCCACTTTCCCCCTTAAGATCCATAATCTTAAGGAAACCCCAGGCTTCCCTGGGGCTCTGATGGTAAAGAATCTGCCTGCAATGTGGGAGACCTGGGTTTGATCCCTGGGTTGGGAAGACCCCCTGGAGGAGGGCATGGCAACCTACTCCATTATTCTTGCCTGGAGAATCTCCATGGACAGAGAAGCTTGGTGGGCTACAGTCTATGAGATCACAAAGAGTCAGACACAACTGAGCAACTAAGCGCAGCACATCCTTATATTTGGTCTCTATATCTGTGTCTCTATTTCTGCTCTGCCAATAAGATTATCTACACCATTTTCTAGATTCCATATATATGCATTAATATACATTTGCTTTTCTCCTTCAGACTTACTTCACTCTGTGTGACAGTCTCTAGACCCATCTACATCTCTGCAAATGACCCAATTTTGTTCCATTTTATGGCTGAGTAATATTCCATTGTGGGCTTCCCAGGTGGCACTAGTGATAAAGAATCTGCCTGCAAGGCAGGAGATGCAAAAGACACAGGTTCAATCCCTGGGTCAGGAAGATCCCCTGGAAGAAGAAATGCAACCTACTCCAGTATCCTTGCCTGAAAAATTCCATGTACAGAAGAGCCTGGCAGGCTACAGTCTATGGGGCCACAAAGAGTCGGACATGACTGAGCACCTAAGGAACACACACACAGGCTTGTGGCAGTCCTGATACTCCACGAGTTCCAGAATGCATGCACTGGGGCCAAAAGCAAATAACCAGCAAGTCCTTCTGACTTCTCCCAACACACAAAAACATATTTAAGAGAACCTGATGGTTTGGGGAGAAGATGGGAGAGCATATGACAAATGAAAGGAAGGGGGCTTCATCCTTCCCTCATTCTCTGCCCTAGAAAAAATGTCCCTGGGCCAGAGGAAGCAGAGGAAAGCAGAAAGATACCAAAGGGTCCCAGAGCAGCCATGCTTCTCTCACGATCCCACAATCTTGACAGAAAATTCCAAGTGGAAGGGCTAGGGAGAGTTTAACTAATCAAAACCACTGGCAGCAGCACAGGGCACAGCCACAGCAGAGAAAAGGCATCTGGTAGGAATGATGGCAGCCTCAGCAGTCACCTCCCTGATGGATGCCCAAGGACCAGATCACCGCTCTGTACCCTGATGTCTCAGCACTGCCCAAGAAGAAGGGAAATGCAAATAAGTGAACTGAAGCTTTCCCCCCAGGCTAAATGGAGGGGTGCTCAGTGTGAAATGATGTTGACTTACAAACTGTAATAGCACATGACGTTTCTAATGCCTGTGCGTTGTGTGGGCTGATTCATTCTGGTGCCACCCTCTTCCTGGATGCTTTTGTTTGTGTACTGGTCTTCAAACACTGTCAAGCTCTAGATCTAAATCTCAGGTTGTGTTCTCTCCCTCTGTCATTTGGAGTGATATTTCAAGAGGCTTTCTCTCTCTTTTTTTTTTTTTGTAATTGAAGCATAGTTGATTTACAATGTTATATAGTTAACTGCTTTCTAAATGTTTCAAAATGTTTCTAGGGACTTCCCTGGTGGTCCAGCAATTAAGATTCCAAACTCCCAATGCAGAGGGTATGAGTTCAATCCCTGGTCAGGGAACAAAGATCCCACATGCTGCTGGATGCAACCTAAATAAATAAATATATTAATGCATATATATGAATCTGTTAATAGGAAAATGGTACTGATGAACCTATTTGCAGGGCAGGAATAGAGCCCCAGATGTGGAGGACAGACATTTGGACACAGCAGGGGAAGGAGATGGTGGGATGAATTAAGAGAGCAGCATTGAAATATATGCAGTACCATGTGTAAAATGCATAGCTAATGGGAAGTTGCTGTATAACACAGGGAGCTCAGCTCGGTGCTCTGAGAAATATGTATACTTGTGGCTGATTCATGTTGTTGTATGGCAGAATCCAAGACAACAGTGTAAAGCAATTTATTCTCCAATTAAAACTTTTTTAATTAACTAACTAAATAAATGTTTCTTAGTGTTTCACTTCACACTTATTATGTCCTAAAGTGACTTCTATCTTTTTGACTCTTCCGCATCCCGCTCTACCAATCCAGGCTCTCCTCTCTTCTCTGATACTAGCATTAGAATCCACTGATGCTAGAAACTTCACCTATATCCATAGTTTCTGTGTCCTACTTCCAGGCAAGAATACTGGAGTGGGTTGCCACTTTCTTCTCCAAGGGATCTTCCCAATCCACGGATCGAGCACAGGTCGCCTGTATTACAGGCAGATTCTTTACCATCTGAGCCTCCTATTGGACCTAACCTTACCTCCTCAACTGGTCAGTTCCACCTCAGGAATTCCCTCCATTTCCTCAGCCCTATCCACTTCCCAGATCCTCACCTGTCCACCATGTTCACACAACAATCTTCCCACTGGTGTCTTCATCATCAAACCCTCTTCTACTCTACCCAACGCAACCAAGATCCTAGGTTCCTCTAGCTTCCTGTTAGAGAAAATCCACATCCCTCAGCAGGGAATACAGGACTTTATTTAAATATGGTCTCTGACTACTTCATCTGCCACCAGTTCCTACACATTTGCACACCCATGCACTCACACACATACCCTAGAATCTTACTACCTCTCATGATCCAAGAGGTGACAACTGGCTAAGTAACAGATGAGGAAACTGTAAGCTTGTGGCTGAGTCTAGGCGATAAGCTGGTTGAACATAACTAAGCATGAAGGAAGTAGGAGCAAATGAGAGAAAATCTTCTTGTGATTTCCTCCTAGAACTTTCTTAAGGTGCAAAAAAGCAAATCCAGGAGAGCCTGTCACTTAGGATAATGGCTAAGGTGAATACAAATAAAGTTTCTGAATTCTGTAAGGCTGCTCTGGCCAGCTTTCCAAGAGTCTTCAGCCACTTCTGCTGTGCATGGAGTACTACCATTCTCACGCTGTTTTTGTTTTAGCACAAAAGTGATAGTGGGGTGGGAAAGGGAGTTCTCTGTAAACCACGAAGTGCTATAATACAAGGACTCACAATTTTTTCTGTAAATAAATATTCATTCACTTCTGTCTCTTAGATTTCAAAATTCCTTAGAAAAATTCTACTCACAGAGGGTTTTCCTGATGCAAAAAGGAAATGCCATACACCCGTGACAATCCAAATAATTTTTTTAATGAAAGATTGTTGTGACACGGCTGGGTCATCTTTTACTGAGAATATGATAAGGGATTCATATGAACTGAGAAACATTACACCATAGTTGTTATCATCAGGGCAGCCCTGGTGTGTCTTGGCTGAATTTTTAATATTCTTTTTAATCTTGCATGACTCTCCCTGGCAAAGTCACTCCAAAAAGAACAGACGCTTCATAAATGTTTGAGGTTGTGGACTAGATGTTTGTGAAACTCACTGGCCATTAAGCACTTGTAGTAGGCCAAATAAAATGTTTTATGGAGACTAATATATCTATGGCGAGGCTTCATTAAGTGTGTTACTGTTTTTATGGCCCCTTCAGTACAGCAAACAAATAACCTATCCTTTTTCTCCAGACACTACTCTGATCCCAGAATCTGTTTGCACTCGCCTTGCATGTAGATAAGGGATCGAGGCAGGTTTTACAAGATAAAAGAGTGGAACGAGTTCTTTGCTGCTTATAAAGCCCTGATAATACATGATGAGGAATAAAGTTTCATTTCAGTATTCTCCAAACCATGTTCTACGGAACATTAGTTCTGTAAGCTGGTAATGTGTATTCTCAAAAAATAAAAAGGAAGGAGCAGCCATAATAAGCGGCTCCATGAGCCAATAGGTTTGAGAAATAATCAGCCAAACAAAAATAAATAGTTCTCTTTCCTGCAGGATATGTAGAGCCTTCAACAGGCCAAAGTGCTTCGTGAATCTCCTAGAAGGAAATACGGCACATGAAGCTCCTCGCCTCCAAATTTATTTGACCACAGGACTTGCATTCTATATAACACAGTACAAAAGATATTAATGTCCCACAGAACACAGTTTAGAAGAGTCTGTTTTGTTTAATACAGCCAAGTAACCAATGACAACCAGTTCAATCTGACTAAGGGACTAAAAATTTCAAAAATTTAAAGCTCTTTAAAAAGAAACTATGACACCAAGAGTGGCCAGGGTAGCCAAGAATGGGAGCCATAGTGTGAAAAGCCTCTCATGTGATTCCAGGTTGTCATAATGGATGCTGTTGGTACCCCTCCTGGATATCTTTTGCCTTGCTGGTGCATCCATCCCCTAGTTGCCATGTGGGTTGCTAATGGCTCCAGAGGCTTCCTCCCTGGACAACTGCCCTTTGCTTTATCCAGGAGATTATATCACCCACGTCAGAGTAGCTCACCACCAATGACTGGCTAACAAGGACTACAAAAAGCTAACCTTATTTCTCCAAGGTGGGATCAGCCATGTCGTGCAATTCATGCCCCAAGCTCCCTATAAGATTAAGTTAAAGCTGGCCTCCAGCTGAGACCACATCCTTGCTTAGCACTTTTCACTGTGCTACTTCCATCATTCTCTTTTTCCTCAGACTACTCCAATGAGTCACATACACCAAAATGCTGATCTCAGGTTCTCCTCCTAAGGAATCCAGTAAGACCTACAGTTTAGATCGTGAGATCTAAGGAGACACTTTTTTGCTCTTAATTACAAAGTTACCATCATTCACAATGGTCAGTCTTCTCACCTGCTTCAGGAACCTTACATCGTGTATTAATAGGAGGTCCTAGATTAGTATTTCACATCCTGTGGTCTTGGACCATGCATGTTAGAGTTATCGGAGTGCTGGCTAAAAGATGTAGATTGCTAAGGCACACCCTAGACATACTAAATGAGAATCTCTGGAGGTGGAACCCCCAAGTTACATTTTCCACATCAGGTACTTTTCATGAATACTAGAGTTTTAGATCCACTCTCAGAAGGCTATGGTTGAACCAATTCCCCCTTTCCCTCTCTGTACTAACTGAGAGATACTCCCAAGGCAAGCTAACTTGTCTTCTTACCTTCTGTCTACTAATAAACTCCTCTGAGAGGAAACTGTGTGAATTTCCAAGTGGAAATTTGCCAGGTGGTTTATATAGAGAGAATATATATAAAACCAAGCAGGCATTTGCTTTGGCTAATGACAAGTTACTTCCAAATGTAAATTTTGTTTTATTTCCTTGAAATAAAAAAAAATGTTACTTGAGATGACAATCTCTAAATAAATAATTTGGAGAAGCTATGTTTAATCATCTAAAATCAATTATTTCGAAGTGTCTAAGGGACTATGGGAAGGAGGAAAATCTGAAAACATTTTTTTCAAAGCACAATACAGAAAAGATTTACAGAGGTTCATAAACATCTAAATTGCCATGTTTATTCATCTCACAAAAGTTGTCCGTTGCTTGAGTATTATTTACCTAAATATCTCTGAATCCACAGTGAAACCACTACTCAATGCTGTGTCTTTCCATTCCTCTGAGAAGCACATGACTACCACAGCTGAGCACATGTTCACCAATTAGCAGGACAATCAAAATTAACCACATGTAAGTTAGTAACAAGAGGCCAAACAGAGCTCTAATAGCAACCTGCTGTCCCCCACAGAACCAAGATGGTCAAGAGGAATTGGAGGGTGGTGACTTTTAGGGGACTTCATGGAGTTTACCAAGAAGCAGTTCATTCAAGTCTAGACAGCATTGCAGGCATTCTCCTCTCTTCATTGCTGGGGTGTGTGTGTGCTTGTAACCACATGTGTGTGTGTGTATATGAGCATGCATGTGCACCACATATGTGGTCTTAGTTTCTCAGTCCAAGAGAAATAAAGTGGTCTTGATTCCATACCAAACAGTGCAGTTCTTCACTGGCTGGCATTTCTGAATGACCATCTCGGCAGGGATCCCAAAATGAATCAGCCACGCCTAGAAAGCTCACTCACCCCTAGAAGATGTGTCTAATAATTATCCGGTACTTCGTTAATAGAAAATAGAAGAGCACACTTCTAATCAAAGTGAAGTACTATTTCAAATCCCAGACGTCCAAAAAGCTACCTGCTAGGAAGCGAGTGGGTCATTGAATTTGCTGTTCTCTCCTGGATGCTAAAAAGAGGGATTCTGTAATAGCCAGTCTAAGCACAAAACTCAAAGAGAAGTCTAAAAATACATTAAGACCAATATTTTAAAGAAGAGATTCTCCAAATATAAAACACTGCAAATAACACATTTTTGAAGGAAAGACAACTTGACAGGTTTGGACATGTAGTTTCCAAAGTCCAAAGTGGTTCCAGTGTGCTGTTTTCAAATGAACTCAAATTTCCCTAGAAAATGTGCTATTAGAGTGGCTCCTTTTGAGAAGAAGGTTATACTTCACTCCATGGGATTACTGTGAAGACATCTGAGACCACACCTGACAAGAGTCAGCAGCTTTGCCTTGAATTTCACAATCAACTCTGTTGGTACACCACCACAAACTGACCACACCAAGAGGATTCTGGTCTTCTGAAAAACTTGAGGTTTTCAAAGAGACCCAACAAGAAGAAAGAACTATTTTAGAGGAAGGACCTGGGCAATGACAACACTAAAAGTAGTTAATTCTCTAAGTTTCTACCAATAACTGTCAGGGAAGGTAGGAAAAAACATGACAAGTATAAACTCATCTCCCCAATAATAATTCCTGCGACAACACTAGGAAAAATCATCAAAGTGTCTGTTTGAAGGGCACCCAGAGGAGCAACAGGTTCAAATAAACTTACATGCCTCCCTCAAGGGGAGGATGAGAGGGCCCCTGTAGCCCTTCAACCACAGTGTTGATCTACATGGTAAATGGATAAAAGAAGTAGAATTAGAGTTGATTTTCTCAAGTAATTGAATTTTTGTCTACATGATATACTTAGCAATTACCTAACAAAGTATGGTTTAGCCCCTAAATGGTCAAAAGCAAGATCCAAAACAAAGAACTGCAGCGTATCATCAGAATGAAAGCTGGAGGCTTCCCTGGTGGCTCATCGGTAAAGAAACCACCTGCTAATGCAGGAGACACAGGTTCTAACCCTGGTCCAGGATAATCCCACATGCTGCCAAGCAACTAAGTTTTTGTGTCACAATTATTGAGCCCACTTTCCAAAGTCCAAGAACTACAACTACTGAAGCCCGTGCACCCTAGCCCCTGTGCTCGCCACAAGTGAAGCCACCACAAGGCGAAGCCCCACACCACATCGAAGAGTAGTCCCAGCTTGCCACAACTAGAGAAATACCAGCATGCAACGAAGACCTAGAGCAGCCAAAAATAAACATAAAAAAATAAAGAATGAAAGCTGAGGTTAAATTGCATGCCTTGGTCCTTCAGATGCCACAAAGTTGAGTTGGACTGCTTAAAAGTCATGGAATCCTGTTTGAAAGCAACTATAATAAAAAAAAAAAATAAGATGCTCAACTTCATTAGCCATCAGGGAACCACAAATTCAAACTATATATGATACCATTATGCACCATCAGAAAGGCTAAAATTAAAAAGACTGATAAAATGAGATGGTGGTGAAGATAAGGAACAATAAGAACTCTCAAACTGATGGGAATGTAAATGGGTTCAACCAATCTGGGAAACTATTCAGCAGTAAAGCTGACCATACATATACCCGACATCTCTGTGATCCCATGGCCAGGTCCTTAGCCCACAGAAATGGGTACAGGACTTCCCTGGTGGTTCAGTGGTTGGGAGTCCACCTGCCAATGCAGGGGACACAGGTTCCATTCTTGGTCCAGGAAGATCCCACAGGCCAAAGAGCAACTAAGCCCACACACCACAACTACTGAGCCTACACTCTAGAGCCCACGCTCTGCAACAACAGAAGCTGCCACAATGAGAAGTCTATACACTGCAACTAGAGAGTAGCTTCTGTTTGCTGCAACTAGAGAAAACCCATGTATAGCAACGAAGACCCAGTGCAGCCAAAAATAATAGACAAATAAATAAATATTTTAAAGAAATGGGCACACACATTCACCCAGTTACTTTTAGTTTTAGGCTACTATGAAAAGTGCTACTATGAATAGTTAAAAGCTCAAAACAAACAAAAATTCATCAACGGTGTTCGAAGTTAGGATAGTGCTACTCTTATGGCAGGATGAGTACTAGTAATATGGGTTTCTTGATCTAGATGCTTGTTTGGCCACTTTGTGAAAATGTTTTGAGTTGTAACTTACAACTCATATACTTATAACAATACTGTATGTTATACACCATAGACTGAATTGTGTCCCCTCCCTCAAATTCATATATTGAAGTCCTAACCCCAAATGTGATGGAACTTGGAGATGGGGCCTTTGGGTGGTGATTAGATTTAGATGAGGTCATGTGGGTGGGGTCCCCATGAAGGGGTTAGTACACTTATAAGAAGACATAACAAAGAGTGTGTGCTCTCTCTCTCTGCCACAAAAGGACACAGTGAGAAGGTAGCTCTCTGCAAGCTAAGAAGACGGCTCTTGCCAGGAACTGAATGGGTCAACACCTTGATCTTCCAGCATTCAGAATTATGGGAAATAATGTCTTTTGATTAAGCAACCAGTCTGTGGTATTTTCTTATAACAGCCTGATTATATTAATATATTATAATTAGTAAAAGTTTACTCAGATAAAAATAATAACAAAAAAAGCAATGGTAAACATTAGAAAAATAGTCCATTAATAATAGAATATACTTGAAAACTGTGCTATCAAGAGTCAGCAGCTATCAGTACAGTGCTATCAGTACAGTGTCTTGTAATATTATTGATTACTGAGATCTTCTCAAATTCCCAAATTTGCAAACACCCCTTTAGATAAAACAAACCTCCCCAGGATATGATTGTAGGACAGACAGAACAGGCACTTCCTACATGACTGCTTCTGGACACTAGCCTTACAGTCTTTGAAACTCAAATATTTGCTTCAGTAAAATGATAAATGACTTTCTCTTTGGGTTACTCTCACACACACAAAATGTCACTACTGTAATCTCCAGAAATGCCAAATCTGCCACGTAAAGTTTGAGGATATATAGCAAAGCCAGAGTTATCAAGAATAGCTTGGGCAAAACCATCATTCAAAAAGATACATGCACCCCAAAGTTCATAGCAGCACTATTTACAACCACCAAGACGTGGAAGCAACCTAAATGTCCACTGACAGAGGAGTAAAGAAAATGTGGTACACATATAATGGAATATTACTCAGCTATAAAATAAAACAAAATTAACATTTGCAGCAACATAGATGGACCTAGAGATTGTCATACTGCTGCTGCCAAGTCGCTTCAGTCGTGTCCGACTCTGCGCGACCCCATAGACAGCAGCCCACCAGGCTTCCCCCGTTCCTGGGATTCTCCAGGCAAGAACACTGGAGTGGGTTGCCATTTCCTTCTCCAATGCATGAAAGTAAAAAGTGAAAGTGAAGTCGCTCAGTTGTGTCCAACTCAGCGACCCCATGGACTGCAGCCTAACAGGCTCCTCCGTCCATGGGATTTTCCAGGCAAGAGTACTGGAGTGGGGTGACATTGCCTTCTCCAGATTGTCGTACAGAGTGAACTAAGTCAGACACAGAAAGAAAAATATCATATGGTATTGCTTATGTGTGAAATCTTAAAAAACAGTACAAAGGATAGCATAGGGAACTCTACTTAGTATTCTGTAATGGCCTATATGGGGACAGAATCTAAAAAAAGGTGGATATATGTATAACTGATTCACTTTGCTGTACATGAGAAACTAACACAACATTGTAACTCAACTATATGCCAATAAAAAGTTTTAATAATTTTCCACTCTTAAAAAAAAGAATAGATTGGGCAGAAAGGGTCATCATGGATCACAAACTCACAGTGGAGTATGAAATATCTTTTCTAGAACGTTAAAAGTTAGATGTCATCTGTTTCTGGTCAATAGAACTTGGGCTTCTATATGAGAAAGATTCCATCACTGATACTGGGCTCTAGCAGCAAGAGTTGGCATACAAGGGCTGGGAACTAATCCTTTGGGCCTTCCATGGTGGTTCGGTGGTCAAAAAAAAATTCTGTTTACCAATGCAGGAGATGTGCGTTTGATACCTGGGTCGGGAAGATCCCCTGGAGAAAGACATGGCAACCCACTCCAATATTTTTGCCTGGGAAATCACAAGGACCAAGGAGCCTGGTGGGCTATCATCCATGGGGTCGCAAAGAGTCAGACAAGACTGAGCAACTAAACAACAACAAAACAAAAATGCTACACTAGATACTCATTATAGGATATTTAGTTTGAATGAAAAACACATTTAAATGTTGGAAATCATGCAACATAATAAAAGTAAAACTGTAGGCAAAAACTAAAGACACCAGAGTAGACAGCTATTAGAAGGGGAGCCATGCCATGTGTTCTGGAGCTCCACTGACTGCCTGGATTGAACCTGGCTCCACCCACTTAGTAGCTCCATCTGGTTGGCCTTGGGCAAATCATATACTTAAACTTTTCATAGGCTTCCCAGGTGGCGCTAGTGGTAAAGAATCTGCCTGCCAATGCAAGAGACTAAAGAGACACGGGTTTGATCCCTGGATCAGGAAAATCCCCTGGAGGAGGGCATGGCAACCCACTCCAGTATTCTTGCCTGAAGAATCCCTTGGACAGAGGAGCCTGGCAGGCTACAGTCTATGGGGGTCACAGAGAATGGGACACAACTCAAGTGATTTAGCATGCCCGCAACATTTTCATGCCTCAATTTCTTCATCCGTATCACTCAGGATGAAAACTATGAGTCAGCTGAATTATGTGCCTACCATCTAGTAAACAGTATACATACACCTGGACTATTACAACGGAACAAGAAATAGCTTTGAGAGTCTTAGAGCTGGTAAATGGTGGTGGTGGTTTAGGCGCTAAGTCATGTCCGACTCTTGCGACCCCATGGACTGTATCCCACCAGGCTCCTCTGTCCATGGGATTCTCCAGGCAAGAATACTGGAGTGGGTTGCCATCTCCTTCTCCAGGGGATCTTCCCAACTCAGGAATCAAACCTGGGTCTCCTGCATTGCAGGCAGATTCTTTCCCAACTGAGCTATAAGGGAAGCCCGACTGGTAAATAGGACTCAACAAATAGTTTTCCCTTCATGGTTTAGAGTAGAGGAATAGAAAGGGGAAAGTGGGACCAGTTGTGGGATGGAATTTCAGAGGTCCCAAGCCCCTCAAGCACTTCTCTCCCTCACTCAGAGACACCAGAATTGCCTAAACACATTCCACAAACATAAAGACTTGAAATAGCAACAGCTCCTTAAAGCAGTTCTTTGAATTTCACCTTATTTATCCTATGATGTAAATGATCGCTGGCCGGACTCTCACCAGGAATTCACTTGAAAACTGGAAAACAGAGCTCCCTGGGGCACTGGATACTTGAACAGAGAGGCTCAAGAACCTCACAAGAGCAAAAGAGGCCAGGAAGGTTGAAAAGCAAATTCAGCACTCTTTTTTTCCAATCATCAGACAGGACACTGGAAACTATTTCCTTATTTTAAAAAAGATTTAAAGAAATTTTCTGGGTACTATAAGTTTCCCCAAATCATTTCTCCTTAATTACTTGTGTTTGTCAGGTGACGTGCTTATATGCTTAAATTACCAGACAGCAATTACTTTACATGCACTCTGTCTGTGTAAATACGTGCTTTGTATTAAATGCTAACAAAGAAAGCAACAGAAAAATGCATGTAATTTTAACTCAAATAAAGATGCAAATCTTAGGAAACATGATATGTGATTTTATGTACTTTAAGTGTACATTAAAATGTAGACTATGATTAAAAACAACCACTATGTTGGATAGCACACATCCCTAGAAATGGATCTGTGATGTGCTTTTAAGGGTGATTTAGTAACCGGCTATAAATGTTGACAGTAAAAGTTAGCAGGTCATCTCTTACAGAACTTTTTAAAATTTATGAACAATAAAGGCTTATGGAACCCTTTCTGAAAGGGTTTGTTCACACCCTTCTGGTGGTCTGTGCCTGCCTCAGGCAACACGCCATTTCAACACATCCTCTGGAGACCCTTTCAAGGTTTGTGATTCTGCAAAAAAGAGGTAACTCACAAGAAGGGAAATCAACACACAGAGAAAACACCTCCATTGAAACATTCCACTTAAGAGTCCTATTTCTCCAAATTACCCTCTCCTGAGAAACTCAGGATCATGGTTCCTTCTTAATTCAGTGGCAAGGGCGGGGGTGGGGTGGGGAAAGGTGTATCCAGGTAAAAATCTTCTATCATTTCTGATTTCCAGAAAGAGGGGAGAAAAAAAACAGGCTCTCTCTGTATTGAATTTGTTTGTGTTGTTCAGTCTCTCAGTTGTGCCTGCAGCACATCAGGCTTCCCAGTCCTTCACCATCTCCCGGAGTTTGTGCAAACACATGTCCATTGAGTCAGTGATGCCATCCAACCAGCAGGCCCCACTGCGATTCCAACCCAGGATCTTCCATTTATGAGACAGGCACTTTATCCAGCTAAGCCACAGAGCCAGCTATGTTGAATTAAGGGTGGTTAAAAGTGGTGACGGGTAGAAATTATTACTATTGTACAGAGCCAAACTAAAATAACTAGCAAGATAAGAAAAGAAAGAAAAAGGAGCAAAAAGAGTAAACTAAAGAAACTCTTGGTAAATAATTCTCATTTTTTAGGATCTTGGCCTGAGGCTTTTCTGTGAATTTTAGATAAAGATATTCAACCTCTGCAGAAATCTCTAATAAAACAACCAGCCCAACAATAATGCATTTTCCTGCTCTGGCAGAAGACTGCAGTTCAATTTTCCAGCATGCATGATCTGTTTTCCATGCAAGAAAGAGAGCCAGGAGGAAAGGATTTTTCCATAAGGCAATTAAGGTATAACATGGATTAAGAGGAAAATAAAATGACTCTTTATCTTCTTCTATGTAAATATTTTTCCTAATATACCACCTGCTGGAAGCCTCTGGCAGAATATGATTGCAAGAACATAACTTCTGTGAAGCAATTTTCTGAATTCTTGAGTAATTCAATCAAAAGTGGGACAACTCGAGTTATCTAAGATATTATCCAATCTCAAACCACTACTTTGCCCTACTTTTACCAACCTGGCCCAGAAATCTCGTTATCAGTTTTTCTGTTTGGTAAGATGAATTCTTTTAGTTTTGTCCTTGAGTCTGAAATCTGATCAGTTAACAAATAACCTTGCCACTCTCAAACCTGGGAGTCATCTTGTATTTCCTCACCCTGTCACCTTCATACCAGCTGGGCCCATTGCTCCTCCTCTCTCACCCATGCACACACACACACACAAGCTAAAATATGCAGTTGTGTCTGATTCTCCTAATGGGCAGTGCCTTTTTCCCTCCTACATTCACTCAAATTCCAAATCTTTAAGGCCAAATTCAAATTTATCTCCTCCAGGCAATTTTGCTGGATGAAACCTACTCGAGGCCCTTAACATTGAAGTGCCAAGGTCAAAACCTACTAAAATAAACTCCAGATCTTTGGCTGGTTCTTTTAACATTGCTTAAAATAACATGGCTCTTTAGTATTTGGGGCTTGGTTCTCCCAGCCCCAAGCGCTACTTCCATCCCCACTTCCTCCACCTCCACTCTCCTCCCCACCTACCCACACAAGGGCACCACAGACTGATCAAGAGCAGGAATCTGATTACTTCATACCCTTTGTCCTTTGCCATTCCCCCCATCCTTCCTAAATCATCAAAAATACAGTATTTCTAGCACTGTAGTTATTAAACACATAAATATTAGTTCGTCAGTTTGGGTTTTTTTTTTTATATAGCCAGACATAGAGGCCATGGAAACTAATCTTCCAAATAAATACCTGACCCAGGAGGCACCCAAAATATCAATACCAGTGGTTTGCTTGAAGGCTGTCTTTGGGGGTGGCAACTGGAGTGGGGGGGGTTTAAATAATCTGTATATGAGACTACAGAATGTCTTCACAAAACTCTGCTTGATTTTCCCCATCCCACTAGAACAGACCGTTACAACCCCAGCTCTCCAACCCATCAGACTAGAGACACATCATTTCGCCAGGCTGCTCCTCTGTTCTCTGCCAGAGTTTCTTCCCTGCAAACATCACAGAAGTAACAACTGGAATGTTTTAACACATTGCAATCACAGCGTTTATTTATCCCACGATCATGCAATTACTTATATGTTAGTTTCCCACAATTAAAGTTGTCAGACTTAGTGTATTAAAATACAGATTGTCAATTAAATTTAAATTTCAGATAAATAGTAGGGTAATTTTTAGTATTAAATATGTCCCAAATTTTCTATGGAACATACTTTAAAAATTATGTGTTGTATGGGACTTCCTCACTGGTCCAGTGGCTAAGACTCTGCATTCCTAATGCAAGGGGCCCGGGTTCAATCCCTGGTCAGGGGACTTTCACATGCTGCAACTAAGACCCAGTGAAACCAAATATATACTTTAAAAATTATTTGTTGAATATTTGAAATTCAAATTTACCTCAGCATCCTGTATTTTATCTAACAGCCTTACCCAAATTAGACTGGAACTATCACTGTATCGACTAACACCTCACCCAATAGGCACCTTGTAAATGCTTTTTGGATGGATGCTCCAAATTGCATTCAAAATAAAACTTTCATAATAGAAAGGACAAAAGTTTTGAAGGGTCATCCTGTAGCCGTAACAACATGGCTGTGCTGTGCTAACTCGCTTCAGTCATGTTGGATGCTTTGTGACCCCATGAACTGTAGCCCGACAGGCTCCTCTGTCCATGAGGATTCTCCAGACAAGAACTCTGGAGTGCGTGGCCATGCCCTCCTGCAGGAGATTTTCCCAACCCAGGGATCGAACCCACGTCTCCCGCATTGCAGGCGGATGCAGTACCATCTGAGCTACAGAAAAGCCCAAGAACAGCGGACTGGGTAGCCTATCCCTTCTCCAGCAGATTGTCCCAATCCAAGAATTGAACCTGGGTCTCCTGCATTGCAGGCAGATTATTTACCTGCCGGGCTACCAGGGAAGCCCAAACAACGTGGCTAGATCATCTAAAAAGAAGGAAGATATTGTTCAGAAAGAGTAAATGTGAACATGTTCACTCTGAACAGCAACACTGTACAAGTGATTCCCTCAAAATTCCCTTAGTTCCCAATAAGGACGATAATCATGGGTCAAGTTCAGTGGGAAGACCATGGTCAGGATTGCAGCTGCCTGCACAAGTCGCTTTCCAAAAGGCAAAGCTTCACATCTGCCTTTCCCCCAAGGCTGCCTTATCTTCCTTTCCTCACCCCAAAACGTATCCTACAAGTCATATTTCTCAAAAAAAAGATAAGAAACAAGAAAATCTACCACCGTGGAATTAGAAAGAGATAAGAGAAAATAAGCTGTCTAGATTCCAGCTTAGCAATGGAGAAAGGAATTAAGGACCTGATATGTTTCATAGGTGGAAAGATGAATACAGAGGATAAAGAAAATAGAAAAGTTTCTTTAGGACTGTAGTACATACCGAGAAGCAGGCATAACAGACAGTAACATATTCAAGGCTACAGAGAAGATCAGCAAAGCACTTCTCCTGACAGTACATTTTTACAGAATTGCAGATCAAAGGTTGCTTCATGAGGACTTCTTTATTAATTCTTCAAATCCCAAACCCTGTTAGTAAACCTGTCCTCCTAACAAGGCATCTTTGGTATTGTTGCTCAGCAAAGCTACTCTTAAAATCTGAATGCTGTACGCAAATAGGTTGAAAAGAAATCGTCTTTGGAAAGCAGAAAGGATGAACCTATATAACTCTCAGTTCAGAACATCATTAAAACATTGCTTACTTCCCTAAAAAAATATATTTCATGGTACATATCTAGAAAGGAATATCAGCTCACATGAGAAAGAGTGTGGCTTCCATACCAGCCTTTTAATAACTTTGAATTCTTGAACAACTTATTTCATCTCTCTGGCCTTGTCTCTTTTTTTTTAATTGAAATCTAGTTGATTTACAATGTTGTGTTAGTTTCAGTTATACAGCAAAATGATTCAGCTATACATACATGTATATCTAGTTTTTTCAGTCTTCTCCCTTATAGGTTATTACAAGATACTGAGTATACTTCCCCGGGCTATACAGTAGCTCCTTGCTGGTTATCTATTTTATATATAGTAGCATGTATATGAAGTGAAAGTCACCCAGTCATGTCCGACTCTTTGCGACCTCGTGGACTACATGGTCCATGGAATTCTCCAGGCCAGAATACTTCAGGGGATCTTCCCAACCTTGGGATCGTAGAATGTATATGTTAATCCTAAACTGGCCTTGTCTTTAAAATGAAGTTATGATGCTTACTATATGGAGTAAACATCAGTTAACATCTATAGAACACCCAACACAGACCTCAGGACTTATCTATTCATTCACATAGAGTAACGTCACTATCATCGTCACCAATATTAATGCCAGTTACTGGTTGCCAGTGACACATAAATGGGCTTACACATCCATTATCAAGCATGGCAGATCTAGGATTCTAGTCACCATTCTACGATTTTTAAAAGCCCTTTTCTGTTTACCCTACCACACTGCCTCTGAGAATAAAAATCATGTCATGTAAATCCTTTTACTTCAACCTTTTACACTGTCTGTACTTTGACAAGTCAGAAGATTTATTGATATTTAATAGCAAGAAAACCAAGGCCTTCAGAAGTATGAGAATGAAGCACACCCTCCCATGGAAATCTGGTGAAAATTTCTGATTCTTCTGAACCTCAGGAAAGACGAACTTCCCCAAGAAGAGAAAGCACTGCTGGAGTACAGAACCCTGCTGACAGAGACAATTCTGGGGGTGGTAAGAACAATTCTGGGGGTGGTGAGGGCAGGGTCAAGAGAGAAAAGGCACCTGCAGTGGATGATTAGGACCCAAGAGAAGAAAGCAAACACTTCCCTTGGCAGCTGGAAGTCAATTATCAAGGCTGAGGATGGAGGGGAATCTGAACTCTTGTTTACAAAAATTAAAGACCAAATACCTCTGGAGTTCAGGTCTTTTCAAATCAATGTATTTTGTTTCTTCGAAACCAAATGTTTCAAGATCTCAAAAATGACATACCCGAATTGATCCCTCAGGTGTGCTCACGCAAGTGCACCAAAACGTTTAGACAAGGAACCTCATTACAGTATTTTTCCTAAAAGCAAAAGATTAGAAAGAACCCAAATGTCCACCATTTGGAAATGAAAGAACTGTTCATCTGCTACAGCAAAATTCTCTGCAGTGACGAAAAAGACGAAAGTAGATGAATGTGTGCTGATCTAGACAGACTCTAAAGCCCAAGATGGTACCTGTGTGCAAATTAAGGAAAGTGTTCCTCTTCCAGGCTGCTCTAGCCTCCTGCCAGAGAATACAGTTTATTGAATTTCAGCCTCCACTCTTCGCTGGACCACGTGCCTTGTGCACAACTATATATGGTAGCTCTTTCAAGGTGTATTAAGAGGAGAAATGGGAGATAGATGAAACAATAACTTGAGTGTGCATTTCAAACAGCATATACATAAATACTGAGTATACTTTTATGCATAAAATTCTTCTGCATGAACACCTAAGAAATGGGTAACAGTGGTTGCTTCTGGAAAGAAGATATGAGGGTTCTGGGTGGGGGATGATGTTTCACTGCATTTTATTTCGTACCCTTTTTTTTTTTTGCCATGTGCATATAACTTTCCCAATTGGAAAAAAAAAACAGAGGAAAGTTCTATTCTGAATGGCATGCCCAGAGACGTGAGGCAAAGGGTCATGGCTGCTGCTGCTCTGTTACTCATCCTGTTACCCATCTGGACCCCCTCAGCAGCCCACGTGTGATGTCCTGGTCCAGTTCAGCCCACACGGCTTCCATTTATCTGTGTGCAGTGCAGATTTTTAAAGTATGCGTGTGTCAGTCGCTCAGTCGTGTCTGACTCTTTGAGACCCCACAGACTGTAGTCTGCCAGGCTTCTCTGTCCATGAGAGTTTTCAGGCAAGAATACTGGAGCGGATTGCCATTTTCTTCCTCTGGGGGATCTTCCCAACCCAGGGATCGAACTCCAGTCTCCTGTGTCTCCTTCATCGCAGGTGGATTCTTTACCTGCTGAGCCATCAGGGAAGCCCTTTGAAAGTATATTTTTGGTTTTATGCATTCCTCAGCAATGACACCTCTTCAAGTTTTGCACCAAGTGCTTCTCACTTTAGCCCAGTACCCAACTTGACTTCAGCCAACCGTGGTGGGAAAATAGCACGCATACAACAATGTGTGCAGCAGCCTGAAACTTCCTGCAATGGGTGGGTTTCTGGGTGGAGTTTGTAGGTTGTATTTAGCATCATGCCTCAGCACGTAGGATAAACCACTTGGAAGGGTGCTGATAAAAGCCATGATCCCTAGAGCTCTGGTTAAGAACTCGATCTGGACCTTTACTAAGAGTGTCATCCTGGGCCATTTCCATACACACTCTATGCCTCAGTTTTCTCATATGAAAATTGGGACTAATCACACTTCCTTTAGAGCAGCAGTCCCTGACCTTTTGGGCACCAGGGACTGGTTTCGTGGAAGACAATTTTTTCGATGGACCTGGGCTTAGGAGATGGTTTCAGGATGATTCAAGTGTATCACATTTTTTATACACTTTATTTCTATTATTATTACATCAGCTCCACCTCAGATTATCTGGCATTAGATCCCAGAGGTTTGGGACCCCTGCCTTAGAGGATTAGTGTGATGCTTAAATAAGATAATGGATGTGCTGTACACATTTACCATTCAATAAATAAATGTTTGTTGTTGTGACCACTGTCTCGTAGTAAAGTGCTTGTTGTCTGGTTAGAAGATGAGACAAACAATTATAATGATAGGTACCAATAAATCCATTATCCTCTGAACAATTAATCTCCACTTATCAGATGTGATCTTATCCAGTACATCATCTTCAATAAGTACAATAATATTTTCTATTTAAGCCTGAAAGTAAGGTACGTTGAAAAACGAAGCCACATTCTTTATGTTATTGCTTGGATTTCATTTTGGTTTAATGACATCAACTGCCATTATTAAAGACTGGAAGAATGGGGAAAAAAAAACAGACAAAAAAGAAAGTAATTATCATTTATAATCTGGCTCCAGAGAACCACTGTTAACATTTCAGTGTGTTTCCTTCTGGTCTTTTTTCCATGCATGGTAATAGCTGAGATCATATGAAATATTTTCTACTCTTTTTCCTATTTAAGTATTTCCTAATATTATTGAAAACTTCCATAAATATTTTCATTTAAATGGGTAGTTAATATTCCATTACAGTTATCATTTCTTCCACAAATATCCATTGAGAGCCTATTGTGTTAGGCACTGTTGCTTCTGCTGGAGATACAGTAGTGAACAAAACAAATGGGTCCCAGTTCCCATGAAATTGCTGCCGTGCTAAGGATTGTGGTGCACATTTTAGTGACTTGAGGTGAAGCTGGGCAGTAGAAAAGTAGAGGCAGTGCCTATAGACAACTCTTTCAACAAGTTTAGCTGTCAAGTGACTGTAGCTGGAAGGAGAGGTGGAATGGATGCTGTACCTTATTCATTATAGCACTAGTGCAAAGATACAAATATGCATCTCAAATGAGCTTTTGGGCATTTGTTAATACTTTAAAAAAGACTACTTAATAAAAGTTGCTAAAGTAGTTTCTAAACTGCTTTTGGTGAATCTGTTTTGGCCCTCATGTGTCTCTGCAATAATTTCATGGTCTTTCAAAATGGCATAAACAGGGAGTTGGATTTAAAGGTCATGATACTAGTCTGAGGGCAGGATTCTACTATAACTGTCATGTTATCACCTTGCAAGAACCATTCATCTCACTTTAAGAATGGATTTTATAGAAACCATTTCTGCCTTGAATCCATTCAGTTCTTTCCTGTTATTGTTTTTAAGGCAGGGAAGGAGGGAGGATTGTTCTTATAGGTTTTGTACTAAAAAATGTTTTATGGTTCCTTCCCATACCTTCTTCGAGTGGAAACCACGTGACCACATTTTACAAGACGTGGCCCATGCTCCCCCACTCCTGGCAACAAACACACACACACACTAACCACACCTGACAGAAAAGGTGGACGCAGCACCCAACAGCAGCAGTGACCAATGACCTACGAATCTGAATGGCTCTTCTTGATATTTAGATTCCCTTGTCAATTTCATTTAGGAATTGGAATGATGGGGGCAAAGAGCAGTGAGGGCAGAAACAGAAGTAGTACCAGAACTAAAGAGGCCTTAGTTATACAAACCACAATAAGCTGGAATTCTGGAAGACTAAAAATAAGTCAGCCTAACAGAGAAAGGAATACAGAGAGAAATTCATAGAGAAGTAGAGACACTGTGAGATTAATTCCTGATCTTCCCCAAAACTCATGGGTTGAGACAACTGAAATAGCAGCTAATTAAAAAAAAAATTTTTTTTTTTTTAAGAGCTGGCAAAAAATAAAGTTTTATGCAGAAAGGAATCAGAGCAGGGACCCTGGTCAGCAATGAATACCAAAGCTGGCTTTCACCCTGAAAATTTCTGCCAAACCATGGAGCTTCCGAACTTCTGCAGTGAACCAGAGACCCAATCAAGATGGGCAGTATGATTGAAGACCCCTCCCATAATGTTGGAAACCCAGAGGACTACACCTTCAGTGCACATAGAGATAAATGAGAAATAAACCCCACTTTAAGAAAGCGGAAAAAAGGATCTCATTTCTCTGGGTCTTGGTGCTGAGTGGATACCCTAAGCCAGCCCTAAGCCAGTCCTCACATGGCTTGCAGTCCGGATTCCTGCTAGCGGTGGGGTCTGAAAAGCTTCAAACAGAGGGGGCCTGGGTTGACAGTCCCAACTTCAACCTCAGTCTCAAAGAATTCCCACAGTTGCAGAAAAGTATGCCGCTCTCAGGCAAAAATCACAAAACACACAGAGACACCGTGAGAGGAAAAGGCCATTAGCTCTTGAAAGAGAACTGTCTTCACTCCTCACTTCCTGTCCTTAGATAGCCAAGAGATTCTTTAATGCTGCAACAAAGTCTTTTACTTGATCGAATTTTACAGAGACTTTGTTCTTTAAAAAACAAAAAAATCACAACTCCGTTGATATCATTTTTGTCCCCAAACAGAAGGCTGACCACATGGATGGTGAGGACAGCAGTCAGGGGTGGTGGCCAGGGGAGGGGGCTCTCTTCAATCCTCTGCCATTCTGTTTACTGTTACTGCATTGGTTTCTGAACCGCATCCCGCAACCTCCACTCTTGTCATCGCCAAGTGCCAAGGATCACACACATCTCTCTCTGGAATCCATTTGAATGACATACTAGATGAACAAAAGGGGCTTACTGCGTCTAAGCGGGACTGAATTGAAGAAGAAATGTATTAGGAAAACTCTTGTGGGAAATCTAGCTTATGCTAATCAAACACAATTTGGATGATAGTAAATGCCTGGGAATTAAGCAGAATGAAACCAAAGAGGCAAAGGGATGGCCACCTAATTCCCCACAAGGGTTCAACACAAGAAATAACTAGTCTTATCATTTTAGACACAATAGGAAATAATCTACAGCCGAGTCTGGTCTATGCAGATAATCTTTCACAGAAATGTGAATAAAGCAACTGGGAGCCAGTTTTTAAAAACGTAATATGGTGCTATTACGCAAGACCACCTTTTGTCAACCTGGGCTCTCCTTCTGGGAATGATCACACTGTTTCAAACCCCAGGCCTATAGATGAGGATAAAAATGTCTGGGGTTCTCCAGAGAACTCTACATTGGCTGGCCTCCAGCTGCTGCTAGCACTGCTTTTTCTAGAAATTCTCACCAGTGCTTCTGTTTGTAGTCCCACTAAACAAGCAAACCACCTGGCTGTTGACAAGACTCTGATGGGGAGGCAGTCAGAGAGTGGTGGGGAGACAGAAGGGAATGAAACTCTTGACCCTCCTCTTGGGCTGAATTAACACTCTTTGGTTAATATTAAATATAATTAATCACAGGGAAAGGAGATGCACTTGGGAGCTAAAGCTTGTGCCTTCTGCTGCTTCTCTTGACTCTGTGAGCAACCATTTTGAGGTTAATTGGGCTTTTATCTGGGAGATCCAGTTGTGTGACCCTTCTTTGCTCTGCAGTGAGCAAACCAAGGCACAATGATTTCCTGCTGACGTTCAGCTACACGGTGATATTTGAAAACAATTCATCATCAGGCATTAAGGCAGGGAGAAAGGCTTCTGTTTCCTCTTTCCCAGTTTGAAAAGCCACGTTCGATTTCAAGCTAAGTGGAAATTTAGGATACAGGAGTAGTGGTTCTTCCAAAACAATAAATTAGGTATTCATCAGTTGCAGATGAGATCGGGGAAAATTGATCTGATCAATCTGATATGTACTAGGCAGAAGTGTTTGGGACTGCTGCTGCTGCTGCTGCTGCTAAGTCACTTCAGTCATGTCTGACTCTGTGCGACCCTATGGACAGCAGCCCACCAGGCTCCTCCGCCCACAGGACTCTCTAGGCAAGAATACTGGAGTGGGTTGCCGTTTCCTTCTCCAGTGTTTGAGACACTGGGGCATTTAGGCTACAGGGGAGTTATGATTACCATTGATATCTCAGCAAAAGAGTTTTTCTTCTCTCTTCACAACTTGCTTCATTTAAGAAGAACAAGCTTTCTCTAGATTTGAGCAATTAGCCCTCCCTAAACCATCTTATTTGCAGTACTGTGAGTCCTAATCTTGTTTCTTGAACTCTAAGAGAAATATATCTGTCTGTAAACGTGTAAATTTATTTACGTACACACATACATAAAGAATAAATAAGGAAAGGTGTACACTTTTAAAAGAATACTGCTTAAAGTTTAGCCTTTTTAACTCCTGGGTTCAGCCAGTTAGTCCACTAATTTAAATCACCAAATATTTATTAAACATCTGCATGTTCAAGGCATTATACTGTGTCAATTGAGTCAAATGTCAACCAAAGGGAGGGATCTAAAACTAGTTGAATTTCACAAAGTTCATCAATGAAGTTCTCAAGCCAAAACACGGTCACTTTTTTAATTCATGAATTCTGACTTAAGTAGTATGGAAGGCATCTTATGTAATCCTTATCAGAACATATGCTAAATGCCTCTGTTCATCACCAGGAATCTATTCCTACTAGAATAGAGGATGTAATTTTTCTTACCATTACCATCAACAACAAAAAACTCCTACAGATACAAGGTGTCATCATGAAAAAAATCAAAATATACGAGGGGTTGAGGGAGGGTCTGAATAAGGAAGGACAACACAAGGCATTCTTTGTGGCGTTGGCCTTGCTCTGTATCCTGATTGTCACAGTGGTCACAAGAATCCATACAAATATAAAAACTCAGAACTATGACCAATAAAAAAATGAAATGTACAACATGTATTTTTAATGTTTATTTTTAATGCACAAGAGCAACGCAGAGGCAGACTGACCATGCAGCTGATGAAGCTTAAGGGCTCTTGTCAAGTACAACCTCTTTCAAGCCCTCATACCTAGTTTGTACTATTTTTCATTAAGAGGGCCACACCCCCAAGCTATATAAGCTTCAGGATCTATACAACTTGGATTCACCTCTAGGCATATGATTCTAAAATAATTCAATTCATTTCCATCAGTCAAAGATCAGAAAAAGTGAATGACATATGAGGTAGCAAAGCTGAATGCTGGGGATTCTGTGAATTGGGGCGCTCAGGATTTGGATGGGGGTCTTTGTAATAGTGTCTGACTCCATTTTTGTTGTGTGAAAGCTGGGAGCTTACAAGCACCATCACTCCCAGATCCCTTCTGCCCCACATCTTGGCAAGCTGATAAGAAACTCGGATGCTGCCTCTTTTGGTGCTGGAAATAAATACAAACCACACAAGCCTTGGCCTATGTGGGGTCCCTCATCCTAACCCCACTCCCTAATCACAATAAAATCAGAATCAGTCTTGCTCTCCATAGGAAGTTCCAGTATGTGAGAACTAGATCTTTACATACCCTCTTGGTGCAGGCATGACATCATCAGTCTTGACGTTCAAACCATATTGTGGGTGGAAACCAAACACTGGATGATGATCCATCTTGTTCTGCTTCTGCAAGATGACCAAAACAGTCTTGAAAATCTATGTAACCAACATGCACAAAGAAGAAAAGAAGGACACTGTAGGGACAGAAAATTGCTTACATGAAGACATGGAGGTGGAAACATGAAAACTGAGTTTGCAGGAAGGTGTAACTGAAACCAAAAGTTTGCACAGATGAATCAGAAGGGTAGTGATAAGACTGGAGTGGGAGGGAAGGGTCATTGCACAGGTTAAGAAATATGGATTTTATCTTTTATACATCAAGAAACTACCAAAGATTTTTTTCATGGGAAAATAACAAAGTCAAATAAATATTTTAAGATTATCTATCTAGTTGTGGAACACAGAAGAGGTTGGAGGTAAGGAGGTCAAGGGAGAAGAAAACTGTCTTATTTTTCAAGCATAGGATGGCAAGGGACTGGGTTGTTGTACAAATTCAAGTCTTGCTTTGGGGAACTTTCTGAAATTTTCTTTTTTCTTCACATATTTTCACTCTATAGTTGGTTGAGTCTGCAGATGCAGACCCCATGGATATGCAAGGCCAACTGTGTGAATATGTGTGCTGCTTTTGTGTGTGTGTGTGTGTGTATGTGTGTGTGTTTATGTCCGAATATACACAAAGACATGTATATTCATACATATATACATATATTAAATATACACATGCTTTTAAAATATGTGTATTTAAAAATATAGCCATGTATATGCTAAAATAGAAACAAATGGTTACCTATAAAAAAGAGAGAAGGGGATGGAGTTAAGAGTACAGGAGTAAAGGCTCAAGTCCTTTGAATAGTTTTGTTTCATAGATTTGACTTTGAAATCATATAAATATCTTACAAATTATAAAATAAAATTAAGTTTCAAAAGAGCCCTTTTTGAAACTAAAAAGAAATGAACCCAAATATATATCTGGTTGGTATAAAGAAAAGAACCAATTCAGGTGATTTTAAAGTACAATAATATGACAGCCCATATCTAGTGGAAAAGACTCTAAAAACAAATAGAACTACCAAAAAAAAATCTTAAACTATTTTCAGTGATCATTTGTTGGTAGAAATGTTGGTATTGGTATTCTGTCACTGTTCTGTGTATTCTGTGGGTAAAAACAAATGTGCAATTATATGATATTCTGATTCTATCGTTTCGGTGACATTGGGAGCCAGGACTCTCAGTGTAGAGGAAAGAAAGTATAGATGTAAAACCAGATATATTAAATAAAAGCCTTGTCCTGATTTTAAGTTGAAATATCACAATGAGTTCCTGATTTCACCTTGAAAATAAATAGTTTCTAGATCTTCCCATTGAAAAGGCCCACCACAGTGATTATTTTAGTAGCAACGAGTATCTCAGCACTGAGATTTTGCCTCTAAATACCATTTTCGACTAAAAGGAACCAAGACTGCTTGGAGAGAATGTTTAATTCCAGGTCAAGACAGGGAATATAGAAGTTGATATTGGAGCTTCTTGTCATAACAGCAAAAATGTTACCAAAGACTAACAAAGCATCAAAATAACTCAAGAGTGGATCTGAAGAGGATCCCACTAGTCAACCATGAGAAAATTTAAGCCTCTTGCTCACACATCGCGCTGAACAATATCTGGCGAACTTAAACTGGAAAGTCGCCAGACAAGAAAGAATTGCCACCATAGAGGACAGTAGAGATGCAGTTGTTGCTGCTGTTGTTATTGGTGTTTAGTTGCTAAGTTGTGTCTAACTCTTTGCGGCCCCATGGACTGTAGCCACCAGGCTTCTCTGTCCATGGGATTTACCAGACAAAAATACAGGAGCGGGTTGCTATTTCCTTTTCCAGGGGATCTTCTCAACCCAGCAATCAAATCCACATCTCCTGCACTAGCAGATGGATTCTGCTGAGCCACCAGGGAAGTCCAGAGATACAGTACTAAAGGTGAAAAAAGAGGAACCAAGTGAAAATCTGGATTATGGATACTGCAACTCCAGCCTTGCCCATTGTCAACTCTTGAGCTCAAGCAGCCAGTATTATACCCCAAGGGAGGAGATGGTAGTATCCTTCGCTGTAGTAAATGAACCTGAAGATACAACACATACTAACATGCTGAGAATTCAGTTAAAAATCTCTATGCCCACCAATTGTCCCGCAGCACCATTCACCAGTTGATCAGTCCCACACAGGCACAAAGAGTTCCAATTAGCTTTTTACTGCCCTGTTCTTAACCAAATATAGACAGGCAAGGATTATCAGGCAGTTGAGGAAAGTCTCCAACACAAGAGACCAACGGCATAGTAGGAGACACAAAAAGGCAAAGAAGAAAGAAGAAAATTTCAAAGATACTACAAATAATGGCTTCAGAGAAGGGAAAATGATAGCAAAAATGACAAATCCAACTGGAAGACTGGACAGTAAGGTCTAGGACAGAACGTGAAGTTCAATAACAAAAATGACAAAAAATAAAAAGAGATTGGTATAAAGAAAAGATAAGAAAACTAGAGGTCAATCCAGAGGTCGAGATTAACAGAGAGAAGAGGAAAAATATAGCAGGAAATTATCAAAAAAAAATAATATAAGAAGAGCTCTACTGGACACCAGTCTCCAGATTCAAAAGCCAATGAAAGAATAAAATAACGCTATTGGAAGCTACATGAATGGACCTAGAGATTATTTACTGAGTGAAGTAAGTCAGAAAGAGAAAGACAAATACCAAATATCACTTATATGTGGAATCTAAAATATGACACAAATGAGCCTATCTAAGAAAGACAGACTCATAGAGAACAGATTTGTGGTTCCCAAAGGCAGATGAGAGGGGATAGACAGGAGTTTGGGACTAGCAGATGCAAACTATTATATATAAAATGGATAAACAACAAAGTCCTACTATATAGCACAGGGAATTATATCCAATATCCAATAATAAGCCTTAATGGAAAAGAATATGAAAAAGACTATATATACATATACACATATATATAACAAAATTACTTTGCTGTACAGCAGAAATTAGCACAACATTGTAAATTGACTATACTTACTTAAAAATTTTTTAAATGCCAATGAAGCTAATGAAAGAAAGACCTGGATCATTATGAAATTTCAAAGCAGTGAAAGAGAAGATTTTGAAAGTTCTGGGGAATGGAATGCATGGGGGCAAGCAGATTATTCCACCGCTCATTACATAAAATGGTATGAGATTTCTAAGAGCAGTACTGAATGTAGCAGGCAATAGAACCTTGTTTAAAGATTCTGAATGAAAATTATTTCTAATCTGGAATCCTTTATCCAAATCAAATTATTCATCGAATGCAAGAATAAAGACTTTTTTAAAATTAATAGACTTTTTTAGAGCAGTTTTATATTTACAGAAAAAAATGAACTGAAATTGCCAAGTTCCCATGTATCTTTTTCCCACTCTTCCCCATCACCCCAACAACATGAAGTTTCCCCTCTTATTAACATCCTATATTGGTGTGGTACATTTGTTATAATTGGTGAGTGAATGTTGATACATTATTATTAACTAAAGTCTATAGTTTACCTTCAAGTTTACTTTTGTGTTTTACACTTCCATTTTTAACAAATGTATATTGTTATCTATTCACCATTACAATATCATGTAGAGCTGTTTCAAGTTCCAAAAAATCGCCTTTGCGCCCCATCTCTCATCCCTCTTTCTCTCTCATCTGAACCTGTCAACCACTAATGTTTTTACTCTCTTCATATTCTTGCCTTTTCCAGAATGTTATATAGCTGGAATCATACAGTATGTAGCTTTTTCAGACTAGTTTTCTTCACTGAGCCATGCATTTAAGTTAACCCCATGTCTTTTCATGGCTTGATAGACTTTCTTATTGCTAAATAATATTTCATGGTATAGACAGTCCCCAGTTTGTTTTTCCATTTGCCTACTGAAGGACATCTTTGTTGTTTCCAAGTCTGGGCCATTATGAATAAAGTTTCTGTAAATATTCTTATGCAGGCTGTTGTGTGGATGTAAATCTTCAATTCATTTGGGTAAATAGCAACAAGAGTAATTGCTGTATTATATACTAAACTATATTTAATTTTCTGAGAAACCACCAGACTGTCTTCTAAAGTAGCAGTACCATTTTGTATTCCCACCAGCAATGAAGGAGAATTCCTGCTGCTCCATGTGCTTGACAGCATTTGGTCTTGTCATGTTCTGGATTTTGGCCATTCTAATCAGCAGCGTGTAGTGTTTCTCATTATTGTTTTAATTTGCAATTCTCTAATGACATATGATGTTGAGCAGCTTTTCATGTTTATTTGACATCTATATATCTTCTTTGGTGTCTGGATATTTTGCCCACTTTTAATTGGATTCTTCACTGCCCTGTTATTGAGTTTTGCAAATTTCTTCACATATTTTGGACACAGGACCTTAACAGACAAGTGTTTTACAAATATTTTCTCCCAGTCTGTGGCTTATACTTTTACTTTTTTATATAAACACATTTTTAGACAATCAAAATCTCAGGAAATTAACCTCTCTTGCACTTTTCCTTAGGAAGTTACCAGAGGATGTGCTTCATCCAAATGAGAGAGCTCAGAAGGAAGAAACATGGACTTCAAGAAACAGGTCCAACACAAGAAATAGCCAAAAGGAATTTCTAGACTGAGGGACAGGAAAGCCCTAGGACAGTCATTGTGAGGAATCCTAGAGCAGACATCTCACTCCATCTCTCCCCAGTGAGCAAAAGACAATCGTTGGGGCACAAGAAGGAAGTAACATCTTTTTACTTATTTTAATGTTTGTCTTCTAAAATTTTGAATTTTGTTTATGTTTCATTGTGCATATGTTATTATAGCAAAACACATTTTATAAACAAAACAATATACAAATATAGGAGGCATATGTTTCTTTGAAAATTGATAACAGTTCATTTCATTTCAGTCACTCAGTCATGTCCAACTCTCTGTGATCCCATGGACTGCAGCACACCAGGCCTCCCTGTCCATCACCAACACCCGGAGTTTACTCAAACTCATGTCCATTGAGTCAGTGATGCCATCCAACCATCTCATCCTCTGTCATTCCCTTCTCCTCCTGCCTTCAATCTTTCCCAGCATCAGGGTCTTTTCCAATGAGTCAGTTCTTCACATCAGGTGGCCAAATTATTGGAGTTTCAGCTTCAGCAGCAGTCCTTCCAATGAATATTCAGGACTGATTTCCTTTAAGATTGACTGGTTGGATCTCCTTGCTGTCCAAGGGACTCTCAAGAGTCTTCCCTAGGACCAGACTTCAAAAGCATCAATTCCTTGGCACTCAGCTTTCTTTATAGTCCAACTCTCACATCCATACATGACTACTGGAAAAACTATAGCTTTAACTAGATGGACTTTTGTTGGCAAAGTAATGTAAATTGATAACAGTCCACTATTTAAACAATCTAGAGGCTGCTGGCCTAGAAAGCCAGTCCAGAATGCAGCAGGAGGTCAGAGGGCTTCAGAAGAAATTTTACAGGATAAAATGGAACTGATAAATTATATGACAAGTTTGGTCATATGGAAAATTGTATAGTAACCCATTTAACAGAGCTGTTTGAAGGTATGAAAACATCATGTGTCAAAGAAATTTAAGCAAATGAAATGACAATTAGTATCTCCAAGAAAAAACAAACAAGAAAAAAATTATTATAGCCCATTATCTATAGTGGTAGTGAGCAATATTCATATACTAATCATGAAAACACTAAATGTGCATTTAGTTAAAAATAAAAATGAGATTAAATCATTAAGATTCAAGAAAGAGAGACTAAAAGTAAGCAAAAGTCCTCACTATGTGTACTAAACTTGGCATATGAAGAAATAATGGATAATTAATATCCGTTGTCAACATGGAGGTAAATATCAAAAGAAGCTGCTAAGTGTTCAAAATGGTTCCTCTTGAGACAAAGCTTACTCCTTGGAGGGAAAGTTATGAGCAACCTAGACAGCATATTAAAAAGCAGAGACATTACTTTGTCCACAAAGTTGCATCTAGTCAAGGCTATGGTTTTTCCAGTGGTCATGCATTGATGTGAGAGTTGGATTATAAAGAAAGTTGAGCGCTGAAGAATTGACGCTTTTGAACTGTGGTGTTGGAGAAGACTCTTGAGAGTCCCTTGGACTACAAGGAGATCCAACCAGTCCATCCTAAAGGAGATCAGTCCTGGGTGTTCATTGGAAGGACTGATGTTGAAGCTGAAACTCCAATACTTTGGTCACCTGATGTGAAGAGCTGACTCATTTGAAAAGACCCTGATGCTGGGAAAGATTGAGGGCAGGAGGAGAAGGGGACGACAGAGGATGAGATAGTTGGATGGCATCACCGACTCAATGGACATGGGTTTGGGTGGACTCTGGGAGTTGGTGATGGACAGGGAGGCCTGGCGTGCTGCAGTTTGTGGGGTCGCAAAGAGTCGGACATGACTGAGCAACTGAACTGAACTGAGACAAAGCAGGCAAATGTGAGTAAAGAAGGGATTACCCTTTCTTTATGCCGTTTAGCACTCTTTCATTTTATGGAATATTTGCATGTTATGATTTAATAAAATAAAAATTACTTTTAAAATTTATAGCAACCTATATAAAGAAATGGGCTTCCCTGATGGCTCAGTGGTAAAGAATGCGCCTGCCAACACAGGAGACTTGGATTTGATCCCTGGGTTGGGAAGATTCTCTGGAGAAAGAAATGGCGACCCACTCTTACCTGGAGAATTCTATGGACAGAGGAGCCTGACATGCTACAACTATGGGATCACAAAGATTCGGACACGACTTAGCAACTAAACAATAATATATTAAATAATATTTTCAATAATAGTCAATGTAGGAAAATATTCAAAACAATGTCAAATGCAAAAGGGGGATAAAAATTGGTAAAATTTTATAGAAATTTATAAGTATTTAAATAAATATGACAAATTTAGCAAATTTCAAATATGCATGTCTTTCATCAGGATAAAATCTGGATGGAAATACATCAAAATACATTTACATCAAAAGTAGTTATCGCTGCATGATAAGCTAAGGGTGATTTTAATCTAATTTTGCAGCTTTCTATATTTTTTTTAAGCATCCACAATAAGCTATATTATGTTCTTAGGCAGGGGCAGAACTTTTTAAAAACTTTTCTGACCTTCAGTTACAGTAGATATTGCTAAATTGCAAGCGGGGATTCACACTTAACTGATGAGCACAGCAGCCTGAAAGATACAAATTGGGTAATACTGGGTCATAGCCTTCCTTCAGCTGATTTTCACCCTTGCCGGCTATTACAGTCCCCTTCTCCTTGCGAGGAGCTCCTACCTCCCTCCCACCCCAGCCCTACCCAACGCCAGCTAATTTCTAGGCATTCCCTAGGGCAGTCTTGAATATGTCCAAGAACTGCTGCCTCCACTTGGCAAGGATCTGCTAGACATCTCTGCCACACAGAAGAAGCCGTGGGGCCTCAGAGGTGACAGTACTAGCCTGTGGCCTCTAGAACTGTCAGTCCACCATAGCTGCCCTCCGCCCTAACTCCTCCTGAGTTACCATCTGTCTAAGGGCTTTGAAAGAAATTCCACCAGGGCCCTGGGGTTCTGGAGAGATTTAGGTAAAAAGAGCTCTTTGGAGATTTCATTTATTTGCTTGAAAACCTAGTGTTTACACACACATATACACACACACACACACACTGCAAGAATAAGGGCACAGAACTGGGCCAAAGAAAACCATTTCATGAAACAGATGTCCTGTCTTGACCCCCCTTATTCCCAACCTGCCAGTCGGGCTCCATCTTCCTCAAGTCTAGCTCACTGGAGTTCTTTCCTAGGGGCTCTCTCAGTGTGTCAGTGAGAAGAGTTTTATTAGGCTACCCACAGACCCACAGAAATGCCCAGTGGTGTCTGAATTCCAGAGGAGACCACACATGGTTGCTGTTATTTACCCATATTTTACAGGTAAGGACACTGAGGCACAGAGAAGTGAATTAAATTACTGAAGGTCAGACACTAAGAGCAATCTGGTTCCAGGGGAAGTGTTCTCACCCACTACAATGTTCCAGAGCATGGAGCAGAGCCTCCACTCTGTGCCAGCTTCCCTGTGGTTCCAGAGAGGCCCCTGCCTTCAGAGAGTTTGTGTTCAGTCACTAAGCAGTGTCTGACTCTTTGCAACCCCATGGACTGCAGCATGCCAGGCTTCGCTGTCTGTCACTATCTCCCAGAGTATGCTCAAAGTCATGTCCACTGAGTTGGTGATGCTATCTAACCATCTCATCCTCTGTCGTCCTCTTCTCCTTTTGCCTTCAATCTTTCCCACCATCAGAGTCTTTTCCAGTGAGTCGGCTCTGTACATCAAGTTGCCAAAGTAACAGAGCTTAAGTTTCAGCATCAGTCCTTCCAATGAATATTTAAGGTTGATTTCTTTTAGGACTGACTGGTTTGATCTCCTTGCAGTCTAAGGGTCTCTCAAGAGTCTTCTCCAGCACTACAGTTCAAAAGCATCAATTCTTTGGTGCTCAGACTTCATTATGATCCAACTCTCACATCCATACATGACTGCTGGAAGAACCATAACTTGGACTGTACAGACTTTCGTCAGCAAAGTGATGTCTCTGCTTTTTAATACAGTATATAGGTTTGTCAGAGACTTTCCCACCTGGTGATTCACAGCCTCAGATGGCTGAGAGAAATTCTAAGAACAATCTTAAGGCATTCTTCAAGTCCCAGTTAAGACCACCTCTTTCAGGTAAGCATCAGCCCCCAAACCTGATTGCCACCTCCTCCATGACATCTTCCTCCAGTCCCCCAGTCAGGACTGGATCTCAAACCCTTCCTACTCCCACAGCCCTTCAACTCTAGAGAACAGAGCATGGTCTCACTCTCCTTAGAGTGAGCGATCAATGTCAGCATCTCACAGTAGAACATAAGCTCTGTGGAGACAGGACTAGTCTGCGTGCTCTTAATGTCTGACAGCACTCATGGCACTGCCTGTCTAGACAAGTGTTCCCTCTTCGTCTTTGCTGGGCTGTGTTGAGACTTTGCTGGACACATAGTGGGTGTGCAATGACTCCCGACTGGGTGGTGAGCACTGGGGTGGAGGCCTCTCCACAGAGAGCCCTGTAGAATACAGTATTATGTCAAACTCTGTGAAACTGCCATTCTAAAGGCTAAGTTATTCAAATATTGACAATTTCATATGAGCCAATTATATCTCAGTGGTAAATAATCCACCTGCAATGTAGGAGACGCAGGTTCAACCCTTGGGTTGGGAAGATTCCCTGGATAAAGAAATGACAACCCACTCCAGTATGTTTACTTGGATAATCCCATGGACAGAGGAGCCTGGAGGGTTACAGTCCATGGGGTCTCAAAGAGTCGGACATGACTGAGCGCGCGCGCACACACACACACACACACACACACACACACACACACACATATGTATATATCCTAACTGGAATAGCCTATAAACCCCAGAAAGTGTTTCCTTGGCAATTTTGAAATCTCCTTTCTTGGATATCTATCTTTTATAATTTAACTCTAGTTATTAAATAATATTTTGTAAAAATACTCCCAGAAGTCCAATTTCTGGACTGTAAATCCTCCACTATCCCAAAACCCAGACAAGAGAGATGAAATCTGATTCCAACGTTTGTTCAGCTGTGAGCTCCTAGGGTCGTGTGGACAAGGCCAACTGTTAACAGAAAACAGAAGAAAAATTAGTTTTACTCACTTCCTCTCGCTCAAAAAGCCAGCTGAGAAATACCTTCTGGGGCCCTGTACGTTGAGGGTTTCTATGTGCAGTGAATTCTCCACTGTTCTTTACTTCCGTCTTCTGTTCTCTGACACCTTTTAGTGGACAGACCCTCCTGCATATTAATCTTTGGGGACCTCCCTCACCTTTGGGAGGAATGTCAACAGTGGGAATTCATCCAATAGATGAGAAGTTTCCTCCACTGGCAGCTTTCCTTTGCCTGGTTCAAGCCTCTGGAACTGCAGGCTATAAAGGCAACTGACAATCTAATTTATCCACCATTTCACCTGGAAACAGTATCATTTCTTTGCACTCCCTAGAGACCTTCGCCTGGAAAAAAGACCCAGGATGCCTGTCAGACCAAACAATGCCTATCATATTTTATTACATAGGATGAAACCTAAGACTTTATACTCCATTAGCAGAAGGTTTCATTTTCACTCCAGGAAGGTAGTTCAACATTATATCTTATCTTGTTCTTTCTTATGTTTTTGATATAAAGGCCTTTAAATTGCCCACTTCCATCCCCCACGCCCACCACCCCAGGCATCCAGAAGCTATATTATCAGATTTTACAGTCTGAGATAATATGCTATTGCAAGAGTGCCAAAATATACGTGGTATGTATTTTTTTTAAATAAAACTAGAGCCTGATAGAAAGAAGAAGTTTGCTCTCTAGTGGCTGACTTATAAAAGGCTCTGAAAACCACACAGTAAGATAGCTTAGAAAATGAAGAGACTTAACAGTGATACTTGAGTAACAAGGTCTGAGTACTTATTTTGTTTTTATTGATCTTTTTCATTTTTCTTATAGTAAAAAACTACATCAGAGAGAGTGTTCTGTGGATATTTTTCCTATTAAACTTTTTCCTATCATTAAGCTAATTTAATTCTAAATTCTTAGAGTAGCAATTAAGTTTCTGGTGTTTTATTAGCCTTTAGAAAGCTTTGTGGGTTGGTTTAATACCATGTAATTAATGTCTATTATAGACATGTTGCCCAATAATATAATATTATTAGAGCTTTTTAAACCATTTTTAGCTTTTTGCAGGAAGATTATATAAATTCAAGGAGAAATAGTATAATTATTAGTATGATGCCAATTAATATCATTTTATTACTCCCTTTTCTACAGCAACTCAATTTATGCAATTCTATTACAATACAAATTATAGAGGAAAAATTTATTCAGTGTGCCCCTCTTTTCAACCCCTGTGCCATGTTCTACTTTCCCATTTTATTCTCCCCCTGTGCCTCCTTAAGCTCACACTATTTTTCCCAACTCTCTGTCAGATAACAGGAGCAAACCACACCATTGGTCCCTAACGTCCCCACCCTCCATCTTTCTAAAAAAAGAGAAAGTTACCTAGGAAACTTTCTACCTACACAGTAATAAATACTTTAAAGGATTTTCAAACCTGTAAAGATTCCTGGGACTTCCCTGGCAGTCTAGTGGTTAAGACTCTACGCTCCCAGTGCAAGGGGCTTAAGTTCAATCCCTATTCAGGAAACTACGATTACACATGCCCACGTGGCACAGCCAAAAAAAACCTATAAATATTCTTGTCCTCACTTTACCTATGAGAAAGGAACCAGATAGCGTAAAGAGGCTTCTTCACCTTTTCTGCTGGTCAGGACTATAGTGGACGTAGTAGACTTTGAAAAGAGGAAGAGTGTTTTATGGGTGGAGCAGGCATATGGCACAACGCAAGGGGTGGTTCTGAAGGGGGATGATGCAGCCTGACTTACATTTTTGAAAATTATTCTGGCTGCCGAATGAAGAAAGTCCCACAATAAGAACAGGAGTAGAAACAGGGAAAGGTGAAACCTCTTTTGGAAATGACTCCTGCCATGCTACGTAATAAAAAGGTGTGGCAGTGCGCCGACAGGGGCAGTGAAAGTTGGAACGTGGACGGGTTTTCAAGGCATTCTGGGGCGACTCCAACACTTTGGCCACGGATGAAAACAGCCAACTCACTGGGAAAAGACATTGTTGCTTGGATAAGGATTGCAGGCAGGAAGGATCGACTGGGAACAACAGATGGATGAGATAGTTGGATGGTTTATCACTGACCGATGGACACTCGTGTTTGAGTGAGTCTCGGGAGATGGTGGGAAGGTACAGGGATGTCTTGATGTGCTGTGCTAATTGCAATAGAGTCAGACAAATGAGTGAGACTGAACAACAATGGCAGGTATGAGCCTTAATATGGGTCAGAGGTGGAGTGGAGGCTCATGAATTCAGGAATAAAGAACTTACTGGAATTGGAAAGGATGAGTGGCGAAAAAGGTTGGGGACGGTAAGGGGCCTGAGAATAAGAGTTGTGTTTTGAGTTGGTTTTGGTTCAGGAGAGATTACCAGGTAACCTCCTGGATATTCAAGAGAATGTCTAACACAATTCAATCTCTTCTTGTTAGAAGTTCTAGAGCTTTGGGAAAAGTTGGGACTGGAGATTTATATTTAGAAAGTCTTCGAGGATACAAATGAATACTTAAAGATGAGATCCCAAGGAGCATGGTTGGCTAGAGGTAGGATGAGAGGAAACTCCTGGGTCTGACTTGGGCACGGGACTCATTTGAAGTAGGGTAAGGGAGGGTCGGCCAGAAGAGTCGAGTGGAAAATGTCCAGAGCGGGGGAGGAGAATCAGCAGAGAAGACTGGGTGATGGCTGGGCACTGGACTGGGAGAGGTCAGGCACGATAAGGGCCAGAGATAGACATGACCACTGAACGATGGCAAAACAAGGGTCATGGTGACCTTGACAAGAGCATACTTTCAGCACGCTCTCGGTAATGGAGACAGTGCTCCTCTTGCTCTTTATGCCACACCATGAGCTCCTAAAACTTCTTCTTTCCATTAGCAAGCATGCAGAAGGCAGAAAGGAACTAGACAATGGGTACAGATTTTGGGGGAAATAGTTTCTCTGTTTTGTTCTACGTTGATAGAGGTTTAGATTTATACTCTGTCTTCGATATGGGACTCATTGTTTTTGCTTCCTTTTGGAATCAAAATGTGCAAAGGAAATAAGGATTCTTTTGGAGGGAGATAACTATGACACCCATTACACAACACATAACTCTTCTTCCCCACAGATTAGGATTGGTTTTTTTTTTATGAGAGAAACTGTTTAAGGAGAATTATTAACTCAGGTAAGAGTCCATTTGACTAGAGATGTCAAAGGAAGAGGATGAAGAAAGTTAGGGAAAAAAGTGCATTCTGGCGGGTCTTCTTGGTCGGTTTAGTGGCTAAGGACTCCGAGATCACCGCAATTGCGCTCAGGAGGCCTGTAGTTCTCGGATCCTGGTTAGGGAACTAGATTCACATTGCCACAGAAACTAAGACCACACACAGCCAAGTACAATAATAAAAAGAAATTATTTTTAAAGAGTATTTTGGGAATCAAAAGAAGATAAAAATAGGAAAGGAGGAGCTAAGGTGGGCTTTTTACATTAGAGGCTAGCCCAAATGAATTTCAACTAGACTCTCTCTGCCTAATCCTCAGAGGAAAGACAGATACCAAGACGGAATAAATATGGAAAAACATTTCTTATGTGTCGGACTCTATGCCAAGGGCTGGGGGAAACAAGAAAGAGGTAACACATTAAAACCAGTCGGATGAAATTGCAAAGTGAACAGGTGGCGCAGAAGGTGCTTATTTCTAAACTGGCTCTTAAAAAAATTTGCACTCATAGCTATTTAAAACACACACCCCAAGCCTCCTGATCCAATTTGTTTCTACAAGACAAAAATCTTTGTTAGTTTGTGGGTTTTGTCCGAGGGAAACTTCATATGGGGGAACAAAATAAAAGAGGATACTGTGGCCAGCTTAGAGTCCTTAAAAAAAAAACTTGATGGGTTACTATTTATTAAGAGCTTGATCAAGCACATTTTTGAAAATGCATAGAAACAGTTATAATCTGAAGGGACAAAAACACTGTGATTTCTTCTCTTTCATAACTCTTGGATGAGTCTTTGCTCAACTCACAGTTCACCATTGTCGTTTAATTGTTTCACCAATTCATATGATGTGAAAAAGTTATGGGCTTTACTGGAATGGTGATTTGTGCTAACTTGGTCAGGAGACATTATAGGCCTCCTCAGCAACACCAGTCATCTGGTCATTAGTTAGGTACTTTCAAGTGAAAAGGGAGCTGAACCAGAACCCTAAGGACAGTCCTTGAGAATTCACATTTATTTCTACCAAGGCTTCCTATCACCATGGCTAGCACGTTCCTCCACCACCCTACGCCTCCTATCACCAGGGTCTTGCTTGGGATGTGCCCTAAAGTCCATGGTTGAAGCACCTCTTCGCACTGGGTTTTGTTGGTATTAGTTGATGGTTCACTGGAATCATTGTTCTCTGCAATGTCAGAATCTCTCAGCACTGGTCACTGTAAGGTTCCAGCTTTGTCTATCTTTTTCTACCTTTCTCCTAACCATCTATTGTCTTCACCATTATTTTAAGGACAGAGCAACTCTGATTAGAAATGGGAAGGGACTCACACAACTCAGTCACCGACCGCAAAAGAAACATTACTGGACAGTAAGTTGTGGTCGAGTTGTCGTGGTCTGTTTCTCCTGCACAGGAATCTAGGCCGATGGCAGCGAAGGTTCCTCCTCTAAAAAGAAAAGAGGTCATGGGCGTGTTTCATTAGCAAATGAGACATCTGGAGAGACATAAATAATGGTTTTGATTAAATGATGCTAAAAATTATCTCATGACTTCAGGCTCTATTGTGCAGCTTCGTCAGGAAAAAAATCTAAGAAATAGGAGTCATACTATTGGTGCGACTACTGCCAAATTAGGACGAGCAAATATCCCCTTCATCTGACTTATGTCGCTACCTCATCCCTAAAACAACATTTCAAGAGGGATGATCCTCACAACTTCATCTCCAAAATCTAACTTCAACCAGGGATGCTCTGGAGAATCTCTTCTGATTTCTTACTAATTTAATTTTTAAGAGGGTTCCAAGCCTTCAGACAGGGCTAAGTTCTATACCTCAGAAAGAAACTATGTTTCATGGCTTATTTATTGAGACTTTGTAGGGACTAATTTCTGGCAAGTTTCAAGTAAGCCTCTTTGCCATCACAGAAGAGTGAAAAAGTTAAAATAGAAGAAGAACTTCATAAAAGCTGTGTCAATGATGAAGTCTATACTGAGGACTTGTATCTGAAAAATATGAATGAGGGCAGCCTCCAGGCCAGTCCTGGGGACTAATTATTCCCTATACTTTCTCTCTCAGTAAACATTGGGATTGGCCTACAACTGTTTCACACATAATGGTTTCACCTCTCTACGATGTTTGCTCATTTTGTAAACAAACATTAAGAGAGAAACAATCATAAAGAGTGTGGAACACAAACATAAGAAGCCTGCATGGAATCTAGGAAAAGTAATAGGAAATAACAACTTTTTGAGGGTCATTCACGATTTCTGGCATAGGTATGCGTTGACTTGAGTGCACTCTAAGTCATTTAGTGGTGTCGGACTCTTTGGACCGACGCTATGGAATGAGCTGCACCGCATTTGCTCCTCTCTGTCCATGGGATTCTCCAGGCAAGAATACTGGAGTGGGTTGCCATGCCCTCCTCCAGGGGATCTTCCTCAATCCAAGTCTCCTCTGCAGCTCCGTGCATGCAGGTGGACTACTTATACACCATCTGGAGCTCTCCAGGGAAAGACTCTGATTAGGTTACACATGTGCTTTAAAATATAGAGCCCCACCTTTCACTGCAGGGGATGTGGGTTCGATCCTTGGTCAGGGAAATAAGAGGAGCAGCTAAGCTTATGTGCTGCAACTACGGAGAGTCCACGTGCCGCAACCATGACCCAAGGCAGCCAAAATAAATTAAATTAATAATATAAATAAATAGAACAATAAATATAGCACCTCCCCAAAGATAGTAGTGAAGCCATCCCTTTGTCCTTCGGCATGGTGTTAGAATCTTTGGTTACCCCCAAATCATAATCGATTCTCATGGCAGTGCATGATTCTATGTTTTATCTTACATTTAAAAAGGAACATTAACTGTAAACTCGGGACTAGATTTGGGGGTAATGGAAGTAGGGGAAAACCCACATCTTTTGGCATATTTTTCTTACTGTGAGCATTGCTAAAGAAACCATTTCCTATCCATACACAGCACACATTTCCCCTACTTATTATACTTTTCACCAGGAAAGCATCACAATACCACAATTTAAAAACGCATGAGGACAAGAGTCAGTAACACATATTTCAGAAACACTCTCAAAGCTTCTAAAATAATGGGAAGGAGGATTCCTGAGTTTTTACAACGAGTAGCTAGGGCCAAGTGCATTTTAGCTCTCTCCAAAAGCCGAATCATGCTCCTTATGAGTGAGTACTCACTAACCCCAAGGTAGAAGCAATACATCTGGAGCATTCGGAAATGGGCTGTTCTGTTCCCATGATCTCCTCCTCACATCAGGCAAGGTTGGGTGAGAACCTCATAGGTTCTACAGAATCACACTCAGAATTGTGATCGAGCATGTGAGGGTTCTAACCTAATTGAAGCTCCTCCTTTTTTTTTGAGGAAGCAGAGAGGCTTGTCAAGGGTACCATGGCGCCACCTCATGGTTCTGAGAAACTAAAAACCAGGAGTCATTTTCTGATCCCCCAACACAGGACGACGTGTTCAGAAAAATGTTTGTGTGGATGGCTGGAACCAAAGACTTTAAAACATCTTGGAATAGTGAAAAAAACTGAAAAAAGAATGGAAATATATGTATGTAAATACCGTATAAATCTAATTTCACTTGGCTCTACACCTGAAACTAAACTCTAATATTGTCAAGTCAACTATACTATTTGTCAACTATAAGTTTTTTTAAAAATTTATAAATCCAAAGCAAAAATTAATCTTAGAGTGAAAAGTTACATTGAGGTCCTTACATGTTCAACTTATGGCCCTGCAGTGCAGAAATCCTCCAAAAGTTTAATGTTATTCAACACTATGAATTTGGGTAATTATGACTCCTTCCTTAATCCACAACAACATCTACACAGACTTCACTCCTGGTATGAGGAAGCAATGGAGTTTAAGGGCAGTTGTGGACCCTCCTGTGGCCCTCGCTCGCATGCGCCGCGCTCATCATCATGCTCATTCAACTCTTTAGGAATGTGCGCCAAGGCTGCTTGCTCAAAGCTTTTCTCGGGGGCCCTAGAAACTTTTCTGAGCTCATCCATTTTCCTCTTCGCTCTATTTGCAGCTCCCTCTTCTTCTCTCTTACTCTGTACCTTGTTGGCAGCTACTACATCTAAGAGATTTCGCCTCTAAAGGAATGAAAACAGAATAGAAGGGACTATTGGAACAACCAAGAATCAACAAAGAAACCCCATCTTTTGGAGCGGATAATATGGTTGATGACAACGTTGGTAAAGGAGAGTTTTATATCTCAGTTTTGGCTTTACCTTAAGTTGGGCTTTCCACTGCTGCCAAATCAAAGTTATGCTAAAATAGCTAGGTCTAACTGTAGTTATATAAAATCCTCTTCTCTTCCCTCACTATCAAGAAAATCCCTTCGAATTGCTGAATGTTAATTAGAGTTTTGCAAACATTAAATAGATTTCATTTGACAGAATTAGATTGCATTTTCGTTTTCCACACGGCACTTGATTGAAAAGTATTTCGCAGCACAATCGGCTCATTTATTAATATGTCAGATGTCCATCAGCTGAGTGGAATACAAAACCCTATTTGGTAGTTTTGTCTACCATCAATTAGTCAGTATTCTTATTCCCATAGACTCAGTACTTTATGCCATAAAAAAATGCTGACACACCACAAATACTATTCTGCCCTCCAACTTCTGAAATATTTTAATCTAATAATTCTGTTCTGTGACATATAGGAAATACCACAGGGCCATTGAAAGCAATGCTATCTGAAATTCTTATAATTTGGATTATTTCCTTTTGTACGGTTGCCAAACTCAAATATGAGGTCAAAGAGAAGAAACTGCTTCATTAACCATACACGCTTGATCTCTCGGGTTAACACCAGAAGGGAGACATAGTGAGTGACAAAAAGAAAGCATGGGGAGTTCTTAGTAACCAATCCTGACTTTCTTTTCTTTTTTTTTTAATTTATTGGGGAGATAGTTGCTTCACAATGGGTTTGCAGCTTGACTGTGTTAGTTTCTGCTGTACAACAAAGTGAATCAGCTTTGTGTATAATACTATTCCCTCCTCAGTGGACTCCCTTCCCGTTCCACACTCCCCAACTTAAGAATTGTAGTCTTTCTCTCCTGGGCTTTTGAGACAGTAATTGTTCACCCTTGTATTATCAACGTTTGTTTCCCATTGTATTTCTTGATGTACAATTTCTGATTCTATGATACCAACACATATTGTTGGTCCCTTAGTATAAGAAAATAGATATGTCTTCTTTTTCAAGCATGGTCAGAATATTGTTGTCACAGTATGGAAAATTAGCATTAATATAGATGTTGTTGGCGGTTGTGATAGGCGGGGCTAAGATGGAGGAGGAATAGGACGGGAGAGATCACTCTCTCCCCCACAAAACTTATGAAAAGAAACATCTGAAAGCTGAGCAAAGTTCACAAGACTACTTCTGAAGCTGGCAGAGGAAGTCAGACATTAATCATAGTCAGCGCATTGTATCTTCAGGAAGACGGTAGGAGAAAATTATAAAAGATATAAAGAGAGGACAAAAGAGTTTGGGACGGGAGACCCGTCCTGGGGAGGGAGTCGTAAAAGAGGAGTAAATTTTAGAAGCACCAGGAAACCTTCACCGGCGGGTTTTGGGGGAAGATTTCGATCTCGGAGGGCAACATAACCGGGAGAAATCAATAATAAATCCACTGATTACGTGCCTAAAGGCAACTATCAGTAAAAGAACCAGTACGCCCGCGCATTCCGCCACCAGCTCAAGTGGGGGCCTTGAGGCGTGAGAGGAGCGAGTGGCTCACTGCTTAGGGTAAGGGACCGGGCCGCTAACGTGAGACTAGTAACCTAAAACTCTCGGCGGGGACAGCCAGAGAGAGGATGAAACTACCCTGCAAAAAACCAATAGCTAAGGCTCACTAGCCAGGGCCCGCTAAATGAACCAAAGGGGGGGGTGGGGGGTGGGTGGGAAACTTTTTGAGCGCATACTGAGGAAGAGCTAGCCGGCTTGAGGAACGCCTCCTCAATCCCCGTTCGGACACACAACACAGCGGCGGGCGGGACTCAGCAGAGCCGGGATAAAGGGGCGAACTAGGCTCCAGGAGGGCACCCACATACCAGAACTGCAAACAGGTCCCAGTTTATAAGCATAAGACTCAGCCTGAAGATCCGGAGGTTACAGCGCAGCGGGGCGTGGTGTCGCAGCACTCGAGGGTCGCTCCCCAGAAACTGACACAAAGCACCACAGGAGGCGGAGCCGGGGCAGCGCTCCGGTAACACCGTAAACCGAGAGGCAGGGGACCTGGGAGGTGATATAGCCGCACTCACTGGGCGGTCGCGCTCGCCTAAGAACTACTGGGCTGCCTGAGCTGCTAACTCGACCAGAACGGCGGACTATACCGCCGGCGCAACCGAGTCTTGCGCTTTGTGGAGTACCCGGGAAGTCGCGCGCGAAAACCGAGGCGGGGACCAAGGGAAGGTGATAAGCCGACCGCCCCGACAGGGGAGAGTGCGCTCGCCCAATATCTCCCGCTGCTTGAGCGTGCTCCGACACAGGATTCGGCGCTCAAATACGTCGCCAAGCCCAACCCGAGTCTGCGCCTCTCGGTGGAGTACTCCGGGAAGCGGCGCGGTCCCGGCGAACGAGGCTGGGGACCTCAGGGAGGTGATAAGCCGCTCCGCTCTCCAAACGGGCGGATGGTGAGCGAGCGCCTAAACTCCCGGATGCCTGTGCTGCTCCAGCCGGACCCGGCGGAACGGCGCCAAACTATGCGAACCCTCCACGAGCTTCTGCGCCTCGGTGGGAGCTCATCCAGGGAGGTGCCTGCTATAACTGAGGCGGGGGACCAGGGAGGTGTATTAAGCCGCATCGCCCTCAACAGAGGGTGTGTGAGTCTCGCACCAAAGCGCCCGGCTGCCTGAGTGCTCCGACCGAAAACGGCGCAAACCGCCGGCCCAAACGAGTCTGCGCCTTTGTGGATGTACAACGGGAACTGAACCCGAGCTGTTTAAACCTGGGAAGGTGCGCGAATATCATGGGCCCACACCCCCGGCAGACGTAACTGAAGCTGAAGCGGGGTTAGACTGGGTAGCACACACGCCGTGAGCGGGTGGAGGAACCCAGTGTGGCCGAGGGCCACTGTAGGCTCGTCCAGCACACACGCCAGTGATACTGGTTACTCAGTGGTCATCTCTCCCCATCAGCTCAGGATACTGAGCAGTGAACCTAAAGAGGACCTACTCCGCTCCCTTTGTGGACAGGGCGGAAATTTTGACACTGAAGAGACCTCCGCAAAAGCAAAAGCGCCAAATAATCAGAGGGAGCACGCGTGTGGAAGGGACAGGCCAACAGATTATAAATCCCTGTAGTTAACCGGAGCTGGCAATGAAAGGAGGCCTATAGATCTTGATGAAGTATAAGCAGGAAAACATAGGCATTTATCTCGAAACTGTAAGAGACCCCCACGGCTCACAAGACTGCTCCTCAGAGAAAGTCCGGGTATATATTTTTACTATTATCATTTATTTTATTTTTATTTTATTCTTATGTTTTATTTGTTTTTCTTCTCTTTTTTCTTTAAAGATCTCGTCTATTACACCTTTAATTTTTCACTTTTAATAACCACACATATCCTTGAAAAAATAAAAGAAAAATACCCTATTTTAAAACTAACAGCTCCTGCGTACATATCTACTGTTTATGCTTTTGCGTTCTTTTTTTTATTTTATTTTATTATTATTTTTTTTACTGTTTTTTCTGTTTTTCTCTTTTTTTTTATGTTATTCTGTTGTACTGTCTTTTTCTTTTTATAACTGTTTTCTTTTTTCCTTTTTTTTATATTGCTATGATTTATAAGAGTCTAACCTCACTCTCCAGATTTTTAATTTTTGTATTTTTACATATTTGATATCAATTTTTGTGCATGTTAAGAATACAATCATTTAGCTACCCATTTTTACTCAAGAGTCTGCATTACTGGCATGATTACTCTCTCTCCCCTCTATTGAACGCTCTCTTTCGCTTCTCCCCACAGGAACCTCTATCTCTCCACCCTGCTCCTTCTTTCTCAATCCTCCGAATTCTGTGATTCTATGAGGGTGTCATATTGTTCTGGGTAGACATGGAGAACACTTCGGGAACAGAATACTGCCCAGATCTCTACTTCCCCTCGCTTGATTCCTCCCTTTCTACTCATCCTTCACCTTCTACTGCCTTCCTCCCCCTCAATTAAGCTCTTATGTATCTCTGTGTACCTTTTCTAGAACGGGCTCCAGACTGTGGAAAGCTAGAGGGAAGTGCTTAGCTGGATAGGAATTGTCTCTCACCCACGTTTGGTCCCTCCTCATCTCCTCCTGGTCACCCTTCAACCTCCCTCCCCTTACACCACTCCATGTATCTCAGTGTACCTCTACTGGGTATCCCTCAATGTGGAGAATCTTTTCTCCATTAACCTAAAAGTTTTATTTTTGATGCTGTATGGATGGAGTAGTCTTGACGGATACTGCAAGAATTAAGACTGAAAGCCAGTGGAAACACTTAATTATTAAGAGATCTTCCAAATGCCTATCCATACATATACACTTCTGAAAGAACAAGCTTCCGCGCACCACAGACTCATATATGTCCAGAGCAAGACATACCACGCAAACTCTCCAGCCATTCGCTGGAAACATAGCACCCTGAGCGCATCAGATATACAGGCTGCCCAGAGGCACACTCCTCAAATCACTTAGAATCTCAAAACACACATACTGGGAACATCATCTCCATTGCACTCTCTAAATGAGAAGAAGATCTGCTCCACCACACCAGAAACTCACCGACACAAGATCCTCAGCACAACCAGGAATCACTTGATCTAGCAACCCATCACAACCCCACCCACACAGTTGAGGAACCTCCACAATTAAAAGAGGAACTTCAAACTCTACCAGATACAGAAGAGGCCACGCTAACAACAAGACATCTAAACAAGATGAAAAGGCAGAGCAGTAGAAGATATCTTCGCACCACCTCTTAACTCAAGTAAGGAAACATGAGAAATGCCCACTCACAAACCAAACAAAAGAGGAGGTAGATAGGGAATCTATCAGAAAAAGAATTTAGAATAATGATAGTATAAAGGATCGCAAATTATTGAAAAATAAAATGGAGTTACAGATAAATAGCCTGGTGACAGGATTGAGAAGATGCAAAGAAATGTTTCCAAGGACTCCTAGAGAATAAAAAGGACGTCAATATATTTTTGATAATGATATAAAGGAGATAAAAGACACGCTGGAGGGAACCATACAGTAGAATAACGAGGCAGAGATAGGATATGTGAGGTAGGAAGATAGTTGGTGGAAATAAATGAAGCAGAGAGGAAAAAAGATAAAAAGAGATCGCAGAAAAGAAATGAGGAAAACCTCAGGACCTCTGGGACAATATGAAACGCGTTCCCAACATTCGAATCATAGGGAGTCCCAGAAGAAGAAGATAATGGATAAGCGCCATGAAAAGATACTCGAGGAGATAATTAGTTGAAAATTTCCTAAAATAAGGAAGGGAATTAGTCACAGAAGTCAAAGAAATCCCAGACGGTCCAAACAGGATAAACCCTAAGGCGAAAACATCCCCTCAAGACACTTATTAATCAATTAACAAAGATCTCAAACACAAAGAAACAAATATTAAAAGCTGCAAGGAAAAACAAACGCAAAAGAACACACAAGGGGATCCCAATAAGGATAACAGCTGATCTTTCAATAGAATACTCGTCAGGCTGAAGGGAATGAAGGACATACTTAAAGTAATGAAAGAGGAATAAATATACAACCCAGATGACTGTACCGGCAAGGATCTCATTCAGATATGAAGGAGAATTCAAAAGCTTTACAGGACAAGCAAGAACTGAGGATGTCCAGCACCACCAACAAGCTCTCCAACAAATGCTTAAAGGATCTTCTCTAAACAGGATACACAGACAAAGGATGTTTAAACACGAACTTAAAAACTTACAAAGTAAAATGGCATACGGGGACCAATACTTATCAATAATTACCTTAAATGTAAATGGGTTGAATGCCCCTAACCAAAAGACAAAGTAGTGGACTGAGTGGATACATAAAACAAGACCATACATATGCTTTCTACATAGGAGATCCACCTCAAAACTAGGGGACACATACAGACTTGAAATTGAAGGATGGGAAAATAAATATTATTTCATGCAAATGGTGGACCAAATAGAAAGCAGGAGGTGCAATATTCATTTCAGTTAAGAATTAGACTATAAAGAATAAGGCTGTGGGAAAAGGGACAAAGAAGGGACACTACATAATGATCAAAGGGTCTCAATCCAAGAAGAAGATGTAACAATTATAAAGATATTATGCACCAACCATTAGGACGCACACACATCAATATATAAGGCTCAAATACGCTAACAAAGTATGAAAGGGGAAGTTAAATCAATAAACATAATAGTGGGAGGACGCTCTATAACGCTCCTCATCACACCTATGGATTGATTCCAACAAATAACAGAATGAATTAACAAGGAAACACAAAACTTTAAATGATACTATTAGGACAAATTTAGATTTTAATCGATACATTTCAGGACTTTCCACCCCAATAAACAAGCAATCTTCATCTTTTTCTCAAGTGCATCATGGATAACTTTCTCCAGAGGATAGATCACCATCTCTGCGGCCTATAAATCTAGGCTCTTGGTAGAATTCCAAAAAATTGAAAAATCATCCCAGCCATTTCTACTGACACTGAATGCAGATAAGATTAGACCTCTCAATTACAGGAAAAAAACTATTAATAATTCCCAACATATGGAGGACTAAACGAACCGCTTCTGAATAACCTCAACTCCAAATCACATGAAGAAATCGCAAGAAAAAGAAATCAAAGATATGCATAGTAACGGAATGATAAATAATAAACACAACCCAAAACTAGGGACACTTTGTAAACAGCAATGCTTAAGGGGGAAGGTTCATTAGCAAGTTACAAGGCGTTACCTCAGAGAAACAAAGAAAAAACTCAAAATAAATAACTAACTCTACACCTAAAGCAACTAGAGATGTAGAAATTGAGACTGAACCCAGGGTTAGTAGAACGGAAAGAATTCTTAAAAATTAGTCTTTTTATTTTTTTGTTTATTGGCGCAGAGAATACAAACATGCGAAAAGAAACAAAGAGACCATAGCAAAAATCAAACTCAAAAACTTAAAAGTTGGTTTTCGAGAAGTGAAACATCAATTGACAAGCCATTAGCCTGGGATCTCATCACAGACAACAAAGGGAGAAGATCCAGATCAAACAAAATTTGAAATGAAAATGGAAGAGATCACAACAGATCTACACAGAATTACAAAGGATCAATAAGAGGACTTACTACCACAGCTTAATATGCCATAAAATGGAGCAACTTTGGAAGAATGGACAATTCTTGAAAAGTATAACTTTCCAAAATTGTAACAGGAAGATAATAGAGAAGATCTTTACAGACCCATCACAGATTGCACGAATCGAAACTGTAAAATCAGAAATCTTTCAGCAAACAAAGAGCCAGGACCAGACGGCTCACAGCGGGATGGAATTCTACCAAAAAATTTAGAGAAGAGGCTAACATATCCTACTAAACTCTTCCACCCCCTGAATTGCAGAAGAGATGGTAAAACTTCCAGAATCATTCTATGAGGCACCCCATCACCCTAATTCAAAACTAGGGACAAAGATGTCTCAGAAAAAAAAGGAGGGGGGGGGGGGGGGGGGGGGGGGGGGGGGGGGAAAACTACAGGCAATTTCACTGATGAACATAGATGCAAAATCCTTAATAAAATACTAGCAAACAGAATCAACAATCATATTAAAAAGATCATACATCTATGACCAAGTGGCTTGTAATTCCAGGAATGCAAGGTTTCTTTAAACTCATCCGCAAATCAATCAATGTAATTCACCACATTAACAAATTGGAAATGATTAAGAACAATATGATGATCTACAAATAGATGCAGAAAAAGCTTGGACGCAAAATTCAACATCCATTTATGATTAAAAACTCTCGCAGAAAGCAGGAATTTGGAGACAGGAAACTTACCTAACATTAATATAGAATCTATATATGACAAACACCACAGCATACATTTATACCTGCAATGGTGAAAAAACTGAAAAAGCATTTCTCCCTAAAGTCAGGAAAAGGCAAGGATGTCCCACTTTTCATCCACTAACTATTCAACTAATAGGTCTGGAAGTTTGGCCCACAGAAACAGACGAGCGGAAATAGAAGAAATAAAGGAATACAGATAGAAACAGAAAGCAAGAAGTAAAACTCTCACTGTTTGCAGATGACCATGGATCCTTCTACATAGAAAAACCCTAAAGATTCTACCAGAAAAACTACTGAGCTAATTCGCAATGAATTATATGTAATTGTTTGCTGGATACAAAATTAACACTCAGAAAATCCCATTGCATTCTTATACACAATAATGAGGAAAACAGAAGAGAGGAAAGTAAGGAAATCAATTACCATTCACCATATGCCCCAACAAGAAAAGAATAAAAATACTTAGGAATAATTTCTTACTAAGAACACCAAAGACTAAATAAAATAGAAAACTATTAAAAAACTCCAATGATGAGAAAGAAATCAAAGAGGGAACACAAACAGATGAGAAATATACCGTGTTCATGGATTGGAAGAATTATTTTAGGTGAAATGGTATACTATCCCAATGCAATTACAGATTCATGCAATCCCTATCACGTACCAATGATTTTTTCCAACAGAATAGAACAATATATTTCACAGATTTGTATGGAAGTATATAGGAAACCTCGAATAGCCAAAGTCAATCTTGAGATGAGATAAGAAGAATGGGAACTGGAGGTATCAAACCTGCCTGACTTCAAGCTCTACTACTAAGGCCACAGGATCTCATCAAGACTCAGCACTGTCGGTACTGGCACAAAGTGATAGAAATATAGATCAATGGAATCCAAATAGAAAAGCCAGAGATTAAACCCACGACCTATGGGCACCCCCCCCCTTTTTATTTTTGTTTCCCCTTCGAACGCAAATGAGCAAGAGTATACAATGGAGAAAAGGACAATATTCTTTAACAAGAGTGGTGCTGGGATAAAATGGTCGCAACCACTGGTCAAAAAGAATGATAAACTAGAACACTTCTAACACCATACACATAAAAATATAACTCACAAATGGATTAAAGATCTAAATGTAAGACCAGAACACTATTAAAACTCCTAGAGGAAAACATAGGCATTAAACACACGCCGAATAAATCCACAGCAGGGATCCTCATGACCCACCCCCCAGAATATGGATAATAAAAGCAAAAATATAAACAAAGGGGACTAAGTACAATAAAATTAATAGCTTTTGCACAACAAGGAAAACGATAAGCAAGGTGACAAAAAGACAGACTTCAGATGGGAGAATAATAATAGAAAACGGAGTGCAACAGACAAAACATTAATTCTCAAAATATAATAGACAAGCATACTCTGCAGCTGATTCCAGAAATTTAACGACCCAATAAAAAAGAATGGGCCAGAGAAAGAACTTTTCACCTAAACAGACGCTCATTTCTCCAAAGATGAATACAGTTGGCTAGACAAACACATGATAAAGATGTCAACATCATCATTATTAGAGAAATGCAAATCAAAACCACAATGATGGTACCATTACTCACCGTCTAGAATGGCCGCTATCCTCAAAAGTCTAAGCATAGCAATAAATGCTGGAGAGGGTGTGGAGAAAAGGGAACCCTCTTTAAACTCTGTTTCGGGTACGGGAATGCAAACGTAGTACAGCACCTATGGATGAACAGTGTGGACGTATTCCTTAAAAAATCTGGGAATAAGAACTGCTCATATTGACCTGCATCCCACATTGCTTGCATATACACCGATGGAAACCTGAATTGAAAGAGACGCATGTACCCCAATGTTCATCGCTGAGCATGTTTTTTAGCATATAGCCAAGGACATGGAAGCAACCTGATGTTACATCCGCAGACGAGTATGGAATAAGGAAGCTGTGGTACATATACACAATGGAATATTACTCAGCCATTAAATAAAGAATACATTTGAATCGTTCTATTAGAGTTGAATAACTGGAGCCATTATACAGAGTGAAGTGAGCTCAGAAAGACACAGCACCAATACAGTATTAATAATGCAATGTATATGGAATTTTGAAAGATTGTAATGGTAACCCTATATGTGAGACAGAAAATAAAAGAAACAGATGCATAGAACAGTCCTGCGTTGACTATTGATGGCGTGAAGGTGGTGGGGGTTCGGACGTTCTGGGGACAATAACCATTGAAACATGTATATTGTCATAGTTGAGCAGAAAACCCCATTCCATGTTCTATGCATGGGCGGATGGGCTCAGGGATGGAGCGTATGGCAGATGAACTGAGGGATGGGAGGGGGAGAGGAGGTGGGTGGCGAGGAGGGTTTGGGGAGGGGGCTAGCACATGTGAATCCATGGCTGATTCATGTCGAAGTATGGCACAAAAACTACTACAATATTGTACAAGTAATTAGCCCCCAATAAATAAAAAAAATAATAATAATAAAAAGATTATATATACAATTAGAAAAAAAAAAAAAAAAAAAAATAAAGATCGTGTGATATAGAAATTATGAAATCTGTAAGATTTCCTCAAGAGCTGTTTTCATAGTATCTTTTATTTCTACACAGATATGTACTTTTGAAAATACTTTCTCATGATAATAGCAGCTAACATTTACTGAATACTTATTTTCTGTTGGATTTAAGTGTTTTACATACTAACACATGTCATTGTCTTGTCTGCATTTTAAAGAAGAGAAAAAAACTGAGACATTTTTTCCTATGTAAATGTTAGCTCTTCTATAAATCAGGAATTATCTCACTTAAGCCTTCACCAGTTTGTAAGAAAAATTAAATCTACAGCTTCCTATCTCTGCCACTGTATTTCATCTATGAAGAAACCAAAACTCATTTATTTGCTCTCAGAGAAGTTATCATGTTTTCAATTTAGTTACTTGGTTGTGAAAATACAAAGTCCCAAGTTTTCAAACATGAAAACCAAATGCCAATTAATATTGGTAACAAAAAAAAGAACAATTTGCAAGTTACAGACTGATTTTTCTATTAGTCCTGTATGGCTTAAGCATTACCGTAAATAAAATATCTGCCTCAAACAAAACAAAAAGGATTTATCGAACACAGGTCTTGAGTAAAATATAAAACTCTTGAATTCTTGAATTATGAGCAGAGCAATGGCCTTCCATTAAAGAATGAGTCTTCAAAATATTAAGTTGAAAAACAAAATGCATGTATTTTACCTACTTTTTCTTTTCTCACTGCAAACTTTTTTTGTGTGACCTTTAACAGTAGCTCAAGTGCATCTGTGTTTATGTCTGTGTGTGCAGAGAGCTAGAGAAACAAATGGACAGTCAGAATATCAAGCCCTTAGAGAGATATCCAGACATTTGTAACTGGAAGTCAGATCTTTTTTTCAACTCAGAGAAATATTTAGGATAATTCTTAATCCATAACGTTTTTCACTTTAAGTTAAGATATGCCGCCTAAAATACCTTCTGTATTACTAGAGAAATTAGTGCTATTGACCTAGTTCATCAAAGTAAAGTTGCTTTGGGACTTCCCTGGTGGTCCCGTGGTTAAGAATCTGCCTGTCAATGCAGGGGACACGAGTTTTAGCCCTGATCCGGGAAGATCCCACATGCCTTGGGACAACTAAACCTGTGCACCACAAATACTGAGCCCGTGCTCTAGAGCCTGTGCTCCAAAACAAGAGAAGCCACCACAGTGAGAAACGTGCACGCTTCAACGAAGAGTAGCCCCCACTCGCTGCAACTAGAGAAAGCCCCGGGGCAGCAACGAAGACCCAGTATGGCCAAAAACATAAAAATTAATTAATTAATTTTTTTAAAGTAAAGTTGCTTAAATATATTAATTTAGTCACGCTGTCAAATTGCAGAAGTGCAAGGACACATCCTATTTATCCTTGCCTTGCCTATAACTCATAGCATAACACCAAGACTTGATGGATGAATCACAAAACTGGAAAAATGGGATCCCTGAGTTCTAGTTCTTGGTTCTCCAACTGGCTAGGTGGTCTATGAGCCCCTACTCTAACCCAGACTACAACATCCTCTAAAGCTGAGGACTTTACCTTGACACATAGTGAGGTTGTTGTTGTTCAGTCACTAAGTCATGTCCAACTCTTTGCAACCCCATGGACTGCAGCATGCCACACTTCCCTGTCCTTCACCATCTCCCAGAGTTTGCTCAAACTCATGTCCACTGAGTTGGTAATGCCATCCATCTATCTCATCTTCTATCACCCCCTTTTCTTCCTGCCTTCAATCTTCCCCAGCATCAGGGTCTTTTCCTTAGTGAGGACAGAGCAGCTATTCATCAGTGAAAAGAACAAGTTATGATTCTAACTGATAATCACAAATATTTCTCCAAACTGGTATCAGAGATGATATTTATATTCCAATACTCATTAATGATTGTACAAAATCTACATCATCATTCAGAATATGTTCAGGCATTTTGGACAGTACTCAACTGACCACATGCAGGTAACTGTCCTTATTTATACATAGGGACAAAAACTAATATTTCTCAGTAAACTCCTTTCTTACTAGCAAGCTTGCAAGAAGAGACCTCTGCTTTACTAAATTAGAAATTAAGCATCAGAAAAGTTAGGTAATTTGCTCAAGTTCACATAGCTAGCAAGTGGAAGAGCCAGAATTTAACCCAAGACTGATAGGTTTCTAGGATACCAACTTCTCTCTACTATATTTGGTCATTTCAACCTTCTATATTAAAGCATATACTAAGGTAATACAGCTCCTCAAGGGTAGAAAATGAGTTCTAGTCATCCTTATCTTCCTAGCACCAACAGATAAATCTACTGAATGAAGGAATTCATGCTCAACAACATGCAGTTTCCCAGCCCTCATTAGGAATGTGCCCTGGACTGTGTTTGCTTCTCAGGGCAGCTGGTCCAGGCTCCATCCATAAGCAGCCTTGTGAGTTACAGATGCACCCCACTTTGTCTATGAACGTGATCATTGTCTCTACGTGCAATGCTGTGGGAAGGATTGGGAAGCAGTGCATAACTTGTGAGCATGAGCAAGAGAAAATTATATGCTCATTGCAGTCAGAATGATGTCCAGGCTGGGAAGAAAGGAAACCTTGAAGTTGGAAAGTCACAGCCTAGCCACAGTTGGAGTGGAAACCACAAGAGCCAATGGACACCAAGACAATGAAATTTCTGAATCAGGAATGGAGGGAGAGTTCCTTGGTAGAGGAAACAGAAGAAATCCTGTACCCAAAGCAAAGAAGGAGAAAAAAACACATTGACTCATTCATCAGAGCAGTGGGTGGGGTTGAAGGAGAGCTAGGGGGGAGGAGGCAGGGAGGTGGGTGATATGAGCTCCCTAAGAGTAAGACTCAGGTTAATTTTGCTTAAGGATTGTAGAAATGCAAAGGAATCTTAGAAGAAGCTCCCAGCCCCTATGTCACTCATAATGGCAGTAGTTGCTATTTATTATGTATTGTGTACCAGCCATTCTACATACATGTGTAATTTCATTTGTAAAATTTCACACAGCTCTCTAAAGTGTATGTATTGTTCTTATTTACACATCAGAAAACTGAATCTCAAAGGAGTTAAGTAACTTGTCCAGTGGCCTACATGGAAAGGAATAGCCAGGACTCAATCCCAAGCTGTCCAACTCTAAAGATCACACTTTTCCCATCATGCTTTGCTGCCTCCATCCACCCAAGCTCCATCTGAGAGGCAGAGTCTCCTTCATCCTTCTTAGCAAACGTCTTCTGTGAAAAAAAAGCACGGCAAAGATTTATCTAACTCCCAAAGCCCTATTACAGCTTAACGAATCAACGTGGCAGAGCACTTTGAAATGCCGATGAAGCTCCATGAATGCCTAGGGCTTTGCTGGGGCCTAGAGGCCCTGGGATGTGAGGTGCCACAGAGCTTGTATGTCATAGAACCACCACTAAGAAGGATTCCAGGAGCAGACTAGAGCCCTTCTCTTGGGAGGAGCCTTCAGAACCCTGGGCTGATGGGGTGGTAGGAAGACATATCACAACAGTGTGTGCATGCTTAGTCACTTTAATCGTGGTTTACTCTTTGTAACCCTGTGGAGCGTAGCTTTCCAGGTTCCTCTGTCCATAGGATTCTCCAGGCAAGAATACTGGAGTGGGTTGTCATGCCCTCCTCCAAGAGATCTTCCCCACCCAGGGACTGAACCTGTGTCTCTTATGTCTACTGCATTTGCAGGCGGGTTCTTTACACTAGCACCACCTGGGAGGCCTCTCAGAACAGAGCTGTCTCCAGTTAAAGCTTCTACTCAACAAACAGGGAGAAACAGAATTTAAGCTTCCAGAAGTACCTCAATAAATTCTTATAAAACACACTGAGCAGAAAAATGGGATAAAAGAAAACTTGGTTTCTTTAGAAGAGCCATGAATTGCCTTGCAAGGATTTGCATGGCATTAACTGAGGCTCTATTTCTTTGCACTGATCGTTGAGGAAGGCTTTCTTATCTCTCCTTGCTATTCTTTGGAACTCTGCATTCAGATGGGAATATCTTTCCTTTTCTCCTTTGCTTTTCACTTCTCTTCTCTTCCCAGCTATCTGTAAGGCCTCCTCAGACAGCCATTTTGCTTTTTTGCATTTCTTTTCCATGGGGATTTTCTTGATCCCTGTCTCCTGTACAATGTCACGAACCTCTATCCATAGTTCATCAGGCACTCTGTCTATCAGGTCTGTCGGCCGCCGCCCCTGGCCCCTGGCCCGGCCTAGCTCCTCTCGGCCACGCTTCTGCGCCGAGCCAAACAGATTGGGAAAGACGAGAGATCTCTTCAAGAAAATTGGAGATACCGAAGGAACATTTCATGCAAAGATAGGCTCGATAAAGGACAGAAATGGTGTGGACCTAACAGAAGCAGAAGATATTAAGAAGAGGTGGAAAGAATACACAGAAGAACTGTACAAAAAAGATCTTCACGACCCAGATAATCACGATGGTGTGATCACTCACCTAGAGCCAGACATTCTGGAATGTGAAGTCAAGTGGGCCTTAGAAAGCATCACTACGAACAAAGCTAGTGGAGGTGATGAATTCCAGTTGAGCTATTTCAAATCCTCAAAGATGATGCTGTGAAAGTACTGCACTCGATATGCCAGCAAGTTTGGAAAACTCAGCAGTGGCCACAGGACTGGAAAAGGTCAGTTTTCGTTCCAGTCCCAAAGAAAGGCAATGCCAAAGAATGCTCAAACTACCACACAATTGCACTCATCTCACATGCTAGTAAAGTAATGCTCAAAATTCTCCAAGCCAGGCTTCAGCAATACGTGAACCGTGAAATTCCAGATGTTCAAGCTGGTTTTCGAAAAGGCAGAGGAACCAGAGATCAAATTGCCAATATCCGCTGGATCATCGAAAAAGCAAGAGAGTTCCAGAAAAACATCTATTTCTGCTTTATTGACTATGCCAAAGCCTTTGACTGTGTGGATCACAATAAACTGTGGAAAATTCTGAAAGAGATGGGAATACCAGACCATCTGACCTGTCTCTTGAGAAACCTGTATGCAGGTCAGGAAGCAACAGTTAGAACTGGACATGGAACAACAGGCTGGTTCCAAAAAGGAAAAGGAGTACGTCAAGGCTGTATAGTGTCACCCTGCTTATTTAACTTATATGCAGAGTACATCATGAGAAACGCTGGGCTGGAAGAAACACAAGCTGGAATTAAGATTGCTGGGAGAAATATCAATAACCTCAGATATGCAGATGACACCACCCTTATGGCAGAAAGTGAAGAAGAACTAAAGAGCCTCTTGATGAAGGTGAAAGAAGAGAGTGAAAAAGTTGGCTTAAAGCTCAATGTTCAGAAAACTAAGATCATGGCATCTGGTCCCATCACTTCATGGGAAGTAGATAGGGAAACAGTGGAAACAGTGTCAGACTTTATTTTTTTGGGCTCCAGAATCACTGCAGATGGTGATTGCAGCCATGAAATTAAAAGACGCTTACTCCTTGGAAGGAAGGTTATGGCCAACCTAGATAGCATATTTAAAAGCAGAGACATTACTTTGTCAACAAAAGTCCATCTAGTCAAGGCTATGGTTTTTCCAGTGGTCATGTATGGATGTGAGAATTGGACGGTGAAGAAAGCTGAGCGCCGTAGAATTGATGCTTTTGAACTGTGGTGTTGGAGAAGACTCTTGAGAGTCCCTTGGACTGCAAGGAGATCCAATCAATCCATCCTAAAAGAGATCAATCCTGGGTGTTCATTGGAAGGACTGATGGTGAGGCTGAAACTCCAATACTTGGGCCACCTCATGCGAAGAGTTGACTCATTGGAAAAGACCCTAATGCTGGGTAGGATTGGGGGCGGGAGGAGAAGGGGAGAACAGAGGATGAGATGGTTGGATGGCATCACCGACTCGATGGACATGGGTTTGGGTAGACTCCGGGAGTTAGTGATGGACAGAGAGGCATGGCGTGCTGCAATTCATGGGGTCGCAAAGAGTCGGACACGACTGAGCGACTGAACTGAACTGAACTGAGTCTCAGGAAGCCTGGGGTGAGGAGGGCATGGAAAAAAACCTGAAATTTCCCAGATAAATATTGATGAACAATTAAAAGCTCCTACCACTGTCTGGATCACTGAGCCACCAGCTTTTCACACAGCTATAACTTGACCAAAAACCTCAGAAAGCCATCCAGAGAAAAGACTGCTTAAGATAGCAGAGATAGCAGCATTTTCTTTTTTAGTTTGTTCTTTGCTTGGTTTGTTTTGTTTTGCGGTTGTTCTGAGACAAACCCCATAGTCAGATTGATTGAGCAGCATATAGCTGATTATTTGTATGGGAGAAGGCATGGTTTTGATCCTAGAGGATACTAGTATTGATACTAGAGGACAGAAAAGCTTAGAAGACAAACAGTTATGGCTGCTTGGTTCTTCTTTGCCAATTCTAATCTTGCTTCATGTTTATATCACAGCACAATTCATGATGACATGATTTCCCAACCTCCATCTCTCATCTTCTTTGCTTTGCCCCTACTCTGCTACCTTCCCAAGACCACACAGGTGTCTCAGGTAGCTTTCACTGTGTTATGAACCACTGTAAATCTTAGCAACCTAACATAGTAATCACTCATGTAGTTCACAGTTCTGTGAATTATTCAGCCATTTGGGCTGGGCTCAGCTGTGTTGTCTTTCTGTTCTTGTCTGAGCTCATTCATGCTGCTTCCTAGCTAGGTGACTGATTCTGGGGCTGACTGGCTGTTAGCCAAGGCCACGGGGACAACTAGGCCACCATCAGCCAGCAGGTTAGCCTTGGCTTGTTCTTAGGGAGCTTGGCAGGGTTCCAGATTTAGAGCAGAAGTGTGCATGGCCTCTTGAGGCCTAAGCTCAAAATTAACAGAATCCACTTCCCTCAAATTCTGTTGGCCAAACAAGTCACAAGTTCAAGTAAATTCCAGGGGCAGGGAAACAGACACCATCTCTTCATGGGAGGAACTGCAAACTTACATTGCAAAGGGTCATGGGTTTACAGAGGGACATAATCATGACCCTTTCTGCAAAATATCTAATGTATCTGTGTTTAGGGGAAAAGACCACTATTCCTTTGCTTCTCCTTCCCTTTCCTCTGCTTTCCTTTCCTCCTTTTTATTCAATGCCTCACTCAATCTCTATGGGTTTTTACTTCTTCGCTCTGCCACAATCTCTTCTGAGATGATCTGGTCAATAAGATTTTATACAGCTACCTCCCTCTCTGTTTAGCTTTTTTTGGTAATGTCAAATATCTTGCCGACACAAGACAAATAACATTAGGAAAATAGCAGATTTCCAGAGCCTGAAGAATTCAGTTTGTATTTTTTCTCTAAATTAACAATACACTTTGCACATAGTCCAAAACCCAAACCACTCTCATATTCTTGGCACACTATTTGCTCTCAATAGCTCCAAGCTTCCTTTTAAATCCTCTGTAATACTGCTGGAAATCATTAAACAGTGAGTCATGGAAGCTCTCTGATGGCCTCCAATAATGATTTTACCATCCACACCAGAGGTTTTTTTTTTTTTTTTAAGCTCCATTTAATGAATTTAGTCCATTGCTGAGATTTCTTCTTGGGAAGATCCCAATTTTTCCTTTTTTCCAGGAGGAGCCTTAGGGTCACTGAGCCCCTGGCACTCAAGGCACTGCAGGGGCCAGCTGGTACAGTCTGATAAACCAAGGTGCCTCCTGAAAAAAAGTACTCATTGCTGCTGCTTCTGCCCTTTCTCACATTCTGGAATTTGTTCTGAGATCTCCTGAGCCTCTCCTTTGACATATCTCCTGCTCGCAGAGGTTCAAGAAAGGAGATCATCCTCAGGTCAAAAGCTGGAGTTTGTGCTGGAGAACTGAGCTTCTTAAACCTTCATGTCTATGTGCATCTGCATGCATAATAGACACCAAGAATGTACCAACATCAAGCTTCATAATTCAAATATCGGCATAAGTCTGAAAAGACTCATCATATTTCTTTGCAAATTCTCAGTGTATCTTCATATGCTTTACCAATTGTTATCATCTTCCTTTTCGTCCCAGGGACAGAGGCAGCCCTACCCCTTTGCATGTGCAGATCCATCTCACCAAGTCTTTCCATAGCCCCATCCACCATGCAAATATCCCGTTAGTATTCTTTCTTATCTTCATTTCAATCCCTTCTCCCTTGGATCCATGCCCTCAGCCTCCAGACATGATCAAATCCATGACCTCAGCTTGCAGACATATCGAGAGTTCCTATCCCCCAAATAAACTTTCTCTCACCCCACCTGCTGCCCTTTTCCTACTGCCTGTCTACTCTTCACACCTCTACTTCTTCATCTCATACCCACAGCTCAACCCACTGTAATTTGTCATCAGCCCCCATGTCTCCACTGAGTCAGCAATGGACAAATCAGAAGGCTTTGGCTCCACCCCTTTTCTACTTGTCTTCTCCGAAGCATTTGACTCTCTTGATAACGGCCTCCTTCCTTAAACTCTTTCTGTGATTTCTCAGAGAGTTAACTTCTCCTAAATCTCTTATTTCTCTGTCTGCTCTTTTCTAATTTCTATCAGACACTCCCCTTCTTCCACTTCATCCTTACATTTTGACCCTCTTTCCCCTCTCTAAACTCTCCCTAGGTAAGATTGCCTTCCCCTATCTATCTTAATGGACATCTCTCACTAGATGTGACACAGCCTCTTAGATGCTTCACAACCCAAATTTATTTCTGCCTGCCCACAACTTCCTTACCAAACTTACTCCCCTTTCTGCATTCTTTGACTCAGTTAATGGAAATACCACTGATTGTCTCCCCGATATTCAGTCTACCTTTTATAGTAATAGTTTTATTTGGGAACATGGCTATCCAGCGAAAGACTACATTTCCCAGCCTCCCTAACAGGTAGGTGAGATCATATAACTAGGTCATGGCAAACAGATTGTGAGCATAAGCATTGCAACCTTCTGAGTCATGCCTTATTAACCAGTGTGGATATCGTTGTCTACAAATGAAAAATACTGAGCAATAGAGTAATGAGTGCCAAAAATAAAGTTTGTGAGTTTGGTTCTCAATCATCCAACTCACCCCAATGTCCTTATTTCAATTCTATGGGCCCCACTCTTCCCTGTGTCCTAATTTTTACTTGAGAGACCTGGCAAAATTGTAAATTCAAACTATATTGTAATTCAGCAACTCACAGGATTAGACTCTAAATATGATTTTCAGTTACAGAAGTCCTTTGCTATTAGATGTTGTAAAAATTCTTCAAGACAACCTTAGAAATTTCTTAGTCTTCTGATCACTCACTGAGCTGAGGATTTAAAACTTGAGACTGTTGTTTTCTTTATGTTTTTCGGGGTACTTTGGAGCAACAAGACAAACCCACGGATCTTAGATTCTTCATGTGGCCCCCACAGTGATTTCTTCCAACAGCCACTCATACTCAAAGACTTGCATGAGTGACCACTTTAGTAATTCTTCCCCCACCAAACAGGTAATAAGAGCTGCCAATGTTTCATCTTTAATAATAGCTGATTCTTATTGCCTTCAAAATCCAACCCAAACATGTATCCAATCCTAGCTTCTGATTCCTTGAGGATCTGTTTAGAATGAATGTGTTTAATATTTAAGAATGATGCCGTGGACGTTTGGATCTTCAACGATTAAACTAAGGCAAAGAGTTCTAGTTCTCTCTCCCCTCTTAGTAACAGAGCCCTGATTTTATTTAGGATGGCAAGACAGCCAGCCTCAAAGTCACATTTCCCAGGATTTCTAGCAGCTGGCTATGGTCACATGTCTGGCTAGTATGACAAAGTGGAGGAATTATTTGAGACCTCTGGGTAGCCTGCTTCAAGGGAACTGTCTCAGCAAAGCTGTTTGTCATTCTGTCTCTCCTCTTGCTTCTGGCCTGCATCACAGATAAGACACATTGCCTCCCAACAACCATCTTAGATTATGACATGATCTTGAGAATGAAAATGTTGGACTAGAAGTATGGGACATAAAGATACAAGATGTCTGTGTATCTGATGCTTACAGAATCTAGCTGCCTACTTTCAGATTTCACTTACATGAGAGAGAAATAAAATCCTCACTTGTGAATCCTCTGTTATTTGGGGTTTTACTGTTATATGCAGCCGAACCTAATTCCAGCTGATACAGACAATGCTTCAAGGACCAAAAAAATTTAAAGGAGACAGAGCCTCAGTAACAAAAAAAAAGTGCAGGACAAACAGGAGAGTGATTCCAACCCACGAATGTCTCTCACCTAAAGAATGATTTTAATTGCAAACTTTTTCAGTAACCCTGGGAAGTGACTCAATTATATTATCCTCATCTTTCATTGAGATAATCCAGGCAATGAAAATTTACAGGACCATGCTAGAATTTTGAGCCTATATGGCAGAAAGATGACTAAAATTCAGAGTACGTTCACCTATATGTGTGGTTCCTATGGTCACCCAATAAAAACACCAAAAACATGAGAAGGCCATAACAAGATTAGCCAGCCCTTCCCTCCTACAGGATAGGATGAGCTTAGGTGATTTATCACCTGATCCTTTTTGGATAAGGAGTATTCCATGAGGGTTTGTCAGGTCAAGTCCCTCCATGGATCATAAAAAGAAGAGGGTCCTGGAGTCATTTTTAGTCTCCTTCTGACCTTCCTGAGAAGCTCTGGTGGCACTTCTGTTCAACATGTATTCTGGATCTCAATGTGACCATGAGAGTCTGAAAGAAAGGGTGTGGATCAACTCAACTATAGGTTTTAACCCTTTCCTTTGTCTTTACAAATTTATGTTATTGAAGTATAGTTGATTTACAATGTTGTGTTAGTTTCTACTGTAAGCAAAGTGATTCAGCTTTACATATATATATATATATATATATTCTTTTTCACATTTTTTCCATTATGGTTTACTAAAAGATAGTAAATACATTAATGGGCTTCCCTGGCAGTTCAGGCAGTGGGGAATCCACCTGCAATGCAGGATACAAGTGTTTGATCCCCGAGTTGGTAAGATCCTCTGAAAAAGGAAATGGCAACCCGCTCTAGTATTCTTGCCTGGAGAATCCCATGGACAGAGGAGCATGGCAGGTTACAGTCCATGAGGTCACAAAGAGTTGTACATGACTGAGCAACTAAGTACACACAAATATATTAATAATTCCCTGTGCTATACAGTGGGACTTCGTTGTTTATCCATTCTATCTATAATAGTTTGCCTGGGCTAATCACAAATTCCTAATCCATTTCTCCTCCAGCTTCTCTTTCCCTTGGCAACCAGTCTGTTCTCTAGGTCTGTCAGTCTGTTTCTGTTTTGTGAAGTGAAGTGAAGTGAAAGTCGCTCAGTTGTGTCTGACTCTTTGCAACCCCATGGACTATATAGTCCATGGAATTCTCTAGGCCAGAATATTGGAGTGGGTAGCCTTTCCCTTCTCCAGGGGATCTTCCCAACCCAGGGATCAAAGATAAGGTCATCTGTGTCATATTTTAGATTTCATATATAGGTAATATTATACAGTATCCATCTTTCTCTATCTGACTTACTTCATTTTAGTATGATAATCTCTAGGTCCACCCATGTTGCTGCAAATGGCATTATTTCATTCATTTTTATGGCTGAATAGTACTCATTGTGTATATATATACAATATATATTTTTAAAAGATGTGGTATATATATATATATCTTCTTTATCCATCCATCTGTTGATGGACATTGAGGTTGTTTCCCTATATTGGCTATTTTAAATAGTGCAGCTATCAACATAGGGGTACATATATGTTTTCAAACTATAGTTTTGCCCAGATATGTGCCCAGTAGTGGGATTTCTGGATCAGGTTTTAACCCTTTTCTAGGAGAGGTTTTTATTCATTTTCCCCCATATCTGGATGAGCTGGGGATAATATATAAAAAGACTTTGCCTTACAAATTAGTGATAAGTATAACTAGGCCAACTGAGGGTTCCTAAAATTGAAATCAACAAGCCAAGATTAGATTGATGCTTCCGTGGCTTTCCAGGTGGCACTAGTGGTAAAAAATTCACCTACCAATGCAGGAGATGCAACAGACTCAGGTTTGATCCCTGGGTCGGGAAGATCCCTTGTAGTAGGAAATGGCAACCTCCTCCAGTAATCTTGCCTGGAGAATTCCACGGACAGAAGAGCCTGGCGGGCTACAGTCCATAGGGAAGTCCGACAAAATGCTGGACACACTAAGCATGCACACACACTTCCATGGCTATGATGAAAAGGGAATCCATTTTTCAGATTCAGGCAAAGGAAGCTTTTACAGTCTGGTTCATCCACCTGTGTGGATACAAGGATTCAGCATCCCCTGCTGATTTATAAGGCTTGATATGTTCAGTTTTGCATATTTTAGAATACATTTGGACACTGCAAATCCTAAAGGAATAGGCCTTGGTGAATAATAGAAAACATCAAACAAACAAATTCTGCTTTCAAGATGTATATGTCAACAAGTCATTTGATCATAAACTTCTTGTTAGAAAGCAGCTTGCTGCCAGTTCACAGAGGGTTCAGGCTTCTTTCCGGCAATTCCAAAGCAAAATCTTCCACAAGGAGATCAGAGAAACCCCAGGAAGGGAGTCAAGGTTCTAGGAACAATGGATTGTTGATGATTCTAATGTCAGGTTTTCAAATCCTACTGGGGAGTCTTATTCAGACCATTGGCACATTCTTCAGAGGGATCTGAAAACGACCAACCCATAACTGTGAGTTGAGGGGCTGTGATGTTGCCATGAAATAGTCTTTTTAGAGAACAAAATCTTTGGAGCTATTAAACTAACTTGAAAGCAAGGTCTTCAGCAGTCAACTCACTAGTAATAAGAGACTCTGCATCAGTCTTATTCAAGCCCTGAGCTTCCCACTCTTCAGTCTATTTGTGGTTTCCTAATTGCACTGTGCTTGTTCAAGACCTACTCCTTGTGCCTGTGCTATCTTGCACTCACCCTTTCTTTTTTTTAACATTTAAAATTTTTCTAATTTATTTTATTTGTTATTATTGGCTGTGCTGGCTCTTCTTTGCTGCAGGTGGGCTTTCTCTAGTTCTGGTGAGCAGGGGCTACTCTCCAGTGGCGGTGTGCAGGCTTCTCATTGTTGCAGAGCTCAGACTTTAGATGGTGGGCTCAGTAGTTGTGGTACATGGACTTAGTTGCTCCTCAGCATGTGGGATCCTCTGAAACCAGGGATCGAACCCATGCCCCCTGCATTGGCAGGCAGATTCTTAACCAGTGGACCACCACGGAAGTCCTCACTCTTTCTGTACCTGGTAACTACCTACTCAGCAAGTAATTCTCTGCTTCAGGGGTCACTTCCTTCAGAAATTTTCTTCAGCCACCTTAGCACCAGTGCAATGAGCTTCTGAGCCCCCTACACCCCAGGTATACCTTTCACCATAGCATTATCACACTGTATTATAATTTTCATATTATTTGAAGGCAGATTCTTTTTTATCTTTTTTTTTGTGTGCTGTCAGATTGCCTAGCACAGTACCAGGCCTATAATAGGTCCTCAGAATCTGTCAAGTAAACAAATTAACCAATTATCAGTGGTAGGAGCACAATACAGCATAGTATGACCAGCATTGGGAGTAGCATCAGAAAACCTGCTTCCAAAGCATGGCTCCATCTCTTATTCAGCAGATTAAAGTCTCTTAAATTCATGTCAACTACAAACTGGCACTTACTTGCCAAGAGCATTGCCAACAACTGAACAACAAAGGCTTTTGCCTTCTGTCTCTACAGAGATTGAACCCTTTGCTGCTATAGCTCTCAATATCTAACAACCCCTGAGGGAGTTCAGGGTGGAGTGAGGCACTCTGTGCTCCAGGAAATCTGGTCTTTAGGTAGTTGGATGTTTTTAGAAACAAATCTTATGATCTCAATCCTTGCATTTCCTCATATCTAGAGAAGCACTAAATCCCTTCATGGTGACATCAGATCCTCATGACTAGCAAAAAACCTTTGGTAAAATGAGTGCTTTAATGGTGTTCAACTCCCCCTTCATCAAAACATTATATATTAACCTTTCCCCACTGCACTTTGGAGCAATCTCTCAGAGCTATCTGAGTTGCTGCCTCCTGGACTGCAGTTCTCATTTTGCCCCCAAATAAAGCCTAACTAGCAACTCAAGAGTTGTACATCTTTTTTAGTCAACATTCAGTTGCACCATTTGTATGAGGAGAATTGTAAGCCCTAGTCCATTCAATGGTTGAAGGATTAAACAAGATAATACAGGTAAAACACTGTGCTAGATTTCTAGTAGCCACTTACAAGATGGTATTTAAATGCTCTTTGAGCATTTGTATTAACATTAATGTACAATTTGTACCTTCTGCTTTGGAAAAGGATTTATAGCATCATAGACAAGAAGAGATTGCATACTTCTTATGCTAAACTTGGCTCAGTTTAAAGGAAATTATTCTTCAGCTATTTTACTTTGTTATCAGTTGGGATCCCCACCTCACTCCACTGACTGCCCATGTTGTTTTTCACCCATAACTACAATCCCCAAAGGATGGGCAGTCTCAGAGTCCTCATTTGTAAAACAGGGAGTCAAATTAGATGTCATTCATCTGCCTTTGATTGATGAAGTGTGTACTTTAACATTCCTCTGGGCTAAGTTCTTTATGTGTCCTCTGCTATATTCCCAAAGCCTAGAACAATGTGTGGTATATAGCATACCCTCAATAAACATTGATTGAATCAGTTCAGTTCAGTTCAGTCACTCAATTGTGTCCAACATTTTGCAACCCCATGGACTGCAGCACACAGTCTTCCCTGTCCTTTACCATCTCCCAGAGCTTGCTCAAACCCATGTCCATCAAGTCGGTGATGCCATCCAACCATCTCATGCTCTGTCATCCCCTTCTCCTGCCTTCAATCCTTCCCAGCATCAGGGTCTTTTCTCTTTGCATCAGGTGCCCAGAGTATTGGAGTTTCAGCTTCAGCATCAGTCCTTCCAATGAATAATTAGGACTGATTTCTTTTAGAATTGACTGGTTTGATCTCACTGTAGTCCAAGGGGCTCTCAAGAGTCTTCTCCAGGACCAGAGTTCAAAAGCATCAATTCTTCAGCACTCAGCTTTCATTATGATCCAACTCTCACATCCATACATGACTACTGGAAAAACCATAGCTTTGACTAGACGGACCTTTGTCGGCAAAGTCATATCTCTGCTTTTTAACATGCTGTTTAGATTGGTCATGGCTTTTCTTTGAAGGAGCAAGTATCTTTTAATTTCATGGCTATAGTCATCATCTGCAGTGATTTTGAAGCCCAAGAAAATAAAGTCTGTCACTGTTTCCATTGTTTCTCCATCTATTTGCCATGAAGTTATGGGACAGGATGCCATGATCTTCATTTTTTGAATGTTGAGTTTCAAGCCAGCTTTTTCACTCTCCCCTTTCACTTTCATCAAGAGGCTCTTTAGTTCCTCTTCACTTTCTGCCATAAGGGTGGTGTCACCTGCATATCTGAGGTTATTGATATTTCTCCCGGCAATCTTGATTTCAGCTTGTGCTCCATCCAGCCCAGCATTTCACAAGATGTACTCTGCATATATTTTAAATAAGAAGGGTGACAATAGACAGCCTTAACGTACTCCTTTCCCAATTTTGAACCAGTTCATTGTTCCATGTCTGGTTCTAACTCTTGCTTCTTGACCTGCCTACAGGTTTCTCAGGAGGCACGTAAGGTGGTCTTGTATTCCCATCTTTTTAAGACTTTTCCACAGTTTGTTGTAATCCACACAGTCAAAGGCTTTAGCCTAGGCAATGAAGCAGAAGTAGATGTTTTTCTGGAATTCTCTTGCTTTTTCTATGATCCAGTGGATGTTGGCAACTTGATCACTGGTTCCTCTGCCTTTCCTAAAGCCAGCTTAAACATCTGGAAGTTCTCAATTCACGCACTGTTGAAGGCTCACTTGGAGAATTTTGAGCATTACTTTGCTAGCATGAAAGATGAGTGCAATCATGCAGTAGTTTGAACATTCTTTGGCATTGCCTTTCTTTGAGATTAGAATGAAAACTGACCTTTTCCAGTCCCGTGGCTACTGCTGAGTTTTCCAGATTTGCTGGTATATTGAATGCAGCATTTTCACAGCATTATCTTATAGGATTGGAAATAGTTCAGCTGAAATTCCATCATCTCCACTAGCTTTGTTTGTAGTGATGCTTCCTAAGGCCCGTTTGACTTCACATTTCAGGATGTCTGGCTCTAGGTGAGTAATCACACCATCATGGTTACCTGGGTCATTAAGATCTTTTTTGTGTAGTTCTTCTGTGTATTCTTGCCACCTCTTCTTAATATTTTCTGCTTCTGTTTCATTTTGACCAGTATGAAAAGGCAAAAATACATGCATGAATAGGTGAATTGATGATACTTAGAATAAGCTAATGAACATATTTTTCATGAACATCTTCCATGAATATTTTATGCCCCTCTGGAATAAATAATTTGCTGAGTATATTTTAAATAAGAACCCTGTAGTAATAGTTCTTCAAAAGCAGCAGCAGCTATTCCATTTGTGCTGCTAAGCAGGGACAAAATGGTGGTCAAGCTAAAAAAAAAACAAAAGAATACTGAGGGTCTTCTCAGCAGTGGACACCACTGATGTTGCCATATTGTAGAAGTAAGTGGACACCTGTCCCTTTGACCTCATCTAACCACTTCCACAGAAGACCCAACTGCCCACACCCTGTGTATGGTGTAGTGTTTATGACAGTGAAGCATTGGAGGACCACCCTACATTATCTGCTTATAAAAGACAACCCAACAGGCTTCTCTGTGCTCATGTGTTGCGTGCTCCCTAAAGCATCTCATATTTGAGAACAGAGGAAAAATCCCAAGTCTCCCACAGAAGGCAGGAGCTAAAGGAAGCTGGACTTCTTATCTCTTCTCTTCCCTTCCCTTCCTTTCACTTCCTTTCCCTTCCCTTCTCTTCCCTTGGGGTAGGAGGAAATTTTGACCTGCAGGGAGAAGTTGGTCTCTGCCTCCACTTGCCAGGATATCTTCAATCTCAACCTTGCTATTTAAGAGTCTTTTCTCTTTTGTGTTTGTCAATCCCCAACAAATGAGTTTGAATACAATTGAATAATGTTGTGCAATGTAATTTTCCTCAATCTTGTATAGTTGCGATAGGAGCTCTGTATCCAAGAGGCAAATGAGCATAGCCCTGGGCCTCTATTCATACCTAACCTCATATTAGACTCTGCATCTACTTCCTCTCTACCAAGGAGGGGCAGGAGCTGAGTGATTGTATTGGAGGAACAAAGTGGTTTTTGGCACAAAGCTTGTATGAAAGACCCAAATCCAAAGTCATTACCTCTGTTGGCTCCTTTTCCTCTACTAAAACCTTGTAAAAGGCACTTGTGCTATCTGAGTCATGAACCTATTCCTGTGTACCAATTCATTTCACTGAATGAGTCCTAATCACTTAGATTTTGAAGAGTGTAGTCAAGTTGTTAGATCTGACTAATGAACCTTTCCAACATGTACACCATTTACTGTATGCAATACTGGACCCACACAGCTAAATTACATGTCATTTAATCTCCCAAAAAAGCAGGGAGCTTAAATAGTGGGATTCAGCTCTGAATCAGTCACTTAACAGGTTTACCCTGTAATCTTGGTGTTTAGTTAACATTCAGGAAAGAGCATAGCCATGCAAATCATCCGAGACTGCCCAGTAGGTTGGAAATTGGTAGGTGTGAACACAGAGTATATGATTTTCACAACTTTAAATGAAGTCGTTCATATTTTGGCAATGTTGTGACCACTGTGAATAAATAGAATGGCTCATCTAGTGGTTTCTCAGCTACCAAGAATATAGGCAAAATTCTGCCTTCATGCCTCAAGGTCATGCTGTAGGAATGAAATTTACCCTCACTTAAGTGCAAAGCCATGGACCAGGCACAGTGGGGCACACAAGGTTGGGTCCATTGTGGTCCCTTCCCCCTGGAGTCCACATTCAAGTGGAAGATGAACATTATACAAGGCATAATGGGGTAAGTGTCTTCTAAAGAAAGAGTTCCTTCTGTAGAAGGTGGGAGGAAGGAGACCTTAATTCTAACTTGCAGATCAGGGAAGATGACAAAGAGGAAGTGGATCTAAAGGATGAAGGAAATTTCAATTGGAGGAGAATGAGGGTGATGGCATTCCAGAAAGATGGAATACCAGGAACAGTGGCATGGAGGCATAAAACCATTACAAGCGCTAGAACTATATATATCAACTCCTAAATCCTACTTATGTGTCCTGCCTACACTGTGCTCAAAGCATAGAGGTCTTGAAAAAAAGAAACCTAGTACTTCCTCTTCTTCTGTGCTCTAAAGATACATGAAGACTCCCAAGCACCTTTTATCACAATTATAATCAGAAGAAACTAAACAGTATCTTCATCATTCCGTACTCAAACCATAATAATAGCTCCTTACTGATCTCCTGGCCATGGGCTCTGTTTCTAATCCATTCTGTATGCTGAGGCTTCATGAACCTTCCTATAAAGTGCATTTCTTCAGGTAAGAAGAACTCATGGAGTGGAAAACTTACAGTCCTCTTCTAGGGCATTCTAGTATTCACAAGATAAAGCTGGAACTCCTCAGCCTGGACCTCAAATTTCTCCTTGATCTGGTTTCAATCACACATTCCATCTTAAACTTCTGCTCCTCATCATCATGCAAACCCAAATGGCATCTTATCACTAGGAAGCTACACATAATTCAGGATGTAGAAAGAAGACAACGTTGTTAGGATTGATCAGAGACAAGGAAAAGAGCAAGACTCTGAATGGTGTGCCAGAGGGAGAGGCTTGCTAGCAAAGTGCTTCTGGTGAGAGAAAAGACTTTTGTTCTTCTCAGTGAAAACTGCATTTTAAATTTGAACTTTAAAAATCAAAATAAAGTCTTAATGAGATTTTAACTCACATCATATTTGGTCTAGTGAACCTCCTCCACAACTATTTAAGATGATCATTTATTTATTTGCTCAGCAAACATTAACTGAGTGCCCACACTATGCCAGGCACTGTTCTAAGTTCATGAGGTTACAGTGGTAAACATGATAGAAGTAACCATAGAGAGTTTAGTAAAAACTAATGTGGTAACATCAAACTGAAATGGCTATGTAATAAGATAGAATCTTTGTATACCATTACAAGTTAATCATTAAAGGGATGTTGCCTGTAAGTTTAAATTATATATAATGCCCTATCTCTGGGAGCCTGCCTCCCAGGTGAGTGCCAAAGGCATGAAGTGTTAGTCATTCAGTCATGTCCAACTCTTTGCAACCCCATGGACCGTAGCCTGACAGGCTCATCTGTCCATGGAATTCTCCAGGCAAGAATACTGGAGAGGGTTGCCATTCTCTTCTCCAGGGGATCTTCCTGACCCAGGGTTCGAACCCAAGTGTCCTGCATTGCAGGCAGACTCTTTACCATCTGAGCCACCAAGGAAGCCCAGGTAATGAGTGTTCAGCTAAAATACCTTTGTTTAGTTCACAGAAGACATCCTGACCAGACCCAGCAGTGAATGGCTGCAGGAAAGAAGAAATGAACACATCTCCTCCAGAGCCTAGCTAGAACCAAGACTTTACCTTCTTCCCTTTTAGTATAAAAGAGGCCTGAACTCTAACTTGGGGAAGATGATTCTTTAGGACATTAATCCATCAGCTTCTCAGTCTTTCTGAATAAAGTTACTATATTCTCACCCCAACACTTTATCTCTCAGTTGATTGGCCTATCGTGGGGTGAGCAGTACAAGACTGGACTCACTAACAGGCCAGAAGGTGTGTATGTGATGTGCATTCACACACCCACACTTCAATATAGCAGAGAGGGGACTAGGTAACTAGATGGGCCAGAAAAGACAGATGCTCCTTCATTTCACTAGCAGATTACCCATCCACCACATTCTACCTGCCCTTATGAAGAAAAGTGATGCCTATAAACATCGCTAAAATTTTAAATAGGGACAATGAGATACATTTCCCTATCAATGTCCCTGTTCTTTATCTTAAAACAAATTATTTTTAGTTCTTTCTGAGATAGTTTCTATTGCACCCTTAAACAAGAGTAATACCGTCACAAGAATTTCAGTTTTATAGAAACTAAGCGTCTAAGTTCAGATCTGCTTGGTTAACAACAGAAATCAAATTGAGCTAGCTTTATTGAAAAGGAAATTTTACTTTAAGATTACAAGGGTAATTCATAAAACCCAGGGGCATGAAGGCAGCCAAGCTTCAGAAGGGTCTAGACCAAAGACCCAGAAAGCCATTGGGGACCTCTCAATTTCTCCTTATTTCTCTCAGTACGCCTGTCTCTTCTCTCTCTCTCAGATCATCTTTATCTGGGTGATTTGCCTCTGCTTGAGTTTTCACTAACTCAGTTTAGGCCATAAAGAAAAGGTTACTGGCTGTTTCTGAACCTCAGCATCAAATTTCTGGGAGTGAGACTCTAGTTGGCTGAGCTTAAGTTTACTCTGTTCTATTCAACAGTAACAGGGCTTGGTATCCATAACACAAACATAATGCCAGGGTCCTGTTAGTAGGAGTAACATGGTGAGCTGGTAAGGTCATCAGAAAGTTGTCTCCAATACCTGGAAAGTTTCATGAAAATGCAATTCCATAGCCGCCTAGCACTGATAAATTTCAAGGTTTGATAGCTTACAAGTTACTCTGCTAGAAAGGAATACAAAGAAAAGGAAGAATAACATGTTTAACAAATAAACCCAACATCCTTTTCCATCCAAATTTTATAGTATATAAGAGCAGTGATTCTCAAACCTTGTGACCTCAAGGCCCCTTCAAAATCTCAAAAGTTATTGATGACCCCAATGAGCTTTTGCTTATGTGGGTTGCTGCTAAGTCGCTTCAGTCGTGTCTGATTCTGTGCGACCCCATAGACAGCAGCCCACCAGGCTCCGCCATCCCTAGGATTCTCCAGGCAAGAGTACTGGAGTGGGGTGCCATTGCCTTCTATTGATAGTTACCATATAAACATTTAGAGAAGGAAATGGCAACCCACTCCAGTATTCTTGCCTGGAGAATCCCATGGACAGAGGAGCCTGGTGGGCTACAGTCCATGGGGTCGCAAAGAGTCGGATACGACTGAGCGACTAACACACACATAAACATTGGGCTTCCCAGATGGTGCAATGGTAGAGAAGCTGCCTACCAATGCAAGAGATGCAAGAGATGTGGGTCTGATCCCTTGGTCAGGAAGATCCCCTGGAATAAGAAATGGCAACCCACTCTAGTATTCTTGCCTGGAAAATTCAATGGAAAGATGAGCCTGGTGGCCTACAGTCCATGGGATCGCAAACAAAATTAAAATACATTTGAATTGGTTAGAATAAAACTAAAGTCAAGTCCTATAGAATAATAGTAGAATACTAGAATAATACTGGCTCTACTCCAAACTTTTTATTTTATATCTTGACTCAAAGGATTATTTCTTGGAGCCTTGCAGAAGTTTCTCTTTTGGTTGAAAGAAAAAGGCAGCATCTGGGCAGGGTGCTTTCTCATTGGTAACTCAAAATCTAGCTCTATTCTATTTAAACTTCATCTTCTACATGTGAAACTTTTTACAAAACAGAAATAGAGTCAGCGATGTATAAAATAAATTTATGGTTTCCTAGGGAGAAAGGGGAGGGGGAGGATAAATTGAGAGATTCAGATTGACATAGACACACTAGTATATATAGAAGAGATAACTAATAAGAACTTACTTTATAGCACAGAGAACTCTACTCAATACTCTATAATGATCTATATGGGAAGAGAATCTAAAAAAGAGTTGGATATATGTATAACTGATTCACTTTGCTGTACAGCAGACAACTAACACAACATTGTAAATCAATTATACTCCAATAAAAATTAATTTTAAATAAATACATAAACTGCATCTGTTCCAAATTGACAGAAAATGAGGAAGAAGGGGGTGAAATTTTTCTTATGGGGTCCCATCACAACCCATACATAGTAAGTAGTTAAGAGAACAGAAGTCAAATTACTGCCTTCTGGCTTAATAAGCTCTCTTCACTCATACTTCACAACTTTGAATGAAGACACAAAATTCATAAGTTATTTAATTTTCTTTATCCAATGCCAGTATATTTTTATAAAATGAAACAGGGAAATATTTCCTTGGACCACATGCTGAGTGGCCAAAGGCAACGAACATATTTTATGAGACAATACATTTGCACAAGAAAGAAAAGAAGAGAATAAGGCATTATCCTGTGTAGCCACTAGAGTTCATCCAGGTCTTACTCCCACACTATCCTGCCAAACAGCTGATCTAGGGTCTGGGACCCAATATGCCATAATACAGAGTCAGGAAATAACTTGGTTACTTGACAAGCGCAGTGACTTGATTTGGAGAATATTCTTTTCTCCAGTTATCTTTTACACTAAAGCATTTTCCCATGAGCTTCATACGGAAACATTTAGATTCCTCCTTACACTAAAATCTCCAAAACCAAACAACTAAAATCCAGTGCCTTTGGTTTAATTTTAACGAGAGAATGCAACAAAACATCCATCCAGGATGACATAAACCAGAATAACAATTTTGTAAAAATATAATCAGCAGCGTAACAAAGCACACACTGGTAACTTGTTATTTGGATCAAATAACAAAATGTTTGTTTATATGATTTTCTTTGTTTTAGTTTTTCTAAAGCAAAGAGATTCACAATTTTGTTAGATACTTTTCAGAATTTAGAGTATGCTTCTTCCATACTGAGTCAGTGGCTGGGCAGGATATGGTGCCAGTAGGACCTGTATAAAACTTTTTAGTGGGCACATAAGATCATGTCTAGGGGACTTTCCTGTTGGTTCAATGGCTAAAACTCCTCACTCCCAATGCAGGGGGCTGGGGTTCAATCCCTTGTCAGGGAACTAAATCCCACATGCTGCAACTAAAGATCTTGTATGCTGCAACTAAGACCTGGCACAGCCAAATAAATGACAAAGTAAATAAATAAATATTGAAAAAGAAAAAGATCATGTCTATCCACTGCATTCCTTACTTATGTAAATGTGTTGCCACTTGTAAAAGATATTTGTTGTCTCAGGTCACCTAGCACATATTTCAAGAAAGTACTTTGCTGTTTCATTGTATAAGAAAAAAATGGTGGGAGTTCCCTGCCAGTCTAGTGGTTGGAACTCAGCACTTTCACTGCTGGGGCCTGGGCTCAATCTCCGGTCAGGGAACCAAGATCCTGCAAACTGCACAAGTAGCCAAAAAAAGAAAATACTGGTATTGGGTAAAGAAAATTAAATAACATGTACTTAAGTCCTGAAAAATATTATTTACATATACTGATATTTTATTTCTTAATAAAATTATTTGTCATGTATAGTAACATGTTATTTCATTTTTTAAAATGGTAATCATTAAAAATTGGAGAATTAATATTCAAGCCTTTATAAAATACAATTAAGATGAATATCTCATATTAATAGACAATGTTTTGGAGGATAGGCTAACCTTGTCTCCTTGGAAAGTTTAGCCTTGGTTAAAATATCAGGGTCTCGAGAAACCTGTATGCAGGTCAGGAAGCAACAGTTAGAACTGGACATGGAACAACAGACTGGTTCCAAATAGGAAAAGCAGTACGTCAAGGCTGTATATTGTCACCCTGCTTATTTAACTTATATGCAGAGTACATCATGAGAAACGCTGGGCTGGAAGAAACACAAGCTGGAATCAAGATTGCTGGGAGAAATATCAATAACCTCAGATGTGCAGATGACACCACCCTTATGGCAGAAAGTGAAGAAGAACTAAAGAGCCTCTTGATGAAAGTGAAAGAGGAGAGTGAATAAGTTGGCTTAAGGCTCAATGTTCAGAAAACTAAGATCATGGCATTGGGTCCCATCACTTCATGGGAAGTAGATGGGGAAACAGTGGAAACAGTGTCAGACTTTATTTTTTTGGGCTCCAGAATCACTGCTGATGGTGATTGCAGCCATGAAATTAAAAGACGCTTACTCCTTGGAAGGAAGGTTATGGCCAACCTAGATAGCATATTTAAAAGCAGAGACATCACTTTGTCAACAAAAGTCCATCTAGTCAAGGCTATGATCTCTCCAGTGGTCATGTATGGATGTGAGAGTTGGACGGTGAAGAAAGCTGAGCGCCACAGAATTGATGCTTTTGAACTGTGGTGTTGGAGAAGACTCTTGAGAGTCCCTTGGACTGCGAGGAGATCCAACCAGTCCATCCTAAAGGAGATCAGTCCTGGGTGTTCATTGGAAGGACTGATGTTGAAGCTGAAACTCCAATACTTTGGCCACCTCATGCGAAGAGTTGACACATTGGAAAAGACCCTAATGCTGGGTAGGATTGGGGGCAGGAGGAGAAGGGGACGACAGAGGATGAGATGGTTGGATGGCATCACTGGCTCGATGGACATGGGATTGGGTAGACTCCGGGAGTTGGTGATGGGCAGAGAGGCCTGGTGTGCTGCAATTCATGGGGTCGCAAAGAGTCGGACACGACTGAGCAACTGAACTGAACTGATTCATTTTACATCTTATAAAATGCAGAAGTTTGGGAAACTTAGCACTTCAGGATTCATTGCTGAGAAAAGACATTAAAGATTTCAGCATTTTCTTTATCTGTGTCCCAATAGTAGTATTGGGCTTCCCAGGTGGCACCAGTGGTAAAGAACCCACCTGCCAAGGTGGGAGACTTTTTAACAGTAGCAGTTTCAGTCCCTTGGTCCAGAAGATCCCCTGGAGGAGGGCATGGAAACCCACTCCAGTATTCTCACCTGGAGAATCCACTAGACAGATGACCCTGGTAGGCTATAATCCATAGGGTTGCAAAGAGTTGGACACAACTGAAGTGACTTAGCATGCATATACAACTATAGTATTAACTCCAATGTTCCATGAGGACCTCAGTACTCACCAGTCAAACCAAATGATAGATTGAAGCATTAGAATTTTTATAGGATGATTTTCATAATATGCAGAAAGCTAGAATGGGATTTTTCTTTATTTAATGCACAAAAATTTCTTTCTGGTCTGCCTCTAAAATAAAGACAAGGGTTAGTCCTAAAGTAATGAAATTTCTCTATTTTTTTAGATCCAACTCTACTCTTTTAACGTTACTATCCACAAAAATTGAAATCTATTTTAGTACCCACTTATTGTATAAATTAATATAAAGAGGCTGCTGAAGGATGAAGTTTAAAGTGAGCCAAATAATAAAAGTTTTCATTTTTCCATAGAATGAGAAAAAAATTACTAGAAAAGGATTCTTGAAATTTTTCCATTATTCTAAAGCTCCTTGTTTGTGGAAACTATCCAATTTTCCAAAGAAAATATTATCCTTAGGGCTTTGTACTAGAGCATAATTATTGTTATGATTTAAAAATTACTGCACTTTTATCACTATTATTAACTATCTTTTTAACACTGGAAACATTCCTGATGCCAAAGAAAGCATTTTTTTTATCAGCAGCTTTACCATACTATTTTAATAAAACAAACATAAAACCAAGTCATAAGATCATTAGGCAAGAATAGATGACAAGATTCCACTTCTAGTAATTGCTGAGTAGCTCATATTAGACCAATCCTCTCAAAGTAATAATTATAAACTCCAGACAAAACTCACACACACACAAAACCAATGTCTGAAGCCATTTGAGAGTAGCCAAAAGCAGACAAAAAACTGGTTGTCAACATTCAGAGGAAAAGTTTGGCACTTGGATAATTGCCCATCTTTAATGTCAGTTTTCCTGAGTGTAGTCCACAAATGATGCCACTAGAAAGCAACTAAAGGTTGAATAGAAACTTCACTGGGTCAGTAATCAGAAGACAATATTCAGAGCAACAGTAGCTGGAAAATGGAGGGGGAAATACTGGAAAGAAGAGAGCCCCAAAGGGGAAGCCTCAAATTCTACACATAAACTCTAAGAAAATCTCTGGCCAACTCTAAAAGAAGCATATGTTGGACTAATACCAAGATGCCCAGCTAAGGCTGAAAGAACTAAACAGAAATTTTAATTGCTGTATAACACAGGGGAATTTAGAATTTGAGACTGGATTAGTCAGGTTAATTGCCTGCTAAAAACAGAAGAGCACTACTCTTTATAGTAACCTAACAGAGGCCAGGGTCTCTGCAACATACTATTCATAATATCCATGATACAATCTAAAATTACTAGACATGAGGGGAGATAAGAAAATATGACTCATACACAAGAGAAATGACAGTCAAGTGAAACCAACTCCAAGATGACTTAGATATAGAATTAACAAGTGTGTTAAAACAGCCATTACAATGGTGCTCAAATATATAAAGGAATATAATGAGTGGACAGAAAATAACCAGAGAGGACTGGAAATTATAAAAGAATTAAATGGAAATACTGAAATTAAAAATATATCTGAAATAAAAAATTCATTGGATGAGCTTAACAGTAGGTTGGAAATAACAAAAGAGTCAGTCAAGGTGAAATCAGATCAAGAGAGTTATCCAATTGAAGAAGAGAGAAACATTTTTAAAAAATAAAGCTTCAGAGACTTGTGAGAAATAGGAAATAATACTACATGCTCATAATGGTACACATGTAATAATACATATATTATTAATACATAATAATAATACTTGTATGGCAACCCACTCCAGTATTCTTGCTGGGAAAATCCCATGGACAGAGGAGCCTGGTGGGCTACAGTCCATGGGGTTGCAAAGAGTTGGACATGACTGAGCAACTGAGCACAGATACACACAGTATTATGATATTATTATGTATTATAATAATAACAGCTTCCCTGGTGGTTCAGATGGTAAAGAATCTTCCTGCAATGCGGAAGACTGGGGTTCAATCCCTGGGCTGGGAAGATCCCTGGAGAATGGACTGGCTACCCGCTCCAGTATTCTTGCCTGGAGAATTCCATGGACAGAGGAGCCTGGTGGGCTAAAAGCCATAGGGTCACATATTTGGGCAGGACTGAATGACTAAAACACATACATATTTTAATAATAGTACATATAGCCTCAGATGGAGAGAAAACAGAAGAAGGGGGCAGGAAAAAAAAAAAAAAACCTTTGAAGAAAATGATACAAAAAGTCCCATGTTTGGTAAAGGACATACATTTATAGATTCAAGAATCTCAGGGCACACTAAGCAGAATAAATAAAAGCTATACTTACATCTGGAGAAGGCAATGGCACCCCACTCCATTACTCTTGCCTGGAAAATCCCATGGACGGAGGAGCCTGGTAGGCTACAGTCCATGGGGTCGCTAAGAGTCGGACACAACTGAGCGACTTCACTTTCACTTTTCCCTTTCATGCACTGGAGAAGGAAATGGCAACCCACTCCAGTATTCTTGCCTGGAGAATCCCAGGGACGGCGGAGCCTGGTGGGCTGCCATCTATGGGGTCGCACAGAGTCGGACACGACTGAAGCGACTCAGCAGCAGCAGCATACTTACATCATCTTAGTCAAAATACTGGAACCCAAATATAAAAAGAAAATCTTGAAAGCATCAGAGAAAAGCAACACATTATGTACAGGGAAACGATGATACAGATCGTAGCTGATTTCTCATTGGGAAAAAAAAAGGCCAAAAAAATGAAAAAAAAAATCTTTACACTGAAGAGAAAAAGAAAGAAAGAAGAGGGGGAGGGAGAGAAAAGAAGGAGGGAGAACTAGAATTCTTTTTTAATGAAAATTTGAAACTGAAGGAAAAGTAAAATCATTTTTCGTATAAAGGAAAACTAAGAATGTTTGTTGTCAGCCCTTATAAGAAGTACTTAACGAATGCTCTGGAGAAGGCGATGGCACCCCACTCCAGTACTCTTGCCTGGAAAATCCCATGGACTGAGGAGCCTGGTAGGCTGCAGCCCATGGGGTCTCGAAGAGTCAGACACGACTGAGCGACTTCACTTTCACTTTTCACTTTCATGCATTGGAGAAGGAAATGGCAACCCACTCCAGTGTTCTTGCCTGGAGAATCCCAGGGACGGGGGAGCCTGGTGGGCTGACGTCTATGGGGTTGCACAGAGTCAGACATGACTGAAGTGACTTAGCAGCAGCAGCAGCAACAAATGCTCTTCAGACTGAAGGGAAATAGATAGAAACTTGGATCTCCCAAAAGGATCTTCAAAAATGATAAATGCATGGGTAAATATAAAAAACAATCTTTCTGCTCTTTTCCTTAAAATTATATTACTGTTTAAAGTAAAATGTATAGCATTGTATTGAGGAGTTTGTTTCAGATGCCTATGTGATATGTATGACACTTGAGAGGATGATGGAGGAAAGTAGGAGTAAGTGCAGATAATCAGGGCAAGAAGAAACCTCCTGACAGCTTTTTGTCTCTTTCTTTTTAAAATATTTATTTATTTATTTGGCTGTGCCGTGTCTTAGTTGTGACACTCCGGATCTTCAATCTTCATTGCAGCTTGCAGGATCTCTTAGCTTCAGCATGCAGGATCTAGGTCCCTGACCAGGCATTGAACCTGGGCCCCCTGCATTGGGAGCACATAGTCCTAGCCACTGGACCACCAGGGAAATACCCAGATTTTTCTTTTTTTTTTTCAGTGTACAACTTCTATTCAGTAAAGTGCACAAATCTAAGTGGACAGATGGATGACTTTTTTCATTTTATTGAATTTACAACTTTATTGATTTTACCATGGTGTGTTAATTTCTGCTGTAGCAGATGCAGAGATTTTTATATAGGCATTTCCCCAGGTAACCACCACCAAAATCAAGATGTAAAACACTGCAGCTTCCCCAGAAGGTTCCCTCATGGCCTCTCCCATTTGATGCCATTCTTCTTGCCTCTGTCACCCCAAATAGTTGTACCTGTCCTGACAACCATTTTTCCCCATGTTTGCTTTTCCTACCTCCTAGTCTGCTGTCCTACGAATGTGATCTTTAAGGTTGTATTGGTTTGCACCCCTGTCAAAGGCTCATTGGAGAGAGATGTACATATATTCTTTAATGGTAGAAGAAGAGACAAATTAATTTGTGAAAAAAGGAGGCATGAGCGTGAAAAAGACAAAAGGGCATAGAAAAAGGAAAGGAAGGGAGATACTTTCTTGAACATGCTGAACCTACCAACTCCATGGAATGAAAACAAACACTACCTCTCTTCAAATTTCCCCCACAAGCCTGTAAACAGCCACAGAGCTTGCCTGGGATGATCTCGAAGGACTTTCAGTTAGAGCTTTCTCTGATTTTACAGCCTCTGCAAATGGGCTTCAAAGCTCTTCCCCAAAGCAATTCCAGCAGGGCTGAGTGCCTGTGGCAGCCAAGGGCACCCTGGCTCTGAGTCCCAGGACTTGTTAATGATGATGCTGTTGGCCTTGAGTGGAGGCTTGCTGATTAGGAGGCAGTAGGTGGGGAATGCAGCAAGCTCTGAAGATAAGTGAATTCATTACTGCAGGGTGTGCAGTAACGGCTCACATCAAAAGCCAGCAGCAGGAAGGGCTCTTTGATCTCCAGTTCAGTACCCTTTCAAGTGGTTCCCTTTCTCCTGCCCAGAAAGTTCTTGCTTCTTCCTCCCTTGATTTCTGGGGAGAATTCTAATGAGTGACCTCCAGGCCAATCCACCCACCCAGTGGTATGCAGGAGAGAGGCTGGAGCACGAGCCAGAATCCACAGTCAATTCCCTGAAGAGCAGCACGGCCAAAGCCCTTGTCCCCAGCCACACAAAATGAGAGCACAGCTTTTAAAAGCAACTCCTGCACCAGGAGACCTGTACAAGAATGCTCTCAGCAGCATTGCTGAGATGAGTCCTAACTGCAGCTCATCCCAACAGCTCCAACAGCTGGCAACAACAGAATGACTACTTCGTTACGTGTCCTAACAATGGAATACTATATAACCAGGAAAATGGCCAAATTCCATCTCTGGGCAACCACGTGGAGGCCTCTTACACACATGATTTTAGGCAAAAGAAACCAGCAAGGAAATAACAAGTGGTGTATAATCCCATTTCTATAAATTGTAAAGCTTGCAAGGATAAATTACAGTGTTTCCAGTTGAATAGTTAGGTGGCCAAAGCATAAAGAGAAGCAAAGAAACAATTGACATTAAAACCTGGAATCTAGAAAAATGATATTGATGAATCTATTTGCAAGGAAGGAAAAGAGACACAGATGTAGAGAGTGGACTTGTGGACACAGTGAGGGAGGAAAAGGGTGGGAAAAACGAAGAAAGTAGCAACAACATATATACATTATCTGGTGTAAGATGACTTTATTTTGGGGGGCTCCAAAATCACTGCAGATGGTGATTGCAGCCATAAAATTAAAAGACACTTATTCCTTGGAAGGAAAGTTATGACCAACCTAGATAGCATATTGAAAAGTGGAGACATTAATTTGCCAACAAAGGTCTGTCTAGTCAAGGCTATGGTTTTTCCAGTAGTCATGTACGAATGTGACGGTTGGACTGTGAAGAAAGCTGAGCACCAAAGAAATGATGCTTTTGAACTGTGGTGTTGGAGAAGACTCTTGAGAGTCCCTTGGACTTCAAGGAGATCCAACCAGTCCATCCTAAAGGAGATCAGTCCTGGGTGTTCATTGGAAGGACTGATGCTGAAGCTGAAACTCCAATACTTTGGCCACCTCATGCGAAGAGTTGACTCATTGGAAAAGACCCTGATGCTGGGAAGGATTGGGGGCAGGAGGAGAAGGGGATGACAGAGGATGAGATGGCTGGATGGCATCACCGACTCGATGGACATGAGCTTGGGTAAACTCCGGGAGCTGGTGATGGACAGGGAGGCCTGCCGTGCTGCAATTCATGGGATCGCAAAGAGTCGGACATGACTGAGCGACTGAACTGAACTGAACTGAAGATAAGTAACTGATGAGAACTTGCTGTGTAGCACAGGGAGCCCAGTCTGGCTCTCTGTGATGACCTGGAGGGATGAGGTGGGGGAGGGGTGGAAGCTAAGGAGGGAGGGGATATATGTATATGGCTGTATACATACGTATATGTATGTATATGTATATGGACATATGGATGTATATGTATATGGCAAATCAGCATACTGATTTGCATTGTTGTATGGCCACAACCAACACAACACTTAATTTTTTTTTAATTTTTAAATTAAAAAAAAACAAAACAAGAAAAACCAGGAAGGACTAGGAATTCCCTGGTGGTCCAGTGGTTAGGATTCTGCACTTTCAATGCTGAGGACCCAGGTTCAATCCCTGGTCAGGGAACTAAGATTCCCACAAGCTGCCTGGGGGGAAAAAAAAATGTGAGTTCCTGCTGGCTGTTAAAAAAAAGAAAGACAGGGAAGAGGGAGGAGCATGGCCAAGCAGGGGGGCTGTGTTTCTGGGAGCCAGGAATGGTCTACTTCTTGGTCCCTACAATGGTTTCCTGGGTATTCCCTTCTTTATGTTCTATTTTTCTTTTTCCTTCTGATCTTTTCAGTGACTGTATCACACTGTTTTAATAAAAGGGCTTCACAAAAGCAAAGCCTGAAAAAAAAAAAAAAAAGCAAAGCCTGAGAAATTCAAGACTAGCTCGGGGAACTGGGGTTTCAAAAAAAAAAAGCAAAGTCTGCTCAGCTGCCGTGATGCCTAATAAAGCTGCAAAGGCAGCCCAAACCCGCAGGCTGTCAGATGCGCCCGGTGCGAGCGTGATGCATGCTGTGGAGATGAATCCTTGCATGAAGGTTTCACGGAAAAGAAGTCTGTCCTTGGCCGCCCACCCTTCACCCGTGCAGCACCAGCCCGGGTGTTCGGTGGCTCAGCGAGGCTGGGGGAGGCCCACCTTTCACCCGGAAGCTGCCTGGCTCCGCTCCCCTTCACTTCTCCTGATGCCAGAAATCCTGACGGAAGAACAATCTCCATGGTGCCAGAAGAGGAGGCTATAGTGCCGCCTGGAGACAAATCCTTGCTGAGTCTGTGCTTCCCATAGAGAAAATGCTGCTTTCAGTCTCCGGGCCCTGCAGGCAGAACATGCCCCAGTGGCGCCCGGCGTGTGACAGCTGGGGGATTCCTGCCCAATATCCTCAGGCTCCAGCCATGGTGTATACTTTCCATCAGATTGGATCATCCAGCTGAGTTTTGCAGCCTCACAGACAAAACGAATCAGATGAAGGTCGCTGATCCCAAGAGCTGGATTCTATGGCTAGTGCACTCGGCTGGCCCCAAGCGGCTTTGTCTTTAAGGCAAAGATGGAGGCGTCAGGAGTATCCTTATCCCTAGGTTAGGGATGTCATCAGGTCGTGATGGTAGATTGCCCCTGTCCTCAGAGAAGCAGAAAAAGTCCTTTCTGTTCTTTTTCCTTTCACATCCAGTTTAGAGAGTCTGCTCATGTAACAGGAGAAGCAGAACAGGCTGTGATCTAGGGAGGGCCCCCGCGGGCCTTGGATGAAGCCGACCTGCGCGGAGACACACGTGGCCAAGGCACGGCTTTCTCACTGCACTTTTAGCTCCGGGTCTCTTGTGGCAACCCCTCCCATCTCACGTTGTAATTATTTGTGAACTTACCACTTACCTTATCTCCTGCATTACTGGGCACACATCCTGTGCCTGGCACAGCGCCCCCACAGTCATTAGTCCCTCTAAATGTTTGCGGAATAGAAGGAAGAGAATCAACACACATTAATCTCAAAACTATACCGGTTACTATACTAGATGCCTAGTGTATACTTAATGTACACTTCTCACAACCAGTCTCTGTGTTCAGTGTTGACATCACCACGTTCAGACTGAGTCTCAAAATTCTTAGAGCTGCAGTTCCTACACTTTTTGGCACCAGGGACCAGTTTCATAGAAGACAATTTTTCCACATACGGGGTGGTGGGGGTGGTTTTAGTATGATTCCCTTAAGGAGTAGGCAACCTAGTTCATACATGCACTATTCACAGTAGGGTTGGAGCACCTATGAGAATCTAATGCCTCCACTGATCTGACAGGAGGTGGACCTCAGGCGGTAATGAGAGCCATGAAGAACCCATGTAAATACAGATGAAGGTCTGTTCACTCTCCCACCTGCTGCTCACCTCCTGCTATGTGGCCCAGTTCCTAACATGCCAAGGACTGGAACCAGGGTTGGGGACTCCTGTCTTAGAGGACTTGCCCAAGGTCACTCAGCCAGCCAGAGTCCAATCTAGACTGGAGTCTAAAGCTGTTATTCTGCCAGGTCCTTCCCTTCTTCTCCATGAATGAGTGGGTGAATGGGGTTGATGTCTACAAGACACTTGAGTCCCCCAAGTGCTACTAACACTGCTTCCCAGCAACCCTCACCTGAGGTTCAGGGGGCATTTTTCATCTGTACTGCAAGCAGAACAAACCCAAAGACAATAGAGAAGTGGCCTTGGCACAATTCTGTGAGCTACTTTCTCTGCCCACATCACTACCAAGGCTAAAGTGAATGCCACTTCACTATTTGTGCTTGCTTTGTCCTTAAGCATGACCATGCCCACGAGTTTTAAGCCAACTCCTGAACTCACCCAGGTCTGTTCTTTGGGTTGTCTGCCCCATCACCTACCTGCCAATGCCTGCTCATCCATCAAGACCCAGGTCCTGCAGGAAACCTCTCCTGGCTCCCTCAGCAGAGCCACTCCCTGGCTCTTCAGCTACTGAGGACTCAGCCCTCACCAAACATACTGGAGGCTACAGTAATTGAGAGTCCCTCCCCCCGAGGAACAGCAGGTCAAACAAGAAGACAAGAACATAGACCATGAGAATACAACATGAACATCCTGATATGGTATAATGGAAGATCTACAATGATGTCGTATTATTGTCAGAAAAATATAGTCTGACTATGGTTGTGCTCAGTTGCTCAGTCGTGTCTGAGTCTTTGTGATCCCATGGACTGTGGATGGTCCTTTGTCCACAAGATTTTTCAGGCAAGAATACTGGAGTGAGTTGCCATTTCCTCCTCCAGGGGATCTTCCTGACCCAGGGATGGAACCCACGTCTCCTGAATCTCCTTCATTGGCAGGCTGATTCTTTACCACTTTCACCACCCGGGATAGTTAAGTCTCTAGATCTAACTGCCAATTGACAAGAATGCAGGAAATAAAAGGACATAGTAAAAACACTCCAAGAGTGGAATCAGCCAAAACTGATTGTGGAAACAAAACAATTGAGCTGATTTCATCAACAAGTACATAGCGATGGTGCAGGGAGGGAAAGGAAGTGATGGGAAATTAAACTTAAGAATCTCTTTTTTAAAAATGTGTTTGTAATTTGCACTATTGATGGGGGGGTATTCTTGGATTGCAAGAATTGTTGTATGTGATTTTGTGTTTTTATTTTATAGAATCACTTAATGTGATATACCAATTTTTATATAAATGATATTTAGGTAATTCTAATAACTGTATACTTGACAACTATTAAAATGTTTTACATTAAAAAATAAACTTAAGAAACCTATCAATCAAATGCAACTATTGACTTAACTTTAAAAATGAAAATTATTTTAAAAAGACATTTTTGAGATAACTAGAGAAAAAATAAACACCAACCAGACATTAGATGACAGCAGAGAATTATTGTTAATTTTGTTAGGTGTGATCATAGTTTTGCAGCGACATTTTCCCAAAAGTCCTTATCTTTTAGAGATGGATCCTGAGGTATTAGTGAATGAACTGATATAGCATCTAAGATTTGCCTTAAATTTCTCTCTCACGAAAAATAACTGTGGGGAGAGATGAAACCAGAATGGGAAATGTTGATAATTGCTAAAGCAGGGAAGGACCATTGTTACACTCTTCTTTCTACCAGTATATATGTTTAACATCTTCATAATAAATGGTTAGATTTTTTTGTTTTGGCCGTGCTGTGCAGCTTGTGGGATCTTAGTTCCCTGACCAGGGATTGAACTGGCACCCCTTGCGTTGCAAGTTCAGAGTCTTAACCAGTGGACCAGCAGGGAAGTCCAAATGTTAAATTTTTTAACATACAGATGGCATGTTAAGCACACTAGCATGTACACTAAGTACACTTATCATGGATAAAGGCTGAGGGCACCAGAGGACCAGAGAGGAAGGGGTTCTAAACTAGCCTGAAGTGGTTGGGTTCAGCTAGACTCTCCATTAGTGAACTCTTCTGACACTTACTCTTCTACTTTCTCAGGTGCACATAAGAGATGTCACCAATTTATCTTTGAGACCCCAAGACCCAATATAGTATAGCACCCAGAAGCTGCTAAATAAAAGTTATTGAATGATTGACTCATAATCCTCCAAAGACCCCTCTGGTGTTCCCATGAAAGCAGCAGTGGCAGCAAACACTGTATGTTGTACTGGACTTGAAGAATACACAGAAGAGAAAATAGTCTCTACTCCCAAAGGAAAACAAGCCATTCACATAAGAAATGACTGCAAAAAGGAGCTCAATATGCTAAGTGCTAAATGAATGGTATGAGATGCTGAACATGGCACCTCTGCAGGATTCATGTGAGGATTTGTGTATGGAATGGCTCACAGAGGTACAAAGGGGATCCAGGCATGCACAAATGAGGACCACTGGAAGTGCTGGTGGTGGGAAAATGAAGGAAGAAATAGGAGGATGTGGAGGGACCTATCCCACTATGGGGAAGTGTGTAGACCAGAATAGTGGCATCCCCAAGACGCTTCCCCAGGCCATCAAAGCTCACGTGGATTCTCCCATCATCACTGCCAGGAGCCTGGTGAAGGGCACGCCGAAAGGATCACATTCACACACAAAAGGGAGCCTGGTAAAGACTTGAGTTTTTGCCAGTGCATGGTGTGCAGAGAGGAGGGAGAGAGGATGAAAATGCATTACATGGTCCTTGGGCAAATACACCCTCTCTCCCTACTCTGGCTACCTGTGGGATCCCCAAATTCCCTTTCCTTCTCTGAATATCTCAAGAAAACCAAATGGAAAGATTCCATCTGAATATCATTTAGGTTTTCTCTTCATGAACAAGACTCACCCAGCCAAGACTGAGAAGGGGCCCCAAGCCGTTCCTCATGGCTGGGAGAAGCCACTTTAGGCTGATCACCAGCGTCTTTCTGCTCTATCTTTAGAGCCTTCAAGGGAGCAGCTTTCCCAGACTGAGCTTCTTAATGCTTGGACACAACCTGGAAATGGGCAGGGAAACCTCAGGAATGACTTACCAACCCAGCAGGATGTAGGCCCAAAAGTAAAATTAAGTTGATTTATATCAATAGAAGGGCTTCCCTGGTGACTCATCTGGTAAAGAATCTGCCTGCAATGCAGGAGACTTGGGTTCAATCCCTGGGTTGGGATGATCCCCTGGAGAAGGGAAAGGCTACCCACTCCAATATTCTGGCCTGGAGAATTTCATGGACTGTAGAGTCCATGGGGTTGCAAAGAGTTAGACACGACCAAGTGACTTTCACATATCAATATAAAATTTTATAAGGTCCTGTTTCTTGCACATCTGAGTCTGTGGATTGAGATTTATGACTCTCACCTAAAGAACAGACACTTTTCAAGTCAGCTTAAATAGAAAAGGGGGTTAATAGAAGAATACATGGAAATCTAGAACTCTCCATTGGGCAGGGCCAGGCTTCAAGAGAGATTAAAACCAGGTCCAGAAGCCATCAGGAACAAAAGCATCATCTCCGTGTCTCTATCTCCCTGCCTCTCTTTCACTGTCCTTTCATCTCTTCGCTCTCTCTTTTTAAAATACTATTAGAGTATAGTTGATTCACAGGTACACAGCAAAGTGATTAAGTAATACATATACATATATCCATTCTTTTTCAGATTCTTTTCTCATATAGGTTATCACAGAATATTGAATAAAGTTCCTTGTGCTATACAATAGGTCCTTGTCGGTTATCTGTTTTATATTGGGTTGGCCAAAAAGTTCATTTCATAACATTTAATGGAAAAACCCAAACCAACTTTTTGGCCAGTTCAATATATAATAGTGTATATATGTTAATCCCAACTCTTCTCTCTTGCTCTCTAAATACTAACTTCCCCTATTCACTTGCACACACATAGGCCAAACATGGCTGCCAAGTCTGATTTTTTGTTGTTTCCAAAAGCAAACAAACAAAAACAATTTTAGTGACTACGATAATATTATTTGACATTTTGCAAATTCCTTTAGTGGTTTTGCTTAACAGAAGATAGCTGAATTCCCATCTGCTTTCAGTCTGTTGTGTTACGTTGTTTGGTTGAAGCATACGAAAACAATTCAGTCTCACAGAGACAGGTAGTTAAAAAGAGTGGCATATCTTAACAGGCTTTTCCAATGATTGTGGGTAACCTTAGATAACTATACCAAAACTCAGTGAATAGTAGATTCCTAAAGTTTAGATGCAGTGTGGCATCTGAAATTATATCAATGAACCTTTCTTATTGTTACATTTCAATCCACTATTCTACCCACTTTGAATGAATACCTTACCCATGTCATTGTTATTTGGAAAATATGGGTTTATTGAGGTCTGCATATCTTCCAAATGTTGACATATTTCATATAAATATATATTTTTAAACAACATTTGTTAATGTCATCACCGATCCCTCCAGAATACTTTTAAGTTTTGAAAAGCTGTCAAGTTCATGGTGGTAGTTACAAGTTTCTTGAGATTTTAGTTTTCATTTGGAAGCTCAAGTTTTATCATTGGCAAAAAATGCTGTTGGTTATTTTCCTTGAAGTGACAGGAAAACTTCATTCATTTTTCAAGAAAATGTCTGCCAAATATGCAGGGCTGAGAAACCACAGTTTGTTCTCTCAAGTAAGAAGAGTGTTCCTTTAAAAAAAAATTTTTTTTAACGTGTTTGATTCATAGCTCAAACAATTACATGTGTGGTTTTCCTCTAGACGGCTGCCTACTTCAAGATGCAGTAAAAGTGCTACATGCAAACTTCTCATTTCATCACACAGAATATTAAAAAGAAGTGTACTCCAGAGTCAAGAGTTATTGAAATTGGTAAATTTTTTTTTTACTGTTTCATCAAGAACACTCTTAAGTGAAACTGGTTTTTGTTTTTCTTTTTTTCTTCTATTACATGAGTGCATAATGTTAAAATATATAGTGACTACATTTGAGTGCCACTGACCTGGTTCATGCTAAGATGCTAATTTTTTTGTTTTTATACCATCAGCAAAAAAAGAAAACATAATTTTAAAAAGCAAATAACCTCTTAGCATCATTATGAAAATCATTTTGACTTTATAGACCCCATGAAAAGGACTCAGGGACCCCCAGGGATCCACAGACCACATTTTGAGAGCTAATATCTAAACCATCCAAATTCAAACAATTAATAAACTCCCTGGGTCCAAATTTCCTATTCCAGGGAGAGGAAATTTGAGTTAGGTGCCTGCTCCTAGCCCTCAGTGTGGCCAGCCATGTGCTCATGTGGTCAATTGTCCACTTAGCAGTGATCATGGGACCAGAGAGACTGAAAAGAGATACACAAGGCTGGCAGAGCTGAGATTCAGGGAAGGGTGAAGTTAAGAGCCCCATGAACTTGAAAAAAAAAGAGGTGGAATGGTGAGGGAATTCAGTAGGAATATATCTTGGAACTTGACCAGATAGCTTTTAACTGAAGTATACACGAAGTTTTACAGATTCCAAAGTGGTCACACGCATTACCTCATTTAATCCTTCCAACAGCTTTGTGAGTTGAACACGAGTACAGCCTCTTACAAGTGAGGGAACAATAGCTAAGAGAGGTCAAGGAACTTTCATGGTCTTCTAACGAAGAAGTGACAGAACTTAAGGTCTTCAGACTTGAAGTGAAGGGCTCATTCACCCAGGGCCAGCTGCCTGCCATGTAGTCATTCCCTAGGTGACCAGCATAGGTGACCAGCAAGATATGCTCAAGAGTGTGGCTAAGGACTTGGATGGGGATCCTGCACTTGGGGAGAGGGTGGGTGAAAGAAAGAAAATTTCCAGCTCCCTGCCTAGAGCTGGAGAGTCGGGCATCCTTAACTTTCTTGAACTCTGGACAATCGAGCGCTGCAAGGACACTGTGGACTGACTCCCCCATCCATATGGACTACCTCCCCCATATATATATGGGTTAACTCCCCCATCCATATGGGCTACCTCCCCCATATGGGCTAACTCTCCCATATATATATAGGCTAACTCCTCCATATATATATATAGGCTACCTCCCCCATCCATATGTGCTGACTCTCCATATGGAGTGCTGTTGGCCACTCCTTTAACCCTTTTGGCAATGAGCCTGCCTTCTACATAGTGCTCACTGACAGTAAAGTACTTCCTCTTGTGGGAAAAGAACACTGCTTTTGAAAAACAAAATGTGAAAGGATGTATTACTTACTAACTATCTGATGTGAATTCTTGTGTTCAGACCAGGAATTAAAATATACAGTTTGCTACATTATAAACACTTTTTTTTTCTACAGTCAACCAGCTGGTGGACGTTCTCCATGAGAAAGAGCCATCAGGTCTAAACAGAGGGCCATCCGCTTAGGGAATCTGGCTTTGATCCTTTCTCTGACACAATCCAGTTTCCTCTAACCCCTCTCACCCAGTATCGGTTTTTAGGATATTATTCCAAAGGGGCTGAGCCCAGAGGAAATGAAGATTAAAGTTATAAAGAAAACAAACAGCACGCTTTTTAAATACACAAGCTAAGCTTGGCTTTTCATGAGAAGATCCAGGCTGAGGTTTAAAGCAAAGCCAGTGAGACATCACCATGGAGGACAACAGGCTGTTATCAACACCCTCAGGGCAAGGTGTCCAGTATGCTGGTCACTCGTGTTCAACCCCTGGTCGGGGAAGATCCACTAGAGAAGGAAATGGCACCCACTCCAATATACTTGCCTGGAGAACCCCAGCTCTCATTAAATTTCTGTTGACAGTACCTGCCTGAAAGAGTCAACCCAAGAGCACTGCTGACCCCATTGCGTCTGACTCCTTTTTGCTTTTATTTGAACTGTATCAGTTTTGTTCTCTTTTATTTTTTCATTCCTTCTCACATTCTAATGATAAAAAAATAATAATTTTGAAAGGCAACTCATTCCAACTTAGTTTGAGCAAGTTGTGATGATGAAGATTTAGAAAGAGAAGGAAAGAATCTAAAAACCGGAAGTCTTCTGCCTTATTAAGAAGATTTTTAAAAATCTGCTCATCTAGTTCCCTTCCTTGTTAAATAGAGGATGTCCTCTCCATGACAAATTGATGTCCCTTTTAGGGGAGAAAGAATAAATAATGTAATAATGACAGTTTAGTTCCCATTTGACATTCACTAACCATGAGTCTGTTGCATTTGAGGTTTCCCACCACATGTTAGCAAGATGGCACCAAAGCTGGGACAAATTACCATGCAAATTACCATCACAAATTAAATGCTATTACTTTGTGAAAATGAATCTAACTAAGTTCTGACCCAGAGAGTTAAAGTGCCAGGCATAGGGAGGATGGAGGAGAGGGGAGGTAGAGAGTGGTTTTGAAGTGTGACCACACCATGACACTTCAGTATTTTAGAAAAGCTACAGAGTATTTGGGATGTACGGAGGAATTTTGTGTCTTGCCTCTAGGCTTTCGACAAAGCTTTACTTCAGCAGAACACAGCCTTGAAGTTCAGGATAAGGGTTAACAAAAGGATGGGTCTTCTTAGGACAACTTTAGCTGAAATATGAAGAAATGCACAGAAAAACAAAGGTTTCGGGGATGGGGAGTGCAACATTTGTTGTGGCTCTGTTGAGCAAGGGTCCCCAACCTCCAGGATCTAATGCATGATAATCTGAGATGGAGATGTAATAATAACAGAAATACAATAAATACGATGCCCCTTGAATCATTCCGAAACCTTCCCCCACCCCCCATCCACCTCACCCACCCCCTCACCCACCTCACCCCACCCCCCCCCCACCCCCCACCCCCCCCATCCCCCCACCAACCATGGGGAAAATCATCTTTCACAAAACCAGTCCCTGGTGCTGAAAGTGTTGGGACCACTGCTGTGGAGGATCTGATGTTTGCATTTCCTGGCTTCCCCATTGCCACACAAATGACCTTCAACACAGCTCCCAGGAGTGATTCACTGCTCCCCACTAGACCTCTCTCCACTAATCAGAAGCTTGTTAAACAAGTTGTACAGAAGCCCACAGGTAGCCCATCAAACCAGCGGTGAGGTGTGATGCCTCCCACCTCCACCTACCCTCCCATTGATTCACTCCCTGAGTGATCCTGGGGGCCTGGCTCAGCTATTGAAGTACTTTATTGAACAAAGCTGTATAAACGGAAAAAGGAATCCAGGCAGGAGTACCAATCTTTAAAAACCAATTTTCACAGCCTGTTTCTACCCATCTTTCATCCATCTTACATCTCTCCTCCCTCTTTATTCTTTCCGAGCACCTGCTGGATTTGCTCAAGGTGTGTGAATTGCTGTGAGGTTTCCGCACCTTTTCTATCTTTGGCAGCCTCCAGTTAAGCATTTCCCAATGCCCTGATGCTTCTCCGCCTGCCCATGCCTGTGTTATCCTTCCAGCTGCCTGGGAACAACCCTATTTTGCAAGTTACCACATGTGAACGAGCTGGAGTTTTGCTAGGATGTTTTGAAATGATGAAACTGATCTGTCCCCCAAGGAGACTGACTCAGCAAAGATCATTACAAAGACTCCACATCTTATGATCGTGGGAAAGAGAAATTAGAGTTGGGATTAGTTTGGAAGATTTCAGTTTTCAGTACTGCACAAGTGGTGCTAAGATATTTTGAAGAAGTCATGAGAAAATAGGATATCTTCCTTAAATTTAAATGTGCATACTGTATAAATATACTTATTAAGTCTGAATAGACATGAAAGCTTAGCACTTAATCACTCACCTTCAAAGTAGACTACAAACTTGATATAATTAATCTGAACCCACACTCCAATAGAGAAGTCAGTATTACCAATCCCCATACATTTTCAAATGGAAAAGCTTGGCCACGGTAAGTTTTCGAAAATTGTCCAAAGAAAATAGCATGAATTAGTAGGTGTGGCTTAAAGAGAAACAGCACCAGACAAAGGATAATGGAGAGAAAAAAATAATGCACGGAGTACATGCAGAAAAAAATCATTCTGAAATCTAATAACTATTCTCTCTGGAAGGGAATATAAGACCATCTTTTAAACAACTATAAGACCAGTTTTCTTCATAGAATATTCTACTTTGAAATTATTGCAGATAATGTACTTATACAAATGAACCAAACTGTGCCACTGTTTTCAGAAAGACAAAGTTTCCTTCTTGAAAATCGTACCAGTCTTTGAAGTGAAAATATGTATTTATTATTGCAAGAGGAATATGCTACAGTAATTAATGATGGTTATGAAAGATGTTAATGTTATATGAAAATTAATAAGAACTTTTCAATAGTTAAATATGGAGGGAAATAGATGGAGTTAACACAACTATTAAGAGTGCATTTGTGGACAGTTGCAGGAAGAATAGATTTTTATTGAGTTAATAAATGTAAATCCTTATGAAAATAATAATGCAAGTCAAAATAATAGAGATTAGATTATATCATAATTTTAATACTTTTGCCATTATTTGTATACTAGTACAAAACAAAAAGGGCTTCCCCGGTGGCTCAGCAAAAAGAATCCACCTGCCAATGCAGGAGATGTGGGTTCGATCCCCGGATTGAGAAGATTCCCTGGAGAAGGAAATGGCAACCCAATTCAGTTTTCTTGCCGGGGAAATCCCATGGCCAGAGGAGCCTGGTGGACTATAATCCATATGGTCACAAAAGAGTCATACAGGACTTAGTGAATAAACAACAACGAGACATTAAATACAATAATCGTTAAGAACTCAAAAAAATGTTCTTGCTTGAGATTAACCTGTAATACTAGCCCATATTGCCTGAGATTTTCTTTCCTTCTTCATCCAAAACACTGTCTTTTTCTCCTTGTTCTCCTTACAGTAATGTACTTGATTATTAGAGATATTATAAGCCCACGCTAAGAGGGGAACTAAGAATCAAATGAGAGTAAGTTCAGAAGCTGGTTCTGGGGCTTCCCTGGCAGTTCAGTGGCTAAGGCTTTGCCTTCCAGTGCAGGCGATTCTAGTTCAATCCCTGGCTGGGGAGCTAAGACCCCACATGCCTTGTGGTAAAAAAAAAAAAAAAAACCCAGCAAAACCCATAAAACAGAAATAATATTGTAACAAATTCAATAAAGGCTTTTAAGAAATGGTCCACATAAAAAAAAAAAAACATCTTAAAAAAAACAAAAAACTGGTTCCACTGCCATGTTGAAGACGGGAAAATTCCTAATTTTCTAAAATTGCTTTTTTATCTGTAAAATGGGATGATAAAAGTACCTACCTCTTAGGATTACAGCAATATAAACTCATCAAGTGTTTAATATGCTGTATGTTCTCAATAAACATATGGCATGTATGTTCTCAATAAATGGTAATAATTAACATAATTCTCTTTGAAAACAAGAAATCCCAGCTTCTCAAAAAAAAAAAAAAATCAGTGTCAGCAGCCAAAACATAAACAACTGAGGGATTTGAAGGGTCAGTCTCTAACAGCTTATTTCCCTCTCCCACTTATGGAGCTAACTGAGATGTAGACACAGAGGTCAGATGGAGGGATCAACAATGGGAGATCAGAGCAACAATGGATGGAGATCAGAACATCCACTGAATGACTGACACAAGTGGGGAAGAGTCAGACATGGCTTCGATGCGTGGTCACAGGAGGTTTGTATGGCTTTACCTCCAACATAGCACAGCTAGACCACCAGAGGCCTTCCCTCAAGGATAAACCTTAAGACAAGACAGACAGCAAAATAGGCAGGAAATTCTTCAAAAGAGAAAGGAAGGAGCTGTACAGAATACACTCAAGTTTTTCCTCTCTGGGATGGGGAAAAGCCAGGGGTGTGTCTCTAGCTGAAGTTACTCCACAAGGAAAAATCAACAATTGAGAGAATGTTCTCACTGCACCCTACTCCCAACAGGAAGATTTCTTTGTTTTTTTAAATTGATTTATGTGGCTGTGCTGAGCCTTAGTTGTAGCCTGTGGGATCTAGTTCCCTGACCAGGGATCAAACTCGGGCCCCCTGCCTTGGGGAGCTCGGAATCTAGCCACTGGACACCAGAGAAGTCCCGGAAAGTCTTTTCTTACTGAGGTTGCTCTCCAAAAACCCTTCACTTGCCCTCTTCCTCCAAGCAAGCCTTCCTCCATACAGTTCTCCCTGGTTGCATCTTCTCCTCCATAGTATAGTTCTCTGAGTTTACTCCCCAGTGTTAGAGCTGCACTCCCAAACTCTGCCCCCTGCATTCTGTACCAAACTAGTAATCACACACAAAGATGTTCAAGTTCAAAGCCTTTCATTTTCATAGTTCTTTGTACACAATCCTTCCTCATCACAGCAAAACTCAATTTAGAAGAACATAATGCCACAAAGGGTATATCAAAAAGAAACTGAGAAAAAATATTGTATTCAGTCATTCAGTCTTTACTGAGCACCCAGTATGTATGTATGGGAATATGGTGGCAAATTAGACAAGATCCCAGCTGCCTTCCATGGAGTTTCCACTTGGTGTGGGAGAAAACAGGACACCCTGCTCAGAGAGGTCCGTCTCTGCATACATGGAGGAAAACACTCAAGATCTGAGATCTCGCCTGGGCTCTGCCACTAAACGACTGTATGACAAAGTTTTCCATCAAATGAAAGGGAGTGGGAATTCCCTGGCAGTCCAGTGGTTGGGACTCTGTGCTTCCCACTGCAGGGAGCAGTCCTTGGTCTGAAAACTAAAATCTCGAATGCCACACAGCACAGCTGAAAATAAAATGAGGCAATAGTATTAGAAACAAAAGATATTGGCTGAAGTTCTCAAAGATTTCCTTCACCTTTGGGTCTTCCCAAGGTGATCCTCTCCTGAATGGCAGTGAAATCAAATGCAGACCTATCTCATTTGGCAGCTGTCCTAGGCAGACACTGATGAGAAACTTAAAAGAATCTACAAGTCAAATATTGCTTACTTTTATTCTTTTTATTGAAGTATATTTTATTTACAATATTACATTCATTTCAGGTGTACAGCATAGCAATTCAGTATTTTGTAGATTGTATTACATTATAGGTTTTTACAAGATAATGGCTATAATTCCCTGTGTTATACAGTATATCCTTATTGCTTATCTATTTTCTACATAGTAGTTTTTATCTTTTAATCTGGGCGTTTTGCCCAGTGATGGTGGATAAATGCTTTTAGTAGTCTATTTCTTGCCAAGCAGTTGCAAGCTCAGATGCTTTGGGGATCAAACCAACGTGTAAAGTAGCAAATGTGTAAAGCAGTCACATGAAGTGAAACTCAAAACACAGAACACAGTCGAGATTCAGACTCAAACTGTTTGAAAATTGTGACTCTTAATCAATGTTTAGAGGGAGAAAAAAGTACCTCTTAAACTTAAAAGTAAGGTCACCCTCTGAAAGTGACCCTAGCAAGAGTCAATACATAATGGATGAGATTAGCTATCAGTAGAAAACTGGTCCATACTAAGACTATGGCTGAGGAGTCACTACCTCTAGTGTCAGTCAAATTATTTAGAGTGAATCTCCTTCCTGTAGTGCTGAAAGAAATTTTAAAAAATAGGAAATATAAAAGATGGCTTGTCTTTCCCACAGCCATTCCTTTCCCTGCTTTACCATTGTCAGAACCTACCTCCCATTATAGGCTGTGAAAATGCCTTTCACAGCCTCTCTTGTTGCTAAAGAAGCAGATAGTGTTCCAGCTAAGAAGACATGAGGCGAAAACTGCTGAAGGTCATCAGGGAAAAGTTTTCTCTGTTATAATCATCACCTTCACCATCATCATCAACAATAACACCAGAAGAAAGCCTATCACTTCCCTGGGCCAAGAGACTAAGGAAAAAGCTGTAAACTCTTCAAAGTGAGTGCACAAAAGTATAATTTGAACTTCAAAAGAGTTGCTATTACAAATCTATGTTTACTCTTGGAGGATGCTTGACAGATCAAAGGGCTGTATCTCTCTCTCCAGACACTTTCCAATCAAACTCTGTATTAAATAAGAAACCATGTTTGGAAAAACTGAAAATTCTGAGAGAAAACTGTCACATTCAGAAAAGAGTTAACAGTGAATAGTTTGCTCTGGGACATCAAAGTTTGCCCAGGAAGACCTAGAACAATTTTTATGGAGATGTTCCAGCATGATTAGATATCCTGCTTAACAGCAAATAAGATAGATTTGGCAACTGCAGTTGGGGATCTCTGTCAAGGAAAGTATTAGGATACAGTAAATAGAATAATTAAATATAGTAAAATTGTAGCCCCTTCTTCAGCTTTTTCCAGATAAAAAGGAATGTGAAGGGACTTCCCCAGTGGTCCAGTGATTAAGACTCTGTGTTTCCAATGCAAGGGGGCATGGGTTTGAGTCCCGGTCTGGAGTAACTTTTAAGAATATCTCCTGTCACTGAAAGGCAGAGCTGCTAGGGAGACAAGTCCAGGGCCTCATGCCCAGTGGTAGGAGGGCAGAGGCAAGACCTCTTGTTTTTTTATCTTCAAAGGATGTTCTGGAATGCCCTAGATCACCGGATCTCTAAAAATTTCACCAATATGCAAGTGCCTGAGTCTTCTGGGGACTTCTCTCTCTTTCTCTAAGACGCGTGATTCTGCTAAGGTACCTTCTACTTCCTGCTCACAGGATCCATTCAGTAAGTGCCACATGGCGATCTGATGACTGTCCACCTGATTGAAGTCCATGTGATAGAAAGCAGGAGCATCTACTTAGTCCTGGGGCAAGAGCATGAATGTTTACTGCTGCCCTTATATGACAGTGAACTACTTTTGATCTCCTCTTTTAGTGGAGAAAGAGAAGTGAGAGTTCACAAGATCCACACCCCTTCATGGTCCAATTCCCTTAAGATTTACCCCTTCACACATCCACCGAATGCTCAGATGTATTCATCATCTCCAGCAATTCCTCCAATGCATAAGCTATTTTTTCCTGAAGCAAAACCTGCACTTTCTATCGGGGCTGTTCTGATGCCGACCCTCATTTCTGCCTGCAGTGGTAGATTTTGGTGAGAACAGAATCACCTGCCTCAAGTAAACTAATTATATAGTCTCCAAGTAAGCGAAGTCTCCTCTCTTTAGCAAAGAGAGTAAGGATTTTTTCACCAACCTGGAAGTTTAAGACAGTTTGAAAGATTCCATATTCTCAGGCTTGTTCTCCCTAATATCCCTGTCCTAAATCCCAGAGTTACACTTGTTTCTCATCAGGATCCTGACATTGACATAGGAGACTTGTCAAACCACACGTTCAGTCTCCTTTGTAATTCTGCCCCCCTCACAATTAAACCTTGGTTCTCATTTTCAGCAGAATATGCCCACAACCACAAGAGATAAAAGTCTCCTTCAATTGGGCCGTGGAGGCCTTCTGCCTTGAGTCAACAGCTGGCTGACCCAGACCTGAGTTATTCTTTTCTCAAGGCTGCCATAGCGAGCAATCAAAGCTCCACAGTCTTTATAATTCGCATTGCCCTTGTGATGTTCAAGTGCATAACCACTAATAACTTAATGCTTTCCCTACCACTGGGACCTCATCCTAACTCACCATGAATGAGTCTTAGTAACTGTGATGCTATTACACACCAGGATTAATCACCATCCAACCACTACCAGTAACAGGGTTCTTATCACCATCTGACTGGCAAATGACCCACTCTAAAATCCCAGGAGGGCTTGCTTTCTGGTGTCATTTCTGCCACCAACTCTCTCACCGCAGGTTGCCCTGAGAGTTGAACCCCAAACGAGGTCAGTGTACAGGGAGTTATTTGGGAAATGATCCTAATGAGCTGGACTGAGGAACAAGAGGAGTGAGAGGAACAAGACTTCTGAAAGACATCTCAGAACTGGTTGCCAAGTACAAAAGAAGGAAGCAGTTGTTCACTGGCTCCCATTCCCCATGGGTTAAGGATGACCCCATGGATACTAACTCCCCTGGACTTCCTGTTTTCCCATTCATGAATGTGCAGAGATTCTGTGGGTATCAGAGAAGTTCTAGGGCAGGAATCAGAGATTGAAATAAGGTGTTATCAGAATAAAACTGCATGCAGTTAGTCTAAACCTACAGGGAACTAGTTACCACAGCAGTGGCCAGAGTAAGTGGTGGAACCAGAAAGATGTACAATTCACACAAGAAGTGTTCAAGAACTGTTATGTTAGAGAAACAAAAACACATTGACTCAAACCAAAGATACATATGGGCAGAAGAATGCTGAATCCTGGAATTTAGCATCTTTCTGCTGCAAAGAAGCAGTTCTGACACCTGATTAAATACAGCTAATTGAACACTTGTATTTCACTCCTGCCAAAATCTCACCAAATGAAAGTACAAGAATAGAAAAGGTCCCAAATAATAAGGCCTTGAATATTTCTTGTAAACATGGACTCCCTAACAAAACCAATTTTGTCCTTGATTTTTACTATGTGGATGTCTGAAGTATAAGTCATGATCTTATCTTTAGATACAAGGAACAAAGAAAATGAGCAAGAAAACGAGCTCAGACAAAAAGAAATCAACAGGAATGCTGGAAGGTATAATACAAGTGGATAAGTAGTCACTGATTTGTTGTTGTTGTTGTTCAGTCTCTAAGTCATGTCTGACTCTTTGAGACCCCATGGACTGTAGCCTGCCAGGCTCCTCTGTCCACAGGATTTCCCAGGAAAGAATACTGTAATGGGTTGCCTTTCCCTTCTCCAGGGGATCTTCCTGATCCAGGGATCAAACCCACATTTCCTGCATTGTAGGTGGGTTCTTTACCACTGAACAATCTGGGAAGCCCAGTCATTGGTTTAGCAGAGTGGAAAAAACTGAAATCTAAGCTTTCAAGAGGGCAATAAGGGAGTCCATGATAAACTTCCACGACAGCCTTAGAAATTGAAGATTCCAAGAAACATCCAAAGCAAGCAAAGAGGTAGGGCAGGGAACACAATCAACGTGTAAATCCATGTAAGAAAGATTTAGAATGCCTAATACCATCTCTGCCATCATTTCCCTCCTCCCTGTGCAGTCAAAAATCACTCTTTCCCTATCCAGACAGAAGACTGTTGCTTAATTTCTGGACAGGTTGAACCAGACAGATTCCAAGGGTAGAAACTGATTGAGCACCCAATGTGTTTAAACATTGAGGAGAAATTTTCATTACTGTCAGCAACTTTCTGGATGAATTACTGATAGGTCCTGTCAAGAGAGGACCTGGAGACAGAAGCATTTAGTAAAGGTAAGTAAACTTCACCTGAAAAGACAGCAGGCAAGGCAGACCCATAAGGACTAGCTCACAAAATTTAAAACACAAGTATTTAAAGGGGAAAAAAAATCACAAAATTATCAAGCTACCAATTTTATATTAATCTGTTCATGATGGAAAAAATAATTTTCTCACATCGTTATCTCCTTTGTAAAGGCCATGACTCATCTTTAGGCATCCACATAATAAACATCAAAGACAAAATTGTTTTGCTAGAGAGTCCAGGTTCACAAGAAATATTCAAGGTTTTGTTATTTGAGGGACCAGAACCAGACAGACCCTGTTATTTTTGGATTGTCTCTAGATGAAAAGTTCTTAATCTTATTGGAATCAAGGCAAAAATATCATTTTTTTAAGTCAACAGTACTTTGCAAACAAACAGAAACAAACAAAAGGGAGGCAATTATTAACTTCAGGGAAAAGAAACAATCATAAGTGACAGCTTTTCTCTGCTCTCTCTCCATCTTGGGTTTGCGCAGCTGACCTCTGTAGACTGCATGACCCAAGCTTGGGTCCTTGAAGTGAAGTGCCCTTTTTCCTTGCACAATCAAGTACCACCATCTGACCTCTACCATTCTGGAATACCATCATCTCCATTGATATTATTTGTCCTCTGGCTTCTAGCTGTGTTCAGCTAGTGAGGTGTCTCCAACTGCTATCAGTATCTACATCAAGAAATCAGAGGGCAGGAGAGGTTGAAATGTTGACTCCACCCTTATCCTACCCTCACTTCTGGGCTGTGGCATTTGGGCAGCAGCTATTTTCCATGACCTATGAAATAGAGGAGACCAAGATCTCATAACCTCTCTATACCTATGGCTCTTTATGGAGCCCATGCATGTATTGCGGTGGAATAAGTGGTAAGAAAGCTAAATCCTCATTTAATTTTATTTCAATTTTTTGGCCACACCACATGGCACATGGGATTCTAGTTCCCTGACCAGGGATCAAACCCACACACCCTGCATTGAAAGCAGGAGTCTTAACCACTGGGCTGCGAAGAAAGTCCCTAAATCCTTATTTTTATAGTAGGAAGTCTATAGATAAGCTCTAAAGCTGAAAAAAGTAATAACAGTATTATTCAGAAATACATAAATACCAGAAAATTGCTAGCTTTTTTACGCATTTTTGAAGGTTTTTGAAAGTCTTTATTTTTTTAGAAAAGAGGATTAGGAGATGCAGAGAGATGGAATTCAGTAATACTTTTAAAATTATGTGCATGTGTTTATTTTTTTTTAATAAAAATTGAGTTTTAAACAAGGACTTCCTAAATACCTCCCCCCCCCAAACAAGGTCAATGCTGAATTCCCCTTTTTGACCCACAGAAGAAGGGAAAATGCCCAGGTATACTCTAGGGTCTGTTCAGACTTAAAAACAGGGCTCCACTTGCAATGGCCCCCATTCAGGATCGCTGCCCAAGGCCTTGGCAACTGTTTTCAGCCAGCTGAATGCTTTAACTCAGTGTGGAATTCCAGTTGCCTCCAAATGTTTGTTCATCTTTGAGAGACCCCACTATATATGAAACTAAATCCACAAGGCAATCTTTTTCCTCAAACATTAGGACTTTTGTTACAAGAAGATATTAAACTACCACATCTGAACTTAATTTAGAGTGATCATCCCAACATTTTGAGAAAGGTAAATATTAATTTAACTTGATCTGGTAAGTTATTGAAGAAAAATTAACCTACAAACATAAAGCCACTGTAAGTTCTTTAAAGGCAGTGGGTCTTAAGCTGTTCTCTGGAGATTCAGCCAAAAACTTGAATCTAAAATGAAGTCTTACCTTACTTTGAACATAGGTTCAAATGTTAACATATGTCCTTGCTCAGTTGCGTCTGACTCTTTTGTGACCTCATGGACTGCAACCTGCCAGGCTCCTCTGTCCATGGGATTTTCCAGGCAAGAATACTGGAATGTGTTGCCATTTGCTCCCTGAGGGGATCTTCCTGACTCAGGGATCAAACCTGCATCTCCTGTGTGTCTTGCTTTGGCAGATGGATTCTTTACCAATGAGCCACCTGGGAATCCTCCTCAAATGTTAACACATTCAGAGAAAAGCACATGTCAGCAAATTCTCTTGATGATCCTCAGAAAAGCTCCATGTTGGAGACTATCACACTCTTGCAGGGATACAGGGATAGGAAGGGATACAGATAGGGAGAGGATAAGCAAACAAACTCTTGCACATCCCCTCTCTGTAAACATACTGCACTCACTTTTCTTCCCTAAATTCCATAGAGACACTGCTTGCTCCACTGCTGGAACAGATTGTTGTCTCTTGAGCCAAGCACCAGATGAAATTGCTAACATGCATTTTGGGTTTTAAAAGTTAAGTATCTTCAGCAATAGAATCACGTTCAGTTTGGTGAGATTTTCACTCTATGCAAAGCCCTCAGGAATTGATCAGAGCTAGGGAATGGCTTATTCACACATGTCAGCTCACATTCAAGGAGGGACATACACTCACTGAGTGGAATGGTGGGTGAACCCTCACACAATGATCAAAAAATATATCTCTCTTTCTCTTTTTTTGCAGAGTTTGTAATTTGCACAATTAAATGCATACATAACACAAAATACATGTAATTTGGAATTAGATGAGGAGTAATCAAAATAGGTACAGTGAGAAAAAAATTTTCACAGTACAAGAGTCCAGATGTTCAGGGATAGAATTTTCTTTGTCTGCGGCTGAAATTAAATTTAGCTCTCAAGATCCCATCTCCTCAGAGAGCAGAACACTTAGTTGTGCCAATTCTAAAGACTTGAGTCATTTTCACCTCAAAATGTAGTCTCTTAAGGTTCTCTTCCTTTCCCTTTTCTTTCTCCTCTTCTTCCCAGAATAATCTATGTTCCAGGGGAATTCCATATCAGTCTGGCATCATAGGAAGGACATTGGTCCATGTGTTGTCTCTGGCCTTTCTGAAGTGTGACTTATTTTCACCAAGTCTTGAGCATCAGCCTCTGTTTCTGCTGTGATCATGGCCAAAGTCAGGCTGGAGTAATCTGTCCTCTTTGCCATTTTGGTGCTCCTGGACAGCCTGGGAACATGGTGGTATCTCTCACAGAAGCTGTCAATGGCATTGCAGATCCTTTGCCACATCTCTCATCCCATCCCTTTGCTCCTTGGCTGGACTGTTTTCCTATGACTTCTTCTCTGGGTCCCCTTGTTATGCATCATGGTGACTCTGATGGACACATCCACCCTCTTTCATGAATCTCTTTCAGGATCCCATGAAGACATGAAAAATAATCATCAGATCTGTCCCAGCCCCATGGACTGAGGGATACAGATAAGGAGAGGATAAAAGACCAACTCTTTCACATCCTCTCCCCCTAAACATACTGCACTTCCTTTTCTTCCCTATTGTGACCCACACATCAGTCCAGGGCACATTTCCCAGAGCTCCAGATGGATTGAGGAATCCCTCTGAGATTTCCATCCACATCCAACCAGAATTTTTATTTCGAGAGAAAAGGTGTAAAGGCAAAACTCCATTCTAACATCTCAGCTCTAGTATCCTCTTTCAATGTTCTGAGCTCCCCCACCTAGTCCAGAAAGGGGTCTTATATACTCCCTCTCTGGCCTCTGATGTCATTATGCTTCTTGTACCCTGTGTTAATGACATGCCCTAAATAAAAATAGGCTTTTCTTCCCCAAAACTGCAAATCTTGCAAACCAAAAGCTCTTTAGTTCTCAGGCTATCATCTGCTATAGACTTTTCATTAAATTTGAAGAGTTTATAGAGATTTCATCAAGTATTCCTTCTGCTCCTTTTTCTTGCCTCTCCTTCCAGGGTTTCCATTATAAATATGTACACTCAATGATGTCCCACAGGGCTCTGAAGCTCTGATCATTTTTCTTCATTCTTTTTTTCTTTCTCTTCCTCAAACTGGATAATTTCAGTTGAAGTATCTCCAAGTTTGCTGATTTTTTTCTTCTACCTGCTCAAATTTGCCATTGAGTCCCTCTAGTGAATTTTTCATTTCAGTTATTATACTTTTAAAATCCAGAACTTCTATTTCATTCTTTATAATTTCTATCTCTTTATTGATATTTTCTACTTGGTGAAATGTCATTCTATTTTTCTTTAGTTCTTTAGATTTGATTCTCAACAGTTCTCTTAATATATTTGAAGTCTCAAGTAAATCCAATGTCTGAGCTTTTTCAGGGATACTTTATATTGATTTTTCCCCTATCTATGGGGAATACTTTCTTTTTTCTTTGAAAGTCTGTAATTTTTGCTGAAAACTAGACATTTAAAATAATATATTGTGGTAGCTCTGGAAACCAATGCTGTCCCCTGCTCAGGGTTTCCTGTTGTTTACTTAATGACTTTTCTGAAAAAATTTCTAAAATCTATATTATTTTCATGCTTGGCTGGTGAAGTCTCTGCTTAGTTAGCTCGGTGGTCAGCTAATGATTGGACATCTGAAAACTTAAATAACTGGAACTAAGAAGTTTTCCCAGCTTTGCTAAAGGTCTTCGTTTCTGTTGGGGCATGCCTTCAGTATTTAGCCAGGAAGCTGACAATTTTGCCTTAGCCTTCACTTTCTGTAGAGCCTCAAATCAATCAGTGGTGAGAGCTTAAGACTTTCTCAGGTCTTTCCTGAACATGTACACAGGTCTAGGCATGCACAGAGCCCTACTCATACACATGGCCTTCCGAATTCGCAGGACTGTGTCAGAGTTTCTCAAAGCCCCTGTCGCCATCTCACTCCTCAGTTTTTCCTTTAAAGCTTTTCAGTTATCCACTGCCTCAGGCAGCCACAAAGTTAAACAATTGCTCTTAATTTTTTCAACAAACATCTCATTGCAGGGGAAAGGACTCTTTGCAGAGGCAGTGAACAAGTTCCAAGTTAAAGTTAAATAAAGATAGTCCTGAAATGAGTCTTCCATTATACAGGAACCATTATAATATAACACAAACTATTATGAAGGAACCGTTATACAGGTCAAATAATGACAGTTCTCTGGGAATGAGGCTTTAAAGGAGTTGCAATCCCATTCTGCCTTCTCCAGTGGCTACTACACTGCTGCCTTTCCTCTCCATTGCGGGTCCTTTGTTTTCTGGCTACCATGGAGATGGACAGTGGGGTATGTTAAAATGCCACAGAGCTTGCTATTCTTATTGAGAGTCAGCTGTTTTCTTTAATAAATGTTCCCTGGAGGGCTGCGAGCCTTTGATTAATTTCTAGAGTTCTCCCAAAAATTGATTCTATCTTTTGCTAGTTTTCTTGCTGCTTTCCTGTAATTTTTGCAGGTCCTGGCTCTGCCATTTTTGTTTATGTCATCCTATTATATATTTTTTAAGTATTTTAAAATGTAAAGCTAAGCATGACTATTATGCTTTCCACTGTGATGATGATAACATTTACATGTATTATCTCAGTTAATCCTCAAGATAATCCTTTTATATAGGTACTATTATTATCCCAGTTCAAAAACAAAGAAAATATAGTATACAGTGTTTAAATAATTTGCCTAAAATCAACAAGAACCAAGTGGTAGAAACTGGATTTAAACTCATGCTATTTGGCTCTAGAATCAAGGGCCATGAGGCATTGTGAAAAAACTAAGAATTACTAGAATTAACAATTTGTCATTTAGTATTTTATAAATATTAACCCATGACATAGACTTTTCTTTTATTGAACTCTAGATTACTGTAGGAGTAAGAAGCATTCATACCAGATATTTCTTGTCAAGTAATTTTAATATTTTTGATAAAGGCAAACTATTAAATATATAACTGAGGAGTCTTTGAATTTCAAGTTTATTAGAATTTTCATATAAGAAATTTAACAAATCAAAAACAAAACCATTTATCAGACATAATTTTGTTGTCATTGTTCAAAAAGATATTGCCACTATATTTTTTAGATCCATTCCTCCATCCTGGTGCTAAAATCTTCTCTGAGGTATTGGTTTAGTTTCAGTTCAGTTCAGTCGCTCAGTTGTGTCCAACTCTTTGCGATCCCATGGACTGCAACACACAAGTCCTCCCTGTCCATCACCAACTCCCAGAGTTTACTCAAACTCATGTCCATTGAGTCAGTGATGCCATCCAACTATCTCATCCTCTGTCGCCCCCTTTTCCTCCCACCTTCAATCTTTCCCAGCATCAGGGTCTTTTCAAATGAGTCAGTTCTTCGCATCAGGTGGCCAAAGTATTGGCGTTTCAGCTTCAGCATCAGTCCTTCCAATGAATAGTCAGGACTGATTTCCTTTAGGATGGACTGATTGGATCTCCTTGCGGTTCAAGGGACTCTCAAGAGTCTTCTCCAGGACCAGAGTTCAAAAGCATCAATTCTTCGGTGCTTAAGAAGACTATCTTTATTTAACTTTAACTTGGAACTTGTTCACTGCCTTGGTTTAGCTTGTTAAATTTCAATTCAACAAAAATTTCAGAGTGTTTACTTTGTGCCAATTACTGGGCACACAATGGTGAATAAAGCAGATTCTGTCATCAAGAGGTTCACAGAAGAGTGGAAAAGTCATGGAATAATGACAGGTGTTCTTAGTATTATAAAAGGAAAAGCACAGATATTATGGGATAATATGATGAGAGACTAGAAAAGGCATGCTTGAGGATATGACATTTAAAATGACACCTACAGGACAGGGTACAGTAATGGGAAGTCTTGGCAGAGGAAACAGACATGTTAAGGCTAGAGGTCAAGAAAGAATGTGGTTTACTCAAGAACTGAGAACTTATCATGGCCAGAAAACAGAAACTCTGGGGAGAGGCATTCATGGAAATAAGCAGACTTGGCTGAAGGATCTTGTTTGTTCAAAAGCATTTGTTTGATGAGTTAAAAGTCCCCCAAAGAGAGACACACTATCTTCATACATAAATATTCTTTCAGCACATCATTAAGAAGTTGCCCAATGGTAGCATACGTGATAGGATTCTACTCTCTTGTTGATAGTTTTAAAAGAAGAATTGCCTGTGTTCTGCAATAGAGCTAAAATCTACCAGGAGAGAGGGACAAAAGGTTCATGAGCAAATTGGTAAAAGCAAGCCAAAATATAAAACTTGAAAGAGAGACAGAGGGAATGAAAAACAAATCTTACCTGAAGAAAACAATACCACTGAAGTTATTCCAAAGTCTTCTCTAATTCAGACTGTCTTCTCTGCTTAGGTATTTTACAAAACATCAATTCCTATCTCCGTGACAACTTTTCAAGTATTACATTTCCTCTTTCATATGAGGAAACCAGAGCTCAGAACCATATATAACTTTACTCACTTAGCGAGTACTTATTGAGTGCCTACTACAGGCTGGCTTGTCAGCGAACCCAGGCTAATGGAAACTTATATTCTAGCAGGATCTTGTTCAAATTTACACAGCTGGTAAACCTCAGCTAGAAAGTCTAGACTCTCCTGTTGCACCACACTGAACAGGAAAGGGCTACTGTTTTCCTAAAACGTGATCCAGAAGGCCCTAAATGTTTCACTAACAATAAATTGCACTATAATATCAGTTCAATTAAGCTCTCCATTATCTGCTGGCAATTACAACCAGTATCTTGATTTCTAGCTGTAGGCAAAGATACCTAATGGGAGGCCAATTGAGCCCCTTTATCAGGCAGTTAGAACCATTCAGATCCCTGAGGACTGAGGAACATGGACATATTCCCGCTGGGAGGTCACTTGCCTCTTCTTGGCTCCACCTCCCATTCTCCTTCTCCAATCTCTCTTAAAGTGAAGTGAAGTTGCTCAGTCGTGTCTGATTCTTTGCGACCCCATGGACTGTAGTCTCCTCTGTCCATGGGATTTTCCAGGCAAGAGTACTGGAATGGGTTGCCATTTCCTTCTCTAGGGGATTTTCCCGACCCAGGGATCGAACTCTGGTCTCCCACATTGGAAGCAGACGCTTTACCATCTGAGCCACCAGGGAAGCCTCTTAGTTTCTTGTGTATTTTGAGCTCTCAGAAAAAGACCTCAAAACCCAGGTCCTCTCTGTCTTTTAAGGACATTTAAGATCCCCTGGGGTCCTGCTCCTCATTCTGATGTGTTCATTTTGGTGTCCTGGTTCCAGGCCCTTGACTCCAGTCTCAAAAGGAAAAGGCAAGACTTCCCTGGTGGTCCAGTACTTAAGAATTCACCCGCCAATACAGGTGACGTGGGTTCCATGCCTGGTCCGGGAAGATCCCACATTCCTCAGGGCAAGTAAGCCCGCGTGCCACAACTACCGAGCTCATGTTCCAGAGCCCGGGAGCCACAACTAGAGAAAGCCCACATACAGCAACGAAGACCCAGCACAGCCAAAGCTAATAAAATAAATAAAACAAACAAATAAAATTTTTTTAAAAAGTAAAAGGCAAAGATATTTATCTTCCCTAGTTTTTAAGAGTTCCTCTCACTTCCCTCTGCTCCCATCCCAACACCCTGAATGAAGAGCAGTGTTATCCCACGTCATATTTTCTGGAGAGACTCCCACAGACCCACTCCTCTAGCACCACCTTTCTTTTGAAGATGACGATTCTCTGAGCAAGTAAAGGAAGAAGGCATAGGAAAGAGAAGGAAAGGTAAGTTTGTCCTCGGTTCTTCCCTTTGAAATACTTTCCAGGAATGTAGGTGGGTAGGGAAGAGATGGCTAGAGAAGGGGGGAAATGGATTTTTGTTATTGTTGGTTTGTACTTTTCCTATATTCTCAAAAATACAGCCTCAAAACAACACACTTTATACTGATGACTTCACCCATGAGTCTTTTCTGTCCAGATTTAGCAAGTTGAAATTCTTTTAGATTTCTCTTCTATATCCCCACTTTTAGACCCTTTGAAATCTAAGACCATCACTATATTTGCATTACTAAGTTGAAAAAAGTGAAAGTGTTAGTCACTCAGTCGTGTCTGACTCTTTGTGAGCCAATGGACTGTAGCCCTCCAGACTCCTCTGCCCATGGAATTCTCCAGGCAAAAATACTGGAGTGAGTTGCCATTCCTTTCTCCAGGGGATCTTCCCAACCCAGGGATCAATCCCTGGTCTCCTGCATTGCAGGCAGATTCTTTACCATGTGAGACATCAAGGTAGACCAAATTACTAAGTTATTATTAATTTAGTTCAGTTCAGTCGCTCAGTCTTGTTCGACTCTTTGCGACCCCATGAATCGCAGCACACCAGGCATCCCTGTCCATCACCAACTCCCGGAGTTTACCCAAACTCATGTCCATCGAGTCAGTGATGCCATCAAACCATCTCATCCTCTGTCATCCCCTTCTCCTCCTGCCTTCAATCCTTCCCAGCATCAGGGTCTTTTCCAATGAGTCAACTCTTCGCATGAGGTGGTCAAAGTATTGGAGTTTCAGCTTCAACATCAGTCCTTCCAATGAACACCCAGGACTGATCTCCTTTAGGATGGACTGGTTGGATCTCCTCGCAGTCCAAGGGACTCTCAAGAGTCTTCTCCAACACCACAGTTGAAAAGCATCAATTCTTCGGTGCTCAGCTTTCTTCACAGTCCAACTCTCACATCCATACATGGCTACTGGAAAAACCATAGCCTTGACTAGACGGACGTTTGTTGGCAAAGTAATATCTCTGCTTTTTAATATGCTATCTAGGTTGGTCATAACTTTCCTTCCAAGGAGTAAGCGTCTTTTAATTTCATGGCCGCAGTCACCATCTGCAGTGATTTTGGAACCCAGAAAAATAGTCAGCCACTGTTTCCACTGTTTGCCCATCTATCTGCCATGAAGTGATGGGACCGGATGCCATGATCTTAGTTTTCTGAATGTTGAGCTTTAAGCCAACTTTTTCGCTCTCCTCTTTCACTTTCATCAGGAGGCTCTTTAGTTCTCTTCACTTTCTGCCATAAGGGTGGTGTCATATTATTAGTTAAATTTTCAAATAAATATTAGCAGGCTACTTGGCCAAGTAGGAAGAGTTTTTTCCTAAGGAGATGCTCTTCTGAAAACACAAGCAGATTCATGCAGTGTCAAGCAATCCTGGAGGAGTACAGACCCTGTCTGCCCTGTGATGTGTGTCTTGTCTTAATATCAGCTCACATAGCATCCTTGGTGTTCTTCTGTGACCCTCTCCCCAAGAAGACGTATATCTAGTGAAATTCATCCAGCCTGCAGTCTTATACAAACAAATACAACTGGAGCAGATGAGAGATTAATGACCCAAACTAAGAGAACATTAGTACAGCACACAACGCTTCACATTTAACTGCTCATGAGCACTGACTTGCTGGGATCATCAAGAGAAGACACCTCACTTGTTTTCTCTCTTGGTAGATGTTGGAGGAAATATGAACACTTTCAACATCTTCACTGAAACTTTGGCATCAAAGCAAAGTTTACAGTTATAGAGCCTCCACATTCCATGTCATTTTGAAGAATTGTCTCACTTTCAGAGATTAAAGTATATTGTGAAGTTCTGTGGATTTTTCCCCACATCTACTCTCGTCTCTTCATTTATCCTGCCCCTTCTCTTTCTGGACGTAGTCGTATCTTGCATGGACTTCTTCAGTAGCCTCTGAATTGATCTTCCCACTTTCACCTCTCCAATCCATTCTCCACACAGTACTCAGAGCTACAACATCATTTCCCCTAGCTCTCTCTAATGGCCTCCCTTGAATGAGAAGATAAAATCTGAGATCCCCAACATGGGCTCTGAAGCCACTCCCTACTTCTCCAGCCCCTGCTTTGCTCTCTAAATCCCAACAATATTCTGACCTTGACTTCTCTTGAAACTCCAAGTTCTTTCCTGCTTCAAAGATTTTGCACACATTATTCTCTTGGCCTAGAATACTCTTTCCTCATGCTTTGTTTGATTAACTCCTGTTCATCTATCACATGTCAGTTTAAGTATCAGTTCCTTAAGAGCCCTCTCCACTCATTCCGCCTATCAGAGCTTTCTATTATCTCTCATGGCACTTACTTTCCAAATTCATACCTTAACTTGTGTGTTAATTTGTCCCATGTCTATCTACTTCACTATAATCAATCTCCAGGCAGACATGGACATTGATGCCTTGGATCCCACTGTTCCCAGTGCTCAGAGTGGTATCTAGTACAATGTGATGTGCTCAACAGATAATTAGTTAATGAATGAGCAGATGAATATTTGTGAAAGGAAGGGAATCATAAATCCTCCAAACATGTCTAGCAGAAGCCTTCCTATAGACAATACGAGACTTCCAGAAAACCCAACAGACCTCCTCCTAGAGGCATGTCATTCCACAGTTAGTGAAATTTGGGGGGGATAGGGCACACTACCCCTCCCTCTGCTGTACTGTGCTTAGTCGCTCCCGTCATGTCCAACTCTCTTTGTGACCCTATGGACTGTAGCCCACCAGGCTCCACTGTCCATGGGGATTCTCCAGGCAAGAATACTGGAGTGGGTTGCCATGCCCTCCTCCAGGGGATCATCCCAACCCAAGGATCAAACCCAGGTTTCCCATATTGCAGGCGATTTTTTCCCATTTGAGCCACCAGGGAAGCCCCTACTGCTCCCAATCCATTAACTCTACAGATACCCTTGACTGATTCTGCCTCCATCACTCCTACTCCCTTCCTCCACCCCCACCCCTGACAACTTGCTCTGAGCAGGGAGTTGAGAGATCTTTTTAAAGACTCTGCCCCTTCATATGGTCAACTAAGACCCTCAGTGTCTTCTCTTTTCAGATCCTGTGCCTGTGAGCCACACAGGCCTACTCTTACTTCCTTTTTTTTTTTTTTAACATTTGATTTTTTTGTTTGTTTTTTTAATTTAATTTTCATTTTATATTAGAGTATAGCTGGTTTACAATCTTGCTTCCTGCAGTTATAGCAAACAAGCCCCAGCCTACCAGCTCTATTCATCAGACAAGCTTGGACCCAGGCTCTGGCCCTTCACTTATCCTTGCCTGTCCACTCCATCCTAGTGTTCAGCTCACTTCTGAAACTCAGCTTGGTTTCCCAGTTCTGGCCCCGCTGAAAGAGCAGCCCAGTATGGCTTTCTTCTCTCCTAAGGACAAAGCTTACATTCACCCTTAAAATCTCTCCTTTGCTGTTTGGAGAAAATGTCAGTCTGGCACTAAGCCTCTGGCAGGTGCTCAGGCCAAACTTAGGCAAGTTTCCCCACAAGACAGGAGGTCATGGGAATTCCCTGGTGGTCTAGTGGTTTAGACTGTGAGCATCCCCTGCAGGCGGGATGGGTTGGTTGGGGAACTAAGGTCCCACATGCCAGTGGCATGGACCAAAAAAAAAAAAAAAAAGTCAAATAGCAGTGGTCCTTACCCAACTCTGAGGCCCCGTTTCCCTCTGGTCTTCTACGAATATTCCCTTTGGCCTCTCCTTCACACATTTTCTCAGCCCTGAACACTTTTCCCACTCCACCCCCACCCAACCACCCACTGAATATGTAACCAAGTCTAAGTCCTTTGTCAAGTTAATCTCCAGATCTAAGAAGCCCTTTTTGTTCCCCTCAACTGCTCACCATGACTTGTTCACATTTAGCTCATGAGATTCTCTGCAGAAAGATGAAAACAGGACTGACTCAAATTTTTATTCCATCCTTGTAACTTACCAGCTTGAACAAATAACTTAATACCTTAAAGTCTCATTTTTAAAAAAAATCTGTGAAATGGGAATAATATCCACTTAGAACATCTAGCTACTAGCACAGATGTGTTGTGTCATAAGCATTCAATAAATGTGCAAGGAGGGACCCTTTTGTCAATAGCAAAAAAATGAAGCCTGTTTTTTTTGGCTGTATCAGGTCTTAGTTCGGCACTTCTTCACTGCAGCTCACAGGTATCTCTTTAATTTGTGTGTGGGGTCCAGAATGAGGGCTCAGTCTTTGTGGTGCATGCTCAGTTGCCCCACAGCATGTGGGATTGTAATTCCCTGACCAGAGATCAAACCCACATCCCCTGCACTGGAAGGTGGATTCTTAACCACTGGAACATCAGTGAAGTCCCTGGAAGCCTTTTTTTACATACATAATTCTTTTTACATACTAGATGCTGAGAGAAATCATGAGAGCAGCATATAAAGGGAGACACATATGGACAGGAAAGCTGATTTTGGGGGCCTTAAAAGATAAGCAAAATATGGATTGGAAGGTAAGAAAGGGAAACTCTCCAAGATGGCCAACATGATGAAAGCCTGAGCACTTGATGACATTGGGACCATGGGAGGCAGAGCTGAAGCAAATGAAGGGAAAAGCAGAAAATCAGCCCAAATAGGAAGAATAGAGTCAGCTAAAAAAAGACAAGTCCCAATGAGATCCAGGTTTTCCCTGACTCTGTGGCTTTGGGTTCTCTCATCTCTATAAGTGGATCCTTCAGAACACAAAATCTCAAAGCATTTGTTTATTTGTAACTGAATGAACCCAGTCCAGGGAGTGACACAGTGCACACCTCACCCCAGAAACTAATTAATGTGTGTAAAATGCAAATGTCATCTAAAATAATTGTTATGAGGATCTCGTGGGAAATCCTGCAAATGCTTTGGCCTAAGACTGGATGTAGTGACGGGGGCAGGAACCTCCCAGTCTACTCCTTGACCTTGCGTCACTCTGCTTGTTCTTTAGATGTTTGCTGACATCATGGAGAGGCAGTTGTGAAATAGTCCCAGTGAGTTCACATTTGCAAAAGTTCTTGGCTTGTCTATAAAATGCCTGGGTTAAAAAAAAAAAAAGTAGACTCAAGGTAAATTTCTATTTGTGCTTATTGCTCTACTTCTTTGAACCTCAGTATCTCTGGTTAGATCATAATAGTAATACCAGTACTAGCTCCAGACACATAAAACAACGCTAATGCTGACAGGACAAGCATTTTACCTGTATTCTGATACTTAGTCTACACAACAGTCCTAAGAATTAAGGTACTGTTGTTATCCCCATTTTATAGATGAGGAAACTGAGGCACAGAGATATGTTAACTTGCTCAAAGTTGCACACTTAGAAGGGGTGGGGTTAAAAATCAAACAGGGCATCTGCCTCTAGAGCCCATGGTCTCAATCCTTTTGCCATATTGGCCATACCACAAAGGTAAGCATCTTCACTTCATCCTGACTTTACAGAGAGAGAAATGGAGTTGTGAAGCAATGAAGAGTGGGTTCAGCTCACTGCACAAGTAGATCAGTGACCAAGTCGCAACCCTACCAACCTGGCCCTTCTTAGCTCAATTTCTCTACTAATTGATCTGTCTAAAGATGTTTGTCGTCTTGTCATCATGCTTCCATTTTTAATGGTTCCCAAGGCAGTGGCACTTGAGGTTGAAGAAACAAAAATACAGTTCAAAAAAAAAAGCTGCTCCATCCTCCAGCTAAAATGCCACTTGCCTAAAGCTCAGGAGTCCTAATAAAAATCGAAAACAGCCAATCCTAGCCTTTTGGCACACCACAGAGTGATCTTACAGGGTCCAAAGCCCAAGGAAATGGACAAGTCCCTCCTCTTTTGTAGGAGCCCAGGGAATGTCAACATCAACAGGTTAGACCACAGGCCTCTGGGCTTTTTTCAGACCTGAGGTTACACATATAAAGATAGGAGAATTTTACTTTTAAACACTCAAAACTAAACGGATTCTTTTTAAAGTCTCATTCTTCCTCCTTCACCAAGAAAGAGAAAATAGAATTTGGGGCGCAAAACCAAGCTCTTGATGTGGGAGTTGCTTAAAGAACTGATAACACTGTCCCTGCTTTCGAATACATATTGGAAATACCCAGGCATCTTAAACGTTTCAATCCTGAAGGATTTCTTCTGGCTTCCGACTTTAAGGGCTCATTGGTACCTTAGATTGTGACACAGTTTTAGAAAAGAAAAATCAGGCCGGCCTTTGTTGTCCTCCAGAAACATCAGCAGCAATACTGTCGAGAAGATCTAACCAGGGGTGGTCTCAGCACTAAGCAGTGAGCCTCTGGGGAATGTCTCCATGTATGGGAGCTACCCTCAGTAATCAGACTGCAGGACGAGGACAGCAGGCAGCCGATGCTGTGTGCTAGAGCCAGCCAAGACTGAAGTAATAATAGACATTTCATGTGGCCTGTTCCCTCTGTCGAAAATAGTCCAAAGGTTTTCCAGAAGCCGCCAGTCAGAAGCCCTACTCAGAGCCAAAGCCAGCAATTGGAAACAAAGTTGCCAAACCCTTCTCTCCCGCTCTGTGTTGTATTATTTTGTGCCGGTTTTTTTCCCCCTTGGTATTTGAAACTTAGATGTCAGCTCTGGTTGATAGAAAAAGCACAAGACTTGCCTGCTGCTGCATGTACAAAGGTCATGTCATTGAAGGCAGAAGCCATCTGCATGGGGAGGGGGTGGTGGCCAGTGGGAAGCAGTTCTTTCCACATGGGCAGGGTGAAGACTTTCCAGGAGGATGAGATAATCATTTTTAGCTTACTTTTCAATTCATGTCCAATTTGGCTTAACCTCCCTATGTTGAGGATATATGATGGTATTAAATTTTACTACCTGCTTCACACTGCAAACAGACAGGCCTGATTTGGGTTAATGCCCTTTTTAGCAGGGAACAGCTACGTGGAAATTAAGTGGAACAACATGTCTTTAGGGGGACTGTCATTCTATGAGAGATTGGCTAAAACGGAGCCTTTCCTTTTAAAAAAACTAAGCTATGTCTTTCACAAATACTCAGGAAACTGAAGCTCAGCTTCCCTCAGATAAGTTATATGACAAAAAAGGGCCTCGGTTCAAACAAATAAATCATCAGAGGGAACAGTAGAAACATAAACATGAATTTGCTCATAAATATTTCACATCTTTTGACCTTCCCATAATTTGGTTTTTCCTTAGGTTTTTAAGTATAGTACAGAGATTGCCAAGCACACAGGAAGTACACAAAAAATACTGAAGTGGATGACTTCATCTGTACTGAGCCAAGCGTATTATTATGTATATAACTAATGATAGCATGAGTTGAACTAATAAGACAAACAGTAAAATGGCCAAAAATTACTAGCACTATAAACATAGCTCATTCCTGAAGGGAAAGATCACCCCTAATTGGAAGAGGTCTCAGGGTTCATGGTCTCACTTTTCTGAGCTCATTGCACGTATACAGACTGCCCTGTACATTAATCAGCCCTGACGACAACCCCATGAGATAAATGGACAAGGGGTATCATTTGCTCCATATGGTGGATGAAGCAGACCAAACATGTGGAAAGGAAGTGACTTGCCTAATGTCACTGAGAAGTCAGAGGAGGAACTGAGATTAGAACCCACAAGTTTCTTCTTTCTGTGCAACCAACCCACAGCCCCTTACTGCAAAGTCAAGCACAACCCCAGATCCTCTCGGAAAAACTGGTCCTCCCTAGTCACTGCAGACAGCATCATTGGTCTGGGTGCTGGGGGTGAAAAGAGAAGGCAGCAGAGCTAAGATGCCAACATTTCTCGGAAAGAAAGAAACTCATACATCTTTAAGCCTCAGAGTTTATTTTTGAAGTGTCCTTCTCAGTAGTTAGATAAACGCTCAGCAGTTTGAGAAGGAACTTTATCTTAAAGAAAAATAAGGGATGAAAAGGGCGATTACGATGGGCTTTCTCCAGATTAAAAGGATTTGAAACCTTTCTGTTCAATGAACTTGGAATGAAGTTCAAATTCAGTTCATAAGCTTATCTCCCAATTTCATTTTTTAAAGTACCTCAAACATCGACTCCCACTCAACTTGATCAAAAGCTTCTGCTTCAAGAGACCGAGCAGCAATCAGCCCTCTTGCTCATGTAGCCAAGTCAGTGTTCTTAATCAGCATAAAAAACACCAGGAGCCAAAGGGAGGTTTTTTAATAACAAGTGGTTTGATGCGGCTCCAGGCTGGTGGCAGCTTTCTCAGCCCAGAAAAATATGCGGCAACTCCTCAAATACGCCAAGAGGCCGAAGAACAGGGGCGCATTACTGCACAAATATTTCCTAGGTCTCAAGTCCCCAGCTGTTTGGTTCTCTTCTCTCAGTTTACCCTCCTCCCAACCCAACAGCACTCCACACTGCCCACCCTCATTTGGACCAGGATTTCGGTGCCCCTTCTCCTCCTCAAAAATATGCCATTTGGACTTTTCTTCTTCTTCCTCACAACAGATTGCTCCTAAACCTATTAGGTGGGGCAAGGCACAGACCTAAGAGGTGATCAGAACTGGCTGTTGGAGCCCCGGTAGGGGGAGAAGGGTGTCCCCATAGTGGGTCTGCTGGGGGTGTTTCTGAAAGCAGCAGGCTGGCATGGGGTAGCAGAGTCCACATGGTGTGACAGGGTGTGTCCAAGGAAGAGCAGCCAAGTGTAACATATCAGAGTCCAGGCAGATCAGAGGACATTCCTGCAGGGGTCAGAGGACGGGAGTGGACTAAGAGACTGGTTACACGGAAGTGATAAATCACATGAGTAACTTACTAAGGACAGGGGGAGCTAGGTTTCTCACTGTTGGTGAAGAGTGAAAGTGAAAGTCACTCAGTCGTGTCCAACTCTTTGTGACCGCATGGACTATACAGTCCATGGTATTCTCTAGGCCAGAATACTGGAGTAGGGAGCCTTTCCCTTCTCCAGGGGATCTTCCCGATCCAGGAATCAAAACCAGGTCTCCCGCATTGTAGGTGGATTCTTTATCAGCTGAGCCATAAGAGAGTTGCAAATATTGAAACAGAAATGAACTCTGCAGTTGTTTGATCAGAATTGACAGTATCTAGGTGAATCACGGTTTCCAATGTATTCATATAGATACAGAAATCAATGTGTATATACCCACATACCTACTGTGGAAGGTAGAATAATGGATTCCCCAAATGTCTCCTCTTAATGCCCCAAACCTGTGACTGTGTTACCTCACAGGGCAAAAGGGACTTTGCGGATATAATTACGTATCCTGAGATGGGAAACTTATCCTGGATTATCTGGGGGGCGGGGAGGGGGGTCCAATATAATCACAATGGTCCTTGTGATTATGTTGGAAGGCAGGAGGGTCAGAGATGTTATGACAGAAATAGAGGTAGGAGAGAAAGATTTGAAGATACTGTGCTGCTGGCTACTTGACATTTGTGACAAAGAGGCCACAAGCTAAGGAATGCAGGCAGCTTCTAGAAGCTGGAAAGGCAAGGAAATGGATACTCTCTGAGAGCCTCCAAAAGGAACATGGCATTGCTGACACCTTGATTTGAAGCCTTCTGACCTCCAGAACTTAAGATAATAAATGTGTATTGTCGTAAGCATTATAGCAGCAATAGGAAAGCAGTACACATATATATTGGTTAGTTCTGTACAATAAGAGAGACTGAGAGAAGATCTCCAATAACAAAGAGCATGTGTGTGTGTGCTTAGTCCCTCAGTCGTGTCCGACTCTTTGTGATCCCATGGACTGTAGCCTGCCAGGCTCCTCTGTCCATGGAATTTTCCAGGCAAGAATACTGAAGCAGGTTTCCATTTCCTCCTCCAGGGGGTCTTTCAGACCCAGGGATTGAACTCGCATCTCTTGTACCTCCCGCATTAGCAGGTGGATTCGTTATCACCACCCCACCTGGAAAACCAACAGAAGCATACCTGGCTTATATTGTGTTAGCCAAAAAGTTCATTCAGATTTTTCTGTAACATCTTATGGAAAAACCCAAACAAATTTTTTGGCCAATCCAATAAATACCACTCTTCACTAAAAGGAACCAAGGCTCCTTGAAGAAATGGCTGATTCAGGGCTGGAGCCTGGAAAGTATAGGTAAATTTGGAATATATCTTGTGTCAGAAAGAAAGAAAGAAGTGCTCAAAGAATGATGAGGCTTTGTCAAAAGGACACATAAGTCAGCTCAAAAGGGCTGTGGTTAAACAAATCCAGGAAAATCTGAGCGTCAAAATACACAATAATAGTAACAGATTATAAACCATTGACTAAAATGGAAATATAAACCTTAAGGACAAAAATTAATAAATGAATGAATTTGAAGCTTGATTAAGATCAGGATATTTACATCATTACAAAATACCTCCTCACAAAATACTAAATAATTGCAAAAGGGAAAAGGTAACTTTACAACAATGCAGCTTGGAAGGTAACATCTTAATCGAAGTATCAAAGTGAACATTATCGCTAAAGGCACAAACCAAAATCATGCCACCCAAATGGGTTGCAATGAGAAGACCACATCATCATCAGTCCTGTAATATTTCTGCCAAAGATATGCAAACTTAATCTACTTGTGTGCAAACATCTGACAAAAACAAATCAAGGGACATTCTACAAAACAACTGGTCCAGAGTCCTCAGAATTTTTTAAATCACAAAATTCAAGTCAAGACTGAGGGATTTTTCCAGATTGGAGATTACAGGGATGTGACAACTAAAGGCAACACGTGATTCCAAACTGAATCTTTTTTCTATAAAGGAATTTGGTGAAATCTGTACGAGATCTGAGTGTTAGATCATAGTAACCTATCAGGGTTAATTCCCTAATTTTGGTAGATGTACTGTGATTCCATAGGTCACAGAGGTCCCCAGCTTCCAGGATCTAGTGCTTGATGACCTGAGGTGGAGCTGATGTAATAATAATAGAAACAAAGTGCACAATAATTAATGTGCTTGAATCATTTCAAAACCTTACCCACCCACCCGCTGGCCCCAATCCATAGAAAAATTGTCTTCCACAAAACCAGTCCCTGATGCCAAAAAGGAGTAAAGTATTAGAGATTATGTTACTCTCATATGATTCTGGAACAAAATTCTTTGCTTATAACTTTTCTGTAAATTGGAGATCATTTCAAAATATTTTAAATGTATCACCTTTAGTCTCCAATTCTTACTCTGTGATAAGGTCTTCTCCCTTCAACCGTGGCTTTAGTTCTCTTGGTAGAAACAAACATTTTTCATTGTTCCGGGAGTCAGAATCGGCTGCTCACCTTGGAGAATGTCTTGCATTTGGGGCACAGTGCCTAGCAGGGCTGGCAGTGGCACTGATTGAATCCTGGGTGGTGTGAGATGGTAAGGAGAGGTGTGAAAAGAGGATTTTGAAAAGCAGTCAGAATGTTCTTGCTTCACTTTTTAAAAATTTCCTAACATCTGATTAAAGTACCTAAGCTCACTATGGAGAGTCAAGGAAAAAAGTTTGAGTATTATCTGTTAGAATTTTTGTTCTGCCATCAATTTACTATCACCAGGGCTCTCTGTTTAAAAAAAAAAAAATCAATCTTTCTGAGAGACTCAGCCTAAAGGGCTGAGGTTCTTAGAATGTCACTGTTTTCTAAATCCCCGCTCTTCTTTTCTTTAGCTTTCCTTGGCAGATTAATCCCATTTCTCGTGAACATTTATGTATACTTAGACAAGCCTAAGTGATATTTCAAGCTTCAGAGAAATCTGGCAGAGTGCAAAATACAGTTTAAAGTAGAAATTATACTGGTCCACGTCTCTCCAAGGAGTCCGTCCAAAAATCTTATGCCACCCATTAAAACAAATATTTGTCTTTTTTTTTAAAAAAGGAGCTATAAAAGATAATTTGGGACAACCAGGGGAAAATAAATAGTGGTTCAGTATTAGAAATTAGGGAATTTATTTTGTGAGACGTGATACTGGTGTTTGGGTAAGGCGGAAAGTGTCCTTATTTACGGAGGAGGGTAGCATGTGTATAGAGTATTTAGGTAAAAAATATCATGATATTGGTAATTTTATTTTAAATGGTTCCAAAATTTGCATATATGCACACAGAGACATATCTTTATGTGAATCATATATGTTAAAGTGGAAAATTGTTAACTATGGTTGAATCTAAGTGGTAGGTATATGAGTGTCCATTATATTGATTTTGTGAGATTGTAAAATCTTTCTGTTTATCTTCTATATTTTAACATCTATCTTCTTTACCTCACTCACAAGCCTACCTTAAAAAAGACTTGGGGAATTGTGCATGCATCCCATGCTACATACATTTTAGGATGAATTTAGCTGGTTTGTGGTTATACCAGTTTGTTTATGAGAAGAAGACAGGGGGTCTCAAAACCATTGCTTAGTCATTCAGTCATGTCCAACTCTTTGTGACTCTGTGGACTATAGCTTGCCAGGCTCCTCTGTCCTTGGGATTTTTCAGGCAAGAATACTGGCGTGGGTTGCCATTTTCCTCCTTCAGGGCATCTTCCAGACCCAGGGATCAAACCCACGTCTCTTGTGTCTCCTGCATTGTAGGCGAATTCTTTACCACTTGAGCCATCAGGGAAGCCCTCAAAATCATTATGCACCTGCTTTTAAGTTCTAGACTTAACACTTAAGTATCCATAGTGCTATTGCCTTTGCCATCAGGATATCTGATATAAATGTTCTCATCCTGGAAGAAGCTATAATGTTAGATGAGCTTGTTCTTTCTCTCTCTCCCACCACTTTATTTTATTTTTATTTTATTATTATATTATTATTGGCTGTGCTGGGTCTTCATTGCTGTGAGTGTTCTTCTCTAGTTGCAGTTAGCAGGAGCTACTCTCTAGTTGCCAAGTTCAGGGGTGGCTTCTCTTGTTGTGGAACACAGGCTTTACCGCATGAGGGCTTCAAGAGTTGCAGCTCCTGGGCTCTTGAGCACAGGCTCAGTAGTTGTGGCAAATGGACTTAGTTGCTCTGCAGCATGCAGGATCTTCCTGGACCAGGTATCAAACCCACCTCTGCATTGGCAGGCAGATTCTTTACCACTGAGCCACCAGGGAAGCCCTCTCCCACCACTTTCAAAAGAAGCTAATTCTTTCCCAGGGATGTAGATTGTGCCTTTCAGTAACTCTCAACCCCTTTCACCTTGCCTTTGCTCGGCCTCTCCCTGAAACACCCAGACAGATAAACACATGCACAATCACACACAAAGGCTTGCCTGGTTGTCACTTCCTGACTCCTCCAGGCACAATCAGTTGCTCAGTCCTCTGGGCTCCCACAGCATTTTCTTCATGTTCCTAAAACAGTGCTGACCACTTTGGTAATCTATAAATCTGTTCATCTGTCTTCCCCATAGGCTTTGAGCTCTTCTACAGGAGAAACCATGTATTATTTCTCTTTTCCAGTGACTGACACATAGTAAGTGCTCAATAAAAGCTTGTGAGTGAAAGACTGAATGAGTGCATGAATAAAGGCCTTTGAGTTGGGGTCTAGGCAAGATCTAATAACTTGTGAAACTGTGGGAGCCATCAGCAACATTTCTAATACTGTCCTTGAGATCCTGACACTTAATCTTCAGATGCTGATACTAATACCATGCAGAGGCATTAAACAGCAGCCACTGCACATGAGATTAAAATCAAAGAACATTAGAGGTATTTAAAGATTAAGGCTCTTTTCCCTAACAAGTTTCACTTTTTTTTTCACAGCTTGAAAATTAGATCTCTAATAACCATGCAGAACATCCATCAAACACTTCCATGGGATAATAAAAGTCTCAAAATATTCACAGGAGACATATGGACACTCCAGACAGTTGGGGGTGGTGACCAGGCAAAAGCACTGAACCCATCTGGAAAGGAAAGTATTTTTTTTAAATCAAATGTCAGCTAGCATTTACACCAGACTCTATTCTAAGGGCTTTATGTGTATTATCACATTTAGACCTCACAACAGTCCTATATCATGGGATTCATTATCATCTACATTTTGTAAATGAGGAACAGGGCAGTGAGTCATTCACCTAAGAGTCACTCTGAGCCAAGACTATCTTGCTCCAGACTTGTTCGCAGACTCGCCTATGCTCTACGTCACATTGGACATCACGGAACCTTGCTGTATACAGATGTGCAAGACTTGTTAAATATTAGCTGCATCTTAAGAGCCATCTAATCAACCCACTCAAAGTCTAGAGAAGGAAATGGAGAACATAGATGGGGAATGGCCTGTCCTGGTTTATAGAGATTGCTCCCAGCAGGACTGGGCTAGAACAAAGGGCCCAGACCAGCCTGCCTTCCACCATGACACAGTCCTCTCCTCTGTCTCCCTGGTGCAGCATCCAGTGAGTCACACGGAGCTTCTGTGAATTCTCCTGCTTGGTCTGGGGGTGGTTGGTGAAATTAGTCGGTGCTTCTTTGCAAATAAATTTCAGGTTGCCTATCCCACCCAGACAATTATGTAAATGTAATTGCTCAGGCCAAGTTAATACAGTAATAAGCATTGTGAATGAGGTACAACTAAAAGACAAAATAACGACAACACAAAGGAAGAGATGGGGACTTCCCTGGGCAGTCCTATGGTTAAAACTCAGTGCTTCCAATGTAGGAGGCCTCGAGTTCGATTTTCAGTTGGTGAACTAAGATCCCCCATGCCATGTGACCAAAAACAGGAAGATATGTTTAAGGGTGTTTCCCCTCAGGAAGGTTCAGTTTTTCCACAACTTGAAACAAAATGGAGTCTGTTAGAAATGTATATTTTTAGATATTAATTTTATAGATGGAACCATTAGATATTCTTGTCTAAGTGAAACAAACTCCACTTTGTTCTACTCCATGGGTGTAGAGCTTTAATTAAAGGCACGTGATTAAATATGTTCAGTTGACTTAGAAAAGAGAACCACAGGGGAGAACGTGTATTAACTGCAATGATTTTCCTTCTTAACTCTTGATCTTTCTGCATTGAATTTTAAATTGATTTATCACTTCATTTATTATCACCAAGATTTTAAATTTCCCAAATTTCACATTACCTTTGAAATTAAATACAATTTTAGCATGAATTCCAGATTTGTCAAAAGTCAAATATTGCATAACTAACCAGCAATTTGCAGTTTTATTCTCTGCCCTCCATCCTTTCAGGCAGCAGTCAGGCAAGGTACTAACATGTTTCAGAAATCGGTTTAACAAAGAAAACAGTAATTTGTGCTGCCGACTTCTCTGTGAAACAAACACCCTCTGTCTCCTATCCTCCCTTAGAAGGGTGGAGGTGTTTCTCCTTCAAGAGGCCTCCTGCCACGCTCCCCTGAGGAGGAGAGGTTTCCCAGGATGCACTTCGTTCAAACATCTTTAAAAGCCTAGTTCTTTCTTTCAAGTTTACTCTGCTGTTTAATTGAGTCGTGCCGAATGCAAATGTGTCAAAGCCAAATAAATACCACCCAGTGAAATCCAGACTCTCTGACTCTTCCTTCAGGACTTATTTGCTCTCTTGCTGGAGAAGTAGTCCAGGAATTTTATGACAACTTCATTGTCACAGTAGCAGAGAACCCAACCAGCATTAAGCACTATAACCATCCAAGCAGTCACCATTGCCTGAAAGCCTACTGTGTGCCAGATACCATGTTCTGGGCTTCCATGTTCAGTGTGAAACCTGGGCTTCTGATTTAGCATGAAGAGATCATCTTCTGACAAACAGGAGAGTCCCTTAAAAGCAGTCATTTTTGTTCTGTCAAGGCAGATCTGTCTTGGGACTTCCCTGGTGGTCCAGTGGCTAAGACTCCACCACGCTCCCGATGCAGGGGGCCCAGGTTCAATCCTTGATCAGGGAACTAGTTCCCACATGCCACAACTATGTGTTTACAAGCCTTAACTAAAGATCCCACATTGATCAAAGTTCCCATGTGTCACAACTAAGACCCACTGCAGTCAAATAATTTTTTTTTTAAGGCAGCTCTGTCTTCACAGGTCAAACACAGAAAGGAAAAGAGTTGACATGCATTTTTTTTTTCTTTTGAGAAGAAAGTGACCCTTTTAAATGAGGCTGTTTTGTTGAAGGCTCTTCCATTATTTCTCTTTTGTTTTAATGTGCAATCACCTTGATTCTTTAACGATGAACCATGAGAAAGAACTTCCTTGTCAAGATGAAGCAGGGCAGGGGGGCAGGTCATGTCCCAGACCCTGCTCACCTCTTCTCCCCCTGCCCGCCTGTCACAGGCTCAGAGCTGGTCCAACCATTTCTCCAAAACCCAAAGAAATCTGGCCCAGAAGACTTCCCTGGATGTCCAAGATCCTTAAAAATCAGAACCAAGGCCAACTAAGCTTCTAACTTAATCTCAATAAAACTACCTGGATTGACAACATCCTATTGGGCTCAGATGGTAAAGAATCTGCTTGTAATGTAGGAGATTTGGGTTTGATCCCTGGGTTGGAAAGATCCCCTGGAGAAGGGAATGGCACCCCACTCCAGTATTCTTGCCTGGAGAATCCCATGGACAGAGGAGCCTGGTGGGTTACAATCCCTGGGGTCGCAAAGAGTCAGACAGGACTGAGCGACACTTAACACACTTAGAAACTAAGACCAAGGGACTAAGACCAAGGGCGGGATGATATTTTGTGACTCTAGGAGGGAATATGGCTTTTCAGTGTTTAGAGAGAAAACAAAAAGATCTCCTCACATTCTTTCCATTGAAAGCTAAGGACAGCCTGACAGTGTTAGATCTTGAGTCTCTCAAACAATAAGGAAGCAAACAGAATAGAATGGAAGACTCCTTGTGCTTTGGAGTTCCTTTTGCAACACTGAATGTTTCATGTATTACGAACTGAGGTCATTTTTCTTTATTAGAGTTTACACAGAGCTGAGCTAGCCAGGAGATATTTCAATTACCAAAGGAGCTGAAAAGATTTTTTTAACTGTACAGGGCCCTCTCCTGTTTAATTCTTCTAAAAGGATATTTATTATTGTAATACAGAGCTAGGTCTTTGGAACCATGAGGAATTTAAAAAGAGAGATGACTAAGATAGTCCTATTTTGGGAGTTTATCACCTTGTTGAGAAGACATGTCTATGTATAATACAATGAGTAAATCAAGACAGGCAGCAAAAGGACCGAGTGAGAAAGGGTCTTTTAAAAACCCTGTCTCAGGAGGGGTGGATGGTAGTGCCCTGTGATGGTCTGAGAATTTCATTAATGAGCAGATTGAGGACAGAGAAGATCCAGAAAACGTGTTTCTAGGCCTGAAGAAGCTTCTGGTCTAGTGAGAAAGATAGACGGGTAAATAGACTTCCATAAACAATGCAAGAGCTGTAAGAGACAGAAATGGAGTGCTCTGAAAACAGAGAAGAGAGTGATCGGCTCTGCTCAGAAAAATCAAGGCAGGCTTCCCACAGAGGACGACATGTGTTGGGTCACTGAATGTGGTAGTTTTAAAATATGTCCAGAAATTTTTAGAAACACCTCCTTTCAAGAGGTGAGACTTAATTTCCCTCCCCTTGAGTGTGGACTGAACTTAGCAACCCATCTCTTAGGGAGGCAGAAGTGACAGTGTATGTTGCTTCCAAGACTAGGTTATCAAGAGCACTGTAATTTCCTCCTTACTCTTACTGGGATCACTCACTTGAGTGGAGTCGGCTGCCATGCAATGAGGATGCTCAAGTATCCTCAAGCCTTATCACATGACAGGAAAGCCAGGCCTCCTGACCACAGCCCTGTATGGGCACCATCTTGGCAGTGGCTCCTCTAGTCCCAACCAAGATGTCTAATGACCTCAGACAACACCTTGACTGAAACTGCATGAGAGACCCCCAAACTAGATCAGACAGCTAAACCACTCTTGAACTCCTGACCCCCAGAAACTGTGAAATAATAAATATTCATTATTGGTTGAAGTCACCACATTTTGGGATAAGTTGTTATCAAGCAATAGATACTGAGCAATAGATGCACCAATAAGTATCCATTGGCCATGTTGAAGGGTGGGAGACATCCAATTAGAAGAGCTGAGAGCATTACACTGAGTGGTCATACTGAGTGTGGCTGAAGTATGGAAAACGTGGTCCCTAAGCTTTTAGTGGGTTAGCAATTTCCTTAAACCTTCTTCAAAATGGAATTCTTAAAATAAATGAATACTATTGAACATGGCTATCCATCACACTTAGGAAGAAACCTAAATTCCTTGCCATGGCCTAAAAGCTATTTCTCCAGCTTACCACAGTGCCCTGTGCTCACAACATCCATGTCACACTGGTTTTCTTTGATTCCTTTTCCCCAATTAAGGCCTTTGCACACACAGTTTCCTCCACCTAGATGGCTCTTCTCTTCACCAGTCCCCTGGCTTACTTTTCCTCTCACAGGACTCAGCCTCAATATGCCTCCAGGGGACCCCTTTCCTGACCATCACCCCTGTGGTTCTCTTTTGCAGCCCTGTTTGTTTCCCCCACAAGAGGAATTGCTCCTGTTATATTGCTTGTCTGTTTGCATGTTTTTATCTGTCTTCCCCTTCAGAGAGTACATCCCACTGTTGCAAGGACCACACTGGCCTTTCTTGTGGTATCTCCAACACTTGGCATGGTGCCTGGGAGGTAGGTCCTGAATATTTATGCATTGTAGTTATTGTCTCTATCCTCCTGTGCAGGAGGTATTAGGTGTTCCTATTTTAAGACTGTCTCCCTGTGTTATCCTCATCTCCAAGAGAAGCAAATGAATTAAAATTCTACCACTTTGAAAATATAGTCTGTTTAATTTTGTATAACTTTATATTTGTATTATCTCATCTTTCATGTCTTGAGCAGTAGCTTATTTATTATAACAGAAAATAATAGAAATATCTCAGCCCACTCCTAGTGAAAGAATAACTCTTCTGCTGCCTCTACTGCATTCACAGAAGACCTTTTTAATGATGAAATACTTAAAATATATTGAGAAAGTACAGTCACTATATTGCCTGGATTTGAAATTATTTGGGCTCCTCAGTTACCAGGGACTAGCTAAGCTCTATCATCAAGAGAATTGGACAGTCATGTGTCATAATTCCCTTTTTATATAGAATCTTTAATCCAGAGACCTCAAAGGTTTTTGTAACCTAAACTCTTTTTTTAGGTTCCTTAAAAAGTTAAAAACACAATTCCCATATGATCCAGTAATTCCACTCCTGGATAAAAACTCTAATTCAAAAATGTACCTGTACTCACTGTTCATAGCAGTGTTATTTACAATAGCCGGAACACGGACACAACTCAAGTGCACTTCAACAGATAACTGGCTTAAGAATATGTGGTATTTATATATATACACATATATGGGCTTCCCTGGTGGCTCAGCTGGTAAAGAATCCACCTGCAATGCAGGAGACCTGGGTTCAATCCCTGGGTTGGGAAGATCTCCCAGAGGAAGGCATGGCAACCCACTCCAGTATTCTTGCCTGGACAGTTCCATAGACAGAGGAGACTAGTGGGCTACAGTCCTTGGGGTCTCAAAGAGTCAGACATGACTGAGCAACTAAGCATATATATATATATATATACATACACATATATATATAATGGAATATTACTCAGCCATAAAAAAGAATTAAATATTGCCATTGGCAGCACATGGATGGATCTAGAGACTATTATGCTTAGTGAAATAAAACAGAAAAATACTATGTGATATCACTTATATGTAGAATCTAAAAATAGTACACGTGAATGTATATACAAAACAGAAACAGACTCACAGATATAGAAAAACTTAGAGTTACAAAAGAAGAGGGGAGAGGGGACAAATTAGAAGTAAAGGGTTGACAGATACAAACTACCATATATAAAATAGATAAGCAATATGGATTTACCTTGTAGCACTGGGAACTATACTCAATATTTTGTAGCACACACATAATGAAATATAATTTGAAAAAAAAATCACTAGGCTGTACACCTGAAACTAACATAGTGTTATAAATTAACTGTACCTAACAAATAAATATATTGAAAAATAAAAATTGTACAATGAACATTTGACTTCAGGGAGGCCTGGCGTGCTGCGGTTCATGGGATCGCAAAGAGTCGGACACAACTGAGGGACTGAACTGGACTGAACTGAACTGAAGTAAAAAGCATTCTCCTATATCACAAATCTAACAAAATTTCAATAATTTCTATTACCATCTTATACTAGCTTTCCCTCAACTTTCTTTTACATCTGGTTTATTCAAACCAGGATCCAAACAAGGATCACACATTGCATTTTGCTATTATGGATTTCAAGTCTCTTTTAATATAAAACAGACCCCTTTCTCCCTCCTTTCTTCACATGGCTTTGGCCTGTTGAGAAGTCTGGACCAGTTGTTTTGTGGAATGTCCAGACTTCTAGATTTGTATGACTGTTTCTTCATGGTACCACTTAATGTGTTTCTTATAAACCCCTAGATTTCCTGTAAACTGAAATGTAGATACAGAAGGCTTCATGAAATGTAGATTAAGCATTTTGGCAGCAGTACTTCACAGATGAAGATTTGTACTTCAGATTGCACCATATCAAGAGGTACATATGTCTAGTGTGCCGTGACTGGTGATGCAGAATTTGGTCACAGAATTTGGTGACTCCCAGATTTCACCATTGGAAAGTTCTGACTTCTCCCTATAATTGGCATCATCTGTGGAGTCATCCTCCTGCCCTATGTAAATATACAACTAACTTTTCCCCTTTTTGCAGGAGACCTAAAGGCTGCCTTTCTGCTGTGGTTGAGATGGGAGGGAGGAGCCCAGACTTCCTCTTGCAATAGCTCACTTCTGTGTCCATTCCAGCTGTGCCTCACTGGCCATGAGGCAAGCCACATGCGTTCAGTAAGGGGTCACCTGGGCTTGACTGGCCATGAGACAGACAGTAGGGACAGGCATGGGTTGTAGGGAAGTTAAAAATGCCTTGTCCTTTAGAAGCACTGAAAGGATGTATGTTTGGAAATTTAAGACGAGGCAAGACTCAAGATACAATGCTAAGGGAAAAAACATAGAAGACTGAATCATATACACTCTGATCAAAGATACAAAAACAATATAATTAAGGAGGGAAAATGGAAAGAAATATCTTCACAGTATTTGGGGTGGGAGGTAGAATTATGAATTTTCAGTTTTTGTAGTACTGTTATCTTAATTTTATAATAAAAATAAGTGTTTAAGTAAATAAGAGTATAATAAGGTGATATGTTGTAAGAAGAAAAAATCATGAATTAAAATGTAAACAGACTACAAGATTTAAATATATTTGTTCATAATTTAGGCCCCAGAAGTAAATCTTGCTCAGTGACTTGGGAACAGAAGCAGAAGCAGCTCCTAGACAGTAAGTACCATTTCAGCAGAAGAAAGAAAAGCCTGATGGTCAGGATTAGGCTAAGACGTCAGGGATGAGAGAAACAATACATTTCCACCTGTCAGTCAGGAGGACATGGATCTTGAGAATTCCTTGGTGGTCCAGTGGTTAGGACTCTGCACTCTCACTGCTCAGGGCCCAGGTTCAATCTCTGGTTAGGAAACTAAGATCCTGATAAAGCATGGAGCACAGCCAAAAAAAAAGAAACAAGACATGGATCTAAACGCTTGCAGAATCTCTTTTCTCTTTATAATGACACTTTAAATTTTTCACGCCTTCAGTCAGGATCTCTTCATTTTCTAAAAAAACAATGAGTATTCATTTTTTAACCACTCTCTGCCCAAGTGTAGAAATTAGCAAGTAAAAGGCTATATCTCCAAGACACAACATCAGGGAAATCTCAACCCTCTGTACCCCAGAGTATTTAAACTATTTCAAAGTAATAAACCATGCCTTTGTTTTCTTCTGTTAAACACTTCTGATAAAGAGGTGGAAAAACATTTATATTTTAGATTAGCCATTTCTTTCATGACTACCACCTGTGTTACTTGAAAGAAGTAAAGAAACTTGTTTATCATTGTTTCTGGTTTTGGTCTGAATGTTGGTCACTTGCTTGATCAATAACATAGGACTATGTCTCGATAATAACTCTTTTTTTTTTTAATGATTATTGAGCTGCACCCCACAGGCCTGCGAGTCTTGGAGTTGCCCAACCCCGAAGACCGAAGAAAGAACCCTAGAGACAGCAGCAGAGGCATCAGTGTGTATTGGACAGGGGATCTTAACACAGCTGAGGAAGGTCCCGGAGCGACATTCCATCATGTGCCGCAAGCGGCAGGCAGGACATGACGACAGTCCTCTCTGCTCGAGGGTGAAGAAGGCCACCATTTATAGTGGAGATCTGAAATTTTGGGGGCTCCTCAGTTACCAGGGACTAGCTAAGCTCTATCATCAAGAGAATTGGACAGTCATGTGTCATAATTCCCTTTTTATATAGAATCTTTAATCCAGAGACCTCAAAGGTTTTTGTAAGAATTATCTGTTTGCAAAATAAATAAATATATATATATATATATATATATATATATATGTCGCTTTGAGAAGAGGAAAGTTAAAAAGAGAAAATGACCTGCACACTCAAAATTACATGAGCCAGAAATCAAGTCAAGATTAAACCTTGATATGATCAATGTCAGCTTGGCCTGATTAAAGTCAGAAGGATTAACTTAAAATCTTAAAGACCTTTTGCTCTTCGGAGACCCAGGATACCGGACTTGAAACATTTTCAGTGTTCGTGCACTAAGGTAATGAGGCCTCACTTAATATGTAGACTATATTTCTATAACTATATGAAATACCTCTGTGTGACTCAGTGACATGATTTTTTTTTAATTTTAGTTTTTACAATATTGTGATTGTAAAGATGAAACATACATCAAGATGAAACAGCCATAGGTGTACATACATCCCCTCCCTCTTGAACCTCCCGCCTACCTCCTTCCTCATCCCACCCATCTAGGTTGAGTGACATGCTTTTATGTGTGTTTGTTTCATCTGTTTCTTTTCAGTAACTAGGCACAGCCAAGAGACAGAAGAGTCTATATAATCAGGAACACAGAAGAAACAGACACTGATCATTTATTGCTCTTCTTTCAGATTACAGAGGTAAAACGATTTTATTGTAGGAATCTTAAAAACCCAGAAAAAAAAACACACACACACAAAAAAGAAAATACAAATGACCCATTTTCCTACTTCCTTCTCCCAGAGAGCTGCCTTTATCATTTTGATTTATCTTAATAAAGCTCTTGTCCTGCTTGTGCATCTCAGCTGCCATCTGGAATCTCCCTAGTCCCAGAGATATAAACAAATTAGGCTCCAATCTCTTTCCAGGCCTGTGGAAAATCTAATAACCTCCTGAATATTTCTGCAAATTCCTGCAGGCCTGGTGGCAGGTAGGGGTGAGGTGAATTTGGAGTGGGCTGTCTCACAGCCCCGTTAACTCTGACTTCTTGCCTCTACTAGTTTCTGTTCTCTGCTCAGGCAGCCCCTGGTGGTTTACACACATCCGGAATGTGAGGCTCTTCTGTGCCAAACTTTACTAAAGATTTGAGTTTGAGAAGTTCGAGAGGATGGAGAGAGCAACAGAGGTTTTCTTCATTGCAACATAAACAACTAACATCTAATTATTTAAATCCCTGCTCTTAAACTCTTTCCACTCTTATTAATAAATTGGATTGTAGCCTCTCGCCATGTTTCTGGGCCTTTTTTTAAAGTGTAGAATCTTCACTGAAACCACTCTATGGGTGCTGTGTGCTAAGTTGTTTCAGTCCTGTCCGACTCTTTGCGACCCTATGGACCATAGCCCTCTAGGGATTCTCCAGGCACAAATACTAGAGTGGATTGTCATGACCTCTGCTCCAAAAAAATCCTCTCCATTCTATCATGATAAGCTACTCAGGTTTATCTAAACTAACATACAAACGGAATGCCCAGGTTAAAGTCCTAGGGCAAGCAAATTCTCTAAGCCTTGGCTTTCTCATTTGTAAAATAAGAGCACTGATAGATACCTCCTTCATAGGCTAAGCATAGTGAATAACATGAACTACTTTCATTCTTGTTGAGAAATACTTCCCTTGGGCCATGTGGAACCTGCAGAATCTGCCTCTGTTCTCTGTTCAGTACCCCTTTTTAGTGACCAGAACACTTTTATAATGGATGAGTGATGCTTGGAGATTAGGAGCACACAGTCTGATGCCAGAATGTCTGTCGTTTGAGATGTGATCAGCACTCTGTCCACGTGGGGTTCTCAGGAAGCAGACATTGAGATGGAGTTTGAGATGGAAAATTATTACTACGTGAGTGCTCAGTCACTCAGTTGTGTCCAACTCTTGGCAAATCCGTGGACTGTAGCCCACCAGGCTCCTCCATTCCTGGAGGTTTCCAGGCAAGCATACTAAAGTGGGTTGTCATTTCCTACTCCAGAGGATATTCCTGACTCAGGGATCAAACCCACATCTCCTGTGTCTCCTACCTTGGCAGGCAGATTCTTTACCACTGAGCGACCTGGAAAGCCCAAAATCATTATTAGGGATCAATATATTTCAAAGAAAGGGGAAGGAAGCAGGACTGGTCCGAAGCAACCAACCATTCTGGTTTGCCTGGGATAAGAGCTTCTTGGCACACAGAACTTGCAGTGCTAAAACCAGGACATTCTCAGGCAAACTGGGATGGTTTAGTCATCCTCACTGGAGCAGAACTTGAAATGTGATACCGACTCATCAAAGTTTCTACCAACCAGGCAGGGAGCTCTGTTGTGACTATTACCATCAGAATAGTCCCATCTTGGGATGATTCTTAGGACAATAACTGGGTCTTTATACTTTGTCTCTCTGTCCAATGCAGGCTGCCCTGAGAAGTTCATGACCTTGGGCCAAATAGCAGAGGCAGAGCCTGAAGGCACTGACAAGTGAAGGCAGCTGGGGAGAAAATCCTTTGAAGAACAGGGCATCTCTATACCCACCACAGGGACCATTTTGTTTCTCTGTTTCCTTCATCTGTAAAATGGGGATAATAATGGTAAATACCTGGTGGTAGTGGTGGTTTAGTCGCCAAGTCATGCCCGACTCCTGCGACCCCATGGACTATAGTTTGCCAGGCTCCTCCGTCCATGGGATTCTTCAGGCAAGAATACTGGAGTGGGTTGCCATTTCCTGTTCCAGGGGATCTTTCCAACTGAGGAATCAAACCCAGGTCTCCTGCATTGCAGGCAGATTCTTTACCGTCTGAGCTTTGAGGGAAGTCCAAATACCTGGTAGCTTGGTTAACATGTGTAAAGTGCCCAGCACACAATAAACTCTCTTCCTTGGATTCACTATCAGATCCTGAAATTCTTCATCTTTGGGTATCCTTTGTCAAACCCCCGTGTTAGTGTCATCATGACTTCAGTTTGATGGTAACATCCATGGCCAACCTACAGCTTTCTTCATTTAACTGATTGGACTTGGTGACAGGCTGGTTTCTTAGTTATAGCCCAGAAACTGGTCTATGAGAGTCTTCCATTTTTCTTCTCACTCTTCGGTTTTGGGTTGAGTTAGGAAACCTCCTCAACTCCTTATGCTATCCTGTTTCTATTATTGGATAATGGAAATGATTCAATGAGGAGAAAAAGTGGTAGAAAAGTATGGACAGAAGGAAGAATTTTTAAGTCAAAAGTAGCTTTCCTAAAAAGAGAATTGAAGTATAAGAATTTGGAAGCTCGGGGGAGAAGTATTGATGCAATGGCAGAGTGATTAAAGACTGTGTTTAGCCTGGATAACTTTTGTGATCATGAGGCCAATGAAATAAACCATCCTCACCCTGACTTCCCTTTCCTCCAAAATAAGCTACGTTGTGTAATTCCATCAGGTGGCCACTGGCCTGCTTGTTCCTCCATTCTGAAGACGCTAAAGTTACCAGAAGTCTTGTGAGTCACTTTATGAGTAAGAGCAGGAAACAGCACTAGGTTAAAATTTGGAGTGTGACATTCTGAGTGTGAAAATATACTTCCCTTCCCCAAGAGCTGGACACAAATTATTTTTTAGAATAGCCCTCGGCTTTTCACGTGCTCAGGAAGGAGGTGTGAGGTGATGGGGTTCCACACCCTTTTTTTACCTCCTTGACATCCTTCTGTGTCATCTAAACAGATGCTACTCAGAACCAATAGCATGTGGGTTATTTACTTCCTCTTTTCATCACCTGAGCAAAAGCAGGCAAACAAACAAAGCAAGTAAAAGAGCACTCTTAGAGGCCAATACAACAATAATGACCACAAGATCCCTTTGAGCTGTTCCTCCATTGAATTCCAAACATTATTCATGTAGGTGTCCTTGCCTGAACTGTTGGCACGAGAGTAGCAATTTTATCCTCAAAGCAGGGTGTTCCTTGGGCTTGGAGCCAATGCAGTTGGCTCGTTCACTTCCTCCTCTACTGCCTTTCTTCAGGACTTTTTGCATGTCAGAAGCTTATTACATGATGATTCAGGAGGGGAGACAGGAAGTGGGGTTCCTACTCTGACATTGGCTACTCACCTCTTTCCCAAACTAGTTTACTTCACCAAGAAAGCCACAGAGTTTCCTTTATCTGAGTTCCTTTCCAAATGCATAGTTATCAGGATGGAAATTCAAGGTAGAATGAAGGACTTCCTTGCCCCCTCTGCAAGGGAAAGTGACTGGAACTGGCTCTCCTGGAGAGGAGGGTAGCCTAGACTGCCCTGGGCCTAGTCTGCACTGCTGAGCTGCTTTTGTGTAGGTAACCTGTCTGGGCTAAGTGACCCCTTCACATGTCTCCCTAGTGGAAGAGTTGACATGCCTCCCTGCATTCTTCCTCATTGCCTGCTTCTCTCAAGAACCACAGCATACACTGACCATACTAACAGTTTAGGATTTGAGGGAGTTCCCTGGCAGTCCAGTGGTTAAGACTTCATTTTCCAGTGCAAGAGATGCAGATTCAATCCCTGGTCAGGGAACTAAGATCCCACATGCTTTGAGACCAAAAAAAAACCAAATCATAAAAAACAGAAGCAATATTGTAACAAATTCTATAAAGACTTTTAAAATGATCCACATCAAAAAATCTCTTAAAGGAATAAAATAAAATTTTAGGATTTGAGATACCTGGCTCAGACTAGAGATATCTACTCTGTATCTCTTTCCAAGAATCACACTGATGACCCAGATCTTGGGGCTCAGCCAATGGTGTGAACCATTCCCAGGGAAACTAAAGGTCATAACCCTTGGTGTCATAATGAGGCTGAGTTAGACCGGTCAGCTTTTGCATCTCCACAGAGATTCAGGGTCCTGATACAAATGAAAGTGGGCTGAGGGGGATGGCACTGGAAACTCATCTGCAGAATCACAGTACAGGATGATCTGCGTGCAGAAAAGCTGCCAGAAACCAAAGGGAGGAGCAAGGGAGGGCAGCAGGTTCAGCCCCTCCCTCTTTCATCATGCGACTCAGAGATCCTCTTACCTACTGGAGGGGCGCCTAGCTGAGTCTTCTTATTCAATGATGCATGAGATAAAATTTCTGAGCTGGTGTTTGAGCAAATGACTCACTCACCTTTTTGTCATCAGAAAGACACAAGCAAATTTTCATCTTTCCATAAATTTTGTACGTTATTCTTATGCTTTTCTGATAAAAATAAGAAAAATAAAAAGAAAACAATATCTCAGAAAAGGGCTTTTTGTGCCCCAGACTCAAAGTTTATTTTATAGGCTAAGCAAAAATCATATCTATCTCAGAACTCAAGCTTTATGATTAATGCACTTTAAGGTTTCAGGTTAACCAAACATGTACCATGAGCTGTTTTATACCCTATTTAAAATATTGGATATATTCAGTATCTTATTCCCTCATTATCTCTTTTTACTCTACACTTTCAATACAACCACTGCTAAAATAAACTGATAATATATTTCAGTTATATTAAAAAAAATTGTTTTTGCCTTGCCACAAGCCATGTAGAATCTCAGTTCCCCAACCAGTGATCGAACCTGCTTCTTGGAAGCAAGAAGTCTTAACCACTGGACCACCAACAAAGCCCCTGACAGTGTATTTCAGATACATTAAAACATGATGTTTGACTCATGTGTGGTTGGATAATTTAAATGAGTATTTATACATATCTTGTGGATGTCTGGGGAAATTGGTTGTCAGAAAATGTAAGAGAGGGTAGGTATTACATTACAGTGACAACAGTGATAGAAACAGGCATTGATGAAAGAATCATGTCTCTCTGGGAATGAAACCATCCCCACATACATTTTTTTTTTTCTTTTGGTTGCACCGAGTCTTAGTTGCAACATGTGGGATTTAGTTCCCCAACCAAGGATTGAATCCAGGCCTCCTGCTTTGGGAACATGGAGTCTTAGCCACTGGACCACAGGGGAAGTCCTGCCCCACATAGATCTTAAGTCATATTTCTCCCTACATCTCCTACTAGCCCTTCTCATATAGCTTACTTAAGTAAGTAAGTATCTTAAGATAATTTTTCAACAGTCAGATCTCATTGGAGGGCAACTTTAGATTGAATTCAACCAGAAGGCTTATGCCTTCCTCAGACTGTCACTTTCCTTTAAATCCTTTTGGACTACTTTTTAATGTGGACCATTTTTAAAGTCTTTGTTGAATTTGTTACAATATTGCTTCTGTTTTTTATGTTTTCATTTTTTTGGTCTTGAGGCATGTGGGATCTTAGCTCCCTGACCAAGGATCCAACCCACAACCCCTGTGCTGGAAGTTGAGCTCTTAACCTCTGTATTGCCAGGGAAGTCCCTGGACCACTTTGGCAGCTTGTGAAATCTTTCCCTCTGCACATGGCTGGATGTCCCAGCTCACATTTACCAGTCTTTCCTTTCTTTTACTCTTTGATATATTTGGAAATGGTTATAAGAATTCACTATACAGGAGCAAACCTATTTCCTTCCAAATCATAACACAGACCAAAAAAGCAATGGGAAATTTGTAAGTATAGAATTCTGAGGCATTTTTTTATATTTTCTAGCAGAGAGATTTGGGGATACTATTTGCTGGGCTCAATCTGTGGGCATAATATTGCTTTATGATCTTTTATAAACCATGAGCTGGAATTGTTATAATAACGACAGGTGGACATATGCCAAATGGCAAAACTGGGTGGAAAGTAGTGGTAAGAAGGGATTTTTACTGCTGCATCTACTCACAGAAAAACTCCACCCAATAACTTCTACAAAGCAAGACTATAATACATTGAATCCTCTGTTGATCTCTCAAATCTTGAGCCTCTGGTTAGGGTGAGTAAAATGCCCTGATTAAAGTCATTAACAGAAACACTGATAGAAGTGTCCAGGGAAAGCTGGCAGTGGGACTGCTGAAAAATCCTCTAATTGTCTCATTTTCCTAAGACTCATCGCAGGCGCTGACATTCTGTATCTATTTGCCAAAGAAGTTGCCTGCATTCCATTAACAGAGAAATACCCGAGGGTGTAGGAGAAGATGTCTGTAAGAAAGGATCCTGGCAAAGGTAGGCTCTGTCAACATATATTTCATAGGACTTACTGACTGTTTCAGGTCGTGCTTTTCTACTTGTTGAAAAACAGCATGATCACAACAACTGTAAAATGTTGAAAAATAAAAATCATGCTTCTGAAGCCCATCAGTTTGGCCTGAAATTGTTCCCACTTTGAGGATACTGCTAGGACGAGGTTGAGGGCCTAACTATAATGTTGCAGCCAGTAATATCTATTTGCAGATGGCTATTTGCTTGAGTTGATTTGCATGAAAGATGAGGCAGGGGAGAGCATGTGTGTTGGGGAAGGAATCAGGAAGTGGAAATGATAAACAGCAACCTGTTCGATCCCTTGGCTTGGTCCCAGGTATTCACACCTGTGTCTTAGAGAGAAGGGCTTTACATGGTCAGTAAAGCATGTACTTTTATAAAGGATACCTATAAAATAAGTGCACATAGGCTGCAGGACTTTCTGTCCAGGAGTGACACAGAGTGAAAGTATTAGAGGCAGCACACATCTTTCGTGGGTATCAGTCTCATCATGCTTGGCACTGATGTAGATTCTGACCTGCACATAGCTTCTTAGGCCGCAGCCAAAGACACAGGCAGCCACAGAGAAGAATGTTCAAGAACTGTCTGTGAGTACATTGGAGACAACTCTGGGGATTCTAAGGAGACTTTGGGTGAGGCCAGAAAGTCTACATTATGCAAGTGGGAGCAAGAGCCAGGCAAATTTAGGACTGTCATTCTTATGACCCTAAGTGTATCTACCAGCTGGTGAAGTGTAATGAATAAGAAAAATTAATCACTTCTCAGTCCAGCAGTGTACATGCTCAGTCATGTCTGACTCTTTGTGACCCCATGGACTGTAGCCTGCCAGGCTCCTCTGTCCATGGGATTTCCCAGGCAAGCATACTAGAATGAGTTGCCATTTTCTTCTCCAGGGGATCTTTCTGACCTAGGGATTGAACTTGAGTCTCTAGTGTCTCCTGCACTGGCAGGAGGATTCATTACCACTGAATGACCTGGGAAGCCCCTCTCAGTCCTTCAGCCTAATATAAAAACATGACAGTCAGTATATTATTCAATATTTTTAGTTGCAGACAACAGAATCTACCCATGCTAGTTTTTAAGAAAATTTTTTCAAGTTTTAAAGAATATTAGATAGCATGCAGACTCCTGGAAGGGCCAGGGAATCACACTCTGAGGCTACTCTGCAAGTTATATCCAAGTCAAGAAGTTATATTCAAGTTACACACCTGGCATGGGCACTGTGGTAGCAACAACCCCCCCCCCCCCCGCAGGGGATGCCACCACTAAGGGCTGCTACCATTTCTGCCTCAGTGCCTCTGTCCAGCTCCGCAGCCTTAACCAGAAAACTGACTCTGCATGACATCTGGCTTCTTGCGCTTTGCTCTTCTGCACTGCAGTGTTGCATGGCTGCACCTGATGGCAGAAACTAGGTCACATGCTTATACCCTGGTTGCACAGAAGGCTGGAATAGTAAGTCCTCGTTTCTCCTTGAGAAGGTAGGACTCAAAAGGCATAAGCTTCCTTGACGTGGGAGAGGATTCCAAGAGATGACATGCGGCCACAAACATAACAAACATCTGATGGAGTAGGCACGAGATAATTAGGCAACCAAACACTTGAAAGGCAGCAAGAGGCCAGTATTTAACTCTCTCTGCTTGGTGAGGAGACACATCATGAAAACAGCCATGGAAGAACTTTTCTGTAATGAAAGTCTTAGAGGTGGTAGTTGGTCTATAAATTTTTTTCCTACCAAATGCAAGAAGAGATTCAGCGTCTCTCCGTTTCACCTCAGCTTTGGAGGCTATTCCCAGAAACTTTGCAGAAGTTATTAGCACACTGAAGGAAAGTCACATCTCTACCTTGTCACAGCTTTGAGAAATAGTAAATTAAAAAAAAAAAGAACAAAAGCAATCCAAGTCTAAAAGTTGTTGAAATCTGTGTGGTGCAAAGCAAAAGGTCTCAAGTGATTGCACAGAGAGACTGAGAACTCTCCATCATCAGGAGATCACGTCATTTGGGAGTGCTATAGACAGGCTGAAAAATAGACCAGCACAAGGCTTGGAACCAGGTCAATATAAGAAAAAATGTAGGACCTAAACCAGGTCAGCAACTTTTGCCTAGCCAAAATGATCCTAGGGAGAAATGCCCAATAGATTTTTATCTTAAATACCAGGATCTAGGGGTTGGTTGGGGCTACCTCAACTACCATGTTGAGGACTATCAAGAAAAAAAATGTCCTTTATGTGCATCTGTTTTCATGTGGTCGATACTTATGACTTTATTTTCTGCTCTTTGTTCACTGAATTATAAATATCTTTCCATGTTTAATCTTGCTAGTTATACTATTTTAAATATCTGTATAGCATTCCATCAGATATATATATTATATATGAGTATATGTATATATATACTCTATATATGATGAACCCTAATGTGCTCAATCATTTCTCCATTATTTTATACTTATATTAGTTCTAAGAATTTTAGAAGGATAAGTAGAATTTCTTTTTAAAGGCTCTTTCCATTATTTAGACCACACAAATATCCCTGTAACAGATATGGCCACTTCCTGGCTGGGTCAATGTTGGGCTACAAGTACCTCTAAAGGAACAGTTTTCCTTATGAGAAAACAGACTCAAGCATTAGAAACTTTAAATGGAAATACTCTAGGAAGTCCTGACATATCTTCCCAAGGTGGCAGCTACAGACTCCAGTAAGATTTCTATTTCTGGACAGAACAACTCCAGCATATTTTGAGGGACGACCCAATGTTGAGCTAACTTCCATCGGAAATTCTGGAAATTATTCACCTAGAAAGCTTCATCTCCTGGGTCTGGATAATTAATGTAGAGAATACAACCAATCATTCCATGGCGGGTTTTGAGATAAGACTTCAATTTCCATAATCTTCATAAAAAACAGAGCAGTCTTTTCACCCAAAAATATTCACGATGAATTGGAATGTCTTAGGAAAAATTTAGATGCAAAGGACAGAACTCCACTTAGCTCAAATCAAAAGAGGATTGATTGAAAGGCAGAGTTCATTATGGGGTTACAATAAGCCAGTGCAGGAGATAAAGCTGAGCATTTGGGGACCAAAAGGGGATTATGTAGATTTTTTTTCTCCCTCTGTCTCTCTTCTACCTTTGGAGGTACATAGTGTCTCTATTTGGGGCTTCCCAGGTGGTGCTTATGGTAAAGAACTGTCTGCCAATGCAGGAGACATAAGAGCCGTGGGCTCAATCCCTGGGTCGATAAGATCCCCTGGAGGAGGGCACAGCAACCCACTCCAGTATTATTCCCAGGAGAATCCCATGGACAGCTGACCCTGGCGGGCTACAATATATAGGGTCACACAGAGTCAGACATGACTGAAGCGACTTAGCCTGCAGACATGCACAGTGTCTCTATTTGCCTCAGAGCACCTGCTCCATCCTTCTGTAGAGGGACATTTTCTGCTGACTCATGATTTCTCAGCTTCCCCTCACTCGTTAGGATGAGGCTTGGGGCTGCTGTGGCAGACCCGCTGGCCGTGACCTTGCAGCTTGGCTCCTCACAGCACAATGAGTCAGCCTCTTTGTCCCTCTTCCAAATTCTTGGGAGAGTATCTGTTCAGCCCAGCTGAGGTCAGATGTCTATCCCTGGGTCAGTCGCTAAGACTGGGGGGGGCGCAGTCACATGGTAGGTAGTGCCGCTCCTCCCAGGGTGAGGAGTGGGGCAAAGACTCCAATGTGGAATGTGGGTAGGGAGAAGGGAATGTCTGGCATTTCTGAGACAGACTTTGGTCTGAGAGAGGCAGGCCGAGTGGTAATAATAACAGCATAGGATTTGGAGTTAAAAAAAAAAATCTCTACCACTTATTAGTCATGAAACTAGACAATGCTCCTGCTCTCTCAGAGACTCATTTTATCATGTTACCTGAGGGAGCTGAACAAGATGACCTGCCAGCTCTTGCTGTCTCCAGTTATTATTTTCATCTTCAAAATCTCATAATGTAAGGAATGGCCAATGCTAATATCAGCAATTTGGCAGGTTTTATATGAACAATCATTCAAAAAGCTGTCTTTGCAGTATGGCCGAGGGTATATTATCCCCAACATTCTCATTACTGTAGATGTTTTTGGAAAGCCATTATATGAGCTAGCAATGTTGAAGTCCCTAGGTAGGCATTAAGCAAATGTTCTTGCTTAGAGTGGAATTCAAAAAGAAAAGGAGAAGGAGAAAACGGGTCTTATTCTCCAAGAGTATGCCTGTCAAGGTGTTAGAGGTTTGAAAAAGTAATATGGTGAAACTGACTTCTAATGCTGTTCGTGAACAATGCTCTAAAATGCATTATTGGTGAACTGCCTACTGCAAACAAAGACAAAAGACTGGGTTCATTGAAATTGTTTTCTATCTATGCCAAATTAATACAGCTCTCCTGCCATGTGTGAACTTGAGGCATTCTTGTAAAGTGGCCCACTCAGCAAGATTCATTTTTTTCCCACTGAAATTCATTATGGTATTGAAAGAAATTACAAGGGCTCTTTTATTTCTATTTATTTATTTGTTTCTGTTGGATTGGATTTTTTAAATATTTTTATTGAAATATAGTTGATTTACAATGTTGTGTTGGTTATAGGTACATGGCAAGGTGATTCAGTTATATATATATTAAATATATATTCTCTTTTTACATTCTGCTTTTGAACTGTGGTGTTGGAGAAGACTCTTGAGAGCCCCTTGGACTGCAAGAAGATCCAACCAGTCCATCCTAAAGAGATCAGAACTGGGTGTTCATTGGAAGGACTGATGTTGAAACTGAAACTCCAATACTTTGGCCACCTCATGTGAAGAGTTGACTCACTGGAAAAGACCCTAATGCTGGGAAGGATTAGGGGCAGGAGGAGTAGGGGACGACAGAGGATGAGATGGCTGGATGGCATCACCGACTCGATGGACATGGGTTTGGGTAGACTCCGGGAGTTGGTGATGGACAGGGAGGCCTGGCATGCTGCGATTCATGCGGTCGAAAAGAGTCAGACACGACTGAGCGACTGAACTGAACTGAGCTGATTTTTACATTCTCTTCCATATTAGGTTATTATAAAATATCGAGTAGAGTTTCCTGTGCTATATTGTAGGTCCTTGTTGGTTATCTATTTTATATATAGTAGTGCATATATGTTAATCCCAAACTTCTAATTTATCTTTCCCCGCTTCCCACAATGGCCTCTTTTAATATTTAGCATTTTCCTATCAAAAAAGGAAGAATCTGAAAGGAAACACTTAAGAAGTAATAATAATCCCAGTAAGAGTTTCAATTTCCCAACCTATTCAAGTTCCTTAAAAAAGGCCCCAAGGTCCCCACACAAATCTGTGATGGACAGCAGAAAAACATGTCACTGAAATTGAACCAGGCCACCTTCACTTTTCCCAGGTTGGCCTCTGGTTCTTTCTGTATCTGACCCCTCACTTAACTGTACACCTCAGCTCTCACCACTTACTACCTTCCTCCTCTTTTCATATGTAAATACAAAAGTATATCATCTCTAGATTTGAGCTGAAGATTTCAATTCAATTATGTTCCTTAATTCTTAATCCTTCTTCTACTGATGAAGGGGGAAGATCCCTTGAGTTGTGGGTAAGCCAAAAATCTCCCAACAGGACAGAGTTAATGTACTCTGTGGTACCAGGAGAAGCTGACTTTTCTCCTTTCCACGCAAGGAAAAATCTCTCACTCAATAATCCCAGGCCCAGGGCAGAGGCAGCCTGTGTTGCCTCCTCCTATGTCTGTTACCACTGGGAAATTGGATTTGTGTTGTCCTTCTTTAATTTTAAAATAGCAAATATTTCTCTTTTATATAAAAAATCTATACTCTCTTTACCCCCTGAAATAGAGTATATTACTAGTTTTTTTTTTATCTAGCTATAAAAATAATTCAAGGTTGTTTTTAAAAAGTTCAATCATATAAAAATGGATAAAGCAGAAAGTGAAGGCTTTCCATAATTCTATTCATTTCAAGAGATGGACACAATGATTAGTTTTATATCTATCCTTACAGATATCTATGTGTGCTGTGCTAAGTCATTTCAGTTGTGTCTGACTCTTTTGCGACCCCATGAACTATAGCCCTCCAGGCTCCTCTGTCCATGGGATTCTCCAGACAAGCCTACTGGAGTGGGTTGCCATTTGCTGCTCCAGGGGAATCTTCCCAACTCAGGCTTCGAACCCGAATCTCTTACATCTCCTGGATTTGCAGGTGGGTTTTTAGCACTAGTTCCACCATCTATAAATGTATATACATATGCATATATATATAATATATATTATAATTTAATATTATATATAATATGTAACGGTTATACTACAAATAATGTGTAATTGTTATATATTATGTAATATATACAAACATATACAGGCAAATGCATATAGTCTGATGCAGACATATTTCTAAGATAGTATGTACAGTGTGTATTATATACTGTATGTGTTTGACAAAAATGAAATCACATTGTTTACTCTCCTCCGTGATTTGCTTTTTATTTTTTTTTTTACTTTAAACAGCTTGCCATGCACATCTTGCATATGAATCTACCTTGCCTTTTACAACAACCTTTCAGTAGTATTATACCATAATCTCTACCCTCCATTGAAGGGTATCTATTATGTTCTAAGTTTTTCTTAAATATTAAAAATATTGCAATAAATACCTATATATGGGCTTACCAGGTGGCACTAGTGGTAAAGAATCTGCCTGCCAATGTAGGAGACATAAGAGATGTGGGTTCACTTCCTGGGTCGGGAAGATCCCCAGGAGAAGGGCATGGCAACTCACTCTAGTTTTCCTGCCTGGAGAATCCCATGGACAGAGGAGCCTGATGGGCTTCAATTCATAGGGTTGCAAACAGTTCTACACGACTGAAGTGACTTAGCATGCGTATATGCATATGTATCTATCTGACTATCTATAATATACATACGCTCTCTCTGTGCTTAGTCACTCAGTTGTGTCCGACTCTTTGCAACCCCATGGACTACAGCCTGCCAGGCTCCTCTGTCCATGGAATTCTCCAGGCAAGAACACGAGTGGGTTGCTATTCGCCACTCTCTTCTCCAGGGGATCTTCCCAACCTAGGGATTGAACCCAGGTCTGCCACATTCAAGTGGATTCTTTATCATCTGAGCCACCAGGGAAGCCCTATATATATATATATGTATATATATATATATATATATATATATATACACCTATACATGTGTGTGTGTGTGTGTGTGTGTGTGTGTGTGTGTGTGTGCGTGTGTATACACATACATATATGCCTGGGCATGTTCTAATTATCTCTTTAGGACAAATTCCTACAACTAAACTTTCTGGGTTAAAGTTTATGCACATTTAAAATATGACAACACATATGCTATTGATACTGTGTATACAATAAATAACTAATGAGAACCTACCGTATAGCACAGGGAACTCTACGTTATGCACTGTAGTGACCTGAATGGGAAGGAAGTCCAAAAGGGTGGGGATATGCACATGTGTATGTCTGATGCAGTAAAAACGAACACAACATTGTAAAGTAACTACACTCCAATAAAAATTAATTTAAAAAATATGACAACATGATGTTCAACAGCAAACCAGAAAAGTCATATCACTTTATACTCTTAACAAGTTCCTATAATTATCTTTATTTTTCATAGTAGCCAATATGATGTCAAAAAAGAAAAAAATGAGCACTTCTCATTGTTGGCTAATCTGCATTTCTTTGAATTTTAGTGAGTATATTTTCAGGTGTCTGTTAGCCATTTGGTTTTCTTCTTCTATGAACTGGTTGAACCTGTGTATTCATAACACTCACCTCTTTTCCTCCCTCTCCCACCCTATATATACACATCTTTGGTTGATAGTGGCGGGTCTGAATATGTTACAGGAGCTAGCCAATAAATTTCCTCTTCTGGGAACTTGGGTTTGAGAACAAGGAACCTCTAATATGCTGTATTTCAACCACAAAATGAGGCAAAACTGGGCTGGGTCAGCTGTTTTGGTCACATCAAGAAGAGAAAGGACAGACTTCCCCGGCGGTCCAGTGATTAAGATGCCGCGCTTCCAATGCAGGGAGCATGATTGGATCCCTGGCTGGGGAGCTAAGATCCCACATGCCACGCAAAAAAAAAGAAAAGGAAGAGATGTTTAAGGCTGTCTCCCCTTTGTTCTTTGAGGATCCCCACCCAATTAGACTCTGAGACTCCGTGACCCCGGCCTCTGGAATATACACTTTGCCAGAACCCTGGTTCCATTTCCTGAGCACTCTGTCCTTGCTAAGTGTTTCGTTTATGTTATATTACCGAATTGGTACAGGGGGTATATTACTCCTCAATTTCTCAAAAGAGGAAGCAATGGCTTAAGGAGGCTTACAGTAGATTGTTCAAGTACACTCAGCTAGAAAGTGGTGGAAGAGGATTCCAGTTTCCGATGGACTCTGCTATGCTTTCTGCTCCCTGGGCTGCCTAGCTGTGTGTCTCAAGCCTAGAGCTAAGGCAGCACTGGTCTCCAGAGCAGAACTGTGGTCTCCAAGATCATGGCTCCAGGTCCCTCTGACTGCCACCCACAGATCCTTATCTTTCCCAGGATAAGAGAGGCACATACATCCTAGCTGCTGGCAGCCTTTTGGTCACATACAGAGAGGACTTGTCTGTCTCCAGTGTGCTGGACAGTGTGCTGAATGAGTGAGTTCTGAGAGCTACACAGGCTACATCTTGAAGATGGGCCCTCGCTCATCTCTCTGCTCTAGGCTAGCCCCCCTGACACTGGGTTTCCACCCAACCCACAACAGTCCACCTCCCTGATAATAATGGTAGTCAACATTTTTGAAGGGTTTTCCATTCTAGGTGCTTTATATGGGCTCCTCTGGTGGCTCAGCTGGTAAAGAATCTGCCTGCCAATGCAGGAGACACAAGAGACAAGGGTTTGATCCTTGGGTCAGGAAGATCCCCTGGAGAAGGAATGGAAATCCACTCCAGTATTCTTGCCTGGAGGATTCTAAGGACAGAGGAGCCGGGTGGGCTATAGTCTATGAGGTCGCAAAGAGTCAGACACGACTGAACACACACACAGTTCATTTATCTTCACATCAACCCTGAGAGTTAAATAGTATTAACAACCCCATTTTACAGATGAGGAAAACGAAGCACAAATGGGTTAAGTGACATGCTCAAGGTCATGAAGCCAGTAAACAGTGGCCAGGATTTTAACCTAGGCATCAGAGAGTCCTTTGTGTAGCTGATAAAAGCTTAGATGCTGTCTTCAGAAAAATGCAGAGGTTCACAATTCCATGTAGTTTCAGGGTTTCCCCTTGAGGAGTCCTCCTATTATAGATCACTCACTTCATATTGCAGAGCTCAGAAAAGTCAGATGTCCTCAGCGGCCTGGCAGGGAATGCTGGTGAGTGCAGGGCCTGAGTGGAAGCAAGAACAGTGGGCCCTGGATGGTGCATGAACTCCTCCCAGAGCATCTAATGAGAACAAACCAACCAACTAAGAAAATCGCCTGTACTGGACCAAGAACACTCACTTGGGGGTCAAACACAAGGACATGGCCATCAGTTGGCAGTTTCTACTAGAACTCAAGTTCTTATTTGCTTATCAGCCAACAGGTATGTTTGGTGCTCCTAAAATTTGCAAAAACTACTCTTCCAGCTCAGGGCGGTCTGCAGCTGATTCCAATCAGACATTGCAATTACAGGGCCCAGAGCTGTTATCTCTTACCCGGCCCCCCACTACCCCTCCAGGCACCCGGAGCCCCAGTCACACCCCACTTGGGCTTCTGATGGTCCAGGGATGTTTTGGGGGTGCGGGTGTCCAGGCTGGGGGAATCAGAATGTGTCACTCCCAAGGAAGGTCATGAGGATGGAGGGGGAGTGGCTTCAAAGACGCTGGATTTAGGCAGTGACACTTCCCAGCTTCCACATGGCTCCAGAACAATGGAAGATGCCCCCTGTGGCTGAGCAGTGCCTACTTTCTGTCTTCCTGGCCTCTTCAGCTCAGTCTTCTTTCAGTTCTCCTGATCTTTTTTTTGTCTTTGTTCTTCCCACACACCCTAAAGAGATGGAATTATTTTTTCTAGTCCTGGGAAAACTGCCCTCTCTCAATATTGCTATTCTACTTTCTCACTGGCACTTGCTGTATTCTGATATTCCGGCCTCAAAGCACCTAGCAGAGCTTCCCTAGTAGGTTTCAGCTTTGACAAAAGCTGGTCCCTGTTTCTGCTTTTCCATTCAGTAGTGTCCCTCCCCTGAAGCCATGAATCACAATCACCTACTTAAATGGAGAGTGGAGGAAAAGAAGGGTGGAAACATTGGGCGAAAAAAGTTCCCATTAATATTAAAAAATATTATCCTACCACATACTTTCCATCTTAAGACCTCTTTATGCTTTTGATGGCCCTAAAAAAGTGTTTATGTGGGCTATCCAGTACTTACTGATGTTTAATGTATTCAAAATTAAGATGGATAAATGTGTATTTAGTTACTTATTCACTTAAAAAGAACAATAAACCTACTAAATCAGTCACATTTTTTCTTAATTTAAAACAGCTGTATTAAAAGGAACAAAACTCAATCATTTGTAGTGATGTGGATGAACCCAGGGTCTGTCATACAGTTAAGTCAGAAAGAAAAAACAAATGTCATACAATAAGGCATATATATGGAATCTAGAAAGACAGTACTGATGAACCTATTCGCAGGCAGGAACAGAACCGTGGACACAGAGCAGGGACAGGGGAAGGAGAGGGTGGGACAAATTGAGAGAGGAGCATTGACAAATATACACTACCATGCGCAAAACAGTGGGAAGCTGCTGTATAGCACAGAGAGCTCAGCTTGGTGCTCTGTCATGACCTAGAGGGGTGGGATATTGGAAGGTGGGAGGGAGATCCAAGAGGGAGGGGATGTATGTATATATATAACTAATTCACAGTGTAGTACAGAAGAAAAAAACACAACATTGTAAAGTAAGTTACTCCAATTAAAAAAAATAAAAATATGTATGGCTGAGTTCCTTTGCTGTTTACCTGAAACTACCACACCATTGTTAATTGGCTATGTGTGTGTTAGTAATTCAGTTGTGTTCGACTCTTTGCGGCCCTATAGACTGTGGCCTGCCAGGCTTCTCTGTCCATGGGATTCTCCAGGCAAGAATACTGGAGTGGGTTGCCATGCCATCCAATACAAAATAAAGTTTAAAGTTACAAAAAAACCAAAAAATAGCTGCGCTTTCTAAAACAAGCCAACAAGTTAAACAGATTTAATGAAGAGAATGACATTGTTTTACATTTTTGTTCGTCCTTTTAATGTTTGGCTTAATCAAAGGTAGCTGGATTCTCCTATCTACTTCTACATTCAATGTGTCGTGACAGCACATGCCGTGCAGCCTCAGCAAAAAACTTCCTTGTACACTTGTGAGAGAACAAGAGCAAAAGAGATAAACAGCATCTTAGTACTACAATGAAAATACCCAGAGGAGGACCTTTCTGGAGGACCAGCAGAAAGGCGCATACAGTGAGAACTGCTGGTTTAGATCATGAAATACAATCAGAGGGCTCTAAGTCACAGTCCTAGGAGGAGGCAAGCAAGATTGCCGTCTAAGGGAGGCAGTGTACTTAACAGGTAAGGGCACTAGTTTTGGATGCAGACACTTCTATGTTTAAATCCCAATAGTCACCTTCCTATAGAATAGCCTTCAGAAGTTTACTGAACTTTTCAGAACCTCAGATCTCCTACCTATAAATGGAGAACAATCGTAACTGTCTTCCCAGGTTGTTGAAAGATAAGGAAGTATTTGTCAAACTTCATTCATTATAACTTTTGCTAAGTCCATGTAAGAACTATATCATTATTCTCTCTGTATTTTTCCATAGCTCACTTTTGAAACTGAAATACATTCTGAAAGAAAATTGTATATCTTTATCATCAATGGAGAATGACTTGCCTTAAATTGAAGGTGCAGTGGAAATAAAAAAGATCTTGTTTCCAGAGAAGATGTTCAGCTCAGTCCTGCTCTCCTTTTGAAACAAAAAGAAATAAGCCAATGTAAGAAAGTCATATAAGACTTGTACCAAAGAGACTGGCCCAGATGTGATCAGAAGGAGTCACAGGCTTGAAGAAGGAAGAGTTTCTCATTATGTGATGCAGCTTGACTTCTGCCTTGCCCATACACCACTAAGTCATCTCCCCTACTACCTAAGCCATTTCCTCCAGCACCCCGCCCTCAGGAGACATTGAGATCACGCATGGAAAGCATTTAACTCAATGCCTGGGATCTGGGAGGGACTCTGCATTGGAGCTTTTGTTGTCTTTTCTAATGCTTCTTTTTTTTTCACCTCATGAGTTAAATGACTCACATAAATTCATAGTTATTTAGTGGAGGACTATGACTACAACATCTGTGTTGCATCCCTCTGTGGATCAGAGCATGGACTCTGGAACTAGGCTCTGCTTTAGAGCTGTGTGACCTTGAGCAAGGGACTCAACCTCTCTGAACCTCAGTGTTCTCAACAGTAATACAGTGACACAATAGCACCTAATTCACAAGGTAAGAGCAAATTAGCTAACACTTGTAAAGCACACAGGGCATGCCTGGCAGGTAGCCAATGCTATACACATAAGAGCTAATATTAATAACATTCTTTCCTTTTCATGAGCTGGGCTTGAAAGTAGTCATTAACACACAGGTTACTATGGAGATTTTCTCAAACTCAGATGAAGGACCAGGTCTTCCCTTCTAATCTAGGTGGATCAGTACGTTTGGAAATAGAACAGAAAATGAATTAGTAGAAAAACGAAATAAAAAAGAGAAAATATATAACACAAGCCTACATATTTCATTAGATTCAACAGGCATATATATTACAATTGAGATAATCAAAGAACAAAACACAGGAAAAAATAAATCACAAAAATGTGTCTGCTGTTCACTGAAAACCTGAGTACATGCAATTAATAGTTTAGCTTCAGTACTTTTTTGTCATTCCACAGTTGTGATGAAACAAAAATTAGGAGGAAAATAGCAATTCTCCATGGTAAATGCTGATATGGGTACTTGAAACAAACATTTTGTAACAAACATTTCTCACAGTTCTGGAGGTTGGGAAGTCCAAGATCAAGGCATCAGTAGAGGGTTTGCTTCTATTTCATAGACAGTACCTTCTTTCTATAGTACCCTCTTTGGGGCTGTTCAATGAGACTGATCCCCCGGTGATGCTGTGCATGCTGTAACAATGTCAAATTGCTCTAAAAGTTTCTAAACAATGTCCATCAAAAGTTTCTAAACCATCATTGTCTATGTCTACACTTATCCTGTTGTGGCTGGGAACAAACCCACAGACCACACTTAAAGCAGCAGTGATAAGGAACCCAGCTCTAGAATGGTGAGTTACCTAATTTTAGAAGAAATATTTGTTGGATGGCAGATAATGCTTCAGGTGTTTTTGTTTGTTTTTTTTTTATTGAGTCCATTTCCACTTTTGAAGAAAGTAGCTGTCTCCTACTCATACACTTGCATCTCGGGTGCTAAAGCAATTCTTGAGAGAAACACTCAAGCCATGAAAGTAATGTTATAAAATTTATAAAGGAAAGAAAACTGCAAGCCACAGCCTTTGTTCACAGTCACAGATTTGGGTAAAAACTGTTCACACACAGCTACGAGTGAGCTTCAGGAAGGCTAGGACCATTTAGTTTTTACCTGAAACTGGAGCAGCTGGCACTGAGATGGGCATATGGAAATCACTCAATCAAGGTGTAAGTGAGCGGAGTCTCAGAAGCTTAGCAGCCTTACATCTCTGTTGGAGGGCTATAGAGGGCTACTTACAGAGGAAAGAACAGCTTAGCAGCACGGGAGATGGATGCACCTCTTTTTTTTCTTCTTACTCCTTTCCTGAGTTATGATCTCTTGAAAAGCAAACACAGCTTTCAGGTGTGTGGTCTCTATGAAAGCCATTCTGAACTCCACTCTTTCACGAGCAGAAAGACACCTAGATCCAGGAATTCTCATTGATCCAGGTGAGTGTTTTTAGATTCCCTGGACCTCCTTCTTTTATTCTTTTCTACCACAGGGGCCAGGTCTCCATCATCTCAGTATCACTGTGGCTTCACAGAGGGTCTGGTGCACACCTGAGGACCAAGGCATAGTGTTTTTAACACATCTGCTAGGGAGAGGCTAAGTGAACTAGAGCAGAGCTTCTCAAGTGTAACGTGTCCATGAATCACCTGGGGGAGCTTGTTACAATGCAGGTTTTTATGCAGGTGTATTTCCAGGTGTGCACCCAGGTGATGCCCAACTTTCTCATCGTTGGGCCACATCTTACACAGCAAGCAATCAGGAGGAATGAAAGGAACCTGAACTTCTATTTAGCTGCCTATTAGCAAATTAAGTAAAAGATGTGGTTAATATTGTTTAGGCCTGATATTTAGGTATCTGTCTGGTGGCTCAGGAAGTAAAGTGTCTGCCTGGAATGCGGGAGACCTGGGTTCGAAACTTGGGTGGGGAAGATCCCCTGGAGAAGGAAATGGCAACCCACTCCAGTATTCTTGCCTGGAGAATCCCATGGACGGAGGAGCCTGCTAGGTTACAGTCCACGGGGTCGCAAACAGTCGGAAACGACTGAGCGATTGGGGTCGCACAGAGTCGGACATGACTGAAGCGACTTAGCAGCAGCAGCAGCAGCTAGCTGTTGTGAAGATAGGATGAGAGATCTTAAGAAAGAAAAATAAGTTACGTGGACTACGTGTGACTCCTTAACACTTCCTGGATCTCACAATTGCCTCAGAACAGAAATGTGATCCCACAATAATCATCTCTCAAAGCTTGGCACTCAAGGATCAGATTCCATGGGGAAACAAAACACAACAGCCATAGGATACATTCTATTGTGTCATCTGGAACGCTTGCTTACACTGTCCTTAAAAAGAAGACTTTTTTTGATTGACCACTTGCTGCTTATTTCCATTATGATGCTTTGTAAAATTTAAATTAATCCATCTCTTTCTCTCCAGGTTTCTTCACTGCCCAAGTCAACATTGTGGAGTGCAAGGCCATGCCTTTGGGATTTAACACACCTGGGTGATAGTCCCAACTCTGACCCATTCAAGACTGTGATTTTAGGCATGAGCCAGGGCTTCTCAGGTGACGCTAGTGGTAAAGAACCTGCTTGCCAACGTAGAAGATGCACGAGACCTCGGTTCAATCCCTGGATTGGGAAGGTCTCCTGGAGGAGGGGATGGCAACCTACTCCAGTATTCTTGCCTGGAAAATCCCATGGACAGAGGACCTGGTGGGCTACAGTCCATGGTGTCACACAGAGTTGGACACGACTAAAGCGACTTAACACACATGCACAGTTCAAGAGTAAAATGGGGTTAACACTACTCCCTTGGATTTTTATTTAGAATGAACCAAGAAAGCACATGGCCATGGGGGGGTGGGGTCCCTGAAAACAATAATTGTATTCCTCCCACTATTGCCAACCTAGGCTCTAACTTACCTATCTAAATGAGATTACAGTGAGGCACACCCTGTAACACAATGATACCAATTAAGAACCTAGATCTTGCCTAGTTCCCTCCTAGTGGCATAGGATGGAAGAGAAGGGAGAGGTGGTCTCAAAAACTAGACCCCAGCAGCTGTGACAGGCCTCTGCAGAATAATAATAAGATACTCTCTATATTATTTTACTACTTTCGGTTTGGGAAAATTTTGGAGTTTGCCTTAGCATGATGACAACAATCATCACTCACTATAGGTTTACTGTGTACTATGTACTGTTACGGGCTTTTAATTTTCAGATTGATGATGTTATTTCCATAAACTTATATTTTAGTTTTCAAAAAATTATGATAAAGGGAATTCTTGTAAAAGTATCTTCATATAAGCATACAGAGTAGGAAGTAAGTTTCTTTGAGGCTTCCCTGGTGGCTCAGATGATAAAGAATCTGCCTGAAATGCAGGAGACCTCAGTTCGATTCCTGGGTTGGGAAGATCCCCTACAGAAGGGAATGGCAACCCACTGCAGTATTCTTGCCTGGAGAATTCCATGGACAGAGAAGCCAGGTGGGGACAGTCCATGGGGTTGCAAAGAGTCCGACACGACTGAGCCACTTTGACTTTCAAGCTTCTTTGAGGGTGGAAACCATGTCTTGTTCATCTGGTTCACACAGACCCTCTCCATGTTCCACTGCTCAGAGGCAAATTCTGTTTAGAATGCAGACTATCTCCTTTCAGATGGAGATGATTTCTTGGACTAATCAGACCACAAAGAATAAATGCGGGACATGACTTCCAGATGAAATCTAGCAGTTTCTTGGTCATCCAGGGAAGCCCTTGACAGAGGCCAGGAGGGTTGCAAGTGACCAGTCATTGGCCCAGGTTGGTGCTTGTTATCAGTGTGTGAGGTTGGAAAAGCTTCTCCTAGGGGGAAGAGCAGGGCCTGTTTCTTCATTTCCTTCACACCACACACCTGAGTGCCCCTTATATCAGTGGGCTCACAGAGGGAACCCAAAATACTAGGGAAGTGTAGGCATCATCTCATTCTCTGAAAAGCCACATCAGGGAAGGTTCGTGCCGGCATCATGGAAGCCCAGGAAAACAGACCCAAGAGGGCACGGGAGTCTGACACGGACAGTGACAGCACCTCTGAGTCAGGCTTGGACTCAAGCAAGACAGCAGAACTGACACCTGCAGGAGAAGGTGTGAAGAAACTCTAAAACTAAACGACCAGGTGGGGCTAGGGACAGCCTGCAGGGGCTCCCCCATGGGCAGATGATGTTTTAAGCGTTTCACTCTTCATCCAATGTTTATCCAGTCTTTATTTTAAGCCTGGCATTCTGCAATGAATAGAACATGCATTGTTCAAAGTATACCACCTAAATTAACTTTCCAGGCAACTAAAAGTTTTGATTTTCTCTATCTAAGATGTTATCAATGAAACATTTTCTAATATCGTATTCATGACAGTTTTTGAGCTGTATACTAAGCGCAGTTTATTGATGACTTTGGGATCCCTGTCTTATATAGGGTTGCCAGATGAAATAAATGCTGGACACTCAGTAAAATTTGTATTCCAGATAAACACAGGCAATATTTGAGACATACTTGTACTAACAAATTATACCTTGCTTATTTGAAATTCAAATTAAACTGGGCATCTTATATTTTTATTTGTTCAATCTGGCAACCCTACCCTGATATGGTGATGTAATAATACAGCAATTCCTCAGGTGTCATTGAACTGACTGTCCTGACATTTCAAGGCTCAAGGCTGTAGGCTCAAGGCTGTAATGCTTTTTGAATTTTGTAGCTATTTTTTACAGTCTCTCTTTGCTATCCAATGATTGCATTATTTGTAGTTGTCATATAGCATCTTCAATTCCCTTTCCCCTCTTCTAAATTGTTTGGACTGAGAAATAAAATCCTTAGACACGATTGGCTTCTCTGTAAAGAGTAAATAGTTTCTATAAGGCTACAGGTCCTTGAGAGTACAAACCTGAGAAAAATATGCAAAAAAATTTTAAAAGGACTTTGTAAAAGCTTATTTTGACTGTCCAGAGATTGTCCTGTGGTTTCTCTCGAAGTCCCTCAAGATAAATGAATCATGAATCATCTTATTTCCTGGAGTGCACTCTTCGTTTTATTTTTTTAATTGGAGTATAACTGCTTTACAATGTTACATTAATTTCTGCATTGTTCTTGATAAAGTACTATAGAAGTTGAAACCAGCCTCTGATGTAGAGGAGGTTAAAGCTAAATATTAGAGAATTTGCAGTTGCCTATACAACAGAATTTTGGAAGTTGCTCCTGAAAATATTTAGGAAGAGTCAGACATGCTGATTTGGCTTGAGAAATTCACGGATAACTATACCTTGAGGCTGGGGACTAGAATAGGTGACCTCTAGAAACCATGTATCTGTGCATGATTTTGATAACACTACGGTCTGTCCAATCAAATCAAAAGGTCAAAATAATGACCACAACCAAAACAATGAAAAGTTAATACTGCCCGGCATCATATCTACAATGGAAAAGAGTATGTGAATAACTACAATAGTATGTCAAACATGGTGCTTAGAAGAGACTCCAGCCAGCCTACAAGATGTTATGTGGAAGGAATTACAATGCCTATTCTTCCCTACTGCACTCATTTACACAATGATTAAACATTTCTTTGGCCCTAGGCAATGCTTGTTCTGAATATAGATTTGAAGTGACTTCTGAATTAGAGCTGCTAGTCTTAATGCTGAACCATATGATTACTCAAACTCAATATGCAAAGTCAGCAAACACCTCTCCCCACCTTACATATTTGCACTTGCCTTCATTTGACATCAGAAAAAAATTGTTTGAAAATGATTTATGGCACAAGATGATCTTCAGGCTCAAGATGATGAGATATTTTGTGTCATCCAGTGATGTATACTTTTACTGACTTCAGTCAAAGAATGACTCATCAGAATCAGATCCTGGGGAATATTTTGGGAGTAGTTAGGAAAGTCTAATACTAGGCAAAGACCAGCATCTTGGTAAAGCAGTTTGATTTTCTCCAGAGGCTTCTGAGATTCTACCAATCAGAAAATACTTGCTAGATTGTTGCAAAACTATTCTAAATATTTCAAGCCTTTAAAACTTGTTATAGGCCTTGTGGGACTTTCCTGGTGGCTCAGACGGTAAAGAATCTGCCTGCAATGCAGGAGACTTGTAGTTGCCACAAGAGAATTCTGGCCTGTGTAGGTCACTGAAACCTTTAGCTGTAGTGTATATTGAGATTCACGTGGCCTGATTCAACTTATTAATGCATTAAATATAATTCTCTTCATTTTTAAACTTGTTAAGACTTAAGGCCATGTTAAGACTTACAGCCTTTCAAGTTGTTTTTTTAGTGTAAGAAATTTTTTTTTCCCCCTTCTTTAACAGTTTTCTTCTATCCTAAAAGGGTTGCTGTAATATTTTCATAGGTATCTATCTTAAGGAATAAGTATAATGTGGACTACTGGGTGGATAAGGTGATTAAAAAATGTTTAAGAAACAGTCAATGAGTATTTGAAGTGTGCAAGGTACTAAGCTATTGGCCAGCAGCTAACCCTGTGGTGGGAGAGGCAGAGTCATGAGCAAAGAATTAACAGTACTACAATGTGGGGAGGGTAATAATGAAATAGGTATCTCTTTTTCTATGAATCTATAAAATGAATTCAGCCTAGATGTGCTCAGGGAAGGTTTCCTACAGGAGACAATGCCTAGGTTGAATGTTACAGTAGTTAGGCAAAAGGTATGGAAGAGAACCTGAGCAAAGACACAGAGGTGAATATGGCAAAGTTCCCCTTGTTCGTCTAAGCTGAACAGGTTCCTTAGTCACTGGTAGAAGGATAGGCTGCCCCAGCCCACCCACTGTTTTAATCCTAACAGAGAGCCTTTAGCAGATATGCAGTGCAGTGGTGATTACAAGGGTAGTTATTATGACTAAAATGTCAAGTTTACCAGATAATCCCTGCCACCTTTACATACAACTCTTTCCTCATTTTCCAGGCAATCATCATAACTTAAATAAACACAAGCGTCTTTATTAGTTTTCTAATAACAGAGTACCACAAAGTGGGTGACTTAAACAACACAGTTTTCAGTTTTATTGTCTCATTATCTGGAGACTAGAACACCGAGGTCAAGATTATCAGCAGGGTTAGTTCCTTCCAAGGGCTATGAGGAAGGATCTGTTCCATGCCTCTCTCCTAGCTTCTGATGATTGCTGGCAATCTTTGGCTTTCTTTGGATTGTAGATGCATCATCTAGGTTTCTGCCTTCATGTGCACATGGTGTTCTGCCTATCTGTGTCCAAATTTCCCCTTTTTACAAAAGGTACCAGTCATACTGGATTAGGGACCCACCCTATTCCAGTATGACATGATCTTAACTAATTATATCTGAAATGATCCTATTTCCAAATACCTCACATGCCAAGATACTTGGGATTAGGACTTCATATACATTTTGAGGAGACACAATTCAACTCCTAATACTCCTTTTCCAATGTAAGTTCTATAATTTCAGGTTAAGTCTTAATTTCAGAAAATATTTACCAGGAATATAAATGCTTTGTTGCTTGTTTTCCATAGGTTAACCTAGCCTTTTCTACTTATTTACATAAAATATGTTATTTTCACCATATCAAAGATTTCATGGAGTGTTTAGAATTTAGTAAAAATGTATCTATTAGATGTCATAGTTCAGCTGCTGTTGCATTAAATGTTGATCTTTTCCCCAAGATTATTTTCCAAACAGTATGTTAAAATTAGCACAGCTTAGTTGTTGACACGGAGTGATTAGGACTGCTGATCTTTGAGGGGTTGAACAGTTTGTAAAACAAGAATAAATGTATTAAACTACTGTCCAAAAATGGTGTAAAGAATAATACACAAAATGGTACATCTTTTAGTTACTTAATAAATAACAAGAATAAATAAGCATTGGAAGCCTGTATTTTATACTTATCATTAGATAATTATGGCATTCACATAGATAACTAGTTTTGTATTGGACTGGTGATAGCTTCCATATGCAAAGGACAAACGAGTTTTTCACATAAATCACTTTTTTTTTTTTTTTACTAATGCTGTATTTCATTTGCATTTTAGGTACCTGATTAGAAGTATAACTTTTATAAAAAATGTTTTTCTCTGCTTACAAAATGGGTCTAGTATCTACTCTCTAGACATTCCATTGTCTTTCGATTTAACTTTTACCGTTCACAAGATGTACCCCAATATTGAGATAGTACAAGTTCTGATATTAGTTTTTTATTCAAAGCAGAACAATTTAGTTCTGTACGTCGTTTAAAGCCTATTCATTTACAGAGTAAAGGTGGCTTTGCCGAATAAGTGGATGCAAGCAGCTATCTGGAAAGGGCAACGCATAAAGTTCAATTAAGGTTCCTGTAACCTGATAGTATCACTGTTCTCTCCTGCAATTCTAAACAGGTTCCAAAAATCTTAGTATTTCCTAGCCAGTCGATGTGACAGGTTTTGTTTCTGGCACTGTTTTAATCAGTCTTGAACAGTTAGGTTGGCTTACTTTTCAAGTTCCCGGTTGGTAAATCACTGTGGGAGCGTACCACGACAACTACTACCTGAATTTTAAAGGTTTTTTAAAACCTGCTTTCCCCACCGGTCGGCTTTCTTTTATCCGACTCTCTCAGGGGTTTTTCTTTTTTCTCTTACCCTCAGTTCCTTCCACACTCGAGACGTGTAGGGGGGATTTAAATTCCAATCCGGAACTCGGAATCGCGCGCCTTGAATGACGGGAGTCGTAGTTTTCGTGACTTCTCCCTAACCGCTTTTCACGCAGAGTCCTTCCTGCAGTGATAAACTACAACTCCCAGAATGCCTTCTCGGTCGCCCGCCCCCCGCTATGCGCACGCGCCCTGAGGCCGCAGGATTTGAATCGGCGGCGTTGTTATTGACGCCATATTGGGGCCGGCGGCGGGTGGAAGAGTCAGACAGTGGAGGGGGAAGCGGCTGGACGTGTTTGCTGGAGCTCCTGCCGGTGCCGCAGCCTCTCAATCTCGCCGCATCGACCACTGCTGTCTTAACTTCGGACGCTACTCAGGCTTCTTAGGAGCCGTATTCTAGCCTCACATCTCACGGGGCTGGTATTGACTTCTGAAGGAGCCGGTCTCCGCGCAGGAGCGCCTCAGGCGCGGCGCAAAGCCCGAACGGACGGCGGGGGCGACCGGAGTGTCTCCCGGGGGAGCCGCGCCTGAGGAGGCGGAAGAGCCCCCCTGACGCGACCAGCGTGAGCCGCCGCCACCGCCCCTCCTGCTCTCGCCCCGGCCGCTGGGCCACTGCCCCTGCCGCGGAGGCGGCGGCAGCAGCTCTGTTTCCCTCGCCGGCGCTCCGCCACCCGCCTTTCCGCTCTTGAGCCCGTCGGTTAGGCTCTCTTCGGGGCCCCGCTCTTCCCCGCTTCCTTCGTCCTCCCTTCCCTGCCCCCACCCGAGCCCGGCGCCCCAGCCATGGCGTGCGGAGCCACTCTGAAACGGACTCTGGATTTCGACCCGCTGCTGAGCCCGGCGTCCCCGAAGCGGAGGCGATGTGCGCCATTGTCGGCGCCCACCTCTGCCGCCGCCTCCCCATCGTCGGCCGCCGCGGCCACCGCCGCTTCCTTCTCGGCCGCCGCCGCCGCCTCGCCGCAGAAGTATCTCCGAATGGAGCCATCTCCCTTCGGCGACGTCTCCTCCCGTCTCACCACAGGTGGGACTCTGTCTTGCGGCCCCCGGGGGGGGGGGTGGGGGGCGAGGGATGAGGCCGCGGGACTGGGGGTACAGGATGGCTCCCGGTTCTTAGCAAAGTCCTCGGCGGCCACATTTCTCTTAAGGAGCTCTATCAGTGTTGGAGACACAATAGGAATGGCCTGATATCGGGGGAAGGGGTTGGGGGTGGGGTGGGTAGGGATGGTGCTTTGCCGGGTATTGTGGGGTAGAGGAAGGTCTTTTTCTTTGGGCCGAATGACTGGAATCGAGCATTTCCGTAGTCTGGAGAGCCCCAGCGGAAATGATCAGAGAGAGTGCTACACGGAAATCGAGGCAAGCGAAGGGTCACACATTTCACCCTAGTCTCGATGGCTGTCTCCCAGAATCGACTGGTTGCACCTATTAACTCTGGGACTGTGTGGTTTAAGGCTAGGCGGCCGCCCCTCTTCCAGTTCAGACATGGCTGATTTTAGTACCGAGGGGGTGGGGGAGGGATGTCACTGGGGCGAGATCTAGGCCTGTCATTAATCACCCACAAGAACGCCACTTTGGCTGAGTCAAGACCTGTTTCCCTAGCAGGGTCAACAACAAAGAAAATGCTCTTCCCGAGTACTGTAATACGATCACACTATATATGTCTAGACCTTGAGAAACTTGAACTTTTAATGAAAAGCAAGTTGTATTGAAATTCGGGGCTGAGTAGTTGCTTTAGTTACAAGTGCTTTATTTCTGCCCATGAAAGTACTTTGGAAGGAAAGGGCTAGGCCTTGAAAATAATAAATCAACCCAAGATTCCAAGGGACTTCAGAATGTTTTTGCTGTTCATCTTGAAACATTTCCTGAAAGTGACTGGGGAGCTACCTCTTGACTGCCTTGTACTGCGTTTGTGTCCGTTTTTCCCTGTACTTTGAAAATCCTTGTGTGCCCCTGGCATAGTCTTTTAAGATAGGCTTATGTGGACTGATAGTGTAAATGTTTCCTTTGTGCGTGTAGCATGCAGAGGTTTCATGTGTGAGCCTTTGATGATAATAAGATCTGTAGACAAAGCCTTTTCATAGCTTGATTTACGTGTTTATCGTTAGCTTTAAAAAGAAAATCTATGGGCAGTATTTAACTCTACTGATAACTTGATTTGGAATTGACATAAGTTTTGTTATTTTTCAGGTCAGACTTTTAAAATATCTTTTTCCAAATATATGGGGAGATCCTCAAATGCCTAGGCTACCATCTTTTGCTGTTGAAACAGTGTCAAGAATGGGTTCCTGGGGATTGATACTATTTTCAGAGTTTGTCTTTTTAGTGAAAGACTATCACTGAAAATTGGAATGATACTGTGGAATCTGTACTTAATAAGGCCACTTAAAAATAGCTCTAGCTAACCAGCAGTAAATTTCATTCGAGGGGGGTGAATGAATACAGTGTTAGGTTTGGGAGTTAAAGTATATTGCAGTGCTAAAATAGTCTTGAGCGTATAAGGTAAGTCAGCTAGGGGCTATATTTGTCCTCACTTTGAAGGGAATTAATTCAGAAAGAATTGTGATTCTTCGCAGATCTGTCATTTCATTGATGTATTTGAAGCATTCACTAATGCAGTTGACTCCACATTTTCTTATATTTCAGTTAAGTGGACTATTACTATTATACTAGTAAAATGACTGGAACTATTGAAATTGTTTAAGCCTGCTGATTCAAATTCACATTTTTCCAAAATACTGGTATGTTTTCTGTTTTTCAAGGTGTTTTTGACATCTGCTGTAAGTTTGATCATATCCTGAATTCTAAAGTCACATGCTAACTGATCTTTATTGAGTCTCTGAAAAGTTTTTTTTCTAGCTGTTTCAATTAGAGGACAGCAGTTAAAATTGATTAACTTTTGAGTTGCTAAAATTTACCTTTTTAACTGTGGTCTTGGAATGACATTTTACATGTAAGTTAATTTAGCCTTACGTTTACCCGGCCAGTTGTGGGCTTGCTCTTGTATGGTTTTGGTAATGGTGTCATAATGGGAGCTGCAGTGTTGTGCAGGTATCAAAGAGCTTCCCAGTTTTCATGTCCTCTAACTTGAGTACCTAATTTTTAAAGTCCGCAATGTGTATAATTTATTATGAATTTACTTTTGTTCTCTGGGTATGTTTATATGTAAGTGTTTTTTGATATGTCGCTGAAGTCATGTTGTCATGATAAAACTGGAGATGGGGGGTGGCAGGAACCTCTTGCTGTGGTTGGAAAAATGAATGCTTCTACTTAGCTTTATTAATACTCATCCTGGCAAGTTAATTGAAAACTGATTTCAAAGAGTTCTATCCTCGTTGATTGAGTTTTGAAACCTCTCAGAATATTATCATTTAGCCAAAAGGTTGTCGTGACATTCCCTAGAGCAAAAATATTTTAATAAAATCAAAATATATGAGACTGTCAATCAAATCCAACACATTGTTATTCATAATTGTATAGTGAATGAATGAGTGGCTGAATGAAGTGATCCTTCTGTGAACTCAACCTATTTGTGAATTTGCTAGACAGGTTTATACACATCATTTGACTTGTTACCATTGCTCTAGTCTGCCTTAGGAATTGAGTTGGATGAAGAGTTAAATTCCTTTGTAAAAGCTCATTGTATTTGCTGGAAACTTGCCATTAAGAATGGAAATTGCAGCTTGTGAATGGGGAAGGGTTTACAGGAACTTAGATTGTTCTGTAGACATTGATGCATGCCTGCAAATGGAGACACCAGCTGGCTTAAATGAAGAATAAATGGTTCTACACAAATGAGATGTCTGTTGGAAGAGGCAACATTTCACTTCAGATGTCATTTATATTGAGCCAGAAGTGTTTTTAATATTTTGTGGTTATTTAGACAGCTGTTAGGTTGCTTCTAGTTTCTCAGTGGATTTGGCAAATAAACTGTTTTTAATGATCTTTATACTTTGGATTTTAAACTTGATATTTTATTTAGGACGGTGTATGTAGCTGCAATTATTTAATAGTTCTATGAATTATGCATTTAAGAATCATGTAAGTTTATAAGCCATTAAAAGCAGAGTGCAATTGTATTCATTAAACGATTTTGTTTTGAAAGTAGAAAAATGAAAGCCTATCTTGAGCACAGAAACACATAGTGTAAACAGTCTAGATCAGAGAAGAGATTTGCTAACTCTTTGTTAGGTGAAAATGTTCCAATGTAAAGGAGAATGATAAAATTTCTTCAGTTTTCTTGAATGGTTTTATAGGAAAAAGAATATATTGTGTATTACTCAGATAGGCCTTTTCCTAAGTGTTTAGATAGACAGGAAGACAGTGATAGAAATGCTTTAGTTTTGAAAGGTTGAGAAAGAGGTTCATTGGAAGTGCCCATTTTTGTGTGTTTTTCCTCTTTGAAAAGAAACCTTTGATTATTCTTCCACTTAAAGAAAAGTGCATAATGATAGCATAGGTTAAGTTTGGACCTCTTAGGTAGTTGGTTCACGAAACAAGAAAATGAATGGTATTGGGTTTTTTCAAGTGCCCATAAGTGAATTATGTACAAGGTTGTGTCGTGTCTGACTCTTGGCGACCTCATGGACTGTAGCCCACCAGGATCCTTTGTCCATGGGATTTTTCCAGGCAAGAATACTGGAGTGGGTTGCTATGCCCTCCTCCAAAGGAACTTCCCAACCCTGGTTTCAAACCTGCGTCTCCTGCATTGGCAGGCGGATTCTTTACCACTGAGCCACCTGGGAAGCCCCATGGGTGAATTAACCAACAACTTACAGTCCTTGCTAGTACTTGGTAGCACTAACAGTTACTACTGCTAACCCTGTGCTAATACAGAATGTTGTCTATGCATATGTGAAACCACAGTGCATTTCTTGACTTTGAGAAGACTGCCTACTTTCAGGAAAGTGTGAAGAATGGAATACCTGTTAAAGCCTATATGAACCTTTCTGGCATCTGCAGATATTGAAGAGGTCGTCACAAATGACCTTAGTTTAAGAGATGCATCTTCAGTTTTACTACTGAGCATAGAACTTCTAGAACTCAGCAGCTTACCGTTGTTTCTCAGCTTACTTTCTTTCTTTGTTTTTTGTTTCTCAACTTTCTAAACACACCTGAGAAATATCAGTGGCAGTTTTGTAGCAAAGACTGTTAGTGAAAAGGAATGTCCCCTGGATTTTGAGAGGGTAGGTGGGACTTGTCTAGTTTGAGAATAATCTCAGAGGTATTCTTACCTACTATACCTTCTCTCAGTTAATGTTTTATACAGAGTTTTAAAATATTTACTGAATGTATTTGTTGAATTAAGGTTTGGGCAGTTGTAAGAAAATATAATTTCAGTTCTCCTTCTGTACCAGTTTTTCTTTTTTTTAGACTATTTTGTGACACTAAAGTCACAATATGTGACAACATTTTTTAAAACTGTGACTCAGACAAATGAGTAGTAACAAGAAATATAGCATTTATTTTAGTTTTAAGACTTCTAATAGTATTTTGAGGCTCTTGAAGTACACCAAAAGTATTCCTTCATGGTTATGTGTATTACAATATTTGAAATAGCCCCATTTACAAGGATTTTAACATTTTCAAAGATTTTACATGATTTTTAGGAAAAATAATTTGTAATATGAAGTTCTGAGCTTTCATTTCTAAAGGAATTGAATGATTTAAGTTAAAACAATTTTTGTTTTTTGGATGGGAAGATACTGCAATTATAATTGAGCAGGGAGAGAACCCTTGCAGGTAAATTACAATTCTAGTGTCAGCTTTGATATTTATTTTGAGCCCTTTGATCATAATTTTGCATTGTGCCAGATTGTATAATCTTTCTTGTGATGATAGGTTTTGGGGGGTAGTGGTAGTGGTTTTTATCCTTTCAGCACTAGAAAAATAGCTCACAATATGCTTGTAGTTTGTCTTAGAGTATAACTGCTTTCTTCCTCTCTTTACAAACTGTAAGTCACTAATTTTTATATGTCACAGATATCATAGATCATCCTGAAGTATAAATGCTTTACACCATTTTGATTTTATTAAAACTATGATTTGTTGTTCAGTTTTTGAGTTTGACTGTATTTTTAAATTCTCTGTTCATGTACCTGGATTTTCTTGCCATTATTAAAAAATGTAAGTACTTCCTCTGAAAGTCAAGCTTTTGTGAAACTCCTTTGAGTTTCAGATTCTAGGCTGGTTAGGCAAAGAAAAGACAATCTATGGGTACTGACAAGAGCTGCACCTGCTGGTACTTATAAAACTAAACGTGAAGAAAAATACCATAAACTTTATGGTTTATCAAATACTTATTTTAATTCTCTGGACAGTTGTCCATATTAGATTATTTTCACCTTTGACAGCCTGAGCATTGACATTGGCTTACTGATTACATCACACTTTTACTACTGAAGCTTATTTATTGACTGTTTCTGAAATTGTTTTAGTCTGTAGTGTACATTCAGACTTTGGTTTAATATTTATTTTCATTTCCCTTAATGTTATTTCTTAGAAAACTCCCTCTAAAAATCAAACTAAAGGGAGGAAGTTTGGAGAGATGGACCTGGAAGAGTTGCTTTTCTTTCTTTTGTTTTTAAAAAGCATGGCATCAGTGATCTGATGTAGCAGTTTAATAGAAGAGGGGTAGAATTTGAAAGGTTGCAGAAAGCCAGCTTTTCAAACATTACTTTCCTTGAACTTTGCCTTTTGTTACAGAAGATTGCCTTGTTCCTAATGCTGATGCATAATTCTCTGTAAGAAAAACTTTTCTAAGCAGTATAATTGGTTAAAACTGTAGGAGGTTTTAGGTGGCTGTGACAGATGGGGGAACCTGATCCATGGCTCAGGGTAAAATAGTACATTATCAGAGGCTGTGTGGTAATGCTGACCTGTCAGTTTAGAATAATTCCGAACTGTTGAAACACCAATAAATCTTTCTGGTTAGTTACAGATGCCTATCCTCAGAGGAAGTAGTTTAGAGACACTTGAAGCATCCCTTGTATAAATATCTGAATGGAATACAAACATTTCTTATAATTATCCTGTTACAGTCATTGTATTTTCAGGGCTCTAAGTAGATGAGAATTATGTACCAAAAACGTACTACCTTAACAGGCATAGAGTTTGATGTTTCATTGTGTGAAGTATTAGTAGTACATGGCAGTGGATCCCTCTGTTCTAACTGACATTGTTTTTCTGATTTATTTTCACTTTAGGTACTCATGGAATATTGGCTAGGTGTAGTATTATGATACTGGAGAGGGTAGTAGATGTTAAGAGGTTAGGCCCTGAGATCAGGCTTCAGTTCAGTTCAGTTGCTCAGTCGTGTCCAACTCTTTGCGACCCCATGGACTGCAGCAAGCCAGGCCTTCCTGTCCATCACCAACTCCCAGAGTTTATTCAAACTCATGTCCACTGAGTCGGTGATGCCATCCAACCATCTCATCCTCTGTCACCCCTTCTCCCGCTTTCAGTCTTTCCCAGCATCAGGGTCTTTTCAAATGAGTCAGTTCTTCGCATCAGGTGGCCAAAGTATTGGAGTTTCAGCTTCAGTATCAGTCCTTCCAATGAATGCTCAGGACTGATTTCCTTTAGGATTGACTGGTTGGATCTCCTTTCAGTCCAAGGGACTCTCAAGAGTCTTCTCCAACACCACAGTTCAAAAACATCGATTCTTCAGCGCTCAGCTTTCTTTGTAGTCCAACTCTCACATCCATACATGACCACTGAAAAAACCATAGCTTTGACTAGACGGACCTTTGTTAGCAAAGTAATGTCTCTGCTTTTTAATGTTCTGTCTAGGTTGGTCTAACTTTTCCCAGGGAGCAAGCGTCTTTTAATTTCATGGCTGCAGTCACCATCTGCAGTGATTTTGGAGCCCCCAAAAATAAACTCTCACTGTTTCCACTGTTTCCCCATCTATTTGCCATGAAGTGATAGGACTGGATGCCATTATCTTAGTTTTCTGAATACTGAGCTTTAAGCCAACTTTTTCACTCTCCTTTCACTTTCATCAAGAGGCTGTTTAGTTCTTCACTTTCTGCTGGAAGTGTGGTGTCATCTGCATATCTGAGGTTATTGATATTTCTCCCGGCAATCTTGATTCCAGCTTGTGCTTCATCCAGCCCAGTGTTTCTCTTGATGTACTCTGCATATAAGTTAAATAAGGCTTGGGTTTGCCTTATTCCAGCTGTATGACCTTTCAGAAGACATTGCAGTAAAGCCTCATTTTCCTCATCTGTAAAAGTATGCACTTGATAGTAGTATCTGCCTTCTGGGGATGTCGTGAGAATTAAGAGCATTTCCTGTCCCTGAGTGCTGGAGATACTTACAGTTGGGCAACCTCAAATGGGACTTTTTACACTGTCCAGTAATCCTGCTGTTTATTCAATGAATAACCTTGCCTTTTACTTCTACTTCATGGGAAAAATAGAGGCCATCAAATAGCAGCGTCTTCATTTTTCCTAGTAGCTACTCTACCAATGTTTTTGCATATTTTGTTTTGTTTTTAGTATCATTGAGGAAGATTAAGTGAGATAATTAAAGCCCTTTACGTAGTGAGGGAAGGACCCCACTTGTCTCCAGAGGAACCTTATCCTTTGGTTTTTGTCTGTCAACCAGATGTTTGCTTTTGGCTTTAAATAGTGTTAAACCTCCCATTATAAAGGAAATGAAGCATCCTCATTTTTCCTCCAGCAGTCATCCAGATTCCTCCATTTCAAAACTAGATTCAAAGAGATTTCAGATAGTCTGCTTAATTCTACTGGGCTCTCAACTTACTTTTAGTATACTTGTACCTCAGATGGCTTTTGTCAAGCCAGCGATGACTTCCATGGCACCCAGTCAATCCTCATCTTGTTTGACCTTCCTTATAGCATTTACACTGCTGACACTCCCTTCTTTTTGAAATATCTTGTGTATTTTAATCTTCTATGACAGCACTGTTTTCTTCCACTTCTCAAGCTGTTTTTTTTGTCTTCATCTGGCCATGAGTTCTTTGGTTCTAGGTTCATTCAGCTCCACTCTTGGCTGGCTTAATAGCTCCTTTAAGTGATCACACATGCATGCATGCTCCTGACTTCCATTTCCACCTACAGGTGACTGTCTAATTTATATCTTTAGTTCAGGTTCAGCCATGGGAAGTTTAGACTTTTTCTTGTCATATCTTCCCAGAAGCCTTTCTTCCTCCCACAAGTCAGAATTTTCGTGAAATCTTTTGATTTTTTAAGTATTCACAATTAAGTTACAGAATACATGGGTTAAACAAAAGATGTCTGTAGGTTTCCAATCAGTGTCTTCTGGTGTGTGAGAGAGATATATATATTATATATATATATATATAATATGTATATACTAAAATATATATGTAAAGCAGATATCAAAAAGCAAATGTGTTTATTCACTATCAGTCACATAATGAACATATTGATTATGTTAATGTCACGTGGTGAATCTCCTTAAGTAGGGCCAGTCAAGTTTAAATTGATTTACAGGGTATTTTCCTGCTCAGGAAGGATATGTGTTAGAATTACAAAAGCCATCCAGGTGAGAGTGGCAAATAAATTAGATCATCCTTAATGTTTTTGTGCTTGTAATAATCTCAGCTGCTACTGCTTTCCTTCTCTTCCTCTCCATTTCCTGGCATGTCCAATAGTACATAAACCAACCACTTTTCTTTTTAGTTGCCACAGTAGAGTTTATTTTAAGCAGGGGATAGAAACTTAAATGTCCATAGTTCCAGGCAAGTAATGAGTGAAATAAACAAGGTAGGGACTTGTGAATTCCGGTCTTGTTCCTGATCTGCTGCATCACCTGGAAACTCACTAGAAAATGCTTAACCCAGGCTCCGTCCTTTATAGGGTTCATTTTAACAGAATCCCTAGGTGGTTTGTGTGTGCGTTCAAGTTTTAGAAGCACTTGAGAACTTACACCCAAAAGGCAGCAGCCACTCTTGAACTGAACTTTGCCACATAGTCCAATACCCACCCCAACCACTCCCTCCCCATCAACAGTAGCCAGAAATCTGATCATTCAACTTTTGAATGTTGGCCACACTGTTTTGAAAAAAGTTCAGGCCAGACATATCTTTGGACTCCATTTAATTCATGAATCATCAGTTTGCAACCTCTGGTTTCCAGATATGCCATTTATGTGTGTATATGTGTTTGGGGGGCCCTGATAAGTTGTAAGGAGAAACAGGTTAGTTTAGCTTGCTTGTATTGCCCTATAGTCCTCCTCAAGGAGTCTGCTCTTTGTCCTTCCAGACCTTATCTTGTTTTGATGGTCCATGGTTATTTGAAATAGAAGCTGAAACTTGGCACTAAATGTTTTCCAAAGCTTGCATATTTGGTTTTGGATAGTTCAGTTTCCTCTTTCTCTTCACCATTTACTTCTTTCATTTTTTGTTCTTATTACTCTTTTTCTAGCTTGTAAGTTACTTGAGAAGATATTTGCAGATGGTAAAAAAAATAAACAACAAAAGCTGCATGGTTAACACATAGAATCTAATGTAATATAAAATAGAGGTATGAAACTTCATGTGTATCAGGGAGGCGCTCCCTGCTGACTGAGCATGGTTTGGACTCCTTGCATTAGTGACTCCCATTGTGCAGTTAACTTGTAATTTATACCTAGACCTGAAGAATTTAATAAATTGAACCATTTACTTCAAATAAGTAATTATTGTGTAGTACCAGTGAGGTAATAGAATTTGACCTGTACTAATTATAGTTATTCTTCCTCTTGTAGGGGATTAATGAATGACTCTAATGCAGTGAAATAAAATGTAAATTTAGAATCTGAGTCAGTTTCCTTTAAAATACTGTAGCCAATACCCTGGTGTTTATATAAATATATGCAGCTATATTATGCTTATTAGGATTCGTGGTAATCCAAATAGAAGTTAAAACTGTAGATATACCTTGATGATCTTGTGTTAAAATTTGGTTCCAGGTTCCTTTAACATAGCAATAATTGTAAAGTAAATTTAAAAGGGCATCAGCTCATTTTTTTAAATTGGATAGCTCTTGATTGGATAAGAATATTATCCTTAAGGTTCCCTCAAGGAGTCTGTAAGAACTATTCTAGTTTCTGATCAGATGATCTAGGAGAATAGTTGAAATTACAAAGATGGGTCTCCATAGCAACTCGGAATTGTCCACGTGATAAAATACAGACGTGGTGTTTGTAGTTGAGAGCTCTAGATTTGGTCTGTTATTTTATTTGGAACAGTTTCAGTTTTAGGTCTTAATAGCCACTGCAGGTTTTCTGTACTTAATTGTGTACAGATTTTCCATTTCATTTGTGTTCCTCCCTAAAACTGACAGGCTTTCAAGATTTATTTCATTTTTAATCCCATTGTTTGAGTTAATCTGTTTAGATGAACTTTTAGCTTGTTTGTTTTCAAAGATACTCCATAGAGAAATTAGCATGTAAGGTGATAATAAACAGGTCTTTACTTAAAACTGTTAATGAAACTGTTAATGTTTGATCTAGTAATTATGTCAGTAGAAAAACAGGAAGTCCATACAGGTCTGGACCAAAAATTTAGTTTCACTTATCACCAATTTTTAGACATCTTATGGTTATGGACTCTACTCTAGAAAGATGCTTGATGATGACCCTGCACCCCCACCCCCATTTCGTGATTCTCCTGTAAACACATTTCTGATAGCTTCTAATTTTCCCTTTGCTCTCAGTCCCACCTTGATTCTATTTCTTGTACCATCATCAGCAGCTTTTTTTTGTTTTTAATCCCTGCTTTCTCCTGTTTATATTGTTGACCTTGTTCATTGTGTCCAGGGTTTTTAAAGCAGTCATTGGCAACTAAGATGAGTAAACAGGCTTTATTGTCTCAGGCCAGGCCTTCTCTTTTCACATTTACCTAGGTTTTTTGCATATATATATATATATATATTTCAAATATCCCAAAGGAATAGGCTCACTGACAATCTGCTTATTACAGAGAATTTCTTTAGCAACCTCAGTGATATTTACTAGATTTGGGAATGAAAATGCCCTTAGTCATAAATCTGCTAATACTGGCTTTCACTTAACCTAATAAGTGCAAAAAGTCTTAATATTTTATAGTTAACCTTTGAACAATGTGGGCTTGAACGGACAGATCCATTTATATGGATTTTTTTCACTAGTAAATAAAATGGTAAATAAACCATCCAAAGGTGGTTAAATCCAAGGATGTGGAACCCTGCTGATGTGGAGGAACCATACCCTTGGATACAGGGTTGCACTACAAGTTACATGGACTTTCAACAGCAGAAATTCTGCACCCTGAAAATCCCCATGTTGTTCAAGAGTTAAGTATATGTAAGAACAAGGGTGATGTAGTTTTAAGGATTTTGAAAAGGGATATACCGCAACCATTTGAGTGTAGATTGTTGTGAAAATACATATTTTGCTCTGATTTGCTTCAAATTTAATCTATGCTTCTCAAACCAAATATGAAGCCTGCATGATTAAAACTGGAATGTGCAACTAATAATGTTAGTGAAGCTGCACTTGACTTTCTTCAATGGACTAGTAAATTTGTTGGCAACACAATGTCAGATGTTACATGTACTTGGAATAGAATCAATAGAATGTCATTTTAGTTCCATAAGAGATGGCTAGATTTTAGTTTAAGATTAAGTGACTATCGGTACTTTGTTGATGTATGTAAGGCCATTATCCCGCTGGTATGGAAGCAACTTAAGTTGACCAGATACGTAAATTGAACTTGTGAATTCTGGAATACTGAATCTTGGGAGATTTCTTGGTTATCGGCTTCAAAACTGCATAGACCTCTGAACTGATATAAATTGAACTTGAGGTTTGTATTACTAGTTAGCTGTTTGCTACTTTGTTGTTGTTGTTCAGTCATTCAGTGGTGTCAGACTCTTTGTAACGCCATGGAGTGCAGCACACCAGGTTTCCCTGTCCTTCAACATCTCCCAGAGTTTGCTTAAACTCATGTGCTTTAAGTCGGTGATGCCATCTAACCATCTCAGCCTCTGTCACCCTCTTCTCCAGCCCTCAATCTTTCCTAGCATCAGGGTCTTTTCCAGTGAGTCAGCTCTTTGCATCAGGTGGCCAGAATATTGGAACTTCAGCTTCAGTATCAGTCCTTCCAATGAATATTCAGGGTTGATTAAGGAAAAACATCTACTTCTGCTTTCTTGACTACACCAAAGCCTTTGGCTGTGTGGATCACAACAAACTGGGAAATTCTTCAAGAAATGGGAATACCAGACCACCTGACCTACCTCCTGAGAAATCTGTATGCAGGTCAAGAAGCAGCAGTTAGAACTGGACATGGAATAACAGACTGGTTGCAGATTGGGAAGGGAGAACGTCAAGGCTGTATATTGTCACCCTGCTTATTTAACTTACATGCAGAGTACATCATGCAAAATGCTGGGCTGGAAGAAGCACAAGCTGGAATCAGGATTGCCGGGAGAAATATCAATAACCTCAGATATGCAGATGACACCACCCTTATGGCCGAAAGCGAAGAACTAAAGAGCCTCTTGATGAAAGTGAAAGAGAGTGAAAAAGTTGGCTTAAAGCTCAACATTCGGAAAACTAATATCATGGCATCTGGTCCCAACACTTCATGGCAAATAGATGGGGAAACAATGGAAACAGAGAGTTTATTTTTAGGGGCTCCAAAATCACTGCAGATGGTGACTGCAGCCATGAAATTAAAAGACGCTTGCTCCTTGGAAAACAAGACCAACCTATACAGCATATTAAAAAGCAGAGACATTACTTTGCTAACAAAGGTCCGTCTAGTCAAAGCTATGGTTTTTCCAGTAGTCATGTGTGGATGTGAGAGTTGGACTATAAAGAAAGCTGAGTGCTGAAGAATTGATGCTTTTGAACTGTGGTGTTGGAGAAGACTCTTGAGAGTCCCTTGAACTGCAAGGACATCCAACCAGTCCATCCTAAAGGAAGTTAGTCCTGAATATTCATTGGAAGGACTGATGCTGAAGCTGAAATTCCAATACTTTGGCCACCTGGTGCAAAGTACTGAAGCCTTTGAAAAGACCCTGATGCTGAGAGTGATTGAAAGCGGGAGGAGAAGGGGACGACAGAGGATGAGATGGTTGGATGGCATCACCAACTCAACGGACATGAGTTTGAATAAGCTCCAGAAGATGGTGATGGACAGGGAAGCCTGGCGTGCTGCAGTCCGTGGGGTCGCAAAGAGTCGGATGTGAATGAACGACTGAACTGAAATTGGACCATTCACTAAAGAACTTTGTTGATCACACGTTACCAGTATTAGAGCATCTTAAGAGCACAGTGAGGCTTAGATGACATAGTTCTATCGTAATAGGTATAAAAAGCAGTGTCGTAGCATTCAGAATTCTTCAGCTCCAACAAGTGTTCACAAAGATGTGGAGCACCTGGTGCTGGTGGGAATGCAAAACATAGTTACTCTGGAAAATGGTTTGGCAGTTTCTTAGCCATATAATCAGTCCATCCAGTTCCACTCCTAGGTACTTACTTAAGAGAAATAAAAATTTGTCCACCTATGGGCTTGTACTTGAATATTCATAATAGCCCCCAGTTGGAAACAGTCCAAATGTCCACCAAAAGGAGAATGGATAAGGTGTGATGTATACCATATATACACAGTGGAATACTAATTAACAAAAAGGGATTACTGGTTGATGTAACATCATGTATGAATCTCAAAACCATTTTGCTGGGTGAAGACAAAAATCTATTCTTTATGATGGCAGTTTTAGAAAACATAAAACTGACAGCAGAGAAAGTGGTGGCGGTAAAGATGGTGAATGAGAGAACAGTTGGGGGGGTGATAAAGTTCTTTATTGTGGTTGTGGTGGTTCCAGAACTATGTATGCACTTGTCAGAACTCATCAAATTGTACATTTAAATTGGTGAATTCATTTGTAAGTTATGCCTTACAGTTTCTTAATAACATCTCTTAAATATTAGATGGTATGGAGATGTATAAAGCTAAATTTTTAAAAGTTTTACCGTATCTTTCTTCTTAGGCTGGCACTTGTTCAAGACTTTCAAATGAACAAATGGTTACAGCTATTCTTTTGGCACATTTTGGTTGTGCTTTGGGTGATTTTTTTCTTGTGAAGTAAAAGGAAGAATAAGTAATCTTGAGAACAGTTGTGTCACCACATTGATCAAAGAATAAGTCACACAAAAGAAGTTAAGGCCAAATTACTTTGTGCTATTATATTTGAAGTCTTTGTGAGTAAACTTTGAATGCTTTGAATGGCACTTTTGATCAGCATGATGGTAACTGAACATAAAATGATAAACGAGTGAAGCTTGCTATGAGATCAAAACATTACTTTAGAAACCTCTTAAAGAATTTTGCTACTGAAAGAGTTATTTTTAAAAAAAGGATATGTGTGCCTGACCTAGTCGGTACAGGATGTTGCACTGGTTTTATTGGACACCTCTGTGAATCTTAGGAAGCCTATTTCTCTTATGGTGCTTAGCTGTTCAGTAGACAGCTGTTTTATTTCACATTGGTAACTTTGTTTTAAATTACAATTTCACATAAATGGAAAAGGACTGAAAATGACCATGTTTAATATAAACAAATGTTAAAACATTTTGAGAAATGATAGAGACATTCAAACAACCATCCTGAGGTTAGTCATTCCTATGTGTGATTTTTGTATTCATGTGTGTTTAAAACAGATTTGTTTACACACAAAATTTTACATAAATGGAATCTTCACTAGATGTCTTTTGCAAGGCGTTTTTATTTTTTATTTTATTTGCAAGACTTTATTTTTTAATTGCTTTCTAGTTATAGTAATGAAACTGGCAGAATCTAAATGCTTAAGGGACTAATTGATACCACTTACAGTCTATCTCTCAAAAGCTGTAAAAGTTCCTACTGGAGAAATAAACTGAGAAAAGAGATGTGAGATTTAAGTGTATACCTAAAAACAACTTCTAGTATTAAATTTTTCAAAAAGGATTGTTTTCATTTTACATAAATCTTGAGCCTTCAGTTGCATTTCAGTTCATTTTTAAATTGCATCATTTTAGAATGGTGTAGAATTACACTCCATTATGTTTACAGAACATTTTATTGCCTGTTATTTTTGTTTACTTTTGCTTTGGGTTGGGATTAACAAGCTTCCTGGGATGTAGTTTCCCATTGATATCCTGTGAATTTAAGAACTGTGGTGGTAGTGAAAAGAAAGTCTGTTTAGGGGGGAGTGGGAACCTCAGGGAGGGATTTTCTGAAGAGGCTGGCTAACTGTCACTATTTTGAATTAGAAGTCTTCTAAAACTTATCATACTGGCCTAAAGGATATGCTTCTTATTTTTCATTCCTCATTTGATGGTCGTAGTTCAAGAGGATGGTAGTGTAGTGTAGTTTTTAATGAGTATCTGTGATATACCAATCACTTTACTTGGGTTTTTACCCCAAAGATACAGGAACTTTGCTGCTAAGGCTGTGATATTCATCAGTTCTGTTGAGCTTAATATTAATGGCCATGGCAGCTTAATGTATAATGGTTTTTTAGTTCACATCAACTCTGTCATTTTGCTGACCTACTGCTGTCACCTCTCACTCTTGTGTACCTGTATTTGACATACTTCTTCCTGCTTCTAATTATTTATGGTCTTGGAAAAGCCTGTTTAATAGTTCTCTGTGTGGTGAATAAATGACCTTTGAGTCTGGTACTCTTAGAATCTGAGTGAAATACATGTTTCAGTTCAGACTCCCTTATCTTTACCATTGAATGAAAAACTTTTTTTTTTTTTTAACTAATGAGTGCTCAGAAAGAATGGTATTTTGGAATAGCTGGATTCCAGGTGGTGTGTATGTGCTGTTTCTGAATGAGTGACCCCATTATGCTGAAATGAATTCCTCCCAAAACAAGTTTTCGAGATACTTGAAGAGAATATTTTCAGTAGAACCCAACCTATTTTTTAACTTGAAGGTGTTTATTTTGCCAAATTTTGACTTTTTTTCTTCTAGAACAAATTCTGTACAACATAAAACAAGAGTATAAGCGCATGCAGAAGAGAAGACATTTAGAAACTAGTTTCCAACAGACAGATCCATGTTGTACTTCTGATGCACAGCCACATGCATTTCTCCTCAGTGGACCAGCTTCACCAGGTAATAAAAGAATTGATAAGTGAAAGGAAATGTTACTTAGTATGGGAAAAAGGAAAACAAATTGCCTTTAGTCATCAAGCTCCTATTTCTCCTTGATTTTTGAAAAAACATTTATACAGGTAACTCATGATCTCTTAAAAATATGGTACAAAAAAGGTAATAGCCACTTGGATTCCCTTGACTCAGAGACAGCCATCTGTAGGTAACATCCCCTGAGTGAACTTCCCCATAAATGCTATGATTCGTAGCCTCTGTTAAAGAAGAAAAAAGAAATACAGCCATATGCTTCTCTGTCAGGTATAGATGTACCTTGCCGTGGCTAAATACTGCATTTTATGGATTTCCCATAATTATTTGATAATGATAGACTTGAAATTTCTATTACCGTATTTACAAAAATGTCCCTGAACATACACCCTCACACACACTTGTCTTTTAGGATAATGCCTAAAGGTTGATTATTTTGATCCTACATCTGTTTCTACCTACCTTTTATTGGAGAGGATAGTTTGCAAATACACTTCTTAAAATTTAAGATGTAAAACTGAGGGCTATTTGAAGTGAAGGGGATCAGTCAGTTAGTTCAGTCGCTTGGTCCTACTCTTTGCAATCCCATGGACTGTAGCACGCTAGGCTTCCCTGTCCATCACCAACTCCTGGAGCTTGCTCAAACTCATGTCCATCGAGTTGGTGATGCCATCCAGCCATCTTATCCTCTTTCGTCCCCTTCTCCTGCCTTCAGTCTTTCCCAGCATCATGGTCTTTTCCAGTGAGTCAGTTCTTCTCATCAGATGGCCAAAGTGTTGGAGTTCCAGCTTCAGCAGCAATCTTTCCAGTGAATGTTTAGGACTGATTTCCTTTAGGATTGACTGGTTTGATCTCCTTGCTGTCCAAGGGACTCTCAAGTGAAGGGGATAAGTTGGTGAAATTTGGTAAGGGGAGGTGAGGGTAGAGACAGGATTGTATCAGTGGGAAACCAAGCTCCTCTCACTCATCAGTTTACTTCTTATAAGATCAATTAACTGGCAGCCTCAACAAAGCTGAGATTTTGAAAGTAAATAAAGATAGCCTTAGTTTGGTAGCTGTGGACTAAAGCTGGTATGCTTTATTCTTGTATGTCAGTACACAAGAATTCTGGTATTCTGTTAACAGCTGATGCTGAACACAGGACAGACATACTTAGTTAACTGGTCCCAGCCATCAAGTTAATAAAGAGCAAGTATAAAGAGGAATTGGGGCAGATAAACAGGACAAACAATTGATAGCAAATCTGTGTACTTATGTTTATAGAATACTTGCAGCAGTGTTAAGGGTGACTGACATAACCCTGAGTTCTAAAAAAGATTAATTTGAGATGTTCTTTTCAAGAAAAGAGGAATGATGTTTTTGGAAAATAAAAGTACCCTAAGTAAATACTTCAAGAGGAATGCATTCTGAAGAAATCTAACACTGTCTAAGTGGCTGCTACATTAATAGTCTTTAAGGATGCTGAACTGTAAAATTTAATGTTGAATATTAGGAATATATTCTCAGTATTTATTTTTACAAAGTCTCTCCTAGCTAATAATTAATTTAAAAACAAAAAATTTATTTTGTTTGTATTTTGTTATTCTCTCAACTCACCTTCACACTTCTCCCCCCTTATATTTGATGGCATACATCTTGCTGTGTCTTTCCAAAGTTGTAAACTGATAGGATTAAACCTGATTTAAGACTAGGGAAATACTGTGCTAAAGACTGATAGAAAAATGCTTTTATATGAGCACTGAAAAGACTCACATGAAACCACCTCAGTTAGATGATGCTTTTCTATGATGGCTCTAAATCTGATGAGGTTTTTGTTCATGTTGTACATAGGGACTCCATCAGGAACATCCTCACCATTAAAAAAAGAACAGCCCTTATTCACTCTACGGCAGGTTGGGATGATCTGTGAACGTTTATTGAAAGAACGTGAAGAGAAAGTTCGAGAAGAATATGAAGAAATATTGAACACAAAACTTGCAGGTAAGAGATGAGTTTTAGAGTCTTTCCAGAAACTCATCCAAAGAAATGCATTCTTTCTTACATACATTTTACACGTCAATAAAATTACCCCTTCTGTACACTGGTAGGAGTATTCTCTAAGAACCAAAAAATTTCAATTCAAGAAAGAAAATGAACTTGGCTATAGCTCATGGCCCTCCTTAGTGACTTTAAGAAATAGTATTTGTTAGCCATGTAGATAAGCAGCAATATTAGGAAACTAGATATTTCTTTTGATAATACCCTATGCCTTGGCTGTTTACAGAGAAGCCTGGCGGGCTACAGTTTGCTTGTGGGTTTTTTTTTTTTTTAAACTCTTGGTTGTTTTTTATATTTTTAGGTTCTGCTTCTACCTTTTTTTTTTTTAGTTATTTTACTTTTCCAAACTTTGAAGTTTTTATCTTATATTGGGGTATTAGCCGAATAACAGTGTTTGAGGTAGTTTCAGGTGAAGAGTGAAGGGACTCAGCCATACATACATATGTATCCATTCTACCCAAATCCCCTCTCCCATCTAAGCTGGCACATATCATTGAGCAGAGTTTCACGTGCTATACAATAGTGCCTTGTTGGTTATCCCTTTTAAGTGTAGCAGTGTGTACATTACCTTCCTAAAAGTCCTTAACTAACTCTTCTCCTCAGGCTTCCCTGGTAGCTTAGATAGCAACAAATCTGCCTGCAGTGCAGGAGATGTGGGTTCAGTCCTTGCATTGGGAAGATCCTCTGGAGAAGGAAATGGCAACCCACTCCAGTTTTCTTGCCTGGAAAATCCCATGAACAGAGGAGCCTTGCAGGCTACAGGCCATGGGATTGCAGAGTTGGACTTGACTGAGTGACTAACCCTTTCTTCCTTCTCCTCAGCAACCATAAGTTCATTTTCTTAAGTCTGTGAGTCTCTGTTTTATAAGTTCATTTGTATTATATATAACATGCCATAAGATAATTTCTCCTTTGACTTCACTTAGTATGACACTCTCTAGGTCCATCCATGTTGCTACAAATGACATTGTTTCACTCTTATTAATGGTTGAGTAATACTCCATTGTATATCTATACCACATCTTCTTTATCCATTCCTCTGTCAGTGGACACTTGGTTTGCTTCCATGTCTTGTTGTAAACAGTGCTTCGATGAACATTGGGGGTCTATGTATCCTTTTGGATCACGTTTTTCTCTGGATATACGCCCATGAGTGGGATTGCAGGGTCATATGGTAGCTCTATTTTTACTTTTTTATGGACCCTCCAAACTGTTCTCCATAGTGGCTGTACCAATTTACATTCCGCCAACAATGTAGGAAGGTTCCCTTCTCTCCACACCTTCTAGCATTTGTTTGTGGATCTTTTGATGATAGCCATTCTGACCACTGTGAAGTGATACTGTAGTTTTGATTTGCATTTCTCTAATAGCCAGTGATGTTGAACATCTTTTCATGTGCATATTGGCTATCTGTATGTCCTCTTTGGAGAAATGTCTATTCAGGTCTATTGTCAGAAGCTGCTTGTAAATTTTGGAGACTAATTCTTTATCGGTCACATTGTTTGCAAAGGTTTTTAACTTTGTAACTTTCATGATAATTTTGCATCAGTCTGAACACTTGAAATTTAACTGGAACTGTGTACATAATTTTATTTAGAGTATCAATCTGCTGCATTCTTTTAATTATCCAGAAAATTTTTTTCCATAAAATTTGATAATTTAAGTGTAGTAAATAAAATATGTATGCTAACATAACCAGACTTTCCCCCGATTTTTAAGCCATTGATTTAATAGATATTGATGTTATAAACTTCATGATTAGGGAGTTAAAGTGCTAATATAGGTGAGAATTTGTCAGTTATATAACGTCTTTTTCTGTGGCATCTAATTAGGTTACAGGTGGATATTTGGATTAATTACATATTTTACTATGCTTTTTAGTCCTGTTTCCTCTCATTGCAGTACATTACCATTCATAGGCCACTTATAATAATTTTCAGAGGAAAAATATCTTTATTTTTAATAAGTAAAGAAATAAGCCCCACCCAGCTTACACATGAGGTTGTGTGATTTGAGCTGATGTGGGTTTCCTAAGCTCCATGCTCTTTCCATTTGATAAGCTATTATTACTGAGGTTGTGTGTCTAAGTGCCAACTTAGAATCATTTCACTATATATATTGGACTTTTGAGTTTCTCTGGCCTTGATATATTAAGAGGGCATTTTTACAAATCATGTAATTGATATTTTCCTTTATTTATAGAACAATATGATGCATTTGTGAAGTTTACACATGATCAGATAATGCGACGATACGGAGAACAGCCTGCTAGTTGTAAGTATTTCATCTTTGAACCAAATACAAAACAATCTTATGGAGATGTTTGTTATAATTTATTATAATTATCTTCATACACAAGAGAACTTAACAATATCAAGGAGAAAAAGTTTGGAGGAAATAGGCAGTAAAATTTTACTCAGGCTTTTGCTTACTTAATACCTAAGGCAGTATATTAGGGATGAAGTTTTGGCGTGTGTTTAAATTTTGACCTGAACTTTGCACTCATTTTCCTTTTCTCTTCCTTTAGATGTTTCATGAATCATGTTTTCTGCATTTATGGGCTGCCTTGTTCCTTGTTGAGTTGTTGCAAGAGGTCCCAATTATGACATGCAGCAATGCCAATACCCCTCTGTGAATACAGGTTATTTCAAGCTTTCGTCAGTGGCAACCACTCTTAGGCAGCAACTGGATTTGGAAATTCCTTGATGTCAATACCACCCGGATGTGGACCTTTGCTACCTGTATTAATGCCAGTGGCCTCATTTGCTGTATCATTACAATTTGGCTTCTATTAATATGTTTGGAAAGGATTAAAGCTGGTATTCTGAGAACATGCCCTTCACTGGTTGTGTAAATAAAACTGTAGAAAGACACTTCAGATGAAGTTAGTGTGATTTTAATTGTGCACTACAACCAAGCTATAACCAGTTATTAATAATTTAGAATGTAATCCCAGGACATTATTAAGCAAATAGCCTACAGTGCTTCCTATGAACTAGTGAAGGAGGAGGGCATTTCTGTATTCCAGGACTTCTTGGGGTTTCAAATGGGTTTATATGCCCTGTTGGGATTTTTTTTGGTAGTTTTTATTTATTCTATCAGTCTTTTTAACGAATGTTTATAGCTGCATTCCCCCCCCCCCCCCCCGCAGTGTATCATTGTTTTACTGCCCTTGTAGTACTGGAATTTAGTTGGAAGAATAAAACATTTACTTCTAATCTGCTTGTTTTTAATGTACAGATGGGTAGTATTTGAATAAAGCCAGTGTTTTAAATGTAAGCATTTTCCAGGAATCAATTTTCTGGTAAGATTTCAAAATAAGTCTTTACATAAGCTGAGATCTGATTCCAAATTGTCTCTCTTCTCATTGCATGACAGAAGGTCAGTTTTAACAACTGTAGACTTTAAAGGAAAATATATGAAAGCATCATTCAATACATCTAATTCCCATTCCATACATGCTTTCCATACATGCTTTTTTCCATATAGCTTTCCTATAATGAAGTGACCAAAAAGCGCTTCAGTGAATTCTTTTAAATTCTGTTAACATATTTCTACTAATTAAGTCATAAATATACTTGACCTAATTAGTGGAAGACAAAAGGATTTTTTTCCTTTTTAACTTTAGTAATTACATTTCACCAAAATTATATTCTTTGTCTAAAGGCCAAAAGGTGATATACGGCCTTTGCAAGATCCTCAGGTAATCCATATGCACTTCCATTAAGTGCTTTAGAAACATTGGTATAGCACAGGGTGGCCATAAGTAAGGTGGGTAATCCTACCTGGCTTTAATGGACTGATGGATTCTCAGCCTCAGCATTACTGACAGTTGGGGCCAGATTCAATCTTTGTTGTGGGGAGACTTACTGCATGTAGGATGTTTAGCAGCATCTCTGGCCTCTACCACTAGATGCCAGTAACACCCTCCCCCAGTCTTGACAACCAAAAAACGTGCCTCCAGACACTGACAAATGTCAGGGCAGGGGGATGAAAACGGTCCCCGGCTGAGAACCACTAGTCTAGTGGGACAGCATTTTAGAATGCAAGAGTAAGTAAAAATATGGAGGAGTGGATAGAAAGAATGTAAATATGCTTTATCTCTTCATTTCAGAATGAACATTCTTTTTATATAATAAGCACATATGACTTTTCATGTAGATTTAAAGTTTATAAAAGAGCTGGTCTTTGTTTTAGAGGATATGCTACAAGGAAAACTGGTGCTGGCAGTCTGAATGGAGCCTCAAATAACATTTTAATTCTAGATTCAACTTTGATCAAGAACAAAATTTCCCCCACAGCCAAATTTCTGCTTATCCACCTTACCCCAAAATTCTGTCTTATGGGCTGCTTCCTGATTTTAACTGATTTAGTGGGTGAGGTAATTTCAGAAAAGGAAAAATGTGGAGAACTTCCTGGATTTATTAACAGTTAACAAGATTTAGATGGACTCAGTAGGTGGTGATTAGTACAGATACAAGCCACACTTTGAGTTCCCAAAAAGCTCTGAAATTGCTTCCAATTAAAGAATTTAGCCAAGTCATCTTATTCTTTACAGTAAAAGGCAGTGCTGGTATTGTGCCGTACTCAGTTACTGTAACTAGGGTAAATCACTGGATATAATTCTCTGTATAGGAAAAACAGGCCCAGGCAATGTGAAAAAAATACAGGAAGTTTAAAAAGATCAATGCTATCTTTGGCCTATGGCAAGAACTTACATCCTAAAGAAAATGGTTTCCAAATGAGACATTTATTGCATCAGCAATGTTAACTGGAGCCCTTTCCAGGCTCTACCCGCCGAGACTGCCTTAGAAGACTGAGGGGAGGTGAAGACTGTTGGAATCTGTTTGACATGTTCCCCAGCTGATCCAAGTTATGTGCCTTTTTTAGGTTACTCCCTTAGTTCAAAATTACACAGTAACTAGTGTTAATAAGTGAATATCCTGCTAAGGCACCTGATGAGCCTGTCCCTGTCTACTCAGAGAGAGGGCTCCAGCAGTTACCTGCTCCTACCTTTGCCCCAGCTGGGGAGCATTAGCTCATTCAAAGTTAGAGCCAACAGTCCTCTCTCCTGCACCCCTTTTCCTTCTATATATAATTCTCATAAACAAAAAACTTAACAAAAAACTAAGTCTTTTGATCCTATAATCCCTCTCTAGGTTAGGTTATTACCTATTTTTGTGTTCTATAATCTTTAAAGCAAAACTCAGGAGAATTTTCTAAACTTCCATTCTTCTCCCACTCTTTTGGTTAATTTTTATTAGGAAAAAACCAAAAGCTAAAAATACAGTCCAACAATCCTTAAAGGGAACAATTATTTTGCCGTTTTTGCTTTGTATGTACATTGTTTAAGAACAAAGGCAATGGCACCCCACTCCAGTACTCTTGCCTGGAAAATCCCATGGATGGAGGAGCCTGGTAGGCTCTAGTCCACGGGGTTGCTAAGCGTCGGACACGACTGAGCGACTTCACTTTCACTTTTCCCTTTCACGCACTGGAGAAGGAAATGGCAACCCACTCCAGTATTCTTGCCTGGAGAATCCCAGGGATGGCGGAGCCTGATGGGCTGCCGTCTGTGGGGTCGCACAGAGTCGGACACGACTGAAGCGACTTAGTAGCAGCCCACCAGGCTCCTCTGTCCATGCGATTTCCCAAGCAAGACTGTTGGAGTGGGTTGTCATTTTTCTGACCCACAGATTGAACCCGGCTCTCCTGCACTAGCAGGTGGATTCTTGTCCCTCCTATTTAAAGGAATGCTTTCCTAATTTAACTTCTAATCCATATTCAGGTTTTCCCATTTGTCCTCAAAATGTCTTTTGCAGCTTTTTTTCTCCATAAAGCAGAATTCAATTAAGATTCTGACTTTCTGGAACAACTAAGCTTGTCATCTTATTGAATGTTTGTCGTTAACTAATGTCATTAAACTCTTCTATCCCTTTAAACATAACTGTAATCTGGAAGTTAAGTCTAAAGCGTTTATTAGTTTCATGTTAAGACTTCGGTATAAGATGATGCTATGATCTCTGTTATTATATCACACAAAGTGATATGATAAGTGATGCCTGGCAGGCTTTGTCTTCACTCTTCAACCACTCATTAGCCACCAACATTTTCCACATTGCTAAATCTAATCAACATTTGAAACACTTTGTTCAGTTGGCAAGATACCACCACACTGGCCTGATTTTCTTTCCTTTGCTGGCTGCTGGCCCGGTCTTTCTCTGAACTTTAAAACATGCCAAGAGTTGACCTGGGGCTCCTTGCTTCTGCTCATACTCACTTTGGTGAATATCAACTCCTCAGTTGATGGCATCTCCATTCAGAAGTTTTTCAGAGTCCTGAATTCCTCACATCCTTCATCCAATCTTGATTTCCATCTAAAATCTCAACCATCTCTACTACTACCCTTGTAGGAGACATTTGTGTCTTGCCTGGATGATTTCAGTTCAGTCGCTCAGTCGTGTCCGACTCTTTGTGACCCCATGAACCGCAGCACGCCAGGCCTCCCTGTCCATCACCAGCTCCTGGAGTTCACCCAAACCCATGTCCATTGAGTCGGTGATGCCATCCAACCATCTCATCCTGTCGTCCCCTTCTCCTCCTGCCCTCAATCTTTCCCAGCATCAGGGTCTTTTCCAGTGAGTCAGCTAGGTGGCCAAAGTGTGTTGGAGTTTCAGCTTTAGTATCAGTCCTCCAATGAACACCCAGGACTGATCTCCTTGCAGTCCAAGGGACTCTAAAGAGTCAAGAGTCTTCTCCAACACCACAGTTCAAAAGCAATTCTTCAGCGCTCAGCTTTCTTTATAGTCCAACTCTCATATCCATACATATAACCACTGGAAAAACCATAGCCTTGACTAGACGGACCTTTGTTGGCCAAGTAACGTCTCTGCTTTTTAATATGCTGCTAGGTTGGTCATAACTTTCAAGGAGAGACGATTTCAGTGACCTCCAAATTAGTCTTTGTTTCGCCTCATTTGTGTCCCCTCCCCTATTCTCATAGCCAGTGATCCTTTAAAGGTCTTTCTAAAGGATGGCTTAGATGGCTTCCTACCTATAAAAGTTAAAAGACTTTACTGTGGTCTGCGGCCATAACTGCTCTCCACTCCACCTCATTCAGTTCTGAGTTTCCCTCTTGCTCACTGTGTGTCCCACACTGGCCACCTTTGCTGTTCCTCCAGTGCAGCCTGCATACTGTACTGCCCTTCAGACCTTTGTTATTGCTGTTCTCTACCTAAAATGCACTTCTTCCATAAAATCCTGGCTAAATCTTTTTATTCAAACACCATCTCAGGCAGGCATGTTCAGAATGATCTGCTTCCCTTTTGCTGTTATTTTTCCCTTTAACATTGTATAATTGTTCTTTGCTATTGATAGAATGTAGTGAGGGCAAAGATCTATGCTCACCCAAGTACTACAAGTGCTGCAACAGTGTCCCATGATACATGCTCAATAAATAATTTGTGAGCAAATCAGTCACACATTCTTTACCTAGATTTTACCAACCATAGTCAAAAATGAAACAGATGATTGAGGGCACATCTGACTGAAGGGGAATGGCTGGAAATAAAAAAAAAAATAGTGACCTAGTTGTTGTGAAGATACCCTGGAAAATGTCACACGACAGAAATCTAGTCTTTGATCATGCCCATTTGGCAAAGGCTCTGCTCTATGCCCTCGTTTCAGGGACCCCTAGGTGACCCCTATAAGTTCTGCCTCTAACACATGGATTCCAAGGTGTCAAAGCCTCTTGTGTTTGTGTTTATACATCGATTCGCATCATGAATTCCTTAATTTCCAAGATGACAGCCCTTTGTGCATATGTACATGTGTTTCAATTCTGCTGAATAAGAAATCCTGGCATCTTCTAGATGAAGATAAGACATTTAATCTATCTGAACTAATGTTACTCTGGTAATTGTCTCAAGGCTTTGTCGGGCTAGACACTTTCTGCTCTGGCTTGCAATTGACTATTTCTGGTACCTTAGGATTTACTTTTCTTTTTAACATTATGACAATTTGTACGGGGGTACATTTCATCTAGCACTTAAACAGTTTTTGAAGCAGGAAGTGGGAAACGGAGCAGTTATCCATTAATGTCATCTCAGCTCACTTTGTTGCCACAGGGCTAAGGAGCCCTTTATACTTACATAATACCTCCTTTATATTCCAAAATTAATGAGGCTTAAGTTATATATTAAGTCTGTTTATATTAAATTTCTCCTCTAAACACACAGACCTACAAGTGCATAGTTCTAAGGTCTTCAACTATAATAGTCCTCACTGAATTTGGACTTTTTTCCTCCCAGTCATATTTGCATGGTAATTTTGGTATGTTAGTATACTTAAAGACACATTCCAGAATTCTCTTGGAACCAGAACATTAAATAATGAACTTGAGGCCTCTGTTTCACTATCCTGATATGAGTTCTTATTATGGAAGAGATTCAGATGTCATTTCATCTGGGCCTTCAAGGTTGATGTGATCTGTAAAGATCTTTGAGGCTCTAAGACTCCATGATAGGTCAACCTGAAGTACAATATTTACTGCCTTTAAGCAGAAAGCCAAACAACTTGACACTTTTTAAGTTGTAAGACTAAAGGAAATGGGGCAGTAGAAGCAGTTTTACAACCTCTGGAGGAGGAGAAATAATCATCTAGAATATTCATCTTATTACATAATTTATACAAGTGAAGAATACCAGTGCAAGTAACTGGTAGAACAAGAATAAGTATTAATACTATTAGATCAACTGCAGATCAACTGATCCTCCTAAAGGAATTTATTACATTTATATATTATTCATGTTCAAGAACAATTTATTCATAATTTCTTCATGACTGAGAATTGCAGTGATATTCTGAGGAAGTTTCTAGTTGCGTGTTACTTGTTGGATTTCAAAGTTCTCCAAAGGGGCTTTGATACATTCCTCTTTGGGGTTAACACTCTACTTTTCTGTTTAAGCATCACACAGGGATTCCACACTTCTCTTCTTGCCAGACAATCTTCTTTGAGCTGTGTGTAAATCTGACTGGTCTTTTTCTCTTAAGCTAACCGTTATCTTTCTGGCTTCACTCGTTTGCTGTCTAGCAGCCTCCCCATGTTAGCCTTGCCACATGGTCAGTCTTCTGTTTGGTAGGTTTTATAAATCCCAACAGTTCTAATTCAGAGACAGCTCTAATAAACCGAGCACTGGAGGCTATAGCTAAGGAAATTTACCATGTTTTTCTGACCAAAAAAAAGGGGGTTAAAATCTCAGTGTTAAAACATTAGTTGCTGAGCTGAAGTACAGTTCAAATGCATACTAATAAACTATAACTCTTACTGGAACACATTAAGTATAATTAGACTCCACCGTCAATAAGACACAAATGGAAAAGTGCTTACCACTTATCTAGTTCTCATCTTTCAAGGAGCATGAAAATTGCTTCCCTGCCAACTTCTTAAACTACGTCAATAACCTACGAAACCATAGAGAATTCAATAATGACTGTTCTGGGACATTTTTGGTGAACTTTGGAAAACGACCTTTATATAAGTTTTAGACCAAATAGTTTAGATTTCTCTCATTTTAAATTCGAAATAAGTATTAAGGAACAACTTATTCTGGGATGGTATGGTTCTATCTCTAGTGTAGATCTGGAGAAACTATAAACTATTCTGTATGCTTACTTGGACATTGTAGAATTGATTTTAAAAGGATACTGGATAATTTCATTCCTTTCTTCTGAGGTAACAGAACTTGCATCCACTTTTTCAGCAGCTGTCACAACTGTTGCAAAAGCCTTTTGAGAGACAGGACAGAAGAAGATAAAAATCTCTGCTGTTGTCAAACATCTTTTATTTTTTGGCACTTGATGGCTCTGTATTTTTAAGCCAAGTCAAACACTGCTGCTGCTGGTAGCTGACACATTTTAAAAAAATGATACCATCTCAGGGTCTTAGAACTACATTGATGATCACTTTAAATAAGTACACATTAAAAGAAAGTGGAATGGTTCCCAAATAATCTTATATTTCAGAGAACTAAGAAATGTGCAGAGAAAAACAAGAAATAAAAGTTGAGAAGCTGAAAAGCATAAGGCTGTCCTGTATCCTCTACTCCCAACCTCCATCACCCAGGAAAATGCCTATTTTTCTTGGAAGCAACCAATCACCATATTTTTAAATGGTGACAAGACATGCTTCAAATAGGGACTTTAACAAAGTTAACTTTTAATATTCTGAAGAGGGAAAGAATAATTATTAAAGAATAATAACAGTTGTCCTTTGCCTTGCCAAGTATTCCTTGTACTTTCTGATTGCTAAATCTGTTGTATAGTTATTTCAATATTTTCTTCGCTTTTATCCCATAAGGGAAGTGCTAGTCAATAATACACTGTTTTATCTTGTGGGATAACAGAAGTGACCTCTCAACTGTTTAGCTTTTGTTAAACATACTAAAACGTAGTTATTTTGACCTGGCAAGGACACAGCATTATTAACAGAACTGGCTTGGTTGAGGCGTGTGGGATCAGCGTTCTGGAGCTTGGGTGGAACTGCTGAGCAGTTATGTGCCTTTTTGGAGAAAAGGTGATTTATAATGCTTTCCAAACCAAGACAGGCACATAAGAAAATAAGAGATGACTTCCAAAGTACCGAAAGTGTAAAAACAGCCCAAGAAAGATGTCATGGTTGGTTAGACACACAGCTTGCTCTTTCCCCCTGACCTACCTCTGCCCAGTCCACAAGGTTGATGAGCCTGCTGCACTCCAGGTGCAGTTTATACGCAATGCAGATATCTGGGGCAACGTTTGGAATGCAACCTTCTTCACTTCTCAGGGCTTCGTTCTAAAAAGAACAGTAAACTAAGATAACTACCTTCCAGAAATCATGAGGAACAAAACCACAAATTAATTAACCTCCTAACCTGAAATTAGTAAGCTAATAAATGAAGTCTTTGGTTTCCTTTATTTTGTGAGTTGTATTTATTCTCCAATAGTTAACTGGTTGTTGGTCAAAATCTCCCTAGCTCCTAGTCACTGGATGGATATTGCCAGGATCAAAAAACAGGAATATTTTTCATTTTCATCATTAATCATTAATCTCTTTTTTCATTTAAATCATACATTATTCATTACTGAGACCCTGATGCATTCTGGTTTCCATAAAATTTTATGGAATTTGTGGGTTTTCAATAAACTGCCACTTCCAACACTGCTAATTACCTGAATTCTAGCAATTACTATACTGTACTAATAAATACCAACACACCACTACCAAGACTACAAATTATCTCTCAAAGAAGACTGTGTTGTCAACATTGCATGTCCTAACCCCCACAAAACCATCAGTGTTTTTTCAACCTATTTGAAATTGACAGTTTTTATTAAGAAACAAAATCTCTTTCAAATATACACACAGGAATTATATACTCAACCCAAACTGCTGAAATCATACCAGTTCTCTTCTGTGACTTGATACTAGCCAAAAAAAAGATGGGATTTTGTAAAGAGTTTTGTTTTTTTTTTTTTCATAGGAGCATTATTTATTATACAGTAATGAAGACATGGAAGTAACCTAAATGTCCATTGATTAGATGAATGGGTAAAGATGTGGAACAAATATACAATGGAATGTTACTCAGCCATTAAAAAGAATGAACTAATGTCATTTGCATCAATGTGGATGGACCTAGAGATTGTCATTTAAGTGAATTAAATCAAAGACAAATATCATATGTCACATATATGTAGAATCTAAAAAAATGATACAAATGAACTTCTGTATAAAACAGAAGTAGATCCACAGACATAGAAAACATATTCATGGTTACCAAAGGAGAAAGGGGTGGGGAGGGATAAATTAGGAGTTTTGGATTAATAGGCACTATGCTGTGCTATGCTTAGTCGCTCAGTCATGTCTGACTCTTTGCAACCCCATGGACTATAGCCTGCCAGGCTCCTCTGTCCATGGGGATTCTCCAGGCAAGAATACCGGAGTGGGTCGCCATGCCCTCCTCCAGGGGATCTTCCCAACCCAGGGATCGAACCCAGGTCTTCTGCATTGCAGGGGGGGGATTCTTTACTGTCTGAGCCACCAGGGAATCCTAAGAATACTGGAGTGGGTACCCTAATCCTTCTCCAGGGGATCTTCTCATCCCAGGAATCAAGCCAAGGTATCCTGCACTGCAGGCAGATTCTTTACCAGCTGAGCCACCAGGGAAGCCCTTAATAGACACTACTATGTGTAAAATGGAAAAAAAAAACAAGGACCTATATATAACACAGGGAATTGTATTCAGCATCTTATAATAACCTATAATGGAAAAGAATTTGAAGAAGTATATATATCTCTACATACATACATATGTGTATATATATATACATATATATGTATGTATGTATATATTTCTGAGGTAGCTTAGTGGTGAAGAATCCACCAGCCAAGCTGGAGACATGAGTTCAATCCCTGGGTCAGGAAGATCCCCTGGAGAAGGGAATGGCAACCCACTCCAATATTCTTGCTTGAGAAATCCCAGGACAAAGGAGCCTGGAGGGCTGTAGTCCATGAGGTCGCAAGAGTCGGACATGACTTGGCGACTAAACCACCACCACCAGGCTTGTTTTCAGATTTGTCTGTTGGATGTGGCAGCAGGAGGGGAGGGGCAGGTGGAGTGAGCGTTGATCAGAGGTCTTCTCTGGGCTGGATGTTCCTCGTGTCTTCTCATTTAATCTTGCCAGTAACGCTGTGGGTTACTGTTATTCTTCTCATTTTCCCGGTGGGAATACTGAGTCAGAACTTTTCTAGAGACATATTTTGTCTTCATGGGCCTGGTTGAGACCTCTGATGCTTCCACCCATCCTGTTTATCCAGGTGGGTCTCACTGACTTTTTTTTTTTAAGTATAGTTGATTTGCAATGTGATGCCAGTCTCTGCTGTACAGCAAAGTTATACACATATATACATTTAAAAAAATACATTCTTTTCCATTATGGTTTATCCCAGGAGACTGGATATAGTCCCGTGTGCTGTGCACCAGGACCTTGTTGTTTATCCATTCTAAATGTAATAGTTTGCATCTACCAACCTTAAACTCCCAGTCCATTCCTCATCCTCTCCCTCTCCCCCTTGTCAACCATGAGTCTGATCTCTGTGTCTGTGAGCCTGTTTCTGTGTGTAGATAGGTGTTATATTAACTGAAAGTCAAAGGCAGAAGCATTCTTGCTAGGTCATGTTGTTCATACCCTTCCCATGCCGCTAGGAAAACCCCCCTGATGTGCTGGGCTTGCAGTAAGGTGAGTGAGTGACAACTCTGATAACAAATGCCACCAGTTGCTAAAGATTCCTGTAGGCCAGGCACTGTCCAGATACTAGACCAAAAGTAACAATTTCGTTAAGACCTTTCTTGGCCTTTAGCGTCAAGATAGACCTGGGTCTGGGTGCAGAGTTTGGCTCTGCTCCTTTCTAGCTGGTCAGTCATCACAGAGATACTGAAGACGTCTAGGCCTTAGTTTGCCTTGTGTAGAAAAGGGGCCGTGCCGATCTCTTGCAGACAGGATTCTCAAATGGATTCATGGAGATGAGGTATGAAAGGAGCTTAACAAGATAGACATGGCAGAGGAAGCTGTCAGGAAGTGGAGCTCTCAGAAAATGGTCATTCCTCCCAACAATGATATGAGCTTATTATTATCTCCATTGTGCAGATAAGGAAGCTGAGGCCTGAGACATGGTCACTTGCCCTAAGTCACAGGACTAGGAAGTGACCAAAGGCCTCAGATCTGCCCGCCTCCATCCACAGCCACATCCAGTGAATGAAGGAGCTGGTTAGCTCCCTGTTTGCTGAAAATTCAGACAACAGATTCTTATTCCTGATGCTGGTTAGGTTCAGGGGGCTGCAGAATAGACGCCCCAAAAGTTTGTAGCCAAGAAACCCCGGATTTTCAGCGAAGCCACGAGAGGACCAGTTCTGTCCACTTGACCTGCTGCATTTTCTCTGGCTTCAGGAGCTGAGTGACCAGGCGGGTTCAGAGTTCGAGAACTCTGATGTCAGATGGGTCATCACAGTGCTGTAAAGAGTTTTAATTTGTGGCTTATATAATAATTGATATTCTGTGCCTTAAATATGAAATTATTCAATTACCCCACTACCAACATTACTGAAAACCATGATTTACACCTTCTCACTCAGCATTGTCTCACAATGCTTACTTAGCATGTTAGTTTGCGTGACATGTAGGACAGGAAACCAGTACATTGGAACTCTCTTCATAGGTTTTATGGAGTCACTTCTTACGTATCCTCTGTTGTAAGATTTCCAGATGCTTGAGTTTATAACTTATTAACAAATTAGCAATTTAATATTAACTTAGCAAATTATCAACAAATTATTTTATGTGTGTCTATAACAACTGACACTTTCAGCTTTCTGAAACGTTTAAAATGATCATGTTACCTGTCACTGAACTCTTTGTTTAAAGAACAACTTGGAACTGGCAGATATGTCAGGAGTTTAGGAGTTTTATTCCCAGCAGATTGCTGGCTGGCCTCTACATTCAGTTCTGGAGATACCTTCAGGGTATATCTTTCTTTGGTTTAAAATCCAAGATGAAATTTCAAAGTTTTTCCTTTTTCCATCAGGAATAATCATTTGCATTTTTTTAAAGTAATTTCACTGAGTCATAAGGTTTGACCAATTATCTGGTGTTACATCTGTAAGAAGCCTCTCCCTTATTTTCAATAGTAGCATTATACTCAAGTTACTCCTATGGCCTGGTTTTATTACAGTAAAGAGAAGACAATCACACATGATCAAAAGTCGGCAGTGTTAGTTCACAGGATTAGAAAAAAGCCCTCTAAAATCTTAAGTTTTTTAAAATATCTGAAAGAGGTGCAACCCGGAGCTGCCTGCTCCCTGCTCATCAGAACAGCAAATTTACACTGTTTCTGTGATACATAAAGCCTGGAATCTGAACTGAACTGTCAGAGAAATGTCCGCTTCTTACCTTGAGGTAGTAATAGGGGTTGTTGAGTGCAGTGTGGAGGGCTATGCGAGGGGCGGCGTTCAGGTGCTGGCGAAGGGTGTGGGCAGAGCTGAAGTACAGCATCTCATGCAGAGGCTGGGTGTCTGGAGGCAGGAGGTACTCTCTGAAACCATCAAAGTCAGGTATCAGCTTTTAGATGAGCACAGGTTCATTTTCAATATAATATTTTTCTCACTCCTCTGTGGAGGACTGAGCAATTTACTTAAAAAGCAAAATCAACAACAGCCAAAACAAAATAAGTATCAAATCCAGTGCAGCTGTCCTCAATTCTACCTCTTCCATGTAATACTGTTTAAAATACTCTCTGGAGTAAAGGAAACTATATCTTAGTTCTGATTCAAACCTCTAGGAACAAATGTATACAAATTACATTTTGCTCAAAATCTTTAAGGTAGAATTTCTCAAAGTGTCAGTGAATACATTCTTAAATTACTTAGGAAACATGTCATATTCCTTACCATAGCAAACATTTAACTCTTGGCAGTGTTAAACACAGGCCTCAGACCTGGAATTAAGAATTTAGGAAATCTTTTTGGATCATGGAGATACCTCTCATAGAAGAAATATATGTGAAGTTTTTATGTGTTAGAATTCCTCTTTATAGGCAGAAAAGGCTTAATTTTCACTTCAGAGTATTAAAAAAACAAATCATTTATCATTAAAATTTCAATTACTGAAAAAAACCACTAATTTGAGATTTTTCTGTCTTATTTGACTAGGTAATAAACCAATTTTAGTGAAATCTGAATTTTAAAAATAAAGCATTAAAAACTTCACTCTGAATATATAATTAGCCTGTCAGCTGGTCTGACCCATGAAAGTACATGGTTCCTGGGTGGCCCAGTGGGTTGCAAATCAGAAACGGGAAACTTTGGCATCCATAACCCAAAGGCAGAGTAATAAGTCACAAACTCGATTAAAGCAGTTAATTCACAATGCCTTCATAAAGATTCCTGGAGCTTAGTCAGTCCTGGGCCTAAAGTATTTTGGTCACATGACAGATTTGTATCAGCTCCTTTTCCCATCAGTGCAGGCAGAGCTAAGCAGCTTCTTCAGCCCATCCACCAGGGAAATTACTCTTCTTTCAGTGTTCTAGCTTTCTTCCCCCTTGGAGAGGATAATGCTGCCTAGAAAAATCCCATGACACTTGCTCCACCTGCATGGTCTGGCTTTGAGGAAGAGAGGAGGCAGAGAGGGTGTGAACCATGTATATCACGCCCCACCAACTCCATCCTGCCCATCTCAAGAGCCCCAGACCCCCTGCTCACTTCACTTCCAGATGCTGCTCTTTCTCGAGTCAACTGGATTAGGCGGTTTAGCTGTAGCCCTGGGAATGGTTTCTGGGATGCCAGTTGCCTCCTTGGATGGCTGGCTACCCATTTGTAATTTCCGACCACAAATTTTTCCTATCCCAACCTCAGGCTGTTCCCAATCATCATACATGATGGTCATTAAAAGATCATGCTGGAGTCCCTACTCTGTACTAAGGACTGGAAATCTAACAAGGCAACCATATCAGGTCAATTTCAGAAAAGATACTGTCTCATATTCGTCCTTCTCTCCCTTTTTAAAATCTTTATATTTAATGTTTAGAGATTCAGGTAATTACCAAGGTAGAAGACCTTTTTAGATGGGTATCTAAAGAACTTCTGTCAGATTCAAAATATTTGCCTGTATTTTGTTTCCACTGGGCTATGTTCATTGCACAACAGTGATAAAACATCATCATATATTAGAATTCTTAATCCAAATACAAATATGGAGACTGGCACAGAAATCAGCAGTGAGTCTGGCACTGGAACTCTACGTGATGCTCAGAGTCCACAAGCAAAAGAGGTGGTCTGAGGGGAACTAGTTCAACCACTTTACTATCCACAAGGGTTACAAAGCTGAAGCTTGCATTTTGGTGAAAACAGTTAACTCAGTGGCAACTTATTCTCATTTCTCAGTAGTTTCAGCAAGAGCTGCTCATGGTATACTAGGAATTGTGCTTGCTTCCTGGAGTCTAACGCTTGTTATTCATTCTTGTAAGGACTTCTTTTCTTCAGAACTCCAAACTCGGTTGTAAACATCTGTGGTGTGAGCCTTGGGGACAGTGTGGGGAAATGGAATGGGCCTTCTGTCAGATGTCAGCAGACTGGGGTTGTTTGACTTTCCACAGGTCACAACCTCTCTCTGGGCTTTAGCTGCCACATGACTCCTTGGTCCCATTTAGCTCTAACATGCTACGCAGTCCTAACCTCTTCCCTGCTGTGACACTCAATCTTGGGAAAGATGATAAATCCTGGTATGGAAATTTTTGTGATTTCACAACACAATGCAGTTCAATCATGGTCAGTTTTATTTTAGTAACTACTCAGAAAGGTGAAAAGTCAGACATATTAATTAGATCAAAGGTCATGAAAAGGGAATGGTTGTTGGTTGGTTGCATAGCCTACAATTTGGGATCTGTGGGAATTCAGAAAAGAACATGACATTCAACCTATAAATTATGCCACGTTACACTGTAAAATTATTTTTAGCAACTACAATGGTCACAACTTGGGAAACGAGAACGAGGCACGTGGGTCTAGAAATTATAAGCACAGGAGAGCCCGGTAGGACAAGGTTAATTCTGCGAGTTCTCCAAGGTCATTTTTAGCCAGGAGGTCACTTTAGCATTGCACTGTATCATTTTTATGTGATACATTTCTCTCACTTTAACCTTCCTTTTGTCACACTTGGTTGATCCTTTTGACTTCTGTCCTGACATTAGTAATTCCTCCCCAGTGACCAGGAACAATGACTGCCCCCACACAGTCTTAGAAAATGGAACTGTTCACTTACAAGAGGGACAGGTAATTTATCAGAAAACCACTCTTCGTCTTCAAGAACTGAATAGCTTTTTTAGTACTTGATTATATTCAGTACCCAGTCTGCTGCTGAGACTGAACTGCCATTAAAAAATAGGATAAGCAATGATAAAGAATAATCCTTTTCCTACTTTTGAACTATTTGATCATTTTATTTTTAAGACTTCTCATTTTTTTTTTTTTTTTTTCTAGATGGCATATCCCAACTACAGGTTAGGTGGGTGATTTTACAGAGCTGGCTTTTGGGAAATTCAAACTCAGAATGATTTGAGTTTCTCAAGAAAGGGATCATCTTAAAATACATTTAGCACTGGTGTACTTCTAAACGGACTCTGTGTGCCTTTCTCAACATGCACTGGTGCTGACATGATCATGAGCTACACTGGTCTCCCTTAGAAACCCTTCACTCAGGACAAAATAGGGCATTACGGCTGGGCTGGGTTGTCTGTTTTGCTGGGCTTGGCCCACATCCAGCTCCTCTGAGCAAAGACAAAGCAAGGATAAAGCACAATGAAAACACCTTGTTACTAGAAAGGGGAAAAATCCTTTTCTACTTCCAACCCCACTTGCCCTCTCCCCTGTCGGCATAATGAACCAGGTTAAATTTAAGCCTGCATTCTATTCAAGAATGAACTAAGTCATCTGGTTAGCTGCTTTAATAAGGATGGGAAAGGAATCAACATTACAAGTCTAAGCTGCACCGAGGGACTTGAGAAGCATAAAGCCTACACCGGAAGAGTCCTGCACTGACTGAAGACAACTATCACACCAGTGTCATTTGGGCAAAAAGCCTGATTTCTAGCTCTGAAGAGCAATAACAAACTCACCTCACCAGACTGTCAACGAAGCTCACAACTTGTTCTCTGAGGACTTCAAACTTGGTCTGCCTCTTACTGGTACTTCTTAACTCCTTCATTTCCAGTAAGGACTATGGAGGAAAGAACAGACCTTTTGCGGTGATTCTGAGACAGGAAGCCCCTCAGAGGGGGAGATCTGTTGCTCAGGCAGAGGCAGTCGATGCCCTTCCGTATGACAGGGTGTACAGAGACAAAACCAAATCGAGATGGGTTGTGTTTATCTGTCACCTTTAAGAACTGGGAAGAATCTCTCCTCCTAGGCATTTTGCTTCAAAAAAACATCAAGTGACTTTTCAAGGAATGAGGAGAAGGGCAGTTTACTTCATTACTATGTTATACGGCAGTGCGCTCACTAGCCACAACTCTTTACTTCATTTAAGAAAATGACTTCCAAGAAGTAAAAATCCTTGCTCTCTGCCATGTTAACAAGATGGACTCTATGTGTTTTGTTTTCCTTAGATTGATATTTTATTCTACATGATCATAACTTGGTATTATGGTACAGAGAAGGTTCTTTATTTTGACAACCAAGATCCTAAAGTGAGAACTATCTGAAAAAGGCTATATTGGACACACTGTGTGGATCAATACACATTAAAAAAAAAAAAAATCACGGAACGTATATAAAATTAATGAGTTAGTCTCTTTGGAATCTCAATTTGACCAAACTGAAAATCAAATACATCAGATAAATAATCAGATTTCTTCTTGCAACCATGTTCCCATTTTCCCTTATTGATATTAATCAATTCTCTTTCTCCCTGAGGCTGTCAGAACAGCTTCTACCTTTATTGGTTAGTAAGTTCCAGATTTCTACAAGGAGAATGAAGATAGCTATGGGCTAAACAGGATGTTCAATTTATAAGTGAGTTACAAAGTCTGTTTTGTTCCTAGCTGTGATTTTAACATAAAAACAAAAACATCCAGGCAGAGCTAATCAAGAGCACACAGGAGCATCAGGGGATGTAGCTGGAAGGAAAAGAGAGTGATCTGACCTTCTGAAGATGATAGAGGTCCGTCTTCTGAAGCCCCTTTGACTGTGACCGAGAAGTATCTTCTTCCTCTTTGGTTTCTGCTTTTAATACAAAACCGACATACAGCAGCTTGGGTAAATCCATTCAAGAGAACAAACATTTGTACTACTCCAAGGAGAATAAAGTTTCATCCTTTTGCTTTTTTCAATGCGGCAAGAGATCAAGGTTCCATCAGATAAATGATCTCTTCCAGAGACTGAAGGTCAATAAACATTACATAAGTTACGCTACAGAGAGGTCTTCAAAAAAGGCAGCTACTGAATTTTAAAAATGTGACCACAATGAAAATAAACTCCTCCAAACTAACAGGAAAATAATTTCCAAATGTTTGTGTTATTATAAATAGCTTTTAAAAAAAAGTTAAACTGTGTTCCTCGGACTGTGCCATGACTGATGTGAACAACACAAACCTACACCCTGGCAAACTTAGCCTCAATCTTCTGATTCACTGTATTTGACACAATGCTACTTAAGTCTAAAATGGGCAGTAGGTAAAAGTTTTGAGATAATCTATGAAAACATAAAATGCATCATGGTTCTTTAGCATAGGAAACAGAAAACTGTATCTGGTAAAAGGTGTAGTTGTGTTTCTAAAGATCATGAAACTCTGAAAGCCTCTTCCTGGCACAGGGCAGGTTTAGGAACCTCACACTTTCAAGGCTTATTTGGCCAAACCTAAGATGCAGCTGGAGAATCCGCTTTGTTCTCAAAGAATAAATTTCTTTTTAGCTAGTGATACTTCTTGATTCAAGAAAGACATGATTTATGGTTAAAACACCTAATAAACTCTCTATCTGATTTCAGTAACATGTTGCAGAGGCTTAAAAATAAATCTTATATGACACTCTCACCTACCAAACCCTCCAAATGTAATTTTAAACCTAAAGTGAAATATGTAATAACTGTCAAAGAACCAGAGATAGCATATAGTCAAATATTACTACTGGCCCAGTATGGGAGGGGAGGGTTAATTTCACTTCATTATTAACAACATGGCACTTTTGAAAATAGAGAAGTACATTTATTCAAGATACTGGTTTTGCTTCAACTTATAAAATTCTTCTGAAGAAGATTGTCATCTTAATTACTGACATTCCCATTTCTAAAAGCCGCATTCCTTTATTTAGTATTAGCACATCACAAGATTTGTTCACTAGCTTATGTTACACGAATTCTAATTAAAATGATTATATCTGCAGTTTCATTTTACAAAAATCCAAGTCCAATTTTGTAAAAGATTGAAATTTAGCTAATTTATCTTATATTCTTCTAAGTCTTCTGCCCCATTTATATCCTTAAGGGTGGTCCCTCACTCTCCTAGTGATCATAATTAGGTGGTGACTGTGAATCGGAGAGAAAAAAATAATGAGATGGTAGTTAAGAAATATGTGAGCTCTAGGCTGCATGTTACCCTGGCTAGCTCTGAGATCTCGATTCAGAGGATTCTCTTCCTGGGCTTTAGTTTCTGTTGCAGCTGGACTCAATAATCTCTGTGATACCAGTTTCCAGTCCTTTACAATGTTTATGATTTGAAACTGGTTCAGCTCAGACTATCATGCAAACGCAGTATAGTGCAATGGGGAGCATGACCTGGAGGGAGCCCCTGTACCGTGGGGTAGCCCTCCAGTCAAGCAAATTGGCTCTTTCATCTTCCACTGGCTTCAGCAAAAGCAGTTTCCTAAATCCAAAGGATTTAAAGTCAAAGGAACACTTGCCAAACACAGGAAAAATGGATAGAGACATTCTAAGTGAAATGTTTTCACCATGCCATGTCCAATCTATGTGCTTATATGCACCAGACTGCCTCTTTTCTTGAGGCTCTACTAAAATTTCCCTAAATAGGGGAAAATAAGAAGGGCACAGTCATTTTGTTTTACCAAAGGAGTACCAAAGTTTAGTGCTAGAAATGGAGCAAGGCAAGAGCCCATGAAAAGTTAAACATCAGTACCAACTCACAGAGCCCCCTCAGAACAAAGAAGTCCTGGCGCATCAGAGCACAAGACAGGCTGCCTGCACACAAGCACGCGCTCCAGCGTTCGGCAAACATACCAATTCCTGTGCAGATCACGCAAGATAAAGCAAACTGTGCCCTCCAACAATGAGGAATGCCAGGCTGCTGCAATTCATTGAGGATTCAGAGATCCAAGCTTTGTAAATCTGATTAAAGCAAACCTCAAGCATATTTTGGTAATCAGCATACCAATGAGCCTCACTGCTGGGAAAGCAATTCACAGCTATTAATTTTCAGGCTTACAAATAATTTATGCACTGTTTTTGACGTCTATAAAGAACCTGATGAAATGCTTAAGAAACAACATCTAAAAGGAGTTCTTAATTATGATGCCCTGCTATTCCCTCCAATCTTTTTGATTTCTTTTTGCTGCCTTTTTTTTTTTTTTAAAAAAAGGTAAGTCCTCCAAACTGTCCATCTGGAGAAAGTAATATTTTTTCCTGCCCATTTGATAGTTTTCATTGTTTTAACCAAAGCTGGAAGAGAACCATTTGGCCTAGTTGTGGTTGTCAAAAGATGTGCTATTTTGAGGCTTGGTATACTGACTGATCAAAACCTCATTATCTCTTCATCTCTCAGCACATCAAAACACGGGGTTTTCCATGTTATTCTAGTCAAATGACTGTCATAGCCAGTAGAATTGGCAAGATACTATATTCTCACCATCAAGGCTCTGAAACTGGGCCAGGAACTCCTCTATTTTCTTTGCTGTGTTGCCAAGCTCCTTTGCAGAAGAGGACTGAAAAACCTTGAAACATTTCTGAAGCATGGCCATCAGTTCATCCTTTGCCAACAACCTAGAACAGAATCAGTGACAAGAGATGTAATGTAACTGGAAAATCAATATACTTAAAAAACAGCATGTACAGATTACATGTTTCTGCTCAGAAGATGTGTAAAATCCTTTATTTGTAGCTACCAACTATTTTTGAAGAGATTTTCCTCAATGGATGTGATATTCAGAAGTATTGAGAAGTACTCAGAACAGTTCTCATGATTAAGCTCAACTTGGAAAATTTACAAAGATCTGGGTCCATAGCCTGGCTCTGGCACTTGCTATTTTGTAATATAGAACACGTTACTAAACATCTTTGATTCTTGGCTTCCTTGTCTCTAAAATGGACACAGGAACTCACAAATTTCACAAGTGAGATAGAGCCTGAAGAATTCAATGAGAAGATGCATCTGAAGACTAGCACTACTGCTGCTGCTAAGTCGCTTCAGTCATGTCCGACTCTGTGCAACTCCATAGACGGCAGCCCACCAGGCTCTGCCGTCCCTGGGATTCTCCAGGCAAGAACACTGAAGTGGGTTGCCATTTCCTTCTCCAATGCATGAAAGTGAAAAGCAAAAGTGAAGTCGCTCAGTCATGTCCGACTCTCCACGACCCCATGGACTGCAGCCTACCAGGCTCCTCCGTCCACGGGAGTTTCCAGGCAAGAGTACTGGAATGGGCACAGTGCTTATTTATCACACAGCAGACACTGGAAGTTAGTTTTCCTTTCCTTCAGATCTAAATGTAAATTAAGAGACAAGAAACGTCCGCTGAGGATGTAACAACACATGCTAAATGAAAGCTTGTTTGAAATTACCAAAAAGTATATCAATGATTTCTTTATTACCAATTTGGCTAGGCTTTATATTTTCTATGAGCTTTATTAACAACAGTCAGTAAATCCACTGAACTTTAAACTGGTAGGCAATTGTGCTTGTACTATAGCATAGGTAGAACGATTGTGCGACTCCTTCAGGGCCACAGAGAAAATCTTTGTTAAAAACAGAGAAGGGGACTTCCCTGGTGGTACAGCGGGTAAGAATTCGCCTGCCAATTCAGGGGACACAGGTTCGATCCCTGGCCTAGGGAGACTGCACATGCTGTGGGGCAACTAAAGCCTGTGCTACTGAGTCCACCCTCCAGAGCCCACGAGCTGCAACTACTGAAGCCTGTGGTGTCTTAGAGCCTGTGCACCATAACAAAGAGAAGCCTCCACTTGCTGCAACTAGAGAAAGCCCATGCATAGCAATGAAGACCCAGCACAACCAAAAAAATTAAATAAAATGAAAAAAATTTTTAAAGGGAAACAGAGAAGAAACACATATTCTAAAATTAAGATGTTTTCAGGGTCATTACTTAGGATTAGCAATCTCTGTTATAAAGAAATTATATTTTAGTGCTGCAGTCTCAGCTTCTGCATGGATAAATGTTGATCATGAGAAGTTAGATTATTATTATTTAGGAAGTGCCTCACAGACTGTGCAGTTGTGTCATTTTTCATAACAGTATCTTTAAATATTATCAAAAGTTAATCTGCAAAGTCAGGAAACAATGCATTATTTAGATTCTAAACCTCTAGTCTCTTTGAACTAAGCTAAAGTGATCAAATGTCAATATTTTTACTTCAGTCATTTTTTTTAAAACTCAATGAAAGCAGAGCTGACCTGCTAATATATTACTGTTTAATTCAAAAGCCTTATTCAGAAATTAAAATAATCTCTTTCAGCCTAAAGTAAATTCTTCACCTATCAATCAACTTGAATTTAAAAATCTGTTTCTGTAGCAAGCTCATAAGGTTCCACTTGGGATAAGCAGACTAGACACTGTGGCTCCATTCATTAAAGATGTCTGCACACTGTGCCAATATGTCCTCAAGATGGGGGTGTGGGTTGAGTCCACAGGAGCTTGCTCTGGCTCATTTTAAAACTTGGGGTACCCTCTCAACACGGACTTCTGGCCACAAACCCATATAAATTTCCTTTTGTACCACCACATGAATAATTGGAATAGGGCTGAAAAACTGACTGAACATGGAAGATCTGGAGTTAAATTCCAGCTCTGCCAACTGCAGAAAGGCCACCCAATGTTTCTGGCTTTGGTTTCCTTATTGGAGAAAAACAATGTGATAACTCTAGACGAGTGATTCTCAGCTGATGGCGGAGGGACCAAGGGACAGTAAATTCTCCTAAGGAGAAGGGCCCAGTCTGAGAACCATTGCTATGGGGCTCCACTGGTACTGCTGGCGTAGGGCAGTGTGCCTCCATCCAGCTGAGCCATCAGTGGCCTAGAAGTGGAGGACTTTATGATTTATGTCAACCCTTTAAATCTTACTACTGAAGCATGATTTTTCAAATTTTAAAAGTCTGAAAAACTCTTGGTCTAGTGTTTGATATTTAGGTGGCTGTCTAGAAATTCTCTCCAATAGAAAGCTAAAATTTTCCTCTTAATGTCTTTCACAGCTGACGAGAAAAAGACACTCACCTAGCTTACTGCTCAGTTAGTATAACTTTTTTTTTTTTTTTTTTTTACCAATTTCTGTCCCCAAACAGTGTTTTAACTTAAATATATCCTTTTATAATGACACATAGTTGAGTGAAAATTAACCAACTCATATCCTTTATAGGAATGTGGTCTTCAGGCTCCAAGAGTTAACTGACAGAGGAAAGGTTATGGAAGACATGCAGAACCACTGCACTCATGTCAGACTATGACATATTATAAATGCATGTTCTCCACACATCAATGTCTGTTATCTACATTTTAAAATAACTGTGATAAAAAATTCTATAGGTCTTTTTCCACTTACGAATAGTTGACATTTTCAACATTCTTGTAAGTTCTTTGTAAATATCTTTTAATTGAAATATAATTGACATATACCATTAGTTACAGGTATACAACATGATTCAATATATGTATATACTGTGAAATGATCACCACAATAAATCTGGTTAACATCTGTCGTCTCACATAGTTTCTCTTAGCAACTCTCAAATACACAATACAGTATTATTAATAGTAACCATGCTGTACACTACAATCCTAGGGTTCCTTTATAACTGGAAGTTTGTACCAATTTTGACCACCCCCTATCCCTGGCAACCACCAATTTGTTCTCTGATTCTGTAAGTTCTGTGTTAGGGTAGCATTTCCTTCTTTTTATTTCTGAATAACACACACAGACACACACACACACATCTGCCTATCTAGTCATCCACTGATGGACACTTAGGTTGATTCCATGTCTTGGCTATTGTAAACAATGTTGTAGTAAACATGGTGCCGATAGCTTTTTGAGTTATTGCTTTCATCTCCTTCTGATAAATACCCAGATGTGCAAATGCTGCATCATAAAGGAGCTCTATTTTTAACTGTTTGAGGAATCTCCATTCTGTCTTCCATAGTGGCTGCACAATTTAAATTCCAACCAACAGGGAAGAAGGGTTCCCTTTTCTTCACACCCTCACCAATACTTGTTATTTCTTGTCTTTTTGATAACAGCCGTTCTAATGGGTGATATCTTAATTGTGGTTTTGATTTGCATTTCCTTGATGATTAGTGATGTTTAGCACTTTTTCATGTACCCATTGGCCATCTGTATGTCCTCTTTGGAAAAATGTCTACTCATATCTTCTGCTCATTCTTTAATCAGATTTTTTTTCTATTGAGTTGTATTAGTTCTCTATATATTTAGATATTAACCCCTCATCAGACATATGGTTTACAAATATTTACAAATATTTTCTCCATTCTGTAAGGTACCATCTTGTTGATGGTACCCTATGCTGTGCAGAAGCTTTTTAGTTTAATATAGTCCCACTGCTGTGTCTTTGCTTTTGGTGTCAAAGCCAAAAAACCATTGCCAAGACCAATGTCAAGGAGCTCACTGCTTATGTTTTCTTCTAGTTTTATGGTTTTAACTCTGCATTCGTCTTTAATCCATTTTGAGTTGATTAGGTCCAGTTTTTCCAATTCCATTGGTTGATGGCTGTTCCTGCCTCATTGTATATTCTTGTCTCCTTTGTCATAAATTAACTGCCGATGTAAGCATAAGTTTATTTCTGGGTTCTCTATTCTGCTCCATTCATCTGTGTGTCTGTTTTCATGCCAATATCATATTGTTTTGATTACTACAGCTTTGTAATATACACTGAAATCAAGAAGGACGTCTCCACCCATGTTCTTCCTCAAAACTGTTTTGGTTCTTTAGGGTCTTTTGCAGTTCCACACAAATGTTAGGAATTTTGTACTTTTTAGTGGTCACAAAATATTTCATCAAGTAGACCTATGGTTATTTAAACATGTCAGTTTCCAGATAAAAGGGATTTTTCAAGAGAAATACTGCCATTCAAGTAACTCTTAACAAAAAGTTCAAATTGGAAATGTTACTAGACTACGTTTCTAACAGTACTATGGTTTTTCTTTCCAAAGAAACATTCAGTGATCATTTTTAACTTATTTTCTCTTATGACTTCAATTATTTGAAGACAGGAGACAAGAATGTCTGGTTTTCTAAGTTCAGATGTTTCCTATTTAGAATGACTAAACTGACAAGTGTCCCTGATTTTTTATCAACATCTAATCTCTACAAAGGGGAAAAGAAGAATTCCAGTTTGAAGGGTGGCAGATTTCATTCTCTGGTAGTTCCCAGATTCTTGCCTGCCTTTGCTGTAACTGCTGTATTTATCTTTAGTGTTTTTAATATTCCTGTTTCTGACCTCAGATTAGCAATATGACTGAAACTTTGCTTTCTATTCATTGGTTCTGCTTTACTCAGATCCCCAAATCCCTATTTTAGACCTGAGCAAAGAAAAGTAGAAAGTATAAAAGTTTTAAAGTCAGATCTGAATTAGAATCCTAGTTCCATCAACAGTTATAAGATCTCAGGCAAATTACTTAAACCCTATCTGTGCTTTAGTTTCACCTGCTATAAAGTGTGGCTAACAGTGTCTGCCACAAAGGCGCAGTTGAGTATTAAACTGGAAAATGTACCGACAGTGCCTGACACAGCAAGCCTTCATGATCTCTGATTAGTGCTATCCAATAGTGCATACCATAACTATCATTGCTCACATTTCCTTATCCTTATTTAGAATTGGCATTCTTGATCCCTGACCCTCCCTGACAAAGAAATCTATGAATTTAGAAACACCAGACTGGAAAAGGAAGGCAATTACTAGTCATGAAGGTTAAAGAGGAAACCCAGCAAGAATCAACTGGGTGCTTGAGATAAGTATGCTGACTTGAACAGAAAACAAAAGAAATCTCAGGAACATTCCAGTTGAAGTATATAAATATAATAGAAATCTCTTATTGGCATTTAAAGAAAATGAAATAAAACATAGCTTTTCAGTGGCAATCTAGTTTCCATGGGGAGTTATTTTTCCAGATAGCATAAAATTAGTTTCCTATCTTAAGCTGTACCTGCTGGATAACTAACATTCGTATTATTAAGTCTCGGGACTAAAAGTGCTTTCAATGTGAATTTTCCTCCTACTGTGCCCATCTGTTCTTTTCTTGTGGACCCAGGGGAAGCCAAGGCTTAGCAAATATTCAGTTCTTGGACTTCTTTATGATATTTTCATATGAATATTTATATCCACCGAGGAAAATTATAAGACTGTGTGCAAAAACAACTCACACTTGGATTCCCTTCTCTCACTACCCAAGTGGTCATTATTTTTATGAAAGACTAAGAAGTCACCATACATATAAGGCATAAAGCCAAGGAAAACAAATAATTATAACTTTAAAAGACAAATTTGTCAGAACAAGTAATCTTTGAAATCTGATTATAGCACCAAGGTACCTTATTTATTCATATAATACTAGAAAAAATGTATGGCTTAGCCAATGTTAATGCTGACAGAGCCAGCTCAGGTTGGGGAAGGCATCAAGACCACTGCCCAGTGGCAGCCACTCCTCATCTGGGTCAGCAGTGGCCTCCTTCACAGGATGCATTTCACTCAGTGATGCCGCTCCTCCACCCAATGAAGTTAGAGCCATGTGAGCGTGCTTGCCATGACTACCTTCCCTATCATGATGGCAAGCTGGCTGGACTGAAATGATCAATACCAAGTTTCTCCCTGTGTGGTAGCAACAATTCACAAAGCAAACACTGATTTTACTTAAAAAATCAAAAGTTCAGAATCAAGGTAAAACTAGCAAAGAAATGGATGGTTTCTACATTAAAAACACTAATACAAACTACAAACATAAAATTCAAGATATATATAAATATTTGTTACAATGTGGCTACTTATGAAACTCCTTGGCAGGCAGAGTTCTGGAGGCAGGTGTTATTTATTGGCAGGCTTAGAGTAGATAAAAAGGGAAAAAAAACAAACTACCTCAGCAGCTGCAAGACTGATGCATACTCCTCTGAATCCCATATGTTCTTTTCTAAACACATGCAGTACAGCTCTCTGATCTGGAAGTGAATAGCACACTTGTGAGGGACCAAAAATGATCTACTAAGTTTGCACTAGTTTGGAAAAATCATAAATGAGCAGGTCAAAAAAAATTTTTTTTAAAAAACAGCCATTTTCTGTAGATGACAACAGACTGGGCACATATCACGCGGATCGGGCATTTACATACCACATCATTCACATGAAAGCAAAATGAGATCATATTGGGATTGGCTGATATCACTGGTCACTTTGCAATAAGAAAATTATTAAAATGATGATGTGATTACTAAAAAGAAGGTTTAATGGCAGAAAATAAACAAGTCATTCTTACATATTTATATTTGTTCTCTAAACCTCTGAGTTAAGGATGCAAAGATTTAGGGATACAGAATTCTTCCATTGCATCCACTCTAAAGATGGTTCACAGGCTTACGTTATGACCCAAAGGCCAGCAGACCACAATTCTGCAAGAAGCAAAAGTACTACTTTCCTTTAGTTCTGGGTATAATGCAAGGTTAACCATTAGGCGGTCTCAAACAGATTCCTTTTTTCATTTCACTTAAGTGGAGGATCAGCTCTCTCAGTATAAGTGACAAAGTATTAAAGAAAATAAATTAAAATGACTTGGCACAAATACCCTGAAGGGAAAGCACTACCACTTGGATTCACATGGCTGTTTCTAGTTGTGGCCATCAGAACAAAAAATACTGTTTCAATTACCAGTAACATGTACAGCTGGAATAGATTTAGACTGTGCACACACTGTAAGATGTGGATCCATTGCAAATTCTGAGGCCTCAATGCTACTAAGCTCAAAGGGTAAAACCAGTAATATTCCTACATCAGAGATTACAAATGAGCAAGTTCTGGTTACCTGTCGACCCAACGGGTACTTGGGAAGAGAAGAGGTGAACTGATGAAGACATCTCAAAACCGGGAAGTAATTCGTATGGTAAACATGCAGGTTTTCTAGTAATGAGTGTGTTTCCTCCTAAAAAAGTCATTACAAATATGTAAGTCAGCAATTAATACAATAATAAAATCTAATTTCCAGAAAACTGATGAGAGAAGATTCAGAATTACAAATTAACCTTAAGTCTGAGAATTCATCATGCACACAAAATCTAGGATAACAGCTGGATACTTTTTATTTAGTATCAAGTCTGATGATATTTTACACATACCAAAACTAAATTAATTTTGTAACTAATTTAATTTCCTCTTGTCTAAAGCACTGCCACAAAGACTTGGCCCCTCCAAAATACAAGTGTGCAAAAGAGCACCTGCTGGATGCTTGCCCATGTCAGTCATCTGGTGTGTACCACAGCAAGGGATGGCCATCAGCCTCTAGCTTCAGTGGCATTAGAGGGGTGAAGAGATCACCAGAGACCCCAGTACCAACATAATTAATGGTTGCTGCAGTTCCATGATGTTTTAAGCCACACCATGCAGCATTATAGGAGCTCAGTTCCCTGACCTGGAATCAAACCCATGCTCTCTGCACTGGGAGCACAGAGTCTTAACCATTGGACTACCAGCGAAGTCCCTGTATGCTTTTCTCATAGTCCTACTAAAGTTGTGTTGAAAGAGGAGAGACTGTAGTAGAAACACTGCAAGTGACTATGATAAATCTTTGCTTTTTTTTGGGGAATCTCCAATACCGGTTTGGTTCACTTTACCAACTAAGTGGGTGAAACAGTGAAAATTAAAACCCTGAAACCAACAAGCCTTATAATTTAGAATCCAAGAAGTATGATACAGGAGGCAGTCTTAAGAAACCTATGGGATGAACAATCTCACAAATCAGTTTCAAAAGGCTTTTCTTTGGAGGGATGATGATTGGGAGAGTTTTCTAGAACTTTCTAAAATGTTTTAAAAGGGATTTTAAAATACTACACCCTATCATGCATTTTTCACGCTTCAAATACTTTTATCACTTATTTCTGTAACATTTTCTTAAGAGGATTATGATCTGTGGTACCATCTTCAAATTTTTTTCTCCAATAAGAAGTCAAATAAAAAACCTTAAGTACTGAGCTGTCTTTTTTCCTGCAATATCCTGTAGATACCCAATATTTCAGTGGTCAACCATTCAGAAAATAACACCTCCAGATACCAATGTGCTGTGTTTAGTCACTCAGTTGTGTCCAACTCTTTGCAACCCCATAGACTGTAGCCTGCCAGGCTCCTCTGTCCCTGGGGATTTTCCAGAGAAGAATACTGGAGTGGGTTGCCATGCCCTCCACCAGGGGATCTTCCCAACTCAGGGATCAAACCCAGGTCTCCCACAATGCAGGCGGATTCTTTATCATCTGAGCCACCAGAGAAGCCCAAGAATACTGGAGTGGGTTGCCATGCCCTTCTCCAGGGGATCTTCCCAACCCAGGAATTGAACCGGGGTTTCCTGCATTGCAGGCAGATTCTTTACCAGCTATGCTACCTGGAAAGCCCCCAGATATCAATAAATTCAAACAAATCTAAAAGATATAACAAATCTGATATATTTTCCTGAACTCTAACTCACTTAGAAATCAATTCCTTGGTCAGCAATCTGAGTCATTACCTGAAAGCATAGGGCAAATGAAAGAAAAGCTTTTAGTATCAAAGTTTTTTCCCACCAGTATTTGAGTTAGTTGGTAATTTCAAAAATCTAGGTCTTCTATCATAACAAAGGGTATTTTAACTGCCACTATCAGAGTACACTTTAATTCTATTTTCACTGTAAGCTATTAACATAGAGACTGCATAAAGTCACCACTGGCTTGCCTTGATATGTGAGTAAACAGTTGGTAAGCAGGGGCAATATTCTAAAGAAAAAGGAATCTATTACTGAATAATAGTAACTGTACTTCATGTATTACCTCTTAACTTTTGGTTTGTGGACTAACTATAAATACAACTAACTGGGTGATACAGTAGAAATGAATGACATCTTCACTAAATTTACTTGGATGCGGAAAGAAAAGAAATACTTCACACAGTTTGGGCAATGTTGCACACTCCAGGAACTAGATGCCCTGGAGTAAGTGGGAAAGGAAAGATACAAACATGTTTTCTCCCAGTCTTAGTACCTTCACACTTTCCACTGTGCATCACATCCCTTCGATAATTAGAATTCTAGCCTTTAAAAAACATTTTGTCTTCTTGTGTTTTGTTCCTATAATGTGGCAGACTATTGCATCTGAGGAAATGGGAGTTCTGATTCCAACAATGGAAATAAAACTGGCTACACTGTACTAATGGAGAGATCTGTTATACTTTTCTAAGGGATCTTCAACAGTAATTTTGACCATCCAAGATCTCTGACTTAATGTGCTGACTTTAGAACCTAACTCCATATAAGAAAGATTCCACTGTTATTTATACCTGTGTGCTTATCAGCTGCAACAGAAAACATCACCAATGACTAATTTAACTTTTTCATGTAACCTGTCCTCTAAGCTCTTTGTCTTACTGCACTAGCTATCTGCAAATGCCTTTACGTATGCAGGGCAACAATTCCTAAAGCACTGTATGAACACATTTTCATAAACTTCAGCCTGAAAGAGGTCCTGATGCATGAGAAAGTCTCCCTCTTAACACATTACAGCAGCATCACACCATGCTCATGCAGAAACATAGTCTGTTGAAAGAGTTCTCCTGTTTTCTAGTCATTTAATTTTTCCTACGGAATCTTTTCCATACCCTAGTCATAGCTGCCACTGTTTTATTTCATAACTGTGTTTGGATGGTCTTTTCAACAGAGATGCACTGCTTAGAAATATTTATTGTTTACCAAAGAAATGTTTTCTTCTCTTCTTAAAACATGAAGACCTCTTGGTCTCTACTGATCTTTGAGACAGATATGGGAAAACAGTGAGCTGTATGAAAAACAGCAAAAACAGTCCCCTTGCTCTTCCCCAAACATGCCAGACAAGCTCCAACCTCAGGTCCTTTCCACTTGTTGTGGCTCTGCTTAGAATTTTCTTCCTCTGGATTCCTGTATGGGATGCTCTATAACTTCCTCTTTACTAAAAACCCACCTTCCTGATGAGGCTCTTATTTAAAGTTTCAATTTCATTCTCTGTGCACACGGCCAGTATTCTCTTTATCTCTTTCACTGTTTTCTTCTTAGCAATTATTAGTCACAAAGACGTCTTACCTACTCACTTTGATAGCAGGTAAGCTCCACAAAGACAGGCAGGTTTGCTTGTTTTGTTCACTCCTGTACTAGATTAATACTTGGCCCACAGTAGGCACTCAAGAAGTATTTGTTGAATGAAGTAGTACATGAATGAATGGAGGCCAACATGCAGTCTCTTTCCTCAGTAAGAGCAACTGCTGGAAAAAAAGACCAACCACTGTTGTCTTGCTGGATATGGGCCAGATTTAGTAGTTTTTCAAAAGAAGACAAAAGTCTGAATTTGTGATATAAAATTTCTCTATTTGTAAATGCTGGCTCAGATTAAAAAAATAAAACCAACATGGACCTAAAAAAATCACACTGATAGCCAGCTGTCAGTTGCCAGTCAATGTGTAATCAGTTCATCTCAGTTGCTCAGTCGTGTCCGACTCTTTTCAACAGCACGCCAGGCCTCCCTGTCCATCACCAACTCCCGGAGTTTAACCAAACTCATGTCCATTGAGTCGGTGATGCCATACAATCATCTCATACTCTGTCATCCCCTTCTCCTCCCGCCCTCATCTTTCCCAGCATCAGGGTCTTTTCAAATGAGTCAGCTCTTGGCATCAGGTGGCCAAAGTATTGGACTTTCAGTTTCAGCATCAGTCCTTCCAATGAATATTCAGGACTGATTTCCTTTAGGATGGACTGGTTGGATCTCCTTGCTGTCCAAGGGACTCTCAAGAGTCTTCTCCAGGACCAGAGTTCAAAAGCATCAATTCTTCGGCACTCAGCTTTCTTTATAGTACAACTCTCACATCCATACATGACCACTGGAAAAACCATAGCCTTGACTAGACGGACCTTTGTTGGCAAAGTAATGTCTCTGCTTTTCAATATGCCGTCTAGGTTGTTCATAACTTTCCTTCCAAGGAGTAAGTGTCTTTTAATTTCATGGCTGCAGTCACCATCTGCAGTGATTTTGGAGCCCAGAAAAATAAAGTCTGACACTGTTTTCACTGTTTTCCCATCTATCTGCCATGAAGTGATGGGACTGGATGCCATGATCTTACTTTTCTAAATGTTGAGCTTTAAGCCAACTTTTTCACTCTCCTCTTTCACTTTCATCAAGAGGCTCTTTAGTTCTTCTTCACTTTCTGCCATAAGGGTGGTGTCATCTGCATATCTGAGGTTATTGATATTTCTCCCAGCAATCTTGACTTCAGCTTATGCTTCATCCAGCCCAGTGTTTCTCATGATGTACTCTGCATATAAGTTAAATAAGGAGGGTGACAATATACAGCTTTGACATACTCCTTTTCCTATTTGGAACCAGTCTGTTGTTCCATGTCCAGTTCTAACTGTTGCTTCCTTACCTGCATACAGGTTTCTCAAGAGGCAGGTCAGGTGGTCTGGTATTCCCATCTCTTTCAGAATTTTCCACAGTTTATTGTGATCCACACAGACAAAGGCTCTAGCATAGTCGATAAAGCAGAAATAGATGTTTTTCTGGAACTCTCTTGCTTTTTCGATGATACAGCAGATGCTGGCAATTTGATCTCTGGTTCCTCTGCCTTTTCTAAAACCAGCTTGAACATCTGGAAGTTCACGGTTCACATACTGTTAAAGCCTGGCTTGGAGAATTTTGAGCATTACTTTACTAGCGTGTGAGATGAGTGCAATTGTGTGGTAGTTTGAGCATTCTTCAGCATTGCCTTTCTTTGGGATTGGAATGAACACTGACCTTTTCCAGTCCTGTGGCCACTGCTGAGTTTTCCAAATTTGCTGGCATACTGAGTGCTGGCAATGTGTAATATAACCGTTTAAATAAGCCATCTCCAGTCACATAAATTATGTCTGTCTGTCATTCATTCAAATATCATTACTGTTTACACTCATATGACAAGACCTCCATCATTAAGGATTAGTTACATTTTTTTACAGAAGCCAATGACTATGTAAAACTTAAATATATATATAGGTAAATAAAACATGATTAGTAGAATATTTACCATGATACCTAGTTCTTGCATTTATTTCTCTTCTTTCCAGAGTACTTATCACTTTTGTGTCTAGAATTATATGCATGGGGTGAAGGGTGAGCTCAAGAAAACTAAATGAAAGCATGTAAAAGTGACTATATTTATGCAACTTATTCCTTTCAATTAATTCACCGATCACTGAAAGGTGGTAAAACAAACAAATTTTAGGATTAAAATGCATCAGCTGTCCAAGAACATAGCATTTTTTTATTTATCATCTTAATAGAACTAAGCATTATTTTTCTCATTAGAGAGAAATTTTAGCTGACGATGATTTCTAGGCTTGACTTCTCACATGGCAGCTACCTTGAGAACAGCAAACCATGGCTTTCTTCCAGCTCCCTGAGTGGAAGGAGTGCTGATCTTCTTATCTCTCTCAGCCCTGTGGCCTCCATACTGCTACCCTGGCATTAATATCAGAAACACATGAGGAAGGGTTTGGATTGAAACTGCCAATTTCTCACACATTACCCTGCTAACGCCTATCTTGCCTGATCACATTTGGTAGCTTGTTTGGAGAGATTTTCTTTTTTCCTTCCTTTTTATTATTTTTTCAAATAGATTTTCCCCCTCCTCTTGTCCTTTAGTTCTGAATCAAAACAAAACAAAAAAACAGAAAGAAGAGGCGGAAAGGTGAAAGGCAGGTCTCCACCAAACTAGTGATAAGCATACTAATTGGTCACCAGAAGTCCCTGCCCTACCTAACTTGTTCTGTGACTTCATATATTTCACTTTCTTTCTCTTGGGTCCAGTTCCTCACTTGAATTCAATAAAATAAGCAGGCTGTATCAGGTTATCTTTCTAATAGTAATTATGTTACAACTTTTAAGACATTATCTTACTTCCAGCTCTTAATGGAGTTTAAATCTAGTTGGGCACATAAGCTTAGAGACATGAAATACTGACAAGTCAAAATAATAAAACTTCAGCTGTCACCTGCAAGAGACTGAATTTCAGTTTTCTACATACCATGAAGTTTAATGCTTTAAGAACATGCCACACAGCTTTAAATAAGATTTGAATAAAAATACATAAATTTATTGTCTTACACGAGGTGTATGAAGTTAGTCACTCATTACATAATGAGCATAATTAATTTCTTGACAAGACAGGATCAACATGTAGCAAATAATTATTACTAACATAGAATGTGGCTGGTTTAGAGGGCACAAGATTAAAATGGACCTAATCTTAGATATGGTGTTGGGACAAGGCATAAAAACTACTAATTGGGAAAAGCTGTTAATATTCTCCCACCACCAAAACACTTCCTCATGGAAAGCAAGAGAATTTTTCACTACTTATTAAAAAAAAAATCTTTTCAGTATATCAAAAACTAGTTTTATTATTACCAGATTAAATCTATGCAAATATGTTATGAGGCAAAATCTTCTAAGCTCTCCTTTCTTTAATATTTGACTTCAAACAAAATTTCAGGCACAGGAAAAAGTAAAAATTTTATCTATTATGGTGAATTTGAAAGTTCTGTTTAAGGCATGTCCGACAGCTCAATTTCTCATGAAATAGAGTTTTATAAATTAAAGATTTAAGTTAAAAAAAAAAAAAGCTTGATTACTAAAGCAAATCTATGGGACAAAAACATTGTAAAAATATATCCCGTCACTGTTCCTGCTGTTTCATTTAAATTCTGTAGCTGTTTGCCATTAATAAACTGCCTGACTTAATTTCATTTAAACCTATACACTAAAATGAAATTTCAATGAGGAATCTAAATGATTTAACCAGTCAGAAGAAAAGTTATCAATCTGTTCAATGAAGACGTAAGTAAAATCTTAGCATTCTAAAAGAAACTTCAAAGATTATTTGTTAAACTTCTATTATAGGCTTTGAAAGCTACTGGGACATCAGAAGTTTGAATTCATGGGTGCTTGAACAAGCTTATTCTGCTTAAACTTAGAAGAACCTAATTGTTAGCTATGAGAGCATACTTTCCAGGCATTGTACACAGCTGCACTGTACAACTGTTCAAGGGACAGACTACTCAGAAATGAGAAAATGCACAGAATCTTGACTGTTTCATCAACTATATGTGGCCCTCTACTGTCTCACCTTAGTTTGAACTTCTTAATGAATCTTCTACAAATGTACATGGTTGAGTTAGCTAAATTTTTAGATTTAAGTACATTCAAAAAACTCATTCCGAAAGTTTATGAAATACAAAGCTGGTATACAATTTTAAAGCAATTATCTATGAAACTAAGGGTCCATAATCTTAAGGAGTTGAAGTGAGTTTTTTGTTGGCTTTTTTTTTTTTTTTAACACCTTGAGTCCAGTCAGAAGACAATTGAGATGAATCATTTGTTTAGGCTGGCATTTAGGAGCTTAGTTCTAAACTTGAGAAAACAAGGTAAAGGGAGACAATAAATGATGTTTTCTTCTAAGGAGGTGCCTACTTCAGTGGTTCTCAATGAATGGTCTCCAGACCAGCAGCATCAGCACCACCTGGGACCCTTCTAGAAATGCAAATTCCTGGGGCAGAGCACAGGGCTACACAATCAGAAACTCTGGGGATGGACCCTAGATACCTGCATTTTCCATGTGCTCCAAGTGATTCTGATCTATGCTAAGGTCTCAAGAGCAGTCATTTAGTTCATCAGAGTACACAGAAAGTAGATTTTTAGGGCAGAAACAATCTTGATATAAAGAATATAAATTTCACTAGATTACACTTTGAGATCTATGTCTCAGAAATGTAAATGTAGAAAATGAGCACAAAACTCTAATAGGAGGTAAGTCTATATAACTATATCAGAGAAGGCAATGGCACCCCACTCCAGTACTCTTGCCTGGAAAATCCCATGGACGGAGAAGCCTGGTAGGCTCTAGTCCACGGGATTGCTAGGAGTCGGACACGACTGAGCGACTTCCCTTTCACTTTTCACTTTCATGCATTGGAGAAGGAAATGACAACCCACTCCAGTATTCTTGCCTGCAGAATCCCAGGGACGGGGGAGCCTGGTGGGCTTCCGTCTATGGGGTCGCACAGAGTCGGACACGACTGAAGCAATTTAGCAGCAGCAGCAGCTATATAACTATATAATCTATATGACTATATAACAGAGCATTATATATACTTCGCATATATGTTACAGACTATATAAAACAGTATATTAAATTGGTATCTTAATTTCTATCATGGTGAAAAATAAACAGTAACTATTTCTGATTTACATTTATAAAAGTTTTTTTGTTCTAGTTGTTTTAAACTCACTCTCATTTGCTGAACAGACTTTGATTAACACTAACCCTACAGAGAAATCATTACAGGGATTATCCAAATTCAGAGACAAGGATATTAAGGCTTAAACAGGGTAAGTGATTTCCTTAAGTATACATGGCTACTGAGCAGCTGGAGTTCAAACACAAGATTTCTGAGGTGAATCATCCCCTGTATCATGCATCACCATATTATTGATTATCATCTGGCATTTCTTTCCAATTTTTTTTATTGTAGAAAAATACATATAAAATTATCACGTACTTTAAACCAAAACTATAAAAAGATAAAAAGAAAAGCATTATAACAAGAATGAAATATTCAAAGATATTTTTGGTCTAAACTAGAAAAACCAACACATTAATTTTTCAGAGATAACTTCTGTCCCTTGAATTCAGCAGGTAGCCAACACACTATTTTTTCAGGTTAAAGGTACAAATCTCTGTTGCTCCTTCATATTTCTTACTATGTAAGTCCCAAGAAAATATACCTCTAAATGATTAAATATGCAATCCCCAAATGAATATGGCAAAGATGATAACAAACAGGTCTGAAAACTGTAACAAACATAAGCACAGTACAAATAAATGCTTAGAAAATACACAAAAAGTTACTGAAAAAAAAAGTTAATATTAAGACTATAACGAACAAAATTAGGAAAGGAGTATGCCAAGGCTGTTTACTGTCACCCTGCTTATTTACCTTTTATAGGCAGAGTACATTATGCAAAATGACAGGCTGGATAAATCACAAGCTGGAATTAGGAATGCCAGGAGAAATATCAACAACCTCAGATATGCAGATGATACCACTCTAATAAAGAGGAGGGTGAAAAAGCTGGCTTAAAACTCAACATTCAAAAAACAAAGATCACGGCATCTGGTCTCATCACTTCATGGCAAATAGATGGGGAAAAAGTATAAACAGTGACAGATTTTATTTTCTTGGGCTCCAAAATCACTGTGGATGGTGAATGCAGCCATGAAATTAAAAGATGCTTGCTCCTTGGAAGGAAAGCTATGACAAACCTAAACAACATATTAAAAAGCAGAGATATAATTTTTGCCGACAAAAGGTCCGTATAGTTGCTGCTGCTGCTGCTGCTGCTAAGTCACTTCAGTCGTGTCCGACTCTTAGCGACCCCATGGACTGCAGTCTACCAGGCTCCTCCGTCCATGGGATTTTCCAGGCAAGAGTACTGGAGTGGGTTGCCATTGCCTTCTCTGCTGTATAGTTGAAGCTATGGTTTTTCCAGAAGTCATGTATGGATATAAGAGTTGGATCATAAAGAACGCTGAATGTGGAAGAACTGATGCTTTCAAATTATGCTGCTGGAGAAGACTCTTCAGAGTCCCTTGGACAGCAAGGAGATTAAAGGAAATCAACCCTGACTATTCATTGGAAGGACTGATGCTAAAGTTGAAGCTCCAGTCCTTTGGCCACCTGCTGTGAAGAACTGACTCACTGGAAAAGACCCATATGCAGGGAAAGATTGAGGGCAGGAGGAGAAGGGGGTGACAGAGGATGAGATGGTTGGATGGCATCACCGACTCAATAAATATGAGTTTGAGCAAACTCAGGGAGATAGTGAAGGACAGGGAAGCCTGGAGTGCTGCAGTCCATGAGACAGCAAAGAGTCAAACACTACTAAGCCACTGAACAATAGCAAATTTCTGCAACAGGCCAGCGCAGACATTCTCTCCTTTTGTCATCTCAATGGTTAAAGGTACTCTTTAAAAATCTCTTCTTGACCTCTGAAAGTACACTCTTGACAGAAACTTCTAGCTGGAAATACACTTGGCAACTCACTGACTCAATAGAGCTAAGCTGTCTAATCTTAAAAAACTCATAACATGCACACATCCTTTCCCATTGGTTCTTAAATTTCCTCTATATTGAAATAACTCACTTTAGTGTCTGAAGACTTCCTATACTGCTCTGAAAAGATTACTGAGTTTATTAAAGTGATTATTAAATCCAATCGAGAAGTGATTTTATATTATGGACTAGTGTGGATTCTGCATCAGAAATAACATTTGATAAAAGACATTTTGCATTGTAATTACGTATGTAAACTATAGCTGAACAACATCAAAAAGAAGCCATTCTCAATATTTTTTGAGAATTTTTTAAAAGGAGGTAAATTAGTGTTTACCTATATAGAACACATGCCCTCCGGGAACTAATATTCTTTTATTCAAAATTTAATACATAGGGAGCCCAACCTGGTGCTTTGTGACAACCTAGATGGGTGGAGTGGCAGGGGAGGGAGGCTTAAGAGGGAAGGGATATATTAACATATATAATTATGACTGATTCACATTGATGTATGGTAGAGACCACCATAACATTATAAAGCAATTATCCTCCAATAAAAAAAATTTGAAAACAGTTTGTATCAGTAAAAACCACAGAGCACTAGGGCTTAACTTCAATCTCATCTTAATTTTAGTACAATTTTCTAATAACTTTTTCCTTAAAAAGTTATAAAGAGTCTGAAAGTAAGTGTGACATCACACATTCCAATTGTAAGGGACTTGTTAAATACATGAAGGTACACTCGTTCAATAAAACATGATGCCACTCTGATAGCTATGTGTAAAAGAATAAAATTAAAATATTCTATAACACTAAATATAAAAATAAGCTCAAAATGAATTAAAGACCTAAATATAAGACTGAAAACCATAAAACTCTTAGAAGAAAACCAGCAGAACACTCTGACCTAAGTCTAGTATTTGCCTGGATCTGTCTCCTAAGGCAAAGGAAACAAAAGTAAAAACAAACAAATGGGATCTAAATTAAACTTAAAGCTTTTGCATAGCAAAGAAAACCAAGAATACTGGAGTGGGCTGCCATTTCCTTCTCCAGGGGATCTTCCCAACCCAGGGATCGAACCCGGGTCTCCTGCATTGCAGACAGTCGCTTTACTGTCTGAGTCACCAGGGAAGCCCCTGTCTCCTAAGGCAAAGGAAACAAAAGTAAAAATAAACAAATGGGACCTAAATTAAACCTAAAGCTTTTGCATAGCAAAGAAAACCAACAAAACAAAAAGGCAACTTACTGAATGGGAGTAAATATTTACAAATGATACTACTGATAAGGGATTAATATCCAACATATATAAACAGCTCATACAACTCAACTTCAAAAAACTACAAACAACCTGATTAAAAAATTGGCAGAACTGAAGAGACATTTTTCCAAAGAGTAAATGCAGACAGCCAACAGTCACATGGAGATTCTCAACACTACTAATCAACCAGGAAATGCAAATCAAAACCACAATGAGACAGCACCTCACACCTATCAGAATGGCTATCATCAAAAAGCACACAAATAACAAATGCTGGCAGGATGTGGAGGAAAGGAAACTCTTGTACACTGGTGAGGGGAATGTAAACTGGTTCAGACAATGTGGAAAATAGTAGGGAGGTTTCTTAGAAAACTAAAAACAGAACTACTATATGACCTAGCAATTCCACTTCTTGGTATGTATCTGAAAAAACCCCCAAAATACTAATTTGAAATGATACATGCAACTCAATGTTTAACCTAAGTGTCCATCAACAGATGAATGGATAAAAGAAGATGTGGGGACCACATATACAGTAGAATACTACTCAGCCACAAAAAAGAATCAAACTTTCACCATTTGCAACAACATGGATGGACTTACAGGGTAATATGTCAGACAAATACTATATACCACTCATATGCAGAATCTAAAAAATAAACTAGTGAATGTTACAAAACAGACAAAACAGAAACAGACTCACAGATATGGTTACCAGAGGAGAGAAGGAAGGGTTAGGGGAATGGGATTAAGAGGTACAAACTACAATGTATAAAATAAATAAGATACAAGGATATATTGTACAACAGGGAATATGGCCAATATTTTACAACTATAAGTGGAGCGTAGCCTTTAAAAATTATAAATGGCTATATTATGTACACCTGAAACTTATGTAATATTGTATATTAACTACATCACAATAAAGCAAGTTAATCTAAAAAATAATACAATGCCACTCTTTAGTAGTGATATAAAATGATTTCCAAGATTAAGAAAACAAAACAAAATACAAAATAGTGTATGCATTTATCTTCTGTAAGACAGGGGAATAAACCTCCAAAATATATGTAATTACTTGTTACTTGTATATGTGGAGAATATCTCCAGACTAATACATAAGAAACTAGCAACACTGGCTGTATCCAGGGAGGGTAAGTGGGTGGTTGGAGGACTAAGGTGGGAGGGAGCCTTTTCACTGTATATTATCTTTGCCTTTGAATTATGTACCATGTCCAAGTATTATTTACTTAAGAAAGAAAAAAACTCCCTTTTGATATCCCCCATGCTGTATAGCTAACTCATAATTTTCTAAGCTCATTATGTCTTTCCTGGCACTCTATTATCAATATGTAATGATATTTTTTTTCCAAATTAAATCAATATCCACTTAGCAGTGGGGCCCTATGTTGCATGGCTTCTATTTCTGACAGCCCTTACAAGAACATTAAAACGAGACCACCTACGGATTCCAAAACCGCTATGTGGAAAAGAAAGTTGAGATCTCCAAGTGTTTCCAAAACAGACCACAGGAGAAGCCTCATGTCCTAGCTTTTCCTTCTTGATTTTTTTTTTTTAAAAAAAGGTCTTCCTTTAGAACTGAGGTTTTGCATCACCTTTAACAATCATATCTCTATAGGATTATCAAGATCCAATACTTCACTACGCAAAGCATATTAGAGTGTACAGTTTTTTAAAAATAAAATTAACTCCATAAATTTTTTTTGTGCATATTTTTTTTAATGAAGAAAAAAAAGACTAAAACAGCAACAAATATATCCATATTCCTACCTTCAAAGATCTGTCGCTGGTCAACAGTGCAACCTGCTTTTCTGAAGACTGCTTTTCCACATACCTAAAAGTTTTACCACCGTATACACAAAAACAGAGAATGAGAATTTTAACTACTTGAATAGCATAAGGAAATAAAGAACTACCGAGATTGGTGGCCACATTCTTTTATTTCTTCTCAAAAATAAATTCAAGTCATGGTCGGGTCCTTAAATCAGGTGCATTTCTTAGTCAAGTGGCCTAGTACTAAACAAAAGCCATAAACTCCAGAAACAGGAAATGTTACTTATAAAAAGTAACTAACAAAACTGCAAAATATTTTTCTTTATGCCAAATGTCTCATTTAAAAACAAAAGTGTTTTATTTTGCTCTAAATAGAAAAGTTCTTTTTCCTTTACCCACTTCAAAATTAACTGGCTCTGAGATCCCTTATTTCGCCCCAACTCTTTTACAAGATATGCTAAATATATACTTCTCTTTTTACCTTCTAAATGATGGAAGACGTCGGATGTTTTCACATTGATTAGCTGATAAAAAATGTATTCTTCTTTTGGCTTCTGGGAGATTACAGCACAGAACACTGAGGGGTTGGGAATAGAAATGTTCTAATAGAGAAAGCTGAAAGAAAAGTGAAGATTAAATATATTTGCTGTATTTGACAGTAAATCTCTTGCCCCACGTCTGCTCAAGGATTTTTTTTTTTAAACAGCCAAAGTATTTATGGCACTAATATATTTAATAATGTCACAATAAAACTGCAAACAGTGCATAAACGGCTATACACCTAGAATATTTTGGGCTCCAATTTTGTGGACAAGTTCAGAAAATTGTAATCTCTGAAGTATAAACTGAAAGAAATGAACATAAGTGGATAGATCAGCTATCTGCAGAAGCTACTCACTTACAATAACAATAGTTGTGATGGAGATGTGACTGTGGTATGATCTAACAGTCTAACAGATGCTCAAATATTCCTAAGAAAATACCAATCTAAAATCAGTGTAAAAACTGGTCTGCTAAATAAATTAAAATGCTACAATAGCAGAAGCTTTGCTTACCGATTAAAAAAAAAAAAAAAAAATGAGGCATGTACAAAGAAACTGTATCTTTTAAAACTCAGTTTTGTCATGGAGGAAAAGACGGCACATATTTGGTAGATAGAAAACAAACTCTGGTCACTGGAAAACAGTATTCCCCGTCACAAATTAATAAATTAACATACTAGCCTATATATTAGTCTTAAGGTATTTGAGCTTGACCTTTCATGCATAAACTGATAATGAATTTTTGAGCCTGTAGAGCTGAAGACCAAATATCCAACACTAAAGAAAATCCTCCAAAACAGTCCACTCTACAGGAGGTATAGGGCTATAAAGCAAAGGGGCAGCCTAAGTTGGAAACAAGCACAAAATAGAAAGAGACTGTTCATGCCAAGTGCTATGTAACTGTTCCACGTACTAACATAATCTTCTTCCTTGCTTATATACAGTTATATTAATGTGATTATATTTACTTCAATGTTAACACTACTTTTTAAACATGAGAAAAGTAAAAACCAAACACAATATGGGACTTGCTGGGGAGGAGGGATGGAAATAAGTCACCTGAGTTAGAGGACAGCTGTAGATAAAACAAGAACCCAGTAACACTCAGCTATTTAGTTCAAGTGTGTTGTCAATATTTGGATCAATTAACAAGTTGGTTATATCTACCTAATGAGGGAAGGACTTAAAACATTTAGTGATTATATGCCCTATTGCACCTTCTACAGAAATAAAGACTTACACACAGTATTTCCCACAGGTGACTAAAACTTACATTCAAAAAACTAAATTTTAAACATTCAAGACATGAAGATCATGGCATCCGGTCCCATCACTTCAAGGCAAACAGATAGGGAAACAGTGAAAACAGTGACAGACTTTATTTTCTTGGGCTCCAAAATCACTGCAGATGGTGACTGCAGCCATGAAATTAAAAGACACTTGCTCCTTGGAAGAAAAGCTATGACAAACCTAGACAGCATACTAAAAAGCAGAGACATTACTTTGTTGACAAAGGTCCATATAGTCAAGGCTATCGTTTTTCCAGGAGTCATGTATGGATGTGAGAGCTGGACCATAAAAAAGGCTGAGCACCTAAGAAATGATGCTTTTGAACTGTGGTGTTGGAGAAGATTCTTGAGAGTCCCCTGGACTGCAAGATCAAACCAGTAAATACTAAAGGAAATCAATCCAGAATATTCATTGGAAGGACTGATGCTGAAGCTCCAATACTTTGGCCACCTGATGCGAAGAGCTGACTCATTAGAAAAGACCCTGATGCTGAGAAAGATTGAAGGCAGGAAGAGAAGGGGACAACAGAGGACGAGATGGTTAGATGGCATCACCAACTCAATGGATATGAGTTTGAGCAAGCTCCAGGAGATGGTGAAGGTCAGGGAGACCTGGCGTGCTGCAGTCCATGGGGTCACAAAGAGTCAAACACGACTGAGTGATGGAACAACAACTTATGGTTAGGAAAACTGGATAAATGCAGTCTGATCTTGGCCAAGCTACTTAATCTAAGTCTCTGTTTCTCAAGCGCAAAACTGGAGATAATAATACGTATCAGTGGAGCAATGTTAATACTTAATAAAGTACCTAACATAAATAATAACATAAATAATCAGGAACCTAAAAAATCATCTATAATCAGATCCCTTCATTTTACAGATGAGAAAACTGAGACACAGAAAGATTAAGTAACCTGGTTAATATTTTAATTATTAACAAATAATCTTTATTCATACTCATTTATTTCTATTTTTGGCTGTGTGGGGTCTTCATTGCTGCACAGAGACTGTCCCTAGTTGCAGTGAGTGGGGGCTATTCTCCAGTTGTCATGTGCAGGCTTCTCACTATGGCGGCTTCTCTTGTTGCAATCACAGGCACTAGGCACACAGGTTCAGTAGTTGCAGAATGAGGGCTTAACACTCTTGTGGCATCTTCCCCAACCAGGGATCAAATTTGTGTCCCTAGCATTGGCAGGTGGGTTCTCAACCACTGGACCACCAGGAAAGTCCTAATATGCTTTTTTTCACTCACTTTCTCAATTGTATGTGAGCCTACAGTTTATATTTCCTTTTCCTTTGACTTCAGTGAAATATTCTCCTGTTGGTTTTCCTTACTGTTTCTAGTCTCCTTTCCTGTTGCTCCCTGTTCTAGTCAGCTTGCCTTACGGGTCTGCTCTTAGTCCTTTCCTCACTCCTCTAGGTGATACTTCATCCTCATGACACAGCTTCAACCACCTACCTTTCAATGATAAATCCTAAGTATTTCTAGTCCAGATCTTTCTTCTGGGTACAAAATTTTTATATCCAGAGTGCCCTAAATTTACCATACATAGAAAGAAACATCCTTTTCTGACAAATGGGTTCTTGGCTTTATTTTAACATGTACACTTAATAAAGGGTACTGAACTCCAAACCAGCTAAGCTAGAACTTGTGTGTCTATAAAATGCTCCTCTCTTACATATCCCATCATCCACTGAGCCACAAGATTCTGTTTCACCTTCAAATCTGTCTCCTTCTCCCTAGTCTCACCATCACTACATTAGTTTAGCCCTTGTCCTAACTTTTCTAGACTACCATGCTGTGCTTAGTTGCTCAACTGTGCCCAACTCTTTGCCACCCGTGGACTGTAGCCTGCCAGGCTCCTCTGTCCATGGGATTCTCCAGGCAAGAATTACTGGAGTGGGTAACCATTCCCTTCTCCAGGAGATATTCCCAACCCAGGGATCAAACTTGGGTCTCCTGCTTTGCAGGTGGATTCTTTACCATCTGAGCCACCAGGGAAGCAGTACCCCTCCAATGGAATTCTCTCCCTCTACTGTTGCCTTTCCAACTTTGACGCAACAAGCTCCTGTTCCTTAGGATACACTTCTGCTCTCTATGGAATCCCCAGGCATGTTTCTCTAATAGCACTGACTACTCAAGAGCTGCAGTTCTACTCTTCTGCCTCCTTCAGTAAACAACAAGCAATTTGAAGACAGAGATTTCTTTTTCCTCCGTATCTCCAGGCTTAGCCCAGTGCTTGACTTACAGAAGACTCTCCATAAACACTAAGGAAGTAAGTAAACAAATGAATGAAATGAAATGAATGAGATAAGTAAAATTAGAAAGTTGTTCCATCTCAATTTCATTTAATATCACACTTCTCTGGTGGCTCAACTGGTAAAGAATCCACCTGCAATGCAGGAGACCTGGGTAAGATCCCTGGGTTGGGAAGATCCCCTGGAGAAGGGAAAGGCTACCCACTCCAGGATTCTGGCCTGGAGAATTCCATGGACTGTGGAGTCCATGGGGTTGCAAAGAGTGGGACACGACTGAGTGACTTTCATTTTCTTTTCACTGCTAAGGTAAATAGTATTTTCTTGCTTTGAAATACTCTTTTTAAAAAGTCTAAGTTGAAAAAAACAAGACATATTCGCCATAAGAGCTAATACTCTTACGTACTAAAACACTATAGTGCTTAACGTAAAGGAAGAATACATAAGAGAAAAGAAATAATTTGTAATCTTCAAGGCACTACATGAACATGAAATATCCTACTATACTCTTGGGCTGAAGATACTGATACATAGGTTTTAATGAACTTGACAAATAGCATGTGTTCACAACAATTACACTTTGCTAAGGTATTTTAGGTAGTTGCCAAGAGAAGGAAGTACTATTAACTTTGAAACTACTGGAGAATGGGGTCCATTTTTAGATTAGGTGTTATTTAGATTAGGTTCATGAATTTTCTTCTGGCAATTTATGAAACCTTAGTGAAAATGCATTCACAGTACACAGGAATAAATATAAATGAACACACAGACATGTGCAGAGCACCGCAAGCTACAGTCTACAGCCAATTTTTATACAACTCAGGAACTATGAATCATTTTTAATACCTTTATAAAGGATTGTTTTAAAAATATATTGGCTATGTGGGGTCGCAGTTGTGGCATGTGGAATCTTCGCTGCACCATGCAGGATCTTCCATTGTGGTGCATGGACTCTCTAGTTGCAGCGCACCGGCTCTCTACAGTGTGGGCTTAGCTGCTCCCAGGCAGGTGGGATCTAAGTTTCCCAACCAGGGATAAAATTCACATCTGCACTGCAAGGCAGATTCTTAACCGCTAGACCACCAGGGAAGTCCCAATATGGTTATGTTTAAAAAATAAGATGTTCAACAGAGACCACATGTATCAAGCAAAGCCAAAAATATTTAATATACAGCCCTTTAAAGAAAAACTTTGCTGACCCTTTATATATATCATTTCTTAGGTAGAAAAGCCCATTAGTGCTCATCAGATTCTCAAAAAAGAAAGCCCCTCCTTCTCCCCCACCAAATAATTAAGAATCACTGGAAAGGAGAGAGGTCTTTTTCAATTTTTAATATTGTAATTAATATATTCTCAACATTTTGATGCAAAATAACAAAGGATTTATTGAACACAGAATAATATAACTTGAATTTACTTATCCAGATCTTGCCATTTAAAATGCCTAATTATCACACTAAAAAGTCAGTCTGAAATAACATGCAAATTTATTTAGAATCAGCTTGTGAACTTTCAAACCTACTAGTGTCTTCTTACCTGAAGTCCTTTTATAAAGTTTTGAATTGAGAAATCATGATACAAAAAGATGTTGGTCAGAATCTGCAATACTTTTTCACTTAGCTTAAATGGAAACTGAGTTGTAAGAAGAAGCTGAAAGAGAGAAAAGGAAGGCAGGATACACTCCCTGTTAGTCTTGACTCTTCATAAACATCAAGTAAATAATGAGGCAAAAAGTGATACTGTAACACAGAACCTTTGAAAGCTACACCAGTAGCTAGATTTTTTGTAGGAGAAATATCAACGAAAACTTTAAAATAATTTATACAACAGTAAAAACAACAGAAGTAGCTATTCATACTACATCTTCAAATCAAAGATGTCCATCATCTTTCATCCAATTCCTAATTTGTAAAAGTTCTATTAAACTCTATCAAAAAATATCATCTATACAATCTCTTTTCTCCCATCAGAAGTCACTGAAGAAGCTGTAGGCTTTGGCAATTTTTATTATTTGATAAGATTTTTTTTCATCTATGCACAGTAATGAAGAGTAATGCATTATGTACTACTGAATGAGAAACCTAAAATTAACAGGTGTCTATTTTAAAAATATTAAATTGGTAAATTTGTATAACTCAGCTAATTTTCAATGGCTACACTGACGATTTTAAATCTGAAAACGAAGTCATACTAGGCTTTTCAAACTGAAGCAGAGTTATAGAAGGCCAACTGAATTTGGTCACAACCAAGCAACTTTAAATACTGTAGCCAGAAAAATTTCCCTAAACTGTCAGTGGATACCATCTTTAAGGGGAAAAAATGTCAAAGTGGTTATTAAATAAATGGAAGGTCATTATTAGTTTAAATTACACACCAGCACAAAGCACATCTTCAACGAGCTGAGTTCAGCAACAATTCACAGAAGGTCAATACTAAAGAAGAGCATTTCCACTTAGGTAGACACACAGAGCTAAGGTCTGGGAATACCTTAGTATTTACCTTTTGTCATGAGCAGCATGACAGGAAAGAGTCCATAAAAACTCTAAATCATTTAACATAAAATATAAGTGCCAAAATATTGCTACTGTTACTAGGGAGTCAATACATTCTGTAAAAATTTATTTTAAAAACCTGTAATTTTCCATTGAGTAATGACTAGTTAATAGGTAGGTAGATATAGAAAGATATGATTACTTTTTCCATACAGCTTATATTTTAAGTGAAGAGGCCAAACTATACATTATAAAATAAATAAAAATACCAAAATATGTACAGGAACATATATAATATCATAGTGAGAGATGCAGAAATTTATCACTAACATTTATATTTATAATCTATTCTTAGAAGTTTTCTTTTCATCCTATTGCACTGGTACAATTTTTTCTTTTTACCTTATCAAGTACCGTAGTCAGGTGCTCCTTACAAGACAAAGACTGGAATAGTTCTATACACAATAGAGATGATACTGCATGAGGAAGCAGCCGATGGATGACAACAGGAGATGTGGCAATTCCAAAAATGAGTTTTAGTGGAAATTCATGTAGATGTTGACTAGTTTTCAAAGGAAGTTATAAAAATGGCAAGTCTTTAGCAAATATATTTCAATACATCATATTTTAAAATATGAAAACCTTTATTTAATGCCTACTTTATAACACATTGCTAAGGAAGATCACTCTAAACAATAAAAAATTTTAGGTCACTCATTTCCCTCTGTTATGGCAGCACAGAACTAGCTATTTCCCAGACATTTTAGCTCTGAAATCAATCTATTTAATAGATCCTCTCATGTTAGCAATAAGAACATGGTGGTCCAGAGAGATCAAGTGCTTCCCTCTTAGGTTATACAAAATCAAGTGTTAAAAGAAGTGTCAGATACTATTCAAACTCTCATCCAAAGTTTGAGCCATACCTACAGTCTTTCTCATGGTTAGACATCTAGCCCAAGAGTTCAGTGACACGAAGCTCACTAATTTATGGACATTTCTACACGCTATGTCATCCCACCACAATAGCTAAGCTTTAGAAAAATTTTCTTAAAAACATGTAAGATATTTTTAATGGACATAATTTTAAAATGTTACATCCCTTCCCTGCATTCTTAACTCAAACTTACTGAACATGATTTATTCTTAGCATTACCAGTATGAACACAAATGACTTCCACACACTACAGCAGCAATATTCCTTAGAGCCACTGTAGATCAAAGCTCTCTGTATCATGGCTGATGATTTTGTTTGTTGCCTCCTATTAGCTACTGTGGAGAAGGCAATGGCACCCCACTCCAGTACTCTTGCCTGGAAAATCCCATGGACGGAGGAGCCTGGTAGGCTACAGTCCATGGGGTCGCTAAGAGTCGGACACGACTGTGCAACTTCACTTTCACTTTTCCCTTTCATGCGCTGGAGAAGGAAATGGCAACCCACTCCAGTATTCTTGCCTGGAGAATCCCAGGGACAGGGAAGCCTGGTGGGCTTCCGTCTATGGGGTCGCACAGAGTCGGACACGACTGAAGTGACTTAGCAGCAGCAGCAGCATTATTTTCATAATATAAAGTACTTGAATTCTATTACTGCTTAAGTTTTTCTTTCTTACTTTCGATAGTAAAAGCGGTCACAAGTCTGAGTTCCAAAAAGTATAGCTTTTATATCACTATTCTGTACTGTGCATTTTTTCAGCATGTTAAATCTGTTCAGTGTCAACATTAAGAGAAGTCTTAAGAATCTGGAAATCTTAGTTTCAAATAGGGGGTGGGGGAAGGACTATCAAAGTAAGAATTATATTAATATTAGTAGATTCTCACACAATAGAGGTTTAGGCAAATGTAGCCATAACTATTATGCAAGTTAACATACAGAAGATGCCAATATAAATTACATTGAACAAATGTACCATGAGAAAAGCATGTCATTGGGTTTAAATAGGGTTAGTCATTTTAATTCCAAGTCTCACAGGATTGTCTTGAAGTTCCAATAAGATCATAAAAGTTGTTTCTCATTAGAAACCCATATAAAATAATGTTATTTAAAAAAAATTTGTTGCTCAGTAGAGCCATATGTAACTCAGACCTTCTAAGTGGAGAGATATCAGAAAATAAGACACAACAAGAATAGCTCAACCCTGGAGTAGCTTATCCATCTAGTGGGCAATAAGAAACAGACAACCTTGGTAGAGAAACTATATTTCATTCTGTTTTATCATTCTAATTAACAACTGGCTAACTTGTCTTTTGAGTATCATTTTTGGATCAAAAAGCACATGAAAATCTGATAGGAGGTTTTAAACATTCAGTTTTATAAACAATTTGACACCATCCTGGTTTCAATCCATTAGCATCAAAATGAAGATTAAACTGCTATGCATTTTCTCTGCAAAAGGTTGTTTTTTGAGTTATAAATTATAAGTCTTCTTAATAAAAAGTTTTGTGAAAAAGCCAGAAGATATGCCATCTACCTGCTGATAATTATAAAATCTTGGAGTACTTTTGTGGTGAAGCTTTCCATATCCTTTAGGATAAGCACAACAGGAGGAGACTTCCACTGGCTAGAAGTCCTCTTTTTTCTTGGCATTTTGGGGTCTGTCTTCTTTCATGCCGTGGTGGAAAGAAAGAGTTAGAAGTAAGCTTTACCACCCAAACAATGCTATAATGCCACAAGTTGATATATTGTCCTTCATATCTCACAGTAACATTATTTTTTTATTTCTCCCACATAATAAAGAGAAATTCATTCCAACAGTTATTACCAGAATCATTCTGTGTCTGACATGGGAATAATAACCAAGAAGAAAATAATTCAGTAGAATCTATAACTCACATGAAATATTTGTATTTTCTGCTATCTGAGAAAATGACAGGAAGAGCATGGGGAGAAGAGAGTATTTTCTATAAAATTGATTTTTCTGTTCATAGAATGTTATATTTTGCTTTGCTTTAGGGGGAGAACCAGTGTTTCTAATTAAAAACTGTAATGAGTAACCCTATTTGCTGCTCCACTACTGTGAAATTTCAAGTTGAAAAACATCTTAAACATCATCTGATCCAATCTCAACTTTTAAAGATTTCTGACCTAAATCTCAGGCAGTATTTGATTTCCAGAAACAAACTGTGGATCAAATTAAGATATTCTGGTAAGCATTAGAACCAGTTTAATCCCTATATAAAGCAAAACAAACTTCATTTATGATGACTTCAGCAATACATTCAGCAGAAAATATTACTACAGTAACTTTTCCCATACTATCTGACTACACAGCATCATAAACTAAGACTGTGGTTTTTCTGGTGCAGCTACTCATGAATCATCTAGGTTATTCAGTTTCACCAGAGATGTCATGGTAGAATGAAACTTCTATTTATATTATCTGCCTGTTAAACATACTTTACTTACAGAGCATTTATTCCTTGAGAACTCCAAACATGAAACACATGAGATTTATACATGTATACATTATGTGTATATATATATGTGTGTGTATGTACCTCTTGATGAAAAGTGAAAAAGGAGAGTAAAAAAGCTGGCTTAAGACTCAACATTCAAAAAACGAAGATCATAGCATCAGGTCCCATAACTTCATGGCAAATAGGGAAGCAATAGAAACAGTGAGATTTTATTTTTATGGGCTCCAAAATCACTGCAGATGCTGACTGCAGCCATGAAATTAAAAAGACGCTTGCTCCTTGGAAGAAAGGCCATGACAAACTTAGACAGCATATTAAAAAGCAGAGACACTGCTTTGCCAACAAAGGTCCGTCTAGTCAAAGCTATGGTTTTTCCAGTAGTCATGCATGGATGTGAGAGTTGGACTATAAAGAAAGCTGAGCGCTGAAGAATTGATGCTTCTGAACTGTGGTGTTGGAGAAGACTCTTGAGCATCCCTTGGACTACAAGGAGATCAAACCACTCCATCCTAAAGGAAATCAGTCCTGAATGTTCACTGGAAGGACTGATGCTGAAGCTCAAACTCCAACAGTTTGGCCAACTGATGCAAAGAACTCATTGGAAAAGACCCTGATACTAGGAAAGATCAAGGGCAGGAGGAGAAGGGGACGAAGGAGGATGAGATGGTTGGATGACATCACCAACTCGATTGACATGAGTTTAAGCAAGCTCCAGGAGTTAATGATAGACAGGGAAGCCTGGCGTGCTACAGTCCATGGGGTCACAAAGAGTTGGACACAACTGAGTGAATGAACTCAACTGAATATATATATATATGACTATTCCTCAGAAAACAACGGATACTGAAAGCATGGTTCCACTGCACAAAAGTAAATAACGAGGAACCCAAGAGATAATATATTAAAGTTAAAGCCATTGTCACAGAGATAGAATTTGCAGAACAAATTCCTGATGCTGTTTTGTCATTAGATGACATTCTCCCACAAATAAAATGACCCTGTAAGAAACTAAACACTTCCCAGGAACTAGACTGCATACCGATAAAAGAAAACTTCTCGATTCTAGTAACCTTAGGAAAAATAAGTAGCTACTACTAAATTAGCTTCCTAGTGCTCCATAAACATATCCTTATTAGATGAAACAGTACTAAGTTCACTACAATTCCAAGGATCTTCAATCATATGCCAATTTCTTGGCAAAAAAAAAAAAAAAAAGTCAGTTTACATTTACCTGTGCGACACTCATATACCAAGCGGAAAGAGAATCCATTGAATAACGTACATTTTTCTGGGTGACCTGAACACTTTCTTTTTCTTTGGATTGCACATCTACTTTGCAGTCCATCAACTGTGAGACCAGCTTTTGCAAAAAATGTTTCATATCTACAGATATAAAACACAAGAATATTCCCTTAAAACAAATCTAAGACACCTGAAAACTTTTTGATCACTATCTCAGTAGAACGTGTTTTCCTACACTTAATATTAACATAACACTTAACATATTAACTTGGAGAAGGCAATGGCACCCCACTCCAGTACTCTTGCCTGGAAAATCCCATGGACAGAGGAGCCTGGTAGGCTACAGTCCATGGGGTCGCTAAGAGTCGGACACGACTGAGCGACTTCACTTTCACTTTTCCCTTTCATGCACTGGAGAAGGAAATGGCAACCCACTCCAGTATTCTTGCCGGGAGAATCCCAGGGACGGCGGAGCCTCGTAGCCTGCTGTCTATGGGGTCGCACAGAATTGGACACGACTGAAGCAACTTAGCAGCAGTAGCAGCAGCAGTATCCTCTCCTTAATATTTAAATTTTATTAATTCAGACTAATACTAGGAGAAAGTTTGTATTTATTTTCTGTAATAAAAGTGTTACCTAAGCAAATGTGTAAACATGAAAACTACAAATTATATTAGGAATAACGTACATTTAAATTACAATGGACAGCAAAAGGTTTTTAAGGGCCCTAAAAAGAGATCAACAGTATTATTTACGTAAGTTATTTTACTGATTAAACTCTTCCTTATAATCATTTTTTTTTATTTTTTTGTGGCCGTGCTATGCGGCATGTGGGACCTTAGTTCTCCGACCAGGGATCAAACTCGTGCCCCCTGCAACGGAAGTGTGCAGTCTTAAACACTGGACCGCCAGTGAAGTTCCTATAGTCATTTTAAAGATGTCCTAAGGACTTTTACTTAATTTCAAATAGTACATGAACATGAATATAGCCACTTGAAGCCCTTTTGTCAGTCCAAATATAAGCACATCTGACTTTGTTAGTGTCCACATCCTTCATGATTTAATGGCTCCACCGAGATTAGCTCTGGCGATGGACTATTTTTTTTTGACCATGGTGTTTCTTTCAAAGTGGGATGATACAATGATTTGAGGCTGTAAACATGAGCCTATGTATGTAGTCTCTTCTCTGTTGGGCTAAATAAGAGTTCCTCAGTCCTCAATTCTCAACTTCCTGTTCCAAACTGTCCAACTTATTAAAATTTTACTGGCTTCAGGAACACATCTTGGGAAGTGTCTGAACTATCACTAGTAGTGAAGCTGATATGGTAGGGGTGGGGCCAGAATAAACTGAACAAAAGTGGTCAAGAGTCTTGCAAAAGTCAAGATTACTCTGAGAGGCACTAAAAAAACCTCATCCTGCCAAAAGTGTAGTGCCACGCTGTTCCCACAAACAAAAAAGGATAAGAAAGCGAGAGACAGAAAAGGATGGAAAAGATTTGTAACATCTTATCAAGGCTGTTAGAGCATTTATATTTTACCTGGACAATCTTTAGCTTGCAATGAGACTACATAAGGAGTGATGTTATTCTGAAGGACTTCTGTTAGACTTCTGAGTGTTAAATCATGATCTGTTACATTCACACCTATGGGATAATAAACCAATATTATACCATCATTTTTATTATTAATAATTTAACAATAAGAAAAGCAACTTTACATGCCAAGTGAATTACTAAAACATTTTCAAAACATGACTAGTAATAGAAACTAAGAAAACGTACTGCATCAATGTAAAGATCTCCATTAAACATACAAAGAGGATGCACTGTACCTGTCAGGAAAGGCATTTAACACAACTTTTCTTTAAGAAAAAAATACTACTGGGGATGTGTAGTTGACCCTTGAAAACATCTTAGGAGGAATTTCAAACTCATAAAGAGCTTTTAAAATAATCATTCAAAAATAAGGCCCTTAGTGTGACCCTAACTTAACAGCTGAGGAGAATCCAAACATGAATACTATTAAATGATCATAGCAAAACATAAAAGATAAGTCATGCTATGTTGATTTTTGAGGAAGAGTCTAAAAATAAATTAAAACTTTAGGTTCTTTAAGAATTTATTGTATCCCTGGTTCTCATTTCCACAAATTAGTTTTGGTGCCCTGCATGCAGTTATCAGAGATGAGTGGCCATCTCCCCACTACTCTGGAAAAAAAAATTCTATCCACTGATAAGTTCCCTAACGTCACAATCTGATTTCTAGACAGTGCCTTGGTGCTTAGGCAGGTTCCAATAGCAGACATCAGGAAACAGCTTGAGACTTGCTACTGTAAAACTTCAACTGCTTGGAAGGAAAAAAAAAAAGTTCAGAGTTATCCAGACCACCAGTAAGAAATTTTTTTTTACCAGAAAACAAATGAAAATGTTGGCAGGCTATTTTTAAATGGATGTATTTCTGATCCTCTGAGTACAGATATCAAAATGATATTTAGCATGCATTATGGCCTACAAATGTGATAATGCATCTCTGAACAAAGTTGGGAGTTTAATAAAACATGGCTTATCTTATCTTTCACTGACTGCCTTCATTCGCTATTTAACACCAGTTCCTTAAAACAATGGATTTGTCTACATGATAATCAACAATGTCTTTAACTAGAAAAATGTTCTCCTCAGACCCCTGACTTTATCACACAACCATTTATCAGACAAACAGATTCAAGGGATTAGATCTGATAGACAGAGTGCCTGATGAACTATTGATGGAGGTTCCTAACACTCACTGTACAGGAGGCGGTGATCAAAACCATACCCAAGAAAAAGAAATGTAAAAGGCAAAATGGTTGTCTGAGGCCTTACAAATAGCTGAGAAAACAAGAGATGCAAAACGCAAGGAGAAAAGGAAAGATAAACCCATCTGAATACAGAGTTCCAAAGAATAGCAAGGAGGGATAAGAAAGCCTTCCTAAGTGATCAGTGCAAAGAAATAGAGGAAAACAATAGAATGGGAAAGACTAGAGATCTCTTCAAAAAAATTAGAGACACTAAGGGAACTTTTCATGCAAAGATGAGCACAATAAAGGACAGGAACGGTATGGACCTAACAGAAGCAGAAGATATTAAGAGGTGGCAAGAATACACAGAAGAACTATGCAAAAGAGATCTTAATGGCCCAGATAACCATGATGGTGTGATCACTCACCTAGAGCCAGACATCCTGGAGTGCGAAGTCAAGTGGCCCTTAGGAAGCATCACTACAAAGCTAGTGGAGGTGATGGAATTCCAGCTGAGGTATGTCAAATCCTACAAGATGATGCTGTTAAAAGTGCTTCACTCAATATGCCAGCAAATTTGGAAAACTCAGCAGTGGCCACAGGACTAGAAAAGGTCAGTTTTCATTCTAATCCCAAGAAAGGCAATGCCAAAGTATGTTCAAACCACTGCACAATGGCACACATTTCCCACGCTAGCAAAGTAATGCTCAAAATTCTCCAAGCTAGGCTTCAACAGTATATGAATCAAGAACTTCTAGATGTTCAAGGCGGATTTAGAAAAGGCAGAAGAACCAAAGATCAAATTGCAACCATCTGCTGGATCATAGAAAAAGCAAGAGAATTCCAGAAAAACATCTACTTCTTCTTTATTGACTATGCTAAAGCCTTTGACGGTGGATCACAACAAACTGTGGCAAATTCTTCAGGGAATGGGAATACCAGACCACCTGACCTGCCTCCAGAGAAACCTGTATGCAGGTGAAGAAGCAACAGTTAGAATAAGACGTGGAACAATGGACAGGTTCCAAATTGGGAAAGGAATACGTCAAGGTTGTATATTGTCATCCTGCTTTCTTAATTTATAGGCAGAGTACATCATGCAAAATGCCGGGCTGGATGAAGCACAAGCTAGAATCAAGACTGCCAGGAGAAACATCAATAACCTCAGATACGCAGATGACACTATCCTTATGGCAGAAAGTGAAGAGGTACTAAAGAGCGTCTTGGTAAAAGTGAAAGAGGAGAGTGAAAAGCTGGTTTAAAACTCAACACTCAGAAAACTAAGACCATGGCATCCGGTGCCATCACTTCATAGCAAATAGATGGGGAAATGGTGGAAACAGTGAGAGATTTTTTCTTCTTCCAAAATCACTGCAGGTGGTGACTGCAGCCATGAAATTAGAAGACACTTGCTTCTTGGAAGAAAAGCTATGCCAAACCTAGACAGCATACTAAAAAGCAGAGACGTTACTTTGCTGACAAAGGTTCTATATAAAAGCTATGGTTTTTCCAGTAGTCATGTACGGATGTGAGAATTGGACCCTAAAGAAGGCTGAGTGCCAAACAACTGATGCTTTTGAACTGTGGAGTCGGAAAAGTCTCTTCAGAGTCCCTTGGACTACAAGGAGATCAAACCAGTCAATCCTGAAGGCAATAAGTCCTGAATATTCATTGGAAGGACTGATGCTGAAGCTCCAATAGTTTGGCTGCCTGATGCAAAGAGCTGACTTATTAGAAAAGACCCTGATGCTGGGAAAGAGTGAGGGCAGGAGGAGAAGGGGAGGACAGAGAATGGAGAATGAGATGGCTGGATGGCATCACCTACTCAATGGACATGAGTTTGAGCAAGCTCTGGGAGATGGCGAAGGACAAGGAAGCCTGGCATGCTGCAGTCCATGGGGTCACAAAGAGTTGGACACAGCTGAGCGACTGAACAACAGCATCCATCAATCAGGTCGTCCCTCTTGACTGTGTTTCCCCCACTCTACCTCCAACTGCTATAACCTGGCAGGAGAGAAACTAAACATCCAACAGTACAAGCCAGCCATCACTAGGCCTGTTTCTCATCAGTAAATGGAAGGGGTTTAAAACTAAAACTGCACTGAAAAACTGGTCCACAGCATTACAACAATCATTCGCTGGAGTTTTGTTGCTCAAGAGTGGTCCTGGGATTGGCAATATGGGCAACAGCCGGAAGCTTGTTAGAAATGAACAAGCTTAAATAACCAGCAAATACGTCTGGCCCCACCCTAGACTTAATGAAAATCTGTGTTTACTAAGATCCCTGGAGATTATTTCTAGGTACATTAAAGTTTGAGAAGTACTGCCCTGAATATCAGGAATAATATTTAGGTAATGAACAGTGTTAGAGACAGTATTAAATAACAGAATTAGTTTCTTATCTGAGAGCTCACTAATATAAATACCTTGAATAAATAATAAATTGGAAATACAATGAAGAGTATGTTTGGAATCCAAATAAATCCAACTTTCCTTTCAAAAGGAATGAAGAAAATTTGCTAATATTCCAAAGAATGTTTTCCAACATCCTGCACTCCAGATATTTAATTAAAATGAGATATTTGGAGAGGGTGTGGAGAAAAGGGAACCCTTTTACACTGTTGGCAGGAATGCAAACTAGTACAGCCACTATGGAGAACAGTGTGGAGATTCCTCAAGAAACTGGAAATAGAACTGCCATATGATCCAGCAATCCCACTGCTGGGCATACACACTGAGGAAACCACACTTGAAAGAGACACGTGTACCCCAACGTTCATCGCAGCACTGTTTATAATAGCCAGGACATGGAAGCAGCCTAGATGCCCATCAGCAGGTGAATGGATAAGCAAGCTGTGGAATATTACAATGGAATATTACTCAGCCATTAAAAAGAATACATTTGAATCAGTTCTAATGAGGTGGATGAAACTGGAGCCTATTATACAGACTGAAGTAAGCCAGAAAGAAAAACACCAATACAGTATACTAACACATATATATGGTATTTAGTCAATCGGTAAAGATAACCCTGTATGCAAGACATCAAAAGAGACACAGATAAACAGAACAGTATTATGGACTCTATGGGAGAGGGCGAGGGCGGGATGATACAGGAGAATGGCATTGAAGCATGTAAATTATCATATGTGAAACGAATTGCCAGACCAGGTTCAATGCATGATGAAGGGTGCTCGGGGCTGGTGCACCAGGATGACCCGGAGGGATGGGATGGGGAGGGAGGTGGAAGGGGGATTCTGGAAGGGGAAAACATGTACACCCATGGTGGATTCATGTCAATGTATGGCAAAACAAATACAATATTGTAAAACTAAAAAGATAAATAAACATCTACCGAATGTCAAAAAAAAAATGAGATATTAGTGATGTATACTTAAGCATCTGAAATATTTACAATCTTCAGCCTGAAAGTAACATATATATTTCATCCAACCTCCCCCTCCAAACAGTTAATATTAACACAATATTATAATACAAAATTTTAAAAAATAAGCACAGGGAAATAACATTAAGGTCAGAGTAATTTCACTGAAGATATGACTCAAAAAATATAAAAGTCACATCTATCAATATACTGATAGTTTATTACTGAATTCAAATCTCATATTAAAATAACTAAGGAAGAAAGAGTAATAGTAATACAAATTTATTGCCCCTTCATTTTTCTGACAAAAAGGTGAGGAGGGTACTAACTAACCCTTGGTCAATTTCTTTTAATTTACAGATGTATGATTAATGTAAGAACACCTAATTGGTTTTAAAAGTATGCAAACTTTGATCAATGTAATTATGCAAATGAAAAAGACAAAACAAGTTTAACAGAACAGGTGATTCCCTACTATTCTCAACAACAAAACCACTATTTACAAAATACAAACACACCAATTTGTACCTAGAACAAGAGCAGCAGTTGGAATTTCTCCAAGTTTTATTTGACAGCTCCAGTCTTTAGAATTCTTCTGGAGCCCAGAATGAGATGTTTGCAGAAATTCAATGAGACTATCAAACAGGTTTTTATTTAATTCCTCCTGTAGTCGCTACAAAGAAAACACAAAATTTCACAAATTATTTTTAGCAGTAATCTGATACATCTTTCCAAGTCTGAGAAAGAAAACTGTCATAATTTGAATTCCAAAGATCACATGTAAAATGATTATTAGATGAAATTTAGATTTTTTTTTCCTTAAATATCCAGTGAATAGTGTTTTGGATTCTTTCCTTTAAAAAATCTCATTTATTCATTCAACAAGCATTTTCTAATCACCTTACAAATGAAAGAATCTCTTCCCTAAGAAAAGAGAAGAATTGAGCTAGAACACTTAACAATTAAATTAAAATACAATGTTCCTATACTGTTGAAGCAATCTATGTGAAAAGTAGGACCATCCAACTTAAGCTGAGCAGGTAATATATTTGAGCCAAAGAACCGAGCAGGTGATGTAGGAGGTGATGATGGATGAAAAAAAATGAAGGAATGGGAATGGGCAATGGAGAATGCAAGCAAGGAAGAAAGCACCAATCATCTGGGGAACCAAAGACATAGCTAAGCACAAAGAACATGAGAAGTGGCCAGGAATGAGACTGGACAAAACACTCAAGGGACCAGACCAAGGAAATATATATCTGATGTTGAAGTGTTAGGATTTTGTCCTGTGGGGAGAACCATTAAAGGGATTCGGAGCAGAGGTATGATTAAATCAGGGTTAACAAGGGTTAATCTGGTTAATCTGTGAAGGCCAGATTAGACGGGATCATAGGAGCTGTACTGGTAGTGGGGCTGGAAAACCCCTGTAGCCTGGCATAGGGCTGGATCTGCCCCATGGGATTTGGCCAGTGGTGGCATAGGGATAAGTGACAGACCTGAAGGGTTTGACATCAGAGGCAGGGACGTCAGTTAAGCGGATACGATGACAATCTATTACGACCATTCAGATTTTTTAAACTAGAAACCATAAATCTAAATTGCTTCAAGGGTCCCACAGAATACAGGAAGGCGCAAAGCCATCAGGCGGAAAGCAATAGAGGGTGGTGGGAAGCAGCAATAAACTGGAAGTACATAACCCTGCCCCTTAAAGACACCAAGAAATACAATCCTGTGTGGTCAAACAAAACAAGTACCCTCAAGACGCTGGCCCCACATCTACAAATTTGCTATGGTGGAGAAACTTTTCAGAGCTGAAATATTAAGAACATGGCAACTGAAAAAGGGGATGAGAGAATGAAGTAGTTTAGAATTAGCTTGATTTCTTAAATGTGTAACTGAATGGATAATTTAAAGAGTGCCAGTATTCACACTGAAACATGTATATATATTGCCATATGTAAAATAGATGACCAGTGCAAGTTCAACGCATGAAGCAGGGCACTCAAAGCTAGTGCTCTGGGACAACCCAGAGGGATGGGATGGGGAGGGAGGTAGGACAGGGGGTTGGGATGGGGGACACATGTACACCCATGGCTGATTCATGTCGATGTATGGCAAAAACCAGCACAATATTGTAAAGTAATTAGCCTCCAATTAAAGTAAATTGATTAAAAAAAAAAAAGAGTGCCACTATTTAAAAGCAGTGAAGATATGAAAAGGGCCTATGTACTAGGAGCCACCACGGTAAACATTATGTCCCAATACATGAAGCCAGGCTTAATACTTGAAACAAGAGCCTTGTGGTTTGTTTTCAGTTTAGTTCAGTTGCTCAGTCGTATCCGACTCTTTGCAACCCCATGAACAGCAGCACGCTAGGCCTCCCTGTCCATCACCAACTCCCGGAGTTTACCCGAACTCATGTCCATTGAGTCGGTGATGCCATCCAACCATCTCATCCTCTGTCGTCCCCTTCTCCTCCTGCCTTCAATCTTTTCCAACATCAGGGTCTTTTCAAATGAGTCAGCTCTTCGCATCAGGTGGCCAAAATATTGGAGTTTCAGCGTCAACATCAGTCCTTCCGATGAATAAATACCCAGGACTGATTTCCTTGGTTTGTTTTAGGATATACATATTATGCTTAACCAAGATTAACTGTATGTCATCAATACTCTTATAAATTGGTAGAAAGTAAAATGGGAAGCCAACAAACATGAGATTTATGATATTAAAGAAATGTTAAATTATTTTAAAAAATAAAAGAGATTCACCTCAGTTTCAGATTTCATCTGCTGCCATATTAACTGGTAAGTTTCAAAGCGAAGCTTACTGTCCTCAGATGCATTTTTCCCTTTATTAAAATAGTCCTCTAAAAACACAGAAAGAAGTCAGTCAGTTTCTTTTTTACATGGTAACACTTAGGAAATCTCTGTGCAAAATCACACAGGAAGTGATAGGACTGAATTTTTTAGTAAACATCAGAAATATATATATTTTAGAATAAGTAACATTCAGTATCTTTTATATTTAATTTTATTTATATCTATATTTTTACTATACTAATGGTATTTGTAAGTTAAAAAATCTTTTTAATTTTGATTGTATTTCTATCATTTTTTAAAATTTATAAGTTTTTATTTAATGGTCTTGGTTTGAGGTATATACATTTAGTATTCACGTATTTTCTCTATTTGCTCTTATTATAAGGTTCCGTATACTTCATGTATTTGAACTCTCCTTTATTAAATGATTCTCATTCATTTAATTCTCCTTTACGAAATGATTCTCATTCATTTTCTGTTACTATTCTTTTTCTATTTGCATTCATTTAATTCTCATTCATCTAACTGCTACTATTCTTATTCTTTGTTCAGCTTAAATAGTATAGCACGGCCTTTTATTTAGTCTTCATTTTACATCCTTCTTGAATGTTTTCCTCCAAATGGTTAGCCATTTATCAACATACTATTTATTGCAATGGTTTTCAAACTCTTTAAACCATGATCCGTATTAAGGAACACATTTATATCATAATCCAATACAAGTACATCTATGAAAAACAAAAAGTATTAAGAGGAGCTAAAGAAGATAAGCTCCTGATTCCTTCCTGTTCCCACTCTAGATGCTTTACTCGAGTGAACACCCCCTACAGTGCTGCTGCCTGGCCCTCCCTCTCTCCCTCTCCAGCTCTGGCCCAGTTGTGTTATAGGATGTGCAGTCATCCGCACAATGTTGAGGCGAGGGAGTGGTACCATTCTTCTTTTATATATATGCCCAAGAGTCTTCAAGCCAAGGGACAGATGGTGAGGAATGCAGAGCATCTTCTTACTTCTTCAGGTAATTTGTTTCAAGAACTGAAGCTAGCGAAAGCAAGTGCTAAAATCTGGATTTGTTTTCCTCATTTCTGCTCCATCTTATAATCAGGGTCAATTCCCCCTAAGAGTTTCATATTAAAACAGCATCTGCTGGCTTTAAATAGCACATACATAGCAACAACAACAAAAAACATCTCAGGTATTTCAAAGTTCAAACTACACAACTACACATATCAGCTTTACTAATACTAAAAATCTTTAAACAAATCTTAGTAAGTTACAGTTGAAATTCAACACAAAAAGTTCTAAGCAAAAACTTGCCTCATGAGAGACAGTATTAAGTAGTGGTTAGACCACAGGCTCTGGAATCAGCTTGATTTCAAATCTCAGCTCTGCCACTTGCTAGCACTATCACCGAGAAAGTTCTTTCTAGTCTAAGTATACTCATATACTTTAGCACAGATAACAGTTTAACACTTATTTCATAGTTTGCTGAGAGGGTTAAACAAATTAACACGTGTGTGTGCCAGTCGCTCAGTGATGTCCAACTCTCAGCCACCCCATAGACTCTACCCCACCAGGCTCCTCAATTCACAGGATTTCCCTAGCAAGAATACTGGAGTGGGTAGCCATTTCCTTCTCCAGGGGATCTTCCCAACCCAGGGATCAAACCCCAGTCTCCTGCATTGCAGGTGGATTCGTTACAGACTGAGCCACCAGGGAAGCCTAGCTGGTCTCAAACTGAAGGATTAACACTTTTAAGGTCTACTCTCTGTGATGATTTAGAAAAATCCAATTTTATGTATTTGAGCTCTTTATTTTCTTACTCAAACAAAAGGATAGTCCAGTTTTTCTTTTTTAATACAAAATTAGTGCATGAGTATACTTAACTGCACATAATTTTCCCATCAGAATGAATCTTCATAGTACTGAATATTGAGTGGAAATACTCGATATACCTGAGAGGAGTTTTTAAAAAATACAAACACCTGGGTCCCACTCCCAAAGATTCTGATTCAATTGGTCTGGGATAGGGTCTGGGCATCAGTGTTTTTAAGAAACTCCCCAAGTTGAAATATCAATAAGGTTGATAAGATTGTACCATTGCCAGCTTGCTGGATGTGAAACTGTACTACAGGCACGAGATATGCTACCAACAGGGATAACTGAGTGAGAGTTCAAGGGAACTCTCTCCATCTTTTCTTACAACTGCACATGAATCTTCAGTTATACTGAAAAAAAAAAAAAAATCAGTTTTTTTTTTTTTTTTTTAAGTTCCTCAAGTGATTCTAATCTTGAGACTTCCCTGGTGGTCTGCTGGCTAAGACTCCGTGCTCCCAGTGCAGGGGGCCCAGGTTCAATCCCTTGTTCGGGAACTAGATCCCATATGCTGCAATTAAGAATTCGAATGTGGCAAATGAAGATCCTGTGTGCTACAACTAAGACCCAGAACAGCTAAATAAATAGGTAAAAACAACTATTTATAATCTGCAGCCCCAATTGAGAACCAGTGCAATAAACATTTTCTGACTGATAACAACATCTTGATTTGTTTGAAGTAGTCAAGTCTTCTAACTTGACCACTAAACAGATATTTGGATATAAATAGAAGATAGTATTTTTTTTTAATAATTTAATTTTATTGAAGTATAACTTACAAATAATAAAATATGCCCATTTAACAGTTTGGTATGTCCTAACCAAGGTGTGCACTTACATAACCATCCTATCTAGAGAACATACCCATCACTCAAAAAAATCTCTTTTACATTTTTGCAGTCAATTCTCCCTACCTCATTCCAAGACATCACTGGGATTTTTAAGACTATCTCTTTTGAAGAATGGTAACCCTTTGAAGGAAATTTCAATTTGTCTTTTGAATGTACATTTGGATCCTCTTTTAGATTAGAGCCTAGGGCAGTGCCCTTACCACTTTGTCCTATGCCTTGAACCTAACTGCTATATCAACATGGTAAGTAAAGCAAGCTTAGGCAAGAGAATTACTAATTCATTAAGAGTTAGGTTAGTTCAGACTCGAGGGAGGAAAACTAACAAATCTCATATTAAGACATTTTACCTATTGGCACAGAGATCTTTCTCTTCTTGAAGTTTGGCTTAAACACAAAGCAACCCTACAAAAAAGACAGAGAAAAAACAGCATAAAGTCAAAGCAGCCAAGGAGTAGACAAATCTGATTAACATAGTATTTTATGAATAAACAGATTTTTTTAAGGCATTTCTTTAAAGTGCTAAGAAATCATCTTTCTTCAATTTGAATTATAGAAGGAAAATTCTTAAACAACAAGGAAATTAAACACTTCTTTCTCCTCCCTCCCACGGGAAGCTCTTCTTTGATTTTACTCTTTGGGACCTAATCTAAGAGACAAAGAAAATAAAAACTGATGAAATTTAAACCCATTAAAGCTCCATTTTTATAAAACCTAGTGAAAAAAGAACATTAATATGAAAATCAAGATGATAAAAAATACTGATACCTCCCCATCTCTAAAGAAATATTCATTATTTAATTAAATTCCAAGTATCTAAAACCTTGGCAGGACACAGACAATTTAGGCTACTGATTCACCTTACATACCTTTCTTCTTCTGAAAAAATCCTTATTCATTTATCCATTAAACTTTGACTCAAATTCACCTGCTTTGGGAACCCTTCCCCAATTTCTCTAATCAGAAGAATTATTCATTCTCCTAATATCTCACAGTACTTGCATATCTTGATTTTGCTTTGTTTTAAATTATTTTCACTATGTAAGATAGCTATTTATGGGTGTCTCCCCAGTTAGTAACTGCCTTCAGAGTACAGACTGCATTTAACTCATAACTGTCTCCCCAGTGTTTAGGATAGTGTTAACATATACATTAGGCAATCAGTATACAAAATGGATGAATGCTTGTCAAATGATTTTTTTGGTAATTTCCTAGCTACACTGAGTTTCATATTATTTGACTAGTGATACACAGGCCCTAAGCTGCTGGTCCTATGTTTGTTCTACAATCTTAAAGCTGTATCATAGACAGCTTCTTCAAGATTTCCGTTTCTATGGAAAATGAAAGAAATATACCTAGGAAAAGTCATCTCAGGATAGATCCAAGGACTGTGGGAGTAATACCATTATTCACTTTGAACTACTGATCAGGAAATGGTGCTGGAGATGGAAGAAGACGGGAGGAAAGCCAACAAGCCAGAAAACATGACAAGGAAAGAGAAGTTTAAAGTAAAAAGGAAGATGACAGTTCCATAAACCAATGAAATAGTCCTTAAAGACTCTCATTTACATAATGTTTCCTTCATAATTATGTCAATACAAGCATCTATTATGTCATAAATGCTTTCCTGAAAAAAAAAAACATAAACCTCTCACAATCCTGCAAGATATACAAAAATAAGAAAAGCTTAAGCAACAAAAAGGATTAGGGGACAGACCACTCAAAACCTATGGAACTAACAGAAAGGAAATTCAAAAAATTTATGTATACATATAGCTGATTCATTTGTTGTACAAGGACAGGACTTAGCAACGAACAACAACAGAAACTAACACACTGTAAACTAACTAACACTGTAAAACAACTATACTCCCAATAAAACTTTTTTAAAACCTATGAACTTGATAACCAGGGCAAAATACAAACAGCAACAACCCTAAAAAAAAAAAAAAAATACTAGCAGTGATAGCTCTTCTGGCATTTGCACCTAGCATCACAGTCGCTCCAACTTCAATAAGCTTAAATCCTATGGTTTGTAGTTTTTCCCAAATATGTAGTCTTGCCAAGTACTGAGTCTCATAATTTTATTCTAATGTAGTTATAATCAAAACTAAAAATTAAATGCATGGTATATCCTTCATTAATTTACTGTTTGAACGGGGGAAAAGTCTTTGCAACTATATCTGCATTCACAAGTTTATCACATAGCTTAAGTTTCAGGAGCTGCCAGTTGTACTCCTACTATTACTAAGCGGCACTTACTGTCTAAAGAGGCTCTAAAAGAATTTTCGGTAATGACGAAAATATCTGCGTCTATTTTTTTTTTAACCACTTGTATCTTGGTACCTAACAGCGTTTGGAGTACAATAAACATGAGAAGGAAAAAACAGGGCAGACTAGGGCACATCCTCCCGGGATCCGACCTCCACAAAGCAGAACTTAAAGCCTCCTACGAGGCAAAACACTAAGGCATTTCGGCGTTTTTCGCTCCCCAAGCAAAGTTGGCCTCCACTAGACGCGGAGCCAAGATGCTCCAGCTCCTCCCGCCGCTCCTTCCCTTCGAGCCAGTACAACTGGACAATGTAACCTCCGCTTCATCCCTCCTTCACAAGAGAATGAGGCAGCTATGGAGTCCTAGTGGGCGCCCGCCCCCACATACCTTGGACACCGAAGACGTGGCCATGGCTCCAGCAATCCCTGGAACTCCAGATGCACTCGGGATTTCCCGCGCTCCCTCGCGGCAGCGGGGCAAAGGTTAGTAACTGGCCACGCTGCTGCTTGATTGGCTGGCAGCACCCTTCGGGGCGGGCTTCCGGCGCGCGGAGGCGGGGCGTGCAGAGAAGGGAGGAGCGAATTTCTGGACCTTCCAGCTGGAGCCGGCTTCGTGGAGTCAGGCAGACATGGCGTGCGGTTTCCGCAGGTCCATCGCCAGTCAGGTACGGGCCCGGGAACTGGCATGTGGTGGACCCCTGAGCCACGAAGCCCCTTTCACCGCTGCGAGCCAGCCCCCAGTCACCGGGAGGCCGCGCGGGTCCTGCTGATACCCTGTTTGTTTTTCCCGCCTGCTTTCGGCTTTCAGGAGGTGCTGGAGCGGCCGAGGCAAACCCGGTCGAGGGTTGAGCCTGCGGCCCAGATCAGTTTTCAGGGTGAACAGTAAATCTCCCCTCACTGCTTACTGCCCCGCAGCTCAGCGTGCTTTACTTGGATAGAAAGTCAGTGGGCCATACCTAGACCCTCTAGAAGTTAAGTGTTCCGGTCTTTTAGTGTAGTTGATGATGGATCTGAGTTTCCATTTCAAAAGAGCTAACTTCAAAACTAGTGATTTCTCTTGCAGTCATTTTGGCTGCCCGTCCTAGAGTTATTTTTGGTAACTCCAAATATAACGTGAGACCCTGTTTTTCTTGATTCTGAGACATAGTGTTTCTGGAAAACAGTTTGCCTCTTGACGGGTGTGGGGGCAGAAGACACAGCCAAACCAAAGATGAGGAGAAGGAAGGATTTATTACTTGCCTCCAAGTACGGAGAAGTGGGGGTTGCCAAGGGTTACCTTTCCCAGAGCAGTATCTTCTCAGGTGGCAAAATTGGGGAGGTTTTAAGCAAAGGGTATTGTGCACTTTTCATGAAGGGGCTTGAGCAGGTGAATTCTATATCAAATTGAGTCAGTGGTTGAGAGTATAAGGTTTAGTTGAAATCATCAGCATCAGAAAGGATCAACATCTTCATTCCTTAGGTTCTGACCAGTCCGAGTTCTTAGCTAGCAGGTAGTTAACTCTCCTTCACCTGAGTGGATGCCTAGTTCCAGTAGAGGAATTCAAAGTAGATGGTTGTGTGTATCCCCTGAGGGGTAATTAGGATTTTGCCTTCTCCCTGCCTGATTGTTTTACTGCTTTTCCTTTTTTTTCTGTATTCCCTCACTTTCCTGATTTATAACTGTTTGAATCTGCCTGTTTGGAACTCAGGGAAGATCTAGGGGGCTGAAGGGAACTAGAAACTTTTTTATACCCGAGAGAGACCCGCAGGGTCCTGGTTGGTTTCAGTCCCTTACTTTGATGCTCCTCCTCAGTCTTGAGGGGATTGGGTGTTAGACAAGAAAGGGAATAACAATCCAATCCAATCCATTAACAATCCAATCTCATTTTGGATTGAGAGGTTAATCATGAACTTGGCAGAGGAACTTGGTTTTAGAGGGGAATCAGTTTCAGTATTTAAACAGCTCTGTAATAAGGATGGGAATAAGACACTGGAATGTTAGACTTCATCAAAAATGTTTTTTTTTTTACTCTTCCAAAAAAGTAAAATCATGCTAATGAATGCAAAGAAATAATAAAATGATGTTAACATGGACAGTAAACTATGTCCAGGGTAGGTAGCTTTGCACCTCAGTGTCCAAGCTTTTGTGTGTTTGTGCGAGTTGGTTTTCATTCAAAGCCCTGAGGTCAAGATAGTGCCATGACTAGAAACGTTTTGTGTTTAGTTTTGCAAAGGCTATATCCTTCCTTGTAGAGAAAGCAAGTTGGGGAAACAGGAATTAATATGTATTGAATATATTTCTGCTAATTACTTCACAGTCACATTTGAACCTTGGGACACCCCTACCATAGAGAGGTATTAACCTTGTGATACAGTTGAGCAAATGGAGATCCAGAGAGGTTAAGTAACCTACCCACATCTCCTGGTCAATAAATTGAAGAGTTGGTTCATGAACAGAAATCTAACTTCGAAATCAGCTCCTTCCTATACACTATGCTATTTAGTTTGTGAAGGTGAGGAGCACAATCTGATCATTAAGCAGAATGTAGTCGAGTTGTGTGACAATATAAACTAAGACTAAGCAAACATATATTTCCCCAAACAAGATAATTGAGAGATAATCTGAAACAAGGATAAAAATAAAAATATGTGTAATACATGCCTCTATGAATGGGGTTCCTTACCTAATTTAGGAATGAAGTAATGTGTTAAATGAAAGAGCACATTGATGCAGCAAATTTTGATTAATGAGTAGTTTCTTTTTTTAAATCTCCCTTACCTATTGATATTTTTCACTTTTGTTTAAAAGTGAAACCATACAGTATTTGCCTTTCTCTGTGTGACATATCACATAGTGTAATATCCTCTAGATCCATCCATGTCATTGCAAATGGCAAGACTCCTTTTTTTTTTTTTATGGCTGGATAATAGTCCATGGTATACATATACCACATCCTCTTTATCCATGCATTTATTGATGGGCACTAACATCACTTCTATATCTTGGCTATAGTAAATAATGCTGTAATGAACATAAGAGTGCATATATCTTTTTGAATTAGTGTTATTATTTTCTTTGGCTATATACCTAGAAGTGGAATTCATAGATTGTGTGGCAGTTCTAGTTTTAATTTTTTGAGAAATCTCCATACTAGTTTCCATAGTGGCTTCACCAATTTACATTCCCAACATCAGTGCACAAGGGTTCCCTTTCTCCACATCCTCACTAACACTTGTTATTTGTTGTCTTTTGATAATAGCCATTCTGCCAGATGTGAATTGACATCCATTGTGGTTTTGATCTGCATGTGCCTGATGATTAGTTATGTTGAGCATCTTTTCGTGTGCCTATTGGCCATCTGTATATCTTGGAAAAACATCTGTTCGAGTCCTCTGCCCATTTTTTAATTGGGTTTTTTTTTTTTTTTTTTTTTTTAGTTGTATGAATTCTTTATATGTTTTGGATGCTCACCCTTTGCCTGGTGTATCGTTTGCAATTATCTTCTCCCATTCAGTAGGTGACCTTTTTTGTTTTGCTATGCAAAAGTTATTTAGTTTGGTGCAGGCTCGCTCACTTATTTTTTGCTCCTTTCAAAGTACTGCTTCTGCCATAGGTCTTAGACTATATAAGATTTTGTGTGCACCCTTTAAGAGTGGAGTCTGTTTCCTGCAAACCTCTGGCTCTCCCAAAAGTAAGCCCCTCCACCATTCAAAGCCAAATGTTCTGAGAACTTATTTTTCTGGTGCAAGACCAGATGTGGGGCTCAGATCCTCACTCCTTTGGAAGAACCTCTGGTCTTGTAATTTTCCTCCCATTTGTTGTCCTTTTGGGAGTTTGGGTCTTGATTATACTATTCTCCACCTTTCCTACCCACGTAGTTGTGGTTCCTTCTTTATATCTTTAATTGTAAGAAGACATTTTCTTGTAGTCTTCAGGTCTTTCTCATCAATAGTTGATCTGTAAATAGTTGTAATTTTGCCGTACCCATGGGAGAAGGCGAGTTCAGGGTCTTCCTACCCAGTCATCTTGGCCACTCCTGCTAACTGGTTCATGGTCTCATCTTTCCATCTTCAACACTAGGGACCAAGCTGAGATCTTTTTATGTTGCCATTTCTCTGGTTCTCGGAGTCTGAAGTTTTCTAAGCACTTTCTAAGCACCTAAAGTTTCTAAGCGCCTCAGACCCAAAGATGAAAGTGAATGGAATATGGATTCTTTCCTGGCATGGCTCCAGGGTAACTTGAGAAACAGTTGTATAAACAGGTTGCTGCAGTGCAGTCTGTAACCGCTGTATCAAAACCATGTGTGACATGCTAAGGGAATATGGAGAAGACAGCTTCTTAGTGTCGGAGAAGGCTTTGTGGAAAAAGTGCTGTTGAAGAGAGGTTGGGTAGAAGTTTACTAAGTGAGGAGAGTGAGAGCTTGGTGGCGATAGGATTTTTCATGAAGAGCATGTCCACAGACACATGAGCAAGCGTGGCATGCGCATGAAACCACAATATTTGGGTATGACTGATTCTTTAGCGTATACTTCTGATGCTTACTTCAGCAAGTTCTTTTGATTCTGTTTTCAAAATAATATCTTGAATTCATCCGCTGTTTTCCCATTGCTGCTGTTCCTTCTTTCCCCCACCCCAAGCTAAACTACCATTGTCAGTGCATCAGCTACTTACAGCAGCATTCTGATGGGTCTTTCTGTCTCCATTCTTGCCCTCTCTCCAATCCATTCTCTTTATAGCAACAAAAGTGACTTCTAGAGCATAAATCAGATCACTTATCTGTTTAAAATTACACAAACTCACTGTCAGAACCTTAACATCTTTCTTTCCAACAGTGATTCATGCCACTCTAGCCCTTCTTTCTGTAGGATTGTAACCACGCTGTAATTTTCTTGTTTTCCAACCTAGTAAGTTCTTTCCATTGCCATCACATTCGGATTGCCTAGATTATTCCCTGTGCCTTGAGGAAATGCACTTTGTACTATGACTTCCTATACTAGATAGAAGTTGCACAGAACAATAGTTTGTAATCTGTGTTCATTCTTTTCTATTCTGTACTGCTTCATTTTTCCCCAGAAATGCTGATTGGAACTCACTGAATTTATTCCCAACTGACAACCTGTAGTTTGATAAATACGTCCTCCAGTTATTCTGTATATCAGTCCCTTGTTTGCTTCTGTCATAACACTTATAAGAGTTAATTATTTTGTCATGTTTTAATTGTTTTGGTGTATGTTATAAGCGTCACGAAGACAGAGAGAGCATGTTTTCTTCACTGTTCTTACCCCAGATCAGCAAAGTGCCTGAAATATACCTGTTGGGATGTAATATAAACTTTTCAGCTACTCCAAATGAGTTCATAATTTTAAAACTGTGAGATGACATGGTAAAAGTGCAAAGAATTCAAACTCCAGTCCTTTCATTAATGTAACAGATTTACTCTTGGCAGCTTTTAATTAATCTGTCAGCTATCAGATGATGGTATTGATTTCTAGTTTATTGCAAGGATTGATGATGATGATATGGAATACCTTACTTGTACCACGCAGCGTTTTGCTGAACTTTACAGGGCTATTGATAAGCTTTAGTGATGTAATATTAACACAGAGGGGTTAGTGTTGAAAACTATGAAGAGTTGGTGATTTTACCTTACAAGTTAGTCAGCCACAGTTCATGGATGGTGGCATAAAATATAAGAGCCCTGGGAGAAAGAAAAGGATTCTATTATTTCATTATTTCCAGCAAAAGTAGTAGCCAGAGTATCAACATTTTCTTGTGTGGATTCCCCAAGCTCCAACTCTTCCCAGAGGGCCCTGTGCAGAGGGTCAGATGATGTGTGTTATATAGGAGAGGACCCTGAGACTTTTGTAATGACAGCAGGAATGTTCCCCTTTATTCTGATGTGCAACACTGTTTTCATCTCACAAAGCTGTTTGTTATACAAACATCCTTGAAAAGATAGTCCAGGACAAAGAGCAGTTTGGGTTTTGCATAAGACTTGCAGAAACGTAAAAGTCCCATAGAGATTTGTCTCCCAACCCTCAGCACAGTGGTATGCAGATGAAGTGTTCAATACTTGATATTAGAATCTCATTTAATCATCTCACTCATCTTGTGCTCTTGGCAGCATTATCTCCACTTCATAGAGGAGGACACTGAGACTCAAGAAGATGGAGGGAATAAAGTCACAGAGCTACAAAACTGTGGAGTTCACTGACTAACCAACCCAACTGACTCAAAACACAAATTGTTTGGATTCTGTAGAATGACCTTGGTAAAATGTTCAGTACTCTCTCTGGCTCAGAAACATAATGACACAGTACAGATTTGTTTCCCTTTCTCACTTGCTTTTTATTTAGGTTTTGATGTTGAGGATAAATTAAGCTAATTTAATTCCTTTTAATTCCTTTTGATTTTGAAGCAAATTTCAAACTTACAGAAAAGTTGTAAGAGTAGTAGAGAGAACTCCATGTACCCTTTATCCAGATTCACCAATAAATGTGTTACACATTTGCTTCATCATTATCTTTATATCTGTAGGATCTGTTTTGCTGAATCATTTGAGAGTAGGTTTCATAAATTATACTCCTGAACCTCCTAATACCCAATTGTTTACTTCTAAGAACAAGGCTTACCTTAGATAACCACAGTTCAGTTACTAGATTCATATCACATTGATAGATTTTTTCTAAAATTTAATTTACAATCCATTCCAGTTTGGTTGATGTTTTTCAACAACCTTTTTTTCCAGTATAGGCTCACTGCATTTCATTGTTATGTGACTGTTAGATTTTAAAGACCTTAAGTTCCCCTCCTCATTAATTTGTTATCTATTGAATATATAAATTGATAGAGGAGATACACTGGTAACAGTGAATAGAAGACACAGCTCCCTGACTGCTGAGGAGTTGTGTTGTCAGATCTCATGTGTGACCTCAAGGAGCCGTTAAACCTGTCCAGTTGTTGTCATCTAGTCCTAAGCTGGAGTATCTTCCCAACATAAATTTTGCAGTTTAGGACTGGTAGTTCAGGAAGATACTCTCACACATTCAGGTGAACCACAGCAACTGACTGTATTACCTAAGTGTGTACTTTGCTTCCAACCTATTCTCACAGGCTCACCAGCATTCAGTTCAGCTTCAAACCACAAGTTCTGTAAGAGCCATGCTAAATTTCTTCCGTTATTAATAACTGCAGGTAACTTACTGTCAAATCGTTTGGGAAGTTCTTTTTGGATTTAGGTCGTACCTTTGACTATGCCAAAGCCTTTGACTGTGTGGATCACAACAAACTGTGGAAAATTCTTCAAGAGATGGGAATACCAGACCACCTGACCTGCCTCCTGAAAAACCTGTATGCAGATCAGGAAGCAACAGTTAGAACTGGACACTGGACACAGAAGAACAGACTGGAAGTATGTCAAGGCTGTATATTGTCACCCTGCTTCTTTGACTTATATGCAGAGTACATCATGAGAAACACTGGGCTGGACAAAGGACAAACTGGAATCAAGATTGCTGGGAGAAATATCAATAACCTCAGATATGCAGATGACACCACCCTTATGGCAGAAAGCAAAGAAGAATGAAAGAGCCTCTTGATGAAAGTGAAAGAGGAGAGTGAAAAAGTTGGCTTAAAGCTCAACATTCAGAAAACTAAGATCATGGCATTGGGTCCCATCACTTCATGGCAAATACATAGGGAAGCAATGGAAACAGTGACAGACTTTATTTTGGGGGGCTCCAAAATCACTGCAGATGGTGACTGCAGCCATGAAATTAAAAGACGCTTGCTGCTTGGAAGAAAAATTATGACCAACCTAAACAGCATATTAAAAAGCAGAGACATCAGTTTGCCAACAAAGGTCTGTCTAGTCAAGGCTATGGTTTTTCCAGTAGTCATGTATGGATGTGAGAGTTGGACTGTGAAGACAGCTGAGTGCCGAAGAATTGATGCTTTTGAGCTGTGCTGTTGGAGGAGACTCTTGAGAGTCCCTTGGATTGCAAGGAGATCCAACCAGTCCATCCTAAAGGAAATCAGTCCTGAATATTCATTGAAAGGACTGATGCTGAAGCTGAAACATCAGTACTTTAGCCACCTGATGCGAAGAGCTGACTCATTTGAAAAGACCCTGATGCTGGGAAAGATTAAAGGCAGGAGGAGAAGGGGATGACAGAGGATCAGATGGTTGGATGGCATCACTGACTCAATGGATATGAGTTCAAGTAAACTCCAGGAGTTGTTGATGGACAGGGAGTCCTGGTGTGCTGCAGTCTATGGGGTCACAAAGAGTTGGACACGACCGAGGGACTGGATTGAACTGAAGTTTCAGTTGATACCTTGTTTGCTGAATATTTGAGTCTTTGAACTAGTTCAGACCTGAAGAAAATCTGCACATGTGGGAATACTGGCTCTTGCTGGCAAACATACACCTGGGATCTGCTTATATTAGAGTCAGAAATGAGGAATAACCAAGGATAATTGATAGTTTAAGTAATTCAGAATCTGGAAAAGTGATCATCTTTCAAGAATTTTAAAACTCATTGCCTTGTAGACTGTTACCTGGATAAAAATATAGAACTAATTTTCATAAGGTATCAGTTCTGCCACCTATATGTTTGGTTGCTAAAGCATAAGGATCTTTTTTTCATCAGCTAAGTTAGGATGTTTTGTGTGGTTATTGGAGATTTTGATCTTGAACCTGGCAAGTTAAACTCCTAACTGAATTTCAAGTCTGTGTAGACGAGCCGCACTGATAGTATATTTTTTTGACTCTGTTCAGTTCCTGACTACCAAATGTGGGACTTATGTGTGCCTGTGTGTAAGGGAAACAAATTGTTGAGCACTGCCCTCAAGCTGATTAATTATTGTCTTTTTCACGCCAGGTATCCTGGGAGCCAGGTTCTGTTACATTAGAATCTTTGACTTTAGGTTGCCAAATCCAAGGCTTACAGTTGAACCTGGCACATTGTAAGCATTCAGTAGGTGTTAGTCATTATTGTGTTATACATGAGAATCTCTGGTGATAGGCCCCCAAACCAGATCTGGCATATGTGAATTTTCACTTTGATTCTCCCTTTTAAGACATGGTGCTGCTTTCAACCTCAGGTTTCCTCTTTGCTCAATTGTAAGTTATTTAGTTTGTTTTTTAAGGACTGTGCCTAACGTTTTGTGGATTTTATTCCTCTGTCTTCAGGTTTAAATTTTTGAGCCTTAGTCTTCTTTTAGTGTTTCATTTTCAACTGCATAAACTTCTGACATATTCTTTAAAAAATTTTTCTTGCACTATTATGAGGCCTCAAGTGGATAGCTATCAAGATGCTCTTGTTTTATCTGTGGTAGCCCCAGATATAACCCAGAAGAAACACCTTTACCTAAAGGGAAAAAAAGAGAAATCTGTAGCTAAGGAAACTCTTAGGTCACTTTCTCATCAGAGAAAACACTAAGTTCAATCTCAGAGACAGTTGAAGAAAGTCCTATTATTTCCAGAATAATTTGGAACCTATTAGACTGTAAGTAAATGAAAAACCATGCTCTCCAATATTTGACAGTGGTTCTTAACGTTTTCTTATTTTTGTGTGTGTGCCCCATCCGTTTGAATTATACTCCTTGGATTAATTAAAAACCCTCCTTCGTTTGGGCACTGATTGTTAACATGGGAGGCAGCTGGTATCTCCCTATGCAGTCTGTCTCTACCTTTGTCTACTTGAGACGAGAATCACCTGAGAAGCATTAAAAACAATACCTAAGCCCAGGTCCCTTGGGCTGTGATGAGGCAGGGGTCTTGAAGTTCTAAACCTTATCAGGTGATTCTGATATTCACTCAGGCTTGATAGCATCTAGCTGAGGACGACCACCAGCGGAAAGGTATAGTACAATCGTCCCCATGCTTTACCTCACATTAGAATCAATCCCGAGAACTTTTTAACATCTGTTGTTCAGGTCACACCCCGTATTAATTAGAATATTTGCATGTGGGACCCAGACATCAGTGCTTTCTAAAGATCCCTAGATCATTCCCGTGGGCAGCAAAGTGTGGGAATCCCTGGTATAGTGATTAGGAACAGAAGATACAGGTTTAAATCCAGCTTCTCTGATAAGTAGGTAAGTTCACTGTACTTCATTTGTAAAATGGAAAATTATTTAGCTACCTTCGAGAGTTGTCATCAAGATTAAATGAATTAATATAAATAGAGTGCTCAGGATTGTGTTTTATATATTGTATAAATGCAGTATTCATTAGTCATTATTATCTTAGAGTTTTGAGGATGTGGTATTTTGAACCATCTTTCCACGCCACTACCCCCAGAGGCTGGTGTTGGGGACCTAATTATTATCCACTAGCCTAGGTGAAAACTTTAGCATCTGTTTGGTCAGGCCATTCAAGATGGCTGTTCCCTTGCTTTCTGTATATTCTCTGCTGACCAGGCCCTGCTTCACTCACATGACTATCCAATCCTCTTAATTAATATTGCTTAATCAGTAACTGTCTACTTTCTTGCTCCCTCCCTCAGCTGCTGGTTTTTCTGGTAACTGATGAGCCTACCTGACGTTAGTTCCGCCTAAAAAGGGTAGCCTCCTTCCTCAAGTAGCAAAAATGGCTGCTGTGTCTTGTCTGCTGTACAGGGTGGGATGTTTTCCAGGTCCTGAGCTTCAGACATGTAAGCGTTTTCTATCTGATAAATCATTAGTGTCTGTCACTCTCTCCTGGTTCCTTTCTTTGGTCTTCAGGCTGGCATCAACAAGGCTTTCAGGCCTGCAGGGTGTGGTGCAACAACCCTACATGAAGTTAGGTAACCAGGAAACTGGGTATCTGAATCATACTGCTTAATTTTCAATAGGAATTCCTTAACAGTAGATACTTTTGTAAAGTTGTGCATAAAGGAAAAAACCTTTCTCATTTTTGCAAAAGTAATACCTGCTTATTGTAAAGAATTACAATAAAAAGGGTACCAAAGATATTTTTTTAAATCTCCCCCATAAGTAGTTATCATCACTAATGTTGACCTGTATTTTAGATACATTTCTTTGCAGATATACAGGTGGAAAAAAGGAAGGATAGATAGGCTTTTTATAAAAATTGGGCTGTATTGTAACCAGTTTTTTAAGTTTTACAATAAATGTCCGACCGCTAAAAGTATAATAGTATCATGATTCCTCATATATTCATAACCTAAATGTAGTTTTAGGTAAAAAGTGTTAAACACAGTTTAGCTTGAATTTAACAACAGCAACAAAAGTACATTTCAAAGAATTATTGATATATTTTCTCAATGAGGCCTCTGCAGTTAAGAGATCATGAACAGCATCAAAATTTGGAGCGTTATTTTCTTTTTAATCTTAATGTTTCAGAGACTCATCTCTACAGAGAACAAACTGGTGGTTACCAAAGGGGAGGGGCTGGGGGATCAGACAAAAGAGGTAAAGGGAATTAAGAGGTACAAGCTTCCAGCTGTAAAATAAATAAGTCACCAGACCAATGTACGCATAAGGAATATAGTCAGTAATATTGTAGCAACTGTGTATGGTGATAGATGGTAACTGCACTTATTTTGGCCGTCATTTCATGCATCACTATGTTGTACACCTGAAACTGATATAACATTGGATGTTAATAAATTTCTTAAAATCTTGATGTTTCAGATTTAGGCAGTATACATGACACTCTTATAGCTGGTGTAACTTTCCTCTACCTTTCCTAATTTGTTTCAGTAACTTTGTCAAAGTTAGTAACACTTTATTAATGACATCTGCATACTTCTATTCTCTTTATTTTTAATTAAATACAATGCTTACCTGGTATATGTCCAATCCTCCTGATATATGGCTTAATTGGCTGCCTTTATGAGTAGATTTTTCAAGAAGGGCATTATTTTTTAACTTTTTTTTTAAAGAAATTATGACTTTTCAGATAGAAAAAATCCTAGATATATCAAAAGGAGGGTTAATCACTGGAAAATTAGCATGTTTAAAAATAATATGAAAATAGTAGATTTAGAAATAATATTAAAAATCTTCATTTTGGAAATAAAGCGATAACACCAGATTGTTTAGTTCTGATTTTGATTTTCCAGAGTCTGATACCACAGATGCAAACAACATACAATAATGTTATTTTAAATTTTTATGATTTTCATATATTTGCAACTAATTCAATTTAAAAACCAACTGGCAGATGAAACAAGTGTATAATTTTGTAGCTTCTCCAGTAGATGAAACTCGCCCTACATAAATTCTAAATTATTTGCTTTAACCAGAATATGATCTTTGTGAATAGGTAACATGGTGATAAAGTAAAATACATTTATCTCATCTCTGGAGTCTTGATTGGGTGCTTTATTTTTGAAATTTAGTGACTTGACCAGGATGTGTCATTTTCTGTATTGCGTTTTCCTGATGTAGTCATTTATTTTGATCTGTAGATTCCATTTGTTTGTCTCGCTTTTTTCCTTTTTAAGACTATCTTTAATCATGGAAAAGAATACTATTAATACCCATGTACCCATCACTGAACCTGAGAAATAAACTATTACAAATACTATTAAAATCTCCTGGGTACCCATCCCTGGTTGCAAACTCTCTTCACATATGAGGTTTTGTATTTATCATATCTGTGCATGTGACTTACTACCTACAAAAGTACCCCATATAGTATTCTTTTGCAAGTTATTAAATTTTATATAGGCAGTAATCAAACTTTAGTTATGCTTCTGCAAGTTGGGGTGTTTTTTTTTGTTTGTTTGCTTCAAATATTAAAAGAGATTTCTCCATAATGGTGCACGGAGATCGAGTTCTTTCATTTTACTGGTGAGTGGTGTGTCATGGCAGTAATATACCACGATTTAGATTTAGTTCTTTATTTCAGGGGTGCTTTCCCTTTTATTGACAATTGTGCCCTGTCACCTAGGTCACACCTGATTCTAGCTGTCACAGCTGTGAACACTTTTACATGTGCTTCCATTTACTTACCATGATGCACTTCATCCTGTGGAAAAGCCTGCTACCAACACAGACTCACCTCAGGTGGAGTGGAGTTAACACAATCAAGGACCTCCCACTCAATCACTGAGGGATGGAGGCTCCTGCTCCCTGCTTTTGGATAGACACTTTCGGTATACATTGTATACAAAAGTAAGATAGAAATTAAGCCCCTATTCCCTGTATCAGTGACCTTAATAGCACTATCTTCAGTTCAGTTGCTCAGTCATGTCCAACTCTTTGCAACCCCGTGAACTGCAGCATGCCAGGCCTCCCTGTCCATCACCAACTCCCGGAGTCCACCCAAACCCATGTCCACTGATGCCATCCAGCCATCTCATCCTCTGTCGTCCCCTTCTCCTCCTGCCTTTAATCTTTCCCAGCATCAGGGTCTTTTCAAATGAGTCAGCTCTTCGCATCAGGTGGCCAAAGTACTGGAGTTTCAGCGTCAGCATCAGTGCTACCAATGAATATTCAGGACTGATTTCCTTTAGGATGGACTGGTTGGATCTCCTTGCAGTCCAAGAGACTCTCAAGAGTCTTCTCCAACACCACAGTTCAAAAGCATCAATTCTTCTGTGCTCAGCTTTCCTTATAGTCCAACTCTCACATCCATACATGACTATTGGAAAAACCATAGCCTTGACTAGACCTTTGTTGACAAAATAATGTCTCTGCTTTTCAATATGCTGTCTAGGTTGGTCATAACTTTTCTTCCAAGGAGCAAGCGTCTTTTAACTTCATGGCTTCAGTCATCATCTGCAGTGATTTTGGAGCCCAGGAAAATAAAGTCTGACACTGTTTCTACTGTTTGCCCATCTACTTCCCATGAAGTGATGGGACCAGTTGCCACGATCTTAGTTTTCTGAATGTTGAGCTTTAAGCCAACTTTTTCACTCTCCTCTTTCACTTTCACCAAGAGGCTCTTTAGTTCTTCTTCACTTTCTGCCATAAGGGAAGTGCCATCTGCATATCTGAGGTTATTGATATTTCTCCTGGCAATCTTGATTCCTGCTTGTGTTTCTTCCAGCCCAGCGTTTCTCATGATGTACTCTGCATATAAGTTAAATAAACAGGGTGACAATATACAGCCTTGATGTACTCCTTTTCCTATTTGGAACCAGCCTGTTGTTCCATGTCCAGTTCTAACTGCTGCTTCCTGACCTGCATACAGGTTTCTCAAGAAGTAGGTCAGGTGGTCTGGTATTCCCATCTCTTTCAGAATTTTCCACAGTTTATTGTGATCCACACAGTCAAAGGCTTTGGCATAGTCAATAAAGCAGAAATAGATGTTTTTCTGGAACTCTTTTGCTTTTTCAATGCAGAATGTGGTCCACTGGAGAAGGGAATGAAAAACCACTTCAGTATTATTGCCTTGAGAACCCCATGAACAGTATGAAAAGGCAAAAAGATAGGACACTGAAAGATGAACTCCCCAGGTCAGTAGGTGCCCAATATGCTACTGGAGATCAGTGGAGAAATAACTCCAGAAAGAATGAAGGGATGGAGCCAAAGCAAAAACAACACCCAGTTGTGGATGGGACTGGTGATAGAAGCAGGGTTAGATGCTGTAAAGAGCAATATTGCATAGGAACCTGAAATGTTAGGTCCATGAATCAAGGCAAATTGGAAGTGGTCAAATAGATGTCAAGAATGAACATCGACATTCTAGGGATCAGCACTATCTTATATTTACTTTTTCTCTTCTCTTACTCTCCCCAGTAATCACTTCCCAGATAAATGCCTGCATTCAGTCCTTTTCCCAGGCTCTGCTTCTGGGGGAGCCACGATATATATCTATGAGTACTTTCTATTTTTCTTAGGTTTTGTTCATTCATTTCTATGACTGCTGGTAAATGAGACTAAGGTATGAGCCCTGCTAAATAAGGCTGCTTGATTCCCCTTGAGAATCTTGTGCATCTCTTCTTGACACTACAGCATGGGTTTGTGCTTTGTCTCTCTAGACTTATTGCAGCTGGAGAGCCAGTGTACCTCTTCTTCCTGTTCACTTGCTTCTTTGCTGCTGTTTTTTGTTGTTTTTTTTTAATTTTTAATTGAAGGATGATTGCTTTACAGTATTGGTTTGATTTCTGCCATACATCAACATGAATTAGCCGTAGGTGACATATGTCCCCTCCCTTTTTAACCTCCCTCCCACCTCCTACTCTTTCCCACCCCTCTAAGTTGTTACAGAGTCCCAGTTTGAGTTCCCTAAGTCCTACAGCAAATTTCCATTGGCTATCTATTATTTTAGGGACACAAGTTACCCTCAAGTTGAGTTGTCTTGTGCCCAATTTTATTTACCTTTGTCTGATTGCTTTATGTTTTTTAAAATGTATATTCTCTGATTATCTTAGCCCTTTTATGTTCTGTTTTCAGTTCTGACTACACTCTTCCTTTGTGTTTAATTATTAGTTCTATAATGTTTGATCTCAGACTCCCTTTTTATTTCACTCTGTGTTTCAGTCGTTTAGTTCTTGTTATTATATTCAGATGCCAAACAGAACTGCTCCATTTTTTCTCAGAACCTGCTGTATCTTTCCTTGGTTTCCATTCTTGAAGTTTATAACTTTGGGCCTTGCCTATCATGTGTATTTGTTGCTAGAGAACCAACCAACCTCTAACCTTCTCTCCTTTCTCCTCTTCTTTCTTCCTTCCTTTTCATTTTAATTTGTTAATGGGTAGGAAATGGGAGATGATTAAAGAAGACTTCTTTATACTACTTAATTCCAAAGTCTGTCTTTTGGGTTTTAACTGTGGGAAAATACACATAGTGGGCAACAGAGGATGAAATGGTTGGATGGCATCACTGACTCCATGGACATGAGTTTGAGCAAACTCCGGGAGACAGTGAAGGACAGGGAAGCCTAGCATTCTGCAGTTCATGGGGTCGCAGAGTTGGACGCGACTTAGCGCCTGAACAACAACCAAATTTACCATGTTTTTTTATAGTGTGTTATTGAAGTACAGTTGATTTAGTGTTTAATTTCTGAATGTCTCAGTTAATTATTTCAATTCTTCTTCAGATATGGGAAGATGCAAGAATCTGGATTTATTAAAATTCTTGCTGAGATGTACATAGACCTTTCTAAGGGGCCTGTTTTTCCAAAGTACAGAGTGCCTCATTCTGTTTTTTGTTGGGTGTATTATTGGTCAGCAACTACTGTGGCTAATGACTTAATTTGTGTATAACTGCATGGTGAGTGACATTCTTTTGTTTTTCAGCAGAGTTTAGATATATTTAAAATAGGCAAAAATACAATAGAAGAACAGGCAGAAGATCTTATTGCTATGGGTAAGTTTGAAAGACATGGCCAAAATAAAACCCTTTAAAGGAAGAAGGAAATAATATTTATTACATGCTTGTTACGTGACACAATTTTGTTAGTCCTCACAAGAGCCCTAGTTTATTATTAATAGATTTGTTATTCCCGCTTTTCTCAGATAGGAAAACTTAAGCTCATTGATGTAAAATGACTTTCTCAAGGACTCATAGATAGTAAAAGTGGACCCTTTATTATTGATGTAGCTGTACTGCCAGGAACATTTTGCAAAATAAACATGAAGTATTACAGTCTTTATTTGGTAAATCTTTGGAACTATTTATCCACTTCTGGGCAAATGTCTTAAGGAAAAAAGCCTTTTTTGTAAAGTATACAGTAATTCAGTTCCTAAAGGCTAGAATTTAAAAATAAAGACTGCACTCTGAGATTTAAACTTAAAGAATCAGCATATACTGCTGCTGCTGCTAAGTTGCTTCAGTCGTGTCCGACTCTGTGCGACCCCATAGACGGCAGCCCACCAGGCTTCTCCATCCATGGGACTCTCCAGGCAAGAGTACTGCAGTGGGTTGCCGTTTCCTTAAAGTAGAACTACAGAGTATCTTAAACGTAAATGATAGCTTCAGGTCTGCAAGTTTTAACCTTTTTTTAGGTTTATGAAATTTACCAAACAATTTCTTTTGATATTAGGAAGATAGATATTATTACTAATAGTGGGGGTAGTGGCTTTAGTTTTATTCTTCTCCTTCTGAACACTTACAAACACCTCTGAAGAGGATTAAGATTGCTTCTTAATCTCTTCCAATGTTCTTTTTTTATTCACCCCATTGCTCCCTTTCCCTTCTCTCACAGCTGTGACTTGACCATTGCAAAGGCTGCATAAAGATTGAGGAATTAGGGACGAAAGGTGAAGACAGTTTTAAATTCATTATGACTGTACTGCTATTTCACTTTTGTTTTCATGCATTTCTCGTTGAAAGGATATAGATATAACATAGGGATTAAATGTAGGTTCTGCTTATAAGATAGCTTGTGTTCACATCTCTGCTTTTCTGCTTAAGCAAATTACATAAATTCTCTGAATTTCAGTTTCATCACTCATGAAGTGAAGTCTACAACAGTGATCCATGGGATTGTTTTGGAGAAAAACTAGGCATGTAAGAAACCTCTGTCATGAGAGAATCATTCAATAAGTAGGAATGTCTCCTCCAACAAACTTCAAGTTTCTGATGAGGGCAATAGTTCACAAATGTGACTGTGTTACAGTCAGTGAGCTTTTCAAAAATGCAAGCAAGTAAACTTGATAGAGCCTGGGGGTCAGGTTCTCCCCCCACACACATTATTTGTTTGCTTGCTTGTCTTAAGTAGCATGAGATTTTTTTCTTTTATTCACTGCTGTATCCACAACTCCTAAAACAGTGTCTAGCACAAAAAGACTTTATGAATGAATAAAAAGCAAATTATCTTTGGTCCTCAGTGGTTATCCCTATTCTTTTTGAAGAAAAAAAGTTTTTTAAATTTACAAATATGAAATTCATCCTTTTTAGTAAACAGTTCTGTTTGCCAGTATATGGTCAAACCCTCTCCTCATCCTCAACTCCTGGCAACCATTGATCTAATCTTCAATCTTAGAGTTTTGGGCTTTCCAGAATGTCTAATAAATGTTGAATCGTACATTATACACATTATACAGTCTTTTGAGTCTGGCGCTTGTCACGTAACAAAGTACATTTGAAACTCATTTGTCTTGTGGTTCGGCATTTTTTTTAATTGTTGAGTAGCATTCTGTTAATCTGGAACAAATATATTAACAATCTTGCTCTGTTTTATTCTTTTTGATTTCTAGCTTTCTAGAGTGTTGGATCTTCCACCAGAAAACTTGATCAAGTCAATATCTGCAGTTCCGATTTCCAGAAAAGAGTTAAGTATAATATATTTGTCATGATCTAGAATGTGATTGATTTTGTCAGTTAACCAAAAAATGCAGTTACTCTCCAGTTTACAAAATAGTCCTTGAAATTACCCTTAATACATGATTTAGTGTGTTATTCCCATGGCTTTAAATAATAAAAATTCTGTACTTTACTACTCTGACATGGCAAATTATATTAATATTCACATGTTGTTTTGATGTTTAGTGTAATAACTATACGGCAGTCTTTGAGAAATTTGGAATGAGGTTTGATTTAATTCTGTAACAGCAAATAAAAGAACTAATATTCTAGTTAGAAAATCAGAGTTTTTGAAGAGATCTTGGAGATTAAACACCTATCTAATGCCTGAATACTGTTGTACCATGTTTGCTGCTAGATTTTTGGTGTGTTTTTTTTGGTTTCAGGGTTTTTTGCTTGTTTCCATTTGAGGACCCCCCAGTGACAGAGAACTACTGGTTAAGGTTACATATAATCTATATAGTTGCTACTTGGATTCAGAGAGATCTGTTTTGTGAGTTTGGTCGTTCTCATTGATACTTGTTTACCAGTTGACTAGAAAATTTCAATACTAGGATAAAATACTCTCTCAGTTAATTAATAATGACAAGAAATTAGCTACATAATAGGCTTAATACTTTAAGCTTAAGTTATCGTTATACTGTTACAATATAATGATACCATTATTACTATACCATCACGTCCTTAATTATTTTGTCCCCTTAACTTTGTTAGGATTTTAAGACAAAGTAGAATGAATGTTCTTTTTCCCAGAAGAGGACAAATGGATAAGTGGAAAAGAAAGAGAAAGGCTACATATGGTCTTGTAAAAGAGCATCTGTAAAATAACCTGTTACCACTTCATCTGTATTGAGTTCCAAGAATAGAGGAAACCACTGACCAAAGATGGGCCTTGTATGTAAACTGATACAGTGTGGCAAACAGTTACCTACTTTATGAATCTGTAAAGGGCATTTTGCATAATAATGGAAATGTCTCAGTTTTTATTTTATGTTTCAAAAACCTTTAGTAAGCTGAACTGTCTTGACCCATCTTTTGTTTCTTGTTTTTTTTTTAAATGAGGTAACATTATATATATTTCACTTGGACAATATTCTGTATACAGTGTAGCATGCCATGTCACCACCAAAAATTTAGTGTTCCATCTGTCATGGTAGAGCTGATCCCCTTTACCCATTTAATTCTCCCCACCACCCTTCCCCTTTGGTAACTAGAACTCTGTATCTGCATGTTTGATTTGATTTGTTCACTTATTTTTTGTTCTTTATACTCCGCATGTGGGCAAAATCATATGGCATTTTTCTTTCTTGGTCGGACTTACTTCATTTAGCATAATATCCTCAAGGTCCATCCACATTGTCACAAATGGCAAGATCTCATCTTTTTCTATGGCTGAGTGTCATTCCATTGTTCGTGCATTGTGTGTATACATCTTCTATATCAATTCATTTATGGGCACTAGTTTATCTTTATACCTTGGCTGTTGTAAATAACATATGGGTGCTTATATCTTTTCAAATTGGTGTTTTCATATTCTTTGGATAAATACCCAGAAGTTGCTGGATCATATGGTAGTTTAGTCTTTTTGAGGAATCTCTGTAGTGGCTGCACCAATCTACATTCCCACCAACAGTGTATGAGTGTTCCTTTTTCTCCACATTCTTGTCAACACTTGCTATTTCTCACTTTTTTGACAGTACCTATTCTGATGTGAGGTGATACCTCATTTTGATTTACATTTTCCTAATAATTAGTGATGCTGGGCATCTCTTCACTTGCCTGTTGTCTTGGCCCCTCTTTTGAACAAGATTTTCTATACCTGCTTTGACTTCCTTTGGGGAGTTCCACTTTAGCAGTCTGAAATACTAAGACTTTGTTTCATAGAAAATAAATAATGAGGCCCTCAATTTCTCTAGTCTACCAGTCAAAAATTCTACATATTGAATTTGTTTAAAATAAAAGACTTGCTACTGCTTTGTCTTCATAACCCCAGTTATCCTTTAGAGTACTGAAACAAAGCCCAACTGTTCTGTATTTCTAGTTTGATTCTAAAGTGCTATAACATGCCAGGAAAATTAAGAAATACTATTTTTGTTAATGTGGTTTATTTAATGTGATATGAATCTATTTGTTCAGGTGGTCTAATTCTCTCAATTAGATAGTTGACCCTTGAACAGCATGGGTTTGAACTGCATGGGTACAGCTATATGTGGATTTTTTTTCAGCTAGCATGAACTGCAGTACTTCATGGTCCATGGTTGGTTGAAGGCAATTGATGACAGAGCCCCAGTGTGTCCAAGGGCTAGTGTTGGCCCATCGGTGGCAGAGCCAGGTCCTGGAGTCTGTAGCTGCAAGGCCCCCCTAGTGGTCCCAGTGTGTCAGCCCACTGGTAGGTGGTACTGGGTCTCATGTAACCCTGAGGGTCCAGGAGTAGTGCCAGCAATGGGCCATGGGGGGACACCTGAACCCTCTGCTGGGCAGGACCAAGTCCCAGAGAAGCTTGGGAGGTCCTGAGATACCTGACCTTCAGCTGGGTGGGGCTGTGTCCCTGCCCAGAGATGTACTTGGCCTGATGAGTCCCATTATTGACGCTGACAAGCTGATCAGCAGGGCTGGGTCCTGAGGTGGCTGGCTGTGGCCAGGGGACCCCAGGGCCTGCTACAGGCCAACAGATGGGTGGGGCTGGGTCACAAGACAACTGGCTACAGGGCCCCGGGGATCCTGAGACTAGTGCTGCCTCTCTGTTAGGGAGCTAAGTCCTAGGGTGGCTAGCTGCAGGGCCCACAGTCCCAGAGCCAGTGTTAGCCTGCTCATGAACAGGGCCACGGCCTTGAATAGTCCTGGGGCTGGTGATGGCCTCCTGGAGGGCAGGGTCAAAGTGACCCAAGGCTGCTGATCGCCCAGTGGTGAGTGTGGCCATGTCCTGACCCAGTTGGCTGAGGTGCCCAGGGTATCCTGGAGGTGGTGTCAGCCTTATGTTGAGTAAGGCTGTGTCCTAGTGGGCTGGCCCACTGGTGGGCTGAGCCATATCTTTTGCTGCAGGGCCCAGGAATCCCAGGGCTGATGCCTATCCCAGTGAGGAAGGAGGGTCCCTATGAACTACTTGTGGCAGCCTGGGGATCCCTTGGCTATTGTCAGCCCATTGTTGGGTGGGGCCATGTACCTGGCCTGGAATACCCCAGAACTGGTAAGGACTGTCTGGTACCTGAAGCTGGCACCCAGCACTAATAAGCTAGAAGGAGAATTTCAAAATGGTATTTACTAGCACCAGTATCCTCATGGAATGAACTCCCTAAATTGACTGCTGTCAGTATCTCTGTCCCAAATTGCGCTGCTGTACTTAGTCATTCAGTTGTATCCAACTCTTTCGCGACCCCATGGACTGTAGCCCACCAGGCTCCTCTGTCCTTGGAATTCTCCCCGCAAGAATTCTAGAGTGGGTAGCCATTTCCTTCTCCAGGGGATCTTCCCAACCCAGGGATGGAACCCAGGTCTCCCACGTTGCATGCGGATTCTTTACCAGCTGAGTCACCAGGGAAGCCCAAGAGCAGGTGAGGTGGCTAGAAATGGGCTAGACAGACAGTGGTTCAACCCACCTATTCTGCCCAGAGAGTCTCATTCTCTATTTCGTTATTAAACATTCAGTGTCGGTAATTATGTGGATGTTTGTATATTATTTTTATACCTTGAACAATTTCAAACTATAGAAAATTTATAGAGAATAATGTAATGAACACTCATGCTCACTTTCTAACATGTCAGGTCTTAATTTTTTCCAAATTTTGTTTTTTACAAATTAAACATTAGTTACTGTTGAAGCCACCTGTATACCATCCTTCCTTAGAGATAACTGCTCTTTGAAGCAAATGATTGTTTTCACTCATCGATTGCATAGTTTCTTTCTTGGTTTCTTTGTTTTTACACTGTTTCATCACCAACCCAATGAAAAGAATGGCCGTGTCTTTTTCTTTAAGGAACTACTGAGTGTTAAGAATAATACTTTTATCGTGTTAAAATTCAGATTTCACCATTTTTTAAAAATTTTGCTTTGGTCATCTGAAGGTCAATGAAGAGGCTTGAAAGAAGGAAGTATTTAAAATAGTGGAAGAAGATTTGTAGAAGAGGTCAAGAGACTTGAGCTTTTTTCTGACTGTATTAGTTGCAGTAGACTTTTAGGGGAGACAGTGAACTTGCCAGACATCATTTTTCGCATTTGTCAGATAAGGTGGTTGCTGTGTGTCTCTTACAGAGATACCATAATGCTACAACTGGGTGATGGAAGAGGAAGAATTTTATAAGATAAAGTAATCAGTACATAGTGATGATATTTTAACTACTTTGCTTTATATTTTGAAAGTGTAACTTCTTCTGATAAGATTGTGTCAGTGTAGAAAACCCAAAGTGATTAGTCTTTTTTTTGTTGTTTTTACTCTGGTAACGTTTTTCAGGTAACAGTCTTTTCTTGTCTCACATCTGTCTTTAGAGAGGTAGCTGACTTCCAGCTTTCTGTGGATTCTCTGTTGGAAAACAACAATGACCATTCAAGACCAGATATTCAAATTCAAGCCATGAGACTGGCAGAGAAGGTACTTTAGCACTATTATCTCTTTTGACATTATAATAAACATGTTAAATAAAAAAATCTTCTGCAGGCTATGTCAGCCATAATAATGGATTTAATAGTGTTTCTTTGTTCAAGACACCTTGGAAAGTATAATTTAAATTTATTTTAGCTGCATACTATAAGGTTAGGATGGTTTTTGAAATTAGTTATGAAACACTCCTCTTGAGCTGACAGTATTCAGTTTTTTGATTACTTAAAGGAAGACTGAGTGTTAATTAAATTTAAAGATTGAAGCTGGATGGACTTCTGAATTCAGGGGAACAAGTTTGATAAATTAGAACAGTGGGCTGCAGTTTTAAAAATGAGTTTCTGAGAAGATGAACATTAAAATATGAGAAGAAATGATTAGATGTGAATAGAACCATGATTTCAGAGAAGAAGTGGTTAGATGATTTAATAAACCTCTTTCATTTCTAATTTCTCTGATGGGCTCAGTATCTAAGAGAGGAATTGAAAGGATTGTGGAGAATGACCACATCTAAATTGATAGTGTTCAATACTTTCAGAAAGAAAAAGGAAGGTTTGGGACAAAGTTGTTTTGTTTTGTTTTAAATAGGATTACTACATGTGACACTGAGGAAGGCATGGGCACACTGAAGAGTCCAAACAGTGAAAGTCACTTTCACAGAAAGAAATGTTTAAAGAATGAGTATGATAAAGAGGCTCTGGTAGCTAAGTAAATGTTTATTTGACCACAGAAATCACCCCAGATTTTTTTTCTTTTTTTGCCACACTGCATGCAGCATGCAGGACCTTAGTTCCCTGACTAGGGGTTGAACCCACAGTCTCTCACCCCAGATTTTCATCAGGAAGCATACCAGGAATAAAATTCTCCTAACTACAATATTTATTTCCTTCTCCTCCTGTGAGTTGTCAAAAATGAAAGCTGGTGGCTCCTCAGTAACACCAGGTATCTCTTTAAACTTCATGAGTCTCCCAGCTGCTTTGAGCATCTGGTTGGTTAAAAATGTAAAGTCTGTTCATTAAAAACCAAATATTTAAATTTTTTACATATTTTATGGGGATGTAAGTTGTTTTAGCGGAGGCCCTAACAAAATAAAGAGTTCATTGCATGTCGTGGTACGTAAGGTGGGGGTAAAGTGATGGCTCCCTTTTTTCCACATTAGAGAATGTGAAAGGAGAGAATGGGCAAGAGGAAGAGAGAGTCTCTGAATAGAGTAGCATTCCAGCCGGGAAAGAAGAAAACACGTGAACACAAATATAACAACAGAGCTGGAGAGACCGGCTAAGCCCAAGTCCAGACACATGACTATGAGAAAGGACACACCTGCTGTCCTTGGAAGCCACTCCCATAGGATTAGAACTGCAAAACTCATTAGGCCTATTTTATAACATACCTGTTTTACTTGATATCTTTTCAGTTAAAATGTGACACAGTGGTGAGTGAAATCAGCACTGGTCAAGGGACTGTAAATTTTAAAATCAACAGAGAACTGTTAACAAAGGTAAGAACGGGTTATGGTGCAGCTGTTATACCTTGTCTTGTACCTTCTCTCATTCCCTCTGCTTCAGCTACTTCAGCTACAGTGTTTTCCCTCCAGTTCTTAAACTTATCCTGCCTCCCCTTGCCTCAGAACTTTTGCACATTCTGATCCCACTGCCTGGAAATCACCCCAAGTTCAGTCTGCTTATCCTCTACATCTTAGTGTTCCCTAGCAGTGCCTTTCTGACCCCTTCATTCTTACATGCTCTTAACACTGGATATGCCTCCTTGGCAAAACTTAACTGTAGTTGCTATTTTACATTTTTCTTATTTGATGAATGCTTTTTGCCCTTTAAACTCTAATTTCCATTAGGGCTTATAGCATCTGTTTTTGTCACATACCCGGTTCCTAGCACAGCACCAGGGATGCAGTAAGTGCGAAATAACCATTATTAAATGAATCAATGGACTCCATATTGAATACAACAAAGGTACTGCTGGTTGCCACTCTTTAGGAGCCTGTAATCTGTTGGAAGCATAAGATGTATACAAGAAAAACCATAAGACTCTTTTTCTTTTAATAAAACAATATGAATTTTCTTAAAGTGATTGGTACAGTAAGCATAAGAAAGATCAGAGATGGCAAAATAGGATGACCTAAAGGAGTTGGGGAAACCTCATAGAGGAATTGGGTCTCCGTTGAGTGAGTGTGGAGGACAGGTAATCCTAGACAAGCAGTGGTGTGAGACCTTTTGAGTTTTATCTCAGTTGAATTTTAAAATTTATCATAATGCATTGTTTGGTCTATTATTTAATAAAAAAAACCAAACACCATTTTTGGGTAGGTCATGCTTTGTATATACTATAGTCTTTAATTGCAAATAAGGATAAAACCCAAACTTCTAATATAGTTACTTACCAAGGTTAGGTAGTTTACAGATATTTACCCATCAGCCCTATAATTCTGAAAGAGTTAGTGTTTCATGCTTTAGATCTTTGAACTTTTTTCTCTTGTCTTTTTTTCCACTGTTATTTCAAGATTAAACTTGTTAAACCAAAGTCTGTCACAGGGACAAGAAGGAAATTTGTTTTGAGCTTGTTAAAAAGTGTCTCTATCTTGTTGGGCTCTTGATAACGTTTCAGGTCAACTTAGCAAACCAGTGAATCTCATGTCCCATTTTGAAATAAATGACTCTTTGTTCTCAGTTGCTGTCTCAATGTTTGTAGGAGAAAGGAAACTCACCAGTGTGCCTTCCAAGTTTTAGGCCCCTTGATAAATGCCAATATTGTACTTTTTTTGTTTTCCCTGAGATGGGAAAATGTGCTATGGTAGATGAAGTTTGTCTTTATAGCCAGCTTAGCTGAAAGAGATGTGGTTTATATTGTGAGGCAAGGCATATAGTTTGTTAATAATTTAAAATTTCAGTGGTTGTGAGTTTTCATGCTCTATTACAATTAATTATGAGGTTTTTTTTGTGAGCCCGCTAGCTCACTTATTAAAAATATTCGCAAATCCTTCTCAGTTGACAATGCGGGGAAAGGGTGAGAGCTTTGAGGTCCAGCTGCTCTTCCTCACATGGAAACCCTCCCTTCATTGTAGTAACTTTGAGGATCTGGATAATATAATGTGATTTTCAGTAAAGGACAAGCAGATTGCTTACAGCAGCCCTGCTCAGTGTCACAGTAAAGATACATCCTAGAGGAGTACCCATAGTTTGAGAAAGGAATATTAAGCATTGTACCTGTGTTATAAGTTTAGATTTAATAGTAGTTCTTATGTGCCCAAATCCTAATTTCTTCTACAGTTGGCTCCATTATTTTGGGGCCTTAAACAATATTCATTTGTGAGTCTTAAGTTTCCAGATCACATTGAAAAGAAAATTCAACCCTCTCAGGACCATTATAAAACTTTTTTTTCCACTTTGAAGTTATCAAGATTAACATGTAGCTGATGATCTATGTCCAAAACTTAATCATCAAGCAGAGAACTATGAGTTTGTCTTTGCTTACACATGTACAAATTTAGCCTTGCATAAAGTGTATCTGTTCATGCATTGCAACTGAGTTATTAATACTGGCAGAATCGGGATGATTAAATGTTAGCTTAGGTTTGGATCACTAATAGCAGTTTATACTGTCTTCATATAAATCATCCTCAAAGGTAAGAGGCTAAAATGTGAAATTAAAAGTAGTATGAACTGCCAAATCTCTGGGACTAGATAATACATTTTTCAGTGCTAGAAGAACTTATCATTATGAAGAACTATCACTTTGGTACCAAACTTGTTCCTTGGGCTTCCCTGATAGCTAAGTTAGTAAAGAATCTGCCTGCAATGCAGGAGAGCCTCGTTCAATTCCTGAGTCGGGAAGATCTGCTAGAGACGGGATAGGCTACCCACTCCAGTATTCCTGGGCTTCCCTTGTGGCTCAGTTGGTACAAGAATCCGCCTGCAGTGCGGGACACCTGGGTTTGATCCCTAGGTTAGGAAGATCCCCTGGAGAAGGGAAAGGCTACCCCACTCCAGTGTTCTGGCCTGGAGAATTCCATGAACTATATATATAGCCCATAGGGTCACAGAGAGTCAGACATGACTGAGCAACTTTCACTTTAACTTTTCACAGATGACTTTCAGGAGGAACTATAGCTTCAATTAATAGTTAATTCAGTTTACAAGGAGGAAAAACAGAAAATGAGTTTAACCACATAGGGAAAAAGCAAACAAAATCCTTTTTGTTTTTTTTTTTTTTTTTTGGTGAGCCTTAGAAATACACAATGAATAACCTCATTTTTTATTTCACATACATGCAGTTTTATTTGCCAAATTCAACTATGCATGCTCTTTCAAAACTTAAGGAAAAGAAAAAAAAAAGACTGATTTAAGTGGCTCTAACTTTGCTCATTATTTCACTAATTGAGTTTATGTCAGTAGGCAGTGGTTACATTCAAGTCATGTGTAGTGTCAGTTGAACACATGGAAAGAATGAATGATTAAGCACGTTTCAGCTACTGACTAAGGAACTGACCTGTCATTCAAGCAGTGGTAGCTTCATTAGAAGTTCTTTTGAAAGTTGTAGAGAAATACTGACCAATAGAGAATTCAATAAAATGGCAAAATTCATCCACAGAAAATGGAATGGTGGTAGGTAGACAGAAAGTACCAGCCAATTGGAATAGTCATTAATTGCCTAAAGCATTCCAAAAAGTGAAACTTTTGAAAGATTTAATTTCTGATAAGTTCTTTATGTACCTGCATTTACATTACCAAATATATCTTACCTTTAAACATAAATATTGTTGAATAGATGGCCCCTAACTTATTTCTCTTTTGTAATATCAGGGAACTTTACTAGCTCTCTGACATTCTTCTTTGTGCCCACTAATCCAATAAATGCCTTGCTTATTATTTGCCAGGGACTATATTACTGAAATCTAGAGACAAAATGGCATGTGTCCTGGCCTCAAGGAAAGAAAAGCATAAAAAAATCACAATGTAATGTGTGATGGCTAGACACTGGGATGAATCATATAATGAAGGCATGTATAAGATGCAATCCCAGTGTAAAGAAAGAAGCACATAAATCTTTTTTTCCTTCACTCCCTCAAAGTAAATCTGTCTTGAGGAGGCAAAAAATAACGTTGAATTAGGATGAAAATAAAGAATATACTTGGGAGATACGAGGGCAGGCATTCCAAGCAGAGGGGACAGTTGGGCCAGGGTACAAATAAGAATATGGCATGGTCTGGAAGTCAGAAGGTGATTGAGTATGATTTTTACATTGGATGACATGGGAAAGGATATGAAATTACACAGTGGGAAGGGCCTTACATGCTCTGCGTAACAGTTTCAGCTTTTTCCTATGTCATTATTTCCATGGTATGTTATGTGTACCACAGGTGGCACCTGTGATGATTTTTTGGTATTATGCTAATGAAATTTATTTCATTTTAATCATTATATATTGTCTGTTATTATAAAACAACACTTATAACTTGTGATTTTTATCAGTGTTCAGTTCAGTTCAGTCGCTTAATCGTGTCCAACTCTTTGTGACCCCATGAACCACAGCATGCCAGGCCTCCCTGTCCATCACCAACTCCCGGAGTCCACCCAAACTCATGTCCATTGAGTCGGTGATGCCATCCAACCATCTCATCCTCTGTCATCCCCTTCTCCTGCCCTCAATCTTTCCCAGCATCAGGGTCTTTTCCAATGAGTCAGCTCTTCGCATCAGGTGGCCAAAGTATTGGAGTTTCAGCTTCAACATCAGTCCTTCCAGTGAACACCCAGGACTGATCTCCTTTAGGATGGACTAGTTGGATCTCCTTGTAGTCCAGTATTACAGTATGCTTTTCAACAAATCAATTTCCTCAAAATTAAAAAAGTAAAAATGATACGCATGTAAATCAAACCAGAAACTGGTAAAATCACTTAAGTGCTAAGAAATCACTAAAACCTTTAAACAGAAAGTAAATCATGTCCGACTCTTTTGTGACCCCATGGCCTTTAGCCCATCAGGCTCCTCTGTCCATGGAATTTCTCAGGTTAGAATACTGGAGTGGATTGCCATTTCCTTCTCCAGGGGCTCTTTCCAACCCAGGGATTGAACCTGTCTCCTATATTGGCAGTCGGATTCTGTATCACTGAGCCACTAGGAAAGCCCATAGACCTGATTAAATATGTGTATTACATAAGATAGGTGATACTTTTCTATTTTAGTTTTTGTAGCAGTGTAGCTGACAGATGATGAGGGTCTAAACTAGAGGAGAAAACTAGAGTGATATGTAGGAGACAGCACATGCAGAGCTTGGTGATTAACAGATGATTGATTCTGGAGGTTTAGGGAAAAAGGTAGATCTTAGGAACTCCCAGGTCTTTGACTTGGTTAGCTGGAGGGTTCAGAGTGAAGTTTGTGGAAATGAAGAATATAAAAGGAAGGGTATCTTCTGTTTGAAGTGCCTGAGAGAGATGCTCAATCCTGAGTTGTGTAGATCAATCTGTAGCACAAGATTCTGGTAGGTAAGTGGTGAAGTCTTAGGACTTTACACCTAGGAGAAGTATAAGTAAGGAGCTAGAAGCGAGAAAAGAGTGCAGCGAGGGAATCGGGGTGGACATTGAAAGAGGGATCTACAAAGGAAAGCAAAAGTCAGTAGAATGATGTCACTGCAACCGAGGAAGGAAGAAGGGTAGTTTCAAGGAGAAGGAAGTCGTCATCCACCAAAATGATGCTTAAAAGTGTTTACCCCTGGGTAAGGCAAAAAGGGATGAGGATTAAAGTAGACTTTAGCCTTATCTTAATTTGTTTATTTTTTTTAATTTTACAAAAAATGAGTTGATAAAAGTAATAAACACAGGAATTCAGCTGGGTTGACATTTAAAATACTGATTTTGAGAGCACCTTCAATGAAGTAGTAGAGAAAGAAACTAGTTAGCAGGTGGTTTGAATTGTCAGTGAATGCTTTGGAAGTGAAGCACGTAAGATAGTCTTAAAGTTTTTTTTGTTTATGCCAGAGAAATCAATTATTCAAGAGTCATTTATTAAAAGAGAATTCTAACTTACCACTGCTACCTTTTTTGGAGTCTGCCATCCCCTACATAAAAAGGGATAGAAGATGAAAAGGATGGATAAGCCTTAACCTCTGAATAATCCAAGTATGAATTACCTATAACATTTACCGCCCTACTTGCAATCTTCTTGTGACCCATATTCTTGGAGTAACAAACGTTGAATGGGTCCCTCGTGTACAATAGACACTACTGTACTTAATGTCTATATAATCCTTTCTCTATATGGCTTAATGCACAGTGTCAGTGAAGGATTTTCTCTGTGTCTGAACCTTAATTTCTGAACCTAGTTCTTGCATAAGTTAAATGGGAAATGTTGCCCATTTTAAGATTGTAAGGCTTAAAGATAACATAGAAGCTTCTCGACTTGAGCCTGGCACTCTATAGAGGCTTCTTAAAAGTGTTGCTTTGTTGCCTCCTACTACCTTTCTGCCTTTTCAATTTAGTGACTGTCTTAACCAGCTCTAACGATAGAATTCTTCATGTCAGAAACTACATTTTTAGGACTTAAAATCCTGTTTGTGGAACAAAATCAATATAAGAGTAAATAAAAATCTATCAGTCATTTCAAAATCCTACAATAAAAATAAATAATACATGCATCATCACCCTTAGCAAAAAATAAAGTATGAATTTTGTGACCTATATAGTAATTCTGTGATTAATAACTAAAAGTTAACATGGAATATGTTTTGACAGTTTCTGTAGTATTGCCTCATTTCTTACTTATGTAGCCAAGAGGCACTTGAATTAAAATTTTTTACTTGTTTTCTGCCTTTACTGAGATCATCAGTATCACAGAAGTACCATGCAGCACCATGCAGAGGTAACACTTTAGCTGTGGAGTGAGCAAAGTTTTTGCAGTGTGACCTTGGGAAAGTTACTTAACCAGTCTGAGCTTCTGTTTCCTCGCTTGTAAAAATAATACTCATTTCAGAGTAGTTGTGAGGAGTAATATATATAATACATATAAAACGTTTAGTACAGTGCCTGGCTTGTAATCTGCATTCAATAAATATTAAATGCTGCTTCTAGTTTTATTGTTGCTATTTGCTGTGGGACTTTTGGCAGTTACCTCTCTAAACTTCAGTTTGTCCATCTGTAAAATATCTACATCATTGGCTGCTGTAAGGACGAATAGACATGATGTATAACAGGGCACAGAGGCCCCATAGATGTTAACTTGTGTCATGACTGCTCTGATTAGCATTAGCGATCAAAGAAGGCAGTGCTGCTAACAATGCTGTAAAATTCTCAGCTCCATAAACTAGAATGAGAAAATTAGCAAGAATTAGTTCCCAGTAACAAAGTAATTAAGAAAATTGCAATTTTTCTGTATCATTAAATCCCATACCTTTTACTTTTCAGACAGTACTGCAACAGGTGATTGAAGATGGCTCAAAATATGGATTAAAAAGTGAACTTTTTTCTGGTCTCCCCCAGAAGAGGATCGTGGTTGAATTCAGGTGAGTACCTACCGATCATATGCGTTGGTTGATCAACTGACTGGGCAGGTGGGTGTTTTATTGTTATCATCTGAGTCTCACAAAATTACACATGGAAAAATGAAAAGTTAGTGAGATTATGTTCTTAGTCACAGTGAGTTGATCATTAAACCATGAATAAAACTTTTTGAACTTTAGTCAAAAAAGTACCTAATGGTTATTATGTGTTTTTTCGTTTATTAATTATGTATTAATAGATTTTTTATTTGTTTTTTAGAAGATCTAGTTCTTCATTTTAGTAGACTCTTAAGGTACATATAATGGTAACTATAATGTTAAGAAATTCATAGTAATATAATTACCAGAAAACAAGCTTTGTTGTGTTTGTGACATATGTGGATGTATTTTTAGCTTTATTGAGGTATAATTGACAAAATTATAAGGTAAAGTGTACAGCATGATTTGATATATACACACACACACACACACACATACACACACACACTGTGGGAGGATTTCCCCATTTGAGTTAGTTAATAGCTCTGTCACCTTACATATTTACTTCTTTGTTTGTGTGAGAACATTTGTTCTACTTGCTTAACAAATTTCAGTTATACAAGACAGTGTAATCAACTATACTCACCACGTTATACATTAGATCCTTAGTACTTATTTGTCTTATAGCTGAAAGTCTGAACCGTTTACCAGCCTCTTCCTGTTTCCGCTAGCCTCCAGCCTCTGACAACTACTTCTCTATTCTAAGAGTTTAACTTTTTAGTCTTTAGATCTGACATATAAATGATAGCACGCAGTATTTGTCTTTGTCTGGCTCATTTTACTTAGCATAATGCCCTACAGTTTCATCTGTGTTGTTGCAAATGACAGAATTTTCTTCATTTTTAAAGCTGAATAATATTCCATTATATATACATACCACATTTTCCTTATCCATTCATCTACTGATGGACACCTAGGTTGTTTCCATACCTTGGCAATTGTGAATAATGCTGCAGTGCACATGGGAGAACAGATATCTCTTCAAGATAATGATTTTGTTTCCTTTGGATATATGCCCAAAAGTAGGATTGCTGGTGGCTCACACAGTAAAGAATCCACCTGCAATGCAGGAGACCTGATTCAATCCCTGGGTTGGGAAGATCCCCTGGAGAAGGGCATGGCAACTCACTCCAGTATTCTTGCCTGGAGAATCCCCATGGACAGAGGAGACTAAGCACACATATACTCAAATTATCCCAGATCAGGCTCCTTTATTCTCTTTGCATGTTCCCTTATGTGCTGGTGTACTTTTCTTTTTGGCAGTCTTACTCAGACCTGGAATTGTCCATTTCCCCCAAGAAATCTAGTTCTCTTTTTGTGAGGAGGTATTTAGAAGCCAAGTTCCGGCTATAGGAGTGCTTATTACTACTGGAACTCAATTTTTACTGATGTTACCAATTCAGATCCAACATCCCAGGGTCCATTACATGAAATGCATATTATGTAAAATTACCAGAAAAATAGCTTGATGTTTTGATGTGGCTCTAAATAGTCTTCATGGTAACTTTCTTACATGCCGTCAATAAAACCATCTAATCTTTGAATTGTTCTTAGGTAACCAAAAAAGAAAAAGGGATCACTTTTGGAGTATGGCTGGCAGGTGACCGCCCATGACCATTATTGGAGAAATTGTATTTGCCTTTTTCAAAGCTAAGGAAGTGTCGATGCACTGTTTTCTCACTTAGCTAGAACTTGCTAGAGCCTTTGTCTTAGTATATGTTTTTGTGGAAGATTTTTTTAAGTGGATGTGGTAAATACGATTTCCGGTTTCTTAACTCATTATTATAATTTATGGTGATAACCTAAATTTAGTTATGATTAGCACCTGGATAATCAGAGGTGAATGGGATTTATTTCTACTGTCTTCTGCCACTCAATCCTGTTCTTAGAAAAAGCAGACCCTCTAAGACTTGGTAAACTCATCTGTTTATGACAAGGATTGATTGTTGAGTAAGCTAACCTTTGTATGGAACAGATATAAATTATGAATAAATCTTATGCTACCAGTGTGCTCTAATCAAGATATTTAAAGTTTAAATGTTGTTGCATCAAAAGAACAGAGACTTCTGCAGTCATCCTCACACCAGAGAGGAACTACACTAACTAAGGCCATCACCCAAAGAAAATTGCTTGTCGTTTCAGTTATCTCTTGCATAACAAGCCACTACAAAACTTGATACAGGGAATGGCAAACTTTAGCTTATGGGCAAAATCCAGCCTGCTATAGTTTTGTAAATTTGGAATACAGTCTTAGATGTTCATTTACATATTGTCAGAGTGGCTGCTTTGATACTCTAGTGCCAGTTGAGTGTAATAGACAAATAATCGAGATAGAGACCAGATGGCCTGAAATATTTACTGTCTGGCTATTTAAGAAAAAGTTTGCCACATTACCAATTAGTGTTTTAAAACAACAACCAGTTGTTTTATGTTTCATGTGTAGACCAGGAAATTGGGGAGAGCATAGCCTAATGGTTTTGCTTGCCTGTGGTCACTTAAGCAACTCTGGTCATCTAGACATTATACTAGGGCTAGAAATCCAGGTAACTCATTTACTTTTCTAGTGTCTCACCTGTGGGCTGGCCAGGCATCTTTCTGTATTCTCTCTCCAGCAGAGTAGCCAGACCTCTTTACAAAGGTGCTCAGGACTCCAAAATAGTGAAACATCTGGTCTTGTAACAGGTATATCATCACTTATGTTACTGCTGGTCAAAGCAAGTCACAAGATCATCCCTGACTCGGGGCAGGGAAGTAGATTATATCTCTTAATGAAAGAGCAGCAAAGAGTTTGTAGACACTTTTAATTCTTTTCATTATATCTTTACAGTGATGCAGTATACATACCCTTCTCTGGGGAGGCACTTCAGTACTCTTACACTCCTTGCCTTACCTAACTTAGCAGTAAAGGAATATCAGTAGGGAAGTAGAATAGTATCTGTTACTACACATTCACCCTTGAAATAGTGCTATTGCCAGTTTCTTGAAATGTGAAAAGTCGCCACACATGCACCTTCTTAATGTTCACTTCCTCTTTACCATCCCTTCTCCCCAACCAAAATCAAAATACCAAGACTAGTCTTTCTTAGTCATTGATTCTTCGGTTTTTCTCCAAAGTTTTTGTTTCCCGTATAATACTCCTTTTTGTTTATGCTTATAAGAAATGTCTAAAAATAGCCTGTTCCATTTGAGTTGTATTCTGGAGGCTTTTTGAACTGCGGTTTATTTACTACAGATTTGCCTCAACTTTTTTTCCAAAGCAGTTAAGGAAGGCTGGAACTTTTATAAGCACATGATCATTGATGAAAGCAGAGTCCATTTCCCAGCAGTCATCTCTGCTTTCTGTTATTTTTCATCTGGCATTGGTGGGGGATTAGAGCTGCTTCCTCCCTTAGAAGTTTTCCAGATTCTGTGATTCTTACTGTGGTTTCAAGAGAGAAACACAGAGGTAGACGGGAGGGTAAAAATTGATAGAAAACATCCTTCATGAATATCTTCTGAAAATGAGAGAGATGGGAAGAGAGAATTTCTTTAAATATATAGTATCTTTAATAGACCAGGTGACTTCACCCCAGAGTAAAGAGATAGAAACAATGTGTTCAAGAAACTTGCCCCAGGGACTTCCCTGGTGGTCCAGTGCTTGAGAGTTCTCCTTCCAATGCAAGGGGTGAGGGTTCGATCCCAGGTCGGGAACCTAAGATCTCACATGCCTTGGGGCCAAAATACCAAAACATAAAAAAGAAGCAGTATTTTAACAGGTTCAGTGAAGACTTATAAAATGGTCCACATCAAAAAAATCTTAGAAAAATAGAAACTTGCCCCTTAAATTGAGATGATGATGGTGATGCTAGGTCAAGGAGCTTGCTTAGAGTCACAGAGCTAACTCTGAATCTTATATGCTTAACCTTTACTGCCTCCCTGATATAGTGATATATGGTTGGTTTCCCTGTATTTTGTCAGATCCAGGAGGAGTGTGATAAAGTGCCAGGGTAGATGACTGTCTCCTCAGACTTTGGCTCTACCTGGTGGGTAGAGGAAGACTTGAAGCACCAACAACGGTTGCCTCTCTCCTGAGTCAGCCATTCCTATTGTGTTCAGATCAAATCTGCAGGAGCACAGTGAGCAGTGGTAGCCATTCTTCTCTTTTATCAACACATGTTTCCCTGCCCGCTGCTGTTCCTCGATGTGAAGTGTTCCCACAAAACAAATTGACCTCTGGGAAAATGGGAGTCCAGGAGATCAGGGTACCAGTTTTCACTTAGTAACTGATTCAGTCATCTGGGATGGGACAGTTTATTTCTCTAGTCTCTTATGTGTGGAAAATAAGAGTAATAATATCTTTTCTTACAAGATTGAGGAAATTACATGAATATTTCAGAGTTCCAGTAAAGCATCCAAGTTGTAATCCATAGTAGTTACTTTGGTTGCCAAAGGGAATTGAATTTGTATTTTCCTTTTCATTGTATTCCCTTCTGAGTAGGAATGTGGTGCCGGGGAATGTCAAATTGATATTTCAAGGGAGGTTTTTTCTGAAGCTCTAGACAGATTCAGTTCTTCTAATTCTAAAGAAAAAGTACAAAAGTTCTAGCCAACAGGCACATTAAAAGATGTTCAATACTGCTAATCATCAGAGAAATGCCAATCAGAACCACAATGAGATATCACCTCACACCTATCAGATTGGGTATCATCAGAAAGATCATAAATAACAAATGTTGGCACAGATGTGAGAAAAGGGAACCCTGGTGCTCTGTTGGAGAGACTGTAAGTTGGTAAAGCCACTGTGGAAAACAGTATGGAGGTTTCGCAAAAAACTAAAAACTACCATATGATCCAGCAATATCACTCCTGGGTATATATCTGAAGAAAAGAAACCACTAATTTAAAAAGATTCATGCACCCCAACATTCACAGCAGCATTATTTATAATAGCCAAGATATGGAAATAATCTAAGTGTCCATCAACAGAGGAATGGATAAAGATGAGGTTTGTGTGGAATACCACTCAGCCATAACAAAGAGTGAAAATTTACCATTTGCAACAGCATAGATGGACTTGGAGGGCATTGTACTAAATGAAATAAGTCAGAGGAAGATAAATACTTGTGTTATTATTTATATGTAGAATCTGAAAAATAAACTAATGAATACAACAAAAAGAAACAATCACAGATGCAGAGCACAAACTTGGGGTTACCAGTGGGGAGGGGCAAGGTAGGGATAGGGGATTAATCATACAGACTACTATCTATGAAATAAGCTACATGGGTATATTGTGCCACACAGGGCAACATTTTCTAATAACTTTAAATGGAGTATTTTCTTTAAAGGTTGTGATTCACTGTTGTACACCTGAAACATATAATGTAAATTAACTATACCTTTTTGCATTTTTAAAAATGTAAAAGCTATGCAAAGAATATATTATTAGATAATAACCTTAGTTTTTGAAAATTCAAAGATGACAAAAGGGTGTGCAGTGAGAAGGCAGTGTCCTCCCTGCCCCAGTCTCCTGGTTCTCTTTATACAGACATTCACCATATCGGTTTCTTGCTTATTTTACCCGCCTAGAGATCATACACATTATACATTGTTCTTCTCCTTTTTTCATTAAACAATGTGTCTTACATTCCTTTAATATCAGCACATCCATGGCCAGCTTGTTATTTTTTTATAGTATTTTTTTTTTTTTAAATCAGCTTTATTGAGGTATAATTATACAGTTTTCACTCTCTTCTTTTACTTTCATCAAGAGGCTCTTTAGTTCTTCTTCACTTTCTGCCATAAGGGTGGTGTCATCTGCATATCTGAGGTTGTTGATATTTCTCCTGGCAATCTTGATTCCTGCTTGTGTTTCTTCCAGCCCAGCGTTTCTCATGATGTACTCTGCATATAAGTTAAATAAGCAGGGTGACACTATACAGCCTTGACGTACTCCTTTTCCTATTTGGAACCAGCCTGTTGTTCCATGTCCAGTTCTAACTGTTGCTTCCTGACCTGCATACAGGTTTCTCAAGAGACAGGTCAGATGGTCTGGTATTCCCATCTCTTTCAGAATTTTCCACAGTTTATTGTGATCCACAGTCAAAGGCTTTGGCATAGTCAATAAAGCAGAAATAGATGTTTTTCTGGAACTCTCTTGCTTTTTTGATGACCCAGCAGATATTGGCAATTTGATCTCTGGTTCCTCTGCCTTTTCTAAAACCAGCTTGTTCATCTGGAAGTTCACGGTTCACGTATTGTTGAAGCCTGGCTTGGAGAATTTTGAGCATTACTTTACTAGCGTGTGAGATGAGTGCAATTGTGCAGTAGTTTGAGCATTGTTTGGCATTGCCTTTCTTTGGGATTGGAACGAAAACTGACCTTTTCCAGTCCTGTGGCCACTGCTGAGTTTTCCAAATTTGCTGGCATATCGAGTGCAGCACTTTCACAGCATCATCTTTCAGGAATTGAAATAGCTCAACTGGAATTCCATCACCTCCACTAGCTTTGTTCATAGTGATGCTTTCTAAGGCCCACTTGACTTCACATTCCAGGATGTCTGGCTCTAGGTGAGTGATCACACCATCGTGATTATCTGGGTTGTGAAGATCTTTTTTGTACAGTTCTTCTGTGTATTCTTGCCACCTCTTCTTAATACCTTCTGCTTCTGTTAGGTCCATACCATTTCTGTCCTTTATCGAGCCTATCTTTGCATGAAATGTTCCTTTGGTATCTCTAATTTTCTTGAAGAGGTCTCTAGTCTTTCCCAATCTGTTGTTTTCCTCTATTTCTTTGCATTGATTGCTGAGGAAGGCTTTCTTATCTCTCCTTGCTATTCTTTGGAACTCTGCATTCAAATGGGTCTATCTTTCCTTTTCTCCTTTGCTTTTTGCTTCTCTTCTTTTTCCAGCTATCTGTAAGGCCTCCTCAGACAGCCATTTTGCTTTTTTGCATTTCTTTTCCATGGGGATGGTCTTGATCTCTGTCTCCTGTACAGTGTCACGAACCTCTGTCCATAGTTCATCAGGCACTCTGTCTATCAGATCTAGTCCCTTAAATCTATTTGTCACTTCCACTGTATACTCATAAGGGATTTGATTTAGGTCATACCTGAATGCACTAGTGGTTTTCCCTCCTTTCTTCAATTTAAGTCTGAATTTGGCAATAAGCAGTTCATGATCTGAGCCACAGTCTGCTCCCCATCTTGTTCTTGCTGACTCTATAGAGCTTCTCCATCTTTGGCTGCAAAGAATATAATCAATCTGATTTTGGTGTTGACCATCTGATGATGTCCACGTGTAGAGTCTTCTCTTGTGTTGTTGGAAGAGGGTGTTTGCTATACCAGTGCGTTCTCTTGGCAAAACTCTATTAGCCTTTGCCCTTCTTCATTCTGTACTCCAAGGCCAAATTTGCCTGTTACGCCAGGTGTTTCCTGACTTCCTACGTTTGCATTCCAGTCCCCTATAATGAAAAGGACATCTTTTTTGGGTGTTAGTTCTAGAAGGTCTTGTAGGTCTTCATAGAACCATTCAACTTCAGCTTCTTTGGCGTTACTGGTTGGGGCATAGACTTGGGTTACTGTGATATTGAATGGTTTGCCTTGGAAACGAACAGAGATCATTCTATCGTTTTTGAGATTGCATCCAAGTACTGCCTTTCGGACTCTTGGGAAATAGATGGGGAAACAGTGGAAACAGTGTCAGACTTTATTTTTCTGGGCTCCAAAATCACTGCTGATGGTGATTGCAGCCATGAAATTAAAAGACACTTACTCCTTGGAAGGAAGGTTATGGCCAACCTAGATAACATATTTAAAAGCAGAGACATTACTTTGCCAACAAAAGTCCATCTAGTCAAGGCTATGGTTTTTCCAGTGGTCATGTATGGATGTGAGAGTTGGACGGTGAAGAAAGCTGAGCACCGAAGAATTGATGCTTTTGAACTGTGGTGTTGGAGAAGGCTCTTGAGAGTCCCTTGGACTGCAAGGAGATCCAATCAATCCATCCTAAAGGAGATCAATCCTGGGTGTTCATTGGAAGGTCTGATGTTGAAGCTGAAACTCCAATACTTTGGCCACTTCATGCGAAGAGTTGACTCATTGGAAAAGACCCTGATGCTGGGTAGGATTGGGGGCAGGAAGAGAAGGGGACAACAGAGGATGAGATGGTTGGATGGCATCACCGACTCGATGGACATGGGTTTGGGTAGACTCTGGGAGTTGGTGATGGACAGAGAGGCCTGGCGTGCTGCAATTCATGGGGTTGCAAAGAGTCGGACACGACTGAGCAACTGAACTGAATTATACAGTACAATGCAAATCACTGTATTTCAACATGCAGTTTAATGAGTTTTATCAAAGATGCCCAGGTCACATAACCACCACTACCAGTTATGATGTCACAGTTTCTCTGTCATTTTTTTTTTTAACCTTCATCTGTATTACTCCCTTTTATTCTGCTTACTTGGGATTTAGTTTGAGCCTCCTTTTCTAGTTTCTTAAAGGAGAGTCTTCGATTATTGATTTGAAACCTTTCTTCTGTTCTGATATAAACATTTTCATGGTATAGATTGGTCTGCTTTAGCTACATCTCATGAATTTGCTAGTAAAGCAGTCCTAAGGGCCACCCTGTTGGCTGACCTTCTCCTAGGGATCACAGTCCTTCCCTGTCCTGTTCAGTTTTATGAAACCAGTGTTCCATAAATCTTTCTAGTTTTCTAGTTGTTTAAGGCAGAAGGGTAATTAAGCCTAAGCCTTGTTCTTCTCTCTTGACTAGAAGCAGGAAATTACTTATTTTTTAATCCATAGAAGAACATTTGCTTTCTTTCTAAATAATGATTACATGAATTTCCTTATAGTTTCATAATTTCACAATTGTATACAGGTATCTGTCAGATCAAGGTTTTATTTTTTTTATTTTTTATTTTTTAGAGTTTTAAATTAAAGTTTTATTAAATATACACATTAAATATGGAGAAATATACAAAGGTTTATAATAATCATAAATCTATGTTCCCTAAACAAGAGACCTTCCAAGTAAATGGAATATAACTTTTCAAAAAATTTTAAGAGAACTTGATAAAAATCAGATCAAGGTTTTAAATTGTAATACCCTTAAAAAGGTAAATAACAAGGCTTTGGAGACAGACCACAAGTAAGCTGTTGTTTTTACTGCTTTCAACCAGCTGTGTCCTAGTTAATCTTTTTTTAATATTGAAAAACTTAGGAAATTTTCAAACATACACAAAAGAGAGAAAATATATATTAAGTCCCATATCCTCATCATCTAGGTTCAAGATTCCTCAAGATATTGCCAAGTGTACTTCATTATCTCTTTTCCTTTTTGAGTCTCAATTTTCTCATCAAAAATAAGATATGAGAGTACCTTACATCACAGCTTCTGACTGTTGAGTTAATGCATGTAAAGTGTGTCAGACTGTGCCTGTCAGAGAGTGAATGTGCTCTAGATGCATTAGGTATTGTTAAATCTTAACTGCAGCTTCTCTACCACCAAGAGTAACAAATGTGTTGCTTGAGAATTTGGAATGGTAAATTCTATTTCTGGTTATCCTGGGAAGCTTTCCACATAAATATTTTATATTTGTTTTAATTTCTGATACAATAAATATTGATAGATATTACTCATATAAACAAAATTCCTTTGGGGTCCACAATAATTTTTAGACATTAAAGAATTGAGAACTAGTGCACTAAACTTAATTTCTAATAATGTACCTTGTTTGTGTCAAAACAATCTCTCTGAATTTCTTTATCTTTTTACCAAGCCTCTAGTGTATCTGCTTGCTGAGTGTGCCACTTCTGTGTATGTTATGTGACTACCTCTTGAGTCACAGGATCAATTCCCTAAGGATGGTTCTTTCTGAGATCTAATTTATCTTTGCTCTAAATGTCTAATTTTTAAAAATTATTTATTTTTGGTTGCGCTGGGTCTTCATTGCTGCGCACGGGCTTTATCTAGTTTCGGCGAGCAGGAGCTACTCTTTGTTGCAGTGCACGGACTTCTCATTGCAGTGTCTTCTCTTTTTACGGACCACAGGCTCTAGGCTAATGGGCTTCAGTAGTTGTGGTACATAGCTTAGTTGCTGCTTGGCATGTGAAATCTTCCCGGCCTAGGGATCGAACTTGTGTCTCCTTCACTGGCAGGCAGATTCTTATCCACTGTACCAGCAGGGAAGTCCTCTAAATGTCTAATTTTTAACTGTCTTTGTCCAAAATTACCAAAGGCTTTAGTCCACAATTATATTAAACTATAGAGCTATGACCTAATTCATTTTAGAACTCTTGTTTGTAGAACAGAAAAAAATAACTTTTACAATTATCTTGCAGTTCACCTAATGTTGCCAAAAAATTTCACGTTGGACATTTGCGTTCTACCATCATAGGTAAGTGCTGTTAGTTTCACAGAAAATACTAAACATGACTTTTGGGGCAGTATTTGGTAATACAGTCTTATGGTTTAATGCTTAAGTAGCAAAAGGACAAAGAAACAAAAAAATGAAGTTTATATGAGCTTAATGCTAATTAAATATGACCCCAAAATGAAAAAAATTGGTTTAAAAATGACAAAAAGAAATTTGTTTGAAAACCAAAAGATTGACTCAGAAACCAGGTATGTATATTTTGATGTTAACTTGTTAAAAGTATGTATGCATATTAAGACGAACTGAAAGATGCATAAATGAAAACAGTTATATGGGATTGATAGTCGTCCTACCAATTTTTTTGTTCATATATTTTGTTTTAAAAAATAAACTCAGTCTGAGTCATATGAGTACTGACTGGATTTTTCAAGACTGAAAATTGAAACAGGGCTATCCTAATAAAGATTACTGTAATACTTCTTGGTTGTAATGCTTGAGTGTATAGTAGACTTACGATTTCTATTAAAACATGACATTATATAGTAGCCCATCTTAAAACTGCAGTTAGAATTGTGTAATATTAGAATTGGAAGGGACTTTAGAGTTTATCTCATATAATCTGTCTTCCAGTATAGAAATCTGTCTTTTGCATACTTACAAGAAAGTGATTTAATCCGTACTGGAATGCTTTAAAGATTTGGAGAATGTCCATATTTGTGGTATAGGTTATATTGCACTACAGTCAACTCTCATTGTTACAAAGTTCTCAAGCAGCATTATAAGAGAGGAAATGACAGGAGAAAGAATATAGGAAATATACTGTATAAGAAAAACTACATAAGTCAAAAGCATAGGAGTAATTGATGGGTAAAGCATGATAAACTTGTTTTGACAATTGTTAAGGGAAATGCTTGAACAAGGAAGAGATAATATTTGTTGAAACTTATCATGTTAAGTGTTTTCATGTATTATCTGAACTAGTTTCACAGTAGCCCTGATAATAATTATTAAGTCCCGTTGGTTATAGATGAGGAAACTCAGACACCAAAAGTAACTTTCCCCAAATCACAAAGCTAGTAAAGTGTAGCAGCAAGGATTTGTAATTAGGCAGCCTAATTCCAAAAGCCTAGGTTCAGGCATTTAGTTGGATTTATAAGATAATAAGTGCTTCCCTGGTAGCCTAGCTGGTAAAGAATCTGCCTGCTATGCAGGAGACCCCAGTTCGATTCCTGGGTCAGCAAGATCCCCTGGAGAAGGGATAGGCTATCCACCCCAGTGTTCATGGGCTTCCCTGATGAATCAGATGGTAAAAAATCTGTCTGCAATGCGGGAGACCTGGGTTTGATCCCTGCATTGGGAAGATCCCCTGGAGGGAGGAGGACATGGCAACCTACTCCAGTATTCTTGCTTGGAGAATCCCCATGGACAGAGGAGTCTGACAGGCTACGGTCCATGGTGTTGCAAAGAGTTGGACTCGATTAAATGACTAAGCACACACATAAGACAATAAGGTACTACAAAAAAATAGGGGTACGGTCTGAGTACCAGCTGCAAAAGGTGAATCCTGTTGTTGGGACTGTATAGTTTGGGGAAGTCTAGAAGTAGGGAAACTGGAGAAGTAGCTACAGTAATTTGTCAGCTATGCCTATTGGTGAGGGGTTATTTGCAGAAAACTAGATCTCCTCTAGTAAAAGCAGAAGGGAATTTACAATGGGATATTGAATAGCTTGCAGAGTTGTTGGAAGTGCTAAAGATGCTTTGGATTAAGCTGACATAGATGATGCCCAAAACTCTACCACAGAACTTCATCAAGGGAGCTTCTCCTTTTCTTCAATTACTCCCGCTGCCCGAGTCAGGAACCTGCCATTATTCCTGGTTTATTGTGCCTTCTAGAATTCAGAGAAGCAAAAGAGGTCACCCATACCCTGTCTTTCACTTCCCTTGGAAGTTGTACGACAGGACTCTAGGACCTCTAGTAGTGATGCCACTGACAGAGCCTCCATCACTGTGCTTTTCAAAAAAAAGGTAACTCCCTTTTCACCTTCTAGATAACTAGAAGTGTATCTGATTGCCCATGACTTCTGGAACCCTAACTGCAAGAGGTTCTGGGGTCTGTTACTTTTAACTTTCCAGCCTCTGCAGTATGTGCAGAATGGAATATAGATGTCAAATGTCAAACCTGCATCAGCAGTACAGGAAGGTGGAGGCCTTGGATTCCTGTGTGCTGTTAATTAGGGAGCAGCATGAGAGGTTGGACTTCATAATTGAAAGAATGTGGAGTGAGCTACTTAAAAAAAAAAAATCCATATGGCTAAGTTCTTTAGGGAACAACCAAATTATATATTCTTTGTTAATTATTGAGATTCTGTTATTTTCTGTCCTTGGAATTGGAATCACAATCACTCTGTGTATTCATAACCTCCATTAATGTTGATGAAAATTGTGAGATTTAGAATAACTACATCCTCCAAAATAATTTTTACTCCCTTTCCATAATATAGATGAAAACACAATAATGAATGTTTTTGTTTTTAAAAAAATGTTAGTAAATTTTGTCAAGAGAATTTTCTGTTATGCTTTGATATTAGATGGTTCTCATGCCAAAACATATAAGAATGAGAAACTATGTATTTTATTGATTACTAGGAAATTTTATAGCAAATCTCAAAGAAGCTTTAGGACATCAAGTAACAAGAATAAATTATCTTGGTGATTGGGGCATGCAGTTTGGTAAGTAAGTTTGAGGTTTTATTTTTCACATCATTGTTAAGTTTAATTTGTTTTAATATCATGCTACTTGATCATCTGGACAAAATATGGGAAAACTCCCATTGGATGAAGTAGTGCCTCCTACCTGTTTTTTTTTCCTGATAGCTCTTTTCCATAAATCTTGTATTTTACTTATTAGAATAATTCTCACCATACAAGTAAGTTTTGGGGGGAGGAAACTTCATACATACAGAACAAGTCCTGAAAAATACAGGCTTTTGTGGCTTTATTAAAGTAGCTTACATTCATTAGTTAAATGTAGATGTAAGTCTTAGAGGAAAAGTAAGACTAGGTATACACCCTTCTCAACAGCCTCCCCAGGCCAACCTACAGGAAATGAGATTTGTCATACCCTGAGCCAGTGGCCTAGAGGAAAAACAAACTGGGATATTTTGGCTTCCCCTTAAATTGTATAAGTCATGGAGTGGGCGATTGATCAAAATGAAAAGAGAGGAAAAAAAGAGTGAGACCCAAAGAGTTGAATGCCACAGATTATCTCTAATGTCATGAGATTACTCAGAACCATTCCCAGCTCTTATACTGCAGTAATCGAGGTGTGGAATGACAAGATAAATGAAGTTGATGTGGTAGGGATGGACTAGTAGCATGTAAAATGCAAAGTTTTTATTAAAATCTCAGGCAGCTACCATGTGCATTTTAAGATCCAGCCCTTGTGTCATCTCGGAAAAGCATTCTCTGACACCTCAACACACCCTTGCCCACCTTCTCACATCACCAAGTTCCTAGTATCCAGCTCTACCCAAATGGGCTTCTCTCTTACTATATTCTTTTGTATGCTACTCTCCCCTGCTAGGTGAAATGTTCCATGAAAGCATGGGCTATGTCTTAGTTATTTTTTTATCCATCGTGCTTGGCGTATAATAGGCACTCAGAATGATGAAAGAATCTGTCTTGGGAAGTCTTTCACAATCTATTCCAAAAGAAAGGTTAGGTTACGTTTTAAATGCTAAATACCATGTTCCATATCTACTGAAATGAAATCAGAGTTTCTAAAAGATAAATTTATCATGATCTTCTCTTATGAACGTTATCCTCTCAGTTAATAAAAATCTTTTTTAGACACTAAAAAGAATAGAACTTGAACCTAACAGTGCCCTTACTGTTCATTGTGGAGGAACAGAAAACATGCCTTTAAAAAACCCCACCTGCAGCTCACAGTGGGCACTCAGAGTTGTGTTCTCTAAGCTCATCAGTCATATTTAATAGATGGCATCCACTTTATATGAGTTTGACTGATTCAGGCACTTCACAGCCATTAGCAAATATGTGATTATGATATTCATTAAATTTTAGCTGCAGGGTTTTATTGTAACGGTTTTTCTCTATAAAGGACTACTATGGTTAATGATCTGTCAACATTTCCATCAAATCATCATTGTTAAAGAGTTTTACTTTTGGCTGTTCATCTATCCCATATTAAAAGTTGGCCAACAGTTCTTAAGTACAGAATTAATTTTTGAAGATGTATTAGGTTGAATGTCAAATGGAATTGACCTTTACTTTTCCTGTCTTCATTTTTTAGAATGCTTTGGGTGTCTTTTCACATCCAGCTTCCAGGACCCTGAATCATGATCACATTTGCTTTTGCTTAAAAGTGAATAGTGCTGGTACTTATTTTAGTCATCTTCTAGTTCCTGTCTAAGCTCCAAAGATCACCTACCCTGTGTTTAGTAACATTCCACTTTCTGCTGAGCCTGTATAGAAAAATGTACATCAGCAAGGCCCAGCAGCAATAGCTTCTTTAGATCTGAAGCTAGATGACTGACATAGAAACAAATTAGTTTTTTAAAATTGCACTACCTATAATTACTCTTAGCCCAGGCTACATATAACCTTCAAATCCAAAATTGTGGTCACTTTTTAGCAAAATATCTTAAGAATATAAATATTCACAGTCTGTACTAAGAATTTTCATTGTCATTTTCAAACCTCAACTATTATTCTTTTTAAAGTTGAAATTAATACCATCTCTGAATTTTGAACTTACAAAAGACTAAAAAAAAAAAAAAAAACACTTAAAACAATGGCAAGTGAAAGACAAATACATAGCCAGATAAAAGCATTTTGTCACCTTGAATGAGAAGAGTAATCAGAGTTTTACTTTCAGTTATTTGAGAACTAATAATTGTAACACTAATCTGATTCCTATCTTTATTTTCACATCTACAAATTTTAAAAGATATTTGAAATCACTTCCCATCATTGTCTTTTCACAAATTTTGAGGGTCTAGTGTCTCTAGTGCCTGGTAGCACGATGTCCTTCTGCAGAGTAGTTGCTCAATAAATGCTTGTTTTACTGAAGTCTTGTAGGGAGGTAGGTGTTGAGCACTGTTAGCATAAATTAGTCCCAGACTCTGCCTTTGAGCTCACAGTCTTTTAGTTTCTGTGGAATTAATTTCAGTGAGCCCTTCTATATATATTGAATTTGTGATTCAATATATTGAATTTGACTTGTGTCAGTTCATGGAGTAGCAGGACATGATAGTGTGTGTTTTGCAATATTCTTAGGATGCATACCTGTTCCTTGCCATGACTGTTCTCTACTGTTCTATTTTTTAATTTTCTCATTTATGGATTATTGTGGTAGGTCTTCTGGGAACTGGCTTCCAGCTCTTTGGCTATGAAGAAAAACTCCAGTCCAGTCCTTTACAGCATCTCTTTGAAGTAAGTTGGCGAAAAAAAAAATTAGAAAATGCTTCATCTTTTTTCAGAGTACAGTGCAGCTTGGTAACACATTTTTACTCCCAGGGGCTTTGAAAAAAAAAAAAAAAACTATTCCTTAAAACAAGGACCCAAAGTTATTGAAAATATTGCTTATATTTTACTAAGGACTTACTTTATTTTCTTATCCAAGTAATACTTTTATTACTATTTTAGTTGATTTGGGACAGTATTTATTCAGGTATAGAATCTTCTTCGCATAAACACACAGAATATCAGATTCAGCAAAGAATTCTTTTGGTCTTTTATTTGTTGTTATGTACTTGCAGCTTCCTTCGCTCTAATAACTATAATTCATTTAGACTTGAGGAAACATGAGTATATATGTTTTTGCTCTTCTGTTGTAGAGGGAAGGCATATGTTTCTCCAAATTTGTGTGTCCTTTTTCATTTGTCTTTCAACTCCTTTTCCTGGCTTTTGCCCAATGTGCACGTCTTTCTATTCTACCTCATTTAGTCCCTTGGACACTCTGTTTTTCTGTCCTCAGTTCTTCCTGGAGCTCATTAATAAAGCTCTTCCTGTCCAGTTAATCTCCAGGAATGTATTTCCTTTTCATCGTCCCAGTTGTTATCTCTGGGCCTGACAAGGAGCACAGGTACTACCAGCCACTTTGGTGACATATAGGGGATCAGACTAAGGTTGCGTGTGAGGAAGAGCGCTTGCCAAGCAACGCTTTACCCCTCTAGCCAGAGCCACAGAGAGCGCATCGTTTTCATTTTTGTTATATTATTTTGTAATTAAATTTAACAAAACACATCTGATTCTTAAAGATTTTTAACATTTGTGATTTCCTCCTGAGTTTGTACCTTCACTTGCATTTTAAATGCCTATGTTTTGATTTATGAAAGTGAAAGTGTTAGTCACTCAGTAGTGTCTGACTCTTTGCGAACCCATGGACTGCTCTGTCTATGGAATTCTCCAGGTGAGAATACTGAAGTGGGTTGCCATTCCCTTCTCCAGGGGATCTTCCCAACCTAGAGATTGAACCCAAGCCTCCTGCATGGCAGGAAGATTTTTTTACCATCTGAGCCATTTGATTTATACTGTTAACCAAAAGATTTTCCCCCCGCTTTCCCATTGAGAGTTTTATGGATAGTTGAGAGTTTACAAATTAGTAAATCTTTATGGTTGTCAATAAAATATGCTGCCTTAGTGCCTGGCATTTTTACTATTATTATTTTCTATAACTATGAATAATCGTGAGTATTTTTACCATGAGCTTAGTGAACCTTTCATCAGATCCAGGCCCCAGAGACAAACCCACAGTACAGGAAATGCAAGAAACCACTTGGAGACCTTGTGTTGTTCAAAGAACATTCTCTAAGAATTTAGAGTACAGCTTGACATATGAGAGTTACTCCTTGCATTTTCTCCCACCTAATCTCAGAAGTTTTTAATTTGATCCTGACAGTAGTAAAGATTTGTTGCCCATAATGTTTTAAATATTGTAGTAAAATTTGTTCTTAAACTCCCTGGCAACCTAAACATACATTTTATTCTATGCAGTTTAATATAGTTTCCTGCCTGTTGAGACTCATAAGAAGAGGGGTATCAGACATCTACATTAGAGATTGTTGATTGACAGACACACATAAGGAACAGGTGAAGGGGTACTTTTATGAATAACTAAAAACTCAAGGCACAATAGTATTGCTTTCATTAAGTATTCTTTTGCCTAGTAGCTTCATGTTGGTGTTGTTTTAGTTGCGGAGAAGGCAATGGCACCCCACTCCAGTACTCTTGCCTGGAAGATCCCATGGACGGAGGAGCCTGGTAGGCTACAGTCCATGGGGTCACTAACAGTCAGACACGACTGAGCGACTTCACTTTCACTTTTCCCTTTCATGCGCTGGAGAAGGAAATGGCAACCCACTCCAGTATTCTTGCCTGGAGAATCCTAGGGACAGCGGAGCCTGGTGGGCTGCCGTCTATGGGGTCGCACAGAGTTGGACACGACTGAAGCGACTTAGCAGCAGCAGCAGCATGTCTGACTCTTTTGTGACCCCATGGACTGTAACCTGCCAAACTACTCTGTCCATGGGGTTTGCTAGGCAAGATTACTAGGATGGGTTGCCATTTCCTTCTCCAGGTGATCTTTCCGACCCAAAGATCGAACCTGTGTCTCCTGCTTGGTAGGTGACTCTTTACCACTGAACTACCTGGGAAGCCCTAATAGCTTCATAGAGAAGCAGTATTTATAGACAAAAGAGAGCTAGTCAAATACACCCACCTTGCTATTTGTAACGGACGACAGCAATCCATTAGAGCACTTATCTGCTTTCTTCCTCCTTCCTTTGCTGAATGGAGAAAAATGCAGAGCCTAATATGGCAGACTCTAGGTTATTTTATCTTTGTGCTGTTTTTGCAGACCCAGTTTCATTTTAAAATTACAGTTGTAACTATAGGTTACTTCCAGCAACAGCTTTTAATATAAATGAGAAAGTTTGTCCTTTTTTGAGTGGTAAGCAAATGTTAATGATTTTGTCCTGTTTCTAAACAGAAAACCTGAACCTGGTCAAACCCATTTTTTTTCCTTCTCAAGTTACAGATGGAGCTCTTTTAGAGGAAAGATCTGTCTTCTTGGTCTTTTATCTGCAGCCTTACAGTAAATGCTTGAATGAATTTGCCTCTTCTGTTTAAGATATGGCATAAAGAAACCTTTTGTAAAGCTCCAAGGAAGGGCTAATTATCATAGGATAAGCTATTTAGCATTTGTCCAAAATCTAACTTATTACGCAGTTTCCTGGTGAAGAACCCAAGTGCCAAGCCCAAGAATCCAGCACAGGCAGTTTTGCTCCAGAGTGTTCCGTGTGCTGCACTGCCTCACCCCACCACTGGCACTGCAGAGTGCCTGTCTGAGCCAGTCATTTCCGCTGGCTGTAATTATTTACAAAGCATTACCTTTCTTTCAAAATTAAATTGCTCTACCCCAGGCACATTTAGTAGTTTAGCTTGCACAGTTTCAGTCTCCTGGCGTATTTGTTTTGGATTTGGCTTTGGCCATCCAGGAGCAGAGTTCATGGTCTGGGTGCCTCTAATTTGCACCATGATCAGTATCCCCCAGTTTCAGTTTCTTAGCCAGGTTAGAAATTATATCATAGTTTTAGCATTTGTTTTCTGTGATTAAAATATTTAATACAGTCATTTCTCTGCTGCATTTCCATGCTTGTGCTTTGCTCTATTTAAAACGGTTGTTCTCTGCACCTGTAGTCATTCTTTAACCAGGACATCTGGCCATGCTGTGCATTGACCTAGGACTTTTTTTTAGCCAATATTTGAAACCTTTCCTTTTCGTTGTTGTTCTAATTTTTCACGAAACAGAGAAGTGGTTTTTAATAGTTCCTCCCCTCCCCTAAATTGGCTGATGAGTTAAATAATATATTTGCTGTTTAAAATTCACATTATTAATTCAAAGAAAACATTGGTAGTAAATTTTGGAATACTTTTCAAAAAGCCTTCCCACTAACATAAAAGAAATAGTTCTTATGATGTTAATAATGTTAAATCTAAATCATAGGTATATGGGAGTCATCATTTACTCAGTTTTAATGATTTTTAAAAGTAATTTCTCAGAGTTCCTCCTAGATTTAAGCTACTTGAATGGACCTTAATAAAAGCTAACTCTGTACCTTTAAGAACATAGAACGCAGTCACTTTTTCCTGTTTTTGGTTTTTTGGCTTGCTGGCTTTTTTGTTGGTTTGTTTTTTGCTACAGAAGGTTTTAGAGCTTCACTCGTTGATGTTGCATATCAATTGTATTTTGAGAACTATAGAGATTCCTCTGAAATATGAGCAGCCTCTCATAAGAGGTAAATATGCCAATACAATATCCATTAGCCTTGTACCCTATCACTGGCTTTTTTTTTTTTCCTTTGGTCATGCCACACAATTTGTGGGATCTTAGTTCCCTGATCAGGGAACAAAGCTGGCCACCAGCAAGGAAAGCACCGAGTACTAACCACTGGACCACCAGGGAAGTCCCCTAGCACTGGCATTTTAAAGATTCAGAATGATCCCTATAGTATTTCATTGTTTTTGCCCTGCCCCTTTTCTAAAATGATTTGAGGTAATCACAGTGATGGGCATTTAACAAAAAAGACATAGAAAGTTGGAGATAATGTATTACTAGGTAATGTATATATAAGAGATTTTACCCTGAGTTTCCCAATATCAGTAGCAAAATAATAAAAACAAGGTAGGGCAGGACCAAAGCACCAATTTAATAAGTGATAATGCTTACTTGCTCCCATTTTTTAAAGTCAAAAGACCATGTTTTTTTCTGACTTTAGAATCTCAAAACAAAAAAAAGTAAATCAAGACTAAATCAATTCTAGACATATATGGGATTATATATGCAGTTAATAGTTCATATTGTTTAAAGAATTGAATTCAAATGTAATCTGTTGGTTTAATCCACATTACTTTTTTCAGGGAAAATGATTGTTGTGATTGAGGTGGATTTTATTTGTTATAACATCTGTAAGAAATAGCTTTTAAATTATAAACCTGAGTCTGAACCCAGCCATCACTTTTGAGAGTGGTAGGAGCCAACAAGTTAGGGATTTCCCACCTCCCAGGTCACACAGAGGCACTTGTGTGCATCCCAAGGGCACTACTGAGACCTCTTCTTGGCTTCAGTCCACGCTGCTCTTGACTGACATGCCCAGGATCCAAGCCTACGTGATGCCCTGGAGGCACACAGCTCTGCCTGTGTGACAGACTTCACCTGAGAGGTCTTGCTGTGTCTCATTCCACAGGCCCAGAGAGCAGCCTCCATGTGTGGGGACACTGTGAACCACTGCCCTATGAGGGCCTGCCGCCACCTGAGGGGCTGCCCAGCTTACGCTGTCCCCAGGAGTTTTTCCCTCAGGCCCTTCTCAGTCTAGGCAATTCTCTCCTCTCTCCTGGCAACTTCTCTGCTTCACCACTGCTCATGACTTGTCTTCCCCAAAGCCACATGCCTTCTCCCTCACTCTTACTCCCCTCAGATAGCACTACAGTGTCCCATTGTTCTCTGGGTGTTCTTAGAACAAGAATGGAAATACCGAGCAAGGCCAGACTACACGTTAAGAGCTCAGTCATCATCTCACCCCTCTGAAATGTGGGAAGAACAGGTTTTTCAGCAGAGAACAGTATTTATTAGGCATGTGCATGGTGATCCACAATGAGTCAGTAACTGTCACCCTTTGATAGAGGTGTAAGATACCATGAATGTAATTATATATTCACAGAGAATAAAAGTCAGAAATTCCAAACATTAAAAGAAGATAAAGGGATGGTAAAATGCTGTTTATATGCTGCTAATGATGTTCTAATGAGGAGAAGTTTAGTCATTAATTACATCAAACGATTTATTTTTTTACCTAGAAAGTTTTGACTTTTTTAACTGATATATTAAATTATAGTAACATGAATTTGAATTTCCTTGATATTTCATTTAATATTAGGAATTGATCTCATCCAGAGAAATTTCTGATCAATACATGAAACTATTAAATGAGCTTGTTTGAATTATAGTCAGGAATTTGTTACATGTTATTTTCTAAAATATGAGATCAAAATTAAATGCATTTTAAGATAGAAGACCAACAAATATTGAGATAAAAGAATCTTTAGTGTCAAAGTTATGCTAACCATCCTTAGCAGTTACTTTCAGTTTTAAAAACAAAAATAACCAGGGGTGGGGTTAGAGCCCTGCTTCAAGGAATTCAGGTGTGCCTATGCGGCGCATGTATTCCAGAATCAAATTTAAAGACTGAGTGGGGATTTTTCACACTAATTTCTTTCATTTGGGCAGGTCTTCCCAAGAGCTGATTATAATTAATCAATTAAATTAGAAATAAAATGTCATGCTTTTTGGCAGTCCCAACATTTAGAAATAGAAGTAACGACTAATACTCCTTTCAGGAAGTCTCAGATATTTATTTTATTCTCTTAACTAGTAATACAGCTAGCTTTTGCATTCTAGTAACCTAACAGAAAAATTGCATCTCCATCCTCAAAAACACTTTTCTTCATCCTTCTCTTCAGCCACACTGTTACATATCAAATGTAAATTTAAAATTTCCTTTTTATTCCCTTTGAGTCTGGATCTAACCTCAGAAGGGGGCTGTCTTCAGAATACATACTTTCTGAGGGTAGTGGATTCAAAGTAACTGTAAATTGAAAAGTGTAATTTCAAAAATGCATTGTATAAAATTTACTGTGAAGGAAAAAGTATTTCTTTTTTAATATGCTAATGAATGTTGATAGTTTTATATAGTACGTTTACAGGCAGATTGTTAAGTGCTAATTAAGGCTCTTCTGTTGTTCTTTTTGATAGTGTCGGTTGATTCTCAGTAATGTTTGGTTTGTCCCTACACATTGCTGAAATGCCAAGGTTGTCTTCATGAATTAGGGATGGCTTTTTGTTTTAATTATTTCTATTTTAAATTTTAAGAAAGGGAGAAAAAGATTCTGGTGATGTTTTTCCTAAAATATTCTTAGCAGTACTTTGAGTGTATATTATATTTTTTAATGTTTGGCTCTTTGAGTTTAGGATCCTAGATTTTTTAAAAAATCTAATACCTTTCCTCTTCTGAAACTAAGGGTGGTTTTTTTTTTTTTGTATATTTACTTCTAAATTGAATGTGCATGCACACACACACACACCTACCACACACACGTGCATGTGAGAGAGAGATGGAGAGAAGAGGGGGAGAGAGACAGGGAGAAGGTGGAGATATTAATTTTGAATAACAAGCCATTTATAGATATATGTATGCCTTTACTTCTGCAGGCTGGACTATTAAGCAGTTGTCATTGGATAGATCATTCAAAGGTCAGGAAGTCTGCAGATTACTATTTTGCAATGACTCTCTTTTTTCCTACACCTTACCAAAAATCTTCTTTCTCTGTGTTCTGACTGACTTATTCATAGGACCATGTAGAAACTGATTTTTTATGATAGGTGTCAGGTCTCCCAAAACCACCCTCACGTTAAGGATTCACTAGAAGGACTCGCAGCACTCAGCACATGGTTGAACTGACAGCTAAGATCTGTTATAGCAAAAAGATGCCAAACAAAAACCAGCAAAGGGAAAAGGCACATGGGGGCAAGTCCAGAGGAAATCAGGCCCAAGCCTCCAAGTCCTTTCCTAATAGTCACCCGGGATGTATTTAATTCCTCTTACAACAAATTGTGACAGCCTGTGTGAAATGTCTACCAGGGAAGCTCATTGGAGGCTGATTATGTAGCCGCCCTCTGTGTAGCTTGGTATTAAAATTCCAAACTCCTGGAAGAAAAGCGGGTGTTTAGCATAAACCATATTGTTTGCACAAGCAATTTAGAGGCACTGTGACCCACTCTTACTGGTTAGATTGGTAGGAGCATTCTCAAAATTCAGGTTCCCCAGATGGCAGCCAAGAGCTAACCTTGCAGACAACACATTTTAAGGATAGCAGTTTCTAGACCTGCTATGTTAGTAACTCTTTTCAGAGTTGGACACACTTAGCAACTAAACAACAACAACCTTTATTTGAAAGCACTAATTTGTTCACTTTTGCAATTCCAGTAATTAACATGAGCCATCTATGAAAGATGACACCTTTTTAGCTTGAGATAAATGTTTAATGCCCTGTCCCTTTTGTTAGTAGTATCTAGTGTGTATAAGCCAGATTGTTGTTGTTTAGTCTCTAAGTCATGTCTGTCTCTCTGAGACCTCACGGACTGTAACCTGCCAGGTTCCTCTGTCCATGGGATTTCCCAAACAAGAATACTAGAGCAGGTTGCCATTCTCTTCAGGAAATCTTTCCGACCCAGGAATCGAACCCGCATCTCCTGCATTGGCAGGTGGATTCTTTACCATTGAGCCACCTGGGAAGCCATAAGCCACATTATGGTTTTCCTAAAGTATTCTCCAGCAAGAAAATCACTTTTTCTACCTAAGTGCTGCTACCATGATATTTTAAGAGTATGTAAGGGTTTAGAGGTCTCATATTTTTTGGTAGCTTATTTGCCAATTTTTTTTTATATGATGCTACTTTAATGGCTTGCTGGAAAAAATATGAGGATGGTAAATTTATTGTTCATGTTTCACCCTGGAAGTGAGTTACAACTTGTAAGTAAAATCTTTATAGTCCATAATGCATCACTTCAATATTACTTGAGCTATATTGTTGATATTTTTATGTCACTTATCAACCTTATATTTTAGAGACTGGAAAATGATTCTGTGAACACAGAATCCTAGCACTGGAAGAGCCCTTAATAAGCTTTCCGCCTGCACTCCCATCACTGGGTGGGGCAGAGCTCAGCCAGCCAGGACAGATCATGCAAAAGCACACCGAAGTGAGTGCTTCCCACGGTTCTCGAGAGCTCAAGTTGGAGTATAATTAAGCTAACTATCCCAAAGGTGTTCTGCCGGGAGCCAGCACACGAGATCCCACCCATGACAAGGTCATGAGGAGAAGACCTGATGAGCAAGGCAACTCAGGCCTCAGGGATTTCAATAAGCTGCCTCGGCGCTCACCTTAAAGATGATATCTTTCTGATGCTTGCTATAATAGACTGCTCCCTAATTTCTGGGACTTAGGCAGAAGGCCTTCCCTAATCCTTTCCTAACCAGGTCAATTTAAAACTGTAATCAACATGCCCCCCGAACGGTGGCACTCTATAAGATTATTCATAAAAAAGAGTATTTTAATCTAAGCTCCTTTTGCTAGCATCTTAGTTTGCTTGACAAATGTGCCTGTACCTTTAGAACTAGTATACATGACTGCTCCTCAACAATAAACAGCATTGAGAGCCTGAACGCATAAAAGGCCCAATGGGCACAGAGCCCTTTGAGGGGGAGAAAGCCTATTGGAAAACATAAGAAATATTACTTTATAAAACTGTTATTCAGTCTATATTTACTTGCTATGTTTTTGCTCTTAACGCCCTGAGCCTATATAATAAAGGTATAGTAGTTAGAGACTTATAAAAATAAAGGTTTAGCCTTAATATAAAAATAATAAGACAGTTGTTAATCTAGCTGGTGATTTTTGTGAAAGAACTGACCTTGGTGCTATATTGTTTCAGCCTGCCATACCATGACTTTATGGGACCACATTCTTCTCCCTGAAGCTCAAGGCAAAAGATAGATTATAAAAAACAGGTTTTACTTTGAAACTTTGAGTTAATGAATCCTTTCTTTGTCACAATCCGCTGTGTCTGTATTCTTTAAAAAAATGTAGCTCTGGCACGTTCTGTGCCTGATACAAAAATACTTTTAGAAAAAGTGTTCTGGCTGATCAACCCTTATCAATAAAGAGTCATAAGATGTTAGCAGGCCTCCAGGCCAGAAGATGATGTAAACAACATGAGACTTTTGTAAATAAGATACACAAGAAAGTATCCTGGTTTCGATAAAGGCCAAAAACTGCTGACCCGTTGAGCTAATTTGGCATGACTCCACATTTTACATTTTCCTGTATGTACAACTTAAGATATAAAAAGCTCCCTTTGAAAAATAAAGCTCAGACGCTGCCCCACACCTGCCTAGTCTCTCTGTCTTTTCTCTCCGCCGACGCCATCCATCCTGAGGGAACCCCTGAACCAGCTGGAGCAGGACTCCGGCAGTCTTCCTATATCACCTGTTTTTTTTTTTGTTTTGCCTGGTCTTTGCAGATTTAGAGAAGAGTTTTAAATGCTTTTCATTAAAATAACTGCTAAATCATCCTTTGGTCTTTTTTTCCCCAGATTGAACTAGTCTACTGTCTTCAGCCTTTTCTCAGAGAAGTTGCAGCAATAATAATTTCACATTTTTTTTTTAAGAAGAAATGCTAGCTTAGTCTAAACCAGGCATTCTTGACCTAACAGTATGTGAACTGGGATGAGAAGAAAAAAATTACACATTATTTTCACTTAGCTTAATCAGAAATTTAATGTTTTCCTCTGTTACGATATCAGAAATATTTTAAAATATTTGACCATTTATATTTCAATGTGAGTATTTCCTGTATTGTATTTTACTATGTCTTTTACTTTATGCATTTTGAGAAGGGGTTGGTAGGGCTCACTAAGGGTCCATAGCAAAAAAAAAAAAAAGAAGAAAAAAAGTTACACTCGTGAGACGGGCACTTGTGCAACCTTTAAATGAACATTCTCAGGATTGTTTTGTTTTCTTCTTTTCTGTTTTGAAGATAACAGTGACTAGTAGTGTACTTCATTTAATGTACTGTTATGCCTTTAGGTTTATGTACAAGTTAATAAAGAAGCAGCGGATGATAAAAATGTAGCAAAATCAGCACACGCGTTCTTCCAGCGACTGGAATTAGGCGACACACGAGCACTCGCACTGTGGCAGAAGTTTCGGGACTTGAGCGTAGATGAGTACGCGCGGATTTACAAGGTGCCCCCACGCTCTCCTGCTGGCCTGCCATGTAATGCAGCTCTTAGCTGGAACTCCTGGCTAGAAAGGTTGCTTCTGAAGCTCAGATTTGTTGTTTGTCATTGAGTTGATAGTTGGGACTCACATATTGTTCTTTGGGCTGAAAGTTAGAGCTATGAAATAAATTTAAAAAAGGAACTTCACAGGCCGAATATGAAGTGATATCCTGATCCTTCATTTCAGTCTGGCATTTCTTTTCTTTCTTCTATCATCCCTTCACTTTTTCTTAACCATTGTTTCTTCTCTTGCTTCCTTAGGCATATATATGATGGCTATAAATTTGTTCATCTAATAACATGTTGGGAATGGGAGAAATACAACAGTAAAAGACATATAAGTTCTTGTCTCATGGACTTTACATTCTAACATGGACACAGCAAATTAAACAAATTCAAGGCAGTACAGATTAAACAAGAACGTTGACAGTGTGTTCAGTGGTGATGCATGCATGGAGAAAAGTGAAACAGGAAGGAGGACCAGATGGGCTGCCTGAGCAGGGTTTCAGCAAAGAACCCATGGCTGGAGTAAGGAAGCAAGATGAAGAACATTAGGAGCAGGGTCCCAGGGGTTGTAGAGTAGGGCAGGAGATAGGACATTTTCCAGGACTGTCCAGTGGAAATGTCTAGCTTCCTGCTGCAGTGGAAATGTCCCATATCTGTGCTGTCCAGTACGGCAGCCTCCTGCCGCATGTGGCCATTGAGCGCTTTCAAGGGCTCACAGTTCAGTGTGAGCAGTGTGACTGAGAAACTAAATATTCACTTTTCTTTCATGTGCATTTGAATAACCACGGGTGCCTAGCATCTCCCCTACTGGACAGCACAGGTACCATTGTGGGGGCTTGACTGGTGTGCGGGAGCCACTAGAAGGTTGGAGTGCCAGAGTGACTTGATTTAATTCTTATTTTCCCCATCTGTATGACAGACTGTAGAGCATCCTATTTTGTCTTGGGGTAAGATAACAGGACTTGTAAGTAACTCTTTTTCCTTTTGTTTCTGAACCCTCTTAGCGTCTAGGAGTACACTTTGATGAATATTCAGGAGAATCGTTTTATCGTGAAAAATCTCAAGAAGTCTTAAAGTTGCTGGACAGTAAAGGACTCCTACAGAAAACACTGTATGATCAGGTTCCTGTTCTTTAGAAAGTTCTTTGTAGTTCCTTGAAGTTAATATTGATGTATTCTCTCAGTAAAGACAGCAGAGTCTTGTGTGCAGCCTTCCTGGCATTTGTTATCATGCTTTTTGCCATTCAGGCTACTTTCCCACATGCTGTTTTGTGCTGACATAGCAAAATCCTGATAAGCTTGGGAGAAAGACTATTATCTTGTGTTTACATATGAGGAAACAAGCACGGAAAGTGTAAAGTGATCTGTCTAAGCTCACACAAGCCGATAATGGTGTAACTGTAATAGGGAAATAGAACTCTTCATACTCAACCCTGCCTCTTTAAAAAGATCCCATCTTGTTCAAAAGGATTTAAAACAGCTTCTGAAAATAGCTATAATACAACCCAAAGCTTTTGAAAGAGTAAAATGAGGAAATCAATAAGCAGGAGCAGAAAAAATAATAGGAAGTCAGGAATGATATTAGTACATCATGTGACACACACTGGGATTCTGCTTCTTTGCTTACAGTAGGTTTCTAATTTCGCTTTTGAGCTCATCAGCCAGAGAATTGGTACCTTCATAGGAGCCCAGGAATGTGTAACACAGAAGCAAACCAGTTGCTTAGATGTACCATTTTTCATAGCACCAAAGATCAGCTTCTCTCATCATCCTTTTAAGAAAGACAAGAGGTTGTGGTTCACAGCATCCTCAATAGTGTCCTTAAGGAAAATTTTTAGATTGCCCTATACAGATTCTAGTTTTTGATTGGGCAGGAAAGACTAACAAAATTTGGTTATTTTATTATTCATAATTACTCTTGCATGTTAAAAACTAGCCCAATATTGAGTGTTATAACTTGGATTTGAAGAACATATTTCATGGGTAAACTGTAGTTGAAATCTCATTTTCTACTCAGTATGTTAAAGACTTTAGTTACCTCATCCAAAGCTACAGAATTTAAAAAGATAAGTAAATATTAAACCAAATACCTACTCTTAATAGTCATTCAAAGGCAGATTGCCTCCTGTTTTTGTTCATTGTTGGTTATACTGCTTATTGCTAGGTAAGGAATAAAAATAGCTTCTGGTTTGCCAAAGATAAGGTTATAGATACTGTATTGTTAAAGGTCTTAATTCATTATGTTGTTTCAGAGTTACCTTTTTTTGCATTTTCTAGAAAAGGCACTGCCGTAGTAGATCTTTCAGGGAATGGTGACCCCTCCTCAATTTGTACTGTAATGCGAAGTGATGGGACGTCTCTGTATGCAACCAGGTTTGTGTCTTATATGAAGCTCATCGTTAGAATGTATGATTTCATATTCTTCATTCTAGGATTAATGCTAAGACAATCATTTCATTCTCAAAACTGTTATCAAATCCTACTTTCTTAAAATCTCTTGTTCTCATCACTCAAGATATTTTTATTGAGTTTATATTTATTTCCATTTATAGTTCCTGGAAAGGTTTAATATCATCAGAAAAGTAAGTGGAAAACTATTTATCATTAAACATCATAAGACTTCCAGAGATGAATACACTGTTCTACAAACTATAAAATTGAAGTATTTTGTTGCCAATTAGAAATATTTTATATTTGCATATTGCCAGAATATGTATGCTACAAGGAGCTCATGTTGGCTCAGTGGTATCCTCACTCTGTAAAGATCATCTAACAGAATGAGTGCCAGTCCTCATTCTGATTTGTGGTAAAATAGGCCACGGGAGAAGTAGGCCATGTCGCTTACATTTTGTCATCTGTCTCCATGACCGAACCCTATGGAAAGGAGCAGTCTTTATTTATCAGGCTTCCCTGGTGGCTCAGATGGTAAAGAATCTGCCTGCAATGCTGGAGACCTGGGTTCGATCCCTGGGTCGGGAAGATCCCCTGGAGGAGGGCATGGCAACCCACTCCAGTATTCTTGCCTGGAGAATCCCCATGGATGGAGGAGCCTGGCAGGCTACAGTCCATGGGGTTGCAAAGAGTTGGATAGATATGACTGAGTGACTAAGTACAGCACCAGTTTATCAAGAACTCTTATTTCTGGGACAAAGCTAATAAGAAGAAAAAGACAGGACAATAAAAAAGCCGCATGAGCAAAACACAGCCAGACTCGAGCACTGCTGGCAGAAGGTTCTAGTATCTCTCATCCTAGAGTCTTAGATGATAAACCACTTCTGTAGCATAAAGTCATGTTATTTTGTCGTTGTTAACTACCATCATTTTTTCCCCAGACAACTGTAAACAACCATCCAACTATCTTACTGTCCCTTAGAAAATATTTATTTTCTATTACTTTCTGGCATTTGCTTTTATCAGTTCCATATAATTGGACTGAGGAACCTATATATCTAAGAGGTACATTTCTTTTTCTAGATTCAAACATATACAGTAGAAATTTTTTTATAGTCCAAGTCTCACATCCAAACATGACTACTGGAAAAACCATGGCCTTGACTAGACCAACCTTTATTGGCAAAGTAATGCCTCTGCTTTTTAATATGCTGTCTAGGTTGGTCATAACTTATCTTCAAATGAGTAAACGTCTTTTAATTTCACGGCTGCAATCACCAACTGCAGTGATTTTGGAGCCCCCAAAATAAAGTCTGCCACTGTTTCCACTGTTTCTCCATCGATTTGCCATGAAGTGATGGGACCGGATGCCATGATCTTTGTTTTCTGAATGTCTAGTGTGAAGCCAACTTTTTCACTCTCCTCTTTCACTTTCATCAAGAGGCTCTTTAGTTCTTCTTCACTTTCTGCCATAAGGGTGGTGTCATCTGCATATCTGAGGTTATTGATATTTCTCCCAGCACTCTTGATTCCAGCTTGTGCTTCATCCAGCCCAGCATTTCTCATGATGTACTCTGCATATAAGTTAAATAAACATGGTGACAATATACAGCCTTGACACACTCCTTTTCCTGTTTGGAACCAGTCTGTTGTTCCATGTCCAGTTCTAACTGTTGCTTCCTGACCTGCATACTGATTTCTCAAGAGACAGGTCAGGTGGTCTGGTATTCCTATCTCTTTCAGAATTTTCCACAGTATTATGATCCACACAGTCAAAGGCTTTGGCATAGTCAATAAAGCAGAAATAGATGTTTTTCTGGAACTCTCTTGCTTTTTCGATGATCCAGCGGATGTTGGCAATTTGATCTCTGGTTCCTCTGCCTCTTCTAAAACCAGCTTGTTGATCTGGAAGTTCATGGTTCACATATTGTTGAAGCCTGGCTTGGAGAATTTTGAGCATTACTTTACTAGTGTGTGAGATGAGTGCCATTGTGCAGTAGTTTGAGTATTCTTTGACATTGCCTTTCTTTGGGATCGAAATGAAAACTGACCTTTTCCAGTCCTGTGGCCACTGCTGAGTGTTCCAAATTTGCTGGCATATCGAGTGCAGCACTTTCACAGCATCATCTTTTAGGATTTGAAATAGCTCAACTGGAATTCCATCACCTCCACTAGCTTTGTTCATTGTGATGCTTCCTAAGGCCCACTTGACTTCACATTCCAGGATGTCTGGCTCTAGGTGAGTGATCACACCATTGTGATTATCTGGGTTGTGAAGATTTTTTTGTGCAGTTCTTCTGTGTATTCTTGCCACCTCTTAATATCTTCTGCTTCTGTTAGGTCCATACCATTTCTGTCCTTTCTTGAGCCCATCGTTGGCATGAAAGGTTTCCTTGGTATCTCGAATTTTCTTGAAGAGATCGCTAGTCTTTCCCATCTAATGTTTTCCTCTATTTCATTGCATTAATCACTGAGGAAGGCTTTCTTATCTCTCCTAGCTATTCTTTGGAGTTCTGCACTCAAATAGGTATATCTTTCCTTTTCGCTTCTCTTCTTTTCACAGCTGTTTGTAAGGCCTCCTCAGGCAACCATTTTGCTTTTTTGTATTTCTTTTTCTTGGGGATGGTCTTGCTCCCTGTCTCCTGTACAATGTCACGAACCTCTGTCCATAGTTCATCAGGCACTCTATCAGATTTAGTCCCTCAAATCTATTTCTCACTTCCACTGTATAATTGTAAGGGATATGATTTAGGTCATACCTGAATGGTCTAGTCGTTTCCCCTACTTTCTTCAATTTAAGTCTGAATTTTGCAATGAGTTCATGATCTGAGCCACAGTCAGTTCCCGGTCTTGTTTTTGCTGACTGTATAGAGCTTCTCCATCTTTGGCTGCAAAGAATATAATCAATCTGATTTTGGTGATGTCCATGTGTAGTCTTCTCTTGTGTTGTTGGAAGAGGGTGTTTGCTATGACCAGTACGTTCTCTTGGCAAAACTTTGTTAGCCTTTGCCCTGCTTCATTCTGTACTCCAAGGCCAAATTTGCCTGTTACTCCAGGTGTTTCTTGACTTCCTTTTGCATTCCAGTCCCCTAGAATGAAAAGGATATCTTTTTTGGATGTTAGTTCTAAATGGTCTTATAGGTCTCCATAGAACCGTTCAACTTCAGCTTCTTCAGCGTTACTGGTCGGGGCATAGACTTGAATTACCGTGATATTGAATGGTTTGCCTTTGAAACAAACAGAGATCATTCTGTCGTTTTTGAGATTTCATCCAAGTACTGCATTTCAGACTCTTTTGTTGACTACTCCATTTCTTCTAAGGGATTCCTGCCCACAGTAGTAGATTTAATGGTCATTTGAGTTAAATTCACCCATTCCAGTCCATTTTAGTTCACTGATTGCTAAAATGTCAACGTTCACTCTTGCCATCTCCTGTTTGACCACTTCTAATTTGCCTTGATTCATGGACCTAACATTCCAGGTTCTTATACAATATTGCTCTTTACAGCATCGGACCTTGCTTCCATCACCAGTCACATCCACGACTGGGTATTGGTTTTGCTTTGGCTCTGTCTCTTCCTTCTTTCTGGAGTTGTTTCTCCACTGATCTGGACTATATTCTGCAGAAATACTGAATCGCTATGCTGTACATCTGAAACTAATACAATATTGCAAGTCCACCATACTCAAATAAAAAAGAAAGAAATGTGTCCACTCGGAATGGAGACTCTGTAACTATTCTTATCTGATATGTTTTGCAGAGCTATCATTAGGTTCAGATATTTCTGTGTATTTACCTTAATACCTGTACTTTCCACTTTTTCTTTGGGAGAATAACTGTCTTTTTGCCAGGTGTAGAAATGTTTGATTTTTCACCTTGCTCTAATTTCAGCTGTTTTGCCCTTTTGATGGTTTCCTTATAGAATAAAACAATGTGTGTGCATGTGAGTTAAAGGAGTTGTTACAACAGACAAAAGTACAGGATGATACTGATGAGCACAGGGTGAGAGTAGAGACCTGAATTTTTGTTCTGAGACAATATTCATCAATCACTTAACTTCTCTGGGCCATGATTCCCTACTTGGTGAAAAGAGACCTGAACTAAATGACTTGGCATTTCTTTCAGCTTTCAAATTCAGATTCTGCAAACTCAGCCTAGGACTTTTTCTTACATTCATCTCTTTTTCATTGGATCAAAAAGTTTCTCTTTGTTTTTGTCCTTGGCTCAAATAGAAAAATATAATGGAGGTGTATATTTATGACTTCATTTTTGGGATAATCTGTATCAGTGTTTTACAACCATCTTTTATTATAACCCTTCTCAGGAGCCTTTAATATTTTTCTTTTTGCCCACCCTTGTGAAATTTTAACGCCACATATTTGTATGGATTATATACATATGTGTTTTATACATATGTAAGAATTTTTTTGGCCCCTCACAAGACAGTTTTGCCTCCTTTCAGAACACATGCTCTATTATATCTGGAGTATGAGGTGAGTACAAATGACATATTGATGACTCAACATTTCAAAAGACCTAGGAACTTTAAAAATTCTTCCAGTGTCATGTAGTGTTGAGCAAAAATACCTTTAATTTTTTTTCTTGCAGTTTACTGAGAGAGAATTGGCATACAGCACTGTGTAAGTTTAAGGTGTACAGCCTAACGACTTACTTATATGCATCATGAAATGTTTGTATCAGAGTAGACTTGGTGAACATCCATCATTTCATGTAAATAACAAAACTAAAGAAATAGGAAACTGTTTTTTCTTGTGATGAGAACTGTTAGAATTTACTTTCTTAACAACTTCATTATGTAAAATATGGCAGTGTGAATTGATCATTTTGTACATTACATCCCTAGTTCTTAAATTTATCTTTTACCTGTGAGTTTATACCTTTTGACTACCATTACCCAATTCCACACACAATCCCTTCCCTCTGAAATTTTACAAATCTGATCTTTTTTTCTGTGAGTTTGTTTTTTAATTATAATTGACCTATTACACTGTTAGTTCCCAGTTCACAGCAATGTAAGTGATTTTGTATTTCTATATATTCAAAATGATCACCATGGTAAGTCTAGGTACAATATGTCACCATACAAAGGTATTACTTAGTTATTGACTGTATTCCCCATAAGGTAATTAAAATAACTTTTAAGTTCAATATTTAAATAATGTTTACTTAAAATTTCATAGTTTGTGGGTTTTTTACTTTTAATATTTCATACTGTGTGCAAACTGGATATTTAACCAGAGATAAGTAGAATTTTAGTCAAAAGAATTTATGCTATTTTTCATTTGCTTTAAAAAACATGGCTTATGAGTGATTCAAGGCTTTGGAAGAGTAGCTACAAGATACCTGTTCAGGTGTTGTATCACCTATGCTTTAAATATGTTCTTTAGGAAAGCATATTGCAGACAAGTGACAGGAAGGTGATTCTTTGCAATAAAGGCTTAACAAATTGTAAAGCATTTACCTACAAACACTTTGCTTGGAGCTATTTAGTTATTATTACTACTTGTCCCAGAGCTTTTATTTATTTTTTATGTTTTAACAGCACTTTCATAATTCTTTTCCTAAAGCTGATTTTGTTATTATTGCTTTGTAGCTAAGCATGGTATTGGGATTGTAGAAGCATAGGTACTATACCTGAGGCTGAAGAATAACAGGATCTCTTAATTAGAAAAGTTTCATTACTATTAAATAGGTGAAACAAATTATTACCCAGATCTGTGTAGTAACTTAATCTATGGCCATTTTTTTCCAGAGATCTTGCAGCTGCTATAGATCGAATGGAAAAGTATAATTTTGATAAAATGATCTATGTGGTAAGTAATCACAATAAAAAAACAACAGGCTATGATGCCTGCCTCATGAAAACTGCAAAGATAGAAACTGAAAGCCTTGTTGAAAAACTATGCAAAAATAATTTGTCAAACTATAGAAAGAATTCAGTGCTAAGTGTGTTTACGGTGGCAACCACAGGAAACTAACATTGGTAGAGACCCTAATTAAATTTCACCAATACTTACAGACACTTGTGTTAGGGCCAGGATTGCTGAAGGATGAGGGGATGGTTATGAAATTTTATCACATGTATGTTCAGGTAACCTTCACTACATTCATAATATAGAACTGTGCCATCACAAAACAACGTCTTTTATTGCAACCACTTAGTAATCATGCCTTCCCCCGACCCTCACCCCTGGCAGCCACTGCCCTGTTCTTCATCATACAGTTTTGTCACTTTGAGAATGTTCTGTAAATGGATTCACACTAGGTAACCTTTTGAGATTGGCTCTTTTTACTCACTGTAATGAATGCCCTTGAGATCCACCCAAACTATTGCATATGTCAGTGGTTTGTTCCTTTTATGCTGAGTAATATTCTAGTCTCCTCTTCCCTTCCTTTCTTTCCATGTGAAACCTTCCGTTCTCCTAAGGGGGAAAATTGCTATTAAATATCTTTTTAGTGCTTAGTTTTGGCCTTCTTGGAGATAAAGGTCACAATAGCTGAGAGAGGAGTAATTTAGGTAGACTACTTGGTGGAGTGCTGCAGCTCTTCCTGCTCCTGTAGAGCACTCTGCTTAGACATTCTTCCAGTGACATCCTCTTCATATGTTTAAAACTGATCCACTGATAATGACTCTCGTCTGTCAAAACTCAAATATTTTAATATGATTTATGTCCAACGTATTGTACATTTAATGGGCTTCCCTGGTGACTCAGTCGTAAAGAATCCGCCTGCCAATGCCAGAGACGTGGGTTTGATCCCTTAGGACTGGAAGATCAACTGGAGAAGGAAATGGCAACCTACTCCAGTATTCTTGCTTGGGAAATCCCATGGACAGAGGACCATGGTAGGCTACAGTTCATGGGGCCACAAAGAGTTGGACACAACTTAGCGGCTAAACAACAACACTGTAGATTTAACTTATCACTGTTCTTTCATTTAAATGCACCTTTTTTTCCTCAAGACAGATAAAGGGCAAAAAAAGCATTTTCAGCAAGTGTTCCAAATGCTGCAGATCATGGGATATGACTGGGCAGAAAGGTACAGTCTACATGGTTCTAAACTGCCTTCTCAAGAGCATTCAAGTGTTGCTAGGTCAGCCATGTCCAAAAATGTACCAGGTTGTTAAAGATTTTCATTCAAACTTAACTTTTTTGTTTCAAGCTGTTAGTGTGGGAAAACATTTGTTCTTTGCACTTAGTTTTGCATGGTTATATTAATTTCTATCTTCTAAACATTTAATAAATGGTTTTATTAGATAACTGCTCTCAATGGCTTGATTTTCAAAATGCTTAATTCCCATCTCCTTTTTTTCATAAAGGCAACTAACAATCTAATCATATCCTGTGACTATGAAATGGGGTTGTGTGTTTAATGACTTCTGTGGCATATAACACATCACAGCACATTTCACTTTTTATTGATTACAGGAGTTAAAAGCTCAAACTGTTCTCTATAAGGGTCTTGTTACATACTTTGATCAGCAGCTCCTTTCCAGTTTTCAGTGAACTAAATGCCTGCTGCTCCATTTCAGGTGCCAGCACGTGCCCTTTGGGGTAGTGCAGGGAATGAAAACTCGGAGAGGAGACGTTACTTTTCTGGAAGATGTTCTAAATGAGATTCGATTGAGGATGCTACAGAACATGGCTTCTGTTAAGAGTAAATTCATTGTTTTGTTACAGGCATAACTTACGTCCACTCTTATGTTTTGCTGGACTTCTTGTGCAGTGTGATTTATTCTGGCCATCCCTCCTTGGAACTTTCACTAACCTTGTCGAAAATAGCTTCACTAATTCAGGGTGCCAGGGTTTGGTGCTTGCTACTTGGCTGTGGTTTGGTTCAGTAATGTGAATCGATACACCCTGAGCCTCTTTGCCCAGGCAGCTTCAGCATCGTCACTCCACAGCTGGAGTGGTTATGCAGAGTTCCTGTATTCCATAATTGAAGCAAGTCACAAGTCCTAGTGGCTTTGTGTAAGCTTCTCCCTTGGCAAAAGAAGTAACAGAAGTAAAGAAGTCTTATGTCTTACATGGGATATTTGTAAGAAAAATCATGTCTCTTCCCTTTTAATGAAGGCTTGGGAAACATCATTATCAAAGTTAAATCTGCCCAAATTAGGAAAGTAAAGTACCCACCATGCACCTGTTTGTTCTTGATGCTGTCCACATAACGTTTTGGCAGGTTTCCCCAGGTGGCGCTAGGGGGAAAGAACCCGCCTGCCAATATAAGAGACAGAGGTTTGATCCCTGGGTTGGGAAGATCCCCTGGAGAAGGGAATGGCTACCCACCCCAGTATTCTTGCCTGGAGAATCCCATGGACAGAGGAGCCTGACGGGCCACAGTCACAGGGTCACAAAGAGTCGGACACGACTGACACGACTTAGCACACACAGCACATCTCCATTCAGTCCTGGGTTTTGTACGGTTTCACACAAGGTGAAGGTAGGTACCTGTGTCTGTTTCAGCGACCAAGGAGCTGGAGAACCCCCAGGAGACGGCAGAGCAGGTGGGACTTGCAGCCCTTATCATTCAGGTCTGTGAAAACTGCTTCCTGGGAGGGAGAGCCTTTTATTTGGTGCTGTGACAACTCATGCTGAAGATTTCCTGTTGTTTTAGGACTTCAGAGGTTTCCTGCTGTCTGACTATCAGTTCAGCTGGGATCGTGTTTTCCAGAGCCGCGGGGACACAGGAGTCTTCCTACAGTACACACATGCCCGCCTCCACAGGTGACAAGGGGCTGCCGGGAAATACAGGGCGGCTCTGGCCTTCTCAGGGTGGGGCCTGGGTGGAGTGATTCCAAGATCAAAGGCTCTGTTTTCTGCACTTCTCCGACAGCTAACATTCAAAGCTAGGTGAAGTCCTGTGGACCTCCTGTTATATTTGGATCTTGAGGCGTTTTTTGAACATTTATTTATTGCACACCTATGTAATAGTGCTTTTCTGTGTGTTACTCTATTTAGCACTCAGAATAATCCCGCCAAGGTATATACTCAATTTTCAGATGAAGAAACAGATTTAGCAAAAATAGAGGCATCGAGTCAAATGATGTTAGCTTCAGAGTCTAGGACTAGATTAAGGAGAGAGAGTATGCATGCTGGGATGATGTTCTTTACTTGCAATTATTCGTTTCCTTTGTTGTGTTTAAACTTTTGACAACAGTCTGGAAGAGACTTTTGGATGCGGTTATCTCAATGACTTCAACACTGCCTGCTTACAAGAGCCGCAGTCTGTTTCCATTCTCCAGCATCTTCTCAGGTATGGTGTCCTAACAAGATCCAGTCTGCTTCTGCCCCGTGAAGGGACTGTTGTCATTTGCTGACACTGAGGTGAACAGGCCAGTGACTGTAGACAGCACTTCTCCAAAGATGTGACCAAAAAGTGAGTGGCCTACCTTTTGAGAGCAGACAGAGGGCATGCTCACGGCTAATCCTGAGGCTTTAAAAATAGTGTCACCATTGAATTAGCCCAGCTGCCTAACATCCCTTAGAGCCAAGTATGAGAACGTAAAGCCTAGTAAAAGCATAACCTTTTAAGTTTCAGAAACGATCATCTTCTCACCCTCTGTGATAAGTGGAGGAAAATCCCTGCCTTTGTGCACCTTCCCTGAGACCATAAGCCTTTCATTTGCCTCTTGGCTTCAGTACAGCCTCAAATACACTGGGCAGGAGACCATACTTCTGAACTCTCACCAGCATTATCAGTGAAGCCATACTTGTCAGGAGACACTGATTAATCTCTGGAATATCTGGAAGGGTTGTGGATGCTTAGCAACAAGGGCATTTTCTCTGATTGCCACACAGTGGTCTGTGGTTCTTTCCTGGGAAGAGGGGTTAGTTTACTTATATTTGGCTTACTTGTGAGGAAAAAATAAGCCAACCTGGTTTTCTTGGCAGTGGATAGACTCTGCTCGATTATGTTCCTAAACATGGCTGGAGACTGTGTACATTTAACAGCTATGATTTAAGTCCTAGCTTTAGGCTAGGCTTACAGGATCTCAAGATAATTTAGAAAGTACCTGCCATGGAGGAATTTGTAAGAAAGAAAAATGTGCCTTCACCTTCAAATTTAAGGTTGTTTTTCATCTGTCTAATACCGTTAATGATATCAAGTCAACCTTTCACCGTTGATCTTTGTCTTAGCATCTTAGCTGAGTGTAATACGTGCCCAGCCTTCCCCTGCCAACCACTCCTCTCATCTTTCTTTTAGGTTCGACGAGGTACTTTATAGGTCATCTCAAGACCTTCAGCCCAGGCACATTGTCAGCTACCTTCTAACTCTAAGGTACTTTATAAACTTGGTATTTTCAGGTGTTAAGTGTTTGAGACCTGATATGACAAACGACCTTTCTTTCATCTAAAGGTTTCCCACAGACAAATCCGTCAGCCTAAAAAATTACACACTTTCAGTTACAGGACTTCTCGCTTCATCTTTGCACATTAGCAGTTAATGTTCATTCACTCAGTGATTGAACGTCCTGTCACTATCGTCCAGTGAACGGGAACCAATAGCTACATCATGGACGGTCACAGTATAGTGCCTGTTAGGATAGAGTGGACATGAGGGGCGATGTTAGGGCTCTCAGCCCAGCCTCGAGGGATCAGAGAGGACTTCTCAGAGGAGGGGAGTAGATGTCAGGAGAAACAAGGTGGCAGAGAAGGAGGGAAAAGCCCAGAGCTGAGCAAGAATGTGATACATTAAGAAAACTACAAACGTAGTTCTGGGAGAAATGAGAAACAAATGTGCAGCCTTTTTGTTGTGTACTAAAGCATTCTGACTTATGTTCAGGACAGTGAACTTAAAGTTTTAAGCAGAGGCACAGGAAAGTCAGTCTGATAGAGAGCAGGGGATGAATTGGAAAGCGAGTAGGTGACACTTTGATAGAAGTTTCACAGTGGTGGTTTTAGAAACTCTGAATAGAGGTTGAGTCTTATAGCAACAAAGTTGTATCTTCTCATAAAGCTATTTAAGAAAGGAACTGTTTGCTTTTACTCAAGATTTATTGAAATCAGAGATTTACTGGGAATTTTTTCTTGATCATGCTTTTTACCTTCTGTAAAAAGCATGTCTTCCCCAGATTTATAGGTTTTTGTTTTCTTTTAATTTTCACTTAGACATACAGAGATGAAGAGGCCAGAAAATCTTTATTGTCACTTAATCATTGAAACCAATGTCATAAGCATCATTTCTCTGGCACAGTATTCTTCTTGCTGCCGTAACCTAAACAGAAAAAATACTTTAATAAGAGTGGCCAGTGTGTGCAGAGTGGGTTGACAACTAGTCTTACGCCACCTCTTCACTATACAGAGGAGACAGGCCAGGCTGTGTTACACATCTCATCCTGAGGGATGCCTAAATAAAGGAAAGCTAATTATTAGAAAATAATCCCCTGTACTTATAAAACAGTGAAATCATAACCTTAAAGAACAACAAAATTGTAATCATTATACCACCCAGTATTATTAGTAGTAGTGTTAGTGTTAGTTACTCAGTCATGTCTGACTCTTTGCGACCCCATGGACTGTAGCCCAACAGGCTCCTCTGTCCATGGGATTCTCCAGGCAAGAATACTGGAGTGGATAGCCATTCCCTCCTCCAGGGGATCTTCCTGATCCAGGGATCTTACCTGGGTATCCTGCATGGCAGATTCTTTACCATCTGAGCTACCAGGGAAGCCCTAATATTAGAACCAGGACCAAAAATCTAAAACTGGAGTTTCATGTGTTTAACTTTGCCAGTTAGCAACAAGCAGTGAATTCAATCTCATCCATTCAACTTTGGAAATATCCTTCAGTGGCTCTGGGCTTTTACTTGTCCTAATTGAGGGAATGAGATTAGATGTCAAGCATATATGTTACACAGGAAACTCCTGCTGGTCCTGATCCTTATTTCTCTCTTCCTCTTTCAGTCACCTCGCTGCAGTGGCACACAGAACACTACACATCAGAAACAGTCCTCCTGAGGTGGCCGGGGTACGTCGTATCCAGTTTTTCACTGTTGTCTCTAGCATCCTCAGACTGTTATTACTGAGTCTGTCTTGTAAATGTTCCTAAAATAGCATCCTGTGATCAGACTACAGCAGTGTACTTACATACTCAGGCAATATTGGAATTAGACTGTAACAATGTTACTTTCCAACATACAACAAAACATTTTCCTGCATCAGGTGATAGAGTGATTAGTTCCCCTCATCTGAAGCTGTACTTCATGGTGTTACTGTCACTCCCATCCCACCACCCTTGAGTACCAGTCTTCTATAACAAATTCTAGGAATTTGTCTGTCTTTGCTCATAGCCAACCCTTGGGCACTTGGAGATATTGTTCCTACTTTAAATTAGAAGAATGTTAGAATTACTTCTAAAAGCAATTTTACTTATTCACTTATAGTTAGCCTGTTACTGGATTGACCTTTGATCATTCTTTGATTTATTTTGTAGGCCAGACTTCACCTTTTCAGAGCTGTCCGCTCAGTCCTAGCCAACGGAATGAAACTTCTTGGAATAACACCTGTATGTAGAATGTAATTTCTAATTAAATTGCTTTTAAAATATTAAATTCTAGTTATCTACTCTTATATTTAAGAATATAAAATATTCTTGCTATTTAGAATTGAAACTATTATTCTGTGTCAGAATCTATATTTTATTGTCTACATTTTATTAAGTGATTTGTCAACTTATTAAATCTTTATCTTTTAAAAAAAAATCATCTGAGTTCCCTCATGGTCAATAAGTACTAAACAGACTTATAAAACTAAGTGAAGTCTTTTTAAAGTCACTTTGGTCTACTGCAGACAAAGGACTAGACTTTAAACTCTGGCTTGAGGGGTTTTTGTTTTTTAATAGAAGTATAGTTGATTTACAATATTACATTAGTTTCAGGTGTACATAGTGATTCACTATTTTTATAAATTACACTGCATTCAAAGTTAATACAAAACAATGACGTATTTCCCTGTGCAATGCAATGTATCTTTCTTCTTTACCTGTTTTATACATAGTAGTTTGTATCTCTCAAGCTCTACCCGTCTTGCTTCTCCCCACTTCCCATTGGTAACCACTAGTTTGTTCTCTGTATCTGTGAGTCTTTGTCGTACTCATTTATTTCTAAGACTCCACATATAAGTGATAACAAGAGTATCTGTCTTTTTCTGACTTATTTCACTAAGCATAGTAACTCTAGGCCTGCCCATATTGTTGAAAATCTCAAAAATGTCAAAATTTCATTTATTTATGGCTAATATTCATGTATACACACATCTTCTGTTGCTGGATACTGTGTTGCTTCCATATTTTTGCTATTACAAACGATGCTGCTGTGAACGCGGGGCGGGGCGGCGGGGGGGTGCATATAGCTGTTTGGTGTGTTTTCTTCGGATATATACCCAGGAGTAGAATTGCTGGATCATAGCTCTATTTTTAGTTTTTTGAGGAACCTCCACATTGTTTTCCAAAGTGGCTGCACCCATTTACATCCCCACCAACAGGGGGAGTTACAGTCCCTACTGTGTCTGTGCACAGGTGCACACACTCTACTGGAGTGGCACCTAGGCTTCCCCCACCTCTCCTGTCCCACCAGCCCTCCGACCAGCCAAGGGGGCTGGCTGTGTCTGACCCAGGGCTGGGGTGCCCAGTATGTGTGTTGAACTGCTCACTCCCAGGAAGGATTCTCCACCCGTGTGATCTCCCTTCTGAGTCTCCTCCCTGGGGCACTGGTCCCAAACTGCTGCTTCTCCTCCCTTCCTACTGATTCTGTGTGGATCTTTCTTACAACCTTGGCTGTACAAGTCTTTCTGTCCATTTCCAGTTACTCCTCAGTGAAGCCTGTTCCACACGCTGATGTGTATGTGTTCATGGGGTGAGCTGAGTTCTGGCTTGAGGTTTCTTACTGTGCCATTCATCCAGAAACTCTCCTTATAAATAAGATTATTTGTTTTTATTTTTTAAAACCGGTGAAGAAAAATCTCAATTTTCTTAGGATTATGAGTGTTCTTAATAAATTTAGGGAGACCAAAATTAAGCTTTTTTGCCAATACAGCTGACTACTCCCAGAGAACAGATCTTGTACTTATCTTTTCATTGCTCTGTACAGGTAACTCTTAACACACTACATGAACTGGGACACTGAATACATTTGAATAACAAGGAACTACTTTACCGACTTAGGATCTTTGTAAATTAGTCCATTAAAGCATATTTGAAATGGAGTTTCCCAGTTTCGTGTATCTGCATATTGTTAAGTACATTTACCTGCTTAGGGAACATGAATAGAATGTGATCTGTTTGATAGGTTCAGCTATCCTCATCTGAGAATTTCCATTCTGATCTGCTAAAATTTATTCTAACTATTGCTACTAGAAGTCTTTTGAATACCAATGACAGTCTATTTTTATGCATAGAAAAGCCAATTAGCATGAACTAAAGCTTCTTTAGTTGAGTGAGCTTAGTTTTATATTGGCAAGTATGGTATACATTGTTAATCCTAGAAAAGACTCCAGTTTTAAGTGAATTAGCTTCCAGATTGCTAATTCTCTACTTAAAAGTACCAATATTTCTTCACCATAAATCAGCCATGGAATAAAAACATAAAAGTTGGGACATGTTTTACAGGTCTAGTATCCCCCACCTCTTCTTTGAAAAAACATTCCCCTTCCCAGATCCTTAGTATTCCTAGCTTCCTTAGTATTTGAATCTTGAGTAAAATGACACAGGGGCAGTGATTGTTAAAGCTAAGTCTTTGAAAAAACAGCTCCCTGAAAGAAATGTACATTAATTCCTATAGCCTGGAGCCCTACAGTCTTACAAATTCCTTTTGTTGTTTAATGCTAGCTAGAGTCGCTTTATAGCCCTTTTTGGCAACTTGATAAAAGTCCACATATAGAAAGTAAAAAATTTAATGGGCTTGTGTTTATGCTTAAGCATTGTCTTAATGGTCATATCTACAATACAAGTAGTGAGCAAACAGATTTCATATAATAAATTAAGTTTATTGCTGAATTTTCCCATATCATAGAAATTTTTTTAAAAAACACTGAAATTTCACAAATTATTGAGAGCCCAACAGTTACATACTTTATTTAAAAAAGTACAAAAGTGACATTAGAAATATTTTTTGAAGAAAAGTATATCCTCTAACGGCAAAGAAATATGAATCCAGACAATGAATGGCACAAAGACAGCACTGAAAGAGGTATTCAGTCACCACCCATACATCACTGTCTGAGTTTGTAAATAGATTCAGTTTGAGAAGTTACACATTCAGTTTGTTCCTGAACTAGCCTGTCTTGTTTTTGCCTCCCTTTTGTAAGAAAAGAGCTAGGTCTTCACTGCTGCTGGGACCAAATACTGTACATGCCTTGGAGAATAAGGAGGGGTCAACCCTTCTCCCCTGGTACCTGAACAAGAGAACAGTTAGTACAGAAAAGGCTTTGGCACTTTAACCTTTAACATAACCCCAAACCTCATTAATTGAATATTACAGCCTCACATGATTTTTTTTTTTAAACACCACATCTCCATACTTTTATATGTACATTGTTATATATACAATAATTATAATCCTTCATTCTTAAAACATGTTGATTCCAAACAGGTCACATTAAAACTCTGTGCAGTTCATTCACATAGCTTTCTTCTTAATTCTTAGGCCAAACAGTTTTTGTTTTTTAAATCTACCTTCTGAAATGGACTTAAGGCTCTAGTTTAATATAAGTAGTTTAGTCTTAGTAGGAATCTCTTTTGAGGCTAAAGTCACACACCGATGACTCTCTCTTTTGAATCTGTTTCTCCTTGTTGGATGGATGTAGTGTCTTGTCTGGGTAATCCATAGAGATATATAGAAACACAGACAAGTAGAGTACCCAGAGCAAAGGTGAGTGCTGGAAAGGAAAATAAAAAAAACAATCTGTATTTGTGCCCTTAAAACTACGTAACAATGATCAGTTTAAAATTTTAAAGACTTTCAACTGTGGGTTTACACTATCAGATTGTATGGAAAATAAACTTTAAGTGTTCTGGATTTTGATGGTAAGGTTTAGAAAAGTAATCAATCCTAGCACCAGCCCCCCACCCCACCCCCCAAAAAAGTGGTAAGGTCTAGGGAGTGACAATCACTGACTACATACTTTTCAAGAATACACGTATCACTGACCAAGAGCATACCAACATCCCTATATGCTGACTGAAAAAGAGCAGTGGAATATGGATTTTCCGTGATACTAGAAACCTGTTAAAGTTTAGAGTAAGAGGTAGTTAGCAAAGTTCAAAAAGTTAGGTGACTAATGATTCAAACCTTTGAGGATTCCTGAATAGCAAATGAGGTGGTGACTTAATGAGTAAACATATTTTCTGCTAACCTTTTTTTTTAATCTTAATTCTGAAAATTAGGACAAATTACTTGCCAAAAGTAGGCATTATATAACTAAATCTTTGTGTCAAACTGTATATTCTGTTCAAAACTAAGCCATATTCTATCTTAGGGAGTACAATGGCACAGTCCTAATATCTTTAAAAAAAAATGTCATGCAGAGAAATGACATCAGGCCATGGATTTTAATTCATCCCTAAGAAAGACTAGCTTTTCCTTCAGAAAGGGGGGAAGAGGGTAAATTAAATAGAAAACTAAGATTGCTAAGACATTCTTAATTAAGTTCCTTGACATAAGTCAGACAGAACACTGACCAGAAAGCATTTATACTGTTCCCAGATATTCATTAGGAGTACAGGCATAGGATTTGTTGAGCATAAAGATGGATCAAAACTCAAAGTGAAAGTTCACCCTAATAAGGTAAAAAACATCTAAAGGAGGGCCTAGAAATGGTAAGCGGCTGGCTTTGTACAGAGCACCTGTGTGCCAGGCACTGTTCTAATAAGCACTTCGCCTAAAATAACCCTAGGAGATAGGTGATCTTGCTCCCAATTTACAGACACAGAAACTGAGACGTGGGTTAAGTAACTTCCCCAAGGCTGTTCAGCTAATAAATAACAAGCAAGATTTGAACCGTACTATCAATTTATTTTCTAAGATATCTACAACATTGATGTTCTTCTGTTTGCATTTATAACAAAAGTCAGTTTTAAAATGAAATGTAAATATAGGCCAGAGCTGATTGTTTTACTTAATGTTGATATTTGACATTTTCCTCGTGTATTAGTTTATGGTATAACTGATAAGTCAGTATCTCTGCTTAAATAATTCAGAAGCCAACTAATAGTGGATATGGCTAGGGAAAATTATATTAGAAGGACAAGCATAAAGGAGGTGCCAGAATGCCAGCTACAGTAATGAATTTTTTTTATTAATTACATGTAAAATGAAATAAAGATAGCTTTATAAAAGAAAATTTAGATTTGGATTGTAGTTTCAAAAGCAGTTTATACCCCAAGTCCAAAACAGGAAGGTACAAACTAAGGGAGAAATGAAAGTTTTACTATTCTTCCCTCAAAAAAAAAAAAAAAAGCCAAGTTTACTGTAATTCCCTGTGGTAAGTAATCACTTCCTCAAGTCCTTCTGTTTCTTTCCTTGTATACCTAGTCATACTGTATTCACGCTGAAGCACTTAAGCTGTCTTGTATATAATACCTGGGAAACAGGAAGGCCCTGACTGCAAAAATGCTCTTCCTACTGAGTAGCCTGCTCACTCACACAGAAGCAACACCCTCGGTTTAAGCTCTGGAACCATTTAAATAACCTAAGTACCGTGAACCCCACATTCCACACAGATATGAACTGCTCCACTTCTAGGATAAATTATAGCAAAACTAAGGAATTTCTGTAAACACTATAAGCAACTGCCATATTTAATAAAAGATGAACCAAGGAAGTGAGAAGCTCTTCTCTGTTAAAAACTTACAGTACAAACTAAGACATACTTATCTGTAATCCGAACAGCATCACTGAAGCAATGGTAGAGAGGACAATGGCAGCTGCCGCAGAAAAACCTTTCATGATATTGTCTGTGTATTTGACCACAATAGATGTGTAGAGGCCTCCGACACTGGCAAGGACTTGTGTACAGAAAGAAAGACAATCTTAACACTCAAATGAAACATTCTGTGACGGTAGGGCACTTTTCATCCTCAGAGATGCCATACTAATTTACCTAGGAAAATGCTATTTTCCTTAGAAGCAGCCATCTGAGAGAGTGAGTTTGTACTAAAAGTGAGTTGTAGTTCCTACAAAACATTGTTTTTCAGATGCCCAAAGGGCTATGTACTCTACTACTAAACTGTACACACTTATTGCTAACACATTAGGTACTTTTGATTGTGAAGGCAAAAATTGCTTTGGGATAGCTTTGCCACAAAAGTAAGTCAATAAAATCAAAATTACATTTTCAAGCTGGTATTCCCAGTATCAAAGGAACAATTTAAAAATGCTATAAAGGCTTAAATGACATCTAGCTTATATTACATTATATATTATATAATATATATTATTATATTGTTAATATTTTTTTTTTAAAAAGATCTACCTAGAACCTTTAATTCCTGGATACTTACAGATGACAAACCAGACATAATATGTGTAACCAAAGAAAAATCCTTTCTCTTTAATTTCAGCTCCATCTGACAAGTAGACGCCAACTAATGTCACAACAATCCCCGATAGATACATCTGAATGTTTCTCACCCAAAGGGAAGTGTCTGAACTCTTTAAAACTTTTTCAAAATATACTCCTGAAAGAAAATTAAGCATGCAAATATGATATAGATATTAGAAATTAAAATGTCTTTCATTTAGAATAAAAATCTAAAGTATATGATTTAGGAAACAAAACATTTTACATTAATGCACGATTATTATGCTGGTTATGACACATGGCATACTGAACAGTACCAATTGGTATTTACACAGAGCATATAGAATTAATAACCAAGAGGGAGCTTCCTAACCCACATTTAATAGGAAATTCTTAATATTGTTAAGTTTCTGCCTTTATTATAGCAGTGAGCTAGATCACCAAAGCTGTCTACTAATGCCACTGAAACACTTGGTTTGGTCAGCTAGAAAACTAGACTGTTAAGAGTCAATTATCTTAATCATACTCCTATAGTATCTGCCTAGTGATGAATACTCTCCACTTTGCAAAATAACCTATATAATCACCACCAGGAATTTTTTCAGAATAAGTAACACAACCAAAATAAAATTTAAATAAAACTTGCTGAGTGTAGCCACTTTCCTTTAAAGCAGGGGTCCATAGGCCAAGTTCATACACACTGTCAGAAGGAACATGAATTCCCTAACTAGACAATACGTTTTGTGTATATGTGCGTTTTTCTGCAGTTGATGATCCATAGCTTTTTAGGTATTCCAAAAGAGCACATAACTTCTCCCTCAAAAAGTCACATAGCACAGCTTGTAAGTTCTATACTTAAAATGAATGTGTGTTTAACAAGGACATTAACAAGTTTTGTTACAAACGCTGTTAGAGACTCGGCCACTAAAGTACCCATCAACTAAAATGAAATGAAAACCAAGGTTTTTTTTTTGATGAACCTATGTTGGAAAGAGCCAGAGAATGGAAACAAACATAATGGCTACTCCTATTTCTAACTTTGATTGTCCTCAACCAAGAAAACCATTTAACTATTCAGTTCTCAGTTACTCCAAGCATAGAGGGGTATTAAACCACCTACTGTTTCCTCCCTTGTGTACTGAGAGGTTGAACTAAACAGAATGTTGGACACACTTTTAACTGTTCAAAATAGTGCCAAAAATCAAACAGTATATTATTTCGAGTGTAAGTCAATTTTTGTTTCTGATTTGTTGTTTAAGAATAAAAGTCTAGCACAATGCTGTCATTAAGTTTATTCCTAAATTTAGATTTTCCCCTCTTATCAAACGACTAGATGAAAAGAGAAAAAGATTGCTTTCCTAGTCAAAAATAAAGTACTATAAAATGAAAAAATAGTCTTAACTCCTGCAATAGCACAAATAAATAATAAAGATGTGTAGCTATAACTAATACACGCTTTCAGTTTCTTCTCCATTGGAACTATTTCTAAAACATCTCATTTCTTATATTGCACTTAACATTCATACTTTTCTCTCTTCTTGATTCAGTGAAGGATTGCTTTTGCCTACACATGTGAGTCCAGACTTCCATGTTTATATGATGTTAGTGGTTTTGATTCTTCTCTCCCTTTTTGGCTCTTACTACTGGGTACTAGGTTTTCTGAGGTATTTTCCACCTCCCTTTCGTCTCTACTCCATAATTCCTAATCTGTTGAAGCAGAGGAAGAACTTGAGATTACCAGGGAAATACAGATAGCAAGCTGGTAACTAGCAGCCTAAAGCAGCCGAATCTAGCCTGAGGTCAGCGCCAGAAAAATAGAAAGAGGTACTTGAGCTTTCTGATGGCTAACTTATTCCATTTTCAGAGGTCTTTTTTCATTTATTTTGGGGTTCTAAAATGGACTGAGGATAGTCAACGATGACAAATACATTCTTAGATGACTGCAAAAATGAGTAAGGACTGAGACCTAAGCTGAGTTAAACACTACTACATGCTTCCTAGAAAAACAATTTGACAACTAAATAAAGTGGTGCTTTTATGATTTACCTGCAAATCCTGAGCACAATACAGCAACAGCTATAGCGCCAAATCCTAACAGTGGATTCTGTTCCACCTGAAATAGTAATGTTTTAAGTTATTCTTAGTGACTAAAAATACAACTCTTCCAAGAGACCAAACAAATGAATACAAAAATCTGTTTATAGTTCTACTGCAAGTATGTGTCATTATCAGACACAGCTTTTCTATAGAATAAGACAGGACCAAACAAAATGCCATCCCAGGGACAAACAAAAGTACTTAAGTTAAAAACATATCGGTCAAATCACAGCCACAATAAACGCTTGAGAAACATGTGTGCCTTCTTCCTAGTAACAGTGGCACCCGAGCACAGAATTGTGCATAGTCAACCACCTGTTGGCCTTCCCAGGTGGCACTAGTGGTAAAGAACCCACTGCCAAAGCAGGAGACATAAGAGACACGGGTTCACTCCCTGGGTTGGGAAGATCTGAAGGAGGGCATGGCAACCCCTCCAGTATCCTTGCCAGGAGAATCCCACAGACAGAGGATCCTGGTGGGCTACAGTCCATGGGATCACAAAGAGTCGAATACGACTGAAGCAATTTAGCATGCAAGCAGCAGCCACCACTTAATTTTAACTTCTGCCACCACCATAACTCAAGCCCTTACAGGATCAATCATGGAAATGACGACACTTTGACTTGTTCTATTCCCTGTCACCTATGGGATAAAGGACTTGTAAGATTTCCAGCTTTACTGAATTTTTATCAAATATTAATAGCATGACTTACCATATACACTACTTTATATACTAAATGAATAAAGAGGAAGCTGATACACAGCTCTGATTCTTAAAAAGTTCATTAATGTGAGAGATTGACATGTATATATATTCACAATACTTCACTAACAGATGCAGGTATATGGACCCCCAACCTATTGTTTCAACTTTATTTCCTCTTTCCTAAAGTAACCCTCAGGAGCTTCCATCAGTCTTTTCTCAGAGATCAATGTTATCTGAGGGGTAGCACTCAGAAACTAAAGGGTTGAGACACATGACTGTAATGTGACAAGCACATACCCTGTTCAAAACAAATAAGCCTGATATAAGGAGAGTATTACTTTAAGGACCTGAGAGAGAAAATATCTGCATGAAGATAGAAGAAATAGAAGATATCATGGACTAATGATTCTCAAAGGATGGTCCCTGGACCAACAGCAGCAGCAGCAGCAGCAGCATCACCTGTTAGAAATGAAAATTGACAGGCATTCTCCAGACCTACTGAATCATAAACTGTTAGCCTCCACCCTCATAATCTGTTTAACCTTCCTGTTAATTCTGATGTACACTGATGTTTTGAGAACCACTGCTATACACTACAATGGATAAACATGGATGCTTTCCTAATATAAACTAGAAGACTGGCATAGAGATGAGAAAGAATAATGGAAGGACACTAGAAAGCTCAAGCTACTAAATATAATGTCTGACAAATTCTTGGCTTTTCTGCCAGTTTAATCTCTACAGTTAGGAAAAATTGGTGATAGACACTGACTGCTTCTCTGAACTTAATTCTAACTGATAAACTACTTGGCGATGAAGCAGAAGTCATGGAAACTTAAAGGCAGTGTTTTAAGAAGATGAGCAACAGCCAAACACAGGATAGTTAAGAAGACCTGAGCTCCAGTCTTGAATAAATGAAAATTCAAAGAAATAAAACTGAGAAATTCCATAGCTAGTGGGAAGATGGTTCAAGAAGGAAAAGAGTTTCATAAGAATGAGATTCTTGTGAACAGTAAAGAAAAAAGTCAGGTGTCACTAGTTAAGGGCATCTTTGATGAATTCTCATTTTATAGGAACACTAAGAAAAAAAATTAAAACTACAGTATACAAAACCAAGAGGAACCAACCAGGAATTTTAGTATCAAAAAAATTGAAAACTCAGAGTAAGTGGAGGCTTGCAAAAGTACTTTAAAACTTTGAAGATGGCCGTTAGAAGAAAAGAGTGTCTCTTTGGCTAGATGACATACTGTTAGAGAGCAAGAAAATAAGAATAACCCACTTTCTCTCTGAATAATGATTTTAAATAATGAATGGGAAGTTAAGTCCAAGATGTGTGGTTTGCTATCATAAAAACACCTGCCTAAATTCAGAAGCGTCTTGACCAAGAACAATAGCAAGTCAAGGTAGTGTTCACTATATCTGTGAAGATTACTGGGGCATGGAAACTATGCCAGAAAATCTGAACTGGGCAAATACTGTCCTGATTTTCAGAAAGGCAGAAGGAAGGAAAAGCTGCAGAAATTATCAACAGCAGCTTGAGAAGTTGAAGGCAGGCCAGTACACTTACCAAAAGCACAGACTCGAGAGCCACACTGTCTGGGCTCAAGCAGGGTCAGTGTGGACCCACTGCTAAGCTGCTTTGCCTATCAGTTTCCTCATATAAAAATGGAAATAAAGACACGCATCTCATATGATTGGTGTGGGCATAAGTGAGTTAATGTGTGTAAAGCACTTAGAACATTGCTAATAACTAGTGTGACTGCAGTGTTGTTACTGTTACTGAATACAAGCAAAATCGCAGATGACTTGTAGAGCTTAAAAAGTCTAATGGTCATCACACACACACACAAAATGGTGTGGCTTCCATAAGAAGAAGACATACCAAATTGTCTTACTGAAAGGATGCCTAGTTAAGTGATGAGGGGAATTCCACCAAGATAATGTTCAGTAAGAAATCTGACAGATTTGCACAGTATTTTTGTTACTACGACAAATGGAGTGAGGATAACTAGTTCTATTCATAGCTGAGTGAATCTCATGTAGCAAAGTGCTAATTAACAGAATAAAACCAAGCTAGACCCACAACCACTATCAACCAGCCAGGCATATGAATGAGCCACCAGAGAAACAGCTCCTCCAAGCCTAGACAAGTCTTCAGCTGCCTGCAGCCCTGGCTGCAACCTCTTATGAGACCCCTCAAGCCAGAATGTCTAAAAGAGGCCAGAGCTCAGGCACCCTTGAATTCCTGATTCACGAAAACTGTGAGAGATAACAAATGTTTCTTAAGCAAGAGGAAAAAAATAGTCAAAAGGCATGAGATTTAAAGGCATGTCCACAGAACTTGGATCCTGTCCTGTCTAAAATTTTCAGTGAAGACCCAGAAGACATACATGTTGCATCTGTAGAAAGCATAATAACATTTCAAGAAAAAGCTAACAACCAATAAGGACTGGAAAGACCTCAGAGGCTTGAACATTAACCCAAAGCTAACAAGATGGGCTTAATAAATATAAACACATCTTGCACTTTGGTTTAGAAGAAGCCTGCTGCACAAAACACATCTGAGAAAAACTGTGTGTGTGAAACAGCTACATGTGGTTATATAATCAGTTACAGAATGGACAGCCACCTCCAACCAAAAAAAAAACAAAAACACCCTGATATAAACTTAGGCTGACTGAACAAGTCTAGAGGTAATTAGCAAACTACAACTCTGCTCAGTTGATAAAGAATCTGCCTGCAATACAAAAGACCCGGGTTCTATCCCTGGGTCGGGAAGATCCCCTGGAGAAGGAAATGACAACCCACTCCAGTATTGTTGCCTGGAGAATCCCATGGACAGAGGAACCTGGCAAACTACAGTCCATGGGGTCGCAAGAGTCGGACACAACTTAGCAACTAAACCACCACCAACCACCACCACAACTCACACTATTCAGTCAACATCTGGAGATGGTATGAGCTTTGGAGACATACTGAGGAAAAACAATGGATAACTGCATCTAGAAAAGAAATACAAGGCAGAACTGGCACGAGCCAGGGATCACAAAGTCTCCAAAAGGCATATCATAGAAAGAAAGAAGGTTCTCTCAATAGGGGGACAGAAAAAGACACAGAGGGTAGGGTTGTGACATTGTTCTCAGACATTCCAAGGACCATCATGTGGAGCTAGCAGGGATCTGAGTTACTCTGACGAGAGCAGGGAACAACAAGAGGCAGTTACAGGAAGCTGCTTTCTGTTCAAGACACGAAAGAACTTTCTAGAGTGCTCCAGTAGTCGAATTCTCTGCTTTAGTTTACTAAGCTTTTCATACACATTACCTATGTGAGGTGGACATTTGCTAAACATGTAAAGTGGTCCTGGAAGTTCATATTTAACTTTTAAGTGTTTGCATTACTTCCCAAACAAATTATTTCTCCAATGGTCTACATCCAAGTTACACATGCAGTACATATTTAATCAGTGTTTGAAATGTCACTAAGAATATAAGCACATTTAAACATCATGTAAAGACAATAAATACTAATTTAAAACTCACTTTCTGAGAAAAAACATTCTTCCGCCAGGCCAGAAAGTATGTAAAAAGCTGACTTTTTCTACTTTCACAAGCTCTGCATACCTCCCCGGCTGCCTTCCGCTCCTAGAAGACCATGGGCTCCCTATGGTCATACCACTCTGAACTCCTGTGATCCTGGAGGCTAAGCAGGGTGGGACCTGGTTAGTACTTGGATGGGAGAACCCATGGTCTCTCATTTGGGAAAAATATGCAGAAGGAAGCTCCTGACCTTCAGGTCCTCCACTGTAGATCTACGTCCTACTTCTCTTTGGGAAAACAACCAATTAAAGCACATAATATTTTTTTTAGCAATCCCACTGCTGGGCATACACACTGAGGAAACCAGAATTGAAAGAGACACGTGTACCCCAATGTTCATCGCAGCACTGTTTATAATAGCCAGGACATGGAAGCAGCCTAGATGCCCATCAGCAGATGAATGGATAAGGAAGCTGTGGTACATATACACAATGGAATATTAGTCAGCCATTAAAAAGAATACATTCGAATCAGTTCTAATGAAATGGATGAAACTGGAGCCTATTATACAGAGTGAAGTAAGCCAGAAAGAAAAACACCAATACAGTATACTAACACATATGTATGGAATTTAGTAAATCGGTAAAGATAACCCTGTATGCGAGACAGCAAAAGAGACACAGGTATATAGAACAGTCTTTTGGACTCTATGGGAGAGGACGAGGGTGGGATGATATGGGAGAATGGCATTGAAGCATGTAAATTATCATATGTGAAACGAATCACCAGTCCAGGTTCAATGCGTGATACAGGGTGCTCGGAGCTGGTGCACCGGGATGACCCAGAGGGATGGGATGGGGAGGGAGGTGGGAGGAGGGTTCTGGAAGGGGAACACATGTACACCCATGGTGGATTCATGTCAATGTATGGCAAAACCACTACAATATTGTAAAGTTAAAAAATAGATAAACTAATTAAAAAAAAAAGCATATAATACTGTTTTTAAAAAATCAGGTATATACCTTAACAAATTTTAACTCTTGAACTAAAAGTTAGAAGTGAAGGCACCTTTTGCCCTATTTTAGTTATCAATTATCAGGAAAACCACTACTACTCCTCTATAAGCCTAATTGTTGACAGTGGCTATATGTACAAAGAAAAAATTTTTGTGACTTCAGGAGAACATGAAAATTAGATGGAGAAAACTTTGCCCAGTATTTCTGAGAAAACGTCTAAAAGAGGCCTAGAAGTTCTGAACATATACACTGTGTGGAAGTTTGCACAATTTGAGTCACAGGTTAGCTATTACCTGTGGAACTTTGGATAAGTTACTTCCTCTCTTTGAAGTTATTTCAATTTTGTTATCCATAAAATGAAGGAGGGGCATTATATTGAGTTTAAGATACCATCCATCTCTAACGTATTTTATGCATAGTCTCCTCTTAAAAAAAAAAAAAAGAAGCCAGTATTCCTCTCCTTAACAATAACATTTTCCTAAGGGGAAAAAAGGATATATGTAAGGCAAAGGTTATTTTCACTCAAAGAAATATAATCAAGCTGCATGCATCAGTGTGACTGTCTAAAGTACATAAGACTTTAAAAACTTTCCTAGATTAGTTACATTAAGCATTTTGTTTCTTACCACAACTTTTGTGGCTTGGGCTGGTTTCCACTGTACGAGTATGACTCCCCCACACAGCATAAAAACTGAAATCCACTGTAACTTGCTAAGCGTCCGGTTTAACATTAAAACAGTACATAGAGCAGTGCAAGGAATCTTCAATTGGTACGTCACCTAAGAACAAAACAATGAACTAATCAACTCAGCTAACATTAGACTCTGACACAAATATATCTGGTATCATTAAGAGAATTGAGAAAAATATCTGATAGTGAGATAAAGGGTTAATAAAAATCCTTTCACCATAAAAACATGTTTTTTAAAGATTCTGCACTCTTGATTACCACCTACCTGGTACACTGCTGCATCCAGATTGCTAAGAGCTAGAAAAGCCATGTTGTTCTGCACAGCATACACCAAGGAAGGCACACTCAACTTCATCAGTTCCTTGGGGCTCCCCAAGACATTCTCTCTTAAAGATGCCTTGAATCTACCCAGATTACCAGTTTCTCTTTGAAAACAAAAAGGGGAAATGAGACGAGGTGAGGAAGAAAATGAAAGGTCATCCTGTTAGATACCACAGGTAGGGTAGCTACATGTGCCCAGTTCACTGAGAGAATTCAGCAAACTTCGTTTATTTTTAGAATTTTTGACTAATTTTAGATTTATTAAAAGAAATATACCAGCAATATGTGAAAAACAATTATAATTTCTATTTGGGAAAATATGACAACTTGGCTTATCATCATCCACCTCTGGTCAAAGCTCCAGGGTCTTCTGAGTATATAAAGTTATGAGGTAACAGGAAACCAGAATTGCTGATATTACCCATAAAAAATTAATCCCTGCCACTTTAACTGCCATTACATCAAGTTTACCCTGATTATTTTTTAAATTAATCAGACTGCATATCCATTTAAAACAATTTTTAATTACAATCGATTTAAATTGCAAACAAAAGAAAAAAGCTTTAGTACTTAAAGAAGTTACTTGAGATTAATTTATAAATATTGACCTGCACCACTCAATGAGATAGGAATACGAATTGAGTGATGTAGGTCAATATTATTTGTAAACTAATTCAGTGTTTGTGCAATACGGTGGGCAATAAATCTTTAGATAAGCATATTCTCATAAAACTCAAGTATATATCTGTATAACTTTGCAGGGAATCTGAATAATTAATACCAGTAAAGGTAAACCGTATCTACAATGTACATAAAGTTCACTACTTGACTGCATATTGATTAATGAATGCTCTTAAGTATTCTTATTTTTCTGCAGGAGGAACTATTATATTATAGCTAATCTGACTCATACTTTCCCCTGCTATAAATCAGCTCATTTATTCCCTGAAAATACATATCAAAGAACACCTTTATAAGCATCAACACCAAAAAAATGCTACATCAAAAGGCTCCTAATTACAGCGCAAAATATCCTTAAGAGGACCATAATGCTTCATTGGGAAGACTGATCTATGTCAACTCACAATGAGCCTCCAAATTTTCGGTTAACAGAATCAACAGTCACTAACCGGGTATTTTCATACTAAACAGGGCAAAAAGAATTACCCAGGTTCTGAGGGGGGAGCAAAAAGTCCATAATGTTGAACTGACTACCCATGCCTTTTCACCACAGAACATTCCAGCCCCCAAGAAAATACTTAAGACAGGAAAGTTGGCCTGGACCACAGAAACACAAGATGTCCTCAGTTACAGACCATCTGCTGCCAAATTCAATACACTCCACAGCACAATGGGAAATAAAACACACACAGCCTAGAGAGACAAGACAAATGCCATCCAGAAGAGGGAGAGAATGCCAGAAAGATGACTGTACTGGGAAAATCTACATAGGAGAGATTTCCAGACACCTGAAGTTTGGCCCTTTAAACCTTTAACATTCTTTTTTTAAACACAAATCTATGATGTTCTATATAATTCTCCACATCTTAAAAGAGTATAAAGAAAATTTTCTCAAGTTTTCCCTCAGTTGTAAAACTGAAGATAAAAAAAGATTGAAATTAGAAAGAATCACAGAGGTCCGACTCAAAGAACCATCTTAACAGGTGACATATTAGAAAACAAAGCTGAACATTTTGTCATAGTTCTAAGAAGCACCTTATGATGGGAGAAACATAAATCTTACAGAACACTGCTTTCACTGAACCATTACTTTATGTCCTTCCAAAATACTTTTCTACCGATGTATCTTCAAAGCAGTTCCCTAAGGAACTCCTGAGAGGTACCAGTTTGTACCCATCTTTTATGTTCTACTTCCTTTCATGTCTTTTTATCTCCCACATACGATTCCTCAAGCTCTAGTTCAGTGGCTATTTATCCCTCCTCTAATCCCCAGCTATAGGCAGTGCCACCCCACGTCCACTCCATAGAGATACTCTAAACCCTCAATAGTACCAAGTGAACTACTGGCTATCCAGAGATCCGAGTTGGTCTCTTTATCACTGACTCTTGCTCTGCACGAATAGGGGCTGCTTACGGATCTGATTGCTTCCTCTATTAACCACCATGCCTGCAACAATAATCAGGGTTGCTGTGGCACCTTTTCTCCATGTCACTTTTTCTTATCACTTCTACACTTTTCAGCTTTCATATCAAAAGAAGGGCCTGTGAGACATCACCGGCCAATCTGAATACTCCACTCCTTCAATGTGGCAAACCAATAGAGTATGGTGTACTGTGTCCAGATTAACCTTCAGGTCTGTGGCTCCTTATTAGATCCTTTTTATTGGATCTTTTTTCTTGGATGCTTATGAATTACTACTTCTTCATTGCCAAGAAGGCTTTAGTATCTTTTTCTGGTTTCTTCTCTAATGCAGATATTAGAGAAGCCAAGGTCTACCAGAATGCTATTAGTGGAAAGTTCAACTTCACCATAGAATTATATCAATATTATGTAATTATAACAAGATATTTGGAAATAAGTTACAAAAATAGCAGAGATTGCTAGAAGAACTTGTAAAAGAAAACAAAAGCTCAAGAATAATTAATGACATTGTATAGTAAAATAAAGGTCCATATAGTCAAAGCTATGATTTTTCCAGTAGTCACATACAAATGTGAGAGTTGGACCATAAAGAAGGCTGAGCGCCAAAGGATTGATGCTTTCAAACTGTGGTGCTGGAGAAGACTCTTGAGAGTCCTCTGGACTGCAAGGAGATCAAACCAGTCAATCCTAAAGGAAATCAACCCTGTATCTTCATTGGAAGGACTGATGCGGAAGCTCCAATACCTTGGCCACTTGATGCAAAGAGCCAACTCACTGAAAAAGACCCTTATGCTGGGTAAGACTGAAAGCAAAAGGAGAAGAGGGTGGCAGAGGATGAGATAGATAGCATCACTGACTCAACAGACCTGAGTCTGAGCAAACTCCAAGAGATAGTGAAGGACAGGAAAGCCTGGCGTGCTGCATTCTATGGGGTCATGAAGAGCTGGACACCACTTAGCAACTGAACAACAATAGTAGAATAAAGAGATTTAGGAGGTATAACAAAGAATATATGGGAATCTTCACACACAGAAAGTTTTAAAGGAAGAGATAAATTATTTCAGTATGAGATTAAATCTTGCTTAATTTTAATGTATTAAGAAAACAGCTCTAAAACTTAGTTTTACTCACAAAAGTTAAAATATATATATATATATATATATATATATATATACACACACACACACACACACACACACACACACACCCCAATGTATCTTCCAGAAAACACTAGTAATCATCTATCCTTTTGTTTTACTGTTAAGTAGACAAAGATAAATGATCAATTTTAAATATACTACAGCCTTGAATATACTAGTGAAAGGAACACATAAAAACCAAAGGCCATTTTTCCTTCCATTTTCCCACCCTGATATTTTCTTGGAAATCAAATCCCATGCACTTTAATGAGTACATTTTGTTAGAAACAAATTTATTGAATTATATAAATGACATTGTGAGATAAGAGAAAGCATGTCTAAAATCAAAAAGCATATTTTAAAAAATATATATAGTCTGACCCGTTAAATTTACTGTTTGATTTTTATCACTGGAAAAGAATCTATGTTCAACCTCTTTGTTACCTGAAGAAATGCTGAAGCTCCGTGTTGACTGTAGACAGATTCTGCTGCTGCCTACCCCCCTAAATTTCCTACCAACCGGCTGAAACCAACTCTTTCTGATTTATGTTTGGTCAAAAGTAGGTCTCATTCTTCCAGCTCCTGATCTGACGAGAACTACTAGGAGACCTAAAATCCTTGGCTAGGTTACCAAGGCACTGTGCAAAATGGAATAATAATACAGCACAAGTTACTCATGAGCTTAAGAAATTTCAGTTTTGCTTACAAATTTCTTATCTGCAAAGTTAATCTTCATTCATTATTCTAGGTAATACTATGAAATAGTAAAATAATTTTATCCAGTCTTACATGGATAAGTAGTTCAAAGATGTAAGATGCATTTATTACTAGACACACCCCAAGTAATGTGTATATTTACACATCCTTCTAGGTTTCTTTAGTCTTTACAGGCTGTGGTGGACAGCAAATAACAAAGAGCTGACGTTGTTCTAAGACAATGTGGCAATGCTTGCACTTCCTTTTTCATATCACAAATGACAGATGTAAATCAAAAGTGTTAATTTTAATAGCTATGACAGAGTTTAGTAAAGCTAACTAGCAATTTTTCTGTGAATTGTTGTAGTAATTATTTTATGAACCTAAAACATTTTTACATGTGTTTATGTTTCAACTGGATTATAACTTAGAAATCAGTAACTGAACATTCAAATACTTGCTTTTGCATCAGACTGCTAAGCTGCTCCCCTCTCCACAAAATAAGATGTTTATTTCCTTTACCATATGAGAGTGGTCTGACATAATTCATACATATGCACAACAGTGTATATTAAAAGATAATTATTACATCTTTGTTTTACAGTTGCAGAAGGCTAGATACAATCCAAATGTCCATCAATAGAAACTGGTCTATATAATACACCTGTATAATAGAATACCACACAGCTCTTAAAAAGAATAAGACAGATTTCTATGTATGGACATGGAACCATCTCTAAGATAAAACATTTAAGTGGAAAAAAGTTAAAAATCACAGTGTAAACTTTGTATGCACACAAAATTACAAGCATTGTACATACATAAATGTACAGGCATTTTAGTTACATGCACTAAAATTCCCCAATCAGACCATGTAAACCTTAAACCTTATTTATCAAAGTAAGGTAGCCACCCATCAAATGTTCCCCCCAGTCCCCATTTTTTCTTGCAGTTCTAACTTATAGAAAAAAGTATAATTTCATATTCCAAAAATTACTGAAACTTAAAAGTAAAATCAAACAAAGATGGTGGAAAACTCCAAATTAATTACAAACAAACCAAAAAGAAAAAACAAACCTGTCAGTTTTTTTCATGAATACCAAAATAATACTGATGGAGAAAAACAGAACCCAAGGATTCTAAAACACAGTCATTTTACTGTATGCTCCAAAACTAAATGCAAAAAGAACTACATACAAATACTGAACTTTAGTTAGTAGGTTTGCTTTTCCACAGCTGTATGTTAGAAATTCTGAATCTACCTGTTATGTATTCTAGGACTGAGCAAATAAGTAAATATCTTTAAGATAATGAAAGTCAAACTTACCGTCATTGGAAAAGAAAATACAGAAAAGGGGAAAGTTGTAATGAACCCTGTGGTACTGGGTCAGAACTGCAGGTATCAAACAATATATAACTCATAGTTATATACATACATATATAGAAACAGAGTAACAGATACATTTAACACACGTTACCCGGCTCTGTTTACTGAAAGGGCCCAGAAGTAATGATATCCCTCCAGTACCAATGTGCACATCATGCATCCAGATTCTGGTTCTAAATACCATTCTTGTAAAAAAGAAAGGTTTCCTAGAGAAATGTATGATTTCAGGATTGGGGCAGGGAACGCACCCTTTGTTATGCTAAAAGAAACTACTCAAAGATTGGTAAGAACATGAGAGAGACAGATGAAGGAAAAAGACTAAAAAAAAAAAAGAAAAAAGGGGAAGCCTGAAGATGATTCCACTGTCCAAATCTGGATAATATGAGCACAGAAATAAATAGTGATAATAATGGATTCCAGCCATCATAATAAAATAATCCATGAATCTACATTGAGAAGGAGAGATGGATGGAGGGAGTGGAGGACAGAGAGAAGGAAAAACTTCTTAGAGTAGAATACGTGTGTGTGTGTCAGTTGCTCAATCGTTTCCAACTCTTATGTGACCCATGGGCTGCAGCCTGCCAGGCTCTGTCCATGGGATTCTCCAGGCAAGAATACCTCAGTGGGTTGCCTTGCTCTCCTCCAGGGGATCTTCTTGACCCAGGAATCGAACCTGGGTCTCCTGCATCACAGGCGGATTCTTTACTGTCTGAGCCACCATGGAAGACCCTTAGAGTAGAAGGCCAAATCAATGTGTAGAGAGTGTTGGAATTGGGAAATTACCATTTGGAAACATCAAATGAAATCAAACATAAAATAAAAAAATGAAGAGAAAGAGGATATTTACCTAGTTTCAAAGTATCTCTCCGTAAGATACTTATTAGTTACAAAGAGAAAACTGGTGACTATTTGGAGAAACCTAGCAGGCACTACCTTAATCAAGAAATCAAAGTTTAATCACCGGTAAAGGGGGCAAATAGACATTATGTGCTTCTTGATAAGCTGCATTGAGAAGGAGTATCACTTCTGTGATACTCCTGACCAAACACCTAATCATAACAAAGCATTCAACAAACAAACTGAGGGATATTCTACAAAGCAAATGGGCTATGCTCTTTAACAGTGGCAAAGACATGAGAAAGAAAAAAAGATGGAGGAACAGTCTCAGGTTACAGGCAGCCAGAGATAAAACTAATGTAAAGTGTGATTATTTTACTATTAAAGGACACCAGTGGGCAACTGGCAAAATTATCTAAGGTCTGTGAATTAGGTAACAATATCATGTCAATACTAATGCCTCAAATTTGATATATGTGAGTATGTAAGAGAATGTTATGTTTTTTAGAAAATATGCGCTAAAGAATTTAGGGACAAGGGCATCTTGTGTAAAACTTGCTTTCAAACAGTTCATAGAAACTATACACACATACAAATGCACAGAAATCAAGAATATGATAAAACACACATGGTAAAATGTTAACATTTGGAAATGAAAAATTAAGAAAACAAAAAATAAAATTACTGAGGTGTCTAACACTGCTACTACTAAATGCTTATCTTTGCCCTGGCTAATCACATAACAGCTCAATTATTTCATTGTTCTAAAAGACTAATAATTTGAAAAGTAAAAATCAGGGAACTTTCTAATGCTGTCACTGCCAGTCACTTTCTAGGGATCTTTGGCAAATTAAAACTTCCCTCAGCCTCAGATTTCTCATTACAGAACATGAAATAATACCTAAGGCTAAAACAGTTGAACAAGAATCAAATGAAAAAAAGCTGTATTTACCTGCGTGTCTCCCTCACCTGTTCTTAAGGGGACAGTGTTTCCTCAACACCTTCACTCTGTGGCAGCCTGCCACTCTCAACAGCGACAATCCTGACTGTTTGCAGACAGCAAGTGCAGTTGCTGCCATCTTAAAGGAGGATGTTTGACACTTTACATACCACACTTTGACAGTGATTAACAGCCAGTATTCCAGAGTGTGGTCACTTCCTTTCTAAAGAAAAGACATTAGATATATGCTCATTGGGTTTTCAAAAGTTCATTTTTTCACAACAGACCCCCAAAGAAGCATTATTCTTTGGTTTTTCTAAGGGAATTTCAACTTATTATATAGCACTATGGCAATAGTGCTAAAGTGCTGGCTAGTGTTCCTTAGTGCCAAAAAGTTGTGGTCTGCTTTATGGAGAAAACAAATGTTAGATAAGCTTCGTCCAGGCATGAATTGCAGCACTACTGGCCCTGAGTTCAATGCTAATAAGTCAACAATACATATTAAATGAGGTGTCTTTAAACAGAAACAAGGTCCTGTGGTGATCAGCTGATGGAAACGTGACCAGAGGCTCACAGGGACCTAGCCCTGCTCCTCTAGGAGCAACTTCAGTGATCACTAGTTCTGTGTTCGTGGGAACTACTGTTTATCCAAAGCCATCACCAGTCCCGTAGCTTCTACTCTGAGACGCAGACGCTTCTCTTCATTGACTTCTCTTCATCACTCACCCTGTCACCATGCCCACAATCCCCGGGCTCTGACAAGCTTCCTTACTCCCAGCTCTTACACCCTTCGTGTCCATTCTCCTCAAAGGGGTCAAAGTGACTCACCACAATATGGGTCGCCTTGTTAGTCCCTGGTTTCATCCTTTTGGCGATTTCCTAATGCACTTGAGATAAAATCTGAACTCCTTCACAGGCACACAGCTCCTCTCGATACCCTGCCCACCTCTCCCGCTCCATGTTAGTACCACTCTACTCTCACAGCACTCCACACAGTGATCTGTTCCTGTTCTTTAACACACTGATCTCCCTACCCTCTCTCTGCTCTTTTCTTGTCCATCTTCTGCTCGATCTTCAGGTCTGTGTTAAATATAACTTCCTCAAATTCAAATGGAGACCCCCTCTTACTTATTTACAGCATCCTCTATTTATCCTCTGGTGGCTCAGCAGTAAAGAATCCACCTGCCAAGTAGGAGACATGGGTTCGATCCCTGGGGCAGAAGATCCCCTGGAGAAGGAAATGGCAACCCATTCCAGTATTATTGCCTGAGAAATCCCATGGACAGAGGAGCCTGGCAGGCTACAGTCCATTGGGTTGCGAAAGAGTTGGACATGACTTAGTGACTATGCAACAAACTACTTATCCTCTTAATACAACCCACTGATTATTCCTTTGCTTAATATCTAGTTCTCCACCAGACTCAAGCTCCATGAGGACAGAATAGATCTTTTTAATTTGTAGCTATATTTCTTATATCCTGAAAAGTGCTGAGCAGATAACTGGGGCTTAATAAATGAATAAAGCTGACTATCACACTACATCTTTTTAGCAATATATTGAAACAAAGCATGACTATGTTTAAAATGTTTGTTTGGGACTTCCCTAGTGGTCCAGTCATTGGGACTTCACCTTCCAATGCAGGGGGTAGGGTTCCATCCCTGGTCAGGGAGCTAAGACCCCACATGCCTCGCCAAAGCATAAAACATAGAAACAAACCAAAAAAAAAAAAAAAAAAAACATAAAACACCCAAAACATAAAACAGCCAAAATATAAAACAGAGGCAGTATTGTAACAAATTCAACTTTAAAAAAGCCGAAACATAAAACATAAGCAATATTGTAACAAATTCGATAAAGACTTTAAAAATAGTCCACATCCAAAAAAAACTTAGAAAAAAATGTTTGAAGGTAGTGAAACACAGATTATTTGGACATGACAGTGACACATTTCTCTTTAAGTGAACTTAATTATAAACAAGACATTAAGAACTTTTAAGAACTGTCCTGAGTCTCTGCCCCATCTCCACACAGTATAAAATGGTATGTACTTAAACAATTAGCCAAGATTAAGCATACTACTGAGCAAAGAGCATTACTGGAGAGACCATCCTAAGTAAGCAGGGCAAGCTTTGCATAGATCAGAAACAAGTGAGGTTCTGGAGTTATCAACTCTATAAAGTTATTGCCCTTTAACAGAGTGTAAAGAGTGGGAAGAAGCGAATAAGCTTTTATCTCCTTTAACAGTTTTTTCCATTGAAATGGTAGTTTACTTTTTTCCTTTTCTGTCATTATCTAAAACTTTCCAATCAAATTTAGTATTATCTAATTTTTACATTAACTTGATTTTTTTTGGAACATAGGGAAAATGTATTAATCATGAAGATCTAACTTTTCCTTTTTCTTCTCAGAATATTCTCCAAGTTCTAAATCTTTAGTTATTTCTAACATAATTCTTTCACATTCTCCCACGATATCATGAAATCGTCATCCTTTCTCTCAGATGATACTGTTGCTTCTACTTTGAAAACAAAGTAAAAAAGTCCAATGTCACGTTTTTAGCTTTATAGAAGGAATTAGTTTAACGTCATGTGGTAAAGCATTTTCAAACAATATAAGTTCAAAATTATGAAATCAATTTGTTTCTTATGTGTACCAACAAATCAACTCCTAAAATTTCTGAGTATCTTCTGATATTTAGAAGTCTCTCCATCACAGCAAATAAAGCACTGACATCCAACCTGGCTTTTTTTTTTTGGACAAACTACTTAACATCCTGTTTGCCTTTGATCCACTTTTTTTAAAATTACCAATTTTAATATGTGTATAAACAAATTACAGCATAGAGAGTATCTGGAAAATCTACTTTGCAAACTTCACACAGCCACATCAACAAGACAAATATAAAGTTCGAGGCACTTTCATGTGCTCCAACTTTTAACTGTTCATAGTCCAGCCATCTATTTTATTCATCTTTTCCATATTCCAAAATGCTTCAGGTGAACCATTAGAAGCAAGTCGTCCTTTCAAGATCTAGAATCAACTTGCAACGTTTTCACTGGGTCTGTCTCCCACACAGCTCTGATTTAGTTTCATTAGCGACTGTCTCATGACATACTGCTGAATAAGCTGAAGAAGTAACACACAATGTCGTTTCATTTCATTCTGTAGCTATCAACCTGTGACCTAACACTGTAAAATAATTCTTTCACTATTTTACCATCCCAAGAAATTAACGTTTTCACAGATGCCCTCCTTATTTGCTCCAAGAAATTCTGCCCTATCAACATGTTTTGAATAACCACATAATTTGCCAACATGTTTCTCATTAAAAATTAAGTTTGCTTTAAAATCCAGTAATTTCAAATTCATTTCACTTCTTTCATGCTTTGTAATTTGTTTTTCCAGTGTTTTTTCCCCACTTGGAAACTCCTTGTGTTTTAAATGATTTTTCTTCCCAGCCAAACTCTTGCTAGCCATGTCATGTCAAATGCCAGCCATCAAAACTCTGTATCATAATTCTTTACTTTTTTCTGATTGTCCCTGGTCTTGTGAACTCTGCAGGTAATGTTTATAAAAGAGGCTGTACATTATCCTGGGCTTCCCTTGTGGCCCAGCTGATAAAGAATCCGCTTGCAATGTGGGAGACCTGGGTTCAATCCCTGGGTTGGGAAGATCCCCTGGAGACAGGAACGGCTACTCACTCCAGTGTTCTGGCCTGGAAAATTCCATGCACTGTATGTATAGTCCATTAAGATCACAAAGAGTCAGACACGACTGAGCAACTTTCCCTTTCACTACATTATCCTGGTGACATAAACAGCCATCTATCTGGTTATTGATGATGATGACAATGAAGTACAGTATTTGGTTTTCCACAGTTGTTGTTTCAACACCATTATCTAACTGATCTGGTGAATTCTTGGAAACTTTTCTGCTTTTATATTAATTTCAAAGAAAGTTTCCACAAAACAAACTTCAACTGACCATACCCATAACACTGAATAGCTTAAGAATAAGAAATACTATACAGCGAGCAATGCAGAGCTGGGAAAGCATCAAAATAAGACAAAAAGTCTATGCAGTGGGTTGGCCGGACACTAGCCCAACTGCTGAGTTAAACCAAAGGCTTCACTGCTTTTTAACAAATTCTTAACAGTTACAAAACAACTGAACCATGATTTGATCTTACAGCTTTAAATAGTGGATTCCATGCTTAACAGTCCTATTTCATTCCTGGGTCATAATTTTTTCTCCCTAAGGAACCTGGGGGATAAGGAGAAGAAATGTGCTCCCTATGCCTCTCTTCCACTATCTCCATTTTTGTATTAAAAGAAGTTATGCTGTAAGATTTTTATTAATTTATTTACTCCTAAATTGGCTGTTGTTCTGGCATTTCAAATACAGAGATTCTTGCCTTTGGAACATTGCCTTTTAAAGATACAACAAGGCCTCTCTACCTGACATTCTCCAGAATAGTGGAAGCCAAATTTCCTTAAAAATGGATCTTGTTAAGTAAGAAACTGTAAAGGTCTGAGATTTTAACCTACTTGCAACCCAACCAGTTAGACTGCCACAGTAGCTCTACCTGTAAGACAAATGTCAAACACAGATTTTCTATTAAAGCTTTCCACTGTCCAGCCTCAAGTTATTTTTCTGTTCTTTTCTCCCTCTCCACACCATTTTTAAAGTATTTTTTTCAGGTGGATTGTTTGCATGTGTTTTCTAGTATATTTTCTGTCTCTTCCACTAAACCTAAATTTGAAGCAAGCAGAAACCATATCTATTTCATTCATATCATAACATCTATTTCATTTATACTGTATCTATTTCATATCATATCAAGTCTACTTCTACGGCGGTTTAGTCACTCAGTCCTGTCCAGCTCTTTGCGACCCCATGAACTGTACAGCCCTCCAGGCTCCTCCGTCCATGGGATTCCCCAGGCAAGAGTACTGGAGTGGGCTGCCATTTCCTTCTCCAGTCTATTTCTATATCCAGCACCTATTATAAAACTGTCACACAGAAATCACTTAGCAAATATTTGTTAAATGAAATTTAAAGTGTTTAAATGTAATTTAAACCTATATACATGCTATTCTTCACTGCTTCTACGCTCACCAGCCTACATCTTGAAACCTATATGAATTCCCTTGTCCACATGACCCAGGTGGGTCCCCCTCTCGTACATCTTTCCCAAGTATGGGAATTCCCTGGTGGTCCAGTGGCTAAGACTCGGGGCTCCCAATGCAGGGCGCCTGGTCGATCCCTGGTCAGGGAACTAGATCCCATGTGCCACAACTAAGACCCGGCAAGGCCAAATAAGTAAATTAAAAAAAAAAAAGGTTAAAAAAAATCTTTTCAAGTAATCGCCTACCAGATTTTAATTCTCACAACTCTTCATTTTGTCCAGTTAGCAACTGAAGAAATTATACAACGTAACTCAAAGCTCGCCTTCCCTTGTCTGTCTCATTTTCTTTTGCCTTTTGTAACTGTTTTCTCTCTTCCACAGCCTATGGCTGTTTCCCTCTATCTTGAATGGACTCTTACCCCTGGTTTTAGAGACACAGTGTCCAGAACTTCCCTTTGCACATACTTCCCACTTTCCTTTACTGGTGTTGAGAAAGTCATCTGATTTTTATTAGACTTAAAATATTCCAGTCTATGAATATAATGTGGGAAATGAAAACAGACAAGTAAAAAACTGCTGGGCTTATGGGCAGCACTGAAGACTTAAAACGTGAACTTTAAAAAAAGAAAAAGAAATAGAGAAACTCAAGCTTAGGAGAAGAAGAGAAGCTAAGGAATACATGGAAAGTCATAATCCCAATGAGTTGAGGACTAAAATTAGGTCTGTATCACTCCAAAGGCACTATTCTCAACCCTGTCTTATATTTCAGCCTTGCTAAAACAATTTTCACCCAATGTTACTGATCCAAAGCCCCCAGTGCTACCACATATTAACAGTGTAATACTGAGGAACCTCAGACATTGTGCAGGTAAAATAGGGGTAATTATCATACTCACCTAAAGAATGTATAAAGACCAAACGAGATAACTAATGAAAAGCACTTAGTACAGTGTCTAACACTTAACACAGAAAATACTTAAGAAGTGTTAACTATTATGATCATTTCATTCCTCTATAACAGAAGTCAGCACGTTTTCTGTAAGAACCAAATGGTAAATATTTTAGGCTGTGTGAGCCACATAGTCTGTGTTGCAACAAAAACAAGCAGCAAACTGGATTAACCAGTGGGCCATAGTTAGCCAACTCCACCTGCTTTATGGTGGAGTTTTTCAACTTTGGCACCACTGATATTTGGGGCTGGAGACGTCTTTGTTATGGATTGCTGTCCTGGAGGACACGGCATTGCAGGATGTTTATTAGCACCCTTGACCTCCACCTGCTTGATGTAAGTAGCATCTCTCAAGTTGGGTCAAACAAAATAATACCTCCTGGGGGTCAAAAATGACCTGACATGAGAACACTCGCTCTAGAGCAATCAAACATATGAAGACACAGCTTGAATCTTCTAATAAAGAACGTAACCGAGTAAAAAAGTAATAAGTTAACACACTAAAAAGTATTTATACTCACTTAGCTAAAATGCCCACACTTAGCAATAACTTTATAACTTCTGTGATACACACGGCTGTGGTTGAAAAGTAGAGTTCTTTGTCTGATGTCCTTGTGTATCTTAAAGCTATGGTATAAGTTGCAGCCACCAGGGTCATCACTGCCAAGCAGTATAACTTGAATAATAAATTGACATTTTCTGGAAAATATGTGCAAAGATATTATTTAATAGACAACATTATGTATATAAAAGTTAATCAGTGTTATACTTCAAGATGCTTTGCAATTTCAAGCACAAAATACATTAAAAGAATTTTTTTCAAAACAATGCTCTCTAACTACATGAAAAGAAACAAACATACACACACAATACACAGCTGACTTTCAGAATCAAGTGGTTAGGCACAGATTTTGTTCCTGGGGAGGGCTCAACTGTAAGATTATCTGGCTTAACTAACTCTAGTTTAGGATGTTATAAATTACACACTTTATATATCTTTATAACTCATACTTGTGAAAGCAAAACATGATGGCAGGATAAAAACAATAACAGCAATGTATATTCTAAACAGAAAGACAGTAGGAAGAAAACAAAAGGAATAAGTGAATGATAAAATAATACAGAATTTTATAATATAAAATTACATCCAGCTTCTCATTTCACAGCATTATATGAAAGATAACTCATAACACACACACACCAAAAATAATACTAAGAACGAAGTTCTGTAAAACCTGAAATCCAGGCAATATACACAACTTATGAACACTCAATTTAAGAACTTATTGTAAGTATATCTGAGCATCAGCCATCACTCAGGCACCAAGGCCGGTCCACCAACTTCAATAAAACCACAAGCACTGGGGAGCCAGGTCTCCTTCAGTGCTCCCAGCCCTGTTCGGAGACAGCCATCAGCTAATCCTCAAACTATTTCTACTTGTTTTACCCACTTCATACCTCCCTCATCCCCAGCTATATTTAACCTTCTTTCAAATCTTCAGGCACATGTTAAAGGGATCAGCAAGTTTTTTTCTGTAAGGGCCAACAGTAAATATTTTAGGTTTTTTAGGCCACGAGGCAAAATTAAGGATATCATGTAGGTACTTAGGGGACAAGAGAGAAACATATTTTCACATTTAACTTATATTTAATTGGACAAATTCAAAATACAATAATAGTTGAGTACAATGCTTTATTATATTGAGAAGATGGGAATTCTGGTGGTGGAGGTGGAGGCAGGTAACATTTTGCTTCATTGGTCTTCAAAGTTGGTGTTCCATCAGATCAACTGCAAACGCTCATCTGTAAAAACCATTCTTAGCTCACAGGCCATACAAAAACAAGTGATAGGCTGAGTTTGACCGATGGGCCATACTTTGACAACCTGGGTTAAGAACCAGAGGGACAGAGGTTGCTCTGGGCTGCTACTATAACTACATTACATCTAAGTATGCTTCCTAACCACTTTGGAAGCCTAACCACAATTCAAAGGTGACTTGCACAGGAAAATAAATGTTTCAAACAAATCTTTATATGGTAAGGTGGAAACTTACTAGGAAAACCGTTCTTCAATATAAATATTTTTCCCTGGGTGAATTAAAGAATTATTTGCAAAATTCAGGCAGATGTTTAAAAGTACATTAGGTCTTAACTAAAAAGTTGGATGGCAGAACAGAAAAAAGAGAGCTTATCTCTGCCTAAAGTTTCCATAGATCTTGAGGACCCAAAAAGCAATGTTAATGTAAAAGAGATTGAAGGGGATCACTGTAATACTTCACTTGCCCTAAAACTTTCCTACACAAGGAGGAAATGTAAGACAAAAAATAAATAGCCGTACAGGAAAAAGCATTTCCCATCTTCTTGATCAGGGGTGAACAAAGTTCATTTCCTCTCATTTTTCTATGATCCCAAAGCTGAGAATAGGTTCACATTTTTAAATGGTTGGAAAACAGTTTTTAAATAAACTTTTGTGATGTATGAAAATTATATGAAATTCAAATTAGTGTCACAAAAAAAGTTTTATTAAAACAGTTATGTTCTTTGTTTCCAAATTATTTATGACTATTTTTTCTTTTTTCTTTTTTTGCCCTGCAACAGCAGAGTGAGTAGTTATGACAGAGAACATCAGCCATTAACAGAAAAAGTTTACCAACCCACGTGTCCTAGATTATCAATACTTTCATAAATAAGAGAGGTTAGAACTGCTAACTAAAAACTATGTCAGCGAATACATAGGTTCCTGATTCCAAAACAACACAATGAATGTTTAAAGTTTTGAAAATACACCTATTAGCATTGTGATTAAAGGGAATATATATGATATTCCTGAAAATAACTACTGATTAAATAGAAGAGCAAACAAATAAGTTTAGACATCTGCATAATGAAAGTGCAATTATTAGCAATTTCAGTTTGTTTCAAGGTAATATCACAAGTCCATACACGGACTTCCCTGGTGGTCCAATGGTTAAGACTCCTGAGCTTCACTGCAGGGAGCAGAGGTTCAATCTCTAATCGAGGGCTCAGATCCATGGGGTGGCAAAAAGTCCACAGCTCAACTGCATTGTTGAGTGGGCACAGTGGCACATGAGCACTGTTTTCTCCTTCTCTCAAAGTTCCCAATAGCTCCCACACAGCCTCTGTTTCTATGTGGAGAATCCCACCACCCCGCCCCGCGAAAGAAATTTACAATCTGGAGCTGTACATTTTTCTCAGTTATAGTTTACTATATTTTAGAGGGGACATTATTTGTAACATCTGAGAAGGTGGAAATTAGGAAGTCCCAGATAAATAAATCCTTTCTGAATATCAGGAAGTTTGGGACTGTAATTTTCTATTACACGGTTCTAGTGGACATGTAAGATTTATCACATGACCCAGGCACAACAAAAATGTACTGGCATATAAGCCTAAATGTGTAAATTGAGCAACTATTTCAGATGATTTAACTTAGGTAATTCTGCAATTGCCTTCACCATTCATCTTGCTATTTTCATTTTATGTCAATTATCAAAATAATTCTACCTTTTTCCTTTATTTCGGGTGTTCCTACAAAAGACTCTTAAAGGTGGGCTTATCTGAAATGCGAGAAGCATATGCAATTGCAGACATGCCCCTGAGCAGGGCTTGAAAGATAAACGTGGCCTCTCCAACCAGGAAAATAATTCGCCACCCACGCAAAAAGCTATTGTTCACATATTTGTTCAACGTATATTCAGGGGTGAAGCCAAGAGCTCTATGGAGGAAATGTAGAGAAAGAATCCGGGTGTTGCCCAATCTCTCGTAGCTTCACCATTCAGAAACTCAACTCCGGTTTTAACTTACCCCACTCAGCAAAGCAAACGAACTGCAGAGTTAATGATACTTACACTCAGGAAAAGGCAATTAGTCATCAAACATTATTACTCTAATGAGCTATCCCTGGGGAAGGGGAAGGGTCGGGGGATGGATATCACCCTTCCCACAAAATATTCAAGTGTTCCTTCTAACCACATCACAACATTCTCAAGTGTAACTGTTAGCGACAGCTTTCTCCGTCTCGTCACAGCTGCAAGGCTGTTCTGCCCCAAGGATGTTTTCAGTGTCTGTTAGGTGGACCAGGCGCTGCTTAGGTTCTGCACCTGAAGCATGCCCTTAAGGCTCTGAGCATCCTAGGGTAAGAGGCACCGCGGAGACCGCAACCGCCGTGACCCTGGCCCGGACTGAGACCTGTCCTGCCTCCCGCTGGGTGATGCGGCTCCAGCCCGGGCCCGGCGCCCCGGCCCCTCGCCCGGTCCGCTACAGCCCAGGCCTGTCTGAATTCGGTTCCACCCACTCGTCCAGGCAGGCGCGGAGTCCGCCCCCCGGGAAGTCAGCCGCAGTGGGAGGCTGCCTGCCCCGCGCTGCCCTGACCCGTGGCAGCGCGCACTCAAGCCCCGGAGCCGCTCAACACAAACCCCTGCTCCCCGACGCCCGGGCCTACCCCCGGAGAGCCAGAGCTCCGCGGACGCGGAGGACGCCCGCCCGCAGACAGATGCAGACAAGCGCTGAGGCTCGCTCTGCATAGCGCCGCCGACCCGGGCTCACCTCTTGCGGCTGCCATGGTTCCCCGACAGCGCCGCGCGGAACTGACCCGCGCCCCTCCGCGCGCTCTGAGGGTACCCGGGACCGCCTCCTGGGGTCATAGAGACGAAAGCCGCGCGGCCTAGAGCGCCTCGCCGGTCGACCGGCCGCGGCTTCCAGCCCAGGCAAGCACCCGGACAAGGTTCGCGAATCCGACCGCTGCAGAAAAGGGGCGGACCCGGATGGAGAAGAGACCGGTACCGCCCAGTTTCTGTGCACAAGCGCGTAAAACTAGGTTCCACGGCGTTCTTTTCTAAACTACAACTCCCGGCCGGCTAAGGAGGCTTAGTCGCGAGAGCCGAGCGTTGCCTTCTGGGAGCTGTAGTCCTCACCAGGTGATTTGGCGGCAAATAGGAATTGGGCTTCGATTTAGGGATTCTGGCAAAGCTGTTGTAGATCCACCCCAAACCTGGAAAGCAACAGAAACTAGGCAACTTCTGTAACTTGCATTAACTTCCTCGCTCATTAACTTCTGTTGTTACCTCTTATTTAAACTTATACTTTATATTACATATTGTTCAAAGTCTTGTGGCTGTGTCCTCATCGTAAGCATCATCTCTGATTATATTTACCTTACCAGACATTCTAACTGCACGATCTTCGCTTCAAAATGTTAGACGTATCAACAGACACTGACTTCAACCGCTATAATCTTCACGTTCACTGAAGCAAGTTAATTGGCATAAGTAATATTAGAAATAATTCACTGTCAAATTGCTTTCAAGATATGTGGATTGGTTAAAAATACTGTTGTATATAAGCACCTCCATTCTTACAGGAACATGGGTACAATATTCTGAGATTCCCAGCAGCCTACACCTTCTGTAGCATGATCTTTCCCCTAAATGACTTTCAGACTTAAATTGAAGAAAGTAGGGAAAACCACTAGACCATTCAGGTATGACCTATATCAAATTCGTTATGATTATACAGTAAAAGCGACAAATAAATTCAAGAGATTAGATCTGATAGAGTGCCTGAAAACTATGGGATGGAGGTTCGTGACCTTGTACAGGAGTCTGTGATCAAGACCATTCCCAAGAAAAAGAAATGTAAAAAGGCAAAATGGTTATCTAAGGAGACCTTACAAGTAGCTGTGAAAAGAAGAGAAGTGAAAGGCAAAGGAGAAAAAGAAAGATATACCCATTTAATGCAGAATTCCAAAGACTAGCAAGGAAAGAGAAGAAATCCTTCCTCTGCGATCAAGGCAAAGAAATACAGGAAAACAATAGAATGGGAAAGACTAGAGATCTCTTCAAGAGAATTAGAGAAAATAAATAAATTTAAAAGAAAGAGAATTTGAGGTACCAAGAGAACATTTCATGCAAAGATGGGCACAATAAAGGACAGAAATAGTATGGACCTAACAGAAGCAGAAGATATTAAGAAGAGGTGGCAAAAATACACAGAAGAACTGTACAAAAAAGATCTTCACGACCCAGATAATCATGATGGTGTGATCACTCACCTAGAGCCAGACATCCTGGAATGGGAAGTCAAGTGGGCCTTAGAAAGTATCACTATGAACAAAGCTAGTGGAGGTGATGGAATTCCAGTTGAGCTATTTCAAATCCTAAAAGATGATGCTGTGAAAGTGCTCCACTCAATATGCCAGCAAATTTGGAAAACTCAGCAGTGGCCACAGAACTGGAAAAGGTCAGTTTTCATTCCAACCCCAAAGAAAGGCATTGCTGAAGAATGCTCAAACTACCACACAATTGCACTCATCTCACACACTAGCAAAGTGATTCTCAAAATTCTCCAAGCCAGGGTTCAACAGTACATGAACCATGAACTTCCAGATGTTCAAGCTGGCTTTAGAAAAGGCAGAGGAACCAAAGATCAAATTGCCAACATCCACTGGATCATCAAAAAAGCAAGAGAGTTCCAGAAAAACATCTACTTCTGCTTTATTGACTACACCAAAGCCTTTGACTGTGTGGATCACAGCAGTGGAAAGTTCTTCAAGAGACGGGAATACCAGACCACCTGACCTGCCTCCTGAGAAATCTGTATGCAGGTCAAAAAAGCAACAGTTAGAACTGGACATGGAAAAACAGACTGGTTCCAAATCAGGAAAGGAGTACGTCAAGGCTGTATATTGTCACTCTGCTTATTTAACTTATATGCAGAGTACATCATGAGAAATGCGGGCTGGATGAAGCACAAGCTGGAATCAAGATTGCTGGGGGAAATAGCAATAATCTCAGATATGCAGATGATACCACCCTTATGGCAGAAAGTGAAGAAGAACTAAAGAGCCTCCTGATGAAAGTGAAAGAGGAGAGTGAAAAAGTTGGCTTAAAGCTCAACATTCAGAAAACTAAGATCATGGCATCTAATCCCATCATTTCATGGCAAATAGATGGGGAAACAGTGACAGACTTTATTTTTTTTATTATTTTGCTCCAAAATCACTGCAGGTGGTGACTTCAGCCAGGAAATTAAAAGACACTTGCTCCTTGGAAGGAAAGTTATGACCAACCTAGACAGCATATTAAAAAGCAGAGACATTACTTTGCCAACAAAGGTCCGTCTAGTCAAAGCTGTGGTTTTTCCAGTAGTCATATACGGATGTGAGAGTTGGACTATAAAGAAAGCTGAGCAGCAAAGAATTGATGATTTTGAACTATGGTGTTGGAGAAGACTCTTGAGGGTCCTTTGGACTGCAAGGAGATCCAACCAGTCCATCCTAAAGGGAATTAGTCCTGAATGTTCACTGGAAGGACTGATGCTGAAGCTGAAACACCAATACTTTGGCCACCTGATGTGAAGAACTGACTCATTTGAAAAGACCCTGATGCTGGGAAAGAGTGAAGGCGGGAGGGAAAGGGGATGACAGAGGATGAGATGGTTGGGTGGCATCACCGACTCAATGGACATGAGTTTGAGTAAACTCCGGGAGTTGGTGATGGACAGGGAGGCCTGGCATGCTGCAGTCCGTGGGGTCGCAAAGGGTTGGACACGACTGAGTGACTGAACTGAACTGAAGATCATTATATATATATACCTGTTAATATTATTGCAAAATTTTCATTCCTTATTAGCATCACATTAACATGAGGGAGTGGTGCTTCCCAGATAGTTCAGTGTAAAGAAGGCAGGTTCTATCCCTAGGTGGGAAAGATTCCCCTGGAGAAGGAAATGGCAACCCACTCCAGTATTTTTGCCTAGGAAACCCCACGGACAGAGTAGCCTGGCAGGCTATAGTCCATGGTGTATCAAAAGAGCAGGATTTAACTAATAAATACAACTTAGCAACTAAACAACAGTATCAGAAGGAGCTCAGAGAAGGAGACCATAGTTTATATAGTGAGACATTCGATTAATCTTGGTTCAGAGCAATGTTGAATCTTCCCTCTGCCTGGTTGTATGTGTGCTGACTGGTGCTAATCACCTCTTTCTGTAATTGATATAGTTCTTACTTATGCAATTATTCAGTTTCCTGCTGTATGTTCTTATACGTACCCATAATCACTTAAAAACTCATTATCTGTACTTGAAATTAATTGTAAAAGTTAAAAGTATTCTATCATACATTTATTTTGTTCTATATTGCTTTATATGGTTTATTTATCTTCTATTTTGGAGTATCATTATAGTCTCAACTTACGTCAATTAACTATAATTATTCTTTGGACACTCAAATTGCCCCAGTATGGTCTCTATAAGTCCACTCCTTTCTTTAAATCTGCAGAAACTTTTTGAAATATTTTTTATTTCTGGCAACGAGTTCCCAGGTTCCAGGCCAATCTTGATTTTTCTCTCTTCTAAGCCAGGAATCAACTACACTTCAAGAAACTATGGCTCCTTCTGGGGGAGAAGAGTATTACACACATACACACTGATCATAATTAGGTTGGTGGGTAAAATGCTTTAGAGCTACTTTTGTGGCATTTCTGATTCATATAATGTAAATTTTCCTTCTTAAAATTTTCATTGCCTGCAAAGACTTTCTGCTCTATTACCATTAGCCTTGACTAGATTCTGATGCCTCTTGTCCTAACCTGATCAGCCCAAAACCAACCAGGGACAAACCTAGAGTCAGATAGCGTCAGGATGATTGGTCTATTCCAGTGAAGGAGACTACACATCAGAATAACTGTGTGAGGTCTCGGGAAACAAAGGAAAAGACAGAGTTACAGAATCTGGGGGAAGAGTGGATTTACTGTGTATGTTTGCTCAATCATGTCCAACTCTTTGCAACCGCAGGAACTATAGCCCACCAGGCTCCTCTGTCCATGGGATTTTCTAGACATGGATACTGGAGTGGGTGAAATTTAAAAAGAAGCAGTACTTTGTTAGATTCCAAGCAGGGCTGTTTGTGAAAAACTCAACATCAGATCCGAATAGTCTCAGGATCCTGTTTCTTGGAAACGCCAAAGTTACTGTATATGTTGACTGTTACACTCAGGAGTCCCTTAAATGAGCCTTTGGAACTAGGTTGGAAACTGAGGCTGTGTCTTTGGATCAAAGTGACTTAAATCCTTCAAGCAAGAATAGAGTGTTTCATTGTTACACAATTTCTACAGCAGGGTTCTTAGTAGTGTATGATTTCAAAACTTTTCAGTGGATTAGAAAGTAGACACTCAAAAAAGGGGGTTGTTATTATACTTTACAATTGTAGCCTATCCTTGAGAGAGATTTCTTTTCTGTTAACTTTGAAGCTGGGATTTTTGTGTTTCTCATCTCAGCCCAGTGAATGGCCAAGCAGATATTTACATTCTTAGTTTAAGGTAATTTTTACTTTCTCATTTCGAATTATCCTAAGTCTTCCAGGACAAGTATCAGTTCAATGTGTTTCTTTTATGTATGTCTAGTTTTCTATACAAACCTTGGTTAGAGCAAGGAGCAGACATCTCCATCATGTGAGCCATAAGCTCATTTGCCTGATGATGAAACAACCTTACAGCAGCTGTTGCTCTTTCCATCTGAGACCCCAGTGACTTTTCTGATTGTCACTATCACACTGCAGTATTTGTCTAGATACCCTGTCACTTCTATCTCTGCTTAGGTATCAGAGCTGCCCTAGTCTCAATGAATTGTATGAAAGGAAGCCCACTACTACCTCCATTAGTAACAAAGTAAAAGTGTGAACTTCATTAAACAAAAAGACTGTGCAGGAAGCAAATACCAAAAGGCTTAAGGAGATTGTAGCTCAATTCAAGTATGGTATTTGTACAATAGATTATTTAAAGTACAGTAAACCATTAAAGAACTGTGTAGACAAATGCAGATTAAGCATATTACTCTCATTCTTCTATTTAAAAAAATCCCAAACTAATCTGAGACCTGTGTTCCATCCCTGGGTTGGGAAGATCCTCTGGAGAAGGGAAAGGCTACCCACTGCAGTATTCTGGCCTGGAGAATTCCATGGACTGTATAGTCCATGGGATCGCAAAGAGTCGGACACAACTGAACGACTTTCATTTTCACTGTGGTTTTAAAACAACTCTTTCCTGTGGTATAAAATTACTAAAGACAAACCAGAAGGATTGCTGCATTTTAGAACTGAGAAAATTTGTTTTAAAAATACAAAGACACAAGGTAAAATTCAGTGTCTGAACCGAAAGAGTTAAATGAGTAATAATCGTATCTAAATATTTCTTTTTTTAAGTTAATAAATTTTAGTTTTCCTTTTTATTAGAATATAATGGCTTTACAATGTTGTCTTAGCTTCTGCTGTACACTGAAGTAAATCAGCCATATGCCTACATATATCCCCTCCCTCTTGGACCTCTCTCTCACCTCATCCCCTCATCCCCTCCTCCCCTCACCCCAGGTTAAACATTTCTTATTTGAGCTTAACTCTCCCTTGCCTCTGCTTCCATTTTTAGTTAGCATAATCTCATTTCTCTTTTTCTGCCACTCACTCACTGATAAGTAGTCTGTACTTAGTTCTACAATTTTCTGCTTCGCAGGCTGCAATCTTATTTCAACTCAAGCCAACACTGTTAAAACAGCTTGGCAGTTGCCAACTCCATTCTTCATCCTCATGTGTTTGTTCATCAGACATTTACAAAAGTCCTAATGTGCCAAGCATTATTCTAGGTACTGAGATCTAGAAAACAGAAATCAGGAAAAATGAGGGTGGGAGTGCAGCAGAAATAAAACACTGGGGGATCCCCCCTCTCTTGGCTGACATTAACAAGGCACTTACCGGACAAATGCTTTACACATGTTAACTAACTGGTCAGAAAACTAAGATCATGGTCCCATCACTTCATGACAAATAGATGGAGAAACAATGTAAACCAGTGACATACTTTATTTGGGGCTCCAAAATCACTGCAGACGGTGACTGCAGCCATGAAATTAAAAGACACTTGCTCCTTGGAAGAAAAGTTATGACCAACCCAGCATATTAAAAAGCAGAGACATTACTTTGCCAACAAAGGTCCATAATAGTCAAAGCTATGGTTTTTCCAATAGTCATGTACGGATGTGAGAGTTGGACTATAAAGAAAGTTGAGTGCCGAAGAACAGATGCTTTTGAACTGTGGTGTTGGAGAAGACTCTTGAGGGTCCCTTGGACTGCAAGGAGATCCAACCAGTCCATCCTAAAGGAAATCAGTCCTGAATGTTCACTGGAAGGACTGATGCTGAAGCTGAAATTCCAATACTTTGGCCACCTGATGTGAAGAACTGACTCATTTGAAAAGACCCTGATGCTGGGAAGGATTGGGGGCAGGAGAAGAAGGGGACGACAGAGGATGAGATGGTTGGATGGCATCACCGACTCAATGGACATGAGTTTGAGTAAACTCCAGGAGTTGGTAATAGACAGGGAGGCCTGGCATGCTGCAGTCCATGGGGTTACAAAGAGTCAGAAATGAGTAAGCAACCGAATTGAACTGGTTTAATCCTCTTCAGACAAGCCAATAAGTTGGGAACCATTATCCCAATTTTGATGATGAAGAAACTCAGCGGGGATCAGATAACACAACTAATAATAAGTAGAAGACCTAGACCTTACTTCCGTGATCACAGAGATTGCTTTACATTTTTTCCTACTCTTCTGACTGCTTCTCTGTCTTCTGTCTTCCTCCTCATTCCATTCCCATTCATTGGGGATGATCCCCCAAACTACCCTTCTCCAGATCAAATTCTAGTCACCTCTGCTTTTCTTTCTTTGTCATTTCTTAAATTCAAAATTTCTAGTACTGAACATATTATCTTTTTTGACCAACCAGTTCCCCTTCTCAAATCATCCTGTTTCCCAGAGTAGAAAACTTTGACTTCCCCTTCCCTTTCCTGGGCTGTTAGATCCCCTTCCTTAAATCTCACATTTGTCCCTTCCTGTCATCCATTACCACAATGCCCTAACCCTTGTTAACAGCTTCCTCTCCATCTCATCCTTGTGGCTTAGCAGGTAAAGAATCCACCTGCAATGCAGGAGAACTGTGTTTGATCCCTGGGTTGGAAAGATGCCCTGCAGAAGGGAAAGGCTACCCACTCCAGTATTCTGGCCTGGAGAATTCCATGGATTGTAGTCCACAGGGTCACAAAGAGTAGGACACGACTGAGCGACTCTCACTTTCACTTTTCTCCATCTCACCAATTCCAGCATCTCCCTCCCTCAGTGGATCTTCTGTTCCAGGATCAGCCACAGTTTTTTGTTGTTTTTTTTTTAATATCGTACTACAGAAAGGCAACACATTCCTCTGTCTTTCAGAGTTATCCAAAATCTATACCAACCCTGCTCATCAAACTTTATTTTCCACCAACTTCCCCAAAGATGATCTTCTTTTTCCTCTCCATTTTTCTTCCTTTTATTTTCCAATAACTCCTTTGCCACTGAACTACCACCTTGACTATTAAATAATCATTCAACCAATACCCTGCTTCCAGTCTGCCCTTTCTTTCATTCCGTTTTTAAAGAACTCATTCATCCAACAAGATGCAGTAACAATACTAGGGATATAAAAATGGCTAAAACACAACTCAGATCTCAAGAAATGCATAGTCTAACAGGGAGAATACAGAGGGACACATATAGACCTTTTTACTTCAAGCCCTATTATAGTAAAAGTATGTATAAACTCCTGTGAAGACCCAAAGGAAGAAAAATTAATTCTCTCAAAGGTGGTGGGGAAAACCTTCACTGAAAAAAAGAAATCTGATGAACAGATGTTCAAGCTGGATTTAGAAAAGGCAGAGGAACCAGAGATCAAATTGCCAACAACCGCTGGATCATCGAAAAAGCAAGAGTTCCAGAAAAACATCTATTTCTGCTTTATTGACTATGTCAAAGCCTTTGACTGTGTGGATCACAACAAACTGTGGAAAATTCTTCAAAAGATGGGAATACCAGACCACCCGACCTGCCTCCTGAGAAATCTGTATGCAGGTCAAGAAACAACAGTTAGAACTGGACGTGGAACAACAGACAGGTTCCAAATCAGGAAAGCAGTACGTCAAGGCTGTATATCGTCACTCTGATTATTTAACTTATATGCAGACTACATCATGAGAAATGCTGGACTGGATGAAGCACAAGCTGGAGTCAAGATTGCCAGGGGAAATGTCAAGAACCTCAGATATGCAGATGACAGCACCCTTATAGCAGAAAGTGAAGAACTAAAGAGCCTCTTGATGAAAGTAAAAGATCATGGCAACTTCATGACAAATAGATGGGGAGACAGTGGCAGACTCTATTTGTGGGGGCTCCAAAATCACTGCAGATGGTGACTTCAGCCATGAAATTAAAAGATGCTTGCTCCTTGGAAAAGTTATGACCAACCTAGACAGCATATTAAAAAGCAGAGACATTACTTTGCCAACAAAGGTCCATCTAGTCAAAGCTATAGTTTTTCCAGTAGACACATATAGATGTGAGAGTTGAACTATAAAGAAAGTTGAGTGCCGAAGAATTGATGCTTTTGAACTATGGTATTGGAGAAGACTCTTGAGAGTCCCTTGGACAGCAAGGAGATCCAACCAGTCCATCCTAAAGGAAATCAGTCCTGAATGTTCATTGGAAGGACTGATGCTGAAGCTGAAACTCCCAATACTTTGGCCACCTGATGTGAAGAACTGACTCATTTGAAAAGACCCTGATGCTGGGAAAGATTGAAGGCAGGAGGGGAAGGGGATGACAGAGGATGAGATTGTTGGGTGGCAATACCGACTCAATGGACATGAGTTTGAGTAAACTCTGGGAGTTAGTGATGGACAGGGAGGCCTGGCGTGCTGCAGTCCATGGGGTCGCAAAGAGTCGGACACAACTGAGCAACTGAACTGAACTGATGAACAGATTTCATGGGGACCGACATTTCCTAGGGCTTGTCTGTGGAGTCTATTCCAGGGGACAAAGGTATGTTAAAGATCTAACATATTCAGACAGTTTGGACTCTGCCTACAGAGAGCATGGAGGCAGAAAATGCAACTGAAAGATAAAGGGATATATTTTGAAAAGTCTCACATGTGTTAAGGAATTTTTACTTTATCCCCTAGATAATGAAAAAAGTGTCTTTTTAAGTAACGGGAGTGAGGGTTGGCGGGGAGGGAGCCAGGTGATCTGATCAGATTCATATGTTACAAAAATTATGCTGGTGAATCAGGCAATAGGACTAAATCCTAAATTGTGACAACAGCAGTAAGGATAGGAAAACACAGATATCAAAGGCAGCTGAAGCCAAATCAATGGGGTGCAATGACTAGTTAAATGTAGGGGCTGTGGGAGACAGTCCAGACGTTTGTAATTTATGCTGCTGAGTAGGTGGTGATGCCTTTGAACACAGAATGAAATACAGAGTGAGAAACAAGTTTGGTAGAGAAAATGAATTCAGGGTATGACCTGCTGAGATGGTATTGACCAACTGACACTGGGTCCAACATATGGTTAGAAATCTTTAGAGAGGTCCTGCAAGAAGACGAGTTGACCATGTGACCTAGCTCCCTTTATTCTGATTCTTTTACTCTTACCAGATGACTTTCTGATATTAGCTTTTCAAATTGTATTTCGTGTTTTTATTTGCTTGGCAATTCTACTTTCAGCCCTAACTTCAGAACCCCAAATTATGGTTTATCGGCCATTCTTTTCTGTGTTTAGGAATCTTGTAAGATCAAAAGAGGGTAGATTAGAAAAAGGTAAAATCAAATTCCTGAATTTGTGAAGCTTAGTACTACCTTTAACCATCCCACCATCTTCAAGGACAGAGCCCTCCCACCCCCACTCTTACCCCCAGGTTTTTTGCCTCAACAGCCAGCTAACCTATCTTTAACATCACTTTTAAATTACAGGTATAATAAACAACAAGGTCCTACTGTATAACGGAGGGAACTAAATTCAGTATCTTGTGATAAACCATAATGGAAAAGAATATAAAAAAGATATAAGTGAATCCCTTTGCTTAACATTGTAAATCAACTATACTTCAATTAAAAAATTAAACTATAGGTATGAAAATCATGACAACTTAGAAGTAGATCTGTTTTTTGAAGTTTACCTCTATAATATATGTGGAAAATGGATTTTGAAGCATATCATGCTATTAATAAAAGTAACATTTAACCTATACAGAAAACAAACTATACAAACCCCTTAGTAAGAGTTACCTAAGTCAAAAAAAATGTACTTAATATAAATGAACCTCCAGCTGCCGAGGCAAGTTTTAACAGCCCCTCCATCTGAGAGTCTTCATTATCCATCCATGTGTATTGGGAGTATGTAAGGCAGTAACGGAGAAGGCACTGGCAACCCACTCCAGTACTCTTGCCTGGAAAATCCCATGGATGGAGGAGCCTGGTAGGCTGCAGTCCATGGGCTCGCGAAGAGTCAGAGATGACTGAGTGACTTCACTTTCACTTTTCACTTTCATGCATTGGAGATGGAAATGACAACCCACTCCAGTGTTCTTGCCTGGAGAATCCCAGGGATGGTGGAGCCTGGTGGGCTGCCATCTATGGGGTCGCACAAAGTCAGACACAACAGAAGCAATGCAGCAGCAGCAGCAGCAAGGCAGTAACAAAACAACGGCTCTAAAATTCAGCTGTCTGTAATTCACAGGGGCCTGAAACACAGCTGCCTGTGGAGACAGGCAAACAGAGCAAAGGAGTGAAGTGGGAGCCCCGTAAGGCAGCGGGAGTTGCACCTGCTGCCTTACATTGCAACCAGATGCACCTGCCCTACGAAACGGCATAGCCACTACTTACAGAAGGCTGACCGAGTGCTGCCAGATATTCCGGTCTTTTCAAGGGGCCAGAAGCCAGACTCCATGTAAAATTTCCAGATTTTAAAAGACATCATGTGGTCACAATTATGATTTAAGATTACATTTTAAGTACTATTACAATTTTACAATTAGAAAAGAGACATGAGAGGTTAAAAAAAAATGAAGAAGTGTTCAACAAATTTGAGCTAGATAAAAGATAAACAGATAAAATAATCTGAGTAAAGGAATATTGAAGTATTAAAATCAAGACCTCAATTGGGATAAATATATAAAAATAAAAACATCATGTGGGCCTTTGTTCTAACTGTTCCAAATTAATGAAGTCTTATACCAATTTAATTCATGTTACATTGGATAGCTAATGAAGCTGAAACTGTTAACTACATTTAAAATTTTTAATGTTCAACATTAAGTGTGATTTTAGAAATAAACTTCTATCCCAGGCATAACAATCTGATATTAATGTATAAAAAGTTATTGAAATAAATTTCCATCCCAAGCATAATAATCTTATATATATAAATATCTAATCATATTTTAATATATTAATATCTAATAATTTCAGTCTCGATGCTGCCAAACGTTTTCTTAGAAGTCAAAGAGGAATGGACAGAGTTTTACTTTTCAATTTTAATAGAATGAAAAATGTATTACAGAAAACAATGTTGCCTTTTTTGTAGGAGTTTGACAGTGCATATAAATGAGAATCCCAAAACATTCATACCACCAATGAAGGTACCAGACTCCCAAAATCAGTGAATTTTCACAGATGCAAACATACTCTTAAATATTTGCCACTGTTCATAAGTTAGTGGTAGCTACTTTAAAAACTCAGCCTCTAACTAGGTTTCATCAACCGCTCTAGTTAAGTTCACCTTGACTCCATGGGTGGTCTTAGTTTGGCCCCCGCGGAGACCAGCTATGTAAATCTGGGGCCGGGGCACTTGGTTGCTGCCCTCCCTCATGGACTGCGTACCAACATCCTTTGAAGGGTACACCTGGGAATAGTTTTCTCTTCTCATGTGGCTATGATCAGTCTGTACCGAGTGAGTAACTTTCCGACGCAAATTGGCCTAAGCAGAAAGAGAATTACACTGGAATGAACATTCCTCTAAAGAACAAATAAAATACTCTAAGATACTAGTTAATATCTGCTTTTTACTCTAAGGTAATAGCTAATACTGCCCTTTTTTCCCTCCTCTCCATCCACAAGGAAATTAGTCCTACAACACAGCATGTTTCTACAAAACATTAAAATATTAGACAATTTAGAGCATATTAGAAAATAAATACCCTTTGCTGAGAAGTAGGAAAATAGATAAATGAAAATGGACATAAAAACCTAACAAGAAAAACATACAGATTCAAATGTACAGTGAGCTCAATTCATTATTATACTTTAAGAATCATACCACTTGGATTTTTTTTCCCACCATTCTTGGTTTATTTGTTTAAAAGGCAAAAATTTTAAGATTTCCATTGTCTTACTTAAATGGGCTTCACCCAACACTTAATTTGAAATGCTCAGATGTTTCCAGATAATATTTTATATTATTCTACGTTTTGCTTACTCCTTTTACAGATTACTAGCAAACATGAGGTTAAACAGATTACTCCAGCTGGGAAGCAAGAAGAGCTTATATAAAGGAGAATAAGGGTTTTACTGAAGCCGTGGTGAAACCCCAGGAAAAAACTCAGAAGGGATTAGAACATGTGAGTTAAGAAGGCGAGACCTAGAATTAGAGGAAACATTTCAGAGTTTGAGATGCTGCAGATGATAGAGAACTACTTCTCCTGCACATAACTTATTGTCTACATTAGTAGGGCTTTACTATTCCTATGTCTTCATTAGCATAATTTTACTATTCTTAGAGTCTCTTGCCAAAGCAAATCACTTGACTTCATTACAGAGCATCCTGAAAGATGCATAAACTCTTCAGTAGTAAGCATTAACACACAGAAGAAACCCTAGGACTCTTTTTATCAGTTGCCTTCAGATTCACCTTGCTTATTTCCATCAATCCTGGACTGATTTTTCATGATCTTTACCCAACCCAATTCAAGCCCCCAACCCATCCCCTGATTGATCCCAGGCATTGGAACACCTACCTTCAACTAAACTTCAAAGTCTCAATAAATCCTGACCTTGCTCTTCCCCACTCCAAGACACTGCAAAGCTCTGCTGAAGGGGTGGTTTCCCTTATCACTGTCAGCCATATACTCAGTTTTGTCTTATCAACAAGTTGTACTGGGTAATATATGGGGAGCTGGCATTCAACATTCTGCAAATCTAGGGGGTAATTTGGTCTAAGGGGGGATCAGAATGAAGTTGAAGAATGAGAAGAGAGGGTCCAGTCAGTACAAAGTTCCGCCCCACTGAATACTCCATTCTCTTTTTAAATTTCCAGCCCAGATCTAACATTTACTTCTCACAGTCAGTCCAACCATCACTCCTCTCTTCTCCATTGCCTATCTGTATCTCAAGGCCAACTTAATATGCACCTATGTCATTGGGATAGAATTTTTATTTCACTTCTGTTAAATCACTTAACAGAAGTGTATCAATGTCACTTGCTAGACTATTAGTTCCTGAAGAACAAAGCAGCAGGGTATGTAAGCTACCCAGTACACATCTCATGACTTTGTGCAAGTCTAATAGATAATAGAAAAGAATACAGGAAATAGGAGCTTCAAGAACTACAAAAGAGTAACTGGTGAGAATGCTAATGAGACGATGATTGGAAGATATACCAGGACACTGAAGCTTTCTCATCTCGAGAAATCAGGGGCTGAAAAGTTGCCACCAGAGAAGATAGCAAGGGAATTGATATAGTTAGTGACAAGAGAGACTGAATACACAAACAGACATAGGCTGGACCTTATATGAAACAGAACTCTAACCTACAACCTCTGCAGCAACCAGTCTCAGAAGATAAACCACAACCTCAGTAGCTATAGCAATCAGCTCAGAACAGCCGTATTTTTTTTGGCTGCCTCCCCTTCCAACTCTGAACCAATCAGAGAAAGCCTAAAATGCTCACTAAGCCAATCACATAAGATGCCCTGTTGCTAGTTAGCCCACCTCTAGTTAGCCTGCCTATAGTTTCCTGTCCCTTGGACTGCAAGAAGATCAAACCAGTCAATCCTAAAGGAAACCAGTCCTGAATATTCATTGGAAGGACTGATGCTGAAGCTGAAACTCCAGTACTTTGGTCACTTGATGCGAAGAACTGACTCATTTGTAAAGACCCTGATGCTGAGAAAGATTGAAGGCAGGAAGAGTAGGGGATGACAGAGGATGAGAAGGTTGGATGGCATCACCAACTTGATGGACAAGAGTTGGAGCAAGCTCTGGGAGTTGATGATGGACAGGGAAAACTGGCATGCTGCAGTCCATGGGGTTGCAAAGCGTCAGACATGACTGAGCGACTGAACTGAACTGAATTTCCTGTCAACATCCTCCAATCAGAGGAATACCCAAGCCTCCCCCTTTTTCACTATAAAACTTTTTCACTCCTCTCCCCAACTCTGAGTCCCTGCCCAACACAAGTGATGGTGACTGACTCCCTGGATACAGCAATCTTTAAATAAATAGCCTCTGTTCTCATATGAGTAGTCTTCGTTTATTTCCATACCTGATTTCAGTTAAAGAGATGGATAAAATATACTGAGAAAAGGCTACAGATAAAAAAGAGTCTGTTCCTTCACACTGTATTTGCTGTTTAAAATGACAAGATACCATAAAAAGGATGAGTGGAGGGAATTCCACTGAGTCACAGAAGGATGAAAGTTTTAAAGACAGACTTTAAGGGTAGGTGCATGCCTGAGTACTAAGTCACTTCAGTTGTGTCCTACTCTTTGCAACCCCATGGACTATAGCCCTCCAGAATCCTCTGTCCAAGGGATTCTTCAGGCAAGAATACTGGAGTGGGTTTCCATGCCCTCTCCAGGGGATCTTTCCAACCTAGGGATTGAACCTGCATCTCTTACGTCTCCTGCATCGGCAGGCAGGTTCTTTAGTACTAGCATCACCTGGGAAGCCCTCAAGGGTAGGTACCTGCTGTGATTAAGATCTAAGAATCAGAAGGACAGTCAAGTGTCTGGAAAGAACAAGTTGACAATAAGAGGAGAATGTATCTGTGATATAATAGAGGTAGCATTCTGCTTCTCAAGAAAGTCCAAAAAGGAGAAGAGTATGCTTTAAATGATTAGAAGAAGCTGGAGGGCTTTAAATACTAGCACCCCATAGGTTGGCACAATAGATTAAAACCATTATATTGATCAACAGAGAGACAGAAGGATAGCAACTATTATTGTTATAGTTACTGACTGGTAAAATTTGAGAGCAGCTTCATACTTTTATATTTCCACATATGCTTAATAGTAGAAGATGTCATAAATCTGGAAAATTATAAATTATGCTAATTATTTTTATTTTAACAAAAAAACTGTACAACTCACTATTTCATCTAAATAATTTAGCATACCAGCTCTATGAATAACAACAGATTAAAATTCTTCAAAATTCTCCAACTACAAATAATTTAGAAGATAATATTGTTACAAACCAATTTTATAGCTTTTCTTCTTAATTCCCATTCATTCCACTCATATGATCTCACAATTGTTGGTGGCAACAAGTGCGTATCCGTCTGAGTGCCTGTTTCACATTTTGTAATTGGTTTTATATAACATTTGTCAACCTCTTTCATCTAAAGAAATAGAGTTTTATAATTAGTATTTCTAAAAAAAATAAACATTATTTTACAGATAACTAAAATATTTAGCTAATATTAACAAAACATTAGGAAAACAAGAATATGAAACATAATTGCAAATAGCAGCAAAGAAAAAAAAAAAAAAGCTCATAATTAAAGTGAGCCAAATGTAATTTCCTAGGCATTGTGGATTTGTGCCCAATTTTATGAACTGAATGTAAGAGGTATATTTTGAAAGGAGAAAACATAACATCAGTTCAGTTCAGTCGCTCAGTCGTATCTGACTCTTTGTGACCCCGTGGACTGCAGCACACCAGGCCTCCCTGTCCATCACCAACTCCCAGACTCCACCCAAACCCACGTCCATCGAGTCAATGATGCCATCCAGCCATCTCATCCTCTGTCATCCCCTTCTCCTCCTGTGCTCAATCTTTCCCAGCATCAGGGTCTTTTCCAATGAGTCAACTCTTCGCATCAGGTGACCAAAGTATTGGAGTTTCAGCTTCAACATCTGTCCTTCCAATGAACTCCCAGGATTGATCTCCTTTAGGATGGACTGGTTGGATCTCCTTGAAGTCCAAGGGACTCTCAAGAGTCTTCTCCAACACCACAGTTCAAAAGCATCAATTCTTTGGCACTCAGCTCTCTTTATAGTCCAACTCTCACATCCATACATGACCACTGGAAAAACCATAGCCTTGACTAGATGGACCTTTGTTGGCAAAGTAATGTCTCTGTTTTTTAATATGCTGTCTAGGTTGGTCATAACTTTCCTTCCAAGGAGTAAGTGTCTTTTAATTTCATGGCTGCAGTCACCGTCTGCAGTGATTTTGGAGCCCAGAAAAATAAAGTCAGCCACTGTTTCCACTGTTTGCCCATCTATCTGCCATGAAGTGATGGGACCGGATGCCATGATCTTCATTTTCTGAATGTTGAGCTTTAAGCCAACTTTTTCACTCTCCTCTTTCACTTTCATCAAGAAGCTCTTTAGGTCTTCTTTTCTTTCTGCCATAAGGGTGTCATCTGCATATCTGAGGTTACTGATATTTCTCCCGGCAATCTTGATTCCAGCTTGTGCTTCCTCCAGCCCAGCGTTTCTCATGATGTACTCTGCACATAAGGTAAATAAGCAGGGTGACAATATACAGCCTTGACGTACTCCTTTTCCTGTTTGGAACCAGTCTGTTTTTCCATGTTCCGTTCTAACTGTTGCTTCCTGACCTGCATACAGGTTTCTCCAGAGGCAGGTCAGGGGGTCTGGTATGCCCATCTCTCGTTCCCAAATCAAATGCCCCTCTCCAGTTTTCACAATGTGAAGCATAAGTGAATACCTTATTGCAAATGGCTTGAAGCTTAGAATAGCTATTAAGTATTAGGTATAAATCACGTTTGTTTAAAGTATCAAAAAATCTTTAGAATATATATTAAACAATGTATACACAGCAGATTATTATCTATTTTAGTTGAATACATTCATTTTTCTGCCAAAGCACCCAGAAGCTCACTACAATATTAAAATATTGAGTATTCAATAATTCCAGGCTAAACAAGTTATGATTATGCTGGAAATGAGGCTGCTGGAGCAGGTGGAGAGAATTAAGAAACTCTAGTCTTAGAGAAGAGGAGGGTAAATAGATTAACGTCTTTCCCCCAATCAAGAAACAGATGATTTACTAAATGTCTACTATTTAGCATAAGATATAATTTCTGCCTTCAAAATGACATTATGATATAATTAGGCAGATAAAAAGATGATGAAAGATAACAATATTATATAAATACAAGTAAATGGCAAGTAAAAATTATGAATACAGTATTGAAATATGGAGAGGGAATATTCACTTCTAAGGGTAGTGAAGGTTAGTGAAGGATTAAATACACAGAAAGGGAAAACCAGGAATATAGGAGGAAATTGGACTTTAATAGAAAAGATATCCACACTTAGCACACCTTTCTGATTATCTGAGTCTAGTCTTTCCCTGTCTTCCTGCTACCTTAAAAGGATAGCTGGAGTGTCACATCAACAGACTGGCAGAGGGGTGTCAGAACAAGAGTGCCAACTGCAGATCCCTTTCAACCATGTCATCCCTGGCTGGTTCTCAGTCTCCTTGCCCAAGTGTTCAGACCACCCTCTGTGCCTCACTGTCACCAGCCCCATTTTCCTCCTACCAGTTACTGCTGGGGTCCTTGCCAACCCAGTTAGTCAGGCCCAAACCCACCTGCTTCATCATTAGAATGTTGATACATATAAAAAAAATCATAAATTATCTACTGCAGCATTTTACTTTAGTGAGTTTAAAGGGGGTAAATTAAAACAGAGGGGATGCAGAGCAATTAAAAGTTGAACAGTGAAAATGAGAGGCAAGAAGAAAACAAGGATCTACAACAGCAGAATGGGAACTCCTGCAGGCAGGGATTGTTACCTGTTTTGTTGATTGTGCCAAGAATCGTGCCTGGCACATGGCAAGCAGTTCAGGAAATGTCTGTTGAATGAATTAAGGGATAGGCACCAACTCACACAGAAACACACCTTCAGATTCATTCTGCGGCCTTTCAGACTACTGCCATTTAAACTTGTTAAATGATTTCACACCTCTGAGCATGAGTTATCAACTGTATTACTTGTACTGAGCTCCTTCAGTTTTAGACAAGGAAATACTGTAGTTTCAACGATTTATCTCAATGCAGTCTTGTCCTTCTAGACTTCTTCCAGTCTAATTCATGATTTTGACTCCTTATCTTGTTTTCATTTATTCTTTGTGGATTTCCTTAGTTTCCATCTTTGGATTGTGAATGCCTTTCAGACAACCTGTAAAGGCCCTCATCTGACCATGTCTCCTGCCTGGACTTGGGGAGCATTCTACAACAAAATGTAACTTTCTTATCAACTACATTTTTAAATGTCATAAATTCTTAAAATGCCAACCCTGCTTACCTGAGAATATTGAATAAGGGTTTCAAACTGTTGATGAAGTTCCAGTAGCTGAATCAATTCTGCATTTTTTTTGGCTTTTTCTCTAATTATATCAATGTAATTTTCAGGATTTTCTGCAAACGAATATGCAGCATCTCTGGTATTGAAAGTATAATACTTATCTTTATATTTCAAAATTCCAATTGATGGATTTCCTGAAAATTAAGAAAAGGAACTAAATTAGACAGGAAATACTCAGTGATTCTATGTTTATAATACACTCATAGGACCTTTCCCTTATACTCCATTTTTAACACATCACATGTCTTTATTTAGCTAAAATGTTACAACTAGCAGTTTTAAGTTATACATTTTGTTAAATTATATTTATGTAAAATTCAAAAGAAATTTATATTTTTAATTTGGTGGGGGGGGGGCACACCATGCCACATACAGGATCTTCATTCCTTGACTAGGGATTGAAACTATGCCCCCTGCATTGGAAGCGTGGAGTCTTAACCACTGGACTGCCAGGGAAGTACCATATTGTTAAGCTTTAAATTATGATCTTATCTAAATATATTTCACTATCCAGATATAAGTTGCTTAAAAATCTTCTTTGGGAAGCCACTTAGTCATCTAGCAGGTTTTTCAAATCTCCTTAAACCAAACCAACTACTAGAAGCATTGTTTTAAAAATAATTCGGTAAGAACTACAAAAATGAGACATTTTTCCCAAAATGTACATTTGCATGTTAGGAAGTATCTCCCACTATGAAAAGATACTACATAAAACATGGGTTATAAGTATCCACAGTTTGTGGGAATTATATAGGAAACAGTAACACTCTTAATTATTCATTCTTTCACTTATTCAACAAATATTTATTGACCCTGTTCTTGGCACTGAGAATACAGTGAAAACAAATCAATAAATATAGCATAGGCCAGAGAGTGATCAGTGCTACAGAAAACAAATAAGTAAATAAGGCAGGTTAAACTGTCAAAGGAAGGAGGGTGGGATTGATAGTTTAACCTGGGTGAACAGAGAAGGCTGAATAAGATGAGAGAGCAAGGTATGTAGCTATGTGGGGGTGGTGGGAGAGTGGTCCAAGTAGAGGGAATAATCAGTGCAAAAGCTTTGAGGTGAAAAATGGGCTTGGAATGTTTGGGAATAGCAAGAAGGCCAGTTGGGTTGGAGCAGTGCACAAGGGAAGAAGGGGCAGACAATAAAGTCAACGATCTCATCTGAAAGGACTCTGTCAGGTAAGCCCCAGCATCACCTGGGGACTTAAGCCCTGTGATCTGCAGTCTTGAGGAAGGAGGGACTCCTATAGCATTCCTCCCAGGCAGTGTAGGTGGCTACTGCCCAGAAAACAATGTAGAAGTAGAAGCAATGGAATAAGCAGAAATAAAGTCTCCAGACTAGCTGATTCAGAAAAGATTCTAAACCCAAAGCCCCACAAGTCTGTCTACTTTTCTCATTCTCCCCCTTTCTTAGAATCATAGTTGATGGGAGCTGGAAAGGGACCAAAGAGATTTCCTAACTGGTCCTTCTCCTTTTCTGGACATGGAAACTGAGGTCCCAAGCACAAGATTTGCTCACAGTTACCCTGTTTACTAACAGACAATGGGGACTAGAAACCAGGCTCTCCAAGTGCTGGCCCATAGCTTTTCCAGCCACATGGTGGTACTGCTCTCTTTACCCCGCATCCATGTTTCTCTCTGTCTATCTCATGACTCCCTTCCCTTCGTATTTGTGAACAGAGAGATTGGGGAGGGGGGAGGAAAGGGAAGGAAAAAAGGGAACAGTGAAGAAAGAAGCCACCTCCATCCCATTGCTTTTCACTTCTTCATGGCTCCTGTTTGGTTTCTCCCCAGTATCAGTGACCCTCATGAGACCTCAGAATACTATTCTCTCAGTTCCCCAAGGTAAACCTTTTGTTACTTCCATAATAAAAAAATCTACTACCATAAAAAAAGTGAGTCAATGTGTATGTTCTCTACCCTGCATACACACAATCCCAATAATTCTTTGTAATAATTCTATTTCCAATTCACACGGCACTTTTTGAATAATAATTTATTTTCCTCTCAATTTCTGATTTACTTTGTTTTGGAGAAGCTCTAGTAATATATACATCTCCTAGGGGAATTTGACTTGATAAAATACTGGCCATTTCTTTAGTGGGATCTGACTTATACAGAAATACTGATCTATGGTAATGGAATAGAGCCATAAAGTGACAAAGAATATTTTTTAATAAACATATCAGTCACACTAGTGTTGCTCTTTCAAGTAATCACTTTGGAAGATGACATATTTTAGGAATGCCATATAATGTTTCTGGAATCCTTCATTGACATATGAGTCATCCCCCTCTTATGACATTGCAGCACTCATATTTCATTATATGCATTCCATCACTTATCACTTGTATTGTAATTTATTTATGTCAGTTTATCAGGTTATGCTGCAAGCGTTTCAAAGATAAATACTTCATTTGGATCATATTTGTAGCTCCTTTCCTAGTTCAACATTAGACTCCATAAAGTTTAACAAAGTGAATGAGTGACAATAAGCACACTTGATTTAAATAAAAAAGTTGAAGAAGGGAGAACAGTATTATTTCCAATGACGTACCTGGAAGGAGAAGACCATCTGTTGTAGCAAAAGTGTAAGCACAAAATCCCCGATACTGAATCAATAATTTATCAAAATTGGCTGTTGTTTCTGGGAAAAGCCACTCCAGTGTTTTGAAATCTGCCACATTTACTCTATCTTCTAAAATGAAAGAGGAGTACAAGAGAAACCTTATCCATTCAGTAAATGAGCAGAAGAGACTGGCTGCTATGTGACTAAAACAGAAATAAATTAACTTTGTTCAAGACAGCGTAGCTCTTAGTAACATAATACGCGAGGTGGCAAAATACTTTGAATATGATGCTTATATACTAGGATTGTCCCTTCTTGAAATGGTTGAGAATGAGCAGAAACAGTCACAGAAAGATATCTTAGTAACTTAATTTTGATACAAGGAGTGCAATTTTTGTTCTTCACACCTATAAAAAGTCTTCTTCATGTTGCTACTTTTTTTTTACACAAATAAAAATGAGCATTTACAAAGCACTGATGCCAGAGCTTCTTTGCTTTTGCAACGCTACCTGCACTTCTGTCTCTGGCTCTGCATCCGAACAGTAAACACTATAAATGGCCCTGTGGCTACAGCTGGAAGTAAATGCATACTTGAGAAAAAACAAACCTTCTTCCCTCTTTTTTCCCTAATGTGCCTGAAAGCTTCAAACAGTGATGAGATGTGGCAAGTATAAATTAAACTTTTTCAGAAGAACACTGAGTCTCCCAATTCACTGGAGCAGTGACTTGACAAATTGCGTTCTAGTGCATAAACAATTCTGATTTACAGTAGGAGATGACACATCTTGCCAATATGGTTGAATTTAATATCTACTGATGAAGTGGCTTTAACTTTTCAATTTCATTTAGTATTTGCATAGATATGCTGTTTTAACAAAATGATATGAGTAGGAAAAACTTTAACTAGGAGGATGTTTAAGTCTTTCTGATTTAGTGTTCAGGTTTTACATATTCTAGTAGTTTAAGAGTGAGTGTTGCCACTATATTTTATTTTTCACTTTCAAAAAAATAGAATTTGAAAAGGAAATTTAAAGAGTAAATGATTTAATTTCATTTTCTTGAAAAACTTTCCGTTTTAGGCAACAATTCAATTCCCAAACTCTATTTTGACATTTTTTATGAATTTTGAGTTGTATTTAACTCAAATTATAGAAGGGGCTAAAAATATAAAAAGAAGTTTATTGGTAAAGACAACCTTTCTATAAGAATCAGTGCATCTCTTAAAGGGTCTAAAATAAGCTCAATTTTACAGGAGTAACATTTATTGATTCATAAATTTCCACCTGAATCTGGGGTAGGTATATGGCAAACAGCACCCCAAAAAAAATGGAGCTTTGTTTGCACAAATAGAGCAAGGATTAACATCCTTTTCTACTACAAACCAATTAACAAAATCACTAAGACTACAACTGAAACCCATAAGCACATGAAATCACTCTTAACCAAAACACTAATAATAACATGAGGGATGGTTATTGTTGTTCAGTCGCTAAGTCGTGTCTGACTCTTTGTGACCTCATGGACTGCAGCATGCCAGGCTTCTATGTCCTTCACTATCTTCTGGAGTTTGCTCAAATTTATGTACATTGAATTGGTGATGAAATCTAACCATCTCAACCTCTGCTGCCCCCTTCTCCTTTTGCCTTCAATCTTGCTCAGCATCAGGGTCTTTTCCAATGGGTCAGCTCTTTGCATCAGGTGACCAAAGTATTGGAGCTTCAGCTTCAGCATCAGTCCTTCCAGTGAATGTTCAGGACTGATCTCCTTTCGGATGGACTGGTTGGATCTCCTTGCAGTCCAAGGGACTCTCAAGAGTCCTCTCCAACACTACAGTTTGAAAGCATTAATTCTTTAGCATCAGCCTTCTTTATGGTCCAGTGGTTACTGCTGGATAGCAAACTCTTCAGTTTATATATTTACGGTTTTCTAGATTTTCTATAATGAACATTAGTAGTCTTATAATCAAGAAAGAGATTCAAAACTTTATCAGAAAGATAAGAGCTGAAAATTTTAAAATGAAAGAGTGACTTTATTCTAGAGGTAATTTTAACAGGAAGAGGAAATAATACATGATTTCTATTACCTATGTGCTCTTTTATTCTACACATGTCAGTTTTCACAGTCACTCCATCAAGAAGAACTTGCATCACTTTCTCAGCAAAGAACAGGTTATGAGCCCCCAGGAATGGCTCAAGATGAGTAGTTAAATTACTAAGGACGCTAATCAAGACAGTTTCATCTTGAAAGCTAGTCCACAGGTTAGAAAGGGCAATGAAGATGGGCTGCAGAAGAGATAAAAATGTTCAAAATGTCACTGTTTAATAAAATTATAAATCACTCTTAAAAGTCAGTACAAATTTCTGTTGTGATAAAGAGATTAATTCTCTTGTAAGACAAGTCAAACTCGCATGAAGTTAGACAATAGAATCAGTAGAAATTGGACTCACAAATTACAAGAAAATAAAGTTGTATTTCAAAGTACATTATTTTGGTATAATTGTTAGAAAGTTAGTTTATTCAAAAGAACCAAAGACGTATGATCATGTAAGAAACATTCACGGACACTTCACTTTAAAAGGTCTAGGGGAAAAATATCTTTTTTTTTTTAATCACTAAATATGACTCATTATAATTAGATTTATCAGGCTCAATTATGATTCAAAAGAACTTGGAAAGTCAGGGATACATCTTGGGGCATTTTCTTGTAACCTACAAGTTAGAGATTTTGTGTTGCTGCCGCTGCTGCTGCTAAGTCGCTTCAGTCATGTCCGACTCTGTGCGACCCCATGGATGGCAGCCCACCAGGCTCCCCCGTCCCTGGGATTCTCCAGGCAAGAACACTGGAGTGGGTTGCCATTTCCTTCTCCAATGCATGAAAGGGAAAAGTGAAAGTGAAGTCGCTCAGTCATGTCTGACTCTTAGCGACCCCATGGACTACAGCCTACCAGGCTCCTCCGTCCATGGGATTTTCCAGGCAAGAATACTGGAGTGGGTTGCCATTGCCTTCTCCAATTTCGTGTTAGTGAGATAAAATATTTCTTTTTCATATTCGTACAACAAAAAATTAATCAGGCCCTACTTTTAAGTGAAACAACTTAGGCTTTTGTTCCTTGGTTTTTAAAATCAAATATTGGGAATGATTACAGAAAATTATCAGAAACTCAAAATGCTCCAAAAATATTGTAAATGCATCTTATACATCTTTGGGGCTCCCTGTGCTTAGTTGCTCAGTCATGTCTGAATCTTTGTGACCCCACAGACTATTGCTCTCCAGGCTCCTCTGTCCATGGGGATTCTTCAGGCAAGAACACTGGAGTGGGTTGCCACGGCCTCCTCGAGGGGATCTTCCCAACCCAGTGATCATTCCCAGATTTGCCTAAAAGGTGATGCAGATAATCAGAAAGTTAGGATAAGTGCAGGTCTGGTAAACAAAGTGATTTTATCTATCTTTTCAGAAAAGTCACAAGTTACAACACCTCTTTGCTAGAGGCAATTTCTAACTAGCTACTGTAAACATGCTTTCAACACTGCACTATGGATTATTTCTGTTGCCACAGACAATACTATGAACCACAGCCTTATCTAACTCAATGAAACTATGAGCCATGCCATGTAGGGCCAACCAAGACAGACGGGTCATGGTGAGGAGTTTTGACAAAATGTGGTCCACTGGAGAAGGGAATGGCATACCACTTCAGTATTCTTGCCTTGAGAACCCCATGAACAGCATGAAAAGGCAAAAAGATATGACACTGAAAGATCAACTCCTCAGGTCAGTAGGTGCCCAATATGCTACTGGAGATCTTGGAGAAATAAGTCCAGAAAGAATGAATAGATGGAGCCAAAGTGAAAACAACACCCACTTGTGGATGTGACTGGTGATGGAAATAAAATCCGATGCTGTAAAGAACAATACTGCATAGGAACCTGAAATGTCAGGTCCATGAATCAAGGTAAATTGGAAGTGGTCAAACAGGAGATGGCAAGAATGAACATCGATAGTTTAGGAATCAGTAAACTAAAATGGACTGGAATGGGCGAACTTAACTCAGATGACCACTATATCTACTACTGTGGGCAAGAATCCCTTAGAAGAAATGGAGTAGCCCTCATAGTCAACAGAAGAGTTGAAAATGCAGTTCTCGGGTGCAATTTCAAAAATGACAGAATGATCTCTGTTCGTTTCCACGGCAAATCATGCAATATCACAATAATCCAAGTCTATGAACCAACCAGTAATGCTGAAGAAGCTGAAGCTGAACGGTTCTATGAAGACCTACAAGACCTTCTAGAACTATCACCCAAAAAAGACGCCCTTTTCATCATAGGGGACTGGAATGCAAAAGTAGGAAGTCAAGATATACCTGGAGTAACAGGCAAATTTAGCCTTGGCGTACAGAATGAAGCAGGGCAAACACTAACAGAGTTTTCCCAGGAGAACGCACTGGTCACAGCAAACACCCTCTTTCAAAAGCCAAGAGAAGACTACACATAAACATCACCAGATGGTCAATACCAAAATCAGATTGATTATATTCTTTGCATCCAAAGATGGAGAAGCTCTATACAGTCAGCAAAAACAAGACTGGGCGCAGACTGTGGCTCAGATTATGAACTCCTTATTGCAAAATAAAGACTTAAATTGAAGAAAGTAGGGAAAACCACTAGACCATTCAGGTATAACCTAAATCAAAACCCTTACAATTATACAGTAGAAGTGACAAATAGATTCCAGGGATTAGATCTGATAGAGTGCCTGAAGAACTATGGATGGAGGTTCGTGACATTGTACAGGAGGTGGTGATCAAGAACACCCCAAAGAAAAAGAAATGCAAAAAGGCAAAATGGTTGTCTGAGGAGGCCTTACAAATAGTTGAGAAAATAAAGAGAAGCAAAAGGCAAAGGAGAAAAGGAAAGATATACCCATTTGAATGCAGAATTCCAAAGAATAGCAAGGAGAGATAAGAAAGCCTTCCTCCCTAAGAAATAGAGGAAAACAATAGAATGGGAAAGATTAGAGATCTCTTCAAGAAAATTAGAGATACCAAGGGAATATTTCATGCAAGGATGGGCACAATAAAGGATAGAAATGGTATGGACTTAACAGAAGCAGAAGATATTAAGAGGTGGCAAGAATACACAGAAGAACCATACAAAAAAGATCTTCATAGCCCAGATAACCACGATGGTGTGATCACTCACCTAGAGCCAGACATCCCGGAATTCAAAGTCGAGTGGGCCTTAGGAACCATCACTACGGACAAAGCTAGTGGAGGTGATGGAATTCCAGTTGAGCTATTTCAAATCCTAAAAGCTGATGCTGTGAAAGTGCTACACTCAATGTGCCAGCAAATTTGGAAAACTCAGCAGCGGCCACAGGACTGGAAAAGGTCAGTTTTTCAACCCCAAAGAAATGCAATGCCAAGAATGTTCAAACCACTGCATAAATGCACTCATCTCACATGATAGCAAAGTAATGCTCAAAATTCTCCAAGCCAGGCTTCAGCAGTACATGAGCCATGAACTTCCAAATGTTCACCTGGCTTTAGAAAAGGCAGAGGAACCAGAGATCAAATTGCCAACATCTGCTGGATCATCAAAAAAGCAAGAGAGTTACAGAAAAACACCTACTTCTGCTTTATTGACTATGCCAAAGCCTTTCACTGTGTGGATCACAACAAACTGTGGAACATTCTTAAAGAGATGGGAATAACAGACCATCTTACCTGCCTCCTGAGAAATCTGTATGCAGGTCAAGAAGCAACAGTGAGCACTGGACATGGAACAACAGACTGGTTCCAAACTGGGAAAGGAGTACATCAAAGCTGTATACTGTCACTCTGCTTATTTAATTATATGCAGAGTACATCATGAGAAATGCTGGGCTGGATGAAGCACAATCTGGAATCCAGTTTGCTGGGAGAAATATCAATCTCAGATAAACAGATGACACCACACTTATGGCATAAAGTGGAGAACTAAAGAGCCTCTTGATGAAAGTGAAAGAGGAGAGTGAAAAACTTGGCTTAAAACTCAGCACTCAAAATTGAAGATGATAGATCTGGTCCCATCACTTCATGGCAAATAGATGGGGAAACAGTGTAAACAGTGACAGACTTTATTTTTGGGGGCTCCAAAATCACTGCAGATGGTGACTTCAGCCATGAAATTAAAAGCCAAGAAAAGCCATGACCAACCTAGACAGCATATTAAAAAGCAGAGACATTACTTTGCCAACAAACATCTGTCTAGTCAAAGCTATGGTTTTTCCAGTAATCATGTACGGATGTGAGAGTTGGACCATAAAGAAAGCTGAGTGCCGAAGAATTGATGCTTTTGAACGGTGGTGTTGGAGAAGACTCTTGAGAATCCCCTGGACTGTAAGGATATCAAACCAGTCAATCCTAAAGGAAATCAGCCCTGAATATTTGTTGGAAGGACTGATGCTGAAGCTGAGACTCCAATATTTTGGCCACCTGATGTGAAGAACTGACTCACTATGAAAGAGTCAGTTGAATCAGGTAAAGATTGCTGACGCTGGGAAAGACTGAATCAGGAGAAATGGGGACGACAGAGGATGAGATGGTTGGATGGCATCACTGACTCGTTGCACAGGAGTTTGAGCAAGCTCCAGGAGTTAGTGATGGACAGGGAAGCCTGGCGTGCTTCAGTCCATGGGGTCGCAAAGAGTTGGACACAACTGAGCAACTGAAATGACAGACAATACTAGTATCATGTACTTTGATAGCAACTGCCTACTAAGAGAATCCTTTCATTCAACTTACAACAACCGAGTTCTATGATTATTAACTACAAAATAAGCAAAAAGAACAGGATCAACTTGTATAAAACTAATATTATATTTTCCATATTAAATACAATTAAAATTACTTTTGATCCTATTTTATGGGGCTTCAAAGTTCATTCACCCTTAAATAAGTTTCAAAGCTGATGACAAATGCTTACAAAGACTTGTGATGTTGGCACAGCTGTCTTTGACTTTACAGTCAATTTTAATTGTTCCAACTGGGCTGCTAACTGCTTTATCATCATTTCCACTTCTTGAGCACAGGTAATTATATCTGACTGTGAAGACAACATAATTTGCATTAATATTTTGCTACACAATTATATATGTCTTAAGCCCTACTTGCTCCCCACATCTCCTGAAGGTGAGCTCAGTGAGGGCAAGGATTCTGCTCTCTGGGGTATCCTGAACACCAAGAACAGTGCTAACATATGAATGGGGCCCCAGAAATGTTTGATGGATGGATGAACCCTTTGAAGTACAATGGCTATAATTTTTCTCAAATGTATACATGTACTCTTTAATATTCAGCATAACTGCATTTCTAAGCAGTGGATCCTGTGACACATAAGCCCCACAATAAATATTTACAAGTACAAAAAGAGGTAAGTACAAATAAGAAAAGCAAGGCACAGAAAGGTAAGTAAATTGCCCAAGGATACACAGCAAATGAGGGATAGAATCATGGTTCTACACCAGATCACCTGAGCCCCTGGCTCCTACCCCAAGCTGTGACCAGAAATGGCAGTGTATAGGTTTATTAGTACAGTGTTCAAGAGTAACAATTACTGGAAGAGAAAAAAAGCTGCATTTGAGTTCTCAGATATCTGTAGCCTAATGACATGCTTTACTAGACTATTTTTAAATGACAAAAACAATTATAAGAAATATCAAATATTAGCCCTGCATTTCAACTAATGAATTTTTTCATTCACTTATGTAATATGTATCCTGTTTTAATTTTACCTGTACTATTCTTTAAACATCTCCCCTCCTCTTTCCTCATTCTCCCATTATTTATTATAATTTTATAAATATTTTCTCAAAATTATAATAATAATTTACATATCATTTATCCTATCTAATAAGTCTCTTGTCTACCCTTCTGTTCTTCCCCCTTGACTGCTAGTTTTGTTTTAGAAATCAAAATATGAAAATGCAGTCCTTAACTTATTTAGATTTGTATACAAACAACCAGAAACAAATAAATCTGCCTACTCCAGTAGGTCTGGAGTAGCTTTACTTACAGGTTTTAAGAGGTGTGATGTATTAAGTAAAGCTACACCAGTCCTACTCCCCCAAGCTATGCCTGTAGGCTCCATCTACAGATTAGGCACACAGAACTTCTTGATTTTTCCTGACAGTGTCCTAGAACAATCACACTGTTTTCATTTTACCGAAAAGAACTTGTGTTCACGACCGTGTAGAATTTTAATTGCAAAGCAAGTCCTCATAAATAAAGGGAAAAATATTCCGTGCTCTGGGATTAGAAGAATTAACACTGTTAAAATGACCGTACTATCCAAAGCTATCTACAGCTTCAATATGATCCCTATCAAGATTCCAATGGCATTTTCAGAGAAATATAATGAACAATCCTCACATTTGTATGGAATCACAAAAGACTTCAAATAGTCAAAGCATCTTGAGAAAGAAGAATAAAGCAGAAGGCATCATGCTTACTGGTTTAAAACTACTACAAAGCCACAGTAATCAAAACAGCATGGTATTGGCATCAAAACAGACACATAGACCCATAAAACAGAATAGAGTCAATTAATTTACCACAAAGCACCAAGAATCCAGAATACAGCTCTGCATACATATACAGTCAATTAATTTTACCACAAAGCACACAAGAAAAGTATACAATGGAGAGAGGTATAGTCTCAATCAATAACAAAAGCAATAATATAAGGAATTTTTTAAAAATTGAAGGATAGTTGATTCACAATTTTGTGTTAATTTTTGATACACAGAAAGTGATCCAGTTACACATATACAACTTTTTCAGGTTCTTTTTCCATGATAGATTATTACAATGTATTGGATATTGTTCCCTGTGCTCTATAATAGGACCTTGTTGTTATATGTGGAATCTTTTTTTAAAAAACTGAGCTCATATATACAGAGAACAGATTGGTAATTACCATTGGTGGGGGGATGAGGTGGGCAAAATGGGTGAAGGGGATCAAAAGGTACACATTTCCACTTATAAGATATATGTCATGGGGATGTAATGCACAGCATGGTGACTATGACTGTAGTTCATAATACTGCATTGTACAATTGAAAGTTGTTAACAGAGGAGATCTTAAAAGTTCTCATCACAAGAAAAAAAAACTAACTATATGTGCTAAAGAGTTTAACTAGATTTATTGTGATCACCATTTTGCAATATACACATATATGGAATCATTATGTTATACATCTGAAACAAATATAATCTTATATGTCAATTGTATCTCACTAAAAAAACCTATTTTCACTATCCTTTCACTATTCCTTAATATTGCAGTAAGAAGTATTAATTTTATTGAATTTTGATCTTTATGTGCACAGTTTTTTAACAATCAGACCAAATAGAAAGTATACATAAAACACTTCGGTGAAAGAGGAAGTGAAAGTCACTCAACCATGTCCAACTCTTTGTGACCCCATGGACTATACAGTCCATGGAATTCTCCAGGCCAGAATACTGGAGGGGGTAGCCTTTCCCCTCTCCAGGGGATCTTCCCAACCCAGGGATTGAACCCAGGTCTCCCACAATGCAGGCCGATTCGTTACCAGCTGAGCCACAAGGGAAGCCCAAGAATACTGGAGTGGGTAGCCTATCCCTTCTCCAGTGGGTAGCCTATCCCTTCCCAACCCAAGAATCGAACCAGGGTCTCCTGCATTGCAGGCAGATTCTTTACCAACTGAGCTATCCTGCACATAAAAACACATAGTTCTCTTACATGACTGGGTTGCAAGCTGAACTAGCCTTTTTCTCCCCTCGCTAGTAGAAAAGCATTTTTATATAAAAAGAACAACTGGAAGACAAACTATGATTTTTGACCATTATCTATTGGAAGATGGTTTCCTGAGAGTCAATGAAATGAGTCCATCATTTCGGGAAAAGGACAGTTTTTATTACCCATGATAAAATTCACATTTTGAAAAACTTGTATCTGCCACCACGAACTTGACAGCATCCTAACACAAAGCTATTTTTAATGAGATTGTTGGAGGCAAAAAAAACAAGAATAAAGTCACAAACTTTCTTTTCATAGTGCAGTCCAAAAAATGCTTGGGGAAAGCATGTGTACCTAGCATTATTCTTATTCCCCCACTTTTTAAATTATAAGTTTCTCATACTTTCTTCTATGGACATTTTTCAACAAATCTAAAACAAGCACAAATTCCACCTAACTGACATTTTACTTGCATTTTCAGAAAAATCAAGAAGCCCTGTGCAATCTATTTTGTGAATGGTCCTGCAAACACAGCTTAGGCAGAGGAAGCATACAAAAGTCTTGACTTATATATTTTAAGAAATGTTGTGTGTCATGCAACTTTTACTGGTACAATAACAATAAGTGGCTTTCTCTCTTTGGTAACTGCTGTGCTCATCAAAAGCCCACAGAGGGTGGTATCCTACCCAGGATATAACTGGATTTTCCAAATGTCTACATAAACTGAATGTAGCATTGGCAAAAGAAAAATTTTTTAATCAAAATCAATATTTCAAAAAATCTTATTAATATTTGTTCAAATAATGTGACTTTAAAAAAGAGTATTCATAGATTTCATGGATAGGAAAAGGTTTCAGCTAAATATAAACTGAGGTATTTTATAACCTAGCAATAATACTCATTAAATTGTATCCATTCTGTAACAATCAACCTTAAACTGTAACTAAGGCAGATTGATGGGGGAAGGCTGGAGTATTAAAAACTACCATATCCTTGTCAGCCATAAAAAGAAATTTTTCCATCTGCAATGGCACAGATGGACCTAGAGGGTATCATGCTTAGTGAAATAAGTCAGACAGAGAAAGACAAGTACTGTATGTTACCACTTATATGTGGAATCCATAAAATAAAACAGACTAGTAAATATAAAAAAAAAAAAAGACTCCCCGATATAGAGAACAAACTAGTGGCTACTAGTGGAGAAAGGGAAGGGCAAAATAGGGATAGGGGATTAAGAGATAAAAACTACAATGTATAAAATAATAAGCTACAAGGATATATTTTTATAGCACAAGGAACATGGTCAATATTCTATAATAACTAAAAATAGAGTACTATCTTTAAAATTTTTGAATGACTATGTCGTACACCTGAAACTAACACTGTAATTCAAGTACGTCTCAATAAAAATAAAAACAATAACAACAAAAAGAAACAGTGATTAAGCAGCAAGAAAGTCAGAAACTTAAGAAAACTCATTCTGACTCTGACTAAAGGGAGTATGAAAGAGTCATGAAGAGTGCTAAGATCAGAATGTGAACTTTCTCAATAACATGAGCAACAAAGGGTTTGGAAATGAGATATTGCAAGAAAGGTAAGAGCCCTTCAGCTTGTGCCCTTATTGAAGTTAGAATTGCTCTGCTAACGCCCTGACGATGATGATGGTAAACACCGAGTTTGCCGTCGTCGTCATCTTCATCTGTCTGACAACACTGCTCTACCTTATTTACCTAGTGGGGACTATCAGTAACCCCTTTTTACAGAATGTGAGGACTAAGGCACAGCGAAGTCAAGCAATTTCATCAAGGACACAGATTTAGTAAGGAGCAATGGCAGGACTAGAACCTAGGAAGTCTGGCTGCAAGACCCACACTTACCACTTCAACCCTCTACTCACCATCCCTCTAGTAAGAGATGTAAGAGTAAGAACTCCAATGAGAATTTAAGCCTGTCAGGGAATTTAAGACTTTCCTGGTGATACAGTGGCTAAGACTCCTCGTTTCCAAAGCAGGGGGCACAGGTTCAATCCTTGGTCGAGGAGATAAGATCCCACTGAAGGGCACAGCACCAAAAAGATTTTAAGACTGTCAGTTGGTTGAATATGATTCGTGAGCGAAAGCTGTGAGAAGATACTATAAAATGAACACATCCTCCACAACATCCTTAGAGTATGTGTGACAGTTTCCCAAAGTTCTTTCTTATAACATCCCTTTTGAGCATAAAGGACAAAAGTAAATATGAGATTCTGCTCCTGTGGACCCCTATGCACTCAAACTGACTGTAAAATCCTCTTAGCATCTGACTGGTTACATAAGGCGCTAGCCACACGTCCACGCTGGGGGAACATCTACCCTAAAGAATGGTTTGGTTTCAGAGAGCTGATTTAGAGTCCTCCCTTCTGAAGGCAAACAGATAGTAGGCCAGCTGTGAGGACCCCTCCTAGTTTGTTGCCATGAATTCATGTCTTTGGATGTTATCTTTCTCTCCTCTGTAATGGAGGAAAGGAGAGAAGACAGATCTAGGGCATCCAAAAGTAGTATCAAGGGATTTCCCTGGTGGTCCAGTGGTTGGGAATCCATCTTGCAAGGTGGGGTACATAGGTTCAATACCTGGTGGGGAACTAGGATGCAACGTGCTGTGGAGCAACTAAACTGGTACACCACAACGAGAGACCCCGTGTGCCACAACTACTGAAGCCCGCGTGCTCTGGAGCCTGCACACTGCAGCTACTGTGCCTGCAAGCCACAAGTAGAGTGTCCGTGCATCACACGAAAGATCTCACATGACACAGTGAGGATCTTGAGTGCCGCAACAAAGACCTGACACAGCCACATCAAAACAAACGAACAAAGTACTATTGAGTCATCAAAATACAAGTGAAAACAAAAAGGAGGGCAGAATACAGCCTGTTGTATCCTCAAGACATTAGTATTCACTTGTACAAAAGACAGTTCCACCAATCCTGTGGTGTTCTGGGTACTGGAAAATATGAGGCTGCGTGAAGGTGAACAGTGACCACGGGGGTGTGGATGTGTTAATCAGTTCAGTGGGGGAATACAGAGGTATATCAAATCAAAACATTGTACAATTTAAGTATCCTACAACTTTGTCAATTACACCTCAATATAGCTAGGGGGAAAAACCAGAAAACAAAATAGTAACTGGTAGAAACTTAGTTTGCTGCCATGACACAGTTAACAAACTGTGTTCCCTGGAATCTTAGGATGGCTTGGGAATGCTCCTTGAGGAAAAGGGCCTCTGATCCTTTTGTCTAGATACTTGCTTTATATTTTCAGGAGTAAGTAAACTTCTTCTGAGTAAGTTTCTATCAGAAAGGGCTCTGATGCTTAAAAAAAAAGTTGAAAATCATCACTTTACCATACCATATTTTCCAACTCTTTGGGGGATAGTATTTGGTTTGTTTATTAGATCTAGAGAAACAGGAAAAAAATCTTCTCCACCAACTTTTACAATTAGAACAAGTAATTACATAAAAGTTTTTCGAGTGCTAACAACCTGCCAAACTATATGTTAGACACTTGCTCTGAACGAAAGCAAACAATGCAACATGTCTTATACACAGACATATGCCTGCATTACCATAGCAACCATGCAACAATCATATTACCAAGGACCAAAAAGGATCAACTACCAAAAATCCTCTCAACACACCTTCATTAAAATCAGCATCCAACTCTCCCATTTCTATTTTAGTCCTTGATCCTACAGACGCAATATATGCTGAAGAGTTATTAAGGTTGCTTTCTTTATCAATGACCTGGTCACCCCATAATATATAAGGAAGTTGTGATAAACAACAAAGGCCCTACTATACAGCATGGGGAACTATATTCAATATCCTATAATAAACCATTATGGAAAAGAATGTTTAAAAGTTGGAACCTGGATCATAGTAAGTGAAAAAGTTGAGATCTGGATCACAGAAAGTGCTTAAAAAAACCTGTTTAATCAGTGGGTCTTTTTTTTTTAATTAAGTTAAACATTTAATTCAAAGCATTCTGTGGAAATGGCCAGCTCTTAAGACATTAACTCACCAAAATGACCTGAAGGAAGATCTCGCATTGCCGCACATTATATAGGGCTTCTCGTAACATATAGGACTGAAGTTCTTGACTCATGAGGGGATTTTTTGCTACCTTCTCCAGGATGGCTGTGTAGCGGTATGCCTGGTCCTGAACCACCCCAAGCTGGGAATCAATATGCTGAGTGGTGGCTGGGATTGCTTTCTGTAGAATAGCTGGCACTGGTTTGAAAAGTATAATAAAACAAACACGAGGCAAGCTAAAAGAATTCAGAAAAAAAAAAGCCTAGAAAGTAGTCATATTTAAACAGTAGGTTGAGTCAGGTTTTTTTTTCTTAACCAAATTAATAATAAGGAGGCAGGTGTTTCATCACTTCTATATCAGGAAGGGAAGAACCCAAAAAGAAAAGCCTATCAAAAAACAAACAAAACAAAACACCACACTGCAGAATAAGAACCAAAAGTTAAAGCAGATCACTTTTTGTCAATAAAATACAGAAGAGTCTAAAGAACAGACAGGCTTTGGTGTTATGTGCTATTAATTACGTGCTTCTAGAAAAGCCACTGTATCTCTTCTTCTGTGAATATTCTTTACTGCTTGTAAAAAAAGGAAATAAAAGAGTAGCACTTAAGAAGCTCATTGGGATACAGAAAAACAACAGAATCATCTAACAAAGTAGTGAAATTTATGAAGAATGGGAATTGGACTTTTTAGAACACTCTTTAAATTGCAAAAACAACTACCATATTGTACTAGATCAGTGATCTGGTAAAAGACACTAACACCTCAGTGGGCCTACATGTGTATCAAATACACAAGGAATTTACTCCTACTGGTTGGTCTTTGAGCAAATATTTCAACAAATGCTTTCAAACTTACAGATAATGAATTCATTAAGTATGTAACAGCATAGTAGAGGCTCTGTATTTATAGACTTGCAAATATTCTCCTCTTATTCTATTTCATTCCATTAACCACATCAGCAACAGCTTTATTTTCAGGGTGATTCTTATTTTTTGAATCACTGAATTTTAGTCCATTTTGGTTATTTGGCTTGGAGGGCTTCCCAGGTGGTACCAATGGTAAAAAATCTACCTGCCAATGCAGGAGATGCAAGAGACGCAAGTTCAATCTCTGGGTTGGGAAGATCCCCTAGAGTAGGAAATAGCAACCACTCCAGTTTTCTTGCCTGGAAAATCCCATGGACAGAAGAGCCTGGTGTGCTACAGTCCATGGGATCACAAAGAGTCAGACACAACTGAGCATATATGCATGCAAAGAACATAAAGGTCCATTGAACTGGGGAGGCTGGACTCTAGGAGGTCCTCTCAATCCTTTTATTGATTCAAGCCCCATACTAGCTTCATGTGTGGTGCGTGCTCAGTCATGTCCAACTCTTTGAGACCTAATGGACTGTAGCCCACCAAGTTCCTCTGTCCATGGAATTTCCAGGTAAGAATACTGGAGTGGGTTGCCATTTCCTACTCCAGGGGACCTTCCCAATGCAGGGGTCAAAGCCCCTAGCTTTATGGTACATAAAAATGTATGGTCTTGTCCCAATAAAATGAAAGATTACTATACATTATGAACAGAAGCAGTACTTCAGGTATAGTCAAAACTGCAAACGTTAAGTCTAAGAATGCCAGTGGTGTACTGTGTATTACTTTCCTCTGTTCCCATTAAATTTTAAACCTATGTAACCTATAGAATTAACCTAATGATATACCTACAGTCATCAATGCCTTCTCCCCCCTTTCCACAGTCTCGGTTAAATAAACGAATTCCAGTCACAATCATGGTGAGTTCTTTCAGCTGGCGTTCTTTGTCCTTCTTAGAAAGGGTTAGGAATGTCCCAAGCTCAGTTTGAGGAAATACACTCTGTAGGGCAGCTAAACAAACCACAAAAAGGACAACAAAGTGGTAGAATAAAGATACCAGAACTTAAATAACAAGTCTCTTTCAGCAGAAAGCCAGCATTTCCCACTCCTCAGCCAGCCTGGTACTCCTAATCATACTGCCAATGCTTCTCTAGTGAGGAGTAATAGGTCCCTAGGTACATACAGCTCTAAGAAGATGAATATATTCACTTCCCAGAGGTGCTACTTGAGTTTTAGTGATGCTACATTGTGTAAGAGAAATGTGGGTCAATTTTAACCTCTTATTTGTGCTAATTTTTTTTTCAGACAAAAGGAGAAAACTTCAACGTTCAACATTTGTAATTCACCATATTTTATAAGATACGATGTTCATGTATGCTCACACATGGAATGGAAATGGTGTACATTTTTTACCTGTTGCCTCTCTGACAATCTTGATGTCTGTCGGGGACCCCAGGCCAGAGCGCAGTAACACGTAGCTGACAATCTTGCGGTAGAGGCTTTCCAGCTCCTCTCGGACACATGCTCGACTGTCTGTAATCTCTCTGCTAACAGAACTTAATCTAGACTCTATGACCCGGTGATGTTCTTCAAGAAATTCCTCTAAAAATGGCAATAGACAATGTTCCATATATTGATACTTAGAATTCTTCCCCCATAAGAAAGTAGGACCAGAGGGGGAAATGGCATGGTATGGCAATTCTACTGCATGAAAACAAGTATTTTCTTAGGATATAGTCATCAAAACAAAAAAATAAATAGTGGTCAGCTAGTAACTTCAAGACAAAAATCTAGTGGGAAAGATGTACTACAGTGATTTAAATGGCATACTTTGTCAAACATGTAAGACTTTTAAACAGACAATCCAAACATAATAGATAGGGCTAAAACCTCCTAGTTAAGTAGAAAGTATACAAGACATTTTATAATATACATTATAAACATATACAGTATAAATATATGTACTATCTATATGCTATTGGTAAGCACATGTAGCATACTGTATGTAAGCAAATATAAATACCCACATAGACAATATAAATATTCCTCTTTAACTATGTGTGTTTCTATTTTAGTTCTAGATAAATTTCCTTTGAATGGCATTACTGTAATACAATGTTGCATCAAGAACTGTATCCCTCTCCCTTCTTTCTGTGATACAATGAGGTTTAAGCTTAATTGTGGCAGGAGCCACACTTCACCAGCACTATAATTTTTGCAACTAAGTCAATTAGACACCCTTTAACAAGGGCAATAATTAAAATATCAACCATACACAATTCATAGCTATAACTTTACCACAAAAACTCAAACTTTGAAATTAAGAAAAATCTAAATTACATCAATTCACTACTATTGTTTTAAAATGTCATTGTGATGGTTTAGTCACTAAGTTGCATCTGACTTGTGACCTCATGTACTGTAGCCTGCCAGGCTCCTCTGTCCATGTGGATTCTTTAGGCAAGAATACTGGAGTGGGTTGCCAGCTCCTTCTCCAGGGGATCTTCCTGACCCAGGAATCAAACCCAGGTCTTCTGCATTTCAGGCAGATTCTTTACCAACTGAGCTACAAGGGAAGCCCTAAAATGTCATTATTATTAATCAAAAAAGCAAGATACATGATTTTACACATATAGCGTAACTAAAAGTTTAATACATAGAAGGAAAAAAGACAATGAAAATCACCAAATGGTTAATAATGATTCCAATACAGTCAAGCAGAGGCAATCTTTATTTTCCTTTTTATCTTGTTTCCAGTTTATCTTGGATGTATGTAATAAATGATTTACATACAAAATATGTTCTGAGCTTATATTTCCCATCATTAACTTCATTTTTAGGTAAGTTACATAATTTAGGAAAGCATTATGAGATAATAATATAAACCAGAAACAAAAAAAAATCAGCAAATTAAAAATGTTAACTTCAGTGGGCTGGCTGCTTTACAATATTATGTATTAGTCGTGTAACAGTTAAAGCACAATAGACTCAGAAACTTTTGACGCTCATTAAAGCCAGTGGTCTCATTTAGCAATTCCAATATTATTACATTCTTCAAAGTTAGAAAAAATTCCAAAAGACAGACAAAAAAGTTATTGTTCTTCATCAACCAAATGAAGCCCTATAACCTGAATTACAATATGAATCTTCTTTTAAAGGGTATCAATATAGGTAGATATATGTTACCTCGACTTGTATAATTCATATCAAAGTAGACTTGCATCTTAATGGTGTCCAGGGAAGGATTTTTGCTGTCCAATAGCCGATTCACACAAAGCTAAAAGAGAATATCCCATAAATGCTTCTAGTTATATTTTCTGAAGCAATTAGAAGTATTTTCCAATGTTATTTTTAAAATCAAAGAGAAACATCAAAGCAATAGCTTCTGATATTTATCTACCAATAACCCCTTTTATTATTTTTTTCCTCAGAACTTCATGCTTTATAGATTACTTAACCAATAACATTTATTAAGTAATAAGCTATTTCCCCTGAGTTAGCCAATATTACCATACCCAGGTGGCTAATAGTCCAGTTGGAGGCAAGGACCTCGACAAGGTTAGTCTCTGAAGACTGAATGTGGATGGACATTGCATGAAGCTTATGCTCATGTCTGGAGCTCTTCCTGAGTTCCTCATTACCATTTATTTGAACCTTCATGCTCCTTTTTTTTAGCTTATGCTGGAGGTCATGTGCATTTTATAAGAAGCTGCTGTGGCTACCATCCTCTGCTCACGGACAATCTCTGACCCTGACTTCTGTTTCAAAATTTCTTCCTCTGGTCCATTTTCTCCTGTCTGCCCTCCCCTGCCCCCTCCCCCACCGATATGCACATAGATAGCGCATCCTCCTTCTCTGATTTGCCCTTTTAGGATAGATAGTCAACCTGAATTTTTCTTCTCTCCTCTCTTCTCCATCCCCCAACCCCACTTTTCCCGATCTCATGTTAGACTTTATGTCTGTACCTGGCAGGCACATCAACAGCTTCACTCAGCCCACCTCCCAGGGCACCAACACTATTTTCCTGGGAGAAGGGAGAGGAGAAAGCAGGAGTGAGGATGGGACACCCAGACTGTTCCAGGTGGAGAGGTGCCGGTCCAAGCACAGACTTTACAAATGCAAAATTAGCTCATTCACATGATTCTTAATTGAGAAAAAAGGAAACACTCTTTATCACTTGAATTATGATATAAATTGACAGTTAATGTCCCTGTCACATTAAAAGTACACTGAGCATAGGGAACTATATTCAATATCCTGGGATAAACCATAATGGAAAAGAATATGAAAAGAATTTATATATGTGTATAACTGACTCACTTTGCTGTGCAGTGGAAATTAACACAATATTGTAAATCAACTACACTTAAATAAGAAAAATAAAATTCAAAAAAATATATCAAACTTTATTCTTGCCAACTTAGTTGAGTTAGAGGGGGGAAAATTGCTTCTTAGGCCATGAAAAGAAGAAAAACACTTTCTGCCCCTCCTTGGTTCTTCTCCATGGCTTTCCGACAAAATTTCTGACTGACTATTAGTCATTTCCCCTATTGCTAGTAACAGGCTTTATAGCACATTCTCAGTTTCAGCACAGAAAGACCCAGCTCTCAGCTGCCATAGAGAATCATAGAGTTTCTTCTGCACGGTTATCCTATCAACATATTCCCCAGTTCCAAGCTTCCAAAGATCTGCTTGACCCTCTAACATCTCCGGACAGACCTGTGTTCCATTATGCAAATTGCTGGCTGAGAGAGAAGATGGAGATGATGAAAATTTTCGCTGCCATTTGTTTGAGCTCAGAAAATATCCACATACAAGTTTGGGAAACCTTGTTTCAAATCTTTTGTATGAAGGAGAGAATTAAAATCATTAAGGCCAGGGGAAAAAATAATGTTGAAATTTTAGGAAATCCATTCACAAATATTCATAAAATAAACATTTAAGCATCTAAACCCAGTGAGTCAAACTTAAAACATATGGAAAAATTAATAGTATCTCAAGTTCCTGCCTTCTTTAGTTCTTACAACTGTTTTTCAGGCACATCTATTGATTTCTTTTTTTTTTTCTTCTGTAATAGATCCTTTATAGTTAGCTCTTCATCTGTTTTAAATACAGCAGTGTATAGATGTCAATCTCAAATTCCCAAACTATCCTATGAATTACTTTGCTCTTGGGTTCAATTTTTCTTTTAGAAAACACAAATTACATTGAATCAATAATCATATGAATATGAATTTGTATATAACTTAACTGTATATAAGTCAGTTAATAATTTTCTCAATGTCTCATTAGATGAATAAGATGTCTCTAAAATACTGTGGCAGACACTGCAACCCGCCAGCATCCATACCCCTCCTTCCTTACTAATAAAGCCTCAATCTGGATTAAGGCAGAGACTTTCTTTCAGCTAAAAAAGGAAAGAGGAAAAAAAAATCAATATCCCAGGCTCACTTGCAATATCATTCTATTCAATAAATGCAAGGGCTTCCCAGGAGGCACACTGATAAAGAATCCATCTGCCAATGCAGAAGACACAGGAGATATGGTTCGGTCCCTGGGTTGGGAAGGTCTTCTAGAGAAGGAAATGACAACCCACTCCAGTATTCTTGCCTGGAAAATTCCACAGACAGAGGAGCCTGGCAGGCCACAGTGCATGATCTGGCAAAGAGTCAGACATGACTGAGCACGCTCGCAGGCCATAAATGGAAAGAGATGGGAGGGATTCTGGGAAAGCCCGTTATTTTCCAAAAACAAAGTGACAGATCCAATTGCACAAACATTTTGACCTTTGTCCTCTCACCTTATACCTGCCTAGAGGTGGAAGAGCTTTCTTGTGACCCTGGGGTGGAAACACATGCATGATGGTGACCTAGGAAGTCAGGAAAAACAACCTATGAACCTCTAGACTTCACTTTATGAGAAAAAATTTAATCTCTCATTTGTTTGCACCACTGTTTGGTGGGGTTCTGTTTCATGGAGCTGAAGGCACTATTGATCAACACAAATCAAATATTTAGAATTGTGAGTAAACCATTCAAAATTTGAGAAATGTTAGATAATCACCTTTACCAGTTTCTGCACATCACTTTTTGTGAGCATTCTATCCGTGTTAAAGCCATTACTCGGGTCCAGAACAACAGCTTTCACCTGAGAGTAGGAAAAAGCCCATTACATTTATTTCACATTACTACAACATTAGTTTAATATTTTTCCATTTTTTAAATAACTCCCTCTTGATTACCCAGGGGTCGATCATTCAGCCGAGTTTCTTACAACCCAAGTCATCAGCATCTTCATCAGAAACTGGAGAAAGGGAGCAATTTTATGTTGGGAAACTAATTTGAATATTTTTACCATATTTTATTGTGTATCATTAAACCAAAAGCAAGAATAGAGAGATATCAAGGAAATGAGTAATTTTTACAACAGTGAGCAATACATGTTAAAAAGAAAAAAACTTACAACACAGGAAAAACATTATTGATGTTTCTAAGATTCTTTGAGATCTTCTAAATCAGTCTCTTAAATCTAGAACTAACATGCTTTATAGACTTAAAAAAAAAAAAAAAAACCACAGTATTTTTGCCTGGAAAAATCCCACGGACAGAGGAGCCTCGCAGGCTACAGTCTATGTGGTTGCAAAGAGTCGGACACAACTGAGCACACACAAACACAATTTGTCCAACAATCGCCCTAGGTTTTCAATGGAATAAGTTAAGAAAACATCACAGAATTCTAAGAGCAAAATAGGCACTGCTGAAAAAAAATTTTAATAAAGCAGTAATTCACAAAAACATTTATTCTTACCATAAAAGCAACCAGAGTTTCAGGAACAATCTCTCCATGGGCTGCACATTCTTGTCCTATTTCTCGAATGATATTCTTTATAACACTTTCAGCCTGAGTGGGAGGCATTCTAAATAAAAAGATTTTTTAAATTGTATTTATATATTATTTTTTCCTTTTGAGATTTCACCACTAATATATTTGTAAAGAGTCATATTATTTATTAACTTAATAATATTTACTAGTATATAGGCCCCTCTTGTTTTTCATTAGTTGGTTTCATATTTATAAAAATGAAGGACTGATGATAACAGTGAGAGCAATTGGGACTTAATGATTGAAACATTTCCTCTTTATTTAAATGATGGTGGTCATCAAAAGTACCCTTGTGATATTTTTTAATTAAAAAAAATGTTAAACAGTACTAGAGACGAGGGATGGGTGTGGGAGTAGAATTAGTGAGAAATTCCACTATGTAGGCAGCAAAGTCAGCTTGCAACAGGACATGCTTATTTCATCACATTCACTAAATGACCTTTCATAATTATCAGAGCCTCTTGGAACACAATTCTTGCTCGAATCATCAAAATTTTATTTCTTGCACATCCAAGTCAAGGTTTAGACTCTTGATTAAAAATATAAAAGCAAAAAAAGCAAAACATATAATGAGTCATGGGTTACAGGAAAAAAAAATGAACTCCTGGTGAAAAGATGGTAGGTTTTAATAGTGATCAGCTTTTCTGATTTGTATCGGTAACTAAGCACAGGAGAAATTAGCATGCACAGAATAACAAAGGCAATCCCAGGTAGGTAAAGATCACTTTCAGCATATTAGGGTTCAGGTAAGGTTAACAACACCTGGCATCTAGTCCAGGAGAACCAGAGAGCCTCGTTTCCATCGTGCCCCGTTTTCTAGCTGAAACCTTGGGCATTTCCTTAACTTCTCTTTGAAGTGATTTTCTCATCTGAAAAGTACAAATCCTACTACTACTCTCTCCCCGGAGCTGTCCTGAGGACTGAGTTCTATATCAGTTCAGCTCAGTTCTGTTGCTCAGGCTTTGTGAGCCCATGGACTGCAGCAGGCCAGGCCTCCCTGTCCATCACCAACTCCCGGAGTTTACCCAAACTCATGTCCATTGAGTCGGTAATGCCATCCAATCATCTCATCCTCTGTCCTCCCCTTTTCCTCCCGCCTTCAATCTTTCCCAGCATCAGGGTCTTTTCCAATGAGTCAGGTCTTCGCATCAGGTGGCCAAAGTATTGGAGTTTCAGCTTCAACATCAGTCCTTCCAATGAATATTCAGGGTTGATTTCTTTTAGGATTGGCTGGTTTGATCTCCTTGCAGCCGAAGGGACTTTCAAGAGTCTTCTCCAACACCACAGTTCAAAAGCATCGGTTCTTTGGAACTCAGCTTTCTTTATAGTCCAACTCTCACATCCATACATGACTACTGGAAAAACCAGAGCTTTGACAAGGCGGATCTTTGTTGGCAAAGTACTGTCTCTGTTTTTTAATATGTTGTCTAGACCGGTCATAGCTTTTCTTCCAAGGAGCAAGCCTCTTTTAATTTCATGGCTGCAGTCACCATCTGCAGTGATTTTGGAGCCCCAGAATATAACTGTCACTGTTTCCATTGTTTCCCCATCTATTTGCCATGAAGTGATGGAACCAGATGCCAAGATCTTAATTTTCTGAATGTTGAGTTTTAAGCCAACTTTTTCACTCTCCTCTTTCACTTTCATCAAGAGGCTCTTTAGTTCTTCTTCACTTTGTGCCATTAGGGTGGTGTCATTTGTGTATCTGTGGTTATTGATATTTCTCCCAGCAATCTTGATTCCAGCTTGTGCTTTATCCAGCCGGGCATTTCACAAGATGTACTCCGCATATAAGTTAAATAAGCAGGGTGACAATATACAGCCTCGACGTACTCCTTTCCCACTCTATATACTCAGTGGTTAACACAGCGCGTGGCATAAAGTAAGCGCATCAAACAGCAGCTGGTAACTAACACGCGCCTGCTCAACGAATAGAAGCCGCGCGTGTGCGCGTGCGCCGTCGGGCACCTGGCATAGGTCTCTCCCGGTTCTCCTCAGCCCCCTACCCCCACCCTCCCCACAACCCCGCCCCAGCCTAAACCTCCCGAGTTCTGGTCGGCGGGCGTGCGAGCGGTGTCGAGCAACGGTGAGCAGTTCGGGTTAGCGATCTGACCTGGCGACCTGTGAGCGTCCGACCGGAAGCGACCGCTCTTGACGCTCAGCGGCAGGGCCTGAGAAGAGTCCTTACTGTCAGTTTCGCCTGAACCAGGTTATTCGACATGCTCGCGCGGCCCAGGCTCCGTCCGCTGACCCATGCTCGCCTCCTCGCGAGGTGCACTCCCGGATCAAGGGCGCGGAGCCCGGGCTGGGCTGACCTTGGCTGTAGTGAAGAGCTGGAGCGGGGTCTACCCGATTCTTCCCTGGGACTTTCACGGCAGCCCAGCACTCTCGGCGTAACCACGGAGACCAAACGCTAGGGCCCGAAAGGGGCGGGGCCTGGGCGTGGGTAGAGCCAAGGCGGGGAGGCGTGGCTGGGTCCAAAAGAGAGCCTTTCCAGGAAGGGATGGGCGAGGATAACTTAAAAAAAAAAAAAAAAAAAAAAAAACAAGCAAGATACAGAGAGACCCAAAGCCCAGACAGAAGAAGACAGGTTCACTACACCTCAGTAAGCTAAAGGATGTCAAAAACTAGATTTCTTAAACAACCGTATTAACTTAGCAGTGTTTAAAAAAAAAGGAGATATGGGCAAATTCTCTGAAAGTGTCAGTAGACTCTTGATTAAGATTCTCTAACGCACCTGAACAGTATTTATAAGGATGTTCACTTTATAACTGTTCAATGGTGCATATGTTACATTAACCTTTTCTGTATATGTCATATCTCATAATAAAAAGTAAAGAAAAGGCACAATAATGGAGAACTTGGATTATGCTTTTGGGCTATATAGATCATTAAAATAGAGCTGCATCCTGGTTTCCAGAAATCCTCAAAGTTAAAATAAAAATTCAGACCTCACGCTTTTCACCTATCTCACTCATGTTCTCTATTATTATCCATACACTATGCAACAATTGGCTATTTTTTCAAAACACAAACCATCATGTTAGTCTATGTAACATTCGTGGTTTATCAGTTTTGAAATGGAGGAAGTCATAGTCTTAGAATTAGCTGACAATTTCCTTTTCCAGTTTAACTTTCCTTCTCCACAGAAATGCTTGCTAATGGAGTGGGTAGCTGAATTTTCAGAGTAATGATGAAAAAGAAACCGTTGCCCAAGGAAGACAATGCCAGTCATTCTTACTGAAGTTTCCCTTAGAAAAAGCATTAACTATTTTTAGTCTGCTTTCCCACATCCTTTTCAGTCAAGAAGATTCACAAGATCATTTCTTAATCATATTCCTTACAGAGATTCCTCTTTAGAGTTAGTTACATAGGCACAGATATGACGAGCCAGAAAAAAAGCAAATTTTGAGCTTCCTGACACAAAAACAGCAAGCTTCTTAAGTTCATTAGCGTGCATGCGTGCTAAGTTGCTTCAGTTGTGTCTGACTCTGTATGACCCTATGGACTGTAGCCTGCTAGGCTCCTCTGTCCATGGGATTCTCCAGGCAAGAATACTGGAGTGGATTGCTGTACTCTTCTCCAGGTGATCTTCCCAACCCAGGGATCAAACCCATGTCTCTTATATATCCTGCAATGGCAGGAAGGTTCTTTACCACTAGCACCACCTGGGAAGCCCAAGTTCATTAGACTTACCCCTAAAAATTGGCCTTTCTTTATGGTTGTCAATTACCTTTAAAGGTAAGATGAAAAATGAGCAAAAGCATTAATTATTGGTTTCCCATCTTTTTCTCCATCACATGCCTCAGGCCTCGGGGAAACAGCAAACCTTAGGGTCAGATTTTCACACCCTAGGTGGGGGTAGCGCTAGGGGGTGACTTGAAACGCACTGCAGATCCCAAGCATGGGGTCCTGTTCTTTCAAGTGTTACAAGAGAAGTGAAATTACAAGGACGCAAAATGAGAAAAATTTAAATCAGCAAATTCTGTTGCAATCAAAACCGAGCCTCTAAAAAAAGGTGGAGGCTAGTGGTTCTTTCTTAAAAGTATTTTCCCCTCAAACGAGGTAAATTTCATATACATAGTCTTAATGAATAAAACAGGATCTAAAGCATAAAACCCTTTACATTATAGCCTCGTGGCAGTGATTCTCAACACTGGACAGTGAGAAATAGCATATCAGAAATTCCTTGGGAGTCCCTCATGATGAATTCTGAGATCTATTTACCTACTTTGTATATGCAGATAATGTTACTAGCTAGCTTTTTAAAACGTGAGTTTCTCCCTGTCTTTCACCCCTCCACTCCCACACTCATCTCCTCAATCCTTAAATTCACAACCCAGTCTTCATTATTGTCTCTTGAATCAATTCAAGTTTCTCCATTCCCACTTTTGAATTAATTAAAGCAACTACTTTTTCTTCTGTTTTTGGCCTGGACTACAACAGCCAACTAAATGAGCTCCCCTCTCCAGCCAGGGACCCCTCCAAATCCTTGCCTATACTAAAATGATACTTAAACAATGGAAATCTGATCAAGTCATTTCCCTGTCTAAAAGCTTCTGAAGGCTTCTCAGTGGCTTTGGGGCAAAGTGCAAACTTCTTGGTGTGGCATATAATATGCCCACGACCTGCTCTCAGCTCACCCACCTAACGTCAGCTCTCACAACTACCTCCCTCCCCCTCCAGACCACCCTCTTTCTACTCGCTGGCCATGCTGCATTACTCACTGGCCTCCAGATCTCTGCAGAGGTCACTTCCTCTATCTGAATGTCCTTCTTCCCTCTTCATCTGGTTAATTCCTCCATGTTGTCAGAAGCCATGTCTCCTATGAAACTTTCTCTGACCTGTCAATTGGGTTTAGGGTCCTAAACCTTCACCTTCATCTGATTCCAAAATATTTCCACCTACCCTAAGAGGAATATCCACAGTCACTAAGCAGTCACTCCCCATGCCTGTCCCCCAGTACGTACACCCGACAGAGTTCTCAATACTCTCAGGGAGTCTGTTTTCTTGTCTGTCCCCCCACTAGACCACAAGCTCCTTGAAGGCAGGGAACATATTCTGTGGAATCCCCAGCACCTAAGAATAGCCTGGGACATGACAGTCATGCAAGACAGTCGGTTAGGGAGGTGAGTTTAGGAGTGGGAGAGTGAAAAAAAGAGAGAGAGAAATTTTAGATTCTTTTCCATCTTTACTGAAAAGTTAGGGTGATTTTGGAGGGAATTATAATTGTGGAGGGAAAAGAGGAGGCATTTAAATGACAGAAATTCAGAAGATCTTCCTCTGACTTCACTTTTGACTCTCATGCTTTAGGATCTCCTACCCACCTCTAAGTACCCCTTTCTGTGTCCCCAGGAATAGTTTGCTCTCAGGTTTGCTCCTTTTGCTGCTGCTGCTGCTAAGTCGCTTCAGTCGTGTCCGACTCTGCGCGACCCCATAGACAGCAGCCCACCAGGCTCCCCCGTCCCTGAGATTCTCCAGGCAAGAACACTGGAGTGGGTTGCCATTTCCTTCTCCAATGCATGAGAGTGAAAAGTGAAAGTGAAGTCACTCAGTCGTGTCTGACTCTTCGCGACCCCATGGACTGCAGCCTACCAGGCTCCTCCGTCCATGGGATTTTCCGGGCAAGAGTACTGGAGTGGGGTGCCATTGCCTTCTCCGTTGCTCCTTTTGACCATGCCTCAAACTTGAGTCTGCAGTTTCCAGTGGTGCCTGGGCTTTAGAAGAGTGGGACCTCTAGGCTTACAGGTTTCTTGGAAGAGCAGGTGCTGGAGGTGCGGATGGTGCCTGGTGATTGGGCTCCAGACTGATTTCATCTTCGTGCTTCCCTTCCTCTGTGAAGGGCACTATGACTTATTGGCTCCCAAGGACAAACTTTAATTTGGTAAAGTCTTAAACCTTATTTAAAAAAAATAAAATTTTCAGGATCATAGACATAGAAAATAAACTTATGGTTACCAAAGGGGAAAGGAATAAGTTAGGAGTTTGGGATTAATAGATATACACTACTATATATTAAATAGGGAAACAACAGGGACCTACTGTATAGCACAGGCAACTATATACAATATCTTGTAATAACCTACAATGGAAAAGAATCTGAAAAAGAACAATCTGTACAACTCCCTTTCCTGTATACCTGAAACTAACACAACTATAAGTCAACTATACTTCAATTTTTAAAAAAGTAAATAATTTTTTTCTCAATCATCAAAGAACTCACCTTACTCTGTAGTCTGTGAGTCCTAATTTTTTTGAGGAGGAATTTTTTTGACCAGTTTGCTGAAATTATAATAGAGCTGCATTCCACTTTCAGGAGCTGTTTTGTTGTGGCTAGATAATGGTCAAAGATTCCATCAGTTTATTTTAATATAGTTGTTCCTCTAATGGTGAGCTCTGGACTGCCAGTCCCTCCTGGCCCACTGCAAGAAGGAAGACAGTAACAATTCAGCTGAATTTCTGAGTACTCCAAGCTCATTATCTCTAACATAAATCTTCTCTCAAAACCCATCCCACTCGACATTCTTTATTGGGATGAATTGTCAGTAATTAATAGCAGACGCAATGACTGAAGAATGACTGAAGCAGCCCAAACCTGCTTCAGATAATTCTCCTCTTGCTCCATCACCCTTCACATGCAGACTTGTCACAAAGCCAGCCCCTTCTTCCTTCTGAGCATGTCTAAAATCCATTTCCTTCCCTAATTACTTCCCTAGTTACTGTGTTCTAAGGTCTCTTAAATGTTTCATCTGCTTCTTGTCTGCACCCCTCCTAAATGCAAAGCTGATCAAATAATTTCTTATGTGCAGCTCTTTGAAGACCTCCCACTACTACAAGAAAACAGTCAGTCCCACTAGAATGAGATGCAAATTCTTCCCTGATCTGGCCTCTTGTCTCTCTACCTGCACTGTCTAATACGGTAGCCATCAACCACAAGAATCTATTTAAATTAGCCAAAATTACATGAAATTTAAAACTTAATTCCTCAGTTGCATGAGCGTCATTCAGTTAGTGGCTACCATATTTGACAGTGAAGATAATAGAATTTTTCCATCATTGCAGAAAGTTCTACTGGGCACTTATGCCTGCAGTTGTTTTTAGTCACTAAGTCGTGTCCGACTCTTTTGTGACCCCATGGACTGTAGCCTGCCAGGCTCTTCTGTCCATGAGATTGCCCAGGCAAGAAAACTAGAGCAGGTTGCCATTTTCTCTTCAGGGGATCTCCCCAACCCAGGGATTAAACCCCCATCTCCTGCCTTGGCAGGCAGGTGCTTTACCATTGAGCCACAAGGGAAGCCCATGCCTGCTGTACCTGAACTCAAACTTCCAAATGACTCACACCCTTGAGCATTCTATGCTTTGGCTAAAGCAACTTCCTTTAATCAGATTACTTGCCCTACCCAACTGTGCCTTTCAAGACAAAGTTCAAATGTCACCTGATTCGGTGGAGTCATTCCCAACCAAATCTCCCACCCTCACATGGTCAGCTGATTCCCCCTTTGGGCCTCCATTGCACTCTATGCAGACCTCTACCCTGGCCCTCCTAACCCTCCTTGTCACCTACTGGTGTTCATGTCTGATTCCCTTTACGATGGTGTGAGCTTGCTGGGAGGGGGAATGGGCCCGATCATACTTATCTTTGTGTTCCTAGCTCCTAGACCAAAGTCTGACATATAATACATGCTCAATTTTTTGTGAGTGAATACATATTACAAATAAATATTCAAAAGGTCAAGAGTCTTCATAAATGGCTAATATTCCAATTTAAATCCTTCACTGACAGGTAAAAACCTAGAAGAATGTTGTCAGTCAGGTCATCAAAATACTGTATATCCTCTCTTAAATCACAGTCTTATGCTAGAGCTGCATTTCATTTAAAATTAATCCATGAGCAGTATGACAGTTTGAGCAGGTAATTGAAGTATTTTGACAGATATAGCAAGGTGAGACTAAGTGTACAAGGAAACAATTCTGGCGTCAACAATTATTAGATACACACCTATAATATTAAAAGCATTAAAATTTGGCTAGCGTTTTAATATTTATTAAGTGCCTAGTATAAAAATAGTTTGTTGGAACAACAACAACAAAAAAATCCCAACACAGCCCAATCAGAAAATGGACAGAAGACCTAAAAAGACATTTCTCCAACCCATTTCTCATGGGTATGAAAGACATTCCTTGTATCCACACACTGAGGGTGGAAGGGGGCAGCAAGTCCTTTGATGTCTCTTATAAGGACACTAATTTCATCACAGGAGCTCCACCCTCATGACTTTAACTAAACCTAAAACCTCCCGAAGGCAGAACTTCCCAATACCATCATATTGCTATCCAAAACTGCAACCTCAGCTCAAGTCCTATCTCTTCCATGAGGCTTCATGAAGCTGCATGAACACCTGCTCTACCCCCACACCCCTCTTATTGGTACTTCACCATACATGCACCACTTCATGGTGGGCTTCAACATAATAATTTGGGGAGGACAAAACATTCAGGTCATAACACTGCCCTTCAGAACTCTCTGACCGAGATGTTCCTCATTGCTGCTGAAGACCATCACCAAGATCTGTAAGCCCCTCTCTGATTCCCCTCCCCCAGCTTCCTTTGTCCTCTTCCCCTTCATTCTTGGACTTGTAATAACCTATGGTGGAAAAGAATCTGAGAAAGAACATATGAGGAAACCAATCCCACTTTGCCACTGTGGTACAGTCTTTTAGTGTTTAAAATTTTTTTATTGATGTATACTTAATTTACAATGTTGTGCTAGTTTGGAGTGTACAGCAAAGTGATCATATATATATATATGTACATTTATATATGGACATATTTGTGTGTGTATAGACAAAGTAACTTCCCTGACTTCCTCATTTTAGAAAACCAAAAAAGGAGGTGTATGAACCACAGGAACCCTAAATAACCTCTCAGCTCTGTAATTCTGTTATTTTAAATCTACAGTGGCCTATATTTGCTCTGTTTGTGGACCTTCTCCAGCAGCATCCTAAAACAGAGAACTGTAGCAAAGCTCAAGCTGAGGTGGAGAAATAATATCGGAGAAGGGCTGAGCTGACCAGGGTGGAACTATGCTTACACCGGTGGGTGTCAGGAGGCCCAATTGGCAGAAAACTGTTCCTTCTCATGACAAATGAAATGAAATTGAGGCCTGTGCGACTGAAATATCAGGAAGTGATTAAATGAAAGGTGGCTGGTGCGTCATCGGTGCTGTTACAAAAATTGTACTCTAATGTTGAAAGGCGGGAAGTCCAAATTTGTGATGCTCCCAGCATGTATAAGTGAAGTGCTACTAAAGTCCTTCAACGATAGAAATCAGGGAACGTGTACTGCCAAGTATATGACTTTCACTCACAGAAACAACAGTGATCAGATTGTGATCCTCAGAGGTAAGCATAGCTCCCAAGAAAGAAGAAATTCCCTCTTGCTGTATGAATGTCATCTTTCAGACAAAAATCAATGCAAAAAAAATCAATGCAAAAAACTATTCCCAAATCCAGCCTCAATGACATACAACTACTCAGATGACTTAAATGATCCCTGTGTAGACCACAGGGCCACTTTTGTTACCTGTATGTGAGGGAGCCACCTGCTGTTGAAATAGGATCCTATGGCTACAATTTCTTTCATTTTTTTCTCAACTACATAAACTGCCTAAGTTTAGCTCCAGTAATCCAGACCAAAAATTTTATAGAATTTAAGAAACCAATATAACTTCTAGGGATAAGTAACACACAGTACCTTCCCTGTCTCTTTTGCAAGTCAGAAAATATTTGTTAAGCATCTATATCCATTTATTAACACATTGAAATTCTCAAGTTTCTGGCATGCAGGAAATAATGAAGCAGTCTATATTTTAACAAATACAAATAACAAATGTCCCTGCCAATTTCATTCTCAGTGTTTTGGGGAATACTATGAGCTTGTCTTGCCTATCCCAGTGTTATCCAACCTGCAACCTCAGCTCAAGTCTTATCTCTTCCATGAGGTTTCATGAAGCTGCATAAACCCCTGCTCTATCCCCGAGACACCCCTCTTATTGGTATTTCATCATACATGCACTGCTTCATGGTGGTATATACCGGAAAACTAACATTTACCATATGTCAGCACTGTTGTAAGCATTTTACCTTTATGAACTTATTTACTTCTCATATTAACCCTATGACATAGTCACTATTATAATCCACATTTTGCAAAAGAGGAAACTGAATTCTAGAGAGATTTTTTAAAAATCTTGTCCAACACCATCAAGGTTATTAAGCAATGGAGCCACAATTAAACCCATGCACCTACCTTTCCAACTTGTTTATAAGGACCCAGAGGACAAGAATTGTGTTATAAAATTCTTTTGAGTTCTTACAGTGCCTAGGCTGGTGCTGGAATCTTAGGAGCTGATGTTTATAGTTTTACTATAGTTTGCTAATTTTCCAAGAAGTCAGAAGACCCATGGAAGAAGATGGTTTGGTCCTGTTAATCAGCCTGATATAAAACAAGTCTGGGGAGAGACTGCAATAATAACAGAGGACTGGTACTGAGGATGTACTGTAAGCCTGGCACTGTGCTAAGTAATCTTATATAGTAACCTATTTAATCCTATTAATAAATCATTTCAGAGAGGTACTATTACACATATTGGATCAATAAGGAAACTGAAGCACAGAGAGATGAAATAACTTGCTTGAGGTCACACAGACTCCAGCCTAAGCCTAACTTGTATGCTATCTATCACCATTACACACTTACTGTAAAAGGATGTTTATCTGCAATGGATTTAGAAATTGTGGAGAACACACGGGGATGAAGATGGCCTTCCCCATTGAACACCAACTCTTAATCTGAATCTCCCAGTAGGTTTGCACAGTCTTTAGGGATTCCTCTGGTTATTGCTGCCAGCACTAAACTGGCCTCAGGGGGGCACTGCTTCCCTTTTAACACCTCAGTTTTTACATGCTTGCTTTTAAAACCAGTGGCAATCCTGAAGCAAGGCTGGAACATTTAAATCAGAATTTACCAAAGTCAAGGGTATTAACTGAGAACCGGTTTTGATCTTTGGGTCAGGAAGATCCCCTTGAGAAGGAAATAGCAACCCACTCCAGTATTCTTGCCTGGAGAATTCCATGGACAGAGGAACCTGGGGGGCTACAGTCCATGGGGTCACAAAGACTTGGACACGACTGAGTGATTAACACTAACACAAAGGGTAGTAACACAAGTAAAGAAAGCATAACAAAAAGTACCATAACCCTGTTACAAGGTGTGGCCCGCTCTCTAAGGCCTGAACAAAGTGTAAAATCTTGAGGTTCCTTCCTGCTGAGGCTCCAACCTTATGTCTGCCACTGAAAAACACTAACCTGGCACCTGTCCTCTTCAGACTCAGGCTATGAGAGCGCTGGGGCCAGGGCAAGGTGGGACTCTCCCGTGGGCTGAGACAGAATTCAGAATTCCTGTGGGAGAGGGCCTGCCTTTCCCACAGATGATGGACACGGGAGATGAGTGCCCTCTTGGAAGACGCCTCCCCTTCAGCCACTCCTCCAGAAAGGAGACCTATTCTCAAGCCTCTGCAGGACAAGTCCAATGTCTGTATAAGATATTTACACGTAGTAGGTGGTCACATACTAACTCCTTTGGTCAAGAGAATCAAGAGATGAAAGGAATCCTCACACCAGGACGACTGACAGATTGGAGAAGTCAGCGAAACGAATGGACCCAGTCAGGCACACAGCCAGACCCTCAGGGTACATCTGCGCATGCGCCTGTGAGCCCAGTCTAGGGGGCGGGGATGCACGTTTAGTTTCCAGATACACTAATTTAAGGTGCTAATGAATGAGAGACCACCAAGAAGACTGCATGTAGAGACAAGATAAAGGACACTGCGTCTCTGATCACACCTGCTGATACTGCCTCCTAAGCTGCCAGGAAACTCACTGCTTTGAGAAGAACCAGACCTGTAATTGTTGATACTCAGAAAGCCATTCGCTAATTTTACTGAATGCCAACGTGATGCAATTTATCTTTTAAAACCAACTATTTCTGAATCCAGCAACAATGCTTTACTTAGCAGTTTTTTCCTCTGGAGCTTGACTGTGGGATTAATTTGCTTTTTGCCTCTCCAAGGCACCCCATCTAGGTCAGGATAATGTAAAGATAGACACTCATGTGGTCCAGCAATTCCTTCTAATATAGAGCACACCACAAGTAGAAGACACTGCAGAGCCAGCAGTTACTGATGAGAATAGATTGAACAGTTTCTTTTACTTGAAAAAAATTTCCTTCCTGATTATTTAGAAATAATGTTACCAGTCTTCTAAGAAAAGCTTCTGTGGACACAGACATTTGTGATAACTTCACATCAAGTCAAGTCTGCAAATGACAGCCTTACTTCACTTAAAGGAAGGTCTGCCAATGACAGGATGACAGCAAATCCATCCCTCTGCCTGTTTATGTGTGGCTGACAAGCTAAGGAGGATTTTACACTTTCTTAAACAGTTGGAAAAAAAAAAACAAACAACAAAGAACAATATTTTCTGACATGTGAAATTCAAATGTCGATGTCCCAAATAAAGTTTGATTGGGACACAGCCACACTCATCCTAAGTCTGCTTTTGCTCCACAAGGGCAGAGTCAAATAGCTGCAACAGAGATGATAGGGCCTGCAAAGCTGAAATAGTCCATATTTGATCTTTAACAGATAAAGTTCAGCAACTCCTGACATAGTGTGACAGACACTTTTCCTTTGATGCATAAACTACATCTTCATTCTTTTTCAAATGACCTCAGTGGCTTTATTTTACAGACAAAGAAATGAGAGGCCCAAAGAGGTTATAAACAAAATGATCTAAAGCTTGAATAAAACATTTGGCCAAATCATTTAAGTTCTCGAAACCTTAGTTGCATCACTTATTAAAAAATAGCATTGACCTCATACAGCTGGGGTGGAGGTGGAAGGAAATAATGCATATATATGAGGTTTAGCACAGTGTCTGGCATCAGTGCTTAATAAACAGAGCTATCTTTATTAGTTAATAATATCATTATTACTATTAAAACTCAGATCTTCTGCTTCAGTACCATTTTCATTATCATAAACTAAAAAAAAAAAAACAGGTTATATAATTATTGGCTTTAAAATGTTGTGTTTTATCAAGACTCTAGATAGTTTCCACTCACTCTCCAGACATCTAATCCACTCATGTGCTCAAGTTTCTACCAAGGTGACATCATAACGGCTACAGATGGCTTGTGGGGAGATGGATATCACCGACTCAGGAAGATGCTACAACCACTTTACTTTTTCTGATCTGTAAGAGGAGGAGAATGCTTGTTCTGCATAACTGAAAGCTCAAAGGAGATGAGAGACAGGAAGGCACAGTAAAACTATACATCTATGATGTCTTTTGCAAAAGTAGGCAATTCCTAAAATCGTTATCCTTTTATTGGCCATCAGGAGGCTTGTCATCATGTGAACTATGACCTAAATATAACCCTTAGGTTTTCTTTATTCCTTGATTTGGAGAGGAGCAAGCAGAACTTTTGGAGAAGGAAATGGCAACCCACTTCAGTATTCTTGCCTGGAGAATCCCATGGAGAGAGAAACCTGGTGCGCTATAGCCCATGGGATCGCATAGAGTCAGACATGACTGAAGCAACTTAGCACACAGCACCCACAAGCAGAACTTGGAAAGGGTGCCAGTGATGGAAGAAGAGAGGAAGTTGTCGGCAGAGGGAAGTGAAAAGATCAGGGATTTTTTGAAGCTTCTTGCCATCTAAGTACCTAACCGTTACTCAACTACTCACCCCATGTCTCTCTCCTAAGGACTCTCTTTACCTCCATCAATCCACCTTCCTTTCTTCCTCATCTTTCTTTCTCCTCCTGTCTTCCCTGTTTCTTTCTTCTATCTCCCTTCCCCCACTCCATCCTGCCTCTCCTTCTTTCTCCCTTTGTCTGAAGAATGTTATTTGTCATTAGTTTTTATAAGATAAAACATTACTCCATGTCCTTAATGTTGTATTATTCTTCCTATCATGTAAATTATTGTTCTTATTACTTAAAAATAAAAATTAAATAAATAGGACTTTATTGTTTGCAAATGTGTTGTTTTGTCAATAATAGGTCCTCTCAAAACCCTATTGGAAAATAGTGTTCCAAGTTACAAAAGTAATTATTGATAGCTTTCACTCTATTTTTTTTCCTAAATAGGAAAGTGTCTCTTGACAACAAAAGAGCTTCCTGCATTGTGAACTTGGAGTATCATTTGGTTAATTTAGCTCTTTATTTTTTCATTTTATTGTCGACATCTTTCTCTGATCCATTTTGAAGATGTTCAGAATCATGCCATTGCCTAGCAAATAAATTCTGAATTCTCCAGGATGGTGTAGGAGAGGGTCTGTGGTTAACCCTGACCTCACTCTCCAGCCTTATTTCTCACAACCTTCACTTTATGTACCACATCAGGTGACATTTCCTGACTGTGCCTTTCCTCCTCAATTTCTCTCTGCTTGGAATACCCTACTTTCTTTCACCAAATCTGCCAGCTGAGATTGAACTGGTCTTTCAGCCTAGATCAAAACTAGCCATTCTATTTCTCTAAACTCCTATGTGCATGCTGTCACTTCTGTCATGTCTGACTCTTTGCGACCTTATGGACTGTAGCTCACCAGGCTCTTCTGCACATAGGATTCTCCAGGAAGAATACTGGAGTGGGTTGCTATGCCCTCCTCCAGGGGATCTTCCCCACCCAGGGACTGAATCCACATCTCTTCTGGCTCCTGCATTGGCAGGCATGTTCTTTACCACTAGCACCATCTGGGAAGCCCCTGAACTCCTATACCCCTTTATTAGCTCCTCCATCGGGGCAGTCCCCAGATTTGGAATTGTGTTGTTTCTCTCATTGTTTATGAATGCATCCTCTCCCACTACTCTCTGATCTATCTCTATGTTCCCTACGAACTTACACAATGACTGCATACAATAGGTTTTCTGTGAATGCTTAAAGAATGAACAACCTACCATCTCCAGCCTAGATTCCTTATTTAAGATCTGAAAAAATTTTGAATTAAAAATGTTTTAATTCTTTATTTTCATTCCATTTAGGAGTCAAATCCTTATATAATACCAGATTTTACATTAGTATTTTTGACATGAGCTTGATATGCCACTGCTAGGTCGTTCTCTACCTAAAATCTAAGTTCTGGGAAAAATAAAAACATCTGCCATTGGTACTTACTCAAGCACCATAATCACAGAGGACTGGAAAAACATGACTATGAATCTGATTCTGACCTTTAGGATGGCTTTAGGTTTGGCAAAACTATTACATGACCTCAAAGCTGGCTTTACTTTTAAATTCCAGTAATCCAGAAAACACTCTGAATTATTTATTTCTCTGTAATGGGTCTTAAAATGTGACATTAACATCCTGGAAAAAATTACATTTGAATCCATTTATAATTGAAAGACAATAAGCTTGATGGTATTTTTTGGAAGTGCCCCTCTCTACAAAGAAAGTAAGAATAGGTTATATAATCATTTGTTTTAAAATGTTATTGTTGCTTTATTAAGACTCAAGACATCTGATCCACTAACATCCTCAAGTTTCTGCCAGGGTGACATCATAATGACCACAGATGGTCCTTTGGGAGATGGACATCATTTACTCATGAAGCAAAAGCAATATATTTTTGTCTCAGATTTCTTGGCAACATAAATTAATTTTGTTAAAATAAAAAGCTATTCTGTCTAAAATCTGCTGTTTTTTCTCTTTTCAAGTTCAGCAATTTCCTCCCAAACCAAGCCTTTTCCATGACATTTTAGAAGTAGGAACTCTCTTTTTTATCTTGTTAGACATTCATTTGTGTCAGACTCTTCGTGACCCATAGACTGTAACCTGTCAAACTCCTCTGTCCATAGAATTCTCCAGACAAGAATACTGGAGTGAGTAGCCATTCCCTTCTCCAGGTGATCTTCTCAACCCAGGGATTGAACCCAGATCTCTTGCATTGCAGGCAAATTCTTTGCCGTCTGAGCCACCAGGGAAGCCATCCTCACCCCCCCTCCAACCACCCCCCCCCCCCCGCCTTTTTTTCTTTTACAAGGTTCTTTATATCTAAATAGAAATAAACGTATATGGGGCAGCAATACTATATTGACTTTATGTAAAATAGGAACCAGCAAAGCAAGGTAGGTGGGCTTGGCCCTGGGATTACAGAGGGTGTGATGTGTCTGTGATGGAGGAGAAAGTCATTGTCATCTTTCCTGTCTTCTCAGTCACCTTCTCCCTCTGCAGAAAACATGAGTGTCCCTGACAGCGCCCCTAGTGGTACTAAGCAAGAATGCAAACATTCCTAAACAAAGGTCCCTGATGGCATCCTTTGGGATGAAATAGGTCTTAAGTATTCCATAATATCCCCCAAGCCGAGTTCGTGGTTTCTTGGAAGCAATGACTTATAGGTTAAATCTTCAGAAATAGGGCTTATGAGTAAAATCTGGCTGCTTTGTTAATCATTAAAAACCATGACCCAAATCTTCCTTTTCTTCAACACGTTTCCCTCCCTGACCCTCTCTCAATGCTTGCCCTACTTCCGGTACAAATAAATAGCTACATGCACATTTAAGGTTTATCATAGACTGAGGGGCACTTTTGGTGAAAACCATTTATTTGAAGCATTTTCTGTTTTTATTTTTGGTTTTTTTTTTGACCACACCACATGGCATGTGGGATCTTAGTTACCTGACCAGGAATCAAACCCAGGCCCCCTGCATTGGAAGCACAGTTTTAACCACTGGGCTGCCAGAAAAGACCCTGGAAAAATTTAGATACTATCTTAGGCAGTTTGCCAGAGATTTAAAACACTAAACTATTCCTTCCAGGTGTTCCCTATTTTATCAATGAAGTAGACAGGTTTGCAAGGCTAGGCTAATTAGTTTCTTGGAGGAACTCTGCCTGAAATTACTGTAGTTGTACACCAAGTTGTGGGGCCAGATACACAAATTCATAGGTTCCTTATTCTTATGTAGAGATTTTCAAATTTTCTCAGTTCCTGGTGACTTTTAGTGTCTCAATAATATTTCATTGCATGCCTAGGCCAAAATGAGTGCCTGATTATCTGAACCTAGGCCAGAACCAGCACCTAGTAAGCTATAGTAGTGCTGCTGCTGTGTATCTGACAAATGTCACTGTGTTTTCCTTGAAACTTAAAAATATCCTGCTTCACCCCCATGAGTTTGCTACAGTGTCCTGAAGTAACTTGACACACAGTTTGAGAATACAGTTTTAATGTTTTAGGGCATTTAGCAATAAAGTTGAGTCACTCAGTAGTGTCCAACTCTTTACAACCCAATGGACTGTAGCCTGCCATGGGGTTCTCCAGGCAAGAAAACGAGAGTGGGTTGCCATTTCCTTTTCCAGAGATTTAGCAATAATCCAATTTCAATTCAGGTATGGTTCCCTTATAAAAATTAACCACATAAAAATTTCTGTGATTCCACATCTCTCTAGATAATAAAACAGTGACATGTATCAAACATGGATAGCTCTCGAAAACAATGTTAGGTGAAAATAGGCAAGTTGCAGATTAATGTGTACAAAATAATAGTGTCTTTTAAAGTTTATATCTTATTTATGAATACAAATGTGTAATAAAATGAGGGCTGAAAGGATGCACACTCATTTAGGAGAGTGGTTATCTCAAGAAGAAAGGGAACAGGATTGAAAGGAACAAAGAAGACCCAGATTTCATTTGTAATATTTTATATGTGCCTTTTATTAAATAAAAAAGGCAAACATAGTCATGCATGAATGTGGCATATAAAGCAAAGTATGGACTTAATGTGTTCTCCCAAAATTCATATGCTGAAACCCTAAGCCCAATGTGATGGTATTAGGAGGTGGGGACTTCAACGGGTAATTAGGTCAAAAGGATAGAGCCCTCATGAGTGCAGTTAGTGCACTTATAAGAAGAGATCTGAGAGTTGGCTTCCTCTCTTTGCCTTCTACCATGTGAGGATACAATGAGAACAGTCATCTACAAGCCAGGAAGTAGGCTGTCATCAGACACCAGATCAGCCTGTTCCTTGCTCTTGGACTTCCTGGCCTCCAAAACTGTGAGAAGTAAATCTTTGTTGTTTAAGCCACCCAGACTATGACAATGTGTTACAGTACTTTGAGGTGATTAAAACAATGACCAAATGTTGACATCTGTTGTTAATTCTGGACACGAGACCATATAGGTGTTTCTTACATGTTTCTTATAGGATTTATATTTTTCTATATCAAAACAAAAAACACACAAATCATAAAGTACTGAGATAGAATTAAAAGAGATAGATCAAATATTATTTTTCTAGAAAAGCTATGATCAACTGTATCTTTAGCTATTTAATTTAATTTGGGATCATAAAATCTGAATCTTTTCTGAGGGTCCAAATAACCATGTGATACCTACCTACTTTATTGTATCAAAAAAAAAAAAACCCAGCAGCTGCTTTATAAATCAGCTGTTTGCCAATACTAATAAGGTATAGCTTTTGCTACTAATTAGTTCCAACAGGTAGATTTACTCAAATTTAGCACATTATTGTTTAAAAAGAGACCATCTCTTGTTAATTTTTTAAAATTTCAGTATCACAGATGATAGATGTTCAATAAATGTCTCTGGAATCAGCAAAACTAATATCCTTTTCTCAGCATTAAAAAAATGTTTTAACAATGAGAAAAAAAAGTGTTTAGGCACCATTATGTAGAAATTGTATAATGCAGCTTGTAATTTTTATTACTTTTAAACATTATATTAATTTTACCATAATATATTCATATGGTTCAAAATTTAAAGGTCTAAACTCACTATAGAATGAAACCTAAGGCTCCATTCAACACTTGATCCCTAGCCACTCAATTCTCTCCTAAAGAATCAATCAAAATCTCCAGTTATTTGTATTTGTCTAGAGGTATTTCATACATACACTAGCAAACACATAGTAACATACTTGTACTCTTGGCTCTATGTACCATCTAGAGATGACATTGATTAAACAGTTGTTTGGATGTCTAATAGATGTTTCAAATTCAACTTGTTCAAACTGAATTCCTGCTCTTTCCCCCACAAAAACTCCTCCTGCAGCTTTCCTATCCTGTCCATGCCGGCCTGTGTTCATCTAGCCCATCATGACCCGGCCTTCAAGCTGCTCAGCCATCCCTGACTCATCTCTTTCATGGGCTACATCCAGTCTCTCAGGAAAGCCTGCTGACTACTTTGAAAATGTTTCCAGAATCTGGTCTCTGCTTGCCCCCTCCTCTGCTGTCTCCCAGATGATGGCCACCAGCCCCTTGACAGGATCACTGCCTCCATGGCTCCCAGAGCTCTGTCCCCCTTACCAGAATGTAAGCTCCACCACGGGTGAGATCTTTGCCTGTGTGGCTACAAGCACATCCGAAGTGTAGAGTGTGATGCCTGATACACAGCAGATTCTCAATGGTATTTGCTGAATAGATGAACAGATACATAGATTAGACTGTGCATATCATTCACACCTTGACTTTACACTTAAATGACATTCATTCAACAAATATTCTCAGAAGTCTTGGAAGTTTTTTTTAATCAGCACATACATTTTTTCCCCTTCTTTCTTATAGAAGCTTATTATTTCATTGGAATTCAATCACTGGAAAGATGTACCATAATTTACATAACCAGTTCTATTGTTTCTAGTCTTTCGCTTTTACAAATAATACTGTAATGACAATCTGGTCCGTAGATTATTTTACATATATAAGAATATCTGTAGGATAAACTCCTAGAAGTGGAATTGCTGGGTCAAACAGTATATGCTTTTTAATTTCAATAGGTATTGCCAAATTAAATCCCATAGAATTTGTATAATTTATGTTCCTTCCAGCAATGCATGAGAGTGTTTTTCTCATACTTTTACCAGCACAGTTTTATAATTTCTTATCTTTTCCAGTCTGATAGGTAGGAAATAAATTTTTAATGTAATTTTAATTTCCATTCCTCTTATTTTGATTAGAACATTTTTTCATAACTTTAAATGATGTTTGACTTTTTCAATTTTCCATTTATATTTTTGATCTATTTTTATATTGGATTGTTGATCCATTCCTTATTGATTCCTAGATATATATAGCAAAGAAATTATCCCTTTGCCTTAATAGGAAATGCAAATATTTTCCTCTTATTTATGGTTTGTCTTTTGACCTTGCTTATGATTTTGACCTAGCATAATTTTAAAATTTTTATTAAGTTAAATTTATCATTTTTATTAATACTTTTTTCTTCTAGGCTTTATGTCAAACCTAAAAGGCTCTCCTCAATATGAAACAAACATTCTCAAATGGCTTCTAATATTTTTACAGCTTTGATTTTACTTTTAAACCTTTGATCCACCTAGAGTGGGCTTCCCTGGTGGCTCAGAAGGCAAAGAATTCACCTGCAATGCTAGAGACATGGATCTGCTCCCTGGGTGGGGAAGATCTCCTGGAGAAGGGGATGGCAACCCACTCCAGTATTCTTGCCTGGATAATTCCATGGACAGGGGAGCCTGATGGGTTACAGCCCACAGAGTCGCAAAGAGTCCGACACAACTGAATGACTAACACTTTCACTTTTTCACTTCTTCCAGCTGGAATACACTCTGATGAACTGGAAGATAGGATTCAATCATTTCTGCCCTTAAAAACTATCTGGTTACCTCCAAACAATTAATGAAATAAGGCATTTTTTTTTCCACTGGTTCAAAATGCCATTTTTTCATATGCTGAATTAATGAGCAATATTAAGGAGATTCAGAATGGAATATTCCATAATTTGGGACACCATCCCTATGTTTCTCCTGTACCTTTACTCTTTATTTTCAAATCCTGTTCTGTGCCATTTATTCTCTGTTCATGCCCCGGGACTACTGTTTCCGTTTCTAATGGCACGGAGTGAAAAGGTGAGTGGCCCATCATTGCATTTATTGTCAGAATTTCCGTTAAAACACTTGCTGCTTATTTTTCCACCTAAAATTTAGAATCAGCTTGTCTATTACGTCTCAAACAATGCCAAGACTGAGCTCAAAAACAACAGTCACAACAGCAACCCTGTAGTTTTCGGTGGGTTTCTGTTACATTCACACTCTTCATGTCCAGTCTTAGCTATTGCCTTTAGTGTACTGAAATCAGTGAAAAACAGGTTTTTCTGTTTTGTCTCTGAGCTAATTCTTGGTGGACTTCTGGTTGCAGGGACATGCACAGTTTCATCTTTATGATTGCCTCGCAAAGTTGTTTTGGGCTCTGAGCCCCAACAATCCTGATGGCCCTCTATTTATTTTTTTCTTGTCAGTTCATGCTATCGTATAATTTAAAGTAGCTTGTCCAAAATCATAAGGGACTTACCTTAATACGCCTTTTATTAACTTTTACATGGATGCCATGTAATGGATGGCATCACCGACACAATGGACATGGGTTTGGGAGGACTCCGGGAGCTGGTGATGGACAGGGAGGCCTGGCATGCTGCAGTTCATGGGGTCGCAAAGAGTCAGACACGACTGAACAACGAATTGAACTGAACTGAACTTTACACGGAAGTCTTATAATCCTGAAACAATCTCGCAGTCATTCCAATCCAATCTGTAGGTTGTGATTCTGCCCTTTAAACTTGTAAACATACTTTCCATTTGAGTTCTTATAGATTCAGACACATGGCTGGTTTCTATGCAACCACTCAGGTGAAGTACATATTTTATCTTGCAGCTGTCTGTTCCTTAACAAAGTGCTTAACATCTGTAGTCAATAAACAGACTCCACAGGGTACAGAGATAAAGGAACTGAATAGAACAATTTTAAATGTCAGCAGGCATCTCATAAGATTAAATTTTTAAAGCTAAAATAAAGTTATATTACACTGACTAAATAGACTTTAAAATTTTCAAGCAGTAGATAAACTATAATTCACACCCATCTATATCCATAAAAGACTGAAGAAATAAGACTAATAAAATTGGTACATTTAAAAAATTAGAATCAGTGGCTATAGGATCTGCATGAGAGATGATGAGCCATATGATTTGTGATCTTATTTTTGTAGGGATGAAAAATAATAACTAACAGTTACCAAATACTACCTGTTTGTCAAGGAGTCTTGTTAGGCATTCAGTTTCCTTATGTTGATGACTAGAAGAGGCAGAGAAAGGCCTGGAGATAAGACCCAAGGAGTGACTTGGTTACACCCTTCTAAAGTGGCACTCTCCCTGGGCAACTTGGGTAAATCATTCAGCAATAGAACAGTGGGGTTTATTCCTGCAATGCTCTCATTACTTGGAGGAGGCTCGCTGGCAAAAGTCCGCCGAGTGTATCTGTGAGACCAGAGAGTATGAAGCCAGACCATGAACCCGGACTCTCTGGAATGGGTGACAGCAGTTGCAGCATTGTCTTTTGTGTCTTCCTGAGGCCTCTCCCAGAGATGCTGGAATTCCCTTGTATTCTGAAGAACCAGAGATGGTATTTGGTGAAGTAAGAATCTGTCGGCCTGAACCAGTGAAGGAAACAACCATCTTCTCTTGGCCAACTGACCATCTCGAGATGAACAAAACTATGTGAGAATTAGGAAAATTTAACTTCGAGATTGTAGACTCCACTTTGCCGAAAACAAAATTTAAATCAAGCCATTCCTCAGCCTAGATGGGAGGGGAGATTGGGGGAGAATGGATACATGTATATATATGGCTGATTCCCTTCACTGTTCACCTGAAACTATCACAACATTGTTTTGTTTTGTTTTTTAACAGTTCCAATGTTTCATATTTATTACTGAGTCTCAGACTGATAGTGAGGAAATAAGAAACATCAGGAGCCAAGCATTATAGTAGTGATGTCCTCACTGTGATTTGGCTGCCTAAAAAAGTGATCTTAACATGTGTGCCACTTTTTATGTGAGGTTTCTTACAGACTCAGCTTAGTTCTTCTCCAGTGTCTTCTCTTGGTGTTGTACCTGATCTTATTGCCAGTTTTCATTCGAATCCACTGAGGATTGGGACGATTCTGCTTTTGCTTCTTGGCCAGGAATCGCTTGATCCTGAAAGTCTTGTGAGAAGACATGGTGAGGAGAGAGCCAGTGATTTTGGAGCCCCCCAAAATAAAGTCTGACACTGTTTCCACTGTTTCCCTATCTATTTCCCATGAAGTGATGGGACCAGATGCCATGACCTTAGTTTTCTGAATGTTGAGCTTTAAGCCAACTTTTTCACTCTCCTCTTTCACTTTCATCAAGAGGCTCTTTAGTTCTTCTTCACTTTCTGCCATAAGGGTGGTGTCATCCACATATATGAGGTTATTGATATTTCTCCCGGCAATCTTGATTCCAGCTTGTGTTTCTTCCAGCCCAGCATTTCTCATGATGTACTCTGCATATAAGTTAAATAAGCAGGGTGACAATATACAGCCTTGACGTACTCCTTTTCCTATTTGGAACCAGTCTGTTGTTCCATGTCCAGTTCTAACTGTTGCTTCCTGACCTGCATACAGGTTTCTCAAGAGACAGGTCAGATGGTCTGGTATTCCCATCTCTTTCAGAATTTTCCATAGTTTATTGTGATCCACACAGTGAAAGGCTTTGGCATAGTCAATAAAGCAGAAATAGATGTTTTTCTGGAACTCTCTTGCTTTTTCGATGATCCAGCGGATATTGGCAATTTGATCTCTGGTTCCTCTGCCTTTGCTAAAACCAGCTTGAACATCTGGAAGTTCACGGTTCATGTATTGCTGAAGCCTGGCTTGGACAATTTTGAGCATTACTTTACTAGCATGTGAGATGAGTGCAATTGTGCGGTAGTTTGAGCATTCTTTGGCATTGCCTTTCTTTGGGATTGGAACGAAAACTGACCTTTTCCAGTCCTGTGGCCACTGCTGAGTGTCCCAAATTTGCTGGCATATCGAGTGCAGCACTTTCACAGCATCATCTTTCAGGATTTGAAATAGCTCAACTGGAATTCCATCACCTCCACCAGCTTTGTTCGTAGTGATGCTTTCTAAGGCCCACTTGACTTTGCATTCCAGGATGTCTGGCTCTAGGTGAGTGATCACACCATCGTGATTATCTGGGTCATGAAGATCTTTTTTTGTACAGTTCTTCTGTGTATTCTTGCCACCTCTTCTTAATATCTTTTGCTTCTGTTAGGTCCATACCATTTCTGTCCTTTATAGAGCCTATCTTTGCATGAAATGTTCCTTTGGTATCTCTAATTTTCTTGAAGAGATCTCTAGTCTTTCCCAATCTGTTGTTTTCCCCTATTTCTTTGCACTGATTGCTGAGGAAGGCTTTCTTATCTCTCCTTGCTATTCTTTGGAACTCTGCATTCAGATGGGAATCTTTCTTTTTCTCCTTTGCTTTTTGCTTCCCTTCTCTTCCCAGCTATCTGTAAGGCCTCCTCCCAGCATCAGGGTCTTTTCAAATAAGTCAGTTCTTCAAATCAGGTGGCCAAGGTATTGGAGTTTCAGTGTTAGCATCTGTCCTTCCGATGAATATTCAGGACTGATTTCCTTTAGGATGGACTGGTTGGATCTCCTTGCAGTCCAAGGGACTCTCAAGAGTCTTGTCCAACACCATGGTTCAAAAGCATCAATCCTTCGGTGCTCAGCTTTCTTTACGGTCCAACTCTCACATCCATACATGAATATTGGAAAAACTATAGCTTTGACTAGACGGACCTTTGGCAAAGTAATGTCTCTGCTTTTTAATATGCTGTCTAGGTTGGTCATAGCTTTTCTTCCAAGGAGCAAGCCTCTTTTAATTTCACGGCTGCAGTCACCATCTGCAGTGATTCTGCAGCCCCCCAAAATAAAGTCTATCACTGTTTCCATTGTTTCCCCATCTACTTGACATGAAGTGATGGGACCAGATGCCATGATCTTCGTTTTCTGAGTGCTGAGTTTTAAGCCAACTTTTTCACTCTTTTCTTTCATTTTCATTAAGAGGCTCTTTAGATCTTCTTTGCTTTCTGCCATAAATGTGGTGCCATCTGTGTATCTGAGATTATTGATATTTCTCCCGGCAATCTTAATTCCAGCTTGTGCTTCATCCAGTCCAGCATTTTTCATGATGTACTCTGCATATAAGTTAAATAAGTAGGGTGACAGTATACAGCCTTGACGTACTCCTTTCCCGATTTGGAACCAGTCTGTTGTTCCATGTCCAGTTCTAACTGTTGTTTGTTGACCTACATATAGATTTCTCAGTAGGAAGGTCAGGTGGTCTGTTATTCCTGTCTCTTTAAGAATGTTCCACAGTTTGTTGTGATCCACACAGTGAAAGTCTTTGGCATAGTCAATAAAGCAGAAGTAGATGTTTTTCTGGAACTCTCTTGCTTTTTCTATGATCCAGCAGATGTTGGCAATTTGATCTCTGGTTTGTATTGGGGTTTAATCAGTTATACCCCAATATAAAATAAAAAGTTTAAAAGAAAGAATGAAGGAGAACTACTCTGTTTTTCCAATTAATTTTTTATTGAAGGATAATTGCTTTACAGAATTTTGCTGTTTTCTGTCAAACCTCAACATGCATCAGCCTTAGGTATACATATATCCCTTCCCTTTTGGAACTCCCTCCCATCTTCCTCCCCATCCCACCCCTCTAGGTTGATACAGAGCCCCTGTTTGAATTTCCTGAGCCATACAGCAAATTCCCATTGGCTATCCATTTTACACACGGTAATGTAAGTTTCCATGTTATTCTTTCCACACATCTCACCCTCTCCTCCCTTCTCCCCATGTCCATAAATCTATTCTCTGTGTGTTTCTCCATTGTTGCCCTGTAAATAAATTCTTCAGTACCATTTTTCTAGATCTGTATATATATATATATATATATATATATACGTATGTATGTATGTTAGAATACAGTATTTATCTTTCTCTTTCTGACTCACTTCACTCTGTATAATAGGTTCTAGGTTCATCCACCTCATTAGAACTGACTCAAATGCATTCCTTTTTATGGCTGAGTAATATTCCATTGTGTATATATACCACAACTTCTTTATCCATTCATATGTCCATGGATATCTAGGTTGCTTCCACGTTCTAGCTATTATAAATAGCACTGCAATAAACAATAGAATACACGTGTCTCTTTCAATTTTGGTTTCCTCAGGGTATATGCCTAAGAGTGGAATTACTGAGTCATATGGTGGTTTTATTCCTAGTCTTTTAAGGCATCTCCATACTGTCTTCCATAGTGGCTGTATCAATTTACATTCCCACCAACAGTGCAAGAGTGTTCCCTTTTCTCCACACCTTCTCCAGCATTTATTGTTGTTGACTTTTTGATGAGGGACATTCTGACTGGTGTGAGGTGATACCTCACTGTAGTTTTGATTTACATTTCTCTAATAATGAGTGATGTTGAGTATCTTTTCATGTGTTTGTCAGCCATCTGTATGTCTTCTTTGGAGAAATTTCTGTTTAGGTCTTTTTCCCACTTTTCGATTGGGTTGTTTGTTTTCCTGGTATTGAGTTATATGAGCTGCTAGTATATTTTGGAAATTAATCCTTTGTCAGTTCTTTCAAAATTTCAAAAATTTGCTACTATTTTTTCCCATTCTGAGGGTTGTTTTTTTTCACTTTGCTTATAGTTTCCTTTGCTGTGCACAAGTTTTTAAGTTTAATCAGGTCCCACTTGTTTACTTTTGTTTTTATTTCCATTACTCTAGGAGGTGGGTCATAGAGGATCTTGCTTTGATTTATGTCACTGAGTGTTCTGCCTATGTTTTCCTCTAAGAGTTTTATAGTTTTTGGTCTTACATTTAGGTCTTTAATCCATTTTGAGTTTATCTTTGTGTATGGTGTTAGAATGTGTTCTAATTTCATTCTTATACATGTAACTGTCCAGTTTTCCCAGCACCATTTATTGAAGAGACTGTGCCCCATTGTATATTCTTGCCTCCTTTGTCAAAAATAAGGTACCCATAGGTACATTGGTTTATTTCTGGGCTTTCTATCTTGTTCCACTGGTCTATATTTCTGCTTTTGTGCCAGTATCATACTGTCTTGATAACGAGCTTTGTAGTATAACCTGAAGTCAGGAAGCTTGATTCCTCCAGCTCCATTCTTCTTTCTCAAGACTGCTTTGGCTATTTGGGGTCTTTTGTGTTTCCACGTGAATTGTGAAATTTTTTGTTTTAGTTCTGTGAAAAATGCCATTGGTAATTTGATAGGGATCACATTGAATCTATAGATTGCATTCAGTAGTAGAGTCATTTTCACAATATTGATTCTTCCTACTCAGGAACATGGAATATCCCTCCATCTGTTTATGTCATCTTTGATTTCTTTCATTATTGTCTTATAATTTTCTGTGTACAGTTCTTTCATCTCCTTAGGTAAGTTTATTCTTAGATATTTAATTCTGTTTGTTGCAATGGTGAATGGGATTGATTCTTTAATTACTCTTTCTGATTTTTCATTGTTAGTATATAGAAATGTAAGTGATTTCCATGTATTGATTTTGTATCCTGCAACTTTGCTAAATTCACTGATTACCCCTAGTAATTTTCTGATACTGTCTTTAGGGTTTTCTATGTACAGTATCATGTCATCTGCAAATAGTGAAAGTTTTACTTCTTGTTTTCCAATCTGGATTCCTTTTATTTCTTTTTCTTCTCTGATTGCTGAAGCTAGAACTTCCAGAACTATGTTGAATAATAGTGCTGAAAGTGGACACCCTTGTCTTGTTCCTGATCTTAGGGGGAATGCTTTCAGTTTTTCACCATTGAGAATAATGTTTGCTATAGGCTTATCATATATGGCCTTTACTATGTTGAGGTAGGTTCCTTCTTTGCCCATTTTTTGAAGAGTTTTAACCATAAATAGGTGCTGAATTTTGTCAAAGGCTTTTTCTGCATCTATTGAGATAATCATATGGTTTTTATCTTTCAATTTGTTAAAATGGTGTATCACATTGACTGATTTCCATATATAGAAGAATCCTTGCATCCCTGGAATAAACCCAACTTGATCATGGTGTATGAGTTTTTTGATGTGTTGCTGAATTCTGCTTGCTAAAATTTTGTCGAGAATTTTTGCATCTATGTTCATCAGTGATATTGGCCTATAGTTTTCTTTTTTTGTGTTGTCTTTGTCTGATTTTGGTATCAGGGTGATGGTGGCCTCGTAGAATGAATTTGGAAGTGTTCCTTCCTCTGCAATTTTTCGAAAGAGTTTTAGAAGGATAGGCATTAGCTCTTCTCTAAATGTTTGATAGAATTCTCCTGTGAAGCCATCTGGTCCTGCGCTTTTGTTTTTTGGGAGATTTTTGATCACAGCTTCAATTTCAGTGCTTGTAATTGGGTTGTTGATAATTTCTATTTCTTCCTGGTTCAGTCTTGGAAGATTGAACTTTTCTAAGAATCTGAACATTTAAAAATCAAGCCATTTTGTCACTATTGTGGACAGGACTTAGCACAAAGCAAGACTACCAGTTTGGCTAGAAGGCTACTGATGGTAGACATTAACCCCTTGGCAGTACAGCATGACATGAGTTAGGAAGTGAGCTGTGAGCACATTATTGCTACTTCTCCAGCCCTCAACAATGTTACAACACATGGACTCACTATCCTTGTACCTGCTTAGCTGATTTCTCTAAGACTAAGGACCACCCTTACTTCTTATACCAAGAACCTGAGCATCTAACACAGTACCTGATACAGTAGGTTGCTCCCTACTGCATGTTGAATAAACAAAATCAATCACTAATATCCCATTCATCTCTATGCTTTCTAAAGATGTAGATTCTTTAAAACAGATTGTAGAGCTTCTAGAGATGAGTAGATTTCTAGTTGAAATACACAACTTTGTGGATATATTCTATTATGTAATTAAATGATAATCCTTCAAATGGACCAATAATAGAAATAACCCTTCTTGGGAACACTGAGTGGAGAGGGGTGCAGTGAGGAGATGAAAAATACTTGTGCATAGAGTGATATGTCAAGGACACTGTCTGGCCCTGGAGTTTGCTATGGGTCCTCAGCAGAGAGAGTCTAGTGAATTTTAAAGTTCAGTGGTAGGAAATAGACACCCAAAGCAGGTGAGATGGAAAGAGTGCTATGAGAAACAGTATCACATATGGTTACAAATAGGGAAAGGCAGACCAATGAACTTGGATCCCTGCCAATTTTAAGACCTAGCATGCAGTTGCTATGTATTAAAGAAAAATTTGAACTTTGTTCAAGTCAATATTAAAATGTTTCTATTTAGAACTAACTAGAGGAAAACCATTAGTTTTCAATCCTGCTATTTGGAATTAGATGGCAATGAGCTGAATGCATTTGCACTTTTCAAATGGAGTGACTTGATGCAGAATACCCAACCTCAATGTGCTTAAATTTCTTTACCTGGTTATTGTGAGGCAGAAGTTGAATAATACAGGTGAAGCACTCATGCATGGCCTGACTTCTGATAACTGGACAGCAAATGCCAATGGTTTCTTCTTTTCTCTTCTCAGTGATTTCAGCCAAGCAGTCAAGTAGAAAGGAGAGCTTATTAGAGGTAGCAGAATGTCAAAATCCTCTGTTCTGTAAACAAACCGGAGTTGTGCCAAATAGTGTCTACTATTCTACTATGGCTTCAGTGGAAATAAGGCCCCCAAAGCTAGGCTATGCAGGCTTTAATAGGTCAAATGGAAATCAAAGTTAGAGAAAGACAATATCAGAGTGACTTCTTGGTCACATAAAAGTCCAGGGATTAATATACAGTCTGATCTCAGTGCTTTGTGACTGTTACGGGCATGGGTAGCTTCTTCATCTCTCCTAGGGATGCTAGGCACCTGTTTCCCAGCCCACAGGGTTATTGTCTCTAAAAACTAGGTTCTTGTCTTGGTGGAATGATTTCTAGAAAATTAAACTACAGTAATTTCTAAGGGTCTTCATATTAAGTTTCCAGATGGCCTCCAGAAATTGACATAGCTTCCTAAGTATTAGAAACCATGGAAGCTGGACTTCCCCGGTGGTCCAATGGTAAGACTACACACTGGAATATTATTCAGCCATAAAAAAGTTGCCATTTGCAGCAACATGGATGGACCTAGAGAATAACACACTGAGTGAAGTAACCAGACAGAGAAAGATAAATATTATATGATATCACTTACATGTAAAATCTGAAAATAATACAAACAAAGCTATATACAAAACAGAAACAGAGTCACACAGAAAACAAACTTATGGTTACCAAAGGGGAAAGTGGTGGGAAGAAGGATAAATTAGGAGTATGGGATTAACATTTACACATACTATATATAAAATAAACAATAAGGATTTACCATATAGTGCAGTACTCTTGCCTGGAAAATCCCATGGACGGAGGAGCCTGGTAGGCTACAGTCCATGGGGTCTCGAAGAGTTGGACACGACTGAGCGACTTCACTTTCACTTTTCACTTTCATGCATTGGAGAAGGAAATGGCAACCCACTCCAGTGTTCTTGCCTGGAGAATTCCAGGGACGGGGGAGCCTGGTGAGCTGCCGTCTATGGGGTTGCACAGAGTCGGACACGACTGAAGCGACTTAGCAGCAACAGCAGCAGCAGGGAACTATATTCAATATCTTACAATAACCTATAATGGAAAATAATCTGAAAAATAATATATGTATTGTATATAATTGAACTTTGCTGTACACCTGAAACTAACACAACATTGCATATCAAGTATACTTCAACTTAAAAAAAGTGCTTCACACATGTAAACATATTAGTACACAGTTTTCATTTTATCATTTGTCAAAAGAGGGATAACCTCCACCCCCATCTTGTCTATCCCATTGATTGCTGTGAGAAGAATGTATTGTGAGGAGAATGTACTGGAAAAAGCAGTGTAAAGTACTATGTAAATGTTCTGGTTTCCAGCCCCTAGGCAATCGATGGTACAGACTGCAATAGTTTTGCAGAATCAGGAAGCTAAACACTAGGAGAGTGTAGTCCATTATGCAGTTGTAAACAAATCGCTGCTTTTACCATTAGGAAATCCCAGACCAGTCAATGTAAACAAGTCCACCTAAGGCTTGCTTGACAATAGCACTTTTTAATTTACTGAAAACTGCTTTCCAGGTATTTCATTTTAAAGCCACCAGTATAGGCTGGTAATTAATAATTTAAGGATGTTACATTAAAATGGATAGATTTTTTTTTTTGGGAGAGTTCTTTATGGCTTGGGTTTTCTTATATTTTAATATGGTAGATGTTGATATGTTGGTTTGCATTGTGGCACATAATGATTTTCTGCATTTTGACCAAAGAAGATGAGTTCGAAGTACTCCTGGGCTTGGGTGTGAAATAAGGGGACCGCCCTCCTCAGTTCCTGAGGCAAGGAATCTGACCTCAAAAGACATATTTATCTTTCACAAATGAAAAATATGAGGGGATTCTTTCTGAATTATTTTACATAGGGTTCCCAGAATTTAAGTTTTATCCTATTGAACTTGAGAAACATTGTTTTTTTTCCTACAAAGCTATTGTAGTTCACCAAGTAATAATCTCTGGGATAGGTTACTAGACACACTGGAGGTCAGCACACTTCTCTACAATGGAAATCCTTGAAGAACATGTCCTTTTATTTGTTTTTAACTGCAACAAATACTAAAAGAGTTAAATGTCTGATGGAAACATGAGTAAATCCGGATATACAAGTTTGTTTAGACTTTCATGAAATTTTTTTTCCTCCTAGCCAGTTTTGTTTGCTTTTTGTTTTTGATGTGGACTTTTTTAAAGTCTTTATTGAATTTGTTACAATATTGCTTCTGCTCTATGTTTTGGTTTTTTGACTCCAAGGCATGTGGCATCTTAGTTCCCAACCAGGGATCAAACTCACACCCCCTGAAATGGAAGCTTGGAGTCTTAACCACTGAACTGCCAGGGAAGTCCTAAAACAGACTTTTTAAGCAACAAGGTATATAACTTATATGACTGCATGTTCCAGGGTTGACTGGAGATGACCTGGCGGTAAGGAGAGCTTTGGGCAGGCCACTGTGTTAGATAAGGAAAGCATTTATGTAGTCTAGGACAAAGCAATGATGTTGAAAATTAAGAGAAGGGACAGAATTTGGGAAATACTGCTGAAGTGACTGTGAAAAGAATATTGGTAGAGGGTAGGGAGAAAGGGAAGTGGTAAAGTTCAGGTTTTAGCTTAAGAAGACAAGGTACAAACAGTGCAGCAGGCATTTGGAGACATAGAGAGAGACAGGTTTAAGACAAGCTGTTGTTGTTCAGTTGCTAAGTCATGTCTGACTCTTTTTGATCGCATTGGTTGTAGCCCGCCAGGCTCCTCTGTCCATGGGATTTCCCAGGCAAGAACACTGGAGTGGGTTACTATTTCCTTCTCCATGGTTTGGTTTTTTAGCTGTAAGGCATCTGGGATCTTAGCTCCCCCATCAGGGACTGAACTCACACTTCCTGTGCTGGAAGGTGATGACTTAACCACTAAATTGCCGGGGAAGTACCACCTCCTAGTCAGTTTTCACCCCCCTCACTGTTATCTCTCCTCCATTAGACTTGGAGCCCATTGTAGCCTGAAATATGCTTTTGAATATCTTTGTTTTCCATCAAAATGCTTACAGCTCAATAGTACCATGCACATAACTGGGGATCCATACATGGTTTTTGAATGAATTTATTTAGTCTTTTGAACTGTGTCTTTTGTAGTGAAATTTCAGAAGACTTCTAATCAGGAGTTGTTTGCTTCTCTGGAATAATAAGATTGGAAGGTGTTTTCTTTCTTTCTGGCAGAATAAAATCTGCATGTCCCGGCGAGAGCTTTGGAAATGTATAATTGATGTATTTTTGAAATGCCGCCCTGGTTTCCTGTAACTCTTCCTCCAGGAAGTCTTTCCAATTCGTCATAATTCCCAGTTGCTTTGCTATGGACAGCAGCTCCCCCTGAGTGTTAACCAGTTTGTCCATCACATTTCCAAGTTTGGCCTGATGTGTTTTCTCTGCTTCTTGAAGCACTTCCTGAACCTCTTCTTGCTTCTGCCTCTGAGTCATGGAATAGTAGATGTTCATTTCATGTTGTTTTTCCTTTATCAGTTGGTTCACACTCTTTTTCTGATCCTTCACAACTGTGACACCAGTACTCATAAGTTCCTCCATGGCCTTTCTACCAAAAAGAGTAAGAGTTGAATGTTAGTAGTTAGATGGATTACCCACTAAAAAACAAAAGATTTTGTCTTTCACAATAGACGGAGAAGACATGACTGCATGGTTTACATGAGTCACCAGTTTGAGACAAGCTGGTCAAGATGAGCTTTTGATTAGATGTTAACAATCAAAAAGTACTTTTCACAGCAGGCAAGGAACACATGGATTTCCTTGCTGTGGGCTACAGTGAAGCCACCAGTCTACTGACTAACGCTAACTTTAGGGAGTCCACCAAGGTCAGAAAATATGAATGCAGAGTTCTACAAAGATAAAGAAATAAGGTCAGAGCTCCAAACCCCTAGAGAAAGTATTTCTATATATCAACACAGCTACTCATCTTGAACTAGAGAGCAGGAAATTATCTCACAAAGTGAGTTTAGCCTTAATTTTGATTCTATCTGAGCAATATTCTATGACAGCCAAACTTTTTGGTCTCAAGATCACTTTCACTCTTAAAATGACCAAGAAACCCAAAGAGACTTTTTTTATATATATAGTCTATATCCATTGGCCCTAACAGTTTCAAAAATTAAAGTCAGACATTTCACAAGCATTATAAATTCATGTGAAATACTGGATAAATCCATTAAATGTTAAAATAAAAAGCTTACCTTGTATGAAAAATATTTTTTTGTAAATCAAAAACCTTTTGATGAGAAAAGTGGCATCATTTTACATTTCTGTAAAATCCTTTATTGTCTGGCTTAATAGGAGAAAAGCTAGATTTTCATTTTGCTTCAACCTGCTGAGGTATCACACATCATAAAACCCTGGAAAATGCCACTATATACTCCTGAGATGGAGTGAAAAGACAAATCATGTCTTAATATTCTTAAGAAAATAGCTTTGACCTTAGTGTCCTACTAAAGGATCTGGGACCACACTCTGAGAACCACTGCTGAACAAATTCATACGCCTCTGATTATAATGTATCTAAAGGAAATCAACCTTGAATATTCATTGGAAGGACTGATGCTGAAGATGAAGCAACAATACTTTGGCCACCTGATGTGAAGACCCAGCTCATTGGAAAAAACCCTGATGCTGTGAAAGATCGAAGGCAGGAGGAAAAAGGGACCACAGAGAATGAGATGGTTGGATGACATCACTGACTCAATAAACATGAGTTTGGGCAAACTCTGGGAGACAGTGAAGGACAGGGAAGCCAGGTGTGCTGCAGTCCATGGGGTCTCAAAGAGTTGGACATGACTGACCGATTGAACAAGGACAACAAGAGATCCACAGTGGAATTCTAAACAGTGGGCTTCCTTAGTGGCTCAAATGATAAAGCACCCGCCTGCAATGTGGGAGACCTGGGTTCGATCCCTGGGTGGGGAAGATCCCCCGGAGAAGGGAAGGGAGTGGCTACCCATTCCAGTATTCTGGCCTGCAGAATTCCATGGACTGAATAGTCCACGGGGTCACAACGAGTTGGACACAACAGAGTGACTTTCACGTTCACTCCACATATTAGTTTCTGCAAAGGCTCTAAAGAATGCTGGAATCTAGCAAAGTCTCTAAATGAGATCTGGTGTACTACAGAGTGGGTTCAGCTGACTGGAACAAATTTGAACCTTTGACAATTATTTGAAGAATGGCTACTGTGTGTGAGGCTCTCTTATAGGCACTAGGGACACATCAAAGAACAAAATGGACATTCTAGGTGGATACACTTACATAACAGGCACAGCAGTTCCCTAGTCTTAGTCAACTGGTTCAGTGAAAGATAGCCATTGAAAGTCTTCGACCTTTGAACTTCATGGAGGAAGGGGCCAAAGGTGGACAAAAGTGAAGGAGTGAAGGAGGGAGCAGGAGGCTCAGGGGAGTGTGAGGGGAGACTCAGACGCTCCTTTAGGATGGGCAGAGTTCTGAGATGGAGCAGAGGAAGCAGAGGGACAGGAGAACCACCCTCCACTGCTTTGGACAACTCACTCAGGAGTTACTGTCTTCTCTTTCTCCCCAAATCCTCTATTTTCTTCCTCCTCTACCTCACTATGACTTACAGCCTATGCAGGTAGGGAACCACTGAAATAGCCAAGGCTGCAGCCTTCATTCCTATTTATCTGTACTTCCAATAGGATTTTACTTTTGGCTCTCTTCTAAACAGTTCTAACAAGGAAATTTTGCCATTAATTATATACAAATACATTTGTTAACTCAAGCAGTGAAGCAAGAGACTAGTCCTAGACCAGGAGGCCAAACACAGAGGTTTCAGTCTAGGTCCTGCTGCTTCAGCTACATGAGCTTGGGCAGGTCACTGAGCACCCAGAAACAGAGGTGTGGAACCTCTGAATCCTGATAATCACTAGGGCTCCTGAATGCTGACCTGTTAAAACTGTCCAAACCCATCAAATGTTCATTACATATATAAAATGGTTACTTTGGCATTTTTCACATATATATTAATAAGTGTATATGTGATCTGATTTATGTAAGTTATTTCAAATTATGCTCATATATAAGGCTGTTCAGTTCAGTTCAGTTCAGTCGCTCAGTTGTGTCCGACTCTTCGCGACCCTATGGACCACAGCACGCCAGGCCTCCCTGTCCATCACCAACTCCCGGAGTTTACTCAAACTCATCTCCATTGAGTTGGTGATGCCGTCCAACCATCTCATCCTCTGTTGTCCCCTTCTCCTCCTGCATGCAATCTTTCCCAGCATCAGGGTCTTTTCAAATGAGTCAGCTCTTTGCATCAGGTGGCCAAAGTACTGCAGTTTCAGCTTCAGCATCAGTCCTTTCAGTGAACACTCAGGACTGATCTCCTCTAGGATGGACTGGTTGGATATCCTTGTAGTCCAAGGGATGCTCAAGAGTCTTTTCCAATACCACAGTTCAAAAGCATCAATTCTTCGGCGCTCAGCTTTCTTTATAGTCCAACTCTCACATCCATACATGACTACTGGGAAAACCATAGTCTTGACGAGACAGACCTTTGTTGGCAAAGTAACGTCTCTGCTTTTTAATATGCTGTCTAGGTTGGTCATACAGAGAAGGCAATGGCACCCCACTCTAGTACTCTTGCCTGGAAAATCCATGGACGGAGGAGCCTGGTAGGCTACAGTCCATGGGGTCGCTAAGAGTCGGACACGACTGAGCGACTTCACTTTCACTTTTCCCTTTCATGCACTGGAGAAGGAAATGGCAACCCACTCCAGTGTTCTTGCCTGGAGAATCCCAGGGACGGCGGAGCCTGGTAGGCTGCCGTCTAAGGGGTCGCACAGAGTTGGACACGATTGAAGTGACTTAGCAGCAGCAGCAGCAGGTTGGTCATAACTTTCCTTCCAAGGAGTAAGCGTCTTTTAATTTCATGGCTGCAGTCACTATCTGCAGTGATTTTGGAGTAAATACATCAAAAGAGCAAGGAAGGATACAGAACTACATTCTTTTAAATGATTGTCTCTGGGAGACAGTGGGCAGGAAGCAGGGAGTCAGAACTTAGGAAATTTTGCTCTCTCTGTATTCCTAGAAGCTCAACTTTGTTTATAGCATTATGATTTGTGTAAAAAGAAAGAGACCAAAAGTAACACATTTACAGTAGTGTACCATGTGGGCTAGAGGATGTGAAGATTGACTGCTATGTGTTTGTGGAAAAACATTTCTTGATTCCTTGCCTCCCCTAAAATTGGAGATATGGAATGAAAAGCACAATTTTTAGGGTAGTAGTTACCTTGCAAGATAGGAGGAGAGGAAACAAATGTGGTTGAGGAAGAACATGGGATTTTCCAATCCCCTCAGATGGCTGGTAGGCCCTTGAGCATTTGTGCTATTTTTCTTTACATCACACACACACACACACACACACACACACACACACACACACACACACACACACTCTACAATATACTATATATTGTTCCCCATGTTTGATATATTCTGTAATAAAAATGTAAAAACACAAAAAGTAGGAAGTATCTATGGCATCCACCCTATCCTCTTTTCCAAGTTGATTCTGACAGGGGATACACTGATTTGCAGGGGTACTCCCTGGAGTACCTTCTCTGAGACTGGATCTCTTCCTGGGCCATGAGCCTCTCCTGCTCTCGGGCTTCCTGCACAGCCTGGACCTTCTCGCGGTGGCACTCCATCATGATCCTTTGGATCCTGTGGACCATCCGCTGCTCAGCAGCCAAGTGTTCTCGCTGCAGTTCTTCCTCCAAGTTTTTATGCAACTGCATCTTGGTCCTAGTTGTCATTTCCTTAAGCAACAGGAAAACCAGGTTTAGATGCTACAGCTGTGATGTTTAAAAATGAATACTAAGAGGTTGTTAAGATCATAATTTATCTGCCTGATGGAATATATACCGATTAAGCCTGATGATTTAAGAGTGTATAAAAATAAGAAGCAGATCCACAGATATAGAGATCAAACAAACAAATTACTAGTGGGGAGAGGTAAGGGGGAAGGGGTGATATGAGGGTGGAGAGAAAAGGAGGATATTTATGGGGTTGTATGAAATCATTAGTGTGAAACTTTTGAAAATTGTAAAGCACCATAGAATTTAAAGAATTTTTCATTCAATACAAAAAGAATTGTTTAGAAAAGTGAAGGAATACAGAAAAAGAAAATTTTAAAAAACTGGGGGGGAGTGGTTGGGAGGGAGGCTTAAGAGGGAGGGGAGATATATATAGATATATATATAGAGTTATGACTGGTTTGCATTGTTGCATGGCAGAACCAACATAACATTGTTAAGCAATTATCCTCCAATTAAAAAGAAAAACTGAAATGGTATATCTATACCATGGAATATTATTAATATACAGCTATTGAAAAGGAAAAAAAGGAGTATATACTATATGGGAAACTTGCAATGATGCTAGGTAAAACCAGAAATGTACAAACTATATAGCATAAGTATGTATACTTTAGTTGTTGTTTAGATGCTAACTCATGTCTGCCTGTTTTGCAACCCCAGGGACTGTAGCTCACCAGGCTCCTCTCTCCATGGGATTTCCCAGGCAAGAATACTAGAGTGGGTTGCCATTTCCTTCTCCAGGGGAATCTTCCCATCCCAGGGATCAAACCCATGTCTCCTGCATTGGCAGGAGGATTCTTTATCACTGATCCACCAGGGAAGCCCAAGTATATACATAGATAATATTGAAAAGGAATATGCAAAAGGAAAAGTAATTGAGTCATGGTCATTTTTTGAATGACCAAATATTCTATAGCATCCTATTATCTTTATCCATGATTAGAAATACATACTACAATACTGCTTTAGGAAGTCAGTCCTGAAAGTGGCAGAAATAATGACCAGGAGAGTCTCTTGGGTAGGAGGGGACCTGAGCAAGCAGTCCACAGGACGGCAGTCTCAGGAAGCTGCCTGCTTGCCCTCACTGTCCTTCTGGAGTATTCCAGCTCATTCACCTTGAGGGGCCCATCCTCATTCATGAAGGAGACAGGAACAAGAGTTCCACCACTTATTCCTGTAGAAGGACCTATGGAGCCTTCAGCTAGGTAAAGAGAGGAGACACTTGTCAAACCAAGACTAGGGACTTCCCTGGTGATCCAGTGGTTAAGACTCCATGCTTCCAATGCAGGAGGCGCAGATTCGATCCTTGGTCCAGGAATAAGAGCCCACATGCTGTGCAGCATGGCCAAAAGATAAAAAAACAAAAACAAAACAGGACTTGAGGGAAGCAGGCTCTCAAGAGAAACCCTGTATCCCTGGAAATGTCCAATGAAGGCATGGTATGCCAAGCACAGTGCTGGGCCCACTGCTCCAAGCAGGAGGAGGCTGGAATTCCATCCTCGGGACTCACTGCCTACTGGAGGAGATCCAAACTCCATCCTGCAACCACTGTTCTAAAAGAAATACATGCCAGAAAGGAGGGACAGTTAATTCTCTCCAGTTGTTTCAAAACTTTCATTTAAAGGGAAATGTGTATCTCTATTTTAGGGATAAGAGAAAACATACAGAAACTAAGTTGTTCAACATTCTGTTAATAACCTAAACGGGAAAAGAATTTGAAAAACAATGGATACGCTGTCAATATATGTATAACTGAATCATTTTGCAGTACACCTGAAACTAATACAACATTGCTAATCAACTATGCTCCAATATAAAATAAAAAATTTTTTAAAAGATAAAAACAAAACAAATAAAAAAGAAATTAAGTTATTTCACAGAGTGAGTCATTGGAAGAACTAGGACCAGAAATCAGGATTCTCACCCACCAGTTTCTCACTTCATTGCTGGCTGTGATGCTGGGGTCTTTCCAGAGATTCATCGGTTTGTTTTCATTCCAGAAACTTTGTCCAGTCATATCAGACAGCATGTAAGTTTCCTCCCTCGCTTTGAACCCCTCCCCACCTCCCAGAGACAATTTCTGAGCAGAGTATGGAAGGTTCTGCTATGGGTAATAAGTCTACGTCTCTATCTTGTAGTCAGAGGCTGCTGTTGAACATCTTAGGGGATATTTTAACTTCGTAGGTATCATTTCTGGGTTTTCAAGTACATTTTCAGCGACTGAGATTGCTGAATGGTTGCGCCTTATAAAGATGATGTATTACCGTAATACATTTCCATTTGAATCATAGAACTTAAAAAGGATACCTCAGCCCTTTATTTTGACTGGGTTCTGAATTTAATTCAGAGAATGAAATCCTGTTCCTCTTTCATGTAATGATTTAGTGAAACCGAAATCATTTTACTGTATCACATAGCATGTCAATAGCTATTTAAAGCTACAAAAAATAATTCAGTGACCTACTGTTTGGCAGTGTTCCTATTCAACAGAAAGCCTTCCAGTCAAATTACTTTTATTGAAGTGCATTTTGAGAGAATGGGCCTCTATTGTGAGATAAGAGACAGCCTCACCAAATCCATCATCTTGACTGTGCAGACGTGTGACAGACCTTTCTTCATGCCACCATGTCTCCCTCAGGAGAAGTTTCTCTCACGTATCACAGGCAGGAAGATCTTGGGCCTTGATCTGTCTTTAGCTGGGGGACATGGTGATTTGTAGCACTTTCCTCTTTGAACTGACTGTCAGAAAGCTCAAAGGCCCCGCTGTGATAACAGCACAGGACCTCATGGCTACTGACATTTCTGAATCTTGGATTCACACCTGACTTCATATTTCCTCTTCTCATTTTCCCTTAGCTTCCATTTTATTATTCACTTTTTAATATTATTGTATTTGAATAAGATAATATTAGCACTTTTTCAGAATCCTATCTGTCCATTGGACAAGACCCAGAAATTTGGTTCAACAGCAATTCACCTAAAACTTATCCCAAATTCTTAGCATCACAGAAGAGCAGTACCTGGTGAGCTCCATGTATCAGAATATAAGGCTGTTTGGTTCTAGAAATTGGTTTTCTACTCTCTGTACTGGTAATCTCAAACTTTCTTATGCATGAAAAGCACATGGTTAAAAACACTGTCAGTGACTCTGTAGGACAGGTGGGACCAGGAATCTGTAGGAAGGGAGACTCTAGGGAGATGGTGCAGAGGCACCCCCTGAGAAGCAATAATGAGGTCTCTGTCTGGGGACCCTACAGCTGAAACAACTCTATGTGCTCCACTTAGACAAATCTTTATCATATGAAAAAAAAGTCACTAAAACTTTTATAGAATAATTTGGAAAAGCCAATCTCCCTCTAACTATTCCCCTTAAATTGTCTTAGGACTTCTATTTTAATACTAAGTGGATTAACTCAACCCAAAGACTGTATGTGCATGTGTGCATGGTCAGTCATGTCTGAGTCTTTGTGACCCTGTGGACTGTAGTCTGCCAGGCTCCTCTGTCCATGGAATTCTCCACACAAGAATACTGGAGAAGGTTGCCATTTCCTGCTCCAGGGATCTTCCTGACCCAGGGATTGAACCTGCATCTCCTGTGTCTCCTGCATTGGCAAGCGGATTCTTTACTACTGAGCCACCAAAGACTATATGGGGTACCACCAAATGACTTAAACCAAGACTGGGATGTGAGCTCCTGGAAACAGGCATCACATTTAAGTTACTTTGTGTTGTCACAACCTAATGTCAGCAGTGATGTTTAAAATGTCTATCCTCTGGTTGCAGCACAGGGCAGGTACATAAGGCCCCCATACCCATGGAAATGGTTACCCCTTGAAAAAGCTGGGTGAGGGAAGTCCAGGGTGGGCTTGGGGATGGTGATTTATCAACTGATAGAGAAATATTTCACTGTTCAAGAACCAGTGTGGCCGTTCTATCCCTGCTGGCTGAGCAGCAGGTCTCTCCAGACATGCTATAAACACTCCTCATGTTTTGAACTGAAATCAAGGATAGGCAGTGGTCCACTGCAGCCAGTCCCTCAGGGACCATGGCCCCTGGAGTCAGGTAGGGAGGGGCTACCACTCTTCAGGAGCCCTGGGATGGAGCTCTCTTTCCTACTAGCAAGTTTTCTGAGGGCGAGGATGGTCCATTTAATCTCCCTAGTACAGAGCTGATCGATGACAGGTGTGCATGGTGTTCACAATGGACAAATGGGCCTGTGGTCCTTGAACTGTTTATGAGTTATGTTCTTGCTAAATGAGGTCAAACTGGGGCCATACTTCTGTTGCTTTCCCTCCAGCCTCTACCCAGGAATCATTACCTTGCACTATGTCCTGTCCTTCCCATGACCCACATGTGAAAGGAGTTCTGTGTGCTTTTCCTTTGAGCAGCTTTTGGACTGAACTATGTGAGGAACCCTGGGGCTCTGGCTTGATAGTTTACTAACTACTCCAAGTCATGCAGTCGTGTAATGGAACCAGGTACAGCCTGCAAAGAGTTTCCCTCGTTGTGTGACTTCTGATCCTGCAGGAAATACCTGAGAAACAGTTCAGGGGTCTCTCTTATCACCGCAGTAAATGCAAATTTAGGGAAAAGGATGCAATCAGAGAGCCTGCTTCCTCAGTCCAGCCTGCTTTTGCACTTACAAAGTCACGGCACCACACTGGCCCCAGGATAAGGGTGGTAGTGAGTCAGATGTGCCCTTGTGGAGACTGCAGGAGTGTGGTGACCAGACATTCAATGAGTAATCAATCTTCCCATCTATGTACCTACACCAGTGCTGGGTAGGGATGCTGTGAAAGAGGGCGCGGTGACAAGGACAGTGTATGGGTGTCAGTGCAGAGCTGATTGGGTAAGGCGTCCCTTGACCAGTGATGCTGGGTGTCTGATGAAGTGCAGGAAGAACATTCTGACAAGGTCTCCAAGGTGGGAAAGAGCGTGATGAGTACAGGTTTGAGGATCCAGAAAAAGGGCAGTAAGAGGACAGCCAGTGACAAGAGATGTGGAGACTGACAAGCAGGGGTGCCTCCATATCTAACCCCATAAAGGTTTGGGCTCATCACATCCATGGCCATTCATTATGGTTCATTATGTCAAAGGGATTCTCCTGCACCCAATCATCACTCTTGCCATCGAGTCCAGGATTTCTTCTGTAAAAATCCTGGGCCTCCCAACCAACCTCCATAAAACACTCATCTAGACTTTATGTATGATTGTTCTTCTCCCATTCCCTTGCCAGAGCTTTTTACAAACTTAAGTACTTCTTAAAAGTCAGCAAACAGGCCACTATAAAAACCTGTAAATCTCAGCAGACAAGTGGACACAGCAGGGGAAGAGGAGGGTGGGACGAACTGGGAGAGCAGCAATGACATATGTACACTACCATGTGCAAAGCAGATAGCTAGTGGGACCCTGCTGAACAGCACAGGAAAGTCAGTTTGGTGCTCTGTGATGACCTAGAGGGGTGGGATGGGAGATGACTGGGAGGGAGACTCAAGAAGGAGGGGATATATGCATACTTATAGATGATTCACGTTGTTGTACTGCAGGAACTAACACAAAACTGTAAAGCAATTATACCCGAATAACAATAGTTTTAAAAACCTTTAACTCTTTTTCATGTTCCTCTTTCAGAAACTGGATTTTCATTTTGTACATGTCATTTGCTTCTTTGAGGGCTTTCTTCACCGCTTGTCTTTGGCGTTCATCGGCCTTTGAAAGAGAGTTCATTTATTTGTTAATATACATCAGGTTTTCATGTTTAATGAAAATTAGCCACCACCATGGGGCCCCAGCAACTGGCTCTGTTCCCATCTCAGACCTCCCACAGCACACTGCTGTCTCAGGCAGAGATGTCCCTAACACAGCCCTAGCCCCTGGCTAACATTACTGTTTCGGGAGCTGCTCAGGAGAGCTTTACTACAGGCTGCTGGGTGGTCTTTTTTCTTTGGCACTCTATTTCTTGTTGAGTAACTATCAAAGTAATGTAGGCTCATCCAAGAAATTATGGAAAATACAGAGAAGTAGAAAAATGCACAAAGTCAGAAATTTGCTGAGAACAGAGGTTGAGTACCATCTCAGATCCCCTGCATCAGTTCAGTTCAGTTCAGTTCAGTCGCTCAGTCGTGTATGACTCTTTGTGACCCCATGGACTGTAGCATGCCAGTCCTCCCTGTCCATCACCAACTCCCAGAGACTACTCAAACTCATGTATATAGAGTAGGTGATGCCATCCAACCATCTCATCCTCTGTCATCCCCTTCTCCTCCTGCCTTCAATCTTTGCCAGCATCAGGGTCTTTTCCAATGAGTCAGTTCTTCACATCAGGTGGCCAAAGTATTGGGAGTTTCAGCTTCAGCATCAGTCCTTCCAATGAATATTCAGGACCGATCTCCTTTAGGATGGAATGGTTGGATCTCCTTGCAGTCCAAGGGACTCTCAAGAGTCTTCTTTTGATGTTCAAAAGCATCAATTCTTCGGTGTTCAGCTTTCTTTATAGTCCAACTCTCACATCCATACATGACTACTGGAAAAACCATAGCTTTGACTAGATGGACCTTTGTTGGCAAAGTAATGTCTATGCTTTTTAATATGCAATCTAGGTTTGTCATAGCTTTTCTTCCAAGGAGCAAGTGTCTTTTAATTTCATGGCTGCAGTCACCATCTTCAGTGATTCTGGAGCCCCCCAAAATAAAGTCTGTCACTGTTTCCACTGTTTCCCCATCTATTTACCATGAAGTGATGGGACCGGATGCCATGATCTTCGTTTTCTGAATGTTGAGTTTTAAGCCAACTTTTTCACTTTCATCAAGAGGCTCTTTAGTTCTTCTTCACTTTTTGTCATAAGGGTGGTGCCATCTGCATATCTGAGGTTACTGATATTTCTCCCAGAAATCTTGATTCCAACTTGTGCTTCTTCCAGCCCAGCGTTTCTCATGATATCTTCTGCATATAAGTTAAATAAGTAGGGTGACCCCTGCATCAGGGTCTTCAGAAAGATGTTTCATTATTTTATATGAAAATAATGCCCAAAACATTAGATAAACTTATATTTAAATTGTACATTATTCACAAAAGCATTCCTTGTATTAGGGAATATAATTAATGGCTCACAGTCAATTTAAATTATATTATTATTGATAAGGATAAATGACTACTAAGACTTTTATATCTATTACCCTTCACACTGAAGCATTTTGTACTTTTGGAGAACTTTCATACAAAGCTTTTGTTGGAACTAATACTGGACAATTCCAATATTCTTTGCTATGATGTCTATATTACAGAGAAACTGAGAAATAACTTCTAAGCACTGTGGCTTATTCTGCTCTCAAAGAGTGTTAATCCTCTTTAGGGAAGTCACATATAGCCTTTTCTTTTTTACTGCAAGAAATGGGAACTGGAGGATGGAAGTTTTGCTTTATTCAAGTGTCTGGGATCTGACCGTGAGCTCCAAGGCACTCAAATTGCTCCCATGGCTCTTGGCAGTCACGTGGACAAGGTGTCAAGGACTTTGGAGCAAAGAGGAGCTGGGAGAGGGTTGAAAAAGAGACTCAGCTATGATGCAGTATTTGGGGAAAAAAAGCCACTTGGGGTATTACACGCTGCACAAATGGCTGGTCTACATATTAAATATTAAGCAATAATAAACCATTATCAACAAGAATGTCTTTTTTTGAAGTTTTAATTCAATGAGAATAAAGGGAGCCAGAGTCACCCACACGCAGGGGCAATTTTAAAGGATGGAAGCTCCTGATGATTTCTGCTTCTTACTCAGCATCTACCTGTGCCGGGCACGTCATTTCATTGAACTTTCTCAACAATTCTAGAGAGTATTATTATTCCTCTTTCTCATTTGAAGATGCCAAGACTACAGAGCTGAAGAACCTGCCCCACAGATGACCAGCATTCAAAGTCAGCCCTGTCCGACTCTCCTCTTTCATACAAATCCCCAAAGAGAAAGAACTGCCAAGAGGCAGGCAGGCTGATTTCCGGTTTCCTTTACCTTAGCCCATATGTCAGCTTCTGCTTGTGCAATACGGTCTTTGAGTGCAGCCTCTTGAAATTGCTCTTCCTTATTCAGAATATCTGTCCCAATATCTGTGGAGTGGAAGAGGAAAAAAAAAATCACATATATCCACGGACTGTATCTTTGCTTTCTTTTTCACTGCTATCAAGTTATTTACTAGAGTTATCTAAGAAAGAGATCCTTTTGGGAAATTTCAATCTCTAAAGACACCAGTGAAAGAGGTAAGTTACTCCCCCAGCCGAGGAGGAAGGAGCTCACAGCACGGTGAGACCTGGATGGACTCAGTCCCCTTCACCACAACCCACACTTATAGCTGCTGTTGTTTAGTCACTCAGTCATGTCTGATTCTTTGCTGCCCCATGGACCGCAGTACGCCAGGCATCACCAGCTCCTGGAGCTTGCTCAAACTCATGTCCATCGAGTCAGTGATGCCATCCAGCCATCTCATCCTCTGTCGTCCCCTTCTCCTCCCACCTTCAATCTTTCCCAGCATCAGGGTCTTTTCCGATGAGTCAGCTCTTCATATCAGGTGGCCAAAGTATAGGAACTTCAGCATCAGTCCTTCCAATGAATATTCGGGGTTGATTTCCCTTAGGATTGACTGGTTTGATCTCTTTGCAGTTCAAGGGACTCTCAAGAGTCTTCTCTAACACCTCAGTTCAAAAGCATCAATACTTCAGGGCTCAGCCTTCTTTACGGTCCAGCTCTCACATCCACACATGACTACTGGAAAAACCATAGCTTTGACTAGACGGAACTCTGTTCGCAAAGTAATGTTTCTGCTTTTTAATACGCTGTCCAGGTTTGCCATAGCTTTTCTTCCAAGGAGCAAGCGTCTTTTAATCTCATGGCTGCAGTTACCATCTGCAGTGATTTTGGTGCCCAAGAAAATAAAGACTGTCACTTTATTTTAGATGAGGAAACAGACTTTATTTTCTCTTTCTGGTAACAGGACCCATTTTCCTCAAGAACTTCCTCCCTCACCTGTTCTGGGACTGCCAATCACAGCAGCCAACCTGCTTGGCCCATCACATGCTCCCCACCTTCCAGGCCCCGTTAACTGGAGCACAGACTCAAGCCTGGCCAAACACACTCTTTTCCTTATTTTATATAAGGCTATAAGGAGAACAGAGCTCTTTTCCTCTAAGGCTTCTAAGCTGGAGATATCAAGATGATTAGAGCAGTTTGGAACCACTTCTACTCCTTTCTCAGTTGCTGGAGTAAGCTTGACTGCAGTAGTAAAGCAACTAAACCAACGCATGAAGACAGCAAGTGTGGACAGACTGACAGCCCTGGTACCAGATCCCTCTTGGGTACCACTGTTATAAGGGTCAAGAAATCCTCTTTTATAAATAGTCTAGTCTGAGTTGTGTTTCTGTCACCTGCAACTGAAATACACATTGGTTGGCATTGATTTAAGAATCTTTGCTACTAGATTATCAGTGAGTCTAAAAGTATAAAGCAGTGAATACTATGAGGAGGATGGACACATACTACACAGGCCCAACATTGTGTAGAGATAATTACGAAAGATTTAGAAAGAAATAGGACTAAGCCTGGACTGGCAAAGTTTTGCACTTCATAAAAATGTGATACAAGTGTGGGCTGCTATTATCCTTTTTTATACTTAAATTCCAGTACTTTGTATTAGTTGTTCTCCACCCTAATTGTATAACACGATCCCTGCACAGCTTTTTTTAAAATGCTGAAAAAAGGAACACACTATTAATATGAAGAATAACTTGGATCTTAAGGGCATGCTGAGTGAAAAAAGCCTATTTCAAAGAGTCACATACTGTATGATTATATATATACATATATACACACATACAGGATATATAGAGAGAATACAGCATATTTTATATATATATATTTTATATATAAAACATTGTCAAAGAGCTTTAATTATAGTGACTGAGGACAGATTAGTGGTTGCCAGGGGTTTAAATTAGGAGGTATTAAGAGGTAACATGAGGGAGTTTCTCTGTGGTAAAGAAATATTTCTATGTTATGATTGTAGTGATGGTTACATGAATCTAGATGTGATAAATTTAATAAAACTACACACCAAGGAAAAAAGAACAAATAAGGTCTGCACCTAACTTAACAGTATTGCTCCAACACCAATTTCCTGGTTTTGACAATGTATCAGTGTTATGTAAGGCATCAGTGAGAGAACCTGGGTGGGAACTCTGTTCTACTTTTAAAATGTGTCAGGCTTCAACTATTTCCAAATAAAAACCTATTAAATATGCAAAAAATTCTAAAAAATTAAATATGTAAAAAAACTTTGAAAAAGTTTTTTAAAAGCCCACATGCTGTGGGCCAATTCTGAAGATTCTAATTTAGTGGGTCTGTGTTGGATTAGTATTATAATAGGGAAGAACAAACCTGACTCCATATTAGATGTTTTCTTTTACTGTAACGGTTGAATTCAATTGCTTTTGCTTAGAGTGAAGAATGTTGCCTATAGCCTGAAATATACAGGGTAGCCTGCTCTCAAGGTTCTGACCTTTAAAGGTATAACACTTTCCATTCATGTAGAGCCAAAAAGTTGCAGAACAGAGAATAAGATTTGTCTTGCTGGAGGTTTACAGGAACATCATGAACTGACCCATAATGGACAACTGCAAGAACAAAGAATTCCTGCACCAAGCAGTTTGCAACAACCAACCCACCCCTCCTCCCCTTTTAATATAAAAAATGCCTGCATTCTGAAAGGGGTAAGAAGATTCTTTGGTACATTAATCTGCCGTCTCTGCTTGCTGGCTTTCTGAATAAAGTCATTCTTCTTTGCCCCAACAACTCATCTCCTGATTTATTGGCCTGTCATGCAGTGAGTAGAATGAATTTGGACTTTGTAACAGTATTAAATCCAATGAAGTTTATGTTTGGATTTAAAAGTTCTGTAGAACACTGCCAATGTTGAGAACTACCCTCTGCAATACTTACTAGCATTTATACATGTTTTAATTTATCCATTTAATGTTTGGATTCAGATATACTAGGAGGCATAAGGAATCAACCATAAAAAGCATATCTAAAAATGGATATCCACTGTTCTGGGTGTAAAAAGCCAAATCATTATAGAGATTATAATTAATAAGTCACACTAAACAGTTACTAAAAGTTAAAATCAGTAATCAGTTTTGGTATTGATATTTTTCGAGGATGATCCCAATTTGATCTCCCTCTACATTTTAGTTTTTTTTCCCAAAATACCCTTCATTCTATAGCTTCTTACATTTTCAAAGATCAGGAGTAAAATTTAATCACCACTAATTTAACACGTTAAAGGAAGACAAGGTTTGAGAACTATTTTGAGAGTACTTAGGAAAACACTTCTAAGGCTTAAAGTCAGACTGAAAACCTGACAGGAATGAGGAGAAAAGGAAACCTGTAATTAAAATTTGATTTGCTTATTAGAAGTGCATATATAAGGGAAAGAGATAAGTTAGGAATTTGGGGATAACAGATAATACTACTATGTATAAAATATATAAACAAAGACCTACTGTATGGCACAGGGAACTATATTCAGTATCTTATAATAACCTATAATGGATAATAATCTGAAAGAGAACATATATACATATATAATTAAATATAAAATATATTGAATATACACATATTTATATATATATAAAACTGAATCACTTTCCTGTACACCTGAAACATCATAAATCAGCTATACTTAAAATGTTTTTAAATACAAAAGGAGAACTTAAAAGATAAAAGAAGAAGTATATACATAGTAAATATTCTCATGCTATTTATAATCTATTTTATGTCACCAGTACTAATAAAGAACATAGTTTCTTTCATCTGTTTATTAAGGTGTTACTTAAGAGATATTTCTCTCCTATGTGTATGGAAAGTGCCCAAGTACGGGCAAGGGCAAAAAGAACTCCAAGTTACTATTATGTGCCAGGCTTTAGTATAGGTACGAATATTTTATTAAAGCCTCAGAAGAAATCTGCAAGAAAAGTATTATATTAACATCCCTGTTTACATATAAGGAAACAGATTGAGAGGCTAAGTATCCTGCCAAGGCACACAATTGGAAAGCGGAAAAGCAGGATTTCACTCATATTCTTCTCATGCCAAACAGACACATCTGCAGGACAAGGAGCTTTGATTAGGAGAGCTGATCAAAGTCTATACAACAAGAATGACATACAATGCTATGAAACATTAGGACAAAGAAAAACAGCAAAGTCACTTACCCAGTATATCTTTGTGAGTGTAAAAGCGTGTCTTAAACGGCTTGTATTCATGGATCCGTTTGAAGGTTTCCCCAAAAGGGGCTGGTGGAATTATTTTATTACAAACAGCACAGCAAACAAAGTTTGTATAATTCGGATTTCTGATCATAATTAAAGATGTCTTTTACTATGTACAGTTAAAACACTCTTAGGATTAGAAAAAGTAGTTTTAAGAAAAGTTCAAGTTTGAGAAAGCAGCAAGAGATTCAGGGTTTGAAGACAATGCTAGAGGCTTGTCAGGATTAAATGACTCACCATGATTAGGTAGTGGTTATATGCCTAGGGGTAAAGAATGGTGCTGAAAGCCTCTGCCCATAGAAGGTCTGGGCACTGGATTTGGGAAGATTTAAGCAGCTGCTCCCTCCTAGAGTCTAGATTAAATTGTTAACTTACTTAGCAACTGTTGCTAGGTAAGACAAGCTTTGCTCATAAAAGCAACTAGAGATAATGACAAAAGGCAGCATGGTACAGCTCTTCATTTCCCATGTATGTTTCCTTCTGCTGCTGTAACAAATGACTACATACTCGGTGGCTTAAAACCACACAAATTCATTCTCTTGCAATTCTGGAAGTAAGAAGTCCACAACGAGCCTTATGGGGCTAAAATGAAGGTGTCGGCAGCACTGGTTCCTTCTGGAGGCTTCAGGGAGAATCTGTTTCCTTGCCTTTTCCAGCTTCCAGAGGCCATCCCCATTCCTTGGCCCATGGGCTTGCGTCAATATAGCCTCTTATCCTCCTGTTTGCAGCGTGACATTGCTTCTTCCTCTCATCATCTGCCTCCTTCTCACAAGGACTTTTGAGATTATATCAGGCCCACCCAGATAATAAAGGGTCATTTCCCTATTTCAAAGTCTGAACTTAATCATTTCTGTCAAGTTCCTTCTGCCATAGTTTTTTTTTCCCCAGTCGTGTCTGACTCTTTGTGACCCCCCATGCACTGCAGCATGCCAGGCTACCCTGTACTTCACCATCTCTCTCTCATGTCCATTGAGTCGATGACACCATCCAACCATCTCATCTTCTGTCACCCCCTTCTCCTCCTGCCTTCAATCTTGCCCAGCAACAGGGTCTTTTCCAATGAGTTTCTTCCAAGGAGCAAGCGTCTTTTAATTTCATGGCTGCAGTCGCCATCTGCAATGATTTTGAAACCCAAGAAAATAAAGCCTGTCACTGTTTCCATTGTTTCCCCACCTATTTGCCATGAAGTGATGGGACTGGATGCCACAATCTTAGTTTTTTGAATGTTGAGTTTTAAGCCAGCTTTTCCACTCTCCTTTCACCTTCACCAAGATCTTTAGTTCTTCTTCACTTTCTGCCATTAGGGTGGTGTCATGTGCATATCTGAGATTATTGGTATAACCTTTACCCTTCTGTCATATAATGGAACATATTTACAGGTTCTGAGATTAGGATCCAAACATCTCTAGGGTGGTGTAGGAACAGAGCTGTATTATTCAGTCTACCATACTTTCTGTTAAATGGTTTACTTAAAGAATTGATTTTTTAGGCCAGAACAAAAAAAAGGGAGTTTAATTTTTTTTTAGATTATCTATAATGCTTTTGTGCCAGGGCAATAAAACTGGGAAAATCACACAGTACCTTAAAGGAAAAATTACTTTCAGTAAGCAAGCACTCAAAATTACTAAGGTTGGCTTTTAAAATCATAGTTAATTCATTTGTTGTCCTTGTTTTAAAATGGAAAGAACTGCATCTCAGGAATCCCCTCCATGCTTAGAAAACTGGGACAGATTGGTTGCCTTACAGAAGATAAGGCTATTAAACAATAAGTAACTCACTGTTTACACTGGGAAATTCTTATCAACCAAACTGCTTGCTCTTCTGGGCAAATGGCTCTTCTATCAGAAAAGATTACTTCCCTGGGCTAAGAGGTTGCTTGCAGCTTACCAGTAGTTCATTTATCAATACTTGCTTCAAGACAATCTATTATGTTACAGTTTGCCCAATCTCAACCAGATTCCTACATTTGGAAACATTCCTCCTACCACTTGAACTCAGACTCCAAGATGCTGTAAACATCTTGCCCTGAGCATCCCCTCCTTAGACCACTGACTTTGTCTCATTTTCCTTTAGAGAAGGAATGAAAACATCCACAGCCAAGCAGTCTTTGACACTGCACATAGAAGACTGTGCTACAGAATTTGTAACAGATCTATGAACAGTATCGGAGAAGGCAATAGCACCCCACTCCAGTACTCTTGCCTGGAAAATCCCATGGATGGAGGAGCCTGGTAGGCTATAGTCCATGGGGTCGCTAAGAGTCGGACACGACTGAGCGACTTCACTTTAACTTTTCCCTTTCATGCACTGGAGAAGGAAATGGCAACCCACTCCAGTATTCTTGCCTGGAGAATCCTAGAGACGGCGGAGCCTGGTGGGCTGCCGTCTACAGGGTCGCACAGAGCTGGACACGACTGAAGCAACTTAGCAGTAGCAGCAGCAGCATGAACAGTATCACAGTTAGGTTGAAAGTGAAAATGAAGTCGCTCAGTCCTGTCCCAACTCTCTGCGACACCATGGACTGTAGCCTACCAGGCTCCTCCATACATTTAATTACTGGAGTGGGTTGCCATTTCCTTCTCCAAGGGATCTTCCCGACCCACGGATTGAGCCTGGGTCTCCCACATTGTAGGCAGACACTTTTACTGTCTGAGCCACCAGGGAAGTCAGTTAGGTTACTTGTTTCCAAAATTCAATGGAATTCTTCCCTTGCACTATTTTTTGCAGCTGTGCACCTTGTGGAATCTACTGCTACCCTGGTTCACTCACACAGTCACGTGATTTAAGGCTGCCCTCTGCCCAGTTCCTGCAGCCCTTCTTTGCTGCAATAACCTCTTGATAGCTCACTAATACGTCCCCCACCAAACAGTAACTTCTTTTGTTGAATATTAGAAGAACTCTAATGATGATGACGTGGCATTAAATGCATAGTTGAAAACAGAAGAACTCTAGTTCTTTACCAACCAACAGCAAAAGATAAAACTTTAAAAGGCATTGTATACCACCTAAGTGTATTTAAACTATATGAAGTGTACTATATATAGAGACCTCGCAAAGAAATATTTAAGGCTCAGTAATAAAGATTTAATTTAGTTGCATACAGATAACTCAATTAGCTAAGCTCTTTAATATCTACAAATCAGATATAATTACTTTTTCATATATCTTACAGAACCACCATAAAGCACTGGAAATTAAATCTTACATTATGATGATAAACTCTGCCTGTGCAGTTATTTTACTTGTTAATAATAAATGAAACAAAATTTCAGAGATGAGATTTATTTACTAAGATACAATTCCAATGATTTGGAGAATGTGGCAAATATCTAGAAATAAAACACATCTAGAACCGCCATCAGAAAGGTAAACTGTAAACCCCATATACTTACGGTTACTTTAAATCTAGACCTTCTTATCTACTGAGCAGTTCTAGTTTTGAAGTAACTATAAGAACATTTGGTTTTATATTTATAATATCATTGTAACATTAAATTACAATGATAACAATGAAATACAAATAACAATAAAATAACAAATTACAATGAAAACAAAATAGAGAACATTTAGTTGTAGTCAAATAAAAACATCATACTCAGTACAACATACTGTCTGTTTTTTTTTAAAGAAAAACTCCAATTACTCTGGGTTATTCTTTCATTTAATCTTTATTTTAGTAATTGAGTGGGAGTATCTTTTCAACAAAAATAAAAATCTGGACCAAAATTAGCTGAAATGGAAAACTGAAATATATGACCCATCTGTAACTCTGTAAAAACTGTTTTTAACTGCAGGCTTTACAATAATTTATAATCATTTTCTTCTTCACCAGCTAGAAAAAGAACACTGCCTTTGCAAATAGCAAAACTAAACCTTCACGACAGCTGTAAATGCACATTCCCCTTAAAATATTAACAATACCATGCAAATTTAAGAGCAGCAGTACTTTTATTGGACAGAACTTTATAATTTACAAAAATGACTTCCATTCTCATGGCACTTTTTAAAAGAGGATTTAATAAAATTAAAATACTGAACAGCTCTTTCTGTGGAAAAAGAATGCGATAAGGACTGCCATTTTGAAAGGACCACATTCACTCTAGGGGTCTGGCTGCAATTGCCTTCCTTCTTCCTCAGCAGCATCTTCTGGAACAAGAAACAAGACACTGTGTGGTCCTAATCTTCAGCTGAAGATTTCAGAGCCCCTAGTAAACCTTCATCTGCAGGAACCAGCTCAATTAATCCCATTTAGATGTTTTCCTCCTCATATAACTGTGTCCCTCACTATCAATACCTTCATAGAGGTCCTTCTTATTCTCCTGTGTTGCATGTAGGTAACCGATATAAGCCACGCAAAGGGAAAGAGTTATCAATCCGAAAGCCATTACAGGTTTGTTCTGTCAAAGGAAAAAAAAAATCACAAGGTCTCAATAAGACCAATCATTTGAGGAGACTCATATATCTCTTGCACTTTCCGCTCATCATGCCAAAGCTTTAGTACCACACCAGCATTCCTAGGGTAAAATTTAATTTCTAGTATTTATCCATTTCTTTATTCATTTAACTCAACTCCTGATAACTTAGAGACTATGGAAGACTCTTCCTTCTTCTCTTCACAGATAGGACATCTCCGACCTTCACCTTTAGGAAGGAAATTGGTCTGGTGCTCAGTTTTCAGTTACCTATGTTGTGAAAAAGTTGCTTAACTTCTTTGGGCCCAAGTTTCCCATCTGCAAACCTTAAATTTGTTATTTTTATTAAGAAGTAAGGGATGAAGTCTACGTGCTATTTTTGTCACCCAGGATCATGAAAAACTGGCAGAAAGCCTTTCATGTTATATACCAGGTACAGCAAAACACACACACCCTTCTCTGGAACTTATTCTATTACCTCAAGAACCACAGTCATAGAACAGATATGCTGTTATAATAACTCTGATGTGCTGTGTAAAATCCAAGACCCTCAGAGGCAAAGGGATGCTACTTTGATTTTTCTTTTTTTGTCACACCAGTTTTGGGGATTTTAGTTCCCCAGCCAGGGATTGGAACGCGGGCCCTTGGCAGTGAGAGGGCAAAGTCCTAACTACTGGACAGCTAGGGAATTCCTGAATTTTTTTTAAAAAAGCTTTTAATTTCTGTATTTTCCGCTTCTGTTTCAGTATTCTTAATCATCAAAAAAATTAAGGTCAAACTTTTTCAGTGAGGTGCACATCTGAGAAAGGCCACACGCTCAGAGCAGCTTACTTTTGCAGTTCTTGAAATGTACTTGACAAGTAAAAAAACACATTAGTTCAAAGTTTTTAAAACATTCTACCTTGATTTAATTATTTGATTGCTAAATTGACCTATTTAACTTTCAAACAGTTGATACTGGTAACTATGTTATTAAAATTCTAATCAAGTTCAAACACTTAAGTACATTTTATGATTTGATTTGCATTTTTCAAAAAATAAAACTTAACAAATTAAATGCATTCAGTAATTTGCTACAAAAATATGATTAGCTAACTCCCTAACAGTGTTTAAATGCATGTTTTCATATTTTTCAATATATGTTTGCAAAATCTTCTAGGTTAAAACATTATTAATAAGCCTGGAACTGTAGACTGATCAGATTTTCATTCTGTTTTCTTTGTTTCAATGGAAGGTCTTATTTACTTAATAGTACCTGATCAAACAAGTTTCCTTAAAATCAATGCAGCTATTAAAATAAAATTTTAAACAGGAATTTGATCAGTTGACTCATTACAATCCAACTATTTACCATTTAAACTCTCAAACACCCTCAAAATAATTAGTTTTACATGTGTATTTAGTGAAACAGCATTTAAGATTTTTCCTTCCATCTGCTTCTTATCCACAGAGAGGTCTTACTAGTTAACACCAAATTTCCATGATAAAATCAAATGTTACAGGAAAATTAGAACTTTTTATTTCCAAAAGCCTAGGTAAATTGAACATAAAGTCTTATCCTGGATGTGTTTCTTACAGGTTTAATGAAGAGCTCTGGATTCACAGCTCGAAATAAAGTTGTGGTGCGGACCCCTCTGAGCCCTACATTTCCCAGGTCTTTCTCCTTGGGCGGCTCCTTTTTAAAGGCTGGAGGCTCAGGTGCTGAAGACATCTTGACTAACGATGATTTAATACCTAAAAATAAAATATGTGACGTTTTTTCCTTTCAAAGTTGTTTTTCTGATAATGCTCTTAAAAAAATCATTCTATATTCAGTCTTTTTTCGAATTCCAGTCTAGATACATACCAAAAGTGATGGTCAATTCTTTTATTACTTTGTATAACATGTACTGTGTAAATGGCCTTTAGGTTTTGTTTGGTAAAATGGTTCTTTGATTTTTCATCTCGTGGAACTAGTGAGCTATGCAAAAGTTGTTTTTCTACTTTCCCAGGGGCCTCCAGAATTTGTTTGTTGGTATGAGTCATGCTGTATCTTGCTATATGAAGGGGGTACTAAGGGTAGGAGTGGCCAGTGGGTTATCCACACCTTCTTAATTTCATTCCATCTTCACCGTTCCTCACCATCCAACAGCCCTTTCAGGACACCAACCTAAGAAGCATGAGCATTCTTTTGCTCCATTCCTCCTACAGATTGACTCCCCTCCCACTTTCCCTTCCCACCCCTCTGCCTTCCTCCACTGGGTCACCCCAGCCTCAGTATCTGCAGGAAGGTGAGCAGCTATCGTCCTCACTCCTCCTCTATCACCCGCTCTCTGGAAACAAACACTATGCTACCTCCTTAATTGGAAATCAATTTTCTCTTAATTACTCAGAATCTATCCTAATAGATACAAGTATATCTTTTGGCTTTTGGTTCTCCCTGCTAGAATGTCAAAACTTTGTGAATATTTTTCTCTCCTAGATACTACTGGGCAAAAGGTTATTCTTACCAATTCTGCCACTGAATGCTGGTGGAGTGGATCGGGGGAGGTTTGGAAGAGAAAAGATAGGGAAAGAAGCCTTCCAAAGAACGTCTGAGATTCATAACAATATAATAAAATTCTCTGGGGGAAATGCTGAACCCTCAGTAAATGTTATGAAATGAGAGTCAAACATTCACATTTAAACACTTGCTGGGGCTTTGTTTATTCAAGTATTAAGTTTTCCATTTTACAGTCTTTATAAGAGCAATATTTTTGCAACTTTATTACTTATGGAGAAACTTAGGAGTTCACTTTTTTCAAAACTGTCTTTGAAAAAGATTAGTCAATGAGAAAACTCAACACATGTGATCCAAACACAGGAGTGTGTTGGGCAGAGCAGGTGTCCATCAGCAAGAGGATCTTGCTTTTCACTCCTTTCATCCTCTTGCCAACCATTCTCAGTTATTCATCAAATAAACCTCATGTTCTTTGGACATGTATACTGGCTTCATCGTCACTGGGGAGCAAATGAACATTTCTGAAGCCCTGGGTGTTAACTGACTTGCCAATGACAAGTGGTCTCATCTCTTCCAACCACAAAGCATTACAGCAGAATGCATCAAATCAAATGGCAACCCACTCCAGTACTCTTGTCTGGAAAATCCCATGGACGGAGGAGCCTGGTAGGCTACAGTCCATCGGGTCACGAAGAGTCAGACATGATTGAGCAACTTCACTTTCACTTTAAGGAAATGGCAACCCACTCCAGTGTTCTTGCCTGGAGAATCCCAGGGATGGGGGAACCTGGTGGGCTGCCGTCTGTGGGGTCGCACAGAGTCGGACACAACTGAAGTGATTTAGCAGCAGCAGCAGAACGATCACCAAACTCTATTTACCTCTTCTTCAAAGTCCACCTTGGACATGAATTATATGAGGTAACTCATAAAACACTTAGTTCAACAGCATTTAAAACATCATTCAAGTGGTAACTAGCGATTTTTTAAAAATTTCAACAGCATTCAAATTAATAATTTTCTCTTTTGGAACAGTGATTGTTTTTCCACTACAGACAACTTCTGAAACAATTCCATAATATGCCTGAAATCTGTTCAGTCAGCACATGCTTCCAACACATCATGCCCAAGGTTACCAAAAAACTCCAATGTTTTCTGCTGGACCAGGGGTCCTCTCACATGCACATTTCTTAGGTGAATTTCTTGAAACTGTAAACTGAAGAAAAATGCACAAACTTAAAGTTGCAAGGTAAGTTTTATTTGGGGACCTTATTGAGGTCTACCACCTGGGAGACAGCCTCTCAGCTATATATATATATGGTATTTGCACAAGATTCTCTCTTTGCTTAGCTGAACCTACATTTACTTTGTGATGAAACAAGTAAACAAGCAATCAAGGTAGTATTTATTATACTATAACCTCTAGACACCCACATTCCATTTACATTAAACTGTTCATGTTAAACTCTTTGCCAGAAATGACAATTAAAGAATACATAGGCTGGAAACTACTACAAATGTTTATTGAAATGGACTTTTACAAATTAAAGGGCTTCCCTGGTAGCTCGGATGGTAAAGAATCCACCTGCAATGCAGGAGACCCCAGGTCAATTCCTGGGTCGGGAAGATCCACTAGAGAAGTGATAGGCTACCGCTACCCACTGCAGTATTCTGGCCTGGAGAATTCCATGGACTGTATAGTCAACGGGGTCACAAAGGGTCGGACATGGCTGAGCGACTTTCACTTTTACAAATTAAAGAATTACCTACCACACTATACTTTAAAAGATTTAATATACCACAATTTTCATTGTTCGTGATACTTTTAGGAACATATGCAAGTCTTGTGCTTAGTTGCTCAGTCATGTCCGACTCTTTGTAACCTCATGGACTGTAGTCCGCCAGGCTCCTCTGTCCATGGAGAGTATCCAGGGAAGAATACTGGAGTGGGTTGCCATACCCTCCTTCCAGGGGGTCTTCCCAACCCAGGTCTCCCACGTTGCAAGCAGATTCTTTACTGTCTGAGCCATCAGGGAAGTCCAAGAATACTGGAGTGGGGAGCCTATCCCTTCTCCAGGGGATCTTCACGACCCAGGAATCAAACCAGGTTCTCCTGCATTGCAGGCAGATTTTTTACCAGTTGAGCTACCAGGGAAGCCCAATGAAAGTACTACTTTCTATCATATATCATTCTTTTACTAGGCCTGGTATAAGACAGCTCAGTTCTGTTGCTGCTTCTCTTTGTATGTGCCAGAGTCACTGCAGATGCTCCAACAGTTCTCCCCAAAGTTCATGAACTTCTTTATACCACTCATGGAACTAACAAAATTTTAACAACCTTCTATTCTTGCCTGGAGAATCCCCATGGATGGGGGAGCCTGGCGGGCTACAGCCATGGGGTCACAAAGAGTTGGAAATGACTGAGTGACTAAACACACACACACACATACACACACAACTTACATTTATGAAAATAATTATACCAATATTATTTTAGTTAAATATAAAACTTTATATATTTATTATTCTTAGAACTGGTCAATGCATTTCTATTAAGTATGACAAAATACCCCCTAAATATGACAAATCTTTGATTTGGAAATTATTTTAGAATATTACACTTTAGAACTACTGACTTTAATTCATGTATGAATGTGGAGCTGGACCATGAAAACTGAGTGCCGAAGAATTGATGCTTTGGAACTGTGGTGCTGGAGAAGACTCTGGAGAGTCTCCTGGACTGCAAAGAGATCAAACCAGACAATCCAAAAGGAAATCAACCCTGAATATTCATTGGAAGGACTGATGTTGAAGCTGAAGCTCCAATACTTTGGCCACCTGATGCGAAGAACTGACTCATTGGAAATGACCCTGATGCTGGGAGATTGAAGATAGGAGGAAAAGGGGATGACAGAGGATGAGATGGTTGGATGGCATCACTACCTACATGAACATGAGTTTAAGCAAGCTCCGGGAGATGGTGATGGACAGGGAAGCCTGGCGTGCTGCAGTCAATGGGGTCGCAGAGTCGGACACGACAAAGTGACTGAACTGAATGACTCACTGATACTTTAAATAAAAAGAGACAGATTACTGAGACCAAAAAGGGACTTATTAGGTAAGAATCTGTAATAAGAACAGAACAAAAATGAGACTTTTCATGTAAGAGAATGTCCTTTTATATCTCCTCACATGCCTGGCCCACAGAGCTGTAGGAATATGACTATGAAAGACATGCAAGATGTGGTGGTTGAATAAGCATATAAAATGCAAAACCTTAGTTGTTTCTTCACAGGTGTGTTAATCAGAGCTGACATAAGTTCTAATTTTAAAAGCTACAAAACTGGAGAAGGAAATGGCAACCCACTCCAGTATTCTTGCCTGGAAAAGTCCATGGACAGAGGAGCCTGGTGGGCTGCAGTCCATGGGGTTACAAGACTGAGCACGCATGCATGAGGGAGGAGGGAGATGGGTTGGTAGCAATAAACTGGTAGAACTAAAAAAAAAAAAAAAAAAGCTATAGAACTAATCATAAATTCAAAGCACAGCAACAACCTATTCCAACACTGAGTGGACAGTACCTCAAAAACAGTCACCACCTGACACACATCCATTAGAGCTTCTAAGTCTCCCCATCACTTTCTCCCACTTCTTCTTACTCTTTTTTCCCCCCACTGCAAGGCAAGAGGTAAATTACACTTACTTATTCGCATATGATCGGAGAAGGCAATGGCACCCCACTCCAGCACTCTTGCCTGGAAAATCCCATGGACGAAGGAGCCCAGTAGGCTGCAGTCCATGGGGTCGCTAGGAGTCGGACACGACTGAGCGACTTCACTTTTACTTTTCACTTTCATGCATTGGAGAAGGAAATGGCAACCCACTCCTGTGTTCTTGCCTGGAAAATCCCAGGGACGGCAGAGCCTGGTGGGCTGCCGTCTATGGGGTCGCACAGAGTTGGACACGACTAAAGCGACTTAGCAGCAGCAGCAGCATTCGCATATGATATTGATCAATCTCTAGATATATTTGCTTTCAAGATGAGTTTATTTTTAAGCCAGGACCCTCATTTATTGTGTTAAAAAGGGGACTCTCTCTCTCTCTAATGTGCATGCACACACATACACACACACACACACAGAAACACACACTAGTAGGGATGATAGGAACCTGACACTGCACTGCTGCTGGTTAATTTGGTGATTAATTTCTGCGCCGGTTGACCTCTAAAACACTCAATAGGTTAGGTATCCCAGGAGCCACCCCTGGCTGTGCAATCTGTCCAGGTGCCCCATTCTTATTTTTTCTTCATTTTTTTCCATCACCCATTTCTTGTTCCCTTAAATAAGAAATTGTGTACATAATTTTTTTTAATAGAAGAGACTTGCATTTTTCATACCTGCCTGTAAAAAAAGATCTAAACTAAGCTGTATTTACTTCATACGTCTCTCCTGGACAAAAGACAATCTCTTCAACAACTGGTGCTGGGAAAACTGGACAGCCACATGTAAAAGAATGAAATTAGAAGATTCTCTAACACCATACACAAACATAAACTTAAAATGGATTAAAGACCTAAGTTTAAGACTGGATACTATAAAACTCTTAGAGGAAAATACAGGCAGAACATTCTTTGACATAAGTCTCAGCAATATCTTTTTGGGTCCCAAAGGATCCACCTACTACATCGATGAAAAGAAAAACAAAAATAAACAAATGGGACCTAATTAACTTAAAAGCTTTTGCACAGCAAAGGAAACCATAAACAAAATGAAAAGACAACCAACAATGGGAAAAAATACTTACAAATAATGGGATCAAGGGATTAATCTCCAAACATACAAATAGCTCATGCAGCTCAATATCCAAAAAAAAAAAAATCAAACAACTCAAACAAAAAATGGGCAGAAGACCTAAATAGACATTTCTGCAAAGAAGACATACAGAAGGCCAAAAAGCACATGAAAAGGTGCTCAACACTGCTAACTATCAGAGTATCAAAACTACAGTGAGGTATTACCTCACACTGTTCAGAATGTCCATCATTGAAAAAATCTACAAATAATAAATGCTGGAGATGTGGGGAAAAGGCAAACCTCCATCACTGTTGGTGAGAGTGTGAACTGGTGCAGCTGTATGGAGACTTCTTAAAAAACTAAAAACAGAGCTACTACATGATCCAGCAATCCCACTCCTGGGCATATACCCAGAGAAAACCATAATTCAAAATGATACACGCACCCCAGTGTTCACTGCAGCACTATTTACAACAGCCAGGACATGGAAGCAACCTCAGTGTCCATCAACAGATGAATGGATAAAGATGTGGTACATATATACAATGGAATATTACTCAGTCCTAAAAAATGAAAGAAGAAAAGCTATGACAAACCTAGACAGCGTATTAAAAAGCAAAGACCTTACTTTGCCGACAAAAGTCCGTATAGTTAAAGCTATGATTATCCCAGTAGTCATGTATGGATGTGAGAGTTGGACTAGGAAGCCTGGTGTACTGCAGTCCATGGGGTCACATAGATTCAGACACAACTGAGCAACTGAACAACAACAAAATGAAATAATGCCATTTGCAGCAAAATGGATGGACTTAGAGATCATACTCGGAGAAGGCAATGGCACCCCACTCCAGTACTCTTGCCTGGAAAATCCCATGGATGGAGGAGCCTGGTAGGCTGCAGTCCATGGGGTCGCTAGGAGTCGGAGACGACTGACCAACTTCACTTTCACTTTTCACTTTCATGCATTGGAGAAGGAAATGGCAACCCACTCCAGTGTTCTTGCCTGGAGAATCCCAGGGATGGTGGAGCCTGTTGGGCTGCTGTCTATGGGGTCGCACAGAGACGGACACGACTGAAGCGACTTAGCAGCAGAGATCATACTAAGCAAAATAAGTCAGAAAGAGAAAGACAAATACCATGTATCACATCACTTATACATGGAATCTAAATGATACAAACAAACTTATTTACAAAACAGAAACAGACTCATGGACATAGAAAACAAACTTATGGTTACAAAAAAGGGAATGGTGGCATGGGATAAGTTAGGAGTCTGGGATTAACATACACTACTACATACAAAATAATCAACAAGGATGTACTGTATAACACAGGGAGCTACACTCAATGTTTTGTAACAAACTATAAGGGAAAAGAATCTGAAAAAAATGTATGTATAACTAAATCATACATTGTGCTATACACCTGCAGCTAACACAGCATCGTAAATAAACTATACTTCAATCTAGAAGCTTTTTTTAAAAAAAAGATCGAAACTAAACTGCATCTACTTCATTCATCCCTCTCAGTAAAAGGTTCTTTACCTTTCTCTCCTGCCCATTCTCTGGGGAAGGCAATATGTGACGGGAAAGGAAGCAGCAGCCTCTTTGCAGCAACGCCCTGAAGTATGAGTGAAAATGGTGCCCCCAGAACAAATACACTGTGCGAGACTGTACAAAGATGATCCTAAGCAGCAGGAATTTTACACCATTTTCTCTCCTTTATTAAAATTCCTGCTCTGTGGGATGATCCAGAATGTACTTGGCAGCTGATATTAAACAATTTGCTGGCACAAAACTGGCATGACATAAAAATTAGAACAAGATATAAAGAATATGAGTTACTTTGGTGAAAAACTTAATCCTCAGATATTCATTTTGAAATAAGCATCTCAACAGAAGATAAATGAAAAAAACTGTCAGAATCATAGAATACTGGTGAGAAGGAATGCCAGCAATAAAGCCTTGCTTTTATTAATTAAAAGCCTTAGGGAATTATAAGATGGACAAAATACTTTAATGATATATAAACGTACTTGTTGTTTTTGTTTTACATACCACACTATTTCAAAATTTAAGAAAATAACTTGAAGTCTGGGGCTGCTGCTGCTGCTGCTAATTTGCTTCAGTTGTGTCCGACTCTGTGCAACCCCGTAGACGGCAGCCCACAAGGCTCCCCCATCCCTGAGATTCTCCAAGCAAGAACACTGGAGTGGGTTGCCATTTCCTGCTCCAATGCATGAAAGTGAAAAGTGAAAGTAAAGTCGCTCAGTCATGTCCAACTCTTAGCGACCCCCTGGACTGCAGCCTACCAGGCTCCTCCGTCCATGGGATCCTCCAGGCAAGAGTACGAGTACTGGAGTGGGTCGCCACTGCCTTCTCCGAAGTCTGGGGCAGGACACCTTAAAAATAATTTGATTTAGAATAAACAAGTTCAGGAAAGAATCAGACAGCTTTCTGTCTTAAGGGAGTGTACCATTGCTGCAAATTCCAACTTTGCTACCGATTAGTGTATGCTTTTGAGTGACAACTTCTCTGAACTTCAGTTTGCACTTTTATAAAAGGGATATTACCTACCTATTGCATAGAATGACTTTGTAGATTAAATGAGGTAACATTTTTTAAAGCACATAACAGAAGTTCAACAAATGGTAGCTATTTTCATCTTCACTAATGCATTCAATCCCTTTTTCTAAACAAATCTAAACCAAAAGAGATTGACTGTCTTTGCCCACGGAAGAGTGAGATAATCCAGGTCACTCAAGTTCCAGCCAACCCCTGGTCCACCACATCACTCCTAAATTGCTAAGACTCAGCATTTGTAAGTCATTACAAGATTTAAGAAATGTAAAAAAAGTTTTAATTAGAGTATAATTGCTTTGCAATATTAGTTTCTGCTGCATAACAACAGTGAATCAACTATATGTATACATATATCCCCTCTCTCTTGAGCCTCCCACTCCACCCTTGTCCACCTCTCTAGTCTCATAGAGCACTGAACTGAGCTTCCTATACTATACGGCAGCTTCCCACTAGCTACCTGTACTATAATAGGGTAGCTTCCCACTAGCTATTTTATGACATGGTAGCCTAGGTGTGTCAATGCTACTCTCTCCATTTGTCTCACCCTCCCCTTCCCAGCCCCCCTTCACCATCCACAAGACTGTTCTCTACATCTGTCTCTTTAATTCCTGTCCTGCAAATGGCTTCATCAGTACCATTTTCTAGATTCCATATATATGCATTAATATACAATATTTGTTTTTCTCTAATTTTCTCCACTCTGTATGACTGACTCCAGGTTCAACGATTTCTCTACAAATGACCCAATTTTGTTCATTTTTATGGCTGAGTTTTTTATTCCAATGAAGCATAAAATTATAATCACTTAATTTTTTTAAATTTATTTTTAATTGAAGGATAATTGCTTTACAATATTGTGTTGGTTTCTGTCATACATCAACATGAATCAGACAGATACACATACGTCCTCTCCCTTTTGGGTTTTAAATTTTAAAGATGAACTCTGCATTTGTTGTTTTTAGGGTAAAAGAGTTATTATTATTTTTTAATCCCTTGAAATTTACCATATCTAGAGACAGATACTGACAAAGGATGTTATTTACAAAGGATGCTGCCAACAATCTGAGGGCTATAAAGTATTATTTGGGTCCGCTGCCTTACCCATATTGTGGTACCTACACTACATCTTGCTATTACTCAAAGACAGATGCCTTTGAAGCCTCCAGAAAAAGAAACTGCATTCACTTAAGTTCTAGACATTGTCTTGCAGGGGGCACAAAGGACTGTAAACACAGTTAAAAAGACAAGAGGAACCTCACGTGAAAAGAAATTACAAAACCACTTTCCCCTAATTAGGAGTTTGGTGAGGTGGGATACCAAAAAACTGCCCAGAAAATGAGAAGGTTCTTTGGGTGGAAGTGTCCAAGTATGGGGCGGGACACGCGCCCCGTGGGGTCAGACACCTCCAAGATCCAGCTCTGGGAGTTCACCGAGCGGCGAGGACTAGGCCGGGGATAATAGGGGGTCTGGAATCCACGCACCTGGGAGCGAGGTCCACAGGGCGGTCAGGCCCTCCAAGGCCAGGATCGAGACCGCTGTGGAACTACCACCTCGTCCCCGCCCCCCGCCCCCGACCCCGGCACCCCAGCCCCTCCGCCGCTCACCTGTCGCGGGGTCAACTCCTCTCCCTGCCCGCCGCGCTCCTCTCTTCTCCTCCTGAGGGAGAGAGCGTCTCAGCGCGCTCCGCAAACTCGGCGCTGCAGCGGTCCCTACAGCCTGGAGGCTGCGGCGCAGGGGCGCGGGGGTTGAGATGAGGCTAGCGCCCCTCCTTCACATCCCCGGTCCTCCAGCCCAACGGAGGGATGGAGTTTGCAAGGGGCATTTTAGGTTTCTCCCTTTTTTGCCTTATGTTTTCAGTCCCCTAGGTTCCAATAACTTTCCAGTTTCGCGTGTGTGTTTTGTATAAGTAAAAGGAGAAATCACCTAGAAGTACGTTTATTTAATGGAAGGGGAAAGCTTTCTGATTTGGGAAAGAACACTTGAATCTGGTCTCCTCCGGGCCCCATTTTAAAGGCACAGTCTTTCAAATGCACAGTTAGTGCTCTGCCATTCTATTAGTGCCTTGAAATTCCAAGATGTGGTTATGGTTGTGATTTGCACACACTTGCTGATGGTGATGGAGTGGGTTGCCATACCCTCCTCCAGGGGATCTTCCCAACCCAGGGATCCAACCGGGCTCTCCTGCATTGCAGGCGGATTCTTCACTGTCTGGGCCACCAGGAAAGCCCAAGAACACTGGAGTGGGTAGCTTATCCCTTCTCCAGGGGAACTTCCTGACCCAGGAATGGAACCAGGGTTTCCTGCATTGCAGAGAGATTCTTTACCAGTTGAGCTACCCAGGAAGCCCTAAATGCCAAATACCACTATGCAAAGAAAAGCACTTATACTATCATGATCAACCTAAAGTGATCAAGTAAAAGAATAAGTGAAACCTAAGAACCTGTTTAATTGAAAAAAAAAAAAGCATTAACTATAGGTAATGATAAGAGAGAAAAGCCTAAAGACCTTGTCAGTTTAATGGATATGAGTACAATGCAAGTGATATGAATAGACAATAGTTCTATTTTATGATGCTTTTAAGAAATTGCTTTGAAGAATGACGCTAGTCTGAATGCAGCTTTTATAATCCTGTTTTAAAATAGCATCATCAATATTTAATAATATTTAACAGGAGATCTGATATTTGCTAGGGTTAGGAGATTTTATACTTAATGGGATTAGCTGCATAAAACAAAGTTTCATCCATGTGAAAATTCGTTCAAGTTTACAAAAGATATCTGTTTTAATTAGAAGTTCCCAAAGTGTGCTCCAGGGACAATACTGGTGGTCTGTGAGCCCTTTCAAGGGAATCTCATTTGTGCTGGTGCATTTTTTTTCAGGCAAGAATTAATAGTTAATTTATAAGGTGTAATAAAAATCATATTAACTTATTACTATGATGTTAATATGGTGTTTTGTCAAAGGCAGGGTTTTATTGCTGCTGTAATTTTTATAAAATAAATGCTGGCTTCTTTTCCCTAGCATCAGTCCAAGTCAAAGTAGTTGATATAATTAAGGTATGTATGTAAAGGAGAATCATTTTGCTGTACACCTGAACTAACACAACATTGCAAATCAAATATACTTCAATATAAATAAATAAACAGAGCTTTTAGGAAGATTAGAAACTTTATTCTAATTATTTTTAACTCTATCCTTTTAGAGCATAAAGCAAGTAATTGAGTTACTTCGATGCATAAAATACAATAAAGACCTTTATTGCAATGGCCCTAAAAGAATGTCATGTTCTGCCTTAAATAAGCAAAGTCTCTTTAAGTTCGAATAAGAAAGATTCCCTTTTCTTCTATTTTCTTTGACTTTCTCTCTTTTCTCCTGTTCTTTCTTGAGTTTGAAAACACTTGGCGCTTTTCCTCAAGCCATGTGGAAGTTGTTATACAGCAGATGACACGGGGCAGGTTATTTGTGGATTACGGTAAGTGTTCGTATTCACAGGAAAGCTGTGACTGTGCTGAAGTAAGGTAACCTGGTGACAAGCTAAGCGCTTTTCTGGATTAATGACAGCATTAATGTTGTTAAAATCCACAGTGAAAAGGCAAAGCAAGAGGCCAGCCTCCGTGTGCACAGGAGTAGAGGTTTTCTAATCTGACCCAGAGGCACGCTCTATTTCTGTTTTTTGTTTGTTTGTTTTTAATTAATTTTTACTGGAGAATAGTTGCCTTACAATGTTGTGTTAGTTTCTGCTGTACAGCAAAATAAATCAGTCACGTATGCTCAGCTGTGATCCTATGGACTGTAGCCCACCAGGCTCCTCTGTCTATGGGATTTTCCAGGCAAGAATACTAGAGTGGGTTGCCATTTCCTTCTCCAGGAAATGTTCCCAACCCAGGGATCAAACCTGTGTCCTCCTGCATCTCCTGCATTGGCAGGCGGGTTCTTTACCACTCTGAGCCACCTGGGAAGATCCCCTTTATTTTGGACTTCCTTCTCATTCAGGGCACCACAGTACATTAAGCAGAGTTGCCTAATCTATACAGTATGTTCTCACTAGTTATCTATCTTATACATAGTATCAGTAATGTATATATGCCAATCCCAATCTTCCCGTTCATCCCACATACCTCTTTCCCTGCTTGGTAGCCATATATTTATTCTTGACCTCTTTGTCTCTGTTTCTGCTTTGTAAATAGGATCATCTACACTGTTTTTCTAGATTCCACATATATGCATTAATATACCATATTTGGGGTTTTTTCTTACTAACTTCACTCTGTCTGACATTCTCTAGGTCCACCCACATCTCTACAAATGATCCAATTTCTGTTCTAGATCAGTCAGACTCTACCACTCACTCCAAGCAGCCAAGAGTGTCTGTCTATCTTCAAACCACGCAGTTGTACTCTGCAGCCTATTACCAAACTTACAAACATTTAAAGAGAGGACCCAGAGTCTAACAGATCATCATGAACATCATACTGTACAATGTTTGCTTGTTTTCAGAAAGGATGCAGAGCTTTGATCAATATAATTGAGTGAGCAGGCAGAGAAAGAGCACTCTGCCATTAGTACCTGGATGCCTGATGGAGTACAGCCAAGTGACACAGGCACAGAATAACAGAAAGCTCATGAATCAAGGCAAACAGAGTAACAGGATTGTGTAATTATGAGGAATTATTTCCTTCTGTTCAGATTTTCCTTAATAGTGTTGGTGTACTTACTTTCAATAGCAATCATTTAATATAAACTGGTGCTAGAATTTAGATCTTTCTTTTACTCACTTCTATTCTTTCTTCCCAGGTGGCTCAGGGGTAAAGAATCCACCTGCCAATGCAGGAGACATGGGTCTGATCTCTGAGTTGGGAAGATCCACCGGAGAAGGAAATGGCAACCCACTCCAGTATTCTTGCCTGGAAAATCCCACAGACAGAGGAACCTGACGGGCTAGAGTCCATGTGGTTGCAAAGAGTTGGACACAACTGAGTGACTGAGCACACACATATGGTGCTAGAATTTAGACTTTTCCTTTATTCACCTCTATTTTTTAAATAATCTTGTTTAATTAAAAGAAAGTATACAAATCCTAAGTGAATAGCTTGAAGGATTCTTACCAAGTGTACACACTCAAGTGACCACCACTTGAGTTAGGAGCTAGAATATCTCAGAATATCCCATAAGGGCATCTCATAACCCCATCACACCTCCTCTCAGTCACTATCCAGCCCCTTCTCTTGTAACTGCTATTTTGATTTTTATCACCATGTATTAATTTTTAAACTTTTATGTTTTAAAATTCATTCATATTAATGCACTTAGTCTGTTATTTATTTCCATTGCTACACAGTATTGCATTGTCCTGAGAAGTGAGATTTCCTGCCTCAACATGAACTTAACTAACGGGACTGATTGCTGAGACCACCCACTGTCAATACAACAAGGAAGATACAATAGCAGATCAATAAATTACGTTACTATTTTTATCAGGAAATTTTTTCCTAACCAATTAATAAGTGGACAGTTTTCCTGTCTAGGTAAACAACTCACTCACCAAGACAATGATTTTATTTCTAGAAAACTCACCTGCAGAATGTCACTTTGCTATGACCACCACTCCTAAAATATGGTATCATGAACTTGACCCAATCTTAACCAGTTCCCTACCTTGAAAGACCTGCCATTAATCTTGTGAGCCTAGAATTCCAAACCCTAAAAACACACTTCCCTAATTCCCGCATTACAAAGACTCTGTAAGCTTTGCTTGATCAACAGTTTTTCCTGGGAGTCTTTGTGAGGAGGTTGAAAATATGAATACATCACAGTTCATGTGCCCATTCTTATGCTGATGGGCATTTGGGTATTTTCGGTTTGAGACTGTTATGAACATTAGTGTATTTTGATGCACATACATACACACTTGGCATTAGAATTGCTGAGTCATCAGTGGGTGTATGTTCAATTTTGCTACATTTAATAGTTTCCAAAGCGATTGCACCAATTTATAGTTCACAGCAGTGTATGAGAGTTTCAGTGTTGCACACTCCCACCAATATCTTAATATTGACTGTCTTTTCAATTTCAGTCTTCCTGGTGGGTGTGTAGTGGCACTCCTGGCAAAGCCTTCTCCTTTCTCTACAGTGCCTGATACAGGTCATTACATATGCTGGGTTTCCTCCTCAGCCTTTCCAATAGGCTAAAGATGCTAAACAGTCTCTGACATTGCTATGAAGCTTCGACTCTGGGTGCCATAGTGTTAATTCTGTGCATACCCATACGCAGGCTGGGTGTAAAATTAACTGTGTGGAGAATTGGACCATAAAGAAGCCTGAGCACCGAAAAACTGATGCTTTTAAACTGTAGTGCTGGAGAAGACTCTTGACAGTCCCTTGGACAGCAAGGAGATCAAACCAGTCAATCCTAAAGGAAATCAACCCTGAATATTCATAGGAAGGACTGATGCTGAAGCTGAAACTCCAATATTTTGGCCACCTGATGTGAAGAGCAGACTCACTGGAAAAGACCCTGAAGCTGGGAAAGATTGAGGGCAAGAGGAGAAGGGGGCAACAGAAGATGAGGTGGTTGGATGGTATCACTGATTCCATGGACATGAGTTTGAGCAAATTCCAGGAGATAGTGAAGGACAGGGAAGCCTGGCATGCTGGAGTCCATGGGGTCACAAAGAATCCAACATGACTTAGTGACTGAACAAGAACAAATTATAATACAGGGAGCAAAAGGTAAGCATACCTAAGCATCAAAACTTAGAAGAGCGTATGGATGTTTTATGTCCATGTTTACTTTACAAAACACTGCTGAAATGTTTTGGCAACACATGGAGTGGCCAAGCCACAGGTTTTAAGCCCTGAATGGAATTTCAAGTGTGTGCTTCTCATTTGAATCACACACACAAAAAAGTCTGAGGTAATTGTTAATCTGGATGTGGTTTTGTCTTGATTTTTTAAAGTTTAGTTTAGGCACTGGAGGAAGTATTTGACCCAATTATCTCATCTTCTATAGTTATATATGTATTAATATTTTTGCCCATCGATTGCATTGAAATAACTAGTAACTCCTACTTTTAACCTATTGAGATCCCATTTCATATGGGAATCTCAAATTGTCTCAACTATGATTCATTAGTCACCTTTTCAACTGTAAATTTAACTTTTATCAAATGCCTATTACAGGTCAGACACTGTTATCCAATACCTGTACATTGTTGCTGGATAATGTAGCTGACTCCTGATCACATAATGAAGCTGTAGTCATAGTGAGTATTCCAGCCACCCTGGAGTGGGGGATACTTACTCGTGTATTTATCTATTTATATTTCATATTATTAATCTCCAGGGTACATTTACAGATTTCTATAGACTTTTCTATACACAATGGGATTTTGTTGCCTGTACTTGTGTCTCCAATCTAGAATTTAACTATCAAAACAGTATTATTTTTTGGAAGGGTGGGAGGCATGCAAGGATTAAAATAGGAACTATTTGACACAAATTGGTGCAGAAGATATAAATCTGTAGTTTGTTCTCCAATATCTGCATTGACATTTACATATACACAAAGCCATTCATATTATTGTTTTTCTTAAAGAAAATTCAAATAATAAAGGGAGAGAAATGAAAACCTAGGTTTATTTGGCATACAAGTATAATATCTGTTACACTGTGTGTACTTGGAATATATCCAGTTGGATCTAAATGTTTTCTGATACTGCATACTTGTTTTCTTAAGTAGAGGTATGTAAAATAGGGCCTTTCTTAAGTAGAGGTATGTAAACTTGACAACTAGAAAAATCAAGTAGAGGGACTTCCCTGGTGGTCAACTTGTCAAGACTCCCCACTCCTAATACAGAGGGCCTGGGTTTGATCCCTGGTCAGGGAACTAGATACTGCATCCCACCTGCTGCAACTAAGACCCAGCACAGCCAAATAAATAAATATACATACATAAAGAAAACTCAACCAGAGCTAGAGGCATATGCATTGATTAACTTAGAGCCCACTCAAACCCAGAAAATTTTGAAAGCCTGGTGCCTGGGGAATATGTGACTTCCTTTTACTTAGGAAAAACAGTATCTCAAACAGGAAAGCAATATCTCCTGGCTATGGAAAATGCTTAGAAAATACCTGAGTGCTTTCAGTGACCGGGGGGAAGATGTGGTTTCTGAGCTGGGTCTCTGCTGATGACTGCCTGGTGTGGGGCAAGCCCATTGTGCCACTGGATCCAGAAAGGGCTGATTTAGGAGGAGTTACAATCAGGAAAGGCCTTCCCTGGTGGCTAAGATGGTAAAGAATCTGCCTGCAATGCAGAAGACCCAAATTTGATTCCTATGTCAGGAAGACCCCCTGGAAGAGGGCATGGCTGCCCACTCCACTGTTTTTGCCTGGAGAATCCCATGGACAGAGGAGCCTGGTGGGCTAGTCTGTGGGGTCACTAAGAGTCGGACATGACTGAGCAACTAACACTTACACAATCAGGAAATGATGCTCATAGTTTCATCGGAAAAGTGCTGAAAATTCACTTTAGATATAGAAATGTGACCTTTCCAACTCCTCAGATATTCTGTACCCATGAGACATTTTTCCTCAGTCCTTTCCTACATCAGTCAGAAGTTGAATGAATCACCAATGGCACCAGAATAAGAGGCAGCAGCTCAGGATACACAGCCCTTTGGCTCATTCTTACCAGAACCTGAAACCTAGGAAGCACTAAACTGCTCTCATCAACCATTACTGAGACAGATACAAGGAGGGGAGGGATAAATTAGGAGTATGGGATTAACATACACATCTCTCTCTCTCTTTAGTCGCTAAGTCATGTCCGACTCTTGCAGCTGCATAAATTGTAGCCTGCCAGGCTCCTCTGTCCATGGGATTCTCCAGGCAAGAACACTGGAGTCGGTTGCCATTTCCTTCTTCAGGGGATCTTCCCGACCCAGGAATTGAACCCGGGTCTCCTGCATTGCAGGCAGATTCTTTACCAACTGAGCTATGAATGAAAGTGAAAGTGAAGTCGCTCAGTCGTGTCCGACTCTTTGGGACCCCATGGACTGTAACTCGCCAGGATCCTCCATCCATGGGATTTTCCAGGCAAGAATACTGGAGTGGGTTGCCATTTCCTTCTCCAGAGGATCTTCCTGACCCAGGGATCGAACCCAGATCTCCCGCATTATAGGCAGACGCTTTACCATCTGAGCCACCAGGGAAGCCCTAATACTATGAATACTATTATATAAAATAGATAAGCACAAGGATCTACTGTACAGCACAGGGAACTCTACTCGATATTCTGTAATAACCTAAAAGGGAAAAGAATCTGAAAAAAATGTGTATATAACTAAATCAATGTGCTGTACACCTGAAACTAACACAATATTGTAAATCACTATGCTCCAATAAATAAGTAAATCAGAAATATTTACTGTGTTCCTGGAGTCGTTCTAAATGCTAAAAATCTTCCACGAGCTCCTGATATAACTGAGAATTGCCATGTTAGAGATAAGTAGGGACTTCCCTGGCGGTTCAGTGCTTAAGACTGTGCCTCCACTGCTGGAGACACGGGTTCAATCCCTGATTGCAGAACTAACAGCTTGCGTTATAAGAATGAAATTAGAGACAACTTTCAGAGTTCACCCATGTGTATATCCACATGTACCCCTTTTCCTCCTAAGAAATACTTTGTTTCACTCAAAAAAAAAAAAAAAAAGAATGAAATTAGAACACTCCCTAACACCATACACAAAAACAAACTCAGAATGGATTACGGACCTAAATGTAAGGCCGCATACTGTAGAATTCTTAGAGGAAAACATAGGCAGAGCACTCTGACACAAATTACAGCAATATCTTTTTTGACCCACATCTTAAAGTAATAAAAATGGAAAAACTGAACAAACGGGACCTAATTAAACCCCAAAGCTTTTGTCCAGCAAGGGAAACCATAAACAAAATAAAAAAACAACCTATAGAATGGAAGAAAATATTTGCAAAGAGATGGACAAGGGACAAATCTCCCAAATATACAAACAGCTCATGCAGCTCAATAACAAACAAAAAATACAATCAAAAGATGGGCAGAAGATCTAAATAGACATTCCTCCAAAGAAGACATGCAGATGGCCAACAAACATGAAAAGATGCTCAACATCACTAATTATTAGAGAAATGCAAATCAAAACTACGATGAGGTTTTACCTCACACCAGGCAGAATGACCATCATCAAGAAATCTACAAACAATAAAAGCTGGAGAGGGTGTGGAGAAAAAAGAACCCTTTTACACTGTTGGTAGGAATGTAAACTGGTGCAGCCACAATGGAGAACAGTATGGAGGTTCCTTAAAAAACTAAAAATAACCTGTTTGGGAAAAGCATCTTGTGAACTTGTTTGGAAATCAGTGATTCTTAGAAGATGGCTGCTCTAAATCTACAGACCCTGCACTTCAGTGGCAACATTTCCAGCCTCCAGCTAGTCCTTCTTGCTTCAGACTGGCCCCCACAATCCAAACTGGTTCTGGCTAATCTATCCTGTTCCCGTTTGGTCTGAATTCAGTCGGATTTTGTACACAGACTCCCTCAGTTTGTCTCAAGTCTGAAGTCAAGGGGAGATTCTGTCAGCAGCCAAGGACTTCTGTTCAGTCCTGAGTGAAATGTTTTTCCTCAATTTCAGGGTTTGTCCCTAAACTTTTGCTCCTAAGTGTATAGATTGTCTAATTGTTGGGTACATTGTGCAGTGTTAAATACAGTGTACCCTTAAAGCTATACGTCCATTTTATCTTTATTTCAAAAATCTGAGCACATGGCTAGCAGATACTTGAATTCATTGTTGGTGACATTTAAATGTTAATAAAATAGCATATTCCCCCCACCAAAAAAAAACCCAGAAGTAGAGCTACCATATGATCCAGCAATCCCACTCCTGGGCATATACCTGGAGAAAATCATAATTTGAAAAGACACATAGCACCCCAGTATTCATTGCAGCACTATTTGCAATAGCCAGGACATGGAAGCAACCCAAATGCCCATTGACAGAATAATGGATAAAGAAGATGTGGTACACATATACAACAAAAAAGAATGAAATAATGCCATTTGCAGCAACATTGATGGACCTAGAGACTGTCATATTGTGTGAAGTAAGTCAGAGAGGGACAAATATCGCGTGATATCACCTACATGTGAAATCTAAAAAAATGGTACAAATGACCTGATTTACAAAACAGAAGCAGAGTTACAGATGTAGAAAATAATCTTATGGTTACCAGGAGGGACGGGGACAAGGATAAATTGGGAGATTGCAATTAACATACACACACTATTATATATAAAATAGATAACTAATAAGGATCTACTGTATAGCACAAGGAACTCATTATTCTGTTATGATCTATATGGGAAAAGAATCTAAAAAAGAGTGGATATATGTATATATAACTGATTCACTTTGCTGCACAGCAGAAAGTAACACAACACTAAATCAACTATACTCCAATAAACATTTTTTTAAAAAGGGGGAAAAAAAAGAAAGAGGTACTTCTTCATGTAAGTACCCTGTGTTCACAGATTGTACTGGAGAGCAATTGTTCTGAGACATGAATGCACGTTCTCCTCATATGTGGTTTGCTGCCCAGGGCAAAACGTAATTTTTTTACTTTTCAAGTCTCTGCTTCTGGTCCCATTTTTTAAATTTATTTTTTAATTGGAATATGATTGCTTTACAATGCTATGTTGGTTTCTGCTGTACAAAAGCATGAATCAGCTGGTCCCATTTTTCTTGACAGGAAATCTCACAACTCTAAAGTCAGCATTGCTTTCAGTGGACAAAGATAACAACAGCTACTATTTATTGAGGAGTTATTATTTTATTTAAGAACTATAAGAAAACCAGAGAAGGGAATGCCTTTCCCATTTTGCAAACCCAGAAACTGAGCCTCAGAGAATTCAAGCACCTTGAGTAAGTTCACAAAGTTTGAAAAACAGGTCTGGAATTCCAACCTTTGTATGTCTGAACTCAGGTCTATGGGATCTCTACCTCTGCAAAAAAAAAAAAAAATTCTTAATAGAGAATTGACACAAATTCTGATAAATAACTCCCTTGAACTTTGCCTCTCTAGGCTAAATAAACACCTTCAACCCATCTTTTTAAGATTTGTTTAGAGACACCCTCTCCACTCTGGTCACTGTCTTCAAGACCTACTTGAGTTCATCGAAGGTCTTATTGAGGCCAGAAAAAAACGCAGTGCTCCAGTTGTGTCTAAAATGAGCAGGAAGGACTCCTGACCTCCTTTGGAAGAGACACTATGCTGGCAAACAATCAAGGTTGAGTTCAGAGCACAGCACTCTGCATGAGGATTCCCAGCACACAGGAGAACTTAGACCTGCATCACCACCACCAGCTGTGATGTTTTCAACGCACCTCTGTGCCCTTTCTTAACACAGTGTTTCCCAACCAGGTCTTCCTGCAGCCCCTACCCCTGTGCAGTTCATCCAGGGGGACATACTGGACACTTGACGGCTCTGGCTTATTCTCTTCTGGGCTCTGCTCCTGCTGACATCCTGCACGGCTACATTTTCACACTGAGGAGAAAACAGAGAACAAGACAAACAGCATTCATTCCATTCTCTTTCCAGCTCTAGCTCTTCTCTTACCTCTCTCCACCCTTAACTTTCTGACTCCAAAATGGTGTTATTTTTCCTACAACATGCCACTCCTTTTTCAGTTCTTATTATGTTTGTTTCTTCTAAACAAAAAAAAAAAAAGGAAGGTGGGAGAATTGAATCTCTTTAGCAAAAACATGAAAACATGAGCGTGATCAAGAAAGTGTCAGGTTCAGCAGAGCAAACCCATACACTCTTCTCCTATACCACCTCTCCTGATGGCCCCCTGCCCCAGCAATTTCTGCCTCCCCTAGCTTATGTTACATGACCCTTGAGGACAGGGACCTTTGTCTAGAAAATTACACCTCTGCCACACCAGATCATCAAATGCTGCCTTTGTCTGGGTTAATGCTAACATTATCCAAAGGCTGGGACCTTCTAAATCATTGGTGCTGGAGCTTTCAGCAAGGCCACTCTGAAGGTTACCCTAACAACACACCATGTCAGTCCAACCATTCCTGGCAGCAGGTGTCTTAGTACAACAGGTAATGTTTTAAGGCCAAGGGTGAAGTTTGATAAGTGCTCATTATAAACAAAGGAGTGGAAACTAAAAGGAATGATCAAATCCAGAAACAAGCTTCAGGATCATGATAGTAACCGTGGACAGAAGAGCCTGGTGATCGCAAACAGTCGAATGCGACTGAGCACACACAAACCTTTGGGTCACTATTGTGGGATCCTGGGATCTCTCTGTAAAAACAAAACCAAATCAAACAAGGTTTGCTTCATTAGGTGTGGAAAAGGTTTATCCAGTAATACAATTCATAGTGTAAATCAATGCTTTTTCCTAACAGCTGAATTCGTTTTTCAGAATTTCTTTTAACGTTTATTTAATGGGAAGATAAGCCACTTATTGTAATTGAGTAGTCATTCCCTCTTTCCCTTTAGGAAGGAATCCTAATTACTGTATTACAAACCTAGACAAACTGCTTTGCAGTTTTGTGTTGCATCACAGGTGTCCTTTCTGGATGAGCTGCTTCTTAGTAAAGTTGCCCAGTTGGACTGTGGAGGTGACAAGGGTTTGGGGAGGCTCTGGCCAGGGCAGAAGCCTGGCCTGAAAATGGGACATTGGCTGATGTAAGCGGGGTAATGGGGGCACAGAGGCACAGCCCAGGACCTTTCAGTGGCCTTTTCTGTGTGGCCTGAGAACAACCTTTGCACTGTTCCTATGAGATCCTCTAAAAATGTCAACACCTTTATTCATACAGGAAAGTGAAATACCAGACAAGTGCTGTGTACAGACATGTGTCAGCCTGGGTGGGCTCAGTTCACCTCAGTGCTGCTCATGGACCCTCACTATTGACACAGTTTTAGTATACTGTGATCGATAGGTACAAAAAATAAAATTAGGTGTAAAATAATTCTACACCTACAGGCTAATCTTTAGACTTACAACTTTCAAATATATGTATTTATATGGCTGCACCAGGTCTTAGTTCCCTGACCAGGGATTGAACCCAGGCCTGCTGCACTGGGAGCACAGAATCTTAGCCACATCAGGGAAGTCCCTGGACTTATGAGTTTCATGCGGCTATATTTACCAAAGGAAAATCAAACATCACAAAACCAATACAGTAAATTAAAGTTAATTAAGTTTAGTGGACAAAAGACATCATTTCGCCTGAAATGAAATTGCTACTCATTGAGAGAATGAGATTCTGACTGCACAGTCCTTGCAATGGGCCTGCCTTACATCGGCAGGTCAGTCCTGGCTGCTTCCTCTGCCGCTGGTCCCTGTTTCAGCGACAAGCACCTTGGTTCCTGCTGCCCTCCTCGTGGCTTCCTGTGGCCTTCTGTTGAGCACAACCCATCCTGCGCTGTTGCTCACAGGCCTAGATGATTAAAGTTCAGCAACTTTGTTCCAAGCTTTAAAACACACTTTAAATATCAGAGGTCAACAAACATTTGCTGCAAAAGGCTTGAGAGTTAATATTTTAGGTTTTGAGAGCTGTTATATCTCGACTGCAACTGATCAAGTGTGCTGTATTGGCATGAAAGCACCCAACAATAGTAAATGAATGGGCATGACTGTGTCCCAAAACTTTATTTACAAAACAGGTGGTGGACTGGATTTGGCCAGAAGGCTTTGTAGTCTGCCAAGCACTGGTAAATATGAGTGCTGAAATCCTGGGGCAGCCTGTGTTATGAGCTAGCTGTCCAGCGTTGCTTCTGCTTGTTTAACGATCCTAGACCAAAAGCGCACACATTCATACACTTCTCACACACCGTTGTGAATCTAACAGGCCTTCAAGGGCCACAGATCTTGAGCTGAGAAAATCTCTGGGGGATTTTTCCAAGCAGGCATCTCTAAAAATGAAAATGCTTTATAGTCAAACAAGGGTTAGAGAGTTCACACATGTCAGGAGGTCCTATGGGCCTCAGAGGTGGAAAGAGGCCCTTGAGAGGAAGCTTTTCTTTAGGGGTTAAATGATTTGTGTGCAAAGTGAGACAGAAACCAGCTGCAGGGGGAACTGGAGACCCGTCCTGCAGGATCTAATTTCTGCTGCTGGATTTCCACCTGATTGTTGGGAGTCGTGGACAAGCCTCTTCCCTCTCTGTGTTTCAGTTTATCACTACACTGAGGGTCCTACTGTATACTGCCAACTACAGAGGATGGGGCGGGGGACAGACGAGATGCTGTGAGATGTTTTGGAAATAGTCAAGCCCTATCCAAGGATAATAATATCCAAGGTGTTATTATTACTGAGAAGGGAAAGCAGCTGGGCACGGAGGCTGATGATGTTGTCCTTGGTAATGACGGAGCAGGTCCCCGACTTCCAGCAGTGCCAGGGTTTCTTGAACAGTGCCATCTGGAGCCCTGAGAGGGCACTTGGCTTGCTGATGCCTGAACCACACAAGAAGCCTCCTGTGTGGGAAGCTGCTGGCATGGCAAAGGCTCATCCTGCAATAAGAGAAGGACAGGAAGGCTGGTACTCAGGTCAAATGTTCAGAAGTTCAGGTGTATAGTTAGTTCACCCCAAGTGGAGTTATCTTTAAGGGACTCATCCACATTAACCAAGCCCTGATTTATAAAGTGCCTCTCCAGGGACTGGAACTCTTGTATCTAATCTCAGGAAAACTTCTTTGGACAGCTTAAGAAGTCTTGGCAAGGACATGATTACTCAGAAGGTCACTTGGAGTAGTGAGACTCAAATGATTGTGATGGACATTTACTCCAGGATGTAGAGATGCCCAGTCAAGTACTACAGTAATGGGATAAATAAATAAGATTCTTAAAAAGTCATTGTTTATAGACACATTTATTAAAAATGACTAAATTAGAAGACATTAAATAACGCTGATACACATCAGGAAGAGATTAGGCAAGTAAAGGCACATCATTTCATCACAAGAAATAAAGACCATAGTTGGAAGTTAATGACCCACCAAAGCTCCAGGTCTTGTGGTAGTTTTCCTAACTCCAGAGGGTCGTTATGGTGGAATATTCTTTATGGTACTTAGCTGAAATAGGTAGCAATTGGAAAATTTTACTCAGTGACCTCAATGTATTGTTCAAAATAGAAAGCACTCTTTCAATAAGTCCAGTGGGTGAGGAGGGAAGAAACAAAAATCTAAAATGGTTTGGTGATACTGGAAATTCTATCGACGGCATCAGTCTTCTGATCCTATTTAAACACTGGTCACTTTCTTACTACTTTTCTTTTGGAAAAACAGGAAGATAATCTCTTAACCTTTATCCCTTCTCCAAAATGTCCACAGGCTACTTTGAAATGTTTTGCAACATTACATAAACATCCTCCTGAGTAATATGGACAAATGCCCAGGGACACATGTCATAGGAAACATAATATCTCCCTTTCCCCTTTTTAATCTTTCAGGCTTTGTTTTAATAATTCATGGAGATATTAACCTTTCAGGTGGATTTGAGAATTCTTTTTATTTAATGCAATTTTGTTTGTGTTCTGAAGCCAAGGACATTGAAGTATTTTATTCCCTGCTGAATAGGGCATTGTGTACCTGTGTCTTTGTTTTTTCTGAAAACACCTCTTCACTTTCATACATGTCCTCTGGGCTCTAGCTCGAGGGCTTGTTACATATTGTTCCCACTGGAAGAGACCATGTGATGTGCTCTAATAGGAATGTTGTTGTCACAACATCCCTATTTTCTTAACCCCCTGGTTTCCCTTACATCATCATGTCCATGATACTCCTTTGGCCGAGTCTACAGAGAAAGCAAGAAGTAATTTATCTTTGTAATTGGAGATAGAACCTGAGTGGCAAGATTTTCACCTGAGAAATAATGCAGTATCTTAGTAGCAGACCTGGAGCTCCAGTCCATATATTTTGATTGTGGTAGAGAGTTAAGACCAATGGTTTTTTTTTTTTTTTTGGTGCACTGTGTGACATGCAGGATCTTAGTTCTTCGACCAGGGATTGAACCCATGCCCTCGGCAGTGGAAACTCTGAGTCTTAACCACTGGACTGCCAGGGAAGTCCCAAGAGTAATGGTTTTCAACTGGAGAGATTTTTCTGTCCGTAGTGTACATCTGGAAATGTCTGGAGACATTTTTGGTTATCGCAAATGGGGTGGGAGGTGATGCTACTGACATGTAGCTGGAAGAGGCCAAGGATGCTGCTAAACGGTCTACATGCACAGGACAGCTGCTGGAACAAAGAATTACCCAGCCCCAAATGTCAGTGGTGACCATGTTGAGGAACTCCATCTTAGAGTAATGGAAACTGGATTTGAATCCTGCTCTGCCTCTTATTCTGTGAGCTTGGGAGATGACTTTATTTTTCAGAGTCTGCTTTCTCATCTGAAAAAATACTACCACCACCACCACAGACAAACAAAACCCCGCCTTTCCAGGGCGACTGTGAGAGACCAACTCAAAAGAGTGGTAAACAGAGAGTGTTGAGCACACTGCGGGCCCAACAAACAAATCAGGGCCCAGACCACAGTTCAGTTCTACAACAAAATCGAAGCAGAGAGTGCAAGAAAGACCATGTCACCGAGATGACAGCTTCCCATCGGCTTTTATAGGGAAGAGAGCAGAAGAGGTGGAGAGGGGAGCAAGAGAATTGAGCAGCATGGACGGTGTACTAGGAGGGGAGGGATAGGAGTTGGGGATTAACGGATACACACAGCTATACGTAAAACAGATGAGGAACGAGGATTGACTGTATGGCACAGGGAACTCTACTCAGTATCCTGTAATAATGTGTAATGGAAAACAACCTGAGAAAAGCATATAACTGAATCACTTTGCTGTATACTTGAAAACAAGGCAATGTTTTAAATCTACTATGTGTGCTGTGCTTAGTCACTCAGTCGTGTCTTTGCAACCCCATGGACTGTAGCCCACCAGGCTCCTCTCTTCATGGGGCTTCTCCAGGCAAGAATACCGGAGTGGATCACTATGTCCCCCTCCAGGGGATCTTCCCAACCCAGGGACAGAACCCAGGTCTCCTGCATTGCAGGCAGATTCTTTACTGTGTGAGCCACCAGGGAAGCCCAAATCTACTGTACTTCAATTAAAAAAAAAACATTATAACAAGAGAGAGAGAAGATGGCATGTGAGGGTTATCTGAAGGTACCCAGGTCACCTAGAGGGGGTCACATCTAATTCTTTCCAGCTCAGCCACAGAGCCCAACCACCCTGAGAAAGAAGCTATAAATTAGAAGGATTTGCTTGGAGATGGGGTAGTCTGGGTGACCAAATTCCAAATCAAACGGCATAGGATCATTTATGTCCTGTAGACCAGCTGTGTCATCTCCTTGTATGAAACCAAGCATATCCTATGGGATTCTTAGAGAGCCCTCAATATTCAGGGTTGTAATAATGTAAAATGTCAACTCCATAACTGACAGGTAAGGCAGCAGAAACAATCAGTGGAATAGAGATAAATGAATCACGAGGGAATTGTTTTCTTTTGCAGAATTTTGCCTCCTTTGGAACCTCAGCCATGAGTTGGATGTTCCTCAGAGACCTCTTGAGTGGAGTGAATAAATACTCCACTGGGGTTGGGCAGGTCTGGCTGGCTGTCATGTTCATCTTCCGTTTGCTGGTCTACATGGTGGCGGCAGAACACGTGTGGAAAGAGGAGCAGAAAGAGTTTGAGTGCAACGTTAGACAGCCCGGTTGTGAAAATGTGTGTTTTGACTACTTCTTTCCCATCTCCCAGGTCAGACTTTGGGCCTTACAATTGATCATGGTCTCCACGCCTTCACTGCTGGTGGTTCTACATGTAGCCTATCGCGAGGGTAGAGAGAAAAGGCACAGGAAGAAACTCTATGTCAGCCCGGGCACCATGGGTGGGGGCCTGTGGTACACTTACCTTATCAGCCTTGTGGTTAAAACTGGTTTTGAAATTGGCTTCCTGGTTTTATTTTACAAGCTATATGATGGCTTTCATGTTCCCTACCTTTTGAAGTGTGATCTGAAGCCCTGTCCCAATACTGTGGACTGCTTTGTCTCCAAACCCACGGAGAAAACGATTTTCATCCTCTTCCTGGTCATGACTTCATGCCTGTGCATTGTGTTGAATGTCACTGAACTGAGCTTTTTGGTCCTCAAGTGTTTTATTAAGTGCTGCTTCCAAAAATACTCTAAAAGACTCAAGTCCTCCATGTGTGAATGCCACAACCTCAGGTATGTTACATGTGCTGAGATAGGGGCCCCTCCCTTGCTCCAGAACTCTTCAGACTCAGCCACAAGCATAGCCCAGGGAGGTGAAACAAAGTTACTCTGTGACACACAAGAGGCTTAAACAAAGCAAAACCTGCATCTCCCTTAAGCAAGACCTAGGCTTCCTTGGAAAACAAAGTGTGTCAACTCTAATGTCATTGGGAGGAATTCTTAAAAATTTTCATGCTCAGTTGTATAGACAGAGTCTCATTGTTTGTTTGCAGGGTTCACGAGGCTACATGAGTTGTATTTGAATAGTTAACTGCAAATTAGTTTGAAGAAATCCAACAACATTCTTCTAAGCACTTAGATCTATCAACTAGAAAACATAAAAAGTGACACTTCTGACAAATGTGACAGCCTCCAAGCAACCATGGAAGCACTGGCAGTCTTTCCCAAGTCGCAGCCAAGGCTCCCCTCACTCAGCCCTGCTCAGTCTCTGTGGAGAAAGACCGTGATGAGGGTGGAGCACATTCGGTGAGAAGGTTCAGCCTGAGGAAACAGCCACCGAGTCCAGGACACTTTGCAGTGTAGGTGTCTCTGGATAGAAGTGGACTAGGGGAAAGGGAAGAGAGCCATCATTTATTGGTCTCCAACTTCCCAGGTGGCTCTGACAGTAAAAAATCTGCCTGCCAATGCAGGAGACCCGGGTTCAATCTCTGGGTGGGGAAGACCCCCTGGAGAAGGAAATGGCAACCCACTCCAGTATTCTTGCCTGAAGAATCCCATGGACAGAGGAGCCTGGTGGGCTACAGTCCACAGGGTTGTGAAGAGTTGGACACAACTGAGCATGCATGCAAGGCAAGGCAACTTAAACACAAATATTCCTGGGGTACAGTCCACTTGAGCCTGAACTAGCAGACATCTGCGAGGGGCACCGAAGTCACAAGGGAGGCAGGTCCCACGTGGATGGGGAGCAGGGCCCAGAAAAAAAATATGCCCACCTGATAATTTCTGAACACTTATCTTAAACCAAAGAACACTGAGCGATTTTGTAAATTTCCATATCTACAAGCAGGAATTCACAAGGGTCATGGTTTGTCTACAATTTGCTAGTACATCTCCCTCTAGGATAGACAGTAACAGCTGTTACATTAGTGTAAAAAAATGTTTAAAACAAAGATGTTTATTATTACTTGATTTGAAGACTATCGCTTTATTTTCCTTTCCTACTTTCTTTGGATTTAACATGCTAATACAAGTGCATTTCTCCAGAATAAAAATGAAGTGACTTTGTGGTGTTACTTGGCTGTCATTGGTATCATTACTGGGCCTCACTGGGCATGATTATTCTGTGAAATAAAACTTGTTCTGACAATTTTAGAATAGGATTTACAACCCTGCCTGGCAAAGATAGCTCAGAAATCATTCTTCTTCACTGGGATTTTTTAAATGAAAAGTCAGTGCATAAAAATGTAATTTTAACAAAACCCGATTATGTCATGTCTTCCACGGCCTTCCCTCCTTTAACCTAAAACGTCTCGTTACAATTCACGTGTAACAAAGGTTGTGTCATTATGTAGCCCACAGACCATGCCACCAACAACGGTTGTAATCGGTCTTAAAGACTTGACTTGGAGAGCAGAGAGGACGTGAACTTTGTGGTCCCCCTTCCTCCAGTTAATTCCACAGGTCACTGCTGGACTCAGGCACTTACATCCAGTGTACTTCACCTTGTGATATGAAAACAGGTAGCCATCACAAATGCAGGTAACCACTGAAAGACTTTATATATATATATATATATCTGCAGTTAACAGAGGCTTAAGGTTTTGGAGGCCCTGATCATGGCATGGAATCTAGAAAATAGGGTTCTGTGTACAGAACTGGGAGGGAGGTCACGGAATTTTTCCAGTCTGAGGATGAATTTGCTGTCAAAATCTCTTTGGGGACCTCAGCCTCTTCACCTATGACAAGTTCTGCTCAAGCTAAAAGGATTGAAAGCATGTGTACATTTGTGCTTTTCCATTTAGCGTACAGAGAAGAGTTAAAGCTAATGGAAGCAAAGGCCATGTATGAAGTTGTTTAGATAGAAAGGGGGATAATTTTCTTTAAAGCTTAATTTACAAAATTAGTTTCCTATATAAACATTCTGGAAGCTGTCTGGGTGTCAGTGAATACTCAAAGCATTTGAGAGAAACTGGCAGTTAAATTTTGCCTTCCTTATTCTTTCTCTTATGGATACATTGATATTTATTGAGCAATAATTAATAGAAGCAAGACACTGTGTTGTGCATCTTTAGAGATACATAATTCCCATCTCAAGAAAATTTCTGCTTCTATTAAGGAGGGTGGAGGTGAAAGTGCCATGGAGTATTTCACACCTGTGTCCTGTATTTATTTATTAATGCACCACCTCCCTTTACCCCCTGCATGATTCTGGTGCCCAGGAAGCAGAGAGAGAAGAAAGTGAGATCCCAAAACGCAGTTACCTTTTTCAGAGACACTCATCTAGTAAAAGCAGAGTTGAAAATCACCATGCTGCTGCTGCTAAGTCGCTTCAGTCATGTCCGACTCTGTGCGACCCCATAGACGGCAGCCCACCAGGCTCCGCCATCCCTGGGATTCTCCAGGCAAGAACACTGGAGTGGGTTGCCATTTCCTTCTCCAATGCATGAAAGTGAAAAGTGAAAGTGAAATTGCTCAGTCATGTCTGACTCTTCGAGACCCCATGGACTGCAGCCTACCAGGCTCTTCGGTTCATGGGATTTTCCATACTGGAGTGGGGTGCCATTGCCTTAGGGTTTCCCTTAAACTACCCGCTCACCATACCAGGCTTCCAGATCACTAAACTGATTTAATTCAAGCCATTCCCTGGTGGCTCAGATGGTAAAGAATCTGCCTACGATGCAGGAGATGTGGGTTCAATCCCTGGATCGCAAAGATCCTCTGGAGAAGAGAAAGGCTACCCACTCCAGTATTCTTGCCTGGGATAATCCCATGGACAGAGGAGCCTGGCAAGCTACAATCCACGGGGTCCCAAAGAGTTGGATGGCAGTTACCAAAAGAGCAACTGAACAACTAACACTTTTCGCTTTCCTTCTTGATTTGCAATGATTTTGTCTTCCTTGTACTTTTCCACAAAAATCTTTCTGGTTACAGATTTTGCCCCTGGCCACAGGGTTTCTTCTAACTGGAGCAGGAGGGAAAAAAATTTTTTTTTTAAGTACTTGGATGAAAGAATGCCTAGGCATGCAAGTGGTTACGGTTCCCGTCTTCCCAAGGAAATTAAGCCAGCTTTCTTCAGACAGACTGCAGAGACTAGACAGGAGGTGGGGGAAAGGCGAAGACCTGAGGATGTTTGATTCTTCAATCCTGCTGTCCCTGACACTGGCTCCACCCTACCCTTTCTGCAGTTTACTTACATGGAAGGTAAGTCCCCATTTTTGTTTAAATTGGTTTAAATTAAGTTTCTGGATCTTGCAACTAAGAGTCCTAATAAAATTCATGTTCTTCAAAAATTTCTTCCCTGTATACTAGGAAAAAAGAGGTATGATTCGCAACAGCCTTTCCTTTTCAAGCTTCAAGCATTCTAACTTTGACACATGTATCTATAGAACTTTTGTGTCAATAGGAAGAAAGAAGGGGAAGGATGTCAACACTGGTTACAATAAGAGAGATGAACCTTTTCTTTATAAATCTTTTCATTGTTTTGCATGTACTTTTGAAGTTTTTAATAAAGTAGCTGAAAACCCCAAAGTACCCCATCTCAAAATTTTTCTAGCTCATATCCCATCACAGGTATGTAACACTTTCCGTAAACACTGATGCGAATTTATCCCTAGTTTACATTTTATTTGTATATTTAGTATAACAGCATAAATGAGAGGCCATTTCACAGCTCTGAAAATCTGGTGAGGAAAGCAGAGGTGGAGCCTGTGGAGACAAAAAGCATCAGCGTTCAATTGAATTTTAATGACAAAAGCCCAAGGGAGGTGTTCTCGAAGAGACCTGCCAGCAGCTCTTTCTTCAGTATAAATTTGGGTCTTCTCTCCAAAGCAAATCTTCCTTCAGCTATAAAAGGCATTGGTGATTGTGGTGAGTTCTGAGAATTTTCCACAGAGCTATCCTGCCTGCCAAGCTCCTCTGTTCATGGAATTCTCCAGGCAAGAATACTGGAGTGGGTTGCCATTGCCTTCTCCAGCGGATCTTCCTGACCCAGGGATCCACCCCAGGTCTCCTGCATTGCAGGCAGATTCTTTACCTTCTGAGCCACCAGGGAAGTCCTTCTTGTGCCAGAGGGTCTAGTAAACAACTTTCCAACTCTGAGAAGACAAAGATGAGCTTTCAAAATTCTATAATGTACCCACATACTGTGTCTGAAAGCAAAGGGAAATGAGTTCGTATGTTACCCAAGTAAGTACACAGTCCCCCTACTTACAGGTGAAGTATTAGATCCTTCCCCAGCTATGGAGATTTAATGTTCTATTAAAAGGAAAAAGAAAACATGTTCAGATCAAAGTAATATATGTAATTTCTGTTAACTTACTTTTATCTTAAATTTTTTTTCAGATGTTAATGCCTCCTATTAGCGTACAGATTGACAGGACAAGTATGGTATAGAATTGAGGTAGACTCAACGAGTCTGTGCAGAGTAACAGGAAGTTGAAGAAGTGGATTGCGCGGTCCTGACCCTCAGGAAAAGCTCACTGTTAAAACTAAAGTGGAGTGAGGCAGAGGACACAAATTTTTAAATTTTTAGTGAGAAATAATAAGCAACACTATTTCCACATTCTTGCTATAAAAATGTCATTAACTAAATTGATGATCATCAGTCTTGTTACTAAAAGAAGTATGAGTCATTAGGTTAGCCAAGTGACTTCAATTAAAAAGTATTTATCTCAAAGGAGAGTAAGTGCAGTAACTTGAGACTTGACTTTCTGTAGATTAGCAAACCTAAGCCAATATTCCTAGAGAAGATTGCTCCTAATCACATTAATTTGATGATGACATTAACACTATTGACTGTGACCAAGGTTGAGAATCTTATCTTATTCATCTCTTCACATCTTTGTATTGCCCCTTTTTAGGTCCATAGTAACGAGAAGCAGTGTTTCTGGGGAAAAAAGTGTTCCTCTTGCCTCTTCCATCTTTTATCTGTTTATTCCTCTCCAACTAAAAGAATTCTGATTTTGTTGGGGATGGCAATCTCCCCATCTTAAAAAAAGAAAAGGGCATCTCCAAGTCTCCTTTGCATGCAGAGTTAGCAGGGTGAGAACTTTCTTGTCAAAACAAGATTTTGTGACTGATGCTTTGGGGAGAATTAAAAAGTGGGGCTGAACTACCTTGCATGTTTTTTGTTCCCTATCCTCTTTCTGCCTGAGACAGCATAGTTGGAGCTGCTTATGGACCTTATAGATAAAGGAGTCGAAAGATAGCTCCTGGGACACTGATGATGCGATATGGGATTGCCATCAGCTCTGCACCGCCTGTCTCCATGCTTTTTAAAAAATTATTATAACATTCTATTATTTATTTTGGCTGCTTGGGGTCTTTGTTGCAGCACATGGACTCCAAAGTGTGTGGGTTTAGCTGCTCTGTGGCATGTGGGATCTTCTTTTCCCGAGCAAGGATCAAACCCACTTCCCTTGCATTGGAGGGCAGATTCTTAACCAATGGACCACCAGGGAGGTCCCTCCATGCTTTTATTTTTGTTATGTGAGAGAGAACTTAACTTCCACCTTATGGAAGTCATTGACTTGTTAGCTTCTTTTATTTACAGGCAAAAACAGTTCCTGACTACATTCACATTAGTGATTAGGATGAAGAGAGAGAAGGCATGCTTCTATCTACTGAAGACAGAAGAAATGACCAATATACTGAATGACAGAAATGAAACATGATAGAGATTGACTTCCCAATGCCTGGAAGACAAATTGCTTATTTCCTGTTCCAAGATTTGAGAACCAGGACCAGTGGGTGAACATCATAAAGATTTTTACCTAATATAGAGACATTCTATTGATTTGAACTGCCTGATATTTAAATGATTGCCTGATAAAGCAGTGAGTGTCCTAAATAACACTGAAAGAGATGATCAAGAATACTGCTGGACTAAATGGGAGGTATAGCTAGATGAGTTCCATATTTCCTTTGAACTCCCCAAGGTCCAGATTATGGTTCTTGTACCTAGAATATATATTGTGTGGATGCAAAGTGAGACATTATATTGACTATATTACTATATAAACTGATATCGTAGAAAGATCTCTGATAATTAAGAGAATCACATTAACAAAGAAATGGCATGTACAATAATAACAAGACCCCCTTGTTACAACAAACAATTTAGGTAGTTCCACAGAAATGATTATAAGATTTATCTTCTTTAAAATCATGGCTATATTATAGTGACATGTAAGTTAATCAATATTTTGTATTATTCCATTCTTCTTTTCTCCAAGAAATTCTAATTTCACTTCAAAGCTTAGATCAAGTATTTCTACTAGAGAGCAAATTTTTGCTGTAAAATGGGGATAGATAATACCTATCTCATAGAGTTGTTGAACAAATTAAATGAGATGATCCACGCAAAGCATCAGCACATAGAGGTTACTTTCTTAAATGTTAGATATTGTAATTAGCACATGGCTTTATATCCCACTTCTTCCTGTATTATTTTCTTGTTTTCTTAACCCTACTCTAAATTAGAAGTATACTGAATGCAGGCAAGAGTCAAGGCCTTCATCATCATACCTTAAGGGCTTAATTCATAGTAGTTGCTGGCATCAATTAATGTATTCATGAAATTCACAGCATATTTACATTGTATAAACTAAAAAAAAAAATTATAGTATTCTGGAATCAGAGGAAATCTTAAAAATACTTACAAATGAGAAAATGACAACTTAGAATTATAAAGTGACTTGCCTAATGTTAAATGAAATGACAGAGCAAGAATTCGATTTAAAACTCCAAATCAGTTCTCAGTTCTGATAGACTTAAAAACTTGAACTTCACTTCTGGGGGGATATACTGAAATGTAGATTTGAGAATCACTGGTTGGGGGGAATAGCATTTTAAGGTCGGAAATTGTGTCTGGAAGTGTATTAAAAAAAAAATTTAAAGGCTTTTTTCTTAAACTTAAAAAAAATAAAAAATAAAAAACTCCAAGTCTAGCCTTCCAGAGTCTTCCTGTACAAAGTTTCAAAGATCTTTGGAATATTGGTATTCCATGTAACAACCAACTGCACTACATCCAGTTATTTTTGTTTTTCTACTTTGTTAGGCAAAGAATTCTGATTTTGCTCATTCTGATTTTGTTGGGAATGGCAACACGCTCAGTTTAAAAGTCACGTTTCCAAGTCTCCCTTGCATATACAGGAAGCACTATCTTTTTATCAAAACAAGATTTTTTGATTGGTGCTTTGGGAAAAGTTAAAAATACGCATAATCTGTGCAAGGTGACTCTAGTGTTTCTATTGTCAACAGTGGCCTACTTATCCTAAAATGAAGCAACAGCTAATCTATCATGGTCATCTCCCAATTTTTAAAACTGTTTCAATAATTATTCCAATCGTAAGTATTCAAAAATATAAATGACCGCCACATATCAGCCCACGCCCTTTACAAAGTATAAATAAAAAGAAATAAAAACAATGAAAATGTAATTTCTTGTTCAATTTTTGGACCCTACCTACACACGCTTTCCAGTGTTAGCTTGCCATCTTGTGGCCTCTCACTCCTGTGCAACTCAGTGTCTGACCAGCACACATGGTAAGGCCTCTGGTATCCATGACTTCACACATGCACATCCACTTTAAACATATTTATATGCATGTAAACGAGCCACACTACAAATTTCACCTCCAGACCAACTTCATTCCAGCAAAGGCTTACAAACTTTAAGTCAGAAGAGACAGGGGCTGGCAGCTAAATCTGCAGAGACAAGTGCACATAAACCATTTAAATATTGATGGAATACAACATACATACATGATTGCTGAAAAGGCGTGTATGTAACTTATCCTGGGAAGACAATATGAACATGGTCTCTAATAAAGATGGGAAAGCAAGGTGATAACAGGATTTAAATTCAGGTTTTCACCAAATCCAAATGGTGGCAAGGCCTCTCTTCCCATTCTGACAGGATTATAAAATCTACTGCAATGCCTGCTTTCTCTGTTGAAGGTATACATACAAACATTGTGTGTACATGCACATATATACTATTATAACTACTATATACATTCCCTTCAAGCAGTACTCTAGGATTGGTAACCTCAGTAAGAACACATAGGTCTCCTGGAATAGATGAGTCTGGTGGTGACACAAATAAAAATTCTGTGACAATTAAGTCCAATGCCAGCTTCTTCCTATGGTTGTGATTAAATGAGTGGACGCTGTCAGAGCTTTGGGCTCAGGTGGCGCTAGTGGTAAAGAATCTGTCTGCCAATGTAGGAGATGCAAGAGACAGGGTTTGATCCCTGCGCTGGGAAGATCCCCTGGAATAGGAAATGGCACCCGACTCCAGTATTCTTGCCTGGGAAATACTATGGGTGGAAGAGCCTGGTAGGATCCAGTCCATGGGGTTGCAAAGAGTCAGACACTACTGAGCAACTGAGCACATCAGGAACTCAGAACAGTGTCTGACATGATTGTTTATTAAATATTATCCACTGTTCACTTAGACAGAACCAGACTTCAGTCTTGGGTTCCCAAGCCTGCCCCCCAGGATCTCTGAGCTCAGTGCTTCATAACTGCTGCTCCACTGAATGCTTGATTCAAAGCATCGTCAGACTTGAAAGCGCTGCTGGAGCATGTCTGCCCTTTGTGTCCTTGATGTACTTCTGAGAAAAGCTGCCTACATGTTATAGCTTGGTCAGTGAAAAAGAAAAACATATAGACAGGCAGTAGTTTTAAAATAGAAATTTAGATTTTCTCTTGTTGTCAGGGATATACGCTTAGAAAGGAGAGCACAAGAGCAATAACACAAGCTAAAAGTTCAATGACTACACACAATCATTATTCTGTGTTGGAAAGGCGCAGTGTCATCACACAGAACATTCTGGATGTTTCTGATTGCCTCACTTCTAGCAGAGCAACTGTTGCCTTTCATACTTCTGGCTCATCTACTTTGGCTGGAGGACTGGTGTAGGATCAAGGTTTTGTTGGAAGAAATGAGAATTGCTTTAGCTTCTTGTTTTATACTGGTAACATGCAGACATTTTTTTTCAAAAAACTATTTTTGAGGTGAGGTGTAAGACACCAACATATGCCATGGCATGTGACTTGAAAAAATTGTTATTACTAAAATAAGCATAGTGCACTGCCTCCCATATTATCAACAACTTTCCATAAAACAAGGTTGCTAACTTTCCTGTGGTTGAGAATTACATTTTAAATTGTACAATTCAGGCTCGAATACCACCCAACCACCATCATGGATTAGAAAATTTCCCTTTGAGGGCAGATATACTTGAGAAAAAAAACTTTGAAACGCTTCAGTTTAAAGTAGCTATAAGTATTAACAGGTTTAATAAATACATTAAGGATGCTTTTGAAATTTTCAAGTAAGGAAATGCACTGAGTTCACCAGTGAAGTGGTTTTCTGGAAGGCTGGAGGAAACAAGCAAGAATTGCCAAAATGACTCAGTTGTTTGAACGTCTGGGTTGTATTGATTACAGAAGTGTTCTCGAAACATGTAAGACTCTCCGTATAACCCCAATCCCCTTTCCATCCCTAAGTGTCTAGGTGTTGATGAACATTGTGAAGTCTCTGTATAAAAGAAAGGATTTTGACTTGGTAAGAAAGAGGGGCCAACCCTTGGTCAGAATGACTTCTAGGTACCTGATTCTTATGAATTATTCCTGGTGTGATCTGCTCCTGAACAGTTTGAAATCCACCCTGCGTCCTTAAACCCCCTGCGACTTCAACACCTCATTGCTTCACAGGGACCTTGGCATATGAGGGTTACTGTCACCACCTTTATTCCTGGTTCCTCTTCTCCAACCTCTTCTGTGGAACAGGGACACTTGGGGGGGGGGCCCAGTACTGGTAGCACTAAAGCTTTAGGGGCATGCAGGATGACATTCTTTTGCTGTGCCCATAGCTATTCTGTGAACACTCAAGAATCTGGTAGCCAAGGTGGCACTGAACAAAACCCCAGACTACAGTTTCAAGTAATGTACTAACTAGAGTAGAGAGCGAGACAGTCCACTCCAGTCCTCCACAGCTGCTTCTCACTTCCTTCTCTCTCTTAGCTTCTTTGGTTTCCAAGTGCAGACCTCTAATGGGGGGGACCTCTGCTCCTCCAGATTCCCTACTTTCAAGATCACTGCCACCTCTGTCACAACTCTAGATTGGGTTCCAGAAAGGGTTTCCCCTCCTTTGGAATCACTATTAAACTACAGACCAAAAAACTTAGTAGATGTAGGTCTTAAAAGAGTGAAAGTTGCTCAGTCATGTCCAACTCTTTGTGACCCCAAGGAACTATATAGTCCTGGGAATGCTCCACGTCAGAATACTGGAGTGGGTAGCCGTTCTCTCTTCCAGGGGATCTTCCCAACCCAGGGATCAAACCCAGGTCTCCCACATTGCAGGCAGATTCTTCACCAACTGAGCCACCAGGGAAGCCCTAAAAGAAGAGTATCATTTACAAATCATCTCCTAATACTGATTTCTAATCATTTGGGGAAAATTCCCTCTAGCTACCAGAACAATTTTCACAGCATCATCCCAGCTAAAGACACTGAGCAAGCTGTCAGCTCCTTTGCTGCCTGTGTTCTCCAAATCAAGGGATACGCAAACTCAAGTCAGTCTGCCTGTTTTCAGCCCTCAGCTCTGCCACATACTAGCTGTGTAATCATTAGGCAAGACACCTAGACTTCCTCATCCTAAAATGAGAATGAGAGCACCAAACTCTTTGAGTTGGTAAAAGAATAAATGGAAATACAAGGTACATTGTTAGCACAGTGCCTGGCACACGGTGATAGTCAAATAATAACACTGTTTTGGGCTTCCCTGGTAGCTCAGCTGGTGGAAAAAAAAAAAACAAACCAGCTGCAATGCAGGAGACTTGTTTGATTCCTGGGTTGGAAAGATCCTCTGGAGAAGGGATAGACTACCCACACTAGTATTCTTGGGCTTCCCTGGTGGCTCAACTGGTAAAGAATCTGCCTGCAATATGGGAGACCTAGGTTGGACCCTTGGGTTGGGAAGATCCCCTGGAAGCTACCCACAGCAGTATTCTTGCCTGGAGAGAATCCCCATGGACAGAGGAGCCTGATGGGCTACAGTCCAGGGAGTTGCAAAGAGTGGGACACGACTAAGTGACTAAGCACACACAATATAACTGTTTTACTATCAATGGAAGATCTGAACATGGAGCCTAGGCCTAGGAAAGCTAGATACAGCAGATTCTTATTAGACTGTATCCTTGGTCCTGAATAAAGAATTCAAAGCTCATCTTTATATTCTGGAACTTTATCTTCACTGAACCTGGATCTCCCAAGGCTTTGGGGCCAAGATGATACCACGAAGAAGCTATTTTCCAAAACTCCTACATGTACCACATAGTTTGGAAGGAAGCATGCTCCCCACCAAATCTCTACAAGCAATACTTCAGAACTGGACTCAAGCTCTTACATCATTTCCTACTAACAGCATCTTCTGTGTACAGTCCATCCAATAAATCAGACCAAAATCTGTTTCAATTTCTCAACTCATCAACATTCTAATTTAGCCTTCATCAACATTCTAATTCAGTAATATACTTCTACGGTCATTTCCAGACACTGCATTACTCCTACAATCTTACGTTTCAACACTCTAGTCTTTCATACCTAATTCTCAGCCTTATTCCCACAATACCCTCTCTTCAGCACCATTAAGACCTCCAGTCCCATACTGCTTATCTGTTGAATCTGAAAACAAAAAAACAGGGACTTCCCTGGTGGTCCAGTGGTTAAGACTCCATACTTCCAATGCATGGGGCAAGGGTTCAATTCCTGGTCAGGGAACTAAGATTCCACATGTGGCCAAGAAATAAAACAAAAAAAACTTTAAAAAAATTTTAAATTTAAGTAAAAACAATAAAACAAATGAACTTATTAACAAAACAGACTCAAAGACCTAGAGAAAGAACTTATGGTTACCAGGGTGGGGGAAAGATGAGGGGGAGGTACAGATTGGGAGTTTGGGATTGACATGCACACACTGCTATTTAAAACCGATGACCAACAAGGACCTACTGTATAGCACAGGGAACTCCGCAAAAACCTAAATGGGAAAAGAATCTGAAAAAGGGTATGGGAACATGTACAACTCAATCACTTTACTGTACACCTGAAACACACTGTTAATCAACTATACTGCAGTATAAAATTTAAAAAAATTTAAGCTGCATAAAAATAAAAAAATATTGAGTCTTCTAACCCTCCCACTCACCCCAAAAAGACCTCCAGTCCCTTGACTGTTCAATTTTCTTTTGTCCTCTGAGCTTTGTTTCCTACCCTAACCAGGCTCGACTCACTGATGAAATACCTGTCCTGGGACTATGCAACCTCTTCCCTATTTGTTCTCTATTCAAACTGAGCAGCACTACTGGAAATACTGCAAGATTATGTTCTCCTAACTTAGCTGGGTTTTGAATGCTCTATCAGTTATCCTTTTATATACAGCCTTCTATTCTTCACCTCAAACTTTAATATTTAAAAGTCGATTTCCTACTTTTTCAAGGCTTGCTGTGAGGCAGGAACACTGTTTCCTAGATAATCATTCCTACTTAACAGACTTAATCTAGATGTCCTTTCTGTTTGGTAATGCTGACCTTGGCCATCTATTCTTGAGGCGAGGTTCCATCTACTAATCTGTCAACTTTTGCCTCTTTAATGGGTACCTACCTCCCCAGAGTGTGCGTGCTCAGTCATTCGGTCCTGTCTGACTCTTTGTGACCCCATGCACTGTAGCCAGCCAGCCTCCTCTGTCCATGGGATTCCAGCTACCCTTCTATCTTCTCCTTCACAACCAAACTTTTCAAAAACAGGTTTTTACAGTCAAGCTACAAAACTGCCAAGGTCACCAATTACTTTCTTACTACTAAATCCAAAGGATACTTTGCTTCTAGTCTCATGATTTTTCTTATTTCTCTTAATCTACTTTAAAATATCCCGTTAACTCACCTCAGAGTTCAGCCCGAGGCCCTTTTGTATACACTTCTCTAGCCAATCACCCATTCACAAAACTGCTCCTCTTCCAGTCTCATCTACCTGAATAAACGGTATTTCTTCAACCATTTAAGCCAAAACCCTGGAAATCTTCTCTACTTCCCCCCTCCTAACTCATAATGATTTAAGTCCTGTCCAATATTCTAGATCTCTCAAGTCCATTCACTTTTCTCCTTCAGCCATCACCATTCCACACCAACAGTATCCTCTCTCTCCCAGATGACTTGGAAAGCCTTAACTGGTCTACTGGAATTCCCCAGTGAAATGCTCTCATTAGAGTGAATTTTTAAACTTATTAAGAATTTCATTCTTTCGTTTTGAAAACCAAATGTGAACTGAGGATAAAGTCAAATACAATTAGGTTTAAGACACTGTGTGATGTGGCCTTTGCTTATCTTTCCTTGTTCACTTTAAACTCTTATCAGCTTTTTACCATCTCCTCAGAAGTTATTCTTACCACAGCTTTTCATGTTTCCCCGTAGCCTGGAGCTTTCTCTGCTTTCCCTCCCTCAGTATCTCCTCCCTCTTCAGTTAAACCTTTAACTGCTTCCCCTCACTACAGACCATACAGTATTATGTTCTCACCCTATTAATCTTACAGTATCCCTAGAACTAAGAAACTACAGTAATTGTGTAATTCTGAGCTCCGTGAGTTTGAATCATCTTCCATTTAAGAATTCAATAAAATTTTACTTTTGTTAAGTATGTTCTGTTATTATGTTCAAAGTACTGGACTAGGTACTAAGCACGATTTCTGCCCTTGTGCAACCTATAGGTTGGTTTTGTGGCATGGGTGGTGTGAGATTTAAGCAAGGTAGAAAAAAAGCAATTACAACTGAAGATGAGTGTTATCAAGGAAATTGAGTGTTGTAACACTGTAACTGGCCATGTTACAACTGGGGCTACAGAGCCTAACTTGAGAAACCTAGGTAGTGACTTTGGATAGAGAGAACTGGGAGAGGAATAGGTTGAAGGTAAAGCGGGAAATATAATGATTTTGGACGTGACATGCTTACCTGTGATGTAGGCAGCTGAACATGAAAGCCTGAAGCTATGAAAAGTTTGGTCTTTGGGTTATGAATTTGGGTGTAAAAGGCACACTGGTAACACTGAACTCCACAGAATGGACTGCATCATCCAAAGAGTGTAGACTCACATGGAGCCAAAGGTCAGGTCCTGGGAGAACTAGGATTGGATCCAGTGATGCAGCAGCCAGAAAAGCTTAAGATAAGGAGAAAACCAAGGGAATACTTTAAAGAGGAAGTAATCAACCCTACTGAATGCTCCTGAGGTAGTAAATGAGAGAAGAAAAAGAACCAACAGCTATGACAGCATGGAAGACTGCTGATCCTGATGAAAGCAATTTCAGAAAAGTTGTAGGGATATACAAGGTGCTAGTACATGAAAAATGGAGGTAACTCAAATTAGTTATGATGGGAACTAAATAAAAGAGGTTATAGTTGGATGGGATCAAAAGACCCCTCTCCTTCACCCCTTTCTTTAAAGAACAGTAGCCATTAGGGGCACATTATGAGCTGCTGGGAAGAATCTAGTAAGACTGATGAAACAATAGTTAATTCAAGTTTTTGAGAAGGTGAGGAGGGACTGACTTTTCCTAAGTAGAAAAGAGTGCAGATATTGATGGGTTTGTAAATTTAGGGATGAAAAGCTGAGAAAGTTCCTATCAAATTTTTGTATTTTTCTCAGAAAATTTAAAAATTGCCAAGTAGTTTTGAGCCTATTAACCTGCCTTTTGTAATAATTTTCTCCCATTCAACTGCTCAAGAGTAGACAGAAAACATTTTCCAGATCATGATTTAAAGGGAGGTGCAGGGGTATGGTCTGAGGTATATGTAAAGTGGAATCTAGCCTCTAAGCCAGACCAGATGAAGACAGGAGTGAACTGGTAAAGAGTAATCAAGCGGTGGGATTAACTGTTAGTTGTGATGACGTAGAAATATATTTTAGCGGAGGGAGCTCAAGCAGATGAGCTGGAAAGTTTGTGGTTGGAGAAATGGAATTTTAATCCCAGACTTGGAAGCAATACAGGTTTTGATTCTGTCAAAGCACAGTGCTCCCATTTATGGGAAGATCACTGCAATAAGAGGTACCTTTAATGAGCAAGGTCATTAGGAAATAAGATATAATTTGATCACTGAGTGGTAGGTTGGGAGGCAGATAATAAACAACAAATACAACAATTATTAAACACACCTGCATACAAAATGAACACATGAAACTTCAGTACAGAGTGATCTGGGTGACTCTCTGAGGAGCTGCCATTTAAGCTGAGCTTAGAGGAATAAGCATTCCAAAGAAAATGTGTAAAGGCTTCAGGTGGTGGGGGTGGGTAAGCTTAGAAAGTATTCGAGAATGTGGAAGCATCAGGAAAATGGCAATATCGGATGGGTGTCTGGAAAGCTTCCAGTTCAAGATGGTGGAGCAGAAGGAGGTGCGCTCATCTTCTGCGAGAGCACCAAAATTGCAACTAGCTGCTGAACCACCATCGACACGAGGATGCTAGAACCCACCAAAAAACGATAGCCCACATCCAAACACAAAGGCTGCAGGGAGATGGCACGAGGGACACAATCACAATAAAATCAAATTCCATACCTGCCAGATGGGTGACCCACAGGCTGGAGAACAAGAATACTGAAGTTGTTCTTGCACTGTTGTGAAAGTTCTTAACCCCAGGCTTCCCAGCCTGGGGATCCAACAAAAGAACTGGGAATCCTCAGGGAATCTTGCCTTGAGGGCCAGCGGGATTTGATTATAGGACTTCCAGAGGACTAGGGGGAACAGACTCCAGTCTCAGAGGGCACAAAAAAATGTTATGTGCACCAAGATACAGAGGAGACCCCATTGGAAACTGAACCGAAACTACTTGCTAGTGTTGGAGGGCCTCCTGCAGAGATGTGGGTCGGCAAGGGGTCACCACAGGGATGGGAGCACTGGATGGTCACCCTTGGTGTAAACCCTCTTGGAGGTCGCCATTAACCCTACCATAGAATCTGCAGGCCCCAGGGCTGGGTTGCCTCAGGCCAAACTACAAGGGAGGGAGTGCACCCTCACCAATCAGCGGATAATTGTATTAAAGCTTTACTGAGCAAGGTCCTGCCCACTAGAGCAAGACCCAGTTTTTCCTATCACCAGTCCCTCTCATCAAGAAGCTTACACAAGACTCTTAGCCTCATCCATCAGAAAGCAGACAGAAGAAGGAACACAGTCTCACAGGGGCTAAAACAAAAATCAAATTAGAGAAAACTAATCACAATAAAAAGCAGAAAGTTATGTTCCAGATGAAGGGACAAAATAAAACCCGAGAGAAACAACTAAAGAAGTAGAGAAGCAACCTTCCAAAAGAATTCAGAATCATGGTAGTGAAGACAATCCAGGATCTCGGGGAAAGAATGGAGGCAAAGACTTGAGAAAAGGCAAGCAATGTTTACCAAAGACCTAGAAGAACTAAAGAACAAACAGACAAGAGATGAGTAAAATACACTAGAAGGAATCAAAAGCAGAATAACTGAAGCAGAACAGATAAATGACTCGGAGGACAGAACAGTGGAAATCACTGCTGTAGAACAGAACACAGAAAAAAGGATGAAAAGAAATGAAGACAGTTGTTGAGACCTCTCAACAACATTGAAAGTGAAAGTGAAGTCACTCAGTCTAGTCGGACTCTTTGCGGTCCCATGGACTGTAGTCTACCAGGCTTCTCCATCCATGGGATTTTCCAGGCAAGAGTACTGGAGTGGGCTGCTCTTGATGAAAGTGAAAGAGGCGAGTGAAAAAGCTAGCTTAAAACTCAACATTTAGAAAACTAAGATTATGGCATCTGGTCCTATCACTTCATGGCAAATAGTGGAAACAGTGGCAGACTTTATTTTTGGGGCTCCAAAATCAATGCAGATGGTGACTGCATTGCTTGTCACCAGAAATTAAAAGACCCTTGCTCCTTAGAAGAAAAGTTATGACCAACCTAGACAGCCTATTAAAAAGCAGAGACATTACTTTGCCAACAAAGGTCCATCTAGTCAAGGCTATGGTTTTTCCAGTAGCCATGTATGGGTGTGTTGAACTATAAAGCAAGCTAAGCACCAAAGAATTGATGCTTTTGAACTGTGATGTTGGAGAAGACTCTTGAGAGTCCCTTGGACTGCAAGGAGATCCAACCAGTTCATCCTAAAGGAAATCAGTTCTGAATATTCATTGAAAGGACTGATACTGAAGCTGAAACTCCAATACTTTGGCCACCTGATGTGAAGAGCTGATTCATTTGAAAAGACCCTGATGCTGTGGAAGACTGAAGGTAGGAAGAGAAGGGGTTGACAGAGGATGAGATGGTTGGATGGCATCACCGACTTGGTGGACATGAGTTTGAGCAAGCTCCAAGAATTGGTGATGGACAGGGAAGCCTGGTTACTGCAGTCCATAGGGTCACAGAGAGTCAGACATGGCTGAGCAACTGAACTGAACTCAACTGAATGAATACCTGAAAACTTTCCGAACACAGAAAAGGAAATAATCAACCAAGTCCAGAAAGCACAGAGTCCCAGGCAGGATAGACCCAAGGAGGAACACATAGAGACATATAATAATCAAACTGACAAAAATTAAAGACAGATAAGATATTAAATATTAAAAGCAACAAATAATAAACAAGGGGAAAATGACAAATGACATACAAGGGAACTCCCATCCAGCTATCAGCTGATTTTTCAACAGAAACTCTACAAGCCAGAAGGGAATGGTATGACATATTTAAAGTGATGAAAGAGAAGAACCTACAGTCAAGAATATTCTACCCAGCAAGACTCTGACAAGCAAATATTAAAGAGAGTTCAGCACCACCAAACCAGCTTTACAAACAAATGCTAAAGGAACTTCTCTAGGCAGGCAGGAAACAAAAGAGAAGGAAAAGACCTACAGGAAGTAAACCCAAAACAATTAAGAAAACGGTAATAGGATCATACATATGGATCATTACCTTAAATGTAAATGGATTAAATGCATCAACCAAGACACAGACTGGCTGGGTGGATGAAAACACGTGCATGTATGCACTTCCACTTACCACATGACTCTGTTTGAGACTCCCCAAATTATATGCAATTATTTTATATTATTAAGTTAATCATGTTCCCATCATGGCTTACAATTATCTTTTTTCGTCTGGCTATTGATTGTGACGTAAACGTCAGTAAGTAAACATCTGAAGTAAACGTCTTTTACTCTAGTGAATTATGTAACTATTACTCACTTAATATCATTGTATGATTGGTCAACAGAAAAAGAATAAAACTCTATTTCACTGAAATGCCTCCATGGTGGCTCAAATGTTAACGAACTTGCCTACAATGCAGGAGACCTGGGTTCAATCCCTTGGTTGGGAAGATACCCTGGAGGAGGGCATGGCAACCCACTCCAGTGTACTTGCCTGGAGAATCCCATGGACAGAGGAGCCTGGCAGGCTACAGTCCATGGGGTTGCAAAGAGTCAAACACGACTGAGCGACTAACCACAGCACATTTTCACCCAAACTAGGATCTAATAGAAAAACCTGTAATCACGTTTTAAAATCAGATGCATATCAGAATTATCTTGAAATTTTTTGAAAAATACAAATGCTCAGGCATTGCTTTTTTCTCCAGAGCTCCAGATGTTTCTAATGAGCAGTCATGTTTAAAAACAACTGGACTACACAATGATCTTTTACTTTTATCTGGTATGTTTTACTTTTTCTATTTCATATTCAGTGCTCCCATTTCATTTAGTTTGTTTTCCAACTTTTCCATCTCTTGTTTTTTAGGATCTTTCTCAAGTCTTTATCAAGTGTAATAGGAAAGCTTTTGTATACATATATATAAAAATGCATTATATACATTAGGAAAATAATGAATTTTTGCCTAAAAAATTATGACATTTTGATTTCACTAGACTATGAATAGAATGTTAGATTTCTAATTAAAAAATAGATATGCAACAAAGGTTTACTGTATAGCATAGGGAACTATAGTCAATCTTATAGTTCACCATCATTGAAGTCTGAAAAATTCCCACTTTAACATTTAACATCTTTTCTGTACAGAAGTTTCACATGCTAAGAAACACTGGGTTCTTTCAAGGGAGCTCTAATAGTTTAGAAAACTTCTCTGATCACTGCCATCACCTTCCCACCCACTGACATCACACACCCTACCCACTAAATTTTGCCTGAACTACTTCAAGTTTCTCAACTTTTAACTTCCAACTTATCCGACCTGTCCTCTATACTGTGCCAACTGCCTTTCTAAAATTGGTACCTGATTAGATTGTTCAACACAAATGTACTCAGTAACCACTTAAAAAATCAAAACATGGTGAAGATAACATGGCATACGAGAACCTTCATGACCTGGCCCATCTGCCTCTTCAGTTCAGCTTCTCCAACTCCCTATCTTTCCATACTGACCACCTTATTAATACTGCAAATGCACTATGCTACTCGCTACCTACAGCCTAGAATTCCCTTTTCCCCTCTGCCCACTTGCTGACCTCTCATTCATCTTTCAAGACTCATCTTTCTATAAACACTCGTATCCACTTATCTTTCTCCCTGAAAACAGAGCATTTCCTCCTTAATAACTCTAGCTTTTATGTAGTTTTTAATAGCTATAGCAACTGTGTTTGCTTACCTGATCAAAATTTGCCTTGTTAAACTCTCTGTCCAGCAGTTTAAAAAAATAATTTACTTATGCTGACTCAATTTGACATTGCTGAAAAATTCTCAAAACATTACATTTCACTTAACTCGATGTATTTTGAATAATATGTTCTGACTGGTAAGATTCAAATTCTCTGGGTTTAGAGGAGGGGAAAAAAAATCCATTTTTCAAACGATGAAACCTTAGGCAAATTTACACTGTGGGAAGAAAATATCTCAAAGACAAGGGATTGAGGGAAAGTATACCATGAAAAATACATACTTTTTGATTCTTTTTTAATACTTAGGCATTACATTCCGTATCAAATTTTACCAACATGCTGTTGTTCTATAAATTCATTATTTATTTTATACCATAATTTGGTTTTTCTGTTCCATGCTAAAAAGCCCACTATTCCATAATTGCTTTTAGCATACAGTACCTGGAATATAAAAAAAAATTAACTCAATGTTGGCAAATCTTCCCCCCTGACACGTAGGAGAACAATTACAGAAACGTCTAGTGGTTAATTTTCTTAAGCTAATGGGCAAAAGAAAAGCCCCAATACATTGGCATTTTCCCTTAACAGGCTCAACACTACATTCGTCAGAAATAAACCTATTTGCTGCTGTACTATAGAGCAGTTTGCCAAATGCCTACCTTTAAGAGTTAGGTCAACTTCTAAGAAAACTGTACGGAAACATTCAGTTGTTGACAAAAATTTAATATTAAAATTACTCAAAGTTAAGTTATTATTAATTTAGAAAAAAAGCATGTATTAATCACCCATAAGAACAATTTTTATTTTAATAAATAACAGTGGGCTTACCAAAGGGTAGAGATTTTAATGTGTCAAGTTTTATGCATATTGGTAATAAACCTTAAGGAGGTGAAACCAACTATTCCATATACCCCATTCGGCCCTAAAAATAAAACTATAATACTTTAATAATAAAACTTAAAAAAATATTTCCCAAAAGAAAATAATTCACTCCTTGACCATGCTTATTTATTCAGAGTACCAGCAATTTCAGTTAATATTAAGTGCTTCATTTTTCCTGCAAGTCTGATGTTGCACAGGGAATATATACATTTTCATATCACAATATCATCAATATCTCAGGCAAATAATATTGTGAATGTAACTGGTTTATAACAAACAAAGTCAAAAATCAATGCTACTATTCATGGCAAACAGAAACAAAAGTAAATCTGAGAGGATGTTTTCTTTTGTTTCCAGTACGGATTTTAGTTGGACTTCAAAGGAAGGTTCATAAACTCTCCTGAAATAACCTCTATCTCTGGCTGTAAATCCACAGTATAAATATGGTGAATAAAGCTAAACTATAAGAGCTAACTATATACTGAATAATCAAAATAATCAATTATAACAACTAATACTGCTCTGGAAGACCATTCTAATGAAAAAAGTATCATTAGATATGGCAGGAAAATACAGACAAATCTGTACAATCTAACATCTATAAACAGTAAAATCAAAACATCCAACTTCCTTATAGAAAGTGTTTTATCTATGTAATTATAAATGTTTAAGGAACTCTTGCATTTTATAAACACAAGATGGGCTCACTTTGATGATACCAATTTTAAGATTTATAAAAATGTTTAAAAAAATTTTTCCACAAAAGTTTATACAGTTTAAAGCTATACACCAATCTATAAATCTCAGAAAATGGGGGTGGGGGGGAAACAAAACCTTTATAAGATCACATGTATAAAACAAGAAATGAAATGTGATTTTATTTAAGGCAATACTGGGCTACTTCACAAATCACCACCTCAAATATTTACACTGCTCCACACTACTAGTTTCTATCACATTCACAAAGGATTTTTTTTTTTTAATACCAAATGTTTAAAATCTTTGATGTAGGAAATCCTTTATTCACATTTCCATTATATTTCATGGAATCATAGTAACTATATCCAATTGAAAGCTTTGAAAAAAAAATTGTAGCTATAGGAAACTGCTTAAGAATCTGCTTTAATTTCACATGTATACCACCCAAAAAAATCCTGGAAGGAAAATTTACAAAGCAGAGCAAGTTGTTGATATAATGTGCCTACTTTGTGAAAAGTAAATTTTTTTTGGAGATCATCTTGTAAATAAATGTTTTATGTAAAAAAAAAATCAATGAACTATGGCAAAGTTTCTAGTTTTTAGTTCAAAAAATTCTTAATTTAAAACAATAAAAGGACAGTTTTAAAAACTTGATCACTTGGTTAAAAATTAAAATTCCAAATATAAATGTCATTTAATAGTTTAGACTTACACACTGCTGGTGGCAGCAAATGATTTACAATAATAAATATATACAAAAAAAGGTATCTACAAACAAAGAGTACTGTTACACATGAGCAGTGACCTGGTGAGACAAATCAATCACACAGATAACTCAGTTTAGTTCACGAAAAGGGCAACTGGCTGATAGAAATTTGAGGTTTAGCTCAACTATTTACAGTAACTGAAGTATGGATTCTGTTCCTCAAGTCCCATAGGGATAAAAAAAAGTTTTACATGACAAAATGTCATGTTTTTTTTTTTTTTTTTTTTTTTGGCCAGGTTAATTGTCAGCAACAAAAAATAACGAAAAAGTTTCACAATTTTAGCATGCTTGATGGCTTCCTATTGAAAAGAAAACTGTAAATAATGTATTTATAGCACATCAGTTATCAGTACTGCCCCCTCCCTGTGGCTTTGCCCATACTGATGTCTTTCATAACAGACACATCTGGATCATTTGAATGTACTTCAAGTTTTTTCAGACTGACGGTAGGTTTCATTTCCTGAAGCTGCTTTAAGACAAGCTCAGTACAATCTTTCAGAGTCTTGTCTAAAACAATTTTTACATTATCACTGCACTGAAGCTGTGTTGGATTGGCAAACTGTACAAAAGTTTCACTTTCTTTACAAGAACATATATGATTTCCACTAGTCACGGCAGTCTTGTCGACATTTTTTCTTGAATTTGAATGGGATCCTTTTTTATTCCCACTATTGGGATGATCTTTGTCGGTATTTTTCTTCTGTTTCACTGCCGACTCCTCCAGGAATTTGAGAAATGATACCTCAAACCCCATTGGTTTAAATGAGCTCCAGTCAAAAGATGCAGGGTGCTCCTCAGTGGTTTGAATTGCAACAGCAGTTTCTTCTTCCTTATGTATACTACTTAATTCAACTGCTGCTGCTGGTTCGGCTTTTTCAACTTTTCTCTTTTTATTTTGGGAGACATTTTTTTCCTTATTAACTCTCTTCAAATTACTTGCTTTTTGTTTTTCTGACTGGCAGGGGTTATTTTCCTTAAAATCATTACTTACATTTGAAGAGGTCTGAGGTTGGCTCTCCACACTTGTGTTGTCTTCATTTATTAATTTCGTAATAAATAATTCTGTTAGTTCATCCACTTCATCTTTTTCACTTTTTACAATTTCCTTCTGTGGAACTACAGCTGTTCTTGCATTATCATTGCTGTCTGATACACCTGTGTCAGAATCCTTCAAACTACTCTTTTCAACTTCTAGGTCAGAAGTTTCCTTTAATTGTGAGCTGCAACACTGTTTGAAGACAATGAGGAGATTGCGGTGTTGTGATGTAAATGCCTTAGATAATTTATGGCATTTATAATGTCTGATTATATTGCTTTCACTTGTAACAACCGATGTACACCCCTTTATCATACACGGATACTGGGTGACAAATCTGCTCGTACATTCAGACAAGGCATCATTTCTAGCCTTTATAGAATATACATGCTTTCCACGTTTCAGAGAGTAAGGCTTATTTTCTTCAATCTGCACAATCTTTGCAGTCTTGTTTTCCAAATTATTTTTTTTCTTTCGTTTGGTCTTAGGCATTTTGACTCCTTCCCTTCCAGATTTGTATTTTGTCCCCCGGTGTTTAGACTTTGTCTTTTCTTGGTTTGCTTTGCTTGATATATTTTCCTGACCAGGTGTTAATCTTCGTGGCCGAATGAGATGAGCTTTATGTTTGTCATTATGCTTATTAAAAATGTGTCGGAGGAGATTAGACCGAGTTGCATATATCCGGTCACAGCCTTCACAGTCACACTTGTATATGCCATCTTCTTCAGTTTTACTTCCCCTGGCCCCAATTCCATGGTCTGCCTCAAGATGAACAACATAGTTCAAATATGTGGTAAATGAAGATTTACACTCTGACTGATCACATGGAAATTTCCCAACATCCACAGAAGCGGTCATACTTTCAATTTCTTCAGGCGACATCTCATGAAGCTTCATGTAGTGTTGTATTAGGCCAGTAATTGCTTGAAAAATTCGAGAACAGTCACTTACCTGACATCGAAATTCTTTCACAGTTTGTTTCGTTTCAATTTCTTCACTCTCTTTACCAGCTTCACTCTCCTCTTCAACTTCTGCAGAAAATGCAGGCAGATCTGATTTGTGCACAGCCTGGTAATGCAGAATTAAGTTCTGCTGTATCGTGAAAGCAGCAAAGCAACCCTGATGAACACAGCGATAAGGTCTGTAGGGACTGTATCTTGTGGGAAACTCAGGAGACTGAGAAACTGGCTTCTTGCGTTTCCTCTCCTCTTTTTCTTTTTTATGTCTCCTAACTTTCCGTCCTTTGGTTTGCACATTTGTGAGAGGATTTGTATTACATTGTTCTGAAGTAACTGCAATCACTTGAGAAGAACTTTCTGTTTTTTCAGGACTTTTTTTTTCTAGAAGTTGTTTTTCTGGGATCACTGCTATATTACTGAGGGTATTTTCTTTCATTGCTCCCAACTCTAAAGCAGGCTGGAATTCCCTTTTATTTTCCTCTGTCAGAGCTAGCTGTCTTTTTACTTGTGTAATTCGTGGGGCTGATGAATTTTCACTCTGAGATTTTCTTCCATAAGGTCTTTTTATTTTTAATTTGACCATTTCTTCTGTTGTAAAATGATGTACCAACTGACAGTGTGCCCGAAGATTAGAATTTCTTGTAAATGTCTTCGTACATGTAGGTACTACACATTTAAATGGAGCAAATTTCAACTGATTCTTCTTAATCTCAAGAATCATCTCTGGAGTGTACTGATGAATTTTTCCGTAGTGCTTAAACAGCGCATCTTTTGTCATAGCACTGTAATTACAGCCTTGGTTTTGACATACAAAGGGTTTATTAACTCTGTCGTTAAACTGAATGTTGCTTATAATTTCAGAAACTGGCTGAACAACTGTGACATTTGGAATTGATTTCACAGGAGTGGGAGTCAGTGTCACTGATGTATTTATCAGGACACACTGGGGTGCTGGAGTGGACAGGTCATTTTCTAATTTTAATTTCTGTAAGCCTTCTAAAATCTCCTGTATTTGATCCTCCTTATGTAATACTTCAGACTGAGGAATGTTACTTTTTGTTGGCATGACACCTATGAAGCAGGAAAACTGAGACGACTCAGATAATTTGTTATTTTGTACAGTGTTTACTGAAGGAAGCTGAATGTTGTAATTTATTTGAGCATTCTGTGATGTTTCACCAATACCCTGAGATCCATTTTTTACCTCAAGTATTTGAGAATTCATAGCACTTTTAATAATTTCAAGAGTCTTTTCAAAGTTTTGTATGACATTGTCTTCAGAGATCTGCAAATCAGAATTTATTGAAGGTGTGCATGAATTCAAAGCCATCATTTGGGAATCACCATTTTCGGTTTTTAATGTTAAAGGAGCTAACACTGTATGGGACTCAAGACTGGTTTTGAAGTTTTCTTTCACATCAGTCATAAACAACTGATTGTCAACATTATTTAATTTCTGTGTTAGATTCTCCACCAAACGCTGAGGTTCACAATTGGGAATTACAGTGGAATGAAGGTTAGTAGTTGGTATCTCAATACTCTTTGCTATAAGTCCCACTGCTGTTAAGTCACTTGTTACCAAGTTTTGGGGAGTATTAGGGGCAATTAGTGGAGGAGTAACTTTCCTTCTTCTCTTAGAAGCACTGTTTCCCTTCTTATTTAAATGACTAGACCTTGTGTTCTGAGGACCACTTATAACTGAAACACGTGAACTGCTACCAGTAAAATTTTGTGATGGCCCACTAGAATTAGGGAATGAACTAGAACACAAACCATTTTCAACAGTCTTCAGTAGTAAGTCGTTTGTTGGAAAAACAGGCAAACTGCTACATTCCTCAATGGAGGAAGTTTTGGGGTTTGGTGTCCCATTCTGGTCTGTCAGCAGGGGGCCTGGGTGGCACACTGTCTGCAGCAGGGTTGGCACAGGTGGATTTGGCATCACTGTTGCATTTACTTGTGCTGCGTCAGAGACACAACCTGTGGGGATGTGAGAGAGCACATCAGCACCCTCAAATGTACTGGGAATGCCAGCAGTTTCCAAAGCTTGTTTGATGATTTCGCTCCCCTCTTGACTAACACTTGTATTAAAGCTAGTCACACCAGTCCGAGGAAATGTATTTGGTAAAAATGTTGAGGAGCGGTTTTCAGCAGCAAGAAGTTGCAGGAATGATGGATCTTTAAAACAAGCTTCTGGACTGAATGTAGCCTGTTGTGGCTGCTGCAAGTTTACTGCATTTGTGGAGAGAATCATGCTGGCAAGAAGAGAAGGCTGCCCATTATTCTGTAGAAGTTCTTGAGCAATTTCTGCTCCATCCAGTGGTTTACAGTAAGATCGCTTAGACAAGTGTCCACCCAGAGATCTGGGGTTAGTGAAAGCCCTGTAACACCTGCTACAGATAAATTTCCCATCTCTGATGATTGCTGGCCATTTAGCCCTTTTGTTGTGCTTGGGTTTTCTTTCCTTCCCATTTGGGCCCCGCCCACGGTCTTTTTTCACTTTTTCCGGTCCAGGCTGTTGGGCACCGGTGCCACTGAAGTCATTTGCAACACTGACCTGTGAAGGAAAAACTGCATTCTCACCATTCCCTCCCTTTAGAAAGGAGGAACTGGTATTGCCTTCAATCTGTGAAGAAAAATGATTTGTATTATTTTCCAGTTGGGAGAAAACAGAGTTAGTCCCACTGTCTGCTGGTGAAGGGAACAGAGACACGGAGCTGCTTTCTGCAGGTAACGGAAGGAAAGGATCTGAGCCGCTGTCGATATTCAAAGGCAAAACCGTTTTGGTTAGGTCTTCCATTTGTGCTGGCAAGGTGGTGCTAGATAAATTCTCCATCTGGGAACATAACAGACCACCACCTTGTTCATTTTTATCCTGAGAAGGTATATTTGGATTTATGACACTTTCCACCGAGGGCAACAGTGGAGTTGACACACTTGCTAAATGAGCCGGGAAAATGGATGATGAGACGTGCTGCAACTGATTAGAACACGTAGGAGTCCCATTGGCTTTGGTCTGTGGTGTAAAAAATGCATTATTAGAGCTGCTCACCTGCGATGGCAAAAAATAAACAAACTTTCCATTATTTGGTGTATTTAAATTGTTAGCTTTCTGACCCCTTTTGCTTTTGCGTTGCATTTTGAATGCTGCATACTGGTCGGGGTGTGCTGTCTTCATGTGTTTCCCAATACTCTGTGAAGAGTTGTAGCTTCGAGTACATCCCTCAACCTGGCAACTGAATTTCTGAATTGGCGCTTTTGGAGGCACTGATGGAGTTCCTAAAGAATTACTGAGGTTGGGCTGTGGTGGAACAAATGTGATACTTTCCAACGTCTTCAGAGGTAAATTATAAAGACTGGATGACGTTTTAATATTACCTCCACATTCAAATTTGGGAGTTGGTAAATTGTTTTGAAACCCTGCCTGGTTTTGCACAGAAAAGGTCATCAGGTTGCTCACTTGTCTTTCTAAGTTTTGTGTGGTCATGCCATCTATCTTGAGGGATTCTGAGGCCACTAAAGAATTCTGAGTAATCTGGGTTTCATTAAAACAATCCTGTTCCTTTCTCTCTTGGAAATCTGTGTGACACAAATCATTACAAGCATTTTCAACTGGTGTATGTAAGTTTGTGACCAGTGATTCACCAGCACTTTCCACAGTTGAGTTTTCTTGCTTTCCAAAGTTCTCCTCGATCCCCTGATTGAGGGACACCTTAATGGACACGGCTACTTCACTGGCCTGAAGCAGAGGAGTGGGAGCAGTGTTTCCTAAACCATTTGGCAGTGGTCCATCACCCTGCCCGAGCTCCAAAGCAGGAGTCTGGTCTTGTTTGGCCACAGGTGATTCTGCCTTGCTTTTATCCCAAGCATCACTTCTATCAGCTGGGACGGTGTTTTCAACACTATTTTCTGAAGGAAGCATGGGTCTTTCTTTCTCGGCGTTCCCTTCTGCACTCTGATTCACTCTGGAAGGCTGAACAGAATCTCTGGCTGAATTAAGTTGGTCTTCAGGAGGCAGCACTTTTTCAGGAGTACTGTGATCTTCAAGATGCTTTTCAAGCTCACTCTGAGAACGGTAAACTTTACCACAACCTGTGAACTTACACGTGTAGGTATTATAATGCTGTGCTTCATGGTCATACAGTAAATAAGCTTCTGAAAACACACGGCCACACTTTGGAAACATGCACTTCGCCCTGAAGACCGGATGCTCCTTTCGGTGGGTTAAGAGCTCCGCGTAGCTGTTAAAGCCGGCCTTACACCTCATCTGTATGCAGATGTACGGCTTGCTGCCACAGTGCATCTGCAAGTGATCGTTGAGATGAGTGACACTTACAAAGTGCCGCCTACAGTACTGGCAGATAACTTTTTTGCTTTGCATTTCAAGAAAGCGCTTGGCATCTTCATTATCCTTATGTCCCTTTACGTGAGCAATTAAATTTTTAAAGTACTTAAAGCCCTTTTTACAAAAAGTGACAGGGCAGTTGAACTCATTAACAGGTACTGGTTTCTGGACTGGGATCACCTCTGGCTCGTAAGATTTGTCTTTGTCATCAGTTTCATCGTCTGAGCCATCATTGTCGTTAAACACTATGAAATCTGTGGAATAGAGACTGTTCTTCTTGATCGGCCTCTGCTCCTGCTTGGCCACAGCATTTGTCTTTTGATTCTCGTTGGTAGTTGTGATCTTAGGAGGCCTTCCCAACCTTCTTAATGGTTTCATAGCTGCCAGTCTCTCTTTACTTGATTGCTTAACATGCAATGTAACGTGAGGGACAAAAGTTTCTTTAGAATTAAAGTTCTTTGCACATATGGGGCAACTGTAAACCCCATCTTTGTAATGTTTTTGAGCATGTCGTACTATTCGATGACCAAGGAACTCTTTGTCACATAGCACACAATACTGCATGTAGGCTTGCCAATTCCTGAACCGAGCCGATATAAATCCCCTTTCTCTTAACTGTTTTATCTCTCTCTTTTTCTGCTTTTCATCACAAACGTCTCTAAGAAGGCCAGAATTAGCACCAATTCCACCATTCACGGAAGTGTCTTTACTATCTTCCTGGTAGTCTGCTACTTTCTCATAAACTTCACTGTCATTTAACTCATCTATTGAAGACACGATTGATGCCTCTTCTCCCATTAATGCAAGACATTGTCGTTTCAAAGTTTTCCAATCCCAGAATTCTGGATCAAAGGGCCACTGAGTTTTCAATACAAGTAAGAGCTCACAGCGTAGGGAATTTGGTATTGGAAGATTCTCTTCATCATATTTCTGGTCTGGCTGGTTATATAACATTTCCACAGCATAATATGCATCTACTGTAGGCTCAATAAGAAATTCACTCAGTTGACAAGCACGTTTAACTTCCAGATCATCAGGCAACAAGCATGAAATGGTCTTGCAGATAGATATTTTCACCTCAGTATTTTCTGTAGATTCCAGGCGAAGAGCTTTTACACATAGCTCTATACAAGTGGCAAGTCCAGCTCCTTCGGTCTGTGAAGAAGCAAGCAAGAAATGTTACCTTAATTTACACTCATCAATGCAGATTTGTGAATTTATGTAATTTGTGTAATTTTAAAACTGAGGTTTGTTTTCTCAAATTTTGCAATAGCCCATCTATGAAGATAACCCCTTCCAAGCACTGTGGCTGCGTGTGTGTGTGAAAAGAGCTGTAGAGAACAGCAGAAAAAACATAAACACTGCTAGCTAAGACATGAGTATAAAATCATGTAATGGCCAGGCAAACTTGGACGTTATTTAACTTCTCTGATCTTTCATATCACAATATAAGAGATCAAAACAGCACTTAAACTTAATGAAACTGCTGTGAACATTAATAGATATCATGCATCTAAAGTATCATGTCTGGCACACAGTAAGTGATCAAGAAATGTCATTAACTTTATCACAAATTTCATTTCCTAAGTTTGTATTTACAATCCTTCTGAAACAACCACCCTCTCAGTTCAGTTATAAAATTGAGAATGTCCCCATACTTCCTAACTCATTAGCAATGAAAAGAGATTCTCACATTTGAGAATAAAGTTCTTTTTTTTTTAATACTGGGAATCCTAATTTGATCATAAAGTGAAGTGAAAGTTGCTCAGTCATGTCCGACTCTTTGCGACCCCATGGACTATACAGTCCATGGAATTCTCCAGGCCAGTATACTGGAGTGTGTAGCCTTTCCCTTCTCCAGGGGAGCTTCCCAACCCAGGGATCAAACCCAGGTCTCCTGCATTGCAGGATTCTTTACCAGCTGAGCCACAGGGAAGCCCAAAATTGAAGGCCAAATCACCTACCTCATGACTGGAACATCCTAAGAATTAGGAGTAGCAGGAGACACAACAACCCTTTTATCCTTTTGAATTAGCATCTTGAACTATTATGATAATATAGCAGTAATAAAGGTAAGAGTCATTTGAAAGGTATATGAAAAGATAAAAATGGGTTTTAAAAGGCTAAAAGAGAACAAATAAATGAGAAATAAGCCAGTCACAAGATGTGGCCACATTCAGGGGAATGAAACATGTGTGCTTTAGACCAAAGGGCAAAGAAGTCAAAAGAAGTTCAAAAGAACTGAGAGGATTTGTATTTTCACAGGTTAAGAAGAAAACAAAATATTTTACTAAAAGGGAACTTAGATTTGTGGGCCAAAAGGAGAGTGAGTGAAACAGGCTGAGAAACTGAACTGACCATCTTAATGTTGTAAATCAATTTGAAACCTTAACAAATAAGGCCAACAAAACAATGTCAAAATTTTTGTTCTTGTGAGTTTTTTTATCGTTCTGTGTATGTGTGACTGAAGATTAAGTTTACAGGTAATATTCAATTCATAAACTGGTTATATGACAACTATCTCTAGAGTTGAGTAAAGAGTGAGTTAGGTGAACAGTGTCAGAACTGAGTTAAATTACAGAACACTGAACTGGTGTTTGGAGAATCAGAGGAGTGCTTAGTAGAGAAAAAAAATCACACATGTGGTGCTCAGAAGCACTTAGTGAGTAGTGAACAGAGGAGAAAACAGTTTTTTCTTTATACTACTTTTCATGCTTTTTTGGTTATCAGGAACTTTGTTTGGCCAACACTACTTGAGATTCTAACAGGTAAATGGGTTAGAGGGCCCTCTTCTTTCTTCACTCAGCACCTACTCTATTACCACGGACTGTGCTAAGCCATGTGCTCTTTCCCTCTCAGGAGTCTTGATAGTCCACTATTAAAGAAAGACATATTACAAAGCAACTGGTAATGTGTCTCGGCAAATATGAGATCCTTAAGGGTAGGGCTTTATTTTTTCAACTCTTTGACTGCAGGGGTCTAGGAAAAAATAAATAAAATGATGAACCAAGTTATCTGCTCCATTTCCTTTACAGATCTCAATTACAGTTTAAGAAGGAAATTAATTATTTTAAGTCATTATGTGAGTAGCTGGGTAACAATTCTCAACAACTCCTGGAGTTTTGAGGAGAAAAGGGGAAAGGGGCACACCAGATAAACATTCCTGTTCTTTACTGTTCTTTCCTTTACTGTTCATTCCTGTTGTTTACTCCTGAAAATGAAGAGAAATTATTTCAGGAGAAAAAAACCCAAAAGATACGTGTAAGATTTACTGACCAAATATAGATCTTAAAAGATCAAAGACAGTAAGAATGTCTTTTGGTCCCTACTTTCAAAAACAAAATTATACATACAAATATTTCATGTCATGCTACATCCTAGCTTTCAAGGATCCCTAAGACCTGCTTGGCATCCAATCCCATGCAGTGGTAGCACCTTTGGAAACTGTCTTTTGTGTACTTTTAAAGTGGAAACCAAATGCACTCCTACAAGGATTACTATAACAAAAGAAATTAATTTTGTAAAAGCTGGATTCTGATTCTTGCTAGTGAATGAATGGAAACACATATGTAATCTCTGTTATCATTTTCCTTTAGAATTTTGTCTAATCTACTGTTTAATCCATCTATTAAGTGCTTTCATGTCTATGATTATGTTTTTGTATTTCTAAAAGTTCTTTTCACTTTTTAAAATCTGCTTGGTCATTTTATCAGACCTCTCTTTTTTCATACTTTCATTCCTTATATCTTTAAATATATGTATTGTATCGATTTATCAGACTGTATTTATAGAATTAAGCAAATGATTCCATCATTCTGTCTACTGAAATTCATTCACGTTGGATTGTTTTGTATGCTTAATAGATATTGATGATTAACTTATTTATGCCTTTAAATATATGTAATTTATACTTGTTATCCCTTTAAAAGTTTAATCCTACTGTTAGTTCTCTCTGCAAAAACTGCCCATGGCTGACATTTTCATTGTAAATCTTCATGGTGAACCTATCTTGAGAAGAGCTTTATCAAAGAATCATGTATTGAAGGTATGCGCCTCCAAAGTAGTTCTTCATTTGCTTCTGCCAGGGATCCCAGGCATTTACCAGCCCAGGACTTCACCCTTACTTTTAAAAATATTACTTAAGTAGGGGAGCAAACTCCACCACCCCAAAACGCGTCTCTTTGACAGGAAGATTATTTTAGGCTGATTATGTTTCAGAAACAGAAGATTAGAGAGGTTTTTCTTGTTACCCCCCAAAACTCCTCTTTATTGACTAAAAGAATTTAGAAAAAGGGCCTGTTCCTGTAACAGAGCTATTCCCAGATATATCTGCAAAGAACATTGGTTGGGCATGGTGGAGGAGACTCTGCAGGGCCTGGAGACCAGAGTCCACTGTGTCCCCGTGTCTCTGCAGGACCCAAAAAGCACTCGCTTTTCCATTTCCATGTGAACTGCCTCCTTTTGCTCTGAAGGCCCAAATCGCTACTCCCAACATCCTCTCTTTGTCTTTAACTGAAAGTGGTATTTAAGGTGATGATTTTGGCCATTTTGGCGAGCTACTTAGTTTTCCTGGGCCTCTCCCATGTATATATGTTATTAAATTTTTGCTTGGTGTTCTCCTGTTGATCTGCCCCAGGTCTGTTTAACTCTTAGAACAGCCAACATAACTAAGAAGGGAGAGGAAAAGGTCTTCTTCCCTGACACTCACTTGATGTGGGGATTCCTGGTTATAGTGTAGGGTATATGTGGACCCTAAATCTGTGTGAGGGCAGACCTATGGTTACAATTTATTAGGGAAAATATTTTCCTTCTCTGACCCACAGTTCAGTTGGACACGTACAATGTTCCCAACCATCTTCTGTGTTCCAGCAATATGTTTCTAGTCCACTTTGCAACGAAATTATAGTACTTTACAAGTTAGTGGAGAGGAAGTGGGGGACATGGAACTCAGTTCTAAATCCCCAACTTAAAAGGGCCTAAGATCCTATCTCTTATCCCTGTGTGGATATAGAACTTCAAACCCCTTAGTTGCTCCAAGTACTAACACACCCCACTCCCCAGCATGTTAGGAGAACCCTAGCCTCAGCTCAAAGTTTCTACTCCAGTTTTTAGGTTCCTCTTCTTTTTGAGCCTAGGGAATTCCCCACTATTTTTGTAATTAAGCTGCTAAGCACTAAGAACAATGTTTTATTTCATCAAGTATTTCTGGGTCTTTTGTAGAAGAAGGAATTTTAGATACTGTAATCTGCCAGAAGGCAAGCAAAGGAAGCTATATTTCTTTTTATACTTTCTAAATTTATATAGAACCAAATTATCTAGTGTAACACCTAGAAGAAAAACTGTGGAATGATAAAATATGAGTATTATGTATACATTGCTTGTCTTCAGGCTAAGAGCAAGCCCCAGGCTCTCATTTGCATTTTCAAGTTTCTCTGTATCAAGTAAAATTAAGGATTAATAAGAAAATAAATGTTCAAAGCATTAAATGAAATAAAAGTTACTGGAAGTCCACATATTAAATGTGTAATTTACACATCTGAAATTAAGATACCTTAATCATTCTTACCTCTGAATTAATAACTTTAATCAAGAAGAAAATGTGATATACTGTCTTGGTTAACAGAGAAAGCTGACGACATCTTTCTAGGTACACTTGAATAGATGGTTCTACTCTCTGCTGTAATTTACTCCAAAAGAGAGTGAGTTCCCTAAAAAGAAAAAGAAAAAGTAAAATAGTAAGTTGGAGGTGCAATGTAAAATCATGAACTTTGTCTGTCTAGTAATTACATTTGAAATTAAAACTAGTTTCAGATTCTAATGCTATATGTGGAACGATGTTTAAAAGAAAAAGACCCTCAATTTTCTAGAGACTTATTAAATAAAATCAAGATATGATTTATCATTTTATTAAGATTTTTCAATCTCAAAGAAGCACTCACTACCTTTTACTAGGAAAGCACCTGACATTTAAATAAGATACATACCTGACATTTAAACAAAATATACACACCACATCTGAACTTTAAAAGTAATAAGAAATGAAAAACGTGTGTATATATAAAATGCATCAATGGCAAAATGATTTTTTAAAAGCATTTAATTTTTATTTTCTAATAATTTATCATTAGATAATGTTAAGAATCAATGATGACACAGAACCCAGAAGAAAATAACTGATCTGTGCTACTGCAGTGAAAAAAATACAAGTTTGAAAAATCAACTTTGAAATTTATTCCAAATGAAATCACACTGTATTTTTCATAGAAAATAACCCTACTGAAGTGAGAAATTTTCCACCCTTTTACCCATCATCCTATTTCTCTCCGCCCTCTATAGTTAACTTCCACACAAATCTTTGCTGCTTCAAGTATTCTCCTCCATACAGGCCTTTCCAATTAGCTTCTCAGTTTCCAGTCCTAGAAACTTTGCCCTTTTCACCATCCACTTGAGTAACTTGCTCATCTACTGGATTTTAACCTGCATATTGAGTACTTCAAAATCTGTCTCTCTAGTGTTGACCACTTTCACCTCTCTAGTTTTTTTCTAAGACTTCCCCGCTTTGATCTCTCCTGAAACCTGAAAGTTAATACATGAAAAGGATAATTAACATTCTTTTGGGTTCACTGCCCTTTTAATTTAACGCATCATTATCACTGACCCTATCTATCAGCCTCTTCAAACATTTCTCTCACCTCACCCCATATCCACAGGAAACTTTCGTAACTTCCCAGGTGAACTACCAACAGGCTTTCTAGTTGATTTTTCTATCTCACCTCAATTCCCTGTACTGCCATTTCCTACCATGAGCTCACCCTCACAGTTCAGGTAAATATTCTTAAATTTCAGAATGCTGTACCCTAAATTTTCTTTTCTGTTTCCACAATACAAGCACAACACTGAAGATTAATAATACAGTTGACTGACCAGATAAATTGTCAGTTTGAGCTAACACTAACTTAAGACAGCTGATCTTAAGTTTTTTGACTTAACTGAAGTAATTATCCCTGCTATCTGTATCCTCCTAAAGGATGATATATATAACAGGTTTGCATACTAGGAAATGTACCATATGAAGAAATGTGTATTGAAGAAGTTCGTGAAGTATTAATAGAATGACACCTCGTAAGTGGGTAAATGAACTATATTTCTACACATAAGTGACTAGCACCTAGTTACGCATTAATAGCAAAAAGTGTGCAATATGCAAAGGAACAATACATACATTAAATTAAAGGTGGCTTACATATCTAAAAACATTTTTATTGTAGCATTAAATAAAATATGCCCTTCTTTCATCTTCCAACATTTAAAAATTTTCCTAATCATAACTAAACATTATATGATCATTACTGGTATACTAAGGAATTGTGTGGTCTCTTAACATAAAAGTTATAATATGAACTACTTGATAATCAGTTTACACAGCATACAGTATCTAGAAATAAGCTTTTTTGTCTTGGTAACACTAAAAAGATTTTTAAAAATATGTTCTTAAGATATCTGCATAACCTATCTATAATCTTATTTAACAACCTTCTCTTTTCAAAAGAAAATCAACTCACCAAGCACAGTACATATCTCCCTGTTGAAGCTGACGTGATAAAAATGCAGTACATAAGACAAGAGCACTTTTTTCATCACCCTCAGATTCTAAGTTACAGATCATTTCTAGGGCATCTTTGCAATCAACTTCTGAAATCTATAGAGAAAGGATACAGAAATATGCCATAGAACGGTTTTATGTTAGAATATATAGTAACATTCTTTACAATTTTTATTAGATATGTACAGATCATTTTCTTTGGTAAAACCTCATTAACTCATACATTATCAATTCATAAATTGTCATGACTGGGTTACCGTTTAAAAGAAATAATCTTTCTTCAAGTCAGAGAACCAATGATTTTCAAGACCTTTACAATTATTCATTTATGTGTAAATTACTAATGCTAATTATAAGCAACCTCTACCCATTAAATCAGGTCTATAATGCTGAAAAAGAAAAGCTGCTACTTGTATTTTTTCCCCTTTATCCAGTAATTTAAAAAGCATTAGAATGAACAAAAAGATAGAAACATTTACTGGATATAGACTAAAAAACAAAGTGTCTATTCATCAGAGGGAATAAAATAAAACATGAAACATTTTATGTAGCTATACCACTTTTAAATGAAGCTCACCTCAGTTTTCTATAAATCTCCATTATTTTTCTTTTCATATATATTCATTCCATCTCAAAGCTTGTCAAGTCATGCATGCATAAGTATAACCTAGATGAAGGCAACTTGCTTCATTTAATTATGCACTTACATCTATTGCTTATTTTTTAAAAATTCAAATTTATTATCTCTACTACAATGATTTACTACATAAAACAATCAGAATTTACCTATGATCTCTATTTGCTTTAAGATAAAGATGTGACAAAGAGCATACAATAACAAATCACTGGTGTTCCACAGAATTAACATGGTACAACTGTCAAATGGCAAAAAGAACTGAAGATCAATACAAACCATTAGCACCCATGTACCACAGAGCTAACTATATATACATCTCCCCGTTAATCTGTGTGTCTCCTCATTAATTTTTGAGTACAGGAAAAGTGTGTGTGTTTGTGTGTGTCTGTGTGTAAAATGTAAGGTGTTTAGAATTAAACAAGTGTTTGAATGGAAAGGGGGTAATCCTGAGGTTTGCTCTGACAAAAAGGATAAAGACTGCAAGGGGACAGATTCAGAAGTTCCATTTTACACATTAGATCGAGCTAGAAAACACTAAGACCCAACTCCGAATCTATGTGTTTAACAACAATCACTTCTTAAAGTAAATATGAAGCTAGTATAAGAGTTATGACTAAACCCCAAATCCTGGAACTCCCTGGCACAGTACTTTTTCCATTATTCCTGTGTCTGTCTCTTTTGTACAGATCTTTATCTATAAGGAACCCTATGTAAACAAACACAAAAAGGGCTGAACAATATATATTTACATAATTAGTATTTTAAAATACCTACAATAAGTTTAAATGTATTGTTAGACATTTTATACATGTATATAATTATTAATCATAATTTTTCTACTAGATAGGTATTAGTAGCATTTTATACATAAGATGTCAGTAATAATAACAAATAACAGCTACTCTACTATTCACTAATTTGTGTCAGTTTCTTCAGGAACAGCATTGCTAAACCAACACAATGGCTTGCCTGGTAAATACTACTACTACTACTACTATTTTTTTTAAACTAATACTGTTTCTTTTTAGAGACAAGGCTCAAGAATTAAGTTACTTACTCAAAGCTGCATGCTTAATCAGCAGAGTCAAGATTTCAACCCAGATCTAGCTTCAAAGTCTGTGCTTTTTCTAGACTTCTATATAAGCATATTGCATAAGCACATTGAGGGTCTTCATAGATCAATGCTGATTTTACAAGTTCAAGTTTAAAAAAATTCTTACATCTTGAAAGTCTTATTTTGAAATCAAATTTTCATGTTTTTTAAAAACCTAAGGTGTTCTTACTGAATGCTTAAATAATGCAAAATGTGTACATTATATGTAGGAAATTAGTTTTTCAATATTACCTATATTAGCTTACACTTAATAATAAAAGATATATTTACATCTATGTAAAATATAAAAACAACAAAGGTAGCTCCTATAAATCCACAAATATACAACATACTAACTGAAACATCTGCTATATTCAATTATACAGAAAACTTCACTTTTTATTGGTATGCTAAGGAAGCAATTTTTACTATGCACTATTTCATAGCCTTTATTTCTCTAATATAGATACCCCACTTGAAAAAAAAAAATAGGACACTACAGAGAAAATGTAACCTAATCAATGGCTGAATTAAAACTGTGCAAGTGAAACATAGGTCAACTTTAGCCATCAATGAGCAAGAACTACTGTTTATAATCCAAGGCAGCATAAAGTAAGGATTATCAATATATGACCAATATAGGGACTATTTATATGTTACAGATATCTATTCTGTATTGCTTTGAAAAAATGAGCAAAAATTTAACACAGTAAAATTTAAAAATATGAATAAAACACTTAAAGTCAATTAGCATGATCTGTTAAAGATATACTTTGCTAAATAAATCTCTTTGTAAAGCGTAAAAATCATTTCAAAAGTGCAAATAGTGACTTTTATGTTTTAATATGGCTTTCTGCCAGATATTCAAAAAAATATAGAACACTTCATATTTTACATACATTTACCAAGTGCACTTTCAAAATCTATGGGCTTGAACACATTTCAGGAGAAATTTTTGCTTATCAAAATAAAATTGCTTTCCTCCATTCAGAAAAGGACTTAAATGGTAGACTTATCACACTAAAATAATTAGCTACTGTTTTTTTTTAAACTCTCAGAGTAGCAAAATCTTAGGCTAGATTTAAAAGACCAATAATCTATAATGTTAGGGAATAAAATTTCATATACTGTTTATGGGAGTATAACTCATATAATCTTTTGGGGGTGGATGGTAGCATGGCCCTATTTAATTTAAGATGTGTAGGTTCTTTGACTCAGCAATTCTACTTATAGAAATTTACCCTACCAGTGTACCCCCAAGAAGAATGAAAGGATGTATCAATAAGCAACAGGCAACAATTTAAATGTCCTCTAGTTTGACTAAAATATTAATTACAAATCCATACTATGGAATTATGCAGCCATGAGAAGGAATGAGGTTGATTTATAAGAAATGACATGGAAAGATGTCCATACTAAGAGCAGGAAAAGTACCTAGCAGCCAGGATGTGTGCATGTTTAAAGTATGTTCATATGTAAAAATATTAGAAATAAAAAATTTCACATTTAATGATTACTTGGGTCAAATGGGAAGTAACAGAGATAGAGTAGATTTTACTTTTATGTTTATTTTGACAACAAAACCAATAGAAATACTGAATATAAAATAAGCACTGCTAACTTCATTTTTATACTGACACCAAAAACCCAGGCCAAAGCCCAGTCCTTTCAGAGAAGCCAGATAAACACTGGTCTCTCTCAGCCTCATTCCTCGGCCATCCACCAGGGCTAGCTGTTATTTCTATCACAGTGGAAGGGTCCTGATAAATAGTCAATTCCTTGCTTACTGGCTCATCTGGACAAAGACTATAGGTCCAGGTCATGGTGGCCTCTTTCTAATATCTATTCCCACCTACTCTAAGGAATGGGTTAAAACCTCAAATGTTTACAAGAACCAGATAGGTAGAGGAAATGTTTGAAGTGGGTCATGTGAGGGAGAGAGCATACCTCTTCTGAAGGGGGCAATGTTTGGGCAATTGCTCCAAAGTGATTACTTTCCTTGGGGCAGAAACGACAGAATTTACTTCACTTGGAACAATGAAGAGTCAGTTTCAATATGTTTGTAATAGAAAAATAAATGAATAATCCATCTCTAAGTGAAAAGGGATTTCTAACAAGGAATGTTGTTAGACTTACACATATCCTGTTCTGTTCTACAGTATGTGATCTAGTTTTGCTTCTGGGTGGGAAAGTGATTCTGTGTACTCTGCTTAAAGAACATGAAGTATCTTAATTCCACCTGCTTAAAATGAGAAGGAAAAAACAACTCCATATGACATCAGAGATACCCAGGGTCCTCACAGAGAATTTTCCTGAGGATCTCCCACAGCAGGGTGGGCTGTTGTTACTTAACTCCAGATAATTGAACCAAGAAGGAATTTAGGTTCAGTACTGCAAGATCTTTTTGACTATTTAGGATAGCTAGAAATAGAGACTTTCCTGGAGATAACAAATTCATAGTCTTCAACTTCAAACAGGACTTTAAAAGTTAATGTAACCACCCTATCTTTAGATAGTTTCCTGCTAGAAGGTATGCTTCTAAGGACCCATGCTTTACTCACTTACACCCCCTCGGTGTTTAGACAACACCTATCACTTACTTAATAAAAATCTGCTGAAGGAAGGATGAGCAGATGGACAAATTTAATTAAGGGCTGGGACTGAACTCATAACGAAAACTTAAATGAAGCTGAAAAATACATAGGATGCAATATCATAATAACTATTTAAGGACTAAAAAATGTCACACACATTTCAAAGGCTGTATCTCAAGAAACTTTATACATCTGCCAATGAACTTGTCTACAAAGTTATTCTTGACTAATAAGAAAATTTCAGTCCTCTATTTAGCTCCTATTATACAGCGATGAAAAAGCCACTACCTGAGATAAAAGAGAAGCACTAAAGAGAAAAATAGCTAATATCCAAACTAATGACATCTCCTAAACCAGAGCCCTTGGCTCTACTTCATCTGGTCTAGAAACTGCATGACATTACTCTTCCCAGGATCCTCATTATCCAAAACATACACAACAGGCTTCTCATCTTGGTCCAAGGCTATCATCTTCCTCTTTATTTTCTATTCTCAAGAAAAATCACACGATCACCATTATAATTCCAACCTTTAACCTCATGTAGGCATTTAGGTTTCTGTCAGAGGTTATCTTTCTTCTGGATTCTGATTACAGTCTCCATCTACTCAGGGGATCACGCACCCTCTGTTAATTGTCCTCTCTCTCTTTTATTTCAGCTTCTCCCTTTGCATATCCTAAAATCTGTCCCACAATCCCTTTGTTCTCCATTTGCTACTGCTCTGGAATCAAAGGATACTTATATTAGAGATATAAGACATATATACACATCACTGTCCAATGTATTATAGTTTTCCTTATCTAACCTCTTTATATACATATTCTGCTTTTTGGATCAACAACTTTCAGTTCTCCTACCCTGTCTTCAACTTCATTTTGGAATTATGAGTCCTCTAAGATGCAAAATTCCATTTGGATTACGACTCTACTTTTAGAAATCTGTAGTATAAAATACACAAATACATGAATACTATGCTTTATGCCACCTAGAAGTGAAAAAAACACAATCACCTGCCTTACAAAGAAAAACTAAATATGCAAATTTAAATTAAACTATGCAAATAAAAATGTATATAGACAGACAGATATAGAGAGATAGATATGTATACAGAGGGAGAGAGAGAGTATTCTTAGGGGGAAGACATACAAATTTTTTAAAGTTACTTAGTCAGTTAAAATAAAATCTGCAAGTATTGTGAAGTCAGGTAAAACTGAAATTAAAGCCCAAACACTTAATATAAAATGCTAGCAAAATTAAGCTACCACCATGTTTCTGATAAAAAAAAAAAAAGCCAACTTATTTAAAGTAGAAGCCAGGTGAAATGTTTACATAAAATCCTGAAAGCTGTTTACAATTACTATCTAAGAGCACATCAAAAATTTAACACTGATAACAATGGCTCTTTACTATTTAAGAGACAAGGAAGTCAAAGACTTTCTAATATAATTAAAAGTTATTAGCTTTACTTTAAAAAATAATTACTAACAAAAGAAAACATACTCACCTCTTCGATTAACTTTTCATTTGGTGATGATGTACAAAGACAGACAAGGTAAGTTTGCTTAAAACTACCTTTTGTACCAATCTCTGGATGGTCAGAACACAGCTTTGCTAGAGCAGTTGCTTGACTTAACTGATTTGTTTTGATTAGATGTTTAATTCTCATATCCAACAAGATGGGACCCTCAAAAGCTAAAAATTCATTCACTTTAAAAAACAAGACATAATAGATTATTAACATTTGGTAAATAGTTCATTTGCAATACAAATACTTACAAGGAATATTTGTTTAAAGCACAGAAACTAAACTTTTTTGTTGTTGTTGCAATTTTCTATTATTCTCAGACTATCATAAAATCTTTGATCTTGTAAGCAGAAGATGATCATGTAGTTAATTTTTTAGAGTTGCATTAAATACTTTAGCCCCTTAAATTACCATTTACAGTGATTTACTATGAGGTGAGTTGAATTTCTGATTATAAAAATAATTTTGCATTGAATTCTGAGTCAGTGTTATTAAAATTATACTAAATTCTTTCTCCCACAGCTTTTATTCTTGAATATCAGGGGTCAGCATTTCTAGAAATTTGCAGGGCGAGGGCATTACACACTTATATGTATACATGCACAGTCCCTCTGTTGTGCCTGACTTTTTGCAATCCCACGGTCTATAGCCCGCCAGTTTCCTCTGCCCATGAAATATTCCAGCCAATACTGAAGTGGGTTGCCATTTCCTACTCTAAGGCATCTTAGTGACCCAGGGATTGAACCTCTCTTGGCATTTCCTGCGATGGCAGGAGGATTCTTATATGGGTAACCACAAAAGGGTGTCTGGATATCCTAGAAGATGAAATTCAACTAATATTGTGTTCAATTCTGTTGATGTATTTTTCATTTTAAAAGGTGAAGTCTGAGCATGCATGCTCAGTCATGTCTGACTCTGTGTGACCCCATGGATTGTAATCTGCCAGGCTACTCTATCCATGAGATTTTTCAGGCAAAAATACTGGAGTAGGTTGCCATTTTCTCCTCCAGGGGATCTTCCTGACCCAGGGATGGAACTCGCATCTTCTGCGGCTCCTACACTGCATGTGGATTCTATACCGCTGAGCCTCTGGGAAGCCCTACCTTGTCTTAATAGGTGTCTTAGTATAAATTTAAATTACCTATGGAAAAATAAATAAGGGGTTGGAGGGTAGTCTGCTGAAAGTTCTCTAGGTTTTAAAAGTATCAACCAATAAACCTCAACACTTGCTTAAGACCCACTAATGTATAATAAATAATTCATTCTGTTCAAACTTTGAATTTCTGAGTGCTTATCTGATCAACTACAAGAAAGAATTTAACTTTTTTTCTAATTTGTGAAGGAGATTTTAAAATTTAACAAACACAAATTTAAACTTTTCCCTTAGTCTTCTTTACCAGGATGAAAATGGTGCTTAAAAATTTACTTCGTGATGGCTAGCTGACAACCTTTGGAAGGCTTTCAAGTGATAAAATTTTATATGCCCTATAAATAAAACATAAGATTTCTCAACCTGTGAGAGGACTGAAAAATATGTCTAGGAAGTAATTTGTGGGTTAGAACATGGAAAATAAAAGATGTTCTTCCTCTCTGTAGACATCCTTTGCTACCATTGAGTAACTTTAGCTCTAACTGTACTCCACTATGAAAATATTCTTCTATAAAATAGTATGATCAAAGCTCCTCAGTATTAAAACCATGAGCATATAAGCAATTTAATACAGGATCCCAAATTTCATCCTTTTCTTGAAGTCTAGACCTTATTCCTGCTACTCTCTGTTCTTTACACATTAAACTACCCCCCCCAAAAAAGTATAAAGACTAAACACAGATAAATAACACTATCTGTATAACCCTCTGGTACCTCTGACGGTATGTCTGACATACATAGGGCACTACTTTTCTTTTCAATATCACACAATTCTGTTAAGACAATTACACTGCAAATATCTTTTCATAGTTTAGCTCAATCGCCAAAGCAAAATCTGTAAAGATTTTCAATGAAAACATTAAGGAAATAAGAGGTTTTTTTTAAAGTTATTCTGGCTGTAAGTTATGGACTTTCAGAAACAGCCTGAGGTTCCAGGAAACACTAGTGGTAAAAAGCCTAGGAATTACTTCACATACTCCCACAAAAACTCATACTCAGCGAACTCTGAAGATCATAGCAAAGAAATTATTTAAAGGTGGCAACTTTTAAATGAAACTAATGATAATCTTAGTAGAATTTCAAACAGTCCCTAAAATCTCAAAGAGCAGCATGTAGTTAGAATGACAAATTATACAAAATAATTTCTGTACTAACTCAAGTAGAGTAGAATATGTTACTATACATTTCAAAAACATATTTGTGTGTTTTTAAACAATGGGAAACCATTGCCACACTTAGCACAAAACTGATTTCAAACAAATACAGAATATTAGAGCAGAAGGAGCTTTATAGATCATTTTATCCAGCTCCATCATTTGGCAGATGAGTAAACTGAGGCTCACAGAAGGCAAATGACTTCCTACGGTCATAAAGCCAGTTAACGATAGAACCAGGAACAGAAGCAAACCAGTCTTGCAAACTTCTACCTTAACACAGTGGTGCAATGAGAAAAAGAAAATTCTTCTTTAGCTAGTGTGCCTACTACTTGTTACAATAGCACTTTAAGTAAAAGAGCTGTGAAGTAGCATTCGTTTTCAGAGGAAAGTAACTATGTATTCTGAAGCTCCTGGTTCAAATGGATCAAAAGTAGATTACATTTAATACTCTATTCAGAACCTCTCCCTTAGGGGAGGGAAACTCACTCCCCACATTCCCCCTTCTCCTTCTCCATTTTCCTTTTACTTGCTTTCCTTTCCCCCATTCCTCTATATGTTTCTCTATTTCTCTCCACTCCAGGACATGTTTTCCTTACAAAGTTATAACAGCACATCAAAGATTATCAGACTCTTGAAAAAAGCTTTATCTTTATCCTTGAGCTGCTAGTCACATCAAATTTCACTCCCTACCCTGCTTTCCCCACCCCCATCCCAGAAAACTATAAAATACACTGAATTTTACTTGGGTAGCCTTTTTATCTATTTTCTGTGTATTTATGTACTTAAGAGGAAAAGCAGGTTTTACTACATTCAAGCCTATCAAGAGATCTGGATGGTCTACAATGGCAATGTAAATAAGCGATCTTGTCAGTTCAATTAAAGTAATAATGGCCTTCTTTCCATAAAATGTCACTTACATAATAAAAAGAAAAACATGAAAGATAATTAATTTTTAAACTATTACAATATGTAAGTTGAATATTTGTGATAAATAATTATATAAATATTAACTGATCATGTATCATACACCAAAACTTAGGACTAGGTCCTGGATTCCCCCCAAAGTGGAGTCAAATCTATTTACCAAGTGTCTATCTCCACACTCAGATTTGCACATAATTCCCCTTGCAGCATCTCCAGCTAGCTGTTTCACAATCATCTCAAACTCTGCATACAAAAATATCTATGCAACAATATGTGTTATAAAACTAAGGAGAACTAAAAGGTGGTATGAAAATTCTCCTCTTTTGCCTTGTTCCACCTTCTTATCCTAACCTACAATCCACCATACAATCCTGTCACTTCCAACTCCTAAATACTTAATCCCATTATACACCTACCATTCACCCCCTTCTCCCAGCCCAAACTGTTAATCTCTCAGACCACTCTGTTGCATTCTGCTAGTCTTTCTAACACATCTCCACTAGGACTCAGGATGCTTTCCCCCTCCTCTGAACAACATACTCAACTCTCCTCCTGCAGTTAAAATCTCCAAGTGGTTTCCCTTTGCGTTCAAAGGGTAAATTCCAAAATTACCATCATGACCTTCATGAATCTGCATCACCTATTCCATTAAACAATTTATTTTCTCTTAAAATCGATTCAGCATTTGGGCAAGAAGTAAAAGGCATCCAAAAAAAAAAAAGGAAGAAACAATATCATCTGAATGCAGATGGCATCATCTTATAGGTAGAAAATCCTAAAGATTACACACACACATGCACTAAATAAATTTAGCGAAGTTGCAGGATATCAAAATCAGAACACAAAAACAAGACGCATTTCTGTAAGCTAACGATGAACAAACTGAAAAGGTAATTCAGAAAACAATTCCATTTATAATAGCAACAAAAAGAATAAAGTACTTAGTACACCTGACCAAGAGAGTGAACTATTTGTACAGTGAAACCTATAAACACTGGGTGTGCGCTAAGTTGCTTCAGGCATTTCCAACTCTTTGCAACTCTATGGAGTGTAGCCTGTTGGGCTTCTCTCTCCATGGCCTTCTCCAGGCAAGAATACTGGAACAGGTTGCCATGCCCTCCTCCAGGGAATCTTCCGAACCCAGGGGTTGAACCCGAGTCTCTTTTGTCTCCTGCATTGGCAGGCGGGTTCTTTACCATCAGTGTCACCTGGGAAGCAAACAGCTAATTTGAACAAATTTGAATTAATGTCGCTCAGTCATGTTCGACTCTTTGCAACCCCATGGACTACAGCTCACCAGACTCCTATGTCCATGGAATTCTCCAGGTAAGAATACTGGAGTGGGTAGCCATTACCTTCTCCAGGGATATTACTGACCCAGGGACTGAACCCAGGTCTTCACACTGCAGGCAGATTCTTTACTGTCTGAGCCACCAGGGAAGCTCTGAAAGAAATTAAACATTACTGAAAGAAATTAAAGAAGACACAGGGAAATGCAAGGAACCCCATGTTCATGGATTTGAAGACTTAATGTGGTTAAGATGTCCAATAACCCAAAGCAAGCTATGGATTCAATGTAATACCAACAAAACTGGAATGGCTATTTTGAAGAGAGAGAAAAATTGACCCTAAAACTGATATGCAATCTCAAGGAATCCCAAACAGCCAAAACAATTTTGAAAAGGAACAAAGCTGGAGGTCTCACACTTCCTCACTTCAAATGGACTACAAAACAAGCAAAAGTGGCATAACAGACAGGAATACAGGCAATGCAACAGAACAGAACAAGCTCAGAAATAAACCCTCACTGAATGATCAAATAATCTTCAACTAGGTGGCAAGACCATTCACAATAGGAAATGTTAAGTCTCTTCAACAAATGGTGCTGGGTAAACTGGACATCTACATGCAAAAGAATAAAATTAAACCCTTATACCACATAAAAAAATAAATTTGAAATGAATTAAAGACCTAAATATAATACCCACAACTATAAAATTTCTAGAAGAAAACAATGGGGAAAAGCTCCAAGAACTGGACTTGGCAATGATTTATTAGATATGATACCAAGGGTTAGCCAAGAACAACAAAAAAATAAGACTACATCAAAGGACAGAATCAACAGAGGAAAAAGGCAACTTACACAACGGGAGAGAATATCTGTGATAAGAGGTTAACGTTCAGAATATATAAAGAACTCCTTTAACTCCACAACAAAAAATCAAATAATCCAACTGAATACAGGCAAAGGACTTGAAGAGACACTTCTCCAAAAATGATATACAAATGGCCAACAAGCATTTTAAAAGATGCTCAACATCATTAACCATCAGAGAAGTACAAATCAAAACCACAGTGAGATATCACTTCACACCTGTCTCAGAATGGCTATTTTCAAAAACACAACAACAAAACAAAAAGAGAAAATAAATGTTGGTTGATGATGCAGAGGAACTGTAACCTTTGTGTCCTATTGATAGCACTATAAAATGATACAAGCTCTAAGGAAAACAGTCTAGAAGTTCCTCAAAAAATCAGAAACAGAGCAACCATGCGGTGCAGCTATCCCACTTGGGATGTTACAAGAGAAGTCAAAGGAGGGTCTCAAACAGACATCTGCACTCCCACGTTCACAGCAGCACTCCTCACAAGGGCCAAGAGGTAGAAGTAATCCAAATGTCCATCAACAGGTGAATGGATAAATAAATGTGGTATATACATATAATGTACTATTAGTCACCTTTAAAACAGAAGGAAATTCTGTCACATGCTAACAACAGTTGTATTTTGAGGACATTATGCCAAGTGAAATAAGCCAGTCAAAAAAAGGTAAATATGTGGTATGATTCCACTTATATGAGGTATCTAAAGAAGTCAAAGTCATAGACACAAAAAGCAGAATGTTGCCTAACCAGGCACTGGGAGTGGAGTATGGGAAAAGGAGGGAGCTATTGTTTAAAACTACTTTTGCAAGTGATAAAATCTTTTTGCAAGATTAAAAAAGTTCTGCAGATCTGTTTCAAAACAGTATGAACATACAAAACACTACTGAACTCTTACTGAACTGTACGCTTACAAATGACTAAATGATACATTTTATTTTGATTTTATGACAAGAAAAAAATGCAATAAAAAATCAATTCAGCATTATTAGTTCAAAAAATTCAAATTCAGAAATTTAATAAAAGCTTAACACTTCCTTTACCCAACCTCTCACCCTTTCCTGGGAGAACAAGCTAAATTTCAAGAAATAGCATTTTCACTGAAGATTTCAGAATTGCTTAAATTGCCTGCTTTGTCATTAAGCCTGAAACTTTATGATCGTAACTGATTTTTGACATGATTGATATTAAACAGAATTTATATAAATTTTTGAAATTCCATGTTATAGATGAACCTAGTAAGTCTCTGGGAGATAGTGGAAGACAGAGGAGCCTGGTGTGCTACAGTCCATGGGGCCGCAAAGAGTCAGACACAACTTAGCAACTGAACAACAACAACAAAAGTAAGTACGTAACCCTAAAATTTTCTTGTGGAATAAGATTAAATTATTACTATTACATTTAATTAAATTCTCACGTCTTTATCCATGTAACATGATAATGAAATCAGACTCATTAGAACAGAAACAATGAATTTTTCTAGGATGTTTAGAAAAGCCAGCAAGTTTATGTTTTAAAATCATTACTACTAAAAATAAAATCTTGGTGGTCACCACATATCTAGTTATGTAACAGCAGAATATAACTCAGGTTAACAAAATGCAAAATAAAACATCAGTCTGATATGGGAAAGTGAACACTTCTACAATTTTACTGCAGTTAAATTTCATCAGCTTAATTCTATCCAGAGTCACTGATCCTCAATGATCTAAGCAAAACCTAAACACAGGGCAATCTAATTTAGCAGTGATTTTTAAAAACAAAATCCAAAATGTTCCATTTATTTATTTTTTATAACAAGACAAGGTCAGTAAGAGCAAAAGAAAGAGAAAGCAAAAACATTTTTTTAACTAAAAAAAAAGATAACCAAATAGAAATGTTAGGATCCTGAACTGTATTTCTTAGGCTTACTTAATGTATAATCTACAAGATGTTCTTTTTAGTGACTTTGTATAAGAAATGTTTTAACACTCAAAAAAACTGTCAACATATTTAAGTGTAGGTTTCAGAATCACCCATTTTGGTATTCTATACATAGAATATACAGGTGAAGATATACACAGGTCCATAAAAAATACAAGAAAAGTTTCAACAAGTCAAAGAACTAGAGATTTATATCTGAAAACAAATTCAGCTGCATGTAATCAGATCTGGCCTCATTTCATCTGTTCTCTCCTCTCATCTCTTCCTTTAAAATATTATTACATCGTAGGTATGCTAATATCTGGTAAACCAAGCAGCATGTTTTTCCTGTTTATTTTAAAATGCAAAGTTTATTACTGAAATAAAGACTTATTTTCTCACAAAGCTCTGAAGGATTTATAAGTACTGTGGAAAATCTTAACCTTTAGAAATTTCCTTTGAAAACCAAGGAGTTCAAAAAACAAAAAAATGAACCACAGGGCTTAGGATTCAACAAAGAACTGGCAAGCTGATAAAAATACAATCTATGCAATTGCAAATTATTCCAAAAGAAGGGAAAGGGCTGAAGGAATTCAGTGTAATTGTTAGTAGGGAGCTATTTCAGAGTTTCGCTTTTACAAAAATGACATATACAAAAAAAGAAAAAACAGCAGGCTCAGGACCAAGGATGCATACACCATGAATGTCAGCACCTGGTACTAACCTATGCAAACTGTTATTAAAAAGATGACCCTTAGCTTACCAACTGGACTGCCCTGGTGGCTCAGTGGTAAAGAACCTGCTTGTGATGCAATCTCCCAGAAAAGTAAATGGCAACTCACTCTAGTATTCTTGCCAGGGAAATCCCATGGACAGAGGCACCTGGCCTAGTCCATGTGGTCAAAAAAGTGTCGGAAACGATGTAGCAACTAAACAACAAGCGTGCCATAAATAAGCTGAATATAATCAAATTGGTGGAGGCGGGTAACTTCTTGAGAAGGGTCTCTGCTCTTTGGGTTTGATTACTCATTATTTATGATGACAGAGAGAATGGTGGGTCTGATAATAACCTTTAGACTGAAAAAGAACAGTGGAGCAAATGGAAACAGATGGGAAAATACAATTTTCAAAATGGGATTTGAGGTACATTTTGCAAACTGTAGACTAGAGGAATAAATACATTCCTAAGAGTCTTAAAATTAATACATTAAAAATATGACTTGTGAGTGTTCAGGAAAAAAAAGTGACTGTTAAGAACCAAAAAAGATTCACCAAACATAAATTAGGTTACACTTCTACAAAAATTATCTCAAAATGTATCACAGACCAAAATATATAACGCAAAACTATTAATATGATGCTTCCAGGAGATAAAGTAAAGCAAAGTCGCTTAGTCATGTCCGACTCTTTGCAACCCCACGGACTGTAGCCTGCCAGGCTCCTCTGCCCATGGGGTTTTCGAGGCAAGAACACTGGAGTGTGTTGCCATTTCCTTCTCCAGGGTCCAGGAGATAAGAGGAGAAAAATCTATATGATCTTGGGTTTGGTATTTTTAGATAAAACAACAAAAGCACAATCTATGAAAGAAAAAAAAATAAGTTGGACTTTATTAAAATTTAAAACTTCTGCCCTCTGCAAGGCACTGTAAAGAAAAACGACAAGCCACAGAGTAAATGAAAATCTCTGCCAAACTTCTATCCGCTAAAGGACCTGTATCAAACTAAAACAGCAAAAAGGGACAGTGGATGACCCAGGCATTGTCACACTGAGTAAGTCAGAGAAAGACAAACCATGATATCGCTTATATGTGGAATCTAAAAAAACAGAGTACAAATAAACCCATTTACAAAACTGGAATAGTCACAGATGTAGAAGACAAACTTAGTTACCAAGGGGGAAGACAGGGAGATAAACTGGGAGATTGGGATAGACATATACACTCTATTACACATAAAATAGTTAAGTTAAAAAGAACCTACTGTATAGCACAGGGAACTCTACTCAATGCTCTGTAATGACCTACATGGGAACAGAAGCTAAAAAAGGTGGCTATATGTATATGTATGATGATTCACTTTCCTGTATAGCAGAAACACAACATTGTAAATCAACTATAGGCCAGTAAAAAATTAAAAAAAAAACACCTCAATTAAAAAGCAAAAAATATAAACAGATCCTTCTCCCAAGAAGATACACAGATGGCAAATATTCATGTGAAAAGATGTTTGGTATCATCTGTCTGTACAGAAACACAAATTAAAGCAATGGGATATCATGACACACCTGTTAGAATGGCTAAAATTCCCAAAATAGATAAAACCAACTACCAGTGAGAATCTAGAACAGCATGCAGAATGGTATAGTTTGGCAGCTTCTCACAAAGCAAAATATACTCTTACCACACGACCTAGCATTCTTTCTCCTAGGTATTTACCCAACTGATCTGAAAATTTATCCACAAAAACTTGTATGCAAATATTTACAGCAGTTATATTCACAAATGCCAAAAACTGGTAGAAAACAAGATGTCTTTTAATAGGTGAATGGATAAACATACTGTGGTACATTCTTACAATGGAATACAGCAACTTTTTTTGAATGAGCCATTAAGTCACTCTAATCCATAGATAAATGTTACGTGCATATTGTTAAATGAACGAAGGTAGACTGAAAAGTCTATACACATGGATAAGTAATTGTCATCTGTTCAGGAGAGGGTTGAATAGGTGAAGCACAGTTAATCTTTTTTAGGGCAATGAAACTATCCTGTATGATACTATAATGGAGGATACATAATAATATGCATTGGTCAAAACCCAAACAACTTTACAGCATGAAGAAGGACTCCAAAGGTAGGCAAATTTGAAAATATGATTTAGGAGGTTGTGAAGCCCAGGATAGATTGTAGAATATGGCAAAAGATTCTGTCTTGTAAATGTAATGAAAGAACTTCACTGAAAGAGATGGGAGAATGGGCTGCTCACCTAACTTGGGATGAGAGGAGTCAGTACGAATATGGAAAGAGGAACTGTGTACACTGATAAGTTGTTTTTCACAAGGGTACAGGTTATCAATTCTGAAATCACTATACATATACTAGGAGTAAGTAAGTAGTAATATATGGATGATTAAGTAATATATGGATGGTCTGCGGTAAAAGAAGCAAGTCTGAAAACACTACATACTGTATGATTCCAATTATATGACATTCTTTTGAAATGACAGGTTATAGATAAGCAAGAGAAGGTCAGAATGATCCAGGTGCTATAAACTAGAGTTGGAGACATCTGTATAAACTCTCACATTTAGTTTACTATAGGTACAGCTGGTTACATATACAAACATTTATAAATATGTGTACATACACAGATTAATTATACCTACATATATTTTTTACTCTGTCTGCTGAGAGTTCCTGGAGGCAGTGACATCTCAGCAGCAATCTGCACAACCAGTCACCAGGGCTTGGTTCCTAATGCTATTCTCCAAAAAAAGGAACCAAGGTTCCATGGAGAAATAGCTGATTCTAGGGTTGGGGCAAGAAATACGCAGAATAAACCTGGAGCATCTTGTAGAAAAGAAAACAAGGAAGTACTCAAATAAAAACATAACCCACAACCATGGGGATATGTCAAAGGGACAGAGAAGTTAACTTGAAGAGTTCCCAGTGGCCAAAGCTGAATAATTTGATCAACAAAATAGTGTTGGATTATCACCAAAACAGTGTTGGATTATCACCAAAGCATAAAGTAAATATCAGTGAGTCCATACTAATTAAACAAATAGATAAGGAAGAAAAAACAAATCTCGGGCTTCCTTGGTGGTACAGTGGTTAAGAATCCGCCTTGCAATGCAAGCAATTCCAGTTCGATCTTTGGTCTGGGAAGATCCCACAATTAAGTCCAGGTGCCACAACTACTGAACCAGTACTCTAGAGCCCATGAGCCACAACTACTGAGCTCAGGCACCGCAACTACTGGAGCTGGCAAGCCTAGAGCCAGTGGTCTGCAACAAGAGAAGCCACAGAAATGAGAAGCCGACACACCACAACAAACAGTAGCCCCCACTCACTGTAGCTAAGAGAAAGCCCGAGTGCAGTAATGAAGACCCACCACAGTGCTTGCTTTGGCAGCACATATAACGAAGACCTACCACAGCCAAAAAATAAGTAATCTTTAAAGAAGAAACGACAAATTGCCTGTGGAGAACTCCAAGCAATCTGTGTAGATACTGCCTCCTCAAGGAGGTAGAGCTTAGTTCTCCAACTCGTAAGTGTGGGCTGCATATGGTAACTTCTTTCCAAAGAGTACAGCATGGAAAGGTGGAAAGAGAGTAATTTCACAATGGAAAAACCTGAAAAACACATTACCTCAGCCAAGTGACCAAGGTTAACACCAACAGTGAAGAAGTCATGTTGATTATAGGTACCTTTGGTATGATGACAATGGCACCATACCTCAGTGATCTTCCTTCCCTAAACCCATAAGCCAAGTACTATTCATGCGAGCAACATCAGACAGATCCCAACTGAGGGAAATTCTACAACACTCTTCAAAAATGCCAAGATCATCAAAAACAAGGAAAGTCTGAAAATACTATCACAGCCAAGAGGAATCTAAGGAGACATGACGACTAAATGTAATGTGATATCCTGGATGGGATCCTGGAACAGGGGGAGGATATTAGGTAAAAACCAGGGAAATCTGAATAAGGTATAGACTTTAGTTAATAGCAAAGTACTGATATTGGTTTATTAATTGTGACAAATAGATCATACTAACGTACAATACTAATAGTTGGGAAAACTGGTGTGGAGTATTTGGAAAGCTATTCTAAAATAGTTCATTTAAAATATGATTAGGTCAGGGACTTCCCCAGTGGCCCAGTGTTTGCAATGCAGAGGACATGGGTTCAATCTTCTTTTGGGGAACTAAGATCCCACATGTCATGGAGCAACTAAACCCCTGTACCACAACTACTGAGCCCACGCGCTCTGGAGCCCTTGTGCCACAACTACTGAGCCCATGTGCTCTGGAGCCCTTGCACCACAACTAGAGCTCGTGAGCAGCACTGAAAGATCTCGCATGATGCAATGAAGATTCCGTGCACTGCAACTAAGACCAGATGCAGTCAAATAAACAAAAATATTTTTTAAAAAATTGTCAGACTAACCTCAATAATAAACAATCTTACTTAATACAACGCTAGCCAAATACCTCTTGTGGTCTTCATCGCAGTGTCCTTATAGATAAAAAGGAAAGCCATGGACCAGACACAAGGAAACAGGCATATGTGATGAAACAACCATAATCAAAGGGCACTGGCTAAAAGACTAAAAGGAAACTAAGTATCCCAGGGGCCAGGTTTTTGGGTATGACCTTTTTAATGGTCATTATCAAGAACCTGGATGCCAACATAGTATATGCTAATAATATCTGCTTAAACTTGGAAAGACAAAACCCTTGACTTAACAAAACCAAGATTTAACATAATACGGACAAGCTGCAGAGGCAGAATGGATTAACACAATGAAATTAAAAAAAAAAAAAGGAATACTTTGTATGCCAAAATACTATGTATAAAAATGCAAATAATTTGAGTAGTATTTTTTTTTAATTTTTTGTGATTTTAGTAACCTCACTGAGTTTTGAGAATGATAAGGCCACCCCAAAAGGCAATGTCATCATAAGTCACACTAAGATGAAGAGGATGGAAGTGCCAATGACTTCAGAGCTGACCAGATCGTATCTGGGGTTCATGTTAAGTTTCGAGAATTATACATGAACAACAAACAAAAGGCACTGAAGTCATAAATCATGATTGTAGACTTAAAATCATGCCACATCAGGACAGCTTTTAGTCCCTTTAGAGGGATTTGTACTTTGTTAGGTATGAATGGCTTTAGGGATAGCACTAGATCCAAAAGAGAGCAACTCTAAGTACATAGTTTTTCACAATTTACACAATGAAGATTATCTAATAGCAACTATAAATGGAGTGAATTACATAGTTACCATTCTCTGTAAGTGTTCAAGCAAAGGCCCATTCATTTACCAGTGAGTGATGTTTTAGAAGGGAGTTAAAACTGAGTAAAAAATAAATGATTACTCAGTGCCTTTCCAATTCTGAAATAATAACTAAAGAAAGGCATAAGTAACATGTAAGCCTAAAGTTCCTGTGATATTCAAAGGACATCTACTTGAATTACACTGGTTTAATTATTAGAGTTACATTATTCTAGGATGCTAAAACCTTAAAGTGAGACCATTATTTTTAATTGAGTCCCATACACCCTCAATCCCTAAATCAAAGAACATTTCTTGCTTTAGCTGGGCTTTGCATGTGTGCTGTCACAACCAACATTGCAATCCCACAAACTACAGGCTGCCAGGCTCCTCTGTCCATGGGGATTCTCCAGGCAAAAATACTGGAGTGGGTTGCCATTCCCCTCTCTAGGGGATCGTCTCGAACCAGAAACCAAACCCAGATCTCCTGCACTGCAGGTGGATTCTTTACCACTGAGCCACCTGGCTTTAGCAGTTCTAAAATTTGTCAATAAAAATTAGTTATTTGAAATAAATTAGAATTAAGTCGATTATCCATTGTTCAAATACTACATCAAAACTTCAAACGCTTTGCTATAAACAAACTAATGAACATAGCCTATTACAGTGTACCTACTACTGGCAGAGCTCTAGCTCTTCTTATCAAACTTGCCATAGGCCAGTGTAGGTTAAACCGAGGGTTTGGATATATCAAAGCTGAAAGTTCCACATGCTGTACAATTGCCCAATTTGAAAATGTAAATAAATTAGTGTATATGTGTAAAATGTTAATTACTTCAACATATACTTCGAGCTATTGATTACCCACAGAGTAACTCCTGTCAAAGAAATAGTCTAAATAACGGGCCAAATAAAGATTACAGCTGCACAGTCTCTCAGTCATGTAACATCTCTCTGGTTATTTCACGAGTCATATTAAAATCTGGCTACCTACAGTCTATCTGCTACTGCAGGAACTCCTTTTGCTTCATAACCCAAATTATTCCAGTAGCTATGCCAGGTGAGGATCATGAAATAAAGTAGCACAAAGATGGGCAAAGACATTTGTTACAAAAACAATGTTAGGCACATTGAAACAAGAAAGGACATTGAGCACATATTCTTTTAAGATAAATTTTAAATCTCTGCTAAGGTAAAGTTTCTATTTTTCTGCATTAGGATAAAGTGTGAGTTTGGCAAAGATGCTCTTCAGAAACTGACAACAGAAAAAAGGAGTTAAATCTTTATTTAAGCTAGGTGTGATTTTATTTTATTAGGCTGGGTGTAACATGGCATAGTATAAAAAGGACAGAGCTGGGGACCTCACTTCGATTCCCAGCTCTACTTCACATCACTGGCAATGTGATACAGAAAACACAACTAATCTTTCTGAGCCTGTATTTTCTCACCTGTAAAACAGGGACAAAAAGAGATCCTACTTTTACACAGGATCATTGTGAAGATTAAAAGATACCATGAATATAAAAGCACATTTCAAACTGCAATAACTACACAATGTAATTTGGTATTATTATTAATATATCCAATATTTCTAAAGCTGAGAAGAGTAAAAAGTAGAATTTAATTATAGAAATAAAAACATAGTGGTGGTAATATACTGGGGATAAAAAATAAAACACCAAAGGCAAAAAGCCCCTAAGACTCTCAACCTTTAAATGTTGTTCTTATTATTTTAAATGAGGAGGATCTATTTCTCTAAGGTCTAAGAATAATGTAACTAATCTGTGAAAATACACAAAGGGCAGTAATACAATAAACTTTCAGTGAAAGCCAAGAAACAGATAACATTGCTAAAACTATCCAGAAAGGTGGGGAAATGTTAAGAGAGGAGTCAGGTAGGAACGATCAGCTTGATGAGAAGTTTGGAGATTAGCTGAGAAGTCTTTTGGTAAATATCAAAGTACCAGAAGAGTTAACAAACGCGAATTTACTCCTTTCTCAGAGCCTTCAGAAATTGCTACCACATAGCAAAATGCCTAAGCTTTGCCATCAACCAGCAAGAAAAGCGACAATAAACAATGGAAGAAGCTTATTTATTTCTCTAGTTAAATACCTTGGGAAAACTTAGGGTGAAATCTGAGCACTTTCCTAAATAATCTCAAGAAAATACCAAAGATAATAATATGCGCTCTTCTTCACAGCACATACAGTTTTTGAACTCTGAACATTAAGTGTTATACATATTAGTGATTTAGCCATCTACTTCTAGTAGGATACCTGTCAGTTTGAGTTTAACTGGGATCTTTATTGCCTAAGCTCATATAATAACAACAAAGCAGGATAAAGTAAGTCTGAGAAAAAACTGGTTGAGAAAGAGTACTAATCTTAGAGACAGAATACTTAGAGTTACTAGCATTAATTTCTTACCTATTTTGAGAAAAATCCTTTCACTACCCTACTTTTGCTTCTTCATCTGTCAAATAAGTTATCAAATATAAGCTAGATTGCCACCTGTCAGGATGTTACAGAGGGGATTCCTCTGATGAAACAATGTTGAGAAAAAAACTGAATTTCTCTGTTACCCTAAGATTACATAATCCTATAAATACATCTTCCCCCAATTAAAAAAAAGGTGAAGGGCCTCAAGCACCTCATATAAAATTTAAATAAAATGGTCCTTCCTGAAATATTCTGGGATTATATCAAAACAATTTTAAGTACTTATTTTCTCTAGTCTAATGATTCTTTTTTCTTTCTCTCTTCTCTCTAGAAAATTTACCTTTATCCTTATCCAATGGTTCCTGGGAAAGAATAGTGCACAGTACCGGGTTTTTCCACACCCCAGTCTCTTGAGCTAGAGTAGCTAAAAAATGCAATTCACAGCTGCCATTCTCCATCAGCTTTTCATGAGCTACCTATAAATATTAAATAAACATCCAAAGAATTACAACAGATTTTCAAAAGCAAGCTTATCAGCCTTTAAATATAATACTAAACTTTTGAAAAATAAGACTTTAATCTTAAAATTTTCATGTCACATTACAAAGTGCTGCATCCTTCTGATTTTTAAAGATGAATCTCAAGAATTTTACTAATTATAAATTTTAAATAAATAAAATATATTTCTAGAAATAAGTTCATATTATTTTTCCCCAAGATCTAAACCAACAGCAAAGTTATTTCTCGAGGAAGCTATCAGAATATCCATAGCATGAAAGACCTTGTTTATACATTTTATATCCTCTGTTAGTAAAAAAATTTTCCAAAAAACTTCTACCATTAACAGATGACAAATTTACATCAACGCCTAAATGACAACTTCTATACACGTATTTCAATAAAAGGGACTTATGAAAACAACTACATGTATGACTTTTCATACATTTGTAAGACTCCATAGTCTTAGCAATATCCTATTAAAGCTGACACTGAACCTTGCTTACTTATTTCCAAGTGTTCGTGCAACTGGCGTATTTTTCAGGCCACAAAAGACCAACAATTTTAATTCAATTCAGAAAATGTTTACTGAGAATTTCTGTGGGCAAAGTACCAGGGGAGAGCAGCTAGTCCCTGCGTTTATGGGGCTTATCCTCTAGTGGGGTAGAGAAATGTTTAGTTAAAACACAGGCAAAATAAAATAAATGTAGTTAAGCCGGTATAAAATAAGCCCGAAGAAGCTCTGAAATGAAAGCAAAATGTCATGGAAACTCTTAAAGCTCATGCTATGTTTGTATTAAAAATCTATTCCTCAAAACCATAAAAATCTCACTGAAACAAGTTCAAGTGCCTTAAGATTTTTTTTTTTTTGAGCAACTGCTGAGAGCTACCATACTGGGATTTAGTTATTTCCTTCTTGTTAACCCACATGAAAAAGTATCAAGTAGTGCTATTGTTTCAAAAAGAAAGTTTCAAAGTTTACCTGATGTTGACAAACAAAATTAGTATGAGGAATTCAGTATTATATTTGCATATAAACTATCTACTTAATTAATTCTGTGGTAGAGTGTATGCGAGTACAAACTATGAAAATAGTTCTGAAACAACCGATCATTTACCTAAAAATAACCACTTGCTGGGGAAAAAAACCTGAGACACAAGTTATTGATATGCTGAAGTAGCAATTGCATGATCAAAAAGTTAGTTGCAATGTGACAAACAGGACAAGACACTTTCAACAGTTATTAAGTATCTACTATGTGTAAAATACTATGTGAAATCCTATGGTATAAAGACATGAATCCTATCTTCAAGAATTTTGCACTCGACATAGATTTTAATGTTTAATATTAAAATAGAAAAGTTGACTTTTCTGCCTAACTATAGTTTATTTCACATGCTTCTAAAATCTGAGACTAATCTACTTTTAATATTTCTTCTATGGAAAAACATAAGGCCAAAAGGTATTTTAAGAACTCGGGCTAGAGGAATAGAGAGACAACTATACTTTCTGAGATTAGCTGGCAGGAACATTCTTTTAAACTAACCAATTAATCAAAATTTACTTGAAGCTATAATATATCCAGCACAATCTAGTGCTTAAACAAAATTTAATATTCTTGAAATAATCCAAAACAACTAAGTGCTAAACTATGTAGTACTTTTATAAGCAGAATAACAGTACTAAGTAAAAGAGATAAAGCATGTGTTTTCAGATATAAGAGAAAAAGTATGGGCTATGGAATAAAGAATCTTGGTTCAAATTACTACTCTGATATTAGCTGTATAAGTATGGGCCAATAAATACTGTAGAATTGAGCCTCAGTTTCCTCACCTTTAAAATGGGAAAAATATACCTACCCCCACAAAGTTTTCATAAGAATTAAATGAGGTATGTTAAATTCTTATAAAGCACACCACAATTTTCAGTGAATACACTGTTTCTAAACACAAATGAGGGCATTTTCTTTTGTGTTCTCTTACTGCTGTGGCAAAGTTCTAATTATTTGATTTTAAAGAACTGTGCAATATTCAATCAACCTACTTAAGTGTATATATTCATTTAATAAATATCCTGAGTACTGACTGTGTGCAAGTCATCACTGTTAAGAACAGCAATTAATGTCTGTCATCACTTAAATCTTTTAAATTTTAACTAAATGATTTATTCAGAATAAAGAAAATCACCATAAAATATACCTATGTTAAATCTAGTAGGTAAATATTCTCACCTGCACCAGTGTCTGAAATTGCTCCCACTGCTTATCAGATAATTCAACAGGCAGACACAGCAAAAGTTCAACACAGCTTCTAAAACAACAAAAAATTGTAAGGATACAAATAATTATTAAAATTTAAAGTAAAATAAGATAAATAATTCTAATATTATCAGTAGACTCTCCATAACTAATCTATTTAAAATTAAACTATCATAAGACCTGAGATGCAGAGTTAAAACAAAAAGCTTAATCTAAGTTTTTTATTTACTCAAAAGTTTACTCACAATGCCAAGCGCTCCAGAACCAAAGCTACATTTTCACATTCAGAGGTAAGATAAGGTCGGGCTTTAACGTAACTTTGGATAGCCACTGTGTATACCTCCAATAAAGGTAAAGGATCTTCTGAAGTTTTCCATTTTTCTGCATATTCAAGGAGTGTCTGTTTGGAAGGAATAATAAAAAGTATTCAATGTAAACCAAAATACAGATTGACAAGTCAACTGTTTTTCTTTCCTCCCTAGGAAATTTTGAAAAATAACTTTATTTTATAAAAACAAAAAGCAGTTTATACTGATTAAAATATTAAAAGCAATAAAGCAATAAACGAGCAGCTCTTTGTAGGAGAAAATAACAGTGTTAATTCATCCAAAAATAGCATCATTTCATGAAGTCTGGTTTTAAATAGTGTACGCATTCTCTTCTATCTTCCCGAGTCAAAATGCCATCTTTCACCCCCAAATTTCTGAGATTTAAAAGTTATTTTAAAAAGGAGATGTGTCAGCAAGTTATATTTGAGCAGGCATGCAGTGAAGAATTTCAAATATTTATGTTTTCTATTTTTCATGCAAGGAACATAAAATTCAACATCTAACAATAAAAAAACCACATTATGGCCAGAAAAGACATGAAGTATTTTCAGTTATAAAAAGTAATATTATTTATATATTACTGTTTTATGACAAGTTTTATCATTAAAAAAAATCAATCTAAAGATGTTCAACATACATAAAATCACTATTAAAGATTTTAAGAATAATTGTAAGTTCAAGAAATTTTTATAATAAAGTGCTTATTTTTTAAAAGAACACTCTTCATTCCTTAATGAAGTAAAGAGTTCAAATATTTCACCTCATCAAAATTATTAAAAGGAAAAATAAAATGCTGTTTATCCTACAGAAGAGATGGAAGAAACTGGCACAGAAGAATTGATGCTTTTGAACTGTGTGTTGGAGAAGACTCCTGACAGTCCCTTGGACTGCAAGGAGATCCAACCAGTCCATCCTAAAGGAGATCAGTCCTGAATATTCATTGGAAGGACTGATTCATTGGATGACTGAAGCTGAAACTCCAATACTTTGGCCACCTGATGTGAAGAACTGACTCACTGGAAAAGACCTTGATGCTGGGAAAGATTGAAGGCGGGAGGCGAAGGGGATGACAGAGGATGAGATGGTTGGAAGGCATCACCGACTCAATTGACAAGAGTTTGAGTAAACTCTGGGAGTTGGTGATGGACAGGGAGGCCGGGAGTGCTGCAGTCTATGGGGTTGCAAAGAGTCAGACACGACTGAGCAACTAAACTGAACTGATGCACATAATTCTTACTTCACCTAGCACCTATCTCTCTACTGAAGATCATTAAATATTATTTTCCTTTTTCTGGATAAAGTTTAGATGTCTAGGGAATTTCATGCCTGGCAAATCTTAATATGGGTTTGATCAAACACTTAGGTTTCTCCTATTAGTTCTCTTACAGTAATGAATCAATCTTGTAATAGTTTTAACTTTTCCTGGAAAAGAAAATAAGGTACTGACTTCCCAAAAGTTTTGAAATTATAAGTTTCTTCCTTTTCTTGTCTCCCAATCAATCCTCTTCCAAAAAAAAAAAACCCTTAAAAAACTATATATATCTATATCTATGTCTCTAAATATATCCATATATATATATACACATTTTGCTCAGGCTCTACATTTCTTGATATATCTGGCTCTGCACAGGGTACTTATATATTACCTTTTTTCCTTTACATAATTGAGTTCTACTGTCCTCAGGTGAAAAATTTCTTAACTTTAGTTATTACCAAAGATGAGTTATTTGAGGTATAACAGGGTCTGAATTGATGAGAAAAATAACTGACAAATCACAGAATGTTAGAACCATAAAGTACCTTAAAAATTATATACTTTCACCTCATTTATAGATGAAGAAAGAGAGAGAGAAAGCAGATTCTGGTGAAAAGCAGAGCTCTTAGGTGGCTGCTTAATGGTCTGGGACTAAGTGTATTAATAACTGGGGAAAGGGTAGAAGAAAAGGATCACAGCAGATGAAGAGGTATGAAAAAGAAAACTAACAACACGCTCGTACTGACGACTTACAGGGGAATAAGTTTCAAAGTTGGGTTAAAAAACAAATATCTATTTTTACAAAACTATGAATTGATATTCAAACTCGTTAGTGTACTGATAGTAGAGCTTCCCTTGTCTCTCAAGACACTAAAATTAGTAGAACCACTGTGGAACTGGAAGCATTCCCAACATGACTGGCTAATAAATTATGCTTTCTTCAACTAAAAAAGTTATTTATATCTACTGCTTTAATCTATACAAAACCTTCCGTTTCAGACAGGAATTCCGGAATAATCACTCATATTCTTTACGCAGACTCAGAATAGATCTTAAAGATCACTTAATTTTGTTTTATGAAGTTGAGTGATCTGCAATTCAAACATTAACTGAATCAGTAATTAGCAAAGCCAGGTAGACTCACTCTCTATGAAATCTTCTGTCCATTACACATACTGTTTGTGGCAATGTCCAGAACCATAAATCTGTAGATTATTTTATTATTTCAATTATTCCTCCTAACTTTATGAGGTTATGGACTATTTATCCAATTTTCCAGCCATATTTCAGGTGAAAGTAAGAAAATCTAACTCAAAGCAGCAGAATCAGTACGAAAGGTTTCCCACATAGTAAGAAATGAAGGAGGAGGACAGGTTGCGGGACTGGTTAGTTTAGCAGCTCAACAATGTCTCCAAGGACCCATCTCTGCCTTCACTCTGCCATCCTCTCAGGTGGTACTCCCACCCAATCTCTAGGTCTCAGCAATAACCAGAAGATGAGACCACCGCTTCATGTGCATCTTTTTAAGGAACAAAGAAACCTTTTCCAGAAACCACAAGCCCAATTCTATCAGTAAATTTTTCCTCAGGTCTCAACGACCAGAATTTCATTACATGCGTATGCCAAAAACCACACAGCCATTGAGAGAAAATGGATACACGTATACGTACAATTGAGTCCCTTTGCTGTCCACCTGAAACTATCACAACATTGTTAATCTGCTATACTCCAATGCAAAATAAAAAGTTAAAAAAAAATCCCACAGTATAAAGGAAATCCATGGTTGACTTTTAAACCAATCAAATGGCACTCTCCAAGGTTCCTATTTTAAAATAAAAATGTGTGAGCAAAATCAGGGTTCTATCAGAAAGTGGGGAGGACCTAAGCCTCACACTTTGGCTGTCCCTCCAATGATCTTGTGTTCAAGAATGAGTACGTCTGTGTGTGGTGCTTTTATATTTATATATACGTACAGAAATGAACAAAGATAAAAGTCATCGTGAACTGGTTTGGAGAGGCATATGGGAGGAGATAGTATAGAACAGACAGGAAAAGAAATCTGTAAGTCTTCCTACAAGGCACTAGACTGCTTCCATTAATTAGTAAACTATAAACTAAGTTTAGTAAGCAAATTTAAACCTGTGGTCTATGAAGAATGGCTTCCTTGGTGGCTCAGACAGTAAAGAGTCTGCCTGAAATGTGGGAGACCTGGGTTCGACCCCTGGGTTGGGAAGATCCCCTGGAGGAGGGCATGGGAATCTACTCCAATATTCTTGCCTGGAGAATCCCCACGGACAAAGGAGCCTGGGGGGCTACAGTCCATAGGGTTGCAAAGAGTCAGACACAACTGAACAACTAAGCATAGCACAGCTTGAAGAATGACTGATGAAACTAAGGATGAGATGCTTAAATGTGGACAACAAACAACATATACTGAATATTTACTACACACCAGACACTGTTCTTCAAGTTTTACATGTAATACCTATTACCAATTAGATAAATTACAGTCATATGCTGATATTAAAATGGACAAAGGTATAAAATAAATAAGTCCTAAGATCACGGAACTAGACAGAGAGGAGATTCAACCTTAATAGTCTGACTTCAGAGCCCAAATTCTCAAATACTATGCTCTACATTTCTAGAAAAATAAAGCGCCGATTCAGAGCAAAAGTAACAAATCTGAAGACTTGTCGCACAAAACAAGAGTTTTAGTCTTATTCTTTGTGGTCTCACAGGATAAACCAGGACCACTAGGTTAAAGTTTTAAGATAAATCTCTGGTTCCTATCAGACCGACCATGCAATAGAATTAAGCAAAAACTGAACAGGTCGGCCTCCTGGGACAGGTGGATCTGTCACTGAAGTTACTCAAGCAGGAGCAAAATGGCTCTGAGTTTAGAATGCAATCAATAAAGGAGTCATACTTAGGAGACACACTCCATCACGCCAAAAGAGACTATACTAGTGGGGATGGGGGGAGTCCCTAAACTGGTGATTCACAGAGGTTTTGACTGGTGGGCATATTGCTTAAAAATTATTTTAGTCTCTAACATTTAGAAATCGTTAAGTTTACAGAGAATTTGGATTTCTAACTTTTTTTAAATTTGGACAATTTGGAAATATTCCAGCACTGCAACAACTGGTTGAAGCTGAGGCACTTAGTTCTCTGGTTGCTGGAATCCTCACCTAGCTGTCTCCCTCTTGAAGGGACCTATTGGATTCCCACAAGTACACGGTTGTCATCACCTCAGTTCTATAGTGTGTAGTAGGTAGCAAGCCTGGGATCTGAGAAAGAAATACAAGCAAAAGAAAGGTTAAAGGGTCATATTCCAGCAGGATCAATTTTTTTTTGTTGTTGTTAACGATTTTATTTATTTATGGTTGTGCAGGGTCTTCATGCTGCGTGGGCTGTTCTCTAGCTGGCAGTGAGCAGGGGCTGCTCTCCAGTGGTGGAGCGTGGGCTTCTCACCGCGGTGGCTCCTCTTGTTGCAGAGCACGGGCTGCGGTGCCCACAGACCTCAGTACTGCGGCTCCCAGGCTCCAGAGCCCAGTGGCTGCGATGCACAGGCTCAGCTGCTCTGCCATGTGGGGTCTTCCCAGACCAGGGGTGGAACTCGCGTCCCCGGTATTGGCAGGGGGCGATTCTTTACCACTGAGCCACCAAGAAAGCACTCAGGCGTATTTTAGATTCTAGTTTTCCACGTTCCTACCTGGTGAGAGAGGCCTGGGAGCTGGGAGTCCTCAGCCACAGTCCTGGCTCTGCCATCAAAAGCTCCGGGGCCTCTGGCAAGCGCGTGCTCCTCCCTCAGTCGTGTCTGACTCTTTGCGACCCCGCGGAGGCTCCTCTGTCCATGGGATTTCCCAGGCAAGACTACTGGAGTGGGCTGCCATTTCCTTCTCCCAGCAGGATCTCTTCAACAGTGTTTCTCAACCTCTTTTTCATTCTCATCTGCTCCTATGGAGACTTGACTTTTTTTCCTAACTGACCCCCACCCCCAGTGAAATTGTAATACCACAAATGTACTATGTATCTGTTTATGGACCACAACCTATTATAAATCTAAATCTTTTTACTTCCTGAGAACCAATTTTGTTCCCTTGGGAATAAAAATGAACATTTAATATTATGGCTAAGCTGATTTATTATTATCTAAATCAGCAGAGACTGGAATATCTACAGGGATATAGACAGTATAGATTGTAACTTCCAGAAGCTTCCTTTAGTTCCTCTCAAGATTATTAGGAGAAAAAACAAAAGAGGAACAAAACCACAGGAGTGTTCAATCTAATGAGCGTGAGGATTAAATTACACTATTGTCCCATGCAAAGGTAAGACTGGAGTGTTGAATGTATTTATACTGTTACATGCATGGTCCAATTTCAGTTTACATCTATGATTCTCTAGAGTGGATGTTTTCAAAAGTTTTGACCTCATAACCCTTTTCTTTCTGAAAAATTACTGAGAAGTCCAAAGTGTTTGTTCATGGAGGCTGTAACTAATGATTTTCACCACGTGAGAATTAGAAATGAAAACTGAGATGTTTAATTATATACTTATAAATGGATTTAAAATAACAAGAAACTCATCCTATGTTACTATCAACACAGTATTTTTAATGAAAAAATTTTTTCAAAAATTAGAAGAGTGGCATTTTTTACATTTTTCAAATCTCTTCAATGTTTGACTTAATAGAAAAGAGGAGTCGTCTCATATCTATCTCTACATTTAATCTGCCGCAATATCACACATCATGTAACCTCCAGAAAAACTCCACTGGACAGAAGTGAAATAACTAACAGGGTTTTCACTTTTTTGTACCCACTGAGCCTGAGTGTGAGTTACATTCTTTCAGAATTTCAAAACTGCTAACGTTACTTTAAGGTTTTGTGTGAAAACAGTGGATCTAGACACATACAATTTGTACTTTCCTCCCTTCAAACCTCACTAAACCAAGAGTAATTTAAGTTACATAAACTTACAAGGACTAAGAAAACAGAAACAGGGGAAAGACAAACAAAATTTTAAACAATGGAAAGCATATGGAAGATTGGCACTCTGAGAAAAATGACTCCTACGTAAGCAGGCTTTAGGTAAAAAGCTAATTTTCGGAATCATCAAAGGGCTCAAAACCCAGAGCATTTGGTGCCTCTGGCAATGGGGCAAAGGTGAGACTGAGAATAACAAGACTGTGTAGGCAGCTCGACCCTGATTTCTGTATCCCTCTCTACAGTTAGGTGACCCAAGCTGGGCACCACCACAATCCCCAGTATTTATTCTAGAGTGAAGTAGAGGGAAAAAAAGATACCTGCATGAGATGAAGGGAGCATTTAGTTCAGTTCAGTTCAGTTGCTCAGTCGTGTCCGACTCTTTGCAACCCCATGGACTGCAGCACGCCAGGCTTCCCTGTCCATCACGAACTCCGGGAGCCTACTCAAACTCATGTCCATTGAGTCGGTGATGCCATCCAACCATCTCATCCTCTGTCGTCCCCTTCTCCTCCTGTCTTCAACCTTTCCCAGCATCAACATCTTTTCAAATGAGTCAGTTCTTCACACAGGTGGCCTAAGTATTTGGAGTTTCAGCTTCAGCATCAGTCCTTCCAATGAATATTCAGGACTGATTTCCTTTGGGATGGACCGGTTGGATCTCCTTGCAGTCCATGGGACTTCAAGAGTCTTCTCCAACACCACTGTTCAAAAGCATCAATTCTTCGCCACTCAGCTTTCTTTATAGTCCATCTCACATCCATACATGACTACTGGAAAAACCACAGCCTTGACTGGATGGACTTTTGTTGGCAAAGTAATGTCTCTGCTTTTTAATATGCTGTCTAGGTTGGTCATAACTTTTCTTCGAAGGAGCAAGCATCTTTTAATTTCATGGCTGCAGTCACCACCTGCAGTGATTTTAGAGCCCCCAAAAATAAAGTCGGTAACTGTTTCCACTGTTTCCCCATCTATTTGCCATGAAGTGATGGGACCAGATGCCATGATCTTAGTTTTCTGAATGTTGAGTTTTAAGCCAACTTTTTCACTCTCTTCTTTCACTTTCATCAAGAGGCTCTTTAGTTCTTCTTCACTTTCTGCCATAAGGGTGGTGTCATCTGAATATCTGAGGTTCTTGATATTTCTCCCGGCAATCTTGATTCCAAGCTTGTGCTTCCTCCAGCCCAGCGTTTCCCATGATGTACCCTACATATAAGTTAAATAAGCAGGGTGGCAATATGCAGCCTTGACGTACTCTTTTCCCTATTTGGAACCAGTCTGTTGTTTCACGTCCAGTTCTAACTGTTGCTTCCTGATCTGCTTACAGGTTTCTCAAGAGGTAGGTCAGGTGGTCTGGTATTCCCATCTCTTTCAGAATTTTCCACAGTTTGTTGTGATCCATACAATCAAAGGCTTTGGGCATAGTCAATAAAGCAGAAATAATGTTTTTCTGCAACTCTCTTGCTTTCTCAATAATCCACTGGATGTTGGCAATTTGATCTCTGGTTCCTCTGCCTTTTCTAAATCCAGCTTGAAGATGTGGCAGTTCACAGTTCACGTACTGTTGAAGCCTGGCTTGGAAAATTTTGAGCATTACTTTACTAGCGTGTGAGATGAGTGCAACTGTGTGGTAGTTTAAGCACTCTTTGGCATTGCTATTCTTTGGGACTGGAATGAAAACTGACCTTTCCCAGTCCTGTGGCCACTGCTAAGTTTTCCAAATACTGACTATAGAGACAACTTCCCTTCTTGAGTTCCTTTCTCATCAAAATTGCCAAAACCTCCTTAGCTGAGTCCTTCTCAGGAAATTCAAGAGAAAAGACCTACAGATTCTGAAACAAAGTCTTCCACCATGAAAAGAAAACAGCTGAACCCCCTTATGGTGAAGGTCACAACAAATCCCACTCATGGGCTTGGAGTGCTCAGTCGGTGTTTTGGTAGTATACCTTTAAATGGGGCTTCCCAGGTGACTCAGTGGAAAGAATTTACCTGCCAATGCAATTTTCCCTGGTTAGGAAGATTCCTGGAGAAGGAAATGGGAACCCACTCCATTATTCCTGCCTAGAAAATCCCATGGACAGAGGAGCCTAGTGGGCTACAGACTATGGTGTTGCAGAGTTGGACATGACTGAGCACACATGTACACACACATACACACCTTTAAAGAATGGTAGCCAAGGACCACTCAAGAGGTCAAAACAAATTAGCTTAAAAGGAAACTTGCAGTATACAAGAAGACAAAATTCCAAGAAATTATCATTAATATCTAGGGGTCAGAAAATGTATTAGACCTATGAACAATAATACCATATCATAAAGGAATATTTATAGAAAAAAGATTTAAACTAAAAATATAATAGCAGAAATGAAAACCTCAATCAAAGAGTTGGAAGATAAGTTGAAGAAATTTACCCAGAAATTAAAAGGCATAGGAAAGAAAAGATAAGAAGATCTGGAGAAGAGTGCTAGAGATCTCAATATCAACAACAAGAATTCCAGAAATTAGAAGAGAAAAATGGAGGGGAAGAAATCAAAGGACTAATTCGAGTTAATTTCCTAGAATCCAAGGATACAAATTCTAAGAATTGAAAGACCCACTGAGTGCGCAGCACAATCACTTAAATCAGACCTGTATCAAGGCACTACTTCATAAAATTCTGGCACTCAAAGACAGAGAGGCTCAAAAGAAGCTTCAGACAAGACTGGGGGCAGAGCAGACTTCTCAGCAGCAACACTGGAGCCAAGTCATTTTCAGATATGCAAGTTCTCAAAAAGTTCAACTTGTAGGCATATGTTTTTCACAATGCTACTGAAGAGAGAATTTCATCAAAATGAGGGGAGATAAACCAAGGAAGGAAATGAAAATGATATCTAGGAAAAAGGGAAACAGGAGAGAGGTAAAGAAGAAACATCCCAAGAAGACAATGGGCCTGAAAAATAACTACCACATATCAGATGACTCTATGACAAATTTCCTCAAGATGAACTTAACAGACTACCTAACGTGCCTGAATAAGTCGAGAGGAGATTTATACAACTGAGAGAGAGTCTGGATTGAACTAGTAAGATAAACATAGAATCTTCAGCTAAGAAAATAAGGTAATTTAAGTACATTAACCTGTACTCAGCAATTAGAGAATGCACATTCTTTAAAAATGCAAAACATTTACAAAAACTGACTCCACACTAGGCCACAGTCACAAAAATGACAAAGAATATTATACATTTCACATTCTTTGAACACAAAGCAATAAAGCTAGAAAATATTAACAAGATACCCCTACAAATAAAACTACAAATTTGAAAAATTTTTAAGCACATTTTTTTTTTCAAGAATTTTTATTTTATATTGGAGTACAGTTGAGTAACAAAGCTGTGTTAGGTTTCAGGTGTACAGTAAAGTGATTCAGTTATACATGCTATCTACTCTTTTTTCAAATTCTTTTCCCATTTAGGTTATTACAGAATATTGAGAAGAGTTCCTCCTGCTAGGTCCTTGTTGGTTATCTATTTAAAATATAGGAGTGTGTACATGTTAATCCCGAATTCCAAATCTATCCCTCCCTCCCCTGTGTGTATTTCTAAATCATGGGTGGAAGAAATCATAATAGAAATCAGAGAATATTCAGATTTGAATTATAGTTAAAATATATAAAAATCTGCAGGATGCAGCTAAAGCAATCTTAAGAGGGAAATTTATAGATGCAAATGTTTGTACTTTAAGTTATGCTACAGCTTAAAAAAATGCAAATTTGTTCCAACACAGTATGAGCAAAACATTAATTTTCTATTTGTCTATGTGTGATTTTTTAGTGAGAAACATTAGGTGAAACCAGAAAACTACACCCGGCTGAACTAAGCTGTGTAGGAAAACAGAAAATACATACAACTCAAACATGTACCAGCTATGTCAGTTCGCCAGGTATGTGATGAGCCGTATCTATCCACAAATGGTTTCAACTTTCTGTCCAATTTCAGAGAACTGTCTTCCCACCACCTCACCTTAACTCACAAACCGCAACCCTTCTGACACCCACTCCTACAAAGTATAGGTCTTTTTCAAGGTAAAGCACCATGTTTATCTTAGTTATGCACATCTTAACCACTAAATAGATATAAAATTGTACTGCCGTTCTTACAAGCCTCCATGGGTGACACTGATGAAGTTTTGAGTGTTGTACCTTTAACCCCATTTTCCCCATAAGCCTTGTGATTTTTGTTGTGCAATTTTGCACAGCAAAGTGATTGGCAGTAATACTTACACTGTGATAAAGCTAAACTGGCTGCATTAGAAAAAGACAAAATGAAAAGTCAGAGAATATTATTGAGAGAGGGAAATCGGAACATATATTGTAATCAGACAATATTATTGTGTCAGTGTTAAATTTACTGAGTATGATGATTGCATTTTTTGGACTTAAGAGATGAACACAAGGGGGCAATGTCATGATGCCTAACTCTAAGGAATTCAGGGGAAAAAAAGAGAATTAAAGCGTGAGACAAAATACATATAGCAGAATGCTAACACTGGATATTCAGTGTACTATCCTTGTACTTCTTCTATAATAAAAAGCTTGGAAAAGCAAAATATTAGGGATAGCAAGTGTGGCAGACTGAATTCCTCACTCTTTGTATTCACACTTTTCCACATGACTTTGGAATACTTCTCGGAATGGCAGAGAATATTTTCCTACCCCATGTGACTTGTTTTGACAGAATGGGGCAGAAGTGATAGTAGGTTATGTATGAGTTTAAGAATCTTGCTCCTTTGTATGCCTCTACCATCAAAAGGAGGTGTGTCCAAATTAGCCTGCTGTTCCCAGGAAGATGAGAAGATGTCATACCTGTTGCTCTAATTGAGACCACTCTCTATCAGTTGACATCCAGTCAACCTTAAACCTGTGTTTAATGACTCCAGCCAAGGCCAGCAGATCGCCTAGCCAACCCTGCCCTGACTTCAGATAAATGAGCAATATACAGTCACTATGAGATGTCACTAGGGTTTTGTGGTTATTACACAGAATGTTGTCAAAACAACTAAGTAGTTAAGTCAGAAAAACAGAATAAATTCAGAGAAAAGATAAAAATTTTAAAGTAATAAAAAAGAAGAGCAGACGTATAAGAAATAGAAAATAAAAATACAACAGAGAGGATCAACAAAACCAAACACTGGTCATCTGAAAAGACTTGAAAAAAAAAAAAAAAAACTCCTCAGGCAAAAATAATCAAGAAAAAAAGAGAAGGTACAAATAGACTTAGGAATGAGAAAGGGACCAAAACTATAGAATATAGGTTTGTTTTTTTTTTTAAATCTTAATACACTGTTATTTCTTATTTGAAACAGCTTTAAAAATCTTTTTTTAAACTATTTGCTTTTTAATGAAACAGCTTAAAGATCTGAATGAAATGGGAAGTGTTTTAGAAAAAGTTACTAAAACTATCTCAACAATAAAGTCCTTTACTCACTAAAGAAACTGAATCCATTTTTTAAAAAAGAATCAAGTTGGTTTTCTATAGGAAAATCCAGGAACTGATCCTTTAAGAAACAGACTATTAAAGAAACCTTTGGAAGAAAGGAAGGGAAAAAAGGAGGGAATAAAAGTTCCCCAAAATCTTGTTTGAGGCTATAAACTTAAAAACTGGATAAATATGATATGAGAAAGGAAAATCACAGACCAATCTCACTTAGTAAACAGATTTTAAAATCCCAAATACTACCCAAAGGTCCGCCTAGTCAAGGCTACGGTTTTTCCAGTGGTCATGTATGGATGTGAGAGGTGGACTATAAAGAAAGCTGAGTGCCGAAGAATTGATGCTTTTGAACTGTGGTGTTGGAGAAGACTCTTGAGAGTCCTTTGGACTGCAAGGAGATCCAACCAGTCCATCCTAAAGGAAATCAGTCCTGAATATTCATTGGAAAGACTGATGGTGAAGCTGACACTCCAATACTTTGGCCACCTGATGCAAAGAACTGACTCATGGGAAAAGACCCTGATGCTGGGAAAGATTGAGGGCAGGAGGAGAAGGGGACGACAGAGGATGAGATGGCTGGATGGCATCACTGACTCGATGGACATGGATTTGGGTGGACTCAGGGAGTTAGTAATGGACAGGGAGGCCTGGCGTGCTGCGGTTCATGGGGTCGCAAAGAGTCGGACACGACTGAGCAACCGAACTGAACTGATTACCCAACCAAATCCTGCAATAAGCTCTCAAAAATTTAAAAAAAAAAAAACAAAAACTGAAACAATCACAAAGTTATAGGAAGTTGAAAACACAGTACAAAGAAAGTTTTTTTTCCAGAATTATTTGGGAATAAGTTGCCAACCTGGTGCTCCATGGCTTTCAAGTATTTGATCTGTATTTCCTACAAACAAAGACTTCCTACACGATCAGAGTAAGACCATAAGAATCAGGAAATAAACAGTAGTACACTACTACCATTTAGCTCTCAGACACCACTCAAGTGTGCCAATTATTCTGATGTCATCTTGGAGGGAAAAGGATGTAGTTCAGAACCATGCTATGCATTTAGTTGGCATGGTCCCTTCAATCTCTAAGTCCTAAGTGGAATCTTAAAGACTCATTTAGGACCCTTACACTATCAAAGATTAGAGGCCAGTTATTCTTGTGGAAAAGCTGTCAAATTGGATTCGGTGTTTTCTCATAATTATACCCATGTTATGCATTTTGGCAGAACTACCACAGAAGCATGATGATTTCTGCCCATTGGATCCTATCAAGCAACACATGATTTCAATCTGTCCCACTATGGATGATGTTTATGTTGGTCACTTGATTAATTTAGGGCCTGCCCTCATCACTACTCGGGCTCAGCATGCTGCAACTGGCTGTGTATCCACGTAGTTCTTCCTTCTCCCTCTTCTTAGACACTGATATCCCCTGCCAGGTTGCCCCTATGTGGAAATGCCCCCCTTGTGAAGCCCCAAACCAGGCTGCTCTGCCCTTCCCCACCTATACTCATCTTACTTGAACTCTAAACCCCCACATGCAGCCACCCCTGCAAACTCCCTGTGGAGTCCTCCTCACCCTAATTGGGCTGTGACTCCTGCCCCACAGAGCTGCTGCTCACCCAACCTGGGATGTGACACTCAGCCTGGGCCAATGCAACACCCTGCTCCCACCACAGACACCTACTTTGCTCTCCTCTACATAAGGAATCAACGGCTGAATTGTTCAAGAAAGGAAACGGAAGGACTGCAATGTCTTCTTTAAATGTATTTTGGACTCAGGAGGATTTATCTTTCCAATACAGTAAACAGATTTCTCTAACTTTAAACTAATTTATCACAGTAATAGATTTAAAGGGAACCTATATGATTATCTCAATAACTACCAAAAAAGGACAGGATAAAAATACAACCCATTCAAGGTAAAGAATAATACAAAACCTTTCTGAAACGATGAATAGAAGGAGAGCTCTTTAACTTGATAAAACGTATTTAGTAAAAAAGCCAGGGCAAACCTCATACTCAAGGGTGAAATATTAACAGCATTTCTCTTTCAAGTCAGAAACAAAACAAATGCCTGTTATCACTGCTTCTACTCAACTCTGTAGGCCTCATCAGAGCAATGAGAAAAATAAATGAACATAATAAAGACTGAAAAGGAAAAACAAAAATGTCATTACTGCAGAAAATGCATACATAAGAAGTCCAAGAGCATTCAGATTAGTTGGAGGATATAAAACTGATAAAAAAAAATATCAACTCTATTCGCAAGCAAGCAAGTAGCAAATATCTGTTAAAAAGACACCATTCACAGTAACTAAACTCATGAGGTACTTAAGAATAAATCTAACAAAATATATATATATAAGATCTTTCCAGGAAAAATTATTAAACTTCATTTAAAGACATAAAAGAAGGCCTGCATAAACGGAGATACTGCATTCATGAATATCAGAAAACAGAATTTTTAAATGGCAATATGTCCCAAATTTAATATAAAAAGTGAAAGGAATGCAGAAGAAATTCCCCATAAGGAGTTTTCATATAACCTGACAAGTTGATTTTAAAATTCAAACAAAATGCCAAACCAATTCTGAAACAGCCAGGTGGGATTATATCCCCTAATCAGAAAGCAAGACATCTTAAAGAGATGGAAATTGAGAGCGCATGATATCCATACAGGTACAGATGACAGAGGAGAACTAGAGCGCTTTAACAGAGTTAAGTACATACGGAAATTTGGGTATATAACAGATGTGCCGCTCGTAATCAGTGAGAAATATACAGACCATTCCACAGATAATGCTGAAACAACCAGCTCCTCCGGAGAAAAAAATTACAATTCCCAGTATATAACAGAATTATATTCCAAATGGATTAAATATCTAAAAATCTAAACATGAAAAGCAATATTTCAAAACATTAGGAATACAGGAGGAGAAGATCTCAAGATCTTGAGAGTATTTCAAAGGACAATGAAGGATTTCTTAAACAAGATGCAAAACACACAACCATAAAGGAAGACACTGACAGCTATAGTTCCACTAGAACTTAGTATTTAGTCACCAAAACCCCACATAAAATGAAAAGCTACAACTGGCAAGAAGTATTTGAAACCCATATTCCCAGGAATACATATTAACATATCCATAATAAAAAGTTCCTGTGAATAGAACTGATAAAGGAAGTTATTCTCAACTACCAAGCTAGTCAGAAGTCTGACTTCAAAGAACTGACTGACACTTATCTGCATCAATTGGCAACCCCCAAGTCTTCCTCAGCATCTCAGGTTGGAGCTTGTCCCTTAGTGCTGGTGCTATTTTTGTATCATCTTTCTCCTAAACAGTGAGAACTGAATGAGTCTCGCTTACTTCTGATGAAATCCAAGATTATTTCATAATCTTACTTCCATATTATTCTGGTGCAGATAGTTGTTTCCCAATACCACAGTCGACTATCCTTGACAAATGGCCCGCTCTTGTAGTGATTTCAGTAGCACTTCAGCATTTTCAAAGAAAATCAATTATGAAGTTCACATAATTCACATGCCCATACACTCATTCTAGGATGTGAAGTAACCATTCAGAACCTGAGCTTCTGACAGCTTTAAATCCTAAGTAATTTCTAATATGGATGCTATAAACACTCACTTTACAGTATTTCCAAGAATCCAAGGCCTAATTCCTTGCAGCATTTTCGTGGCATGAACATTGCAACCCCCAAATTTTCTATTCCCTACCTTGCCACGGTGTGGCCCATTAATTCCTCTAGTTCTAATAGTATTGACTTGGCCAAAAAGTTTGGTTTTACCATACCATCTTGCCGGGAGCCAGCTCACGAGATCCCCACTCATGACAGAGTCATGAGAAAAAGGACTGACGAGCAGAGCAACTCAGGCCTCGGGGATTCTCGAGAGGCTGCCTCAGCGCTCACCTTAAAAATAAGATCTCTCTGACGCTTGCTATAATAAACCTCTTCTTATTTTCTGTGACTTAGGCAAAAGGCCTTTCTTGATTCCCTTCTAAAACAGATCATTCTGAAATCTCAAATCAACAAGGCCCCTGAACGGTAGCACCCTAAATAAAGTTATCTGGGATATAAAATATGCTAATCTAAATTCCTCTTGCTAGCATATTGGTTTGTTTAATAAATGTACCTGTGCCTTTGGAGCTAATGTGCATAACTGCTCCCTAGTAATAAAACAGCATTGAGAGCCTCCGCACAGAAAGCCCCAATGGGCACAGAGCCCTTTGTAGGAAAGAAAGGCTTGTTAGGAAATATAAGAAATATTGCTTTATGAAACTGTTACTTAGTCTATATTTACTCACTATGTTTTTACTCTTAATGTATTTAGCCTATATAATGAAAGCATAATAGTTAAAAATTTATATAAATAGAAGTTTAGCTTTAATACAAATAATAAGACAATTGTTCAATTAACTGATGATTCTTACTTAGAGCTGACCTTCAGCTTGCTGACCTTCTGGGACCACATTCTTTTCTGTTAAGCTCAAGGCATAGAGTAAATTACCGAAAATAGGTTTTACCTTGAAACTTTCTACTGATAAATTCTTTCCTGCTGTGCCTGATACAAAAGTGTTCTGACTGATCAACCCTTATCAATAGGAGAGTCACAAGATGTTAGCAGGCCCCCAGGCCGGAAGATGATGTAAACAAAATGAGGCTTTTTGTAACTAAAAACAGGCACACAGTTTCAATGAAGGTCAAAAACTGCTGGCCTATTAGGCCCATTAAGCTGAATTCATATGCCCATTAAGCTAAATTGGTATGCCCACTAAGCTGAATTGGTATGATTCTATACTTTACATTTGTTTCTATGTACCACAAAAAATATAAAAACTGTCTTAAAAACAATAAAGTCGGAAGACACTTGGAAACACCACGACTCTCTGTGTCTTCTCATTCGCATCGCCGACGCCGTCCATCCTAAGGGAACCCTGACCAGCTGGAGCAGGACTCCGGCACCATCTTATGGAAAACTCTTTTAGCCAACCCAATATCTCCTTCCAATCCTAGAGAAGGGCAATGACAAAGAATGTTCAAACTACCATACAAAGGTGCTCACTTCACATGCTGGCAAGGTAATGTTCAAAATCCTTCAAGGCTTTAGAAATATGCGAACAGAGAACTTCCAGATGTACAAGCTGGGTTTTGAAGAGGCAGGGATCAAATTGCCAACATTTGCTGGAACATAGAAAAAGCAAGAGAATTCTAGAAAAACATCTACTCCTGCTTCACCGACTACACTAAATTGACTGTGTGGATCACACAAACCGTGGAAAATCCTTAAAGAGATGGGAATACCAGACCACTTTACCTGTCCCCTGAGAAACAGGAATGCAGGTCAAGAAGCAACAGTTACAACCAGACATGGAACAAATCACTGGTTCAAAACTGGAAAAGGAGTATGACAAGGCTGTATATTGTCACCCTGCTTATTTAACTTCCATGCAGAGTACATCATACAAAATGCCAGGCTGGATGAATCACATGCTAGAATCAAGATTTCCGGGAGAAATGTCAACCTCAGATATGCAGGTTTATTTTTTGGGGCTCCAAAATCACTGCAGATGGTGACTGCAGCCATGAAATTAAAAGACGCTCCTTGGAAGAAAAGCTATGACCAACCTAGACAGCATTACCAAAAAGCAGAGACATCACTTTGCCAACAAAGATCCCTCCAGTCAAAGCTACAGTTTCTCCAGTAGTTATGTATGGATGTGAGAGTTGGACTATAAAGAAAGCTGAGCACCAAAGAATTGATGCTTTTGAACTGTGGTGTTGGAGAAGACTCTAGAGTCCCTTGGACTGCAAGGAGATCAAACCAGTCAATCCTAAAAGAAATCAATCCTAAATATTCACTGGAAGGACTGATGCTGAAGCTGAAACTCCAAATACTTTGGCCACCTGATGGAAAGAGCCGACTCAATGGGAAAGACTAAAGGCAGGAGGAGAAGGGGATGACGTAGGACGAGATGGTTGGATGGCATCACTGACTCAACCGATATGAGTTTGAGCAAGCTCTGGGAAATGGTGAAGGACAGGGAAGCCTGGCCTGCTGCAGTCCATGGGGTCACAGAGTTGCACACAACTGAGGGACTGAACAACAACAGACACGCAGATGACACCACTCTAATGGCAAAAAGCAAAGAGGAACAAAAGAGCCTCTTGATGAAGGTCAAAGAGGAGCATGTAAAAGCTGTGAAACTCAATATTCGAAAACCAAAGATCACAGCATCTCGTCCCATCACTTCAAGGCAAATAGAAGAGGAAAAAGTGGAAGCAGTGACAGACTTTATTTTCTTGGGCTCCAAAGTCACTGCGGACAGTGAAAGCAGCCATGAAAGTAAAAGACACTTGGCTCCTTGGAAGGAAAGCTATGACAAACCTAGAGAGCATATCAAAAAGCAGAGACATTCCTTTCCCAATAAAGATCCATACAGTCTAAGCTATGGTTTTTCCAGTAGTCATTCATGGATGTGAGAGATGGACCATAAAGAAGGCTGATAAGAATTGATGCTTTTGAATTATGGAGCTGGAGAAGACTCTTGAGAGTCTCTTGGACTGCAAGAGATCAAGCCAGTCAATCCTAAAGGAAATCAATCCTGAATATTCACTGGAAGGACTGATGCTGAAGCAGAAGCTCCAATACTTCAGCCACCTGATGTGAAGAGCTGACTCACAGGAAAAGACCCTGATGCTGGGAATGATTGAAAGCAAAAGGAGAAGGTGGTGGCAAAGGATGAGATGGTTAGATAGCATCACCAACTCAGTGGACATGAATTGGAGCAAATTCAGAGATGGCAGAGGACAGAGAAGCCTGCCTTGCTATAGTCCACGGGGTTGCAGAGTTGGACACAAGACTTAGCAAATGAACAAATAACATAAGCAAGGTTTACAAAAGCAGTCAAATGAGTTCCTTGATGTAGACGGTCTCAATTTTAGACTAATATGAAAATGTTTGACACTAACCTGTTCACAAAGCCCATGAAAGTGAAAGTGGCCCAGACGCATCCAACTCTCTGCGACCCCATGGACCAAACAGTCCTTGGAATTTTCCAGGCCAGAATACTGGAGTGGGTAGCCTTTTCCTTCTCCAGGGAATCTTCCCAATGCAGGGATCGAACCCAGGTCTCCCGCATCGCAGGCAGATTCTTTACCAGCTGAGACACAATGCCCATAAGTGACTCTTTAATTTCCTAAGAAACTTGATGTAACGGAGATTAAGTAACAATGTCCAGCACATAACCTAGGAAGGAAGGGTTTTTAGATTCCATCCAATTAACTCTTACAACACTATATAACTCTTTCTGCATACAGGAAATATACCCTAAAAATGACATTTGTGACTGCAGTTTCATCTCCACAATATTTCTAACTTTAAGAATTATATTCTAAGAACACAAAATACATCTGGTCAGTGCTGTTGTAGAAGAGGTCCTAGAAAGCTCCCCTGCCTCTTCTATTATGTGGGACAAAGTGAACAAGTGTTGTCTATGAACTAGAAAGTGGGCTGTCACCAGACCAGATTCTGTTTGTGCCTTATCTTGGACTCCCCAGCCCCCAGAACTGTGAGAAATGAACTTCTATTGCTTTTAAGCCATCCAAGTTTATGTTATTTAGCTTATAGCAGCTCAAATGAACTAATACACCTACTTTAGTAGAACATGAAATATTACAGCAGAAAGTCCAGCTTAAAAAGTGATCAATTCTTCAAAACTAAACCTCTATCTTAAACCACTCATAAAAATTAACTCAAAATAGACTGCAGAGGTAAAAGTAAGGAAGATTGGAGACTGTAGATCTTCTAGAATAAAATGTAGGAAAAAAACTCCTTTGCTGTACAGAAGCTTTTTAGTTTGATGTAGTCCTCCTTATTTATCTACTTTTGCTAATCATCAGGGAAATGCAAATCAAAACCACGACAAAGTATCAACTCAGATCTCTTAGGGTATCTGTCATCAAAAAGACCAAATTAGTACTGGAGAAGATATGGAGGAAAGGGAACCCTTGTGAACTGTTGGTGGGAATGTAAAGTGTACAACCATTATGGAAAACAGTATGGAGGATCCTCAAAAAATTAAAAATGGAACTACTGTATGATCCAGCAATTCTACTTCATGAATATATACCCAAAGAAACTAAATTAGTATCTTGAAAAGATATCTGGAACCCCATGTTCATGCAGCATTTTTCACAATCGCCAAAATATGGAAACAGCTCAATTGTCTACTGACAAATAATGAAAATGTTGTATATATACACAATAGAATATTCAGTCACAAAAAAAGAAAAAAAAAATCCTGTTATTTGCTACATCTTGGATGAACCTAGAGGATGTTATGCAAAGTGAAATAAGCCAGACAGAAAACCAGACACTATATGATCTCACTGATACGAAGAATTAAAAAAAAAAAAAATTAAGTCAAAATCATAGAAGCAGAGAGTAGAATGGTGACTGCCAGAGACTGGGGTGTGGGAAGAAATGTAGAAATGTGACCCAAGGATACAAACATTCAGTTATAAGGTAAATAGGCTTTAGGAATCTAATGTACAGTACAGTGACTAGAGTTAATTTCAAATTTGCTATGACAGTAAATCCCAGTGTTCTCACCACACACACACACACATAAACACGGTAACTAGGTGAGGTGATGGATAGGCTAAATTAATTTGACTGTAATAATTTCATAATGTGTATGTATATCAAATCATCATCATGCACACCCTAAATAAATACAATTTTATTTATTAATTGCACCTCAAGAGACCTGGAAAAAATTGAAAGCATTTATTAAAAAAAAAAAAAAAAAAGAAAGAAAATGAAAAGACAAGGCTTAGGCTGGGAGAAAATTTTTGCAAATAACGTACCTGATACAGGACTTGTATCCAGAATACATCAAGAACTATTACAACTCTATAATAAAAAGAAAAATGACCACCCCCTCCCAAAATAAATGGGCAAAAGTTTTACATGGTCAGCCCACCAAGGATTAACAAATGACTTAAAAAGCATGTGAAATGATGTTTAATATCATTAGTCACTAGGGAAATGCAAATTAAACCACAAAATACCACTACAAATCCACTAGAATAGCTGTAATTAAAGACAGACAATACCTAGTTTTGGTGAGAATCTAGAGATACTAGAACCCTCATGCTGTGCTGTGAAGAACGTAAAATGTAACATACAACCACTTTTGACAAATAATCTGGCAGTTTCATAAAACGGTAAACATAAATTCACTATCTAAACCAGCAATTCTACTAGCAAAGGACCCCAACAAATACAAACGTGTTGACAAAAAGAAATGTATATGAATGTTCACAGCAACACTAACTGGCAACAAGTCAAATGTCCATTAGATGGAGTGGATGGGCAAATAAAATGTATTATATCCATATAGTTGAATATTATCCAATAAAAAAATAAAAAGAAATGAAATACTTCACAGCTTTTATCCCACTTACTGAGAATATTCATATATCCTGCTATGGGTCTATGGGCAACCCAAAGCCTCTCTGAAGGTATTGTGTAAAACACAGTACATGTACCATATAACTTTTGGAAAAGTCATAAAATTTTGAATTCTGAATCACATCTGGCTTCAATGGTTTCAAATAAGGATTGGTGAATTCAGAGAGAATGAATAACTTTCTCACACATTCAAGTATTCTGTATCATATAATAACCTATATTAAGCATCATCCATTTCCCAACTACAATTAGTCCTTATTTTGATATTTTTAAAATGACTGAACATGAAGCACAAAGACAATGTGTACTGTGTAATATGACTTAATTATTTTAGAATTTAAATTTTAAACAGATCAGCATCATATAAGACACAGATCTCTAGCTGTTTGAATTTCCTGATTTTAATGCATCATAGTCATAGAATCAATTTGAAACTAATGGGAAATACTGATCAATATATTTAACATGGCTTAAAACATTAATGGTTTGAAATCATATTTTTTCCAGAAAATATTAACTATCAATTCAGAGGCACCTGATACAAAGATTTAAAAAAATACTCCTAAAACAGAAACTATCTGAAAACCATTTCAGCTGTAGCTCCCTTATAACCTTGAATCAGAGATGGAAAATAAAACCTTCTGAAAGGCTTCTCCATTCGAAAGCATAGTCTGTGAAAAAGAAATTTTCATACCAACCCAGCTGTCAGGAATATAAGACTCAAAGCAGCAAGGAGCCACCATTTCACTTTGCAAAATGACAAAAATTATAAAACTTAAATGTCAGTAATAGATTGTTTAATAAATTATGGTATAGGTATAGTGAAGTCACTCAGTCGTGTCCGACTCTTTGTGACCCCACGGACTGTAGCCCACCAGGCTCCTCTGTCCATGGGATTCTCCAGGCAAGAATACTGGAGTGGGTTGCTATTTCCTTCTCCAGGGTATCTTCCCGACCCAGGGATTGAACCCAGGTCTTCCTGCATTGCAGCCAGATGCTTTACCATCTGAATCACCAGGGAAGCCCTGAATTATGGTATGTGCTCATTATAAAATGTTTTATTTAAAAAGAATGAAGTAGTTTTGAATTTACTGACATGAAATGATCAGTATATATTATTAGGTGAAAAAAAAATGTACAGCACAGAACAATATTTATTATCTTATCTCGCTATTTAAATACAAACATATAAAGAATTACATTTAAATGAATGCATAGGAAAATGTCTACAAAGATACAATTTTGTAACTAGTTATCTCTGGAGTGAAGAGTAGAACAGGATAGGGAGGATGCCACTTTTGTATCGCTCGGATTTTTAAATAACAAGGATGTCATTTTTAACTTAAAAGGAGTAGTTAAAAAATGGAAAGAGACAATTAATATTATGTACTGGAGAGCTAAGAAAAACTAGGAACACAGAAGCATTTTATCTGACTTAAAGAATGTTTCAACTACATAGATAACCGTGTTAGAACCGACTTTCAGAGGATGCTAATGACTATTACATTTCTATGACTAATTACTATCAGTGAGTAACCTCACTCCAAACAATGACTTCACTGGCTCCTAATAAATCAGACTCTACAGACAGATTATACATTAGGGTCCAATCCCTGGAAATGAGTTTTACATCACCAAAAACTATTAAAGTTGATCAAAAGTAAAATAAATATATGTTTCAAAGATGTTTTTTAGATATTTAAATATTTCTTTGAAGGAATTTTTCTGCACTATTCTTAAAAAATATATCCATGGGCCTAAGAACTCCTTTTTCTGCTAAATTTTCCCGTAGCAAGCATAGGCATTTTTCACTGCTTCAAGAACTTCAAAATCTTCTAGGATTTTCTATCTTGACAATATTCACTTCCAAGATAATATTCACCAATGCCTGTGAAAGTACCAGAATAAAGAAAGCCGAGAATAGGGCATAATCATAATAGCGGAATTTTGCTAGTTACTATGGAGTTTTAGGGTTAGCAAGAGAGTAAAAATAGGAAGATTAACTGCTTTTAAAAATTAACCTCTATTTAAAAACAATTTTTTTTCTAGATAGAAAGACTTATTGTGCTAACACACAGACACACAGAAATGGTAGGGAGAGGAAGTAATCCAAAGGGACACATGAGTCAAATGAAAGAGCTGCCAATGCCCCAAACTGGGACAACTTGAGCAACAAAGTACAATAGTATTAAATTATAACCCAAGGTATAAAACATAGCCATGAATCCATATTGATGTAAATAAATGTGGCAAAAGAGACAAACTTACCATTATAAAAAAATTACAAGGACTTCCCTGGTGGTACAGTGGATAAGAATCTGCCTGCCAATGCAGGCAACACAGATTCAATCTCTGATCAGGGAAGATCCCACATGCTGCAGAGCAACTAACCACATGTGCCGCAACTTCTAAGCCCTCCCTCTAGAGTCCTCGAGCCACAACTACTGAAGCCCATGAACTTAGAGCCCATGCTCTAAGTAACCAAAAACAAATATTTTTAAATGACTTATAAAAGGTTATTAATTTCTTAAAAAAAAATTACAAATAATTTATCCAGACACCACAATCAAGGAGGTAGAACCTACCTTCCCACATCTTAACTATAGTGATTTCCTTCCAAAGAGTACATCATGGGAAGGGTGAAAAAAGAGTGACATTACATTGGAGAAGCCTACAAACACTACTGAGCCAGGTAATCAACATCAACATCAAAGTGTTAGATCACATCGTTAATATGTACCTGTAACATGACTGTGATGACAACAGCACTTTACATGCTTGGTCTTCCTGCCAAAAAACTGTAACTTCAGTCTAATCAAGAAAAAAATCATTAGACAAATTCCAATTGAGGGATTTTCACAATACCTCACCAGAACTTCTCAAAACAGAAGCAGAAGATAAAAAGCGGTGGCAAGAATACACAGAATTGTACAAAAAAGATCTTCACAACCCAGATAATCACGATGGCGTCATCACTCACACTCACCTAGTCCCAGACATTCTGGAATGTGAAGTCAAGTGGGCCTTAGGAAGCATCATTATAAGCAAAGCTAGTGGAGGTGATGGAATTCCAGTTGAGCTATTTCAATTCCTAAAAGTCGATGCTGTGAAAGGGCTGCACTCAATATGACAGCAAATTTGGAAAATTCGGCAGTGGGCACAGGACTGGAAAAGGTCAGTTTTCATTCCAATCCCAAAGAGAGGCAATGCCAAAGAATGCTCAAACTACTGCACAACTGCACTCATCTCACACGCTAGTAAAGTAATGCTCAAAATTCTCCAAGCCAGGCTTCAACAGTACATGAACCGTGAACTTCCAGATGTTCAAGTTGGTTTTAGAAAAGGCAGAGGAACCAGAGATCAAACTGCCAACATCCACTGGATCATCAAAAAAGCAAGAGAGTTCCAGAAAAACATCTATTTCTGCTTTAATGAATATACCAAAGCCTTTGACTGTGTGGATCACAATAAACTGTGGAAAATTCTGAAAGAGATGGAAATACCAGAACACCTGAACTTGTCTCTTGAGAAATCTGTATGTAGGTCAGGAAGCAACAGTTAGAGTTGGACATGGAACAGCAGACTGGTTCCAAATCGGGAAAGGAGTACGCCAAGGCTGTATATTGTCACCCTGCTTATTTAACGTATATGCAGAGTACATTATGAGAAATGCTGGACTGGATGAAGTTCACGAGCTGGAATCAAGATTGCTGGGAGAAATATCAGTAACCTTAGATATGCAGATGACACCACCCTTATGGCAGAAAGTGAAAAAGAACTAAAGAGCCTCTTGATGAAAGTCAAAGAGGAGAGTGAAAAAGTTGGCTTAAAGCTCAACATTCAGAAAACTAAGATCATGGCATCTGGTCCCAGCACTTCATGGCAAATAGATGGGGAAACAGTGGCTGACTTTACTTTTCGGGGCTCCAAAATCACTGCAGATGGTGACTGCGGCCGTGAAATTAAAAGACGTTTACTCCTTGGAAGGAAAATTATGACCAACCTAGACAGCATATTAAAAAGGAGAGACATTACTTTGCCAACAAAGGTCCATCTAGTCAAGGCTATGGTTTTTCCAGTAGTCATGTATGGATGTGAGTTGGACTATAAAGAAAGCTGAGCACCGAAGAATTGATGCTTCTGAAATGTGGTACTGGAGAAGACTCGAGAGTCCCTTGGACTGCAAGGAGATTCAACCAGTCCATCCGAAAGGAGATCAGTCCTGAGTGTTCATTGGAAGGACTGATGTTGAAGCTGAAACTCCAATACTCTGGCCACCTGATGAGATGAACTGACTCACTGGAAAAGACCCTGATGCTGGGAAAGATTGAAGGCAGGAGAAGAAGGGGACGACAGAGGATGAGATGGTTCGATGGCATCAGCAACTCAATGGACATGAATTTGGGTAAACTCTGGGAGTTGGTGATGGATAGGGAGGCCTGGCATGCTGCACTCCACAGGGTCGCAAAGAGTCAGACATGACTGAGCGACTGAACTTAACTGAACTGAACTGCTCAAAACTTAAGGTCATCAAATACAAGAAGTCTGAGAAGTTTATTATAGCACAAAAAACCCTAAGGAGATATGACAACTAAGTGTAAAGTGTTCTAGATGGGATTCTGAAACAATAAACATTAAGATAAAAAAATAAAAATGCAAATAAAGTATGACTTCAGTTAGTGATACTGTATCAATATAGGTTCATTAACTGTAACAAATTTACTACACAAATGCAAGATGTGACTAATGTGGGAAACTGGTCATGGGGTAAATGGGAATTCACTGTCCTGTCTTCACAATGTTTTTGTAAATCTAAAACTATCCTAACAAGAAATTTATTTTTAGGGACTTCCCTGATGGTCCCGTGGTTACGAATCTGCGTTGCAGTGCAGGGGATGCAGGTTCAGTCCCTGGTTGGGGAACTAAGATTCCACACGCCTTGGAGCAACTAAGCCCACACTGCAACTACTGAGCCCAGTGCAGCCAAATAAATACTTTTTTAAAAAAGAAATTTATTTTTAAAAGGTTATTTACTTGTTAAAATCTTTCATTAATTTTCAAACTTAGTATTTGGCTATTTGTTACAAAAGCTAATACAGCTAATTCTAAACTTAAGAATTCTTCTTAGATAATGCAAAAAAATTACATAAGAATACTGACATTCTAAAATCTAATTTTAATAGGGGTATATTTTTAACTCTTTAAAATAATCACACAAACCAAATTAACAGGGTTGCAAGCTAATATTATCTGATTTGCTCTCCTCTGTCTTTCCACTGATAGACAATCACCCTTGGATATATACAACGTTTAAACAGTTCCTGAAACTCAGAACACCGGTTAAAAATCTGTCAGGCCTCAGGATAAATTAAACAATGCATAGAGTCCTATAGCAGAAATACAAGACTTGAAGGATGCTAAGAGATTTCTTAGGTATCTGCCAACAGGACTCGTTACCTCAGGGAGCTCTCTAGTCTAAAGAAGGTGCCAAAGCAGACGGACTTGTTTCCCTCCTCCCACCATATTAGCCATTTGTACACACCTCTTTCCAGATGCCTTCAGGAGAGTACTATTCTCAGAGATGCAAATGCAGAAGGGAAACACATTAACAGTGATGGAATCATAACCAAATCTCACTCTGGGGGAGGAGTTTTTCCATGTACTGTTTCTGGCAAACTGTAGACTGCTCAAAATATCCACGAATAAATTTAAATTTCCCAGACATGTTTTGTTTGGCTGACACAATGTGTTTTGGGGATCCTCCCAGACATTCTGAGTTAGGTGCCAATATTTCAAAATTGGGACAATTCACATGTGATTTCTAGTTCTTGGAAAAACCAGAAGATCTAGCAATAATGGGTCCGGAACTCCCCATGGCAGTAATAACCAAGAAGGGAGCACCTGAGGAATCATGGAGGAGCTTTCTGGTTCTTCACTGCTCTTTCCCTACCCAAGCGATTCATTTATTTCACATTCCTGGTATCTACAGGCATTCAGTGTTCTCACTGCCAGCACAAACAGTTACGTAGTAAAAGCAGTTTTAACACAGAAGCACCAAACTACATTAGGTCATCAGTAAATATCAAACATTTGTCCACAAAATAGGTTCATTCAACAGGCCATCAGCTAAAGATCCAGCTAAGGACATGTATATTTTCCAGTATTAAGTGCCAAGGCCTTGGAATCCAAAGGTGTAGTCAAGTGAGTTACTGGACAAAGTGATTTTTTCTTTAAAGCTCACTGACACATATCATAATTTATCTGAACCCATGATTATTTGTATGTTTTATGTCAGAGAGGACCGACAACTTGTTACATTTTTGTACTTAATTTCCCCTTAAAATTTGGATTATATTCTTATTAGGATTAGAAATTCAACACAAAGTCACTTAAGTAAAAAAGGGGAAAAGAAGCTAATTTATTTGCCCACATAACTGGAAAAGATTAGAGTGATGATGACATAACTGGAATCATGAACATACAGATCCATACTATACCTAAGGTTCCCATCTTCCTATTCATCTACCCCATGAACACTTGCTGTAATGTAACAAGAGTAGTTAGGAAAATGTTTTTGAGTTCAAGTTTTCAGAGAAACTATGACTTTAGGAGCACAGAAACAACTCCTTAAAAAAAAAGGTTGCACTCAGGTAACAGCAATAGAGTGATTTTTCTCTTTGAAGACTCTTCTATTCCAACTTACCCTTCCCCAAATTATCCATATTTTTTTATTATCTACTCAATATTTTATCTAAAGACATCATAAATTAGTCTAGATCTTCCTTAACAGGTAGTTGGATTCTCCAACACTGATGCAATAGGGGGTGTGAGTGAGGATGCAAAGTGGGACTCAGAAATATGAAAACAGTGACTACTTGGGAAAAAAGGGCAGGGGAAAGGAGAAGAAATGAAGTTTTAAGGAACCTCCCCACCTTCTCAAAAAAAAAAAAAAAAAAAAAAAACCACCCACAACTATTAATTCTAAACTGCAGAGTAAGCTTGCCTAATATTCAGAAAAATAGTAGGAAACCCTTCTTTCCTCCATGGCATCCTGTTCCTAGAATACAAAATAATATTAAGGCTAAAAAGACTTGTGATTAGCCTGGGAATTCACCTTCAGAAAAGTATGCTTAAAGTTCTAAAAGAATACAAAGAGTACACGAAGAAAATTAAAATTACTGTGTTAACTGCCATACTGTGTCAACCAAAGGAAGCTTTTAAAAAATACAACTTTTAAGTTACAACACTGTATAATATACTTGAATTTTATTTTAGTAAGATACAACATATGCCACATCAATTTCATGTTATATTTTCTTGCAGAAGACAACCAGCAAGAAAAAAATGTATTAATAGTAATACATACTATAAATTGGGCTTCCCTGGTGGATCAGACAGTAAACAATCCGCCTGCAATGCAGGAGACCTGGGTTCAATCCCTGGGTTGGAAGATCCCTGGAGAATGAAATGGCAACCCACTATAGTATTCCTGCCTGGAAAAATCCATGGAGAGAGAAGCCTGGTGGGCTCCTTCTCAGGGGGTCACAAAGAGCTGGACACGACTGAGTGACTAATACACACACACTACAAAATTATTTTCCTCCCGATTACTTTTACTATTGCAAAGAATTCTATTTTTCTTTAAGATGATTAGATTCATCTCTTTGTAATTATAGTCTTTCTCAAGTACATCACACCCTTACTGAATCAATCTCATATGTCAAAGACTTAAAGACTTACATAAAGTACCATTCTTTCCACTGCAGGGAGAAAAATTTCTACTTGTAACTTTATTAAAAAATACATTTTTCCTTTTCAAAAGCACTCACAGTGTACACAGTAATTATAAGCTAGGTTTTTTTTTTTTTAAATGGGCTCCTTCACAGGAAATGTCATTTGCTTTTAAAATTTTACTTAAAATACTAACTGGATAAATGTTCCACTGGGAAAATAAACATCTACAAAGTCAGGATTATCAGCTTCAATAATCTCTCTACCAAAGTTGTCACAAATAGTGAAGTTAAACACAAATCAGATTCTGGTGTCCTTTTATTAATTAAAAATACATAATTTATTTAATACACTATGTAGATTCGTTACTTTCATGCCAGTGTAAGGGCTATTGGATACCGCAAAATTATTGGCTACAGAATCAATAATCTATTATTTTTATTATTTTCTTCTTCAACTTCTGGAAACATTATCTTCATCCATTTTAAGCTTCAAAGAAAAAGCTGGAACTAGGGTTCACACAACCATAGTGAAGTCAGAAATCCAGTAACCAGTGAATTGAGAAAAATTCCTGGGAATGAATGCAGTATTTATTAATACAGTATTTTAGTCTACTGTATAGCAATAACTGCAGGTGTGTGGTGTTACTAAAGATATGAGACGACTCTTAAAATTAGCAAAGCTACTGATTTTAAACATCCACAAGAGACCTCAAATATGAAAATGTTAAACAGAATCAAATTTAGAGGTCTACAGATAAACCATTTAAGAAGTTACTACTACTACTAAGTTAGTCAAGATAACATTTCTGTCTCCTTGCCTCACCAGCCCCACATCCTCTGGGAGTGTGGGTGTGCTTTTTTCTTAACCCAACCTCCTACTTGGGGAATTTTTTTAAAGATAACTCCTGCCTGTCATTTGCTAATTTATTCCAAAAACTGACCAGGTGGAAATTTTTTGAGCAATAAATATGCTAATAACTTTATAAGACTGAAAAGTTCTCATTTGACGCTTCCTGATTGTTTAAAGTATGAGATATTAAACTATGAAAACACACAGAATTGCTCCATTCCCTCATCTAAACAACTTTGGGGAACAATGACTTCTCAGGACCACTCCTACATAATTATAATCCTACTAGAATGAAAAACTGAATTTAAAAAAATGGTGTATATATATATATATTCCTTTAATATCAAAGCCAGTTTCCATGAACTAGCTGATGAGCCAAGTATGCAAAGTATATGAGGCGGAAAGTACTGATACTAATCTGCATACAGTTTTTACGTTTAGTATGTAATTTACCTCATTTTAGCCCACTGCATCAGGGTCAAACCAAAAAACCGGGGATTTGAACAGGGAAAGTTTCACATAAAGAATGATCATAACAGGGAGAAACACAGATAAAGAGCACTCTAAAAAAATACTCAAGAGCCGAGACAGTACCAGAAGCAAAAAAACAAACCAGGGAGAGGGCCCTTCCCCTCAAAGCTAGGGCTTGAACTTTGTTGGAGAAGATATGGTTGCAGCCTACTGGATGGTAAAGAAGTCTGTCAGGTTGGGTTTCCTGGGCCTAAGTGGCTGGGAGGTGAGCCCACAAAGGGAGCTGAGAACCTGCTTGCCAGCAGCATCTGCAAGGAGAGGGCCATGGGAAACAACCTATGGAGCAAGCAGCCACACAGCGAAAGGTGGGGTACTGGAGCTGGGGTGTGCAACGTCTGTGTCAGGACATCGAGCTGCTGCTGCTAAGTCGTTTCAGTTGTGTCCAACCCCGAGTGACTCCACAGACGGCAGCCCACCAGGCTCCCCCGTCCCTGGGATTCTCCAGGCAAGAACACCAGAGTGGGTTGCCATTTCCTTCTCCAATGCATGAAAGTGAAAAGTGAAAGTGAAGTCGCTCAGTCATGTCCAACTGTTAGCAACCCCATGGACTGCAGCCTACCAGGCTCCTTTGTCCATGGGATTTTCCAGGCAAGAGTACTGGAGTGGGCTGCCATTACCTTGGAGAGGTGGTCACAAATTTGGGGCTGGGGCTGTGAGCTCAACAAGACTCTGTCCACTCTGAGCACTTAGCTGGGGCAGAGAAACACTGGATGTCCCTATATCTGTGCCACTCATGGTCATGCAGTAGCAGCAAGGAACAAGAAGCCCCTCTTTGTGTAAAGTCCCCTCAGATCCTCTATGACAAACTTAATATCAATTAGTAGAGAAATGCTTAAACGACCAAGCTCCAATATCAGAGCAAGTTGATTCAGAGCCGAGAGGGAATCTGATATAACAGGCACACTCAATGCTCAGGATCTTCATGAAGGGTAAAGCATGACAGAAACAATAAACTGGAAATACACATTATATTAAATGTGACTAAAAGGCAGGATGAAAAACAAAATCTGATTGGGTCACTACTGTCACTTCTCCAATACACTATGAAAATGGGGAAAATAAACCCAGCAGTTATTTAACAATGTATCTCAGAAACATCAGCTACTTGCAGCACTATAAACCAGTGGTTTCCAAACAGAGTATAAAATACAGTACAGGAGAGGGAAAAAACTTTTCCTATGAAATCTATCTAAAATACAAACTTTATTACTTAATAAACAGATTCAAATAGCAATATAAGCTGAAGTAATATGCATGCACATGTGTGAAGTTTATAATGAGACATCCCTATACTGAGGTTTCATATTCAAATGTTCACGGGATACCCAACTAAAAGCAGCTTTAAAGACTACTGATGACCTACTTTTCCCCATGGACTTCAGGTACTTCTTTGCACCATATAAAGAGGCCAAACACAACACAAACACAGTTTTTTTTTTTTAATCCAATAAAGAATTGATCTTAGTTATATTATATTAGGCAATTAGAAACAGATTTATTCAACTTGCCCTCTTTGTAATTTGTAAATATGTATTGATTATACCCTTAAAAGACCTATAAATTGTTGTTGCGAGATTCCAAGGACTGCAGCATGCCAGGCTTCCCTGTCCTTCACCATCCTCCAGAGGTTGCTCAAACTTGTGTCCACTGAGTTGGTGATGCCATTCAACCATCTCGTCCTCTGTCATCCCCTTCTCTTCCTGCCTTCAATCTTTCCCAGCATCAGGGTCTTTTCCAGTGAGTCAGCTCTTTACGTCAGGTGCCCAAAGTATTGGAGATTCAGCTTCAGCATCAGTCCTTCCAATGAATATTCAGGATTGATTTCCTTTAGGAATGACTGGTTTGATCTCCTTGCAGTCCAAAGGATTCTCAAGAGTCTCCTCTAACACCACAGTTCAAAAGCATCAATTCTTCAGCACTCAGCCTTCTTTATGGTCCAACTCTCACATCCATACATGACTACTGCAAAAACCACAGCTTTGACTAGACGGACCTTTGTTGGCAACGTAATGTCTCTGCTTTTGAATATGCTGTCTAGGTTGGTCACAGCTTTTCTTCCAAGGAGTAAGCGTATTTTAATTTCATGGCTGCAGTCACCATCTGCTGTGATTTTGGAGCCCAAGAAAATAAGTCTTTCCCTGTTTCCACTGTTTCCCCATCTATTTGCCATGAAGTGATAGGACCAGATGACATGATCTTCATTTTTTGAATGTTGAGTTTTAAGCCAGCTTTTTCCCTCTCCTCTTTCACCTTCAACAAGAGGCTCTTTAGTTCCTCTTCGCTTTCTGCCATTAGGGTGGTGTCATCTGTATATCTGAGGTTACTGATATTTCTCCCTGCAATCTTGATTCCAGCTTGTGCTTCATCCAGCCCAGCATTTCGCATGATGTACCCTGCATATAAGTTAAATAAGCAGGGTGACGATATACAGCCTTGACGTACCCCTTTCCCAATTTGGAACATTACTCAAAGAAATTCAAAACTAATGAAATTTCCACTACTGCTAAACAAAGAAATCAAGACATTCTTAAATAAGACTATTACTCAAATTTGATCACAATAAGTACCTATATTCATTGCTCTGCTTTCCTGAAGTTTAGTTTCAAGTAATTTAAGGTTATTACTGTAAGCTCTCTTTGTATGTAAAACAAATTTTAATACCCAAAAAGAAAAAAAAATGTTTAACTTTGTTTGGGTTTTGCTTTTTTTTTTTAAATTAAATGCTTTATTCACTTGGGCAAGTTACTTTGCTTATCTGTGCCTCAGCAGTCTCACATATAAATAGGCATAGTAGCCACCCACCTAAGAGGATGACTGAGAATTACAACGAGTCCATCTCTCTCAGTGCTTCACGCCATCTGTCTCTCTCTCACACATACACACACAGACACCAGTGCCTTGCACACAATCAGCACTTAATAAATGCAGGATATTAAGACAGCTACTACTCATCATACACTCAAGTTTGCTTTATAAAAACATTTGATCAAACTGAACCCTTGCCTTGAACATAGAAAACTAACGTCGGAATTGAGATGAAACAAGAGTGGTTGGAAGAAACCTAATTTCAGTAGGTAATGGAGCACAAAATTCAACCCACAATTTAAACCAACCTATTCAAGAAAAAAGAGAGGAGACAATCATTCAACAGATTTAACCACTTCTGCTTCAGTAAAATAAGGCACGGCCCCTGCTTATAAGGAGCTCCAATTTGGGGAGAGGATGAAGAGCCAACCACAATCTTAATATGGAAAAACTATGATAAAAAGTCAGAAAAGCACACACAGTTCATTAAAAAAGGATAGGGAATATATCATTAAATCCATTTAGAAGTACAGGAAAGCCCCATGAAAAAATGTAATAATAACTAACAATCTGATCAGATTGAAGAGAAAAAATATGGAGAAATGGAGCTGATAAAAGAAGGATGCACTAAAGGGGAAAGCTAAAGCCAAAGCACAGAGGTGAGGGAAGTTATGTAAACTGTAGTGAAAGAACAGACTATAAACCCTTAAGGCTTTACCTAAAAAACAAGTAAGAGATATGGCTGCCAATCAGTCAGGCTGGCATGCTAGGTGCCAGGTCATGACAGTCCTTGAAGGCAAGGCTAATGAGCTTGAATTTTATTTTTCATGGAAGAGCATTTTATGTGGTGCTTATTAATGTGATGGGTGCTGTGCTGATGCCTCAGTTACCTCACAATACAACTCTCCTCATTTTACAGGTTAAGAAACTGAGCCCGTAGCCAGTAAACAGTGGAGCTGGGATTTCAATTCACAGTGTCTGAACTCTTCCACACTGTGTTACCCTTCTAAAAGTCTTTATAAATATGATATCCATGCTTTGAAAGGATAACATAATCTTAGTGATAATGCAGAAGACAGATTAGCGAAGTGAATGGACAGAAAAGTACCTTCATGAAAAAAACCTCTGTTGGGTTTTTTTTTGTTATAATAAACTAAGTGGTTACTAATAGTATATCAGATGTAACCAGAGAAGGATACAAAAAATGGTGCATGTATAAAATTGACAGAACTCAGTGACTGGGCTGCTGAGGTGAAAGGAGGAGCTAAAAATGACTCAAGGTTTCAAAACCTAAGTTTGAGGGGGAGGGGAGGAGTGACAACAATACCATCCGTCTTTCTTTTGGTAGGGGGTGGGGGAGTGGAGAGGAGCATGGATGGGTTCAACTTCAGACTTGTTTAATTAGAAATACCTACTTGGGGCCTCCCTGGTGGCTCAGTGGTAAAGAATCCACCTGTCAATGCGGGAGACATGGGTTCAATCCCTGATCAGGATAGATCCCACATGCCAAGGAGCAACTAAGCCCGTGCACCACAACTACTGAGCCTGTGCTCCCAGTGTGGGAGCCACAACTACTGAAGCTCAGGCGCCCCAGAGCCTGTGCTCTGCAACAAGAGAAGCCACCACAATGAGAAGCCCGAGCACCGCAACTAGAGAGCAGCCCCCATTCTTTGCAACTAGAGAAAAGCCAGTGCTGCAGCAAAGACTGAGCACTGCCAAAAATAAATAAATAAATAAATAAAAATGAAAATAACAAAAAAAAGTACCTACTGAACTCCCACAGGCGGTTGGGAACAGAAAGCAAGAGCTAAGAAGAGTGGCAAGGCTTAAGAGAAGGGACCCCCTGGAAATCGCATCCAGAGTGACAGGGGATGCTGTCAGAGTGGACACCTGCTGAAGATGAGCATGTATGTAAAGCATGGATTATCAACCAGGGCTCACAAGCCACCTTCTGATTAGTGTCCTGTCTCAGGCATGATGAGGAGGTGGGAAAAATGGTTGAGGGTCACCAATGAAGAGTGAAAGGAAGGAAAGAACACTGAAGAAATCCCACAAAAATTTTCAGAAATGTTGGGTCTAGTCCTCTTAAATACTAATTTATTAATATTAGCTAATAATGACCACACATTTCCAGCAGGTGAAAAGAAAAGTCGGTGAAGACAACTAAGGAGCAGTCACATAGGTAGGAGAATTGGAAGAGCAGTGTAAATAAATTGAAGGGAGAGTAACTTAAGATGGGGTCAAACATTTTTAAATGCTAACAGAGGCTGAGCAAACATCACTTCAGCTTGTAGCCATGAGTGAGTCCAATATTAGCCAATTTTCTGATTTTCCAGGAGAAATCAAACACTCTCATTTCAACATGAAAGCTTATGATTTTTAAAATGTTGACAATTAAATTTTATTAAACACAATGTGCAGCCATATGAAATAGTCTAAGTTGCTGGATTGCTACTTGGGCCTAAAGTTAATCAAGTATTAACTTTAATAAAGTATTAATAAAGTATTGCCAAGCAAATGACCTTCAAAAGAGCATTTTCAAAAGACAACATATGGGGTCTTTTTCCAAAGAAGTCTGGCAAGAAAGACTAGAAAACAAGAGTTAAAGAAAAACATTTTAAAATGGTACTGATGAACCTATTTGCAGGGCAGGAACAGAGACACAAACATAGAGAATGGACTTGTGGACACAGCAGGGGAATGAGAGAGTGAGATGAGAATCAAGTGGCACTGACATACATACATTACAATGTACAAAGCAGAGAGCTAGTGGGAATCTTCTATATAACACAGGGAGCCCCGCCCGGCACTCTGTGATAACCTAGAGGGATGGGATGGTGGTGGGTGCGGGGAGGTGGGGGGGAGTCTCAAGAGGGAGGGGCTATATTTTTATATACACACACACACACACACACACACACACACACTTACGGCTAATACACACTGTTGTATGGCAGAAACCAACACAACATTATAAAGCAATTACCCTCCAGTTAAAAATTTAAAAAAAAAAATTTTTTTTAGGATAGGAGACATCTCATATGTGGAGAGAAGGGATCAGAAAAAAGGAAGAAAATCTGAAGACACGATCAACAAAGCAACAAGACAGGCAAGACACACACGTGTCTATAAGCTAAAGGAGAGAAGGGATGGGAAGAAAAACGTAAAGGAGTAGGAAAGTGGAAAGGCTCTCTCAGAGGCCACAGATAAAAAGACCCACTTGCCAGGTAACAGTCACCTCTTTGCAAACCCAAGGAAGAAAATAAATGATTTAGAGAAAAATATGAAATTTGAGGGAATATATAAGACGGTCTAGGTCCTCTCAATCAACTTTCAGAAAGAATTAAACATAAACACTGAGTATGCTCATGGGACTGTTTCAGCGTTAGTTTCACTATTATTTACTGTTTCTTTGATAAGATACGGTTTTTCTCTTTAGACATATTTACATCAGTGCCATGCTTCTAGAGAAGTAAATACATTTTAAATCTGAAGTACCAAAACATGAGTTTATTTAGTGTGAAAAAATTAAATACAATATATTACTTCATTGATGGCTTTGTTATTGCCTCTAAGACAAGATCATTCCTTCTCTTTTGGGAGAGTGTAGAGCAGCAGTAGAATGAAGGAAAAGAAAAAAGAACCATCTGAGAAGAAAATAACATCTGAAGAGAACAATGCTTGAACTCCCTTTACAACCTCTGGCAACAGTGTTATTAATTTTCTACATTAGTCTTATACTTACCAAACTGTTCTGCCGCTGTAACTTTTCTGTTTTACTCATCAAGATTTCAAGTCAGACTTTGCAGGGGGAGGGGAAGGAAAAGGGAGTTCCCTCATTTCTTTTTTTTTTTTTAAGTCTGAAAACCACTAGAGCAGAAGCTAAACAGTATTTTACTAAGATTAATATTCTCTTATGGGGTCACAAAGAGTCAGACCTGACTTGGCAACAGAAAAATATTTTTATGAGGGAAAGTTTCAGATCTCGTCCTTGTAAATTTATTATTAATAACAGCTAACATTTGCTGTGTGCTTTCAGCATCATGATATGCAAAGCGCCCAACATATATTATATCTTAATCACAGCAGCTTTAAGGCAGATATTCTTCTTCTAGTCTAGAGATGAGGACACAGGCACAAAACCAAGCTTGAAGTCCCACAGAAGTAAGAGACCTGGAATTCAAATCATAGTTCAAAATCTATACTTTTGGTTACCAGGTAATACTAGATTCTCTCATCCCAGCCTCTCAAATCCCAGTTCTACAATTTTGGACAAAGGAAAGATTTTAATTGCAAAGCCAATAATCTTCTCCTGGCATATTCACACACATTGAGTAATATGCAACCCTTCTCCAAAGACAAAAAGATCTTTCACAAGTTATTATAAAATCTAATCCTGCGTTCTCTAAAATGTAGGCTTCAACCAAGTTGGCAAATCAGTAATTTAATGCTATTTTCAGAGTGATAATAGATGACTTGAAAATGATAGTATTAATGCAAGAAAATTATGCTAGATCATTATCATATATAAAACATCAAAGGTATTTCCAAAGTAGTCTCTAAGGGTAAATGAAAATGTTACTTTATATGACAACAATCACTTAACATAATCATGCCTTTGATCAATTCTTATAACAACCAACAAAAGTCTGTAGCATCTCAATTTCAAGGATGAAGAAACAGGAAAGTCAGAGGCAGCATATCAAGGGTCACAATAAACAATTTTTATGAAAATTAAAATCAACATCCTTAGAATTCCAATACTTTAATTCACAGTATATAATGGGCTGTCAAGCAAGGTATATGTGAAAGAATCTAGAGGGTAGGTTTTCCTATCAAGTAAAACAAACGATGATCCTGGGGGGAGGGGATGTACCAAATACTATAAATGTTTTTATTCAAGATAGGTAAATCCTCAAAGGTCTATTTGGGTGTTACTAATTTCTCTTTAGGCAGCATGTACAATATCAGGTTGCCTTTTCAGAAATATTAAACAGGTCACAATACTAAATATATTAAGTCTGACTCATTTCTTGCCAACATATTCAATTTTACATACTACTAGGGTTAATCCTGAATTACTGAGAAGCAGTAGTTTATGACAAACACTCATACTCTTCCTACAAGCACTCAGATACTCTCCCTATAAAATATCTTCATGCTGATGACAAACTTCATGATCAATTTGTTTGAGGATGTAAATTTTATTCACACTGTCTATTATGCTATCTGCAATATCCCATTTTAGTCTGGCAGTTTTAAAAAATTTTTTCCCTAACAAGATTCAAAATACAGTTACATAAATATGTCGTGGATAAGTCATGGCAAGTTACAGACACAAACCTCTTAAGCATCAATTTTAAGTCATGCTCATGCTCACTCGTGTCCAACTCTTTGCAACCCCATGGACTGTAGCCTGCCAGGCTCCTCTGTCCATGGGGAGTCTCCAGGCAACTGTAATGAGTTGCCACTTCCTACTCAGGGGACCAACAAAGGTCTGTCTAGTCAAAGTTATGGTTTTTCTAGTAGTCATGTATGGATGTGAGAGTTGGACCATAAAGAAAGCTGAGTGCCAAAGAATTGGTACTTTTGAACTGTAGTGTTGGAGGAGACACTTGAGAGTCCCTGAGACTGCAAGGAGATCAAACCAGTCAATCCTAAAGGAAATCAATCCTGAATGTTCACTGGAGGGACGGATGCTGAGGCTGAAGCTCCAATACTTTGGGCACCTGATGTGAAGACTCAACTCATTGGAAAAGACCCTGATGCTGGGAAAGATAGAAAGCAGGAGGAGAAGGGAACAACAGAGGACGAGATGGTTGAATGGCATCACTGACTCAATGGACATTAGTTTGAGTCACCTCTGGGAGCTGGTGAAGAACAGGGAAGCCTGCCATGCTGCAGATCATGGGGTCACAAAGAGTCAGACATGAATGAGTGACTGAACAACAACTGAGGGGATCTTCCCAACCCAGGGATTGAACCTGCATCTCCAACACTGACTGGTGGATTCTTTACCACTGAGCCAATTGGAAAGCCCATTAATTTTTAATAGGTATTTTATTAAGCTTCATGTTTTATTCTTTTGAAATATAATCTTGTGCAAGTTTTGTTCAGAAAATAAAAATCTACACTTTTCAGAATATAAACTGACAAAAATACTCATGCTTTTGAATTAAGTGTATAATGATGTTTTCAAGTTTTTTATGTTAAATGGGATTTCTTATATTTACAGAAATTAGGAAATGATCAAGAATATGAACAAATGTTTATCTAGAAAACACAAAATGTAAGTTATTTATTTTATACAAATAAAAATTCTAAATGCCTGCTTTTGACAATAATGGCTCATCTAAAAGAAGAAGCAAACACAATCATCCTGATTTACTGGAAATAAATTTTCTCAAAATCACAAATATCTGCTTCATTAACTTGGGTAAGTCAAAATTACTGCAGGACTTAATTTAAATATTGGTTATGCTAGCTTTCCAGTATCTCTACAGAATTGATTAGGGGAGTTCCCTGGCAGTCCAGTGGTCAGGGTTCGGCACTTTCATAGCAGGGAGGGAGGGGCTACCAACTGGGGCATGTGGGTTCAATCCCTGGTCAGGCAGCTAAGAGGCCAAAAAAAAAAAACACCCCAAAACTAATTGGGATGACAACCAAATCAATTAATTATTATTTTTAAATTTAGATTACCTCTCTCTAAATGTAAAATCTGGGACTTCCCTAGCAGCCCAGTGGTTAACACTCTGCACTTCTAATGCAGGAGACGCAGATTCGATCTAGGATCCTACATGTCCCAGAGCAATGAAGGCCGCATGACAGCTGCTGAGCCCAAATGCCCTAACTGAGATTCCACATGCTACAACTAAGACCCGACCCAGCCAAATAAATAAATAACAGTAACAACAACAACAACAAAACCACAATAAATAAAGCTTGTATCTAGGAGTGATAAACTTAGAACATAAATAACATTGCCTACCAAACTTCTGGAGATGATGAGGGGAAAGGGAGGCCTGGCGTGCTGCAGTCCACGGGGTTGCAGCGTTGGACATGACTAGGTAACTGAACACACACTGTAACATTGCCTATATGTCAGGCATCAATAAGGATGCCAAATCTTCCACATGAATACATTATCATATATTTGAAATTCATGTTTTAAAGAATTGCTTCATTTTGACCATTTAACCACATAGCTCAGTCTTTCTAAACAAATGCCTGATAACACTAAACATTTTCTGATAAATCAATGTCATACTGAAAAAGCATTATATAGCAAAGATGAGATCTTAAGAGGCAATTTGGGTAAACAGACATTTAAACAGACTAAACAACTGTTAATCCTATGACCTCATAGGTCTTCAGATTAAACAATTCACTGTTAGTAAAGCATCTAATAGTGCCTGCTTTGAACATTAATTCTTTCCCTCTTCAATCTGTTCAGTCTAGTCTCTAACTCCAAGCTTCACCCTCACCCCAGACAAAGTATGAGCTAAAACCTTGTGTGGATTGTTGGAGACCTCCTATTTGAACTCAAAGACATCTGACTTTTCACTGCATAACACTGCTCCTTTGAACAAAGTCACAAAAGCAGTAAAATGAGGAATGAACAATTTCGATGGAGCAGAAAATTTCTGCTGAATAGTGCAAGTATGAAAAAAAGTAGTAACAAAGCATGGAAATCACTGGGTTAAAGCTTCAATGTGGATTTGATCCTATGTACCAGCATTTCTCAAACCAATTCCCTGGACATATGCTGGGTTTTTAGCATTCATTATAAGAAATTTAAAATTATATTTTAATTTTGACACTCTTCATAAATAAAAATGTATGCATGTTCTGAATCAACTAGACTAGAAGGCCACCTTACAACAAAGGGCTACCTGGGTTTGTGCTTATTAGTGAATTGTGCCCAGTAATTCCCTGAAAGTAGTGTTTTCCAATTTGTTGATTATGATGTATTAATGGATCACAAAATCAACAGCAGCTTTCAAAAAATAATAGATGAATATAGAATGCATCACACATAGTAAAGGTAAGTATTTCTATCTGATAATCTTGTTTCAGTGGACAACTAAGTGGTGAAGTAACAAAGTTACATCTTACTCTGAGCTGAGTAACTCTAAAATCTCCAGACTCGTACATTTCTGCAAACACAAACTTGAGAAAAACTGTCATGAGTCCTGGACTGTCACTGAGGTAGAAGGTTAAAAGCAGGATGTTGGGAGAATTTCACAAACTGAATGACAGGTTAAAAGAAATTTATCAGTTAAGAAAAAATAAGTTCAAACATTAGGACAAGAACTATATTATTATTAAATTGTGTAAGGCAGAGAAACAAGACAAAACACCAAATACAGACTAGGTTTAAACATTAAGGTAAAGAACCATGGGAAATAAGAGATTGTTTCATAAATTTTCCAAAGGTCCAATGATGGGGTGGGATGCCTTTCTATTTGGAGACTGAGATTAGAAAGCAGGAATGAAATGCCTTTTGCCAACCAGAGAGAAAACGGGCAATTAGATATGCTTTGAAAATCTAATTATCTTTGAATATCTTTGAAAATTGCAGAATATATGTGAGAAGAAAGCAGAGGTGGGGCTACAGAGAAGAAAAATAAAAATCTGACCCATAAAAGTGCCCAGAATTGCAGTGGAGAATAAATGCAAGTGCCATATGTCATTCAGTTCAGTTCAGTTGCTCAGTTATGTCCAACTCTTTGTGACCCCATGGACTGCAGCACACCAGGATTCCCTGTCCATTACCAACTCCTGGAGTTTACTAAAATTCATGTCCACTGAGTCAGTGATGCCATCCAACCATCTTATCCTCTGTCATCCCCTTCTCCTCCTGCCTTCAATCTTTCCCAGCATCAGGCTCTTTTCAAATGAGTCAGTTCTTTGCCTCAGGTGGCCAAAGTACTGGAGTTTCAGCTTCAGCATCAGTCCTTCCAGTGAATATTCAGAACCGAGTTCCTTTTGGATGGACTGGCTTATCTCCTTGCTGTCCAAGGGACTCTCAAGAGTCTTCTCCAACACCACAGTTCAAAAGCATCAATTCTTTGGCACTCAGCTTTCTTTATAGTTCAACTCTCACATCCATACATGACTACTGGAAAAACCATAGCTTTGACTAGATGGACCTTTGTTGGCAAAGTAATGTCTCTGTTTTTTAGTATGCTGTCTAGGTTGGTCATAACTTTTCTTCCAAGGAGCAAGTGTCTTTTAATTTCATGGCTACAATCACCATCTGCAGTGATTTTGGAGCCCCCCAAAATAAAATCTGTCCCTGTTTCCACTGTTTCCCCATCTATTTGCCATGAAGTGAGGGGCCAGATGCCATGATCTTAGTTTTCTGAATATTGAGTTTTAAGCCAACTTTTTCACTCTCCTCTTTCACTTTCATCAAGAAGCTCTTTTCTTTAGTTCTGCTTTGCTTTCTGCCATAAGGGTGGTGTCATCTGCACATCTAAGGTTACTGATATTTCTCCCTGAAATCTTGATTCCAGCTTGTGCTTTATCCAGTCCAGCATTTCTCATGATGTACTCTGCATGTAAGTTAAATAAGCAGGGTGACAATATACAGCCTTGACGTACTCCTTTCCCGATTTGGAACCTGTTCATCTATGTCCAGTTCTAACTGTTGCTTCTTGACCTGCATAAACATTTCTCAGGAGGCAGGGCAGGTGATCTGGTATCCCTATTTCTTGAAGAATTTTCCACAGTTTATTGTGATCCGCACAGTCAAAGGCTTTGGCATAGTCAATAAAGCAGAAATAGATGTTTTTTCTGGAACTCTTTAGCTTTTTTGATGATCCAACAGATATTTGCAATTTGATCTCTGGTTCCTCTGCCTTTTCTAAAACCAGGTTGAACATCTGGAAGTTCATGGTTCACATACTGTTGAAGCCTGGCTTGGAGAATTTTGAGCATCACTTGGCTAGTGTGTGAGATGAGTACAATTGTGTGGTAGTTTGAACATTTTTTGGCATTGCCTTTCTTTGGGATTGGAAAGAAAACTGACCTTTTCCAGTCCTGGTGGCCACTGCTGAGTTTTCCAGTATGCCAGTTTGCTGGCACACTGACTGCAGCCCTCTCACAGCATCATCTTTTAGGATTTGAAATAGCTCAACTGGAATTCCATCCCTTCCACTAGCTTTGTTTGTAGTGATGCTTCCTAAGGTCCACTTGACTTCACATTCCAGGATGTCTGGCTCTAGGTGAGTGATTACACCATCGGGATTATGTCATAGATTGTTATAAAATTGGTCCCTGAAGAATCACATCTCCCTATACCCATAAAGAGCCCGATTTTGACTACTTGTTGAGCCAATGGGTCACGACACAAGCAGTAGCTTGGAAAGCAGTTGTTAGAGGGAACTGGTATTCTTACTGCAAAGGGAAGAAATTCAGGCTACCTCACTAGAGGGTAGAGGGTAAGAGCGGAGCAGAGACGAGTCAACTTAACTGGGGCTCCTCAACCAAACCACCAACCACAAGACAAGAGCGGGATCATCTGGGATCATTCAGTTCAGACAACCAACCAGCTGACTGCAGAACTATCCATCAGACCCATAAACTTGAGAACAGTAATAAAAAAGGGCTACTCTTTTAGAGCCACTGTGGTTGAGTAGTTACCTGGCATTAACTGATACAGGATATTTCAAGAAAAAACAAAGGCTGGAAGATTCTGAACTTCTAAATATGCCAGGACCTCAAACTTGGAAGCGCAAGACTTCAGGAAATGGTAACCATATATCATCTACTCCTACAAGATTAGTTAAAATTCCTTGGTTTGGATCTTACACCCTTAAGCTGGTTCTAATCTACCTTTTCTATCCTATTTATCATCTCAGTCCCTGACGTTTTCTCCAAGATGCCAGTTTGAAAAGTTGTTCCAGTTCTCTGAGGTTTATTCCCATCCTTCTAACATTAGTTACCCTCATTTAAGACCCAATGTAAACAGTGTTTTCCTTTCCTGTTCAATTTTTAGCTGCTTTAAATAATTTCAAAATGCTCTAGTTTTCTTAATTCACACTCCATTTACTGTATCACCAGTACTTCACTATCTAATAGTATCTGGTCCCACCACTTCATGGGAAATAGATGGGGAAACAGTGCAAACAGTGTCAGACTTTATTTTTGGGGGCTCCAAAATCACTGCAGATGGTGACTGCAGCCATGAAATTAAAAGACACTTACTCCTTGGAAGAAAGGTTATGACCAACCTAAATAGCACATTTAAAAGCAGAGACATTACTTTGCCAACAAAGGTCCGTCTAGTCAAGGCTATGGTTTTTCCAGTGGTCATGTATGGATGTGAGTTGGACGGTGAAGAAAGCTGAGCACCGAAGAATTGATGCTTTTGAACTGTGGTGTTGGAGAAGACTCTTGAGAGTCCCTTGGACTGCAAGGAGATCCAACCAGTCCATCCTAAAGGAGATCAGTCCTGGGTGTTCATTGGAAGGACTGATGTTGAAGCTGAAACTCCAATACTTCGGCCACCTAATGCAAAGAGCTGACTCATTGGAAAAGACCCTAATGCTGGGAAGGATTGGGGGCAGGAGGAGAAGGGGATGACAGAGGATGAGATGGTTGGATGGCATCATTAACTCAATCGACATGGGTTTGGGTAAACTCCGAGAGTTGGTGATGGACAGGGAGGCCTGGCGTGCTGCGATTCATGGGGTCGCAAAGAGTCGGACACAACTGAGCAACTGAACTGAACTGATTACTTGCCTAACTATGAATACATATGCCAGATTTTGTAAACTCTATGCTACAAGTCTCCATAGCTCTCTTAGTGCTCCCACATAAGAGAAATTTAAATATTTGTTTAAAATAAAATTTAAAATATATATGTAATTGATTGAATTTTAACAAATCTTGGCTAAATATAGATAAGGTGGGAAAGGTAACATTTTTTCTAATGAGGTACGCTGTGCAACTCTAAATGCTAAAAGAGAAACAATGAATTAAGATACTCTCCTGGAAAATACATAGTTAAAAGTTACACAGGGTATCTGACAAACACATTAATAATAAGTAAACTTTCCATTTTAGAAGCAAGGCTACTCACATATCGGTTGGTTAATTTTATGAACTGAATTTATGTGTGGGAGTTGAGAAAAATAAGGTAATTTCTCAACTTTGACAGAATCTCAAGGAAAATAAGTACAGCAGCAGTTTCACAGTTAAGACCACATATTTTCAAAAATCCTTGGTTTTGCAGGTTAGTAATATAAAATATTATGAATGGCAATTACAGAATACATCTTCCCTTCCCCCATTTTAAGTTAGGACCAAGTGTTAAGGAGACAAGCAAAATTTGGTAAAGCTTTCCTTTGCTAAAACTGGTAAAAGTATATTCTGGAAAGCGGAATTTAATGTCTCTAGCACGCAATCATTCTAATTATGAACACTTAAATTATTTCCCCTGAGCATTACCTAAACTTTTGAAGTTTAAATGACTTATTACTCCCTCAATACCTAAAGTAATTATCACTAATTAACAAGTAAGCCATCTTTTCTTCTGATTTGAAGTGACCTACAAATTAAGATAGTCTCTAACAATCAAGTCCGGTTTCTCAAGGAGAATGTTTAAGAATTTTCAAAATTCTTGCCACTACAATTAAAAGGAAGCAAAACAAGCAGACAAAAGAATCAACTTGTATCAAATAGATGAAAGAAATATAAACAAAGATACACTGTAACTGCACAATTTTAACTTAGTAGCTCTCAACAGTTTTAATTTCATTTTTGTTTCTTACACCAATAAGGCACTAAACATAGTTAATAAAGGCATTAAGGCCTAAGTCAAATTTCACCTCTTCAATAAGGCCTTCTGATACCCCAGGCTGATGTGCTTACTACCTATTTTGAATTCTACTGAAGCTACTGCACATGAAATTAAATTATTCTTCTAAATAATTGCCAACAATTAACTGATTAAGACACAGACTGGAATCAATATACAATTTAAAACAGAAAGCCACAGGTTTACACATGCAGCTACAAAATGGTCTCAGATATCTTTTTTTTTGGGTGAAACAAAGATGCACTGTACACTATGCGCTCATTTAAAAATTTTTTCTTATAAGAGTAAATAGCATTTCTGGGAAGATCCATAAAATACTATTAAGGGACTGTCTTTGTGGAAGGTGACTGGACACCTAGGGTGGGAAGGAGATCGAGTTTTCAGTGTTTCTCATTTAAAAAATCATTTTAACATACCACATTTTCAATTTAAAAAGAGAATAAAAAATAAAGCAAGTATGTTAGTGATACACAGCCTTTTGACTCTCTTCAACTGTCATCTTGAAGTGACATTTAAATCTTTTCTGTTTTGGGGGGTGGGGTGGGGAGGGAACGATGCTTTATCACTTGGCATGTGAGAACCTAGCTCACCTGAGACCAGGGATTGACACTCATGCCCCCTGCAGTGGAAGCACGGATCTAACCACTGGACCGCCAAGGATGTACCTAAAGTGATACTTTAATCTTATCTTATTCCTTTACTAGAGTCTCCTGTATCTTATAATAACAGAATTTCAGTGATATCAAAAGGTCAAATCTCTGCTTTAATCAGGTCAACTATGCTGAATTTGCCACCCTTTTTAACCTAGTAAAAGTGAATTGTTTGAGTAATTGTTTAAGTAATTGTTTGTAATTTCTGCTAAGAAAGTAGAAATGCTCAAGTTCAATGTGCACTGAAGCTCAGTGTGCATTTACACAATGGTCAAAAAGCACTGGCCTGGATCTGTTCAAGATTAACTACATTTCTTAATATACCTATGTGCCTAGTTGCTCAGTAGTATCTGACTCTGGGACCCCATGGACTGTAGCCTGCCAGGCTCCTCTGTCCATGGGGAATTCTCCAAGCAAGAATACTGGAGTGGGTCGCCATGCCCTCCTTTCAGAACAATTCTTCTACTGGAATGTCTCTGCTGAAACTTCCAAATAAACAGTGTTCCATATAACAGATATAAATCACACTTTGCTGCAATTATTTGTCTATCTTTCTCCAGAAACTGTAGAATCCTTGTGGCCAAGGACCACACTCATGGTTGCCTGGTCCATGATGCAGGTACTCAAGAACAATGCTGAATGAGTGAGTGAATGTTGGTCTAGTCTAATACAATAGAAAGTCCCAAGTCCCAACTACAATCAGTTTTTATATATGATAATGATACAGGTATTTTTATTCTAATTTGGTTTTTAAAAAAGTAAGCATTATCCAGATTACAACTAGCTTACAAAGAAATCTGATTTTTCTTTACAGACACTCCCATGTGCCCATCCTCTACCACCTTCCCCTCCTTTCACTTTTAAGCTTAAAGCAAATGCTCATGTAAAAGTGGGGCATGCTTCCAGGAAGCAGCCCAATATAAAGAGTAAAACAATACTGTTAATAATAAGAAAAACTTAAACATTTTTCATTTCTATTTTACTTCTCAGAGCTCAAGAAATCTGTTACTCTCCTATACCTCATTCAAAAAGAAAGAAAAATCTACAACAGAAAAGAGTAAGCAACTTTATTTCTGTTGGTTTCACTACATTCTCCAGAAATTCACCTTTTGTTGAGGTAAAAAATTCAGGATATAAACTAAGTCATATTTTAAAATAAATGCAACCATGAGGATTACACAAGCACTAAGCATCAACACTTAAAGAATGTTAACTCTGAAACACACCAACTCTGACAAATACTTATTCATCTTTGCCTTCCTGAAGCATGTGAATATCCCAGTTTTACAAGGAAACCTCAGATAGGACAAGCTAAACAATAAAGGTAAATGCAATTTCTAGCTCCTAGTATTTCTAGCACTGTTTTTAGACTGCTCTAATAAATTCTGTAATTGTTAACCATTGCTCTGCTCAATTCCTATCTGAAACTTAAGTAACAATGGCTATGATACAATTTTAAAGAAACAATTGTTTCCAGTTACCTCCCATCTGGCAAGACCAAATAGGTAACCAAATATATATACACACACACATATAGAAAATGTTCTATAGCAGATCTGAAACATTAGATACATCCTCATATTCAAATAATAGAGATCACTTTTAAATGCAGTTACATTATTGTGGGATTTTAGTGCCTGCAATACTTCATTATTTTTGAAATTCACAAGCCCAGCATTTGTTTCATTACTATTTCAAGTAGCAATGGTCAGTAAAAACAATGTACATGTTGTAAGACTAAACACTCAAAACTGATACAGTAAATTTCTTTCATGCTGACAAAAAGGAAGACTGCTTCATACCTTAAAAATCATTTTAAACTGACAACCATCTATGTTGCACACCCTCCAGATGAAGCCCAACTTGTATGAGATTTTACTTTCCCAGAATTATTAATACTGCTTATAATTACAGCTGGTCAAGAGTATTTACAGTAATCAGCCTTAAATCCATCAGTGGAAACTGCTACCTGAAAAATGTCTTTCAGCAAAGATACACTTTTCGCGGACTAAAAAGCTTAACTTCACTTACAAATGAAAGAGCTCCTTTTATGCGTATCTTACTAAAGTTTTGTGGCTTTAAAAAAAAGAATATAAGATAAACTTTAATATCTACAAGGCCAATTAAGAATGAGTGGTTACAGTCAGGATAGTGAGATTAGTAAATTTCAACAATTCTTTAAACCTAGGATTCAAAGGAATGACATAATCTCTAATTATGCCATAGGTATTCACCAGACCTATATTACCTTAAGTGGGTGGCTTTCACATTGCATTTATTCCCAGAAAGTCACCTTGCGGTTTCACAAATTTGTTTTTGGTTTGCTTGTTTCAAGAAAATGAACCACTATCAAATAATCTGTGACAATAAGGTGCAAACAACAATGGAGAATTTTGAGTACGGGATCAAGTATCCCTGATCTTGTAAAGATTTCAGAACGTGGACGCTAAAAATTAAGTGAAAATGTGATCGACTCTGACATGCTAAAACGGCCCACCATTGTTCCACCTTAAGTTCAGTATCTTTCCGAAACAACTTCTCTATAATATGTTCACAAGCCAACTCGAAATGCGACCTGTATAAATTCTTTTGCTTCCTCAAGAAGATAATCGAACCAAAATCTTCACTATAGCCAGCAGCAGCACCTTGAAATTTCAAACTTAACTAGAGGGTATGTAATCAAATCCAAATGTAGACACAAACTCCCCGATTTCTATCAAGCAAACAGTGCTATTAACATTCCATATCCTGGTTAGAACGCAGTTACTGGAAAGCAGTGTCCTTGTTGCAAAAAGAGGAGGGTAAGGCCTGAAACTGACCTGAACACGGGTCCACATAATCTTCTCCGTTCCAGCGGGAGGCCAAACAGGGGCGGCTCCAAGTAATAGAGGGGTGGGGAGAAGGGTGAGGAAGGGCAGAGAGGAAAACACACTCCTCCAAGGGTGAAAGCAAAAGAGAAGCGGGCTCTGGAGAAGCCACCCCACAGGGACATTCGACCCTAGGATACACACACAGCTTCCCTCCGCCGAGGAAAGCAACCTTTACCATGGAAGCGGGGCTCCTAGCAAGTAAAGGCAGGAGGGGACAACCTCCGCCCCCCTACCTCCGAACGTCTCGCCGGCTAGAAGGGGTCGGCGGGGACTGCTCCTCGGAACATCAACAAAGGCCTCTTCAGTCCTAAGGCGAAACTCGAACAACAAAGGCCGGGAGACAGCGAGAAGGGGACCGGGGGGCGGGACGGATGAAAGCAAGCTAGCGGAGGCAAAGGAATCAAACCAGTGGGGGCGCAGGCCCGTCGGAGTGGGAAGCAGGGGCGCAGAGGCGCGGGGCGCGGTAATCCCCAGTGCACAATAAGAGGAGGAAGCGAACCTGGCCTCCATTCCCCGCTTACCCTCTCCCACAGCGGGGAGGTCTGCAGACCTCGCAGTCTGCATCTCTCGGTCTCGGGGACCGCGCAGTCCCGAGTTCGGGGAAGGAAAGGGGAGGGGGGATTTTCCATCCTGACCACAACTCCCTTCCCCCAGCCAGGAGCAGTCGACAACAACCGCCACAACGGCAGCCACACAAAGGCGCCTTCCTGGTACTCGCCGCTCCCGCCCGGGCGGCGGCGCCGACGATGCCAAGGCAGCGCCGACCACCGCTCGGCCGCCAGGCGCTCGCTCGCCCTCTTCCCCCTCTAGCAGGGGGAAAGGGGGGAGGGGACCCCAGGCGCCCTCACCTGGCACAGCTGCTGACAGTACTCCGTGGCCGCCTCCACGGCCGGAACCCGGCTCTCCCGCAGCTGCCGCTCCAGCTCCTGGAGCCGCTCGCCTAGGCGCTGCAGCTCCGCGGTGCAGCCGCCTCCGCCGCGACTCAACCTCTCCTGCTCGGCCTCTTCGTCCGCCATCTTCACACCCCGCTCCGTCGCGTACGCACCTGGGTCACGTGATAACACAATGCCACGTTCGGCGGGGTCACGTGCCGGGCGCGCTCGCACGCCGCCGAGCACGTACAAAGGGCCCGGTGGGGAGGATGGGGGGCGGGTAGAGTGGCGCGAGGGAGCCGGAGGGAGGTGAAGGGAAGGGGAAAGGAGGAGGGCGGGGTTGGGCGGTGCGGAAAACCGCGGTTTACTTACCGCGAGCGGGAAGTGGGCAGCAGCGGACGAAAGGGGAGGGCCGGTGGAGGCCTGTTCTCGGTCACGTGGGCGCCGCGACGCGGGGAAAAGCCTAGGGAGGGGCTGCCCTTTCGAGCGTCTGGATCCCGGGGTAGCTTTCCCCAGTCCCCGAAGTCTTCTACGGACACATGCCCCAGTTCCCCAAGAGAACGGGTGAGGGAGCGCTCTGGGTGGGGTGGGGTGGGGTAAGGGCTGCATTTGCGATTGGCCCGAAGGCAGGCCAGAGGCAGGGGAAGTGGGAGCAGGTAAAACCTACCCATGGACCACAAGCCCGAGAGCCAAAGCGAGACTCTGAACTGTCAAAATTGTCCCCAACTTCTCACCGGAATGGGGAGGAGGGATCTCCTCCTACTGCCTGAGGTACCAGATCTCGTCCCACTCTCCTCTGCAGCCCCAAGAACGCCTCTCCCTTGGAAATACAATCTCTAGGGGGTGGAGGCAACAAAGAAAAAGAACAATTGGATCACAGCAGAATGAGGTCCAGTCAGTCCTCAGTCTGGAGAACGGAGCAAACCCATGAAAAGCAGAGCTTAAAAGATTTCAGACTGAAATTGTGGACGTTGGAACCAGGTGATTTGAAACCACGAAGACATTTCTGGAATAAATGATAGCCAACTAATCTGTTCCACCGCGATTTAAGACTCTCCTACACACTACAGAAATCACCACTACTGAAAACACGTTGTATATGAAAGCCCTTGAAAGTAGGTCAAGAAAAAAAAAGACAGCAATAAGCACTTCATTAAAAATCACAACGGAGGTAAAATTGCTAAAATAAAAGAACAAGGTTATCTAGAGTTATGCGTTTAACAGCATTTTTTCCTGGCGCTGTAAATAGAGATGGTATTCTGAACCATATTTTATTTACAACCTGAAAAGAATGGATACTTGGCACTTGAACAAAACAGTGGAAGTAATACAAAAATTCAAGTGCTTAAGCCTAAAGTTCAGACTAAAACAAATATTTTTTAGTAGTCTAAAATAAGACAAAAGGCTTATCTTCCTTACAACTGGTCTACAGAAAATCAGAAACAATGATAGTGATGAGGTATCTAGAGATTTCTAGTATTAGTAGAAAACATTCTAGACAATATGTTGTCCAGAATGAATGTTTTGTAATGCATCAGTGATGGCAGTGTTTAACTGCCATTATATGAGTGGGCACAAAATGAACCCTTTATGAAAACGATTATCAGCTAAATAATAATACAGCATGTGTGTGCTGATATTACCTATTAACAACACAGGTTCTTCCAATATTTATGAATAGAAGAGTCTGTGGAGTACACCCAAAGGCTAAGGAACAAAGATACAAAAGTATCATTGAGAGCTAAAAACCAACAATTAAGGTAGCTAATGGATTTTAGTATTTGTAGCTCAAGTTCCCAAGTGAAGTATTTTAGGTATCTAAACTAGATTTCTCCAATGTATGTTATCCTAGGATGCCAGTGCAAATATAAAAAATGAGAAATATGAGATTAGCCACCAGTAAATCCAAAACATTCAAGGTGTCAAAGGCCAGCAAGGCATATTTTCAAGTATAATGGCTTACACCACACCTAATATATAGAAAGAAAGAAAAAAAAAAGGAAAGAAGAAAGCAAAATATATCCAGAAGAAATGTATCCACTTATTGGTTTCAAAAAAAGCCAGAGAATGTCAATCATTTCCACTTCCTGCCCATGATAGCCCTAAAACCAAAAAGATTTGATTAACAAATTGATTCTAAGCATTATCACTGTCTTGCAAATGTGCCTCAGCTTGGACTAAGTCGTTCGCTTTTATTTGGTATCTTTCATCGCCACCGCCCCCTTTCTACATTCCTCCTTTAGAATCTATAGAAAATGTAACATTGGAGTGAGTGGTGTAATCATTTAACAATCGTTTATTGAGTACTTTTAAGCAGGGGAGTATCAAAGATGAATGAAAGCTATCTCTGGCTCGAGGCAGCTTACAGTTTTGAGGAAGAGTGACCTGCAATGGCAGTAACTCTGACAATTGTTCTATTATGAAAATGAATGTAGGTTCAATTTGGAACTCCAAAAGTGCTAGCTAGACTTGTGCATCGAATCTCTACAGAAGAGCAGATTTTTTAACTAAAGGAGTAGTGGAAATACTATGCTTTGACAAGTTGATCTTCAAGATCGCAGAAATTTCATTATCTATTTAAAAAGGTGTATCTACAAGTACACAATGTATTACTGCACTTAAGTCTATTTGGTCTTATATTAATAACACACCTGTCAGGTCATGGGAATCATTGCACACACACGCACACACACCCCTACTTACTGAGACGTTCCTGGGGAAATTCGGAGGCCTGTTCCATCCGGAAAACAAGCATAAGCCCTGGGGCCAAGAGACTCAGTGTCTCTGGGGACCTCAGTGTCTGCGTCGCGAGTACCCGGTACTCATATAGGACACAGCGCGACCGCTATGGACGTGATATAATCATGTGGACCTTCAATCCCAAGAGACTCGATTTCAGAGTAAATTTGGGAGACAGAAAAAGCCCCCACTCCACCCCTGCGATCAGCAAAGCTGGGGAGACCCTTAGGGGACAGAGGTCACTTCATCCAGGCCGCTCCTGCCAGCCTGCTTCACGAGTTTCCCAGGCTGAGTGGGCCCCGCACCTCGCCAGTGCACATTTTTCCTCCTAAAATTCTTGAAATAGCGGAGCCTGGGAGCCGGAAGGGCGCGGGGCTATGCCTGCTGAGAGCCAGAAGGCCGCGCCCGGGGGCGGGCGCGGCGGATGGCTTAGGGCAGAGGCCCCCAGGGCGCAGAGCAACCCCAGCTCGCTGGGAGAGCCCTCGGGCCGCAGAGGGCGGAGGGCTCGCCGCCCTCCCGTCACCCTTTCTCCCGGCCCAGGCTTTCTCCTGGGGCGACCGGGAAGGTGCATGGGGCTGGAGCCGGGCTGAGGTTGCCTCCGATCCGCTCGGCTAGCCGTGTCCTCGGGTCCCCACTCGGGCGGGGCTGGGCTCCCGGGGCGCGGCTGGGCGCTCGCTGCCCGGAGGCCGGCGCATAGCAGCCGCAGCCCTGACATCTGGCGCCGGCGCGGCTCTTCCACCCAGCCCTGCGGATCGAGGCCGCGGAACCACTGTGGATCCTGGCTCAGGAGTCGCGGCCGCCTGGGACCTCCAGGCCGAGGGATGCTGGAGCCTCTCAAGGGAGCGGCGGGGATGCTAGACTCTGTCTTGCGGAGGCCCCGACGCGGGCACGGCTGCTGGGTCTCGGGCGGGCTCTACCTGCTCTTCTCCGAGGGGCTGGGCCGCCAGGCCCCAGACAGGCCGCCTTCTGAATCTCTGAGGTGAGGGACGGAGTCTGTCTGGGGATCGGTCCGGTAGAAAGTATCCCCCCGCTCCCCACCCCACGCCGCCCGGAGTCTGGGAATCACTCATTGTCTGCAGACACAAAGAAGGAGATTGGGTTGAAGGTCTATTGGAATCGGTTAAAAACACACCACACTTTGCCGAGGAAAACATTTTTCATGAGACGAGCAGAGAATGGAGTCCAAAGTTGAAAACAAGAGGCAGGTGCTGTGCCACATACTGAAATGATGCCAAAGGCACCGGAAACGCTGCACCCGCATTTGAAAGGATGACTTCGAGTCCTTGAATTCTTCCCAGAAAGAAGATAGTACATATATTTAAATGAAAGTGAAAAAGTGAAAGTGTTAGTTGCTCAGTCCTGTCAGATTCTTTGCGACCCCATGAACTGTAGCCCACCAGGCTCCTCTGTCCATGGGATTCTCCAGGCAAGAATGCTGGAGTGGGTAGCCATTCCCTCTCCAGGGGATATATTTAAACGAAAAAGTAGTTAAGTGAAGAGGGATATTTGCATTGCCTATTTGGGTTTGTCTTTCTTTCCCTGAGGAAAAGCCAAGTACAGGTGAGAACGAGTAATAGCATTCTAAGGAAAAATACTTTTAATAGAGCCTCAATTATTCAAACATACTAACCTAGGTGAAAAGCATTGCAAGATAAAGCAAAATAAAATCTTGAAATCATAAATGTGGTCTATGCTGTCTCAGGGAATGCTTGTGTTGATTCACAGACTCTGTCCGGAGAAGAAATATAGAAATTGCCTTTTAGAAAAGCAATATAAAAAGGGCCTTTTTCTTATTTCTAAGTATTAATCATTGCATTTCCTATACTTCATTGGAAATCCATCAAATAATATCACTTTTGTGGTATCTGGATTTTTAAAAACGGGACTGTCAAAGTGTGATGAACTTGGAAATGCACAGGTTTCTTTTACTATTTTAGAACATCAACTTCTAGGGAGTTTTGCTGATTTCTGTGATTTGTACAGGTACATTCTTCAATATAATAACAAAAACAATAATAGTAATAACGTCAATAATAATAATAACATGTTTAGTATTGTTCATACACTGGACCAGATCAGTCCCACTAGGTGCTTACCCTCTATCACACCTTTACAAAAATGTTCATTTACTCGTGATTCCTCTCTCCACATCCTCACTCTCTTGACCACACCCTCTGTAATCAGGGCTCCTCTGATAAGTCTTCCTTTCTCTTGGTAGTGAAGTCAAGTCTGAATATATCTGTCACCAAAGTAGAGTTGACTGATTTGTTCTGCTTTCCCTTAGCTCACATGCCCCCCCCTTTCCATACAGAAATAACCACCCTTCAAAACTCCTGTAGCTTCAATCTATTATTTACTACATTTTGATTTGAAATCTCTTATCTTGCCTTTTATTACAGTCTATGCTCATGAGCCTGTAAGCCCTTTGAGGGTAGAGATTGTGTCTTATATCCAGGCTCCCTTCTCTAATACTCCTTGACACATTTCAAGGTGAAAATGAGTAGTCAATAAATGCCCGTTGAACTAAATTCAACTCAATTTATTTTGGGCAGTCATAGATAATGGATCTATACCTATCCTTATATTATCAAAAATATCCTAGACTTTACAGAGTGAGTAATGATCCTCTCTAAACACTGTGTGTGTGCTAAGTTGCTTCAGTCGTGTCTGGCTCTTTGCAACCCTATGGACTATAGCCCACCTGGCTCCTCTGTCCATTCTCTAGGCAAGAATAGGGTTATCTAGGCATTTAGATATGACCTAAACAAAATCCCTTATCATTATACAGTGGAAGTGACAAACAGATTCAAGGGATTCAATCTGATAGACAGAGTCCCTGAAGAACTTTGGATGGGGATTCATGGCATTGTACCAGAGGCAGTGATCATGACCATTTCCAAGAAAAAGAAAGGCAAAAAGGCAAAACGGTTGTTTGAGGAGGCCTTTCAAATAGCTGAGAGAAGAGAAGTGAAAGGCAAAGGAGAAAAGGAAAGATATACCCATTTAAATCCAGAGTTCCAAAGAATAGCAAGGAGAAAAAAAAAGCCTTTCTCGGTGATCTATGCAAAGAAATAGAGGAAAATAATAGAATGCGAAAGACTAGAGATCTCTTCAAGAAAATTAGAGATACCAAGGGAAAATTTCATGCAAAGATGGACACAATAAAGGACAGAAATGGTATGGACCTAACAGAAACAGAAGATATTAAAAAGAGGTGGCAAGAATACACAGAAGAACTATACAAAAAAGATCTTCATGACCCAGATAACACCACATTGTGATGGTGTGATCACTCACCTAGAGCCAGACATCCTGGAATGTGAAGTCAAGTGGGCCTTAGGAAGCATCACTATGAACAAAGCTAGTGGAGGTGATGGAATTCCAGTTGAGCTATTTCAAATCCTAAAAGATGCACTCAATATGCCAGCAAAGTTGGAAAACTCAGCAGTGGGCACAGGACTGGAAAAGGTCATTTTTCATCCCAATCCCAAAGAAAGGCAATGCCAAAAAATGCTCAAACTACCGCACAATTGCACTCATCTCACATACTAGTCAAGTAATGCTCAAAATTCTCCAAGCCAGGCTTCAACAGTACATGAACTGTGAACTTCCAGATGTTCAAGCTGGCTTTAGAAAAGGCAGAGGAACCAGAGATCAAATTGCCAACATCTGTTGGATCATCGAAAAAGCAAGAGAGTTCCAGAAAAACATCTACCTCTGCTTTATTGACTATACCAAAGCCTTTGACTGTGTGGATCACAACAAACTGGAAAATTCTTAAAGAGATGGAAATACCAGACCACCTAACCTGCCATCTGAGAAATGTTTATGCAGGTCAAGAAGAAACAGTTAGAACTGGACATGGAAAAACACACTGGTTCTAAATAGGGAAAGGAGTACGTCAAGGCTGTATATTGTCACCCTGCTTATTTAAGTTCTATGCAGAGTACATCATGAGAAATGCTGGGCTGGATGAGGCATTAGCTGGAATCAAGATTTCCAGGAGAAATATCAATAACCTCAGATGCGGATATGACACCACCCTTATGGCAGAAAGTGAAGAAGAGTTCTTTCCCTTCAGCCAAGCCACTGAAGATCCTGGTATCGCCATGGGCTGCTGCCCTGCCCAGTGTTACCGGTATTGTAAGAACAAGCTGAATGCAAAGTCTCTCTTCTGCTGAGGTGTCCCTGATGCTAAGATCCTCATCTTTGACTTGGGGCATAAGAAGGCCAAAGTGGATGAGTTCCCACTCTGTGGCCACATGGTGTCAGATGAGTATGAGCAGCTCTCCTCTGAAGCCCTGGAGGCTGCCCGTATTTGTGCCAACAAGTACATGGTGAAAAGCTGTGCCAAAGATGGTTTTCACATCCGAGTGTGGCTCCACCCCTTCCATGTCATCTGCATCAACAAGATGTTGTCTTACGCTGGAGCTGATAGACTCCAGACAGGTATGCACGGTGCCTTTGGAAAGCCCCTGGGCACAGTGGCCAGGGTCCACATTGGCCAGGTCATAACGTCCATCCGCACCAAGCTATAGAACAAGGAGCATGTGATTGAAGCCCTCCGCCGGGCCAAGTTCAAGTTCCCTGGCTGCCAGAAGATCCACATCTCCAAGAAGTGGGGATTTATCAAGTTCAACACGGATGAATTTGAAAACATGGTGGCAGAAAAGCGACTCATCCCGAATGGCTGTGGGGTCAAATACATCCCTAATCGTGGTCCCTTGGACAAATGGCAGGCCCTGCACTCATGAGCATCAGCGCTGTCCCCTCCTTAATCATACTCACCACTAAATGCTATTTCTTGTCAAAACAAACAAACAAACAACAAAAAAAAAAAAACAAAAAACAAAATAAAAAATAAAGTGAAGAAGAGCTAAACAGCCTCTTGATGAAAGTGAAAGAGGAGAGTGGAAAAGTTAGCTTAAAACTCAGTATTCAGAAAACTAAGATCATGGCATCCATTCCCATCACTTCATGACAAATAGATGGGGAAACAGTGAGAGACTTTATTTTTGGAGGCTCCAAAATCACTGAAGATAGTGACTGCAGCCATGAAATTAAAAGATACTTGCTCCTTGGAAGAAAAGTTATGACCAACATAGACAGCATATTAAAAAGCAGAGACATTATTTTACCAACATAGGTCCATCTAGTCAAAGCTATGGTGTTTCCAGTAGTCATGTATGGATGTGAGAGTTGGACTCTAAAGAAAGCCGAGCACTGAAGAATTGAGGCTTTTGAACTGTAGTGTTGGAGAAGACTCTTGAGAGTCCCTTGGTCTGCAAGGAGATCCAACCAGTCCATCTTAAAGGAAATCAGTCCTGAATATTCATTGGAAGGACTGATGCTGAAGCTGAAGCTCCAATACTTTGGCCACCTGATGTGAAGAAGTGACTCATTTGAAAAGACTCTGATGCTGGGGAAGACTGAAGGCAGGAGGAGAAGGGTATGACAGAGGATGAGATGGTTGGATGGCATCACCGACTCGATGTATATGAGTTTGAGCAAGCTCCGGGTGTTGGTGAAGGACAGGGAGGCCTGGCGTGCTGCAGTCCATGGAGTCGCAAAGAGTCGGACACGACTAAGAAACTGAACTGAACTGAACTGAGGTAAGAATATTGGAGTGGGTTGTCATGCTCTTCTCCAGATGGTAAACAATCTGCCTGCAATGCGGAAGACCTGGGTTCAATCACTGGCTTGGGAAGATCCCCTCAAAGAGGGTGTGGCAACCCATTCCTGTATACTTGCCTGGAGAATCCCCATGGACAGAGGAGCCTGGCAGGCTACAGTCCATGAGGTCGCAAAGAGTCAGGCACAGCTGAGCGACTTATCACAGCACACCTCCAGGAACCTATTTACAGCTGCCTTTCAAATATTTTGGGGAATCCGTGTTTTATCAACCAAATTATCTATAATCAAAAGTTATGGCAAGTAGAGTCGAAAGATGGCAAGATAGATGTTCAGTTGTTACACTATATCAGATGAACTGCAAAAACGCAGGCTCTAGCTTTCTCTTTCACAAACTGTGCTTTAGATCTAATTTAATTTTGTCTTTGCTGTTACATTTTGTCACAATATTGTTTTTTTTTATCATCTGCTCAAGAGATTCTAAATTTCCAGTCCAATTGTTTAACATAATCGAATCTTTTCTTAATTTCTTCACCATGAGTTTACTCACTGTCATCTAGTGCAATGCTTGATATGGGACCTTACCACCTTCCTAGAATTCTAAAATAAATGTAAGAAGATTACCTCTGACTCCCGATAGGGTTTATTCTTCAGTATCTGAATTATCTTACAGGAGAACCTCTAAAACTTTAGTGTGCATAAATTCACTTGAAATTTTTGACTTAAATGCAAGTTCTCAGGCCACACCTCTAGAAAGTCTGATTAAGTAGACTGAAGTTGGGCTCTAGAAATCTGCATTTCTAACCATCACTTCAGGATCCTTCAAATAATAAGGTTCCAGACCTAGAGTTACCGAATTTCTACCTTCCCCTCCTTCCCTCTGACTCATGGCCATTTTACCTATTCTGTAAAAAAGAAAGAAAAAAAGCCTAAATAACCTCTTTCTTGCCCCACCCACCAGTGGGCACAAATCATGTTTTCAAAAAAGTTATAGCCAACTCCTCTAAATTTGCTCTAATCATCCTATTATTCAAAGTCTTTGTTTTGTGAATCACTTAACTCCTAAGCTCCTAGTTCAATGTGAAGCTTGTGGGAGGTGTGTTTTTTAATAAATATGCATTTTTGAACCTCTTCCTCATGCATCCCCAGAAAAGCTTTTTGTTAAGGAGAAGAACACGATTACTTCTTAACAGCCCTATGAGAAGTGGTGTGAAGGGGTAGGAGAAGAGAGTTTAAAAATTTCCCTATATTTATCAGTCTTATTAAAATGCATCTTTTTATACATATAAGGGTAAGTGGACAGGGAAGAAAGACTTACATTTGATTTGTAAATTCCAAATATCCATGATTCTGAGACTTCCTATAATTGCTAATTAGGTGCCATTAATTTTAAAATTATAGATATAATTTGTGTTTGCATAAAATTTTCAAACAGCAAATAAAGATATAAGATAAAAAATAAACATCCTCCTCCATTCCTGACCTCCAAGATCAAGTCCCACCCTGTTACTTGGCTCAGCAATGGCTTCAGTTCAGTTCAGTTCAGTCACTCAGTCGTGTCCGACTCTTTGCGACCCCATGAATTGCAGCACGCCAGGCCTCCCTGTCCATCACCAACTCCCGGAGTTTACCCAAACCCATGTCCATCGAGTCGATGATGCCATCCAACCATCTCATCCTCTGTCGTCCCCTTCTCCTCCTGCCCCCAATCCTTCCCAGCATTAGGGTCTTTTACAATGAGTCAACTCTTCGCACGAGCTGGCTAAAGTATTGGAGTTTCAGCTTCAACATCAGTCCTTCCAATGAACACCCAGGACTGATCTCCTTTAGGATGGACTGGTTGGATCTCCTTGCAGTCCAAGGGACTCTTAAGAGTCTTCTCCAACACCACAGTTCAAAAGCATCAATTCTTCGGCGCTCAGCTTTCTTTACTGTCCAACTCTCACATCCACACATGACCACTGGAAAAACCATAGCCTTGATTAGATAGACCTTTGTTGGCAAAGTAATGTCTCTGCTTTTAAATGTGCTATCTAGGTTGGTCATAACCTTCCTTCCAAGGAGTAAGCGTCTTTTAATTTCATGGCTGCAACCACCATCGGCAGTGATTTTGGAGCCCCAAAAAATAAAGTCTGACACTGTTTCCACTGTTTCCTCATCTATTTCCCATGAAGTAATGGGACCAGGAATGGTTTACTTAGTCTTAAAACTTTATTTTCCCTGGTGATCCAGTGTTTCTAACTCCACACTCTCACTGCCAGGAACTGAGGTTCAATCCCTGATTGGAGAACTAAGATCCTGCAAGCCATGCAGTGGTCAAAAAAAAAAAAAAGAATTTTCTTCCTATATGTAAGCAATGTATGCTTATTACCATTCTTATTTTCTTAACACATCTATTCATGCCACTTAGTTGGATGGTTTTCCATTTTGCTTTTTTCTCTCAATAATTTATTTACAAGTTTTCCATATCAGCATTCTTTTTAATGGGCATATGACAGTCCATGGTATAAATGAAGGTAATTTAATTAATCATTTATCTGATGGGCAATTAGGTTATTTTTTCTTTTTTTTAAATATAAAAATGCTGCAGTGACCTTCCTTGTGCATGTATTTGATTATTTGAACAGGTAAATATGAATGGGATAATTTCCCCAGTGAAGAATTGTTGAATCAAAATAATTTGTTATTTTAATTTAGTCAGATGTTGCTAAATTGTGCTTCTAAAATGTTGGACCAGGTACAGTCCCATCAACACTTTAGAAAGGTGTTGAAAAGAACCCATTTTCAAGGAATCCTTAGTAGAACTATGTTTTGTCAAGCCTTTAAAACTATCTCATCATTTAAAAATATTATCATATTTTGATGAGCATTTGTTAAATTTTGGGTCAAATTGAGCATCTTTTTTCAAGTTGAAGTATTGTCAATTGACAATATTGTGTTACTTTCAGTTGTATAAGCACAGGCATTCAGTATTTTTTCAAATTGTATTCCATTATAGGTTGTAACCGGAGAAGGCAATGGCAGCCCACTCCAGTACTCTTGCCTGGAAAATCCCAGGGACGGGGGAGCCTGGTGGGCTGCCGTCTATGGGGTCACACAGAGTCAGACACGACTGAAGCGACTTAGCAGCAGCATAGGTTGTAACAAGATTTTGGGTATACTTCCCTGTGTGATACAATAAATCCTTGTTACTTATCTGTTCTACTTATGGTAGTTTGTATATGTTAATTCTGTGTCTCTCAGTTGTTCTCCCCACGTTTGGTAACCATACGTCTGTGAGTCTGTTTCTGGTTTGTATATACATTCATTTGTATTATTTTTAGATGCCACATATGAGAGACATCATATAGTATTTGTCTTTCTCTGTCTGACTTACTTCACTAAATATAATATTCTCTAGGTCCATCCATGTTGCTGCAAATGGCAACGTTTCATTCTTTTTTATGGCTGAGTAACATTCCATTGTGTGTGTGCGCCTGTGTATGTGTGTGTATTCATACCACATCTTAAGCCAGTCATCTATTAATGAGCATTTGGGTTGCTCTGTGTCTTGGCTATGGTAAATAGTGCTGCTATGAACATAGGGATACATGTATCTTTTCAAATTAGAGTTTTCTCCTTTTCGAGATGTATACTCAGGAATGGAATTGTTGGATCATATGATAGTTCTTCTTTAAGTTTTTTGAAGGAAGTTCCATTGTTTTCCATAGTGGCTGTACCAATTTACATCCCCACCAAAGGGGGGGTTCCCTTTTCCCAAAACCTTCTCCAGCATTTGTTATTTGTCGACTTTTTGATGATGACTATTCTGACAAGTGTGAGGTGATACTTCATTGGGGTTTTGATTTGCCTTCTCTAATAATTGGTGACACTGAGCCTCTTTTCATATGGCCTTCACTTTTTGGCAAGGATTTCCATTGCATTATGAGGTCTTGGAGCTCCCATTCAAGTCTATATCTTTCTGTGCAGACTAAGTAAATTATAAATTTAACTTTACTCTTAATATTGGTATTGCTTTTAGCAAACTCACAATAGAAAACTTCAGATCTTTCTACAAGCATTTATTGAAAGGGTCTATGGATGTCACAATTTGTAAGAATCATGAGAAAATGTAAAGATAAGAACACACTACTCATACCCTGATGATCTTATTTTCTGAGATATTAACAGTCTTTGGAACATCTTACCCTGAATGGATTTGCTCTGAGAACTGCCTGGCATACACAGAATGGGCCCTGGCCACTTGGATTGTTTGAGGCAATCTGCCCTCATGCTGTACCTGATTGGATTGTGATGACTCTTTGACTCAGAAATTTGCAGTTGGAATGCAGAGTCATTTGATCTGTGTGTGAAACTGAGTGGATGGAAATAGTGAGGCATACATCTGTGAGGTGAGTTCCTGCAGGTAGAAAAAGAGGCAAAGAAAGCCAACTTGCTGGGCAGGAAATGAAGCTGATGTGTAGAAAGAAGTGGAGCCGTGGGGTCCCAAAAAGCCAGTGACCAAGGGGGTGCTTTCCATGAGGACTGACACCTTTGTAGTCCCTGATTGACTCCCATGGCTGAGTTAATAATATCCCTTTTTACTTAACTTCACTGTGAAAAGTATATAAATCAGTTATAATTAACAGAATGTTGATTCAGATAGCGGAAATTAAATAAACAGCCACGAGACAAACGAGAAACTAAGAAACATATTAGGGAAATGAAATGTGTAGAGAACAGTTCAGCACGTACGACTGAAAATAGTTTGTGAAGGTCCAGTAAGTGGGATTCAGCACTAGAAAGGTAGATTAGAGCTGTGACTCTTACAGCACCGCTGACTATTTTTTGTTTGACCACACCTCACGGCTTGAGAAATCTTACTTCTCTGACCAGGGATCCAAGCTCCACTGGCAGTGACAGCATAGAGTCCTAACCACTGGACTGCCAGTCTATTGACAATTTTGAGTAGCAAAGTGACATGATAATAATAACTTACCATCTACTAAGTGCTATTAATAATAAAATGCCAGGCAAGAATTCCTGGAGTGAGTTGCCATTTTCTTCTCTAGGGGATCTTCCCAATCCAGGGATCAAAGCTCTGTCTCCTGCATCTTGTGCATTGTTAGGTGGATTCTTTATCACTGTACCACCTGGGAAGACCAAAAATGCCAGGGGAAATCATCTTATGTGCATAGTTTCATGTAATTGCAACTACAATGATAGCTTATAAAAATTATTATTATCCACAATACAAATAAGAACTACTGAATTAAAGATAAAGTGGCTTAACTAATCCTCCACCCTTAGCTTACTCCAGATTTGGGGGCTCAGATCTGATGTTGTTGTTTAGTTGCTAAGTCTTGTCTGACCCTTTTGCTACCCCTTGGACTATAGCCTGCCAAGCCTCTCTGTCCATGGAATTTCCCAGGCAAGAATACTGGAGTAGGTTGCCACTGACCTCCAGGAGATCTTCCTGACCCAGGAATCGAACTCACGTCTTCCACGTGTCTCCTGCATTGTATCAGATTCTTTACCATTGAGCCACTTTGCGTTGCCTTAAAATCGGAGTTGTCCTTTACAAGAGCAGCTCTAGCTGGAAATCCCTAGGACAAAATAGGAGAGACAGAAGACAAAGAGGCTACTTAAGAAACTTTTTCCTAGGAGAGATTTATGAGAGCTGCTGGGACACAACATTGGGAAGGGAGAAGAGAAGTGATGGAAAGATTTCATAGGCAAGTCTGAACAGCTGTGGGACAGACAGGAGAGGGGAAGCAAAAGGTCAAAGCTGAACTCAAGGTTTGAAAGCCAAAACTTGGAAGGACAGTAATACCCTGAACAGAAATAAGAAAGCAAGAGAAAGCTTAACCTGGGTGAGAGCAAGTGTGGGAGGGGATCTTGATGGGTTCATTTTGGGATGGAGAGGCCAGCACAACATCTAGGTGATGCTGTTTATCAGGCAGGTGGATGTGTGAAGAGAAAAGTTCAGTTTGGAAATATTGATTTGGGAGTCAGGTTTATAAAAATTAAAATAAAAATTAAAGCCATGAAAATGGATGAGATGGCCAAAGTAGAGGATACAATGAGAAGGCTGATGGCCAAAACTTAGAAAAATATTTAGTAGCCCGAAGGGGGTTCCTAAAGAGATCAAAGATCCAATATAATAGAAGCATGTTATGTCACTGGAAGTGAAACAAAACAAAAAAAATTGTAATCTCTCAACATCAAGAGCAACTAAGACACAAGTTCAAATTTTGGGGATCTGAGAAGATATGCACCCCCCCACCCCAAATAGAAACTTAACAGTGGCAAGTTTGTCAAAGGAAGTTATTTTCCAAAATAATTGTACCAAAAAATGGCTTTTTGAGTTCAGAGTTGGAAATGGAGGGCTTAGGCTTCAATTCACAAAGGTCATCATTACAGATACTCTGGGCATCCTGCATGACACGCTACAAGGCACGTGTATGCAGTCATATTTAACACAACTGGGGACTTTAGGTGTGCTGTGTTTTAAAGGGAAAGTATTAGGAGTAACGGAAAATTCTTAGTGCAAAAACTTTATACAGGATAGTAATGGTGATTGGTTACCCTTAAAAAGTAACTTTTTGAGTCATATATATATATATAGCTCGAGTAAATTAAAAATACAAAATACTCCAACATCTTGTTTGTCAAAAAACTAGTTTTGATAGTTATAGATCTACAACCTCAAATAAATATGTACACAGTAGTTTCTAATAATTCTGCGAGGAGTGATACATATCGATCACTTGGAAGTTAAAACCTGATGTTTTGACTTTAATCTTGAAAGTTTGTTTGAAGCACATTCGATTCATTTTTTAATTCCTGCTTTTACTCGTTTGACAGGAAACCCAAGCATAGAGAACACATAAGTTTCTCCTGGTTTCTCTTTTCGGCTTTACTCCTCTGCTGTGTTGTGCCAGTCAGCACTCAGTAAAAAATGATTCTTACTTTCTAAATGATGCACCAAAGCTGTAGACAGTTGAGTGCTTGTAAGTGTTCTGTTTCTTTCTATACTTGAAATAGGGCAGAGCACTAAAGAAGGAAATCCTACAGTGGAATGAAAGTAACAGCAAGACTTGGGCTTCCTGAAGCAAAGTTAAAAGAAGTTGCCTCCTTGGTTCACTAAATATTTTATATAAAATAAGTATTTCTTACTAGAAATCAAGCCATTTGCCACCTCTCGCTAATACAAAACAGAAATAATATACCAGAAAGCCTATCAGCAGAAATATCAAATGAGAAAGAAACATTAGCTCACTCTTAATATACCTTTACTGACGTAGGAGAATAAGTTTTCCCCTTAAGGGGATATTTTAACATCTAAGTTAATAAACAGTTTCAAGCATGGTATATTCATGGAATTTCCTACTAATATCACACGGCATAATAATTGCTTAAAATTGAGTCTCATTTAATTGAATAAACAAAATAAGAAATGAAAGAGGAGAAATAAAAACCAACACTATAAAATATAAAAAATCATAAGAGGAACAGTTATATGCCAATAAATTGGACAGACTAGAAGAAATGGGCAAATTTCTAGAAAGATGCAGCTTGCCAAGACTGAGTCAAGAAGAAACAGACAATAATATCACTTACATGTGGAATCTAATTTTTTTAAAAAAATGATACAAATGAACTCTTTAAAAAATAGAAACAGACTCAGATTTTGAAAACAGGCTTATAGTTAGCAAGGGGGAAGTGGGGGAGAAGGATAAATTAGGAGCTTGGAATTAACATACACACACTACTGTATGTAAAACAGATAATCAACAAGGACCTGCTGTATAGCACAGGAAACTCTACTCAGTATTCTGTAATAACCTAAATGAGAAAAGAATCTGAAAAAGAATTAATACATTTATACATATAATTGAATCATGCTGCTTATAGCTGAAACTAACCTGACATTGTAAATCAACTCTACTCAAAATTTTTGAAAAAGAAGAAGAAACAGACAAATTGAACAGACCAATTGCTAGAAGTGAAACAGAATCTATAATTTTAAAAAATCATCACACACGAAACTCCAAGAGTAGATGGCTTCACTGTGGAATTCTACCAAATATATAAAGAAGAACTTATACTATACTTCTCAAACTATTCCAAAAAATTAAAGATAATAATAGTAAACAATAAATGCTGGAGAGGATGTGGATAAAAGGTACCTTCCTACACTGTTGGTGGGACTGTAAATTGGTGTAGCCACTATGGAGAACATAGTTAACATATATGTATGAAAACTCCATACATATATATTGAGGTACCCTTGTGGCTCAGCTGGTAAAGAATCCGCCTGCAATGTGGGAGACCTGGGTTCGACTCCTGGGTTGGGAAGATCCCCTGGAGAAGGGAACGGCTACCCACTCCAGTATTCTGGCCTAGAGTATTCCATGGACTGTATAGTCCATGGGGTCACAAAGGGTCTGACACGACTGAGCAACTTTTGCTTCTCATACATATATATCGTGTGTATAGCTATATCTATCCATATACACATATACATGTATAGGGAACACTACTCAGCCATAAAAAAGAATTTGCAGCAACATGGATGGACCTAGAGATTAACATGCTAGGTGAAGTGTCAGAAACAAATATCACATGATATCACATAAATGTGGAATCTGAAAAAATTATACAAATGAATATGGAGGTCAGTTCAGTCCAGTTCAGTCGCTCAGTCATGTCTGACTCTTTGCACCCCCATGGACTGCAGCATGCCAGGCTTCCCTGTCCATCACCAACTCCCAGAGCCTACTCAAACTCATGTCCATCGAGTTGGTGATAACATCCAACCATCTCATCCTCTGTCATCCCCTTCTCCTCCCCACTTCAATCATTCCCAGCATCAGGGTCTTTTTAAATGAGTCAGTTCTTCGCATCAGGTGGCCAAAGTATTGGAGTTTCAGCTTCAGCATCAGTCCTTTCAATGAATATTCAGGACTGATTTCCTTTAAGATGGACTGGTTGCATCTCCTTGCAGTCCAAGGGACTCTCAAGAGTCTTCTCCAACACCACAGTTCAAAAGCATCAATTTTTCAGCTCTCAGCTTTCCAACTCTGTTTTCCACACATGACTACTGGAAAAACCATAGCTTTGACTAGACGGACCTTTGTTGGTAAAGTAATGTCTCTGCTTTTTAATATACTGTCTAGGTTGGTCATAACGTATGGAGGTCAGAATGATTCACTGTGGGAAAGGCTTGATTAGCCATTCCTGGCTTTGAAGATGAAAGGGAGCAACAGCCTCTAGAAACTGGAAAAGGCAAGAAAATGGATTCTCTTCTAGAGCCTCTAGAAGGAATGTAGCCTTGCCAAAACCTTGACTTTAGCAGTAAGACTCCTTTAGGACTTCTGACCTCCTGAACTGTGAGATAACAAATCTGTATTGTTCTAAGCTACTAAGTCTGTGGTCATTTATTACTGTAGTCACAGGAAACTGACACAAGTGCTAATGTCCTAAAAAGATGGAAGATAGTCTTTAAACTGATTAATTTTAGTATAGAATCAACAACTTGTAATTTGTAAAACAGAGATACCTAAGACAAAATGGGCTTCCCACTCAGTGGTGAAAGAATTTGCCTACCAAGGCAGGAGTTGTAGGAGATCCCTGTTCGAACCTTGGGTCTGGAAGATCCCTTGGAGAAGGAAATGGTAACCCACTCCAGTATTCTTGCCTGGAGAACCCCATGGAGAGAGGAGCCTGGAGATGTTAGAAAATATAACAGTGATTTGGCTTAGAAAACAATTTATCAAAACCAATTGCTAAGTGTTACTGCTGGATGTAAAGGATGTTAATACAAGATTCTTGATGCAGAGGATGTTTTCACATTGTTTAGCGGCATTACACTCAGAAGCCAAAATAAGCCTTTCAATCAGAGTATTTGTACTTTGTTTCCGTTTACTAAAATAAAGCTTACTAAAAGGAGGCATATGCCCAGTAGACTGTGTTGAATTCAATCAACATAGCTGGATTTGGAATTTTAATTTCACTAGCAGTATTAGAAGGTTCACCTGTAAACAGCTGTCTCTGGGGAAGATTGTCTTCCTGTGTAATCTGATTTCCATAGTTACATAGAATGAGAACTCGGCTCCTTGAAAACAAGGTATTGATCTGCTAAGAATTTACCTTATTCTTATTCATAAAGCTGTTTTCAGTTGCAAGCATTTAAGGCTCTGAAAAATCACCCTATTCTAAAGGAATATTAACTAAAGCTTGGAGTGATGGTTCTTTCCCTGATTTTTCTTCTCCTATTTTATAGATTACCATGCATTCAAATTGTAACATGTTCTGCAAAAGTAATATTAGCCTTTGAGAAGCTGAGAAATCTCTGAACTGACCAGTTGTTCTGTCACTCAGTCATGTCCAACTCTTTGCAACCCTGGGGACTGCAGCATGCCAGGCTTCCCTGTCCTTCACCATCTCCTGGAGCTTGCTCAAACTCAAGTCCATTGAGTTGGTGATGCCATCCATCCATCTCATCCTCTGTCATCCCTTTCTCCTCTGCCTTCAATCTTTCCCAGCATCAGAGTCTTTTCTAATGAGTCCCTGCATTTTCATAAACTGAAGATATTCTTTTTTTTTTTTAAATCAGAATATAGTTGCTTTACAATGTTGTGTTAGTTTCTGCAGTACAATGAAGTGAGTCAGCTATATGTATACATATTTCCCTTCCCTCTTGGACCTCCCTCCCACATCCCCTTCATCCCAGCCATCTAGGTCATCACCGAGCACCAAGCTGAGATTCTTGTGCTTTGTAGAGGTTCCCACTAACTATATATTTTACACCTGGTAGTATACAAATTTTAAATGGGTCTTATCTTCTTTTGGTTTGTTGGACATTTTCAACAAAATACCCCTGAGTCTAATTTATAAATCAAATGGTGGGAGAAAAGGGAGTGACAGCCCTCTGAGAACTTTTTTTGGGGAGGATAGATTGATTACAGAAGGGTTTGTAAGCCCGGAGATTTTATGATTAGTCTTACAAAATTCCCATTTTCTTGCGGAGACTTATTTCTAATTACTAAACTTTATTCTCCACAAAATGTTTACACCTTCCCACCTTTCCTTTCTTTTCCTTTTCTTAACTATCAAAACATTCCCCATGAAGTTTCGTTTATAACCATATACATGCATGTACAGACAACACAGCTGTTTCAAACAATACTGAGTTCCATTTGGCAAAGATAATGTGTAAAAATAATGGCTGTGAGTTTCTTTTTTTTTAATTTTTATTTCAAAAAATTAGATAGCAGTTTTTGCCATACATCGACATGAATCAGCCATGGATTCACATGTGCTCCCCCTCCCAAACCCTCCTCCCACCTCCCTCCCCCTCCCATCCCTCTGTGTCATCCCAACGCTCCATCCCTGAGCATCCGTCCCATGCATAGAACATGGAATGGTGTTCTGCTTCACATATGACAATACACATGTTTCAATGTTATTGTCCCAGAACGTCCAACCCTCACCTTCTCCCTCAGAGTCCACAGGACTGTTCTATGCATCTGTGTCTCTTATTCTGTCTCACATATAGGGTTACCATTACCATCTTTCAAATTCCATATACATGCATTAGTATACTGTATTGGTGCTTTTCTTTCTGGCTCACTTCACTCTGTATAATGGGCTCCAGTTTCATCCATCTCAATAGAACCGATTCAAATGTATTCTTTTTAATGGCTGAGTAATATTCCATTGTGAGTGTCTTGAAGTGGAAGAATGTGCTCCTAGCACTGTTGATGCTGTGCTGTGTTAATATAAGTGAGAATTATTCTTTGGTAAACATTCAGCCATAAATTCTTCCTGGTAGGTGGGAAAAACCAGCAAGTGGGTTCCAGAACCCAAAGAAATACTGCAGGTTGGACTGTGATGGGTTGCAATAAAGGAATAAGTAACCAAATGATGGAGGATTATACAAGGAAACCAATGCGAAAAGTTTGAGGTCCTGGCCTGACAGCTCATTTCTGTCATCTCTGCATCATTACATCTGGAGTTGTCTGGTTTTCAGTACCAGGACCTCTCATTGCTAGCTAGACTCTTTTCTCTATAGGTCCATCTGTACCCGTATTTTCAGCTTTCCTTAGTATTAACTACGTATTTTCCTTTCTACTCCTAGTAACAGTTAGTGCCACACTCTAATTCTAAAGTTCTGCCACCATTTTAATAATTTGATCTTTAAGTTTTTGGCTTGTCCCATTTTAGTTTCTTGGCTTAAGGGTAGACAGTATAATCAAATAACCAAAGACAACTTCATGTTATTTTAAGCAGCTTTTCCTCGAAAATATGAGTTTGGTTTTGTCTTCCTGGAAAGCACTCTATCTCTGATCTCCTTTTAAGTAAAGATTTTCTATGCAGAAACTAGGTAAAGCCAAAGTAGTCTCAAAATATCCTTCTCTACTATATTACCAAAGCAGAATGAGAGTGGAAGAAAAGAGTTCCAAATTTTCATGTTCCAGCTATGTGCAGTAAATTATTTTTTTCTGAATTACACTTCCTTAAATCTTTTGTCAATTATTATTGAGAATTGCATCATTTTCTCGGTAAAATAAACCAGAACCTGTAAAAGAGGTTTCACAAAATACAATAGCAAGGATGAAATCCAACTCAATTTTAATAAGTGCTGTGTTAGGTCCTTGGGGTTTTTGATTGATGATAAACCTATGTATAGTACTTGTTAAATGTTTATTGATTTCAGCCTCCTGGTAAAAATCATTGCCTAGTGGAAGAACAATAGCAGACAAATAAAATGAAAAGCAATACAGTATTTATTTTTTAAAAGATTAATGGGAATACAATGAATGTAATAAATTCCTCTTGTAACATAGTTGAGTAGCAGAACTAAGAATGTAGAAAATATTGGGAGAAGAATGTAATATTAATCATTTCTTAATAAAAAGCTTTATAACACATATATCTTCAGCAGCTAAATTTATTTTCCTGTAGCTCTTTGTATATAATTTTCATTCATACAAACCTTTGCATTATTTGCAAATAATTCAAAATATTATAGTGATATAGAATTTAGCAAGAAAGTATTAACTTCCTCCTCTAAATCTCTCCTGAAGTCAACAACTTGCAAATACATTCTTTGTTTGGGATGCACAGACTCCATTGTTTAGCACCAAGATAACAGCTCCACACACAGTTATTCTCTTACTTGATTAGGGGCAAAATGTCACCTTTGCTGAAAGCAAATCACTGCTTTTCACAGCAATCAAATGATCAAAATTGCACTTTACAGATATAAATTGTTCATGGATTTCTGTAGGGAAAAAAAATGTCATTGATAGGGTAAGTTGTTGTGTGAGCCAAAAATTGGAGAAACCTGCAGGACAAACATAGGACAAACATAATTTTATGATTGATTTAAAAATAATTATTTAAATTGATCACTAAATCCTGTTTCTCAAATGCATTCTTTTTAATAAGTCCTTCAATAATTATTAAACTGCCTTTGGTACTGAATCAAATCACCATAATCTGCACCCAAATGAGGTTTTAAAATACTAAATAGTTAAGGATGTGGTCCCCTCTGTGTTCTTCTGCTTCCTTAACCCTTTCCCAGTAGTACTATGGGATGGATGTTAGGCTGCCAATGCCCCCAAATGTCCCAAGGACAATGGAACCAGAGAAACAAGGTAGCAATTTCCTTTTTTCTTTTTCTCTTTCGTGCCATGTAGATTGTATTTCTCTGATCAGGGGTTGAACTCAGACCCTCAGCTGTGAAAGCACAGAATCCTAACCAGAATCGAGGAATTCTTAAGGCAGCAGCTTCTTGTTTTTGATCAATTGTTTCCTTGCTTTTAAATTTGAATCTCCAGGACCAAGTATAAGGCAGAGAGATTGGAAAGAATACTTGATAAATGAGTTCCACTCTGCCCTGACCTCCCTTCATTCCTGCCTGAGAGCTGTGAATGAAAACCATTGCCTGATGGCATAAACCATGAAGAGGTTTCCAGAAGCTCAACGGCACACAGCTTGCTGTCTCTCCTGATAGCTCTCTCTTTTTAAGGAAACAGATAATTAATAGACTCTTGTGTGCTTGTGCTCAGTCACTAAGTCATGTTCTACTGTTTGTGACTCCATGGACAGTAGCCTTTGCCAGGTTCCTCTAAGAGATTTTCCAGGCAAGAGTCCTGTAGTAGGTGCCATTTCCTTCTCTAGGGGATCTTCCTGCACCAGGGTTCAAACCCACATCTTCTGCATTAGGAGGTGGATTCTTTACCACTGAGCCACCATGTATGCATGATAAGTTGCCTCAATTGTGTCCAACTCTTTGTGACCCTGTGGACTGTAGCCCACCAGGCTCCTCTGTCCTTTGTCTAGGCAAGAATAGTGGTATAGGTTGCTGTGCCCTCCTCCAGGGGATCTTCCTGACCCAGGGATCGAACCCTGCATTTCTTATGTCTCCTGCATTGGTAGGCAGGTTCTTTATCACTAACACCACCTGGGAAGCCCCACCACCTGAGCCACCAGGGAAGCCCAATTAATAGACTAGAAATATTTATATAGAATATCAAATATTTACTAAATGTTATATGTGATCACCTTAAAGAACTATTGAGGAAGTGATTGTGCAGCCCATACAATGCATGTTTTAAGAACCAGAAAAAGGAAAAATTCAGAATGGAATGAAATATGATTCATGGGGAGAAAGGACTTGGGTGGAAGGCAAAGACATATTGCTGTTGCTTTTGTTGCTAAGTCATGTGCAACTCTTTTGTGACCCCATGGACTGTAGCCTGCCAGGCTCTTCTGTCCATGGGATTTCCCAGCAAGAATACTGGAGTGGGTTGCCATTTCCTTCTCCAGAAACATATTGGTTATTAGTAAAAATTAAACAAACACAAAACAAAAAAACCAAGCAAGGAAGGAGCAGGTCTTCGAAAGGATAATCTTTTATTTCTGGAATCCCCTCTAAAGTAAACAATCACTATAGCCTGGATACATGCAGAAACTGAAAAAAGAATTAAGAACTAATAATAAATGACAACAACTCCTTTTCCCCTTAACTGGTTCAATCCCATAATGGGCAAAGAAGTGCTCTTTATAAAGGCTCAGTTGTGGATGTAGATATATGAAGAAACTTCCCTTCAGCAGGCAAAATGGCCAGGGGAGAATGATTGCTCTTTACTTTTCTTTCTCTGGCTAGTCTTTAGGTGGAATTGTCCAAAAAAAAAAACCACCAAAAATTATTCTGAAATATAAACTTCCCTGTGCTATGCTTAGTCACTCAGTTGTGTCCGACTCTTCATGATCCCATGATGTGTAGCCCGCCAGGCTCCTCTGTCCATGGGGATTCTCCAGGCAAGAATACTGGAGTGGGTTGCCATGTCTTCCTTCAGGGGATCTTCCCAACACAAGAATCCAACCCAGGTCTCCTGCATTGCAGATGGATTCTTTATCATCTGAGCCACCAGAGAAGCCCAAGAATGCTGGAGTGGGTAGTCTATCCTTTCTCCAGGGGAACATCCCAACCCAGGAATTGAACCAGGGTTTCCTGCATTGCAGGTGGATTCTTTACAGTCTGAGCTACCAGGGAAGCCCATAAATTTCCCCTCTAGAAACAAATAGGAGAGCAAATTTCTGCTTATGTTAAGACCATGTACTACTGTTTGGGGAAATTTCCCAGATGCCATCTTGTGAAATCATGTGTGTCTGTGTGTTTGTGTGTGCGTGCATGAAGTTCATGATGAAGATCTTGCACTTAAATCTTGCCACATCACCCCTTCCACATGCTTTTCCCACGGAGCTTAACCTCTGCATAACTATTCCATTATTTGCTCAGAAAAAAACATTATGAAACTGTCATGGACTGAATTGTGTCCCCTCCCCTACCCCCAGAAATTAATACATTTAAGCCCTAACTTCTATTGTCACGGTATTTGGAAATAGAATCCTTGGGAGGTAATTAGGTTTTGTTGTTGTTCAGTCGCTCAGTCAAATCTGATTCTGTGAGCCCATGGAGTGCAGCACGCCAGGCTTCCCTGTCCTTCACTGTCTCCCAAAGTTTACTCAGTCTCATGTTGAGTCGGTGATGCCATCCAACCATCTCATCCAACCATCTCATCCTCTTGTCCAAAATCTTTCCCAGCATCAGGGTCTCTTCTCATCAGGTGGTCAAAGTACTGGAGCTTCAGTTTCAATATCAGTCTTTCCAATGAATATTCAGGGTTGACTTCCTTTAGGATTAGTTAGTTCAGTCACTCAGTCATGTCTGACTATTTGCGACCTCATGGATTGCAGCACGCCAGGCTTCCCTGTCCATCACCAACTCCCTGAGCTTACTCAAACTCATGTCCATTGAGTCGGTGATGCCATCCAACCATCTCATCCTCTGTCATCCCTTTCTCCTTCCACCTTCAATCTTTCCCAGCATCAGGGTCTTTTCCCATGAGTCAGTTCTTTGCATCAGGTGGCCAAAGTACTGGAGTTTCAGCTTTAGCGTCAGTCCTTCCAATGAATATTCAGGACTGATTTCCTTTAGGATAGACTGGTTTGATCTCCTTGCAGTCCAAGGGACTCTCAAGAGTCTTCTCCAACACCACAGTTTAAAAGCATCAATTCTTCGGTGCTCAGCTTTCTTTATAGTCCAACTCTCACATCCATATATGACTACAGGAAAAACCATAGCTTTGACTAGACAGACTTTTGTTGGTAAAGTAATGTCTCTGCTTTTTAATATGCTGACTAGGTTGGTCATAACTTTTCTTCCAAGGAGCAAGCGTCTTTTAATTTCATGGCTGCAGTCACCATCTGCAGTGATTTTGGAGCCCCCCAAAATAAAGTCTCTCACTGTTTCCATTGTTTCCCCATCTATTTGGCATGAAGTGATGGGACCAGAGGCCATGATCTTAGTTTTCTGAATATTGAGTTTTAAGCCAACTTTTTCACTCTCCTCTTTCACTTGCATCAAGAGGCTCTTTTCTTTAGTTCTTCTTCGCTTTCTGCCATAAGGGTGGTGTCATCTGTGTATCTGAGGTTATTGATATTTTTCCCAGCAATCTTGATTCCAGTTTGTGCTTCATCCAGCATGGCATTTTGCATGATGTACTCTGCATATAAGTTAAATAAGCAGGGTGACAATATACAGCCTTGAAGTATTCCTTTCCTGATTTGGAATGAGTGTTGTTCCATGTCAATTTCTAACTGTTGCTCCTTGACCTGCATACAGATTTCTCAGGAGGCAGGTCAGGTGATCTGGTATTACCATATCTTAAAGAATTTTCCTTAGTTTGTTGTGATCCACACAGTCAAAGACTTTGGCGTAATCAATAAAGCAAAAGTAGATATTTTTTTGGAACTCTCTTGCTTTTTTGATGATGCAGTGGATGTTGGCAATTTGATCTCTGGTTCCTCTGCCTTTTCTAAATCTAGCTTGAACATCTGGACGTTCCCAGTTCACATACTATTGAAGCCTATCTTGGAGAATTTTGTGTATTACTTTACTAGCGTGTGAGATGAGTGCAATTGTGTGGTAGTTTGAGCATTCTTTAGCATTGCCTTTCTTTGGGATTGGAGTGAAAACTGACCTTTTCCAGTCCTGTGCCCACTGCTGAGTTTTTGAAATTTGCTGGCATATTGAGTACAACACTTTCATAGCATCATCTTTCAGGATTTGAAATAGCTCAACTGGAATTCCATCACCTCCACTAGCTTTGTTCATAGGGATGCTTCCTAAGGCCCACTTGACTTTGCATTCCAGAATGTCTGGCTCTGGGTGAATGACCACGCCATTGTGGTTATCTGGGTCATGAAGATCTTTTTTGTATAGTTATTCTGTGTATTCTTGCCACCTTTTCTTAATATCTTCTGTTTCTGTTAGGATTGATTGGTTTGATCTCCTTGCAGTCCAAGGGACTTTCAAAAGTCTTCTCCAGCACCACTGTTCAAAAGCATTAATTCTTCAGTACTCAGCCTTCTTTATAGTTTAGATGAGGTCATCAAGATGGGACCCTCAAGAAGGGGTTAGTGACCTTTAGGAAGAGATGCCAGAGTTTGCTCTCTCTTTCTCTCCACCATGTTGGAATATAGCAAGAAGGTGACCATCTGCAAGCCAGGAATGGAATCCTCACCGGGATCCGACCATGATAGCACCCTGATCTAAGACTTCCAGCCTCAGAACTGAGAAAATAGATTTCTGCTGTGTAAGCCCCACAGTCTATGGTATTTGTTCATGGCATGCTCATGAGGACATTTTCTGAATGTCAAGTGGGATATTGACTTTTAGTCTACAGGAATGTATTATGATGAACATAAACTGCAGCTTCTTACCTCTTATGCATCATGATGTATGGGCTGGAGCTGGGTCTGATCATAAAATGCCAGTGACAAAGAGACCCCGATTGTTACTTACTTGAGAGAGTATTGCTGAGAGAACAGAACTATTCACAAATGACAGAGAAGCCCTTAATGTTACCTCAGGGGTTAAGGGTCTCACATCTTCCTCTGCTGGGCCATGCTTTTATAGTTTGTACAGATCACCAACTTGCTCTGCAAGTCTTGTGGAACAATCATCTTGTATCCTTATTACTGTCACATGCACAGAACTAGAGATTTTTTACTTGGTGTGTGTCTAGCTGAACAAGTATAAACTTCAACAAGCAGAATCTGATGCTTATGATTGGAACCATCTACCACAGCAAAGACCAGAATCTGCAGCAATGGCTTCTTCAAAAGTGTGATGGAGAGAAACTTCTGGATGATCAGACTGAACCATTAAATTAGTTTCAGTTTTTTTGTCTTCCCCACCCCTCACCCTGACCATGCGGTGTGACTTGCGAGATCTTAGTTCCCCAACCAGGGGTCGAACCTGGGCCCCACCAGTGAAAGCACACAGCCCTAACCATTGGAAGGCCAGGGAATTCCCAGTCAACAGTTTAAACTGGGTGTGAGGGCATGTGCAAGAGAGAAACTGCTTGAGTTATTAAACTATTTATTAGCTGGAAACACAAATTATCACTCTCATCTTTTGGGAAAAGTCACATTATCCCTTGAATTATTGTGACTATGGTGCATGTATGAGGGCTTCCCAGGTGGCTCTAGTGATGAAGTATCTGCCGGCAATGCAGGAGAAGCAAGAGACGCGGGTTCAATCCCTGGGTGGGGAAGACCCCCTGGAGAAGAAAATGGCAACCCACTCTAGTACTCTTGCCTAGGACACCCCATGGACAGAGGAGCCTAGCGGGCTACGTTATAGTCCATAGGGCCGCAGAGTCGGACGCGACCGAGGACGCGTGCGCAAACAGGCTCATGTTGTGCATATGGAGAACCCCAGGTTGTCCGCACGGAAAGTAATGGCTGGAAATTATATTCAAAGATGGTAAAGCCAGCAGTCCCTCCCTAAACGCAAGTTCTCTTTATATGAAATTGTAACCTACTTAATTTTATTTTTGTATGCATTTTAGTAATCATGAAAAGTTTATTTCCAAAATAGGTGAATGATTATTTTGGGAGTAATTTAGGAAAGGAGAGAACTGGAAATAGAAAAGAAGAAAATGACAATACCATTGATGGCAAATTATGAGAACAGGGTTCTAGGAATTTTGAACTAGAGGAACAAGGGAGAAAAAAAAATGCAAATATTGGAATCAGCCTGTTATGTCTGCTGGAAGAAAGGACACTGAGATGCCCCTAAAGGGGTCATTCAGAAACCTGCTTCAGTCCAATTCTGGGGGCACCAGTAAAAGTCTTGGGAAATAAAAGGAGTATAGCTTTAACATCTGGGTGAAGAAGCAGACATATGAAAAGCATAACTTTTCATGTGATAATACACAACTTAGGATGCGTATTATCTCCAGAAAAGTCAAACAAGCTTACCAGAATTTCCCTGAGACTGTAAGTGAAGGAGATTCTAAGAAGTTGCTAGTAAACAGGAAATGGTACATGGAAATTAATGGTACAATGCCCATTATTACTCATTTACAATGTTTCTACACCCAGCTTCAACTTTGGTCAAATGCATAGTGGAAGGAAGACTGTATATGACAGGTGTTTTTACATCTGTTCAAGTTCACAAACCCACATCTGCAACCCTTGGACACAGGTCTGTTTCAGAATTCAGGGATTTTTTTGAGGCATTAATTTTAGAAAAATTATATCTATCTATGTATATATACACAGATACATGTTTTGCTGAGAAATACTGAAGTGCTTCATTACTCTATTATAAGCTATTTTCCCAAACTCCACCAGAGGCCAGATAGATAGATATAAAAAGAATATAATAATTACATATAATATATATTCTTTACATACATATTATAATTATTTATATACATATATACATATATAGAAAGTTTAGGAAAGCAACTCATAATCAAGTAGTCTAGCACTCTGATATTTCTCAGGAATATATAAATATTCACACAAAGTAGAATAAAGATTGTGAATGATTTCCTCAGTTTGGGCCAGGATTTACTGCCAAATGAGTCTGAGTTGGGTCGGGTTTTACTGCCAACAGGGTAATGAATAAAATTTCAGTTTTAAGAGATTTTTAGATTTCGGAGGTAGGGCTGTGGGATTATAAAATTATATTACTTTTTTAAAAACCTAAGACTTAGTTTTGGCCAAGAACTATGGAGTTGTGCCAAATTACACTTTTTCCGGGATAGCTGAGGTCATAGATCTGGAGTAGACAAAACATAAGGTGTAGATGGGTCCCTAGGACATCTCCCAGGGAAGTTGCCTGGGAAGGGTTTTTTCACAGTTACCAGGCATACGCAGAGCCATTGGCACAATCTTGTCTTGTGACTCTAGTCAGTAGGACTTGTTCAAATTTTCCACCATTTTTATCAAACTTCCTTGTCCTTGATGAGGTTGCAGGAACCCAATCTGCAATTATTTTAGCATGCACCTATGACAAAGCAGCAGAAACATAAACACCAGCACCAGACATACAAAGCAGGAGCATTTCAGGAAAATAATAAACTGAACAAAATAGAGAAACAGAAAATAGGAAATGCAGGGAATGTGAGGAAAAGTAAGTAAGAGTTTCCCAGAATAACTTCATGCTGGATCCTAACAGAAAAAAAAGCTGAAAAAGCAGTATGGGACCATGCAGGAACCGATAGGCTTGTGCTAACATGTCTGCATTATTGATTTTCCCCAGTGGCTCCACGGTGAAGAATCAACCTGCAGTGCAGAAGCTGTAGGAGACACGTGTTCAATCCTGGCTTGGGAAGATCCCCTGGAGGAGGGCATGGCGACCCACTTCAGTATTATTGCCTGGAGAATCCCACGGACAGAGGAGCCTGGCAGGCTATAGTCCATGCAGCCACAAAGAGTGGGACACAACTCAAGTGACTTAGCATGCATGCCAAGTGTAGGGAGAATAATATTAATAGCTAATATGGATAGAATAGTCTTTTGGTGCCTGGCATTGTCTGTTTTACGTGGACTGGGTTCATTATTTGTCACCGCAACCTCATGAAGAGGGTACTCTTATTACCCACATTTTATAGATGAAGAGACTAAGGCATTTCTAAATATTTTAGAAATGCATGGGGAAACAGCTATAATTCATATGATTATTACTTCTATGCCAAGTACAAGGGTAATAATGATAAAAATAATAATAGTTAATGTGTATTAGTGTTGATTTTTTGTGACTCATGGTCTATGGCATTTTTGTGTTAGTTTATTTACTGTTCACAGCAGTACTATGATGTGACTCTAACTACTCACATTTTACATGCATCTATGGATAATTCTCTGGTAGCTGAGAGGGTAAAGAATCTGCCTGCAATGCAGGAGACCTAGACTTGATCCCTGGGTCAGGAAGACTCCTGGAGAAGGGAATGGCAACCCTCATCAATATTCTTGCTTGGAGAATTCCATGGACAGAGGAGCCTAGCAGGCTACAGTCCATGGGTCTCAAAGAGTTGGATACGACTGAGCGACCATCAGTTTCACTTTCATGGATAGCTATTACTTATCATTATAAGAAGATGGAATTTGCAGTATCAATTCTATTCAATTTTCAAAAAAAAATTTAATGATGTAACCTGTGAGAAATTTTTATTCCTGTAAGTAATGGAAATGGAAGAAGCTTTATTGTGGCAATATTACTCAATTTTTAAAACTTCTTTCAAGTTCTGTGCTAAAAATAGGGCAACTGACAGCTTGATTAGGTGCTCCTTCAATTTTGTTGAAAGCACAGAATTAGAAACCTCCTAACTAGCAAAGTATTTGTTACTGTCTTTAGAGTTCTCTCATTTCTGCGAATTTCCCAGAGGGGCTTCACTCAAAGTTATCAAATGAGTATTCAGTGTGCAGAGCCACAAGCCTTAGCTTTTCACACCAAACTGGCTGGGATCACAATGCAGGGGTCTGATAAAGTAGTCATCTCACTTTGGCACAGAGATGGATATGGCAGCATCTTTAGGCACGGCAAGATTCTTCTCAAGAAGCAATATTTGCTGAGGGCGAAAACACAGACAAATGAGCTTTCAAAGTTCTTTACCCTGACCACATACACAATCATTTCATTCCAGAAAGACTTTAGAGCAGCTATAATTAATCGTTGACCTTGGCCATAAAACTATTTCAGTAAAGGACTCAGAAAATGTATACCTTTAAGGAATATGATATTCAGATGGAAGTATTAAGTTAAACTGGTTGTAAGATATTGATAAATGGATTTATAGTGTTTTAAATTATGAACTCATTTAAGGTTGGATGATAGTGAAGAAAAATAAAGACTTTGATTTGAGAATACTTGGTCTCTAGTTTTGTTTTGGGAACTAATGTGATAGAAAGTTTGATTCTATCTTAAAGCCAATATTGGACTATTTGAATAGGCATGTAATCTGTGTGTAAGAGAATGTTAATCTCTGTTTGTAGTAGGACCATATATCCAAATCATGGAAAAAGTGAAAGTGTTAGTCACTCAGTTGTATCTAACTCTTTGTAGCCCACCAGGCTCCTGTGTCCATGGAATGCTCCAGGCAAGAAGACTGGAATTGGTACCATTCACTTCTCCAGCAGATCTTCCCAACCCAGCGATTGAACCCAAGTCTCTTGCATTGCAGGTGGGTTCCTTACCATCTGAGCTACCAAAAAGTGCTATCAGATCACAAGCATAAAAATAGAAAGCAGGGAGGGGCATTGCAGAGGCCTATTTTGTCTCAATGGAAATTGTTAGTGGGCACATCAAGAAACCACTTTTTTTTTTCATACTCTTCTTAAGCTAGTTCAAATAGATACAGATTATAAATGAGCACAAAAGGCAAAACAATATGATTTTAAAAGGATTTCTATTTGAGTTCGTGCAGCTTGACCAATAATTTATGCTGTTCTCAAAAGACAAGAAATAAAGCAATTATCCTTCAATAAAAATACACAAGAAAGATGAATAAAAGACAAAAAAGTTATTATGTTATTGTGGGAGAAATAGTAATGCTCACCAAATGTTTCATTTGTCCTCCTCCATTTCTCAGTCTCTTTATGGCTTGTGAGCCTATGTGACTAGTTTTGGCCAATGAAATGGGAGCCAAAGAGATCTTCAGAGTGAAGGAATAAGCAGCCTATGTATAATTTTCAGCCTCTCTTCTTTTCTAATTGAGGAATTTATGTGTTCCATATGGAGTGCCTACAATTTGGTAGGGTCTTGGTCAGCCTGGGTCCTTGAATGGAGCAGAGATACTTGCTGACCTGTGATGGACATGTAGGATGAGCAAGAAATACATCTTCATTATGTTAAGGAAGCAACCAAGAATTCAAGATTAATTTGTTGCCACAATATAACCCAGTATATCTGAACGATTGCATTTTTGTAATAGATTTCTCCACAAGATGAGCATTTAATAATGTTAATAGGTAAATGATTTTCTCTGAAGAATGTCTTTTCTTCACAATGAACATCAGTTTGAGAAATCCAGCATTAGTTTAAAAAACACAGAACTGACATACACATTAGATGAAAGATCTAGTAAATCAGTAGGTTAAAGAACTTTTCTTTGGGAATGATACATATATACATTGGTTGAGTCCTTTCACTGTTCACCTGAAACTATCACAACATTGTTAATCAGCTATACCTCAATACAAAATAAAAAGTTCAAAAGAAAAAAAAACTGTTCTTTGAAATACAATACTAAATTATTGTCGGGATCTAAACTGACAGATTTGTATATGTAGAGTTAACGAAGGCAAACCATTTGGATGCATTCAAAACAGTACTTATTGTTGTTTAGTTGCTAAGTCATGTCTGACTCTTTTGCAACCCCAATGACTGTAGCCTGCCAAGCTCCTCTGTCCATGGGATTTCCCAGGCAATAATGGAGTGGGTTGCCATTTCCTTTTCCAGAGGATCTTACCAACCCAGCGATCGGAACCTATGTCTTCTGCACTGGCAGGTGGATTCTTTACCACTGAGCCACCTGGGAAGCCCAAAACAGTGCTTTAAGGCTTAACAATTCCAAAATTAGAAAATCATGTACTATTGTTTATTTAGGTTGAGCTTTTAAAGTCAATAAGCAATTAAAACAATACTGATATGCAGTCAGAGAGGATCCTGGGACGTGGAAAGTTTGGTCTGGGTTTGAATGTTGGCTCTACTGTTTCTAGTTTTCTAAGTGTCATTTCACTTATTTGTAAAATGAGGATAAAGGTTTTTATCTTTCAGAGTCACTGTGAGAAGTAATTATGGTAATCTGATGTTAACTATTTAGTCTGGATTCCGGCCCTCAGAAATCATTCATAACTGTGATTATAATGATGATGGTTTCATTAACCAAGATCTGAGATTCTACAGTTTAATTCACAAATTCATACCTTGAGTAACTTGGCCCCAGAACCTGCCCTCATTATTAGATCTGGTTTGTTGTTTAAACTCTGCTTGTGCTGTAAAACACGATTTTGTGAGTCTGTTTGTGTGTGCGTGTGTGTATGATTTCTTTTTGTCCTTTTAAAGAAGATTAAGGAGATTAAACAATTTGTAGGGAATAGGGAACCAATAGCATCTTCCAAATTCTTTCAGATGTCTTATTAACTGTGGCTTTTTTGACTCCTGTGATCTTGATCAAACTCCTTTCTGGGACAGAGCCCAATTTGCTGAGAGGCAGCCCTGTGACTGTGATCAGCAGTCCATTGATAGCAGGTGAGGCGGACAGTCTCACCTTTGAAGAAGCAGTGCTGATTTTTAGAAGTCATTGGATAGCAAGAATCTACCCACAAAATCAGGAAGATTCCTGGTCTCTTTACCCTCTCCACAGCCTTAATTTTTACCATCCAATCCCAAGTGTAAATGGCTTCTTGGTGAACTATGAAAAGGAATTTTACAAAAGTAAAAATAATAACTTTAGCCCAAATATTCATTTTGAGAGAAAGCAGGGAGGAAATAGACAGTATATCTTTTGTAACGATATCCAGGGTAGAAATACAGCCAAAGCTTTTTCCAAATTTATCTTACTTGCTACCTTTCAGCACACACAGATTCTGCGTTTAAATACATTTAGAGAGAATTTTTCCTTTTAGATGAATATATTTCTGTCTTAAAGACTGGCTCACTGGAAAGCCCAAGACAAGTTTCCGCAGGAAGTTGCCACCAATCCTTAATGGGTTATTTGGAGTAAATAAAAGAAGAATGCAAAGAAGAAGGTGTATGTCCAAAATTCAGAGTGAGCCTTTATTCAGGAAATATGTCACATTCACCCAGGGGTGAAAGATGTCAGTGCGGCTAAATCACTTTTACTTCTGATGGATTTTTTTTTACCTTGAAATCTGAGGAGATAAAAACTCCAAATTTTTCTGACTTGTTTCCCAGTTAAATTCTATTCTCTCTAAATTTTACTTCATAATTTGTCTCCTCTTTGCTGCCAGAACATTATTATAATTTATAATTACATTTTAATTACATAATTATTTGACTTTCTTTAGTATTTATTGCTCCTATTCAAAATACACACTGTGAAAGCAGAGCTCAGTTATATGTATGTATATAAAATTTATTTATTATTATTGTTCTCTTCCTTTTTGGTCATGCCATGAGGCATGCTGGATCTTAGTTTTCTAACCAGGGATCGAACTCGAGCCACCTGCAGTGGAAGTGCAGAGCCTCAATCACTGGACCATTATAGAAGTCCCAGAGATCACTTATATTTTGTTCACATATAAATTTTTGTTTATAATCACCAGCACCTGGGTGGATAGTGTCTGGTACATGGGAGTCATTTAATGATCATGATTGAATAGAGAATTAAATCTTACACTGTTGTATCTTTATGTTATACAATGTGGTTCTTTTAGAATATATACATATACATACATACATACATATATATATATGTATATATATATATATAAATTGCTTGGAAAGTCAATATATTAGAATCTTTACCTTTAATTTACCAACTGGTCATGTTACCCTAAAGAAATCTTAGATGTTGAGGGTCCTCAAGGGAGTTTAATAGCTTAAACAATTCCACATCTGTCAGCTCTATAATGTAGCCTAGAACGCAGATACTATTAATGGGTGATACTGGTCATAGGAAATCAATGTGAGGCAGGATCTGACTCAAGTGAGACTCAAGCTCAGCCCATTCCCTGGTCATATTTGATTGGTATATTAATTTCCTATGGCTGCTATAGGTAGCATCACAAACATATTGGCTTAAAACCAACCACATTTATTATTATACAGTTCTGGAGGTCAGAAATCCAAAATTGTTCCACTGGGATAAAACTGGTGCCAGCAAACCTGCATGCCTTCTGGAAGCTCAGGGGAAAAATGCATTTCCTTGCCTTTTCTGGCCTCCAGAGGCTGTCTACATTTCTTAACTTGTGGCCCCTTCCTCCATCTTCAAAGCCAGCAGTATGCATCTTCTCTCCTCTATGACCTCTGCTTCTGCCTTTACATCTCTCTCTTTCTTTGTTTCTCTCTGATTCTCTTGCCTCCTTATTATAAGGACCCTTGTGATTATATTGGGCTCACACAGATAATCCAAGACAATCCTTCTTTCCAGATCCTTAACTTAGTCTCAACTGCAAGATCCCTGTAAGGCAGGTTCTGAGGATCAGGATGTGGGCATCTACTAAGAGGGTCATTATGTAACTTGTCACAGTTGATCCAGGATAAGGATATGACCAAAGTCAGGCCAGCATATTTCTGGACTTTTTTGCCCTGGAACTTGAGAAAAATCACTTATGGTAATGGAAGCTCTGACATATGAGGTTTAGGATCCACCAGCAATCATATTCTGTGAGGCACAGAAGAGACTGGCATAAAGGAAAAAGAATGGAGTCCCAGACATAGAGAATAAAATGTATGAATACCGAGGGCAGGGGGGAGGGGGAAGGGGGAGTGGACTGGGAGATCGGGATTGACATATATACACTATTTGTGTGTGCATGCATGCTAAGTTGCTTCAGTTGTGTTCGACTCTTTGCAACGCTATGGACTGTAGCCTGCCAGGCTCCTCTGTCCAAGGGATTCTCCAGGCAAGAATACTGGAGTGGGTTGCCATGTCCTCCTCCAGGGGATTTTCCCAACACAGGGATCAAAGTGATGTCTCTTTTCAGCCCTGCATTGGCAGGTGGATTCTTTACCACTAATACCATCTGATAAGCCCCATCACTATTGATACCATGTATAAAATAGTTAACTAATGGGAACCAACTGTATAGCACAGGGAACTCTACTCAAAGCTCAGTGTGTGTGTGTTAGTTGCTCAGTCATGTCCGACTCTTTGCGACCCCACGGACTGTAGCCCACCAGGCTCCTCTGTCCATGGGATTCTCCAAGCAAGAATACTGGAGTGGATTGCGATTCCTTTCTCCAGAAGATCTTCCTGACCCAGGGATCTAACCCTAGTCTCCTGCATTGCAGGCAGATTCTTTACCATTTGAGCTACAGGAAAGTCCTACTCAAAGCTCTGTGGTGTCCTAAATAGGAAGGAAATTCAAAAAGAGGGGTTATATGTATACATATAGCTGATATGATTTGCTGTACAGTAGAAACTAATGCAACATTGTAAAGCAACTATACTCCAATTAAAAAAAAAAAAGAATGGGGTCCCCTGAAAGAAAAACTAATGTGGAAACAGAGGGCAGAGGCGCAGGTGTCATTTTGTTGGGTGCCTATAACTGAATCACACTGCTATACACTTGAAACTAGCACATTTTAAATTAACTATACTTCAATGTACTATAACATTTTAAATAACTATACTGCAATAACAGAATCATAAAAAAGAGCATGCAACAAAAGACAGTCTCCACCCACAAGGAGCTAACAGTCCCATGGGAGGCATGGCAGCAAATCTTCACTGTGATGAGTACTGTGGCCAGGGCCTTGGCCACCCTGTGGAAGCAGGCTTGAGGACACTTCTTTCAGGAGTGTGAAGGCCAGGGATGGTTCCCAGAAAGGTGATGCTTGGGCTGAACCTTCAAAGATAACAGAGGAGATTTTGGATAGTCAGGGAGAGGATATTCCACAAGAAGTCATAGAGCATGGTAGATTCCATGCACCCTGAGCCATGTGATATTATAAGAACAAAAATTTTATGTGCTGTATTGATGAGAAATAAAATTAAGGAGCTTGACAGGGCAAAATTGAAAAGGTGTCAAGGCTCACGCTAGGGAGTTAAGGTGCTGTTTCCAAAAGCAACTGCACAGTGTCTGGCATAGAATATTGACCATCACATTGCTGATGGTTCTGATGCAGAGACTGCTCATAATCAATAAAGAAATCAAAAGGTCTGTTTGCAGAATTGATATTTGGCATTGGGACTGTTACACTGATGTCTTTGCTCTGGGAGAGAAAAATCAATGTTGGAGAACTAGGTTTTATTTTGCATTTTTAAAATCCAAAGATCAAAAACATGAATATGACTGGGCAGCTGTATAATGAAGGGGATGACAAGTAAAACTGGAAAGATTGAAAATAATATACACTTAAGACTTAGTTTCCTCTACATTCCTAATACACTAATTGCTAATAGCAAGAACCTTAGCCTGGGGTCTGGGATTCTGAAAATATTTTGAAGTTTTAAACAAAATTTGGGGCATGATATAAAAAGGATCTAAGTGATGTAGATGAACCTAGAGTTTGTTGTACAGAGTGAGGTAAGTCAGAAAGAGAAAAACAAATACTGTATATTAATGCATATGTATGGAATCTAGAAAGATGGTACAGATAAGTCTATTAGCAGAGCACAAATAGAGACACAGACAAAGAGGAAGGACCTGTGGACAGAAGGGGAAGAGGGTGGAATGAATAGGGAGAGTACTCTTGACATATATACACTACACTCAGACGATAAAGAATCTGCCTGCAAATCTGCCTGCCTGAGTTTGATCCCTGGGTTGGGAAGATCCCCTGGAAATTGCAAAGGCTGTTCTTTCCTGGAGAATCCCCATGGACAGAGGAACCTGGCAGGCTACAGTCCATGAGGTCTCAAAGAGTCAGATACTACTGAGCGACTAACTCTTGCAGTTTCATGTGTAAAATAGATAGCTAGTGGGAAGCTGCTGTATAACACAGGGAGCTCAGCTCAGTGCTCTGTGATGACTTAGAGGGGATGGGACAGGGTTGGTGGAAGGGAGGTTCAAGAGTGAGGGGATATATGTATGCTTATAGCTGAGTCACTTCATTGTGTAATAGAAACTAACACAAAATTGTAAAGCAATTATCCTCCAATTAAAAAAAAATTGGGAGCATGAGTGCATTTGTTTATTTTCTGAGGGATAGGGGTTTTGAATATTTATCAAATTCAAAAAATTCCTTGGCTTCCAGGTTAGGATCCACTGGCTTCGAGCAGCCAACTAGAACAAAAAAATGTGAAGACAAAAAAATTGTTTAGACATTGCATGGTAGCTCATAATGGTACAAATTTCTTTTGAGGGGAGCAAAGAGATAGTAAGTAGGCCAACAGCCAGTGGTCTGATAAACAGTCTCTGAAACTCTGATGCCTTATCATAATGACAATTTATTTCTTGCTCACTGTGAAGATCAATGCAGTTAGTGGTGGAAGGTGGAAGGTATGGGAGGGTCTTCTAAATACAGTTGACTGATGATCAGGCTCCTTTTGTGCTGTGACTCTGCCATCTTCAACATGTCACCTCAGAGGCACCCTGGCATTTTCCAGGTGGCACAGGGGGAATCCCTCTTAACTGCCTTGATGGACAGAGGCACATCCCTTTTCACATCTCATTCACAAGAACTGATTATTGGTCCCTTCTTCTAAGTGCTCAGGGGTTGGGAAGTGTTTATCTGGGAGCACAGGAAGAGGAAATGTATTTGGTGAATATCTAGCTAGTCTCTGCCCTGGGGATTTTAGTTTATTTTTGTATTAATTTAATGGAGCATAGTTGCTCTATGATGTCATGTTAGTTTCTGCTGTACAGCAAAGAGAATCAGCTATCTGTTTACATATAACCCCTCTTTTTGGGATTTTCTTTCTGTTTAGGTCACCACAGAACATTGAGTAGAGTTCCCTGTGCTATACAGTATGTTTTCATTAATTATCTACTCTATATATAGCAATCCCAGTATCCCAATTCATCACCACCACCCCCACCGCTATTTCCCCCTTGATATCCACACATTTGTTCTCTGTGTCTCTATTTCTGCTTTGTAAATCAGATCATCTATACTATTTTTCTAGATTCCACATATATGCATTAATATATGATATTTGTTTTTCTGATTTACTTCACTCTGTATGATAGTCTTTAGGTCCATCTACATCTCTGGTAGCTCAGCTAGTAAAGAATCCACCTGCAAAGCAGGAGACCCTGGTTTGATTCCTGGGTTAGGAAGATTCCCTGGAGAAGGGATAGGCTACCCACTCCAGCATTCTTGGGCTTCCCTGGTGGCTCAGACAGTAAAGAATCCACCTGCAGTGCAGGAGACCCTGATTCGATCCCTGGGTTGGGAAGATCCCCTGGAGGAGGGCATGGCAACCCAGTCCAGTATACATGCCTGGGGAATCCCCATGGACAGAGGAGCCTGGCAGGCTACAGTCCACGGGGTCACAAAGAGTCAGACACAACTGAGTAACTAAGCACAGCACAAGTCTCTGCAAACTGCACAATTTCATTTCTTTTTATGGCTGAGTAATATTCCATTGTGTATATATATATATATATATATATATATATATATATATATATATATATATATACCACCTCTTTATTGATACATTCCTCTGTTGATGGATATTTAGGTTGCTTCCACGTCCTGGCCATTGTCAATAGTGTTGCAATGAATATTAGGGTGCATGTATCTTTTTGAATTATGATTTTCTCTGGGTATACGACCAGGAATAGGATTGTTGGATCATAGGGTAGTTCTATTTTTAGTTTCTTAAGAAACCTCCATACTGTTCTCCACAGTAGCTGTATCGATTTACATTCCCAATAACGGTGTAAGAGGGTTTCCATTTCTCCACATCCTCTCCAGCATTTATTGTTTGTAGATTTTTTGGTGATGGCCTTCTGATTGGTGTGAAGTGATACCTCACTGTAGTTTTGATTTGCATTTCTCTTATAATTAGTGATGTTGAGCATTTTTTCATGTGTACCCCAGGGAGTTTTAAAAATTGGTTTCTTATCTGCTGGTCATGGCTTTGGTGTAACTCTAGATGAAATAAAAAATGGAATAAACTAGATATCCTTTCTCAAAGACCATATGGTTGTTCACATGGGATTTTAAAAAACGTGTCTTTTGTTTAAAAAATGTTTTAGGTCAGAAGCACAACCACATGAATTTTCTGATTCATCAGCATGCTCAAAGATAGTCACCCATCCGATAACTCAGATGGACTGTGAGATAAAGGTCCAAGCCTTTAATATGAAGAAAATGATTCCTCCCTATCCTCCTTTCTACATTGAAGATGCTATCAGTATTTAAAGGACCAAGATATTTTATTGTCAAATAAGATTCTCTTTCTTCTTTCATTCTGATAAGCTCCTTTCTAAAACATTAGTCCAAGAGTTCCTTAACTCAACCTTCAGAACAAGTCAGTTCCAGAGGAGAACACAAAGATCAGGTGATGTCGATCATCTAAGAACTGGAGCATACTAAAATGCTTTACTTTGAAAGACATTTTCAAGTGACTACTTTAATCATATAGAATTTTGCTAATTAAACAGCCAATTTAAATGCCAACTCTACTAACTGAATTTTGAGTTACATTTAATTTTAATTGTTTCTGTCCTCTAAAAATATACATCAGAGCTTTTTAATTTTAATTCCACATTTTACACAGTAGTTAACTCTCCCACACAGCCAGCTCCAACAGTCACAGAAGCAGAAATAAGTGCTTGCTTAGGGTACTGTTTTCCAGTTTCAAGTTTATTAAAAGTTCATCTGTTGAACTGTTTAGATTAAGTACTACCCTTTACTGTATCTTACTCATCTGACAAAAGCCAAACAGATAGTGTGGTCTGTATGAATGCAGTCATGGTCGAATTCTGACTTGACATAGTCCTTTTCTGACTTTAAATAGTTTCTTCTCTATTAAAAACAGTCCTGCCTCTTCATCTTGATTGCTAAGTCAATTTCCTAGTTCTGTCTTCATTTGTTCGTTTCAAAAATGTACTGAAAATCTTCTTCTTAGCTATGTGGCCTTAGGCAAATCATGGTGCATTACAGAGCCTCAGATTTTTTACCTTTGAAATAAGAAAAATTTTCTAGGTTTGTTGAGAAGTCCTCAAACCGGATGATGAAAAGGAAAGTAACTGCAAACTATCTTTCAATGGCTGTAGAAATACCATTATCAATACAACCACTAACTCCCGGATACTGAACAATCAGTATTGCAGAGTTCAGAGAAGAAAGCAAGTGCGACTTGAGGAGCGAGAGATGAAAGTAGGGAGACAGAGGACTTGTGCTGACTCATGGTGGAAGAAGAGGATTGAAATATATGGAGAGGAGGGACTTCCCTGGTGGTCCAGTGGCTAAGACTTTGCACTCCCAATGCCGGGGGCCCGGGTTCGATCTGTGGTCAGGAACTAGATCCCACATGCCACAACTGAAAAATCCTACATGCCGCAACTAAGACCCGGTTCACCCAAATAGTTGAATACATTAATAAGTAAATATATATTTTTAAAAATATAAATATATGGAGAGGAAAGGAGAGGGCAACTCAGAACTGTAAGATCTCTCTTGAAGAAAACACACACAGATGGAACTGCACAACTCATGTTGGCTGGCTCTGAAGCAGGTTGTTGACCTGGGTGGACTGAGGAATAAACTTGAAAAGTAGATTCGGATCAAGCAGAGAGTCTTTTCGTTGACAAAGACCTTGAATCTCGATTAGGACATGGTAGGATAAGGTTGGTATTTTCAGAAGACTCCTCTGGCAAGAAGGATGAGTGACTAGATGCACAAACACTGGTTAGAGGGCTGCCATGTTCTAATCCTGGTGAGAAGAAACAAAAGCCTGAACTCCATGAGAGCAGTGGGGTAAGAAAAAGAAATGGTACAGGAGAGAAGCGGAAAACCCTCGTGGTCATCAGCGTACCACTGCTGCCACCACCAGAAGCACAAAAGCCATGGCAATGCAAGAGAGCAGCATGGATTTGGCAGGGCAGATAGAGGGAGACGTGGACAATGACTCCAACTTTAGAGTTTCACTGACTAGGAAAATTACATCCTCAACAGGCAAGATGGTACTTTTCTAGGCCAGAGGGATGGGGGCTTTCATGATGGATATATTGAGTTTGAGGTGAAAGCTGCACATATGAGTGAAAGGCTCAGGACTCTGTCCTTGCATCCCTTGCTTTGACAGTTATGTCCTTGTAATATTGAACTGTTGTAGTCTCTTTCTTGCATGCACCATGCTGTCATACTTTCATGCCTTTTCTCTTGCCCTCCCCACCTTTATTTTTATATTTTCCTTAAGTCAGGCTTGTTCAGTCACTAAGTCTGAAGGTCAGACTCTTTGTGATCCCATGGACTGCAGCATGACAGGCTTCTGTCCTTCTCTATCTTCTGGAGTTTGCTCAAATTCAAGTCCATTGAGTCGATGATGCTACCTAACCATCTCACCCTCTGCTGCCCACATCTCCTTTTGCCTTCAATCTTTCCCAGCATCAGGGTCTTTTCCTTAAGTGGCCAAAGTATTGGAGCTTCAGCTTGACATCAGTACTTCCAATGAATAAAATCAGACTTAGTGATGTATAATTGACATACAGTAAAATCCATCATTTCCAGATTATGCTATGAGTATCAACAAAAGCATAAAGTCATAGAAGGACTTCCCTGGTGGTTCAGAGATTAAGATGCTGTGCTTCCAATGCAGGTTTGATCCCTGGTCAGGGAACTAAGATCCCACATGTGACAGGGCAATGAGCCCATGTGCTGCAATTAGCGGAGAAGGTGATGGCACCCCACTCCAGTAGTCTTGCCTGGAAAATCCCATGGACAGAGGAGCCTGGTAGGCTGCAATCCATGGGATCACGAAGAGTCGGACATGACTGAGCGACTTCACTTTCCCACATTGGAGAAGGAAATGGCAACCCACTCCACTACTCTTGCCTGGAGAATCCCAGGGACGGGGGAGCCTGGTGGGCTGCCATCTATGGGGTCGCACAGAGTTGGACACAACTGAAGCAACTTAGCAGCAGCAGCAGCAGCCGCAATTAGAGAAGCCTGTGGATCCCAGTGAAAGAGCCCACTCACTGCCATGAAGCCTCAGCCCAGCCAAAATTTTTTTAAAAAGTATATGATCATATAACCACCACTACACTCAAACAGAAAATTTCTTCTGTGTTTCTCTGGAGTCAAACTCCTCACCCTATTTCCAAAACTCTGATGTCTGTCCCTATAGTTTTGCCTTTTCCAGAATCACACATTTTGTGCCAGACTTCCTTACTTAGCCTAATGATTTTGAGATTCACTCCTGCTTTACGGGTACCAACAGTTTGTTTCTTTTTATTGTTGAATAGAATTCTTATGTATGGAGGTGCCATACTTTGCATATATATTCACCAGTTGAAGAACAACTGAATTATTTCTAGCTTTTGGCTATTATGCTTCAAGCTTTGAAAAACTTTCACCTGCAGGTCTTTGCATGGACATAATTTCTCTTGGATAAATACCTAGGAGAGGGATTGTTGGATCACAACATAAATATATATTTAATGTTACAAGAAACTGGCAAACTGCTTTCTAAAATGACAATACCATTGGTATTCCCACTAACAATGAATGAGGGATCCAGTGGATGTTTGGGGTGCCTTCTCTCCCTCCGCTACTTCCTCCCACTGCCCACCACGTTGTTATGCTGTTAACCACCCTATGGAGAAGACTGTGTTATAAATATCCTGTCTGAACAACAGGTAATGAGGAATTGAAGCTTGCCAGCAACCATGTACATGAGTTAGGAAATTGGTTCTCTGCTCTAGTTGAGCCTTGAGATGACTGCAACCACGTGTGACAGCTGGGCTGCAGTCTCAAGAGAGACCTTGATTCAGATTCACCCAACTAAGATGGTCCCAGATTTCCGACCCACGGAAACTGTGTGAGGTAACAAATGTTTGTTGTTATAAGCTCCAGACTTTGGGGTATTTGGTTACACAGCAATGTCTAGTTAGTGCACTGACTGAAACAAGACCCTGGTGTGAAGATCAGGGGAGAGGTCATGTCAGGAAGAGAGATTTCACATGAAACTATGAGGGAGGGTAAGACTCGATTGCTTTATGCTTGAGGTCAGAGCTTCCAACCTTTCTAAGACCCGATCCAGCATGTCTCCATCACAAAAGATATAAATGATTTTCAAAGCAAAAGAAATTGTTAAAAATACAGTATTCAGTGGGTAGGGAGAGGGAGTGACATACTCAATAACGATTGTATCCTCTCAATTCTCTGAACCTTTTTTTTTTTTTTTTAATTTTTGTAACTCCACACAGCATGAGGGGTCTTAGCTCCCTGACCAAGGATTGAGCATTCTTTGGCGTTGCCTTTCTTTGGGATTGGAATGAAAACTGACCTTTTCCAGTCCTGTGGCCACTGCTGCATTTTCCAAATTTGTTGTCATATTGAGTGCAGCACTTTCACAGCATCATCTTCTAGGATTTGAAATAGCTCAGCTGAAATTCCATCACCTCCACTAGCTTTGTTTGTAGGGATGCTTCCTAAGGCCCACTTGACTTTGCATTGCAGAATGTCTGGCTCTAGGTGAGTGATCACATCATCGTGATTAACTGAGTTGTGAAGATCTTTTTTGTATAGTACTTCCGTGTATTCTTGCCACCTTTTCTTAATATCTTTGTCTTCTGTTAGATCCCCATACCATTTCTGTCCTTTATTGTGCCCATCTTTGCATGAAATGTTCCCCTGGTATCTCTAATTTTCTTGAAGAGATCTCTAGTCTTTCCCATTCTATTGTTTTCCTCTATTTCTTTATATTGATCACTGAGGAAGGCTTTCTTATCTCTCCCTGCTATTCTTTGGAACTATGCATTCAAATGAGTATATCTTTCCTTTTCTCCTTTGCCTTTAGCTTCTCTTCTTTCCTCATATATTTGTAAGGCCTCCTCAGACAACCGTTTTGCCTTTTGCATGTCTTTTTCTTGGGGATGGTTTTGATCACTGCCTCCTGTACAATGTCACGAACCTCTGTCCATAGTTCTTCAGGTGCTCTCTCAGATCTAGTCCCTTGAATCTATTTGTCACTTCCACTGTATAATCATAAGGGATTTGATTTAGGTCATACCTGAATGGTCTAGTGGTTTTCCCTGCTTTCTTCAATTTAAGTCTGAATTTTGCAAGAAGGAGTTCATGATCTGAGCCACAGTCAGCTCCCAATCTTGTTTTTACTGACTGTAGAGAGCTTCTCCATCTTTGGCTGCAAAGAATATAATCAATCTGATTTCGGTATTGACCACCTGGTGATGTCCATGTGTAGAGTCGTCTCGTGTTGTTGTAAGAGAGTGTTTGCTATGACCATGCGTTCTCTTGGCAAAACTCTGTTAGCCTTTGCCCTGCTTCTTTCTGTATTCCAAGGCCAAACCTGCCTGTTATTCCGGGTATCTCTTGACTTCCTACTTTTGCATTCCAGCCCCCTATGAAGAAAGGGACATCTTTTTTTGGTGTTAGCTCTTGAAGGTCTTGTAAGTCATCATAGAACTTTTCAACTTCAGCTTCTTTGGCATTAGTGGTTGGAGCATAGACTTGTATTACTCTGATATTGAATGGTTTGTCTTGGAAATAAACAGAGATCATTTGGTCATTTTTGATTCTTGCCCACAGTAGTAGATATAATGGTCATCTGAATTAAATTTGCCCATTCCAGTCCATTTTAGTTCACTGATTTCTAAAGTGTCAATGTTCACTCTTGCTGCTTCCTGTTTGACCACTGCCAATTTACCTTGATTCATGGACCTAACATTTCAGATTCCTATGCAATATTGTTCTTTACAGCATCTGACTTTACTTCCATCACCAGTCACGTCCACAACTGGGCACTGTTTTTGCTTTGGCTCCATCTCCTCATCTTTCTGGAGTTATTTCTCCACTCTTCTCCAGTAGTATATTGGGTACCTACTGACCTGGGGAGTTCATCTTTCAGTGTCCTATCTTTTTGCCTTTTCATACTGTTCATGGGATTCTCAAGGCAAAAATACTGAAGTGGTTTGCCATTCTCTTCTCCAGTGGACCACATTTTGTCAGAACTCTCCACCATGACCCGTCCATCTTGGGTGGCCCGACATGGCATAGCTCATACTTTCATTGAGTTAGACAAGGATGTGGTCCACGTCATCAGTTTGGTGAATTTTCTGTGATTGTGGTATTCATTCTGTGATGAATAAGGATAAAAAGCTTATGGAAGCTTCCTGATGGGAGAGACTGACTGTGGGGGAAACTGGGTCTTGTTCTGATGGGAGGGGCCATGCTCAGTAAATCTGAGCTCAGTAATTCAATTTTCTGTTGATGGGTGGGGCTATGTTCCCTCCCTGTTATTTGGCCTGAGGCCAAACTCTCCACCCATGCCTCCACTGGAAACTCCTGGATACTCACAGGCAAAAGTGACTCAGTCTATTTTGGGGACACTGCTCCTTTCTCCTGGCCCCTGGTGCACACATGGTTTTGTTTGTGCCCTCCAAATGTCTGTTTCCCCAGTCCTGAGGAAGTTCAGTTTAGTTCAGTTCAGTTCAGTCGCTCAGTCATGTCCGACTCTCTGCGACCCCATAAATCGCAGCACACCAGACCTCCCTGTCCATCAACAACTCCTGGAGTTTACCCAAACCCATGTCCATCGAGTCGGTGATGCCATCCAACCATCTCATCCTCTGTCGTCCCCTTCTCCTCCTGCTCCCAATCCTTCCCAGCATTAGGATCTTTTCCAGTGAGTCAACTCTTCGCATCAGGTGGCCAAAGTATTGGAGTTTCAGCTTCAACATCAGTCCTTCCAATGAACACCCAGGACTGATCTTCTTTAGAATGGACTGGTTGGATCTCCTTGCAGTCCAAGGGACTCTCAAGAGTCTTCTCCAACACAGCAGTTCAAAAGCATCAATTCTTTGGCGCTCAGCTTTCTTTATAGTCCAACTCTCACATCCATACATGACCACTGGAAAAACCATAGCCTTGACTAGACGGACCTTTGTTGGCAAAGTGATGTCTCTGCTTTTATTTTTATTTTTATTTTTTTTTAATAAATTTATTTATTTTAGTTGGGGGCTAATTACTTTATAATATTGTAGTAGTTATTGCCATACATTGACATGAATCAGCCATGGGTTTACATGTGTTCCCCATCCTGAACCCTCCTCCCACCTCCCTCCCCATGTCTCTGCTTTTAAATATGCTATCTAGGTTGGTCATAACCTTCCTTCCAAGGAGTAAGCGTCTTTTAATTTCATGGCTGCAATCACCATCAGCAGTGGTTTTGAAGCCCCCAAAAGTAAAGTCTGACACTGTTTCCACTGTTTCCCCATCTATTTCCCATGAAGTGATGGGACCAGATGCCATGATCTTCGTTTTCTGAACGTTGAGCTTTAAGCCAACTTTTTCACTCTCCTCTTTCACTTTCATCAAGAGGCTCCTTAGTTCCTCTTCATTTTCTGCCATAAGGGTGGTGTCATCCGCATATCTGAGGTTATTGATATTTCTCCCGGCAATCTTGATTCCAGCTTGTGTTTCTTCCAGCCCAGCCTTTCTCATGATGTACTCTGCATATAAGTTAAATAAGCAGGGTGACAATATACAGCCTTGACGTACTCCTTTTCCTATTTGGAACCAGTCTGTTGTTCCATGTCCAGTTCTAACTGTTGCTTTCTGACCTGCGTACAGGTTTCTCAAGAGACAGGTCAGATGGTCTGGCATTCCCATCTCTTTCAGAATTTTCCAGTTTGTTGTGATCCACACAGTCAAAGGCTTTGGCATAGTCAATAAAGCAGAAATAGATGTTTTTCTGGAACTCTCTTGCTTTTTCGATGATCCATCAGATGTTGGCAATTTGATCTCTGGTTCCTCTGCCTTTTCTAAATCTAGCTTGAACATCTGGACATTCCCAGTTCACATACTATTGAAGCCTGGCTTGGAGAATTTTGAGCATTACTTTACTAGCATGTGAGATGAGTGCAATTGTGCAGTAGTTTGAGCATTCTTTGGCATTGCCTTTCTTTGGGGTTGGAATGAACACTGACGTTTTCCAGTCCTGTGGCCACTGCTGAGTTTTCCAGATTTGCTGGCATATTGAGTGCAGCACTTTCACAGCATCATCTTTCAGGATTTAAAATAGCTCAACTGGAATTCCATCACCTCCACTAGCTTTGTTCATAGTGATGCTTTCTAACGCCCACTTGAAGTTCTGCAATCAAATCCCACTGGCCTCCGAAGTCAAATTCCCTTGGGATTCTCAGTCCCTTTGCAGGATCCCCAGGTTGGAAAATCTGTTATGTATCCTAGAACTTTCTTAACAGTGTGAGAATTTCTTTGGTATAATTGCTCTGCAGTTTCTGGGTCATCTGCTTGGTGGTTCTATGGTGGGTAATGCTGTGTGACCCAGGTCTACTGCAGCCAAAGCCCCTGCTCCCTAACAGGCCACTACTGACCCATGCCTCTGCAGGAGACACTCAAACACTCAAAGGCATGTCTGGCTCAGTCCCTGTGGGGTCTCTGGGTCCTGGTGTGCACAAGGTTTTCTTTGAGCCTTTCTTTGAGCCATTGATTCTAAATGCAATTTTGCCCCTCCTACTGTCTTGTTGGGGCTTCTTCTTTGCCCTTGGACATGGGGTATCTTTTTATTGGTGTGATCCAACATTTTCCTGTCAATGGTTGTTTAGCAGTAAGTTGCAATTTTGGAGTTCTTGAAAGAGAAGATGAGTGCACGTCCTTCTACATTTATTTATTTAGAAAATATTTATTTATTTGGCTGTATCAGGTCTTGTAGCATGTGGGATCTTCAGTCTTGCATTGTGGCATGTGGAATCTCTGTTGTGGGACTTGGGATTTTTAGTGGTGGCCTGCAGGACTAAGGATTTGAACTCTTAGTCATGGCATGTGGGATCTAGTTCCCTGACCAGGGATCGAACCACATTTCCCTACTTTGGGAGCAAGGAGTCTTAGCCACTGGATCACCAGGGAATTCTCTCAGGCAGCACTTAGACTATGAGCTTAGACAGAATCCTTCCACCCTCTTGTTCAACTAGAGCTTGGGGGTCGGTGTGGTTAGGTATGTGGTGAAATAGTGTCAGGATAATGTTTGTGACAAGGTTTCCTTGTGGCTCAGCTGGTAAATAATCCACTTGTAATTTGGGAGGCCTGTGTTCGACCGCTGGGTTGGGAAGATCCTCTGGAGAAGAGAAAGGCTACCCACTCCAGTATTCTGGCCTGGAGAATTCCATGGACTGTATAGTCCATGGGGTCACAAAGAGTCGGACATGACTGAGTAACTTTCACTTTCCCTCTAAATATACTTTCTGTTGAATTGCAGCCAAGATTTCACACCAGGACAGCCGCACTGCTGGCCCTCCTTATTGAGGGAATCATGGGATACCTGTGACCCACCAAAAACATCATTCCAAGGACATGCGTTTTACTTAATGAAAGTGACTATGACTGCCTCCCACCAAGTTCTTCACTGTCTCTGAATCTGTATATGGCCATTGATACAGACACAGAGGGAAAAGACACGGTTTTCTGAATGTAGCACCCTTACCTCTCCCAGCAAAATAGCCAAGCCCTTCAGGATGGAGAGGCTTTAGGCAAACCCACATCACATCTAATGTCTCCTAAGACTTCAGCAGAATGAGGGTAGGAAGTTCCTTTGGGCTTCATTTTTCTCTCGCCTCATGCACAATAAATATAACTAAACCACTCTATCAATTCAATTGCTTCTTTTTTGATTTTTGCACGAAACCCATTTCTTCCGTGAAACCTTTCATTGATAGTCCACTACCGAAAGCTTTCTGAAATGAAAGTGGGAGGAGGTATGTGCAAAGCCAAAAAAAAGGAAAAATGTTAAACAAATTACTTTTCACCTGTGAGATTTTCCTCTCTTTCTCTGCAGCATTATTTGCCTCCTCTATTGACATTTCAGGCTAGAGGAAGATTATGCATAATTGTAGCGGCAGTTTCTTTCTCTCTCTGAGGATTCCAGTGACAGAGTCTGTTAGCCAGGGAAACAGGATGTTTGCATTATTGATTAGGCCATGCTGTTTTGACTGAAATAGCAGAGAATATTAGCATGTGTCAAGTTGGCCTGCTTCTTGTCCATCACTTCTGGGGAGAGCTTGTTGCTGCTGCATGTGTTAGACATAACATCTCAGGTTGTTCTTTCAGACTGTCAGTCAACTACCTGCTGCTGCTGATTAAAAACCTTATCTTAACTGAGAAACTGTCTGCTGCCAGCCTTTGAGTCTGTGACCATGGGGATAGTTGTTTGGTGCTTCGGGCTATCTTTATCACAGATTCCTGGTGCTTGGGGTTCCAGCTGTTGGTGGGAAGTGGAGGCTTGCAGAGCTGAACAAATGACTTTACCATTTTCAATTTAGTTGTGCTACAGGGACAGCTGAAGATGAAACCACATGGTATTACACCTTAACTACATGGCTGGTTTGCTAAACGGGTGCTGCACAATCATGCTTTGCAAGCTTTGGTACATAAAATGCAAATCTTTTGGTTCAGCTGACTGAGAATTTGATCCAAGAGGTCCCAGATGGGACCCAAGGATCTGTATTTTAAACAAACAGCCTGATCAACCTGATTTAGATGGAACATGGTACAGAGTACAAGAAACAGCTGCACAACATTAAAGAGTCAAGTTGAGGTTAGGAGTTCTGTCTTCATAGCCTCATGACAAATCAAAGAAAATATTGAGGGAAAAATCCCAATACTTTTAATTTATAGCAACCAGATTGTTAAAGATATGATTTATGTTTAATTTCTCTCTCTTTTTTTGAGTAAGTAAATTTATTATGGTAATCAGTTTTTAAAAAAACAAAGTATAGTGGATTTACCATGTTGTGTAGAAATAGTCTCACAAAGGAAACAAATTTATGGTTACCACAGAGGAAAGTGGTGGGGTGGTGGGGGATGGGTAGAGAGGATATAAATAAGGAGTTTGGGATTAGCAGATACAAACTACTATATATAAAATAGATATACAAAGTTAAAGATAAAATTAACAACTTGAGGAATATTTTTGAATAAGTAGTACAGAAAAATAATCCATAAATGATCTATAATTTATGAAATGATGTTTAGCCTTGCTCAAAATTATATAATTAAAAATTAGATACTCTTTTTCATCTATTTCACAGAAATTAACATATTTCATGACATCATCTTTGGGGTGGTGGTGGAGAAGAGCACTTGAACAATCTCTAAATAAGTTTAAAGTACTCAAATTCTTTGATTCAGCAATTCTACTTCTCAGTGTATCCTAGAACTATAATTGCACATGTAACCAGAACAAGGATAATAATTATAGTACTGTTTGTAATAGTAAAAAACTTGGAAATAATCCAAATAATGTTTATTAGAGGGCTGACTAAGTAATTCATGATTCATAATTCTTTGCACTATTTTTTTTCTGACCAAGCCACTTGCAGATTTTATTTCTCCAATCAGGGATTGAAACCAGGCCCTCAGCAGTGAAAGCACAGAGTCTTAACAACTAGACTACAAGGAATTTCCTACTGGGTACTATTTTAAAAAGTATGTTTAGATTTGTGTAGTTGGATATGGAAAAAACCACCAAGATACACTGCTAGATTTAAGAAGAGAAGGCAAGACATTCAACAATATGTTTATTATGTTTCTATTTGTATACAGCAACCCCCCATAAAATGTGTTTATGTATTCAGGAAATTTCTGGAAACATCAAGAAATTGTTAAAAGTGGATACCTTTGGGAATGGGAATGTGTTAAGAGGAAGACTAGTTTTTCCTCATAAATACTCTTGTGTTGCTTGAAAATTTTAAATCATGTAATGCATCTTTGGAATTACTGAAGCAAAAGCTGCTTGGAAAAGCAAGGATTTTACATACCTCAGTTGTTCTTCTGATTGAGGCAATACGTTTGTGATCGTCATAGTCTGCTATTAGAAAGATTAAATTATGTTTTATAAAACAAATCAACTGAGTATATGAAACATTTACAAAGATAGTTATTTTGAAAAAAAAAAATAGTGGGAATGACAAAATGTCATTAGGAAAGATCCATGCACTTTAGCAGAGCCTGTATGTACTTCACCAACGCACGCAGCTGTGGTTGTTTCGTTGCTCAACTGCGTCCACCTCTGTGACGCTATGGACTGCAGCACACCAGGCTTCCCTGTCCTTGACCATCTCCCGGAGCTTGCTCAAACTCATGTCCATTGAGTTGGTGATGTCATCCAACCACCTCGTCCTCTGTCATCCCCTTTTCCTCCTGCCTTCAATCTTTCCCAGCAGCAGGGTCTTTTCTAATAAGTCTGCTCTTCACATCAGGTGGCCAAAGTATTGGAGTTTCAGCTTTAACATCAGTCCTTTCAATGAATATTCAGGACTGATTTCCTTTAGGATTGACTGGTTTGATCTCCTTACAGTCACCGTGTCATACTGCTATGAAAAGATGTTGCTGACGCCTGCTCTGTACTATGACATGCTTTCAGGACTTTGCCTAGCAAGGATGGATATTTTCCTTGTCATCTGGAACCAGTTAAGTTAGGGGGTCCCTAGAGAAAGAGAACCAGGAATGGCTATCTAGATATAAAAGAAATGATTTTTCACCTAAGCCGTTTTGTGATCTAAAGCTGGCCACAAGCTTGCCCTTAAACAGACCTCAGTAATTCATAATCTTAAAAAAAATTTCTTTTGTGGCTACACCGGGTCTTTGTTGTGGCACATGGGCTTTTTCTAGTTGTGGAGCACAGGCTTAGTTGCCCTACAAAGTGTGGAATCTTCCCAGACCAGCAATAGAACCCATGTCGCCTGGATTGGAAGGCAGATTCTTAGCCATGGGACCACCAGGGAAGTCTCTCTTTAAATTACTTTTATTAAAAAATGTTTTTTTCTATTCTTTTTCAAATTCTTTTCTCATATAGGTCATTAAGTAATTAATGATCTTAAGGGAAAAAGGAATGCAGGAACAGAGAAAAGGCAAGCAATAGTGCAGTGATAAAACAGAGTTCTAGTTCTTTCTCAAGGGATGCATAATAATACGTAATACATAATAATACATACAGTATCTTTGAGTTCTGCAGGAACCAAGACCCTCACCCATGTGGAGGATGGAATGATTATGTTGACCCTCCTCAGTTCAGTTCAGCCGCTTAGTTGTGTCCGACTCTTTGAGACCCCATGGACTGCAGTGTGCCAGGCCTCCCTGTCCATCACCAACTCCCGGAGTTTACTCAAACTCATGTCCATTGAGTCAGTGATACCATCCAACCATCTCATTCTCTGTCATTCTCTTCTCCCAACTTCAATATTTCCCAGCATCAGGGTCTTTTCAAACGAGCCAGCTCTTCACATCAAATGGCCAAAGTATTGGAGCATCAGCTTCAACATCAGTCCTTCCAATGAATATTCAGGACTGATTTCCTTTGGGATGGACTGGTTGGATCTCCTTGCAGTCCAAGGGACTCTCAAGAGTCTTCTCCAACACCACAGTTCAAAAGCATCAGTTCTTCATTTGCTCAGCCTTCTTTATAGTCCACCTGTCACATCCATACATGATTACTGGAAAAACCATAGCTTTGACTAGACAGACCTTTGCTGGTAATGTAATGTCTCTGCTTTTTAATATGCTGTCTAGGTTGGTCATAACTTTTCTTCCAAAGAGCAAGCGTCTTTTAATTTCATGGCTGCAGTCACCATCTGCAGTGATTTTGGAGCCCCCCCAAAATAAAGTCTCTCACTATTTCCATTGTTTCCCCATCTATTTGCCATGAAGTGATGGGACCAGAAGCCATGATCTTAGTTTCCTGAATGTTGAGTTTAAGCCAACTTTTTCACTCTCCTCTTTCACTTTCATCAAGAGGCTCTTTTCTTTAGTTCTTCTTTACTTTCTGCCACAAGGGTGGTATCATCTGCATATCTGAGGTTATTGATATTTCTCCCTGCAATCTTGATTCCAGCTTGTGCTTCATCCAGTGTAGCATTTCGCATGATGTATTCTGCATATAAGTTAAATAAGCAGGGTGACAATATACAGCCTTAAAGTACTCCTTTCCCAATTTGGAACCAGTCTTGTTCGTGTCCACTTCTAACTGTTGCTTCCTGACCTGCATACTTGTTGATCCTCCTGACTTCAATCAACTAAAGCTAGGACTCTGTCAACCTCTGCTCCAATTCTATGCTGAGTTCAAGCTCCTTCATGAATAAGCACATACCCTTAACTTAAAACTTCCTCAATTTTGCCTTTTGGGAAGACACTGCTTTGGGAAAGATGCGTGTGTTCTCTTTACTTGTTGCAAGTAATAATAAATACTTCCTTCTCCTGATCTTCAGTTTGGTTGCGTCTAGTGGCTCGACATCCACCAAGAGGCAAATTCAGTTATCAGGTAACAATCCTAGTGTCTTTAGCCAGTCTACCTCTTTGTAATGGGCACTGTGGATTTTAGCAACAGAGATGGTGTCTGGTGTTAGGCATTAAGTTGTGTCCCACTTTTTGTGACTTCATGGACTGTAGCCTGCCAGGCTTTTGTCCATGGAATTCTCCAGGCAAGAATATTGCAGTACCTTGCTATTTCCTTCTCCAGGGGATCTTCCTAACCCAGGGATTGAACCCAGGTCTCCTGCATTGCAGGTTGATTCTTTACTGCCTGAGCCACCAGGGAAGCCCCTTAGCAACTGAGAGGCAACAGTAAATGAATGAGAGATCTGGACACCTCCCCCACCAGCCCTACAAGTTATCCAAAGAAGGGGGGAAATAAAGCTGCCAGGTATGGGATAGTCCTGTCAATAATATGTGGAAGCTACTACAAAAAATTGTTTGACTTAAAAATGTTTTTGCTAATAGTACTTCACCCAATTATAAATAAAAATTGTATTTTCCCAGTTAACTAAAATTTAATTTCCCTAATTATAATTAAAAGTAATATGTGTTCTATACTTTAAAAAGTATAGAAAACTATAATTTATACTATATTAACAGAAAGATGTTTCTCTAAACTCTGAGGACAAAGGCAGAGTTTCCTCCAATTTTATATTCTGTTCATTGTTTTAAGGAGAATTTGGACAGGGATGGGAAGTTAATGTATTTACTCATGTATACATAGGCTATGTGTAGAAACATATATAAGGAATTGGAAACATCATTACAGAACAGAGAAATTGGGATCTGGGGTCAGGGAGCGGTCATATGTAGAAGGAATTGTTTTATTTTTTTTTAATTAATTTATTTTTAACTGGAAGATAATTACTTTAAAATATTGTGTTGGCTTCTGCCATACATCAGCATGAATCAGCCATAGGTATATATATGTCCCCTCCCGCTTGTACCTACAACCCACCTCCCAGAAGGGATTATTTTTGACAACTCTTTTGTATAGTTTATTTTGCCACATGGTGTTAAAAAACTATAAACTCTAGAAATACTATAAAATGTTCATATGAATCCCCTAATATTCTTAATTCTTACATAGAAACATGTGAAATAAAAATAGAATCTATAACTAATCATAAACCAAATGAAAATACTTTAATAAGATCACCCAAGAAACATAAATTCTACTTAATTTTCCAGATACAAAAGAAAGAAGTTTTGAAAGAAGGTGAAAATGGAGGGGAGAGACTAAGATAATGGAAAGTAAAATGACTGAATGACTGTAAGGGAGGGAGGGAAAAGGAATTTTTCCAAAAGACATGAAAGGCTTTCTTCTCCTAAAGCTATAAAGGTTCTAGATTTCCAAAATAAGCCTGCTACTTTGAAAATACACCGCCAATCCTTTGAGATTTAAATGGCAGAAATTCATGAAGAATGGTGATACCAATCATCACCAGGAAAAGGTGAATAGGGGATTTACCTGGTGGTCCAGTGGCTAAGACTCTGCACTTCCGATGCAGAAGACCGGGTCTAATCCCTGATCAGGGCCCTAGATCCCTTGTTCTACTAAAGATCCTGCACATCCCACAACTATGACCCAGCACAGCCAAAATATATATATCTTTTAAAGGTGAATGGATAGAAGAAACTATGGAAGGAGAGTATGGAAATCTGAAAAAGGTAGAAGAACTGAAACTGAAGGAGGAAACAGACAGAACAGGCTCCATCTTGAAAGCAGGACTCCATCTTGGGGTGGACTGTGAACTTTGACCTATATGCCCAGTATCTATGGAAAAGACATACCAACTGGAAAACCAGCCCCCCCGGATGGAAGAGCCCCAGGGCTTGTACCTAGACTCTCCATCGCCCAGAGAAATACCCTAATTATCTGTGTAACTGAATAGAATCATACATTCTATTATGGTTATTGGGGTATGACCACAGGCCTATTGGTAATTGTCCACTGTTAACCACCTAGGCTTAAGGCATGTGAATCAGGGTTAACTTTGATTGTATCTTTCTTTTCCTTTGTTCGGACTAGTTTCAGGGAATTTGAGGAGGTGGGTTTGGGCACGTACACTTAGGGTAATAAGGTTTTCACAGAAACTGATCAGGGTCCTGGCTAAGAGGAGACTCTGCCTTGGGCCCGCCAGTGTAATAAACTGCACTCCACTATCTGCATTGTCCTTCCAAGTGAGTTTGTTTCCCGGAACGCGTGGCTACAACAAAACAAATCAACTTATTGGAGATAATAAGCCACAGAACAACTTTGTTTTCTTTGGTCCATTTCTTCATGTTAAATGAGAGTTGCTTTTTTGTGTTTACAGGGATCTTCCCCCAGGGAAGTGTTTGGTAGTTTGTGTCTAAGTTCTTACAGAAATGGCACTAAGCAGAGTAGATGGAGGCAGGAACGTTTTTTAGGATCACAACCCTAAAGGCAGGATAGAAGCAGCCCTAATAGGAGCCTGAGGCTCTTGGTGAATTTTAGAAATACAACGTATTGGGAATCTTGGAGCAAAATATTCCACAGTTGGCAAGCTGTGACATTTAAGTATTTTTCTGTTTGGGAAGAAACTGAGCTTTACAAATCAAAGTGAGAGGGAAAAGGCACAAATATTGAGAACCAATCAGTCCTTCTCAGCATCGCCTTATACCTTCTCCATGCATTCTTATTAAAACCTGATGCACGCTTAATTTGAGAAAAGTCTAAATACAGGTATGTTTTCTTTTTCTGTTTTCTACTGGGATAATGTTGTAAGGCTAGAAATGCTCTGTATCTAGAATCTGAATTTTACAGCTCTGCTTTTTTAAGTAAACATCAGGTACTTAGCTAATTAAATGTAATACTTGTAGGATCTTGTTTAGAGGAAAGTGTCAACTTTCAGGATGTTGTGTATAAGTCTTGATAAAATTATGTAGAAAATAACAGAGTACTCTTGTTTCATAGGCTGACCTTGCAGTCAACACCACCTGAAAATGGCTCAAAACAAAAAATAATCTAAGGGCTGAAACAAGATAAGATCAAATTGATGTCATGGTAATTACGTGAAGTACCATTCAATCACTGGGTGGAATTTACTGTTGATCCCTGGACTTAGATGCAGGTGGGAACATGCAGTTTTTATAACTCTGCTGGTATATAAGACAGTGACACTACATAGGTCTCTCAGGAATACAGAAGCTCCATGTCACTTTCATGGGAACTTTCCTTTCCTAAGTTCTACTATCCTCTCTCCATCCAAAAAGCAGATATTTTATATTAGAACAGAGGAATATTTTTAAGTTTCTGAAGACGTCTTTTAAATAATTACTTGACTTAACACCAATTCAGTTACTCAAAATATTGGTCACCCGATATTTTGATTCTAATACTTAGCTGTAGTCTTGAGTTATTTTTAAGTGATAAGAACAGTCACCATTTATGAAAAGTTTATGTGTCTTCATTTTAATTTTGACTTTGGTTTAAGTTTCTTTTTCCCCTTTTCTTTCTTTTTTTGTGGTAATAGAGTTGTTGAAATTTTGAGTCATATTTCTCACCATTTCTTGCTGAAGATAGTAGCATGTGAAAAGTGTTAGAAAAGCAATTTATTATGTTCCAGAACAAATTCTCAGTTTTATTGTATATTTCTCAAATTTACACTAAAACTCAAAGTAAGAGCTAGGAGACAAAATAGTAAAGTTAGAAGGTAATGTGCATTTTGTTAAAAAATAGATTAAGATATTCGGCTTTTACAAAGAGAAAATGTACAGGAATCAATTCATATTTCCATTGAGAACAGCATGACCTATAGCACCAAACTTCCATTTTTATAGACTGTGAATCCCAGAGTAGTTTACTATCAGCTTATGATCTTTGCAAATTCTGGTTTTTGTGTGTAACATTTTAGCATTACCCATTGTTGTTGCTCAGTTGATAAATTGTGTCTGACTCTTTGCAACCTCATGGACTGCAGCACAACAGGGTTCCCTGTCCTTCACTATCTCCTGAAGTCGGCTCAAACTCATGTTCATTGAGGCAGTGATGCCATCTAACCATCTCATCCTCTGCTGCCCGCTTCTCCTCTTGTCCTCAGTCTTTCCTAGCATCAGGGTCTTTTCCAATGAGTCAGTTCCAGAGTATTGGAACTTCAGCTTCAGCATCAGTCTTTCCAATGAATATTCAGGGTTGATTTCCTTTAGGACTGACTGGTTTGATCTCCTTGCTGTCCAGGGTACCCTCAAGAGTCTTCTCCAGCACTGCAATTTGAAAGCATCAGTTCTTTGACATTCACGTTCTATATGGTCCAGCTCTCTCATCCAACTGTGACTACCAGAAAGATCATAGCGTTGACTATACTCATTGTAATATTGTACAAAAGAATCCAGTAATTTCTTGATTCATCAGACTCAAAGATAACATTATAGACATGTTCTAGCATTCTTTGTTCACTGGGGTCTGAGAAGGAGAGAGGGAGAGCGATTGAGAGTGCACTGAGCCTAGAGTGGGAGCTGAATCAAGGGCAGTGTTATGAATTGAATTTGAAAAGACAACAGCATGATCCATGCTTAAATCAATGCTCTAAAGAGTTTGGATTACCTGTGTGCTTCTAGGCAGGTGAAGGGCACTATCTTAGGATCTGTTCACTTTCCAGATGATTTTGGCAAATCCTTTTACTTTTCTGAAATAGGTGCCATAATGCTTTCCCTATAGAACTGTAGAGAGAATGGATATGAAACCTCATGCTTGGGACTTCCCTGGTGATCCAGGGGTTAAGACTTGACCTTCTGATGCAGGGGGTATGAGTTCGGTCCCTGGTTGGGGAGCTAAGATCCCTCATGCCTCGAGGCCAAAAAACCAAAAAATGTAAAACAGAAGCACTATTGTAACAAGTTCAACAAAGATTTTTAAAATGATCTACATCAAAAAAAATTTTTTTTTAAAGCCAATGATTGTCCACTTTTCCCACTCTCATTAATCAGACACTAGTCCTCATAACTTGATCAGATATAAATTGTCTCTTTATCTGAATGAAATCCCTTTCTTAAGGTTATTCTGAAGAAGGTGAAGTCAGAAACAAATGCAAAATAAAAAACTACACAAGCAAATGATCTTTAAGTTGGCACCAGATAATGTTACTCTAAACGAAAAGACGTCAATATTTTATTTATGTGTATGGTTGTGCTAGTGGTAAAGAATCCGTCTGCCTATGCAGGAGACATAAGAGACACGGGTTCAATCCCTGGATAGGGAAGATCCCCTGGAGGAGGAAATGGCAACCCACTCCAGTATTGTTGCCTGGAGAATCCCCATGGATAGAAGGGCCTGGCGGGCTACAGTCTGTAGGGTTGCCAAAAGTTGGATACGAATGAAGCAACTTAGCAAGTGTAGCATATCACCTGAAAAAACCATTTAAGAAGTTCATTGTGAAATATAAAGATTTGAAGGCAGTTTAAAAATATGGGATTCAGAGCTTGGAGTTGTAAAGAGACATTCTAAAATCTTAGTTCTGCTAGTGATGAATTTTATAAACTCGCCTGTGTACTTCACTTATGGAATTTCTTTATCTACCAAAATGAGTTGAATACCTCACAGTGTCACCATAAGTATTAAATATATTTGTGTGTTCAAGGTACTCAAAATAATAACTAGCACACACAAGTACTCAGTTAATGGTAGGTTTTCTTTTTAAAGTGGAAGTTATTATTATTACTGAATTCAGTATGACAGATACTGTGTACAATGCTAGCTCCAAATTTTTCACACTTTTCTCCCTAATAGGTTAACTGAATGTGTGTTATATAAATTACACCCCGCAGAGGAAAAGTACCAGAAGAAAGAGGAGAGACAAGACTGGGGTTCCATATCTCAGACCTTGGAGGGGAGGTTTTTGTTATAAGAGAGAGCAATTGTTCTGGTTATCTGTTACTGTGCATCACAGTACTGAAAAACTTAGTGGGTAAAATGGAAAGTTGTAATTATATCTCAAAGTTCTGTAGGTGAATTGGGCTCAGTTGGGCAGTTTTTATTTAAATGTCTATTGAATTTGTTACAATATTGTTTCTGTTTTATGTTTTGTTTTTTTGGCTGCGAGGCATGTAGGATCTTAGCTCCCCGACCAGGGATCCACTCTGACGCCCCTGCATTGGAAGGTGAAGTCTTTAACCACCAGACCATCAGGGAAGTCCTTGGGCAGTTCTTAACTTTCGTTTCTCATGCATTTGTGATCCGAAAGTGCCTGGGGCTGGAGTCGTCTGAAGGCTTGACTGGGCCTCCAGAGGGCTTCTTTACTCATTACTTTTTGGCCTCTTTCTTTCTCTCCATGTGGCATCTCCCTCTCCAGGGCTGGTCCATGTGGCTCATAGCCTTCTCACAGTGTGGTGGTCTCAGAGTAGTAGAACTTCTTACATGGCAGCTAGCTTTGAAGACACAGGAAGCAGGAACTGCCAGGTCAGTGCAGGGCCACTCCCATGACTGGCCCAGTGTTGTACTGGTGTAAGGGGTACTCTCACAGCTGCCTGATTCTCTTGGTGTAAGTAGTCCCAGAGCCCACCTAGAGCAGTGGGTACAAAGACAGACACATCACTTTCTGACGTGGAAGTAGCAAGGTCGTACTGCCGAGTGAATGTAGACTGAGAGATATTTTTCTGTCCATATCTTGGGAAGTACACTTGCCATAGCAGAAGAAACTTATGGGCAATAAACGATAAGGGAACTGCTTTTTGCAGTTCTGCTCTGTTTTTATCACAGAAAAATAATGCTTATAAAGTAAGGCGCTGGGGATGAGAAATCTACAATCTCAGGTCCATATCACAGTTGACAAACTTTAGGGCAATGTTTGTATAACTTAGTGCTTTTAAATGGAAATCATAGTTGGTATGCCAAATGCATGAAAATAGCTCAAATAAACATTAAAAATGTTTTCACAAATTTTAAAAGTTACAGGGAAGATTCTTATATTGCTACAATAGTGCCTGTGTAAAACTGTTCTGGCTTCTGGGTGTTTTACTTTTCTGTGTGATAAGTTGACACTATTCAATGTTTTGTTCCTGATAGCATTTATAACTGCAATAATGTTGAATTTAAAAAAGTGAGTATTTTTAAACAACAAATATTTGAATTTCTCATGTAAAACAGTATTTTTATGGTGCATAGAATTTGTCCTATCTAAATTTCTTGCTGATTTAGTTTGCAGATAAGTTAAAAAGTGCTTATGTGCTAGAAAAGCCAGAAGGGTAATGGTAGAGCTAAGATTTTAATTACATAATTATGACAACAGTCTAAAGCGCCTTAATATAACAATTAAAGTAGAACGTGTACATCTTATTTTAAGCCCCTTAAATTTAGTCAGTTAAGAAAAGAAGCTTCTCACATACAGATGGCCAACAAACACATGAAAAGATGCTCAACATTGCTCATTATTAGAGAATTGCAAATCAGAACTACAATGAAGTATCACCTCACACCGGTCAGAATGGCCATATGTATATACATTACTGTATGTAGCATAGATGACAAGTGGGAATTTACTGTGTGACACAGGGAGCTCAACTCAGTGCTCTGTGACAACCTAGAGGGGTGGGATGGGGTGGGAGATGGGAGGGGGTTTCAGGACTGAGGGGATAAAAGATAAGGAGAGCATAATACAAAAAATAAAGAAAAGAAGCTTCTCAAAACATGACTGTTAGAAGAATGATCATAAAGGAATTGAAATTTTTTTTTAATAAATTTATTTATTTTGGTTGGGGGCTAATTACTTTACAATATTGTAGTGGTTTTTACCATACATTGACATGAATCAGCCATGGGTTTACATGTGTTCCCCATCCTGAACCCCCCTCCCACCTCCCTCCCCATCCCATCCCTCTGGGTCATCCCATTGCCCCAGCCCTGGGCATTTGTCTCATGCATCGAACATGGAATGGTGTTCTGTTTCACATATGATAATATACATGTTTCAATGCTGTTGTCCTAGAACGTCCCACCCTCCCCTTCTCCCTCAGAGTCCTTAAGACTGTTCTATGCATCTGTGTCTCTTATTCTGTCTTGCATATAGGGTTATCGTTACCATCTTTCAAATTCCATATATATGCATTAGTATATTGTATTGGTGTTTTTCTTTCTGGCTTACTTCATTCTGTATAATGGGCTCCAGTTTCATCCATCTCAATAGAACTGGGAATTGAAATTTTTATAATTCTATGAGCATTCAAATTCCCTTCTAAATACTGCCTGCTCTTTTCCTTTTTAAAAAAATATTTAAAGGCCATCTTTTGTTCTCCTTGTTTTTATGGAACCCCCTGGTTTTTTTTGTTGTTGTTGTTTGCTTTGGTTTGATTTTGTTTACAAAGTACAGTTGTACAAGTTGTACTTTATATGTCTCTTGTCTCTGAGACCTCCCCTTTTTTTTCGCTCTTTCTCTTCATCTCATGTGGAAAATAAGTTGAGTCCCTTTTAGAATTTTGCGAAGCCACAAAGCACTGTTAAGTAATTGATAAACAGAAATCCCATCCCAGATATGGTTGCAGAACTCTGTGACTTCACTGACTTTCCTCTGGATACTGGAGCAATTTGTGACCACAGTATTTGCAACCTCTGTGATTAGATTGGGGAATACATGAAGCACCAGAACAAATGTCAAATGGTAAAATATCTATTTACTACTGTCATAGCTTTTGTCCCCATGAAGCATGTGTTCTTTATTCTCATTAGATTTTCACCTCTCCATTTTCCTGTCCCCAGCCTATCAAATGTTTCAACGTTTACAAATGCTTTTAGTGCAGCATTCACCACTCTAATTCATAGTTGTTCACCTTTGTCTCTGGGTCAGAGAGCAGGAAACTTACTCATATTTGTGTCACTCATACTTGGCCCAGTGCCTGGTGTGTAGCAGGTACTTACTCAAAGTCTTTAGATCTTTCAAAGGTTCAACTTGGACCTTAAATCTTGCATTTCACAATGTTGGACTGTCAAATCATCCAAAACTCAGATTTTCATATATTAGAAAAAATATTAATTATCTATATCAAAGAATGGATGAGGAGATTTGAGACAGATCTTGAGAGTATTAAGCAGTTTCTCCTCATTCCATCCCCCCAAGCTCTCAGCCATCCTTTGACCATCAGTGAATGCACTGCTGGGTCTCAAGGTCACTTTGGTGCCTAGGAGCAATTTCAATGTCTGCTTGGAAGAACTGAGAACTTGGAGGATTATTGAGGTTTGGGGCTGGAGCGTGGGATCGCAGAATACACACGCTGCTGGACCTGGGATTCAAAATATGTTATAAGAACAGGGTTAAAAACCACTTACCGAAACTATATACATGAAGAAAGGAAATGAGTACTCAAGGCTACTCAAGCTGAGTTTCCTGAGCCCTGACCAAGCCATCCAGCAAGAGACAGTGGTGGTCAGTTGATAGGAGGTAGAGGTGAGCCTGTTCAGGGATCCACTCCCTGGGTGTTGGTGGGATAAAGGATGAAGGATGCTGAACATTCCACTTACCCCTGTGACTGTCCACCTTCAGATCTTTCATCAAGGCTAAAATATTGCTATTCGCTGTTCCAGACTCAGGTGGTGCTAGTGGTAAAGAACCCACCTGCCAATGCAGGAGACATAAAAGAAGCAGGTTTGATCCTTGGGTCAGGAAGATTCCCCTGGAGGAGGGCATGGCAACCCACTCCAATATTCTTGCCTGGAGAATCCCATGGACAGAGGAGCCTGGTGGGCTATAGTCCATAGAGTCACAAAGGGTCAGACACAACTGAAATGACTACACATGCATGCACGTACCAGGCAAGATGTTGAAACTTCCAGACCTCTCTTCAGTTTAACAAAGATGTCTTGAATACCTATCTCATGCCAGGCAGTATGCTGGGGATTAAAGGCTTTTCTTTCAAGGGTCCCTTTCATCAGTGATCCTTCACTGAAGGCAGCCTACTTTTCTTCTTCTTGGTTGTTAGCTGGGCTAGATGGGGCTAATGATGTGAAACCTTAGGTTAACCCTCTAGAAATCAGTTAGATTTAGTCTGTTTTGTTAACAAAGAATTATGCCTTTACTCCTAAGCAGTCATCTCAAAAGTGTGCTATGAATCAGTTGCACCTCCTGGTATGAAGAGTATGGATGAGTCACCCCATCTATTACCACCTTCAAAAAAATTGAAAACCTTACTCTCTGGCTGTGGGGGGAGAAATGACAGCATCTTTGCAGATAAATGAAGGGCAGGATGTCACATTGTACCAAAGACTTGTCATCTTGGAACAATCTTTTATATATGTAATGTACATATATATGTGTTCATGTACATACATGCATGTACAAACACATATACACACATCCACATACATATTATATATGTAAATATACATATATAATATTTATGTATCTATGTACATTTAACTTGCCTTGAAGCCATTTAATAATAGGATAGATAGACTAGGATGATAGATTTCTCAATCCTGGCACCTTACTTTATAAACACTTTTTTTTTTCTGATAAAAATAGAGCGGAGGAGCTGCAAAGAGAAGCCTTTTAATTGTTCATTGTCCCTAAGTTTTCACTGCTATGGCAGGTGAACTTTTCAAAAATGGCCACAAAAATGCATGTGGGCATGCTAAGTCACTTCAGAGATTAGTATATCTGATTTAGATCAAGCATGTTTTGCAAAATCGCATAAATCCCAGCTGAACATAATTATTGTTCCTGCCCAGGATCTTAATGTTTTTTAACATATTGTTGCATAAAATGACTCCTACCTGCAGCGTATTTAACACTTACACATTCATATATGACCCAGCTACAAATTTTATAGCCAAGTGAAAATACATTGTCTCTAATGAATTTAGTATCTGAAAATATTTTATTTAATTAAACATTTATTCTAAGTTGTCATTCAAGAGTTATCTTTTTCCTCAGTATGAATGACAGCTCTACACAAGCAGTTTTGATTGATATTATTACTGATCTAAAGTCCCAGTGGGGCTTCCCAGTTGGTGCTAGTGATAAAGAACCTGCCTGCCAATGTAGGAGACATAAGAGATGCGAGTTTGATCCCTGGGTTGGGAAGATCCTCTGGAGGAAGTCATGGCAATGCGCTCCAGTATTCTTGCCTGGAGAATCCCATGGACAGAGGAGCCTGATGGGCTACAGTCCATGGGTTCACAAAAAAAAATTGAGCAGGACTGAAGCGACTTAGCATGCATGCACACAAAGTCATGGTAAAAAAAAATTGAGCCCGTTTTTACCCTTAGGCTTTATCTTAATGTTTTTATTTATTCTGCCTTTGAGGTAGGATGAAACTTCCAAATTCCCAAATAGAAAGACCTAAGGGTGATTAGACTGATGAAAATGTTTGTTAAAATGTTTTCAGAAACACCTAGAATTTGAGAGTTAATCCCTTTTTGCTTGGTTAATCTCATCTCTTTTTAAAATAAAGACAAAGCCATTTCTGTTATTAAAAGCTAAAGTGATGGTGACTTGGTTCTGCTTTTTAAATCTTCCCCTCAGCATAAAGCAAATCCTAAAATGTGCAGCAGCTTTGTGCTCTCACTTTCTGCCATCTTGTTATAAATGCTTCTCTCTGAATTAATTCTGATATAATTGTTCACTGCATAATGCTGAATTTTCATAATATATGAGCTGCAATACCAAAGCATGAAAATGATACTAGTTTAAAAAGGAAACCCATTTCAATTCTGATATTTTCCCTGTGACTTTGTATATCACTTAAGAAGTTGTTCTCAAACTTTTGAATCTTAGAAACAGTTTATGATCTTAAAAATTATTGAAGAGCTCAAAGAATTTTTTAATGAAATTATATTTATTAATGGTTTTTGATTTAGAAATTATGTTATAAGTCTTAAAATATTCATTCATTTAAAACAACTTAAAAAACATGTTAACATAGACAAAATATATTTATTAAAAAATGACAATTTCTAAAACAAAAAAGTCATTGGGAAGAATGGAATTGTTTTACCTTTAAGCAAAAATTTAAACAGCACTGAGCTAATAGAATACAGTTACATTCTCACGTGCTTCTTTATTCAGTCTGTTACAATATCGTATATTGTATAACCTCTAGAATATTTCACTGAACACTCATGAGGGGGTAAGGGTGAAAAACCCAAACAACATCTTGGTATTGTGAAAATAATTTTGACCTCCCAGACCCACTAAAAGTCTTTAGGATCCTCAGATCACTTGTTGAGAGCCACTGACTTAGGGCAATATTTATTCAGTTTTAATCATGGATGAAGATAAATAAAACCCCTAAAGACTAGGTGTAAGTATATAGATCAGGTAGAAATAATGACATACATATGTTTTAGCCTTACCAGTATGTACATAGTCTGCTTTCCATTTTATAAACTGTTAGTTCTGCTGTCTGACAAATTGTTCTTATAAGATGTATGGGTTTATATAAACATCTGGCAAAAACATGGTCTTATTATGTCAGTCCAGATGAAAAATAGCCATAAGTTTTGAATCATGTGAAATTTTAAGACTCATTCTGAAATGTCTTTTTTTTTTTTTAAAGAAACTTTTGGTTTTGATAAATTATAGATTTAGAGAAAACTTCAAAAAAAAATACATGGGGAAGTCCTCAGTACACTTTATCTAGTTCCCCCAGGAGCACTTCCCAGGTGCCTCAGTGGGTAGAGAATCTGCCTTCCAATGCAGGAGGCACAGGAGAGAGGATTTTATCCCTGGGTTGGGGAGATCCCCTGGAGGAGGAAATGGCAACCCACTCCAGTATTCTTGCCTGACAAATCCCACAGACAGAGGAGCCTGGCAGGTCCGTGGGGTCTCAAAGAGTCGGACACAATCGAGCCACTGAGCACACACACAACAAACCCAATGATAATACCTTCCATAACTATAGTTCAAAGGGAAAACCAGGAAATTGACATTGGTACAACACACAGAGTTTATCTGGATTTCGTTAGTATTGTGTGTGTTTCTCTGCAGTTTCACCCTGAGTGTATTTTAGTATATCCCTATCATAATCACGATAAAGAACTCTTCCATTGCCACAGACTCCCTGATGCTATCTTTGTATAGTCACACTTATTTACTCCTATCAACTCCCTCTCCAATACTAACTTCTCAAAACTGCTAATCTATTCTCCACCTCTATAATTTAATTATTTCAAAAGGGTTATATAAATGGAATCATACAGTATGCAGCCTTTACTCAGCATGATACCCTTGAGATCCACCCAGGCTGCATGTCTATCAATAATGTGTTCCTTTTTGCTGGTACACCATGTTCTCTGGTATGGAGTACCATTGTTTGCATAACCAACCATTCATCCCCATCTACCGGAGGGCATCTAGATCATTTCCAGTTTGGGGCTGTTATAAGTAAAGCTGCTCTGAACTTCTGTATACAAATTTTACTTGAACATAGTTTTCATTTCTCTGAGACAAATGCCCAAGTGTAACTGTTGGGCTACATGGTAAGTACATGTACGGTATTATAAGAAACTTCCAAACTCTTTTCCACAGAGGTTGTACCATTTTGTATTTCCACCAGCAAAGTTTGAATGATCCTGTTTCTCTGTATCCATTTGGTGTTATTTTTATTTTATCTGTTAGGTATGTAATATCTCATTGTGGTTTTAATTCCCATGTCCCTAATGGTTGATGTAGAATATTTTAAATGTGCTTATTCTATATGGGCTTCTCTAGTAACTCAGCTGGTAAAGAATCCACCTGCAATGGACGAGACTCTGGTTCGATTCCTGAGTCGGGGAGATCCATTGGAGGAGGGATAGGCTACCCACTCCAGTATTCTTGGGGTTCCCTGGTGGCTCAGCTGGTAAAGAATCTGCCAGCAATGTGGGAGACCTGGGTTCGATCCCTGGATTCTATGTATCTTTTCCAGGGCAATGCCCATTTTCCAATTGGATTTTTTTTTTCTACTGACTTTTGAGAGTTCTTTATATAGTTGAAACGCTAGTCCTTTATTAGATATGCAGCTTGCAAACATTTTCTCTAAGTCTATATCTTGTAGTTTCGTCCTCTTAGAGAATTAACTTATAATTCAGATGAGGTCCAATATATCAGTTTTCTTTTTATTAATTTTTTGTCTACTCTAAAGTCTCTTCACCTAGACCCTGCCACCCCAATTTTTTTCCTAATAATTTTATGATTTCACATTTTACAGTTAAATGGATGGTCCATTTTGAATTAGTTTTCTTTTTCTTTTTTTAACTTTTTGAAAAAAATTATTTTTAATTGGAGGATAATTGCTTTACAATGTTGTGTTGGTTTCTGCTGTCCAAGAACATGAATCAGCTATAAGTACACACATATTCCTTCCCTTTTGAGCCTTCCTCCCCCTACCCCAGGGAATTAATTTTCATATAAGATGGGAGATTTACATTGAGGTGTTTTGTTTATATGTTTGTTTATATGTTCTGTGTTTGTATTTGTTTTGCCTATGGATGTCCAATTGTTATAGCAGCCATTATTGGAAAAGTTGAACTCTTCTGTTATATTGCTCTGACATCTTTGTCAAAAGCCAACTGGGCATATTTGTGTAGAGTCTGTATTTTGATTCTCTATTCTGTTCCATTGGTCTAGGTATCTATCCTTCTGCTAATATCATGCTATTTTGATTACAGTAGTTATATTGTAATATAGTAAGACTTGACACTTAACCAGGAAGCCTGGTTCCTCCCACTTTGTTTCTAAAATTGTTTTAGCTATTATAGATCCTTCGCCATTCAGTGATCATAAACTTCTCTGTGTCTGCAAAAGCTGTGCTAGGATTTTCACAGACATTTCATTAAACATAGAGATCAATTTGAAGAGAATTGACATCTTTACTATGTCGAGTCTTCCAATCCATGAACATGATTTGTCTCTCCATTTATTTAGGTCTTCTTTGATTTACTTCATCGATACTTTGTAATTTTCAGCATACAAGTCTTGTTCATATTTCTTTAGATTTATACTTAAGTGTTTTATTTTCTTTGGAGTGAGTATAAATAGCATTGTGTTTTTAATTTGTCTCCACATTATTGTTTTTAGTATATAGACATGCAGTTGATTTTCGTATGTTGTTCTTGTCATGCAATCTTGCTTGCTGAACTCACTAATTAATTCCAGGACCTTTTTTTGTAGGTTCCTTGTTTTGGTTTTTTAAATGTAGATGATCATATCATCTATAAATACTTCTTACTTTTAAATTTGTGTTTATGTGCTGGCTAGAATGTCTAGTACTATATTGAATAAGAGTGATGAGAATGGACATCCTCATCATGTTTCTGAGCTTAAGAGGAAAGCATTAGGTTTTTCAGATTAAGTATGATACTATCTGTAGGTTACCTGTAGTTTTTTATAAATGCTCTTTATCAAGTTGAGAAAACTGTTTTGGTTCTTGTTTGCTGAGAGTGTTTGTTGTGAAAGAGTATTGGATTTTGTCAAATGCTTTCCTCTGTCAATTGGTATAATCATATGGTTCTTTTCTTTATTCTATTGATATGGTGGACTACAATTAAGTTATTTTCAAATATTGAACCAGTCTTGACTACTGCGAATTATTTCCAGCTGGTTGTGTTGAATAATTTTTCTTATACATTACTCTATTCAATTTGCTATTATTTTGTTTAGGATTTTCCCATCTAAATGTCATGAGATAAAAAAAATAAATCTCATGAGATGTACCAATCTCTTGTTTTCTTCCTTTGTTCTGTATATTTCTGGCTTTTGTGTGAGGGTAATCCTGGTCTCATAAATTGAGTTGGGAACCGTTCCCTCTTCCATTTTATAAAAGTGATTCTGTAAAATTGGTGTTAATTCTTTCAGTGTTCTGAATTGTCTTTTCATAGGTAATTGATTCTCTGTCTCTTATCTTTCATGGTTTGAACACAAGCTCTTTAAAAAAACAGGGATAAAAATCTGCCCCTTTTATCTTACATGAGATTTTTCTGAAACATGTAGAGATAAAACCCAATTCTTAAATGCAGTCAATATCTGGATATGATCAATCATTCAGCTGACCTTACTTAACATGATCTCATGCATTCAGAATGCTTAGGTAAAGCTGTACTACATGTATAAATAAGTCAGGAAGTGCATTTAGGAAAACTTTGATTAATACTACCTGCTGTCTATTCTTGCCACATTGTTGGATTAGCATTTACTTTGCAATTCATAACTAGCCTTACAACTCAGCTACCCCCAGTGAATAAAAAACAAGAGAGGCATTGTCATTTCCTTCTGTTCTCCCACATGGAGCTGGGAAGGATGGGCTCAAATACTGTTTATTTTATAAATCATATTTAAACTTGTCTATTTATCCATCCATCCATCCATCATATAGATATCCTTAGATATTATCTATTGAAATTTCAAATTTTATAAATAAGGTAATTAAAGATTCTTAACAGGATGTTAAGATCTTGGAAACAGAATTTTTTATTGTTATCATTATGCCTGGCTGTACTGACTGATATAAGAAATGAGAAGAGTCAATTCTCTACCTCTTTCCTAAAGAGAAATTGCTTTTTTATATGTGGCTTTAAAGTGTGTTGGGAGCTGTAGGCCAAGGGGTCAAGACATTGATGACTTAGTTGCAGTAATGTTAAAACTACTGGTTGTTGTTATGCCTGTTGAGCCAATTGTATAGTAAGTTTTTTTTCCTATGTCTGTTTTGCAGAAGAGCCATGGATTACTACAGAAAATATGCAGCTGTCATTTTGGCCATATTGTCTCTGTTTCTGCAAATTCTCCATTCCTTTCCTGATGGAGAGTTTACAATGCAGGGTGTGTGATCAAACTTGGGTTTGCAGCAACAAGAAAGCACACATTTCTAGATGTACATCAATAACTCCATTAATTACATTAATTACGTTTTTACCTCCTTTTCAAATGTGATAAATCTTTGTCATTGGGTATATATCGAGGTACTTTTAGATTGTGAACATCAAATTAAATTAGGTTCCAAAAATGTACAGTGAAAATGATATCTTACATGTCTATATAAATAGCAGCTTGTACATTTCCATCTGAAATAGATTCCTGATTACTCTTTATCTGAGTTTTACAAGCAAAAAATGCTCCTTATTCAGTTCAGCTTGTTGGGTTTCTTTGTTTTTACATTTCTCCCAGAAGATTTGGGATTATTTTAACATTGCCTTTGTAGATGAATTTTTATACCAGTTAACAAGTTAGAAAACAAAACCACTTTATGCAGTAAATTCTTTTGCTCTATTTTCTGAAAAATCTCATATAGTAGCTGATACCACCCCAACTGCTATGAAACTGTGAGCTACTATTGGTTATGGTTTTTCTCTAGACAAGTGGTAATATTTTAACCCCTGTTCCCTAGTGCAGATGCCAGATCTAGTAGTAGGCTGTCCCACTCACCAAGCTTTCTTAATCCTGACAAGTTTTCCTCTGTCAGTATTTGGAGTTTCTATGGGGGAAGAAACAGTAGATTCTAAAGTGCAAAATATTTTGCCTCTGGGCAAAATTCTTCTTTTGGATGAGCATGGTGTTTTCTTCTGTCAAGCTTTGCATTCCCTACAGACATACTATCAGCACTGAAAGTGAGAAGTCATTCTTAAAGAATCTTTTACTACTCAGATGTCCCATGCCTAGCCGCAAAAATTATTTTCCTATGAAAATAACTGTAGTCAGGACAAACAGATATTGTGTATGAAGATGAACGTATAACCAAAAAGTATTTATTTATTTTAATTTCCAATAGAAAAAAAGGATATTTGTTGTACTATAATAAGGAATAATTCATAGTTTTTTTTTAATTCTTTTTGGATTATTTTACTCTTTGCCTTTTTCTTTCTTTCTTTTCTTTCTCTCTCTCTCTTTTTAACTTTTGTTTTTTGGTGATAGGTTGTCCTGAATGCAAGCTAAAGGAAAACAAATACTTCTCCAAGCCAGATGCTCCAATCTATCAGTGCATGGGCTGCTGCTTCTCCCGGGCATACCCCACCCCAGCGAGGTCTAAGAAGACAATGTTGGTCCCCAAGAACATCACCTCGGAAGCCACATGCTGTGTGGCCAAAGCGTTTACCAAGGTGAGGCCTTAGAGGGCCCCAGAAACTTTCTAACAGTTCAATCAGAGAAATGTCCTCACAGTACATCGATGGGCTTCATGCCAGAGGTAGCTAATGACCACTCCTTCAATGGGCATTTGTAGAGCGAAGGGCTGAGCTTGGCCGCTTTGATCAAGACAGTCAGCAACCTTCTGGGCACAGGCTGGATCTACCCAGGATGAAGAAAGTGGACAGAGGTGATAAGGGGCAGGTTGGGAGAGAACACAGAATACTTCTACAGTGCAAATCAAAGCTTTCAGAATGAAAACATCAGCTGAACAGGAGACTACTCAAAGATAGCAAGCATCTGTTTTTTAAAGTACTTATTTATTTGTTTGGCTGCACAGGGTCTTAGTTGTAGCACTCAGCATGGGGATCTTTAGCCGTGGCAGGCGGGATCTAGTTCTCTGACCAGGGATGGAACCTGGGCCCCCTGCACTGAGAGCTTAGAGTCCTAGCCACTGGACCAGCACAGAAGTCCCATATAGCAAGCATCTATTCAGTTCAGCTGGCTAGAGACAATTTTACTGAACAGTTTTCAATTTTGTTAGCCTACCTCTCTATCCATCTACATCTATCTATCATCTATCTTTTTTTCCTTTCCCCTTTAGGCCACAGTGATGGGAAATGTCAGAGTGGAGAACCACACCGAGTGCCACTGCAGTACTTGTTATTATCACAAATCTTAAATATTTTGCAATGGGCCATGTTGATGATGGCTGATTTGCTCAAAAGGAAAATTAATTTGTCCAATGTCTATGGCTTTGTGAGATAAAACTCTCCTTTTCCTTGCCATACCATTTTTAACCTGCTTTGAGAATATACTGCAGCTTTATTGCTTTTCTCCTTATCCTACAATATAATCAGCAGTCTCGATCTTTTCGTTTGGAATGAAATATGGCATTTAGCATGATCATAAAAAGCTGGTTCCACTGGAAATAAAGTCTTTTAAATCATCACTCTATCACTGAATTCTAATTTTTTCTGAAAAGTTTCAAGCCAGTTACTTTTGATAGGATTAATGGAAGGGAATGAGCTTGTGGGTGAGCTGGGTTCCCATGTAGTCAGTGGCCTAATACTGGAGAATCTTATTCTAACCAAGCCTTCCAGAGCAAGCTGTGAGCCCCTCAGACAGTGGGCTACTCATGAGCCAATCCACTGGGGTGAAGGAAGAAAATATAACTTCTATTTCTATTCATTTGCACATTATCTTTAGATGCCCATTTGGGTGAGTTTTATAGAAGTACAGATACATTAAAAAATAGAACTGATAACAGATAAGGCTTTAAAAAAACTTCATTCATCACCAATTTGTCAAGATTCCATTTCAAAGTGAAAAACCAATTTCTAACGGGTTGGTAAACACACCAGATGGCAGGGTGAAAAATTAAAGTGAGTGCATGTATATTTAAAGAAACACTGAAATGCACACACATTACTTAACTTGTTCATTCATTTATTTACATACGGTCTTGGGTGTATACAATTTATAAATAAATACATATGTGGATATTGGGGATGTTTGGTCACAAACTTTTTACTGAAAATTTTCAATAAAAAAAAAAAGGAAGAACTCTGTTCTAAGGTTTGGTAAAGCCAAAATTGTCCCTAGTGTGAAGTTGCTTTCCACTGGCTTATGCCTGACCGTAGTTCCTGGCAGCCAGGTTATAACCAAACAGTGGCTAAGGTAAGGATAACATCCTCTAACATTCCATTTTTACATCCAGATGGGATGAGCAAGTTATGAACAAAGAATTCACTGAGTGCTCACTGTGGACTTGGAGGAGGACCAAGCACTTGCGCTTAGCTCTGTCCAAATGCTTAGGAGTAGTGCCATGCTTCAAAACCACATTTATTGCGCATTTATACTTATAAACAGAGATAAACCATGGTTTTTACCCACTAAATTATATTAGCTATGGTAGAGATCAAAGCCACCCAAATGTTCAATTCCCAAAGGAACCAGAATTCAAAAAAAACAAAACACACACTGGCTACAGATAAGGCTTTCAAAAAAAAATTCATTCATCACCGGTTTGTCAAGATCCCATTTCCGAGTGAAAAATCAAGTTCTAACAGGTTGGTAAAAACACCAGGTGTTAGGATGAGAAATTAAAATGAGCACATGTACTTTTAAAGAAACACTGAAATGTACACACATTAGCTTATTCATTTGCTTATTTATTACGCATTTATTTAATGTCCAGTAAGTGCTGGCCTGTGGTTAGATGTTGGAAATTCAGAGATATCAGGATTCTCTGGAAGGTAAGATTGAGAAAACAGAATGCAGCTTAACTTAAGAAAACAATGGTGCTGATCATGGGTTCATTCAAACATTTAACAGATATTCTGTTAATCGCTGAGAATCTACATGTGTCAGGTCTTCAGAGTTTGTTTGGAGGATACAACAGGAGAAGAAAGCTAGAGATCCACCATTGAATAGAGAGCTCCTGTCCATCTGGGGGTCATCCTATTGGACAGGTGGGATGGAATGAGTAATGAGACAGGAACTGGACATCCCCATGGCCCTTCAGAGCAGCCAAATCTATCCTGGAGAGCACTACAGTAAGATACAGACACTGCCCTGAAACAATCCACAGTCAGGTAGGGAGGAGAGACATAGCAAAGAATTGAGATCAAGTGAGACACAAATCGGGTTTCCCAGTGGCTCGAGTGGTAAAGAACCTGCCTGCCAATACAGGAGACATTAAGAGATGTGGGTCCTATCTTTGTGTCGGGAAGAGCCCCTGGAGGAGGGCATGGCAACTCACTCCAGGATTCTTGCCTGGAGAATTCCATGGACAGAGGAGACTGGTGTGCTATGGTCCATAGAGTCACACAGGGTCGCAGTGTCGGACACAACTGAAGCAACTGAACTCACAGCAAGCATGCACAATATGCAAATCAGGCGCTCTGTGACAACCTAGAGGGGTGGGAGGAAGGTTCAAGAGGGAGGGGGCATATATATACCTATGGCTGATTCATGTTGATGTATGGCAGAGACCAACACAATACTATAAAGCAATTATTCTACAAATATGATGCTATGGGAAACATATGGATTTGGGGGGTATTCAGTGAGGGATAGTTAACTCAGTCTCTAGTGGAGTTCATCATGGAGAGCTTCACAGGAAAGGTGATACTTGAGTTGAATCTAGAGAACAAGTGGATCGATGGGGGAAGGATTTGGTCTAGTTTGAGGAAATAGCACATGTAAACAGGACACAGGTAAACGTCCTGAGATGGGAACCAGTGTGCTGGTCACAGAATGACAAGCAGTTCAGAGTGCCTGGAGTTCATGGAGCTGGATGGAGGGCTGGAGCTGCAGAGACAAATGGACACTGGTAGTCAAGTCATGCAAATAAAATGCAACGAAATGGACATTCCAGCTCGGACCCGTGCTTCTCAAACTACGGGGCTTGAAAGTTCTGGCAGCAATAGGATTAAATATGCACCTTTCTATAGATCAGTTTTGTTTGAAGATTTGGGGACAGGTTATTTTAATTTCAAAACAAAAACAGAGATGTTATAGAGTAGAATGCAAAATTGACAAAATGAGTTTAAAAAGTGGGACTTGAAAAGAAACTTCACATTGTGGGTGGGGCCTTCTGAACTGTGCTCTTTCGACCCTTCCCAAACCTCCTGGGGGCTGGTTCACTCTTCTTGCATTAGGTGTACTTAAGTGGAGGAGTTTGAGAAGTGCTATTAAAGGAATAATAGGTCCCACTTTGCACTTTAGAAAACTCATTTTGGCAGCAAGCAAAGGGTGGTTTGAGAAGGTGAGAGACTGGTCACAAGATCATGAGTCTGGGCCTTCATCAAACTGTCTCGGCAAGAGGTGGTGGTGGCCTACTGGCAGGGAGGGTGAGGGTAAGAGGTAGGGACAGAATTGTGAGAAATTAGGAGAAAATGAAGAGATGATTGTGGGTGTGACTCCTGACTTCTTGGATCACTGATAACTGTTCCTAAAACTGGGAAATAAAAAAAGGTCTGTGCAGCAGCAGAGGGAGGAAATGGCAGTTCAGACTGGGACATGCTGAACTGAGGTGTCCAAAGGGTACTGGGTAAGCGTGCCTAATAGGCAGCATGAACAGCGCTAGACAGAGCTTAGGAAAGACCTCCAGCCAGGAGGAGTAGCCTGAGGGTTGCCCGTGGTCACGGGTATCAACACCACAGGGGTGGGTAGGATTGCTCGGGAGGGTGTGAGAGCGTGAGGAAAGGAAGATGCTGGACCATCTAGGATAGATTCTGGCCCACCCTGGCTAAGAAAGTGGGCTGTGATGTCTTTGTTGTTTTTCAGTTGCTCAGTTGTTTCCAAATCTTTGCAGTCCAACTCTTCATGGACTCCAGTGCGCAAGGCTTCCTTGTCCTTCACCATCTCCCGGAGCTTGCTCAAAATCATATCCATTGAGTCAGTGATGTCATCCAACTATCTCGTCCTCTGTTGATCCCTTCTCCTGCCTTCAATCTTTCCCAGCAGGGGACAGTCAATTAGAAAGCTGCTGTATGAGCTCTCTAGAGAAAAGTTGATCATCTCAGATGGAGAAGTAGTGAGGAGGCCGAGAGTCAGGCAAGGAGACTGGAAATCTTGTTTCAAGCCCATCTGAAAAGTGCTTAAAAGTCATATGAAGGGAAGAATGATCACATGTTTGAGGGGTGCTTCTTTCAAGAAAACCTCTCTAAGATTCACCTCACCCAGAGAGTTGCCCCAAATTTCGTTTTGAGTTTCTTTTCTTGTGGTTAAAACATGGGATCCCAGGCACCCCCTCTCTTAAGTGACAACACATCTGACTGAGGCAACACAGCTGACAGTTAATGCCAATAACAAGACAACTGAAACAGGACCAGGTCTGTCTGCACTGCGGCCCTGGATCTGTTTATCAGGAGGGGTGTTGGGCAGGACAATCAAAGGATGAAACAAAGAAGCAAGATGTCTACTACTTTGTAGTTGTGTGGAGAATTGACAATGAGTAGAAACTCTTAAGTGATTACAGGGCTGTCACTGTGGACTAGGGCTCAAGGAAGAGGCCTGTAAAACAGAGATGGCTCCTGTCTGTCTCCTGGGAGTGAGGGAAAAGGGCAGATAAAGATGGGACAACAAGGGATAGATGGAAGGGAAGAGCAAGAAGAATGGAAAAAGTTGAGCCAGGAAAAATATGTAAGAGGGACTTCCCTGGTGGTGCAGTGGAAAAGAATCTGCCTGCCAATGCAGGGTTCAATCCCTGGTCCGGGAAAATACCGCATGCCGTGGAGTACCTAATCCCATGAGCTGCAACTATGGAAGCCCGTGCTCCTAGAGCCTGTGCTCTGTAACAAGAGAAGCCACTGTAATGAGTAGCCTGGGCACTGAAATGTAGAGCAGGTCCTGCTCGCCGTGACTAGAGAAAGTCTGCATGCAGTAACAAAGACCCTGTGCAGGCAAAAACTTAAAAAAAAATGTTTAAGAAGGAGGCAGGAGAGCTGAGAAGCACCGCTGGAGGAGTCTGTGGCCTCAGACGTGGCTGAACTGGATTAAAGAAGAAAGAAAAAGCCGTAATTCTACTTGCTCCCACTTTGTCCTCCAACCACCATCAGTTCAGTTCAGTTCAGTTCAGTTCAGTCGCTCAGTCGTGTCCGACTCTTTGCGACCCCATGAATTGCAGCACGCCAGGCCTCTTTGTCCATCACCAACTCCCGGAGTCTACCCAAACCCATGTCCATCGAGTCGGTGATGCCATCCAACCATCTCATCCTCTGTCGTCCCCTTCTCCTCCCGCCCCCAATCCTACCCAGCATTAGGGTCTTTTCCAATGAGTCAACCCGTCGCATGAGGTGGCCAAAGTATTGGAGTTTCAGCTTCAACATCAGACCTTCCAATGAACACCCAGGATTGATATCTTTTAGGATGGATTGATTGGATCTCCTTGCAGTCCAAGGGGCTCTCAAGAGTCTTCTCCAACACCACAGTTCAAAAGCATCAATTCTGCGGTGCTCAGCTTTCTTCACCGTCCAACTCTCACATCCATACATGACCACTGGAAAAACCATAGCCTTGACTAGACGGACTTTGTTGGCAAAGTAATGTCTCTGCTTTTAAATATGCTATCTAGGTTGGCCATAACCTTCCTTCCAAGGAGTAAGCGTCTTTTAATTTCATGGCTGCAATCACCATCAGCAGTGATTCTGGAGCGAGGCGGCTGCGACGGCTCGGCGCAGAAGCGAGGCGGCTGCGACGGCTCGGCGCAGAAGCCAGGCGGCTGCGACGGCTCGGCGCAGAAGCCAGGCGGCTGCGACGGCTCGGCGCAGAAGCGTGGCCGAGAGGAGGTAGGCCGGGCCGGGGGCCGGGGGCGGCGGCCGGGCGGGGCTGGGCCGGGCCGGGGGCCGGGGGGGCGGGGGCCGAGGCGGGCTGGGGCCGGGCCGGGGGCCGGGGGCGGCGGCCGAGAGGGGCTGGGCCGGGCCGGGGGCCGGGGGCGGCGGCCGAGAGGGGCTGGGCCGGGCCGGGGGCCGGGGGGCGGCGGCCGAGAGGGGCTGGGGCGGGCCGGGGGCCGGGGGCGGAGGCCGAGAGGGGCTAGGGCGGGCCGGGGGCCGGGGGCGGCGGCCGAGAGGGGGGCTAGGGCGGGGCCGGGGGCCGGGGGCGGCGGCCGAGAGGGGCTAGGCCTGGCCGGGGGCCGGGGGCGGCGGCCAACCACCATCAGAATCTAAGCAATCACTTGTCAAGACCTCTAGTCTACATAAAGCCTTTGCATGAATGAAAAAAATTCCTCTCTGGGCAGGCAGAGCATTTTTTTTTTAATTGAAATATAGTTGATTTATCATGTGTTATTTTCAGGTGTATAGCAAAGTGATTCAGTGTTGTACATATATAAATAAAATATATATTCTTCTTCAGAATCTTTTCCCTTATGTGTTATTACAGAGTATTGAGTTTAGTTCTCTGTGGTATACAGTAGGTCCTCGTTGGTTATCTATTTTATATAAAGTAGTCTGTATATGTTGATGCCAAACTCCAATGTATCTGCTAACCCCTTCCCCCTTTGGTAACAGTACATTTGCTTTCTATGTTTATGAGACTATTTCTTTTTTCTGTAAATAAGTTCATTTGTATCATTTTTAAAGATTTCACATTTAAGTGATATCATATGATATTTGTCTTTATCTGACTTCACTTAGCATGGTAATCTCTAGGCCCATTTATATTGCTGCAAATGGCATTATTTCATTGTTTTTTTTTTTATGGCTGAGTAATTTCCATTGAATATATATCGTATCTTCTTCTTCATCCATTCATCTGTCAATGGGTATTTAGTTTGCTTCCATGTCTTGGCTACTGTAAACAGTGCTGCTGTGAACATTGAGGTGTATGTAACTCCAGCTATATACCCAAGCAGAGCATCTTGAGTAAATGACTTCATACTTCAATGGTATAGAAGAGTGGATGTCAGGCAGTCCTTATCCCCTAGCTGGGCACCTCTGAGCAGTGCATACACTGTGCAATCTTACATGGCAGCTCTTCCCACAATCTCATCATCCTACTATGACTTGTCACATTTTACAGAGATAATGTCTTACATTGGCAAGAATCTCAGTCGACATCTAAGATTCCAAATGTTGATGTCTTCGTTATCCTTATACTGCTCAGAAACTTCTGGAGAAAATACTGCCCCAAATTGTTTTCTTTTGCTCTTGTCATCTCTGGGGACACTAGAAGAACTGAACATAATCTGGTCCAACAGGAAGGTAAAACTAAAGGATCCATGTGTAAATGACTATGAAACTGGCATGAAGAGGTTGGTTAGGAACACAAACCTCAAGAGGTCCAGCTGTGTTGTGCTTAGTCACTCAATCGTGTCTGACTTTGCAACCTCACGGACTGTAGCCCACCAGGATTCTCTGTCCCTGGGGATTCTCCAGGCAAGAATATTGGAGTGGGCTGCTATGCCCTCCTCCAGGGGATCTTCCCAACCCAGGGATCGAACCCAGGTCTCCCACATTACAAGCGGATTCTTTACTGTCTGAGCCACCAGGGATGCCTCAAGAGGTCTAGAGAGGTCTGCTTATTTGATGAAAAGTTAATCAACACCAAACTACCTGCCATTAGGACGGCACATTTACTTTCTCAGAAAGCCCTGAGATGATACCTCAGTGAGTCTCACTCAGCCCTTCATGTATCAAAAGTCAAGGCAGGTGGCACCATCTCCACCAGACAATTAGATGAATTGAGGCACAAAAAGCTTCAGCTGCACAAGGACTGGGGTTGCATGGAATTCTGGGTTTCCTCATCTCTGTTTTTGGGTAGCTTCTTTTAAATTCCATTGTCTTCTCAAAGAATGAAAATTTTGCTTTACCAACAAAGGACTCATTTCTCCATGGATACTGAATATGACAACTCTCTTGGAGGTTTGCCCAGAGTAAGAAGCCATCATACTAAAAAATTGAAGTTTGAATTGTAATTGTGACTTGTCCATTGATGTTCTATCTTGAAGTGTGAACTTCAACTTCACCTTTCTTTCTCCTCTTGACTCACTCAACACCTCCTTCAGGAACTTGCTTTTTGAACTTAATTAGGAGAAACACAAAGAAACTTCTCTGTTCTGAAAGCCAAGTAGGATTTCCATATTCTCCTCTTCAAAACTACGTACCACATGGAATTGTAAATATTAAACACTGCTGTTTTCACGAAGAACTGAAGCTGGGTCTGAGTTTCCTTGAATCGAAGAGAGAAGTTAGTTATTGCATGCAACTTCAAAACAGGAGATATAAAAAGGAAATAACTGTTGGATGTTTTTAATAAATTCCTTTTTTGCCCCCCAGAAAACACATGTTCAGAAAAGTATTTTCCTACTGAACTTGACTCCCAGGGCTTACTCGTCTGAAGGACTTGAAAGCTGAGGTTTGGGGGAGACAGTGAGGAAAAGGGGAGTCAGGTAGAACACTCTGAAGAAGCGGCCAGAAACTTGGCACGTGATCAAAAGTTTCTAAGAGTGTTTTCAAAGGAGAGATTCTGTCATTTTAAAGCCATTTTCATTAATGGGATGTTTTAAAAATGGAGGATAGTAAGCTGCGAAGCACAAAAAATGTATGGATTTTCTCCAGATGCTCTTGATCAGAAAGTGTGTTTGAAATACAGTCACATATTCAGTTGTAAATTGCCTGTGAATGGCAATTGATTTTCAGCTAAATTGACAGTAAGTAGAATTTTAGGATGCGCAAATTTCCTTCTACACACCTTTTTCTCAATTGCCATTCATGTTGGACATAATTAGAAAAAGCCAGCATTAGTGGTTGGACTAGGAATGGAGGGCAACATGGAGGCAGAGTAGAAGTAGCAGTTTGCCCAAGACGGCTCCTGAGGAAGAAAGGAAATCTGGGCTTGACACAGAAATGCACCCCAGCTTGGACAAAATGGAGGAAGTGGGAAGGGCATGTGGATTGCTGGCAGACACTTGGGTTGATGATGTGGTTGTTGTTGTTCAGTTGCTCACTCATGTCCGACTCTTTGTGACCTCATGCACTGCAGCATGCCAGGCTTCCCTGTCCTTCACCATCTCCTGGAATTTGTTCAAACTCATGTCCATTGAGTCGGTGATGCCATCCAACCATCTCATCCTCTGTCGCCCCCTTCTCCTGCCCTCATTCTTTCCCAGCATCAGGGTCTTTTCCAATGAGTTGACTCTTCGTATCAGGTGGCCAAATTATTGGAGCTTCAACTTCAATATCAGAGACCTTCCAGTGAATATTCAGGCTTAACTTCCTTTAGGATTGACTTGTTTGATCTTGCAGTCCAAGGGACTCTTAAGAGTCTTATCCAACACCGCAGTTTAAAAGCATCAATTCTTTGGTGCTCAGCCTTCTTTATGGTTCAGCTCTTGCATCTGTACATGATGGCTGGAAAAACCATAGCTTTGACTATACAGACCTTTGTTGGCAAAGTGATGTCTCTGCCTTTTGATATGTTGTCTAGGTATGTCATAGCTTTTCTTCCAAGGAGCAAGCATATTTTAATTATTTCATGGCTGCAGTCACCATCCACGTGATTTTGGAGCCCAAGAAAATAAAGTCTGTCAGCATTTCCATCATTTCCCCATCTATTTGCCATGAAGTGATGGACCAGATGCCATGATCTTAGTTTTTTGAATGCTGAGTTTTAAGTCAGCTTTTTTATTCTCCTCTTTCACCTTCATCAAGAGGCTCTTTAGTTCCTCTTCGTTTTCTGCCATAAGGGTGGTGTCATCTGCATATCTGAGGTTATTGATATTTCTGCCGGCAATCTTGATTCCAGCTTGTACTTCATCCAGCCCAGCATTTTGCATGATGTACTCTGCATAAAAGTTAAATAAGCAGGGTGACAATATACAGCCTTGACGTACTCCTTTCCCAATTTGGAACCAGTCTATTATTCCATGTCCGATTCTAACTGTTGTTTCTTGACCTGTGTACAGGAGGCAGGTAAGATGGTGTGATATTCCCATCTCTTGAAGAATGTTCCACAGTTTGTTGTGATCCACACAGTCAAAGGCCTTATTGTAGTTAATGAAACAGAAGTAGATGCTTTTCTGGAATTACTCTGCTTTTTCTATGATCCAACTGATGTTGGCAATTTGATCTCTGGTTCCTCTGCCTTTTCTATATCCAGCTTGTACATCTGGAAGTTCTTGGTTCATGCACTGTTGAAGCCTGGCTTGAAGGATTTTGATCATTACCTTGCTAGCATGTGAAATGAGTACAATTGTGAGGTAGTTTGGGCAGTCTTTGGCATTATCTTTCTTTGGAACTGGAATGAAAACTGACTTTGTACAGATGAACATTATATTCACTAATGTATGCTGCTGCTGTTGCTGCTGTTAAGTCGCTTCAGTCGTGTCCGACTCTGTGCAACCCCATAGACGGCAACCCATCAGGCTCCGCCGTCCCTGGGATTCTCCAGGCAAGAACACTGGAGTGGGTTGCCATTTCCTTCTCCAGTGCATGAAAGTGAAAAGTGAAAGGGAAGTCGCTCAGTCATGTCCGACTCCTAGCGACCCCATGGACTGCAGCCCTCCAGGCTCCTCCATCCATGGGATTTTCCAGGCAAGAGTACTGGAGTGGGGTGCCATTAAGCACTCAACAAATTATAGCTTCATTATTTAAACTATTTGATAAGCTAAAGTAAAGCTCAAATTCATTCACATTAATATACAGATTTCAATATGTCATTTGTCAATGAGAGAAAAGGAAAATCCCTTAGATTCCTTCAGTTCAGTTCAGTTCAGTCGCTCAGTCGTGTCCGACTCTTTGCGACCCCATGAATTGCAGCACGCCAGGCCTCTCTGTCCATCACCAACTCCCGGAGTCTACATATATTTTAAAGTATTATAATGTTTTGAATGGTTGTAAAATAATGGTTTTAGAATTTTTTAGTTACCTTCATGCCCAAAGTTTTTTTGCTAGTAGTGACTATCAAGGGCCTCCTAGGTGGTACTAGTGGTAAAGAACCTGCCTGCCAATGCAGGAGACATAAGAGATGTGATTTCGATCCCTGGGTTGGGAAGATCCCCTGGAGGAGGGCATGGCAATCCATTCCAGTATTTTTGCCTGGGAAATCTCATAGATAGCGGAGCCTGGTGGGTTACAGTTCATATGGTCATAAAGAGTTGGACACGACTGAAGCGACTTAGCACACATGCATGACTATCAGTAATTTGAAGAGAGAATCGTTAAAAAGTCTTGATGAATTTCATGTAGCCATTTTGAAGGTAAAACTTGACAAAAAGCTATAAATAAATAACCTCACTTTCCTCAGTGAAATATCTGAAAGTATTTTATTTAAAGTTTTATACAAATTTGATACTTTTTTTATCAAAAAATTATTTTTGTATTATTATTTGTATTTTTCTCAGAACCATAATTATCTTTCTTCTTTTTTATCAAGCCCCATATGAACATCCCCAAATATCCTCCAGTTCACCCTGTTTTGTCCTAAGTTTTATTTTATTTTTTATTGGAGTATCACTGCTTTACAATGTTGTGTTGGTTTCTGCTATACAATAACCTGAATCAGCTCTGTGTGCACATATATCCCCTCCCCCTAAAGCCTCCCTGTCCCCCAATCCCACCCCTCTAGGTCATCGTAGAGAACTGAGCTGAGCTCTCTGTGCTGCACAGAAGTCTCCCAGTAGCTATCTATCTTACATATGGTAGTGTATACATGTCTATTCTACTCTCCCAATTCATCTTTTCCTAATTTTTGTGTGCCACCCATGCCAGTATTCTTGCCTGGAGAATCCCAAGGACAGAGGAGCCTGGCAGGCTATAGTCCATGGGGTCGCAAAGAGTGACTGAGTGACTATCACTCACACATATGAAAAGGTGGGAAACTGGAAGAGATGACCAGCTTAGAAAAAAGAAAAAGGCTATTTAGTTGCCATCCATCACAAAGCAAAGCACACACAAAAGCATTTACTGAACATTCAGGAAAGGGAGATCCTAAAAAATGTTTAGCAAACTAAGGATGGAAAATAGAATTAGTTATGTAATCACTGTTATTACTAATTTGAGATGTGTGGAATGCTTCTAACTTTATCCTCATTTGGTTTGCTGTCTTTACTGTTTTACATTAGTGACTATAAAAGTATTTAGAAGCACTTTCATAGGTTAATTCTGCTGAGTCCCCTTTCTCTCCTGTGGTTGGGAGAATGGCTACTCTATTTGTTTTTTATCTGTGGGTTCATTGACTCATGTTTCTATTTGGATTTGACCGGTTTCTGCACTAATATTCTTTTTCTCTTCTGAGATCCAGTCCAAGAATCCCTCTCTTCATTTAGGTGTTATATCTCCTGAATCTCCTCCCATCTGTGACAGCTTCTCATCTTTCCTTTTCTTACCTGACTGTTGACATTTAAAAAGAGAACTGACCAGCTATTCTCTAGATTGGCCCTCGATTTGGATTTGTCTGGTGCTTCCTCATGATCAAATTGAAGCTGTGAATTTTGATTCTTCTCAGTACATCATTCTGGGGACTTATACTGTTGATAACGCCAGGTTTCTGGGGATGTAAACCATGATGTGTTGGTTAAGGTAGAATCCATCAGCTTTCTCCACTTCTCCAAAGTTGTCATTTATTACTTATTGCTACTTTCCTGCAACCTAAAATTATCTCAGAGTAAAACATTAACAAAAATCCTCTTTATAATCTGACTTCTTCATCCCTTACTCTACTGTATTGAGTCTCTCAATGGTCACTGCATGCATGCTAAGTCACTTCAGTTGTGTCCGACCCTGTGCGACCCCATAGGTGGCAGCCCACCAGGCTCCTCTGTCCCTGGGATCCTCCAGGCAAGAACACTGGAGTGGGTTGCCATTTCCTTCTCCCTCAGTGGTCACTACTCATCTGTTTATTTGGCAAATTCAAAAACTTTGGTCTCTTTGAAGCATCTGACACTCTTGGCCTCTTCCTTAAAATTCTCTTTTCCTTGCCTCACATTACACTTTTCTCTCTTGGTTTTCCTTCTCTTGGACTGCTCTGTTTAAATTCATTTTCTCTCTACTTCCTCAGGAAGGTATTTCCCAGAGTTTTGCCATTTGTCTCCCTTTTCTTGTGTCTATTTGTATTAAGTTTGCCTTGTGAATTAAAATACCCTCTACTTATAAGGCTCATTTTTTAAAAATTTATTTGATTATTTTATTGGCTGCACCATACTACATGCAGGATCTTAGTTCCCTGACTAGGGATCGAACCCATGCCCCCTGCATTGGGAACATGGAGTCTTAACCACTGGAATGCCAGGGAAGTCCTACAAGATTCTTGGGGGAGAATGGATAAATGTATATGTATGGCTGAGTCCCTTTACTGCCCACCTGAAACTATCACAACATTGTTAATCGGCTGTACTCCAATATGAAATAAATGCTCAAAAATTAAAAAAAAAAAAGACTTCACAATGGGCTCCAATCCATCCCTTTGCCTTGTTTCCTCGTTTCCTCATATAACTCTGCCAACCTGCTGGCCACACCCAACTTTTGTTTCACAAACGTGTGTATCACGCCGCTGTTCCCTTGCCCTGGGTGTTCTCACTGCCTTGAAAGCTTTCCTTCTTCACAGCCCAGGAAAATCTTACTCATTTTTCCACACTCAATTCATGTGTCTCCTTCTTTGTGATACCTTCTTGGATCTTTTTTTTTTTGGCTGCTTCAGGTCTTAGCTGAGGCACACGGGATCTAGTTCCCTGACCAGGGATCAGACCCAGGCCCCTGCATTAGTTGCACAGAGTCTTAACCACTGGCCCATCACGGAAGTCCCTTGGATCATTTCTAACAGTATTCATTCTCTTTTCCCCTCAAGGCACGTTGGAGTCCCTTCTATTATATCACATATTCATTTGTCCAGTCATTCATTAAGTGACATGGATTTTTGAGCAGCTACTCTGTGCCAGGCCCTGTTAGGCTTTGAGTATTCACTGGTGAGTGAGATAGCATAGTCCTTTCTTTGAGCAGTTTATAGTTAGCAGGCAAAGATAGAAAATCAACAAATGAATAAATAGGTATATGAGTACAAATTGTGGTAAGCGTATAGAAAACTAATGGTATGCAGTGGTAGAGAACAACGACATGGACAAGTGTGGACATTTTTAGACAAAAGAGTCACAGGAGAAAAAAAAGTGCCAGAGGGGGCTGCTTTAAAAATGACTATTAAAATATCCTCATTAAAAAACTCTGTCAATGTGGAAAAGTGCAAAAATTAATCATAATTCTACCACTCACAATAATTGTAATCAGATATATTTTAAATATATAGTTATATTTGTACATGTATATATGGATACAGATATATATCCCAGGTTCGATCCCTGGGTTAGGAAGATCCCGTGGAGAAGGGCATGGCAACCCACATCAATATTCTTGTCTGGAAAATTCCATGGACAGAGAAACCTGGCAGGCTACAGTCCATGGGATCACAAAGAGTAAGACAATGACTAAGCAACTAACACACACACACATATATTTTTGATCATGCCACGTGGCTTGTGAGATCTTAGTTCCCCAATCAGGGACTGAACCCAGGCCACCTCGGTGAAAATGTGAAGTCCTAACTGCTGGACAATCAGGGAATTCCCAGATATTTTAATATATATAATATATATTAAATATATATTTGTTATATATAATACTTTATTTAAAATATGAATATATTTATAAAATATATTAAAATATAAATATAAATAAATATATTCATTTATAATAATTTATTGTATATGTGTGTGTATATATATATATATATACATATATAGATATAGAGAGAGAGAGAGAGAGAGAGAGAGAAGGATAAGGCTTCCCTGGTGGCTTAGATGGTAAAGAATCCACCTGTAATGTGGGAGACCTGGGTTTGATTCCTGGTTTGAGAAGATCCCCTGGAGAAAGTCATGGTAACCCATTCCAGTATTCTTGCCTGGAGAATCCCCATGCACAGAGGAGCCTGGTTTGCTACAGTCCATGAGGTCACAAAGAGTCGGACATGACTGAGCAACTAAGCACAGCACATAGAGAAGGATAAATATCCAGGCTATCATGATCATACTGTATATGTCACTTAAAGAAAAAATTACACTTAGGGAACTCCCTGGTGGTCCAGTGGTCAGAACTCTGAGCTTTCACTGCTGATGATGCAAGTTCAATCCTTGGTTGGGGGACTAAGTTCCTACAAGCTGGTGCAGTGTGGCAGAAAGAAAAAATAACTCCCCACAAATCCATTACATGTAGCTTAGTTGGATTCAACCTAATTGAAAAAGATAGAACTGTTGAATTTCAAGTAAATATGTAATAGATACTAGTCCTAAGACAGTGATTCTCAACCTCAGCTGCCAGTGAGTACTCCCTGAGAGGACTGGCATAGGTGCAGGGGTTCGGTAATCGGTTCAACTTAGGGCAGGAGTTTGAAGCAGGGACCACTTTTGACATGTGATACCGTCTAAGCCAGGCTTCCCTGATGGCTCAGTCAGTAAAGAATCTGCTTGCAATGCAGGAGAAGCAGGTTCAATCCCTGGGTTGGGAAGATCCCTGGAGGAGGAAATGGCAACCCACTACAGTATTCTTGCCTGGAGAATCCCACGGACAGAGGAGCCTGGCAGGCCACAGTCCATAGGGTCGCAAAGAGTTGGACACGACTGAGTGACTGAGCATGCATGTACTCATGCACAACGTCAAAGCCGGGCTTTGCCCCATAAGCATGTCTTTACAAGGCAGAAGAGGAAGATGAAGGAGATTTTAGTCAGAAGCAAGAGGTCCGTTTTCTCTGAGGCAGGACATTCCTGTGTGAGGCAGTGGTCCAGTTCTCAGCATAGTCATCAGTGCTGGGGGCTCTGAAACGTGGGAGCCGTAGCCAAACATATAGATGAGGCCCACATGACAAAGCAGCTGGTCTGTGCTGCTAAGGCATTTAAGTATTAGTTGCTCAGTGTGTCCGACTCTTTGAAACCCCATGGACTATAGCTCACTAGACTCCTCTGTTCATGGAATTCTCCAGGCAAGAATACTGGAGTGGAATGCCATGCCCTCTCCAGGGGATCTTTCCGACCCAGGGATTGAACCCATGTCTCCTGCATCGCAAGTAGTTTCTTTACTGTCTGAGCCACCAGGGAAGCCCAGTCTATGTAAGGGAGTTAGCAAAAGAAATATCCATGTTTTCATAAAAAAAAAAAAAAAAGTCAGTGGTTAAAGTCAGTTAAGCTACTTAAATGTTTCTTAACCAAAGCCTGCTGTGACAAATTCCTCCTGACTTTCAACTCTTGAAACATTTGTGGAATATAGTTGTCCATGTGCATTAAAGCAGAAGATGAATCTCATGAAAATCAGCTTGTAGTTCTTTGGCTTTAGTTTTGAGGAGACTCAGAGCCAGAGAGGGGGCCTAATTCAATGCCTTTCCAGACTCTGAACATGTAGCTAGAGTGGATCTCCAGATTTCAATGACTTGTGAATTCCCAGGGACAAGATTCCTCCAAGCACTCCTTACTTCATGGCAGAACTCCCTGAAACTGAGCAGACAACCCTCAGTGCAGCGTGAGCTCTTCCAGCCAGACTGGACTGCTGCAAAGCCCAGCGCTGCATGCTTGCCCTGTTACCTTCTCCATGCAAGCAGCCATCTAGTCCATGTTCCTACCCATTCAGGCCTGTCCTCTCTAGAGACCACTTGATGTGTTGAGGCAGAAAATGTTGGCTTGTGTGGCTGGGATGAATGAAGGGAGACAAGGGCTACATCACACAGGAATTGCTTTTGCCTAGATCGGAAGAGAAGATAAATGCTAATTGTCTTGCTATTACAGATGGACAATCTGCTCATGGCTCAATAGGGGCCATACACAATTCAGAGAGGAACTCTGACAAGCAGAATTTAATTATCACTTACATAGCAGTCCATGGGGTCGCTAAGAGTCAGACATGACTGAGCGACTTCACTTTCATTTTTCACTTTCATGCATTGTAGAAGGAAATGGCAACCCACTCTAGTGTTCCTGCCTGGAGAATCCCAGCGACGGGGGAGCCTGGTGGACTGCCGTCTATGGGGTTGCACAGAGTCGGACACGACTGAAGCGACTTAGCAGTACCAGCAGTAGCTGTAAATAATTGGGAATGATTATGGGTTAAGAAAATCCCAGGTGTGATTTCAGCTCTGATAATGACTCTTTCGGTGGTGATGAGGTGTGGTCTGTGGTGTGCATGGTGGTCTGACTCAGTTTCCCTATTTGAATAAATGGAGGGTGTATTAGTGACTGTAAATTCCACTGAAGAATAAAATGCAGAATGCCACTTTCCTTTAGGTAACAGCTAATACCATTAAACTGCTTTCTAAGTAAAAAAAAAAGGTATATATATACATATACTCATATATATACTTAATAAAAATATTACACACACACATATATATATATATATATTCTTATCTAGGACTTTAAAAATTGTAGATGCTTGTGCCCAACCTCAAACTCATTGAATCGGAATCCTTGATGCTTGAGTCCAAGTGTAAGCACAACTTTAAAACTTCATAGATGTTTCTAATGTGCACCCTTAATTGAGAAATCCTGTTTCAGATGATGATAAAAGTCCTCAAATAAGAATAAGAACTCAAATAAGAATGGGGACTAGTGTCATCTGTTTTTTTTTTGCTTTTGAAATTGCTTTCCCTGCCAATGTTAGTCTTAATTTCAAAGCACTGCTTGAAAATTCTATATTTTGTATTTCTTTTCCCTCAACTCTCTTGAATAAACATCTTGAGCTAAGCATCAGCAGGAGAAAGTAGCAATGATTATTGCTTTTGGTCTCTGGAGTTTTGGCTTCACTCAAATGAGAGGAATTTCTTAGTAGATTCATTTGTCATGTCACTTCACATTTTTTTATGTGAAGAAAGCTGGTTATGGGGTTCTTATTCATGCATGTTCTTCCTCTTAGGACGCAGGTAATAAAACAAATCACTATCACCGCAAATAACAATTCCATGAAGTCTCAGCACAAAGGAAAATGTTGTCTTAAACTTTGCTTTCAAGCAAGCAAACTCCAGTGTTTATTGTCTGACTATTCTCCACTCAGAATGTAAAGAAATAATGTTCCACTTAGTCACATTCTGTAGTTGTTCCATTATGGCTCAGCTGGTAAAGAATCTGCCTGCAATGCGGGAGACCTGGGTTTGATCCCTGGGTTGCAAAGATCCCCTGGAGAAGGGAAAGGCTACTCACTCCAGTATTCTGGCCTGGAGAATTCCATTGGGCTTGCAAAGAGTCTGACACAACTGAGTGACTTTCACGTCATTTCGCTGTTCCATTAATCAACATATCAAAGAAGGCCTATATGATTATTTTAACTCAAAGAGACAGATGTTGATGTGGCTCAGAAGGAATTTAATCTATGATCCAGGAATTCAACACACTGAGGTCATCCATTTGGACTCTCAATTCTCCCCATATGTGACTTATTTAAGGAGATTATTGAGTCTCCTATACCTTTTCCAGAAGACATGGACACTGATATCCACTAGAGCAGAAGTGCAGGGCAGTGGGTCTAAGACGTCTGGGGTAAAATTTTCCTCTTAAAGATAGCTGGAGCCATGTGACCATTTCTGGTCAATGAGCTGTGCATGAAAGAGTGACCTGTCACTTCTGGGCTGGGGTGAATTCTCTTTGCCTTCAACAGGGTGATGTTCCAGATGATGGAACCTCTATGAGCCTGGGTCCCTTAGTGACCATGAGCAGCAGGGCTCCTCGTATATATCCATGCAATGGATATCTAGCATGAAGAAAAACTTAACCTTTATTCCATTGAGCTTATGCAGTATTACCCACCCAGGATGACCAATGGAGGTATTATGTATGAGGTGTCAAAAAACACCCCAAGACATGGGCTCCCTTGCTGTATTTTCTTCAAAGTGACCAGTGCTTGGAAGATCAAAATCAAACCTCTGGGAAGCCATGCAAATTTAAGCACGCACACATTTTATTTTATAAACTTGTTGACTAGGGAACTCTGGCAATTAATTAGAGAATAACTCCTTATTAAAACCTGTTAAAACCATTTAAAAATACACACACACATATATTCTTTCTTGATCAGTCCTAATATTTCTTGGTGACAGCACACTCTCTTATACCCTAAGAGGTTGCTGAGTGTTTCATTGACTAGTGCCTGCTAAGTTGCTTCAGTCATGTCTGACTCTTTGCAATCCCATGGACTGTAGCCTACCAGGCTCTTCTGACCATGGGATTCTCCAGGCAAAAATTCTGGAGTGGGTTGCCATGCCCTCCTCCAGGAGATCTTCCCAAACCAGGGATTGAACCCATGTCTCTTTAGTGGGTTTGTTACCACTAGTGCCACCTGGGAAGCCCCTTCATTGACTAGAGCCTTCAGGAAAAATTGATCTGCTTGGCTTGGTGCCAGTGAGGCTGCTATTTTTCTTTAGGACTCTAGCCATACTTCACTACTTCAGGAAATCTAGAAAGACTGAGCATCTCACACCCACCTTCTTAGATCTCTCCACTTAAATTTTCAGATTCTCAGGACCACAAATTAAGATTCCTGTTAGGCTGAAAGAGGAGTTCTCTCCAGCCTTGTTCTCCTGAAAGAATGCTTCAGAGCTTCTCATATCCTAGTTTAGGACCTTTAGCTATAGAAATTAATATACAGACATGAGGATAACAGTCATGGTAATTGCAATAACCTTGTCCATATTCCTCTGGAAGCACCAGTTTCTCTAGTCTACTGAAAAAAAAAATGCATTCAATAGAAAACATTCTTCACCTTTTGAATTTTGGTCTTTTCCTGGACTGGTGCAATGAGGTATGATCCTTTGTTGGAATGCTGGGCAGAGGCAGTGCACCCCAGCTCCCAGCCAGCCGGGCGATCACCAGGGTAAGCAACTGATACACTCACAACCATCCTGTGCCCATGCAGCCATCCTGTTTTTCACTTTCAGTACATTTTTCAATAGTTTACATGATATATTCAACTCCCTGTGGTAAAATAGGCTTTGTGTTAGATGATTTGCCCAACTGTAGGCTTATGTAAATGTTCTGAGCACATTTAAGGTAGGCGAAGCTAAGCTATGACGTTCGCTAGGTTAGGTGTATCAAATGCACTTTCGACTTGTGATATTTTCAATTATGTTGGGTTTATCTGGACATAAACCCTTCACAAATTGAAGGAGATGTGTATACAATTTCAACAATCACTGCCTTCAATTTTCTTATAATCTATCTGAGAAAAAGAAGAGGATAACAGCAAAATACGTGAATAAGTGTAGAGAAATAAATGAGTGGGCAAAAGAGAAAGCGATGGGAATTCCTACTAGAAAAAAAGTTGCTTCAGGCTGGGGAGAGAGTAAAATTTAACCTATGGCTAAAGACATGTTAGCTTTTGACAGATGGGAATGGGCATATTGGCATGTGTGTGGAGTAGTGTGTACAAATGCATAGGGTGGTAATGAGGCTGGAATAAAGAGAGAAGAACTGGGGAGAGAAGCTTGCAAAGATAGGTTGGGAGCAGACTGTTGAAAGTATTGGGCTGCAGACTAAGAATATAGATCTTTAGTTTCTAGAAAATGTAGTTATGGTTAAAAAATCTTTTTTAATTATGGAGAGTGTCATAAACCTAGTGACATTATAGTGATACTAGTCTGCCAGCCAACTGCTAGGTTCTTTGGAGAGGGAGGGACCTGGAAGTGAAAATGCTTTCCTGGTAGACCAGTAGTATGTGTTCTTTCATGGTAGATCAGTAGTATGTGTGGTGGCAGCAAAAGAGGTTGTGATTTTAAAAGGGGTGCAAATCTGGAGCTGCTGAATTAATGATAATGGTCACGATCAACATCTATTAGCTCATACCCTGTGCTAGGCACTGTTAGAAGCATTATATACATGTGCTCAGACCCTCAGATGTGTTCTACTCTTGGTGACCCTATGGACTGTAACTCACCAGGTTCCTCTGTCCATGAGATTTTCCTGGCAAGAATATTGGAGTGGGGAATATTTCTCTTCCAGGGGATCTTTCTGAACCAGGGATCAGACTCACATCTCTTACAGCTCCTGCATTGGCAGTGGATTCTTTACCACTAGCGTCACCTGGGAAATGCATTATATACTGAGTGAGCTCATTTAATTCTCACAAAAACCTTTGAAGTAGGTATTGTTATTATTTGTGTTTTGAAGATTTAAGAACAGAAATGAGGGTAAGTAACCTGCCCCACGTCTTACAAGTTGTAAGATTTGGAGTACTCTCCAGTGACTGCCATGGGATGGAAATGGAGGTCAGCAGAATCCCAACTGTATGATGAGCTTTTCCACTGGCTGCAGAGGGCATGCTCACATGCTGAGCTCATGACAGCTTAGGGGTGAAATATCCCTTTGGGAAGCTGGGACGTGATCTTCCTTCATCCTCAGATTGCAGTACTGCTCTGTGGAACCCAGAGACTAACGGGGCTGGGCCAGCAAGGTAGCTCTTAACCAGGACACCTTCCCTGAGACTGAGTTCTTTAACTAGGACACCCTGAAATCTCAGTTAAATGTTCTCGTAGAAAAGGAACAAACATGCACTTTGGTGCAGCGATTCATCTGAGTCAGGCACCGCGTTTCCTAGCCATCCATCCCTGTGCAAGTTACATAACCTTGATAAGGCTTCATTTCCATACTTTCAAAGTGGAGATGATAATTCTTTCCTCATAGGGTTGTTGTGAGTATTAAAGGGAGTGAGGAGGTAAATTGTTCAGCCCCTGGCATGTACAAGCTTATTAAGTGTCAACTTTTTTTTTTTAATTGCCTGGCATTATCAGCTATTTTAGTATTACCCTGCTACATTTTGTTAAGCATGTATTAGATATATATGTACAATAAAAGGAAATTGAACACTGGAAAAATGTTAGCATAGCTACAAAAGAAAAAAAAAAAAAAAAAGAAAATGCTAGAGCCAGTCAAGACACACTTGATTCCCATCTTCTTTTCATCAAATGACCTTTCAGTACAGGCTCTACAGATAATGAAAAGCTCACTGCTCTTTCCTCTTCTGGTTTGCAATCCTTCCTTTCAGGAGTTTGACAAAGGGGGGAAGGTGCAAGTCGCCTTATCTAAAGCAGTGCAATGATTGGTTGTTTGAACAGCATTTTATATTTGATTTTCCCAAAGGGAGAGTTGCTGGAGCCAGACAGACGTCTGGGCCCCAAGGGCAACCCTTGGCCTTCTTTGTAGGAACGTGTTTAACGTAGAGTCCTAAGATGCACAAGTCCACACAGTGTACGCATGCAGAATGTAGCTGCAGAAGAGGCCTCTGTGCAACTAGAAAAGCTGATTAAAAAAAAAAACCCTCCGTGCAAGGACTTCGATTCTGTCATTATTGTAAGCTGCCAGTCATGCCCTCAGTCAAAGGAGATTGAACATTATTGATTTCTGGAAACTTGTTTCAGCAGCCTCTTTCCTAGTTGGCTGGTTTTGTTTTGTTTTTCACAGTTGCAGAGATGCTTTTGTCCTTTCTAAAGATAGCTGCTTCCTTCCTTCCGTGTTTGTGCTTCTTTATGCATCAATACAAGAGAAAATATTTTAAATGTTTTGTTCATACGTCTGAAATCCAGTCAGCGGCTGCCTACTTTTTATTTGCTCCTTGCAGTTCCAAGATGCTTCCGTGGACTGGGAGCACCACCCAGTGGCAATGTGTAGCCAAAACCTTAAAAAAAGAAAAAAAAAAGTTGGAGCTGGAAGAAAATATCGGAAGCCATTGATTAGTTTTCTTTGAAATGAAAGAAAAAATAGTAAAATGGTGTTTCCAAAGTGGGGATATGACCAGGTCATTGCAATCACCATGACTGATGGCCTGATTTTTTTTTTCTTCTTGCTTTTCTTCCTTTGGTCATTTCATGCCATTTTAATATATTGCTGCTGCCACATGTTTTTTAAAAAAATTTTGTGATGATTTGTAGTACTTGTTCCTGGAACAGAGCAGGACCCTATGGGGCCTTCCCAAGAGAGATACTCCCACCTTCCCCCACCCCCTCATCATGTCCTTCTGCCTTTTGTTTGTAGAAAAACTGTAGTCAAGGAATAAACTTAAAGAAATGAGAAAATGCAGAAGTAAAGGAAAAAAGCAGCTAAACAGGACAAAATAATAATAGTTTAGTCATTTAGCAAAGTGAGGGACAGTTAGTTCCTCCTCAAGGGCTCTAGAGAATATTCTGAGCCATATCCTGTGAACTGTTCTGTAGATACTGAAACCCTCACCAGGTGGAAGAAGTTAACTACATGGTGACCAGACTGTAGCCATGACAAAAGCTGCCACAGTTCCAAGAACTGGCCTCAAAGGAATGGGAACAAACCAACCCTGGAACTGAAGGTTAATTGTGCTTGAAACAATCCAGATGCTGCTGACCAGACCACTGAGTGACTGATTTCAAGAGACTGTCATTTAGAATATATCATTTAATTTTACTTATATTTGAACTTGATAAATGGAAACAACGTATCCCTTTTTTCCTCTGACCTCCTTTATTCAGTCCAACATTATTAATGAGATGCATCCTTGTGGGTGCCCAGTAGTCCACTCACGGCTGAATGGCATTCCACTGTATGCCCGTGGCACCATGTATTCATCAGCCCTCCTGTTGATGGACATCTGAGTTGTTTCCAGTTTGGGGTTATTATAAACACTGTGCTACAAATATTCTGATACTTATCTCTTAGAACAGTGGTGGTCTCTAAACTTTTTGGCCAGGGACGAGTTTTCTAGAAGACAATTATTCTATGGATGGGGGTAGGGGGGATGGTTTGGGGATGATTCAAGCATATTACATTTATTGTGCACTTTATCTCTATTGTTATTACATCAGTTCCACCTCAGATCACCAGGCATTAGATTCTGGAGACTGGGGACCCCTGTCTTAGAACATATATGCCGTTTCTTCTCTGTGGAGGGCATGAAGTGCTGTGATCTGAAGTCCTTCGAGAGAACCCACCTGGACGAGTGTGGCTGGTGATGGACACCCACTGTGATCACACCTCTGGGTCAACCACACCAGGCTATGCCTCCTCCACACAGTGGCCCCCAGCCGGTGACTGAGCGCAGTGTAGGAAGCATAACTGTCCCACAAAGAACTGCCCTAAGGAAGAATCTTAGCTCAGGGCCTTACCATCAGCATGGCTGAAATTTCTCAGAATTGCCTTGCAGTCCAGGGCTCTTTCTAGCCAACCTTCCCCTCTCCTCCACCAGCCCCCCAATTAGGTCCTTGGCGAGTAGGTTCAGAGTTATCATGGGAAAAGATACATTTCCCACAAAGGACATCAGTGGACATCATGGACATTCAGTGAGTCTTTTTTCATCAGTGTTAATATCAGAAAAATTTTAATGATAGAAAAGGCACAGGTACCAGCCCAGTGGGGCAGCTTCTAGATGTGCTGTGGCAGCTGTTGACCCTTCAGTTTTTAGGTTTTAAGGTGATGAGTTGGGGACCAGATTAAAGGGCTAGGGCTGCTTTTAATTCCTTCCATGACAAAGCTACCAGATTCACAGTAGCAAGGATTGTACAAAGTATATACCATGGGGACTTCCCTGGTGGTCCAGTGGCTAAGACTCCACGCTCCTCATGCAAGGCACTCAGGTTTGATCCCTGATCAGATCGCACAGGCCACAACTAAGAGTTTGCAGGCTGCAACTAAGAGCTGGTGCAGACAAATAAATGAATGTGAAAAAAAAATACATACAAGAGATGGGGGAGAAGGGCTGGGCAGAGAGCCTTGCCAGCCATTCCAGAATTGTGCCTATCATACCACTAGAATTGCTTTGAGGATTTGCTGAGTAATGGCTAGAAAGTACTCAGCACAGTGCCTGAAAAAAATGTCTATTACTATTATTGGGTTATTAATTTCTTTGAGCCTTAATTTTCTCATCTGTGAAGCAGAGATAAAAAGAACAGAGACATTGTAGGAATTAAATGAAGGTGAATGAACTTTTTAAATTATACAGAGTTATACAAATTTAATTATATTAATCTTCATGCAAGGGGGAGGATGAGTGGAGGGGGAAACACAGGGTCTTCAAGGACATTTAGGGGAACTCATATTTCTATACAACGTGAGTTTAACTTCCACTGAGTGGGCTCAGATTAGGCAGAGGAGATGTGGGAAGGGTTAGAAATGCCTTAGCTCACTTTTGAATTTATTGAGTGCCATGTACTAAATAGCAAAAGAGTGATTCTTTATGTCTGTGTCTCTATTTCTTCTTTGGAACTAAGATCATCTATACCATTTTTCTAGATTCCACATATATGCATTATAGACACATATCTGACTTACTTCACTCTGTAAGTGAACAAATGTATGGATACCAAGGGGGGAAGTGGGGTGGGATGAATTGGGAGATTGGGATTGACATGTATACACTATTGATACTATATATAAAATAGGTAACTATTTTAACTAGGTAACTATTGATACTATGTATAAAATAGGTAACTAATGAGAATAAACTGTAGAGCATAGAGAAATCTACTCAATGCTCTGTGGTGAACTAAATGGGAAGGAAATCCAAAAAGAAGGGAAACTGTTTCACTTAGTTGTACAGCAGACACTAATACAATGTTGTAAAGCAACTAGACTACAATAAAAAATTAGCAACACACATGCACACAGAAGAGTGATTCTTGTACCCTGAGTCAAACAGATGAGAATTAAGATTTATTCAAGGAAGACTCAGTGCCAAGTATTGTGCTAATAATAATAATTCTCATAGTAGTAATGATAGTATTGAAAAATAAAGATAACATATTGAGTACTTTGTAGCAGATATTTCATGTATATCATGCATTATAATTTTTTCAAAATCCCTGTGGTGAAACAGAAAAACCACAGTTTGCTATAAAGGAAACTAAGCTTAAGACAGTTGTTGAATCCAGATCTGTTTTTCTTTTTATTTGTTTATTCAGTGCTTCTCATCCTCAGCACACAGCCAGACAGCAAACCCAACCTCAAAAGTCCACAAAGCTTTTTTTGTTTGTTTGTTTTTGTTTTTTGTTCAGCAAAATCTATTGGTAGACGTTGCAAATGATCTAATTCACCCTGAATTCAATCGTGTGTGTGCGCGTATGTGTGTGTTTGTTGCTCAGTCATGTCCGACTCTTTGCGACCCCATGGACTGTAGCCCACCAGGTTCCTCTGTCCATGGAGTTCTCCAGGCAAGAATACTGGGGTGGATTGCCATTCCCTTCTCCAAGGGATCTTCCCCACTCAGGGATCAAGCCCGAGTATCCTGCATTGCACGCATATTCTTTACCCTCTGAGCCACCAGGGAAACCAATCATCATGTGGGTAGTAAATATCTCTTTCTCTACGCAATATTTCCATTTAATTTTAATAGGACAGAAGCATTACTGCAAGTGCTTCCTAAGTGCTAAAAAACTGGATATGTTTATTCATTTATTAGCATTAATAGGAATAGAAAAAAAATTTAAAACTAGTAGGAATCACCAAAGATAGTCATATATTGAGACATGAGCAATAAGCAACACAAATTTCAATTCTCCTTGGTCAAACGGAACTTTGACTTAGAAGCCCTGGAAATTTATAAGCACTGGAAATGTGAATTTCATTTAGATGGCCTGCTAGCTGCGATCGCAAGAGGAGATCCAGCATGAGCAATCGTGCCCAGCAAGGTCAGAATCCTGCCTGCCTCTTGTGCTCCCTGAAAATTTTAGATAACATATATCTGGATAATTTTTTCTCAATGGTGGGTCTTTGATAAACATTTTGGAATTATGAATAAGCTATATTAACTTTCCACTCAGTCTCATTTTAGTGAAAATTGCTTTGTTTATAAAATAGTTCTCTTTAGGATAATACCTTTTGAATGAAGTAGATTAATTAGATGCCAACCAATATGTATGCATGTTCTCTTTTCTATATGAAAATGACCTGAGAGCCTAAGCATCAATTGCTTTGTGATAGTATCTGAGTTGTGATGACAGATAAATTTTTTGAGTCTCACTTTCTTTTTATGGTCTCTGTTAGCATGCTTGTGCAAGATACTCGCTGGCAATGGGGTCCATGGTGATGCTAAAAGGTCAGAGATGTAGAAAAGTATAGCTGGAAAACATTTTAGATAGTACTTGTTTAGGGTTTCTCAAACTATGTTAATGCACATGCCTCCTTGAAAGGCAAAATTCTTTGCACTTTCAGTGTTGACTTAAACACTATTATGATAATAGAGAAGTATGTACATTTATAAAACTGAGATGAAGACTAATTATCAATTTAGTATGACATATTGCTTTGTTGAGACAAAATTTATAACATTGAATTTAATATAAAAATGTTTAAATTTTAGATGTCATTTGTGGATTGGATTCCTTTGACCTTCGATATAGTGGGACATCATTGGAGTCTTACTATTATTGATAGTGATGTCCTTTCAGAACATGTATTCATTTCAAATGGACCTATACATTATGGACCAATATCTCCAATATTGGAGATTTAGAAAGTTTGAAAACTTTTTTGAAAGTTTTTTTCAACCAAAAGGCTCCTCCGAGTTTTGGCTGCTGCATTTATTCTAACAGTGTATACATGTAAGCAACATGTTTCTTGGCAAAGTGCATTTGACTCTGATGCCACAATATTGTTTCTTTTTTGTTGTTGCTTGTTTCATTTTTAGTTCAGTTCAATCTTCTTTGTGATACCTGAATTCTAGGAACTCTATTCTCTATTCAAGCCACTTCATTTCCCAGTGCCACTGGAGTACCATAAAACCTACCTTGTTATACATTGAATCATTTATACATTACATTTCTATCTATTTTCTTCCCATTAGCCCAAGGGATACATTTTGATGGGGCTTCCCCAGTGACTCAGGGGTAAATAATTCACCTGCAATGCCAAGACACAGGAGACGTGGATTTGATCCCTGGGTCAGGAAAATCTCCTGGAGGAGGAAACGGCAACCCATTCCAGTATTCTTGCCTTGAGAATCCCATGGACAGAGGAGCCTGGCAGGCTACAGACCATGGGGTTGCAAAAAGTCAGACTCAACAGAACGACTGAGCATGTATGTACATCATGATGCTTTACTACATTTCTTATATCATTAAATCAATTTCAGTTTAATAAGTAAATTAAGGAAATAAAGTCTTATTTTATTAAAAATATCTTTAAATTGTAAAGGAAAAAAATGTTTTCATCTACAACTGGTAAGCAAAACCAAATTAGTCTTTTGATGTTAGAATATGCCAACTGAATGGTGGTCACTCTTGTTACCCACCACATGGGTAAGATAAAAACCATGATTACAGGTGGTCCTTAGGCACCACAGGATTGTAAAGTGTTTGTCACTTTAGTCATACCCAACTCTTTGTGACCCCATGGACTGTAGCCTGCCAGGCTCCTCTGTCCATGGGATTCTCGGGGCAAGAATACTGGAGTGGGTTGCTATCCCCTTCTTCAGGGAATCTTCCCAACCTAGGAATCAAACCCGGGTCTCCCACATTGCAGGCAGGTTCTTTTACCATCTGAGCCACCAGGGAAGGCAAACACAAATGCAAGCACTGAATTATAGGGCAGTCTTGGTAATGAGAAAGTAATCCAGATGACTCAAAACGTATTTTTTTTTAAAAAAGATCATTGCTAAAATTGAAAGATAATGTGAACTTTCTTATAGTAAAACAGAGCAGGACCCTATGATCCTTCACCACCCGTGTCCTCCACCTGCCTTTTGTTTGTAGAAAAACTTTAGCCGAAGAGTAAGTTTAGTCAGAGAAGTGAGAAAATGCAGAAGCAAAGGAAAACAGTCAAACAGGACAAAATAATATTAGTTTAGTCATTAAGCAGAGTCAAGGACCTTTAGTTCCTCCTCAAGGGCTGTGGATAATATTCTGAGCCATATCCTGTGAGCTGTCTTATAGATACTGAAAGCCCCAGCAGGTGGAAAGAGTTAACTACACCGTGACCAGGCTGTAGCCATGGCACAAGCTGCCACAATTCTGAGAACTGGCCTCAAAAATGGGAACAAACTGATCCTGGAACTGAAGACTGACTGTGCTTAAAACAATTGAGATGATGCTGACCAGACCACCACATGATCAATTTCAAGATGACTGTCAGCTGACTGAGTTGTTTCTGCATGTAGCCCCCTCCCTCTGCCTATAAATCTCTTATCCACTGATGCCCAGTGTGGGGGACTGGCCTTTGGACAGGAGTCCCCCTCCCCCCTCCCCACGTTGCCAGCATTGAAAATAAAGCACACTTTCCTTTCCACCATCCTAGCCTCTTTATTGACTTCAGAGCAACAAGTAGCTGGACCTCCACTTTTCCTAACAATAAAAAAAAAAAAGAAAGAAAAAACCACACAGAAAAATAAACCTGTGTATTCCCTTGAGAATACATCTGTGAATTCCAATTTGAGAAACACTGACTTAGCCTGGCCTATTTACTGTACTTCTGGAAAAATGTCTGTTTACATATGGAACTAGGAATATTAATCTTGGCTTAGCATGTTAAATTTATCATTATTGTTATTTGTTGTTTAAGAGGCAATTTTACAACACCTGTATATTAGCTGAAAAACTTAGTAGAAGAACATTTCAATAGTTTATCCTGTGATTTTTAATGTCAGTTTTTCTCCAAAGACTCAAAGGCTTCCAGTGCCTGGATAACAGTAGCCTGTATTTTTGATTATTTTAGTCACAGAAATTCAAAGCAAATGATTCATGGCTTTATAAATGCTATCTGTTTTTTCACCTTAATTTATCACATTTCTTCAATTCCTTAAGGATAAAAACACTACCTTGACTGAACTCCTCAACTTAGTCATTAGAATATTCTCTCTTCATTCATAGACACTTTACTATGTGAGTTTCAAGCTAATGTTTTGCATGTGAAATTTCATTCTGATGTGTTTTTTTCTAAGTGGGTGGGAATGTTTACTCTGAATTTTAGATGTGTTTAAATCTGTAATCAAGGAACTCTATGTGAGACAAGATTGGTGTAGTTTTGAAAATCTAATTTAATTCTACTTTTTGTAAAAGGAATAGTGTAAATCCTTCACAATGGCTTGAGGAATGAGATGTTTCAAGAGAATTCACAATTACTTCTTTATTCACCAAGTCCACTGAACTGGAACTGTGAATATTCTCTCTCACAATATTTTCTTCTGCTTCTTTTTCTTTCGTGTTTCATCTCCATCTAATATGCAATTCTCACATAAAAATACTTTCTAACAAAACCTGCTATGTTTGGGTTGCATTACTTCCCTGGGCTATTATTTCTCCTGCTACTGATCTTTTAGATGTATAAATCAAATTTGAAAACCAAGCTTTTAAAGGACAGTTGGTGCTTTGATGAAAATGTCATAAGGTAGAGCCATCTGCTGTAGGTGACATTGTTTCTCCCTTCATGCCTAACTAGAAACTTTCAAATATTATTTAAGTTGGAGTTTAGGACTCTGGACTAGAATTAATGTTATTTTACTTTACCATTTATCACAGTCTTCGGTTGAGATCTTGATTTTATCTTTGTAAACGATAATACTTCTTTCATTTGAGGAGACCATTGGTGATCTTGACTCCTGTCATTCTGTTAGTATGTTGACTCAGTGAGGATAACCTTTGCTAGTTAGTGTTAGGATGTGAAATGCATACCTACTTATTCAACAAACACCTATTGAGAACCACAAAGTGTTTAATATGAGACAAGGATTCCTTTTAGCTCTTGTTAATTAGAAAAATGAAAAAATCGAGACAAAGAAACAGAATGATCTCTTGCTAATTGGCAATGAAAACACAGATGTAAACAAATAAAATTACAGTTAACAACCCAAATGTAAATATAACACCAATTTTAACAAATGTATCACTTCTTTTTTTAGAGGCTACTCACAAGTTTGTGCTATTTAAATTTTTAAATCTTCTCTTATGTCATACATATGACCAAAGGTTCTCTTTCTGAGGTCACCAGTGACCTCCATGTTGCTAAATTCACTGGACAATTCTAAATCTTCATCTTATCTCATCATCAGTACTTGGCAGAGTTTATCATATCATCATTCTAGAAACATTCCTCATTTGGCTTATAGGATTCCACATTCTCCTGCATTTTCTTCTTACTTCAGTAGCCGTTTTTCCTCCATTTTCTTTTGCTGGCTCCTCCAATCTTCATCTTTTCACTTTGGTAATATCCTTGGGCTTCTTCTCTTCATTATCTCCTCATTGATAACTACAGAACCTTGGAAGGTACAGTACAGCAGCTGGCACTACTTAGTAATACAGCTATATCACTGCTGCTTTTATGCTTGCTTCCAGACATCCTGAGCTTGAAATAAAGATACTGTACTACTGTACTCTGTATAGTAAAGTACACAAAAATGCAACCACTTGTAGAGGATGCACGCATGTGACAATGTATGCCAGACACATGAGCTAACCTACATGACTGGACATGTGAAAGCATGTTCGAATATTTGAAAGTCTGCAGCTTGATGGCTCATATGTAGGGGACTTACTGTACCTCAGCTCGGTGAAAAAGGATGAATTATTGAATAAATGTTGCTGATACAACTGGCTGTGTAAAAAATCAACTTGTACTCTCACCTTTATCTGCATCTTAAATTAAAGGAAAAAATTTCAAATCAGTTAAAAATTTAATATAAAAATATCAATATCTTACAACAAAATCCTGGTGCTTATATGAAAAATCTAGGGACTGGAGACACCTTACCCATGACTGTAAATCCAGGGACTATTAAAGAAAAGATAGGGTATTTGATTATGTAAATATGGCAAAAGATACTATAAACTAAGTCAAAATGCAAGTGAAAGCCGTGGGAAAATATCTGCAATACAGAGAACAGACAAATGTTTAATATTTGTAATATTCAAAGACCTCCTGCAAATTGAGACAAGTTGCCAAAAGACCTCAATAGAGATATAATCAAAAAGCACGAACAAACAATTCATTGAAGAAAAAAGTCAGATAGGTTGTAGCCATATGAAGATCCTAAAACTCACTAATGATTCAAAGATGCAAATTTAAGTAACATCAAGATGTTCATCTATAACTCAGACAGATGGAAATTGAAAGCCAAATAATACCTACTGCTGGTGGGAATGCGGGGCAAAGGCTTCTCTCATTCACTGCAGGTGAAAATATGCATTGTTATAGCCTTTTAGTAATATAATATCTGGCAACAGTATTAAAATTATAAATACAAATAGACTCTGACCCAGAAATTTCACTCTAGGGAATCTATCCTGTATAAATAAGACGGGGGAATTTTATGCAGGCCGTACAAAGAATCTACCTATTAGAACCTACTTATTAGTTGATTCATCGGGGTTAGTTATCAAGGAGTTACAACTGAAAAGCAATATGCCAAAGAGTGCATAAAAATCCAATTTTTATAAAATAATTACAAATTTACACATGTCTATATGATTAATATGCTTGTATGAGAAGGAAGAGAATTATGGTAGACTGTTAACATGGGCTCCCTAAGGCAAAAAGGAGGGGGGTAGGTGAGGAAGGGGGACCTAGCAAAGAAGAAAAAGAAGAAAAGCATTAACATACAATAAAAGTTTGTCAAGACAGGGACTTCCCTGGTGGTCCCGTTGTTGAGAATCTGCCTTCCAATGCAGGGGATGTGGGTTCAATCCCTGTTGGCAAACTAAGATTCCACACTCTACAGGGCAACTAAGTCCACTTGTCACAACTAAAGAAGCCCAAGGGCCACAAAGACTGAGACTGGATGTCACAACAAAGATGAAGACTCTGCAGCCAAAATAAAAAAAAATATTAAAAAATTAAAAGACAAATAAAATTAAACAAATTTTAAAAAGTATGCTTATACAGTCACATTTGTGCTTTTAAGCACATTTCTATAGATTTTAAGGTGAAATGAAATGAAATCAAATATGATGAATAAAATAAGGTGAAATTTATGGAATTATTCCTCCCACATCCTTCCCTCTTCTCCTACCAATTATCTTTCTTTTAATTTGCTTATATAAGTAACAATTCTATTTCATAGCCTGGTAGTTGCCCAGCCCAGAAGTGGGAGTGGGTAGATGTGATGCTGGGTGTGGGACTCATTTGTCACATGTGACTGAGACCAGCTTTATGAATACAGCATAGTCTGTGCTGGTTTACACTAAGGGCTATGTGGTAGGTTTTCCTCAGTGGGCCTACAACTGGGTCTGAATGATGAGCAAAAATAAGCATAAATTGTGCCCTTATTAAACCCATATCTTTCCCTTGAATCCTGTTGAAGAATTCTATCCTATCACACAACATGAAACTTCCATTATGTACTCACATTTCATTCAGATAGTTCATACACAGTTTCTAGTGCCTACTCTGTTAAACACTGGCTAATCACTATGATTCATATAAAGGTAAATGATGCCTACAGGCAGTCTCAGTGAGACTGTGGCTTGAGGTGAGAGATGGGCATTTAACAGTGGGAAGCTGCTATAAAGCACAGGGAGCTCAGTTTGGTGCTCTGTGATGACCTAGCAGATTGGGATGGGGATGGGGAGGGAAGAAGGCTCAAGAGGATGGGATATATGTATGTATATAGCTGCTTCGGGATATATGTATGTATATAGCTGATTCATTTCACTGTACATCAGAAACTAACAACATTATATAGCATTTATATTCCAATTAAAAAAAGATTAAATGGGTAAGTGCTAACACAGATATCAACAAAATGGGTGGGAAGCGGAGGACAGAGACAGGTCATGGAATGCTTTTAGAACAAGCAATGGCTGCACTGGCTTGGGTAGCTGAGGGAACAGCAGCAAGGCTTGGAGTCATCACAGTACCCTTGGCTTTAGGACAGGGGGAGCTGTCCCATGCGTCTGGATATAGAGCATGTGAAAGGGTGAGGATTGCAGGATGGTTTGAGATCAGGTCATGGACAGTCTTCAACTCCATGCTAAGGATTTAGAACAGGGTATGATGTGATCTGACATGTGCATTTTAGGAAACTCAGTCTAGGTCAGTGTTCCAGGATGAACTGTAAAATAGAAGTTGGAGACAAGACAGGCTTGAAGTGATGCAGCAGTCTTTGTGAAGGGCAAGGCAGGAGATGAGACCCTGGACCAGGGCTGGGAGAATAGATATGGGATAAATGGTAAGAAGTGGGTAAGTGGAATTTCAAAATGACTTCAAATAATTTGACACGTTATTTAAAAAAAGGGATAATGTGATTGAGATTTTTTTGTCTGAATGAATAGAAGGAGGCAGATGCTACTATTTATGGCAGGAAAGGAGCAGATCTATGAATGAGAAGGAGTTTTATGTGAGGTGCCAGTGGGGCAATCATTCATTCATTCCTTCATTCATTACATTCAATAGGTAATATTGGCTTTTGCGCCAGTGTTGTGAACACTAGGGATGTAGAATTGAACATATTAGATAAAAAATTCCTACCCTCGGAAGTGTGCATGGAGAGATAAGCAGTCAACAAAATATGTAAGCAGCACATATGTTTTAGAAGTCGTAATTGCTATGGAGAAGAGTAAGGCAGGGAGAGGGAACAGGGAATACAGGAGTCTGATGTAGTTTGTGTTGCAATTTTAAAGGGGGTGGTCAGGAAGTTCTCACCGACATTAGATAAAGACATGAAGGAGGCAAGGAAGCCAGCCATGCATATGAAGGAAAACAGTGTTCCAGACAGAGAAAGCAGAAGATGCAAAGGTCTGGAGGTGGGAATATGCTTGGCATCCTCAAAAGATAACACCAAGCCTAGTCGAGGCCATTCTCATGAATTTGAAAAAGACGCAAGTAAACATATGGATAAATAAAGGTGTTAAACACAGTGATAGAACAAACCTCCTGGAATTTGAGGGAAATGTGAGCTGATCATATAGATGCAGGACCAACTCCAAGATATGATGGCTGAAGCCAAGAGAATAGGGAGAGAGGAAAAGAAAGGCCAGTGAAGGACAGATAAATAGGGGAGTGAAGGGACCTTTTGAGGTCCCAATTGTAAGATGTGAGCAGAGGTAGAGGAACCAGGGAAGGATGCTGAGTAGCTGGAGAGGGCTGGGATGTTGCCATGAAGACTTTGTATGTAATTCCACATTTAAATTTCTTTACTTAATGAATTTGTAAGCAATGATGGTTAAAAATTATAGTGTATTCAAAATTATTCTGCAAAATATTCTATCCTATAGGATGGGATCTTCGCTAATTAGAAAAAGCTTTGCCAAAATGCTAAGTCTAGCACCAGCAAAGATTCCATCTCCCTGCAATTTCTTTCAATTTCGTATGTTTTCCTTTTGTGTCTCATATTGTTAGCTTTGGAAACAGGAGAATTAGATTATTCTGAGCAGTTACTAGGTAAGCACAGATGGTTTTGTGCGGTTGCTGGGTGGCCAGCCCTGTGGCACAGATCTATACTCATAAATTGAGTTTGTCAAAAGCATGGAGAATATCCATCTCTTTACAGGAGCTATATTTCACCAACCTGTTTTTCTTTTCTCTCCCTCAACTACAGCAAAACAACTGAGTGAACTCTCACGTATCATAATCAATAATCTCTTACTTGCTCCTGGGAACAACATATTATTTTTTGTTTGTTCCTGGGCATTTTTCATATGCAATAAACCCAGCTGACATATGTATCCATTAATTAAGAGTGTCGAAGCTTAATGACTGAGGGTAGATAAGGGAAGTCTCGCTAGGGGTCAGGTCTAATAAATTGCATGGGTTTATTTGTAGTGCCAATCGACTGTTTTTGTCTCTCTTTTTTCAGCCAAGTTAAGTGTGAGTTACAGTGCTCACTACTGTAGCACATACTCTAAAGTCAAAACTATACAGAGAAGGTTAACATGCAACCTGACCAAGTATGATATGCAAATTCGTGAAGCATTTCATATATATATATTTTTTTAAATGAGTTACAGCCACAAAACCTATAATCTTCTAGTTTCCTCATTGCTACTTCTTTTGTTAAGGAAATTTATTGGCTAAGAATGTGGTCATTGGCAAAACCCTTCTTTGGTCTTCATTATTTGTAAACTGCATGATCACAGGCAAGTTATCTTTCTCCTTACCCTCAGTTTTCTCATCTGTCTCAAAAGAGTTGTTTGTGAAGCTTAAGTGAGATAAAGCATGCAACACATAATACAGGGTCAATAGTGATTAAAAGATTGGAAAAACTTATACTTTCTGTCATAAACTCTACACCCACCAAAAAGAAAGCCCCACAGAGTTGCTTTAAAGTCAGCCTAACTACTGGATTCTGAATAAAGAGGTTATCATTGTTTATTACTTGATAAGTATCCTGAAGGATTGTGTTTGCATATGTATATATAATGTAAACTTCCAAGGTGGTGCTAGTGGTAAAGAATCTGCCTGCCAGTGCAGCAGACACAAGAGCCGAGGGTTTGATCCCTGTATCAGAAAGGTCCCCTGGAGCAGGAAAAGGCAACCCACTCCAGTATTCTTGCCAGGAAAATTCCCTGGACAGAGAAGCCTGATGGGTTACGTCCATAGAGTTACAAAGAGTTGGACACGACTGAGCATGCACACACCGTATAATGTAAACTACATAAACCCCAGATTGCACAGACCAGGCCTTCTCTTTTTCCTCCAGCTCTGAAATATTTTTCTGTCATGAAGGAGGTTCTTTGGATTATTTATTTTTATCGTGTGAGCCCAAACCTGTGATCACGTGAAGCCCAGTTCACTAGCTAAATGACTGGAAGTTATAGTGTTTCAACCTAGAAAAGCTAGAGTATAATTTTTAGCATACTTCTTCCTGCAAATGTCAGTATTGGTTTCTAGTAATCATGAATTAATGTTATTCTGTCCTCTCTTAGGATCTAATAAACTATTGTTGTTGTTGTTGCTTGGTCCGACTCTTTTGGGACTCCAAAGACTGTAGCCTGCCAGGCTCCTCTGTCCATGGGATTTCCCAGGCAAGAATACTGGAGTGGGTTGCCATGTCCTCTGCCAGGACATCTTCCTGACCCAGGAATCAAGCCTACATCTCCTACATTGGCAGGCAGAATCTTTACCACTGAGCCAGCAGGGAAGTCCCTAATACGCTATTAAATAATGTCTAATAATTAGATGATGGGTGAGAAATCCAGTTTTCATATTTATTAAGTATTTGCCCTTAAATATTCTGTCTATTTTTTCTTCAGTGACCTTTCATCATCAGGCACACAAGGAAGATTATTACTGTTTTCATATAAAGATTTGAGACTGTTCAACTTGCGAATGACAATATTGTACTTATTCCACTAAACTTCTAGTTTTCAAAAAACCAAATGACTGGCTCGTAGTTACAAACTTCTTATATCTAACTGACCTGCCCATCAGACACCTGCTTTGTAAAGGAAATGTTTCTTACTTCAAATCATTTGGCATTACAGGAACAGTTTCTGAAACCCTGATGTAAAAATATTCTTCAGAGGAGAGGTCCAATATTTCACTCCAGCTTCCACTGAGAATATTAAATCTCTTTCTCTTTTGTTTTTTGGCAGCTGAGAAAAACACCTTTACCTGTGACATACAAATACAACCAATGCAAAAAGAGATCACTTTTTGCCTTTGATTCCAGTGATAACAAGTTGCTAAAGGAAAAAAAAAAATATATATATATATATATCAAGAAGGAGTTTATCTTTGAAGTTTTCTCTAAAGAAACCCTAGGAAGGGTTAGAACCATAAACCTGTCATATATATATCTGATATTAGCAAAAATAACCTGAAAGGAGGTAAAATCTCAAAATTAATATTTTAACATGCCCCAAATAAACAAACAAAAAAGCCTAGTTCAAAAGTCCTGCTATGTTTCTCAAAACCAAGACCTTGGGGTTGAAATGGAGAAAGACTGATAATTCAAAACTGAATGGGCTCAACACCAGCCATAGGGTGGCCTGTGGATCTCAGGCAGTCCCTCCCCCTCTAACAGTCTTCAGGAAGCAGCAGACGGGGCTGGATCAGCAGGGCCCAGCACCATCTGCCCACTTACCAAGGGACTCAGTGTCAAGTGTCCAGCAAGCAGAGAGGATATACACTGAACTCACCTTAGGTGGGATTTACACCGGGGTCCCTTTTGGTTCCTTTTAGTGGGAGGTATCAGAAATCTGTAAGCTCTTGAAAAATGTTTGATAAACTTGCTTCGATGAGATGGTTAGATAGAATCACTGACTCAATGGACATGAGTTTGAGCAAGCTTCAGGAGATAGTCAAGGACAGGGAAGTCTGGCCTGCTATAGTCCATGGGGCCACAAAGAGCCAGAGATGACTGAGAGACTGAACAACAGCAAAGTTAGTTTGGTTTTTAAAGGAAAAAAGAAAAAGAAATCCATGTTCTAAGACAGTAAATATTCAGCATTCTGTGTCCTATGAGAGAGAGCAGGGATCAGAGGAAAACCTCTTCTGAAATATACTTCTGTCCATCCATGATTCTTGGAAGGAGCCCTCCAATGCCCTTCCAGCCATGAAACTCTCCTCCTTGGGAACATGCCCTGGGAGGGGAGGGGCAAAGGTGGGCTTATGCCTGTGCAAAGCTGCGAGGCCCTCTCCAAGGGAGTGCCAATCCACGGCTGGTGGGCCAACAGCAGCTCCCAGTAGTCAGCAGCGGAGGGCTGGGTAGGGGAAGGGGGCTCTGTGTACAGCCCCCCCTCACCCCTGCAGGAATCTAGGGGAAATCTGCCTGCACTTAGCCGGTGGGGCCTGAGCAGACAGAGGTTGGGACAGCACACCTCCTCAGGAGGAACCTCAGGAAGGCAGAAACTTTGAGACACTCCCTACAGCAGAGCTCAAGGTTGTCCAAGGGAAGTTGTGGGGTGCTTCTTCCTGGAGAAAGGGTTTAGTCATTTTCTTCCTGGGAAGGGAAACAAGGTCTGGAGATCAGGACTCTGCATCTTTTGATCAGAACTCTGATTTGGAGATTAGAGTCAAAGCTCTCTCTGTCACATGGCAGATAGAAAGACCTTCTCCCCACTCACACCCGTGCCAGGTGATGCCATCAAGAAAAGACACTGTCTGGCCTCTGAGAGGCAGTCTTGAAGCAGCCCATGCTGTGGGGCGGTGGCACTGATGCCTCTCTGTGGCAGGGAGGGGCCAGGCTGGGGAGAGCGGGCAGAGGGGCTTGCTGCTGGCTGGGGGCACTCTAGAAGGGTTGGGGCAATGGGAAGGGACACCCACCTTCTGAGAGCTATCAGAACCAAGATAGGATTAGAAATGGCACTAAATATGTCAGGAGCCAGGGGTCCTTCTTGGGAAAGACGAGGGCCTCCCTGATGTTATTCCCCCACCTCTTGAGAGTAGGAACATGGGTATCTGGGATGGTGTGAGAGGCAGGGGGAGAAAAAGTGGTGAGTGTTGATGGAGAAGGACAAGCAGGACCTCTGGCTTTCTTCAATGAATGAAAAACTGGAGTTGCTGCCTTGAGATCAAGAGATTAAGATCAGGATGCAGCCAGGTTCAAAGGTCCAAAGAAGCCATAGTCCCCAAGGCAGGCGCCATTCACACTTGTTCCTGGTCCTCTTGGTCCTTCACTGACAAGGAAAGGAGAGAGGGCGGCGGGCTTCCTCCGGAGTCCACTGGTCCCCTGGGACAAATGCACACTAACTGGGAATCTGTAAAGGCACAGCCACAAAGAGCTCCCTGGCTTCCCTGCGTCATGGCGCCAAAGACCTTCCTGAGATCTTCATCAGAGCATTCCATACAGGAAACAGGAGCCTTTTCGAAGCCTGTCTCTGGCGCCCAAAGCCTCCTCTTTGAGAACCAGCCAGACCCTGACTGAGGGCTCCAGAACTTTCAGAAGGGTGGGTATAAACACTCCATTTGTCCAAATATGTGGGTGTGGTGGAGGGGGTGGTGACCATTTAGGTCACCGCAGAGCACTGAGTAGAGTTCCCTGAGAACAGTAGGTTCTCATTGTTACCTGAAACACAGTATCAATAGTGTATATATGTCAATCCCAATCTCCCAATTCATCCTATTCTCCCCCTTTCCCCTCTTAGTGTCCAAATGCTTGTTCTCTACATCTGGGTCTCTATTTCTGTTCTGCAAATAAGATTCATCTATATTGTTTTTCTAGATTCGACATGTATGCATTAATATATGATATTTATTTTTCTCTTTGTGATTTACTTCACCCTGTATGACAGTCTCTAGGTCCATCCACAGCTCTCCAAATCATCCAATTTCATTCCTTTTTATGGCTAAGCAATATTCCAGCCATATTGCAATTAATATTGTACATATGTATGGCATCTTCTTTATCGGGTCTTCTGCTGATGGGCATTTAGTTTCCTTCCATGTCCTGGCTATTATAAATAGTGCTGCAATGAACATTGGGGTGCAAGTGTCTTTTTGAATTATGGTTTCCTCGGGGTGTACGCCCAGGAATGGGATTGTTGGGTTATGTGGTAGTTCTATTTGTAGTTTTTTAAGGAACCTCCATACTGTTCTCCATAGTGGCTGTATCAATTTACATTCCCAGCAAGAGTGCAAGGGGATTCCCTATCCTGTATATGCTCTCCAACTTATTTATTTATTTAAAACCATTTTTGGGGGGTTTAACTGTTTTTTTTAAATTGAAATATAACATCAGTTGTCAGTTTTGCCTCACTGACTGATGAGATAAATCAGTACACATTTTGGCATGAAGGTGGATTTCAGTCTGGAAATTTATGGAGAAATCTATTTAAATGTCCTAAAGTTAAGCAAGAATAGTCATTAAATATGCAAAAATAAAAAATCATATTATGCGATAGGAATCAGAAAAAATAGATGCCATAATAATTGTAGCTATAATAGCATTAAAACAATGATTTTTATCAGTGACATAAACAAATGGTTCATTTTGAATGTGCTGCAACTTAGATTTATTGTTCTCCTTTGGTTCCATTTTGGAATGTCTGGTACAAAGACTACAGATATCTGGGGGCTTTGATCCATGATGAAGCCAAATAATCACCCAATTTTTGTTGAGATGAATTGAAATTTGAATGCTTTATTTGTGGTTATAGTATGCCACCTGCTTGGTGTACTAAAAAAAAAAAAAAAAGAAAAGCTCTTGTTTTTTCTTGAAAGCTTTCATTGTTTCCCTGGATTTCAAATAACTTTGCTATAAAAGATGTTGGACTTTGGTGCTTGTGTTTCAGCCATCAGTGTATTTCACTCATTTGAAATATGTTGCAGAGATAGGACAGCTGAATATTAGTAAAACCCAGCTGGTGAAAACTATTACCCTCCCATTCTCCCATTTATGAGACAATCTCTAAATTCTCTGAATTGGTTTCCAGACTGCAACCCCATAATCCCACTGTGTTTCAGTAAAATGGAAGATCTAGCAATGATCCAGCAGTTTAAACAAAGGATCATTGGGACTGAAGACAAAGGGTGAAGAGAACGGCAGGCTATTGTTTGAAATCTCATGGTGTGTCGGTTAGCATTTACTGAATGACAAAACGCCCCAAAACTTAGTGGCTTAAGACAGAAGCCATTTATTTGCTTCACGCTTTTTTTGCAGTGGGAGTTGGAATGCACAGGGCAGTTCTGGTTTAGGCTGGTTCTCGGTTATCCATAGTTAGCTGTGGGCTGGCACTGCTTCCAGCGGTTGAGTAGCTCTTGACTTGGGTGGCAGGAATGACTGGACCACATGCCTTTCATCCTTGATAGGCTGGTTTGGGCTCCGTCATATGGTGGTGATAGTGGTGGCGGTTAGAGGGGAAGCCCCAAAGCACAAGTACTTTTCAATCCTTGGCTTGCATCAGGTTTGCTAGTATCCGTTGCTCAAACATGTCCTGTGGCCAAGTTCAGAGTCAAGTTTGTGAGTGCTCCATTATTTGTACTTATGGCACATAGCTTACTAAGTAAGATCAACCACTGAGTTAAGAGGGGAACACTTGTATAATTTTGGCACAATTCAAAATATGTCATCTAAAAAAATATTTTGGGAATTCTCTGGTGGTCCAGTGATTAGGACTCAGTGTTTTCACTGCCGTGGGCTTGGTTTTGATCCTTGGTTGTGGAATTAAGATCCCCCAGACCACACAGCACGGCCAAATAAATAAATAAAATATTTTAGAGATTGGTCAAAAACAGACTCAGTGGCAAATTGCAGATATGTTCAGCTAAAATTAATCCTTTGTCCAAAAACTTTGGGAAACATTGTTTGGATGAGCAGACATTGATTATGAAATTCAGTCAGAGGGACTTGAGTGTTCTCTCTGCTCAGAGTTACCATTGTCTATACTAAAAAAGTCCTGGGAATCTTTGCTTGGGTTCTAGAATGGCTTTCTTAGATAATTCAGTTCAATTCATCCTATCCTTGTGTGTCTAGAGTTTTAGTGAAAGTATGTATTTTTAACTTATGTGCTTTAAGTATGTATATAATTATACCATGAAGACTTTTAGTAGAGTTGTAGTTATAAAATCAAGTTAGAATACGATATTGGAGCTCTAAAGGGTTGAGAATTGTTGATTCACAGAGCTGAGAGAGACAATTTTCCATCACCGCCCAATATTAGGGTGAAGCCAGAGTGTGACCACTGTAACTCATTTTTGGAAAACAGCAGAAACTGCTTTCAGGTGATAGGGTTCATTGAAAAATAAAATACAGTCTCTGTCCTCACCCCATCTATTCCAGCCCACTCTACCCAAAACCTTGCTTTAGTACTTCAGGAAATTCAAGAGGTTTGAATGTATTTGGTTTTAAGGAAAGAAACTAATTTAGTTCTTATCATTTAAATAATTAGCACCGATGTTCATAAACTAAACTTAAATTGTTCTCCCACTTAGCATTTCAAGTGAGAGCTTTCTTTTCTGCATTAAAACGTCCCTAAATGACTCTTTTTCACTACTGCCTGGTGATTCTTTCCACCTCTTTGAAAGAATTTGCCAATTTTCCATTCTCTTTTTATGTTTCTTTGTCACATACCTGTTGTTCCAGAACTGACTTTTGATGTCAGAAATGAACAAAGTGCTAGATGCAGCATGGCCTCAGTAATTAGCATTACTTGGGAAGATTGATTTGAAACAGTGAAGGGTTTGAACTCAAATTACTTTGAAGGAAAAAATTTTTTATCGAGTTGTTTCCACACTGTTGAACTCCTTGAATGTTTAAGAGACAGTAAAAGTCAGCTGTATCTGGCTTGAAGGAATTGACACTCCGTTTCAAGAGCTGCTTATGAAAAAAAGAAACTGGAAAGAAAAGCTATATGGCACAGCCAGAGGGGGTGGAATGGATCTTGAAATTCAGAGAAGACCAGCTCCATAAAAATGAGTAAAATTAGTCTTTCTTCAAGGAGGTGGGACTTGAGGTGAAGATTATAGGGAGTAGAAATTTTCAGAATAAAAGTGACTAAGGAATTGAGATCCTAAATTATATAGTAGAGTACAAGACATGGAGAGGATCTCTATTTTCTAGATTCTGCTTGTAGCATTCACTCCAAAGTATAAGATTTTAAAGCACCAAAGACAGAAGGGGCAAGCCAGCCCTGCAAGCCAGGGGCAAACTGGTTTGAGATGCCCACGAGCCAGAAGAGTAACCTCATTGAAGTAGGGGTTCTACTGAAACTAATTGGAACTGGTGCTGGGTGCATAAACAGAACTGGATTAAGGAGGGCCGTGACTATCCAAATGAGGATCCTGAGTGTGCTTTGTATGTATTAGGGACTCAGAAATGTTTGTAAAGAAACATAGGGACTTCCCCAGTGGTCCAGTGGTTAAAAGTTCACCTTCCCATTCAGGAGGTGTGGGTTCAATCCCTGGTCAGGTAGTTAAGATCCCACATGCCTTGGAGGCAAGAAACCAAAACATAACAGAAGCAATATTATAACAAATTCAATAAAGACTTCAAAATAGTCCATATCAAATAATCTTTAAAAAAAATAATTGCTTCCTTAAAAAAGAAAAGAAATGTATTTAATGTCTTTAAAGATTAGAGCATTGAACTTGTAGTTATTTGACTGCAGTTGGGAATGAGTGCCTGAAGAGAAAGCCCACCAAATTGCTTTTATGACCAGTTAAGGGTAATTAGAAATTGGTTCCCTTACTTATATATCACTGGCAAACATTAAATTTATTCTCTATTGGTCCCCCAATTCTGCAATCTTGTTAAGATTGCCGTTGCCTCAATTATTCTTTTTGCATATATGGTACCAGTGAAAGCTTCATATGCCCCCAGTTCAGACAGCACCAAATTCGTATCAGTGGTATCTTAATCAATAAAGCATTCCTTATGGATAGCTTAAAACTCTGAAGGGCTAGAAATTTTGCATTTTGATCTCATGCTGTATTAACATTAACCAGGGTGTTGCTATTGCAGAAAAGGTAAGGATATAGACTGAATTGTGTTTCCTTCTCCTCCAAATTCATATGTTGAAGCCCTCACCCTCAATGTGACTATATTTTGGAGGGCCTTTAGGGCAACAGATAAAATTAAATGAGGTTGTAAGGGTGGGGCCCTGTTTTGATAGGATTGGTGTCTTTCTAAGAAGAGAAAGAGTTTAATACAACTCACTCTGCATGAGCAGAGAAGAAAGCCATTGAGGACACAGTGAGAAGGTGGCCATTTACAAGTCAGGGAGAGAGACCTCACCACAAACTGAATTTTCCAGCTCCTGGTCTTGGACTTCTAGCCTTCAGAACTGTGAGAAAATAAATTTCTATTGTTTAAGTCACCTAGTCTGTGGCTCTTTGTTATGGCAAACGGAGCAGACTAATATAAGTAGTAACCCTAAAATGACAGCTGCCTCATTTGTCTTATTGTCCATAACTGAGTTCTAGACATCCAGGGTTGCAGGTTTCCATTTGAATTACTTTAAAGAATGTGAGGTTCTATACCTTGACTTTTAAAAAAAAAAAACAATTATTTATTTGTTTGTCTGCTTCAGGCCTTAGTTGTGGCAAGCAGAATCTTCGTTGTGTCATGTGAGTTCTTTCACTGCCCCATGGCATGTAGGACATTAGCTCCTCAACCAAGGATGGAACCTGTGTCCCCTGTACTGCAAGGCAGATTCTTAACCACTGGACCACCCGGGAAGTCCCACCAGATCTTGGCTTTGTCATCCTTGTATACATACTGCTCTCAAGTGTCAGGGGATAACTTTCTGACAAAATCTTAGCAACGGCTATTGTAAATTTTGATCATGGGTGAGAAATTCATGAGAAAATTCCCCTGAGGAAATATGCACTTTTGTGCAGATGAGAGCAGTTATGTTTGCTAAAACAGAGTATTGATTCGTGAGCTCTAATTTAAATTGGTGAGTGACTGATCTCTTGACAATACAGGGACTGACACATCTATTTGTGTAACATGTGGATTGTCTTTTGGCTGATGGACATTATTTGATATTTTTCCAATAAGCCCTTTCTCCTTAACAGAACTGGTTGCGCTTTTTATTTGTATTGGTCGTGCCATGCAGCTTGCAATATTTCAGTTACCTGACCAGGGATCAAACCCAGACCCTTGGCAGTGAGAGTTCCGAGTCCTAACCACCAGACCACCAGGGAACTCCCTAAAACAAAATTTTTTTAAAAATCTGAAAACAAGACATCTTAATAGATTCTGCTTGAATTAATAGATTTTTTCTTATTATAAAGAGATTAAAACAGGTAGCATTTTGGAAGAGAGAGAGATATGACTACTACTACTACTACTACTATTATGCCTCTTGTGGGACAAATGTGTCCAGCAGACCAGCTTTAACCTTCAGTTCAGTTCAGTTCAGTTCAGTTCAGTCACTCAGTCGTGTCTGACTCTTTGCAACCCCATGAATCATAGCACGCCAGGCCTCCCTGTCCATCACCAACTCCTGGAATCTACCCAAACCCATGTCTATTGAGTCGGTGATGCCATCCAGCCATCTCATCCTCTGTCTTCCCCTTCTCCTCCTGCCCGCAATCCCTCCCACCATCAGGGTCTTTTCCAATGAGTCACACAAATTGATTTTTTAAGGGAATGGAAAAACCTGAAAAACCTCTAAAAAACATCTTAGAAGAATCATCTTAGATAAGAAACATCTTAGGTAAGAATCATCTTTCAAAATCATATTGATTCTGCCTGGAAACCACTGTTAGTCCCTCAGTTGTGTCCGACTCTTTGTGACTCCATGGACTGTAGCCCACCAGGCTCTTCTGTCCATGGAATTCTCCAGGTAAGAATACTAGAGTGAAGTTCCATTTCCTTCTCCAGTGGAACTTCTCCACCCAGGGTTTGAACCTACATCTCCAGTGTCTCCTGCATTGCAGGTGGATTCTTTACCTGTTGAGCCATTGGGGAAGCCCTAGGGCCTTGGTAGAGAAGGTTAAATTAAAGTGAGGGAATTAGGATGGACTCTAATCCAATCTGACTGTGTCTTTACAAAAGAGGAAAAATTTTAAAATTAATTTTTATCGTAGTGTAGTTGCTTCACAATGTTGTATTGGTTTCTACAGTATGGCAAAATGAATCAGCTATACATAACTATATCCCCTCTTTTTTTGGATTTTCTTCCCATTTAGGTCACCACAGACCATTAAGTAGAGTTCCCTGTGTTATAAAGTAGGTTCTCATTAATTGTCTCTTTTATACATAGTATTAATAGTGTGGGCTTCCCAGGTGGCGCTAGTGGTAAAGAATCTGCCTGCCAATGAGGAGACACGAGAGACAGGTTTGATCCCTGGGCTGGGAAGATCCCCTGGAGTAGGAAATGGCAACCTGTTCCAGTATCCTTGCCTGAAAAATTTCATGAACAGAGGAGCCTGGCAGGCAAACAATTCATGGGATCACGAAGAGTCAGATACAACTGAACGACTGAACACATGTCAATAGTGTACACATGTCAGTCCCATCTTTCCATTCATCTACTCCCCTTTCCCACTCGGTATCCATACGTTTGATCTGTATGACAAGAAGAGGAAATTTGGACACACCTAGGGATACTAGGGGAAAGGCCATATGAGGACACAGCAATAAGGTGTCCATTTGTAACCCAAGGAGGCAGAGGGAGGGCAGGAAAAGCCAAATCTTCCGACACCTTGATCTTGGACTTGCAGCTTCCAGCACTATGAGAAGTTAAATTTCCATAGTCTAAGCCACTGTGGTACTTTCTTCCGGAAGCCCTAGAAACAAATAGTCATTGAGCTGGGTTGTGGGGAACAAGAGAATAAGGGTGGGAGGTAGGAACCAAGGAGGAGGCTGGGACTAGGAGTTGGGGTGAACAGAGGCAAGAAGAGTTGGGAGCAGAAGCTCAGGTGTGACTGGCAGCAAAAGGTGCCCCAGTGAGCAACACAGCTCCCCTTAGCATATGCAACCAGACTGGGGCATGGGGTCAAAAATAGTTGTTTTGGAGGTACAACTAGAGCCTGATGGGTCTTCGTGTGGGAAATGTACTGATAGGTTTATCTCTGGGGGGTTGGGGAAGGAAGACAGAGGTCCTACAGATAATGAAGTGGTGGTGATGGGAGTGGATCATCAGTGATGTGACTGGTTATGGCACAATTTGGCTTATTATTAGGAGTTGTGATTTTTCCTTGGGTCAAAAAGATGGTTTTATGCTGTGCAGGGTAGGTATGTCTGTGTATGCAAAATTGTATATTTAAAGAATATATTTTAGTTGTTTTAATATTAAGGTTATCTGAGTGGATGGGGCATTCACTCATGTTTTTCTGTTGTCTGCACTTCTTAACATAGTATCTCTCAACATTTGATAACTGAATTTTAACAATTCTGTTTTTCTGTGTCAAATTCAGTAATGAATCATTTAATAGGCCATCCTTACAGATGGTTATAGCACAGTTGGAAATTTTTATATGGAGAACAAAAATGATAGCTTAGTTATTACACTTTGTTGATCAAACAGTAGGTGAAACTAGTGGATGTCATAATTGTCTATCATCCCTCAAATTTATTACAGTAATGCTTTGTTTTGGGTTTATTTCATTACCTAATTTTTTAATGTATTCTCATAATTTTCACATTCCTTTATTTACTTATTTATCCCCAAAGTTAACTTTTCTAATGCTTTGGCATATTATTAAGTAGATTAGTAGACCACGCAGAAATAATGCATTTTGAACATTGGATAGTAACATTGTGACCAGTAGAGGGCATCAAGGAATCATCACAAGTACAGGTTTTGAAGAGACAGAAATCCTGGTGTTTTACTTGTGGGACAATTTCAACCAAAGCATCAGTACTAAAATAATTCCATGATATAAGAGCGTTTAAAGCATCATGGTAACATTAGTGAGTGATCATTTCATGTCTCGGTCACTACAGACATACGTTAGTTACACATTTCAAGAACAAGAGCAGCTCTTACTTATGTTGAAATGGAAATTGTTGAATTTTGACATTCTTAGGAAAAATATAAAGTGCTAAATATTAAAAAGTGGCATGATTTATAACTTTTTAAATATGTGTATACAGTCTCCGAGAGTCTGTGTCTACTCATCTCTTAAGTGTGGAAGATCAAGGAAATGCTCTCTGAGGTCTTGTCTAGTAACACAATATGTGGCAACAAGGCTCTTCACGTGGAAATACCACTACGAAGAGAATCCTGTCTGTCAGCCACTGGAGGGCTCCCTCGATCAAACCAGGACTTGGATTGAAGTTGCCATGTAGTTTCTGGACCTTGCGTATCTGATTTCTCAGCATTATTTATCAAAATAGAACCCCTATTTGCGTTGCACTGTCTTACATAGTTTTAGAGATTTTCTGATTTTCCTTCCTTCCTCCTCCAATCTCTTCTCTCTCTGGCTTTGTAGTTTACCAAGGCATCTTTTTGAGTTGTTGTTGTTGTTGTTCAGTTGCTCAGTCATGTCTCTTTGTGACCCTATGGACAGCAGCATGCCAGGCTTTGGCTTTCCTGTCCTTCACCATCTCCCAGAGTTTGCTCATGTCCATTGAGTTGGTGATGCCATCCAACCATCTCACCCTCTGTTGCCCCCTTTCCTTACTGCCTTCAATCTTTCCCAGCATCAGGGTCTTTTGCAATGAGTCAGCTCTTCACATCAGGTGCTTAAAGTATTGGAGCTTCAGCTTCAGCATCAGTCTTTCCAGTGAATATTGAGTTAAATTCCTTTAGGATTGACTGGTTTGATCTCTTTGCTGCCCAAGCGACTCTCAAGAGTCCTCTCCATCATCATAGTTCAAAAGCATCAATTGTCCAGCACTCAGCCCTTTTTTATTGTCCAGCTCTCACATCCATACACGACTACTGGAAAAATCATAGCTTTGACTATACTAACTTTTGTTGGCAAAGTAATGTCTCTGCTTTTTAATATGTTGTCTAGGTTTGTCATTACTTTCCTCCCAAGGAGCAAGGGTCTTTCTGAGTATCACATCATTTAACTCTCACAACAGCCTGGGGGATAATTTTTTTTTAATGGATGAAGAAATGGAGGCTCTGAGAGACTGAGCAACTGTCCCTGAGTTCATGCAATAATTTTGGAGTGGGAAATTTTGGGGGGCATGCAGTGTGCTATGTGGCACGCAGGATCTTAATTCCCAGACCAGGGATTGAAACCATGCCCCCTGCATTAGAAGCACATAATCTTAACCACCACACCATCAGGGAAGTCCTGTCTCTGGAGTGGGATTTAAATCTAAGTTTTTACTCCACATTCAGTATTCTTTTCAGTCCACCGGAGTAAGTCTTGACTTAATTCCCGGTATGTTACTTGAGAGGAGTAATTTATTAAGCTGTAATTATTATTTTCTTGGGCTCCAAAATCACTGCAGATGGTGACTGCAGCCATGAAATTAAAAGACACTTGCTCCTTGGAAGAAAAGTTATGACCAACCTAGACAGCATATTAAAAAGCAAAGACATTACTTTGGCAAAAAAGGTCTGTCTAGTCAAAGGTATGGTTTTGCCAGAAGTCATGTATGGATGTGAGAGTTGGACAGTGAAGAAAGCCGAACACTGAAGAATTGATGCTTTTGAACTGTGGTGTTGGAGAAGACTCTTGAGAGTCCCTTGGACTGCCAGGAGATCCAACCAGTCTATCCTAAAGGAAATCAGTCCTGAATATTCATTGGAAGCATTGATACTGAAGCTGAAACTCCAATACTTTGGCCACCTGATGCGAACGACTGACTCACTGGAAAAGACCCTGATGCTGGGAAAGATTGAGGGCAGGAGAAGGGGATGACAGAGGATGAGATGGTTGGATGGTATCACTGACTCGATGGACAGAAGTTTGAGCAAGCTCCGGGAGTTGGTGATGGACAGGGAAGCCTGGTGTGCTGCAGTCCATGGGGTTGCAAAGAGTTGGACACAACTGAGCGACTGAACTGAACTGAATTATTCATGGATATATTTTCAAGAATCATAAGCCATTAGAGGTGGGAAAATTAGCTGTTCTAATTCCACATTGGCAAAAACACTTAGAGCTTTTTCCACATCTCCAACTCTCATTTCTTCTTGTCTCTTGTATTGGTCTCATTGGCTCAGGCTCCTTCAGAAAGCAGAGCGTATGGTCATGGGGATCCTATTTTTCCAGTTCCCTGGGGATCATGCGTGAATCACAGGGAAGGACTTTGATCAGGCCTTGGTCATGTGCCTGCCCCTCTCCGGAGGTGATATTAAAGAGCTTGCTGTAGTTGAAAACGTCCCTGGAGCCACAGGAAATGGGTTTGGGGGAAATTGTCCAAGCTACTGAGCTGTTTCAAAAGATAGATAAAGTAGTTTCTGACTACTGCTGGTAGTAGTAGTCTGAGATTGCTGGCCCAGGGTAGGTGCCTCAGGGAAGGTCTGTGGGCAGCTGGGGGACAGGAGGACCTCAATGTATGATGGTTATCAAAGGAGTGAGGAACACAGAAAATTAACTTCACTTCTCTTACTCCTTTCCTGGGAGTCAGGCAATATATATAACCAAGAGCGAGTGTAGGAAACACCCAAAGAGTCGAAGGGTGTTAAGTGTTGATCTTCAGAAATATCCTATAAGATACTTTTTGGCTACCAATATAACAAAAGCCAAGCAAAACTAAGATTCTTAACTTTTCTGGACAGTGTAGGGCCGTGAGGAGGTGTTGCAGAGAAGAGCCAGTTCTGACTCCATGCTGGATCTGTTTCTTTGACTTTAACCTTTGCTTTTCCTTCCTTTTGCTATTATAATCATACATAATAACCTTCCTCAGAGCACCCAGACCCTCTGCCTGACTGTAAAACTAAAGTGCCTCTGTTCAGCTCACAGAGACCCTGCCCAGCTGTGAATGGCTGCATGAAAGAAATGCGTGCTAAGTCCCTTCAGTCCAGCTCTTTGCAATCTGTCCATGGGATTCTCCATGCTGACTTAGGCGCCTATTTAAGTATCTTTTGTTAATGATATAGATGTCAGTTTTGGAACTTAAGAACAGTTAGTAGATTCTTCACACTGTATTAAAATGCAAAGTAAGAAGCATTTCCTTAGGAAGTTATCCTTTTTTCCCCATGAATACGTTGGGTTTATTCCAGAAACATGCAGGTTAGAAGTAATAGAACTGAATACGGAATAACAAACTGGTTCAAAATTGGGAAAGAAGTATGTCAGCGCTGTATATTGTCACCCTGCTTATTTAACTTATAGGCAGAGTACGTCATGTGAAATGCTTGCCTGGATGAAGCTCAAGCTGGAATCAAGATTGCTGGGAGAAATGTTAATAACCTCAGATATGCAGATGACACCACCCTAATGGCAGAAAGCAAAGAGGAACTAAAGAGCCTCTTGTTGAAGATGAAAGAGGAGAGTGGAAAAGCTGGCTTAAAGCTCAACATCCGAAAAATAAGATCAAGTCACCACTTCATGGCAAATAGATGGGGAGAAAATGGAAATAGGTGACAAGATTTCTTGTGCTCCAAAATCACTGTGGATGGTGACTCCAGCCATGAAATTAAAAGACGGTTGCTCCTTGGAAGAAAAGTTATGACTAACCTAGACAGCATATTAAAAAGCAGAGACATTACTTTGGCAAAAAAGGTCTGTCTAGTCAAAGTTATGGTTTTTCCAGTAGTCATGTATGGATGTGAGAGTTGGACTGTAAAGAAAGCTGAGCGCCGGAGAATTGATGCTTTTAAACTGTGGCATTGGAGAAGACTCTTGAGAGTCTCTTGGATTGCAAGGAGATCCAACCAGTCCATCCTAAAGGAGATCAGTCCTGAATATTCATTGGAAGGACTGATGCTGAAGCTGTAGCTCCAATACTTTGGGCACCTGGTGCGAAGAGCTGACTCACTGCAAAAGACCCTGATGCTGGGAAAGATTGAAGGCAGGAGGAAAAGGGGACGACAGAGGATGAGATGGTTGGATGGCATCACTGACTCAATGGACATGAGTTTGAGCAAATTCCTGGAGATGGTGAAGGACAGGGAGGACTGGTGTGCTGCAGTCCATGGGGTTGCAAAGAGTCAAACAGTGCTTAGTGACTAAACAACAACACATTCCTCTGCACTGTGCTGTGGGCGAAAAAGTGAGAGCCTGAGAGACTAGGTGAGTGCTCTGTCCTAGCCCTTGTTCTCTACATTCATGGCTCTGGTTTCACATCTGCTTAAGGTCCTATGTGTGGACACTTAGCTTCACTGCCTTTCTCTCCACTTACACAAGGATATACTCAGATTTTCTGCTTCAGTGTCATCAGAGTTTTGCAAGTATGTTTGTATGGTGCTTATTTTTTCTTATTATATTATTACTTGCCATTGCTCTAAGTGGGCTTCTCAGGTGGGGCTAGTGGTAAAGAATCCACCTGCCAGTGTGGGGATGCCACAGATGCAGTTTCAATCTCTGGGTTGGGAAGATCCCTTGGCAACCCACTCCAGTATTCTTGCCTGAAAAATCTCATGGACAGAAAAGCCTGGTGGGATACATTCCAAGGAGTTGCAGAGTTGGACCTCACTGAGCACAACATGGCATTGCTCAAAGTATGAAATGCGGAGATTTCATCCTCCTGCAAATTTCTCTTCAAATGACTTTGGATGAGAATGTTCTGGACTGATTTACACGATTCTATGTTCTGCAGAGGGTGGTTCTCAGACCAGTGACATCAGCATCACTTGGGAGTGTGTTAGCAATGCAGAATCTCCAGACTCTCTCCAGACTTACCAAAGCAGAAGTATGAGAAATATGACCTTTTATTGTATTTTAACATACAGTATTGAAAATACTTATGAAGTTCTTTCTTCCTTTCATTAAAATAAAATTTCAGTTTGGGAAGGAATCTGTATTGTCTAGCTTTTCATTGAATATCCAGGACCTAGCATAGTTCTTGGCAGATGGTAGGTGCTCAGTAAATGTTTGTTGAATGATAAATGAATGGATATCTGCAGAGTAAGTCTTGTTTGCTTAACCTAGTTGTTAAGTAACCAATGTGTTTAGAAGGGCTCGATGAAAGAATAATGCTAACAGTGCAGACAAATGAGGTGTGTAATTAACACCTCTGGTCCTATTGTTTCCTAGAAGAGATTTTCTGCCCAGTTGACTCTGATTAAGCTAGGGTTGACAGTCTCCAAAGTGGGAAAAGGATTGGCCTGTCTGGCAGAGAAGATGACTCTTGCTCTCTTCTCCTACTCTATCCTCAAATTATGAGGCTGGGGATCCACTCCTTGGCAATCTGAAACTTTGCTGTATTTTGATTTAAAAGGTCATATTCCAGTTAAAGCTACTGATTTGTCTGTCCTCCTATTCTACCCCTGAAACTGAACATCTCCCCGCCTTCCCTTCCCTCTCACTGTTTGTCTTCTTTGGTGCACGCTCCCCCTCACCACTCTCTGACTATTCTGGTACCTGTCTAACTAGTCTTCATTCTTCCATTCTCTTTCATTCAAAGAGGCTTTCCAAACTGCGGGTCTGGTCATGTTCTCCTTCGGTTAAAATCCTCAGGCATTTTTCTGCTGCTTGTAGGATTAAATCCAGCATCCTTAGTGAGGCATTTGAGACTCTTCATGGACCTGGCTGTCTGACCTGCCTCCTCTCCTGTCACTCTCCTTTCTAACCTACACTCTGACCACCACTTGTCACTTCTCTGAGCCATGTCTGACTTTTGTGACCCCGTGGACCATAGCCCGTCACGCTCCTCTGTCCGTGGGATTTCCCAGGCAAGAATACTGAGTGCATGGCCATTTTCTTCTCCAGGGCATCTTCCCAGCCCAGGGATCAAACCTGCATCTCCTGCATCGGCGGGCAGATTCTTTACCACTGAGCCACCAGGGAAGCCCTGACTGTAACGGTAACTGCTGTTAAAAGAGAGACAGGAGTCTCTGGAACATTCTTAAAGCTAAACCTCAAGGATCTGGAGTATAGTTTGGGGACCAGAATGCTGTCAGGAATTGTACGAGGTAGCTCTTGGTGACAGATGACACTGTTGGTTCCTCAGCAGCAGGAATTAATTAAGCTTCATTCATGTCCTTTACCATGGATGCCAGTTGCCTACTTGTTTTTTTTTTTAGCCTCCCTTTTCTTATCTTTCTATTCCTGCTTCCTCTGACAGTGCACCGTCTCTTCATACATTTTTCTTTCAAATTCTTGAGAGGTATGACTGTCATCATTGCAACTGATCGCTTTCTGTTTGGGAGTGCTTCTATACCAGGCCACCCCATAGAACATAGCCAGCTGGTAGATGTAGCTGCTCTTGTGTCAGATGCTGGCTGGCTGGATCAATCAGTGGATGACCGATAGGGGTTAGGGTCACGTGGTGCCATGTGGTGGACTGTGGTTTAAGAACCACTTACAGCAGCTTTTCTCAGCAGGGCCTGTGTTTTTTTTTTTTTTTTTTTTTTAGGGCCTGTGTTTTATAACCTGCGTAGAATGAATGTGTGGGCAAGGTAGGCATTCTAAGGCAAGATATCTTCTGCATAGACATATTTTGAAAATTCTGATCATGATTTCTCCTAGGTATTCCCAGTGATGCTGATATTCTCATAGCCTCCTTTTCCAGTTTGTATTGTCATACATGAAGTGATATGTGCATAAATGGTGTGCCTGACATTGCAATATTATTTTGCCTCTTAAAATAGTTTACTGAAGTTCCAGTTTCAGCTTTTCAGGATTGCAGGACACATTCAGGATTGCTCAGTAATAGCTTCAGTCTACTTAATTTTGTGATCCTTCATCTATTCATTTATCCATCAAACATTTCTGGAGTGCCTATGCTAGCGAATGGTTGTACAGAAAGAAATAAGACACAGTACCCGCCTTCAAGGATCTTACAAACTACCTAGGGAGTCTGACATATAAACTAATTTAATATGAGTATTAACAGCCTGTTATAGGGATTTGTTGAATGCAAAGAGACAAACTATCACTATTTTTTTAATCACTTCTCAAAATACAGCGCTGCTCTGTCTTCCCCCAATCTCCCATGCTCAGCTCATCCCATCCCATCCTCTCTTCTCTCATATATGACATGGCGTTTCTAACCGGACTCTTGTAACTATTCAAGCAATGACACATGCCTGTATCAAACAAACCTTTGCTTTCCTTACTGGGGTTGAGGACATTGTTTTTCTTTCTGTGGGTATGCGTGTATGATTAGAAAGGGAAGTCAGGCCTCAGTTCTTCATTATTGAGAAACTGATATATAAGAAATATTCAAGTAAAGTTGCCAGGAAAGAGGACGCACGCTGCCTCAGAGGTTTTAGAGTCCACGTCAACACCCTTTATGGATGTTCTCCTTGTTCTCTGTGAAACACCTCTGGCCGCCCCCACCAGCAAAGTCCAGCTAGAGAGGATGCTTTAGCTTGCGGCCTCAGCTCTTTTGCACCACTGTTTCATACCTCTGAATGTGTATTTTATGTAGTCCCTGAGTTGTTCTCCTTTGCCATCCAAATACCAACTCAGGCTTGATTGTTTAACTGAGTAACTGATTTATTCATTTGCTAATTCCTCACTGAGTGCTTAACCATGAACCAGAAAGACTTGGGATCACTGGTCTGCTCATTATTAGGCTGCTCAGGAGTCTAAATTTTCCTCAGAGAACTGTTTCCATCCTCATTACTTTGGGTGTCTTCATGAATTAGCTTTGCCTACATCATCCCTTGACATATGACTACTTCATACCATACAAACTGGACAAACATGCCAACCTGACTTCTTGTATCCATGTTGTTTATCCATTTTCTGAAGAATCATTCCTTCTCCTCCATTCTTCAGAGCCTCTGGTATGACCTTCCTTTGCCCTGAGAATCAGATGAGCAAATGCTCTCTGCTCCCTCATTTTTCCCCTCATCCTCTTAGCAAAGGCAATGCTTAAAATCCCCTCTAAAATTCTATCTTATCTAATGGAAAATAAGTATGATCAGATTTCTATAAATCTGCCTTTAAGACCAGGGTCTCATATATATATTAAGTTAACCTCTCTCTTGGTAAATGTCACATTGCCCTTGAAAATATGTGGGTTATTTTCATATATTTTTAAGTTGATTTTTTAACATAATTCCACAATGATAAGAGAACAGACTCTATATGATTTCAACACCTTGAGATTATGAAATTTTTGCACCTTGTTTTAAATCCCTGGATATGTTCCACTGTTTTCTAGATTATGGGAACCTGAATAGAATTTCTATCCTGTTGTTGTATGAAAATTGTATAAATCTTAATTATGTTAAATTGGTTCATGGTGCCTTTCAGGTCTACTATATCCTTCTACTTTTTATATGTTCATTCTATTAATTTTTGAGAGTTTGATATTGAAACTCCAACTAAAAATTTTAATTTATCTAGTGAAAAAATAATTGCAATATATGGTAGAAATATATGTAACTTGGTTCTACATTTTCCAAGTCTCCTGTAAATGTGTTATCATATTTTAATAATTTACAAAATAAAAAAGAGAAAAAGTGCAATCCAATATACAGTAGATACAGATTTTTTCAAATACTGTTTGATTCTGCTTATATGAGGTACCTAGAACAGACAAATTCATAGAGTCAGAAAGTACATTGGTAGATGTTAGAGAAGAGGGAATAGAATGGGGAGGAGGAATGGGGAGTTGGTGTTTAATGGGGACGGAGTTTCAGCTTAGGAAGGTAAAAAATTCCGGAGATGGATGATGGTGAGAGTTGCACAGCAATGTTAATGTACTTAGTGCCACTGAACTGCACAGTTAAATATGGTTAAAATAGTATGTTTTATATTATATGACTTTTAACACAATAAAAAAAAAACATTTAAGAAAAAAAACAGGGTCTCCTAGTTTTCCACCTGGATTATCTTCCCTCTTTCCCCTTCTATTTTCCTCTTGCAGAGCTCCCAGCGCTTAGGTAGATGTCAAGTTCATGCCAGATTCTCACTTGCTGTTTGTGGACCGAAAACCAACACCAGTATTATCTTCTGACATCTGCTCTTTCTATTGCTGTAGGCTTGCTTTCTTCATATCACTGCTGTTGTCCCTTTTTCTTTTTCAATTAAATGTTTCCATTATCTACTCACACTCATAGCAGGTGGTCAATCAATATTTTTGATTACCTAAGACTCTGCTGATATTATTTCCCAGCTCCTCTTGTCACTGTTCCTTTTGTAGCATCAGTGTCCTGATGCCTTCTTTTTTAAAATATAGGTTTGACAATTCCACTCCTCGTGAGAAGGTACCCTCCCCACCCAGGACATAGTTCTGCTTCTAAATTTCTTGAAGTCTGTAGTCAATGTGTTCACTTCAATTAAGTTCAACAGACATATAAATTGTATAAATTGAATGCTACTATGCACCACCCTCTGTGCTGGGTGCTGGAAGCTTCCAGAGAGGCAGCAGATTACTTACTTTCCTGAAGCAAATGGAGCCTCAGAGTGATTCCCTTCTATTCTGAAGGGAGCAATTTCAAACTCCCCTCCCTTTTTTTTGGCAACGCTGAAACCTGCTGGGTACTTCCTGGGGTTTATGGAGAGAAAGGAGGATAATTTAGGGACTTTGTATGATTTAAGTGTCCCAGGAACATCCAGCATCTTTCTTCCTACCATTTAAAATTAGCTCCTCCTACTGACAGGTATATGAAACCCTCTTTTAACTTTTTTTTTTGTCCACACTGCGTGGCATGGAGGATCTTTGTTCCTGGACTAGGAATCCAACCTGCACCCCAAGCAGTGGAAGTGTGGAGTCTTAACCACTGGACCACTAGGGAAGTCCTCTAAATCTGGGGTTCTTAGGTGAGTCTATATTTAGTCTTCAAAAACCTTTTCATCAGATAAAGATATGAGCCAATTCTGTCAAGTAACAATACCTCCTCTGTGATGATAGACATTTTATTGGGTCCCTCTTCTTAATGATCTCTATCACTGTCATGGGAAGCTCTTTACCCATTTGGTGTCTGTATTTGTTGGCCTGACCCTCACTTTGATATTGAAAAAGTGAAAATGAAAATGTTAGTTTCTCAGTCATGTCTGACTCTTTGTGACCCCATGGACTGTATCCCACCAGGTTCCTCTGTCCATGAAATTCTCTAGGGCAAGAATACTGCAGTGGGTAGCCAATCCTTTCTCCAGGGGACCTTCCTGACCCAGGGATCGAACCCAGGTCTCCTGCATTGCAGGTGGATTCTTTACCATCTGAACCACCATGGAAGTCCCCACTTTGTTACTGGGCAATTTAAATTGGCCTTAGCCTTTGAAACTCTCTATGACTTACAATAAAATTCTTAAACAACACTTTCATGATGTGTAGTCTTTACATTCTCAAATATCCCCAAGCCAACAGCTGAATTAATTAGGCTTCTGAGTATCCCGTATTCCTGCTGGTATACCTGGGGTTTCCAGGAGGTGGTGATAATGGTATTCTGGGTGGCACAATTCTTTACTGAGTGGGACTGTTTTTTGTTTTTGTTTTTAATCGCAGGATTTAGCCTCTTTTGTTTCCTACCATAAAATGTCACTGGTATTCTCTGCTGAGGTTACTACATGTGCTCACACACATTCCCAGATATCTCTTAGAACTACTGTGCAATGCTGGGACATCTCATTAATCACTTTTCCTTATTTCCTGATAATTGTAGTTGATAATTTAGGCACAGGGCCTTTTCACCTGTTGCTTATGCTTCACCCTACAAACTCAACAAGATTTCATCCCATTCCCATATCCAATGACTGTCATTGTCTCAGCAATTTTAATTTAAAAATTACCATTATTTGTATTTCTATTGTAGTCACATACTCCTTCTTGCTATTTTTTCTAGTATTCTCACTGTTTCTGCAAATATTTACAGAGTGAAGTTATCTGTAGGAGATCTTAAAAATTTAGCAAATATTGCAAACACACGAGTCGACTAAGACCAATGTGATAGCTGAAACTATTAACAAATGATTTGTGCTGGTAATCTGCACAGTTGCTGGGTGTTGCTCTGGATATATAAGTATCAGTTTGCAAACTGAAGTTCATAAGTATGGGAGGCCTATGGAGTTATCCAAAGCTGATAGTAGTAGTATATTCTTACTGACACTAGTTTCAAGCAAAGCATCTATCAGGTCTCCAGAGGAGTGATATGTCCAAGAATTCTTTTACCAAGTACACAAGCCCCGAAGTTCTAATTTATTAGTTAATGTAGGTGAATGAAATGTGACTCCTGGGGTTTACTTTTAATCTGCTAATGTTTACCTTAGAAGCACTGACCATATCAGAAGGTACTATTATTTCACTCAAGCTTTAATTTAAGGGGGCAATAATGGTCAGTAGCAACTCACACTACCAGTTAAAGGAGTAAATAGAACAATAATTTTTTTTCAACAGGTTTGATTTATGCTAGGAAACATACATGGACTCATTTTTGCTAAGAACAGATGTAAGTATGAGAAAGCATATTTAGTTAGGCTCTATCTAGTAAACTGGAAATGAGTTAGTAAGTGAAAATTAGTTATGTATGTAATTTTTGTGTTTTTATTTACTTAGACTCGTGAAAGTTTTAAACTCATAATTGCCAAGAATTTTCAATGAAGACTTATTATGGAGGATGATAAAAAGCAAGCAAGTTGCCTATAGACTTTCTAGATATTATAGACATTACAGTTATGATAAATACTAGATTTTCAGCATAGGCACAGTCTTAGTTAAATCACCCATATCTTAAACCTCAACATCCTGGTACACAGATCACCTTGGCTGGACAGTCATCTGGCTTGCCCTGTAATATTTGAGTTGCACATGCAGAAACTAATATTCTCTTGTAGAAGGGACAGCTCATTGGCCCCTGGTATCCATTCTCTCCTTCTTCCTTTTATTTCAAAGTGCTCATTTTTGGCAAGGCACATGCTTGCCCAACAAGAAAGTCACTCTCTTAATTTTCTTTTACAGATTGGTGTGGCTATGTGACTAGCGAAAGTCGCTCAGTCGTGTCCAAGTCTTTGTGATCTCATGGACTATACAGCCCATGGAATTCTCCAGGCTGGAATATTGGAGTGGGTAGCCATTCCCTTCTCCAGGGGATCTTCCCAACCCAGGGATCTAGCCCAGGTCTCCCTCATTGCAGGCAGATTCTTTACCAGCTGAGCCACCAGGGAAGCCCATGTGACCAAGTTATTGCCAATGGAATCCAAGGAAAATTGATGTGTATAATTTCCATGTGACTTACTTAAAAGGAAATTTCTTGCTCTCCATTTCTCTCTCCCCTTTTCTATGGACTGGAATTTGGGTGTGATGGGAGTCAGCTTTGGCCATGCAGACAAGGACCAGCCTTGAGAGGATGGCAGAGCCACAAAATGTAAAGACCCAAGTCCTTAGAGAACACTGTGGAGCAGAATTTCCTGCTCACTCTGGATTCCCTCCTACCTCCTGACTGCCATGTGAGAGAGGAGCTGTCTTTCTTGAACTGCTGTTATTTTGGGGTCTCTTCTTTGGGAGCAGCTTAGGTTGAATCCTAACCAATAAAGGACATTCATTTATGTTCAGTGGCATGAGAAATTCATTTTATTCTCATGCAGAAGCATTCCTAGCAGTTTTTGAACAAAGCTGAGATGAGAGGGTAAATATTAAAGAAAAAGGAAGTGTGTATTGCATCATGAGATTTTAAAAGTTTGGTTTTCTCACTGAGAGAACATTGCACACTTACATTTTTTTCCTGGGGACATAATTTCATTCACATTAACAGATATTTATTGAGTGCCTACTGTGTGTAAAACACTGTAGGAGTTCTTAGGGATATAGAGATAAAACAGACACAGTTCCTGTCCTCAAGGAGCTCACAATCTACTGGGGGCAAACAGCAGAAATACACAAACACGCAACAAGATAGGAAGCAGTTATAATAACAGAGGCCCCAACGAGGTTCCAGGGAGCATAGTCCCCAGAGAGAGGACTTCCATGGTGATAGACAGTCTTCTCAGGAAGACTTTGCAGGAGAGATTGCGCCTGCACTCCATGATGAAGGACTGGGGGAAGAAAGATGGGAACTTATGGGGTCAGGTTTCTGAAGCAGTGGGGGCAAAATGTTAGGAAGGCTCAGAAAACACAGGAAATATCCAGATTTTTCTGGAATATGATGTGGATGAAAAGAAGTGCTGAGACTTAGCTTTGGAAAGGTGGCTTGAGGCCACATGGTGAAGAAGCCTTGAACGTTATATTTAGGAATTTTAATTTATCTTATACTGATAGGAAAATAGTAGGGTATTTTGAAAATGCTGTTATTAAAAATCAACAGGACATTCTAGGAGAGTGATTCTTAAATGTTAGCGTGCACCAGAATCTCCTGGAAGGCTTGTTAAGACAGAGATGGATGCCCCTTGCCTTGAAATTTCTGACTTGGTAGGTTTTCATTGGGGCCCTAGACTTTGCTTTTCTAACAAGTTCCCAAGTGAAACTAACACTGCTGCTCTGGAGATGTTGCTCTGAGAACCACTGCTCTAGGAAGACATATCTGGAAGGTAAGCAGGGGCAGAGTTGCATATGAGAAGTCCAGAGGTAGGTGGATCAGATAAGAAGATTGGTCCAGGGGAGAGGACCAAGTTATTGAAGAAAGAGGGTGCATATACAAGCATTTCTACAGAGGTAAATGAATAATAAGACTTTTATACTATCTGAATGTCAGAGACAAACCACAAAGAGAGAGAATCTCATTTATCTAATGTGAATGATAAAATGCATGGTAATGCTGTTGTCTGGGACTTCACTAGTAATCTAGTGGTTAAGAATCTGCCTGCCAATGCAGGAGACATGGGTTCAATCCCTGGTCCGGGAAGATCCCGTGGAGAGACTAAGCCAATACACCACAACTACTGAGCCTGTGCTCTAGAACCTGGGAGCTGCAACTACTGAGCCCATGGGACACACCTACTGAAGTCCATACACCCTAAAGCCCATGCTTTGCAACAAGAGAAGCCATGGCAATGAGAATCCCACACACTGCAACTAGAGAGTTTCTTCCTTCACCACAACTAGAGAAAGCCCACATACAGCAATGAAGACTCAGCACAGCCAAAAAAAGAAAAACAAAAAAAAGAAAATGAAAAACAAATGAAGAATCTGCCTTCCAACGCAGGGGATGCAGGTTCAATCTCTGGTCGGGGAACTAAGATCCCACATGCCTGGGAGCAAGTTAAGTCCGTGAACTGCAGCTGGAGAAAGCCCATGTGCTATAATGAAGACCTAGTGCAGCCCCCAAAATAAATAAGACAAAATCCTGCTGTCTGAGGCTGAGAAGGTAGAAGGGAGAAGGTTTGAGTGCAGGGAAATGATCGTTAGTTCAGTTTAGAAGGGCTGTGTTTGAGGCACTGACAGTGTTCACAAGGAGACATCCACCAGACTTAATTCATGGGTCTGCGGTGTGAGAAAGAGACAGATCTGAATCAGAGACACACGTTTTAGAGCCTCAGGCACGGAGCTATTTGTGGAAATGATGGCGGTTGGGATGGAGTATGAATATACAGGAAATGAGAGCTGATGATAAACTACCAGAATGAAGAAAAGGAGGCAAAGGATGAGAAGGCAAAGGATCCTAGAAGGCATGGACTTAAACAAGAAAGGGATGGCTAACTGAACTGATGAGAACAGGAAGTTAGATAAGGACAGAGGGAAGGCCACTAGATTTGCCCATTGGCAAGTCACCAGTAACCTTTGGGAGATCAGTTTTGGGGGAATTGGGACAGGCATACCCAGATGGCAAAAGAGAGAATAGGCAGTGGAAGGTGAGAAGTGAAGGCAGAACCAGTGGGTGGATAACTGAGGAGACTCAGGTGTGAGAACAAGGAGAGATGGAGAAGGAGCATGAGGAGGGGCTACAGCCACAGGACGTCCGTCCTAGTGTCCAAAAGACTTGAGCAAACTGATGGCTGAGATTAAAGAAGAGTGGCGAGTGGAAGCGATGATGGGAAGGAGATTGAAAGAGGGAGAGAATGAGAAGGAGGAAAGGGGCAAGACTATAGAAAAGTTGAGAGGGGATGGAATTAAGGAGTAAAACATGGAGGTGGAGATGGTCGAGAAACCAATGTCTTCTCAACAAAGAAGAGAAACAATCTGGAGGAAGTGAAGAAGTGGGAGAGGTTGTGGATGAGAGGCGAGGAGCCCAGGTCTACAGCAGTCACTTACTGAGGAATGTTCAAGAATTTACACATGTTCAGTCCCTTCTGTCAGCACTCTTGACTTAGCGGTGAGTTCCTCCAAGGGACTGGAGCCATCAGTCCTGGTCGGCCATGTGTGGCCTCAGGTCCTGCCTGCAGCCTCCTGGCCCCAGGCTTCAGTCTGGCATGGAAGCCACAGGGATTCCAGGAGACACAATTTCATACTCACTTCCTGGTGGGTGGTTTCTGCTATAAACATAGAGTTCAGTGTTTAATTTTTTTTCCCACGTGCACAACTGGTAATTTAATGAGTAACATTCTCCAGCAAAGTCCTTCAGGTAAAATATTCCCTCATCTGATCAATACACCCCTTAATGGGGGCAGTAGCTTAATGTTGCTTTAAAAGTTCTCCAGTTTGGCATGTACTCCCACTTTAATCCTGCTAGAGTGGGAGAGTGTATTCGAAGTTTTGCTGTGATGCTTCTGAGAACTAGAGGAGGCCCAATGTGTCAACAACAAAGTGACCAATTTTGATGATTGTTTCATAATATTATTTGCTTATGTTTCACACTCATAGTCAAAAGCCTAGGAAAGTATTAGTACATTCATTCTAGGTTCTTTTTAGAGAATGAAGATGCTTATTTAATAGTGAACTAAGAGCACTAAGAGCCAGTGATACCATTTGTGCCAGAAAAGGTGCAGGCCTTGTAGTCATAAGAAATGACTTTAGGTCAGATCTGCAAGCAGTAGATGACAGTGTACCACTTTAAAAAAATCCTTTATGCTATCATGCAATACCCAATGGAATTTTTAAGCATTTGGATCCAATAACCTCAGAATTAATGCCACACACCAGGGCAAGTCATCGTGTATTTGATACATAAGTAATAAAGTATTCTGCAAATGAAGATTTATTTTGGCATTCTTTAATTGCTGGGTTAACTGAAATGGCTAAAGAAATAAAAAGTATTTACTATTTCACCTTATTATTACTGCTATGAAATTTCTGTTTTTGTTTGATAGTGTTTATTTGAAATTATGTACCACAAATAAGACCAGAGGTAGAAAACAGCACACGAAATAACAAAACAGAAAAAGAAAAAAGACAAAACAAGACCACACGTACTTACAAACTCTCCTGAACCAACTATGTTCAAGAATTAATAAGCTGCATCCCTTACCCCCGTGCACTCACGAGGCTGCTAAGTCAAGCCCTCTGAGTTTTTATAATCTAAGTATGTTCTCGGCACCGAATAAGCTTTTTAAAAGCCAGCTTAAAGTCTTCATTGAAACTTGTGTAGAGCAGAGGGTTGATCAGAGAATTCACATAACCAAGCCAGGTCAAAAAATCGGCCACTTCGGAGGACACAGCATAGGCGCTCAGACCTACAATCAGTTCTTTGATGAAGAATGGCAGCCAGGACAAGATGAACGCACCCAAAATCAGACCCAGGATTCGTGCTGCCTTGCGCTCCCTGGTGCTGGAGATTTGTTGGCGTTCTCCTGGGTGATCTAGGTCATTGTCAAAGGGAGGAATCCTAATGGAGGTGTGGATCTTCTCAAATTCTGTGGTGGGGTCTGAGGCGGAGAAGTCAGACACACAGAACGTCTGTGTCAGTTTACAACTGGCGAACGAATTTTGGCTATCTGTGCTTCTGTTGCTTAAATGCCGGCTTGAACCTCTTTTCTGGTAAAGACTCTTGGCTGCATGGTAAATCCGGTAATAGAGAATCAGTATCAGAGTCAAGGGAATGTAGAATGCCCCAAATGTGGAGTAGATGGTGTAGATAACGTGGTCGTGCTGGATGGTGCACTGACTAGGGGGTGGGCTGAGTCGGCGGTGGCTCCTCCAGAACAGAGGGGGCATGGAGATGAAGATGGAGATGGTCCAGACCGTGAGGATCATCAGCCCGGCCCTCTTGGCGGTCCTCTTCCTGGCGTACTCGATAGCATTGGTGATGGCCCAGTACCTGTCCAGGGCAATCACGCAGAGATGAAGGATGGAGCAGGTGCAGCAGGTCATATCCACACTCAGCCACACCTCGCAGATGAAGTACCCCAGCTTCCAGCTGTCCATGACGATGTACATGATGCTCAAGGGCATGACAAGCACGGCCACCAGGAGATCCGTCACGGCTAGAGAACAGATCAGGTAGTTGGCAGGCTGGTGGAGCTTCTTGGTGGTGCAGATGGCCATGATCACGGCCGAGTTTAGCAGCATGGTCAGGGTGGTGATGATCACCAGAGTCATGGAAATGAGCATCTTCTCTGTGATGGTCTTGGGTCTCACAGCCACACTGGCTTCCGGGGTACAGTTAGTGATGTTCATTTTCACCTGTTCTAATCTATGCTGTGGAGAAGCTGGTGGTTATTTGTTTCAGCTGAAAACTATGTAGACTTGAATGTGTTTCATTGGTAAGGACTCTGTAATTTCCTCAGCTGCGTCGTCTCTTGGGTTCCATTTTATGTGGGTAAATGGAATAACCACAGCATTATGCGCTACAGTGTGAATGAAAAAGCCACGTTCTTTCACCTGGAAGACAAATGACAGTATTTCAGTATTCACAAAATCTTTACATGTTTTTGATATATATTTTTTTCTTCTCTGAACGTAAACTCTATCTTTTTAAAAAATGGAAGTATAGTTGATATATAATATTATATGTTACAAATGTACAATATGGTGATTCACAATTTTTTAAGGTTATACTCTATGTACAGTTATTAGAAAGTATTGGCTGTAGTCCTTGTGCTGTACAAAATATCCATGCAGCATTTAAAAGTTTTTATTTGTTAATTTTTGGCTGTGCTGGGTCTTCACTGCTGCACAGACTTGTTCCCTAGTTATGGTGACCAGGGGCTACTTTCTAGTTGCAGTGCATGGGCTTTGCATTGCTGCGGCTTCTCGTGTTGCAGAGCACGGGCTCTAGATGTGTGGGCATCTGTGGTTGTGGCTCCTGGGCTCCAGAGCACAGGCTCAGTAATTGTGGCGCATGGGCTTAGTTGCTCTGTGGCATGTGGAAGATCATCCTGGACCAGGGATTGAACCAGTGTCTCCTGCACTGGTAGGTGGATTCTTTACCGCTGAGCCACCAGGAAGCCCCCTGTAGCTTTTTTTTAAAAGGATTTTTAAAAATATGGATCATTTTTGAACTATTGAATTTGTTACAACATTGCTTCTGTTGTATGTTTTGGTTTTTTGGCCACAAATCATGTGGGATCTTACCTCCTTGACCAGGGATTGAACCCTCACCCCCTACATTGGAAGGTGAAGTCTTAACCACTGGACTGCCAGGGCAGTCCCTACCCTTGTAGCTTATCTTATATACAATAGTTTGTTTTGTATCTCTTAATCCTCTCCCCTATATTGCCCCTCCTTTCTTCCTTCTCCCCACTGGTAACCACTAGTTTGTTCTCTATATCTGTGAGTCTGTTTCTTTATTGTTATGTTCGCCAATAAACTTCATCCTTACATTATTATTCAAATGCTACTTTTTTAAGTTCCCAAACTCTTTCTGAGGGCAACATTACCAAATTTTAAGTCTATCTTGCCACCCAGATGACTTTCTCATTTATCTTGATAAGTCTTTTTCACACTTGGAACCATATGTTCACGTAATACCATGCTTTAAAAATTCTGGGACCATTACCTTTAAAGAAAAAATTATACTGTTTATAAAAAGCATCTTTCAAGCCAGATTTTAAGGTTTCACAGCAAATATTCAACTCCAGAGATATTTGAGTATTACAGTGGGATTGTGCAATTTTGTCTAATTATTTCTGACATCTTACATATCCCACTGTGCCTTTCTTTGAAGAAAAGAGAGAAAAAAACATATAACATTCCTTTGATGTTTATGGCTAATTGTTCTCAGAGTAATACAGTAAATCAGCTGTGAAAGAGCATTATCACCAAGCCCAGAGATGTCTATATTTAAAAAGATATGTTTACTTTTGGTTAGCATTTGTGTTCTCTATCTATCTCTTTGTCTCTCTATCTGTCATCTGTCTACTGGATAGCTGTCGTTAAGCTGGGCAGTCAATAAGATAGTGACATTTATTGAATACGTAGCTGTAAAGTTAAATATAAATTTATACTCATGGACAACAAGTCAGTCAAAATCTGCACTACTGGTTAGAACAAAAATCAAATCCTCTGATTTGCTCTATGACATTAGGTCCAAGAAAAACTGATGTTTCAGCAGTTTTAAGAAGGGTTGAAGATTGATGTGGATTAGACCCAACAGACATAATGATTTTAGCAGAGGACAAGGGCAAGAGCAGGTAAGGAGTGATGATGAAGGTCTTTGGATGAAGTGGGAGTTGAAAGGCAGAGAACAGGAATCTAAATCTCCAGTTTGGATAAGATTTAGTTCTAAATTTACCTTCTCCTGCTTATAGCACAAAAACCAAGAAGAGAAGAAATGAGCATCATTTATATTTTAGATACAGAAAATTAAAGGAAATGATGATAATTTCACTAACAATCAAATGGGGCAATTATTCTTAACATAGTCTGTATCTTCCTTCTTCCTCTCTGTTTCCATAATGTTTTATAGTGTTTCTGTCGATGTACCTATTTTTTCTTTTGGCTGAGCCACATGGCATGTGGGATCTTAGTTTCCCTGACCAGGGATCAAACCCACGTCCCCAACAGTGGGAGTGTGGAGTCTTAACCACTGGACCACCAGGGAAGTCCATGGATGTGCTCACTTTTGAATGTCTTGTGTTTCTCTAGTTCTTCCAGGGCACTTGTGCCATCAACAACTCCCTCTTTTTTGTAAATCATATGTTTTCTTACCCATAGGTACATTTTCCTCTTTTTATAATGTTTAAATATGAATTTATATTTGAGACCAGGCTATAATACTGAAAGAGTATGGGCTCTGGAATCAGACAGACCCGGGTTCAGATCCTAGCTGAGCCATCTACTAGCTGCTTGGGGCAACCTCTCTACATTTCTCCCAGTGTCCCATGTGTTAATCTCTCCATTTTGACCCCTTTCTCATAAATAAAATGAAATAAAATTGTTTTCTTTTTTATTCAAATATTTATCCTTAGATATGTGTTTCTTGGGTTCTTGAGGTCTGTGAGATAGAGCAAGAAAAAGCCTTTTCCATTCCAACTATAAGATTGAGAGCATGAACAACCAACAGAAAACTTTAGAAATTTCAATTTGATTACAGAGGCAATTAGGAAATGCATTAATTTTGCAAGTGTGCAATAAAAAAGTCAAAACTAATTCAGCTTCATCAAACTTTTAAAAGCTGCTCTATTTATCTGAGTTTCCATAAGTCCCAACTGTCATTTCTCTGGTGACACCATTTGTTCCTTATTTTGTAACTATTTATTTTTCAACCCCCTCTCTCCCCAGCAAAATATACATTTCTGGAGGATAAGATGTATACCTGATTCATCTTTTAACTTTAAATTAAATTTAATTTCTAGTTAAATGAGTAAAAATATTATAGTTTTCAGGGACTACATTGTTAGCTCTTTCAAAAAAAATCAATTTATTTTTTAATTGAAGGATAATTGCTTTATAGAATTCTGTTGTTTTCTGTCAAAGCTCAACATGAAACAGCCATAGGTATATATATATCCCCTCCCTTTTGAACCTCCCTCCCATCTCCCTCCCCATTCCACCCTCTAGATTGATACAGAGCCTCTGTTTGAGTATCCTGAGCCATACAGCAAATTTCCATTTGCTATCTATTTTACATATGGTAATGTAAGTTTCCATGTTACTCTTTCCATACATCTCACCCTCTTCTCTCCTCTCCCATGTCCATAAGTCTATTCTCTATGTCTGTTTTTCCATTGCTGCCCTGTAAATAAATTCTTCAGTACCATTTCTCTAGATTCCATATACACAAGTTACAATATGATATTTCTCTTTCTCTTTCTGATTTACTTCACTCTGTATAATAGGCTCTGTGGTACATATACACAATGGAATATTACTCAGCCATAAAAAGGAACATATTTGAGTCAGTTCTAATGAGGTGGATGAATATAGACAGCTCTTTAACGTGACTTCCTGGCTTATTTGTGCCCGAGCCTTTCAGAGTAGAAGTCAAATTCTCCACCCCTGTGTCGTCAGTCATCCCAAACTGCTGCACACATCCAACTTGCCATCTTTCATGGATTTTCATTTAACAATATATCTTGAAGTTTGTTCCATAACAATATGTGTTATATGTTCTTTCAAATGGCAGGGGAAGACCACCTGGGGAGTGATGATAGATCGGACAAGTGTGGAGAACTGGGCTTTGGAGCTCTTCACTGTTTAAAAATCAGATAGGTCAGGAGACACCTGCAAATTAGAGGACAAGAAAAGCTCCCAAGGTGGAGGAGAACGAGGAGAGAGAATTCTATGCCATGACCATGTAAAGAAAATGTATTAAGTAAGACAGTGTGATCTAAATACTGGCTGGGCAATCTGGGTGACATCCATGACCTTGACAAGAGGCGGTTAGGTGCAGAGATGGAGATGAAAAGCAGAATGCAGCAGTTTCAAGAGGAAATGGGAGGAGAGGAGATTGAGACAGCCAATAAAAGCAATTTTTCCCAGAGTTTCACTGAAAAGGGTAGCAGAAAATCAAGGTGGGGACCATGGAGGGAAATGTGGAGTCAGGGTTGTTCTCTCTTTAAGATGAGAGGTTGTCTTTTTAACTGGGCTGTTTATAGTTTCCTTTACTGCTACACTCAATAACTTTTATACCGGGACAGGGAGTGTTTGTGGACTGAGTGGAATGTAAAAGAGGAAGCAGGAAGGCAGTCATGGAGGAGGTCAAGAGTCAGTGGGGCCTGGGGACATGGGTAAGTAGCAATTTAAGAGATGACGTTGGGGGTGGTGAAGAGGCTAGAGCCTTACTCAGGAAATGATCCAGCCTCAAATATCTTGGCTTCCTTTACCTTCTTAAGAAAATAACACCTGTTTTAGAATCACTACCAACTCCATCCTGGAGAAGGAAATGCAACCCACTCCAGTATTCTTGCCTGGAAAATCCAATGGACAGAGCAGCCTGGCGGGCTATCATCTATGGGGTTGCAAAGAGTCGGACACGACTGAGCAACTGAGCACTGAATCCATAGAAGGCAGTATGATTTCTAATTAGAACAGAGCTGGTTAAAAAGCATCTGAAAATATTAAGTATCTTTAGCTTCACACATAGTAGGGGAGAGGGGCTATAGTAACACTTAACCCAAAACACGTTCTGCAGAACCAGTGCAAATACTGATAGCAACACACCAAACTTGTATTAGTCTTCTGAAATGGAAAATTGACTGCAATAATCATAACCAAAAACAGTCATATCAGGAGTTGATGCAGGAACATCTTGGGGGTGGTTTTGTAACTTTTTTTCTGCTCTAATCATGACATTGAAAATACCAGTGCAGTCCAAATCCATATCTATTAATAAATGATTTTTCATTAGGATTACCAATAGAAAAGAATCAGTCTATACCAACTGGCTCAGTGCATGATGCTCCCATTCCCACTTACCAAGATGCTTCAGAGCCTCTGGTTTATATTATCCCAGTGATGGTCAGAGCACCAGGCACCAGATGAGGTGTTTTTAATTCCACCATCTTATCTAGTATCCTATTGGTTTTCATAACTATTAATAATTTGCCATAAACACAGTAAGTCTCCTACATACAAACCTTCAAGTTGTGAACTTTCAAAGATGAGAACATGTGTTCACACATCCAATCATGTAAGTTAGTTCACATATCTATAAGTTACTGTACTGTAAGATTAAAAGTGTTTAATGTTTATTAAAAATGTTTAATGTTTTATTTTTTGTGTTGATTTTTTATGTAATATTTTTGTGACAAGTATTATAAACCTATTACACTATATATAGTACCATGTAGCCAATTGTGTTAGTTGGGTACCTAGGTTAAGTCTGTTTGACTTATGGACAAATTGGACTTATGAACATACTCTCAGAACGGAACTCATTTTATGTAGGGGACTTACTGTATTCTTTAATCTCTTCTTTGTTTTCATTTTGCCCAAGTTTTTCTGAGTTGTTTTAGAAATATGTGTCAATTTCTTCTTTTCATTATTTCAGGAGTGGCAGCTTGCCCTCATATTACTAATTTTATCTCCCTAGTTATTTGTTATATCCATTTCCTCAGTCTTCATAAAGACTGTTCTTTGCCTGTCGAGTGGAGAGAAAGGGTGAATAGCAGAGTGTTTCTCAATTTGACTTTTAGTGGGAGCATAGGCAGATGTAGAGGAGATACTAGAGTGTGGGGTTCTTCAGTCTCATTTTCTTATTTATTGACTGATTGATTGAAATTGTGATTGGGATATGAAATATGGTCATTACAAGATTACTATACTCATAATAACAGGACAATATTATCATTGTAAAAATTCAAACAAAACAGTACCAATTTTCAGGAGATGTTTCTATACTCTAGACACAAGTCTTCTGTCAGAACAATGTTTTATGAACATTTTCTTCCATTCTGCGGTTTGTCTTTGTATTTAAACATTTTTTTTTTTTTTGGCCGCACCACTTGGCATGCAGGATCTTAGTTCCCTGACCAGGGATCAAACCTGTGTCCCCTGAAGTGGAACCACAGAGTCCTAACCACTGGACCACCAGGGAATTCCTTGCCTTTGTATGAAGCCTTTTGATAAAGCAGAAAACTTTAATTTTGAGGAAGTGTAAGTGATCCATGTTTTCTTTGTGATTAGAGTTTCTTGTGTCCTAAGATTTTTTTCATAATCTCAAAGTCACCAGGATATTTTTCTGTATTTTCTTTTAGAAGCTTAATAGCTTTAGGTTTTATGTTCATCTTAGGGGAGGTCACCCAGAGGTCATGACTGCCAGTTGACCCATGAGCTGGACCAGGGCAGAGGGAGGCTCCTCCATCCCTCTCCAGTCTTTAGAACATATGTTCTGCTCACAGTTCCCATGGTGGGAGCCATTTTCAAGGATGCAGCCTTGAGAAATTAAGGTATTATTGAGATCATCTGGACAGTATATGTGGCTGCATCCAGTTAAGGCCTCTACATAAACTAAAGATTCTGGCAGATGGATGCAAAGATCTATTCATCTGGTGGCTGCTCAAGACTAGCCTAGATACAGGTTCCCTTGCTCAGTTAGCCTCCCACCTACCCATCTGGAGTGGTCTGCCTCTTTCTTTGGTCTCTCTTTGCTCTCTGTGTTTGAGGGCCAGTTTCAGATTTCACTCTGGAAACTTCTGGATTTGCAAACCAAAAAAATTAGTCAGGAGATTGGAGAAGTGGGTTTTGGGAAAGAGATGTCTGTGGGAGAAACCCTGAGTTGGCTATCGACTTTTATATGGGGAAGGGTGACCTATGTATTAAATGCTCATGGTCTTCTATGTGGGTCTGTAGACACCCTGGAACCCTGGCTGGCTTAGTGAGCCTGTTTGAGGAACCGTACCTGGTGCACCGCAGCAAAGAAGGGAAGTGAAGGGCTGGCAGTGGGCTCGTCTCTAGCGTGGGCAGGTGGGAACTCGAGTTAGAAGTTGTAAGAAGAGCTGATGTTGGAGAAGGATGTGTGGTTGTCCATGGCTCTTTCAGCTTGTGGGCTGACAGACAAGGTGGGAGAGCAGGGTAAGAAGGTAGAGACCTTAGTGCACTAGTTTGCAAAGCTAGAAGAGCACAAGTTGTTGAGGATTAAGGTCTAAGCGGCAGAACAAAGCCTGATTGGGCTGCTAGGACGTGGAATCCCTGGGGAACAGATTCAAATGAAGAAGAGGATGTTATGGTTGACAATTAAATGGATGAAATGCTCTGTGTTGTTTGACCCCAAATGAAAAAAGAAAACACCACCACCACCGAGGAGTGGGTCAGCCCCCACAATGAATTTTTGGATGTTAATTTTGAATCTGTCGTCTTGCTAAATACTCATAAATTTTAGCAGGTATTTTATAGATTCTTATGATTTTTTTCTAAGAAAACAATCATGTCACTTGCAGAGATAGTATTCTTTTCCAATTTTCTTGTTTAATTAAAAAAATCACTATATAATAAGCCTATCTGTATTAGCATTTTTTGCACCTATTTCCCAAGCCCAAATCTTTTATAATGGGCAGTAAGCATCCTGCCCCCTACTCCAAAAGAAGGCATACTAGACTAAATATGCTTTCCTTTTCCAATCTCTATCATCCAAGGCTATTTTCTATACAACCATTCTTGGGATGATAGTCTGGAACAAAGGCAACCCCAAGACTTTCATCAAAGTGAGAAACCATACACCACCCACAGCAAGTGACCAAGTGGGAGAAAATCAGTCAATTAAAGATATGGCTAAGTATCAACCTGGGAGTCAAAGCGAGGAATAAATGTGTATGTGTGACAGAAAAAGTATGTGTTCAAAGTTAAAAATAGAAAGTTGAGACCAGAAAATATAAAAGTAAATTTGAAAAATAATAGTGTCATGTAAACATCAGGAATCCTTGGTATTTTTATTGGGCATCAATAATACATTTATAAACATAATTTCTCTCAGACTAGAGGCTACTTCCCTTGGAACTGAAACATAAATATATGCACATAGCCTTCTTCAGGCCACCATAAATTTGTAGCATAAAACTCTAGGATGTTAGACCTAATAGATGCTCAGAAATAACTAAGTACTAATTATAGAGACAGGGAAGTGTACGTGGAAGTGTTAGTCGCTCAATCATGTCCATCTCTTTGTGACCCCCCATGGACTGTAGCCTGCCAGGCTCCTCTGTCCATGGGATTTTCCAGACAAGAATATAGGAGTGGGTAGCCATTCCCTTCTTCAGGGGACCTTCCAGACCCAGGGATCAAACCCAGGGTTTCCTGCTTTGCAGGCAGATTGTTTACCATCTGAGCCACCAGGGAAGCCCCACAGATAGGGTATGGAAACTGAGACCCAAAGGCATGGAGCATCTTTTCAGGGCCACACAACAAACCATTGATAGATCTGAGGTACAGTCACAGGGCCTAGGCAACACACTATTTCTTGCTTCTCAACCTAAAGAATTGGGTTGGCTAAAAAGCTTGAGTTTTTTTCGTACTATCTTACAGAAAAACCAGAGTACACTTTTGGCCAATCCAATAGGTTGAGCAAAAAAAAAGAAAAAAAACAACCCAACATGGGTACCTACAAACATCTCTCTTACAAACATGACCTTGGGGGCAGCTGGAGTGGAGCCAAGTGGTCTGAGACAGCAATACTTCTCAAGGTAGAAGCTCAGTAGGAAACCTTAGCTCTGTGGGGCAGCTTAAATGCTCATTTCCTTGAGTCTGGTACAAAGGCAATTGTGCTGCAGAAGATTTAAAATAAAAATACGTGCACAGCACAGGAAGGAGCCCAGATCATCTCTGATGAATTGAGTACTTCAGTTGTGTCATTAAGCTAGGTCAAAAAAAGTCATGTCACTTCAAAAAAAATATGCTAATACAACCTCAAGCATCAGCTAGCTTAAATGACAGACACTTCATAAAGTTCATTTTTATTCTTAGCTGAAAAGCAAATGACACTTCTACAGGTGCTTTTCATATTAAAAGGCTTTATTTGCCTACAATATAAACTGTCTATTAACTAAAACCTTATCTACACTTCACAAGACAGATTGTTTTTCCCTATCATCTTTCAAAGAGATGTATCCAGTCCATAAAGGACAAGGGAAAACAGTCTGATAAAAGAGATGATTCAAGAGACGCTAACTGAAAGAGCTCCTAATGAGAATGACTGCAAAAGCTGGGACAATTTGAGCAGTAAAACAAATAGCATAGTATTGGATTATAATCAAGGGAGGAAAATCATTCAGAAGTCCATACTGATATAAATAAATTACATATATAAGCATCAGTAGCGTTTTTAAAAAATTGGAGTATTTTTTATTACATATATTTATTACATATAATATACGTATTTATTTTTATCTAATTAAAATTGAAGTATAATTGCTTTACAATGTTGTATTAGTTTCTGCTGTATAACAAAGTGAATCAGCTTATATATGTGTATATCCCTTCCCTCTCATCCGCCTTCCATCCCGCAGGTCATCACAGAGCACCGAGCTGCGCTCCCTGTGCTATACAGCAACTTCCCACTAGCTTCTATTTCACGAACTGTCTTGAATATATGTCAGCGCTACTCTCCCAGTTTGTCCCACCCTCTCCTTCCCACCTTGTGTCCACAGGTCGTTCTCTACATCTGTATCAAAGTAATTTCCCCAAAATGAAAGGCTACTGTCCCCTTAGGACTGACTTATGAGTACATACACATATACATTGTTGAATAAGTGAATAAATAGTGGAGAAGAGACAAATCTTCCTTAAAGAAGAATTCCAAATACTATATGTACATATTCTCCCCCTCCAGGAAGTGGAGTTTAATTCCCCACCCTCGAGGGTAGACTATACTTAATGACTCATTTCCAAAAATAGAGTAGAGAAAGGGAAAAATATTACTTTGCAGAGAATAATCCTGGCAAGCACTACTTTAACCACGTGATGAAGGTTTATTCCCAGTGATATTATGTAAATGTGATATGCTCTGATATGATGTCATGGGAAGGGCACTTCCTCATTGTATTCTTTCCCCAAACCCATAACCCCAGTTTAATTATGAGAAAAGCACCAGACAACAAGGTTGTGGCGGAAGGGTACTTCCCTGGTGGTCCAGTGGCTAGAACTCCATTCTCCCAATGCTTGGGGCCCAGGTTCAATCCCTGGTCAGGGAACTACAGTCCACATGCCACAACGAAGATCAAAGATCCCTTGTGCTGCCACTAAGACCGGGCACAGACAATAAATAAATAAATAAACGCAAACAAGATTAGGGTTATTCTGCAGTATCCCCAGTCAGAACTCCTCAAGAACATCAGGGTCATGAAAAAGAAGAAAGTGGTGAGAAATTGTCACAGGCCAGAGGAGATGGGAAATGTGACAACTGAATACAATGTGACGTCCTGGGTTGAAATGGAAAGAGGATATTGATGGAAAAAATGGTCAAATCCAAATAAAATCTGGCGTTGGCAACAGAGACAAGACTGGGAGTGACAACAAAGCCTCATCTCATGTACCAGTGGCTGCATTTTAAGGCTGCACCCTGGCTCAGTGTGATGGTGCTGTGAATGGGAAGTGATATTTGCTGTGGGTGTGGGGAGGGGCTAGAGAGCATGCATCCTATATATTTGCCTAGTTTTGGCCCTATATTTGTTTGTTTACTTTGTATTTGACTGTCTTGCCTCAAAAAGGAGATGTGTTTTGATTTTCCCATAGTTATATTGTCTGACTCCCAAATTGATAATATTTGTCAATTTTTGCCTCCTTTCTTTATTCCTTCATCAATATTATGGTTATTAAGGGGCCAAGGGAACTTTGTATGTTTCTTTTTACCCCTGATGAACCCTCTTAGTTGCTAAGCTATTATCTGCCACTGTCCCTTCTAGAACACAGTTAATTAGATTTCACTATTTTCCAGCGGTGTTGAAATTATTTATGGGGATTAATAGCACTAATTAGAATTTAAAAGGGCAGGATATCTCTGCAAATATTATAGGATTATATATTTTCTTTTTAAACTGTTATAGGTGAGGTACTTCAGAGTTAATAGGAAAAGCAAATAGTTTCACCTCATATAAACTCCAACTCATGGGTCCTGGCTGTGGGAGTGCTGGGCTGAAGATCCAGAGGTTGTATTTAGACTCAGCAAAAGAAGCTTATGACTGATGAGTGATCAGTCACTAGTAACTAGTCTAGATTGGTACCTGAAAAGCTAAGATTTTTCCCCCTAGAATTAAAAAAATAGTCATTGTCCTTCCAAATGGCAGCAAATGTCTTGAGGACCATCATTTTGATTCAATCTAATTTCAATCCCAGTTCCACCTAGAGAAAAATAATTTCTTCTAACTGCCATGTTCATGAATTCCAGTTTTTATGAGAAAAGTGATAGAAATGTGACCCTCTATGCTACTTTTTTTTTTTTTATCATTTACAAGAAATACAGTAAGGTAGTGATCAAAATTTCCCCTTTCTACAACTACAGAAATAACGAATAACAGCCTTCTAGATGTTAGAAATAATAATCATGACCAGAATTCCTTCTACGACATGTGAAGAATGTCACCATGAATTTTTAACTAACAGTTTTCCCAATACTTCAGATGTTTAGGATGAATAGAATAGATAATGGTAGTTTTCTGGGATGAAGATTAAGTGACAAAACAGATCTAATATTTACTGCACAAAGAAAGAAGTGATGACATAAGGTGAAACGTACAAAGAAAAGATTCCAGTAAATATAATTTGTGATACAAGTGAGAAGCATTCCAATCCTAGACACATAAGAGCACTCACCTTCTTCCCATCTTGATCTGACAATATATGTTTTTTTTTTTTAATTTACTTTCATTACTTAAAAAATTATGTATTTATTTATTTTTGGTTCTGCTGGGTCTTTTGCTGCTGCTCATCGGCTTTCTCTAGTTGCAGCAAGCAGGGACTATTCTCTAGTTGCCATACACAGGCTCTCACTGTGGTGGCTTCTCTTGTTGCAGAGCATGGGCTCTAGACCCAAGGACTTCAGTAGTTGTGGTGCAGCAACTTTCTCTTGTTGTGGTGAGCAGGGGCTATTCTCTAGTTGCGGCGCGCGGGTTTTCACTGTGTTGTAGAGCACAGGCTCTGGGCATGTGGCTTCAGCAGTTGTGGTGCATGGGCTTAGTTTCCCCAGGTCACGTAGAATATTCCCGGACCAGGGATTGAACCTGTGTCCCCTGTGCGGGAGGTGGATTCCCAACCACTGGACCACTAGGGGTCCTCAATCTGACATACATGGTTTTCAAAGTCAAGATGATTAAAAAGTCTTCCCGTATATGCATACCATAGATATATATATAGTTATGTCATGTATACTGTGTACAAGTGAATGCACATATTCAATTGTATTTAATTCTCCCAAGCTGGGTAGACACTTACAACTGGACGGATACTACTGGAGCTAAAGGCTGACTATGGTTCTTGCCTTCAGGTGCCCACAGTTCACCAGGAAAGATAGACCTGATTTCTCTAAATCATAGCCTGGGTGAGCCTAGACTAAGACAACCTTTCCTCCTCTCATGTTAATTGATCATTCCCAGCCATAATGGCACCCCCTCAAAGCCCATCTCCTGACCAGCACTATTCAAGTTCCTTTGGCCTGGAACACCTTGACTCGTTCATCTACTTTCCTCATTTGAACACTATTCTTTTTTCCAAGGACCCAAATCCTATCCCATTTGTGAGGTCTTTTCTAAAGTGATTTGTTTAAATATTCAAGACCAAGTTGATATTTTAGAGGGCTCATGCATTATCAGACCTAGAGAAGGTGATGGAATTCCAGTTGAGCTATTTCAAATCCTAAAAGACAATGCTGTTAAAGTGCTGCACTTAATATGCCAGCAAAGTTGGAAAATTCAGCAGGGACCACAGGACTGGAAAAGATCAGTTTTTATTCCTATCCCAAAGAAAGGCAATGCCAAAGAATGTTCAAACTACTGCACAATAGCACTCATCTCACACACTAGTAAAGTAATGCTCAAAATTCTCCAAGCCAGGCTTCAACAGTATGTGAACTGTGAACTTCCAGATGTTCAAGCTGGATTTAGAAAAGGCAGAAGAACCAGAGATCAAATTCCCATCATCGAAAAATCAAGAGAGCTCCAGAAAAACATCTACTTCTGCTTTATTGACTATGCCAAAGCCTTTGACTGTGTGGATCACAATAAACTGGAAAATTGTTCATGGGACTACCAGACCACCTGACCTGCCTCCTGAGAAATCTGTATGCAGGTCAGGAAGCAAATGTTAGAGCTGGACATGGGACAACGGACTGGTTCCAAATTGGGAAAGGAGTATGTCAAGGCTGTATATTGTCACCCTGCTTATTTAACTTATATGCAGAGTACATCATGCAAAATGCCAGGCTGGATGAAGCCCAAGCTGGAATCAAGATTGCTGGGAGAAATATCAATAACCTCAGATATGCAGATGACACCACCCTTATGGCAGAAAGTGAAGAAGAACTAAAGAGCCTCTTGATGAAAATGAAAGAGACAGTGAAAAAGTTGGCTTGAGACTCAACGTTCAGAAAACTAAGATCATGGCATCCAGTCCCATCACTTCATTGCAATTAGATGGGAAACAATGAAAACAGTGACAGACTTTATTTTTTTGGGCTCCAAAATCACTGAAGATGGTGATTGCAGCCATGAAATTAAAAGATGCTTACTCCTTGGAAGGAAAGTTACGACCAACCTAGATAGCATATTAAAAAGCAGAGACATTACTTTGTCAACAAAGGTCCGTCTAGTCAAGGCTATGGTTTTTCCAGTGGTCATGTATGGATGTGAGAGTTGGACTGTGAAGAAAGCTGAGTGCCGAAGAATTGATGCTTTTGAACTGTGGTGTTGGAGAAGACTCTTGAGAGTCCCTTGGACTGCAAGGAGATCCAAACAGTCAATCCTAAAGGAAATCAGTCCTGAATATTCATTGGAAGGACTGATGTTGAAGCTGAAACTCCAATACTTTGGGGGTCTGACGCAAAGAACTGACTCATTAGAAAAGACCCTGATGCTGGGAAAGATTGAAAGTGGGAGGAGAAGGGGACAACAGAGGATGAGATGGTTGGGTGACATCACCAACTCGATGGACAAGTTTGAGTAGGCTCTGGGAGTTGGTGATGGACAGGGAAGCCTGGTGTGCTGCAGTCCATGAGGTCACAAAGAATAGGACACAACTCACCGACTGAACTGAACAGGCATTATACAAGTATTTTTTGACTTTTTTTAAAATTTGGAGGGTAATTACTTTACATGTTGTGCTGATTTCTGCCCTACAGCAACGTGAATCAGCTGTAAGTATACCTACGTCCCCTTCCTCTTGAACCTTCTCCCCACCCTATAAAAGTATTTTGATGTTCCTTCTATGTATAATTTTAAAATGCTAATCAAGTGTGGGGAAGACTACAAAGTTCTTGTTTTTCTTTTGATGAGCATTTTAATGACTTTTAAGGACATATCAAGGATGAAATTATCTCAAAATCTTTCTTTTAGAGAAAAAGGAAATGGAGAAGTCTCTTTTCTCATGTTTCTTCAATGGAACCCTAAAAATGTACTTGATTTCCTTTGGGGGTGTTCTAGAACTGCTCAGCCCTATCTCCTACACAGGATTGGGAACACTGCCCTACTTCCCTAGTTCACAGCCTAGCAAGTGGCACACAGTAGAAGTTCATCTTTTCCCCTTTTTATTTATTTTATTTTTGTTGTATATTGGAGTATAGTTGATTTACAGTGATGTGTTGGTTTCAGGTGTACAGCAAAGCAATAGTTATACATATACCTACTCTTTTTCATATTCTTTTCCCATATAGGTTATTACAGACTACTGAGTAGATTTCCCTATGCTAATCAGTAGGTCCTTGTTGATTATCTATTTTATATATAGTAGGGTGTGTATGTTCATACCAACCTCCTAATTCCTCCTCCTAAAAAAGAAGTTCAGTAAGCATTTGTTGAACGACTGAGTGAATAAATTATAGTTAATTACTTTAGTTAATTTATTGTCACTTCACATATGTTGATTATTAATGTGGTGCATTTGTGCTAAATCACTTCAGTCGTGTCTGACTCTGCAACTCTATGGACTGTAGCCTTCCAGGCTCCTTCTCCATGGAATTCTCCAGGCAAGAATACTAAAGTGGGTTGCCATGCCCTCCTCTAAGGAGTCTTTTCAACCCAGGATGTTAATGTAGTATCCAGAACAAAACAGGTGTTAGTCAATTGTTGTTCAATGATGCTTGTGGGGGTGATGATCAGTTATACATCAAACTTGTGTTTCTTGTTTTTTAGTTTAGGTTTATCACTGGCAAGTTGCCATCTAATCAAAAACTCTATTTTCAACCCTATCCCTACCCCTGCTCCTGGGTTTGATTTTGTGATAATTTCTCATCACTGAAATGTGGGCAAAAGTGATGTGTATTACCTTCTGGGCCACATTTTAAAGAAGCAGGGGTGTTTCTCCATGCTTTCTTTTGTCATTCGGTGATTGTAGAAGATTATGAGGCCTTGAATGGCAGGACCAAAGACACAAGAGTCTGTCTAAAATCATCACATGAAGGAGGGCTACTGCTCAATCAGGGGTTCCTGAGTTGGACCATTATCTGAGAACGAACTCAATTTCTGCTGTGTGAAGCCACTGACATGTCAGGGATTATGTGCTATAATACTTGGGGTTACCCTAATCTGTAAAGGCATGTAATTAAGTACTTAAAACTAGTGTCCCTGTCTTTTCTTGTTGGTGGCTCACTCTTGCCATTGGTTAAGGGCACAGTATTAAATTTCAAGTCACGAGTGGATTCCCTGTGAAGACCACATAATTGCTCTAAACACTGAAACTCAGGGGACTGTGGTTCGGTTTGAAGGAAGACTGGTTGAGAGACTGGATTGATCAAATTCATTCATCCACTTTCTGAAAAACATCTCAGAGCCCTGGGTTTCCTGGTGAGAGCAGAATTATAGACTCTTTATCTTGGAAGACAGTTTTATATTTTACACACGTGTATACTGAAACCGGGCTTCTCCCACAGTGGTGACAGTGGTCAAGAATCCACCTGCCACTGCAAGAGACACAAGAGATGTGTGTTCAATCCCTGGGTCAGGAAGATCCCTTGAGAAGGGAATGGCAAACAACTCCATTATTCTTGCCTAGAGAATCTCATGGACAGAGCAGCCTGGTGGGCTACAACCCATGGGGTCGCAAAGAGTTGGACATGACTGAGCAACTAACACACACACACAAACACACTGAAACCACCTCTGCTTTTGTTTCTTAAGTCTAAAGATGTAGCCTTTGAGTCTTAAAGACATTTGCCCGGGGCTTCCTTGATAGCTCAATTGGTAAAGAATCTGCCTGCAATTCAGGAGACCCTGGTTTGATTCCTGGGTTGGGAAGATCCGCTGGAGAAGGGAGAGGCTACACAATCCAGTATTCTTGGGCTTCCCTGGTGGCTCAGCTGGTAAAGAATCCGCCCACATTGCGGGAGACCTGGGTTTGATCCCTGAGTTGAGAAGATCCTCTGGAGAAGGGAAAGGCAACCCACTCCAGTATCTGGCCTGGAGAAGTCCATGGGGTCGCAAAGAGTCAGACACAACTGATTGACTTTCACTTTCAGACATAGGATGTATTAGGGAAGTGAGGCTTTCTTTACCTTAACAACTAAAGCCACTGAAGCAAAGGTTGCAGCAACAAAGATTCAATTACCCCCAGGATTTTCACTCCACATCTCAAATTCTACTCTAATAAGTTATAGAATCTCTTACTATAATTGCGACTGGAGAGCTTATTGGCAGAAGAATAGTTTAAGAGAGCAAAGGCTAAATGAAAGATTAGATACTAAACTCTAAATTATCATAGTGGAATTCTTAAAAAGAACTTTAGAAACACAGTGAATCATTCAAACTGGTTATTAAGAAATCCACAAAAGAAATTAGAGGAAAGACCTTCCTTAATGGCATTAGACTGATAAGACCATTTCTTAGTGGGAACATGTAGTCAAATTTATTCAGACTCTGCAGTTTAAGTCTGTTAATAAGCAATAAGGTAAATACTGCATGAACTAGCTCATGTTAATTATGTGTATGTACTTAGTGGTAAGTAAGCTAACAAGCGCTTTCATATTTGGATATCTGTTGAATGAAGACTGATGAAAATACGTAAGAGAATAATGTAGCATCTGCTCCTGAGTGTGATGTTTGCCAAAGCAAAATATTAGTGCTTTTGGCACAATTGATAACTCTCTAAACCGAAGATCTTTACTGTATTATTCAATATAGTGACTACTTATTGAGTAATGGAAATGTACCAAGGTCAAAATGGAGTCAACTTTTAAATGTGCTGATGTAAGATGAAGTACAGTTAGATCTTTTCTCTTTTCTTTTTTGCTGTTCACTCCATCTCTTCACTTGGCTCAGAAAGAAGTGGTTTGAATGATATGTTTTCAGACCATGTGGCAAAAAGTTATGGGAAAAGGAGAATCTGGTTAAGGCATGAGAGCATTTCTAGAAGAGTGTTCAAGAGTTTTGCCTTTCAGTTCTCATCAAACTTATCTGAGTGGAAGGTTTCCAGTGTTCTGTAGAGCAATGGTCCTCAACCTTTTTGGCACCAGGGCTCGGCTTTGTAGAAGACAATGTTTCCATGGACAGGGGAGGGGGAGTTTATTAGGACGATTCAAGTGCGTTACATTAATTGTGCACTTTATTTCTATTATTATTACATCAGCTCCAGCTCAGATCATCAGGCACTAGATCCCAGAGGTTGGGGATCCCAGAGGCTGGTAGAGTGAATATGATGGGGCCAGTCATCAGAGTGCTGGGACTCAAGATCTGTCTTTGCCATTTGCCATTTCTTTGATGTGGAGGAAGCTTCTAAGTCTACTTGACATTCAGTTTTTCTCATTTGGCTGTTGGAGATGTTCAGGGTAGGATAGACTGGGGCACTCACTTTCCTCCCTGCAGTTTCCCATGGAGGCACAGAGGATATCTGCTTGACTTCCCAGGAGAGAACAGCATAATTTTCAGTACTAATTTTCCAACCACTGAAAAAACTTTCTAGAGGTGGGTGAAACTGGGAAAAAACTGAAGTTCACACATTTATGTTCTGTTAGTAAAAAAGACCCCGGGACACACGAGCCTGTTGTATCCAGACCTCAGTTCTGTCTGTTTCAGCTGTACTGCAGGACAGTGGGTGGAAAAGTGAGGGCAGTCATTCCCTGACTATCTTCAACTCAGGAGAGAGGGACAAAAATTGTAGTTTTTATATCAGGTTGAAACTGAATTTGCCAATTTTTAATAACTTTAGTAAAGCCGATGCCTTGATTCCTATTTGGAACCTTGTCGTTGTTGTGAGGAGGAAGTGAGTTAGCAGATGTGAAAGCACACAGATAGTACTTGGCACAGAAAGAAATACTCTTTAGGTGCTAGCTATAATGATTATGTTCTGTGCTTAGTTGCTCGGTCGTGTACGACTCTTTGCGACCCCATGGACTGTAACCTGCCAGGCTCCTCTGGCCATGGAATTCTCCAGGCAAGAATACTGGAATGGACAGCCATTCCCTTCTCCAGGAATCTTCCCAACCCAGAATCGAACCTGGGTTTCTTGTATTGCAGGCAGATTTTTTACCTTCTGAGCCATCAGAGAGCACATTATATATTAATGATGATGACGTAGCATTTAGGGTCTTTATGTGACTCCATTGGGTGCAGTTCCTTACTTGCCAAGTTCTCTTGTCTCTCCTGAATTTTTCAGGATCATTTCAATCTCTTGGTCTGATAACACAGTTAAGCGTTACAATTAAATCAGTAAGTAATTTGTTGATTTCCCAGTATGAATAATTCATTTTAAAGATATTTCATAAACCGGCTTCCTCTTAATTCTCTATTGAAACAAAGTTGTCGTGGTTCTGGGCATAAGCCTGTTGTTCTATTTTAAAAGACTTCAGAACATTTATGTAAAAACCTAAGATTGTGGAAAGAATTTGGACAGATTTCAATAGAGTGTTTTAGTGTTAATCCAAATCTGGATCATATCCGTTTGCTTTAAATACCTGCTAGTTCTCTTTCTAACACAAAGTATGGTCACTGAATGGCCAGCGCCAGTTCTTGTTGTATTTTCTCCTAGTCCTCACTATACTTGTCCTAATTTATTAATTCAACAGATATTTATTGAGCACCTATTTTATGTCAGTTACTCTTCCACTTGGCGACATGGTGTAAAAAAAAGATAAAAAACTTTGCCTTCCACAGATTTATATCTTATTCCTAGAATAATTTATTTAAAATGAAGTATTAATGATGTCTCCTTTAGAAACAGACTTGGAAAGTGCTTTTAATATAATTCTTAGAACACTAAAAATTATGAAGACTGTTTTAACTATATGCATATATATCTCTTTATTCTTTATATGCAAACATTCCTCAAAACTTTAGAGTGGTTATTGAGATATTAATGCATTTGATCATATTAGCCTAAAAGCATTATTTGCAACATTTACTATATTATCTCTTACTAGAACAAAAGTAAATAATTGTTTTTAGCATAGATAATACTGCCAATGCGTTTGACTTGATACCTTTAACTTAGAGCTTCACATTTTCCTCAACATCTTTTAGTCACTGAAAACCCCTGATCACAGAATCTGAGGTATATATATATTTTGAAAGTATATCTTTAAAGTTTGACCAGAAGAACATAGAAAATCTTGAAATCTATGTTCTTAATTTGTGTGTATGCTCAGTCACTCAGTTGTGGTCAACTCTTTGTGACTTCACTGACTGTAGCATGCCAGGTTCCTCTGTTCATGGAATTTTCCAGGCAAGAATACTGTAGTAGGTTACCATTTCCTACTCCAGAGGATCTTCCCTACCCAGGGATAGAACCCATGTCTTTTGTGTCTCTTGCATTGGCTGGCGAATTCAGAAGGGGAGCTGTCTAGGGCAGTGTCTCCAATACTTTTTTTATTCCTCCAAGACCAGTAAAGCTGTAAAATCTTCTGAAGTACATTTAGAAGGTGGGGCAGTTTTACTTTTTTTTATTCTAGAGAGAAGCTGTAGGATCTTTCTGAAGTACATTTAGTAGGTTTTTTTAGAGACAATTGGGTTAATTGGGTAATTATGGTGGAAGTGGAGAGGAGATAGATACTTATGGGAAAAATGTGGTCTATAATTAAGAATAAAAAGAGATCAGGCTTTTAATGCCTAAAGCCAAGCTTCCTTGGTGGATCAATTGCCTCTGATACAGAGCTTGAGTCTGTCATATAGGGCGAAGTAAGTCAGAAAGAGAAAAACAAACATCGTGTATTAATGCATATATGTGGAATCCAGAAAAATGATACAGATGAACCTATTTCCAGAGCAGGAATAGAGACACAGACATAGAAAAGGGACATTTGGACACAGTGGGAAGTGGGATTGAGATTGATGTATGTGCCCTGCCTTGTGTAAAACAGATAGATAGTAGAAAGTTGCTGTAAAACACAAGGAGCACAGCTTGGTGCTCCATAATGACGTAAGGGGATGGGATGGGGCAGTGCGAGGGAGGTTCAAGAGGGAGAGGATAATTGTATACATACAGCTAATTCACCTCATTGTACGGCAGAAATTAACACAACATTGTAAAGCAACTATATGCACATCACCTCCCCCTCTCCCCGGGCTAAAAGCCCCGAAGGCACCAGCTCTAGACTATCAGGTTCAAATCTCAGTTCCACTGCTTACTAGATTGTCTTTGGTTAAGTTACTTGACTTCTCTGAGATCAGGAAATTGGACTTAATATCAAAGGGGAGTGGTGAGAATTAAATAGTATATGTGACACACATAATACAGCATGTAGTAAGTGTTAAAAACAAAGTAGTCATTTCTTTGCCTATGTAAAGAGTACCAGCTTGCATGGAATACTTCAGCCTCAGCAGGGGCTGAACAGCTCTTTCTTCTGTTCTAGGACACAGGAGAAGATATAAAAGATATTAAGAAGAGTTCCTCCAATGGAGCTGAATGACAAAGTATGGATCATAAATGATAATTTATGAGGACATAAATTATCTTCTTCATTTCTCATAGCTTTGTGGAGTCATTACTTAGGCATGTAAATATTTACCTGTGAAATGGTAAACATAGTTTCTGCAATTCAAGGAAATGCCAAGGCTCATGGGAGCTAGAGCTGTTAGACTCTCAAACAGTCACTGAGTATTTTAATGTCATCTGTTTGCTTATCTACATTTTAATTTAGAGTATTTAGCATTCTTTATATTAGTTTAAAAGAAGCCCTTTAAGAACCCCACAATTTACATGGGAATGTAAATTGTGTAGCCACTATGAAAACCAGTATGGATGGTCCTTGAAAAACTAAAAATAGAGCTACCATATGATCCAGCAATCTCACTCCTGGGCATGTATCTGGAAAAGATGAAAATTTTAACTAGAAAAGATACGTGCACCCCAGTGTTTATAGCAGCACAATTTACAATAGCCAAGACATAGAAGCAACTTAAATGTCCATCAACAGATGAATGGATAAAGAAGGTGCTACACACACACACACACTTATCATGGGAATATTATTCACCTATAAAAAAGAATGAACTAATGCCATTTGGAACAACAAGGATGGCCCTAGAGATTATCATACTAAGCAAAATATGATATGAAGCAGAGAAAGACAAGTATCATTTGATATCACATATGTGGAATCTAAAAAAAGTGATACAAATGAATTTATTTACAAAGCAGAAATAGACTCACAGACATAGAAAACAAACTTACGACTACCCAAGGGGAAAGTAGGGGGAGGGATAAATTAGGGGTTTAGGATTAATAGATGAAAGTGAAAGTGTTAGTCATTTAGTTGTGTCAGACTCTTTGCGACCCTGTGAACTGTAGCCCACCAGGCTCCTCTGTCCATGGAATTTTCCAGGCAAGAATACTGGAGTGTGTTGTCATTTCCTACTCCCGGGGATCTTCCCAACTCAGGGATCAAACCCGGGTCTCCTGCATTGCAGGCATATTCCTTACTGTCTGAGCCACCAGGGAAGCCCAGGATTAACAGTTACAAACTACTATATATGAAATAGAAAAACATCAGGGATCTACTGTATAGCACAGGGAAGGATATTCCATATCTTATAATAAATTGTAATGGAAAATAATCTAAAAAAGAATGTGTGGGTATATATATATATATATGTATAACTGGATCACTTTGCTGTACACTTGAAATTAACATGATGTAAATCAACTCTACTTCAGTAAAAAAAAAAAAATCCCTTTCACACTAAAGCTACCAATAGGCAGCAAAATAATGGTTCCTATTAGGTATGGTAATTAGAGTCTTACATGATAAGCACAGAATTTTAAGTGTCAGCTGGAACTGACATCAAGAGCCTCTGTTGCCTCAACCTTCTTTTTATGGAAATAAAAAAAGAAGCTGCATGGGTGAAGGGAGTTGCAGAGCCCTACAGCTTGTTAGTGAAAAGACAGATGATAACCAGTGCCTCCAAACCCAAAGTCCAGAACATTTTCCACTGAACCATATTAGCGCAGATGGTAAAGAATCTGCCTGCAATGCAGGAGACACGAGTTTCCAGACCCAGATTCTGGGTTTGGAAGATACTCTGCAGAAGGTAATGGCAATCCACTCTAGTATTCTTGCTTGGAGAATTACATGGAGAGAGCAACTTGGCAGGCTACTGTCCATGGGGTTGCAAAGAGTTGGACATGGCTGAGTGACTAATACACGCACACACACACACACACACACACACATACAACCTATACAATCAGTTCCTGAAAAGACAGACATGATGAGCGAGTGGTAGTTTTCAAATTGTCCGGACACATGGCCTCCCTGTTGATCAGTTCAGTAAATTATCTGCACACACCTACCCACACTTCCAGACACAATTTATGCTCATAATGACTCAAAAGAGAAGTATGAATCAAATGTGAATGAGCATAGTTTGGAGGTGGAGTCAAAGCAGATGATCTCACATTTACATAAACACTTTGCTCTTTGACAATAATAAAGTACTGCCAAGATTATGGAGCTAGGAGAGTGATTCTGCATGAGAGGAAAAGGATTGGATTTACTGTCAGAAAGTTAATGATTATAAAATATGTATTTGTTTATATTCAGAAAGTTGCCAAATGAGAGATATGATGACTAAAAGCTAACATTAACAAAATGGAAAGGATTCAAAACTGTATACTTTAGCCCCAAATGGGTACCAAAGTTGTTATAGAACCAAATATGTTCATTTCTTTCTTTAAACAATAATTTTTATTTTTGAAAAATATTTATTTATTTCACTGTGCTAGGATCTTTAGTTGAGACTTGTGCGATCTAGTTCCTTGACCAGAGATCAAACCCAGCTCCCCTGCGTTGGAAGGGTGGAGTCTTACCCACTGGACCACCAGGGAAGTCCCTCAAAACACATTTTTTTTTTAAACTCTTTAGATACATCTTATTTTATTTCTTCTTGTTCTTCCCCCTGTTGTGGTTATTTTTCTGACTGCCTACAATTATTATTCATTCTCCAGCAACAGTTTTAACTTCTTGAGTCATGACTAATTTGTGAACCAGAAGAAAACATAATTTTTTTCTCCCTAGAAAAATACATAAAACATATACATAACAAATTCATGTAATTTATTTTACTCAACTGGAAATTGATTTTGACCAGAATAATTTGTCCATGGACAAAATCATGTAAAATCTAATAGTGACTTTCTGGAAAAATTGAAATAAATCTAATTTGTGAAAAACTAAACAAAACAAAAACCCTCCTAAAAGGTAAACATTAACTCTGCTCAGATTAAGACTTCTGATATTAAACTTGAAAAGGAATTTGACATAGCAGTGTGAAAGTTATCTTGAGCACTAAATTAATTATGACATTTTACTTTTGATGGAAGTTGGGGCTAAAAAGTGTGACTCAAAGGGAGATTGTTGTCAAAGAACATCAAAATTTTCCAAGATTCTTTTGCATTGAAAAACTCAAATCAATGAGTTTCCAAACTTGGCAAAGCTGGTATTATTGATTTTTCTGTATGCCAGAAAAGAAAGGATTATGAATTTACATTTAAGTCTTAAAGTTGTTTAAACAGGAGGAGTCTCCAAAGAGAGTCTCCAGCATTTCCAATTATTTTCAGATTTCTTTCTGCAAGGAAACTGAGAAGACCTTGTAACTCTTGACTCTAACCTATAAAAGCACTTTCTCTAGCACTGCAAAGTTGACATGGATATTTGCATGTAATTTTGGCTTTCAGACTGGAGCTTGGAAATGGTTTAATCAACTGGGATATTTCTGACTATGAATATGAAAGCCCAATTCAATGCAGAAGTATATAGTAAAAGAAGTTTATTGTTTTCCATAACGGAGAGTCTGGAAACAGAGCTAGTTTTTTAGTCAGGTTGGTGACTCAGTAATTTAATGATGTCATCAGAGATCCAAATTCTATCCATACTTCTATTCTGCGGTACTCTGTGTGATGGCAATGAATTTAGACCATCTTTGCTTGTGACTGCAAGGTATGTATCAGCGCTATATGATCCAACAAATGTTTCTTGTTTGCATCCTAATAGAGAAAGAATGTTTTGCCCCATTTATGATTGGACTAACAGAGGTCACATGACTTCTGTTTCTACAGCAGGAGCCAGAGCAATGCCATGTGATGACTGCAAGAACAAATTCAAAAAGAGGTCTCTTTACTCTCAGTCTTTTGGGGGAGATCTCGGAGCAAAATTAGAATTCTATTAGGAAGAAAGAGAGTAGATGTTAGGAAGGCAGCTTATGTTCTTTACTGATACTTTCAGTAGTGTATATAACATCACCTGTAGGAAGTATGTGGAAAGTCTTACCTCAGCTAAAAGTATCTGCTAATTAAACCAAACTGTGAATTAACTATCAAGTTATTCAGAGAATGGGTATTCCTTTTCTCTAAATCTTTTGCTTTGAGTTCTGTTGTGTTTCCAGAACACCTTTTGGAAATCCAGCAATCTTAGGTATACTAGAAAAGAACTTTGCATTTTGTTACACTTTTCTGAACCAAAATTGTTTAAAAGGCAATGGTTTAATACCAGGGCTTTGACAAGACCATAGCACTGGAAATAAGATCCTCTGAGTGGTTGGTAGGGGATGTGTGCATACTCAGTTGCTAAGTTATGTCCGACACTTTGCAACTGCATAGACTGTAGCCTGCCAGGCTCCTCTGTCCATAGAATTTTCTGGGCTAGAATACTGGAGTGGTTTGCCAGTTTCTCCTCCAGGGGATCTCCTCGACCCAGGGATTGAACCCACATCTCCTGTGTCTCCTGTATTGGCAGACAGATTCTTTACCACTGAGCCACCCGGGAACCCCCTTGGTAGGGGGTTTTGTCTGATAAATTGATGCATGAGCTACAGGATACATAGTTTCTTTATCAAAGCAATGAAATCAGTGTGATGTTAAGAGTTGCAGACATTCCATTCATATCAATATTTTTTTCTCATTCAAGTTTTGACCATGTCACAATGCCTGTGTAGTTTCCAAAAGTGACTCTCAAAATAGAAATTACTTAAAGGTGTCAGTAAGCAAACACATAGACAAAATCTAGAAATTCGCTACACTAATCTTCCAGATGTTAGTTTGATTCAGTTGTACAATATATACATATTTTTAAGTTATATTATTTTATTTATTGGCTGCACTGCACAGCGTGTGAGATATTAGCTCCCTGACCAGGGATCAAATCCATGCCCACTGAAGTGGAAACCCAGAGTTTTAACCAGGGAAGTCCCCGGTTGTACAATATATTAAAGGAAATATATGCTGTGCTGTGCTTAGTCACTCAGTTGTGTCCCACTCTTTGTGACCCCACTCTCTGCAGGCTGCAGCCTGCCAGGCTCCTCTGTCCATGGGATTCTCCAGGCAAGAATACCGGAGTGGGTTGCCATGCCCTCCTCCAGGGGATTGTCCCAACCAAGGGCTTGAACCCAGGTCTCCTGCATTGCAGGTTGATTTTTTATAGTCTGAGCCACCAGAGAAGTCTAAGAATACTAGAGTGGGTAGCCTATCCCTTCTCCAGGGGATCTTCCTGCCCCAGGAATTGAACCGGGGTGTCCTGCATTGAAGGTGGATTCTTTACCAGCTGAGCTACCAGGGAAGCCCTGAAGGAAGTATCAGTTCAGTTCAGTCACTCAGTCGTGTCCGATTCTTTGCAACCCCATGAACCGCAGCACACCAGGCCTCCCTGTCCATCACCAACTCCCAGAATCCACCCAAACCCATGTCCATTGAGTCGGTGATGCCATCCAACCATCTCATCCTCTGTCATCCCCTTCTCCTCCTGCCCTCAATCTTTCCCAGTGTCAGGGTCTTTTCAAATGAGTCAGTTCTTCGCATGAGGTGCCCAAAGTATTGGAGTTTCAGCTTCAACATCAGTCCTTCCAGTGAACACCCAGGACGGATCTCCTCTAGGATGGACTGGTTCGATCTCCTTGTAGTCCAAGGGGACTCTCAAGAGTCTTCTCCAACACCACAGTTCAAAAGCATCAATTCTTTGGGGCTCAGATTTCTTTATAGTCCAACTCTCACATCCATACATGACCACTGGAAAAACCATAGCCTTGACTAGATGGACCTTTGTTGACAAAGTAATGTTTCTGCTTTTTAATATGCTGTCTAGGTTGGTCATAACTTTCCTTCCAAGGAGTAAGCGTCTTTTAATTTCTTGGCTGCAATCACCATCTGCAGTGATTTTGGAGCCCAGAAAAATAAAGTCAGCCACTGTTTCCACTGTTTCCCCATCTATTTGCCATGAAGTGATGGGACTGGATGCCATGATCTTCGTTTTCTGAATGTTGAGCTTTCAGCCCACTTTTTCACTCTCCTCTTTCACTTTCATCAAGAGGCTCTTTCGTTCTTCTTCACTTTCTGCCAAAAGGGTGGTGTCATCTGCATATCTGAGGTTATTGATATTTCTCCCAGCAACCTTGATTCCAGCTTGTGTTTCTTCCAGCCCAGCGTTTCTCATGATGTACTCTGCATATAAGTTAAACAAGCAGGGTGACAATATACAGCCTTGAGGTACTCCTTTTCCTATTTGGAACCAGTCTGTTGTTCCATGTCCAGTTCTAACTGTTGCTTCCTGACCTGCATACAGGTTTCTCAAGAGGCAGGTAAGGTGGTCTGGTATTCCCATCTCTTTCCGAATTTTCCATAGTTTATTGTGATCCACACAGTCAAAGGCTTTGGCATAGTCAATAAAGCAGAAATAGATGTTTTTCTGGAACTCTCTAGCTTTTTTGATGATCCAGAAGATGTTGGCAATTTGATCTCTGGTTCCTCTGCCTTTTTTAAAGCTAGCTTAAACATCTGGAAGTTCATGGTTCGCGTATTGCTGAAGCCTGGCTTGGAGAATTTTGAGCATTACTTTACTAGCGTGTGAGATGAGTGCAATTGTGTGGTAGTTTGAGCATTCTTTGGCATTGCTATATTTAGGGTGGCTACTGATAAATGAGGATCTAGTACTGCCATTTTATCTTTTATTTTCTGACTACTCTATGTCTCCATTTTTTCTTTTTTCTTTGTGTTTCTGTCTTCTATTTTAGTTTGATGGTTTTCTATGATTTTTTTTCTCAGTTTCTTCTTTTTTTTATATTTTGTTTCTCTGCTCTTGATTTTTGTTTTGTGGTTACCATAAGCTTTATATCCATGTCTTACAGATAAAATGTCAATTTTCTCCTGATAGCATCATATCTTCATTTGTCTATATAGGTTCCATAATTTATCCCTTATTATTTATGGGCTCAATCAAACTGAAATAGCTATAATTGCTTTCAGTGCTTCCCTCTACTTTAACCTTTGTGCTGTAATTGTGTTTAGCAACCTATTCGGATACACAGTTGCAATTTTTTGATTCTGTCTATCACCTGATCAAAGTTTTATTTACTTTTGCCTTTTGTTTCAGGTAGAAGAGTTCCTTTCAACATCTCTTGTAAGGTAAGTCTAATGGTGATCAACTCCCTCGGCTTTTGTTTGTCTGGGAAAGTCTTTCTTTTTTCTTCATATTTGAATGGTAACTTTGCTTCATATAATTTTTCGGTGGACAGTTTTTTATTTTTCAATATTTTGAATATGCCATTCCACTCTCTTCTGGACTATGAAGTTTCTTCTGAGAAATATGCTGATAGCCTGGTGAATGTTCCTTTGTAGGTTACTGTCTTTTTATCCCCAGTTGCCTTTAAAATTCTTTTTTAATCCTTGACTTTTGACAATTTTAATATGTCTTAGAGAAGGTCTTATTTTTAAAAAAAATTATTTATTTATTTGTCTGCACAGAGTCTTAGTTGCAGCATGCAGGATCTAGTTCTTTGACCAGGGACTGAGTCTGGACCCCCTGCATTGGGAGTATGAAGTCTTAACTGCTGGATCACCAGGGAACTCCTGAGAGGGTCTATTTTGCATTATTAAGTGCTGTATTAGCTCTGTGGACTTGTACATCCAGTTACTCCCCCAGGTTTGGGAAGTTCTCAGCTGTTACTTCTTTAAATAAGTTCTCTGCTCCCTTCTCCCTCTCTTCTCCTTTTGGGATATCCTTATCTTCATGTTGCCTTTTCTGAAGGAGTCAGGTAGTTCTCATAGAGTTTCTTCATCAGGAAATTTAGTTCTCTCTCCTCGTCTACCTGAATCATTTCTATATTTCTGTCTTTGAATTCCATGTGATCTGCTCTATTTCCAATGATTTCTAATGCGCTGAGTTCTTAAGTTCCAGAATTTCTGTCTTGCTCTATTTTAAAGTTTCAATCTCTTTGGTAAAATATTATTTATATTTGTTAATATTATCCCTGAGCTCATTGAACTGCCTATCTGAACTTTCTTCTAACTTGCTGCGTTTCTTCATGACAGCTGTGTTGCATTCTCTGTCAGTTAGATCACAGTCTTTCATGACTTTATGTTTGGTTGCTGGAGAATTGTCATTTTCTTTTTCTGATTCTGTGTTGCCACGGTTTTTCGTAGTGCCTTGATGTGCTACTCCTTTGCCAGTGCATTTGAAGTAACAAACATGTTTTTTCTTTTGAAAAACATGTAACAATTCAACAGGTTGGTAATCAGAGGCCTTTCTTTCACTTTTCAGTAGGTGGCGCTACAGCACAAATTTTTGGTTTTTCTTACCCGCGCTTTCTCTGGCTATACACTATGAACTAGCGCCTTCCTCCTCTGCCTTGTCATCATTGCTTGCGCCTCGGGCTGTTGGGGCCTTGCTACTTCCAGTGTCCCTTCTGCTGCTGGTGTTGCCACTGGGGGCACGGGGATGATGACTTCTCTGCCGCGTTCGGTGTCGCGGGCACCGCTACTGTGGAGAGGGAACGTTGGTGAGCCAAGGCTGCAGGTGTCTCTGCCACATCCGGGATTGTCAGGTTAGCCAGGCCCACTGCCACTTCACCTGATCCCCTATGCTGCAGGGAGGCCAGAGTTGTTGTGGCACCTCTGCTGCTGCTTCTGCATTCTCTCAGGCTGTGGCTGGAGGGGCTGGGATTGTGGGCACTACCTCCATTGTTCCCTGGGTTCTGCCAGCTCTGTGTCGTTCCAATCCACTTATCTTGAGATCTACAGACCTGTAGCTCTCTCTGACATCCTGGTGTGTTGGGCGGAGGAGCCTTTGTTGAGTTATGAATGATTTACAAGTTGTAGATGGAAGGGAAGAGACCATGGGAGCATCATGAAGCCATGATGCTGATGTCACTATGGCGACAAATTGTTTTCAGCGACATTTAAAAAGTTATTTATTTGTTTGGGCTGTACCAGGTCTTTGTTACAGCATGCAGGATCTTTAGTTGCGGCATGTGGGATCTAGTTCCGTGACCAGGGATCAAACCCCGGCTGCCTGCATTGGGAGTGTGGAGCCTTAGCCACCGGACCACCAGGGAAGTCCCTTTAATAACATTTAAGAAAAGAATCCTCTAGCAATGCCTTGCACCTGTAAATCTCAGGAGGCATACCTCAGATGACAGTTCCCAGTTCAGTTGACCCTACTACACTTTCACTGCAAACCAGTTTATGCTCTTATACTTCCTATCCTGGCTCCCCAATCATATTATATATGCACAGAGGAATCATTTTGTTCTCTAAAGCCCAGCTCCACCTACTGTGATCTGTGGATCAGCAGCATTCCATAAAGAATTTTTAATCCACTTCACTCACAGAATTAAAAGAGCATTAACTTATGAATAGAATGAATAACGCTTCAACCATTTCTTATGCTATTTTAAGAAGATGGTAATTGAAACGAGAGTCCTCAAGTGGTATTAAATCTTACAGTTAATAAAAGTTCTTCTAACTAAAGTAGCTAAAATTGTTTTTAGTTATTGCAAAATAAAAAAATATAATGCTATATTAAAAGTCATAATGATGGAGTCAAACAAAATAATTTCTTATACTTCATTGACATTCACTGCTCTACTTCATTGGATTATCTGCTTTGAGGATTCCATGGAGAATTTTAAAACATTTAAAAATGCTTTCTGTTCCTGTTCTACCCAATGATTATCTTCTTTATCACCTGGTCAACAGATGCTTACACAATCCAAACTCATTTCCGTGCCGCTGTAGGCAAAATGCAATTAGGAAAGAAAATTTACTGCTGAGCTCATCACAGAACAAGGTCCCCAACTATGTATAAATGACTTGATTATCTACTACTTTGCATTTTCTCATCAGCAGAGACAGTTGCAAACTGAGTTAAAAACATCATTTTATTTGCAAAATTGGGATTATCTCTTATAGCCATGATACCTTCATTTCAGAGTTTTGAGAGTTCTCACATGGGTTTTTATAATCTGCAAAGGTTCTGAAGAGAATTAAGTCTACAGGAGAAAAAGGATAAAATAATCAGTTTAAGATTAAGTATTTGATATGTGCTATTCTTATTATCATCACCGTGTTGTGTGTGTACATTCTGATAAGCCTTGGCTAATTTGCAGCAGCTCAGGTTTGACCAATGGGTTATAATTTGCTACCTACTATCCTTGAAGATGCTGAAGCTGAAGCTTCAGTATTTTGGTCATCTGATGTGAACAGCTGACTCACTGGAAAAGTCCCTGATGCTGGGAAAGATTGAGGGCAGAAGGAGAAGGGGGTGTCAAATGATGAGATGGCTGGATGGCATCACTGATGCAATGGACATGAACTTGGGCAAACTTTGGGAGATGGTGAGGGACAGGGAGGCCTGGCATGCTGCAGTCTATGGGGTCACAAAGAGTCAAACACGACTGGATGACTGAACAACAACATCCTTAAAGATACTCAGAGATGACCTGGCTTCCCAGGGGTACCATGGCCTGATCTCCTCCTCTGTGAAATGAGCCCATGTGGTTTCTGACCAAGGGGTAGGTGCAGAGGCTGGAAGGTGAGGGCAGTGCTGGAGTAGGATGAGCCTTCCTCAGAAAAAGTATTTTTATTCCAGGGACTTCCCTGGTGGTCCAGTGATTAAGACTCCATGCTTCTACTGCAAGGGGCATAGGTTCCATCCCTGGTTGGGAAAGTAAGATTCCTGGGCTGGGAATGGCCCAGGGTGGTAGTTTTTTAGGAATCCAATGTGTCTTGCACCTGCATATCTGAGTTCTCTTGGTGAGGAAGCTTTTCATTTCCTCCTACAGCTGTAGCACCTCTGGCTCCTTGAGTCACGCCCAGAGGCCTGCACCTCTCCAGGCTGGGGGGCCTTCTCCTTGGCTGGCTGTTGCTTCTGTTCCAGGTTCTTGACCTGCTTCCAGGCTGTCAGCTCCGAGCACTCACTGCTGTCCTCTAGCACCTTGTACTCTGCCAGGACCTGGCCTGGGCTTGCTTTACCTTATCATGCGCCTTGGGAACTAACTTCAGCCTGAGGATATGCACAGTCTGGCAGTACTGAGAGTCATGTTGGGTCCACATGGAGAAAAGTCCCTGATGCTGGGAAAGATTGAAGGCAAAAGGAGAAGGGGTGGCAGAGGATGAGATGGTTAGATAGCATCATTGACTCAACGGACATGAATTTGAGCAATCTCAGGGAGATAGTGGAGGACAGAGGAGCCTGGCGTGCATTGGACACAACTTAGGTACTGAAGAAGAACAACCATTTGGAGAGCACCACATGCCTGGTCTTGGACTTGGCCTACGGCGGTGTGTGGTGGGTCTTCCAGCCCTTCACCAGGAGCAGCAGTGGGGTACTCTCCCAGGTCATATGTTATTATCATTTTTATGTCACACCTCAAAGTAGGTATTACTATTGCTATTTTATGGATGAGAAAACCAAGGATTTTGACCCAAGGGAGCCTGGATATGAATCCAGGCTTGGTTACAACCACGGGCTCAGTGATCTTTTCCAAGTAGAATATCAATATTGAAGGCCACTGTGCTCCAGGCAAGGTTATAGGAATACAATAACATTGAGATAATTCCTGTCCTTAAGAAGCTTAATTCCTGCCCCTCAGGCCTTAAGAAGCATCACTATGAACAAAGCTAGTGGAGGTGAGGGAATTCCAGTTGAGCTATTTCAAATCCTAAAACATGGTGCTGTGAAAATGCTGCACTCAAAATGCCAGCAAATTTGGAAAACTCAGCAGTGGCCACAGGACTGGAAAAGGTCAGCTTTCATTCCAATCCTAAAGAAAGGCAATGCCAAAGAATATTCAAACTACCACACAATTGCACTTATCTCACACTAGCAAAGTAATGCTCAAAATTCTCCAAGCCAGGCTTCAACAATACATGAACCATGAACTTCTAGATGTTCAAACTGGATTTAGAAAAAGCAGAGGAACCAGAGATCAAATTCTCAACATCTGTTGGATCATCAAAAAAGCAAGAGAAATACCAGAACATCTACTTCTGCTTTATTGATTACGCCAAACCTTTGACTGTGTGGATCACAATAAACTGTGGAAAATTCTTCAAGAGATGGGAATACCAGACCATCTGACTTGCCTCCTAAGAAATCTGTATGCAGGTCAAGAAGCAACAATTGGACATGGAAAAAAAGACTGGGTCCAAATCAGAAAAGGGGTATGTCAAAGCTGTATATTGTCACCCTGCTTATTTAACTTATGTGCAGAGTACATCATGTGAAATGCCACGCTGGATGAAGCACAAGGTGGAATCAAGACTGCCAGAAGAAATATCAATAACCTCAGGTATATACGATTGAAGCAACTTAGCAGCAGCAGCAGCAGCAGCAGCAGGTACACAGATGACACCTTATGGCAGAAAATTAAGAAGAACTAAAGAGTCTCTTGATGAAAGTGAAAGAGGAGAGTGAAAAATCTGGCTTAAACCTCAACATTCAAAAAATGATGATCATGGCATCCAGTCCCATCACTTCATGGCAAATAGATAGGGAGACAATGGAAAGAGTGACAGCCTTTATTTTCTTGGGCTCCAAAATCACTGCAGATGGTGACTGCCGCCATGAAATTAAAAGAGGCTTCCTCCTTGGAAGAAAAGCTGTGACCAACCTAGACAGCATATTAAAAAGCAGAGACATTACTTTGTTGACAAAGTCCATTTAGTCAAAGCTATGGTTTTTCCAACAGTCTTGTATGGGTGTGAGAGTTGGACCATAAAGAAAGCTGAGTGCTGAAGAATTGATGCTTTTGAACTGTGGTATTGGAAAAAACTCTTGAGAGTCCCTTGGACTGCAAGGAGATCAAACCAGTCAATCCTAAAGGAAATCAGTCCTGAATATTCATTGGAAGGACTGATGCTGAAGCTGAAACTCCAATACTTTGGCCACCTGATGTGAAGAACTGACTCATTGGAAAAGATCCTGATGCTGGGAAAGATTGAAGGCAGGAGGAGAAGGGGAAGGCAGAGGATGAGATGGTTGGATGGCATCACTGAGTTAATGGACATGAGTTTGAGCAAGCTCTGGGAGCTGGTGATGGACAGGGAAGCCTGTTGTGCCATAGTCCATGGGGTCACAAAGAGTCGGACACAACTGAGAGACTGAACTGAACTGAATTGAAGAAGCATTATCTTAGATAAGTTAAGAAACTGCAATTGGAAGTGATGGAAAACCCAAACTGAACTGACCTGAGGAAAAACAGGAAATAACCCACATGTCATTAACCTGTCTGAGGACAAGACTGATTTCAGATTGACCTAGGGCTTCAAGTGATACTCTATCTCTCCATTTTTTTGGCCCCACTTTATTTTTAGTTCATTCTGAAGCCTCCTGTTTTGCAATGACTTTTGGCATGAGTCTGTCTTCAGGCTCCCAAGTCTAAGTGTCTATTAGCTCTCCTTGGGCACATGCCCATCCCTGGACCAAGTGCTAAATGACTTTGCTATAGATCAAGTGTGAGATCTCTGGGATGGTTGGAGTCAATGCCCCCAGAAATATGGAACTTATTGTAAGAGATGGGACTGTCCCCCAGAGAGAAATTTATTAACTGGGAGAAAGATATTATAGAAGCTGGGAGGCAGGGGAAAATGTTTACAACAGAGACAAAAGCGTTAAGAGACTAGACATTTATACCCTACGAAGCACAAAATCCTGCAGAGACACATAAGAGGAATATCTGACTCAGTCCTGGGCCAGGTCAGGGAAGTAGACCTGGGGAAATAGTGCTTAAGCTGAAAGCTGGAAGACAAGAAGGGGTAACAACCTATCCTGGGCTGGAGAGGTAAGCAGAGGTAGATCAGACAGCTCTTGGATGGAGTTTGAATTTTTATCGTCAAGGCATTTGGAATAGATGATTGCCTATTTTATCAGGAGGGCACTTGGAATGCAGATCACCTTCTGTATCATAAAGTATTTGTTTTGGAATCTGCCCTAAATTTCCCCTCATATTTTTTATCTTAACTTTTCTCTGTTCCTATTTGCTATCTCAAGGCCAGCTAGGCACTCCACTTGTTTCCTACATATCACTTTTTTCTGTGTTCTATGCCACACACATCTACTTGGATTAAGGAGGTCATCCTTAGCGTCAGCTCTGGTGAATTGACCCAGGGGAATTTCTAGATTCCTAAACTGAATAATGGCTTTAACAAAGCACTGCTGTCCATAAAGGGATTTAATATTTGACAGAAGTGGCCTTTACATTTAAAGGTGATTTATTCATGAAAGGAATTGGGATCACCTAGTGGCCATCAAGAAAAACAAAATATTAGCTGCCTAACTTACACCAAATAAATATCAAATGGATTAATCCCTTACATATAAAAATCATAATAACAGATGAAAACTAGGGAGTTTCTTAAAACATAATCTTGTATTAATAATGACTTATAAATATGAAACAAAACCTGCTGCTGCTTAGTTGCTCAGTCGTGTCCGACTTGGTGTGACCCTGTGGACTGGAACCTCCCAGGCTCCTCTGTTCATGGGATTCTCCAGGCAAGAATACTGGTGTGGGTTGCCATCCCCTCAAATTCACGTATTTATTAAAACTAGACAATTCTGTAAGACAAAAATTATGATTAACAGAATCAAAAGACAAATGTCATACTATGAAAAATACATGCAATTCAGATTATGTATTAAGAGTTCCCTAAAATCAATCAGAAAAAAGACAACCACCCCCAAAAGAAAATCTTATACAGAATATAAACAGAGTTCACAGAAATGAATGTTAATGTTTTTTAAACTGTGAAAAAAAAGAATTCTCATTATTGGAAGGAGGGCAAATGAAACTACTATGAGATTCTATTTGTTACTTATCAGATTATCAAAAACTATCAATTTTGATAGTACACATGTGTCAGTAACAGTGGAAAAACAGGCATTCCTATGTGCTGCTGCCAAGAATTTCCATTAACGTAGATGTTCCAGAGAAGACTCTGTCAACAGCTATCAAAATGACCAATTCATGTACACTTTGACTAGCAAATCCACTTACAGGAAAGTTGTTTTTACAAGAGTATTATTGAATCATTGTCATAGCAGAAAGTTTGCAGAAACAAACAAAAAACTCAAGCCTCCCAAATACTGTTTTATTTTAAATAGTACTTTATTTTTCTCCCCATTTCTAAAATTAGAATATAATTGCTTTACAATGTTGTGTTAGTCTATGCTGAACAATGAGGTGAATCAGCTGTATGTATACATATATCCCCTCCTTCTTGGACCTCTCTCCCATCCTTCTCATCACATCCCTCTAGGTCATCACAGAGCACCAATCTGAGCTCCCTGCTCTATATAGCAGATTCCCACTAGTTATCTATTTTATATGTGGTAGTGTATATATGTCACCTATATATCCTTTATTACCACATTAATTCAGCTGAGTGCTGAAGAATTGATGCTTTTGAATTGTGGTGCTGGAGAACACTCTTTAAGAGTCCCTGGGACTGCAAGGAGATCAAACCAGTCCATCCTAAAAGAAATCAACACTGAGTACTCATTGGCAGGACTGATGCTGAAGCTGAAGCTCCAATACTTTGGCCACCTGAAGAGAAGAGCTGACTCATTGGAAAAGACCCTAATGCTGGGGAAGACTAGGGGCTGGAGGAGAAGGGGGTGACAGAGGATGAGATAGTTGGATGGCATTACTGACTAAATGGACATGCGTTTGAGCAAACTCTGGGAGATAGTGAAGGTCAGGGAAGTCTGGTGTGCTGCAGTCCATGGGGTCACAAAGAGTTGGACACGACTGATCAACTGAACAATAAGCAACAACAACCACATTAATTAAATAAATTATGGATGGCTTATACATGAACTATGATGCAACCATTACAAACAATAATGCAGCATGAAAAAATCTCCAAAATATAAGAAAAACAAGTGGGTGCATAACCATGCATATAGTGTGACACCACATATGTTAACTGTATGCTGGTACTTGCATTTGATATCTCTGGCAGAATACACAAGAAATTGATTTTGTTCTGTCTCTAGGATAAGAAACTGGGGCCTGAAAGACAGAGGTGGGAAGGACAGTTGCTTTGTGCATATATTAACATATTTGAAAAATCTCTCTCCTCCCCTAAGTATAGCTGCCCTTTGATGTTCTGAAAGGTCAACTGACCCCTCTAACTTTTTTGGTCTTCTCCTGAAATGAAGCTCTGTCTTCTTAATGCTCACATCTTCCAAAGACTATGTACCTAGCTATCTAATGAGATATGCACATAAGACCCTTCATAAAGTATAAACCATTAGGGTTCCAAAGTGGCTTAGTGGTAAAGAATCTGCCTGCAATGCAGGAAATGCAGGTTAGATCTCTGGGTCGAGAAGATCCCCTAGAGAAAGGAAATAACAACCCACTCAAGTATTCTTACCTGGGAAATCCCATGGACAGAGGAGCCTGGTGGGCTACAGTCCATTGGGTCACAAAAGAGTCGGATGTGATTGAGAGGCTAAACAACAACAACAAAAAGTATAAAGCACTGAATATAGGTAAGGCATAACTGTTATAAATACTAGTCTAATATGTTGAATCATATTAATTTGACAAGTGAAGCAAGAAAAAGTTGGAGTAGAAAAATAAATTTCCCTGATCTGAAGTAGATTTAAACTTTCATCTTTTCTCTGGGTTTAGCCTCTTCTTGTCAGAGAAAGAACTATATCTTCCCAAAGTTTAGTACGGTGCTTAGCTCACTGTGGGTGTTTAATGAATGTTAAATAATAATAACAGCTATTTATGGATCATTGCCCCACCTGATAATCCTTTTCCTCCATTGAATCACACCTTCTAGCAAGCCATTTTTAAAACGTATTCCTAACTAAATTAGGGTGCAGTAACTCACAGTGAGAATTGATATTTATATAAAAAGGAGAACTGGCACAAAACCAATGATTTAAACTGCAACTTTCCATTTCTTTCTTGGTGGCATTAATAACGTTGCCCTTTGGAAATGTCTTTTCTTCTTTCAAATACCATGTTATAATTGTGATAGGCTGGCTAGAGGGGGGAGTCTTCCCAGTGGCTGTTTTTTTTCTCCGCTTTGCTTTTATATTTTGTGGTATGCCATGGGGGAAGGGAATCAAGGGGAATAATGATCTAAGTTTAACCTTTAATTGTTCTTGCTTTTAGCTACATCTCTGCATTCATAGTCTTCCTGCTCTTTAAGCTGTATTTCTCCATGTCTATGGACCATGAATCCACAGGGGCTGAGATAAATGATCTCTGAAGGTCTCTCCAATTTAGACACTACATGTTTCTTTAGAAAAGATGTATGTTTTATGTGTCTCATATTGTTTCCTTGTGTGTGAAGAATTGTGTCTGCTGTTGTTCAGTCGCTAAATCATGTCTGACTCTGTGATCCCATGGACTGCAGCATGCCAGGCTTGACCTTCACCATCTCTTGGAGTTTGCTCAAATTCATGTCCATTGACTCGGTGATGCCATCCAACCATCTCGCCCTCCATTGCCTGCTTCTTCGGTCCCCAATCTTTCCCAGCATCAGGGTCTTTTCCAAGAGTCAGCTCTTCGCATCAGGTGGTCAAAGTATTGGAGCTTCAGCTTCAGCATCAGTCTTTCCAATGAATATTCAGAATTGGTGTCTGTTTAATAAACTTGAATAAAATATGAACTCTTTAAAAGGATCAAAATTCTCCATAGGTGAATGGAGCTGAGTTTCTGAAACTCTACTGTAATAAAAATGCATATGCATATATCTAAGGCGTTACAAAATTAGTTGTTCTTACTTGGCATGCCTTTTCCCTGCCTGGCAAACTTCTATTCAGCCTTTAAAAATCAGCCCAAATGTCATCTCCTTTCTGAATCTTTCCCCAACAAAGAAGAGGTGGTAGCCTCTTTGTTGCTCACAGACCACCTTCCAACCTTGCAGCTCCTCTCTTGAGTTCTGTGCTTATCTGTCTTTGTGACTGTACCTCCCATCAGAATATGAGCTACTTGTCAGCAAGAGTGTTTCCCTTTCATCTTTGAGTCTGTAGTGGCCAGAGCATAGGAAGTGCTCAACAAATATTTCCTGAAGGGAGGAATGAATAAAAGGCTGGAAGTAAGGAGTTCTGGGTTGTAGTCTCAGCTCTGCTGCTAATCATATGTGGTCCTGAGCAGCTTGATGGAACTTTTCCAGATATCAATTTCCTCAAGAATAAAATGAAGGAATATTTTAGGAGCTCTCAGCCCTATTTGATGATTTTGTTTTCTTAATTATTATTAAGACTATTAACCCCTTTGGGCAGAGATTCTATCTTCTGTGTCATTGTACATAGCACACTGTTCCATAAAAACTTGTTAAATTGCTCAGAAAAACATGAATCAAAAAGGTAACTTATGATTGAGTTGTTGGATAAATGACTGGTGTCACTTCAAATCAAGAGGCTGGTCCTTCTGCACAGTTAGATTTGAAAGAGCATCCATCATATAACATTTTTTGTTCACATTCTGATGCCTCTTCAAATCTGAAAGGCAACTATGAAGCAGAAGCAGGTGGGTTGCATAGGGACAAGAGTTAATAATGATAACTGCTGTCAAAAACGGATATCATTTATTGAGCACTTATTTTGTGCCAGGTAAATGATATACATTAACTCTAATTTTCAACACAACCTTTCAAAACTTTAGAAAATAACCAAATCAGACCTTAGAAAAGTTATGTAACTTGCTGTTCCAATTATCTACTGCTAGGTAACAAAACCTCCCAAACAGAGAATGTATGTAACAACTACTTTATCATGCTTCTGGATTCTGTGGGCCAGGCATTCAGACACAGCATGGTAGGTGTACTTTGCTTCTGCTCCTATCAGTAATCTTTCCTTGCATTATTTACTTTTAGTTAGTTAGGGATGTGTGTGTGTGGGTGTGTGTGTGTGTGTGTGAGTGTTAGGAATCCCTAGATGGACTAGCCTGGCTGTTGGCACTGCCTGGGAAGGTGAGCCTGGGATTACGTATAATGCTTGCTAGGGCAGTGGTCCTCAACCCTGGCTGAACACACACTAGAAACATACACAAAATACTATAACTATAACTTACTCCGGAACTTCTAAGTCAGAATCTATGGGGGTAGGTCCAGACAATGATTTTTTTTTGTTTTAATTTCCCAAGAATAAAACGTGCAATCAACTTTGAGAGCTACTGCACTAAGGAATTTGAATGCTTTCAGTTGAGTATCATTGAGACTTCCTGGAGTGGGACTCACAGAAGGTGGGAGAGTGGGGGCAGATACCATGACAAGAATGGGAGTATCATGATCAGACAGGGGGCCTTACGTGGAGGGAGAGGAGACTCAGAGCTACCTTGCATCAGAGATCAACTCTGGTCCCATTTTGGGCCTGAGCAGCAGTGCGCATGCCCCAGGATTGACATAGGCGCTCCTTGAACAGCTCCCCTGACAGGGGTAAGAAGCCCGGGATGCTGAGTCCCTCAAGGCAGGATTGGTCTGGAAGGTTGCATATGGAACACGGAGGGGGACAGTGATCGGGGATTTGACTTATGGGTTTCCCTGGTGGTTCAGATGGTACAGAATCCACCTGCAATGTAGGAGACCTGGGTTGGATCCCTGGGATGGAAAGATCCTCTGGATAAGGGAGCTGGCTACCCACTCCCATATTCATGCCTGGAGAACTCTATGGACAGAGGAGCCTAGCAGGCTACAGTCCATGGGATTGCAAAGAGTCAGACACGACTGAGCGACTTTCCAGTTTCACTTGGCTTATAGAGGCAATGGAAAGGAGGCAGAAGGTGATGTTAACTGAGCAGATTTGCTTCTGAAGCAACAGCTGGGCCAACACAGTCCAGGGGCAGATGGAACATAGCAAATTTGGACAATATGTTTCTAATGATGTTTGTTTTCATTTCTTTTAATGGTACTGTATTGTTTCACTTGTTAATTTGAAATGAGCAATTGTAATTTTATGCAAAAGTAATCATTCTTACAAGTGAAATAATTCTTCGTACTCCCAGGACATTAAAAAAATAAGGATACCAAAATTAATAAATATTTGTTATTTTTAAAGGTTTATTTTGCTGTAGTTTTCACTTAGTTCCTCAGCTCTGTGAATCACTGTTTTAAGAGAATTCAAGATACTTTAAAGACTTTTGTTCCAACTGTAATTTATCACTGTTGTAAGGAGACGTCAAAGTAATACGGTGCAATCGCACCATGTCCTCTTTTAACTTAGACAAATCTGACTACCCATGCTTGAAAAAAAAATACAAAGGCAGAGGAAGGAAGAAATAATTTAAATACTGCAAATGGTTCTGCTCTATCACTAAATAAGTATATCACATTTTCTTGTGTCTCTCACATTGAAAGCATCTTGCTGATTGTGATCTTTGTGCTTATTGTTTAGATCACATATTTATGCATATTTGTTACTGAATATAGTTATTGCATAAAACTGCAAAAATTCATGTGCATAGTACTTAATGGGCAATGTGCAGGAAGTTTATGAATAATTGTCAATACATTTGATTTTTGTCTTGTGTGCTAATAACCTACCCCATCCTGTAAGAAACGATTCCAATGTATATTATTTTGTTCCCACTGATGAACTTCCTTTATAATCACATGATTATTTAGTTTTTATAACTAGAGGGCTGGCTTCAGGAAGGCTTCCCTAGCATGCACTGCCCCAAGTAAGATACCGCTCTTTTTACTCCAAAGCACCCAGTGCATACCCTCTACTAGAGTTTTCTGGAATTATGTTCTGACCTATATAGCAAATTTTGCTTGCCTGCTTGTCCCACTCCTCAGACTATGAGTGCCTTGGAAAGAGAATTGGTTCATTGTATTTCCAAAGCTGGGCATAGTGTTTGGTGTATAGTAGCTACTTGGCAAGTGTTTACAGGACAAATGATGATATTAATTTCTCCATATCTATATCTGACCAGTTTCATAGCAGGTTAAAATAATGTATATCCAATCCTTGCCATTTATGACCCAAGCAACTTCAGGCAAATGGTTTTTGTTTTTGTTTTTGTTTTCTTTACCTGCTCCAGGGTTGAAAACCACACACATTTTATAAACTGCTCCATCGTTCATCCCCAAGAAATCCTTCTTCACGTGCAAACAGAATGTCCCTGCTTTATCTTCTTTGCCTACTCTTTGTGAACAGGTAAAAGGTACATGAAAAAAATGCTCTCAGGAAGGCAGTTCTTACTTAGAAGATTAGTCATGGGAATTAAAGGTGAAACAGAAGCATAAGGCATGGGTTGTTTATTTGGTTTTTCTGTGTGATTGACATCAGCCTCAGTAATCTTTGGTGGTGATGGTACCCTTCCGCATGGATGTATTCATATTCATGCATTTATTTCCCTGCATGTTTTTCAGTATTTGCAGATGCTCAGTGTCTGGGACTGAGCCATGTTCCCTTTGGGAAGGACTTAATGAACCTACTGAGGGCTACAGTGGAGCAGGGCCATTTTCACGCCTTTCAAGGATGGGGCCACACATACCATTTCAAATTTAATTTGTGTTTACTCTTAATTCCAGGAAATTACATCACCTTCTTAACTTTCTAGCAGGCCTGACACTCCTCTCAATGCCATTTATGAGCATGGATGCCTGGAGCCTGATCTCATGCCACAAGTTCATGCATTTGTTACTGATCTTCCCTGCTGTGCATGTCAACCTGTGACTTTGCTATGATAACAACAAGTTAAGGGGATCTGGAGTAATTAAAGGGCTCAGATTTAAAAGAGCTTACTTAGGAGAAGTGCTACAGAGGACCTGAGTTTAGACTCGGGTAAAAAGTGTGGAGTGTGCCCTCATTTTCACTTGCTACCCATTTCTGACATCAGGATCCATCCAACAATGTATATTTGTGTGTATGCATGCGTGGATATGACAAAACCCACAGGCAAAATGAAGGTGACAGTCACTGCTCAGTGAAATGACCTCAACTCTCCTCTTTTGTTCAGCATCCTGCTCCTCATTCAGAGCACAGCCAGAGCTTCTCAACAGCCATGTAGACACCTCTGGCCAACCATATCGCTCTGACGCACTTGGCAAAAGAAAAGCATGGAAGTGAATCATTAAATCTACTGATAAGGAGGAGAAAATTAATTAGAATAACCAGATGCTCAGGAAAAGAGTAATAAAATTTGATCCCAAGCTTGGACAAATTAAACTCATATAATTGGTTTTTGTCACCTTGTAGCCTCATTCAAGTGGGATGTGAAAGAATGGAAAAGAGTTAAAAGTCAAGTAGAAAAATAAACCGAGTCGGACAAAGCTTTCTCTTTTACTTCATATGTGATCTCAGATTGAAATGTTTAGCATTGTAATTAGGTCTGACTTTTAATTGTAAAGACATGAAGAGAGGATTTGAAAATACGAAAAAGAAAAAAACCCATTCGACTTCCATAGCAACAAGAGATTTTCTGAATCAAGTGAACAGCAGGAATACTAAAAAAAGAAAAACTGACTTCCCAAATACTGGAAACCAAACCAGGAAAGGATATAGTGGTGTTTGGAAATACAATCAGGCTCTGTTAATTGTTCCTTGCTTTGTTTTTATCACTGGCACAGTATTATTCTCTATTATAATTAGAGAGACATATAGTATATGTATAAAGGAATTCAGAACCTATATTCTGACACAACAGTGTGGGGAAAAAGAAATGTTTTTTAATATGGGTTTTCTGTGACTCAAGTGGCAGAAATAAAATCAACATGGAACTTCCCTGGCAGCCCAGTGGTTAAGACTTCATGCTTCCAATGCAGGGGGTGCAGGTTCTACTCATGGTTAGGGAACTAAGATGTCACATGTCCTACAGCACAGACAAAAAAATAAATAAAATCAACAGCATTGGTAGCAGATATTGAAGGCACATGGGGTTAGCATTAGGTGTTAGGAGAGAGGACTCAGGCCATTTTGGCCATCAGAGTGTCTGAGATTAGAAATCCCAGGAAATTAAAGGGCTGGGAGAGAATCAGAGAGGAAACTGAGGCTTGAGGTTAAGTGATTGGTCCTGAATCAGCCAGAGAGGTGTTGAAGTGCATTAGAATCCTATCCCTTGGACACCCTTTCATAAAGCCCCACTCTCCTGGTGGGGTTGTCCCTGTTCCACTTCTCTCCTCACTTGCAGCTCCACAGAGCTTGATGAACATCTGTGACAACAGAACAACTGCCCGAGTTAAATGCTAAAGAGAATCTCACTAGTGAAAGTCACCCCCTGGAATAATGGGAACCCCCAAACATAAGCTTTTCACACTTGCTGACAAAATCTTATCCTGACTTATCTGGACAACTGTTTCTGTGTGCCACTGAAAGTGGCTTGTTTAGACAGTCTGCCTTTCAACTCACATATCTGTAATTTGGGTAGAATTGGTTGGTTTTCTTGCTGGTACCCAAGAATGTAGTGATGCTGAGGAAGAAGGTCACTGCAGTCAGAGCTGGGTGCTCAGAGCTGCTTTGTTTCTACCAACAGCGTCATCTCTACATTTGGCTGAGATGGGACTGGAATCCAGGGCTTCCACTGCTGGACTTGGCTCCAAATTCTGATTCTCTTTCTAATCACTGCATGTGCGTGTGTGCTAAATCACTTCAGTAGTGTCTGACTCTGTGTGACCCTATGGACTGTAGCCCACCAGGTTCTTCTGTCCATAGGGTTCTCTAGACAAGAATACTGGTGTGGGTTGCCATGCTCTTCTCCAGGGGATCTTCCTGGCCCAGGGATCGAACTCGGGTATCTTACGTCTCCTATATTAAAAGGTAGGTTCTTTGCCACTAGCGCCACCTGGGAAGCCCCAATCACTGCACAAAAGAGGGTTAACACCTTAAACATGCATTCCAATATACATTAGGTGCAGACAAATACTGTTTGACTCTACTTTTACAAGGTACCTAGAACAGTCAAATTCATAGAGTCAGAAAGTACACTGGTAGATGCCGGGGCTGGGGGTTTGGGGGTGAGGAGGGGGAGTGAGGAGTTGTTTGAAGGGGAAGCATCTCAGTTTAGGAAAGTGAAAAATTCGGGAGAGGAAAGATTATGAGAGTTGCACAACAATGTGAATGTACTGAGTGCCCTAAACTGTACAGTTAAGTATGGTTAAGATAATACGTTTTAGATTAGGTGACTTTTACCCCAATTAAAAAACATAAACGGAGGGTTAAGAGAGGTTCATCATCAGTCAGGAAGTTACCGAAAACATGCCCTTGTGTCTAATCTTTTCAACATAGGACTCTCTACTCACTTGCCTCAGCTGAAGCTCTGCCATCCTGCCTGGGATGATTAATTTTATGTGTCACCTTGGATAGGACATGCTGCCCTCATATTTCATCAAATGCTAGTCTAAAGGTTTCTATGAAGGCTTTTTTGGTATTTCTTAAAATTTATTTTATATTCATACGCTGGAATACTATCTAGCAATGAGAATAAACAAACCACAACTGCACACAACATGAGTGAATCTCTAAAGGTTCTGGTTACCAATTCCAGTGTGTGTGTGTGTGTGTGTGTGTGTGTGTAGTAGTGGGGGGTGTGGTGGTTCCCCACACCAAGAAGAAATTCTCTGACACTACAAATTAACTCAGTTTTGACCTGTCTTTGCTGAGGTAGCATCAGATCCCACAGGTTAAGGGGTCACTCCTACAGGACTGCCCTCTCACTTCAGGTGCTAGTCTCAAGTCCAGACTGCCACCCGTGCTTCTGACCTACCTGCTATCAATGGGAAACTGCAATGAACCCTTCTCCAGGTTTAATTAATTTGCTAAATCGGCTCACAGAACTCAGAGAAACCCTTTACTTACATGATCACTGTACTCAGTTGCTCAGTCGTGTCTGACTCTTGGCAACCCCATGGATTGTAGCCCGCTAGGCTCCTCCTTCCATGGAGTTTTCCAGGCAAGAATACTGGAGTGGGTTGACATTTCCGACTCTAATGGATCCTCCTGACCCCAGGGATGGAAACCATGTCTCTTGTGTCTTTTGCATTACCACAGTGCCACCTGGGAAACCTACAAGATCTCTAATTTATTATAAAAGGCTATAACTCAGGAATAACCAAATAGATACACAGAGCGAAGTATGGGGAAAGGGTGCAGACTTTCCCTGCCTGTGAAGGCATTTTTAAAGATGAGATAAACACTCAAAATTCAGTAGACTCTGAGTGAAGCAGGTCACCCTTTATAATGAAGGTGGACCTCATCTAATCAGTGGAAGATCTTTCATGAAAAAAAGACTGATATCCCTCAAAGAAGAGGGAATTTGCCAGCAGACTGACTTTGGGCTCAAGCTGAAACATGAAGTCTTCTCTGGGTCTCAAGCCTGTTGGCCTGCTCAGTAGATTAGGACTTGCCAGCCCCTAAAATTTTGTGAGCTGATTTCTTGAACTCAATCTCCCTCTCTCATATTCTCTCTCTCTCTGTTGGTAGGATGTGGAGTGATGCTTCTGAAGCCAGTAGAACTATTGAATAGGACAGGAAAAAGAATAAGAGAAAGGACCAATCTCTAACTCAAAATGTGCCCAAAGTTCAAAGTGGTACCTGAAATATCACAGTGACAGTTTTGGAAGCATCTTGATTTTATAGAGCTGCTCATGTTAACCCCTCCCAATAGTTAGGACCTGTCTGTCCTGTGGTGCCATTCTTTCATCATACCTAAGCTCCAAAGGATGGCTACAAGCTTAAATTCACACTACCTGAAAAAACATTACTAGTGATGAGTTACTTCCCTTTGTTGCCTTCTTGTTGTTCTATATCAAACATCTTCTATTCTTCTAGAATTGTATTTCATTCACTACTTCAGGCCTGGTGACAGAGGGACGTTAAGCCCAATTCTGGGTTCTTTTGAGCAGTATCATTGCTTCAAGTAAAATCTGTAGTGAGAGTCACAATCTTACATGGGACCATCTCTCCGTACACAAGAGGGTGGCTTTAGTTATTTTTTTGTGCTCTCCTCTCATGTAAAAAACATTCACTTCTTACATTTTTATAGAATAAACACACACACACACACACACACACACACAAACACACACGAGACATATGCAAGTTGCTCAGTCGTGTCCAACTCTTTGCGACCCCATGGACTGCAATCCACCAGGCTCCTCTGTCCATGGGATTCTCCAGGCAAGAATACTGGATGGGTTGCCATGCCCTCCTCCAGGGGATCTTTCTAACCCAGGAATTGAACCAGGTCTCCTGCACTGAAGGCAGATTCTTTACTATCTGAGCCACCAGGGAAGCCCTTTGAACAGAGCTATAATGTATGCTTAAAAAAAATAGGTATAACAAGTGAGAGAGAGATACACACACACTCTGTTGGTTCTGCTTCTCTGGAGAACCCAGAGTAACACACTGCTTCATACTGTTTGGGAGCCAGGTCAACAGCAGGTTGGCAGACACTTCCTTGTCACAAATCTGGAACTGCTGGGATCCTCTATTGGGCCAATTTTCTGTGTCTCTAACGATGAAGAGAGGGGTAATTTGGAAGCAGATACAGAACTTGGGCAAGCTGCAGCTCTCCCTTGCAGCTCCTGCCCCTCTGAAGTTGTGCAGCTGAGAACACAGGGTAAATGGGCATCTGCCTCATTCATTCCAACATTCTTTCAAATATTTCCTGACTGTCTACTCTATGGCCAGTTCTCTTCCAGACACTGCAGAATCAAAACTGAACAAGATTGATGAGACTTCTGCCATCACAAAATCTGCATGTTAGCTGGGAGAGATCAATAAGCCTTGGTTTGATCGAATTTTGTTCCTTTTATAATAGATAATTTATTCCACTTTATCTTTACAACAATCATGTGAGTGTGGTACTATTATTTTTTTTACCTTTTCTTTCTTTTTTTTTTGGCCATTGCAAGGGCATTAGAAGAAAGTCAAGCAGGAAGTTAGGCTACTCACATACTCGTGGGTTTTCAGATCTACCAGAATCTACTATTGAATTATTGTGTCTATGTGATTTTGTTCTTAGTTTTGAGGGGGGCATGCTGCACAGCCTGGGGGGCTAGGGATCAAACCTGGGTCCCCTGCATTGGAAGCACAAAGTTTTAACCACTGGACCACCAAGGAAGTCCCAACAATTGAATTTTGGATTGTGACAAGTGTTTTGAGGGAGATGAGGGACGCAGGGACAGAGTGAAGGAAGAGAGGGTCCTTTAGACATAATGGTCAAAGAAGGTGATTTCAAGGAGCCGACATCTAAGCATAGGCTTGTCAGTGATAAGTGCCTCTATTGATCGAAGTCTGCATATTCTTTTTAATTGAAAACAATTTAAAAAATGAAATAGTGAGTCTGTGTATGTGTGCATGCTCAGTCGCTTCAGTCATGTCCAACTCTATCTGTGTGACTCTGTGGACTGTACCCCACCAGGTTCCTCTGTCCATGGGATTCTCCAGGCAAGAATACTGGAGTGGGTTGCCATTTCCTCCTCTAGGAGATCTTCTTGACCCAGGGATTGAACCCATGTTGCCTGTGTCTTCTGTGCTGGCAGGCATGTTCTTCATTGCTGAGCCACTGGGGAAGCCTGAAACAGTGAGTCTATACAGCCTTACTGTAAAAAATTTAAATGATACAGAAATAGACATAACTAAAGGTGACAGGCACCCCGGCCGCTTCCCATTCCACTCCCTTCCATAAGTGTGCAGTGGAACCATCAAACACCCTCAGACTTTTGCCTGTGCTTTTCCATGCATGTGAGATCTGGCTTTGCATATTAGTCTTCATTCTATCACAGGCTTTTTTTTTTTCTTAGCAATACATCTTAGAAATCTTTCCATGCAAATGCCTATACATCTTTTTTCCCCCACTGGGAAAATAATTTATTTTGTAAAAAATGTAAAACAAACAGAAGGAGCTAAATATTCAGATCAGTTGATGAGAGACAGACCCCACTGTGCTTTTGCTCAGGACGGAGAAGATGGGGCTGATGTTTCCACGGAGAGTCCTTGTGAAGTCAAGAAGTAGCAAGAAAAGTAACAGTGAGGGAAAGCTCACCTTGAATTCTGGGGTTTAATTCTAACTATGTTTTGTAAAAACACAGGTGGTCTTGGCCAGTATCAATCATGAAAAGAAACTTCTGAATACCCTAATAAATAGAGGTTGTTCACACAACTATTAAGAGAAGATGACAGATATTTTCAAAGGTTTTCAAAGAATCTTTTCAAAGGTTGAAGTGAAAAATTCTTCTTTGATTAGGATTATTTGGAATACATTTCTCAAATAATTACCCCAACAGACAGGAAATAATCATCTTAAACAGTGAACAACAATAATAACCAGAACAATGGTGTTCTGCTTATTGTTTTTCAAAAATTCCACAATGCCACCTCCATTTGAAAAAAAATCCCTGGATTGGTGTGTAAACTTTTAAAATGCCCCCTGACGCTTGCTCCCAAGTCTTCTCAGTTCTGCTGGATAGGCTTTGCTAAGTGGTCTCAGAGTCTCAGACTTTTTGCTGGGTATCTGTAGACTGATGGTTTCAACAAGGATTCTTTTATATGCTGAGTGACAAGGTTGGCATGTGATGGAACACAGCCATGGATCCCCTTGAACATCAATAAACAGTCAAACAAATGTGTAAGCACAGACCTAATATTTATATAGTCTTCTACCCTGGCCAAACAATGCACTAAGCTTACATATATACTTTTATCATTTTACTCTCACAAAACTCTAAGGTTGGTAGTGGTATTCTTATTTTCTCTCTCTCTCTCTCACACACACACTCAAAAAAAAGTAAATAATACATATAGGATTATTTACTTACTTGCTTACCACAGGCTAAGCAAGTAGCATCTCGGCACTTTCTGATTCTTAAAAATGTATTTAATTTTTAAATGTGTTTTATTTGTCACACACACACTTTCTCTCACACAAGCCTACACGTACTCTTACGTACTTAGGATTCTGTTATTCAAAATGCACTTTACATTGAAGAGTGAACACTGTATTAGTTTTTCCTTGCTGTATAATAAACTACCACACATTTAGCAGCCTAAAGCCACACTTATTTATTATCTCAGGTTCTGGGATCAGAAGTCTGAGGGTGACTTAAGCTGAGTCTTTGGCTTAAGGTCTTATAAGTCTGCCCTCAAGTGTCCGCCAGGGCTAGGTTCTTGTCACAGACCTGAATGCAGAAAGATTCACATTCAAGCTTTCTCAGATTATTGGCAAAATGAATTTTCTTATGGCTGTAGGAGTCACGGTAGCTTGCCTCTTTAAACCCACAATGGAGAGGGAGAAAGAGAGAGGAAGATTCTAGAGCTTCAGGTTTGTTTGTTTTTTGCTGGTTGTGGTCATATAACCAAAAGTGGGGTCCGGCTGACCATCATTCAAAAGCCAATAAAGAGGCAAGGTTGGTTGAAAGGAAAATTTGCTTTATTTTGGATGGTGACAACCAGAGAGGGGGATGTCGGACTCCTATCTGAAAGCAGACTACCCCCTCCCCACCAACAATAGTGGGGCAAGAGCTTATATAGTCAGAAGGAGGTGGCTCCATGCAGAAACAGCACAGTCAGCTCTGACAGTCATTTTGCAATTGGTCATGTGGTGGTTTGACCGGCATCATCTTGATTGTTTTAAGTATAGTTACTCTTCAGTTCCATTGTCAGTTTTTTCCCATATCCTTGAGGTTAGTTCTTGGAATTGTGGAGCTTAGTGCATGAATAGGCAGATAGATGGGACAGAACAAAAACTCCCCAAGTAGACTCAAATGCAAATGGAAATTTTGATTTTGACAAAAGTAGATTTCCTCTAATATTACTGGAAAAATGATGGCTTGTAAATAAATGGCATTGGGCAACTGGACTGCAATTTGAAAAAAATAAAACTAGATCCATACCAAAATTCCAAATTAATTACAGTTCTAAATGTAAAAATATTATATAAGAACAGAAGAAAATACAGATTCATGCCTTTATAAACCAGGGAAAAGCCTTTATAATACTGATTCAAAATTTAGATATAGGTCTCAGGTCAGAGGAGATCAAGATGTTGGAGTAAGAGGATGTGGAGTTCACCTTCCCCTGTGAACTCGTCAATATACATCTACCTGTGGGACAATTCTCATGGAAAACTAATTGGAAATTGGGAGAAGGACTTCTATATCATCAAGGTTGTAAGGAAGATGCATACTTAATTGGGTAGGATGGGAAGAAAAGCATCATACACACTGGGCTTAGTGTGTGTACTTAAGCCACGCACTGGGCACTCCAGTCCTGGTGTCCTACGTGTAGAAGACAAGCCTCCTTGGCTCCTTGGAGAACTGCTGGGACAGGTAGAAAGGCTGAAGCTGAGCCTTCACTCATGAGGAGTGCACGGGTGCTTTTCCACCAGGCGGGGAGGAGAGCCATCTGCCCTAGAAGCTGCTGCCTCGCTGTGCTCCTAGCCCGAGCTGGGTGAACAATACACCCTGCTACTCCATGTCAGTGGATCTAGGGCTGCCAGGACCTACTGACAGTTACATGGTGGGTAAGTGCAAGTGGGGAAATAATCTGCATGGGGTTTATATCCCTCTCAATCACTTTCTACAAAATAAGCAGCAGTGCCAGCAAGAGATATTGTTTGTCCCAACAAGAATATCAGAGAAAACTGATTCTCTGTGGGACCACCAGGAAGTATAAGAAAGTGTGGTGCAAGCATAAGACATGGGCTCAGAGAAACCTGAAAATCACATTTGTTATCAGAAAGCAGATAGTCTATTTGCTATGGTTTATGCTGTGCTCATTTCTCAGATGGATGGAAAGGATACTATGATGGTGCTCTGGAATATTTCTTTCATCAGGGGATGTTCCCAAGATAAGATAAGGAGAAAAAAAAATCAAATGAAAAAAATATGCTGCAGACCAAATTTGACTTCCATTAAATACTATTTATAAACCTTTTAAAAGAACAGAGAGTATTTACAGGAGCTTCAGATTCGGAAGACATAAAAGAAAATGGCAAGCTTGTTTTCAATTTTTGTTGCACTTGTCTGCTACTGACGTGGTAATCGGGTACTTATTCCATTTGTCTTTTTTTATAGCACACAGGCTTTGTCATTACACACTGTGACAGAAAGTGCCTCCTGGGTCTCTCATCTTTTGAAAAAGATCCCCAAACTTTCCCTTCCACAGGTGGGCTCCCAGCTACCACGTGTCTATTCTGTGGCTCTCCACCCAGACACAGTGGATGGGCTGGGTCAACAGCTACCCCTGGTCACTGGAACAGAAGACATGCACACTTGTGAATTGTGAGGCTATTCCCTCAGTCTTGTATACACACACCAGAGAGGAGAAGAAAGTCACAAATTAAAGTCAGCTGTCTCATTGATAAGAGCAGAGTTAGCTGTGATGATAGGCAGACAACAGCCTGAATGAAAATGGAAATCTCCCAGGCTCTGTAAGCATTACAGTTCCCAGATCTAGTCACTGTGGTGTCTGGCTATTCATATTATCTTTGACCTCCTTGAAATATCACTTACTGGAGACTGCAGAAATACCCATAAGATTTTGCACTCCTCCCATCAAGGAGTAGATCTTTTCCCCTTTCCTTGAATCCAGCTGAATTTAGGAGTGACTGTGACCAGTAGAATATGGCAGACATGGAACTGTCTGAGCTTTGACTCTGGCTCTCAAGAGCTTTGCAGCTTCCTCCACTGCTCTTTTAGGAACCCTGTGACAACCAAGTGAGGGCACCTTGTCTAGTATCCTGAGTGACCCACTTAGATGCACTAGACGGCAGCCGGCCAATCCCCATAAATGCATGAACACACTAGATCAGGCTTCTAACTTACCTTCCAGTTGTGTGCAGATGCACGAGGAATCTCAGCAGAGACCAGCTGCATTGGACCACATGAGAAAAACTACCCAGCCAGTCTCCAAAACTGAGTTAAATAAAGGGTGCTTTTTTGAAAAAAAAAAATTTATTTGTTTGGCTGCATCAGGTCTTAGTTGCAGCACACAGGCTCTCTAGTCATGGTGCATGGGCTTAGTTGCCCCGAGGCATGTGGGATCTTATTTCCCTGACCGGGGATCAAACCTGGATCCCCTGCATAGGAAGATGGATTTTTAACCACTGGACCACCAAGGAAGTCCTCAAGGGTGTGGTTTTATGTCTTTAAGTTTTGGGGTTATTTATTACCTGGTAAAAGCTACCTGATACATCCTTTATCCTTCCAACAAATTTCTAACGTTTTCCCCCTAAGCTGTGTGTTTTTGTGTCTGTGTATGTTTTCATCTTCAACCCAAAGAATCTTGAGTAAGAGAGAAACTGTATCAATAGAAGAGGCTGTAGAGAGACTGAAGAACTGATTGGCTGAGTCACTTAGGGTAGTATGCAGAAAGAAATCCCTCATTTGTAATTATGTTTTACTAAAGCAACTAACTAAGCAGGGAACCTACCACAATACAAATGGATGCCCATAAATATTTTTAGCCTTTCCTTTAATAATCTTTTTCCTATGAGATGCAATATAGTCTGTGACCTGGTAACCAATGGATGGTGTTGCCTTGAAGATTTTTGCTTCCTGTACATTTTTCTAAGTGGGAGTGTTGTGTGGTTCTGACTGCTTTCTAACTTTTTCATCTAACCACTGAATTGCAGGATGAAAAAGAGCATAGTCCGAACAAAATGGAGTCCTGTCTAGAGGGAAGATGGGCTGATCTGAAAATCATTCACTTTGAGGAGAGGGGCCCATTGATGACATTTTTGGTTTCAGTTGCTAGAGATGACTGATTGGATTATCTCCCTTCAGGAAGAGAATGGGCTAGTCCAATGTAAGATGTTTTAAATCATGTATTTCAGGGAGACCTCATAAGAAGGAAGAGAGAGTTGTGTGTGTGTGTGTGTGTGTGTGCATGCCAATCAAAAGGAAGAATAGACAACTTTTTGGGGGAGTATCTCTGTACAACCCATATCCTCTTTTTTTCTGCATACTGTTCTCCTCCTGCTAAGACTAGATTCCCAGTAACCATGTTTGCATTTCCAGAACCTCACTCCCTGGCCGTTGTTGATTAGGCCAAGGGTACACACTTAACTGGGCTTCCATGGTGGCTCAATGGTAAACAATCTACTTGCTAACGCAAGAGATGTAAGAGACGTGGGTTTGATTCCTAGGTTGGGAAGATCCCCTGGAGAAGAAAATGGTGACTCATTCCAGTATTCTTGCCTGAGAAATCCCATGGACACAGGAGCCTGGCAGGCTACAGTCCATGGGGTGGCAAGATTCAGACATGACGTAGCAGATAACAACAACACACTTAACTAAAGCTGGGCCAATCAGTTTCTTCTAAAAATCCGAGCCCGTGAGTGAGAGAGGTTTATTGGTTTTCTCTCTGAGTTGTCTGAATGTGGACATTTAAGCTAGGGAGCTGCAGAACAACTACATTTCCCTATGTGCATCCAGAAGCATTAACAGCCAACCTGGAGAGAGGAGAGGAGGGACGGGCTTGAGGAGGGAGAGAGAGAGAGACATGTATACATTGCATTCCAGGTGTTGGATAACCTCCTAACAGCTAGTTCTGGATCTGGGGTTTCACCATATTATAGTCTAGCATCTTCTAATAAATTCCCTTCATGATTAAGCTAATTTGAAGTGGGAATCTGTTATTCATAATCAAGAAAGCCTCAAATAAGGAAAATTCACACCAATAAAGAGGCAGTTATTTTAATCTCTTAACAATAATATGAAAGGATATTTGCCAATGCCTAGCTGTATCTAGTTTCTATTTTATTTTCTGGTACTTATGCCAGTTGGAGGTGGAAATGGCAACCCACTCCAGTATTCTTGCCTGGAAAATCTCATGGACACAGGAGCCCGATGGGCTCCGGTCCATGGGGTCGCAAGAGTCGGACACGACTCAGTGACTAAACAACAATTTATGCCAGTAGTCAATCTGGGATCCAAAAATACTGTGTGTGCCACTTAAAACCCAGGTGACATTCTTATTTGCATTATTGCCCATTTATATTATTGGAAGAAAAGCATTTTTTAATCTCACAGGGTGTATTTATATCTATTGTTTTTTTTCTTCCAGTAAATAGAGTTGTGAGTATATCCTTCATCAACCTACAATTCATTTTTGGAAAAGGAGCATAAATATCAGTTAACACATAAACACATAATGTGAATGTAAACACAGTTTAAAATGTTATATCTGCTTAACAGCTAATGCTCTTCTAGCTTGTCTTTTCTCCTAGCGGTAATTCTTTTTGGAATTCATAAATCAATAGAGCTATAGTAATTCATATAGGAAATACCAATAGCTGTACAAGTAGCATCATTTAGAGAAAAAAATACTTATCAATTTAGATTTAATGATGATGTGTGAATGGTCTCATACTTTGAAAGTAATGCTATTTAATTTCTTAATTTGGAGCTTAGGCAAAAAAAAAAAAAAAGAAAAAACTTAAAAGCTATTCATGAGAAGGAAAAAAACACTTCAAAGGCTGTGTTGGTGAAGTACAAAGTTAAGGGCTGATAAGGAGATTCTCAGGTTAGCTTAATCAGTGAAGATGACTAGATAGCGTGCTTAACACCCACCCCACCAAAACAACTGGGAGGGAATAACCTATATTAGTGATCCTCATTAACCAAGCTAACCCTTGAATTGGTTAGTTTTATCTGTGCTATCTACATCTTGCAGCCCTTTGATTAAAATAAAGATTCATTATGGAATTTTAGGGACTTCCCTGGAGGTCCATTGATTAAGACTCTGCATTTTCAACTCTGCAGAAGGCACAGATTTGATCCCTGGATAGGGAACTAAGATCCCACATGCCACACAGCACGGTCAAAAAATAAACATAAATAACAATAAGAATAATAAGATAATCTTAAAAAAAGAAAAAAATTCATTATGGAATTCGAAAGTCGATAATACTATTAAAGTTGTCATGGTGAGGAAAGTTCTGCAATGAGTGAGTCATTTTCCTTCCCAAGTAAGTGCTAAAAAATCTGAGCACTGGATGCAGACAAATCATGATGAACCTTGTTGCGAATGGGTGAAGCTCGATTTCACTGTGGAAGAACAGATTTGAAAAAATTCCCCCAACACAGATACTGTTAGAGATTTGGGATTTACCCCATGCCTATGGGCACTGTCACAGCATTTGAAACCTGAAAGGCATTTTCTATTGAATCTAATCCAATTTACTTGTAAAGATGACAATAGTGAGGCCCAGGAGGGTTTAATAATTTTCCCATGGTTACAAAGATAATTCTGTAAGTTTTGGAATCGATAACAAAGCAGCTTGCATTGTTTTTGAGGGCTATCTACAGCCTGTACTGTGCTAAGAGCATTGCGCGCGCGCGCGCGCGTGTGTGTGTGTGTGTGTGTGTGTGTGCGTGCGCACGTGCTTAGGGGTGTCGGACTCTTTGTGACCCCGTGGATTGTAGCCCACCAGGTTCCTCTGTCCACAGGTGTTTTCAGGCAAGAACACTGGAGCAGGTTGCCATTTCCTACTCCAGGGGATCTTCCCAACCCAGGAATTGAATCTGCATCCTTGCATCTGCTGCATTGCAGGTGGATTCTTTTACCACTGAGCCACCAGGGAAGCCCCACATGCCTTGAGGTGTGGCCAAGTAAATAAAGAGAAGCGTTTAAAAAATGATATAAAAGAACTTTATGAGGCCTTTACAGAGAAGTTCTCCACTCAAAGGAGAATTAGTATTTTAATAACAGGCAATGTAGCTATCTGAAAAAAAATTAATAATAAAATTTAAAAGGCAGCCCATATTTGAATAGTATGACAATAAATGCTAGGTAATATGGACTTTTTTCAAGGAGGAGAGTGGGATTTTGTTATAATTCAAGGGAGTGACCTGACTCTTAATATTTAACGGTGACAAGGAATTTGAATGTAATAGTCTTATTTAGAAAATGTTTTATTCATTGTGCATTTAGGTATTAGACTAATTCTTGGCGGAAAAATTCACCAGGCAGCTGTGTATTTGTTTGCCATATGCCACGTTCTCTCTGAGCCAGACATGATGAAATCTGATTTACATTTGGGAGAGACTAGCCGCCTTCCCAGGAAACACACTCCCCCAGAGCTCAATAGTAATGGGAGCCTGCTAAATGAGAGCATTCTGCAGGAGCAACTGGTTTAGTGGGAAAGTATATTCTACTTAGGGGCTTCACAGGTGGCACAGTGTTAAAGAATCTGCCTGTCAATGCAGGGGACTCAAGTGATCCAGGTTCCATCCCTGGGTTGGGAAGATCCCCTCCAGGAGGTAACGGCAATCCACTCCAGGATTCTTGCCTGGAAAATTCCAAGGACAGAGGAGCCTGTTGGGCTATATATTGTCCATGGGGTTGGAAAGAGCAGACACAACTAAGCACACACACACACATATTTTACTTAAGAATAAAAATTTGGGAAAGGGAGCAAGTATTTCCTTTTCAGTCGCTTGTAACAGAAATTACAATAAAATGCATTCTAATTTTAATTAAATATATTAATAACTAAATAATAATTATATATAATTATAAATACATTTATTATCAAATACATAAGTATAATTAGAAATATATTTACAATTAAATACATTTAATTAAATTTATTTTAATAAAATATATTCAGTTATAGGTTCAAACCTACAGTCCTAACGGTAGGGTCTGGTCTCTGCTAGTAACATGAAGCTACTTTGTGGGTCCTAGATTTCCCTCCAATGCTTTGACAGAAATATTCAAATGCATACACAAAAACCCTTTCAAAGCTTAATGCTTAAATCTCTGTCGTAAAGATGATGACATGGTTAACTGAGTGGAGAAAAGAGAAGACCTACGTTTGAATTTCAGGTTGACCAACAAAGCTCTGAGTAAAACAGGTCACTTAACTCCCCTGTGTTTCTCTTTCTGCTTTCAAATAACAACAGCAGCAGCAGGGGCACAGTTACATAGCACTTAGGAGGTGCCAGGCACAGGTCTAAGCACTTTTCACATATTGATGTATTTAACTCTTCATCCTTCTCATTGAAGCTGAGGTGGCAGGGAAGGTTGTGTTAACGACTTTTCCCGCAGTTCCATAGTGAGTGATGGATGTACAATTAAGCTCCCAAATCTTCTTACAACAACTCAAAAATTTATGAAGTATGAATTTATACTATTTTAATCACAACTCCTCTCCATCAGTTGAGAGTGTAAGACCCCTGGATTAGTGAGAATCCTTTTAAACATACATGACACAAATCCTCTTTAACTGGTTTATGCCAAAAAAAAAAAAAAAAAAAAAAAAAAGTGGGGCAGGGGGAAACTGCTTGGGAGATTTTAATGTCCAAGGTAGATCCAGGCACAGCTGGATCAAGAAAGTCAAAAAGTAAATCAAGAATCTTTCTCCAACTCTTCTTTCCACCAAGTAAGATGTTATCTTCAGGGGTCTTTCCCTTTATATCAGGTCCCAGAAGCTTATGCAGTTCCAGGCATAAATCCTGAAATCCGCACAGTGGATACAGGTGTTTTGGCGGCACTGGTAAACCTCTGAACTGAGTCTCACCGGTTCTGATTGGTCTGTCCTCGATCACGGGGCATCCCTGAACCAATCACAGTGGCTAGAAGTGCAACATGTTGTGATTGGTCTGGGTTATTTGTAACTCTTGGAGCCAAGGGTGCATTCAGTTTGATCTCAGCGGGTCATACAAATGGAGAGTAAAGAGGTGTGGTTCTTCAAGAAAAATCAGGGATAACGGGCATGGATGCTGGGGAGGAAAAAAAAGACACCGCTCCAATTAGACCGTTGCTTTGGCAATTTCTAGCACTAAGGCTACAAATTTCCGCCAAAGGAGGGGAGGAAGGGAAAGAAAAGGCTATGCTATGTAAGAAAGTCCTATCCATAATGAAATTACCCAACCTCATTTTCTGCATAGTGACTGCAAGAACTCCCCTGCTATAGATCGCTTACTGAAATTACCAGAATAATAAAAGGCAATGATTTAAGTAAAAAGTTTCACACTATGTTATAGTATTAAATTTATATAACTTCACACTATAATTTTATAGTATTAAAAAGTGACAATCTAAAAACCCAGTAGTAATGATTGGTTAAATGTTACAATAATAGCCATACAATACATTATATACTAATTAGAAGAGATGTTTTAAAACATATTAATTATATGTGAAACTATTGATATTAAAGATATAATGCTAATTGGAAAAGTTAATGGATACCAAAAACACATAGTATTTTCCCACATGTGCCCAGTCTACAGCATTTAACAAGATGTCAGAAACTAAGATAATTAGATAAAGATAATTCTTTCAATTACAAAAATACTAATTACATTACACTTGCATTGTAAACTCAGTTGAGTTCAGTTCAGTAGCTCAGTCATGTCTGACATCTTGTGATCCCATGGACTGCAGCACGCCAGGCTTCTCTGTCTATCACCAGCTCCCGGAGCTTACTCAAACTCATGTCCATTGAGTCAGTGATGTCATCCAACCATCTCATCCTCTGTCATCCCCTTCTCCTGCCTTCAAGCTTTCCCAGCATCAGGGTCTTTTCAAATGAGTCAGTTCTTTGCATCAAGTGGCCAAGGTATTGGAGTTTCAGTGTCAGCATCAGTCCTTCCAATGAATATTCAGGACTGATTTCCTTTAGGATGGACTGGCTGGATCTCCTTGTAGTCCAAGGGACTCTTAAGAGTCTTCTCCAACACCACAGTTCAAAAGCATCAATTCTTTGGTGCTAAGGTTTCTTTATAGTCCAACTCTCACATCCATACATGACTACAGGGAAAAACCATAGTTTTGACTAGATGGACCTTTGTTGGCAAAGTGATGTCTCTGCTTTTTAATATGCTGCCTAGGTTGGTCACAATTTTTCTTCCAAGGAGCAAGCATCTTTTAATTTCATGGCTGAAGTCACCATCTGCAGTGATTTTGGAGCCCCCCAAAATAAACTCTCTCACTGTTTCCAATGTCTCCCCATCTATTTGCCATAAAGTGATGGGACTGGATGCCATGATCTTCATTTTTTGAAAGTTGAGTTTTAAGCCAACTTTTTCACTGTACTCTTTCACTTTCATCAAGAGGCTCTTTAGTTCTTCTTCACTTTCTGCCATAAGTGTGGTGTCATCTGCGTATCTGAGGTTATTGATATTTCTCCCAGCAATCTTTGTTCCAGCTTGTGCTTCCTCCAGCCTAGCATTTCTAATGATGTACTCCGCATATAAGTTAAATAAGCAGGGTGACAATATACAGCCTTGATGTACTCCTTTCCCAATTTGGAACCAGTCTGTTGTTCCATGTCCAGTTCTAACTGTTGCTGTTGACCTGCATACACACTTCTCAGCAGGCAGGTAAGGTGGTCTGGTATTCCCATATCTTGAAGAATTTTCCAGTTTTCTGTGATCCACACAGTCAAAGGCTTTGGCGTAGTCAATAAAGCAGAAGTTAATTTTTTTTTTTTTTGAATTCTCTTGCTTTTTCAATGATCCAACGGATGTTGGCAACTTGATCTCTGGTTCATCTGCCTTTTCTAAATCCAGCTTGAACATCTAGAAGTTCATGGTTCACATACTATTGAAGCCTGGCTTGGAGAATTTTCAGCATTACTTTGCTAGCATGTGAATGCAATCGTGCCATAGTTTGAACATTCTTTGGCATTGCCTTTCTTTGGGATTGGAATGAAAACTGACTTTTTCCAGTCCCGTGGCCACTGCTGAATTTTCCAAATTTGCTGGCATATTGAGTGCAGCACTTTCACAGCATCATCTTTTGGATTTGAAATAGTTCAAGTGGAATTCCATCACCTTCACTAACTTTGTTTACAGTGATGCTTCCTAAAGCCCACTTGACTTAGCATTCCAGGATGTCTGGCTCTAGGTGAGTGATCACACCATCATGGTTATCTGGGTCATGATGATCTTTTTTTTTATAGTTCTTCCGTGTATTCTTGCCACCTCTTCTTAATATCTTCTGCTTCTGTTAGGTCCATACCATTTCTGTCCTTTACTGTGCCCATCTTTGGATGAAATGTTCCCTAGACATATGGAAACCCTTTCTGTGCATTTGAATTGCAGGTCAGATTCCAAAAACTATTTGCATCCACTTTTCAGTGCAGCATATCTAGTAAGCAAAGCAGGATAAGATTAAACCATATAAAATTATAGCAAAAATTGTGAGTAGTTGGGTTTTATACATATATTTAAAACATAACTGATAAAAATCACATCTGTTCAGTTGAACTGTCAACAAAGGACCAAGAAGCAGTAGCTGACTATATAACCATCTTTATCACTGTTGTCATCATCATCACCATCAGCATTATTATCATTGTCTCATTTTCTTTAGGTTTGAGCATAATTTTATCAATATATATGCTATTACATTTTATCCTGGCAAGGCTATTATTAGTATTGCTCTTATAAGAGAACTAGGCATGATATAAATAAATGGTTATTCCATGGTCATTCACAGAGAAAGGTGTAGGATTCAGATCACTTACTCCTTGATTTGATGTTTTTATATCACCATCTATAATTTTGAACTAGATTTTCAACATTATAGAGCTAATCAAACCTTGATTTTGGGGGGTGGCCCTAAGATGGCAGAGGAGTAGGGTGGGGAGACCACTTTCTCCCCCACAAATTATTAGAAAGATCATTTGAACACTGAGAAAATATCACAGAACAACTTCTGAACGCTGGCGGAGGACACCAGGCACCCAGAAAGGCAGCCCATTGTCTTCGAAAGGAGGTAGGACAAAATATAAAAGATAAAAAGAGAGACAAAAGAGTTAGGGATGGAGACCTGTCCTGGGGAGTTGTAAAAGAGGAGAAGTTTCCAAACACCAGGAAACCCTCTCACTGGAGGCTCTGTGGGGAGTTTTGGAATCTCAGAGGGCAACATAACTGGGAGGAAAAAATAAATAAATAAAACCCACAGATTACGTGCCTAACCACAACTTCCGGTGGAGAAGTAGCCCAGACACTCACATCTGCCACCAGCAAGCGGGGGCTAAACAGCGAGGCGTGGGCTGCATTGCTTAGGGTAAGGACCAGGCCTGAATGCCCTGAGGACAATCTGCAGGAGCTAACGTGAGATAGCAAACCAAAATGTGGGATAGCAAGAGAGAGAGAGAAAAAAAAAAGAGGAAAGAGAGAGAGAGCGTTCCAGGGAAAAGCTCTAACCTAAGGCACTGCTGGGCCCACTCACAGAACAAAGGACTGAGCGAATACCAATGGAGAGCTAGCTGGCAGCGGACTGGCCCATCCCCCGCCAGAGGCAGGGAGGCAGGCGGCCGACTACCGGAGCTGGAAGGCAAGGGACAAACTTGGCCCAGGAGATGGCATCCTCTACCAAACTGCGAGCAGGCTCCCAGTTGCTAACCAAGTCTTCCTGGAATCCTGGACGGTTGACATCCGCCAGTAGGGTCACATCCAGAGATCAGCTTCCCAAAGGAGACACAGAGCACACCTGAGATGGCGCTCCCGTTGTGCACCCAGGAAACCAAGTGGCCGGGACCGGGGAGGTGATGACGCACTGCTCACCTGGGGAGAGTGTGCTCGCTAAGCACCTAGTTGCCTGAGCTGCTCGGACCCGGGAAGGGCAAAAAATGCAGGCCCAACCGAGTCTGTGCCTTTGTGGAGTTCCCGAGAACCCGAACCTGAGCATCTTAGGCCTGGGAAGTGCATGCAACCCAGGGCCCGCTTTAGACAGTTCCCCTGCAGAGCAACCTGGAGCCTGAGCAGTGTAGACCGGGAAAGCACACATGCTGTGAGTGGGGGCAACCCAGTGTGGGTGTGCGAGCACTCACCACACATGCCAGTGATATTTGTTTGCAGTGTTCCTCTCTCCCTGCAGCACAATTGAACAAGTGAGCCTAAATAAGTGACCACCTCCGCCCCCTTGTGTCAGGGCAGAAATTAGACACTGAAGAGACTTGGAAAGAGAGGAAGTCAAAATAAACCAAGGGAACCTCTTGGGAAATGACAGATGCAACAGATTAAAACACTGTAGTTACGGGGGAGCCTGGTAGGCTGATGTCTATGGGGTCGCACAGAGTCGGACATGACTGCAGCGACTTAGCAGCAGCAGCAGCAGCAGTTAGCACCAACTACATTGGTAGGGGCCTATAGAACTTGAGAAGAAGTATAAGCTGGAATAAGGAGCTATCTGAAACTGAACTGACCCCACACTGTCCTCAATAGCTCCAGAGCAATTCCTAGATATATTTTACTATTATCATCTTTCAATTTTTAAGTTATTACTCCTTTAATTTTCATTTTTAAAACCTAGTATTATCTTGCAAAAAAAGACCCTATTTTTAAAGCAAATTTCATATATAAACATTTTTTCAGAAACTTTGGCGATTTTGTTTTGTTTTTTTAATATTGTATTTTTGAGAGTCTAACCTCTACTCTAGACTTTTAATCTTTGCTTTTTGGTATTTGTTATCAATTACCTTTAAGAATCCAATCTTCAGTACCCATTTTTACCTAGGAGTGTGATTATTGGCTTGATTGCTCTCTCTGCTTTTGACTCTCCTTTTTCTCCCCCAGGTCACCTCTATCTCCTCCCTCCCCCTTCTCTTCTTTACTTAACCCTGTGAATCTCTTCGAGTGTTCCAGGCTGTGGAGAACACTTAGGGAACTGATCACTGGCTAGATTGGTCTCTCTCCTTTTGACTATCCCTCCTCTCCTCCTGGTCACCTCTATCTCCTTCCTCCCTCTTCTCTTCTCTACTGAACTCCGTGAACCTCTCTGAGTGTTCCAGACAGTGGAGAGCAAATAGGGAATTGATTACTGGCTAGACTGCTCTCTCCCTTTTTTGATTCCGCTTCTCTTCCTGATCTCCTCTATCTCCCTCTTCCCACTTTTCTTCTCCATGTAACCCTGTGAACCTCTCTGGGTGTCCCTCACTGTGGAGAATCTTTTCAACATTAACCTAGATGTTTTATCATTGGTGCTGTATGGATGGAGAAGTCTTGAGGCTACTGTAAGAATAAGACTGAAAGTCAGAGGCAGGAGGCTTAAATCCAAAACTTGAGAACACCAGAAAACTCCTGACTCTAGGGAACATTAATCGAAAAGAGCTCATCCAAAAGCCTCCATACCTACACTGAAACCAAGCTCCACCCAAGAGCCAACAAGTTTCAGAGCAAGACATACCAAGCTAATTCTCCAACAACGCAGGAACATAACCGTGAGCACAAAAATACAGGCGGCCAAAAGTCACACCAAACCAACAGACATCTCAAAACTCACTACAGGACACTTCATTGCACTCCAGACAGAAGAGATCCAGCTCACCCACCAGAACACTGATGCAAGCTTCCCTAATCAGGAAACCTTAACAAGCCACTCGTCCAACCCCACCCACAGGCAGGAATCTCCACAATAAAGAGGAATCACAAACTTCCAGTATACAGAAAGGCTACCCCAAACACAGCAACCTAAACAAGACGAAAAGGCAGAGAAATATTCAGCAGGTAAAGGAACATGATAAAAGCCCACCAAACCAAAGAGGAGATAGGGAGTCTACCTGAAAAAGAATTCAGAATAATGATAGTAAAAATGATTCAAAATATTGAAAACAAAATGGAGTTACAGATAAATAGTCTGGAGACAAGGATTGAGAATATGCAAGAAAAGTTTAACAAGGACCTAGAAGAAATATAAAACAGTCAGTCAGTAGTGAATAATGCAACAAATGAGATCAAAAGCACTCTGGAGGGAACCAACAGTAGAATAACTGAGGCAGAAGATAGGATAAGTGAGGTGGACGATAGAATGGTAGAAATAAATGAAGCAGAGAGGAAAAAAGAAAAAAGAATTAAAAGAAATGAGGACAACCTCAGAGACCTCTGGGACAATGTTAAACACCCCAACTTTTGAATCATAGGAGTCCCAGAAGAAGAAGACAAAAAGAAAGACCATGAGAAAATACTTGAGGAGATAATAGTTGAAAACTTCCCTAATATGGGGAAGGAAATAGCCACCCAAGTCCAAGAAACCCAGAGAGTCCCAAACAGGATAAACCCAAGGTGAAACACCCCAAGACACATATTAATCAAATTAACAAAGATCAAATACAAAGAACAAATATTAAAAGCAGCAAGGGAAAAGCAACAAATAACTCACAAGGGGAGTCCCATAAGGATAACAGCTGATCTTCCAATAGAAACTCTTCAAGCCAGAAGGGAATGGCAGGGCATACTTAAAGTGATGAAAGAGAAAAAATTCCAATCCAGATTACTGTACCCAGCATGGATCTCATTCAAATATGAAGGAGAAATCAAAAGCTTTACAGACAAGCAAAAGCTCAGAGAATTCAGTAACACCAAACAAGCTCTTCAACAAGTGATAAAGGATCTTCTCTAGACAGGAAACACAGAAAAGGTTTATAAACTTGAACCCAAAACAACAAAGTATATGGCAACGGGATCATACTTATCCATAATTACCTTAAATGTAAATGGGTTGAATGCCCCAACCAAAAGACAAAGACTGACTGAATGGATACAAAAACAAGACCCCTATATATGCTGTCTACAAGAGACCCACCTCAAAACAAGGGACACATACAGACTGAAAGTAAAGGGCTGAAAAAGATATTTCACGCAAATGGAGACCAAAAGAAAGCAGGAGTAGCAATATTCATATCAAATAAAATAGACTTTGAAATAAAGGCCATGAAAAGAGACAAAGAAGGACACTACATAATGATCAAAGGATCAATCCAAGAAGGAGATATAACAAGTATAAATACATATGCACCCAACATAGGAGTACCACAAAATGTAAGGCAAATGCTAACAAGTATGAAAGGGGAAATTAACAGTAACACAATAATAGTGGGAGACTTTAATACCCCACTTACACCTATGGATAGATCAACTAAACAAAATTAGCTGCTGCTGCTGCTGCTAAGTCGCTTCAGTCATGTCCGACTCTTAGCGACCCCATGGACTGCAGCCTACCAGGCTCCTTCATCCATGGGATTTTCCAGGCAAGAGTACTGGAGTGGGTTGCCATTGCCTTCTCTGGAAAATTAGCAAGGAAACACAAACTTTAAATGTTACAATGGACCGGTTAGACCTAATTGATATCTATAGGACATTTCACCCTAAAACAATGAATTTCACCTTTTTCTCAAGTACACACGGAATCTTCTCCAGGACAGATCACATCCTGGGCCATAAATCTAGCCTTGGTTAATTTAAACAATACTGAAATAATTTCAAGCACCTTTTCAGATCACAATGCGGTAAGAGTAGATGTCAACTACATGAAAAAAACTATTAAAAATACAAACATACGGAGGCTGAAAAACACACTTCTGAATAACCAGCAAATTACAGAAGATATCAAAAAAGAAATCAAAATATGCATACAAAAAAAAAAATGAAAATTAAAACACAACAACACAAAACCTATGGGGTTCAATAAAAGCAGTGCTAAGGGCAAGGTTCATAGCAATACATGCTTACCTCAAGAAACAAGAGAAAAATAAAATAAATAACCCTACTCTACACCTAAAGCAACTAGAAAAAGAAGAAATGAAGCAGCCCAGAGTTAGTAGAAGGGAAGCAATCATAAAAATTAAGGCAGAAAAAAAATGCAAAAGAAACAAAGGAGACCATAGCCAAAATCAACAAAGCTAAAAGCTGTTTCTTTGAGAAGATAAATAAAATAGACAAACCATTAGCCAGACTCATCAAGAAAAAAAGGGAGAAGAATCAAAACAACAAAATTAGAAATGAAAATGGAGAAATCACAACAGACAACACAGAAATACAAAGGATCATAAGAGACTACCACCAGCAACTATATGCCAATAAAATGGACAACTTGGAAGAAATGGACAAATTCTTAGAAAAGTATAACTTTCCAAAACTGAACCAGGAAGAAACAGAAAATCTTAACAGACCCATCACAAGCACAGAAATCAAAACTGTCATCAGAAATCTTCCAACAAACAAAATCCCGGGACCAGATGACTTCACAGCTGAATTCTACCAAAAATTTAGAGAAGAGCTAACACCTACCATACTCAAACTTTTCCAGAAAATTGCAGAAGAAGGTAAACTTCCAAACCCATTCTATGAGGCCTCCATCACCCTAATACCAAAACCTGACAAAGATGCCACAAAAAAAGAAAACTACAGGCCAATATCACTGATGAACATAGATGCAAAAATCCTTAACAAAATTCTAGCAAACAGAATCCAATAACTTATTAAAAAGATCATACATCATGACCAAGTGGGCTTTATCCAAGGGATGCAAGGATTCTTCAATATTCACAAATCAATTAATGTGATACACCACATTAACAAATTGAAAGATAAAAACCATATGATTCTTTCAATAGATTCAGAGAAAGCCTTTGACAAAATTCAACATCCATTTATGATGAAAACCCTCCAGAAAGCAAGCATAGAAGGAACATACCTCAACATAATAAAAGCCATATATGATAAACCCACAGCAAACATTATCCTCAAAGGTGAAAAATTGAAAGCATTTCCCCTAAAGTCAGGAACAAGACAAAGATTCCCACTTTCACCACTACTATTCCACATAGTTTTGGAAGTTTTAGCCACAGCAATCAGAGAAGAAAAAGAAATAAAAGGAATCTAGATTGGAAAAGAAGAAGTAAAACTCTCACTGTTTGCAGATGACACGATCCTCTACATAGAAAACCCTAAAGACTCCACCAGAAAATTACCAGAGCTAATCAATGAATGTAGTAAAGTTGCAGGATATAAAATTAACACACAGAAATCCCTTGCATTCCTATACACTAACAATGAGAAAACAGAAAGAGAAATTAAGGAAACAATTCCATTCACCATCGCAACGAAAAGAATAAAATACTTAGGAATAAAGCTACCTAAAGAAAAAAAAGACCTATATAGAGAAAACTACAAAACACTGATGAAAGAAATCAAAGATGACACAAATAGATGGAGAAATATACCATGTTCATGGGTCGGAAGAATCAATATAGTGAAAATGAGTATACTACCCAAAGCAATCTATAGATTCAATGCAATCCCTATCAAGCTACCAAAGGTATTTTTCAGAGAACTAGAACAAATAATTTCACAATTCAAATGGAAATACATAAAACCTTGAATAGCCAAAGCAATCTTGAGAAAGAAGAATGGAACTGGAGGAATCAACCTGCCTCACTTCAGGCTATACTACAAAGGTACAGTCATCAAGACAGTATAGTACTGGCACAAAGACAGAAACATAGATCAATGGAACAAAATAGAAAGCCCAGAGATAAATCCATGCACCTATGGACACCTTATCTTCGACAAAGGAGGCAAGAATATACAATGGAGAAAAGACAATCTCTTTAACAAGTGGTGTTGGGAAAACTGGTTAACCATTCGTAAAAGAATGAAACTAGAACACTTTCTAACACTATACACCAAAATAAACTCAAAATGGATTTAAGACCAGAAACTATAAAACTCCTAGAGGAAAACATAGACAAAACACTCTTTGATGTAAATCATAGCAGGATCCTCTAAGACCCACCTCCCAGAGTAATGGAAATAAAAGCAAAAATAAACAAATGGGACCTAATTATACTTAAAAGCTTTTGCACTATGAAGGAAACTATAAGCAAGGTGAAAAGACAGCCTTCAGAATGGGAGAAAATAATAGCAAATGAAGCAACTGACAAAGAATTAATCTCAAAAATATACAAGCAACTCCTGCAGCTCAATTCCAGAAAAATAAGCGACCTGATCAAAAAATGGGCCAAAGAACTAAATAGACATTTCTCCAAAGAAGACATACAGATGGCTAACAAACACATGAAAAGATGCTCAACATCACTCATTATCAGAGAAATGCAAATGAAAACCACAATGAGGTACCATCTTATGCTGGTCAGAATGGCTGCTATCAAAATGTCTTACAAACAATAAATGCTGGAGAGGGTGTGGAGAAAAAGGAACCCTCTTACACTGTTGGTGGGAATGCAAACTAGTACAGCCACTATGGAGAACAGTGTGGAGATTCCTTAAAAAACTGGAAATTCAACTGCCATATGACCCAGCAATCCCACTGCTGGGCATACACACTGAGGAAACCAGAACTGAAAGAAACATGTGTACCCCAATGTTCATCGCAGCACTGTTTACAATAGCCAGGAAATGGAAGCAACCTAGATGTCCATTGGGAGACAAATGGATAAGAAAGCTGTGGTACATATACACAATGGAATATTACTCAGCTATTGAAAAGAATGCATTTGCATCAGTTCTAATGAGGTGGATGAAACTGGGGCCTATTATACAGAGCAAAGTAAGTCAGAAAGAAAAACACCAATGCAGTATATTAACACATATGTATGGGATTTAGAAAGATGGCAACGATGACCCTATATGCGAGACAGCAAAAGAGACACAGGTGTAAAGAACAGACCTTTGGAACCTGTGGGAGAGGGCAAGGGTGGGATGATCTGAGAGAACAGCATTGAAACATGTATATTATCATATGTAAAATAGATTGCCAGTCTAGGTTCGATGCATGAGACAGGGTGCTCAGGGCTGATGCACTGGGATGACCCTGAGGGATGGGATGGGGAGGGAGGTGGGAGGGAGGTTCAGGATGGGGAACACATGTACACCCATGGCTGATTCATGTGAATGTATGGCAAAAGCCACCACAATATTATAAAGTAATTAGCCTCCAATGAAAATAATTAAATTAAAAAAAAAAGACACTTGTTCCTTGGAGAAAAGCTCTGACAAACTGAGACAGCTTATTAAAAAGCAAAGACATCACTTTTGCTGACAAGAGGTTTTTATAGTTAAAGCTATGGTTTCTCCAGTAGTCATATACGGATGTGAGAGTTGGACCACAAAGAAGGCTGAGCACCAAAGAACTTATGCTTTTGAACTGTGGTGTTGGAGAAGACTCTTGAGAGTCCCTTGGACTGCAAGGAGATCAAACCAGTTAGCCCTAAAGGAAATCAACCCTGAATATTCACTGCAAAGACTGATGCTGAAGCTGAAGCTCCAAGACTCTGGCTACCCAATGTGAAGAGGTGACTCATTGGAAAAGGCCCTGAAGCTGGGAAAGACTTGAGGGCAGGAGAAGAAGCCAACAATGGAGGATGAGATGGTTGGATGGCATCACCAACACAATGGACATGAATTAGTGCAAACTTCGGGAGATAGTGGAGGACAGAGGAGCCTGGCGTGCTGTAGTCCATGGGGTTGCAAAGAGTTGGAGATGACTGAGTGATTGAACAACAACAACAACAAATTGCCATGGAAGTGCTGGAAAAAACTGCTCCATCAGCATACCAGGAGCACTGCCTCTGCTACCCAGCTGAAAGACTAACCATATCTCATGAGCTTTGAGACTTCTGTTTCCTCTAGAGTTATTTTTCATGCCTTCTTGGTAAAACGCTTCATTTATATTTAAGCCACCAAACCCTGGGCTCAGCATATTTTGGTCTTCTAATGCCTTGGACATCAGGTAAGGCCTCAGGTGGCCTTAGAAACAGACTTACCATGTCACAGAAAGGGTGAGGAGATTACATGACTCTATCAGTTTATAATCTATGAAATAAAACATGCTCGCCAATATAAATGCATTTGTGAATTTATTTGCTAATAGCTAATTAAATGGAATATTTAATACTTGATTTTTTTAAGAGCATCTTTGTAAGGAACTGAATTAGGTTCAGAGCAACAGACTGATCTGAAAGCTAAAACAGTTCAAATGAAAACATTATGAAATAGGAAACCCTGCTTCTTTCCTTGAATGTTTACTTAAATTATGCTGGACTATATGGTAGGTGAGTACAGAGTACTAAATGTGCAGTTCTCATGTCAGGTGATAACCATTTCCTTGAGGAGGGCAGAGTTCAACATTAAAATCTGCACCATGAAATAAACTTCTAAGATGCAAGCGACTTATCGTCAAAAAGAACTCAAAAAACATTTGGTGAGGCTGTGAAGAAAACGGAACCCTCATACACTGCAATTAAGAATTTAAACCAGTGTAGTCACTGTGTAAAACAGTATGAGGTTTTCTCAAAAAATCAAAAATAGAACTACCATGAAAGTGAAAGTGAAGTTGCTCAGTCGTGACTGACTCTTTGCGACCCCATGGACTGTAGCCTATCAGGCTTCTCCATCCATGGGATTTTCCAGGCAGGAGTACTGGAGTGGGTTGCCATTTCCTTCTCCAGGGGATCTTCCCGACTCAGGGATCGAACCCGGGTCCCCCGCATTGCAGGCAGATGCTTTTACCCTCTGAGCCACCAGGGAAGCCCATATGACCCAGCAATTCCACTTCTGAGTATATATATAAAAAAAAATGAAAAAAAGATACATGCACCCCAATGTTCATAGCAGCATTATTTACAATTGCCAAGATATAGAAGCAACCTAAGTGTCCATCAACAGATGATTGGATAAAGAAGATGTAGTATATCTATATACAATGTAATAGTAGCCAGCCAATAAAATCTTTTTGCCATTTGCAGCAACATGGATGGACTTGGGGGCTTCGCTGGTGGCTCAGCGGTGAAGAATCCGCCTGCAATGCAGAAACTGCAGGAGACACGAGTTTGATCCCTGGGTTGGGAAGATCCCCTGGAAGAGGGCACGCCATCCACTCCAGTATTCTATCCTGGAGAATCTCATGGACAGAGGCACCTGGTGGGCTACAGGCCATGGGGTCCCAAAGAGTCAGTCACGACTGAAGCTACTTAGCATGCAGGCATGGATGGCCTTGGAGGGCATTACGCTAAGAGAAATAAGTCAGAGAAAGAGAAATACTGTATGATATCACTTATACATGGGCTCTAATATGAGAATGACAATTCCTGCCTCAGTGGACCATTTGTGAAGTCCAGAGAGGAAATATTCTTTTTTTAAAAAATTAATTTATCTATTTTAATTGGAGGCTAATTACTTTACAGTATTGTGGTGGTTTTTGCCATACATTGACATGAATCAGCCACGAGTGTACATGTGTTCCCCATCCCAAACCCCCCTTCCACCTCCCTCCCCATCCCATCCCTCTGGGTTGTCCCAGTGCACCAGCTTTGAGTGCCCTGTTTCATGCATCGAACTTGGACTGGTCATCTATTTCACACATGGTAATATACATGTTTCAATGCTATTCCCGAGAGGAAGTATTCTTGCCCACAGGGTTCTATGCAGTGGAATTCAGTTGGAAATCCACTACTCTCTACTTTCTACAAGGCCAACGCCACACCTTTCCCCAAATTTAGGTCAAGATTATTTCCACAACACCCCCGCACAGGAATAATAATGAAAACAGTAATTGTAATAATACCTCCATTTCTTCACAGCCTATGTTACGCTGCCCTTTCTTTACTCCCCGCAATAGGCCTCTGAGGCAGGAATTGTCATTCTCATGTTAGTGACGGGACAACTGAAGTCTAAAGTAGTCCAAGAAATTATTGGAGGTAACAAGGGAGGAGGAGGCATCAGATTGCCATCAAGAAAAGCAACTGGAGAACTGCAGTAAGAATGTTAGAGAAAATGAATGCAATGGAGGCCAGAAAAACTATTGACATTTTCTTAAAAGACTGTTTCTTTTATAATGATGCTTTTGCAGGACACTAAAACTAATTTTGAAAGGAGACCAACCTGAGGGAAGAAAAGCAAATAGCACCCAGGAAAGGAGCTCGGATGGATGCAGACTGTAATTCTGCCCTTTCTGGGTCAGAGAAGTGCTGTGGAGAGGCTCTTGCTAGGAATTCACTAAATACAGTCGTGGGAAAACTGAGAGCAGCAGTCTTGGCATTAAAGGCAAAGATGGAACACATCACGAGGTCAGAGGCAGAGTGTCCAGCTCAGGGGCTGCTGTGTCTGGTGTGGAAGCAGGGATTTCCCAGCAGAATCTGCTCTGAGAGGTTGTTCAAGCTGACAAGTATCAGCCAGCACCTTCTCAACGATGTACAGTCAAAACCCCTTTGCAGCATAACATGTTACTGAGTTGAACAGGCAGAGACAGTAATGAGAAGTTCTCACGGGTGATTTTTCCATTGTATTTGTCATACAGGTCCGGTTACAAAGGAGCAGTTATAGCAACATCTTTCTCAAGCATTAAATACAGGTATCACCATTATGAACACATACATGCACACACACACACACAGCTCCTTTACAGTCATCTAAAAGGTTACTCCTGAAGACAGTTGACAGTACACACTCCCCACCTTCTTTCTTCTGCATCAAGGGGAGAACTTTATATTACAGGAGTCTGGCCACCCATCTGCTTTGAGTGGTTTAAGTGATGTATTTGCTTGCCAATATGGTGGGGAAGAGAACTGAGAGGCAAAATGGCAAATTAGTTACAACACTTTGGAAGTTCTTCTGTGGCTTAGAAACCTGGGTATAATGAAAAAAGTCAGTGCAGAACTCACAGTTAGAAGGGGCCTGGAAAATTATCTTGTTTAACCCTCTATAGGTAGAGTCCATATAAAAAATATCCTGAAATGGATACAGACACACTGTCCAGATCCCTCCTTTGAGAAAGGGCTTATACATCTGCAACAACATGGATGGAACTGGAGATTGTCTTATTAAGTCAAGTCAGACTGAGAATGAGAAATATCATGTGATACTGCTTATATGTGGAATCTAAAAAAAAGGTACAAATGAACTTATCTACAAAACAAAGTTATGGATGTAGAAAACAAATTTACGGTTACTAGGGGGTAAGGGGTCGGGGAGTGGGATAAATTGGGAGACTGGGATTGACATGTATACACTACTATATACAAAACAGATAACTGGCGCTAGTGGTAAAGAACCCATCTGCCAATGCAGGAGACATAAAAGATGCGGGTTCGATCCCTGGGTCAGGAAGATCCTCTGGAGAAGGAAATGGCGACCCACTCCAGTATTCTTGCCTGGAGAATCCCAGGGACAGAGGAGCCTGGCAGGCTACAGTCCATGGAGTCAGAAAGAGTCGGACATGACTGCAGTGACTTAGCACACACACACAGGGATGACCTAAATGGGAAAAGAATCTAAGAAAGAGTGGATATATGTATATGTATAACTGATTCACTTTGCTGTACATGTGAAACTAACACAACATTGCAAATCAACTATACTCCAATAAAAAATCTTTTAAAAATTAAAAAAAGAAAGGGCTTGTGGCTTGGATGCTGGGTTTGGGTCAGGACAGCCTTGAGTGGTCAGCCTTTCAGGAATGACCTCAGCTGCAGACAGCTGAGTTGGGCCCTTCTCAGGGCAGCCACTCTTGGTTACTGCTGGAAGAAGAGTTGGGAAGCCTGACTCCTATGGCCCAGTTTGGGACAATTCTAGTAGATCATTCTAGAATGCTCAGACACGCCCTCCCCACCCCACCCAGGGGCCCACATGGCAGTTCAACTCCTCCTCTTGCCTAATCCTGCTTCCTGCCCTTCCTTTGGTGTGTTTCCCCCCAGGCACTCCCTAATACACATCCTGTACCATAAACTCCATCTCAGGATGTGTTTCTTGGAGAACCCAGCCTCGGATGTGCCCATAGCGATGCAGAGTACAGCACACACTCCATCTGTGGTCCAACTGCATTGTCAGATAGTGTTAGTCTTTTAGAAAGTGTTGGCATCTCTTTGCATTTTGTTAACTGGGTCGGTCTCCCTAAACCTACCAGAACAAGACTAGGCTCTCTGCATTCTGTTTCCTTTATTTCCATTCTCTTGCCCTGAATTCTGTCTTGCAATGTAAAAGGTAAAAGAAAGTTTTAGCTGATTCATCATCATCTCCTTCTTTTTTTTGCAATTGTGCTGCTGAAAGGAGGTAAAATTAAAGAGAAAAAAGCAAATGACTCATAGGTCACCAGTTCAGGAAATGTGAAGTAGTTCATGTTCCCTTTTAGGTGACTATTCATTACAATTTGGGGTGTGAGGGGTGCTGGGGTGGGAGGAAGGGACATGGGTGAGCCAGGGGAGAAAGTATTTGTGGCAGCAGCACAGGTTTGGGCAATTCTTTTAATCTTCCGAGAGCCAACAAATGCGCTCTTACTCGTTCTCCTGTATTCTCAGCCTTGGTGAAAGGAAACACTATTCACTAGGTTTAGAAACCTGGAAACAACTCAAATGCTCATTAATGGTAGAATAATTAATTAAACTGTGGTTATTGTTGTTCAGTCGCTAAGTCGTGTTCGACTCTGTGACCCCATGGACTGCAGCATGCCAGGCTTCCCTGTCCTTTACCATCTCTCGGAGTTTGCTCAAACTCATGTCCATTGAGTTGGTGATGCTATCTAACCATCTTATCCTCCACTGCCCTCTTCTCCTTTTGCCTTCAGTCTTTCCCAGCATCAGGGCATTCATATAATACAATGTTATTTCAACCACAAGTAACCAAGCTACTGCTATCACCATCCACAAGAATGAATCTCACAGATGTAAGACTGAGACAAATCACAAAAGAAATCATTCTGTGGGATTTATGTGTCTATAAAGCTTAAAATAATCTATGATGCTGGAAGGCAGGTAGTGGCTTCATCTAGGGAGGAGGGTGAAGGAGTGACGGGGTGGGGACAGAAAGGAGATTTGTTTAATGGGGATGTTCTGTTTCTTATCTTGGTGGTGTTTAGTTACCCGGGTATGTTTACTTTGAGAAAGGTCACTGAGCTTAACGCTTACGATTCATACACTTTTTGTATGTATATTATTCATAATAAATTCATAAAAAAATCCTGCAATGATCCCCCCAGGCCTACAGAGTCAAGTCCAAATTCACTGGATCCCCTCCATGGCCAGCACAGTTTTCAGACCTTCTCTCTAGCGGTTCCCCTTGTGTGTGTTCACTTTACTCACTCTGGATTTTTTCAGCTTCCTGAAAAGGACAGTAGGTCTGGCAGTTGGATGACAAATGTAGTTTTTAGATGAATGAATGAATTGTGGGGTTGATAATGCTTACACTGCAGTGCCTTAGTTAGCATTGAATAAAAGAATACAGGTGCAGTTCACAGCACAGTTCCTGAAGCATAGCAGATACTCATGATAGTTCCTCCTCTCTCCCTTCTACCATCTATGAATGGACTTATGAAAACTCTGCACATTATTAGAATGTTGTCGCTGAAGTCATTTTCTGGAAGGTATTGCCTATAAATCTCATTATCCGTCCAGTGGACTTTACTCCAAAAAGGTACTCTGGTTTGTCTTTGATTCCCAAGAATACAGATCTTGACACAAAATTGACATTCTTGGGCAAGCTGTACCAACCAAACCCATTCTTTCATGTTTAAGTCAGATCCTTTCTTTGGAAACATCACCATATGCCCACTGTGATAAAGGGATTAAAAAATGGCTGCAGATAAGGAGAGACATTTTCCAGGGTCTGGTTTTACTTTACCTGGTCACTTTAGGTAGATGGGGTTGTTAGAAGGATCTTAGAGCTTTCAAACTGCTGCTGCTGCTATTGGTTGCTATTTTTCAAAATATTACCTTCTCATTGTAAAAATGCTTTCCTTCTCAATCCAAATTTCATAAAAGACCTTCCATCTGGTCTGTACTGATAACTTGAATCTTGAGATGCTCATTCCTCTTACAACATAAAATGATCCATATGTAGAAGGACTAGATTTCACAGCTTCTTCCAAAGGATTTTGTCTTCCTAATCCTACAGCTGCATGTGTTGAGAACTGGTCACCAGGAGACAGTTCTAACAACAAATCTATTACAAGAATTCCTCTGCTGATGTGCATTTTTCAGAACTAAAAGCACTAAAATCTATTAGCACAAGAACCATAGCGAACCAGTGGATGAAACAAGCAAAAAAATAAATTAAAAATGAAAAATAAAATCAGAATCAAACTGGTTTAGAATTTTCAAAGATTTTTGCCAATTTATTGTGATCTAGGATGTGGTAATTGACTGAATGATCTGTATAAATTCTGGTTCTCAGTTTTCTAATCCACAAAATGGGGAGATGAACACCAAATTATGACAAGGTGATGGGATATGTTGATGAAAGTCTTTCCATTCCTAGGAAGACAAGACTTTGGAAGGATGACTGGCCCCACATTTTAGGATCCCCAGTACTTTTAGAAAATAACTCAGGGGTGAAGTCGGATGCTCTAAAGAGCCACTGCCCATCCCCCCTTTTCTCTTCCCTATCCAGTCATCTATACCCCTCCCTACCCTTATAGCATTCTCATCTTCATTGTTTCCCTGCAATTCATGTTCATATAATTTCCCACACATAGAAATGTGGGTGGTGGAGCAGAAAGGAGCATGAAGCATAAGAGGCTCGGATTCACCTTTGTCTTGAGATGACCTTGAAAACATGTGGTATGAACAGTAAATCCTTATTTGGTTGAAATTCACATCTTGAGTAGCCTCAAGCTTGTTTTCTCATGTAAATAAGCCTCCAGAAATAGAGATGTCCCCTCTCTACAAAAATATTAGACTATGATCTTGTACTTTTAAAGGATAGTATAGAAATAAAATTCCAAGAAAGACTACAGAAAAATGAAAAAACAAACCATGTGTAAAGGTGAGATCAGATGCCTGGTTAGTGCCAAGATAACCCAGTAGGTCAGAGGCTTCCCTGGTGGCTCAGTGGTAAGGAATCTGTCTGCTAATACAGGAGACCCAAGTTCAATCCCTGGGTTGGGGAGATTCCGCTGGAGAAGGAAATGGCAATCTGTTCCAGTATTCTCGCCTGGGAAATCCCATGAACAGAGGAACCTGGCGGGCTACAGTCTAGGGGGGTCACAAAAGGGTTGGACATGACTTAGCGACTAAACAACAACATCAACCCGGCAAGTCAGGGCCTGAGGCTTTTTCTATTTTCTATTTGAGCCTTGGGAGATCTTGATGGTGATGGAGGGGGCTGTTAAAGTGTCATTGAGGAGGTGCTTGAGACAGATGGGGACAAGGTGCTGTTAGTGATACAGTTCACGTCACTGTATCTCATCAAATAGCAGGAAATGGAAACAGTGCAATGTCACCTGGGCTAGAGATGTATCTTGGATTTTTGTCTCTTCCTAGGTACCATCACTGAGAATCTCTGACTTGTCCTGACTTGGTTATTTTCCTCAAAGGGGTATAACAGTATTTACATGATTGATGCTGACCGGGCATCAATAAGAAGAAATGGTGAGCAGACGTTCTGAACAGATACCAGAAAGGTTAACAAAAGTGACATCAGGGCCAGTTGCAAAGGAGGCCGTGACTCAGGTTTCAACATGTGTCCTAGGGAACAAAGTGCCAGGAGCACTGGTCTGGGAATACACCCCATGTAAAGTTATCATGGGCAGGAAAAGAGAAGAGAAGGAAAGCTTGAGTTTTATATGTTGATTTACATGGAATTTTAAATCTGTCAGCTGGTTGACATAAATGGCCAATTTCTCAATACTTTTTAGTATGAAAATAATCTGCGAAGTCTTCATCCCTCAAAATCTTCCCAAAAGGAACAATGACCACCTAAAGGAATGTTTGGGCATGCATTTATGCCAAGACTCTGTGGATCTGAGCCTTGGCTGCATTATTTTTGAGCTCCTTTTCAGCTCTTTAATGATGTCTCAATCTATACAGAGGTCTGCAGCAACCCTTGAGCTTCAACTGCCCACATCAGGTGATGATGACATAATAGTTAAGTTCGATCAATAGCAATGAATCAGGATCTGAATGAACTTCTCTGTGTCACTCTCTGGTGATGAAATACCTGGGCAGAAGTACTTCTCCCACTTCCATGCAGAAAAATGGTTAGCTGTGGAGGTGCTTCGCAATTTTAGAAATAAGCAAAATACTTAGCAATACCAGAAGTACTTAGCAATATTAGCAATACTACAATACTAGGAAAATACTTAGTTTTAGGCCTCCCATTTAGGAGGCCTGTTTCATTTTCACATTTCTGTGGTCCGGGGGCTGAAGTTCTGAATGGAGGAAAAAGACAGGCAGATATATTTTCTGCATTTGCTAAGTTGGCCTCAGACACCTCCATTCATTTATTTGTTGAAGACACGGTCACCTCATTTAATTCAGCAGGAAAACAAGTACACCAGTAAGAGAAGAAAGGTTGGCTCATAATCTCCTCTGTATTTCAAATATGTTTCCCATGGAAGATACTGCACAGGAGCAAGACCCAGGCCCTTGCTTCTTGTCCCTGAAACAGGGTTAATTCAGGGAAGCCCTGGATTCACAAGTCCACCTTGGGTGTTTAAGGTCACGCACTTTGCATCTGAGTGTAGAAACTATGGTAAGTACATATTGTGGAGCAATGTCAAGTTCAGACCTGAACATTTACTACTGTGGAGCTGGGAGTAAGATAAGAATGGTAAGAGGACCCTGAACTATTTGGGAAAACACCCCTCCCCCAAACCACTTGACCATCTATTATTCCCTCCCAGACTCAGAGATTTGATGCAGGAAGTATGGAAGGACAATAAGGAAGGTTAGAAAGAAGCATCCTGGGAGGCTGACACCCTCTGCCTCATCCTTCCAAGCCAAGGACAAGCAGGCTTAGGTTGAATACAAGGTCCTACCCCAAACTGCACGCAGATGGAAACACATAAAAAAGTATATGACATTTTAACAATGCAAAACCTTGTTTGATCTTGAGATAGGAGCAGGAGCCCCTTCCATTTAGCCTCAATTCCCCTTCATTTTCACTACGTAGAGGGCCAGTCTCTCACCTTGCAGAACTGGGTGGAAGTAGCTCAAGACTAAACTTCCCAGTTTCCACTTCCAAGCTGTATTTGGTAATTTAAGTAAATGAGTCAGCCTCGTCACCTCCCCACCAGGGTATTTTCTTTCTCAGGACAGAGCACATCATAATTTTCTGACCGCTGGAGCAACCGCGCGGTCCTTTCTCATCAAAGGTTTTCCCATCAGCGTGGGCTCTGCACCTCCTTCGTGGTCCCGCAGTCCCCGCAGCACAGCCCTCTCCGCGGAATTTCCATACAAGTTTTTTCCTCCAAGCACCCCTTTCCCACAATTTATTTGATTTTTAAGCTGCTCAAATCCTTTTGCAAGGAAGCAGGATAAAATTCTCCAAGCACAGTTCGACACAATGTCCACACTCAGGTTTCACACATTTGGGGAATTGTTTGACCGAGAACCGTGTTCCGTGCAAAGAAGTCTGGAGGCAGGCACGGTGCCCGGGCGACCCCGGTCGTTGCCCTCCCAACCCCCGCCGCCTTTGAACCAAAGACCAGGCAGAAATCCACCAGCCCGCGATGGAGCCCCTGCCCGGGGACGGGGTCAAGGGGAAGCCGAGGGCGTTCCGGAAGGCGTGCGCCCCTCACCTTGTGGACGGAGCGCGCAGCCGCAGCGCCCTGGGCGAACCCGGGCGTCCTCTGGTTCCAGAAGTCTCACTCCGAGCCGCTCCTTCTGCTCCCGAGCGTTACCAGAGCGCCGCTTCTCACCGCACCCGGCTCCCGGACGCGCCGAGGCGGTGCGCTGGCCCCTCGAGCGCCCTTTGCCCGCTCGGGTGCCCACGGGCTGCCGCAGACTCGGCCGGGAGCGCGGCGCGCAGGGCGGCAGGCGCTGCGCTCCGCCAGGTCTGGGTGCCGGGACTGAAAGAGGCGGCGAGAGCGAGAGCGAGAGCGGGGAGGACCAGGAGGAGGAGCAGGAACAGGGGGCAGTCTGTTAAATCGACCGGTAGGTTACAGCCCTCCAGGACACCCTTGAACCGAGAACGGGGTGGGTGAGATGAAAAGGTGGGCCGGGGTGCAATGCGGAGGGTGGTGGTGGAGGAGAACCAGGGGCTCTGAGCTCCGAGGTGCTTCAGGTCTTGCTTAGGCTGTGAAAGAGAAATTCTGGAGCTGATGGCGCCCCAGAGCTCCCACTTGCCAACGCTAGAGGGCAGCGCTGGCCACACTATAAACTTGGCCTGTGAGGGTGGGGGAAGTGGACGAGGGTCCGGCCTCTTAAACCCTTTGCTGGCGGCGGCTAGTGGGTGCCAGGAGAGGCAGACCCCGTTCTCCCCTCCCGTGGCCACACTGGGTTGGTAGACAGAGGAAAAGAAAGGAGTTGGCAGATTTGGACATTGTCTCTCTGCGGTTCTTGCAGGCAAACCCTCTGGAGGTGAATTATTACTCAGATGTCCTCAAGGGGAAAATTCCGGTCAACATCTACAGGATGCTTTAAGGAGAAGGATGGGAAAAAGAGGGTGGGGAAGCAGTGGAGGCAAATTGGGATGGGGAAAAGTGGAAGGGGCAGAGAGATGGGGGAAGGCAGAGAAGAAAAGGAGAAGGGAGTGGGTTGGAGCTGACTTTTCGGGTTGGCAGTGGCTTTCATGCTCTACGTAATGTTCCAGGAGTATCCACCTGCCGCAAGGCCAGAGAAGTTCACTTGGAAGGGACCTTACAGAATCCTGGTGTTGCTGCTGAAGGAAGCTTCCCCAGGGCTAGTTGGTTACTTCCTGACTGGAGCCTGGGTGGCTCTGAACCCATGAGGCTTTATATAAGTTGATTCCATATTTCAGGGGTAAAATCAAATTATTTGAACCACAACCCTGGCAGGTGGCAGAGGAGACAAGGAAGCCATGAAATGAAAGAGAAGATTTTACATAGACAATATGATTTGTGGACAGCTTGCTATAATCTTCACGTTGAAAGGATATTGGAACTTCTTCAGACAACCCTTGTGTTTCCCCAAATACTTGCCTTACTGCTTATCTTTCCTGTGTGTAGCCTCATGGCTAAATAGAGAAGGCGATTTTTTCCCCCTAATAGCTTGGCATTTCTAAAACAAATGAAATCCTCTTCTTCAGTTCAGAAAGCAAGCATGTGTACCCTTCTTCCTGCCTTCTGGAGTGTCTCTCAGGATCAACAGGGACTGGGTGATGGGTAGGTAGGAGAATTTCACTGAACAGGGGAAAGGAAAGTTGGTAAACTGAAGTCTTGAATTGTGATTTGCTTCTGTCAATCCTATTAAACTAAGAGAAAGGGCTTAAGTGGACTAAAGCCTAATAGGAGGATTGGATAGGAGGATTTTTTTTTTCTGCCAAAGAAGATGGTGGTTATAAGTTATCATTTTAAAAATTAATTTTTTTTTTAATTTTTCTTTTTAATTGAATGAAAGATTCTTTTTAAAAAATTGATTTTATTTATATTTGGTGTTATTAAATTTTAAAAATTACTTAATTCTTAAAGGCTGCTTTCCATTTGCAGTTATTACAAATTATTGGCTATATTTCCCATGTTGTACAATATATCCCTGAGCCTAAGTTATACCCAGTAGTTTGTACTTCCTACCCCCCCAGCCCTACATTGCCACTACCCCTCTTCCCCCAACCACTAGTTTGTTGTCTATGTCTGTGAGCCTGCTTCTTTTTGTTGTTGTTGTTGTATTCACTAGTTTGTTGTATTTTTTAGATTCCACATATAAGTGATATCATACAGTATTAGAAAGATTCTTTAAATTCTGTAGTGCTTTACAATTTTCAAAAATTTCACACACATGATTTTATATAATCCCATAATAACCCTTTTTCCCCCCCTCTACTGTATGGTCCCTCACCACTGGTAACCTCTCCCTACTGGTAACCAGTAGTTCTCTTTATCTGTGAGTTTGCCTCTTTCTGTATTATTCACTGGTTTGTTGTAATTTATAGATTCCACATATCAGTGATATATACAGTATTTGTCTTTCTCTGTCTGACTTATTTCACTCGGCACAATGTCCTCCAAGTCCATCCATGTTGCTGCAAGTGGCAAAATTTCATTGTATTTTATGGCTGAGTCATGTTCCATTGTACATATGTGCCACATCTTTTTTATCCACTCATCTGTTGATGACCACGTAGGTTGCTTTCATAACTGGGAAGTTATAAGTAATACTCCTGTAAACATTGGAGTGCATGTATCCTTTTTAATTCAGTGCAGTTCAGTTTAGTTCAGGCGCTCAGTCGTGTCTGACTCTTTGCAACCCCATGAACTGTAGCATGCCAGGCTTCCCTGTCCATGACCAACTCCTGGAGCTTGGTCAAACTCATGTCCATCTAGTTGGTGATACCATCCAACCATCTCATCCTCTATCGTCCCCTTTGCCTTCAGTCTTTCCCAATGAGTCAGTCTTTTCCAATGAGTCAGTTCTTCGCATCAGGTAGCCAAAGTATTGAAGTTTCAGCTTCAGCATCAGGCCTTCCAATGAATATTCAGCACTGATTTCCTTTAGGATTGACTGGTTTGATCTCCTGGCAGTCCAAGGGACTCTCAAGAGTCTTCTCCAACACTGCAGTTCAAAAGCATCAGTTCTTTGGTGCTCAGCTTTCTTTATAGTCCAACTCTCACATCTATACATGACTACTGGAAAAATCATAGCTTTGACTAGATGGACCTCTGTTGGCAAAGTAATGCCTCTGCTTCTTAATATGCTGCCTAGGATGGTCATAATTTTTCTTCCAAGGAGCATGCATCTTTTAATTTCGTGGCTGCAGTCACCATCTGCAGTGATTTTTGGAGCCCAAGAAAATAAAATCTGTCACTTTTTCCACTGTTTCCCATTTTTTGCCATGAATGATGGGCCTGGATGACATGATCTTTGTTTTTTGAGATTTAAGCCAGATTTTTCACTCTCCTCTTTCACTTTCATCAAGAGGCTTTTTAGTTCCTCTTCGCTTTCTGCCATAAGGGTGATGTCATCTGCATTTCCGAGGTTATTGACATTTCTCCTGGCAATCTTGATTTCAGTTTGTGCGTCATCCAGCCCAGCATTTTGCATGATGTATCTGATGCTGGGAAAGACTGAAGGCAGGAGAAGAAGGGGATGACAGAGGATGAGATTGTTGGATGCATCATCACCGACTGCATCATCACCGAGTCCATCGCCGACTCGGTGGACATGAGTTTGAGCAAGCTCTGGGAGTTGGTGATGGACAGGGAAGCCTGGCATGCTGTAGTCCATGGGGTTGCAAAGAGTTGGACATTACTGAGCAACTAAACAGAATTGAACTGAACTCTGCATATAAATTAAATAAGCAGGATGACAATATACAGCTTTGACATACTCTTTTCCCTATTTGGAACCAGTCGGTTGTTCCATGTTTGATTCTAACTGTTGCTTCTTGATATGTAGACAGATTTCTCAGGAGGCAGGTCAGGTGGTCTGGTATTCCCATCTCATTCAGAATTTTCCACAGTTTGCTGTGATCCACACAGTCAAAGGCTTTAGTGTAGTCAATGATGAAGTAGTAGATATTTTTCGGAAATTCTCTTGCTTTTTCTGTGATCCAGCAGATGTTGGCAATTTGGTCTCTGGTTCCTCTGCCTTTTCTAAATCCAGCTTGAACATCTGGAAGTTCTCAGTTCATGAACTGTTGAAGCCTAGCTTGGAGAATTTTGAGCATTACTTTGCTAGCATGTGAGATGCATGTCATTGTGTGGTAGTTTGAACATTCTTTGGGACTGGCTTTGTTTGGGATTGGAATGAAAACTGACCTTTTCTAGTCCTTTGGCCACTGCTGAGTTTTTCCAAATTTGCTGGCATGTTGAGTGTAGCAATTTCACAGCATCATCTTTTAGGATTTGAAATAGCCTAATTGGAATTCCATCACCTCCACTAGCTTTGTAGTGATGCTTCCTAAGGCCCATTTGACTTTGCACTCCAGGATGTCCTTCTCTAGGTGTTTTGTTTTTGTTTGGATATATATCCAGGAGTGGAATTGCTGGGTCATGTGGTAGGTCTGTTTAAGTTTTTTGAGAAACCTCCATGCTGTTTTCCACAGTGGCTTCAGGAATCCAAATCATCATTTTGAAATATGGTTTATGATAGAGATGTTATGTAAAAATAGACAATAAGAATCATTCCTTATCTATAAAAAGAAACTCATAGAAGTAAAGTTTTTTAGATACTCCTGGAGTAAGTAAGGGCATGGTCTTTCTCACTCTGGCAACTCTGGAGGCCTTTCAGGAGATAAAGGCAATTTGAGTTCATTCCATTTTTTTATTTTTTAGATAAATTAATTTATCTATTCTTTGATTATTACAGTGTAGGCAACTATGGAAACATATCACACACTTGGAAACTGTGCTGAACATACCTCAGAACACCCCTGCTTTGGCAGATTTCAGCTTTGTGAAGCTCATGGTTATTTTCAAAGCTATTAATTAACTTCTAGAATATATTTTACCAGTTTTAATGAAAGTCAACATCTGCCTAATTAGGAGCTGATAATTCAATTTGTGGATTGCCCATTTGAATTTCCACGAGGCTCCGTGAGTGCTTTAACATTGTAGGTGTATGTGAATCACGTACTGATTTCACATAGAGAACTCCTTGTAAGTTAAGTTTAAAAAACATCTATGAGGATTGAGTTGGAGCCCTGAGCCCATGGCATAACAAACTGATCAACTTGTAGGGAGAGCTCAAAAGTCACTATGAAGGAATTAACTGATCAAATTTATTCATTCAAAAATGTTAATGAATGAGTACCCTGTTCCAAGCATTGTACCCTCTGAGCCAACTTTTGGGGATACAATTAAGAATGTAGTTTATTTTCTCATAGACCCTAGTGTCTAGTGGAAAGACTGATTCACAAACAAGTAAATCCAGTCCTTAGTAATAGTTAGGGAAATAGGGAAGTCCAGGGATCTGTGAGAACTCAGAGGGGAATCTAATCCAGCTTGAGCACCAGGGAGTGATAGCTGGGTAAATCCAGTCCTTAGTAATAGTTGGGCAAATAGGGAAGTCCGGGGATCTGTGGGAACTCAGAGGGGAATCTAATCCAGTTTGAGTGATAGCTGGAAGTGGGGGTGGTAGCTGTGTGTGTACAGGAGGGAGGTGGTTTAAGGAGTGGGGAGTGGGAAGAATGATGAACAATGTATTGACTCCTAGACACACCCCAGTCACATTCATTAGCTTTCCACATGGATGCTGGAACCTTACTTTAATATCTGAGGAAGCAAGTATGCACATTTTCCTACTAGAGGCTAGCCTAGAAGCTTCTCAAGGTAGGGACTGTGTATGACTTGTTCATCTTACCAGTACAGAGAAAAGTTAAGACCCTAGTAGGCATTTATCTGTAATTTCCTACCTCCACTGTGGAAGTAGGAATGAAGTGAGAAGGGAACAGGTTGTGGTGGGGAGGTGCTCACATTAACTGAGCTCACAGAATCCTAGATGATTTCCACACATTAGCCTACCAAACAATTCCAACAGCTATATGGCATGGTTCTTCTCTCTTTTGCTGTTGACTTCAAAAAATGAGCTTCCAGTTCCTTCAAGATTTGTTGTTGTTTTTCAGTTGCTAAGTCATGTCCAGCTCTTCACAACCCCATAGATGGCAGCATGCCAGGCTTCCCTGATCTTCACTACCTCCTGGAGTTTGCTGAAACTCATGTCCATTGAGTTGGTGATGCTATTCAACCATCTGAATCTTTCTAGATTTATGGTGTGACAAAAACCAGAGAGAGTGATGAGATGTGTACAGTTAACTTTCTGTGTTAGTCAACTCTCAGGAAGTTCTGCTGTGAACAAAGCATAACTTTGAAATTTCAGTGGCTTATTACAGCAAAGGATTGTATCTTGCCCACAGTACATATAAACTATGGACTAGTGGGTTCACGCCACATGTTTGTCCTGAGACACAGACTGATGGAGCCAGACTATTCTTAGGCAGAGGGAAGGGTAATAGCAGAACATCACAATGGTTCTTAAAGCTTTTGCTTACTTATAAGGTTAATCATTTCTGTTCACATTCCATTTGCTAAAGCACGTGATTTGCTAAATCACGTGGCTGACTCTGATGTCAACTGACTTCCTCTTAGTGGGAGGGATTCCAGGGAACGGCTCTGTAGAAATGAGCCTGAGTGACAAATATTGTCAACAAAGTATTCAATTGACAAGTCTCCAGCCATGCTTTTGCATGCTTTTCTCTTTAAAAATCTTTATTTATTGAGTCTGTTGGTTAGTGATGTCCACCAAACTTAGGATGGGGGAGCAAAATAGTAAATCTAGGTTGATCAACTTAACTGATTAGACTGTGTCATCAGAATCCAGACTTCATAGGAACAGTTGTCCTTGCACTATGAAAAAGCTCCATTCTCTGACAACATACTGGCTCTTTCTCCATGTGTTGTTGTTCAGTCGCTAAGTTGTAGCTGACTCTGCGACCTCATGGATTGCAGCATGCCAGGCTTCCCTGTCCTTCACCATCTCCAAGAGTTTGCTCAAACTCATGTCCATTGAGTTGGTGATGCCATCTAACTGTCTCATCCTCTGTTGTTCCCTTCTCCTCCTGCCTTCAATCTTTCCTGGCATCAAGGTCTTTTCCAGTGAGGTGGCTCTTCACATCAGGTGGCCAAAGTATTAGAGCTTCAGCTTCAGCATCAGTCCTTTCAATGAATATCCAGGGTTGATTTCTTTTAGGATTGACTGGTTTGATCCTTTGGCAGTCCAAGGGACTCTCAAAAGTCTTCTCCAGCACCACAGTTAGAAAGCATCAATTCTTTAGCACTCAACCTTCTTTATGGTCCAACTCTCACATCCATACATGACTACTGGGAAAACCGAAGCTTTGACTATATGGACCTTTGTCGACAAGGTGATGTTTCTGATTTTTAACATGTTGGCACATCTTAATATCTGTTCCCATGAAGAAATAAGTAAGGCAGACTAGGTGGGTTAGGGCAAACCTAACAAGGATAAAACCTCAGGCTCCAGAAATATCGACAGAGACTCATGATCAGTTCCCTTCTTATCGAAAATGATCATGAGAAGCAGCTCACTTAGTTTTGAGCAGAAATACCATAGTTGATTTTTAATGAATATATCTTGCTCATCTCCCACCTAAAAATTTGAAACATATATAGAGGACCTGGTCCCTATCCTCAAGGAGCTCAGAGTTAAGGTTGGTGAAGGAACTTCCATGGATGACTTCGTAGAAGAGCTGAAGGAACAGAGAAGCCCATGTGGAGGAGTTAGGACTCAGGTGAATTTGGAAAGATGGGCAGAGGATGAATGGGCTTCCTCAGTGTAGGGCTGATCTTTCTGCTTTGGTTCCTGTCTTCCTGACCTTGGGAAAAGGAGGTGCTTGGGGTAAATACTTTGCCTAGGGTCATACAAGTGGTATGTGCTGAACTGAGGTTTGAACCCATGACTAACTCTAAAGCTTGGTTTTTTTTTTTTCATTCTGTTGGAGTGTGATCCCAAGATGGGCTGATGGAGTTCTGAGGAAAGCTTAGTTATGGGAGTGAGTGGACTGTGGAACTCGGGCTCATGAAACAAGGGACTCCTGTGGGAGTATTTGACTGTGGGAATGGGTGTGTGGGGGATGGGCCATAACAGAGTGCCTTAAAATGTATTTATTATTTTTATTTTTATAAGTAACATTATTACTTTGTGTAGAGAATGACAGCTTTCAAAGCACTTTGTCTTCAAAACTGAGCAATGTCAAATAATTTTTAAAGAAAGAAAGAGGGTTTACCATATAACATATTAAGTGGCAGTAATGCCTTCACTTTGTATTTATTAGTTTAATAGCTTGATTGAGGTGTAATTTATACAACATGGCTTTCAATCACTGTGAACATACAATTCAGTGGTTTTAGTAGGTTAATGGAGTTGTGCAGCCACCACCACAGTCCAGTTGTAGAATATCTCCAGTGACCCCTAAACTTCCTGCATGCCTGTTTACAGTCAATTTCCCTCCTCCCACACCTATCCTAGCCACTGATCTGCTTTGCCTCTATAAATTTGCAGATCAGTGCATAGAATAAATATGCAATATTTTGTATCTGGCTTCTTTTACTTGGCAAAATGTCTTTGGTTTCATCAGCATGTGATATGTAATATTAGTTCCCTTCAGTTGCTGAGTTATTTTCCATTGTATGAATATGGCACATATTTTATTTTAAATTTAATTTTTTATTTTATATTGGAGTATAGTTGATTTAGTGTTGTGTTAGTTTCAGGTGTACAGCAAAGTGATTGAGTTATGTATCAATCATTGAGAGAATATTGAGTCGAGTTCCTTGTGCTATAAGTAGGTCCTTGTTATCTGTTTTACATATAATAGTGTGTGTATGTTAATCCCAACCTCCTAATTTATGCCTTCTCTTCATGTTTCCCCTTTGGTTACCACAAGATTGTATTTGAAAGCTGTGTGTCCATTTCAGTTTTATAAATAAGTTCATTTGTATCATTTTTTTAGATTCCACATATAATATCATATGATGTTTGTCTTTCTCTGCCTTACTTCCTTTAGTATGGTGGTCTCTAGGTCCATCCATATTGCTGCAAATGGCATTATTTAAATTTTCATGGGTAAGTAGTATTCTTTTGTATATATGTACCACATCTTCTTTATCCATTCATCTGTTGATGGACATTTAAACTGTTTCCATGTCTTGACAGTTGTAAATAGTGCTGCAGTGAAAATTGGGGTGCACATTTCCTTTTGAATTATGGTTTTCTCTGGATATATGCCCAGGATTGGGACTGCTGGATCTTATGGTAGCTCTAGTTTTATTTTTTAGGGAACCTCCGTAGTGTTCCCCATAGTCACTGTATACGGCACATATCTTAAAAGTTCAGTGACCAGCAACTGAACAGTTGGATCATTTCTTCACTTTAAATAGCATTTTAAATTTAAAATCACTTTTATATACAATGCCTCAATTGATCCTTGTGAATCATGGAAAGAAATCAAAGCAAGTGGATATTCTCCTTTTATTATGACAAGGATGATAATAATAGCTGACACTGATTGTGCTCTTACTATTTGCAGCACTTCTGTAAACATGCTAAGTATGTTAATGTATTTAATTTTTGCAATGGCCTTATGGGGAAAGAGCCATTATTATCCTCATCTTTTAGGTTGGTTAACTAGTTCAAATAGGTTAAGTAATATTCCCAAATCTTTGTAGCCAGTAAGTGGCAAAACTGGGGTTTAAAATCAGACAATCTGACATCAGTAGTGAGGCCTGATAGGGCTTCCCTGGTGGCTCAGACAGTAAAGAATCTGCCTGCAATGCAGGAGATCTGGGTTCTATCCCTAGGTTGGGAAGATCCCCTGGAGGAGGGCATGGCAACCCACTCCAGTATTCTTGCCTGGAGGATCCCCATGGACAGAGGAGCCTGGCAGGCTACAGTCCCTGGGGTCGCAAAGAGTTGGACATGACTGAGCGACTAAGCACAGCACAGTGAGGCCTAGAGAAGTTAGATGATTTGACTTACTGAAGGCCGTTGCTGATAAATGGATGTGTTTCTCTTCCTCCAGGTACGGGCATGTTTGTTATAAATTTATTTACCAGATCCCAGAGAATTTTAGACAAAATTGAACACCTTAGACATTAATATGTAGCATACCTCTTTTTGTTTGGATGATGACATGACTGAGAAAAGAAAGATGTATACGACCTTCTCCAAAGTCACACATCTGGTCAGAGGCAGGCCCTGGATTAGATCCCAGTTCTTCTGAACCCAGAATTGGTCCTTTTGTCATTAGCCTTTTCCTTACAGATCAGTACAAAGCCAGATGTGGTGGAATTTAGGATCCTCGGAGATAGATGATGAATAACCTTGTATTGAAGAGAGGGATTCTGAAAGGGAAGTAAAAGCTGAAGGAGACATAACTGTTTTTCTTTAAGTTTGGATCACAAAGCACGCATGTCTGACAGGGCCCCAAACCTACTTCAGTTCTAGAGAATTCTTGAATTCACAGGTGACTGAGGCAGCATGAGAATTCCATGTGTGTCATGTGTCTGGATCTACTGAATCAAAATCTCAGAGGCTGGGGCTGAGGAATCTGTTCTTTGAAACTTCTCCAGATGATTCCTTAATGTGTTAAAAAGAAAACCAAAATATTGCTGGAGACTCAGATACAATATATTTTCATGAAGGTAATTTTGTCTTAGAACAGGTTTTCTCAAGCTGTTCATACTGTGTAACCCTCCTTTTCCTGGCATCTATTCAGTGATTGTCTAAGTTGTCTCAGGCTGCCATAACAAAATAACGTAGACTGGGCGGCTTAAACAAACAAAAATTATGTCTCACAGCTCTGGAAAGTCCAAGATCAGTGTTCCAGCAGGGTTTGTTTCTGGTGAGAGCTTTCGTCCTGGCTTGCAGACAGCCATGCTTCTTTGTGTCCTCACATGGTGGAGAGAGAGAGACATCTCCGGTGTCTCTCCCCTTTTATAAAGGTGCCAGTTCTGTGGGATCAAGGCTTCCCCCTTATGATTTCCTTTAACCTTATTTGTCTTCTTAGAGGCCCTTTCTCCAGTACAGTCACATGAGGGGTTAGGGCTTTAACATACGAATTTTACTGGGACACAGTTTGGTCCATTGCAGCGGAACACAAAGCCAGTCTCATTGTCAACAACAATGACAGTAGGATACATGCATATAGAGTTTTCTAGCTTCTTTTCACTACAGTTTTTTTATTACTTTGTTTCCTTTTTCACTTTTTCAATTGCAAAGCAGAAATTTAAAAAAGTCAGTGACATCAAGGAATAAAGTTTTTTAGAAAGTGTCACAGTGATACAATCAGTTATTTGATAGGACATAACAGAGTAGTCCTAGTGTCCAGAATAGCTGAATATATAGTACAGTTATTTTAATTCTTGAAACAGTTCCTTGAAATAACACACATTTATAATTTGTTCAGGGATTAGAGTAATTAAAGTAATTATTTTATAATTCAAGTAAAATTTTTTCAGTTAACATATAATTAAGATTCTTATGAATTTAATTTTCATGATAATAAACATAATATACGTATAGCAGAGTCGTGTTCTCCCTTCTCTTACCTCCTGCCATTTCTCAGGCTTGAAATATACCAAAGTACAAATAACTAAGAAGGGCCTTGGAAAGCACTTTAAAAGGTGCCAGAAAAGAGACAGAGGCTTTATTTCGTTTTGTAGCACAATAGTAGAACAAGAGGTATGTCAAAAAAAGGTCTGCTTTGGCAATGTGGAAGTTCAGTTTGTCTTGTAGATAACCCAGCCTGACTCTAATGGGGCCTTTCTCCTCACTCCATCCCCTCTACCTCCAGCCACTTCTAGAGATCCATAAGAGAAACCAGATGGCATGACATACTTTGAAAGTTGGGAAGAAAAAGAAACAGGTTTGGCTTGGGCGTGGTTGGGAAGCAAAGAGGAAGTGAAGGAAGGGGAGAAGAGTAAGAATGTAAAAAAGAGGTGGATTGAAGAAAATGACTGGCCATTTGAAGTGAATCGGAGGAACTAAACTGAGGCCCTTCTTCCACTGTGCTAAATCGCTTCAGTTGTGTCCGACTCTTCGTAACCCTATGAGCTGTAGCCCGCCCGGCTCCTCTGTCCATGGGATTCTGCAGGCAAGAATACTGGAGTGGGTTGCCATGCCCTCCTCCAGGGGATCTTCCCGACCCAGGGATCAAACCCACGTCTCTTAGGACTCCTGCATTGGCAAGAGGGTTCTTTACCACTAGCGCCACCTGGGAAGTCCCTCCCACTGTACCTGTAGAGAAGTTTTTCCATTCAGATCAGAAACAAGGCAAAGATATCTCCTCTCTCCACTCCTTTTCCAAGTTGTACTGCAAGTCTTTCCTAATGCAATAAGACAAGGAGAGAAAATAAAGGGTACATTATTTGGGAGGGAAGAAATAAAACTGTCTTTGTAAATAATGCCACTGTCTATATAGAAAATCCAAAACAATCAGTCAAAAAAAGAGAAAAGAAAAGAATCCTCCAGGAATAAGTGAGCAATTATAGCACAGTTGTAGGATACAGGGTGTTATATGCAATCCTTTTCTCTGTGACTAACCCAGTGCTGGGGAGACTCATCATCCCCAATAAACAAGGAACCAAAATGATTTAATATCATGATATTTTAGTTTTAAACATTAGTTTTTGCTGTATTATGGACATTTTGATGGGAATTTGGTTAGAGGAATGCAAGTTACGTATATGATTAAAAGCAAGCACAATTTACATATATGATTAAAAGCAAACACATCTTGGGTTATGGTGGCTCTTTGTTCTCAGTTGAGTGAGAAAGCAACTGAATGACTGGTGGTGACAGTACTTACCTGATACAATCGTCATTCATTCAAGGGAGCTCAGAGTCCTTCAGACTGTGCTGTTTTTTCAGTACAAAAATTTAAGTAAATGCTTTGCTTACTGACTTTGGAAAAATCATGGAAACAGTTAACATGGCTGTCTTGAAGGACATGAAGCCCCAGAACAACTGCATGCGAGGAAAAATGCTGAGCCAGTGAAATTTGTCAGTGTGATACTTGCAGGAAGACAAATGGTTGGCACAGTGGGAGGCTGGCGATGCATCATCAGTCATGAGAAATAAATTCTCAGTCACTTAGTGCTCAGGGCAGGTGAAAGAATTATCAGCCACTGCAGTGAGCACTTGCATCTAGTTGTGTTCACCACTTTACCTGGACTTTGTTTTCATTGACTCTTTTCAAGGACACCCAGAAGAAATTCTTCCTATCTTTACCTTCATTTCATAGCTAAGGAGACTAATGCCGAGGAGGTTAATACATTGCCCAAGGCTACAATGCTGGTAAAGAGGAGTCAATTCCGAAGCCAAATACCGTGACTCCAGGATATGGGTTTTGTATTTCCACACTCTCCATTTACTACTTGATATGTAAATGGAATGTCAAATTGTTTTGAATTCATAATGTGTCCTGCAAAGGGCCTGGGGCAAGTTCCAGCTGTGTCACTTGGTGCAGGCTGGCACTCGTGAGCAGGTCAATGGCTTACACTCACCTCTTGTGTCTTCAGCATTCTGTGCTTGACCTGGGCACAGTGGCATCATCATGGGACTGTGCTCCAGCAGCAGAACTCCTCCTCCCTTTGCTCAGCCTTTTAATGAGGGGAGAGTAAGAGCACGTGGTAAAACAGGAGACAAGCACCTGTTTGAGGCATGCTGGGAAATGTCAACTGCCCAGCACCTACAGGCTATATGGTGTCTCTGTCCTCTGAGATGTCAAGTTCAGGTGCAGTCCCTCCAGCTGGGAAAAGGGGATGCCATTGCTCCCAACTAGCTCATTGCCCAGAGTATGAGTTTCCTATAATATTGTAACAAAGTACCACAAACTAGATGACTTAGAACAGTAGAAATTTATCCCTCACAGTTCTTGAGGCTAAAAGTTCAAAAATCAAGGTGTTAGCAGAGTATTGCTTCATCTGAACCTTTGGGTAGAATTTTTCCTTGCCTTTGCCTAGTTCCTGATGGTGGCCAACAATCCCTCACATTTCTTGGCTTGTAGCTGCATCACCGTAGTCTCTGCCTGTGTCATCACATGGTGGTGTCCCTGTGTATCTGTCTCCACATGACACTTTCCTCTTCTTGTAAGGACACCAGTCATTTTAGACTAGAGCCCATAGTGACCATAATGACCTCATCTTAGCTGAATTATATCTAAAACAACTGTTTCTATTGAATGAAATCACATTCACAGGAACAAGGAACTGGGACTTCAATGTATCTTTTGGGGGGATACAAATCAACCCACATTATCTGGTAACCCAGTAAGAGCTTTAGATTTCTGTGACAGACAATCATCTTTATCTCCACATTCTACACTGTGTTAGTCCACTGAGGAAAATTCCATAATTTAGAGAATGTTATTAACTAAAAAAAAAACTTAAGCAAGAAAATATGTAGTTAACTTCTGACTGATGGGTATGCATTCATTTTAGGAGTAGAAAGTATGATTTTATGGAGAGAAAAAGATCATCAGAGCTGTCACTTTATAAGCTTACATCTAGGTGGTCAAGTGCCTGAGTACAGAACGATTTTTGTTTGTTTATGAGATCACAAGCTCTGCATTTATGGAGTTAAAATTTTTATTCTCATTATAACCAAGGACACTGATCTTGATGGTACCACTGAGAGTAGAAGTAGGATTCTTATTTTTTTAGCTTTTATCAAGCCTGCAGGATGCAAGGTTTCCAACAGTACAAATAAGATGCTGTCTACCTTCAAATGATACTCACCCTTGTTTCCCTCCAGAGATAGGAAAGTACCAGCAAAAGCTGTTTGCCCTTGGCAACATGTAATTTAAAAGAATGTACTGTACCAAACAGGAGAGAGGTAAAAGATAAACAGAGAGAATGAGAGAGAGAGAGAGAGAGAGGCAAACTCAAATAGCAATATTCCTGCTGCATTCAGTTTGGATAATTTGTTCTGTTGCATAGAGAGGCATTGATAATATGTATTTTGGTTTCATAATTTTTTCAATACTCTTTTACACTAGAATCCATCTTTGCTGCTAATCATTCCTCTTTCAAAGCAAGGCCTGATCTGTCTTCTGAGAGCCAGCTTCACGAACAGATAGAGCAAATTTATAATCTGGAGGTGACAGTTCAGAGGCTGAGATGACTGCACTGATGTGAAGATAGTGGTTGTTCACCAAGTAACTTCAGATTACACCACATTTCAGGACTACATTGTCTAGAATGCAGAGAAATCCTTAGACTCTGCCAGAGGGAGGTAACACAATCAATGGATATAAATGAGACCAAAGAAAGACAGCGTTTTGTACCCTGTATCCTGGCTCAGTTAAGGCTTGTAGAAAGTGTACTATAGAAATTGATGCAAAAAATCAAGGTTGCTTAGTAAACCTAGAAGAACTTCTGTCTTTCTATTTATTTAGGCAGTTCTGACATATTAGTAAATGGCCATGCCTTTAGACAGATTTTAATCTAGATGAGTGAGTTATAAATCTCACCTTGATGCTGCTAGATTCAGTAACAATGCTGATCTCTATCAGATAATTCTAACCTACTATCAAATTATGATGAAGAGAAAAAAGGCAAGACTTACAAAGTTTCAATTGGCAAAGATAATGTGTTATAGGCTACTGAAGTTCCCAAATTGGTTAGTCTCATTCTGTAGAAATACAGGTGGAATAGTTTTTCCAAATATGCAGAGTTGACCTCATTTCCCCTCTGCTATTGCTGCCTGTGCTGGGGAGCACTAAAGGGACTTGCTGGTTTCATGTGGATTCACTTCATTTTGCTTATTCATTCTTTCTGTTGAACTTGTGCTGTTTTTCTATGGGTCCTTGCTGACTCCTTGAACTGTGAGCATTGCTATGTAGCTTGTAGAAAAACAGAGTTTGTAAAATCCCCCATTGTTTTCTATGTTACCTACATAACATTTTGCTTGTTACCTACAGGGCAACTGTCAAGTGTCTTAGCTTTGCACTCAAGGCCACATCCAAATGTATCCTTTCACTTGTGCCTGAAGCTTCAACCAAATAAGTCTATTCTTTAGGCTGACCCTGAGCCTTCTCTCCCCTAATCCTTTGGGCATGCTGCTTATTCTGCTTGAAGGAAGTCAGAGTTAATATATTTCAACCCATCTTTCAAATTTCGCTTCTTCATGAAGTCTGTAAAAGATATCTCTTTGATTTAATCTTACGATGATGTCACCTAGGGGACTTGTTTGAAAGAGGCAAAGCAGGCTTTAATTTTGGCAGAGGTGTAGTTTTTTGCAGATTTTTTCCCCCTTCCCTCAGAAAGAGTCAAAGACCAGCATTCAAGTCTTTTGGCTCACAAGGAATTAGGGATTATGAGTTGACATTGTGCGGCCACCAGGACCCAGCTAGAAGAATGTCCTGACTGAGTGAACTTGTCGTTAGTCCATCCGATGGCGGTCAGAACTCCTGATCTCCTCCTGGTCTGAGGAGGAAGAAAGCCAATAACACATTTCCTCCCTTGCAGCATTTCTGATATAACTGCTTTAGGGTAAACACTTGAGCATCAAGAGCAGCTGCTTTTCCTGTGGAAGATAGAAGTCAAGGAGGCAGAGACAGTTTTCATGGTCACGGTCCTGGGCTGCAGCAGAAGCAATATATCCATTCTCAAAAGGAGGTACTATTCTAGTTCTCTCACGGAGACATAATTCTAACACCTGAGAGTTTCATCTTTTAGTTGTGGCTTTGGTGTTCTCTCCAGTGCTGTCTTTTCAACTTCAAGGCTGATGTCTGGAGGACACTTGGAATAATGGCTCCAGTGGGAGGCTGCACCCTCAATCTTGTCATTGGCAGCAGCAGCACTTTCCATCTAAAATCTTGTTAAGGCTATACTTTTACAGACACATCTTATTACCGTTTTGGGCTGAAAGTACAGAAGCACTGGTTGCTCCTATATCTCGGAGGCCTCAAACTGTGGGTCTCTAATTAAACTTAGATTACAGAATTCAGGCAGGGAACAGTTCCCTGACTAAGACAGGGTTTCCTTTAATCTCAGTTTGCAGACTTGATAGCTCTGCTCTGAGTTATTTCCCCCTATTAGGTTTTACTGAAAGTGACAGGAAAGAGCAAACACATGGATCATTATGAATATCCCAACCATTTCACCTAACACTGGAGTCCATCAGCATGTGGACATTCTGCCAAAGCAGAGGCAAACATTTGCCTGTTTTGCTTTCCCATTATAAAGATCATCAGCTTTCCAGCTGGCTTGCCTCCACTAAGCCTTGGCATATTTTGATTCAAGTTCCTAAAGTCATTCTGCTATCAGGTACTGGTTTCTGTATCACTACTATTTTATTTGGCTTATTGTCAGAAAAATCCAAACAAAGAGTTCCACTGATAGAGAAGTTTATTGTTCTTTCATGTAAGGAAATCTAGAGGCAGGCAGTTTTGTGTCAAAACTCAGTCTCTTATTTATCTGCTATGCCATCCTTTGTATGTAGATTGCAGCTTTTGAAGTTTCTTCATAATCCAAAGGGACTTCCCTGATGGATCATCAGGTAAAGAATCTACCTGCAATGCAGGAGACACAGGAGACTTGGATTCGATCCCTGGGTTGGGAATATCCCCTGGAGGAAGAAATAGCAACCCACTCAAGAAGAACTAAAGAGCTTCTTGATGAAAGTGAAAGAGGAGAGTGAAAAAGTTGGCTTAAAGCTCAACGTTCAGAAAACTACGATCATGACATCTGGTCCCATCACTTCATGGGAAATAGATGAGGAAACAGGGGAAACAGTGTCAGACTTTATTTTTGGGGGCTCCAAAATCACTGCAAATAGTAACTTCAGCCATGAAATTAAAAGACGCTTACTCCTTGGAAGGAGGGTTATGACCAACCTAGATAGCATATTGAAAAGCAGAGACATTACTTTGCCAACAAAGGTCCGTCTAGTCAAGGCTATGGTTTTTCTAGTAGTCATGTATGGATGTGAGAGTTGGACAGTGAAGAAAGCTGAGCACCAAAGAATTGATGCTTTTGAACTGTGGTGTTGGAGAAGACTCTTGAGAGTCTCTTGGACTGCAAGATGATCCAACCAGTCCATCCTAAAGGAGATCAGTCCTGGGTGTTGTTGGAAGGACTGATGTTGAAGCTGAAACTCCAATACTTTGGCCACCTCATGCAAAGAGTTGACTCATTGGAAAAGACTCTAATGCTGGGAAGGATTGGGGGCAGGAGGAGAAGGGGACAACAGAGAATGAGATGGCTGGATGGCATCACCAACTCGATGGGCATGGGTTTAGGTAGACTCTGAGAGTTGGTGATGGACAGGGAGGCCTGGTGTGCTGCGATTCATGGGGTCGTAAAGAGTCGGACATGACTGAGTGACTAAACTGAACTGAACTGAACAAGTATTCATGGACAGAGGAGCCTGGTGGGCTACAGTCCAAAGGGTTGCAAAGAGACATGACTGAGCGACTAAGTAGATAGTCCAAAATGGCATCTGGACTTCCAGACATTTTGTTCAGATTTTATACAAAAAGAGTTCAGGGTACACACTGCTATTAATATATTTAAAATGAATAACCAACAAGAGCCTACTGTATAGCACAGGGAAATCTGCTCAATGTCATGTGCAGTCTGGATGAGAGGGGAGTTTGGGGGAGAATGGATGCATATATATGTATGATTGAGTCCCTTTGCTGGTCACCTGAAGCTATCACAACATTGTTAATCAGCTATACTCTAATATAAAATAAAAAGTAAAAAAAAAAAAGGGAACAGATGAGGGAAGGGCAAAGGACCTCCTCTCTGTTGAGTCTGCCTAAGAGTGGGTGGAGAATATAATATTCTAGTTGGCACATTGAGGTCTATAATTCAACCAAGATTCTGTGAGTAAAGAGAATAAAATGGATTTTGGACAGACGACTGCCACACTGTCCTAACAATATCTCTAGAATTTAACCATCTTATGTGGCAAATTCTCCAAATATTTTTAAACCTCTGAAGGTACATCTTAAATATAGAAAACAAAATGCCCCAAGCTGCTCATGGCAAAATGATTTGTATTAGTAAAATATTGCAAACAGTCTAAATATCCACTCTTAGAGTAGTTGAACAGCTACAAAATGGAATAATTTGTCATCATAAAATGACAAAGAAGATCTTTATGAAACTATATGGAATCATTTCCAGGATATATTGTTAAAGAAAGCAAGGTGCAAAAGAGGGTATATAGTGCACTGTCTTTGTGTAATAAAGAAGGAGAAATAAGAACACACACACACACACAACTTGGTTTTTCAAATAGAAACACAGGAATGACAAGCTAGAAACCAATGGAAGTGGTTATATAAGCAGTCAGATGAGAATTGGGGAAGGTAGAATTGTGGGAACTAGAGTTCCCTGAATAAACTTATAAATGGTTTTGACTTTTGTGATGTAATATTCATGTAAATATTTTATATATTCAAAAAAAAAACAAAACAGATGAAATAAAAAGCAAACATTGAAACTAAATACAAACACAAGCATCCTTACTTTGTGTAAAGTTGATATCCTCACTACTACACAGAAGAAATTAATCAAGTAATTTTTGAATACAGTACTTTGATCATGTACACTTAGAAGAAACTATTTCAAGGCTAAAACAATTACAAAACACCTTTGAACTCTTGTTTGATTTTTTGTTTTTAGTGATATTGGTGGTATAATTTTCAAACTATTTTGTGTAGTAGAACACAGCTAATGAGTGAATATATAGATGTAGGAGGGAAATAATGATTTTCATTGTGGGAGAAGGGAGCTGCAAATATGGGTTGGGAAAAGTTAAGGTAGAACCCTGGGATGTAGATTTGAATTAAGATACTGGTATAATCTAACTGTGTATACACTTTCCTTGCTATCTTTATTAAAATGTCTCAGAGGCAGTTACATCCCAGGAGCAACAAACACACATCATTGATTTTCTTAGGTGAAATAATGGTATTGTGATTAGGTAAGAGAATATTCTTATTCTTAGGAGATACATTCTGAATGAAGTAGGGATCATGATGCTTATAACATAGTTTCCAATGGCTCAAAAAAAAGTTAAATAATGTAAATCTTTCTGTTTCTGTCTCTCTTTTTCATTCCTTCCCTCCCTGGAGGAAGTAAGAGCAAGCAAATGCATAATGTTTTTAACAATTGAATTTAGGAAAAGGGTGTATAGGTGGTGATTATTGGCCTCTTCTTTCAACTTTTAAGTAGCTTTAAGCATAGCTAGAATCTCACATTTGGGAAATATCAGGTTGATGAAGGTACGAAACTATTAAAAAGATATAATTTATTCAAAATTTACTATGAAATTATTATGCTCCCATGCTTATTCATGGTGAGTTTCAACTCACCATGCCTGACACTTTCTATATTTAGTAGTTGTATTGTCTGTCCTCTCTACATGCAATGAGCTCCACAAAGCAAGAATTTGGTCTTTGATCATTGCTCTAGACTCAGCACCTAGAATGAAGCCTGGCATTGCTAGATGCTCAAGAAAATTACCTATTGAGTAAAAGAAAAAGAAAAGAAAATATAGGTTAGAAAATTAGCCGGAATCAGCACAGTTTTTGGTATCCATGAATCTTCTGTTTAATCCTTAATGATGCAACATTATACAATGCTATAAGCTGGCACATATATATTACCAGGTGCTGGACACTTTGATGGTGTTGTCAGTATGAACATGTCCACCACTCATTTTCAGGAAATTCTCTACTATTATTTCTCTGATTTTTTAAAATTACTTTTAGGAAGTTATCATTTTTATTGTCTTTATTTGCTTTATTTTCAGTGGTTTTTACTTACTATTATATTCTTATTAATCAAGTTGAGAGATTACCTACTGACTTCCTGTTTTAATTGATGAGGGCTTGTATCTTTCAGGACATCTACCTCCTCTTCTCCAGTATTCCCACTATGGATATAGTACTACTCTAAGTGACTAAAAATCATTATGCTTGTAAGAATGTATTCATTTATTGTAAAGTTAAAATTTTTCAAAGTTCTCTTTTTTCTTTTCCCCAGTTTCCATTCAGTTACGTTTAATGTTTCTAAATGTTCTGCTGTATTTGTATCCCATTTGTTGCTCTCTCCTTTTATCCTCGAGGGCTTTGGAGTCATCTTGGTGTCCTGTCTTCTTTGCTCTTGATTGTTGGCCTGATTGTTCTCCAGATCTGCCCTTTGGGAACTCTGATTCACCACTTCTTTTAGCTTGAAACCAGCGCTTTGGGTCTCCTTCCATTTCTTTTTCTTGGTGAGTCCTCTTATTTTGTTGGAGCATCTTGCCAAACAGAATCCTTAGAAAAGATGCACCTAAGGAGAATTTATTTGAATTAATGCATTTACTCCAATACTTTGGCCACCTGATGTGAAGAACTGATTCATTGGAAAAGGCCCTGATGCTGGGAAAGATTGAAGGCAGGAGAAGGGGATGACAGAGGATGAGATGGTTGGATGGTATTACCTACTCGATGCACATGAGCTTGAGCAAGCTCTGGGAGTTGGTGATGGACGGTCACCAACAGTCATGGGGTACTGCAGTCCATGGGGTTGCAAAGAGTCAGACGTAACTGAGTGAATGAACTGAATAGAACTGAAGGAGAATTTATTTGAATTCATGCATTTACAAACATATCTTTTATCTCACACTTGGCTGATAATTTTGGAGAGAATTAATTGCTGAAAATAATTTTTTCCTCATATTTTTGAAGGTTTGGCCTAATGTCCTGTAGCATATAGGATTACGAATGGGAAACGCCATATCATTTTTATTTTTGGTAGATAACCTATATTTTCTCATTTGTTTTATTCAAATTTGGTGTGCAAAATTTCAAATAATATGTTACAGGTGTATTTTTTTTTAAAATTCAGTATATTGGATAGTCAGTGGGAATTTACAGTCTGACAACTTCTACTTGTTACCTCTGGGAATTTCTCTAGTATTATTTCTCTGATAATTTACATCTCCCAGTTCTTCTTTTTCATCTCTGAGGCTCCTGTTAACTGAGTGAACCAACATTGAATTCCTGTCTTTTGGATGCCATTTCTTTTGACTACACTTGAGTATAGTCAACTCTCTAGGTCTCTAATCTACTGTCTCAGAGATTATGTTTTCTCTTGGACTTCTCAGTTTTCCTAGAGAAGGTGCCCTCCAGAGAATGGACACCTAGTTCCAAGAATTTCATATTTAGGGTGTGGAAAGCAATGGCACCCCACTCCAGTACTCTTGCCTGGAAAATCCCATGGACGGAGGAGCCTGGTGGGCTGCAGTCCATGGGGTCTCGAAGAGTCGGACACGACTGAGTGACTTCACTTTCACTTTTCCCTTTCATGCATTGGAGAAGGAAATGGCAACCCACTCCAGTGTTCTTTCCTGGAGAATCCCAGGGACGGGGGAGCCTGGTGGGCTGCCATCTATGGGGTGGCACAGAGTCAGACACGACTGAAGCGACTTAGCAGCAGCAGCAGCAAGCAATGGAATAAATGAATGTTCCACATACACACTTTTAAACAAAGCCTCTGTTTTAGACTTATCTCTCAGTTCTACCCCTCCGTTCTGTATCTTGCCTCTCTAAGGATTGAGCCATCATCAGCGTTTGATGAGGGAAATCATCCCTCTTTTCACCTCTATCCCTCCTGTGAGCAGTTTGGTTTATGGTTTTCTCCATCTCAATTAATTGATTACCAGAACATTCCCACCACTTTCCTTTTTCCAGAAAATGTTTTTGAAGTTATTTTTGCTTATGTCTACTTTCTTATTCAGTCATTTTTATTCCTTTACTAAAATTTTAGTGGAATCTCATGTTTACATTTTATTCTAAATTTCAATCTCATGCTATATTATTTATTTTGTTGCTCAGGTTGTTCCAGCTCTGGCCACTGGAAGCTCTTTCATGTTGGCTTCTGGGTCCAAGATCAGTAACTGAACGTGCTAACAGCCCCTGGGGTGTCATTATTCTTGGCCATCTCTGCCGACAAAGTGAGGTAATATATTTATGTATACTAACCCATAAATATATATATACATATATATATAATATGTATATATATGTGTGTGTGTGTTTATAATTGCTATTGTATCTGTCCATTTGTATTTATGTTAAGCTAAAACATATATCCTTGATTCTAATCCAGGACCACAGGGCTCATTCTAAGACAGTGTTTCAATAGTACTGAGTCCATTAAACCCTTCAGAGAACACCAGAATTACTACTGATTAGTTGTTTGAAATGAATCATAGATTAAATGAATCATAAACCTATTTTGTTATGTGATAGACTTATTAAATGTGTTTCCTTTTGTTGTGAGTACTTGGTGTGCACAAAAATATATTCTGATATTCTAGGATTCAGGGCATGTTGACTTATTTACAGTTATCAAGGAAGTTCAAAGTTTGCAGTTGCTTGAATTGTTAAGTGAGATACAGATCCTTAACCCCTTTGTTTAAGCAAGGAATATTGCAGTCATAGGTTTTTAAATCTTCCTACTTTGGGGAGAAGAGCTCAATGCCAATCATTCTCTTCTGGCTTTACAAAGAAAATTTGCATGTATTTATACTTTCCAGAACACAAGGATGCCAATTAGTCTGACCAACTGTCTGGGTTTACCTGGGACTAAGAGTTTTCCTGGGAAGAGGGACTTTTTAGTGCTAAAACCAGGAAATGCCTGGGCAAATAAGGAAGAGTTTGTTTAAATAGTAACACCTGGAAAGCAGATTTTTTAGATAATCAATAACAATTATAGAGTTTTTTATAGATGTTAGAGGTTACTTTTATGGGGCAAAGCAATTTTATTTGAAGTTCAGATGTTTTACAAGACTTATATGTTAGAAATTACAGTTATAAGTTCAGTTTTATGTCACAAAACTAAATCTGCTTCTCTGTAACTGTAGAGGAAGAGGGGGTAATATTTTCTTTTTATTATTTGAAATTTTTTATTAGAAATGGAAAAGGCCTACAGTTTCAGGGCTAAGTTCTGAATTTCCATGAGGAAACATTAGAGGAGAGAAAGCTGTCCTGAGAGGCTCAATCATGTGATGTAGAAAGGAAATGTGGCAGGTACCACCTCGCATCAAAACCTTCTCTTAATTCCATACAGTTGATCATGTATATGACTGACTTCATGCTAATTTCATGATGGATAGTGAACACCTGATTATGATCTTGTTTCTGAGATGACAACTTACACTTTGAGCTTGTTTAATAATGTCTTTTCCAGGATCACACCACAGCAGTAGTGACAAATATTAACATGTTGTATGTTAAAAAATGTCTTCAAATAGTATTTTAATTCAAAAATTGTTCCTGTATCAACCTTGGACATAGTAGTGAGTTAACTGCTGTGAATCATGGTGAGATAATTGTATCTCTTAAAATGGTTGGGGGAAATCAGGTGTGGGAGAAAGCTCAAGGAGGTAAATGTGGGAACGGTGTCCCAATCTTCTCTCTAGAAGGACAGGAGGACAGCACTGAGACTCAGAGTCCTGATGAGCTTATATAGATTCAGTTTCATGTGATATTCTGTTTTTACCGCTTTCTTACCACAGAGTCTTTACTAAAACGTTGGTAAGTGCTTTAGAATTTTTTCTCTTCTGTGCTTGTTGGTTATTAACCTTGTTGGTCATTGCCAACAAGGTGGTAGCAAGGAGGCTGAAAGGAGACTCTTGAGATAAGAGCTGCCCCCCCACACACCAAAGAAGAGATTGCCCCTCAGTTGTGAAGTTTCTAATAACTATGCTTTAAAGGAAAGTAGGAAACCATCAGTCCAGATAGATGTGGGTGAGCATCGTTGGCTTACTCATGTATGTGGAGCTTAGAAGAGATGTTCATAACTATTTTGAATACAATTTAAAACCTGAACCATTGAAAATAAATGTTGGTCTTCTGTTGCTATAGAACTGTAGTGTTCTTTGAAAAAAAATCTTTTAAAAATTCTTTTATACCAGCAATAATGAATGGTAAGTTTTGTGAAATTAGGTTCATGCCAAACAGCCAAGTTACCTTGTGATTACTTTAACCTAACCATTTCTTCTTCTCTGCCGTACGGAATTTCATAAATGCTTCCTACCCAAATCAGAGTATGGTAGAGAACATTATGTGAATTCACTATTAATTTCTTTAGACAAAGTTTTCAAGATCCTTGACAATAAGAATTAAATAAGACAAAGCTAAATATAATTATAACAGTTGGTACAGAAAGTGATATTTTAAAAGGACAAGATTATTATTATTTTTTAAACATCTGAATTAAAACTTGTGGTTTCAGGTAAATATGTAAAACACTTCAAGGATATAAAAGAAGGTAAAATTTCAAGGATGTAGCTAATCTTTAAGTTCCTATTCAAAAATCATCTGCTTTAGGAGTCTTCTGTGAGTCTCCGTACTACACAAATATTAGTGTGTCTCCCTAACAACCTAGCATATTATCTGTACCTTGTACAGCACTTTTCACTGTCTACTTGCTAATATGTATATATATGCATATATATATATACACACACACACATATACATATATACAGTCCATGGGATTGCAGAGTCGGACACGACTGAGTGACAAGCACATGCATGTGCACGCGTGCATGCGCACACACACACACATAAATGTTAGCTCTTCTTACTAAATCTTAGGTTGCTTGAAAATGGGATCTATGTCTTAATCACCTTTATTTCTCCCTTCATAGAGCTGGCACTAAAAAAAAAATTGTATGATTGAAGAGATCATTCAAATGATCTGTTTTGTAGAAGAGAGGTCTACAAACTTTTCCTATGAAAGGACAAACAGTAGATAATTAAGGCTTCTGTGGACCATATGGTCTACCTCTCGACCACTCCACTTTACTGCTGTAGTATGAATGCCACCATAGGCAATGTGTGAATGAAGGGCGTGAATGTGTTTCTATAAAATTTTATTTACAAAAACTGTGAGTGAGTAGGCTTGATTTGGCCCACGGGCCATCGTTTGCTTACCCCTGTTGTAGAACATATACTCATTGGATCTCCAAACAAGGAGCTATGCTAACAATTTTATAAAATAGCATAAGTCCTATATTTCTGTCCCCTCAGTTGTGGTGGGATGATTCTCTCTGACTCTCTTATACCTGCCCTGTCACCACACACACACACCCCTCTCAGATGTCTGATGATCTCTGAATGTTTCATCATGTTTATCTATTTATTAAAGATTCTTTTGATGTTGACCATTTTTAAAGTCTTTATGAGTTTGTTACAACATTTCTTCTATTTTATGTTTTGGTTTTTTGGCCTCAAGACATGGGGGATCTTAGCTCCCAGACCAGTGATCAAACCCACACCCCCTGCATTGGAAGGCAAAGTCTTAACTACCATCAGGAAGTCCATGGCTCCTCATGTTTAGAGGAGGCGTTCTTTACATCTGCCTGGAGGTTGCACGCATGTGGGCAGCCGTGTTAAGAATGCTTTTTATTGTAGGAGACTTGAAAGTCTGGGCCATTTCATCAGGGAGTTGGGAGTGGTATCTTTAAGTTTTTCTGTTTCTCTGATCAGATTCCTCAGAAAAGAATCTTATAAACAATTTCTTATACAAGGGGTGGCAGGAGGTGGGGGGCAGGTAAACACAATGGGGAAACTGTGGCAGAAGGCTCAAAATGTGCTGACTGAGTTCATGGAGGTGAAGGAGCCCCTGTTCTTATTTTTCTTGACCATGAGATTTTTGCCAGCATAAAGTATGTCCCCTTTCTCTCATGACACCACTTAGCACAGCATATAACTCAGAGAAGATGCCCAACAGATGTTTGTTGAATAACGGGAGACCAGAAGGCTAGGAAGGATATTCCTCTGTTCCTGATCATGGAGAATCTAGATGTCCGCTCTTCTAATTCTCATGTTTTCACATCTTTTTTAGTTGTAATTTGAAATGTAAAGCCTGATGGATCCATGCTTCTTACATGTTTATTTTCTAGTGGGGCTTATCATAAAAGATAACTAAGTCTATGAGAATGAGCAGAAATAAGAACAGAATTATATTCAAGCAAAAAGCTGATTTCTATTTATTCTTTCATTAATTTGTATTTATTAACTGTTGTTTTACTTCTTAAATGACTGTTTTGTTAAGAACCACTTACAAGTATTACTTGGAATGAATTTAGGGTACTTTAAATTTACTTAAGCAGTTTCTCTCCTATTATTGAAGATTACTTAGTTCAATTAGATTTTAACTGTGTCAAATAAGAATGGTTACTTAGCAACCAAATTTGAATATTTCTCCCACATTGGTAAACAGTGTTAGGAGACACAATCTCCAACTTTCTTGAAATAATAACAAATTAAGAACAAAAGCCCTTTTAATTAATACTCAGTTAATCATTTAATTAATTCATGTGAGAGAGGCCATATATGTTTGTGATCTGATTTTCTACAACAAATGATGACTACCTTATTCATTCGAATGCATCTGTTTAATGCATGGGCTAGATAAGGCAGAGTCTGGGAAAGGTCCCCTGTCTCTGCTCTCTCCTTTTTTAAATAATAGAACCCCAAGTTTGGCATATGACTGCCCAGCTTGAGACTATATTTCACAGACTCTCTTGCAGACAGATGTGGCTGAACAACTAAATCCTGGATGACAAGACCTGAGCAGCAGTGATGTAGGCAGCTTCTGAGTTCTGTCCCTTAGAAGGAAATTGCTTGCTTCCCATTTCTTTTTTTCCTCTACTTTTTGAAGTTAGAATGTAGACACAATGCATGGTGACTAGACTGCCAAAAGGAACTCCCTAAGGAATGACGGGCCAATAAGACAAGGAGTCTTTGGCACTACTATGAGCGACACCAACTTTCATCTCCCTGAAGCAGTTTTTAAGGTGAGAGTTTCCTATATCATAACTTATAAACCTAGGTACCAAATCTCATATGTCCTTTAAAAATTATTAAAAAATTTAATTGAAGTATAATTGATTTACAGTATCATGCAGTTTCAGGTGTACAGCACAGTGATTTAGTTACACACACACACACACACACACCAACACACATTCCTTTTCAGATTCTTTTCCCTTACAGGTTATTATAAAATATTGAGTATATTTCCCTGTGCTGTACATTAAATCCTTGTTGTTTTTCTATTTTATATATTGAAGTGTGTGTACTTTAATCTCAAATTCCCAATTTATCCCTCCCTTCCTCTCTTTCCCCTTTGGTAAGCCTAAGTTTCTTTTCTATGTCTGTGAGTCTATTTATGTTTCATAAAGAAGTTAATTTGTGTGTTTAGATTCCACATATGAGTGATATTATATATATATGTCTTTCTCTGTCTGACATTTCACTTAGGATGATAATCTCTAGGTTCATCCATGTTGCTACAAATGGCATTATTTCATTCTTTTTTAGGGCTGAGTAATATTCCATTGCAACATACATACATACATACATACATACATACATATATATGAAAGTGAAAGTCACTCAGTCATGTCTGACTGTTTGTGACCCCATGGACTGTAACCTTACAGGCTCCTAAATCCGTGGAATTCTCCAGGCCAGAATACTGGAGTGGGTGGCTGTTGCCTTCTCCAGGGGATCTTTCCAACCCAGATCAAACCCAGTTCTCCCACATTAAAGGTGGATTCTTTACTATCTGAGCCACCAGGGAAGCCCAATATATATATACATACATGCGCATCTTTTTTATCCAGTCATGTGTCAATGGACATTTAGGTTGCTTCCATGTCTTGGCTATTATAAATAGTGCTGCAGCAAACATTTGGGTTCATATATCTTAATGTCATTTTTTAATCTTTGTCATTCCTATTTGTTTATATTACTTGATTACTATCTCCACCACTAGGAGACTTTAATCTCTATGAGGGTAACGACCATGTCAGTGGTATTTACTCCTGTATGCACTTTGCTTGTAGAAAGAATTTAGTGTACTTTTTTGAATGAACGACTATGATGGGAAAAATAAACTGATTGCACATGTGAATGGAGTTGAAGTAGAAAACTTTGAGAACTTTGCTAACAGTTTTTGAGGTTTTTGTTTTATAAGCAGTATGACCCACAGACTAAAACTTATAATAATATGTCCTACATTTTAAAAATTCTGTGTTAATTGTTATCGGAATTTGAGGAAATTTCTGATCTTATTACAATTATACAATGCTTCCTATTTGCAGTGTTTATATTAGTCACATTTGGTAAAAGTATTAATATTTATTTGCTCAATGGAGGAATTATTGTATTAAACTTTATATTAAAAACACCATAGATTTTGAGACTCCAGTGACCTAAAAGGGCATGTAACATAATTTTGGAGTGGCTCAGAGACAGGAAGAATGAGGCTTATTATCTGATACCAAAGATTGTATTTTTAAACTCTGACACTCGAGAAGGAAAATACAATATATGAGGGAAGAGAATGCTGCTCTTTTCATTAAGTAAATTAATCTTGCTGAGGACTTTGAAAATCAATAGCTTTGCAAAAATCTACTTAGCCTATTAACTTTCTGTAACATTTTATAATAACCTTGGGGATTTGTTTGCTTGTTTGTGTTTTGCAGAGGAAGAGAAAAACTAAGGTTTACTCTCTGTGGCAAGCATTTTTATATGTGCTGATCATGTGTTCCTTCAGGTGCTGGCCTAAGTGAAATTCATTTCCAGTGCAGAACAATATTTCAAATGCCTGGATGATCTGAATCAAGTATTCACGTCGACTTTCATTAAGCATGAAGTGGACACAGAATGGTAGATACTGAGTTCCATAGGAACTGATGTCTTTCTTAAAGAACTTACATAATTGTTTCCTTTCATATGTGAGATGGATGAACGATAAGGGTGAATTTAAAGACATTTGAGAATGCATAGCTATTAGCATTAAATGCCTTTAGTAGCAAACTTGTTTTGTATTTGTGTAGGTGTGATTGTTTTTTTGTGTGAATGGTCTTTGTCCCTCCAGCCTTCTGCTCACACTGGAGCCTTCCTTCTCTGTCCCGAGAAAGGCTGAGTCCAGAACATCAGATGTAGTATATTTGTCCTGGAAGAGACTGATTCTTCCAGGCGCTAATTTTAAAATTTGTTATGGCAGATTTAACATACCCTTTAGGGGCTAATTTACTAAGGCAATGCCCTTCCAAGGATGCTACCCAGTGGCCTATTAGTTAAAAAGTCTCTGCACTCTGGTAATATGAACTATTCCCAGGCTTGTGTGAGCTCTGGTAATTGTTCAGTCTTTCATTTTCTGGAGGCTCTTTATCAGCCTCATCGAGTTTCATTATGTTCATGGATAGATAAGAATTCATTCAAAGATTTGAGTGGGCCCCTCTGCAGATCTCTGGAGCTTTCTCTTCGTACAGCTCATTCCTTTATGACACAATGCTCCACAAATTATAACCTAGGTGGGAGTGGGGTAGGATATGCACATGATTGCACCAAGATGTGATCATCTTCTGGCTTCCAGCTCAGCTGTCTTTGGACATGTGTCAGGAGGGAACTGTACTAGAGAGGGGAATAAATTAAGGTGTGTCATGAGAGCTTTTATTTAAAACACAACAGGACACATAACAATGCTGCTTTGAGATCTAACATGGACCAGAAAAGGCACACATTAAAGAAGTCCCAAGTTGTCATTTTGGTATCAGGTTGGCTTCCTTAGTGAGCTGGGATTTAATAGGCATTGGAAGCATCTCGTTTCTCAAATACATTGAGAAAGATTGCATTCCCAGGAGCCAGGAGAGACATGGGTGTGAGGAGAAAGACTTCTTTCAGGGTTTTTTCCTTTGTTGAGAGAGAGGTTTCTCTTCTTGGAAGAGAGGGTCTAAAGTCTGAGTTATCTGAATTCTCTAGAAGGTGACTGAGTCAGAGGAATATTGCTATGTTACTTTTTGGTAATTTTACAGGCTGGTGGTCTGTGAAGTACTATGTGATCCATTAGATTCCCACTGATCAGAACATGGGCCCAAATTGAGAGACCAACAACGGTTTAGATGCTGCCACATTAAGAGCTTAACTCTGATGACAATATATCAGAAAGCAGAATAGTTATTTCAAGGAAATATTGAATTAGAATAACTGTGATGTGTTGAGAAAGGAGTTATAGGTTATCTCACTTCAAAAGTCTCATTTACTTTTGGCACCAATTCTTGCTTGTAATTGTCTACAAAGGAAAAAAAAATAGAAGTCCAAATATATGTAAAATAAATGGCTAATTTTAAAAATTAAATTAAAAATTTAATTTATATTTATAAACTATAAATAAAATTATTTATTATGTAAAGCTATATATTATATATAAATAAATGATATATATTTATAATTACTTTATAATTTAAAAAATTATGTCTGTTTTGGTTTCCTAACAAATGTTATTGGACAGAGTGATCTCAAGCAAAATATTTTGACCAGGAAAGCCCTTTCTTTGCTTTAGGAGTATGTAGTTATTTTCTGTTGTTCAAGTCTGAATGGTGTTTTTTTTTTTAAAGATTTATTTATTTATTGTTTATATTTATTTTGGCTGTGCTGGGTCTTTGTTGCTATGCACTGGCTTTCTCTAGTTGTGGTGGGCAGCGGTTACTCTTTGTTGAGGTATGTGAACTTTTCATTGTGGTGGCTTGTCTTGTTGCAGAGCACGGGCTCTGGGCATGTGGGCTCAACTAAGCCCCCAGCCAGCGGACTTAGTTGCTCTGAGGTATGGTGAGATCTTCGCTGATCAGGGATGGAACTCATATCCCCAGCATTGGTAGGTGGATTTTTAACTGTTAGGCCACCAGGGGAGCCCTGAATGGTGTTTTTGAGTGCAAAAAATGGACTGAATTTGGAGGATTGAATTTAATCTGAAATATCGGCTTATCATATATGAGTTTGCATCATGGCCATATAAATTATAAATTTTGAGAACCAATATGCAGAGACAATTTAAGGAACAACAAATTGTGTTATATAGATTATGAGTTTTTTTTTTTTTTCTGGGAAGCTGAGTTTTGTTAATACTTATTTTTCCTCTTTTCCCTTTCTGTCTCCTTTTTCAATAGAAATACATGACCTTTGTCATGTTACAGTTCTGTGAAGGTTATAATTTTAAAAATCTGATTTATGCAAAGATAGTAATATTGTTTGGGCTTCCCTGGTGGCTCAGATGGTTAAGAATCTGCCTGCAATGCAGGAGACCTGGGTTCAATATCTGGGTTGGGAAGATCCCTTGGAGAAGGGAATGGCAACCCACTCCAGTATTCTTGCCTGGAGAATCCCCAAGGACAGAGGAGCCTGATGGACTACAGTCCATGGAGTCGCACACAACTGAGCAATTATGGACAGCACAGCACAGGACATTGTTCAACCCATAATACCTCCACCCTTTCACTTTTTTTTAAATTTAGCTCCTCTCCCACTTCACATTGTTTCTCAACTCCGGTATACTGTCTCTCTCCTAAATTCTTAAAATACTTCTTTTGTGTACAGGCTTTTCCCATCATTTAAAAATTGTTCAAATCTTTCTTATGATAAACAACAACAACTCCCCTTGAGCACAGAGATGCTCTTCTCCAGCTACTGTAGTCTCTTCACCCTTTCCTATTCAAATTTCTTCTCTAATTTTTAGTCCCATCACTACTCAAGTCATTGAACTCTTCCTTAAGTTACCAAGGCAGGAAAAAACCTCTCACCGACACAGACACTGACTAACACTCAGCCCACGTGCCTTAGTCCTTTTTTACTTTCCACCTGACAATCTTTTGCACCACTGAAATTCTTCTTGTTTTGGAGTGCTTGTTTCCCTTGCTTTCCATGGCCCCTTCCTCTTCCAGGCTTCCTTTAACTCTCGGGCCCTCTTTCTCACTCTCCTTTGCAAGCTTCTTCTTCTGAACCATCCCTATGATGTTGGTTCTCCTTTCTTAGATCCTTCTCACCCTCCACACTACACAGCTGCCCCACTTTCACTAAACTTCTTCGCATAGCTTCAACTACTGTGTTTATGCCAGAGATCCTCCCACTTTGATTTCTGGCCTTGACCTTTCTCCAGAGCCATAAACCCATATGTCTAACTGGCTCAGTCTGTGTGTGTCCCAATCTGAACTCTTTTTCTCTTACTCCAAGCCTGTTCTTTTCTTTTATCCCCCAGTTTGTGATTCTGCCATGCGTTTCTCTGCCTACATCCAACAAATTATCAAGTCTGGGAGATTTCAACTCTTACAATCTTGAGTCTTTCCACTTCTCTTTATTCCCACAACAAATACTGGTATTTCAGCTCAACATTATCTGTCACCTAAGAATACTCAAAGGGCTTCCCTGGTGGCTCAGTGGTAAAGAATCCACCTGCTAATGCAGGAGACATGGGTTCAATCCCTGGGTTGGGAAGATCCCCTGGAGGAGGAAATAGCAAGCTACTCCAGTATTCTTGCCTGGAAATCCTATGGACAGAGGAGCCTGACAGGCTACAGTCCATAGGGTTGCAAAAGAGTCTGACACAAGTTAGCAGTCAAACAACAAAGAATACTCAAGCCTCTTCTTGCTTCTTCCTGCCCTTTAATCTGTCTGTTCTCTGCACTGCCTCTAGAGGGAGCTTCTTACAATGTAAATCTGATCATGCAGGAAGGTGACAACTCTGATGGCTTCCTCTGCCTTATGACTCCATCCTACTGCTTACAAGGTCCTTCACGACATTGCCTCTGCTAATTAGTCCAGGCTTCTCTTTACTCCCCAAATTCCTTGCACTTTATTTTCCAGCCCTACTAAAATCAATTCAGTTCCTTTAATAAGCACATGCGTTCTCTACTGAGCCTATCTATATATAATAAAAAATGAATAAATAACATTTTTCTGAACTGATTGATAAATATATTGCACTTTATTTTCATATGGAGAAAATTTGTTCACATTTACTTGTGATATCATATATATGATAAAGTAAGACTAACGCATATTTCCTTTAAAGATGTGTATTCCTTAAAATGTACCTACATTCAGAGTTCTAGGAATTAAAGGTCAGATAGCCAAATAGCACTCAGGTAAAGTAGTTTGAGTAAGTCATGCTGACTTTTTAAAAAAAAAATTTATTGAAATATAGTTGATTTACCATGTTGTGTTAATTTCTGCTATACAGCAAAGTGACTCAGTTGTTACACATATTCTTTTTCATATTCTTTTCCATTCTGATTTATCATAAGATATTGAATTTGGTTCCCTATGATATACAGTGGGACTGTGTTTACTCACCCTATATATACTAGTTTACATCTTCTGGTTTGCACCAAGCAAATTCTTCCTTTCCCCACACCCTCCCTCCTCCTTAGCAACCACAAATCTGTTCTCTTTGTGAGTCTGTTTCTGTTTTATAGATATGTTCATTTGTGTTGCGTTTTAGATTCCACACATAAGTGGTATCATATGGTATTTGTCTTTCTCTTTCAGACTTACTTCACTTAGTATGATAATCTCCAGGTCCACGCATGTTGCTGCAAAATGGCATATATATATATATATATATATATATATATATATATATATATATATATATATAAATTCAACTTTAGAGGAATCCCAGTCCATATCTCTTTCAATGGGATGTGCATACTACTCTCTGGGGGACTTTCTAGGGATACATGGCTTCAACAGCTTTAAGAAGATCAATTTGTAGCTGTTTAGCTTCTACGTGTTGCTTGTTCAAGCTGATCTGTCTGAGACCCACTCCTGCAGTCAGGTTTTCTCTTTTCATTCCTTCCTTTTCATTACTGACTCTCCTACTTTACAAGAGAAATGTGCACTCATTTGAATCTTATGAGACATTTCCCAGGGTATAAAAAACTTAGGATGTTTGAAATGTAGAGCTCCTGAATGAGAGTCCCTGGATTTGGTTTTTAAAAAGAGAAAGAAAAATTTTTAAAATTGTAGAGAGCAATGCCCAATTTTGTTCAGATCACAAACTCATGAAAAGGCTCTGTACCCACCTGCCTCTGTCTGTACATGTTAGAATTAGGATTCAGAAATAGAAGCATTTCTAAGGAGCACATATGACATTTTTATTTAAGTCAAAAAATGAAATTGGACTTTTTTTTGGTATTTTTTTATTTTTATTTTATTTATTTATTTACAATTAATTAATTTATTTTATTTGGAGGCTAATTACCTTATAATATTGTAGTGGTTTTTGCCAAACATCAACATGCATCAGCCACAGGCACACATGTGTTCCCCATCCAGAACAGCCCTCCCACATGCCTCCCCATTCCATCTCTCTGGGTCATCCCAGTGAACCAGCCCTGAGCACCCTGTCTCATGCATCGAACCTGGACAGGTGATCTATTTCACATATGATAATATACATGTTTCAGTGCTACACTCTCAAATCATCCCACGCTTGCCTTCTCCCACAGAGTCCAAAAGACTGTTCTTTACATCTGTGTCTCTTTTGCTGTCTCGCATATAGGGTCATCGTTACCATCTTTCTAAATTCCATATATATGCGTTAATATACTGTATTGGTGCTTTTCTTTCTGACTTTCTGTTTAATAGGCACCAGTTACATCCACCTCATTAGAACTGATTCAAAAGCATTCTTTTTAATAGCTGAGTAATATTCCATTGTGTATATGTACCACAACTATCTTATCCATTCATCTGCTGATGGACATCTAGGTTGCTTCCATGTCCTGGCTATTGTAAACAGTGCTGTGATGAACATTGGGGCACACGTGTCTCTTTCAATTCTGGTTTCCTTGGTGTGTATGCCCAGCAGTGGGATTGTTGGGTCATATAGCAGTTCTATTTCCAGTTTTTTAAGGAATCTCCACACTGTTCTCCATAGTGGCTGTACTAGTTTGCATTCCCACCAACAGTGTAAGAGGGTTCCTTTTTCTCTACACCCTCTCCAGCATTTATTGCTTGTAGACTTTTTGATAGCAGCCATTCTGACTGGCGTGAGATGATACTTCATTGTGGTTTTGATTTGCATTTCTCTGATGAGTGATGTTGAGCATCTTTTCATGTGTTTGTTAGCCATCTGTATGTCTTCTTTGGAGAAATGTCTGTTTAGTTCTTTGGCCCATTTTCTGTTTGGGTCATTTATTTTTCTGGAATCGAGCTGCAGGAGCTGCTTGCATATTTTTGAGATTAATTCTTTGTCAGTTGCTTAATTTGTTATTATTTTCTCCTATTGTGAAGGCTGTTTTTTCACCTTGCTTATAGTTTTCTTCATTTTGCAAAAGCTTTTAAGTTTAATTAGGTCCCATTTGTTTATTTTTGCTTTTATTTCCATTACTCTGGGAGGTGGGTCATGGAGGATCCTGCTATGATTTACATCAGAAAGTTTTTGCCTATGTTTTCCTCTCGGAGTTTTATAGTCTCTGGTCTCATATTTAGATCTTTAATCCATTTTGAGTTTATATTTGTGTATGGTGTTAGAAAATGTTCTAGTTTCATTCTTTTACAAGTGGTTGACCAGTTTTCCCAGCACCACTTTTAAAGAGATTGTCTTTTCTCCATTGTATATTCTTGCCTCCTTTGTGAAAGATAAGGTGTCCATAGGTGCATGAATTTATCTCTGGGCTTTCTATTTTGTTCCACTGATCTGTATTTCTGTATTTGTGCCAGTACCATACTGTCTTCATGACTGTAGCTTTGTAGTATAGCCTGAAGTGAGGCAGGTTGATTCCTCTAGTTCCATTCTTCTTTTTCAAGATTGCTTTGGCTATTCGAGGTTTTTTTGTATTTCCATAAAAATTGTGAAATTATTTGTTCTAGTTCTGTGAAAAATACCATTGGTAGCTTGATAGGGATTGTATTGACTTCATAGATTGCCTTGGGTAGTATACTCATTTTCACTATATTGATTCTTCCAATCCATGAACACGGTGTATTTCTCCATCTATTTGTATCATCTTTGATTTCTTTCATCAGTGTTTTGTAGTTTTCTCTATACAGGTCTTTTGTTTCTTTAGGTAGCTGTATTCCTAAGTATTTTATTCTTTTCATTGCAATGGTGAATGGAATTGTTTCCTTAATTTCTCTTTCTGTTTTCTCATTGTTAGTGTATAGGAATGCAAGGGATTTCTGTGTGTTAATTTTATATCCTGCAACTTTACTATATTCATTGATTAGCTGTAGTAATTTTCTGGTGGAGTCTTTAGGGTTTTCTATGTAGAGGATCGTGTCATCTGGAAACAGTGAGAGTTTTACTTCTTCTTTTCCAATCTGGATTCCTTTTATTTCTTTTTCTTCTGTGATTTCTGTGGCTAAAAATTCCAAAACTATGTTGAATAGTAGTGGTGAGAGTGGGCACCCTTATCTTGTTCCTGATTTTAGGGGAAATGCTTTCAATTTTTCACCTTTGAGAATAATGTTTGCTGTGGGTTTATCATATATGCTTTTATTGTGTTGAAGTATGTTCCTTCTATTCCTGCTTTCTGGAGGGTTTTTATCATAAATGGATGTTGAATTTTGTCAAAGGCTTTCTCTGCATTTATTGAGATATTCATATGGTTTTTATATTTCAATTTGTTAATGTGGTGTATCGCATTGATTGATTTGTGAATAATGAAGAATCCTTGCATCCCTGGGATAAAGCCCACTTGGTCATGATGTATGATCTTTTTACTATGTTGTTGGATTCTGTTTTCTAGAATTTTGTTAAGGATTTTTGCATCAGTTCATCAGTGATATTGGCCTGTAGTTTTCTTTTTTGGTAGCATCTTCATCTGGTTTTGGTTTTAAGGTGATGGTGGCCTCATAGAATGAGTTTGGAAGTTTACCTTCCTCTGCAATTTTCTGTAAGAATTTGAGTAGAATGGGTGTTAGCTCTTCTCTAAATTTTTGGTAGAATTCAGCTGTGAAGTCATCTGGTCCTGGGCTTTTGTTTGTTGGAAGATTTCTGATTACAGTTTCGATTTCTGTGCTTATGATGGATCTGTTAAGATTTTTTATTTCTTCCTGGTTCAGTTTTGGAAGGTTATACTTTTCTAAGAATTTGTCCATTTCTTCCAAGTTGTCCATTTCATTGGCATATAGTTACTGATAGTATTCTCTTATGATCTTTTGTATTTCTGTGTTGTCTGTTGTGATTTCTCCATTTTCATTTCTAATTTTGTTGATTTGATTCTTCTCCCTTTTTTTCTTGATGAGTCTGGCTAATGGTTTGTCTATTTTATTTATCTTCTCAAAGAACCAGCTTTTAGCTTTATTGATTTTGGCTATGGTCTCCTTTGTTTCTTTTTCACTTATTTCTGCCCTAATTGTTATGATTCCTTTTCTTCTACTAACCCTGGGGTTCTTCATTTCTTCCTTTTCTAGTTGCTCTAGGTTTAGAGTTAGGTTATTTATTTGATTTTTCTCCTATTTCTTGAGGTAGGCTGGAATTGCTATGAACCTTCCCCTTAGCTCTGCTTTTACTGAGTCCCATAGGTTTTTGGTTGTTGTGTTTTCATTTTCATTTATTTCTATGCATATTTTGATTTCTTTTTTGATTCCTTCTGTGATTTGTTTGTTATTCAGAAGTGTATTGTTCAGCCTCCATATGTTTGTATTTTTAATAGTTTTTTTTCCTGTAGTTGACATCTAATCTTACTGTATTGTGATCTGAAAAGGTGCTTGAAATGATTTCAATTTTTTTTAATTTACCAAGGCTAGATTTATGGCCCTGGATGTGATCTATCCTGGAGAAGGTTCCATGTGCACTTGAGAAAAAGGTGAAATTCATTGTTTTAGGGTGAAATGTCCTATAGACATCAATTAGGTCTAACTGGTCCATTGTATTATTTAAAGTTTGTGTTTCCTTGCTAATTTTCTGCTTAGTTGTTCTATTCATAGGTGTGAGTGGGATATTAAATTCTCCCACTATTATTGTGTTACTGTTAATTTTGCCTCCTTTGTCAAAAATAAGGTACCCATAGGTGCATGGGTTTGTTTCTGGGCTTTCTTGTTTATTTCTGCGTGTTCTCAAGACAAGCCAAAGCAGTCTTGAGGAAGAAGAATGGAGCTGGAGGAATCAACCTTCCTGACTTCAGATTATACTACAAAGCTACAGTTATTAAGACAGTATGATACTGGCACAAAAACAGAAATATAGACCAGTGGAACAAGATAGAAAGCCCAGAAATATCCTATAATAATTTAAAAACAAGAAAATTATGCTTTTTTTTTTTTGCTGTGTGGCAAGTGGGATCTTAGTTCCCAGATCAGGGATCGAACCCACATCCCCTGCATTTGCAGTACAGAGTTTTAACCACTGGACCATCAGGGAAGTCCTCAAAATTATGCTTTGAACAATAGGGCTGGAGTATTTTCAGAGACCATAAAGAAGACCCCTTCAACTCAACAAAGAGAAAACTAGGGTGCAGAAAATCCAGGACTAGCCCATGCCCATACTCTAAGATAAGGGAGACCTCATCTAGTGCTCCTAATTTGTAAAAGTATGGCCTATTACATTCCTTATAAAAGGCCAAAAAATGGCATTAGCATTTCACAAATGATGATACAAGAGAGCATGAATATACTATAAAATGTGGGAAGCACACCCACATACAACTCTACTCTGTTGTAAGTTTAGCCTAATAATGATAAAATATGTATAGTAAACATTAGCTATTGCATTTAATTAACAGTATTTTTTCTTACCTTCTTAACATTTAGAAGGACTTTTAGAAGTTCTTTTTTATAGAGCAGTTCTTTTAAACTACCATATAGGGAGCTATGGATTGATTTCTATTTTTCTTTAGATGATTTTCCCTTTGGCAAATAAAGTCATTCAAAACTGTTACAAATATCATTAGTTTATCAACTAGCCATCAAAATACATTGTAGAAAAAAGAACCTTAGTCTCAGGAAATAGGAGTCCTGGACCCTAGTCTCAGATCTGTCACTAGTTTGTTGTTTCACCTTGGGCCTCAGTGAATATGTGTGTGTGTGTGTGTGTGTGTGTGTGTGTGTGTGTGTGTGTGTGTGTATGTGTGTGTGTGGGGGGAGGGAGTATGATTAGATGTCAGGGTGTTGAATAGGTTTCAATCTGAGGACCAATTCTAATTGATGACAATTTCCTAGAGTTTTGGATACAGTAGGATTCTAGGGTTAATTTTGGCATTGGTGGAAATGATTGTTATGATGGGTTTAAAGTATCTATTATGGCATTGATGAAGGATGTTATGTATTTATCAACCAAAATGATAAAAAGAATTATGTTGTCAGGATTTCATTTTCTGGCTCTTGGGATGTGTATATGTGTGTTTTCTCCCTCTGTACAGAGCTTCATTAAACACAATAAAAAGTCTAGAACAGTTATATTTCTTTAATTAGTGTTGGAGTGGTGTCCATTAAGAGTTTTCTAAAACAACTGGCAAGATCACCTCACCGTTGCCCTAGATTTACAGCTTACAGGAGATCTACTGATGAGAATTAGAAATGCATTCATAAGCATTTGAAGGAAGGCCAATGAGGTTGTCATCTGGGAAACAATTCACTTATAAGTGGAGCCTCTTAGGAAAAACATCTTGATTGAGTCACCATTTCTATTGTTTGTCCCATTCTATAGGAATGAGTCTCTTGATGACAGGCTCATTGCTATTACATTCACATACAACTCACACATAACATTATATCCAGTTTATGCTGCATAATAAATCTTTTGTGAATCTCTTAACCCATGGTATGCAATTCTGGTACCAAAGTATCTAGGAAGTGAGCTTAGTACTGATCAGAAGATGAGTGTGAAATTATGGTACTAGAAGCAGAGTGTGTTGAAGAAGCATTAAAAAGGCTCAAATGGTATGCTGAACTCTTGTCTTAAAGGGCGATGTGTTGTAATCAATAGAGGACTTGCTTTCCATTTTTTCTTAGAATACTGTATAGCCCATCTGTGACTGTTTTGATTAAACCATATTTCCCTGAGTCATAATGTTGGTGTTTGTGGAACTTGAGAAGGATAACACCAGGGCTGAAAAGGTTGGTGAAGCCCTGATTCATTGGGAGACTGTACTATAGCTAGTGAGTGGGTGCTGCATGACACAGAATTCCAAGAATTTCACCGTGAAGAGCAGATAAGAAAGACAGTCTTCAATTATGAACATTTCAAAATGGAAGCAATAGACTGGTATGCTAGTCTGTTTTCTTCTTTTCTCCTTTTTAAGGGGTGTGAAAAATTATGGTAAACGTGAGGCTGAACTAGGAATGTGTAGTGTATGGGGATAGTTATCTATGTAAACCCATCAAAGATGGGTCTTTGGGTCTGCAGTTGAGATGCTGCATTGTGTACTATGCTTTGCAGACTCTTAGGAGCCCAGGTTGAAAGGGGGAATCAAAATGATGGACTAACATTAAGGTAGGATCCTAAAATCCGTTGTGGCAAAGACTGCTGATTGCTCTTCACGAGCCATTCTCTCTGTTATTTTTAGTAATAGTATCCTCCTCCAGCCAGTTTTCAAGGAGCAGGTATTTCCCCAGCTAGAGAACACATGTGAATCAAGATATGGGAATGTAAATAAGTTTAAGCCAATGGGATGAGAGCAGATATATGAGTACTTTGAAATTATCTCCCTATAGAGCACCCGTTTGCTTTGAGTTGTCTCTTCTTCCTTGTCTGCTAGCTAGGAAATGGTGACAGTTGAAACAGTTATGAAAGCCATGTGTCACCAATGACAGGGCCACCCTGCAATCTCTAGACTGCCTTTTGGGAAAGTAGTGAACTTCATTCTTATTATAAGCCAGTGTTTGGGGGCTTTATGTTATAGCAGCTAGCTAATACAGAAAATGGTACCCAGAAGTGAGCTTCAATGTAAAAATAACTAAAATGATATTCAGTTGTCTGGCTGGTTTGAAGGCCAACAGAAAGTTCAGGTTCTCATGCTGCTGACTGTAGGCTGTTGAAAACTATTTGGTAAAATTTCATCTCCAGTAACTTGAAAGACAGATGACATGCTTGCTGAATCTGTTGGTCTAGGGTAACTATATGGAAAAACTCAAGTGTTTTATGTTTCCTGGCTTTTTCTTGCTGTTTTTTTCAAAAGAGAGATGAAAGCAGACAAAATTTGCCCAGTTTGGAAGCAGAGCTGGAAAGAAACATAAATCTGCTTCTGCCTATGATGTGCAAGTTAAATTTGGGGATTTGCCAGGTTGGAAAAGTCAACTCTTCTGTAGCAAAGTTCTAAAGGTAAATCTGTATTTTAGAACTTTTCTCATAAACCTGATAAGACACCACATTCAGACCAGGAAGCAACTCAGAGGCAAGGATCTTATTAAGGGCTTTGCTTTCCCTCCCAAGCTGACTGTTTCCAGTGGCCTTAGGGTCGCAGTCATGAAACTGAGAAAATATAGGGGGCATTAAATAAAACAAGAGTCACTCCACTTAAGATCTGTACTCTAAGGAGAACTTTGGGAATGGTTGTTGCACTTGGAACTTGGCAGGAGCAAGCCCATAAGAGCCTATCACAACTTTGAGGGAATTGTTCTGCCAAAGAAATCATAGGTCTGGCCTACAAAAGCTTATTTTTCGAAAGCAGCCCTTCCCTCCCTCCCAAACACGTACCATCAGAAAGCTGGACTATTTGCTGACGTCTTCTCTGGTTATGGGGCCACCATGATGGTGAATGACAGAAAACTACCTAGAGAGTAATGCTAGTGGCCACAGAGAGTGACTGACAAGGCGGTGCCTCCTGGTGAACAGAACCAAGTTCCAACCAAGACAGCGCCTGTCCTTCCAGGATGAGGGGGTCTCCATAAATACTCCCAGTAGGGTTCATAGCTGAGGACCGTTCATTGCTATGCATGTGCCATCCTTTTATGAATAGGAGATGTTATGGCAGCTATCCTGTTCTGTATTTACTGTTGCCTGTGAGCCCATATGTATGTGTGTGTGTGAGTTGAATTGAGAGAAAGGGAGGGAGAGAGAGTAATGTGTTAGTTTGCAGGTCCATGAAAAGTCCTGATGGAAAGAACATGTACCACTCAGAGACCCAGGACTTTGAGTTGGAGGAAATACAGGGTGGGAATGTGTTCCATATGTACAGAAAGACTGTGTATGAGTATTTGGATGGCCAGAGAGTTGGTCTATGATAGAGACTAATAACTTCTTCCTAGTAGCCTTTCTGTCCTTTTTAGGAAGAAAACCCTCCCACCCAGCTAGGAATGACACTTCTTTACCTCCCTTGCAGCAAATTACTGACCAGTTGGCTATGGGCAAAAGAGATATAGGATTTCCATGTCATCTCCTTCAAGGTCAATTCACATGTCCTAGACATCTATTTTGTCCTGATTCTGATTGGGGAATGTTGTTGTGGTTCAGTCACTGAGTCGTGTCCAACTCTGCGACCCCATGGACTGCAGCATGTCAGTCTTCCCTGTCCTTCACTATCTCCCGAGTTTGCGCAAACTCATGTCCATTGAGCCGGTGATGCCACCCAACCATCTCATCCTTTGTCACTCCCTTCTCCTCCTGCCTTCAATCTGTCTCAGCATCACAGTCTTTTCCAATGAGTCTGCTGCTTGCATCAGGTGGCCAAAGTATTGGAGCTTCGGCTTCAGCATCAGTCCTTCCAATGAATATTTAAGGTTGATTTCCTTTAGAATTGACTGGTTTGATTGGGGAATGGGGGAACCCTGAAGCCTTGGTAGAGGATGGTAGAGAGGATTCACCAGACCTGGATGGGTCACATCCAGCTTGCTCTGTGGGAGAGTAAGAAACTTTTGTCTTATTCAGGTCACTATATTTTGGGGTTGTAGTGTTTGAGGTATTTTTTCCTCATATTCCTAAGCAACTTTGATGTGCTACTTCTAGTAATAATGAAATGGCTTGCTGAGATGTTTCTATTAAGCCCCGAGGAAGCATAACATTTTACCACAGGTGCTGGAGGGGACTCTTGAGAGTCCCTTGGACAGCAAGGAGATCAAACCAGTCAACCCTAGTGGAAATCAACTCTGAATATTCACTGGAAGAACTGATGCTGAAGCTGAAGCTCCAATATTTGGCCACCTTATGCAAAGAGCTAACTCATTGAAAACGACTGTGATGCTGGGAAAGATTGAGGGCAGGAAGAGAAGGGAACGAAAGAGGATGAGATGGTTGGATGGCATCACTGACTCAATGAACATAAGTTTGAGCAAATTCTGGGAGATAGTGAAGGACGGGGGAGCCTGGTGTACTGCAGTCCATGGGGTTGCAAAGAGTTGGACACGACTTGGTGACTGAACAACAAAAGACCTTCAGTGAAGAATTTCTCATTGTTGAGAAATTTCTTATAGTGTTGGGGTTGCTTGTGTCTGTCTTGAACAGGGATAGATAAATAGTGACATGGTTTGGTTTTCAAAATATGTATATTTAGATCGATTACCTTTTTTTCTGGTGAGACTGTCATTAAATGTGTTTATATAACTGATTATGTTCTAATAGGGCTGGAAGATGTTCTGCATGGTCTCAATATGTTTTTATAGAGTTAATCTTACCTCCATCATTCTTGCAGAAACTCACTGTAACAAGATAAATAATGAATTAGTATGATGTCCTTTAATAAACAACTACAACAAAATATGGAATGAGACTGGCCAAATAATGGATGCTGTGCAAATTCTACAACAATAGTGACACCATGATAGTATCACTCAGGCTTCCCTCGTGGCTCAACCATAAAGAATCTTCCTGCAATGCAGGAGACTCAGGTTCAATCCCTGGGTTGGGAAAATCCCCTGGAGGAGGAAATGATAGCCCATTCCGATATTCTTGCCTGGGAAATGCCATGGACAGAGGAGCCTGGTGTGCTGCAGCCCATGGGGTTGCAAAAGAGTCAAACATGACTTAATGACTAAACAGCAAAAACAGCAACAAATAGTATCACTCACATAAGGTTATGGAATTAATTTTACCTATCATTTTACATTTGGACAAAATTGCAGATGCATACCTAGCTAATGTTCTTTTTTAGAATAAATTTCAGTTGTATACCACTGAAGCTTAAAATAGAACCCAGATCTCTTGGACATCTATAGGATGACCCATTGGCACATTTCATATTGGGAGAGAGATGCTCAAGATAATTATTAGAGTCTATTTTAACTTAGCCCAAATTGTGGTGATCTAATTTGTAGTGTGGTTTTAGTGAGGCAAGGATCTGTCCTAGTTACTCATTGTTAACATATCTGAGGTATTTTGAATCAAAATATATCTCACCAGAAGCTTGTTTGTGTATGGATGAGTCTTGGTGGGGTAATATGTGTTCTTCTACCCACAAACCCATTGACATTCCCAAGACCAGACTCTATTAGACAGGTATCATAGATGTACTTTTCATACTGTTCATGGGGTTCTCAAGGCAAGAATACTGAAGTAGATTGTCATTCTCTTCTCCAGTGGACATTTTGACAGAACTATCCACCATGACCTGTCTGACTTGGGTGGCCCTACACAACATGGCTCATAGTTTCATTGAGTTAGACAAGGCTGTGGTCCATGTGATCAGTTTGATTAGTTTTCTGTGATTGTGGTTTTCATTCTCTCTGCCCTCTGACAGATAAAGATAAGAGGCTTATGGAAACTTCCTGATGGGATAGACTCACTGTGGGGAAACTGGGTCTGTTCTTATGGGTGGGGCCATGCTCAGTAAATCAAATCCCCTGTGATTATATAGTGGAAGTGACAATAGATTCAAGGGATTAGATCTGATAGACAAACTGCCTGAAGAGCCATGGACAGAGGTTTGTAACATTGTACAGGAGGCAGTGATTAAGACCATCCCCAAGGAAAAGAAAGGCAAAAAGTTTGTCTAAGGAGGCCTTACAAATAGCTGAGAAAAGAAGGAAGCTAAAGGCAAAGGAGAAAAGGAAAGGTATAACCATTTGAATGCAAAGTTCCAAAGAATAGCAAGAAGAGATAAGAAAGCCTTCCTGAGTGATCAATACAAAGAAATAGAGGAAAACAATAGAATGGGAAAGACTAGAGATCTTTTCAAGAAAATTAGAGATATCAAGGGAACATTTCATGCAAAGATGGGCACAATAAAGGACAGAAATGATATGGACCTAACAGAAGTAGAAGATATGAAGAAAATGTGGCAAGAATACACGGAAGAACTATACAAGAAAGATCTTGATGATCCAGGTAACCATGATGATGTGATCACTCACCTAGAGCCAGACATCCTGGAATGCAAAGTCAAGTGGGCCTTAGGAAGCATCACTATGAACAAAGCTAGTGGAGGTGATGGAATTCCAGTTGAGCTATTTCAAATCCTCAAAGATGATGCTGTGAAAGTGCTGCACTCAATATGCCAGCAAATTTGGAAAACTCAGCAGTGGGCACAGGACTGGAAAAGGTCAGTTTTCATTCCAATCCCAAAGAAAGGCAATACCAAGGAATGTTCAAACTATGGCACAATTGCACTCATCTCACACGCTAGTGGAGAAATGCTCAAAATTCTCCAAGTGAGGCTTCAACAGTATGTGAACTATGAATTTCCAGATGTTCAAGCTAAATTTAGAAAAGGGAGAGGAACAAGAGATCAAGTTGCCAACATCCATTGGATTATCAAAAAAGCAAGAGAGTTCCAGAAAAACATCTACTTCTGCTTTACTGACTATGCCAAAGCCTTTGACTGTGTGGATCACAACAAACTGTGGAAAATTTTTAAAGAGATGGGAATACCAGACCACCTTACCTGCCTCCTGAGAAAGCTGTATGTAGGTCAAGAAGCAACAGTTAGAACTGGACATGAAACAACAGACTGGTTCCAAATCGGGAAAGGAGTACGTCAAGTTTGTATATTGTCACCCTGCTTATTTAACTTATATGCAGAGCACATCATGAGAAATGCCGGGCTGGATGAAGCACAAGTTGGAATCAAGATAGCAGGGAGAAGTATCAACGACCTTAGATAGGCAGATGACACCACCCTTATGGCAGAAAGTGAAGAAGAACTAAAGAGCCTCTTGAGGAGAGTGAAAAAGTTGGCTTAAAGCTCAACATTCAGAAAACTAAGATCATGGCATCTGGGCCCATCACTTCATGGCAAATAGATGGGGGAACAGTGGAAACAGTGACAGACTTTATTTTTGGGGGGGCTCCAAAATCACTGCAGATGGTGACTACAGCCATGAAATAAAAAGATGCTTGCTCCTTGGAAGAAAAGTTATGACCAACCTAGACAGCGTATTAAAAAGCAGAGACATTACTTTGCTGACAAAGGTCGTCTAGTCAAAGCTATGGTTTTTCTAGTGGTCATGTTTGGATGTGAGAGTTGGACTATCAAGAAAGATGAATGCCAAAGAATTGATGCTTTTGAACTGTGGTGTTGGAGAAGACTCTTGAGAGTCCCTTGGACTGCAAGGAGATCCAACCAGTCAATCCTAAAGGAAATTAGTCCTGAATATTCCTTGGAAGGACTGTTGCTGAAGCTGAAGCTTTGATACTTTGGCTACCTGATGTGAGAACTGACTCACTGGAAAAGACCCTGATGCTGGGAAAGATTGAAGGCAGGAGGAGAAAGGGATGACAGAGGATGAGATGATTGGATGGCATCACTGACTTGATGGACATGAGTTTGAGCAAGCTCTGGGAGTTGTTGATGGTCAGGGAAGCCTGTTGTGCTACTGTCCACGGGGTCGCAAAGAATCAGATGCGACTGAGCAACTGAACACTGAATTGATAGATGTACTAACAAGTAGATTAATAGCATTTGTAAGTAAGAATGGATCCTCAAAGGTATTATCAAGTTGGTACTCTAAGATGCTTTAGGATAGGCCAATAATTATACATGCATGGGGAAAAGATACAATAATATGTCAAAATAAATATATTTTTCATGTGAAGGAGAAAATTTTCTAGTCTGAGTAACTGATCTCCAAGAGCTTGGATTTAAAATCATCATCAGTAAGCACGCTCTGGATTTTGGATATGAAGTAATACGATTTAAAATTACCATGATCTGCTTTTTAAAACAATTAATTATTTGATTATTTTGACTGCACTAGGTCTTAGTTGCGGCAGGCAGGATCTTCGATCTTTGTTATGGCATACTTACTCTTAGCTGCAGAATGTTGGATCTAGTTCCCTGACCACGGATTGAACCTGGGCCCCCTGCATTGGGAGCACAGCCTCAGCCACTGGACCACCAGAGAAGTCCTTGATCTGCTTTTTATATACAGAGATCTCCATGGCATCTGATCCACCGCCCACAGAGAACACCCATTGAATTGTGCTTGGAATAATTGCATTGGTCGTGTTAATCTGTCCGGCCCGACTTCTCTTTCTTTGTTGAGGACACATCAGCTGATGGAAGCTAAAGGGAGACCGACTGGGTTTAGTGTTAGGTTTGAACTTTTAGTGTTGGGTTATAAACTCAGGTTCTAACCTACAGAGTTAGCATCTCAATCCAGATGCTAAGTAATTATGCATTGGAATCGCACAGAGTGACTTTATGTACAAAAAAATCTAGTAACTCTGGGAAATCAAGTTTAATCGAAATATATCACTTCGCTTATAGCTCTGCCCTGACATCTTTCAAAGTAATTTAAAGACAGAAAAAGTAAACATTCAAACACTTTGCTGTGGTAAGCAGCTTATTTGTTTTAACACTCAGAAATTTAGAAAGGTCATTTAAACAGGGAGAAGGGTCTCTTTCATTTTCTTTATTCTGTGTTGTTGCCATCCAAATATTTTCAGTGCTCCCGTAAAATCAGAGAATAGGGACCTCTCTCCCCTACTCCAGTTTTTCTTTCTGCTTTGTAACACTTGGTGAACTCTGCCTGTATCTGAGGCATGCTGATGGAGTTTTGTGTATGGCTAATTTCAAGGGCAGAGTCAGTTAAACGTTCTGCAATTGACAAAGCTTTTCCTATGTTACATTGTTAGATATAATACAGCTACAAATAATGCTTTTACTTGAAGTTTCTATTACTGTTTATTTGTAGCACATAATGGTCTAAATAAAACTGCTAGGCTTATAGTTCTACAGGCTGACATTATCAATAATTATATGCGACAGTTTAAGATTTCTTTCTGCCAAACTGTGTCAGGATGAGCCAGAAAGAATGCCACAGATGCTGAACTTGATATTTTCCTCTCTCTTGACAGCTTTGGTATCAGGCGCTGCCTAGTGAGTTTATCTTATATCCATGTAACTATGTAGCACCTTTGATGTAGGGAGCTTCCATAGTGAGTTTATCTCATATCCACATGACTATGGAAATTAATGTTGAAGTAGGGGAGTACAATGTTGGTGCAATGGGAAACATGGTGCTATTTTGGCCACTGCTATACTTAGGGACTTCCCAGGTAGCACTAGTGGTAAAGAACCTGCCTGCCAGTGCAGGAGACTTATGAGACCTGGGTTCAATCCCTATGTTGGGAAGATCCCCTGGAGGAGGAAATGGCAACCCGCTCCAGTATTCTTACCTGGAGAATCCTTGTGGACAGAGGAGCCTGGTGGGCTATAGTCCATATGGTCACGAAGAGTTGGACACGACTGAAGCAACTTAGCTCAGCTCATATTTGGGTTGGGGTTTTCCAATGGCGCTAGTGGTAAAGAACCTGCCTGCCAACACAGGCGACATAAGAACCACAAGTTCAAGTTCAATCCCTGGGTTGGGAAGATCCCCTGGAGGATGGCATAGTAACCCACTCTAGTATTCTTGTCTGGAGAATCCCATGGACTGAGGAGCCTGGTGGGCTACAGTCCATGGGATTGCAAAGAGTCAGTCACCACTGAAGTGACTCAGCATACACACATGCATACTTAGATTAATATTTACAGAACTGTAGAATTTATAAATGCAAAAGATCCCAGAGATAATTACTTTTCTCAATTTTTGTTTTTCTGGTTGGGTTGAGTGAACTTGTATCACACCCTGCTGGTGACCTTTACAAGTCCCAGTGCTTCCTAAAAGATTGGAACAGTGCCTGGGTCACAGTCTGATCATGTGATCTAAGAATTTCACTCATGTTCTCTCTCCTGGTGTCTGGTTTATCATGTCCACACCATCATCTGCACATCCTCATCTTTTGGGAGATCTTCCCTACCCAGGGATCGAATCTGCATCTCCTGCACTGGAGGAGGATTCTTTAGCACTGAGCCACCCAGGAAGCCCCTTTGCTTCCTTAGAAATGGGTTAAGAATGGAGAAGAGAAGAAAAAGGAAGAGGAGGGAGGTTGTGTCTTGGCCACGACAATTTTCTATCTCAAGAAGATGCATCATTTCTCCTTTATTCCTCTCCCATGTGGCTAAAACCTCCCTACACTGCAGCACTGTGGACACTGGCTAATGCTCCTCTACCCTCGAGAAATGGCCTGGTTTAGGTCACCAGTGAGTCCTTGATCACCAAATCCAGTGGACGCTTTTCCAGGCCTTCACTGACTTGACTTTTCTGGACATTGACATAGTTTGAAATTTCCTCCTTGAAATTGTGCTTCCTTTAGCTTCTGTGACAAGTCTGGCCTTTTCCTCATCTTCCTGCCCCTTAAATGTTTATGTTCCTGGTCCATGTGTGTCCTTTCCAAGGCTGTACCATCAATTAGCAGGCAGGAGATTGTAATGCCTAGGAGCTTGAATTCTGGAACTAGAGTGCCTAGGCTTGAGTCCTGACTGTTCCACTTGGATCGGTTGCTCCATTTGTTGATGCCTCAATTTTGTCATGGAAAAATGGGGATGTTACTAGTAGTTTCTCATAGTGTTGTTGTGAAAATTAGATTATTTAACATACATAATGTGCCAAGAATAGTGCCTAGAAAATGGCAAATGTTTTGTAAATCCTTATTTTGAGAAAGAGAGAGAGGCAAAAAGATAGTGCCGGGGGGGCGGGGCGGGGCGGGGCAGGGAGAGAGAGAGAGAGTTCTTTGGTTAAAGATATTTGAATGACTCTGGTCCTCTGCTGGAATTTCTGAACAAGGTCTCAACATCCATGCTCAAGAGATACAGGAAACATAACTCACATACATGTTTCTTTTTCCTTTCAAAATTTTAATATTGAGTCTGGCTACTTTTTAATAACTTCCTCATTTGAATATTTTGATCAAATAAACCCTGGTCACTGTTGATTGTAGATTGCAGATCAGCATCTTGTTTTCCCTCTTTGAGTGTCAAACCAGCTTTCTCTGCTCTCTGCATATTTGGAATTTCCAACTTACTATACTAAATCTAGCCTTCAATAAAAGAGAGAACATAAAAATTATTAACCCAGAGTCTCCACCTTTCTCTCAGCCCTAAAGCAATGCAGATGACAGGGGAGATGTTTATTCCAATGATCACAAGAGAAACTTTGGGAGCAGCAGAAAAATGATACTTCCCAGAGATTTGGATGCCGGAGGGTATTAGTGATGGTGATGGTGATGAAGGTGGTGGGGATGGAAGGTATGCTCCAAGATGCTTAGACTTCAACTTTGTGATGGGAGAGAGCTGTGGCATAGTTATGGGATTTCTCCAGCTAGAGTCGTTGATTCCCAGATGCACAAGAAATATTCTCCAAAGCGTTTAAAAGCATGGACTGCTGTGGTTTGTGAAGGAACTGTTAGGAGAAGAAGGGGTGGATAAAAAGGAGAGGTTTTAGTGGAGTTTTACTTTGGTCTACACATACCCCTAACAGCATTCAGTAAATGCAAGTAAAGAACTCTCGATCTTTTTGAAATGACAATAGGCTGTTGCTCTGTGTTTCCTCATTTCCCTGCTAAGACCATACCATGTGATTCCTGGCCTCATAAGAGTTGAATAAGCCCATATCTTCTCAAGGCATGAAGCAATCTTTTTGTTCATTGTGAACCACATTCCTCTGTTTGTATAACTCAAGATCTCCTTTCTGCTTTGCCGTTCAGTTGTCAAGACTCTTCCTTGAAAAGGAAGACTGTGCTTGTAATGGGAATTTAAACAGGACGTTTATATAGTTTCAACACAGTCTGTAGGGTTACAGTTAACTGGCTTTCTAGACAGGTTGTTGCAGTTTTGATGACACTTTGATGATGTGTTGGGCTTAATTGAACACCTCTTGTACCTAGCTTTAGAGTCATAGTGCAATGAAGGACTGGGCCAATTAATGAAAACATACTGACTGTATCAGTAGTAAATATTAGAATCACATGACACAATGAGGACCTAACTTTACGCCTGTTGTAAAGATTTAAATTAATTTCAGTAAGTAGCACTCGCTGCCTTTAAAGCCTTTTGTAGATGATGCAAGGCCTCCCAAGGGTAAATGACACAAAATTCCTATCCTCTAGCACCTCACAATTTATTGGAGGAACAATACACATAATTCATTAGAACGGAAGGTCCTGAGTATTTTATTAAAACAGCTGCTTAAACAAAATGAATCCATACCATTGCTTATACAGCCTAAGCGCTTATCTAGATATTGGACTATTTGGACAACAATTTCTATAATCTTCATTTATCATTTGAGAGACTTCCTAGGTTTGGGGGACTCCTGGGTGTGTAAGACACAAACCCTATTCTCATGATTGGGAGAGAGAGATGCAGACAAACATGGAGGGAAGGGTGATAACACACCTATAGAGGGAACACGGTGAAAGGAGTGACCACCTCCTTCTGGGCATGAGCGGGAAGTAGGAAGAAGCAAAAGGCTTCAGCTGGTGTAAGGGGGGCTTGCCAGATGGCAAGAAATAGAGAGACACTGTGGGTGGAGGGAACGGCTGAGTCTTCTATGTTATACCCACCTTAAATGGGCGCTTCAGGGTTCGTCAATCTCATTTTACATTTAGAGTTTCCTCAGGAAATATAGTCTTGATTTGATTTCTCAACTTTCTACAATTATGGAAGCAAAATTTTTAAACTCTTTGTGTGTGAAAACAAAGTTATATAGGCATTGGGACGACCATGACAATAAGAATTGAAATAATGTTTAGGATAACATCTAGGTAATACATAACTTTGGGTATCACCCTTATTTTTTTCACTTCAGATTGCTTTATTCACACTAAAATGTTTGATAAATGTTATGTACAAGGTGTGATATTAAGTTAGAGAACCAAATTTTATGAATGTTTGGAAGTTTCATTTCAGAGTCAAATCTTTATTTGAAACTGCCTTCTTCCTTCTTAGTGAAATCTTTTATATATTGTAATCTTTTCTGGAAATCGTCATTAAATGGCACAGTCAATCACTATCATTCATTCTTATTTTCTTATGGAAAGATATACTCCTTTTAAAAAAGAAAAACTAAGGCCAGTTAAAATGATTCCATTTTAAAAGTGCGGTTGTGATAGATTTTTTTAAAAGCAGAGGGTTGGTTCTGAGTATAGAGATGTAAGCCATAACAAGGCAAAAGACACACAAGTGATAGTGTAAATTATAATACTTATGAGTTATATTTTAAATGTTCAGCTTTACCTTCTTTTCTTTAAAAAAAAGGATGGAAAGAGAAATCAAAGGAATGTATCATGTGGCCTTTTTATTATTGTAAAGATTATTAATCATAGATAGCATTTAATGAGTGCTTACTCTCTCTAAACAAATCACTGAGGTAGGTACTATTATTACATTTATTTTACAGTTGAGGGAGTTGAAGCCCAAAAATGTTAAGCCCTATGCCTAAGGTCACCCAGCTTGTATGGAAAAGAATTGAAATTTGAGCCCAGATTGTTCAGTGTCAGTCACTCAGTTGTGTCCGAATCTTCGTGACCCCATGGATTGTAGCCCGCTAGGCTCCTCTGCCCATAGACTTCTCCAGGCAAGAATACTGGAGTGGGTAGAAGTGGGTTGCCATTGCCTTCTTCAGGGGATCTCCCCAGAGGTGAGGCTGATGGAGAATCTGCCGTCTGGTATCTGCAGCATCTGGAACTTGTAGACCTCTCGGTCCACGCATCAGGGGAGGAGCATCAGAGGACCACAGGATGGCTCTTCAGCACTTCTTCCTGGCAGTGAGGAAAGCCACTTCTGCTTGCAGCCTACGGTCTAGACCTAGTGCTGCGGCCCCTTCTGACAGCAGGAGGGTGGGAGACGTGGGGGAGCCAAGGATACTTGATGCATAGCTCACGTCTCTGCCACAGCTACTCTCACTGCAAATGTCTTTCAAAGTTTTAAATAACAGAAACCATTAAATAATATAAATTTCAAGCATGAAGCCAGGAGAGGACCTGTATTGGATATTCAAAATTTCTAGGCAACCTCAGTGTAATCAACATCTTCACTCATCTGCCCCCCTACCCCAGTGTGGTGCTCCTTTCTCTGGTGGGTATTTAAGACTGTGGGTTACATTTATTCTTCATTAAAGGTTTTCTGGCACCTTCTGGACTCCACTGGATATATGGAAACTTGGAATGACTGAGATTCTCTCTTAGCTTTGCCTCTTCTGGTCACTCTTCTCTTCCCACTGAGATTAGTCTTACCTTGAAGAAGACTGACCGTCATAGTAAAGCACTTGCCTTTTTGCTTAACTCTGTGAATACACTAAAACAATGAAACTATCTCCAAAACTTTCAGAGGGAATAAGAAATGCTACTTATTTCATTTTTTCCACAGTTTCATTTCCCCCACTCCCAGATTATATTCTATGATCGTTGGTTCCTATAAAGGTCCTTTTAAAAATCTACCTATTGACGATCCATCTACCTATCCATCCATCCAAAAAGTTCTTACTGGGTGTCCTTCTACTGAATGAGACTCCTTTGTATCACTTTTGATCCTTCATTTCATTAAACACTTTTCTTCTGGAAATTACCTTACAGCATTGTGTCAGCCCCAGTCATTTCCTCAGGGAGCAAACAGCTTGTCCTGTGATTGACACCAGTGTGTTCAGTTATTGGATTTCCCTTAGGAACTTGACCATGATCAATATTTGACAGACTTTCAGATTCCTACAAATGCAGAGAGACTATGTCATAGGAATCTCAAGGATTCTTTTAAGGTAGCAAACATCAAGCAGAATCCTTGATTTAAAATCTCTTCATTCCTTTTAATGTGTTGCTGGATTATGATTCCAAGTATTTTGTTGAGGATTTTTGTGCCTGTATTTGTCAGTAACATTGGTCTGTAATTTACTTTTTTTGTAATATCTTTGTTTGATCTTGTATCAGGGTGATGGTAGTCTCTTGAATGAAATTTGGAGTGACCCCCCCTCCCCCCTGCAGTTTTTTGGAATAATTTGAGAAGGATTATTAGTTGATAAAAGAGTCCAAAATGCAGTAATTGGGTGCAATCTCAAAAATGACAGAATGATATCAGTTCATTTCCAAGGCAAATCATTCAATATCACAGTAATCCAAGTCTATGCCCCAACCAGCAATTCTGAAGAAATTGAAGTTGAATGGTTCTTGAAGACCTATAAGATCTTCTAGAACTAACACCCCCAAAAGATGTCCTTTTCATCATAGGGGACTGGAATGCGAAAGTAGGAAGTCAAGAAACACCTGGAGTAACAGGCAAATTTGGCCTTAGAGTACAAAATGAAGTAAGGCAAAGGCTAACAGAATTTTGCCAAGAGAAAGCACTGGTCATAGTAAACACCCTCTTCCAACAACACAAGAGAAGACTCTACACATGGACATCACCAGATGGTGAATACTGAAATAAGATTGGTTATATTCTTTGCAAGCAAAGGTGGAGAAGCTCTATACAGTCAGCAAAAACAAGACCAGAAGCTGACTGTGCCTCAGATCATGAACTCCTTATTGCAAAATTCAGACTTAAATATGTAGGGAAAACCACTAGGCCATTCAGGTATGATCCAAATCAAATGCCTTATGGTTATACAGTAGAAAGAAAGAAAGTGAGGTCACTCAGTCATGTCTGACTCTTTGCAACCCCATAGACTGTAGCCTACCAGGCTCCTCCATCCATGAGATTTTCCAGGCAAGGGTACTGGAGTGAGTTGCCATTTCCTTCTCCAGGGGATCTTTCCAACCCAGGGATTGAACCCAAGTCTTCAGCTTTGCAGGTAGACGCTTTACGGTCTGAGCCACCAGGGAAGCCCCTATACAGTGAAAGTGACAAACAGCTTAAAGGGATTAGATCTTTTAGACAGGGTGCCTGAAGAACTATGACAGAGGTTTGTAACATTATACAGGAGACAGTGATCAAAACCATCCCTAAGAAAAAGAAATGCAAAAAGGCAAAAGGGTTGTCTAAGTAGAGCTTATAAATAGCTGAGAAAAGAAAAGAAGTGAAAGGCAAAGGAGAAAAGGAAAGATATACCCGTCTGAATGCAGAGTTCCAAAGAATAGCAAGGAGAGATAAGAAAACCTTCCTAAGTGATCAATGCAAAGAAATAGAGGAAAACAATAGAATGGGAAAGACTAGAGATCTCTTCAAGAAAATTGAGGAGGATAGGTACTAGCTCTTCTCTGAATGTTTAATAGAATTTAACTGTGAAGCCACCTAGTCCTGGACTTTTGTTTGTTGGAAGATTTTAAATTACAGTTTCAATTTTACTGCTTGTAGTTGATCTGTTTATATTTTCTAATTCTTCCTGGCTCAGTCTTGGAAAGTTGTTCCTTTCTAAGAATTTGTCCATTTCTTTCAGGTTATCCATTTTATTGGCTTATAGTTGCTTGTAGTAGCCCTTTATGATCCTTTGTATTTCTGTGGTGTCAGTTGTAATTTCTTCTTTCTGACTTCTAATTTTATTGACTTGAATGTTTAAAATGGATAGCTAGTGAGAAGCTGCTGTACAGCACAGGAAGGTCAGCTTATGCTCTGTGATGACCTAGATGGGTGGGATGGAGTGGGGTGGGGGTGGGGGGGTGGGGGTGGGTGGGAGGGAGGGAGGTCCACGAGGGAGGGAGGGGATTTATGTATACATATAACTGGTTCCCTTTGTTGTACAGCAGAAACTAACACAGCATTGTAAAGCACTTATACTCCAACAACAAAAAAATAAAATCATTATGCAACATAGCGCAAGTAAAAATCTCAGCCATAAAGCTCACCTTCTGAAATATCAGAGATGGAAAAGAGGTTAGACTAGACACATATCCTGGAAAGTTTTTTTATGGGAAAGTTACACACAACTAAATAAATGCCATAATATAAGCACACCTATTGCTTCAGTTATAGATTTGTGGCACTGTGGTGCTCTTGCCAGGCTAAACTGAACATTTCAACTGGATCAACCTTGGGCACACCTGAGACCTTTGGTTCTCAGCCTGGATTTTAATGGCCCCTGAAGCACCAAAACGGTGTAATTGAGGATATATCCAGGCCTCAAGGTGGGGATTATTGGTGCTCTGAACCAAACTTGTGTAGTAAGGAAGATAGGTTTAAGAGACAAAGGGAGACTTTGTGCATAAGACAGCCTTTGTGCTTTAAGGAATATGGAGAAAATCCTTTTTCCTAAGACACTCCTCTGGCTCTTCACACAATGTCACTAGTAGGCTCTCTCAGTCATAGCAGCGGCAATTCCATTAATTAGGGATTCACTTATGTTAAAAACAATCCTTTTTAAGATGCAATTACCTCAGGATGGCAATTGCTAATTTACAAATCTGTGCAAAATTTCTTAATCAAATTGCTTTTCTCCTTAACACCTGGCTGAGATAAGTGTTTCTAAAGGAAATAGATGATGAGTTGAAATTTGGTGGTGTTGCAGGGTGGAGCTGGGCAGAAGGTAGAGACAGGAGGAAAAAAGTTCACTCAAAACATATTTTTCTAGCTATAAAAATACTTCATGCAGTTCACTGGAGTGCTTACTAGGGAAGGCTCAAGCCAGACCACACTTGTTGGCCCTATGACTCGGCAAGTGGCTTCAATCCCAATGACCTCATTAATAGGAGTTCAGTCATGTCCAACTCTTTGCGATCCCATGGACTGCAGCACACCAGGCTTCCCTGTCCATCACCAACTCCCAGAGATGCTCAAACTCATGTCCATTGAGTCGGTAATACTCAACCATCTCATCCTCTGTCGTCCCCTCCTCCTCCTGCCTTCAATCTTTCCCAGCTTCAGGGTCTTTTCCAGTGAGTCAGTTCTTCGCATCAGGTGGCCAAAGTATTGAAGTTTCAGCTTTGGCATCAGTCCTTCCAAAGAATATTCAGGACTGATCTACTTTAGGATTGACTGGTTTGATCTGCTTGCAGTCCAAGGGGACTCTCAAGAGTCTTCTCCAACACCATGGTTCAAAAGCATCAATTCTTTGGTGCTCAGCTTTCTTTATGGTCCAACTCTCACATCCATACATGACTACAGGAAAAACCATAGCTTTGACTAGACAGACCTTTATCAGCAAAGTAATGTCTCTGCTTTTTAATATGCTGTCTAGGTTGGTCATAACTTTTCTTCTAAGGAGCAAACGTCTTTTAATTTCATGGCTGCAGCCAGACCTGCTTTGAATGTTTGCGTGTCTCCTGAGAAGGCACATGTCAGCATGTGCCTGCTGCAGGGACAGGGGCTCTGGCTGCAGCAGACCTGGGTCACACGGCATGTGGCATAAGTCCTCTTGGAGGAGGTTGCCATTAGCCCCACCATAGAGCTGCAGAGCAGATGAGAACCCCCATAGAATCTGACTTTGGAAGCCAGTGGGATTTGATTACAGAACTTCCACAGAACTTGGGAAACAGACTCTTGGAGGGCACAAACAAGAGTCCTTGCACACACCAGGAGCCAGGAGAAAGGAGCAGTGTCCCCACAAGAGGCTGAGTCAGTAATAGGAGGATAATAGTAATATTGGATTGGCCAAAAGTTTGAAAACCCAAATGAACTTTTTGGCCAACCCAATACTTACCATAAATTAATGCATGGAAAGAGCTTAGTATACAAGTATACAAGAAACATGCAATAAACATTAGGTATTTTGAACAATTTAGAATATACAAAAGAAAACAAGTTGCCCAAAGTTCCATAGCATATCTCCAGATCATCATACTTTGAAACTGTTAATGTCATGGCCAATTTCTATCCAGTATATTTATAGCTCATATACCAATACACGTATAAACTGGCATTATGCTGTTACTTACATCTTAGTGTTCCAATTTTTCTTTTTTTAGGTTGTAATACTTTCTAAGCATTTTAGGGAGGGCTTCATGGAGGAGGTAACCAGTAAATCTATGTGTATTTCCATAGTCAGATTTGAAAGGAGTTTCCAGTCTAGGAGTACAGTGTAAAGCAAAAGCATAGGCAGGAAAGCTAGGAAGAAGTGAGGGTACCAATGTAGAGTAGGAGGGTTTAGGAGGTGGCGAGGCTAAGGGAGAGCTTGGGTCTGATTGCGGGACCAAGTGCACTTGCTCTTAAGTAGAGGATGAGGTTGGAGCCAGGCTTAGGGGGACCTGTTAGACAGAGTGAAGGACTAAAATTAGGCCTCAGCTATTCTTATAAGGATAAACAGGAAACTGTGGATATAAGAGGCAGCATGGAGAAAGAATTGACAAAATATACTGATTTGTTACAGGCTGTGGGAAGAAGGGGGAAGAAGTAAAGATGGCTCTGAGATCATCACAGAGCACTCAGCTGAGCTCCTTGGCTATACAGCAGGTTCCCACTAGGTATCCATTTTACACATGGTGGTCAGTCCCTTCCAATTCATTCCACTCCTCTTCCACCCCCACACCCTGTTCCTAAATCTGGTCCCCTATCCTGCATATCCATTGTCTAGATCTGTGTCTTTTTTCCTGCCCTGCAAATAGGTTCATTTGTATCACCTTTCTAGATTCTGTATATGTGTGTTAATATACAATATTTTCTCTTTCTGACCCACTCCACTCTGTATGACAGACTCTACATCCATCCACATCTCTACAAATGACTCAGTTTTGTTCCTTGATAGGTAGGATGGCATGATGGGAGGGACTTCCAAGAGGGAGGGGGTATATGTATTCACACGCTGATTCACTACATGGCAGAGTAGAAACTAACACAACATTGTAAAACAACTATACCCTAATATATAAAAAAGATGGCTCTGAGAATTCTAGAAAGTATAACTAGTAGGGGTTGTGGTAGTCAGTCCTTTGAAAAAGAGTTTTAGAAGATTCATGAGAAGTTGTAAATAGAGACCAGATTATAGGGTTAAGAGCACATAGCTAAGATGTTCAGGAAATAGGTATAGACAACTCTTTTAAGGGCTTGATGTCAAAGAAGACATAAGATGGAAGAGTAATGTAAAGGAGGAATGCAGTGGAAATGAGTATTTTGTTTGTTTGCTTCTGATTTATATTTATTTCTTCCTGAGAGACAAGGGAGACTTCTGTTCCATGGGGAGGGGACACATGAAATGAAGGGCAATGAGAAGACAAGTGTATGGGAAAGGATGGAATCCAAGGTGGAAGAATCCACTTTGGAAAAGAAGAGATTCTCACCTTCACTGGAGGGTTCCCTCAGAAAAATATTCACAGAAAAGTGGGTAGAATTTGGAGAGAAATTTCCATGGAAGGAACTGAAGGAGATCAGGTCATTGGCTAAGGTAAAAGCCAAGCATGGTTCTGGAGATTTTCACAGAATGGAAATGATTCTGAAAAACCACAGGGAAAAAGATAGGCTAAGGTTGAGAATGAAAAAAAAAAAAGATATGCAGGAGCCATGCTGCTGCTGCTGCTAAGTCGCTTCAGTCGTGTCCAACCCGTAGATGGCAGCCCACCAGGCTCCGCTGTCCCTGGGATTCTCCAGGCAACAACACTGGAGTGGGTTGCCATTTCCTTCTCCGATGCATGAAAGTGAAGAGTGAAAGTGAAGTTGCTCAGTCGTGTCTGACTCTCAGCGACCCCGTGGACTGCAGCCTACCAGGCTCCGCTGTCCATGGGATTTTCCAGGCAAGAGTATTGGAGTGGGGTGCCATGGCCTTCTCCGGCAGGAGCCCTGAGGCTTATCTTATTTACCGAGAGGAGTGATAGGCCAGTTTTGAGCAGATTTCATATTAAATCAATACGCTATACAAATTCTTTAATTTTATAAGCCTAATACTAGTTGTTGAAGGCATCTTCTTTCTTTGGCAGCAGCAAGGGAAGATATATATCTTTGTGAAAGTGATGTGTTAATTAAGTTTTCCTTAAAATTCTTGCTGTGATGAGGGATGCAGAAAGAAGAGGTCTTTTATGTCTGTCTCAGAAAGTGGTCATAAAGTGTCCTTCCATTTGTCCATTGCTTTTCAGTTTAGAAAATATATTCACTCTTATAACCTCAGATGCTAAAAAAGATAGCAAGGGATGACAAATCTAGACTATAAATCACACTGGAAAAACATTTCCAAAGGAAAGAATCTCTTCATGCTGAGACTGGAAATGAACTGCCATTTCTAGTAAAGGTGTGTAGGAAAGAACATTAATATTCAAGAGCAGCTCAGAGGTCTTGTAAGACCTCGATAAAGACATCTTAGGCATATGTTCTTGGAGTTTGATACTTTGCCAGTGAATATAATATTTCTTTTATATTATATTCATAATCTTATTTATGATATTTATATCATAAATTTCTCTTAAATTTATGCAGGCTGCTCAGAAGCCTTTGGGCTTCTTGAAATTTCGATTAGAGTTTTCAGATAGTACAGCAATAATTATTTCTTAAGCAGCTTTGAAGTATTTTTCCCAAGAATGGTGATGAGTTTTTATAAATCAGGCCAAACTTATGTGTACACATTTTGAAACATCTATTTAGCATTTAGGGCCGGCTGTTGGTTCTTAGGTCAAGGCAGAATCACTAATCACTCAGAGAGTTCTGAAGGATTGGCTTTGGCCTTGACATTGTCATAAAATGCTGAGTTAACATCACTGTGGCGGGCTCTTTAGGGCCTCTATTCTAGTTTATGGGCTTCCCTGGTGGCTCAGATGGTAAAGAATCCACCTGCAATGCAGGAGACCCTGGTTTGATCCCTGGGTCGGGAAGATGCCCTGGAGAAGGAAACGGCTACCCACTCCAGTATTCTTGCCTGGAGAATCTCATGAATAGAAGAGCCTGGTGGACTACAGTCCATGAGGTTCCGAAAAGCTGGACATGACTGAGTGACTAACCACGCACACATTCTAGTTTATAATGCTGCTCCTCCACATTTGAGGCGTGGGAATGCGGTTTGCTGGATTTTTCATGTGTGGAAGTATTGTTTACAGTAGTCACCTTGTGTTTTATATCCTTTACGGTTGTATATACTCCATTTGCTCCTCACAGATCCCTATGAACTGTGCAGGGCAAGGCAATGCTTTTTTTTTTTTCCAACAACAAGAAAATAAAGCTGCAGTGAAGATGATTTTCTCAGGGTCTCACTGCTAGTCAGCTTGGAAGCAGGCTTCAGTAGTTGCGGTTCTTGGGCTCTAGAACACAGGCTCAGTCACTGTGACCCATGGGCTTAGCTGCTCTGCAGTGTGGGATCTTCCTGGACCAGGGACTGAACCGGTGTCCCCTGCATTGGCAGGAGGATTCTTATCTACTGTATCACCAGGCAAGTCCTGCCTTTTTAAAAAATTTAAAAATTTTTTGGGGTTTATTTTTGGGGTTTTATTCTTAAATTTTTTTTAAATTGAAGTATAGCTGACTTACCTCTGACATCTGCTTTTAACTCTTTAATCTGATACTTTGATGCCTATTTATCACAGGGTTTGATGCCAGAGGTTGCTAATCTTATTTATATCAGAACCATATAGGATTTCCATTCTTCTATGTCTAAAATGGTTGACTATTGGAAATATCATGTATTTCTACCCAATATAGGTAACCAAGTCCTGTGTGGACATAGTGTAGCCTTTGGAGTCAGACTAGCCTAGGCTAGAAGCCCAGCTCTGCTCCACGTCAGAGTTGCTACCTGTGTAACATTATTTAGCTTTCCTAAGCTTTTGCTTCTTCATTTTTATTTTAAATTTTTTGAAAATTTTTGGCTGCGCTAGGTCTTTATTGCAGCTCAGGCTTTCTCTAGTTGCAGCTCAAGGGCTTAGTTGTCCTAAGGCATATGGGATTTTAGTTCCTGGACCAGGGATCCAACCCGCCTCTCCTTCATTGGAAGGCAGATTCTTAACCCTTAGACCACCAGGAAAGTCTCACTTCCTTATCCTTAAAAAAGGCTTGATAGTGTTACCTATTTTAGAGGTCCTTATGAATACCACATAGTACAATGTTTGCAAAAAACCCATATCAACACATAGTATATGCTAAATGCTGCTGCTGCTGCTGCTAAGTCACTTCAGTCGTGTCTGACTCTGTGCCACCCCATAGACGGCAGCCCACCAGGCTCTGCCGTCCCTGGGATTCTCCAGGCAAGAACACTGGAGTGGATTGCCATTTCCTTCTCCAATGCATGAAAGTGAAGAGTGAAAGTGCAGTTGCTCAGTCGTGTCCGACTCTTCGCGACCCCATGGACTGCAGCCTACCAGGCTCCTCCGTCCGTGGGATTTTCCAGGCAAGTGTACTGGAGTGGGTTGCCGTTGCCTTCTCCGTATATGCTAAATAGATCACCACAAATATTTTCAATAAGGGTTAGCAAATAGTACTAAAAACAAGTAAAGTTTCAAAAGGGAAAATAAAATGGGCATTTTAATCATTTATAATATGTTTAGCATTGTACTTTGAGATAAGAAATAACTTGCCATTCTTTTTTTAAAAATTTATTTAATTGGAGGCTAATTACTTTAGAATATTATAGTGGTTTTTGCCATACATTAACATGAATCAGCCATGGGTGTACATGTGTTCCCCATCCTGAACCCCCCTCCCTCCTCCCTCCCCATCCCATCCCTCAGGGTCATCCCAGTGCACCAGCCCTGAGCACCCTGTCTCATGCATTGAACCTGGACTGGCGATCTATTTCACATATGATAATATACATGTTTCAATGCTATTCTCTCAAATCATCCCACCCTCGCCTTCTCCCACAGAGTCCAAAAGACTGTTCTATTCATCTGCCATTCTTTTTTAATTCTCTGTGTTGTTGTTCAGTTGCTAAGTAATGTTCGACTCTTTGGGACCCCATGGACTGCAGCAGGCCAGGCTTCCCTGTTCTTTACTATCTCGGGAGTTTTCTCAAACTCATTTCCATCAAGTTGGTGATTCTATCGAACCATCTCATCCTCTGTCACCTCCTTCTTCTTCTGTATGTGCTGTCTTTTAATTCATCTATTACTTGGGGATGTAGGCAAGGAAAGGAGCATTATTAATCATTTTATTTTTCTTCCTTTTACATATATGTATTTTCTCACTTTCTATAATAAACAAATTGAGCTGTCACAATAGGTGTGAGGTTATAAAATAAAAACTGGTTTAAGCATTAAATGATAAAATGTCAAGAATTGGAAAAAGGAGCAGCTTCCTAAAAAATCAGTAGCCTTCAGTTGAACAGAAGTGTTTGATGTTTAAAGCAAAGTATATATACCTCAGGGACATTTTTGCAAGTCCAGTGGTTAAGACTCTTCCCTTCTACTGTAGAGGGTGCAATTTCAATCTTTGGTCATGTAATTAAGATCACTCATGTCGAGAGATGTGGCCAAAATAATATACATATACCTCTTCCTTCTACTCACTTTCACTTATTTGCTCATTTATACATTTATTCATTCATTCAAAAAATTATATTTAACTGTTCATTATGTTTCCTGAACTGGGAGGGGATGAAAAGATGGAATTCTTAATTCATTACTATTTATTGATGATTTATCTTTTTTTTATTTAAATGAGTTTATTTATTTTTTAACTTTACAATATTGTATTTGTTTTGCCATAAATTGACATGAATCCACCATGGGTGTACATATTATTTATCTTTTTATCAGAGTGTGGAAATACCAAGGGGATTACCCCATCTTAGGCAGCCAGATGCACATACTCTCTCTCTATATATGTGAGCTCACTGAAATGGATCAGGGCACAGAAACTCAGCTTCAGGAAAATAGTAGATTTTGTTTATCACATGCTCAGTGCCAACAGATAGACTAATTTGAAGAGATAAGTATATTTTCCATTGAAAATCTTACAAAAGATGCTCAGGTTAAGTAATAGCTATCACTAAAAGTTCTATTCTACTGTTAAAGAAACTAATAGTCAAGATAACCCACACAAGGAAGGATAAAATAGGATTATAAGTTTTTATGAAAAGAGTGTTTACCTTGAGATAGAGAAACATATAACTCTAAGGAATCCTTTAATCAGCAGCTATTGACCTCTTATGAGTTGCACATTGCACTTGGCACAGACCCAAAGAACATATTTCTCTTTCTTCCATGATGCAAGTCCAAGGAAAGACAGTTCTTGGTCCAACATTTTAAGGTTTAGTTCAAGGGCATTGGCATCTATCAGTTTATTTTTAATATTGTGATCAGAAAAAATATCTATTTTCAGATTGTCCCTACAACATAACAAGCAGCTGAGTATGAATACCGTTTCTGTCCTAATTAGTATAGTCTTAGGCAGGTCACTGAAGGATTCTGAGCTTCAGTATTCTCATCCATTAATTAGACACCATGGTTTCTAAGACTTAGAGTGGTTGTGAGGATTAAGTGAGGCAAGATAAGGATGGACCAAGGACAGTATCCAGGATGCAGAAGAGATTAAAAAATGTTATGTCTTTCATTGAAATAATATTTGATGAATGGAATGCGTGGTTTTCCAAGACTTGGCATGATATTAACTCTACTTTTAATTATTATTTCTTAGAATAAAAAGTTTTTTTCCTATGGAAATATATAACCAAGTTTGTATAAAAATCAAATGGGTAATATAATTTAATTCCTTAAATTCCTTTTTTTTTTTTACAGCTGTCATTTTAGAAAAATGTCAATTTTTTTTTAAATGGAGGTAGTATTGTATGTTTGCAGACATTCCCATATGACACAAAGAGACATCAATACAAACCGATCCTTCAGTCAACATAAATGTACTGAGTACCTGCTCTGCCCAGTCCAGTTCTGGGACTGTGTGCATAGCTGTGAATAAGACTGACACAATTCCTGCTTTTAGGAAACTCATGGTGTGGTGAAATACAAGGAGAGGATGCTGTGATAGGTTATAGCAGGGAGTACAGCTCTACACTGGGTAGGGAGGGAAGTCTTCTCTGAGGAGGGGACATGTCAGCTAGGGCTGAAGGGAGAGAGAGCAGCTGTGAGTGAATAGTGGACAACAGTAAGCAAACACCCTATAAGGCCAAAAGGTATGTACTTGGAAATGATAAAGGTCAGTGTGGTTGGAGCTCAGGAAGTTTGGAAAAAGTGGCATGAAATGTCAAAGAGCTAGCCACGGACCCAGTCCTGCAAGGCCTTTTAGCTCACAGCAAGGGGGATGGATTTGACTTTTAGAGCATGGGGAAGCCATTGATGGGAAATCAAAATTGTAAAAGATCTGGCCCCTGGGTTGTAATTGAGGTGAGATGGTCATGGTCAAAGTTGGTATGGAGAAGCAGATAGAAAGTATAGGGTTTTCTTTCTTTCTTTCTTTTTTTTTTTTTTTGATGTGGACCATCTTTAAAGTCTTTGTTGAATTTGTTACAATTTGCTTCTGTTTTATGTTTTAGTTTTTTGGCGATGAGGCATGTGAGATCTTAACTCCCTGATCAGGGATTGAACCCACACTCCCTGCAGTGGAAAGTGAAGTCTTAAGCACTGGGCTGCCAGGGAAGTTCCATCTTTTTTCTTTTTCTTTGGATGGAGTGGATGTGTGAGATAAAGGAAAGAGATGAATTTAGGATGACCTACAAAGTTTCGGTTGAATAATTGGGTATTTGTGATACCATTTACTAAATTGGGGGGAAAATGGAAAAGATGTAGGATAATTTTATTTTATTTTGGTGGTGGGAAGATGAAGAATACTGTTGTATGTGTTAAGTTTGAGATGCTTGTAAGACATTGAAGTAGAGACATTAAGCAGACCACTAGATCAGACCATATCATTCTCTTGCTTGAAACCCTCCACTGAAATGTTGTATTTAGAAATATTTTCATCCTTAAATTGCTTCTTAAGATTACTTTTGTTCCCAACTGCCTGTCCTTTCATCTCTGTGTGGATATCACCATATAGATGTAATCAGAGCTGGCTAGAGTGGGATGGATAAGGGAAATCAAGGAAGCATCAGGATCGGTAGGCCATTCAAGAAAATGTAGACAGTCCTCTGCCTCTAGGATTATGCATCCAGGGATTCAATCAACCATGGATTGAAATTTTAAAAGAAACTTAAGAAAGCCCCCCAAAATAAAACTTGAATTTGCCCTGTGCTGACTACTATTTATATAGTATTCACAACTATGTATATAGCATGGTATTAGTAATCAGGAGATGATTTAAAGTATACAGGATGATGCTGTTAGGTTATATGCAAATAATATGCCATTTTGTCTGAGGAACTTGAGCAGCCTCGGATTTTGGTATCTTCAGGGGTCATTGAAACAATTCCCCACTGAAACTGAGAACTGAGGGCTGCCTGTAGTATTATTGTTCCTCACTTATATACCAGTATCCTTAAAGTTACAAATACAGTACAAACAGATCATAAAAATTACTTGAAAAATTGTGGGATGGATATTAATATTTCACTGCTCAACTATTATAATATAGATTTAATAAGTCTACCTTTCAGGCTGGGTCCTAAAAGCAAGGCTAAGTTCGATTTGATTTTCTATAACATTATCAGAAAATTAATCCTACTTCATTGTTGATATTGCCAAGTAATTTCCTTGGTTTTGAACTACTTCAGGGAGGGATTAAATAAATGGAGCCAAATATGCATTTTCATAGTTGATTTTATCTGCCCTCTAATATCCTGCCTTATTTTATTATTTAGAAATGTATTAGAAGCCACAGTCACCTTGGTCACTGGTAAAATCCATGTTATTTGCTTCTCTCAGAAGAAACTTCTTTCAATTTAGGTACCTGCCATGTAAAGTTTCAACACTATTCTGTTTGACTGCAAAGAAAATACTGCAGTCTCTAGTATTATGGCAAGTCGTATACCATTACAAAAGGCAGTCTTTGCTTGAAGTTATTTCTGACTGGTCCTGGCAGTATTTATCATTGTGTTTGGGATACTTTCGTTTTAGGTAAAACTCTGAAACCATTTTTTTATTAGCTTTAAAATATCAGCAAAATGATTTCTCTTTTAATTATTGCTTCTGATACAGATAGAGCAAAGTGTTCTGAATTTGTACCTTCTTGTTAATTTCAGTTTGAGTGTGTGTGAAATGAAGGCTTAAATGTCTGAGTCTTGTTGTCATTTATGGAAACTAATCTTTATGTCTTCCTTTCTACTTTGCTCTCTCCTTTTTCTCCTTGTTTTGCTTTGCAAAGTTTTAAGGTGGCATGTGTGTGTGTGCATGCTCTGTGACTGTAGCCCGCCAGGCTCCTCTGTCTGTGGGATTTCCCAGGCAAGAATACTGGTGTGGGTTGCCATTTACTCCTCCAGGGGATCATCCCAATCCAGGTATAGAACCCATGTCTCTCTCATCTCCTGCATTAGCAGACAGATTCTTTACCACTGTGCCACCTGGGAAGCCCCTAAAGTGGCATACGAAGATATACATAATAGATTAAAAGAAATATAAGAGCAGTAAAAAATATGAGGCAAAGGAAAATAGAAAGGATAGGAAAGTATAAGGGAATTAGGAATGAGGTTAAGTGCCCAAATTCTAGCCACAAAATCCTACGTATGTGTTATAGAGACAGGCTGTGAGTGGAAAATAAGATTTCTAACTGGAAATATGAGGAGGGGAAAATAAGCCAGTCACCTAGGATAATCACCATTATTTCTGATATTGAAGCCAGAAAGATTTTTTTCCTACCCTTCACCCTCATAGAGGAAATACTCTGTAGCATAATAAACAAAGTCTTTGACAACATTTTCAATAATTAATGGTAGGTATCATTTTCATATGGGCTTATGGTATTCAGCCAAAGTGCAACTCAGTCAAAGCAGTTCAGGTTCATGGGAATGGGAGGGGTGCTTACCATGAATGCTGCCAAGGTGAAATACTCCTTAATGACCTGCAGTAATTTGGATTATATAATCTTTAGGTAAATGGTAAGTTTCATGTCCTTGAGAACATCAAATTTTAAGGTAGTTGGATAATACAATTAATTCAGTGAAGAGCAACCCACATTTTAAAAGGAGAAAAATAGAAGAGTGCAAAGGAAAAATCAGTGTCTTGGGAAACATGTCATGATTTCTGTCAAATGCGTGATGGAAAGTGTGTTTCTTACTGTGAGTCTAGTTCAAAGATTTGAAAAACCCTGTGCTGAGGCAATTCTTATAGACTGTCTTCCTTGCCTAATTTTGTGGAAGGTATTGCTTGGCAATACTGTAAAATGATATCCCTGGGCAGCACCTTGAGAGCTGAAATTCTGTGTTCAGTCATCAGCCTGAACCTCTACCCTGCAGCATGCCGGCAAACAAGACAGTTCACATCAGGGAAGCAAGAGCAAAGTCTGCATAACTCAATTCATTGCTTAGTGTGGAGCCTCATCTATATAACCCAGTTAAATATTTGGATTCATCTGTCCAAAATAATAATTTTGATCTTTTTTACAGGTGATAAGTATATTGTAGTTATTACGATAAGCAATAAGTTGACTGCATCATTGTGATAAAATCACATATGTCGTAAGAGAATAACCTATAAAAAAGTACTCTTGTTTCCACAGAGTAATTCTCCCTGATGCTAAAGACTATTTTGACTCTTTATAATTTGATTTCACTGACTATATTAGGAAATTTAATCCCTTTTACTCTTGCAAACTTCAAAAATAATTTCCTGTGTATTGAAGTGACACAATTAGAACTATCTCAGAAAATGTGACTTTGTATGTGATTATTCCTGCATTCCATGTGACTCATAATTAAACCCATGAGGAATCACATGAAGGGAGGTTATTATACTACATATCTTCAAAATTCTTCTACTAGTTTTTTAAAAAGATGTTCTTGGTAATAAGTTACATCAGTTCAGTTGCTCAGTTGTGTCCGACTCTTTGTGACCCTATACACCGCAGCTTGCCAGGTTTTCCTGCCCATCACCAATATCTGGAGCTTGCTCAAACTCATGCCCATCGAGTCAGTGATGCCACTCAACCTCTCATCCTCTGTCGTCCCCTTCTCCTCCTGCCTTCAATCTTTCCCAGCATCAGGGTCTTTTCCAAGGAGTCAGTTCTTTGCATCAGGTGGCCAAAGTATTGGAGCTGCAGCTTCAGCATCAATCCTTCCAATGAATATTCAGGACTGATATCCTTTAGGATGGACTTGTTGGATCTCCTTGCTGTCCAGAGAACTCTAAAGAGTCTTCTCCAACTCCGCAGTTCAAAAGCATCAATTCTTCAGCACTCAACTTTCTTTATGGTCCAACTCTCACATCCATACATGACTACTGGAAAAGCCATAGCTTTGACTAGATGGACCTTTGTCGGCAAAGTAATGTCTCTGCTTTTTAATATGCTGTCTAGGTTGGTCATAGCTTTTCTTCCAAGGAGCAAGTTTATTTTACTTTCATGCCTGCAGTCACCATCTGCAGTAATTTTGCAGCCCAAGAAAATAAAGTCTCTCACTGTTTCCATTGTTTCCCCATCTATTTGCCATGAAGTGATGGGACCAGATGCTATGATCTTTGTATTTTGAATGTTGAATTTTAAACCAGCTTTTTCACTCCCCTCTTTCACTTTCATCAAGAGGCTCTTTAGTTCCTCTTCGCTTTCTGCCATAAGTGTGGTATCATCTGCATATCTGAGGTTATTGATATTTCTCCCTGCAATCTTGATTCTGCTTGTGCTTCATCCAGCCTAGCATTTCACATGATGTACTCTACATATGAGTTAAATAAGCAGGGTGACAATATACTGCCTTGATGTATTCCTTTCCCAATTTGGAATCAGTCTGTTGTTCCATGTCTGGTTCTAACTGTTGCTTCTTGATCTGCATACAGATTTCTCAGGAAGCAGGTTGCGTGGTTTGGTATTCCCATATCTTTAAGAATTTTCCACAGTTTGTTGTGATCTACACAGTCAAAGGCTTTGACGTATAAAGCAGAAGTAGATGTTTTTCTGGAATTCTCTTGCTTTTTCTATGAGCCAACGGATGTTGGCAATAAGTCATACAGAGAAAGACAAATACTGTATGATATCACTTATGTGTGGAATCTAAAAAATACAACAAGCTAGTGAATATAATAGCAAAGAAGCAGACTCACAGATACAGAGAACAAACTAATTATCACCAATGGGGAGAGGGGAATGGGAGAGGCAATGCAAGGGTAGGGATTAAGAAGAACAAACTATTATGTATGAAATAGGCTACAAGGATATTTTGTACAACATGGGGAATATAGCATATATTTTATAATAACTATAAATGGAGTATAACCTTTAAAAATTATGAATCACTATTGTATACCTGTAACTTATATAATGTTGTATATCAACTATACCTTAATAAAAAATAAGCCTAAATATATCTACTTGGTTATCATGAATTGATCTCTCACTGAGCTTGTCTTTTCCACCATCTGTAAACTCCCCGAGGTCAGTGACAATGTTATGAAGTTTTAGAAATAAAGTGAGTTGACTGATATGTAATTCATACACAGTATACACACCCTTTTAAAAAAAATTCACCCTTTTCACGTGTGTAGTTCTGATGAATTTTGACAAATGTACCCTATGTTGTGTAAGCACCAGGGACATCAAGGCATAGAATTTTCCATCCCCACAAAAGGATTCCTCATGTCCCTTTCTAGTCATTCTGCTTTAGCCACTCTCAGCCCTTTCAACCACTGATCTATTTTGGTCTGTATTATAGTTTTGCCTCTTTCAAAATGTTATTTAGGGACTTCCCTGGTGGTCCAATGGTTGAAACTTTGCCTTCCAATGCAGGGGTTGTAGGTTCAGTCCCTGGTCAGGGAGCTAAGATCCCTCATGCCTCGCAACCAAAAAACCAAACATACAACAGAAGCAATATTGTAACAAAGTCAATAAATACTTTTAAAAATGGTCCACATTAAAAAAAAATCTTTGAAATAAGAGAAATGTCATTTAAATAGAACCATACAATATGTAGTGTTCGAATCTCATCCATGATGTTACACATATCAGCAATTCCTTCCTTTTTAATGCTGTTGTATTCTATAAACAACTTATTTATCCATCTACCCATTGATGGGCATTTGTGTTTTTGGTAGTTTTTAGTGATAGTTGCTGGAGCTACTGTAAACATGTATCTACAGGTGTTTGTGTGGACCTATGTTGTTCATTTTTCTTGGGCAAATGCCTAGTTGCTGGGTTGCTGGGTCACCTAGTGAATGTATATTTAACTTATAAGAGCCAAGCTCTTCTTGGCTACCATCATTTATCACTCATTTTTGGCCAAGGATCAATGCTGATATGGGAAAAATATGGATACATGTGAATGAAAAGCCACCAGCCAACCATTAATCCCAATGAAATTATTACCAGAAAACACAGGAAAATTGACTGAACTTACCTTCTACCTCCTTAGTTACCCTTGATTACTCTGAATTTGTTGCTAATAAACAATGCAGAGCCTCAAAGGAAGCAGAAAACCAGTTAGGAAAGCAACTGAAAATGTTCTAAATCCATAAACTAGAAAACAAGTGTCTAGAGAGGTAAGGATTAGCTATGCTAACAAATCATGCAGAGTGCTTGCTTTTATCATCTTCCTGCTTTGAGCTTGAAAATTAATTATATTTCTAAAGATGCTGGCTTCAGGTTAAAAGAGTTGAATTTACATGCAAGTAGCACAAAAGTGACTTCAATTATTTCTTTTGAAAATGCAAACTAAAAAATCAATTTTGTATTTATTGTGATAAGTTTTAGTCACTTGAAAAGAGACACTTCAACAAATGCTCCAGACTGAAATGCTCCCTGATCTTCAAGTGTTCCAATATATTGTCATAAATAAGAAACCAGTCACAATAAGAAATTCATATTTTAATCAGTGTCTTTATGGCTGAATTCCCAGTGTGTCTCTCCTTGTGGTTTTGTATCTGTAAGATCTCAATTAATTATTTTGACTGAGGCTAAAATGCTCTCCATTCAGTGAAGAGCCATTTTATGTCTTTGGTGTTTAGATGAATTCTTCCAACTGAGTCAATTGTCAGAAGCCAGTTTGAAGAAGTGTTGCTTACTGTAGGAATTAGAATTAATACGTTCAGAGACTGTGTGAGTGATAATCAGCTTTATTCCCCTTTAACAATCAATGTGTTGTAGAGATTTACTCACACAAAGTTATCCTGGTTTTTCTCTTTTTAAACTTTTTGAAATGATGTGCTTTTCAAATCATGCATTGAATGTACACTGTAGATTATGTACCTATTTGTGACCACTGGTGTTTGCAAGGCAGATTCCAGGATCATGGAGGAAGAAGGCAGGTTATCCTTGGAAGACAATAGTAACTTATCATACACAGAGTCACTGAAAAAGTGAAAGAGTTAGTTGCTGAGTGGTGTCCAACTCTTTTTGCCCTCGTGGACTGTAGCCTACCAGGCTCCTCTGTCCAGGGAATTCTTAGGCAAGAATACGTCACCCAGTAGTGTCTGACTCTTTGTGACCCCATGGACTGCAGCATGCCAGGGCTCTATGTCCCTCACCATCTCCCAAAGTTTGTCCAATTTCGTGTCCATTGCGTTAGTGATGCCATCTAGCCATCTCATCTGCTGACGTCCTCTTCTCCTTCTGCCCTCAATCTTTCCCAGCATCAGCGATTTTTCCAATAAGTCAGCTGTTCACATCAGATGACCGAAGTACTGACCAAAATACCAGTATTTTAGTCATTAATGTTACCAGACATTTTTTTCCTTCTGAGGTCTTATATACAACAGGGTGATTTGTAGGTTTGGTGGTTACACAAAGGCCTGCTGGAATGTATACCTTGGCACTGCCTCTTATAGTGATAGTTCTTCTAGCTGGTGGATGCCTGAATTTTATTTTTTCACATTTTTATATGTGTGACTGAGGTTTCTATTCATATTAAAAACTGTGAGATGCAACATTGTCTCTTACATTTGTCTTTTATGCTATAGTATGAAAGAAGGGCTGAAGAATAGGTATAACTAGATAGGACCCAGGGACACTATAGGAGGAAAGAGAAATGCTTTAGGTTGAGAAGACACAGTTCATACTCAAGAGCCCAAATGAATGACCTTTTACCCTGGAAATATAAACCACTGTGCTTGCTGACTCACAACATCCCTAGTATTTCCGGTCAGGAGTACTTAAGCTTGTCAGATGCTACTGGGAGGAAGAGTAGAGATTTGGCCACTAGATTTGACAGCATGGTAATGCTGATAACTCTGAAAGAAAATCTGTAGGTTTGTAGGGTCAGAAGATAGAATGTAGGAGATGGAGAAGTGAACAGTTGCTGAGGAAATGGATGCTTTTGAGAGGTTCTGCTGTGAGGAGAAGTAGAGAATTGGAGATGAAATGCAAACTTGGGTCAGTGATGAAGGTTTGCTTCTTTCCTTTTAAAAACAAATACTGGGGCATATTTTTAGGCTGATGGACACAGCTGGGTAGAGATAGAGACTTGGAGATATGGGAGAGAGAGGGGTTGATGACAGGGTGAAGACCCTGAGAAGGTCACAGAGACAGGATCCACCAAAGCAAGGTTTGAACTTGAGTAGGAGGAAAGACACATTTTCCATTTCAAGAAGAAGGAAAGAGTAGAAAGTTGGTGCTGATGCAAGGAGGTTTATAAATTTTATGATAGAAGATGAGTGACTTCCTGTGGGAAGGCTTGTATTTGCTCCATGAAACATGAAGTGAGGTAACCAAACGAGGGGAATGGGAGAGACCTGAGGAGGAAGGAAAATATTTAAAATAATCATTTTGGAGACTGGCAAAGAAATGGGGAAATGCAGTCAAGTTGCTGGTGTTTGGGGGGCAATTGGGGTTTGTGGTCATGAATGTTATGTGAAGTCAGTCAAGTTTTCAGTGTGGTTTTCTCCATCAAAGTTCAGCTATTTGGTTACCCATGTCAACACTTGAAATCAACCAGGGATCTCCTTTTCTACTGGTGCTTACATTTATGGAGAGAGGGGCAAAGAAGATGGACTGATGGTGAAAACTGGTGGGGTGGAGTCTTAATAAGGTTCAAGAATGGAGGTCTTAATAAGGTTCAAGAATTTTATCAGTGGAACATTGAACAAGTGAACTAGAAGGGTTGCAAGTGGTGATCGAAGAATGAAATGCTTGAAATTGAGATTTTGAAGGTGGAAGCATTTCTGCTGATAAAACAAACGGCCTAGGAAATACAGTGTGGGTGCCTGGGGTGGAATAGGGCAGCATATATTAGAGATGGTGGCATTAAAAAAGCTAGAGCCCTATGTGGATAGTCTTGTGAATGTTGAAGTCATTATGTGACTAATCGCTGTAGTTTCATGGAAAGGAAGACCATATATAAAGAAGGAGGGGGTAATGAAAAAGAGTTAATGAGTGTATGTGTGCTCATTCAGTCATATCTGACTCTTTGAGACCCTGTGGACCATAGTCTGCCAGGCTCCTTCGTCCATGGGCTTCTCCAGGCAAGAATACTGGAGTGGGTTGCAATACCCTCCTCCAGGTGATCTTCTTAACCCAGGGATCAAACCCACATCTCTTATGTCTCCTGCATGAGCAGGCAAGTTCTTTACCACCAGTGCCACCTGGGAAGCCTGTCAAAGGACTAGTAGATGACAACAAACAGGAGAAAAATGAGGTGGAATATACAAGCGGTCTACACATCCAGGGAGAAGCACGTGGATTCTCTGCTTACCACTTCCTCTCCCTCCACCCACTGAAAATAAATAGCCTACAAGTCTCTGCACGATCTGGTGCCTCTCATCTAACTCTCCCATCTTGCTAGTATATTCCTCAATATTACCCATGTTCAAGTCACAGTGGCCTTCTTTTTTCCCTTGAGAGGCTGAATTCTTCTTTCTTGGGGCCTCGGCATGTACTGTTTCCTGTGCCCTAGACTCTCTTCACATGAATGTCCCTTTCTTGGCCTCAGCTTAGATATCATTTCTCTTCCTTTACCTCATAAATTAAGGTGTTCCCCTCAGCGCAATGATATGTGGCAGCCTGGATGGGAGGGAGTTTGGGGGAGAATGGATACATGTATATGTATGGCTGAATCCCTTTGCCTTCCACCTGAAACTATCACATTATCAGCTGTATCCTAGTAGAAAATAAAAAGTTAAAAAATAAATAAAGGTGTTCCTTCTTATAATGCTATTCCTTTCTTTTATGGTACTTATCAGAATTTTAAAGTGTACATTTAATAATTGGTTTAGCTTTTAATATTTTATGTTCAGTCCAGTTCAGTCACTCAGTCATGTCTGACTCTTTGTGACCCAATGGACTGCAGCAAGCCAGGCCTCCCTGTCCATCACCAACTCCTGGAGTTTACTCAAACTCACGTCCATTAGTTGGTGATGCCATCCAACCATCTCATCATCTGTCGTCCCCTTTTCCTCCCACCTTCAATCTTACCCAGCATCAGGGTCTTTTCAAATGAGTCAGTTCTTGGCATCAGGTGGCCAAAGTATTGGAGTTTCAGCTTCAGCATCAACCTTCCAATGAATATTCAGGACTGATTTCCTATAGGATGGACTGGTTGGATATCCTTGCAGTCCAAGGGACTCTCAAGAGTCTTCTCCGATACCACAATTCAAAAGCATCAATTTTTGGTGCTCAGCTTTCTTTATTGTCCAACTCTCACATCCATACATGACCACTGGAAAAACCATAGTCTTGACTAGATGGACCTTTGTTGGCAAAGTAATGTCTCTGCTTTATAATATTCTGTCTAGGTTGATCATAGCTTTTCTTCCAAGGAGCAAGCATCTTTTAATTTCATGGCTGAAGTCACCATTTGCAATGATTTTGGAGCCCCAAAAAATAGTCTCTCACTGTTTCCATTTTTTCCCCATCTATTTGCCATGAACTGATGGGAATGGATGCCATGATCTTTGTATTTTGAATGTTGAGTTTTAAACCAGCTTTTTCACTCTCCTCTTTTCAATTTTATCAAGAGGCTCTTTAGTTCCTCTTCACTTTCGGCCATAAGTGTGGTGTCATCTACATATCTGAGGTTATTGATATTTCTCCCTGCAATCTTGATTCTGCTTGTGCTTCATCCAGCCTGGCATTTTGCATGATGTATTCTGCATATAAGTTTAATAAGCAGGGTGACAGTATACAGCCTTGATGTACTCCTTTCCCGATTTTGAACCAATCTGTTGTTACATGTCCAGTTCTAACTGTTACTTCCTCACCTGCATACAGATTTCTCAGGAGGCAGGTCAGGTGGTCTGGTATTCCCATCTCTTTCAGAATTTTCCACAGTTTATTGTGATCCACACAGTCAAAGACTTTGGCATAGTCAATAAAGCAGAAGTAGATGTTTTTCTGGAACTCTCTTGCTTTTTTGATGATCCAGTGGATGTTGACAGTTTGATATTTGGTTCCTCTGCCTTTTCTAAATCCAGCTTGAACATCTGGAAGTTCATGGTTCATGTACTGTTGAAGCCTGAATTGGAGAATTTTGAGCATTACTTTATTAGCGTGTGAGATGAGTGCAATTGTGTGGTAGTTTGAACACTCTTTGGCATTGCCTTTCTTTGGGATTGGAATGAAAACCGACCTTTTCCAGTCCTGTGGCCACTGCTGAGTTTTCCAAATTTGCTGGCATAATGAGTGCAGCACTTTCTCAGCATCGGCTTTTAGTATTTGAAATAGCTCATCCGGAATTCCATCACCTCCACTAGCTTTGCTCCTAGTGATGCTTCCTATGGTCCACTTGACTTCACATTCCAGGATGTCTGGCTGTAGGTGAGTGATCACACCATCGTGGTTATCTGGGTCATGAAGATCTTTTTTGTATATTTCTTCTGTGTATTCTTGCCACCTCTTCTTAATATCTTCTGCTTCTGTTAGGTCCATACCATTTCTGTCATTTATTGTGTCCACCTTTGCATGAAGGAAATCAAGTCTGATGCTTTAAAAAGCACTATTGCATAGGAACCCGTAATGTTAGGTCCATGAATCAAGGCAAATTGGAAGTGGTCAGACAAGAGATGGCAAGAGTGAACATTGACATTTTAGGCATCAGCGAGCTAAAATGGACTGGAATGGGTGAATTTAACTCAGATGACCATTATATCTACTACTGTGGGCAAGAATCCCTTAGAAGAAATGGAGTAGCCATCATAGTCAACAAAAGAGTCCGAAATGCAGTACTTGGATGCAATTTTTGAAACTAGAGAATGATCTCTGTTCATTTCCAAGGCAAACCATTCAATATCACAGTAATCCAAGTCTATGCCCTGACCAGTAATGTTGAAGAAGCTGAAGTTCAATGGTTCTATGAAGACTTACAGGAACTTTTAGAACTAACACCCAAAAAAGATGTCCTTTTCATTATATGGGACTGGAATGCAAAAGTAGGAAGTCAAGAACTACCTGGAGTAACAGGCAAATTTGGTCTTGGAGTACAGAATGAAGCAGGGCAAAGTCTAATAGAGTTTTTCCAAGAGAACGCACTGGTCATAGAAAACACCCTCTTCCAACAATACAAGAGAAGACTCTGTACAGGGACATCACCAGTTGGTCAATACCGAAATCAGATTGATTATATTCTTTGCAGCCAAAGATGGAGAAGCTCTATACAGTCAGCAAAAACAAGACCAGGAGTTGACTGTGGCTCGGATCATGAACTCCTTATTGCCAAGTTCAGACTTAACTTGAAGAAAGTAGGGAAAACCACTAGACCATTCAGGTATGACCTAAATCAAATGCCTTACGATTATACAGTGGAAGTGACAAATAGAGTCAAGGGACTAGATCTGATAGACAGAGTGCCAGAAGAACTATGGACGGAGGTTCATGACATTGCACAAGAGGCAAGGATGAAGACCATCCCTGAGAAAAAGAAATGCAAAAAGGCAAAATGGTTGTCTGAGGAGGCCTTACAAATAGCTGTGAAAAGAAGAGAAGGGAAAAGCAAAGGAGAAAAGGAAAGATATACCCATTTGAATGTAGAGTTCCAAAGAATAGCAGTGAGACATTAAGAAAGCCTTCCTTAGTGATCAGTGCAAAGAAATAGAGGAAAACAATAGAATGGGAAAGACTAGAGATCTCTTCCAAAAACTATTTATGTTAGTTCCATGAAAAGAGAGTTTCTCCCACTGTTGCACTTGCAGAAACTGGTAGACAGCTCAGCAAAGGAGTGCAGCCTAGTGTCCTAGGTGTGCAGACTTGGGGTTAGAATTCAAATCCCAACTCTACTAATGCTATTGATGTGATGTTGGGAAGATCACTTCACCTCTCTGTGTCTTTGTCCTTTTCTACCCAATCTGTAAAATAGAAAAGATGATATTTGTCTCCTGGAGTTGATGTGAGGATTAGAAATTACGTATACAGTTGGAATATCTACCACAGAGTAAACACTCAGTATTTGTGTGCTTTCTTTTAATTGTTTAACCATATCCTCTCTAAGGGGCCCCCCAGGTGGTGCAGTGATAAAGAATCCGCCTGCCAATGCAGGAGACACTGGTTCCATCCCTGGGTTGGGAAGATTCCCTGGAGTAGGAAATGGCAATGCACTCCAGTATTCTTGCCTGGAAAATCCCATGGACAGAGGAGCCTGGTGGGCTACAGTCCATGGGTTGCAAAGAGTTGGACATGACTGAGCAGCTGAGTGCACATGCGCGCGCGCGCGCGCACACACACACACACACACACACACACACACACACACACACACAGATCTTCTCTAAGTAATCAAACCTCTCTAATGCCCAGTTTCTTTATCTATAAAATAAGGAAACAGGACATTGTGATCTCAAGGTTTTTTCCAGTTCTAAAACACTCAATTATATGACTGTACAATAGGTTATGTTTTTCTCCTTTGACTTGTCATAAAAGCAGCACTGTTTACTTAAAACAGTGAAAATGTTTTGTGTGTGTGTGTGTGTGTTTGCTTGTTTGTTCTAATAAGAGTTGGAGGATAATGGAATCATCTAGGAAGTTTTTAAAATTACAGATACCTTTTCCTCTGATTTTGGCACATATGGATAGGGAGTGTTTTAGTGTGTAAACCTCCCCAGCTACATCAAATCTCCACCTCCAGCTTCTTCCACAGATCACCTTCTGTGACTGGTCCTACTGAGAACCATTGCTTTAACACATATTATGAAAGAAGAGATGTTTAGCATCACTGCACACATATGAGCCAAACATTACACATTTTCTTTTTTGGATAGTGTGGTGACTACAACCATATACCATTGATTTTCCCCAATGGAAGTTGCTGTGGATGGCAATGTTCCAAAAATGATTCTGTTCATGACTCTGTGCAGCTACATCTCCCTAATCCTTAAAACTTCCATCTCAAATAGCAACTTACTATCACAAATCTCTCTAAAAATATACTATAATAATAATGTGAAAGGATTTTAGTCACTAAAATTTCTTTGTATTCTAGTTCAGTGAAAATCTACTTAGATTTTTGTTTTAATTTTTAAACTGATATATAGTTGATTTACAATGTTGTGTTAATTTCTGCGATACAGGCAAGTGTTTCACTGATTCAGTTGTGTGTGTGTGTGTATATATATATATATATATATATATATATATATATATATATATATATATATGTATTCTTTTTTAAACATTCTTTTCCATTATCGTTTAGCATGAAAAAGTGAAAGTGTTAGTTGCCTACTCAGTCGTTTCCCACTCTTTGCAACTCCATGGACTGTAGCCTGCCAGGCTGCTCTGTCCATGGAATTCTCCAGGCAAGAATACTGGAGTGGGTAGCCATTCCCTTCTCCAGGGATCTTCCCGACCCAGGGATCAAACCCAGGTATCCCTCATTGCAAGCAGATTCTTTACCATCTGAACCACCAGAGAAGCCTGGTTTATCATAGGCTATCACATATAGTTCTCTGTTCTATACCATAGGAACTTGTTTATCCATTTTATTTAGATTTTAAAAGGTATTATATTGCTGAAATATGTTTCAATCAAATTCCAGTAAAAAAAGTCACACCAAATCTAGGTTTCCAATATAAGATTTTGGATAAATGTTTTATTCTGCTTCTTGTCTGGTTTGCTTCAACTCTTTTTTCACTTACCTTCCAACCAAATAAAGGAAAGGGGAAGGCAGGTTCACAAACAACATGAGCATGGAAGTTGGGTCAGGCGTGGGATGTTTGATCTTAGTATCCTCCAAACTTTGGTGCCTGAGAAGTCCGAGGTGGCTTTTTGCTTTCCTTGATGGTGGAAAGTGATGTATCGGCGTAGGTGGTGAAACTGACCTGGCTCACTTCACGGCACTTGCCTGTCTTAAATGGATAGCCTCTGAGGCCCTTGCCCTATGGAGCTGCTGTGAGGCAATTTTCTACAGCTTGAGGAGCCCTACTCTACAAAAACCACGTAAAGAGAAACATTCAATAGAAAGCTCTGAAACCTAGTCTTATTTGTCTTTCATATTCTTCTTAGCATCTTAAAATTTTCAGGTATAATCAATTTTGTTGAGTGAAATTTCCATTTCAATCAGCACCTGCCCCCTAAAGCTTTCCTGATCATTTCTTATTTATCCCCGACAAAGCCTGGCTCCTGTTTTGCAAGGTGTTTGGGTAGGAAAACTTCTCTCTAGACTGAGGAATCTTTTTGCAAATTCTTGTTTACATTTGCTGTCGCATATGTAACTGAAGCTCTAATCACCTCATTATCTCAACATTCTCCCCCAAAAACCTCCCAGTGTTTTTGATATCACTGAACATCTGAAATAGAAAAATATAGTTTCTGTGAAACTTTGAGTGGAAAAAAAGTTTGTCCGTTCCTTAGTGCTGAAAAAAACGTAGGCAATTTATGCAGTCTTTGTGAGAACATTTCAGAAAAGAACTTGTGTAGTTGGGTGGAAAATTCTTGAAAAATTCTGACACCAATAAAGGTTTGTTTTGCTTAGTGTTTAGGAAAGTCTAATTGCCTCTTACCTCTGAAACAGAAGCTGGAGAGAATTACTTCTCCCCTCCAGATGTCTTTTCTGAACTTAAAAAAACATTCAATATATGTCTACTAGAGCTGGTAAGACCAGAGGATACAGGTTTGAGAGAAAGCCTTAACTTCCCAGGCATCTCAGAGGGAGCTCCCACTTTTGAGTGTGGGTTATAAGCACGTGTTAAAAAAGTTTTTATTTTTATGTATTTATTTTATTTTTTATTGAAGTTTACTTGATTTACCACGTTGTATTAGTTTTTGTATTCAGCAAAATAATTCAGATATGTGTACTCTTTTTCATATTCTTTTCCATTATGGTTTATTACAGGATACTGAATATAGTTCCCTATGCTAGGATCTTATTTTTTTTTGAAATTTTTTGTTTTAATTTATTTATTTTTAATTGAAAGATAATTGCTTCACAGTATTGTGTTGGTTTCTACCAAACATTAATATCAATCAGCCATAGGTTTACCTATGTCCCCTCCCACTTGAACATCCCTCCCATCTCTCTTCCCATCCCATCTCTCTAGGTTGTTACCAAGCCCCAGTTTGAGTTCCATGAGTCTACAGCAAATTCCCATTGGATATCTATTTTACATACGGTAATGTATGTTTCCATGTTTCCCTCTCCATACATCCTACCCTCTCCTTGCTCCCCCACAGCTGTGTCCATAAGTCTGTTCTCCATGTCTGTGTCTCCACTGCTGCTCAGCAATTAGGTTCAACAGTACCATCTTTCTAGATTCCATATATATGTGTTAGCATATGATATTTGTCTTTCTCTTTCTGACTTACTTCACTCTGTATAATAGGCTCTAAGTTCATCTACCTCATTAGGACTGACTCAAATGTGTTCATTTTTATGGCTGAGTAGTATTCCATTGTATATATGTACCACAGCTTCTTTATCCATTCATCTGTTGATGGACATCTAGGTTGCTTCCAATTCCATTTACTAGGGTCTTATTGTTTATCCATTCTATATATAATAGTTTGCATCTGTTAGTCTCAAATTCCCAATCCTTCCTTCCCCCACCTCCCCTTCCCCTTGGTAACCACAAGTCAGTTCTCTATGTCTGTGAGCCTGTGTCTGTTTCATAAATAAGGTCATTTGTGTCATATTTTAGATTACACATATAACACCATACGGTATTTATCTTTCTTTTTCTGACTACCTCACTCTGTATGACAATCTCTAGGTCCACCTATGTTGCTGCAAATGGCAATATTTCATTTTTTATGGCTGAGTAGTATTCCACTGTATATACACACACACCCATATCTTCCTTATTGATTCCTCTGTCAATGGACATTTATGTTGCTTTCTGTGTCTCGGCTACTGTGAATAGGGGTTATAAACACACTTTGATTTAATTCCGTATGTTTAATATGTGCCTATTAAGTTCAAGGCAGTGTGGTAGATAAGCATGAATGAGTCTTTGAGAGTCACAGTCTAATGGGAGAGGCTGAGATTTAAGCTCAGGACTTAAGTTAGGGAGACCATGAGAATGGTGTGTTAGGGATATACAGGAGGGACTCTGGTCACATGAGGAGGGGCTAGAGACTCTTAGGAAGCTTGTTGAACTGAGCCTGGAAAGGTGAGGCTGGCAAGGTAGTTTCTAAAATGTTTTCTGTTTCTATTAAGTATCACATACCCTTGGAAATAAATAACTCTACCATTTAATTATTCACTTATTCATTCAACAATACTGAGGACTCACTGTGGGCCAGTTACTGGACCTTCCTGGATATACTCAGTATTTATTCATTCAATATGCATTGTTTGAGTACCCACCAAAAACCCAACACTGTTCTTCACTTCTCTCCATAAGACTATACTTTCTCCCCAGGACTATAATCTGAAGATGGTCAGCCAAAGGAACCTGCTTATGACCATGGAGTCCGATTCAAGCTTTTTCATTCTTCCAACACTTCACAACCAACCCAAGATTGTTTACCTTACTATTGTGACTGGAATTTTTCCAAAGCAGGGGCCATTTTAAATTTAATTGAGTCATACTTTGGAAAAAAAAAAAAGATAGACAAGGAGACAAAAACTTGAGTTCCAGTCTTGGACTCACTACTTACTATCTCTCCATCTTAAACATGTCAACTTCTCCCTGTCTGTTCCACACTTTTAAGATGAGGATAATAATTTTCACTTCTTAATATTAGAGTAGGTAATTGTGAGGACTGAATAAGAAAAGATACCTGAAAGCCCCTCATCAGCTATGAATCCATATAAATATGGAATATTTTCTTGATTAGCACCTTGCTTGGCACAGAAGTTAACAGACATTTGTAAAATACTTGATGACAATGATGAAAATGATGGTAAATGCTTGTTAATGTTTAATGCTATCAATGCACTCAACAAATGATATTGGAACTAGGTCCATAATAGACTGAATTGTGTTCCCCTCAAACACTCATATGTTAAAGCCATTCCCAAATGTGACTTTATTAGGACTAGGACCTTTTAAGAGAAAATTAAGATTAAATGAAGCCATAAGGATGGAGTCTTAGTCCAGTTTGCTTGGTATCCTTAAAAGAAGAGGCAATATACCGGGAGTGCTTGTGCACAGAAGGCCACGTGAGGACACAGCAAGAGGACAGCCATCTGTAAGCAAAGGAGAGAGACCTTATGGATAACCAACTCAGTCAGCACCTAGATCTTAGACTTTCAGCCTACAGAACTTAAATTATTGTTGTTTAAGCCACTGAGTCTGGATTTTTTATTATGGCTGTCCTTATAAACTAATGCAGGATCCTTATATAAACTTGAATCATCTTTTACTTTCTTAATGGTTTATGCATGCCACAACTAAAATCATCATTAAAAGAGAGAAATCGTGGAATAAGGCTCACCTGGAGTTTTAGAACTAAGTCACTGAAAAATAATAACAACACATTCGGTGGATTTGTTGTTGTTTAGTCACTAAGTTGTGTCCAACTCTTTTGTGACCCCATGAACTGTAGCCCACCAAGCTTCTCTGTCTATGGGATTTCCCAGGCAAGAATACTGGAGTTGGTTGCCATTTCCTTCTCCAGGGGATCTTCCTGACCAGGGATTGAACCCTTGTCTCCTGCATTGGCAGGTGGATTCTTTACTGCTGAGCCACCAGGAAGCCCCATTTGGTAGATTACCAGATATTTAATTGCTACAAATTTGAGAAAGGAGTTATGATATTCCACCTGATAAAATTGTTTCTTGTTGAAATTTTGATTATAAAAATTTTGAATTATACTGGGAATATTTTATACCAACTAATGCATGTCTGTTAAGGTACACAAATGTGTTATTTGCAAAAAATATTTATATCCATCTGTGTGTTTATCTCTCTATCTCCTAGTAGAAGGGTCAGATGTTAGAATAATGCCCATCTAAGTGATGAAATGCTGGAAGCCTACAGTTCTTTACTGGGTTCATTTCTTACCCAGTAGTGATTATATTTATATATGCATTGATATCTTGTTTTTATTCATGTGGCATGTTTTTCATTTGCAACATGTATGTCCCTGCCTTTTTCAAATCCCCAGATACATGAAGTGAGAAATACTGCTTGTTTTATTTTTATTTTTCATGTATCTACACTATAATTTTATTTTGGGTACTTTATTTTTTAATTAAACTCAGATTATTGATTCATGGCTAAAATGATTAGTTTTCAGAATGAATCACTTAGTACTAAAATGTGGATTTTAGAACACATATATTTTCAGTTCTTATTCTCTGATAACTGTAATGTGTTATTTTGTGTATATAACACTTTCTGAAAAATAAAAGTTTTAAGATCATTTGTTAAAACCAGCTAACATTACAAGATAGGCTATAGAAAGAACACAGTTTTTTTGCATCTGATATTGCCTCAAGTGAAGACTTAGTTTGAAGATTTGGCAGAACAAGTGTATCCTTACCAAAGAAATTAAATAATTTGAAAGTTCAGAAACTCATGTAGTCACTCATGTGAGACTAACCATACTATCTTTTACCAAATCAATGTAACCAAATAGTATGATAGAAATAAGTTAATAGATTCTTTGGACATATTAAGCAGTATGGTAACACTGCTGTGAGCGAGGAGGACCCGTTCTAGTGATATACTTCATGGTCAGAAGCTTTGTTACCAGAAGGATAAATAATGCAGGAAAGTTAACCATCCAATCATCACGGAGGAATGGTGGGAGAGGGGCAGGACTGAAGTTACCAGAACGTATCAACACTGATGTGACTAATCTAGCACATTTAACCTTGAGACTGGTTCCTTGTTAACCTATGTGCAGCCAAGTCATCATTTGTCTACTTAATACTATTCATCCTCATGCTGATCTTTTGTCTAGATCCTTGCTCGCCAAAGTATAGTCCACAGACCAGCAACATTATTAGACCTAGAAGTGCTGAATTTTTTTGAAAATGTTATTTCATATAGGTGTATAGTTGATTAACAATATTGTGATGGTTTCAGGTGTACAGCAAAGTGATTCAGTTATACAGATACATGTATCTATTCTTTTTCAAATTCTTTTCCCATTTAGGTTATTACAGAATACTGAGCAGAGTTCCCTGTGCTATAGAGTAGGTCCTTGATGGTTATCTATTTTGTATATAGCAGTGTGTACTTGTCAATCCCAAACTCCCAGTCTATCCCACCCACATTCTTCCCCTAGTAACCTTAAATTCATTCTCTAAGTCTGTGAGTCTGTTTCTGTGCTGTAAACAAACTCATTTCTTTCTTTTTTTTTTGTTTAGATTCTGCACATAAGTGATATAGTATGATACTTACTGAATCTTGACTACACTATGTCAGAGTGCAGACCTACTGAATTAGGAGTTACTTACAAAATCCCAGGTGATTTATTTGCATGTTAAAGTTGGAGAATGCAGTTCCTCTCTACTCTTAGATATGTAAGGATCACCTGAACATCTTTTTAACATGAAGATTCTGATTTAGCAGATGTGGGGTAGACCCTGAGATTCTTCATCATTTCTAACAAGCTCTTGAATGACCCCAGTGCCCAGGGGGACCACACTTTGAGCAATCAGGATTAGAGCAGTGGTGTCTCCAAACTCCTCTGATGATGCAATCACCCAGAGAAGCTAATAGCTTCTAGGTGTATTACAGGAACCACTGTATTAGAATGCTCTGGAAAGTGACCTGGGAAAAGTTTTGCCTTTTAGGTAATTCTTATCATAATATGTTTGGAAAACTCTTGCAGGCCAGTTCTTCTATCAATATTTTGTTCACACCATCCAGTGCCACAAAATGGGATGCATTCGTCAATGACTCAGGGACCACATTTGTATGAACACTGCTATTTAAATGTTCATTGAATTCCTGGGCATACTTGTCATCCCCAAACTGATTCTACTAGCAGAGGAATATAATTTTACAGAAATCATTTACTTTACTGCTTTCTTTGTTTTGTGCTCTTTCTCCAGGAATGGGAGAGAGGATGGAAAGAAAAAAGAATGCAAATAGTTAAAACACTTTCTCCCACCTTGGAGGTGAATCAGCCAGCCACTCTCTGCACTATCTTTCCCAGATTCTTAGACAGGGCTACTCTGGCCTCTCTTACCATGTTCTCCTGAATGTAGAGCCTTTCCCAGGGATCTCAATCCAGGCTGGCCAGCCAGAAGCAAGTTTGTGTGGAGGCCATTGGTCATTCTTTGGATGCACCTGTCTCCCCTAGGGCAAAGGTGAGTGATCATGGCAGACTCTCCTAAACTTTGCAGTCTTATTTTTGTCTTAGCCTTCTGTGCATTGCAATATATTTTGACCTAATTGTTTATAGGTCTGACCTAATTGTTTTAGTATAAACCTAATTGTTTATACTGTCTGGTAGCTCAGACAGTAAACAATCTACCTGCAATGCAGAAGATCTGGGTTTGATCCCTGGGTTGGGAAGATCTCCTGGAGAAGGGAATGGCTACCGACTCAGTATTCTTGCCTGGAGAATTCCATGGACCGACTCAATATTCTTGCCTGGAGAATTCCATGGACAGAGGAGCCCGGCAGGCTACAGTTCATGGGTTGCAAAGAGTCAGACACAACTGAGTGATTGATACACACAGGTTATAAAGAAAATCATTTTTAGGTAATAAATTGATGCATTTCTTAACTGTTTCAGTCCCAAATACAATTTGCTTGCATTGTTCTCTTTACTTGGAATGATTTTTTCCCTTACTTTATTTATGTAAAAGCAACATACTTTTCACTGTTAGCCTCAGTCATAATCCTTCCTGAGCTTCTCTTGGAGGATCTATCTCTTGTCAGTTCCCTCTTCTTTAATTATTACAGTACTAACATTCATACACAGGGTGGCATATAGGTGAGGTAACAAGAAAAAGATCATGTTTTCAAGTCAAAAGTCCTGGATTTCAGTTCCACCTCTGCCACGTACTAGTTGAGTGCCTTTGGGCAGGGAATTTAACATTGCTGAGCTTCATATAAAAATTGGAATGATAATATCTACCAGTGCTTGGGAACTCGTATGCAATCACATTTATAAGAAGCTTGCACAGCATATGAGACATAGCAAGAATCCAGTAATTCATAGGTTTTGTTGTTACTATCAATACTATTGTGATTAGTCTCTCAGTCGAGTCCGACTCTTTGCGACCCCACGGACTATAGCCTGCCAGGCTCCTCTGTCCGTGGGGATTCTCTAGGCAACAATACTGGAGTGGGTTGCCATGCCCTCCTTCAGGGGAATCTTGCCAACTCAGGGATCAAACCCACATCTCCCACATTGCAGTCAGATTCTTTACTGTCTAAGCCACCAGGGAAGCTCACCAATACTATTACTACCATGTATTATAATTTAACTGCTCCATGTTTGTAAGTTTTTATCTGCTTTAAAAACAACCAAAGACAGAAATAATATTTGACTCTGTTTTTTGTTTTGTTTTGTTATGTTTTGTTTTGACTGTGCTGCATGGCATGTGAGCTCTTAGTTCCCTGACCGGGGATAGCCTGCTGCATTGGAAGTGTGGAATCTTAACCTGGAACATCAGAGAAGTCCCAGAAATAATATTTGATTCTGTTTGTGATGTCCCTTTGGTTCTGAAAATGGTGCAGGCAGGTCTTGAGACAAAGGTTTAAAAGATCATACATGAAGATGAAATGTTAACCCCAAAAAGAAGTTCAAGAAGTTCTGTTCCCAGAATTCAGAGCCAACACAGACACAAAACACAGGATACCAGTTGTAGCATTTTCCAAATGATGCTCTGTAGAATCCTGTCAGTTCTATAAGATGATCTTGGGAAATGAGTAAACTGAAACATAAAACCCTTGAGTTGAAATTAGAACATTGCTAGCTACAGCCTCCTCTTAAGAACTAATTTTAAAGCCTTGCTGCAAAGAAAACTGTTGAACTTAGTTTAGCCTAGTGTTTTCCAAGTGATTTGACTGTGAAACTCTTTTTTCCCCTAATGAACAGTTACACACAATAAACATTTAACTGGTGTAAGAACCATTATCATGACCATCAGAGATAGCTGTCTAACTGATCTTTATTTGCAGCAGCTCTGTGCTCAGTGAAGTTAACACTGCTCCAGGCTATGTTAACCTAGAGAGCGAAGGAATGTGCCTGTGCTTCCATACACTGTTCTATAACATATCTTTGACATATTTTGTTTTGATGAGTTGCACCTGGCTCAGATGAGGTTATCCCTAGCACACATCTAGACTAATCCATTAGCAGAACTGCTTCAGCCATGTGTCCATAAATAAGTAAATAAAGTTTATATCTAAGCTAAATTTGGAGGAAGGCAATTGAATTTCACTCACTGCATTGCTCAAGTGGTGAGAGCTGGGTTTCTATGTGATTACAACTTTATCTGGTCAATTATTTAATCAGGAAAATATTCATGATTGCATCTCTTTACTGACTTTATTCTCCATCCTTTAGATAAGTAAAACTTGTTTGTGATGTCTTGCCTGATCTTTCTATCACTCTAAACCTACTCTCAGTGTTTGTCAACACTGTGGTCATATAACACTATCACAACATTGTTAATTTGTTATACTTCAATACAAAATAAAAAGTTGAACAACAACAACAATAAAAAACTGGGGTCATGTAATCCAATAAATATCAGAACTACTTTCCCAGGAATAACCTCATCCTCCATGTTGATTTGGAAGCTGTTTCTATCTTTCTGAGCTTTTTTTTTTTCCTTTTCTTTAAAATTTTTGACTAAAGCCAGTGCATCCTGGTGGGATCTGAGTTCCCCAACCAGGGACTAAATGCTGGCCCCTTGCATTGGAAGGCAGGGTCCCAACCAGTGGACCACCAGGGAAGTCCCTTTCTGAGCTTTTAAGAAACTATCACTGTCAAATGTGAAAAAAACCCCACATTTTAAACTTAGAAATTATATTATGAAATTATAGGCTCAACAATAGGTCATTAAATTAACTCACCTGATTGATTGTGCTCTTGCTGAGTTACTTATCCAAAGTAAGTTGTGCTTGATTTCACACCTGATTGTGTTACTTGTTTTCTTATTACACTTTCATAGTTTAATTAGATATTATGTACCCAATGACCAGAGTACCGTAGAGAAGATTGTTGTTGAATGCTTTGTATAAAAACTAGTTAAAAAGTAAACTGTCCAAAAAACCCCTAAAAATTGAGTTGCCAAAATATTATCACTGTAAAATTAGGTGTGGGAAAAACAATGATAAAAGTTGGGGGTGAAAGTGTCATAAAAATCTGGAAGAGCCTTTAAATTCTTGGTTCACTTAAAAGACATTAAAGCTGGACATCATAGATAATATATTATCAATTATAAAAAGACAATGGAGACTTCCAATCTCTGAATCCACATGCTAATGAAAAGTTTGATTCTAAACCAAATCTTATTCAATAAATGTGTTCTTATGTTTTTAGTAAAAATGAATTATGTATAGTATACAAGTTCTATTGCATATCATTTTTCAAAATAACCTTTTGGTCTAACTCTCTTCCTCAGTTTACTGACCACCTTGTTGGTCTAGTACTGTTATCTGGTTAAGAGGTTTCTGTTGTATGAATATTGTGATAAAAGAAGCTTCAGATTCTGCCCCGCCCATAATTTTAGCTCTTCTCCTTCTCCCAGCTGTAATGTGAACATGCTGAACCACAGAACTCTGTGCTCCTTTTAACTGACGTTGCTGCACCCACCTTTTGGCTCTTTTCTGCTCCACAGTCTGTATGAAAAGTATAAAAGATGAGCAGTAGGCACTCTCCTTGCTTCTGGATCTGTCAGCTGTTACAGTCATTGCCTCACTCTCTCTAAATTCATGAAGTCCAGACGTTTGCTTGTCTGAATCCCAGAAACCCAGCTTGCCTTTCTTAGCACTGCGTTTGCTTCCTTAAACCCGTGACTTGCTTTGGTAGCTGACAGCTCAGATTCTCTCATCTTTGTTTCACCTGCTGACTCATGGGTCTCTCAACTATTTTTCCCATACTTTTCGTGGCCTCGTTTATCTCTGGGTTGAGCTTCTGGTTGATGGTCCCTTGTCTTGGTCTTCACCTGGTAGTGTCCTTGTCTTCCAGTTTTTAATTTCCTAACTGGACAGTGAAGTGATTTTGCCCTTTTTACTGTGTGTTTCATCAGAGGCAGGAGACCGGAACTTTACTAGAATGGCAGACATACTTTGCATGTATTGTTCCCATTCTGTTCTTTTTTCTTTTTTGGTCACAATGAGGGATCTTAGTTCCCCAACCAAGGATGGAAACCACACACCCTGTAGTGGAAGTGCAGAGTCTTAGCCACTGGACTGCCAGGGAAGCCCCCTGTTTGTTATTTTGAACTGAATCTAGGGGCAAGGATAAAGCTGGAGGGACTAATCTCTTGAATTACACAACTTGTTCACAGGCATCTTTAGTAACCATCCACCATATGATCTCAAGCTAGCTCTGGATTATTAATCATATATATATCTTGATCGTGGTTTTGGCTTCTAGGAACCACAGCTACAAGTTCAATCCAACCATGGAAGGCTGGTAGATTTTGCCAATAAAAAGATAAAGAGGAAGTGAGGTGGGAGTGGGAGTGGTAGTGGTGACTGTTTCTTATTGTAAAGGTAAGTTATATTCTTGGGTCATGGTAGAGAATAAACTCAATGAAGTTATTATGAATACAAAGCCTGAAAAAGAATAAGAAAATGATGCTTTTGCTTAGAATACTTTGTCTGTAGAACAAATAATTAATTGATTACCATATAAAGAAGGAGCTAGAATAGCTTAAAATGTATTTTTTTTTAAACATTAAAAAATTGAAGTATGGTTGGTTTACAGTGGTGTGTTACTTTCAGGTGTACAACAAAGTAATTCAGTTATACATACATATATATGTATATACATATTCTTTTTCAGAGTCATTTTCTTTATAGGTTATTACAAGGTATTGAATGTAGTTCACTGTGCTATACAGTAAGTCATTATTTATCTATTTTTATATGTAATAATGTATATCTATCAATCCTAAACTCCTAATTTATCCTTCTCCCCTCTTTTGGAGCCATAAGTTTGTTAAAACATATTTTAGACTTAATATTATTATAGAAACAGAGTGAGAATGAGAATGTGTATCACCCTGTAGTTCTGGTCCTCACACCTCTCTCTCCAGATACCCTTGTGTGATGCTGAATCAGGCTGTCCAGTGAGATAGCAAATAACAATCCACATTAACAAGTACAAAGGTCAATATGCCTATACCAATTATTAACCCAGGTTGAAACTCCAGTCTAGCCATTTATTTCCAAATGAACTTGTAGATGTTATTACATGGTTTTATAGCTCATTCAATATTGAGACTTCTATTTGGAATTTATCTGTTAGATTTAGATAGCACATGTGATGGAAGTATTAATAAATGTGACACATTAATAAATGTGACTAAAAAATAGTCTATAGTGATTCTATCTCTAATATTTTTCAGTTCTTTATTAGCAAGTCCAGAGCTTAGGGATATGATTCAGTAATACAGAAAATAAACACAGTATATTGCATACTAGGCAAAAAAACCCAACAAACCAAATAAACCCTAGCATCCTGGATATAGGTGCAGGAATAATTTCCATAATAGAAAAAGACATAGTATCTTTAGGTGAAGTAATACTGGTAGTGTAGGCTTCTCTTGCACAGTAGGGTGTGATAGCTGTCCAGATAACTTAAGCAAAAAGTTACTCTGTGCCATTTAACCAATAGTTAAAAGCAAAAGATCCAAAAACAATAAAGAATCTTATTGGTATTATTAGGCCATTCTTGGCCACTTCTACTTGATACAATGAGGGGTGATAATTCAAACAGAAGGGATTTAAATGAATTTGCATGCTGATTATTAGCAGTAATAGTAATTTAAATTACCTTCATTTTTGAATACATTGTGAAGATGCAAAGATTTTAAAGCATGTGTCAAAAATTCCTAATTCTAACCCTAAACTTTTCATAGCTTAGCCAGTGGATTTCTTACGGACTGTCCCAAACAAGTGATCTTTGTTGGATCCCTTCATCCTTTCAGGTAGAAGAAGGTACCTTTTAAAATAAATAAAGATACTTGACTCCCCCCTACCCCTTCCCACCCCTTGGTCCCTTTGGCCGTGAGACGTCAGGTACCCTTTCTCCATCCTCAGAGGAAGTGAGCCTCATTCCCATAGATGTTCTTTTGCTCCTTAGTACAAGGTGAGTGGTTCCAGATACAGCCTCTCCTTTAGCTTCCTACTGGTAAGAGTCATTCTTCATCCCCCTCAAATGCCAGGGAATGTGTAATGCGTTCTCTCAGTGGTTCTTCCAAAGTCTGTCTTACCTAGCCTGAAGTAATGAGGAATGGTCTTCTCTGCATGCTCTGTGGATAAGTGAGATTCTGTGTGGTCCACTAACAACTTCCCAGAACAGTATCCCTCCCTGGCATCTCTGATGTCATCCCCATTAGGCTAGAGGTGGGTTAGCGTTAATGCTGGTGGGGCCGGGGTCCCACTATCTTAACTTGCCCTCCCTTTATGGAATCCTTAACAGACATTGTTTTTTATAGACCTTTGTAGTCTCTGCCAAAATGCCTCATAACCAGGAAAAGTCAAATTTAACATCTTGTTCCATTTGCATTTGTAATATGGCTTATTAAGTGGAAGAAATTTTTATGTACAATATTTTGTATATGTCAAGGAAGGAATCTTTGAGGGAGGTCCAAATCGCACCTCTCAATTTCTCCCAGTATGGGCAGAAGATGGGACAGAGGGCCTAACAGAAAGAACCTCAATAAATGTGTAAAACAAATAAGTGTTCATATCTACAAACAAAAGGAAAGTATAAGATAAGATACTAAAATCCAGAAAGTAATGTCAAACTTACATGCCATGAAGGAAAGAGACCAATACAGGAAGAAGATTAGAATGTTAAAAATCAGCTGAGGGTACACGTCAGAGGAAAACGGAGCCCTAGAAATATTTCCGGCTGCTCCCAAGAAAGATGAGATGGAATTGATGTCATGGAATTATGGTCAATTCAAGAGCTAAGGATTTTAAAACTTCTGAACAATGCATGTCAGAAAACCTACTGGTTCCTACTGATCCCTTGGAGGAATAATCTCTAAAAGCATCAGGAGGTGCTTTAGCTTAAAAGACTGGCATGGGTGATTCAAGGTCTGGAGAGGAGGGAGTAACATACCCTAGGAGGCAGGTTTTGTAGCCCTAAAACATTCAAGAGCAAGAGGTACTTGGCAGCATCTACTGGGGCTCAGAGAACGTGTCTCGAGAAAGAAGCTGGAGATATTGTGAAGAAGGCAAAGTTGCTACAATGCAGGATGCTCTAACTTGAAGTGTCTCTAGCGCTCAGGTTCCTAGTCAGTGCCCATGGTTATTACAGCATACCAGGAAGACAGGGCTTCAAAGGGAAATGGAAATTAAGAGTTTCTAAACATAGGAGATGGGGAAGCAGACAGCCTAAATTAAGACCTTATGGCTGGGAGTGTCACCACAGGGTCTTTTTCTAAAATTTGCAAGAAGACCAGAATGTCATAAATGCCACTCTCCAAAGGGGAAGGCACTGGTGGGATTCCTATACACCTTCTCCCTGCCATGGTCCACCCCCACAGGGGTCATCACCAACCCCTCGAGGTGAGATTTCTTCTGAGCTAGTTTGGGTCATGGATTTCAGACTTTGGATGCCTGGCAGAGATGCTTCATACTCTCTGAGCTTCACGAGTCTCTTGTAGTGTTTCCTCTGATGACGCTCCTAACCCAGACTCTGCTTGATGGTAACCACCTCCAGATGTTGCTGCGGGAACTCCATGCATTTCAGGAGGAAGTCCCGGTTCTGCTGCTGAAGGAATGCCACTTCTATCAAAGCAGTGTTACCCAGAAAGACTCGTGACTGAAAATAAGCTGAATAAGACATTTTGAAGGGAAGAGTTTAGGCATTTTATTCTTTGATCTTTAACTCACAAGGGCCTGTAATTTTGGACTTTAGTTTTCATCTAGAAATGCATTCATGGAAAGGTTTGTAGTGTTCAAATTTGAGGCACATTTTACACTGTTGAGTTTTCTTGTTGTTTAGGCTTATTAAAACATCCATTGTGCTATTTGGGCAGCATGGTGAGGTATAATCTAAAGATGAGAAATAGAATGGAGGGTAATTTTTTAGCTTCAGGTAAAACATGGAGTTAATTTTAAAGTCCTAACCCATTTTAGAGGTTTCTGAAGACAGAGATTGGAACATCTTCCTCATTTCAAGAAGAATAAACAAAGAAGTGGTACTAGTGGGAAGCAGTCACAGGAAAGGGGAGGCAAGTTTGCCTGATAACCTGCTCTTCTCCTCCTGCTAGGAGCCTCCTCACCCCTGGCTGACTACAGCTGGGTTGGTGAGTCAGAAGAATTGAGAGCAAACAGTTAGAAAATATGAGGGAGGGACAAGTTTCTCCCTTTTCTCATGCTCCTTTTGACCCATATGTCAGAAACTTATGTCCTGTAGGAAATATTGGGGAGTATTTTCCGTCCCCCCTTAAAGCCTCTTAGCCATTCCTTTCTGAGAGAGACTCTATCCTGTTACCCAACCAAACTTGGGTCTGCTGGCCCAATGTGTAGCAAAACCAAACAACTGACACTGGGTTTTGATGATGAAAAGTACGGAGTTAGTCACAGGCACCCAGCATAGGGTCAAGCAAGGAGAATGGGCAGCTCATCCTCCAAAGACCCGAACTCCCTGGTGGCTTTTGGGGAAGGGTTTTAAAGACAAGGGCTTCCCTGGTGGCTCAGATGGTAAATAATCTTCTTGCAGTGCAGGAAACCTGGGTTCGACCCCTGGATCAGGAAGATCCCCTAGAGAAGAGAATGACAACCCACTCCAGTGTCCGTGGCTGGGAAATCCCATGGACAAAGGAGCCTGGTGGGCTACAGTCCATGGGGTCGCAAAGAGTTGGACATGACTGAGTGACTAACACTTTGACTTTAAAGGCAAAGTGAGGAAATTTGGGGTTGGTAGATGCAAACTACTACATTTAGGGTGGATAAACAATAGGATCCTAATAGATAGCACAAGGAACTATATTCAGTATCCTGTGAGAAACCATAATGGAAAACAATATAAAAAAGAAGGAATATATTATGTGCATAACTGAGTCACTTTGCTGGACAGCAGAGGTTGACACAACTTTATAAATCAACTATACTTCAATGAAAAATAATTAAAAAATTTTATAAAAACAAGGTGAGGGAGAGACTTGTGGGGTGTCTGATGAGCTTGTAGACATTCGTCTGATTGGTCAGTGGTGAGGTAACATGTGGTGTTTCATAAATTAACATGATCAACCTTCTGGTTCCACCTCTTCTGGGGTCTACCCACTGGTGGTCAGCAGTTAGCTTCTTCCACCTGGTGGGGACTTTAGTATTTGCAAAACAACTCAAGGATATGACTTAGGATATTATCTATTTATAGATAGATAATGTCTATTTATTATTGAGGAGATACTAAAGGTCCTTGACTTTGCTTTATGGCTAAACTGTTACTATTTTGGCTCAAGCTTCTCTGCAGAGAAGAGGCCGGGAATACCAGGTGGGGAAGGCCCTGTCCTGGGAAGGCCCCTAGGTGTCCGACTCACTTTCACTCCCTGCTCTGTGAGGGAGCCAGACCCAGGCTATGCCCTCAGGCAGGGAGGACTGCCCTTTCTCAGGGGTCAGCCTCAGAGTGATTAGATTCATTTTGAGGGGAAAGAGGGAAGTCTGACGTTGGCTACAAGTCAAAGCCATTAGGCTGTAATTCAAAGCTCTTCAGCATAATAGTACCACCAAAATGTGATTTTTGATGCCTATTTGATACTCTGTTTTGGAGAAGGAAATGGCAACCCACTCCAATATTCTTGCCTGGAGAATTCCATGGACAGAGGAGCCTGGTGGGCTACAGTCCATGGGGTCGCAAAGAGTTGGACATGACTGAATGACTAACACTGATACCCTGTTTATTTCTCATTTTGTCCAGAACCTGTAGGAGTATGATTATCACTCTCAGAAATTCCAATTCTAATACCCAGCCATTAAAGAGAATGAAATAATGCCATTGGCAGCAACATGGATAGACCTAGAGATTGTCATACTGAGTGAACTAAGTCAGACAGAGAAGGAGAATTATTGTATGACATCCCTTATGTGTGGAATCTAGAAAGAAATGATACAGATGAACTTACTTACAAAACAGAAAGATACTCACAGACTTAGAGAACGAATTCATGGTTGCTGGGTGGAAAGGATAGTTAGGAAGGTTGGATGAACACGTACATGTCCATGTAATAAGCTTAAGTTGTATCTCCTGACATATGCCATCATCTCATGATTACCAGCTAACTGTAGGACAGCCTACCCTTTTATCACTACTAGGTCACAACATGACCAACTAAGCAGTCATTCATCAGGAATTACTCTCTAATTGCTTCACATGTGTACACATACTGACCACTTTGTCAAGGACCATGTGTTCTAGTAATTTGTACCCATAAATGTCAGGTAAACAATGGAAATTACTCTTTGGCTATTGAATAAAGAAAATCAAGGGCCTCATGGCTTTTAAAATTTTTCCCCCATTTTACTGCTTAAATGCAGATACTCAGAGATGGATTTAATATAAAGCTGATTAAGCTTAAGCTTTAGGGCCCCTTTCTTTCAGAGCCCCCTTTAAGGCACAGAGGTGGTCTTAGTTTGTGTTCACATGGTCCTGTGATTTTGTAAAACTTGCCATAGTTGTCATTTTAACCTTGGTTGCTTAACACTGTAATCTCTTTCCACATAAACTTACCCCTATCACATTTCCTTTCATAGTGAGTGGTATTAGAGTGGCTGCAGACATTTTGGGATCCAGCTTAGGGGAATTTGATTTAGTTTGGTGTTAGTGGGATGTTTTTATATGATTTGCAGTCATTTCTGACTCTAGATTAGCTATCATCTTGAGGCAGAAACAGCTTCCAGGAATATGCCCACTGCTCTTTGTAGTAAATTACAAAGGGACAGGGCTAGAGGTTGTATCATGATGTCCTATGTCCAGCTCTGGATGTATGTTGAGAGTGGAAGAGAAATAAAGTTTAAAACATATAGAAACAGAAGCAAATATGAAAGGCTCTTCCAAGTATTAGAGCTTATTTTTCTAAATCCCTCACCTATCTTTTTGCCCTTCCTCACCCTTCCTCTTAGGTAACCACCTGTTTGTTCTCTGCATTTATAACTCTGTTTTGTTACGTTTGTTCCTTTGTCTTATTTTTTAGATTCTTTCACATGTGAGTGAAATCATACAGTGTTTGTCTTTCTCTCTCTGTCTTATTGCATTTAGCATAGTACCCTCTGTGTCCATCCAAGTTGTACCTAATGACAAGATTTCATCCTTTTTTATGATTGAGTAATAATATTTCATTTTGTTGTGTATCATATATTTATTTTATCCATTAATCTATTGATGGGCCCTTGGGTTGCTCTCTAACTTTACTATTGTGAATACTGTTGCTATGAACATAGGAATGCATATACTTTTTCTAATTAATATTTTTGTTTTCTTCAGGTAAATAACCAGGAGTAGAATTGCTGGATCATATAGTGTTCTATTTTTAATATTTTGAGGAAATCTTCATACTTTTTTCAATAGTGAATGCACCAGTTTACATTCCCACCTCCTATGGACAAGAGTTCCCTTTTCTTCACATCTTCACCAGTACTTGTTATTTGTTGTCTTTTTCATAATAGCCACTCTGACAAGTGTGAGATGATAGTTCCTTGTGATTTTATTTACATTTCCCTGATGATTAGTGATGTTGAACACCTTTTCATGTGTCTGTTTGCCATCAGTATATCTTCTTTGGAAAAGTGCCTCTTTAGATCCTCTGCCCATTTTTTAATCAGGTTGTTTGATTTCTTGATGTTGAGTTGTATGAATTCTTTGTATATTTTGAATATTAATTCCTTGTCATACACGCTATTGGCTAATTTCCATTCCCAAGGAGGTCCTTCCATTCTGCTGATAGTTTTTTCCCTGTGCAAAAACTTTTTAGTTTAATATAGTCCCATTTGTTTATTTTTGCTTTCCTTTCCCTTATTTGAGGAGACAGAGCAAGAAAAAATGTTACTAAGCCTGATGTCAAAGACCTTACTGTTTATATTTTCTTTGAGGAGTTTTTATAATTTCAGGTCATACATTTAAGTCTTTAATCCATTTTGAACTTCTTTTTGTGCATGGTGTGAGAGTTTGATTTTTTTTTCATGTAGCTGTCCAATTTTCCCAACGCCATTTATAAAGAGGCTGTCTTTTCCTCATTGTGTATTCTTGCCTTCTTTGTCATAGATTAATTGCCTATATAAGTGTAGCTTCTTTTCTGGGATGTTTATTCTGTTCCATTGATCTATGTGTCTCTCATGTGCCAGTACCATACTGTTTCGTGCAGGTTCCATGCTGTTTTGTTTATTATAGCTTTACAGTATTGTCTGAAGTAAGGGAGCATGATTCCTCCAGCTCTGTTCTTCTTTTTCAAGACTGTTTTGGCCATTTAGGGTCTTTTGTGTTTCCATACCAATTTTAGAATTATTTGTTCTGGTTCTGTCAAAAATGCCTTTGGTATTTTTATAGGTATTACATTGAATCTGTAGATTGCCATGGGTGGTATGGTCATTTTAACATTATGAATCTTACAGTTCATGAAAATGGTATATCTTTTCATCTGTTTGTGTTATATATGAACACATGCACATACAAACCCAGACTATTAGCACTACTACTGCAAACAACAAACAACTTAATGAAACTTTTCCCAAGTTGACAGCATTCCTAATAACTTTAATGATTGTGAGCTGTGAAACAGATGAAATACTTTTCAAATTATTAATAATCGAAAGAATATGCAGTCCCAAATCATAGGAGTCATCTCAAGTAAGAGGAAAGTGAAGCTTAGCTATTCAGTTGGTGGTGGTTCAGTCACTCAGTTGTGTCCAGTTCATTGTGGCCCCATGGACTGGAGTCCACCAGGCTCCTCTGCCCATAGAATTTTCCAGGCAAGAATACTGGAATGGGTTGCTGTTGCCTACTCCATGGTATTTTCCCAACCCAGATATTGACCTCAAATCTCTTACAACTCCTGCATTGGCAGGTGGATTCTCTTACTACTAACGCCACCTGGGAAGCCAACTATTCAGTTAGCCACCTTCTTCAGTTCAGTTCAGTGGCTCAGTCATGTCCGACTCTTTGTGACCCAATGGGCCACAGCACACCAGGCCTCCTTGTCCATCACCAACTCCCGGAGTTTATCCAAACTCATATCCATTGGTCAGTGATACCATCCAACCATCTCATCCTCAGTCATCCCCTTCTCCTCATGCCTCAATCATTCCCAGCAGGGTCTTTTCTAATGAGTCAGCTCTTTGCATCAGGTGGCCAAAGTATTGGAGTTTCAGCTTCAACATCAGTCCTTCCAATGAACACCAAGGACTGATCTCCTTTAAGATGGGTTAGTTGTATCTCCTTGCAGTCCAAGGGACTCTCAAGAGTCTTCTCCAACACCACAGTTGTAAAACATCAATTCTTTGGCACTCAGCTTTCTTTATGGTCCAACTCTCACATCCATACATGACTATTGGAAAAACCATAGCCTTGACTAGACAGACCTATGTTCGCAAAGTAATGTCTCTGCTTTTTAATATGCTGTCTAGTTTGGTCATAACTTTCCTCCAAGGAGTAAGTGTCTTTTAATTTCATGGCTGCAGACACCATCTGCAGTGATTTTGGAGCCCCAAAACATAAAATCAGTCACTGTTTTCATTGTTTCCCCATCTATTTCCCATGAAGTGATGGGACCAGATGCCATGATCTTAGTTTTCTGAACGTTGAGCTTTAAGCCAACTTTTTCACTCTCCTCTTTCACCTTCATCAAGGGGCTCTTTAGTTCTTCTTCACTTTCTGCCAAAAGGGTGGTGTCATCTGCATATCTGAGGTTATTGATATTTCTCCCGGCAATCTTGATTCCAGCTTGTGTTTCTTCCAGCCCAGCGTTTCTCATGATGTACTCCGCATATAAGTTAAATAAGCAGAGTGACAATATACAGCCTTGACGTACTCCTTTTCCTATTTGGAACCAGTCTGTTGTTCCATGTCCAGTTCTAACTGTTGCTTCCTGACCTGCATACAGGTTTCTCAGGAGGCAGGTCAGGTGGTCTGGTATTCCCATCTCTTTCAGAATTATCCACAGTTTTTGTGATCCACGCAGTCAAAGGCTTTGGCATAGTCTGTAAAGCAGAAATAGATGTTTTCTGGAACTCTCTTGCTTTTCTGAAGATCCATTGGATGTTGGCAATTAATCTCTGGTTCCTTTGCCTTTGCTAAAACCAGCTTGAACATCTGGAAGTTGACAGTTCATGTATTGTTAAAGCCTGGCTTGAAGAATTTTGAGCATTACTTTACTAGCATGTGAAATGAGTGCAGTTGTGTGGTAGTTTGAGCATTCTTTGGCATTGCCTTTCTTTGGAATTGGAATGAAAACTGACTTTTTCAGTCTTGTGGCCACTGCTGAGATTTCCAAATTTGTACAGTTCTTCTGTGTATTCTTGCCACTTCTTAATATCTTCTGCTTCTGTCAGGTCCCTACCATTTCTGTCCTTTATTGAGCCCATCTTTGCATGGAATGTTCCCTTGGTATCTCTAATTTTCTTGAAGAGATCTCTAGTCTTTCCCATTCTATTGTTTTCTTCTATTTCTTTGCATTGATCACTGAGGAAGGCTTTCTTATCTCTCCTTGGTATTCTTTGGAACTCTGCATTCAAATGAATATATCTTTCCTTTTCTCCTTTGCTTTTCACATCTCTTCTTTTCACAGCTATTTATAAGGCCTCCTCATTTTGCCTTTGGCATTAATTTTTCATGGGGATGGTCTTGATCCCTGTCTCCTGTACAATGTCACGAACCTCCATCCATAGTTCATCAGGCACTCTATCAGATCTATTTGTCACTTCCACTGTATAATCATAAGGGATTTGATTTAGGTTATTCCTGAATGGTCTAGTGGTTTTCCCTACTTTCCTCAAGTTAAGTCTGAATTTGCCAATAAGGGGTTCATGATCTGAGCCATAGTCAGCTCCCAGTTTTGCTTTTGCTGACTGTATAGAGCTTCTCCACCTTTGGCTGCAAAGAATATAATCAATCTGATTTCAGTGTTGGCCATCTGGTGATATCCATGTGTAGAATCTTCTCTTGTGTTGTTGGAAGAGGGTGTTTTCTATGACCAGTGCGTTCTCTTGGCAAAACTCTATTAGCCTTTGCCCTGCTTCATTCTGTACTCCGAGGCCAAATTTGCCTGTTACTCAGGTATTTCTTGACTTCCTACTTTTGCATTCGAGTCCCTGATAGTGAAAAGGACACCTTTTTTGGACATAGTTCTAAAAGGTCTTGTAGGTCTTCATAGAACCGTTCAACTTCAGCTTCTTCAGTGTTACTGGTCAGGGCATAGACTTCGATTACCGGGTTATTGAATGATTTGCCTTGGTAATGAATAGAGATCATTATGTCATTTTTGAGATTGCATCCAAGTACTGCATTTTGAACTCTTTTGTTGACTATGATGGCTACTCCATTTCTTCTAAGGGATTCTTGACCACAGTAGTAGATATAATGGTCATCTGAATTAAATTCACCCATTCTAGTCCATTTTAGTTTGCTGATTCCGAAAATGTTGACATTCACTCTTGTCATCTCCTTTTTGACCACTTCCAATTTGCCTTGATTCATGGACCTAACATTTCAGGTTCCTATGCAGTATTGATCTTTACTGCATCAGAGTTTACTTCCATCACCAGTCACATCCACAACTGGGCGCTGTTTTTGCTTTGGCTCCATCTCTTCATTCTTTCTGGAGTTATTTCTCCATTGATCTCCAGTAGCATATTGGGCACCTACCAACCTAGGGGAGTTCCTCTTTCAGTGTCCTATCTTTTTGCCTTTTCATACTGTTCATGAAGTCTCAAGGCAAGAATACTGAAGTGGTTTGCCATTCCCTTCTCCAGTGGAGCACATATTGTGAGAACTCTCCACCATGACCCATCCGTCTTGGGTGGCCCTACACAGCATGGCCTAGTTTCATTGAGTTAGACAAGGCTTTGGTCCATTTGATCAGATTGCATAAACAAAAATAAACCATTTAGTAATGCATCCTTCAAATATATTAAAAGTGCAAGATTTGTGTCAATTTTAAACACTCAGAATATTAAGGACAGAAATCTTCCCTCCATTATCCTAGACTCTATTAAATGTTACATGGAATAAATTGTTTAAGGTTGTGTTCTGGAAACCATTTCACTGTTCTTTTGTTGGATTTAATCTGTCAATCAGTTTTGGCAGGTTGGCTTATTTTTCATTCCCCAACATTGTGTACATATATCTCCTTGTAATGTGTTAGTTCTAGTTAGTCTCTTTACCCAATATGAGGTCTTGAAATTGTTTCCACTAGGTCAAATTCTTTCCTCCCTCAATATGCAGATAGAATCCCATTGCCTCCTCTAACGAGACTTCTAGCAAACAGAGCAATTACCCTCCAAATGCTTTTGAACCAGTTTCTCAAAACCATCTTGTGACATCCTTTTTATTCTTATCTCTATTGGTGTTTAACTCTTTGTCTCAGTTTTATTTCTTTTATTAAATTCAAATGTTGTTAAGGATTTTTATTAGTCCTGTATAATTATTGAGGGCCTAGAGCTGTAGGAATTCAATACTATTTTTCAATTAATGCCTCATTAATGACTAGTTTTACATCTCAGAATAAGATTTTAAGTGAGGGAGATTGATTTGTCAGTATAAGGGGGGCTTGCTTGCTGAGATAAAACTACAAATAATTGTTTTATTTTATTTTGATGGAAGTGGGAACAGCAATTTAAAAGTTTCTGAAGTTGTTTTTTCTCCCATTTCTATAACGGTAGAGACTTGAATTCACATTTAAACATCCTTGGCCCATTTTCTCCTTCTTTTCTCCTTTCCCTTCCTTTTCTTATGAAAAATGATAAAGTAAATATTTTTATGGATATTTTCATACACAAATATACTCCAGGATATCTCATCTTTAAAACATCCCCCCGCTTATCCTCTTCCAACTATGGTTCTCATTTTTTTTCTTCTCATTCATGGCATAATTTCTAATAAAGTCGATATTTCTACTTCCTATCTTCTCCTTTATGTACTCTAAGTGAGTTTCTGTTCTCTTTATTCCATTACAACTACTCTTGTCAAAGTCACAAATTATTTCCATGTTTCCAAAGTCAATGGTAATATCTCTATCCTGGCAACACTTCTACCCACATTTAGAGAATTCCACCCTAGTGAAAACCTATTACCAACCTCTGTGGACATAATCAAAATGGCAATAAAGGCAGACTGACAACATCTGTGGGGTATGCAAAGAGAACAGGATGAATGAACCAGAACTTACTATTAAAACAGTAAATAACTCAGTGGCCATCATGGACCATCTTCATTGGATACTTTAGGCAGTGGTGTGGTCAGAGAACCTCTGTGTGTCTGGGATACTTTGCAACACTACAGCTAGATATAGTCTAAAAGTTTTGTTTCTATAATGATATGTTTTTATAAATCTAGGTTTCATGTATAATGCATTGAAGAAAGTATTAAAAATCATGACTGTCCAGTTATGAATAGAGTGAAATATTCATTTTCTCCATTCTATGTGATGACTAGGGTCACCATGCAGAGTCAGACAAGGCCATCAAGATCTCAGTGCTAAAACACAAGACCTGTGATGAATGCCAATGGTTGGCTCTTTCAGCTAATGGAAATTTTGAAATTTAGTAAAAATAGAACACCTTAATTTCAGTAAGATGAGTTCTTATTTTAAAGAAAAGATGCTAAAGCTGCTGTTTATAGACACAAAATAAGTTCCCTGTGTTTCAAGCCTGGGGGTTGGAAGTCTATGCCTTGTCATTAATGGTTACGTTAATGAAATTTGTGAATTACTGACTCTGATTGTGCCACTGACTTTCATAGTCACTCAGAACGTTTTATACTTAAATTAGATAACATCTTTGAATTTCAACAAAATGCTGGCTAATTATCTTGAGTGTTAAGAGAAGTCTAAGCAAAATCCAAAGTCCCAGCAAAATATAAGCAAATCCTTACTTTGTACAGAGCCATTTTTCCCACCTACATCACAGGTTTGTGGCAAACCTCAGCCCAACTGAATAACCAGAGTCACACATTTCAAGGGGGCTAAAAGGAAGGGGTAGGAGAGGGCTTATGAGAGAAGGAAAGAACTGGGGCAGGAAAGAGAGGAGAGCCTGAGTCTGGAAGAGGATGAAGGTAAGGTAATGATTGAGCTGAGGCCTTCCAGGTAGATGTCGTGGGTTGACAGCTTGATGAGAGTCAACAGGAGCATCCCTACCCATAATCCACTCTTTTGTGCTTTACTTTAATGGAGGAACATTAAAGAATTCCTGGTTCACAAGAAATAATAGCTTTGAGTTGTTGAAACTTTGAGGAAATTGTAAACATTTTTGAAATTTTGGTGCCTATAATCACTTCAAAGCAGAGTCAGCAAAGAAAGGAAAGCTACACCTAACATTTTCTAAGGTTTAAAACAGATTGGGAAACCAGAAAGAAGCAATATATTGTTTCCATTGTACAATAAAACTTTCCCTTAAAATAAGTTGCTTTCTTTATATAATGCAAACAAACAAAAGAATTCCTAGTTCAAAGGCTGCTAGAAATGTCATTATCTGTAGTTTTGACAAATAATACAGCATTGAGGAAAAGTAGCCTAATTAACTCTTCATGGTGCATGCTAAGTGAATTTTAAATACATGACAAATGCATGCAGAAATGATACAGAATAATTCTGAAGTTCATCAGGGACCATCTAAGGAACAGATAAAGATTTAATTAAAGCAGAAATAAAAGAAGACTGCTAAACCATTCCTGGGGGTTAATGATAGCCCAAGGTACTGTTGTGTTTGACACTAAAGAAGCGGTGGGAGGTGGGGGTGGATGGCAGACCTCCCTTGTGCAATTTATCAAGTGTTGCTTCATGGTCCTTCTTTTTATGTTGATATTGGTTTCATGGGGAATCTGAGAGCAATTTTCAAGCACGTATTAAACGATTCCATTTTATGTCAGAATTTAAGGAATGAAGCAGATGAGTGGGTAATACAAATACAACAAGATCCAAATTTCCTTTTTTGTCTCAGTCTTGGCACAGATTTGAAGTACACATCTATTCATCTTCCATCCTATGTATAGCATCCTCTTAAAGACAAATATGGAAAGATATGTTTTTCTAGAGAATAGAGAAATAAGAACAAAAGAATATGACAAGCATGGCTTTATTCTGAACAAAATAACAGTGTATTTTAAGTCGTTCAGCTGTTAAAATGTTACATGGGTCACAGCTGTGGGGCTTAAAACTAAAATCTGCCAAAAGACTTGGTTTGGCTTCTTAGCTTAAGGCTCAGTGGACTTCTACCTCTATTTATTGTTTGTGAAACTTATCAGTTTTTTTTTTTTTTTGGTTTGTTTTTTCACTTGTCTATCTGCATGACTGAATTTGTTATGTATAATATTTAAGGAGGAAAAAAAAAAAAGCCTCCAGGCTCTCTTGTCTAAGGGGAAATTGCTTCCTCAACTGAGCTTTTAAGACCTTCAAATGGAGTCTTCATCCCAAGTCTCCATTCAGTTGCTGCCAATATTTGTTGTATGGTTTTTCCTTACAATCTGCTCTGTGACACGTTAAATGATGGCTTCTTTTCTCTCTGGGGTTCTGAGTTCTAAAAGGGCACCCCAAGGACAATTTCATTTGGCTAGCTTTCATTGTAGGGATTATCTTCAAGCCATTGTGCTTCTCAGACACATTGTGGTTTCACTGGTGGAGGGACGAATAAGAGGAATAGAGTTTTTGACTTGTTGCCATTTTCACTCAGAGGAACCCAAGTCTTTGGTGAAACACTGGATTCTGTGAAGGGGAACAGGGTCAAACTTTGGGACCAGGTCATATGGATAACACCCTGCCTTGGATGATCATCCTTTTAATGTCTCCTGCTGGGATTTATTGAGAACCACACCAAGAGGGAACGCTCTATTCCATTTTGGGATTGGCCCTGCTAATCAATAGTTAGCCTGACTTGTACCCATCAGTTTTTAGGACTCATCTCCATGAAGGCTTCTCTCTGGGTTAAAGAGTACCGATACTCCAGGTCCACTGCTTGTCTGTCTTCTCCTTGATGATGGTATTTGAGAATCTTCCCTCAGCTGTCCCAGAGTGACTGTCACTCTGCTGCATGAAAGCTGGAGACCCATCTGCCACCAACAGCCCAGTGTCAGGCTGTCTAGCTCAATGGCAGATCTTTTATTTGGTTATTATCTAGATGGAGAACAAGCTACTTATTATTTTTGCAAAGATGTATGGTGGTTTTTAATGCAGGGATTTGCTTTTAGTGATTAAAAAAATTATTCTCCATCCTCTTCAGTAGAATTTATCATCTTAGGGTGTCTGATCAAGACACATCTGGGGCTACTGAACCACGTGAAAGTGAAAGTGTTAATCACTCAGTCATGTCCGAGGATTGTATGCCCACAGGACATCCCTTAGAAGATGGTGTATTAATTTAAATGGGAAAATTCTCAGCTAGGTTATGAACAGAACTTAGTTTTTAATTATGAAGATGGAACATTTCAGTGAATAATTCCCATTGAATTTGTTATAGATGTTCATATTTGGGTTTCCTCCAGTCTCTTTCTAACATGCTATAAATACATAATCAAAGTGAAGTGCTATGATGGAGTGAATGGATTGGTTACAGCAAATTGTATTGCAAAACAGCTTGTGTATTCCACAGCATCTTGTGGACAGCAGAACCTCATGATAAGGAGCACAAAGGAAGCATTTCCCACATGCTGTTATAAAATTTAAGTTGTCTTTTATACTTGAAGCTATCATCATCGATGAGAAGACAGACTGTTACAAGATGCAGTTGAATTTCTTACCATTACCCCAAGACATAGTCAGGAGGTAAATGGCTCAGTAAGTGAAATAATCGGTGGAGATACTTTCAGAGGGACTATGAGAAATTCCCATAGTGCTTCATGGGGTGAGCCAGCTTAGTCCATGGTGTTTTCCTTTGGTAACTGGTCATACTAGACAATAGTCCAAAATAAATTGTTTTCAAAGCTGGCATGTCAGTCTTTTTAAGGGTAGTATCAGCCTAAAAATGTTCCCAAAGACTGAAGGTTCTGGGATCTCAAAAATATTATATATTGTATTTTTCTGATTTCAACTGTGTTTAAGGAAAAACATTTTCTATTCAGCTGTATTTGTAATGAATAAGCACACAGAAAGAACACTCTACTGTCCCAGGATGGGTTAAAAAGCATAAATAGTAATAATAAGCTGTTACCAAATTTCCAATATACATTTTATTTACTGGTGACTCATTTCAGTCTCAAGATTTTTTAACACTGTCTTACCTGTTATAGATTTCTTTTATAGAAAGTATCATTTTGTAATTATAAGGAAATGAATGTGAGCAGCTATCAGTCAGAGGAACATTTGCTTGATGCTTGGCCAACGGCTGCATGGTTTTAATAGCTACCTACATGAAACACTCAGGGAAAATGAATATTTGAAAAACTTATGATGAGTGAACAGAAATATCTGATCTTCAGTAATTTTTCATGTGAGAGCAATACCATGGCTTTATGCAACTCTGTTTCTTAGGGTCTACACTCTAAGGCTCTGAGTTGTAGCTATTTTCCTGGGCACTGCCTTGCAGGGTGTCAGAATAGTTTAAGAGGGTCATGGAAAGAAATGGAGCAGCTGCTTCTCATAGCTTGCTTCATTTTTAGCAGCAACGTGGTTCAAAGGTACATACCCAGACTCTGAGTCTACATGAGTCTCCTCTCCAGCTATTTCCCTGTCAATCACTGGCTGTATTATCTTGGAAATGTTATTTAATATCCTGAGCCTCCGTTTTATGTTCTGTAAAATGGGAGTACTACTACTGCTCCTAATAGCTGCCTTAAGGCATAGTTGTGAGAATTGAAAGAGCTAATGTATGCCAAGCACCTAGCACAACTTCTAGGATATGACAAGCCCCTAATTTACCACTATCCTGTATATTTTCTTTTGGACTTCCTGAGCTGGAAGAAAATTGTAAGTATGGCTAGATTAGTGCAGAATTGTGATATTTTAGTCCCTCATGACTCCATTGAAATGCCCCTGAAGTTAAACTGTTAAAACTGATGAATAGGGGCTTCCCTGGTGGTCCAGTGGTTAAGAATCTGCCTGCCAACACAGGAGACATAGTTTTGATCTCTGATCAGGGAAGATCCCACGTGCCAAGGGGTAACTAAGTCTGTGTGCCACAACTATGGAACCTAGGTGCTGCAACTACTGAAGCCCACATGCCTAGAGCCTATGCTCTGCAACAATAGAAGCCACTGCAATGAGAAGCCTACACACCACAGTTACAGAAACCTGTGCACATCAGCAAAGACCCAGCACAGCCAGAAATAAATAAATATTAAAAAAAACCCAAACTGATGAATATATGTCAGTCCTTATCTTACTTGATACTCGTAGTATTCCATTTTAAGAATAAAAAATGTCCCCCTACACCTAAGAAAAATCTGATTCTTCTGTAGCGATGGCCATAACCATGAGAAAAGGTTTTAAACTTTTAAAATAATCAGTGACAGTTCTTTGACTATGTTAGCAAGAAAGCTCCAGAACTGGTTTTAAACATCTCTCACAGGTCAGTGACAACTCATTTCACTGAATATGCCTTTGAAAGCCAACCAGCCAGGGACAGACTGACACTGAGAAAGTCAGACAATGGGAGGTGGACTTGGTCCAGGGAGCACTCTTCAAAGGCTGACAAGCCTCTGTGACAGCCCTCTGTGATAAGCCTCTGTGACAGCCCTCTCTTACCTCTGTGACTTACTCAAACCCAAACAAACTCATCCTCACAAAAATCTATACGATTACTAATTTGCTTTCCTCAATATGACTGTGCTTGATCAGAACAGCTCTCCTTTATTCAAGATGGCAACATTCAGCTTTGATTTTTGCTTCAGATTTTCTCTGATGGTTTCATCTTTTGATAATTTTATACAGAAGACCAAGGCTCAGTCAGCATTCAGGCATTCTAGTGCCTTCGACTAAGTGCTTCTATGCCGTCTTTGTTCATCCCTTCTCTTTTGCTCTTCTTCAGTCTTGGTGTTTCCTAAGGTTCCATGCTTGGCTCCTCCAGTTCCTCACACTTTCTGCGTGATCTCTTCCACTCTAGTGATTTTAGCTGTGATTTTAATGAATCCCAAATTGATATTACTAGATCAAAATGTTTTTATTTATAAGTTTCTCTGCCCACTGGATATTTCCACATGATGAGGTACCACAGATTTGATGCTTCTTAAACAAAGTTTGTCTTCACACTCAAATCTCCTCCTCCCATATTGTGTGGCCCAGACACCTAAGCCAAAACCTAAATTGCCTTTCTGACATGCTTAAGTATAGTGAAGTTAAAGAAATTCTTCTTTCTAAACATCTACATGCTTGCCCTCTCTTTTCAGGTCACATTCTTGTCTTCTGCTTGGATTATTACGATAGCTTCCTAAGTAGTTTCTTTGACTTTAGCCTTGCTCTGAAAATCCCCACTTGGGTCAGGGTGCTCTGTGTCACCCTGTATCAATTCTGAATGCTTTGCTCAGCAGCAGATAAGAGAAAACACAAGTCATGATGATTTCAATGATACAATGTAAGTTTTCTCCAACACTGTTGTTTGTCTGGAGGTACCAGTTCAGAGCTGGTACCTGAATATATTGTGTATATGTATAAACATATATATATATAGATGGAATGTTGTGCTAAGTGCTAAGTCACTTCAGTCGTGTCCGACTCTGTGCGACCCCATAGACGGCAGCCCACCAGGCTCCCGTCCCTGGGATTCTCCAGGCAAGAACATTGGAGTGGGTTGCCATTTCCTTCTCCAACGCATGAAGGTGAAAAATGAAAGTGAAATCGCTCAGTCGTGTCCGACTCTTAGCGACCCCATGGACGGAAAATCCTCCATCTATGGAATTTTCCAGGCAAGAGTACCAGAGTGGGGTGCCATTGCCTTCTCCAGATGGAATGTTATTCAGCCATAAAAAGGGAGGAAATAATGCCACTTGCAGCAACATGGATGGGGCTGCAGATTGTTATACTGGGTGAAGTAAGTCAGACACAGAAAGACAAATATCATATGATATCACTTTTATCTAGAATCTGAAAAAAGTATACAAATCAACTTATTTATGAAACAGAAGTAGAGTTACAGATATGGAAAACAAACCTGATTTCAGAGATTAAGGGGGAGGGAGGGATAAATTGGGAGTTTGGGGTTGACATACACATGCCACTGTGTATAAAATAGATAACTAATAAGAATCTGCTATATAGCACAGAGAATTCTTCTCAATACCCTGTAATGGCCTATATGAGAAAAGAACCTTAAAAAAGAGGAATGTATATATGTGTATCATGTATATATATAAACAAGTCACTTTGCTGTACATCTGAACCTAATACAAAATTGTAAATTGACTATACTCCAATAAAAATTTTTTAAGATTAATATAATTGTATAGAGAAAAAGTAGTTACATATTTTCTTTGCACATCTGAGTCTGGTGTGATAAATTTGCTACCCATTAAAGATGACATTGGAGGAGATCTGGGGAAATTTGGATAATTTGAATAATTTGGGAAATTGCCTAATATAACAACTGATATCTTTGCAATTTAAAATCTCAAGGAACAAAGCTTAAGAATTTCCTCCAAAGACAAAGAATTGTGTTTTAACAGACTTATCATTTTTATATTAAAAAATTTTTTTATTTTGTATTGGGATATAGCTGATTAACAATGTTGTGGTAGTTTCAGGTGAACAACGAGGGAACTTAGTCATACATATGCATGTATCCCTTCTCCCACAAACTCCCCTCCCATCCAGTCTGCCACATAGCATTGAGCAGAGTTCCATGTGCTATACAGTAGGTCCTTGTTGGTCACGCATTTTAAATATAGCAGTGTGTACCTGTCCATCTCCAGCTCCCTAACTATCCCTTCCCCTCATCTTTCCCCTACCCCCGGCAACCATAAGCTCGTCCTCTAAGTCTATGACTCTGTTTCTGTTTTGTAAGTTCATTTGTGTCATTTCCTTAACACTTAGCATGAGAATCTTCCCTTTTAATAAAATTCTGAGTGTATGGTACATTATTGTTGACTGTATATACAATGTAGTACAGCAGTCTCTAGAGATTATCCATCCTGCTTAACTGAAACTTTGTGTCCATTGATCAGTAACTCCCCACTGCCCCCTCCCCCAGTCACTTTAAAAGCTTTATTAATTACAAGTTTTACCCCTAGACAAATAGACCCATTCATAGTGGCCTAAACACCAGAAATGTATTGTCTTATAGTTCTGGAGGCTAGAAGTCTAAGAACAAAGCAACAAGAGGGTGGGTTTCTTCTGAGACCTTGCTCCTTGGCTTGTAGACGGCTGTCTTCCTGTGTCTTCAGGTGGTTTTCTTCTGCATGTATGTGTCCTAATCTCTTTTTATAAAGACACCAGTTATATTGGACTAGGGGCCATCCTAATGACAACACTTTCATCTCTGAATACAGTCACATTCTGAGATCCTGGGGGTCTTCAATCTATGAATTCTAGGGGACATAATTCAGTCCATAATAAAAACTCAAATGGCCTTTCCAACTCAGATTTTGTGAGCTTTTTCTTCCTACTGCTCTTGCTATACTGACAGAATGTATGACAGCCCTGGGAGACGAATGAGAACGTGAGCTGGAGGTGATTAGCAGCACTAAAGGCCATACCATTCTCATCACCTAGAGGAATGAAACACAAATGAATAATTGTTATTGTAAATTTTTCAAAAGCAGTTGTAATGAGCAAGGTTTTGGTCATTGCTCTTTGTGTTGTGAGCAACCATCTCATCCAGTTTATGACATTAATGAAGTCACTGACTTAGGCTTCATCTACTATGGTAAATCCCTGCAAATGTGCAAAGGCCAGTATTCTATGTCTCAAAAGAAAAGACAGAGGTACACCAATGATGGAGATTTTTTTTTTCTCCAGGAAATGTGTCTGATGAATTGGACTGCGTTAGCACGCTGTGCTTCTTGGGAATGGCTAATGAGGAATTGTGACGCAATGTCTGGTCTGCTTTCACACTTGCATTCACAGTATAAGCAAAATACTATGGTTGAAAACAATAATACATAAAGGGGAAATAGATTAACATCTTGTTTTCTCCTGGATTACTTTGTTATTTAAACCCTGCCAAACACTGAGGATATTTCAGATCCTGAGACCAGCATTTTTAATAGCAATTAAAAGGATAATAAAAAGTTGAAACAATAATTGTTTATTTAGTATCTCCCTGAAGCTGTTTCCTGTGAATTTCCAGAGACTTCTATCTGTTTACTTTAGGTTGCTTTGTTGGTATCCAGGGTACTCAGCTGAGATTCAGGCTGGGATTATACACATACAAATCTAGATGCACACAGAAAAATAATGAGATGAAACTATACTGTTGTCTCTATGTTGCGAGATTATGAATTGATTTTTTTGTATTTTTCTAATTGTTTTCAATGAACCTGCTGTGCTTCTAAAGAAAAAACTAGAGAAAATAAGAAGAGAAAGAGAGATAAGGAGGAAGGGTGAGGTGGGGTGAGAGAGATAAATTGAGGGAAAAAGGGCAGAAAGTAAACCTCATCTTTTGGATCAAGGAAATTATTTGATGAATTATGTTGAAAATGCGGCAAAGTCACCCACTCTTTCCACATTGAGGTTACCAGTTGCCGAATCATATACTGAACTGCTTCAAACCTCAGTGATTTGCTGAGAAGCTGGAGAACTAACAGTTTCTGTCCACCACTCTCCAACTCTGAGGGACAGACATGCCCGTTTGCTTCTGTAGGTCTATCATTTCTCTCTGTAAACCAGCAGACTTGAGCTGGGTCTATTAGATTTCTTACAGCGCCCTCATGTGGAATCATAATCCTTGTTGCAGCAACATTTACTGAAGCCCCATAGGGATGTTGTGAGAATTGAGGGTACCTGAGATTTAAAAGCAGAGACATTACTTTGCCAGCAAAGGTCCATCTACTCAAGGCTATGGTTTTTCCAGTGGTCATGTATGGATGTGAGAATTGGATGGTGAAGAAAGCTGAGCACCGCAGAACTGATGCTTTTGAACTGTGGTGTTGGAGAAGACTCTTGAGAGTCCCTTGGACTGCAAGAAGATCCAACCAGTCCATCCTAAAGGAGATCAGTCCTGGGTGTTCATTGGAAGGACTGATGTTGAAGCTGAAACTGCAATACTTTGGCCACCTCATGAGAAGAGTTGACTCATTGGGAAAGATCCTAATGCTGGGAAGGATTGGGGGCAGGAGGAGAAGGGGATGACAGAGGATGAGACGGTTGGATGGCATCACCGACTTGATGGACATGGGTTTGGGTAAACTCCGGGAGTTGGTGCTGGACAGGGAGGCCTGGGGTGCTGCGATTCATGGGGTCGCAAAGAGTCGGACACGACTGAGTGACTGAACTGACTGAACTGAACTGAGAATCCTACCTGGACTAGGTAGAGTGGGAGGCTTGTTTGAGCAGACCCAAGCCAATGTGGATGTGAGATGAATGGTGTAGGTTTCCTGGAGGATGGCTGGAGATTTGTGGGACCCATACAAGCAGGTGAAGCTTAGTAGTGTGTGTAAGAAAAGAGGTGGGTAAGCAGACCCCTGGAGCAGTGGGAGACTGGAGTGCCTTCATGCTTCTGACCAGTCTCCTATAGTTCCTATTCAGCTCAAGAAAGATCAGATAAAATGAGTAGATGGAAGATCCCCATGTGAAGGAAGAGTATTATATATTAGCATTTCTTTTTTTCAAAGTTTTTCTTTTTTTTTTTAATGTGGACCATGTTAAAAGTCTTTACTGAATTTGTTACAATATTGCTTGTTTTATACTATGATTTCTTAGCTGCAAAGCATGAGGGATCCTACCTCCCTGACCAGGGATCGAATCCACACCCCCTGTGTTGAAAGGCAAAGTCTCAACCACTGGACTGCCAGGCAAGTCTCTATATTAGCATTTCTTAATTCTACTGATCCAGGTAATCTTTCTTTATTTTTCTAAGAAGTCTGACAACTTGCCAATACATAGATAAATAAAATAAAAGGGTTTGAAGTTCATTATCTCTTATAGTATTAAATAGTGCCTTTTCAAACTTGAATTTAGGTGCCAGTGTGACCTGCAGAAAGATTGTTCTGTTATGTGGCTCAATAAACCTAAATAGTCAGCTCCTGAAATATTGATGTCTCAATATTTTTCCATTTCTGAGTCTTCGAGCTTTATCTCTGTTGTGGATTGGTATTCCTTTCCCCTGAGGGTAATTATGCACTAGAGTCTTTAACTCTAGTTTTTTTAATTTAATGGATAAAGTTAAATATTTCATTTGAAATATTAGCCAATTTTTTGAAAGCTGACCCCACTCTTCTCTGAAAATTCAATTTCCTTAAGAAATATGTGTCTTGTATAGCTTTATTGGCTATAGCGACTATTAACACTGCTAGAATTTGAGGACATTTTGCAGCTCAATAGACAGGATGAGGGTCTGGGCATGTCTTCCTTTCCCTGTGCTTTCAGATAGTCATCCAGTTCAGCTCTCTCCAATTCAGGTGACAGCTTTCAACAAAAAGCAAGAGGTTAAACACAAAAACCAGGGGAGTTAATTTCAATATTAAAGAGCATGTAAATAATATAAAATAGTGCTCTATTATTTACAATTTATTTACATACAGTATTTCCTTTGAGTAGTTTGTATGTGCTGTCATGGATTAGAAAATTTTGCTGATTTGTTTTTTTAATTAGTTTTTATTGGAGTATAGTTGATTTACAATGTTTTGTTAGTTTCTGCTGTATAGAAAAGTGAATCAGCTATATGTATACATATATCCCCTCTTTTTTGGATTTCCTTCCCACTCAGGTCACCACAAACATTGAGTAGAGTTCCCTGAGCTATACAGTAGATTCTCATCAGTTATCTATTTTCTACATACTATCAATAGTTACATATGTCAATCCCAATTCATCCCACCTTACCCTCCCCACCCCCCCCCCCCGTTGCTGTCCATACATTTGTTTTCTATGTCTGTGTCTCTATTTCTGTTTGGCAAATAAGATCATCTGTACTATTTTTTCTAGATTCCACATATATGTCTTAATATACAATATTACTTTTCTCTTTCTGACTTACTTCACTTTGTATGACAGTCTCTAGGTCCATCCATGTATCACAAATGATCCAGTTTTGTTCCTTTTTATGACTGAGTAATATTCCATTGCATATATGTACCACATCTTCTTTATCCATTCCTCTGTCGATGGACACCTAGGTTGCTTCCATATCCTGGCTATTGTAAATAGCACTGCCATGAACTTTGGGGTACCTGTATCTTTTTGAAATATGGATTTCTCTGGGTATATCCCAGTAGTGGTATTTCTGGGCCATATGATAATTCTGTTTTTTAATTATTTTATTTATTTATTTATTTTTGGCTGTGCTGTATTTTTGTTGCTGCATGCAGACTTTCTCTAGTTGTGAGCTGGCTTCTTATTGGGGTGGCTCCTGCTGTTGCAGAGCACAGGCTCTAGATGTATGGACTTCAATGGTTGTGGTGCCCAGGCTTAGTTGTCCCACAGCATGTGGAATCTTCCTGGACTAGGGGTTGAACCTATGTCTCCTACCTTGGCAGGCAGATTCTTTACCATTGGACCGGTAGGAAAGTTCTGGTAGTTCTATTTTAAAATTTTTAAGGAACCTCCATACTGTTCTCTGTATTGGCTGTGTCAATTCCCACCAACAGTGCAAGAGGGTTCCCTTTTCTCCACACCCTCTCCAGAATTTATTATTTGTAGGTTTTTTTAATGATGGATATTCTGACAGATGTGAGGTGAAAATTTTCGCTAATTTGTGTCTAGCAGTTTTCTTTGATCTACCCTCTTCATGTTCCAGGTACTCTTTCATTTCCATAATCACCATTCAATATTATTCCTTCATTCAATAAATATATATTTAATACTAAAACTTGTGAGGCACTGTCCTAGGTGCTGGAGTTACAATAGTGACTGATACAGAAAGATACAGACTGTGTGGGACTTTAAATCAAGTGTACAAGGCAAACTTTGAACAAGTTCTTCCACGCATGGCTGGAAAGTGTTATCTCAGAGAACATAAAGCGGGTTTGGGAAGCATGAAACAGTGAATCCAAGATAGTGTATCAGTCAGTGTCCTAGCAGAATTCCACTCAAAGGACAAGGCAGTTTACAGAAGTGTCAATAGACTAATATGACTAGCAATGGATGTTGAGTCATTCAGGGACTAGCATCATGAGGGAGCCTTTATTCACCTCACTTGGTGAGAACTACCACTGAGAAGAAGAACCCCAGAATCAAGACAGGGGAAGAGCAGGGGAAGTTTTTTTTTAATTGAAGTATAGTTTGTTTTTAATTTTTTTAATTAATTTTTTATTGGAGTATAGTTGCTTTACAATGTTGTGTTAGTTTCTACTGTACAGCAAGACAAATCAGCTATATATACATATATTTCCTCTTTTTTTTGGATTTCCTTCCCATTTAGATCACCACAAAGTTCAAGTATAATTGATGTACAAAGTTGTGTTAGTTTCAGGTGTATAGCACAGTGATTCAGTTATATTAATACATACATATATATCTATTTTTTCAGATTCTTTTCCCTATATAACCTATAAGATTATTACAAAATACTGAGTATAATTTCTTGAGCTCAACAGTAGGTCTTTGTTAGTTGTCTGTTTTATATAGGGTAATGTGTACTGCTAATCCCAAACTCCTCAGGGAAGGGTTTTTAAAGGCAAGGTGAGGGAGAGGGTCACAGCCTGCCTGATCTTCTAATTGGTTGGCAGTGAGGTAACCAGATGGTATTTCAGGAGTTAATGTCATCAAGCTTCTTGTTGCACCCTGTCTGAGGTATAGGTGCTGGTGGTCAGCAGTTAACTTCTTCTATCTGGTGGGGTTCTTGTAGATAGGAATCTGCAAAACAGCTCAAGGATATGGCTTAGGATGTTATCTGTAGCCCTCAAGGAGGAACTAGAGGTGTTTTGTCTTGCTTGACTATTTTCCTTTTTTTTCTGAATTTTGTCACTTTTCTGATTAAACTTGCTGTTTGGAATTTGTGGAAGGCCCTGGCCCTTCCAAGGTGGTACAGTGGTAAAGAATCTGCCTGCCAGTGCAGGAGACACAGGTTCAGACCCTGGGTCAGGAAGATCCCCCGGAGGAGGGCATGGCAACCCACTCCAGTATTCTTGCCTGGAGAATTCCATGGACAGAGGAGCCTGGCAGGCTACAGTCCCTGGGGTCACAAAGAGTTGGACATAATTGAGATGCACTTCTACTACTACCAGCAAGCTAAAGCTTTTCTGCAAGAAAGAGCTGGGGCACACTAGGGTCTCTCTTTAGGAAGGTCCTGCAATGTCCTCCTCAGTTTCACTCTCTTGCTCTGAGCTCTCTCTTGCCTTTTGCTCTCTGATGAGTGGTTCTATTGTGATCGCAGCCAAGACCATAGAGCAAGGGAGCCTCATTGAGGCATTTGGTATGTCTGAGAGTTCTGGGACACAGAGCAGGGAAAAAAAGAGAAAGGACTGAAAAAGAAGGAGAAGAAATGGGAAATCACCATTACAAAGAGCCTCCCTAAGAAAGAAATGGAGTAAAGTTGAAATCTGAAGGACAAATGAAAATTGACTAAGCTTGGAATGAGGAAACAGGAGGTCACAAACATGGAAAATGGCATGTTTGAATGTCCTGATAAAAGAAAGCAAGATACATCCAAGGAACTGAAAACACAGCATAAGGCTGGTGTAAAAAGAACCAAGAAAACTGTGGCATGAAATGAAATATCTTAATGATTCAGAATTTTCTCTTGAGGGTAATGGGAAACCACAGAAGGGTTTGAGTAAAAAATGCCCCGAATCAATCGATGCTTTAAATGATTATGCTGACTCCTATGTGGAGAATAGTTTGGAGGAACCAAAAACAGATGCAGGAACATGAGCTAGGAAAGTGTGAAAATGATGGTGATTAAGGAATAAAAAGAAGTGGACATAATTTAAGAGACAGAAAACTGGGACTTGGGGATTAAGTAGGAATGAATGATGTGTGATGGGGATGACTCCTAGGTGTTGGGTTGAGAAGTTGTATGCATGATGATGACATTTACTGAACTAGAAAACAATGAGAAGCAGCTTTGGGAATTGGACATGAATTTGTGTCATTCATGAATGGGTATATCGAGTAGAAAGTTGGATGTGTGACTCAGGACCTTGGAGAGCACCATCTGGGCTGTGAGATACTGGTTTGGGAGTCATTGGCACATTAATGAAAATCATAGTCAGGAACATGAATGAGATTATCAGGGGGGCGAATGTCAACTTAAGACATAAACAATAGAGCCCTGAGGAATGGAAAGAGAGTGAGTTAAAGAGATTGAGAAACAACAAAGAAGGAACAAAACCAAGAGCAGCTAAAGGAGCAGAGTGCTTGGGAGAAAGGAAGCCATCAGCTGTGTTGCAATCAGGTTCTGATTATCTTGTGATGAACAACTGCTATGAACTCTTCCTGGTCTTCTCATTTCCAGAGTCCTCTTTTTTGCTCTTGACAGACGTAGAGACACAGGAATTATCTTATGAACATTTTGTTTTTATTCTATACTTTCCCTTTTAGGAACTTAAAGATACAAACAGAAAAGTCTTACTTCAAGATCTTAAGTTTTCTACTAATTTTCATCACTTTGGCTGCCTTAGAGGGAGTTTAATAACAGTAGTTATAGAATAAATACAAAAAGTACAGAATAAAATAAAAGTATAGAACAAGTGTTTTGATTACATATGTATTATTATCTTTGGTACAGGAATAGGTGAGGGCGAGCAGGATACAACTAAAAGCTAAATGTGAAGTTCAGTGACACTTGCTATTTTATATTAAGAAAGAGATACTTTCATCTTCTGAATGAGAGTGTGAAGAAAGCTGAGGACTAACACTGGAACTTACTAGGGTAGCTGAACTTCAAAAATGCCTTGACTGGGGTTCTTCATAAATGATGTGTTCTTGTCAAAGCATTGCATCTTGAGGCTCTGATGCCCATCTGTCCTTAAGGATGATGTTAATTTTTGAACCCAGTCAAGATGTTCAATTCTATGCAGCCTTGAGACGCCTTTGTCACTTGTTGAGTACTTCCTTACTTTTTGGCATAAGATTGTCCAATTTCTTCTTGTATTGCACATTTTTGGTTTCTAGTTGTAATTCCCACGTTCTTGACTCAGCCATTTCTCTGAGGAGTCCTGGTGCTTTTTAGTGAGGAGTGGTATTAAAGATCGATGCCTGGGTGCTAGATGTGCTCATTGCTACTGGGGTGTCTGCTTCCAGTCCCTAGTGGGCCGATCAAGGAAACTATGCTTCTGTATACACATATTAAACACACGTAGTTAAATACATATACATAAATATACATATATACATATGCTCATGTATACTTTAAAAGCTATAAATCACATCAGTACTACTAATTCTGATTTCTCCACACAAGGTTGTTTTTTTTTTCCTTTTCCCCATTCCATATTTGCATACTCCTTCTCCCACAGTGAGAACTCAAGTTCTCAAAAGCATCAATATATTTACTCATTTAGTCATTCCTATAAAGGAGAAGGGGACAAAAGAGGATGAGATGGCTGGATGGCATCACTGACTCAATGGACATGAGTCTGAGCAAACTCTGGGAGTTGGTGATGGACAGGGAATCCTGGTGGGCTGCAGGCCATGGGGTCGCAAAGAGTCAGACATGAGCGAGCGACTGAACTGAACGGATAATGTATCTAAAATGGTTTCAGAATTGCTATGTCCAAACCATTACAAAAAACAAACCTAAAAAAATAGTTGAAGACTTGTTTTGGTTATCTGTCCTTGAATGCCCTTTTGACACCCCATCCCTCCTAGGATGGAGTGTTCAAATACTGTGATTGTTTGTTACTTGGGTTAGCATTTTCTCTCCCACTCCCTTATATGTCTTTAGGTCATTTATCTGAAATATTGGTCATTTCATTCAGTTTGCTTTCAGCTTTAGGGTTTTTTGCCCTTTCTCATTTCTGTTGTCTAATTTGAGTTTTAAATATAAAGAGCATTCACATGTTCCTCAAACTCAGAACTATACAAGATATTCTCAGAGAAGTGTCTCTCCCACTTGTATTCCTTCCCCTTCCTTCTTTCTATCCCTCTATGTAGCCAGGTTCATTGTTGTAGTAGACTGAATAATGGCCTTTCCAAAGACATCCTTGTCCTCATCCTTGGAAACTGTGAATGTTACCTTTTCTGGCAAAAAACAAACAAACAAAAAAACACTTCTCTGATGTAATTAAATGAAGGATCTGTAGATGCGGAGGTTATTCTGCATTGTCTGTGTAGGCCCTAAATTCAATCACAAATGTTTTTATAAGACAGGCAGGAGGAGATTTCCCATGTGCACAGAATGGGAGCAGGCAGTGTGACCATAAATGCAGCAATTGGAGTGATGCAGCCCCTAGAAGCTGAAAGAGGCAAGGAAGAGATTCCCCCCAAGAATCTGCTCCTCCTGGAACTTTGATTTTTTATATATATTTATTTTCATTTATTTGACTGTGCCAGGTCTTAGTTGTGGCATGTGGGATCTTCCATATGAACTCTGAATTGTGGCATATAGGATCTAATTCCCTGACCAGGAATCGAACCTAGTCCCCCTGCATTGGGAGGATAGAGTCTTAGCCACTGGACCACCAGGGAAGTCCCATGGAACCTTTTTTTTTTTGGCTCAGCAAACATGATTTTGGATTTCTGGCCTTGAGACCTCCAAGAGAATAAATGTATACTACATTAAGCTACCAAGTTTGTGTAATTTGTTACGGTAGTCATAGGAAACCAGTATGATTGTCTTCTGGCTTCTCTGCATTGAGAGGAGGCTCTAAGTACTGTCCTAACTTCCTTCCTGGACTCCACCCTTCAGCTCATTTCCACAAGTGTTGATTGAACTTTCACTGTGTGTGTGAGATGTTAGGCACAGAAACACATGTACAGCATGGGTATTTCCACTAAATGTATGGAATATGAGATTGTACCAAAGTCAAAGTGTTAGTTGCTCAGTCGTGTCTGACTCTGTGACTTTATGGACTCTAGCCCACCAGGGTCCTCTGTCCATGGAATTCTCCAGGCAAGAATACCAGAGTGGGTAGCCATTCCCTTCTCGAGGGGATCTTCTTGACCCAGGGATCGAACCCAGGTCTCTTGCATTGCAGGCAAATTCTTTACCTTCTGAGCCACCAGGGAAGCCTGATTGTACCAAGGAGGACATCAATTCTGCTTGGGGGCTGAGAAGCTTTGGGAGGGGGAAATTGGAAGAAATCCTGGGGGGGGGTTCTCATTTTACTGTCAAGCATGTTTCCTGCTTTTTTGTTGTACTTATTCTCTACAGGCTCAGCCCCTCTTGTGACCTTGACCGTCCTTACCCCGTAGCCCCATCCTGCTTTCTCTCCTAGCACCAAGTCAGGGATTTGATGCATGCTTTCCTCTATGTTCTCCATGCATCTGTTTCCCTGGGACTCTCATTCCTGCTGACCTGCCTCAGTGGTCATTCCCTTCCTTTCTGTTTGGCAGGTTCCTGTTTCTGCCCTGAACTCAGGTGGTACCTTACCAGACTCATCTGGACTTCAGAAGAGACTTTACTGTGAGGCAGGCTGATTGCTTACAGAAGTAGCTACTGGCAATTTATAGCCTCTTAGTTCCTGTAGATCTTACTTTCTATCTTCTAGAAACACTAAATATTTTCAGAAGATCTAAATATTTTCAGCATATCTTCAGAAAAGATTGTGAGGTTTGTCATGTCGTCAAGAGAGTAAGTCTTTTCATATATTTTATCCTATACAGTATCTAGCATGATGCATTGCACACAGTAACCCTTTGAAAACTGTTTTGTACTGACTTAAAAAAGCAATTCTTTGCTGGAGGATCAAAGTGCATGATCAAGTGAACTGACTGCTCTGCATCCTGGCGGGGGGCAACTCTCTTAGAGATGCAGCCAGAATGAAGCAGAGCCTATCAAGAGGGATAGAGGAAAACAGGTAAGATAAACACATACTGGGAATAAAGGCTGAACAACATTACCTTAGAAACAAAATCGCTGGGTATATTTATTTCAGAGAAAAAGAACAATGTGGTGATGACTGATAGATGAGATGGTTTATAATATCTGTCTGAAAAGAATTTACTTCCCTGGCTTTCAGTTTAAGGGTGGGAGTCAATTTAATGATGCTAGGGCTTGAAATTCTGAACTTCTAATGTTTAGGTTATGGGTAACTTCTTTAAGAATCTCTGCCTACAATACAAAAGCAGTGCAAACTCAGCAAATGTGCTGGCGTACACATTGTAAAGAGTGGAAAGAAATGCCCTTGGAGGCTCATTCTTGTGTTTGTTAAAGGTGTGGTGGTCACCCTGGTTACACCATCTCCTGGCTCTCGTATTGAACATGTGAATTTCACTCAACTATTGCCATTTGGGAAAAAAGGAGCAAAAAACTCAGGGTCAGAAAGTGGTCTACTTGCTGCTTTGTTTTACCCTCCTATGGTCCTTCCTTTCTCAGCAAATGGAATGATTTTCTACCAGATTCTCAGACCAAAAACCTGAGACATTCTTGACATTTCTCACAGTCTATCAGCAACTCCTGTGGGCTCTGTCTTAAAAATATGTCTGGGCAGAGCTCCCTTGCCTGCCCACTTGCATCTCTCACAAGCATCCTATATTAATAAATCTACTTCTTGAATGTCAAAAAATATGTCTGGAGTTCAAACACCACTCACCAATTTCACGCCTACTATCCAGAGCCGGGCAGCCTTGATCTGTTGCCTGGATTATGATTTTGCCTCCTTATTGGTCTCCTTGTTGTAACCTTGCCTCTTTACAGTCAAACCTTCAGACCAGAGGGAATCCTTGTAAAAAAGATAAATATATCCCATCACGCCTCTGTTTGAAGCCCTTCAATACTTCTGTTTGATTCAGTATAAAAAATGATATTTTTCTACAAGGAGACCTACAAGGTCCTCCATGATCTGGCCCTATCCTATTACCCAGACCTACTTGCTTCCCTACTGTTCCTTGAACTCACTGAGTCTGTTGATGCTGTGAAGCCTTTACTTTTTCTTTTGTTTCTAACATACTTCCCTCAGAAATTGTTTTGGTTACTTTGCATGTCAAAGCCCTATGGATTCAAATATCAACTTACCAATGAAGTGTTTCTTGGCAAGTGTTTATAAAACATTAACTCTCCCAGCATTCCTGTCCCTCTTTTGCTGCTATATTTATTTTCAGAACACTTATCAGCATATAGCATAGTGCTTATTTATTTTTTATTGTCTGTTTCCCTGTTAAATATAAGCTCCTTAGAACTACTTATTTGTTTTGTTTATTGTTATATCCTCACCACTTGAGGATGCCTGGCATGTTTTCAGTACTCAGATAAATAAAGGAGTGAATAATTCCCCATGGAAATGATTGAGTTAGGGACCTAAAAAACTAGATTCTGGTATGAGAAATTTACATAAGGAATAAAGGAGGCCATTTTCTGTTAATGAAATGTATTTAATAAATAGAAGCATCCTAAGAAATATCAACAAGCCTCTCTAAGTCTTTAAAAGGATGAATGATTGTCTTTACAGTTTTATGAATTACTATCCAGAAAGGACCCTAACACAAAAGTTTAATTCTGGAAATTCTAGCAGAAAGAATTCTAGAAATTCTTAAATCTAGAATTCTTAGGTGATGATGAGTCCAGATAAGGATCATTAAATAGGATGGCATTCAGATCTCCTTAAGAAGTATTACTTTGGAGACTTCCCTGGTGGTCCAGTGGTTAACTCTCCACCCTTCTAATGCAGGGGTTGCAAGTTCAATCCCTGGCTAGGGAACTGAGATCCCATATGCCTGCTGCACTGTGAGGTTAAAAAAAAAATTAGCTGGTGTTTAAAAAAAGTAGCAGTTACATTTTTCATAATGAACCTGGGAGGATCAAGGTTGATGATGAAACAGTCAGTGTTGGAGGTAGTGGTGTGCATGGTCACCTCTGCAGCAGCTTAATGTCCAAGGAAGGGCAAGTGGCATGGACATAGGATAATGAGGGCTCTGTTCTCACCAGTTAGTAAGGTTGGAAAGGGAGTTTGGTTCTGCTAATTTCCCACAGATTTCACAGAGTTCCAGATCACAAATATCTGGAAGTAGGAGGTTTATCTGAATACAGTTTAGCAATTCTAAATACATACACTTTAAAGGATTAAAGGATTATCTGTTCATAGGTCCTTTGAAATGGCAGAGTCCAGAGTGGCTTGCTGTACTCGAGGAAACTTCTATTTTTTTTTTAATTTAATTTTTAATGTGGAAATTTACAATCATGCAATTAGAGCATGATAATGTGCTGCCACGAACTCGTCATCCAGCTTCAACAGTCATCACCTTTGCCATTCTTAGAACCCACTTAAGACATCTACACTTTGCACTCAACATGGCTTTCCATTTCTGTGTGAATAGCAATGTTTATATGCTGACAAAACAAAGGGAGCACAACTGATTGAAAAGTCAACTGAAAAAGAAAAAGTTTGTTCACTCATTATGACACATTGGCCTTTCTTATAAGCAGTTCTATTAGTTACAAATGATGTATCAGACAGAAATTCATATCCTAAGAACTACAGCTTAGTGGCTTGTTTTGTTGAGTAAAAGAAAAGAAGATGGGAAGAGAATCCTTGGAGGAATTAGATGCAGAAGGAGAGACTAAGAAACCTTAAAAAATCATTGTAGTCTTATATAGATGGATTATTTACGGTAATGAATGTAAGAAGTATCATTTCAGTGGGAAAAACTGAGAGAATTTAAATGAGAAATAGAGAATTTAGAGGATCGAAGAAGTCCTGGACGGTTCTGGGCCAGAACATACTCAGTATGTTCAACCCAGTTGTGGGTTGAACAGTGTGATGATATAATTGTTAGACTGGTCATAAAACTACCGTCTTGCTTCCCTACACAACTTGTTCTAGATGTGGGCCTGATGGAGTCAGAGAATAGCCGTAAGTCAAGGTCAAAGACCATGTGATCACCTCTAGACAGGTGCTTTTTTTGAACAGATCTAGGAGCAATTGGTTTTTATCTGTATTTGCTTTGCTCTCCTTAGCATTTTTAAAGGGGGGAAGTCTTATGGCTGTATAGTAACTTGTAAAGCTTTTATAAAACTGATTTGCTCTTAAATAAGGTCAGGTTATGAATAGCTTTTTAGTACTTCCAGGCTTAGTCAAAAATGTCTTATTACTCTTTATCAATCAGCCAAGTTTTAATATTTTTAATAAGGGCTTGTTTATAGTATTGTAAATTGACATAAAAGCAGACCTATTTTCCTATAACCAGGGGGATATTCATTTTATTAAGTCCTCATAGTTGGCACAGAAAACTTACTTTGTTACAGCTTATAAATATTACTTGCATAGTTAGGTAAGGATATTTTTAAACTGTAAAAAATTTAAAGCATAAAGGGAAAGTGTTTCTTAATGATTCTCAAGCTACCAAACTACACAAGGAACTTTATTAGAAAAAGAAAATTTTCAGAATTATAGTGTGTTTTAATTGAATGAAAAATTGAATTGAATTTAATTCAATGAATTTAATTGAATGTTTTAATTGAATGAAAAATCAGATATTTTCCAGTAGGGCTTGAAGTTTAATGATGAGGCTCATAATCCTTCCATCAAAAATGTTCTTTAATTTGGGGAGTCTAGGTTTATTGACTGCTTGTTGGCATATGGTGTGGTTGGAAACTTACTGGGCTGGAATGAGCACATCTGGGCTCTAGACCCTGCTCTGCAGCTTACTGTGTGGAACTTGGATGTGATTTGATTATTTTAAATGTAAAGAGATTAAATGTTCTTTGTAGCTTCTAAGAAATTTTGAGCATCCCCAACAGAATTTTCTCTACTACATTTCTCTTTGCTTTCCCTCCACTGTCTTTTACTTCTTGTCATGCCCTCTGACTGTCTCTACCACTGTCACTGTTAACTTTTTTTTTATTTTTTTATTTTTTAATGTGAACCAGTTTTAAAGTCTTTATTGGACTTGTTACAATATTGCTTCTGTTGTTTATGTTCTGGTTTTCTGGCCAAAAGGCATATGGTATCTCAGCTCCCCAACCAAGAACCAAACCTTCACCTACTTCATTGGAAGATGAAGTCTTAGCCACTGGACTACCATGGAAGTCCCTCTGTCACTATTCTTAATGGAAAATTATAAAAGGAAACTGAATACTTAAAAAGATAAACAAAAATGCTTGCCTCCAAAACTCTAATAAGGTTCTCTTAGATTTCCTGAATATGGCTTATATCTGTCTGAGGTCTTTTTGTCCACTTAAACCAGACTCTCAGTCTAGCTCCATTTAAGTGCCTGAACATGGAACAAGTGTCCAAGTATTCTGAAAAAATGAGAAGAGAAAAAAAGCACAGTGATTTGGTTTTTATACTTGTGGAATTCGGCATCAGCTTGGTTTAAAGGGTCAGGATGACTCTTGAACAAATAGCAACCCTGCCCATGAGGAAATACAATTGGGTCAGTGTTCTGAAATCTGAGATGATATTCCTTTCTCTCAGAAAAGGGGGAGTGGTCCAGATATCTTTACAGGGTTTACCACTAATCCTGCCCAAATCCAGTAGAGAGTAGAACTTAAGTATAATTAGCTGTCAATGTGCTTCTGGTATGGCTGAGTAAGCTTCTGTGAGACTGACCCTCCCACAAACAACTATAAACTCCGGGAAAAATACAGAGATCAACCACATAAAGGCACTGGAGAAAAAGTAGGAGGGAAGTTAGCATTTGAGCAAAAGGAATGATACAAAGAGAGTTTCCTGAATTTTATGGATTGTAAATTGAGGGCAGACTCCAGTCACTGCCGCATAGGCTGACTAAAACTTTTACAGAAAATCTGCAGTCCTGTTGCCTAGAAGACAGATTTCAGGGCAACCAAAAGCCATTGGAAAGTGAGAGTGGACCTGCAGAAAGGAGAGAATCAGAGAGAGAGGAAACATAAATTCTGTGTATACGCTTTGCCCAAGCCTCTGACTGATCCCAGAATTACACACGTGCATGATAAACTACAGGCATCCCACTTAAGGATTAAAAACTGTGTAAGAATTGAGCCACTTCCCAAGACAATGAATTTACAGTTTTAGTCCAATCAAGTTAATTGACTTCTAGACCAAAAATTTCCACACTCATCAGAGGGCTATAGCAGAACTCAGCCTCCATAACTTAACATTCCCAATGTCAGGCTATGATTCAAAAGTTCTTATACCATTCTCAAAAGAAAAAATGGTCAACAGACACTGGCTTTAATGTTGAAAATAGCAAACAAGGATTTTAAAGTTGCTTCTATAACTATGCTCAATGACATAATGGAAAATATGCTTGAAATGAGTGAAGAAATAATTATTCTCAGTAGAAAAAAAATTACAAAGAACCAAATGGAAATAACAAAGTTGAAATAGGAAATATCTGAATTAAAATAATCATTGGATGGGCTTTATAGCACAATGGTTGTGACAGAAAGAAGAGTTAGTGAATCTGAAGATAAATCAAAAGAAAATGAATGCCAGTATCCTTTAATTGCTTACAGAATTTATTATAATCTTAAATCTTCATCTCTAAACTGTAACTTAAAAATCTCTACAGAACTAATATTAGCTCCATCACCTTAACTAGAGAATATTCCCTACCATTTAATTGGAAAGAGAACGACAATGATTCAAAAGACCCTTAGTGCTGTTAGTATATGCCAATTAATTAATCATTCCAGATTGCTCAGTTGGTAAAGAATCCGCCTACAATATGGGAGACCTGGGTTCAATCCCTGTGTTGGGAAGATCCCCTGGAGAAGGGAAAGGCTACCCACTCCAGTATTCTGGCCTGAAGAATTTCATGGACTGTATAGTCCACGGGGTTGCAAAGAGTCGGACATGACTGAGCGACTTGAAAAAAAAAAAGGGATTGATGTCTAGTTCTCCTTATTGTAAAATCATTCAAGTCCTTCTAGGATTTTGATAATTAACTGCTTTAACTGGCATGAATGTTCATAAAATCCAAACTTTTTCCAGTTAAAACCCCCTATCATTTTTAACTTTCAGCTCTTGGGGCATTTCACAGTAATGAATCTTTAGTAATAATAGCTGAACTTTATGGAACACTTATGTGCCAGGAATATATACTTGGAGTTTACATCATGTACTCCTCAAAACAGTTTTAAGAAGTAGGTATCATAGGTTGATAAATTGATGCCATTTTTAGAAAGGAAGAAACTGAGACTTTGAAATTTCACCTTACATATGTGTCACATAGTAAATGATGATGTCAGAATTTAAACTCATTTTGAAGCCAAAGATCAGGTGCTTAACTTTTATATTATGTTGCTTCCTCGGGTCTTATCCATTTTGTAATCAGAGCAGTCACAGTATATGAGGTTCTACAATAATGAGATTCTACAAGCATTAAGATACATAAATTAAAACTGTGAGTCTTTAATTATAAATAATTCTAAGCTTTGTTAGATATTTAAATTTAATTTATGCCAATATCTTCCAGAAGCTAAACATTTAATAAGCTGTGGCTAATGACTATACAAAGTACATGTCTTTCAGAATGTTTATACCTTATTTCTGTATGAACTCTCCTCAAGATAAACAGGAATTTTTCAATACTCTGTCATCTCCAGGTTATCTGTAAGAATGCTGCTTTTGATTTAAGGGCTACAAAATACATTAGTTATGATGATTAGTCTACAGCATATTTATAATACAAAGTAACTAATAAGAATTTCATGTTATAGTCAATTTTAATTAAACACAGGTAATGGGGTTCTTTTCACTCTTGTGAAAAAAAACTCTGGGTGAGGACTCTTTGGTTTACTTATTTAAAAATATTTGTATTATCTCTTAAAATAATACATGGTATGATCCAAAAATTAATAGTCTTTAAAATGTAATAAGTACCAATATTTTTCTCTCCCTTTTCTTCCTACCTCTCAGCCTACATTCTAGAAGTCAATCCTGTTAACTGTTTTAGCAGTATTCCCTGGCATTTACCTATTTTTTTCTGGATAATATGGATATTTGGCTATTTTTAAAATTATTGAAAATATTAGCTATTGAACTTATCCCATCAGGGGAGAAGGGCTGTGTTGTTTGGGATGAGACAATAAATTTTCAAAAAGCCAGATCATACCAAATGTTGGCAAGGATGTGGAGGAATTGAAACTCTCATCCATTACTGGTGGTAGTGTAAAATGGTACAACTGTTTTGGAAAAGAATTTGACAATATCTCAAAAAGTTAAATGTGCACATACCACATGATCCAGCCATTCCGTGCCTAGATATTTATGCAACAGAAATAAATCATTTATTCATTCAAAGGGGCTTCCCTGATGGCTCAGATGGTAAAGAATCAGCCTACAATGCAGGAGAGCTGAGTTCAATCCCTGAGCTGGGAAGATCTCCTGGAGAAGTAAATGGCAACCCACTCCAGTATTCTTGCCTAGAAAATCCCGTGGACAGAGGAGCCTGGTAGGCTACAGTCCATGGGATCACAAACAGTTGGACATGACTTAGCGACTTTCACTTCACATTCATTCAGAGGGGCTTTCCAGGTGGTACTAGTGGTAAAGAACCTGCTTGCAGTTCAGAAGTAAGAGACACAGGTTCAATCCCTGGATTGGGAAGATCCCCTGGAGGAGGGCATATATCCAGTATTCTTGGCTGGAGAATCCCATGGACAGAGGAGCCTGGCAGGCTATGGTCCATAGGGTCGCAGAGAGTGGGACATGACTGAAGCGACTTAGCATGCAGGCACACACACGTTCATTCAAAGACTTATTCATGAATGTTCATAGCAGTTTTATTTGTAATAGCAGCCAAGTGGAAACAGCTCAGATGTCCATCAACAGGTGAATGAAAATAAGCTGTGATATATGCACATCAAGAAATAGTATTCAGCAGTAAAAAGAAACAAACTACTGATATGCCCTACAACATGGTTGACTATCAATGTATTTACATTGGGTGAAAGGATCTAGACAAAAAAGAGAACATATTTGAAGATTCTGTTGATATAGAATTCTAGGAAATGCAAACAGATCAATAGTTGACAGAAAGCAAATCATTGGTTGCCCTGAAGATTAGTAGGCAGAGAAGTAGGAGAGGGGGATTACAAATAGACATGAGAAAATTTGGGGGCATGATAGATATGTTCACTGTCTTGATAGTGGAATTAATTTCATGGGTGTATATTAATACATATATAATAATTGTACAATTTAAATATGTCCAATTTGTGTATATCAATTATACATCAACAAAACTATCAAAAATAATTTCAAAGCTATAAAGCTATCTCTAATTGCATTCAGCCTGAAAAATCTGCACATGTCTATCCATCCAATACGAATATCACTTTTGTTGAACCATTTTCATCAAACTCTTAATCATTATCACACTTTCTGAATTATATTTAAATGCAAGCTAATATTTGATTAACTTTTTGAGCCTTTGCTCTATGCTATGTACCATCCTTAGGTGTTTTCACATTTTATTATTTATACATGTGTGAATATGTACATTTAACTTAAGCACTAGCTTTTTAATGTTCTGTTCACACTGGACCATTAACTATTCCATACATGCCTTTCATTCCTGCATCCAGATCTATGCTCAAGTTCTCTCTGAGTGAAAATTCCTCTCCATTCTGGGTCTTATTATTAATATTTTATTAAAAACCTAGCAGAAGTCCTTACTCTTCTGAGAATCATAATCATGTCACCCTCATAATTTAATTTCTTCTTTCCCTATGTAGAACAGTGCTTCCTATTAGCATCATTTATGTGTTTGTGTAAAGTTCTCTATCCTATTACATTATGAATCCTGGAGAGAAGGACTTTTTCTCATTGCTCTTCATATTTCCAACCACTCCTTGCACATGGAGGACACTCAACATACATTGGTTGAATTGAAAGTCTTAGTGGACTTTTTATGGTTTTTCTCTAGGGTATTCTACTCACAAGGGTTATTCTCCCTTATAATATTGATGTCTCGTGAAACTTAAAGCAAAAAAGCAAAATTTAAAATGCTGGAACATAATTTTTTTAGGTCAGTTTCTTGATCTCACCTTATTCTTTCTTCATTTTTTTTTTAAAATTCTGAATATGTGAGGGCAAATTTTAGTTTTTAAGGAACTCTAAGACATAAAACACATGTATGCTGTCTAAAATATTTCTTTAGCAATCCTTTCTGGGCAGCAAAAACTCTCATAGCTCCTGATAGTGGTTTTGTTCTCTGAACTGTTACCCTCACACTGGATTGCCTTCAGATCAGCTCTCCTCAAAATCAGGGGTTTTCCAGCCTGTCTTTCCAATTTTTATTCTACAAGGTATTTATTTCAAATTCATTTCCCTACAGACCTTAGGCTAGTTTTGCTGTTCAAACAAGATAATGGATTATGGGGAAGAATAGGAGCCTCATATGTTGTAGAAGGTGCATAAATGTTTATGAATGAATGAATTGTTTTTATGGACAGAAAGTCACTACCACCATTCACTACCCAGAATGTCAAGGTAAGAGAATCAAATCAAAATCAAGTCAAATTATGTTTCAGGATGTTTTTAGTTAAGATCAAGGATCAGAGAATCTGTGTTCAAGGCTTCCAGCAAAATTCATCCGCTGTACAAAGTCCACATTGGAAACGTGGCTAATATCCTGGATGAATGTTTTATTAGTTTTGAATGGAGAATTAGATCAGAAATGACAAGAAATCTTCTGCCTCCTTTCTTGCAAACTCTAGACGTATATATCCAACTTCCTCCTTACATATCCACTTGGAGGTCTCAAAGACATCTCAGATTCTATGTGTTCTAAACTGAACTAATCTTTACCCCTCAAATCAGTTCCATTTACAATTTTTTTTTTATCTCAGTTGATGACAGTTTCATTATTCTAGTTTCTCAGGCACTAGCCTTGGAGTAATCTTTAAGTGCTCATTTTATCTCACCTGCACACTCATTTCAGCCCCTCCATGTTACTATCCACCCCAAGTCATTATATGTCTTGCCTGGATTATGGCACTTACTTCTCATGGGTATTTCTACTTGTTCCCCTTAGTCCCCGATAGTCTACTCTCTTTACTGCAGGCAATATGATCCTTTAAAAATGTATATCATATCAGAGACTTCCCTGGTGGTCCAGTGGCTAAGACTCTGAGCTTCCATTGCAGGGGGCCCAGGTTTGATCCTTGGTCAGGGATCTAGATTCCACGGTGCCCCATCTGACTCAGAGTAGGTCCATGGTCTCACTTGCCTCAGCATCTCCTCTGACCTCCTCTCCTATTGTTCATCCTAGACTAAAGTGACTTAGCATGCATGCGTGCGTTGGAGAAGGAAATGGCAACCCACTCCAGTATTCTTGCCTGGAGAATCCCGGAACAGAGGAGCCTGGTGGACTGCCACCTATGGGGTCGCACAGAATTGGACACGACTGAAGCGACTTAGCAACAGCAGCAGCAGCAGTCTCTCTTGGCCCCAGACTGGCCTTTGCTTTCCTGCAACCTGCCAGGTAGGCCTTACCTTGGAGCCTATGCTGCAGTCATTTCTTCTGCCCAAACAATTCTTTCCCCAGAATCTGCTTGGCTAATTTCTTTACCTGTTTTAGGTGACATCCCTATACCCCCATCCCACCTTGTCCTACTCTACTCTTTCCTTTTTCCTTATCCTTCATTTAAGTTGACTATTTACTGTCTAACTTTCCCTACTAGAATATAAGAACCACAGATAAGGAATCTTGGTTTAATTAACAGGTATACCCAAAGTTCCTAGAGTAGGTGTGAGACACGTAGTGGGTGCACAGCAAATGTTTGTTGGAAGAATTGAGAGTATTGTCTTAGAAAAAATGTAGAATATAAAATGTTAATGTTTGTCCATCTTTTCAGAGGCTAGTACACAAAAGATTGTAGCTATATTAATATAAAGGAATTAAGTTAGATCTAATTTAGCTAGAAAAAAACATATAATTGTATGATCTTAGGATGTTTAGAATTTACATATATTTTATCTCATACCATCTGTATTTAAAGAGTGTTTTTAATACTTGGGAAATCTATATTTTAAATGAGACTCAGTGATCTCAAGATTATTATAGATAATAATTGAGCTACGCATGTGGTGGTTAGTAAGAAGAAATAGTATGCCCCAAATGTCTGGGTGAACTGTTAGTCAGAAACACATATGTACTTAAGGCAAATTTCAAGTGGCGAATTTCAACACACACATATTAAAGGCAGATTTCAAGTATCTTATTTTGGACCACAATTTGGAAAACAATTTGTTAGATAATTGATCCAAGGTACTAATGTCTTACATTCTTATTGAAAGGAAATAAAAGCATTGCTGTGAAAAGGGGTGATAGAAGAAACTTTAGTGACCAATAAAGAAAGACACTAGGCAATCAGGATAGACACTGGTCTTCTAGTGTGTTTTCCTCCCATCAACCCTGCTGCTCACCCCTGGTGTCTGGGAAAAACAGCCCAGGGCTGAGGTTTATTGATCTTTCACTTCAAAAATAAGCAAAAAGGAAACAGAAAGGATTTCCAAACAATAGGACTCAACAGTGACTCTGATTGGTCAGCTTTCAAATCAGTGCCCTGAAATGGAAGATGGCAATGGGGACACATCCTACAAAAGCACTGAATAGCTGAGGTTATATGACATGTGAACATTTTGTTTTCACATCCATGTGTTAGGAATGGTCATTTGAGAAATAGCCAATTTATCAAATAATTCTAGTGGAGTTTTCTTATGCAATAATTATTCTTAGTAGGTTTAACATATTTTAATTTTAACAACCTGATTTCCACCCTACTATTAAGGAAGTAATCATTTGTATAAAGTGAACTATGCCTTTGTCTAAAAAATCTGAATTGGGAAGTAAAGTAAAAAATAAAGGCCTTAGAGAATGATCCAAAATTTACTGGGGAGGAAAACACTGTTTTTTTGTTTGTTCTTGCCAAGATATTGCAGTTGGGGAACTATGGAAAATGCAACTGCTTTGGTTTAATGAGGTTTCAGAGTTTTGAGATTCTTTTGTAATGTCTCTGGAGTCCCTGCTGTGAAAATGGCAGGACAATATGGAACCTGGAAAGTCCCAGTAATCATAACTGAAAAGAACAGAACCCAGCAGCTGGTAAAGGCTATTAGATATTAGAGCAGCATATTCATTTGGCAATGGTAGCAGAATGGGAAGCAAGAAGCAAGAGAAGTTCTTTATTTGCTGGCAGTTACTGAATAACAAGCTGTACATTTCCAGTCACTCTGAGAAGAGTGAGCCTTACCATGGGGAGGGCCCACCAGATGCCAAGTGGCCGCAGGGAAAAGTGAAACGTAACTGAACAGCCAACATCCCATTTGTTGAAAGACACCTTTTAGACACCCAATCCCACTGACACTGCAAAGAGTGGAGGAAATGTCGGAAATCACTTATGCCAGTTGCTGAAGCACTGATCTTCATTCTTGGTATAAAGTAGAAAAAGTACTAGACATGATTTCCATAAATATGCATTTGTCATTACTTTGTAACTGAAAAGAAAGGAAATTCAATTAATGACCTACCCTTTAAACTTCAGTTTTTATGATCAAAAGAGCAGCCATGAAGGCTCATTTAATCCAGGAGGTTTTTCTCTTGGCTGGTGTCTGGAGGAGTGTCAAGGCTGCAAGATGTTAATTGCAAGAGAGGAGACGAATGCAGGTGAGAAACAAAATCAATTATATTCACAATTACTGAGCCCCAAAACTATTTTTTGACTTATCATAAGATAAAAAGTACCAAGAAGCAAACTGCAAGTAAATATTTATATAGAAGAGGATTTTGATTAAGGACAGTGATCAACCATAACATAAATAATAATTGTAGGAATGTAAAACCTAGACAAGTTTCTTAGTCACAAATAAAGAATGGGAAACTGCATTTTGCTTTTCTTCAATGAGAAAGATCATTATTCCTAATGAGTTTTTCTTTTCAGTTATTCTGAGTTCAGGAAATGTTCCTTTATTCTGTTCTGTCAGTAACCAAGAGTTACATCTCTGCTTTTCTTCCTTAAAATCCTTTATTTTTTTCCTTTTGAACTGGCTTCATAGTCTTATCTTATCCTCCTATGATATATCACCTATCTTTTTTCCAGTCTGATTCAATCTTTCCAGTTTCTGATCTTTCTCCACTGTGGGGAATTTGTTTCAGAACCTGCTGGACTTTCTCACATCCCTCATTTCTTTCAAAGTTGTTTTTTTCTCTCCGTTTGTGTTGACATGGGCTTCCCAGGGGGTGCAGTGGTAAAGAATTCGCCTGTCAATGCTGGAGACTCAAGAGACTTGGGTTTGATCCCTGGGTTGGGAAGATCCCCTGGAAAAGGGAGTGGCTACCCTCTCTAGTATTCTTGCCTAGAAAATTCCATGGACAGAGGAGCCTGGTGGGTTACAGTTCACAGGGTCACAAAGAGTCAAACACTACTGAGCAACTGAGCACACACAAGTTGTATTGACGTACTGCACCCTTCCACTTAGATAATATCTCAAGTTCACAGTCTCAAGTTGACAGTGATCAAGCATCCCATATTTCAGTCTTCAAAAAAATTCTTGTAGATAGAACTGAATAAAAAAGGGTCAAGATGATGGCTGGAAAGTTCTGGTTCATCTGTCATATTCACCAGACATGAATCGCACCATTGGATGTCCAATTTATTTCAAAATTTACAAAATTCTTTTACTGGAAAAAGTTTCTATTCCCTGGAAGACTGTAAAGGGTACCTAGAACAGTTCTTTGCTCAAGAAGATAAAAAGTTTTGGGAAGATGGAATTGTGACGTTACCTGAACAATGGCAGAAAGTAGTGGAACAAAATAGTGAATACATTGTTCAATAGAGTTCTTGGTGAAAATGAAAAAAAAAAAAACCCGCAGGAGAGAGGAGAAGCTGAGACAGTTACAAGCCAGGAAACTTTTTAAGGACACTTTCATGATACAGTCTTAGTTTAGATAACATATGAAACTGTGTACTTATTTGATGGTAGTGGTGTGTTGATAAATATTTAGCCATTGGTCCTCCAATGAGGTAGGTGGAGTGGGAGAGCTGCAAGCATATCAGTGCACGGAATGGTGTGAAACACTCTATGATCCTGAGAGTAAGTATCTATACCTACTTTAAATTTTGCACATACTTTAGGCCCTGATGTGCATGTGTGCTTATGTAAATTTATAATAGATTTACCTGATACAAAGAATATGTAGCACACAATTTACAAATATATTTTAAATGTAAATGTCATATAGCTAATGAATTCTTATATATTTCTTTTATTGATTTTTAAGTAAACAGTTTAGTTTGAAATAATTTCAGACTCACATTTTAGCCATATTGTACTGGCTAGAATTTCCAGTACAATATTGAGAAGAAGTGATGATAACAGGTATTACTTCATACTCAATCTCAAGAGGGAAATTTTCAGCATTTATTGAAGGAGACTTTGCTGTTGTTTTTGATTTGCTTGTTTACTCATAGGCTTCTATTTCTATTTGCTAAGTAGTTTTATTGTTTTTTCTTTAAATCATGAATGGGTTTTGATTTTGTCAAATACTTTTTCTACATCCAGTTTCATGATTATAGATTTTTTCATTTATTCTGCTAATTCTAATAATAGTCTGTGAATTTCTCTTTTATTCTTTATAGTGAAATACATTGATTTTTATATCAACTTTATTGAGGAACGATTTACATATTATAAAATAAATTCATTTTAAGTATAAATTTTGATAAGTTCTGACAAATTTATTCCATGTGTAACCAACATGATAATCAAGGTATGAATCTTTCTTTCATTCCATTTCCCTGTCAGTTTTCCCCAAGCTGAGCCCCACACAATCACAGATCTGCTTTATGTCATTATAGATTTATCTTTTGTAGAGTTGCATATGATGGAATTATATGACATGTAATAATATATTTTGTGTCTGGAATCTTCTGGCCTGGTATAATGTTTTTGAGATTCATCTTTTCTGTTGCCTGTATCATCAGTTCATTCTCTTCTTGTTCCTGGAGAATAGTCCCTTGTGTAAATACAGCACAGTTTGTTTATTCATTCACCTGTTGATGAACATTTGCAGTTTTGGGCTATCATGAACAAAAATAGCAAGGATTTAGAGGAATTGTGGTTTCTAAAGTAACAGTGATATAAACCTCCCTATGCTTACAGAACTGTCAATATACTAAAATAGCTCTTAATATATATTCCTTTAAAGGGATAATTAGTCTCAAATGATTACTGCTAGAATTTAAGCTCCACTGGGGCAGGGAATGCAGTCTATTCTTTTCACTGATGTGTCTTAAGAGCCTGTAACATAATTTGTGCTTAGTTGCTCAGTCGTGTCTGACTCTTTGTGGCCCTTTGGACTGTAGCCGACCTGCCTCCTCTGTCCATGGGATTTTTCAGGGAAGGATGCTGGAATGGGTTGTTATTTCCTTCTCTAGGAGATCTTCCCAACCCAGGGATCTAACCTGCATCTCCTGTTGTTGTAGCTAAAACAGTAATGAGTGAACAGCCTTTGGCACGTACCAGCCAAACAGGCCTACAAGAGTTAAACAATCTTGGTTATTCTTTAGCTGTTACTACTAGCAAACACTTGTACCTGGACTTGTCCTTCACAAAGCTAATTACTCTCTGACTTCATATAGATTATACTGTTCACCTGGCATTCTTTTCCCTCTGGACTCTCTTGTAGCATTGTGCATTTCAGAAAGAAGGTCATGGGCTGATAACTTCAGGGACACAAGACCCAGTTGCTGAGTTGTCTGATGCCAGCTGTGGCTATTTTGAAACTTTGCAAGAGAAAAAAAAAATGCAAGAGCTTCAAGAGATATAAAACCTCTCCCTATTCCCTGAGAAAGGGGGGCACAGTTCTTGAGGCACTAGCTTGCTGTGTTTCCCTTATGCCTGGCAAAAATACTAAAGCTACTCTTTTCTATTTCCCCCAAATTCTATCTCCATATTTCTATTTGGTATCGGTGGACAGGAGTCAAGATTTTGGCAACACTGTGTCTCCTGCATTGCAGGTGGATTCTTTACCCACTGAGCCATCCGGGAAACCCTAGGGCTTCCTAATGTGCACATAATTGGTGCACATTAATTGTTGAATGAATTAATCAGATTACTTCAAAGAATTTTGAAGTTTTTTCCTGTTTCAAATTTATGTTCTGTCTCAAAGTTAGTGTATTTTGTCTTATAGTTTTAAAAGAGAAAATATAAAAACAAATGTTTAGAATTGAACATATAATGAGAACTAGCCACTCAGTCTTAAACTTATTTTGTTCTTTTATGGGAGGGTCAGGGATGAGAGTTTTAACTTCAATATTCTTTGGTAAAAATTTTTCGTAGCTGATGATTTTTGGAATATGATTGATTTATTGATTTCTATTGTATTTCATTTTTATTGTCATTGCAGTCTCTCTAGGCTGGAGTCCATGTACTTTGTTTTCATGGTTGTATTATATTTTATTAAATAGCATCATTCCTTAATTTGTTCAGACCTCTGCCCCCTACTATTAGTGGACAGTTTTCTCTGGTAGTTGTTTTGGTTTTTTTAATTGGAGGATAACTGTTCCACAATGCAGTGCTGGCTTCTGCCATACAACAACGTGAATCAGCCACAACTGTACATATGTCCCCTCCCTTCTGAGCCTCCCTCTACCTTTCCATCCCACCCCTCCAGGCTGGCACAGAGCACCAGGCTGGACTGTCCATGCTACACAGCCAACTTCCCACCAGTTATCCATTTTACACATGATAGTGTATATATGTCAATGCTGCCTTCTCAATTCAACCTACTCTCTCCTTCCCTGCCCCCCACCCCTGTGTTCACAGATCTGTTCTCCACGTCTCTATTTCTGCTCTGCAAATAGTTTCATTGGTACCATTTTCCTAGATTCCACATATATGCATTAATATACAATATTTGTTCTTCTAACTTCATTCTGTATAACAGGCTCTAGGTTCATCCACCTCAGTTCAGCTGATTCACATATATTCATTTTTATGGTTGAATAACATTTTGTTTGTATATGGTGGTGGTTTACTTGGTAAGTTGTAGCTGCCTCTTTGTGACCCCATGGACTATAGCCCATCAGGCTCCTCTGTCCACTGAATTCTCCAGGTAAGAATACTGGGCTGGGTTTCCATTTGCTTCTTCATGGGATTTTCCCAATCAATGATTGAATCTTGGTCTCCTGCATCACAGGCAGTCTCCTGCATTGCAGGTGGATTCTTTACCAACTGAGCCATTAGGGAAGCCCTCATTGTGTATGTGTACTGCCACTTCTTTATCCATTCATCTGCTGATGGACATCCAGGTTGCTTCCATATCTTGGCTACTATAAATAGTGCTGCAATGAACCCTGGGATATATGTATCTTTTTGAATTATGGTTTTCTCAGGGTATATGCCCAGTAATGGGATCACATGTATTTTTAAAGTCCACATGTATTTAATCTTTTAAAAAACTATTATGCATATTGTTAAGCTGGGAAAATATCAGTCTCAGCTTATAGTAAACATACTCAAAGTTCTAAAGGTATAATAATAAAAGCCAAGAAACGGAGTAGAGAAAAGAGATAGAATCTGTTCAATTTACCCTTAAGCCATTTCTGATTTCTTCATACCTCTTAGGCTTTGGGTGTACAAAGTTAGAATTTTAAACAGATATATTCATATGTGGCATAAGGATTTTCCTCAGGTGATATAAATTGATTGCAAGTGCAGTATGACATATTTTTATTTCATAATGTGTATGTGTGTCTTTGGGAATAATGGCTAAATGGGATTTCTTTCTATGGATTTGATTCAATTGAGTGAATAAACTTCTCTGGACTTTTTAAATTAAACTTTTAATTTTGGGATAATTGTAGATTCCTATGCAATTGTAAGAAACAAGAGATCCTATGTGCCCTTCCCAAGTTACCCCAAAGGTACATCTTGAAAAACCATGGTACAGTGTTTCAACCAGGATATTGACACATCGACACCAAGATCCTTCATGCCACCCTGGTAGCCACATCTACTCCCCTCTTATTCCCACCCCCTCCTTAACCCTAGCAAGCACTAATCTGTTCTCCATTCCTATAGTCTTGTCATTTCAAGAAGATCATATGAAGGAAATTATAAAGTATATGACCTTTGTGACTGGCTTTTTACAGTAAGCAGAATTCTCTAGAGATTCAAATAATTGTTGCATGAAGCAATAATTCATTGCTTTTTATTGCCAGGCAGAATTCTTTTAAAAAAAATTTTTATTGGCATATAATTTACAATGTTGTGTTAGTTTCAGGTGTACAGCAAAGTGCATCAGTTACACATATACATATATCCACTCTTTTTTAAGGTTATTTCCCCATACAGGCCATTACAGAGTATTGAGTAGAATTCTCTTTGCTCTACAGTCCAAGCAGAATTCTATGGTACAAACTGTGGTTCAAACTCTACAGCAGTTTGTTTAAACATTCACCCATTGAAGAATATCTAGATTATTTTGGTTTTTGGCTATTATAAATAAAACTGCTATAAACACTTGTATACATGTTTTTGCATTAACGCAATTCTTCATTTCTCTGGGATAAATGCCCAGAAGTACAATGGCTTGGTCTTATGGTCATTGCATATTTAGTTTTTAAAGAAGCTACCAAACCATTTCCCAGAGTACCTGTACCATTTTACATTTTCACCAGAAATATGAATGGTCCAATTTCTCTACATCTTCACTAGCACTAAAGTCACTAATTTTTATTTTAGCCATTCTAGTAGGTGTGTGGTAGTATCTCATTGTGGTTTTGATTTGCGGTTCCTAACAGCGAACATATTTTCACGTTGATTTGTTATCTTTGTATCTTCTTTGTGAATGTACCTTCATATCTTTTACCCATATCTAATTAGATTGTTTATTTGTTTTTCTTATTTTTGAGTTTTGCAAGCTTATTAATTTCAAATTCCAATTTTTTGATAGTATATTGGAAACTAATTGATTTTTGTGTATTTACCATGTATCTTGTGACCTTGCAATAATTATTAGATCCAGGAGTTTTGTTTTATTGTCGGGGGAGGGTCTATATGATTTTCTATATAGATAAACATGTAATCTGTAAACAAGGACAGTTTTATTTCTTCTGTCTCAACGTTTTCTTTATTCTTGTGTTATTATACTAAGCTAGGAATTTCAGGAGATCCAACCAGTCCATCCTAGAGGAAATCAGTCCTGAATATTCATTGTAAGGACTGATGCTAAAGCTGAAACTCCAATACTTTGGCCACCTGATGCCGAGAACTGACTCATTTGAAAAGATCCTGATGCTAGGAAAGATTGAAGGCTGGAGGAGAAGGGGAAGACAGAGAATGAGAAGGTTGGGTGGCATCACCAACTCAATGGACGTGAGTTTGAGTGGACTCCGAGAGTTAGTGATGGACAGGGAGGCCTGGCGTGCTGCAGTCCATGTGGTAGCAAAGAGTCGGACACGACTGAGCGACTGAACTGAACTGAGGACTTTCAACATGATGTAGGATAGGGGTGGTGAGAGGGGCCATCCTTGTCTTGTTAATGTCCCGAGAAGAAAGAGTCCAGTTTCTCACCATTAAGTAGGATGACTTCAGGGTTTTGTGGATGCTCTTTATCAAGTTGAAGGATTCCATTCCTCTCATTCCTAATTTTCTAAAAGATTTTTTTCAAAAATTATTTCTCCAAGTGCTTTTTCAGTCCCATCTCTTTCTTTTCTACTTCCAGGTCTCCAGTGACACAAATATTAGATCATGTATTATAGTCCCACAAGTGCCTGTGGTTCTATTAAATTCTTTATCTATTTTTTTCTGTTGTTCTGATTTCTATCCAGTTCATTGATTATTTCCTCTGTTCTCTCTCTCACTTTTTTTTTATCATAAAAGCTTAATATCTTTAATAGGTAAATGTTTTTTATGAGTAAAAGAAAAACCAGACATCCCCAAGGAAACACGACAGGAAAATAAGCAAAGTACATGAGAATAGAAAAATTCACAGAGGAAAAACAATGGCTAATGAACATATTTTTTAATGTTCAATCTCATCAGTAATCAAAAAATGCAAATCAAAGGAAGTTTTCATTATTAGACAATAAAATTAGCAAGCTGTTGAAATGACATAATACCCTAATACACCACTGGTGAGAATGTGAATTGGTACAATCTCTCTGTAAAATAATTTAGCAACACATGTCAACACTGTTGGAGAAGGAAATGGCAACCCACTCCAGTGTTCTTGCCTGGAGAATCCCAGGGACAAAGGAGCCTGGTGGGCTGCCATCTATGGGGTCGCACAGAGTTGGACACGACTGAAGCGATGCAGGAGCAGCAGCAGCAGCATCAACACTGTTATAAAAGTACTCATGTTCTTTGACCTAGTAATTCTAATTTGAGGGAATTTATACTCAGGACACAATTTTGAAATACAATTGGAGTTTTATGCACAAAGATGATAACCATGTCGTTATTTATAATGGCAAAAGACTGAAAATAATCTAAATGTTCAATAATAATGGATTAAGTAAATCTTATATGATTTACTTAATGTAATTCTTTATTATGTAATTCTTAATGTAATTCTATATGATGAAATTATATCTATTACAAATTCTTGTTTTAATTTTTATTTTATGTTGGAATATAATTAATTTACCATGTTGTGTTAGTTTCAGGTGTACATCATAGTGATTCAATTATACAAGTAATGTATCTATTCTTTTTCAAACTCTTTTCCCATTTAGGTTATTACAGAATACTGAGCAAAGTTCTCTGCCACAGTTCATTGATTCTTTCCTCCATTTTCTTCAGAGCCCATCTACTGTTGAACCCTTTTACTGTACTTTTCAGTGTTGATCACACTGCTGTTGCCTTCCACTCACTGCCCGTGAGGAGGATAGGTGAGGACCCTATAGGCGGAGTGAGAAGAGCAATCTCATTTGTACAAGGAATATTGGTCTCAGCTGCCATCACCATATTGATTGGTGGCAAAAAAGTACATTGATTGGAAAGGTCTATAGGCTTTGCAGAGCAATGGTTTTTAAAGTCATCAAAGGAGGACTTCCTTGGTGGTCCAGTGTCTAAGACTATACATTCCCAATGCAGGGGGTCTGAGTTCGATCCCTGGTCAGGGAACTAGATCCCACATGCCACAACTAAAGGGTTCACATGCCTCAGTGAAGATCCTGCATGCCTCAACCAAGATCTGGCACTGCCAAATAAATAAATAAAATATTAAAAAAACAAAGTCCTCAAAGAATATTGGAGAATTTATCTCAAGGACTCACTGACCCATGGCTAGGAGCCTGTTTAGGGGATGGGCCTTGGGTGCCAGTGGCAAGAGGTACAAAGTGTAAAAAATGCCTGCTGCCACCTCTGGCACTCCAGGTATCATAGACAGGAGGAAGCAGCATGTTTGGGATGTGAATACATGGTAGGCAAAACATGGGTCCACATGCATGGCTCAGTCCAGTCAGCTCAATGCAGAGGGTCAGCTCCAGAACCTGAACTCATCCTGTTCTGATGTGAGTGAGAGTTATCCACATCCTCATGCCAGGACCGTTCTGGTGCCTAGTCTTGCATGATCTTGCAAAGGGAGACTTATGCTGGACAGTAAGAGCAATTTCTTATCAGATTTCCTCCTGGAACTGACACCCAGCCATGTGGGTCTGGGACAAACCCACCCCAGGCTCAAGTTCCAGAGCGCCTCAGAATATCTGCCTGGCCCTCTGTGTAGGGGAGAGGGACAGACAGAATCTTGGAAGTGAAACCGGTGATGGGACCCACGTGGTTCCCAGTTCAGGATCAGGACACCTTTGTCAGGTAGCATTATTGATCAGTTCTAGACACTTGAGGCGGAGAAGGCAATGGCACCCCACTCCAGTACTCTTGCCTGGAAAATCCCATGGACTGAGGAGCCTGGGAGGCTGCAGTCCATGGGATCGCTAAGAGTCGGACACGACTGAGCGACTTCGCTTTCACTTTTGTCTTTCATGCACTGGAGAAGGAAATGGCAACCCACTCCAGTATTCTTGCCTGGAGAATCCCAGGGACGGCGGAGCCTGGTGGGCTGCCATCTATGGGGCCGCACAGAGTCGGACACGACTGACGTGACTTAGCAGCAGTAGCAGACACTTGAGGTCACTAACGAATGGGATCTGCTGAGCTTCTTTACCTGTGTCTGAGGGCAAAACTGATCTCAGGTTTCAGTTCTGATTCATTCCCGACTGACTGTGTGTTTTTGGACAAGTCACTGAATATTGCTTGACTTCTGTCCCATCATCTATAAGATGAGGTGATTGACTCAACAATCAGTCATGTAGTCTAAAGACTCTGCAACCCTATAAGTTTATAGAAAAGTAGATATAATAAAGTCTAGGTAAAAGTCTAGGCATGAAGACATATTTGAGAAAGAAAAATTGTTAATTAACTTTAAAAGTCCCATTCTTGTTAGCACTTGGTAATCAGCTGAGTCTTGCTTTCAGTTAGTTAATTCGGATTCTTTGTTTCTCACCCCTGGGCTGAGTAGAGGTGAAGACAAGGTTGCGGAATGAACACTTCAGAAGCCTAGTTTGAGGGAGTCCTTTCCTTAAAAAAAAAAAAAAATCCATTCCTCCACAGATGAAGTTACACACAGGCAGAACTTGCTGCTGGCAGATTATGCATCTACCTTTATGCTGAATTTTCAGCACAGGGGCAAAAGAAGGACCCCCAACTTACTTGGAATTTTCCTAAACTAGATAGTAAATCCCTAAGGCTTAAATTACAAAGCCCCTAAAAGGAGGATAAAATTTAAGTGTTCTGGTTTCCATAGGCAACACCATCTTCACTGTGAGATGGAAAATTTGGACTGCCTTAGCCTGCTGCCCTGAGTTCATCGTTTTCCTTATTTGAACTCCACATTCAGAAACAACTATCTGATTAGGATTTTACTTCCTTTTTAGAGTTGCCTTCAGGGCAGATCCTGTGACAGTCTATTTCTTATTGTAATTTACAAATTGACTTCCTGATTCTATGCTTCAGTTTCAAAGAACTTGGTTAATGTGTGACAGTCCCTGAGAGACAGCATTATCCTAGTAATGATGACAAATTCAGTTTATAAGCCTGAAAGTGGGAAGCTCCATACCTGAGGCATAGTAAATTCATCAATGTTAATGAATGCCAAGACTCTTAAGAGTCCCTTGGACTGCAAGGAGATCCAACCAGTCCATCCTAAAGGAAATCAGTCCTGAATATTCATTGGAAGGACTGATGCTAAAGCTGAAACTTCAATACTTTGGCCACCTGATGCCAAGAACTGACTCATTGGAAAAGACCCTGATGCTGGGAAACATTGAAGGCGGGAGGAGAAGGGGATGACAGAGGATGAGATGGCTGGATGGCATCACTGACTCAACGGACATAAGTTTGAGTGGTCTCCAGGAGCTGGTGATGGACAGGGAGGCCTGGCGTGCTTCAGTCCATGGGGTCGCAAAGAGTTGGACACGACTAAGCGACTGAACTGAACTGAACTGAACTTATTGTTTATTACCCATAATATATCATACCTCATATGATGAAAATCTCTACTGTTTGAAACAAACTTCAACATAACCGAGAACAAACAGATTTTAAAGCATCAAAATTCATTTTAAGAGACATGATGGACTATGAAGAAAAAGTAAATGTGTTGGTTGCTCAGTTGTGTCCAAATATTTACAATCCCATGGACTGTAGCCAGGCAGCCTCCTCTGTCCATGGAATTCTCCAGGCAAGAATACTGGAGTGCATTGTCATTCCCTTCTCCAGGGAATCTTCCCAATCCAGGATCAAACCCGGGTCCCGTGCATTGCAGGCAGATTCTTTAACATCTGAGCAACCAGGGAAGCCCATGATGAACTATATCTACAGTTAAAAAGTGAAAACTGATTCTAAAGGTAATTCTGTATCAATTTAAGATCACAGTTTGTCAAATCTGTGAATTTCATAGAAGCATAGTCCTTCAAGAATGAATTAGTGGAACATTAAAAGTAGAACAATTACCTTGTTTCTAGTCCAGTATTATTTTGAGGCAAGCGTAAACACCATGCTAAGGGTTCATATTATTGATCTTGCTGTCATATCATTTTCATGTAAAAGCAGAGAGTTACTCTACAATAATTTTAGCTAAGCCAGCATATTCCTAACACTAAATTTCCTTTTGAACGTCTATGATACTAACTGACAAAACCTTATATGGTTGAGTGAAGATTTGAAAAATTGATTAGATATACGCAATAGCTATCTTTGGTGTGTGACCTTTCATGAAATGTTAGCTGATCATCCCCAGAGAGCAGAGTCCCAATTAGGGTAACTGAGTACTGTTATCATGCATCTGATAAACATATAAATCATACTTACTTAACTGAAGGCTTTTTAAGGAAAATTTTAAACAGTATAAACTTCTAAATATTTCCGTGTGCTCCTCTAAAAAAGATTTTATGTTACATGGCCAAATAATAGCACTGTCTTTAATAAAATGAATAATACATTCTTAACATCTGATACTCATTCAATATTCAAATTTTTCTAGTTGTTCTTCCAAAATTCCTTTGAAGCTTGTTTGTCAGTATTAAATTAAACCCAGGATCACACTTTACAGCTGGTTTTTATGTGAAGTTAGTGTCTTTCCATGTTTAATATTATTTTTTGTGCTGCCACCTTGGCTATTACAGATTTATGCCTTTTATCTCATGGAATGTCTTCACCTTTGGATTTGTGTAACTGATTTATTTGTAATGTCTTTTAGCTTATTTATATTTCCACTGTTGGAAGATGAATCAAAAGACTTGTTTATGTATAAGTTAAACATTAAAAAAAACATTTTACATAATTTGCACTATTTTTTCACTTTCAGAAATCATAAGGACAGAACACATTTTAAGATAGATTGCTATTATTTTACTCTTTCCAGTACAATGCCCAAATATTACCACTTTGGCCAATGGGAGCTTATTTCTAAGTCCTTTTGCCATAACTGTTTGCCATTAATTTTTGAAAAGTTCTTTGCTTTTTAGAACAAAATGTTACTCCAGATTCACCTTGTACTGTCTTTCCTTCAGACAGGATATCAGTCATTTTCCCAGAAAGCCAGCATTCCTTTTAATAGAAAGTAGTTGTTGTTTAGTTGCCAAGTCATATGGGACTCTTTTGTGACCCCATAGACAATACCCCACCAGGCTTCTCTGTCTATGGGATTCTCCAGGCAAGAATACTGGAGTGAGTTGCCATTTCCTTCTTCAGGAGTTCTTCCCTACCCAGGGATCAAACCCACGTCTCCTGCATTGCAGGTGGATTCTTTACCACTGAACCACCTGGGAAGCCCAATATAAAGTAGCATTAAAGACCAAAATGAAAGTTCTGTGGATGCAAAGCATGTTTGAGCTCCAGGGATAGCATTGCTTCTAGACTGTTTCAGTGGTTACGACTTATCTTAGTTCAAGCTGTGATGAAAAGTACATAGATTTGATGTTGTAAATAGGAAATATTTTATTTTTCACAGTTCTAGAGGTTGGAAAAACCAAGATCAAGGTCCCAGAAGATTTGATATCTGGTGAGAGTCAACTTCCTGGTCTGTAGACAGCTCTTGTCATCTGTGTACTTACATGTTTGAAACAGAGCATCTTCCCTTGTCCATTCTTATAAGGGCACTAATCCTATTCATGAGGGCTTTACCCTCAAGGCCTAGCTGCCTCCCAAAGGCCCAACCTCCAAATACCATCACATTGGAGACTTAGGCTTGAAAATATGAATTTGGGGAGGATACAGTTATTCAGTCCATAACACAACTATTAAGACATATAGTATTTTCCAAAAAGCTGAGTTTATATGGATATATTTAATTAAGTACTAGTATTTTAGCATTTTAACTTAACTTCTTTGTATCTGTCATTATGTCTACTTTTCTTTTATGCCAGAAGTTTGCATCTGATGACAATAACATAATTACTCATTATATTATATATTTATTTCTCTGTGTGCCCAGTCATGTCTGACTCTCTTGTGGTCTCATGGACTGTAACCCGTTGGGCTCCTCTGTCCATGGAATTTTCCAGGAAAGAATACTGGAGTGGGTTGCCATTTCATGCACCAGGGGATCTTCCTGACCCAGGGATTGAACCTGCATCTTTTGCATATCCTGCATTGGCAGGTGGATTCTTTACTATTAGTACCACCATTACATTATACAAATAATGATTGGGTATGTGCTCAGTTGTGTCCAACTCATTGTGACCCTATGGACTGTAGTCCATCAGATTCCTCTGTCTGTGAAATTTTCCAGGCAAGAATATTGGAGTGGGTTGCCATTTCATCCTCCAAGGGATCTTCCCAGCCCAGGGATTGAACTTGCATCTCCTGCATTGGCAGGCCTGTTCTTTGCCACTGCGCCACCTGGGAAGCCAACCAAGCTACTTAGTTCTGTACTATATGCTCTATAATGCTCTATAATGATTAGATGCTTATATAATTATTTTATTCAAAAATAAAAGTTTTAGAATAACAGTATCAATATTTCTAGTAACACTTGAATATTAAGTGCAGTTTAAACATTTATTCTTATTAGCAGAATGTATTATTCTACTAGGATTGAGCAAAATACTACATTCTAGAGCTACTTGAAATAATTGGTTACTAAGTGAGGTGGTGTAAGTATTTATACAATATTTTAAATTTAAGGAGTAGTATGACACTTCTAAGTACATAGAAGAGAATAGATTTTACCCACCATGGGCCTTTCTTCAGTAAAAATATTTAATTAGAAATATATTGGTTGGGAGTCAGGTTTTCCATTCCATTTTGAGAAAGCTAAATGTAATATCTAAAGCTTTTAATATGAGTTGTGTTTCAGCATAATCCAGCTCACCAAAAATTAATCAATGCTTAGTTGTCAGTGAAAATTTCATGGGGCTTCCCTGGTGGCTCAGACAGTAAAGCATCTGCCTGCAACGTGGGAGACCCAGGTTCGATCCCTGGGTCAGGAAGATCCCTTGGAGAAGGAAACGGCAACCCATTCCAGTACTCTTGCCTGGACAATCCCATGAATGGAGGAGCCTGATAGGCTATAGTCCATGGGGGTCTCAGAGAGTCGGACACGATTGAGTGACTTCACAAGGATAAGGAAGATTTCATAAATACAAGTTTTGCCAAGAAAACTGATTCCGCCTTTTACTATGAGTATGACCCACTTCCTATCAGTCATATTGAGGTTTCCCTGGTGGCTCAGTGGTTAAGAATCCACCTACAAATGCAGGAGATGCGATTTAGATCCCTGGGTGGGGAAGATCCCCTGGAGGAGGAAATAACAACCCACTCCAGTATTCTTGCCTGGAAAATCCCATGGACAGAGGAGCCTGGTGAGCCACAGTCCATGGAATCGCAAAAGAATCGGATACAACTTAGCAACAGGGCACATCAGTCATATCAGATATTGTATATTTTCATTAGTTGATTCGATTTTTAAATTAACCTTTGGAGACTACTATAGATTCACATGCAGTCATGAATAATAACACAAAAACACGTAAACAACAGAGAGGGATCTCATGTATCTTTTACTCACTTTCCCCCATGGGTAACATCTTGCACAACTATAGTGCAATTTATCACAGGCAGGATATTAACATTAAAATAGCTGAGATTTCTATCAATACAAGGATCACTCAGGATGCTATTTTATAGTCACCTCTACTTCCCCCATCTTATCACCCTCTTAACCCATGGCAACTACTAATCTGTTTTCCGTTTCCGCAGTTTTGTCATTTCATGGGTATTGTATGAATGGAATCACACATCATGTAATCTTTTGGGAATGACATTTTCACTCAGCGTGATTCTTTGGATGTTCACGTGTTTATTATTAAAAGAAAGAAACTTGAAACATGAGGAAGAACAAACATGATAAATAAAAATAATACATAAATAAGCGATTGCTTTTGAGATTGCTAAATTATGCTTAATGGTTGAAACTAAAATTATAACCTAATACATGTGATTCTAAATGTATGTGGAGAAAATATTTTAACAATCATGTTACAAATATGGGAGGATAAAGTGGTATAAATGGTAATAAGATGTCTACATTTTATTTTAGCTAGTTAAAATGATGACACAGGTTGTGAAAAGTTACATACATATGAAATAAAAACTATAGCGCATATGTAAAAAGCTACTAAAGAACACTATGTAAAGAACAAAATAGAATCCTAAAAGAGATTCCAGTATTCCAGAAGACAGATAATGGGGAAGACTAGATAACTTGGAAACAGACCCACACTAATATGCCCAAATGCTTTTTGAGAAAGTGCAAAAGCACTTTGACAAAGTGAAACAACCGTCCGTTACCTTATTACCAATAACAACTTTAACTTTTTAATCATAGTTTGTTATTTTTCATATTTTACCTTCTTAATAAGTTAAAACTTGATTCTGTCAATCAATTGGTTTGCTATCTTTCAAAATAAGTTGTATTTTGAAAGCCCAAAACATTTGAACATCATTTAAAATCTACGAATATATATGTGTATATGATTCATTGCACTTTACTATAGATAACCAAAGGTCTTTGTAAAACAAAAATTGTCTCAGAATAAGAATTTTTTGACACCTAGGTGTATTTTTCATTTTCTGTTTGATGCCTTTTTCTAGATTAGGATACTTTAGTTTAAATGAAGCTTCCCATTTCTGTCCTATAGACTGGCAATCCTCTGGATTTAAACCAAAGAGTTATTTATTCTAATTAATTTCTAGCTACTCAAATGCACTCTCTGTAGTAGATAAACTAAATGCTACTTCTGCAAAGCCTACATAGAAGATCATCTTTACTTTTAGGATTGTTTATTTTAATTTAGTGATTTATGAATTGAATCTCTATTTTGTTATTACAGCTTAAGTTCCACTTAAAGATATTTTTATTTTATTTGTAAGTCTAGCATTTTTTAAAAAAAATTGCTTCTTTTTACAAATGTATTCGGTCTAACAGGTACAAACAAATCTTACCACATTTAGAAATTTAAAACATATTTGATTTCTTTCTCAAGTCCTTTAATTTTCTGACTGTAAACACAGCCTCCCTGAATATAAATCACAATCATCAACTCTCCTTCAGTACCACTGTTGTTACTTAACGAGGCCAGGAATTGTCTTCTGGCCTATATCTCTGTGATAAATTGACATTCTCCCCCTCTTTTTTTGTTGTTTCTGACAGAGTTATATCAGGGGGTGAACTAATTTGCAACACACCAAATCTGAGAGATTCTCCCTCATTAATGAGGGCATTTAACCAAGCCAAATACCCCTCTCCCTTCTCTGGATAGTTCTTTCTTGATGACTTTTACCTTGTGTGTAAACCACATCTACGTTCTAACTTCTTCACTTAATAGCTTCACTTCTCTGTCACATAAATCCCATGATGACTAATTTTTGAATTGTCAGTGATCTGCTCTCACTTGTCTCAGTCTACCCGGAAATAGGTCCCTTGGTTGGGGGTTAAAGGAGACAGATATCCTTCATCTGTATCACTTAGACTAATTTCACTTCTTACAATTTTTTCCCCCAAATATTGGGTAAGTATTCCATCATCAGCCATGGCAAAAATATGTATGCCGAGTCAAAGATTAAGTAGGAGAGATAATACCAACCCCCCTCAATTCAGTCCATCTTGCTGCTCTTGATGTTCTACATTCTCACCCGTGGGGCACCATGATTTGTTTTGAAATAGCCCCCAGAGTTCCTTCTGAAACTGTAATACAACACACGTGTTTAGATGAACAAGGGGGACAAGTCCAGACTGTTTTCTCATCTTTAGATTTTGCCTCTTAGAAAAGAGTTTTGTTACCTGCTTTTACTTAAAAATTCATGTACACCCTACCTTGCTATCTGAGCCAGATTGCACAACTGATCTGTGAATTTGGTTGTTTACAATTATTTGGGTTTGGGGGAAACATCTCACAGAAATAGGTGAGGATTATAGAGTTCTCTTCACAACTTTCCTAGGTGACAATGAATTCAGAACTCAAATGAATTTTGCCATATCTGCGAGCATTTCTTATCATCAGGGTGTAAAGCCAGTCATACAAACTACTGTAAGCACAGTCTCTCCATTGAGGCGATCCAATCAAACACTGTGAAAGGATGACTCAAGGCTTGGATTCGGCTCACTCTGGCTATACTGGGGATAGATACACTAAATTCATTGGAATCAAGTTTCAGCTGCTATTCAGAAGAGCAAAAAGCTTCTGGGCTTATTAGATTTTTACATCTGCTTATGAAAAAATGGGCAATGTCACTAAAATAATTCTAGCCAATTCATAAATTTTACTATTTCATAATTTTACTTGGGTAACATGGTTTAAAAAAAAAAAAAAAAACTCTGTTGCTGGTCAGAAATCAAGAGAACTGAGCACTGGAGGCTTTTGATTAAATTCTACGTAATGTTCCCTGGAGTGTTTTCCCATTTAGGACAATAACCAACTCTGGAGTGTGGATTAGAACCAATTTCTCTCTCTCTCATATACACACACATACAAAGAGAAAGAGAGAGCATTGTCTCTGTAGTGAAGTATTTTAAAGTAAATATTGAGATTTCAACAAGGAAAAGTAGAAATACTAGTGAGGGCTCAGAAAAGTGAATCAAAGATTTTCAAAGTGTGAGAAGAGGGGAGGCTTTCAGAGGAAACTGTGAGGGCGTGGGGGACTTCTGATTCAAGAGCTACCATGTTGGAGAAGCAGAGCTGGGGAGACAGGTCACCCTTGATTCTGTACACATGGAGAATCAAACCCAAGAGCCTAGGTTTGACCCGGAAGAACATCTGCTGTGCTGAGTACCTAGGTTGGGTGGTCATTCAGTCGTCAGGTGTTGAATATTGCCTGTAAATCAGAAACAATACTGGACCCAGAGAATTCAGAAAATAAGCAAGGTCTTTGTGGAGGAGGGAAGGGGAAAAAAAAAAAGCAACAGTACTTGAGCCCTTTTTGTTTGCTTAGTCGGGTCTGACTCCTTTGTGACCCCATGAAACTGTAGCCCACCAGGCTCCTCTCTGTTCATGGGATTTCCCGGGCTATAATACTGGAGTAGGTTGCCATTGCCTTCTCCAAGGGATCCTCCTGAGCCAGAAACTGAACCCACGTCTCCTGCATTGACAGGCAGATTCTTTGCCACTGAGCCACCAGGGAAGCCCATGGATGTGTGGACATATATGTAAATATGTGGATATGTAAACAAATATATGTAGACATATATTTATGCATTGATGCATACATGCAGGGGTTTCCCAGGTGGCACTAGTGGTAAAGAGCCCATCTGCCAATGCAGGAGACATAAGAGATGCGGGTTCAATCCCTGGGTCACGAAGATCCCCTGGAGGAGGGCAAGGCAACCCACTCCAGTATTTTTGTCTGGAGAATCCTATGAACAGAGAAGCTTGGTGGGCTACAGCCCATAGGGTCGCAGAGTCAGATACAATTGAAGCAACTTAGCATGCACACATGCAAGTTTATATGCATGTATGTACGTGTATATGTATAATAGATATATATTGATATGTATATATATAATTTATATATTACAAATATATTATATGTATATGTAATTTTACAGATGTGGAAATTGAGATGTAAGGAAATTGAATCATTCAGCTCCCAAGCTTATCAGTCTATAGAGTTTGATAGGGCGAGTTCTCCTGATTTTAAGGCCAGTAATTTTTCTGCTTAACCACAGCAGAACCATTATATGCATTAAGACATTTCCAGGGTAGTATTTAGCTCTCTTAATCAAATAAGCTAGGCCATATTGAAGCTATATTAAATCATATAATCTGAATTTTTAATAGCTATGGGGAAAAAATCCCAAAGGTTCCACTGAGTGCTTTGGTGGCTATAAGCACCCTCTGAAATATTTTATTCAATTACTATTTAAATTTTTTGCTTAGATACATTTGAAATTACTTCACTTTTGGTAACTCAGATCATAATTCACACAAATTACCTTTCAAAATATCCATAATACAGAAAATCCCCTTCTCGTATAGCTGGAATTTCCATTATATTCTGTCTTCTCATCTGAATATTCACATGCTCAAAACTGGTTTCCTTGTGGTCTCTTCTAATTGAACTTGAAAATTATCCTCATCACATTCTTGCTAATCATATTGAAAAGTTTTGATAAAATCAAAATTAATCATTTTTAGCTTATTAAAAAGTGATGTTTACATTAGCTAAAAACACCTTTATTAAAGCAACCTTATGCAACCTTTCTTCTAGATTCAGCGTCTGACAGACAGAGCTCATTAGCTGAAAGCTAAAAATAAAAAACAAAACCAGTAATAACTGAAGTGTCTCAGACTTAAGGTCAGTGTTATTTTTTCTCTTCCTTTCCAAAAGAAAGCAACCCTTAAAAAAAATTCATCTGCAATAATATAACGTATTTATGAAAATATTTTGTGTCCAATACATACAGGCATTTGATAATTGTTTGCCATTGTTTTTTTTAAAAAATAATGATTTAAAAATAGATAATAATGATTATCTCCAAGATTCCTGTGTAAACAGTCTCTTTTAATAGGAAGACAAGGTTTCCTTGAAGTTGGCATTCTCCATTTAGATAACAATGGATTTCCACTAACATTTTTTGAAAAGCTATTTTCTTAGCTTAGTTAAGAATAACCTCATGAATTCTGTTTAAGGCTTAGCAGATATATTCTTCATTGAAAAGGTATGAATCTTTTAGCATGGTCTATATTGAATATTATCAAATTCTAAGTCGGTGGAGTTTGAATTTTTTAAAAAAAGGATATTTTATTCTCCCTTATAATGCAGTTTGGGCTTCCCAGGAGGTGCAGTGGTAAGAATCTGCAGTGGTAAGAATCTGCAGGAGACTCAGGTTAGATCCCTGGGTCAGGAAGATCCCCTGGAGAAGGAAATGGCTACCTTCTCCAGTGTTCTTGCTTGGAAAATCCCATGGACAGAACAGCCTGGTAGGCTACAGTCCAGGGTGTTGCAAAGAGTCCAACATGACTGAGCAACTGAGCATACACACACACACACACACACACACACACACACACACACACACACACACACACACACAAAACACAGTTTAAATAAGCATTTTTAAAAGTGTGATTTACAGGACCCTCTGAAAAAAAATGTTCTATGGTGAAACATGTTTGTGAAATTCTCAACTAAAGGATATTAAACAGGTTTTCAGGACTTCACAAAACCTTTGATATTGAATTAATGTACATTTCGAACCTCTGAAAGAGGGTTATATTATGAAGCATTTTGTAATGTGTTTGCCTGCAAGTCTTTCACGTGGAGAATGTTTCAGAAATGCTGTGCTTTTCCTAGGGCCTCACCACCATTACCCCACAGGATTCCTTTGAACTCATGTTGGGGTTATTTCTTCTTCCTTTGTCTTATTTCCCAAAGTGTATTCATTGAAATATATATTTCTTCTAAATTGGCACTTGTTTATTGCTGTGTTCCCCACAGAAGCCTATACTCTGAGGCAAGGCAGGAGTGGATACAGTTTGTTTGGAAAAATGCAGGAACCCTCAGGGGAGTGGAGAGGAGGGGTGGTGATTTCGAGAAGTATAGACAACCAGTAAGGAACATACAATTAAGCCAGTTCCCACAGTGGACAACTAAAGCTTTATCCTCTCTGGGAAGCCCTGGCAATTTACACATGCCTCAGAATTATCCCAGCTGAAGGACAAGGTTGCTGAAGTATTTATATCCTCACATTAACAGTTTTGGTTAAGGCCCTGGGAGTGATGAAAATTTGCTCAATGGGAACCACTTCTGGCCCTTCATCCCTGCAGGCAGAATGATTCTGACAACCTGAAGGCAACCCTCCAACAAAAATACAAGATTTGGTCTGTGGATGTCAAATTGACATGCACTGAAGCAGAAAGGGGATTCGAGGGGATAGAGGCTGAGGACCCATAGATTCTGCCAAAATCAGGAAAGAGGTGTTAGGCGCAAAAGTCAAATGTTCAACCCTAACTCAGCTAATAGTCACCATAGTACATGATACAAGTTAATAATATAGCTCTTTCATTCATTCCTCTGCCAACTTAGGTTATATCCCTTTTATGGTGTATCTTTTTAGCTTGGAATATAGGACCATCCTGTGGTTAGTTGCTCAGTCATGTCCAACTCTTCACAACCCCATGGACTATAGCTCACCAGGTTCCTTGGTCCATGGGGATTCTCCAGGCAAGAATACTGGAGTGGGTTGCTATGCCCTCCTCCAGGGAATCTTCCCAACCCAGGGATCAAATCCAGGTCTACCGCACTGCTGGCAGATTCTTTACCATCTGAGCCACCAGGAAAGCCCAAGAATACTGGAGTGGGTAGCCTATCCTTTCTACAGGGGATCTTCCCAACCCAGGAATTGAACTGGGGTCTCCTGCATTGCAGGCGGATTCTTTACCAGCTGAGCTACCAGGGAAGACCATCCTACTGGGTACAAAATCTTCAAGTAACAGTTTTCAATCTCTAAATATGATTGTTTTCTTTTTCACAGATGAGTACATAGATAGAAAGTATGAGCCTTTTGTTATGAAGAGAACAATACTATTGTGGAGTTTGTTTCACTACAATAATCATAAGAGGCCTTCAGAAGACAACTAGGTAGTTCTAAATAGGTACTAATAATCACTGTGGAGATGTAGAAAAATGGTATTGCATAAAACAAACTTAAGACTCTTCTTGATGTAAAGCACAGAAAAAAATTGTACTTTTTTCCCCCCAGGTGATCCTAGAATGAGGCAGCAGAAAGGGCAAATGCAAAAAAGAACCATCCTGTCAGTTATGACAATATTTCTTCAAACCACCGTGGCATGGGCACATGATAATATCACTTGCTCCGGTCCCCTTGTGACCAATTAATTGTAAGTGGAAGTGATACAAATCACTTCTTGGCTAGAACATTTAATTCAGATGAGAGACCCTACAATATTCTCTATTTTCATCTGGCATAGGGACAAGCAATGCTTGAGATGGTAGCTGGTCCATCAGCATGAGGTTCTGAATGACTAGAATGAGCAGAGATACCTTACTGATCTGAAAGAAAGCAATCAATCTTTGTTGGTTTAAATCAATGAAATTTTATGCTTTTAAGTTTTTGTTATTAAGCATTATATGCTGCTTACTGACTGATACACCTGAACTGCTTGAATCTATTTCCTATTGTTAATAAATATGTAACCAGAAAGATTTGTCTTTTTTATTGCCAAATTCATGGACCATTATGCAAAATAATGGAGATATTCTTTCCTAAAGATAGGTCACCAATGTCCTTAGGAGAATTTTTTAAGCAAAGGAGGTGATTAACTTCAGAGATGAAATATTTGTATTCTGGGCACACAGATTTAACCTCTTATGTAATGTCATCATGGTGACTTTAGACAGGTTATTAATTTGTTTTACAACAAGATTAGGATATTGAGATAGTAATTTTATATTTCTTTCCTCCCATTTCTTTATTTGTCCTTCAATGATTGTCATAATATACAATAAATGTTTGAAATACAAACATAATTTTGTAGGATGGCACCTCTGGGCATTTTATTTTGTAGATCAATCAAAATAAGCAAAAACCTCCTGCCTTGTAGAAAATCACAGTCTGTTAATGAAACAAACATTTTTTTTGTCCTACTGGTAATGACTGTACAAGACTAGTAATAATTACCAGGCTAGGTAATTTAAAATATGTGCTTTAAAGTCAGAGAGAACCTGTGTTTTAAAGTCAGAGATTCCAATCCTGATTTCTTATGAGTCCTTGAGCAAGTTAACTGAATTCTTTAAGTTTACATTTGAATAGCTTCATCTGTAAATGCACATAAAGCAACAATCAGAAGTTCATTGTGAGAATTCAATTAGCTGAGGTGTGTAAGGAACTTAACATAGAATCTAGTACATAAAACTGAGAAAATATAAAGTAGATTTATTTTCATCATGGATTCAGTCTGTTGACTTCAAGAAAAATGCACATGAAACGTGTGAATTTAATTCATGGTCTTAATGAAGACTATAGCCTGGGAGACAGCCTCTTAGTATTTCTAAGAAACTACTCTGATGAGGTAAAAAAGAAGCCAATTTATATATAATTTTTAGCTGAGGAATAAATGAGTCAAGCATACATTTTGTTAAAGATTATTGCCAATCACAAAAAACAAATGTCTGAAATTAATGGTTTCAGTGCTTTTCGATGTGTGTGAAGATAGAAGAATCTAGAGTCATTGAAATTCTTCCTGAGAAACAAATGTAACTATCTAAGGGCCCGTTAGCCAAAGCGCAGAGTGCCTCCTCCTGTTTTCTTCCATCCTGAATTCCCCTCAGGGTGCACAATCAGTGGGGCAGCTGCAGTGGGTTGTGATTTAACCCTTGTATAACTGGGTGATGAGTGACACTCTTTGTCCACGAGCCTTTAATTCTTCCTCTTACAGTCTTATTACCTTATAATCTATGTCCAGTTGAAACACTCCTGTCTTTTTAAAACAGCTTTACCTATTTAAACTCAAATAGATACAGGGGGAAAAGTCTCTATTTGATAATATTACAGAGGAAGAGACAACTTGATTCTAGAACATGAACACCCTGGCTGAAGTACCAATTACTGTCTTCCTGGAGGAGAAAATACCTGGCTCTGGTCCATTAAGGACTTTTATCAATATCACTTGATGAACTTAGTTCAATTTAGCTGTACTAAATTTCAACTTCTAACATATTGAGTTTAATCGTGCTTATTTCTTTCTGAAGGATAAGAGTTTAATCAGAATATCTAAAGCTGAAGAAACCATGCACTTCATCATTTATACAGATTCTACCATGTGGAGACTGCCTTAGGTTCTTAAGTTATCTTCCTTTGAAAACAAATGTGCTGTCTTGAGTCTAAGCATTACAGAACTCAGTAGATATGATTGCCCTATTATTTGAGAGCAGGGGATCAGCTTGGCAGTGGATGAGAAGAAAGCTGGCCCAGTGTGACAGCTGAAGTGACAGCTCACATCAGTTTTCTCTCATTGCTCTCATTGGTGTTGAATTACTGATAATCTGAGTCCTTTGGATCTCTTTTTCTAGCATACATTTATTTCTACTACACGAGCTTCCTTAAGGGCCAGACATCCAACTATTTCCCTTACTTTCAAAGATCCTTTTGGAGATATGAATATTTTACCTGGTCTTGGTTATTATCTTGCCTCAAAGACAAAACTGATGAAATGGTTCTGGATTTTATTGATAAATTATAATTGTCAACCAATTCATAATTACCTATTGGAGCAGAGAGTTTTAAGACATTCAGATAGAACATGGGGAGATGAAAGCAGAAAACTGGAATCCTTAGGGCTTCCTTGGTGGTCCCGTGGTTAAGACTTCATCTTCTAAGTGCAGGGGGTGCGAGCTCAAACCCTTGTCAGAGAGCTGAGATCCCACAAGCCTTACAGCTAAAAAACCAAAGCATAAAATGAAACAATATTGTAAAAAAATCAATAAAGACTTGAAAAAAAACAAGATTGGAAGCTTTAGTCAGATTCGATGCAGGGCAATTAGTGCTGTACTCTGCTGAAGCTAAACGGCTTGGTACAGCAGTCTAGCTAAAATGGACTCTGGCCATGATTTATTGCCTGCCTGTCTAGGCATGGTCATTTCAGAGTTATGAACAAAATCAGACTGTGTCCAGGGCTGGCTTTCTCCAGAGTAGCAAGATTAGGACTGTGAATGGTGCTAAAAGCCACGCATTCCCCTGTTAACCAGCCTCAGGTCATGTTGTTTAGTTGCTAACTCGGGTCCGACTCTTTTGCAACCCCATGGACTGCAGCCCACCAGGCTCCTCTGTCTATGGCATTGCTCAGGCAAGAATACTGGAGTGGGTTCCCATTTCCTTCTCCAAGGATCTTCCTGACTCATTGATGGAACCCCCATCTCCTGCATTACAGACAGATTCTTTACCACTGAGCCATCAGGGAAGCCTTGGGGCACATCAGGCATAATTGATTTGCTTGGTGTTTTTCCATAAAGATTTTGACTCCTTCACTCCTCCTTTATGTTTCCAGACAAATTTTTAAATTTGTTTCTGAGAACATATTTTTCTTAATGTCCTGCTATTCTAGAATTCATTCTCAGAATATGAACAACAAAACAAAAAATCCAAACAAAATACTTTTCTAATGCAAATAGTATACCGTCCTTTCAATTCCCCAGCTTCCCAGGTGGCGCAGTGATAAAGAATCCACCTGCCAATGCAGGAGATGCAAGAGAAGCAGGTTGGATCCCTGTATCGGGAAGATACCCTGGAATAGGAAATGGCAACCTGCTCCAGTATTTTTGCCTGGAAAATTCCATGGGCTACAGTCCATCAGGGGGCAGAGTCTGACACAACTGAGTGCGTGGCACACACACACACACACACACACACACACACACACTTTCACATTCTACACACACTTTCAATTCTCTATCTTTTGGTGTATTAACCTTGCTTTCAACAAAGAATTCAGAGGTCTGTACATACAACGAAATGTGAAGGAAACTGTATCAGTTTTATTCTAACAAGTTTTCACTTTATCTTAGGGACTAAGTGGTAGGTTTGATTCTGACAGAAATTATTTATTCATCGTGAGAATAAAGACTATCTCCTTCAAAGAACAAATCCTTTCTTCTTTCTAGCTTTCAATTTTTGCAGATCTCAGAAAATAATTCCATTTATTTCTTACCCCTTCTCTTTGAACTGCCCATTTTCTCTAGATGATTTTCTAAGTCTTTGCCTTCACCTCAACCTCCCTGTTTGGTTCTAGCTTATTAATTGGTCTTGAAGCCTTTTTGAGGATGTGGCTGTCACAGCAGGGACCATAGGGCCCTGTAAGCATCCCCACTGGTTTATGCAAACCCACTCTCCTTTATTTGAAGCATCAGGGCTCTTTACACATTGCACCCTTCAGAGGAAAATGCTTAACTTGACTTGATGTTGAGCTAATTTTTTTTTTCATGGAAGGCAGGAGATAATACCTGCATGGAAGCACTATTTCAGGTGACTAAAGACGCTTTGACATTTTTATTTCCCATCCTCAAGATGATCCTCCTGCTTGAGCCCCACTGATGAGCTTATAGCATATTTTCTCCAGGTCTGGCAGAGGTTCCCTGAATCCCAGAAAATCTGCTCTTGTTGTTACTGCTACATTTTGCTCAGGAAGATGTTTCTGAAGCTGTTCCATCAAAAATATATCTCCCTTGACACTAAAAACATAGGATGGCCTGAGTTCCTGCAGGGAGTCTGCAGTTCCCCTCTAGCAGTGAAAGATGAAACCAACTTTGGTACATTCATCCTGTGGAATGTTACTCAATATCACTGTTGATACATGCAACAATCTAGATGAATCTCCAGAGGAGTAGGCTGAGTGCAGGAAGACAAATGGTTACATGCTGTGTCATTCCATTTATATAGCATTCTTTCTTTTTTTTTATTTACTTTACTTTTTTGGCTGCACCATGTGACTTGTAGGATCTTAGTTCCCTGACCAGGGTTTGAACCCAGGCCCCCAGCAGTTGAAAGCGCCGAGTCCTAACCACTGGACTGCCAGAGAATTCCCCATATGGCATTCTCGAAATGACAAAAATTACAGAAACAGAAAACACAGGAGTGGATGTTAGCAGTTGAGGAGGGAATGAGGGAAGCAGATGTAGCCACGGAAGGGCAGGCTGAGGGATCCCTGTGGTGAGGGAAACATTCTGTATTCAGACTGTTGTAATGTCAGTGCCCAGGTTGCGGTTTGTGAAGTATGATGGACTTACAATGTTGCGTTAGTTACAGGTGTACAACAAAATGATTCAGTTATGTATTTTAAATATATATTATTTTCAGATTCTTTTCCATTGTAAGTTCTTACAAGATATTGAATACAGTTCCCTGTGCACTATAGGTTTTCATGAAGGATAACTGGATAAAGGATACAGGGACTTCTCTGTACCATTTCTTACAACTACATATGAATCTACAATTATCTCAAAATCAAAAGCTTAATTAAAAAAAACCGAGATGATGCACCATGAGACCAAGAAATGCAATAATGGACAATCTACACTAAGTGTTTATTCTGGCAGGAGACTGTGTTTTACAAACGTTCACATGAACACACACCCACACCCACAAAAGTGGTACTAATTCCCTGGGAGAGCATTTTCTTTCTTGAGTTTTGCCATGGAGTGCTGACAAACTTCCATTTGACTTTCTATATTCATTGATATGGTCAAAATAAAAGCGAACTTGTTATCCGCCCTTAGATCCAACATGTCTTCTTTCCTGGGTAATAATAATAATTCCCACTATCTTTATTTTTTTTAATTGGGGTATAGTTACTTTACAATGTTGTGCTAGTTTCTGCTGTACAACAAAGTGAATCAGCTATGTCTATACATATATCCCTTCCCTCTTGAATCTCCCTCCCATCCCCGCCTCCATGCCACCCCTGTAGGTAAAGGCACCTGAAAATTGAGGAAAGGAGTATTTATCTTTAGAGGTGTATCTGAACTGTTTGCACTTTGGGAGGTGGAGCATGAGAGCTGTGCTTTACTTCACACTCCTGGCCCATCTCAGCCTCTAATCTAGAGCTCTAAGTTGCATCTGGGGGCAATTCTCCAGCCCTGTGGGAGTGGGAGGAGTGTCTTAAATACACTATGAATCCCAGCGCATCAGTGCTGGATCAATGTCCCCAATACTCCTGTTGACTCCTGGCTGTCTACAGACCCGATACAAACTTGCTTCTCATGCTGGTCTCTACATCCACAGCTGTCTGGCTGTCACCAAGACCTGAGATGCTTGATGAGGCCTCAGGTTCTTTTCAACCCTGGGTGTTCAAGATTTGTTGCGAGCAACTGCTATGCTTTCTTCTCTTGTCCTCAATTTCTCTGCCTTGCCAGCACCCTGGATGTTTACATCCTGACATCTCAGTAATGACTTTGATTCATCCTGTTTTCTGATCAGAGGTGGCCTGACCTGGGTTCCATTCCTGCCATTGCCATGTCTTCACATTGTACTATGTGACTTGAGGAAAGTACCTACTTTCTCTGGGCTCCAGATTGTCTATTTGTAAGCTGGTCACAATAATGAAATGAATACTCACCTTGTCAACCGTTATAGCATAGCAGTGAAAATCATACCAGATCACATGTGTGTAAGCTGAAGGCAGATGTGAACTATTATAATAATAGTTCAATAATAACATTGGTCTAGAATTTAGAATAGAGCCACCTCTAGGTTACAGCAAACTGAGGATGAGGATCCCAAATACAGCCCTTTGAGAGCCAAATATGCCACATTTCAGTACCATGTGTTGTGGGCAGAATACTAGGAGAGAGTTACGTACAGTCATACAGAGTTACACGAATTTCTGCAAAGTGTTCAGGAATCTTATTTTGGTCTCTGCTCCCTGAAAGAGCCCTGCTTCCTCTGAGCTGCTCCTGTGTGTCATGTGCCAGTCCCCTGGTCCTGAAAAACAAACACAGGCTCTCATTCTGATGTCTCAGACTCAGCTTGAATCCAGGCTGTCACGCACAGGCTGCATGGCTCTAGACAGTCCATTTAACCTCCCTAAACCTTCATTTACTCTTTTGGCCGGCCTGCTCAGTTGTTCAGTCTTGTCCGACTCTTTTCAACCTCATGGAATGTAGCCCACCAGGTTCCTCTGTCCATGGAATTTTCCTGGCAAGAATACTGGAGCAGGTTGCCACTTCCTTCTCCAGGGATCTTCCTGACCCAGGGATCGAACCCATGTCTCCTGTGTCTCCTGCATTGGCAGGCGGGCTCTTTATCACTAGAGCTACCTGGGAAGCCTCTTTACTCTTTTGGAGGATGCACATTATCATGCCTTTCCTTCTTTTTTTTAAAGAAGCTGATTTATTTTTTCCCAAACTTGAAACAATATATATGTTATTTTATATATATTATTTTGACTTCACTGGTCTTTGTTGTTGTTCACAGGCTTTCTCTAGTTACAGTGCACCAACTTCTCATTGTGGTGGCTTCTCTAGTTGCAGAGCACAGGCTCTAGGCACTGGGGCTTCTGTAGTTGCAGCACTCAGGCTCCCTAGTTGTGGCACATGGGCTTAGTTGCTCAGAGGCATGTGAAATCTTCCCGGCCCAGGGATCGAACCCAAGTCCCCTGCATTGGCAGGCAGACTCTCATCCACTGTACCACCAGGGAAGTCCTATACATTTCTTAATGTTTGTTTTCCCAATTAAATAAAATGTGTATAATGTATATATTGAGCTCAATAACTGGCAGAAATAAAGATTCTAAATTAATGCTAATTGTCTCATCTTTTTAAAAAATTGATAAGCAAAGATATGATACCCAATATGGTTTTCTTTTTCTTTTTCTCAGGGCTGGAAAGATGAGTAGGAGAGCAGGTTGTCATCTACCTAGGCTAGGATACAATTTCAGGCTTCCCTGCTTTTTCACATTATGCTGCCCTCGCTGTTTTTATTGCTTGGAATCAATCTGCTTCTATCCCACCCTGGCTAATTCCAAATCCCTTTATAATACTCAGCTTGAATCCAGGCTGTCACGCACAGGCTGCATGGCTCTAGACAGTCCATGGATTCCAGTGAGTCATACTCTCTCTGCCAGGAAACCTTCCCAGATCCCTTGCCTCTGAAGAGATCTACATAGGCTTCCTGTGTGTTTCCTCATCCACTAGCCCCTCTATTTCCTTAGAAAGATAAACTTACTATCTGCCCATCATATTTCATTGCACTGTCTTTCCAACATGCAGGTAATAGACCATAGTCAGTCAGTTCAGTCGTTCAGTCATGTCTGACTCTTTGAGACCCCATGGACTGCAGCACACCAGGCTTCCCTGTCCATCACTAACTCCCAAACCCTACTCACACTCATGTTCATAGAGTTGGTAATGCCATCCAACCATCTCATCCTCTGTCATCCCCTTCTCCTCCTTCCTTCAATCTTTCTCAGCATCAGGGTCTTTTCCAATGAGTCAGTTCTTCGCATCAGGTGGCCAAAGTATTGGAGCTTCAGTTTCAGCATCAGTCCTTCCAAAGAATATTCAGGACTGATTTCCTTTAGGATTGACTGTTTGGATCTCCTTGCAGTCCAAGGGACTCTCAAGAGTCTTCTCCAACACTACAGTTCAAAAGCATCAATTCTTCGGTGCTCAGTTTTCTTTATAGTCCAACTCTCACATCCATACACGACTACGGGAAAAACCATAGCTTTGACTAGATGGACCTTTGTTGGTAAAGTAATGTCTCTGCTTTCTAATATGCTGTCTAGGTTGGTCATAGCTTTTCTTCCAAGGAGTAAGCATCTTTTAATTTCATGGCTGCAGTCACCATCTGCAGCGATTTTTGAGCCCCCCCCCAAAAATAAAGTCTTCCACTGTTTCCATTGCTTCCCCATCTCTTTTTCCATGAAGTGATGGGACCAGATGCCTTGATCTTAGTTTATTGAATGTTGAATTTTAAGCCAACTTTTTCACTCTCCTCTTTCACTTTCATTAAGAGGCTCTTTAGTTCTTCTTCGCTCTCTGCCATAAGGGTGGTGTCATCTGCATATGAGGTTACTGATATTTCTCCCTGCAATCTTGATTCTAGCTTGTGCTTCATCCAGCCCGGCATTTTTCACGATGTATTCTGCATAAAAGTTAAATAAGCAAGATGGCAATATACAGACTTGATGTACTTCTTTCCCGATTTGGAACCAGTCTGTTGTTCCATGTCCAGTTCTAACTGTTGCTTCTTGTCCTGCATACAGGTTTCTCAGGAGGCAGGTCAGGTAGTCTGGTATTCCCATCTCTTAGACCATAACAGGCACATAATAAATGGGTATTTCACAAACAACCGCTAAAATCCTAATGTCAAAAGAGATTCTCGCTTTGTACTAGTTTCCCCAGCTGGACCCACATTTAAGATCTATCTTGTTATCTGTATATAAATGTCAAACTGAAGGGGAGGGTGTTCCAAAGAGTGGTCTTGCCTCATGGACTTTCAGTGTAATTGACTAGATAGAAACAGCCAATCATCCAGTAAGAAGAGGTTGGGGGCTGAAAGCATTTAAGAGAGCTAGTTAGAGCAAGGATGATACACCAGAAACAGAGAAAAGTCAAAGAAACCCTGTGAGAGAGAAACTCCAGGCTGTTGGGGATGGTTAGTCGATCAGATTTAGTGCTGGCCACTGTAGGGAAATTGCATCTTTTAGCAGGATGGAAGGTCATCCAAGAAGTAATGGCCAGTTTACAAGCCATATATATTTCATTGTCACCTAGCCCTTGGGTTGGGTAAATTGCCAAGGTCTTGCCTATGTTTTACGTAACTAAGGAAGCTTTAAATTCTGGAACTTGAAAGAGTCATTCATTTACAGTGAGTCTCAGTTTGGACGTGTACCGTCACTGGTTTTTTAATAATTTTATTATTGTCTTTATTTTTTAATTAGGGTATAATTCTCATTTATAGCTGTCATAGCTATCATAAGCAAAATATGTTTAATATATTCATATTATGGAAACTCTATCCTAACCATACAGAGACTTGACAGTCAGGTGGAATTGAGGTGAATTTTATTGGTTGTCCAAAAAGTTCATTTGGTTTTAAGTACAAATAAAAGATGCATTTTTCATTTTCACTAAGACACTGAGTGAGTGAATGAACTTTTTGGCCAATCCAATAGAATCTGTTTGCTTTCTTCTTTCTCTTCTTCTACCTGGAATTCAGATATTCTTTCCCAGAAGAATTCTCAAAAGTTTGGTGTCTAAATCATGGTTTGTATGCGTCCTGTTTTTTTTTTTTAATTTTCTTATCAACAATAAAGCTATATTTATAGCTTTCCTAATAGAAACTAAACTTCATTGGTTTAGAATATCTCTGTAATTTAAGATTTTTGAAGTATGGATGTTGAAAATTGAGAAAGCACATGGGGATTAAAATATGGTGGCATGTTGGGACATTTGAACACTTAGAAACCTTACTTGTTTTATAGTCTTAATTAGTTGGCATATGAAAGAAGAAGATAAGACTCTGAAAACAACAAGCATAAACAGTGCCTTCTGTGCCTCTACTGTTAATGTGTTTGGTTGTTTCCTATGGGATATATATCATCTTAGTAACAGAAAATGGAGTGATGGATTTGAATTAGGAAAGCAGAAGTATGTTTATAAGGATGGTTTGATTAAAACATTATTTCCTCTTGGAATAGTGTAAGATAGTCTTGGAATTGTTTCCATAGCTTATTTAATTTTTAGTTTTAAAGAAATTATTTATTGAATTTTTACTATGTGCCCAGCACTCTTTAGAAATTTAAAAACAAAACAAGACTCCTACCATCTAAGAATTTACGGTAGAGACCATGTGATGTGTGATGTGGCTCTTGCTCCAGTGGAGATATGTGTAGGCAAGACCTCTGAGTTAGGAAGCCCACCTCTTACTGGGGATCAAATAAAAGTCTCCATAGAGAAGGTGGCGCTCTGCTGTGCTGTCATTAGTTCTAATTATAAGAACTTTTCCCTAGGACTTCCCTGGTCCAGTGGCTAAGACTCCGCACCCTCAATTCAGGGGGGTCAGGGTTCAATCTCTCATTAGGGAACTAAGATCCTGCATGCTGCGGCTAAGAGTTCACAAGCCACTAAAGATCCTATATGCCCAGCTAAGACCTGGTGCAGCCAAATAAAGAAATATTAAAAAAAAATTTTTTAAAGAACATTTCCCTAATCAATCATCCGTTTACTTACAAATTACATAAACATTTATAGGGTGCTTGCTATAATCTGGGCCAGGCTCTGGAGACTCAGAAATGATTAAGGCACATTCTATGCCTGCAAGGAAGTTGTAGTCAAGTTCAGCAAAGGAAAAACCAGATCACTGCAGTTCAGGATGTGCTGGGTGATGTGGGAGGACCTAGAGGGTAACCAGTGCATCCCTGTGGGGAGGGGAGACTTTTCAGGGGCAGATGACATCTGAGCTTAGTTTGGAAGGAAGCTCCAGCAATAGGCAAAGAGGGATGAAAGTGGAATTTCAGATAAAGGGAACAACTTTACATGCAAAATCCCATAGGCAAAGGAAGGCAGAGTATATTGGGAGGAATGTACGAAATACATACTGGAAAAAGGACACAATAAATGGAGAAGATTGGAAATACTAGCCTGACTTTATTCCAAAGGCCAAAAGTAGCAAATCTGATCATGCCATTCTCTTGCTTAAAATCCTTTCATTGCTTCCTGTTACTTAGTCCCCAGGTGAAGTGTTTGGGAATATATGTGTGCATATGTATCTGTCTGTCTTTGTGTGTTAATCATGTTTTTTCTTTTTCCTGTACTGTGTGATACTATGATATTTTGGGAGTCTTGTGGACTCCAGAAGGGATTGCCCCTCTAGGAGTTAGTTAACTTCTAGAGATAGCAAACAAAAAGCACTCCTTTGTTATGAAACCAACCAACCCAGAGCTTATACCCCAAACATCCCCTTTATCAAGCCAGCCAAACACCCAGCCAAAATTCTCCCTGCCCTGTATCACCCCAGGTTCAGGAACTAGACGACAAGGAACCACCTCTATAGCCCAGAGCTCACTAACATTATCCAAGTGGGTCAATCATAAGCTAACTTAGTGTAATTTCCCTGCCTTGGCTGTTTCTTCCTGCTAAGCCCCCCATAACATCTCTGGCTTGCTTACCTACTTTATCTCCTGCCAACCCTCGTGCTTCCTGTGTGACCCTGCAAGGTTTGTCTCCTTATCTGTTGACCTCACAATACCTCACCAAAACAAATCCTGGGTACATTTTTATACTGTATGCGGGGGTATGGAAAAGGACTGCCATCGTTAGATATGTACTATGGGGCTACTGGTCTGGCATCATTGTGCAGAACAGGTTACAGTGGAGTAAAAGGAGACAGGAAGAGCAGCTAGGAGGCTGCTGTAGGAACACAGATGACAGCTGGTGATGCTTAAGCAGAGGCAGTAGTGGTGCAGGTGGGGGCAAGCACTGGAGGACAGATTCTTTGAAAGGAGACAGGACCTAGGGAACGCTAACTTGATTGGGTGCCATGGTAGGAGGCAAGGAAGACTTGAAGATAGGTGGTTTCTTTTTGGACACCTGCGTGGCTGTGATGCTATTTATTGAATTAGACACTTCAGGAGGAGCAGGTCTGGGAACTGGAGTGGAAAGATGACACCCTCAGTTTTAGATCTATTGAGATGAATGGCTGTGGAGATGACCAAGTGGGAAATTGGATCAATGGATCTAGAACTCAGGAGACAAATCTGGTGTGGAATTAGGACTTTAGTACCATCAGCATAAAGAATAAGGCTCAAACTGTGGGAATAAATGAAGTCGCCAGAGTGATGGAGAGGCAGGGACAGAAATTTAAGAGCAGCGAGATTTGAGGGAAGGACAGACACATGGCCTCCAGGAGAGCCTGCGAGGAAACACTGGAGAAGGTGGGAAGCCGACCAGAAAGCATTCTGAAAGAGGAAGGGGGCTATCAGTCTCCATGGTGCTAGACAGAGGGCAGGGCCAGGAAGGTCAAAAGACGCTCAAAGGTAAGGTGAACAGTCAGGTCACACGTTAGAGAAGCTGCGTGTGATTGGTGTTTATGGTACATCCTTCACACACAGACTCCCGATTTCAGGGCATGAGAGAGTGGTGAGTGTGTTTTAAATCTTCAGTTCTATTGATTCCTTTAGGTCACACCGACCGTTGCTCCCATTAAGGATGAAAACCACTGGTTTTGTGCACATTCAGTCTTTCTCTAAAATCCGCAGAAGCGGTGAGGCCAGAGAGGTGATGAAAATGGATTTATGAAGAGGGCATTCACCAGCACTCTGATCCTACGAGTGTAAACACGTCACGCCTCCTGTGAGTCGGGCGCCCCCTCTTGGTTCCCTAGTGCTCAGAGGCTGCGTTCCAGGAGGTTAGTTGGGGGACTGTCCTGCCGAAGATCTTTCATAACCCGATTTCCTTTATTTTTTTTTCCAGACAAATGGTCTTGACTTTTCTAAAGACCTCACAGAACTGCTAATTTTGCAAAAGAGTGGATTGTGAGTAAAGGGCTAGTGGATCAGGATGGGGGATTGCCATGCCTTGTACTCAGTTAGGACTTAGACAAGGTTTATGGGTTGAAGGAGTGAGTGAGTGAATGAATGAAATTGTGCTACCGAGTGCCGGCATGTTTCACTGCATGAAGGGGATGGGAGCTTCATGGTTGCCTTTTCCTGCTCCTCCCCTTCCCCTCCACCCTCTTCCATAATGCAAGCTCTCTGGGCAATTTTAGTCACCTTTTCCTCCACTAAGAATCTTTCATATTAAAAAGATGGTTCCAAAATCAGTATTTTCCTTTATGAGGAGGAATAATGAGGGTTGGCTCTACGTGGATGTTCTATTTTCTTTTTTTTTTTCTTCTTTTTCCCCCTTTTTGCTAGGTTATAGTGATAGGGAGGAAAATTATCACACCAAATGGCAATGGTACTGTAGCTTCAATAAGAACAGAAAGGTAGTAGCACAAAGTGGAAGGAGTAAAAAATACAGTAGAGGATCATAGAGTGATGGATTTAAACAATTGTGAAGATGTAGGAAGGATTTATCAATACAAATCTTTTGTTTCTCAGAATAGGCAAATCATAGAGACATAAAGTAGATTAGTGGTTGCCAGGCACTAGGCTGAGAATAGGATCAGCACAGGTTTCCTTTGGGAGTGGTGAAAATGTTCTGGAATTAGTGGTAATGGTTTCCTTTGCAAATACATTATAAATCACTAAACTGTACAATTTGTAATCAATCTTGATTTCTACTAGAACACAAATATGTGGACAATTAACTTTGCTTAAGGGGTGAAGAAAGAGGGGAAGATCAGGGAAAATCAGGGGCAAGGGACATTAAATGTTTCCTTGAAGGATATGTTGTAGTCTATTATACTCATGCTCCATGAAAATTGGCTATTTTACTCACCTTTATAGCTCAAACAGTATCTGGCACAAAGACAAAAGGGAAATAGCCTTCCAAGCAGAAGAAACACATTAACAAAGAAAAGAGAAAGGAGAGAGATTAACATATATTTAGTTAAGGTCACTCTAGCTATTATAACCAATGAACCCCGAAGGGTTTAGTGATGTCACACACAATAACCTTATTTCTTAGATGTAAATAAGCCCGGTGTGGATGGTCCTGGTTAGCTGGTGGTTTTCTTCCACATGGTAATTCAGGGACCCAGGCTTCTCACATTTTGGAGCTGTAGTATCACCGAGGACCTTGGAATGTTCTGCATCCAGCTGAAGGATGGGAAAAACAAGATGACGGAGGCACACTTCCTTATCTCCGTTACCACTTTACTTCCTTGAGCATAAATGACGCATAGCACTAGCCCTCACATCCAAGAGGTGAGAACTACTCATGTTTTCCCACCTAGAAATGAGGGCAGCCTGGAAATACAATCCTTGGTTAAGTAGCCACCTCCCAGAAACCACTCTATAACTTCGAAGGGTGTCGCTCAGTCCAACTCTTTGCAAACCCATGGACTGTAGCCTGCCAGGCTCCTCTGTCCATGGAATTCTCCAGGCAAGAATACTGGAGTCAGTAGCCAATCCGTTCTCCAGGGGATCTTTCCGACCCAGGGATCTAACTTGGGTCTCCTGTGTTGCAGACAGATTCTTTACCATCTGCTGCTGCTGCTACTGATAGGTCGCTTCAGTCGTGTCCGACTCTGTGCGACCCCGTAGACGGCAGCCCACCAGGCTCCGCCGTCCCTGGGATTCTCCATCTGAGCCACCAGGAAAACCCCTATAACATGGATGCAGTGGACAAATTGTTGTAGAGTTAGCTCTCTCTGCCACAAGAATAATAAGTTCATGAGGCAAAAAGGTAGGAGGTAAGAGTGGGAAGGTAAGAACCCTGGGGCCACAATGTGTTCCTTTGTAGGAGCTTACAGCAAGAGAAAGCCCAGAGGCGATGTGAAATACTTTTCCTGGAAAGAAACAACTTTAGCTGTAGGAAGCCTATGGTGTGGAGAAGAAATTAAAAGTAAGACCCAGTGCGCCAAAGCTCTGAATTCATGTTCCTGTCATCACACTGCGTGTTTCTGTTTCTCTCCAAAACCTCTTTAAATGATGAGGACCTCAGGGGGGTTCTCTCAGATGGAAACAGTGTCCTCTTCTGCTTTAGCAGCAATCTGACCTAGTTGAAATCTCCTTTGTTTTGGTCTAAAATTCTCCCTTTTTGTATAGCAGAAAGTCAGAATGTACGCGTACTGTTACCAAGACTGCCAGTTAAAACCCCTCAGCTATACTTTTTTGCAGTTGGTGAAAATTATATGGGGCTCAAACATTTCAGTTGACATAAATAAAATGTTCACCAGCAGTGGGGCTGTGTTCTGTAAAGAATTAGAACTACTGGAGGCTGGTACTGCCCCAGGATTTGTACTTAACACAGTTTGTGGAAGACTACATTTTAAATTCAAGTTTTAGAAAAATCTTCAAGCACCATCTTGGCACAAGCTCCCCCCGTGTTTAGGATTTTTGAAAAGCAGCTCACGCTCTTTTTCCTTCCAGACAATGCTTTGAAGATTTAATTAACTTTTGACCAAACTGGTCTACATTTGCAAAGGACTAAGTGGTTGGCTCTATGACGGACCTTCATTTTTAAAAAAATATAAATCTAAAATACGTTTATTGGTTTAGCATTTCCTAATTTGCATCCACTCTGATCTTTACAAGCCATTCATCCACCTTCCCAGATATGTTCTGAGTAGGAAACCCTGTACCATGTGGACATGAAAGCACCAAAGTGTTGGGGAGAGTGGAGCTTTTTCTTCACCTCTCTCCTCCTCCCTCTTCCACTACACTACCTTGTATGTACACACAAGTAACAAAAGAGGTGGGGTTTTCTTAGGGGTCCCGAGACCTCAAATTTTGTCAAAGCCAGATTCTTGATACCCTGATTCCAGTAAATCAGTGTATGAAATGCTGGAACACAAGCTACTTCTCATGTTCTTGGCTTCATCTGTGTATACATCAATCTTAGTTCTCTCCTTCCCCTCTGTCAAGCCCACTATCAAATCAGTAGGAATCTCACCTCGAGACTATATGGTTCAAACAGGAGCAGCTGCTCTGAAAACCCTGGTGGTAGTGTACAGTAGAAACTAACAGAGCATTATAAAGCAACTCTACTCCAGAGGAAACAATGTATGTAAAAATGATTTGCAAATGTAATCTATTGTCATTATGTAGTCCAGCTTCTGCTAATACATGAATCTTCTCCATAAAAAACAGCAAACTGTAGTGGTGATTGTATCTGTTTGCCACCCCTTGGACCCTCTGCTCCCTCAAGGCAGATGCCCTCATCCACTAGTTTATTTCCTGAGACCCAGGCTCTTTGGTGAGCCGTCTCCTCCCTGCCTCTCCTTCCTTCCCCAGAGAAGCCATAATCCCTCCTCCAGGGTGGGATTTCCTCCTTTTCCCTCTAGGACCTCATTTCATCAGTCATTAATCTCTTTTCTGACTTAAAACTTTACCTTTGCAGACTGTTTTTCGTACATGGATAAAACAATCAAGTCCTTTGTACTTTCTAATGTTTTCTTGGCACCCATGGTTTAGCTATTCTTGAATCTTTCCTGTCTTCTTCCCTTCTTTTTACTCCCTTTCTGTACGGACTTGTTTTATACTTGTTTTCCTCGCTTCTCTTCCATGACCTCCCCCAGCATGGAAGCTGGATGACTTCCAACCCTCACATTGTCACTGGTTCTCTTACTCAGCTCTAAAGACCCTGGCTTTTTTCTCTTCTCTCTTTGAACATAGTACCTCCTGGGATCTATCCAGGGCTTTCCCTTCTAGAGCTTCTTCGTATCTTTTAATAATCGCTTTTGTTTTTTCAGCTTCAATCAGCACTTTTACATAAGTGAATCTAGTAGGAAGGAACTCATCTCATGATCCACTTAGCCATCCTGTCACAAAAGTGCCCCAACTCAAAAAGCAATAATTCAGGCTACAATTGATGAATAATTTTATGGGAAGAATTGTACAATGCATAATATAATGCAAGGACCACTTGCTTAGAAGCCCAGGGAAGGGGCTAGTGTTCTAGATTTCTGAACTTTTATTACATGAAAATCAAAAGTTTGGGCTAGACAATATCTAAGTTTCTTTTACCTCACAAACTTGATGATTTGTGTGGAGTATTTTTAGAGAAATATTTTATTGCCCCAGTGTTTTTACTTCTACCTCAGGGAAAAAAAGCTAGTCACCTAGAAAAAGAGATTATTTTACTTTAAGTTTCTTTAATCATAATATTTCTTCATAACAATATCCAAGGAAATTAACACCTTGGCATTGTTTTTTACTAAGTTAAGAGGGAGCTGAGAGGAAAAGTTTCAATTTATAGTTTGAAAAGAGTTGACTTGCCATTACCTAGGATTCAGACTTAAGAGTTGGGGCTACCATAATAAGAGCTAGAGTTAATTATTTTTTAAAAATCAATTCCAGTATCCCAGATACCTAGATGTAGAAAATGCTCAAAATGAAGTTTAAATTCACTTCTTTAGGGGGAAATTGTTACATTTTGGGTGTCACAAGTCACTGAAAAATATTACGAAATGCTAAAGCCTTCAATCAAAGAACTACACAATCAGACAAGTTAAATGTTAAAAACAAACTTCTTTCCTTTTAAATAGTGTCTTAATAGAACTTTTAAATGTAGAGCTGACCTGAGACCATTTCCCCTGTCACCTTAATTCTCACCCACAAGCACAGTGACAAGCAGGCATTCACAGAAGTAACACCATCTTTGCTCAGACTTTTTGCCTTGACCCACACCAGCCTCTTATGTTTCCTCCTCTGTCAAGACAGAGTGAGGGCTGTAGTCTGAGGCTTTGTGAGATGAACTAGAGGCCAAAGATATATTGTAGGGTGAGTTTTAAAAGAAGTAATTCAATTTAAAAAAGAAAACTTCTCATGTAGTTAAGTATACCATTCAGTTCAGTTCAGTTCAGTTGCTCAGTCGTGTCCAACTCTTTGCAACCCCATGAACTGCAGCATGCCAGGCCTCTCTGTCCATCACCAACTCCCAGAGTCTACCCAAACCCATGTCCATCGAGTTAGTGATGCCATCCAACCATCTCATCCTCTGTCGTCCCCTTCTCCTCCTGCCCCCAATCCTACCCAGCATTAGGGTCTTTTCCAATGAGTCAGCTCTTTGCATGAGGTGGCCAAAGTATTGGAGTTTCAGCTTCAACATCAGTCCTTCCAATGGTAAGTATACCATTACATATTTTTAAATAACAACCAAATTGTCTGTTACATTATGTTCTGCAACATAAGAGGCAGATCCATACAAATACTGTTATTCAGTAAATATTAAAAAAAAAAATTAATTCCCTTTCATGAAATTTGCAATCATATTTTTATTATTTAAAAGACACTAATGGGTAATTCAAAATGCATGCATGCATGCTCAGTTGTGTCCGACTTTTTGCGACCCCATGGACTATAGCCCTCTAAGCTCCTCTGTCCATGGGATTTCCCAGGCAAGAATACTGGAATGGGTTGCCATTTCCTTCTCCAGGAGATCTTCCTGACCCAGGGATTGAACCCAGGTCTCCTACTTTCAGGCAGATTCTTTACCAACTGAGTTCATCATAAAAAGTTTTTTAATTGTGATCTCTCCATTAGCATGCATTTCTTTTGAAGGAAACTGTAAAAATCCTAGAAGAAAACATAGAATATAACCTCCTTGACATTGGTCTTGGCAATTTTTTGGATTTGTCACCAAAACAAAGGCAATAATGAAAAAAATAAACATGTTCAACAACATCAAACTAAAAAGCTTCTGTACAGCAAAGGAGAGGTCTTTCCTGACAAACTGATGTGTTGGCTGAGATATGAAGCATAACTGAGAGCTGATAGGTGAGGGTGAGAGTTCAGGTGGAGGGAGGAGTATTAAGGAAGAGGAAAGAGCACATACAAAGGCCCTGGGGTGAGAAGGTATGTGGTTCTTGATGCATTGAGGAAGGGCCAAACTAATCAACATGGCTTGGAGGCAAATACTGATAAAGGAAGGAAATTGATGGATATGAATAGGAGCCTAGAGAGGTACATAGGGACCATGTGAGGCAAAGCCTTGTACTTGTATATATGATTTTGGTCTTTAACAACAGTAGGGGACAATAGAGACATTATCAGATTTGCATTTTGAAAAGATTACATTGGGTATCTATGTGAAATCTGGATTTTTCCTTTCTTATGCAAGGAAGCTTCCTGTTCATCTTCCCAGGTTGCCCTAATTTCTGTTTTTCAAAATAAGATAAAAAGTTTTTTTAAAGCATTAAGAAAAAACCCTCCTCCTTGCAATGATTATAAACTATTTTCCTTCATTCCTTTTTTGGTCTTCTATATAAAGAATGTTTTCTCATTTCCCTGTATATCTCCTGAAACACAGAACTTGGATTTTATTTTGGTTTTCCTAATTTCATCATCCATTTCTTAAGAAATCATGTGCCCCTGTAATTACATCATCTTTTTTTTTTTCTATCAGCATATAGTGAAAATTAGACTGACTTGAGTTTAGGCAACAGAAGGCCTAAGAAAAATTAGTAAGTAGGCCAAATTGTGTATGTACCACTCTTCCTCTTCCCTGGTGGCATTTTTTCTCCCATTCATGCCTCTCTGCCTTATCTGAATGCTTCCCTACATCTGTGTTTGCCCTGTTTTTACATCAGCTCCTTGCCTTCCATATCATGCAGAGTCATAGCAATTGTCAATGACTAGAGGACCGTGATGTTGACATAATACTTTCATAATGACTCTCTACCCTGCCATTCAAACTGACAGGACAGGTAAAGATTTGGCAGAAGCTTATTAATTTGTTTTGGGGAAAATTTATAAATAAATGGCCCAAGCCCTGGAGAAAAGGGAAACAATGTATATGTTTTGGTCCTGACTCCTTGAGAGCTATGTGATCCCAGGTAAGTTACTTTAACTCAATGACCCTGTTTCCTCATTTGCTGAACTCTAAAGAGTTGTTGTTTTTGGTTTTTTTTTTTTTTTGGTGGAGGGATAGGGGGGTCCTTGGATGGCATGACCCCTGTAGTGGAAGCTCAGAGTCTTAACCACTGGACTGCCAGGGAAGTCTTGCTCACTTGCTGAACTCCTGATCCCTTCTCAAGTATGGAACAACTTCTGTGCTTGTATAATTCTGTTTTGTTGGCTGATCAAATCTCTTCCTAAAGATCTCTTCCCATAGAATTATTAAAGTTCAGTGACTAATTCATCTGTAACAACAGAGTTACAAGTGAGAAGGCATAGCTATAGAATGGAGACATTTGGAAAAGGTCCTAGTAAAGTAACCTAGAGCATGCTTATTTTGGATTAAAACCAAGGAGAGACTGGATTTTTACATCTAAAACCATTATTCCGAGTCTGTTAATTTAAAAGCAGCCATCCTTGTTATCCTCTCGGGATCACATGTTTTACGTGTTTATTTTTACTACGTCTTATCTTCGCTGTTGTATTTTTATCCTTTGGCTTCAAGGATGCCCTTCATCAAGAGGTGTGAAGACACAAATGCTCCTATTTGGGAACACGTAGTGCTACATCCTTCCCGGTAGTGTTTTCAGTAAAAATAGTTTCTCGATAAAAATGATGTATAAAAATGTAAAAGCCTAACAGCCAGTGGCCCCCTTAACAAACTGTGCATGACAGCCTTTTGTGCTGGGAGACTAACGTGAGAGGGGTCATTGTAAGAGTAGAGGGGTCATGTGCAGGGGCATTGGAAGGTCAGCCTCCATTGAAGGTCAAGGGCCTACAGAGGGGAAACATCAGTGAAGAGTCCCACACAAGAATACAGCTAGAGTTTTTCTAAATCAGCTCTTTGCTTGTAGCACACAGAGGGAATTTTCTCAACTTACCTTAAGTAATGAAAGAGTTTAACAGAGGGCTGTAGATGGGGCCAAAGTCAAGAGATATTCTTCATAGTCATCCAGACATATAATCACAGCCCGACCTCATAGAACAGGAACCAGGTCCAAGGGGTCCTGGGAACACAGGCCTAAGTCATGTGTTCCTATAATTGGGCTCTATAGTTCGTGTCTACTTCTTAATTCCCTGCTACCAATCACTTTTACCCTCTTCTTTCTTTTGTATAATATCTGCTTATTTATTATTTCTGCTTACCCATCTCTCTGCTTTGCACATGAACCACCATAGCTTTTATAAACTCTATACCTTTCATATCCTGTTTCTGCTGATAAAATCCCCATTTTCAACTCATTTTTCCTACTGAAATTCCAGAGAAAGAATCAAATTGGCCTGGTTCATCTTTCCTTACAGAGCCAGGTCATGAACTGCTATTCGCGGACTGACTGACCTTGGGTCAACTACCACACTTGGTTAAATGGGCTGTGACCAGAGAAGGAATTATATGAGTCACATAATTCAAATCCCACAATAGTCTCAGGAGTTGTGGGTAGAGGCTTTTCCCTTAGAAGGTTGGTGAACATGAGCGATACTATCATAATTGGTGTCTCTAATCCAGAGACACACTGGGGGACATTAAAGGGCTCTACTTACCTGCCTCTTAAAATTAAGAAAAGCCTATAATTAGTACAATAAATAGCAGCTGCTGAAATGAGATGAAGTCAGGCAAAGGAACTAATTGAAAAAGATGGTTTAATGGAAGAGAAGCTTCTAGGAACAATAGTTGGGGCAGGGAGAAGAGAGAAAAGGGGGAAGAGAAAGAGTGAGGGTCAGAACAGAGGGTAGCCCAGGGTTGTGGGAGATAGGGATCAAGCTTGCTGAGGAGACAGGGATGAGAGAAGGGAGACTGAATTTTCTAGTGAGGGCAAGGGGTGATCTTAGAGGTAAGCCTCAGAGAGTCTTGCTGCTCCAGGGCTGAGGTTATCATAGTGGTTATAACAATGCTACTGCATTTTAAAATTCAAGTTAAAGTCTGATAATATTAAGTGTTGAGAGTGTGGAGCAATGGGAACTGTAATACACTACTGGCAAGAGTTAACATGGTATAAACACTTGGCAAAACAATTTAGCCTAACCTAGTAAAGTTGAAGATGCACATACTCATGGCCCAGCAATTCTACTTCTATGTGTATAACCTGGAGAAACTCAGCTGTATATGAACTAGGATATGTTTTTCAAGAATATGTATAGCAGCATTGATCCTAAATGCCAAAAAATTAAAAACAGCCTAAATGTCATCAACAGCAGAATAGATAAAATTTTGGTATAGTCACACAATGAATAAAATGGAAATGAATCAGTTTCAGTGATGTACAACATACATGAACCATACAGAAACAAATGTTCATGAAAGGAACCAGAGGGACTTCTCTGGTATTCCAGAGGTTAAGACTCCGAGTTTCCAGTGCAGGGGGCACAGGTTCATTCTTGGTCAGGGAACCAAGGTCTTACATGCCACGGAGTATGGCCAAAGAAAAGAAGGAGCCAGAAATAAGAGAATGTGTAGCTTCATTTATGGAATTCCAAAATCGATAAAAACCAAGTTACCTTGTTTACAGACCTACACTTATCTGGTACCAAGAAAAAAATATATAATTTTATCTTAAAGGAGAATTGTCCAGTTATGCCAGAATATAACATGGGATGATAAAAGAGAGTGCACAGTAAATTGGAAAAGATGGAGGAAGAAAATTTTATTTTTCCTTATTTATGATTCTTCCTAGTGATAAATTTGACAAAAGCAATGAAGTATTTTAAAATGTTTATGAATTTGATTCAGTGTTGATAGCTTTATTTCTAAGATGAAGAAAAGATGCGTGAATTTTTTTATCAGAAAATAATATGTAGGGGAATTTTAAAAAGAGTAAAACTGGAATTTAGTTTTCATTTTGTTAAAATAAGAAATTGATTTATGAGTGGGCGGAATGTTCTTATTAAGAAATGGTAGAAATCATTCCAGTCACCTATGCATTTTGCCAGCCAAACATTCCTTATATCACCAAAATCATTTTCAGGATGAATAAAACACAATTGTGGATATTTACAAAGGCTGGCACAATAACAACCAACAAATTTATTATTAAAAAATTAATTTCTCTAGGCTTAAAATACTCTTGTCAATTGATAACAATAATACCCTGAACTTTGAGCACATCCTTTAAGACCTCAAAGGTAATAGTAAATTTGCATGACTGTCTAATGTTTTCTTGACTAGTTCCCTACTGGAACACAAAGGAAATTTGAGTGTCAAAGGAAATGATCTTAATAGACAGGGAAGGTTTATGAATCATAATTAATGGAGCAAGAAATCTAATCACTGGGGATGCAACCTACTGAACAAAAAGGATAATTCGTATGAAAAAAAGAGAGATGAAAAATGAAATAGACATGAACAACAACAACAAAAAAAAACAACTTGTATGGAGCCTCTGTGGACTTTGAGGGCTCCTGTCCTGTTATGAAGGGTTTGAACTCTGGGATCTTCGCCTGATAAGGAGAATGTCAGGACTATGATGATTAAAGAAGCAAGCTGATGTGGAAAAAGGTTGCTTCCTAAACGCTGTGACCATCTGCTGGCCAAATGGCAAGATTGTACTTTGTTCCATGGATGAGAACAGTTTGGAATAAAGGTTACACTGTGAACAGATGCTAGAAGTCTCTTCTCAAGGAACAAAAATTTAGGGGCAAAATGAGCCAGAATCAAACTTTAAAAATGAGGCTTCATAAAGGAAACATACAATTCTGTGACCGGTAGCTAGCAACAGGATTAGAACAGCACTTTGGAGAGGTTTCCACTGGAATAATCCTCATCACTGAGTCCCGACACAGTTATGACAATGACTAAGGTGAGTGAAACAGATTGTTAAGAGCAAATAGAAAATGTGTGTTATATATTGTGTTATTTTAAAAATAGGTGTCATTTTTGTGCTGTGGCCATAATACATTACTATAAATAATGTTTTAAGTCATTTACCATCAAGTAGAATTTCTGCTCTTAAAAAGATCATCCAGAAAGCATTCCATGGTGAAGCAGTGATGTGCCGTGATTCTGACAAGTCTAGGATTGCAGAAAGACCAGGACACCCACTCTCTTATCTGCTGAAGATGGGTTCTCCTTTAAACCTCAGAGGGGCCTTTTAAATCATAAACACTCAAGAGGTAAGTAAATAGGACCCAAGTTATAATCTACTCAAATCCTTTTGTTTTGACTGAAAGAAAAACCAAGGTACAATGTGATAAAATAACTTTAGCCACAAAACCAGAACTAAAGTTAGGTTTCCTAACTCCTATTACATTAGTGTGATGGTTTAGTCACTAAGTTGTGCCCGACTCTTCACAACCCCATGGACCGTAGCCTGCCAGGCTCCTCTGTTTATGGGATTTCCCAGGCAAGAATACTGGAATAGGTTGCCATTTCCGTCTCCAGGGGATCTTTCCAACTCCAGGATCCAACCTGGTCTCCTGCATTGCAGGTGGATTTTTTACTGCCAAGCCACCAGGAAAGCCCTATTATATTAGTACAAAGTCCCGACAGATCTCATTACACTTCCTTGTTCATCAATGGTCCTAAACTCCCAGTCATTTCCCAGGTGGCCTTAGAGGTAAAGAATGAGCCTGCCAATGCGGGAGACTTAAGAGACATGGGTTCGATCCCTGGGTTAGGAAGATCCTCTGGAGAAGGAAAAGGTAACACACTCCAGTATTCTTTCCTGGAGAATCACATGGCAGAAGAGCCTGGCAGGCTACAGTCCACAGGACCACACAGGTCGGACAGGACTGCAGTGATTTAGCATGCAAGCTCCTAGTATAGAACCTTGTACATAGAAAATGCTCACTAAATATTTACTCGAATGAATATTCAAGTTCATATTCTTACGTATAGCGTTGATGGGCCACAAGAATATGTCTTTCACGTTTTTATGGGTCTTGCCAAGGATTTCTACAAAATGATTTTGTTACTTGCTTCTCTCACCAACTTTGTATGAAGGTGTCTGTCTGCCTGATTGTTCCCAACAATAACTCTCTTAAGGCTTGTAAGTTTCACCATTGAGATATTAGAAAAAACATATTTGTATGTTCTAATATTCTTTTTGTTTGATTATGAGAGAATGAGCATTTTTTCATCTGCTTTTGAGTATTTTCTTTGTTTTTTAAATGAATTGTCTATTCATGTCCCTTGCTCCTATTATTACTGAGCTGTTTCTTAACTGTAATTTAAAAGTTTCTTTTATGCTAAACAAAATAGCTCTTTTTTCCGTCAGCTGAGTTACAAATGTTTTGCCCTATATTTTATTTTAACTGCCTTTACTATAAGTTCTTTTGATATGTATGTATAAAATTTGTACACATTGACTCTGTCAATGCTTCTTTTATGATTCAGGGTTTTATATCATATTTTTAAAGACTTTCCCATGGCAAAATTATTTTTAGAATCAACAATGTTTTTTTCTAGTTTTGTTTATGATTTAAATTTATATGTTGAGTCTCCAGAAATATATTTTGATGGCAGAGGTAAGGATCTAGCTAACCAAATATTTGGGGATTGTTCAATAATATAACATGAAGGAAATCCAAAAAAGAGGGGGTATATGTATATGCATTGCTGATTCACTTTGCTGTACAGCAGAAACTAACACATTGAAAACCAAATATACTCCAAGAAAAATTTTTAGAAATTAAAAAAGCACAGTTACCTTAAAAAATAACCATGATTGGGTCAGTGGTGACAAGTGGGTGGTATCCAACATAGCTTTGCCTTGGGGAAGTCAAGTTTTGTGTTAGTTAATTCAGATAATTCAGCCAATTCAGCATCACTTGCCTCCTCCCAGCCTCTCACTGTTCTATCTCTTCACAGATCAATTGCCAGGCTGCATACACACATGCTGTTGAACTTAAAGTCGGGAAACATGGGTTCTAATCCAAAATCTGCCTGCTTGTGTGACTTGAAGCAAGTATCTTTACTTCCCAGAGTTGCAATTTCTTTGTTTACAAAATGAGGCTATGGACGAGGACCTCCAAGATTTTTCCAGACATAAAATCCTACCATCCTATAGTGTCTTCCAGCTTCTACTTCACATCTACAGACATTATAAATAATCCACAGTTGGAAAGCCTATTGGAATCTGAAAATTATTTAACGTATGCTCATCCTCTATCTTCCTCACCCACAAAAGAGCTTTTACTTTTGATGTTCCCTCTGCCCAGAGTGTTTTTCTTATAATCACCTACATGTTTCTTGGCTCCCCTTCCTTCCAGATTCTGATCAAATGCAACTCTGGTAGAGCCTTCACTTACTACCTTAATAACATAACAAGCTCCACTTCCAAATCTATTCTTTTAACTTTACTCTGCTAAAGCTTTTTGTATAGAACTTTTGCCACCTGACATATTACATATGTACATATTGTTGTGTCCCCAAAATAGTATGTGTATCAGTCAGCTTTTGCTGCAGCAACAGATGGCCTCAGCACTCCAGTGCCTACAACAGCAAATATGCATCTCTTGCTTATGTCACATGATGGCTGTGGGTAGGCTGCAGCATTTCTTCATTCTCCTGAGCACATCCAGGCTCGGCTAGGCTGGCTTCTACTTCAGGACTTGAGTTGAAAAAACATATTTTCTCTAGGATAAAATGTACTTATGGTGAAGGGCAGGAATATGAAAGGAAGCAGAGCCAAAGCAGGAAATCTCATTTTAAAATTCTGCTCAGATGTGACAGTCACATCTGCTCAAATTCCATTAGCTGAAGCATGTCATGTAATCAAGCACAAAGTCAAAAAGTCAAGTCGAGTATATGTCAAGTCACATGACAATCAATTGGAATCTAATTAGATGGAATAATCCTATTGTTAAAAACAATAATTTAATAAACCAAAAAATATAAACTCTAACACTTAATTATTTTCCTGAAGTATCTGTAAGGCCTAGAAGAGCAGGCATTCAATAAATTTTATTTGATAGATTAAAAAAAAAACAAACCACCACCCTTTCATCCTTCCTAGTTCCACTTTTACTGCTAGAAAATACCCCAACTTGGCCCACCCTTACCACCATAGATTTGATCTGGCAAGGAGAGGTGAGAGGGACTGAATCATCTTTTTTATGGTCCTTGTTAAGTCAGTAATTATAGGATAATAAAAGATACTTTGAGCTTTGAAATGAAAGTGTTTTATTGGGCCTCCTTGAACAGTGTGCTTTTCTCACAAATTTCAGCATCAGTATTGACAAACTGTTTATTTCATGTTGGGAATATGGTGGCACTTGGGGCCTATAGAATTATTGCCATGGCAAATTCCACCTCCCCAACTCTGCTTTTCTGTCCCTTGGCATTGGTCTCTCCTGAGACAGGGTGGAAAGCAGACACTGTCAAGATGGGCAGATAAAACCTCACTCTTCTCTCCCTTAGTGACTCAGAACAGCTTTTTGGGGTAAGTTATTTCATGGAAGGATTTCAGATGGAAATATTGGGTTAGCCAGAAAGTTTGTTCAAGATTTTCATAACATCTTCTTGAAAAACTTGAATGAAATTTTTACCAATCCAATATATAGAATACCTAAATAATTATGTATCCTCTTTCCCAAGCTACTAAGCGTGGGTATCAGTGGCTAAGAGCTTGTGTTCTACAGGCGAAGAGATTGGTTTTATATTCCTGGTGTATTTTTAGCTGATTGATTTTAGATTTGTTTCTTTTTTCTCTAAGCCTCAGTCCTCAAATTCATAAACCTGTATCATTCTGAGAATTAAAAAGCAATGTGTTAAAGGTTTAGCATCATACTGGCACACAGCAACCACTTAATAAATGACATATGTTATTTCCCAGAGTACTTGACTGTGGAGTGACTCATTGTAGTCTCAACATTACCCTGTCTTACCCATGAAGGGGAAAAGAGAAGTGGAATATGAAATATACTTGATGCTACACATTCAGGGTTGCTACTCAGGTTTCATATCATTCTTCTGTTCTCTGGATACAAACGGTAGAGCAGACAGAACTGTATTAAAACATTTATCCAGTTCCTATTTATAAATGTGTGATGGGAGGCCCTCCTCCACCCACCCTCTGGAACTGCTTCCCATAGCAGATTCTCTGGAGCACTGGTTTCTGAGGCTGTTAATAGCTATTCCAGGAGAAAGGGTCTGTGATCAAACAAGTGTAATGTTCGATTTAAAAGGCTGAGCAGTTTTTCTTTTTTGCAGAGCCTTTAGTATGCTAATGTTCATTTGAATCTCCAAGAGGAAAATGCAGAATCGAGTATTTCCCATTTTTATTTAGCCATTAAATCCTGTCTCTCCCATCCTTGCTCCACAAAGAGAGAGCCTTCTGGAGGACACTGTGAAATACTCCGAGGGCAGCTTAAAAGCAATGCTAACAAGACACAGATGCAGAAAAACGTAGAAGGCGCACTGGGGACTGGGTATATAAGACAAGAGCAAAAATGAAATGAGTAAATAAAAACTCTACAGACTCGGAGGAAAACTGGAACAGTGAGGTCGTTTCGTCGAGTGGCAAGTTGGGTGATGATGTGCATGATGAGACTGAGAATAACCAAGGGATCTGACTTTATTCCATGAGGTTTTAACATGGGACAACAATGCCATCCCATTCCCAGTGACAAAGGGTGTTTTTTCTAGGTTTGCATCCCTCATATTCTCGGCTAATGACTGTTGATATTTAAGTCCGGCAGCTTATCTAATTATGCTTTTTCCTATCCTTCAAATCCTCTTAGCTCCTAGCATTTCGCCCTTAAAATTGAATTGGTTCAGTGCTCCGATGTTACAGAAACCAAACTCTATTACAACTTGCAGAGCCAGTGTCACCAGTGACTTAATGGAGATTCCCCGAGGACACGTTCACTGCCTAATGAAGTACAGGCCTCTGTATATATGAAAATAAATCTGTTGCAGATTTCTTTCTTTTTCTAGTTTCATTTTCTTTCATATCATATTCTCATGTTGTCTCTGAAAAAAATTAAGGATTTATAAGTAGCTAGATGCCTAAGTAAAATTATGAAACTTCTTGGTATTTTTTTAAGTGTATCAACAGCAAATGTATTTTTTACTGTTTGAGATCATTTGAAACATATTATTCAACTTGATTCTGTCAGTATCCAGCTAAGGAGTCAGTCAAGGCATCATTAGCCACACTTGATGTTGAGTTTTAGAGAAACAGAGGTAGTTCCATGGTAATTACATATTTAGGCTCTCTTCTTCTCAAGAGTACTTGAGAAAGTTATTATTATTTTTAAAATGAATAGGTATTTCTTTTAGAATTTATGTTCTGGGACTTCTCTGGTGGTCCAGTGGTTAAGACTCTGTGCTTCCAATGCAGGGGGTGTGGGTTTGATCCCTGATTGTGAAACTAAGATCCCACAAAGCACAGGGTATGGTCAAAAATTAAAAAGAAAAGAATTTATGTTCTTTGAAAGTATCACAGTCTCACAAACCCTGAAAGAGCTAAGTATCCATGTCAATGTGAACCAATCATATATCATTTTTCAACAAAGGAGAGTGAGTTTGGACAGCACTTACAAGCAGGATATTTTCAGTGGGTCACAAGCACAAGTGGCTAACTGCCTCCCAATTACAGCCCTTTAGTCTAGAATTTATCTCAAACTTCATATCCATTTACTAACTGTCTGCTGTATACTTCCACTGATATGTTCCAGGGGTACCACATACACATGTCAAGCATTCAACTCAACAGCTCAATCCCATTCCCATCCTCTACTGGGATAATCTTGGTTTTAGCATCCACCTTGAAGTCTTGACTTTTCCCTCCTCCTACCTTAGTTGCAAATTAACATCTAGTTTCCATCACTTTCACTTAAACTTTCCTCCAGTCTCTCTTCTGTCCCTTTGCTCATCACCCACACCATATATAACCTCAACCACTACTTAGAGGCCAATCTCACTGCCTCCGTTCTTGTCCCCTTCAAACTTTCCACACACTGATAATCTCTAGAGGGGCTTATTTAAAACAAATTGGTTTGTAGGGCATAAATTAACCTTAAAAGTGCATTCCAGTATACATTAGGTGCAGGCAAATACTGTTCGATTTCACTTATATGAGGTGTGTAGAGTAGTCAAATTCATAGAGTCAGAAAGTACAATTGGTAAGTGCCAGGGGCTGGGATGGGGAAGGGGAATGGGAGGCTGGTGTTTAATGGGGACAGTGTCTCAGTTTAGGAAGGTGAAAAATTTGGGAGATAGATGATAGTGAGAGTTGTACAGCAATGTGAATGTACTTAGTGCCACTGAAATGTACAGTTAAATATGGTTAAGATAGTATGTTTTATGTTTGTGTTATGTTATGTGACTTTTATCACAATAAAAAAGCATTAAAACCCCCAACAAATTGGATCATATTATTAACCTGTTTGAAAGTCTTCGTTGACTACTACTATTTCATTGACTACTACTATTTCGTTGACTACTTTGTTGTCTACTCCTAATGGGAAAAAGTCCTAGTCCTTAACATGGTTCATGGAATCTTCTGTGTATGACTTGACTTGACTCTCTGTCCTCCTCCTCCTGTTCCCTGCCCAATAATTATTGTCCCAGGAGCCCTGAAATATTTGTACTTTGGTACACAAGTCATGCTGTGCTTTTTACTCCTATCCTATTCTTTGTTTATGATGGTTTCCTTCGTGTAATACAATACCACTCTCATCCTTTCCTTTCATTTTCTCTTTTAATTAAAAAAATGCCTTAAAAATCTATTTCAAAGAGCTGTTCAGGGATCAAGAGCTTTAGCAATCTTGCCTGGACTCCTCTCTTCCCTGCTCCACCCAGATCACATTAGGCTTTGCTCCTGATTATGCTTATGATTATCACAAATGCTTGCTACATTATGGAATAGTTACTCTGATGTGGATCTGTCTCCCCTACTCAACTGGGAATTACTTATAGGTAAGGACTCAGTCTTAAAAAATTTTTTATTTCTCAACAACTGGCACAGTACTAGGCAGAAAGTAGACACTCCATGAATATTTCTGAAATGAATAATAATTCAAAGACATTAGTCACTTTTAGAAATGCTTCTGTAAATCTATCTGTGGAATAACTTATTGACAACAACATGACTTGGAAAACATAGAAAGACAGTTGCTATGTGGGCATATCTGGGAAGGAGTTTAACAAGTTACTTGATGTTGGAAAAGCTCCAGATCTGTGTGATGATTCTGTCTGTAAGCATCTGGATTATAGTGTTTCTATTCTGGCAGAAGATGTTTCTGAGCACTGGGGAGAACCAACTGTGCATCTTCAATGAGCTATCACTGTCTGCTTCTCTCTGCCTCCATCAACTTGGGTACCACGAAAAGAAGAAAAAGAAGTCTCCTCTTTTATACTCTTTTTCGGATTCTCTCCCCTTCCCTTTCCAACTCCTCTGTTGGAAAGGGGAGCAGGGAATGTACAGTTTTCTCATGGGTCCAATCCATTAAATGGTCTTACCTCTGAAAAATTATTGTAAGTGAGAGTTTGGGGACATTTTTCTGGCAAGGAGAGAGTAAGAAAGACCCTTTTTTTTCTTTCTCAAATGTTGTTTTTGTTCAGTCACTAAACTGTGTCCGACTGTTTGCAACCCCATGGACTGCAGCACACCAGGCTCCTCTGTCCTCCACTGTCTCTCAGAGTTTGCTTAAACTTGTGTCCATAGAGTCAGTGATGCCATCCAACCATCTCATCCTCTGCCACTTCCTTCTCCTCTTGCCTTCAAGCTTTCCCAGCAGCAGACTCTTGGCATCAAGTGGCCAAAGTATTGGAGCTTCAGTATCAGTCCTTCCAATGAATACTTATGCTCTAGATGTCATATTGTGTTTTTAGCTGTTGCCTTCTTTTTTGTCTGTGTGGTTTATTTTCCCCTTTAAAGAAGCATTTATTAAGCCTGTGTTGTGTCTCCAGCCCTGTTGAGGATACAAAGCAAATGCAGGTCTCGAGCTCTGTCTTCAAAGATCCCAGACACCCTGGGTGGGGAGAAAACACAAGCATGTGCGTCAAATATGCTACATATAATCAAGATTGTGGACACCTCCTGTGGTCCCTGTCAGCAAGATTCAATCTTTTCCTTCACTCTATTAAACTGATGAACTTCAAATGCTGCTGCTGCTGCTAAGTCGCTTCAGTCTTGTCCGACTCTGTGAGACCCCATAGACGGCAGCCCACCAGGCTCCCCCCTCCCTGGGATTCTCCAGGCAAGAATACTGGAGTGGGTTGCCATTTCCTTCTCCAGTGCATGAAAGGGAAAAGTGGAAGTGAAGTCGCTCAGTCGTGTCCAACTCTTAGCGACCCCATGGACTATAGCCTACCAGGCTCTTCTGTCCATGGGATTTTCCAGGCAAGAGTACTGGAGTGGGGTGATATTGCCTTCTCCATCAAATGCTGACCCATGTACAGAAATAGAATAAGGGGCCAATTGTTAACTGCTGTTTCTGTTTTTAAATAATTGTACAAAATTCTAGTTATGTGCTTCCCCCACCTCCATTTGTCTATATATAGGTAGGGCTGCAATTCTCAAAGACTCATATGTATGAATCACAGTCCCACCTTAGACACACAGCACATATTTATTATTCTGCAGCTTCTGATTTAGTGCTAGAGATGCGTATTGCCTCTGTTAAATGCTGCATCTTAGGACTTTCCTGGTGGTCCAGTCACTAAGATTTCACACTCCCAATGCAGGGGGCCTGGGTTTGATCTCTGATTAGGGAACTAGACCCCAGTTACCCCAACTGGAAGATCCTGAATGCCACAACTAAGACCTGGAATAGCCAAATAAGTAAATATGTTTTTAAAAAAATGTTAAAAAAATGCATTTATCCTTTGCCTTATAGTCTTTGCACACTTAACTATTACTGAGATGCTGCTGCTTTTTTTTTTAAACCAGTGTTCACCATAAGAATTGGGCTGTCAAGAGTAGCCACCTCTGTGCCTCTTGTCTTCTCTCCAGTCAAGTCTCCACCTTATCGCATTTACTTCTGGGTGCACACTGCCTCCCTGCCCATACAGCTTCAGTGATTCCCCACAGTTCACCACGTCAAGGTCTCAGTCTGGTGGCCACCGAGTGCCTCTGTCCAGACCCACCCACCTGTTTGACTTCATCTCCCTCTTCCTGTTCCTTCATATAATACGACTTCACTCTCATCCCTTCCTTTCATTTGCTTGTGTTTTGAAAAAGCCATAGAACACAAAGTTACTTGAGAGAAAACATATGTCAAGAGAAGAGGTTTGTTTTTTCTAACACTGTTGTCCCCAAGATAGATGACAATATAATAATGCATATAATAATCAAACCAGAGGATGAGATCTGAGTGAACACATCCTCTTTATGGACCCCTTGAAATGTAGATCTTCAAGAGTGCTGGGCCATGAACAGCCTTTCTAAGAAGCTGCTGATCGCCACATCAGAACCCATGAGCACTTTGGGAAAGAGAGACACTGACTAAATTTTACATGTGTTGAAATAAAAATAAGAGGAAAAAACACCTGAAGGAAATCGTGGTGAAAATGTTGATTGATCTGGGTTTCCAGGATTGTTTTTTGAATTCATCTTCCTGAGAAGATGAAGAATCTCAAGGGAGCCACTTCAGTTACCACTTTCAGGGAGATGAAGTAAGGTGATTATTGAAGCAAGCAACAAATAGAAACACCAGAACAATCTGGGTAGGAACTGTTCATTGGACTGAATCATGGAATTTTAAATTGAACTATATTTAGTACATGAAAATAGTTGAATTTGGAACCTTGACAGGTGTTGATTAATTCTAGTCAAAGTATTCAAAATTTTCTGTTCTGAGTGAAAGGAAACACACTCACTTTTCCATATTGAGGACTGAGCATATCCAAACATAAAAGTTTTTTTTTCCTAAATCTTAAAAGCTCCTAATAGACTTATATAGGGTCATCTCATGTAATTAAGTGTGTTCCCATTAGCAAGATGGTATTTTGGAAGAGATGCTATCCCAGGAGTCAGGAGCCCTGAGCTGTGCGTGGCTATTGCTGCCATCTTGATCAATCATTCATCTTGCTGGGCTCCCATTTCCTTGTCTATAAAATGAAGACCTTAATGCTAGCTCTAAGCTCTTCTCAAGCTCTAAAATTCTGAAGCCAAAGCATATTTGAATAAATGACCTTTCTTAGTGGGGCTCAATTATGAAAGGAAGAGAGGTATGCATGCACATAGAATCAGAAGACCCAAATCCCGGCTGTGCCATGTAATAGCTGGTAAGCTTGGACAAGTTGTTTAATCTCCCCTACCTTCAGTGACTTTGTTTCAAAAGTAGACACAATGGGACTTCCTTGGTGGTCCAGTGGTTAAGGATCCACTTTCCAATGCAGGGGACACGGGTTCGACCTCTGATCCAGGAAGATTCCACCTGCGGCAGGGCTACTAAGCCCCTGAGCCCCAACTATTGAGCTCACGTGCCCTAGAGCTTGTGCTCCACAACAAGAGAAGCCGTCGTGATGAGAAGCCTGTGCACCACATCTAGAGAGTAGCCACTGCTTGCCACAATTAGAGAAAGCTTGCCCACAGCAATGAAGATCCAGCACAGCCAAAAAAAAAAGCTGCTGAAAAAGTAGACATGATGCTTTTCATGGGATTGTTAATAAAGATTAAATGAGGTAAAGTTTGCAAACTTAGCACAGTTCTTAACAAGTATTTGACCTTTATAAATGAAAGTTGTTTTGTTGTTATTATTTTTATATGATGATCATGAAAATGGTGGCACAGTCAAAAAAGACAGAATGAAGAAGAGGATTTACCAGGTTAAGTTTCCAAAGTTGAAAGCCATCAACAAATGATTCCTTAGTAATCTGAAGGTGTTAAAGCACCCCAAACAGTGGGACTCTCTGAGTTGGGCTTTGTATTAATGCTCTTTTCTTCTCTTTGGATTTGAAGGCTTAACTCTGAAACTCCAGTATGCAGGGCCTAAACATTGAGGAAAAGGAGAGAGGTTTTGTTAGCTCATGTGAATTCATCCCTTCCACTTTAACAACTCTTCATATAAGACTTTCTACATTTCTTTCATTGGTAATTTGGGGAAAAGTTTAAAGAGTCATTGCTAACTGTAGATTTCTCTCATCTGCAAGTATGTTCCTTGGATAAGTGTGATTCATAAGTCAGTGTCGGGAGCTGCGATAGGCATTACCGACAAAATGGAGGCACGGCCCCAACCCCCTCTCCTCATCCCGCAGGCACGGTCACGGGATGAAGGAGTTAGGTCTTGTGATTCTGACTTGTCCTTTCCTTCCTCCGGTTGAGTTGGCTGGAAAGAATTTTATAATCCATAACGTTTATTGACATTTGTTCAAGGATCTTTACAAAGAATGCTCCAGGATGAGCACATAGGCTGCAGCTTGAGACCATGGGAAGCATTGTTATCTGAAACCTGCCTGTAAGGGGAATGTTTATGGCAAAAGAAGCTTGCTGAGTTTAGGGGTTAGGAATAATTAAGAATAGTTAGAAGCTAAAAGTTTAAGGTATGTTGTAGTGTTGGCATATTTTACTATAGCTTATAGAAACTAGGTATTTTAGAGATACTAATAGCTAAAAGCCTTTTTAGGAGATGATGAGCTTAAGTTACTAGGGGATAGCAAGATTTAAAGAGATAAGAAATAAACTGAGGAATGTAATATACAGCCCAGAGACAAACTTGAGTTACAATGTTATCACAAGGACACTTAAGAGGGAACTCTGAAGGACAACAATGATTTATGGAGACAGTAAATATGGGTGAGGGGAAACTGAAGATGTCATACCTCTGACCTAATGCTTTTGTAAAAGTATAAAAGAAAACCTGATGCTTAAAATAAACATGCAGCCCAGTGCTTTGAGCGAGAGACTGCATCATTTTCGTTCGCCGACCCCGTTCATCCCTTCAGGGCAATTCCCTGGCTGCCGGAGCTGGACTCTGGCAAGTCAGTAGGATTTGGGGTCCATTCTGACTTACAGTCTGGTTCATTGGAAGCCTGGCTTACTTGACCCTTCCTGGTCATTGGCTGAGATCCCACTAATGGGCTTTTCTCTGCCAATTTCCTTGGGGATTCTTAGAGGGAGGGGAGACCTCTGAACTGTTGGGATGGAACTTCAATAAAACTGTGTTAGAATCTATAGATAGAGAGCATCCTCTTTACATGCGTTGTACATGTGCACACATGTGTGTGTATGTGCACATGCTCGTACACTGCTGAGCTTATGGTGCTCTGTAGGGACAGGGCATGAGCAGTTCCTTTCTCCTTTACTGTCTGTTATTGTTTTATGCAAAGATCCTTCATCAGTGCTGGGAAGTAAGTGGTGCCTTACTGCATGTGATCAACTGTAGAAGCTTCCCTTGGCCGGTGCTTTCTTCCGTGCAATTCTCACTTCCGTTCCTCCCAAACCTCTCCTTTCTTTCTAAGCCTAGCTTTCGCATTTATGTTGTTTTCATGGTTTCACAGTTTTCCTGAAGCTGTGCCTTTTGGGATATTCTGTGTTTAATATTTTTGTAAGAAAATAAAGTGTCACACACACACACACGCAAATCTGTAAGGGAGACTGGGTCCTTCAACACAAGACTGAAGTTAGTTCATTTTCTCAATGTAGAAATAATACATAAAGCTAATTATTGGACTTGCTGCAGGAGCAGAAGCTTTACAAGAGGGAATATTCCCTCCTGTAGAGGGAGATAAGATACAGGAGATTTCGAGTGTAATGACTTAATTAAAGAAGTTATTAAGACCCTAATAAACAGCACTGATCACATTGTCACTTAGGGAGTTATTTTTTGTTTGTATTTTGGTTTGTATAGAAAACAGGTCTTCACTTTGAAAGGTATCACTGAAATCTAAAGCTAGAAAAGTCAAATATAGCTTATTAGAGGACGAATGGTGTGAATTCTTATGAAAAATTTAAATTGTATTTGTTGGTTGTATTTTTAATTTTTCTTTCAACCAGTGATTTATTTCCTCCTCTCCCATGTTTAGAAATTCTTACGATCCTTCAGACAGTTCCTTCTGGAACAAGATATCCTCTTCTCCCCAAGCCAGCCCCAGTAGGTTCACCTTTACAGTCTCTGGAACTAGAACAAAAGGTAAGATGTATGAATGTTTCTTCACTGGGAAAATATTTATTGTTTTTAATTTTCCTTCCAATATTCAAATATTAGTTCATAAAATAGTTGTTGGAAGTATTTCCAACAAAACTTGTTTATTAGATTTATTAAAACTATTTTTATCAGGCAGTTTCGAGGGAAAGTGGAACTTTGGAAAAATCCACAACTGAGTGAGGATAAAACATACCTAATCAAAGGAAGGATCCATTAAGAAAATGGATTTACCAATCTCTGATAGAACCCTTTCCCAGTCATTCATACTAAGCAACAAAGTCCTTTGTCTAACATGATTTAATCACCAAGGGACTCCAAATGTTCAAAGGAAATCTATAGCATGAAAAAGGAACACCAAGGTAAACAAACAATAATTGGCCTTGGAGAAAACAAGGATAATTCAGATATCAGAAGTTAACTTCTTAAGAAGTCTGTTCTCTGCAAAATTCAGGAGTCTGCTATGTATATAAAAACACACTGCTCTTTTAAAAGGAGCAATAAAAAAAAATTGGAAAAATATGTAAAATTATTGAATTAAGAAATAAACTTTGGATTTAACAAATTATTAAATGTATACATCCGACTTCTTGTGATCTAGCAATATGGATGATACAGCAGAGAAAATTTCCCATAACCTAGAACCTAACATCTTAGAAGTAGGGTTTCTGAGTGACAGCAGGTAGAAGAATATAATCAAAGAGATAAAAGAAGAAAATGTCTCTGTTTTCAGTCTTTGGTCTACCAAGTGCCAAACAGCATTGAAAAACATTCCTTTGTAGATACACCCTATTGAAAATTCATAAAAGCAGTATAAAGAGAAAAATCATAAAAGCAGAGAAGAAGAAAACAAATTACACACAAGAGAATGGAGCCAGATTGATTTGCAATTTCTCATCCCTAACAATGGGTGCTAAAGCAAATGGAGCAACATTTTCAAAATTCTTACAGTAAAAGATTTTGAATCAAAAATTTTATACCACAATTTATTTTCAAACACATATTCAGACACATTTTCAGGACTGAGAAAGTCTACTGTGCATACAGCCTATACTTTAAACATTAATTTGTCAAGAAAATAGTATACTCAAGCAAAGCAAGTTTTTCAGGATGAGGGTAGTGTGAGACATACAAAATATTGATAACTACTGTCACTCAGAATCAAGAAGAAAGATGGCAATAAATTTAAGGAAGATTCACTAGGCCTTGATTTTTGGAAGCTTCTCCTATGAGTGGCAAAGTTTTGTTGATACAGAGTTATCATTTGTGGCTTCTGCCATAATATTTGGTTCTACAGGGAATGATGTTTACATGTTTATATTGTATATGACATTTGGAGTTTCACTTTTAAAATCATCCTACAGGGGAAACACAGAAATATATTTATGTAAGAGAATATAGAGATAGATTGAAAGATAGATAGATGATAGGTTTATTGTTATTCAGTTGCTAAGTTGTGTCCAGCTCTTTGTAACCCCATAGACTGCAGCACTCCAGGCTCCTCTGTTCTCCACTATCTCATATAGTTTGTTCAAATTCATGTCCATTGAGTCGGTGATGCTGTCTAACCATTTCATCCTCTGCAGAAGAGGGCGGCAGAGGATGAGACAGACAGATTAGACAGATAGATAGATAGATACAGGTTGATAGATTGTTATAAAGCCTACAAGTATAAAAATAAAGGTATAACTAAAAATATTCGGGAAGTTGGCTGAGAAAAAGAGGGGGGAGGAAAATTAATGTGATAACTTCTTCCAGTTTCTTTGCAGATGATCAATAGACAATGGCTAAGGTTTATAAATCTAGAAATAGAAGTATGACAGCAATATGAAGAATCAAGTCAGAGGGAGAGGTTAACAAAGTTTCTCTCTGGGGAGGTAGAGTAGAGGGGCTGCCACAGGAAAATATTAAGAGTTTTAGACTTTATATTTCACATCCTCTCTACTGTTTTAAATTTGTTGCTGTGCCCATGGAATACTTCTATGATTAAAAGCTAGCTTATGAAAATAGAAGAAAGCATATAAAAATGAACTTATGGTTAATCCTTCTTTTCACTGTGGAAAAGGGAAAACTCAATTCATTACCTGCATATGTTTTTCAATGCATTCAGGAACGCAAAAAAACATTAAAAACACTTCAGTTGTTCATAAAAGTTGTAAGAAACTTAGTTTTTCATTTAACTTGATTTTGAACTATTAATATAAGCTAATATATACAACTATATGTCAAAAATACAAGACAGAAAAATCGATCTCTTAGTGTTAAATCTATTAAAATAAAAATTTTCAGTTAATTGTAAGTATTAGATTCCCGCTATGCACTAAATCTGTGTGAAAGTTGTGGGGAAAACAAAAAGGAAAAGAAAAATGTATTTTCTCATGATAACTACATGGAAGTGTGGAAATCATCAAATAATTATATTTTTAAATGTTATCTTTTGATTGAATGTATCTCAGTGTGGGAAAAAAGCCAGTATTAATCCTTTCCTAAGTTACCGGGTCTAGTAAATAAACCAGTGGTCATTACCTATGATTTCTATGAGAAATATGTATATTCTATACAGTAGAAACTTGCTAAGATCCTGAAGCATCACATTTGGAAATATGGTTATATGAATACCTTTTCTAAAAGAACTAACTCCAAAGAAAAATAATAGTTCATAAAGCGTAAGTATAGCATCTGGGATTGTATTTTACAAAACCTTCCTATCATCCATGGAGGTGGTTGATAAAGTCAAATGCATGAAAGATTAAAAGAGGTTTTGCTTTTTTGAAAAAGAAATTTAGAAGTACCAGTGAGAGGAGAAAAGCTCTTATCTAGAAGTATGTGCTATCAAGAAGATAAAAATACTTACCTCAGTCAGGAAAAAAGACATATTCTTTAACATCATTTTGTAACCAAATTTTCCAAAATGCCAGGATGAGTGAGAAGCAAGTAACCAGTTGGAAGCTGTGGATTGGCAAAGTTCAAGATGAAAATGGGAAGTTTTGTTTCAATTTGAAAACAGTAAATGGATTTAGAAAATCAAGGATTGATAATGTTGGAGTCTAACGAAAAAAAGTATGTCAACAATGCCTGAAAAGTTGCATTTCTTAAAATATGCTATCTCTATTTTTGGCATTTATTTAACAGGTATTTATTCAGTGCTTACTACATATCAGGCACTATGCTAGGTGCTGATAATGTATCAATGAACTTAGTTCTTTAAATTTGTGATAAAGATATAACTAATACTATTTTGGTCAATAATGTTACCTCTAATTGCATAAACGGCCTTTTCTCCATTGTATATTCTTGCCCCCTTGGTTGTAGACTAATTGACCATATGTGAATGCACTTATTTCTGGGCTGTTTATTCTATTCCATTGACCTATGTATCTGTTTTTCTGTCATACAATTTGATTACTGTAACTTTGTAGTATAGTATGGAGTCTGGGAGGATTATACCTCCAGATTTGTTCTTTTTTATCAAGATTGCTTTGATTTTCAGGCCTTTTGTGGTTCCATATAAATTTTTGGATTATTTGTTTTAGTTCTGTGAAAATGTCGTTAGTATTTTGATAGGGACTGCATTGAATCTAGATTGCTTTGGGTAGCCATGGACATTTTAACAGTATTAATTTTTCCAGTCATGAATGTGGGATATCTTCCCATTTATCTGTATCATCTTCAATTTGCTTCATCAAAGCCTTGCAGTTTTCAGAGTACAAGTCTTTCACCTCCTTAGTTGAAGTTGTTCCTAGGTATTTTATTCTTTTTGATGTGATTGCAAATGGGATCATTCTTGATTTCTCTTTCATTATTAGTGTGTAGAAATACAACAGATTTCTGTATATTAATCTTGTATCCTGCATTTTTACTGAGTTCAGTTGTTAGTTCTAATAGGTTTTTTTTTCTTTTTTGGTGGAGTCTTTAGGGTTTTACATATATATTCTCATGTCATCGACAAATAGTAACAGTTTTACTCTTTCCCTTCCAATTCAGACATCTTTTATCTGTTTTTCTTATCTGAACGCTGTCATTAGGATTTTCAATACCATATTAAATAGAAGTGTTAAGAGTGGACATTCATATCTCATTCTTGATCTTAGAGGAGAAGCTTTCACCTTTTCACCATTGAGTATGATGTTAACTGTGTATAAAATAAATGATTTAAAAAGATGTAATGTAAGCACAAGAAATGTAGCCCATATTTTATAACAATGTCATATGGAATATAAACTATAAAAACATCAAATCACAAATATTGTACACCTGAAACCATCAACAGAAAATTGGATTAAAGATTTATTGAGCATGTCCCTGCCCATCAGAACAAGACCTAGTTTCCCCCTCAGTCAGTCTCTCCCATGAGGAAGCTTCCAAAAGGCTCTTATCCTTCTCCATCAGAGAGCAGAGAGAATGAAAATAACAATCACAGAAAACTAACCAATCTGGTCACATGGACCACAGCCTTGTCTAATTCAATGAAACTATGAGACATGCTTTGTAGGGCCACTAAAAATGGACAGGTCATGGTGGAGAGTTCTGACAAAGTGTGGTCCACTGGAGATGGGAATGGCAAACCACTTCAGTATTCTTGCCTTGAGAACCCCATGAAAAGTATGAAAAGGCAAAAAGATAAGACACTGAAAGATGAACTCCCCACGTCGGTAGGTGCCCAATATGCTACTGGAGATCAGTGGAGAAATAACTCCAGAAAGAATGAAGAGACGGAGCCAAAGCAAAAACAGCACCCAGTTGTGGATGTGACTGGTGACGGAAGTAAAGTCTGATGCTGTAAAGAACAATGTTGCATAGGAACCTGGAATGTTAGGTCCACGAATCAAGGCAAATTGGAAGTGGTCAAACAGGAGATGGCAAGAGTGAACATCGACATTTTAGGAATCAGTGAACTAAAACGGACAGGAATGGGTGAATTTAACTCAGATGACCATTATATCTACTACTATAGGCAAGAATCCCATAGAAGAAATGGAATTGCCATGATAGTCAACAAAAGAGTCCGAAATGCAGTACTTGGGTGCAATCTGAAAAATGATAGAATGATCTCTGTTAGTTTCCAAGGAAAATCATTCAGTCTCACAGTAATGAGATTGAATCTCCAAGTCTTCAATCTCCAAGTCTATGCCATGACCAGTAATGCTGAAGAAGCTGAAATTGAACAGTTCTATGAAGACCTACAAGACCTTCTAGATCTAACACCCCCAAAAAGATGTCCTTTTCATTATAGGGGACTGGAACGCATAAGTAGGAAGTCAAGAGATACCTGGAATAACAGGCAAATTTGGCCTTGGAGTACAAAATGAAGCAGGACAAAGGCAAATAGAGTTTTGCCAAGGGAATGCACTGGTCATAACAAACACCCTCTTCCAACAACACGAGAAAATACTATACACAGGGACATCACCAGATGGTCAATACCGAAATCAGATTGATTTTATTCTTTGCAGCCAAAGATGAAGAAGCTCTATATAGTCAGCAAAAACAAGACTGGGATCTGACTGTGGCTCAGATCATGAACTCCCTGTTGCAAAATTCAGACTTAAATTGAAGAAAGTAGGGAAAACCACTAGACCATTCAGGTATGACCTAAATCATATCCCTTATGATTATACAGTGGAAGTGACAAATAGATTCCAGGGATTACATCTGATAGAGAGAGTGCCTGAAGAACTATGCATAGAGGTTTGAGACATTGTATAGGAGGCAGTGATCAAGACCATCCTCAAGAAAAAGAAACGCAAAAAAGCAAAATGTTTGTCTGAGGGGGCCTTACAAATAGCTGAGAAAAGAAGAGAAGCTAAAGGCAAAGGAGAAAAGGAAAGATATAACCATCTGAATGCAGAGTTCCAAAGAATAGCACAGAGAGATAAGAAAGCCTTCCTCAATGATCAATGCAAAGAAATAGAGGAAAAGAGCAGAATGGGAAAGACTAGAGATCTCTTCAAGAAAATTAGAGATACCAAGGGAACATTTCTTGCAAAGATGGGCATAATGAAGGACAGAAATGGTATGGGCATAACAGAAGCAGAAGATATTAAGAAGAAGTGGCAAGAATACACAGAAGAACTATACAAAAAAGATCTTCATGACCCAGATAACCATGATGGTGTGATCACTCACCTAGAGCCAGACATCCTGGAATGTGAAGTCAAGCGGGCCTTAGAAAGCATCACTATGAACAAAGCTAGTGGAGGTGATGGAATTCCAGTTGAGCTATTTCAAATCCTAAAAGGTGATGCTGTGAAAGTGCTGCACTCAATATGCCAGCAAATCTGGAAAACTCAGCAGTGGCCACAGGACTGGAAACGGTCAGTTTTCATTCCAATCCCAAAGAAAGGCAATGCCAAAGAATGCTCAAACTACCGCACACTTGCACTCATCTCACACGCTAGTAAAGTAATTCTCAAAATTCTCCAAGCCAGGCTTCAGCAATACATGAACCGTGAATTTCCAGATGTTCAAGCTAGTTTTAGAAAAGGCAGAAGAACCAGAGATCAAATTGCCAACATCCACTGGATCATTGAAAAAGCAAGATATTTCCAGAAAAACATCTATTTCTGCTTTATTGACTGTGCTAAAGCCTTTGTGTGGATCACAATAAACTGGAAAATTCTGAAAGAGATGGGAATACTAGACCATCTGACCTGTCTCTTGAGAAACCTGTATGCAGATCAGGAAGCAACAATTAGAACTGGACATGGAACAACAGACTGGTTCCAGATAGGGAAAGGAGTATTTCAAGACTGTATATTGTCACCTTGCTTATTTAACTTACATGCAGAGTACATCATGAGAAATGCTGGGCTGGATGAAGCACAAGCTGGAATCAAGATTGCCGGGAGAAATATCAATAACCTCAGATATGCAGATGACACCACCCTTATGGCAGAAAGTGAAGAGGAACTAAAAAGCCTCTTGATGAAAGTGAGAGAGGAGAGTGAAAAAGTTGGCTTAAAACTCAACATTCAGAAAAGTAAGATCATGGCATCTGGTCCCATCACTTCATGGGAAATAGACGGGGAAACAGTGGAAACAGTGTCAGACTTTATTTTTGGGGGCTCCAAAATCACTGCTGATGGTGATTGCAGCCATGAAATTAAAAGACGCTTACTCCTTGGAAGGAAGGTTATGGCCAACCTAGATAGCATATTTAAAAGCAGAGACATTACTTTGCCAACAAAAGTCTGTCTAGTCAAGGCTATGATTTTTCCAGTGGTCATGTATGGATGTGAGAGTTGGACTATAAAGAAAGCTGAGCACCGAAGAATTGATGCTTTTGAACTGTGGTGTTGGAGAAGACTCTTGAGAGTCCCTTGGACTGCAAGGAGATCCAACCAGTCCATCCTAAAGGAGATCAGTCCTGAGTGTTCATTGGAAGGACTGATGTTGAAGCTGAAACTCCAATACTTCGGCCACTTCATGCGAAGGGTTGACTGATTGGAAAAGACCCTGATGCTGGGAAGGATTGGGAGCAGGAGGAGAAGGGGATGACAGAGGATGAGGTGGCTGGATGGCGTCACCGACTCGATGGACATGAGTTTGGGTAAACTCCAGCAGTTGGTGATGGACAGGGAGACCTGGCGTGCTGCGATTCAGAGCGATTGAACTGAACTGAGCTGAACTGAGGGATGTTGGATATTTTGTGGGTTGCATGGTGTTTTTGTTTTGATTCATTTATCATGGTGTCAGAGTGACCTGGTCTGATGTTCTGTGGGTTTTTGTCCAACAGGAGAACAGCATGGTCTGAGAGTCAGTCCAGTTTCCAGCAGTCAGGGGCTGCTTTTGGCTTTTTCAGAAACAAATGAGAAAAGTATCTCTTCTTAACATGCAGTGTGTACTTGCACTTGCCTGGTGTGTAGTTTGAAACTGCTCTCCTTTAGTAGATCTATAAGTTAAGGACTATATGATATATATGGGCTTCTCTGGTGGTTCAGATGGTAAAGAATTTGCCTGCAATGTGGGAAACCTGGGTTTGATCACTGGGTTGGGAAGATCCCCTGGAAGAGGCCATGGTAACCCACTCCAGTATTCTTACCTGGAGAATCCCCATGGACAGAACAACCTGGTGGGCTACAGTCCATGGGGTTGCAAAGAGCTGACATGACTGAGCAACTAAGCACAGCACAGCACAGCACATATATCATATATAATATATGTCATTATAATATATAATAATTATATAATATATAATATAATATAAAATAATATACAATATCTAATAATTGTATACCTGATGCAAAGAGCCAACTCATTGGAAAAGACCCTAATACTGGGAAAGATTGAAGGCAGGAGGAGAAGGGAATGACAGAGGATGAGATGATTGGATGGCATCACTGACTCAATGAGCTTGAGTTTGAGCCAACTCCGAGAGATAGTGAAGGACAGGGAAGCCTGGCATGCTGCAGTCCATGGAGTTGCAGAAAGTTGGACACGACTTAGTGACTGAACAACAACAATAATATTGTATCATATTATATATAATTATATGCTATATATATATTATAAAATAAATTTATACTTAGGGTTTTTTTTCTAAAAACAATGGTCACTGTGGCAAACTCTGTTACCACTTGCTCTTCTCCAGTCTCTCCTCTTGCTTTTGCTGACACTATACTTCTTTGATTTTTCCTTTGTATTTCTGACTTTAATCCAATTTCATAGGAATTTCCTTTTCTGTTTCTACATTCCCTCTCAGCTGATCTCATCCGTTCCTGTAGTTTTAAATACTGTCTCTATGGTGACAGATTCTAAATTTATGTCCACCTCAGGCCTCTCCTCTGACCTCCAGACTCGTTTATCCAGCTGCCTACCTGACATATTCTCTTAAAATTTCTCCCAAACTCAAGGCCTCTAACAAGGAATTCATTGAATTTCTGTCTTAATGTCATTTTTCTTCTAGTCTTTGCATGGCTCTAAACAGTCCTACCATCTACCCAGATTCTCCAGCTTGCAACCTGGGAGTCAAACATGATACCTATGGACCTTCAATCCCCAGGTCTCATCCTCCAAAATGTACCTCATGTTTTCTCACTTCTCGCCTCCTCTCCGGCCCAGCTCTGTTTCGAGCCCCCATCTTCGTCTCCATGACAGCAGCTCTTTTATTAGCCTCTCAGCTTCCATCTTGGCTCCTTTCCCAAGCTGTTCTCACAACAGCCGAAGTTATCTTTTGCTTATCTATTGGATGTGCCATGCAGCTTGTGGGATCTTAGTTCCCTGACCAGGATCAAACACCAGCCCTTGACGGTGAAAGTGCAGAGTCCTAACTATTGGACCACCAGGGGATTCCAAAATAATCTTTCAAAAGCATAAATACAATTAACTCACTCTCCTCTCACCTTAAAATCCTTCAGTAAGTTTCTAATGCACTTTAAAATAAAACCCAAAGGCTTGCCCTTGGTCTGTGGCCTGCATGACTTGTACTCTCCCTACATATTAGATTGATTCTCATCCTAGATGCCCGTCCCCCAACACATTATTCTTCAGATTTTTAAATATGTTTCCAAGGTATCAAACTCTTTCTTATCTCAGGGCCTTTGAGCTTGCCTTGCCTGTGAAAGCACCCCCACCCACACAGGCCTTTCTCCACTCTCACTCCCTTCCCTTGGATGGCCCCCTGCTCATCCTTCAGTCTCTGCTTCAGTGTTCCCTCCAGAGAAAATCTGTCCTTGACCTCTCTGTCTAATTAACTCCCCTAATTATAATGTCATCAAATCCTTTTCATTTCTTTGTTAACACTTACTGGAATGTGTAATTATCTATGTTAATAGCTATCTCTCCCTCAAGACTAAAATAAAATTTCCAACAAGGCAAGAGTAACAGCTGTTTTGCTTTTCACTCTGGTTCTGCATCTAGCACATAAGTAGCACTCAGTAAATATTTGTTGAATGGAGTGACATACTGAGCAGTTGCCAATTACTGGTATCTTCAAATAAGTTAGGTTTGTTCTCACCAGATTCAGAACACTCCATGAGAGAAGGAGGGTAGCTACGCAAGTAGGAAACATCAAAGGACTCTGTGTCTTCACCAGGTTGAAGTTGAACAGAAAGTGGGGGGGATTCAGCCACGGTAAAGGAGAAAAATCAGTATGTTTGGATGAAATTCAAGGTCTAGACCAGATTCAGGAAATTGAACAATTCACTTAAGGCTCTGTAATAATCTGAATAATGACTACCCAAAGGTGTCCACGTCCTAATTTCTAGTATAGTAAGTCCCCTGTATACAAACGAGTTCCATTCCAAGAGCCTGTTCAGGAGTCTGATTTAAGTCCAAGAAAGTTAGACTTAAGTCCAACAAAGGTAGACCTTAGTTACCCAACTAACACAAGTAGCCAGATTCCAGCAATACATGAACCTTTGAACTTCCAGATGTTCAAGCTGGCTTTAGAAAAGGCAGAGGAACCAGATCAAATTGCCAACATCCGATGCATCACCGAAAAAGCAAGAGAGTTCCAGAAAGACATCTATTTCTGCTTCATTGACTACACCAAAGCCTTTGACTGTGTGGATCACAATAAACTGTGGAAAATTCTGAAAGAGGTGGGAATACCAGATCACCTGACCTGCCTCTTGAGAAACCTGTATGCAGGTCAGGAAGCAACAATTAGAACTGGGCATGAAACAACAGACTGGTTCCAAATAGGAAAAGGAGTACTTCAAGGCTGTATATTGTCACCCTGCTTGTTTAACTTATATGCAGAATACATCATGAGAAACGCTGGGCTGGAGGAAGCACAAGCTGGAATCAAGATTGCCGGGAGAAATATCAATAACCTCAGATATGCAGATGACACCACCCTTATGGCAGAAAGTGAAGAAGAACTAAAGAGCCTCTTGATGAAAGTGAAAGAGGAGAGTGAAAAAGTTGGCTTAAAGCTCAACATTCAGAAAACTAAGGTCATGGTATCCAGTCCCATCACTTCATGCAAATAGATGGGGAAGCAGGCGCAGGGGCCTTAAGAAGCTGGAATAGACAAGGAAATGGATTTTCTGCTAGTGCCTTCAGAAGGAGCAAAGCCCTGATCACCCATTAAAAATTCTGAACATCACAAATATAGGAGAATAAATTTGTGTTGTTCTAAACTACTAAATTTGTGATAATTTATAACTACCGCAGACTTCCCTGATGGTTAAGTGTTAAAGAATCCACCTGTAATGCAGGAAACATAGGAAATGAGGGTTCAATCTCTGGGTCGGGAAGATTCCCTGGAGAAGGGAATAGCAACCCACTCCTATTCTTGCCTGAAAAATCCCAGGGACAGAGGAGCCTGGCGGGGTATGATCCAAAGGGTCGCAAAGAGTCGGGCATGACTGGGCATTGGAGTGTGAGCATAACTACAACAGGAAATTAATATAAGCTCTAAGATTTATCTCTGAAATCTGTCTGATTTACTTAATTTTTTAAACCTTTATTGCTGCTGTTGTCTCTCTGTACTAAAGCTTGTTATATAATAGAAGAGGTTACATCTCTGTTTTCCACTGTTTTATTTCCAGAACCTAGAACAAGGCCTAACACAGAATAGACTTTAAAACAAATGTTTCTTGAATCGATGAGAAGATGAACACAAATTCCTGTTCAATAGAGGTATTGTAAAGAGCAATGTGAAACTGTGTTTATAGGCTATTTGCAACTGTTGAAAAGAAACCAGTCTTTCCATTCTTCCCTGTTATTTTCTCCTTTCCTTTCTTTCTCTCTTTTGCTTTTTTAAATTGGGGTGTAATTGCTTTACAATGTTGTGTTAGTGTCTGCTGTGCAATGAAGTGAATCAGCTATATATATACACATATCCTCTCCCTCTTGGCCTTCCTTCCCACTCTGCCATCCTACCTCTCCAGGTCATCACAGAGCACTGAGCTGAGCTCCCTGTGCTATACAGCAGCTTCCCACTAGCTGTCTGTTTTACACATGGTAGTGTATATATCTCAGTTGTAACCTCCCAATTCATCCCACCGCCCCCCTTCCCTCCCGTGTCCATATATCCATTTTCTATGTCTCCAGTTCTATTCCTGCATTGCAAATAGGTTCGTCTGTGCCATTTTTCGGATTCCACATGTATGCATTAATATATGATATTTATTTTTTTCTTTCTGACTTACTTCACTCTGCATGTCAGGTCTTGGTCCATCTATGTCTCTACAAATTACCCAATTTCATTCCTTTTTATGACTGAGTAATAGTCCATTGTATATATGTACCACATCTTTATCCATTCATTTGTCAATGGACATTTTGTTTACTTCCACGTTCCAGCTGTTGTAAATAGTGCTGCAATCATCCCTCTGTCTCTCCTCCCCATCTGATCTCTTTTACTTCTCTCCCTACTTGTTCCTCCTTTACTTGATGCCTTTTCACCCACATCTTTCTTGAGGCTCTCTACCCTTCTTTATATTATAAAGACATACAACTGTCCTGCTTGGGGATCCAGGAATGGTTGGCTTACATAAATACAGAAATAGCCATTTCTTTTAAAAAAAATTCTTAATTGGAGGATAATTGCTTTACACTGCTGGTTCCTGCTGTACAACAATGTGAATCAGCTATAAGTATACATATATTTCTTCCCTCTTACGCCTCTCTCCCACTTTCCCCAATCATACCCTTCTAGGTCATCACAGAACACCAAGCTGAGCTCCCTGTGCTCTATATCAGCTTCCCATTAGCTATCTATTTTATACATGGTAGTGTACATATGTCAATAAGAGATAGCCACTTCTTATTTAAATATGTGTTACCCATGCTGTCCTGTGCCCTTGATTAAATTTAATATGTAATCACGATGTGTTCATTTACCTTAATTTGATTAGACTATCGTGTATTACCAGAGTCCCTGGTTCTGAAATTGCTCAAACTGATCACAAAAATGTACCATCATGTAGTGACTTGGAGAACATTTGCTTTTAGTCTGTTACATGCAATGTTAATCAAGTTAGGCATATTAATTCCTCAAGGGTGAGGAATTACTATTCCAATCTTACAGATATTGATCATAAAGCACAGAGAGGTTAAATAACTTTTCAAGTGTTTCCCAAGTGGTGCTAGTGGTAAAGAATCTACCAGCCAATGCAAAAGATGCAAGAGACGTGGGTTCAGTCCCTGGGTAGGGAAGATTCCCTGGAGTAGGAAATGGCAACTGCTCCAGTATTCTTGCCTGGAAAGTTCCATGGACAAAGGAGCGGGTGGGCTACAGTCCATAGGGTATCAAAGAGTCGGACACGACTGAGCACACACACACACAAAAGGATACACAGCTGGTGAGTGAGATGCTGAGATCTGCGCTGGGTAAGCTGGATCCAGGTACCTCTACTACACAGATCTCCCACACGTTTTGAAGTGGAGGAGACTGGAATTTAAAACCTTGGTAATTTTAGTTGACTGTAAGATTAACATGAGTTACCATATGAAGTGGCCCACAAAAAAGCTAAAAAATTAGTCTTTGCTAATAGGAACTTACTATCTATTTGTACTAATAATCAATACATAACAAGCTACTCCAAAACTTTGCTCACAGTTATTATCATCAAACACTTATTATTTCACAGTGTGGCTCAGGATTCTTGGAGCAGCTTTCCAAGCAGCTCTCTCACAAGGCTGCAATCAAGGTGTGAGCCAAGATGAAAATCAGCTCAAAGGAAAACTGGCAGAGGACCCACTGCCCAGCTCGCTTGTGTGATCCTTGGCAGAATGCATTTCCTTAGATGCTCTGGGACTGTGAACCTTAGCCCTGGCTTCCTGTTGACTAGAGACACCAGTTCCTTGTTGTGTGAATCTCTCTATAGTGCCACTCAGAACTAAACATCTGATATCCCTCAGAACAAAGGTTTTGAAAAATAGTAAAAATAGAACCAACTTGGCTCAGTGATAAAGAATCCACCTGCCAATGCAGGAGACGTGGGTTCAATCCTTGGTCTGGGAAGATCCTCTAAAGAGGGAAATGGCAACCCACTTCAGTATTCTCGCCTGGAAAATTCCATGGACAGAGGAACCTCGAGGGCTACAGTCCAAGGGGTTGCAAATGTGTTGGGCACAACTTAGCAATAACAACAAAGAATAGTGAAAGAGGATGAGCTACTAAGAAGTCAGAGATTTTTTTTGTACATATAATCCAATCTCAGAAATAACATATCATCACTTTTATCATAATTGATTTTTTAGAAGAAAATCACTCTGTCCAGTCCATGCACAAGAGAGGCGACCTATGACCTGTTATGAGGTCACAAATGCCAGAAGGAAAAGATCTTGGGGGATCATTTTAATATTTATTTATTTATTTTGGCTGCACTGGGGCTTAGTTGTGGCATGTGGAATCTTTTGATGTGGCATGTGAGATCTGTTCCCTGATCAGGGATCAAACCCAGGCCTCCCACACTGGGAGCTTGGAGTCTTAGCCACTGGACCACGAGGGAAGTTCAGGGATCATTTTAGAGGCAACTGCCACACTGCTACCAGTGCCAGAGCCCATCTCCCTAAAGCCATGGCTTCTAGAACCTATTAATAAATTAAACATATATTTACATAAGTAAGTATATAGAAATGAAAATACATGTAGATATACACATATATAACGATATATGTATATATGTAAGAAACTACAAAAATAATTTGATTATAAGCATCAAGGATCTTCAGTAATTTCAGTTCTATCAATACCTGAATACTGCGTTATTGGAAAAGTCAGACATTTTTTTCTAGACAGAGCTCTGCTTGGTGAGATAAGCTTTCATAAAAATTTCACAAGCCCTTCATCCAGTTCAGTCCATTGCTGATGGTCACAGAAACCTATAAGGAAATAGATATGAAGAGTTGTTTACCTTGTTCTGAGGTCTATTTCTTGTTATTCCAGAAAAGCCTCCATTAATCTCCTCCACACCATATTACATTATTCAAGAACCCTAACATATTTTATAAACCAGATAGGGAAATGTATTTTATTCATCTCTCAGAATTATATTCTTATTCATAAGAGTATAATTGATCTTAAAATATTATTGACATTCCAATTAATTGTGGTTTAGAAAACAGAAGAGATAAAGAAATGACTAGAATATCAGCAATACATCTCTGCTTTGAGGAAATAATGCCAGATATGGGGAAGGGGACAATTTTGCCTCTTGAATCTTTTTCTAAGTATATTTTAATATTATATACCTGTGTGACTGGGCTTCCCTGGTGGCTCAGCAATAAAAGAATCTGCCTACCAATGCAGAAGACACTGGAGACGTAGTTTTGATCCCTATGTCAGGAAGATCCCCTGGAGAAGGAAATGGCAACCCACTCCAGTATTCTTGCCTGGGAAATCCCATGGTCAGAAGAGCTTGGCAGGCTACAGTCCACAGGGTTGCCAAGAGTCAGACACAACTTAGCAACAACAACCCGTGTGATTAACTTTGGTCTCCATTTGCTGATAAACCCTTTTTCTAAAATACTGCGATGAAAGCAGTGATGTTGTGTGCCAGTCTGCTCGGGCAGACCTCAGCTGTGGCATTGCCCTCTCTCCTGAGAACTCCACTGGAAGAAGTGCTAGAAAACAGGAAGATATTCATAAAAGAAAAAAAAGCCTTGTGAATAAATTTCATAATTTTCTTTTTAACTGGGTATTAGCTTAGGGAGACTGTAAAAAAAAAAAAAAACTGGTTTTCTTTGGTTCCTGTCAAGAGCATTCTAGAGCTTTTCTTTACATATCACCACTACTTCTGTGTGCTCATTACTTCCTCACTGTGTGTTCACTACTTCTTGTTTCTTGAGAAAGACAGTTGAACTCTGAGCACAAGTGATGTGTCTCAGCCTGGGGAACATCACCTGTGTTCAGACTCAGCCTATCTTTCTCATGAGAACACTTCCTTTTTGTTTTTTTTCCCCCAAATTTTTAAGTTCTATTAAAGTTAATGTTCTTTTTTTTGGAACCTACTATTAAAAGTTACAGAGAGTACATGTCTCCCCCAAACTCCCTAACTATGCCTTCCCCTCAAACTTCCCGGCCCCCCTACCCCGCTGGCAACCATAAATTTGTTCTCTAAGTCTGTGAGTCTCTTTCTGTTTTGCAAGTAAATTCATTTGGGATCAACAAGTACACACTGCCATATTTTAAATGGGTAACCAACAAGGACCTACTGTGTTGCACAGTGAACTCTGCTCAGTGTTACATGGAAGCCTGGATGAGAGGCAGGGGATGGGGAGGAATGAATACATGTATTAATATATGTATGGCTGAGTCCCTTTGCTGTCCACCTGAAGCTACCACAACATTGTTAATGAGCTATGCTCCAATAAAAAATAAAACGTTTTTTAAAAAGTTACAAATAATGACCCCTATTTGTACACATTTTGTAGAAAGTTAAAGCTGCCTTTTTAAAGCTATGTATTTTTCAGACTCATAGGTTATTTTTCTCAAGCTGTATCTGCTGAGATAATGCAGAGTCCGTCTCTCTGGAAGGAGGCACACTGAACTTCCAGATATCTGCAGGGCCATAGAAATGCCAGGACCCTGGTCAGCTTCCGTCATTAGTTTTTCCTTCACTCCCCCCAAATTCTAATCAACCCCCGTGTCCCACTGCTTCCTCACCCAGAATACCTCTGGAACCCATTCTCCCCTTCCATGCTCACTCCTGAAGCCTTGGTCCAGGCCACATTCATCTCTCGCCTGCACTGGGACACCAGTCTTTGAGTCTAACCTTGCCAGTCAAGCCTTCCCAGAAACTCAGCCCTGATCATATCACTTCTCAGCAAAATATCCTTCCATGCCTTTCTAAATGCCCTCAAAATAAAGTCCTAATTCCTTGGCATGATATAGAAAACCCTTCAGGTTCAACCTCATATTTTACATTGTATGGAGAGCACTTCTTTTTAATGTCTTGCTGCTGCTGCTGCTCCTAAGTTGCTTCAGTTGTTTCTGACTCTATGTGACCCCATAGATGGCAGCCCACCAGGCTCCTCCGTCCCTGGGATTCTCCAGGCAAGAATACTGGAGTGGGTTGCCATTTCCTTCTCCAATGCATGCATGCATGCATGCTAAGTTGCTTCAGTCGTGTCCAACTCTGTGTGACCCCATGGACAGCAGCCTACCAGGCTCCTCTGTCCACGGGATTCTCCAGGCAAGAATACTGGAGTGGGTTGCCATTTCCTTCTTCTTTTAATGTCCTGGGAATGCACAAAGCCTTGCATCCTCAGCTTACCCAGTCAGAGTGCCCTTGGGGGGAGAAGTCCTCATGTGCGGACTGTGCTTTCCACAAAGGAAAAGTTGTGAGAGCCCAACAAATGGATCACCATCCTTTTTCTCAGCTGCTAGGATGGCTTTTCCTTCTGCTATTGAAAATAAGTCCTCCCAGTCATTGATAAATTATTATAAGGAAAAAAGTGGTGACTATCTCAAATATATTACCTTGCCACAACTTGAAGCCATGCCATATGAGACACCATTGAAGAGACAGGAGACATTTTAATCTGGGAGAAGAAAAGTCTAAAGAAGATGGGTGTGGTAATTCTGAGTTTGAAGAGCTACCGCAGAGAGGAAGAGTATAACCTTGGCCATCTGATCTTGAGTCTTAGGACCAATGGGAAGACCCAAGGGAAGGCACAGTTTACCTCTTGGTAACCAGAGAAGATGATCTAGCAGGCAGAGTTGTCCATCTCATACAATCAGCTGCCCTGGAAAATGATATACCTGTTATCACTGGGATAGTTCAAGCACAAAGAAGGGGACCCCTTGCCAGGGATGTTGATGTCTTCTATCAAATGTTTTTTAAAAGGAGATAGGGTACTTCCCTGGAAGTCGAGTAGTTAAGACTCTGTGCTTCCAGTGTGAGGGTTGCAGGTTTGATCCCTGGTTGAGTAATTAAGATCCCATGTGCCACCCAGACAAATAATTATTTTTTAATTTTTTTAAGAAGGTTTCAACTACAAGACTATTTCCCTTGTAATTTTATTAGATCTCCTTACACATCATCTTCTGCATCAGCGTTCTGCAAACTTGCTGGAAAAGCTGGGTTAATTTGAGAGCCTTCTCAGGCTGAGGGACAAGGAAGTACTGAACAGTGAACAGGTCAAGGAGTCCTTTTGCCTTGAAGTCTTCACTGTGCTGGTGACCTGCCCTCCTTTAGGAGCTGGTGCCCCAATTCTACTTTTCTGCCTCCACACCACAAACATGACTTCAGCCTGGTAACCTAAACTTGACTCAGCTCCTACTTAACCTTTTAAACATGAATAACAACCTTTTCCCATTGGGCAATTGTTTTGGTTTGGTTTGTTTCTAGATTAAAGGGTGAAGGCCCATATTCTTGCTAATGACATTCAAGAAATACTTATGTGGACAAGATTGCTACATATTTCATCATGATAACTCATGAAGCCTACTATTGCTGTACTATATAAATCTAAATTATGCTTACATTCTTCCTATCATTAACTTTTAAAAATAATTAAGTGTGTGGTTTAATTTATCTTCATATGCAGAGAGAACAGTTCATTGATCTGGAAACTAAGCTGTGTAATTACCTTAATGGATAATTTTTGTTACTAACTTATCTGTGCAGGGATCCTCTATCATTTGTTGACATGAGAAGCTGTATCTTCCTTCTGAATTACATTTGCATCCATTGTGGGAAATGGGACCAGCCAGGTTCTGATTATATAAGTAGAGCCAGAATATTACAAGGTCTAGACACATTTTTAAAATTAGGCTAGTACCATGGATTAAATATTTTATCCTCTCAAAAATTCATATGTTGAAATCCAAACCCCAAGGTCATGGACTTAGGAGGTTGGATCTTTGGGAGGTGATTAGATCATGAGAGTGGAGCCCACATGAATGGAATTAGTGCCCTTATAAAAGAGGTCCCACATTATGCTAATAGAAATAAGTCAGACAGAGAGAGACAAATACTGTATGATATAGCTTATATGGGGAATCTAAAAAACCCAACAAACTAGTGAGTATGACAAAACATAAGCAGACTCACAGATAAAGAGAACAAACTAGTGGTCACCAGTGGGAAGAGGGAAGATGGGAGGGGCAAGGGAAGTAAGGGATAGGAGGTTAAACTATTAGGTATAAAATAAGCTGCAAGGATATATTGTACTATATGGGGGATATAGCCAATATTTTATAACAATGATCAATGGAGATAACCTTTAAAAATTGTGAATCACGATACGGTACACTTGTAACTTATATAATATTATAGCAACTATACTTCAATTTTAAAATTGCTTTAAAATAAATAATGAAAACTTATAAATAAGTAAAAATTAAAAAGTCCTCATAGAGATCCCTCATTCCTCCTGCCACATGAGGTTGTGTTATTGAAAGTGGGGTCCTGCTGTTTGCTGCTCTAAAGCCAATAAAGGGGCAAGATTGGTGGAAAGAAAAATTCGTTTTATTTCAGAGACCAACAATGGGGTAGGGGTAGTGGGAGAGGTGGACTCCTAGCCAAAGGCTGACTTTCCCTCACTGAATATCAGTGGGCAAGAGGTTTTATAGGAGGAGAGGGTTTCCATGCAGCAACAGCCCAGTCAGCTCTGACAGTCATCTTAAAATTGATCACGCAGTGATCTTATCAGAGTCATCTTGATTGTTTTCAGTACAGTCAGTCTTCAGTTCCACGGTCAGTTTGTTCCCATCTTTGAGGCTAGTTCTCAGAATTGTGGCAGCTTGTGCCATGGCTACAGCCTGGTCATCATGTAGTTAACTCTTTCCACCTGATGGGGCTTTCAGTATCTATAAGACAGCTCACAGGATATGGCTCAGAATATTATCCACAGTCCTTGAGGAGGAACTAAAGGTCCTTGATTTTGCTTAATGACTAAACTGTAATATTTTGTCCTTTTGGACTGCTTTCCTTTGCTTCAGCATTTTTTTCACTTCTCTGAGTAAACTTATTCTTTAGCTAAAGTTTTTCTATAGACAAAAAAACAGGCAGAGGACATGGTGGGCAGTGGGAAGGGTAGGAGGACCATAGGGTCCTGCTCCATTTTTAGTTACAGTAAACAAAAAATGGCCATCTATGAACCTGGAAGCCAACTGTCACGAGACACCAAATTTTCAAGTGCTATGACATACTTCCCAGCCTTCAGAAATGTAAGTAAATGTTAATAAGCTGCCCAGTGTATGGTATTTTGTTGTAAGGCCCCAGAGTGAGACAGATGTCTATGCCAGATTTCATCACTCTAAAAAGCCCTAAGAGGAGAATTGTAACATGGACTCAAGCAACAAGAGGGCAAAAAGAATGTGAAATGGAGTATGAGAAAGGTTCTGGATGCCATGTGGACCACCATGACCAACTGAAGAAAAAAGGGCTGCAGTGGCCAATCCCGTTTACTTTCTTACTTTATTGTTCATATATTTACTTATCACTTTCTAACTGTTTTTTCTATTCCTTTCCCCTTCCATTGGAAAAGGTAATTAATTTTATTATTTAGTCCATATGTTACAGACATCAGTATGCAGGTCAAGAAGCAACAGTTAGAACCGGACATGGAACAAAGGACTGGTTCCAAATTGGGAAAGGAGTACGTCAAGGCTGTATACTGTCACCCTGCTTGTTTAACTTACATGCAGAGTACATCACGCGAAATGCTGGACTGGATGAAGCACAAGCTGGAATCAAGATTGCCAGGAGAAATATAAATAACCTCAGATATGCAGATGATACCATCATTATGGCAGAAAATGAAGAGGAACTAAATAGCCTCTTGATGAAAGTGAAAGAGGAGAGTTAAAAGAAGCTGACTTAAAACTCAACATTCAAAAAACGAAGATCATGGCATCTAGTCCCATCACTTCATGGCAAATAGATGGGGAAACAATGGAAAAACAGTGACAGACTTTGTTTTCCTGGGCTCCAAAATCACTGCAGATGGTGACTGCAGCCATGAAATTAAATGACGCTTGCTCCTTGGAAGAAAAGTTATGACCAAACTAGACAGCATATTAAAAAGCAGAGACATTACTTTGCCAACAAAGGTCCATCTAGTCAAAGCTATGGTTTTTCCAGTAGTCATGTATGCATGTGAGAGTTGGACCATAAAGAAAGCTGAGCACTGAAGAACTGATGCTTTTGAACCAGAGTTCAAAAATGTTGGCAAGGAGATCAAACCAGTAGATCCTAAAGGAAATCAGTCCTGAATATTCATTGGAAGAACTGATGCTGAAGCTCCAACACTTTGGCCACCTGATGCGAAGAGCTGACTCATTGGAAAAGACCCTGATGCTGGAAAAGATTGAAGGCGGGAGGAGAAGGGGATGACAGAGGATGAGACGGTTGGATGGCATCACTGATTCGATGGACATGAGTTTGAGCACGCTCCAGGAGTTGTTGATGAACAGGAAAGCCTGGCATTCTGCAGTCCATGGGGTCGCAAAGAGTCGGACACGTCTGAGCAACTGAACTAAACTGACTACAGGAATCAAGAAAGAATTCCAACCAGTGTATAGGAGTAATGAATATCATCCAAGAAGACTTGGATCTCCCTTTTTGGGGAAATAATGAGAGCGTTTTTATTTGTAAGAAAAATAGTTGCTTTATATAAGAGAGAACACGCTGTCATTGCTATTTCATTGTTTAGAAGCTCAACTTTGGGAAGAGTGTTGAGGGGCCAAAGATGCGAGTAGTGGTGTGTACTGTGTATTGTTTCTTTCAACGTGTGCTTTAACGCCCTTTCTGCTTGTCTCCTAAATTGAATAAAGAAAGAGGGAGAAGAGAAGGAACAGGAGGAGAAGAGGAAAAAGAAGGAGAAAAAGAGAATGAAGAGGAAAAAGGATTTCTGACATGGCTTTGATTTTCCTGATCACATACAGCTCTGCAAGACTTAGAAGCAGAAAGTTGCCAACTCTTGAGGAAGTGTGATACACATGGCTAGTGGATCTTCTTGCCTGCATATTAGCAAAAGAATATGGTCCTTGGAGGCAACAACAGTGGTGGCTTCAGTACCCAGACTCTGTCATAGATGCTGAGCTGTGTGAGATGATAGCAAAGAGGTTTCTACCAGAACAGTTCTGTGTCATGATTGGGCATTTCTTTCAGCTATTTTTTTCCCTGGTTTTGTAGCTATGAAATCAGTTTCCTGACTCTGAAGGAAATTCTTTAAACTACCTCCATCTATAAAGAATTAATAAATTCTTTCCTGTTTAAAGTAGCTGAAGTGGATCCTATCATCTGCAGCTAAGAATCCTGAGTGATACGTTACTCTGATACACCATCTCTACCAACAACCCCAATTTCTCATATATTGTTAGTGTTCTGGGCAAGTTCAAGTACAGCAGAATTTAGCACGTACCTTCTTAGATTGTTGTTAAGGAGTATTCCACTAACATCTATTACAGTAGCAGGATTGGAGGACAAGATAGTGTGACACCATTGGGCACAACTCAGAGAGTCAACTACTTGAGAAAAGAGATCATATCTACTCATCTTTTTCATGCAGCCTCATAACACTAAAACAATACCCTGGACTGAACCTGAAAGCAGAATGTTCAATGGAAGATGATAGATTAGCTCCAAGCTTACACTAAAGCCAGCGAATTCAAGGTGTTAACATTCTGTCTTTAGAAATTATTTCCACTGTAATTCAGCATACAACAAATGCCATGTTTTTGCTGCCTCAAGTGCTCCATCTTAGAAGTGGAATAGGAACACCTACTTCTTGATGGTGCCATGAATAATGATAATAATTATGAATAAATATTCCCAGGCATTTACTACATGATAGGTAGTTTTCTAAATGCTTTATATGCATTAGTTCATTTAATTTTTACAACAACCTGCTAAGTTACATATATATATATATGTATGGTGGTGGGGGTGGCTTAGTCGCTAAGTTGTGTCTGACTCTTGCGACTCCATGGACTGTAGTCTGCCAGGCTCCTCTGTCCATGGGATTTTCCAGGCAAGAGTACTGGAGGGGGTTGCCATTTCCTTCTCCAGGGACTCTTCCCTACCCAGGAATCCAACCCGGGTCTCCTACATTGCAGGCAGATTCTTTACCAACTGAGCTACAAGGGAAGCTCATATGTGTGTGTGTGTATGTGTGTGTGTGTGTGTGTACTTATTTTGCAAATGAGGAAACTAAGGTCAAGATCACAGGTGTCAGAGTCTAGAATTTGAATCCAGGCAGTCTGCCCCGGATTCTATACCTTTCACCACTCTGCTTTATTGTAAGAAAAATAAAAAGTTGTTATATGGTGTGCCAGAGGTGAAAAGAGCAGAGAAATGCATTGAGAGTAACATGAAAAATATAGCTTCTGATGGCTAGAAACTATTAGAACAACGTCAGATAATTTTGAATAGATTTTATGGTAAAGTATTTTTCCTTTTGGGCTTCCCTGGTGGCTCAGTGGTAAAGACTCCACCTGCCAATGTAGGGGACATTGATTCGATTCCTGGTCCAGGAAGATCCCACATGTCATGGAGCAGCTAAGCCCATCGCCACAACTACTGAGCCCGTGTGCTGCAACCACCAAATTCCGTGCGGCTAGAGCAACTAGAGAAGCCAGGGCAGTGAGAAGCCTAGGAACCACAATGAAGAATAGCCCCTGCTCACCGCAACTAGAGAAAGACCCCATGCAGCAACGAATACCCAGCAATCCATAAGTAAATAAATGATTATAGGAAGGAGATTGAGATTTAGATAGGAGGATAAAATATATATGTCTGGATCAACAGTCAACTCCTAAGCAGAGCAATCATAATTTCTTTCTTAAAATCTCTATCTTCCCGGTCCATAATGCCTGGAACTTAACAGAAAACAATTTTTTTTTCAACTGAATAAACATCAGTCACCTTGTAGTAACATGGTAAGGGAACATATGGGTGTAAAAATTTAATAACACATGGGTTTGGGTAGACTCTGGGAGTTGGTGATGGACAGGGAGGCCTGGTGTGCTGCAATTCATGGGGTCGCAAAGAGTCGGACACGCCTGAGCGACTGAACTAAACTGAACTGAAAATAAGTGAGATTTCAGGAAGTGAGTGGGGATTTGGGCCTTAAAGGCTGGCAAGAAATAAATAAGGAGAAGAGAAAAGACAGGGTACCTTAGGTGAGGAAACAAAAGAAGTGAAATTGTGGGGATGGAAAGACCAACATAATCCTAGCAGCCACCATGGTGTCCTGGAGGCGGGGGAAGGAGGGGCATTCTTTCTTTTGAAGCCTGAGCAAGCACCTGGTTACTTGGAAGACAATGTCCTAAGCTATTATTATGGGCACATTTGTTTTTTAAATGTTCTTTGGAAAAAATTCAAGCCAGTTTGAAGCAGGTGACTTTTAAAGCTCATTCACTTTCAGTGGGCCATTTTAAGCATTCGTTATCCGTGAAAGAGTGAGGATTGTGTCAAGAATGACTGTTGATGCACTGGTAAGAAAAGCACTGTTTGCTGTATTGTTTTTATTTTATAAAGACAGAATATCTAGAATATGCAAATAAAAAAGATGATTGTCCTGTAGTTATTCTCCCTTTCCCCAAAGCTCTGATGCTGCCAGGGAAATAAATGACTTCAGGAATCATGATGATTAAGCAGCAAGAGAAAATGACTGGCAGTGGGAGAATTTGGATGCCTGACAACTCAAATGTGGATCGGTTACATCAGTCACAGCTAAAACAGTGGACTGACTTCAGAAATAATCATGACTTGCCTTCTCAAAGGTTTCTCTTCAAATCATCCTGATAAAGGGTCCTACTATTGCATTGCTGTCAGTTTAATCCACTAACAAATATTTGTGATTCCTCTGCAGGACTCAAAATACATGCTTTTAAATTAAATTTGGTGGGTGATTGGGGCTGACCTTAGCATAGAGATTGTGGAATGATTTTATTGCAGGAACTGGACCCCTTCCAGGACCTGAGAGTGGGCTCTTGTTTAATCCTCTGAACTGAATTGTCTGAAGAGACACACAGGCTGATAAAGACTTTATTGGGAAGAAGTGCCTGGGAGAAGAGAGAAGCAAGGTAAGGGGACCCAGGAGGACAGTTCTGCCACGTGGCTGGAAGTCTTGGGTTTTATGGTAATTGGGTTAGTTTCCAAACTGTCTCTGGCCAATCATTCTGACTCAGGGTCCTTCCTGGTGGCTTATCACTCAGCCAAGATGGATTCCAGTGAGAAGGATTCTGGGAGATTGGAAGGACGTTTGGACTAGAGTCTCTTCTCTCCTTTTGACCTTTCCTGAATTCTTCCGGTTGGCGGTAGCTTGTTAGTTCCATGTTCCTTCCTAGGACCTCTGGTTGTAAGATAACTCTTACATGTAGTTACTACAGTGCCTGACCAGGGGGAGTGGTTTCAGTCACTGGTTCCACGAACAATTTAAGTCTCACCTGGAGCCCTCCATGAAGCAGCCACTGGTCCTGCAGAAAATGCTCTTCCCCTTTACCCAGGAGAGACTTGTGTTGGTGTCTGCAATATTGTCCTCTTTCTTGCCCTTCCCTTCTGCTTCCTTCCCTATGGCATCATGTTGGATCAGGTTCTTAAAAGCATCTGTGATATTGGTGTGCCGTGAAGAATAATTCTAAGTCTTTGTTGGTTCTTAAAGATTCTTCCTTCATTACTCCAACACGTCTACTCTAAAGTACTGCTGGCATTTTGTTATTTTAGTTTCCCCAAATTTTAATACCAGTGAGTCATGCCCTGTGGAATCTCCCTAGTCCCAGCCCCACCCAATGTTGACTTGTGTCCTTGGCATTGAAGAAAGGCATAAATTTTCAAGGTGAAATGACACAGTGGAAGTGTTGTTTGCAACCGTAAACAGAGTATTGTCCAAACTGGGAATAACAATTCTTTTTGGTAAAATGACGCATTTTCAGAATATGCAAATGTGTTTGTTTACATGTGAAAACAGACTGTTACTCTTTTAGCAATTGCTTTATCTCTGATAATAATACTTGGATAGGTACTGACTCAAAGGTACATAGGATGCCCCCAGAATGTCCTACTTATTATGAAGGAACTTGATGAAGTAAAAAACCCACAAAATGAAAATCTGTTAGTTGCATAAAGCTTGACATGAAGAAAGATGATCGATTGTTCAACATCTCTACTAACGGTAAATCAAGTGAGAATTATGGTAAGTTAAAGCAAATTGATCTTAGATTACATATCAGAAACAATTTTCCAACAATGAGGGTTCTTATGCTTGATATGACCTGTGGAATATTTGTAAGAGAAAGATTTACATATATTTGTGTAGTTTAATTATAATCTTCCACAAAGATTGAATGATTAATATGGGGCTTCCCAGGTGGCACAGGTGGTAAAGAACCTGCCTGCTAATGCAAGAGACACAGGAGACATGGGTTCAGTCCCTGAGTCGGGAAGACCATCTGGAGAAGGACATGGCAACCCACTCCAATGTTCTTGCCTGGTGAATCCCATGGACAGAGGAGCCTGGTGGTCTATGGTCCATATGGTTGCAAAGAGTCAGATACTACTAAAGTGACTTAGCACTCATAAGCATGTGTCTAATTCCACACACACACACACAAATTGAGGTGGTTTTTAAAGGAATATACAATAAGACAAGATATGAAAAGGAAAAACTTAGACTGAAGGGAAAAAATTAATTGTTTCTCCCACACATACCAAGAATGTTTTTGCTGAATTGCAATGTGGTGTAAAGCTATATGTTCATACTGAGCGTCATTATTTAAAACAAACAAAACTAAACACCTAACAGCTCCTATAAAACTCATTATTGGATCAAATTTAAAAGTGCTGACAAGATCATTGCTTCCAGTAAATGTGGTTCCCAGGGAGACCTGGTAAGGGTGGGAGATCTGACAGGTAGGGATTAGTAGGATGTTCAGTATGATCATAAAACAACATATTTTAAGTTAAGCATACATGCCACACTACATGTTATAGAGACCCCAACTAGCTTCTGTTAGTTGGATTGCTATGGCAGCAGAATGGCAACTGTCCTGAGCCCACAAGCTGATTGTAAACTAATGTCTCACAGCGTGCTCACCCATTAGTCAGGCTGTGACTGCAACTAAACTTACATAGATGGACAGCATTGCGAAGCAGAGACTACCACGGGCTGACAAGATGAATGAGAAGCTGGAAAACCAGGCATGGAGAGTAGCCAGATCAGGGGAACCCTAGGGATTTTGCATTAGAAAGGACAGCATGGGTAGCAGCAGTCTGGGTCTGGCTCTGTCACTGCCATTGTGATAAACATGACATACTCTTCCTCTCTGTGTCACTTGCTTCAGATTGAGAATCTTAGAAGGAATTATCTGACTGTCCAAATTAGAACATGAGCTCACTCCAGATTTTTCCTGAAGTAAATGCCACTCCTGTTTGGCTTGGGCAAAAGCCTTGAAGTCACTCTTGACAACTCCCTCCTTCTCACCTCACATCCAATGAATTAGCAGATCCTATAGGCTCTATTTTTCTTTTTTTTAAATTTATTTATTTCTTAATTGAAAGATGATTGCTTTACAGAATTTTGTTGTTTTCTGTCAAACCTCAACATGAATCAACCATAGGTGTACATATATCCAAACCCTTTTGAACCTCTCTCCCATCTCCCTCCCCACCCCACCCCTCAAGATTGATAAAGAGCCCCTGTTTGAGTTTCCTGAACCACACAGCAAATTCCTGTTGGCTATCTATATTCCATACAGTAATATAGTTTCCATGTTACTCTTTCCATACAACTTACCCTCTCCTTCCCTCTACCCGTGTCCATAAGCTTATTCTCTATGTCTGTTTCTCCATTGTTGCCCTGTAAATAAATTCTTCAGTACATTTTTCTAGATTCTGTATATATGCATTAGAATACAATATTTATTTTTCTTGTTTTGACTCATTTCACTCTGTATAATAGATTCTATGTTCATCCACTTCATCAGAACTGACTCAAATGAGTTCCTTTTTATGGCTGAGTAATATTCCATTGTGTATATGTACCACAACTTCTTTAGCTATTCATCTATTGACGGACATCTAGGTTGCTTCCATGTTCTAGCTATGGTAAATAGTGCTTCTATGAACAATGGGACACAGTGTTTTTTCAATTTTGGTTTCCTCAGGATATATGCCTAGGAATGGGATTGCTGAGTCATACGGTGGTTTTATTCCTAGTTTTTTAAGGAATCTCCATACCATCTTCCATAGTGGCTATATCAATTTACATTCCCACCAACAGCACAAGAATGTTCCCTTTTCTCCACACCCTCTCCAGCATTTATTGTTTGTAGACTTTTTGATGATGGCCATTCTGACTGGTGTCAGGTGATACCTCATTGTGGTTTGATTTCCATTTCTCAATGGCAACCCACTCCAGTACTCTTGCCTGGAAAATCCCACGGATGGAGGAGCCTGGTGGGCTGCAGTCCATGGGGTCACTAAGAGTCAGATACGACTGAGCAACTTCGCTTTCACTTGTAACTTTCATGCATTGGAGAAGGCAATGGCAACCCACTCCAGTGTTCTTGCCTGGAGAATCCCAGGGACAGGGGAGCCTGGTAGGCTACCGTCTGTGGGGTTGCACAGAGTTGGACACGACTGAAGCGACTTAGCAGTAGCAATAATGAGCAATGTCGAGCATCTTTTCATGTGTTTGCTAGCCATCCATATGTCTTCTTGGGAGAAATGTCTGTTTAGGTCTTTTTCCCACTTATTGATTGGGTTGTTTGTTCCTCTGGCATTGAGTTGTATGAGCCGCTTGTATATTTTAGAAATTAATCCTTTGTTATTTGTTTCATTTGTTACTATTTCCTCCCATTCTGAGGGTTGTCTTTTCACTTTGCTTATAGCTTCCTTTGCTGTGCAAAAGCCTTTAAGTTCAATCAGGTCCCACTTGTTTACTTTTGTTTTTATTTCTGTTACTCTAGCAGGTGGGTCATGGAGGATCTTGCTTTCTTTTATGTCATTAAGTGTTCTGCTTATGTCTTCCTCTAAGAGTTTTACAGTTTCTGGTCTTACATTTAGGTCTTTAATCCATTATGAGTTTGTCTTTGTGTGTGGTGTTAGGTCGTATTCTAATTTCATTTTTTTACATGTAGCTGTCCAGTTTTTCCAGCACCATTTGTTGAAGAGGTTGTCTTTGCCCCATCATATATTCTTGCCTCCTTTGTCAAAAATAAGTTACCCATAGGTGCATGGGTTTATTTCTGAGCTTTCTATCTTGTTCCTTTGGTCTATATTTCTGCTTTTGTGCCAGTGCCATAATGTCTTGATGATTTGTAGTATAATCAGTATACCGAAGACAGTATACTGTCTTCAGATTTGTAGTATAATCTGAAGTCAGGAAGGTTGATTCCTCCAGCTCCATTCTTCTTTCTCAAGACTGCTTTGGCTATTCAGGGTCTTTTGTGTTTCCATATGAATTGTGAAATTTTTGTTCTAGTTCTGTGAAAAATGCCATTGGCAATTTGATAGAGATTGCATTGAATCTCTAGATTGTGTTTGGTAGTATAGTCATTTTCACAAAATTGATTCTTCCTACCCAGCAAGATGGAATATCTCTCCATCTGTTCATGTCATCTTTGATTTCTTCCATCAGTGTCTTATAATTTTCTGTGTACATTATTTTCAATACTTGTTCTAAATTCAGGGCTTCCCCGGTGGTTCAGATGGTAAAGAATTCGCCTGCTATGCAGTAGACCTGGGTTCGATCCCTGGGTTGGAAAAATCTCCTGGAGAAGGGAATGGCTACCCACTAGTATTCTTGCCTGGGAAATCCCATGGACAGAGGGGCCTGGCAGGCTACAGTCCATGGAATTGCAGAGTGTTGGACACGACTGAGCAACTTTCACTTTTTCTGAATTCAACCACTTCTCAACGGTTGGGGCAGTCAAGACTCTACATGCACTTATTGTTGACTCCATTGATAGCATGATTCTTGCTATCTTGGCCAATTGGATCACAAGCCCATTAAAAAAAAAAACACTAATGAGGAAAGAGGTTGAACAACTCTGTTGGGGTGGATTATCTCCACAGTGGAAGATTTTAGCTTTCAGGATGCATATGGGGCACAACTATACTTCTGCTCTGGGACCAATTTTGTAAAGTCCATCTACTGTCATCTACCAAACCTTCATAAACCAATTCTCCAATCTCATTTGCTGACTGTGTAGCCAGATTATTGGCCATGGCAATGAGACAGTCTTAACTAGACATGTTCTTCTTGAAATTCTCTTTTCTACTGTCTGAGGGAATTACTCCTGGGACAGAAGATAAAGGTGTTAACATCTTCCCCAAAGTTAAAAAAGTGAAAAGATACAAAAGGGGAACAATTAAAAAACCTGGAGGACAAGATCAGAAGGTCTACCACCTAAATAATGAGTATAAAAGAGAGATTAGAAAAAACATGGAGTTGAGGAAACTGAATGAAAGAATTCAAGAACATGTCCTGAAAATTTAGGGTAGGATCTCCATGTTAAAAAGGCTTATCTGATATCCATCATAATGGATAAAAAGACACAAATATTGTTGTGAACATTCAGAACATGGCAACAAAATAAAAGTTGTACAAAATCCAAAAAAGTTAAAACCAATCACATGCAAGTGACCAAGTATCAGAATGAATTTGTATTTCACAACAGCAACTCTTGAAGAAAGAAATTAAGCATTGTCTTAAGAATTCTAAACAAAATTTATTTCCAAGCTAAAATTCTATCTCTCACCAAATTATCAACCAAGTAATAGGATAAAAGAAATTTTTCACACATTCAAAATCTAAAAGGAGTTATCCCAATATACCTTTTCTCAAGAAGCTACTAGAACATATGCCATACCCACACTAGTCTTTAAAACAAAAAAAGGAAAGACATGGGATTTACGATGACAGCTGAGTACCTGATGTGGAGAATTAGAACAGATCAGAGTAATATGATTCAGGAGACATACATGTGAAAGGCTGTCATTCTCAAGATTCCTGTTAGCTTCAATTCTACCATCTTTTAAACCTGAGAATAGAATGCATAGGGAGCCTGGACCCTCTTCTTGGCTTGCCTTGACATACGTTACTGAAGTTCCTGCTTTCCCTTCCAAGACTTGCTGTGTGCCTGAGCTGAGGAAACTTGCTCCAGATGAATTCCAACTGATTAGATCTGTCGCAAGGAGGATATCCTTCCTTTTGATTAACTTAAAGCTGACTGATTCTTCTGTACAGAATCTTTTCACAGCCAAGCCTCAATTAGGGTTTGATTGAATAATAGGGCTGTGAAAAGAAGAGAAGCAAAAAGCAAAGGAGAAAAGGAAAGATATACCCATTTGAATGCAGAGTTCCAAAGAATAGCAAGGAGAGATAAGAAAGCCTTCCTCAACGATCAATGCAAAAAAATACAGGAAAACAATAGAATGAGAAAGACTAGAGATCTCTTCAAGAAAATTAGAGACACCAAGGGAACATTTCATGCAAATATGGGCTCAATAAAGGACAGGAATGGTATGGACCTAACAGAAGCAGAAGATATTAAGAAGAGGTGACAAGAATACACAGAAGAACTGTACAAAAAATATCTTCATGACCGAAATAATCACGATGGTGTGATCATTCACCAAGAGCCAGACATCCTGGAATGTGAAGTCAAGTGGGCCTTCAGAAGTGTCACTATGAGCAAAGCTAGTGGAGGTGATGGAATTCCAGTTGAGCTATTTCAAATCCTGAAAGATGATGCTGTGAAAGTGCTGCACTCAATATGCCAGAAAATTTGGAAAACTCAGCAGTGGCCACAGGACTGGAAATGGTCAGTTTTCATTCCAGTCCCAAAGAAAGGCAACAACAAAAATTGCTCAAACTACTGCACAATTGCACTCATCTCACATGCTAGCAAAGTAATGCTCAAAATTCTCCAAGCCAGGATTCAGCATGTTCTAGATGTGCAAGATGGTTTTAGAAAAGGCAGAGGAACCAGAGATCAAATTGCCAACATCTGCTAGATCATCAAAAAAGCAAGAGAGTTCCAGAAAAACATCTATTTCTGCTTTATTGACTACACCAAAGCCTTTGACTGTGTGGATCACAATAAACTGTGGAAAATTTGGAAAGAGATGGGAATAACAGACCACCTTACCTGCCTCTTGAGAAACCTGTGTGCAGGTCAGGAAGCAACAGTTAGAACTGGACATGGAACAACAGACTGGTTCCAAATAGGAAAAGGAGTACTTCAAGGCTGTATATTGTCACCCTGCTTATTTAACTTATATGTAGAGTGCATCATGAGAAACACTGGGCTGGAGGAAGCACTAGCTGGAATCAAGATTGCTGGCAGAAATATCAATAACTTCAGATATTCAGATGACTCCACCCTTATGGCAGAAAGTGAAGAAGAACTAAAGAGCCTCTTGATGAAAGTGAAAGAGGAGAGTGAAAAAGTTGGCTTAAAGCTCAACATTCGGAAAACTAAGATCATGGCATCTAATCCCATCACTTTATGGCAAATAGATGGGGAAACAGTGGAAACAGTGGCTGGCTTTATTTTTCTGGGCTCCAAAATCGTTGCAGATGGTGATTGCAGCCATGAAATTAAAAGACACTTACTCCTTGAAAGAAAAGTTATGACAAACCTAGATGGCATATTAAAAAGCAGAAACATTACTTTGTCAACAAAGGTCCATCTAGTCAAGGTTATGGTTTTTCCAATAGTCATGTATGGATGTGAGAGTTGGACTATAAAGAAACCTGAGCGCCGAAGAATTGATGCTTTTGAATTGTGGTGGTGGAGAAGACTCTTGAGAGTCTCTTAGACTTCAAGGAGATCCAACCAGACCATCCTAAAGGAAATCAGTCCTGAGTGTTCGTTGGAAGGACTGATGTTGAAGCTGAAACGCCAATACTTTGGCCACCTGATACAAAGAGCTGACTCATTTGAAAAGACCCTGATGTTGGGAAAGATTGAAGACAGGAGGAGAAGGGGACGACAGAGGATGAGATGGTTAGATGTCATCACTGACTTAATGGACATGAGTTTGGGTAAACTCCTGGAGTTGGTGATGGACAGGGAGGCCTGGCATGCTGCAGTTCATGGGGTGGCAAAGAGTCGGGCACGCCTGAGTGACTGAACTGAACTGAACTAAATAATTGGGATGAGGAGTGTGTATCCCAGAAGAGTGTGTATCCCACAGAATGGTCATTGCCTCCATTCTGCAGTCTACCTGTCCTGAGTGAATGTCACCATAGGCTACTCTAACTGGGAAGAAACTAGAAATAAGAGTTCTTGAAATTGCAACTCATCCTAGCCAAGTTGAGACATTAAAAAGGATCACAATATTACTATTCTCAATGAGTGATATATTTCACAATTTTAAAAATTGAAAATCAAATTCAATTATTTCCTTTCTAGCAATAAAACAAAATTACTAGGTAGTCTGCAAAGATGTCACTAAAACTATCAACAGAAGCTGGTTTTCACTGCTATCATATTTCTTGCTGGGGTAATTCAAAACAACAGTGGCAACATAATTTTATAAAAGTGTTCTGTTTTCATATTTGAATAAGATCATACCTAGTTGACAAAGGAGGTTTGAATGGTTCACCTTAAATTAATTCTTAATCCTAAAAATAAACTATTAAAAACTATTAAAAATGAGAAAACATATCACATTCAAACATTTTGAAAATAGTATTAGTACGCCATGATACAGTTATTTCACTAGAATGATTTGGGAAACATAACCTTTCTTTTACCACACAATTCTGTCACCCTGAAATGCAGCTTAAACTTTTAGAAACTATTCCAATGTTGTAATCACTCTTATTGTATCATTATTTCAATAGTTTCAGTTAAGCTTGCTGTAGCACTGAAAACAGCATATTTATTAGTTGAATAGAGATGGTTCATAAATGAACAGTAACCAATTTGTGCTTGAGATAATATAGTTCTCTACAAAGAAGCGTTAAGTGACCATATACAGGAAGTGGGTATTATCCACATGGCTCCAAGTAGACTTAAAATAAATGGGTGGAAATAGATGGGAAGAAAGACATTAGTTCAGGGTAAGGAAAGCTTTATTTACAGTCATTTGGCAATAGAGTGGGCATTCTCTGAAGATTATGACACTCTGCTCTTTACAGGGTCCAAGCCTAGGATGGCAGGCTTGCTGGGGTGATGGTGTCACAGTTAATGCTCTGGACTAGATTTCCAATTCAATGTAAATATCGTACATTTCACCTCTTTCCTACCTTACCGCTGGGCCATTCACCTATCACTAACCACTCTATGAAGTAACCAAGTTGTTCCATCAACAGCACTCCTAGGGTAGGAAGGGGTGTCTGTCCACAGAATTCTTTGCTTCAATAGCACTTTTCTTTCTGCTCAAATTGATTCTATTTATGCTCAATTCTTGAGAAATTCCACATTCTCAGACATATAAATTTTCACATCTTCTTTAGCATTTCTCCTACTCTTTCTTGAGGAAATTCTCTCTTCCTCCTTTCATGTTTTCTGTGATTGAATCAAAAACTTGAATCACAATGAATGAATGTAGTATTGATGGAACACCAAAATCAAGAAAATGAAAGCCCCGGGTTTTGCAGTGAAATTAGACACAATAATGAATCAGACTAGTCTTTAAAAAAATTAAAACAGTCATAAGTCAGCAACTATGATATTGAAATTATGTATTGAAGAAAAGTCTAACACCCATTTTCTTTCATTCAAAAGGCATTTACCGGATATCTACTGTATGCCAGACAGTAGGTGTGCTAAGGATAGACAATGGAATGACGCAGTGTTTTTCAAAGGGTGGTGTGTGCATTTCTCAGAGTGAAAAATCCTCTAGAGGCTGAACATGGGAGGGGCCGGAAACCTGAGTCTTACTTGCTCTGTTTCTCTTGCTGTTTTTCACCAACATAAATTTTTGAAGAAATAAATTTTTGAAGAAAATCTATTCTCTCTTTTCAGGTAATCAAACAGTTGAGTGATTACCGGGTTCAAACATTTGTTCTTTATGGATAAAACTGTGAGTATGATTTGGGATTTTTCTATTTGTGTTGTGAAAGAGATAAGATTTTTGACAGAATGACAATGTAATCTAGGATATGGTGCCCCTTTGGCAGCACTGCTGTCTTGCTGTTTGGGAGGCAACGTGATCCAGACAGATAGAGACTTGAATGCAAGCTACATGGTGTTGTTCCTCTGAACCAGTTTGTGACCTGAGAAAGGAGGATAAAAAGAATGCTGAAGGTGTTGTAAAGTTTAGAGATAATATGTGCATGATGGAATATAAATGACTAATAATCAGGATTTGCCATCTGCCCAACTTCCCAGCATTCTGACAATAAGGCAAAACTAGGAGATGCAGAATCAAGTGAGGAAAGCAACAGACCCAGTAGGAAAAAATATCCCAGGAAGCTGCACATGGAGGAGGAAAGGTAATGGGTGGGAGGAGGGCATTTGAGGGGATGGTATGACACAGAATGACATGTAAATTGACAAGATGCTAAAAAGACACATGTGGATGAGAGAGAGGACTGTTGGGTAAGAAATTGAAAGTTTCTTGGGAGTTTCAGGGTACCAGAGAATAGCAGAGCATTTTAATAAGAATTTATGTGTTTTTTATTTTTTTCCTTGTTTAATTAGTTTATTTTCTATTTTTTAACTTTACAATATTGTATTTGTTTTGCCATACAGTGACATGAATCCACCATGGGTGTACATGTTTTCGCCTTCCAGAACCCCCCTTCCGCCTTCCTCCCCATCCCATCCCTCCGGTTCATCCCGGTGCACCAGCCCCGAGCACCCTGTATCATGCATTGAACCTGGACTGGCGATTCGTTTCACATATGATAATTTACATGCTTCCATGCCATTTTAACAAGAATTTCTGTGTAACTTTTGAAAGTTTGAGTGAGTTGTGAAAGTGAAGAGTTTTCTTTGGACTGTATCTCTTTAAATTCAGGACCATGCAGGGAATGGGCAATGATTGTCAAGGGGGCTGTCATTCTCAATTTTGAAACTAAGATGGGACTGTACCTATATTTTTTTTTTAGGGGGGGACTGTACCTATAATTGACATAAAAATCATTGCTCTAAATATGTCAACGTGCTTTTTCACCAGGAGTGTCAAATGCTAAGCTTTCATATAAAAAGGGATAAAGTGGAAGCAGCAAAGATTCTTGAGTGTACTATTCCCACCAAGACCCAAATCGGAGGTAAAATTACATGTAAAATTGGAATATAATTTGAGACAAATGCAAGATTTCAAATAAGTTTTTTGACATTAAATTGAGAAAGTCTACCCTCAAAAGTCCTTGCCAAGTTATTACCCAGGAATTTCCATTTTAATACAAATTTTAGTAGACTCTGAACTGCTTATGAATTTGAAGTCCTCTCTGCATGGGGACAGAGAGTTAGCCATGGATGTGGGGACCAGTACAATTGTGTATCTTTTCTCTGCTAGGGTACTTGATCCTGGTGGCTACTGATGCTCTAGAACTGGCAATGCTCAGGCATGGCAATCAATTACCTGACCTCTTTTTCCTCAAAAGTGGAAACATGCTTAGCATATTCTGCTGAGAATGGGATAAAAAGGAGTGAGTAATGGTTGGAACATGCCTCAGAGACACTGCAGGAATGGCCAGGTCAAAAGGTGGAGATAGCAGCCATTTAGGATTCAGGGACTCAGGTCTTCTGAGTTAGAGGGCAGGAACTGGAGACGTGTTCACACCAATTCACACCTGTGCACCAGTGAGCGGTGAGCTTCTGACTTTATAACAGAAGGAAATGACAATCCACTCCAGTATTCTTGCCTGGGAAATCCCATAGACAGAGGAGCCTGGTGGGCTATAGCCCAGGGGGTCACAAAGAGTTGGACACGACTGAGCAACTAAACAACAACAGGATAAAAATTAGGAATTAATAAGTGAGAACAGATGCTATTGCCTCTCTAAGGAGTCACTTAAATATTCTCCCTTGGTCATTTCATGAAAGCTGGAGAGAAAAGGAAACAAAACTTGCAGCCAGAAGGAAGCAAGACTTCTGAAGACTTTTAGGTCTGAGATTCTGGGTAGAGGTGCACAATACCTTCACTCCTTGAGGACCAGCTCTTCGGGGGACAATGTCAGTGATCCTCCTTCATCCAGGTGAGGGGACAAGACTGGAGCTCAGATTGGAGACTACAGCCCCTATTGAGTTTCCCATATACCAAAGTGGGAAACAGGCAGGGCCACTGGAATCATTTAGCTTCTTTCCACAACATTTCCCAAATCCTACTAATCTGTGAGTGGCATGAAGTCCAAAAGAAAAAGCTGGACCCGGCTCTCCTCTGGTTCGAGCTGATTAGAGGGACATGTGGTACTTCCTTCTGCATTTGGAAGATGAAGGCATGTGCTTTAGAAAATGTTCTTGCCTTCCCCCTTCCAATGTTTTCTAGAAGAAGCTGTGATAAAGTCTCCAGGCTTCATCTGTCTGTACCTCTAGAGGCACCTGAGAGTTCCCACACTCTGATAATTAGTTATCTGAAGACCTCAGCACCAGGGATTTTTAGCTTTTCCCTCCCAACTAGGAACCATTGTCCTTCCAACTCCCAATCAGGCAGGCACGAATTCCCAATACTGAATATATGGTAAATATATGACATATATATGTCTTTAATAAGGAAAAAGAAGGCCTGGGCAGAATTATTTGAGGTTCTGGCATCTGATCCATCCCCCAAAATATAAAACGCTGGTGAATGTGTCTCAAACATACACTAGGACCAAGACCATCCTTTCTAAATGATTTACCTTCTGTCACATATTGAGTTGGCCAAAAAGTTTGTTTGAATTTTTTCATAAGATGTTATGGGAAAACCCGGAAGAACTTTTAGGCCAACCCGATACATAGCCAGAGGCTGCCAAACTTATGTTTCAAAGTTAGAGAGGAAATTCATAAAGACGAACATGAGGCACTTGCCAAATAATACATAAAAAAGAATATAGCTTGTGTGTATACTTTCAATGTTTAGAAACTTAAATTTGTGACTGTGATTCAGATAACAAAAAAGACTCCCAGCCTCACGCCCAATCATTTCTTCTTTTCCCATTGCTATGTGCTCAGGTGTTCAGTCGTGTCCAACTCTTTGCAACACCATGGACTGTAGCCCTCCAGGCTCCTCTGTCCATGGGATTTTCTCAGCAAGAATACTGGAGTGGGCTGCCATTTCTTTTTCTAGGGGATCTTCCTGACCCAGGGGTGGGACCTACGTGTCTTACATTTCCTGTATTGGCAGAAGGGCTCTTCATCACTAGCGCCACTCCTCTGTAAAAGAAACGGACATATTCTTGATTTTGAACACACATTTTGGGCCAGAAATTGTTTTAACTGCTTTACATGTATTAACTCAGAATTTAACTTATGTCTCCAAAGAACTCCAAATAATAATAATAATAATAATAATAATAATTTATGTCTCCAAAGAATAAATAACTCTCTGATATGCATTCATAGAACCATTCACTGCATCTTTAGATAGAGTTAACTCCAGTTTTTGTAACACTTTCCCCGAGGGGAACAAACACGTAGGAAAGAAACAGAGAATTATTTGTCATCTGAATAAAGAATCATACATTACTTAATGAAAAGTTGTGTTTTTTTCTGTTAACAGATTAAATCCATTGGTGACATTCATTCATCCTGAACTAAGTAGCCAGCTATATCTCAGTCATGATAAAAGATTTTAAGGAGAGCATACCAATGAATCCTTCCCGGGTGGCTCAGATGGTGAAGAATCTGCCTGCCATGCAGGAGACCCAGGTTCAATCCTTGGGTTGGGAAGATCCCCTGGAGAAGGGAATGGCAACCCACTCCAGTATTGTTGCCTGGAGAATTCCATGGACAGTAGAGCCTGATAGGCTATAGTCCATGGGGTTGCAAAGAGTCAGACACGACTGAGTAACTAACACTTTCACTTCATACCAATGGAAAGTTCCCCCTTTGCAAAGCATACTTATAAATTAGTCCATTTCAAAACATATTTAAGGATTCTCCAGGAGGAATAAGATCTTGAGGAAATTGTTGTTATCAACAAAAAATGTGGGTTGTTTTCATAACTACCTGGACCCAATTTGTAACATTCATAATCAACAATGATGTGATTTCAAAAGCGTCTCAGAAAGGGTTAAGCTCACTGTTGTTTACTTTTCCTGCTGCTGCTGCTGCAAGAGAACTTAGCACCATTCATTTTCTTGAAGTATATAATTTATACTAATTGTTAGATTACCATGTTTGTAGATTATAGTATCATGTTGCCAATGAACTTTAGGCAAAATTTCAATGCAAATTGCAATACAAAGGCCTTAGATTATTACACTAAAAAGGAAAATTAAAATAGCCAGATTTTGTTTGGTCAACAAAAGATTCAGTTTGATCAATAGTTTAACATGACTTTTACTATTTTGTCTTATTACAAATTTACACAGGTTTTCTTAATACAAAATTTTTAAAATATATTGATCAATAGAAAGGAAATGAAAAGTCATCTATAATTTGACTTTATGAATAGCCATTATCACATGGTTTTTAATTTCCTTCCATTCTTTTGAAAATGTATGTATATATACACATTCGTGATTTACTTTTACAAAGAGCAAATCATATACATTTTACTTTTAACCAATATCTATATATTATGACTGTTATCGCCTATCATGGTACCTTACTATCTGATGCATAGCTATATATAATAAATTAATTATAAATTTGTGAATAATTATCATAAATTAATTAACCAATCTCTTGGACATTTACTTGTGAACTTTTTTCCTCTGTAATTATAACCCATGCTATGATGAAAATTCTTGACATGAGGTTTAATAATTGAGTTTCTTGTGCTGGGAAAACTGGTCAACCACTTGTAGAAGAATGAAACTAGAACACTTTCTAACACCATACACAAAAATAAACTCAATATGGATTAAAGATCTAAATGTAAGGCCAGAAACTATAAAACTCGTAGAGGAAAACATAGGCAAAACACTCCCTGACATAATGACAGCAGGATCCTCTATGACCCACCTCCCAGAATATCAGAAATAAAAGCAAAAATAAACAAATGGGACCTAATTAAAATTAAAAGCTTTTGCACAACAAAGAAAACTATAAGCAAGGTGAAAAGACAGCCTTCAGAATAGGAGAAAATAATAGCAAATGAAGCAACTGAAAAAGAATTAATCTCAAAAATATACAAGCAACTCCTGCAGCTGAATTCCAGAAAAATAAACGATCCAATCAAAAAATGGGCCAAAGAACTAAACAGACAGTTCTCCAAAGAAGACATACAGATGGCTAACAAACACATGAAAAGATACTCAACATCACTCATTATCAGAGAAATGCAAATCAAAACCACAATGAGGTACCATTTCATGCCAGTCAGAATGGCTGCTATCCAAAAGTCTACAAGCAATAAATGCTGGAGACGGTGTGGAGAAAAGGGAACCCTCTTGCACTGTTGGAGGGAATGCAAACTAGTACAGCCACTATGGAGAAGAGTGTGGAGATTCCTTAAAAAACTATCATCCCAGTTAAAATTCTTACATCTAAAGTGTGTGAAGCTGTAGCTTTGTTTGCATTATTTTGTATTTCTTTGATTATTAATGAGATTAAGTCTATTTTCAATGTTCATTGTACATTTTTATATGCTATTCTGTACTGGAAATAGAACTGACATATGACCCAGCAATCCCACTGCTGGGCATACACACCAAGGAAACCAAAATTGAAAGAGACGCGTGTACCCCAATGTTCATCGCAGCACTGTTTACAATAGCCAGGACATGGAAGCAACCTAGATGTCCATCAGCAGACGAATGGATAAGGAAGCTGTGGTACATATACACAATGGAATATTACTCAGCCATTAAAAAGCATACATTCAAATCAGTTTTAATGAGGTGGATGAAACTGGAGCCTATTATACAGAGTGAAGTAAGCCAGAAAGAAAAACACCAATACAGTATACTAATGCATATATATGGAATTTAGAAAGATGGTAATGATAACCCTATGTGCGAGACAGAAAAACAGATACAGATGTATAGACCAGTCTTTTGGACTCTGTGGGAGAAGGCAAAGTTGGGATGATCTGAGAGAATAGCATTGAAACATGTATATTATCATATGTGAAACAGAATGCCAGTCCAGGTTCGATGCATGAGACAGGGTACTCAGGGCTGGTGCACTGGGATGACCCTGAGGGATAGGGTGAGGAGGGAGATGGGAGGGGGGTTCAGAATGGGGAACACATGTAGACCCATGGCTGATTCATATCAATGTATGGCAAAAACCACTACAATATTGTAAAGTAATTAGCCTCCAACTAAAATAAATATATTAAAAAAAAATTTAGTTTCTTGAAATAAATCTCTATAAATGTAATTGTTGTTTAATTTCCCTCTATAAAAAGTTGATTTAAATTTTGACCCACAATTAAAATGATCAAAGGATAATAAGACACATTTCACAGAATAGCACATAAAAATGTACAATGAACATTGAAAATAGACTTAATCTCATTAATAATCAAAGAAATACACAATAATGCAAACAAAGCTACAACTTCACACACTTTAGATGTAAGAATTTTAAGATAAATATTTAAAGGAATAAAAGTTATTTTCTCTCCTTTGTTGTTTAGTGCCTCTTCCAAGGTGAATGATCTCTAGTGTGTGTTTGTATATGATACAAAGATTTTCACGTACCATATCTGTTTTCATATGTCCATCCACTCCAGAAACCTCTACCTAGACCAGCCATAAGTCTACACCAAACCTCCACATCTTTGATCTTCCAGTCTTTACACTTCAAGGCTCCTAACCAGCCAGTTAAGCCATTAACCCCTGCCCATGAACCCATATATATTCTCACCTTGGGCCACTTCTTTGTGCCCAAAGTGGATGGATGAGCTGAGCATCACCTAAAACTTACTAGTTTATAAGGTTTTCACCACTATATTTTAAGGCTACCCTTTAATATGAATGTGATGCACTTTCTTTTCCATTTTTAGTTTGCAGCCACACAGGAAGCCTATGCAACCATAAACCAAATTTGAGACTTCTCCTGTTTCTCTAACTTGCTATATGGGAGGATCTTCCCCATATAGTCATATGTCTGAACTGTGATAGGGAGCTGATACAACCATTATGGGTACAAATTTATGGGCTACTGCTCATGTAGTTACTCATATTGTCTAGCTCCACTTGGGGTGGATTCTAGATGTGTCTTTTCCATCTCACAATAGATTCTCCTGGACCCACCTGGGTATACTGGCTTCAATAGAACCCAGCTCCTGATGTTCATTTCTGGGTTTACAGTCACTTGATGTCCCATAGTTAAGTACTCCATCTTTATCAGGGTTTAGTAGTATGTAAAGAGCTATTTTTCAAAAGGTTTATAACTTTATATGGCTTCAGATGCCATAGCTTTATTCCAGAAACTTACACTGTGATTCTTTCTCTTGTGCTTTTCATAAACTCTATCATATATTATAACATGAAAGTGAAAGTGTTAGTCACTCAGTCATATCTGATGCTTTGTGATCCCATGGCTCCTCTGTCTATGGATTCTCTAGGCAAAAATACTGGAGTGGGTGGCCATTCCCTTCTCCAGGGGATCTTCCCCACCCAGGGATCAAACTGGGGTCTTCCACAATGCAGACAGATACTTTACCATCTGAGTCACCCATACACAGAGTCTCTTCCCACCACTGACATCAATGGAAGAAAAGAAGGCAACAGGATGAGGAAAGAGAGGGCCTCAGATAGTGATGAACAACTCAGCCAACCCTAATGGGAAGTTCTGAGCAAGCAATTATCACTTGTTAGTGGAGCCCCACATTGGGCAGAAATGGCCAGGTCCCAGATCTTCCCATCATACTCAGACTTTGACTAGGGGCTCCCTGAGTTTGAAAGCTGAGGGGTATCCAAAAATCTTTGTGCTTGTCTCCTTTTATGAGAATTTCTCAGTGGTACCTACCTGGAAGTACATGAGCCATTACATACTCAATGTCACCAGTATTTTTAAGTGTATATTATGGGCTTATACAGGCTTTGATCATTTAAATTAGCCTGGACTGCCTTTCTAATGCCTGGATTGGATTTCTAATGGCTCTCAATTCTTTTGGCCTTTTGTACCTAAATACACCTAAGGAAGATTAACCTCCCATACAGTACAAACTTAGATCTCCAAAATGAATCTTTCTGACATTTTTTGATAAGTATTTCTTTGGTTTTGTTCAGTCACTCAGTTGTGCCCAGCTTTTTGTGACCCCATGGACTGCAGCACGCCAGGCTTCCGTGTCATTCACTATCTCCCGGAATTTGCTCAAACTCATGTCCATTGAGTCAATGATGCCATCCAACCATCTCATCCTCTGTTGCCTCCTTCTCCTTCTGTCTTCAATCCTTCCCAGCATCAGTGTATTTTCCAATAAGTCAGTTCTCTGCATCAGGTGACCAAAGTATTGGAGCTTCAGCTTCAGCATCAGTCCTTCCAATGAATATTCAGGGTTGATTTCCTTTAGGATTAACTGGTTTGATCTCCTTGCTGTCCAAGTGTTTCTTAACCTTTTTTTAAAAATTCTTTTCCTCCTAAGGATCCTTTGTAGACATATTTCCTAATTTCCCCATGAAATTCTAATGTCAAGCATATATTACTATTTATGTACAGTATACATATTTTTTGCTTTATGCATAAAAAATTGTAACTTTTTTCACATTGCCCCAAGCGCCAATTCTGGTCCATTTAGAAATATTTTTGCTCTCCTTTTAAATGCAGTTTTATTGTAGCTTTCTCTACAATGATTATCTAGAATTTCTGATGGGAGCGATTCATCTTTGTTGAATAATAATAATATGACACGAGTTTGATCTCTGGGTCAGGAAGATCCCCTCGAGGATGAAATGGTAGCCCACTCCAGTATTCTTGCCTGGAAAATCTCATGGACAGAGGAGCCTGGTGGGCTACAGTCCATGGGGTCACAACGAGTTGGACACGACTGAGCAACTGAGCACACACAATAATATGACTATTTCAATTAAAAAAATGAACTGTAAATATGAAAAGAATCTTTTTGAACCTGTTTGATCTAAGTTAGGTCATGTGGCAACTCCTGAACCAATCACCATGGCCAAGGGATGGAAAAGCTTGATTAGCTTAGCCAAGGTCACATTCTTTACCAGGAGTTGAGAGTGGTGGAGAAGTGATCCCTCTCAGAAAATTACACCGTACCTATAGAAGAATGGAAATAGATGCTGGGTGCCAACATGACAGCTGTGCATTGTAACACAGACTCCTGATCCTCTGGAGGAGAGTATGACAACCCACTCCAGTATTTTTGCCTGGAGAATCGCCATTGACAGAGGAGCATGACAGGCTATGGTCCGTGGGGTCGCAAAGAGTCAGACATGATGAGTGACTAAGCATAGCACAGCACAGTGTATAAACGTCAACGTTACTCTCCCAATTCATCCCACCCTCTCTTTCCCCCACTGTGTCCATATGTCCATTTTCTATGTCTGCGTTTTTATTCTTGCCCTGCAAATAGGTTCATCAGTACCACTTTTCTAGTATATGTGCATTAATATATTATATTTGTTTCTCTCTGAGAAAAGTATATAAATTTACTTAATGTAAGTTTTACATGGCACAGGACCCTTCATAAGGAACTGTAGGCCCAAAGAAATGGCAAAACCCAAATGCTTTAATGGAGGATGAATGCAGAGAAGCAACTGCAGAAGTGTAATTAAAATACATGGAGAGGAAGGTAAGATAAAGATTATAAAGGAAGGTAAGGATTCTTTTAACCAGGTCTATTTGGACAGAATTCTCTTGGCCTTTTATGATAAGAATGTTTCTTCCCTCGTGGTATAAGGAAGGCAGCTTCACAGGGGAGTTTCATCTCCTGCTTTCAGGAAGAAAAGGGAAGGTCAAAGTGCCCTTCTTGAACCTGTCATTTTTCAAGTGCCTTTAGCTCAAAAAAAAAAAAAAAAACTCGACCAAAATGGCCTATTTTGTTCGTTTTTGGCATATTCTGCACCCTTCAAGGTCTCCGTGATTAAGGTAATCTGAATAACTGGGAGTCACTACTGATTCTTAATTCTCTTGCCCTTTTGTATCAAAGGACATCTGAAGAGGAAGTTCCTTAAGAGTGCACTTCAGATTTTAGTTTGCATCTTTATACCTAAGTCACCAGAAGTAACACATTTGAGGAGCCATCCTTATTTCCAGAACACTAAAGAGAAACGTACCTAGCATATGCGCTCAGTAGTAGGTGGCAAATCATGTGCTATAAACTTCTTTCTGATACATGGCTGTTGAAAGAGAAGAGCTGAAGGATGTACTTAGTCTGGTTTAAAGAGAAAGAAAATCAGCAACAGTTCTGCCTGTGCCAAAAAACAAAAAAAAGGAAAGGGGAAAAAGGCTTTAAAGTGGGCAGTGGTATTCTGGGAATAAAAGCATGAAAGGTGACAACAGAGAGGGCTCAGATAAAGAGCAGAATTTTGCAGCATCTATTTGCCAACACAGCAAAGGAGGGCTAAGGCAGGATTCTGACAAAACCCCAAAGCCAATATTTTACCTCTGATGTGTCTATGTTTATATCCCATGCCTAGTATACAGTGATTGGACTTGTGATGCTGTGTGTTGTGGGAGGTGTTCCTCCCTAAGGTAAGCCAGTTTTGTTGCTGCTGATCAGATCTGCCATATGCTTAGGGAAAGATGCCAATATTATTCACTTGTTCAATTTAAAAAATATATACTCAGTTTGCCAAAAAGTTCATTTCGGTTTTTCCGTACCATCTTATGGAAAACACAAACTTTCTGGCCAACCCAATAACTGCTCAATAATTTCAGATGATTGTCCCAATGGTCAAGAAGAACAGATGATCAGTCCTCACACTTTTGAGATGATATTCATCTAATTCTGACATTCTTGTCTGTTTGGGGATCACTCAAGTAGTCCATAAACTGAGCAGCCAGGGGGGACAATGGACTGCTGGGTGAGGATAACTGAGTGAGTTTCTACACAAAGGGCATCTCCTCATTTGGTTCTTTGCTCAAACATGACTTCCTCATCAATGGTTTCCTTATCTAACAGAGCCAGTCATTCCTTTGTCTCTTCCTCTGCTTAGTTTTATCCATAACATTTACCACTTTCCTGATTTACATGATTTATTAACTGGCTAAATGTTAACCAGAATGTAAGCTTGATGAGGGAAGGGGCCTTTCTTATCCTCTCTTGAGTGACCACTGTTTAGAAGAATCTCTGCCACATGGCAGGCATTCAGTTCGTTTTTTTTGAATGAATTATTGAATGAGTGAAAGATCTTTGAAGAGAAAGCAAAAATGGGCTTGTAACAGAAAATAAAAGCTTTAGGAGTGCTAGTGTTAGAACAAAAAGCAAAGGCTGGAAATGAAGGTAGTGATAGAATAGAAACAGTGCTTCTGCTAACCCCCGCTAGAGGAATAAGGAGAGATTAGATTCAGGAGGTGTGAGGAAAGGTTGAAGGCTCAGATCTCAGCATTTTACCAGGTTTTACATACACCTGGCATGGACTTCCTTTGGGTGGTTAATTCCCATTCACCCCAGGTATTGGAATGAGGATGACTCAGGCACATTGGAAGCTTTTATCTTAGTTAAACTAAACAAAATCTGTGAATAGAAGCATTTCTTTTATAGCAGATTTAGAGAGGCTATTATTCTTTGGTTCCTGGCTGGGGAAAGTCAAACTTGGTAAAAAGAAAAAAAATAATAATAATAGTGGGAATAATCTAAATGCCAGCAACTACTATAATAAGGAAGAGCTAGAACATAATGGCTGAGTTAGACAGCTTGGATATGAATACTGGCTTCACTACTTGGAAATTTCTATGCTTTAATTTTTTCATCTGCAAAAAGGGATAGAGTTAAGGTCATTGGAATGATTAAATGAGATAAAATATGTAAAGTTCCTGACACAGTAGGATGGAGATAAATATTAGCTGTTTCAGGACCTGTGGTCTGAGATGGCATGAGTTGAAATCCTAACTCAACCTTTCCTCACTGTGTGATCTTAAACAAGTGAATAAACCTTTCCCCAAGTTGAGACTAGAACTAGTAATAATACCTACCTCACTGGATTGAGAGAGAATTAGATGAATTAATATATGTGAAATTCTTGGAAAACTTCTGACCCCCTAGTAAGGGCTTGATAAATGTTAACTATTATTATTTTTATTACAGTTTATTGAATATCTGTTTTATGATGTGTTATATTTGGTGCCTGTCAGCCTGTGACCAAAAATAGGTCACATTTCCTTTTTATATTTGGATTATTATAGCAGGATCCTCTACCAGCTTGTCTATTAAAAATTATCTCCCAGGGTGTTGCTCAGTTCTTTGCAGGGATATTTAGCAAGATCAGAGAGGTGCCTATAACCAAAGAGTCTTTGTGAAGTATCCTCATGGTTCTTTTCCTTGGGCTCTGATAGACACTTCTTATCAATTTCCTCCAGGCATTTGGGAACTGCTTCTGCCCACCGAGATAACACTGCTGCTTTTACTGTAACAGGAAGGCCAATGGCCAGGCCAAATCCATTGTTTTCAGAAGCTCCCAAAGCTATTGAGTTCAGAATGCCAGAAGCCATGCAGAGTTAAGGAAAATTGCCTTTTCTTCAACACTGGGCAGCATTTGGTCACCTAGGCTCTGGGATCATAAACATCTGTTGTTCAGACACCTCAGCCTCTGCTCAGCCCCTGCTCCGTAAGGCCTCCAGCCACTGCAAATGTTCAGATGGATCAGGTATCATTCTATCTCCTGTATTGTTCTACTTTCTTCTCCCAGCTGCCCAGGCCAACCCCAAACTCCTCTCAATTAAAAAATGAAAGTTCCCGGGCTTAGCAATAAATACATCCAGTGAGGTCTGGGTCCTGTCTCAGTCAGCTGTCATCTGCCAAAACAATTTGGTAAAGGCTTGCAGAAGACACAGAGGTTATCCACCCAACAGCTAGTCCTTTCCCTTCTTATTTGGCAACAGATTTTGTTCAAGGGTCCGAGTGCCACCACTTGTTTCCCAGGATGACAGCAAAAAGTGGAGACTCTATTGATTAGCCCAACTCTGACAAGAGGTAACTCCATTCCTCTTGTCATTTATATGATGAAGAAAGTTCTGATGATGTAGTTCTGGCTTGTAGGATAGGAAGGGAAGTTGGCTGAAGACCAAGGAGAAACTGCCTCAGGAAACTGAAGTCTGAGATATTGGTACAGAAATTACCAAAGATGTTTTGTACATCTCTGATAACACTGCTGCTTTTACTGTAACAGGAAGGCCAATGGCCAGGCCAAATCCATTGTTTTCAGAAGCTCCCAAAGCTATTGAGTTCAGAATGCCAGAAGCCATGCAGAGTTAAGGAAAATTGCCTTTTCTTCAACAATGGGCAGCATTTGGTCACCTAGGCTCTAGGATCATAAACATCTGTTGTTCAGACACCTCAGTCTCTGCTCAGCTCCTGCTCCATAAGGCCTCCAGCCACTGCAAATGTTCAGTTGTCTCTACAGGACTTCCCTGGTAGTCCAGTGGCTGAGACTCCACACACCCAATGCAGGGGGCCCGGATTCCATTCCTGATTAGGGAATTAGATCCCACATGTGGCAACTGAAAAAAAAAAAAAATCCTCATGCCTCGATGAAGACCCAGCTTGGTCAAATAAATAACATAAATACACATATATTTTTTAAAGTTGTCTCTGCCATGCCAAGAATGGCAAAGCAAAAATATGAGAAGAACTTGAGTCTTGTGACATCTTGGAGCTGTTGAATTACTGAAACCAGGAACTGCCTGTCTCTGTACTTCTTGCTACTGATTTGATAAACATACTTAGTATTTCAGCCCTTGTTGTTGTGAGGCAGCAGGGAGCGGTGATGTGAAGTGAGATCTTAATTCTCTGCCCAGGATTTGAACCTGGGTAGCCTGGAGAACCAGGAATCCTAGCCAACAGACCAGCAAGGGTTAGAGGCCAGAAGCTATTTTTCTCTGCATCTTTGCCCCCAGTGAAAAATGAATTTATTATGGAGGCAAATACTGTAAATGCCGGTACAAAGTTTATTATTGGAGGCATAGCTCAACAACAAGTGGGACAGCACACGAGAAATGGCTTGTTTCATCGAGATAGAAACAAGGAGGAGAGGCATACCCAGGAAAGAAAGAGTGTGGGTGTCACCCCTAGTGAGGAGGAGCGCTGTAAAGACGCGGTCACTTATATAGTTCAATTCTTCTGTGTCTTTGTCTTCCTCCAGGCCAATTATCTGGTTTCTTTTCCTTCACCTGACCTACCCTGGGACCCTCCTCTGGATGCACATGTACCCCTCAGCCAAGATGGATTGCGAAGTGAAGGCTTCTGGAAGGAGCAAGACTCATTATGGCCTGGCCTTTGACCCACAAGGAGCCTTTCTGTGCATGTGTAGCCTCCTTTTCCCCAGAAGAGGTGAGAGCAGAGATCCCTTAATCCTTTACTCAAACAAGGTTTTACCCCTCTTTGTCCTTGCCATGACTATTACCTTAAGGTGTTTACAAGAGACAAACACTGGCTATTTACCCTGTGTCTGTTGTTACTTCCATTTCAGAGGGCAAACAGGAGGCTGATTGTAAATGCCTTAATTGGAGCCCATCTATCTCTTGTCTCAAAAAATGCTAACTGTTGTAAGTATCCAGCCTGAAGCCCACTTCTTCATGTCACATGAAATACAGGAGGCCAGTTGCAAATATCTAAGCTGAAGCCCATCTGTCTCCTACATCAGTCTGGGTACCAGCAGCATCAGTATTGCCTGGGACAGCTTCATCTGGGATCTTGTTGGAAATACAGAATTGTAGGCACCTCCCACCGGACCTACTGAGTCAGAATCTGCATCTTAACAAGTTCGCACGTGAGTCATATGCACACTAACGTTTGAGATGCAATGGTTTAAGTCACTCTTATTATTGTTTTACATTCATTTGCAATTGAAAGCATCCTGGGACAGTCTCACCAGCTAGTAGGTGTCAGGCTTGGAACTTTAAAGTCTATTTTTCTTTAGGCTCCACCGCCTTACAATTTATGTGATTACTAAGATGAAATATAAAGAGATGACATTTCTAGAGGATGTTGACTTTTTGAAGATGTTTTCTTACTCAGTAGATTACCCAGATAATTATCATAATGCCCAACTCCATCTGCCTCTGCAGACAGCACAATCGATGAGTGTTACATATTTGCCCTCAGCTCTGTGTGTCTGAAATGACAAAACATTTACAATTCTACATTCTTCTCAGTAGACCAGAGAACAGAGACTCAGTCATTCCTTGCTTGTTTGTCTTTTAACCAATTCCACTTTCTGTTGGACCACACTGATTTTTTCATGTTAACTAAGACGTGTCTTACATTGGCCCAGGTCCCTCAGGATGTTGGGTGATGTCAGCCAAAGATGCTCTCCAAGGGCATGTTTTTGGCAAAGCCCTTCAGGTTCCAGCTCTTCAAAGACCCGCTGAGACACTGTCGAGTTCTGATATCTGCACAGCTCATGCTCTGCTTTGCTGTCTTTTTCATCTGTTAATTATGTGGACTGCTTCATCAACAGCTGGGAGGCGGGGGAGCATGCTGCGGGCCATGTGGGAAGCCCTCTCTTTCTCATCATCTACATCTGAGGGCAGATGTCAAATGTCCTCCAAGTTACCCTCTCAGACACTTTCTAATATGCAATATCCGTTAAGCCACACTGAACCACAGAATAGGTCAGAGAAAAGTCTTTCCAAGATCTTCAAATCTTCTTCTCTGTGGACATGGACCGTCCAGTAATATAAGCTGTCTTCACAGTAGCACCCAATCCCTCTTCTCTCAAGGTCATCATTTAGTGATCCATTGCCTGGTATTGACATTGGGCATGTGAGCTTAGCTGAGTGAGAATCCAAGAGGCTTCCATTAAAGGCAGAAAATCAAGTCACTTGTTCAGGAAATATCACTTAAAAAACCTTTCTTGGGATCACCCCGGTGGTCCAGTTGTTGAGATTCTACACACTCAATGCAGGGGGCCTGGTTCGATCCCTTAGTCAGAGAACCAAGATCCTGATGCCACAACTAAGACCTGGTGCAGACAAATAAATAAATATTTTTAAAAGAAAGCTTTTAAAAAAGACTTTTCTTTTATTGTGAAATATCATACATTCAAGATATATACAGTTGATTTGGAGGTGGGGCCTCTAGAATATAATTAGATCATGAGGATGAAGTCCTCATGAAGGAATTAGTGCCCTTGTAAGGAGAAACATGAAAGAGATAATCTTTCTCTCTTCCATATGAGGGAATAACAATAGACAACTATATTCAAACAAGGAAGAAGGTTCTGAGCAGAAACTAAATTGGCTGGCATCCTCCTCTCAGCCTCCAACTCCCACAACTCTGGGCAATAGATTTCTATTGTTTAATCCACCCAGTCTATGGCAATTTTGTTATAGCAACCTGAGAATATTGAGATATATATATATATAAAGAATAAATGTAAAATAAAATTCATATACCACCAGCTAACTTAAGAAAATAGAATATAACCAGTATATTTATTTTATTTATTTATTTATTATTGGCTGCACTGGGTCTTGGTTGCTGCATGCAGGCTTTCTCTAGTTGCCTTGAGCAGGGGGCTACTCTCTAGTTGTGGTGCAGGCTTTTCATTGCAGTGGCTTCTCTTGTTGTGGCTCATGGGCTCCAGAGCGCAGGCTCAGTAGTTATGCCACACAGACTTAATTTCCCTGAGGCATGTGGAATCTTTTCAGACCGGGATCAAACCCTTGTCCCCTGCATTGCAGGTGGATTCTCAACCACTGGACCACCAGGGAAGTCCTATAACTAGTATCTTGGAAGCCCTGTATGTGTGGGTTCCCCTCTGAGGTCCCCTTCCTCTATCAAGCCTTGCTTGCCCAGTAGTAAACAAAATCCCATGCTTCTAATTACTCATTCTCTTGCTTTTCCAATAGTTTTACCACATATGTACATATCCCAACACAATATGTTGTTTATTTTGTCTGAGTTTGCACTTTGTAGAAATGAATCACACAGTATGTTTCTACGCCTTTCCTTTTCACTCAACATTTTTGAGATCTAACCATAATAATGTATATAGCAGTAGTTCATTTTGTTCATTGCTGTTTAGTACTTCATTTGTGAATATGACACAATTTGTTTATCTGTTTTACTGCTGATGGATGCTTCATGCTTTATAAACAGTGCTGCTTTAAATTCTTGCGTGTGGCTCCCGCCATGCATCTGCCAAGAGTTTCATGAGCCATATGCATCATTAAGGCTAGTCACATCTATTCTGAGGCTGTTTCCTATTAAGGCTCATGTCGGGATTACACTTCACTGCCCACTTAATTTAGGCATGGCCATGTTGGACTAATGAGATGTGAACTAAAATGATGTGTGACATTTCTGGGCTGAAGCTTCGAGAAGCAATACAGGCAATGTTCTCTTCTCTGTTCTGTAGTGCTGGAAGGGTCCCACATAGCAGCTGCTCCATCAGCATGAATCCTGAGAAGGGGTCGAAATGACAGAGTCTGGTTTCCAGTCAATCCACAATGACCATGTATCATGAGCCATGTATTAAGCCTCCTTGGGTCTGTTACTTGAAGCATCATCTAGCTTATCCAACTGATACAGAAATTGGTACTGGGAGTGGATTTGTTTGGTATGATTCTATCCAATTTCCATCAAATATGCCAGCTGTTTTCTAAAGAGACTGAGCTAATTTTTACACTCCTTACCAAAAGTGGGTGAGAATGTCTGTTACTGCACAGCCTTGCCAAAAATGGTTGTTTTCAGACTATAATTTGAGCTGATGAAACTTTAGGAAATGGTGTCTCATTGTTTTAACTTTTCTTTTCCTGATGACTAGTGATATAGTTTTGTATGTTTATTAGGCACTCAGCTTTCCTTTTCTGAGAAATGCATGTTTATAACTTACTCCTGTATTTCTACTGACTTATTTCTGTACTTCTGTAGTGTTAGTCTTTTTCTTTAAGTTCTCTAAATCTTCCTTTGGTACCTCTCAATCCCCTCTGTCCTATTTTTCTCTGCAGCATGTACCACCATCTTATATATTATTTATTTTTTGATTTGTTTGCTATATTTCTCTCTTAAACTAGGATATAGTCTCCATGAGGTCAAGGGTCCCCTAGACCTTTTCACTGATGAATGCCTATCCTAGAGAAGTGTTCAGCACATAGCAGGCCTCAGGTAGATCCCTGAATAAATGAAGAAACAGTCAAGACAGTTGGCAGCAGCATCTGAACACTGAGTTTCGTGACAAGGGCCAGTTTCCCCAAGTAGGCAAGTTTTGTTCTGGTACCTGTAGACCCTTGAATTTGATGGACTATGCCAAAGCCTTTGACTGTGTGGATCACAATAAACTGTGGAAAATTCGGAAAGAGATGGGCATACGAGACCACCTGACCTGTCTCTTGAGAAACCTATATGCAGATCAGGAAGCAACAGTTAGAATTGGACATGGAACAACAGACTGGTTTCAAATAGGAAAAGGAGTATGTCAAGGCTGTATATTGTCACCTGCTTATTTAACTTATATGCAGAGTACATCATCAGAAGCACTGGGCTGGAAGAAGCACAAGCTGGAATCAAGATTGCTGGGAGAAATATCAATAACCTCAGATATGCAGATGACACGACCTTATGGCAGAAAGTGAAGAAGAACTAAAGAGCCTCTTGATGAAAGTGAAAGAGGAGAGTGAAAAATTGGCTTTAAGCTCAACATTCAGAAAACTAAGATCATGGCATTTGGTCCCATCACTTCATGGCAAATAGATGGGGAAACAGTGTCAGACTTTATTTTTGGGGGCTCCAAAATCACTGCTGATGGTGGTTGCAGCCATGAAATTAAAAGACATTAACTCCTTGGAAGGAAAGTTATGACCAGCCTAGATAGCATATTAAAAAGCAGAGACATTACTTTGCCAACAAAGATCCATCTAGTCAAGGCTATGGTTTTTCCAGTGTCATGTATGGATGTGAGAATTGGACTATAAAAACAGCTGAGTGCCAAAGAATTGATGCTTTTGAACTGTGGTGTTGGAGAAGACTCTTGAGAGTCCCTTGGACCACAAGGAGATCCAAACAGTCCATCCTAAAGGAGATCAGTCCTGGGTGTTCATTGGAAGGTCTGATGTTGAAGCTGAAACTCCAATACTTTGGCCACCTCATGCGAAGAGCTGACTCATTGGAAAAGACCCTTATGCTGGGAAGGATTGGGGGCAGGAGGAGAAGGGGATGACAGAGGATGAAATGGCTGGATGGCATCACCAACTCAATGAACATGAGTTTGGCAAACTCCGGGAGTTGTTGATGGACAGGGAGGCCTGGTGTGCTGTGATTCATGGAGTCGCAAAGAGTTGGGGCCAATGCTGGAGATGCAAGAGATGTAGGTTTGATCCTGGACTTCTGTGGTGGTCCAGTGGTTGGGAGCCCACCTTCCAATGCAGAGGATGTGGGTTCAAGCCCTGGTCAGGAGCTAGGATCCTACGTGCCGCAGGCAGCTAAGTCTGTGTGCTGCAATAAAAGATCCCACATGCAACTAAGATGTGATGCAGCCAAATAAATAAATATGTATCTTTAAAAGTGCATTATCCTTTATCCAGAAAAAAAGGCAAAATCCTTACATGATATTTACTCTTCTCCTGATAACTTGTAACTTAAACATTAATACTATGTTATAAAATTAATATTTAAATACTGATGTAAAGTCAAGACATCTTATGTTACATAATAAGGAAATAAGAGAGGAAATAAAACAAGGATATTGACTTAATATATGTACATATGCTCACAAATATATTCATAACAAAATAAGGAAGAAATTCTCATGACAATTACAGTCCCTGTTTCTATAACTGGTCATGTGGTCATAGCTAGTATTCTCAACTATCATCTTCTGCTAACCATTCTATATCTCCTATGCCTTCATTAAGTGCCTCAGTGGGCTGTATTTCTTCACCTGGCAGATGGTGGTCCATGGTCAACCATTCAGTATATACTATGGCCCAAGAGCCTCACCAGCATCACTGAGAGGAAGTCCATCTGTGCAGTTACATATTACCAAAGCCATTCAGGAAACAAACTATATACTTTGATCTAATTCTTAGCAAGTTCCCGTGAAGAATATTCATATAAAATAGCATTTTGAATTTTCCCTGTTAAAGAATGAAATGAACATAAAATCTCCTCCTATGCTTTTTTTTTTTAGCAAACTATCTTCATGACAGGCAGATTTATAGATGTTTTTCTTTTCTTTAGCTACTCCTTACCCAGAGATCTATAATTAAGTCTATAGATGGCAAGTTTCTCCTTCAGACTCTGTCTTGCTAAGTCAGCTGCCATAAAAACAGCCCACATGTGATGAAGTTCTCCTAAAGGAGTTAGGTTCAAGATTACATGGTTTTAAATCTAGAGTGTCCAGGAATTTTTTTTTTTTAATTTTATTGGAGTATAGTTGACTTACAATGTTGTGTTAGTTTCAGGTTACAGCAAATTGAATCTGTTACACATATACATGTGTCAACTTCTTTCTTTAGATTCTTTTAGAGTGCCCAGGAAATGTGTTGGGATCCCTATTACAGCCTAGGAGCATAGGCTTCCTAGCACAGAGCACACATTCCTGTAGCTATGGCTGATGTATGGTTGTAAAACAAAGAGCCACAACCTTGAGAGATCAAGCATGGTACAGTGATAAAGGTACTACCTTTATCTTTCCTTATGTTAGTGAGAGATGGCTCTTCTGACACTTTGAACAACCACTATGGTCTACAATGGGATTCAGACCAACAAGACACCTGAGAGAATCTGAGGGATTCCTCTACACACCCTTGACCTGCCCCATCCTTCAGTAGCTGATGCCTTGCACAAAGGAAGGCCTCATAGAGCTGGTTGTCATCTCTCCTATTTTGATTCCAACCTTAGTTACTTGGCATACTTGGTGAAGGTCTATGATAGGTGGAGGAAGGCTGCTCTGTGCCTACAGCTTCTAATTCATCACTCCAACCCACATACAGAATTAAGTTTGTTAAAAATTTGTTTCTCCTTCTAAAAATTTGCTACTTTCTCCTTCACGTCCTACTGCTGCTGTGTTAGAGAAGATCTCTTCTCCCCCAGGGAGAGTTCATCACTTATTAGAATTTTAAGTTCAATTTGGTTTCTTCAAGTCCTTATATCACCGAAGGTTTTCTTTTTTAACCGTGATTGAATAGTTAATGGGCTTCTCTGGTGGCTCAGATGGTAAAGAATCCCTCCACAATGCAGGAGACCTGGCTTTGATTCCTGTGTTGGGAAGATCCCCTGGAGGAGGGCATGGCAACTCACTCCAGTGTTCTTGCCTGGAGAATCCTCATGGTCAGAGGAGCCTGGCAGACTATAGCCCATGGGATCACAAAGAATTGGACACGACTGAGCAACTAAGCATATAGAGTTAATATTGCTTGTTCACATTGTGAAGGTGGGAATTCCCATCACCAAGACTTTTAGACTAGAAGCAGAAGTTCTATGATAGATATAGGGACAAACAAAACCCATAAATATTCCAAGCTAATGTTATTCTTTCCCTGTAAATGTTTTTAAATGAAAGAAATCAAACACCAAAACTTTTTAGGTGCTTGGAAAATCAAAGATGAGAATCAACTGACTTTTAGCTCTCAACTGTTGCATTTGCTCTCTGAAAAGTTCAAATTAACTTCCAAGTGAGATAATAATATACTCATTAAATTTTATGTCTAGTTGAAAAGATGAAAATATTCATTAAAATATAGTGCAATTTTAATTCTTTCGAAACAGAAAAGATATAAATATCAGGTATAATTTTCACCAACTTTATGAATTGAGAAAGTATCTGTATCCTGCTACATATGACAGTAACTTAAATTTTGTATGGATACAGAAAAAGAAGTAATACTTTCTGATACCACCTTAATAATTTCCCTACAATAATTTTTTTTTTCCTAATAGAGTCCAGGCTATTTTGAGTTCTTGCATGTTTTTCTCTCTCAACCATTTCTATATACATAATAAGAGCAAGGTCAAGTAAAAACACTTAATGAACCCTAAGGTTCATTGCTTAATTTTGGCCTATGATATGCTTATTACTTCAATGTTAATCAAATGGATATTCATATATATAACATCATGCAATGTAATGTAATATATATGTGTAATATATAACATAATGCAATGAATAATATAAACTGAGGTAAATTCATAGAAATGGAAGAGATTTCAAAAGTCATCTGGTCTAAAAAAATTTACAGGAGGAATTGACACCTTAAGACAAAAAGACATGTCTAAAGCCACACAATGGGTTGGTACCTATGAGTGAATTTATTAAGAATCTGCCTGCAATGCAGGAGAAACAGGAAATGCGGGCTCAACCCCTGGGTCAGGAAGATCCCTTGGAGGAGGAAATGGCAAAGGACTCCAGTAGTCTTGCCTGGAGAATCCCATGGACAGAGGAGCCTGGTGGGCCACAGTCCATGGCGTCACAAAGAGTCACACGACTGAGCCTCTGAACACACAAAGTGTATATTACATTTAATTTTATTAGACGCTGTCAAATTGTTTTCCAAAGTGACTGAACCAGTTTACCAGCAGTAGGAGAGTTCCAGTTGCTGCACATCCTCACCAACACTAGATACTTTCAAACTGTAAAACACTGTAGCTCTCTCAACGAGTGTGAGGTGATATCTCAGTGTGGTTTTAACGTGCATTTGTTTGATGACTAATTATTCTGAGCTGTTTCTTGTGCTTATTATCTGTATCCTTTGTGAAGTTTTCTTGGTACTTTGCCTTTTTCTTATTAGTTTTAAAAAAACTTTTCAGATATTCTGTATATAAGACCTTTGTATTATAAACAACGTCTGGTCTATGGATTTCCTGTTCTCATATTCAGTAATTTATCTGAGGTTAGACAGGTGGTCTTCAATTAAAACAGGTCTTAATTTGAGTAAATCCAGTAGTTTGTTATTTTGCTTTTGCTTTTGTGATTAATACCTCTTGGGTCTTCTGTAAGAATCATGACTGACCTAAAGGTCATAAAAATAGTTTCTTATCTTATTCTAGAGTTTAATTATTTTTATCTTCCAATAAGAAGCTTAAAGTTCTATGACCCACTTCAGATTAACTTTTGTGTATGGTTTGATGTGAGTCAAAGGTTCTGTTTTTTTCCCCATGTATCTCATTGCTCCAGCATTATTCATCTTTTCTCCTCACTTAATAGAAGTGGTCTGCCTGCCTGTTCAGTCGCTTTAGTCACGTCCAATTCTGTGACCCTATGGACTGTGTAGCCTGCCAGGTTCCTCAGTCCATGGGATTCTCCAGGCAAGAATACTGGAATGTGTTGCTATGCCCTTCTCCATGGGATCTTCCCAACCCAGGGCTCAAACTCTTATCTCTTATGTCTTCTACATTCGCAGATGGGTTATTTACCACCAGCGCCACCTGGGAAGCCCAGTATAAGTTTGAATAGAAGCGGTAATGGGGAACATTTTTGTCTTGATGTCAGTCTCAGGGGAAAGTTTCCATATTTTACCACTGAGTATGGTGATAGCTGTCCCTCCGAGACCCTCTTAGTCAAAGCCTCAGTGAAAGAGGAAATGAAGAAAATTCTTTTCACCAGCATGAAGAGATGACAAAAGGGTCTGCATCCTAGCTAGGGTTCTGGGTAGAATGTAAGAAATAGCACCTGCCTGCTTGTACTTATATAAGTTATGGTTCAAGTTTAAACTACCTACATGGTGTAAAGGGCCTCCCAGGTGGCACTAGTGGTAAAGAACCCACCTGCTAATGCATGAGATATAAGAGACTCAGGTTGAATCCCTGGCTTGGGAGATCCCCTGAAGAATGGCATGGCAACCCACTTCAATATTCTTGCCCTTAGAATCCCATGGACAGAGGAGCCTGGCAGGCTACAGTCCCCAGGTTGCAGAGTCTGACTCAGCTGAGTGTCTTTGCTGTCCACCTGAAACCATCAAAACATTGTTAATCCACTAAACTCAGGTACAAAATAAAAAGTCAAAAAGAAAAAAAAAAGAATGGCAGATAATATAATCTGATAGACACTAAAAGATGAGTATGTTAAAACTAATATAAATCTAATGAAATCCACTGAATACGTGTAACAGAGATAGAAAAGAAGGGAAAAACACTAAATCTCTCATCTTAACACAGCAATGAGTCAATAAATACTTTTTTTCGTTCTGAAATTAATAGATAATTAATTTTAACCATAGCCCCAGAGTTTCACCTTTCCTCAGCATCACATGTATCCTTGCTACATCATCATGAGGACAGCTATCATCTGGGAAGAGAGCTGAAACTGTATCAGGTGGGACACTGTATTGTCTCAGTAGTCTATTTTTAAAAGAACCAGTGAATGCATCTTAAAATTTTTTACTATTTTCTATTTAAATGACTTTTCAAAGGTTATATCCATATCCATATGAAGCATTAAAAAGCATTCACTAACATGGAAATATTTCAACAACATGATGTTGCAAATAAAGAGCAGATGGCCTAGCAGCATGTATAATATAAACCTATCGATATAAAATCATCTTTCTATGAATCCAGAAAGCCATATGGCGGCACTCACAAAGAGAGGTCTGGAAGAGTGTTCACCGAAACGTGGATCATGATTATTTCTGGGTGGTAGGATTTCCAGAGATTTTTGCTTTCTTTCTTTTTTTTTTATTTTAGAACTTTTTAGTTTATTCACACTTTTACAAACAGAAAAGGTAAATAAAGAACTAAATGAAGGCCTAACTTAAAATTTGTTTTTAACTATTACTGGTATGAGAACTGTGTTTTCCTTTAACTGACGTGGGAATTTCCTAGTGGTCCACTCGTTAGGACTCCATGCTTTCACTGCTGCAGGCCTGGGTTCAATCTCTGGTCAGGGAACTAAGATCCTGCAAGCCACAAGCCATGCCACTCCCCTAAAAAGAGGAATTGGTCAGATTGGAAAAGCTGTTGCAGCTCTTGAGGTTTAATGAGAAGATTTAGGCCATTGATGGAAATTGGGAACAACAGATCTATAATATCAAAGACCTAAAACCTCCATAACTTTAGTTTCTGTTTCTGCTTGGCTCTGGAAAAGAGGTGTAGAAACTACCAACATACAGAGTTTTCTTATTTGTTCATTTATTTATTTTAATTGGAGGATAATTATAATATTGTGATGGTTTTTGCCATACATCAGTGTGAATCAGCCACAGGTACACATGTATCTACCCGAAACTGAACCCCACTCCCACCTCCCTCCCCACTCTATCCCTCTGGGTTGTCCCAGAGCATCGGCTTTGGGTGCCCTGCTTCATGCATCGAACGTGCACTGGTCATCTAGGTTGAGAAGAAAATAAGACTAGCAGGGGGCCACCATGACCCTGAGGATTTAGGTGTGTGTGGGTGGGGGGAAGGGGGGTTCTCACCTCCAAGCCTTCATAGAACACAGTTCTCTGCAACCAAGCTCCTTCGCAATGTATCTTGTAAGTGGATATTTGGCCTTTGCTTTGATAGGATAAGTTTACAGTCTCTAGGTCTATCCATATTGCTGCAAATGGCATTATTTTGTTCCTCTTTATGGCTGAGTAATATTCCATTGTATATATTCACCACATCTCCTTTATCCATTCATCTGTCAATGGATGCTTAGACTGTTTTCATGTCTTGGTTATTGTGGATAGTGCTGCAATTAACATTGGGGTGCATGCATCTTTTTGAATAATAGTTTTCTCTAGATACATGCCCAGGAGTTGGATTGCAGGATCATATGGTAACTATTTTTAGATTTTAAGGTATCTCTATACTGTTCTTCATAGTTCAGTTCAGTTCAGTCGCTCAGTCGTGTCCGACTCTTTGCGACCCCATGAATTGCAGCACGCCAGGCCTCTCTGTCCATCACCAACTCCCGGAGTCTACCCAAACCCATGTCCATCGAGTCGGTGATTCCATCCAACCATCTCATCCTCTGTCGTCCCCTTCTCTTCCTGCCCTCAATCTTTCCCAGGATCAGGGTTTTTTCAAATGAGTCAGTTCTTTGCATCAGGTGGCCAAAGTATTGGAGTTTCAGCTTCAACATCAGACCTTCCAATGAACACCCAGGACTGATCTCCTTTAGGACGAACTGGTTGGATCTCCTTGCAGTCCAAGGGACTCTCAAGAGTCTTCTCCAACACCACAGTTCAAAAGTATCAATTCTTCCGTGCTCAGCTTTCTTTATGGTCCAACTCTCACATCCATACATGACCACTGGAAAAACCATAGCTTTGACTAGACAGACCTTTGTTGGCAAAGTAATGTCTCTGCTTTTTAATATTGCTGTCTAGGTTGGTCATAACTTTTCTTCCGAGCAAGCGTCTTTTAATTTTGTGGCTGCAGTCATCATCTGCAGTGATTTTGGAGCCCAGAAAAATAAAGTCTGTCACTGTTTCCATTGTTTCCCCATCTATTTGCCATGTTTTGGTCAATAAGTGGTACCAGTTGAAGTTAAGAGGGGAAGAGGGAGGAGAAGGCACTTAATCCTAACTCGCTCGTTGTCAGGTCCTATAGTATGGCTCTGTCTCTCTACTAAACACTGCATACAGGAGCTCTCTGCCTCCTGGAGCCTCTCCACCCACCCCCCACCCCTTCAAGCTGTTAAGTTTAAGTGTTAGTTGCTCAGTTGTGTCCAGCTCTTTGAGACGCTATGGACTGTAGCCTGCCAGGCTCCTCTGTCCAAGAATACTGAGTGGGTTGCCATTTCCTCCTCCAGGGGATCTTCCCGATCCAGGGACTGAACCCAGGTTTCCTGTACTGCAGGCAGATTCTTTACCATCTGAGCCACCAGGGAAGCCCAGACTCTGGGTGGTAACAATTCTCTGCTGTTACTAACCCACAGATACTGTTACCAGCCCTTAGATACTGCACCTTCTCATGTAGGTTTTCCTAAAACATGCCTGATCTTTGTAAATAATGCCTTTATTAAATGTTCTTCAATTAACCTGTTTGAGTGTTCCATTCCTACTGGAATCCTGACTGATCTCTACCAACTATAATATCATCCAGCCCACAGTTCTCAATATTTTTAATATTTTAATGAAAATACCATGCAATCTTTTGGAAAGATGATGTAAAGATTCTCTTTATTTACCATTTTACCAACTTATCTGTAAAAAGAAGTAGTGTTCATCTGTCACCACTTATTTTTTGTTACTTATGCGGCCTCCACAGATCACCTCCCCCTACACTCTTAAGAGTGAGTTTGGTTTTATTCTTGATTTTTTTTAAAGATTGACAAGAAGTTCATCACCGTAGGATCTGAAATTTCCTGCCCTTTTTGAAAATCAGGTTATTTGTCTAATGCTACAAAATTCTTGAGAATAAATATGATGAAGTGACATCCCTTATTCAACACTGAAATAAAAATTTGTCCTATAGTGACCAAGAAGGGTAAAAAATAATGAGAAAGCTAGACATTTTAAAGAAGACTTTTTCCCTTGATTAAAATATCTTATTTTTCTGATTGTAGTATCATGTATGTGCATTATAGAAAAATGATACGTTAGAAGGCAATATAAAATGAATAAAAATCAATCACATTTTTATAATTCAGAGAGAATAATATGTGTTTCTTTTATTTTTACTTGCATTTTGAATAACTGGAATCATTCTATTTACACAGTTTTACCTTACTTTTTGGAAAATTCATATCATATGTTGTCATGGAAAAGTTTTCAATGACCTTTGACTTGGGGAAACCTAGTTGTTAAGATCTCCATGTCATAACTCAGGCAGAGCATCTACTTGGTGATAGCAAACCAAAATTATGGTTTTCAGAAGGAAATAAAACTCTCTAGAGCAGTCCCTCTCAAGCTTCAAAAGTGTACACAAGAAATCTGGGACCTTGTTCAAGTACAGATTCTGGGTCAGGAGGTCTGGTCTGGGGTCTGAGAGTGCATGTCTAACAAGCTCTTAGCATTATCAGTGGTGCTTTTATGGGGAACGCATTTTGAGAAATAGGAATTACTAGTTGGGTAGTAATGAAATTCATGAGCATATTAAAGTTTGAAAAGCACAGATCTAGAGCAGTGGTTCTCAACCTTACCTTGAAAATTAACACCCAAAGATCCTCATTTTGTAATAGCTTACCTGGTAATTCTGATGCATGGTAAAGGTTAACAACTACTTCTCTAGACTTAGCTGCAGAGCACGATGGCGTACTCAGCCATGTCTGACTCTTTAAGACCATGAACTGTAGCCTGCCACTCTCCTCTGTCCATGGAATTCTCCAGACATAAATACTGGAGTGGGTTGCACTTCCTTCTCCAGGGGATCCTCCCCACTCATGGATCAAACCCGTGTCTCCTGTGTCACCTGCATTAGCAAGAAGATTCTTTACCCGCTGAACTATCTGGGAAGCCCAGAGTAAGATGGCAAACGTGGCAATTACAAATAATTCACACAGCCTTGGTTTCTAATCTCAGTTAGAAGGGGGAAAATGGCAACAACCACAAAAAGCAAAACAAAGTCCTGACCATTGTGTAGGAAGGCTGGTGGCACAGCTGAGAAACCACAAACCAAGATTCTGATTGGGAGCACACAGGGATTTGAACAAGATGGAGCCACCTGAACCTAAAATTGGTTTGGAAATCTCATCGGCATGATTTACCCTGTATGATTCCAAGGCTTCAGTTTAAGTTCTTCAATAATCAACTTGCAGAAGTGTTAGAAGTGACACACATCCCAGCTTGGATTGCCTGGGTGTTCAGTCACAACAGAGACCCAGAGGCCATCAGTCAGAAAAATCTCTGTGTACACCGCCTTTGAGGTGCAGAAACTGAGAAAGTGATTGCCAATTTTTCTTAGTATGCAGTTTGTTACTCAGAGCAGGATAGATCCATGTGCATCGAAGCCTGGAAAGTGTTGCTGCTCACAGAGCCCTGGCTTTAAAACATCATCTATGACTCCTATTTTGTCCTTTCTTCCACCGTCTGAGCAGGACAATAAATTGGATGGGAGCCACAGCTGCCCATTTGTCATAGAACAACAGAAAATACACTGGAGCCTGTGGAAGTGCAATTTTCTTTGCTATGACAAGCAGCGGCACAAAGCCCATGAAGAGGAAATCTGGTGACCTTGCCTAGGCCTCCAGGGCTACTTGTACTGCGTCTTGCGCAGGACGGCTTCACGCTACTGTAGAGGCATGTGATAGGCTTATGCAGGAGCTCTCTGCTGGACGCCCCGCTCCCTCTCTGAGGAGTAGAGCTAGCTCCTCCTGCGCATGCTCAGTCGCTTCCCTCATGTCTGAATCTTTCCGACCCCATGGGCTCCAGTCTGCCAGGCTCCTCTCTCCATGGGATTCTCCAAGCAAGAAGACAGGAGTGGATTGCCATTTCCTTCTCCAGGGGATCTTCCTGACCCCCAAAATCAAACCCGTGTCTCCTGCATAAGCAGGCAGATTTTTTACTTACCACTGAGCCACCTGGGAAGCCCTTGCAAGTAGACAAAATCTAAATACCATGACACAGAAGAGCTAAAGCATGACTAAGACTCTAGAGATCTGCATCCAGACCTAGGTCTACTGCCTAACTTGGGAATGTCAGCATTTCTCAGTGGCCCTCAGGTTCCTTTTCTGTAAAATGAGCTAATTAGAAAAAATTGCTTCCAGGACCCTTTTTGGACCTAGAATGATGTGAGTCATAATGATAATAGTAATGATGATAAAAGCTAACTGTATGTTCAGGCCCCATAAGACAGCTGCTCTCTGCACATCCTCTGCCTCCACCCAGTCCTGCCTCTCCTCATCTTATGCACACAATTGCCTCCCCTTCCTAAACTGAAAGTTTAATCAGTCACTACCCGTGTGATCAAGAGGATCCCCAGTTAACAATGATTCTAGCCCACAGACCAGAAAGGGTCCACTCTGTTCTGTCATTAACAGGAAATAATGGCCCTCATGATGGCTGCTAACCCAAGGAGCTGTGGGGGGACGCACTCCAGCAGCGCCCCTAACAGCCAAGGAGCCCTTCTTGAGTCATTCCTCTATAACTGGGAGCCTTTCCCTCCCCTTGGTAGTGAAGATTGCTGGATTGCACCTGTGTGCTGCCTGCCATCAGCCGCACACAGTGGGGTCTCTGTCGCTCTAGGACCCTTGCCTCCAACTTGTAAGATTCCCTGACCAGTCAATCACTGATGTCTCTGTCACTAACTCCAGATTTTTTTTAGGTCTCATGGTTGAGCAACTGCAAGGATTTCAGGACTGCGGGGTGCAGTCCAACACTAACATTTATTGGGTACTTCCTATAAATGTATCAGAAACTATTTTAAATATTTTAGGGATATAGACTTATTTAACTATGTTTTTAGTAGATACTTTTCTACCCGAATTTTCTAAGTGAGAAAACAGGCTCAGAAAGATAAGATGACTTAGGTAGCATTAGTGGTAAAGAATCCACCTGCAAATGCAGGAGACATGAGAGATTTGGATTCCATCCCTGGGTCGGGAAGATCCCCTGGAAAAGGAAATGGCAACCCACTCCAGTATTCTTGCCCCAGAAATCCCATGGACAGAGAACCCTGGTGGGCTACAGTCCAAGGGATTTCGAAGAGTTGGACATGACTGAGGTGATTTAGCAGCCATGCACTCACAGTCCCACAACACATAAGTAGATGAGATAGGATTTTAACCCAATAATCCAGGCTCAGAACTTGAGTTCAAAATCACTGCACTCGGTTTTCTCATGTTGATATTTACCTTTCTCTGAACATTTTATGAAAATGTGAGAAAAGTTTCATTTATAATTAGAGAAGATTCATTCATCATAAACTTCCTTGGCAGCTCAAGGGTACGGCGGCCAGCAATGCAGGAGACACAGGTTCAATCTCTGGGTCGGGAATATCCCCTGGAAAAGAAAATGGCAACCCATTCCAGTCTACTTGCCTGGGAAACCCCGTGGACAGAGGAGCCTGGCAGACTACAGTCCATGTGGTTGCAAGATAGTCGGACATATAGCAACTGAACAGCAACATTAACTGTAACTATTAAATAGCATCAGCCAAATTGAGCAAAGAAAGAGATAGAATTTAGCAAGGTAATTAGTAAAGACCCCCAGTGCTCTTATTTCTGTAACTCCCTAACTATCCAGCTTTTCCACTCCCATTTCAGCTGTTGTCTGACTTCACACAGACTCCCAGATGGGCTTCACTTGAAAATCACAAGCTCCTGCTTGACCAGAGCCTTGGATGCTGAGTGTAAAACCTTCACTAATCAACCTCTCCTCCTTTCACTGTAGGGACTTTTCAGAGCTTCCTCACATTTCAGAATTCCAATCCTGCCACCTTGCCCTTGTTTATGGCAAATGGTCTCTTCTCATTCTCAGGAAAAATAGAATCCATCAGGCGATACCTCCCTCGGCTCTTGCAAATGGACCTGCGTTCATATTCACTCCTTCTTCCTTCCCGCTCAAAGAGCAGAAAATGAAGAAAATGAATCTCTTCTCCTATCTCGTACGAATCTTCTGCTGTTCCTTGAATTTTATCTCCCTCTCTCTCAAGGACTTGGATTTTTCAAGTACCCCATCTTCTCTTTAATCTCTCGCTCTCCACTGGCTCCTTTCCATTACAATTAAACAGGCTCTAGTGCCCATTTAAAAAGAAATGAATTTTCCATTTAAAGAGAATTTTCTCTCCATCCCTCCATCAGCTTCCCTAGTCACCCCTCTCATTTAAACCAAACGTCTTGCGAGCACCCTCCTCCCTTGCTGCCTCCACATCCTCTTTTCTATTCGTTGCTACTCACTACAAAATGGCTTCTATTCTCCTTGCGTCTTTCGAACTTTTTTTTTTTAATTGAGGGATGGTTGATTTACAATATTATATTAGTTGCTGGTGTATAACAGTGATTCCATGTTTTTATAGAACATAGTCCATTAAAGTTATTATCAAATGACGGCTCTATTTCCTTGTGCTGTACAGTGTATCTTTGTTGCTTATCTATTTTACACATAGTAGTTTGTACCGCTTAATCTTCTACCCCTGTGTTTCCCCTCCCCCTTCCCTTTCCCCACTGGTAGCCACTAGTTTGTCCTCTGTATTCGTGTTTGTTTCTGTTTTGTTATATTCTCGTTTTATATTTTAGATTCCACATATAACTGATATCATATAGTATTTCTCTGTCTGACATTTCACTAGGCATGTGTGTGTGCTGTGCTCAGTCACTCAGTCGTGTCCAACTCTTTGTGACCTGATAGACTATAGCCTGCCAGGCACCCCTGTCCATGGAATTTTCCAGGCAAGAATACTGGAGTGTGTTGCCATTTCCTCCTCCAGGGATCTTTCCGGCCGAGGGATTGAACCTGGGTCTCCTGCACTGCAGGTGAATTCTTTACCACTGCGCCACCTGGGAAGCCCTTCACTAGGCATAGCACACTTTAAGTCCATCCACATGGTAACTATTCTCCTTTCCTCTTATTTGATTTTGAGGCAGCTGTGTGGACATTGGAGAGCATGCCTCCTCCCTGAGATGTATCGTCTGCCGCCATGAGTTTCTATGTTACCATCTGCTCATGGTTTTTGTCTTGCTTCCCTGATCATCTCTTTCCCAGTCTCCTTTCAGTCTTTTCTTTCTCTTTATCACTTGAATATTAACTGTTATAACCCTATTTCTTCAGAGTTAGGGTTTCCTCATATTGTTCCTGGGCCAGTCCTTCTACTCCCATGACTTCAATTGTCATGTTTATGGTGATGATTCAAATACATATATTTGCAGCTCAATTTTCTCCTGAGCTTCCAATTCGCACATCTAACTGCTTGGGCGTCTCCACTGAGAGGCAACATGCAGGCTGCCAATCTGTTCAAAACTGAATGGAATTCATTATCTCCCACCTGAAGCCTACTGTTCTTTTGTGTTTGATGACAGTGTCTTAGTTAGATATCTGGTGGTCGTCATCATCTCCTCCTTTTTCTTTATCACTCTCATCTAATCCATCACTGTGCCCTATTGAAGCTATGTCTAGATTTGCTCTCACCATCATCACTGTCCTTTCCCTTTTCCAGATCACCATGTTCACTAACTTGACAACTGAAACAGTCTCTTAACTGATCTCCACGCATCCCATCTTGATTTGTCATTTACTCTCCACACCGTGGCCAGATACACTTTTCTAAACACAGATCTAATTATTTCTCCCCTCTTTTTTAATACATCTTGATGTCTGCTCTTTACCTTAGAATAAAGTCCAAAGTACTTACATGACTGGCATGACCCTTTGAGATCTGACATGACCCACCTCTCCAGCTCATCTCTGGACAGTCTCCAAATGTGGTATCTGATGTAGTGGCTGTATTGAGCTCCTTTCATCTTTTTGGATTTTCCTTGTTTACTATCATCCTCAGGTCTAAGTATATATTGTTACTTCTGCCCGCAATATATTCTATTTAAGTTCCCAATTTTCAGGTCTCAATTGGGAAACCAGTTCTTCTAGAAAGCTTTCCTTCATTCCCCACAATATCCTAAAGTACACTAAATTTTTTCACTGGACTATAAAGTCCTTGATTGCAGGCATCTGGCCTGTCTTGTTCCACCACAGGATCCTCCAAACCTAGAACAGAATCTAAGGCAGTAACTGTCCAACAAATGTTTATTGAATGAATGGATGTATGTCCCTTATTTATCATACTTTTTGATTACAGGAGATTCAGTGAGGGCAAGGATCCTAGGTATCTTATCAGGACTGTATCCCCAACATCTAACACTATTCCTGACATAAATTAGGGATTTAGTATATTTCTGTTCAATAAACGAATATATGAATTACTTTTAGTTAGTTTTGGAAGTTTCAAAAAAGACATTAGTAATTTTAAGCACAGTAACAATACACTTGTGCTTCAAAATACACTTGTAAGTACAGTAACAATACAACGAATGACATTTTCACTCTTCACACTTGCTTCAAGAGGTACATATTGGTTTTGTTTGTTAGGCCTGGGTTATTCATGTCTGTGGACCATTAATACTCAGAAAACCCTGCCATAGCTGTGTTTTTAGTATTGCTATGTAGTGCCAAAGTGCCTAAAACAGTTTTCTTTAGTGTCTCTACACAAGACAATTTTATAAATTTTATCAATATCTTGTATGCTTTTTGGCTGATAAAGAAATTAAAATTTAGAAGGATCAAGCAACATTATCCAATTTAGCATTCTAGGACAAATACTTCATGTCATTCAGCTTTGAAATAATTCACATTAAAATACTAATACTACCTAGCTTTGGCTTTGGTGTATGCTTTCATGGAAACCAAGAACACAGTGATCTCCCTGACTCAGCACAATTTGCTAAACTCCCTCTTGGAGGGGCAGGATAAAGATGAAGTAGAGAAAGATAAAAATTGTCAGAAAAGCAAGACTTTGGCATCAGAAGCTCAGGCTGACTACTCATTGATCCTCGGATGCCCTCTGCAGTGCTCACGGGTGTGAGCATCTTCCTCTCGCCCTTCACTTCATCCAGTGTGGATCATGCCAGAGGGCAGGCAGCAGGCGAGACACATTCCTTCTCTTCCTACACAAGCCTATATTTAACCTAATGTGTTTGTTTGAATACTTAGATTCCATGGAAATGAGTGCCATAGAAATAAAAGAGACCAAATAGTACAGGTGATGGCATAGGCAAAGAAAGGAAGAGAGAGAGAAGAGAAAAGAGACAGAGAGAAATAGGAAGAGAGAGAAATAGAAAGCAAGAGATCAAGAGAATAAGTGCATGAGAGGCTCCAGGGTGAACTGCCAGAGCAGACAAGGCAGGGAGGCAGGTAGGGGCCTTGAAAACCGGGCTCCCTCCCATACTGCCCACATCCACCCTATTCATTCCTCCAGGGGAAATGACAGTTGGCCTGGCAGCATCTCCATAGTCCTCCAACAGTTCATGGGAGACATGAGCCATCTCACAGCAGAGATGGACCCAGATTGTATTCCAAACTGCCAGCAACTGTGGCATTATGTAGGGGAATGTCAGAGTAGGAATTACAATTTTATTTTCAAACACAATATAAGCACTTGAACCAAAGGAACAAAGACGTGCGCTTAACAGTTGAGATGATTTTATTCTCAAATGACCTGAGTTTCAAAATATAAATCAACATTTAGCATCTATGTAGACATAGGTTTGCGTTTAGCACCTATGTAGACATGACAGCACAAACAGTGTGCCTTTCAATTAACCCTCTATCATGAGGAGCAGATAGCTAGACCAGCACAGTTTGCTTAGTCTACTGAAAATCAAGAAGTAGAGATCCAGAGATTCTTGTTTGGCTTTTTCCTACAAAATTTGTCAGAAAGTAAAAGCTTTGGCCTTCCACATAATCTTATTTTATAAAATCTGTCTGAAAAAAATATGCTCATTGTTTGTTGGCTTCCTTATCCAAAGATGAGTCTTCATAAGAATGGGAGGATGAGAAAGTATAGAGAGAGAATATTTTAAGCCCAATAGAAGTCCAGTCCTGAAATCTGTACCTTGATAAACTTGTCTTAAATAAAACAGCCTTCTAAATCAACATAGTTATGAACAGCCAATAAAAATTTCACATGTGGGCAGGCTTAGTGCAAAGAACCTAGTAATAATTTGGATTAAAATGCTGTGCAATCCTAATAATAATAGAATCAGCCCTCCATACCTGGTGTTCTGCATATATAGATTCAACCAACCACAGAACAAAAATATTTGGAAAAAGTTCCAGAAAGAAAAACTTGAATTTGTTGGGGATTGGCAACTATTTGCATAACATCTACAATGTATTGAGTGTTATAAGAGAGGACAACAGTTGTAAAAAGAAGAAATTATAATTTGTGAGTTTTCAGATAATCAAATTGTCTGCATGACACGCAAAACATTGATCTGACTAGCCCATAATGAGTGGAAACAAACACTGTAGGCAGATGTTTTCAAAAGGGGAATAAGGGTAAGCGGCGTGTTGAAGATATTAATTTTCATGATTATTGCCTTTGTTATTTTGCTTCATTCTCCTTCACCCTTCTTGGTCTAAAAATACAAAATAGCATGAAAGCAAATTAGTTTTCAGGGCCAGCTATTTTTTGAAAAGCCATGAGGAAAAAAAATGAGAATAAAGGCTAGACTTTCTAGAAAATTCCCCTTCCCCCCCCTTCAGTCTTCATATTTCCCTCAATGCATGTATATATGTCTCTATCTTGATGAGTCTCACTGCAGACCACTATTCATGAAATTCAAAGACCAAGAGAGAAACTCTTGAAAAGAAGACAGTCAAGGGAAAGAAACAAGTTGACTTTTGTGTGTGTATTCCAAAGTGTTTTACTTCTTCTAAAATTTTTTCTGCATTTTTTTTCTTAGTTGGTAATAAATAACTTTTAGGGGAATAAATGTGAGCAGACTTGGTCAAGAGACTGGAATGAAGAGAAGGCTTTGCCATCTGTGAGGAGTACATTAGAATAGAATCACTTCAGGAAAAGGTTATCCGTGTGGCCTGCCTTTGTGAGATGACATTTAAATAAAAGTACTGGTTCACTTTTAATTGATCCCTGTACATTAAAAGGCATCTCAGAGGGAAGTATGGTGTGAATAACTGAATCGTGGGCTGTTTGTGCAGATGGAAGACCTTGAAAGCTCTGTATGTGGAGATACATGGTGACTATAAGCTATTTGAGGAAATTTGCATCCTGAGACTTCTCATCATGATCTGTCACAAAATGTCAACACAGTGATGCATAGACATTTTCACAGTCCCTCAAAAACAAGTTTCTGAAATAGTTTCCTATATAGACAGTGAGGTTTTACATATACCTTGATAACCTATGTACTTAATTGCTCCGTCATGTCTGACTCTTTGCAACCCTTTGGACTGTAGCCCATCCTCTGTCCGTGGGATTTTCCAAGCAAGAATACTGGATTCGGTTCCCATTTCCTCCTCCAGAGGATCTTCCTGACCCAGGGATTGAACCTACATCTGCTGTGTCTCCCGCATTGCAGGTGGATTCTTTACCCCCTGAGCCATCAGGGAAGCCCTGATAATGTACAGCAAGAGCTAATTTAGAATGGGTGTGGATAGGGGATAATGTGGGAAAGGAAGCAGAAGAAGGAACTTACAACTTATGGCAACTTTTTGAAATTTTAAGCCACCTAATGTTCAAAGTTAGAATTTCCTTTACTTGAAGGTGATGCTGGTCTTGGTTACACAGTTTCATTGCATATTATCATGTCAGGAATACATGGGTTCTTCAGAATGAAAATTAAAATTCATTCTCTAGCTGAGAGATGTATCTGAAAACTTATGCCATCTGGAATTGCTCAAACTCCAAAATTTTAAACTCTCCTGGGGAGAGTTTCCCACTCCTCCACTTAGTATTTTCAGATTTTAAATCTGACCTATTCACTTGAAACTTTGATCTGTCTCTAGGCTTTCCTTCCTTATGCAGCCTGTACTTAAACTTCCTTATCTCTTGTGTTGATCTAAAATCAATAGGCTGCTAGTTATCTCTCCAGTGAAAATGGGTTTATTTAGGATCAGCTGAGGATTACAGTTTGGGGTCTGCAACTGTGACGAGTCACGTGCGTGCAAGTCTCTGCATGACAAGGTAGAGAGAGCACTTTTTATTAAACCAACCACTGTTGAATTTCCAGTCTTGTTTTTCCTTTTCTGACACCAATTGTTGGACTTCTGTAGCCAGTTTTTCAATTTATCATTTAGAGAAAGACTTCTTTAGACTATGACAGAGATTTGGCTGCTGCTAGTTCCTTTAAGAGCGCATTCCTTGCAGAAATGCTAGCAAGGTGATTTCCCTTGGTTTCAGAGAGTCAAGTTTAGAATGCCCTGGTATATAAAGAACAGCTAAAGCAGCAGGTACAAGTATTGCACCAATAATTCCTGAACATAGAAGCCATTTAAAATTTCATTTCTGCTGGAAGTAAGGAAGCCATGTTGCTTCCATGACATTCGAAAATCGTTAGCTACTCTGAAAGCATATACACTATCAGTGTAAAAATTGCCCCAAATGAGCAGTTTAGTCCTTGGTTAAAGTAAAAGTTTATTTTTAAAGTGTGTAATTTAGCCTATTGGGCTAGAGTAGCCACAAGTAAAGATGCTGCCTGAACAACATCAAAAGGAGTTGCAGTTGTTTTCCCACCACTGTATTTGCCATTGTCGCCTTTTAAATAAGAACCATCAGTGAACTGTTAGAAGTCAAGTTGCCCAAAGGAATTTCCTGCTGATTATCATGAGTCAGAAGGTGATTAAACAGTCATGAGGGACTTTGTCAGTAATGGAGGGGAGAAGAGTAGCAGGATTAAGGTTATTACAAAACAAGAGTTATGTGAGGAGCAGTTAACAAAAGGCCTTCAAAGGAGGTAAGGCCACTGACTGAGAAGTGTTGAGTGTGACAAGAATTCAGGAGGACTTCTACTGCATGAGATACAAAAATGGTTTCAGGGGATCCCAGAGCCATTTTTTCAGAGGCCTTAGCCAAAAAGACAGTGGCCATAATGTTTCTAAGGCAAAGGGGGTATTTCCATGCCACAGAGTCCAGTTGCTATCTATAATACCTTATGAGTCAATTTTAATTGTCATGCTTTGAGTGAATGGGCCAAGGGGCATTCCTTTTATTTTCATATGTAAAAGGGGAATCTGATTTGCGATGCCCAAGTTCAGGTAGGTTCATCAAACTTTCCTTTAAGGCTTGGAAGACTATGTCATCCAGTTCTTCCCATAAAAATGGATTGGGGTTGTTATTATTGAGTAAAACATATCAAAGATTTGCCCATAAGAGAGAAATCTGGAATGCGGTTTCAGTAATAACCAACTAGCATGAGAAAACTTCATAGTTGGCACTTAGTTTTAGATTTTGGGAAACATAGGATACTGTAAAATCTACTTGGACCTGACTGTAACCCTAAATATTGAACCTAGGTTTGGGTAAGCTGCAAGTTTCCATTGGCAATCTTAAGTCCTTTTAAAGCTGAAAGTGTTAGCAATTGAATACTGTCTTCCCATGAGGAGGCTTGAGAAGAAGAGCAAAGGAACAAATCATCCACATATTGCCACAAAGTAGAACCTCTAGGCGGAGAAGACAATGGCAACCCACTCCAGTACTCTTGCCTGGAAAATCCCATGGATGGAGGAGCCTGGTAGGTTGCAGTCCATGGGGTCGCTAAGAGTTGGACACGACTGAGCGACTTCACTTTCACTTTTCACTTTCATACATTGGAGAAGGAAATGGCAACCCATTCCAGTGTTCTTGCCTGGAGAATCCCAGGGACAGGGGAGCCTGGGGGGCTGCCGTCTATGGGGTCGCACAGAGTCGGATACGACTGACGCGACTTAGCAGCAGCAGCAGCAGCAGCAGCAGAACCTGTAGGGAATGTTGTATCATGCAGACCAGCCTCAGGATTTGTGAGGAAATAAGGAGTCTCAGTAAAACCTTGAGACATTATTATCCAGGTGAATTGTTTTTTCCTTCCCAAGTGAAGGCAGAAAGGCATAGGGTAGCTTCATCAACTGGAATACTAAGGAATGAAATGCATAAATCATTTGCAGTAAAGAATTTATTCCCAGAAGGAATGAGTGTTAGAACAACAGGATATTGTTGATCTCTTGGAGGTCCTGGACAAAGCCCTTAGTCTTTCTCACTGGAGAAATGAGAATGATACAGAGGCCAATACAAAGGGTAATAAGGCCTTGTAATCTTCTATTGCAGGCTTTATGCATTCGAAGGCTCCTTTGAAGTGTATTAATTGATTCTGAGAAGAGGTTTGGAAATATCTATTTGAATCTTGATGGGAACTATGCTGTGAATTTTGCCAGCAAGCTGGAAATTTTGTCCATAAGGAAAGTGGTAGCTAATTCAGTATGGGGCAAATAATCAGTGTTTCCAGAATCAGCTCTAGTACCACCAGAGACAGAACAAATAAATGCTACCAAAAAAAGGGTGATTTAATCCACCTGGTCAGCTTCTTTGATGATTACTGTCAAATTCTAGAATTATTTTCCCCTTTTGGGAGAAAAAAATTCTGGCGTGATACTTCCTTAAGAAATCTGAGCCTAATAAATGGATAGAGGGAGGAACTAAGGAGAAAAGGGTGTGAATCTCTTAAAGGGCCTAAACAAAAGGAATTAGGTTCAGAGACGGGAACCTCTTAAGGTTCCTTAGAGATCCCCACTATTTGAACTGTTTTAGTGCTCTAAGGCCGGCGCTACTTAACAGTACTGAGGTTGTGCACCAAGGGTGTAGCTCCAGTGTCAATTAGGACTGGAAGAGATTCATCCGCATGTGTAGAAATATCTCTCCAAGCTGCTTAAGAGAGAGGATTGGGAAGAGCCCCCATAGTTCCTTGAAATTCTGTCATTGAGAATTGGGAGGACATTGGAAAAGCTGGCTAGAGGACTGAAGGCACTTGAAGTGCTTAGACACTTCAATATGTAACAGTATCTTTATCCTGACTTTGCAGTAATAACAGAAATGGGAAGGATTTGGGTTTCCTGTAGAAGCCTTCATTTACTGGAGTTTAAGATTAAGAATTTTGGTTGCCTGGCTTTGAGGTGACATTTCCTCTAGAGTTTGAGAGAGCTGATTTGCCAGATTAATTAAATCTGGAGTGGACATTGTTTCTCATCCCATCCTGTCCTTTTTTCTTGAAGGGAAATATTCTGGTTCCAGACTTTAGTAAACATAGAATTAAAAGCTACCAGGATGGATTCAACCTCTGAAGGAAGACCAAAATTTTCTTTAGAAACAACCTAAAGTGGATTGTAATAGTCATGAACAGCTTTGTCAGATTTTTGTGTGCAAGTATGAATTCTGTTTCAATCAGCAAACTTCGGAAAAGCCCTAGGAATTGCTCAGTGAAGTCACCTAGCAATTGCCCAAGTCTGATCAGATTATAAGTTTGTGGACTGGTCTCCCAGTTATAATTCTAGAGACCACACAGTGTTCTCCCAATTAGTAGTTTTTATGCAATGCTGGGACTGGCCTTCACTGACAAGCATATGAACTAGCTGATGTAAGTCAGAGAGAACAGGTTGATAAGTTTGAATGACTATATTAAATTCATCAGCAGATCTGTGAAGATCTTCAATTACTTTAGGAAAATCTCTGACTATGGCTCAAAGTTCATCTTTAGTCCAGGGAATATAAGAGTTTAAGAGTTTATCCTCTGGATCCTCAGGGGCTTAATTTTACAGGGGCAGGTTCTAACAAGCTCAGAGGAAGAAAGAACGGGGGGAGTTTCACAGAAAAAGGGAAGTTTGGTGAGAAGACTCTTATGTTGAGCGGGGAGGAGACTTAGAATTTAGGGGAGGTGTAGGCAGTGAAGAAGGAAAGGGGGAAGAAGACACTGCTGGAGGTGGAAACGGAGACAAAGCCAAAGAAGAAGAGCTGAGATTTCAGGAACCCCTTATCGTTCTTTAATTGTTTGTTCAAGTCCTAAAAGATGATACTGTGAAAGTGCTGGACTCAATATGCCAGCAAATTTGGAAAACTCAGCAGTGGCTACAGGACTAGTAAAGGTCAGTTTTCATTCCAATCCCAAAGAAAGGCAATGCCAAAGAATGCTCAAACTACTGCACAATTGTACTCATTTCACACACCATCAAAGTAATGCTCAAAATTCTCCAAGCCAGGCTTCAACAGTACATGAACCGAGAACTTCCAGATGTTCAAACTGGCATTAGAAAAGGCAGAGGAACCAAAGATCAAATTGCCAACATCTGCTGGATCATCGAAAATCCAAGAGAGTTCCAAACAAACATCTACTTCTGCTTTATTGACTACGCTAAAGCCTTTGACTGTGTGGATCACAACAAATTGCGGAAAATTCTTAAAGAGATGGGAATACCAGACCACCTGACCTGCCTCCTGAGAAATCTGTATGCAGGTCAGGAAGCAACAGTTAGAACTGGACATGGAACAACAGACTGGTTCCAAATAAGAAAAGGAGTACATCAAGGCTGTCACCCTGCTTATTTATTCTCATGAGTACTTCATGGGAAACGCTGGACTGGATGAAGCACAAGCTGGAATCAAGATTGCCCAGAGAAATATCAATAACCTCAGATATACAGATGACACCACCCTTATGGCAGAAAGTGAAGAAGAACTAAAGAGCCTCTTGATGAAAGCGAAAGAGGAAAATGAAAAAGTTGGCTTAAAACTCAACATTCAGAAAACTAAGATCATGGCATCTGGTCCCATCACTTCATGGCAAATAGATGGCGAAGCAATGGAAACAGTGACAGACTTTACTTTTGGGTGCTCCAAAATCACTGCAGATGGTGACTGCAGCCATGAAATTAAAAGACACTTGCTCCTTGGAAGAAAAGTTATGACCAACCTACACAGCATATTAAAAAGCAGAGACATTACTTTGCCAACAAAGATCAGTCTAGTCAAAGCTATGGTTTTTCCAGTAGTCATGTATGGATGTGAGATTTGGACTAAAGAAAGCTGAGCGCCGAAGAATTGATGCTTTTGAACTGTGGTGTTGGAGAAGACTCTTGAGAGTCCCTTGGACTGCAAGGAGATCCAATCAGTCCATCCCAAAGGAAATCAGTCTTGAACATTCCTTGGAAGGACTGATGTTGAAGCTGAAACTCCAATACTTTGGCCACCTGATGTGAAGAACTGACTCATTTGAAAAGACCCTGATGCTGGGAGAGATTGAAGGTGGGAGGAGAAGGGGATGACAGAGGATGAGATGGTTGAATGGCATCACCAACTCAATGGACATGAGTTTGAGTAAGCTCCAGGAGCTGGTGATGGACAGGAAGGCCTGGCGTGCTGCAGTCCATGGGGTCGCAAAGAGTCCGACATGACTGAGCAACTGAACTGAACTGAACTGTTTGTTTGCCTCAGGTCATCTTAAAATCTTATTCTGTAGAGAGGCAATTTTAGGCTCCAAACTTCCCAGGTGGCTCAGCAGTAAAGAACCTGCCTGCCAATGCAGGGAATGCAGGAGATGCGGGTTTGATTCCTGGGTCAGGGAAGATTCCCTGGAGGAGAAAATGGCGATTCACTTTAGTATTCTTGCCTGGAAAGTCCCATGGACAGAAGAACCTGGCAGGCTGCAGTCCATGATGTCCCAAAAGAGTTGGACACAACTTAATGACTGAGCATGAGTGCAATGTATGGAAGCCTCAAAATATTCCCAAAAAATGTCAATTGAAAGAGGGATACCATTCAGGTTGGGGAGTTTCTGAGCTATTGTAGTCCAACTTAGTTTTAAGAAAATTGTTTCAGGATATAAAAGTTCCCCATAATGGCCATTGATATTCTAAACTGCTTTTGTTGTTCCATTTAGTTAGAAATGCACATTAGGAAAGACCTCGATTTTTAAACATAAAATCTCCAGAATCCCTGAAGGGTAGATGGGGCACTCTCAAAAAATATTTAGATAATTGGGATTCCATTTCCCAGATGTTATTCTTTAAATAAAAGAATAATTTTCAAACAGCTAAGACAACTAAATTCAAAGAGCTTAAACTGTTGCAGTATCTCAAACAGCTTTTGACTCAAACAGTTCGAACAGCAAGCAGGCTTGAAACCAGCCAGTTCTGAAGGAGCCAGACTGAAGGCTGCTAAGCCAGGTCCCATGGAACAGCCTCTATTCCAAAGTATTGTACAATTCAGGCACTGTTTCAGTGAAGCAATCCCTGTTCCCAAAGGAATGGGCTGAAGTCTTCTGAGCCAGTTTGAGCTGAAGCAGTCAGATCTCAAAATCAGACCAAAATGTCAAATGAATACTTGCATATAGAACAGGACCTTGATTAGCAAGGACAAAATCTTGAATGTAAATCCTGAAAAAAAGCCTAGAGATCTTCAGGCTCAGATCCAGGAGAAAGACACAGCTTCAAGGGGTCAACAAGAAAAGCCATGAGAGAGACAACGAGCTCCAAGTGGGTACCTCACTTGTTTGCTCACCAGCCCCAGAGCCTTCAGGGCTCTTCTCTGGTCTTCATATGGGCCACCAAAATGTTGACCTAACACAGACAGCCAGTTATTTCTCCAGCAAAAAAAAAAAAAAAAGTGGGGGAAGGGAGGTTATTTGGGATCAGCTGACAATTGCAATTCAGGGTCTACAACCATGGTGAGCCACGTGCAAGTTCCTGTAAGGGAAGGGGGCCCCCTTTTATAGAGGGAAAAAGGAAGTCAGGAGGGCTGTTGTAAACAAGGAGTCCTTGGTCCAGACTTTGCCAGGAAAGAAGTGTCTGTCTTTTTCTTGGACTCTACTATCATCACAGGGTATGAGCACTCCTCGCTTTGGTCTCCTGAATCTATTTGAGGTTTCTGTTTGATTTTTTTACACTTGCTATACTCTTCCTTTGAGCTCACAGTTCAGCATACGTTGCTTAACATCAGCATACTTGGCTTAACTTTTAATAGATCCTATTTTGCAAATATTAAACTAACTTTAAATTTTAACTTTCTTCTTACATCTTACTATCTTGTAGCCTTCTACCCTCTGAGGTCAAATATTGAGGTTTATGTCCAGAACAAAACTGTAAACTTAAATAGCAGACCAGAGATAAGGCTTTCCAAATTCCTTTAGTTTATTGAGAACTAAACCTTGAGATAATTGTATTGTCTTTTCCAAGGACTTTGAGACTTCCTCTCATTCAGGCTAAACCCCAAGGCTTCCTATCCTATGGAAAGATGAAGACATCAAGTAAGGGAAGAAAAAGAGAAACCTGGTCCAGACAGCCTATAGGAAGAAGAGAGACAGAGAAAGGGAAATAGAAGTGGTAGAGGTAGAGTCAGTCACGTATGTTCCACGCACCCTTTTCAAATCTCCACCAAGGGAAAAAAAAAAAAAAGAGTATTGAAACAGAGCAGGACCCTATGGTCCTTGCTGCCCCCATGTCTTCTGCCTGTTTTTGTCTGTAGAAAACTTTAGTCAAAGAATAAGTTTAGTCAGAGAAATGAGAACATGAAGAAACAAAGGAAAATAACCAAAGGAAATCGAATAATAATAATGTAGTCATTAAGCACAGTCAAGGACCTTTAGTCCCTTCAGTATGCTGAGCCATATCCTGTGAGCTGTTTCACAGACACCAAAACACCAGGTGGAAGAAGTTAACTACATGGTGATGAGACAGCATAAGCTGCCACAATTCCGAGAATTAGCCTCAAAGAAACCAATTTGAAGATGACTGTCAGAGATGACTGTGTTGTTTCTGCATGTAGCCCCCTACCTTGTATAAAAGCTCTCAGATTGGGGGGTAGTCAGCCTTCAGACATATGGCTTTTGAGCAGTGAGAAACTGGATCCCCTGCTTTTCAGTAACAGTATGTTGCATGAAAGTGAAAGTCACTCAGTCATGTCCAACTCTTTGCAACCCCATGGACTATAGCCCTCCAAGCTCCTCTGTCCATGGAATTCTCTTGGCAACAATACTGGAGTGGGTTGCCATTCCCTTCTCCAGGGGATCTTCCCAACCCAGGGATTAAATCTGAGTTTCCTGCCTTGTAGGCAGATTCTTTACTGTCTGAGCCACTAGGGAAGATCCTGAAAGAAAAGGATTTTGTGCTAGTCATGTATGGACTCATAGAAGACTTTATCTCACACACTAGCCATGCCATCACTATCCAGTAGCCTCCCTACTGGCAACTTAAAGATCAGGCAACATTGAGAGCCACTGCTTTAGACTCGTAACTTATCAAGCCAAGAGAAAAACTGGACAATATCATACATGTTGCATGCTCAGCCATGGGGGCTACCAGGATGAGCAGCAGCCAGGCAGACAAGGAACATCACCATGGAAACAGAGAAATCAAAATATCTGAGGACCACATCTTGCCAGCCACCGCGAGATCATGCAAGCCACACCCCTGCCCACATCCCCAGATGCCACATTGAAGAGAAGAAGGTGAAGACCAGGAAGGCACTCAGAATGACTAAACTTCACATCAGCTTGTTCTCAGCTCTAGCCTTGACCCCCTTTTCTTATAGCATTTACTGTAGTAAACTTATCATTGTAAATTATTTCTCTGCCTCTTTGAGATATATGCATATCTTTTTTTTTTCTTTTATTTATTTTAATTGGAGGCTAATTACTTGACAATATTGTGGTGGTTTTTGCCATACATTCACATGAGTCAGCCAGGGGTGTACATATGTTCCCCATCCTGACTCTCCCTCCTGCCTCCCTCCCCATCCCATCCCTCAGGGTCATCCCAGTGCACCAGCCCTGAGCACCCTATATCTTTTTTTAAAGATTCTTCCCAATATTACAACCCGGAAATGTCTTTCTCAAGGATTTGGAGGCATCTCTTTGCAATGTAAACCTCAAGGGAGATAGCACCCCTGTCTCCAAGTTTTGGTGAGCCTAAACGCAGCAGGCAGAGAAGGCAATGGCACCCCATTCCAGTACTCTTTTGCCTGGAGAATCCCATGGACGGAGGAGCCTGGCAGGCTTCAGTCCATGGGGTCTCTAGGAGTCGGACACGACTGAGCGACTTCACTTTCACTTTTCCCTTTCATGCACTGGAGAAGGAAACGGCAACCCACTCCAGTGTTCTTGCCTGGAGATCCCAGGGATGGGGGAGTCTGGTGGGCTGCCATCTATGGGGTCGCACAGAGTTGGACACGACTGAAGCGACTAAGCAGCAGCAGCAAACGAAGCAGGCACTTTGCTCCAACTCGTAAACTACCTCCTATCACAAAGACACACAAAAAAAGTTTGCATTTCTTTTAGGTAAAACCAAATTCTCAAACACAGATGTCCTGTCTCTCTCTCCCCCCACAGGTGCTTAAAAATCCTCATACTCTTTGTTTCAGCAGAAATAAGTTCAAACTTGAGTTCTGATCTCTCTCCTCTGTTGCAATAGCCTTAAGTTAAGTCTTACTTACCTGTTTACTTGGGTCCAGTGCAACTTTTGCTTTGACAGTGGAGAGAGAAAAACAGGAAAAAAATCTCCAAAACACTAGTGTTTTTTTTCCTCTTAAAAATTAAGAGCAGTGCAAAGGAACTATTAAAAGTTTATCACATCAAATTAAGATTACCACATCAGAATAAGTTTTTATTTTTGCATTTGTTTCATTTTGTTTTCACCTAGGATCCAGCAAGTAAAGCCTGGGAGTATCAACAGAGCAGCTTTATGTGAAATAATCAACTTTTTCTCTACATTTCTGACCTTTATAGTCCACCTTTAACTTATCTCATTCACTGTAACAAACTCTCAACGTTCTGCCCTATAACGTCAGTATCTTCTGGAATACTGGAAGGTTGTAGAGAACAAGAACCATGTCTTAGCATCCCTTCCCCCACCCTTACCTATCACACATTTAGGCACAAACTAGACACTCAAATATTTGTTTAATCCACCCATCAGTTAATATTAATGAACAAATTCTGTGTGCCTAGCAATGTGCTAAACACTAAGACTGAAAAGAAACGATGAAGTAAGTCAGAATGAGAAAAACAGAGGTGAGCCAGTGGTTAAGACTCCATGCTCCCAATGCAAAGTGCGCAGGTTCAATTCCTCATCAGGGAACTAGATCCTGCACGCCACATAATGTGGCCAAAAAAAAAAAAAAGATTAAGCTTGTGAATTTTTTCAAAAGAAAGAGAAAAGCAAATATCATATATTAACACATATATGTGAAATCTAGAAAATGGTAGAGATGAACCTATTTGCAAAACTGAAATAGAGACACAAACATAGACAACAAGCATGGATACCAAGGCAGGGAAAGGGGTTGAGATGAGTTGGGAGATTGGAATTGACATATATATACTATTATGTAACTGTTGACACAAAAAAGATGCAGTGTGAGAGTTGTGAGTAAAGTTGTATTGGGGGCAAAATGAGGACTGCAGCCCAAGAGATGGCACCTCAGATAGCTCTGAGAAACTGCTCCAAAGAGGTAGGGGGGAGGATCAATATATGTGATTTTAGTGAAGGGGGAGTTCCTGTAATCGAGCATTTACTTATTTTACAAAAGGCTTTCTGCTAGTCACAGAGATGCTGATGGCACCATGAAGGGATTTAGTGCTTTTCCAGATATGAGGAGATGCAAGGATAGGGCTCATGAAATCAGTTCCTAAAAATATCTATTATCTAAAGACCTGTTCTGCTAGTTTCCTGGAGCACAGAGGGGCTCATTCCTAGTATCCATCCTGAACTCCCTTGGGGCGTGTTAATGGTCAACAGCTGCAGCGTACACGATTCAATCCCCGAAGAGGCAGATGGCAAATGCCCTTGGCAAGTACCAATTTGTCGCTGACATAACACTATTAATCCCAACCTCCCAATTCACCTCAACCCCCTTTCTCCCTTTGATATCCATACGTTTGTTGTCTACGTTTGTGTCTCTATTTCTGTTTTGCAAATAGGTTCATCTTTACCATTTTTCTAGATTCCACATATACACATCAATATATAATGTTTGTTTTTCTCTTTCTTTCTTTCCAGGAGGCGAGGCCTGCCTGGTGGCTTAGAGGTAAGAAATTGCTTGCCAGTGCAGGAGACTTGGGTTCAATCCCTGGGTCTGGAAGATCATCTGGAAAAGGAAATAACAACCCACTCCAGTATTCTCACTTGGAAAATCCCATGGACAGAGGAGCCTAGTGGGCTACAGTCCATGGAGTCACAAAAAGAGCCGGACACAACTTAGCGACTAACGAACAACAGATAAAACAGAACTAGTGAGAACATACTGTATAGCTCAGGGAACTCGACTCAGTGCTCCGCGGCGACCTAAATGGGAGGAAACCTAAAAAAGAAGAGTTACATTTATACGTACAGCTGATTCACTTTGTTAAAAAGCAGAAACTAACAACATTGCAAAGTAATTATCCTCCAATTAAAAATTTTTAATTAAAAATAAAATAATTTTAAAAGTAAAAAATTTAAAGAAGTGTGAATCATTGTCCTGATTTTTAGGTGTTGTTGTTGCTGCTTAATCACTAAGTCATATCTGACTCATTTCGACCCCATAGACTGTTTGTAGCCCAGGGCTTCCCAGGTGGCGCTTGTGGTAAAGAACCCACCTGCCAATGCAGGAGACATAAGAGACATGGGTTCGATCCCTGGGTAGGGAAGATCCCCTGAAGGAGTGCATGGCAATCCACTCTAGTATTCTTGCCTGGAGAATCCCATGGACAGAGGAGCCTGGCAGTTTATGGTGCATAGGATCACAAAGAGTCAGACATGACTGAAACAACTTAGTAGGCACCCATGGACTGTGGCCCACCAGGCTCCTCTGTTCGTGGGATTTCCCAGGCAAGAATACACGTGCTTTATTCTCTAGGGGATCTTCCTGATCAGAGATCAAACCTGAGTCTCCTGCATTGGTAGGTAAATTCTTTATCACTGGGTCACCAGATTTTTAGGCACTTTTAAATGATTGAGAAAAAAAAAAGACACACTTGTGACGACAGATAAATTACAAAACCCAGGCGCTTTTTGACTGAGTTATTAAAAAAATAAGGTATTTAGGAAGTTCAGAGAAACAGCAAGAAGGGGAAATACAAAACCTGAACTGGAACTTCTTAAAATTTTGTCTTAAAAAACCACTAAACTTATACAAAAGTACAAGATACAGTAAACCCCCTGGAAATCCATCCACTGGTGACTTAGCTCCAACAACTATCAGTATTGTTCCCTGTTGCTTCCCTGTTGTTCATCCCTCTTTGAAATGGGCATTGAAGGATGAGCAGCTTTTAAAAGCAGCCCTGCCCAGCCCCATGTAATAGGACATCTTGGCATTTCTCAGACACAGACTTGCCTATTGAAACTTCCCTTGCTCGTTTTGCTTCGGCTCTTCTGGCCTCCTTCCTCCAGATACAACACATCAAATTACACATATGCCTCAGGGCCTTTGCATGGAACTTGGGGCTTCTCCTCTCCCACTCCACCCCGCTACACTACACAACATGCCCCCTTACTCTATTCGGGTCTCAGTTCCCACAGACCCTACCCACAGAGCCCTTTGCCAATGACATTTAAAATGGCACCCTCTACCCTCCTCTGTCCCTTTTAGCCTGATTACTTTTTTCTATCACATTTTTTTCACTGTTGAAACGGTGTGTCATACAATCTCTTTTTCCTATTTTATCATCTGCCTCCCCTACTACAATGTAGGATGTAAGTTTCATGAAGGCTGGTACCACATCACAGGACTAGTATAGAGCAGGCATTTGACAGATAGATGTTAAATGGATGAAAAAAGAATAAATGCCATTCCCTTTGCTCAAAAAAACTTCCTTGGCTTCTCATCAGATAGCAGAAGTATGCAGGGTGGCCTGTGAGCTAAATTCAAGTGATAGAAATGTGTCCTCTGAACTACACAAAGTTTTCAAAATTTAAATCAGTTGACAGCATTTAGAAATGGAGGGATTTCACACAAAATCTTTAAGTAATCTTTTTCAAGTGATAACAAAATAATTTTTAAATAACTTCTTTAAAATCTTGCTATATCTTGAGACTTCCCTGGTGGTCTAGTGGCTAAAACTCCACACTCCTAGTGCAGGGGGACTGGGTTTCACCCCTGATTAGGGAACTAGATCCCACATGCCACACTAAAAATCCGGCATGCCACATCAGAGATTGAAGATTCCATGTGCTGCAACTAAGAACTGTGTACCTGCATGCTCAGTTGCTTAGTTGTGTCTGACTCTTTGTGACCCCATGGACTGTAGCCTGCCAGACTCCTCTGTCCATGGGATTTTCCAGGCACGAATACTGGAGTGGGTTGCCATTTCCTACTCCAAGGCAGACAAAAACATAAATTTTTAAATGTGTTGCAATATATTGCACTACTGGGCACATAACCTCACGTGACAGCAGTGTAGAATAAGAAGCAACTGTCTCTTCACATGAGCTTTCTGATGGCCTCCACTTTTCCTGTTGACTTTTGATGTTTACCCATTTGCTTGCTTGTCTTATTTATTTACAATTCCTGCCTAGATCCTGCGGGCATTCGAGTTTATACATCCAGCCTCCCGCCTCTAGGGTCCTCTTATATTCATTGCTTCCAAGAATGGTCTGTACTTTTCAGCTCTGTAACTTTTACCTTGATTCCAGTTGACCAAGTGAACAAAGAATCATCTTCTCTTTCTGACATCACATCACCCATGACATTGTGTCAAACATATGGAGTGGGCTCAGGTGCTTCTACTGATCCTCAATTCAGTCATTCTTCCCCAATTTATATATTTCTAATTCCGAAAGGCCAGGTCCTAGGTTATTTCCTACCTACTTTTCTTTTGATAACCAAATAATAGAAGTAAACCAAATAGTTACTTCTTTGGTTATCTTTTGATAACCACATAGTAGAAGTGTAACTGCTAGGTAAGGAAGTAGCATGCTGTTTATATGCCAATGAGAACCCCTGCCTTCAAATACAACACAGAACAATTTCTATGAAACATTTTAACTTCCTGTAACCTCCCCTTCTCTCCCAAGTTTTGCATTAAATAATCAAATCAGTGAACTGAGATCAGCTGGGTAGGAATTAACTACCTACCCAATGGCCTCTCAGGAATGGTGTCTCCCTCTGTTCACCCATAATCTTGACATTGCCACTTTATATGTTGTTTCTAGAAATCTTTGACATTGACACTTTAGATGTCTTTTAGAAATCTTTTCTATCCCTCTTTTTTTCCCCCATGCAGAGAAAGAAAGCTCATCCTTGGGATTTACAACATTGTATAATAAATTGTCAGGGGAAAGATTTGGTTTGAAAAATGGTTTCATCACTACAGATGATGAAGTATTTCTAGTAATTTAAATAGAAGTCATCATCCTTTCAAGAAGTTAAAGACAAAAGCAATCAGAATGACAAATGAAATAATTTCACTGGTAAAAATAAATTATAAATAAATCCAGTACATGAAACAACAAGATGTAGTACTCTGACAGCAATGTCATAAACAACATTTGAAACTAAAAAGGATAATTCTGTCACCAAGTAAAGGCAAGGTGCTGCAAAGACCAGAGACACAGCCCCAGTGCTGGGTGGGGGGATCTGGTGGTCTTGTGCCAAATGGAATAGGTAACTGGCTGAAATGAGCAGTGTAGCTGATAATTAATATAAATGGAGATATTTACAAAGAGACCAAAGGGAAACTAAGCATATATATATATATATATATATATATATATATATATATATATATATATATATATCTCGAGAGAGAGAGAGAGGAGAAAGAACAAACCTCTAAGAATATGAGACTTTGAACCTTTTCTGCAGGTGTCTTAATTTTCTCTCTGACTATATGTGGGCATCCTAAGGATGTCCTGGGATCTTTTAAATGAGATTTCGGATCACGTGTCTATCAACAGGCCAGAAAACAAATGACAAAAATTATGACAATAAAAATAGGTAAGTGCATAAGGGTAATCCTCTTCCCTTCCCTGAGATGCTGCCTGGATCCTAAAAGTAGGAGCTTCCGGCACTCAGATTGTCTTGAGGAAGTACTGGGAGGGTACCTGGTGTGTTATTTCCTGTCCACGTTGTGACAGATCCACCTAGGGAAACTGGTGAGAAGTGACGCTGACGGGTTGGAACCATTTCTCCTCTGGACAGGCTCACATCAGACATCATTGCACACATGCAACTTCATGTCTTATTATCCATCTAGTGCTTCTTGTCTTATGGATCAAAAAATCCCTCCCATTTCCCATACAATGACCAGAGCCCTCCTCCCCAGTTAGAGTCCAATTTCAGCTTCTGGTCTATCCCATCCACAGCATTAATAGAACTGACATGTTGGTTCTATTCAGCCCCTTGTGTCTGCTATCAGTTGATTCAAAATCCAAAAGAGGGCTTATTAATTAGACTCTCAGATCCCCAAACTGAAAAATCTCCACTTTCTTCTTCTGGCAAACAACTGAGAAATCTCTCTCCTCTTAAGGCCTATTTCCAGTGTTCTAATTTCCTCTGACTATTCTGCATCTGTGAAACCAGACAGGTTAAGCCTCATTCATTCATTCAGCCTATATAAAATCCTGTACTAGATTTTCTTACTATAAGGGGTTCACCAATGGGCTGCAAAGGCCCATGAACCTCTTAAATGCAGAAGCATATGCAATTTTTTTTCTAGAAGATGGGACAAAAACTTTTCATGGATTCCCTGAGAGTTTTATAACAAAATTGTTCTACTGAGACACCCAGACAAGAAGAGGCAATTGCAACAGGGCAAAGTTGCCAACCTTTGCCTTTTATGTCTAATTAACGTTTCCATGTCCCTCTCGGTTAAAAGAAGTAACTAACAGTTCAATTTTTGAAATAGTTAGATTCAAGTAACTTAAGACAATGGTCCATGTGATGTCTAATGGCTTTTTGGGTCTAAATTTCAAAATTTTAAAATATCCTGTGAATTTGTTGAAGCATCCCAGGACCCTTCTATACACACTTTGTGAAATTCAGAGACAGTACAATAAACATGGTAATAGAAGGGACACCAGGATGAGAAAGGCCCTAGGAGAAACTGTCCTAATCTTGGTTGCCAGGGAAGGCTCCCCAGAAGATGTGTTGTCTAAGGGGATTGTAGGATGCTCAGAATTCGAGGTGCAAATGGGCTGAAGAAGGGGGCAGGTATTTCACAAGCAGTAATGTTTGTGGTCCTGGGGTGGGGAGGTTTGGTTTAACAGGAGTGACAAGTACAACCGTGAGAGGCTGCAGGGGAGAGAGACCAAGTATATGCAGAACCTTTTAACTATGCTGAACTACTCAAACCTCATCTCTTGTTTAAGGGAGCCTTTGCCATGGTCTACAAAGTGTAGTGATGTGATCAGATGTGAGCATTAGCAAGTTTTCCCAGGCTACAAACAAAAACAGGTTCAGAGAAGTGAAACCGAAGGCAGCAAGACTAGTTCATTTCCAAGTACTCCAAGCAAAAAGTAGTAATAAAGCAATGCAGGAAGGAGTTTGGGAAAGGCTGAGTACTAACCCTTCCTCTTCTCCACCTTTAAACAATTTTATCTACCAACAATGACAGTAAAAATTCCCCAGATGGAGATTCACCTCCACAATAGACCAAGGCCAAAAACATCATGTATTATTGCCAACTCTTGTTATATTAAAACTGTATTATTATCCCCATTTTAAATGATTAGCTCTTTTTCCTATTCCTTTCCCAGCCACAGTATTATGTTGTGCTTCTTACAAAGCAATCTGTTAGCATATTAGCTAATTCTGTTTATTTTAAGGGATGGGTATACCAGACCCACCTGCAGGTATCCTTATGCTGGATTTGTGCAGAGAATCATGTTGCTAGCTTTGTATCCAAATCATGTCCCCTTTTTAAAACCATTAGCTTGACTCTTCCTGTTCTTTGGAACAGTGATTTATGAGTATTCAATAGAATAATACTGAGAACCTCACTATTCTTAGTTCCTATGGACCTAGAGAGGGCTTCCCTAGTGGCTCAGTGGTAAAGAATCTGCCTGCCAATGCAGGAGAAAAGGGTTCTATCCCTAATCTGGGAAGATGCCCAGGAGAAGGAATGGCAACCCACTCCAGTATTCTTGCCTGGAGAACTCCATCGATAGAGGAGCCTGGTGAGTGGAGTTCATGGGGTCCAAAAGAATCAGACATGACTCAGTGACTGAACACACACACATACACACACGGACCCAGCAAACTTTAATTTTGACCAGTTTTTCCTGGATGGTAAAGAGTAAGTAAAGAGATTATGGGTTTAACCTAGGTTGCCTGAGTAAACTGCTTCAAGGTATTTCTTTTTCTGTAGTTAGCCTGTCTTTTGAGCAGTCCCAGCTCCCTATATTGAACTAAAGCTTCTTTTTTTTGGTCTAATTATTCCCCATTACCATTTCACACACTATTTTGCAAATGAAAAACCCAACGCACAAAAATCCCAGTGGATTAATGACACCCCTATAACAGAACCCAGATGTCTGGATCCCAAACTTCTTCTTTTCAGTGCTCACATTGTCCTAAGACTAACAGAATATTTGATTTAGCAGAAAGAACAAAAATGAACAGCTGGAGACTCTCTTTCCAACGTTTCACTTCCATTTTCATCCATCTTCCCCCAAAGAAGTTTTTCTTTGGAAAAGATTAAGTTAATACACATGTCAAGTGCCCATTTAGAAGAACTTTGCTCCACCAGTTATGCTGAGCTAATGAATGGTAATTACTGTCACCCACAGACCAACAGCTTCAGTAGGGTGAGTCATTAGGCTGATGCTTTCCCCAGCTTGACAACTTCCTTCTCTCAAGGGTTTCCCCAGGGAACCTATAGTGGCAATTGAAAAGCAAATAATTAAGAGCAATAAATAGCAAAATCCCCGAGAGAAATATAAATTATTCATAATAATAACTGTGCAGACTGACTGGAGGAGGGGTGTTTTTTCTTATGTGCAAAAATTTTCTGAATCTGCTCAAATATGTTTAAAACCTTCACTTTAAAAGACTGCTTTTCCCTCAAACCAAATGGAGTCACTCTTCAATAATTTCTTAAAAGGTCAAACTATCAGATTTGGCATTGGTTTGATTACCTGCCCTGTTTCATAGTATTAGTTCTCAGGGACTTCCCTGGTGGTCTAGTGGTTAAAACTCTGTGCTCCCTAATGGAGACACTGACATAGAGATCAGATTTACAGACATGGGGGGAGGAGGGGAGGAGAGGGTGGGATGAATGGAGAGAGAAGCTTGGAAACATATACACTACCATATGTAAAATAGACAGCCAGTGGGAATTTGCTATATGACCCAGGGGACTCAAACAGGGGCTCTGTGACAACCTAGCGGGGTGGGATGGGGTGGGAGGTGAGAGGGAGGCTCAAGAAGGAGGGGACATATGTATACTTACGGTTGATTCATGTTGATGTATGGCATAAATCAACACAATATCGTATAGTAATTATCCTTCCATTAAAAATAAATTGAGAAAAAAAGCCAAAACAAAATTCTGTGCTCCCAATGTAGGGGGCATGGGCTTGATCCCTGGCTGGAGAACGAAGATACCACATGCTGCAGGGCAATTAAGCACAGAGGCCACAACTTCTGAAGCCCGCACACCTAGAACCTGTGCTCCACAACAAGAGAAGCCACCACATGAGGAGCCAGGGAACAGCAACTAGAGAGTCACCCCTGCTCGCCTCAACTAGAGAATGCCCATGCATGGCAATGACACACAGCCAAAAATTAATTTTAAGAAGAATCAGGCAATTCACAACATTAGTTTTCAAGATAAGTATATCTTCTGACACTACCCAGACCCTATATCACTGGTCATTCTTCAGGCTGAGCAACCCCTGTTAGGGGTGGGAAGAACAGTGTGGTTCAGGGAAACGGAGTAGATGGCACAACTCAGCGATCTGGATCTCTCAGTCACTAGCTGAATGTCCTTTAGCAAGTAACAACCGGCTAAGCTGTAGTCCCATTGCTTATGATTCCGGAAGTAATTCACCCTCTATCACAGGGCACAGTGAGACTCGAAGGAGATGATGTGTGTCAAAGGGTTTTAAAACAACAAAATGCTCGACAGCTAGTCAAATAAATTGTATCAATATTTCTCCTGCTTACACCCACTATGCTTTACAGATGTCACCCAAACAAGTCACATTTCCTTTAAGGAATTAGACCTTACATCCTATTCTCCTTAACAAACATCAGGTCTGACCTTCCAGTTGTCAAAGTCTCACCTTTCCATTTTTATTACAATATAGGTCTTCCAACCCCTTTTTATTATTTTATTAATAAAATCTAATTTATTAATAAAACTATTATTTTATTAATAAAACTATTATTTTATTAATAAAACTATTATTTTATTAATAAAATCAATTTATTAATAAAAAGTTCTATGGATGTACTTAGAGCTTGGCTCTCTGAAAACCAAAGCTAAGGATAGATATCCTGGCATTAATAAATCCAGAGTCAATTTGAAATAACACAGTAGGGAAAAACCCAAGGTTATGAATAAGCCACTTAACCCGAACTTAGCCTAGAGCCTCCTTTGCCTTCTCGTGGGCTACAGTACAAAATGGAATTTAAGCTGACTTTAGACTGGAGGGAGAGGCTGAAATCTTAAGCCCCACGAGTGCTCTGTAAGGTGTGCAGAACTCAGATGCCATGAAAGCTAAAGCTGCTGCCTATCAACCTGGCTGAAAAATATTATTGCTGCAGCAGATGTTGTTTGCTTAACCAGCACCTGAAAGATCTAATCCCATCCCAGCCTTCATATAATATCAAGCCAATGAGAAGCAGCTCATACTTTAAAACCCAAACTCGCTTGCTCTGGCTATGCAAGTTAAAAGCCTGTCTCACCAACGCTCAACTCTCCCATTGTAAAAACTAGCAGCATCACACAATAGAGACACCTGCAGATGCCAAACTCAACACAACAAAAATACGGCTTGACCCATTTCAAAGTCTCAGGCTCTGTGAGTATTACTTTTCTCTTCAAATTCTAACCCTTGTTGATTTCTCAAGATCCTCAACCCATGTACCAGATGTTGGGCTCTGGGAAAGTTCACCTGTGTTCCCAATCTCCTTACCAGGGTTGAGCCTGCCCCTGAAATGTAGACAGCTTGGAGGAGCAGACCAGAAGGGGTGCTTTCTGCAGATGGATGCACTGCAATAGAAAAGGGAAAGGACTGAACAAGGGATCTCAGATTTTATCTCCAAACCCTCAAATCAGAAAATTCCAATCTCTTGTCCTGGGTAGGGCAGAACAAGAGAGGTTAAGGGAAATATCTCTCTTCATGGAAACTAAACATGGGTAATAAGTACTCCTCCAACTGTGATGATGAATTGATAAATAAGACCCAACCTGAACTAATTAAATGTTTTTCTCCTAGGAAGAGAGGAAGCAGAGAGTTGGTTTCATACAAGATTTTGACTTTCCTAGGAACCATGAATCCAGGGAGAAGTCAGTTTCAGTTGCCATATTTTAGTTATGACAGCTTTATGACATAAAAGTAAAAGCAGGTTGATGGTCATATTACCATAACAATATAAAAGTGGGGCTTAAGTGTGATTTAGCAATAGCAAAACCATGTGAAATTTGGGATGCTGTGAAACTGAATAGCATTAAATTATTATTTCCACTGCTATGAATTATTTATGACATTTGAAATAACGTGAATTTAATGATTATAATAATAATAAACATAAGAATTTAAAGATGATAATTTTATCATCTTGAACTTGAAAATTACTTTATACTAATACGTCAGTGAGGAAATAAATGAGAATGGACAGGAGTCTGCATTTATGAGAGAGTGTATGATGGAAAATTACTGCCAAAGATTTCAACGAGATTGTTATTCTAAGGACACTTCCTCATAGCAAGGCTTTTATAGGTTATCAAATCTCCTGAGAACTACAAAACATTGCTTGATATTGATTCCTGGCCAAAAGAACATGAATTGATAGCCTTAAGAGATTCTAGCAAAGCCAAGATACATGTAAAACATCAATAGAAACAACAGTTTCAAGAAAGTCACTCTAGTTCTGTATAAACAGAACCCGCATGGGCATTCTATCAAAGCCGCAAGTGTCTCTCTTTCATTTCTACTAGGTCTAGCACCTCAGATAAATTCTCTAGCTAGTGCTAACTCTGGTGACTCACAACTAAACCAACGTACCTGTCTAGTTGGTAATGAACCTTGGTGACAATTCTATTAAAAACAGGAATTTCATGTCACACTGCAAAATCATTAAATTGTCTAATTTAACAGAATGTCTTCTTGACAGGCAGCTGCCACTGATTTTTGAGATATCCTTCTGGAATATTTATCAGAATAATAAAGGGAAAGAAGAAATACTTCTTATCTGGGCATCACATTTTCTCAAGTGGAGGCTGTCTTGCTAGATAAAATAGAAATATCTTTGTAATTAAAAAGCTTTGAGAAGTTAAAATATGTGTTGACCAGAAGAAAGGGCTGTTACGGACGTCAGGGGCCTCAGGATACAGTCTGTAATGTTAAGTTCTGTGGCTGCATGCTGCCCTGGTTCAAGTGCAGGTTAGGATTAAGTCATTGTAATTTTTTCCAACAAAAAGTAATTTTCAAGCCCTGTGTTTACCTTGCCCATTCCCTCGTTATTTAATCTTACAGTAAAACCTAATAAGAATGCACTTTGAAAGGTAAAGAAAACCAAAGCATTCCTTTTGATACTTACCTGAAGTTATGAATATATATATACATTTATACTTACCTAAAGTTTTATATATATATATATATATATATATATATACACATGTCTATTTCCCAGGTGGCTTAGTGGTAAAGAACTTGCCTGCCATGCATCCAGGAAATGCATGTTTGATCCCTAGGTCGGGAAGGTCCCCTGGAGGAGGAAATGGCAACCAACTCCAGTATTCTTGCCTGGGAAATCCCATGGAAAAATGAACCTGGCAGACTACAGTCCACAAGGTCGCAAAGAGTTGGACATGACTTAGTGACTGAGCACACATGCATATATATGTAGGCGTGTATTTTCTCAGCTTGCATTTATGTATACAATATTCTTCCTTCCAAATTCCCAGTATCCTGCATTGTGTCTTTTTCTGCAGGTAATAAGTCCCTCGAGGAAAAGAGGCACAGCTTTTCAAATAAAAACAAAAATAAGAACTTAAAAATTTGAGGTGAATGAAAACGACCTTCCTTTCTATTCATTTCATGGTCCAAATTTACCTATCAGACATTCTCCTTTTCCAGCACAGACATTGTCTGTTTAAAAACAATGTCAAATTGAGACAGGTATATTATGAAACAAAGGAAAAAAGAGAAGAAAAGAAAAAACCCACCACTTCACTGCTTTCCTTTTGGGATACCTCCCTCCCATCCACCTTTCTATCTGGGGGCAAATCAAGCATCTGTTTTACTGGGTCTTCACTGGCAGTAAACTGACCACTAAGGATTCTCTTCTGCCCAGTGAGCTTTCACAGGGAGTGACAGATGCTCATCTGTCCATCCCCCAACCCACCCCCTCTTCTACCACCAGCCTGAGCATCCTTCCCACCTCCTCCCACTCCCAGTGCTCCCAGCTTTTGCTGCCAGGCCTGGAAGAGAACATACAGCCCAGGGGCTCTAGGGTCTTCCTAGGGATATCGGGCTTAGCACCCAGTTAATCTCCAGCCCCTTCAGATCTCTTAGAGTAGCTACAATATGGATTAAATACTTTTAAGGTCTCATCTGGAAGTCTATCCTCCAGTTACAGCCTTCCTTTGCTAAAGGAAACAGATAAGGTATGCCCTTGAATTCTCATAGAGATTTTTCACCCTTAACTCTAGAGGTGCATTTCTTAGAAGACACAGGAAATTCTTCTTGAAGTCTTCTTGAAGTCTCTCCTGTCAAATATCCCCCATTGATCAAAGTTTTCACCATGAGGAATTAAATCCCTCCTACTTGGAGTCTATAACATTCAGCCTTTCTCTTTGGCCTCAAAGTTAGATCCTGTTCTCTGAAATGTGCTATTGGGTTCAGTAGGAGTTCGGAGGTGGTCAGATATGGAGCTACAAAACAGGTGTCAAAGAATTTGTCTATTTATACTGGAGAAGATATCATATCTAGAGGAGCAGCTATAATTCAATCCACCAGTTAATTACACTTGGAATAATTTATTGTTAAGCCTACATCTTCTGCACAGGTCAACCAAGTGGGTGAAATGAAAATGTGATGGCATTCACCGCCCCTCCACATTCCTCCCACGTCTTTGTAATTTTGGTACAGAAGGGTGGTGAGAGGGGACTTTCATTCCACTCTTGCTACCACAGTATCCTAAACTCCACACTTTAAGGAGAGGAAACAGGAGCATCATTACTTACTGTAAACCCAGGAACTGAAGAAACAAGCACTTGCTGGTCTGATGGATCCATTCAGTCTGCTTTAGGATGCATCACATCTTACAGATGAGAAAACTGAGTGAAGTGCCTAAGTGTAAAGTGCCCCTCCCTTAGGACAGTGCTATTAAAAACCACCCCAGAGTGACTTCCATAATGGAAACTAACCATTCCTTCAGAGTAGCTGTGGACTGTTTCAAAGGCTTTGTTCAATTCCTAAGAAATATATTCTCTTCACAGTTGTGGTTCATAGAAACAAGAGTAGTTCAGAAGAGAATATCCCATCATTTATTATGTACTTGAAAAGCAATTTCACATTGCCACTAAATTCATCTATTTGTCTAGACTTCATCACTGTAAGTGCTTCTGAAGTGCACACATTCTTCTGTCACTTCTCTGCTCCAACACATAGTCATTCCAGTCATCACAGGGGCAACTGAATGTGGTCTGCCTGCTCTCATACTCTTTGTGCAACTAGTACATCATCAGACTTTGGAAATCTTGCATTTGATAGCATGTGTCAAAGCTTAGATTAAGCCTGTTTCTAGAGGTGAATGCCATTTTAAGCTTGTGAAATGCAGCATATTCTGCTTTTTATCTTGGTGTGCTTTTAGTGTTTTGCAGAGCCCTTTTCTTTTATGGGCCTGAGTCATCTTTATGACCTCCATCAAATGCTATTATTATTTGTTCATAGAGTTCTAGATCCATATCAAATTTTCACACCAGTAAATCCATCCTAACTAAATGAATGAGAGGCTGAAAAGGCAAGAGCCACAACCACCAAAGCTCCTGTCTGGAGCAATGAACAGTTCCTGAGGCTTAACGGAGATATTACAATGACTTAGACTCTTGCTCCTTGCCTGAAGCTGTCTGGCTCCCAACAGAGCCCTGGTACCAAGTGACCCTGACTTTCTGAGTCTCTTCTCTGATCTAGAAGTTGGAGAATATTAGCTTAGCCTTTATTAAATCATACTCAACATCTCCTTATAACCCAGGAATAATGAGTTGCTAAAGATGCCAGAGATATGGAAACAAATTTGTTAATTTTTTGTTTATTTTGTTGTCTTAATTGTTCCCAAAATAGCTTTACTCATTTTACAACATTTGAAGTACCTTTAAGTGTCACATATACATAAAGGATTATCCCAGGTGGCACAGTGGTAAAGAATCCACCATCAAATGCAGGAGATGCAAAAGACGAGGGTTTGATCTCTGAGTCAGGAAGATCCTCGGGAGTAGGATATGATAGCCCACTCCAGTATTCTTGCCTGAAAAATTCCAGGGAGAGAGGAGCTTGGTGTGGGCTACAGTCCATGGGGTCGCAAAGAGTCAGACACAACTGAGCATGCACGCAGAATCAAATCAAATATGTAAAGAATAGCCATAGAAATATGAAGTGGAAGAAAGATTAGAGAGTCAAGATAGTAATTAGGCATAGCTACCATTAGGTATAAACTTCAGGATAAAGAAACATCAATGTCTGGCTCCACAATCTTGTGATTAACAATTTGAATCTTTGGCACTTTTTTCTAATGCTTTATGCTGTTTCTCTGTGGTTACTGCCCTACAATCCTCCTGCCAAAAAAGTTCAAAGAGTTACCCTTGGCCAGTGCTTCTCAAACTTTAATATAACTGACTGCATATAACTGACTTGGGGACCTTATTAGAAAGCAGAATCTGATTTAGTAACCCTGAAGGGCTCAGGATGCTGTGTAAGGTGCCAGGTGATGCCAATGCTGCTGGTGCCCAGACCTCAGACCACTCCTTGAACAGTGAGGCAGAGGATAAGCTCCTATAGAGAGGGGAAGAAGCTTTATCACTACTGTTTCCACTTTCTGGCTCATCCTTCATCCCAACCATAACACCAGCAAATAGCTCAGTTAATATTTGTTAGCCCATCCATCAAGGGCATCAAGGCTCATCACCCTCTCCTATCATGATTAAGTCACATTCCCAAGCCCCATGACTGTGTTGCTTACTGGGTCTTTGTAGCGGGTCATCAGACAGACAGACAGACAGTGAAGTGGCTCAGTCGTGTCCGACTCTTTGAGACCCCATGGACTGTAGACTACCATGCTCCTCTGTCCATGGGATTTTCCATGCAAGAGTACTGGAGTGGGTTGCCATTTCCTTCTCCAGAAAATAGTTACAGACAGTGAAGCGGCTCAGCCATGTCCGACTCTTTGTGACCCCATCAAGTCCTACCAATTCAGCCTCCTCGATCTCTCGCACGTGTCCCTTCTCTTGCCTCTACACGGCTGGTTTAAGTTTCTCTAGCCTGGGAACTTCTCTGGAGGTCCAGTGGTTAAGATTCTGCCTTCCAATGCAGGGGGTGAGAGTTCGATCCCTGGTCAGAGAACCAAGGTCCCACATGATACAGGATGCAGCCAAAAATTTAAAATAATAATAAGAAGAAATTCCTCTAGCCTCTTCTCCCTCTAATCCATCCTTTCTATTTCTGCTGGAATGATAATCCAAAAACCAAGTTCACATTTCCTTGAGAAAAAAAGCTAACCTCCCACCCGAATAGAACACAAGTCCCCTTCACCTTCTGACTGATGCTCAAACTTCCAAGCTAATACTGCACCACTTCCACATACAAGTCCTGGGCGCCAGCCATACAAAGGGGGGTCAGGCTCCCGGAAGAGACCCTGTTCTCTCACCTCCCTGCCTTGCACATGCCTTAATTTCTCTCACGAAGATTCTTCTCCTCCCCTACTCCTCCTCTTGTGAAACACCTCCCTTAAAACCCAGTTCTAATGTCATCTGCTCTCTGAGGTGTTTCTGAATTCTCTTCTGCTCTCAGATAGCCTTCAGTCCTCTCCTGTATGTCTAAGCCAAACTCTGTTCTCCAAGCTTGCATCTCACGATCGTTTCCTTTGATTCCTCTACCTGACCTGACTGTCTCTCTCAGTAAAACTGAGGGTTCCATGGGTTAAGCTGTGTCTTTTTTAAATTGAAATAGAATTGATCTACAATGTTACATGAGTTTCAGACATATAACACAGTGACTTGATATTTTTAGACTATACTCCATTTAAAGTTATCATAAAACACTGGCTATATTCCCTGTGCTGTACATGACATCATTGTATCTTATCTATTTTATACCTAATAGTTTGTATCTCTTAATCCCCTTCCCCCGTCTTGCTAATCCCCCCCCCCCCCACTGGTAACCACTAGTTAAACTGTATCTTATTCATCTCCCCGCTAAAGTGTAGGACCAGTGCCTGACACCTGACTCTAGGGAAATCTGCTTTCCCACTGCAGATTTCTCTCATAGCACTTTGCCTGGTCTCCAGAATGGGAAGACCTCCAGTAGTTAGAATAAGAAGGAGGATAAAGATTAGATGGGACCTCCAAAGCCCGTCTTTGCCTGAATATTTGCGCCTCACCGGGAAATGTCAGAGAGGAACAATTTTTTAAAGATGTCATACCAAATTTTTTTTCCAGGAGATTAAATCTGGTAATAAATAAACAAACAAATATTAAAGCTTAAAAGGTAAATCTCTCTTTTGTTTTTGTTCTTTTTTTTCTTGGCTAAGCACGATGTTTGAAATATTCACATGGGACGTGGGCGGCATTTCGCAGGACTTATTTGTGACTAACGAGTATGAGTTCCTCTGGGAAAGGCACGATGCCTGTGGAGCAGGTTCAGCGCCTCTGAAACCCTCTGTTGGGGACCAACTCCCACCCTCCTGATGGAGCCTCCTCCTATCTTCAAGCTCAAAGACAGCAGAGTGTGCCAGGCACTCTACAGCAGCCACTTCCTCTGCGATCCACCCTGAATTCCTGCGGGCGGGGCGGGGCCGGGGGTGGGGTCTGCACCGTGCCAGTTGGAATTTATTTTCTTGTGGGAGTTATGCTGGGTGAGAAAACTAGCCTCGATTAGTTCTGTTACTTGCTTGGCTGTTCCTACTTGCCCTCCTTCTCCCATAAGCCAAACAGAAAACACGTTTTCTAAAATAGATAGCATTGGAGTAATTTCTGTTCAATGTGGTTCCATTGCAATTCTTTTCTTCATATCAATCGAGTGATAAAGGAATGGGAGACAACTTAGAGATGCTCCACAGAGCCTCTTCATTCTGCCAATGAAGAAACAGACCCGGTGAAAGGGAGGGGCTGAGGCGACTCTAGATGATGACAGGGTTGGAACTAGAATCCACATTTCCCGAGTGCTGGGCTAATTCCCTCTCTGATCAGAATATCTGACTACCAGTTATACATTTTGTTAAACGTTATGGATGTTGGAGTCAATAGGCCTGTATTCAACTTGGAGTCCAACTAATTTCTAATTTTTCCTGAAAAGATACTATGTCCAGTATTGTTAGCTATAAAACAGGTAAACAATAGCTACTACTGTCAAAAGGTTTCTGTGAGGAGCAAATGCATCATGATTAAAGAAGTGTTTTGTAAAGATTAAGACATGTTACAAACATTAATTATTGCTACCTCTTTCAAACAATTAGTTTGTAAAATATTTTGCTATGGAATTTAATAAAATTTTGTGCCACTTACAAAATGAAAACAAACTGATTTTAAAAGCACTTACAATTCTAAACAAACACATGTGAACTATGTAAAGTGAAGAGAGTTCTTGGAGCTGTAACTTTAGTATTTCTCTTTTGCAGTTGGCCATGTCCCAATACTGGGAAAAGACCCTGATGCTGGGAAAGATTGAGGGCAGGAGGAAAAGGGGACGACAGATGATGAGATGGCTGGATGGCATCATCGACTCGATGGCCATGGGTTTGGGTGGACTCCAGGAGTTGGTGATGGACAGGAAGGCCTGGTGTATTGCGATTCATGGGGTCGCAAAGAGCCGGACACAACTGAGAGACTGAACTGAACTGAACTGATGTTCCAGTACTTGGAAGAAAAGCTATGACAAACCTAAACAGCATATTATAAAGTAGAGACATCACTTTGCCAACAAAGGTCTGTATAGTCAAAGCTATGGTTTTTCCAGTAGTCATGTATGGATGTGAGATTGGACCAGAAAGAAGGCTGAGCACTGAAGAACTGATACTTTTGAATTGTGGTGCTAGAGAAGACCCTGGCGAGTTCCTTTGACAGCAAGGAGATCAAACCAGTCAATCCTAAAGGAAATCAACCTGAATATTCACTGGAAGGACTGATGCTGAAGTTGAAGCTCCAATCCTTTGGCCACCTGATGCAAAGAGCTGAGTCACTGGAAAAGACCCTGATACTGGGAAAGATAGAGGGCATGAGGAGAAGGGGGCAACAGAGAATGAGATGATTGGATGGCATCACTGACTCAATGGACATGAGTTTGAGCAAACTCTGGGAGATGGGAAGGACAGGGAAGCCTGGCATGCTACAATTCATGGGATCACAAAGAGTCAGACACAACTTAGAGACTGAACAACAATATGTCCCAACAGACCTCTTAATCAATCTTGCCTCTACCCATCTTAATTATGTCAAATTTGCTTTGAGAACTAGCCAGGATATTAGAGCCACTGACCCTTATCCTTTCTCCTTTGTCATTTTTTTTTCCTTTGGGACATCCAATGCCAAGCAGAGGTTAGGACAATCAGACTAACTACTCGGGGGACTTCTTCACCAGATTTCCTTGAGGATTCAACAATTCAACAGAAATTTAAGTACTGACTGTCTTAACAATAACTAACACTTGCATAGACACCACCATGAACAAAGACATTACCCACACTGTCTACAGAGGAAGAGAACTTCTTTCATCAGTTAATAGAGGAGGCTCACTGATATAAACTAACTTTTGCCAGTGCCCCACTGGCAAGTTCTGATACTAAATGCAGTGTATTTCCTATTTAGCACACTACTGCCTTGGGTACTCCCAAGGTTTACATAGAATCTTTATATCTTCCAGCAGCAGTAGCCAATGTGTGGGTACAAATAAGGGTAGAGAGAAAAAGTGCTGAGACTTCTTGAGTTCTTATTTATATTCAGTGAAAATCCTTATATGGCATGTATTTATTATTGTAGGCTGTTAGCCTTATTGGCAAAGCTCAATAAGAGTCAAAGAAAGGATGTTGGGACCATTCGCCATTGTGGTTGGTTTTTCATGAACACACATCCCCTCCCTGTCAGTGATGTGACAACAGGAAGGAAGGAGGAAAGGTGTGCCATGGGGCCAGGCTCCAAGTTAGAAGCTGAAGGTGGGAAGCAGGGAGAATTCTGTCTAGGAAAGCCTATGAGTTTTGCCCTATTAGTCAGATGTGAGCAGAGAAAACTGTGAGATGTAGATGTGTTTAGTGTTCATGTTTGCCAGCTGTTGCCCACATGGGGTTCAGATCCAGTCTCCAGTGACATCTTTGCTTTCCTGTCTCACTGCATCTGTGTATCCTGGGGTCGACAGTCAAAGAGTTCATGATGTTTATTGCTTAGACATCTGATGCAATGAGAGTAGTTTCCCTGGGCTACTTGAAAACTCACTAAACTTGATTTGACTGAGCTCAAGAATTTGGAGCTCCAATGTGGCAATAAAGGTAGGAGGCATTGACAGGATATGAGAAACACCTTGACTCAGACACACCTCACAGCCACCAGGTTCTTGTTGCTGCTGGCACCTGCTATTCCTCTTCCAGGGCCTGTTCCATCCAGGGTGCTCACAGAAGCCACCCAAGGCCAGAAAATAATTAGTAAGCCTCACCAAGGACCACACTCCTCTGTTGCTAGTTAGGGTCTACACCAAGGTGACCTTGACTGTCCCCCAGACTCTAGATACACCTGTCTGGAGCTCCTTTAGTGAACATTCTCTAGTTTGTCTGACCAAAATACATAAAAGTCACCAAGTTTCAAGCTCTTACTGATCTTTTCAGGCCTTCCAGGGTGCTGAAGGTTTCTTTACCCTACCTGGGAGGAAAAGACCTGGCTACATCATTTGTAGGGCCCAGAGCAAAGTGAAAATGCAGGAACCCCGTTCCCAAAGCAAGAGAAAACATGCCTTAAACATGCTTGGATATAAACTTTTTCTTTCCTCCGTGGCTTCTCTCTTCACTCATCATAGAATTTTTTAAATTAATATTTAATGTTATTACAAACAAAATTTTTAAATTTGTATAGCCTGAATTTTCCCATTCATCTCTATATTGTGAAATGCCAGTTTTAAATGAAAATACAAGAGCACTTAACTCATACGCAGAATCACCAAAATTACACAATTTGTATATCAGAACTGAAACAAGCATATGCATGTTGTTCTAACCAGAAGAGTGGGAAAACGTCATGAAACCACCTGGCTTTATTTTACTTATTAATATACACATATACCACTTAACTCTCTTTTTTACTTGCTGATGAGAAAGGAAGGACTGAAATGATCAGAAACTCTGAGTTGCTCCATCTTGCTCTTTCTTTTTATGTCACCATTTCAGTTTAAATGGTACCCCACTCCAGTACTCTTGCCTGGAAAATCCCATGGACGAAGGAGCCTGGTAGGCTGCAGTCCATGGGGTCGCTAAGAGTCGGACAGGACTGAGCAACTTCACTTTCACTTTTCACTTTCATGCATTGGAGAAGGCAATGGCAACCCACTCCAGTGTTCTTGCCTGGAGAATCCCAGGGGCAAGGGAGCCTGGTGGGCTGCCGTCTATGGGGTCACACAGAGTTGGACACGACTGAAGCGACTTAGCAGCAGTAGCAATGCAGGGAGGTACAACAGTGAGAAAGAATGTAATAGAGATCCTTGGTCATCTGTGTTTCTGGACAGATGTTCAGAATGTTCATGGACATCCCTGTGCTCATGGATCACCCTGTGATATTGACAACTATTTTCACAGACACCCTTTGCTCACTCATCACATACTCACAGAGCATGGTGAGTGCTACGTGTAAGAGAGGAGGGAAGTGATTGACCACATGCACATTTCACAGATTTCCTTCTTTCTCTTCATCGTCATTGCCCCATTGTACTAAATATATAAAGACATACTTATCAAGAATTTCAAGATGGCAACAGCATAACATTAAACCCTGTACAGGTCACAGGCCCGTGAAGCCAGCCTGAGGCCCAACCGGTTGGTGTTCATCATCCTACTGCTTAACTCTCACTGTAACCAGCTCTGAGATTCTTGACATCTTCTTTTATTGTCTTCCCAAATTTAACCCACTTTACTCATAGAATTCTGACCTAACTCATATGGTATGTCAGGGCCCCTGCTCCAGCAGTCTCCTAATAGTCTCTTGTCCTGTTTCCACTTGCAGAACTCCAGCCACAACTAGTATTGGCAAGGGGACCAAAAATAGGCAGTGAGCTTCCCTGGTGGCTCAGTGGTGAAGAATCTGCCTGCCAATGCAGGAGACAACATGTTTGGTCCTTGGTCCAGGAGGACCCCAGATGCCTTGGAGCAGCTAAGCTCATGCGCCACAGCTGTCGAGCCTGTGCTCTAGAGCTTGGGAGCCACAACTACTGAAGCCTGTAAGCTCTAGAGCCTGTACTCTGCAGCAAGAGAAGCCACCACAATGAGAAGCTTGTGCACAGTGACTAGAGAGTGGCCTCCACTAACCTCAACTAGAGAAAAGTCGACGCAGCAAGGAAGACCCAGTACAGCCAAAAAAATTAAAAAATAAATAAATGGTAAAACAAACAAACAAAACAGGCACCTTCTAGGAAACCACTTGGCAAACGCATCCCTGGGTTGAATATGTCAGTGTGCCACCTGCAGTGTAATTCCTGAAAACAGTTAAGATAAAATCTAATCACTGTCTCTATAATCATTTACTGAAGTAACATAAACTATGATTTTTTTTATGATACATTATTAATGTTTTATTTTATTTTATTTTATTTAATAAATTTATTTATTTTAGTTGGGGGATAGTTACTTTACAATATTGTAGTGGTTTTTGCCATACATTGATGTGAATCAGCCATGGGTTTACATGTGTTCCGCATCCTGTACCCCCCTCCCACCTCCCTCCCCATCCCATCCCTCTGGGTCATCGCATTGCTCCAGCCCTGGGCATGTGTCTCATGCATCGAACCTGGAATGGTGTTCTGTTTCACATATGATAATATACATGTTTCAATGCTATTCTCTCAGGACGTCCCACCCTCACCTTCTCCCTCAGGGTCCATAAGACTGTTCTATGCGTCTGTGTCTCTTATTCTGTCTTGCATATAGGGTTATCGTTACCATCTTTCAAATTCCATATATATGCATTAGTATACTGTATTGGTGCTTTTCTTTCTGGCTCACTTCACTCTGTATAATGGGCTCCAGTTTCATCCATCTCAATAGAACTGATTCAAATGTATTCTTTTTAATGGCTGAGTAATATTCCATTGTGTATATGTACCACAGCTTCCTTATCCATTCGTCTGCTGATGGACATCTAGGTTGCTTCCATGTCCTGGCTATTGTAAACAGTGCTGCGATGAACATTGGGGTACACATGTCTCTTTCAAGTCTGGTTTCCTCAGTGTGTATGCCCAGCAGTGGGATTGCTGGGTCGTATGGCAGTTCTATTTCCAGTTTTTTAAGGAATCTCCACACTGTTCCCCATACTGGCTGTACTAGTTTGCATTCCCACCAACAGTGTAAGAGGGTTCCCTTTTCTCCACACCCTCTTCAGCATTTATTGCTTGTAGACTTTTGGATAGCAGCCATTCTGACTGGCGTGAAATGGTACCTTAAACTATGCTTTTTAACATTCTTCTAGCACAGTAGATATTCGGTGAAGCATCACTGAGGCAAAGACAGGTTTAAATCTAGTGTGAGCCTGTAACCAATTAAATCTGGTAGAAGAGTTCAAGTTTATGCTCTTCTGCTAATGATCCAAGTAGCTTAGCCTCCAGGAGCCTTGGTTTTCTCCTCCATAAAATGGATCGTTCATCTCACAGTCTTGTTTTGAGTCTAAGGTAATAATGACTGCGAAAGGACTTTGCAAACTCTAAAGTGCTACACAGGGACTTTGCTGGTGTTCCAGTGGCTAAGACTCCATGTTTCCAATGCAGCGCATCTGGGTTCAACTGACTCTGGCCAGGGAACTAGGTCCCATATGCCACAACTAAAGATCCCCAGTGCCAGAATTAAGACCCAGCATAGCCAAATAATAAATATTTTTTAAAAAATAATAAAGTGCTATTTATATGTATAAGACAAGCCTATGATGTGAAGTGTAACTAAAGTTTGGAAATAGAAAATAAATATTTAACATTAGGTTGAAAAGTGAGTACTCTATCCCCAAAACTACGAGATTCAGAGAATATAGGGACAAAGTCACCTCCTCTGTTCCTGGTCTCCCCGATTGCCCCTAGTTTCCTTATGCCCAGACAGAGAAGGAGGAAGAGATGTAGACATTGGAGGTAAATGACAAAGAGATGGGGTAAACACAGTCAAATACTTTGTTGTAATTTGGTTAGTTAACAGCATGTCTTCTCTGCTTAATACTAAGCTTCACAAGAGTAGACCTTTTGTCTTGCTTTCTGCTGTCTCCTTAGAAGTCAGCACATTGCTGGGCATGCAGTAAGTGTTCAGCAGTTATTTTTGGAACAAATGCATGAACAAGGAGGAAAGAAACAACAGACTGAGTGCATGGCTGAGGGATGCAATGAAGAGAAGAGAAGGCAGACGGAAGGCATTGAAGTGCTGTTTTGCTGAGCCTGTCCTCTAACTTCTAGTTCTCATCTCAACTGCTGATTTATCCAGATGCCCGGAAAGAGTGTTCAACCTTTTGTCGTTGTTTAGTTGCTAAGTCATGTCCAACTCTTTTGCAACCTCTTGGACTGTAGCCTGCCAGGCTCCTCTGTCCATGGGATTTCCCAGGCAAAAATACTGGAATGGATTGTCGCTTACTTCTCCAGGGGAATCTTCCCGACCCAGGCATCAAAACTGTTTCCTGCATTGCAGGTGAACTGTTTACCACTGAGAGACCTGGGAAGCCCATTCAAGCTTTTAGCCTTCTCCTTAAAGGTCCTTCTGTTAGAGATTAAAATTACCACAATTCTCTTCTGCCACTTCACAGGAAAAAATGAGATTTCAGAAAAGAAATATGGTCCCTAGAACTTGTGTACTAGGGAGTATTTTGAGATCAGTCCCTAGTATTTTGTATTCTTAGGGAATATTTTTATGCCTAATTGTGATAGTTTGGTTCATTTTTTACCATGTGCCGTGGCAGTTTCTATGTAAGAAGTGAGAGGCACTCGACAAGTGTAGACAGCCAGAACCATTGAACTGAACGTAACACGTGGTCTACATGTATTTTTTTTTCCTATCACACAATGCAAGTCTTTTACATGCTGATGTGCTAAAAATATTGCATCCATTCTATTTGTTGTTTTTTCTAATGAAGCTGAAAGAATTTGCCTTGTGGGATGCAATAAAACAAGTCAACTTATTCATTCTACACAGATAAAATGGATATTCAAACAGCAGAACTGTGAGATTAAACTCTTTCCTCTCTGACTCTCTCCTTTTTGTTCTCAAGAGAAACTTTCTAAAATCTTTCTTGTTTCTACTTTGTATTGAATACTGTTTCTATTCGCAGTAAGTTATGGTCCCCAACCTTTTTATCACTAGTGATCAGTTTTGTGGAAGACAATTTTTTGACAGGTCAGGGAGAGGGGATAGTTTTGGGATGATTCAAGCACATTACATTCATTGTGCACTCTATTTCTATTATTATTACATCAGCTCCACCTCAGATCATCAGACATTAGACCCCAGAGCTCAGGGACCACTGAGTTAGTAGATTTTAATCTAACTTCTTTAGTCACGGCACAAAAAGTTTAAATTTTCTTTTGATGAAAGTGAATTTACTTTACTGTTGCCTTTAAAATGATAGATGAATGATTTATAAAACACTGACTCCAAAATCTACCACAAAAAAGGACCTGAGTATGTCTTCAGGCTGCATGTAGTGGACAAGACATAGGCATTATTGGCATGTGAGTCTCAATTCATCATATGTGTTAGTTGCTCAGTCATGTCCGACTCTTTGTGACCCCATGGACTGTAGCTCGCCAGGTTCCTCTATCCATGGGATTCTCCACGCAAGAATACTGGAGTGGGTTGCCAATCCCATCTCCAGGGAATCTTCCTGAACCAGGGATTGAATCCAGGTCTCCCTCATTGTAGGCAGATTCTTTACTGTCTGAGCCACCGTGTGGTATAAGCAAATAAATACAAAATTACTGTTTTAACATTAAACAGCAGGCCTTCATAAGTTATAAAATTTGACATCCTAGTCATTGTGATTTCTACATTCATTGGGTTTTTTTCTGTTTTGTTATCCAGATTCTTCTATCAATAGGAAGTAAAGCCACTATAATTTCTGATGAGTATTATGTCATATTTCAAGGAAGCAGAACTAAGACTGGATAGCACCACCACACAGCACATGGAAACAGACATTCCTTCTGTTGGGTTTGTTAGTACTCTTGACTCATGACATGCTTATTTTGCTCTCCACCTTTCAACTGCCCCTATTTTTCAACATTTATATAGAAAAATAGGTAGTATTGATGCTTGCAGGAAAAAACATTTTTTCAGTCATCCCCCAGAATGGACTCAGGGACTTGTATTCCAACGTGGTGTCAAGTTTTAGAACCACTTATCTAGAACAGTGTTTTTCAAATTTTAAAGTTCATATGAGTCACCTGGGATCTTAACAAAATCCAAACTCTGATTCAGGAGTTTGAGGTGGGTCTGTGGAGTTTTCACTTTTAACAAATTCCTGGATAGTCCTGTGAGTTGGAAGAACACACTTTGATAGCAAAGATTTAAAACAAAGGAAGTATGCTCTGTTCAGCAATGAATAGTTCATACATGATTACTGAGTTAATTGTCTAAGATGACACAGAAACTCAAGCTTGTAAAAGAGAGACAAGGATGATGAAGAGATTTGACTTCTTGTCCTGTTCAGAGCAGTTAAAAAAGAAATTAAGAACTGGTTTGTCAGCTAAAGATAGTACATTGTGGAAATGATAGCCAGTTTTTGAGAGTTGAAAAACTGTTGTACAGTTTCCAAGATTAATTTTGTTCCTCAAGGAATAGAACTAAAAGCAATGAGTAGACACTAAAGCTATGCAGCTTTTGGATCAACATATGGCAGAAGATAACAGCCAGAGCTCCCCAAGGATTGAGTAGACTGCTTTGGAAGGAAGTGTACAAGCTGATTTAGTGATGACTTTGTGAGGCTCCTACAGAAAGGAATCAACACAGGAAAGGAGATGGATCACTCTTGATGACATTTAACATACCTTCCAAAATTGGGTCTGCAATATTCTGGGTCTTTTTTTAGCCCAGTGCCTGCTTCTAGGTAACGGCAGGCAGTCAAGTCTGAGATGAACAGTGGCTATAAGCCAGGGACCTCTTTCCCTTAATGCTTACATCCCTTCTTGAAATTATAGAATTTGGTTTACCTGAATATTAATGCAGATTAACACTCCTACTTTTTCAATCTGTATTTTTCTATTTTGTGCATGTTCTACTTCCTCTTTGAATTCAACTGGAAAAAATTGTCATGGCAGTGTAGCTCTTTTGATGCAAACAACTAGAACTGGCATGTTAGTCTAAGCATCGTCCCTTGGTTCCGTTCCAGTTTGTCTCTCCCATTTGTTGAAGCTAATTAAAGCATTCAATTTACAGGACATTTTCCTCCAAGCTGTGAATCATTTAAAGGATCTCCCTAATTCATTTGTTGTTTATGTTTATATCTGAGTGATGCCTTGAAATTCTATACAGCTAATCCCCTCTAGAAACAGCTGAGCACCCAAAGAGGTAAAACCCTTGCTTAATAGTCTTAATTGAGGGACCTCCCTGGCAGTCTAGTGGTTAAGGCTTTACCTTCCAATTCAGGGGGTGCATGTTCAATCTCTGACTGGGGAGCTAAGATCCCACGTGTCTTACAGCCAAAAAACCAAAACATAGAAACAATATTGTTAACAAATTCAATAAAGACTTTGAAAAAGGTTCTCACACACACAAAAAAGTCTTTTAAAAAAGCCCTAATCAACATTTTGGAGAAGGCAATGGCAACCCACTCCAGTACTCTTGCCTGGGAAATCCCATGGACGGAGGAGCGGACACGACTGAGTGACTTCACTCTTACTTTTCACTTTCATGCATTGGAGAAGGAAATGGCAACCCACTCCAGTGTTCTTGCCTGGAGAATCCCAGGGACGGGGGAGCCTGGTGGGCGGCCATCTATGGGGTCGCACAGAGTTGGACACGACTGAAGTGACTTAGCAGCAGCAGCAATCAACATTTTAGTTTTTTTTTTTTTAATAGATTCAAGAGAGACAGGATAAATGAATACAACTTCTGACTATTTGACTTAAGCCAGTTTATGGTTGATTATATCTGATGGTTAGGAAGTAACTCTTCTTTACTTATACAGAATTTCTCAGGGAGTACCAGATGCTAAAGAATTGGAGCCATGGCAGTTTAGTCTAGTAGCATAAGAATTTGAAAGTATATCTTGGATGATTGATATCAAGGATCAGTGAGGTCTGGACACATTTGTAGCTCTCCCTTTGCATCCCTAGCCTGGCATTATGAGTTGTCTGTTTCACACATCAGCATTTTTCCTCCTTTCAGTTTGCTCTGATCTCACTCTTCAGAATTTGATGGGGCTGTTTGAACTTCAGTTCTAATAAAGCTTTCATATGCAGTAATTTACATATCAAGAAACATTTCACATATATGACAATATAATCATTCTGTGAACAAGTTTCAGCGGTTATTGTATACAAGGAGCTATATTGTATCTTCAAATAGTGAGCAGTGAACAAAGCTGTTTGTGATTTTATATCCAGTGATACTTCTATACAAGTGACCTCCTGAGAGAAGGAATTCAATGTAATACTACTGTCACATTTTTTTTTACTTCGGCATTTGAAAAATCACTCTTGTATATCCTATAACAAATAGAATTAGCCTTTTTCAAGCAAGAAGTTAAAATCTACATGGAGAAAGAAGCAAAGCCCACATTCCAGAGGTCAGAAGTACAAAAGGAGTCTTACTGGGCTAGCACAGATGGAGACCCATACCATGCAGTTAGGCAGAAGAACTCAGCCTCATAAAGATGTCAGTATTCTCTAAAAGTTAATCTATAAATTAACATAACACCAACAGGATATTTTTCATTAAACAAATTGAGTATAAAGTACACATGGAAAAATAAACAAGCAGGAATATTCAAGAAATTCAAAAAAGGAAAAATGTAAAAGGGAATAGACCCACTAGATATTAAAACACCTCACAACAGCTGTAATAATTAGGATAGTGGAACTTCCCTCATGGTGTAGTGGTTAAGACTCCCTGCTTCAAATGCAGGGGGACATGGGTTTCATCCCTGGTGGGGGAAATAAGATCCCACACACCATGCAGCCAAAACAATAAATAAATAAAATCTTTTTAAAAAGTAATGAGGATAGTGAAGAACTAAAACAAATCTGTTGTGGAAGAGATTGCTCATTTTTAACTAACAGTTCTGGCTTTAATCGAATTCTATTTTTATTGGAAGTGCAGTGTGATCTATAGGCTTTTGTCTCTCCATATTAATATGCTGAAATTCTAACCCTGCAAAGTGATGGTATTAGGAGTAGAGCCTCTGGGAGGTGATCAGGTCATGAGGGCAGAGCCTTCATGAATGAGATTAGTGCCCTTATAAAAGAGTGCTGGAAGGATCCCTTGCCCCTTCCTCCACTGTGTGAGGACACAGAAAGAGGTCATCAGTCTGCAACACAGAAAAGAGCCTTCGCCAGAACTTGAATATGCTGACACTCTCACCTTGGACTTCCCGCCTCCAGAATCATGAGAAATAGATATCTGTTGTTTATCAGCCATCCAGTCTGTGGCATGTTGTTATAGCAGCTTGGATGGACTAAGACAAGGTGCCAGAGTGCCCATTAAAAGCTATGTCTTCCAGCTTTCCCTTGTAAAGATTGGGTGGCCACTGTGACATGGTTGGACATCTAGGTTTCCTATTTCTATTGGAACAAGCTGCCACAGACTGAGGGGTTTAAAACAGCACAAATTTATTATCTTACACTTCTGGAGGTCAGAAGTCCAAAACGAGCCTTCGAAGGCTAAAGTGTCACTTGCCCTGTGTTCCTTTTGAAAGCTTCAGGGCAGTTCTGTTTCCTTGCCTTTTCTAGCTTCAGAGGCCACTTGCAGCCTTTGGCTAATGGCCCTCTTCTTTCACCAAAGCAAATCACTCCAATCTCTGCTTCTGTCATCACATATGCCTTTCTAAATTTGACAGTCTTGCTTCTCTATACATTACATTAGGCCCCTGATGACTCAAAACAATCTTCCCATCTTAAGAACCTTAACTTAACCATATCTGCAAAGTCCGTTTTGCCATGAAAGGCAACAAATTCACAGATTCCAGGGAATAAGACATGAGTATCTTTGGAGGTGGCTCAACGGTAAAAGAATATGCCTGCAATGCAAGAGATGTGGGTCTATGGGTTCAATCCCCAGGTCAGGAAGATCCCCTGGAGAAGGAAATGGCAACTCACTCCAGTATGCTTGCCTGGGACATCCTGTAGACAGAGGAACCTGGCAGGCTGCAGTCTGTGTGGTCACAAAGAATTGGACAGGATGCAGCAACTAAACCACCATCACTCTTCTGCCTATCACAGTTGGCCTTCTGGATAGCTTATTAAAAGGAAGCTAAGGATTTCCATTGCCAGCTGTGATATAGAAATAAAAACTGGATTTGATCTTCTGCCACAAACAACTAGAAAACTGGGAGGGGGTGTGGAATCTAAAACAACTGTTTCCAGTTATTGCAAAATAGACAGCCCAGGACTGTGATCCCTGGGAGAACAGATGCAAAGAAGGTGAATGCTACCATCTCCCTAGTGTTCTTCCTGGAAATTATTTCCAGACATTACATGAAGGGAAAGGAAATTAAACAGGTTCTTAGAGACTCTTTGAGTCAAAGAAACAAAGATTGTATTATTTTGTGACACAATTGTTTAGTGCTTATTTTAGGGTGTGGTTTAGAAAAAAAGGTATTGGGAAATTTCTGAGAAAACCAAGGCATTGAAACTGCGGGGAGAAAATTCTTATGGCAACTTTGTGAACTGCTTATATTTTATATTTAAAATCTTCAAGTAATTTTCATTTTCATGGTATGACCATATCCTTAGATGAGGAGCTAAATGTGATCTGACGACAACACCTGTGCTTCTATAAATGAAATTCTGGTAACTTTATATAACTTGTCTCTTAAATAAATGTGACCATCGTAAGGAGATAAAGTATTTCAATTAATGGTTAATCTGGATAATCAGTGGTTAGAGTAAATCAAAATGCATAGAATCAAATAATCATATCCCTTTTCCTTCTTCACTTTTTACATTGAATTGGGCACTCAAATCATCTTTCCTCTAGCTTCTTAGTGGGTATAGAAGCATCCCTGGTGTTCGTTTCCCACCCAACTGCTTGCATTTCTCCTACCCATGCCCTTCTACTAAGCCTTCCCTTCTCAAAACCATTGTCAAGATAATCTTCTCGAAACACTAACCTGATCCTGGATAGGGGCTGACAAGATGAGAAATCTGGGGACTCCAGTGTATGCAAGGAACCCAGGCAAAATATCTAAGGCTGGTTGAGCACCAGCCCAGGCTGTGCACTCGATGAACAGGAAGATTGGAAAATCTGACCTCCGGATCCTACAGGGAGGTGGTCTGTGCTGCAGAAGAGACTTCCTGGTGGCTACTGGAGATGAGAGCAGACAAGAAAGACAAGTCTGGTGTGCAGTTTTGAAGGCCTGGGCTAGAAGTTTTCATCTGATGTCTAGAGTAAAACTCAGAAGCTACTCAAGGACTCTGAGGAATGTAGTGACAAGAATAGAAAATTACATCTATTTTCTCTCCTCAATTTTCCTAATATGACAATGAGAGCTATTGTCCACATGCAGAAGATTTGGATGAAAGCAGGCATTTGAATTTTCCCTGGGACCATCAACTCTCCTCATCTAATATTTAGCCAAATTAGTGGTATCTTGTCTAAGAGGTGTGCATAATGCCATTTTTTGTTATTACTCTTTTTAAATTTTTTTAAAAAGAATTCACCTCTTACAACCAAATGATTCAAAGGCTGCTCTAGAGCTAAAGTCAGGGCATGCCCATCACTTCCGGGTTCCTCTCTCGGTTGGGGCAGGAAAGGAGCTTTTATCTTACTGTCTGAATCCTCGGGGTCATGACCTTAGATTGCTCTTCCTCTTCTCCCTCTTGCTGTGCTTCTGATACACAGATAAGCCACCTAAGACTCAGAAAGGAGAACCACAAAAGAAATGCTCTAGAAAAAAATACAAGCCGTTCAGGTTCAAGTATATTAAAATAAATAAATAAAATTTTTTAAAAAATTAAAAAAGATTCAAGTACGTTTTCCCTATTATTAATATATATATGTATATAATTTATATATATTTATATAAATATAATTTATATATATTTATATAAATATAAATATAATTTATATATATTTATATTTATTATAATATTATAATTATATAATTATAATATTATAATTATAATATATTATTATAATATTATAATTATATATAATTATAATTATATATATAATATATAAAATATTATAATCATATATAATTATAATTATATATATAATATAATATATAAAATATTATAATTATAATATATTATTATAATATTTATAATTATATAATTATAATTATATATAATATAATATATAAAATATTATAATTATATAATTATATAATTTATATAATTATAATATTATAATTTTATTTATATTTATATATATTATAATTTATACATATATATTTATATATATAAATAATGGGAAAATGTACTTGAATATATATATATATATGTGGCAATGATAAGATGTTTCATTTCTCCAGTTAGTATATGACTTTATAGAAGGAAGAATTCAAAGTCAGGAAACAGTAACAAGGGGGTCATAATTTGATAAGGAAAAGGATGCAGTTGTACCTCTCACTTTACTGAAGACCAGCATTCTTATCTGTGCCCTCTCCCCACTATAGGCATGAAAAATCTTCCCAGATTGTACAACCTACTCCCATTACTGCACATCCTATTTCTGGCTACCTACCTAATTATCTTCTTAGGAAAAATTCTCTAAAAAGAGACATTTCATAGAATAGAAACAACATACGTGAAGAAGTAGACCTGCAAGGAAGGGCTGGACATCAACACTAACAAAGGGAAAATACTGGTTTGTACTGGCACTCCCACTAGGAGGTCTGACCCCATTCTCAGGCCTCTGTTTAGGCTTGGGGTGAGGCTGGGGCAAGATTGAAGTACTACACTTGCACCCCAAAGGTTGGTGGATGGCTGTCTGATTACATACAGACAGGCCTTAAGAAAGGGCTTTATGAAAATGGAAAGAAACAGAGATGCGGAAGTGGCAGACTTTTGCTAAGAGGCCACAGTAGAATTAAGTTCTGTTCTTCTGTCTGCCCCTGTGTAAGACTTGTCTAAGATCAGGGTCTACTTCTCTGTCTTTTTCTGTACAGAGGCTGCTCTTTTCCAGAGGTTCCTTCACATCAGGCTTTTAGGCATACCTCCTGCTAAACAAAAGGGAGAAAGTATCTGTCTCTAGCAGGAGGCCATCTGCTCTCTCTGAGAAGGGGAATCCATCACTGAAGGCAAATTTTAGGCAGGTGAAGAAGCAGCTGGCTACCTCTTGTTAATTTCAGAGATCTAAAAGAGGCCACCCACACCAAACACACAAACATATAAGGCATGCTTGCCACCTGCCTAAAATGCTATCCCCACCACCACACCACCTTACTGTCACCATCTCACCTTAAGACAATGAATTTTCTTGGGCCTGAAGGCAGAGCAGAGAACTCTGAAGCAGAGAGCACGAGCAAAAGAGAGAAAGCCTGGGATCAGCATCCATGCTACATATCTTTCAAGCTTTGAGAACCAAGAGAAACCCTCCCGGGCCTCGGATGCTTCAAGTGTACGGGAAGAGAGAAGTACTAAGTTGTCCCTAAGACTCTTTCCTCTCCAGTGTTTCACTATTCCATTCTATCTCATCGGATGCTCCTCTGGCAGACAGAGAAGCAGAGAGAGTGCACTGGAGAACACAGGTGCTAGAGCTGCCCAGGTCCCAGTCCGGCTCTGCCACTTACAAGTTAAACATCTTAGTCAAGTCACTTAACCTGTCTCACTGCAGCGCAACCATGAGGATCAAATGAGATAACATGCATCCTTCCATCAGCTTTGGTGCACAACAAACCACACCAAAATGGCAAGAAATAATAAGTACTGGCCAGGATGTGAAGAAACCAGAACCCTCAAGTGCTGTTGGTGGGAATGTAAATTGGTGCAGCTACCAATGGAAAACAGTATGCAGGTTCCTCAAAAAATTAAAAATAGAACTACCATATGTTCCAGCAGTTTCACTCCTAGGTACTTATCTGAAAAACACAAAAGCACTAATTTGAAAAGATACATGCACCCTTATGTTCATTGCAGCTTTATTTGCAATAGCCAAGATATGGAAACAACCTAAGTATCCATAGATAAATGAACGGATAAAGATGTGAGACATATATTTACATAGGTATCGTATATAAATATATGAGATATATATATATGATGGAATTTTACTCAGTCATAAAAAAGAATGAAATCTTGCCATTTGCAACAGCCAAAATGGACTTAGAGGTTGTTATGCTAAGCTAAATAAGTCAGACCGAAAAACACCATATGATTTCACTCATATGTGGAATCTAATAAACAAAACAAATGAACAAACTCTTTTCTATAACAAAACAGAAAAGAGTCGTAGCTGTAGAATGCGAAGCGGTGGTTGCCGGAGGAGTGGGGTTGAGGGGATGAGTGAAATAAGTAAGGGAGATTAAGAGGTACAAACTTTCGGGTGCAAAATAAATGAGTTATGGATATGAAATGTACATGTGGGGAATATAGTCAATAAAAATACAATTCGTTTGTATGGTGATGAAATGGTCAAAATACACAAAGAATCTGCCTGCAATCCACGAGATGCAGGTTCAATCCCTGGGTTGGGAAGATCCCTTGGAGAAGGAAATGACAATCTACTTCAGTATTCTTGCCTGGAAAACCCCATGGACAGAGGAGCTTAGCAGGCTACAATCCATGGGGTCACAAAAGAGTCGCAAAGATATGACTCAGCAACTAATCAACAACAACAACTATTCGCAGCTGGGCTGTTAAATATGAGAAAGAAGAGATAAGGAAAGGGTGAGAGAGTGAGAGTACAATGTGAGGGCACCTGACTCAAAGTAAGCTTTCAAAATAGCCCAAGTGATGCCCAGAACTATTGACTTCATGATCTTCCAGGCTGGCCGTGGTCCTGGAACTTGAGTAGCTGCATAGAACTAACAGTACTTCTGCCCTGGGGATCTGTATAAAGGGAAGTATCCTAAGTCAAACAGGTCAGAGCCTGAGACATGCTGTGAGAAAAGCAATAAGAAGGAGGGGGATGAACAGTAGGAAGTGGACTGAAAAATCTAACCTCAGCTATAGGAGGTCCTCCCACAACAGCATTCAGCTGTTAGACATTGTCAGAGCAAGTTAACTGCTCAGTCAATAAGGCCAAATGGCGATGGTGGGTTGTGAGCAGCCAGGGTAATAAAAGGCAAACACTGGTGCCAAAGTTCCAAATTATTCACGGCAAATCCTGGTCAATGGCTAAGGACACTGAGAGAAAGACGTCTGGTTTTTCTCACCTTCCATTCTGCAAAGAACTTGCAAAAATTAGGTCAAACCCAGATAGCATATTTAAAAGCAGAGACATTACTTGGCCAACAAAAGTCCGTCTAGTCAAGGCTATGGTTTTTCCAGTGGTCATGTATGGATGTCAGAGTTGGACGGTGAAGAAAGCTGAGCGCCGAAGAATTGATGCTTTTGAACTGTGGTGTTGGAGAAGACTCTTGAGAGTCCCTTGGACTGCAAGGAGATCCCATCAATCCATCCTAAAAGAGATCAATCCTGGGTGTTCATTGGAAGGACTGATGTTGAAGCTGAAACTCCAATACTTTGGCCACCTCATGCGAAGAGTCGACTCATTGGAAAAGACCCTAATGCTGGGTAGGATTGGGGGCGGGAGGAGAAGGGGACGACAGAGGATGAGATGATTGGATGGCATCACCGACTCGATGGACATGGGTTTGGGTAGACTCCGGGAGTTGGTGATGGACAGAGAGGCCTGGCGTGCTGCAATTCATGGGGTCGCACAGAGTCAGACATGACTGAGTGACTGAACTGAACAGAGCTGAAAAGAAGTTGGTTGGAATTCAGAGCCATCTTGTGGTTATAAAATTCAGGTTTGAGAATTGAGCTGAAGCCTCATCCAACAGTCAGGGCCAAGAGAGAAAAGACTGGGGAAAGCTCAAATTGTGACTGATGGCAGGGGACAGTCGGGACTCACTGCAGGGGCACTTGGTCTGTGCCAGCAAAAATAATTCTGGATTCACCTACTGCAGTTGCATTGCTAATGGGCTTCTTGCCCTCTTCTGGATTGACTCAGTTGTCACATGGGTCTGAGTCTTCAAAGGAGTCCTTAGTTACCCAAGTTAATGGGAGCAGAGAGCTCCTCTAACTGCCTTCATCACAGATCTGCGTACCTATTATGAAGGAGACGAAGCAGTGGTTCTGAGCATCAACAATGGAGACAGGCCTGGATAGAAAGTCTAGCTTTGCAATTTACTTTGTATGCTTCTTCTCTTCTCTATTAATCAGCTTCGTTAAAATACAGATCATAATTGTACCTACCTTGAAGGATGTTGACAAAATGCCTGGGTTGAGTTCATATATATGGAGAACTACTAGTACCTTGCTAATGCTAAGTGCTAGTTTTACCATTTTGAGTCTTTCTCTCCTCTGCTTAAATTGTCCATCTACCATGGAGTTTAAGAAAAGAGTAAGATGAGATGTCTTACACTCAAAGCTCTTAAAAAGTTTGTCTTTGGGGGCTTCCCCTGGCAGTCTAGTGGTTGTTAAGGCTTCACCTTCTAATGCAGAGGGTGTGGATTCAGTCCCTTATTGGGGAGCTAAGATCCCGAATGCCTCATGGCCAAAAAAATAAAAAGACATGAAACAGAAGTGATATTGTAACAAATTCAGTCAAGACTTGAAAAATGGTCTACATCAAAAAAATCTAAAACAAACTTCATCTTTTAAAATTATGTGACCATCCAATTTTAATCAATATTAAGCAGGTTTGATCAGAGACTCATATTAATTCATTCTTGCTGAAGTTGTTTTCTTTGTACTTTGCAGTTCTAGCTGAGTGTCTATCACAGTAAAAGGAAAAGAAGAAGTTTATAAGTATGAAGTTATAAATATGTTTAGAGGGACTTTCTGATACCTCCTTCTGGAAGATGATTAGTCAAAGGCAAAGCACTTTTGAACCAGGGGAACATAATAGCCATTAATATACAGGGTGTAGTTAACTCATGAACAACAGAAATTTGAACTGCATAGGTACCCTAATACATGATTTTTTTTCTCAATAAATACATACTACAGCAGTACACGATCTGAGGTTGGTTAAGTCCATGGATGTGAACCACAGATAGGAAGGCCAACTGTAAAGTTACAGGTAGATTTTCAATGAAAGTGGGTCCCAACCCACATGTTGTTCAAGGGTCAACTATAGATATGTTGATGAGGATGCAAAATGGTGTAGCTACTATGAAAAGGAGTACACAATTTCTTCAAAACATTAAAAATAGAACTACCACATAATAGAGCAACCTCACTTCTGCGTATTTATCAAAAAACTTGAAATCAGGATCTTGAAGAGTTAATAGCACTTTTATGTTCACTGCAGCACTAGTCACAATAGCCAAGATATGGAAACAACACAAATATCCATCAATGGATAAATGGATAAAGAAAATGTGATATACACATACAATGAAATATTAGCCTGTCTTTAAAAAGGAAGAAATTCTGCAACATGTGACAATGTGGATGAAGATGGAAGACATTTTGTTAAGTGAAATAAGCCAACCACAGAAGGATAAATTCTGCCTTTTTCCACTTATAAGAGGTTTCAAGAATAGTTAAATTTATGGAATCAAGGAGTGGAATGGTGTTTGTTAGGAATTGAAGTAAAGGAGAAATGAGAAGTTACTAATTGATGGACATAAAGCTTTCTTAAGCAGGAAAAATAAGTTCTAGAGATCATCTGCCCAACATTGTACCTATAGTCAACAGTAACATACACTTTAAAATCTGTTATATGGGTTAAAAATAGGCAGTGTACAAACATGACAAATTATATAGTTAGCCCTCTTTGTCTGCTGTTCTGCATCTGTGGATTCAACCTATTTGCCTTTGGTTGAATCTGCAGATGTGGGGGGCCAACTGTATTACTCCACATTACATGAGAGACTCGAGCATCAGCGGATTTGGTATCTGTGGAAGTTCTGAAACCAATGCCCCATAGATAACAAGGGACAATCGTAATGCTGCTCAATTATTAAGAGGCAAAAAGTGACATAATATCATGAGGTTTTGTCTCAAGGCCGTATTCTGAAGATTATATTAAATCCTTCTGCTGTGTTTACCTCTAAAGAGAATTGTATCCTGAGCAGCTGCATTTTGTTTGTTTGTTGTTTCTTAGTTGCTCAATTGTGTCTGATTCTGGTGACCCCATGGACGATAGCCTGCCAGGCTCCTCTGCCCATGGGATTCTCCAGGTAAGAATACTGGGTGGGTTGCCGGTTCCTTCTCCAGGGCATCTTCCTGACCCATGGATCAAACTTGCGTCTCCCGCATTGGCAGGCGGATTCTTTACCACTGAGCCCCCTGGGCAGCTGAGCAGCTGTATACGAGTGACCAAATAAAGCAAAATATCTAAGGCTTTCAATGAAAAAGAGTATCTGCTGTGTGTCTGGCGCTAAATCCTGCATCAGAAAATCTCTGTCTTTTCTAAATCTCCCTACAGCTTAATAGTCCTACTTTCAAACATTTCCAATTAGCCATGTGTTCTCAAAATAAGGCTTTTCAGTGGTCAGCTGTGGCAAATGACTGCAGCAAGCTTTGTGGGGAATTAAAAGAGGAGAGCACACCGAACTTAGATTTTAGCAGCAATCTGGATGTGTATGACAGTTTAGTTATATAATTTCTGCTCTCTGCTCCACAGCACCCATAGAATGAAAGATGTGTCAGGGAGGACAAAATGAGAAGCTGAGGCTTCTTCCCTAGAGAAATACTTGAAATCGGTGAACAACACAAGATGGAATAATTGCTCAGAGCCATGTCTCTACTTTAAAGTGTATAAAGAGCTTGCCTGTACATTGTGTCATGCAACTGTTAAGATTGGTGACTTTCTGGACTAGTGTCCACATTTGACAAGTGAGGAATTTGAGACTTATGAGGGATAATTGACTTGTACAAGATGACGATGCTAGTTCAGAGTTGATGTTTGGCCTCCTATCAGGTCAGCGAGGTTTCCTTCTGACTCTTTATCCCATGGTTCTTCGCTAAAGCATCTTTATATTCAGTCTGCTGTTTTGGCTTAAGGAGACAGAGGGTTCAGTGAGAAGTTCAGTTGAGCTGGGACAGACACTTCATATAGATGATTCCAGGGAAAGAAATTCACAGAAATATAGTGCTGCTGGGTGGAGGTCAGGCATGTTTGGTTTCTGAACCCCAGTTCCCTAGATGAAATTAACTTTAGGAACCTCAAGATGAAACCCCTCAAAAATGAGTAATATAGAAAAGAAATATAGAAACTGAAAGATTGGCCACTCTGTCTCACATCTTGAGTGGGTAATACTTCAGGATGAACAACATAGTGTCCTCTTGAGTCTAAATTCCACTGTGCTCTCTTTCTTCCTCTCTCTCTCTCTTTCAGTCCAGTTCAGTTCAGTTGCTCAGTCGTGTCCAACTCTTTGCGATCCCATGAATCGCAGCATGCCAGGCCTCCCTGTCCATCACCAACTCCCGGAGTTTACCCAAACCCATGTCCATCGAGTCAGTGATGCCATCCAACCATATGAAAAGGCAAAAAGATAGGACACTGAAAGAAGAACTCCCCAGGCTGGTAGGCGCCCAATATGCTACTGGAGATCAGTGGAGAAACAACTCGAGAAAGAATGATGGGATGGAGCCAAAGCAAAAACAATACCCAGCTCTGGATGTTACTGGTGATAGAAGCAAGGTCCGATGCTATAAAGAGCAATATTGCATAGGAACCTGGAATGTTAGGTCCATGAATCAAGGCAAATTGGAAGTGGTCCAACAGGAGATGGCAAGAGTGAACGTCGACATTCTAGGAATCAGAGAACTAAGATGGACTGGAATGGGTGAATTTAACTCAGATGACCATTATATCTACTACTGTGCACAGGAATCCCTTAGAAGAAATGGAGTAGCCATCATGGTCAACAAAAGAGTCCGAAATGCAGTACTTGGATGCAATCTCTCTCTTTAGTGTATTTATATATTTATTTGGTTGTGCATGGTGTCTAGAAGCAGTTGGTGGGAACTTCTATCTTCGTTGTGGCATGTGGGATCTTTAGTTGTGCCATATGAACTCTTAGTTGTGGCATGTGGAATCTTAGCTCCCTGACCAGGGATCGAACCTGGGCCCCCTGCTTTGGGAGCTTGGAGTAGTAGACAGTGGACCAGCAGGGAAGTCCCTGTGCTCTTTCCCTCACTGGAAACTATGCGGCATGGCATTAGCATGGCTCTATCAAGTTTACCTCAAATATAAATCACAGAAAACTTTACCTGTTTCATATTCTCATACATATTTTTCTGTAATTTAACAAAAATTATTTAGCCAATACCATAAGGATGAATGAAGACTACTTACTCCCTGTTTATAAAAGGCAAATTATAGCTATTCAAAATCATAACGCAGTGCTCAAATTGTGTGTCTTGTTAATTAAATAGTGGCTAACTGTATCCTTGTTAGCTTTCTCAGCCAGAGGCTAAAGCAGGCTGGTTTTCCTCAGATGCTTGTTGACACCCACGCCTGTGAGTGCCATCTGCTGCCTCCATAGGGCCACCACCTGCCCTGGGGAGCTTCCTGTGCTCTTCTAGTGGGGTCCACTGGGTCAAAACCACAGATGCTTCTGCATCTGTGCTCTTATTCCCCAGTGACCCAGGCCTTTTCACCGAGAAGTGCATCAGACCACGTGCCCCAATTCTCTCACTAAAGATGATCAACCAAACACTTTCAAGGGTCCCAAACGTCCTCCTTCTGAAAAAAAAAATCATAAAGCGAAATAGAACTATGTGGGTGTTAACACAGAGTTGGGTTTTTGTAGGTGATCTCATTTAATTCCCCCAGTAAATGAGGGAAGTCAGCCAAATTAAGTGGTTAAATCAGTTTTAGATGATAAGAAATAAGTGATGAGGAGTCACTCTTTGTGCAGAAAAGTATTATGATTTAAATAGTGCTTAGGAAAAATTATTAAGGCAATAAAACATCAATTTGAAAAAAAAAATCAGTTTGCTTGAAAAGACCAGAAGCTGGAGGAGTAGCTAAAAAGCAATAGCAATAATCGATGGCTCAGATGGTAAAGAATCCGCCTTCAGTGCAAGAGGGTCTTCCCTTGTGGCTCAACTGCTAAAGAATCTGCCTGCAATGCGGGAGACCTGGGCTCAATCCCCAGTCGGGAAGATCCTCTGGAGAAGGAAATGGCAACCCATTCCAGTACTCCTGCCTAAAGAATTCCATGTACAGAGGAGCAGGACAGGCTGCAGTCCATGGAATCTCAAAGAGTCGGACACGACTGTACAACTAACTTTCAGTGTAATAGACCTAGGTTCGATCCCTGGTTTGGGAAGATCCCCTGGAGGAGAACATGGCGGCCTACTCCAGTATTCTTCCCTGGAGAACCCCCACAGACAGAGGAGCCTGGCAGGCTACAGTCCATGGGCCGCAAAGAGTCAGACATGACTGAGAAGCTAAGTGCAGCCCAGCCCAAGGGTGAGGTAGTAAAGGGGCTTCCCAGATGGTGCTAGTGGTAAAGAATCCGCCTGCCAGTGCAGGAGACATAAGAGACATGGGTTTCATCCCGGGGTTGGGAAGATCCCCTGGAGGAGAGCATGGCAATCCATTCCAGTGTTCTTGCCTGGAGAATCTCCCTGGACAGAGGAGCCTGGGAGGCTACAGTACATAGGGTCCCAAAGAGTCAGACGTGACTGAAGCGACTTAGCACACACGAGATAGTAAAGACATTTGAAACCAGGGGAGGGGAGGGGGAAGGAAGCAGGAATGTTCAGGAAGGTGTGAATCGGCACACATCAGAGTCCATTCCTTAGCTTTGTGTGGGTAACTGGAAGGGAGGTTTGTGACGCCGTGAAGTTACCCAGCGGATGTTAGTGACGGGTGTCAGTCTTCTACGACATCACACTATCCAGCTCAGATACAGTGATACGTGGGAAATACACCTTTCTCTGCCTGCTCACATTCCCCTTGGTTTCACTGCACCCTTAACCCCTCTGAAACTTCTTCAAGTTTTCTTTAGTTCTGCCATTTCTACCAAATGTGGAAGATGTTTCTTGTTTGATTGTTTTGCTTTTGTTTTTTTTATAAAAAGTTCCCCAAATCCATCCCTAAAATAAAAATAAAACAAACAAATGTTGATAATTCTTTAATTATGAAATTAGGCCAAAGCTTAGTTTTAACAATATGATCTTCTATTTTAATGGTGCAAGCCCCCAACACATCCCAATGCCTTAGCTTTCTTTCCGCCCTTCCTTAGGAAGAATATGTCTTTGTCCAAATCAGAAACAAAAGTGTGGAAAAGTTAGGTTGCTTCTCCAGGCAGTGAAATGGGTCCTTAGGAAGCTAGCAAAGTGTCTGGCTTGGTATTCACATACCTAGGAGGAGTGTGCAAACACATTTTAGTACCTTTAATGAGATTTCTGTACCCTTGACATTCAGAGACAGATGTATCTACCAAATGAGGGGGATGAGGGGAACGACAAATATGGACACTCTGTTCCTGAAAAGTTGGATCCAGTTCCCCAAATCTATCCCTAAAATAAAAATAAAATAAACAAATGTTGAAAACTCTTTAATTATGAAATTAGGACAAAGCTTAGTTTTAACAATATGATACTTCCAACCTAAAAACAAAACAACAAAAAAACACCTCTATGAGTTCACCTGGGATAAAATGAAGTTTCTAGAGAAAAGCACAGATATATTTTTCAGATTGATGAAGAGGAAAGAGAACTAATATTTATAAAATACTCTGCTTTAGGCATTGTGCTAGAAATTTTCCAGAAAGCAGAGTTCTTGCAGGATGAATTAGACACATGACAAGCCAAAATGATAATTTTTAAAAACTCATAAAAGAGTATCATTTAAAAGGCTGCTTTTTTCATGAGTTATTGATTATAAAGCTAAAAAGAAATAAAAAGTGATTTGAAGCGGTTGTGGTAAATGAGATTGCTGGAGTTGAGATTACAGTTGATTTTCAATGCTTTGAGGATTTTCATCAGAATCAGAAATCTTGACTGGAAGCCAAGATTAAATATAAGATTGCATTTACAGACTCATAGCTTGTCATTTCAGCCAAACTAAAATATTACTATTAATTTTCAGTTTATATCTTTGTAGGAAGTAGTCAATGGCACCCCACTCCAGTACTCTTGCCTGGAAAACTCCCATGGATGGAGGAGCCTGGGAGGCTGCAGTCCATGGGGTCGCTAAGAGTTGGACACAACTGAGCGACTTCACTTTCACTTTTCACTTTCATGCATCAGAGAAGGAAATGGCAACCCACTCCAGTGTTCTTGCCTGGAGAATCCCAGGGACAGTGGAGCCTGGTGGGCTGCCATCTATGGGGTCGCACAGAGTCGGACACGACTGAGGTGACATGGCAGTAGCAGTAGCAGGAAGTAGTAGGCAAAAAAATTAGTCTCATTTTGTACGAAAGGAAGCAGAGCTAAAGAGAATGTAAAATGATTTTTATTTAACTTTCCACCGAATATCAGTAACTGATATCAAATTAAACCTCACTTGCAGCTGTAAGAATTTATGCCTTGGATGTTACCATTTTTCAACAATGAAAATGGATTCTTATTAGACCATCTGTGCAGATTTAGCTCTCAGTTACTGAGGATTAACTTGTTAAATACACCCACTACTCTCAACCCCTCCTTTCTAGCTTCTACTTGCAATGTAATCTCTAGAGAAGTCAGAGACTTTGACCTTTGGAAGTAATAGCACCTTGTTTTCCAGCAGCAGTGAAATGAGTCAGTGCTGGGGGTACCGAGTCCCAGAACTCAATCCAGAAACAGTCCACTCAGGAAATACAAACCATTTCTGAAATAGGCCTCCTCTCCCTGAAATTATCAGAGAAGAAAATCTGAGAAAGGAGGAAAAGAGAATGGAGGAAAGCAAAATCAAGTGTTTTAAATTTTAGATCAGTTCTTTCAAAGTTTTGTGTTTCCTCTTTGAGGGCGACTTCATTATCTAGTCCTCCTGGATTTATTGGAGCAAAGGGCTGGATGATTTCAGCATGAATTTCATCTATGGAAGATCAGAAAAAAATCATATATCAAATCTACATACATACGACTTGGGAGCAATATAATCTTGACATGACTCCTGTTTCTACAGGCAGCGGGAGCATTGGAGACAGATAGGGTCAGGAATCAGGAGATGTGTGCTTGGCCTCGGTTCCTCTCTCCTCTCATTACCTGAGTCTTGGCAGTCGCATGACTTTTTGGAGCCTTGATGTCCTTCCTCTTTAGTACAATATATATATTTGTCTTCACTTGTTCACAGGGCCACTGTCAATGTCTCATGATTAATGAGATCAAACCAGTCAATCCTAAAGGAAATCAACCCTGAATATTCATTAGAAGGACTGATGCTGAAGCTCCAATACTTTGGCCACTGATGCAAAGAGCTGACCCGTTGGAAAAGACCCTAGTGCTGAGAAAGATTGAAGGCAGGAGGAGAAGGGGACAGCAGAGGATGAAATGGTTGGATGGCATCATTGACTCAATGGATATGAGTTTGAGCAAACTCCAAGAGATGGTGAAGGACAGGGAAGCCTGGTGTGATGCAGTCCATGGGATCTCAAAGAGTCAACTGAACGACAACAAAACCTATGGACATGCAGATATATCTGCACTGCATTGACATAACTAGAATACAACTACATTTCATAGGAAATTAAACCTCACTTGCAGCTGTAAGAATTTATGCTGGATGTTAGTCATTTTTGCAACAATGAAAATAGGAAGGATATTAGACCATCTGTGCAGATTTAGCTCTCAAGCAGGAGGATTCTTGTTATTTTATACCCACTACTCTCTCAGTGCAGAAGCTTCTACTTGCAATGTAATCCTATCTACAGTCTGAGACTTTGACCTTTGAAGTAATAGCACCTTGTTTTCCTGCAGGGGTGAAATGATGGGTGCAGCAGGGTACCGAGTCCCAGAACTCAGTCCAGCTCTCAGGCCACTGCTGGCTCCTTCTTAGCTTCTCTGAGTAGGCCTCCTTTCCCAGGAACTTATCAAAGAAGAAAATACAGAGAAAGGAGTGCCACCAAAAGACACCTTACAATCAAGGTTTGAAAATGCATCAAAACATGGTCCACATCCTTAGATAATCCAATTTAATTGATATTTATTGAAGGGGAAAGCACAGTATTATTTTTTAAAAGCCCTTTAAGTGATTCTAGTGTGTAGGCCAGGGTTGGAAAACCCCAGTGGATTGGAGTACCAGCCTAATGTGCATGTTGAAAGAAACTTGGAATTTATATTATACCTTTTACTTTCTGCTACTGCCAATATTCATTTAGTCACCAGATCTTATGGGGATGCCAGAAGAACACTTCTTAAATTTCAGGCCCCATTATCATGGTTACTTTCCTTTGCCTTTGATCTGGCCACCCTAATTTCTCCAAAATGTTGACAGCTCCTAACTTGTCTCCCTGCCACTGCTTTTTCCTTCTCAAATCCATTCAGTATACAACAGCAGGAGTGATTTTTCTAAAACACAATTATGATCATATAGTGTTCTGAACTGTAGTTGCACATATCAACATATAGGATAAATAGATAACATACAAATGCAAAATAAAAATGCTAAATGAAAAAGCAAATATTATAAAAATATGTATAGTCTGATTCCATTTTAAGATCAAAAGAGACAAAACCAGAATGTATATTTATTTTTTAAATAAATTTCTTATTAAAGAAAGACATGGAGAAAAGTGCTCAAATCAAAACCATACAAGCTGAAGTGTTTTCACAAAGTAAATGCAGCCACCACTCAAGTTAAGAAATGAAATATTGCCAGTATCTCAAAGGTATCTGCTTGTACCCCATGCCAACCAGCCATTCTTCTCTTCTTTCAGATGTAGCCAACTATCTGATTTCAAATATCATAGATTTCCTGTTTTCAATATTATGTTAATAGAGTCATATAGTATATATTCTTTTAAATATGGCTTCAACAACATTACTTTCGTGAAATTCGTCCATGCTACAATATGTAGCAGTGGTTTGTTCTTATTCATTGCTACATAGTATTCCATGTGTGAATATTCTAATATATTCATCCCCTTTACTAATGGCCATTTGCAGCTTTTCCCACTGTGGGAAATAATATTGCTATGAACATCCTTGAATGTGTATTTTAGGGTACTGAGGCATGCATTTTTCCTGGGATATTTCCAGAAGTGGAATGGCTGTGTCATGGGTGTGCTCATGTTCAGTTTTAGTAGAAACAGTCAAATCATTCTCCAAAATTATTGTACTAGGTTATTATCCCAACAGGGGTAGAGTTCCAGTTACTCCATCACTGACCATTGTTTTTTTCACTCTTTAATTCTAACCCTTTGGAAGATTGAGTAGTGCTATCCTGTTTTGTTTTTGTTTTGTTTTTTTAGTTTTCTTTTAGAGTATAATTGATTTTGGCTCAGATGGTAAAGAATTTGCCAGCAAAGCAGGAGACCCAGGTTCGAACCTGGGTGGGGAAGATCCCCTGGAGAGGGGAATGACTACCCACTCCAGTATTCTTGCCTGGAGAGTCCCATGGACAGAGGAGCCTGGTGGGCTATAGTTCACAGGGTCACACAGAATCAGACAAAAGTGAGCAACTAGCACTTTCACTTTTCATAATTGATTTCCAATATTGTGTTAGTTTCAGGTGTACAGCAAAGTGATTCAGTTACACATATACATATTTTTCATGATTTTGATTTCTGTAATAGCTAATAAGAATGAGCACCTTCCATATGTTCATTAACTGTTTGGATATACAGTTGAGTCTTGAACAATACAAGGGTAGTGATGACCTACCTCACAGTCAAAAATCCACATATAACTTTACAGTTGCCCCCCATATCCTTGATTCCACAGCCACAGATTCAAACAGCTGTGGATTCCATAGTACTGTAGTATTTACTCTTGAAAAAAATCTGTGTGTATGTGAACTTGTGCAGTTCAAAACCATGTTGTTCACAGGTCAGCTGTACTCTTTTGTGGAATGCCACCCAGCTACCTCCTTCAAACTACCTTTGTTTAAAACCAATTTACCACATATAGGTCATTTTCTGGATTCTGTTTTGTTGATTCATGCATATGTCCTTTAGTCAGCCCCATACTATTTTGATTACTGTAGCTTTTTAGTAAGTCTTGAAATATGGTAATGAGAGTTTTTTGACTCTGTTGTTCTTTATCCAAATCATTTTGGGAATTCTACTTCTTTGCCTTTCTGTATAGAATCAGATTGTTGATTTTTACACACACACTAGAATATTATTCAGCCATTCAAAAGAAGGATATCTTGCCATTTGTTACAACATGGATCGACCTTGAGGCATTATGCTAGGTAAGGTAAGTCAGACAGAGAAAGACAAATACTATACGATATCACTTACGTGTGAAATCTAAAAAAGCCTAACTTGTAAAAACAGAGAGTAGAATGGTGGTCACCAGGACTGTAGGGTGGGGGAATTAGAAGGATGTTATTTAAGGGCACAGACTTACAGCTAGTAGATAAATAAGTTCTGGAGAGCTAATGCCCAGCACAGTGATTATAAACGAGTGCTAAGTTGCTTCAGTCATGTCCGACTCTTTGTGACCCTATGGACTATAGCCCTCCAGGTTCCTCTGTCCATGGAATTCTCCAGGCAAGAATACTGGAGTGGGTTGCCATTTCCTCCTTCAAGGGATCTTCTAGACCAAGGGATCAAACCTATGTCTCTTATGTCTCCTGCATTGGCAGGCATGCTCTTTACCTCTAGCACCAGCAGGGAAGCCCATAAGCAACCATACTGTATGGTAAACTTAATAGTTGCTAAGAGACTAGTTCTTAATTGTTCTCACCACACACACAAAAAATAAAATGATACTTATGTAACATGATAGAGGTGTTAGATAAAGCTAGAGTGGTAATCATATTGAAATATGTAAATGTATCAAACCTTAAGTTGTACATCTTAAACTAAATGTTATATGCCAGTTATATCTCTATACATACACACATACAAAAACAAACAAAAATATATGAACTGGAAAAAAAGGGGGAAAATTTCCCTCATAGCATCCAAAAGAAAGCAGCAGTGAATTAGGAAGAAACAACATTTGTCTGTGGAGATTTATATTTTCAGGAGCACCATTTCAGTTTATTCAAGAAGGTGCCCTGTTTTCTTCAGACAAAGAGACAAGGCTGGTTTCCACAGAAAAAAAATTTTTTTGGCAGTGCCCCCTGCAGTAGAGAGCTTCCCAGATGGCACTAATGGTAAAGAACCTGCCTGCAAATGCAGGTGACATAAGAGATGCAGGTTTGATTTCTGGGTCGGGGAGATCGCCTAGAGAAGGGCATGGTAACCCACTCCAGTATTCTTGCCTAGAGAATGCCATGGACAAACAGAGGAGCCTGGCGGGCTATAGTTCATGGAATCACAAAGAGTCAGGCATGACTGAAGTGACTGAGCATGCACACACACACCTGCAGTAGAAGCAGAGTCTTGACCACTGAGTCGCCAGGGAAGTCCCAGCAATAGAGTATTTTTAATTAAGGTTATGTGCATTGTTTTTTAGACATAATGCTATTGCATACTTTATAGACTACAATATAGCATAAACATAACTCTTTTTAAAATTAATGTATTTAATTTAACTAGAGGCTAATTACTTTACAATATTGTGGTTTTTGCTGAACATTGACATGAATCAGCCACGGGTGCACATGTGTCCCCCCATCCTGAGCCACCCTCCCACCTCCCTCCCCATCCAATCCCTCTGGGTTGTCCCAGAGCACCGGCTTTGAGTGCTCCGCTTCATGCCTCAAACGAGCACTGGCCATCTATTTTACATATGGTAACATATATGTTTCAGTGCTATTCTCTCAAATCATCCCACCCTTGCCTTCTCCCACATAATCCAAAAGTCTTCTTTACATTTATGTCTCTTTTTCTGTCTTGCATATAGGGTCATCATTACCATCTTTCTAAATTCCATATATATGTGTTAATATACCATATTGGTGTTTCTCTTTCTGACTTACTTCACTCTGTATAATAGGCTCCAGTTTCATCCACCTCATTAGAACTGACTCAAATGCATTCTTTTTTATAGTTGAATAATATTCCATTGTGTATATGTACCACACTTCCTTATCCATTTGTCTGCCTTATCCATTCGTCTGACATCTAGGTTGCTTCCATGTCCTAGCTATTGTGAACAGTGCTGTGATGAACGTTGGGGTACATGTGTCTCTTTCAATTCTGGTTTTCTTGGTGGGTATGCCCAGCAGTGGGATTGCTGGGTCATATGGCAGTTCTATTTCCAGTTTTTTAAGGAATCTCCACACTGTTTTCCACAGTGGTTGTACTAATTTGCATTCCCAGCAACAGTGTAAGAAGGTTCTCTTTTTTCTACATCCTCTCCAGCATTTATTGTTTATAGACTTTTTGATGGTGGCCATTCTGACTGGTGTGAGATGGTACCTCATTGTGGTTTTCATTTGCATTTCTCTGTTAATGAGTAATGTTGAGCATCTTTTTTGTGTATATTAGCCATCTGTATGTCTTCTTTGGAGAATTGTCTGTTTAGTTCTTTGGCCCACTGAACTGAAAAAAACGTCTTCATAAAAAGTTATGCAAGTCTGAATTAGATATTCAGTTCAGTCATTCAGTCGTGTCCGATTCTTTGTGACCCCATGAACTGCAGCACGCCAGGCCTCCCTGTCCATCACCAACTCCTGGAGTCCACCCAAACCCATGTCCATTGAGTCGGTGATGCAATCCAACCATCTCATCCTCTGTCGTCCCCTTCTCCTCCTGCCCTCAATCTTTCCCAGCATCAGGGTCTTTTCCAATGAGTCAACTCTTCGCATCAGGTGGCCTAAGTATTGGAGTTTCAGCTTCAACATCAGTCCTTCCAATGAATACCCAGTACTGATCTCCTTTAGGATGGACTGGTTGGATCTCCTTGCAGTCCAAGGGACTCTCAAGACTCTTCTCCAACACCACAGTTCAAAAGTATCAATTCTTCGGCGCTCAGCTTTCTTTATAGTCCAACTCTCACATCCATACGTGACCACTGGAAAAACCATTGCCTTGACTAGACGGATCTTTGTTGGCAAAGGAGTGTCTCTGCTTTTTAATATGCTGTCTAGGTTGGTCATAACTTTCCTTCCAAGGAGTGTCTTTTAATTTCATGGCTGCAATCACCATCTGCTGTGATTTTGGAGCCCAGAAAAATAAAGTCAGCCACTGTTTCCACTGCTTCCCCATCTGTTTGCCATGAAGTGATGGGACCGGATGCCATGATCTTCATTTTCTGAAGGTTGAACTTTAAGCCAAGTTTTTCACTCTCTTTCACTTTCATCAAGAGGCTCTTTAGTTCTTCTTCACTTTCTGCCATAAGGGTAATATCTGAGGTTATTGATATTTCTCCTGGCAATCTTGATTCCAGCTAGTGCTTCCTCCAGCCCAGTGCTTCTCATGATGTACTCTGCATATAAGTTAAATAAGTAGGGTGACAATATACAGCCTTGACGTACTCCTTTTCCTATTTGGAACCAGTCTGTTGTTCCATGTCCAGTTCTAACTGTTGCTTCCTGACCTGCATACAGGTTTCTCAAGAGGCAGGTCAGATGGTCTCATATTTCCATCTCTTGAAGAATTTTCCACAGTTTATTGTGATGCACACAGTCAAAGGCTTTGGCATAGTCAATAAAGCAGAAATAGATGTTTTTCTGGAACTCTCTTGCTTTTTCGATGATGCATCGGATGTTGGCAATTTGATCTCTGGTTCCTCTTCCTTTTCTAAAACTAGCTTGAACATCTGGAAGTTCATGGTTCATGTGTTGCTGAAGCCTGGCTTGGAGAATTTTAAGCATTACTTTACTAGTGTGTGCTGCTGCTGCTAAGTCACTTCAGTCGTGTCTGACTCTGTGTGACCCCATAGATGGCAGCCCACCAGGCTCCTCTGTGTGAGATGAGTGCAATTGTGTGGTAGTTTGAGCATTCTTTGGCATTGTCTTTCTTTGGGATTGGAATGAAAACTGACCTTTTCCAGGCCTGTGGCCACTGCTGAGTTTTTCAAATTTGCTGATATATTGAGTGCAGTACTTTCACAGCATTCTTTCACTGCAAAAGTTTGTGAGACGACATCAAATCCTACTGTACACAAGTAAAATGCTATTCCTGTCTCCCTCAGGTTAAAAAGTGTAACATTATTTTTAACTGATGGTGGTTAAGGAAAATTTATGTTGTCACTATAATAGCCATCTTCCTGTATATCAAGCTTACATTACCTTAAAATAAAAGATTTCAACAAACAAAGAAAATGAAGTGAGGCTTAGCTTTCATTAGTTTACTTCCTTGCTGAATGTGTCTTGCAATCATTCTGATGCTCCATGGCTTTGTGAGAGCAGCAGAGGAAAATTGAAACTATGCCTCTGTCAAGTGACATTGTGAAGTCCACAAAAAACTCATAGTTGCTTACATTTCTTCTAATATTTTGTGGCATGTCATGGAGAAATTGGCTGTTACACAATTTCTCTTCACATGGATCTAGATGAAACTCTGCTCTGTCTATGGAGACAGTGCCCAGCTTTCAATCATTATTTGCACACTGATACCACTCAAGAAAATTTTCAATTTTCTGTGCCTTTCTCAGAAACTTCAAAGGCTATCAATGTCTTTTAAAAGGTGGGGAGTAAAAAGAAGGTCTTTGCTAGGAAGCAAGAAACATCTTGCTGCACAAAACTTGTCTTCCAAGTGATTGGCAGCTCATCAGGGTTTATACCGGACTTCCCAGGTGGCGCCAGTGGTAAAGAATCCACCTGCCAGTGCAGGAGATGCAAGAGACGTGGGTTTGATCCCTGGGTTGGGAAGATCCCCTGGAATAGGAAATGGCAACCCACTCTGGTAGTCTTGCCTGGAAAATCCCATGAACAGAGAAGCCTGGCAGGCTACAGTCCATGGGATTGCAAAGAATCAGACACAGCTGAGCATGCATGCACTGTTTATACCACCATGTCTTGTAGATATTTACAGATATCTTCACTGGCATGAATGATTCGGTTCTGAACCCATGCTCTTCTCACAAGCTCTTAAGCAACCTTATCCCTTCCAGACAATTCTGTCTCTCGAATGATGCAGTGATCTCCCAGTGGTCTTGAGTCATTCTTGAGCCTCTCTAGGTTCACTCTCTACACAACAAAGAGGTTTCAATTTTTTTTAATTTTTTAAAATGTTATATGAAATCATTTCTAATTAAAGTCTCTTCAGTGATTTCCCGTTACCCATAGAATAAAATACAAACTTCTCTTGATGCTGTAAATAGTCTGCCTCCTGCTTGCTCACCTGGCCTCAGTTCATATCATTCTCCCTTTTCCCACTATGCTCCGACCACCCTAGCTTCTCTGTGTTTCTTGAGCACATGAGTAGGAGTCTAAGTTCAGGGACACTTCACCCAGAATTCTATTTATCCTGACTTTCTCATAGCCAGAGGTTTGTGGTTGTTTGCTTTAGGTTGGTATTTTGTTTACTTTTGCCTTTCAATTCTCAGCTTATACAGATTATCTTCCTTGAATGTCCAACCACCCAGTGCAATCCAAAGTAGCCATCTAATTATACTGATTAGTCTTTTATAGTTCTCTGTGCAGCACTTTTCACCACTATCTAGCATTTTCCTTTCTTATTCATTGGCTTTTGATTTGCGTGCATCTACCCACAATGTAAGGTGTGTAACGAGAGGAATCTGGTTTATCTTGTTACTCTTATATCCTGAGTCCACAGGGCAGTGTGTCTTATACATTGTAAGAGCTCAATAAATACTTGTGCAATGAATGAATTGATAAATGAATGAATGATAGGGCCTTAGCTATCTGAATTCATCATGCCTCTCCAGTCGCATTGTGTCTTCCAGTTAGTTTCCTTGGCCCAAGCATTTTTTTCCCTGTCTCTTTGCCTAGGAGAAGCCACTTGACCCTTTAATTTTCAACCGAAATGGAAAAAACAAAGCTTATTTATCTTTATTTGGTGGATTTTGTGTAGGGACCAGCATAGCATAAATTTAATTTTGGAGGTTTCCCTGGTGGCTCAGTGGTAAAGAATGTGCCTGCCAAAACAGGGGACATGGGTTCAATCCCTGGTCTGGGAAGATTCCACATGCCATGGAGTGACTAAGCCCATGAGCCACAACTATTGGGCTTGTGCTCTAGAGTCCAGGAGCCACAACTATGGAAGCCCACGCACCCTAGAGTCTATGCTTCGCAAGAAAAGAAGCCACAGAAAAGAGAAACCTGAGCACCACAGTGAGGAGTCTGCCCTGCTCATTGAAACTAGAGAGAGCTCGTATGCAACATCAAAGACCCAGCGCAGCCAAAGATAAATAAATCTTTAAAGTTCATCTTTGAATCACAGCCGTGATGCCAATAAAATAAATCATTATGCTCATTAAATAGAAGTATGTCAGTAAGTATCTAGATCTAATGGAAAGCTGCTCTGTAAGTGTTACTTCATTTCTCTTTTTCCTTTACTCTGGACCAGAGTTGGTCCCAGAGAGCACAGTATTTGGGCTTAATACCACCTCCAGATTTTTGTAGTGACAGCACACACATCATTTCCTTAGAAAATGAATAGGAAGGTAATATAAGAATTGGAAGAACTGATTTCCACATCCTCAGCTTTCTCATGTGTGTTTGGTGAGTATATTTAACCTGTGTTGCAGTCTATACTGAGGCTGTTATGTTAAACATCCTGAAAGTGTTAGTTGCTCAGTCGTGTATGACTCTTTACAACCCCATGGACAGTAGCCCACCAGGATCCTCTGTCCATGGAATTTTCCAGGCAAGAATACTGGAAGGGGTTGTCATTTCTTTCTCCAGGGGCTATTCCTGACCCAGGGATTGAACCCAGGTCTCCCACATTGCAGGCAGATTCTTTACCATTTGAGCCACCAGGGAAGCCCTGAAACATCTTGAGGATAAACAAAATACAATTTCTAGAACCATATTTCTCCTGCTCCTGGATTTAGCTCCCTATTCTCTCCATCTGAAAAGCCTTATTCCTCCAGCTTCATCTGATGAATATTACTAGTCCTTCAGTTCAGGTCAGTCATGTCCAACTCTTTGTGACCCCATGAACTGCAGCACGACAGGCCTCCCTGTCCATCACCAACTCCCAGAGCTTACTCAAACTCATGTCCATAGAGTCGGTGATGCCATCAAACCATCTCATCCTGTGTTTTCCCCTTCTCCTCGTGCCTTCAATCTTTCCCAGCATCAGGGTATTTTCCAATGAGTCAGTTCTTCACATCAGGTAGCCATAGTATTGGAGTTTCAGCTTCAACATCAGTCCTTCCAATGAATATTCAGGACTGATCTCCTTTACTATGGACTGGTTGGATCTCCTTGCAGTCCAAGGGACTCTCAAGAGTCTTCTCCAATACCACAGTTCAAAAGCATCAATTCTTCAGCACTCAGCTTTCTTTATAGTTCAACTTTCACATCCATACACGACCACTGGAAAAACCATAGCTTTGACTAGATGGACCTTTGTTGACAAAGTAATGTCTCAGCTTTTTAATATGCTGTCTAGGTTGGTCATAACTTTCCTTCCAAGGAGCAAGCGACTTTTAATTTCATGACTGCAGTCACCATCTGCAGTGATTTTGGAGCCCAAGAAAGTATAGTTAGCCACTGTTTCCACTGTTTCCGCATCTATTTGCCATGAAGTGATGGGACCAGATGCCATGATCTTCATTTTTTGAATGTTGAGTTTTAAGCCAGCTTTTTCATTTTCCTCTTTCACTTTCACCAGGAGGCCCTTTAGTTGCTCTTTGCTTTCTGCCATAAGAGTGGGGTCATCTGCATATCTGAGGTTATTGGTATTTCTCCCAGCAATCTTGATTCCAGCTAGTGCTTCATCCAGCCCAGCATTTCACATGGTATACTCTGCATATAAGTTAAATAGGCAGGGTGACAATATACAACCTTGACATACTCCTTTCCCTATTTGAAACCAGTCAGTTGTTCTTTGTCCAGTTCTAACTGTTGCTTCTTGACCTGCATACAGGTTTTTCAGGAGGCAGGTCAGGTGGTCTGGTATTCCCATCTCTTTCAGAATTTTCCACAGTTTATTGTTATCCACACGGTCAAAGGCTTTGGCATAGTCAATAAAGCAGAAGTAGTTTGTTTGTTTTTTCTGGAACTCTCTTGCTTTTTCGATGACCTATCGGATGTTGGCAATTTGATCTCTGATTCCTCTGCCTTTTCTAAAGCCAGCTTGAACTTCTGGAAGTTCACAGTTCACATACTGTTGAAGCCTGGCTTGGAGAATTTTGAGCATTACTTTGCTAGAGTGTGAGATGAGTGCTATCATGCGGTAGTTTGAGCATTCTTTGGCATTGCCTTTCTTTGGGATTGGAATGAAAACTGACCTTTTCCAGTGCTGTGGCCATTGCTGAGTTTTCCAAATTTGCTGGCATATTGAGTGCAGCACTTTCACAGCATCATCTTTTAGGATTTGAAATAGCTCAACTGGAATTCCATTTTTTTGGGGCTCCTAATCACTGCAGATGGTGACTGCAGCCATGAAACTAAAAGACGCTTGCTCCTTGGAAGAAAAGCTATGACCAACCTAGACAACATATTAAAAAGCGTATCCATCCTTTGGAAGAGCTTAAATCCTTCCCTTCCATGTCATATTCAATAGCCCTACCCTCAGGACAGGAGTACATTTATGCATATATGTATACACATGCACACACGCATGAACACAATTCATGGAGGTTTTCCCCCAGCAATTTGTTTATGTTTTTTGACACTTTTAATGTCATCTACATAACTATTTATCATCAGACTATGAGTTTTTAAGGGTAGTATATACTTATAATATGTACTTATTCTTTCACAACCCCATGGCCTCTGTGCATTGCACATAGTAATAACAGAAAATGAATTGACTTTGGTGTCCATCTCTCTGGGAAACTGGGGATTTACAACTAGTGTATCTTTCATGCTCTCAAAAGTAACACAGAGAATTTTATACCAAAGTAATACAAATAGCCTGAAGAACAATGAGAAAATTGGAAATAATCAAGAATTTTCTCATCGCTTCACAGAGGCAGCTTTAATGTATGTGTGTGAGTGAGGAGGTGGTACCCTGGGAACCACCTCAAGGACGAGCTTCAGAAGAAATACTCGCTGTCTCCACTGCAGAGATCCTCCAAACTTGCTGGACCAGTGGCAACACTTTAAAAGTCTACCCCCATATCCATTCTGATGCAAAAATAATTCTGACATGTCATAGAAGGGCAGTCTTTGGGCTTCACATTTTGGGCACTGTCAAAAAATACTGTATTTTAAGCATTACTATTGTCCCTGCAAAAACCTTGTGGAATCTGTTCATTGAGAACCATTCCAAGTGGCAGCAACATGTGTTTCTACAAAAAGGTTGGACACTGTAACATACTGAAGAGCATGTGGCAAATTAGAGCTGGGTACTACCTTGTACCAGAGGACTGGATGAGTCCCAGAGATCTGGACAAGTCATGATGTGAAAAGGGAAACAACCACCAAAAAGTATATATATAAAGAGGAAAGCCACATGCTAGATGAGCAGAAATTAATGAAATAGAAAATAAGGATCAACAAAGTAAAAAGTTTATTCTAGTAAAATTGTTAAATGAGATAAAAGACAGAGTACACAGAACTGATTCATGTTTTCTAATTTAATTTTATCTCCAATATCTTGAAGAAAATATTGGCTCAGTGACTAGAAGAGTAACCTATAGTTTGACGTGAACAAGTCTAGGGGTTTCTGGATGATGCAAAATATTGTCTTCCCACTTCCATCCGGATGAATTCAATTCACAGAGTCAGCCTCTGCTGGGCACCTAGAATTCTCTGCTGTTGACCTTGCTATCCCTCTGCTATTTAACAACTCAAGCTTCCTTTCAGAGATTCTTCTCCATATTACTCTTCATTCTTACAGTCCAGGGGACCTATTTCCTGGTATGACCCTGGCTAGGGAACTTCAGTCCTGGCTTTTTCCTGAAAAGGAGTGTGGAGCCCCACATTCTTCAAAGCAGAGTATCAACAAGACAAGCCGCCTCTCTCTTGCTAGTGTTTGTTGCCTATTTTAGAGGAATCCAGATGCGCGGGTTATCAGCATATTGACAACCGTCAGGAGCAAGATTAGATGGATGACAGACACAAAACCTTGGTTAAATCATATAAGCTTAATTTATTGAAAGTACAAAGCAGGAATTCTGGAAGGTAAGATCTAAGGGTGTGATTGAGCACCAGATCAGACTTGTGAAAGCTCAACTTTTCCCCTTCAAGGCCAAAGCTCTATACTGTCGGGACGTTCAACTTTAAGGGATCCAATATATTGCATTTTCTTCCTTTGTGTGCTGTTTCTCAAGGACTCTCTTATCAGTTCCTGGAATATAGGAACGAGCAGAGCTGCACGCAATTCTCAGGACTGAGATCATGGGAAAGAGCACCTGCTTGGATTCCCTTCAGTGACTCTCTTCAGTGACCTTTTACTTAAAGGACTATTCATTTTGCTGCAACTGATGGAATTTCATTCTTAATGGCTGAGTAATCATTTTATTGAAGATATAGAAGCATGCATTTCTGCAAATAAAGTACCCTTGTTTCACTTGAGACTTGGGTCCCCCGCATCCTTCTTTTCATTGCCTTCTTTTCATCGACTCCGGTCCCCAGGTCCCGGTCTGTAAAGACCAAAACAATATACAACAGAGCTTATGTACATATAAGACTAGAACAGTTCTACATGGAGTCTAGCCTGGAAATGTGCAGAAGACCACCACAGTGAAGCCAAATGCACACCATCAGTCTCAGGGTTGTACAATGGGCCACATGACCACAGAGCTTCAGGTGTGCAAGCCATGCTGTCCTCTTGGATTCCTCGCATTTCTCCACACCTATGTACATACCCTGGTCCACATATCTGCCTGAAGTGAGAACCTCAGACCAAGAACAAGGCTTTGTTGCCCCACAGTCTGTAGATGTCAAGTCATAGTCATTTGAGGTGTTATCAGGCAAATACTGCAGTGTGTTATGCTAAAAATCCTTCCCACAGTAAGGATGAGAATAGGGAAGAATGAAGTGGAGGAAAAAAATAAGACCAAGACAACCATCACCTCCACCACTGCCCAGTGTTTGGAGAGTATTTCATGGTATTTTCCTCTCAGTTTCTGTAATTTTTGAGCCATATATAAAAGCCTAAATTTTAAAACTGGTTTTAAAAAATGAAATAAATCGTGGTGCCATCAGAGTCCTTTAAGGACAAACACCATGGTCCTACTCATCTTTTTTTTCTCTCTTTAGGCATGATGTAATAGAACTAAATTTTCTTCCCGGGTAGCTCAATGGTAAATAATCTGCCTGCCAAGCAAGAGACACAGGTTCTAACCCCTGGATAGAGAAGATTCCCTCAGGAAGGAAACGGCAACCCACTCCAATATTATTGCTTAGGAAATTCCATGGACAGAGGTGCCTGGCGGGCTGCAGTCCATGGGGTCACAAAGAGTCGGACACGATTAGCAACTAAACAATAGAAACAAGAGAACTAAATTAGAAAAATTAGCCCAGCCTGATTGCTGGCTTTTCTAAAAAAAAAAAAAAAGAATTCTCTGGGGCTCCCCTGAGCTCAGTGGTAAAGAATCCACCTGCCAATGCAGAAGACACAGGTTCTACCTCTGATCCAGGAAGATCCCACATGCCATGGAGCAACTAAGCCCATGCACCACAGCTATTGAGCTTGTGCTCTAGAGCCCAGGAGCCACAGCTACTGAAGCCCAAGCATCCTAGAGCCTGTGCTCTACAATAAGAGAAGCCGCCACAATGAACAGCCCAAGCACCACAATGAAGAGTAGCCTCCATCCGCTGCAACTAGAGAAAGCCTGCACAGCAACAAAGACCCAGTGTAGCCAAAAATACATAAATAAATGGAAAAGAATTCTCTGTTGCTGAATGCCAAGAACTTTTACCAGGAGATTCAGTGACAGGCATGTTTGCAATTACTGAGGCCAGGGTTTCCCATTTTGAAAGGACTGCGGTCTTAGTACAGAAAAAATGGCTAATTATCACTGAGTATGTGACAGGAGCAGGACCTCTTCCTATCTCATCCTTGTCTCCTATCTTCCTCCTACTTAATACACTTAAATGTTCCAGTGCTCACTAATTTAATCTCTCCTTTAAAAAAAAAAAACTTTTTTATTTGAAAAATAAAGTTAATACAACTATAGAAGCTTGGGTCATCACTCTTCTATTTCTCAGTGTTCTCATATTTCTCCACCCTGTTCTCAGCATACTTCTTAAAAAACAAAAATGTTTCTCACCAGCTATCCATCTTACACCTGATGGTATATATATTTTGATGCTACTTTCTCCATTTGTCCCACTGTCTGCCTTCCACAGGGAGCCCAGTCTGGTGCTCTGCGATGACCTAGAGGGATGGGATGGGGGAAGGGGAAGGGGGCTCAAGAGGGAGGGGATGTATATATAATTATCGCCAATTCATGTTACTGTATGGCAGAACCAACACAACACCATAAAAATTAAAACACAAAAAAATTATTTTTTTTTTAATTTAAAAAGAAAGTTTCTCTTAAAAACAACATTTTGTTTGGATAAAGAACCTGCATGTGTGTGAAAAGAGTTCTTATTCACTTGGATTTCAGGATTATAGGACTTATTTTGTGGTTTGGTTTTTTATGATACCTAAGTCCCACAATCTAATCTTTAACTGATCCACTGAGGGCTTAGAAGAAATTCTTGTATTTTAATAATCTTTCTTTCTGAATCCTTGTCCACATGTCCTAGATATAACCACATGTAGATATGTGTTTCCATTTTTGGAGCAACTATACCCTCTGATGTACATGTCACACAAATGCCATTTTAGAAATTCTGGCTCCTCCAAGTCTTGATTTAACTGAACAACAGATTTTAGAGCTCTGACCTTTCAAGGGGCTTAGGAACAGAATTTTGGAGCTCAGTGTGGCACAGTCGACAGCCATTTTTTCCATTTTTTTGGAACCTGTCTGCTCTTTTCTTCATATAGAAGAAGTCTGTACATGTCTTTGCCATCAGACAACCTGAGGCATTTCCCCCTACTGTTTACAATCTAGAAACCAGAATTTGTTATACTATAAGAATTTTGCTCTGTTTAAAAAAGGAAAAAGGAGACCAATTCTGCCAAAGTTTCCCATCTTTGGAACACTTTCACGGAAGAAAAAGACCACCTGCTTCAGTTTATCCTCCTTTACTGCACCTGAAACCCCAATCTTGCTAAACTGAATAGGAAGACAGACTGCTATCTGTGAAGACAGGATGGAAGACAGAAATTATTCATTTATGCCAGATGGAAAAGCAAGGTCTAGCAGAATTCTGAGGCCTCAGTCTTGAATTACCCATAAGGCTGATAGACAGCTGAACATGTACTTAAAGAGAGAAGAAAACAGATTTGAAGTTCTCCAGCTGCAGTTCTTTTTAGTTTATGTTATCTATTTATATATTTTTTTGAATGTGCTGGGTCTCCATTGCTGCACGTGGGCTTTCTCTGGTTGTGGTGAGCAGGAGGGTTACTCTCGAGTTGCAGCATGCAGGCTTCTCATTGCAATGGCTTCTTCTGTGGCCAAGCACAGGCTCTAAGGCACACAGGCTTTAGTAGTTGTGGCGCAGGGGCTTGTTGCCCCGCAGTGTGTGGGATCTTCTGGGACCAGGAATGGAACTCTTGTCCCCTGCATTAGCAGGCGGATTCTTAACCACTGGACCACTCGGGAAGACCCCCGGTTGCAGTTCTTGCAGGCTAACGTTCTTCAGAAACTTGCATCCTTTATTTAAATCGAAACTGCAGGCAATGCTTGGAGAAAAGCTTCATCCATGATTGCAGGAACATGTTCTGGCCTAGAGCTTATCACAATGAACTGTATGTTTTAGTCTGCTGATAAACATGCAGAGGTCAGTGGGAAGTTGTTGAAGTACTTAGGACAGGTCAGGGGATTGTGAAACACAGTGGCCCAGCCATTCATGCTCACAGGTCATTTCTCCTCCTGAGGAAGGGACTTGTTCCTAGGGATTCTGTCAGGCATGTGGATTTCTTTTTTCACAGTCATTAACTGAACAGCAGAGAGTTTGCAGATTGACATGGAGTGCTGGTACCATTGACCCTGGGTGTAGTGCTTAGAAAAATACAATGCCCTCCTTTAAAGGGTCACAAAAGCATCTTGCTTAGAATACTCTAGTTAGAAGCAAGGAGAAAATCCCTTGAACCCAAGGTGATGGAAATGAAATAATTTACTGAATTAACCGAGATTCTTATGAGAAAAATTAGTTAATGGTTCAGATCAACCTTGCAAATACCTTTTTAATGCTTCTCCAAAAAAAACATTTATTTCACTTTAGTTTATTCTTTAAGATCCAAACATCTTTATGAAATAGCTGGCTTCTTCCACTGTTTCAGATACCATTTCATAAAAAGAACTAATGCTGTAATATGGAGGAAAAAATACTGATTTTATTATGGCTCTGGCCTTTATCATCTATTACTTCTTTTTTTAAAAAGGCTCTTAAATTCTCTGTAACTTGATTTCCTCATTTCTAAACTGAATAATATAGTGATGAAATAATATGTTCATGACTTCCTTGTGAAGATTTTAAAGTTTTTTAAAAGTTAAAATCACTATATATGTATAAGATTTTATATTATATACATGAGAAAAACATAATATCAGACTGTAAGTAATATAAGAAAGTGAACGGGTTACTTGCTCAGTTGTGTCTGACTCTTTTCAACCCCATGAACTGTAGACCACGAGGTTCCTCTGATCTTGGAATTCTCCAGGCAAGAATACTGGAAGGGATAAGATAAAGATAAAGTAGCCCATCTGCTTTTTTGAATAAGTATACCAGAACTTACACATCCATATGTGTGCTGCCTTTTTTAAAGTGGACTCCCTGAGAGGCATACTAATTTAATAGGGAGCTACTACTTAAAACATGTTTGATGTTTTTCTTGGAACTGCTTATCAGAAGCCAATTTATAAGCAACAAGAACATCACTCCTCATTAGTTTGTCATTAAATCTTGTTTAGCATCAAAACCAGCAGTCCTAGTTTGACCCCACATCGCATTCATCAGACTTAGGTCTGTTTGGCTCATAGCACTTAAAAAATTAGTCACACTCAAAGGAAAAAAGAAAAAAAAAGATAACAGGCAAGAATTTTCAAAGTGAGTGTTACAGACTCTCATATCAATTCCAGAATAATTGTTTCAGAAATTCTTTTTTAATAAGGTAGTATTATTGTAATAATTTTGAAGTTCCAAGGTAATTATTTACATAGGAACAGTGCTATTTGCATGACTAAGTTCTGACTATGTTTTTCAAAAATCAGCTCCAATACTTAGTAGCCCTGCTTCAAACATCAGAAGGTCCCTCAAGGACCCCGATATCCCTTTAGGGGTATTAGGGAGTAGAGGATTAACTGATGAGAAATCCATACCTGATGCCACTGTGAAGCTGTGATTTTTCTAAAATTCTCCTTAGACAATAATATATTTTGAAATCATAATTCTATTCATGAAATTCTACTGATCAATTAAATCTGTATTTTTAAATATCAGACTTTGTTGGCTAAGATAAAATGAAGTGATAGCAAATATCAGAGCAGATGCAAGGACCCAATACAGCAATTATAGCTGATTCACATTGTTGTACAGCAGAAGCCAACACAACATTATCAAGCAACTCTCCACCAATTTAAAATTTTAAAAAATATTTTAACAAATAGTCCTGAATTATTAAAGCAACAGTTGCCTCAGATCGTTTTCTTGTCTGAATTAGTCAATACTTAGGGTAGACTAAAAGCAAGCACAAATTCTTTGTCCATCCTCTCAGTATCCCTTTCCTTTGAATCTCGGTTGGCCCCGTGACAGTTATCACCAGTGAAATGCAGTGGAAGTAATGCTATCTAATTTCAATGACTGAACCTTAAGATACCTGCATCTTCCGCTTTCATGCTTGAACTATTTCCTTTGCCACCATACGGATAGGATCTCAAGCCCCATGAAGCAGATATATGGAGGAAAATTGAGATACCCTGACTGACAGTCCCAGTGAGCTCCTAGTCAAAGCCGGCATAGACTGGAAGACCTGTAGGTAAGCCCAGATAATCATAGCCTCAGCTAACACCACATATAGTATAATCTAACACCACCACTTAGTATGTTTCTGGGGTGAATTATTTAACCCGTGGTGCATCAATTTCCTCATTTTTAAGCTTCAACAATCATAACATCTTCCTAATTGGTTTATTGATAAAAGGGAAATAAAAAATCTAAGGCATCTTTGTAACAGAATAGGTTTCATCAAACCAATAAATAAATTTGTCATCACCATGTTGTTTTTACTTAATAAACCTTACCAGCCATCTAATAACCTAGGGAGCATCCTCAAATCTGACGTCACATTTAGAATCTCGCTCCATTTCTCATTCTTTAGCTTTAACTCTAGGAAATGTCAAGAACATAGATTAAAGGGACTCATGTGGCGATTGGACTTGTTTCTTGATGTGGACATTGGTAACAACTCAATAGGGGTTTGTAACAGATTTTTCCCCAGTTGAATATTTCTGATTGTCTTTGCCATCATCACCGTCATCTTTTGCTCCTTTTTCGTGACTTCTATGAGTTTTGATGAAAATTATCCAAGTCGGATTACATTTACCGTTTGCAACTACAGCTTCTCTCCTCTGTTGGACCAGTACCTTAGAACGTGAGGTCATGTCCTGTTCCAGAATGCTATTCCACAGTAAAAAGGAACTACCATAGATCCATGCAATAAATTGGATGGATCTCAAGGACATTATCCTGAGTGACAAAGGCCAGTCTCAAAAGGTCACTGCTGTAGGACTCCATTCATCTGACATTCTTGAAATGACAAAACTATGGAAATGAATGGCAGACTAGTGGCACCAAGAATTAGGGGTGGGGAAGGGGAAGGGTTCCTTGTGCCTGTAAAGGAATAGCAGAAGGAAGATCTTCGTGGTGCTGGAATAGTTCTGCATCTTAACTGGGGTGTTGGCCACACAAATATGCATATGTAATTAAGATGATATGGGGACTTCCCTAGTAGTTCAGTGGCTGAGACTCCACACTCCCAATGCAGGGGGCCCAGATTCCATCCCTGGTCATGGAACTAGATCCCACATGCTACAACCAAGAGTTTGAAGGCCTCAACTGAAAGATTCATGTGCAACAGATTTTTCCCCAGTCGAACATTTCTGATTGTCATTGCCATCATCACCATCATCTTTTGCTCATTTTTTGTGACTTCTATGGGTTTTCATGAAAATTATCCAAGTCGGATTACATTTACCATTTGCAACTACAGCTTCTCTCCTCTGTTGGACCAGTACCTTAGAACGTGAGGTGCTACAACTAAGAGCCGGTGCAGACAAATAAATAAATAAAATTTTAAAAAATTATATGAAACTATATATCTGTCTCTATATGAAACTAACATTTGTCTCCTGGTTGTGATATTGTACTATGGTTATATAACATGTAAATACCAAGGGAAACTGGTTAAAAGGTAGGCAGGACCCCTCTGTACAATTTTTGTAGTAGCTAACTGTAAATTTTTAGAAATTTTTAAATTAAAAATCAGAAAAAGGAAAAGACTAAACATTAGTGAGAACAAAGATCAATTAAAAGTTTCACTTTGCAAATTTTAACTAGTAAACTAAACCTATAACTACTACACCCTAGCAATCCTAGTCTTGGTTAAATACTGAAGAGAAGTGAATGCTTACGTCCATCCACTAAAAGATATATACATGAGTGTTCAGAGTAGGTTTATTCAGAAAAGTCATAAACTTGAAGCAATCTATCAACTGAGAATTAATAAATGCGGTGGATTCACCCAGTGGAATATGGCATGGTAAATTAAAAAAATCAAACTGCTCATGAATGAAACAACTTGGATAAATGTCACAAACCTGGTGTTGAAAGAAGGAAGTCAAATACAAGGAATGTGTTCTGTATGTAGAGAAATCAGAAAATAGTTACTTCTGGGGTGATACCATTAACCAGAAAGGGGCATCAGGAAATGTCCTATATCTTAATCTCTGTAGTGTTTACACAGGTGTATACATAGATACAAACTCATTTAAACATACACTTCAGTTTGTCTTATTCTATGTGTTTCATGCCTCAGTTTAAAAAAAAGTGGGGAGAAATGCAGAATGCTGAACTTACTGTTAAATAACAATATACCAAACAAGACAAGTCTCCTGAACCAGATAAGCATCAAGATTGCCTCCTCTTGCCCTGTTAGTTATGTGTGTGGCAATGATGATAAAAAGTAAGTGAAACAAAAAAGCAAAAAATGAAGATCTTCTAATATTGAGGCTAGTAAATTCCTGTGAAATTTGTAAGGTAATCCTGAACCAGAGTCCTGATCAGAGTCCACAGAATGGTAGACACTCTATAGGTCGCAAAAACACCTCATGTGATACACATGGGGGTCTCTGTGACCCCTTCAATTACCCCAAACCCCTGGCACTTGGGTGAATGACCTGGCACCAGTAATGTAATGTGGATATGCCAGATTATGTTTTAAAAATCTTCAGGGAAGAAGCAAATTGAAGTAGCATAATTCTCATTACTTCAAAGTTGTGTTAATGCCACAAAAATGGCCTGCATTTAATTTAAAACATTAAAATGAGATTTCTTCAAAAAGCAAAATGCTTGACACTTCTCCCCTCAAGAGATCTCAGGATGAACAGTAGAACAAGCTGAAGTTTGAACTTCTTAACTTTTACATTATGTTTTAATTATGCTGCTGTTTTTATTTGTGGTTCTTAATATGCTTCTGTCACCATCAGAGAACACTGGGGAATCCCCTTTGCATTTAACATAATATAAATGAATTCCCTTACTCACTAACCCAGAACTGCAGGGCCTTGGGTCATGAGCTGAGGATTACCAGATGTTTGCAGGGGGAATCATTTTTTATTGGTTTCATTAAAACTATTTTATTGCCTGGTTGAAAAAAGCAACAGGATTATGGCATCATGGAGAAAATAGATCATAAACTTGCATAAAGATTATCTGCTCCTTGCTTATATAACCACAGCAGTTGAGGGTAAAAATCTGTTTTTGTTTCATATAACCAAAAAAGCATTTCTACGACTCCAGCCCTTTCAGATTCCTCTAGGGGTCCCTAGAGAGTATCTTTCTTGGAATTATGAAGTGGTCCTTTGGGTTTCCATGCATGATTACCCTTTTCTTCCTTCCAGGTGGATTCCCAAAGGCCTCTGGCTGAAACCAATGAGATCCACGAAGCTCATACAGGAGCAGCAACTGTACATCCTTCTTACCTCTTTGTTGTCCCATTTGCACATCAGTCTACTTAATATAGTTCAATTGCACTCTTTTTATCTTTTTAAAAAATATTTTTATTTATTTGTTTATTTTTGGTTATGCTGGGTCTTCGTTGCTGCCTGAGCTTTTCTCTAGTTGCAGTGAGCAGGGGTTACTCTGCAGTTGCGGTACACAGGCTTCTCATTGTGCTGGCTTCTCTTGTTGTGGAAGGGCACAACAAGAACACTAGAGAGAAGTGTGGCTTCTTTCTCGGGCACGTAGCCTTCATTAGTTGCAGCACAAGAGCTCAGTAATTGCGGCTCCCAGAAACTAGAGCACAGGCTTAAGAGTTGTGCTGTGTGAGCTTACTTGCTCTGAGGCATGTGGGATCTTCCCGGATCCAGGATCGAATCTGTGTCTCCAGCATTGGCAGGCGGATTCTTTACCACTGGGTCACCAAGGAAATCCCACGCACTCTTTTTATCTTTATGCCACTTTACATAGGATCTGAAGTGATAAGACCTGCCACTTTAAAAACATTAGACCTTTAGGGTAATGAATACACTCTGATACTATTGATATAAAGATGGATACATGTCATTAAACTTTGTCCAAATTCATAGAATGTACAACACCAGAAGTGAAATAGAGTTAAATTATGGACTTTGGTTGATTATGATGTGTCAGTGTAGATTGAGTAATCATAATAAATGCACCACTGTCATGAGGGGTGTTGATAATGATGTAGGCTGTGTTTGTGTGGGTTCAGGGAGTAATGGGGAAATCTCTGTACCTTCCTCTCAGTTTTGTTGTGACCTTCAACTGCTTTAAAAAGTCTATTCTTAATAAAACGTATATCAGAGAATTTAGTTACTACAATAGATGGGCTTTTTTGTTATTACTTAATTTTTACTGTCACTTTTAGAAAAACTCCTCTTCCAAGGGCTCAAATTAGACTAGCTGACAATATGGTCCCCACATAATCCATAAAATCAACTTCTTCTTTCCTGGTCCACTATCTTTGAACCAGATTGGTGTGTATCAACTCTACTTCTCTTAGTTTGAATTCTTCATAAGAAGCTTCTGGGTGCCATGCGAAAAAAAGACCCAAGTAAACCAACCCTTGTGCAGACTCATCACCATTACCTCCCCCCAACACAGCTGTACACTCATCTGGTTCATAGACACTGGCCCAATTTCACCAAAGCAAAGGGAAACTGCCAATTTCTTACCTACCAGCCTGGGACACAAGTCATGTAGCAACCATGAAGGAAATCTGCTTTGGACTATGTGATTCATTGTTTCACCATTTTACACCAAAATACCAATTTTAAAAGATGACAAAGCTTGTCCCAATCTCATAAAATGTATTCATTCAGCCCTGGTGGCTCAGAGGTAAAGAATCCATCTGGCAATGCAAGAGATGTGGGTTTAGTCCTTGGGTTGTGAAGATCTCTTGGAGAAGGAAATGGTCATTCATTCCAGTATTCTTGCCTGGAAAATCCCATGGACAGAGGAGCCTGGAGGACTTTAGTCCATGGGCTTGCAAAAAATCAGCCACAACTTAGCGATTAAACAGTTCTCTCAATCTCTCCATCTTATGGTTTTTTATTGGTATGCCTTATAGAAATGGTCATCTTCATTTTAATTGTTTAGTGCTTTCTCCTTACATTTCCCCCAACTTCTACCCACAGGGACCAGTTAAATGTTATCCTGATTGGGCCCTGATATCCGGGAGCTCACTTAATAATGGGGAGAAGTCTAAGGTTAAAATAATGCACTCTGAGAGACAGAAAGGGAGTATGATTGGTAAATTAGAGATCACACTTCATTATAAAGACCTCTGAGGCATTTCTCCATTCCACTGTATGTGCCCAAACTTGAAAAATAAAAGTTACTAATTTGTTCTCCCCTGCAGCTTCCCACAGCCAAAAAGCCTGAAAACTTACTTTCTACATGCCTAATGATTTTTTTTCTTACTCAGATATGCACTGGAAAAGATCCTGATGCTGGGAAAGACTGGGGGCAGGAGAAGGGGTGACAAAGGATGAGATGGTTGGATGGCATCACCGATTTAATGGACATGAGTCTGAGCCAACTCTGGGAGATAGTGAAGGACAGGGAATCTTGGTGTAATTCGGTCCATGGGGTCACAAAGAGTCAGAACTGACTGAGCAACTGAATGACAAGTGTGTATATGTGACCAGAAATTAGTAAATACCATTTTCATTTTGTAATTAAGTCCAAAGGCTAATTTGCTTTCAATAAGGGTTCATTTAATTTTCTCTTTTGGAAAGTAGCATTGGCATGGAGCATCCTTTCATGATCATACTGGTCCATTCTCTCTAGTGCACAGAAATATACCTTCAGGCTGCCAGGCCAGCAGCAACAAGAATGGCACAAATGTTAATGGGCTTGTGATCAGGTATCCACTGACATTTCGGGTGGGTGCTGTTTCCTCCAGGCTTTTCTGTGCTCCCAGAAAGTAAAATCCATCAATTCTTCTTCTCTGAGATAAATGTTTATGATTTGTCCACAATTTCCCGAATACTAGTGTTATGTAGGATGTAGACAAGCTTTCTGAAACTTCTTCAGAGACTTTCTTTAGAACTGGAAAAAAAGCTTAAGGTTACCCAAACCATGTTTCAGACTCAGGGAGTATGAGTGACCAGCTTGAGACCACCCAGGCTACAGGTAGCAAAGCCACGAAAGGCCAGTACACCTGATATGCAGTCCTATATGTTTTAAGTTCATGTAGCTTTTGTCATGTCTTACAAGAAGTGTTCCTTACAGGATTGAACCTCCCATCTCTCAGCTCCCACTTTAAGGCATAGAAAGCAGTAGTACGTATTGTGAGAACAGCCTATAAAATGAACCTGGAGCACAATGTGAGGAGCCCTGCTTATCAACTTGTCTTGTTTGGTTGTAATTTTTTCACATAATTGCAGATAGTTTTATCCTTTGTGAGACTAAGGATAAGGTTGCTGAGTTACCTTATCCCAGGGTTATGGTGAGGTCACCATTGTGAAATAGGTTGTGAAGACAGAGTGGTACACTTAGCATTCTACCATTATGATGCACTCTTACGCCCATTTTGGAAGGAAAGTTATGACCAACCTAGACGGCACATTAAAAAGCAGAGACATTACTTTGTCAACAAAGGTCTGTCTAGTCAAGGCTATGGTTTATCCAGTGGTCATGTATGGATGTGAGAGTTGGACTATAAAGAAAGCTGAGTGCCAAAGAATTGATGCTTTTGAACTGTGGTGTTGGAGAAGACTCTTGAGAGTCCCTTGGACTGCAAGGAGATCCAACCAGTTCATCCTAAAGGAGATCAGTCCTGGGTGTTCATTGGAAGGATTGATGTTGAAGCTGAAACTCCAGTACTTTGGCCACCTGATGCAAAGAACTGACTCATTGGAAAAGACCCTGATGGTGGGAAAGATTGAGGGTAGGAGGAGGAGACGACAGAGGATGAGATGGTTTGATGGCATCACCGACTCAATGGACATGAGTTTGGGTAAACTCCGGGAGTTGGTGATGGACAGGGAGGCCTGGTGTGCTGTAGTTAGTTCATGGGGTCGCAAAGAGTCGGACATGACTGAGAGACTGAACTGAACTGAACTTACTCCTATACTCCCAAAATATAAAACAATTCCGTATTTAAGATATGCAGCATTGATTGATTAGAATGTGGAACCAGGACTGCTTTTAGATCATTTATCCACACAAACATTGGGTTCTAGGAAATCTGTAAGATTCTAAAGGCAAGAAAGGAGGGCTGGGTCTTTTTTTAAAAGACATTTTTAATATTAATTTCTATTGGAGTATAATTGCTTTGGGGCTTCCCAGGTGGCTCTAGTGGTAAAGAATCTGCCCACAGTTCAGGAGCCACAGAAGACTCAGGTTCAATCCCTGGGTGGAGGAGGTCCCCTGGAGGGGGGCATGGCAACCCACTCCAGTATTCTTGCCTGGAGAATCCCATGGACAGAGGAGCCTGGCGGGCTACAGTACATAGGGTTGCAAAGAGTCAGACACGACTGAAGCAACTTAGCACGCATGCCAGCATAAATGCTTTACAATGTTTGTATTAGTTTCTGCTGCTGCTGCTAAGTTGCTTCAGTCGTGTCCGACTCTGTGCGACCCCAGAGACGGCAGCCTACCGGCTCCTCCATCCCTGGGATTCTCCAGGCAAGAACACTGGAGTGGGTTTCCATTGCCTTCTCCATGTATTAGTTTCTGCTGTACAGCAAAGTGAATCAGCTCTATGTATACATATATCCCCTCTTTTTTGGGATTTCCTTCCCATGTAGGTCACCACAGAGCACTGAATAGAGTTGCCTGTGCTCCACAGTTGGTTCTCATTAGTTATCTACATTATAGATAGTATCAATAGTATACATATATATATATATATGTGTGTGTGTGTATATATGTATCAGTCTTGATTTCATTACAGCATCTGCATTTCTTTCCAGACTTGGACCTTGCCCTGTGATTGGTGAGATACCTCTTCTCTTTAGTTATGCTATTCTCCACACACTTCTTATTCCAGTTTTCATTCCAAAGCTTTGCCCCTATTGCCAAAGATGGAAAAGTCCATGATCAGAAGCATACACCAGTGCTGGGTGTGACCCACATTTGTAGACTCTGACAACGGTTTCTTCCAATCAAATAAAAGCCAGAGAAAGGGAATATAGTATTGCAGTAGGATGTGAGAACTATACTTAAATCAAGGCTTACAAGAGCTTTTCTAAGCAAGTCCAAATTGAACAGTAAATTTCGTTAGTGGCCAACAAATAAGTAATAAAGGAGACACAGAGATTCTATATGTAACCCAATATCCCAAGTTGAGAAGATGGTCTCTGAGAGCCTGATGTATTAGTCTTATAAATACCGATTTTCAGTTTTTATCAACAATTGGATCACTTTGTAGTTTGCAGACCTAAATGACCCTAAGGATACCTCTATTGCCTTTTTCTTCACATCTAACAAAATGTTAATACCATTTCAGCATTTTTAGACTCATGGACTAAAGCATAACAATGATTATTTGTTTAAATGCTACTCTGTCCTATTTGTGCATAACACACATCATCAGCCTATTTGTGCATAACACATACCCATCAGAACAACAGTGACCCATCCTCTTTGTTTCTTTTCTGTATATTTAGCTTTACAGAGGCTAGAAAGTAGAATTTTTCTTAACACTTAGTCTATATATGTCCATTTTACTTTTCAATCAACCATGTGTAGCTTAATAGCTTTTTCAAATTTATTTTATTATTATTAAGGGGTTCCTAGGTAAAAACGTGACCATTCATGTGAAAAGAATAATGAAAATTATGTTGATAAAAAGATATATTATAAATGCATGAAGAAGGAGACCCATTGCATTAGCTAATTATTGTTGAATAACCAACCATCTCAACATTCCGTGGCTTTAGGAATTCCCTGGTGGTCCAGTGGTTAGGAGTTGGCGCTTCCACTGCCTGGGGCCCAGGTTCAATCCATGGTCAGGCAACTAAGATAATAATCCCACAGGCCTTATAATGGGCCAAAAAATAAAAAAACCTTAGTGGCTTAACAGCAAACATTTACTACCTTATAGTTTCTGAAGATACATCTTAGCTGAGTCCTCTGGCTCAAGGTGTCTGACAAGACTCTAGTCAAGGTGACAAGCAGGGATGACATCATCTCATAGCTTGACTGGGTAGAGATCTACTTTCCAACTCACTCATGTGGTTGTTGTCATGATTCAGTTCCTCATGGGTTGTTGGACTGTAGGACTCAGCTTTTCACTGGCTTTTGGTAAGAGATGAATCAAGGAACCAACCTCAGTTCTTTACAATCAGCCTTCTTCAACGCAGCAATTTACTCCCCAAAGTGTGCCAGCAAGAAAAGTTAAAGAAAGAGAAAGAATGCAAGCAAGATGGAAGCCATAGTCCTTTTTAATGTACTCGGGAGTGACATTCCATCACTTTTGTCATATTCCATTTGTTAGAAGCAGGTTAGTAGGTCCAGGCATACTGGTGGGTTTCCCAAGAAAAGCTCAGTTCTAGCTAAAAGAGGTATCATATTAAAGATGATAGGTAGAAAGGGGATGCTAAAAGTTGATATCCCAGACAATGTTCAGTGGTGACAACTGAAATAGCAGAGATTGCTTCAATTACAAATGATATTGCTACCTGGGGCATTTAATGTAGAGACGAATGGAAACATTATCAGAGGGCATCGGACCAGTACAGGACATTCTTCAGGGGAAGCAAACCATGGCGCTGTAAAACAAAGGAACTCCTTCACATATCCTTTTGAATGATAGAGTAATAAATCAGATAATAATAAGAGTGCCTGCCCAGCAAGGCATAGGCTCTATAAACTATTATAGAATTCTCTGCCATCAAGGATAATGGGAAATAAATTCTGACATAAGCCACAATCTAGATTTTAATTTGGAATTTTGTTTCATTGGCTGAATCTTTCACCAAAATTACCAGCGAGGCACCAGAGTAGGAAGTGAGTAAGATACAGGTATAATCAAGAACCTGCTCTGAAGGAGCACATTCTTTCTGAGAAGGAAGCTATGTTTGCAGCAGACTCCAATACTAGGCAGAATTGTGACAAAATGCTGCTTATTGATAAATATTGGGACCCTGCTCCTCAAAGTAGACTCAAAGTCCAACAGCACAAGTGTCCAGTGGGAGGTTATTAGAAATGCAGAATCTCAGCTTCATTCCAGAGCTACTGACTAAGAATCCACATTTTAACAAGACCTCTAGGAGACTTGATAAAGCCTGAGAAACATTTCTAATAGAGCTTTGAGAGAATCATGGAGAGAATGACCAAGTTTAACTAGAGAAGTTAAAGAGTTAGATAGAGAAGGTATCATTTGACCCAAACATGAGATGTGTATGATTTCAACAGAAATAAAAATTTTCTTTGTTGGGGGAAGTTAAAGCATTGACAGTAGTCTAGGGAAGGGAAGTAGACTGTTCCTGAAATTAAAAAGGAACACACTTCAGTTGAAATCAGTTTGCAAAGGGCTTTGACCATTTGCTAAGGAATTTTTACTTTATTCTGTTGGCAATAAGTGAGACCTTGGAAGTTTTTGAGCAGAATGCTGCTGCTGCTGCTGCTGCTGCTGCTGCTGCTGCTGCTAAGTCGCTTCAGTCGTGTCCGCCTATGTGCAACCCCATAGACGTCAGCCCACCAGGCTCCTCTGTCCCTGGGATTCTCCAGGCAAGAACACTGGAGTGGGTTGTTGTTTCCTTCTCTAACGCAAGAAAGTGAAAAGTGAAAGTGAAGTCGCTCAGTCATGTCTGACTCTTTGAGACCCCATGGACTGTAGCCTACCGGCTCCTCTGTCCATGGGATTTTCCAGGCAAGTGTACTGGAGTGGGTTGCCATTGAGCAGAATACAATAGCAATAAGAAATACAATATAGTGGTAGCATGGAAGATGTATTGGCATAAGGAAAGGCCAAAGACACCCTAGTTGGGGGTGATTAATGTGGATAAACTTCAGGTAGAAGCTATAGTTCAGGGATGAGGTTATTAAACCTTGAAATGCTAGAGCAGTAGTCATGGAAATTAAGGGGAAGTGATGAAAGTCAGAGACATTTCAGAGGTGGCAATTACGGCTCTTGGTACACATTGGGGGCTTTCTGCCTGAGTGATGGGGAGGAAAATGATGTCATTCAGAAAGACGGGGTCACAAAAACATGAGCAGATTTTGAGAGGAGGAAGATTGTCTTTGGTCATGAGACAGTTGCTGAGAATTTTGAACATGTCAGTGATGTTATAGCCTTTCCTGCTTTCTTCATGTAGCACTATTGTCTTTCTGGTTTTACAACTCTCAGGCTTTTCAGTGTCTTCCTGAGAATTCCAGCCAAATGCCTGAAGAATTCAGTATGCCTTAATCCAACAGACAAAGTTTTATTCTTTTTTTGGTTTAAGGTGTCCACATGGAAAAAATAACTTTGAAACATGAGCCACATCTTTGTCATTTCCTAGAAAGCTCTCGACTCAAATTTCATGTTGGACAAATTGAATAAAAGGAATCCCTTTCAGTAGAGAGTCCAGAGAAATTGGCTGTGTCAGATTTCAAGAAAGAACAAAAAAAGAGAGTGTGAAAGAAAGGTAGTTATTGTCCTGATTGGAAAGAGGGAGAGACTCTTCACAATAATTCCACAAAGAAAGAAATCAATCATTTTCTTTGAGGTAGCCCAAAACATCTTTACTGATTGAAAATGATAGGGCTTTAAGGAGACTTGTAAAAAGGTGTTTCTGAAAAGCTGCTCGAAAGCTGCGTTCAGCACAGTGTGCTTTCAGTGGGTGGAAGTGATACTCCTTCCATAATGCATGGAGTGAAGTGTTTCACCAGCCTCATAATAAATTAGTTTCTAACAAGCTATTTGCAAGCTGTGTTTTGTACAGATTTCTTTAAGTGAATGAAAGTGATATCCATTTTGTAATACATGGTTGTAATAGTTTCCACTTTTACAAGCCACTTACAAGCTGCATTCAATGCACTGTTTATTCAGTGAATGGAGGTGATAACCATTCTGTAGTGCATAGAGTGAAGTGTTTAAGACTCGTAATAAGGATGTTTCTAACAAGCTTAAAAATGAGCGGGTGGGACGAACTGAGAGAGTAGCATTCAATCATACACATTATCATATGTAATAGCCAGTGGGAATTTACTATATGATGTGGGAGCTCAAACCTGGTGCTCTGTGACACCCTACAGGGGTGTGATGGAGTGGGAGGTGGGAGAGAGGTTCAAGAGGGAGGGGACATATGTCTACCTATGGCTGATTCATGATATATGGCAGAAACCAACACAATATTGTACAGCAATTAACCTTCAATTAAAAATAAATAAATTTTAAAAAATGATTTGGCATCATGTTCCAATCAAAAATTTTTCTCCCTTGCTTCATAACCTTATTACCCTCTTGACTGATTGTTTTTCATGTCATTATCATATCATTTGTCATTGAACATTCATGTGAAGTGCTTTGTTTATGGTGCAATCTCCATAAAGGCTTTAAAGGGCAGATCCTTTTATACTAGTAGGTTTAGATGTCTTCAAATATGGCAAGGGTTGTTGGTTAATTAATCATACAGTGAATCTATGTTGAAAGTATAACAATAGTAATAATATATCCCAAAAGACCTTCCATAAGTCATCTGGATGAAATATAATATATGAAAAAGAAGGGGAAGTTTAACTAAAATTAATAAGGCCAGATTCCATCTTATGTTGGATAGCAGTTAAAACAACTTTTAACTGCTAATACTTCTCAATTTTTTTCTGAGTGTATTACTGATAGAAAAACTTGACAAGAACATTATGAAGAGGTAAGATTTTTTAAAAGACTGGAAGAAAACTTGCAATATATATGAACACCCTCTGTATCTACATCTATATCTATATCCTTATACACAATACATTAAAAATTCCTGGGACTTCCCTGGATGTCCAGTGGTTAAGACTTTGCCTTCCAATGGGGTATGTGGGTTAGATCCCTGGGTGGGGAACTAAGATCCCACATGCCATGCAGTACAGTGGAAAAGAGAGAGAGAGAGAGAGATGGTAAATCAGGGGTGTTTGGGAGTGCTTCATCAAAAAGCAAAACTATTTTTTAATCAAGAAAATCATGAATAAAAATCTTTACCTCTTCAGTTCAGTTCAGTTCAGTCGTTCAGTCATGTCCAACTCTTTGCAACCCCATGGACTGCAGAATGCCAGGCTTCCTTGTCCATCACCAACTCTTGGAGCTTACTCAAACTCATGTCCATAGAGTTGGTGTTGCCATCCAACTGTCTCATCTTCTGTCGTCACCTTGTCCTCCCACCTTCAATCTTTCCCAGCATCAGAGTCTTTTCAAATGAGTTAGTTCTTCACATCAGGTGGCCAGAGTTTTGGAGTTTCAGCTTCAGTATCAGCTTTCCAATGAATACCCAGGATTGATTTCCTTTAGGATGGACTGGTTGGATCTCCTTGCAGTCCAAGGGACTCTCAGGAGTCTTCTCCAACACCACAGTTAAAAAGCATCAATTCTTTGGCGCTCAGCTTTCTTTATAGTCCAACTCTCACATCCATACATGACTACTGGAAAAACCATAGCTTTGACTAGACAGACCTTTGTTGGCAAAGTAATGTCTCTGCTTTTTAATATGCTGTCTAGTTTGGTCATAGCTTTTCTTCCAATTACTTCTTTACTTCTTAGTTAATTTTAATTAAAGTTATGGCTGCACTTCCAAATGCAGATAGGGATAATAATTGAGAGGGCCATTAAGGGAGTTTTTGAGGTACAACTTTCTATTTCTGATGCTGCTTATGTGGTCACTTTGTGGCAATGTATTGACCTGTAACTTTTTGGTTTAGCACTTTTCCAGGTGTTAGTAAAAATTATTAGTTAGTAAAAATTATCAGCTTCTTCTATGGGTTTTTCAACTTCTGGATAATATACAAAAGCAATCAAGCCAAACAGAAGGAAAAAAAAATCTACCAAGTCCATTTTCAACATCAGAAAATATAATCTTGTCTCTGAAAATGTGGACGAGCATTTAAAAGAAACTAAGAATGGTTAAAATCGTTGAATTGGAAATGAGAAATGGTAGGAAAGAAAATGCTGATTTTCATTATAAACCTTGTAGAACTAACCAGCTTTTTAAACTATGTATTTGTATAGCTTTGATTTTTTTTTAATGTTAAAAGGACTGTAAAATCAATAAAAAGTGTTTTCATAGTTTTAACAGTTTCAGAAGAGCCTAAAAGGTAATGGTTCAGTCAAAGCCTTCAGTCATTGGTTTTACTATCTGCCTGTGGGAGTCATTGTGAAGAAGGAAAGGACACTTCTCCCACCTCACTTTCTGTTCTCTTCTCCTAGAATCTTCTGAGGTTTCGTGAATGACTACTTTTCACTTATGAATAATTCTTCTGTTCGGTGACTGAAGAAACCAAGACAGAACCTTTGTCTTCACAATAGGAATCTAGCTATTCTGAGAAATGAATCTCTCGATGATAAGAAATTAAGAGCAAGCCCAGTCATTGTAGTGCTTTTGAAAAGACAAAGGCACATGGGAGGATTCTCTGTTTTTGTCTGTTGATTTTTTTTTTTATTTAAGCTTTCAAACCTAAGCATTCACTGTTGATAGACAGATCTCCTTACCTCTCCCCAGGTGTGCAGAGGACTGTGGGCTCTTCCATGAGGACATGGGTAGAAGAGAACATACAGGCTAGAAATTGGCGGTACACTGGAGAGTTTTCGTCTCCTGGCCAACTCATGCCCAGGGGACTGGGGAGGGGAAAACAGTGCTATTTAATGTACCTTTTGTCAAAGCCCAAAATACTTTGCAGAAAGCAGAGGCCAAAAGAACCTTCATGGTGGATGCCTGGATTCTGCACTACCTGGCTTTGTGCCCTGAGGGTCGGAAGTGGAAGAGGGAGGCCAGAGAATTCCTCCTCAGGTTCATGGCCTTGTACTCTTACAGCCTGCCCCAAATGCAAAGGCTTTTATTCACTCTGAGAATATTGATAGGTTACATTATGAAACATACAGTTTCACATGGGGGAAAAAAGTTTTCTCTCAACTCACTTTTAGCCTTTTAAGTTCATGATTTCTTTGCATTCCCAGACACATTTTGGCTGATGACGAGTATGTAGGCACTTATCAAAACAGCAGCCAGTGTGCAGTGTTTTGATTATTTTGCCTGAAATCTAAGATTTGGACAACATTTTACACACAAACTATTCAAGCAACACACACTTTGGAAGGAAAAAGAGTTCTGGCATAAAAAGTTGAATGTTGCTCATGAAGGGTTCTGTTGCTACATGAACCATATTTTCCTGTAATTGCTATTAGCAGAAGACATTAGTCATTTTCTTTTTGAAGCAGAACAGTAAAAAAAGATGGCAAAATGAATCTCATAGTCATTGAACCCATTCCAAAATAGATATAAATTCATTTAAATGACAGTATAATTAAGTTGGTATGGATTATTGCCTTTAAATTTAAAAGGAGAAAATAAAAGATACTTGCCAAAAAAATTATGTAATCATATTAGTTGTGCCATATTGTATGTCTGGTTGAATTAAAACAATGAACATTTTTCCAGACAATGAAAACTATTTCAAATGGGGTGAACTTCAGATTACATTGCTATAAGGACATAAAACTGCTACCTAGAAAAAATATCAACTTGTATCAGACTATATAAATGACTCACATCACTCTGCATTACTCATTAAAAATCACATCCATGCACCTCTTCCCTTCAGTTCCTAATTTTGAGAGTATCTAGAGACACTCTGTGTGTGTGTGTGTGTGTGTGTGTGTGTGTGTGTGTGTTCAGTCGCTGAGTCATATCTGATTCTTTGCGACCATGGAGTGTTGTCCACCAGGATCCTCTGTCCATGGGATTTCCCAAGCAAGAATATTAAGTGGGTTGCCATTTCCTACTCCAGGGGATCATCCCATCCCAGGGATTGAACCCTGGTCTCCTGCATGGCAGGCGGATTATTTACCACTGAGCCCCATCTAGAGACACTAAAATGTGCTATCTTACTTTTGAAACTGACGTTCTGGGACAGAATATTGATTTATCTATTGGAAGGTTGACCATTTTGTTTTTGGTCCATGTTATTCCCACAGTGAAGATGGAAACGGTGATGCAGCTGTCACTTCTTAGCTCTTGCTGTGTTTACTATCATGTTATTATCTGACTAATGGCAGTGTTCACAAAACAAGTCACCACTTTGAGCATTAATGGCCTACTGCCATTCTAGAAAACAACAAACTGTTTCTATGAATGTAAGTGCTGCTTTAAAGTCATTTTAAGTGTATTTTTTCATGACTTCTTGACTTATTTTGACCTCCATCCTACTTAACAGCTTTCTTTTTTCTTTCTAGAATTGGGTCTAACTTTGTAAAGTTCCTTTAAAGCAGGTTCTCAATCAGGTACAAGGGGACATGTGATAATGTCTGTAGATATGCTGGGGGGTGGGGGAGCATCAGGGAGTAGTCCAGGACATGCTACTGGCATACTGGCATCAGGTGAGTGGGGCCCCAGGGCACTGCTAAATCTCTTACAAGACATAGGACAGACCCTGCCACAAAGAATTATCCTGTCCAAACTTCCAGATTGTCAAGATTGATAAACACTGTTTCAGAACAGGGGGAAAAGGTGATAATGATCCTGTTCAAAGTGATCAAAATAAGATTCAAGCCATTAGTTTTGAAACATGCAACTAAGACTCACCTGAAGAAGCTCCTGGTATTCCACCAGGAAAAACATGTTTCTACAAATTACATTGGGGCAAGAGTTCCCTCTGTATTCACCAGAAATCAGAAATGACAAGCAGAAGTGCCTCTATGGAGAAAAAAATTGAAATAATGAGATTTTAAAATGTCATGAGATGAAAACTGGTTGTAAGAGGGAAAAGATTGAAAGAAAGCCAAAAGGCAATAGCAGAATTAAAATTTGAACTGAAGGTAAAAAGAAAGGGTTAGCACTGGATGAAAGCACAATCTTTGATTATGAAGGACAAACCTGAAAAGCTTGCCAAGAATGTGAGGAGGAAAGACAAAGGTATTCAAATTATGATAAGGAAGAAAGAAATAAAAGAGAAGCTAAATCGCACATGAGAATTGTATGTATACCTACATAACAAATCACTACAACAGGAACCAAAGCAAAGACTTACACTTAAAGTACCAGGCAAGTATTAGAAGATATCCACAAAATGTCTCCAACAATACTATCGAATTGAAAAGATATAGGGAAAATTTCTACAAATTTTATACAAAAACATCAGAGTGTTCTTTCTACTGCTAAATGTCAGAGAACTGTGAAGCAATATCAACAGAGGTTTTAGGTGAAAATGCTTTTTTAAAGAGGCTTCTTTTAAAGCCTTTTTTAAAGAGCCTTTATAACAAATTCCAAATAATTTGTTTTCACATACATAAAGACAGCAAAGTCCTTCTCATATGTGCACAGCCACAAAATATAAACCACTGACAGGACTTTTCTTTAATTACTTGAAGTTATTCTCCAGCTAAGGTATGAATTAAAAATTAAGAACCCAATATAGAAACTATACTTTTAATAAGCCTTCCACATACTATCCAGCAGTCCCACTTCTGGTATATATCCATGGAAAACAAAAATATTAATTTGAAAAGATATATGTACCCCAATATTCATAGCAGCTTTATATACAATAATCAAGACAACCTAAGTGTCCATCAACAGATGAACAGATAAAGAAGATGTGATACACATAAACAATGGAATATTACTCAACCATTAAAAGGAATGAAATTTTGCCATTTACTTAACACGGTTGGTTCTGGAGGGTATCAAATATAGTGAAATAAGTCAGAAAAAGGCAAATATACATGTTTTCACTTATATGTAGAATCTAAAAAATAAAGCAAATGAATATGACAAAACAGAAAGAGACTCAGATACAGAAAACAAGCTAGTGGTTACCAAAAGGCAATAGTGGAAAAGAGGAGCGGCAAACTGGGCAAGGAAGATTAAGAAGTATAGGAATGTATGAGTACAGCATAAGGATATACTCAATATTTAATAACAACTTTGTATGAAGTATCATCTATAAAAGCATCAAGTTACTATGTTATACACCTGAAACTATAATATTTTAAGTCAACTATACTTCGATATAAAGTATAAATAAATAATAAGCCCACCAAGAAACACTGAAAACATAAAGTTAAATCTAACTGCCTGTTGTAACAATGACAATAAAAATTAAATTCATACGCTGAGATGATTCCTGAAAGAGAAGATAGATAGTGTAAAAACAGTAATTTTTTATTATCATTTTAAAGAAAAAAACTCCAGGACATTAACAAAAGCTAGAATTACAAGAATAAGGAGAAATTAGGCTAAGGAAAAAACACTAAATTCCTCATCCTACAAAGGTAAGAAAGAGGAGTTCAAATGTTTATCCTTCATTTTTTCAGTACTAAAGATGTAAATAAATACACTTTTAAAACATTTTCAAGGTAATCTAGTGACAAAGTTAAAAGTAAAGTAAAAAGTTTCAAATCTCCAAGAAAGAAAACAAAAGTTAAAGTAAAAAAAAAAAAAAAACCACAAAGAAGAAAACAAAGAAATGCTAAATGTGTAACAATTTTTAAAAAAGAGACTTAGCTCCTTCAATAAAAGAATAAAAATATAATAGTCACTATAAATTGTTTATGAGACATTCTAATATCAAAGGCATTTATAAGTGGAATATTACTTTGCACTTATAAAACTGATTAATGAGAGTGGAAAAAGAAATAAAAGGAATCCAGATAGGAAAAGAAGAAGTAAAACTCTCACTGTTTGCAGATGACATGATCCTCTACATAGAAAACCCTAAAGATTCTACCAGAAAACTACTAGAGCTAATCAATGAATATAGTAAAGTTGCAGGATACAAAATTAACACACAGAAATCCCTTGCATTCCTATACACCAATAATGAGAAAACAGAAAGAGAAATTAAGGAAACAATACCATTCACCATTGCAACAAAAAGAATAAAATACTTAGGAATATTTCTACCTAAAGAAACAAAAGACTTATATATAGAAAACTATAAAACACTGATGAAAGAAATCAAAGAGGACACAAACAGATGGAGAAATATACCGTGTTCATGGATTGGAAGAATTAATATAGTGAAAATGAGTATACTACCCAAAGCTATCTATAGATTCAATGCAATCCCTATCAAGCTACCAATGATATTTTTCACAGAACTAGAACAAATCATTTCACAATTTGTATGGAAGTATAAGAAACCTCGAATAGCCAAAGCAATCTTGAGAAAGAAGAATGGAACTGGAGGAATCAACCTGCCTGACTTCAAGCTCTACTACAAAGCCACAGTCATCAAGACAGTGTGGTACTGGCACAAGGATAGAAATATAGATCAATGGAACAAAATAGAAAGCCCAGAGATAAACCCACGCACCTATGGGCACCTTATCTTCGACAAAGGAGGCAAGAGTATACAATGGATAAAAGACAATCTCTTTAACAAGTGTGCTGGGAAAAAACTGGTCAACCACTTGTAAAAGAATGAAACTAGAACACTTCCTAACACCATACACAAAAATAAACTCAAAAATGGATTAAAGATCTAAATGTAAGACCAGAAACTATAAAACTCCTAGAGGAAAACATAGGCAAAACACTCTCCGACATAAATCACAGCAGGATCCTCCATGACCCACCCCCCAGAATATTGGAAATAAAAGCAAAAATAAACAAATGGGACCTTATTAAAATTAAAAGCTTTTGCACAACAAAGGAAACTAGGAGCAAGGTGAAAAGACAGCCTTCAGAATGGGAGAAAATAATAGCAAACGAAGCAAACAGACAAACAATTAATCTCCAAAATATACAAGCAACTCCTGCAGCTGAATTCCAGAAAAATAAACGACCCAATCAAAAAATGGGCCAAAGAACTAAACAGACATTTCTCCAAAGAAGACATACAGATGGCTAACAAACACATGAAAAGATGCTCAACATCACTCATTATTAGAGAAATGCAAATCAAAACCACAATGAGGTACCATTACACACCAGTCAGAATGGCTGCTATCCAAAAGTCTACAAGCAATAAATGCTGGAGAGGGTGTGGGAGAAAAGGGAACCCTCTTACACTGTTGGTGGGAATGCAAACTAGTACAGCCACTATCGAGAACAGTGTGGAGATTCCTTAAAAAACTGGGAATAGAAACTGCCATATGACCCAGCAATCCCACTGCTAGGCATATACACCGAGGAAACCAGAATTGAAAGAGACGCGTGTACCCCAATGTTCATCGCAGCACTGTTTACAATAGCCAGGACATGGAAGCAACCTAGATGTCCATCGGCAGACGAATGGATAAGGAAGCTGTGGTACATATACACAATGGAATATTACTCAGCCATTAAAAAAAATACATTTGAATCGGTTCTATTGAGATGGATGAAACTGGAGCCCATTATACAGAGTGAAGTGAGCCAGAAAGAAAAGCACTAATACAGTATACTAATGCATGTATATGGAATTTGAAGGATGGTAATGGTAACCCTATATGTGAGACAGAATGAGAGACACAGATGCACAGAACAGTCCTGTGGACTCTGAGGGAGAAGGTGAGGGTGGGACGTTCTGGGACAATAGCATTGAAACATGTATACTATCATATGTGAAACAGAACACCATTCCAGGTTCGATGCATGAAACAAATGCTCAGGGCTGGGGCAATGGGATGACCCAGAGGGATGGGGTTGGGGACGGAGGTGGGAGGGGGTTTCAGGAAGGGGAACACATGTAAACCCATGGCTGATTCACGTGAATGTATGGCAAAAACCACTACAATATTGTAAAGTAATTAGCCCCCAACTAAAATAAATAAATTTATTTAAAAAGAAATGTAGACATGGTTATGTGATATAAGAAAAGGAATGAGAAGACTTTTTAGGAAAGAAGGTAAAATATTTTTTCAGGGTCTTTAAATCTCAGAGGAATCCTGAAACAATTTCAGAATTTGTAAACTATGGCAAACCCTCACCATCAATGTTTGTCATTTTAGCCAACCCTATTGGCTTCCCTGATGTGACCAGCAGTAAGAACACTCATCGTCAAAATGGGGTTTCTTTGCTTATTTCAGAAACAGCAGGGAAGAGTGAAAACAGTTCACTTTTGTAGCAAGGCTGGATAGAGAAGACGTTAAGAAAATAGAATAAAGTAATGGCGGCAGAAGAGAGGCAGGTCAGGCGGCAGCCTTGGGGGGCAGAGGAAGAAGTGGAGGCCTCTGTGTAGATTCCAAACAGCCACAGGTGAACTATGTTTTGGCTCAAAGACCAGGCAGAGCCACTCTGGTCTCAATTGCTTTTTCTAAGATCAAGGACACTGGCTGGGCCATGTGCTCTGTCAGTAGGAAGGATAAGGAGAGGTGGTGTTGAAAGTAAAGAACATTTTGGATTGATACATTCAAGGGAGTTTGGGGAAAGTAAATTGGTAAGTCAGATCAAGAATCACTGGATGGGTTATACACTTTTAAAGGAAAAACTTTCCACTTAAAGCAGAACTTTCCCATGTGTGCTCAGTTGCGTCTGACTCTTTGGACCCCCCTGGACTGTAGCCCATCAGGCTCCTCTGTCCATGGGGATTCTCCAGGCAAGAATACTGGAATTGCCATGCCCTCCTCCAGGGGATCTTTCAGATCCAGGAATCAAACCCATACCTCCTGCGAATCCTGCATTGCAGGCGGATTCTTCACCACTGAGCCACCGGGGAAGCCCAGAACTTGCCCAGGCAATAACAAAATGGAATGCTTTGTTGAACCACAGCTAGAGTTGCTAAAACAAACAAAATCTTTGAGCCATTCATTGGCCTAAGCTGATAAATGATTAAGAGCTTTGAATGCCCCAATGTGCCAGAATCTTCCTGGAACCAAGTGAAGAGTTTTACCATGGTGGAATGGACCTCGGTGAATCAGCTGTGTACAGACTCTAGGACTCATTCTGCCCTGTCCAAAGTGTAAACTTTTGATTGTTTTCTAGCTTGCAAATTGTCCTGTTTGTTCCCTCTCAGTAAAAACCTCAGAAAATTTCTTTTTGTTGTTTTTTAAAATTTCTTCTATTGAAGTACAGTTCTTTGATTTTTTAAAACAGTTTTTATTGGAGTATTATTGCTTTACAATGTTGTGTTAGTTTCTGCTGTACAACCAAGTGAATCAGCTATATGTGTATCTACATCCCCTCCCTCTTAAGCCTCTCTCACACTCGCCCATTCTACCCTTCTAGGTCATCACAGAGCTCCAATCTGAGCTCCCTCTGCTGTGCAGCAGCTTCCCACTAGCTTTTTGTTTTACATATGGTAGTGTATATATATCAATGTTACTCTCCCAGTTCATCTCACCCTTCTCTTCCCCACTGTGTCCACATGTCTGTTCTCTACATCTGCATCTCTATATTGGAGTATAGTTGATGTACAATGTTGTGTTAGTTTCCACTATACAACAAAGTGAATCAGTTATACATATACATATATCCATTCTTTTTTAGATTTTTTAGATTCTATTCCCAAATAAGCCATTACAAAGCATTGAGTAGAGCTCCCTGTGCTATAAAGTAGGTTCTTATTAGTTATCTATTTTATATATAGTAGTGTGTATATGCCAATATCAATCCCCCAATAATTTATGCCTCCATCTTTTCCCCCTTGGTAACCATATGTTTGTTTTCTACACCCGTGACTCTATTTCTGTTTTGTAAATTGGTTCATTTATACAATTTTTTGACTTCACATATAAGCAATATTATAATATGTGTCTTTCTCTGTCTTATTTACTTCACTTAGTATGACAATCTTTAGGTCTATCCACATCACTACAAGTGGTATTATTTTATTTGTTTTCACGGCTGAGTAGTATTCCATTGTATGTATGCACTACATCTTCTTTATCCATTCATCTATCAATGAACATTTAGGTTGCTTCCATGTTCTGACTATTGTAAATATTGCTGCAGTGAATGTTTAGTAGACTTTGTTTTCTCACCTGGGAAGTAAACATAAATAAACTCAGAACACACTTTGTAATCCTGGGAGTGGTCATTGCTTTGTCAGCTTCCTCCTACCACTGGCAGGCTGGAACATGCTTGGACACACTGTGGAAGAAACCACTGGGTCCTGGGCTGGTCTCTTCTAAGCCGTGTATGCAGGAGGGGGCCATCTCAACCAGCAGGTCTCAAAGGGCAATAAACACTCATACACACAGCAAGGTTAATATGATAATACATACATGACATATATTACTATCCCAAACTATTCTTGTGATTTACAGGGAAGATTGCAATATAGTGAGAATTTTTTACTTCTGAATTGATTTACTATTACAAAGCCCACTAAGGAATGGCAGTAATGCTTTATTTAAGATATCTGGCTAGTTTGAATCAGATTTTTTATCCAATTTTGAAACTTTTTTTCTCTGGAAATAAGTTTTTATTAAGGTTTTATCTTGAGAAGATAAACGGGTTTAATAGAAAAAGCAAAACATGTTTTGAAGCCCAGAAAAAACCTTGCTGCTTCTCATGTCATCTTCCCCCCACCCCCTGTTGAGAACAGATAGCTCTCCCGCCCTCATAAAAGTCAGGCTGGTTCCTTTCTAGGCATTCAAATATCTCTATATATTCTTTTTTAAGCTTGGACTCTATTAGCATGACTCAGTGAGCTCTCCTCCCTCCCACTCTGGCTATATTCAGATTCCCTGCATGTAGTATACATTGTCAGGTCTGTGGTGAGAAAGAGAAACCTCTGCAGAAAGGAAAAGAGAACTAGTTGGCTGGCTAGTGGGTGCCAGGTTCTGGCTGTGCTGTGCGGTGCTAAGTCGCTTCAGTCGTTTTTGATTCTTTGCAATCCCATGGAGTGTAGCCTCACCAGGCTCCTCTGTCTGTGGGATTTCGCAGGCAGAAATACTGGAGTGGGTTGCCATTTCCTTCTCCAGGAGATCTTTCCTACCCAGGGATAGAACCTGCATCTCTTATGTCTCCTGCATCGGCAGACAGTTTCTTTACCACTAGCACCACAGTTGGTTGGCTAGTAGGTCCCAGGTTCTGGCAGCCAGGAATAACTCTCTCATAAGTTAATGAGTTAATGTGTTAACAGTGAAACCCAGGAGATGGGTATAATAATATTCATTGTAAACCTTTTAAATTTTATTCATTTTAGCTCCGCTGGGTTTTCTTTGCTGCTCACAGGCTTTCTCCACCTCTGGTGAGCAGGGACTACCCTCTAATTGTGGTGCATGGGCTTCTCATTGTGGTGGTTTCTCTTGTTGAGCATGAGCTCTAGGCCCAAGGGCTTCAGTTGTTGTGTGGCCCAGGCTTAGTAGCTCCATGGCATGTCAGATCTCCCCCAACCAGGGCTTGAAACTGTGTCCTCTGCACTGGCAGGCAGGTTCTTAACCACTGGAACACTGCAAATACACACACACACACACACACACACACACACATATATATATATATGTTTTTTTTACTTTGCCATATGGCTTCCCTGGTAGCTCAGATGGTAAAGAATCTGCCTGTAGTATGGGAGACCTGGATTCCATCCCTGGGTTGGGAAGCCCCCCTGGAGAAGGGATAGGCTACCCACTCCAGTAGGTAGTGGACATCTTGACTAGAGAATTCCATGGACAGAGGAGCCTGGCAGACTACCCTCCATGGGGTCGCAAAGAATCGAATACAACTGAGCAACTTTCACTTCACTTCATATGCTTAAAACGTTGCGTAATAATATTTTAGAAGAGGAATAAATGATTATTATATTGTTCAGTTTATGGAAACGTTATAAGCTCCAAATCCACCTCAGAAATAACAATTAGTGAAGAAAAGACCTACAAAACTGGACCGCCAGAGTTCTTACTTAGGTTCAACTGCAGTCAGACCATCCTGCAGTTTAGTCGCTCAGTCATGTCCGACTCTTTGCAACCCCATGGACTGCAGCACGTGAGGCCTCCCTGTCCATCACCAACTCCCAGAGTTTACTCAAACTCATGTTCATTGAGCTGGTAATGCCATCCAACCATCTCATCCTCTGTCGTCCCCTTCTCCTCCTGCCTTCAATTGTTCCCAGCATCAGGGTCTTTTCCAATGAGTCAGTTCTTTGCATCAGGTGGCCAAAGTATTGGAGTTTCAGCTTCAACATCAGTCCTTTCAATGAACACCCAGGACTGATCTCCTTTAGGATGGACTGGTTGGATCTCCTTTCAGTTCAAGGGACTCTCAAGAATCTTCTCCAACACCACAGTTCAAAAAGCATCAATTCTTCGGCGCTCAGCTTTCTTTATAGTCCAACTCTCACATCCACACATGACTACTGGAAAAACCATAGCCTTGACTAGATGCACCTTTGTTGGACCTTTGTGGACCTTTGTCTCTGCTTTTTAATATGCTGTCTAAGTCGGTCATAACTTTCCTTTCAAGGAGTAAACGTCTTTTAATTTCATGGCTGCAGTCACCATCTGCAGTGGTTTTGGAGCCCCAAAAAATAAAGCCAGCCACTGTTTCCACTGTTTGCCCATCTATTTGCCATGAAGTGATGGGACCGTATGCCATGATCTTAGTTTTCTAAATGTTGAGCTTTAAGTCAACCTTTTCACTCTCCTCTTTCACTTTCATCAAGAGGCTCTTTAGTTCTTCACTTTCTGCGATAAGGGTGGTGTCATCTGCATATCTGAGGTTACTGCTTTTCTCCCTGCAATCTTGATTCCAGCTTCTGCTTCCTCCAGCCCAGAATTTCTCATGATGTGCTCTGCATATAAGTTAAATAAGCAGGGTGACAATATACAGCCTTGATGTACTCCTTTTGCTATCTGAAATCAGTCTGTTGTTCCATGTCCAGTTCTAACTGCTGCTTCCTGACCTGCACACAGATTTCTCAAGAGGCAGGTCAGGTGGTCTGGTATGCCCATCTCTTTCATAATTTTCCACAGTTTATTGTGATCCACGCAGCCAAAGGTGCCAGGTTCTGGCTGTGCTGTGCGGTGCTAAGTCGCTTCAGTCGTTTTCGATTCTTTGCAACCCCATGGAGTGTAGCCTCACCAGGCTCCTCTGTCCATGGGATTTCGCAGGCAGGAATACTGGAGTGGGTTGCCATTTCCTTTATTTTAAACAGGGGTTACTTGACTAGAGAATACCTCTAGCTTCTCAGAAGCTTCTTGAATAATTTGCTTACCAAGAAGGTTTAAATCCAGCTCGGAAAATGTTATATCCAGGGCTTGATTCTTCCTTCCTGAAAAGAAAGTCTCAGATCTTTTTGACTTATTTGAGGTCTAATGGAGGACTTACTGGAGACTCAGTGGAGGGGCAAGAAGGGATTAATAGCAGGAGACATGTGGAGACCGTTAAGCAGCTCCAAAGAACATAGAAACCTGCTCTGCTGGTGACTGGGATTCAGAAGCCACAGCAGCAGGGGCTTGAATTTCACTTGGATAAAGATATGCGGGCTCTGAAATGGGAGGCAATTGGAGACTACTTATTCGATGGGTTTTACTTGTCAACAGAGACCACAACATTCCTGGCTGCAGCCCAGATATTGGAATGGCTTGTTCCCTCATCTGTTTCCTCATTTCTCAGACAAGAGATCTGAGACCAAAAGACTGAGCTCATTGACAGAGGATGAGATCGGTGGATGACATCATCAACCCAATGGACATGAGTTTGAGCAAATTCCAGGAGACAGTGAAGGACAGGGAAGCTTGGCATGCTATAGTCCATGGGGTTGCAAAGAGTTAGACAGGAGAGACACTTAGCAACTGAACTTGTTAGACCTGCTGTACAAGAAATGTTAATTACACTAGCAATTATACATTAGCATGCATACTGCTACATATAAATCGAAGAGAAGTATTTTTATATAATGATAAATCCTTTGCTTTCTGTCACAGTAAGTTTCATCCTTCTTGTTAGGGAGGAACCCCTGAGGGATATTATAGACCTGAGGGTATGTCTTCTTCAGTATTTAATGATTATTCCTAGCCCTTCAGATACCCTCTTAATTAAGTGCCCAGAGGAAGAATATCTCCTATGTCATTGAGAACATTCATTCATTCATCTATTTGACAAACATTTGATGGTTAGCACACGCTGGATGGATTGAGTAGCAGATATAATGACTGTTTTTGCACCATGAAATACTGGAGCAAAATAGATGACCTGCAATTAAGTCAACCAATTTTACATGTTAGAAAAATGGAGAAAGAGTTCATTCCACACACTTGTTAATAAGAATCATAACTCAGTTTTCCTTCTTTTCTCTGGTAGAAAGGCTTCTGGATATAAATTAGACAATTGAGCAAAACCCCAGCTTGGTCACTTTATAAGAATTTGATCTGGGAGAAGTTACTGCTGAAACTTCTGTAAAACTTCTGTAAAGTAGGAACATTATCCTTTTCCCCAGGATTACTATAAGAATGAAACAAAATAAAATACATGAAATAGCCCAGAACAGAGTATGACCCATTACAGACATGTAACATTATTTAGTAACATTTACCCTACCTGCTTTAGCACACTCTTTCAGACTGTCAATATATTTCCCAAAAGGTTCACTTTTATTCTGCCACTGATTTATCAAAGAACTTCCCCTGGTCCTCTGTCTTCCTATAATCTCGAGAATCTCTAGAATAACCAAGTTCTAGCTTGTGACTGAGTGATTCTTTAACCCTTCTGCTATCACAGGTGGTGACAATGGGGATGAAGAAGAAAACATGTGTGGATGAGATATTTAGGAGATAGAATTCATCTTGGCCACTCAAAAGTTATGGGAGTGGAGGTTCCAGAAATCATCTGGCCAGGATAACTCAATGGGTGATGGGAAGCTTGGAGGTTCTTTTTAAAATTATTTTATATTTTAGAAGGAAAGAAACATCAGTGCACTTCTGAATGCCTTGGTTTTGAGGATCTGTGTGGGGCATCCAGGGAGAGGCCAATGCATGATGCTACATTCAAGAGGTTGTCAGGAGGACAGAGCCTCTGCTTGGGTGGTTAGGGTATATATGACTGGAAAAATGTCTGAAACAGAACCCCATGAAAGGCCAACATTTAAGGGTATTCTCTAAGAAGATGCTAAAAGCAGATTTCAAATGAGTGATCTGAGAGGTGAAGATAGATCATGCTTAGTCACTCAGTCGTGTCTGACTCTTTGCAACCCCATGGAATGTAGCCCACCAGGCTCCTCTGTCCATAGGATTATTCCAGCAAGAATACTGACTGGAGTGGGTTGCCATTTCCTCCTCCAGGGGTCAAATCTGCCTCTCCTGCAGCTCCTGCATCGGCAGGCAAATTCTTTACCACTGAGCCACTCGGGAAGCCCAAGAAAAGACTACTAGTCACAAAAATATTTTGGTAACCAAATTACTGTCAAGGTTTTTTATATGTCTTGTCTAGAACTTCACTTACTAGCATAAGAGGTTGTTAACACTTCAGAATCTCAGGTTCTTCTCCAGAATGACTCAATCAAGATCTATATTTAGTAAGATCCCCTGATCTTCCCAGGTGACTCAACGGTAAAGAATCTGCCTGCAATGTGAGAGACCTGGGTTCTATCCCCGGATCAGGAAGATCCTCTGGAGAAGGGCATGGCAACCCACTCCAGTGTCCTTGCCTGGAAAATCCCATGGACAGAGGAGCCTGGTGGGCCACAGTCCATGGTGTTGCAAAGAGTCAGACAGGACTGAAGTGACTTGGCACAGCACACATCTGATCAATACGTACATGCTAAATTCTGAGACGCATTGCTCTAGAACGTAGACTGTATTTCCCACAGGAAGAATGATATATTCAGTGGCCACTCTAAACTATATATAGATGCTCTCCAAGTATTGACAGTTGTTTTTCTAGAACCACATGTTCTAATATAAGCTAGGTGTGCAGATGATGCATTTTCCTTAGCCAAGCTCTAAAACCAAAGTCATTTCCCCCAACCTACCTTCCTGATCCTGCAATGCCTTTATTCCCAGATTACCTCTAGTAAGACACAGAGATGAAAGATAGTAGAAGAAAGGAAGAGTTTCAATAAAAACAAAAAGCTAGAACCTCTAGCAATTTCTAAGAGACTGTGCTTTGTGATAAGGGGCAAAATATACAAGAATCAGGCTCCATCATAGTGACCATTCCTCCCATGTACAAAGGACAGAGGCAGTATCAGATGAGAAGGGCTCTGCAAGGGTCTGCAGAATCTGTGCAGGAGCCGGAACAAGGAAGCTTACAGAGGCAGAAGGCGGCAGAGCTGTCAGCCAACAACAGCTCTGGCTTCTGAACATCAGTGGCTAACATGGGTCTCTTCAAAGGCTGATAAATACACAGCTTATGATCTGTAAAGGTGAGGCCATTTACATAAAAGAGCACGTGTAACTCAAATGGTAATAAGAGGCTGCCTATGTGTTCAAGCTAATATTATGAATTGTTGTTCAGTTGCTAAGTCATGTCCAACTCTTTTGCAATCCCATGGACTATAGTCTGCCAGACTCCTTCTGCCCATGAGATTTTCTAGACAAGAATACTGGAGTGGGTTGCCATTTCCTTCTCCAGGATCTTCCAGATCCAGGGATGGAATCCATGCCTCCTACCGTTGGGAGGTGGGTTCTTTACCACTGAGCCATCAAGAAAGCCCCCAGTATTATTAATTCACAGATCCCCAGCTTGGTCGAAGGACATACCCTGAGACGATTGAAAATGGTAGGCTTTTTATTGTTGACCTGTCTGCTTTTATTTTTTGCTCCTTTTTGACTTCTCCCCCAGCTACCTCCACTTTAATATTTACTATTTCAAGTGTTAGTTACTTTGTTTCCATTCTGAACCTATATAATCATGTAGGTGATCAAAATTCCTCTATAAATGTCTGCAAGATTTTCTTAAAGTGACAATACACTTATCACAGACCTTGCTCACAGTTATATGTAGGAGTTCAACCAGCCAGGAAAGAAACAGGCATATACTTTTCCCATTCCCAAAGTAAGACACTTTAAAGCAAGGGTTTTCTAATTTTAGTGTACATAAAAATCTGCAAAAAAAAAAAAAAGGGTTCCCTGGATTCTACCATCAAAGATTTTTAGTTCATAGTCATGGTAGTAGAGGCTTGGAACCTGAATATTTAATGAGTACTCCTCCAAATAAAGTGATTCTGATGTTGGTGGTCCATGCACTACACAATAAGAAATGCATATAAGGTACTTCCCTGGTGGTACAGGGGATAAGAATCCTCCTTCCAATGCAGGGGACACAGGTTCAATCCCTGGTCTGAGAAGATTCCACATGCTGCGGAGCAACTAAGCCCGTATGCCACAACTATGGAGACTGTGCTCTAGAGCCTGTGAGCTGCCACTACTGAGCCTGCGGACCTAGAACCTGTGCTCTGCAACGAGAGAAGCCTCTGCGATGAGAAGCCCACACAAAGCAACGAAGACCCAGCACAGAAAGAAAGAAAGAAACTCATCATGTAAGGAATGTTGGACAGGAGGTAGCTCTTTTTGCTCAAGAGACATCAAACACCTTCCTAATTTAACATTCTTGGGGAAGTGAGGCAGCTTGCAGTGATAAGCACCTGGGAAGTCAAGTTACTGGTGAGAAACGGAGCATCAATCAATGCGGACCAGTCATGTGGGACGGGACACCAGAAAACAAGCCTGGTAGGGGAGAAGGATGCCCGCATAGCAGTCATAAAAGGGCATGGGTGCCCGAGGCATACCCAGCTCACCTCCTAGGGCTGCCCCTGGCCAGGTCCTTGAAGCAAGATAGCTCTTCCTTGGGGATATGATTCCAGCTGGCAGCTAAAAGTTGTGATCGCTGTGGGTGAGGGAGAAGGGTTTGTGTGTACCAGATGTTCTGCATTTTAATTCCTGCAATTATACTCAGAAGAATCAAATTAGCCTTTACCTATCCCTGAGCTAATCCTGTCTGTGACACATTTGATACAGCACCTGGAATCTGTAGCATATTTGATAATGTTATGACTCCTGCTTTGTGCTTTACAATAACACCCATTGTGTGAGTGTCTGTCATCCAAGTAATACAAGTCAGATAATCCCATTTATATTTGGGCAAAATATATTTCATGTGTGTACATTTAAAATTTATTGATAAGGTGAACCTATACTTTTAAGTATGCATGCGTGTGTGCTAAGTCACTTCAGTTGTGTCTGACTCTTTGCAACCCCATGGACTGTAACCCGCCAGACTCCTCTGTCCATGAAATCTTCCAGATGAGAATACTGGAGTGGGTTGCCATGCCCTCCTCCAGGGGATCTTCCCAACTCAGGGATCAAAACCATGTCTCCTGCATTGCAGATGGATTCTTTACTGCTGAGCCACCCGGGGAAGCCCACTTGAAAATATACCATCTAGCAATAAAGTTTATATACATGTATTATATCCAAGAAATATTTTAAGGAATCTGAAATGCTAGGCTGAACAGTCATTCCATACTTCCAGAAGATTTTTTTTTTTCAAGGAGTAGGGGGAAATACTAGTGTGGACTCTGCATTCAGAACATTACTCTGGCAACAGTATGTAAGATGAGGCAGAGACAGAGAGACTGGGAGCAGGGAGACTAACTCAGAGGCTACAGCTGTGGACCAGAAAGAGGTGATGAAGTTGAACCAAGAAGGGAAGGGCCAAGGGGAGTGGTGCATGAGACATTGCAAAGGTGACATCCGGGTACAGTAAATCCCCTACATACAAACCTTCAAGTTTCGAACTTCCAAAGACGCAAAGCCACCTTCCATCAACATCAAGCCTGAGTGAAATCATGGCTTGCCCTCCATCTCCTATTGCTGACGAGCTTTCACCTCTACCATCTCCCACCTCGTCTCCCTTCTCCAGTTAGTAACTTCTTGCCCGTTCACTCGATGTCAGCCCCTGTATGCCAGCGGTTGTACTGTACTCCTGTACTTCTCAAGGTACTGTATGGTAAGATTACAAATGTTTATTTTTTGTCATTTGTTTTTAATGTATCATTTGTGTGAAAAGCATTATAAACCTTTTACAGTACAGTACTATATAACTGATTGTGTTAATTGGGTACCGAGGCTAACTTGCAGACTTATGAAAAAATTGGACTTATGAACATGCTCTCAGAACAGAACTTGTTCATATGTAGGGGACTTAGTATATTAAACCTTCAGGTCCTAGTTGTACATGCATTTGTGATTAAATGGATTGATGTGGTGGCTGCAACAAAAGTAGATTCAGTTTGAGAAAGGGAAGCAATTAGAAGCAAGAAGAAAGGCCAGATGACCAAAGTTTAGTGCAACAGTGCTGTCAGTGTCCTTCGGACTCACCTCTCTGTGCACTGGGCATGGATAGCTTCTTTGTGCTGGCACCTGCCCTTTGCTGCTCAAGGGCTCCTTCCGGTGGTCACACGTCCTGGGGAGTTAAGACTCTGTGTGTGGCCCCAAGTAATGCCAGGCTGGAGTTGGTGCAAAAAAGAACGTGCAAAAAGTTTCCTCACTCCTCAGGAGACACCCTGAGACCTGTTCCACACTGCCTCCAGAGGTCCCAGTGGGTTCAAGTTCTAGTCACCCAGTGGCCACTGCTCAGTCTGCTTCCTTCCCTGGCTTCCTTTCCTTCCCTATGGCATTCGCTCTCTCCACTCAGGGCTTCCAGGATCACCTCCCAAACACACTTTTTAGATTATTGAATTCTTCCCAGAATCAAAGTTGGAGATAGCATCATTTCAAGTGACAACTTAAAGGAAATCTGACAAATGGCTTAAAATGAGATTAAAGTCATTAGAGATGAGCCGACATTAATGCCGAAGGATGTAGATTAGATCAGAGGAAAGAATTGGGATGAGATGGGAGATACTAAACTAGAAGCAGGCATGCAGCTGAGGGGACAGAACATCAGAGGGGTGGGCAGAAGCTTGCAGAGGAAAGCAGAGAGGATGCTATAAAGATCACATCAATTTCCACAGAGGGGAGGATGCTGAATGCAGACAGTTGAACCAGACCCTGGTCTGGTGGGCTGAGGTCTTTTCTCAAAGCTTTTCTCTCCATCTGCCCCTCACTCTCAGGATACAGCATAGCTAGATTGTGGCTTGATTGATTTTGGTTAAATTAATGTTTTTAAAGTGGAAGAGCCACACTTAGGGTGAGTTTTATTCCCCGTAAAAGTGATGTGAGCCACTTAACATTTCTTCTGCCCCAAATATCCTTCTCTACCTCCTTCACCTAGGAAACTCTGCTCATCCTTCAGGAGGCAGCTGAGGCTTCATGGGGCCCAAGAAACCACCCACTTTGAGTACCCTAGGGTGTTCCATTGCAATTGCCTCTCTCCATACCTTCTACTCATTTGTCCTCTAGATAGTGATTTTCCTTCATCTATCTGTGAACCCCATGCTTAGAACATAGTTTGTGCCTAATAAATGCTTGCCGAGCTCTTAAAGTGGTTGAGTAACCAGCTCAGCTCTTCCATGGATGATCTTGCTCGGTTCCCAAAGCAGCACTATCCAATGGATGCTGTTATTATCCCTGATTTACTGATGAGGAAATAGAGTTTAGATAACCAGAGAGCTCAGAGTCATTCAGCCTAAAGCTGGCAGAGCATGAATTGAAACCTAAGCAAGGGTCTCTGGATTCAGATCTAGTTTCTTAGTTATTAAACTTTTTCCTTTCTCTCATTTACTTTCTCTAGACTGAGTGATGTATTTAAACATAATGCAATTTTTATCTAGCTTTCCTTAAGAAAAAATAAAAGAGAGAGACAAATGACCTTAAGGTAAAGCCTTTCTTAACACAAGCACAAACACTCAAGCTATCTAACCTGTTGATGCAGGTGCTTTGCAAGCAGCTATGACTGAATTAGAGGACTGCCTCCTACATGACGATGGCTTCCCCAGGGACAAGGTTGAATTCATCCCCAAAATGCACAGTGGGTTCCACAAGGCACTGTCTAGAATTGAAATCTCTACCACTGCCCCAGGAAAGAAGCCTCACAAAGATCATCTTTAGAGCAGCATTTTTCAATCCAGAGGCTGTACTGCCTGATTTGCAATCCAATCCATCCTCATCTCGTTGACCAGCCAAGCTATTTCCAAATGAAAGCTCTTGGAGTTAGAGGTTAAACTGAGTAAAGAAATGTAAGACAGTTATGCCTGCCAGTCAATCCATGTCGGCTACTAGGCATCTAATTATCATCAGTCTAGGTGCCTGTACTCAAAGAGGTCAAATTTATGTTTTCCTTATGACAAGACTAGGACCAAGATTCCATTATTTTGTTTTTCTGTTTAACATTCATTAAGAGCATTAAATAAGGACCCCATTTCTGATCTGGATTTTGTCACTGCCTTACTGACCAAGCTGGCTAAGCTAATCATAGCCTCAATTTCATCTTCTTTAAGGTGGGAGAGACACCTGCATGTCCTTCCTCTCAGCTGTACCAGAACCATAGCAAGAATTTATACTATTTTTGTGGAGAATTTATATGGTTCTTATCTGATAAACATGTGTTTCAGCCATCTTCTGAGGTTTTGTTCTCCCTTAACTTGAAAATACATTTATATCAAAGCTGTTTATCTTTGGAAATAAATATACTTAAAATACTTAAGTATTTATGTAAAATATTTATCTTTGGAAAATGTTTCAAGGCACAGTTCATATGTACGTTCCATGGATTATTCCACTTATGAAAGATAAAAATTCATCAATAAAGGTACTCTATACATTTTACATAGCTGACTTCATTAGAAAAGAAGACATTCCACATAGTGTTTGAATTTCCCACAAAATTGAAACTGAGTACCATCATTAAAATGTTGGCTGTGTTGATGACAGTGTCTCTAGAACATATTATACCACTCTGTCGATTGAAACCAGGAGTTTGAACACATTCACTGTCTTGCCACAGGCTATTTTGACCTCTCCTGTTCTCTGTTTGTAATAAAATCTACAGATGCTCAGGTCAGCTAGGCATGCCACAGGAAGTCCCACTGACCCATAGATGAGTGATCGTGCCAATCAGACCTAAGCAGGAGCAGAAAGTGGAGAGTGCCCTGGGTTCCCTGGCAAAACACATACATTCCATAGTATAAGAGGTAAACCTCCCGAATGTCTAAGGTGTGCCACACTGGTGATGCTTGGAGAAGTTCAATGGTCTGGGACAAGCCAGGACATCTCAAAACCGAAAGAACAAGCTGTTGCACCTTACATCTTCTCCTACTAATTTTGACGCTTATAACTTGGTGCGCTTCTTTGGATTTCAGAGGCAATATATACTTTATTTGGGATTACTCTCCAGCTCATTAATGGGTGGCTTGAAAAGCTGTCAGTTTCAAGTAGTGCCCAGAGCTGAGGAGAGCTTGGCAACAGGCCCAAGCTTCCATCTCAGACAGTGTGACCCAGCAGATCCCAGCTTCCTAGAGGTGACCACAGCCGACAAGGAGCTGCTATGTGGAACCTCTGGAAAACTGTAATAGGTCAGCTGCTGAGTAGACTCTAAGGTTCTGGAACAATGTCATTTCCTTGGGGACAAAGAACTATTGTGAAACAATTTCACAGTATACTCTGAACATCTGAACCACCCATGTGAGTAGGTATAATTTTGAGCTAGGTGTTCACTTAAAGGACATACTTGAGACCAGGTCCTAGAGGGCTTAGAAAGCACAGGTGACTAGTATTAGCAGTTGACCCAGACTCACATGTGACTACCTCTGTTTCCATAACATTCTTCTCTCAAATGGCACGTAGGTCCCCTTATTTCCTGTGACAGCTGACTGAGGAGGAATGATGCCTATGGTTTACTGGTAGGCTGATAAGATATCTTGATACTGGCCTGAATCAAGCTGCTGGTCAGGTACGGCTTGTTCTACTGTCTACTGTAGCAGCATAACAAATCGTTCCAAAGATCTAGTTTGAGAAGATACATACACTCCAATGTCCATAGCCGCACTATTTATAATAGCCAAGACAGGGAAGCAACTTATATGTCCATTGACAGATGAATGTATGAAGAGGATGTGGTACATATATACAATGGAATGTTACTCAGCCATAAAAAAGAATGAAATAATGCCCTTCGCAGCAACATGGATGGACCTAGAGATTATCATACTAAGTGGAGTAAGTTAGAAAGAGAAAGGCAAATAACATATGATACCATTTATATGTGGAATCTAAAGTAAGACACCAATGAACTTACAACAGAAACAGACAGATTCTTTACTACTGAGCCACCTGGGAAGCCCATGTGTTTTATACATAGTATCAATAGTGAATATACGTTAATTCCAATTTCCCAATTCATCCCACTCCCTTTTCCCCCCTTGGTGTCCATAGTCTACGCCTGCATCTCAGCTCCTTTTATGTGCACAGGTGCCTTTACTCTTCTCCTTCCTTCTTCCTATCTCCCCAGAAGGAGGGTCCCAGTGTGCACCAAGGACAAGAGGTAATTCTTAGTGGAACATGATAAGGCCACCTGACAGACGGAGGGAGCCTTTGTTAGAAAGAGCAAAGACTTAAAAACTCCTTCCCAGCTCCCGTAACCAGCCTATCCATTTTCTTTCACGAGCACAGAACAAAAAGGCTGGGCTAAGCCTTTCATTTGGAAGATCCTCTCAGCTTTAATGATAGAGCTGGGTCAGATTATAGTCCATGTAAAAAGATGCATCATGGACTACTTAAGCCAGCTCTTTCCTAGACTGTAAAGAAAAGAGAAAAGAAGATTCTTGAAGGGCATTCATTCCCTCGCTCACCTCATTATGATAGGTGAGTAGATAGAAATTATACACAGGAAGTCTTAGCAAAGGATAAAGACTGCACATTTTGCCAAAACCTTTCAGCTGGTCTCTATCTCAGAAATTTGAGGCAGGACACAGCGGGCAAAATATGAGTCAGAGAGTCAAACAGTCTTGAGTCCAAGTTTCACTTGAACTAAACAGCAACTAAGATAGATAGATAATATAATAGCAAATATATATATTTGAAAAAAATCAGAAAGGTGATGTAATGGAGGGAAATGGTGGCGGGGCGGTGGGGTTGTGATTTAGATTAGATCAAGATATCTGGGCTAGGGCTTCCCTGGTGGCTCAGTGGTAAGGAATTCGCCTGCCAATGTAGGAGACACAGTTTCAATCCCTGATCTGGGAAGATCCCACACGCCGAGGAGCAACTGAACCCATGTGCCACAACTATTGAGCCTGTGCTCTAGAGCCTGGGAGCTGAAACTATTGAAGCCCAAGTGCCTTAGAACCTGTGCTCCACAACAAGAGAAGCCATAGCCATGAGAAGCCCATGGACTGCAACCAGAGAGTAGCCCTGCTCACCGCAACTAGAGAAAAATCCAGCAGCAACAGAGACCCTGCTGCTGCTGCTGCTAAGTCACTTCAGTCATGTCCGACTCTGTGCAACCCCAGAGACGGCAGCCCACCAGGCTCCTCTGTCCCTGGGATTCTCTAGGCAAGAATACTGGAGTAGGTTGCCATTTCCTTCTCCAGTGTATGAAAGTGAAAAGTGAAAATGAAGTTGCTCAGTCGTGTCCGACTCTTAGCAATCCCATGGACTGTAGCCTACCAGGCTCCTCTGTCCATGGGATTTTCCAGCAAGAATACTGGAGTGGGTTTCCATTTCCTTCTCCACAACAGAGACCCAACACAGCCAAAAATAAATAAACAACAATAAGAAAGATATCTGAGCTAAACCCTAAATAACAGGAAGGAGGAATGTGCAAGAAGCACATTCCAGTCAAAGGGAACAACACGTCATGAAGCCCTGGGGAGGACCCACAGGAAAGTCCCTGTGGTCACAGAATACTGTCACAGATGATGTTAAGAGGTACCAGGGGCCAGGCTTCTTGGGGTTTTGAAGGCCATCACAAGGCATTTGGATTTTATTATTGGTGAAATGGGAAGGCACTGGGGGATTTTAAGTAAGGAAGTGCTTTTATTTGTTTTTAAGAATATCACTTAATTCATTTATTTTTTAGACTATCACTCTGGTTACTCTGAGGAGAAAAGATCATAAGGAATCCAGAAAGGAAGTATGGAAACATGATCAAGCTGCTGTTTTCAATTATTCGATGTGCAGGGACAGCTTTTGGCTAGGACAGTAGCACTAAAGATAGACAGATTGGGACAATGATTTGGATCAATTTCAGAGGATTTAATATTGCTTTTGGTACTCCCACCAGTTTTGGGAATCACTCCAGGATCCATCTTTCTTCTCCAGAGGCAATCCAACCTTCCTCTAAAATTCCATGGGATACAGTGCAGGAAGTCAACCACCTCCTGGAAGCTACCTGTTGACCTCCTGAAGGAAGGATCCTATAAAGATGATACTGATGAACTCATCCAGTAAAACCCAGTCCTAGAACTCACACAGCACAACCCTTGGGTCCTCAGAGCAGAAATTCTCACTGGCTTCAGCAAGTTTTTTCTAACTGATAAGTATCCCTGCCACATACACTCCTTGCCTGGGTCTACTCCAACCACTTGATGCAATTCTTCCTTCATTTGAGGGACATGGTACTTGTGTAAAACAAGATATGTTTTGTATATTATAGGGCACATATTCCCTGCTTTAAAACACAAGTATATACATATTGCAGTGATCAGTGCAAAGAAACAGAGGAAAACAATAGAATGGGAAAGACTAGAGATCTCTTCAAGAAAATTAGAGATACCAAGGGAACATTTCATGCAAATATGGGCACAATAAAGAACAGAAATGGTATAGACCTAACAAAAGCAGAAGATATGAAGTAGACATGGAAAGAATACACAGAAGAACCATACAAAAAAGATCTTCATGACCCAGATAACCACGATGGTGTGATCACTCACCTGAAGCCAGACATCCTGGAATATGAAATCAAGTAGGCCTTAGCAAGCATCACTATGAACAAAGCTAGTGGAGGTGATGGAATTCCAGTTGAGCTATTTCAAATCCTAAAAGCTGATGCTGTGAAACTGCTGCACTCAATATGCCAGAAAATTTGGAAAACTCAGCAGTGGCCACAGGACTGGAAACGGTCAGTTTTCATTCCAATCCCAAAGAAAGGCAATGCCAAAGAATGCTCAAACTACCACACAATTGCACTCATCTCACACGCTAGCAAAGTAACGCTCAAAATTCTCCAAGCCAGGCTTCAACAATACGTGAACCGTGAACTTCCGGATGCTCAAGATATATTTAGAAAAGGCAAAGGAACCAGAGATATGATGAATTATCAAAAAAGCAGGTGAGTTCCAGAAAAACATCTATTTCTGCTTTATTGACTATGCCGAAGCCTTTGACTGTGTGGATCACAATAAACTATGGAAAATTCTGAAAGAGATGGCAATACCAGACCACTTGACCTGCCTCTTGAGAAATCTGTATGCAGGTCAGGAGGCAACAGTTAGAACTGGACATGGAACAACAGACTGGTTCCAAATCATGAAAAGAGTACATCAAGGTTGTATATTGTCATCTTGCTTATTTAACTTATATGCAGAGTACATCATGAGAAATGTTGGGCTGGATGAAGTACAAGCTGGAATCAAGATTGCCTGGAGAAATATCAATAATCTCAGATATGCAGGTGACACCACCCTTATGGCAGAAAGCAAAGAACTAAAGAGCCTCTTGATGAAAGTGAAAGAGGAGAGTGAAAAACTTGGCTTAAAACTCAACATTCAGAAAACTAAGATCATGGCATCCGGTCCAATCACTTCATAGCAAACAGATCGGGAAACAATGGAAACAGTGATAGACTTTATTTTGCAGGGACTCCAAAATCACTGCAGATGGTGACTGCAGTCTTGAAATTAAAAAACGCTTGCTCCTTGGAAGGAAAGCTATGACCAACCTAGGCAGCATATTAAAAAACAGAGACATTACTTTGCCAGCAAAAGTCTGTCTAGTCAAGGCTATGGTTTTTCCAGTAGTCATGTATGGATGTGAGAGTTGGATTATAAAGAAAGCTGAGCACCAAAGAATTGATGCTTTTGAACTGTGGTGTTGGGGAAGACTCTTGAGAGTCCCTTGGACAGCAAGGAGATCCAACCAGTCCATCCTAAAAGAAATCAGTCCTGAATATTCATTGGAAGGACTGATGCTGAAGCTGAAGCTCCAATACTTTGACCACCTGATGTGAAGAACTGACTCATTTGAAAAGACCCTGATGCTGGGAAAGATTGAAGGCGAGAGGAGAAGGGGATGACAGAGAATGAGATGGTTGGATGGCATCACCGACTCAAAGGACATGAGTTTGAGTACGTTCCGGGAGATGGTGATGGACAGGGAGGCCTGGCTTGCTGCAGTCCATGGGGTTGCAAAGCGTCAGACACGACTGAGCAACTGAACTGAAGTGATACACACTTAGACACTAATGCTTGGCCATTTGAAAAGCTCATCCTTGGTGTCCTGGCTACTTGATCAGACTTTCATCTCCAGAAATGTAGCTTAGATTAATCACTGTGATAGACATAATCATATGGGTGTTACTGAGAGCTGTTTTACATGCTCATTAGAAGAGATACATCTCACTCATAACAATAAAGCTATGTGGCTGCAAAAAGATGAACTAATCAGAAGCCTCTGGAATGAATTAAACACAATGATGACTCAGGAATGAGACATAAGCGATGCTGTAGTGGGGAGCGGGGGGAAGTACTTTGAAATTGTTTAAATACGCTTGTCTAACATGTCACTGAAAGCTGTAATCTTCCATTTTCCATTAACAACTCTATCAATTTTCCCTTTATGTTTTAAATTACTGTCTTTTCTCAAACATGGTGCTGCTCAACAGTTGAAGAAAATAGCCCCTGTTTTAAAAAAAAATTCTGGATTTAGAAAACTGAATTCATTTTTCATTTGCATTTTTATCAAAGTTTATTCTTGTTAGAAGTTGGCATGTTCCCTATTATTTGAAATTTCAGAGCAACTGCCCCCAGAATAAATGTACCTGTTATTTTACAAATTCTTCGATATCTGTGATGCTTGAATTATAACTATGCCAAGCAGGAGGAAATTATACTGTTTTTATAAAGATACATAATATTTATAAAGTTCCATAAGTTTACTGTGTTTTCATTTAACTGATCTCATGCTTATAGCATTGTTCTCATACTGAACATTCTCTTTCTCACAGCAGCATTCCTGGTAGGATAAGCACAAGGGGAAAATGTGATCCATCTCTAGCATTCTGTATTGAAGGGAATACATGTACATCTTTTGAAAGGTTTGCAGATCCCTTCACCTCATCACAGTTAGTTGATGTAACACATTGGCTAATGGATAAGGAATATGTTGGAGAAGGAAATGGCAACCCTCTCCAGTATTCTTGCCTAGAGAATTCCATGGACAGACCCTGGGGTCACAAAGAGTTGGACACAACTAAGTGACTAACATATACACACAAGGAACAGGTAGTGTTCACAGATCAGAGAATTTCCACATCAATCTACCAACCAACTACCTGTGCGCATGTTTAGTCACTCAGTCGCATCCAACTCCTTGTGACCCCCTGGACTGTAGCCCACCAGCGTCGCCTGTCTATGGGATTCTCCAAGAAAAATACTGGAGCAGGTTGTCATTTCCTACTCCAGGGAATTTCCCCCACCCAAGAACTGTATCTCCTGTGTCTCTTGCATTGGCAGGCAGATTCTTTACCTCTGTGCCACCTGGGAAGCCCAAGCAACTATGTACCAGTGATCATATTGGGAAAGATTTCAGAGATGACCTATAAGCCCTGTTGTGGCTATTTTGTTCTGTTTTTCACTTTAGATGCTTACGAGTTCATTACAATTTAAGGACTATTTACGGAGTATCAATTCATGCAAGCACAAAGCTAGGGACTGTGATGCAAAACTAACTAAACATGGACCATGCTTTCAAGGAGTTCAAAATGGTGTGAGGAAGATAAAAATCATATTCAAATTACTATACTATGATGATATTAGACATTAGGTTGTCTTAATTTTTCACACGATGGAAGCATGGCAGAGTGATTAATTCTGCCTGATTTGGATAGGGAGAGGGGCACAAATTCCACAAACTATTTTCTTCTAATTGATTTCATCTTTATACCCTTTTTCTTTTACTGAATTTGAAGAGAAAACTTCAAGAAAGAGGTGGTGACATTTGAACTAGGTATTAGACAACAAGAAAAGGTCTACAACACTCCAAGCCTTTCCTCAGGTTTAAATTAAGGATAAAGATATGGACCTAAAGATATGGATATGGATACTTTGCTGACAAAGGTTTGTATAGTCGAAGCTATGGTTTTTCCAGCAGTTGTGTATGGGCATGAGAGTTGGACTATAAAGAAAGCTAAGCTTCAAAGAATTGATGCCTTTGAATTGTGGTGCTGGAGAAAACTCTTGAGAGTCCCTTGGACTGCAAGGAGATCAAACCAGTCAATCCTAAAGGAAATCAATCCTAAGTATTCATTGGTAGGCTTCCTTGATATCTCAGTTGGTAAAGAATCTGCCTGCAATGCCGGAGAACCTGGTTTGATTCCTGGGTCAGGAAGATCCGCTGGAGAAGAGATAGGCTACCCACTCAAGTATGCTTGCGCCTCCCTTGTGGCTCAGCTGGTAAAGAATCTGCCTGCAATGTGGGAGACCTGGGTTCAATCCCTAGGTTGAGAAGATCCCCTGGAGAAGGGAAAGGCTACCCACTCCAGTATTCTGGCCTGGATAATTCCATGGGCTGTATGGTCCATGGGGTCGCAAAGAGTAGGGCATGACTGAACAATTTTCACTTTCACTTTTTTCACTATTCATTGGAAGGACTGATGCTGAAGCTGAAGCTCCAATCCTTTGGCCACTTGATGCGAAGAGCTGATTCGCATCAAGAGAAGACCCTGATGCTGGGAAAGATTAAAGGCAGGAAGTGAAGGGGATGACAAAGGACAAGATATTGGATGGCATCATCGATTCAATGGCCATGAGCTTGAGCAAGCTCCGGGAGATGGCGAAGGACAGGGAAGCCTGGCGTACTACAGTCTATGGGGTATCAAAGAATTGGACATGACAGAGCAACTGAACAACAACAACAACAAAGATATGGACATGAACAAGATATTCAAGGAAATATTGGACAAATAACTTGTCTTCTGTAATAACCTCAGTTTTCTGTGTTTAACAGGTAATGAGAAACATGGGGAAGACACCTGGATTCAGATTGTGGATGATCTGATACACCCTTCCCAGGATCACAGACTCTGACCCCTTGTAATGGGAAATAACTGAAAAACTTTAGCAAGGGTTTCATAATCAATTTTAAATGTTCGGAGGTTTATTTTGGCAAGATGCCTTCATGGAACATTGTTCCACTCTCTTCAAGCAAACACAATTTCAAATTCCAATCTCATATGATTCCCAACCCGTTGATGGTGATCTAGTTTCTCTCTTTGGGGCACCTGATGGATCTTTTCTTCATCCTTGGTGTTCTGAAATTTCATGATAGACATCTCAGAATCTTTTTTACTCTAGATGCTAGACTTGGGCTTTCCATTATTGGAAATGCCTTATATCACTTATTAGATAATTTCCTATCCATAGTTTTACCTGCTCTTTCTTTCCAAAATTCCAATTAGTCAGATACTCAAACATCTGATCATCTTTCATTTAATTTTTCATTTTATTTCCTGGGTAATTTCCTTATTATTACCTGATGCTCCTCCTTTTGATTTTTCATTTGTTGTTTTGAAGGTGGAAGATCATATTATTAAATCTCAAAGGCTTTCTCTTATGTTCTGATTATTCTTTTTCTGTATCATCTTGTTCTTGTTTCACAGAAGCAATATGTTCTCTTTTATAAACTCTCTTTCACTCTCTTATTTCTTGGTTTCCTATGAATTCTTCTGTTTAGTTATATAATTAGTTGCCTTTGTCTTTGCTTTTCATGTAGGAAGCTTTCCCAAAATATTGAGTGGTCCTTGTCTGTCAAGTCTTATGTCCAATTAAGGAATGAAAAAGTGGGTCGGAAACTCTAGGTACATGGACAGAGCTTCTGAATGTCTTTGGAGTGAAGGGCATCAAATCAGACTTCAGTTGAATAACCTTAAAATATCAGCATCCTTCCAGGACTAACAGAATTCTCTATCTTTATCTAGTCTGCAGGATAATGCTCGGCTGGTGGTCTGGGAGTAAAGCAAAGAGGAGGCTGGATGTCTCACCACTCAATGTACACCCTCCCTCCACAATCTTTAGTTCATCGCTTTACCCCTACCCTCCACTGTGCCTGGGAGTTCTGTGGCCAGAGACTCTGGGGTATTATTTCCTTGAATTTGAAGTTCAGTCTTGCCTTCCACTCACCCCTGAGTCTCAATCTTTCTTGGAGTCTGTGCAAAGTGGCAACTTGCTTGTCTTCATGAACCCTATCTGTAGACATTTAGGAGGAAATGCCCTCCTATTGGCCTGGTCTACCCAGTCAATTGACATCTCACTGTCCACTTTCCATCTTTAAGTATTTTTTTTACATTCCTTCTCCACCTTTCTTTCTTTCAAATTCTCCTTATGACATTGTAGCAAATATCAACCCATTCTTTGATAATTGAGTCTACAAAGCACAAAATTAGCAGTTTAATTTGGTACAGTGCTTGAAAATGAAGAAGCCAAATTCAGGAACATACCTGTGAGATGAAACAGAGACAGAGCTGGAAATGGAGATCAGAGTCATTGAATTGCAATGGAGGGGAAGGGGAGATGGCTGGAAAGAAGGTTGGTTGGAAACATCTTACAGAGCAGTGCAATTTAAGGAAGTTCAGCTGGGCTGTCAGAGAAGTTCTTAGTTCACCAATCAATAGAGTCCTATATTTCCAGGGTATGAGCTTGCCCTGCTACCTCTGCTGTGCTCAGTCTCTGTCTGGGATCAGCCCATTGGAAACAATGTGGGAGTGGATATCAGAAGGTGGCATCTAGGGCCGTTAGTTGATAACACTCTCTATAGCTGGAGATCTAAGAGGCACATTCCCATGACCAGACAAATATTGCAAAAGATACAGGGAAAATAAATTCTACCACTGCACATAGGATTGGGGAAGTAGTTAAACCAAGTGCCTGTTGGAGGTATAAACATCTCAAGTATCATTCATGCCTGAATGTTAAGGTTCACCCATTGTTCCTCTGGTTTGGGGGTCAGTAAACTACAGACTGTGGGCCAGATTCAACATGCTGCTTGTTTTACAAATAAGGTTTTATTTGAACACAGCCACACCCATTCCTTCATTTCTGTATCATCTCTGACTGCCCATATACTATAACAGCAGAGTCTCTGAGTTGTGACAGAGACTGCATGAGGAAGAAACTGAAAATATTTATTCTCCACCCCTTTACAGAGAGTTTGCAGATTGCTGCTCTAATTGAAAGCTCATTGCTGTTTAATTAGAGAACTTTGTAAAATACACTCAGACTTTTCACACTTTATGTTTCCAATTAAAGTTTCCAAAAAAAAAAATTCTAATTCAATGACAAAAGGAGAGAAAAAGAGTCCTAGAGTGCACCATCAAAATCCCATCTTCTCCCAAGATAAGAAGTATCCATGTTTCAATTTATTAAGTTGCAGAATAACTGCCAAGGTCTATGCTAGTCACTGGGAATACAAAGATAAAGACCCAATCTCACCCTTCACAAGCCCAGAGCCCAGTAAACATGTAAATCACAGTAATGTAATGTGACATATGCTCTACACAGAGTGTGACAAGCACTTAAAGAGCAGAGTTAAAGAATCAATTACAGATTGAAACAAGATGTGTCAAATAACATATGCATTTATTCACAGCCACCTCCCAAAATGCCACTAAAGTGATAGATAGTAGAAGAGCTATATAAACACAGATATGTATACACTCATAGATATGCATGCACACTAATATTAAGAAACATATACACACAGACACATATATAGGTATGGCAAGTCACAGAGTGGGAGAAAATGTTCAGAATGTGCATATCTGACAAAGGTCTTCCATTCAGAAAATATAAAGAACACTTGCAACTTAATGAAACCTAATGAAAATGAACAGAAGATTTGAATACTTCACAAATGAAAGTATATGAATGGCTAATGCTCAACATCAGAGGAACCCAGAAAAAGTGCTAATGAAAACCCAAAGAGGTGGTAGCACATACCCACTGGAATGGCTAAAAGTAAAAATACTGATATTGCCAAGTGTTAGAGTAAAGCAGCTGGAACTCTCATATATTGTTGATACTAGATGTGATGATTGATTTTTTGTGTCAGTGTGACCAGGCCACAGGGTGCCCAGAGATTTGGTCCAAACAAATCTGAGTGTGTCTGTGATGCAGGAGTTTTAGATGAGCTAACATTTGAATTGGTAGACTGTATAAGATTGCCCTCCCTAATGTGGGTGGCCCTCATTCAATCACTTGAAGGCATGAATCCAACAAAAAGAGCTAATCCTCCTTTGAATAAGGGGTGCCTGACTGATCTGAGACATTGGGCTTCTCTTGCCCTTGGATTCAAACTGAAACATCAGCTCTTCTGGGGTTTCAAGTTTCTTGGTTTTTGAACTGGGACTGACACATTTGATTCTCCTGGTTCCCAGGCCTTCAGTGTTGGACTGGAACCTTACACAGTTCTCCTGGGTCTCCAGCTTGCCCACAGCACATCTCAGGATTTCTCAGCCTTCATAAGCATGAGAGCCAATATCTTATGACGAATCTCTAAACATAAACACACATACACACACATACACACACACACATATCCTATCTATTCTGGTGCTGTGGACAACCTAAACTAATTCACTAAGTAAAATGTGAAATGATACAATCATATTGGAAAAGTTTAGAAGTTTCTTGAGAGAAGTTTAAATTTGGAGGGTTTTTTTTTTATTATTACTAAAAGAAAACAACTATAGTCTCTCAAAAACAGGAAGAAGAGATTAGAGAAATTTAGTTAAAGCTTATAAAATGCCCAAAGCCAGCCAAAAACTGAAGTTGTGAATATATTTTCAACGGTCATCTTAAAAAGTAACATTATTCTATGTGCTCCAATAATCAGTTGTTGTTCAGCTACTCAGTCGTGTCCGACTCTTTGCAACTCCGTGGACTGCAGCACACTATGCTTCCCTGTCCATCACCAACTCCCAGAGCTTGCTCAGACTCATGTCCATCAAGTCAGTGATGCCATCCAACAATCTCATCTCTGTTGCCCCCTTCTCCTTCTGCCTTCAACCTTTCCCAGCATCAGGATCTTTTCTAAAGAATCAGTTCTTCACATCAGATGGCCAAAGTATTGGAGCTTCAGTTTCAGCATCAGTCCTTCCAATGAATATTCAGGACTGATTTCCTTTAGGATTGACTGCTTTGATCTCCTTGCAGTACAAAGGACTCTCAAGAGTCTTCTACAACACAGTTCAAAAGCATCAATTCTCCTGCACTCAGCTTTTTTCCAGGCCTAATAAAACATAAAATGCCCTCCAATAGCAATTATCCCGATATTCCTGAGACCAGTCCCAGCAGCTGCAGCACAGGGTTCCCAGCCTCACATTGCTTGGAGCTCAGAACATGTTCCTCCTTTTATAAGTTTTTCTAAGTATAGTTGATTTAAAAGTTTTTAAATGTTGCTTTATTTTTTTTGGTTCCATTGGATCTTCATTTCTGTGAGGGTATTCTCTAGTTGCGGGGAGCAGGGGCTACTCTTCATTGTGGTGTGTGGGCTTCTCATTGTGGTGGCTTCTCTTGTGGAGCACAGGCACTAGGGCACATGGGCTTCAGTAGTTACATCACAGAGGCTCAGTAGTTGCAACTTCCAGGCTCTAGAGTATGGAATCAGTAGTTGTGGCGCACAATCTTAGTTGCTCTGAGGCATACGGAATCTTCTAAGACCAAGGATTGACCTCTGTCCCCCGCGTTAGCAAATGGAGTCCCATTCACTGCACCACCAAGGAAGTCCTGATTTACAAATTTGTGCTAATTTCTGCTGTATAGCAAAGTGACTCAGTTATTCATATATATATATATATACGTGTGTGTGTGTGTGTATATATATATATATATATATATATATATATTCTTTTTCATATTCTTTTCCATTATGGTTTATTTATCACAGGGTAGTTTTTTCTTTTTTGGAGTATAATTTCTTTACAATGTTTTATAAGTCTCTGCTATATAGTAAGAGAATCTCTACTGCTCACTGCCTTATTTTCTCTATCCCTGAGTCACTTATAGTCTTATTTTTTTCTGAAGCTATTCTCCACTTTCTACCTGGAAACAGAATTCTCCTATAATCTGTGATTTATCAAATTTCACTTTAAAGTATCAAGGTGTAGATTTTTCCCTTCCCTTTTCATTAGACACATTCAATCTGAATTTTTTTTTAATTTTGAGAGTTTATTGTTATTCTTTTCTCAAATATTTCCGCTCCTTCATATTTTCTTTTCTTCTGGGTCTCCTATGTTCCACACGTTAGCATTTCTACTTCTTTCCTTCTTGTTCTTTGTTATTATTACTTATTATTTTTATCTCTTTATCCTTTCCTGTTCTCTTCAGAATAAATTTCTCAATCACACCTTGAACCGTGAACTTCCAGATGTTCAAGCTGGTTTTAGAAAAGGCAGAGGAACCAGTGATCAAATTGCCAACATCCTCTGGATCATCGAAAAAGCAAGAGGGTTCCAGAAAAACATCTACCTCTGCGTTATTGACTATGCCAAAGCCTTTGACTGTGTGGATCACAATAAACTGTGGAAAATTCTGAAAGAGATGGGCATACCAGACCACTTGACCTGCCTCTTGAGAAACCTGTATGCAGGTCAGGAAGCAACAGTTAGAACTGGACATGGAACAACAGACTGGTTCCAAATAGGAAAAGGAGTATGTCAAGGCTGTATATTGTCACCCTGCTTATTTAACTTATATGCAGAGTACATCATGAGAAACGCTGGGCTGGAGGAAACACAAGCTGGAATCAAGATTGCTGGGAGAAATATCAATAACCTCAGATATGCAGATGACACCACCCTGATGGCAGAAAGTGAAGAAGAACTAAAGAGCCTCTTGATGAAAGTGAAGCAGGAGAGTGAAAAAGTTGGCTTAAAGCTCAACATTCAGAAAACTAAGATCATGGCATCTGGTCCCATCACTTCATGGCAGACAGATGGGCAAACAGTGGAAACAGTGGCTGACTTTATTTTTCTGGGCTCCAAAATGACTGCAGATAGTGATTGCAGCCATGAAATTAAAAGACGTTTACTCCTTGGAAGGAAAGTTATGACCAACTTAGACAGCATATTAAAAAGCAGAGACGTTACTTTGCCAACAAAGGTCCATCTAGTCAAGGCTATGGTTTTTCCAGTGGTCATGTATGGATGTGAGAGGTGGACAGTGAAGAAAGCTGAGCACCACAGAATTGATGCTTTTGAACTGTGGTATTGGAGAAGACTCTTGAGAGTCCCTTGGACTGAAAGGAGATCCAACCAGTTCGTCCTAAAGGAGATCAGTCCTGGGTGTTCATTGGAAGGACTGATGTTGAAGCTGAAATTCCAATACTTTGGCCACCTGATGCAAAGAACTGACTCATTTGAAAAGACCCTGATCCTGGGAAAGATTGAGGGCAGGAAGAGAAGGGGACGACAGAGGATGAGATGGTTGGATGGCATCATCAACTCGATGGACATGGGTTTGGGTGGACTCCGGGAGTTGGTGATGGACAGGGAGGCCTGGCGTGCTGCAGTTCATGGGGTCGCAAAGAGTTGGACACGAAACTGAGCGACTGAACTGAACTGAACACACCTTCCAGGTTGCTAATTTCTTCCTTAGTTGTATCTATCCTGCTACTTACTCTTGTGTTCTTCATTTCAACTCTTACATTTTTCACTCTTACTGAAGAGGAAAAGTTAAAATTTTACATAATCTCCTCTTCCTTCTGCCTCTGTAACTCAGCTTGCCTCTTGCAAAGTCTAGATCACGTAGGTCACGTAGTCCCAGAAAGTGGGGACTTGCAATACTAGGAACTGGAGTTTATCTCACTCACCCTTGTCCTGCTCTTTGCAATTGCCCAGCCCCTGCAAACCTGCTTAATCACGCCTGTCCAGGCCAGGCACCCCCCTCCCCTTCTTGACTGCTCCTCCTGCACATGCAAAACCCCTTATTTTAAACCGTCCTATTAACAGCTAGTGCTGCCCACTACAGTCTGTCTATAAAAACTCTGTAATCCCTTCGTTCGGGGCTCAGAGCTTGGAGTGTTAACTCCTCTGGGCCCGCCAGTGTAATAAACCTGAGTTCTCAACTCCCCAAGTGTGGTGCTTGGTTTCTCGAGTACTGGTTTCTGCAACATTCAGTTCAATTCAGTCGCTCAGTCGTGTCCGACTCTTTGTGACTTTTTAATGACTTCTTCCTGATCTTGCTTCTCATTATTGATATTTCTCCATATCTCTCTGAGGATATTAGGTTTGTTTTCATTGTTTAGACCCCTGTGGGTATCTGGTTACTAGGGCTGGGGAGATTGCAGTTCTTAAAAGGTATCGATTCCTCTATCTGATCATATTCTACAGGGAAGGCAAAGATGAGATGTTTGTTTAGGTCTCTTCTCATAAGTATAAAGACAGAGGAAGAACGAACCCTCTTATTTGCATCACTCCCTATCAGACTGCTCTATACAGGAATTCACTTTAATTCTTTGAAAGAAGTCCCACTTGGAGGAAACAGGCTTCTTCATCTGTTACTCACCAGCCCTGCGGATTTTGAGGGGAAGTGAGTGGGTAAAAGACTGATGCCCAAGGATAGCCAGGCACTCACACCATTTCTATCAGCTTCTTGCCATTAGCAGGACTTTTTCATGCCTTGGATTATTCATCAGTAGCCCCTGGGCAGTCTGTGTTGTTGCTGTCAATTCTGACTGCAGTGGCCCTGGGGAGATAAAGACTCTCCCAGGGCAGAAGTATGAAGTCATCTATCTCTCACCTGGCTCTGGCTGCTATTGCAGCTGCCCTTAACCCCAGACTGGCCCCACTCTTATTCCACCACAGGGTTTCTCTGCCTTTCTGCTTAGTTCCTCAGATCTCTGTTTCCGTCTCACTCCTCTAGTTTCTCTGGTGCACATTTCGAAGAGAAAGCCAGAAACTCAACTTATCAAATTCTGAAAGCCTTCTTTTCCTAATTTTTCTACCACAAATATATATTACTTGCTATTTTTCAAGATTACGCAAAAAGACAGTCTGTGCCTTTTTAGTCTTCATTAAGAGGGAAGGAGAAAGAAAAAGAGGAAATGGTGATTAAACTCGTATCATGTGTCAGACGGGTTGTTTAGTCGATAATGTCTGGAACCATGAGGCATAATCACAAGTAAAACATACTGTTTCCAGTTGGATCTGCAACATTTGTATCTAGGCAGACATCAACATAACTTAGTGTCACCATGTCTAAGAGAAGCCATCCATATGGATATTAGTGATTAGAGCACATGCATTAGCGAAGCAGTGAATAAATTCCTTTACATTGATCTACTGTCGTAAACCCCAAAGATAAGATCTGAGAGGAATAAATCAGAATTTCTAGCGTTTGCATTTTGCTCTTTCTTGTAATTATTTCTCTTCATCGATATGCTCTATTTTATTGCCTTCATACCTTCCTTTACTTTTTAAACCGTGGTTTCCTTTCATTCTTTGAATATATTTATAGTGGTCACTTTGCAGTCTTTCCTTAAATCAACATCTGGTAGTTCTTACAGGTAGTTTTGGTTGCCTGCTTTTTTCTAGCATATGAGTCAAATTTCCAGTTTCCTTGCACGTCTCATAATTTTTATTGGAAACTGGTCATTTAAGATAATGTGTTGTACCAACTCTGAGTACTTTTCTTACCTTCCAGGACTTGTTGTTGTTATTTTCTTGTTTACTTGCTTAGTGACTGGCTGGATTACTTCAGTGAAGTACGTTTCCTTTCACAGAATGAAGACTCTGGTATTGATTCTCACAGGGTACAGCCTTGGGCATGCTCACAGTCCCTCGGATGACAATGGTTTTATGGGATTCCATTTGATGGTCTCTTCCCAGTCATTGCTGGCTGATTGCTCTATTGTTCTCAACAGTGCCCTGGGGCGTAGATTATTCCATGGACTGTTCAATCAAATTTGGGACAATGGAGTCAAACTCCCACCATTTTCAGCAGTGTCTTGCTCAAGGTAGACCCTCCATTTCACCAGTGCAGTGGGGAAAAGGGAGTCAGCAGTTCTTGGCGATACAGTAAGTCAAACAAATCTTCAAGTTTCAAAATTTCAAAGATGCAAATGTGCCCTATATGCCAGCTGTTGTGCTGTACTACTGCATTTTTCAAGGTGAAAGTTAGTTGCTCAGTCATGTCTGGCTGTTTGTGACTTCACGGACTGTAGCCCGCCAGGCTCCTCTGTCCATGGAATTCTCCAGGCAGGAATACTGAAGTGTGTTGCCATTCCCTTCTCCAGGGGATCTTTCCAACCCAAGCATGGAACGTGAGTCTCTGGGATTGCAGGCACATTCTCTACCATCTGAACCACCAGATGGTTAAAAATGTTTTCTTTATTTTTTGTGTTTGTTTTTAATGTATTATTTGTGTGAAAAGTATTATAAACCTATTACAGCACATGCTATATAGCTGATTGTGTTAGTTGGGTGCTTAGGCTAATTTTGTTGAACTTACAAACAAACTGGACTTATGAACTTGAACTCAGAATGGAACTCATATGTAGTCACCCAGAACTCATTCGAAATAGGTAGATAGGGACAAGATGGCAAATGCAGAAGTCCTGTCTCTCCAAAGAGAAGGCGGAGCTTTGAGGCAGGAGCTCTGCATTCTCAGCTGCACCGGCTTGGAATGGAGTTTCTGTCTCCCTGAGCAAGAGAGGGGAGATGGGTAAGAGTCTTGATTTAAGTACTACAGATTTTCACTACTCTTATCAAGTATAACAGATTTTCTTTAATATTGTTTTTTACTTGCTGCATGCAATTAAGGATATTTTGCCAGGACTTAAACGAGTAGGGTTTTAAAAATTATTTTCACTTGTCTTACATTGGAGAGTGGGTCAGTGAAACTCCTCACACTGTCATGCCAAACTATTCAGACTTCTTAATTTTTCATTAGGCTGGATTATTTGGTGAGTTTTCAATAATCTTAATTTATTCTACTCACATAGATTCTATGCACGGAATATGCAGTCAGAAAACTAGAAACTGGATCAAGAGGCACAGATAAAAGAAACAGGAATAAACTCCTAGGTACTATCTTCCTGCTACTGTTTTCAACTTCAAGATTAAGAATGAGTGATGGGTAAATTAGTTAACATGAGCTGTCTGTACATTTTTCTAAACTGTATGATGGTTTCTTCTTGAAGAGATAAATTTCAGGACTTCCCTGGAGGGCCAGTGGTTAAGACTTCACCTTCCAATGCAGGAGGTGCAGTTTCGATCCCTAGTTGAGGAGCTAAGATCACTCATGCCATGTTGCCAGAAAAATCAAAATGTAAAACAGAAGCAATATGTAACAAATTCAATAAAAACTTTAAAAATGGCTCACATCAAAAAAAAATTCGTAGAGATAAATTTCAAACAGACAAGATCAAGGGTAAGGTGTAACAGTTGGTTTCACTGTTTAGATCTTTAAAATGTTTCTGTATTTGTGTGCGTGTGTGTGTGTGTGCTCAGTCATGTCGAACGCTCTGTGACCCCATGAGCTATAGCCCACCAGGCTCCTCTATCCAGAGGATTTTTCCAGGCAAGTGTACTGGAGTGGGTTGCTATTTCCTCCTCCAGGCGATCTTCCCAAGCCCAGGATTGAACTCGTATCTTCTGTGTCTCCTGCATTAGCAGGCAGAGTCTTTACCTCTGAGCCACCTGAGTCCATCCCTCCATTTGTTTCTGTGAGCCAGGAAAAGTTAAAGAGTTCAGAGTTCCCAAATATACTTTCTAATTTCTGTCTCAGCTGTATTCTTTAACCACTCTGGAGAATGAGTGGTTAATCTGAAGCCTGACTTCTTAAAGAATGCAATTTCTTCCTTTTTTTTTGGAGTCAAGTTGCCTGGGGCAGTTTCCAATCAAAACTTTCATCTCACCGCTGAGGTCCTGTGTGCCCTGAAGTAGCACATTTAACTGCTTCATTTCTCTCATTTTAGATAATCTCAAATGTCTGACAGGAAGGATTTGTGTCTTTGCTGTTAGCTGTCACATGTTTTATAAAGAAAAATAATATCTCCTAAACTTTGTTAATTTATGCAGCTTTTCATTTCATTATTCTTCTGTAATTAGGTAATAATAATGAACATTCTTTTTTCTCAAAATCTTAAATTTCTATCAGTGAAGATTCATAAATCCCCTTGAACAGCATATGAACAGCTCCTTAATTTGTCATTTTACCTTTGCAATTCCACAAAAAGCTTTACCCACAGATTTCCCTTCTAGTACATGCAAGGTGTAGTTAGAAGTGTTTGAGAAATAAGCAGTAAGCATTTGACCATGTATTACGTTTGTATTTGAAAATAAGAAATACTTGGCTTACGAGGAGATGGATGAGGAAGATAAGGCATTCAAGCAGAAACAGAAGGAGAAGCAGAAGAAACTCAAGGAATAAAAAGCAAAGACCCCCTGGCCACAGGTGGAATTAAGAAGTCTGGCAAAATGTAAGCTATTCCTTGCTCCTGAGGCAAAAATGGCCCTTCATTCCATTCTTGTTTAAACACCTGGATTCCCTGCTATAACATCTGTTGCCACTATAGCTAGAATGAAGTGTTGTCTTGGAACCTACTGTACATTTATGAATAAACTTTTGTTAAAAAAAAATAATAATACACTGCCTCATCTTAGGTTCTTTTTAGCCATCTCTACCATAGCTATGAGACCTCCATAAACCCAGTCCAGAATCCTGTCAAAGTGTGTCCTTAAGTCTTTGCTCTATCCTGAGTTCTGTACCACCTGGAATTAAATCAACTCATTTGAAATGGCAAAAAAAAAAGAGAGAGAGAGAGAGAGAGAAATGTTTGGTTTAGAAGCAAAAAAAAGAACATGAAACACGAATAACATAGATTGATTTGAAACACAATTTATCTTAACCACATCATTAATATCCAAAGCTTCTGATATTGTTGTGGCACTTCGGGTGTTTCTCCAAAAATTAAAAATGCCTTTACCACAAGCTCATTATTTCCACCCAGTCCATCTCCTGGCACTGATATGGATTTCTCAAATGATTGTTAACATTTTTCCGGTGCTTACTATGTTCCAAGTATTGGTCTAAGTGCTTTATGTGCATTAAGTTACTCGTTCCAATCCTTTGAGACAAGCACTATTATCCTTCCCTTTTTACAGATCATTGGAAACATAAACTGGCTCCAGAGCCCATGCTCTTAAACACTGAAATACAACACTTTCTAAAATAATTTCTAACTGTGGTTGAGAACACCTATAAACACAAGAGAGCAAAGCTCAGGGAACTTCCCTCCATGATATCTAACCTAAGTATGGGAATTTGAAAGTTTCCAATAAATATCAACTCCAGTTCCTAAGTTTTTCACCAATTGAGATATAAAATGAAAGTATAAGGCAGATGGGAAGAGAGATAAGATATTACCTTTATTACTGGTATAGTGATATCAAAGAATGTGGCTTCCACCTGTAGGGCAAGGAGATGGACACAGCACAATTTGTCTTTTCATATTGTTGTTCAGTAGCTAAGTATTGCAACCCCATGGACTGTAGCATGCTAGGCTTTCCTTTCACTATCTCTTTTCATATACTCAAGTTTATTTGGTCTAAGAGGTAGTCTCTCCTTATATTTTAAAGGAAAGAGCAAAAAGAGGAGAAGATTTTTGTCTGTCACTCATAATATTTATTTTTACCAGATTACAGTCTTATTTGGTAGAGAATGCCATGCATAAAGAGCCAAATGTTGAACGATTAATTGCTCCATTCCTGTAGGATCATTTTACTTCCATAGTTAGCACAGCAGTTCTTCTGAGATCACCCTAACTGGCATTTAATTCTAGGTTGAAAGTGCAAAATGTTCATTCAAGCCATCCCTCCTCATTGTGAGTTTCATTTTTGAAAGCCAAAATGAAAGATCCTAACACCCAATTTTTATGGCATACTGAGAGGAAGGAACTATCAGATGCCCAACTTGTCATTATACCAGACGGAAATATAACTTGTTCTAGTGAGCCAATCAAAATGGAAATCTGAGTATTATATAGCAGTTTATCACATAGAAACCCAACTGCTCCACAGTAAATCCAAACCGTATGGTCTGCAATTTACTAGTCTGGAAACAAGGTGGAACACTACTATCAAGCTATTCTCTTCAATATACTCTCCAAAAGTGCCAGGAAAACATGGCTTCCTGTGGTTTGTATTTCTTCTCCCCATACAAGTTTGAAGAGAAGGGATTTGGCCACCACAGGTCCTTATCCTGTTCAATAGACACTGGCCCTTGGCTGCCCAATAACCTACTCCTTCTCCATGGAGAATCAGACAGTCGTTCAGAGCAAATCTTTGTCCTCCAGCCTTTCACATATTTGAAAATCACCATCGTGTAGCCTGCGGAGGTCCCTTCTCCTATATGAACCTGCCAGTTTCTTTTTGTAGAATGCTCTAGACTTCCTTCACCATTTTTTTTTCTGTCTTCAGGACCTTGTTAAATGTGTCAGCATTAAAGTGTGTTACAAAAGAAGTTAAGACAATGCTTCAGGCATGATCTGGTCATCGAGGGCTATAATGACAATAAAATCTCCTTTGCTTGAGGCATCATATTTCTGTTATTCTAATTAGAGTATTTTAGTATCTTTATGCCATCTCCCACTATTGACTTGTGTAAAGCTTAATGTCAACTAAAACTCCTATTCCAATTCTTACTCTTATAGCTTTTAAGTTAAACATCCACCATTAAGCTTTTGTGCTATTGGAGGCAGGTAAGGCATGGATTTGTTCTGCTTTATTCTTTCTTGTGAGTGTGTTAAGTAGCTTAAGTTATGTCCAACTCTTTGTGACCCCATGGCCTATAACCCCCCTCGAGGCTCCTCTCTCCTTGGGATTCTCCAGGCAAGAATACTGGAGTGGGTTACCATGCCCTCCTCTAGGGAAGCTTCCCAACCCAGGGATCATACTTGTGTCTCTTTTGTCTCCTGCATTGGCAGGCAGGTTCTTTACTATTAGCACCACCTGGGAAAACTTATTCTTTCTTAGACCTAAATAAAAGCTTTTAAGTTTATTCTTATTAACTTTCATCTTTTCTGAAATACCCATAAATCTATAAAGTTAGAGTCTCTGTCTGCCTAACTGACTACTGAATTCCCCTTTAATTCTTGGTATATAATAAACACCTAATACATTTTTTAAAGAAAACAAATGCTTGAATAAATAGATCTGTTCCATTGTCCCATGCTACTAAGATCTTTTGGGACTCTAGTTTCAGTAGCCAACATGTTGATATTACCTTTTATTCCAAGTTATGTCATCCACAGATCTGATCAATATTCTCTCTACATTCTCAATGAAGTCATTCATTCGAAAACTCCACCTACTGTTTGGTCAAGAACAGAGCCCTCTGATGCGTTTTTAGAGATTTCCCTCCAGGTCAGCATAGGCCTGTTAATTAAGAGACTAAAATGAGAGAAATGAGATTGCTCTTTGACAGCTAAGCCATTAATAAATACCTACATGCAGAGCAAGGATAACAAAGTCACCTTAAAAAACAAGCCATGTACCCAGGCCTGTATGATTTGTCCAAAACCAGATTGGAGGTACTATCTTGTCTTAAGAACATGTCAGTCACAAGTGACTGGGGGAAAGGGCAATAGTATTGAAACTCCAATCCAATCTTGGTCTAGAGAGCAAGGCCTAGTCAGGTCAACTACAGGATGTCTGCTTTGCAGATGGACAATACAAGGCTTTGAGACCCTGAAGCCATTAAACGTTGGAACCATTTAACTAACTCCACCTGCTCTGATTTCATTATCACCAAGCTGTCTGCCAGCTACCTGGTCACTGTGTGACTTTGGGTAACTCATACAAAGGTTGTGTTACTTTGCTTCCCATCTGTAAAAACCAAGATACTCATCATACCTACTTTGTGGGGGGTTTTGAGGACTGAATGGAGTAAATACCCATAAGTCTGGTTGTAAGTGCCTGTATGTGTGTTCTCAGTCATATACAGTTTGTTGTGACCCCATGCCCACCAGTTCCTCTGTCCAAGGGACTTCCCAGGCAAGAATACTGGAGTGGATTGTCATTTTCTTCTCCAGAGGATATCTTCTTGACCCAGATCAAACCTACATCTCCGGCATTGCAAGCAGATTATTTACCATTGTGCCATTTGGGAATCCCCTAGCTACAAGAATCCCTCAGTAAATGTTAGCTATGGAAGGGAGAAAGGGTATGGGTTAAACTTGAAGAGCTTTGTCCACATGAAGCAGACTCTTCTGGTTAGAAGTGAGATGCAAGAAATAGCACATTTAGGAGTTTCTTAGCCTGCATGTTCGAGGTCTTCCGAGAACCCAGAGAACAGGGACTTCTTGGCAGCCCCTACCCAAAATGGGCACCTGTCTCTTCAAATTTCTACAGAGTATAGTTTGATTTTGTGTTTTGCCTCAATCTGAGAGTTTTTTAATTTCTGATGGGTGTTTTAACTCATTCACACCAATTATCAAAATTAATCATCTGATATTAATTGTATGAGTTTATTTTATTTTTCTTATTATATTTTAGCTTTATCTTTAGCCATAAGAATCACGATTTCCTTATTTATGTTCATCTTCAACTGATATAAAATATAAATGATACCTTTTTAACTCCCATTTGGGTTTCTTTGCAGATAACTGGGGGATAAAGGGGAGAGATCTAGTTTTTTCAGCCTGAAACAAGGAGAGATCTCCTGGAGCCAGATGTTTGCTAACAAACAGGTGGGAAGCTTCCCGTTGGTGCCCACCGACACCTGCTTGTTGGTAGAACCCCAGAAGCGGCTCTCATTTTCTTCTGCACAAGGAGCAAGACAAAGAACCCCCAGAGTGCTTTCAACCCTCATCTCTGCCTAGTGCTGGCCTGCATCCCAACAGCAGTGTTTTCTGCTTCCCTGTTGACCAAATTGCAGTATTAGGCTGAGGTTTCCAAAGAAATGTAGGACAAGCGGAGGAAAGCAGGGAGGGGGCAGTGAAGAATGGTTCTGGAATTTAAAAAGCAACTCATTTGTAGGAAGGGGTAACTTCCTTCCTTTAGTTTATGGAGACACTGTATCTTTGAGGCAGGAATACCAAGAAGACCCTACCATCTCCCTGACTCCTACCACAGCACCCTAGATCTGCTTCAGGTGATGGAAGTACTGCTCAAGGCCCAATAGATGATCAATCACACACTCACAGCTAGATCAATCACACACTCACAGCTAGATCAATCACAGCTAGATTTTCTCATCTTTCTTTCACTGAAGTAGGGAGATAAGGAAGGAAGTCAGGCACATCTAGTCAGCGGTCAAATTCCTTTCTGATTTCTGCAATTTCTGAGGCTACTGTATTGTGAACATAGAGTAGTTTCTGTGTTGTTCCATAAGCCCATGAAAGCAGCATGCTGCTGCTGCTAAGTCTCTTCAGTCGTGTCCGACTCTGTGCGACCCCATAGACGGCAGCCCACCGGGCTCCGCCGTCCCTGGGAAAGCAGCATGACATAGTGGTAAAAAGCATAGTTTTTGGAATCAGACTGGAACTGGCTCAAATTCCAGGCATTAAGATGTGTAACCTCTAACACCTCAGGCCCCTTCTATAAGGCTCAGTTCTCCCATCTGTAAATTGGGCCTAGTAATGCCTAACTCAGTATTTCTGCAAGTAGTAAAGAGAACATGCATATATAAGGGGTCATACTTTAAAGTCACTCAAAAAATATATTTATTAAAGTTTCCTCAACATACTCTGAGTAGTTTAGGGGTTCCCCAGCATCCTCTCTCTAGTCAGCAAGAGATCTGGGAAGGATGTGAGGTAAACAGAGCCCAGCCCTCATGCCGCCTTTCCAGTCAAAGCAACTCTGCTTCTCTATGACATTTCTCCTAAAGAAAAAGTCGCTAGTTAAAACAAATTTTAACATCACAATTGAACAACCCAAAGACTCACAAAGACTGAAAACTGAGGAATATTTGTGTGCTGTATTATTTGCAAAACAACCTGTTTATTCACCTTGGTGATCTCTCCTGACAGTTCTTCACCCACACGGAAAGGACAACTTCCTTCTTCCTCAATCTCTATGCAGCGGCTAAGCTCAAAGCCCATAAATCTGTTACTCTATCACTTTACTTATTTATATCCAATCTTTTAAATCTATCTTTTCCTAGAAAATTTAAAAATATATATAAAGAAAACATTTTAAGGTTATTCTTGATCTTACCATCTGGACACAAACAATACAATGTTTTTTACAGGGATTTTTGCATAGCTTTTGGTTTTACTTTTTAACCAAGCTGTGCTTGCACAACTTATACAATTGTTTTATTCATCTGTTTTCATATAATGTCATAAACATTTTTCTGTGTTTCTGTATTCTTTTTTAAATGGCGGTATAATATTTCATCCACTGAGTGTCCTATAGTTTACTCAGTTGCTCCCATATAGATGCACATCAAGTTTGCTTCTGGGAATTCCCTGATGGTCTAATGTTTAGACTCGGTGCTTTCACTGTGATGACCGGGGTTCAGTCCCTGCTTAGGAAACTGAGATCCCACAAGCCTCACAGCACAGCCAAAAAAAACAGAAAGAAAGATTGCTTGTATCTTTCTTACATTTATCATGATGAGAATCCCCGGTTTGATTTCTGGACCTGGTTCGATTCTTGAGTCTGGACAATCCTCTGGAAAAGGGATAGGCTACCCACTCCAGTATTCTTGGGCACCCCTGGAGTCTCAGTTGGTAAAGAATCCACCTGCAATGTGGAAAGTGGCTTCAATCTTGGGGTTGGGAAGATTCCCTGGAAGGGGGCATGGTAACCCACTCCAGTATTCTTACCTGGAGAATTTCATGGACAGAGTAGCCAGGTGGACTGCAGTCCATGGGGTCGCAAAGGGTCCAACAGGACCGAGGGACTAAGCACAGCACAGCAGATGATGAGAATGCACGTAGGACATTCTTTTAAATTATTACTTCGGGTAATTTCTTTTTCATAAATTCTTAAAAGTAGAATCACTGCCTCAAATAGCATAAGCAATTTAAAACTATCAATATCCATTGCTTTCTAAAAGATATACATTGTAAATTTACACTGGCGCACTCCTAGTATGCCTGTGAATACTTCTTGCCCTCATTGCTTTGGTAGCCCATAATATTATATTTTCTTATGACTAGAAGTAAAACCCAAAGAATAGAAAAAAGCAAGCTACCTTCAGACTTTGTTTTCTTTTATAATAACACCAACCTTTATACGCCAAAATTAGATAAAGCAAACATGAGTAAATCTGAATGTGGAACTTCCCTGGTGGTTCAGTGGTACAGAATAATCTGCCTGCCAATGCAGGAAACATGGGTTCAATCCCCAGTCCAGGAAGATCCCACATGCCACAGAGCAACTAAGCCCATGTACCACAACTATCTAGCCTGTGTCCTAGAGCCCATGCTCCACAGCAAGAGAGCCTGCTCACTGAAACTAAAGAAAAGCCCACATAGCAACAAAGATCCAACACAGCCAAAAATAAATAAATAAAATTATTTTTCAAAAAATGTAAATCTGAATGGGATTACATTGGTGGGAATTTAATTCCAGTCCAGGAAGATCCGTCATGAAGATGTTCAAAAGTTGCACATAACAACTAAAGAGAAAAACATGTACAAGAGCAAAAGCCAAGCTTTCTGCCCAAATAGTGAGGAAGATGGTACCAGACATGAACAATAGCAAATATGTCAGTCACTGGTGCCAACAGTGTTCAGTAACCTCTCCAGGAGAGTTCCTCTTATGTTATTTCACTTTCATTAAATCTGTGCCATATCACAACATTGAGGCCACAGTAGTGGGACAGACAAGTAATGATATTACACAAATATCTTTTTAACTCTAAAATGGTATGAGTTGCCACTTTTCGTCTTCAATTTTAACTTAAATGAAAAATGTAGAAATTAAGAAAGCATAAAAAAGCTTTCATATCCCTCATGTTTGTTCATAGTATGCTGTGCTGTGCTTAGTCAGTCAGACTCTTTTGTGACCCCATGGACTGTAGCCCACCAGGCTCCTCTGTCCATGGGGATTCTCCAGGCAAGAATACTGGAGTGGGTTGCCATGCCCTTCTCTAGGGGATCTTCCCAACCCAGGGATCAAACCCAGGTCTCCTGCATTGCAGGTGGATTCTTTACCATTTGAGTCACCAGGGAAATCCATAGTATAGATTATACAATTTATTCTCTGTCACCTAATCTTAAATTGATAGTTTTCAATTTTGTTCACCAAAACTTTTTAATCAAATAAGCAACAAAATAGACTCTTTATCCATCTTCTTTTAAAGGAACTGAAGAAAATGAAACATCCTGAAGGCAGACCACCAAGGGGAAAACAAACAAGACAGAAAGCGATTGGGTTATTCATGAGCTGAATGATCAGGCTTAGACAGACTGACAGGTAAGACCAACATTAGTTTTCTTTAACATCCCCTCCTTTCTCTTCCTTTGATTATTGATGACTTGGGAATCTTGTTCAACAGATTCTGTCCCATTTAAAGGGACATAGATAGTTTCCTAAAAACTACAAGACAAATAATCTAAATTCATCATTGTAGTAGTTCATAGCCTTGGTCATGCATTAGAACCACTGGGGAGCTTTTGAAGACAATGTCTCCTGCCAGCTAAATCAGCTGTCTGCTCAGGCAGAATACTATGCCGAGGCCTCAGTATTTTTTAAGCTCCCTCAGCTTTGAGCTGTGTAGCCAGACTTGGAGTCCGTGTTTCTGTGGCATAAAAAGCAATAACCTCATAAGACTCCAATTGGTCACAGTTGTTTATTGCTCATATTGAAACAAAAAATGACAGGGAGAGACTAAAATGAGCATTTTAGGAAAGGGGACTTGGAGAAAACCTAATTTGATTCTCTTATTTTAAGTGTTAGCAGGGAGTCTCCTTTCCTTTAATGGGAAAATTCTAATGACTTTTGAATCACCCATGCTTGAGGTTTAATTTACCAGACCTGGTTTATCAAGAAATCTCTTTCTCCAGGTACTTCTGGGAATTCTCAGACAATGTGCATACCTTCCCTGGGCCCACCATCTGCACTCTCCCCAAGTCCCTTTCCACTCGGGTCAGGCATTTGGCTCCAGATTGCTCGTCCTGCTCCTCTGCCAGTTCCTCCACTCTCTGCTCAGCTTTCTCCAAATAACCCCTTATATATGTATTTTTAAATCTCCCTGCCCCAATACAACTCAGTCTTCATTTTCTCCATTTGCAACCTGTGACACAATCTCAGTGCTGATTTGGGCTTAGATGAGAACAACAATAAAAAAGCATTCCATAACTGCTACTTGAGTGGCCGCCCTCAGGGGTACAGCCTCTCGCTACCCCACCCCTTACTCCCCTCCCTTCTCCTGGCTCCCTTGTGTCATCACGTGGCATCAAGAGAAGCACCTGGTTCTTAGCCACCATCCCCATCATTCCTTGTCATCCAGGTCCTCTAACCTGGACTGCCAAGTCCCTCTAGTTCTGCCAGACCTTGTTCATGCACTTCTGTGTCCCTTAGATGCTTTCCAGTTACTTGGGAGCTATGGCAGACTGCGGGCTGCCTCCAACCTTCCGTGTCTAGACATTCCAGGGGGCTTCTCATACTGCTGATACTGTGCAGGGGTCTCTGGGCCTTGTTTGTTTTTAGCTCTTTACCTAGAAATCAAGCTCTGGTCTGCCAGCTTCAGATCACTAAACTTACATAGAGTTGCCCAGGGCTGGCGGTTGGAGGTGACTGAGTGACTTCACTTTCACTTTTCACTTTCATGCATTGGAGAAGGAAGTGGCAACCCATTCCAGTGTTCTTGCCTGGAGAATCCCAGGGATGGGAGAGCCTGGTGGGCTGCCGTCTATGGGGTCGCACAGAGTCGGACACGACTGAAGCAACTTAGCAGCAGTAGCAGCAGGAGGTGGAGAGGGAGGGCACAGGATAGTCACTGGCACTTGATTTTTCTTGATCTCCTCTTTCTTTCTCTCCTCTCATCAGCCCGTGACTCTTAGAGCAAGAGACTGACTTGGGAATCCTCATACATCTTCCCAAATACATTGTTTAAAACATAAACTTTGATTTTTGCAGCTTAAAAGATTTTCCTTCTACTTAATGGCTTGGTTTGTTCAAAAGTCTACTTAGAAACTCCAAAGTCTGAATTCCTTTTCTTCTTGGACACCCGCTATACCAATCCTACCCTGAGGAGAGTGTGCCAAACCCCAAGCTTCCTGTAAATGGTGGGGATAAGGAAGAGAAATCACTAGGAAAAAAGTCTCATTGGTTAGTGCCAACACATCTTTCCACACTTTGGATAAACCAAGTACAATCCTCCACGTAGGAAAGGAGCAAGAAGGTTGAAAGACACACAGGGAGATGTGAGAGATGCAGAAAAGATGTGGAGACAAGTGAGACTTGGTAGATGGCCCCTGAAAGAGAAACTTGGCAGAGGAGATTACCCCATAAAGAAGGTCAACTGAAATATAGCCGTGTGACCTCCCCTTCTATCCCCTAGGAAATCACCATTGCTAAATTTTTTTTATGGTGAATGCAAACTCTGTGTTTTGCATGAGGCTGGTGTTAGGAGGGAAATGAAATAGAGATAAGTCATACTTAGAAAACAAATTACCCTGAAGGAAAGCAATCGGCAACCATGCCAATCTGTGTGAACTCTTGGTTTCATTTATTAAGGGAGCAGATTAGCTCACGGGAACAAAAACACCTCCAAAGCTCCCTCCATGAAAAAACCATATAGCTCAAATCTCCTTGATCTTAAAGAATAAGTCCATTCAAATTAACCCAACCTCAAAGGAAATTTTATTGGAAGAATAACAGGTGGATTTATTTCACAGAAGTCAAGAATAAGCAGGACAAAGATGGGTCTCATGAGGACTGGAATCAGGAATCTGTAAAATCAAGATCTCAAGTAATTTTATCTGTTGGTTCAAGTTCAGGTGGCCTCTTTCCCCCTTTCTATGCCTGGAGACATTAGGGAGCATGATGGATTTGGGGGACTCTGTAGTGCTATTTGACTGTAAGGCCGGGTGCCAGCTGAGGAATAGACTGAACGTGAGGTTGGAGAAATAGACAAGGCTTGGCACATCTCAGGCATCCAATCAATATATATGAAGCAAAAATAAACTAGCAAGCATATATATATATTTTATATATATATATAAATGTGTGTATATATATATGGAATAGATGCATGATGACGGCTTTGATTTGGGAGATGCTGTGGATTATTTAAGTGCTCAGTCATGTTTGACTCTTTGCAACCCCATGGACTGTAGCCTGCCAGGCTTCCATGTCCATGAAATTCTCCAGTCAAGAATACCAGAGTGGATCGTCGTTTCCTACTCCAGGGGATCTTCCCAACCCAGGGTTCAATCAGCATCTCTTGTGTCTCCTGCATTGGCAGGCAGATTCTTTACCACTGCTCTGCCTGGGAGGCCAGATTATTTAAGAGCAGGATCCCAATAAGAAATTGACTGATACATTTGAAGCTCAGAAAGAAATACTTGGCTGGCAATAGAGATATGTATTACCAGCCTTGCACAGTAGTTTAAAAACTGAGCCAGTAAATCCCTCAAGAAGACTATGTATAGAAAAAAAGGAGGCTAAGGATAGATGCCTGAGAATAACCCAATTTCCATTCCTGAGAGTCTGCATACAACTCTTCCTATAGCAAAACTAAAAATGTTCGTTTTATTGCTGTTTCATGCCATCATATATGTTAGCTATAAATATTTTAATTTAATTCATATTATCTTTTTTTTTTAATTTCTAGGTTCACACAGCTAAAAGAGACATTGCCTATATTCAAACTGCAATCTGTCAGACCAAAAATTCACGCTCTTTGTTGCTGAGTTGATTTGGGGGGAATTTTTTTTAACTAAAATAGTACAAGTAACAACTTTAAAATGCCAGAAAATGTCAGGATTTTCTTCTCTGGCCCTATTCCACATCATTTTCAAGTGTTAAAATCAAAACTGAACACAGTTCTCTAAGCATAATTTGAGCAACACCAATTACAGCTGCGCCGAATGATTGCAGATCTACTCTGAGTGGTTTTTCCTAGCATCTTCTCTGGAATTGAAGTTAACCAATTCCTTAATGTTCAAGGCTTCTGTAACTATAAGATTGTGCCTTCAGTTACACTGAAAGTTGATCCAAAGTTCAGCTAACTTCACTTTCTGATAATGCATGCTCTCAAATCTTCTTTGTATATTTCCAATGTCTATACACATTAGGATAGTCTAAAGCTGGCATCGGAATCCCTGAAAAATTCATTTTGAGTCAAGCTCAAGGTTTGAGGGGTCTTATGCTGATGAAAACCTTTTCCAATGAGTATGAAGAAGGAGACAGTGATCCCTGACAGTAACCTCTGATCACTCACACGCTGCCAAGGAAGATGCTGATCAAGGTACAAAAGCCACCCAGAGTCTTGGCCATAGCTACCTGCAAAATACACCCATTGTAATTAATCCAGAGCCTGCCTGGTCATGCACTGGCCAGGGAAAGGAGTCCTGGGATTTGTCAGAAATAGGTTATTGTGAGAGAGAAAAATACATGGAAATTTTCTTTGCTGTGTTTAGGAATAATCACCTCTTACTGTTTGCCTCTCCATTCAAGCATGAAAAATGGCTGTCAAGAATTCCACTCCTGCTTCAGGAGGAGAATAGAACAGGGTTTTACTCTGAGTCAGACTAACATTCATCAGACCTCTATAGCAAAATCACTCTTCAAATTCCCCACTACATGTTTTAAGGAAGAATACAATACTGGGCATGATCATGAAATTCTAGCATCCCAATGTAGGTAGTAATCACTAACATAAGTAAGGTGTGGAATAGGTGTTTTCTAATTTTTTCAGTGAAGAGACTGAATTTATAAATGAATTTTATATATAGAAAACAAGACTTAAAATCGTGTATATAATATCAAACTGTTGGAAAACACAGAAGTGAAAGTCTATCAAATGAAAATGAACAGTATAATGATTATATAATAATAATAATAGGTTATTTTTTGTAGACTACATTCCATTATAGGTGATTACAAGATAATGAGTATAATTCCTTGTGCTGTACAGTATATTCTTGTTGCTTATCTATTTTATATATAGTAGTTTATATCCGTTAATGGTAAGTCACTTCAGTCATGACCTACTATTTGTGACCGCATGGACTGTAGCCTGCCAGACTCCTCTGTCCATAGGATTCTCCAGGCAAGAATACTGGACTGAGTTGTCATTTCCTTCTCCAAATTTCTCCAAATTTCTCCTTCTCCCTGTCCTTCTCCCTTTTGGTAAACACAAATTTGTTTTCTATGCCTGTGAGTCTATTTCTGTTTTGTATATATATTCACCTGTGGGCATTTTTCAGATTCCACATATAAGTCATATCACATGGTACTTGTCTTTCTCTGTCAGACTTCTTTCACTAAGCATAATATTCTCTAAGTCCATCTACATTGCTGCAAATGGCAGTACTTTGTTCTTTTTATGGCTGAGTAAAATTTCATTATATATAACTGGCACAAAAAATGCAACTGCACGCCAATAAAAAAACTGACAGACTCTCCCCTTGATCCTTGAGTTCTATCTGGTGACTCCTTGTAGCCTAGCAGCTATGACATTAAAAAAAGAACAACAACACAAAAGTGATGCTTATGACACCATTGGTGCTTGTTAGGCACTCAAAGTTACCACTATTGCTATAACAATATTGTGATTTTGTAAAAATTAGTAACTTCTGAGCCATAAATTGTGATTGAACCTTTGGGAAATGGGGTACAGTTTTATAATCCTTTGCCACTTGAAGAGTTCAGTTCCTGTATGCCGAGTCTTCAGTTGTATGCCATCAATTATTCAAAATCTGGTCATATTTTAATTGCTTTGATATTCAACTTATACTTTCTTTTATGACATTTTGTGTTTCTTAGACTATTTGATAATATTTTAGCATAAAAATATTTAGGATATTTTGTAAATAAAGTTAAGCATTTTTCTTTAAAAAGAAAACAGTGACTTAAGAACTAAATATCAAATTGCCTGCCCATTCCTGCACCAACATCCTACATACAACGGTCAAGTGAGGACAGGATAATTGTAATAAAATGTCCCATTCAAAATAGATAAGGATTTAAAGTACATAGCATTTCCTAGTCAATGAAAAAAGAATAAATCTTGCTGGGCTGCCATAGTGAAAGCCCTGAACTCTGGGAGTATGTAAAAATCATTTACACACTGATTTTCCTCCTGGAAGGTACTCTTCTGTCCATTAGTCTCTGTGGCCACAGACACTACCCTCTGAGATTTTTCTTTGTTCATTAACCTCCAAGGCCACATCTGAAATGGACATTTGTAGGCTGTGAATATTTCACAGCCTTCTTTCTGCCCAAGGTTGTTTTAGGGTCTCTGAACTGAAAAGTGAAACTGTAAGTCGCTCAGTCATGTCTGACTCTTTGCAACCCCGTGGACTGTAGCCCACCAGGCTCCTCTGCCCATGGTATTCTCCAGGTCAGAATACTGGAGTGGGTATCCATTCATTTCTCCAGGGGATCTTCCCGACGCAGGGATTGAACCCTAATCAGTCCCAAACTTAGAACAAGTTTGTGCTTTTTTGGCAGTAGATTACCTCAAAATTTTTTGTAGGCTGTAAGCTGCTTCTAGTCAGTTTTAAGTGTCAACATGACACCCCAAATTATTTCTCATAATTCTCAAAACTGTCTTGTTTCTTAGCTTCCCCTGAACCCATGTCTATCTGCCTGTCTCTCCTTCTTAATTTGATGATGATTACATTGAGACTATCTGAAATAATTCAATTTACTGGGAATATAATACTGTTGATCTGAGTTATTTTGTTGAACAGAAAAGTCTTACTGATCTTTTTCAGTAAAGCCCGTTTCCTCTTAAAGCTTACTATTCAAAGTCTAGAAGTAGTTGCCTTTTGCAACCTGTAAACACCTAAATATTTAGAATTTCTTCATTCGCTTAATTCTCTGCTTGAGTACTAGCCAAATCTTGCATCTCTTTATTATAATATTTTTCTCAAAACAGCCAATGACTTCCATTTATGCCAGAGTCACAGGGTGCTAGGCCCTTAGGAGTTGTCACACAACTCCATGGCACAACTCCATGCCTTCCAAATTGTCACAGGTGACATTTTTACCAAACATTTTGCCACAGCACCATAGACCTCTCCAGCCTTCCGGGTGATTATACCACCACCTGACCATCAAACCAATGATACATATTGTAATGGTTTATATTATGTCAGTATCCAGCTCTGGTCCTAGCTCCTGTAAAAGAAAATCTCAGTGTACTCACAGAAGTTTATTTTTCACTCACATGTATTCTTAATCATGTGTTGAACCAGCATCCTTCCCTGCAGAGATTCAAGGACTCAGATTTCCTTTATCTTGTGTCTCTACCCTTCACCTGAAATCAGAAAAGTCCCAAGCTTCTGGTCAGAGGTGAGAGGTAGAGAAAGATGGCTGAGTCTTGTAATAAGACTTGGAAGTACTCACATTCCAGAGGCCAGAACTTAGTCACCTACTGTGTACCAGGAGCTAGAGGAAATGGGTTTTGGCAGACACATGGCAGTCTCTGTCATCAAGAACTCTAATGTTGCTCCCACCATATAACTAGAGGAGTATAGATCTCACTATGCTAGAAGACAGGCTGGAAGATCCAGACTATTCAGAAAGCAACAATTTTCCACTCAGGAACCTTGGAATCTTAGATTTAGCAGTGGTTACTGTAGAGATCAATGTTCTGAAAACTAAGATCATGGCATCTGGTCCCATCACTTCATGGGAAATAAATGGGGAAACAGTGGAAACAGTGTCAGACTTTATTTTTTGGGGCTCCAAGATCACTGCTGATGGTGACTGCAGCCATGAAATTAAAAGACGCTTACTCCTTGAAAGGAAAATTATGGCCAACCTAGATAGCATATTTAAAAGCAGAGACATTACTTTGCCAACAAAAGTCCATCTAGTCAAGGCTATGGTTTTTCCAGTGGTCATGTATGGATGTGAGAGTTGGACGGTGAAGAAAGCTGAGCGCTGCCGAATTGATGCTTTTGAACTGTGGTGTTGGAGAAGACTCTTGAGAGTCCCTTGGACTGCAAGGAGATCCAATCAGTCCATCCTAAAGGAGATCAATCCTGGGTGTTCATTGGAAGGACTGATGTTGAAGCTGAAACTCCAGTACTTTGGCTACCTCATGTGACAAGTTGACTCATTGGAAAAGACCCTAATGCTGGGTAGGATTGGGGGCAGGAGGAGAAGGGGAAGACAGAGGATGAGATGATTGGATGGCATCACTGACTCGATGGACATGGGTTTGGGTAAACTCTGGGAGTTGGTGATGGACAGGGAGGCCTGGCATGCTGCAATTCATGGGGTCGCAAAGAGTCGGACACAACTGAGCGACTGAACTGAACTGAACTGAACTGCAGAGATCAGTAAGTCTAACTCTCTCACATTATATATTGATAAAATGGTGCTCAGATGGGCATAAGGAAGCAGTGGTAGGTGTTGGACTAGGGCACTGGTCTCCCACTCAGGTCAGGGCTATCTACAATATGCCTTCCTGTCTTAAGTATTCCAATATCATAAACTTACTGTAGGTTAATGAACAAAAGAGAGAATTTTGAAACTTCTTTTACATGTAATTCTTAGTAGATATAGGAAATTAAATAGCATCTTAGAAGACAAATGAAGTCCCTTAGTGAGAATTTCAGTGAGAATCAGATTCTAAAAGAGATCTTTTTTTTTTTTACTCCAAAGATGAGATAAATTTGGTCTGAATGTTGTTTCTCAGAATTTTTCAAACTGTTTGGACCTAGAGGATCATCCTGATTAAAGTCAAGAAAAACTATTGTTTTTGTAAAACTAAGCAAAAAATGAAATAGAGAAGTGTTGCAAAAACTCAAGAAAGCAGCAGGGGGTGATGAATGGGACATAAGCTAATAGCTGAGAGAAACAAGAACCAGCAGCACTCTTCCTCTCTGAGCTCTCGTCCTTGGACTAAGTAACTATCCTCTCCAAGTCCACAAATAACAGTTCCTTCTTGGCCTGTTTCTGGTGTTTTGATCAGGGTAAAATGAGATTATGTATAAAAAAGAGACTTGTAAGTTGAAAATCAATAACAAAGAGAATGTCATCATCTTCAAATGATCAGTAATAAATCTTCCGCTTTTGTCTTTACATCTCCATTAAAATCTATTGTAGTCTGTGCTCCTCAGAGAGCACATATGAACCTACGTAATTTGCTACATTAATTGTTACTCTGTTTCCATAATTACTGTTTGCTATGAAATGTTCCTAGATTAAATTTCAATGCTTTCTCTACTTATGCAATTACAAGGGCAACACTATCATCAGGAGTTAGAAATACAAAACACACTTTTAGAGAGGCATTTGAAAAATACAAAATGTAGTCAGCTATCATAATTTTATTTTTTAAAATACATCAGAGCTGATTAAAGTGCAGTGAACTGACACGGGAGAAATATTTAAGCAAGAAATCTTGGTAAAATGAATAACAGGACTGAGGAAAGATATATTTGACTACAAATGTGTAAAAGTAAAAGAAGGTGGTAATAACCTGGCAAAAATACCAAGCACAATAATGGATGGAATCAAGAATCTTAAGTTGATCAAGAAACTTAAGCTTAATCAGGAAGCTTGTTTGATTGAGAAGTCAATGAGAAAATGATCCCTCTCGAGAACTGCTCTACATCAGGGGTCCCCAACCTCCAGGCCACAGCCTGGTACCTCCTGCAGATCAACAGTGCATTAGATTAGAAACACAGTGTACAATAAATGTAACATGCTTGAATCATATCATCCCGAAACCACCCCTGTCACCCCCAGTCATGGAAAAATTGTCTTCCATAAAGACATCAGGCGTCAGTCCCTGGTGCCAGAAAGGCTGGGGACCACTGTTCTATATGCAAGTGTGGTTTGGGTTTCTTATTTTCAAAGGTTGGTACAAAATCCCAAAGAAAGTATTGTAGACAACTAGCCTTCACCATCAGAAGGACAGAATGCATGGTTTTAAAAGTCTTCACCTTCAACTGTAGATTTTACAGCCAAGCATAATTTATAAAGTAGAAAGATGGATTCCATCTAGAGTCTGACTCAGAAGCGTTGATTCAGAAGAAACCTGATACTGACAAAGTTTCTTTATCATTACCCAGTAAGGCAACTCCAATATGTACCCCTATTCTTACCTCTAGTCCAAGACCCCATCCAACCTGGAAGCAGGCAGGACTCTGATATCTGTCTGAATAAGACCCAGACTTCTGCAGAACTGCTGGTTCTGGTCATGCTGGTCCTCTGTAGAAACCCCTTCTCAACTGTGCCTCCTAAGTCAGGCTTTCTATTTAATTTCAGAGACAAAGTTGGTAAAACCAACTCAAAATGATCTTCAAGGCCTATGGAAAAGGGCCTCAACACAATGGGAACACCAGCAGGAAGTCAAGATGAACGGATTGTTCTTTTAAAGAGAAATGATGAAAGGCCAATCAGTATTATGACTACTTTTTCCTAGTTCCCTGATGGCAGGTAGGCCTCCAGTTGTCCCCTTGTCAGCCCCATGTGTGCCCATATAAGAGTGAGTCTTTTTGATAATATTACTTGGAACTCTGTACAGCATTTTCAGTATTATGGTTATCAAAGCCAGAAAATAACAAGACATTCTCATGCTTTTTGCACCAAAAACATAAAGGAAAACCAGAGATGAAAATAAACACATGGAGAGACAATTCCCTTTTCATCAGAGATTCAAATCAAATGAAAGAGTTTGGCTCAAATTTTGTTCAGAGGACGTTCTGACAGTTCAGCTTTCTTCCAGTTCAATTATTTGGGGGAAATATATATATACAGGCTCAGTTCTGGTTCAAACCAGTTCAATTCCTTGGAATAAATCTCAAGCATTTCTGACTGAATACAACAGTAATGTTCAGGTTCAGTTCAAGATTTGGCAAGTGAGGATAGTTCATTCCAGTTTAATGTTTGATTCAAGTCTCTGTTTTTCAACTGTTCATTTTAACCGTTATGGCCCAAAGGAGAAATATATATATATAAACAATTCCCAGAGGAGAAATAGCGATATGCCATTAATGGTTTTGAAAGGAGCCAAGAATCTCCTCAGGTTCTCTGTTGTCATAGCCTTTAGGGTTCATCAACCCATCTTTTCCAAGAAAACTCTTAGACTAATCCTCAACTAAACATTTGCACCATCCCTCTTCTTGCAAAGCAACCAAAAATTTCTCTAACTAGTCTTTTCTATAAAAATAACAAATTAGAAAAATTCAACTCTTCATTCTTTTTATGGACTAAGATTATGCATACTAATTTTATATACAGTGATATACATATAGTAATTTGACATATATACAGTCACATAGATATACACACATGTGCATTCATATATAAAGGGTAGCAGAGAAGAAGTTTAAGGTTCACTAAGAGCAAGAATTCTTGTGCAACATGCAAAATGAAAGACAATAATAACTAAGATGTAGACTGAGTCAAAATGATGTTGAGATTAAGAATTAGAAATGTGACATTTCTTGTTTGTCATTTTTGCACCCACAACATAAAGTTTTGTTTTTCTTCCCTAATTGCTTACCTCTCAGTCATCATCACTGAGACTCATCTACTATAATCACACTGAAAATTAACAAGTATCTACTAAGCGCTTCTTATCTGTAGACCACTATACCAGGGAAGGCAAATCAAACAAAAGATGGAGAAAGTAGACTCTCTCCTCAGGAAGTAATATGTGTGAAAACCACAGGTGGGAAGAAGATAGAAAAGCTTTGCAAGTACTAATTGTTCTTCAAAAATTGTTCTTGATCCTCCCTACATTTTATCCTCACTGAACTGATGAACTAATAAAATATGTTTGGATGTACAAAGGAGTCTATTGAAAAACCGTATCTAGGAAACAGACAAGCTAAGAGTAGGACTAGAAAGAAACAAACATTACAAACTTCTGCCAGGAAATGAACGGCCCAGCAAGACCATGGCTGAAGCTGGACAAAGGAATCTAGAAGAAAGGATTATTTATAAACCATTCTCTCTCTAGAGTTGGTGCCTGTCACTGTGGCTGGCAAAGTATTACCCAGAACTACTCCTTGTCCCAATTCTAAGACAGCTGACTTTGGACTTCCCTAATGGTCCAGTGGCTAAGCCTCTGCACTTTTTGCAGTGGGCCTGGGTTCGATCCCTCATCAGGGAACTAGATCCCACATGTAGTTCCTAAGGGTTCATAAGCTGCAACAAATTCTAGGATCCCAAGTGGCACAACTAAGACCTGGTGCAGCCAAATAAAATAATAAAATAAAACAAGACAAGCTGACTTGAGACACTACCCAAGAGAGCCATCAGGGTGAGAATGGGAATGATGGAGGAAGTGTGAATAACATAGTAAAAAGAGTGGCTTTGAATTGAAAGAAATCTGATTTGATTCAATTCGCTGTGGCAGTTTAAACCAGAAGTTACTCAGCTTCTCTGTGCCTCTGTTATTATTGTTCTTTCTATAAACAGCAATAATAACACTGCAAATAACTTGAGGATTAAATACAATATTATGCCTCCCAACACGCAAACAAGACAAAAACCTTATGTCCTGTCTCTACCACTCCACATGCACAAAGGATCCTAGCTCCTAGCAGAGTGTCCCTAAAATTGTAGCCACTTAATACATGTTGGTTTCCTTTTCTCTTTTTTGCAACCGTTATTGATAAACGCCTCCCTGGTGGCTCAGATGTTAAAGAATCCTCCTGCAATACAGGACACCCGGGTTTGATCTCTGGGTTGGGAAGTTCCCCTGGAGAAAGGAATGGCAACCCACTCCAGCATTCTTGCCTGGAGAATTCCATGGACAGAGGAGCCTGGCAGACTACAGTCCAAAGGATCACAAAGAATCAGACACGGCTCAGCGACTAACACTTTCACTTCACTTTCATTGATAAGGAAGATTAGAACTATTAACCTCTCTCATTTCTGACACCCTGAGCAAACTTCACAAGATTTGTTTCACAGCTTGTCGACCCTTGATCCCTGTTCCTCATTCTCACTCTCACCTTCTCCCTCCTAACACACCTGCAGCTCAGGCCTTGTGATCCTAGAGGCAGAGTTAGCATTCACAGTAAGATCAAAGGGCACTGAGGACCTGATTCTGGAACCTGAATCTCAGCCATCAAAGAGGTCTGCTAGTGACAGCTAAATGTGAAAGTGAAAAATTTTAATATAAGACCCTTGAAAAGACAGGTTCTTTCTTTTTTCACTTCTTCAGTGTCTCCAACCTTTATTTAAAATTAAAAAAAAAAGAATAAAAATGTTTGGAGACAAGATATTTTGAGCCAAACATTTGGCAATTTGCAGGTTTCTACCTATGAACAAATTAGAATTTAGCAAGACTGTGTGTCATAAAGGCTACTTTCAGCCACAAATATCAAAATTCCAATACAAAGTTGCTTAGACTAAAGGGAAATGCACTGGCTACCAGTTCAGGTCTAGGCACGAGGGGAGCTTCAGGGCTTGCTTTATCCAGGGGCCTCTACTCTTTTTTCCCTGCTATGCTCTGAGATTTGCCCTCCTCTAAGCATCCTTTATCCTCACACTTGTAGTTCTCATATCCATACACCACAATTTTGGAGAAAAAGGAGCCACTTTCCAAAACTTTCCCAGAAGAATCAGAAAGATGATTCATAGAAGCCCCAGAAAATCTCTCCTCTCATTCCATTGCCCTGAACTGGATCACATGGAAATCCCTGAACCAATCACAGGCAAAGGACATGTGATATTCCTAGACCAATCAGGCCAACAGCTAGAGCTAGAGGTTGCCTCACTTTACCTGATACACAAGGACAAAAGAATGGGGTTTTGTAATGATGGGGAACTGGATTCTTGTAGTTATCCAAAAATGAACACTTCCGCCTTTATTTTACACAAACACACCTAATTCCACTTGAATAAGAGTATTATTAAGAACCAGACATATATATTAACACAAAGTTAAACAACAGAAAAAAGAAGTTAATGAGTTCTTTTACCAAAAGTAGTAAATACCCAAATGGCTGACATCCTCCCGTAATGTCTAATTTAGGATATCATACACCGCCTCAACTGTTTCCTTGTTTAAAACATACCTGAAACTCCTCTTTCGGAAATTTCAACTTTTATTCTCTAAACTTTATTCCTAGGTGAGCACATCAATTCCCGTGGGTTTAAATACCATCTATATACTGCTGACTAGCAAAATTTCTATCTCAAATTCACTTCTAAGCTCTAGATTAGTATTCAATTTGCCTATGTGGTAGGCACCTGCTTTTAGGCATCTCAAACCTAACAAAGACACATTTTCATTTCCTTCCTAGTTAGGTCACCACAGAGCACTGAGTAGGGTGCCCTGAGCCATACAATAGGTTCTCGTTAGTTATCTATTTTATACATAGTATCAATAGTGTATATATGTTTGTTATGTTCAATGCAGCACTATTTACAATAGCAAGGACATAGAAACAACCTAAATCTCCATCAACACAGGAATGGATAAAGATGATGTAGTACATATATACAATGGAATATTGCTCAGCCACAAAGAGGAAGGAGATTGGGTCATTTGTAGAGATTTGGATGAATCTAGAGAGTGTCATGCAGAGTGAAGTAACTCAGAAAGACAAAAACAAATGCTATATATTAACACATATACATGGAATCTAGAAAAATGGTATAGATGATCTTATTTGAAAAACAGAAATAGAGACACAGACATAGAAAATAAACATATGGACACCATGGGGGGAAAGGGGAGAGGTGGAATGAATTGAGAGATTGGGATTGACATACATACACTATTGATACTATGTATAAAATAGACAACCGATGAGAAGAAACTGTAGAGGTCAGAGAACCCTACTCAGTGCTCAGTGATGACCTAAATAGGAAGGAAATCCAAAAACAAGGGGATATATGTATAAGTATGGCTGACTCACTTGGTTGTACAGTAGCAACTAACAACATTGTAAGGCAACTATACTCCAATAAAAATTAATATAAATAAATAAAAGCATGGTATTCCTCATGGCAGACCTCCCCATCTCAGCATCTAGTCCATCATTTAAGACAGAAACCTAGGACCAGTTTTCCTTATAGGGTGTGTGTGTATTCATATGTGTGTGTGCACATATATATACACACACACACGCATGCACATACTAAAAGAGGTCATTTTCCAGAGTGTTGGCATTGAAGGGGATCTTGGCAATCAGCTGTTCTAGTCCTTAAAATGTACGTTACTCACTCAGTCGTATCCAACTTTTTGCAACTCCATGGACTTTAGCCTCTGTCCACGGAATTCTCCAAGAAAGAATACTGGAGTGGGTAGCCATTCCCTTCTCCAGGGGATCTTCCCAACCCAGGGAAGATCAAACCTGGCCCTCCCCAATTTTCCAGAACAAGACAGTGGTGGGAGAAATGGTTGGTCCAAGTTAGATGGCCACATTTCAGTTGAATAATGACTTTGAACCCAAGTTTTAGAACCTGGCTCCAAATCTAAAAACCTCTTTCCTTTTCATCAGTTGGACTCTTGGGGTGATTTAGTACTTCCTATCAGTTACCAGCCTTTTATTCTATGGGTTTTTCTAGCTCTTTCAAGGCAAACTTTGTTATCCCTAGCTTACTTTTAATTATGTGACCTACAGAAGCAATTCCAAACTTTCAGACAAGCTTGCAACTTTACCTGAAGAAAAGGGACACCAGGACAAGTGCTGTGTTCGCTCTCTAAGTTTCCAGCAGCCTTCAGATACCGCTTAATCCATCCCACTGCCTTCATTCCCCAGCGCAGAACCTGCAGATATTTTAGCCAGGAGAGATCGGTTCTGCAATTCTGAGTGCAAGCTCCTAGGAAGGTCCAGTGGCATATTACAGTCAGTTCACATCAAAGGAATGATGACTCATTAATTTGAAGTGTTGCCATTAAATTTAATAGGATTGGTTTTCTCTGGCTATAGAAAAAAGAGAAGCTGATATTTACTTAAATGGACTCTTAAATAAAATTGTCAGAGAACAGACTTAAAAGGCTGTGCTTGTCACAGGCCCACATACGCAAACCTAGAGCTTATCAGAGTAGCACCAGCCTCATCCATCAAGTCCAGAGGAGCATGTGGCTGGAGGGTCAGCACAGGAGACTATTGTGGAGAGGAGAGCCTTCTGATCTGGGATAAGCTGACTGCTGGGCTTACTCCTGGAGGCAGAAATGTAAGGCTTCCTGTTCCCTCTCTCTGCTTAAAGGGGTCTCAGAACAGAGCTGTCTCTTAGTTCTTCTTCTGTGCTTCTGGACTTCTCAGTTATCCAGCATTTTGAGCCTGTCCTGCTTGTGTGGGACTCCCTGGCTTCTCGTGAGCTCTCACAGCTACAAGATTCTGTGGCTTCTGCCACTTCTGGTTTGAGCCCTAGATCAAGGGTGAAATTGAAGATCCTCTACTATGAACAAGCAGAGATCTAACTGCTCGTTAGATTCATTCTGTGAGTGCACAAATCACAAGGCTCGCTTCTCCAGCTAGTTCTACCCTGCCTTTCTGACCCACTGGCTTCCCAAGTGGCGCTAGTGGTAAAGAACGTGCCTGCCAAGGCAGTAGACAAAAGAGTCTTGGGTTAGATCCCCGTATCGGGAAGATCCCCTGGATGAGGAAATGGCAGCCTACTCCAGTATTCTTGTCTGGAGAATCCCATGGCCAGAGGAGCCTGGCAAGCTATTGTCCATGAGATCACAAAGAGTCAGACACGACTGAAGTGACTGAGCACACACAGCTGGTTTATGAAGAAGAACTAACATTTGTTTATTTTTGCTTTTATTACCTTTACTTTGGGAGATCATCCAAAAAAAAAAGCATTGCTGCGATTTATGTCAAAGAGCTGCTGCTGCTGCTGCTGCTGGGTCGCTTCAGTCATGTCTGACTCTGCGCGACCCCATAGACGGCAGTCCATCAGGCTCCGCCGTCCCTGGGATTCTCCAGGCAAGAACACTGGAGTGGGTTGCCATTTCCTTTTCCAATGCGTGAAAGTGAAGTCGCTCAGTCGTGTCCGACTCTTTGCGACCCCATGGACTGCACCCTACCAGGCTCCTCCATCCATGGGATTTTCCAGGCAAGAGTACTGGAGTGGGTTGCCATTGCTTTCTCTGTGTCAAAGAGCGTTCTGCCTAAAACTCCTTTAAGAGTTTTATAGTATCCTGCTTTACATTTAGGTCTTTAATCCATTTTGAGTTTATTTTTGTATATGGTATTACAGAATGTTCACTTTTTTGCCATTTGCAGCAACACGGGACTTGGAGGGCATTAGGCTAAGTGAAATTGGTCAGAAAGGGAAAAACAAATACTGTATGCTATCACTTATATGTGGAATCTAAAACATACAAGAAACTAGTGAGTAATGCAAAAGAGAAGCACATTCACAAAGATAAAGAACAAACTAGTGTTATCAGTGAGCAGGAGAGAGTGGTGATATAAGGATTAGGGTGTGGGAAGAACAAACTATTGGGTGTAAGATGGGCTCAAAGATGGTGAATTTAACCAATATTTTATAATAACTGTCAATGGAAAGTAACCTTTAAAATTCTATTTTTTTTTTAAAAAAAAAAGAACATTCATTGTATATTCCATGTGCAAGATTTCATTTCCTAAGGCTTCACAATAAGACTTTGTGGGTGCTGTTATTAACCTTATTTGACAGATATGCAAACCCAAGACTCCTTAGGCACACTGAGTGACTTGGCCAAGTTCACACAGTCCAGGTGGTGCTGGATTCAATTCCTGCTCAGAAACTTACACTCACAAGCACTGTAATCTACATGAACCTGCTCTCTGGTTTCTGAATGCTCCTTTGGCTTCTCGATCCACATCTTATCCTGACTTCCTAGCCTGTCAGCCTCCCATCCAGATGAGCTCCAAATCTTGCCTGTCCTAGCTCTCCTCTTGGAAGTTTATAAGAAACTGCTTGGAGGACCAGCCACTCATCTTTACCTCAGGCCTCAGGTTGGCTCTACACACCAGTCTAAAGACCCTTGACCACTTACCTACACATCAAAAAACAGGAAAGAAGAGTACACAGCAGCATTCATTTAATGATTTCCTGGTTGAACCTTGCCAGCATCTTGATCTTTGGCTTCCAGATTCCAGAATTGTGAGAAAATTAATTTCTATTATTGAAGCCACCCAGTCTATGGTATGCTGTTATGTAAACCCTGGCAAACTAAAGAACACATTATAGGATAGACCTGCAAGTAGTTGGAGGCTTATGGCTTAGCCATTAGCAAGCCTAAACCCTATAGGCAGGTCAAATCCTGAGTCAAAGACTTGATTTGTAAGTAGGGTCCATTATGCTAATGAAAAGTTCTCTACTCTTGCTAACAAGATTGCTACCAGTAATTGCAGAACTGTCAAAACAAGTAATTTCAAGGAAGGTCTCTACTATGTCACTAGAAGCCCAGCTAAAACTGTCCTTATATGCTGAGGAATGAGCATAAATGTCTCTAACAGTGACATTGCAGGATAAATTTAATTAACTTTAGAACATAAAATGGGCATTTGTTAACGGTTGTCAGTCAAGTTTGTCTCTAAAATTCAGGAAACTGTCTTGTAATGCTAAGATAATAGCATCTTGGAGGAAAACATATGCTTTTACTGTACGGATGTTTCATGAGTTCTGTGTGTTTTTACCAGTGGTTATGTGACATCTCCTGAGACTATCAGAATATGATGGACCATTTATCAATCAAATTGAATCCAGCTTGGTTGTTGATAGTTTCTAACTTACCTGCCTTAAAAACAATGTGTGATACAATCCAGCTTGTAAAAGAGGCGTAGTGTGACTAAAAATACATACGATTGGGATCTTACAACCAACTTGTAGCTTCAACTGTGTTCTCTTGGCAACACTCAGGTAAGAACAGGAGGGCACTACAGCCCTCTTGGATTCTCGGGTTTTTCTGTTCAGAGCTGCCCTAAGAGGATGTCCTTCAGCCTTACCTGTGTGAGAAGTGAGGACACAGACACAGGACTGGCGAGTCAGCAAAAGCCAAGCTTGACCTAGTCCATGTCCCTGGTGGTCTAGTGGGTAATAATTCATCTGCCAATTCAGGAGATGCGAGTTAAATCCCTGGATCAGGAAGACCCTTTGAAAGAGGAAATGGCAACCCACTCCAGTGTTCTCACCTGGGAGATCCCATGGACAGAGGAGCCTGGCTGGCTAGAGTCCATCAGATCACAAAGAGTTAGACAGGACTGAGCACACACACACGTCACTGTGGGGTTAGCAACCATTCTCATTTCTAAATATCTGTGTTTCCTTGGTCTCAAGTTTCCTTCCTCACTTCCACCCCAAAGTCAGACATTCGTTGGTAACGGCAGACACCACATGTCATTTGTATCCCCAGCTCAAAGATCTGCTGAATCAAAAAGTACTGAAGGAATATGTAATCCAAAGATGTTTATTGAGCTGAATGGAATGGAACTCACATGCCTGGGGCCATTCACATACCACCATGAATCCTTTGCCACGCTTTCTCTCCAAAAAGAGAAAAGAAGTAAGAAAATTTAAGGCAAGAGGAGAGAGAAAGTGAGGAAGGATAGACAGGAAATATCGAGAAAGGATTTATAGCCCAAACATTTTTAGATCTGAAATCTTTTTTCAAATGAAATCCTTGTGGAATCCTGGTACCTAAAATGAATCAAGGCAGTATTGCTCTGATCTGAAAGTGGTGGGGAGCTCATCTTCTCAACCCCCACTTCAAACACTCCCTTTTCTTTTTCCTGTCACCACACAACACACAGCCTCTCATGACTGCCTGAGGCATCCCTGTGGAAAACGGTGTGACAATCACAGGCAGCACCAGAAAGAGCCCTAGGTCAAAGTCAGAAGATCTGCTCTTCAGTGATGTGACATTAGCAACTTCTGTTAACATCTCATTACTTCACCTCTCTCATCAGTACAGTAGGAAAAATCATACCATCCAGGTCACTGGCCAAAATTCAATATCAAAGTATACACCACAGTAGCTAGACCTTAGATAATCCAATCATTTCTCAAGTGGCACAAAACAAAAAAAGACATTATAGTTCATCTCTTCATCTGGTGGTGGTTTAGTCGCTAAGTCATGTTCAACTCTTGCCACCCCCATGGACTGTAGCCCACCGGGTTCCTCTGTCCATGGAATTCTCCAGGCAGGAATACTGGAGTGGATTCCATTTCCTTCTCCAGGGGATCTTCCTGATCCGAGGACTGAACCCATGTCCCTTGCATAGCAGGTGGATGCTTTGCCACTGAGCCACCAGAGAAGCCCATCTCTTCATCTAGGCACCGTAAAAATGACTTTTTACTCAATTAACCTAAACTTTTTAAAAAATTTCACCCATTTCTCCCACTCACACCACCACCATCACATCTGGCAACCACCAATCTGTTCTCTGTATCTCTGAACTTAGTTTATATTCCACATATTGGAACCATCACATGGAATTTGTCTTTCTCAGTCTAACTTAACTTCGCTTAGCATGATACCCTTGAGTCTACACATACTGTGGCAAACAGCAATATTTCCTACTTCTATATGACTGAATAGTATTCCACTCTGTATATTACACAATTTCTTTATCTATGTGTCCATCAGTGGATACTTAGGTTGTTTCCATATCTTGGCTATTGTAAATAATGCTGCAATAACATGAGGGTGCATACATCTTTTTGAATTCATGTTTCCCTTTTCTTCCAATAAATATCTAGGAGTGGAATTGCTAGATTATATGATAGTTCTATTTTTAATTTTTTGAGGGATCTTCTATAGTGGCTACACCAATTTACATTCCCACCAACAGTGCATAAAGGTTCTCTTTACTCTACATTCTTGTGAACACTTGTTATTTCTTGTCTTTTTGATAATAACCATTGTAACAGGTGTGAGGTGATAGTTCACTGCGGTTTTGATTTGTATTTCTCTGATGATTAGTAAGGTAGAGTATCCTGTTGGCCATCTCTGTGTCTTCTATGGAACATATATCTACTCAGATCTTCTGACTATTCTTTTATTAGACTGTTTGGTTTTTGTTTGTTTTTGTTTTGAGTTGTATAAGTTCTTTATTAATTTCAGAAATTAGCACCTTATGAGATGTATGATTTGAAAATATTTTCTCTCATTAAGTAGGTTGCCTTTTCATTCTATTGAAGTGTTCTCTTAATTCTGATTTTTTTGTCCAGAGGAAAAATACCATTATGAATGAACCACCATATGAGAGTAGAATAATATTTTAAACAAAGCTTCTCCCCAGCCCCAGTCCATATCTTTGTTAGGAAATACACAGGGCTAGTAAACACAGTAGTTTCAAAATCCAGTGATTTGATCTCATATTAGATAAAGACTTGACTGTTAGTTTGATGGGATTTTTCCTCTAGAGCCAGACACTTGTCCTGAGAAAGCAAAAAACAAAAACACGCCCATGGGAGATGTTAACTGGGTCAGGAGGGCTTTCATAAAATGTAATTTCTGACCAGAAATTCACTGCCAATGTGAAGAACAAACTGTTCTCTGTATTTTTGAAGAGGTTTTCTCCTGACCCCCTGAAACTCTCAACAAAAACTTTCCTTATTTACCTTGAAAAAATCACCCAGGGTTGACACAAATGCAAGGTTTGTACCTTCATGAGCGTATCAAACCCTCAGGCTGAGCTGCTCAATGTTTGTGGGCAAGTAACCACCTAGTGACAGTGTGCGCTGTTGATTGAGACTCTTTTGATAACCTTGACTTGGGGTTGATAACCTTGACTTCCTCAGTCCAGGAAGAATATTAAAAATGACTTGTTGCTTACTTTATAATGCATAAGAATAGAATTCTCCAATGTTTCTCTCAGCACAGGCAACAGACCTTGGTTTATTCATATTTGAATCTGTCAAATGAGCTATAATATAAACAGAACAAAAAGAATGAGATCATTTTGTCTGAGAGGATCAGTGCCACAGTAATAAGGCAAAGCAATCTTAGGGACCTAGATACTTGGAATTCATAATGACTCTAACATGAACCATTTACAGACAAAGTCTCTATGCTGCACTTAATGCTGGGATCAGAATGAAATGGAAAATAACCCTATTAAATTATAAAGCCTTGTTGAAATTACTTTGTTCTCAACTAGGTTCTATAAATGTCCACCTTTATATCAGTCAGGATTCAGTTGCAGAAAACAAAATCACTTAAGACAGTTTAAGCAGAAAGGAGTTCAGAATTGAGCACTAAATTGCTTACACATCTGTGGCATCTGTGGGAAGGCTGAAAAACAGATTTTAGATTGAAAAGTCACACTCAAAACCACACCACAAAACAGGTCCACCAAAGAGCTGCTGCCTCTTCTATAATCAAGAAACCTCTGGCTTCAAAACCACACTCCGGCTTTGATGATCACAAAATCATTATCATCAAAAGATACACTGCAAATGTTGCCCATTCCTGAATCAACTGTGCCCACTGTGATCCATGGATGCACAAAAGCTGTCATGTCCTGCATTATGACACCCACACAGCTGGTGACTGGACAGTGGGACCTCTGCTAGAGCCATGTCAGAAAAACAAAATCCTTCACAGCTGAGCTTGGCAGTAGAAACACTCTAGAAGCATCCGAGATGGAGCCCCAATCTCACTTCTGCTGTCCAAATCTCATCTAATCAGCCAAATCCAAATCACATTCATTACAGTAGCTGCAAGGGAGCCTGTATAATGTATCTTCTGGCTTTCCAGTCTCTGCAGGTCAGGAGGCACACAAGAGTGAGGGTGAAATGGTTATTAAGTGCCAATTTTCAAAATTCACAATGGTGCTATTCTGGCTGAAACAGTCATTAGTATTCTAAGGTCTATCTAGGGTCTCACTTTCAAATGTGGTCTCAGATATAGAAAGGATTTTAATAATCACCAGTCCATCTCTTTTTATTAACTGAGAACCAGAGATGATGGTATTTTGCTCAATGTCACAGCTAATTAATGGTGGAATCAAGAAGAGAAATCATATTGTCTGACTCTCAGTCTGGTCCTTTTGTTATCTCCCCCAGGGATATCTACTGGGGCTTCCCTGGTGGCTCAGATGGTAAAGAATCTGCCTGCAATGTGGGAGGCCTGGGTTCAATCCCTGGGTTGGGAAGATCCCCTGGAGAAGGAACCAGCAACCCACTCTAATATTCTTGCCTGGAGAATCCCATAAACAGAGGAGCCTGGTGGGCTGCTGTCCATAGGGTCACAAAGAGTTGGACACGAGCAACTAACACACACAGGGATACCTAAAGACAGAAAAAGTAGTAAAAAGTGTGGCAATATGTCTGATTCATGTCAATATATGGCAAAACCCATCACAATATTGTAAAGTAATTATCCTCCAATTAAAATAAATTAATTTTTTTAAGTGTGGCAATAGCATTTCCACTTCAGATCTGGTTGTATATAAAATACATACAAATGAATTATATACAATGAAGGCAATGGAAAATATATCTTTCCCAAGATTTATATGAAATTTTAAATACTTGTATGACATGAGAAGGAAATGGCAACCCACTCCAGTATTCTTGCCTGGAAAATCCCATGTACAGAGGAACCTGGTAGGCTACAGTCCATGGGGTTGCAAAGAGTCGGACATGACTGAGCGACTTCACTTTCACTTTCATGACATATTTGTATCTTCTATATATGAGATATTGTATTTGTTATTGGAGAACTGGTGGTGACCAAAACAGATATGAGATGAAAAGAGCTGGTCAGTAAAAAAAGGAGAGGGAATGCTACCTGCCATCTACCTGAAATAAGAGAAACTCAGAAACTGAGAAAATCTCCATACAGTTGAAGTATAACTTGCAAAAGGCAAGAAAGGTAACTAGTAAAGACATCAGGAGCAAATGCTAGAGATACTTTAAAGCCACAGAAAACTTTGAATTTCATCCTAAGGCACAGTTTCCACAATTTCAATCACTCACCTGCCAAATTCATTATTTCGCCCTGTCCCTGTATTAGGTTCCTAGCGTTCCCTTTACAAAGGTCCACAACTTGGTGGCTTAAAACAATAGAAATTTGTTTTCTTATAGTTCTGGAGGCTAGAAGTCAGAAAGCTGTCAGCAGGGCGATGGTCCCTCTGAAGACTCTAGGAAGAATACTACCTTGCTGCTGAGGTTTTGGTGGTTGACAAGCTTTGGTGTTCCTTAGCTTATAGACAAAGCATTCCAGTTTCTGCCTCCATTATCATATGGCATTCTTTCTGTGTATCTGTTTCTGTCTCTTCTCCTCTTCTTATAAGAACATATTGGATTAAGCCCTTCTTGAGCTAAAGACTCACCCTACTCTAGTAAGACTTCATCTTAATATTATATATGCATGAATGCATTCTCAGTCACTTAAGTCATGTCTGACTCTTTGCGACCCTATGGACTGTAGCCTGCCAGACTCCTCTGTCCATGGGATTGTCCAAGCAAGAATACCACAATGGGTTGCCATGCCCTCCTCCAGAACTTCCAGACCCAAGGATCAAACCCATGCCTCCTGTGTCTCCTGCTTGGCAGGCAGATTCTTTACCCCTGAACCACTGGGAAAGCCCAACTTATTATATATGCAAAGACCTTATTTCCAAATGAGATCACTTTCTGAGATTCTGGAAAGGACATCAATTAGGAGGAGGAGGGAAACAATATCCTACACAGTACAACCTCCGATGTCATTAATCGCTTAATACTTTCTTTAAATCAACTCACTAAGTCAGCTTCTAAGCAATAATATCCATCCACATATCTGAAAGCTAGTGGTGTGTTTTCAATATACACCAAAAAAAAAAGCCTTCAAAATTATGAAAACTAAAAATCTTTATCCACTTAGTAATAGCAATGCCTGTGTCAACTTCAAGAAGAAATGCCCGAAAATACAGGTTAAGAAAAGCCCTTGAGATAAAGCCGTCAGCTGTTTTCACCTTTGAGCAGACATTGGAGATAACCTGAACTTACAGATTTGTCTTTCTGATGCATTGTATCACTGATTCCCAACCCTGGACGCAATTTAAAAGCACTCTCTGCCAATTAAATCATATTCTCTGAGGCTAGTTTTTAATATTATCTAGCAACTTCAATGCATAGCCAGGAATGAGAACCAATAAATTTATGATCCTTTTAAAGAGATTTTTTACTACACTTTGTAATTGGCTTTAGCAGTGGCCTAGAGAAGGAATGAACAGGAATTAAAAGTCACTTGCTAATTGAGCGTTTGCTGAGTATAATCCAGGTACCTGAACGTTTTGCAGATAACAGAAAGTTAGCTAAACATTTATCTGTTATATAGATAAACAGTTAGATCAACCCCTCTTTTTTTTTTTTTTTTTTTTTTTTTTACTCTAGGAAGAGTCCTGGAGAATAATGTAGGGTAGGCAGAGAGCAGTCTACTGGAACCAGGTCCCAATATTCAGAAAAAACTGTAATATTTAGAAAGACCTGTATTGTGTGTTATCACAATAAAAGAAGTTAAATTTACTGTTAAATTTATCATTTACTATTATTATTCCTATTTTAAATTTATTATTCTATTTTCTTATGTAGCCATCCACCTGGAGTTACACTGATTTTGTGGCACATACAAGAATCTAGTTCCTGTATCCAGCTTTTGTATTACTGTTATATGCCTGAAAGCTATTGTGTGTGCATGCAAAATATTGGGTACCCTTTAAGAGCATAGCAGGTAATTAAGTGTTCTAATCACCTATGAGGTATTACTTTCGTTACTTATTTTACAGATAAGAAAACTGAGAGCTGCAGGATTAAATAGCTTTCTCAGGATTGCAGTCAGTGTGTACTCTGCAGTCCAGAGCTGGGACTGAAACTGAGGCAGTCTGGCTGGGAATGAGTGTACATAACCATTCTGCTTGCTCTGCTCTATCTGCACAGCTACTGCTCCTTCTGCTTCCATTTAAGAGAAAGAGCAAAGCAGATTGAATCAAAGCAGTCATTTGCTTTTGGACACACCTGTATTCCTGATGGGAGTATAATTAATCCTACATTAACTTCATGGTAAAAGCATCATTTGTTGCTGATTTCTCTTCTGACAAAAACGATGGATATTTCCAATTATTTCCTGCACTCATTAGCATGTTTTCCAGGTGAAAAATGTCTGGGATTTCTGGTAGATGTGTTAATCATTTGAAGAGCCTAACCCATGGTCTACAAACAAAAACATAATGGGCCAAATAATACGGACATATTAAATCTGAGTCAAAAATTGCATAATAGCACATTTCCTTGGTTTTCATTACCAACCTAAATCAAAATATGATTAAGAACAATAACAACGAAACAGTAGAACACAACAATTTCCAGCAATTTTAGCCATTAAAAGAAATAATGAATAAAGCTAATTCCTTGCACATACAGCAGAGCATTAACTGACAACACAAGCATCTATCAAAACCATTCAGGCACAGCTGGGTGCTGCAGCCCACTTGCATTGAATCTGTCTCCCGATTGAAATATTTCCAGCCACTGGGAAATTACAGGTCTTTCTAAATATTGGGACCTGGTTCCAGTGGGCTGTTCTCTGCCTATCCTACATTATTCTCCAGAACTGTTCCTGGGGTAAAAAATAAAATAAAGAACAGCGATCTTTTCTGCACTAAAGCCTTTTTCTACCACTTAATTCATTCTTCTTTTTCTTCCTAATATCTCAAATGCTTCATACAGAGGGAAGCAAGTACCTACGACAATTGATAAAAGAACCATTAATATAGGATGTTCGCTCCAAAAAGCACGGAAGTGGAGACACCAGTCTGGATAAACTTTGTGAGCAATCTGAGACAGTGAAGACTTTGGGGCTTGGAAAAACCAGTCCTTGGAAACAGGCCCATGGAGTCCTTGATGTTATTACCTTTAGGTAGAAGCAGGCACCTAGAACTCAGCTGACCACATCAGCGGGAAGTAGAAGCTGGAAGGATAAGAAGTGAGATGTTAGCAGCTGCTTAATAGCATGAACATAGCAATTAAGATGAAGTCCTGAGCTGTTACCAAAATATCGTAGAAGCCACACCTCAGGATTAAGGACTATATCACAGAACTAAGAGCTGATAGTTTGGACTAAGGGAAAAAGAAACCAAATAAAACTATCCCAGCAGAGTTTAGAGCCAGGCCTTCATAGAATCAGAGTGTCAGCTAACCCTCTTTAGAAGAAGGTAATCAAGGGTCTACTTATAATCATCCACAATATCCAATATGTAAAATAAAGTCAACAGGCACGCCAAGAAGAACAATGTAACATAATCAATTAAAAGAGATGAATAGATGACAAAGATGACAGATTAACAGATAAAGACTTTTAAATAATTTTATAAATATTTTTAAGCTGATAGGAAAGGACACATATAATGAGGGAATAATTTCAAGAGAGATGTGGAAAATCTGAAGAAGAATCAAATTGAATTTCGAGAATTAAAAATACAATATCTAAAATTTTTAAAATATAGGATAACATCAAACTGAATACTGAGGGAAAAGCATCAATGAACTTGAAGGAATGTCAATAGAAATTACTGAAACTAAGAACAAGGAGGGAAAAAGACTAAAGGAAATTTTGAGGAGCAATTATTTTCAGCATGAAATTGTATATTCACAAAAATTGTAAACTTAGTGTGAGAGTAGAACAGAACATCTTTAGATCTGCAAGATCTCAAAAGACTAACCATCCATAGACTTCAAATCTACTGAAGAAAGGAGTAAGTCAAAACAAAGGTGTACATTATAATAGAGGAAGAGAAGAGGCAGAACTCTGTCAAGGTTTGGGGGACTGCAGCAGCTCCTAAGTCACTTTAGTCGTGTCTGACTCTTTGTGACCCCAAGGGCTGTAGCCCACCAGGCTCCTCTGTCCACAGGATTCTCCAGCCAAGAATACTGGAGTGGGTTGCCATTCCCTCCCCCAAGGGATCTTCCTACCCAGGGATGAACCCATGTCCCTTGCAGCTGCTGCATTGGCAAGCGGGTTCTTTACCATTAGCCACCTGGGAAGCCCTTGAGGAACTAGGGCAGGGAAAAGAACTAAATATTCATCTTCCATGGTAGAAAGTCAATAAATAAAGCTTGAAAAGGAAAACAAGAAGGAACAGTAAAATTATGAGTTTTGGAGCTGTGAGTAGTACAAAAATAATCAGCCAAAAGTGTTTAAAGTAGCTGTCTTTGGAAGAAGGATTTTGACTCAGGGAGTTGGAACATTCAGAGTTCTGCTCTTTGCCATAAGTTGCTATGGAATACTTGATTCCTTAAATAATAGGACTGTTTAACCTTGATTAAAATAAGGACAATTTTTTAAGAAGAGAAAAAAATTTAAGAAATATATAATACCTGAATAACCAGAAGAATAAAACTAGAACTTAACCATAAAACAAAAAGTGACTCTTTAATCAGAGAAGAAAGATTGAGGGGAGTTGGAGTTAAATTTAGGGATTAGGTTAACTATTAAGACTATGGTTTCTAATTTTAATTTGAAATCTTTCATAATGAGATTAACTAATTCTAGGAAGGTTGCAAGGCTATTTTTTAAAAGTAATTTAACTCACAGGAATTTGGGGAAAGAAGACAAATTATTAGGAAATCAAATTAGCGAGAAGACCTAATAAACTCAAATTGCTGGAAATCTTGTCTTTCAAGAGAGTGAAAAATAAGAGCATTTTCCTTTAGGCTGTAATTATACAATTGTAAAAAGACAACAACAAAAAAAGAGCACAAATAAATCTCCTGAGAAAAGACATAAAATGATGACTCTTGGCAGAGCGCTATGGGTTTCCCTTCTGGCTCAGACAGTAAAGAATCTGCCTGCAATGCAGGCGACCTGGGTTTGATCCCTTGGTTGGGAAGATCCTCTGGAGGAGGAAATGCAACCCACTCCAGTATTCTTGCCTGTAGAATCCCCACGGACAGAGGAGCCTAGCAGGCTACAGTCCATGGGGTCACAAAGAGTTGGACACAGCTGAGCGACCAAGCACAACATAGCACAAAGTGCTATAACCTACTGTGAAGGGAACTGTCTTTTAGATAGCCTTGGGCTGACAGATGTGTTACCAAACTGAGTGCTTTTGCACACAGTAATTGGAGGAAATGAAGTGTATTATCTTCTCTGCAAGCATTTTACTAACCCAAATCAACCCTCTGATGTATTTCAGAGATTTAACTGCAGTCATATAATTATCCCAAGAAAATACAGAACTCTCTGTGTATTATCTATTTGTAAAAATGCTTACACTTATTCTCTTACATTAAAATTTTTAGTTAAGGGCTTCCCTGGTGGCTCAGAGATAAAGAATCCACCTGCCAATGCAGGGGACGTGGGTTTGATCCTTAGTCCGGGGAGATCCCACATGATGTGGAGCAACTAAGACCATGTGCCACAATTATCAAGCCTGTGGTCTAGAGCCTGGGGGCTGCAACTACTGAGCCCACATGTTGCAACTACTGAAGTCCTCACACTCTAGAGCCTGTGCTCTGCAACAAGAGAAGCCACCACAATGAGAAGCCCATGCATCTCAACTAGAGAGTAGCCCCTGCTCATCACAATTAGAGAAAAGCCTATGCAGACCCAGCATGAAGACCCAGCACAGCCAAAAATAAATAAATGTATAAAATTATTTTTAAAAAGAAACTTAGTTAAGAGATTATAGCCACTGTATAAATCATGCTGTAGTTTACTGATAGGAGGATAATGCAAAAGACAGAAAAATGCATTTTTTTGTTAGGTAAAAGAAGAAAGCAAAATGAGGAAAGAGAGCTAGCATTTATTAAGTGTTGATCACGTGTATAGACATTATCTCTTTGATCTTTAAAATAAATAGATATTTGTTCTATTTCAGGTTCCCTAGAAAACAGAGACAAAGGCAAATATTGGGAATTAATGGTTTTTGGAGAAAAGCAGTTCCAGGGCAGCAAGGACAAGAAAAAGAAAAATGATACAGGAAGATAGAAAGCAATGCAAGGCATTACTGATGTGTAAATTTTGCCTTGCATATTGACTTTGGAATATAACCTCATGCAAATGACTAGTGCTGGGTATGCTGGCTTCCATGCTATCCCTCAGAGGGATACAAAAGCTGACTCCTTATCCTGTGGCTTCTTTCGTGAACTCTATGGAAGCCCCTGGAAATCTGCCACCACTGTTTCTGGTATGTGGGCAATGACCCTTCTCAAGCTTGCCACCTTGAACCACCTCCCTTGCCCCGTTTTCTGCCAGTCCACTAGGCTGACATGTTCTCACTGGTAGAGTCCGTCTCTCATATGGGTGGTTCTCTTAGATGGGGTCAGAATGTCTCAAGACCAGCAGAACTCTGTGGCTCACACCCAGGCCTCTGAAAGCACTCACAAACCCTGTAAGGGTAGACACACTCCAGCACAATAGCAAATCTCTGGGATCTACCACCAGTGTGAGTAGAAGGACTCCTGTGTCTTCCAGCTGGGAATCGACTACTTCCCCAAGCAGCAAGGATAACATACCAAGCTCTCTGGGTATGTGGTAGCCTTATGGAAGCCTACTTCATTAGGCTTGAGATGAGGGGTACCACCATACCCCACTCCTGGGGGATGGGGCAGGGGACACAAGGAGAAGAGACTCATAGCATAACTTTATCAAAGTAAAAGTAATTCATAAATACTCTATCTTCCCCACACTCTGATCCTTTTTTATATATGCTGAGGAGGATTACAGTCCTAGAACTGGTTTTCACCCATTTTCTTGAAAAATTCTTTTTCTGGGTCCATTACCTTAAATTAGTATGCAACATTTACTGTGTTTCAGTGTCTTGGTGAATACTTCAATTGTAATATCCAAATACAAATTTAATATTAAACTGTTGAATGTGACGTTGGGATGTACCTGTTTTAGATATCCTTTATTAAATTAAGAACTTTCCCCCTTCTTTTATTATTTGCTTTAAAAAATTGTTATGAATTTGGTTGAATTTATCCAATTGTTTCTGCATCTACTGAGATAATCAAATGATTTTTCTTTTTCAGTCTAGTTAGGTGATGAATTATATCAGTGGATTTTCTCATATTTGACCAACCTTGTATTCCTGGAATAAACTGAAGTTGGACAGAATGAATAATATATACAGTCAGCCCTCCATATCCACGGATTCCACATCCTTGGGTTCAACCAACCGTGAGTGAAAATACTCAAACAAAAATTCCAGAAAGATCCAAAAATCAAAATTTGAATTTTCCATACATTGGCAACTAATTGTGTAGCATTTATATTGCATTAGGTATTGCAAGTATTGTAAAGATGATTTAAAGTGTACAGGAGGGTGTGCACAGGTTGCATGCAAATGATGCAGCATTTTATAAAAGGACTTGAGCATCTGAGGACTTTGGTATCTGAGAGGGGTCCTGGAACCAAGCCCCTGAGGATATCAAAGGACAACTGTATTTCTATATGCACTGCTTGATTCAATTTGGTAAAATTTTTAAGGATTTTTGGCATATATTTAATCCTCTGTGTCCCTGTCGGTTTTGGTGTCAAGGTAACATTCACTGTATAAAATGATCTGTAACACGAGACAGAGAGAGCCTTTTTTTCTCCCCTTCTTCTGTAGTAGTAAAACCTCTGTTCATAGCTGGACCCCTAGATGCCCAAAATAAAGGCTATATTTTCCAACCTCCTTTGCAACTTTGTGTGACCACGTGACTAAGCTCTGATTGATGGGATAAAAGGCAATTTCTGGTATGTGAACTGTTTATTTTTCACTTTATTTATTTTGGCTGCACTGGATCTTCATTGCTTTGAGTAGGCTTTCTCTAGTTGTGGCCAGAGGAGGCTACTCTTTGTTGTGGTTTGTGGGCTTCTCTTTGCAGTGGCTTCTCTTGTTGCAGAGCACAGGCTCTAGGGCACAAGGTTTTCAGTAGTTGCACCTTGTGGCCTCTGTAGCACAGGTTCAGCAGTTATGGTACATGAGCTTAGCTGCCCCATGACATGTGGAATCTTCCTGGACCAGGGATGGAACCCATATCCCCTGCATTGGCAAGCAGATTCTTAACCACTGGACCACCAAGGAAGTCCTGGTAACAGTCTCTGTCCTCTCATTCAATCTATCTTCTGTCTGACTAGCTGGAATGAGAATTTGGTTGTGAATCTTCTTGGACTGTGTGTTCAAAGGTACTGCTCTAAAAATGGTCACACAGAAAGGTAAAAGGAGCCTGAGGTCCTGACCCAGGAAGCATTATATTAGCCAAGTATAACGTTGAAGAGCATATCGGCCAGACCTAACCTGACCACCTACCCTAGGGCGATCATGTGAGAAAGAAATACTCCGTATTTTTTAAGCCAGTGTTATTTTGTTCCCTATACACACAGATAAACTTATATACTGATATAGGAAGCGTTCTTCTTTCTCAGTATTCTCTGAAAGAGATTGTGAAGTTTAGGACTGTCTGCTCCTTCAGTTTTGATAGTTCGGCCTGTAAAGCAATCTAAGCTAAGTACTTTCTTTGGGGGAGAATTTTTAACTGATTATAGTTTAATGGTTACAGGACCATTAAGATGTTTTATTTCTTCTTGAGCCCCTTTTAGCAACTTATATTTAAGGAATTTGTTTATGTGTGTTTTCACATGTGTTATCTGAGACTGTTATTATGGTTGTGTGTGTTAAACTTACATTACCTTATGTAAAATAGATGGCCAATAGGAATGTGCTGTATGTCTCAAGAAACTCAAACAGGGGTTCTGCATCAACCTAGAAGGGTGGGATGGGGAGGAAGATGAAAGGCAGGTTCAAGAGGGAGGGGATATATGTATCCAGCACAAGCTGGAATCAAGATTGCTGGGAGAAATATCAATAAGCTTAGATATGCAGATGACACCACCCTTATGGCAGAAAGTGAAGAACTAAAGAGCCTCTTGATGAAAGTGAAAGAGGAGAGTAAAAAAGTTGGCTTAAAACTCAACATTCAGAAAACTAAGATCATGGCATCTGGTCCCATCACTTCATGGGAAATAGATGAGGAAACAGTGGAAACAGTGAGAGACTTTATTTTTGGGGGCTCCAAAATCAGTACAGCCATGTAGTGATTTGGTGACTACAGCCATGAAATTAAAAGATGCTTGCTCCTTGAAAGGAAAGCTATGATCAACCTAGAAAGTATATTATAAAACAAAGACATTACTTTGGCAACAAAGATCCATCTAGTCAAAGCTATGGTTTTTCCAGTAGTCATGTATGGATGTGAGAGTTGGACTATAAAGAAAACTGAGCACCAAAGAATTGATGTTTTTGAACTGTAGTGTTGGAGAAGACTCTTGAGAGTCCCTTGGACTGCAAGGAGATCAAACCAGTCAATCCTAATAGAAATCAGTCCTGAATATTCGTTGCAAGGACTGATGTTGAAGCTGAAACTCCAATACTTTGGCCACCTGATGCAAAGAACTGACTCACTAATAAAGACCCTGATGCTGGAAAGATTGCAGGTGGGAGGAGAAGGGGACGATAGAGGATGAGATGGTTGGATGGCATCACTGACTCAATGGACATGAGTTTGAGTAAGCTCCTGGAGTTGGTGATGGACAGGGAAGCCTGGCATGCTGCAGTCCACGGGATTGTAAAGAGTCAGACACAACTGAGTGACTGCACTGAACTGATGGCTGATTCACATTGAAGTTTGACAGAAAACAACAAAATTCTGTAAAGCAATTATCCTTCAATTAAAAAATAAATAAATTTTTTAAAAGAGTAAGCAAAAAACAAACAAAGAAATTGCCAATTTTAGACATCTTGTAGAAGAGATTCTGAATAAAGAAAATATTTTTCCTCATGGCAGAATACCTACTGCTGTTCTCAGTCTTGTTAATATACTGGGTTTGTAAAGTAGAAAATTAATTGTCTTTGATCCAGTGTTCCTATGGCCACTTGCATTTGAAGTGAAACTGCTGAGCACTAAGACGGGCCAGTGGTGAGATCCTCAGTGTTTGGCTCCCTTAATTGAGTTGGTCTTTAGAGGTGAGATTTCTCTCTCACATCACTCATGAGGATTCACTGCTGCCTGGGAGGAAGCTGGATGGGCCCAGCATCACCACAGCAGTGTTAGCCAGCCTACTAGATGGCACAGGGCCCCTCCTTGTGGTGCAGTGGCAGCAAGGAACAGCTCACGTCTCTCTCAGTTTTGTCTATGAAATCTGGATTTACCCTGGAGATTGAGATGCATTTAATCTTTTTGATATTTAAGGCCAGTTGATCAAGATTACACATGGAATAGGAGGCATCTTTGCGGCTACTAGCCTCCATGCCTACCAAAACAAATTTAGAGGCCTAACAATACAGGAATCTAATCATTTTTGACTGTCTCACTATTGATTAAATTATCAAAAGAGTGAGATGATTTGACCACTGTGTGACCTGCGTGTTAGTTGCTCAGTCGTGTCTGACTCTTTGCGACCCCATGGACTCCAGCCTGCCAAACTGCTCTGTCCATAGGGTTCTCCCAGCAAGAATACTGGAGTGGGTAGATATTCCCTTCTCCAGGGGATCTTCCCAATCCAGCGATCAAAGGAGGGTCCCCTGCATTGCAAGCAGATTCTTTACCATCTGAGCCACCAAGGACACAGCTAGTCCATGGTAACTAACCAGAAATCTATTTTTCATGACTCTAAGTCTAGCAGATTTTCTACTTTATCACTTAATCTCCTTGCAAAGAGTGTACACAGTAATATACTGGCACTTATTTTCGCAAAATGAATTCTATAGGCTAATGTCAATAATTGATAGCCTATTTCAGTTCCCCAAGGCTTTCACTTGACTCAACTGGCTCCAAAACATTTTAATGCCATACATTTGAAAAATAAAGACACATTCGTCAGGTGCAGATCCAAAGATAAAAAGACAATCGTTCCCAGGTCCATTCTACTCCTTCCACCTTAGTAGACAATTGTGACAGATCTGGGCATGTTTCCACTTGGGGCATGATATTAATGTTTCCTTCTGGACCAAGGATAAACTGAAAAATTCCCCATTTTTCTCATCTTGGAGATCATGTAAATGGTGGGACTGAGTCTCAGAGTATAGTTACATCAGGCTGTATACAAATAACCACAGCAGTAGCCCAGTCTCTGTTGAGTCCTAACTTGGAAGTAAATCTCCTAACTTCTGTTCATCAGAACTGAGCTGGTTTTCACATGCCCCCAAACCCAAAAGCTCCTAAACAAATTGATGGGGAGTAATGATGAGAGAAGAGAGGAGTCTTTCTCATTGATTTGCCTCCTAAAATTAATGCAGAGAAAAGGGAGTTCTAAGGACTGTTGCTCAACTATAAAGGCAAACAACTTTACTAATTCATGATATTTTTCTCTTGGGTCTCATCGAACAATGCAAAGATTGATATTTGAACATACTTACACTCTAAATTCCTAACATTAATATTGCCTTGTTTTTGCTTTTGAACAATTGGAAAAGCATCCACAGAGGAAAATTCTCAAACATGAGCTGAAACTTGTCCTAACCATTTTTCATCCCAACCCTAAGGAAACATTATAACAAACAGAACTTTAAGAACTGTCCACCACCATCAACTTCTAAAGGAAAGAAAAAATCAATAGTAACCTCAAAACTACATTATAGCTATTTGCTCAGTGAATGTTTTGTGGCTTGGTGGTTTATGTTTGGGTTTTTGTTGTTTTGGGGTTTTTTGCTTCATAGATTTCTTTAATATTGCATCTCCATTCTGCTAAATGGCAGTAACTGGTTACTAGTTCAATTGCTCTGGTTCTCTAAACTATATATTGACCACTCTTTACTGCGTTTGGTTATATGAGACATAGCCTTGTCTTCAGTTCAGTTCAGTCACTCAGTCGTGTCCAACTCTTTGCGACTCCATGGACTACAGCACGCCAGGTCTCCTTGTCCATCACCAGCTCCCGGAGTTTACCCAAACTCATGTCCATTGGGTCGGTGATGCCATCCAACCACCTCATCCTCTGTTGTCCCCTTCTCCTCCCACCTTGTCTTATGTTGATTTTGTTTGATTATTTCTATAGACTTATAAGATTTTTTCAAACCTGAATTTCACTTAACTTGAAAATAAGATCACTAAAATCTTGTTCATTTATTGGGCTTGTATAGGCTTGTTGAGGCTTCCCAGGTGGTGCTGATGGTAAAGAACCCACCTGCCAATGCAGAAGACCTAAGAGATGTGGGTTTTATCACTGGGTCAGAAAGATCCCCTGGAGGAGGGCATGGCAACCCATGCCAGTATTCTTGCCTGGAGAATCCCATGAACGAGGGAGTCTATGGGGTCACAGAGAGTCAGACACAGCTGAAGAGACCTAACACAGCAGGCTTGTTTAGCAGAGATGGCCTATGATGATTGAGAGGAGTTCAGCACAATCTGACTGCACTTACTGGTTCTACAGTCTTGCCAGAAGCCTGCACCTAAAAGCCCAGGGAAACAACAGCTTGTGGAATGGCTCCTGGACAAACTTGAGGAGTCAGGAAATAGCCTGTATTCATCTTTCCTAGCCCTTCAACATGGTTCAACTAGGAACTGAATGCCATGGGTTATCAAAGAAAATAAATGGCAATGGCCATCCTCCTCCTTATTTCCCCTCCCCTTGTTCCATGAGAAATACAACAGTTGCATTTTCTAGAGATGGTCAGCCAGAATAATTGGAACTGATGACAAAGTGGTATTAATGACTTACCCTGTTTATATTATGACGTGACTACACCGGATCTGCTCCACAATCTTATTTTTTCACTATTCTATTAGAAGTCAGTCCCAAGGAATCAAAAAAGAAGGGTGCCCAGCAAAACCCTTTCCTACAACGGGCACTCTGCCCTTTTAAAATGCCACTTCCACTCCCTTCCTATTCATTGAGGGAGAACTTGCCCCCCAAATTCAGACTGTTTCATCAGAAACAAAGGTTTAATCTTTTGTTGGTTTATTTCTCCCTAAGTACTAGTCCAGGAGTGAGGATTATAACTGACTCAAATTCTCTATCTTATTTAGGAATTCAGAATATAATAACACTTAGGAATCAATTTATTCTTACAGACAGGTTTCAGTGATTGTAGCATACTCAATGTTTAATCCTAAACACAAACTTCATTTCTTCCCTTAGAGGACTTGACTGTGAGATCATATGAGCATAATTCTGTGAATTATCCCTACTCAAACAGTGGCTCAGCTGGTAAAGAATCCACTTGCCAATGCAGGAAACACAAGAGATGTGAGTTTGATCCCTGGGTTGGGAAGATCCCCTGAAGAAGGAAATGGCAACTCACTGCAATATTCTTGCCTGGAAATTTCCACGGACAGAAGAGCCTGGCAGCCTAAAGTTATGTAGGCCTACACGTAACCCTACATGGGGTTGTAAAGAGTCGGACACGACTGAGCACACATGCATACACAAACTGCTTTAAGCTTTCCTCTTTTCTCATTCTCCAAAATAATTCTTGTAAAGAGAAATTTATAAATTTCTTGTTCATTTTATGTTATCTACTATTGACTAGGCTAATAGTGTTGGGGTAACATAAAAATAACTTCTTTATGAATATAGAACACATCTTATCATTTTCAGTGAAATAACAAATTTCTATTGCTATTTATTTAGTCATTCTTAGTTTACATTGCTTGAATACATAGCAACTAGTAGGGAATAATGTGGCTTGGATTTTTTTCACGTATCTATTGGACAAATAATTAGCTCTTTAGTAACCAGGAAATTCTGATATAAACTATTTTGCTCTGCAGAGAGATCAACAGAAAAGGCTTTTTTAAATTTATTTTTAATTGGAGGATAATTGCTTTACAATGTTGTGTTGCTTTCTACTGTACAACAACGTGAATCAGCTCTAAGTATACATATATCTCCTCCCTCTTGAACATCCTTCCCATCCCAGCCATCTAGGTCATCACAGAGCACCAAGCTATGCTCCCTGTGCTATACAGTTCTTTCCTGCTAGCTAGCTATTTTACACAAAGTAGTACACATTAGTGTCTATGACAGTCTCTAATTCATCCCACTCTCTCCTTCCCCCTCTGTGTCCACAAGTCCATTCTCTATGACTGAGTCTCTATTCCTACCCTGAAAATAGGTTCATCTGTACCATTCAGAAAAGGATTTTTTAAAAGGAGAGAATAGTTACCAGAGTGAATCTCCTGCCCTAATGGAAGTTTGGGGTCAATATGCAGACGGTATTTTTGTTAACTATCCAACTCTCAAATAAACATGGCCAGAATATTTTCTGTGGACTGTCTTCTTATTGTGGAATAATTCGTCATCCATCTGAAGTGACTGAGTGACTAACACTTTCACTTTCCCTTTGGAAATAAAAGCTTCCTCATCTATAAACACATGGCAACATTGATAAGCATGATATAGATTGATATTTTAATGAATTGTTGTTGTTCAGTTGCTAAGTTATGTCCAACACTTTGTGACCCCATGAACTGCAGCACACCAGGCTTCCCTGTCCTTCACCATTTCCCAGAGTTTGCTAGAACTCAAATCCACTGAGTCAGTGCTGCTATCCAACCATCTCATCCTCTGTCACCCCCTTCTCCTCTTGCCGTCAATATTTCCCAGCATCAGGGTCTTTTTCCAGTGAGTTGGCTCTTCACATCAGGTAACCAAAGGATTGGAGCTTCGGCTTCAGCATCAGTCCTTCCAATGAGTATTCAAGGTTGATTTCTTTTAGGATTGACTGATTTGATCTCCTTGCAGTCCAAGAGACTCAATTGGGAGCATTAATAATAGCCTTTGCCCCAGAAAATCTTCACTAGACTCTGACACTAGATGTGAAATATCCAGAGAACCTCAGGAAGAAGTGGACTTAGAGCTAGAATGGAACTTGGATCCCACAAAAGAAACAAGTGGAGTCTCAGATACCATTATTATTTCTAGCCAGTGGTATTTTATACTAACATATATTTAAATACAATGAGCACTGAATGAAAGAAAAGGTAAGCAGAGACTTTTATACTTTGATAAATCACTCTCTTACCCTCATCTCCCTCTTCCTGGCACGTGTCTATTCTATGCTGAGGTTCAGCTAAGTGGACATCATGACTTTGTTAATTAAATGATATTACACTAAGTACACTGATATTAAAAAGATGACATTGATATTAGATGTAAATCTCATGAGGTACTGGATAAATAAAACACATTATACAACACAAAAGAGAGCATAAAAAAAGAAACAAGAGACCCTAAGAAACAGAAAGTATGTGATATTAGAAATAAGGTCAAATGTGTAAATTAGGAATAAAAAATTTAATTTTTACTATAAATATAAACTCTAAAGTTTGTGATAAAACTTGAAAACATACAGAAAAGCAGGAAAAATGCCTTTAAAACTCATATAGCCACACCTAGAGCTTGTAATTGATAATACTTTGCCATATTTGCTTCTTATGTACAGTTTTGGCTGAGTCACTGAAAAACAAATGACAATAATTCATTTTACTCCTAAATACTTCAACATATGTAGTAGTTTTGCATATTTTATTGTTTTACATATATTTATTTATATGTAATAACTACTTTCCTCTTTCTCCTTCTTCCCTTTATTAAACTTGTGTGTTTGTTGGAAATAAACATTTTTTAATTTATTTTATTTGTTTATCTATTTTTGATTGTTGAAGCTGAAACTCCAATACTTTGGCCACCTCATGCAAAGAGTTGACTCATTGGAAAAGATCCTGATACTGGGAAGGATTAGGGGCAGGAGGAGAAGGGGATGACAGAGGATGAGATGCCTGGATGGCATCACTGACTCGATGGACATGGGTTTGGGTAAACTCCGGGAGTTGGTGATGGACAGGGAGGCCTGGTGTGCTGCGATTCATGGGGTCGCAAAGAGTCTGACACGACTGAGCGACTGAACTGAACTGATTTTTGATTGTGCTTGGTCTTTGTCGTGCCTGGGCTTTCTCTAGTTGGGGTGAGCATGGGCTGTCTTCATTGCAGTGCTCAGCTTCTCATTGCAGTGGCTTCTCTTGTTTCAGGGCGAAGTTTCTAGGGGCACGGACTTCAGTAGTTGTGGCACATGGGCTCCTGAGCACAGACTCAGTAGCTGTGGTGCACGGGCTTAGTTGTTCTTCAGCATGTGGAATCTTACTGTACCAGAGATTGAACCCATGTCCCCTGGATTCATAGGTGAATTAGTATCCAGTGTACCACCAGGGAAGTCCAGAAATAAATTTTATAGTTAAGTCTTTAGGTAACAAAATATTTGGTGAGACCAGGATTAAAATTATGGGATAATTGATATAGCCAGTGATTAATAAAATAACTACTGGGGTGATGTGACTTTTTGTTCTGGGAAGAGGGGAAAATATTTTCGCTTACATATGGATGGCTACATCTTGTAAGGTGGAAAAACAGAGCATATTATTGTAAACGGAACTTCAAATACGCATGGAAATATGTACATGGTGCTAAGAAGTCAAAGGGGTGGACTGTACCAGCTATTAACTTTTTGTCTCTTATCTGCAATTCCACACTTCTTAGTTCTGCTTCATAATACTTCATCCAGACCCTGTAAACATTTCTCCCTTGACAGATGATTTCTATGTTAGGCTTTGCTAATTATACTCCAACTCCATTTTTCTGAAAAGGCATTATGTAATATTTTCAATGCTAATTACTAATCAAATCAAAAGCTTAAGAAACCTTGAATTCAATATTTTCCTGAAGTAATAAAAAATCTATCTTAAACTAACATGCTGACATTATATTTGATGGTAATATAAAACAGCTATTGCCATTAAAACCAGGAAAATCATAATTCATCAACATTTTCCTGGGAATTTTGTTCAATAAAATGAGAAGTGAAAAGAAATAAGTATAATGACATTTTATGGCTAAGTTTAGAGACAATTTCAAATGCTCAGGGCTGGGGCAATGGGATGACCCAGAGGGATGGGATGGGGAGGGAAGAGGGAGGGGGGTTCAGGATGGGGAACACATGCAAATCCATGGCTGACTCATGTCAATGTGTGGCAAAAACCACTACAATATTGTAAAGTAATAAGCCCCCAACTAAAATAAATAATTTTTTTAAAAAAAAAGAAAATTAAATAAATAAATAAATACAATGTCAACATTTACTGAGGAAACCTAAGAGAACTGACTGAAAAACCTTTTAAGATATTGAGTTTAAGTAAAATCTCAACAAACTGAACAAATATAGAAAAAAGGCAAAAATCTTTTCCATATTGTATGAGAGCAAGTTGTATTGGAAAAAATTAATTCACAATATCCATTTTTAAATGTGTAGAGATACAAGTTGAGAACTATGAAATATATAGATCATGTTCTAGGAGAGTAAAATGTCAATTCTTATTAAATTAATATTCTGCAAAATTTAAAGCAATCTCAGTCACTATCTCATTAGCATTTCTAACACGCAAAGTAATTCTCAAGTCCATCTGAAAGATAAACAAGTGAAATTAGCTAAAACATAGGGAGGAAAAGTAATGGGGCAAACAGCTTGCCTCATCATATGTTAAGGTTGTACCTAGAACTCATTATAACATGTTAGGGCAATTCAGGGATCAATCAATAATGAAGCAGAGTAAGTAGCTCTGGAACACACTTCTTTATTGAAAGAAGAAAACTTCATATATGATAAAGCCTCCCAAGCCAGTGAGGAAAAAAAGATGAATCAATAAACGGTATTAGGAAATCAATAATTTTGGGTGGTAGTAAAAGAAATCAATTTAAAATTTTCACTTTATTGCAAAATAATGAAAAAGAAATTAAATCAAGAACAAATTTAATCAATTAGATTAAAACAAGCAGGTAATATATACATGAATATTTAATTAGCGTCTAGATGGAAAATTGTTTTCTCAACATAAAAGCAAAGGAAAATATCACAAATTGAAATACAAGTCAGGTGGCATTTGAGGAACAAATTAAACACAAAAGATTTGACATCTTTAATACATAAAGAACTCAAAAATCAGTTAGAAAAGTCTTAAGACAGATGAACAAAGGACATGAGCAGACTAGTCACACCCAAAAGAAACACAAATGGCAAAAAAAAATGCATCCTAAGATTCAAACAGTTCAGTTCAGTCGCTTAGTCACGTCCGACTTTTTGCGAACCCATGAATTACAGCACGCCAGGCCTCTCTGTCCATCACCAACTCCCGGAGTCTACCTAAACCCATGTCCATCGAGTCGGTGATGCCATCCAACCATCTCATCCTCTGTTGTCCCCTTCTCCTCCCGCCCCCAATCCCACCCAGCATTAGGGTCTTTTCCAATGAGTCAACACTTTGCACGAGGTGGCCAAAGTATTGGAGTTTCAGCTTCAACATCAGACCTTCCAATGAACAACCAGGATTGATCTCTTTTTCCAGGATGGATTGATTGGATCTCCCAAAAAAATAAAGTCTGACATTGTTGCAGTCCCCATGAAGGGACTCTCAAGAGTCTTCTCCAACTCCACAGTTCAAAAGCATCAATTCTTCGATGCTCAGCTTTCTTCACCATCCAGCTCTCATCAGAAATAGAGATGTTTTTCTGATTATCTAGCTTTTTTCGACATGACTACTGGAAAAACCATAGCCTTGACTAGATGGACCTTTGTTGGCAAAGTAATGTCTCTGCTTTTAAATATGCTATCTAGGTTGGTCATAACCTTCCTTTCAAGGAGTAAGCATCTTTTAATTACATGGCTGCAATCACGATCAGCATTGATTTTGGAGCCCCCAAAAATAAAGTCTGACACTGTTTCCGCTGTTTCCCCATCTCTTTGCCATGAAGTGATGGGACCAGATGCCATGATCTTAGTTTTCTGAACTTTGAGCTTTAAGCCAACTTTTTTCACTCTCCTGCTTCACTTTCATCAAGAGGCTCTTTAGTTCTTGTTCACTTTCTGCCATAAGGGTGATGTCATCTGCATATCTGAGGTGATTGATATTTCTCCTGGCAATCTTGATTCCAGCTTGTGTTTCTTCCAGCCCAGCATTTCTCATGATGTTCAGTACTCTGCATATAAGTTAAATAAGCAGGGTGACAATATACAACCTTGACGTACTCCTTTTCCTATTTGGAACCAGTCTGTTGTTCCATGTCCCAGTTCTAACTAAAACTGTTGCTTCCTGACCTGCATACAGGTTTCTCAAGAGACAGGTCAGATGGTCTGGTATTCCCATCTCTTTCAGAATTTTCCACAGTTTATTGTGATCCACACAGTCAATGGCTTTGGCATAGTCAATAAAGCAGAAGTAGATATTTTCCTGGAACTCTCTTGCTTTTTCGATGATCCATTGGGTGTTGGCAGTTTGATCTCTGGTTCCTCAGGCTTTTCTAAATCCAGCTTGAATATCTGAAAGTTCACCATTCACGTAGTGTTGAAGCCTGGCTGGGAGAATTTTGAGCATTACTTTGCTAGCATGTGAGATTAGTGCAGTTGTGCAGTAGTTTGAGCATTCTTTGGCATTGCCTTTCTTTTGGATTGGAATGAAAACTGACCTTTCCAGTCCTGTGGCCACTGCTGAGTTTTCCAAATTTGCTGCCATATTGAGTGCAGTATTTTCACAGCATCATCTTTCAGATTTGAAATAACTCAACTGGAATTCCATCACCTCCACTAGCTTTGTTCATAGTGATGCTTCCTAAGGCCCACTTGACTTCACATGATACTGTATGGTACTGGGTAAAATACTGGTGCTATTAAAGAAGAAATGTTAAAATCTGTGAATACAAATATAAATTGGTACAACTTTTTAAAGGATAGATTAGACTCAAATCAGTCTTTAAAATGTTTATATTCTTTCAACCAACTAGCCCACTTCTTGAAACCTTGAACAAATACTAAAGATGTTTTATTGTGGAAGATATAAATGTAGAAAATAGGAAATAAACTAAATTTCCAAAAATATGAGAATAGCTAAGTAAATTATGGACTCCCATAAAATGGAATAGAATACAGTCATTAAAATCTTAATTTTGAAGAATATTTAAGACAGACATTTTTGAAGCATAATGTTAAACCAAAGAGGAGAATGAAAAACTGTGGTAAAAGTAATCCAGTTTTTAGAGGATATAGAGAAAATGGAACCCTCCTGCCCTGTTTTTGGGAATGTAAATTGGTCTGGGCACCGTGGAAAACAGTATGGAGGTTCCTTAAAAAGCTAAAAATAAAGTTGCCATATGTTTCATCAATCCTACTTCTGGGCATATATAACCAGAGAAAAGTTTACTTTGAAAATATATATGCACTCCAAAGTTCATTGCAGAACTATCTACAATAGCCAAGACATGGAAACAGGAAGATTATGCTGGCACTCATCTTCAGAAAGGTAATTTGGCTCCAGAATACACTATAATAGCCACCAAAATTAACTGTAATCAAAGAGATCATTAGACGTTCTGGTTGCCTTTCATTCCTCAGAGGTGAGACTTTGGCGGCTCACAGCCTGACTGGAGTCAGACTTGCCTCGGTGATAAAATCAGTGATAAAAATGACACATCAAAGTTAGAGAAGAGGTTGTGCTTTATTTCCCAGACTCAGTACAGTTTGTGAAAGAACAAGGGCCAATCCCACTTGATTTTTCAAAATTATAAACTTGGTAATTGCAGTTGAATGATTTGAAATTGCTTGGTTTCTTCTCTTCTTGCTTTACTGTTAATTCTGTTTATACCCAAATAAGTGTAAAACTGCTTTCTCATCCAAAGAAAATTTGCTAAGAGATAATGGTTCTGAAAATGTGGAATTTGCATCACTTATTTAAATTTCAAATACTAACTAAATGATTAAAATCAAACTTTGCATTTGCCTCTGCTGCTGCTGCTACTGCTGCGGCTGCTAAATCGCTTCAGTCGTGTCTGACTCTGTGCGACCCCATAGGCGGCAGCTCACCAGGCTCCGCCGTCCTGGGATTCCCCAGGCAAGAACACTGGAGTGGGTTGCCAGTTCCTTCTCCAGTGCCTGAAAGTGAAAAGTGAAAGTGAAGTCGTTCAGTCGTGAGCGACTCTTCGCGACCCCATGGACTGCAGCCTACCAGGCTCCTCCATTCCATGGGATTTTCCAGGCAAGAGTACTGGAGTGGGGTGCCATTGCGTTCTCCTTGCATTTGCCTCAGTGTTGGTAACTTAGAATAACTGGTCTTGAATTATCTCATAATGCACTTACTGCTAATGTGAAGTCAAGAATTCATTATTCCAATTCAGTTCAGTCGCTCAGTCATGTCCAACTCTTTGCGACCCCATGAATTGCAGCACGCCAGGCCTCCCTGTCCATCACCAACTCCCGGAGTTCACCCAAACCCACGGCCATCAAGTTGGTGATGCCATCCAACCATCTCATCCTCTGTCATCCCCTTTTCCTCCTGCTCCCCAATCCTACCCAGCATTAGGGTCTTTTCCAATGAGTCAACTCTTCGCATGAGGTGGCCAAAGTATTGGAGTTTCAGCTTCAACATCAGTCCTTCCAATGAAAAATCAGGACTGATCACCTTTAGGATGGACTGGTTGGATCTTCTTGCAGTTCAAAGGACTCTCAAGAGTCTTCTCCAACACCACAGTTCAAAAGCATCAATTCTGCGGTGCTCATCTTTCTTCACCATCCAACTCTCACATCCATACATGACCACTGGAAAAACCATAGCCTTGACTAGATGGACTTTTGTTGGCAAAGTAATGTCTCTGCTTTTAAATACGCTATCTAGGTTGGCCATAACTTTCCTTCCAAGGAGTAAGCATCTTTTAATTTCATGGCTGCAATCACCATCAGCAGTGATTCTGGAGCCCAAAAAAATAAAGTCTGACACTGTTTCCACTGTTTCCCCATTTATCCCATGAAGTTATGGGACCAGATGCCATGATCTTAGTTTTCTGAACATTGAGCTTTAAGCCAACTTTTTCACTCTCCTGTTTCACTTTCATCAAGAGGATCTTTAGTTCTTGTTCACTTTCTGCCATAAGGGTGGTGTCATCTGCATATCTGAGGTGATTGATATTTCTCCTGGCAATCTTGATTCCAGCTTGTGTTTCTTCCAGCCCAGCATTTCTCATGATGTACGCTGCATATAAGTTAAATAAACAGGGTGACAATATACAGCCTTGACGAACTCCTTTTCCTGTTTGGAACCAGTCTGTTGTTCCATGTCCAGTTCTAACTGTTGCTTCCTGACCTGCATACAGGTTTCGCAAGAGGCAGGTCAGGTGGTCTGGTATTCCCATCTCTTGAAGAATTTTCCACAGTTTATTGTGATCCACACAGTCAAAGGCTTTGGAATAGTCAGTAAAGCAGAAATAGATGTTTTTCTGGAACTTTCTTGCTTTTTTTGATGATCCATCGGGTGTTGGCAGTTTGATCTCTGGTTCCTCTGCCTTTTCTAAAACCAGCTTGAACATCTGAAAGTTCACTGTTCACGTCTTGCTGAAGCCTGGCTTGGAGAATTTTAAGCATTACTTTACTAGCGTGTGAGATGAGTGCAATTGTGTGGTAGTTTGAGCATTCTTTGGCATTTCCTTTCTTTGGGATTGGAATGAAAACTGACCTTTTCCAGTCCTGTGGCCATTGCTGAGTTTTCCAGATTTGCTGGCATATTGAATGCAGCACTTTCACAGCATCATCTTTTAGGATTTGAAATAACTCAACTGGAATTCCATCATCTCCACTAGCTTTGTTCATAGTGATGCTTCCTAAGGCCCACTTGACTTCACATTCCAAGATGTCTGGCTCTAGGTGAGTGATCACACCATCATGATTATCTGGGTCATGAAGATCTTTTTTGTACAATTCTTCTGTGTATTCTTGCCACCTCTTCTTAATATCTTTTTCTTCTGTTAGGTCCATACCATTTCTGTCCTTTATCGAGACCATCTTTGCATGAAATATTCCCTTGGTATCTCTAATTTTCTTGAAGAGATCTCTAGTCTTTCCCATTCTGTTGTTTTCCTCTATTTCTTTGCATTGATTGCTGAGGAAGGCTTTCTTATCTCTCCTTGCTATTCTTTGGAACTTTGCATTCAGATGGGAATATCTTTCCTTTTCTCCTTTGCTTTTCACTTCTCTTCTTTTCCCAGCTATTTGTAAGGCCTCCTCAGACAGCCATTTTTCTTATTTGCATTTCTTTTCCATGAGGATGGTCTTGATCCCTGTCTCCTATACAATGTTACGAACCTCTGTCCATAGTTCATCAGGCACTCTGTCTATCAGATCTAGTCCTTGAGAACCCCATGAACAGTATGAAAAGGCAAAAAGATAGGACACTGAAAGATGAACTCCCCAGGTCAGTAGGTGCCCAATATGCTACTGGAGATCAGTGGAGAAATAACTCCAGAAGGAATGATGGGGTGGAGCCAAAGCAAAAACAATACCCAGCTGTGGATGTGACTGGTGACAGAAGCATGGTCCAACGCTGTAAAGAGCAATATTGCATAGGAGCCTGGAATGTTAGGTCCATGAATCAAGGCAAATTGGAAGTGGTCAAACAGGAGACAGCAAGAGTGAACGTCGACATTCTAGGAATCAGTGAACTACAATGGACTGGAACGGGTGAATTTAACTCAATGACCATTGTATCTACTACTGTGGGCAGGAATCCCTTAGAAGAAATGGAGTTGCCATCATGGTCAACAAAAGAGTCTGAAATGCAGTACTTGGATGCAATCTCAAAAACAACAGAATGATCTCTGTTCGTTTCCAAGGCAATCCATTCAATATCACAGTAATCCAAGTCTATGCCCCAACCAGTAATGCTGAAAGAAGCTGAAGTTGAACGGTTCTATGAAGACCTACAAGACCTTTTAGAACTAACATCCAAAAAAGATGTCCTTTTCATTATAGAGGACTGGAATGCAAAAGTAGGAAGTCAAGAAACACCTGGAGTAACAGGCAAGTTTGGCCTTGGAGTATGGAATGAAGCAGGGCAAAGGCTAATAGAGTTTTGCCAAGAGAACGCACTGGTCATAGCAAACACCCTATTCCAACAACACAAGAGAAGACTCTACACATGGACATCACCAGATGGTCAACACCGAAATCAAATTGATTATATTGTTTGCAGCCAAACATGGAGAAGCTCTATACAGTTAGCAAAAACAAGACCAGGAGCAGACTGTGGCTCAGCTCATGAACTCCTTATTGCCAAATTCAGAGTTAAATTGAAGAAAGTAGGGAAAACCACTAGACCATTCAGGTATGACCTAAATCAAACCCCTTATGATTATACAGTGGAAGTGAGAAATAGATTTAAGGGACTAGATCTGATAGGCATTATTCCAGAGCCCTTAGCAAATGACAACATGATACGTTGTAATATCTTTTTATGTTGATAAAAAATAAGTGTTTTCCATAGAAAATCTGTAAAATACTGAAGTGGGTAAGAAGAAACTGAAAGCTACCAAAATACTACACCCAGAGTGATATCTCAACTTTTCAACAATTTTTTCCAACTTTGGGGGTGTATTCATGTTCAGTCACTTCAGTGGTGTCCAACTGTTTGTGACCTTATGGACTTAGCCCACAAGTCTCCTCTGTCCATGGGATTTTCCCTGCAAGAATACTGGATTGGGTTGCCACTCTCTCCTCTAGGGGATATTCTCCACCCAGGGATTCAACTCCCGTCTCCTGCATTGCAGACTGATTCTTTACCACTGAGCTACCAGGGAAGACCAGTTTGCAGGCAGGCGGCATGAAGGCCGGTAGGAGGTATGGAACTTTTTCTCAGGGACTCAGTTTGTAGGTAGTGACTTGATTCTGTAACATATATTTGACACAGAATTCTCTGTCACTGGAAAAATTCAAGCAGAAGCTAGAGAACTTGGTTTGGGGGATGAAGGCTCAAGACGATGACCCCTAACAGCCCTTAACCCTTCCTCTTCCATTTGTAGGAGAAGCATGACCAGGAAGTCAGGTGTGTGTGAGTGTGTCTCTCCGTGTGCAGGTGTGTGTTATCTGATAGAGGAGAGAACTACAGCGAGCTTCAGCCAATGAGGCATTTGCTGTGTAATGTGGAAGGAAAAAATGATTTAGAGTCACCTTGTGGAATATTCCCATGTAGGGGACAGGAAGGTAGAACAGCTGTGGTGAAAGGAACATGGAAGTAATCAGAGTAGCGAAGGAAGTGACAATATTTATGGATAAACAACCCACAAAGAAGCATGGGTAACTGAACACGGATGGAAATATTAGACATCTGTATTAACTAACCTAAGAAATCTTACCATATCATTATGTAATTAAGTCATATCAGTCTAAATTTTAAACGAAAGTCTTTCAGTGTGTAGAATTAGGAAATCATAAATCAGAATGGCTCACATTCTGTTCTTTTTAAGGCTTGGAACTTTTAGGAAGAAATTGCGCTGGGGGGTTTTAAATTCTTTTTTTTCTCATTTTCTTCCTTTCACATAAGAATCCTGAACTTGCATGACATTAGCAACCCATCCTTTGCATTTGATTGTCTTTGTTGGTCTACCTCTGAAGCCTATGTTTCCTTTTGAATATCTTTATAACCTATAATTAAACTTTAAGTCCTTATTCATTTTCAACTTCTCTAATTTCCTCAAGTTATGTGTTTTTGCTTATGACAGTGAATAACTAGAACTCTAGAAATAGCTATCCAATTTCTCCAAATCTATAATGTAGGGCTTAGGGGATTATTAGGCTCCTGGGATATTAAGGATTAGTGAAAGCCCCCAAAGAAAACCAAAAGAAATGGCATAATGTCAGTATGAGTTTGAGCTTAGCATCCACATACTGAAAGGGCAAATGTCAGAAAGTTTCTTCATAAATCTAAACATCTCTAGGAGAGCATTCTCACAACTATATATTAAAGCCTCCCAGGGGTCATCACCTCCTGAATACCTTCTCAAGGCCTTGAGGCTGACTGATTACCATTTCTGAATCATAAAAGGATAGAAATTCAAATGTCATAATGCTCTTTTGAGGAAAGAGAAGCCAGAAAGTTGTGATTTTTCTCAAGATAACACCATGACCTGATTCTGTTTCAGTGTATGGAATAGCGATGGCTCATGGATCCACAACAGCTGAGGAAAAAGGTACTGCATCAAAGCAGAGTGTCTAGTCACTCTTTTCAGTGATAGTGAAAGTGCAGCTTACTCTTTTAGTGACAGTCGCTCAGTCATGTCCAACTCTTTGCAATCCCATGGACTGGGGCTTGCCAGGTTCTTCTGTCCATGGGATTTCCCAGCAAGAATACTGGAGTGGGTTGCCATTTCCTTCTCCAGGAGATCTTCCCTACCCAGGGATCAAACCTAGGTCTCCCATATTGCAGGCAGATTCTTTACCATCTGAGCCACCAGGAAAGCCAGATTTACTCCTCTAGGCAAGGTGTTATTGGAATCATTCTTGTTAGAAATCCTTTATAAAATACCTTCACCAGTGCCCTGCCTTACTAAACAAAAAGTGCTGCTTTTCTTAAGTAAGGCTTTTTAAAATTTAATTTAGTTTTTTAAATTTATTTCTTTGACCATGCCACACAGCATATAGGGTGTTAGTTCCACTGCCAAGGATCAAACCCAAGTCCACTGCATTGGAAGCATAGTCTTAACCACTGGACCACCAGGAAAGCCCAGAATATACTGTTCTTGATTTTACCCTTTCTTAATGACTTAGACAGTTATACTATGAGCTTCAGTTATTGTTATGTAGTTTGCAATGTGGAGGCACCTCCAGGAGCTATCAGAAAATATAGCAACATCTTCCTTTCATAAGAAATGAGTTTCAGTTTAGTCACACAGTCGTGTCCAGCTCTTTGCGACCCTATGAGCTGCAGCACGCCAGGCCTCCCTGTCCATCACCAACTCCCGGAGTTCACCCAAACCCATGGCCATCAAGTTGGTGATGCCATCCAACCATCTCATTCTCTGTCGTCCCCTTCTCCTCCTGCCCCAAATCCTTCCCAGCATTAGGGTCTTTTCCAATGAGTCAACTCTTTGCATAAGGTGGCCAAAGTATTGGAGTTTCAGCTTCAACATCAGTCCTTCCAATGAACAATCAGGACTGATCTCCTTTAGGATGGACTGGTTGGATCTTCTTGCAGTCCAAGGGACTCTCAAGAGTCTTCTCCAACACCACAGTTCAAAAGCATCAATTCTTTGGTGCTCAGCTTTCTTTATAGTCCAACTCTCACATCCATACATGACTACTGGAAAAACCATAGCCTTGAGTAGATGGATCTTTGTTGACAAAATAATGTCTCTGCTTTTTAATATGCTCTCTAAGTTGTTCATAACGTTCCTTCCAAGGAGTAAGCATCTTTTAATTTCCACTGTTTCCCCATCTGTTTGCCATGAATGATGGGACCATATGCCATGATCTTAGTTTCCTGAATGTTGAGCTTTAAGCCAACTTTTTCACTCTCCTCTTTCACTTTCATCAAGAGGCTCTTTAGTTCTTCTTCACTTTCTGCTATAAGGGTGGTATCATCTGCATATCTAAGCTCATTGATATTTCTCCCAGCAATCTTGATTCCAGCTTGTGCTTCATCCAGCCCAGCATTTCTCATGATGTACTTTGCATATAAGTTAAATAAGCAGGGTGACAATATACAGCCTTGATGTACTCCTTTCCCTATTTGGAACCAGTGTATTGTTCTATGTCCAGTTCCAACTGTTGCTTCCTGACCTACATACAGATTTCTCAGGAGACAGTTCAGGTAGTCTGATATTGCCATCTCCTTCAGAATTTTCCACAATTTATTGTGATCCATACAGTCAAAGGCTCTGGCATAGTCAATAATGTAGAAGTAGATATTTTCCTGGAACTCTCTTGCTTTTTCAATAATCCAGCGAATGTTGGCGATTTGATCTCTGGTTCCTCTGCCTTTTCTAAATCCAGCTTGAATATATGGAAGTTCACATTTCACATATTGCTGAAGCTTGGCTTGGAGAATTTTGAGCATTATTTTGCTAGTATGTGAGATGAGTACAACTGTGCAGTAGTTTGAACATTCTTTGGCATTGCCTTTCTTTGGGATTGGAATGAAAACTGACTTTTTCCAGTCCCGTGGCCACTGCTGACTTTTCCAAATTTGGTGGCATATTGAGTGCAGCACTTTCACAACATCATCTTTGAGGATTTGAAATAGCTCAACTGGAATTCCATCACCTCCACTAGCTTTGTTCATAGTGATGCTTCCTAAGGCCCACTTGACTTTACATTCCAGGATATCTGGCTCTAGGTGAATGAACACACCATCATGATTATCTGGGTCGTGAAGATCTTGTTTATATAGTTCTTATGTGTATTCTTGCCACCTCTTCTTAATATCTTTTTCTTCTGTTAGGTCCATACCATTTCTGTCCTTTATTGAGCCCATCTTTGCATGAAATATTCCCTTGGTATCTCTAATTTTCATGAAGAGATCTCTAGTCTTTCCCATTCTGTTGTTTTCCTCTATTTCTTTGCACTGATTGCTGAGGAAGGCTTTCTTATCCCTCCTTGCTATTCTTTGGAACTCTGCATTCAAATGGGTATATCTTTCTTTTTCTCCTTTGCTTTTCTCCTCTCTTCTTTTCACAGCTATTTGTAAGGCCTTCTCAGACAGCCATTTTACTTTTTTGAATTTCTTTTTCTTGGGGATGGTCTTGATCTCTGTCTCCCATACAATGTCACGTACCTCCGTCCAAAGTTCATCAGGCACTCTGTCTATCAGATCTAGCCCCTTAAATCTATTTGTTACTTCCACTGTATAACCATAAGGGATTTGATTTGGGTCATACCTGAATGGTCTAGTGGTTTTCTCCACTTTCTTCGATTTAAGTCTGAATTTGGCAATAAGGAGTTCATGAGCTGAGCCATCGTTAGTTCTCGGTCTTGTTTTTGCTAACTGTATAGAGCTTCTCCATCTTTGGCTGCAAAGAATATAATCAGTCTGATTTCGGTGTTGACCATCTGGTGATGTCCATGTGTAGAATCTTCTCTTGTGTTGTTGGAAGAGGGTGTTTGCTATGACCAGTGCATTTTCTTGGCAAAACTCTATTAAAAGTTTGCCCTGCTTCGTTCTGTACTCCAAGGCCAAACTTGCCTGTTACTCCAGGTGTTTCTTGACTTCCTACTTTTGCATTCCAGTCCCCTATAATGAAAAGGACATCTTTTTTGGGTGTTAGTTCTAGAAGGTCTTGTAGGTATTCATAGAACCGTTCAACTTCAGCTTCTTTAGCATTACTGGTTGGGGCATAGACTTGGATTACCATGATATTGAATGGTTTGCCTTGGAAATGAACAGAGATCATTCTGTCGTTTTTGAGATTGTATCCAAGTACTGCATTTTGGACTCTTTTGTTGACTATGATGGCAACTCCATTTCTTCTAAGGGATTTCTGCCCACAGTAGTAGATACAATGGTCATTCCAGTCCATTGTAGTTCATTCCTAGAATGTCGACGTTCACTCTTGCCATCTCCTGTTTGCCCACTTCCAATTTGCCTTGATTCATGGACCTAACATTCCAGGTTCCTATGCAATATTGCTCTTACAGCATTGGACGTTGCTTCTATCACCAGTCACATCCACAACTGGGTGTTGTTTTTGCTTGGCTACGTCCCTTCATTCTTTCTGGAGTTACTTCTCCACTGATCTCCAGTAGCATATTGGGCACCTACTGACCTTGGAGAGTTCATCTTTCAGTGTCTTATCTTTTTGCCTTTTCATGCTGTCCATGGGTCTCAAGGCAAGCATACTGAAGTGGTTTTCCATTCCCTTCTCCAGTGGATCACATTTTGTCAGAACTCTCCACCATGACCTGTCCGTCTTAGGTGGCCCTACACAGCATGGCTTAGTTTCATTGAGTTAGACAAGGCTGTGGTCCATGTGACCAGATTGGCTAGGTTTCTGTAATTGTGGTTTCAGTCTGTCTGCCCTCTGATGCCCTTTCTCAGCGCCTACTGTCTTACTGGGATTTCTCTTACTTTCTGATTCCATTGACAACTATGACAGTATCTGCTCCTATATCTCTGTCCTTTCTGTTTTCAATTGTTTTTACTACTGGGTACACAATGCTGAGGCAACTAGACAAAGACCTACTAAAGATTTATAAGGAATAATCTTTTTTAACTAAAAACAGTTTACGTCCACAGATATATTTGGTTTATTTATTTCTAGAATCAAGTCTATGTTCCAAAGAAATAGAGTTACCGAAAGTCCAAAGTCCAAGAAATTAATCCTGATTTTTCTTTTTCATAGCATAGATTCTCTACCATCATTTTTGTCATTGATATAGGTAAAGAGTTAGAAGATGCCAAGATCATGAAACACCAAAGTTAAGCCATATCATATGTAAGCAGTTACCTTTTATGAGAAACTATACTTTTATTGAGCACTTAGTCTATGCCAGATATGATAAATTCTTTAGTGTATGAGCTTGCTTGAGTCCTACTTTTATAGCTTCAATGTGTAGCACAATTGATGTGTAATAAATGTATGTAGAAAACAAGAAATAATGGAATTATTCATTTTGCCAGAGGAAAAAGCTAGACTCAAAAAATTAAGTAATTTGTCTGAGTTTATATAGTTAGGGAGTTTAACCCAGATCCTTTAATTTCAAATCTTTTGCTTTCCCTCTGGTCTGTGAAATTAACCTGTATTTATTCAAAGCTATTTATTAATTATTGTAAAAACTTACTGGAGTGGTTACCCATTCCCTTCTCCAGGGGATCTTCCTGACCCAGAGATTAAACCCATGTCTCCTGCATTGGCAGCTGGATTCTTTAACCATCTGAGCCACCAAATAAGTCCCTATTATACAAGCTAAGTAGCTATAACAAAGAAACCCCAAAATGCAATAGTTTAAATAAGATAGAAATTTCTCTCCTGTAATTCATGAGTAGGTGGTCCTAAAATTGGGGGCTAACTTGCAGTCCTCAATATGCTGCTCCCAGCTCTGCAGTCACGGGAGCTGCTACAGGACACCTTTCACTATCAGGAAAAGAGAAAGAGTCCACTGAAGTGTGGCTGAGTTCCTCTCAAAGGAACGTGACCCAGGAGGACATGACGCAGGAACTATCTGCTCACATTTCAGTGGCCATAATCTATCCACACTGGAAACACTAAACTGGAAGTGGGCACCCAGCTAAATCATAGGTATTATCAAAGAAGAAGAAAATGAATATGGTTGGATAACTAGCACTCTGTGTCATAGACCATTAACTACATACAGTTGATAACTGTCCAGACTTCTCCTGCCTATAATTCATCCTTTCAGTTTTTCACTTCACATTTAAACTGGAAACATAGAAGGAAGAAATTAAATTTAAATCAATCTATTTATCCAGGACTAGTGACTCTGACTGAAAGAAGTTTTGGGGGCTGTCTGAAAACTATTTTAGTTCTGTCTTTTGTTATTATAAATAATTAAGAAGTAAGGGCAAGTTTTACATGGTAGACTGAACACCCACATTTATCTTCCTACCTTCACCAATCCCCTATAAATGTAGAAAAGTTAACTGTCTTGGAAAACAGGCGAAGTTGCTATAACTAACCAAAATAAAGAATTCATGGAATACTGAGACCAGTTAAGACTGGATTAAATGGGAGCAGACAAAACTCCAACAACAATAAACGCTTAAGAGAGATGAGACAGAGATGAGAGCCATTCTGACCAAGGTTGGCATCAGAGCTCAAGGTGGAAAGAGACAGGAATCGTCAGAGTATGAAGCAGTGCCTGCTGTGTAACTGGCCTGGGTGTGACATTTGCCCCCACCAGAAACAGTGAAAACTACACTCCAGAAAAAAAGGAAAATAACTAAAGGGTAGAATGTGGGTGTTTCGCTGGAAGTAACTCTATAGTCAGCACAAAAAAGAAAAAGGTAACTCCAAGCAAGTGTGAAATGTATAAAAGCACTTAGCAATGGAGTAAAGCCTTTCTTTCTTTCTTCCTCCTTTCATTCCTTCCTTTCCTTTCTTCCCTCCATCCTTCCTTCTTAGTCTCTTTCTTTCTTCCTTCTTTCATTCCCTAATTGGACAGGTCCCTGAGTGATTAACTACTCTTCTCTCATTTCCCATAAAAGGAAACTTCTTTTATTAACACATTCTGCCCACTTATCTAGAGCTGATACATTTGCCTTTTAATTCAGGGGAGCTGTGCATAGTCGCTCAGTAGTGTCCAACTCTTTGCCTCCCCCCAAAATAATTGCTTGGTAAAACCCACATCAACAACCAATTTAATCATGAACTTAGTCCATCATTTATAAATATAAATAAATAATCAGTGATCAACAGACACTTGACAAACATCAAGGTAGTGGACATTTTCAAAAAATAACAACTGGTTTAAGTTCTCAAGTTATCACATTGCCCTTTACCGTTCCCACCATGAAGGCTAAACTAATATGCACAGTACCTGAGGGAAGAGTAAAAGCACCACCAGCACAGCTCAGAGAGTGAGGGGAAGGAGGCTGCAACACGGGGGGAGAGATCCTACAGGATAATAGTGGATGGAGAAGCCCTGCAAGAGAAGAGGAGGAGACAGTGGGAGTTTGCTTCTCTCCCCTCACTTCCCACCCACCCACTTTCCATGCTGTTCCAAGTGGTAAGCAACACTATACCTGGCAAATAGGAGTATATAAAAGAAAAGAAATTGAATTTTCCAAAGTAAAGAAGAATTTCAGAAAAAATATTACAAGAATCAGCTCCTCTATATACAGAGAAGAGGTAGCATCTTCATTACTTGATCATACTCCAGCCTCCGTGAGGTCTGTGGCTGTGCCTTTGATGTTCTGCTCTAAGGCACCTCCCTCTCACTTCACCAAAGCATCTCTTGCAAAGGTCACTCACAAACTCTAAATGAGTAAAGGGCACAGACATTTTTTCAGTCTCCATCTTATTTTTAACTCCCAGCATCTTTTGATACCATGATCACTCCCTTGCTTCTTTTCTCTTTTCAACTTTTTTTTTTTTAATTTTTATTGGGGAATAGTTGATTTATAATGTTGTGTTAGTCTCGGGTATACAGCAAGATGAATCAGTTATACATATACGTAGATTCACCCTTCTTCAGATTCTTTTCCCACATAGGCCATTATAGAGTATTGAGTAGCGTTCCCTGTGCTCTACTGTAGGTACTTATAAGTTATCTATTTTATATACAGTAGTGTTATCTGTGTTCTTTTTGATGATAGCCATTCTGACAAATGTGAAATGATATTCCACTGTGATTTTCATTTGCCTTTCTAGGCCAGCCTATTTAGAATTGCAACCCTGGCCCAACATTCACCACCCAACTCTTTCCTTTATTTTTTTCTAAAGCACATATCATCTCCTCACACACCAGGCAGGCCATTTGCAACAATATAGATGCAACTTGAGGGGATTATGCTAAGTGAGATAAGTCAGACAGAGAAAGACAAATACTGCATGACATCACTTATATGTAGGATTTTAAAAAGCCAAACTCATAAAAACTCAGAATAGAATGGTGGTTACCAGGGACTGTGAGATGGAGAGATAAGAAAGATGTTGTTTAAGGATATAAACTTGCAACTAGTAAATAAATAAGTTCTGAAGATCTAACGCACAGCATAGTGATTATAGTCAATACTGTATTATAAACTTCAAAGTTACTAACAAAAGGTAGGTCTTAATTGTCCTCATCACAAAAAAAGAAATGATAATTATGTAACATGATAGAGGTGATAGCTAATGCTACAGTGGTAATCATATTGCAGTCATAAATACGGCAAACCAAGAAGTTTGTACACCTTAAATTTTACAAAATGTTATATGTCAATTATGTCTCAATAAAAAAATTTGTTGAATTTTAAATACATTCTACTTCTTCATAGGGGGAGCTGCAAATAATGTGTGACCACATTTAATATTTCACACCACTTCTATAATGTAAATTCCACAAGGGCAGGAAATGTGCCTCTCTTGATCATTGCTGTATCTTCATTCATTTATTCAAAATATATTCATGGAATATTTGCTTTATGCCAGGAACTCTGTACATGGTATGCACTTGTAAAAATAGTTTGGAAAAAAGGTATTTTGGTAGAGAGGAAGGAATCTTCCCTTACACACACAGTCAGAGTTCTGTTGTTGTTTTTTTTTAAACAGCCAGTTGTTTTGTTTTGACTGCACTGGGTCCTCATTGCCCTGCACAGGCTTTCTCTGATTGCAGAGAGAGGGGACTCTTTTCGTTGCAGTGCTCAGGCTTCTCACTGCGGTGACTTCTCTTATTGTGGAGCACAGGCTCCAGGCGCATGGGCTTCAGTTTATGTGATATGCAGGCTCTAGAGCGTGGGCTCAATAGTTGTGGCACACAGGCTTAAATGCTCCATGGCATGCAGAATTTTCCCAGACCACGGATTGACCTTGTGTCTCCTGCATCGGCAGGCGGATTCTTATCCACTGCACCACCAGAGATGTCCAGAGCTCTGTTATTTTAATGAACAATAACAACAAAAATTGCTTTAAAATATAAACATAACATTTTATTCAATGCAGACACTGACTTCAACTGTCTATCACTAGGACTAAGGTGATGTGATATCTTAGAAATAGCACAAAGCTTGAAGTAAGAGAACTAGAGTCCAAATACAATTCTCCTCCCAATTAGCTGTGTGATTTTAAGGTTGTGACCTTTCTGGAACTCAGCTTCTTGGTCTGTAAAATGGAAATCAGGTTGAAAGAGATTTTTGTAGGCTTTATTCACTGATACCAGTGAATAGCAGTACAATGCCTGGGATATACTGGGCAATCAATAAATTTTTGTTAAATTAATGAATGAAAAAAATTTTTTTTTAAATCATCACTCCCCAATTCTCTTTCCAATTCCAATATCTTATAATTCTGGTCCCTAGAATTCCAGCAATCATTTCATGGTATTTTACTGCCAAATATTTTCTACCTCTGGCAATAGAAATAGCTAAAACAATTTGCTCCTCTAATCTCAAAATACAATGCTGTAAGTCCATAAGCCTCTCCAGCTGAGAGAGAAAAGATTCTCCCCATAACCAGATCGACTGACCACAGTCTTTAGTGAGGTTTGCTTATTTATTAAACGCCAACAAAAGGGATCTTCAAGTAAAGGGAGCAATTACCCACATCATATTTCACAATGCATACAAGCTCAGCAGGGCCCTGCTAAGTGTAATCTTTTGGTGGAGGCAGAAGAAAGTTCCATGAATATCATTTTCCCTATCTAGGGCAGACAGACTAACAGATCACAACATTGTTTCACACTTGCTGTTTCTGTGGCTTTTCTTCTAAGACAATGACTATCTATAATAAGGACCCATTTTTGCCAGAGCATCACAAAACTGCAAATAGCTCTGACAAGTGTGTCTGCTTTCCATCCATCCTTACTCATAGATGACAATGTGATACAACACCAGCTGACACTTCCATGAGGTGACAGAGCTATTATAGCTCAGCCAAGGCAGCAAGTGCCCCCCAGACTCCAGGATCAGCCACCCACAGCCCTTCAAAGGCAGAGGACACCTTCAGTGTGATAGTTCATGGTGAATGATGCCAGATTCGTGATCTCCAAAGAAAAGGATTTAGCTTTGGGACCAGGGTTGAGGCTTCAGACACTCAGGACTTCATGTGGCAAAAGTTTTATTACAGTGAAAAAGGAAACAGAGAAAACTTCTGACATAGATATCAGAAGGGAAATGGAGAGTGCCCCCTCACTAGTCTTAGCAAGGGAGCTGCATACTTTTTCAATTGGTTATTAACAATAAATCAAAAGAATGTGTCAAGGTTGCACACTTGAGAGACCCACTCCCACAACATACATTTTAAGACAACGGGATTAGTTAGAAGATTCTTTTTTTTTTTTTTAATTAGTTTATTTATCTATTTTTTAACTTTACAATATTGTATTTGTTTTGCCATACATTGACATGAATCCACCATGGGTGTACATGTTTTCCCCTTCCAGAACCCCGCTTCCACCTCCCTCCCCATCCCATCCCTCCGGGTCATCCCGGTGCACCAGCCCCAAGCACCCTGTATCATGCATCAAACCTGGACTGGCAATTCATTTCACATATGATAATTTACATGCTTCAATGCCATTCTCCCATATCATCCCTCCCTCGCCCTCTCCCATAGAGTCCATAATACTGTTCTATATATGTGTCTCTTTTTCTGTCTCACATACAGGGTTATCTTTACCGATTTACTAAATTCCATATATATGTGTTAGTATGAAGGAGAAGCTTGTCCTCAAACAAGATACACTGTTGTTATATAATCACTAGTACAGAGTTTAAGGAAAAACATACCCTTGAGCAAAATGAGTTGTTTTTTTGCATAATCATTAGCTCTGGGCTTAAAGGGAAAAAAAAACAAAAAACACTTTATGTGACTAAGATGGAGGAATTAAAAAGTTTGTCCTTTCTTCTCCTCAAGGGCTCTGGACCCCTTCCTCCTTGAGGTCCCTGGGCCCCTTCCCCCTCCTCGGGGGTCCTGGATTCCTTATCAACCTACCTAGGAATTAACTGTCTCAAGTGTGCAGGACTTGAATGTGGTCCCAGTTCACCTCACACCCCAACCAGCACAGCAAGGTTATCCACCAATGTTGGTCAACACCTAGCACCTTGCACCAAAGGCTGCCTGCAGTCAGCTGCACTTGTTTAGTCCCTGTATTTCAGATCTTCTGCTTTGCACAGAAAACATAGTTGAAAAGAGCAAGCACTATGAATCAGACAGACTTGACTCTGATGCTTACCAAGTCATATGAACTTGGACAAGTTCTACTAAATAAGTGTGTGAGATTCAGCCTGTGGAGACTAAAGCAAGACTTCTTGCTCTGCCCATTTTGATGTAGGGAAATCACTGTTTTGCTGTTGTTGTCATGTTTGGTTTTTTAATAATAAATGCAGTTATCGCTGGCTCTCACTCCATCCTGAATACCACCCAAACTGTGGTAGACTTTCAGTTTCTGTTTCAATTATTTTTGTAGAGTTGGTATTTTTAATGATTGCTTTTATCTTTTTCCAGAGATGAAGGTATACTACCTACAGAATATCCTTCTTAAGACTTTGATTCTTACATGCCCCTCTAGGAGCACTGACATTCACTGCTCTAGTTTTCCAATTGGAAATCAAAAAGGTTTATTATAAAGCATATACATGTGCTTGTTAATTAAAAAATCAGAGTATAATAAGTACACATTCAAAAAGAAATCTGAGACAGTGAGATACACAGGAGCAAAGTCTCAGAGAATGAAAAGATGATGCCTTTCAGGATGGTTTAATAGCATGAGAAGGCTTTTTGTATTTAGTAAGTGTGATAATCATATGACCTGTATTGCAGGCAGATTTCTTTACAGACTGAGCCACCAGGGAAGCCCTTGTACTGGCAACCAATTCAGCAGACAATTGCTAAGCACCTACTATGCCCAGTGCTAGCCCAACACCAGCAAGAGTAGAGAAGAGCAAAGCTATCATCTCAACAGCCAGCTCTTTTGATTTCCCTGGAGTCTTCCCTCCAGCTGACCCAGCAACATAAAACCTCTGCCAAGGCTGGCATAAGGGATGCAAGAACTGGCCTGGAATGTTTCATTTGAGCTCCAACTCATTTATTATTGTGTTTTTATTCAGCAGCTGCTGCTATAGTGTGCCTTATTTTTAGAAGCTGAAAAACACAAGGGGAAAGAAAAGGTGCTTTTCCCTACGGAATTTTTTAACATTTAAAGAACAACCAAATTTAAAATTCAGGGGGGTGTTCAGAGAAAGTGGTAAAGATGAAAAAGATAGCTTTGTGCTTCCAAAGCACTTTGGAAATAATTGTGGAAAAAAATTAAAACATGTAATGTATAGACCTGGAGGGGAATTAAAAGCTAAAACAGGAAGGAAATCCATAACAGAAGAGATATATGGATATGGTATAGCTGATTCACTTTTCTGTACAGCAGAAACTAGCAACATTGTAAAGCAACTATGCTACAATAAAAATTAATTTTAAAAAAGTAAATAAAAATAAATAAAAGCTAAAACATCATGGGTATCTGGTGCCTCTAAAATTCCTACAGAGCCAGGATACTTGGTTAAGAGTTATGGAATTTGTTTGTGACAATGAGCCAAGTCTGTTCAGATATTTATTAGAGATGAGACATGATTTTCATTACATGTGGGGACCTAATTGGTTACAGAAAAAACCTGCTTTCAGACTAAAAAAGCCTTCTACAAATCCAGATTTTGAATATTTGTTAAAACATGGGAAATATAGACAATCTCAATAACTAAAGGGAAGGGGAAATTAGGAAATCACAATCCATATTTAAACTTCGTAGTCTGATTATAAATCCACAGTATTTTTTAAAATTTTTGAGACTGGAGAAAAGCTTTGGTAGAGTAGTGACACGTAAAATGAGGTCAGAAAACTCAAGCAAAGCAGACACTGAGAGAGTCCAGATTTCAAAGAATGCAAAGGTAGTGAGTAAATATCCAGAACTGAGACAAAGTTAGAGTCCGGAGGAAGAGAGGCAATGCATCTAGGTTTTGTGGGGCATGAGGTTCATACACCTGAGGATGGGGAGATCCCCTTTAAAAGAAAAAAATTAAAATTACAAAATTAAAAAAATTAAAACTAAAAATACAAAATTAGGTCCAGGCCTTTGGAAGGGGCCTATGTAAGGGAGGGGCCTGAAACTTATGTTTCTTAGCTTCACAGTAAATCTACCACAAATTAAGACAGAGAGAAAAAAGTTTCATGGACCAGAATTCAGAGGCTAAGAATTCTCAACTCGCCCCTCTCATGGATACTTTATGGAGTAAGTTCTTGATTCTCACTGATCTTCCATTTCTAACCTGGGAAGTGGTACTTGCAATCTATGAAACAATGTAAAACAGAAAAACCTTAGAATGATAATGGAAATGACTTGAAGGGGCTTATAGTTTGACATACACCTATGAATCAATAAGGATAATTGGGCCCCCAACATCCCTTTTTCTATATAATTTATATTTGTGTTATTAAATAATTTATATATCTCTGCATTCAATTATTTACTTAATCGTCCAACAACATTTATTGAACTCTTACTATAGGTCAGCTATTATGCTAAGTGCTGGGAATACTGAAGTCAAAAGGTAAGGTTCCTGCTCCTTGTGGGTCTTCACTTACATTGAGAGTAAGAGAATGAGAAGTGAATAAGAAACAACTACAGCATAATGCTAATGATAACGCCCATGAGGAAAATAAAGCAGGATAATGGAACAAGGAGGCATTTGTTTGTTACTTTAATTTCTATAATATCTTCATTGTAAGAGATAAAAAGGTGAAGGAAATGAATTGTGACCCTCAGGGTGCTTATCTTGGAGAATAAAACAAACTGCAATGTGAGAAGGGCAGGAAGGGTCAAATACTTTAAGAATAGAAGATAAGTGAAAGTGAAAGTTGCTCAGTCACATCCGACACTTTGTCACCCCATGGACTTAGTCCATGGAATTCTCCAGGCCAGAATACTGGAGTGGGTAGCCTTTCCCTTCTCCAGGAGATCTTCCCAACCCAAGGATCAAACCCAGGTCTCCCACATTGCAGGCAGATTCTTTACCAGCTGAGCCACAAGGGAAGCTCAAGAATACTAGAGTGGGTAGCCTATCCGTTCTCCAGCAGATCTTCCTGACCCAGGAATCTAACTGGGGTCTCCTGCATGGCAGGAGGATTCTTTACCAACTGAGCTATGAGGGAGAGATAGAAGATAGGGGACTTATATATTCAAAGGAAAGGGGAAGAATAAGAAAGTTTACCTGACAGAGCTGACATCTGAGCTAGGGTTCAAAGGATAGACGGGATTTTTGTTTAATAGTTTTATTTATTTATTTATTTGTTGTGCTGAGTCTTTGTAACTGCGTGGGCTTTTTTCTAGTTGCAGTGAGCTGGGGCTATCTCTAGATGCAGAGAGCAGGTTTCTCATTGTCGTGGCTTCTCTTGCTGCTGATTATGGGCTTGAGGTGCTTGGGCTTCAGTAGTTGCAGTTCTCGGGCTCCAGAGCAGCACAGGCTCAACAGTTGTGGCACATAGGCCTAGTTGCTTCAAGGAATGTGAAATCTTCCCAGACCAGGGATCAAATCCATCTCTCCAACATTGGCAGGCAGATTCCTTACCACTGAGATACCAGAAAAGCCCCAGGATGGATAGGTTTTACCCAGACAATTACAGGTGTGGGAGGAATAACATACACAATATGAATAGCTAAGACACTGAAGTTTAAATATTCAAAACTCAGTGGGATGACATCACTACTCAAAATCAACATCTTTAAATGCCCACTCAGAATATTTTAGTATTTTGGTTTCTTAGAATGTCATCTATATATTTCACATAGCTACAGAACCTTCAGGAGAAAACTTATTACCATTCATTTTTAACAGATGTATAAGCAAGAGCCACTCAAGTATATATCAGCACTATTTTTCATTAAATGTGACTTAGTTACACAGTTTGCTAATTAAGTTGCAGTTTGTCAACATGCTGAAACTGTTTCCAGTGTCAAAAGCTCATTTGCATTGCTGAATAACCTTAATGTTATTTATTTTTGAGAGCATCTTAAAGGTTGGAGTTGCAAAGATATTTGCCTGCAAGCCAAAATAATTTGAAGATAAGGTTGACATGATATTTTAAATTGTACTGAAACATATTGGGGGGAAATGAAATTATCTTTCTCCTCAAATAGAAGGTCCCTTCCATGACCCACCATCCACAACTTTAATAAACCTTTTTTTTTCTATTGACAATTCTTTGAAATTGAAGATGTAAATCTAATAAGAGCTCCATCATTCAAAAGGTGTGGGGGAGGGGTTCTAATTCTGAAACATCTCCCCTTCTCCACATAAAGTATGAAAAGAGAATCCATGAATAGAGTACTTTGGGGTGTTGTTACTTTTTTACTGTGATGTTGGTCATTATTGCTATTGCTTTGCTGTTTGGTTTGTTTTCATGAGAACATAGACAAAGACATTATCAAACATTCCTCTCCAAATTAAGACTGCTACTCTAATCTATGTTTTAGTTCCAGGAAGAAATAAAGAAAGAAAGGAAAGGAGGGAAGGAAGGGAAGGAAAAGAAGGAAGGAAGAAAGAAAGATTAGGCAGCCTATAAACCTGCTCTAGAAACAGGTAGCAAATTAAGCTCCTATTCAAAGAAAGAAATTTTCCTCCTTTCATTTTCTTCACAAACCCAACCCTTCTCAGTTCAGTTCAGTCACTCAGTCTTTTCTGGCTCAAGGACCTCATGGACTGCAACACACCAGGCTTCTCTGTCTATCACCAACTCCTGGAGCCTGCTCAAACTCATGTCCATCGAGTTGGTGATGCCTTCCAACCATCTCATCCTCTGTCGTCCCCTTCTCCTCCTGCCTTCAATCTTTCCCAGCATCAGGGTCTTTTCCAATGAGTCAGTTCTTCTCATCAGGTGGCCAAAGTATTGGAGTTTCAGCTTCAGAATCAATCCTTTCAAAGAATATTCAGGACTGATTTCCTTTAGGATTGACTGGTTGGATCTCCTTGCAGTCCAAGGGACTCTCAAGAGTCTTCTCCAACACCACTGTTCAAAAGCATCGATTCTTCGCTGCTCAGCTTTCTTTACAATACAACTCTCACATCCATACATGACTACTGGAAAAACCATAGTTTTGACTAGACCGATCTTTGTCACAAATACCCTTCTCAGTTACTTTCTTATGTTGCTATGATGATGGTGGGGATGTTAGTCATGGTGTCTGTTGTTCCAGCCACATTCAGCTCTTGTCATAATGAGTATGACAAAATCTAAAAATGAGGCATGCCTGACTTTAGCAATACCACCAGGGGAAAGACTATTCTACCAAACCCATGTTACATGGCATTAGGAAAACAATCAGAGCTGACCTCAGCAGTGCAGTCAAAATACCCAGTGATCCAGTGGAGCAAGGGACTCATCGGAGGGTGAGTCTTTAGGGTCTCTCATTTGTTGCCGAGAGACAACCTTACAGGTTATCACTGTGCCAGCAAGTCCTGCTATCATGGCCACCCAGTGTCTACTCTTTAACAAGCACAGTTAAGACAAAAATCCTACTTTTTATTTATGATTAGCAATCCAACTGCTAATATACTTCCTGCTTAGAAAATGGAGTGTCCTTATCCCACAGTGGGGACAGGGAGATATCACTACATCAATATGGGAAGAAAGCTGGAAGGCCAGAAATTTAGAAACTGCTGTAGTGATATTTCATTTTCCATTTGAGAGGCAGAAGTTACTTTAAATCAGTTCTCATCATAATAGAGTTCACAAGCTTGCCAATGAAATACTTTCTTCTCCTAAAATATTTTCTAACCAACAAAATTTCTTCTCTGGGTTAATCAACAAAGACAAAATGCTGTCCCAAGAATGAAAATGGCAAAAAGTGCTTTAGTTCTCAAGAGAAAAGAAAGGGAGTTAGGTTAGAGTTCCATTTAACCTCTTCTTGCAATCATAGAGAATCAGTTGCAAGGAAGTATCTAGAACAAAACGCAAGTTTCCAAAAAAGTCCAACCACAAGTCTCCATGTCCCAGGAGTGATAACTGGCCTCACTTCTAAACCCCGACTCCCCACCAGTGCTCACAGCCTGTCCTGATATGGGCAGGCGGATTCTTTACCACTCATTTGCAGGATTACAGGCCCCAGAATTTTCACTCTGTCCATATCTGGGGACATTTAGGTACTTCATCTTTTTAATATTTATTTATTTGGCTGCATCTAGTCTTAGTTATGGCATGCGCGATCTATTTCCCTGATCAGGGATAGAACTGGCGCTCCCTGCATTGAGAGCATAAAATCTTAGCCACTGCACCACCAGGGAAGTCTCCTCGATACTTCATCTTGACAGATGTGGTAAGAAGTCATTTCAGGGGACACAGAATATGGATTCGAGAGAGACACTCAGGTTTCCAGAGAATGATGGGTGGTAACTTTAGCATGTCTGCAAGGGCCAAGATGTTAGAGAAGATGGGCCTGAAGAAGGGCTGGACCAAGAAGAACTATGTCCAGGCTAAAGAACTTACATTTTAAAAATTAATTTTTATTGGAGCATAGTTGAATTACAATGTTGTGTTAGTTTCTATTGTACAGCAAAGTGATTCGGCTATACATAACATATGTGACGTGAAAGTCACTCAGTCATGTCATACTCTTTGCAACCTCATTGACTATACAGTCCACAGAATTCTCCAGGCCAGAATACTGGAGCGGGTAGCCTTTCCTTTATCCAAGGGATCTTCCCAACCCAGGGATTGAACCCAGGTTTCCCACATGGCAGGCGAATTCTTTACCAGCTGAGCCACAAGGGAAGCCCACATATACATATATCCAGCCCCTTTTGGATTTCCTTCCTATTCAGGTCACCACAGAGCATTAAGTAGAGTTCCCTGTGCTATACAGGATGTTCTCATTAGCTATCTATTTTATACATAGTACCAACAGTGTATTTATGCCAATCCCAGTCTCTCAATTCTTCCCACCCTCTTCCCCTTTCCCCTTTGGTATCCATATATTTGTTCTCTATGTCTGTGTCTCTATTTCTGTTTTGCAAATAAGATCATCTATACCATTTTTCTAGATTCCACACATATGCATTAATATACAGTATTTGTTCTCTCTTTCTGACTTACTTTACACTGTATGACACTCTCTAGGTCCAATCACATCTCTACCAATGGCCCAATTTCATTCCTTTTTATGGCTGAGTAGTATTCCATTGTATATATGTACCACATCTTTATCCATTCATCTGTTGATGGATATTTAGGTTGCTTCCATGTCCTGGCTATTGTATATAGCACTGCTATGAACACTGGGGTACATGTGTCTCTTTGAATTATGAATTTATCTGGGTATATGTCCAGGAGTGGGATTGCTGGGTCATATGGTAGTTTTATTTTTAGTTTTTTAAGGAACCTCCATATTGCTCTCCATAGTGGATGAATCAGTTTACATTCCCACCAAAAGGACATGAAGTTTCCCTAAAGAACTTACATTTTAACGCAGGGTGAGCTATACTAAAGTTTGACTTCTTATCGTCCTCCTCTTTCAAAGGATCAGCAAGGATGGGAGCCGCCTCACTGCACAAGGTCATGTATTTTTTTCACCATAGAGTGAATTTAACATGGACAGAGACCAGAGAATGGATCAGCAGGACACTGCTTATTTCAGAGAATTTTTGCCACCAAATCAACAATGTTCTGTTGATAACAGACTTCACATCCCTTAAGCCATAGAAACAGCTTTCTTAAGATGAAAGCTTTAGTCACTTAGACAATCAGATAACCCTAAAGCCTGCAATGATCAATGGTCAAAAATCTCAGATAAAGCTTCAGTTCTGTTTACCATGATCCTATTAATTCAATACTCAGGTTTAAAGATCTTCTTCTAAAATCATAGACAGTGATGCCCAGGCTTTTGAATTAGTGATCCTTCTTCCCAAATTAAAAATGCTTTTGTGCAAATAACTTTCACATAGCAAACACTGAGTGAAGATTTTTGCATATAATGTCCCTTTTAATTCTCCTGAAGACATGGCTTCAACTTTCAATTAAATATCATAAAAATCAATGATATCCTGAAAACATCAAAATATCCTTTGAGATCATCAGTACAACCCTAGAAGATTTTCCCCCAATACAAGAGTCATTAGTTTAGATGAAGAGCAGTTTTCTCAGTGGTTCAAGCAATATAGAACCTTCTATATCTCTAATCTTTATTTTATTTTCTTTTTTAAAGATATTGTTTATGTGGACCATTTTTAAATCTTTATTGAATTTGCTACAATATTGCTTCTGTTTTCTGTTTTGGTTTTTTGGTCATGAGGCATGCAGGATCTTAGCTCCCAGACCAAGGATAGAACCTACACCCCCTGCACTGGAAGGCAAAGTCTTAACCAGAGGGCCACCAGGGAAGTTGGGAAGTCCCCTACGTTTCATCCTTGAACTCCTGTTTTGAAAATGTTCCCAAATCCTCATTCATGCTGATACTGCTGTTTTCTTTCCTTCTTTTCATTAAATTCCAACAGAAATGGTTAGTCAACCCACTCAATATATAAAAGCATCTCTTTTTTTAAATTGTATAAGTAGTCAATAGCAAAACTCGTCCTCCCATAAGTTCTGAGTTGCACTTCTTTTCACTAAATTCTGGCACCCAATAATGCCAGAGAGAAATAAATAATCCACAAATATCACTGAAATAGATCAGGGCGGACAGATGACTCAACAATAACCATAACTCTTAGGTGCAAGCTGAGAGTAATAAATGACTTTTCTTTCACCTTCGCTTGTCACCGACTTGGTAATATGACAAGATACTCTCTGCGAATGTATAGACTTCAAAGCTTTTGTCTCTTCCATGATAAGTACATTTTTCCTCCTTCAGACATCTCCAAGTAAGGAGGTATAAAAAATCAAATAAAAGGTGACATTAAAATTATTAGCCAAGTTTTCAGAAGTCAGATAAACTTAACAAGAAGTTTCCAAAATTGCTGACAGCTGACCCTGAAAACATTTCAGTAAAGGTAGCTTCTGGGGATGGTATGGTTTATAGTTTCACACTTATTGACCCTTCATAGCTTGATATATGTCTAGAGCTTTTTATTCATGTCAAATTCTCTCCATGAAGCTTTTATTACTTTCAGGACTACCTTCCTTTGGACATAACTCATTTCTACAAGCAGTTCTTTGGCCTAACTTTTTGTGTTTGTTGTAGTCAAAGTTAGTTTAGGAACAAGAAATAAACAGTTCAAGCTAATTCAAATAAAGGAGGCCTCACAAGACATGGAGCTAGAAATAAACAAGCCATCAAAAATCAAAGCAAATATTGTCAGCCTCTTGGTCTGTTTCTTTAGCTAAATTTCTCTCCCCAACAATCTCCACAGTCCCTCACCTAACACTGGCTCCCATCTCTGTTTCTCTTTATCGGCTATATTCTCTGGGCTGCAGATAGACCATTCACAGTTTCTCTAACTGCCTCCCCAACTTTAGCTCATAGGTGGTTTTGGCTTTAAAGGCATGGACCCAAACCCAACATTACATGACTTCAAGATTCAGCACCCACTACAAGTTGAGTCTTTTGATTCAAGTTCTTGAGAGAAAGAACCTTTGGGGGTATTTGCCAGACAATGGGTTAAGTCCACTGGGACAGGTGGCCACTACCATCCAAACTGCTTGGCCAGGGGACAAGGTCACACGAGCACTTAGGCACATCCTTATAGCAAAGTTGTGTATGATGTAGTTGCAGAGAAAATAATATAGCCGGGCAGTCCCCAAGTATCAAAAGTATGATTAGGTCCCCTTGGGAAGCTGATGATCCATGTAATTACCCCACTAAAGATTCAAAGTGGCAGGAGCTAGATGAAAATGAGTGTTTTGGTAGCATGGGCACACTGGACCCAGCATTCCCACCTCTGACATGCTGTTGGTCTCAAAGGAAAAATAAACCACCCCAGAGTCAGGCAATATTTTCAGACACAAAAAACCTCCCCGCTTACACTAATTATGACATTGGATTTAAAAGAAATTTCTCCTGAAAAGCAAAACAGTTTTTAGAAATATTGTGAAGTATTTCAGACCATTATCCTGTCATTGGATTTTTTTTCTTTAAAATAAAATGTACTCACCTAGTGCTTATCTGAACTACCTAAATTACCTGAACTTTTTAAACATTTGAATTTAACGTTAAATGAATTAATCAAATCCAGTAATACTTTAACTGTAGGCTTTTGCTTTTGTTACAAGCAAGGCTGACCCCTCCCAGGCTCTTGACACACACTTGCCAGACTAGTGTTCTCAAAGTGACCAGAAAGCCTGGAACAAGGATGGCGAGCAGCCTCTACCTGTGGGACCCTTGCATCTTCCACTAGTTTCCCTTTTCCTTCCCTGTCTGGGAACCTCATCAGGCTTCCTGAAACCCAGCCTGAACAATAGACTCCCAGATCCAGTAGCCCAGCAGTAGTCTGTTCCCTTTTGTTCAGGACACCTTACCTACATCTCAGTGCCTGGGTCTCCCTGCCCACCTTCTGAGGCTCCTGGTTTGAGGACCCAGAGGACCCTCCATGAACTACAAGTTCTTACACTTTTCACGTCCAACTCTGTGACCCTATGGACTGTAGCCCACCAGGCTCCTCAGTCCATGGGATTCTCCAGGCAAGAATACTGGGAGTGATTGCCATGCCCTCCTCCAGGGGATCTTCCCAAGCTAGGGATCGAATACGTGTCTCTTATGTCTCCTACATTGGCAGGTGGATTCTGTACCTCTTGTGCCACCTAGGAAGCCCGCTCTAACACCCATCCTTGTCCAAATGCCCTGCCCCTCCACATCCACCGCATCCTCTCCTCATACTAGATTCCCAGTTCTGGCATCTCCTGCCTTTTCATTCATGGGACTAAGTGCTGTTAGTTAAGTTAATGCCTCAGAGAAATTAGTTCCTTTGCCTAAAATGAGAACTCAAAGGGCTCATTGAAAGCACCAGATGTGACTCAGCACATTTATTTACTGGACAGGACAAAGCATGCACACCTGAACAAGGAAAACCGAACTCATGAAGAGACAGCTCATGAAGAGGAAGGTTTATATCTGCTTCTAAACCGCCAGCGTGACCCATGCTTCCTCTACAATTCCATAGGCTGTTGACAGAAATTAATAACATAGTTCATCACATAAAAAGACCAGAGACCGAAAAGCAGAGATAAGGGATGACTTCTTACTTTTTTAAATTCAGATTTTATACTGTATTATAAGCAACTATATTTAAAAATTGAATGTCTGAAAAAATATTAAAGTATGTATTTAAAACTTGGATCCCTGTGATTCATTTTATAACTAGTAGTTTGTACCTCTTAATCCCCTCCACCTACCTCACCCTCCTCACTCCCCTTTCCCCCTTGGCAACCACAAGTTTGGAAATACAGTCAATATTTTATAGTAACTTCATATAGTGTGTAATATATAAAAATATCACACCACTATGTTGTATATCGGAAACTAATATAATACTGTAAATCAACTATACTTCAATAAAAATAAACAGCAAAAATAAGATTACAATAATTACCTATACCTAGAGTAGAATGCACTCCAATGTTTATTAATCTTTAAAGTATTTGAATACTTTAATTAAAAAAGTAAAATAAAACTTAGTCCATCAAGTAAATTCACTTGGTAAAACTGAGTATATGCTTTAATGATAATAATGCTCACATCATAGAATAGAAAAAAAATGTTATGAGTTGTGAATTGAATATTGAACTTGGCAAAAGTGAACTTCTGTTAATTGTCTGAGAGAGAAAAAACTGGAGTATTAAGTCTTACAAGGATAAATCCCATTTCCCACATTCCATTTTTTTAAGCCCTCCATGGAATAATACAGAAAATATTTGACATCGTTTGGAAAACACTATTCCCACTTCATATAGTGAATTTTTAATATACTTTCTAGCCTTGTCTTATTTAAATGAGAATAAAGTAATAACACTGGCTAAGGGGATGACAGAATGTAGATTAAGATAAAGAATATTAATAGCCCAAACATTTTAAAAGTCTATCTTCATCTTCTGCTTCAGGTATATAAACAAATTTAGGGAATGAGAACATTTTTCAACAACCATTAAAACTGATAAAAAAAGCTCTTTGTCAAACAAAGAGAATTATTCAGAGACTCGCTGCATTAGTCAATGAGGGCTGCCATAAAGAAGTAACACAGACTGGGTGGCTTAAACAACAGAAATTTATTTCCTCCCAGTGTGGAGGCTAGAGGTCCAAGTTCAAGGTTTGGTTTCTTCTAAGGCCTCTGTCCTTGGCTTCCAGAGGGCCACCTCCTTGCTGTGTCCTCACATGGCCTTTTCTCTGTGTGCACACATCCCCCACGTCTGCCTGGCCAGATTTCCACTTCTTAAGAAGACATCAGACATGGATTAGCGCCCACCTCAATTGCTTCCTTTTAACTTAACCACCTCTTTGAAAGTCTTACCTCCAGATAAAGTCACATTCAGACTTCAACACATGAAGGGACACATTTCAGCCCATAATACATGTCAAAAGATGCTTTTTAATTAACAGTTCTCAGATGGCACTAGTGGTAAAAAACACTCCTGCCAGTGTAGGAGACATAAGAGACACAGGCTCAATCCCCGAGTTGGGAAGATCCCCTGGAGGAGGATACAGCAACCCACTCCAGTATTCTTTCCTAGAGAATCCCATGAACAGAAGAGCCTGGTGGACTACAGTCCATAGTGTCGCACAGAGTTGGACACGGCTGAAGCAACTTAGCACGCCAGCATGTAGCATGAATATCTATTAACAAACCTGAGTTTTTTAAAATACAAGAAAAACAGTGCTTCAGCCACCCAACAGTATTACCCTGGTGGATCCTCCAAACAAACATGAGTGGTCCATGTAGTACCCACTGAAGTCATACAGCAAATCCAAGTTTTGACTTTGACAGAGGGGCTGTCAAAAAATACCCTAATTCAGAATGCCATATTGAACTCTTTTTCTCCAAAATGGATGATGGGCATGAAATCTTTTGTCATTACAGAAGATCTGATTTTTAATTTAGAATAAATATTAGAATAATTTAACAGGTACAGATTCTCATCATAAATTATTTTTAAATAACTTTGGACAAGTTCCTCATGAATTTTAAGCCAAATGAAGCATAATCTGAAAGAAATGAAACAGGGTACTAAAACTTCTTGCATTATACAAAAATAAAAACATACCATCAAAAAAAGAAAAAGACAATTAAAAAAACAAATGGGATAAAATAATATTAGTAATGCAGAGAAATAATAACAAAAATATACTAACAATTTATTGTAAGTCAGAATTAGTAATGATCACACACAGACGAGGGTAAGACATTACATTTAAGAACAAGATAATATATAAAATATAGATAGCAATCTAAAGTCTTAAGTATACAGAGAGAAACATAGATTCACGAATAAATTTAAAATGACTTGCACTCTGGAACAAAAAGTGAAATTACTCTAAAATATTGAAAGGATATGCCAAGAGGAATTTTAAATTACAATTAATGAATATATGAAAGAGTGAAAATAAAGAAAGGATGTGAATATGATCAACAGAAGTAAATGATACTTTCTTTTCTCCTTAAAAGGAGTTCTTATAGAGATTTTAGTGGAAAAAAATTAAACAAAAGAAGGAAAAAATAGCATTAAATACACTGTCAACCAATCTATGTACATATTTGTTGCAATTCACTGGAAAACAAAGGATAATGCCATCCGTAAATGCATAGTTTAAACTATGCTTTTAAATCACTGTAGAAAAGAATCTATTGTAATCAGAACAATACACAGAACACAAAAATCTAAAGTTTAGATCCTTTCAAACAATATCATAAGATAAATTCTTTTTAAAAAGTTTTAAAAATTAAACTCTTAAGTATATAGACTGCTTCAATGCTTGACTTTTTGTCTCTCTGATAACAAAAGATAGCAACCAGATGCCACTTTCAAAATTAGGAAGTATTTTCCAAAACAAAAGAACAAAAAAACACATAAGAATGGTGTTCTTGACAGGAACAAGATGGCAGAGGAGGAGGTGGATGTGGAGTACATCTCTCTCCATGGATATATCAGGAATACACCTTCAGACACAGAAGTGCATGCGGAACACCAGCTGAGAGCAGACAGGAGTACCTGACCAGTGGAAAAGAATATATAGAACCATGCAAAATTCGGTAGGATGAAGGAACTAGGGGGAAAACAGGGCTGTTAGTAGGACTGGACCTGCCCTCCACCGGTGGGGGAACTGAAGCAGGGGTCCAGTCCCCACATCGGGGCAATTGTCTGTGTCAGAGGAGAAACATTTAAAGCTGAGAGTGAAACAGCTGACCTGTGGCAGCTTAAATGGAATGAGAATCAGACAGTCCTTGCCACAGCCATACATACCCCAGACAGGAAGGCAGGTCCCCTGGAGGGCGCAGCGGCTGGGAGCTGGAGTTTAGGGATTGCGGAGCAATCCCAGGGCAAGGGCTGCTGTTGACTGCGGAGAGATGGATCGAGGGGATGTGAGGGAGGTGATTGTGGTGGGAAATGCCTGTGGAGGAAAGCCAGGCAGTCATGGAAGCAAAGAGATACTGCTGAGTCATGCGTAGGGAGTGGAGCCATCACCATAGCCTCTCTCTCCCCACACGCCTGCATCGGCAGCTGAACAATAGAGACATGTCCCATCAAACCCCTGCATTGGCAGGAAGGTTCTTTACCACTAGCGCCACCTGGGAAGCCCATCAAGAGCAAATATAGATCCACGAAAGTCCGTTATTCTATTTTACTTTTGAAATTGTCACAAACCTTTAGATACACTTTCCAAACTCTCCCAAAGTAACCTTGGCTTTCAGTCTCTAAAGTTGAAAACAGCTGGCCAACTGGGTCCCCCAAGCTCTCACCCTACAGACAACTTCTGGCATCCAGACCAGATTGTTTAGAATGTAGGACTTTGTTAAAAAAACAAAACAAACAAACAAACAAAACACAGCTTTTTAATCATTTAGTCAATTTTCATTCAGCATTCATGAATTATAGGAAAAGATTCTTTTAGTTTCTACGTTTAAAGTGATAAAGACAAGGAATTCCCTGGCTGTCCAATGGTTAGGATACTAAGCTTCCACTGCAGGAGGCATGGGCTCGATCCCTGATTAGGGAACTAAAATCTTGCAGGCTGCACAGCCAATAAAAAAAACGAAGATAAAGATGCTTTAACCAGAGCAGGTCAGTAGCCATCAGATTTCGGCACATGTACTCTGAAATGGAGCCCATTTGCCACTCTCTCATTAAACTCAAGAGTAGTAGTAACATCATCAGAACAACACCAGAAAACTCCTGACTCCAGGGAACATTAATCAACAAGAGCTCATCCAAAAGCCTAAATACCTACACTGAAACCAAGCCCCACCCAAGAGCCAACAAGTTCCAGAGCAAGACACACCACACTAATTCTCCAGCAATGCAGGAACACAGCCCTGAGCATTAAAAGACACAAAGGTTGCCCAAAGTCACATCAAACCCATAGACACTCAAAAACTCACTATTGGACACTTCATTGGACTCCAGAGAGAAGAGATACAGCTTCACCCACCAGAATACAGATGCAAGCTTCCCTAACCAGGAAACATTGACAAGCCACTAATCCAACCCCACCCACAGGGAGCAACCTCCACAATAAAGAGAAACCACAAACTTCCAGCCTACAAAAAGGCCAGGAGGAGATAGGGAGTCTACCTGAAAAAGAATTCCAAATAATGATAGTAAAGATGATCCAAAATCTTGAAAACAAAATGGAGTTACAGATAAATAGACTGGAGACAAGGATTGAGAAGATGCAAGAAATGTTTAACAAGGACCTAGAAGAAATAAAAAAGAGTCAATCAATAATGAATAATGCAATAAGTGAGGTCAAAAGCACTCTGGAGGGAACCAACAGTAGAATAACTGAGGCAGAAGGTAGGATAAGTGAAGTGGAAGATAGAATGGTGGAAATAAATGAAGCAGAGAGGAAAAAAGAAAAAAAGAATTAAAAGAAATCAGGACAACCTCAGAGACCACTAGGACAATGTTAAATGCCCAACATTCAAATCATAGGAGTCCCAGAAGAAGAAGACAAAAAGAAAGGCCATGAGAAAATACTTGAGGAGATAATAGTTGAAAACTTCCCTAATATGGGGAAGGAAATAGCCACCCAAATCCAAGGAACCCAGAGAGTCCCAAAGAGGATAAACCCAAGGCAAAACACCCCAAGACACATATTAATCAAATTAACAAAGATCAAACACAAAGAGCAAATATTAAAAGTAGCAAGGGAAAAGCAACAAATAACACACAAGGGGATTCCCATAAGGATAACAGCTGACCTTTCAATAGAAACTCTTCAGACAAGAAGGGAATGGCAGGACATACTTAGAGTGATGAAAGAGAAAAACATACAACCCAGATTACTCTACTCAAAAGGATCTCATTCAAATATGAAAGAGAAATCAAAAGCTTTACAGACAAGCAAAATATGAGAGAATTCAGCACCACTAAACCAGCTCTTCAACAAATGCTAAAGGATCTTCTCTAGACAGGAAACACAGAAAAGGTTTATAACTTGAACCCAAAACAACAAAGTAAATGGCAATGGGATCATCCGTATCCATAATTAACTTAAATGTAAAGGGGTTGAATGTCCCAACCAAAAGACAAAGACTGACTGAATGGATGCAAAAACAAGACCCCTATATATGCTGTCTACAAGAGACCCACCACAAAACAAGGGACACATACAGACTGAAAGTGAAGGGCTGGAAAAAGATATTTCATGCAAATGGAGACCAAAAGAAAGCAGGAGTAGCAATACTCATATCAGATAAAATAGACTTTGAAATAAAGGCCATGAAAAGAGACAAAGAAGGACACTACATAATGATCAAAGGATAAATTCAAGAAGAAGATATAACAATTATAAATATATATGCACCCAACATAGAAGCACTGCAGTATGTAAGACAAATGCTAACAAGTATGAAAGGGGAAATTAACAGTAACACAATAATAGTGGGAGACTTTAATACCCCACTCACACCTATGGATAGATCCACTAAACAGAAAATTAGTAAGGAAACACAAATTTTAAATGATACAATGGATCAGTTAGACCTAATTGATATCTATAGGACATTTCACCCCAAAACAATGAATTTCACCTTTTTCTCAAGTGCACACGGAAAAATAAACGACCCAATCAAAAAATGGGCCAAATAACTAAACAGACATTTCCCCAGAGAAGACATACAGATGGCTAACAAACACATGAAATGATGCTCAACATCACTCATTACGAGAGAAATGCAAATCAAAATCACAATGAGGTACCATATCACACCAGTTAGAATGGCGGCTATCAAAATGTCTACAAACAATAAATGCTGGAGAGGGTGCAGAGAAAAGAGAACCCTCTTACACTGTTGGTGGGAATGCAAACTAGTACAGCCGCTATGGAGAACAGTGTGGCGATTCCTTAAAAAACTGGAAATAGAACTGCTATACGACCCAGCAATCCCACTGCTGGACATACACACCAAGGAAGCCAGAATTGAAAGAGACATGTGTACCCCAATGTTCATCGCAGCACTGTTTACAATAGCTAGAATATGGAAGCAACCTAGACGTCCATTGGCAGACGAATGGATAAGAAAGCCGTGGTACATATACACAATGGAATATTACTCAGCTATTAAAAAGAATGCATTTGAATCAGTTCTAATTAGGTGGATGAAACTGGAGACTATTATACAAAGTTAAGTAAGTCAGAAAGAAAAACACCAATACAGTATATTAATGCATATATATGGAATTAAAAAAGATGGTAATAATGACTCTGTATGCGAGACAGCAAAAGAGACACAGAGATAAAGAACAGACTTTTGGACTCTGTGGGAGAAGGCGAGAGTGGGATGATTTGAGAGAATAGCATTGAAACATGTATATTACCATACGTGAAATAGATCACCAGTCCAGGTTCCATGCATGAGACAGGGCACTCAGGGCCGGTACACTGGGACAACCCTAAGGGATGGGATGGGAAGGGAGGTGGGACAAGGGTTCAGGATGTACACATGTACACGCATGGCTGATTCATGTCAATGTATGGCAAAAACCACTACAATATTGTAAAGTAGTTAGCCTCAAACTAAAATAAATTAATTTTTTTAAAACAGCCTTTTAATCATTTAGTCAATTTTCATTCATCATTCATGAATTATAGGAACAGATTCTTTTAGTTCCTAATTTTGAAATGATAAAGACAAGGTATTCCCTGGCTGTCAAATAGTTAGGATTCTGAGCTTCCACTGCAGGAGGCACAGGTTCAATCCCTGGTCAGGGAACTAAAATCTTGCAGGCTGCACAGCAAAAAAAAAAAAAAAAAAGATACAGATGCTTTAACCAGGGCAGGTCAGTAACCATCAGATTTTGGCACATGTACTCTGAAATGGAGCCCACTTGCCACTCTCTAATTAAACTCAAGGGTAGTAGTAGCAGCAGCAGAACAGGAAAGTCAAAGAGACACAAAAGATCTTAATGTTATACCCATTGTGACATTCCATGACCCAGGGGCTATTCTGCATTATCTTGCCTTATCTTGTACCCACCTGCATTATCAAGGTGGGTACACTTTTTTTAAACTTCAGATCAAAGAAAATAGCAAAGATGATTTTATCAGCAGTCAGAAAGGCAAATATTCAATGGCACAGGAAATAACATGAATACCTTGTTAACCCCACAGTTGAAACAGACTATTGATTTGACTAAATCAAAACTAGTGACCCCGTGACAAAGACATGGGTGTCCTAAATGCCAGGAAATAAGAGGATATTTGTTCTTATATTTAGTTTTTATTGAAAAATAAAAACAAACAGACCAAAAGGTCATACATAATGAGTCATCTAGATTTCTTTTATCTCCTACCCAAAGAGAAGAGATGCCCTGTCTTTGAAAAAACAAAGATAAACAGATTTCAGGGTTTCCTCTAAGAATGTGGGTAACAGGAAAGCCGCCTTAAAAGCAAAACTAGATTTAATCTATAATCAGAGGAAGGGAGGGTAATATCTTTATTGCCAGATAGTAAGATTCACACTGACAGCTGAAAAAGGCAAATCTGGGTTCTTGGGGCCCATGAGATGTGCACCTCAGACAACAGTATAACTCTCTCCTATAGTTGAACAGAGTTGGGCGATTTTATTAGAACCTGTAGCTCTCCCATAGATTCGTGGAACATCTATAGTAACTGTGCAGAGAAGACTCAGAAACAAAGGTCAGCATTTTAGAAAATAATTTTATTTAAAAATTTACGTGTTATACTTCAAAAGAACTGGACTGTCAATAATAGATATAGCAAATATTTAAGAAAAATCCTCAAGGTTTCATTTGTCTATTTAAAACTCTCAGTGGTGGAAAATAAGGTACACCACACAACTGACACAACTGTTATATCTGCAAGGATCTTACTTATCTGTCAATATTAGTACTTAGTTAAGGACGGATCAGCTTACAGGAAAGGGCTCAAGGCTTCATCTACCTTGCAGATTACAGGAAACACAGTGTTTGTGGTTGTGTGGGTGTGGGTGTGTGATACTCACATGCGTGCACTTCACCTTTGAGTGGGTTTGTGTACTTAGATAAAATGGCAGCAGGGTAAGATACCTGTCTTGGTGCTTCATGCTTCTATGACCTACTTGTAATTCCTGTTTAAAGTACTTCACATGTAAGGCCTCACATCGTAGCTAATACTTTACAGAGCTTTATTTGAAAGCCAATTATGTATTAAGAACTACCCTAAGTGTTGAAAATAGAGTTGTTAAGAAGATTTAAAAAATCCCTGCTCTCAACTTTGAAAGCTGAGGCCATGCTTTACTCATTCTAACATCCCCAGAGCATCTCACTCAGTACTTCACATGTATATAATATATTCCAACAAAATTATTTTTAAATTGAACTTATTTTTTAGTTAAAACTTGACTTCTAAATGAAATTATACTGTTTGTGGTTGTTGCTCAGTCGCTAAGTAGTGTCTATTTGCGACCCCATGGACTGCAGCACACCAGGCTTCCCTGTCCCTCAATATCTCCCAGAGTTTGCTCAAGCTCATGTCCATTGAGTCGGTGATGCCATCCAACCATCTCATTCTCTGTCGCCCCCTTCTCCTCCTGCCTTCAATCTTTCCCAGCATCAGGGTCTTTTCCAATGAGTCAGCTCTTCCCATCCGGTGGACAAAGTACTGGAGCTTCAGCTTCAGCATCAGTCCTTCCAATGAATATTCAGGGTTGATTTCCTTTAGTATTGACTGGTTTGATCTCCTTGTTGTCCAAGGGACTCTCAAGAGTCTTCTAATAATGCTATTTGTAAATGGGTATTTGGGCGCAGTTATTGTATCAATCAAGGATGAATTGATTCAAACATTATTTTTCATGAACACACAATACACCAGTACCGCAACTACTGTTGTTTAGAAGGAATCAATCAAATTATTAGATACAAAAACACTAATACCTCATGATAGCTGTTTTTATCTCAAGCTCAACTATTTCCATTTCTCAGTCATTACAATTAAAAATCCCCTTTATTTATGCTTAGATTTTTTTATTCTTCCTTTTAAATTAAAGATAAATTGTTGAAGGGCTCCCACACAGTATGTGTCAGTAAAGCTTTTTTTTAATCCAAAACTGGTTCACAATGAGTGCATAGGTTTTTTCCCAATCATTAATATTGATAGATCCCTTCCAAAATCAGCAAAAACTTGCCAAGCTATGGGCAGCTCCAAAGCAGAGCCTCTCTTCAAAATATTCAGCACGACACCTGACATACGGCTAAATCTCACCCAGTGATTATTAGATTTGACCACATTTATCACTTTTGACTAGGAATCCTGTCATTACACAACACTGCAACTGATTTCCTTTGAGATTTTTTTTCTCTAGAATCTAACTTCATATTGTCTAAATTTCAAAATGATCTGGGAACTCAAAAACATAGTATATTTTATGCTAGCCAGGTAGACTAAAAATTAAACATTTCCTCAGAATAGGAAAAATTCTTGAACACTTATGACTTTTAAAAGTAAATCTACTATTGGTTTTGTTATTTCAGTCTCCTAGATTATTTTAGATGCTTTAGGTTGTCCCTTTTCTTTTTTAATTGAGGGACAAACTCTGAATCTTCATAATGATTCCTTTGTTCTGTTTTATATTGCAAGCAACAGAATATCATTTCTGTCCCTCATGGACATAAAGGCATATTTTTAGGCAGGAAAAAAAAAGCTCCTGCCTAAAAATGTCTCATACCAGCACTTCCTTGTAAAGGAGAGACACTCTAAACATATACAGTGGAATAAACATCCATGTGTTCAGATGTACAAAAGCAATATTTCTATATTCTTCTATAGCAATATAATTTCCTCAAGCCCCCCTCAGTTTCATCTGATGAGAGATAATACAGTCTTAGTCAACTCTGCTGAAGTTACACACTTCAGTTAAAATTGAATAAAATTTAGTTAAAAAGTCAATGTAGGACTGTTCCATCACCATTTTTCTCCCCCATTTTGTATCTTCTAAGTTCCTGGGGCAGAGATTACCTAGTGTCATGGCATGAAGATAAGACACTGTTCATCCTTGACTCTGTGTCCAGGCTCGATCCTCTGCACATGCTGAATTCACTGTCTTGGGAACATCAACCACCATTCAAGCAGGATTACCCATGCCAACTGGATTCATTTTTCAAACCAGTTTCCTGTTGCCCTTGGATATGGTCATCTCTCCTTTACTCTGGCATCTACACATGTCCATAATCTCAAGAAGACTCTTGAGAGTTACATCTTCTACTTTACTTCCACCAAAAGCATCATTCACCACAACCTTAAATGACTGTGGATAGGCCGGCTCTCTTTCTCAGCCTGGAGTAGCAGGAACCCTGATGGACTGGACTTGGGCCCCCTCTATTCCTCATCCTGAGACTCTCTGTATCTGCTGTCCACACTGATTGTCTCTACTCGCAGCCCCCACACCAGGGTAGAGACAGGAAGTAGTGCTTTCCAGGTGAGCAGACAGACCTCTCTCTGCTCTCAGATATTCATATCTACAGATGACTGTATTGCTAATCTGAGAGGGGAGGGACAAGAAACAAAGCCCCTTTTCAGAAACCATCAATATATTTGAAAACATACAAACATTTGTGTATCTTGCTTTCCAAACTTTTTTGCCTCCTCCCCACCTTTCAGAATATTTATATAGTCTGAGAGAGAAAGAATACTTACCATTTATCCAAAAAAAAAAAAAAAAAGATAACCTGAGAGCTCTGCTTTTGAGAAACCAAAATTCAAGCTCTTAAACCTCAAAATTATTGTCTCTATCTTGGCCTTCAAAAAGAACATTTTTAAAAACCCACAAATCTCAGCTTTTCTATCCTTCTGGACCTCCACAATATCAATCTACTCTGAGGAAAATAATCCTAGAATATTCCAGCTATGTAGGCTGTGAGAAATTTTAAATAGGTGCATATTTCAGTGTCCAGGTTACAGGAAGTTTAATACTGGCAACTGGTTTGAAAGGCTTTGGAAAACTAATATAACAAAAATTGGACTTTGAGTTAACCCTGGAGGCAGCCACCCCTCACAGGGCTTGGAGAACAAAAAGAAAAAGATGGATGTTACCAGATCCTGGAACCTCAGAAGAGGTGCTGCTGTGGAGCCTGAGTCATGACCAGTGAAGGGGTACATGGACCTCTGGGCTGTGGTGGGCCCCACATGGCTGATACTCGGACCCCTGCAGAGACACTGCAGTCTGGTGCCTGGGCTCCCTGAGAAGGTACTGCAAACAATGGCTGGCCCTCAAACCTCTGAGGAAGGGACTGCTTGTCTGATCTTGGACCTCTGAGAGCTTCTTGGGACTTCTTGAATAACCGATGCTCAGATCTCTGAGAGGGCACTGCCCATCTAATCCCGGACTTTCAAGGAGCTATACGTGCTTCCCAGTGGCACTCAGAGCTCTGAATGGAAGCTTCCAGAGGGTCATTTTCCAGTCCTCAGAAGAGGTACCACACAACTACAGACCCCAGAGAAGGATGCCTTGCAGCTGATGTTTGGCAAACCAAAAAATACAGGAGCTGGAGGTGTCTGCTGCCCCTGTAGCTTCTTCTGCTGAAAGGATGCTTGCAGGACCTGAAGACTTTCCTTAGTGTTATGCTTGGATTTCTGTCTCCTCATATTTTGTGTATCTATGATAAGCTTTTAGTGTCTGGTTACCATGAAATTCATGTGTAACAATCTATAACTATAACAATGTGCTAAGTAGCTTCAGCCGGGTCTGACACTTTGTGACCCTATGGACTGCGGCCCACCAGGCTCCTCTGTTCATGGGATTCTCCAAATATACTGGCAAGTATACTGGAGTGGGTTGCCACGCCCTCCTCTGGGAATGAATATAACAATAGAGGTCTATTTTAAGTTGAGGGTCACTTGATTTTGAACTCTTTCTAAAATAGTCCATTTTTACTCCCCTTCCACATTTTACATTTTTGACATTATATTTTACTTTTTTTGTATTCTTTAACTAATTATTGTAGTTTTAGTTGATTTTATTACTTTTGCGTTTTAACCTTCATACTAGTTTTATAACTGGTTAATCACTACCTTTACTATACGCTTGCTTTATCGGTGATAATTTTCATTTCTATATATTTACTTATTTCTAGTTATGGCATTTCCACTTAAAGAAGTCCCTTTAACATCTCTTATATGGCTGGTTTAGGAGTTGTAAACTCCTTCAGCTTTTGTTTGTCTGAGAAATTCTTAATCTCTTCTTCAATTCTATATGATAACCTTGCCAAGTAGAGTATTCTTGGTTGTAAGTTTTTCTTGTTTGTTTCAGCATTTTATATAATGCAAATTTCTCTGGCCTCTAAAATTTCTACTGAAAAATAAGCCAATAGTCTGATGGTGGCTTTCTTGCACCTAACTAATTGTTTTCTCTCTTGACTTTAAAGTTCTCTCTTTTAACTTTTGACATTTTATTTATAATGCATCTTGGTGTGGGTCTCTTTGGGTTTATCATTTTGGGGACTCTGTGTTTCCTGGACTTGAATTCCTGTTTTCTTCACCCAGTTAGGGAAATTCTCAGTTATTATTTCTTCAAATAAGCTTTCTACCCCTTTTGTGCTCTCTTTTCCTTTTTGAGGTGCCTATGGTACAGATGTTAGCATGCTTGATGTTGTCCCAAAAATCCCTAAACTACTTTTTTTCGGGGGTGGGGGATTGCTGTTCTGATTGGGTAATTTTCATTACCTTGTCTTACAGATCACTGATGCATTCTTTCTTCTGCATCATCTCATCTGCTCTTAATTCCATCTAGTGTATTTTTCATTTCTGTTATTATAGTTTTCAGCTCTGCTTATTTCTTTTTATATTTTCTTTTTGTTGAAGTTCCTCCTGTGTTTATTTTTCTCCTACATTCAGGGAGCATCATTATGACCATTACTTTTAACTCTTTATCAGGTAGATTACTTCTTTCCTTTTCTGAGGTTTTGTCTTATTCTTTCATTTGGAATATAGTTTTCTGTCTCCTTATTTTGAATAATTCTCTGTGTCCGTATCATGTAATAGGCAAATAAGCTATGTCTCCTGGCCTTACTTAGAAAGTTTCCTATGGGACCCAGAAGAGCAATCCCTGCTGGTGACCTGAGCCAGGTGTTCCAGGGGTCTCCCCTGTGTGGTCTACAGGTGCCCTCCTTTGGTGGTGGTGCCAGAGCTGTTATGGGCACACTGGTGGGAGGGGTTGACAGCTAGACTGTCTTCAAAGCCCAGCAGGAACTGCTGTGGGCATGCTAGTAGGCAAGGCTGGCCCTCCAGAGTGTGATTCACATTAGGGGTGGGGAGTACTTGTCAGTGCCAAGACTGTTTTCCAGGTGTTGTGGGGGCAGGAGCTGCTTTAGGAGGCACCAGTCTCAGCTGAGGCCACCCACTGGGTGTGGCAGGGTGGGAGTCACATGGGGGGTTCAAAGCCAGATATTATGGGGGCTCATCCTCCCAGTGCAATTCCCCAGGGCTGGGATGCCTAACATGGGATTCAAGCTCCTCACTCCTTAGGGAGGACCTCTGTGTTTTTTGTTTTCCCTCCTAATTGTGGGTCACCACACTGGGGTTGTGGGTCCTGACTAGACCACATCTCTGCCCCTCTTACCGATCTCGATAGGTGACTTTTTCCTTTATATCCTTAGTCTTCAAAGAACTGTTCTGCTAGTCTTCAGATTGTTCTTAGAGAGAGGTGTTCTGGATGTATTTGTAGTTTCTGTGTGTCCACGGGAGGAGGGGAGCTCAGAGTCTTCCTAGTCTGCCATCTTGATCCTGCCTCCTTAGAGTATGTTTTAGATGCAATTGACATTTGTAATCTGTAGACCTTAAGTAAAGCAGATTATCCTCCCATAGTGTAGGTGAACCTCACGCAATCAACTGAAAGCAAAAACTGAGGTTTCTTGAAGAAGGTATTCTTCCTCAAGGTGGCAACATAAGAATCCTGCTTGAGTTGCCAGCTTGCTGCCTTGTGGAATTTAAACTCAAAATTAAAGCATTAACTTTTCCCTAAGTCTCCAACCTGCCAGCCTGCCTTACAAATTTCAGGCTTGCCGGCCCCACAGTTGTATAGCCCAATCCCTTCAAACAAATCTCTCTCTGCATTTATGTGTGTGTGTGTGTGTGTGTGTGTGTGTGTGTGTATCCTATTGGTTCTATATCTCTAGTGGATCCCAATCCATAGACTCCTCACACCTACCTACTGTCCCAAATAGCCCAATATTAATTTAAGTCACCTACTGCTATTTTGAGTCCAAGTCTAGTTGTGAGCAGTTTTTGAAATACCCTTGCTGGTTTCTGTGTAAGTACATTCCTGACGTGCTCCCCCAAACACTTGCCGGGTCTCCGGCAGCCCTAACCAGCCTCCTGTTCTCCTGAGTGACTGGGAATGAAAGTCATCTATTATTATCTCCTGCCTCCTCATCACCATGGGATAGCCTGCCCAGGGTTTTAACCTTCTGGCCGAAATTGTTTATTTGGTTGCTGACAGCTTGTTATGTGATCCACACTGAGCAGCTGGGGCCCCAAAGGTCTGTAAAAAAAGTAAGTGAGGAGGTTAAAAGAAGGAGGCTAAGGGCTTACATAGAAACCAAGCAGAATGAAGGCCATCGCCATCATCTTCACCTGCAACCTCACTGTGTCCAAGGGATAAATCTCAGGATATCTGTCATGAAGGAAAGAATGGTGATTTTATATGCACATTTTAACATGACTCAAAAAGTGAAAGATTAAGCATTGTTCAAATGATGAAGCATCCAACTGCTAAATTGTTTTTTGCTTTTCTCTAGAAAGGAAAACAAGTCTTGGGTATTTTCAAACTGATTACGAAGGGTTTTGCTCTGGATTTTATTGAAGCATATGTGTCTGGCTGTTTTTCTGTGGCGAAAAGCCATGCTCATCCAAATCACAGGTATCTTTCCATCATTCTAACTGCTCCACAATCCACTTTAAAAAGCTCTTAACAGCTTTTCTTTCTATTTTGATGTATAGTAGAGAGTTAATGCTAGTGTTCAAGCAGGTAGCCTTCCTTACAAGCATTTCAGGGCACTGACTATGAAAGCAAAATATTTACTGAACATCGTCTCTCCAAGACCAGTAGAGATCCTTGGCTAACCAATCTCAATAACCTTTTTATTAAGTTTGTTTTTTTATTTGCCTGTGCTGGGTCTTAGTTGCCACATGTAGGATCTTTAGTTGCGGCATGGGGGATCTAGTTTCCTGACCAAGGATCAAACCCAGACACCCTGCACTGGGAGCATGGAGTCTTAATTGTTGGACCACCAGGGAAATACAGAATGCAATAACCTTTCATCTGTCCATATTCTATTGACCTCCACCATTCATTCCCTGGTAGCTCAGTTGGTAAAGAATCCACCCACAATGCAGGAAACCCTGGTTGGATTCCTGGGTCAGAAACATATGTTGGAGCAGGGATAGGCTATGCAATCCAGTATTCTTGGGCTTCCCTGGTGGTTCAGACGGTAAAGAATCTGTCTGCAATGCAGGAGGCCTGGGTTCAGTCCCTGGGTTGTTAAGATCTCCTGGAGAAGGGATTGGCTACCCACTCCAGTATTCTGTCCTGGAGAATTCCATAGACTGTATAGCCCATGGGATTGCTAAGAGTTAGACATGACTGAGCAACTTTCACTTTCATTCCTTTTAAAAGACTTTCCTGGTTGGCCCAGCAGTAAAGAACCAGCCTGCCAGTTCAGGAGACACAGGTTTGATCCTTGGGTCAGAAAGATCCTCTGGAGAAGGAAATAGTAACCGATGCCAGTATTCTTGCCTGGAAAATCCCATGGACAGAGGATCATGGAGGGCTACAGTCCATAAGGTTGCAAAGAGTTGGACACAACTTAGCAACCGAGCACACACGTACATGAATTCATTTAAAAGACATGTACTAAGCGTTACTGGGGCTTCCCTGGTGGCTCAGACAGTAAAGAAATCCGCCTGCAATGTGGGAGACCTGGGTTTGATACCTGGGTTGGGAAGATCCCCTGGAGAAGGGCATAGCAACCTACTCCAGTATCTTGCCTGGAGAATTCCAGGGACAGAGGAGCCTGGAGGGCAACAGTCCATACGGACACAGAGAGTTGGACACAACTGAGCAACTAAGCACACAAGTCTTACTGAGTAACCAGTGCTACCTAGGTACTAGGACAAAGAAATCAAAAAGACATGGTTTCTGCTCCCAAATAAAGTGAAAGAAAAAGGGAGGGATAATATTAAAATATGTGTGATAGCTCCACAAACACATGTGAATTAAATAGAAAAGCGAGTGGGGATGCTGATGTATGTATGAAGGAGCACAGATAAAAGACTACATTACATGGGTTGGGATTTCAAGGGCTGGCTCCCTGGAGGAAGCAGCAGGAACTAACTCATACAGCATCAGTAGGAATTAACTCATTGTATGGGGGAGAGGAGGTAGCCCAGAAGAAGAAATCACTGGTGTAAAAGTAGCAGAGCATGAGAGAACAAGAAGCATTCTGAGAACTGTCGGAAGACTAACCAGAGGAAAACGAGTATGTGCAGGTGGCCAGATGTGAGGCAGGAAAAATGGAGGTGGGGCCTCAGAAGAGTTTAAAGGTGCATTCTAAGAGCAATATAGGGACTTCCCTGGTGGTCCAGTGGCTAAGACTCTGTGCTCCCAATGCAGGAGGTCCGGGTTCAATTCCAGGTCAGGGAAGTAGATCTTGTTGCTGCAACTAAGACCCAGTGCAGCCAAATAAACAAATAAGAGCAGTATGGAGATGGACTGCTGTGAAATGAGGGGGAAAGCAGAGAGATTCTTTGAGAAGTTATTGGAACAGCCCACCTGAGGGATGATGAGACCCTGAACTAAGGAAATGGCTGAATACTCCTGCCATTAAGTGACATGGCAAGTGCAAGAGACGAAAACATCAGCTGGTAGATGGATTCATGTGTGGACTTTGAGGAGCCTGCAGAGCAATCAGACACAAGATTCTGGCTAGAATATACATGTGGGAAATGAGTGTGTTTAAAAGGATGAGTGTGGTTAAAATCACCGAATGTGAAGAAAAAGAGGAAGAGTGACCTCATGATAGAACTTTTAGGAGTGACATTTCATAGAGGACAAAAGGTGATGAGCCTGAAAAATAGTGGATCAGCCAAGAGGAAGAAATCCAAGAGACAGCAGCATCAAAGAAGCTTTAAAACTGAGGGCTGGCAGAGATAAACCCACGCACCTATGGGCACCTTATCTTCGACAAAGGAGGCAAGAGTATACAATGGAGAAAAGACAGTCTCTTTAACAAGTGGTGCTGGGAAAACTGGTCAACCACTTGTAAAAGAATGAAACTAGAACACTTCCTAACACCATACACAAAAATAAACTCAAAATGGATTAAAGATCTAAACGTAAGACCAGAAACTATAAAACTCCTAGAGGAAAACATAGGCAAAACACTCTCCGACATAAATCACAGCAGGATCCTCCATGACCCACCCCCCAGAATATTGGAAATAAAAGCAAAAATAAACAAATGGGACCTAATTAAAATTAAAAGCTTTTGCACAACAAAGGAAAACTATAAGCAAGGTGAAAAGACAGCCTTCAGAATGGGAGAAAATGCAAACGAAGCAACAGACAAACAATTAATCTCAAAAATATACAAGCAACTCCTGCAGCTGAATTCCAGAAAAATAAACGACCCAATCAAAAAATGGGCCAAAGAACTAAAACAGACATTTCTCCAAAGAAGACATACAGATGGCTAACAAACACATGAAAAGATGCTCAACATCACTCATTATTAGAGAAATGCAAATCAAAACCACAATGAGGTAACCATTACACACCAGTCAGAATGGCTGCTATCCAAAAGTCTACAAGCAATAAATGCTGGAGAGGGTGTGGAGAAAAGGGAACCCTCTTACACTGTTGGTGGGAATGCAAACTAGTACAGCCACTATGGAGAACAATTCCTTAAAAAACTGGGAATAGAACTGCCATACGACCCAGCAATCCCACTGCTGGGCATACACACCGAGGAAATCAGAATTGAAAGAGACGCGTGTACCCCAATGTTCATAGCACTGTTTACAATAGCCAAGACATGGAAGCAACCTAGATGTCCATCAGCAGATGAATGGATAAGGAAGCTGTGGTACATATACACAATGGAATATTACTCAGCCATTAAAAAGAATACATTTGAATCGGTTCTATTGAGATGGATGAAACTGGAGCCCATTTATACAGAGTGAAGTGAGCCAGAAAGAAAAGCACCAATACAGTATACTAATGCATGTATATGGAATTTGAAAGATGGTAATGGTAACCCTATATGTGAGACAGAATAAGAGACACAGATGCATAGAACAGTCCTGTGGACTCTGAGGGAGAAGGTGAGGGTTGGACGTTGGACAATAACATTGAAACATGTGTATTGTCATGTGTGAGGCAGAGCACCATTCCATGTTCTGTGCATGGGATGGATGCTCGGGGATGGAGCGTTGGGATGACACAGAGGGATGGGAGGGGGGGGGAGGTGGGAGGGGGGTTTGGGAGGGGGAGCACGTGTGAAATCCATGGCTGGTTCGTGTCGATGTATGGCAGGAACTACTACAGTATTATAAAGTAGTTGGCCCCCAACTAAAATAAAAAAAAAAAAAAAAATACAAAAAAAAAAAAAATAAATAAATAAAACTGAGGGCTGGGACTTCCCTGGTGGTACCGTGGTTGGTACTTCGCCTTGCAAGGCAGGGGGTGACATTCGAGCCCTTGTTGGAAAGCTAAGATCCCACATACCTCAGGGCCAAAAGACCAAAACATAAAACAGAAACAATATTCTAATAAGTTCAATAAAGACTTTTTAAATGGTACACATAAAAAAAAACTTTAAAAAAAAGAAAAAAAAACTGGACTACCTACTGGAGGATCAGTGTAAAAGTTTATAGAAAATGAGAAATAGAATTACAATTGGGCTTTGTTCTTTGTCTTCCTGAGTACCATATTTTACATTGGGCATCTGTCTATGGGAGGATTAAATTTGTTACATAGGAAATATAAAGAAAGGACAAAATATTAATATAACTTTGCAAATCAACTATACTTTAATAAAACTTTTAAAAAAGGAAAAAGGAAAAAACACAGACATTCAGTTTTTTACTTCCTATGTACAAATTAGATGGGCTTCCCAGGTGGCACTAGTAGTAAAGAACCCACTTGCCAATGCAGGAGACATAAGAGACATAGGTTCCATCACTGGGTCCAGAGGATCCCCTGGAGGAGGGCATGGCAACCCCCCTCCAGTATTCTTGCCTGGAGAACACCATGGACGGAGGAGCCTGGAGAGATATAGTTCGTAGGGTCACAAAGAGTCAGATGTGACTGAAGTGACTTAGCACGCACGAACAAATTGGATAGGTAGCAACACAATAAACCTTGCTCACCAGGATGTTGTCTCAGGAAAAAATAGACTGAAGGACTTAGAATATGGGGTTTACTAATGTGGATGGCTGTTTCTTAGCCCTACCAACAACCACGATAGAGAAGAAAAGACAGTAAAGAAGAAATAAAAGAGACATCTGGCTGCTTCTGGCTTAGGGGGAGAAAAGAGAGTAGAGATTGGAAGCTGTAAATTTTGTGTGTCCCCATTTCCCCTCCCTCGACTTCAGGGGGGAAGGGCAGGTGTGTTACACAAGTGAAGATAAAAGTCAATGATAAATAGAGATACAGATGTAGAGAATGGACTTGGGGACACAGTGGGGGGAGGCAGTGGGCTAGGCAAGGGTGGGATGAATTGGGAGAGTAGCACTGAAACATATATATTGCCATATGAAAAACAGAGAGCAAATAGGAAGCTGCTGTATAACACAGGGAGCTCAACCCTGTGCTCTGTGACAGCCTAGAGGGGTGGGAGCAAGTTTCAAGAGGAAGGGGACATATGTATACCTGTGGCTGATTCACGTTGTTGCATAGCAGAAACCAACACTACATTGTAAAGCAATTATCCTCCAATGAAAAATAAATTTTAAGGAATCCCCGTACTGTTCACTTCTATAGTGGCTGTATCAACTTACATTTTCACCAACAGTGCAAGAGGGTTCCCTTTTCTCCACATCCTCTCCAGCATTTATTGTTTGTAGATTTTTTGATGAAGGCTATTACATAGGGAGCTCAAGGTGGTACTCTGTGACCTTCTGGAGGGGTGAGGAGGGGGTGGTGTGAGAGTGCAGTTTGTCATACAGAATGAAGTAAGTCAGAAAGAGAAAAACAAATATGGTATATTAACCCATATATATATGGAATCTAGGGGGCTTCCCAGTGGCACTAGTAAAGAATCTACCTGCAAATACAGGAGACGTAAGAGACGTAGGTTTGATCTCTGGGTGTGGAAGATCCCCTGAAGGAGGAAATGTCAACCCACTCCAGTATTCTTGCCTGAAAAATCCCGTGGTCAGAGGAGCCTGGTGGACTACTGTCCGTGGGGTCTCAAAGAGTCTGACATAACAGAGCGACTGAGCACGCACGAGGGTTAAGTCAGTCAGGACATGGATAGATCCCAGCAAAGAGAACAAGTCAAGTGACACAAGCTGTAGACTGTCTATAGAAAGGCAAGCAGCACCCATTCAGCTAAGAGAAACTGACCTTGAGACCAGCAGATGGCTGCAAGCATACCTCCCAGGACCAGCACAAGCCCTGACCCACGGAAGCAGGAGCTCAGAGAAAGAAGCAGGAGCTGGAGATGACTATCTGAGATACTGAGTAAATATTGTCCCAGAAACAAAACCAAATTGATGATGTATTGTTTATCCATATGATACATTCAATCTGTTTTCCCGCTAGTCCATGGATAGTAGCTCAGGAAAGAAGATGAGATTCATTGTAGGGAACATAAAGAACATTTTTTTTCTTCAGATTAGAGTGTAAAGCAACCTTGCTATATAGGAGGAAAATGGGAATTAACATTCTCCAGAGTAGATTCTGTGCATTCTGCATGCTAAGTCACTTCAGTCATGTCCAACTCTTTGTGACCCCATGGATTGTAGCCCATGAGGCTCCTCTGTCCATGGGATCCTCCAGGCAAGAAAACTGGAGTGGGTTGCCGTGTCTTTCTCCAGGGGATCTTCCCAACCCAGGGATCGAAAGAATACTAATTCTTCAGAGTTGTCAGATATTATACAGGCACAAAAATAAATAAAAATTAAAACTCTACAGTCCTTTAAACTGGACTAAAAAATAAACAAAAATTATTTAACGCAGTCTTCTGAGAGTATTTGCCTTGCTTACAAAACTTCTAAATCTGCAGGAGAAAAATATGATACACCCCATTTCTGACTTAGCTGTCTGAGAAATTAGTTTTCACAGACCACCTCTATCTGAAAGACTTGGAAACACTTCTAGCTTTTAAAAATAGAGCTACCGCCACATCTTAGAACTACAATTTAGACCATTGGGATCGTGAGCCCTGTAGTCCACTGCCTTTCCCTCTACTGTGGTTCATCCATTGACAACTTGAAACATTGCTCAATGGAAAAAAAAAGCAAGGCTAGCCCAGAGCAAAACTCTGAAGCAGAAGAAACTAACATTTGGTGAGCATAGAATTCCACATTCAGAATTTCTCCACTCCGGACTTATTTCTTCTCCCTCCTTTTCTCCTAATAAAATTGTCCAGGCTTTTTTGTTTATCCTAAACTACATTTACAGACAATGACAGCGGACCAGTCACATTAGTTCACTCCCCTTTCTCACAAGTGGCAGAATGGGTAAGAGTCTGGAACCATACTGCCTAGGTTTGTTTGAATCCTGTCTCAGCACTTTCTTACTGGATGATGATCTTTTTCTTCTTTCTTTCTTTTGGTTGTTGCAAGTAGTTGTAGCATGTAGGACCTAATTAATTCCCTGACCAAAGATAAAACCCTGGCCCCCTGCATCGGCAGCCCGGAGTCTTAACTACCTGACTGCCAGGGAAGTCCCCTGCATGATGATCTTAGGAAAGTTATTAATAATTAACCTCCCTGACACCAGAGTCATTATCTGCAAAGTAGATTGAATAAGAGTACTTGCCTATTGTACTGAAAGTAGTTATTTTATATATATATATATTAAATGTTCTAATAGTTTAGGACATAGTACATCAGACTTCCCAGGTGGCGCTAGTGGTGAAGAATGTGCCTGCCAATGCAAGAAACATAAGAGATTCAGGTTTGTTCCCTGGGTTTGAAAGATCCCCTGGAGGAGGGCATAGCAACCCACTCCTGTACTCTTGCCTGGAGAATCCCCATGGACAGAGGAACCTGGCGGGCTATAGTCCCCGGGGTCGCAAAGAGTCGGACACGATTAAAGTGGCTTAGCATGCACACACACCCACTACATAGTTATTTTTCAGCTTGGCAAAGTATTAGCAAAGAAATAAAAATGGGATGAACTTACAATGACAAAGAAAAGAAGAAGAGCCATCAACAAAGGTGATTCAACAAATGTATATAAGACACAAAGCAGAGAAAGGAAAACTACAGAGAAAGCAGGGGAGAGGGACCCACAATCCAGCATCATGATTGGTGAACCTTTTCTGTAAAGGCCAGATAGTAAGTATTTTAGATTTTGTGAGCCAAGGAACAATACTGAAGATGCTATGTAATCTCTTTTGCAAATACTCAGTTCTCTTTATGCAGCCATAGGCAACTCATTTGTGTGACTAGGTTCCAATCAAACTTTATTTACAGACACTGAAACTTTAATTTGGTATAATTTTCACATTTCATAAAATATTATTATCTTTATTTTGTTGTGGTAAAAATACTTAACATACAATCAACCCTCTGCAAATTTTTAAATGTACAAAATATTATTGCTTATAGGTACAAAATTTTACTGCAGATCTCTAGAGCTTATTCATCCAGCTTAACTGAAACTCTAAGCCCATTGATTAATAACTCCCAATTTCCCCTCTCTGCCAGAGCCTAACAACCAAAATTCCACTCTTTGATTCTATGAATTTAACTAGTTTAGATTCTATTGTAAGTGCAATATTTGTCGTTCCATGACTGGCTTACATCACTTAACATAATGTCCTCAAAGTTCATCCATCTTGTCACATACTGTAGTATTTGTCTTTTTTAAGGCTAAATAGTACCCCGTTGGAGCTTCCCAAGTGGCTCAGTGGTAAAGAATCTTCCTGCCAATCAGGAGATGTGGGTTTGATCCTTGAATCAGGAAGATCTCCTGGAGAAGGAAATGGCAACCCACTCCAATATTCTTGTTGGGAAAATCCCATGAACAGATGAAACTGGTGGGCTACAGTTCATGGGGTCACAAGGAGTCAGACACAACTTAGCAACTAACTGACAACAACAGTATCTTCTGTTTAGTTAATCTGTCCCTTTTCTTTATTTAATCTGTCAACAGATATTTAGGCTGTTTCCATATCTTAGCTACAGTGACTGGTGATGCCATGAACACAGGAGTACTAAGTATTATTCATTTGATATTTAGCAAAATTCCATTTAAAGTATAGATACTAAAATGGAACTTAAAATATAAAAACTTTTACATTTAGAGGAATTGGATGAAGGTGGTCAAAAGGTACAAACTTTCAGTTATAAAATAAATAAATACTATGGATGTAATATACACCATAATCATTGTATTAATAGTTAACACCGCTGTAGGGTGTATTTTAAAGTTGCTAAAAGAATAAATCCTTAAAGTTCTCATCACAAGAAAATAAAAACATTTTTTGTAACTATGTGAGGTGACGGATGTTAACTAAACTTATTGTGGTAATCACTTTCACAGTAGGTGTAAGTTAAGTCACCAGCTTTTTCTACTCTAGAGATGTTTTGTTTATTAAGTATAAGTGACAAACATTCATCTAAGAATTGCCTTCTGTAGCAGAACTTTTGTTTAATTTAGCCTGGCACTCTCCCTCTCACTGAGACTCACTGAGACTGTGAGGGTAGTTCAAGAGGAGAAAAGACAGCTGTCACAGATTTTTTCTGAAATCCTTATCTCTAGCCATTACTTCTCTCCTAGACCCAGTTCTACATTTCTTATGACTGCTGGGCACTTCTACCCAGAAGTCTCACTAACACCTTGACTCCATATGACTAAAACTACAACTTCTTTCCCAACCACTCATTCTACTGACCTCAAACATCCACTCAAAATCCCATCAAGCACTTCATTCAATTTGCTACTGTATTTCTTAAGTTGGTAACAAACTGATGGAAAAAGCTAGACCCTTCCAAACAAACAGAAGCACCTTCGTGTTAAGCCAGCTCTATGGAAAATTGTTTTCCATCTCCAGGTGAGATCACAAGCAGGTTTCTTGATTTTACAACCTCTTGGTATCAAAAAGTCATCTGAGGACTCCAGGAAGATGGCAGGAGTGTAAAGCACCAGGAATCTGTCTCCCTATCTAGAAGATAATTGCATGGGAGCATCTGATACAGCTATTTTAGAACTTTGGAGTCTATTGAAGGCTTAAAGCTTCCAGGCAAAGGCTTGGACAGTACACTGAGGTCAATTCCAGGTCTTAGAAACAGCTACCCAGCCCCATGGCAGGCAGCTGTGTTCCTTGAGTAACTTACAGAGAGCTTGTGGGAGTCAGAGTGCACAAAAAGGACCCTGTCCTCCAAATATTTAAGGGTCTATTCTCTGATCACTGATTTTTATCTCAGATTATAAAGCTGCAGATGAAGAGGTAGGCAGTCATTGTTGTTGAAACTCCGTCCATTATTTCAAGACAGTCCAGCTGAACTGACTTCCAAGGGATTTAAAGGGCCAGCATCCTTTTTTCCCTTCATTGCCCGCCCCTCTTTTGGAGCCAGATATTAAAGACTAGGACATTCAAAACAACTGCATATATGTGGAAAGTTAGCAGATAACCATGCATGTCCAGGGAAAGACTCAGAAACTATCTGAGACGACCCTAAGTTTATACTTCAGACTGATCCTTGACATATAGACAACCTACAAGGAACAAACAAACAAACAAAAAACCCAGAAAACCCTTGGGAATGGGGAAAATCTGCTTTCCAGTGTTACTACATTATTAGGTTAAAATGTCCAGCTTTCAACTGCCACACCAAAAAAAAAATCATAAGCCAAACAACGCCACCGAAAACTATGGCCCACTCAAATAAATCAACAGATATTGTCCCTGAGAAAGACTTACTGGCAGATCCAGTATATAAAGACAATAAAACATTGTCTTAAAGAAGCTCAAAGAACTAAAGAAAAGGTAGGGGGAAAATTCAACAAAACAACATATTAACAAAATAGAAATATCAATAAAGAGATAAAAAACCTGAAGATAACCTAAAAGAAATTCTGGAGCTGAAAATTACAATAAGTGAAATGAAAAATTCACTATAGGGATTCAAAGGTAGATTCGAGCAGGCAAAATGGGGAATCAGCAAACCTGAAGTCAAGACAATGAAAATTATCAGGCCTAAGGAGCAGAAAGAAAAAGATTGAAAAGTAAGGAGCCCAGAAAAACTTTGGCACACAATCAGACAGGTCAAGCACACACTTTTTGGCAGTCCTAGTAGGAGAAGAGAAAAAGAAGGAAAAGGGAAGAAAGAATATTTGAAGACGTAGTGGTTTTAAACTTCCAAAATCTGATGAAAAATGTGAACATAAACATCTAAGACATTCAACCAACTCCAAATAAGATGAACTCAAAGAGACCTACATATTAAAATCAAGCTTTCAAAAAAACAAAGACAAATGAGATATGGGTGAAAGTGGCAAACATCACTTTTTATTAGAAGTCGTAGAGCAATTAAACTCAAGAGGGTGGATTTTAGGTTTGGGAAAGTAGAGCTTTAAAGTCTTGTACAAGCCTGGATATTAATTTCCAAATTTTCCTTAGAATCCTGAACTACTTTGTGCTTTGAAGAAAAAAATATATAAATCTGTAGAGAGAAAGGAGGCTAAGCATTAATGTGGAATTGTGTTATCTCATATGCCTACTTTTGAGATTGAATTAAAAAAAAAACACCAATTAAAGACAAAGTCTAGAGATCTCCAGGCCATTTAATGGAATGAGATTTGGAGCAACATATCATCATTAGGGTATCTGAAACATTACTCTTACTTGTCTTTGAAGATTTGGGTGGAACTGGTTTCATGTAGATCTGCATCCTTTTCAGCCTGTACTTTTACCTAGGGCATTTAGCTTTCACTATGTTTCACATTCAAACTCCTCAAAGACTAGCTCTTTGTCTCATTGATGACCATCCTCTTGGTTGGGCAGAACTTTGAGCTTAACCACTTCCAGAACTACTCCTGCCATACATGAAAGTGAAAGTCATTCAGTCATGTCCAACTTTTTGCAACCCCATGGACTATACAGTCCATGGAATTCTCCAGGCCAAAATACTGGAGTGGGTAGCCAATCCCTTCTCCAGGGGATCTTCTCAACCCAGGAATCAAACCCAGGTCTCCCACATTGCAAGATGCTTCTTTACCATCTGAGCCACCGGGGAAGCCCAAGAATATTGGAGTGGGTAGCCTATCCCTTCTCTAGTGGAATTTTCCAACCCAGGAATCAAACTGGGGTCTCCTGCATCGCAGGCAGATTCTTCACCAGCTGAGCTACCAGGGAAGCCTCTGAACTTTCCTTGAATCAGTTGCTGGATCTTCCTGCAACCTGAAGTGACAGTGTGTTTGGGTTATGTTTTGTAGATCGTGGCCACTTGTTCATCTTAGAAGGTGATTTACAGGTAAAGAGTTGTTCTACTAAGCAAAAATGATTCTATCAGAGTGTGCCCCTGCAAGTCTTTATGCCCCAAAACTTTGTACATGTAGTTGAAGAAGGGGAAATGCCCCTTACTTAAACTTGAAAATAATTAAAGCTCACTATTTGGAAATTCACTCACACTAACACACTAAAAGTAAGACTAACACAAATTCATAAACTTATTAGGCTTCTCTAAAGTTCTTTCAATATTATTTTAACAGCCTCACTGTTTTTCATGTGTGTTTGTTTTTACAAGCTCCCCAGCTGAAAAATCCTTTAAGACAACAACCACATCTATTACATTTTATCCCTGACAACATTTAAGATTCTGTGCTCACCAAGGGTGTTAAATAAATGCTGCTGAGTGACTGAACCCAAGGATCTCAGGGAGTTATTAAATAGTTGACTTTAACTGCTTCATTAACTGTCTGTATCCACCGAGAGTTGAGATCAGCTATTTAAACTCATACACAAGAAAGATTTCTGTTCTATGATAGCAATAAAAGATACTGAAATTAGAGTGGTAAGGTCCTAAATGTGAGCCATAAAGGAAGTTATTTCTATTCTATTCAAAATGATCTGAATATTCCTTCTCTCTTTGTAATCTAATAAAATATTTGTTAATAGGCCAATAGCCTAAATTGAACTTTTCTGGGCCCTAAATAAATTTTGCTTAAAGTAACCCATTCTTGGGGCTTCCCAGGTGACACAGTGGTAAAGAGTCCACCTGCCAACGCAGGAGACCTAAGTTCAATCCCTGGGTCGGGAAGATCCCCTGAAAGAGGAAATGGCAATCCATTCCAGTATTCTTGCCTGGAAAATTCCATGGACGAAGGAGCCTGACATGCTACCATCCATGTGGTCACAAAAAGTCAGACATGACTGAGGGACTAAGCACACACACAACCCATTCTTGTTTACTGAGATTCTAGAGAAAAGTGAAGCAGGCAAAGGTTTTTCTTTTCAAGCCAGAGGCTTCCTCAATTACAATGAATTAAGCTTGAGTTTGGGATTTTGTGTTTTAAAAACATGCCAGTAGAAAGTCACTTTAGGCTTCCAGCAAACTCACCAATCTAGGTGAATTTGAATCAAGGAATAAACTTGGTTAAGGGCAGTAACCAACTCTCTTGGGTTGGAGCATGTATATACACCTTGTTCTCAAGCTTTGCAGGAATCAGTTTTCTGAGTTTACTGTTTTCTGAGTAAAAACAGAAAATTTTTGCATATAACACTTCAACTGTAAGGGCACATATGTAAAAAATACTCTAGTTATTTTAGGTAAAATTTTTCCATGATAACTACTTTCCTCTTAAAGAGCTGTACATTTTTTGTAAACTCCTGAATGAAATAAAGTTGCAAATAAATTTAAAAACAAGAAAGGAGCTGTACAGATTTTCTTGCTGCTGCTTCTAAGTAGCTTCAGTCGTGTCCGACTCTGTGCAACCCCATAGATGGCAGCCCACCAGGCTCTGCCATCCCTGGGATTCTCCAGGCAAGAACACTGGAGTGGGTTGCCATTTCCTTCTCCAGTGCATGAAAGTGAAAGTGAAGTCACTCAGTCGTGTCCAACTCCTAGCGACCCCATGGACTGCAGCCTACCAGGTTCCTCTGTCCGTGGGATTTTCCAGGCAAGAGTACTGGAGTGGGGTGCCATCGCCTTCTCCAACAGATTTTCTTAGCCTAATTAAAGTAGATTTTCCCTATCATTGTAGAAGATGATGGTGAGCTTCTTTACCTATCAACTGAAAACTGTATGTGTGTGTGTGTGTGTGTGTTATCTTATTGATTCTATTTCTCTGGTGAATCTTAATATATTAGGTGTGCTGCATGCTAAGTCACTTCAGTTGAGTCCAACTTTATGCTGCCCTATGGACTGTAGTCCAGGCTTCTCTGTCCACAGGATTCTCCAGGCAAGAATACTGGAATGGGTTTCCATGCCCTCCTCCAGGGGATCTTCCTGACCCCAGGATGGAACGCGAATATCTTATGTCTCCTGTTTTGGCAGGGCAGGTTCTTTGCCACTAGTACCACTTGGGAAACCCCAGTATATAGACATATTTGACATAGAGTCCTTTGTGGAGGATATCTACTAACATTTAGAAGGACACTAATGTCATATAGAGCAAAATCTGAGAAATCTTCAGTTGTCTGGTTCAAGCCAATATGCAGAGTTGAGAAGAAATGGCACAGGAACCAGAGACAATAATTCTGCCATCATTTGATTCACGCGACCTTGTAAAAGCTTATTGTCTCTGAGTCTGTTTCCCCATATGCAAACTAGGCAATAAGGCAGCCTTCATAGATTGCTTTAAACTCTTAAGATAATATACTATACTGCCAGTCATTGAAAAAAAGGTTTTCTGTTCTTCTCCAAAGGAAGGACTTTCCATTTACCCTTAGGAAGAAGAAAAAGGAAAGTGGCATTCCCATTAGGATAGTAGTTACTTAGAGATGAGGGAAAATTAGGATCAGTTAAGAGTCAGTTCTCTTTTTCTAATGTTACCCCCCAAAATATAAAATGCACTGAAAAATAAAATGTCAGTCATGCTGAAAGAAGTACAATAGTAAAAGCAAAAAAAAAAAAAAAAAGGGGGAAAGATGTGAAGAAACCCTTTCCTCCCATGAACACTGAACCTCAGAAGACTGTGTCTGGGGTTTGCACATGCACGGAACATCACTGGTCCCTGACTTAAATTCTCTGAATATCTTGCACGCTTCAGAGTGGGACAAACTGAACATCAGGCTTTTGTGATTTAACATTAGGGATTTAGGCCTAACTCCAATTTTTCAATTGCTGAAATCTGGTCTAACCCAGATTTTCAATTTCTTTTTTGATGGCATTGATGTGTGATAACCTCTCAGGCCTTGACAAAGAATAGCCAGCTTGCACTGCAAAGAGAGAAAACTCAAAAATACTAACAGTGGAGTGCTAGGTTAGAAAAATATAGTCACTCAACTTTCAACTCCTGCAATAGACTTGTCAGCATGTTTCACTGGGGTTTAATTTAGTAGCTTTTCAACATATGGGCAACAATATGGTCTCTGTAGTTCCCTACTACTGGTGTGGCTGAGGAGGAGGGAAAGATAATTAGACATCTGACAGGCAAGTGGCTCCTCTCACAACTCAGCCAAGGCTTTTGCAGAGGACACTAGGTATTTTAAAACCACAGTTCCATCACGGCTAAAAGAAATTGTACATTTTTCTTTTGCTGACAAATAGGCATTCGTTTATTCAGAATCTGATGGTAAAGAAGTAATGGACATCATAAATCCTCTGCTCCTAAGTCTTCCTTCCAGGTTCCTATGGAAAATTATATGTGCAGCCTCTGATATGTGCCATGGAATATAAGGAACTCAAAGCCATGGAATATAAGGAGCTCAAAGCATTAGTATTATTCTTATTCTCCTCTCCTTGAGAATGTACACATTCAAACAATTCAGCTTGTTGTTGTTACAACAATGTATTTTATTTTAGCAGATAGATTTTTTCCTGCAATTTAAACAATTTGTTTTTGATTGTCCAAATCTCCATCCTGCATATTAAATGAAGAGGGACCCAAAGATTCTGTATAAAGCCAGCAAAATAGACCACAAACACATACATGGGAAAGGGCTGTGAGAACGAATGCTTTCCCCAACCAGGTGTAAGCTGCTCAAAGTCAATGAACTCTCTTGATGCTCAACACTATTAGTGCTATGCAACACGATCATCATCCCAACCAGCCAGCACAGTTCTTAGTATACAGCAGAAATTCATAAATATAGACCAATAATAATAATTTTCCAATATGCAGACTCCGTATGTGTGGCCTCTAGAAAAAAAACTGTAATAAAATCAAGCAGGAGAAAAGCATGATGCTTCCTTTGTGCTCACTGTCTTTGTGACACACAAAAGTGCCTGGCAGGAATTCAGTCCACAGGAAGGTTTGATTTGTCTGAGATCAGACACTTTTTTGGAAGCAAACATCATTTTCTCCAAAGAAACCACATATAAATTTCAACCAAGTTTTACTTCTCTTGCTTGTTTTTGAATAACCAAGCATGTGTATGCTCATTTTCAAAGAAGAAAATTTCTTATTTAAAGCTGATCTTTTGTTCATGTCCAGTGTTATAGACAATGCTTCTGCTTCTCCAAAGTTCATAGGTTGAAGCCCTATCCCTCAATGTAATGTTATTTGGAGGTGGGACTTTTGTAGCTAATTAGGTTTAGATGAGGCCATGAGGGTGGGGCCCCATGGCAGGACCAGTGACTTGATAAGAAGAGGAAGAGGGACTTCCCTGGTGGTCCAGTGGTTAAGACTGCACTTCCAATGCAGGAGGCACAAGTTCAATCCTTGGCTGGGGAACTAAGATCCCACATGCCACATGGCCCAAATAAATAAACAAATAAAATATAACTTGACCTTAAAAAAAAGAAGAGGAAAAGACACCAGATATCATCACTCCTCGTATGCACACACCAAGGAAAGGCCACATGAGGACACAGGGAGAGGACAACCATCTATAAGCCTAGAGGAGAGTCTTCACCACAACCCAACCATGCTGGCACCTTGATCTCTGACTTCCAGTCTCCATAACTGAGAAAATAAATCTCAGAAAAATCATCTAAGCTACCCAGTCTTTGGTATTTTGTTCTAGCACAGCCTGAGAAGACTAAGACATCCAATAAACAATAAGGATAAATGTGATTAAAAATAGACATAAAACGTAACTTGACTGAAAGAAGTCAAACACAACGACAAACCTAATTGATGCCATTTGAAATCATGAAAGAAAGGAGAGTGATTGAAACTGGACAAGGACATGAGGCGCTTCTCCAGTCCAACATTTCTTAACCCCAGTGGATATTATACGGGTGTATTCACTGTGTGAAAAATCCATCCATATGTATACAGATGATTGGTGTATTTTTATGCACATAGATATAATTCAGTTTTTTAAAGTTTCTTTTTAGAGAATGTGTTGCTATCACTGTCTATTACTTTGGGGAAGACACTCCACATTTTGGGGCCCCAGTTTCTCTGTTGTAAAATGCTGCATGGATTTCAAAAGATGGTCCATGGTAAGGCTATTCATAAAGTATAAATTAATTATTATGAGGTACACTTCACAGGATATGTACTCAATAAATGTGAACTGAATGTTAAGTCTAAAAAAAAAAAAGGAGCTAGTGATCACATGGGCAAGGACAGCAGTGATATGAGGACACACACTTATAAAACCAGAATGTGTTTTCCTTTTTCTTTTAAAACATGGGAGGCTGTGAAATTATCCGAGTCAGACAGGCTGTGTCTACCCTTGTGAGGGGTCTAGGCTCTACTGCCATGAAAGTTAAAAGACAGCTCCCCCAATGGCTCAGCAGGTAAAGAATCTACCTGCAATGCAGGAGACAGGAGAGGCAGGTTCAATCCCTGGGTCAGGAAGATCCCCCAGAGGAGGAAATGGAAACCCACTCTAATATCCTCGCCTGAAAAATTCCATGGACAGAGGAGCCTGGTGGGCTATGGTCCAAAGGGTAGCAAAGAGTTGGACACAGCTTAACAACTAAACATGCACTGTGACAAGACACTAAGCACAGCCATCGAGGTTGAAGGTGAACAAGCAGTTTGCCAGTAGCAGCCCCATGAGACAGATACACACTGACAGCATTTGCAAAGTCAGATCTTAATTTTCAGACTTCTTGGAATTTAGTGCTATGAAGGCCAAAGTCCACTCGACTTCAATAGGATGCAAACTTACTCTAGCTCTAGTTCCTAAGTTAATAAAAGATTCCTTAGGTATTTTGGTGCTCTTTACTTTCACCCCATGTGGCAGCTTGCAGAATTATGAAGTATTTACAAGCTCTGTAACTTCAGTTCAGTTCAGTTACTCAGTCATGTCCAGCTCTTTGCGACCCCATGAACTGCAGCATGCCAGGCCTCCCTGTCCATCACCAACTCCCGGAGTCCACCCAAGCCCATGTCCATCGAGTTGGTGATGCCATCCAACCATCTCATCCTCTGTCGTCCCCTTCTCCTCCTGCCCTCAATCTTTCCTAGCATCAGGGTCTTTTCAAATGAGTCAGCTGCTCGCATGAGGTGGCCAAAGTATTGGAGTTTCAGCTTCAACATCAGTCCTTCCAATGAACACTCAGGACCGATATGCTTTAGGATGGACTGGTTGGATCTCCTTGCAGTCCAAGGGACTCTCAAGAGTCTTCTCCAACACCACAGTTCAAAAGCATCAATTCTTCGGCGCTCAGCTTTCTTTATAGTCCAGCTCTCAACATCCATACATGACCACTGGAAAAACCATAGCCTTGACTAGATGGACCTTTGTTGGCAAAGTAATGTCTCTGCTTTTTAATATGCTGTCTAGGTTGGTCACAACTTTCCTTCCAAGGAGTAAGTGTCTTTTAATTTCATGGCTGCAATCACCATCTGCAGTGATTTTGGAGCCCAGAAAAATAAAGTCAGCCATTGTTTCCATTGTTTCCCCATCTATTTGCCATGAAGTGATGGGACCAGATGCCATGATCTTAGTTTTCTGAATGTTGAACTTTAAACCAACTTTTTCACTCTCTTCTTTCACTTTCATCAAGAGGCTCTTTGGTTCTTCTTCACTTTCTGCCATATGGGTGGTGACATCTGCATATCTGAGGTTATTGATATTTCTCCCAGCAATCTTGATTCCAGCTTGTGCTTCCTCCAGCCCAGCGTTTCTCATGATGTGCTCTGCATATAAGTTAAATAAGCAGGGTGACAATATACAGCCTTGATGTACTCCTTTTCCTATCTGGAACCAGTCTGTTGTTCCATGTCTAATTCTAACTGTTGCTTCCTGACCTGAATACAGGTTTCTCAAGAGCAATAGTAATAATAATAGCTCACACTTCCCAAATGTCATGTACTGTCCTTGGCACCTAGATTTCCCCATTACATTCTCATGTAGTGGTTACTGCCATTAGTCCCTTTTTTACAGAGCAGGAAACTGTAGCACAAATAAACTAAGGAACTTGCTCAAAAGTCAGACTAGTGGATAGTGGCTGAGTTGGAACTGGAACTCAGTCTGGTTCCAGTCACCTCTCTCTGCCTGTACTAAACTATAGTTTACTTATCTGCTCAGAGCTTCACTGCATTCATGTACAGAATGAAGATAATGATTCTTCTTTGTAGAATTATATTGGTATTACAACCAATGTATAGCTCGTAAGTGCCAGGCACACAGCTCTTAGGTCCTAAGTAAACAGTGGTGGTAGAGGTGAAAATAGTAGTAGTTGTGGCCATCATCATTGTCGACACTATCGTGGCTTGCGAGTAGACTTTCTCTACAACCAAACTCATCTTGCACTCACTACTGAATTAACAAAATTTAAAAGGACATGTGCCTATCACATGGTTCATAAAATATATAGTAAAACACACACTAACAAATGTGAATCAGGCAGGCAAAGTAATCACTTCTAAATTGCTTGCCATGCCACTTATTCTTAACATTGTTTTAGACTAAATCTGCAGGACAAGTATAGGTGAGTCATGTCCGACTCTTCGCGACCCCAAGGACTGCAGCCTACCAGGCTCCTCAGTCCATGGGATTTTCTAGGCAAGAGTACTAGAGTGGATTGCCATCACCTTCTCCAGTAGGTGATTAAAGATAATCACAAATTCTTGCTATTGTTCTATTGAAGAACTAATTCTAATTCCCCCCTTCTTGCATCTGAGCTGGCCTTAGTGAATTGTTTGAATGTGACAAGATTGATATTCTGGAAATTGTAAGACTAGGTCTTGGAAGGCTTTCATCTTCTGCCTGGTCCACTTGGAACACTTGCTCTAGGAGCCCTGAGCTCCAATCATCCTGAGATGCTAAGGCCAGCCTTCCAGGCATTGCCATCCAAGTGGCAGACATGTGAGACAAGCCATTTTGAACCATTAAAACCAGCCCATCTGCCAGCTCTATACCACCAAGAGACCTTCAGCAGCACCACAGGGAACAGACGCATCACCAGAATCCACAAATTCTCCATCAACACAACAGTAAGATACAACAAAATATTAATAGCTGTTTTAATCCAGTAAGTTTAGGGATAGCTTGTTAAATAGCGATAGTTAACTGGAACAGAAGGAATTTCAAAGTACCAAATGAGAAACTGCCCAGCACTATACCCTGGGAGAGAATAACTTTGGATTCAGTTGCCAATCAATAGACTCTATATGGTATTGAGTGGGCAGCCCTGGTCAGAGGAGAATATTTTTATTGGAAAAGAGGAAATGTATCAAGGTTAGTCATAGAAATAGAATGTGTGATGTCAGCAAATTCAAGGTAATTTATCAAGACCTTGTGAAAATAAAGTAAGAGAAGAGAATTTTTGGAAATGGAAAGACTATTAGAAGACTATAGACTATTAGAAGACTAATAGATGACTATTTCCATTCTTGTTACAACAAAATTGAAACAAGTCAAGAATAGAACTTGATGAGGTGGAGTAATGGTCTAACAGACACTAAAATGCCTGTCCCATTGTAGATGCCTTTAGCAGCAGAATCCTCTTAGTTTAATGATATTACAATAAGAAAATCACATACAAATTAAGCTTGTAGTAACTATGTGTGAGCTAAGTCACTTCAGTTGTGTCCAACTCTGTGAGACCCTATGGACTGTAGCCTGCCAGACTCCTCTGTTCATTGGATATTCCAAGGCAAGCACACTGGAGTGGGTTGCCAAGCCTTCCCCCAGGGGATCTTCCCAATCCAAGGATCAAACCCACATTTCTTATGTCTCCTGCATTTGCAGGCAGGTTCTTTACCACTGTGTGTGCATGCTAAATCACTTCAGTCTTGTTCAACTCTTTGTGACCTTATGGACTACAGCCTGCCAGGCTCTTTACCTCTAGTACCACCTAATTCCATTTGGGAAAGAATCTGGAGAGGAGGGAAGGAGTCTTCTTTGCAGGAAACAAAAGAAGAGATCTTGAGGAAATGAATTTGAATTATGCATAAGAAGGTTAAATAGGGCCCATGTGTTCAGAATTTTTTATGTGGCGAATCTCCTTCTCGCTTGGATCAATGAGACATTGTGTGCATGCATGCTCAGTCACTCAATCGTGTCCAACTCTTTGAGACCCATGAGACAACATTAGACAACATGAAAGTATTATACACATGTAGAAACAACCTGGCCTGAAGTCAGTGGAGAACAGTATATGAGCCAGCACTCTAAAAAAAAATTGTATATCTTTTTTAATTTTAATTGAAATATAATTGATTACAATATTATACTAGTTTCAAGCATACAACAAAGTGATTCCATATTTTTATTTATTTTTTTAATTAATTAATTTATTTTAATTAGATGCTAATTACTTTACAATATTGTAGTGGTTTTTGCCATACATTGACATGAATCAGCCATGGACATATATGTGTTCCTCATCCTGAACCCCCTCCCACATCCCTCCCCATCCCATCCTTCAGGGTCATCCCAGTGCTCCAGCCCTGAGCACCCTGTCTCATGTATTGAACTGACTGGGTGGCGATCTGGACTGACTGGTAGCATCAATCGACTGGACTGGCAATCTGCTTCACATATGATAATATAAATGTTTCAATGCTATTCTCTCAAATCATCCCACCTTTGCCTTTTCCAACAGAGTCCAAAGTCTGTTCTTTATATCTGTGTCTCTTTTGCTGTCTCACATATGGGTTCATTGTTAACCATCTTTCTAAATTCCATATATATGCGTTAATATACTGTATTGGTGTTTTTCTTTCTGTATATATATTGGTGTTTCTCTTACTTCACTCTGTATAATAGGCTCCAGTTTCATCCACCTAATTAGAACTGATTCAACATTCTTTTTAATAGCTGAGTAATATTCCATTGTGTATATGTACCACGGCTTTCTTATCCATTCGTCTGCCAATGGACATCTAGGTTGCTTCCATGTTCTAGCTATTGTGAACTGTGCTGCGATGAACATTGGGGTACATGTCTCTTTCAATTCTGGCTTCCTTGGTGTGTATGCCCAGCAGTGGCAGTTCTATTTCCAGTTTTTTAAGGAATCGCCACACTGTTCTCCATAGTGGCTCTACTAGTTTGCATTCCCACCAACAGTGTAAGAGGGTTCCCTTTTCTCTGCACCCTCTCCAGCATTTATTGTTTGTAGACATTTTGATAGCAGCCATTCTGACTGGTGTGAGATGGTACCTCACTGTGGTTTTGATTTGCATTTCTCTCTTAATGAGTGATGTTGAGCATCATTTCATGTGTTTGTTAGCCATCTGTATGTCTTCTCTGGAGAAATGTCTGTTTAGTCCTTTGGCCCATTTTTTGATTGGGTCGTTTAATTTTTGGAATTGAGCTGCAGGAGTTGCTTGTATATTTTTGAGATTAATTCTTTGTCCGTTGCTTCATTTGCTATTATTTTCTCCCATTCTGAAGTCTGTCTTTTCACCTTGTTTAGAGTTTCATTCATTGTGCAAAAGCTTTTAATTTTAATTAGGTCTCATTTGTTTATTTTTGCTTTTATTTCCATCACTCTGGGAGGTGGGTCATAGAGGATCCCGCTGTGATTTATGTCAGAGAGTGTTTTGCCTTTGTTTTCCTCTAGGAGTTTTAGTTTCTGGTCTTACATTTAGATCTTTAATCCATTTTGAGTTTCTTTTTGTGTATGGTGTTAGAAAGTGTTCTAGTTTCATTCTTTTACAAATGGTTCACCAGTTTTCCCAGCACCACTTGTTAAAGAGATTGTCTTTTCTCCATTGTATATTCTTGCCCCCTCTGTCAAAGATATGGTGTCCTAGGTGTGTGGATTTATCTCTGGGCTTTCTATTTTGTTCCATTAATCTATATTTCTGTCTTTGTGCCAGTATCATACTGTCTTCATGACTGTAGCTTTGTAGTATAGTCTGAAGTCAGGCAGGTTGATTCCTCCAGTTCTATTCTTCTTTCTCAAGATTGCTTTGGCTATTCGATGTTTTTTGTGTTTCCATACAAATTATGAAATTATTTGTTCTAGTTCTCTGAAAAATACAGTTGGTAGCCTAATAGGTATTGCATTGAATCTATAGATTGCTTTGGGTAGTATACTCATTTTCACTATAATGATTCTTCCAATCCATGAACATGGCATATTTCTCCATCTATTTGTGTCATCTTTGACTTCTTTCATCAGTGTTTCATAGTTTTCTATATATAGGTCTTTTTTTTTTTTTTGATAGATATATTCCTAAGTATTTTATTCTTTTCATTGTGATAGTGAATGGAATTGTTTCCTTAATTTCTCTTTCTGTTTTCTCATTATTAGTGTATAGGAATGCAAGGGATTTATGTGTGTTAATTTTATATCCTGCAACTTTACTATATTCATTGATTAGCTCTAGTAATTTTCTGGTGGAGTCTTTAGGGTTTGCTATGTAGAGGATCATGTCATCTGCAAACAGTGAGAGTTTTACTTCTTATTTTCCAATCTGAATTCCTTTTATTTCTTTTTCTTCTCTGATTGCTGTGGCTAAAACTTCCAAAACTATGTTGAATAGTATTGGTAAGAGTGGGCACCCTTGTCTTGTTCCTGATCTCAGGGGAAATGCTTTCAATTTTTCACCATTGAGGATAATGTTTGCTGTGGGTTTATCATATATGGCTTTTATTATGTTGAGGTATGTTCCTTCTATGCCTGCTTTCTGGAGGGTTTTTATCATAAATGGATGTTGAATTTTCTCAAAGGCTTCCTCTGCATCTATTGAGATAATCGTATGGTTTTTATCTTTCAGTTTGTTAATGTGTTGTATCACATTGATTGATTTGAAATTATTGAAGAATCCTTGCATCCCTGGTATAAAGCCCACTTGGTCATGATGTATGATCTTTTTAATATGTTGTTGGATTCCTGTTTGCTAGAATGTTGTTGAGGATTTTTGCATCTATGTTCATCAGTGATATTGGCCTGTAGTTTTCTTTTTTTGTAGCATCTTTGTCTGGTTTTGGTATTAGGGTGATGGTGGCCTCACAGAATGAATTTGGAAGTTTACCTTCCTCGACAATTTTCTGGAAGAGTTTGAGTAAGATAGGTATTAGCTCTTCTCTAAATTTTTGGCAGAATTCAGCTGTGAAGCCGTCTGGACCTGGGCTTTTGTTTGTTGGAAGATTTCTGATTACAGTTTTGATTTCTGTGCTTGAGATGGGTCTGTTAAGATTTTCTATTTCTTCCTGGTTCAGTTTTGGAAAGTTGTACTTTTCTAAGAATTTATCCATTTCTTCCAACTTGTCCATTTTATTGGCAAATAGTTTCTGATAGTAGTCTCTCATGATTCTTTGTATTTCTGTGTTGTCTGTTGTGATCTCTCCATTTTCAGTTCTAATTTTGTTGATTTGATTCTTCTCCCTTTTTTCTTGATGAAGTCTGGCTAATGGTTTGTCTATTTTATTTATCTTCTCAAAGAACCAGCTTTTAGCTTTATTGATTTTTGATATGGTCTCGTTTGTTTCTTTTGCACTTATTTCTGCTCTAATTTTTATGATTTCTTTCCTTCTACTAACCCTATGGTTCTTCATTTCTTCCTTTTCTAGTTGCTTTAGGTGTAGAGTTAGGTTATTTATTTGATTTTTCTCTTGTTTCTTGAGGTAAGTGTGTATTGCTATGAACCTTCCCCTTAGCACTGCTTTTACTGAATCCCATAGGTTTTAGGTGGCTGTATTTTCATTTTCATTCTTTTCTATGCATATTTTGATTTCGTTTTTGATTTCTTCTGTGATTTGTTGGTTATCCAGAAGCGTGTTGTTTAGCCTCCATTTGTTGGCATTTTTAATAGTTTTTCTCCTGTAGTTGACATCTAATTTTACCGTGTTGCGATCTGAAAAAATGCTTGAAATGATTTCAATTTTTATGAATTTACCAAGGCTAGATTTATGGCCCAGGATGTGATCTATCCTGGAGAAGGTTCTGTGTGCACTTGAGAAAAGGGTGAAATTCATTGTTTTGGGGTGAAATGTCCTATAGGTATCAATTAGGTCTAACTGATCCATTGTATCATTTAAAGTTTGTGTTTTCTTGCTAATTTTCTGTTTAGTTGATCTATCCATAGGTGTGAGTGAGGTATTAAAGTCTCCCACTATTATTGTGTTACTGTTAATTTCCCCTTTCATACTTGTTGGCATTTGTCTTACATATTGCAGTGCTCCTATGTTGGGTGCGTATATATTTATAATTGTTATATCTTCTTCTTGGATTGATCCTTTGGTCATTATGTAGTGTCCTTCTTTGTCTCTTTTCGTGGCCTTTATTTCAAAGTCTATTTTATCTGATATGAGTATTGCTACTCCTGCTTTCTTTTGTACTCTATTTGCATGAAATATCTTTTTCCAGCCCTTCACTTTCAGTCTGTATATGTCCTTTGTTTTGAGGTGGGTCTCTTTTAGACATCATATATAGGGGTCTTGTTTTTGCATCTCAGTCAGTCTTTGTCTTTTGGTTGGGGCATTCAACCCATTTATATTTAAGGTATAAAGTGATTCCACATTTTTATACATGACAAAATAATCACCACAATGTCTAGTTACCGTCTTTGTGACCCCATGGACTATAGCTTGCCAAGCTCCTCTGTTCATGGAAATCTCCAGGCAAGAACACTGTAGTGGATTGCCATTCCCTTCTCCAGGGGATCTTCCTGACCCAGGGATTGAACCTGGGTCTCCTGCATTGCAGGCAGATTCTTCACCATCTGAGCCACCAGGGATGCCCCAGTTGCCATCTATCATCATACAAAGTTTTTACAATATTATTGACTATAAACCCTATGCTGTATGTTACATCCCCATGACTTGTTTGATAACTGGAGGTTTGCACATCTTAATCCTCCTTGCCTATTCATCTCATCCCTCACTTCTACCAACCACCAGTTTGTTCTCTGTATCTATGAATCTGTTTCAGTTTTATGTTTGTTCATTTCTTTCATTTTTTAGATTCCACATGTAAGTGAAATCATGAGGTAGTTGACTTTCTCTGTCTGACTTCACTTAGTATGATAATTTCTAGGCCCATCCATGTTGCTGCAAATGACATAATTTCATTTTTGATGGCTGAGTAATATTTTGTTGTATGTATATACCACGTCTTCTTTATCCATTTATCTGTTGATGGACATCTAAGTTGCTTCCATGTCTTGTCTACTGTAAACAGTGCTGCAATCAACTTTATGGACCCTTCTGTTGTGACAGGGCTTACTACTGTGGGAATGCTGGTAGACAGGGCCCTTGGTCCAACTGGCTGCCAGACTCTACCTTGAAAGGCCTCTGCTGGCCTGCAGATAGGGGGCTGGTTCCTGGTACATCTCATTTCTGGGCATAGGAGGTCTTGGGACTGGTTTTATTCTACTGCTTATGGAGTTGGTCTTCAAGTGGCTCGTTGCAGGGCCTTTGGGGGTTGCCCAGGGCTGATACAACTGGGCCAGGTACTAGTGAACCTGGCTGGGGAGGTAGGGAGAGTCTGTGCAATTCTTTTACTTAACCTATACAACACCCTTCTGGGACAATATCAGTGTTTTCATTTCTGGAGTTATGAACAGAGCTATTAAACAACTTTTTGAAAGTCATGTAAGAGGTCATAAAAATTTGCAAAGCAATGTCATTTATGATATGTAGAACTTCATTAATCTCTGTTGCTCTCTCTCTCTTCCATCCCCCACTCTATTTCTTTTTTTGTCCCAGGAAGTTAATAGATTTGATATACTAAGAAAACCTTTGCTGAGTACTGCCATGCAGATATTTCAAAGTACCCCTAGTTTTGTGTATTCTTAAACAGCACCACGGGCTTCCCAGGTGCTCAGACCATGAAGAACCCACCTGCAACACCGGAGACCCTGGTTCGACCCCTGGCTCAGGAAGATCCCCTGGAGAAGGCAATGGATACCTATTCCAGTATTCTTGCCTGGAGAATTTCTTGGACAGAGAAGCCTGGTGGGCTACAGTCCACAGGGTCACAAAGAGCAGGACACAACTGAGCGACTAACCCTTTCACATTCAAACAGCCCCAAAACAAGGAAAAAATATGAAACTATCCAAGGAAAAAAACTAGTGAGGACTTTATTCCATGACACGGTGTGGCCAATATATTGATTCTAGGAAATTTCTGTCTGCAGAAAGGTCTGCTGTTGAATTCAGCACTGCTAGGTGGCATGCTAAGGTTAAAAGCAACTGGAACAAAAGGAAAAAAAATTTCATTCTGCTACAATCCAATATCAAATTATACATAATATCCCAGCAGCATAAAACCTAAAGAAATTCTGACCCACAAATATTGACTTCTTTTTTTGTTTGCTAAAAAACAAAAATCAAGTTTAAAGAGATACTGCAGCTTCAGAGATGTCTGTCTTTTTATCTTTTTTGTATTTAGTAAGCAAAGAGATTGAAGATTTCATTAAAAGTGAAGACAGTCAACAATACTTGAAACAAACTATTTTCTAAACAATTCATCTTGGAAAGTATGTTGCTCCTTATGTAATTTAAACACAAACTAAAGACAACCCCATAGAAAAGAAAGCAGATTTTATTTTATTTTTAAATGTTGAGCAGTTCAATATCTTGCTTTATCTTGTAACATAAAAATAAATAAACAAATAAACTGCCAGTGGCCAGAATCACCTCATAGGTAATTTTCTTTTTCATCCAAGATCATCAATTATATATATACATAGTCATGTATTGCATCATGATTCTTTTGTCTCCCCTAAACTCAAGAACAGTTTCCTTTCATATTCCCCACTGCATAAAGAACAGTTCTAAATAAATGATAATCAATCTATTTCTCTTAATCTAAAATTCACACAAAGGAACACATTCTATGATATAGTGCATTTTCTTTCAAGCTTTATGCAAGATTTTTAGAAAGTTGATGAAGAATTATTTTCACAATTGTTTGCAAATTTTCAACCTTGTTAATAAGAAATTTATAAAAATGTGATTAATATTTTTATCCTAGAATATAAATGTTTCATAAAGAACAATTAGTGAGTGTTCCTAATTTCCAGAACAGAGATCAAAGCTTTGTTTTAAACTCTATGTTATTAGAAATATATTACTTAAAATATCAGTAGAGAAAATGTAGGTGAGATATTTATACTCTAATCATTAATGAAAAAATAAGAAGTAAATTAGAGTCTAGTAAGTTTCCAAAGAGATTTTTTGGGGGAAAAAGGGATACCTATATATCATTTTGTTGAAAGCATTTGAAATTACTGTATTTTGACTTCTAAGAAAATATGGCAAGAGATGATGACAAACATCAAATAAACTTTTTATTAATTTTCTACCCTGAAGACACACAAAATTGTAAAAGCTGACTTTGGGACAAAGTGATAAAAAAAAAGAACTTGGAAAATCCTGGTGGAATTCTCATTAAATGCATCAATCAGTCAAGATAGACTGAGATGTACATTGCTGAATCACGTATCCACCTCTACCCTCTGAAACAGAAGAAAAAGCCACCCACCCCCAGAAAATCAGTATTGCAGATAAAAATGAGGAGAAGAAAACAATGAGGAAAGATAATACATGTGGAGGGTAGAGGACAAAGAGTCAATTAGGAGTATAAATGTTCCAATAAAAGAAAAACTGACAATCAAGAACACAACTAACAATCAAGTAGGAAAAAAAAATCTCATTTGAAAAAATACATGAGCCTAAGTACTTGTGGGATCCTAAAAAAAGAATAAGATAAAATGCAGACATACACGCACATACACACACACACACACACACCCCACTCTACAATTTCAAAGATAAAGAAAAATAGACTCTACAAGTATCTGGGGAAAATATCTGCCTTTTATTTTTCTCCAACCTAAAACATACCAGAAGACAGTAGAATAATCAAATTCTACTGAACGATGAGTACCAGGTCAGAGCTGTGACCCAGGAATTTTATAGCCATTCAAGTAATTATTCATTTGTGACAGCAACAAAAAGACTTTCTCAAATAACACTAAAAAATGTACTACTGAAGTATACCCTTGCTAAATTTAAATAAGACAAGATTCCCAAGATCTTTGTTTAAATAAGAAATTTGCAGAATAATTTTATTTTACCTCAAGCATGTGAAATAAGAGGGAAATAACAATGATCTCCTTCAGAATTCACAGAGTTCACAAGTTTTATACCTTGTAGAAAAAAGTGATGCCTACATCAAAATTATAACCAAGGCAGCACATTATTAACAAAAACAACCAATCATAATTACTGACTTTTCAGAGATTAAAGGCTATTATCAACAGTAGTTAGCAACAATCCCGGAAATCCAGGTATAATATAAAAATCCTTATCCAGAATTAATATAAGCAAGAATAGTTCCTGTTTTTCTCTGCATGTGCAAAGAAAGAGGAAAGAAACATTTCCTTCTTATATGGCACTGTCTTCTTTTCTTCATGATTAGGAGGGCCTTTGTTTCAAGACAAAGTACTGGGATTCCTTTGGTTACCACTGACAGAAGAAAAAAAAAAAATCAAGCCTAGGAAGCTCAAAACACATTTTATGGAAAAGAAAGGACAAAACAGCATTATTAGCACTGGAATATGGAATGTATAATGCTTGGTATCTCACTCTGCCAAGAACATCAATAAGAGATTTACTCTAACTGCCTGAAGGATGAGTCAATGTAGTATGGACTTCTGCATTACAATCCAAGAGTAAGGCTTCTCACTTAACTTAAGCAGGTTACATAAGTTCTCCAAGACTCCATTTCCTCCTGTGCAAAATAAGGGTATATAATTGAACCGATACCATTAGATCCCAATAAGAATCAAAGAAGATAGTATAGGCAAAATATTTAATCAGTGTCTGAAACACAATAATAACATATTACACATTGTAATATAATAAATATTATCTAATAAGGTTATTCATATAAAGAAATATGTTTATATTTGTTATCTACTGCTTCATTATGAATTACTCCCAAATCTCAGTGGCTTAAAACAAGAAGTATGTATTATCTCACAGGAGTTTCTGAAGGTCAGGAAGCCAGGAGCAGCTTAGCTGGATTTTTCTGACTCCACATCGTTTGTGGGGTTGCAGTCAAAGTCAGTTGGGGATGCAGACGTCTGAAGGTTGTCAGGACAGGAGGATTCACTTCCAGGAGGACTTACTTACACGGTTGTTGGCTGAAGGCCTTGGTTAGTCACTGGATAGTGGCAGGAAGCCTCAGTTTCTCATCCACATGACCTCTGTTCAGGACCTGTCCATGAACTTCACCCAGAGTGAGCAATTCAAGAGGAAGAAAGGAGTGACAGTGCCTTGCATGACCTAGTCTCTGAAGTCCAACATCACCACTTCTGCTTTTCTCTATTCATTACCAGCACATCACTAAGTCAACTCAAACTCAAGGGAAGTTGAATTAGGCTTCACACCTCTTGAAGAGTATTAAAATTGTGTGTAAAATGTTCAAAACCACCACAATTTTATTTGTGTATCATATGCATAAATCTCTGAGAAATAGAAAGCTATAATATAAAACATTCTTCATATGGGAGAAACCAACACAACATTGTAAACAATTATCCTCCAATTTAAAATAAATCTTTAAAAATTTTTCTTTTTTACTGATATAATTGACATAAAACAATGTGTAAGTTTAAGACATACTACACATTTATTTGGTATATTTATGTATTGCAAATCATAACAGCAATGAGATACCATCTCACCTATCAGAATAACTCTCATCTAGAAGTCTACAAATAACAAATGCTTGTGAGGATGTGAAGGAAAGAGAACCCTTGTACTGTTGATGGGAACATAAGTTGGTACAGCCACTATAGAAACAGTATCAAGTTTTCTCAAAAAACTAAAAATAGGTTACCATATGACTCAGCAATTCCACTTCTAGGTATATATCTGAAGAAAATGCAAACACTAATTCAAACAGACACTTGCACACTAATGTTCATAGAAGCACTATTTACAATGTCAAAGATGTGGAAGCATGCCTAGTGCCCAGCAGCAGAGGAATGGATAAAAAAGACGCGGTACATACAATGGAATATTGCTCAGCCATAAAGATAAAAAGAAAGAAATTCTGCCATTTGCAGCAACATGGATAGAACTAGATAATATAATGCTTAGTGAAATAAATCAGAAAAAGACAACTGTAAGATATCACTTATATCTGGAATCTAAAAAATAATCCAAATGAATGTATTTAGCAAAACAGGGACAGGCTCACAGATACAGAAAACAAACTGGTAGTTACCAGAGGGGAGAAAGAAGAGGAAAGAGGTAAGTTGGGGGGTATGGGATTAAAACACAAACTACTATGTATAAAATAAATAAGCAACAAAGATACATGGCATAGCATAGGGAATTATAGCCATTATTTTATAATAATTTTAATAGAGTATAATCTGTAAAAATACTGAATCAGTCTCCTGCACACCTGAAACTAATATAACATTATAAATCAACTACAATTTTTTTAATAAATTAAAAATTAAATTTTTTTAAAGAAAGGGAGAGGATAAAAATAAAGAAGAGAAAGAGGAGGATGAAGAAGGTCTGTTAAATTTAGGGTGTTATGGGATATCTGAGACATATGTAGAATAGATATAACTGACTAAGCCTGAGCTGCAGATAACAGCTAGCAGACATCATTTGCTCAGGGAATACCAGAACTGTGTTACTTCATTTAGTCCTCATAATATTTCTAGAAGTTAGTTATTATTATTTTCATTTTAGTGGGAAAACTAGGACTCAAAGGAAATAAATAATTTACCTTTAAGGTAAATAGTGATATATATCAGCCAGATAGTGATAGACCCAAAATTTGAACCCAGGACTCTGACTCCAAAGTCTCTGTATTGCATCTCACTGATGACTTGGGACCATGCCAAGGCCAAAATGGGAAGTCCAGATCAGTGGCTCAGCAGTAAAGAATCCTCCTGCAATGCAGAAGGCTTGCAGGTAGTGCGGGTTCGGTACCTGGATCGGAAAGATCCCCTGGATAAGGAAATGGCAATCCACGTCAGTATTCTTGCCTGGGGAATCTCATGGACACAAGAGCCTGGCATCCTGCCATCCACGGAGTCTCAGAGAGTTGGACAGGACTAAATGACTAAACAATAACAACAAAAAAACAAATCTAGGTTTTGACCATTGTATGCAAGAAGCTATGGACCAATTTCAGATGGTGTTGCTTTTTGATCATCCTAGTGCAGAACTGAAAAGAGTAATTTTCCCACTTATCCCCAAATAATATTGACATGAATTAGTTATGTCTCTAGACAATAAAAGAGAATAAGCTTATTTTAAAAAGGAAAAAAATCTATTTTAAAGCAGCTTTTCAGACAAGTGCACATCGTTTTTATTCCAAGGACAAGAACCAGACCTGCCTAATAATCTCTGCCTCATAATTTTGATACATGATATGATCCTTGAAAGGAAAACTGTTACAAACCTAAACAGTGTATTGAAAAAACAAAGACATCACTTTGCTGACAAAGGTCTGTATAGTCAAAACTATGATTTTTCCAGTAGTCATGTATGGATGTGAGAGTTGGACCATAAAGAAGACTGAGTGCCAAAGAATTGGTGCTTTTGAATTGTGGTGTTGGAGAAGACTCTGGAGAGGTCCTTGAACTGCAAGGAGATCAAACCAGTCAATCCTAAAAGAAACCAATCCTGAATATTCATTGGAAGGACTGATGCTGAAGCTGAAGCTCCAATACTTTGCCCACCTGATGTGACGAGCTGATTCACTGGAAAAGATCCAATGCTAGGAAAGATTGATGGCAAAAGGAGAAGGGGGTGGCAGAGGATGAGATGGTCAGATAGCATCACTGACTCAATGAACATGAATCTGAGCAAACTCGGGGAGATAATAGAGGACCGAGGAACCTGGTGTACAGAAGTCCATGGGGTTGCAGAAATACACTTGACTTAGCAACTGAACAACAATAACAAATACTTCTAAACATGCAAGTGATATCCCACACTGTCCTGATAAGGCAAGGAATAGTGAATAACATTAATTGTATTACAATATTTTTCCTATTGTAAAGTTAATTCATAATAATGGTTATTCTGATTAGAGTTACCATTATTATTACCTTACAGCATTTGATTGCCATTTGGGAGCCAGAGAAATATTATGTGTATGGCATTGTGCTACATAATCACCTAGTTACCTATGAATACGTGGTGGACTTCCAAAAAAAAACATGAAAAGATAGTATTCTTTACTCAATTATTATGCCATAACTGAATAATAATGCACTTTCTCTCTGGATGATCCCATCGTATTCCTGGGTTTTATATATCACTTCCATGAGGATAATTTCCAAATTCACATCTTCAGCACTGAACTCTCTCGTGAAATCTAATTGTTATATCTTATTGACTAGATGTCGAATATGATTCTCAAATTTGATAATTGCAAGATAGAACTATTGATCTGTTTTCCCCAGTCTTTCGGGGCTCTTCTACTTAGTTGCTCAAATCAGAAACTTAGGAGTCTTCTTTTCTTCCCTTTATCATCTACATCTAGTTCATCAGCTAGTCACCTCTGAAATATATTGAGAGCTTATTTCCAGCTACACTGCTACCTTTCTGGTCCAAGTAACCGTCTCACCTACACTATTACAACAGAACTCTCAGCTTGCTTATACCCATGACTCTCCTAAATTAAGTCTCATTAGAGCAAGCTGTTTAAAACTATCCAAAAGATTCTCAATGCATTTAAAATAAAATGGTAATCCTTATCTTAGCCTGTTAATTCTACTTTGAACTGTTTCTGTATATCAGTTGGGGCTTAATCAAAGAGATCTGTTACAAGTGATACAGAATAAGATTTATCATGGAGGCTTGACACTGAGCAATGTGAGCGCTAGTACAAGAGTCTAAGCATGTGGTTCCTATATCTGATGCTGGGCCTGAAAGGAAGGATGAATGTGAAGTGAGGGAGGGCTGGAAGCCATGAGAATGAATGAGAACTTTATCTGTCTCAATTTCAGTGATGTGAGTGACCTGAAGAAGAAGCTGACACTCTTCATCGTGGCTTTGCATGCATACCTGGCCCACGACTAGGAGGGACTGAAAGAGGCCCAGCAGCAGCTGGAATACCAGAAACTTCTGTCCCATGACACCACCAGGAACCAGCAGGTCAGAGACAATGTATGTGAACTGTAGGAGGACATAATCCTACACATGGATTCCTGAACACAGAGGTGGCTGCTGCTTTACTTACACCTTCCTAACCTCATGTCAGTGTCTTCCCTAAGCAAGGGGCTGATCATCTTCACCAAGCACTTTCTGAATGCCTCTCAGTGCCATCCTCTGCAATAGCTCTCCTCTCTTAGCAGAGTCAATATAAAATTAAATCATGTAAACCTATGTGATGCTAGTGGTAAAGGACCTGCCTGCCAATGCAGGAGACATAAGAGACATGAGTTTGATCCCTGGGTCAGGAAGATCCCCTAGAGGAAGGCATGGCAACCTATTCCAGTATTCTTGCCTGGAGAATCCCATGGACAGAGGTGCCTGGTGGGCTACAGTCCATAGGGTCACAAAGAGTCAGACACAACTGAAGTGACTTAGCACAAACTTGTATTATGTAAACTTACACTGTATTTATATATTGTATAATATTGTATAATATACCTGAGGAGAAGTGAATTATGAATTATGAAATTCGCTCAGTCATGTCCAACTCTTGCAACCCATGGACTGTACAGTCTATGGAATTCTCCAGGCCAGAATACTGGAGTGGGTAGCCTATCCCTTCTCCAGCGGATGTTTCCAACCCAGGAATCGAACTGGGGTCTCCTGCATTGCAGGCAGATTCTTTACCAACTGAGCTATCAGGGAAACCCTGAAGAGAGGTGAGGGGAGCCTAATATTCTCTTGAAGAAGAGCTGCTTCTCCAAGTGAGGGGAAACACAACATAATTTAGAGCTTAAAGGTCCCCAGCTTCATGAGAATTTTCCTGTGTATCTTTCTCTCAATTTTCAGGGTCCGATTCTTTCCCAATCAAAGTCCCAAATTGATCCAAAAGACCTTGAGAGATTAAGCATTCACTATATCCTGTTATTCAGCCATATACAAGCTTAGACTTTGTGGGTGTCTATTTTCAGAAATCTCAGTGCTGCAGCTACAGGAGATAAATGGATTTTTTTGTAACAACAATAAAAGTTTTCTGGAAATTTGAAGTCCTAAACTTATCATTTTCTTTCTATTTCTATTCCCGTACATATATAAGCAACCACTCAATCCCATTTCACTCCCTATTTTCATTCAATGTTTTTGGCAGCAAATACTTGATCCCCTAAGGACTTGCCTTCTACAGACATTTCATCACAGGTAACTACAGGTAGTCATTTTATTAACTGTTTTCCTCTGCATGCTGTGAACTACCATTGTTTCCTTCATCATTGGAAACAGGATTATTATGTCTCTATATCTAATCAGATCAGAGAAACAATTCCTGAGAATCCAGAACTAATTCAGAGAACGAATTCAGAAACTTTTCCTTAGGGTCTTATTTTTCTGGAACCACTTCCTGTACCAAATTCCATGTGAATTAGACTTTTATCCAAAGCTATTGTACTAGTTTGACATTAAGCAATTGTTAAACAATATATATAAGGCTACTGCTTCCATATTTGGTACCTGGCCCGAAGTTAGCAAGGCAGGTAATCAGGGGGGAAAAAAAGACAAGCGGAAGAGAGCAAGGACTAACAGGAACCTGAAAAAACAAGCTAGACACCACAGGTATGAACTTGGGAGCCCCCTTCTGTCTCTCACTACCTCCAGGCTTCCAGCTTGGATGATGTGGGTGATCTGCAGGAGATCCTCACACCCTGACCACACATACACATGGTCCAAGGTTCAGAGATGTTTAGGGAACAGTCTTGCCAGAGCTAGAGGCACTTGTAAGCATGCCAAGCACCCCATACTATCCAGGTGAGTCATTAGACCAGTCACAGGAACATGGGAAATGCAACAGTGCCTTGGTACACCAGCCCTCTGGATATAAACATGGATTGTTGTTGTTCATTCGCTAAGCTGTGTCCAACTCTTTGCAACCCCACGGACTGTAGCCCACCAGGCTCCTCTGTCCATGGAATTCTCCAAGCAGGTACACTGGAATGGGTTGCCATTCCCTTCTCCATGTGATCTTCCCAAACTAGGGATCGAACCCGGGTCTCCTGCATTGTAGGCAGATTCTGGCTAAGCCACCAAGGAAACCCCATAAACATGGATACCACTGTTTTCAAAGATTGTTATGGCCAACTCTAATCTAAAACTGTACAGGGAAGGGAATTCTGGCAAAAGTAGTTACAGCTTAGCTAAACTGACAAGTACTAAATCACCACATTGCTCCACCTCTGTGACATCACACTCTGCTACATATTTGCTCATAAAATATATAACAATTCATTTCAACCTCAGGGCCTTTATACTTGGTGCTTCTTCTGCCTGAAGTGCTCTTTCCCCAGGTACCAGCACACCTAGCTTCTTCTTGTCATTCATTTCCCCACTCACTTCTTCCACTACAAAGTGTCTCTTGGTCCTTGTTGCTTTCTGTAGTGAACATTTTTAGGTACTTGGCCAGCATCAATCCCTCCTTTTTTTTTGCTAATAGCAGATGTATCTTTTCCAGTATCTACCCGCTCCCATGCAGCCCCTCTCTCCCAACTCTAGGAATGGGACTTGACTGGCTTACAGTAACCAGATTTTATTTCCATCCTCAGTCACTGATACAATGATGGGAAAGAGCCCTAAGTTAATGAATCTCAGCACCTATTACTAGAATGCAGAAGCCCAGCTGCCTATGAATAAGGACACATGGTACCTGACTCTAGCTAGTAGACCTTCTCCTCCCCTGAGGGTACTCAGCTCTAAGATGAAGCCTCTTCTATGGACTACAGAACAGAAGGGTGAGAAAACTGGGTCGGTGTTGACACTGCTTATCTCCTGGATCAACTAAACCCCAAATCATCCATACCTCTATATTTCCAGCTACCTGAACCAATAAATTCCCATGTTGTTTAAACCATTTTGATTGGGGGGTTTTATTTTTTGTTTGGAGTTTTTTTTTTCAACAGAGGTACAATTGACACATAACTTTTTAAACAAAAACTGTTGTAAATGATGCAACCTTATCATACTGTACTGTTTTATTGGCTTCAAAGCAAGTGTTGCTATCTGTAATTATCTTGTTTGTTTACTTTTTGTCTTTTTTTAATGTCTGCTTCCTCCTCTAGAATATAAGCCTAGTGCAAGTACAGGCAGACTATTTTATTCCAAACCCTTAGAGCAATGTCCAGAAAACATAAGAACTCAAAAACACCAATAGGGGGATGCACCTGGAGGTCCAATTTTTAAGACTCTTCGCTTCCAATTCAGGGGACCCAGGTTTGATTCCCTGGTCAGGAAACTAGATCTACATGCTGCAACTAAGACCTGATGCAGTCAAATAAATAAGTAAATGAATATTAAATAAAATAATTACCTAAAAATAAAAAAAAAAACCTATGGAATTAATGAGTAAAATGGATCTAAATAGTCTTCTCTGTCTATAGAAGGTAAAATACAGGACTAGTATTAATGCTGCCATCTAACAATTCATTGTGTGTTTTAATTCAGTTGGGCCACCAATCTGAAATTTGCCTTTCTTTTGTTCTGCCTTGATCATTTTGTTTAGAGCAGAGCTCTAGATGGAATGGTTATGAGTATAACATAATTCCTAAATGACTAGCATATCTGACATTGTAAAGCACCTTGGGTGTTCAACTGAAAATTTATAGCTAATGATTGAGATTGCTGAGTTTGAGTAAGCTCCAGGAGTTGGTGATGGACAGGGAAGCCTGGTGTGCTGCAGTCCATGGGGTCACAAAGAGTCGGACATGACTGAGCAATTGAACTGACTAACTGAGATTACTATGTAATGCAACAGCTAACTGCTTAATATTTCTCATTCCCCTAAGCAGGAGGTACTGATTTTTCACTTAAGCATACCACAAACACAGCCACTGATTTTCCATTGAAGAGTCTTTAAAGAGCAGTCTAAAAATTCATCAGTGGGCTGTGAGGGTTATAGTTTTGAAAAGGAAAACAACAACAGAGCTAATCCATAAGATGATAAAGAAATAAACCTGCTCACCCATCCTGAGGATTTATTTTCTAATTTTCCTTCTGCTTTTCCTCACTTGGTTTTTCACAGCTTAAAAAAGTGTGTAGTACAGAGGATCATAGTTTCTGAAAGGCATGGTTTCTCATGCAATCTGTAATGTGCTGAAGATATGGCAACTAGAAGCGGAAAGTCCAGAAAACTGGAGGTATCCAGCTGGGTGTCTCTGCTACAGGACTCTGTGCAGAAGAGTGTTGCTAAGCTGGGTTTTTCTCTCATGTTTGTGGAGTTTTAAAGCATGAAAGAGGCACTGGTGGCTCAGATGGTAAAGAATGTGCCTGCAATGCAGGAAACGTGTGTTCAAACCCTGGATCAGGAAGAACACCTGGAGAAGGGAATGGCTACCCACTCCGGCATTCTGGCCTGGAGAATTCCATGGACAGAGGAGCCTGGTGGGCTACAGTCTATAGGGTCGCGAACAGTCAGACACGACTGAGCTGCAACTAACACAAAGCACAAAGAGATTGTTATGGAACCCCTAAAAACTATGTAACATTTGGTAATCATTGGCAATCCTTACCAATTGGCTTCCCAGGTGGCTCAGTGATAAAGAATCCACCTGTTAATGCAGGAGATGTAGAAGATGTGGGTGCAATCCCTAGGTCGGGAAGATCCCCCAGAGGAAGAAATAGCAACCCATTCCAGTATTCTTGCCTGAAAAACTCCATGGACAGGAGAGCCTGGTGGGCCACAGTCCATGGGGTCACAAAAGAGTCAGATGCAGCTGAGTGACTGAGCACACACACACACAACAATGCTAATCACACTTAACTGAAGGTTCAGCTAGCCCAAGAAGAATGCAGACTTTCAGGTTGCTGCATTTTAACAAATTTCCTCTTGAAACCATCTCTTTAAGGAAGAAGATTCTGCACCCAAAATCTGAGATATAACAATGTATTTGGAGTTTTATTGAAACTATCAACCCCCTGATTTCAGACAAGGCTACATTAAAGCATTCCACACCCATGCATTTCAGACTATTTCCAAAGATTTCTGAGAATGGTCTGGTTTTAATGTCTTATTTTCCTCCCTAATCAAAAAACTTCTTAAATAACTTATAATTCTGTCCAGGAGGGTCGTTTTTAGAATTAAATTAGATGAGGTGCAAAGAAAGAGCCCTACTCATTGCCTGTGCCTGGATGACCCTTTTAAAAGAAAAACACTGTTGTCTTTGGCCATACATTTCGCCATTTCTTCTCCTTTCAGACTTGTGGAATTCCCTGGTGACTCAGATGGTAAAGAATCTGCCTGCAATGTGAAAGAGCCTGGTTTAATTCCTGAGTCAGGAAGATCCCTTGGAGAAGGAAATGGCTACCCACTCCAGTCAGTATTCTTGCCTGGAGAATCCCATGGACAGGGGAGCCTGGAGGGCTGTGGTCCATGGGGTCTCAAAGAGTTGAACATGACTGAGCAACCAATGCTTTTTGCTTATAGAGAAGATGAGGTACCATTTGTGTTTAAAAATATTTTCCTAAGTAACTGTTATGGAATGAAACTTTGTGTTCCCCCCAAAATTTATGTGCCCAGTATGGTCATATTTGGAGATGAATCTCCTAGTGAAGTAATTAGGATTGAATGAGACCTTAAGAGTGGGGTCTGATCAGATAAGATCAGTGTCTTAGTGAAAAGAGACATCAGAAGCTTGCTGACTCTCTTTCTCTTCAGCAGTGGGAGGACACCATCAGAAGGCTGCTGTCTGCAAGCCAGGAACAGAGCCCTCTCAAAAACCAGTCCTACCAGATCTTAATCAGGGACTTCAAGCTTCCAGAACTGTGAAAAAGTTAATTTCTCTTATCTAAGCCACCCAATCTGTGGGTTTTTTTAATAGTAGCCCAAGTTAATAAATACAGTAACCATTATCAGCTTCATTTTCCTATTAGGAATTGCAGCCCTGCAACTGAGTTAATATATTTGAAAGCATCTTAAATAAAGAACCAGTATAAAAATGGAAAGTGACTTAATATTACTTGAAAAGTATGAACTTGTTCACTTTTCCTTTTCTCTGTTAAAGCACTGTATTTTAAGACCCAGACCCTTTAAAATGTTTTCATTAGTAAGTAGTGGTTGCAGTTTCTTTCAGGTGAGCCTTGGTTCCTCTTCCTGTGTGATTTGTGCTTTCATCTTGGCCCTGCAGAAAATCATTTGTGTAATCTAAAATTATCCTTCCAGGGGAAACAATAGTATTCAGATCCACCACCATCTCAGCTGAAGAACTTGAGATTGCCTGAATGAAGTCATATAATGAAGGCTTTAAAGCTCAGAACACACACTTCACCAGCTTTAGACACATTGAAGACATACTAAAGAGACTTGACAAGAGTTACAGTATTCAACAATGTTCTAAAAATAGCCCATGATTTTCTGTCTGAGAGGCATTTTCAGAATTCAAAGTACCAGGTTCTTCATATGAATTGTGGTGAGGAATAAATCCGATAATGTGTGTGAGATAAAGTAGAAATCACTCAGCAGTGAAGCTATTGACATTGTGGAGATACTATTAACAGATGCAAAAATAGGCTTCACCATCAATGGTAGTGGTAGTGGTACATTACTACTCTGCCATTATTCATGGCAATAATGGTTAACATTTATCAAGCATTTACCATGGACTGCACACTTTGTTAAGGGCATTACAATTTTTAATGCATTTAATCCTCATCACAACTCTTTTGCAGATAGTATTAGTATTAACCCAATTTTAGAGACAAAGCACTAACACATAGAGAGATTAAATAACTCACTAAGTGTCACTGTGCTAGAAAATAAATATACCATAAGAAATTAGATTTCGGCATAGGGGGAGGTCAGGGAATTACTGTCCTGAAATTACATATAGCAGATTTCACTGGTACTGTGTCACATCACCTCTACATGGGCTTAGACTCAACTACCTCCAGCATCCTGCTTCAAGCCTGAGATTCTCATCTTTCCACATTCGCCCATGGCCCTCTCCTAGGAGGCCAGAGGTCACTTGGCTCTCTTTCTAGGTCAGCTGAGAAACAAAGACATTCAAGAGGCAACCCTCAACCAATGGGGGACAGAAGTAGTGGATAAATGCCCTGGACTCCATCTTTCAGAGGGGCAATTCTCCTTCCCCACCTCATGCTGCCAAATACTCCTCCCCTGATCTGCTTGCTTAATCACCTTCCAAATAAACCACCTCTCCCCCAGGTCCTTTCCTTAGGCTTTGCCTTGGGGAAAGCCAACTGTAACACATTTGATCCTTCTAACTGAATCACTGATGTAATAAACATAGGTTTAACCTCATCACATTTATCAAAATTTAGCAACATGCTCATTACACAGTTCTGATTGTTTTTAAAATTTGTTTTAAAAATCTTAGGAACTAGCAGATTTGGGGACAGAGATTGCGGGGCTTTGAGAAAACTATTTTTAACACATGCTGAAATGTTTCATACTGAAGAGAAAATCCTTTCATTCAACAAGACACTGATTAGATCTTTAGGTAACTGTTCCTATAGCAACACTCAACTCTGCAATATTCTACTATTTTTCAAGCCCATCGCCTCAACCAGAGACTAGAGTTCATCATATATAGCCATCCTTTCCCACTCTGCCATTCAATGAAATGCTTTCTATTTGTCAGCTTATGTCTACAATTTTACTTTATTTCTTTCACTTTATTTCAATAGTGAATTTAGTTAATTGAAAACATTTCACTAAAGCTATTCTGCATATTTAGTATAGGAGGTTTAATGATACAAGAGTAATAGGAAATTCCCTGGCAGTTCAGTTGTTAGGACTCTGTGCTTCAACTACAGGAGGCATGAGTTTGATCTCTGGTCAAGGAATTAAGATCCTGCAGCTAAAAAATAATAATTACAGCAATTTCTTATCAACCAAATATTCAAGACTTTTCACAGACGTACTCCAAACCTACTCTTTAATAGCAGTTGCTCTTCTTGGAGGCAGGAGACGTGAGCTGTAATATATGCTAGGGTGCTGTCAGCAGCCATATTTTCATTTTTCCATTTGGACCATAGCAGCAGAGAAACTCAATCAGCAATGAGGAGGCAGTTGGGCAGAGGGGAGCAGAGAAAGAAGGCTCTTAGGGTGTTCAATTTTGGATTCCAGTTCTATCCTAAGATATGAGTGCAGCTCTGCTCTTGTGATCCATGAAATACTTTGTGTCCTTTCTTACTTGTGTTCTTTCTTACAGTATTTGAAAGAGTTCATTGCTTCAACTAAAAGAATCTTAACCTAACACAGGAGTCTCTAGGAAGTCATTACATCTGCAGCAAAGAAAAGCATTTCCAGTGAAATTTGCCTTGGTAAATCCTGTATCTGATATGAGATAGTATCCTATTTCACAGAAACCAAGTGCTGGAGACCATCTTTGAAGACATGGAGCTTGCAGACACCCAGAGCTCTTTAGTTTGTCATGAAATATGATATCTTTGTTAACATTTTGTTTGAAGGAAGGAGAATTAGAAGTGAAGTGAGGAATTTAGATGAGGGTATCACAGAAAAAGGGAAGAAATACTGTCCCAACTTCTTTCCTCCCACCTTATGCTTCACTCAAGATTCCAAGGTATACATCTTAAATACAATTGTTCTAAAATCAGCTCTTCAGACTGCCTTACACCACTTCTTGGGAAATCAGTCATTTGGTGATTCTCAGAGAAACATTCATTAAACAAACAAAAACCCAGAGGTTTCTTCTCAATCTCCTCTGCTATGAATTTTGAAAACAAACATACATCATGAAGATACAGTCATATTACCCTGTTTACAGAACAAATACAACTGAATTTAGGGCAATTCACAAAAGGCATTTGGAACTCCATATCTGCCACTCTCTAACAATGCCATTTTATGCAAAGAATTTAAATTCTACAGAACAGACTTCCTCATATTTAAAATAAAAGCATTGGATTAGATGATTTTTAAGGCATCTCCTAGCAATAAAAATCACATTCTACCTAAATTTGCCAAACACCAATCTCAGACATGATGATGCTGGAGGAGCCAATATAACAGAGAACTGACCTGTGGAGTGGGCTTCATCCTGAGAACCACACAACATTGATTGCAACACCCTAAGTGGCCACTCAGCCTGCTTTGCAGCTACTTCCATCTACAGGTAAGACCATGCTTTAGCAACTTTGCCTGCACCTGAAAATAGAGCATTGATTAGTGTGAACTACCCAGGTCTAGGAGCTTCCCTGGTGGCTCAGACAATCAAGAATGTGCCTGCAATGCAGGAGACCCAGGTTCGATCCCTGGATGGGGAAGATCCCCTGGAAAAGGGATAGGCACCCATTCCAGTTTTCTTGCCTGAAGAATCCCATGGACAGAGGACCCTGGCAGACTACAGTCCTGGTCATGGAGCAAAGGGCATTTTGTTTGGAGAGAATCAGAGGAAGGGATCTATCTGCCTGCAGTAACAACCACAACCACAGCATTCCTCAGAAGTTTTAGTCTATAAACTACTTTTCCAAACTCTATCTCATTTGAGCCTCACTGGACTATAATTTTTATTTTACAATGGACATACCTGAGGATTGGAAATTAAATTCATTTCCCATGATCTCACTGTTAATTCATGCTTCTCGCTTTAGCTAAAGTATTCTTTCCTCTGTCATTTTCTCTCATACTATCCAGCTGAATCTCTAACCCAAATTCATCTGTGCATCTACTTTCCTTCCGAGGGCAAAAGAAGAGGAATATGGTATTTTTATTTCTTAAGCCACTTTCCTGGATGCTTTGTTTTACATGTAAATCATACCCTTAAAAAATGACATGAGTAGGGAAATATATACATATTTAAGTCACCTTTTTTCATACTTGTGGATTTGACCCCTGTTGGCTCAGATGGTAAAGAATCTGCTTGCAATTTGGGAGGCCCAGGTTCTATCCCTAGATCCGGAAAATGCTCTGGAGAAGAGAATGGCTACCCACTCCAGTATTCTTGCCTGGAGAAACCATGGACAGAGGAATCTGGTGAGCTACAGTCCATGGGATCACAAAGAGTCGGACACGATTGAACATCTAACACCTCACTTCACGCTTTCTCATATTTAAACAAATCTGGAATGAGGATGTGTTTTGGAATTGCTATTGACCACCCACAGTTCTTACACAATCTTGTTTACAGAAAGGGTATCAGTGGCTTAAGAAAGCATCCTTTTAAGAAACATTGGGTCATTAGTGCTATGGCACAGTGGCAAATAATACTTGCAAATCTTAGACACTGACAACCCAATCAAAATACAACTCAGAATCTAACTTTTAATGTGAAGAAATTTTAAGAATATCTTGTTTTCCTTATGTTTTTCTTTTATGAATACACATGAGTGATTGCAAGAATTGTTGTTATTGTTGTTTACTCACTAAGTTGTGTCTGATTATTTGCAACCCCAAGGACTGTAGGCCCATCAGGCTCCTCTGTCCATGGGATTTCATAGGCAAGAATACTGGAGTGGGTTGCCATTTCCCTCTCCAGGATATCTTCCTGGCCCAGAGTTGGAACCCGAGTCTCCTACATTAGCTGCTGCTGCTGCTGCTAAGTCACTTCAGTCGTGTCTGACTCTGTGCGACCCCATAGACAACAGCCCACCAGGCTCCCCCGTCCCTGGGATTCTCCAGACAAGAACACTGGAGTGGGTTGCCATTTCCTTCTCCAATGCATGAAGTGAAAAGTGAAAGTGAAGTTGCTCGGTCGTGTCCGACTCTTCTTGACCCCATGGACTGTAGCCTACCAGGCTCCTCCGTCCATGGGATTTTCCAGCAAGAGTACTGGAGTGGGTTGCCATTTCCTTCTCCAACTACATTAGCAGGTATATTCTTAACCACTGAGCCACCAGTGCCCAGCCACCAGGGAAGCCTGGATTGCATGAATTGCAAGAAAAATCCATGCAAGATATGTCCAAAATACAATTGCAATTAGCATAAGATAAAAATTCTAAGGAATAAAACATCTTACTGTGGTTCAGTTGGCAACATTATTTTCTTAATAGCATGTAAAAGAAGGGTGCATCTTAAAATTAACATGTCTTAAATTTGATAAATAAGTTAGTAACTAATCTAGTTTAGACCCACACTTGAAATATAAGGGCCTCCAATCACCTCTTCTCAAGGTTCCACTTTAGAACTTTGTGGGAAGAGTTGAGAGTACAGAGCAGATCCATTCCCAGGCACCTGGAGGTTGTGGTCACCTCATACAAGAAAGAAAGAGCTGCCCAATGACCCTCCAGGCTCACCTTCAAATGTAGTGAGTTCCAGTTATTGAGGGTTTTCCCATTTCTTCAATCAAATGAATTACTATCCTTAAAAGGTGGGGCAACTCAGGGTATAAAGAGAATGAGGATGATACTTTTCCAAAATATTTCAAAAAAATAAGAATATTAAAAATAACCCTTTTGTGAGTCCCCTGGTAGTACAGGATTTGGTGTTTTCACCGCAGTGGCCCAGGTTCAATCTCTGGTCAAGGAACTGAGATTCCACAAGCTGCTCTGCTCTGCAAAGTCAAATTAAAAAAAAAAAAATTCTACCTTGTTTATTACATTTGTGCTTGTGCTTATTAGCTCAGTCGTGTCCAACTCTGCAACCCTATGGACTGCAGCCCACCAGGCTACTCTGTCCTTGGGGATTCTACAGGCAAGAATACTGGAGTGGGTTGCCATGCCCTCCTCCGGGGGATCTTCCCAACCCAGGGATCGAACCCAGGTCTCCCACATTACAGGTGGATTCTTTACCACCTGAGCCACCAGGGAAGCCCATTTATTAGATTTATGTGGGATATCTGTAGAGTATGTGGCACATAATAGGCTTAATTCAAAAAGACACATGTACACCAGTGTTCATTGCATCACTATTTACAATAGCCAGGACATGGAAGCAACCTAGATGTCCAGACAGATGAATGGATAGAACAGTTGTGGTACTTACATACAATAGAATATTACTCAGCCATAAAAAGGAGCAGAATTGGGTAATTTGTAGTGATGTGGATAGACCTAGAGTCTGTCATACAGAGTGAAGTAAGTTAGAAAGAGAAAAACAAATCTAGTATGTACATGGAATCCATATATCTGGAAATCCATATATATGGAATTTGGGGGCTTCCCAGGTAGCACTAGTGGTAAGGAACCTGCCTGCCAATGCAGGAGACATAAGAGATTCACGTTCAATCCCTGGATCAGGAAGATCCCCTGGAGGAGGGCATGGCAACCCACTCCAGTATTCTTGCCTGGAAAATCCCATGGACAGAGGAGCCTGGTGGGCTATAGTCCGTGGGGTCACACAGAGTCAAATACAACCAAAGCAACTTAGCACACACACACACATATGGAACCTAGAAAAATAGTACTGATGAACCTATTTGCAAGGCAGGAATAGAGATGCAGACATAGAGGACAGACATGTGGACACCAGTGGGGAAGGTGGAACGAGTTGAGAGGGTAGCATTGACAGGTATACACTACCATGTGTAAAACAGATGACTAATGGGAAGCTGCTATATAGCACAGGGAGCTCAACTTGGTGCTCTGTGATGACCTAGAAGGGTGGGATGAGGGGTGGCAGGGAGACTCAGGAGAGGGGGGATATATGTATACTTACAGCTGATTCACATAGTTGTACAGCAGAAACTAACACAACATTGTGAAGCAATTCTCCTCCAATTTAAGAAATATCCTATAATAAAACATAATGGAAAAGGATATTTTAAAAAGAATCTACACTTTGCTGGAATCACGTTGCTAAAAAACAGGAATTAACAACATTGTAAATGTTAATAATGGAATCACTTTGCTGTAAAACAGGAATTAAAAACATTGTAAATTATATATCAATAAAAATAAATAAATTAAAATTTAAAATTTTAATTTAAAAAATAAAAATTCTACCTTGTTTATGAGATCTATGCGGGATGTTTGTAGAGTATGTGGCACAAACAGGCTTAATAAATGGTCATTATTGTTGTCAGTATTGTTTACTAATTCAACAAATATGCATCTCGTATTTAAGTACGCATACATTCTAGGTACTTGGATGAGATGACTGAAGGAAATACAAGACCCTTTTCACGGGGTTTACATTCAGGCAGAGGAGAGAGAAACAATAAACAACAAACGAGTAAATTAAGTAGCAAGTCAGAAAGTGATAAGAAGTGAAGGGGAAAAAAGGCAGAAAAAAAAGAAAATCCTTTTATCTTATGCTCTTATGCAAAAATTTTGAGAGAGAATGAAAAAAACACACCACTACAAAAATCACACTAGACTTAAGAGTTCCCAAGTGAGGAACACTGATAAAATTCATGAGCAGCTAAGACACATAAATCAAATATGAAGCATTATATCAGAAGTTGGGGCTTCCCAGGTGGCTCAGTGTTAAAGAATCCACCTCCCAATGCAGGAGACACATTTCAATCCCAGGGTCAAGAATATCCCCTGGAGGAGGAAATGGCAACCCCCTCCAGTATTCTTGCCTGGGAAATTCCACAGACAGAGGAACCTGGCGGGCTACAGTCTATGGGGTCACAAAAAGAGTCTGACGCAACTTAGCAACTAAACAACCACAACAACAATCAGAAGTTGACAGTCAAAATGTTTAGGTAACCCTTAAATGTGATTTTCAGAGCTGTTAATATAATTTTACTGAAATGACTCTTACTGAAAATAATGGCCACTTTAGTTTTGTTTTTTGTTTTTTTTTTCAATAAACTACCAAGTGTTGCTAACTCAAGAGTCTGAAACTCTTTCCTCCTTTGCTTTCTCCAGTTAACGTCTCCTGGTTCTGCTTCTATTCACAAGTACCACTTAGTGTTAGCATTGGCCAGTTTCTGCTTCTACTCCACAAGCTTTTCCTGAACTACTTTATTTCATTGATGGTTTCAATTCTCTCCTATGATGCCTAAAGATGAACCATTTTCAAAATCTCCAACAACCTGGTGAATGTCCTACATACATGTTCACACGGCCAATTCACCACACCCTGCTGCTCCTCTGCTCCTTTCCCCATGTACGTCTCACACTGGTTCTTCTTCCTGTTCTAGTTCTTTCCATCAAGCGAAGCTAATGATGACTTTTTTTTTCCTTCTATTTTAATCTATAAAAATGAAAGTTCTTATTCTCTAAATTCAAGAAAGGAGAAGATAGGTTACATTTTGGCTAAAGGAAAAAGTAACCACCAGAATCAGTTTTAAACGTATCCCACTCAATCAATGACAACTTAGCTTCAGAAACCACACTTCTAAACGTTGAGCATTCGGTGACAGCTTCTTAAAGTCCAATCAATAACAGTCAACAACTGCCTCACTCCAGTAACTGTGTTTCCATTGCTAAGAGGCAACCAATCCCTAAAACTCCGGTCAATGGATGTTCACAAATTCATAACCTCCACGCTTCCTAAAAGCAATTTACTTTTCAGGGAGACTGCATAGCATAAGCAGAACAAACTCTTCTTTAACAAGCAATAAATTCAGCTTTTTGTTTAAGTGATGCATTCTTCCTTTGAACCCCAAATAGGTTTCTTAATTCTATTAAATCTACCTACAATCTATGTCTCAATTACCTCCCCATTCCTCTCCCTTGTTGTGACTCTTCTTCAGTTCAGCTCAGTTCAGTTCAGTTCAATTGCTCAGTCATGTTTGACTCTTTGTGACCCCATGGACTGCAGCATGCCAGGCTTCCCTGTCCATCACCAACTTCTGGAGCTTTCTCAAACTCATGTCCATTGAGTTCGTGATGCCATCCAACCATCTCATCCTTTGTTGTCCCCTTCTCCCCCACCTTCAATCTTTCCCAGCATCAGGGTTTTTTCCAATGAGTCAGTTTTTCACTTGAGTTGGCCAAAGTATTGGAGTTTCAGCTTCAGCATCAGTCCTTCCAATGAATATTCAGGACTGATTTTCTTTAGGATGGACTGGTTGAATCTCTTTGCTGTCCAAGGGACCCTCAAGAGTCTTCTCCAACACCACAGTTCAAAAGCATCAGTTCTTCAGCACTCAGTTTTCTTTATAGTCCTACTCTCACATCCATAAATGACTACTGGAAAAACCAAAGCCTTGACTAGATGGACCTTTGTTAGCAAAGTAATGTCGCTGCTTTTTAATATGCTATTTAGGTTGGTCATAACTTTCCTTCCAAGGAGCAAGCGTCTTTTAATTTCATGGCTGCAGTCACCATCTGCAGTGATTTTGGAGACCAAAAAAGTAAAGTCGGACACTGTTTCCACTGTTTCCCCATCTATTTGCCATGAAGTGATGGGACCAGATACCATGATCTTAGTTTTCTGAATGTTGAGTTTTAAGACTCTTCTTCACCTCTCCTAATTATTTTTCAGTCTACACAGCATCCAATTCCTCTCCTAGTATTTAACTTTCTTCAGTGTAATCTGTTAATGGGGTTTCCCTGCTGAAAATATTCTGTGTTCTCTTATTGTCTATATAAAACCCTCACCTCCTTTCTAACCTCAAATTTTAAAAATTTTCTAAGGCCATTTATAGTTTTAGTTGCACTCATTCCACATGCTAGCAAAGTGAAAGTGAAGTCGATCAGTCATGTCCGATGCTTTGCGACCTCATGGATTGTACCCACGGAATTTTCCAGACAAGAGTACTAGCAAAGTAATGCTTAAAATTCTCCAAGCAAGGCTTCAACAGTATGTGAACCATGAGATTCCAGATGTTCAAGCTGGATTTAGAAAAGACTGAGGAGCCAGAGATCAAATTGCCAACATCTGTTGGATCATAGAAAAAGCAAGGAAACTGCAGAAAAACATCTACTTCTGCTTTATTGACTAGGCCAAAGCCTTTGACTGTGTGGAACACAACAAACTGTGGAAAATTCTGAAAGAGATGGGAACACCAGACTATCTGACCTGCCTCCTGAGAAATCTGTATGCAGGTCGAGAAACAAGAGTTAGAACTGGACATGAATGGACTGGTTCCAAATTGGGAAAGGAGTACATCAAGGCTGTATATTGTCACCCTACTTATTTAACTTATATGCAGAGTACATCATGTGAAATGCTGGGCTGGATGAAACACAAGCTGGAATCAAGATTGCCGGGAGAAATATCAATAACCTCAGATATGCAGATGACACCACCCTTATGGCAGTAAGCAAAGAAGAACTTTCTGAAGAGCCTCTTGATGAAACTGAAAGAGGAGAGTGAAAAAGATGGCTTAAAACTCAACATTCAGAAAACTAAGATCATGGCATCTGGTCCCATCACTTCCTGGCAAATAGATGGGGAAACCATGGAAACAGTGACAGACTTATTTTCTTAGGCTCCAAAATCACTGCAGATGGTGACCGCAGCCATGAAATTAAAAAACACTTGCTCCTTGGAAGAAAATTTATGACAAACATAGGCAGCATATTAAAAAGCAGAAACATTACTTTGCTGACAAAGATCCAGCTAGTCAAAGTTATGGTTTTTCCAGTAGTCATGTATGGATATGAGAGTTGGACCATAAAGAAGGTTGAGTGCTGAAGAACTGATGTTTTTGAACTGTGGTATTGAAGAAGACTATTGAGAGTCCCCTGGACTGCAAGGAGATCAAAGCAGTCAATACTAAAGGAAATAAGTCCTGAATATTCATTGGAAAGACTGATGCTGAAGCTGAAACTCCAGTATACTTGGCCACCTGATGCAAAGAGACAACTCATTAGGAAAGATCCTGATGCTGGGAAAGATTGGAGGAAGGAGAAGAAGGGGGTGACAGAGGACAAGATTGTTGGATGGCGTCCCTGATTCAATGGACATGTGTTTGAGCAAGCTCTGGGAGATGGCAAAGAACAAGGAAGCCTGACGTGCTTCAGTTCATGGGGTTGCAAAGAGTCGGACATGATTGAACGACTTAACAACAAATAGTTTTAGTCCTTCCTGTCTCTCTGAAATGCCCTTCTCCATATTGATAAGTTATTTTCAACCTTCAGGATCTCTTTTCTATGAATAGTACTTATCCATCTTCTACAAAATTTTTCCAACTCCATAAACAAACAAGTTGCCCTGTTGTCTATGCTCCAACTCCTCTATATTTCTATCTCTATTACCTATTATATTGGTTTCAAACAGTTTGTTTACAAAATTGTCTACTCTGCCTTCTCTATTTCTTCAGTCTGGCCTATAGTAGCATCTCAATAAATGAATGCTCAAACTTGGGCTGGAAAATTGATTTTTGCAAGTGTATCTTCTTGATTTCCATCTTTCATAAGATTAAAAAAAAACTTCTGAAAGTATGGAACTACTGAAGGAAGACTATTTGAGAATATTAAATGAAAATCATGAAGTCTTCTCTAAATCTTAGAATTTTTAACTGTAACTTTGAAGAGTAGAATGATGGAATTTGGCCACTTGGGGAAAAAATAATTTTATTGATATTATAACATGCATTTTTAATTCGTGAAAATGTTTACTTCATTCAAAAATCTGAGTCACCTAAAATGCAGGTAAAGAAGCTATTTGAAACATGAGAATACTACATTTAAAGTTATTTTGTGTCAGTCCTTACTTTGAGAAAAATTTTTAATATATTTTGAGAGTAAATGTTAAAAATCACCTGAAATTTCCAGGAAAATATGCTTCAGTTTTAACCTTTGTTTTAAAATAAGTCAGATTCTTCAGAAAATTGTATTTCCCCAGAGTAGCCTTAAAACTTCAATGTAGCCACCTGATTGTCGATTCTCATTTTAAAGCCAACACCATCTTCTGAAGATTTGGAAAGAGGACTGTTGAAGAAATAACTTTGCACTGATTCTTCATAAAGATAAAGGGTGACATTGTCATCATGCACCTGCCAGCCTGGAGAAGCTCAACTCAGTTGCTGGAACAGAGATCATGCTGTGCAAGCATGCAAAAGGGGTTAGACAGCTCAACAGCAAAGCTCAAAACAACTGAGGAGAAATCAATCAAGTTACAAGTATTGCGCTTTTCTCATGAGCCAGAGAAAAATAACATTATTAAATAAGTGAGGAAAATTCAGGGCTGAAGACATCACTGTAGTCATAGACCATTGTTGGTATATCAGTCAATACACTCAAATTAAAAACAAAAGAACTAACACCAAAAAGGAACATAGAAAATAAGCCAAAGATACTATATAGTTTATATTGGTTAATATTGTATTAAAATAACAATAGTTGAGGGCAAGGGAAAACAAGAAGTTGTGGGATGGAGAGAGAAGTTTGCTCTTCAATTGTTGTTATGAAGCTAGTATTTAATTTTTAACAATAAGAAGTTGAGATATTCCAACACTTAAATGTTGGCCCCAGTGGCATGAAGCTAAATTCTGAGTCCTAATCAATGATTTTGTATAGATACTGTATGGCAGTTTGTGTTTTCAAAAATGGCCACAGCAATAACTGATGCTGAAGCTGAAACTCCAATACTTTGGCCACCTCAAGTGAAGAAGTGACTTATTGGAAAAGACCCTGATGCTGGGAATGATTGAAGGTGGGAGGAGAAGGGGTCGACAGAGGATGAGATGGTTGGATGGCGTCACGGACTCAATGGACATGAGTTTGAGTAAGCTCTGGAAGTTGGTGATGGACAGGGAAGCCTGGCGTGCTGCAATCCATGGGTCACAAAGAGTTGGACATGACTGAGCGACTGAACTGAACTGAAAGCAGAATAAAGATATTCAGAGTTTCAAAAGTGTACCTCCTTGGTACCCTTTCTCAGGAAGCTACATAAATAAGTTTCTCCATAAAATGAGAGATTAAAATAGAAAAGAATATTCCAAGAGTTACAGTAAATAGTAAATAGCAAAAGAGGAGCAAACGGGTTCCCCAGGATAATAGCAGAGGAAGATCAAATGAAACTTCATGCCAGAGAGAGAAGAGGGAAGTGAGTCTGGAGAAAAAGAGAGCTAAAACTTCATTTTCCACTTTGAGAAATCAATATATAAGGTCTAAAGACTAAAAAATCAAGAAGCATGTAACACAAGCTTGTTATTTAGAGACATAGTGGTAAAGATTAAAATAACAATCAGCTAAAAGAAATCAAAGTAGGTAGCCTTTGGGGAGAGGGGAACAATGGAAAGGAGATGAGCTTGCTTTTTTTAAAAAAAAAGTATTTTCTTGGCTGTGCTAAACAGCTTGTGGGATTGTGGAATCTTAGTTCCCTGACCAGGGATCAAAACTGAAACCCCTTGCATTGGAAGTGTGGAGTCTTAACCACTGGACTACCAGGGAAGTCCCAAGCTTGCTATTATTTAAAAACCAAATTTTGTCAAACTATTTGACTCTTTAAACTATGAACATATGTAAGTTTGGATATCTTTTAAAAGAGAAAAGTATCCTAGGAAGAGACAGTAGTTCACTTCTAGACACATTTATGCTCTGGACATGAAGTCTTGGAACTCCTGCAGCTGTTCCCTTGAGGGATGCAAGTCCCCACACTGAGGGCTGCAAAGCAGAATTCTGGAAAGACCCAAGTCCTGGATGGCATCAGTGAACTACTGAACTAATCAACCTTGAAGAACACTGTGCTTGAAATTCTTACTTTGTGAGATGATACTTTTTATGGATGAACTTTAACTTTCACCCAAGCATTCTTATTAATAATGTATAGTAAGATTAGTAGAACAAAAGAGTGATTAGGCAACAGTGGCTATACTAGTCAAAATGCAGTAACTTTCTAAAACACAGGGGAAAAGCATACTTCAAGACTTTGCAGAAGTTCAAAACATATGTTCAAGGACTGAGAGGTAGTGTCAGATATACGATAAGTTAAAATTTATTTCCCTGATAGATACCTTTTCTGTGTTCATTCATTTTTCCTGCATGTTTTCAGTCAACATCAGGGTACTGATCTAAGCTTGGGATCTGCATGGATGAAAGATATGAGTTCTTGTTTTTTTTTTCCAAGTAGTTTCCAGCATGTGGAAAGACAACCAAGCCAAAAAAAAAAAAACGAAGTAATGAATGTGACCTCTAGCCTGGAGCATCTGGAAATGGCCTCAGGTAACCTGGAGGTCACTCCTAAGGAATCAGGAAGAGTAAGTTATGCTTGGGCTACTTTTGAAGAGGAGAAGGAGTGTCTAGTTGAAGTAGCTCAGGAATAGCTCAAATGAGTTGTCCTTTTCAACATGACCTAAGAAAAGGAATAAAAAGTTTATAGGTTCCAAAAAAATAAAAAAGAGTTTATGTGTTGGAGTTTAAGAACAAGTAAGAAAATTTTATAGCACACAGTGTTATATTATTTTCTCTTCCAAAAAAAATGTTACCGGGATGAAGACTTGAAAACTAGTAGTAAAAAAAAAAATCAAGAAACTTCAAAAATTCTAACTCTGAATGGCTTGTAATTCACCAGATAAATGTATTTCAAGCTATTTAGAAGGGAAGAAAAATCCATTCATATTTGCAGCTATAGCTAAAACTCAGCTATTGTATTAGTCAAAGAAAATCAGGAATTGGTATATTATTAATTAAGTATTACTTTAAAAATCTCCTCATGAATAATTTGGCAAATCTAAGGGTATAGTTTAAATATTTTTCAGTGCACAATCTTGTTTCTCTTTGACTTTGAAATTATTTAAATACAACTCATTTTTCTACTGCTACAATAGTTGCAGAGAAGAACATGCAGGCTAAAGCCAGAAGACCATTTATCAAAGCTGATAATTAATGCTTTGCTGTCTAATTTGCTTGAATCACATTAACTGTTTTACATATCATAATATTCCATTATTACTTTATGTACTCATTAGTTGCCTGGGTCTCTATAATCAGTGGAATGTCAGCCAGCTTTTCACTTTGCCATCAAAATGAGTTTGCCTGTTTATTTCTTAATTTTGTTACCTTGCAAACAAAGTCAACAAATTGGTATAACTTATATTTTTCTCCAAAATTTCTGTAAAAAACATGTGCTTTGTTTAGAATGGCTAGAAAAGCAACTATTCTTCTGGTTGATATGATGCTTTCAACTGTTTAATAATGAAATCAAGTCTTCTCAGAGGGAATAACATGGTAAATCTGAAGAAATTTAATGGAAATAATTGATTCAATGTTTCATTATCTTTATCACACCATGCATACAAAAGGTATCTGTTAAGTTACATTCTGTATGTAATACTGACATAAGCAATAATAATCGTTAACTATCTTACATAGAGATTGTCCCAGATTTGGTGCAACATTTCAGCCATCTCATCAAAGACCTCTAACTCTGGCATTCTCAATGTGTTAATTTTTAGGCCTTTAGACTTTTAAGATCTTGTCAACTGATAGTCACAAGAGGGCTGCAGGTCCAGGCATCATATTCTCATACCAACATGCCAAGAAGAAGGGAAAGGATTGATGGATCAGAAAGCAAAAAGCTTGCCAGCAATTGCAAACTGACTTTTCTTTATGGCATATCACAAGGGATAATTGGCGAAAATCACTGGAATTTCCATAGTTGATACAGACAAACTGCGGTTCATCTTCTAGGGCTGTGTATTAGTTTCCTATTGCTGATGTAGCAAAGTACCACAAACTCAGAGCTTAAAACAACACAAATTTACTTCCTCACAGTTCTGAAAGTCAGAAGTCCACAAGGGGTCTCACAGGGCTATGATCAAGGTGTTGCGAGAGCTCAGTTCCTTCCGGACACTTAAGAAGAGAATTTCCTTGTATTTTCCAGGTTCTAAAGACTTTCTGCATTTCTTAGTTTATGGTCCCTTCTTCACAGCACTCCAACCTCTGCTTCCGCCATCATGCTTCCTTCTCTGACTCTCCTGCCTCTCTTTTTCCCTTATAATAACTTTTATGATTACATTGGACTCACCCAGATACCAGATACTCTGCAATATTCTCTCCATGTCAAGACCCTTAACTTAACCCCATCAACAAAGCCCCTTTTGTAACAAAGGGTAACATATTCACAGGTCCTGAGGATTGGATAGTGGATGACTTGGGGGTGGGGAAACATGGTTCTGCCTACCACAGCAGAACGGGAGGAATGACTATGGGGTCAGCAACTATCAGTGTTTGCCACCTTCCTTCTATATAACCCCACTGCTCATCAGGTTCATCCCCTCCCCTCTACAAGTGTCAGAAAGGAAAAGAAAATAAGTGCTTTGCATCTATTTAATTATAAATAAATATTGTCTCTAAAAGCTATTGGTGATTATAATTTCACTGCAGCAGAATGAGTCAGAAGTCAGACTTTCAAACGTATCTATTATTTTCTATATGCTAGCATAAGAGTGTTAAAATGCATAGAAATTAAAAGCGGAACGGAAGGAAGGGGTAAGAGTTCTTTAGATAGTTCTAATTGCATTGTTTTGCATACAGACTAGTACAATCCATTCCAAATGATTGTAGATTTTTCCAGCCTCCTTTTATTTTTTGCTTTCTTTGAAGAGTACTAGTAACTTGACAGCTCAAACCAGTAGCTTAAAGGTCAAATATTGACTTTGCATCAAGTCTTCTATTTTAAGAAATAAAATAATAAAATCTCTTTCATAGCCAAAATAATTAGCACTGGCCAAACTTATTCTCCCTGATATATAATGAAGCCTTGAAAAGGAGATTCTGAATGTTGCTGCTAGTATGAAATCGCTCTAGAAGACAAAAAAATAACTTCCCACAGGGTTTGTTTATAATCATCATGAGGTATTGCCTAACCAAGATGTTCTTAGATAAATGATGCTTTAGAAGTGGGCATGCAAACAAGGTAGCAGTTTGCCACCAACTCGCAATGTAGCCATGACCATAGAGATGCAGAATGCGAAGTGTATGAGGAAATAAATAAGGAAAACGTACTGACACAGCCCAGTTTTTCAAAAGCAAGTGGAAAAGCTTTATTCATGGCAGGAGGCTTTTTCAACACCCTCCCTGGTATGCAGTGTTAGAGTTGTAAATCCCTTGGTGAAAATTCTTAGAGTCCAGCAAAACCGAAGAGGACATACTGATCTGGGTCTCATTTCTAAACTCACTCACTCGGGTGGTCACATTTCCACACTCACTCACTCGGATGGTAATAAGCCCATTCCAAGGCTTTCCTCTTTTTGTCTCTCTTTCCCCCAAGGGGTACTGCAAAAACATTATTTTTGTCTTGTCATCATTTCGCTCCCTCCATTTCACCTCAACCCACAGATCTTCTTTTCTCAAAGACTAACAGCCAACAGTTCTCCCACCTTTTTCAAGCAATTTAGTTTGATCTTCATACTACTGGCTTAAAAGTCCCCTGGGCCACGGGATCTGAAGTGTTCCTAGAAGCTTTGAAGCAATGCTACTCTTTAAAGAGTCTCCATTTATTTTACCTGTCAGTCCTGGGTCTTCTTATAGTCCTCTCTCCCACTTCCACCTGACCCCTCCTTCTCACATGCAGACAATCCTCTCCTTAGCAAACTCAGCAACATTACACTCAGAAGAGTGACTCATCATCACTGTCTGAAGTCACTTTCTTAAGAAGGCAAGAGTTAAGCAACATGTAATATTATATATGGGCTTCAATGGTGGCTCAGCAGCAAAGAATCTCCCCGCAATGCAGGGGGGGCAGGAGATATGGGTTTGATCCCTGGGTCAGGAGGAACCCCTGCAGGATGACACAGCAACCCACTCCAGTATTCTTGCCCGGAGAATCCCATAAACAGAGGAGCCTACAGTCCATAGGGTTGCAAAGAGTCAGAGATGACTAAAGTGACTTATCACAGCACATACACAGTATAATATATATTTGCAGTGAAACTATCTATTGACAATAAGACCATGAAAAACTCATCCCTATGTACAACGTTCTAAGTTGTTTACATAGAAAGAATCTCCAAATGGCTTCAGATGGCCTTTGTGCCAAAGTACACATTCTATTCCTCAAAACTCTTAACTTTGGTTTGAATGTTTAAACAAAATTGATTTTAAAACAATTCTTAGTCCTTTGAAGATAAAATCACAACATGCTGAATCTGAGAAGTCGATTTCGAATATCTTCTTTAAATAAGAAATGGATATATTGCCCCAAGGGTCTTCCCAGGTGACTTAGTGGTAAAGAATCCACCTGCCAATGCAATCCTTGGGTCAGGAAGATCCCCTGGAGGAGAAAACGGCAACCCACTCCAGTATTCTTGCCTGGGAAATTCCTCAGACAGAGAAGACTGGTGCGCTATAGCCCATGGGATAGCAAAAAAGTTGGACACAACTTAGCAACAATAATAACATATTACACTGAAAATAATACTGGGAAGTCCAGTATTAGAGAACTGATTTCAGGTGTTGAATGAATTCAAGATAAATTTACACTTGATCATTTGAATGTACAACAAATGATCCTGATATCATCTAACTCGTCATTGGATATATGTTTAGCTTGCTATAGATTGCTTTATAAGAAGTCACTTATTGTATTCTTTGATGTTTTTCCATAGTCTTCAAAGTAGTTTGTCTAACATAGGGGTAAAGCCTTAACTATCCACAGGCAGTGCTGTTTCATTAAACATGTAATGTGGAATTTGGAATCAGAATTTAGCCAGATTTTCTTTCCTGTTCTTATAACCAATTAGTCCTTCCAATATCCAAATGCTTAAATAACTTACCAACTTTTTCTTAGATTTTAGCAACTTAGAAATTTGTTATGAAATAAAGTGAAACATGTTGATTTTACAGTATTAACTTACATAGAAATGTTATCAAAAAACAGCTTAAAATGTAACTCTTTGCAAATGATGATATTATATACAGGACACCCTAAAGACTCTACCAAGAAACTGTTAGAACTAATAAAAGAATTTAATAAAGTTTCAGGATACAAAGTCAATATACAAAAATCTGTTGCATGTCTATACACTAACAATGAATTATCAAAAAAGAGGAATTAAGAAAATAATCCCATTTCCAATTACATGAAGAATAAAATATTTAGGAATTAATATAACCAAGGAAGTGAAAGATATATGCATTTAAAACTATAATACATTGATGAAATAAACTGAAGACACAAAGAATATTTGGTGTTCACGGATTGCAAGAATAAACATTGTTAAAACAGCCATGCTATCTAAAGCAATCTACAGATTCAATGCAATCTGTATCAAAATTCCAAAGGCATTTTTCACAAAAATAGGAAAAAAAAAAAAACCTAAAATTTGTATGAAACCAAATAACCAAAGCAATCTTGAGAAAGATGAACAAAACAAGAAGCATCACACTCCCTGATTTCAAACTATATTACAAAGCTATAGTAATCAAAATAGTATAGTATTAGCATTAAAACACACAAGTCAAAGGAATAGAATATAGAGCCCAGAAATAAATCCCCATGTATATGGTCAATTACTCTGTGACAAAGAGCCAAGAATAAGCAATGGCATATCTTCAATAAATGATAGAGGGAAAACTGGATAGCTAATACAAAAGAGTGAAACTGGACCCCTATATTATACAATACACAAAAATCAACTCTAAATTGATTAAAAATTGAACATAAGACCTGAAACCATAAAACTCCTAGAAGAAAGCATAGATAGTAAATTCCTTGACATTGGTTTTGGTGGTATTTTCTTGGATTTGACCCCAAAAGCAAAAATAACAAATGTGACCACATCAAACTAAAAAGCATCTACACAGCAAAGGAGAGCATCAGCAAAATGAAAAAACAACTATTATGAAAAAAACACAAAAATAGCAAGTATTACTGAGAATATAAAGAAAAGGGAACCCTTACATAATCTTGGTAGGAATGTAAACTGGCACAGCCACTATGAAAAACAATATGGAGATTTTTCCAAAAATTAAAAGTAGAACTACTGCATGATTCAGCAATTCTATTTCTGGGATATATCTGAAGGAAATGATTGAATACTACAGGGGGAAAGGAAGTATGAAAGGATAGGGGGAAGGGATATTTAGGGAGTCTGGGACTGACATGAACACACTGTTGTATTTAAAACTGATAACCAACAAGATCTACTGTATAGCACAGGGAACTCTGCTCAATGTTATATGGCAGCCTGGATGGGAAGGGAATTTAGAGGAGAAAGGATACATATATATGTATGGCTGAGTCCCTTTGCTGTCTACTTGAAATTACAACAATGTTGTTAATTGGCTATACTCCAATAAAAAGTAAAAAGTTAAAAAAAAAACAGTCAAAAAATGCTTTGCTGAAAACTATTGGAGAGTTTGGGGGCTTGAAGGGGAGGAGTATGAGCCACTGTCTCCTTTAATGCCTCTGCAATAAGCCTTTCTCTATTCTAAAAAAATAATACTATAGAGACATTAAAAGAAAATATGAAGAGTTTTTTAAACTATTCTTGAGATTGAGAAAGACTTCCAAGTATGCCACAAAATACAGAAACTGTAAAAAGAAAGAAAAAGATGATAAACATGACTACATGTCATAAAAAGTGTTATACCTAGGAAAAAAGCATAAAGTCAAAAGTCAAATAACTGAGAAAAATATTTGCAACATATATATTACAGACAAAAGCTGCCTTCATTAGCATGCGTGTGTGTGCTCAGACACTCAGCTGTGTCTGACTCTTTTGCGACACCATGGACTATAGCCCGCCAGGCTCCTCTGTCCATGGAATTCTCCCAGCAAGAATACTGGAGTGGGATACCATTTCCTCCTCCAGGGGATCTTCCCAACTCAGGGATCAAACCTGAGTCTCTTAGATCTCCTTCTTTGACAGGCAGATCTTTACCATTAGTGCCATCTGCATTAGCTTATGTCTCTACAAATCAATAAGGGAAAAACCAAGAGCTTCAAAGAAAAATGGGGCAGAGGAAAAAAAAGAAAACTGGGGGAGGACCTCATTCACAATAAAAGAAACAAATGGCTTTCAAAGACCTGGATTGAGGTTCAGCATTATACATTATAGACATTTAAATTTAAAAGTACAGTGAGACATCATTTTTCACCTATCGTATGGGTAATGATCCAAAAGTGTGGTAACACTGTGTTACCATCCTATCTCAGAGGAAACAAACATGCCAAACTGTGGTTGGTCAGTTGCAAACAGTACAACCTCTGGAGCAAACATTTTGGCAATATATATCCGAATCTCAGACTCACACACCCTGAGATCCAGCCCCAGAGAAACAAAACCAATAGGAGATATATAGATATAGATATAAAAGGAGACATTATAATAACTGGCTCACACAATCTGTAATCTGCAAGCTAAAGAACCAAGAAAGCCAATGGCATAATTCAGTCCAAGTCCAAAGGCCTGCGGACCATGGAGCTGCTGATGTAAGTCCTGGAGACCAAGACCCAAGAACCAGGAGCTCCAAAGTCCAAGTGTGGGAGATGATGAACATCCTAGCTCAAAAAGAAAAGAAGGAATCCACCCCCTTTCTTCACCTTCGAGTTCCATTTGGACCCCAGGGAATGGATGACACCCACATTGGTGAGGGTTGATTTCTTTACTCTTCACTGAATCTAATGTTAATCTCTTCCAGAAACACCCTCACAGATACACCCAGAAGTAATGTTTTACCAGCTATCTGGTCAACCCTTAGATCAGTCAAGTTGATATATAACATTAACCATCACATCTGGCTTTCCAAGGTCATGAGAATGTCATCATATACACAGGCACCAAATTAGCAGTGAAGAAGAGGGAAAGGAAATAATTCTGGAAGTCTTGACACTTTATCTAAAAGAGATTGGGGTTTTGGCTTGCAAGCTCTTAGTTCCCCAACCAGGAAGGAACTGGACCCAGGCCCCAGCAGTGAAAGCATCAAGTCCTAATCACTGGACTACCAGGGAATTTCCTAAAAGAGATTGTTTTAAAAGAAAAAAGAAAATTTTAACCAGAAAAAACCTAAGTCACTCTTAATCGGGAAGTTTAAGTTATAGTTTTCATACTAGTGTGATAGAGGCTTAAAAGCAATAAAAACCTTCATGATTTGGGATCTGTTGAACTGAAAAGATGGCAGTGAGAATGGACAGAAAATATTCAGGAATCCAGCTGAATGTAGACAGTATAGGAAAAAAGAAATCTAGGTTTCTGGGTTTCATGTTTGGATGCCTTACTTGACCATGGTACTAGTCCTTGATCTGCGTCCTGGCCTCTTCCAAGCTCATTTTGAAGGGTGGAGCTGTTAACTATGAATCTTCTAACTATGTGACAGGGAAGATGTAGGAAAGACAAATAGCATCTCTTTCCCCACCAAATTTACCATCCTTTTCAGGGCTGAATTCTGGTCTCACAGAGATGTTTCTTTCAGTCAAGCTGGCCTAAGCTTGACTCTGTAGTTCATCTGTGAAAAATCTGGGGTAAGATTTCAATAATGACAAGAAACTGGAAAACTTAATCTATAAGAGCTGAATCCTTCTCTAAAGCTTGCAGAACCCAGTGTATTCTGGGTCTTGTAGTGGGTACCAAATTAGTGATCCTTCTTACTCCCTGCTAAAAAAAAAAAAAATTCAGGAATTCCCTGGTGGTCTAGTGGTTAGGACTCTGAGCTTCCACAGCTGGGGGCCAGGTTCAATCCCTGGCCAGCAAACTAAGGTCCTCCAAGCCACACAGTGTAAACAAAAAAATTAATTTTTTTAAATAAAACATTTTTAAAAGTTCATGCCTAGGTATCTACTTTTTTATATATTGAAAAATCCCCCTCTTTTCTGCTACAGGTTTGCAGTCCATGTACTGACTTCCATTGAGAATGCACTACTTGCCTTTATAACAATAATGAGATGATCTTACCCACAAGGATGTCTCTCACTTCATGGTCTAAACCAACAAATTATATCAGAATATATCACAAGCCCCCTTACATCTATACAAGACATAAATGCACATAACACTGATGAACAGGAATAGTTTCCTTGTAGTTTGCTGATTCAAAGCAAAGAAGAGGGGAGATAACTTTGACATGTTGAGAAGAATGACACAGCACAAAGACCTGAGATAATAATTTAGGTAAGAAACAAAACAGGTCCATGAAGGAAAAGTGGATCGAATTTGGAAATGGAACCTCACGTTTACTAAGAGTGTCAAGCTGAATGTGTTAATCAGGCTTCTTGTTTAAGATCAAGTAAACTGGAGTCCTTACATACTAAGCAAGGAAAATAGGAGTAGATATGTGAGGTGGCGCACCTCTGAATTTTGCTTCCACATCTTCCCAAGTGTCCAGTTTTGGTCTGAGAACAGATGTGAACTTCACAGTGAAGTTACACGACACTGACGTGCACCCTCTTCATTTTCTCTGCCTCCACCCAAGCATCACAGTTTTATGCCCCCACAGACTTTGAATGCCTGAAATTACAGACAATGACTTCATTCAAGCTGATTCATGAACAGAAACAAATTCTACCAAGTTTGCACTAGAAAACAATCATCTTAACTGTGGAATGTGATTTGACATAATTTTTCCAGTATAGCAGTCTGATTTAACCAAGAGATAATTTAGGTTAAGTTGCCCCCTAGAGGCAGCCGGAAAAAAAAAAAAAAAAAAAAACTAAAACAGTCAAGAAATAATAAGAGAAAGTCCAAATAAAAACATTAGTAAACAGAAAAGGCAAAAATGGATAACAGAATTCTTCCTTTTTACATATTTCCATTTTTCAAAATAAACAATGGAGGTAGGATCTCTAATCATCTGTTGTATATAAATATTTACTCCAATTGCTGAGATACAATTTTTTTTAAAATTCTGTTCTCCCAAAAAATGACCTTCTGGTAAATTTGTATCACTCAGTAATTAAACTACAAATGAGATGGGTAGAGGATAAAAGACAACAGACAATCAGAACAGATGACTTTCCCAGAAATAAATATCAATTTCTGCATCCACGTTTGATTTAACAAATGGTGTGACTTTTTTATATTGCTAAAATTTTTAAAGTTTTGTTTTTATGTCATTAAGAAACCTTTTGAGTATCACTTCACTATACCCAGTGATCCAATTTAAAAATGGCTTTTAGGGATTTCCCTGGTGGTCCAGTGGCTAAGACTGCACTCTCAATGCAGGGAGCCTGGGTTTGATGCCTGGTCAGGGAACTATTAACAAATCCCACGTGCCGCAACTAAGAGTTCACCTAAGGCAACTAAAGATCCTGCATGCTGCAACAAAGATCAAAGACCCCATGTGCTACAACTAAGACCTGGCATAGCCACATATATAAATAATTTTTAAAGGCTTTCAATCAAGGCCAACAGGGAGGTGTTGATGCTTTGCTGTATTTGGCATGCATAATGTAGCTGGAATTTTCCATCTCCAAGTAAGAATCTAGTGCAATCCTCATTTCCTGATAAGAGTTCTAAAAGAAAGAAAAGGACAAGTTTAATGATCACTGAAGGCAGTCGGCCTGAAATACTGTTGACTACAATTTAGATCAGGAAGCAGCCTGCAGAGGAAAGCGGGTCTGGTTCCATCACAATTACTGATATTTTCAATCAACAGCATTTTTGTTTGTGGAAAAAAATTAATGCCGGGTATAAAAGAGGAGTTCAAAAGCTCAAGTTGAAATTAAGAAATGATTTAGAGAAAGCAGCATAAGGTTGATTTGAAGATGATGAATATTTAGAATGTAGAAAAAATAAGCCTCAGAGTTCATGAGCTGGGAGAAGGGACAGAGCTGGCAACTGACCATTCTTGGGTAATGATTAATGTATATGAAATGTAATTTACTAACTGGTAAATACTCATTCCTTTCATAGTATAATGGTTTCCATATTCTAAAAGAGATCTCTAAAATTAAATCATCTAATGAACATTTCTTATAAAACAAAAAGTCACTGCACGTTAAAGTTCATATTCTATTGTGTTTCTACACATCTCAATAAATTTTAAGATCAATTGCTTACCTGCACAGTTTGCATCTGTCAGTTGGGATTACATATATATCACACATCACTTAGTGTGTTAAGTGATCAACAACTTGCATGCAAAGCAGCAATAAATATTTGAAAATTAAAAATACATTTCTGTAATTGTTAAAATTAGATAACTTCAAATTACAAAGAACAAAAATTAATACAATTTGTTCTATGCTTTTAAAATTTCTAAATGTAGCTCAAACTGAGATTTGATGGGGAATTCCCTGGCTGTACAGTGGTTAAGATTCCACATTTCACTGGCACAGCAAAAAAAATTTAAATTAACAAATTTTTAAAAAGTAAGATTTGGTGGATGGAAAAACTTCTAGGCCTCACATTTTATCTAAGACTTTGTTAGTAGCCTAATTGTGAATTGTTTAAGTGGTACCTGGAAAGCCTATTTCATCTAAAGTTTTCTTTTAATTTTCTGACATAATCCTTGAAACCTCCCTATTCAGACGCTGCTACTCTGATTTCACAAGGGTTTTAGGTAGTTTTCACTCATGCTAGATGTCAATTGCAGTTTAGCCAGATGTTCTGCTCTATATCTTCTCATATTTGACCCAGGCTGACGGTGGACTTTGCACTTCAAACATTGCTAGTTGTTATAGTGGAGAGGAAAAAGCTACGGAGGGTCTCACATTGGCTATTAAATGTCTTGATCGTAAAGTAATACATATCATTTCTGATTACAACTAACTCATCCCATGGCTTGGTTGGGTGAGGGCCCTCTTCTGGGTCACAGGCTTCTCCTTGTGTCCTCACAGAATGGAAAGACCTAGGGATCTTTCTGGAGACTCTTTTATAAGGGCACTAATCCCATTCATGAAGGCTCTGTCCTCATGACCCATTTCTTCTTAAAGTACCCACCTCCTAACACCATCATTTTGGACATTAGGATTTTAGGAGGATACAAACATTCAGACCATAGTAATCATCTCAAAGTGTTTGTGAAATCTTGGAGTGGCTTAGCTGGGTGGTTCTGGTTCAGAACCTTTCATGAGGTTTGCTGTTGTTGCTGTTGTTCAGTAACACAGTTGTGTCCGACTCTTTGTGACCCCATGGACTGCAGCACATCAGGCCTCTCTGTCCCTCACCACCTCCCAAGGTTTGCCCAAGTTTATGTCCATTGCATTGGTGATACCATCCAGCCATCTCATCCTCTGATGCCTTCTTTTCCTTCTGAGAAGAAGGTTTGTTACTTCTGGTAAACTCGTTTGAGGAAAAACAAACCCACGGTCTAGAAGGAGACAATGGTCAATGGTTGTTGCCTAGCTCCTTAACAGCTGGGCCATACACAGGACCAGCCTTCTCATGCCCAAGTTCCCCTTACGTGACCACCCTGCTCTTGAAGAAGAATAGTTTCAGTTCAGTTCAGTCACTCAGTCGTGTCCAACTCTTTGCCGCCCCATGAACTGCAGCACGCCAGGCCTCCCTGTCCATCACCAACTGCCGGAGTTTACCCAAACTCATGTCCATTGAGTCGGTGATGCCATCCAACCATCTCATCCTCTCTCATCCCCTTCCCCTCCTGCCCTCAATCTTTCCCAGCATCAGAGTCTTTTCAAATGAGTCAACTCTTCGCATCAGGTGGCCAAAGTATTGGAGTTTCAGCTCCAACATCAGTCCTTCCAATGAACACTTAGGTTGCTTGTTATAATAATGAGGGTATGAGGGTCCTGGGGAAGGCGAAGCACTGCTCTTCGGGGAGCAGGCCCATCCAAGTGCTTCGCCTTCCCCAGGACCCTCATACCCTCATTATTCTAATAAGCAGATGTTTATCCACAAAAGAAAGAATTCTAAAAAAAAGCCTTCAGATGAATGTGTAAGGAAGTTGTGATACATATACACAATGGAATATTACTCAGCTATAAAAAGGAATGCATTTGAATCAGTTCTAATGAGTGGATGACCTTAGAGCCTATTATACAAAGTGAAGTAAGTCAGAAAGAGAAAGACAAAGATCATATATTAATGCATATATATGGAATCTAGAAAGATAGCACTGATGATCCTACATGCAGGGCAGCAAAGAAGACACTGACATAAAGAACAGACTTTTGGACATAGTGGGGGAAGAAGAGGGTGGGGTGATTTGAAAGAATAGCATTGAAACATATATATTATCATAGGCAAAATAGATAGCCAGTGGGGATTTGCTGTATGACACAGGGAACACAAAGCCAGTGCTCTGTGACAATCTAGAGAGGTGGAATGGGAAGGGCAGTGGGAGAGGGATTCAAGAGGGAGGGAACATATGTATACCTATGGCTGCTTCGTGTTAATACATGGCAGAAATCATCACAATATTGTAAAGTAATTATCCTCTAATTAAAAATTTTTAAAAAAGAAAAAGAAAGAAAGAATTCTGAGAAAGGGAAGATACCAGCTGAAAAAAACATTTTTTTCACTCCTGAAGTTACTACCATAAAGCAAGATAAAATCTTAAGAGCCATGTGGAGGATTTAAGTGCACAAATGGTTAATTGTCACAAACTTATAGCAAGATGCCTATTGATTTACTATTTAGGTTAAAATATTATTTAAATAGATTAAACAGTATAGTTTCACACTGCTTGTGAAAAATGCTAGGGGTCTCAATGAATGTTTGAATAAAACAGAGAGGGGAAATTCTCATCCAGGATTTTCAGGCAAAAGGGATCCTATCTTTAAAGCCAGAGCAAATTTGCACAGTATTAGGGCAGGACCGAAGAGAAGGCCACGTTGGTGAAAATGTAAGCTAAACCAACTGAAGAGGGTAAATTACATATGGAAAGTTATTTCTATTAACAAAAGGAGAGTTTTTTTGAAGGGAAAAAAGTGCTCTTGAGAAAGGACTTTGTCAAAGAAAAAACAGCTATGCCAGAGAGTCATTCACAGTGTCACTCTTCTATCTGGTATCAATGTTACAGATGATTTAAGATAAAAATTTTTTCTGCAGTTATATGAAAATTCAGCCCTAATATGGACGAAAAACTATTTTTGAAGATTGGTTCAGTCACCATTTTGTGCCAGTTGTTGAGGATTAGCTAAAACAAGCATCATCAATCCTCAGTAGTGTTCTGGCCATCAAACATCCTTGAAGATATGGATTCTAGATCAGAATGATGTTTATATGCATCCATCCATTCATTCACTCATTCTTTCAGTGACAAAAATTTGTTGAGAGCCTCCTATATGCTATAACAGGATTGGAGGATATGTCAGTGAACAAGGCGCTCCCTCTGACCCCAATGTGATTATAGCTTAGTGCAAGAAACAGACAGGCAGCCAGCTAATTATAATGCACTGTGGTTATGTTGGGCTCGGATAGTAATCATCAACCTTACAGAGCCCAACATCTCTTACTCCATATATATATATTTGGCCATGCTGAACAGCTTTTAGGATCTCAGTTCCCCAACCAGGGACTGAACTGAGGCCCTAGCAGTGAAAGCACTGAGTCCTAACCACTGGACTGCCAGGGAATTCTCCCACTATCCTTTTATATAATAATTTGTAATGTTCCCTTTACTATACTGAAATAAAATTTGCAGATAATATAAACTATCTGAACACATTTTTTAACGTATCTTTTTTTTTTTTTTTTTTGGTGTATAGTTGCTTTACAATGTTGTGTTCCTTTCTGCTGTAAAACAAAGTGAATCAGCTGTTACATACATATGTCCCCTCACTCTTGGACCTCCCTCCCACCCACCTCCCATCCCACCCTTCTGGGTCCCACCAAGCTGAGCTCCCTGCCCTATACAGCAGGTTCCCATCAGCTATCTGTTTTATACAAGGCAGTGAAGTATGTCAGTCCCAATCTCCCAGTTCATGCCACCTTCCTTCCTGCCCCCTACTGTCCATACATCCTGAGCACATATTTTTGAAACATTAAGATATGCCCTAAATACAATTATTATAAGGGAGAAATAAAACAGATTAAAAATAGGCATATTTAAATATACAAGTGATCAGGCAAGAACACATTAGAAGATATTATTAGTAAGTTAGATGCTTACATATTTCTATCTATACTTAGTGCTATGGACTGAATTGTCAGTCCTAAAATTCATATGCTGAAGCTCTAACACCAAGGTAACTATATGGCAGTAAGGAAACAACTAAGATTGAATGAGGCCGTAAGAGTGGGATTAATGTCCCTGTAAGTGGTGACACCAAAGAGCTGGCTCTTTCTACCTCTCTGCCCTGTGAGGACATCACAAGACAGGAAGTTCTCACCAGAAACCAAATCAGTTGGCTCCTTGATCTTGGACTTCCTAGCCTCCAGAACAGTAGAAAATAAATATCTACTGTTTAAACCACCCTGTCTATGGCATTCTGTTATGGCATTCAGAACTCACACTTAAAATCACCGTGAAGGAGACAGCTACATACACAGACAGATTCCAGCATGTTGTATTGGCCTCAAAAACCACAAACATCATTGCAGTCAGTAATACGATTTTCTGAAATGGTTTCCCTTTCTCTGAGGAAAGTTCCAAACGAAAAACACTATCATCTTCACTAGATTTACTTAGTAATTGTATTTCTGGAAAATTCAGAGTTTATATCAATGATGCAAAAAGTACATAGAGTTCATATGTAAAGTGAGTTTTGTTCTAGATTAGGTATGTATAAACATCTTTTAACTGTGCAAATGTTCAGCATGACATTCAAAAGTCATACAAATGCAGGAGAGTTCTTCATTGTGTGAGACTGTCACTTGTGCCAGCATACTAGTTCCCTTCACGTGGGAAAGAGAAGGTGAGTTCACAGGGCCACTGAAAAAGGGTATCAACATGGCTGGGACATTAAGTCACTTTAATATACACATGCCAAACAGACTCGTGGACATAAAGAACAGATTTGTGGTTGCCAAGGGAAAGGTGGAGTGAGGAAGGGATGGACTGGGAGGTTGAGGTTAGCAGATGCAAACTATTACACCCATAAGATTCTCCAGGCAAGAATACTGGAGTGGGTTGCCATTTCCTTCTCCAGGGGATCTTCCCAACCCAGGGGTCAAACCTGCATCTCTTGTGTCCCCTGTATTGGCAGGCAGATTCTTTACCACTCTGCTGCTGCTGCTGCTAAGTCGCTTCAGTCATGTCCAATTCTGTGCGACCCCATAGACAGAAGCCCACCAGGCTCCCCCGTCCCTGGGATTCCCCAGGCAAGAACACTGGAGTGGGTTGCCATTGCCTTCTCCAATGCGTGAAAGTGAAGTTGCTCAGTCGTGTCCAACTCTTAGCGACCCCATGGATTGCAGCCCACCAGGCTCTGTCCATGGGATTTTCCAGGCAACAGTAGCAAATCAAAGGTAAGATTAGCATCTTTCTTCCTATCTCAGTTGACATTAGATTCAGCACCTCTGTCATCTCTGGGGTGAGGGTTCTCTGCCTTTCTCATCAGAGCCGCTCTCTGAGCATCAGACTGGAACAAAAGGTCACAAGTGACAGCTTTGCTAGATCTGACCCACAGGCAGATTTGATTTCCCCACACTGTTACCTACTAAATGTGTTTTTAAAGTTTTAATTAGCTACCAACACATAAAAATCTATATTTTCAGCTTCTCTGGAGTTATCAGAAGAATTGGCAATAGTGGGTCTGCATGACCTCATGTCAACAGTAGTTAGAACTGACAAAGAGCGGGCCACTTCAGTAAGGACATGTGTGCTTGGTTTTCTACTCCCTCATCTCTTCTGCTATCCAACACCTAGGGCTGGTTTCCGTTGTTATTTGTCATTGGACTATGGAGTATTTTTCTTACAGCTGGTGTGGTTGCTTGAATGACAATCCTCAGGAAGAAATGTCCACATTCTGATTCCCAGGACCTGTGAATCACCTTCTTTGGAAAAAGAGACTTTATGTATGTCATTTAAGTATCTCAAGATTAAGCAACATCCTGGACGATCCAAGTGGGCCCTAAATCCAATGACAGAGGTCTTTTTAAGAGAGAGAGACACAAAGGAGACAGAAGAGGAGAACACAGACACACAGAGAAGAAGGCAATGTGAGACAGAGGCAGAGATTGGAATGATGAGCCACAAACCAAGGAAGCCAAAGAATGCTGGAAGAGACAAGGGAGGAGTCTCCTCCGGAACTTTGGAGGGACTGAAGCTCCACTGACATCTTGATTTCAGACTTGTGGCCTCCAGATTTGTGAGAGAGGACACTTCTCTTGTTTTAAACCACTCAATTTGTGGTATTTTGTTATGGCAGCCCTAAGGTATTTCAGAGGTAATGGAAAAGTCAGAGCTAATGGCAAAGAATGTGGCTTGCAACCACATAATTAAAGTAAAAAAATACAGCTAAGGCCTCGAAACGAATAATGCAGTAAGAAAAAATAAAATAAATGAAGAGGTAAGACCCAAATGCTAGCATAAGGAATACCCATAATTATTAAGAAGGATTAGGAGGAGAATGAGGACACAGCTGAGGGTCTGAGAAGCAAGAGAACACGGTCATTTTCACTGAGTGCTGACCCAGTATAGCAGTGAAAACTGGTAAAAACATGCTGCAAATGAGTTCAAGTATGTTTAAAGTGTTCGAGGTACACAAGCCACTCACTTAAGAAATTTCTACCCAAGGGGAAAAAAAAGCTAAAAGTGTCTGGAAATGGCAAATAGTTTCACTGGATGAGCAATGTGTTTGCTTGTCTTCTTGTTCCTGTTTTGGGTTTTCTTTTTCTTTTTTTAAATATAAGGAAGATATAATGGAAGGGAAAAGGGAAATTTTTCTTTCCTCTGTATTTTACTTTTTATTCTCAGAGGTTAAGGCAAATATTGAAAAATTTAGGACTGATCATTGAGTTGTGGTCATTAAAACAACGGATTTTATTAAATCTTTCAAATCATTGAGATACAGTTGATATAATTGCTTATACTAGTTAGCTACAAAGTAAATATTACAAACAAAAATTGAATGTATCATTATTCACCAATCCAGCATTACATATTATTTACCTATTACATTACAATAGATATTCAGACCAAGTTAATGAGCTGCATAATTGTTTACTTACTATTTAAAATAAGTGGGATACTCACATAGTTTAAAGAAAGACATGATGTCTTGTGTTCCTCAAGGCAGCAAATACTATGGGCGGATTTGAAAAAGAACTGTCACCTCTATCTGGTACTGCAGTTACACAAGTACATGAATTTCTGAATCGTAATTTAGTAATTACATGTATTAAATTTAACTTCAATAGCAATACATAATGTATATCTGATATCAATAATAATAGCTAACATCTGTTAAGTGTTTGCTGTGTGTTAGGCCTTACACAAATGAATTCATTTCATTCTTCATGATTCTGATAGATAGGTACAATTGTCATTCCCATTTTACAGATGAGGAAATTAAAGCACAAACAAGTTGAGTACATTACTTAAATCACACAGCAAGAGAGAGTGTTGGCATCTGCATTAAACCCATGTATTCTGGCTTGAGTCCGCACTGGCAACCACAAAGATCTAAAATGCAAATCTCAGATGAAAGTATAATAATTTTCATTTACTCAAATAGAACAGCTATGTATTGATCTAAGCACTGGAATTTTCATATTAGCTTCTATATTAACTAACTAGGTGATCAGAATTAACATATGCATCAAATTTAGGATACACTAAATAAAGCCACAATTGATTTAATGTATTTATGATTCATTACTCCCTTTTCAAAATGTTAACAATTCACTGGACTTTTATCTATAAAGAAGCCAAGAAGAGTTTAAAAGGAATAGAGCCTCTTTCATAACATGGTTTATTAAGACTTGCTTGCATAGACTATATCTTGTCAATATCTAGCAGTGACACATTATCAGAAGTTACTATACATCCATTGCTGACAATAAACAAATCACTACTTACGTCCATCCAAATAGACACACCCAAACAAACACAGATCTATGCTCTTGTGCAGTTAGTATAATATATATAAATGTATTTCTTATGGAAAAAATATAGAATGGATGCAAATGCTTCTGCTGTATTTGATGGGATTTCAATTCTGCCAATTGACAGGTGTGTACAGTTCAAAAGACTCATGGTTTCAGCTAAGGGTGGAATTTGGCTGCACGTATTTTAAATAGCATCCTGAGGGAGTACTGTCCTTGTAAATGTACAGTATGAGAGCAATTCTAAGTTCATAATTAGATCTGGCATGTGGTGATCCATTATCATCGTCTGAAAGCAGGCATCTGCTACTTAGCTTTTAAGAGCCATGACAAAACTGATTACAAAATTGTGATCATTAATACAATAGCTTTTATCAAATATTCAAATAATTGCAATCAGTAAAATTAATGTGGCAGTTAACAGCAATTAGCAGTGAAATAAATGCTCAAACAAAAAACTTGAAAGAAATATCACAGTTTGTCAGAACAATTAGTTGCCAAGTCCTGTGGATTCTGCCACAACTGAAAGACTCCATTTGCTACAACTAAGACCTGGTGCAAGCTAAATAAATAAATAAATATTTCAAAAAACAACTTCCTCTTCTGCATTCTAAGCTTTCTATCTCTAGAACTCTGCATACAATACCCTGCTATTTAGAATGTCTTTTCCTCTCCATCTCTAACATTCCCCCTCTGTATAAACCCAACTCGGATTTCACCTCCTCCTTGCAGATTTTCTTGATCTCACCACATACTACTAATCTCTGCCTTTGGACACTGAGTTTCACATCCACCTTCCCTGTGAAAGTTTGCTACTTTCTGCCCTGAATTCTAGTTAGAGTGGGCCCTCTCTATCGACTAGTTCAGTATTCAGGGATTCAACCAACTGCAGATGCACAGTTGATTGAATCTGGGGACAGAGAACATGCCAATATGGAGGGCCCACTGAACAAGAAAATCTGGGGAAATCTGAGTAATATCAGTGGACTCTATCAACGTCTGTACCCTGACTGTGATATTATACTGTAGTTTTGCAAGAAGTTACATTGGGGAAAACTAGGGAAAAGGTACAAAGGATCTCCCTCTACTATATATTTCAACTACATGTTCAATATGAATCAACAATTATCTCAAAATCAAACATTAAATTAAAACACTAACACCCAGGGTAGATTCTCAGAGAGTAAAAATGAAAATAGCATTTTCAGCTTCTCCCCAGAGCAGTCGCTTGAAACTGCTCTTGTTATCGCACCTGTGATACAGTGGAACCTCGGAGAGAAATCACTCTGTCAGGTGCCTGAAAGGAATGGGTACCAAAAGATGTGGTGCCCATTCATTGCATGAACCCCCTACGATACAGAGATTCACTTGGTCTGCCTGGTTTCAGGAAGTGTCCACTTCAGATTAAAAGCTGATTTGCAAATAGGTTCATCTGTATCATTTTTTCTAGATTCCACACACATGCTTTAATATACGATATTTGCTATTCTCTCTGACTTATTTCACTCTGTATGACAACCTCTAAGTCCATCCACTTCTCTGCGAATGGCACAATTTCATTCCTTTTTTGGGCTGAGTAATATTCAACTGCATAATATGTGCCACATCCTCTTTATCCATTCCTCTGTCGATGGACATTGAGGTTGCTCCCATGTCCTAGCTATTGTAAATAGTGCTGCAATAAACATTAGAATGCATGCATCTTTTGGAATTATGATGTTCTCTGGGTATATGCCCTGGAAGAAAAGTTAAAAAAAAAAAACAGAAAAGCTGATGTGACGGTCAAAGGTATACAGGAACTCCCTACACCATCTTTGCAACAGTAGTGGGTTGAATAGCATTCCACCAAGAACTCAGGTCCACCAAGAACCTCAGAATATGACCCTATTTGGAAGTAGAGTCTTCACAGATGTAATTAAAGACCTTAAGGTGAGATCATTCCAGGTTTAGAGTAGGCCCTAAATCCTATGACTGGTGTTTTTACAAGAAGAGAAAAGGGAACATGGAGAATAAAGAGGAAATACATGTGAGGTCAGAGACAGAGATTGTATTAATAGTCACGCTGCCACAGACCAAGGAATGTCAGGAGCTGCTAGAAGCTGAAAGAAGCAAAGAGGGGTTTTCCTCAGAGCCTTCAAGCCTTCAAAGGAGCATGGCTCCTTGACTTTGGACTTCTGGCTCCTAAAATTATGAAAGAATAAACTTCTGTTGTTGTAACCCACTAGGTTTGTTGTAATTTGTTGCAGCAGCCTGAAAACTAAAGCAGCAACTTTTCTGTAAATCTAAAATTATTCTGAAATTAAAAGTTTATTTTAAAATAGTTGATGTGAGGTCTGAAAGGCCATCAGCAACCTAGGTCTAACCCTGCAGAGAAGAGTCAGAACCAGAATCTTAGACTACAGGAGTGAGAAGAAAAGTAGGCAGAGGCAGGTCCTGACCTGGCTGTACAAGTGGGCTCTGGAAAGAAGGCCTGGAGGGGCACAAGTAGTCGAACTGGATGATCCAAGCCAATGGCGTTGGAATCCAAGAGAAAGATTAGAGTCAGGAGTTAGAAGAGGCTTCAGCAGCAGGAAATGCTAATGTTTCTGTTATGCTCATCCCACGTCAGACTCTTACAATTTCCCTGTGATATATATTCTGGAAGGTCTACAAGAATAGAGTCCAGCCTGATGAGGAGTTAATTAGAATGAAGGTCTTCTTAACAGTCAAACTGAGAAGGGGTTCAGAACAGAACTCCAGGTAGACCAAAGGAAAGGAAACAATTGACTTGGTAGAATCAGCAGAAAGGCCATCTTAGGATCTGGATCAATGGAGCAGGGAAGGGAGATGGGAGTAGAGAGGAGAATTGGAAGTACTGACCTCTGAGATGACACATGTCTTTAACAAATATTTGTTGAGTACCTTTTATGCATGTACAGAGCTAAATAAGATACAGGTCTTGCCTCCAAGGAGATTTCAGACTTTCAGGGCTTGACCTCAAATCCCAGGACTGTGGGAAAAGACATATGACTTTCAATCTCTCCGTAGTTTGGTCACCTCAAATGCAAATGCTCTGATGGTTTGTTTTTTTTTTTCCAGCCCCATGGCTTGTGGCATCTCAGTTCCCCAACCAAGGACTAAACCTGAAATCCTAACCACCAGGCCTCCAGGGAACTGAAATGCTGTGATGATTTTAATACAATTTTCTGTCATAAGAAAATAATTCCCTCACCTTATTCAGATTCTGTTTCAAGTGATTGAATGAGACACTTTGTAAATGGGAAGAAAGGAACAATCCTGTTTAATTTGAAAGGAGTACTGTGTGAATTGCACATTTTACAACTCTCTCTCTCTCCCTCCTTAATTCCCAATCTCTTTGTCAGAAATAATGTGTTACTAGGACTTCCCTCCCTGTCCCTGCTCCCAATGCAGGGGGCCCAGTTTCGATCCCTGGCTGGGGAACTAGATCCCATATGCTGCAACTAAAACTTGGCACAGACCAATGAATAAATAAAAGTAAATACAAAAAAGAAGAAAAAAGAAATAATATGTTATTTCCAAAAATTGATAATAAATTTATTTAATCTTTAAAATATTCAGAAGGAAAAGAATGCTCTTCCAGGATTAACCTTCCCCTGGTCATAACTCAGGTTCTATATTTTTCACTTGCCTATCATTTCTATTTAAAGAAATATGTCATTTACTCCCTTGTGCTGATCCTGAACTCCTTAAGAGCAAGAGTGTATCTTATTCTTAATGATTAGATCCAAACTTTTAATCAAAAAGTTCTGTGAACCTCTGAAACTGTGTGAATTTTTAAGTGAATGTGCACTTTCCCAGTAAGAAAGTCGGTAACTTTCATCATATTCTCAAAAATTTTAAACCAAAATACTCAAGCAGTTTGGAAGCACGTACTATAAGTTTAATTAATGTCTGCTGAACAAACTAATTTATTTGTATATTCTGTCAATGTCCTACAGCCAAAGAACCCTTAGGAACACAGTTGTAGTTGCACAAGTTGGGTTTATTCTTGGTGCAGAAAGGAAGAATATTCATCATAGGGAATCATTAAGCTGTCTTAGTAAAAATTAAGGCCAAAATAGACATCTAATTGAACATATCTTTTAAAGGTTCTTTTTTCAAACTAATAGCAAAGAGTATATTGTAATGTCTATAAATTTATGTTTATATTTTCAGTTTGTGATAATCTAAAGAACAACAATAGTAAAAGAAGCTTGGATGACTATCTCATCACTAAGTATTACCAGGTGATATCCGTCTTCTTGTGTATTTCTAAAAGTAGAATCTCTTTTGTTCCAAGGAAAACAAGATGACAGCACAAGGTACTGAGAAACTGAACCACTACTAGCTGAACCAGAAGAAAATGGTTGGGAGAACTGAGTTCATCCCACAACACACAAGCACAAAATGATACAGGTGCAAGAAACTCCAAAGAACCTGCATCTAGCTTGTGGAATAACAGATTGTAGACACTTTACAAAATCTAAAGAGGAGGAGGAAGGGAGGGAGGAGGGAAGGAGATATTTACTAGAAAGTGAACAGAGATGGTTTTTCCAGTAGTCATGTAGGGATGTGAGAGTTGGACTAGAAAGAAAGCTGAGAGCTGAAGAATTGATGCTTTGGAATTGTGGTGTTGGGGAAGACTCTTGAGAGTCCCTTGGACTGCAAGGGGATTAAATCAGTCAATCCTAAAAGAAATCAGTCTTGAATATTTATTGAAAGGATTGATGCTGAGGCTGAAATTACAATACTTTGGCCACCTGGTGTGAAGAACTGACACATTGCGAAAGGCCCTGATGCTGGGAAAGATTGAAGGCAAGAGGAGAAGGTGATGACAGAGGATGAGATGGTTGGATGGCATCAATGATTCAACGGACATGAGTTTGAGCAAGCTCTGAGAGTTAGTTATGGACAGGGAAGCTTGGCGTGCTGCAGTCCATGGGGTCGGACAGTCGGACGTGACTGAACAACTGAACTGAACTGAACAGGAATGGTGTTGGGTGACAGGACTAACTAAAGGCTTTTTTTAATCACTTTATCTTTCTAACAGCGCTGAATTTTCTTTAATAATCACATAAAATAAAATGATATATTCAAAACTCTCTGTATTGTTCAATATAATGCTACTAATTGCTGGGTGAAATATCAATAGCCTTAGATATGCAGATGACATCACCCTTATAGCAGAAAGTGAAGAAGAACTAAAGAGCCTCTTGATGAAAGTGGAAGAAGAGAGTGAAAAGGTTGGTTTAAAGCTCAACATTCAGGAAACTAAGATCATGGCATCCGGTCCCTTCACTTCATGGCAAATAGATGGGGAAACAATGGAAACAATGGCTGACTTTATTTTTCTGGGCTCCAAAATCACTGCAGATGGTGATTGCAGCCATGAAATTAAAAGACGCTTACTCCTTGGAAGGAAAGTTATGACCAACCTAGACAGCATATTAAAAAGCAGAGACATTACTTTGCCAACAAAGGTCCGTCTAGTCAAGGCTATGGTTTTTCCAGTGGTCACATATGGATGTGAGAGTTGGACTATAAAGAAAGCTGAGCGCAGAAGAATTGATGCTTTTAAACTGTGGTGTTGGAGAAGACTCTCAACAGTCCCTTGGACTGCAAGGAGATCTAACCAGTCCATCCTAAAGCATATCAGTCCTGAGTGTTCATTGGAAGGACTGATGTTGAAGCTGAAACTCCAATACTTTGGCCACCTCATGCAAAGAGCTGACTCATTTGAAAAGACCCTGATGCTGGGAAAGATTGAGGGCAGGAGGAGAAGGGGACGACAGAGGATGAGATGGTTAGATGGCATCACCAACTCGATGGACATGGGCTTGGGTGGACTCCGGGAGTTGGTGATGGACAGGGAGGCCTGGCATGCTGTAGTTCATGGGATCGCAAAGAGTCGAACACGACTGAGTAACTGAACTGAACTCAAGTTACAGAGCTTGTAAATATTTCATAATTCTGCAAGCTGCCACATGGGATGAAAGTAAAGAGCACCAAAATACCTAAGGAATCTTTTACTAACTTAGGAACTAGAGCTAGAGTAAGTTTGCATCCTATTGAAAGTCAAGTGGACTTTGGCCTTCATAGCACTAAATTCCAAGAAGTCTGAAAATTAAGATCTGACTTTGCAAATGCTGTCAGAGTGTATCTGTCTCATGGGGCTGCTACTGGCAAACTGCTTGTTCACCTTCAACCTCGATGGCTGTGTTTAGTGTCTTGTCACAGTGCATGTTTAGTTGTTAAGCTGTGTCCAACTCTTTGCTACCCTTTGGACCATAGCCCACCAGGCTCCTCTGTCCATGGAATTTTTCAGGCGAGGATATTAGAGTGGGTTTCCATTTCCTCCTCTGGGGGATCTTCCTGACCCAGGGATTGAACCTCCCTCTCCTGTCTCCTGCATTGCAGGTAGATTCTTTACTGAGCCATTGGGGGAGCTGTCTTTTAACTTTCATGGCAGTAGACCCTAGACCCCTCACAAGGGTACACACAGCCTGTCTGACTCGGATGATTTCACAGCCTCCCATGTTTTAAAAGAAAAACGAAAACACATTCTGGTTTTATAAGTGTGTGTCCTCGTATCACTGCTGTCCTTGCCCATATGATCACTAGTTCCTTTTTTTCTTTTTTAGACTTAACATTCAGTTCACATTTATTGAGTATATATCCTGTGAAGTGTACATCATAATAATTAATTTATACTTTATGAATAGCTTTACCATGGACCATCTTTTGAAACCCATGCAGCATTTTACAACAGAGAAACTGGGGCTCCAAAATGTGGAGTGTCTTCCCCAAAGTAATAGACAGTGATAGCAACACATTCTCTAAAAAGAAACTTTAAAAAACTGAATTATATCTATGTGCATAAAAATACACCAATCATCTGTATACATATGGATGGATTTTTCACACAGTGATATATCACCAGAGACTGATAGTTGTGCATGTTCATAAAGTTTTCACCTTTTTGGGAATTCCCTGGCGGTCCAGCAGTAAGGATTCAGCACTCTCACTCCTGGGGCCCTGGTTCAATATCTGGTCAGAAAACTAAGATTCTCTCAAGTCACACACTGCAGCCAAAAAAGTTTTCATCTTTTTTGGCCTTCAGTGAAAATGTCATTTTGCTGATAAGAAGGAAACTGCTAAAATATTTTTTAAATATTAGTCAGGGGACTTCCCTGGTGGTCCACTGATCCCACTCCAAGCTCCCAATTCAGGGGGCACAGATCCAGTCCCTGGTCAGGGAACTAGATGCCACGTGCTGCAACTAAGACCCAGAGCAGCCAAATAAATAATTTTTTTAATTTTTAAATTGAAAAAATTAAATAAAAATTAAAATGTTAGTCAAGGTTCAATCTGAGAAGCAGAAATCCACAGCCCCTTCACCTTCTACCTCATAACAAAGAATTATCTAGTCCAAACCCTAGATTTTTCAACCTCCAAAATTAACATTTGGAACCAGATAATTCTATGTGTGTGTGTTAGGTGGAGGGGAGGGGGTCCACGGGGTGCTGCCATGCACATAGTGGGATATTTAGCCAAGTACTTGAACTCTGCCAACTAGCACCCCTCACGCCTGCCTCTCTGCCCCTCTTACCTCCTCCCTTCTGTCATGATAATCAGAAACATCAGCAAAGATCCCCAAATTCCCATGGGGATCAAAATTGCCCTCAGTTGAGGACAACTTGAATGAAGGGATTTGATACTGTGATCGTAGAAGCTGTGGCATGTAAGGTCAGGATCTCAAACTCTGCTGAGGAGCTTGAAGTCCTCAGGGTAGTCAGGAAGCGAAGATGGACATAGAGTGGGGAAGAACAGGAACAAACTAGAACTCACCAGGATAAGTTGGATTCCCACAAAGATGGACTGACACCCATGTTTTTTCTTGCTGCCTCTGATGTTGATGACAGAGGTATCCTTCAGAAACTGGGGCTCTTGGTTTCAGAATTAAACACACACTTGGCTCAAGAATAGAGAAACTGAAAGAAGACCTAGGGAAAGGTGGAGCAGTTGAAGTTTCAACAGTGTGAACTAGCGAATATGCAGCATGTGTGTGAGTTACAAAATGATTAGGGCTTCACTTCCACCCTACCAGTCTTCCACAAGAATCTCTTCTGTGGCTTACCCTAATCGGAAATACCTAGGAAACAGCATTGTACAAAATGATTCAGCCTCATCACTGCATTACAAAACCACTGCAGATGCGCTCTCTTTAATGTTGTAAGGTGAAAGTGTTCAAAACGGGTTGAATAAGCTCATCATAGATTTTCTTTCTTATTTTCAAATGAGCCTCAAAAATATATATACAGAAACACCCTGGTGAATCTGTAGGAGACTACAACTAACTATTCATTTTCCCAAAAATATTTTTTCCATTCAGTTTATAATCATATTCTGCCTCAGCTGTTACTTGCACGGGCTTTTAAAATCAATTGGAAACTTGATGTAACACCTGTGGAATATTTATAATTTATAGCTGCAGAAGACAGATGCTAATGATAAGAACTAATAACAAAATATTATCTAAATGAAACTCTAATCTGCTCCCAGCCTCCCCTTTCTCTGCTAAGTATCTAATTTTATCTCTTCAAGACAAGGGTAATCTTAAATGGCCTGTATTTACCTAATGTGTTTGCTATAGATTTTTTCATTCCCAATTAATCAGTTTAGAATCCATCTGCTGGAGTCTGAAGGTGTTCTTGCTGGGGCTGGTTACAGATCCCTCCTTGTAAATGACCATGTAGATTAAGAAAGATGAAGTATGTCCTCTCTTTGATATAGAAAATCTAGATAATTTAGAATGGTTTCTCACAATAGCCTATTTATAACATTAAAAGATAAGACATGTGTGTGTGCTAAGTCGCTTCAGTCGTGTCTGACTCTTTGTGACCCTATCGACGGTAGCCCACCAGGCTCTTTTGTCCATGGGATTCTCCTACAAATAACAGCACGATCTCTCCTGTTGCCCCTTTGTTAGGTATAACGGCGGGGGTGGGTGCTTAACTGGGAAACATGTTAGAAGATACTATCATATTATCGTATTGGTTCCATAAAAACTTTGTGAAGACATCCCTTTCTGCAACAGGATTGAACTGGGCTCTACCCTTCTCTGACCGGCTGGACAACCATGGAGTAAACCATACCTCCTCTAGGATCCTACGAGGCAAACATCCTTGTTGTTGTGCTACCCCCAGAGCCTTAAAGGGTCTTGCCCCTCAGATGATGCGTGTTCTGAGATCAGCAACATCTTTTACAGTGATACAGATATTTCTCTCTATTAAGGAGATCATATTGTTTATCTATCTCCCAGTGAGATTATAAACTTCCACATAAAAGTGTAAAAAGAATTCCAAATTCATGTCTCATTTCTTTAACTGCAGGAAGTCATTTCTTCTCAGAAACTTTCAGAAAGCATCAGAGATATTTTCACTAACCAGTGAGTCAGCTACTACAAATAACTAGGCCAAACCCCCACAGCTTCAAGCCTCAAAAGTCTCTTGGAAACATCAGTCTGAGATGGAACTCTTCTCCCAACGTGTGCTTCAAACTGGGTAATCAGTCTACTGTGAGGATCCTGAGAGAAGGCACTGATGCTTGCGCAACATATAGGGACTATTCTTTCTGTATTACACTCAGAGAATGTGTCCCACAATAAAATTGCTTGAGTTAGCAATCTGTTACAGTTAGTAACACAGACACTTTATCCAGGGATGACAATTTGTAACACAGACACTTTCTCCTAAGATGCGCAAACCAAAGTTTGACCTCTAGACTGTTGCTGGAACCTCTTCAAGGTGGACTGCCCTTCCTGAACATGACCTAACCTAGACATCCTATCTTCCGAAGAATTCTCTCTCAAGGTCCTGGTCATGCTCTCAGTAGCCTAAGACCCTCAATGAGGTCCTCGCCCTCTTTTGGCCCACAATGTATATCTGAACCCTTATTGAATGGTGGGGTTTCCATCTTTTCCCCCAGAAAGAACTCAGCTTATGTAAATAGTTCAGGGGTAAAGAGGTATGCCTCCTAATTTCACCCAACAAGAGTCTGTTTGAAACCAAGATAACACAACTGCAGGGCCATGTCTAGAGATGTGCCTAAAGGTAGCTGTATGCTCAAGAAGCCTTTAAGCAGCCTATTTACTGATAGGTAGGGCTCTCTCCCCACCCAGTTAATTGTTTGGCCTGAGGTTTCCCAGCACTGGAGCCTATAGGTCTTGGTGTTAATGAGCTAGAAGAAGGATCTCACAATGGCACCCCCCAATATCAGTATCCATGCAAGAAAAGGCCCTCCCAAGTATGACTGACTTCAGTGTCTATGTCCGCAGGGTGAGCCACAGCTCACTATCGTCTCTATTTTTCTTTGGGACTCCCAACAATAAGCCCCACTGGGCTTCAAAGACACATATCCTGGGGGCTTGCCTTCCCAATGCAGGACCCCCAAGCTGGGAGCCTGATGTGGGGCTCAGACCTCTCACTCCAGTGGGAGAATCTCTGCAATATTATTGTCCAATGTGTGGATCTCCCACCCAGGAATATGGAACTTAATTATATCACAAGTCTGCCCCCTTCCACCCATCATGCTGTGATATTTCCTTTAAGTCTTCAGTAGTAGAAGATCTTTTCTGGTAGGTTCCAGTCTTTTTCATCGATGGCTGTTTTGCAAATAGTCATGATTTTGGTGTGCTCATGATAGGAGGTGAGCTCAAGTTCTTTCTACCCTTGGGTCTTTGGCCATCTCAGCCAAACTCCCTCAATACAGTCTTTAAAATACAGTAAACCATTGTCCAAAACACAAGAACACAGCAAAGAGCAGATGCTTAATGATGTTGGTTCCTTGTGTGATAGATGACTGGAAATCTCAATAATTTAGTAATCAATAAAATGATAATTGGGGCTTCCCTGGTGGCTCAGAAGGTAAAGAATTCACCTGCAATGTGGGAGACCTGGGTTTGATCCCTGGGTTGGGCAGATCCCCTGGAGGAGGGCATGGCAACCCACTCCAGTATACTTGTCTGGAGAATCCCCATGGACAGAGGAGCCTGGAGGGCTGTAGTCCATGGGGTCACAAAGAGTCAGACACACTGAGTGACTAAGCACAGCACTGCACAAAATGATGACTATATTTCAAAATAATGAAGACTATGCAATGACTCATCAAAAAAAGAAATATTTATAGCATAGCAAGTTTGCATATTTTTATATTCTATGTATGAACATCATTTTTTATATTAATATATCAAGAATCTCTGTATTTGCATAAACAGAATCACCAATCCCAGGTTTGCCAGATAATAAACAGTTTAGTGAACCTAAAATTCCAATTTGTAGGTCTAAATTTTATTTTAGTGATAATTCCTCTCAAATCAATGCCTGAAACAGCACTGCTTTAAAGAATGGGATATGAGTGCCCTCTTGTGATAGAATAAGCATTTAAATGCATTTGTAAATATTTTTCAGTTGCATATGAAGTAATTTGCACTGAGTCACTTCACAAACACAAAATGCCATCTATCGTTAGGCCAATCTTACCAGCGCTCTTAAGTGTGGAAACAATAAATATCTGAAAAGCTTGGTTAATGTTAACAGACAATATGAATAAGTCACATAAAAATACTATTCCTCAATTATTCCGATAGCTCCAATAAAAGCCAGATATGACAGAGCCTCTTTCAACTGATCATCACTTAACTGTCTCACAAATGCTCTCCATTCTTTCTTAGTAGCTAGACATGCTCCCAGAGCAAGAGGAAGTCTCAGGGCCATGCAGGAAGGCTCCTGTATGCTTTCATTCTTTAGCTCTCCAATGAGTGAGGTACCTACTTTCCACAGGTCAGTTGTTTGATACTAAATCTACTTATATCAATTGTATTTGTACTCAAATTACATAAAAAAATTAAATAATATGGAAAATAATGATTTATTAAAAGAAAAGAAAGTTTTTAGGTAAAACAAAACTAAGTTGGATGCTTTGAAGTGACTTCAGAAAATGTAATCAGGAAAAACTTTTTGAGATTGTACATGGGCAAGAAAACTAGAAAAATAAAGAATAGAAGTCATACAAATCTAGAAGAATTATAAATTCAGAATATTAGCAGGCTACTCTAAAAATAATTTTTAATAAAAGCTTTAGTCTAAAAATCAAAAGGCTGGTAAAAACACCTATTTTTATATTTTGTACTAAAATAAAACATTTTAGGTACATATGATCTTTCTGAATGATGCCTTAATTAACTCTGCTGGTTCACTGAGTCTGAAGGGTACTTTCCCCCCAACCGCTCATATTTTTTCCAGTAGTTTTATTTATTTATTTATTATTTATTTTTGGTTGCACTGGGTCTTCATTGTTGTGTGGGCTTTTCTCTAGTCACAGTGCGAGGCTGTCTCATTGTGTTGGCTTCTCTTGTTGTGGAGCATGGACTCTAGGGTGAGCGGACTTCAGTAGTCACGGCATGAGGACTCAGTAGTTGTGGCTCATGGGCTCAGGTGCTCTGCTACATGTGGGATCTTTCCAGACCAGGGATCAAACTCGTGTCTTCTGCATTGGCAGGTGAATTCTTTACCACTGAACCACCAGGGAAGCCCCTGCTCATATTTTGTATATATTAACTTAAAAATTGTATGGAATGTGAATTTGGCCAGATTCTACAATGAATTTGGGTGTGTGTGACGTGAAATACAGGAAATTTGTCTCTGGTTAAAAATCAAACCATAGCATTTGGCAGAGACATCTGGGAATATTTGTATAAGCTTTTGACCCCTAAAATTACACTTCCTTTACATTGCTAAAATCAATGTTTTGTATAAAGGTTTATGTACATGACAGTCATCTGGAATCTTCACCAAAGAAGGGCATTCCACACTCTTTTTAAGTAAAGCAAAATGACTTGTTATCTTCAAGTCAGAGCATAACTTTTCATGGTGACATGATCAACTGATCAGCATCAGATCAGAGGGCTTCCATCTCATTTTTTAAATGATTTTTTTTAATTTCCTAGGAAATCGTGAATGTAAGTAGCTCAAAAAATGTAAATAGCCAATGTTTTTCTGAATTATAATTACTTTAAATTTTTAAGCACCTACTGTGCATTCCTTCTGTTTTTTCTTTGAACTTACAGAGCAATCTCAGTAACTGTCTCACTGATAAGCAGATTTTGAAGCATAATTGTCTTATTTTGGATTCCATGATAGAATGTAATGGTAATGTACCCAAATGTAATACACCAGAATACATGTATTCACATATTATGTACTCAATTATTATTTAGCATGTACTATGTGCCAGGCTCTGTTCTTAGCCAAACTGAGAACAAAACAGATAAAAATTCCTGGCCTTGTTGAGCTTACATGTGGTAGAGGAGAATATAAAAATCAATAAACACAAAACTTAGTGTGTTAGGAGCCAATAGTATTTTAGAAAAAAAATAAAGGAGAGAGAGAGATGGGTGCGGAGTGTTGGGCAAGGGTTGCAATTCTAAATAGACTGGCCTGGAAATTCAAAGAAAAACCAAAGTGGGATATCACCTCACACCTATCAGAATGGCTATTATCCAAAAGAACACAAATACTACTATGCTTAAAATAGATAACAACAAGGATCTACTGTACAGCACAGGGAACTCTGCTCAATATTCTGTAATAAATTAAATGGGAAAAGAATTTGAAAAAGGATATATGTATATGTATAACTGAATCATTTTTCTGTACACCTGAAACTAACACAACCTGTAAACCAAACCAACTATAGTCCAATATAAAATAAAAATATAAAAAATAAATACATTTTAAAATTAAAACAGGAAAAATGTTTTAAATCTTCATAAAATAAAGTTGAAATTTTGGTAGCACATAGTAAGAGTCTAATAAATCTTCTTTCTTTCCAGAAATATATTATTTATTAATATTAGCAATTGTTTTACTGTTAGCAAAGTATACCTTCTAGTTTTAAATACTGAAAATCTTAGGTTATGAATTAGGAATAATTTATGATGATCAATTTTTTTCTCTCCTTATTTTGGAATTTCATGTAAAATTTTTTAAATTTAATAAATAAATAAGCTGACCTGGAAAAACCACACTGGGAAGGTGACATTTTGGTCGGGACCTGTAGAAGGTGAGGGAACAAGCCAGGAAGAAACTGCAGGGAGAGCAAACCATGCCAGGAAGGGCACAGCCTTGACAAGCCCTAGTCAAGAAGCAGTTTCACTTACAAGCAGAGTAACAATATAACTTATGCCCAAAGCAGGACGTATGTATTAGGCAGCCTGTGACATGAGTTTCAGCAGCAATAAAACTATAGGTATCTAAAATGTAATAATGCTCTCTTCTATGCTTCTTGTTATTTAAAAATTCTACTACCCTAAAGTCATAAAAACAATGTCTTTTCATGAATTATGACAGCATGATATACATTCCATACATGAAACTCCTACTGTAATTTCTGCTCAACCCAAAGTGCTACTTTAGAGGTAACAACAAGCTATCTAACAAGCATGAACATGGAGAAATTCAGGAGATCTAGGTATTTGTTCATTTTCCTCCAAGTCAAGTTTTTAAAGAAATGAGTACCTATATTTTTGTCAAGGTCAGATTCATTTAGGAAAAACATGAATAATCCTTTAACCTCATTCCCTGGAATTCTCTCTGCCTGGGAAGTTATCTGCCCAGGGTACTACTCCCTTGCATAGGTACATGCTTACCACAGCACAGCTGTTAAAGCCACAACTTTGAGAGAATGGATAAAACATATGACAAACTCTTTAAAAATATAGTAAGTTTTTGTCAAGAGAGCAGGGACCAGCAGATCTTTGAGAAACTCTTCTGTAGGTGTGGGAAGGCAGCTCAACCATTGATTTGAACAACCTCAGATTAATTGCTTTTTCTGCATCTATTCTCCCATTTTTAAAATGTGGAGATAATAAAATATGTTTTACCCATTACACAATATTAATGTTAGATAACCTGTGTTAAAAGGCTTTGACTAATATAAAATACTATACACTGTCAACATGATTTATAACTTGTTGATGAGCTACTATAATTAAAGCAATATGTGTTTGTGTGTGTGTGTTAATTGCTCAGCCATGTCCGACTCTTTGCGACCCCATGGACTGTAGCCCACCAGACTCCTCTATCCATGGAATTCTCCAGGCAATAACACTGAAGTGGGTTGCCATTCCCTCTTCCAGAGCTCTTCCCTACCCAGGGATCAAACGCAGGTCTCCCGCATTGCAGGCAGATTCTTTACCGTCTAAGCCATAGGGAAGTTTATTGGAGACAGAGAGCCAAGATACAAAAAAACAAGCAAAACCAGCGTAATATTGTCCCTACTCGTGGAATAAGATTAGAATTGTATGAATAACATGTGCTTTATAGAAATGCATGCAAGTACGCACATTGTTTTAAATAAAGCCAAGCACTTAACAACTGGAATAAATTACTAAATAGTGCTGAGGTTTTGAAGATTATCTAAAGATGATGTAAGTTTTCTAGGAATAGTCACTGAAATGATTGAGAGTTTTATGATAGAAAGGTGAGTTAGTACATAATGAGAAAAAACAAAGAATAAACAGGGAAAAAAATAAGAAAAAATTACTTTACAGGTTCACTAGAGATAGAACCAAAACAAAATTTGAAATAATGAGGATTTTGTCACTTAAAATGGAGAAATTCAGTCTTGTGCATGTTTAATTTAGCTTGACAAAGTGGCCACAGGACTGTAATCCAGGTCCCAGGCGGTGTTAGATCATTGAATTGGAAGAGCAAGATCAGATCTAGGTTGTAAAAGTGTTAACCTAATAAAAATTTCTCCTGGTGTTCCTGGGTAAAATGAAGTGAGATTAAAATAACTGTTTTAGGCCTGCCCTGATGGTCCAGTGGTTAAGAATTCACCTGCCAGTGCAGGGGCTATGGGTTCGATCCCTGGTCCTGGAAGATTCCACATGCTATAGAGTAACTAAGCCTATGCACCACAACTACTGAGCCCGCATGCTGCAACTACTGAAGCCCACAGTTCCTATAGCCCATGCTCTGAAAAAAGAGAAGCCACAGCAATGAGAAGCCGGTACACTGCAACGAAGAGTAGCCCCCACTCACCACAACTAGAAAAGGCCCATGCACAGCGTGGAAGACCCAGCACAACCAAAAATAGAGTAGAAAAAATAACTGTTTTAGCTGTAACTGCCTAACAGTGAATAATAAGGTCGATAGGTAAAGCATTTACAGAGACATCCCTTTCATTCCATCCATTTTATAAACACCAAGCCTCTGTTCATCTCCTGGTGCTGGAAGAATTTGGTTACTCACAGCTCCCTGTTGTCCCTTCCGCCAATTGTCCACACTTCCTTCTGGACTCCATCCCATCTGTCTATGGTCTTGCCTTCCAGATGTCTGTTTTAGCTTTTAGCTCATAATTTTTTTTGGAATGTACATATTATCTCTTACTTTTCGAAAATCAGCTGCCAACTATAAAAGAAAAACTGTCCCAAACGTGGTCTGGGACAGCACTTTTTACTTGGTGTAATGGCCAGCCTCTCTCTGGGAAGACATGAACTCATGATAAAATGCTTAAGCAATTTTCAGATAAACTTTGATAAAATTAAGATTTGCTCTAGGAAAGTCAAATTGGGTAACAGCTGATATGAATCAAGCCAGGAAGTTGTTAATGATGAACACAATTTCTATAGTGACATAAAGTAGGCACCAGACTACACTGGGTTGAGGAATAAAGAAGAAGTAAAGAATTGTAGACTGTAAATGTAGGTGACTGTTTCAAGAAGCTTGGCTGGGAAATGGAAAAATGAGGTGGCAGCTTGTTTTGAAGGACAATGGACATGATTATGTTTATTGTGCTGAAGGAAAGAAGGAAAAGAAAACTAGGAAAGGAAACTAGATGTTGACTTTTTGTTCCTGAATAAATCTTTTGCCTCTTGTAAATAAGGTAATGTGCTCTGATTTGGTTTCATTTACTTAGAATAGGTAAGCACTAGGAATTTAGAGTCAGAGAAAAGCTTATTTTTAGTACCTAGTATATTAGAGAGGCAGTGTAATATAGGATAGGGTCTCCTCAGTTTTTCTGCACAGTAAGCTCAGCTGGTAAAGAATCCAACTGCAATGCAGGAGACCTGGACTTGATCCCAGGTTGGGAAGACCCCCTGGAGAAAGGAATGGCTACCCACTCCAGTATTCTGGGCTGGAGAATTCCACGGACTGTATAGTCCATGGGGTCGCAAAGAGTCAGACACGACTGAGCGACTTTCACTTTCAATTTCAAACTCACATAAAGTTCTTAATAAACATAAAGATTCCTGGGCTCAATGCCAGACCCACTGAACCAGAATATCTAAAAAGAAAGACCTGGAAATCTGTGACTTTAACAAGTATCTTGTGAGCAAGCAAGGTTGAAGGAAAAAATGGTATAATAGTGTAAAGCACAGGTTTGGGAATCAGAAAATACCTGGGTTCAAACTGTTCTTCATCATGATATGGGCTTACCTCCCTCAGTGGTTATGGTATGGCTAAAGTGAAATAATACACTTAAAGTGCCTGGTGTACACAAATGGTCAACCTATATTTGATATCTATTTTTAAAAATAAAACTTGTTTTAGAAAACTCCACTCCCCAAACACAAATGACTGCTAGTGAAAACTCTAGTGACCTCTAAGGAACCAGATTTTGTTTAAAATAAAGCTGGTCTGAGAATTACATAACCAGTCTCTTTTCCTATCAAGTAGTCTTAATGAGAGTGAATCTTTGAATTAGCCTGCAAGGGGCCTTATGCCCTTGCAGCAAAATTATAATATAACTTCAACATCGCTCCTAACTAAAATTTTTAATGAGATTTCTCTATCACAACCCTTCAAGTCTGGTGAATTTTCCCAAACCCTGGACTGTGTTTACTTCCTGTACTAATGGTTTTACTTTAGCACCATTCCATATATTCTGATATTGCCATAAAATGTTTTCCCTCAGTTAACCCACCTGGAAAGACGGAACTGTACAGGCTTTTATTAGAGGAGAGTAGTGAATTTGAGGAGGGCCATTTTGTCCTTTCAAGGATAGGAATTCAGGACCAGGGACTTTGACTTATAGGTATGTTATAGCAAAGCAACAGACATAAACCATTCAGTAATCCTGATGCTATAAATTGGTACAAACCAGAGAGAGAACTGTAGGTAGGATCTTTCTAAAATATCATATCAAACATCAGGGATTGGGTGAAGCCCTAAACAGAGAACAGAGCATAGGATACAAAAGTTGGAATTAAAGATCAGAGCTGAGCAAGTGGAGTTGATTGGATATCTCTGGCCTGAAACCACCTTGCTGAATTTAAAGGAGACTCACCCCAGGGAGTAACGCTGGACCTGATAAATAAGTTTGAAGCTTGAGGATGTTTTTGAATATCAGTAATAGACCCAGATTTTGGCTTTGATTTTCCTACTTCTCCTTTTGTTTATTTGTATAGTTGAAATATCTGCACTCCTTTATTTTCACTTAGTAAAGAGGGATTGATTTGGTCACTTCATTAGGCTCTGCTTCACTTTGAACAGCTTTGATCTAATTGGCTCAGCTTTGGGCTAAAGTTGTTAAAGAGATGGGATGAGGCATATGGCAGCAGCAACCAGGGACCAAGATGGAAGTGTGGCTGAGGAGACAAACTAGACGAGCAGAAGGAGAGTAGATGTGAAGCACCTTGGGAAAGGAGATGGAAACAAAGGCCTAAAAGAGTAGGTTACTCCAGTGCAACCATCTGAGAATGCAGAGGGGGAGGCTAATCAGTTAGGGGAGAGAGATGGTGGGTCAGTGAGATGCAGTAGAAGACAGATTCAGATAAGCAGGTACTCAAAGAGGACTCCAATAACCCAAACACTGAAATCACTGGAAAACACTTTGAACAATGATTCCTTCCCTCTGCCCAGAACGTTTTTCTCTGAGACATCCACAGGACTTACTCTCTCTCACTTCCTTCAGACCCTGATCAGACATGTCCTTCACAGCAAAGTCCTCTCTGGTCAACTTATCTAAACTGCTAACACCTTCACAAATACACACACAAACATATACACTCTATCTCCTTCTCTAGCTGTCTTATTTTTTCTGGGTTTGTTGGGTGTTTTTATTTTTTTGGCATTAGTATAGATATACATTTACTTCTTAAGGTTTCAATTCAATAAGAAGATAAAACAATTCTGAATTGAGGCGGCCCTAAGATGGCGGAGGAATAGGACGGGGAGACGACTTTCTCTCCCACAGATTCACCAAAAGAACATTTAGATGCCAAGCAAATTCCACAAAACAACTTGTGAATGCTGGCAGAGGACATGAGACACACAGAAAGACAGATCATAGTCTTCGAAAGGCGATAGGAAAAAATATAAAAGATAAAAAGAGAAGACAAAAGAGATAGGGATGGAGATCCGTCCTGGGAAAGGGAGTCTTAAAAGAGAAGTTTCCAAACACCAGGAAACACTCTCGCCAGCGGGTCTGTGGCGAGCCTTGGAATCACAAAGTGCAAAATAACCGGGAGGAAAAATAAATAATTAAAACCCGCGGTTTACTTACCTAACAGCAAATCCCAGCGGGCGCGCAGCCCAGACACGCTTCCCCAGCTAGCAAGCGGAGACCGGGCAGGGAGGGGCGGGCCTCATTGCTTTGGGTTAGGACTGAGCCTGAATGCCCCGCGGGCAATCTGAGGGAACTAGATTGAGACAGCAGCCTAGACCGTGGGATAGCTTTCCCGCGAAAAGCCTTAACCTAAGACACTGCCAGGCCCGCTCACAGAATAATGGACTGAGCAGAGTAAACTGGCTACGGACTGGCCCATCCCCAGCAGGAGACAGGCTGGGGAAGGCAGCGAGAGCTGGAAGGGCGGAATCTCGGCCCCAGAGAGGCATCCTATACCAAACTGCAAACAGACCTCGCTGCTAACCAGGACTGCCTGGGACTCTGGAGGGTCGACACCCACCGAGAGGGTCGCAGCCAGAGATCAGCTCCCCAGGGGAGAGCACGGCACACTTGGGAAACCGCGCCCGTTGTACACCCAGAAAACCGAGCGGCTGGGATGGGGGAAGGGAAAAAGGCGCAGCCCCGACCGAGCTAGCCAAAAACCTGGTCACTGGCGCTGCTCGGACCTGGGAAGGGCACAAAACCCAGGCTCAACCAAATCTGCCCCTTTATGAAGTACCCGGGAACCAGAACCTGAGCGGCTTAGACCTGGGAAGTACAGGCAACCCCAGGGGCCGCTGCAGACAGTTTCCGGCAGTGCAACCTAGAGCCTGAGCAGTGTAGACTGGGAAAGCACACACGCTCATGAGCGGGGCAAACCCAGAATGGCCGAAACATCGTGAGCACACGCCAGTGAGATTTGTTTGCAGTGTTCCTCCCTCCCCACAGCACGATTGAACAAGAGAGACAAAAAAAAAAAAAAAAGTGACCACCACCGCCCCCCTTGTGTCAGGGCGGAAATCAGACACTGAAGAGACCAGCGAACAGAAGAAGCTGAAAGAAACAGAAGGAATCGCTTTGGAAGTGACAGATGCAACAGATTAAAACCCTGTAATTAGCACCGACATAGGAAGGGGCCTAGAGACCTTGAGAATTACAAGCTGGGCCAAGGAACTATCTGAAAATGAACTGACCTCACACAGTCCATAACAGCTCCAGAGAAAGTCTGAGATACATTTTTACTAGTATCATTCTTTAAAATTTTAAAACTTGTATTATTATTTTTTGTTAATTTTTTTAAATTTTATTTTATTTTCTTATTTTATTGTTATTTTTAAGTCCCCTATTACTCCTTCAGTTTTCATTTTTATAACCTACTATTACCTTGCAAAAAAAAAAAAAAAGACCCTATTTTTATTTTTAATTTGTTTTTTTTTCTTTAAGACATTTTCTTTTAATAAATTTATTTATTTTAGTTGGGGGCTAATTACTTTACAATACTGTAGTGGTTTTTGTCATACATTGACATGAATCAGCCATGGGTTTACATGTGTTCCCCATCTTGAACCCCCCTCCCATCTCCCTCACCATCCCATCCCTCTGGGTCATCCCATTGCCCCAGCCCTGAGCATTTGTCTCATGCATCGAAGCTGGAATGGTGTTCTGTTTCACATATGATAATATACATGTTTCAATGCTATTCTCTCAGAACGTTCCACCCTCATCTTCTCCCTCAGAGTCCATAAGACTGTTCTATGCATCTGTGTCTCTTATTCTGTCTCGCATATAGCGTTATAGTTACCATCTTTCAAATTCCATATATATGCATTAGTATACTGTATTGGTATTTTTCTTTCTGTATTACTTCACTCTGTATAATGGGCTCCAGTTTCATCCATCTCGATAGAACTGATTCAAATGTATTCTTTTTAATGGCTGAGTAATATTCCATTGTGTATATGTACCACAGCTTCCTTATCCATTCATCTGCTGATGGACATCTAGGTTGTTTCCATGTCCTGGCTATTGTAAACAGTGCTGCGATGAACATTGGGGTACACGTGTCTCTTTCAATTCTGGTTTCCTCGGTGTGTATGCCCAGCAGTGGGATTGCTGGGTCGTATGGCAGTTCTATTTCCAGTTTTTTAAGGAATCTCCACACTGTTCCCCATACTGGCTGTACTAGTTTGCATTCCCACCAACAGTGTAAGAGGGTTCCCTTTTCTCCACACCCTCTCCAGCATTTATGGCTTGTAGACTTGTAGATAGCAGCCATTCTGACGGGTGTGAAATGGTACCTCATTGTGGTTTTGATTTGCATTTCTCTGATAATGAGTGATGTTGAGCATCTTTTCATGTGTTAGCCATCTGTATGTCTTCTTTGGAGAAGTGTCTGTTTAGTTCTTTGGCCCACTTTTTGATTGGGTCGTTTATTTTTCTGGAATTCAGCTACAGGAGTTGCTTGTATATTTTTGAGATTAATCGTTTGTCTGTTGCTTCATTTGCTATTATTTTCTCCCATTCCGAAGGCTGTCTTTTCACCTTGCTTATAGTTTCCTTTGTTGTGCCAAAGCTTTTAATTTTAATTAGGTCCCATTTGTTTATTTTTGCTTTTATTTCCAATATTCTGGGAGGTGGGTCATGGAGGATCCTGCTGTGATTTATGTCGGAGAGTGTTTTGCCTATGTTTTCCTCAGGAGTTTTACAGTTTCTGGTCTTATGTTTAGATCTTTAATCCATTTTGAGTTTCTTTTTGTGTATGGTGTTAGAAAGTGTTCTAGTTTCATTCTTTTACACGTGGTTGACCAGTTTTCCCAGCACCACTTGTTAAAGAGATTGTCTTTTCTCCATTGTATATTCTTGCCTCCTTTGTCGAAGATAAGGTGTCCATAGGTGCATGGATTTATCTTTGGGCTTTCTATTTTGTTCCATTGATCTATATTTCTATCTTTCTGCCAGTACCATACTGTAAGACATTATTTTTAAAGTAAACTTCATATATATATATTTTATAATTTTTGTGACGTTGGTGGGGTTTTTTCTTTTTTCTTTGTTTTTTTTTTCTTTCTTTTTCTTTTCTTTTTCTTTTTTTCCTTTTCTTTCTCCTTTTTTTAATATGGTATTTTTGAGAACCTAACCTCTACTCTAGATTTTTAATCTTTGCTTTTTAGTATTTGTTATCAACTTTGTATCTGCAAGAACCCAATCTTCAGCACCCATTTTTACTTGGGAACAAGATCACTGGCTTGATTGCTCTCTCCCCCTTTTAACTCTTCTTTTTCTCTGCCAAGTCGCCTCCATCTCCCCACTCCCCCTTTTCTTCTCTACCCAACTCTTTGAATCTCTTTGTGTGTTCCGGGCTGTGGAGAACACTTAGAGAACTGATTACTGGCTGGATCTGTTTCTCCCCTTTTGATCCCCTCTTTTCTCCTCCTGACCACCTGTCTCCTTCCTCCCTCTTCTCTTCCCTGTGTAACTCCAAGAACATCTCTGAGAGTTCCAAACGGTGGAGAGCACATAGGGAAGTGATTACTGGCTAGCTTGCTCTCTCCTTTTTGATTTCCCTCTTCACCTCTATCTCCCTCCTCCCTCTTCTCTTCTCCATGTAACTCTGTGAACCTCTCTGGGTGTCCCTCACTGTGGAGAAACTCTTCATCATTAACCTAGATGTTTTATCATGGGTGCTGTATAGATGGAGAAGTCTTGAGCCTACTGTAAGAATAAGACTGAAAACCAGAGACAGGAGACTTAAGTCTAAATCTTGAGAACACCAGAGAACTCCTGAATCCAGGAAGCATTAAATAATAGGAGCTCATCAAACGCCTCCATACCTACACTGAAACCAAGCACCACCCAAGGGCCAACAAGTCCCAGAGTAAGATATACCAGGCAAATTCTCCAGCAACACAAGAACATAGTCCTGAGCTTCAAAATATAGGCTGCTCAAAGTCACACCAAACCGATTGACATCTCAAAACTCATTACTGGACACTTCATTGCACTCCAGAGAGAAGAAATCAAGCTCCACCCACTAGAACACCAACACAAACTTCCCCAACCAGGAAACCTTAACAAGCCACCCGTCTAACCCCACCCACAGCGAGGAACCTCCACAATAAAGAGGAACCACAAACTTCCAGAAAACAGAAAGGCCACCCCAAACACAGCAATATAAACAAGATGAAAAGGCAGAGAAATACCCAGCAGGTAAAGGAACAGGATAAATGCCCTCCAAATCAAACAAAAGAGGAAGAGATAGGGAATCTACCTGATAAAGAATTCCGAATAATGATAGTGAAAATGATCCAAAATCTGGAAAACAAATTGGAGTTACAGATAAATAACCTGGAGACAAGGATCGAGAAGCTGCAAGAAAGGTTTAACAAGGACTTAGAAGAAATAAAAAAGAGTCATTATATAATGAATAATGCAATAAATGAGATCAAAAAAACTCTGGAGGGAACCAACAGTAGAATAACGGAGGCAGAAGATAGGATAAGTGAGATAGAAGATATAATGATAGAAATAAATGAAACAGAGAGGGAAAAAAGGATTAAAAGAAATGAGGACAACCTCAGAGACCTCTGGGACAATGTTAAATGCACCAACATACGAATCATAGGAGTCCCAGAAGAAGAAGACAAAAAGAAAGACCATGAGAAAATACTCGAGGGGATAACAGTTGAAAATGTCCCTATAGTGGGGAAGGAAATAATCACCCAAGTCCAAGAAACCCAGAGAGTCCCAAACAGGATAAACCCAAGATGAAATACCCCAAGACACATGATAATCAAATTAGCAAAGATCAAACACAAAGAACGAATATTAAAAGCAGCAAGGGAAAAACAACAAATAACACACAAGGGGATTCCCATAAGGATAACAGCTGATCTTTCAATAGAAACTCTTCAGGCCAGAAAGGAATGGCGGGACATACTTAAAGTGATGAAAGAAAATAATCTACAGCCCAGATTACTGTATCCTGCAAGAATCTCATTCAAATACGAAGGAGAAATCAAAAGCTTTACAGACAAGCAAAATCTGAGAGAATTCAGCACCACCAAACCAGCTCTCCAGCAAATGCTAAAGGATCTTCTCTAGACAGGAAACACAGAAAGGGTGTATAATCTCAAACCCAAAACAATACAGTAAATGGCAACAGGATCATACTTATCAATAATTACCTTAAATGTAAATGGGTTGAATGCCCCAACCAAAAGACAAAGACGAGCTGAATGGATACAAAAACAAGACCCCTATATATGATGTCTACAAGAGACCCACCTCGAAACAAGGGACACATACAGACTGAAAGTGAAGGGCTGGAAAAAGATATTTCATGCAAATAGAGAACAAAAGAAAGCAGGAGTAGCAATACTCATATCAGATTAAGTAGACTTTGAAATACAGGCTGTGAAAAGAGACAAAGAAGGATCTACATAATGATCAAAGGATCAATCCAAGAAGAAGATATAAAAATTATAAATATATATGCACCCAACATAGGAGCACTGCAATATGTAAGGCAAATGCTAACAAGTATGAAAGGGGAAATCAACAATAACACAATAATAGTGGGAGACTTGAATACCCCACTCACACCTATGGACAGATCAACTAAACAGAAAATTAACAAGGAAACACAAACTTTAAATGATACAATAGATCAGTTTCACCTAATTGATATCTATAGGTCATTTCACCCCAAAACAATGAATTTCACCTTTTTCTCAAGCGCACTCAGAACCTTCTCCAGAATAGATCACATCCTGAGCCATAAATCTAGTCTTGGTAAATTCAAAAAAATTGAAATCATTCCAAGCATTTTTTTCTGACCACAATGCAGTAAGTTCAGTTCAGTTCAGTCACTCAGTCGTGTCCGACTCTTTGCGACCCCATGAGTTGCAGCACGCCACACCTCCCTGTCAATCACCAACTCCCGGAGTCTACCCAATCCCATGTCCATCGAGTCAGTGATGCCATCCAACCATCTCATCCTCTGTTGTCCCCTTCTCCTCCTGCCCCCAATCCTACTCAGCATTAGGGTCTTTTCCAATGAGTCAACTCTTCGCATCAGGTGGCCAAAGTATTGGAGTTTCAGCTTCAACATCAGTCCTTCCAATGAACACCCAGGATTGATCTCCTTTAGGATGGAGTGGTTGGATCTCCTCGCAGTCCAAGGGACTCTCAAGAGTCTTCTCCAACTCCACACTTCAAAAGCATCAATTCTGCGGCGCTCAGCTTTCTTCACCGTCCAACTCTCACATCCATACATGACTACTGGAAAAACCATAGCCTTGACTAGACGGACTTTTGTTGGCAAAGTAATGTCTCTGCTTTTCAATATGCTATCTAGGTTGGCCATAACCTTCCTTCCAAGGAGTAAGCGTCTTTTAATTTCATGGCTGAAATCACCATCAGCAGTGATTCTGGAGCCCAAAAAAATAAAGTCTGACACTGTTTCCACTGTTTCCCCATCTATTTCCCATGAAGTGATGGGACCAGAAGCCATGATCTTAGTTTTCTGAACGTTGAGCTTTAAGCCAACTTTTTCACTCTCCTCTTTCACTTTCATCAAGAGGCTCTTGTCAATTACAGGAGAAAAACAATTAAAAACTCCAACATATGGAGGCTGAACAACACACTGCTGAATGACCAACAAATCACAGAATAAATCAAAAAAGAAATCAAAATATGCGTAGAAACGAACGAAAATGAAAACACAACAACCCAAAACCTATGGGACACGGTAAAAGCAGTGCTAAGGGGAAGATTCGTACTAACACAGGCTCACCTCGAGAAACAAGAAAAAAGTCAAATAAATAAACTAACTCTACACCTAAAGCAACTAGAAAACGAAGAAATGAAGAACCCCAGGGTTAGTGGAAGGAAAGAAATCTTAAAAATTAGGGCAGAAATAAATGCAAAAGAAACAAAAGAGACCATAGCAAAAATCAACAAAGCCAAAGCTGGTTCTTTGAGAAGATAAATAAAATTGACAAGCCATTAGCCAGACTCATCAAGAAACAAAGGGAGAAGAATCAAATCAACAAAATTAGAAATGAAAACGGAGAGATCACAACAGACAACACAGAAATACAAAGGATCATAAGAGACTATTATTATCAGCAACTATATAAATAGTCCAATAAATTGGACAACTTGGAAGAAATGGATAAATTCTTAGGAAAGTACAACTTCCCAAAACTGAACCAGGAAGAAATAGAAAATCTCAACAGACCCATCACAAGCACGGAAATTGAAACTGTAATCAGAAATCTTCCAGCAAGCAAAAGCCCAGGACCAGATGGCTTCACAGCTGAATTCTACCAAAAATTTGGAGAAGAGCTAGCACCTATCCTACTCAAACTCTTCCAGAAAACTGCAGAGGAAGGTAAACTTCCAAACTCATTCTATGAGGCCACCATCACCCTAATACCAAAACCAGACAAAGATGCTACAAAAAAAGAAAACTACAGGCCAATATCACTGATGAACATAGATGCAAAAATCCTTAACAAAATCCTAGCAAACAGAATCCAACAACATATTAAAAAGATCATACATCATGACCAAGTGGGATTTATCCCAGGGATGAAAGGATTCTTCAATGTCCACAAATCAATCAATGTAATACACCACATAAACAAATTAAAAAATAAAAACCATATGATTATTTCAACAGATGCAGAGAAAGCCTTTGACAAAATTCAACATCCATTTATGATAAAAACCATCCAGAAAGCAGGCATAGAAGGAACATACCTCAACATAATAAAAGCTATATATGACAAACTCACAGCAAACATTATCCTCAGTGGTGAAAAACTGAAAGCATTTCCCCTAAAATCAGGAACAAGACAAGGGTGCCCACTCTTACCACTACTATTCAACATAGTTTTGGAAGTTGTGGCCACAGCAATCAGAGCAGAAAAATAAATAAAAGGAATCCAGATTGGAAAAGAAGACGTAAAACTCTCACTGTTGGCAGATGACATGATCCTCTACATAGAAAACCCTAAAGACTCCACCAGAAAATTACTAGAGCTAATCAACGAATTTAGTAAAGTTGCAGGATATAAAATTAACACACAGAAATCCCTTGCATTCCTATACACTAACAACGAGAAAACAGGAAGAGAAATTAAGGAAACAATTCCATTCACTATCACAACGAAAAGAATAAAATACTTAGGAATATATCTACCAAAAAAAAAAAAAGACCTATATATAGAAAACTATAAAACACTGGTGAAAGAAATCAAAGAGGACACAAATAGATGGAGAAATATACCATGTTCATGGATCAGAAGAATCAATATAGTGAAAATGAGTATACTACCCAAAGCAATCTATAGATTCAATGCAATCCCTATCAAGCTTCCAACGGTATTCTTCAGAGAACTAGAACAAATAATTTCACAATTTGTATGGAAATACAAAAGACCTTGGATAGCCAAAGCAATCTTGAGAAAGAAGAATGGAACTGGAGGAATCAACCTGCCTGACTTCAGGCTCTACTATAAAGCCACAGTCAAGACAGTATGGTACTGGCACAAGGACAGAAATATAGATCCATGGAACAAAATAGAAAGCCCAAAGAGATAAATCCATGCACCTATGGACACCTTATCTTTGACAAAGGAGGCAAGAATATACAATGGAGAAAAGACAATCTCTTTAACAAGTGGTGCTGGGAAAACTGGTCAACCACGTGTAAAAGAATGAAACTAGAACACTTTCTAACACCATACACAAAAAGAAACTCAAAATGGATTAAAGATCTAAACATAAGACCAGAAACTGTAAAACTCCTGAGGAAAACATAGGCAAAACACTCTCCGACATAAATCACAGCAGGATCCTCCATGACCCACCTCCCAGAATATTGGAAATAAAAGCAAAAATAAACAAATGGGACCTAATTAAAATTAAAAGCTTTGGCACAACAAAGGAAACTATAAGCAAGGTGAAAAGACAGCCTTCGGAATGGGAGAAAATAATAGCAAATGAAGCAACAGACAAACGATTAATCTCAAAAATATACAAGCAACTCCTGTAGCTCAATTCCAGAAAAATAAACGACCCAATCAAAAAGTGGGCCAAAGAACTAAATAGACACTTCTCTAAAGAAGACATACAGATGGCTAACAAACACATGAAAAGATGCTCAACATCACTCATTATCAGAGAAATGCAAATCAAAACCACAATGAGGTACCATTTCACGCCTGTCAGAATGGCTGCCATCCACAAGTCTACAAGCCATAAATGCTGGAGAGGGTGTGGAGAAACACTGTTGGTGGGAATGCAAACTAGTAGAGCCACTATGGAGAACAGTGTTGAGATTCCTCAAAAAACTGGAAATAGAACTGCCATACGACCCAGCAATCCCACTGCTGGGCATACACACTGAGGAAACTAGACTTGAAAGAAACACGTGTACCCCAATGTTCGTTGCAGCACTGTTTATAATAGCCAGGACATGGAAGCAGCCTAGATGCCCATCAGCAGATGAATGGATAAGGAAGCTGTGGTACATATACACAATGGAATATTACTCGGCCATTAAAAAGAATACATTCCAATCAGTTCTAATGAGGTGGATGAAATTGGAGCCTATTATACAGAGTGAAGTAAGACAGAAAGAAAAATACCAATACAGTATACTAACACATATATATGGTATTTAGTTGATTGGTAAAGATAACCCTGTATGCGAGACATCAAAAGAAACACAGATAAATAGAACAGTATTATGGACTCTATGGGAGAGGGCGAGGGCGGGATGATATGGGAGAATGGCATGGAAGCATGTAAATTATCATATATGAAACGAATCGCCAGTCCAGTTTCAATGCATGATACAGGGTGCTCAGGGCTGGTGCACCGGGATGACCCAGAGGGATGGGATGGGGAGGGAGGTGGAAGGGGGGTTCTGGAAGGGGAAAACATGTACACCCATGGTGGATTCATGTCAATGTATGGCAAAACAAATACAATATTATAAAGTTAATAATTAGAAAATTAACTAATTAAAAAAAAGAAACAATTCTGTATTTGCATGCACCAAATAACATGGCCTCAATTGTATACAGCAAAATTCACAGAACTATAAATAGAAATGGATAATTCAACAATTATTGATAGAACAAGCAGCCAAAAATTCATTAAGAGCAAGGTTTTTTACGATATATTAAAAACTTAATCTAATGGCTTCATCTAGATGATGCAGAATATGTTCTTCTCCAGTGCAGAACATGTTCTTCTCCTACCCTCACTAAGGTCAAACATACACTGGGCCACAAGCAAATCTCAACAAACTTCAAAGGACAGCAATTACATAGAATATGTTTCCTTACCACAATATGATAGCAAAAATATGTCTAAGAAGTTCCTACATGTGTAGAAACTAGAAATACACTTCTAAATAACCTATGGGATCTATTATAATTATTTATACTTTCTGTTCTTTCTTGTTTAGCACACCAGAGATCTAAATTAACACTCAACAAATACTTCTTACAATAAATATTGAAGAGATTGTTAGCAAATCATGAGGATAACTTGATAAAAATAATTAGAAGTACTAGAACACAATTTATGCACTCTGTTGTGAGGAGGTGGGAGGGCAAGACAGTACTGAGAAGATAATTTAATAAAGAGCATCATGAATCTTAGAATTGAAAATGTATCTTGGAAAAAATTCTAGTTGGAAACTATCCTTGTATGGACTGACTGTGCCCCCACCAGCAAGAATTCATAGTTTGAAGTTCTAACCTGCAGTGTGATGGTGTTAGGAGTTGGGGCCTTCAAGGGGTACTTAGGTTTAGATATTATGAAGATAGAGAGCACATGATGGAATTAGTGTCCCTAAAAGAAAGGAATTAGTGTCTCTAACAGTGTCCTCTCTCTATAATGTGAAGACATGTAGAGAAGCAAGGCAGGAAGAGAGCCCTCACCAGGAAGTGAATCTGTTGGCCCCTGGATCTTGAACTTCCCGGACTGTAGACTGTGTGAAATAAATATCTTTTGTTTAAGCCATCCAGGCTGTGATATTTTGTTCTAGCAGTCCAAGCTAAGACAATCCTAATGAACTTTAATAAAATATTGGTTAAATAAGTTATGGTATAGGCATTTGAATGAATACTATGCAATTGTTGAAGAATAAGGAAGCTATATGATATTATAGAAAGATCGCAAAATACATCGTATTAAAAGAAAAAAATCAATGTGAAAACAGTATAGATGGATACTGGATAGATAGAAACAGTATATAGATGGAAATAGTATAGATGGATAATAAGGGAGTAAAACCAAAAATGTGTCTTTTTATATGTTAATATAAACATAAGGAAACGTTTGAGGATATGTAAAAGGGAGGAAAATAGGACAGGAACTAGAGATGGTGGACAAGCATGGAAGAAACACTTTGCAGTTCATAATATTTTTATTTTTGAACTACAGTAAGTCCCTCTACAAACAAACGAGTGTGTATTCCGAGAGCACGTTCATTAAGTCCAATTTGTTCCTAAGACCAGCAAACTTAGCCTAGGTACCCAACTAACACAATTGGCTATATAGTATTGAACTATCATCGGTTTATAATAATTTTTCACAAGACACAAATAATACATAAAAAACAAAAACAAAATAGAAGGAAGGACTTCCGTGGTGATCCAGTGGTTAAGAATCTGCCTGCCAATGCAGGAGGCATAGGGTTGATCCCTGGTCCAGGAAGATTTCACAGGCCGTGAAGCAACTAAGCCCCTGCACCACAACTACTGAGCTTACGCTTTAGAGCCTGTTCTCTGCAACAAGGGAAGCCACCACAATGAGAAGCCCTTGTATCACGACTCACCACAACTAGAGAAAGCCCTGCACAGCAACGAAGACGCAGCACAACTAAAAATAAACGGATAAATTGTGCTCTGTCACTTAGTCATGTCCAACTCTTTGTGACCCCATGGACTGTAGACCACCAGGCTCCCCTGTCCAAGGGATTTCCCAGGAAAGAATACTGGAGCAAGTTTCCATTCCTACTCCAGGGGATCTTCCCAACCCAGGGATTAAATCCCCATCTCTTGCGTCTCCTGCATTGCAAGAGGATTTTTTACCACTAGATAATGGCTCAGATGGAGAATCTGCCTGCAATGCGGGAGACCTGGGTTCAAGCCCTAGGTTGGGAAGATCCCCTAGAGGAGAGGATGGCAACCCACTCCAGTATTCTTGCCTGGAGAAACCCCATGAACAGAGGAGCCTGGCGGGCTATAATCATAGGGCCTCAAAGAGTCGGACACGACTGAGCGACTAAGCACACGCAAATAAATATTTTAAAAAGTAATGAAAACATTTTTAATCTTACAGTACAGTACCTTGAAAAGTACAGTAGTTCAGTACAAGAGCTGGCATGCAGGGGCACATTTGCATCTTTGAAAGTTTGCAACTTGAAGGTTCGTATGTAGGGACTTATGTATGTGAAAAAATATGCCTTTTCAAAAGAATAATTTACAAAATATGACTCCCTGATCTCTCTCTTGAATTCAAGACTGTTTGCCCAACATCTCCCCTGAAATTCTAATAGGCTTCTCGAATATGACATGTCCAAAACAGAACATTTGATTTCCATCCTCGCAAACCTCCTTCTCTCCCACTCTTTTCTAACTGAGTAAAGAACACCACCATCCACAGTCTTACTCAAGTTCCAAATCTGAGAGCTATCCTTAATTTCTCTTTCTCCTATTCCAGTGAATTTGTGAACATGTCCTATCAATTTCTGCCACCATGGCAGAACCCTAATTTACCCACTTCTTACTATTTCTACCATTATCATCCCAGTCCTAACTACTGTCATCTGTCACCTTGTCCTCTGCAATAGTTTCAGAGGCGTTAATTCAAAGGACACCCACAGACAAGAACTGCTTGTTTCTAGTCCATGACAATATAAGAACTTCGTACTAAAATGAAATACAACTACTTTGCTAAGCATGATATTAACATTTAGTTCAACTAACAATTTTTTCATAGCAAAACTTTCTTGATGAAAGAGGGGACACATTGGTTTGTATTCTGGGGGAAGCTCTGTATTTCTTTGCAGAGCAGCCCTCCAAGTGTTACTGCTGCTGATGTCTCTCTTGCCCACTTAATCATATACCCATTCTATGTATAGTAGCCCAAAGTTGTTTTTAAAATATTTATCACAGAAGGACTTCCCCAATGGTCCAGTGGCTAAGACTTCTCATTCCCATTGCAGGGGGCCTGGGTTCTATCTCTGGTCAGGGAACTAGATCCCACATGCCACAACTAAAAAAAAAAAAAAATCAGAGTGCCACAACTAAGAACTGGAACAGCCAAATAAGTACATGAATATTTAAGGAAAAGTAAAAAACACTGGACTTCCCTCATGGCACGGGGGATAAGAATTCACCTTGCAATGGAGGGGACACAGGTTCCGTCTTTGATCGGAGAAGTTTCCACATACCTCGAGGCGACCAAGCCTGTATGTCACAACTATTGAGCCCGTGCTCTGGATCATATAAGCTGCAACTACTGAAGCCCCACATACTGAAGCCTGTGTTCTGCAACAAGAGAAGCCAACATAATGAGAAGCCTGCACACTGCACCAAAAAGTGAGCCTTTCTCACCACAACTAGAGAAAACCCTCTAGCAGCAACAAAGACTCAGCACAGCCAAAAATAAAATAAAACATTTATCACATCATGTTACCCCCAGCTTAAAACTCCCAAGAGCCTTCCCATGGCAACTAAACTAAAATCTAAGCCCCTTACCAAACTCTAAATGGACTTACATGACCTGGCCCATCTCTTCTTCATTACACACCAGTTGTTTTCCATCTCTGGGCCTTTGGTCCTCCTATCTGGAATTACCTGCTCCTATATCTTCTTGTGCCTGATAGAGTATCATCATTTAGGTCTTGGCTCAGATTAATGGTGATATGGTGAAGGTTATAAGTGATCTTATCCACCCAGCTTTTTATTTATTTTTGTTTTCAGGAAATATAGAACAAAATGTATGACTCTTCTTGAAATTGGACAATATATTATGCTATAGATCATTGTGTGTTATGAGCTGAATTGTGTCTCCCAAAAATTCTGAAAGTGAAGGTAACCCACAGTACCTTCGAATATTAATGTACTTGAGATAGGATCTTTTAAGAGATAATTAACTTAAAATGAGGCCATGAGGGTGGGCTTTAATCCAATATGCCTGCTATCCTTGAAAGAAGAGGAGATTAAGACACAGATACATAGACGGGGAAAATGTATGAAGACAACCAGCTACAAGCCAAGGAGAGGCCTCAGAAGACACTGACCCTGCCAACACTTGATCTCAGATTTCTAGCCTCCGAAATTGTGAGAAAATACATTTGTGTTGCTTAAACCACCTAGTCTGTGGTACTTTGTTATGGTAACCATTGTAAACTAATACATTGTATATTAACACCTCCCTGCACTTGCTTTGAGTATTACATCCTAATTTTTCTTTCCCTCTGATATTTTATTTGTTTTAGTTTTATTTTCTATCTGTGTTTACCTAACCACCTCAAATCCTATTTGGAATCTATCAATCCCTGAGGTATGAGTCTAATGATCCTCTCTTAAAAAGTGGAAAGTGAAAGTGAAAGTTGAGCACTCATGTCTGCCTCTTTGCGATCCCATGGACTATACAGTCCATGAAATTCTCTAGGCCAAAATACTGGAGTGGGTAGCCTTTCCCTTCTCCAGGGGATCTTCCCAACCCAGGGATCGAACCCAGGTCTCCCACATTGTGGGCAGATTCTTTACCGGCTGAACCACAAGGGAAGCTTAAAAAGGGGGATTAAGATTAATTTGCCATCACTATTTCTTAATAAATCCCCCTGGATCCTGATCTACACTGCTTCCTTTTATAAGTGGTCGTGTGTCAAATGTCTAAGGATATTTTCAGGGATGTTGCCAAGGATCCACACCAGATTGGGGTCAAGGGAAGCATCTAAGGAGTCTGGAGCAGAGAATCTGGAGTTGGTGCTAGTACCAAGTACCAAGGACCTGAGGAGTGACTTTTGAAATCTGGGCACTGCTTTTAACAAAATCAATCAAAGAAATTGTTTTCTGCAACCAGCTGTATGCTTAAAAGTGTATGTACAATTGCTGGACACACTGCTAACCATGGGTGCATGTATACTCAGTCGCTTCAGTTGTGTCCAACTCTTTGCAACCCTATGGGCTGTAGCCCACCAGGCTTCTCTGTCCATGATATTCTCCAGGCAAGAATACTGGAGTGGATTGCTATGCCCTCCTCCAAGGGATCTTCCCTGGTCAGGGATCGAACCCACATCTCCTGCATCTCCTGCATTGCAGGCAGGTTCTTTTCTGCAGAGCCACCAGGGGAAGCCACTGGGTTATTTAATCCTCACCACAGATACTAATATCTCCATTTTAGAGATGAAGAAATTGGGGCACTAAAGAGTTCAGGAATTTTCCCAAGGTCACACTGCTGGGAAGAGACAGAACCTGTTTGGATAATTAGGCTGCTGGATTACACTACAGACAACAAATAGACACACAGTCAATTCAGCTGAGCAAACATTTATTGAGCAGCTACTATATCCAACCACTGTGTTTGAACAGTAATATCACAGAGCAGCTACTATATCCAACCACTGTGTTTGAACAGTAGACAAAGAGTCGAACACGACTTAGGTACTGAACAACAACTATGTCCAAAACATTGTTCTGGAGATACTAAAGATACAAAGATGAATAATACATAATTCTGCCCTCAAAAAGCTCTTGGTCTTTCTGGGCAAAACAAAGAGCCATGCAAATAAATAAATTACAGTATTGTGTGATAGAGCAACTAAAAAAAAGAAGTTCAGGCTTCAGAAGTGTTAGAGGGGGAGGAAATTTTCCTCAGTTCTAGGGATAGTTTTCCAAGGAAGTTACCCTTTGATCTGGGTTTTGAAAAAAGAGCTGGCATTCACCATGCAGCTAAAATAGAGAAGGGAATGTCAAGCAGAGAGCCCAACATGGTAAGTCTGAGGAAGTCATATTGCTGGAGATAAAGTGAGAGGGGAGAGACAGTAAAGGAGACTAGACACACTGACATTACGCTTACCCTGGGTGTCTTTCTCGTTTCACGTTTACCCAATACTCATCATAATTTCTCTTGATTTTTTTTACCATCTCATTTGGTATACTTTACCCCACTTGGAGGATAAATTACTGGAGGATTGTATACTTTACCCCACCTGGAGCTACAGCTAATTTCCTTCACTGGTTGACTGGATTCAAAACGTCTCCTTATTACCTGACTGGATTCTGCATTCCTTTCATATCTTCTTGGTGCAACATCAATTCTATAGCTACTTAATTGGCAGGTTAGGAGAGATGGATATGAACAGGCAATTCCTATCCAGTGACAAAGGGTAATGTTAGACACATGTACCTACCACTGTGGTAGCAGGAACCAAGGCATGTTCTACTCCATTTGAGTAGGTGACCACTAAACTGAATCTTGAAGGATGAGCAGGTATTCCAACAAAGGTATTGTGCAGAGGCATGAAGCCCAGATTGCATGGGATACCTGAAATAGTTTAACCAAAGTATAAAGTGTACCTGGGGAAATGGAGAGAAGTGAGACTGGCAGATAAGCAAATACCCACAAGGGAGGGTTATATATTTCATTCAAGGAGTTTGTTTTTTTCTGATAAGAAATTGAGCATCACTAATGAGTTTTAAGAAGTAGAGTAACATGATTAGAGTTTCATTTTAGAGATTGCCTCTGGCAGCATCATGGAGGGTGAGATCAAAGCAGAGAAATCAGTAAAAAGGACTACAACAGAAAAAAAGAAGGGCAACTCGGCAACATCTGTCAGCACTAAAAATCTACATACCTCAGCAATTTCACTTGGAGGAATTTATCCTATGGGTACATTATTTGCACATGCATAGAAGGTCATATACAAGGTTATTCATAACACCTGAATGATCAATAGTCACCCATGTATGAAATAAAGCTATACAAAAAAAAATTTATGTATTGACATAGAATGAATTGTTATCATGTTAAATTATTAAATTACAAAAAATTAATTTGCAGAACAACATGCAGTATATCCCACCTTTTAAGTAAAAAGGACAAACAAAAGTATTTTATGCATTTAATATGCATGCAGCACATGAAAAAAAAATAACATACGCATAAAATATCTCTGGAAGGAAACATTAGAAACTGATAACATTTAGTAGTTTCCAGAGAGGCGAACTGGGTGAATGAGGAGAGTGGGTACAGGCATTTCACTAGAGCTTTTGAGTTTGGGATCATGTGAGTGTATTACCAATTCCTAAATAAATAAATTTAGTGTTAATTTAAGGGAAGGAAGAATCCTAGTAAATAGAGAGGGTTTCTAAAACAAGACAGTAGCAATCACGGGTGGAGGAAAAAAGGGATAGATAAGAAAAATGTTAAGGAAACAGAATTTCTTGACTCTTTAGAGAGAGGATATGTTAAAGAGCTTATGCGCATGCTCGGTTCCATCTAAATATTTTCAACCCCAAGAACTGTAGCCTGCCGTGATCCTCAGTCTATGGGATTTCTCCAGCAAGAATACTGGAGGGGGTTGTCATTTCTTCCTCCAGGGGATCCTCCTGACCCAGGGATTGAACCTTGTCTTCTGCATTAGCAGGTGGATTCTTTACCGCTGAACCACCTAGGAATCCCTAAAGAGGTTATAATAGCCTCTAATTTCCAACCTGGGAAACTAAATGACTATATTGGTGCCACTTACCAAGTTAATGAATGCAAAGAGAGTAGCAAGTTTAAAGAGAAGAAAATGCATACAGTTGTAGACATGTTATGTTTTAAGTGTTGTGGAACTACATATCTAATTGCCTACCAGGTAACTTATTCATCTAGTGAACTATGTTAACTAAGGACTATGTTAACTATGTTAACTATAAATGGTGGGAAAGTGACCTGTCAGAGATGTACTGGGAAAGAGACACAAAAAGAAGATTTTGGAGTCATTAGAACATATGTGGTTGATATATGCTGAATTGTGTGTTCTCCATCCACCCCACCTTCTCACCCCTCCCACTACCAAATTCATCTCTTGTGGTCCTAATCCCCAGGACCTTAGAATGTGACTGTATTTGGAGATAAGATCTTCAAAGAGGTAATTAAGTTAAAGTGAGGTTATTAAAATGGGCCAAATTCATTATGACTAGTGTTCTTAAAAGAAGAGGAAATTTAGGTACAGACGTGAACAGAGAGAAGATGGTATGAAGACACAGGAGGAAGGAAGACAACCAACCAAAAGTCAAGGAGAGAGGCCTGGCAGCCCTAACAAACTAGTACAGTGACTGTAGGCAGTAAAAGCCATAAGCATGGCTTTAAATTTTTTTAATACAAATCATAGAGGCTTCTAGGAAGATGGCAGCAGAACCAACATAGCTTTTGGACTTCCCCAAATCTCAGCGTAAAAACAAATACAGCAATTAGGATAGCAACATAAAAAGCCCACAGACAACATCTACAACAAAACTAGGTTAAAGGTAGCTTTGCAAACCCCAAAATGTAAGTATGTAAGCATAAAAATCAACAGGTACACAAGACGCATGGTATCAATAACAGAGGAAAATAAAGAAAAGCAAAAGACAGTTCGTTGACCCAAGAATCCGAAAAAAAACCAACAGGTGTTCACTAAAAAGTTCAAATGGTAAATTTAAGAATAACAGCTAAAACAAGGAAGAGTTTTGCACACTCTAATATTAGGGGTTCATATTAAGGTCTAAAGGGAATGGAGCAGTCTTGACAATATGATCCTCCAAAACTAATCAGCTAAAAGGACCCCTCAAATACAACCTAACAAAGTCCTCTCAAGTTCTTCAGAAAAGTAGAAGAGGAAAGAATACCTCAAACCCATTTTATGAGGCCTACATAACTAATACCATACCCAAACAAGGACGCTATAAAAAATATCAGGCCAATATCGCTAATAAATTTGAGTGCAAGATATTTCAACAAATTATTAGCAAACCAAATTCAGGGCTATTTGACAGGATCATACACCATGAACAAATGAGATTACTCCAGGGTTGGAGGGCTGTCTCAAAATTCACAAATCAATCAATGTGATATACCATATTAACAAAATGAGGGATAAAAATAATATAGTTATCTCAATAGATGCAGAAAAAGAATTTGACAAAACTCAACATCTGTTCACTATTAAAAAATATTCTCTTAACAAACTTGGTGTAGAGAGAACAAATGTCAACCTAACAAAGGCCATATGGGACAGAGCTAACATTATACTCAAGAGTGGAAAGCTGAAAGCTTTTCCTCTAGGATCAGGAATAAGATAAGAATGCCCACCCTCATCATTGCTATTTAATATTGGTAGTCCTAGCCAGAGCAATTAGATAGGAAAAAGAAATAAAAGGCATCCAAATCAGAAAGGAAGAAATAAAATTGTATCTGCTGTAGATGATATGACATTATATATACTCTACCAAAGATCAATTCAAATTAATAAAAGAATTCAGTAAAGTTGCAAGATCTAAAACCAATATTCTGAAATCAGCTGCATTTCTATACATAAACAATGAACTATCTGAAAAAGAAGAAAGCAATCTCATTTACAATTGCATAGCCATGGTAAAGAATCTGCCTGAAGTGCAGAAGACCTAGGTTCAAAACCTGGGTTGGGAAGATCCCCTGGAGAAGAGAATGCAACCCACTCCAGTATTCTTGCTTGGAGAATCCCATGGACGGAGGAGCCTGGTGGGCTATAGTCCATGAGGTCACAAAGAGTGGGACACTTTCACTGTGACTAAAAAAGAATAAAATATTTAGGAATACATTTAACCAGAGAGATGAAAGATCTCTAAACTGAAAACTATGAGACATTGATGAAAGAAACAAAGAAATGGAAAGATATCCTGCACACATGGACTGGAAGAATTAATACTGTTAAAATGACTGGAAGAAAAAAAAAAATGACTGGAAGAATTAATACTGTTAAAATGACCTAGTCATGACCATGACTTTTTGGATTTCACACCAAAAACAAAGACAAACAAGTGGGACTATGGCAAACCAAAAAGCTTCTGCACAGCACAGAAAACCATCAACAAAATGAAAAGGCAACCTACCAAATGGGAGAAAATTATTCAGATCACATATCTGATAAGGGGTTAATATCCAAAATATATTAAAAAACTCAAGCAACTCAACAGGGAAAAAATCCATTTGAAAAATGGACAGAGGAACTAAATAGACATTTTCCCAAAGAAGACATATAAATGGTCAACAGATACATGAAAAGGTGCTCAACACCACTACCGTCAGGAAAAGGTAAATCAAAGCCACAGTGAGATATTATTTCACATATTCTAGAATGACTATTTTTAAAAAGACAAGTTATAATAAGTGTTGATGAGGGTATGGAGAAAAGGGAACCCTTGAGTTCCATCAGCAGGAATAGAAAGTGCAGCCTCTATGGAAACTTCTCAAAAAATTTAAAATAGAACTACCATATGAACCAGCATTACTTACATACTTCTGGGTATATATCCAAAGGTAATGTAAACATGATCTCAAAGAGATATCTGCACTCTCATGTTCATTGCAGAACATTACCCATAGTAATTATGTGGCCAAGATATGGAAACAACATAAGTGTTCTAAGCGTCCATCAACAGATGAAGAAAATGTTGTACATATGCAGCCAGTATAGAGAAGGAAATCCTATCATTTGTGACAACATGGATGGACTTTGAGGGCATTAGGTTAAGTGAAATAAGTCGGACATAGAACAATACTTTATGCCATCTCTTACATGTGGAATAAAATGATGGTTACCAGGAGCTGAGGTTGGGGGAAAGGAAAAATGTTGATCAAATAGGATGTTTCCAATTAGAAGGTGAATAAGTTCTTGGGTTCTAATGTGAAGCATGGTGACTATGGTAATAATCAATAAAACATACTTGGGCTCCCTAGGTGGCGCTAGTGAGAAAGAACCCGCCTGCCAATGCAGGAGACCTAAGAGACACTGGTTTGATCCCTGGGTTGGGAAGATCCCCTGGAGGAGGGCATGGCAACCCACTCCAGTTTTCTTGCCTCGAGAATCCCACAGACAGAGGAGACTGGCAGCCTACAGTCTATAGGGTCACAAAGAGTCAGACACGACTGAAGCAACTTAGCACACATAACATACTTGAAAGCTACCAGGAGGATAAATCCTAAATGTTCTCATCACAAACACAAAAAATGGTAATTGTGTGAATAACGGAGGTGTTAGCTAAAAGGAATAGTGGTAATCATTTTGTAACACATAAGTGTATCAAATCAATACCATATAAACCTTAAACTTACACAATGTTATATGTCAACTATATCTCAATAATACTGAGGGGGGGAGAAATATATGAATAAAATTACTGGACTTTGAAGAAATGGGAGAAAAAAATAATTTTTTGGCATTTAGACAAAGGGCAAAGTCACTTAAATAGGAAAGAAATTCAAATTGTCATTAGACTTTTCAGTAGTAATGTTTTATGCCAAAAGAAAATGAAATAACATATTTAAGGTACTCAAGGAAAGAAAATATGACCAAGGTTTATATACAGCCAAACTGATTTTCAAAATTACATGCTGCAAGTAAACTGCTTTCGACATGCAAGAACTCACAGAATATTGTTCAGAACATTGAGCCTTTCCTGTCAAATCTACTAGGGAATGAGCTTCAGATATCATAATGACTAGAAAAGCATTTATGTAAGAGCTATTGATTGGACTTCCGTGGTGGTAAAGTGGATGGAAGTCTGCCTGCCAATGCAAGGGACACATGTTCGATCCCTGATCTGGGAAGATCCCACATGCTGTGGGGCAACTAAACCCATGTGCCACAACTACTGAGTGCTATGCTGTAACTGCTGGAGCCCACATGTTCTAGAACCCATGTTCCACAGCAAGAGAAGCCACTGCAATAAGACCATGCACCACAATGGAGAGTAGCCCCTCTGACCACAACTAGAAAAAGCCCAAGAGCAGCAATAAAGATCCAACACAGCCAAAAATAAATAAATAAAAAACTATCGATTAACATCAAATATTTACTTACATGTAGAACTAAGATTAGAGGAGGAATACAAGAGAGTATATCATACCTAATGGTTATATGTATTTACAATGTTAATCCCAAAAATCATTATGTACTACTATGCCATGTACCTATTTATTAAAGGTGGGGACGTGAGCAGAGCATACACAAAATTTAATTTTTTTCAGCAACATGAGTGGTGGTAGTGTTGGTGCTGTTGTTCTGAGATTATTACGTGTATATAGGAAATAAAATAAGTAAGTATTTATGTGACATTATGTAATCCCCAGTAATCTTGAGAATTAGGATTATTCCTGGTTTGAAAAGGAGATTTAGAGATTACAGTTTTATAATCCTTAAAATGTTAATGGATTTAGGCATTGTTTCAATATCTGCTTCATGAAAGAGAAAACCAGACATTATGTACCTATTGAATCTGTATAAAATTCTAGATTCAATCAATTAAAAATACGGAAGATCAAGGAACATGTTAACATATACTATGAGGATATAATCCACAAAATCAAGACTGTAAGAAACTATATAGGTCAAATATCTCAATTTCCTCAACAAAAAATATGTGGGAAAAGATACAGAGAGACAGATTTTAAAAAGACTTGAAAGAACTAAACAACGATGTTTAGGGATGCACACATGTAGATAAAATTATAATTAAAAAATAAAGAATTAGTCACAGTAAAAATTAATGATGGTTGTTATGTCTAGAGGGGTAGAAAGGGGTTTGTGATTAAGATACAGCACATATAAGGCATATGAGGTAGCAGACACAACTCTATGTCTTAACCTCAGTGGGAGTAACCAGGATGTTCAACTTTTAATAATTCATTAATGTGCATATTGGTTTTATACAGTTTTCTGTCTGTAATATGTTGGACATAAAAATATTTAAAATGAGAAAAAGGAATCCTCCTACATTGTTGTGGGAATGTAGATTGTGCAGACACTATGGAGAACAGTATGGTGATTCCTTAAAAGATTAGAGCTACTGCATGATCCTGCAGTCCCATATTTGGGCATACATACAGATAAACCTCCACTCTGAAAAGATGCATACACTCCAACATTCATTGCAGCACTGTTTACAATAGCCAAGACATGGAAGCAACCTAAGTGTGCATCAGCAGATGAATGGATAAAAATATATATGGTATATTTAAACAACAGAATGGGCTTCCCTTGTGGCTCAGCTGGTAAAGAATCCGCTGGCAATGCGGAAGACCTGGGTTCAATCCCTGGGTTGGGAAGATCCCCTGGAAAAGGAAAAGGCTACCCACTCCAGTATTCTGGCCTGGAGAATTCCATGGACTGAGTAACTGAGTGACTTTCACTTCACTTCACTTCAAACAATAGAATACTACTCAGCCATAAAAAAGAATGAAATAATACCATTTGCAGCACCCAGAGATTATCACACTAAGAGAAGTAAGCCAGACAAAGACAAATATCATATGCTACTGCTTATATGTGGAATCTAAAAAAGGAATGATACAAATGAACTTATTCACAAGACAGAAATAGACTCCCAGACATAGAAAACAAACTTATGGCTTCGAAAGGAGATAGCAGCAGGGGATAGCAGAGCTTGGCGGGGTAGATAAATAAGGAGTTTGAGATTAACATACTATGGAAAACAATCTGAAAAAGAATATATATATATATATATATATATATATATATATATATATATATACATATATAACTGAATCACTGTTCTGTATCCTTGAAACTAACACAACATAGTACATTAACTGTACTTCAATTTTTAAAAAGATTAAAAAAAAACAAATTTGGATGTAAATTTTATTTTGTTGCTCTTCTGCTGGAAATCCTCCAATGGCTTTCCCTCATATTCAGAACAAAATCAAAATTATTCCCTTCCAACCTTATCTCCTCCCATTCTCTGCCTTTTTAAAAGCACTCCAGGCGCATTGGCCTTCTTTCTGTTTCTTGATTATGCCAGCTTTATTTTACACTGGCTCTTCCGACTGTCTGGGGACTTCACACCAACTATTTCTCTTTTGTTTTTTAGAGAAATCTCACCCCACATTTTGTAGAAAGGATCTCTCTGCTCTCTAGAATCTATTCTCTGTTATTTACATCATCCTGCTTTATATTCTTCCTCATATTTACAGTTATCTGAAATTACCCTGCTTCACTACCTACTTTTTCTGACTGTAACTTCCAACAAAAAATCTTAATGAGCACGAAGACTTGCCTGACGTATTCACTGCCAAATTGCCAACATCCGCTGGATCATTGAAAAAGCAAGAGAGTTCCAGAAAAACATCTATTTCTGCTTTATTGACAATGCCAAAGCCTTTGACTGTGTGGATCACAATGAACTGTGGAAAATTCGGAAAGAGATGGGAATAACAGACCACCTGACCTGCTTCTTGAGAAACCTGTGTGCAGGTCAGGAAGCAACAGTTAGAACTGGACATGGAACAACAGACTAGTTCCAAATAGGAAAAGGAGTACGTCAAGGCTGTATATTGTCACCCTGCTTATTTAAATTGTATGCATAGTACATCATGAGAAACGCTGGGCTGGAAGAAGCACAAGCTGGAATCAAGATTGCCGGGAGAAATATCAATAACCTCAGATATGCGGATGACACCACCCTTACGGCAGAAAGTGAAGAGGAACTAAAAAGCCTCTTGATGAAAGTGAGAGAGGAGAGTGAAAAAGTTGGCTTAAAGCTCAACATTCAGAAAACTAAGATCATGGCATCTGGTCCCATCACTTCATGGCAAAAAGAAGGGGAAACAGTGGAAACAGTGGCAGACTTTATTTTGGGGGGCTCCAAAATCACTGCAGATGGTGACTGCAGCCATGAAATTAAAAGACGCTTACTTCTTGAAAGGAAAGTTATGACCTGCCTAGATAGCATATTAAAAAGCAGAGACATTACTTTGCCAACAAAGGTCCGTCTAGTCAAGGCTATGGTTTTTCCAGTAGTCATGTATGGATGTGAGAGTTGGACGGTGAAGAAAGCTGAGCACCGAAGAATTGATGCTTTTGAACTGTGGTGTTGGAGAAGACCCTTGAGAGTCCCTTGGACTGCAAGGAGATCCAATCAATCCATCCTAAAGGAGATCAGTCCTGGGTGTTCATTGGAAGGACTGATGTTGAAGCTGAAACTCCAGTACTTTGGCCACCTCATGTGAAGAGTTGACTCATTGGAAAAGACCCTGATGCTGGGAAGGATTGGGGGCAGGAGGAGAAGGGGACGACAGGGGATGAGATGGTTGGATGGCATCACCGACTCGATGGACATGAGTTTGGGTAAACTCCGGGGGTTGATGATGGACAGTGAGGCCTGGTGTGATGCGGTTCATGGGGTCGCAAAGAGTCGGACACGACTGAGTGACTGAACTGTATTGAACTGCTGCTTCTGATATTCTTGGGATTAAATCACTCAGAAGAAGTAAATAGTATGAGAAGAGATCCAAGTACATAGCCCCAGGTAACACCTACACTTAAGAGACAGGTAAAGGAAGAGAAGGCAGTAAAGAAATAATCTGAACCAGAGAAAAGACGTCTCCCATGAGGCAGAGAGCAAAATGTCTCAGTCAGTTTGGTTCTTAAATCCTTACATCAGTTACTGCTTAGAGCTTAGAACTTGCTCCTTGGCCCTGATGCTTGATATTCTTCTGCTTCTGGACACCCCTTGCCCCAGTTACCCCTTGAATTGAGAAGTTTCCAACTTACTCCAGTAAACCTGATCAAGCTCATATCCCTGAAGCCCCCACTATTAGGATAGCCCTGTGCGGCTGAAATTCCTAGAAGAGTCACCCCAGGAATATGGCCTAAATAGAACCAGACCAACTGTATGGTAAATGATATAAAAAATAACTTCTCAAATGTCTCCATAATCATTATCACTGAAACAAACCGCCAAGGGTAAAGATCAAAGTTAGGAGTTGAAAACACAAGCCCACACACAGAAAGAGGAGCTCAACAAAGAAATCAGAAGTGACAATTTAACAAAGAAATGTTTGCTGAAGAATTAGAAATGTTAAGTATCCAACAAGAAATGGGGAATAGATAAGATCTGAAGTATCATATATTCAAACTGTCAGAGTTGTCAGATTTCATACTTAACAAAAGCATATGTTTCATTAGGGGTGAATTAGGATCCTAAGGAAGAAATAGTGAAAAATAATGACAAGCAGAATCTATACAGAAGCAAAGGAACAAATGATGAGGGAACATAACATTGTGCAAAGACATGACAGGATAATCCATTGATTTATTAATTTGCTCTCTCAACTGAAGGTATTTTTGCCTCCTCTACTCTAGGCAGGGAGAAAAACTTTATTTTCACTTGCCATAAAGACTTTTGAATTTGCTTCTAGGAAATGACCTCAATCAGACTTTTCTAAAAAGCTAAGTCTTCTGTAAGAGGGAGACATGGAGACTAATACCTTGAGTGTGTGAAGCAGTATCAGGCAAACCAGAGGCCTGGAGGGGATTCTCTAACACAAAGGGAAGGGACGACGCTTGGAAGTGAAATCAAATATGGAAGAGAGCTGTCCCTACATGGAAGAGCTGCATGTGAAATAATTCCAGTGTCACAGCTACAGAAGAAGACAGACACCAAGCACCACACAGTTGAGTGTGACAGTACAGTTCCTTTCAAGATAATCTATGGTCACTGTGAGAGGCACCTAAGTCGTCTCAAAGAAGAACGTTTGACTTAAACCAGAGGACCAGGGAATCCCTTGATGGTCCAGGGGTTAGAACTCAGCACTCTCACAGTCCTGGGCCTGGGTTCAAATCCTGGTTAGGAAACTAAGATCCGGCAAGCCCGTGGTAAGCCAAAAAAGAAATAAAAATAGAGGACTAGTAGCAGAAATTTGCATCAGGGCTTCCCTGCTGTTCCAGTGGTTAAGAATCTGCCTGCCAGAAGACTGAAACAGACATTTCTCCAAAGAAGACGTACAGACGGCCAATAACACATGGAAAGATGCTCAACATTGCTCACTATTAGAGAAATGCAAATCAAAACAGCAATGAGATATCACCTCACACCAATCAGAGTGGCCATCATCAAAAAAAAACCTACAAGCAATAAATGCTGGTGAGGATGTAGAGAAAAGGGAACCCTCTTGCCCTGTTGGTAGGAAAGTAAATTGGTACAGTCACTACAGAGAAGAGTATATGCTAAGTCACTTCAGTCATACCTGACTCTTTGTGACTCTATGGACTATAGCCCACTAGGCTCCTCTGTCCAAGAGATTCTCCAGGCAACAATACTGGAGTCGGTTGCCATGGCCTCCCTCCAGGGGATCTTCCTGATCCAGAGATCAAACCCTCGCCTCTTTACATCTCCTGCATCATAAGGCAGATTCTTTACCATTAGCAGCACCTGGAAAACCCAGAGAACAGTATAGAGATTCCTTAAAAACACTAGGAATAAAACTACCATGTGACCCAGCAATCCCACTAGTGGACATACACTCTGAGAAAACCACAATTCAAAAAGACACATGTACCCCAATATTCATTGTAGCACTATTTACAATAGTCAAGACATGGAAGCAACCTAGATGACCACCAACATATGAATGGGTAAAGAAGTTGTGGTACATATACACAATGGAATATTGCTCAGCCATAAAAAGGAACAAATTTGAGTCAGTTGTATTGAGGTGGATGAACCTAGATCCTGTTATATGGAGTGAAGTAAGTCAGAAAGAGAAAAACAAATATCATATGTTAATACATATATGTGGAATCTAGAAACACGGTATTGATGAATCTATTTGCAGGGAAGGAATGGAGATGCAGATGTAGCAAATGGACTTGTGGACACAGTGGGGGAAGGAGAGGGTGGGATGAATTGCGAAAGTGGCCTTGACATATATACACTACCATGTGTAAAATAGGTAACTAGTGGGAAGCTGCTATACAACACAAGGAGCCCAGCATGGTGCTCTGTGATGACCTAGAGGAGTGGAGTGGGGAGTGCGGTGTGAGCAGGCTCAAGAGAAAGGGGATATATACATATACACGCATATATCTATGTGTGTGTGTGTGTATATATATATATATATATATATATATATATATATGGAAGCCCATATAATTGGGCTTCCTTGGCAGCTCAACTATTAAGAATCTGCCTGCAATGCGGGAGACCTGGGTTCGATCCCTGGGTGGGGAAGATCCCCTGAAGGAGGGCATGGCAACCCACTCCAGTATTCCTGCCTGAAGAATCCCCATAGACAGAAGAGCCTGGTGGGCTACAGTCCATGGAGTCACAAAGAGTCACACACGACTGAGTAACTAAGCACAGCACAGCACAGCATATATATAATTATGACTGATTGGTGGTGGTGTACAGCAGAAACCAACACAACATCGTAAAGCAATTATCCTCCAATTAAAAAAGAAACAGAATCTCCCAGCCAATGCAGGGAACATGGGTTCAATCCTTGGTCTGGGAAGATCCCACATGCTGGGAGGCAACTAAGACAGTACACCACAGCTACTGAGCCTGCACTCTAGAGCCCACAAGCCACAACAAGAGAAGCCACTGCAATGAGAATTCTCTAGAGCAGAGGAGTTGCAAAGCCACAACACAGAGAAGCCACTGGGAAAAGATGTGGTTGAAAATATTTCTAAGAGATACATTTATACTTAAGGTTCTAGTACAAAACTTTAAAGGAGGTAAACGAAAAACTCTTTCAAATACCGGAAAAATCTAAAGTTGGTTTTAAAATAATGTATCTTTTAAGCAGTTACTTTGTGTGAAGTCATTCTGTCTTTTCTAAAACTGAAGGCAGAGGGCAAGAAAGCAGCCAAGGGGTCACAGACTGGAAAACAGACTAGAAGACTAGTATAATTCTCTCCCACCTTACTCTTCACCAGACACTAACTTGATTGTCTCTTCTCCTCAGCATTGAGAAGCTGAGTCAGAGGAAATGAAACAAACCCACTGTACTTCACCAAGGTGGCCCCCAACTAACATTTGGCAAGCACCAAGAAAGATTTTCTGCTGGGTATAATGAACCAGCCAGAGTAGTCTCAACTATGTTCCCAACAAGTTTGGGCCTTGAAACCTGGCAAAACTCAGAATATTAAAAAATACCTTGAAATATGCACTGGCATTTCCCCATCTCTTCTTTCTAATGGAATAAGGGTCAGTAGATTGGCTCTTAATATATAAAATGCTCTAAGAAATCAAATGGTTTCCCTGAACGCCAAGAAGTTAAAGCCTATACTATTGTTCTTTAGTTTTTCAATCCAGATTTTGGATTTGCTCAAGCACATTTCCTAATTCTCATCAGAATGATATGTATGTGTTAAAGATCTTTGTGTGTGTGCTCAGTCATGTCTGATTCTTTGTGACTCCAAGGACTGTAGCCTGCCAGGCTTCTCTGTTCATGGGAATTTTCCAGGCAAGAATACTGGAGTGGGTTGCCATTTCCTTCTCCAGGGGATCTTCCTGACCCAGGGATTGAACCTGTGTCTCTTGCCTCTCCTGCATTGGCAGACGGATTCTTTACCACTGCCCCACCTGGGAAGCCGTTGAGGATCTTTATCTTGTTAGTATTGTTTCCTATTTTTTCTGTTAGGATTAGCCTTAGTTGAATATGGGAAACCTCTAATTAAGAGTGTCTTAAACAAATGAGCCTATTTCTCTCACACATAGCAGAAACCCAGAGTTGGATAGTTAAGTGTTGGTAAAGCTGACCCACAGTTGCTATCTGAATGTTTGTATCTCTCAAAAAGCCTTTTTTTTAAGATATGTATATTATATATAATGTTAGTCATTTAGTCCTGTCCAATGCTTTGTGGCCCCATGGACTGTGGTTTGCCAGGCTCCTCTGTCCATGGAATTCTTCAAGCAAGAATGCTAGAGTGGGTTGCCATTCCCCTTCTCCAGGGGCTCTTCCGGACCCAGGTATTGAACCCAGGTCTCCTGCAGTGCAGGCAGATTCTTCACCATCTGAGCCACCAGGGAAGCCCCATGGTTGATTTCAAGTTATTATTTTTTAATCACATTTATTTTTCTTATTTATTTATTTGGCTGAGTCAGGTCTTAATTGCATCATGCAGGATCTTTCATTGTGGCACACAGACTCTAGTTGTGGCCTGTGGACTCAGTAGTTTCTTTGTAGTATGTGGGATCTTAGATCCCAACCAGGGATTGAATCCCTGTCCCCTGCATTGCAAGGCAGATTCTTACCCACTGAACCACCACAGAAGTCCCTCCTAAATTCTTATGTTGAAACCTAATGTCCAATGAAATGGTGCAATATTAAGAGATGGGGACTTTGAAAGGAGGTTGACTCATGAGGGCAGAGTCTTCACAAATGGGATTAGTGCCCCTAAAAAAGAGGTCCAAAGGAGCTCCCCTTGCTCCTTCTAACGTGTGAGGACATAGTGGAAAGGTGCTGCTACGAACCAGGATGTGGGCTCTCTCGAGACACTGAATCTGTCAACACGTTGTTCTTGGGCTTCCCAGCCTCCAGAACAGTAAGATAAAAGTGTTTTATTGTTTATAAGCCATGCAGTCTCTGGTATTTTGTTGTAGCAGCCTAAACAGACTAAAAGTCCCACATTTCTATCTTTCTGCTGCTTGATCTTGGTATACGCTTCAACGTTATCTCACAGCCTTAGATGTTTCCTGTAGCCCAAGTCATTGTGTCCACATTCCAGGCGGTAGGAAGAAGGACAAGAAAGACTGAAGGATGAAAAGGTGTGCACTCTGCATTTTAAGATGTCTTTCCCAAAATCCTTCCCCAAAAATCTCCACTTAAACCTCACTGGCTAGAACATAATCACATGGCCATACTCAGATTCAAAGGAAAGTAGAAAGGCATCTTGCCACTCCAGATAAATTCAGAACTCTGTTACTAAGGAAGAAGATGAAGGAAGAAGGATAAAATAGATATTGGAAGAAAAATAACTATTTTTACACATCCTACCACAGGGATTTCCCACCTTCTGGGGTTTCCTCCTCACCCCCTTCTCTTAAACATATAGAAAAACTGAAAGGATAATTCAATGAATAACCTTATATGCACCAAATACAGTCCATAATTGTTAATAATATATTGTGTGTGCCTGTTTGTGAGTGAAAGGGGAAGAGAGAATGTGGTAAAAAAAAAAATACACATATGTCAGTGTGTACACACACATACATATATATCTCACATTCACATTGCTGAACCATTTGCCATGCAGTGTCCATGGAAACAAAGCAAACACATGAAATATACATGTGTGGATATTTGTCCAAACCATATGAAAGTGAGGTGTAGACATCATGAACCTTTGCCTTTTAATATTTCAATATGTATATTCTAAGAATTAGGAGACTCTCCTCTATAAATAATAGCATTAACAAATTTAAGAAAATTACAAGACTCTAATACCATGTAATGTTCTGTCAAAATTCAAATATCTTAGTTGTGAAAAATAATGTCCTTTGATGTTTTTCAACAAGAATTTATCAAGTTCCACTCACTTTATTTGGTTGTTATGTCTTAAGTCAATTTTAACTCATGAGGGTTTTCTAGTGACCGTGAAAGTATAAATTATACCTGATGTCTGATGTCTGTCTTCAGAGCATGCAGTGTGTTTGTAAGTTCTATCCGTGATGTATATCATGGTTCATGAATTTTGAATTTAATGAAACCGTTTCCAGATAAGTTGCTTTCCAATGTGTCTTTATTAAAAGGTTATCTTTTATTTTCTATTCTTACAAGTAAGTAACTCCCAGAAATAAACTTTTTCCTTCCGTTTCAAAACCCTCATTGTATAATCATTTCACAAAGTTGACAAGGCCTAATTAGCTGCACAATATGAGTTGGGAAAATTCTATGACCAACTATTAAATAACATTTCTGAGCTAAAGCCTCTTGATCCATGGTCTTGGAATGCAATGGCATTGAAAGACAGTACCTACACTTCAGTTTCCTCCATACACCTGAAATAAACCATTCCAGACATTACAGGAAAGTTCCAGCGTGACAAGAGCAAAGTAAAATGTATATCTAGGAAGTCACACACTATAGTCCATTCCCAAATCCACTTCAATTTTTTTTAAGAAATTTAATTTTTTTAAAGAAATTACTCAGCAACTCATGACATTTGATACTTAATAGCTGAAACATTTCCCCATGTTGGGAAGATCCCCTGGAGGAGGGAACAGCTGGCTATCCACTCCAGTTTTCTGGTCTGGAGAATTCTATGGCCAGAGGAGCCTGGCAGGCTACAGTCCATGGGGTCGCAAAGAGTCAGATACAACTGAGCAACTTTCACTTTCTTCAGCTGAAATATTTTTACAAAATACAGTCAGTCATCATATTGCCTGTATGATCAAAATAACTGGCAACAGTTTGTACTATGTTGTATATTTACTTTAGTAACATGCAGAACTTTAGTCATGATTTCATCCTCTTAAAATACCGTTAAGAAATTTATAATAGCTGTCTGTCATTTAATTTTTTGTCATTTAGAGAATTATAAAATTCTCTTAAAACCAGAGTTTTTAAATGACATATGGTTGTGTATTGTAAAGCTAAACTGTGAAAGGGTTGTAAACCTTACTTTGAGGATTTAGGATTCTAGGATTATGTCCCTGAAGCCATTATAAAATGAAAACTAACCTATAGCAAGTGTATAAAATTTACTGACAAGGTATGGAATTCAGTTAGTATAAGCATTCCCAGCCAGTTTCTAGGCAATTATTTGCTTGCCTGCTATTCTACATACTGACTCTAGGCTTGGCCATATGACCTGATATGAACAATGGAACATCGCCATACATAATATAAGCAAAGGCTTAATAGGCAACCTTTTGGAATATGGCCCTGATACTTCTATGTTGTGAATAAGCCTGGGATGAAACACCATGTGAAAAGAGAGGCCCAGCTAGCCCAGTAGTCCCAACTGAGCCCCACCACCAGCATATCTGTGAGCCGAATGCTTCAGCAAAAATAAACCCTGTCAAAAACACTGTCCAGGGACTTCCCTGGTAGTTCAGTGGCTAAGACTCCATGCTCCCAATGCAGGGGGCCCAGGTTCAATCCCAGGTCAGGGCACTAGATCCCACATGCCACAAATAAGAGTTCTCATGCTGCAACTAAACAGGTCCTGCATGCTGCAATGGAGATGCACCATCCTATGTGCCACACTTAAGACCCAGCACAGTCAATAAATGAATAAATAAGTTTCTTTCTTTTTAATGTATTCAAAAAATAGTTTCCATTCAACCTATAGAATCACAGAAATAAGAATTAATTCTGTTTTTAGGCCCTAAGTCTGGGTGGTATTATGCAGCAACAGATAACTGAACACAACCTGATTTCTCCTTAAGGAATGGCTAAACTCCAGTGCTATAGGAATCAATTTGTTCAAATGATATTCTTACAACCTAATTCTCTCTGCCTCTCAACTCAGCTCTACTTTCTTGCCTTCTGTGTGTTGACTTAATTCTCAGATTGGTTCTCCTCTTGTGGTCAAAAGATGTTTGCAGCAGTTTCAGGTTTCGCATCTTCTATGCTCAATATGCAGAAGAAAAGAGAAAGCTTTTTCCCAACAGTTGGACAAAGAGTCAAGTCTCACGCTCATCGGCTCCAACTGGGTCACTTCCACCTGCAGACCAGTCACAATAGCTAGTGGTAGGACTTGTTGGGTGGTTAAGCCAATCAGGCCTTCCTCTAGAGCTGAGAGTACTAACTGCATCCAAATAACATGAGCTGAGACTAAATGATGGACAGATCCACAAAAAGAAAGAGAAATGGAAGAAGGGGGATCTTTGTGGATGCTAGGTGGCCAAAAGCTGATACATTTCTATTAGAAATCTTAAACACATAGCTCCATTCTTCACCTTTCTCCCAAATTCTAGGCTTTAATATTCAATTGCATACTTGGAATCTTCTATTGGATGTCTGCAGACATCTTAAACTTTGTCCAAACTGAACCACCCATGGAACTCAGACTTGGAGGTGGAGGGGCATTCCCTTTGCTCTTAATTGTAGCTCCCAAACCCTATCTCTTCTTTCCTCCTTCAAAAGCCCCGTAATCTTTGAAGCAGGACAACATACTTTAACACTGGCTCTTTCTCCTTGTTACTGTCATCTTTCAAACCCTTGGGTCACACCTTGCTCATTCACTAACGACTCTAGCATGTTTCATAGTCTGTATCCCCACCACTTCTCTGTCAACTATAGCATCAACATCCACAGTGACAACCCACCAGCCACCTTGGACTCTCAGTTCCCCAACCTCCTTCCCTACAGTGATCACTTCATCCTTCCACATCAACTGCCCACTCTCACAGTAACACTGTTAACTCTGTCTTTACCAACAATTACAACATTTCCAAAATCTCAAATTCCAGAACCCTATTTTCTAATCCTCCCCTCAGTTTCACATCTCATCTTTTCTAGGCTTCCCACTGCAGCTCCTCTTTCACTTTAAAGAAATCTCCAGTCCATGGACACCATCACTTTCTCACTACAGATGACCCCCTTACCCAGTTTATAGTTCCTTATTCATTGCTCAAATCATTTCTTTGCAAACATCCTTAACTTTCTCAGTCAATCCTTTCTTCTTTTATTATCTTGCCCAGCAAAGCTTTAAACCTAATTAATCCCAGTCAGTTCCACCTACTCCGTGCCTGCATCCAAGTGTCTGAATATCTCTAGATATAGAAAGGTTACAGCTTTACTCACTATAAATGTACAGCCATAAATTTCAGACATCTGTTGCTCACCCTAGGAATAGCCATCTCAAGATGTCACCCTACATGGTTTGCAGGTGTCGGGGTCACAGAGAGAGAATAGATAGAGCAAGATCAGCTTCAATAATGAGTGTTGGTCCCCCATGGCCAGCACATCTTACCCAATAGCCAAAGATGGTCTACATACACCACACCTGTGCTGCAGGTAAAGGAGCTCCTTCTCGCCCTGACAGGTTCAGATATAGCAGTTTGGTTGGCCAGGTGCCATGTTATGCACACATATTATTGTTGCTGTTTAGTCTCTCAGTCAAGTCTGGCTCTTTATGACCCCATAGAGTGTAGCCTTCCAGGCTCCTCTGTCCATGGGATTCTCCAGGCAAGAATACTAGAGTGGGTTGCCATGTCCTTCTCCAGGGGATCTTCCTGACCTAAGGATCAAACCTATGTTTCCAGCCTTGGCAGGGAGATTCTTTACCACTGAGCCACCAGGGAAGCCCTGCACACACTTTAGGCAAAGAATTACATATTAAACCCAGAACAGGGAAAGATACTCCCAGATAAGAACACATTCCCAATGACATGCAGCCATACAAGGGTCAACAGGCTATGCATGACTGTCTTTCCCAAGAGTCCAACCCCCAACCCTTGCTTGGCCACTAAAATAGCAGATAAAACACATCAAATATAGTAGGACCACCGTCTGTCATCAAACTTGGAGATGGAACTAGGTCCACTGGGGGCCCTGAACAATTCACATGGATGTTAAGGCTCCATACGGAGCTGCAGAGACTCCCTGTCATTTTGGGACAGCAATTCATCCAGGTCAAAAGGAGAACCAGACCCAGGAGGATGATCAGGCCTCCTTCAAGGATGGTCCCTGATCAAGGACAACAAGTGCCTGGAATAAGCTAACTCAAGAGTTTTTTGTAAAAGGGTCTGGGGGGCCTACAGGTGTACAGCTAATAACCATCCTGCCTGAGCATGGATCCTCTCTAGTTCAATTTTTCCTTCCCTTAATTATTGATATATACACAACAAGAGGTACTGGCAATAAACACAAATGCCACACTGTTCCACCAGCAGGTAACTGAGGCTATTCGGTTGTCCACTACCACCACCAGCTTAGCTAGTGAGTTCAGTGAAGTCTTGTTTGTTTTGGATTGCTTGGAGAGTGTCTGAGTCATTTTCTACCAGCTAATCCAACCCAAAGGGAATATGGGATTTGAGCTTAACTTCTAACTTAGAGGGACCTCTGCTCATCCAACAGCATTAGTAAAAGTCTTCTGTAGGAATCTCATCAATCTTTGCATTGTCTATCCAGTTTTTAAAATATTTTATTTATTTGGCTGCATCAGTCTTTGTTGTGTCGTGTGGGCTCTTTGCTGCCCCATGCAGGCTTCTCTAGTTGTGGCATGAGGGCTTAGTTGCTCCACGTCTTGTGGGATCATAGGTCTCCAACCAAAAATTGAACCCATGTCCCTTGCATTGGAAGATAGATTTTTAACCACCAGGCCACCAGGGAAGTCCCTGTCTATCCAGTGTTAACTACCAAAGCCATATTGCTCTGTGGGTCGACCCTGTTCTCTCCTGTATTCCTCGCTTGTCGGTCTCTTGAGTTCCCTTTTGGACCCTGGACACGGCTTCCCATTGTTGGTTTCTCTGTTCAGCCCAAGTTGATGGAAACCACTGAAACCATCCTTTTGTTTTTATCTCAAACAGGACATTCAGTGGAACTTTTCTACTTCTTTCCCATAGTTCTTTTCTTTTAGAAGACAACAGTAAGGATAATAGAGTCTTCTCCTGGAGAGGCCCTTGTCGCATGAAGGCCTCCATTGCATTGTCCGACATTCCCAGGGTCAGGGCTATATAGTCAGTACAGTCAGGCTTTTACCTGAAATGCAGCTATGGCTTTATGAATGTTTTTCCAGGAGCTCCTAGTCTTAGGGACGTTGCCACTGTTGGGAACACTATGCTCATACTCTTTGCAATCCACATCTAGAGCAACATTGGGGAGTTCCCTGGTGGTATAGGGGTCAGGATTCTGAGCTTTCACTGCCATGGCCCAGGTTCAATCCCTGGTCAGGAAACTGAGATCCCACAAGTTGTGCGGCATAGCCAAAAAGAAGAAGGAGCTACATTGGCTTACCTCTGGCTCTGCCCTGTTGGTTGCCATGTTCCAAAACACACTGCAACAAGAGGTCAGTGGTTAGTTTTCCTGGACTGCAGCACTCAGTCTGAGATATGTAGGGCTTCAAGGCCTCCTTATCAAACAGGTGCACTGTCTAAGTCCCATAAGCCTCCCCTGGCTTCTTCCCTTATCTGTTTTTCAGTTTTCATATTTCATTCTCAGAGAAGGACATCATTTCATGAGTTACATTTTTCAGCAACACCATGAGTGGCTTTGTGTTGAGTAAAAACTAGCTTTACTTGGGGCTTTTAAGAGATCTAGATAAAAAAAAGAGAGAGAGAGAGACCTAGATCAAGCAGAGCTTCCTAAACAGGGCCCTTTGACTCCCCTTGGGTATCATCTACAACCCCTTGCATGTGGAAGTTAGAGGCTTGTGTGGGAGTATGAAGGTGGCTAGAAGCTAGGTTAGTTTTCCAAAAAAATTTTAGGGCCTACCTCTTGCATTCGGCCCTCATCCATCACCCAGTTTATCCTTGTTGACTGGGAGACTGTCAACATCTTATTTATCCCCAGTCAACTAGAGGGAATCCATCTAGGGGGTTGGCAGCAGCCTGAATGGCTGCACCGATGAAACTTGTGCCATGTTGTATTTTGTGGGTGACTTTGCTCCTTACACCAGACTGTCAAGCAAGTGTTGTTACCTGTTGCCTACCACCAGAAGAAGCAGTAGCAAAATGTCAACTCTCACTGCAGAGTTTGCAGGCATCAGAGCTGCCAAGAAAGACACAACTCACAGGCACTGGATGAAACACTTCACTCATACAGAGAACAGAGCAAGGTCAGTCTCAGGAGTGAGTGTGGCTCTCCCACAGCCAGCGCCTCTTGCCCCTTAGCCAATGGAGGGAAGATGGTCTACATGCACCCCTCCTGTGGTAGTGAAGGACCTCCTCCTCTCCCCACGAAGAATAGATATAGCAGTGGGGTTGCCTGGGAGTCACACAATGCACATGCTTAAAGCAGAATGAAGAAAGTACAAATCATAGCCAGCACAGGCTGTGAGGACTTCCTATTTCCATGTAAGAAAACATTCCAGGCCCAAGGCATGCTCTTATGCAGTTATGCAAGTTTCAACAGGCTACCTGTGACTGCTTTTTCCAATATCTACCTTAACTCTGTTCTAACATTCAAAGGCTACAAAGACCTCCATTTGTACTCTGGAAAAGATCTCCTCATCTTCTCAAAGATTTTGCTCCTGTAACTTTCGCCTCATTTTCCAGCATCATAATCCTCCACCCTCTACTAAATCAATCCCATGACCATATAAAGATGCTCAACCATCTCCAATTTAAAAAGCAGTTCCTCCATTTAATTTCCAAATACATGGAGTTTGTAAAATATTGCTGATATTAATTTCTCATTTAAATACTTTGAATTGGTTCATGATGCTTTTCAGGTCTACTATATCCTTCTACTTTTCTGTACACTCACTCTAATAATTTTTGAGAGTTTGATATTGAAACTCCAAGTAAAAATCTTATTAGCTACTTAAAGAATAATTGTAATATATAACGGAACTATATGTAACTTTGTTCTGTATTTTCTAAGTCTCCTGTAAATGTGTTATCAAACTTTCATAATTTAAAAAAGAAAAAAGAACAAGAAAATAAAAACCATCCCCTCAACTTTACAATTCTCTCTCTCCGGGTACACAGCCATTTTTGCTTTATCACCTCACTTACTCCTCAGTCCTTTTCAGCTGTGCTTCCATAACCGCTGTTCCTCTTGAAACTATTTACTGGTGATCCTCACACTTCCAAACCCAAGGGTCATTTCTGTTATCTTACTTGACCTTTCAGAAGCATTCATGCTAACTGACCTCTCTCTCCCTGAATCTCCTCACTTTCTTTCTGAGATATCACACTCTCCAGCTTTCCCCACAAGGTGTTTCCTTTTCCAGCACTTCCATGTCTGCTGGAACTCTCAAGTGCTCCAAGACTCTGTCTTGGGCTTTCTCTTTGTTTATACTCTTTCCCTGATGATTTCACTGTCATTTTTTAAATACCTTATTCAAGCCAATGACACTCAAGCCCTAACCTCTCCTGTGGATCTCCAGCTAAGGTATCAAATTGCCTTCTTGATTTTTTCACATATATATAATTTCCTCCCCTAATTTAGCCCTTTAGCTTTACTATTTCATGTACTTAACACTCTACTATTTCATGAAGTATTCACAAGATTTTCTTCAATTTACTGTGGTCTGTCCTACAATTAAACCTAGGGTTTACTAGTTCAGTTTTAGACACTGGAAAAAAGAATATTATACTAAGAGATAGATTCTCTGATTCTCATATTTTAAAATTTTTTACTGAGGTACAATTGACAAGCAACATTATATTAATTGCAGCTGTACAACGTAAAAATTCTATTTGTATGTACTGCAAACTGATCACCACAATGAGTCTAGTTGACATCTGTCACCATACAGTTACAGAATTGTTTTTCTTATAATAAGAACTTTTAATATCTACTCTCTTAGCAACTTTCAAATATGCAATACAACATTATTAACTATAGTCACTATACTGTATGTGACATCCCCATTACTTATTTATAACTGGAAGTTTGTATCTTTTGAGCTCCTCCAAACTTTTCACCCACCCTCCATCCCCCACCTCTGGCAACCACTAATCTGTTCTCTGTCTTCCTGAGTTTGAATTTTTTTTTTCTTTTTTTTAGATTCCACATATAAGTAAAATCATATAGTATTGGTCATTGGTCCTACAGTATGGCCCTTCAAGGTCCACTCAGGTTGTCACAAATTGTTAAGATTTCATTCTTTTTGTGGCTGAATAATATTCCATTGTGTACATATACTACATTTTCTTTAACCATTCATCCATTGATGGACACTTGAATTGCTTCCAGATTTTGGCTGCTGTATGTAATGCTGTTCTGAACATTGGGGTGCATGTATTTTTTTCAAATCAGTGCTTTTGTTTTCTTCAGGTAAATATCCAGAAGTGGAATTATTGGATTATATGGCAGTTCTAATTTGAATTTTTTGAGGAACCTCCATACTGTTTTCCATAGTGGCTGTACCAATTTACCTTCCACCAACAGTGCACAAAGCTTCCTTTTTCTCCACATCATCACTAGCATTTTTTACCTCTTGTCTTTTTGAGAACAACCATTCTAACAGGTGTGAGGTGATTTCTCACTGTGGTTTTGATTTACATTTCCCTGATGATTAAATTAAGTAAAGTTGTTAAGTTGTGTCGACTCTTTGCGACCCCATGGACTATACAGTCCATGGAATTCTCTAGGCCAGAGTACTGGAGTGGGTAGCCGTTCCCTTCTCCAGGGGACCTTCCCAACCCAGGGATCGAACCCAGGCAGGTCACCCACATTGCAGGCGGATTTTTTAGCGATGTTGAATAAGTTTTCAGGTACATGTTACCAATCTGTAGATCTTCGGAAAAATCTATTAGATCCTCTAACCAGTTTTAAATTGGATTGTTAGGGGGTTTTGCTATTGAGTTGCATGAGTTCTTCATATTTTTTGGACGTTATCCCTTATCAGATGGTTCTTGTTTCTGAAAGCGGACTTTTTTTTTTCCACCCAAGAACAAGTTCATTATGTTTATACTACTTAACATAGCCAGGTGGCGCTAGTGGTAAAGAACCCACCTGCTGATGCTGGGGACGTAAGAGATGTGTGTGGATCCCTGGGTTGGGAAACCCCCTGGAGGAGGGCATGGCAATCCACTCCAGTATCTTTGCCTGGAGAATCCCATGGACAGAGAAGCCTAGCATACTACAGTCCATGGGGTCACAAAGAGTCAGACACAACTGAAGCAACCTAGCATGCACGCAAGCACTTAACATAGCATACATATATCTCCCATGACTTAACCAAAAACTGTAAAAGTGAACTTTTTTCTCATCCATTCATGATCTAACCAGATCTTTATGTGTATTGACTATGTGTTCAGATGTTATCTACTGCAGGATATCTGCACACAGTACGGTGCTGATTTTAGGCCCCTTTTTTTCCTCCCTACACTCGTTTGTGCACGACTTCACTCATCATCAACCATTAGTTGCCAGATGATCCTTCTCTAGCCCTGAGTCTTCTCTTGGGCTTCATTTCTACATTTCTGATGGTCCACTGGACAAATGTAACCAGGTGTTCCCTCTAAAATCCAACACAACCAAAACTGAATCTTCTTTTTTCCTGCTCCCAAATCAGTAATATCTGATTTGCTTCTTTCTGTCAGTGAAGCTGCCATTCTCTTGGCTACCTAGGTTGCACTCCACTTCCTCTCTTTCCCCCCAGATCACCACTTCCTATCATTTCCTCCTTCAACACTGCCATAGCATGTTCCAGGGACAGGATTATGTGTCTGGAGTCAGAAAGACCTGGGAATTAATTAACTGAGGTTCATATGCCTCCTTTTCCTCATCTTTAAAGTACAAACCAGGACTGGCTTGAAGTTTACATGATCCAATGCATAGAAGAACCTAATAGCACTTTAGTTCTCACTTTATGATGTTTTCTTCCCTGCCTTCCATTTCTATGGTCAATATTACAGTGGTGTCCTTCATAATACCTCAGCTAAATGATTGCACTACATTCTTAAATTCTGTTTTTTAATCTTTCCCTCCCTCCAAACACTTCATAAAACTCTATTAGGTTCCTACTAGATCCAACCAGTCCATTCTAAAGGAGATCAGTCCTGGGTGTTCATTGGAAGGACTGATGTTGAAGCTGAAACTCCAATACTTTGGCCACCTGATGCGAAGAGCTGACTCACTGGAAAAGACCCTGTTGCTGGGAAAGATTGAGGGCAGGAGGAGAAGGGGATGACAGAGGATGAGATGGTTGGATGGCATCATCGACTTGGTGGACATGGGTTTGGGTGGACTCTGGGAGTTGGTGATGGACAGGGAGGCCTGGCATGCTGCAGTTCATGGGGTCACAAAGAGTCGGACACGACTGAGTGACTGAACTGAACTGAGTGAGAATTTGGTGCATGGGAGCTCAACCCAGTGGTCTGTGACATGGGTGGAAGGTGGGAGGGAGGTACAAGAGAGAGGAGGTATATGGATACCTATCTACCGCTGATTCATGCTGAGGTACGGCAGAAAGCAAGACAATACTGGAAAGCAATTATCCTTCAATTAAAAATAAATAAAATAAAAAAATAATTAATTAAAAAATAAAATCACAATACACCATTTTACTGGAGAAGGAAATGGCGATCCACTCCAGTTTTCTTGCCTGGAGAATCCCATGGACAGAGGAGCCTGGCGAGCTATAGTCATTGGGGTTGCAAAGAGTCGGACAGGACTGAGCAACAAACACATACACCATTTTATGGGACTAGAAGTAAGATGAGGACAATTAAGTTATACATATCACAAATTTAAGGGCACATAACCTTTGACTCATTTCTAGAAATGGATCCCGCAAATCTTCTCACAATTTCTTTAGGATACATCTATAATTCACTTTGGCACTATCTGAAATAGTGAAAAGCTATAAAGTTATGAATATGACACATCCAACTGAACACTCTGCAGGCTATAAGCAAGGTCATCTATATATACTGACATGGAAAGAGGTCTATGATATTTACGACAGGCAAAGCAAGTTGCAAAAAAGGACACAGATCCTATTTGTATGTGAAAAAATGTGTACATATATTTATATATACTTAGAAATGTTCAAAAACCATTAATATTAATTACCGTAATAGCAAAGATTCCCAGTGATATGAAAAGGAACTTTTACTTTGCTTTTTATATCCTTTTGCACTGGCTTAGCTTTTAAATATGAGCAATATGCAAAATTTACATTGCACATTACAGAAACCACTATTTTCAAATCTACACAATGCCCAACCACATAAACACTTCATCACTTCGGTTCCTGTTACAGAAATTTGCTTTTCACTGTTGTCTTTTAATCTGGAGTCTTTAAATTTTTTTCACTTTAATTTTCTAAAAAGCCACCGCATATATTCATTCATTGATTCAACCAGTTGTTACTGACGACCTACGTTATGCCAGGCACTATGGTAAGGCAGAAAAATGAAGAGCGGGGCACTAGGGGAGGACTATAACCAAATGCACATGTACATAATAATTAGTAGTGAGTGCTGAGAATTTTCAGATGCTGAAATGTCCAAAAGTCGTGTACTCCCACGTGTGCATAGTACATATATTTATTTACCCATGTGTGCTCAGTCGCCTCCAGTTCTTTGGGACCCCATGGACTGAAGCCAGTCAGGCTCCTCTGTCCATGGCAAGAATACTGCAATGGGTAGCCATTTCCTCCTCCAGGAGATCTTCCTCACTCAGCCATAGAACCTCCTGCTCCTCCGTTTCCAGCATGGGCAGGCGAATTCTTTACCACTGAGCCATCTGGGAAGCCCCTTATTTACCCATACATACGTGCGCGTCTGCTAAGTGGTTTCAGTCTTCACCCGTGCATATATAAATGCTACTGAATTAAAGTGTCATTTGGATAAAATATTCTGGGAAAGTTCCCAAATTAATCTTTCTCCTGCATTCACTATAATGAATTTAGTGCAAATTATTTTTTAATAGCAAAGGTTTTTTTTTTCTTTCTTTGTTTTCTGGCGGTCGTGCGCGCGAACCTGGGTGGCGCAGCTTGGGTTGGGGAATGCAGTACGGCGGAAAGATTTCAGAAATGGAGGGTTAGAGTGCGGCGTTGAATATTTAAGCATGAAAAACACGCCACCGGACCGCCACGTGTCCCCAGTCGCGGTGGCGACTGGCTTCGAGCTTTGGCGTGCGTAGGCTGCTGCTGGTGATCATGGCGCTGCGCGCGGCCGGGTTGCTAAGCCGGCTGGATAATCCTGAGCGGCGCAGGGGAAACGACCACATTCCTGGGATTTGGGGCGGGAGTTAAACGCTTAACGTTGACTTCCAGGCCTTAGGTACGTCGTCATATCAACAGTTCTTTCGAAATGAGCAGCTCCTGACTCTGCGTGAGACTGAGTTGTATTGTGCCCAGGTGGCGCTATGTGCAAATCAAATTGTTGGAGGGGAATATTTTAGTGCTGAAAATCTTGAACTATGAAAACCTTGAACCTTATATGACAGTACTTAATTTTTTAATGTATTTATTCTTCCGCAGGTTAATATATTGATTTTCCCTCAGGAACAATGGATTTCGGTGTAGCGGAACTGTTATATGGAGATGCTAAGGTAAGTGTTGAGAGCTCAGTTGTAAGCTGAAGGAATAAAACTGTTGATTTACAGGAAAGGATGCATCATTTGAAATTGTCTTCTTTTTTTTAGATGCAAAGGTACATTTCAAAACAGGCCGCACAATATTGGCTGGAAAATGACTTGGTTAAAATCTGATGATCTTACCAGGTATGTGTTCTACTAGTATTTTGAATCTCCATATGCTTAGTGTAGATTAAGTGAGAAAAATATTTTTGTTTTTCAACAGCATTCTGCAGGTTGATGAATACTAATGAAGCTGTGGATGTCACTGAGGAGCTTCATTTTAAAGTAAGTTACCCTGACTTACAACATCTGCTGCAGTAATTCTACTGTAATACTTGGCCTTTAAATATCTGGTTTGTGGTAAATGTCCATGTGGTGTAGCTTAATGGATTTTGGTCTGATCAATGATGAAACCTATCCCGAAGCTGATAACCTGAAGAAAAGCATGTACGGATTCGGCTTCTGAGACGAGACTAATGTGCAGATATGAGAACAAGTTTTAACCGATTTCTGTTAGGTTATGCCTCATAGAGGAAAAACTTAATTCACAGTCGTGGGGTTTTCTGTGCCAACAGTGAGGAGTTACTGTCTGTCTGTTGAAAGAAGTCGGTGTGCTGTGACATTTCGAAGGTGGAAACATTTCTGTAAGTAAAGATATTTTGCTTCAAAATCAGTAAACATTTGTGTCCTTGGTCTTACCTATGATGATCCTATCCCGAACCTGAATTTCTGTTGAAAAAACTTATACGGATCTGGCTTCTGAGGTGGACCATTATAAGGACAACATTTTTGAAAATTGTTTTAAGTAAGTTTTTTGATGTTGATGGTTTTGTAAACCTCAAATGTTTTTCCTTTCCTAGGGCTAGTGCTGCGAGATTTACTTGTCTGTCTTATGAAAATCTGGTGATTGGGAAAACCTCCATTTTATGGATGTGGGAAGAAACTTCAAGATGGATTATATTTTTACATTGGTTTGTAAATAGATTCTGAACCAGCGTTGAGTCTAGATAATGCGTCCATAAGAGTCAAGGCATTTCTGTTTGACCGTGACACTGCTGTAGAGTCATAACCTCTTAACCAGTGTATTATTTTCTAGCTATGAAACTATTTTTAATGGAAAATTCTTTTCTAGTTATCCAGCCTTGTAATTAAATAATTTTGAATAGCTGTTGGTTGCTTGTCTGTCTGAATTGAGTTTAAAACTGCATGATTGTAATTACACTAAGTTAAAGTTTATACTCTTGCAGTGAAATCTTTAGTCAGGTTTCTAAGGAGAGATGATTTGGTTTGGAAAGAATAGGTAATGTGGAAAACGTTAGCTTCAATCAGTGTTATTGAATTAATGGGGTGCGAGCAAAGTGGGAGAGATAAGACCTGTTAACAGTGAGGGAAGGTCATGATAAAATCTGTGTTAAGACTGGTCAAGCAATGTGTGGAATGGGTTAGTGTAAACAATAATAGCATCTAATCTAACCAAGGTGGTTGGGCCCTAACCCTAATCATTTTCCCTAAATAGATGCATGAATAACCTGTTGCCATATTTAAATGTTAAAGTCAGAGTGCCAATATTATCTGAATGAACTCTTGAAATGTTAGTTTGCCTGCTGAAGTGAAGAGATGATTTGGGGCCTATGTACCTTAAGTATCTAGACACCTTAATAGCACCCTGGCACTTGGTTATCAATATATGTTAAATGCGTAACAATGAATGCTTAATGACCCATCGAGGGGGGACTTGCCTGGTTGTCCAGTCGTTAAGACTGCTTCCAGTAGGGGCTGCTGGTTAGGGTAGGTGAAACCACATGCAGAGTGGCACAGCCAAAAACTTACGATGTTCAGAGAGAACTGGGCTTGTCAAAGTTGGCTAACATGACATCAAAACAAGGCAAGACTTGGTTTTAGAGCACTTAAGGTTTCCCATATAGCTCAGTTGGTAAAGAATCTGCCTGTAATGCAGGAGACCCTTTCCCTTCCAGTCAGTCTTAAGATTCAAATGATGTACAACAATGAGAGTTGGATCCAAATAATAAAATGAGTAAGTTCATTTAAGAATATAAATATTCAATAAAAATGGATCCAAAACGTAACAGTTGTGGAAGTTGGGAAAGGTCATTGTACCACTCAATGCTGGGGAGTCCTAGCATGCTGCAGTTCATGGGGTCAGAGAGTCAGACACTGCTTAGCAACAAAGCTAATACCAGGAACCTTGAAGCTCTATGTGAGAGACTTAAGCCAGTAAGAATTTTCTTAACTTTATACCATGCTTCCACGTTATCTCAAAATACAGTAGGTTCAATTCTACTGTTTGGTATTTTCTAGGAAAGTGAAGGTTGCTTAGTCTTGGCCAACTCTTTGCAATCCCTTTGACTATATAGTGAATGATATTCACCACGTCAGAATACATTCCTTTCTCCAGGGGATCTTCCCAACCCAGGGGTCTTACCCATGTCTCCTGCACTGCAAGCAGATTCTTTCACTGAGTCACCAGGGATGCCCAAATTAGATTGCCAGAAATCCAATATCCATTGCACTTGGCTTCCTTATCAAGTGCCCTCTGAACTGCTTATACAGTTCATAATCCTTGCTGTTTGCCCATCCTCTGAGAACTTTTGGCTGTATTTTTAAACCAGTTTCCCCATTAAATTTAGAGCCTTTAAATGCCAACCTATGTACAGATACCAGGTCAAAATACAAGCATGCTAGTTTTTGTGAGTTCCAGAAAGCAAGGGTGAGAACTAAGCAAATATTTGCTTGGGCTAATGGGGCTGGAGTTTGCCTTGTATTTAATACAGAGCACTGGTCAGTGTGAAAATTGTGGGAGTTAATATATAAGGACAACTTTGCAAAGTATTAGGCAAAGTGGTCTTCAGGAGAGAATGAGATGAGGAATTTAGTGTGATAAGAGTTGTCATGAGACACTGTGGACTTAGAGAAATGGAGTTGACTACAGACAAGTTAAGAGATTTGCCTTTTGGTGCTAAAGTGCCCAATGAGGCTGAAAATTACCAAGTATAATAGTTAATCAGCAGAATTCTTTCCTGTTGTCCTATGGAGCTTATCCACATGGGAGCAGAAAGCAGATTAGTGGATTAATCCAAAATTACGGATAAACTGGCCAGAAGGAGCAGAGCCATGATGGACCAATTGAGAGTGTAGGTGAAAGTGATGTTAAAATTGACCTTGAAATCCAGGCTGATGAGGAAAAGAAATTAGTGCTGGAAAACTGTCTCAGGTAATGACTAAGAGCAGGTGTACCACAGAGAAATGATGAAAATGAGGTAAAATAAGATACTTTCCAGTTACACTACAAAATGCCCCACAGCATGTTGTGTTTCTAATTAGTGGTTTATTTCCCTCTGGTCCTAGAGTGAGTTCTTTTCAAGTAGAAACTGCCCTTTCACCTCTTATACTCTGTGCCTAGTACAATGTAAAGGCTCCCATTACAAATTTGTCTAATTATATGGAATTCAGTATGTACATTTAAGGTGGGCAATGATGATATGATCTAAATTCTCCAAAAGAGATACAAGAAATGAGAAAAGTTGGAAACTGATGGATTCAGTATGTGTGCCCTCCCAAAATTCTTAGGTTGAAGCTCTAACTCCGATGTGGCAATATTTGGTGATGGAGCTTCAGGGGAAGTGGTTAAGGTTAAATAATGTCATAAAGGTAGGGCGCTGGTCGGATCAGATCGGTGTCCTTATAAGAAGAAACAGCAGAGAACTCACTCTCTCCCTCTTTATATGCACCCATAAGAAGTTATATGGGGACACAGTGTGATGATGGCTGTCTACAAGTCCAGACAAGAGGACTCAGAATGAAACCTACCTAGCTGGCACTTTGATCTTGGACTTTCCAGCCTCCAGAGCTATGAGAAAATTTGTATCATTTCAGCCATCCAGTCTGGTATTTTGTTGTGGCAGCTCTTACAGACTAAGACAGAAGCAATGGATAAATGGCCACTGTTATAATTTGAGGGCTTTATATTTGGCAGAAGATTTATGAGTAATAACTTTTAAAAAGTCCACGCAGTGTAATCTCTCTGGTTTTATACATTTTCCCTTTAGGTTTTTATTTATTACATTGAAACTGGATCTATAATGCACTTTTTTTTTTTTGCAGTGCGTTTTATTATTGACTAATAACAAACAACTGACAAAGCTTTCTACCTGTTTCAACACCAATAGATAATTTTTCAATTAAATCTCAGTAAAAGAAATTAGAGATTGAAATTAAACTGTTTTAGAAGGTGATTGTTGTCTTCAGTCTTGTGCCTCACAAGGAAAACTTTTTAACGTAAATGAAATTAGTTCTTTTAAAATTAACTCATAACAAAAAATGATTTAGGCTTACTGGATATTTCATAGTATAAAATTTCTTTGTTCTATATGAACATTAAGATTGTAAAAGGGGGACTTCCCTGGTGGTCCAGTGGCTGAGACTGTGCACCCCCAATTCAGGGAGGGGGGCCAGATTTGATCCCTGGTCAAGGAACTAGATTCCACATGCTGCAAGTAACAGTTCACATTCCAAAACTAAAAAAGATTCTTCATGCCACGACTAAAGGTGCTGCAACTAAAGACCCCACATGCTGCAACTAAGACCCAGTACAATAAAAGAGGAAGGAAAGAAAGTCAAGTGATGTATTTAAAAAATTTTTTAACTTAAACATTTTTGGTAACTGATAGTTCATACCTATCATGGTTTTTTCACTGTTTAATGGAAAATTCTTAGTATAAAATAATGACTGACACTTCTATAGTTCTTATAACTTTACATCTTGGTTTCTCCTACAGTAACCTGTGAGTAGGTATTATTAGTATTTATACATTTTATATGTGAGTAAACAGATTTAAAATACAATCTGCTCAAAGTTTAGATCACTGGAAGGATGATTTCATCATCATCTGTATTTTGCACATCGTAATATAGTTTTTTTAGTTTGGGTGCCACATTTAAGAAGAAGAGTGGTGGAGTTCCCTGATGGTCCAGTGGGTAAGAATCCTTGCTCCCAATGCAGGGGCCCAGGTTCGATCCTTGGTTACGGAACTAGCTCCCGCATGCTGAAACTAAGGAGTCTGCATGCCACAATGAAGATTCCAAGAACCGCGACTAAGACCCAGGCCAGCCAAAATAAAGAAATAAATATTTTTTAAAAAGGTGAGTGGCAAACTAGGAGGTAACCTAAGGATGAAGACAAGGCTTCTGGAAACCATGTCATTCTAGACAATATTTTAAGGACTTGGAGACAGTTAACCTGAAGAAGTAAAAATCATGGGAAAGCATAATGACTATTCTTAAATATTTAAAAGTATTTCATGTGGGATAATAGTAATATTAATAATAATCCCATCTGGGGACTTTCCTGGTGGTCCAGGGGTTAAGAATCCACCTTGCAATATAGGAGATGCAGGTTTGATCCCTGGTTAGGAAACTAAAATCCTACATGCTGCAACTAGAGTCTGCCCCACAATTAAAGATCCTGCACAATGCAGTGAAGACCCAGCAGTACTGCAGCTAAGACCCCACACAGCCAATTACATGATTTTTTAAAGTAGTAATAATTTTCCCATCTGGTAGGTACTATGATTATGCCCATTTTACCGATGAGGAAACTGGAAGTTAGAAAAGTAACCTAATGAAAGTTTCATAGGAAGTGAGGGAATTAAATTGAAAATCTGGAAATCTAAGTCAAACGATGGTGTTCTTACCCTGCTAAATACCTTCCACAGAGGAGTAGCTAACTGAAGTGTTTTCTTTGGAAGACACAAAGGAGATCAATGAAATAAAAAGAGGCAAACTGCAATTCAACCTAAAGATAAACTTTTCAATAACAGAATGTACTGTCTGGATATCACTATCCCGTCAGTGTGAGCCAGAGGGAGGAAGGTTAGCCATTCTCAAAGACCCCTTTTAAGTCTTAAGTTCAGATTCTTGGCTTGCCCAAGGTAACCCAGCTAGTTAATGACCAAGTTGACAACCAACATCTTCTACACTCTTTCAGTCCAGTGCTCAATCCAGTAACACTGTGGTGCCCCAATTTTTCTCCAGCATAAATTTGAATTTCCTCAGAATTCATTAATCTATGGGAATTGGAAAGATCATACAAACAAAATAATTTTAATCACTATTTTTATACAAAAGTAGAGTTTGAAGCCTGTTACTAGTAGTTGATCAATTTAATTATATTAGGAGAACATGGGCCTTAAGCAGACTAAACTTCTCTGGGGTAATAGTAGGGTCTACCCATTGGGGTACATCTAATTCTGATATTTGTTTTCCTTACTGATGGAGACTCAGTTTAAATTATATTTATTTTTCAAAACTGAATGCAGAAACATTGTTCAGAATCTGACCACACACCCAGAAATGTCAAGTAGTTTTAAAATTCATGGACTTGTCTCCATATATTGGAGTATAACTTATTTTCTTAATGAGTTTTGTTTGCTTGAAATTCAATCTGTTCCTTTGAAGATTAAGGCATAGTGACAAGCTAGGTGTGCATCGTGATTCAGAAATATCCTAAGGTTTCACTCTTTTATTCACTGGACAGATAGGTCCTGAATAACTACCCTGTGCAGGTACTGTCCTAAGCACAGCAGAGACCAAAATCTTTGCCTTTGTGGAGCTTACATTTTAGGAGGAGGAAAATAAATAGATAAATTGTAAAGTATGTGAGAGAATGAGAAGTGATATTAGAAAAGAACATAGGACATAGGGAGTGAATTTGGGGAGGGAGCCAAATAGTGGTGTGATTTTTAAATAAATTTGACAGGATCAGCTTCGATGAGAAGGTAAGATTAAGCAAAGACTCAGAGACTGAGCTATGGACATATCTAAGCAAAGGGCATTTCCAGCAAAGGACAGCCCAAAGACAGATCTACGTATGGTAAAGATGAAGAAAGACGACATGCAAATCATGTCGAGCCTTATGGGTCATTGAAAGAATTTTGCTCTGAGTAAAATGGGAACACTTGTAAAAAGAAATATAGAAACTGAAAGGATGATTCAAGTGTATCAAAGCCTGTGAATCCTACCCATATGGTCCAGATTGTAGTCTCTACCATTTACCATTACAAGAAAACAGGGCGGGCTTGCCTGGTAGCACAGTGGATAAGAATCCACCTGCCAATATAGATAGTCACGGGCTCAACCCTGGTCCGGAAAGATCCTATATACCACGGGGCAACTAAGCCTGTGGGCCACAACTACTGAGCCCATGTGCTGCAGCAACTGAGGCTGATGTGCTGGAGCCTGTGCTCTGCAACAAGAGAAGCCACTGCAATAAGAAGCCCAGCACTGCAATGGAGAGTAGCCCTCCCTGGCTGCAACCAGAGAAAGCCCATACGAAGCAACGAAGACCCAGAGCAGCCAAAGTAAATAATTACTTTTTTTTAAAGAAAGAAAACGGGGTTCATGGGAGAAATAATTGATTACAGAGCTGAGGCAAGAAAGGTACAAGAGGAGCCTTCTGCGTTTTGCTGTATGTAAGAGAGCAAAAAGGGGCTTCCCTGGTGGCTCAGATGGTAAAGAATCAGCCTGCAATGCAGGAGACCTGGGTTCGATCCCTGGGTTGGGAAGATCCCCTGGAGGAGGACATGGCAACCCACTCCAGTATTCTTGCCTGGAGAATCTCCATGGACAGAGCAGCCTGGGAGGCTACAGTTCATGGGGTCACAAAGAGTTGGACACAACTGAGCAACTAAGCACCGCACAGCACAGCACAGAAGAGCAAAAAAGCTATCAGGCGTTTGGGATTGTGTAAAAAGAACTCAGGAGCCCATTTGGAGCATCTCCTGCGGTCCGTGTATGGAAATGCTGAGTATATCAAGGATAATAACGACAATAGATTGAGCTATATAAAATATGTTCAGATCTTGGAATTCATGATACCTTTAAGAAAAACAGCTGCATTTTGATGCTGTTAGAAGATGCTAGTGAACCAACTTAATTTCAGAACTGGCTAATGAGGGACTTTCCAACACCCAACTGCAGTAACAGATAATCAGATTGAAACTGAGAAAGTTTTTCTTCGTTGATTATCCCAGTTAGTAACTGAAAAAAAAAAAGAATATCACTATTTTGTAACATCTCTTGATGTACCAGCAATGATCATCCATGGCTAAAAAAAAAAAAAAAAAAGAGAAGGAACAGTGTCTAAGTGGCTGATTGGGGTTGTATCAACAACATGCTACTTGAAAATCTACTTCCACAGGAAATATTCTTTAAATAATTTTTTTCCTACATAGATGATGTATTTATCCCAAGATATTGGCACTCTTCATCATTTACAATAATGTCGATTATCTGCAAGATATCTGCTCAAGTTTCCCTGAAAGAGTTCCTTGGTTGAATCTAACAAACAAAACTCTAGAAGCTAATTATTGACATGAATTAAATAACATAAGATTTATCACTTCAGCTTCATTGGCATCTTGGGGAGGTGGGCTTGTTATATACACTTTAAACACTTCTATCAGCTAGTGATATCAGTCCTGTTCATAGCATTGTTGTTTATCTTACTAAATAGCCATATCTTAGGAAGTACAAAACACTCGATCCATATTAATGTTTATTCTAGATTTATGGTTAATAGATGATTCATATAATAGTATCTCAAATTTCTTTGAACATTTTTCTTAACTTAGAATAAGTACATCTACTAAACTTAGATTCCATGAAATCCAAATATAAGAAACTATCTCCTATGCAGTTTTCGATTTGCCATTTACTTGGTGTTTAAATTATTCATCAATTTTTAACTTGAGTAAAGAACAAATCTCGAAAAAAAAAAAAAAAGAAATCTGCAGAACACAAACTTCCAGAGTAAGTAAACCATGTTTTTTTTTTTATAGTTTTAGGCATGGGGTTCTGGGGTATTTAAATGTACCTAATTTCCTAAAGTCTATAATCTTGTTTTTCTTTTTTTTACTTACTAAAATGCTTTTTTTAATTAAAAAGATATCTTATAAAATGTAAAAATAAGGAAAATATTAAGAATAAAATTAAAATAACACAATTCCACCATTTAGTGATAAATTTACTGTAAAGAAATTAATATCTTTTTCCATGCAGATAGGACTTTTAATAAAATTTAAATTTTACTGTATATGGTTTGTTTTCCTGATTTTGTATTTAATATTCTATAATGACAATTTTTCAATGCCATTAGAAATTCTTCTACTCAATGGCAACATGGAGAACATTTCTTTTTTCTTTCCTTTTTTTTATTTTGGCCGCGACAGCGCAGGATCTTTGTTTCCCTACCAGGGATTGAGCCCCAGCCCCAGCACTGAAAGCACTGAGTCTTAATTACTGGATTGCCAGGGAATTCCCAAAAACATTTCACTTTTATGGGTATTTAATTCCATAAGACTGGAAATTCCTATCACTTTGAATTTTATCATGATAATAAATTTTACAGCAATAAAAATTTGAAACAGTGACACTGCATTGGTTATCTCTGGATAGTGGGTTCATATTACCATCCAAGAATTAAATGCCTCAGATAACATATCTTCTTACATTCATGTGCAGCCATTCTAGTCCAAACTGCACTCCCCACCCAACAGGTATCCTCTCTCCTAATCTTTTCTTTCTTTATTGTTTTAATTGAAGTATAGTTGATTTACAGCATTGTGTTAATTACTGCTGTGATTAGCAGATGCAAACTGGGATATATAGAATGGATAAACAATAAGGTCCTACTGGAGAGCACAAGGAACGATATTCAACACCTTGTGAAAAGGCCATAATGGAAAAGAATACGGAAAAGAATGTGTATCTATGCATAACTGCATCTCCTTATTTTTTCCACTGTCCAGTCTACAGGGTAAAAAACTACCTCACGTCCTTAACCATGTTTTTGTGCTTTCTTTCCACCTCCTTGCACTAATTACAATTTGGTTCTCAGGGCACTGCTTCGCTTTGCAGGTTTCTTAAGTTCTCCTTCAGATGTGGAAGTCAAGGTCAATATTTTCCTTGATTCTTACTGCCACTTCTTGACAATTATTCCTCCATTTTTATGTACAACCCCTTGATTTTTTCGGACTCATCTTACTTGACTTGCCATCCTTTGTCCTAAGGTTATTTTCCAACTTTCTAATTGCTACCCTTTATTGATTTTGAAGAGTTTGAGACGAGGTTTGCTGTCCTACTTTATGTCATCTGTCTCTAATGTCTATATGTCAGTGTCCAATCTGGCTTCTGAGTTGTTTGACTTCCTCTGCTTTCTCCCTCCACACCCAGCGTTCTTACCTGGGATCCACTGGCCTCTGAAAGGCCATGGGTAGAATTTGAGGGGTCTTTGAATGTAGATAGGGAAAATTTATGTCTTTATTTTTACCAAGCAATAATTGAAATTTAGCATTGCCTTCAATGATAAATGTAGGCAATATATGACAGATTTATTAGCAGTATCAATGGTGTAGATAGATAGCATCACCGACTCAGTGGACATGAATCTGAGCAAACTCCGGGCGATAGTGAAGAACAGGGAAGCCTGGCATGCTGCAGTCTATGGGGTCACAAAGAGTTGAACATGACTTAGCAACTGAACAACAACATGATGGTGTCAACAATAGAAAGCATAGTTATTTTCATATAGAATATATTATGGTTTATGTCACATAGTTTTTCTATGTAATAGAAATTTTCCTTTATGCTTATTTGTACCTAGAAATCACGGTCCTTTTTAAGTCTGCTGCTTGATCTTGTTTAATGTAAAGAAACACATTACTTTAGCCCATTCAGGGTGCTACAACAAACTTCTACATATTAAGTAGCTTATAAATAACAGAAATTTATTTCTCACAGTTCTTTCAGCCCTTAACTTCTGTCTAAGATCAGGGTGCCAACAAGCTTAGGGGAAGGCTCTCTTCTGGATCACAGACCTCTCCTTGTACCTTCACATAAGTGAAAGAGGGTAAAGAGAACTCTGAGTGATTCTAACCCCATTTTAAGCACTAATCCCATTCATGGGAGCTCCACCCTCATGACCTAATGACCTCTGGAAGACTTATCCTCCTAACACCATCACATTGGTGTTAGGATTCCAGTATTTGAGTTTTGAGGAGACACAAACATTCAGATCACAGCTACATTACTGTAGCACACATTTGGTTTGTTTAAATATTTTGGTAAATTTATTATTTTAATGTAAATGGTTTCAGATATAATCCCATATATTTTGTTTTATGTATTTAAAAATATATTTGAGACAGAGTCCCTAAGCTTCCCCAGAGTGGCAAAGTAGTCCATGCATGAATAGTTAAGAACCTTTCATTATAGGTTAACAGCATGTAAAAGCATGAAAGGAGAATATTCTCATGAGTTCCCTGGTGGCCTAGTTGCTAGAATTTCAGGCTTTCACTGGTGTTGTCCAGGTTTTGTCCCTGGTTGGGGAACTGAGATCCCATAAGCCCTGTGCAGCACAGCCAAAATCAAAAAAAACAAGTAAGCAAAAATAAATAAATAATAATGTGTATATATATATATATATTCTCTAGCACCATATATAAAAATAAACTCAAAATGAATTAAAGACCTAAGTGTAAGGCTGGAAACCATAAAACCATGTTTTCCTAGAGGAAAACATAGACAGAACACTCTGACATAAACCATAGCAATATTTTTTTGAATCTGTCTTCCAAAGTAAAGAAAATAAAAGCAAAAATAGGCAAATGGGACCTGCTGCTGCTAAGTCGCTTCAGTCGTGTCTGACTCTATGTGACCCCGTAGCGGGCAGCCTACCAGGCTCCCTCGTCCCTAGGATTCTCCAGGCAAGAACACTGGAGTGGGTTGCCATTTCCTTCTCCAATGCATGAACGGGAAAAGGGAAAATGAAGTCGCTCAGTCGTGTTCGACTCTTAGCGACCCCATGGACTGCAACCTACCAGACTCCTCCATCCATGGGATTTTCCAGGCAAGAGTACTGGAGTGGGTTGCCAGTGCCTTCTCCAAAATGGGACCTAATTAAGCTTAAAAACTTTTGCAGAGCAAAGGAAGCCATCAAAAAGACAGCCTACTGAATGGGAGAAAATATTTGCGTATGATATAACTGATAAGAGGTTAATATCTAAAATATATCAACAGCTTGTACAACTTCTATCAAAAAACAAACGACCTGATTAAAAACGGGCAGAAGACCTAAATAGACATTTTTCCAAATAGGACATGCAGATGGCCAATAGGAACATGGAAAAATGGTCAACATTGCTAATCATCGGGGAAATACAAATCAAAACTACAGTCAGAGAGAATGGCTGTCGTCAAAAAGAACACAAATGACAAACGTCGGTGAGGATGTGCAGAAAAGGGAGCCTTCGTGCACTGTCAGCGGTAATGTGAATCGGTGCAACTATTGCGCAAAACAGTATGGAGTTTTCTCAAAAAACCAAAAATAGAACTACCATATATTCCACTCCTATGTACATATCCGCTCAAAAACAAAACAGTTCTTTGAAAAGATACATGCACCCCAATGTTCATAGCAGCATTTATTTAGTTACCAGAATATGGAAGTAGGGCAACTTCCCTGGTGGCTCAGATGGTAGAGCGTCTGCCTACAATACGGGAGACCCGGGTTCGATTCCTGGGTTGGGAAGATCCCCTGGAGAAGGAAATGGCAACCCACTCCAGTATTCGGGCCTGGAGAATTCCATGGACGGAGGAGCCTGGTAGGCTACAGTCCATGGGGTCACAAAAAGTCGGACATGACTGAACGAATTCACTTCACTTCACTTCACTTCACTATGGAAGTAACCTAAGTGTCCATTAACAGATGAATGGATAAAAAAGATGTGATCCTCTCTCTCACACACACACACACACACATACACACACATATATACACAGAAGAATACTACTGTGTCAGCCAGAAAAAAAGAATGAAATTTTGCAGACTTGGAGGGTATTATGCCAAGTGAAATAAGTCAAAGACAAATTCTCTATGCTATGACTTTATATTTGAAACCGGAAAAGTACAACAAACTAGTGAATATAACAAAAAAGAAACAAGAGTCACAGATACAGAGAAGAAACTGGTGGTTACAAGTGGGGAGAGAGAAGGTGGGAAGAGGCAATACACAGGTGAGGGATTAAGAGGCATAAATAAAGTGAAAGTGAAAGTCGCTCAGTCGTATCTGACTCTTTGCGACCCCATAGACTATACAGTCCATGGAATTCTGCAGGCTAGAATACTAGAGTGGGTAGCCTTTCCCTTCTCCAGCGGATCTTCCCAACCCAGGGATCAAACCCACGTGTCCCACATTGCAGGCGGATACTTTACCAACTGAGCTCTCAGGGAAGCCCTTTAAGAGGTATAAAGCACTATGTATAAAATAAATGAGCTACAAGGATATATTGTACAGCACAGGAAATATAGCCAATGTTTTATAATAACTATAAAGGGAGTATAACCTTTAAAAGTTGTGAATCACTATATTGCACACCTGTCATATATTATACAGCAACAATTCAATTGCAAAGAAAAGAACCTATCATTACATATCAAGTGTGTCTTTAACTTTCCTTCCTATATAGCCTAATTCTGAAGCTTAACAGTGGACTTCTCACTACAATATTTCCAATCCTTTATCCTTGTTTTCTTCCCTTAGTTATTACTTGGCAATATCCCAACTGTAATGAATCCAACCATTTGCCTTGCTGCAGAAATCACACAGCAGGGCAGATTTGTGCTACCATACAGTCATGGTCTCCAATCCCAACCAGCCCCCAATGCAACTAAGCAGTCTTCTTTTCTCTTGTCAGCTGTCCTTCCTATTTCTGACTTCCTTTCTCCTCCACACCTTTTAACTTTTCCCTCCTCCGCCTCAACTTTCCCCTTACCTCAGCAGAGATTTCACCCTCCTCCTCATGGAGAGCTTTGAGGACTTTGGATGACAATTTCCTTACACCAACCATTGTATATATCCCACTGTTTGTTTTTTTTTTCCTTCTCACTAAAATGGTATAGTGTTCCTCCTCTGATCTAAGACAAATTCCTCCTCCAGTTCTCCAAATCACATTCGTTCATTCAACAGATATTGAATCAGGGTTTGTTCCCCACCCCTCGAAAAAAAAAAAGAAAAGCTATGTTAAAGTCCTAAACCCTAGTATCTCAAAATGTGATTTCATTTGGAAATAGAGTGGTTACAGGTATAATTAGTTAAGATGAGGTCATACTGGAGGCGGGTGGAGCCCTAATGCAATAGGACAGGTGTCCTTGTAAGAAGATGGTTGTGTAAAGACAGAGACACAGAGAGAATGTCATGGGGCAATGAAGGCAGAGATTATACAGTTGCAAGCCAAGGAAAGCCCAAGACTGCCCATATATTAATACTATCAGAAGCTAGGAAGAGGCACGGAAGGTTTCAGAGGGAGCGTGACCATGACAGAACATTGATTTCAGACTTCTGCATCCAGAACTGTGAGATAATAAATTTCTATTGTGTCCACCCAATTTGTGGTACTTTGTAAACTTTCTTGGCCCCCCAAATCTAGGTCAGTCATTCTTCTGAAGGGCTCTAATATCATCCTTTCCCGTATCATTGAATTCAGCTGACTTTTGATCTTGTGAAGGAAGATGTAATGACTGTTTTTTTCATCTAGATCTCTGTTGTCAAGCACAGAATCTGGCATTCAGGGACTTACCTGGTGGTCCAGTGGTTAATACTCCCCACTTCCATCACAGAGGTGCAGGTTTGAACCGTGGTCAGGGAAATGGGATCCCACATGCTGTGCAGCATGGACCAAAAAAAAAAAAAGCAAAAAACAAGAATCTGGCATTCAGCAAGTGCTCACTGTTGAATTTCAAATATATTAGTTCTGTTTTCTATGTAGAGTATATGACACTATTGCTAAACATCCCCTTATCCTTAAATCTTTTCAAGGTTTATGATTATATTCTTAGGATTAAAGCCCTGGAAGTAAAATTATTACTGGATCAAAAAATTTAACCATTTTAAAGTCCTTGACATCTATTGCTAACTTCATTTCCAGATGTTTATTGTCCTAGATTTATCTAGGAAGTATTGACAAGTTTTATAATATTCAGTCATTCTCATGCAGAGTTATACTATCTCTCTACATTTATATTTCTCATTTTTTATATTACTCAAGGCAAATGTTATAATTTTTCTGATATATGAACTTCATATTCTTTTTAAAGATAACTATTTTATTTGTGTATGCATATGTGTATAAACATACACATATGTAAAATCATTTCCTATTGCAAATCAGAAGTCTTTTCCACCATATTTTTATTACCAGCTTTTGCTGATAAATAGGAAATCTAATGTGTTGGTGATTGCTTTCTTATCTGGCTATTCATTGATCTCTCTTCCTAATTATAAATGTGTACAGCTTTATCATCTGTAAATAATGATACATTTATCTTCTCTTTTCCACAGTCATGCCTCTTCTTCTTCTTCTTCTTTTTTTAAGTGCAAAGCAAAGTTTATCAAAGCATAGGTACACTCTTAGATGGAAGGCAGGCTGTTCCTTCAAAGTGAAACCAGTCTCCATAGTTATGCTTCTTATTTGCTTCATATCTCATTTTAATTGCTAGAATTTCCAGAACTTGTTAAAACACGGTAATAAGGACAAGTTTCCTTTTGTATTCCTTACTTTAATGGAAACACTAGTATTTCAGTGTTCAGTGTAGTATGACTGGACTTCACAAAAGTACTCTTTGCTTTTGTAAGACGGTTTTGTAGGACCTCAATTTCTAGGTTACTATTATTAGAATTCAAACGCTGATATTATTTTTATCAGACATCATTTTAGCGTCTATCTGATGAATATATAGCTTCCTTCCTTTGGCGTTTTGATGTGATATAGTAGAGGAGATGTTTGGAGATCAATTTTACTGGTTTTTTTAAAATAAATAAATCATAGAATATAATTGGTAGGTACTTATTTTATTCAGGATTTTTACATCTCTTTTCATAATGAAAATTGGTCTGATTGTGGGTTTGTGGGTGTGTGTGGGTGTGTAAGCTCTGTCAGGTTTTATATCATGCTACTTTTATAAAAATGAGCTAAGTTTCCTTCTTTTTCTATTCTTTGTAACAGTTTATATAACATCGTAATTATGTATTCTGTGAAAGAATTTACTCTCCAAACTATTTTGGCCAAAAACCCTTTGCTGCTGCTAAGTCACTTCAGTCGTGTCCGACTCTGTGCGACCCCGTAGACGGCAGCCCACCAGGCTCCGCCGTCCCTGGGATTCTCCAGGCAAGAACACTGGAGTAGGTTGCCATTTCCCTCTGCAGTGCATGAAAGAGAAAAGTGAAAGTGAAGTCGCTCAGTCGTGTCCGACTCTTAGCGACCCCATGGACTGTAGCCTACCAGGCTCCTCCGTGCATGGGATTTTCCAAGCAAGAGTACTGGAGTGGGGTGGCATCATTAATTCTTTTTCAATTTCTCTTGTAGTTTTCAGCCTCTATTTTCTACTTCACTTATAACATATTTTTCCAAAAACATTTCAATTTTGTCAGTATTTCCAAATTTATGTCCAGGTATTATGAAGTAGTACATAAATATTCACCATTAAAAATAATCTTTGTCTTTGTACTATTATTCTTTATTTGCTGAACTGTGTTTTCATCCTCTTTGCCCAAGAAGACTGCCTGACATAGAATTCTTTAAAATAAAAAGATAGTTTGGGGATATATAAATCAATTACATTTTTCTATTATTTTTCAATTAATGGTTTCTTGTTTTCCTTTTTAAAATTTGTCTTATGCTATTTCATTTTTTTTTTAATTTCTGATACGGATGTTATGTTTAGTTCATTTATTTTCATTCTATATTTTCCCAAAGTAGACATGTAAGACTATATACATTTTCCTCTAAGTGCAGCTTTGGCTGTAGTCTATACATTTTGCTGTAAACATTACACTGTAATTTGGCTTTGGCTTTGAAATCAGGCTAAAATATGCTGTTGCACTATTATTACATTTTATGCTTAGCTTGTGGATGACTGAACTGTCAAATACAGACTTCAAAAGAATTCAAGGTATCTCTGAACTTATGTGCAACAAATGACCATGTGATCAAAATTTTACCACCATCTTTAAACAGAGTAAGTAAATTAGTAAAGTGAACAAGGAGTGCCATTTGGACACAGTTTTTAACATCTGAATGTAAGAAAAGCACTCTAGGTGTTCTTGTAGTAAAAAACTATTTGATCTGCTTTATATGTTTCAATTCTTTCAGTTGAAAGATATGAATATATTTATTATTGTAAAAGTATAATACTGCAATAATTAATAATGACTGTGAAAAATAAAGATGTCCAAAATATACGTATTAAGTGAAAAAATAGTTATATCAATAATACTTTATATATAATAAGAAACCATTATTGTCAAATATATGAATGTAATATTAGTATCTGGAAAAATACTAATATTATCAGAAAAAGTATATACCATTTGTATTTTTATACAGTAATCATCTCTGGCAATGAAGTTATAAGACATTTTAACTTCTATCTTGTATACTTACATAATGTTTGAATTTTTATCAGGAGCATATGTTATCTTTCATAATAAAGGACAATAAAATATATTTAAAATAAAAACAGGACTGAAATATACCGTTTAGCAGTCTGATAAGCTATATGATTTTCTTTCAGAAAATTCCGTGATTCAGTTATCTAGGATATTTATCTCCTCACACTTTTCTTGCTGACCTTTCAATCACTTGACTTACCACTATGCATATATAAGGAGAGAAGAACTAGTCAATTATGTCACGTTTTATTAGCTATGATGAAACAAATAGATACAATAATGCAATTGATTCATATAAATGGTTAAATCTTAAATGGGTATGTGCTAATTGGCCATTTTGTGCTACATCAAGCAACTCAATTTAGCCAAAGAGAGTATTACTTAAAGGACACCGAGGATGTGGTGGGCATTAATAGGAGGGGCCTGAGGAATCTGAGACTCGGTGATGGAATGATTGTCCAGTCAGCACTCACAAGATCTGGTCCTAGGGAGAACACAGGACAAACAAGCCTCAGAGGTCTGACGGGTTTGTGCCTCCTCTCTTTCTGTCTGTGATCCTTCTCAGACTATCTTTGCCCATTTCTGAATATTTGCTTTATATTCCTCCTGCTTTCCATTGGTCTCTTCCCTCCTTCTCTACTATTTACATCTATTCTCTTCTCTCTTGTCTTCTGAAAAACCTTTCTCGTTTTTTCAATTCCTCTCTCTCTTGCATCCTCAACTTTTTTCTTTCTATTGGACTTTATCCACAGGGGTGTGTGTGTATATATACACACACACACACACACACACATATACATCTGACTATATGCATCTTCCATTTTTAAAAACCAAAACAAACAAACCAGGACACGACAAAAAAAAAAAAACAAAACCCTGTCTTGAACCCACATTTCCCCTTAAGCAATCAACCATCTCTCCGGGCTCTTTCCCAAACGTGCTGAAAGAGTGGTCCACATAGGCTGCCTCCACCTCCCCTCTCTCTAGTCCCTTACACCATTCTAATCAGGTCATTCCTGAAACTGCTCTTCTGGAGAAGTTCTATTCCATTCTTACCCCAAATTCTTAACCGCATTCATTCAACACAGTTGACCACTTCCTCTTTACACACTCTCCTTTAGTTTCTGAATCATCAGTCTCTCTTGGTTTTTCTCCTACCTTTCTGGCCATTTCATCTCACTCTTCTTACAGGCATCTAGCTTACTCATTCTCTATAAATTGATTTTGCTGGGGCTCTATCCTTGGACTTCCTGCCCTTGCTCTTTTCCTACTCCTCTGGCTCCGTGATTGTGTCCATTCACATGGCTTTAAATTCATTTATTACAAGACAATTGAAAATGCAAGTGGATTATTCTAAATTAGTGCTGTCCAATATAACTTTGTGTGATGATGGAAATATTCTGTATCTCTTCTGTCCAGTACCATGGTAACTAGCTACATGTGGCTAGTGAGTGAGCTCTTGACAGGTGGCTAGTGTGACTGAGGAACTGCATTTTAGATTTTATTCAATTTCAATTAATTTAAGTTGTCACATGTGATTGATGACTATGGTATTGGACAATTTGGTTCCAGGTTAAAAGAAACTGAAGGATGGACTTCCCTAGGGATCCAATGGCTAAGACTCTGTGCTCCAAATGCTGAGGTTCCAGGTTTGATCCCTGGTCAGGGAACTAGATCCCACATGCTACAACTGAGAGTTTGCATGCCACAACTAAAGATACCAATTACTGGAAAGAAGATTGAAGATTCTGCATGCTACAACTAAAACCCAGTGCAGCGAAAGAAAGAAGCTGAAGAAACAATTGAAAAAAACAAAAAAACTACTGAAGAACTTGGTTAAATGTAGTGAAAAACAGATGCAGAATTAGGTTTCAACTTGCTCTCTCTCTTGCCTGGTATTTCCTAGCTTCTTTTCCCAAGTGTGAACCCTCCTAACCAACAAAGCCTGCCACCAACCACAGAACAGACTTCTATATGGCCCTCCACTAGTCCTCCTTTATGGTCCAACCCAGCAACTGGACATGCAAGGCTTCCCAGATTCCCCTGCAAGCTCTCCTTATTCAACCGAGCCTTTGGAAGGGCTGACTAGTGACTTAGCTCTCAATTCTTCAACTCTCCTTTTGGACCATAGCTTCTCCCAACACATAAATTCTTATTCCTATAAGAAAGTGCTTATTCTATAATACTCATAATGGTTCTGTTCCTCTAACTGAATCCTAACTGATGTTTTTTTTTTTTTTGGCTGGGACGGCTGCAGGGGGGTTTTGTTGCTGCTTGTGGACTTTCTCTAGTTGTGGCCAGCAGGGGCTACTCTCTATTGCGGTGCAAGGTCTTCTCATTGTGGTGGCTACTCTTGTTGCGGAGCACAGGCTCTAGGTGCTCAGGCTTCAGTAGTTGCAGCAGGCAGGCTCAGTAGTTGCAGTTCACGAGCTCTAGAGCATGGGCTCAGTACTTGTGGTACACTGGCTTAGTTGCCCCATGGAATATGGGATCTTCTGGGACCAAGGATCAAACTAGCGTCCCCTGCTTTGGCAGGTGGATTCTCATCCTCTGAACCACCAGGGAAGTCTCGTAACTGATCCATTTCTTGGCAACAGTTACTCTTTCAATCTTCCCCAAAGCAATGGCACCAATATCCATCAATTGCCACCTAAACGCTCTACCTTCAGTCCATCACTAAGTCCTTGGCCAACTAGGTTCAAAATACACATAGAACATGTCCACTTCTCTCCATCTCCTCTGCAATACCCTCATCCAAGTAACTCCTATCCATTACCTGCTTCCATGTCCATCATTAAACCCCAATATCTACTCTAAATACAAATTTTAAGCATGTGAAACATTTCAATGACTTCCTATCTCACTTACTTATACCAGTTCAGTTCAGTTCAGTTGCTCAGTCATGTCCGACTCTTTGAGACTCCATGAATCCCAGCACGCCAGGCCTCCCTGTCCATCACCAACTCCCAGAGTCCACCCAAACCCATGTCTATCGAATCGATGATGCCATCCAGCCATCTCATCCTCTCCCTTCTCCTCCTATCTCATCGTACCCTTCTCCTCTTGCCATCAATCTTTCCCAGCATCAGGGTCTTTTCCAGTGAGTCAGCTCTTCACATCAGGTGGCCAAAGTATTGGAGTTTCAGCTTCAATATCAGTCCTTCCAATGAACACCCAGGACTGATCTCCTTTAGGATGGACTGGTTGGATCTCCTTGCAGTCCAAGGGACTCTCAAGAGTCTTCTCCAACACCACAGTTCAAAAGCATCAATTCTGCGGCGCTCAGCTGTCTTCACAGTCCAACTCTCACAGCCATACATAACCACTGGAAAAACCATGTCCTTAACTAGACGGACCTTTATTGGCAAAGTAATGTCTCTGCTTTTTAATATGCTATCTAGGTTGGTCATAACTTTACTTTTAAGGAGTAAGTGTCTTTTAATTTCATGGTTGCAATCACCATCAGCAGTGATTTTGGAGCCCCCAAAAATGAAGTCTGACACTGTATCCACTGTTTCCCCATCTATTTGCTATGAAGTGATGGGACCAGATGCCATGATCTTACTTTTCTGAACGTTGAGCTTTAAGTCAACTTTTTCAATTTCCTCTCTCACTTTCATCAAGAGGCTCTTTAGTTCTTCTTCACTTTCTGCCATAAGGGTGGTGTCATCTGCATATCTGAGGTTATTGATATTTCTCCCTGCAATCTTGATACCAGCTTGTGTTTCTTCCAGCCCAGCATTTCTCATGATGTACTCTGCATATAAGTTAAATAAGCAGGGTGACAATATACAGCCTTGATGTACTCCTTTTACTATTTGGAATAAGTCTGTTGTTCCATGTCCAGTTCTAACTGTTGCTTCCTGACCTGCATACAGGTTTCTCAAGAGGCAGGTCAGGTGGTCTGGCATTCCCATCTCTTTCAGAATTTTCCACAGTTTATTGTGATCCACACAGTCAAAGGCTTTGGCATAGTCAATAAAGCAGAAATAGATGTTTTTCTGGAACTCTCTTGCTTTTTCGATGACCCAGCAGATGTTGACAATTTGATCTCTGGTTCCTCTGCCTTTTCTAAAACCAGCTTGAACATCTGGAAGTTCATGGTTCACATATTGCTGAAGCCTGGCTTGGAGAATTTTAAGCATTACTTTACTAGTGTGTGAGATGAGTGCAACTGTGCGGTAGTTTGAGCATTGTTTGGCATTGCCTTTCTTTGGGATTGAAATACTGGTGTTCAAAATGTATTTGTGGAGTGATAGAATGAATGGATTCCTCTTAGCTTCTGCCTATTTCTGGTTTCTGCTTTCTTATAATTTTAATTTGATATGACCTCTCATAGCCCCAGCTCTAACTCCCTCCTCATGACATTGACTCTTTCTTTTGTTCTCCTCTAGATATGGTCTGGTACCTGATTCTGGTCCAATTAGTTGGGGCAAGGCAAGAAAAAAAATGTGACAGCCTCGACTGCTCCCTTAGCATGGTTTTGGGGTATGGGTACCCTTGGAAAGAGCTTTGAGACACAACATGATAGACATATTCAGTGAAATAATTATTACTAAATTTTCCTTTTTTTGTGCCATGATTTACCTTGAATGTCTGAACAACCAAAGATTGCTTATATTCTGGGACTCCATTCAAGTAGAATGGGAATACTTTGATAAAACCATCCTTTGGCTGTATGTTTACATAAACATTGTCCTTTTTGTACTTAATTGTATAAAATCTGTTCCTTCTTATAACTTAACCTATCATCTTCCATTGTAAAAACTAAAATGCAGACAGCTAACTCCTAATTTAAAACTCCTAATTTAAAAAAAAAGCTAAAAGCAGGACTTCCCTGGTGGTCCAGTGGCTAAGACTCAGCACTGTCATTGCAGGGGACCTGGGCTCCATCCCTGCTCAGAAATCTAGATCCCACATGCCACAACTAAAGGTCCCGTGTGCTGCAAGTCACAGCCAAATAAATAAATACTGTTTTTTCAAAAAAAGCTAAAAGTAATAGGAAGATTATCTAGCATTTCAAGTGTATTTAAAATCTCAAGATTTTAAAAGTTAATAGGTTTTGTTTTAAAAATAAAAATAAATAAATGCCCTATTTTAATAGAGTATTTTTAGATTTAAGAAAAATGAGCAGAAAGTAGAGTTTCATATACCTCCTCCCCAGTCCTTTCTTCTATCATTAATATTGTACATTAGTGTGTATGTTTGTTACAATTGACAAGCCAATATTGATTCATTGTTACAAACTTAAGTCCACAGTTAACATTTGGGTTTATTCGTTGTGTAGTACTTTCTATGGGTTTTGCCAAATGTATGGTATGTATCCACTATTATATAATATTAATAGACCCACACAGAATAGTTTCACTACCCTAAAAATTCCCAGTGTTCCTTCTATTTAACCCTCCCACCCTCTGTTCCTCTCCTTGAACCCTTGACAACCACTGATCTATTTACTGTCTATTGCCAAATTCAGACTTAAATTGAAGAAAGTAGGGAAAACCACTAGACCATTCAGGTATGACCTAAGTCAAATCCCTTATGATTATACAGTGGAAGTGACAAATAGATTTAAGGGCCTAGATCTGATAGACAGAGTGCCTGATGAACTATGGACAGAGGTTCGTGACATTGTACAGGAGACAGGGATCAACACCATCCCCATGGAAAAGAAATGCAGAAAAGCAAAATGGCTGTCTGAGGAGGCCTTACAAATGGCTGGGAAAAGAAGAGAAGCAAAAAGCAAAGGAGAAAAGGAAATATATACCCATATGAATGCAGAGTTCCCAAGAATAGCAAGGAGAGATAAGAAAGCCTTCCTCAACGATCAATGCAAAGAAATAGAGGAAAACAACAGAATGGGAAAGACTAGAGATCTCTTCAAGAAAATTAGAGATACCAAGGGAATATTTCATGCAAAGATGGGCTCAATAAAGGACAGAAATGGAATGGACGTAACAGAAGCAGAAGATATTAAGAAGAGGTGGCCAGAATACACAGAAGAACTGTACAAAAAAGGTCTTCATGACCCAGATAATTACAATGGTGTGATCACTCACCTAGAGCCAGACATCCTGGAATGTGAAGGCAGGTGGGCCTTAGGAAGCATCACGATGAACAAAGCTAGTGGAGGTGATGGAATTCCAATTGAGCTATTTCAAATCCTGAAAGATGACGCTGTGAAAGTGCTGCACTCAATATGCCAGCAAATCTGGAAAACTCAGCAGTGATCACAGGACTGGAAAAGGTCAGTTTTCATCCCAATCCCAAAGAAAGGCAATGCCAAAGAATGCTCAAACTACCACACAATTGCACTCATCTCACACGTAAAGTAATGCTCAAAATTTTGCAAGCCAGGCTTCAGCAGTACGTGAACCGTGAACTTCCAGATGTTCAAGCTGGTTTTAGAAAAGGCAGAGGAACCAGAGATCAAATTGCCAATATCCGCTGGATCATCGAAAAAGCAAGAGAGTTCCAGAAAAACATCTATTTCTGCTTTATTGACTATGCCAAAGCCTTTGACTGTGTGGATCACAATAAACTGTGGAAAATTCTGAAAGAGATGGGAATGCCAGACCATCTGACCTGTCTCTTGAGAAACCTATATGCAGGTTAGGAAGCAACAGTTAGAACTGGACATGGAACAACAGACTGGTTCCAAATAGGAAAAGGAGTACGTCAAGGCTGTATATTGTCACCCTGCTTATTTAACTTATATGCAGAGTACATCATGAGAAACGCTGGGCTGGAAGAAACTCAACCTGGAATCAAGATTGCCGGGAGAAATATCAATAACCTCAGATATGCAGATGCCACCACCCTTATGGCAGAAAGTGAAGAAGAACTAAAGAGCCTCTCGATGAAAGTGAGAGAGGAGAGTGAAAAAGTTGGCTTAAAGCTCAACGTTCAGAAAACTAAGATCATGGCATCTGGTCCCATCTGCTGCTGCTGCTGCTGCTAAGTCGCGTCAGTCGTGTCCAACTCTGTGCGACCCCATAGACGGCAGCCCACCAGGCTCCTCCGTCCATGGGATTCTCCAGGCAAGAGTACTGGAGTGGGTTGCCATTTCCTTCTCCAGTGCATGAGAGTGAAAAGTGAAAGTGAAGTCGCTCAGTCGTGTCCGACTCTTAGCGACCCTATGGACTGTAGCCCACCAGGCTCCTCCGTCCATGGGATTCTCCAGGCAAGAGTACTGGAGTGGGGTGCCATTTCCTTCTCCAGTGCATGAGAGTGAAAAGTGAAAGTGAAGTCGCTCAGTCGTGTCCGACTCTTAGCGACCCTATGGACTGTAGCCCACCAGGCTCCTCCGTCCATGGGATTCTCCAGGCAAGAGTACTGGAGTGGGGTGCCATTGCCTGGTCCCATCACTTCATGGCAAATAGATGGGGAAACAGTGGAAACAGGTCACCTCAAAGTGCCCTCCCCTGGGCCCTGATCCACTGGTGTCAGACTTTATTTTTTTGGGCTCCAAAATCACTGCTGATGTTGATTGCAGCCATGAAATTAAAAGACGCTTACTCCGTGGAAGGAAGGTTATGAACAACCTAGATAGCATACTGAAAAGCAGAGACATTACTTTGTCAACAAAGGTCCGTCTAGTCAAGGCGATGGTTTTTCCAGTGGTCATGTATGGATGTGAGAGTTGGACTGTGAAGACAGCTGAGTGCCGCAGAATTGATGCTTTTGAACTGTGGTGTTGGAGAAGACTCTTGAGAGTCCCTCGGACTGCAAGGAGATCCAACCAGTTCATCCTAAAGGAGATCAGTCCTGGGTGTTCATTGGAAGGACTGATGTTGAAGCTGAAACGCCAATATTTTGGTCACCTGATGCGAAGAGTTTATTCATTGGAAAAGACCCTAATGCTGTGAAGTATTGGGGCAGGTGGAGAAGGGGACGACAGAGGATGAGATGGCTGGATGGCATCACCGACTCGATGGACATGGGTTTGTGTAAACTCCGAGAGTTGGTGAAGGACAGGGAGTCCTGGCGTGCTGCAATTCATGGGGTCGCAAAGAGTTGGACACGACTGAGCGACTGAATTGAACTGAACTGAACTGAATGTCATATAGTTGAAATCATATAGTACATAGCCCTTCCAGATTGGCTTCTCTCAGCAATATGCAGTCCAGATTCCTCCATGTCTTTTCATAGCTTGATAGTCCATTTCTTTATAGGACTGAATAATATTTCACTATATGGGTACCAAAATTTATTTATCCATTCACCTATTGAAGAATACCTTAGTTGCTTTCATGTTTTGGCAGTTATGAATAAAGTTGCTGTAAACATCTACATGCAAGTTTGTGCGTATACTTAAGTTTTCAGTGTAGTTTAGTAAATACCAAGAAATACGATGGTGGATCATATGGTGTGAGTATGTTTAGTTTTGTAAGAAACTGCTAACTATCTTCCAAAGTGGCTGAACCATTTTGCATTCCCCTAGCAATGAATAAGCATTCCTGTTGCTCCACATCCTTGCCAGCATTCAGTGTCAGTGTTTAGAATTTGGCCATGATAAGTGGTGTGTGGTGGTCTTTCATTTTTTAAATTTGTAATCCTCTAAATGACCTGAGTTGAATTCCTGGGTTGGGAAGATCCCCTGGAGAAGAAAATGGCAACCTACTCGAGTATTCTTGCAGGGAGAATCCCATGTACAGAGAAGCCTGGCAGGCTACAGTCCATGAGGTCACAAGAGTTGGACACGACTTAGCAACCAAACCACCAACCACCACCTAATGATATATGAGGTTGACTATTTTTTTCCATATGTTTATTTGCCATCTGAAAATCTTCTTTGATAAGGTGTCTGTTTAGATGTTTTGCTCATTTTTAAATTCAGTTATTTCTTTACTTATGGCTGAGTCTTAAGAGTTATTTGTATGTTTTGGATACTAGTTCTGTAAAAGATATATATTTTGCAAAGATTTCCCCTCAGTCTATAGCTTTTCTTTTCATTCTCTTGGCAGTGTCTCTACAGAGCAGAATTTTTTAATTTTAACATAGCAGCCGTTCAGTTACCATGAAAATAAGATGTCAGAGATGTTGCAAAAACTTTCTCGATTATTAGAAAGGGTCAACTGAATGACTTCCACAGTCTCTTTTGACACTAGGTTTTTATGGTTCTGTGAAAAGAACAAAGGTGTGCTGTGAACTTTTCACATATGAATTCTAGCCCCCATTTTTGCATTATAACATTAATAGATGATAATTGCAAAAAATTAGAAAATATAGAAAAGAAAAAAAGAAACTATGATCTTTAAAAAAGCAGTTCGGCATTTGGTAGTGGAAGAATATGGATGACAAGCAAAATAGCCAAACAGCATGACTTTATGCCTGCCTTTGATTACTTGCTAATTAACAGGTCTCCATCTTCTCAGCAATTCAAAGTTTACATGAATGGGAAAACAGTAATGAGGTCCATAAATAATTAACTTAAAATATTTATTGCAACAGGTATTACCAAAGTGTACGCGGTAAAAAAGTGTATAATGGTCTCCCTCCACCCTATCCTTCTTTCTAATTGTAATTGTTCTCTAGAAACAAAAATCTTTATGTCCATGATAACTTGCTATGTACATACGCACAGACCTGCAAGCTTCACAAGTCTTCAATCTGTGTCAATCTTGACATATAACACTGTGAACCTAGTGCATACCACAGAGCTTGGTATGCAGAAGATGCTGAACTGAATGAATAAATGTCACACTGTACACTGTTCTGTAGGTGGTTTTAAAAATTTTTTTAAGAATATAGCCTGGATATCTTTCCATGTAAGGATATTGGTAGCTACCTCATTTTTTCCAGTGACTCCAGAATAACTGACTCAATGTATGCACACTATAATTTATTCAACCAGTTCCCTGTCACTGGATGTTTAGCTTATGTATATATTTACAGACAACACACCCACACACACATAAACATTACAAACAATACTTCAGTACATATTATAGTCTAATTATTGTGTAAAAAAAAGTCATATCAATCTACCCTCTCACTCCCTTGGGAAGACTTAAGTCACCTGGCCACATCTAGCTGCCCTAGAGGCTAGAAGTGAAATTTCTAGCTAGACAGCATGTACCAGGTTATAAGGCATTCACAGTGGAAGGATGGAAGGTGGAAGGATGGAAGAACAGACTTGGAGGAGCAGGGCTTATAAATGCAACCATTATTTATTTATTAAAAAAAAACCCTCTCATCTCACCAGCACTGAATGTGCGTGTCAATTTCTCCACATCTACAGTGGGGGGTGATATCCCAAATCAAATATTATCATTCTGTGTCATTGTTGCTGTTATTTTTGTTTGGAGCAAGGGTTCAAATAAGGGGTATAGCTGGTGATTTTGCTATAAAGGAAAGTTGGGATTCAAATGAGGAAGATCTTAAGTGGCAAATATGAATGACATCTGAATATTTTTAAGCTGTGAGAAGTTGGAGAAAAAGTTTGAGAAATTTTTAAAAAATATATTGTAAAATGTTTGAGCTAGAAGAGATATTAAAAAATCTCTCTTTCAGTGTACTTCTTTTATAGATGAGGAAATCAAAATTCTGAGAAGTGAATGGATTTATCCAAGCTCACACTACTCATTAGTAACTGATCTGGGTTTAGTATCAAGGCTGTTTGCATCTCAGCTTATCATCATGTTTTTTCTTATTAGGGACATATGACATATGCACGTTATTTTTATTTTATTTATTATTTTTGGCTGTGCTGGGTCTTCCTTGCTGTGTGCAAGCTTTTTCTATTTGTGGTTTGTGGGCTTCTCTTTGCAGTGGCTTCTCCTGTTAGGGAGCATGGACTCCAGGCGGGGGCTCAGTAGTTTGCAGCCACGGGCTTAGCTGCCAGCAGCATGTGGGATCTTGCCAGAACAGGGTTCAAGCCCAAGTCCCTCGCATTGGCAGGCAGATTCTTAACCACCAGACCACTATGGAAGTCTCTATCATCATTTGGTTTCATTCAGTAAATATTTATTGAGCATCAAATCCTGTGTTCAGTACTAAAGAGGATTCAAGAGAAGGACACATATTGAGAACTTTCTTGTGTCAGATCTTTCATATACATTTCAATCTAGCCCAGTGCATTGTACCAAATGAATCTATCTACTAGTTTATTTTTTAAAGAATTATTAGGAGTTCCCCCATGTTTCAGTAACAGTAGTAATTCTTTGGCATCAAGCCAAAAATGTATTAGCTAATTTTCATGGCAAAAGCAGGAACAAGAAAAGTAATATTAATAGATGAGTGTCTCTGAGCCTCTTTGCCTGCATGTAAGAAATAAATTTGTTCCAACAATGAAACCACCTCGAGCCTTGCAAAGGAGTTAGGACTGTGCCATGATATTACTGTAGATACTGAAACAATTCATAAGAATAAGAAGTTCTGTAGGTCAGGAGGAAAATTATACTATCGCTTCTTTCAACAGGATGTCAACTGGAGAGCATGGCTGATAGCTTTTTTCTCAGGCCTGCTCAGGGCATCTCTGTCGAGGTTTCTGTCTAGGTCCTCAGTGTGTGCCATCCTGAGAGACGCCAGAATTGAGAGAAGGCCAGTGGAAAGTTCGGAAGGGGGCGGAGATTTCGCTGCAGAGATGCGTGGGGCAGATCTGATAGAGGGCTTTGTTGATCTAGTTAAGGATTTGGTTCTAAGTGTACTGGGAAGCTCATGAAGGGCTTTAAGCAGATGCTCCAGAGTCTTATTTGCAATTAAAAGACAGACAGACAGACACACACACACACAGCAGATGCTCCTGAGTCTTATTTGCAATTAAAAGACAGACAGACAGACAGACAGACAGACAGACACACACACACACACACACACACACACACAAGCTTTGAATGGTTTAGGAAACTTAAAGGATGGACGAATCAGCAGGCTGTATACCAGGTATTAGGCGATGGTAGCTTATATGTTTGCAACATAGAAAGAAACATATATCAGAAGACAAAATTTACAGAACTTCACTAACTGAGAGGGCATTGAGGGAGCAGGTACTGTCCTGAATGACTCTGGCTTTCAGCTAATGCTGCTGGATGCAAGTAGGGGACATTCACTGAGGTGTAAACTCTGGAGACTCATCATTAGGACGAAGATCTTGTGTTGATTTTTGCAAAGTTGATTTGGAGTGCCTAACGCCCACATAAAGGTCTGTGGGTGGGTGGGTTAGACACAGGAATTCCGGGTGGAAGGACTAGAGATTTCAATTTGGGGGATCTGGTCAGCTGGTAGATGACATTACCTAGGTAAAGGCACTTTTCTTCTTTTTCTTCTTCTAAAGGAAAGTTGATCTTCAGAAAAGTCTAAAAGAAAGTGTTGAATGGTTCAGATCTATTATTTTCATTCTTTAATGTGTACGATTGCTCAGTTTTGATTGTATTTTTGTATTAAACATCTTGGGTATTTGTTTTCATTTATAAGGTTATCTACAACCTTCGAATTATGAACTAAAACCCTTATTGATGAATTAGCTGAATACAATAGCAGGTCCAGGTATGACAGTAAGAAATTTTAGGTAATGAAGAGCTCAGATCTTTGCTAAACAGTGTGGCTGGTCTTGTCAAAATATTTAAAAATTTTTATATCTTCATCCAGGCACCAATGAGAATGATTGGACATATGATGTGTTAAAGCACTTTGAAGAGTAGTCACCTAACTTTTTCTTGCACCACTGATTTGTCGTCATAGAATAGATTGTTTAGGGAACCAGTAAGCTCTTAAAAATAAGCTTGCCTTTTAATTAAAAGGACACTATTCCTATTTTTCATTACAGCTGCATTAAGTAAAATTAATATCCACATCGTGTCTGAAACTCACATGTCTTTGTCTTGTCTTTCCTGTACCTAGTACACGGTTACAGAAGAAATGTCACTTCAGTTTTTTGAAAAGAAACACAGATACGTGCTTCACAGGTGCCCAAACCACGCAGCTTTGTGCTGCATCAAGTTGCTCAAACTGTGCTGTGAGGAAGCCCGTAACTGCTTAAAAGGCCAGGGACTGAAAAGGAGTATTGCACAACTCTTCACCACCCAGCGGTTTCGCTTCCAAATCTGGCTTTCGTATCATCCCGAGGCGGGAGCAGCTCCTTGCTCCACTGGAGACAGCCGGTCCCCCTTCAAAAGCAGCCGGGGTTTCCTCGTCCCAGCCCCGGGCGCCCCTCCCTCCCGAGGTTCCCGTGGAAGGGAAGCCACGCGGGCTGGGACCCCGGAGTTCCCATTGTCCAGCAGGGGAGACTCAGTCTCCCCGGAGCGACTCCCGCATTCGGGTCCCTCAAGCCAGGTGGACCAAAGGTCCGCGGGTCTCCGAGCCGCTCCCCTCCCCCCCGCCGCTCCATTGTCTGCCTCGCCCCGCCCCGGGGGACACGTGCGCCTGCAGCCTCCCGAGCGAGGAGAGCTCGGGGCGGCGGCGGCGTGGACACCGCCTGGAACGGCTACGCGGCCGCGGCGCCGAGGGCGCGGGCCGGGCGCGCACGGACGGGTGGGTAATTTCAGGGCAGCTGCGGTCGCGTTCCGCGCCCCCCCGCCCCATTCCCGGCTGGCCCAGATGCCTGTCTCCTGACTGAACAAGGTCAACTCTTGGTCCCGACGCAAGCGTGCAGTTAGGAGGGGAAGGGCAGCCACTTGTGCCTGAGCGGCTGCGAACCACAGTGCGAGCAGTGGGAGAAAGAAGCAGGGAGAAGAAGAAGGGCCCAGGGAAGAGGGCTGACGGAGGCTGGTGGTGGTGGGAGAAGGAGAAGGAGGAGCTGGAGGAGGGCAGGGGCTGAGAGAGTGAGTGAGAGAAGCGGACGCGCGAGGGAGGGGAGGGAAGGGGGGGGGGGGTCACGCGGAGGCGCGCGCGCGCGCGCGCACCGGGAGCGCGCTCGGAGGCGAGTGGAACTGGATCGGGTTTGCTGCCAGCGGCGTGAGCTTCGGCCGCCATTTTACAACAGCTCCACTCGCGCCGGACACAGGGAGCAGCGAGCACGCGTTGCCCGCAGCCGGATCTCCTCGGACAGGATTCCTCCGCCGCAGCCCAACGGGGAGGTAACGACCGCTGGGACCCGGGTCTGGGAAGGGAGCTCCGTGACATTGTGGAGTGAGCTGGGGGAGGGCGGTGCGGGGAGAAACCGGCTTTTCTGGAAAATGGATTCCAAGGGAGAGGGGAGCACGTTGACTGGGGGCTGCTCGGGAGTAGGCCGCGGCCCGCGCCGTCACTTCCTCCTCCCCTCCATGTGCTGCCGCTGTTCGGGCTTTGTCTGCGGCGCTCCAGGGAGGAGGCGGCCCCGTGGCCCGCGCGGACCATGAGCGGCGGCGTAGTTGGTGCTGTCGTGGCCGTCGCCGCGGCGCGGGAGTGGGCGGAGAAGAGCCGGTTCCGTCCCGCAGCCGCGCGGCGGGCTTGGGTGGTGCTTGGGGTCTGGCGGGCGTGGGGCAGTTCGTGGAACGCCCTCACGCCGCCGGCTTGCCGGCCCCGGCCCGCGGGTGGCACCGGCGGCCCCCGCGCCGCAGTCACTGCCCGGACCGGCCAGGGGTGGGGGCTTGTACCGTGCGCCACGGCGCACGTCTCGGCGGGGCGGGCAGCCGGGGGTCGCCGGCGCCCGGGGCAGAGAGAGCCATGTGTCACGGCCGAGACGGCGGCGCTGGGGGGCGGGGAGAGCCTGTGGCCTGGCGCCGCTGCGGCCTCGGTGTCGAGGGGCGAGGTTGTGCTGCTGCTGCTGGCTGGGGGCTCCGGCCGCGGCTTTGGGTTGCTGTCGGGAGCTGGTGACGGTCGTCTTGGCCTGGGACTCGGTGGGTTGCCGTTGAAGGAAGTTGTAGGACATTTGAAGGCGCGGAGCACGTGTTTCTAATGGGTTCCCGGTGGCCGCGGCGGTGAGGCTGCCGCTCTGGGTGCGGAGTCGGGGGCGGGTTTTGGGGTGCGGGGGTGAAGGGTGGAGAAGCGGGGTGGTGGGAAGGTAGCTGTGTGAGCGCTTTGTTCTTCGCTGGCTGTTGTTACTGATCTTTAAGCGGCAGGCGGGAAAAGCGCGCACTTTGGGGGTTTACCTTTGAGAGGGAAAAGCCCAGCTTTGCTTGTTCCACACACACCTCATTCTCTGTACGGGCACAGTTGCGTGTGGCACGCTGGCTCGCTCTCGTGCTGGTTGGGCTCCATTTGTAATGTGGTTTTTCCTAGGGAGTGTTAGCAGGTGAGTCAGGGGTGGTGCTAAGGAAAAACGTAGTGGATCCATCTTTCGGTGCCCCGCGCTCCAAATCTGGCTTGTCAGGCGACAGTGACTTTAAAGTAAGGCCTGTTTAAAGGGATGTATAGGCTGGCTGGTGTAGAAATTGGTAGAGAAAGTCAAGATTGGGGCTCTCATATTGTCCTACCCTTTTTGAAGATCCTAGTTTAATTTTGCTTATTGCGTTTGAACAGATCTCTGGAAACATGGCTACAGAACATGTTAATGGAAATGGTACTGAAGAGCCCATGGATACTACTTCTGCAGTTATCCATTCAGAAAATTTTCAGACATTGCTTGATGCTGGTTTACCACAGAAAGTTGCTGAAAAACTAGATGAAATTTACGTTGCAGGTAAGAACTAACACTTGCAAAATTACATTATGAAATTTTTCTATTGGATTTCTGGCTTTGAACTAAAATAGCAACTTTTTGTGGTTTCCAAGAACTGTGGGACCTGGAGTTTTGCCTTGTTGTACTAGTAGGTTCTTGTGAACTAGAGGTTGAGGTGTGTAGAGGGAGGGAAGAAGGAAGGGTTAGGTGGTAAAGGCTGGATGGCCAGATGGGTTAAGTATATGATGGTAGCAACAGCTGCTGAATGTTGGGAGCAGGCTGTGTGACTTTTGGGGGTATTTTTATGGTAGGATTCTGGTCAAATAACTTGGTAATTGTAGACTTGTAGTTTATCTGTCTCGGTGTGTCTGTTGCTTTTTTTTAGTGGTATTTGAAATTGAGTGGAGGTTCCCGTGTCATGCTCGGTACTTTGTTGGTTGATTTTAGAATTGGTAAGCTCATGTATTTACCTTAGAAATACTCAGTGTTCAGAACTGCCTGACTTAGGATAAGATAAAAATGTTGATTCATTATTTTAAGTATGGTTGAGAGGCTTTCTTTAGTTTATAATGGCTAAGGTGCGTGTGTTTTTCATTGTACAGATAAAGAGGAATGGAAGAATTTGTAGTTGGCACCTGCATTGGCAAACATGGTCTTTAAAAAAAAACTTCCTAAAAATATTAAAGTTGACAACTAATTAAGTTTTTTCTTCTCCAGGGCTGGTTGCACATAGCGATTTAGATGAAAGAGCTATCGAAGCTTTAAAAGAATTCAATGAAGACGGCGCATTGGCAGTTCTTCAGCAGTTTAAAGACAGTGATCTCTCCCATGTTCAGGTAACGTTAATTTGATGTCAGTGTAAAAAAAAAAAGTAGTTTTGACTGTTTTATTCGGTTAGCTATACTTCAGACTTACTCTTGAAAATAATTGGAAAATTCCTTTACAGAACAAAAGTGCCTTTTTATGTGGAGTCATGAAGACTTATAGGCAGAGAGAAAAACAGGGGACCAAAGTTGCAGATTCTAGCAAAGGACCAGATGAAGCAAAAATTAAGGTATGTCTTTAAAAAGTTTCTTTTTTACTCCTTTCGGTTTTAAAGTTTTTTGTTCGTTGTTTTGACTATTTTCTAGCTTGGGTAAATATTCCTTGGGTGTGAAATTATTCCTTGTGTGTGTTGTAATGTTGAGAGTTAATGACCATAAGATAACTTGTTAATGTTTTCTCATTATTATTTTTTGAAGTGTCCTGCCTTTAACAGTTTCTGTTTCTAAACACCTTGGAAATTATTCTTGGTACCCATGTATTTCTTAAATCTGTGCTGTTGGTATTCTAAATAAAAGATTTAAAGAAATACAGTCACCATATTTTTCTTGTGAAACTTGCAAGTCCAGGTTAACTGACAGTGGAACCAAAAGGGGAGGGGATCAGCTCACCCCATACTGATGGAGGGTGTACATTGAGCAGTTGACTGCTTTTCTTAGGATTCTCAAGCCCCCAAATTAAATGAGTTTAGTATTTTAACACTGCCTTCTTCCTCATTCTTTAGTGTGGGTTTTTAAGGCTAATTTGTTCATTTCTAAAAGCAGCTTTTAATGATAAAATTGATTACTGTAGACACATAAATGAAGAAAGTGAGGCTGAGAGTAGAAGTTTCCTTTGCGCTCACCCAAGTCACATAGTAGTAAAGTCAACTAGGTTTTGATCTTTGTGTTTTTTACTTGTGTTGATTTTTTGGTTCATAGAAAATATGATGATACTAGTTTTAACCTAGTTTTTTAACATAGTGTGCCCCTGCTCTTGAACCTAGGGTTCTAGTTTAAGAAAATGTTATTAGGAAGGGTATGGGTGTCAGTTGTGTTTTAATGGGAAGTATGGAGTTAGTAGTTAATGTATAAACTTGAGGCTTTCAAATGAGTGAATTGTATCTGAACTATAAATCTAGTTTTTCCAAAGAAATGGAATATATAGCTATTACTCATTGTAATTAGATCAGTTGTAAGTAAATCTACACTGAAAGTTATTAAAATTTTCTAAAAAGTTGAAGATTTAGTTTGTGAAACATTCAGTTCTGTCTTTGGAAGGGAGTGGCTTAAAGCTTTAGTGTGACTTAAATTGTGGCAAGAAATCAGACATTTTTATAGAATTTTTTTTTTTAGAGGGACTGTTTCCTTTTTGTTTTTAGGGACTGACGTAAAACAAGTATTATTTGGGTTATATAAAGATTAAAGTGAAAGAAGCACAGGGATTGCATGCGGGAAAAAGGGAAGATGAGCCGTTTAATGGTTTAGTTTAATGTGATAGTAAGAAATTTGAGTTTATTTTTGTTACTAACCCAATATTGCATTGTCAAGCAAATATATTTGGGTATAGTAGGAAAAGACTACTTAAAACGTGTGCCAACTTTGTGGACTTTTTTGTTAAGAGAGTTTAGGAATAGAGTTTTTATCAATTACAGTATCTTTCCATAACTATTTAATGTTCTTTTGGGTAGAAATAAGGGCTTCCCTGGTGGTTAAGAAGGTAAAATGTGTGCCTGCAATGCGGGAGACCTGGGTTTGACCCCTGGGTCCGGAAGATCCCCTGTAATAGGAAATGGCAACCCACTCCAGTACTCTTGCTTGGAAAATTCCATGGACGGAGGAGCTTTGTAGGCTATGTCCATGGGGTCGCAAACAGTTGGTAGAAATAAAATCTGTCCAGTCTTTTTCATTTAAGGACTAAGGTGCTCCTCCCCTCATCACTTAACAGCATTTTGATAAGTTTTATCATGTGCCTGGTATTAGTTTATCAGCTAATTATTAGATTCTTTTTATTTAGAAAACTAGTTTTGTGCATTGTGGGTGAGATGGTGGGAAAGGAATAATCTTGCTTTTTCCTTAGGCTAACAGTGGATGACTACTTTCTACTCTTGCTTATAATAAGAGATAAAAAGAATCTTTTTATGCTCTGAGTTACATAAAAGTTGTATAAATTTTAACAGTTCACTCTTAGGGAGATAATGTGTAGAGATTATATTGTGTTGCAGTCTCATAAAGTTTCCAAAATCATTTTGGCTCTCTTTTTGAGTGATCCATGCTGTCCTGTGAAGCATGGTACTTGAATGTCAAATGAATAAGAGGTTATTTTTCCTGCATCTCCTCTTAAGTTTCTGGATTTAGTTGGAGAAGTGTAATTTGTAAAGGTTGGTGAAACTCCCAGAATGGCAGTAGGTACCTTGTAGTGTGAGTTACTGGGAAATTTGTTGGGTAAGAAAGCTAGGTTTGGGAGAGATAAGTTATCCACCTCCTCCTTCAGGAGAGAATTTCAGCTTAATTATGCAGTCATTTTTTAGAAGGGCAGAATAGATAAACCTTGCCTTGAGAGTTGTTGATGAATCAATATTTTGTGTTGTTCACTAAGCACTACTCAGTAATTGGAGACCAGAAAATAATTTGACCAGGATCCTGAAACTTTCATTATAAATTAGGGCATATTATGAATTATAAGCACACATTAAAAGAGTTCTAAAACAGACAACAAAAACCTGTTAGTAGGGAATTTTGCCAAGATAAATGGAAAGATTTGAACAAAATTGATTTTTTCATAACTGCTTGCTGCACGGGTGTGGTCTTATGAATGAAATATATTAATGACATTTGAACTTTTTAAGGCACTCTTGGAAAGAACAGGCTACACACTCGATGTGACCACTGGACAGAGGAAGTATGGGGGACCGCCTCCAGATTCCGTTTATTCAGGTCAGCAGCCTTCTGTTGGCACTGAGGTAAAGCAACTAAAAACTTGTACCTTTGTAGTAAATGCACACGTGTCTTGTTTCTTATAGAATTTCTCCATGGTTTTTACTTCATGTTTAATTTACAGATATTTGTGGGGAAGATCCCAAGAGATCTGTTTGAGGATGAACTTGTTCCATTGTTTGAAAAAGCTGGACCTATATGGGATCTTCGTTTAATGATGGATCCACTAACAGGTCTCAATAGAGGTTATGCGTTTGTCACTTTTTGTACAAAAGAAGCAGCTCAGGAGGCTGTTAAACTGGTGAGTTTTTTTTCTTTCAGTCTTCACATTTGCTGTTTTTAATTAAAGCCAGGCCTTTTCTCATTGTGTTAACTGAATGTTTTTGAAGTGCTGATTAGGCACTGTCTTTCACATTTTCTATGTACATGTTATAGCAGTATCTTTTGCGGGTATATTTGAACTGACTCAGGATCTATAAGGTAGTGTGATGGAGTTATAGTTACTGGTTCTTTGAAACATTTGGCTTAGTGACTTTTTTAATTTTAGGAATGTTGAAAGGTATAAGAAAGTAACTGTAGTAGACAGGGCTCCTGTTGGGCCATATCTGGCTATCCCTTTTTAGAAATGTTTCATGAAGACATTGTGATGATAACTTTCTAGTTAGTGAAATAAGGGATTTTATGGTGAGTGGCAGTATTTGATTTAAAAATAGCAGATGTCAAGTGAGGACCTAGTTATTTTCCCAATTTTAAAGAATTTTAATATTTCAAGTTATGGCTTACATAACTCCTTCAAATTAGTTTTATTAAATTCTGTGACTCAAGTGGTTTCTACATTTTGTAGTTGAAGATGTCATAAGTTAGTTTCAATCCAAGAAATATATCAAATAGTGCAGCTGGGAAGGAACTTTTGTAAATGGTTCACTATGGCAGATGTTTGTTTTGCACTGTCTGACTTAGTGTTATATGGGTAATTCTAAGCAAACTTGAAATTCTTAGACTGATTATTCCTGAATTTTATTTTTTCTTTCCTCACCATCATCTATATCACATTTTAAGGCAAGCCTTAAGGAGAAAAAGGAAACAAATACACTTAATTTAGCTTGCTGTATAGCTTGCATCTCTCCACTGGTGTGTGTAATTGAATATTGTAAGGTTAACATTAGAAAACTATGCTACTTGGGAAGAAGAAAGAATTCAGGATTTGTGGTATTTCTGTTTAAATCAAAGCTGATTTTTCTCTTCAAAGAATGCTATTTCAGAGGGGAGAGTATGTAGCGTTCCATTCAGTGGTGACCTGTGAACTGTCAAGATTTTAGTTTAAACAGTTTAAGTAAAATTGAGGGCTTTTTAGGGTTCTGGAAAGATAAACTGTAGAAATCATCCAGCTGAATCTAAAAGAATAGAACATTTTGCCAGATAGTAATAAAGTAGCAGCAAGTTTTAATGTGGAAATGTAGAGTGATTAAGAAGGCAATGAGCTATCTTATCTTACTACAAAAAGTTCGCGAAGAATTTAATGATGTCAGACCCAGTTTATTTACAAGGTATTACATAAAGCTTAGTTTTGTTTAGTGGTGTGATTACTTAGTGTTACAAGTAATGATACGTGTATTTATTAATATCTTTAATAGGAATTATTAAACCAACACTTGACTAAATTTTTGCTGCCAAAATACACCAATTATAGTAGGTCCTCACTAGATATTTCTAGGTGATGTTCAGAATCTTCATAGTAAAGAAACAATTAGAAGAAGATACATAATCCAGTCCTAACGTGACAATTTTGAGTGCCAATAAATACACATGAAATATGTTTCAGTTTGGGCAGTTGCCTTAGGTTAACATAATGTAGTTCAAAATTGCATTGCTGTAGGCTTAGAGGAGTTTTAATAACATAGATAAGTTTTTGACTGTAACGCAGAAATTTCCAGATAGCCAAACAGCTATTTTGATTGGTCTGGAAACAACTTTTGTCCTAAATAAACCTTTTTACATTTTTTTCCTGGGTTTGGATTTGAGTCCTTATCTGGGGGAATAATTACTTTTTGCTGTCTAATCAATAGGAGGCTCTGCACTTCAGTGTCTTTTTAAAGATAGTCTTAGTACTGGGATGTTAGCACTGGGATGAATTGGATGCATTGTTATTGATTTTTCTGAAGAGATGTTTTACCATAGCTAGGATTATGGTAATAATGGAATTGGGAGACTTGCCTTAGTACAACAGTAAAAGAAAGGACTAGGCTTTTGAGGAAATGAAACATTCTAGAGAAATAAAAAACTGAAGTTGATTTGGATGTTTTTTGCTACCTTGTTTTGATTCCTGGATATGAGTAACACCCAAATGTATTTTTTAAGGAAGCATATTTTGAAGACTGTTCCTACTTGTGTCATATCACAAGTCTACTTGAATTACAGCTTTATCAAAGAAGTTTTTATATGATAGTTGAACTGTTCTAGTTGTACATAATCAAATGTTGAGAAAGTGCCTTTTTTACATTATTTATAGGTCAGACAAGATTGAAGCAGCATCACTTTTTGGTTTCCTATACTTTGAGTATCTTGAGAAATACCTTAGATTGAGATAGATTATGTATTTGGTCTTATTTTTTGATATATATAATTCAACAATGACCTCCAGTAAAAACGGTAGATTTTAAAGCTGCATCTGGATTACTTGTAGAAGTGGGTTGATGTTAACAGCTGAAGAGACGTGAAGTTAGAAGCAACTGCAAACTACTTAGTCACCCTGTTTTCAGCTAACATCTGCCTTGTATTTGGGGGAATAAGAAAATGTATCTCTAAATGATGATAGTCTAGCCATGGAAGCAAGATCTAAATTTGTGAAAAGGTGTGTAATAGCTACCACTTGTGTGCTTCTTAAGGCACAGGAGCTTTGTGCTCTGTGCCACGTTATTACTTTTAAATACCACTGCAACCCATTCTTCAAGGTAAGTGAAATAACTTCTTTCTGCAGTGAATAAATAGACTGGGTGGCTTGCCCAAGGCCATGCAGATTTAGTTTATTTAGCATGTTCTTACTGTTAACTGGACATAACAGTTTAAACCAGCAGTATATGTTATGTTGCCAATGAGCCTGATTCTTTGTGGAGTGGTTTAGGTGGTCTTAAAAGGTGTTGAGTGTAAGTCTTTGCTGCCAAATTTATTTTTGGCATCTAACCAGTTTGTACCATCTTCCTGCTACACCCTAGTCTAAGGTACCATTTGAAGAGTCCTAGCTAATCTCATTGCTTTCTGTTGCCCCTTTACAGTCTTACCTTTTAGCTGTGTAGGTTAGATCGCAGCATTCCCATCCTGAGAATAATGGCTTCTAAACAAGGCTCTATCTGATCAAGTTTCTGCTTAACCTCTCTCCTCCTACTCTTGTTTATTACCCTTCCATCCGTACTTTGCCTTTTTTGTCCTCAAAAGCTGCGACCATTTCCAACTCAAAGTTGCCTTCTGTGCTTTCCACCACTTCTCCCAGTTAGCCCAGCTGCTGCTGCCTTATCAGATTTTCTTAGAGGGCCTTTCTAAGAAAGGCTTACTACCCAGTTGCCCCATGACAGTATACTGAACATGGTTAAAAAAAAGAATGCTTAGATGTACTTAAAATTATTTCTTGACTTTGTAAGATTATTTGCATCTCTCTTCCTTTAAGAGAATTTGCTCTTTTTCTGCATCCCTGACATTCACAACAGTGCTACTATAGAATAGGTACTGGATAAATAAACTGACCGGCTGACCACTGCTGTCTTATTGAAGGATTTTCGAGCTTCCATTTGCAATTATTCTCTGCTACCATCAGCCCTAGGGATAACATAGATTCATTGGGAGGGTGACACTTTCTCCTGTTTAGCATTTGGTGTTGTCACAAAGTCCAAGAGGAACGCAGGCAAGTGTGTATGTGTATTTGTATGGTGTGCTTCTGGAATTGGAGCCCAGGGCAACTGGCTCTGCAAGTGCCCATTATGGTCCAATACCGTGGAAGTGTCTTACTGAAAAAACTTTCCTTGTAAAGACTGGAATACTGACTTCTATTGACACATTAAGAGTTATGACTTTAATAGCCACTGATGGTTTATTCACCACAGTGGTTGTATACACCATGTACAGCCACTTCGATGAATGGAGCTGAGAAGAGAGGTCCACAAAGTATTTTAAGTAGCAGTTAGCAAATGTTTACTGTGAATAACATGAAAACTTTCACTATGAGCGTACAAGTAGTTTGATCCAGTTCTTGACTTTGGGGTTTCTGGAACATGAGAGGCTAACTACAATTAATGAAAGTGGAAGCTGGTGGGTCACAGGGTAAAGGAAGGATGAAGGGATAGATTGCTTTGAGTTGGGGTTGTTAGAGAAGGCTTTGTCCTAAAGAGGTTTGAGTAGGGAGGGCAGTGAAGGAAATCGATGAATTGAGTTGAAGCAGTGTTTTGTGGGAGAAAGATGAAACTTGTTCAAGTGAATGCTAAAAGGCAGTGTAGTCATTGACTACTGGGCCGAGTTGCATGGTGCCATTGAAGTTTTGAGCATTAGTGTAGGTTGCATGATGTAAATATGTTACAGATTGTATTTCTTGTTTCCTTATCAGTGATTTGAATGAGGGTATAGTTGGACTGGTTAAAATGTTTCGTGACTTGAATCTACATGTGGTGATAAATGCCATGGGGGATGACAAAATAAGAATCTGAAAAGATTTTGATAGCCTGGGACGGTAGTTTATACCAGAAGGGTGGAATTGAGTGGGGTTGAAAGTGAAGTCCTATACACAGCTTACTCACAAGTAAACTGTAGTGTGTCAGCAGTGTGGTATGATCGCCAAATAAGCGGAGATAATCTTGGACTGCATGTTATAGAAGCTGGCGTTGAGAAGTGTTAGAAGAGCCTCCAGCTTATTCTAGACTCCTCAGTCTTTGCCTGCATTTGTATTGTTGTGTTATGAATGTCACTATTTCGTGACACTCTTGGAGGCATTTTCCAATTTCAGAGAAGGAATGATTAGCCAAGCAAAGAGGACTGAGTCGTAAGCATTGTGTACAGGTGTGTGAAGTGCCTCATTTGGAGGAGGAAATAGATTTATTGGAGAATTTTTAGAGAAGTAGGTTTGACTCAATACAAAGAAGACTTAAGTGGACAGGCTTGGGAGGCAGTCGTTTTGCTGCTATAAGGAGAGTTAGGACTGAGCAACTACTTTTGGATCAGATTCCAAATCTGAGGTTGCTGAGTTTCTGGGGATTTGTTGACTGATTGGCTATGAGGCAAGGAAAGAGTGACTTAGTGTTTTTGAGCCTGGGTGATGGGAATGTTCCAGGCTGTACAACTCATTTTGGTGTTCTGAAATACTGAAATTATATTGGTTCATCTTTGTTTGGTTTTTTTTTTTCATCTTTGTTTTATTTGATACCTCACTGTGCTACTGGATCTAAAAGCTAGATTTCTAAAACTTGTTAATTTCAGTGCCAACTTTCCTAGAGTTTGGAAAAGATCACGTTTTTGTTTACTTGATACCATCATATAGTCCTGATTACTTAACCCTTGAGAGTAAGGGTTTATCAGCATTAAATTAGAATCTCTAGTAAGCATCAGAATAGTTGTTTTGTAATGCCTTTCTACCATCTAAGTCACTGTTACTCACCTGCTAGGATATAAAGTTTAATTTTGACTTTTAAGGTGATAGATAGGCCTTAAAAATGCTAGAGTAAGAAAAGTTAACTTAAATATACATATAAAAGTGCACGCTTAATCTGTAGATGCAGACATTGCTTTGAAAATGTTTATTTCTAGATACTTTTGCTTCGTTTGGACAATATGCCCAGAGGGTCTTCTTTTTTCCTTTAATGACTTCACTGGAGAGCCAGTTTACTCTCTATGGGTCAGTTAAAAATGTTTCAGTTTTTTAAGTTAAAAAAATGTGGATGAAGAGTTATAGTTTTCTTTATAAATTCTGTTAAATATTCATAGCTTCCTATTGTTCAGACTGAATGAATGAATGCTAAGTTGCTTCATTCGTGTCCGGCTCTTTGCACCCCCATGGACTGTAGCCCACCAGGCTCCTCTGTTCATGGAATTCTCCAGGCAAGAATACTGGAGTGGGTTTCCATTTCCTTCTCTGGGGGGTCTTCCCCACTCATGGATCAAACCTGTGTCATTTACATCTCCTGCACTGTCAGGCAGGTTCTTTACCTCTGGTGTCACCTGGGAACCCACCAGGTCTGACCTGTTCAGACTATTGTCATTTTAAATACCTTCTACCTACCCTGCCTTGATTAACCAGAGCAGGGCTAGTGAGGATAGGTTAGAAGGGAAGAAACTTTTCTTATAGAGAAAATAATGGCAACAGTTATCACCATTTTGAAGCAGCATTAAGTATATATAGCCCCTGGTTTTAGAATATTTGGAAAACAAAAATACAAAAAAGGGAAAGTGATACCAGATTCTGTCATCTTCAAAATAACTCCTCTTTCTCCCTTTTCCTTTTAAAACTTTGTATTCCATTCCATTTTTTCCCTCTGATTTTAGTGGGGTTTTTTTTGCGGGGGGATCAACTTCTGGAATTACAGACTAAATGACCAAATTGAAAGTCATTGATTCGTCCCTAACACTGGCTATTTGATGCTTACATGTAAAAATCTAGGGAATGTACATGTCTTAGTTTATTGTGTTCTTAGATTAACTTACTTGTGTGGTGGGATATTGTAGTCTCATTGTCCATAATCCCATGCAATGATGGATTCAGCCATAGGTCTACTATCTGCAGATAACTGCATATTTCTACTTTTAAGAGGTGTTTGGTCTGAATACAAATAGTATGAGAAAACAAAGTCCAGGGCAGTATTTCTTAACCTCAGCACTGTTTTAGACTAGATAGCTATTATGCTGGGCTATTTTGTGAATTATAGGATGTTTGGTAACATCTCTGACCTCTGCTTACCCACTAAATACTAACAGCAAGTCCCACCTCTAGTTGACCAAAATCTGCTTGTTGTTTATAGTCGATAAGTCGTGTCCAACTCTTTTGTGATCCCATGGACTGTAGCCCACCAGGCTTCTCTGTCCATGGGATTTCCCAGGCAAGAAGACGAGTGGGTTGCTGTTTTCTTCTCCAGGGTATGGAACCTGCCTCGCCTGCATTGGCAGGCAGAGTCTTCACCGCTAAGCCACTAGGTCTAGTTGACCAAAATCTGTCTAGACATTGTCAAATGTGCCTCCCCACTCCCTGGGCAAAATCACACCTGTTGAGAACTACTGATTTGTGTTAACATAGAAGGGTGTTTTTATTGATCCAGGCGGGTCTGGCTGTCCGTGTTAGGGCGGGCTCTAGGGGCCACTTTGGGGTGTGCTGTCCCTCAGCTTTTCTAAGCCAGCCTGTGATTTGTTGTTCCTCAGTATTATTGGAGAGTACTGTTCCTCAGTATTATTTGAGATGCCGGGGACCTGGTCTCTGCCCCAGGATGCTTTCTGTAAGCAAGAACCCCGGATGTGATGACTAAGGAGGCGATTTTGTTTTTCATTCGTGTAGACAGCCGATCCTGAAGACACCCTAACTACTATGCATAGCACAACTGCATTATGCCGAATTCTTGACTCCATTAGGATTTAGTGAAGGGAAGGGGGAGTGTGCAATGGCACCCCACTCCGGTACTCTTTTGCCTGGAGAGTCCCATGGACGGAGGAGCCTGGTAGGCTGCAGTCCATGGGGTCGCTAGGAGTCGGACACGACTGAGGGACTTCACTTTCACTTTTCACTTTCATGCATTGGAGAAGGAAGTGGAAGCCCACTCTGGTGTTCTTGCCTGGAGAATCCCAGGGATGGGGGAGCCTGGTGGGCCGCCGTCTAATGGGGTCGCACAGAGTTGGACACAACTGAAGTGTCTTAGCAGCAGTAGCAGCATAGGATTTAGGGATTGCAGAGTATTTGGTTGAGCTCAAATCTACAGGTATGCAGAAGAGATTTCAATGGTGAAGTTTCAGGGAAAGCATTTTATTCAGAGGTGTAGCAGTGTGAGAACTGACATCATTAGCCAAGATTACAATATTGTGGAGAAAGGGAAAAAGTGGGAGGAATTTTAGGATGGACTTACTGATGTCCAGCTATTTGAACTTTGTTTTGCTGATGGGGAGTCATTGAGGGATATTTTTTTCCCAATAGGCAAAATTGTGATTTTAAAAAAAAATGTCTCTGGCACAAGTGTAAAGAATAGAGGTAATCTTGGGATCATGATGACCAGTCAGTCAGTTCATTCGCTGACTCTTTGCGACCCCATGGACTGCAGCATGGCAGGCTTCCCTGTCCATCACCAACTCCCAGAGCCTACTCAAACTTATATCCATCGAGTTGGTGATGCCATCTCCTCCTCTGTCGTCCCCTTCTCCTCCTGCCTTCACTCTTTGCCAGGATCAGGGTCTTTTCCAATGAGTCAGCTCTTCTCATTAGGTGGCCAGAGTATTGGAGTTTCAGCTTCAGCATCAGTCCTTCCATTGAATGTTCAGGCCTGATTTTCTTTAGGATTGACTGCTTTGATCTCCTTGCAGTCCAAGGGACTCTCAAGAGTCTTCTCCAACACCACAGTTGAAAATGATGACCAGAGACTTGGCTGAGTGTGAACTGAGTCAGTGGGGGTAGAAAATATAAAACTTGTGAACTGGAGGGAAAGATTGTTTGAACTTCATATTTAATTTTGAATACCTGGAGATAATGGAGAAAGGGACAGTGAGGAATCAATTTTCTGACTTAGCTGTATTTCCTTCACTCATACCTTATGTACCTGTTGCACAAGAATCAGAATAACAGGGATAGGAGCTTTTTGGGTTTTGCCTCTATGGTTTTGTTGCCTTTTATGAATTAGGGTCACTTGAAGATTGTTTACATTTTACTATAGTTTTATAGTTGTTTCTGTACTTATGCCATAATCTACTTGTCTTTCTCCAGTGTTATCATAGGCTTGATGAAAATGAAATGGAGGGAAAATGTAGAGCCGGATTCAGAATAGTGAGGTTCTCCTTTTAGACTTAAGGATTTGAAGCTGAAGAATCGATATTGTAACTTTTTATGAGTGGTTAGGGGAGATGGAAAAATAAGATGGAAGTACTGATTAACAGAAAGGCAGAAAGCTTGTTGGCAATTTGAATCCATTTTCCTTACATGGAAATAGTCAGCAGGATGCATTTAAGTAGAAAACAAGGTATTGTGTAATCAGTAATTGGAAATTTAAGCTGCTTACAGATTTGATTCTTATCAGATTTGCTAAATTTCAAGGACTTGACAATTTTTGGTTTAGTTCATAAACGTGATCAGTGTGTTTTGTTGTTAACAGTCTTCCTATGTCTCAGATTATAATTTTTTAAAGGACAGAAATACTTGATAAACTGAAGTGTTGAATTTTTAGTTTGTTAAAAGATTCTGCTTTTGTGTATGGGATTTGTGTGTCTTTCTGTAATAAGCACCTATCATAGGATATTTTAAGTATTCTTTAAACATGGTGCACTTTTCCCCCTTTCAGTATAATAATCACGAAATTCGTTCTGGAAAACACATTGGTGTCTGCATCTCGGTTGCCAACAACAGGCTTTTTGTGGGCTCTATTCCTAAGAGTAAAACCAAGGAACAGATTCTTGAAGAATTTAGCAAAGTAACAGGTAAGTTGGATTTATTTAGAAGGAGGTGCAAGTTGTAATACTTAAGGTAATTGCATACTTCTATGGGTCAAGCACTGTTTTAAGTACTATATTTATTGACTCATTGTATTCTTTCTATAGCTGTATAAGATAGGTATCTGCATATTTCAGACATGGAATCAGAAGGTTTTGGGAAATAACTTGCTGAATGTTATGTAGTTAAGTAAGAAATACATCTGGGATTTGAACTCAATCTGCACAATCATTGTTGTGCTTCCCGTTTTGGATGATTGTATTTCTTTGTGTGGTTTTATGCATGTTGAGGTGCTGGTTGACATTCTTAGTAAAAATATTTGGTAGGTAATGACTTGAATTTCCAGATTATAGGAGTAGTGAGTACTCTTGGCTATAAGCAGAGTCTACATTGTCTTTGGATTTTGTAAGTTTCCAAGGGACAGGCTTTTAAAAGAAAACAATTTTGTCTGTCTAGAATATATTTAGCAAATTATCAGCTTGTTACCAGTTTCCAGGATCATTTGAAATTCTTATACAATACTAAGATAGATCTATTTCATTTGACATAAACATACTGATACCTTAGGCCAGGAGAGTGCCATTAAAAATCAGGTTTTACTTGGATGTGAATGAAACATTTTATACTTCTGGTTTCCTAAAACAGCTTTGTAAAGATTTCATGCCTCTCTGTTGTCTAATTAATGGAAGCAGAATAGTCCTCAGGTCTAAGTAAAGAGAGTACTTTTTTTTTTTTAATGGAGATTTTTGCATTAGGAATACTTGGGAAAGTGTGGATTAGGTAAATTATCTGGACCAGTATTTTTGAGTTTATTTTTATATATATTAAAATGTATTTTAATATATCTGGACCAATATTTTCAGTATAATCTCTTGTAAAGATAAGAGATTAGTTTTCATTTTGATATTTAAGTATAATATTAGCAAAGAAATCTTTTGATCTGCTTATTCTTGCTTATTTTATCTAATTTTCCTGGAATGGTTGCTTCCTTTCAGAGGGTCTTACAGACGTCATTTTATATCACCAACCAGACGACAAGAAAAAAAACAGAGGCTTTTGTTTCCTTGAATATGAAGATCACAAAACAGCGGCCCAGGCAAGACGTAGGTTAATGAGTGGTAAAGTCAAGGTCTGGGGAAATGTTGGAACTGTTGAATGGGCTGATCCTATAGAAGATCCTGATCCTGAGGTTATGGCAAAGGTAATGACAGTTGGGTTAAAATTTTTTTTGTGTAGTGTTGGTGGGAGCAGCAGAAGGCTTTAGAGAGTGGAGGAAAATTTTGTGTGCTTTTTTAAACTGTGCTTTGAAAGTGAGAGAAGTGTTCTGTGTTAAAGGCCACACACCAGAAATAAATAACAAGTGCATGGAGGGTGAATATAGAAATTATTCATGGACCCTCAGCCGTAGTTGTGTAGCCATCATAACTCTCATGAAGTAGTTAGCCTACATGCTGTGGAGATGACTGACTTTCATTTCTGTGTGGATTCAAAAAGCAATTTCTGTAAGTTTTTGAGAATGGCACCATTTGATTACATGGTTTTTATGTTAATAGTCGTACTCCTAAAAATAGTGAACTGTACTGGCCTCAGCAGAGCTGCTGCAGTTACAAGGTTTAGCTATTATTAGGTATCCTGCTTCAGCAGTCAGTTGAGACATCTATGAGAACAAATATCTCTTGAGTCAACACTTTACCAGTGCAGTTCACAGTTAAGTTACTCCACCCTTTGTCTTTTTAAGAATCCTCTTTAATGGTGATAGGCCAGCAAATAGAGCGAGTTCACTTAAAAGAAGGAAAGGAGTGTGAGGTATCAGAGCTGTGAATATTAAATGGTAAATATTCTTGAGGACAGAGATACTTAACAATTCATTCTTTTTTTCTTTGGCTTATTAAGCTTTTATTAGTTATCCCTCTAGATTAAGAAATTCAGATGCTACTTCAGGTATTTTAGGAGGAAGTGATAATACTTTTTAGCCAGGTTAAATTTGTAGTTGTATTTTGAGGATCTTTCAGGATTGGAAGAATTTATCTTAATGCTTTGAATATTCTTCTCTATGAAGGGTTTCAGTCAGTTTTGACTTGGCTTTGTTAAGTTCAGCTGCTTTTTAAGATGGCGTAGTAGTCACATTTGGAGAAGGAAATGGCACCCCACTCCAGTATTCTTGCCTGGAAAATCCCATGGATGGAGGAGCCTGGTAGGCCACAGTCCATGTGGTGGCGAAGAGTTGGACACGACTGAGCGACTTCCCTTTCACTTTTCACTCTCATGCATTGGAGAAGGAAATGGCAACCCACTCCAGTGTTCTTGCCTGGAGAATCCCAGGAACGGGGGAGCCTGGTGGGCTGCCGTCTGTGGGGTCGCACAGAGTTGGACATGACTGAAGCGACTTAGCAGCAGCAGCAGTATTCACGTTATTAGGAAATAACCACCTTCATTTTGATTGTAAAATAATAACTAATGGAAAGTACTAGGACTTGCCTTGTGGCTCATCTAGTAAAGAATCTGCCTGCAATGCAGGCGACCCCAGTTCGATCCTTGGGTTGGGAAGATCCCCTGGAGAAGGAAAAGGCTACCCACTCCAGTATTCTGGCCTGGAGAATTCCATAGGGTCACAAAGAGTCGAACATGACTGAGCAACTCTCACTTCTCTTCAGAAAATACTGTGCATAGCGTGTTTTTTGTTTTTTGTTTTTTTTGAGCGGCAAGTACAGTGGTTTCCCACACACACCTGCCACCATACCTGCACAGCCTCCCCCACTATCAGTATCCTTGCTAGAGTGGTACGTTGTCATAATCAGTGATCTAAATTAAAAGTTTTATAATTCAGTCTTTCCATTAGGATTCACTTTTGGTGTTCTACATCCTATAGATTTGACAAATGTATGTCTTGTATCCATCATCATAGTATCATTCAGAATATTTTTATTGCCTTAAGAATTCTCCATGATTGCCTCTTCATCTCTTCTCCTTCATTCCTGGCAAATATTGCTCTTTTTACTATCTCCATAGCTTTGTCCTTTTCCAAATGTCACATACATAGTTGGAATCATATACTAGGTAACCATTTAAGACACCTTCTTTTACTCTGTCTTTTCATGGCTTGATGGCCCATTTCTTGTTTAGTACTAAGTAATATTCCGTTGTCTGAATGGACTGCAATTTATCCAGTCACCTACTGAAGGACAGCTTTGTTGCTTCCAAGTTTTGGCAATTATGAATTAAGCATCCATATGCAGGTTTTTGTGTGGACATGTTTTTACCTCTTTTGAGTAAGTACCAAGGAGTGTGTTTAGTGGATCATATGGTACAAAAAGTAAGTTTAGTTTTGTAAGAAGCTGCCAAAATTGTATAATTTTGCATTCTAATGAATACGTTGTTCAACATTCTCAACAGCATTCGATGGTGTTAGTGTTTTGTATTTTGGTTGGTCATCCTAATAGTTTGTAATGATACCTCACTGTTTTAATTTGCAATTCCCTAATGACATGTGATATGTGATACTGAGCATCTCTTCTTATGCTTAGTCACCATCGGTGCATCTTTGAGATGTCTGTTTAGAATTTTGCCCATTAAATTCAGTAGCATGCTCCTTAGTGTTTGCCCAAATGAGTTGAAAATTTAGTCTAGTTTATATTTCTAATGGATTGTGACTAAAGTTAAGTTTGCAGGGTTGGGGTGGTAGCATCTTGGAAATTTTATTGTTTGGAAATGTATAGAAGTTTCTGTTTCTTAAATTTCAGGTAAAAGTGCTGTTTGTACGCAACCTGGCTAATACTGTAACAGAAGAGATTTTAGAAAAGGCATTTAGTCAGTTTGGGAAACTGGAACGAGTGAAGAAATTAAAAGATTATGCTTTCATTCATTTTGATGAACGAGATGGTGCTGTCAAGGTAAATAACTGGGGGAATAATCATAAGTATCTAATTAACTGCTAATGATTTTTAGTTATCCTAAAATCAGAAGGTTTTAGAAAATTGAAGGAAACTCACAGTTAGTGTAATCTACTCAAGCTGACCTTTATTGGCCTTGGGGAGATAGCATCACTAAACTAAGTCAAAAATACTCATTGAAGAGCTGGATTTTTAAATGAAAGAATCCTGTTTTGTCTCATCTTTCTGAAATTAATGATAAATGATTTTTCTTTTTAACTTTAAATGAATCACAGTTGTGAAAGGTCTCTCTTATTCATCAGTACCTAATTTTTTTAAGGCTATGGAAGAAATGAATGGCAAAGACTTGGAGGGAGAAAATATTGAAATTGTTTTTGCTAAGCCACCAGATCAGAAAAGGAAAGAAAGAAAAGCTCAGAGGCAAGCTGCAAAGAATCAAATGTAAGTGAAAGTTGTATAGATTTCAATATTGATTAACTAGTGAATAACAAATGTTCCTCACACCTGTTAAAAACAAATCCATAGCATGCATTTACCTTTTAAAGAAGACTTGAAGTTTGACTTGAAAGCTTTGAGTCAAAGATAAATGCCGAGAATCTCAAGAAATATTTATCGAGTTCTTGCCATTGCATATAAGTGAAAAATCAATCTGGGATATTTTCTATTAAATTTGATAGAATGTGCTCCTGAATATGTGTGTTAAATATTAACAATCCCAAAGTCTTGACAGAATATTTGGTTAAATGGTGGAATTTTTTCTCTGAGGAAGGAAATACAAAATCACCAATTAAGATTCTGCTTCCTTTGTACCAAAAAGAGAGTTCTTTACCAATACATAGCGCCCATTACTGGCATCCCAAACATTTCATATACTAAGCGTGGGTTTTGAAAAACAAAATGAGTGTATAGTTAATAAAATAACCAAATAGCATAATGTAATGTAAATGCATTGTATAAATTGGATCTTTTAAGGATATCTGCTTATTAAGACAGTGAAGGAAACTTTTAGCCAGGTAAGAATGAAGTTTGTAGTGTAAAAAAAAATTGGTAATTGATTTCTAAGGAGGAAGAGGGGTAATCACTTTGATGGCAACAACAGTACTCACTGAACTTAGCTATATCTCAGGTCACTTTTCTATTGCCTTTGTAGGGGGAACTTCTATTTCATAATCATGGAAGCATTCGAATTTCAGTTTCTGTAACTGGCTGTGTAGTTAGACAAGTTGGCAAGTTCTGAGCCTCAGTTTCTTTAATTTTAAAAGGGGAACAGTAAATTACATACGATGTCTTGTACTGTGAATATCCAGGTAATCTCTCCGTACTTGTCCTAGGACTAAAGAAACATGTGCTTTTATAGGGCTGGTGGTAGTATAAAAAAGCAGATTACTAATTAAGATCTAGGTTTTGAAGGAGGAGTTAAGGCTCTATCTCAAATCTCTGAGTATACTCTATGCAGTGAAAATAACTTTATCATGTCTCTTTCACAAGACAATTAAATGATTATGGTTTTTTAATGCAGCGGCAGAATGTAAGTATAGGAGATTACATTGGGTAAGTGATTAGAGCAGTTACAGCTCTGACTTGATAGATGAAGGGTGATGCTAAATTGCAGGTGGAAAATGTTTTAGTATATCTGTTACTATTTGAAAAGAACAAGCCAAAAGGGATGACTGCATGTGATGCCTCATGGCAGTCTTTCACTGATTTTTTTTTTTGTTTAAAGAACAAATTTAAAAAACTGCAGCACTTAACTCATTACGTCCCTGTGAGTTGAGTACTCTGTCTCCCAGTTTGAAATGAGGAAACTGAGGCACAGAGGTCAACTTTCCAAGATCAGTTGCACAGCTAGTAAGTAGTGGAGTTGGATTAAAACCAAGGCAGTCGGGTCCCCAGGGTTTTCACTTTTTATGCACTATACCAGAGTTTCCTCAATCTGTACAATTATTGACATTTTCTG